>OX291559.1:14138610-24138610 GCA_946406115.1 Apoda limacodes
TCCTATTACATCTTACAAATAAACAAATCTTCATAAAATTAAGAAATTCATCATAACATACATAGAAATAATCTTATTGTTTGTATATTTGTAAGATTGGATGTACTAGGACTTTATGAGACCCTAGTAGTTATGTCTGTCTATAGTTAGATAATTTGCAGACTGACCTGATTGGAGCAACAGATCAAGGTTGTCATATTAGTTCAGTGTAATCGCATCGAATTTCTAGACAAAGGCAACTGGAAATGATATGTAGCGGAAATTTAAGTATTGACCAACTACGAAAAAAAAAGGTTTATTTTTAAAACCGAAGAATGGATTTCTAGCAAGCATACCTAAAAACTGTCTTTATTAGATTATAGAAAGATTCAAACTTATGACACCCCTTTATTTTTGCGTCGGGGGTTGTAAAGCCCTGGGCATAAGCTGGTAGAAGAAATACCTAGTTATATAAGTCGCAGTTGAGAATATTGTAAGTATTTCACCACAATTAACATAAACTAATGCTCTTGACCTTTAAATATACTTTTTCTATTTGTGATATTTGCAAATGCTTTTGTAAATATCACAATAAATCTTTGTTTATCTTTTAAAATACCTATGCATTTACAAGTGGGTACATTTATAGTGTTGCTTACTGTAAAAAATTGCCCGTCTTCAAGCGAATTGCGAAAATTCCGAAATTCCATAAACGAAAAAAATATCAATTAACTCAATTTATTTTGCACGTCTGAAAATGTGTAATGAAAAATGTAAAATTGTGCGTTTTTAAATGTGTATTTGTAAATCGGTTTTTTTTTTATATAATATCAATACCAGCGTAATATAATGCCATTTTTATCATTAAGCAAAACTAGCAATATACCCTAGAAAGAATATTTAAGTATCCAAACATTACAGCCTAAAACAATGAAGCTATATACAGTGATGCAGAAGTAGCTCCCGACGGAAATCGGCAAGTACCACAAATGCGTAATTCTACGTTTCCAATATTTTTGGCACAAAATATAATAAGAAAAACTTTTAAACAATTTTTTATTTTTTACTTTTATGTTAATTATTTGTCTTATGTACACTAACAACTCACAAGAATATTAGGAATTTTCCTATGCCTTCGATTCCCCTGTGATTCTGGTGAATCCAGAATCCAAAACCACCACCGCCACCAAAATCACATGGTGACAATGGGACAACCTCAGGAGCATACTCTTTCGAAAAAAAGAATTTTTGAAATCTGTCCACAATTTACCGATAAATCGGTGAACATATGTACACAAAAAATATGCAGACGAACATACAACCTCTTCCTTTTTTGAATTCGGTTAAAAATAACAAATTGATAATAGAAATACTTTTTTTTTTGTTGTATAAATTCTGTGATTAAAACAAATTGAGTTTAAAAGTATCATAGGTCCTGTATTAGATATCTCATCCATTAATGTAAATTATTGCCTGGCAATATTGTGATATTCGTTATAAATACCATCCGATTCTTTGAAGCTGGCAACTCTGAGTTTAAATAATTGTAAAATATGTACCATTAGATACATTATCAAACTTGCTTATCTTGTTATGCAATTACCACCTACTTAGTAGGCGCTAGAAACTTGTTTAGATTAGAATGTTGAATTAGCATTACGTCTGTTAAGGTAGCATAACCATTTTAGAAAATCGTAATTGCAATCATTGCGAAATTTGTCGCACAATTGTCGCAACTTTGTCGTGGAAACGAAAAAATTGTCGCGCTTTTAATTTTTTTATATGCTCTGGTAATGCCAACTTAACAGTTAAGTTGGCATTACCAGGCATTACTAATTCATGAAAATTTCTCCATTACTCAGATTCCAATTCCGAAAAATATTCACGCAGATACAGGGGTGGTAATGCTAACTTTACGGTCGCCTTCGCATTAATTGACTTAAAAAATGAAAAAAAAAAAATTAAAATTCATTTATATTCTTCACGACTAATTCACGACAATTTCTCCATTAATAAGATTTCAATTTCGAACAATATTCACGGAGTCACAGGGGTGGTAATGCTAACTTAACTGTTAAGTTGGCATTACCAGGGCATATAAAAAAAATTAAAAGCGCGACAATTTCTTGTTTCCACGACAAATTTGCGACAATTGTGCTAAAATATCGCAATGATTGCAATTACGATTTTATAAAATGGTTATGCTACCTTAACAGACGTATAATCATTTGCCTGCGGCTTTTCTTGCAGGGAATTCTGTTATCGCGCTGTAGGATTTCTACGGGATTTCATAATTTATTAAGATAAAAAGTATTCTTTGTTATTGAGTTGCCTCTTTAGCTTGCTTACTAAAAAAAGTTAAACTGCGTGTATGTGTATGTAGTACCTTGAAATACATGCTCCTGTACCACCTGTAGTGAGGCCGTATACGACTAAAGCAAAATGACAAGTAGAACAAATATTTCTAGACCTGGCACACATTATTATACATAACATCTTCTCCCAAAATAAACAAGGCTTGTAGCCAATTAATACAAATACCTACTTGTATTCTTTTTTAATAATTACATACAAATTATTCAAAAATTAAAGCGAGTTGGACTCGTGCACCGAAGGTTCCGTACCTACCACCATTTACGTAATTTACAAACACAAACAACAAAAAGTGTGCTGCTAAGCGGTCACCCATCCAAGTACTGACCAAGCCCGACGTTGCTTAATTTTTAATATAGTTTTCAGCAAACAAATGTGTTTTACTGTTTTTCTTAATGATAAGCTCGATGGCGCTGTACCAGTGATTTTAAATATTAATATGGCTTGGGCCCGGCTCACACTTGGCCGGTTTTTGTCATTTGTTGTTACACTTTAGAGTTCACACTATTTTTCACTGCTAGTGCACGTCTTTCTGTTTTTACGATAGCGCAAAAACAACGAAAATATGTTCCTTGTATAGGGACACAGGTGTTCTGAGGAATTGTTTGAAATGATGCCCACGGCTACTTTCTACCATCGCACCGCTCGCCACCGGCAGGGAATTCATTCTCACACTTTAGAACCGAAATGGTCGTGTACAGTGCGGTTTCAGAAAAACTTCCTCCCGCGTACGCTTGGGTTATGGAATGAGCTCCCTGCCAAGGTTTTCTCTAAGGACTTCTTCAAGAAGGAAATTATTGGATTTTTAAAGGGTATGCAACCCGCGAGTGATACCCCTGGTGTTACAAGCGTCCATAGGCAACGGTGACGGTTTGTTTGCCACCTTATAAGTATATAAAAAAAAGGCCCCTTAAATTATTTTTTTTGAACCTTTTTTTATTTGTTTGGGAATCCATTATAATACATATTCTGTGAAAAATTCAGGCTTCTACCTATTTCGGTCTAAAAGATAGAGCCTTTTAATGGTCGGACAGACGGACAGACAGACAGACAGCGTAGTCTTAGTAATAAATTTAATAAGGCGCCGTTGACACTCTCTGGGTACGGAACCCTAATAACTAACCCAGACTCGAGGCAAACATGAATGTCCTTTGCGGAGATCAAACCTGCACCCCTCGGATCAGCTCCTAACTGAGGCAGTCGAAAACCTTATAAAAACAAATTTGTTACCTTTGAAGATCACAAAGCAGATATAGTTTCTAGGAATCAGTGTAAACCACCCTTAAAATTTACAGAGGTAGGTTAGCGGAATTGACGCAGTCTATCTTATCATCGCAGTAACGTGTGTATTTATTTTTATCGTTTTGTTTTGTTGCCTATTTCAAAACAAAATCGACTTATCTTCAACGTCGATATATCTAGGTAATAATATTATCTTGATATTATCTTGAGGTATATTTGACAAAGACTCAATACTCAATGTGTGACAAGATGTCAATCACTCATCTCCGCTATAATTTTGTACTAAGGCAGATTTGACAAGAACGTAAATGGCAAGACCTACCTTCGGTTAACAGCCTCAGTAGCCACCACAATAAATGTTAACCCTCTGCCACACTTTGCTCCTCTACGCTCCTTTACTCTTCGCGCTGCCGCGATGTTGCACTCTCTGTCCACACACTGTTCTACTCGCGCAATTAATTGCGACGCTCCGTACTAGGTCCTTTGAATCGCGCCAAAAAACCGACAAAACAGGCAGCGGTGGGCATGACAAGGAGCATGAAGAATAACGTAACCACACTACGTCTCTGCCTCCTTTCCTCGCTACTTCCCATACCACTTGACAAGTGTGTTACATGGCCATTAAACTTTCTATAAATACCTACAGAATATGGCGCTCACATAACCTCCATGCCACAGTATGCTCCTCGCGATGTTGCACTCTCTGTCCACACACTGCTCTACTCGCCAAATTTATCGCGACGCTCTGTACTGGGTCCTTTGACTCGCGCCAAAAAACCGACAAAGCAGGGGGCGGTGTGCATGACGAGTAACGTGGCCACACTACGTCTCTGCCTCTTCCCTCGCTACTTTACATGCCATTGGACGGGTTTGTGGCACTTTTTGCACTTAAAGTTGTTGACGAATACATATTGTACCAAACCTGCGACTAACTGGGGTCAGAAATAGGGAAATTCTCAGCAGAATAATTAAAGTTGGCAACATAGCTCACCGGGATGCAAAGCTAAAATTGCAGTGGCCAGAGCACATATCTCAAAAAGCCAATGGTCGACTGATGGAGGAAAAAGTTTCTTGTGAGGTGGGAACTTACCGGAAAACCAAAAATCTATTATTATTGAAATACAAAGTTTCGAATTAATACTTAAAACATATTCACGAAACATGTTTAACATACTTAAAAAGAAAGTTTTTATTTACTCACTTGTCTATCAAGTGTTAGGTTGGGTTTGACATTTGTATAGTTATTCGGTACTGGAGTTTCTATATCTAAGACTGCATACATAACGTAGGTATGTGTTTATCTTAATTAATACCTACTGATAATTTATTTTACCAAAATTTAAGTACTATATGAAGTTTTATTAATTAAAACAATAAAAAAGAAAAGTTAATGTAGAGGTTAGCATCCACTTATAAAACTCATTTGCTTAAATAACTTTTGTATCTACATTATATAATAATAATAAATAAATATTTTTGGACATTACACGCAGCACCATCTGGTCCCAAACTAAGCAAAGCTTGTGCTATGGATAACAGGCAACGGACACAAATACATACATAGAATATGTAGTATATATTATATATATATTTATATATAAATATGCTTGTTTTGTGTGGGAATCGATCCCAGGCCTCTTGATTCAGCAGTGGGGTAATTACCTTGGTTTGTGTGAATCCAGCGGCACCAGTCAGACGTGTTTATTGTATGTCCCTTAAAAATTTAACTTTTTTACTTGACGCGTTCTCTGTAAAACTGAATTTTGAATAGATTTGAACTTTATTTTTTAACGCACTAGTTAATACAACTAGTGGGACTTTGGACTTATGAAGCAGCCCTGCTATGAGTGTCAACGTTTCACGAGCGTATGCTCTGATCTTCTGAATCCCTAAGCCGTTACGCCCCCTCTGTCGGAGCACAGGCCTCTTCTTGGAGTAACTGGGCTTAGGCCTTAGTCTAACACGTTGCCCCATCGGGGATTGCTGGACGTTATCCAGTTTAAGACATAAAAGACATAACCCTCACTCCACACTGAGCGCTTTTAACGCTCCCCCCGCACGCATACCTACGTCTCTTATATCCGAGTCAAGGTATTTCAAATCCAGTTACTGTATCTATCTCTTTTATGGATAAGGCCCCTGACTTGGATTAATTACTGCTGTCATATGCATACAGCAAAGATCGACTGACAGGTTTACGTGCTTAGGAAGTGCCTCACCCAATCAGTGTTTCCCGGCGTTGCCTATATAACTTCGCATATCGTTTTCGATAGAGGAACTTAACTAGGCCACGAGCTCCTCATAATGCATACTAGAATCTATTTCAGCCAAAAGCTATTTGGCACTGAAGCGGGACGAATTAAGGACACGGGCTGCATCTAGGTTGCATTCATAGAACGCTCGGAATAACTTTATGAATATTTCACGAGTATGAGGTTGCTAGCGATTCAACTCGGATTTTCTACTGAAGTATCAAAGTAAGAATACATTTTTCGTACCTTTAAGAGGGCGATATAGGCCAGAAAGCTAATTTTTGTAATTCTAACGTTGTGTATGTAAATGTACTATAAATCATTAGATAATGTCATATACATTACTATGATATATATTTTGTATACTTTTTAAGTAATTTATACCGTAATGACGCCTTGAAACTTTAAATTTTTTGTATGGAATTTAACGTTATTACCGTTTTGTAGTCACATTTTTTGACTTTTTGCTACAACTTAGAGTCTATGCACTAGATAACAAGCTATTTTTGTTGTATTTTGTTATTAACGTTTCAAAGCTACACGATCGATAGGTGTCGGTGGCAAAACTGGCGTTATCAAAAGTGAGAAAAGTGTCAATCGTGGGAACTCTTAATCCCAAATCGAATGCGACTTAAAATGTTCTTGAAAAACCAGAAAAATTTCATGTCTAAATACGCCTATTTCTAATCCTACTAATCTTTTCTATCTGTTATTTACTGTCTTTATCTAAAAATCTTTCTGTGAATATAGTAAAAAATGGCGTACTTGAGATTGTCCCCAATCAGCTCCTGGAATTATTGCTTAAAAATATTATTTTTAAGAATATTTATTCGTCTGTTCGTTATCTAGCCAAAACAACTGTGGATTTACTGCATTTGAATGTGGTTTTCACTGTTTAATAGTTGGAGATTATTTAAATCGATTTACTGTAACCGAAGATATGGTGCATAGTTTGGTCCACGCGGACATAGTTCCGGGCAAAAGTTGTATATTCTAAAACTGCCGCTGCATTAAGTCCGAATCGTTTCTCTTAAATTAAAATGGTTATCTTTTTAAATATTGAATTTGGAATATGAAAGTTAGTTATCAAAAAAGTCTATCTACAAAGTAATAGATTAAAAGTGATTACTACTAAGTTCGACGCTCGCAAGTTCGACGACTTCCAGCCTCCCGAAAAAGCCGGTTTCCGAATAGGCTATAGTATCGTAGACCACATACATACGCTAGAAGAGTATAACCGGCCCCTTTGCTAAGCGTTTGTGGACTATGAGAAAGCCTTCGATTCGGTGGAAACATGGGCAGTGCTACAGGCTCTACAGAGATGCCGTATTGATCATCGGTATATCGAAGTGCTAAAATGCTTGTACGATAACGCCACTATGTCAGTCCGTCTCCAGGATCAGAACTCGAAACCGATCCAACTGCAGAGAGGTGTGAGACGGGGAGATGTTCACAAATGCGTTGAAAGATGTCTTTAAGCTTCTGGACTGGGACGGTTTTGGCATCAATGTTAATGGCGAGTACATTACCCACCTTCGGTTTGCCGACGATATTGTGGTCATGGCAGAATCGATGGAGGACCTTAGCACAATGATTCGAAAGCCTTAGTAGAGCTTCCCAACGAGTGGGCCTCAAGATGATCACGGACAAGACGAAAATCATGTCGAATGGCCATGTAGCACCCACTCCAATAACTGTTGTGAACTCTACACTCGGAGTTGTTGACGAATACGTATACCTGGGACTGGGGTGTGTGTGTGTGTGTGTGTGTGTGTGAGGGTGTGTGTGAGGGTGTGTGTGTGTGTGTGTGTGTGTGTGTGTGTGTGTGTGTGTGTATGTATGTAGACATATTTTGGCTTTCGATTCCTCAATAACTACTGGACCGAATGACTTAGATCTGAAAGGAGTCTGAAATAAATCGGTACAGCGGTCGTTTTTTATCCGTAAAAAACTGACTTTTTTATGCACGCAACATATTTTGCGTGTAATAATTTTATGTATAATTTCATGTATCGAGGGGTAGTAAATGGTTTTCGAGGGTGCTGATTTCGAATTATTTATCAGTTTTTTAAATTAAAAATGGTGGATCCAATATGACGTAATTTTTTTTTGTAAAACAATTTTTCTCAAGAGAAGTTGCATGTACGGTACGGCAGCAAGCCGAACCAATTTTCTCATTCTATACTCATAGTTATCACTTATATTAAAAAAAACAAATTTTTGTATGCAGTGCGCTATGCTCTTAAAAAATAAAGATAAGCCCTAAGTGCATGTGCTTAGTTAGAGTTTTGTATTAATTAAGTTTTAATGTTGATTTCGATGAAATATATTATGATTTTAGGTACCTACTCTTAAAGTCACCTTTTCTAAGAACAGACGACTTAAGGCAAACCCGAATCAGATTTTTCCCATACAATCTTCCTTGCACCTATATTCATAACCATAAACATTTTCCTGTTTAAAATGTGTTGTTATCATATATTGCTGTATCTCATTGTCGGAAAAAGCATATTCATTCATAAAATACCATTGAATTATGAAATAAAGTATTTGTACATAAAGTTATTGTTGATTTAATACATTTAATTAATTTATTATAAACTCTAGGAGCAAAATGTGTTATAGTTAAGAATATTAACTGTAATACAGTTTGTATAAAAAATAAATGTTCGGATATTACCTAAACTATCGCCGATAAAAGATATTTATAATTTCCTTTTCGTAAAAAACACGTTTCAATAATGTTAATAACCAATTATTTGAAACTATCCGTAAGCTATTCTTAAAACATTATAAGCAGAAACGCAGATAATTATATATTCTATAAAAACATATATATAAATTTAATATAACATCCTAAATAGTACATTAATGCCGCGGCTCGCAAACGCACCATAACCGGGCGATCGTAGGTATGCGGGCCGAGGCATCGCCGAGGTACGCATCATAGAGTCCAGTTATGCTCAGTTGTGGCCAAGTATATAGTGATTTTCTCAAACATACGTGTAAAAAAGCTAATTATATTGACAACTGTATTGACAAAAATAAAAATAGTTTAGGTAATTTTGCCGCGTTCAAATTCGATTCGATTTCTTTTTTACTGTTTTAAATTAATTTAATGGCACATTCTTTTTGTTGTTCCAGTCCGAAATTTAAATAAAACATGAGTTATCCCTTAAGTTACAATGTTCGTGTTTCAGAAAGATTTCTAATTCCATACTTATGCGAGCGGTCAAATATGAAACATTGCGGGTCTCTCTGATACTGTACTGCAAGTACGATTTACCCCAAAGAAGCTTGTGCAAGATATAGTTAATGAGAATTTTCAAGTAGTTGGCTTTTAACATTTTTAGAAATGTGTATTTTAGGGAAAGGAAATTAAGAATATCTTTTGGCGGCGCTAGTTAGTTATCTGTTTATTATTATTAATTAGTTTTTTGCGCCTTAATGTGATAAAACACCATGAGAGAATGATGAATGGAATGATAGAGATCTATCAGTACCAACCTTTTCCTTTAATTACAAGAATGATACTTAGTGGCATGCAACTCTGCAGCTGCTACCTGCTAGCTAGTTACCCACGTGGTCTAACTTTTCCCATCGTATCAAACGGTGGAATCCCCATAACAAAATATACAGTACTAGACTTTGCCAGCGGCTCCGCCCGCCCAAAATTCGGTTATCGGCGAGGAAATCCCTAATTAGGTATACTAATTTGGCAGCGGCACCGCCCGCCCTAAATTCGGTTATCGGCGAGAAACTCCTTAATTAGGTATACTAATGAAGTTTGCTATAGCAAGCTATAGGTGCTGCTATTGTTTGTTTAACTCTGTTATAGGTATTCGCGCGGGAACTTTTGAATTTTGCGGGATAAAAATTAGCTATTCAACGACCCAACCTATATGTATGCCAAGTTTCATCCTGATCCGTCCAGTGGTTAACGAGTGAAAGAGTAAAAAACATCCATACATCCATCCATACAGACAAGCTTTCACATTTATAATATTAGTAGGATTTAGCCGTTAAGGAATGGTTTCCAAAAATACTGAAATACGCCATTCTTTACTTAAAACTGCAAGTCACTGTCGTCATGGGGGACTTCACCGCAAAACCGGGCACTGGAAATTACGATGAGGTGAAAGTAGGGAAATTTGGAGTAGGGCAGCGAAACCATAGGGTCGACTCTATTGTGAAAGAAAGACTCTGTCTGATGAATACTTTATTTACAAAGCCGCCACAGGAAATAGACCTGGATAAATGAGCCCCGACGGTTCGACCAAAAACGAGGTCGACTTTATCCTGACTTCAAATAGGCGATTATTCAGCGACGTTTCTGTGTTTAATAGGGTAAAAACTGGCAGCGATCACCGCATAGTAAGACTACGTAAGAATAAGTACGTTGAATATTAAAGGGGCGTTTATGCAAGAAGTTAGTTTTTTCAGCAGGCATTTTTCTTTGACTATTTAACATATTTGCCTAAAAAACAGTGCCCATAAAGCTGACGTAGCTAAATCGTAAGCCCACGATACGACTTAAGCCATATTTTTTTGCAAATTTTTTGGCAAGCATGGTATCTCGGATGTTGATAGGTGCAATAGATCCGGAGATACGATAGGGGCTACCCTAGCTTTAGTCTAAAGCTAGCAGGACCATCATATATTGAAAACCGGTGAAGCAAAAAGTTCCTTTGCAAAAGAACAGCAAAAAAAATTTAGCTTGAGTTGCATTGCGGCCTTATGGTTTGGCTATGCCAGCTTTATAGTCACTAAAAAATACACATAATTAAATATAATATAAACTGGAGAACAGTAAAATATGATTGCGTATACTTTTATCGATAAATAAAAATCGATATACCTATAAAACGTTAGAAGGTTAAAAATTATTAAAAAACATAATTTAGACGTCAGTCGAGGTCGTGACACAAAGATATTTATGAAATCTTCTGCTATTAATTTTTAAACAATTATTTTCTTATATTTTAGTATTATTTTGGAAATAGGAAATGTACTTGGTCCTTTAATGAGCACTCGATTATTTTGGTATTCATATCCCTTCCTCAGTCATGCAATGACACTTTGAAAGAAGTCGTTTGATAAAGTCTACGCACCGTCCAACGACAACCTACATACAGAATTCCGAAAATTTTTAAACTTTCAAACTTTTAAATCTCATTCATTTAATTGCCAAGTACATTGCGACAACGAGCCTGTTGGAAACTGTTTAAGCGATTGGAGCTAAGTTCTTGAAGCTTGTCGCAAAAGTAGAAAATCAGTAGACCGACTCTCAATCTTATGAAGGTGCGTCGCGAAATGAAATTGCAGTCCATGTCTGATAAAGAATTCTATATACGTATGCAAGATAGATTATAGACAGTTTTTTATTACACATTACACAAAAAACAAGAAAAATAAGCAAATAAAAATAATAACACATATACAAATCACTATTAATTTGAGGTTTTTTAGTGCAATGTGTATGCTGCAGCTACTGCTAAAGCGCTAATTTTCAGCGGAGCCTCATTGCGAGGCATAACTATGTTTCTCATATTAAAATATATAATTTGAATTGAATTTTAAAAGCGATTACTTAGTTTAAAACAAACATAACAATATAATATAGGTTTTAAGAGTATGTATATAATGTATAGTTTATTTTTACAGTTTAAATAGATTTTATTACCTTATGTTTTTATTAATATTATTACTAAATTAAAATTACTTACAAGTTTTTTTTAATTTGAATTTATTCCTATCCTATTATACAAAATATTTTCATTTTAATCAATATTGCCTTATGGTATGATTTTTTTTTTTTTAATATGTTATAGGATTATTTTAGTTATACAACGTGTGTTATATAAAAAATTTTAAACATTTTTAACACACAACACAAATTTGAAACCACTTTCACTGCCTTTGCGACACTGAGGCTAGAGGAATCTGTCCAAGCGCTTGAAACTAAAGTCTTAATAGCTTGACTCAAAATTAAAACACAAAAGCTCTCTATAAGACACTCAATCTTATGAAGGTGCGGCGCGAAATATAATTGCAGTCTTCATTTGATAAATCATATTATTATCTTATTTTTGGCCTATTTTCACTATATATGACATGTGTGCAAAATGATTTTTTAGATGTTATACAACGTGTGTTATATATGTATTGATTAAATCACAACTTGCAACGCTCTGCTCACGTCAACGCCAACCATTACATAAATCTGTTCTTTATTGCCTATAGAAAGCACTAAATCCCAGAGTTATTGGTTTTCGGCTTTTGGGGTCGCGTTGTCAAACAAACGACGGCATATAAGGACCAATCATTTACGTTATACTAGCTTTTGCCCCCAGTTCCACCCGCCCTTAATTCGGTAATCGGTGTAGGCTTTGAACTCCTCAATTATAGAAAAAAACCGACTCCTCTTGACGTTTTTAAGTAGCCTATGTTCTTCCTCGAAACTCAAACTATCTCCATGTCAAATTTTATCTTAATCGGTATAGCGGTTTAAGTTTGAAGAGGTAAGAGACAGACAAACACAGAGAGAGAGTTACCAAGCATTTATAATATTTATATGGAAATAGTATGTATTTAGTAGTTTACGTATATGTATTGTATGTCGTATAAATGTAAATTGTTTGGTAAAGTATTTTTTAACATTAAATTGTATAATATTATTCTTGCATACCTGATATGTGATATCGGTATGAAATTTGTTAATAGCCCTTATTTGGAACCAACAACTAATCTACTATTAGTCGATTGATAGATGACCTACGCATTAAGTCTTCTAAAGTGTCCAATACAGAATAAATAAAAACCTATAAATCCATATAATCTATGTTTATAAATGCGAAAGTAATTCTGACTGTTTGGGTACCAACTTTACGCTAAAACTGCTGTACCGATTAAGATGAAATTTGGCATGGAGATATTTTAAGTCCCTAGGAGGAAAATAGGATACTTGAAAACGTCAAGTGTGAGTCGGTTTTTTTCTATAATTGAGGAGTTGCCGTTGAAATCCTACACCGAAAACCGAATTAAGAGTGGGTGGAACCGCGGGCAAAAGCTAGTAAATATATAAAATATACGATAATGCGTGAGAGGGGATCGTTGATATTATTAAACTGATATCTTAGATATCTGTTATCGATTTAAATTTATCTTACATATCCGTCGTCCTTATTCGCATAACACGTGCTTTTCACACTTTTATTTTCAAAACTCTAAAAACTATTTATTATGAATAGTTTTTTTTTTAAATAACATTGGTTTTGACTGTGTTTTAAAATGGCTATTTTGGATACTTTGCAGTTGTCGAATCAAGTGGAGAAGTTGGTGCAGGTCAGCCGCGACCTCAAGCGTAAACACAAGCAGACACAAAATCAGGTCAGTTCGATTAACTTTATCTTTACATTCTGTTAGTTATAAGCGTTCATATTAGAAAAGACCTTGATCGTAATAAGTCTTGTATTATGATAATATATGTTCCTTGCCAAGCCACATGTCAATTTTCCAAATTATGGCCAAACGCTTAAATATTTTTATGTGATTTTAAGTAAGTCTGGTATAGACTGTGTGCAAAATCTTGGCGTGCCCGCGCGCCTTTCGACTGTACTTTATGATACTGTGTAGTCTAAATATTATTTATTACAGTTTCAGATTTAGGAAAAATAGACGACTAAATCAAAAGGTTGGAAGGTTGAATCTTACTATAGCAAAATATGGCCATAATTTCGTCTTAGGATTAGATTTTCCTAGTTGATCAGGCTTACAAAATACATAAAAAAGGTACCTACTAAGTTTATTTATCAAAGGTGCCTAAGAATTCCAAAAACAATTCAATTTTTTTTGCGTGGTGCCTATTGCCTTACTCAATACATAAAAAAGGTATCTACTAAACTTATTTCATCAAATGAGCCAAGAATTCCAAAAACATCTGAATATATTTTTTTAGCGTGGTGCCTAAGAATTCCAAAAACAATCGAATATTTTTTTAGCGTGTTGCCCTTAATTTGGAAGATCCCTGATTAATAGGGAAATGTTGACATACTCTACTCCGTGGCTCTGTTGGTAGTAGTGCCTGCCTGCTGGTGTGGGTTTCGATCCCCGCACATTGTGTTTGGGTGTTTTTTATATTTATAAGTATTCGTGATTGTTGACTGGTATTTATAGTACAAGCTTTGCTTAGTTGTCAACCAGATAGTGCTGTGTATGTATTACCATGATGCAAGACTTCCTAAGATCAAAGTCATTTTTAGTATAAACAGTTCTCTGTGTGAGTTGCATGACAAAATTCCTTTTCTCGCATTGCCGTTTCCTGTATAATTACTTTCAACAATTTCGCAGTGACGAAATGTTTTTACAACATTCGTCGTGTACAATTTTTCGACACACTGAGACGAAGCGATTTTAAATTTTACGTTATGTAGGTAAGACAGTCTTGCCTAAAACATTGTTATTTGTTTTTGCATGATGTTATGTATCTTTGTTACGTATCTTTGTTACGTGTGTGGTTTTGATGTTTGCAGCTTATTGTATCGCATTGCATAATAAGGTGATATCTGTTTTTTTGCTTCTTTTTATTTCTTTTTATTATATTTATTAAATTTGTATGTTTAAAATTACAGATGCGTTTGGTTTGTGAGGAGCGTACGGAATTAAATGCCATAGTTCAGTCGCAACAGCGGGATATCGCTGCACTGCAAGCTGGTGCACAAAACAAGGTTAGTTTTTTATCATGTTTTGCCACAGTGTCCCGTGGAAAATTCTTTTCCCGTGGGAACTCACAATCAAGATTTAAATATCCCATATCCTTTTCCGATCTTTCTTTCAATCATTGAGTCGCTTCGTTGTGACCATAAAGAACAATAAACAAACATAATTTTGGTTTTATTAATATAAGGGTGAAGAATCAGGGTGGATGAAATACTTCTGAGTTCGTTCTTTTTACAGTACTTCATAAAATTGTTTCTATTTTTGTTTTTCAATGTATAAAATATTGAAATAATACTTACGTACTTGTTGCAAATAGATTTAACGCGTGAAATGGTAATTGAGATTAACATTTGCAAAATATCCCGTTAATACTTTTGCCTCATTAAAGTATTAGGACATTAATGTTGTTTAATCAGTTTGGTGTTAATTTTCAACACCAGAGGCAAACCTTACGTAACCCATTTAAAATATGATCACTGCCTCTTCGGCTGGGAACTCTTTCCACAACCAAATCTTTCGAAACCACACAGTCTGTGACTATTCAGGTTCTTAGGTGTGAGGATGGATTCCCTGTCGATGGCATGCGCAGCCATGGTGGGCATCATTTCAAACAATTTCTCAAAATATGACCTACTGACTTAAGAGGCAGTACTAAGTGTCAGAAAACTTAAGTAAAATCAAGGATGACGCGATATGTAACTAAGCGTGTGTGAGTAGTTCAGCCACATCGTAATTCACTGAGATTTTCATTGAAATACATGAAATAAATTTATAGTTTATTATACATCATTGTTATCAAAAAATATTCTGAGGTTTAATGCACTATCAAGGCTATGCTTAAGCAAAGTTTAAAACAAATAGTTTTTAAAACTTTCAAGATTTCTTTGCCGAAAAAAACAGTAAAAAGGGGTCAGTTTAAGTTGTTTTTATATCCCACAAAAGTTCATTCATCGTTTTTTTCACGTTTTTCAGGGTTTGAACCATATCCCGAAGAACACAGTCATTAAATTATAGCCAGATCTGCTTAGCGGATCCGGAGAAATAAAAAAACGTAATTTAGGTAGTATAGCCTATTAAACGCTAGAACACACATTGGAAGACAAAGTCTCTCCTCAGACCTTGGCTTCATATTATTTCAGAAATGCACATCATGTGGCGCAGCGACTCCGGAGATTATGGATGACGAAGACCAATCGTCGAGGCCAACGTTCAGCGTCCGCGAAATGCGAGCCATCCTGCACGAGCGCAATGAGCTAAAACTGAAGTTGAGCCAAGCTGAAGAACAGTTGCAGACATTACAAATCGAGCAGCAACCTGATAGGTGAGCAAGTGTTAAAATTGAAGCTGTGAATGGGTGGTTTTTAACAACCTTTGCCTAATTTCGTTGGCCTAAACTTTGGAGGTGCCACCGAAATTAGGCAATGGTTGTCTTTGTTGAAACTAACCCGAAATAAAGCCTTCGACAGCGTGTAAGCGCGTTTTAAAATTGAAATTAATAGAAATACGAGAAACATCTTAAGTGCTTAGAGATTGGAAAGTTGTTTGACATTTGACATGTTAAAATTGAAGCTGAACTGAATAGTATTGGTATTGTCGAAATGAAAAAAAAAAAAAAAATATAATTTCTTAAGGCAGTGTGTGGATTTTAAAATTTAAATAAATATCTGAATTCGATAGTTGGCTTGGGATTCCTACGGTTACTCTTTATTTATAGTAAAAAAGTTTGTTGTAGCAAGCTATAGTTCGTCTACCTGGGATTCGGTTGTAATTATTCCTGCGGAAATAATTCAACTTTCCGAAGTAGTAACCTATGACCTCCGTTTCTGCAACTATCCCTTTGCCAAATTCAAATCGACTGGCTGCTCACAACAAACAATCAAACCCACGTTTTACAAAAATTATGAACGAGATGGTATAATAGATCTTAAAGGTTTTGTATAACATGTTCAGTAACTCCGACACCTCGCCTTCTCTAAGCTCGACAGTGGAAGAGGAAGAGGCTCCGGTACAAGGGCCTCTGCCCGCAGAGCCTGATGATGCACCGTGGAAGAGGAAAAGTGGAATCAGGAAGTTGTGAGTATTAAACATTTATACGCACTGTCTCACTGCTTATATGTAACTACATTTAAGATGAACACATACAATGTTTACAATTATACATATGCTTGCCAGCCTTCATACGTCCCCACTGCTGGGGCACGGCCTACCCTCATAAGCGAGGGTGATTGGGCCATAGGTCCACACGCGGGCCCAGTGCGGATTGTGGACTTCACATACGTCATTTTTTTTTTCCAGACGTATGCAGGTTTCCTCGCGATGTTTTCCTTCACCGAAAAGCCAGAGGGTGTGAATAAATTAATCAGTGTACTTGAGAAATTAAGAAAAGACTCATTAGTACACGCCGACCCGGGCTTCGAACCTCCGCCACTTGGGACGTGAAGTGAAATTTAAACCCCTCGGCTACCACTATAAATATATTGAATACAAAAATATATACATTGTGTACAAGTACACATACATTTTTTTTACAATTATACATGTATTTTATAGAAATATACATTATTTGTTTACAAATGCATATACAGTTTAAACAAATAAACAGAAGCACCTACATTAAAGTTAGATTTATGTAGGTATTTATGTACATCTATATTTAAAAATAAAACATGAATCGACGGTGGCAGTCATCCATATTATGTGGTGCTGCTCTGCGTAACACACGTGTAATTTTATTTCATATAAGCTAATTAATAACGCTTTTTAATTAACTTGCATGTAAACAGCTTTGCGATTTTTTCCACGACAGATAGAAATCGGGGTGCGGTAAACACCAGTTTTTTTACTGATTTAACTAAAAAAATCAAAATATATATATATATTTAAAAATTAAGCTTAAGAATTTAATACATAAAAATAGGGTCGCGACGTACCGCACCTCAAGATTGCTATAGTTTAGACGCCTTCGATGGCTAACAATATGATGTTTTTTAGATTTTGGCATTACAGCTTTATATGGAACATTAAACGATTTCATAATATATTTGCACTAAAAACACTAAACATATTGTTTTTAACATTAATATTTTTACTAATGTAAATGTATGTAAATAATGACAATAGTTGTGTAGATATGTTACGCATGATTTTTCACGCATCACTGCACACGCTTTGCACATTTCATATCGTGAACGATTTTACATCAATGCAATACGTTTCAACTTCATTTCCTTTATGCATGCGTGCCTATATTAATTATGTTGTGTTAGTTGAGTGTCAAGGCCATATAAAAAGGACATGCATGCGTTTCTCCCATGTCTAATTTTGAATTAAATCTTGTTATAATTCGCCAATAACTGCGAAAGGGGTTTTAATATTATATCCTTCTTTTGGACCACTAATGGACCATGTAAAACCACGTTTCGCCTGGGTTACACCGTAGTGTTGTGACCAAGTGTACACCAGTAACCCAACCTATCTATCACACCTTTAACTTATAAATCGTTTATTTTCTTATGCTTTAATAGCAAATGTTGCCATTTGTGATTACACTACTGCTACAAAATTTTATGTCGTTCAAAAATTAATAAGAATATCTGAATTAAAATATTTTTAAATTGAAAAAGTTTTATCTGAAAAAGCTAATCTTGCACACAAAACTTGGCCACAATCTAAAAATGTCTGTATTTATTTATTTATTATTTCTATATGTTACTAATAAATGTTATCATTTATAATATTATTAAAGGTGGTTTTATGGTTGTCATAAGCATTATTGCCATACTTTGTTTATTATAAAGTGGGCTGCAGAAAACGGAAAACATCCTTACATGTATAATTTTGGTGTCACATAAAACTGGCTGTCTACTGCGTTCTGTCGTCCACTTTACATTCATTTTACTATTACATTTCGCATTATTTACGTTGTGTTTTGTTTGTTTTCTAGCGGCATTTGAAGCAATATTTATGTGACATTTATCGAACTTAACTAACATAAATTATTGTAATTAAATAAAAATTACAACAAATATGGCTTCAAGTGTTTCTAAACTTTGGTTAATTTGGTTCTGGTACATTTGTTTCATTTTTTTTTCGTTCTGGGTAGTAGACAAAGCATGAAATTAGATTTACATTTACTTCTATATTTGTTGACTAGCCGTTAATTTGGCTAATGCGTCTTTTACTTGCTATGTTAGGCTACATTCCAAAACAATTTTACTACTTTAAGTAATAATCGCTCTGAAAAGTTGTTTTTTGGCGGATAAGTTATTTTGAAACTTCAATTTTACATTCACAAAAATTTTGTCAATGGTAGACTAAAAAATTGAACTTAACATTTATAAGCTACCTAAATGTGGCAATTCCCAAATCATCTTTACGTTGACTTACTTATTACGTTGTGTTGTGGAATTGCATATGGAACTCGTTTTTGGTTTTTTGGTTGGTTTTGGAATACAGCTTAAGAAAGAGATTGACGTATGAGGTCTTACCCACTGATTTCACACGTATTTTTAATAAGTCGGTGGGTAAGACCTCAAAAAGTCAACACATATTGGTGGAGTAAATTTTTCAAATAGTATAAGAACATTTTGGCTTCATATTCAAAATTTTTGTCTTTTTTAGGTTTGATATTTTTAAAAAAATGTGAAAATGGAACCAGGGCCGAAAGAGATCTGGTGTAAGGAAATACACGGAATCATCGTTACACTTGGCACGACGCACGGTTTTGCATGGTATACAATTTTACATGATACAAAAACTTTCAGCGCTTTTGGTTTTCGCTTAGCTCCCGTATCCTGTTCCTATAAAAAATAAACATTTCATTTATAAATTTATTACGACATTATTTCAACTCAATTCAGAATAATTATTCAATAATTTCATCACAATTACACATTTTATTTAATGTAAAATTCAGCTGTGTAATTCATATCAGCATAACAAATTGTGTTCAAAGCTTTCTTATTAAATAAAATAAAAAATCACCGCTAGTTTCATAATCTAGCATACATTAGTCTATAAAAAAAAATCACTGTTCCACAATGATTGTTTTGCACTATGTATTTTGATAATCCAGTTACAGACAGCATAATAAATATTTTAAACAAAAAAAAATTTTTGACGTTTTTGAGATATTTTTTTTTTAATGAGTTGGTTCCGTGCTATACAAAGTGGTTGCGTGTGGGATAGGTTCTGGCTGGCGATGACGTCACGGGATGCTGGTCGTCGGTCGCCGCCACCGAGGATCTCTTTCGGCCCTTGGTACTGATGTGGACCGATTCGAGGTACGACATATCAACATGGCCTTAGCCAGGGAATATGTGTCGATCTCACGCTATATGTATTGTTGAAGATTGAACGAGGCACTTTTCCCATATACGTGTTTTATTTAGAAAAAAAAAAAAAATGGACAGTTTTACATAATTTGTATAATCATATATAAATTATATAACTGGGCAACTGGATGAGGAATATGTTTAATTTTTTTTTAAATATTCATGATCTATTATTAAATAATTAGCGTTCAAAATTTACAAAGCTAAATCGAATTATTATTAATATAAATAAAACCAGTTAACAGTAGATGAAAAACCCTGACAGATGTAGATAAAAACAAACCAGTTAATATAAGATAAAACCAGATAAAAGTAGATGAAAAACCCTGACAAAAGTATATAAAAAAAAACAAGTCAATTATAGATAAAACCAGTTAAGATTTAATGATAAAACCTGACAGTAGTGAATAATAAAAAACCAGTAATTAGATGAAAACTCAGTAAATAGTTGATAAAATACCAGTCAAATGTTGATAAAAGACTAATTGACAGTAGATACCTACCTAAGCCCTACTTCTATTTGAACGTCCATCGTACACCTAAAAATTTACCCTTTAAGGTGAACATCAAAACGTCGTGTATCTATTCAATTGCATTCCGTAAACAAATGAAAAAAGGAATCCTTATAAATTCGTCATTCGTCCGTCCGTATGTCCTACAAATTGTGTAATATATATATATATATATATATATATATTTACGTATTGTTTGAAAATTTACTATGTTAATATATCAACCATGCGATATTGTTTTAAAAGGAGTCTGCTAAAGATTTCGCGCGAAATCTTCTTACATTGCATATCTCAGATCATATGCTTGTTCATAAGTGAAAACCATGACTTGATAAATGAGTGTAAACAATATATTATTTAAGCATAATTAACTTAAACCGTTCTTGAACTCATGCATTTATCCTGCGATCTGTGCATAATTTTATACAAAATTTGTAGACTTTAATTAAATCTCTGAACAGAACACACTCTCGTGCATTTTTTGCACACCAGCAAAAAAAAAAAACAGATCGCAACAAAAATGCAGTAGTAAAAGAATGACTTTATTAGTTAACCAATCCTTAATATTGTATTCTCTTTCAGTTTTCGCAAGCTCTTTGCTGAGTCTGACATCAGTGTGGGGTCCTTCACCGGTCGTTCGTTTACCTCGTTCGCGACCTAGATGTCCGCCGCCTCCGGTACCTCCTCCGCCCCCGCGTAGGCACTCCGACCCTAACACCTCCAATATCACAAAACCCAAAAACAGACGATATTCCGACATCAAAAATCCTACATCAAAACTAGATTTGAGACAGGAACTTATTAATTTAAATTTAAACAACCTAGAAGTCAATAATTGGCTTGGAGATAAGTTTGATGAGAAAGAAGAAGAAAATGACTTTAATGATGATAGGTTTAAGCATGATATTCCGCTGCAGAGATCTATATCTCTTGATAGGGGCATAGAAATCTTTAACTATTTACAGGCAATTGGATCGGATTGGTCAGGTAGTAGTGTGGCTTCGTCATGGACTTTGGATACCGATGAAAGAGATAGTCAATTACCACAACATTATAGGAGTTTTGAAGATATCCCCGCTTCTCAGTATAAAGTGAAAAGCAGGCGTGCATCTTCTGATTTTGACACTGTGTTCCCTTGGCGCAGTATAGGATTAAGCGTTTTGAAAGATAGTTATGTCGGCGTTGACGATATGGAAAGTGGAAGTATCTCTCCCCAGATTAAAAAGCTACAAAGAGCATTCTCGTTCAGAAATGTTGAAGACTTAAAGGATAGCAAAGATTTAGAAGATAAACAGAAAAACATAGATCATGAACTGAAATTGGATATCAAAAACAGGATTTCTATTGTGCCGGCAGGAACTAGTGTTAATGGTAGTATAGAAAACTTTGGTGTTGCATCAAATTATAGGGATATCAAAGAAGACAAACCATTGAGAAAATATTTTGCTGAGGCTCGTACTAATTCTGAAAACAGCTTAGACAAGATTTGCGGAGAGAAGAAAATTCATTCAGATATAGCGATGACAGTTTATAGAAGGATGTCTATTGAACCTTTAAATGAGAATTTCGAACAAAATAATAGAGATAATGGTAATATAGCCCCGCGACAAAGAAAAATTGGTATTCCAAGAAACCTGTCGTATCAAGTATTCAAGAAATCAGATTCAAATTTAAGAAAAGAGGTTCTGAAAGAAAATTTGATTAATTTTAAGAGTTACGAAAATATTGACAATCGTGATACCCGAAAATTACCCCGTCGGAATTCTGCTGATAATAAAACAGCACCAACCATAGGTCATGCACTACTTAAAAATAGTTACAAGGGTATCGATAATGAACACGGAGGCTTTTCTTCAAATATACAAAGATTAAAGAAAAATTTGCAAAGTACCTTAGAACTCAACAAAGAACTTACAGTGCCTACTATTGTTATTTCGGATGTTGATCGTCCGAGAAATGAAAGCAGTGTTGCCAAAAAAGAAAATGTCTTTCCTGTTTTAACTTCCAGTTTAGAAACTGTAACTAGTGATTGTGATTGTAGAATTTGTAGGGAAGAAGAAGCGGAGAGGAAAAGATGTTTGTTGCGTAGAGTTTTTAGTAATCTTTATAACAAAATTGTTAACGGTAGAGAATTTGGTAGACAATTAACATGTTGGGATGAAAATAATAATTTAAATGAACGTGAAATGTACAATTGTATAATCCATATTTTAAAGTTAATGTTCGGTCTTTGGTTAAGGCACATAGATCACAATTAATGTTGTAGAAAAAATATCGAAATAAGAATGTGTTTCTTTGTAATAATTTGATTTATTTACTAAAAATTACTAAGCGAACTGTCAATTTAGGATTTTCTAGATGCAAAAAAAATACAATTAGTAGTTATCAATATTTTCATATCATTCAGAAGTACATTTTATTTGCACATGTAGGTGGATAAAAAGTTGTAGTTAACTTTGAAACTTTTTCTAAAATAAAAAACATGCTGTCTCTAAGCAAAGATGAGATTCTTGAGAATGTGCCTCACAATTTTGTACACTTAACAACATAATCTAAACTCAGCACTAAACTTTCAATAGAGATGCGAAAACATCGATATTTTAGCCAGACGTTTTTATTGTAGACTTAAAAGGTTACTACATACGAGACAAATAATATTTATTACTAAAGTTATTACTAAAGATGAAATGCGCCGTGTCTATATCTCTACTGATTTGTATGAAGAGCGATATCGTAAGATCAGAACGTCTGATACAAATATCTTATATTATCTGTCTCGTGTGTGACCTTTACGTTATAATCGATCATTCCAAAGTTATTTTCCGTGTTGCAACATTGTAAATTTATTACAATTCTTCAATTTATGATGTTGTATCGGGTTAATAGCAAAAAGTTAATAATTGTGACGAATATAGCTTGTTATTTATTAGTAAGATGACTTGTTTATTTTAACTTTGCGTGCGTGTGTGCCATTGTTTTTACTTTTTAAATTTTATCCAATGACTATATTTTTTTTTACGATACGATTATAATCAATATGATGTGGTATTTTTTTTATTATCCTTCCTTCTTTATATTCTTATCATCTATCATATTTTTTTATGTCCTAATCAAATTGAATGTCAACTCAATTTTTAGTCCAGAGGCTACTCGAATAAATCTCTAGCCATTTCGGTTGTTTGGTCAGTTTTGTTTGGAACACCAACTGTATGTTAACAGAGGTGCTACTATTTATGGCAGCTATAGTATCTACAGCTGTATTGACTGTATTAAAGTAACATAGAATTGTCAAAAACTACTTTGAGAACTAAAAGCATTTTTCCGTGAATAGGCTTGCTTTAATGTGAAACCAATTTAGATTTTCCTATATAATTTTCGTGGCATTAAATATTTATTAATGTAAACATTTCGCCACTCAAAATGCATTATTATCATACATCGCTATTTAACAAAGTCGGTAAAAGAATATGTATTCATAAAGTGCCACAAAATTATTAAATAACAAGTTTTATTGAATTCATACATTTAATAAATTTAATGATAACTCTGCTTATTTATTAATTACATTGTTTTTATGAATGAATATGCTTTATGTGAGTATAGTTAATAAAAATTTAATATAATGATAACGCATTTCGAGAAGCGTTTTTTACGTAAGAAATAAAATGGATCGAAATCACCTTAAGAAGCGTTTTTCTTCGTAATTGACGTAATGGTTTAACTATATTGCAATTAAAATAAATATGCTATTGTTAATAAACACACGTTTCCTATTATAAAAAACTTGATAGAATCGGGTGGAATTTATTAATAGTATTTCGTGAATATTTAATGATTATCAATATTTATTAGTCATTAATAGTCTAACAGGCAATGTTTATTATACTATTTTACAATAAAGAACAAAACACAAATGATTATGACATTTAAAAAATATTTCAATACTTTATCATTATTAGTAAAATCTTAATTTGCAATTGAGTAAACCGGAGATTAGCAACATTCTTTTAAATGTCAAACTATTTGATTTTGTAATTCTGCCTAACAATAATAAGGCTAAGTATTCTATTCAAAGTATTTTATTTTGTTTTTATAAATGGGCTTCTAGTTTTTAAAGGCTAAAGATTTGTTTTTTTTTTGCCTCATTATGCAATCAATTCATTTCTTGAGAAAATACCAGAAACTTGAAACGGATAATCTTCATTTTCTTTATTAAATATTAATTTTTTTTTCACGCTCTATGTTTAAAATCAAGTAGTGTTTAGTTGTGAATTTCATTGGCACTGAATATTTGGCGTATATGTGATAGATAGATTTAGATTAAGTAGCTCTTTAGTTAACAGTTTCTCCCATTTTATTTAATAATTAAAAAAAACTTAATCAAAATGATAAATGCGCTTGGCCTAATTGTTTTCTTGCTAAGGCTTGTGCAAGTTTGATGATAAGATATTTACTATCAAATTCTAACACGCAACATCTATTTTCAAAATAAGGTCTAGTGCACACATGCTACTTTTTGCTTCAAAAACGTTTTTGTATAACAATTGTTTAACATTTATTATGCACAGTTTTGATGTACAAAACTAATGCACGTTGTAATAATGTTCATTTGTACTATGGCTTGCTTGTCTAATCTTTGGCGAGTTACAGAAAGAAACCATTTTAAACTCTTGTGCTTGGCTTCGCTTGCCAAGAGTGTAAAGGCTACATAATGAAAATAGATTATTTATACTATTGTTGGTACATGTTCCCTGTTTAATATTTCGCCATACGGAGACAAGTGCAGCTATGCTAACGAGGATGTACGGCGAGTCGCCAAGAGTTACCCGTTTACACTCTTGCGCTTGACGTCGTTTGCGGACGCTTGGCAAGAGTGTAAATGATCTATAAGAGGTATTGCGTGTTTGAGAGTTCAGTATAGAGTAGTGTAAGAAGCCTAATTTAATTTAAAGCTTTTCGTATATGCCTCATCATCATGTTATTGAGTGAACTCCGTCTGTTTTGGTCAAATGCATGGAGTTGCGTGGTTTCCTTTTTTGGTTCGTTACTAAGCAAGTAAAGATATAATGGAATTACTTTTGACGATCGCCAAAGAAGTCGCTTAAAGTTACAAAAGTAGCATGTCTACATTGGCCCTGTACTATAATGATTTTGATTAAACAATAACTAAAGGTAAATAAAAGTTTGAAACGAAAGTAATAAATTATTTTTATTGGTATCCGTTTTTTTATTAAGGGGGAGGATTTAATTTCAACTTTTATTTAAATACAATTGGGGCTTTGATTGTATTTATTAAAAAGTGATATATTATTGTTAGAGTCATGTAGCCCTTTATTAAGATTATTTTAATATTTTTAGAAAAGTACTTATGATAAACTATATTTAATTAAAGTGTCCAGTCTACATAATTAGTTACATTAGTTCATTTTTTTCAGTATTTTTACTTATTTTCTAGTTTACATTTTTTAAAGAATTGCCAAAAATGTAAGCTAAGTTTTTTTACAGGTTTGCAATGATTTAAAACTATATAAATGAAAATATTAAAAGTGTGGTTTTTTTTACGTAATAGAAAACAAGTAGGTTATTAAAATCTCTGGATAGTTTTAAATTTTTACTTACCAATTATCGTTTAATGATCAAGTATACAGGGTTGCTAGTAATTAGTTGTCATCTTAAATTTGTAAAATAAAAAAAATTTAACGTAAAGTTATATATTGATTATTTTTTAATAAACAAGCGATAGAATTTTAAGTCACAAAAATATCAATACGATGTGTTTTCATAAAACAAGCAAATGCTGTGTTTTATTTAAAATGTATAATCATTTAGTCAGGGTTGCACCAACTGACTTTTTAAATTTAACCAGCAAGTAGTTTGGTGAACTTTGACAGGCCGGTTAAATTTAAAAATAGCTGACTGCAAATTTCATACAATCTTCAATTTTTGACGGCTGTTTAATGTAAAAGTTGGTTGTCGCAACTCAGATTTAGTCTGGGATTTTAAGGATTAAATGTAGAATTAAACTAAAAAAAATATAAGACTTACTTTAAGTTAATTTATTCATTTTTATCTTCTTTTTTACTTTTTCAATAATATGACTAATTACTAGTAACTACGTATTAATATATGTATTCGTATAAATAAATCTTCAGGCATTTCTGTACTTCTACTTTTTGTTAAAAACTAATAAAAAAAAAAACATTAAACAACTCAACAATTTTATCAATAATGTAAAGATACTCTTTAAGCATTGAGCTATTATATATTACTATAGGCCCCGTCACGAGAAGCTGTTAATTTTGAAAATAAAGAACTTCTACCAAGTTACGTAACGACAATTAAACAACAACAAATAATTCCAAATTCAATCAACTCAAAATAGCATACGTGTAATACGGAACTAACAAGCAATTTCAATGGGTCGGGTTATATTTTAGCCATAAAAAGCGCTGTCGTGTAATATTTCGTGGTACTGGAACGCGTCTAACTTATGGAACGGAAACATTTTGGCCGCCATTTTGAAGTAAGTTTGTTTTGTTTTTGATTTTTTTTTATTTGATCCAAAAGAAGCGCACCCCTAAGAGTGTTTACAAAATTAACAGCTTCTTGTAGCGGGGCCTAAATAAAGGATACACCGCATTTGCCGCTGTTAGCAGCGTATAGGGACTTTCCTTAGTTATTGCCTGGAACAGACCTTACTGTGTCTGGTCCGTGACGTGATTTCATCTATGACGTAAGCGTCTCTTCTAGTGTAAACATAATAGCTCAAGGTCTTTGTAATATTATTCTATTATCAGTATATAATATAAATTATGTGTTATATCTAGTCACAGTATTTATTACTGGGTACTTGAAATGTTTAAAATGCTGTATTTAATAGTAAAATTATGTATAATATAAACGCAATAGTAATAAAAACAAATTATTATTGTTTAATATTGTTTTAAAATTAACTTTGATTAATAATTGTATATCTAAACATAATTAGTTCAACAAATAAATAATAATTTAAATTGATTGAATATTTGGTAATTTATCTATCACTCTTCTTGTAACTATTATTTTATTTTATGGGATTTCGGGAGCAAATGGTTTTGAGAAATTTTTATAAATTCACTTTTGTAATCATAAAATTATTAAATGTGTATTAGTGTTTATGTAAGCAGTGATAAATATTCTTAATAGTGATTGTGTATTCTATGATATTATTTACGTACCTAGTAATTTTTAAGAAGAATGGTACCTTATGTAAGTTGACAGTGTCAAAATATATATATCAGTTTATATTAGAAATTATTCTTTTATTTATTTCCATTTGCATAATTAGACTACAGCGTCTGCTTCGCGTTGAAAGGCGAGCGTTAAAGCCCCGGCGTGTACCAATGACTCTTTTTTTAGGGTTCCGTGCATCATAAGAAAAAAACGTTACCCTTATAGGATGAATTTGTTGTCCGTCTGTCAAGACCCTTTTTCTCAGATATGCCTGGAGGTGTCAAAGTAATCAAAAGATACGGTAATTTATGTACCGTTAATGCCGCATAATTTGACGCTTGCGAGGTAATCAAAACTTATTAGGTACCTACTTTCCGCTGACCTAGAGTCATGAATTTGGCAAGAAGCGATGCCATGTAGCACAAGTGAATTTTAATTACATCACTTCTAACCGCTACCTATGTCGATGTATACTATAGGCAGTTTGTGGCCAACAGTTTTTCCAACGGCAAAGTTAAATTCGTCCCTCAATGCAGTTTATCTTTTACGGAACCCTCGGTGCGCGAATCCGACTCGCACTTGACCGGTTTTTATTTTTTAAGCACATTGTTTAGTTCATACCACCTTATTTGCTTTATTTCTGCTATACCTGTGGTTCGATGAAGGAAAATATCGTAAGGAAACTTCGATACGTCAAAAAGACTTACGTAAAGTCCACAATCCGCACTGAGCTAGCGTGATGGGCTGTGGCCCAAATCGCCCTTACCCATGGTGAGGATAGAACGCCGGTACCTTAGCTGTAGGGACGTATGTAGGCTGGTGGCGATAGCGATTAATGTACCTTTAAGGGCCTAAAATAACACGATACTTTTTTAGCATAGGCGATTCTGCGACTGCATTGATGCTGCACTAATTTTGGCGACTGGCTGCGTTTGAACATGGTGTCAAAATCGTTTAGTCGCTGTATAGGACTTCTGTCGGTAGCAGCAACGAGTTTTAATGTGTGAGGATTAGAGCGTTTTGAAAAGTGACTAGGTCGCCGGTTGTGAATGCTAAAAATATCGTGTGTGCTGAGGCACCTATGATTCTTTAAATTGTATCAATTTTTTTTTAACTTTACGCTGAACTACAAGCAAACGTGTCATCGTTTAAGCAATTTTCAAGAAAGTCCCTAAGATGGACATATTTTTTTTTATTTTCTAGTTAGTAAGACTAGTACAGTATATTTAATGATTTTTCACTGACGTCACAATTAACGATTAATAGCTGGTCCCCATTATTTAATTTGTGTTACGAAATATAAATCATGTCTGTGCTTAAGTGGGTCCACTTCGTGATCCGCCCCAAGGTTTACTACAAAACTTGTTTGCACATATTCAAAGAAGTCAAATTCAGCATAGAATATACTTACTATAGATAGCAGAGGAGCATTATCTCGAAAAGTGCTTTGG
This sequence comes from Apoda limacodes, assembly GCA_946406115.1. Classification (NCBI taxonomy): domain Eukaryota; kingdom Metazoa; phylum Arthropoda; class Insecta; order Lepidoptera; family Limacodidae; genus Apoda; species Apoda limacodes. Next base: position 14,167,683 of record OX291559.1, read on the forward strand.
CTGTTGTTACATATATGACGGTAGTCAGCTTTGCCATAGCTTAAAAATTGTCTGCTCTTCAGCATTGGGCTAACGCGATGGCTATGGCCTAAGCCTCCTTTCTCTAAGGAGAGGCGTGTATAAATAACAAAGGAGCTAACAAAGCGCTTTGACGTTATATAATAAAATAATTCAAGTTGTGTTGTTCATAGATATAGGAAGACTATGTTGATGTCCCAAAAACAAAACACCCGTCCACTACACCTATACTTACACGTTCTACTGCCGTTAAAGTAAGTGACCTTTTCAATCAAAACTAAAGATAAACGACTGAGTGGAGATATTGTTCGATGGGCATATGCAGCGATTGTCAATCGAACCACTAAAATAGTTCGATCCGAGTCGTTCTGTGATAGACCCCTTAAGCCCAGAAGCTCATAGCGAAAACTTCGATTTACTTAAATTTTGACAACCTTTCACAATAAATGTATAAAAAGGGTTTTATGAATCTTCTTGTTCGAAAAAAATTAAAGGATTTTACAAAACATGGTAAAAGACATCGGGCATTAGTTGTTTGGTTAATTGTCTTTTATTTAATAGTACATTGTCAATTAGGGGTGGTAAGGAGAAAATTACTTACGAGAGGTTATTTAAAAGGCTTATGCCAAAGGTTTAATGACTCGAGTTTGTAATTTCTCTACCGCCCGTGTAACACACAATGTTTTTCATCACATTTGCGAGTAAATAAATAAAAATATAAGATGAGTAAATAAATAAACGCACCAAAACACAATCGAAATGGCGAGAATAGTAAGGAGTAATATATCTAGAGAATTCATTAATTAAAAAGTTTGGACTGAAGTTCAAACATAACACTGTACAACAAAATATTTAGAACCACAGTACAGATTTTATACACATACATATTTGATAGAATAGGTGCGTCATTACCTTCTATAAACGCGCGCTTTGCTTAGAGAAAAGTAAAATGTACATAGAAAAAGCCGTGGGAGTAATTAAGGTCTTAGCACCCGCTTTGCCTGCACGTAACGACACTGTTTATAAGTGGGATGAAAAAAAAAATACCATTTTTCCAAGATTTGTACCTAAGAATTTTAGGTTAGTAATTTAATTCGTCATTAAGGAGCGCTTAGACAAAATCTGTTCATTTTTTAAGTTTTTGTTGGTTTTTGATTATTGTTATTGTAGATGATTGATGGTTATTCTAGTCGGTGTCAAGAATACATTTCTCAAAAATGGGAAATAAACATTAAAAATACCTAATACATTTATTTATTGCTTGTCGCCAAAAAATCATAACTTAGAGTGGTTGTATTTAAATAATAAAAAGTTTTGTTTAAAAAAAAAAATATAAAAGCCACCGGGATCTTTATGAATAAATTTTAGACGGCAAGCAGAACAGGGTTCTAATTTAAATCAGTAAAAATATTCAATTACGAGATGCTACCTTACCTCACCTTCATTGCTGTTCTACATCGTTATTATTTTCATTCTTGGTTGTAAACGAGCAATGTAAAGTAAATGAGCAATGTAAACTATAATCACATCGGAACCAGATGATTTATAACGACTTGTATGAGGGGGCCGGTCCTGATATTGTTATTGAAAATTAAATAAAAATTATATATTACGATTTTCTTATACAAATTTTGTCACTGCGACATAGTCGTCAATACATGCGCCTTCATAGAGAGGTCACGTCGCGCAGCGTTTTGTTATAATAATTAGTACCTGAGGACCGAGCTTTGCTCGTTTTTTTTTCATGAACGCCATCTATTATCAAGAAGCTTTAGTGTTGCTGTGTCGGTAAAAATAATAGTATTACTACTCGCCAATAGATGTCAGGAAGAGTCATATTTTTCAGTTTATCATTGCCTGAAAACACGGATAAAACGACGTTTTCTAAAAATGAAACCTAGCTAGCTCGATTTATCGCCCCCAAAACCGCCAACATAATAAATTCCATGAAAATCATTGGAGCCGTATCCGAGATTCAGATTATAAATATATATATATATATATATATAAACAAGAATTGCTCGTTCAAAGGTATTAGATAATGGGAAGATGTAGAAGAGGCGCCGCAGCAGTTAGGCCAGCTTTTGGCTGAGTCGACCGAGAGAGTCGTCGCATTTAAGAAAACTGGTCAAAAGCGAGCCAGACTCGCGCAACAAGGGTTCCCTACTAAATTCTGAAGCGAAAGCCATGCTACTACACTTACTAGTACTACTACTTACTATTTTTAATAATGTTTTGATTAATCGTATGTAATATAGGATACGAAGGCGTCACAGTTTCTCAGTTCAATGTTCAATGATAAGCAAGCTAATTTTTACTATTGACTGTTTGTTACAACGAGTGATTTGTGTGTTCTGACTAGGTAACTACGTACATAAAAACTTGTTTCCTGTCATGCCATACTTCAATGTCGATTTTAACAAGGAGATAATAGATATTTATGATCTGGTTATAGTAAAATGAAGTGTGAATTTAACCTAAATATTTTAACGTAGGTATCTGGGTGGATATGTTTATTTGAATGAACTAGGTATATATTTGTGACTAAAAAGCGATTTAAAGCGCTAAATCGTAATAAAAAAAAACTAGGTTATCTGCGAGTCAGAATTGTGCATCGAGTCATAAGTTGTTTTTTTTAAAATTACTTAGAAACTGAAGCAGCTTAGATTTTTCTTATACGTTCGTTAGAAAATAGTTATTTAGTTTCCTTTTTCCTCATTTTTGCTTTTCCTTAAATTGTTTCTTTTGTTAGGATCCTCGATTTGTTGAATTTTCGGCTAAAAATCGGCTGCTTACTGACATCATTATCAAACATCTCCGGGAAGCGATCGGTGAGCTCAAATTTCAGTGGTTATATCGACTAAAATTTTTGGATTTTCTAAATCATGCATAAGATTAAGCAACGCTTACAGCAACTTAATTTGACTAATTCTCTAATATCTGTAGGTAGGTATGTATGGTCGAAGACCGAGGATCTTCAGTACCCATCCCTTCAGAGTCAGAACTTCCAAAACTCTCTTTTGATTTAGTAGTGTATTAAAGGAAGCCCAAGCGATAATGTTGGCACATATTTTCACTGCAAAAACATTTAATAACAAGCATTGGCAGCATGGAGCCATGTCCTGGTATAAGTTGGATTTTAAGATTGTTATTAAAAGAAATTAAATTTGGTGCGCTCTTTATCTTTAATTGTACTATCCGTCAACGTAAAGAATTCCACACAAAAACAGTTATTTTGGATAGCACCGCAGTACTCCGTCAAGTTATTAACATCATCTCCACGTGCTATGGCATCGTTTCCTGTTCTTTTGCACATGGACGCCATCAGGTGTTCCCTTTTCATGGCCTGCTAAGTGATAGTTCTGAACCGCCTTAAAATTTTAGGGCACAGGTATAACATTTGGGAAGCTGGGACAAGCAACATTAAGCTTGTTTCGGTAAGTACTAAGCTACCAGACCAATAGGTACCTACTGAAAAAGAGAACAGTTTCAATTTGGGGTGGTAATTCTTCTTATACCAGCTTCAAGTGGGCTCGTTACAGTAGCATAGGCGTTGTGGTTAAACATATGTATTATATACCTACAAAGAGTCGCAAGATGTCCAGAACTTAAACACATAATTTATTGTGTGTCCTGCAACAAATCCTACTAATATTATAAATGTGAATTTTCTTTTTTGGGTCTGGTTGGGTGTTTGTTACTCAATCACGCTTTAACCACTAGACGCATCGGGATGAAACTTGGCATACATATAGGGTAGGTCCTGGAATAGTATATAGGCTACTTTTTATCCCGAAAAATTTAAAACTTCCTACGGGAATAAAACAGAGTTTAAAGAACAATAGATGTAGCTATAGCAAACTTCATTATTATAATTAAGGAGTTCCACGCCGATGACCGAATTCAGGGCGGGCGGAGCCGCTGGCAAAGTCTAGTATGTAATAATTTCTACTACTGGAAATTGAATTGAATTAGTTACTTATTAAAATACAAACCTAGCCAGTGACCATGTTATTTGGTTTTGTATCTGACCTCTTTGCCTTCCCTCTCTCTGGTTATATTTGGTATTATTTTTGTAAGTTAAGTAAGGACTTTACGTTTTGCTTCTTATTTACCCGACAAATGCGGCTAATGAGAACCCATTTAAGGCTCATACGGGAAATAGGAGCCATAATAATTACTCTTAAACCAAAAAATTAACAAAACGTACTTTAAATGAGATCTTAGTAATTGTTATTATCAATACAATAAAACAAATTGTAGTACAAATTAAAAAATATTTTTTTAAAACAAAACGGAGAAATAAATTTGAAGTTATTAATGGAAAACTAAAGATCCAGACCAAAATGCCTCCTCTTTTGAGAACAGATGCCGCATTTTCTAATGAATCCACCGTTCAAGAAGCTTTCGTTGTTGTCCGATTGCTATTACGTGGCATCTAAAACAAAAAATAAGGTAGGTTACGGCTGTAAAATGACTAAACAAAGCTAAGCTAAGGCTAGGCTACCATTAGCCGCTGACCACCATTTTGAAAAGTAATAATATATATATTTATTTCTATTTTAAATCATAATTCAATTAATGGGACTCATTAGTATATGAATCCAGGTATGTAATAAGCATAAATACAATAAAATAAAAATATAATTTCTTACTTACCTTGATGCTGGCAGTTCACAATTTTTTGTAAGCGTGGAGCGAAAAACACACAATCGTCCCTCGGGACTAAACGAATGGCACTAACAGTTCGAGCGCGTCAGGTGAAGTTTGCCGACAGTTGACGGTAGCAACCGAGTGCTTACCACCGCGCGAATGTGCATGCGCACATCATCGTTCAATCAACATAGCTCCCATTGCCCGATGGCTCTCAGTACCCTGCGTTCCCCTAGTAGTAGTAGGCATAAGACACCCCTCACTTCTTAGCCGGCACTCATTAATTTGTTTGTATTCAGCGCACCTATTGCCTTAATTTTAATAACTGTGTTACAAGCCTATCCACTTTTCTAGGCTATATTAATGGTCCATTCAATTTTGATAAACAATTCCGATCAAAGGCAAGAATGTGGAATGGAGCGTATAGAGATAGATATGTGTGTATGTGTGTAAGCTTATTAAACCTAACCGAATATCGAGGCCGCTCCACGGGATGCTGGATGAACTCCGCTCACACCAATCTTGATACTTGGCGTGGTGGCATGATTCTTACAGCATTTTTGCTTTCGTTTTTGCAGTTTGTTAATTTAACAGGACTGTTTGCGTGAACAATTTGCTTGCCATAACAAATATTTCTACCAAAGATGCACTAATATAAAAATTTTAGTCGACTGCAATTTTTTAAAATGATCAATAAATCTAAGTGTAATTAAGTACATTTTTACATACATAATTTAAAGCCGCAATCAACAGTCACCCTCACTTTTGTCACATCTTAGACAATAATTTAATAAGTCAATTATTTAATAATATAACCTATATAAATGCAATGTTCTCAATTATTCATCATCGCCCAGCTGAGATTACCAATTGCTGATGAACCTAGAATGATTTGAATTCGGACATTATATTGATGTAATTTAAAAATAAAACGGGATTAAACGCTTCGCCATTTGGCAAAATACCCAGCCGAAACGATGGAAAAAGGTATTTTACGAAATAACGACGTGTTAATTCTCGTTTTACTTCTAAATTAGTAATGGGACGCGAAAATTTGTATCCACTTTAAAGACTTGTAAAGACTTTTACGTTCATATAATTCATCTCCTAAAGGGGATACATAGGGAATGGAAGTATGTAAGAAAATCCGTTATTTTCACCATTTCAATATTGTTTTGTCTGCCTGCTTATTTACTAACACCTTAATAACTTTTGAACTGCACTTAGAATTCGTGTTTTGAAAACGAACAAAAGTAACCCTTATAAAATAACTATTTTGTCCTTCTGTCTGTCACGAAAAGTCTTTTTCTTTTAAAAACTGTAGCTAAGAATACATAGATTTGATACGCAAAATACTTGATTCATAAGACAGTGTATTAAGACACTGCAGGTGGTGTATACAAAAGTAAAGGTGAGTACTGCGCGGGCGCAGGAGTGACGTGTCTCTTCTCACTTCTCTTTAGTGAACCGCGAACTGCCACATCGAATAGACGTCTTATTGCTGTACGCGTCTAATCATGTCTTGAAAGTCATTTAACTAAATAAACTGGTGTTACATTGAACGCATTAGTGTAAAAACCATTTGTTAGCTGAGAAAATATTATTAAGACATATTTTGCGATTGCTAAATTGTATTCGTGAGCTTACGCAAAGAAAAGTTTGTTTTCAATCGCAAGGACAGTGGTTTGAAAGTTTTGACCGCGGAATAGAAACAGAAGTGTGTTTGGTAAATTGTTGTTCGGAATTGTTGCGTGAGGTGTGGATTCGATAATCTTGTAAGTAATTTATTTTGAAATATTTATTGCCTATCAGGAAATAATGTTCTTCTAGTTAATTATATTTATGAATTGTTTTGATCGCAGATTGAATGTTGTGTAATTAATTTGCGAGCAATTAGCAAAATGTTGCTGTGATGACAAAATTTATTTGCACTTTTATTTTTGTGTTTTTGTTACTCACTCGTCTTTTACAGGTAGCTACGTTGTTTATAGTGCAGTTATTATCACAGATTATTAAAAAGACGCTTTTACTGTAACTAAAGTGATGTTGTGAAACTGCGTCCATGTGGGTTTTGAGTTAATGAAATATCAGAAAGGGTGCATTCAGTGGCACATACAGATGAAAATCTAATTTCCGAGCCTGGATCTAAACCTAGGTGGGACCGTCGTGTCGGTATTAACGAGAAAATGCTCTAAACCTCACATCGGTTGGGGTACGCAAAGGGGGCACTGAGGAAAACTTTCCTTGAACCCCTTTTTAGTTACTCTGACCCTCAAATCAACGGTACAAACACCAACGTTTTTTAGCTATTCGTTGGGTTAACATAAATTGCTTAACATACCTACCTATGTTAGCGTAGTCATGACAAATCTTAATTTCTTGTGTGTAAGTCATAAATAAACATTTTAAAAGATGTGATTTAGGTATATACGTCGATTTTGTTTTCTTTTGACAACTTGAATATCTTCCTCTCTCGAAGGCTTGGGTTGTGGAATGAGCTTCCTGCAAAGGTTTTCTCTTAGGACTACAGTATGGGGTTCTTCAAGGATGAAGTTATTGGATTTTAAAAGAGTTGACAATGCGCGAGTGATACCCCTGGTGTCACAAGGCCCGCTTACCATTAGGCGGATCGTTAGCTTGCTTGCCACCCTTAGTGGTATAAAAAAAAATTCTATTACACTCAGGACCTATATAGCTTCACACAGAAAACTGATATTTAGTATCAAGAGACTTTATTCCCCCTTTTTTTTTTCGTCCGACTACGAGTAAGAAAAGATACTTTAAGCTCAATGATCCCCCTTTTTTTTTTTTTTTTGACAACTAACGTGGCAAACAAGCTTACGGTCCACCTAATGTCAAGGTGTTTTAATTGCTTAAGAAGTTGGTTTTGTCCTTATTAGTGAGGATTTTAATTCCTGTGCCTATATATATACGAGGGGAGATCAAAAAGTAATGATAATCGGATATTTCTAGTATTTACAAAAATCTAAAAAAAATAGAGAGCTTGCCTAAACTTTCACTAGTAGGTTCAGGTTAAAGGTATTTAAAGACACAGTCACATTTTGAAACTTCATTCATTTTATGTCAAGTCAGAGCCGTCATCAAAACTTGTGCATGAAAAATATTCTAATGTTTTATATCGATTTATTACTACTTTTTGATCACCCCTTGTACTTAAGAAAGTGTGTTTGTTGGTTTGTCGCTTAATAACTCAACAACAGTGAAAGGATCGAAGGTTTTTTTTTTGCACAAACAGTTAATTGGGCCTGAAAATGACACAGGCTACTTTTTATTCCGTCCCAATAGAAACTTTGCATGGAAAATGAGGTAAAACCACAGGGCATAGCATGTTTCAAATAAAATAAAATAATTTGATGATGCTTTTGCATAACCAGCATCAATTTATTTTATTCACAGCAATCAAGCCAATCGCCATTCTTGTTACACTCGCTGTTACTGCAAAAGAAAGTATGGCCATTTTTTTTTAGGTTTTTAAAATGATTTCATTACACTTTCTCGTGTAGTGACTCTAATATGGTGTTTCTAGATAGTCAAAATTACTGTCGTTATACCATCTACTGATGTAACGAGATAAAACGCAACTGTGGCTAGATACCTATTTAACATATGATTTTGGCGATTTAGAAATTGTCTCAATTGTGTTATAAAGGAATAATTGCTTGTAACTTCTATTTGCTATAATAAATATAAATAAATAATTTTTTTTGGACATTACACACAGCGCCGTCTGGCCCCAAAGTAAGCAGAGCTTGTGTTATGGATACCAGACAACGGATACAAATACATATATATTACTTTATTTTGTAAATACATACATATCATATATAAATACACCCAGACTCGAGACAAACACAAATTTTTTTCTAGTGCGGAAATCAAAACCACACCCTCTGCACAGCAGTCGGCCACACTATCATTTAGGCTGCGAGGGAATCATAATATTAAGATACATAAATACTTGTTTTGTTTGAAATAAGTTCCACGGCTACTTTTTACCAACGCACCGCTAGCTATTAACAGGAAGTTTTCCCTTATAACCTAGAACCAATGGTAAGGCACAGGCGTTCAGGAAGAGCTTCCTCTGGTAACCATTGACTACCCAGTGTCCGACGAACATGACGCGGAGAGTAAGCTTGTTTGCCACCTATTTATAGGTACGAGGTATAAAAAAGAATACATAATCATACATTCAAATATAAGAATCAAACTTGTCAATACCATAGGCGTATCCTATGGGTTCTTTAGGGGGTTTAGTCCGCAAAAGTCAATACAATAAAAATTTGTATTATAGAATTACCTATTTCCAAAAAAAAGTTTCATTTTTGGTCGAAACCCCCCTCCTCGAAAATTAATCCCCTAAATACTAATAATGTGTAATAAACATTTTAAGGATATATGCGTGAAGAGTCAAAAAAATGAAGTGCAACTATGAGAATATAAAAATAACATTTAAAATTTAGTTTAATAATAGAATACCAATTTCTCACCAACATCAAAAAGAATGTTAATATTTACTTAAAAGCATGTAAATAAACAAATTCTATACATTGTATTATTCGATCTCTGAGTCACTCAGTTTAAACAAGAGACGTTGATTTATTGTTTATTTATTTGAAACCATTTTGTTTGTATTATTTTATCAATATAGCTATTAATAATAACTGATTATCGAAAGCATTAACATTGCTTTTTGCCTTGTTATATTTTAATCTTTCGCTTTGTAAAAATTTTAAAAGGGCGTATTACGGAACCTTTAACTTATCAGATCAAGACATAGCCTATACTAATGTAGCGAGTCTGTAATAATAAATAGATTACGGTGACCGCTTATCATCAGGCGGACCGTAAGTTTGTTTGCCACCTTGGTGGTATAAAAAAATATAGCCTTCTAATATTTGAGTGAATTTTAAAATCGTTTCAGTGTTACCGAAAATTATCCGACGTATAATCAAACTTACAAAATCCACTTTATATATTTGTATAGATATTTTTCTTTTTTAAATTTACTAAACGAACCTATTTGTCTCAAAGAATAAATGATAAAAAAAGAGTATAGGTAATAATTTACTGAAGGTAAGGTAAGGTAGGTAGAAGGTTTACGTAGTCCATAACATGATTAGTACAACATTTATTCTTAATGGATTTTTTTTTGAAAAGTTATTATCACAATATATTAATAAAACACAACAATCAAACTTCTTTGATTCTTGTGTTTTATTAATATATCTTTACGTATATATTTCGGCGAATTAAATCGTTTTCAATGCAATTATTACATATAATATTAAATAAAATGTATACACAACTTATTCCAGTTCGAGAACAATACAAAACTTAGCTATAAATACTTGAAAATATACTTTTAATGTAATGACTATTTATGAAAATATCTATCTATCTATTTGTCGATATTTTCACAGTATCTTAGAACTAGGAAATTACCAGGTACCGTTTTTTTTATTTTTGTGCACTGAAACAAGTACGTATTGATCGCGCTATTTAAGTATATTTAAGTTTAAATAAATATTAAAGAAATAATTTTGACAAAGCTGTGTGAGCTTGTAAAACTATTCTTCCATACATAAGACATCAACGCGCTTACAGGATATGTAACTTTTTTGTGAAGAAATTTTTTTTTTTTGAAATGTTTCTGGATAGTTAAGTCTAAATGGCTAATAATTTATCTATCTATCTAATACCTTTAAACGAGCAATTCTTGTATATATATATATATATATATATGGATATATAATCTGAATCTCGGAAACGGCTCCAACGATTTTCATGAAATCATTTTTAGGAAACATCGTTTTGACCGTGTTTTTAGGCAATGATAAACTAAGAAATATATCTCTTCCTGATATCTTTAACCGAGTAGTAATACTTTTACTTTTACTGACACAGCAACCCTAATGCTACTTGACAATAGATGGCGTTGTTGAAAAAAACGAAGGTACTCTTATTTATATTGGATACATTATAAAGACATTAGGGGTAGACTATGGATCCTAGATTATAGTTATTTATTGTTAGTGTAACTACAGAACATCTAAAAAAATCTAAAGATTACTTCTATGTATGTTCTACAAATTTATATTGTATTTCTTAATTCTATGAAGATTTTTATGTTTGTAAGATTGATGTACTAGGACTTTAAAAGTAACTGGGAGATGTTTGTGACGTTCGCAACGAGCGTTTATCCATGGCAAAGATGTAGTTGGGATTTTCATTGTCCAGATTTGTGCCTTAATAGCTCAGTTGGTGGAACACTGACACGGACTGTAAGGATTTTTGCAGATTCAAGACCTACTTTTGCATTATATTATATTATAATACTAGTTTGGATGTGCAGCTTTGTGTTCTGGCTAAATAATCACAGACAAATTTCTCCTTCGTCCTTCTTTTCCATGGATATAAAGAAAAAATATTTTTGTATAATAGATAGGTAAGTCTAACAACCTCGGCGCTTGAGGAATTATGTTTAAGGTGATTCCGTTCAACTTTCGTTTTTTTTTTTACTAACACTAAGGTGGCAAACAAGCTTGCGGTCCTGATGGTAAGCGGTTACCGCAGCCTATGGACGCTTGTAACATCTGGGGCATCACTCGGGCATTGTCGACCCTTCAAAAATCTAATAACTCCTTTCTTGAAGAACCCCACACTTGGCAGGGAGCTCATTCCACAACCCAAGCCTTCGCGGGAGGAAGTTTCTCTGAAACCGCACTGTACGCGACCATTTTGGTTCTACAGTGTGAGAACGAATTCCCTGCCGATGGCGAGCGGTGTGATGGTAGATAGTAGCCGTGGGCATTATTTCAGACAATTCCTTAGAACACATCTCATTGTACAAGCGGTAGAACACACACAAGGTGTAGTAGTAGTAACACTTAGTATCTATAACTATAAATTTTGCCGTTCAAAATACGTTATTATCATATACCTATTGATGTTTATCAGTGTCGTAAAAAGCATATATAATCATAAAATGCTAGTTAATTATGTACCTAATAACTAAAGTTTTTTGTTGATTATTCAAACATTTAATTAATTCGATAGAAATTTTGTTTAATTGCTTTTTTTTTTGTTTTGCTATGGTAAATAGCGCTTTACGATAATCCCTCGTTTTGAGTAGCGAAATGTCTGTAGTTAAAGATATTAGGTGTTAGACAGTTTGTATGAAAAAAATATGTACAGATTCACCTTAAGGCGGAGTAATAAACACAATAACTATAAAATATACTCTTTACATTTTTGGAATGCGATAAAGAAAGTAACAAAGTGTTGGTTTCGCCCACAAGTCGACACTTCCCACTTTCTTTCCCACGGCGGTCGACCACGTATACAATACAGGTGCCACGTTCACAGGCTTCTTTACTTAATAAAACACATTAATTGCATCGTTAAGCTCTTAAAGTAAAAATAAAAAGATATATATACATAAAGTGCAAGCAACTTATACGTGAAACGGTGAAATGTGGGATTACGCGTATTGTATGTTCGTCGCGGGTTGGCCGCTTTGTGTGCTGTTTTCGAAATAGGAGCGCCACAGTTACTTACCTTCTTAGTACCTAGGTATAGGACCGCCAAAACAAAAGAAAGTTACAAGTGAAAATATCTAAAATTTAAAAAACGCCAAACACAAAAAAAGTATCATCGGTTGAACGAGTGAAAGTAGATTAGAATCCCTAGCCAATTTATCTTCATTTATCTATGATGCTCTATCATCCGATCCTGATCACCATATATCTTTATCCTGTTCATTGAGACCATATGAATAATGAGCTACCCAAAAAGCTGGCGACGTTACCTCGCTTATTGGCTGGCTATGCAAGTTTGCTAGCAGAGGTAAGCGTCAGCGCTTTCTGGACCTCTGAAACCTTAGTTAGGCCTCTAGAAATGTCCTTCACAAACCGATCACCATGGACCCATAGTTTCCATTTCAAATGGGAGATATATGTTGCAGAAAATAGTTTAAAATGTAATTTGTTAAAAAAGCTGGTTACGCTTAGGAGCATAGACATGCACAAGAACCAAGATTATAACTAGTAGTTACCTATAATTAGAGATCTATAAAATCACGTTAATCGAAATATTGTGAAATAACTAAAACCTGAGTACCTAATAGGTATTTTTGTCAATCTAATTTGTGTCACTACACTTCCCTGTGGTTAATACGCAGTGTCGCCACTTGTGAGTTGTGACACAGAACGTAACAACTTATGTAAGCGACTTAATAACTTAATGGATGCTGGGGACAGGAAGACCCATTGTTAAGTTGAAACTTACAACATGGGTTGGGTTAAGCTCGCGTCAGGGCTGCGTTCGAAATCTTCGTGTTACAACACCACAGTGCAGCTACGCTCACCCGAGAATATCCGAACGATAAACGGTGTAAGAACTGTCACTTCATACAAGCAAACGTCACTTTGACATTTGTGACGGGAGAACACTATGAACCGTGCACGAAGTTGGTGTGGACGGTTTTAATACCGGTGTCGCGACAGAGTTTCCGAACGACTTCGTTGTCATCCAAAACAAATCCAAACGACATAGTGTTGAAACCTCAGAACTATAATAGCACAGTAAATAAGACATATACATTATAAAATATAAAATAGTGACTACAATAAGGTGGTCTTATCGCTAGCTAAGCGATTTCTTCCAGGCAACCTTTTGGTAGAGAAATTATGAAAAAAAGAAAATTAAGTAAGGTGCATATTTCAAGGACTCTGAGACATAAAAAATATTACTTTCTGATAGGTAGTTCTCGCGTGAAAGAACAAAAATGGACAAACAGATAGAGAAACGTTAAGTTTTATTACATGTATAAATGACTTTTTTTCGTATTGCACACATGTATTCGTAAATTTAATGCCATTGGCTACACTAGCTTATACTTCTAGTTTTTTAAAGTTTCGTATTCAACTGGCAAAAATAGGTTATGGGTTCGTCATGTCCTTCTGTGTGTATCTCTCAGCAATATTAGGTATTATTCTAGTCAAATTTCGTGCTGAGTATAAAAAAGAGATTTTTTTATACGTCATAAATCCTGTAGTATGAAAATTATTTCGGCTAACAAAAACAAAAAAAATGTTAACAGACTTTGTTTAAAACAATTCAATTTAAAAATACTTATCAAGATTGATCGCTTGTTGTGATTATTTTATAGATTTTACCTAAAAGTTTTTAAAATCCTTTCTTAGAAATAGGAAGCGTAAAAAAAAGAACTTAAGTTCACTTTAATACGTGCCTTTAAGTTACTCGTCAATTTTTTTTCTCAATTTTTACTACGAATCCATATCCCCCATATTTACATTATTATTCACATGAGACACCTATCTTTAGAATTTCATCAGACATGACTTAACTTTGAGGTTTTCGTTTTTGTCATTCAACCCCAGGGGTCAACCCTTAAGGCTACATTCACACGGCGACTATTCGATTCGATATACGATTTTACCGTATACGAGACGACCGTTCACACGGTGCGAGGTCCATTCGGTTTTTCACGTATGCGGTCTTCCCGTATACGTGGCCGCCGTTCACACCGCATCTATTCGATACGCTTTACCAGCCAGCCGCCACACCGCCAGTCATTGAGAGCACGCCATTTTTTTTATAGTTGTTTAATGATTTATCCCATATTATGGGTCGATCCTCTATAAGCGTGATAAATAACTCGATCGTAATCGGCAATCCACTTCGCCAAAGACGTCACAAGCACAACTGATACCAGTCAGAAACCAGTTTGTCCGTGTGAACGAATCAACGTAAACATAAGCGCCACTGAGTATCGCATTCGATAAAATCGTTTCGAAAAACTCGCATTCCCGGTGGCGAAACCCTACGGTATGCGGTGAAAAATATGTCTCGAATACGAGATTTTCTCGCATGGACGCCGTGTGATCGATTTTCAGCGTTGCCATACAAATTTTGTTATAACTGCGATATTCGATAAAATCTCGTATACGGTATATGAGAAAAATTGCGCCGTGTGAACGTAGCCTTAAAGCACAGATTTAGGAGCTAATACGTAGAAAAAGTATTTTTATCAGTTATCGGTGTAGAATTTCAACATTAATTCCGCAATTATAGAAAAAAAACGACTCAAACTTGACGTTTTAAAGTAACTTATATCCTCTCCCGGGACTCAAACTATCTCCATGCTAAATTTCATATAAGTCGGTACAGCCTTTTTAGCGTGAATAGGTAACAGACAGCCAGAGGTACTTTCGCATTTATAATATAAGAATGAATTAAGTTTTCATAATCGAACTTGACATTTAGTATAGGTAATTATATATTCAAACTTAAGAATCAGCACTGTAACTATTTTGCACTCCGTGTTAAGAAATAGTTATTATCTGCCACTTTAAACTGGAATATTTCTATCTAATGTACAGAATTAACCTTGGTTGACGAAGCAAGCGAAATGGAAGGAGTTCTTAAGGTCATTTTATCACTGGCTACTGCTAAGGTAAAGTTAGTAGGTACAGTGGACGGCAGCTGCCTACTATATGTAAGATCAATAAAATTTAGCTTTGAAATTTGTGTGTAATATGTGACCACTGTGTGACTGTACAAATTATCATAAATGTTGAAGCGATTCCATCTCCATATCTATAATGCCAAGTGCTTGTTAGTTTTATATCCCATTTAAGTTAACGTTACTTCTAGGATTGTAATGCTTTTAATACAATCAGGGTTCCGTACTAAAATATGTCGGTAATGGTCAAGTGGTCCTGGCGCTCTTCGGGGCTGAGGTTCTAGCGCTGCGTTTAGTCGTGTTCCTATCAATATTAATCTTTTTCTTATATTCTCAAGTACAAGTTCACGCCACTGGCTTTTCGGTGAAGGAAATATTAATAATAATGGTCCCGCGTAGTGGACAATGGCCCAAATCGCCTTCGCGTTAGACCAGTGCCCCAACGTGGGGTATGGCGGATGCTCGACTAGTAGAGATATAAATGGGTGCAACTGGATACTTTTGCTAAGCCCACGCTGTCCGTCTGTCTGTCACACAGCTGTGACTTTTTAAATTCAATCACTTGTTGTTAACAATTTTCACAAAATAGGAGATACTATGGCCTTTTACATAGTATCGTAGTTTTTTGTTTCTTTATGTCTTAAATTTCACAGATGTTTTGGATTACGTGTTTAATTTATTATTTTTGACCAACTTTAAAAAAAAAGGAAGTTCTCAGTTTTACCCGTATGTTTGTATGTATGTATGTTTGTCCGCAATTATCTCACGTTTGGCTGAACCGATTTAAATGCGGTTTTCAGAAAGGAGAAGGTATACACCAAATGGATACCCATGATCCCATGGTCTTTAGGTCTGGATATATTGATGGGATCCTGGGGAAATCAGGGGAAATCTCGAAATTTATATAGGCACACTTGAAGCGATTTGGGTTTTTTGTACCACTAAGTTAGCATGCAAGCTTGCTGTCCGCCTGATGGTAAGCGGTCACCGCAGCCTATGGGCGCTTGCAACACCTGGGGCATCACTCGCGCTTTGCCGACCCTTAAAAAATCTAATAACCTCGGCGGGGAGCTCATTCCACAACCGAAGCGTTCGCGGGAGGAAGTTTCTCAAAAACTGCACTGTACTTGACCATTTAGGTTCCAAGATAAGGATGAATTCCCTGCCGATGGCGAGAGGTGCGATGGTATAAAGTTAGCCATGGGCATCATTTCAAACAATTCCTTAGAACAAATCCCATTATACAAGAGGTAGAACACACACAGGGAGGCAAAGTCTCCTTTCAGACTTAAGGGCTTGTAGTAGGGATCGTCAACGATTTTTTTAGTGCTCGAAAAAATAAGCCCATAAATAGGACACTTAAAAGTAAAAATTAAAATTTTTTTTAACAAAAACAAGACCCGACTTCAAAAAGATGCACTAAAAAGGTAAAAATAATTATTTTAAAAATCTGATCAAAATTACAGTTTGAAGTTGGGAAGAAGCGCACTAATCAGACTCCCACTTAGACAGTTTTTGTATTATGCGTATTTCTGTCGTTTTAAAGGTCCTAAGTTCGGTTCTCGCTCAGGACAACAAGAATAAGTACTGACAAAGTACTAGTTGCGTATTCTTACACATTCTAGAGAAGTAATACCAAAATTATTCATTTTCCCTGGGAAAGTTTGAAGTTGAACAAAAGCTTACATAAGTTACTAATTCAGCTTAACAATTAAGTTACTATTATAGATTTTACTTGATATCATCTCACGCACTTTCTAGTCGATTAAACGCACCGATGGTAACCAATTTATTTCCTTACCGGCAGACACACTTCGAAAGTCAACACTTTATATTCATTATAGAATGTATTGTGTACTCAAATGATAGTTATGTAAGGCAATATAAACTGGTCGATTGTAATAAATAGGCTGTTCGTAGATTATGCGGGTCTGGTGTTATGGTTATTTAATGTAGGCGGTCGTAATTGTAATATAACCAGTTAATAAATGCCGACGACTTGAATTGTCTATTGAAATATATATATATATATATATATATATATATATATATATATATGTCGCAGTCATCTGGTTAAATTAGCTAGTTGATTGGACGCCTAGGCAGATCGTTAAGTATGGAAAAGAAATTATCATATAACAGAACAGATTATTATATGAAACTTGGCTGGAACGCTACGCATCTACGTTTACAATAGAGAAACTGAACCTAGCCCAACATACATGACTTATATAGTGCGATTTCTGATCCATTCTTTTCCATACTTGACGATCTGTCTAGTTATCCAATTAACTGGCTAATTTAACCAGATGGCTGTGACATATAAATTACTAGCTGAAATGGCAAATGTTGTGTTGCCCTTCTTTGGTTTTGGTCCTATAGGAGTCTTAGCGTGATGTTAAATAGCCTATAGCTTTCCTTGATAATTGGGCTATTAAATGAGATTTTTTTTTTTTAAATCCGACTGGTAGTGATCCAGAGATTAAGGCGTCCAAACAAAAACAAACAAAAAGCCTTATTATATTAATTATGGATAGTCTCGATAATATCTCTACCTATTAGTACAGTCAAGGTATTCAAATAAATGTTGAGGTTGTGCTGTAAGGCTACGTTAGGTAAGCAATATTATAAGTTTGGTAGTTTTTTACCCGACTACCAGGGGTTATGTTTTTAACTTAAAATTGTTAACTATAAAACATATTGTATTTTCTATAGCTCACAATAAACTGATGTGTAAGGTATGTTTACTACAACTTTTATATAGGCAAAAGGGAAATACAGAAACTCGAAGGCGCCAGCGAGTAGGTAGTGAATGGGGTGATTGGTCGACCTCGCTAAATATAGAAGCTTCGCCATGGGCGGTGGCGCCATGGAACAGCTTTGGCTTAAGCTACCGTATGAGATACTCCTACATTATGGACGTAGGACTATCTTGTCTGGATTCCATTCCATCTGTGATTTCTTCTTCTGTACTATTAATTACAAAACATACCTGTAGTCTTTAACGTCTTAAAGTTTTTTCTTAAGTCTTAAGCGGAAATATCAGGTCCCCTGTTTCCTACCTGGATTTTGGCGTTAGACCTATTATTTTTTGATATATGATAAATATGCACAGTAACTATGTCTGTCTGTATAGGGTTCCGTACCTCAAAAGGAACCCTTAGAGAATCATTTTGTTGTCTTTCTGTCTGTCTGTCAAGACCCTTTTCCTCAGAAACGCGTGAAGGTATCAAGTTGAATTTCATATCATATACTTAGATCTAGCGGCTGTAAAAAAATTAAGCTTCTTAGTCAACATAATAAAAAAATTTGCCCAAACTACGGTCATTTTTGTCGCATATTGTGACACAAATAAATCAAAACCTATGCGGTACTTCCTGTTGACCGAGAATCATGAAATTTGGCAAGAAGCAAGATATAATCACAAATATAGGAAAAAATCCAAAACAGATCATTAAGGCAGACACATGATGGAAGAACTATCTACATATAATAATTTTGTACGGAATCCTAGGTGCGTGAGCCATACTCGCACTTGTCCGGTTTTTTAATGCCATTGGTATAAATAACTGGGGCCCTGTAGAAGTTGACATTTATGACATTTTCCGACGTGTTCTGTGTACGCACGCAACCTATGAAAACTAATTTTTTAGGAAAACAAAATATACTGCAGACAGCATAATTCATTAACTTCTAGGATAATTTCTTTTTATACAATTTCAGTTAAGATCTGGAGGATAAAGTGGCGAATACAAAACACCATTTTTTTGTTTGTGACTTGGTATAATGAGCCCGAGGCGCAGTTGTCCCTAACGCACATCAGTATCTTGGCCAGGGTCTTAGCACAACAGTAATTGGATTTCCTAACACATTGAGTCTTAATTAAAACTTGTCACGCAGGACTGAAGTCGTTGGTAAAAAGAGGCCGGCCCCCACAATATGATATGGGTGTACGTATCCAACCAAATTTTGGGGATATAAACAGTGATGTTATATTTGCATAATATACTAAAATGAATACCTAGCCCGGATAAAATCTCTTTAGTGGTCATACGGATAAAATCATGCACAAAAAGACAAATAGACAAACGTGAGGAGAATATTATTTGACTATGTTACAGGAACATTCGTATTATTTTATCTATTCATTTGTATGTGTATAAGTTGGCAAATAATATGGTGCAATAAAAATTGTAAAGTTAACAAAATAATTGTACTGTTAACTAAAAGTAATGATTACTATATTTATTCAAAATTCCACAATTGCGTTCACAATAAATAAAGCAAGTATAAATATTGATAGATATTAAAATAAACATTTCTAAATACTAGAGTCGGTCGGATATTTAATACGGTAGTACGGTAAAAATACGGTATATAATCTTAATTATCCGGAAATCCAGATCAAGTGTTTAATGTAATTAAGCACAGAGAAACCATTTCATTGACATTTGCACATAAGTATACTTACAATTAGACATTTTTTATGTCCGTAAAAATCACTAATGATCGACTAAATTTTCCACTTTGATATAGGTTCTAGATAAAATAAAGTTGACTTTTATAGAAATAGATAATTATCAGGCCTTGTTGAAGTTAAATGAATTACAAGTGGAGCCACAAGCATAGGCTTGTATGTCATACGGTTAAAATCAAAGATATCTTCAATGAACCGGACCACTTTGTATTTTATATTTTCTATCTCCTCTAATGATGCTTTTAACCGGATTTTATGTAAGACTGCTTTCAACTTTATCACAGATTGTAAGGCTAATGGTTGACTGGTAATGTTGGTAAACATAGTGCAACTTTTCTGAGCCGGTGGCGGTCGCTAGTAACCTGTAAGTTTACCGCATTTTAATATGGCGACTGTAGTTTCGATTTTTTACCACCGGCTCAGAAAAGTTTGCTGTACTATATGTAGCTATAAAATAGTTTGGTACGAAACCGGGAAGATAGAATTTTACTTGGCATTTAGATATGGACAATTTATTTTAATTTAGTAAATTAATTCATCTATATCATATCTACTAACATTATTTTAGAAGGCTTCTTAGTTTTATTATTTTGTTATGTACATTGGTCTGCCTGTCAACCGCCATACAAATATTTAATAGAATTATAAAAACTTACATCAAAATAATTATAGTAAAAAAGCAGTCTGGTTCGAGTCGGACTAGCGCATTGTCAGTTCCGTACCACCATACAATTTAAATAAGAAATAAAGTTGCCTTTAAGCGGTCACCGATCCAATGATTGTCCACGCCCGACGTTGTTGCTGGGCCACGACTATGTTTCTCTTAATAAACTTTATTTTTAAATATTATTTTATATTATTATATTTTATATTATATTTTTATATATTTTATATTATTTTCGCTAGATAGCGTCCCTCGATCCTGTTTCACACTTAGTCGCTTTTATTATATGTTGCTGTACTTTGATTATTTCAAGTTTGACCATTGTTTATGTACTGTTTTTACGATAAGGAAAAAACAACAAAAACAACTTTTTGAATTCCTCATTATTTTTTAGGTGATTCACCTTAATAAAATACATTTTGTGAAAATTTAAACCTGTTACGAATCAAGAACTCTTTAAATGTCTGACAGATCGACAGTGTAGGCTTGGGACTTTGGGACTCCCTTTTCGGACAGTAAAAAGGAGGCTAAGTTCCCATAAAAGCCAAATAAAACTCTCGATACTTTTTACCAAATGTTCAAATAATGCTTTAATTGTCAAATAAATCAATGAATCAATAAAAACAAATTCATGACATAACCACATTTACTATTTGAAGAAGAAAAACTTTTATTTAGCAACTAAGCAACACATTATAGGTACAACAAAACATTCAAAAATACAAAAAAAAAAAATTAGTAACTACAAGTTTTTTGTGTTGCATAATGCCAAATAGGGTATCCACTCAGCATAAGCTGCGGCCAAAGCCACAACACTGATTTTCAGTGGAGTCCTTTATCCGCCGTCAGATCTCCAAAAAACATACATGCTCGCTGAATTGGCTAAATAAACATATCCTATACCACATACTATTTGGTGGCTATAATATCAATGTCAAACAAATAAAATATGCAAATGGTACATCGTTACTTCCAACAACAATCAACCTTAAACATACTAGTTAATTTTACCACCAATAACGTATTGGTTAAAGTAAATTACTTAATTATGCTGACTCTACCTATATGAGTATGTTTGACTAACCATGTGTAAAATCGTCGGATGAAGCCCATGGTCCATGAGCATGAATATTGACCTTAGTACGTTAATAATACGAAGATATTGTCCTGAATCGATTAAATTCTCAATTTTTAATTAAGTGAATGTGTTATAATAAAGTTTATTAACTTTATTTTATCGAAAAAATACACACACAGTAAATAATAGGTACCCGCCGTTGTACTACGGGATTTCGAACAAACATAAATTTTCGATTATATTCGGGGTATCTATGTGACAGAGACTTTCTTTCGAAATTTAATGTAATAGGTTAATTTAATTGTTTAAAGTTAAACATTAATAACAGAAAAAACGTCTTATAAGTTATGACCTACGTGAGTACGCTTTCCATTTGTTTAGGTTATTTATTTATGCAGTAGTGTGGCTCCATGGCAACTTGTCACAGTTTTCGCCCGGATGTGCGCGAACAGGTTGAATACTAAGTGGTTATGATGGTTCCCTTGTATCCGGGCTATGGCCGCTTTACTTGTATTAATAATAATAATGATTTATTGGTCACAAGCTGTGCCCGTGACTTCGTGCGTGTGTATTGTAGGTTATGGTATGTTTTGGCAAACGAATACGTCTCCTTAATGTTGACTAAGGCTGTAAACTGTACTAAGTTTTATAAAAAACCATAAGAATCACTAAGATTTGTTTATTCTTTTGGAAAAAAAGTATTTCTGAATAAAAATAATAATTATCGTAGGTCAAAATCATAGTATTTGTAAATAACCTATTATTGTAATTTACCTTCTTTCATTTTTATATCTTTTGATGACTCGGGATTAGCTATAAGACATCTCTTAGTAAGAGATGTCTTATATTATATAATTTGGAGATAAGCTCCAATATTTGAAAATTTGTGTTGTGTACCATATAAATAAATAAAAATAATAAAAAAATAACCGCTAGTTTTCGATTTTATGTCGTATGATTCTGTTTAATTTATCAAATAGTGCAACAATCTTCTCAGACCCGGTGGTCAAAAATCAAAACTTCAGTCGCCATATTAAAATGGCGTGAACTTACACGACACTAGCGACCATACACTAGGTCATAAAAGTTTGTTGCACAATATGTAATGTATTGCAATTAAAACATAGATACGTACATGTCTTTTTGTAAGTAGGTATGTATGAAGTAGATCTCAGGGCATCAATATGTTATGTTATATTTTTTTTTATAACAATAAGCTAATAAGCAAACAAGCTAACGGTTCGCCTGATGATCAGTAGCCTTAACAAATCTAATAACTTCTTTTTTGAAGAAACCCATACTGACCTCCTTAGAGAAAACCTTGGCAGGCTCATTCCACAACCTAAATCAGCGTTCGTGGCAGGTAGTTCCTCTGAAACCACACTGTACATGACCATTTAGGTTCTAAGGTGAGAGGATGAATTGCCTGCCAATGAAGAGCCGTTTGATGGTAGAAAGAAGCCGTGGGCATCATTTCGAAAAATGGTTGACAGATATCTAATCTATCTTAATAACTATAAAGCACGTAAAATGGCGCCCTATGGTTACCTAATTGCTGTGGTAACTATAAGAATAAAATTAATATATTTACACAGCAAATAGACTTTATAATTAATTTCGAGACGTTGTCGGCTAATACCCAGCTACTGGATTTTATTACCCATAACTTGTTTGATTGTAATTAAAACCTATGCAAATTGTATTTCAACTAATAAACTTTATTGTGGATAGTACGCCAGCCAACACAAACCATTATTATTAACTTGATTTTAAATCCTAATATATATCTACCCTTGAACTACCTTTCTGTCATTAAAAGAACAAATTTGCAATTAAGAAGGCAATTATATCAAAGACACCAATACGGTTTTGAAATAGAACTGGCCAGCTGATGTTTTGAATTTTACTAGAACCAATATGACATATGTCCGTACTAATTTTTAGGAGAAAAAAAAAAAACTTACGCGTAACAAAATTGAAACGTATAAACGGCAATCATAAGACCATTTACTTTATTGACTTTTTCAGATTTAGGGCGCGGTTATTCTGTAAGTTTTCGGCTGATTTTAACCATCGAGAAAAAAAGAGAATGTTTGTCACATAATGTGCAGAGAAATTGTAAAATCAACAAAGTTGCCAGTCAAGTCGTGAAAAAATCTACTATATCGAAGTAGGTAGGTAGGTAGTAGTAGGTGTACTTTTTCTCACATCGTTACAGTGCATACGTGTGGCTTCATTTTTTTTCACCGAAATCGGTATATAGGCAAAGAAAGACAAAGAATATTTCTATCCGATCAAAAGTTCCTATATATGGCTCGTATAGTATTATATAATCTGTAATACGGGAATAGGTTTTTCTAAGCACGATCATAATTGGTAAGTATTAGTTCCAGAATAATTCTAGTCTGTACGCAAAAAATCTCGCTCCACAAAACTTCAAAATAACAACAAATTATGCGTTATTTACATAGCTAAGCGATACTTTTGCTGTTCACTCAACGTGAGCGCCCTAGTTATTTTAAATTAGATCTTAGGTTTTCTCTAGTACCTATTATCAATTTAGTCTGAGCTATTATTGCCAGCATATTGGCTGATCAAATTGTGTCAAGGCTTAGTTATTATTACTAGTTTATTGTGTTTTCAAAGCTTGGGCTTTTACACACTTTAATATAGTTACCATAATTTTTTTCCTGTCTTGTATGTTACTTTTTTTAGTTAATCGTGTGACACAGACTCATGAATATTATAACTGTTGGCAGTTCTTTTTTAATACCACTAAAGTGGCAAACAAGCTAACGTCTCGCCCCATGGTCACCGTAATCGGTCACCGCAGCCTATGGACGCTTGCAACACCAGTGGCGTTACTCGCGCGTTGCCGACCCTTCAAATATCTAATAACTTCTTTTTTGAAGAACCCCATACTGTAGTCCTTATAGAAGACCTCTTTTCACAACCTAAGCGTTCGGGGGAGGAAGTTTCCCTGAAACTGCACTGTATACGTGACGTGGTTGTAAGGTGTGAGGATGGATTCCCTACCAATGGCGAGCGGTGCGGTGGTAAAAAGAAGCCGTGGGCATCATTACGAACAATTCCTCAGAACACTTCCCATTATACAAGAGGTAGAACACACACAGGAAGGCAAAGTCTCCTTTCAGACTTAAGGGTTCGATACGGCTTGTAAATTTGAAAAGGTAAAAAAAATATTTAAAAAAAATGTGTGAATTTGGGATCGTTAACAAATTTCTCAGCTCGTCGTTCAACCTAGTCAAAAGTCTGAAGTAGGTATCTATATAAGTACTTTCACGTTTTTTCTAACTGTCCCTGTTATTTACTATAGTTTTCTACTGCAGGATAGAGGGACTTAAGGGTTTCCTCAGTGTGGTACGTACGTTTGGTATGAATTATTTGACTACGTAGTTAACAAAAAAAATATTGACAATAAATAAATAGTTGAACCACTGTTTGAGCTCATTCTTAGAAATACATAAAGTACAGATTTTCATAATGTAGTAGGTACTTATGTAGGTATCGCATATAAAAAATAGTACCTGGTCTACCGAGCTTTGCTCGTTTTTTTTACAATTCCATCTATTGTCAAGTAGCTTTAGTGTTGCTAAGTCGGTAAAAATAATAGTATTACTACTCGCCAATAGATGTCAGGACAGGTCATATTTTTTCAGTATATTTTTTCGAGATTCAGATTATAACTAAGAATTGCTCGTTTAAACGTATTAGATTGTTATATCGTAGTATCATGTAGGTTCATAAGTCATTTTGCGTTTCGAATTTATGTCTTTTAGGTGTGTGTCGTTTATGCTGATAATACTTTTTCTCTTGTCCCCAATACCCGCATGTACAATTATAAAGGAAATCGTAAAAGTTGAATACTTTCTGCGTTAATTTCGTTGCGACTACGAAGTCGTAAAAAGTAAATTGTATTGAAACAACGTTTTATGTACCTACGTAGCGGTTGTTCTTTACATCTTTTATCTTTTTAAAATTGTTCCGGTTTTCAAGTTTTATTCAAAGAAATCATCAAATCTAAAGCAGTTGGAAATATTTGCAAAATAAGTAAGTAAATTAATAAACTATTACTTACCTGGGCTGTCTACCGAGTTTATATCGTCAATTCACGCCATCTATCGTTAAAGTGTTTAAAATTACGCATGTAGGTATTATATAGTTTATGAGAACATATGTTTTTAATTTTTTTTTAAATGAAATTTATCTGTAATGTTTTTTAATCACACCTTAAACACGCAACTTTCCTCCAGTGTACCATATATAATCGAACCTAGCAAGCTGATGAGTCAGTGAGTGGGCCACATCGCTCGTTGAATCGATAACCGATGAAGAAGGACGGTTCTCGAGTGGCGACTGCAAAAACAGAAAGGAGGATGAAGGGAGACGCAGCGTGGTACGGCTCCCATCCGGTTCAAGTTGTGGAAAGCCAGTAGAACCAAGTGGCTCAGGTCAGGACAGAATAATGTGAAAATAGGGACTAGCAATGGCCGTCTTTCTTCTGAAACAGAGAGAAACATTTTTAATTTTACGAGATACAAACCTATTACATTCCTAAGTAACAGGTTGGTATTGAAATCGTTTATGACTATTGAACTAATCACCATAAGTACGTTTTATGCAGATGTAGGTACACTTAAGTGAGTTTTACTGAATGGGTATAAGTCGATCATTTGCAATTTCAATATTTGTAATATAATGTCTTCCAGGCAAACCTGTCATTTCTTTTGTTTCTAAAGATTTCTGGGATATACTGTATAAATTTGTGTGATATTTTCACAAGACATAGATGATTACTCGAGGAACTGCTTCATCTTCTCATACTCTGTACCACATTTTGTACCACAAACGTAAATTTTCTTTTTTCTAAATATCGCGATACATGCATAACATAATTTTCAATTAAAACCTTTGGAGTACATGATTTTCTCATTTCATAATTTTATGTGCTGAGCCAAAAGGGTGGACCTTAGAAATATAAATATTAAATATGTTACTTATACCAAGGATATGTCATTTTTAAAAGTTACTTTAAAGGACCATTAAATTTCCGTAACGCAAAATTTTCGTTCTTGCACACTTGTGTAGTAAGTCAGTCAAAGAAGATTTTTGTTAGCTAAAAAATAAACATAAGTAAGAATTAAGTCATTATGTCAAAAGGCTAATTTTGATCACGAAATTTATAAATTATAAATGGCTAACCTTGGGTATAGTAATAAAACCAAACAGTTATGCTATTTGGGATGACATATTTATTTCAAATCAAATCTTTACAGTTATTAACAACGCAAAATATTTAATTGAGGAAATGGATCCGACAGACAGCTTCGACGCAACGCTATTTTGCGTTTAACATAAGCAGCTGAACCGAGTGGTCAAGTGATCGGCGGTGAAAGCAGTAACAGGCCTTATATGAACTCGTAACTACTACGCCTTGAGCACTTCACACACCAAATAAACCTGTCCAGACCTCTTCTACCTGTTGCCTACAAGTCTACCATTCTGTTTTGGTTATGAAATGAAATTTTAGTAATGAGGTTTTTAGGAGAAGTGGTTAGTAAGAAAATTAGCAGAAACAATTCTGGTCTTTGGTTTTATAACTTGATATTAATAGCCCTAAAACAAGTTTTATAAAAAACAACATTTTTTAGGTTATGCCTAACCTATTTGTGTAAGCATGCTGGTGTTACAAAACGATACATCCTTCAGTTTCACGTAAAAAACACTGATCAAATTCGTTTAATTTGTTTCGTTTCAATCGTTCGCAAAAAAAATATTTGAATAGTTGTACAATCAACAAATAAAATTGTAAAGTCAACTAAATTGTAATAGTTACTTAGAGATATATTTTTGTTTACAAAACATGTCATAATTATAATCAGCACATAGTTGACGGTACAATTGTTATTCTGCATTGAATCTAAAACGAAAATGTTGAAAATATATAAAACTCGGGTATCTACATTTTAACAGAATGACATTGCTATGGCTTACAGTATTCGTTACTAAAATAACAATGTTAACTTTGTTAAACCCATTGTGTTAGTTAGTTAGTTTTTAGTAGTTAGTTGTTAGTTTTAAGAGTCGATCAGCGGCGCCTCGTAGCGTGCTTCATACAAACGAATTATGTATTTATTTTTGATATTTGCTGATCAAAAAGTGACATTTTTAATACAAAATATATCTACATAGGTCTACAGTGTGCCAATTTTCTTAGACCAAATGGTCTCAAATAAGATTTCAAGTAACCCAAAACATTAACCAGGATTTTAAAAATCCATAGATATAAATATTAGGCTTCTGGTCATGTCTACAAAATTTCATAGTGTTTGATCAGTAAATGTCAAAATTAAGTACAGAATTCGTTTGCACGATGCGATAGGCCGCGAATCGTATTCTTAGCAATGCAAATATTAATTTGATCATTGTTATGTGTATTTGCTACCCACTTATACTTACTTGTATTGCTAAGCTATACAGAGGTCAATTAGCACATATGAAGATAATACACGTACAAATCGATTTTTAATTACAGTAAATCACGCTAATAGCGTGAAACTGGGTTGTTTTCTGGTTATTGTTATTTAGAACCTTTATATTATCTATGTAAAGTAAATTGGATACTAAATTGTTAACTTATAGAATTTAAACAGTCCCTTTGGCAAAACATTGGTTTACGGCAGTAGCTAATGTTATTTGAAATTATATGATATCCACACATTTTTTTGTAACGGTTTTCTAGTACAGATTCAATTTATACCTTTTAGCGTTGCGTACACAAACGGTGTCAACAGAGCCCTATTACTAAACAAATGCTGTCTATCCGACAGACTCACTTCATTTCTTAAGTCAAGACATTGGCAATTACAAGGGTTTGATCAAAAAGTAGTAATAAATCGATATAAAACATTAGAATATTTTTCATGCACAAGTTTGATGACGGCTCGGACTTGACATAAAATGAATGAAGTTTCAAAATGTGACTGTGACGATATAGTAAACATGTTCATTTTGAGCCAATTCCTTTAGGTAATGGGCACCTAGGGGGGGGAAGCCCCCCTGCCTGTACCTCGCTACGGCCACGTCCCCTCGTATTAATATTTTGGTTCCATTAATTATCTGTTCAAAGTTAATAAAATGTATGAAAAGAGAAGTCCGCATAGGCGTATTTAGGTTGGGTATTGTGGGGCTTTAGATATTTATGATTAATATATACACACAAATACTAGGAACTTATAAAGCCCTAGTACTTACATTAAGCTTACAAATACACGAATCTTCAAAGAATTAAGAAATACATACATAAATATACATACTTAGAAATAATCTTTCCTCGTTCAAGACTCCTTGAAGGTTTGAGTCTTCGAAGAAACATATCACAAAGTCCATATCTATGGCTATATCATCAAAATAAACAAATATTTTCACAGCAAAGATGCTGTCAAAAAATTAACCTCAAGCCAGGACTGATTAATTAATTAAGTAGATAATTTCTGATTTATATAAACATAATTTTGATAATAATAATTCTATTTATAGAAACCTATCCCTAACGTAACCTTGATTTCACTTAGCGTCCTTAGTCCTAGGTTCGAGCCCCGCGTGTAGCAATGAGACTTTTCTTAATTTCTCAAGCACATTGTTTATTCACATCTGCATATGTAAAAAAAAGACATGTGTGAATTCCACAATCCGCACTGGGCCCGCGTGTGGACTGTGGCCCAAATCACCCGCAACAGTGGCTACGTATGAGGCTAATAAGGGATCACCTAACCTAAGAGCAGATTTCAAAACAAATCTGACAATATCCCAACTATTCTCTGTTAAATAACTTATGAAATTAGCGTAAATCTTCAAATATTTACGTTTTCGAAACGTGGGAAATTAAACAAGTGACCATCGCATTGTAGAAAGTTGCTGTTCGGTCCATACTGTGCGGGCGCAAATAATGTGTCCTGAATGAGTTGAAATGCCTTCAAGAACTTTCTATTTAGCCACAAAAGAATATTTTATTTATATATAAATACCGTCTTTAAAATCGATACTAATATTATAAATGCGAAAGTAACTCTGTCTGTCTGTCTGTCTTTTCACGCTCAAACCGCTATACCGATTAAGATGAAATTTGGCATGGAGATAGTTTAAGTCCCAGGTAAGGATATAGGCTTCTTGAAAACGTCAAGTGTGAGTCAGGTTTTTTCTATAATTGTGGAATTGCCGTTAAAATCCTACACGATTACCGAATTAAGGGCCGGTGAAACCGCGGGCAAAAGCTAGTAGTTAATATTTTGATTTTAGTTAGTTTTTATATAAAAAATAAATTAAATACATTAAAGATTAGGATAATTATGGAGTTGTTCAAGAAGGCAAGTGAATCAATTTTTAAATGGTTGGCGCGAGTTGTTCCCCTGGTATTGCAAGCAGCC
Organism: Apoda limacodes; assembly: GCA_946406115.1. NCBI lineage: Eukaryota > Metazoa > Arthropoda > Insecta > Lepidoptera > Limacodidae > Apoda > Apoda limacodes. The sequence continues at coordinate 14,197,527 of OX291559.1, forward strand.
ACAGGCTACGGTGACCGCTTAGCATCAGGCGAGCCGTATACTTCTTTGCCACCTTCAACGCCCACTGTTAAACATGCGTCTTCTTCAATCGCCTTCATCAGCCCCTATGTTTCTTAGCATTTCCAGCGATCTTTTAGGTCGTTTTGCGGTCTACTTAGAAAACTGTTTGGTATGTCTGGTTCGCTGGGTTAGTAGCCGTTTCATAGATCGACCGAAATCACAAAAAGCGTCAACAGCGTATTTACTTTCAATTAGGTTATTCACGATTTTAGTATTGGACTTATTAAATAATGTCACTTTTGTCGACATACATTGTGTCAGAAGCACCGTTGCGGTGTTAATTCCACGCAGGACTCAAATAAATGAATCCTGGGACTGGCTACCCCTTAATGGAGAATAAAACCTTGAATATATACATACATTCGTTCAACTCATCAATAACGACGAGCGCTAATTCTTTTTGGTATAGAAAATACCAATCCTTAATAAATGAATGACTTTTAAAACCAACAAGGAAAGCCACGGGCATTTACCACAAAGCAAATAAATCATTAATTGAACAATAAATATAATTTTTCATATAAATACATAGTTCCCTCATTAAATTAATGTGTTTGAATGTTCAAATTTCCTGATTACACGAATTCTATACGAGACACACCTATGTTCCTCAAATATCTGCATATTTTACGTACTAAAAATACTCACATCAATGGCTTAAGGTGTGTTTCTGATTACTAGTAACTTGATGTGATTAATTATTATTATATTTGCAGAAGTCCATTATATAATATATATACACAAAAGATACTGACCATGTACGGTTATTATCAAATAGTAGCTTCCTTTGAGATGAAACCTGTCGCCTTGGCACGGATATAAAGGTCATGTTGCTATCATTAATAAAGTTATATACACATGCATATATACATATCTATGTACATAATGTAGTAAGTAATTTAAAGATGAAGAAAATTACATAAATTTTAATATAATTTGAACTAGTTTGGTACAATTTTAAATAACAAATTGGCTAATAGCAAATTACGAAAATCTTATAAAAATGAGATCTAGGCTGGTAAAGAGTTTACACTAATAATTAATAAATCTAAAACATTATTAAAATCATGGTCTCATATAAAATTATTATGAAACTGATTTCAGCTAATTTTTTAATTGCTGGAGAATTTTAAATCAGGGTATTTTTATATTGCAATTTAGTAGTGTTTCAGTGTTACCTCTGCTATTAACAATAATGAATGTATATCACATTAAGGCTATGGCATACCCTAGCAAAACTGTTTCGACCAGTGTACAAAGACATTACATTATTGGAGCATACAAAGAGACACAGTTCGGCGTGATTTTCTCGGTTATTTGTCGGTATATAATTCAAATATTTATTTAGAAATATGAAATTAACAAATCCACTTAGTCAAATTAAATAAAATATAATTTATTAAATGAGAATCAAGAGAATATCAGCCTTAGTTTTTCAAACAATTTTAATTAAAGCCCAAAAATAGAGTGTCAAATTTTTATAATATTAGCAAATTCACTTAATTATTCATATATTTTTTTCACGTCGAAATGTATACTGAAAAAAATAATCAAATTCTTGCAAACAAAACTTGTTTGGGTATGCCATCACCTTAATATTCATTCAAGTAGATTTGCTTGAAATATCTACTCGTAAAGATTAACAAAAAATAGTATATATATAATGGTTGCGATATAACATATAGTGAATAATGTAATATAAGACTACGATAAATATATTTATACATGTGAAAACTGCATTAAAATACTTATAAGTCATGAGCAGTGTTGAAATTAGCAGATAAAAAGAAAACAGTTATTTTTCCGATAATTTAGGCAAATCACACCACTTGTATAATGGGATGAGTTCTAAGGAAATGTTTGAAATTATGCCCACGGCTACTTTTAACACCGCTACGCTCGGCATTGGCAGGGAATTCTTCGTCACACCTTAGAACAGTCCGATTTCAAAGGAATTTTCTCCCGTGAACACTTGGATTGTGGAATGAGCTTCCTGCCAAGGTTTTCTCCAAGCACTACGGTATGCGGTTCTTAAAAAAAGAAGTAATAAGATTTTTAAAGGGTCGGCAAGTTGTTCCCCTGATGTTGCAAGGCTGTGGTGACCGCTTAGCATCAGGAGGACAGTTAGCTTTTTTTTTTTTATACCACTAAGGTGGCAAACAAGCTTACGGTCTGCGGTCACCGTAGCCTATGGACGCTTGCAACACCAGGGGTATCACTTGCGCGTTGCCGACCCTTCTTTCTTGAAGAACACCTTACAGAAAACCTTGGCAGGGAGCTCATTCCACAACTTAAGCGTTCGCGGGAGGAAGTTTCTCTGAAACCGCACTGTACGCGACTATTTAGGTTCTAAAGTGTGAGAATGAATTCCTTGCCGATGGCGAGCGGTGCCATGGTAGAAAGTTGCCGTGGGCATCATTTCGAACAATTCCTCAGAACACAACCCATTGTACAAGCGGTAGAACACACACAGTGAGGCAAAGTCTCCCCTCAGACTTAAGGGCTCGATACGGCAAGTGAGTATGGAATCGTCGACAATTCTCACAGCCCGTCGTTGAACCGAGTCAAAAGGGCCAAGTTGGTATCCGGGTGCAACCTTAGTGGTATAATAAAAAAATTAAATTGACTATATATCTTAATATTCTGTGAATATTTTAAGCGTCTACCTGTTGCCGTTATCAAAAAATCTAGCGAAAAAATTACGTTTGTTGTATGGGAGCCCCCTTAAATATTTATTTTATTCAACTGTCTAATATCACGCTTCATGAGATACAGCCTGGTGACAGACGGATAGACAGACAGCGAAGTCTTAGTAGTAGGGTCCCGTTTGTACCCTTTGGATACGGAACCCTAAAAAAGAGAACCGTAAAAAAATACACACTACGTTTTCATTACAACTACAATGCCTAATTATGTACAGCATGATGTAGGTACCTTATCATTGTGTACACCTGTTATCAGCGAGATCGTCCTGATAACCTTCTGATGCCAGAACCATGTGTACCGACACTAGACAGAGTAACAGTGTAGAGTAAAGCGTGGTCAATTTATCTCGTTTGCTGTGAGCTTAACTTATCATGTTTGTTGGTTTGTTCATTAGTTGAATAATTACAGGTAGATATAACATATGTATAATAACTTAAAGTTTATTATATCTATGGGTATGCCTTTATTATATCTATGGGTATACTTTTATTATATATATGGTAAAACTTTTATTATATCTATGGCTTTACTTTTACTAACCGTCAGCGTTAATTCAACCAATCGGTTTCGTTAACTGCTTATTTGTAGTTAGCGAGTAAACTGTTTTATTATAGGTATGAACTAAAGATCAGTGATAATCTTCGGGTTACAGGTTCTAGTCCTGGTCCTAGACAAAAAAATTCGAATATTTCTTTGCTTGTAATAAAAATATTAGTTTATTTTGATGATTTAGCTAAATATTAATGGCTTGTATGATAGGCAGGGTGTCTCAAACGAAGAATATAGATTATTTCTATGTATGTATTTTTAATCTATGAAGAACTTTGTGCATATAAGATGTATGAACTAGGAGTGCATAAGTTGCCTGGAATTAGTGTGTTAATGTAACGAGCGTATTTTCAAAATAAAGATATTGTCTATAGTCGTGATTTTCTACACCCAGAATTTTATCTCGATAGCTCAATTTGGCAGATCACTAAGACGGAATCTTTGGGTTGCAAGCTTAAGTCCTGGCTTGAAAAGAAAACTTTTGACATCTTTGCTATGAACATAAAAATATTTGTTTATAATCACAATGTATGAATAAGAGTAAAGCGATATAAAATGTAAAGAATAAGAGGCCGCCTTATTGTGTGCTTTCCAATATAATGTAATATAATTAGTTTAAATTTTTGGTGTGCATTAAAGATTATATCTATCTTCTATACATATAAAAGGCTTTGTCCTGAATGACTGATGGATCAACGCACAGCCTAAACCGCTGATCGTAGAGACCTGAAACTTGGAGAGTGTGTTCTTTGTATGACGTAGGCATCCGATAAGAAAGGATTTTCCGGAATTCCACCCCTAAGGGGGTGAAAAAGGGGGGCAAAGTATGTATGGGACAACGTGATTCCTTGGACCAATCTACTTCAAATTTTACATAAATCATTTTTAACAGAATTGATGGAAAACGTGTTTCGTATTTTATTGAAATTCACCCCCAAACGGGGTTAAAAAGGGGTAGAAAGTTATTTGGCGGTTATTTGCTTCGAAGTTGATATTAATACTCCTTAGTGCTTTAGATTTAAGTTACTTTTTATTTTGACACATGTTTGAGAATTCAATCCGATTTTATTCAAAAAAGGTTGAACTTACTTAAAAACATAAACAAATTCAATACTTTTAAAATTGGAATGTCTCCAATGTCACCCGACTATATTAGTACCTCATTAAAGGGGTTTCTAAGCTCAAAGAGGTTATGCGTTTTCTAGGTGTTTGATTTTTTGGGTACAATAATACTTAAAGTTCTTTTTTTTCTACCTATCTTATACATATAAAATGCTTTATCCTGAATGACTAACGGATCAACGCACAGCCTAAACCGCTGATCGTAGAGACCTGAAACTTGGAGGGTGTGTTCTTCGTATGACGTGGGCATCCGATAAGATAAGGTTTTACTGAAAGGGTGAAATGCGAGTCGGATTCACGCAATAAGGGTAAATCGATTGTAATGAAATTTTGGTAAGTTATTAAACACATGCCGGGGAATGCTTCTGAGAAAGAAAAAAAGGGTCAAGTGCGAGTCGGACTCGCGTTATTACGCGAGGGTAAACCGATTTTAACGATATTTTGGTAAGTTGTTATGCACACGCTGGGGAAGGTTTCTGAATTTTGTTAGGTTGTTTTAAAAAAGAAACAACGTTCGCCGGTTCAGCTTTATTTATATAAAAGAAGAAATTGACTGGCTGACTGACTAATCGATCAATGAACTGAAAACTGAAATCGCTGTGTCATGACATTTTGCACAAACGTTCCTTAAATGACGTAAGTGTGCACTAAGAAGGGACTTTTGGAAATTAATCCCCTAAGGGGGTAAAATATGGGTTGGCAGTTTGCCTGGAAATGGCTAAAACTTGGCTTAAACGTTAAAAATTAAGATTCACGTGATTCACAATTTTTGAAAAAGACGGCAAAATAGAGGATGAAAATGTGTATGAGAATTCCGATGCTATTGTAAACAGTCAAAAGCTGTTTTTTTAAAAAAAGTTTACGCAGACGAAGTTGCGAGAATAAGCTAGTCTATTGATATATTGCGTTATGCGCAGGACCGTGAAAAGTGGCGTACCTTGGAAGAAGCCCATATCCAGCAGTGGGCTGATAATGATAAAGTATAATGTAAAATTTATCATCAAATCAGAGAGCTAATGTTAGTTATATAGTATGCCCAGAATACATAATAATAATTGACTACATTAAGTATAAACTATGTATTTCCCAAGATCTTCACGTTTCTTAGTTTCTGGTTTGTCAGCTGGGTTTATGAGGTCATGACCCCACAGAGGTGCAGCGACGTTAAAGTTAGGAAGTGGAAGCGACTATGAGGAAGATTTAACTATTAATAATTACCGAGCGAAAGGAAAATGTTTATAACTTCATAGTTTCACATTATGAAGTACGTAACTATTTACATACAAACATGATACCATATCTACTTACTCGAATTACATAAATAGGTAGTTTTCTTTATAAAAGAATGTTTTTATGGTATTGACTTATTATTGTTTTATGAAACCCTGTTCATTTTGAAACTAAAGTATATTTTGCGTTTATCTAGGACATGGTTTTTCTGTTTAGCCGCTTGTGCAGAAAACCTCTTCACAAATTTGTTCATTAATATTATAATAATAAATTAATAAATATTTTTGGACATTACACACAGCGCCGCCTGGCCCTAAAGTAAGCAGAGCTTGTGTTATAGGTACCAGACAACGAATACAAATACATATATATTACTCTTTTTTTTGTAAATACATACATATCACACATAAATACACCCAGACTCAAGACAAACATAAATGTTAGTCCAGTGCGGGAATCGAACCCACACCTTGTGCACAGCAGTCGAACACACTACCAACTAGGCTCCGAGGGAATCTATCGATATTATTAATAAAAATCAATTAACTGAAAGTAAAAACAAAACAAACTTGAATAATAATATGCATGCAGACGTTCCACATACGTAAGAGATAGCATGTTAGTTAATAAGCAAAAAAAAAACTACATATATAATGTTTTTTGATTGTTTATTTAATGGTAATGCCTAGACATGTACCTAAGTGAGTAGGAAGTTTGGACAGTGATGAAATGTGTGATTACGTCACCTCAAAAATTGAATAGCGATTGCCTTACGTCATTTCTCCAAAATCATCTACCTATTGCACGCTTCCAAACACGGAATTTCCATTAATTCTCCAAAACATCTACCTTAAGTAGGTACAAACAGAATCATGAACAGCCTTCGACAGCTACTTTTATCCATATGTATATATTCTGACATTTTAACCTCTTACAAAATAACATATATATTATTTAGGTACGGTGTCAAATTTTTTTATGTTTTAAAAGAAATTAGTTTTGAAAATAATATAAACATTATATAATAGCTATTTATGCAACTGTCACGAAATTAATATTTTTATGTTTATGTTATGTTAACCCAAAACTGTTGTAACATTAATATTTTAGCTAAGTAAGTAGATATACTTACCTGCTTAAAACCAACCATCCCTGCGGTCACCTCCACTAGCGCCGCGTTTGATTTTTTTTTTACTGTTCATAGAAAGCAGATTTCATAAATTTGATGAAACGAAATTTCAAACTAGCTAGTTATAAGATATTTTCATAACGTTTTGTATTGTTCCTACAATATATATCTACAACTTGTATATTCGTTATAGAAACATTACAAATCGTTCAGAAAATAGTTTATGATTAGTTTTATTTTTTGTTCAATCAAAATTTTTGAAATACACTTTCTATGAACAGTTAATAATAAATAACCAATGGCGGCGCTAGTAGACCACGGGGATAGCTTAGAGATAATTAACAAAGAACATTTGTCCATGAATACACCTACTAATTCCACACACGGTTAGCTTCACTTTTACTAGTAGACATTCACGCAATGCGGAGAAAACGATCGATATGTATAGTTGAGTCTTTGTATTGTTAATTCACTTTCTACGCTATCGACCATATGGCGACGCGGGATTTTGATTAAATACATATTAAGAGGAATGAAAAGCTACTTTTCTTAAAAAATGCGATAATTTTTCTCCCACTACCTAAAGTGCCCGAGTCCGGCTCGCACTTAACAGATCGAGATAAATAAATAAATAAATATTTTTGGACATTACACACAGCGCCGTCAGGCTCCAAAGTAAGCAGAGCTAGTGTTATGGGTGTCAGACAACGGATACAGATACATATATATTTTTTGTAAATACATACATATTATACATCAATACACCCAGACCTAAGAAAAACATCAATGTTATTTATCACATAAATGTTCGAATCGAACCCACACCCTCTGTGCAGCAGTCGGCAACACTACTAGAGGGAGTCATAAAAACTTACCTATCTTTTAAGTTGGATCAAATAACAGATAGTTACGAAGTTTGATCAAATCGGTTCAGTAGTTTAGGAGTCCATCGCCGACAAACAACGTGACACGTAATTTTTATATATATAAGGATAATAAGTTAAAAATAAAGCCTTTACCTACTTCGGCCTAAAATATTGAGCCCTAAAGGTCGGACAAACAGACAGCGTAGGCTTAGTAATAGGGCTCCGTTGGCAGCCTTTAGGGTAAATTCCTTCTTCTATGCTTCCTGACTTCCCAAAACACTCGTTTTACTAATTTACCTTTTAGACATTAGTTTTTATCTTGTATCTTAAACCTTTCTCACCGTAAACTAAAAGATTATGTACATGTAGTTACAAAATTAGTTAAATTTTACTATCATAATTTATTTTATTTTATTTTTAATTTTAATAGTATAATGAAATTACACGTATGATTCAAGTGTAAATTTTTTGACAGCCTTTGTGACTTAGTTGTAAATTAAATAATTTTTAACAGATCCTAGTCAAAAAAGCTATTTCTGTGGATTTTTTTTGTTGCGATGACAGGCATTGCACTGGTGCCTAAGTTCAAGCAAATGGCTCCTCCTGCAACTGAGTCAAGTGTCAAAAAACATTTACTTACTTATCTTTTCGCATCCATAATATCAGTCTTCTTCAGATATTTCTTTAAAGGGGATAAAATGGTGAAAATCACGAATATATCATTTTTTGTGCATATTTTATTGTGTTTGGAGGAATGAAGAAAATGTATGTTACATACTTCCTTTTTTTGTATATTAACGGTATGTTTATGTCCATGCCATAAATAAATGCGATAAATCAAAAAATGTGACGAAAAAATTCCTTAGAAAAAAAATTAAAGTTTTGAGTTTTATAATTTTATAGTTTTATTTTTGAGTTTGTATAAATTAGATACATATGGGGTAAATAGATTTGATCGAAATTTGACATTGTGTTTTTTTTTATTTACACGCAAATTGTCAGTATTACAAGATTTAATTTTTTGTGCATATTCACTCTTAATGGCGTTTGTACTTGCCTGTACATTTTTTGTGACATAGGTGTGCCTTCGCGGCGGGAACGCTAATGGGTGCAGGTTCGATCCTCAATCGCGTGCCTCGCCTCTCGGTATTTTAATACGCCTTTTGTTGCTTTTCCCTTTTTGTATTACTTAAGTTTTTGTGGCTAGCCGGGTGTACACTTAGGAATTTCTGTTAAAGAATTAAACTTTACTTACAATAGTTTTTTGAGCAACTAAGTATAAAGATTTTGATCTATTCATGTCGTATGTATCAGTTTTTTTGTTCTATTTAATTAGAGTTTAATCATAATACCTGTAATAAATAGGTATTTACCTATTACTTTTTAGTACCTGGTTGTATCTCATGAATCATTATAATTAGACAGTTGAAATTTTCGCAGATGATGTATTTATGTTGCCGCTATAACAACAAACACTGAAAAACAGAAAAAAAAAAAATTTTATGTGGCTCCCATACAACATGCGTGATTTTTTTTGCTCGTTTTTGCTTGATATTGATAACGGCAACAGGTAGCTTGAAATTTTCATAGAATATTTAGTAATATATTCACTTTAAAAATAAATAATTAAATTAAAACCAATATTTAAGGGGAGCTCCCATACAACAAACGTGTTTTTTTGCCGTTTTCATAAATAATTGTACAGAACCCTTCGTGCGTGAGTGCGACTCGCACTTGGCTGGTTTTTATGTAGATTATTATTTTTTTTGCTTATAGCTTATAATTATTTTTATTATATAGTTTTGTTGTTTGTTAAAAAATTTTTGCACTTTGCATGATATTATTATTTTAATGTGTATTTCACATTTTTTTAAACATTATAATGTGCATCTAATTATTTTACTCTTAGATATAAAAATATCCGCTCTTCCGATTGATTGCCAGCAGTTGACCGACATTAGACTGCAAAATCGAGTCGCAAATTACTATGAATCAATTGTTCCGGAAAATCGGCGTAAGCGTTTGCGCAATGCGATGCAATGTCGAATACGCTGCATTTAAAATTAGTATTTAGGGTTGACAACGTCTGGTATATTTATAGATTTTATCGGATTTTTTTGATCCGATAATATAATTTCGGTAATGAAAATAGACTTATATTAATCCATGGGAAAAAAGTTTTTTTTTTTTTATTTAAACCGCTTATCTATTTCAGTTGTTTTTTTTAATTATTTGGTAAATCCATTATATAAATATTATAAATGCACATATTTAGCCAAAGATAATGCGCTGTGGCTGTATGATGTGTTTTCTTTAATGAAACCGTACAGGGAGTCCCGTACAGGAAGTCTTTACGATGATAGAATGATATATATATATTTATTTCTTGATTCTATGAAGAAGTGTGTACTTATAATATGTTTGTAGGTACTAGAGAGCATAATTTTTTTTAAATTGAAAAGAAACATGCATTTTATATTCTTAATTACAATTTCATTTACCCAAATAATGATTTATTTATTTTGTTACAGGTTACGGTACGTCATTAATACACTACATTAACCGTAAGTTAATTTGGTGTAAAGGTCTTGAGCTACTAAAAACGCCATCTTCTGAATCTTAATAATGCAATTCAAAAACGATTGCCACCTTTTTTGTACAAATGATTTCTTTCACACATAGATTTAAGTATAATAGATGCATCATTAGCAAAATCCGATGTTTATCGTACATAATGATGTAAGTGATTAAATTAGTCATTTATTTTATCACACACAAGGCCGGATTTAATGGAGCCTAATGTGCAATGACTATAGCTCAGGGTGTCATACGATATTTTTCGACACCCTTCCGCAAAAATTAATAAATAAAAAAACAAAACCCATTTTCTTTACACATACAAATGTTTTTTATTCGCTGCGCTCGTGGAAGTGAACACACACGCTGTCGTCGAAGGAAATAGACAGCGAAGGCGCTAACAACCTTTTTCATTGTGAACTTAAATTTAATATTACGCACTAGTGTGATTATGTATAGATACGTGTGTTCAATGAGCTATATTATGAACTTAAAAGCGGTGCATTTTATGAAATTGTTGCGAACGTGATTAATTTTATTTGGCACCTATTTACTACCATTTTTATATTTTTTACGATGGTTTGAAAAGCACTGTATACACGAAATTTGTCTTTTAAACACGAGTAACAGTTTGTTAAGTACCACCAGTGGGTTGCTGTATTCATTTTTGACTCTTTTTTGAACATACTTAATAAAATTTTGGTGACATGGCATGGCACTAAATCAGTGATCGTGAGAATATCCTCTTCCCTGCACTTATCACTGTTTCATGATGTTGTTTTTTTTTTTTTGTAAAACTTATTAATAATTAATAGATATGATAGCAATTTTGTATTTTGTGAAAATGAATCTCGACTACGCGGGAAAAACGAAGCGCGATCTATTTTAAAATTGAGCGCCATCTAGCGAAAACGTGTCGCATCTCTTTTCAGTAGGGTTTACTTTTACTCGTTGCTCGGGCTTCAATGTTGCAATCACACACTTAATGCAACAAGTTGCTGAAAAGACAATTAATATGATACTAGTTTTTATGTTTCTTGATTTGAATATTAAAGTATAAAATTAAGTCTTTACGAGCAAGTGGGTTGAAAATTCAAACACCGCACCGGTAGCCGCACTATTTGTACTTATAAATATAAATAATGACGAGAAACTAGTAAACATATGGATAAATATATAATTCAATTCTGCAAGTGCACGGCAGTCATGCGCCTACATAATCAAGTTTGAGGTGAAACTTGTGTTAGCTAAGCGGCATCAGCAGTTCCGTCCGACGACGACGCTATGACCCCTGGCTTGGTCGGCGAAAGTTGCAAGGTCGCGATGTGAATGCAACTCTTTATTGCAATGTCTTTGCCGTTTATGATTTCCTGGTACATTGAGTTAAAACTTTAGCACTGTAAATACAAGAAATATTTATGATTTAATGTAATTTCTTCTTTAAATTCAGCTTGGCATAGTTTGATTTATTTTTGTTGTAGATACTTAATTACTACGCAAATAACTTAAATACTTACTATGTAGATACGTTGGCAACTTTTAATGCATTGCATTATTTGTAATATGATCACATACGTAATAAAATGTCCGTAAAGAAGGGCAAATAGAGCAAAATATTGCAACATTGCTGAGGTTGCGTAGCTGCATGAAATGTCAAAAATACAGTGATATTTATGATATTATGAATTTCTAATTTTCATAAGTAAATAAGTATTATTGTATTTTATTTTTTTTGTATCAATTCATACCAAAAGGCTTGATTACGAAACATAGTTCTGCCAAACTGCTGGGCAGTTTGTCGACAGCAATTCTCGTTTATCACATTATCACGGAGAGACCGTGCAGATGACATATTAGGCGTACACTAAATATAAGGTAAGTACTAAGTATGTCTTATAACTATCTATATACTTATATCTATGAATATAAATATGTATAAATATTTAAGAAAATACATACAAAAAAAGGAGCAATATAAAGCAATAAATAAAACACGAGTCGTTGTCGCAATTAAATATTGCTAAATTAATTTAGAAAGTTTCAGAAAGAAAAAGGTGACTTGCGCAAAAATATTCCTAGTTAAGACCACAATAAGGCAAGATAAATCAACGTATCTTAAACAAAAAATTAGAAGTCTTTTTCGAATTCATACATATAGAACATTCTTAAATACATAAAACATACTTCGTATTATGTATATAGCCATAGACAATGTGGAGAAAAGAGACAAATATCTATCATATAGAAAGAATGTAAATAGTATACAGGATGGGCGGTAAATTGTAGTAAAGTTTTCAGGCGTAGATAAAATCCTGTATACAACTGCGTGTTATTGATATTTTATTAATCGCGCCATGCTTCGGCACTCGTATTTAAATTACCTTCATTTCGTGATAGTTGCATAAATAGCTATTAAACTTAATTAGTATAACAGCTTGCATTATGCAACCACTATAAATCTAAAATCTTTTTCAACTTAGCCAAAACTAAATGATTGACACAATCTTTAAATATGTATGCGTACGCGTTTCAGTAACATATCTCTTCCATAAAAAGAAATGACAACATGTAAACATAATAACCAAGCCTTGTAATTTGCATGGCTTGACTTTTTATGTATCAAAATATTTTAAAATGGACTTAGAATTTTAATTAAGTGTATTTGATGATTAGATAAGTATAGAATCGACGATTTTTACGAAAATACATACATATTTCAGGCTTAAAAATTTGTTGTTTCAAATGAATTGTGATTTTATTTTAGATAAGTAAAAATCTTGGGTCGAAATGATCTACCTGCTGAGCCGAAAGGCGTGGTTTTGATTTCCGCATATTTACGTGTTGCCTTGAGTCTAGGTGTTTTTCCGGGTTCCGTACCCAAAGGGTAATTAGCGGGACCCTATTACTAAGACTCCGCTGTCCGTCCGTCCGCCAACAGGCTGTATCTATGAACCGTGATAGTTAGGCAGTTAAAATTTTCACAGAAAATGTATTTCTGTTGCCGCTATAAAACAAATACTAAAAAACAGAATAAAATAAATATTTAAGGGGGCTTCCATACAATAAACGTGATTATTTAGCTCTATTATGCTCGACATTGATAAAAGCTACAGGTGGACGCTTAAAATATTCACAGAATATTTATTTATATAGGTACTCACTTTAAAAATAACAAACAAGTACTTACAAGGCTCCCATACAACAAACGTGATTTTTTTGCAGTTTTTATAGATAATGGTAAGGAAATCTTCGTGCGCGAGTCCGACTCGCACTTTTTTATGTATAATACGTATGTATTTACAAAGAAAAGTATATTATCGCTGTAGTGTGACCTGTCAAAACAAAATTATTAAATTATTATTATTATTACCATTATATCTGATTTGTAACAAGAAAAATCTATAAAAAGGCATTTTTCTTAAGGAATTCATTAAGAATACTTGCTTTGAAACTTAAATACCTACCCGAAATAAAGAATTTTACACTAAATTTCTCTAACTATAAATATTTCGCTACTCAAAATCGCTGTTTACCGTAGCTTATAATCACAAAAAGCATATTCATCTATCTATGAAATGCCAGTAAATTATTAAAAATATGATTTTAACAAAAACGACGAATGTAATACTGTACTATATGCACATAGCCTTTGTTTCCTTTACGCTATGCGACTATGGTGAATAGCGATATGTGATAATAACGTGTTTTCTTATAGCAATTATTTATATGTATAAATATTTAGTGTCACACAGTTTTTATAGAAACAATTAGGTACTTAATCGTGGTAGTTCGTAGTACCCAGATACCGCTTTACCGATAGTAAATCTTAATATATATAAATCTCGTGTCACAATGTTTGTCCTCAATGGACTCCTAAACTACTGAACCGATTTTGATCAAACTTCGTAAATATCTGTTATTTGATCCAACTTAAAAGATAGGATAGTTTTTATCTCGATATGTCAAGTGCGAGCCGGACTTGGGCACTATAGGTAAAAACCAACTTTCGCCGGGTACAGAGGGACGGCAGCGGAACAACGTTCGCCGGGACAGCTAGTAATATTATAAAGACCTAACAACCTAGGTAGGTCATGCTTTGACAAAATATTTTATCAGTCTTGATTATGTCAAAACAGTTGTCGGTAGCCGTGTGGCAGTCACTGTCTAGGATTAGCACTTTGACCAGTGGCACAGTGGCTGCCAGCATTGTCTGGCGAGCGGTAGAGCAGTCGCCCTCCACTCAAGGTGAGTAGGTTGACTGACCGGTCACATTCCTTTTGAGTCAGTGATTATTTTCGTATAACTTGCCAGGTTGAAACAAGACTTAGATTTATTCAATGTGATTTAATAATCAGATGTTTTCCTTAAGTATACAAAATATTTTAAGTTCCATCATTAGATTGTTTATTTTACTAATAATGGCCTCTTCTAATAAGAGATTGATATTCTTTATTTATTTTATTCATTTCCAGGGTTAAATGTCTGGCTTGTCTATCGAGTGTGTGTATTCTACGCAATAATACCCTTCTACTAGGTTTCTTTTGCGTAGAATTTCAAATGTTTTGTACACAACACTACACTTTTATACTAGGTTTTTTTTTTGCTTAGATCTTTAAATGTTTTATACACAATACTCTACTTTTACTAGGTTTCTTCTGCGAAGATTTTTAAAAGGGGCGTTTTCTTGTCATGCATTATACGCATTGAATGCGTAAATTCGATCGTTCTGATGACCATAAATGAATGCGCTATGACGCCACTTCCGGACAGCATTCAAGGCATTAGCTGCACATGCTCGAGAGGTAGAGTAGTGGATGCGCTGTCGAATAGTGAACGGCCATATTGTTTGTTTACATTTGGTGAAAAGAACGATTTCAATGCCTATGCGATGTCATAGCTCTCAATGCTGTGAATAGAAAGGACCTAAATGTTTCGAATCCGTCCGAATTCGAATTAGAAGTTCGAATCGTAACATAATGAAGGTTCCATGGACGATATTTGATACCTTAAATAAGCCCAAACCTATACTTGTTACCTTGTGCATTATACGGAAGGCTATGTCTGTCTGTCTGTACGTGAATCAAGGTGACTGACATGACCACCTATCTTTTGTCACCCGCATTTGATATCATTGTCGTTTCGTGTACATTTTATTTTATAGCGGAAATCGACCTAGCAGCCATTTATTCTATTGAAGGCTTTAAAATTTTTTACCGGATGAAGTCGGTTAAAAAATAATATAAGTTTATACATTAATTTGGTTGGTGTAGTGGTTCCAGCGTTTTGAATTTAAATTTTGGCGCAAGGGGTTATTGTGTAACTCCAATGCCATCCAAACACGACATCACCGTGGTTGTACTAACTGCCTGTGAAGCCGAGGGGCCAGGGTTCAATCCCCACACAATACAAACATTTATGTGATGAACATTTGTGTTTGTCTGAGTGGGGGTGTTTTTATCTACAACATGTACCTAGGTAATGTATTTGCTGAAGTAAATACAAAAAAAATGTGTCAGTTGTGTGGTATACACAACAAGAAATGCTTGGTTTGTGATCAAATGACGCTGTGTGTAATGTCCAGAAAAAATAATAAATAATTTATTTAGTTCATAAACTAAGAAAAAAAACACTCACGTCGGCAAGTGTGATGTCAACTCGTTTATACTTAATCAAATAAGACCAAACTCAAGGGGCTTACTAGTAAGAGTTCCACCATACACCTCCAGGGTGCACCCTCAGACCCTCGACACCAACTACGATGTATTGAAATCAATAACCTTATAAGTTAGTATGTCATTAATTGAAATCATTAAGGCAAACCAAATGACCCCAAACTCGAGGACTTTATTAGAAGCTTTGAAGAGTTCCACTATCCACCTTCTGGTTCCATAATCAGATGTAGATCAGCTTGATTTAACTAACCATATTATTGTATTGTCATCGGTTTGCATACCAACATTTGCAAAGTTTCAAATCGATACGACAGTGTAGAAATCATTTAAATTAGACTTACAAGATTTATATACATACTAGGATAGGGCAGACGTTGTCCTGCATGATACCGACTGCAGCGCCATCTGCGCGGGCTGATTTGTGATTCTAAACCATCCATGGCGCGACCTAACCGCATACAAAAAAAGGTCCAGCAGTTTAGGAGGAGTACAGTGACATACATTCGGACAGTAGGATTATATATATATAAAGAAGATATGTATAGTATAACTATGTATGTTTAGTTAGTTACGACAGGTGAGGCTAATTATAAGTGTGTAAAAATTAAAAGAAAAATCTGAATGATTTTATTAATGAACAGATTTATAATGCTTCCAAACCATGACGCCTCCTTGTTTACCTGTTTTGTGTGGAAACCGGAATTTGCCGGTACAAAAATGTGAATATTATTGCTTACTTAGGTACCTACATGGTTACTTGACTTTTACTGTTAATAGGCCTGTTGGTTAGCAAAAAATCGGCCAATTGCGAGTCAGATTTGCGCACGAAGGGTTCCGTACTCATTATCTATAAAAACGGCAAAAAAATGACGTTTGTTGTATGGGAGTCGTCCTAAAATATTTGTTTTATTTTAATTGAATTATTTATTTTAAGACAAAAAACGGTCATTTACAGAGAGTGAAAAATACAATACATTTTATTTAATTGATTAGACCTATAGTGTCGTTACATGATTAATTATGAGAATTATTAAGAGCTATAAGTAAGTACATGGCTTAGACAATGTAGTTGAGCACAAGGTGAATATTTAAAGCGTCAACCTGTTGCCGTTATCAATATCGAGCAAAACAAACGTTTGTTGTATGGGATCCCCCTTAAATATTTATTTTATTCTGTATTTTACTATTTGTTGTTATAGCGGCAACAGAATAAATATAAATAAATATTTTTGGACATTACACACAGCGCCGTCAAGCCCCAAAGTAAGCAAAGCTTGTGTTATGGGTACCAGACAACGGATATAAATACATATATATTACTTTTTTTTTTTGTAAATACATACACATCATACATAAGTACACCCAGACTCAAGACAAACACAAATGTTTAACACATAAATGTTTGTCCAGTGCGGGAATCGAACCCACACCCTCTGCACGGCAGTCCATCACACTACCAACTAGGCTGCGAGGGAGTCAAAATACATCTTCTGTGAAAATTTCAACTGTCTGTCACGGTACATGAGATACAGCCTGGTGACAGATGAACGGACAGCGGAGCCTTAGTAATAGGGTTCCGCTAATTACCCTTCGGGTACGGAACCCTAAAGACGGACATAATACTTCAGAGGGAGGGAAGAAAAGAGGCATAGGTCAAGATCTAACGTGATGACCCTGTGCGAATTGATAGACTTCGTCAAGCTAGGTCCACTTAAATGTAAATTTTCCGACCGCAAGCGCTAAGACTTGGCATAACGACTGCTTTTAATATAACAATACGGGCAGGACCGACGATTTAACGTCCCTGCAAAGCATTGAGGAGCTCATTAAACCAATTCAACTATTTTGCCACTAGGCGGTCACCCACCCAAAGACTGACCACGCCCGACATTGCTTAACTTTGAATATTGTTTGCCTCTGGGCCACGAGCTTCTCTTATACCCATTATATGGGTAAATTCGTATGATTCTTAACTGTATTTCATTTATTTTTAGGAAGGTTTTTATATGTAGGTATATAAAGGAAGTATATTAATTTAGGAATAAAGAATTTAATAAAAGTAAAGATAACGTATGTTTTTATTTACTTCATAATTACTCCTAAACAGTAAAATATAACAAATAGATCGGTTACTCCATAATATACTAAATTATCAAATTAAATACTCTTAGATAGCTGTGTAATGGATTTTTTCTGCATTTCTGACGCAGCAACAGCATAAGCAACAGTTTGCCATAACCTTCAAAGTTTACAAGTTTTCAAAATTTCACTTCGTATTTTGATAAAAAAGTGAGAAAAAACAATAACGTGGGCATTAAAATCGTTCTGTTCAATAAATGTAAACAAACAATATCGCCGTTCACTATTTGACAGCGTATCCACTACTCTAGCTCCAGAGCATGTGCAGCCAATGCGTTGAATGCGGCCCGGAAGTGACGTCACAGCGCATTCACATTTGGTCAACCGAACGAGAGCGTTGAGTGCATTCAATGCGTATAATGCTTGTTAACAAAACGACCCTATTATCTTTTGGTGGCTCTAGTTAGGTGGTATCTGCATGTGCCTTAAGAACATAGAAACTTGTTACGTTTCGAGAAAACTTCAACCAAACATGTTAGCGCAACAGTGTTAAGTAGAATCAAGTGTTTTGCGTTTTTACGCTAAATTGCTACGTAACGTAAGGGTTAAATTGCTAAACATAATATTTAAATACGTTGATGTGTATACGTACGGTACACGTTTTTATTTTTAAGTCTATGAAAATTGAAAAAGATAATTCATGTGCATGCTGGCAAAGTGGGGGGGCGTGAGGACATCCACAAGCGGGTGCAGGAACATTTTTCTATTGCAAAACCTAGAATTCCGTCACATTGACTCTACTAAGTGTGTGATTTTTTTTTTTCAATAAAACGTTAGAAAAATATATATTTTGGACTTTATTACCATTAATAATTGCGTACCAAGAACACTAGCTGCACGACGTTACACACGATGGATAGGGTGTGCCTAGGGTTGCCAACCCTACTCTAAAATAGAGTATTTTTTATGTAGGTGTACTTTATAATCTATTACTCTCACATCTGTTCTCAAAATTGATTTAAAGTAAATAGTACAAAATAAATCTTTTTCAAAAATTTAAATAAATATACTCTTTTTATTTCTGTGTACTCTTTATTTGCCCTCTTGAAATGCAGATATACACTATGTTATTTAAAAAAAAGTTGGCATCCCTAGGTGTGCCGTATCAAAAATGAAATTCCAATAAGATTGTATCATTATCTGTGAGATAAAAATTAGCAGTGACATCACCCGCGCTGTACACGCTGTGCAGTATACAGTATGCGTGCACAGTTGGACCTTGATCAGTCTTTGAACTCCTCTCTTGTCTTGTTACACTGATTAAGTGTTAAACTAATCTTTGCATTCATTAAATATTATTAATTACAAAGGGTCGGCAACGCGCGAGTGTTACCCCAGTTGTTGCAAGTGTCCATACGCTGCGGTGACCGCTTAGCATCAGGCGGTCCGCAAGCTTGTTTGCCACCTTAGTGGTATAAAAAAAATTGTTTAAGATTACGTATTTAATGAATTGTTTTATTTATTTTGTTATTCGTCATAACCATAATTATATACGCAGCCTATTTTAGTCTACTGATGGACATACCCATTCTATGGCGCGCATTTCTCTGCCGTCCGCATCCAGCTACCAACGACCACTATTTGTAGGTCATCAGTCTATCGGGCTTAAGAAAAGGACGTCCTAAAATTCCTTTACTGTCCGATACACGGTCTCCACTCTGCCACCTTGAAATGTTTTTATTGTAACCAAAAACTGACTAACTGACAAAGAACAGCCTAGTGGTACTATAATCATGAGATGTTTCTTTAATTCAAAACTTTGTTGCTCTACGACACCAATCTACTACCTAACTTAAAAGTAAACACGTAGCAGCAAAGATCTAGATCCATCAGAAGCGGTGTTGCGTCGTTGGGCTCACTACCTGTCACGCTGACCTAAAGTAATTGGTGAAAAGAAGTCCTTCTCCATATTAGGACGTGAGTGTACCAGGCCGTTGGTTACCTCCTTCAGAGGATTAGAACCGTGCAGATATACGTACAAACATATACATACATACTAATTTCTGTTAATGAAAAGTGATTATATATGCGTTATTATTTAAAAAAAATACACATCCAACCGGTCGAAAGCTAGTAAAAAGTAAAGCAGGACATTCACCTAAATTTTAACACTCTTTACATATCAACACATAGTATATATATATATAGGATGAACTAAGTTAGCACAGCCTAAACAATCTTTTCATTTCTACAGTTGGTCATCAAAGGCGTCTAAACAGAGCGAGAGCATCCGACTATAATCCATATTCGTCACTTAAGGCTAGTCAGGCGTTGTCAACTGTATAGATTTTGTCGCGGCATCCCACGGCTTACTAAACATTGTCGGATACATCGAAGGCGATGACTGACTGACGTTTAGGCTGTGGTATTAGCTAGATATAATAGTTAGCTTCGCCCAACGTTTTCTCTCATGTTAACGTTTTGAGGTCACATCTCTGAACAATTGCAAGTTAGCGAGTCGTATGCAAATTGCACCTCACTAACAACACTTGCTGGTAGGGTTGCCACTTTCATTTTTACGAAAAATTCAGTATTAAGGTTGCAGAAAGAAACTGTACAGTATTTATGAAAAAAAAACAGTGTATTATTGTTTTACTGTATTGAATACATACTCTTATAGCTTTTCGCTGAACTAATTAGTAAAGCCTGACATATTGCAAATCAAAATTAGAGTAGGTATGTAGGTATATGCAAATCTATCTAATAAAATATCTTTTCGTGTTGCTAGACAACAATATATACATACCACTTCACATTCATCAGAAATGACTTTTTTGATTTAGTAGCTGGAATAGACAGTGGATAAATACGATACAATTTCGATTTAGTAATCAAAAAATGCATTCAACAAGCACTTTTACATCTAATATTTACCTTCTGCATGATTATAAAAAAAAAAAGTATTTTGAATACTTTATTTTCGAAGTACAATTCTGTTTTAACGGTATACTTAGTTGGCAACCCTACTCGCCAGTATGGCTAGAGAAGCGACAAGGACAAAATGCTTTATTAGCACATTCTGAATGGCTGTAAATGAGATTTTATACAATGTTGGCTGTAAGATTATTCTTTATGTTCTTATGAGTAATTTTTTTATCACGCGACCTCAGAGTTTTATCGGTATAAACATGCTTTTATAGCTGTTTGATAAATCGTTAATAATGAGACATACACTTAATTTGTGACTTGACTGTTTAATACCTATGTGAATAAGTGCCCTCATTTGCGCAAATGAGGCATTATGTTTTAAATATAAAATTTTATTATTTCTAGAGAAATAATAGTTACAGATATAAAAACAAAAATAAGTCAAGTTAGAGTCATACTCGCGTACCGTGGGTTCCGTACCACCATTCACGTAATTGACGAACACAAATAAAAACACAAGTGTTCCGTCTATATAGCGGTCACCCATCCAATGACGACGTTGCTTAACTTTGAATATCGTGTACAAATGTGTAACTATTTCTTTTAATAATCGCTAGATGGCTATGATGATGTAATTTAAGGTGATAATGGCTTGGGCCCGTCTCACACTTGGCCGGTTTTTATTATTTGTTGTTATACTTTAGAGCTCATACTATGATCACGTTTGAATCTTGAATGTACTGTTTTTACGATAGAGCAAAAATAATGAATTTGTATGGGATCCCCCATTAAATTTTTCCTTTTGTAATTTTAGATAATCCATAATTATAATACATGTTCTGTGAAAATTTCAGTCTTTCAACCACTTCGATCTATAGGATAGAGCCCTTTAATGGTCGGACAGACAGCATAATACAGGGGCACCGTTAGCACCCTAAAAATAACATTGGACGTTTTGAAAGAACTCCATAATAACCCTATTTTCCATGAGCACCTTTGAATCTAGCTCTGAAAAGAGAAGACAAACACACCGGGCATACTGACATTATTTAAAGTTGATTGAATAGATATTGTTTGTCGGCACAATTTATTTCGTATTTTTTAGTAGTAAGTAGAGTCGTCTTTGAATTCGAAAGTTAATTTGATGATGTCAGATAAAAGCTGGTAATCGATGATGACGAATCGATTAAATATGCTTCGAGATATGCAAAATCACTCGTAGGTGTGTCGAGCTTGTTGAGATTGAAAAGTGTTGCTGAGGAATTGCGAATTGCTGAGGTTGTCTGTCGTGTATTGATGTAATTTCTTTTGCTAAAGTTCATATGTATAACTCGCTTTTCGGTTATAGTTATACCCGCGGGAATTTTTGAATTTACCAGGATTAAACCTATATGTGTTCCAAGTTTTATTTTGATCCGTCCAGCGGTTGAAGCGTGATTGAGTAACAAATATCCAAACATTTGCATTTATAATATTAGTAGGACAAACTCTTATACATATGCTAAAGCCACATATAAAGGATACCACATATGCGACAGATAATATAATATTTTATCTGCGAGTTGGTTCTAACGATAAAATATAATAATATATAATGTGTACGCCATATGTTTACCTCCATTGGTTTGTATGATAGTACGATACGCAGCCTATTAGGATAAGATTTCGTATTTTACCTGTCTCGTATAAGACTCTAGGCTTTAAAAGGTTAGTTTGGTTGTGTCTTATTTCAGCTGGTAAACTTCGACAGTTCAATTTAGGCCCCTCCATATCATGTACACCTGTTATATGCCTGGGTGGTGGTGGGTGCCACTCGGAAACCTTATTTAC
The DNA here is from genome assembly GCA_946406115.1 of Apoda limacodes. Lineage (NCBI taxonomy): Eukaryota > Metazoa > Arthropoda > Insecta > Lepidoptera > Limacodidae > Apoda > Apoda limacodes. The sequence continues at coordinate 14,220,275 of OX291559.1, forward strand.
CCATCTAGGGTTGCCAGGTCTATAAACCGAAAAGCCGGACAGGCCACTCAGTTTAGCCGGACATTTAGGTGAAAAGGCCGGGCATCATAAATTTTTTAATCCTAGTATAATACAATTTTTTTTTTAAAGTTAAACTAATTTCTTTTGTCATTTACCATGAAATCTTCTTAAATTCTAATGAAACACTAATAAAATTAAACGAATCAGTCTCATTCAATATTAATTTCAATAATTGCAATAGTAGTTAGCAGTAACTAATATTGTAATTGCAATGGAAAAATAATTAAACGAAACGTTTATAACCATAAAATGTTCCTAAATATTTATATAATAAATTTAAGGAATCAGTCTTTCTTTTAATTAGCATTCATTACTAACACTTCTTTAAATTCTTAGGACTCTTTATTGATTCTAAATTATCTTGGAGGGCACATATGGAATATGTGTGTACAAAATTAAATCAATTCTCATACGCACTATATATATTCAAAAAGTCAGCAAGCCAAAAAAACAGTCTTAACAGCGTGTCATGACTATGCGACGTCAACACTACGATATGGACTAATTTTCTGTGGAAATTTATTTCTTAATTTAAGGTTTTCAGAGCACAAAAGAAATGTCTTTGAGCCATCTGTGGTTCAAAAACTAGAGATAGCTGTTAATTATATTTTCAAAGTCTTTCTATACTTACATCACCGTGTCTGTATTTATTTGAAATTGTTGTGTTCGTACGTACCAATTTGCCATACGCCAACCATGACAATGTACTCAGTGTAATTCCATGTCGTACAACACTAATGGAGCAAAGCATATTTGTGGGGAACCGAAATTATATAATAAGTTACCTAAATGTATTATGAGCCTAGAAAATAACATGTACAAAAACCAAAAGGATTTTTAGTTAATAAAGCTTATTACTAAAAATATTTAAATTCTAGACTTATTTATTTTAATAATATTTGCAACTTATAGGTCATAGAATTGATAAAGATACTGCAACTGCTTTAGTTGATATTATTTAGCCCGAAACTTGGATATCCGCTTTTAGGCATTTTTCACTTGCTAGCATTGCGTTGACGTTGCCTATAAAATTTTTCGCGAATTGGAAACAAGTTTCGTTTTTTTGTAAAGTCTCGTTATTAAATTAATATTAATAATATATATAAAATAAATTAATACAACAATAAGAATATGGCACCCAGCTGAAAAGGACATCGGTAACTGCAAGCCAAGTTGTCTTTAAGGTGGACCTCAGATTTCTGTATTATATACGGGATTATATATATATATGGATTTAACAAAAGCCCGAACATGACGGACACCGTCTAATTTGGCCAAACACGCAACCAAAAAGCCTGACTGTGTCCGGTTTTATCCGGACGCCTGGCAACCCTATCCCCATCGGTAAAATAAAAATAGTGTATGAAAGATTTTCTTTGCGTTTCCTATTTATTTTTAAACAAAATCGATTTAATTACAAGTTTCTCAGATTTTACAATTGGCTGTTTTTTTTAACTTTTACATTTTAATTTATGATCTCCTAAAAATGTATTTTTAAGGATTAGAGATTTAATAAAATTCAAATTAACAGCTTTAAAAGGCTTTTATCACTTTCACTTTCTTTATAGAATACGTTTGTTTACCGTTAACTGGTGGTTTAATTGCCTACTTGAATAAAAATACTTTGAGTTTGAGGTTGAGTTAACAAAATTAGTTTTTGTATAAGGTACCTCATATTTTTTGTAATAGCTAGGGGTTTATTAATATTATGTACTTCCATCATTTACTTTTGTAAATACATTACTAACTTTTTACTACTAACAAATATAAAAGCAATACTTTGTCTAAAATTGAAAATTAATGGGTACTTATATTAATCCATACTAATATTATAAATGCGAAAGTAACTTTGTCTATCTGTCTGTTAACCCTTCTCGCTTAAACTGCTGTACCGATTAAGATGGGAATGGAAGGGTGGAACCGCAGGCAAATTTAACATGGAGATAGTTTGAAAACGTCAAGTGTGAGGTTTTTTATATGATGGAGGACTTGCCGTTGAAACCCTACACTGATAACCGTAACCGCGGGCAATAGCTAGTTAGAAATAAATGTAGATTTACCTTGATGGAAATTGACACAATCACTTAAACTACCTAAGTGATTGGGTAAATTTGACCCAATAGGTCAACAAAATTTATGGCGAAATATTTAAATGAATAAAAAGAAAAAAATCACTAGTTAGTATTTAACATTTGGGATTACAAATAGTATGAGTTGGAAACACCTACTAGAGGGGACACTGTAAGTACTTGTCGCCGCTGTCTCAAACAATTTCAGTCTTTGGGCTGCAGGTTACTTATTTACTGGCTGTTACAGGCCTTACCGTGTGTTAACGTTGTTATTTCATCTGTGACGTTATTTTTGTTTATCTCGTCTCCTCTAGCGGAAATGATTAAAAACGTGAAAAAACTTGTTAGCATATAACAAGGCCAACTTAGTAAAAGTATAAGTTAGTAAAGTAAAAGTAATAAATTCCAAACGTTTATCTTAGATAACCTCTGACAGCCGAGGACGTCAACTGACACAGTTCTCCAAAAATACAAAATCTTTAGAAGTTTGTCGGATTTATCTGTTATCATCGGACATTCCAGTGATTTTTATCAGTTAAGAATGCTGAAAGTGTTTTGTTTGTATCTGTGTTAAAAAAACAGGAAATGATATAAATCATAGTTAAGTATAATCTATCACGTATTTATTATATATATTATATATAGCTTAAATGTGAGACCGTTTTTACGACAGAGCACAAACAAAAAAAACATGTTTACTGTATAGGGATCCCCTTAATTCATTTACTTATATTTTATACCTGTTTTACAGATGTACCTGCTTGTTATAAGTAACGTTAAATGGAAATAGTACGAAAATTTCACTTTTCCAAGATTTTATTACTCGTTAGCCTGTAAAGTGTACTTACCCGTGAAAGTTTTCCTTTTAAATTCATTATATGCACTACCACTGTAATTTTTTTTTACACATCCGAATACTATACTTTCGCTGGTAGAGGGGGGACACACTTGACTGAAATTAGTACTTTAAAGATAAATGTTTCGCAAACGGAGCTCTAAATCAAAAAATGATCTTTGCATACCGGCAATGTTTTTGGAATTCCTATCCAACGATACCCCACACGATAAGGTAGACGAGAAAAAAAATTACGTCCCCACTTCACGTGTAGTGAAAATAAAAAAATCTTTTTCAAAGATTTTATTCTACCACTTTGTCCGCTTGATGGACGGACGGACATGGCGAAACTATAAGGGTTCCTTATTGACTACGGAACCCTAAAAAGACGTGACATTTAATAGCCCAATATGTAATTAATTTCCAAGTTAGTTACATTTAATTTTATTTAGTGAAAATAGTGACACCTCGAAAATAAAAACGACATTTACTAAAATTGAAACCGAGCTAGATCGATTTATCGCCCCTGAAACCCCTTGCATACCTACTAAATTTTATGAAAATCGTTGGAGCTGTTTCCGAGATTCTGATTTTAAATATAAATATATAAAGTTCTCTACTCTCTCTTCTCGTTTAAAGGTATTAGATTAAATTCTTAACTCTTTAATCCTTACCGTCAAAAGACGTATTATTAACAAAAATCACACGAAAGTTTATTGAGCCATTCTATCAAATTGAACAAATTCTAATCAACAAATTAAATTATAAATATTCTGACCCCGAATTTACTAATCCCCATTAACTTTAACTTCATGTTAAAATTAATTTTCGCACTCTTAATAAAAAGAAAGTAAAAGTTTGTAGGTTATAGGTTATACATTAACGGTAAATTACCTTTAGATGGACATATATATTGTAAGTATGTGTCAAATCCGGTTTTATTATAATCGGTCCGCTTGTGACTCTGCAAATCATTGTAATTTGTGCGATTATCACAAGTAAGAACGTAATACTTCACGTTAACTTAAAATACGTAAATACTGTGTTTTATAGCAGCTCTTCTCCGTAGGAAAAAAACGAATAGTGAAAGTCTGTCAAAAATAATATTGTAGATTTCAAAGCGTGCGCTGGTTAGCAGTTAACTAGGATTAAATATTATGAATTAGAGTGTAGTTCGTTTTCCTTCTTTGATGTGTATAAATTAGAGCCCTTAATGCGTGAAAATAATATGAACTTTATTTTCTACATATATACCTACCTGGTACATGTTTTATATACTACATATATTTATATTTTTACGTTACCATGCCTACGCCTCAGCCGTTGTACGCCTCATTGCAGGGGCCCATGGATCTCCTTAAAGATGAAAGCTTAGGCCATTGTCCTACGTGTTGGCTCTTTACAAATTGGCCGACGTTTGTCGATCTAGTGGCCACCCGAATATCAGTTTTTTTTTAGAACCTCATAAGACTTCTGACTTGGCTTAATGACTGCGGTCATATCGCATCACACGCCTTCAAAGCACGAACGATCTCATATAAATGTGCTTGTACAACCAAGACGGTCACTCATCTATGTACTGACGCTTCGCAGATCGCTTTCGATAGGCGAATGCGACTGGGGTTCGAGTTCCTATTACATTTCCGTAATATGTTTTATTACTTACACGCAGGTAGGTATGGAAGTTAAACTAAAAACCAGCCGTCCTATAAGTAGATACTTAAAATCATACCAATTTTAAATCTGTCACGTTGAAATAAAAAAAATTAAACTTTCTATTCGTTTTGTAATCATTTGAGAACGTTTAATAGATTTTTTTATATTTATACATGGGAGAGTTGATTACCTAACTCATTATTCAATAAGGGTTTTGACAGGTACCAGTTTCCATTGTAAAGTCCACAGAGTATAAAATATTCCGCAACGCCACCTCGATCTTGCGTTAATAGCCGCAAAAAAACTATTGAACCCCGATCACGTTTCTACCTACCTTTATGATCATTGCGACGATGTAGTCGGTCAAAGAATATTAGAAAACAGATATGCTACATAAACCAGGGATGTTGCCAGCGCTCAAATAAAGTAAACGCGGTTTTATGCCTCGAATCTATATAATATCGGCCTATGTGCTGGATTCCTTAAAATCCAGTAGTCGTAGCCCACCGATTATTCGTTAGGCCAATTAAAAATCGGGCGGTGCGTAAGCTTAGATCTGCTTAATGAACTTAAACGCCCAGCGTTTCTTCGCGCAGTAAAATCCAGAACCGATATAGCTCAAATAGTTAACCAGCTGAAATGGCAGTGCAATTGTGAGGCCATGTTGTTGTCGAACTGATAACCGTCAGGGAAGAAAGGTTCTCAAGTGGCGACCACGGATCACAAGACAGAGGACGGCCTCCTACCAGGTTCACAGACGATCCAGTTAGAGCCGCAGGTAGCTTGTTATAGAACAAGCGGCATAGGACTGGCCATTATAAAAACGTATATGTTAGGCCTACCAAAACTGGACGTCTTCCGAACAGTTAAGACGACTGTGCCATGTCACAGAGAAATTGACTTTAGTTTGTAGTAAAATAGTCCATGTTAGAGCTGTAGTCTATCCAACGCTCTGATTCTATGATGTTGTTTATTTTACGCCCTGTAAAGAAACATGCAAGCTATTTTTTATTGTTCACGTATACGTTGCCTATTATTCTGAGCCTAAAGTATCTGATTCAATTTAGGACAGTGGCCATAACGTGCCATAACATAAGTGTCAAACACACAAATACTTACCTACATAATTATGATAGTGTGTGTGTCTGTAACTCCGCCGTACCCCTTCATATTTGGACAACTGAGTGTATGAATCTTATGTTTTTAACTAATCCCCGAGCATATAAATGGTCGATGTAAATACGCTTTTTAAAATCAATATAAGTATTCCCTTTAGCTAATTATGAACATTACACAAACAACTAGGTCTTAAAAGTAATAGGGGTACTATTTGGCTAAAAACTTTATAAATATTCGTTAAAAAGTTGTTTTTTTACCGATTTTAATTTTTACCGAAAATAGCGTTAAATATTTCGAAGTCGACTTTAAAAATGGACTTTGACAGTGTAGTCTTAAACCGAGTGTCGTACTCGCAATAAATTATATAGACACGCAAGATTTCTTTAACCGAAGATAAATTGGTCGAAGTAATTGCTAGCTGCGTCTAATATTAAAGAACACGCAGAAAGTTATCAAATCATCTTGGTTAGATGAAACATGCTGCGAATTGAAATTACACGCAAGTATATAATTGCATTCCACAACGAGTACTTACATCAAGATATGTTTAAGCACCTTACTTAGGTCTAGCGTCAAGTGCAACTAGGTCCGTTAGCCTGGCCCTAAGCTGGTCTAGTGGGACTAAGATTTATGCGCGGCCGCAGGAAGTGACTGCCAGACCTTGAATTAGATAAGGTTGACCGACAGCCATTACGCCTTTATGAGCGTTTACAGAAAAACGTTAAACGAATGGATGATCAACTAACTAGCAGATATAAGTAACTTGCTTGCTAGCGGCTCCACCTGCCCTAAATTTGTTTATCAGAATAATTAGTAAACCACTGTTCAATTTGCGAGAATATAATGTCACGTATTGTTAGGTTGCTTGTCCCGTTCGGTTGTTTTTCGGTATACTTACCACCAAGGAGGTAAACAAGCTTGTGGCTCGCCTGATGCTAAGAGGTCACCGTAGGCTATTAGGTACTACATTACAATGTCGATCTACAAAGTACTTTTTGTCATTTTGCAGTGTTTTGTAATTGCAGTTAATCATACAAATTAACACTTAATTGCGGTGCGTATTCAATCAGTTAGTTTGTTCTTGTTTAGAAGTAAGCATCGAACCTTGGACTGGTTTTGCGATATATACCTATAATCTTATATGTCTGCCTGCCTGCAATGAAATCGCAGCATACTAAGGCGAAAAAGTACAGTGAGCAGATAAATTATAGATTCCCGTTAAAATTTTAATTAGTGATTTAGATTAAACTTTAGTTAAAATATACATAATCAAGCTAGATTATGAATTTCAAAATACCTAAAGAGATTCGAGTTCTTCTTCCGAAATTCTTTTAGGTGTCGCTTGTAATGTTTATTATATCTATACTTATATTATTAATGCAGAAGTAACTCTGTTTGTCTGTTACCTCTTCACGCTTAAACTGCTGCACCGATTAAGATGAAATTTGGCATAGAGATAGTTTTAGTCCTGAGAAAGGACATAGGTTACTTGAAAACGTCAAGTATGAGTCGGTTTTTTTTATTATAATTGAGGAGCTGCCGTTTAAATCCTACACCGATAACTGAATTTAAGGTGGGTGAAACCGTAGCCAAATTTAGCATGGATATAGTTTGAGTATTGGGGAAGGACATAGGGTATTTGAAAACATCAAGTGTGAGACAATTTTTTTTTTATATGACTGAGAAGTTGCTGTTGAAATCCTACACTGATAACCAAATTTAGGACGGGTGGAACCGCGGGCAAAACCTTGTGTTTAATAAATGAAACTAACAAATTTAGTGTGCAATGTATATGTATATATATATATATTGATATCATCGAGGTGTACCTACCTTTTAAATATACATACGCCTTGAATCCTTGTTGCATAAACTCAGGCACAACTCCCATGATTTTGCTAAGTAAGATTACAACAATAAATAAAAAAATACAATTACCAAAGATAATCAGCTGCTGCGCAAAACCAAACTAGATAAGTTTTGTAACCATTATTTTTTCAGTCCTTAAAATTTTTTTTACATTGGACAAAACGTAAGATATATTTGTTATTAGTTTCTTTGCTGTTGCTACAACGACGGACGGGCAGTCGGAAAGGGCACTTAGCTAGGTGTGAATTTCGCAAGAGCTATGTAATGGGTCAGTGATTAAAAAATACAGATTAATAATAAAAAAATACAGATTATCAATAATTCTTATTGGACCGACAATGATGCAATGACTTTTGCTGCAAAGAAATAAAATAAAATTATTAACACACATATTTTTTTGTTTTTGTTTTTTATGTTATTTCTCGTATACCATTTAATATGGTTATTTTTATTTTTGATACAGGAACCATAAACCATAATATATACATACGTAACTATACTTATTTTCATACAATTAGGTACATTCTTTAAAGTTTTTAAAATCATTAAAAAAGGGACTTTTGTATGGGGTGAGGGATTGTTTTAGAATTTATTTTGGCAAGAAAATAATATTGTATTACGTAGAAAAAATTCAACACCTACACAAACAATTGATGACTTTTAGTTAGAAAGGCTATTTACATACAATCCTTCAGAGTCCCGCCCCAAAAGTCCCGCGGAGCAGTAATGGCTCCTTCAGCCAACTGCATAGTCTGTCAGAAAAAAAAAGGTTAACGTGGGAACGTCTTTATAGGGGTTAAAAAACATTGTATATTAAATATACTTTAATACTAAAATAACAGTTAATATCGGTTAGTTTTTTTTATGTGTTCTCCCAAATACTGTTATAAATTTTTTAATCCTAAATAACCCACCTTAGCGGTAACTTAAATTAAACATAAAAGCGGAACTTAAAGGAAGTATATTTTAAGTGGTCGCGTGTTAGAATTGTGTTTGTATGTTAGCGGAGGCTTATCTCGGGTCAACGACCTATGTGATAACAATGCCAGTTTCTCCGCTTAAGTTGATAACTAACACCTGTTTGTGTAGATCCATGTGAAATTACGACATCTATTATAATACCTTTAAACGAGCAATTCTTGTATATATGTATATATAGATATATAATCTAAATCTCGGAAACGGCTTCAACGATTTCATGATATTTAGTATGCACGGTTTCGGGGGCGATAAATCGATCTAGCTGGGTTTCATTTTTAAAAAACGTCGGTTCTAAGGTGTGATGATGAATTCACTGCCGATAGCGAGCTGTGCGATAGTAGAAAGTAGCCGTAGGCAACATTTCGAAGAATTCCTCAGAACCCATAAACCTCAGAAAACATTATGCATGCGGTAGAAAACAAACAGGGAAGCAAAGTTTCTCCTCAGACTTAAGGGTTCGATACGGCTTGGGAGTTTGGGATCGTCGACGATTCTCACAGTCCGTCGTTGAACCGAGTCAATAGGGCGAAGCAGGTATCCGGTTGCACCCACTCAGAGATGGCAGCAGTATTCCATATGGGGCCGGACTTGCGACTTCTAAAGCAGCAACTGTTGAATACGCCAAGTTTTTTGGACGCCAGCTTCACATTGTCTTGCAAATGATCTCGGAACAAAACATCCTCTCGGAGCTGGAGATGTCAACACCAAAGATCTCAATGCTCTTGGAGATGGTGAAGGATGTATTCCGGAATTGTGGGACTTCAGTGAATGGGGTTTTATTAGCTGTGAACGCGCAGGCGTATGTCTTTGTAGGGTTGAAACGGACCAAATTTCGCCGTCATCAGTCAGACACCTTGGACAGAGTGGTCTCGATTTGAGACATAAGTTTTCCACGTGTTTCCTGCACATTGGAACGAGGGATGTTTGCACGACCCGTGTAAGAAGCGTCTCCAGTAGTGTCATCTGCATAACAATGTATGTTGTTGATGTCCAGCATATCATTGATATGCAGTAGAAACAGCGTAGGAGACAGCACAGAGCCTCGCGGGACACTAACATTAATGTTTATGCTTTCAGAGCAACTACCGTCAACTACAAATCAACAAATCAAAACTTAGTCTAAAAAGATTGTTACAATTTTTCTAGTTCTTGGTATTCTCAATATTTTTGTAATGTCGTCATCACAAGATAATATTTACTCATAATATGTTCTATTATTAACGAACGTCATATTTGTTTTAAAAGCATACATCAAAGTTAGTTAGTCAGAACTTCACCAATTCCAGCGTTAAGTACACGATTTTTTACACTGTCTGGTTAGGTAGTTTCGCTAAGTTACCAAACTAAGCAAAGCTTTTCCTTTGGACACAAATACTAATATACCTACTTTTTTATGGAAATACATACATGTGGAAAACACCAAAATTCAGGACAAATACAAATTGTTTACATGAATTTTTCTCTCTCGGTTTAGCAGGCAGGTCATTTACCCATTAAGCCACCCATTTTTTGGCTGTACTTTAAAATGTCGCATGCGCTTGACTCGACTAATGCTATTTTATCTCATCGTACATTGATCTGTAGAAATGAATCTGATACAAGATTACCGACGATAAGAACCGAGTTATGCGCTTCATATGATCACAGTACTTTTTCGCTACAGGAGGCAAATATTATAATAAAACTTTAAAATTAAGGTAAAAAACTTGTAAATAATGATCTATCAGTTCAAATTATTTTAAAGTTTCAGCTTACAAATTTCGGAGATAATAGGTGGGCACTAAGTGAAAAACTATATTTCGTAAAATTATGAAAAATATATTTTAGAATGTGCAAACGAAGCCCTTTCATATAACATCCCACTTGTTACTATGGCAACCCTAGTTTAACCTTTACCCTTGTTTTAGGTTCTGATTAGATTTATCTTCATTGTCACAATGAACCCTGGCTTTTCCGAAATTTTCATCCTTTTAGAAATCGTTAGCTATTTATATTTTTCGACTGCCGCTTGGCCTATTAATCCTCCACGCATCAACAAATGAAACTATTTGGCTAAAATTTGGATTGGAGATAGCTTATACCCTAAATTAACACATAGGCTACATTTTACCCCCAAAAAATAAAGAGTTTTTCGGGAATAATAATAATATAGCTTTAGCTACAGCTTGGTATGGTAAGCTACCTTGAATGTAGCGCAGGTAATGTCGCGGGCACAGCTAGTGTCCATTAATTTTAAAGCTTAATGGTTCAGGTTCGGTGTTAATTGGATAGTTTTAACAAAATGTCTGCAGGTTGATGGTATAATGGGGTTATTGACTCTATTTATTTGGTACACAATTTAAAATGTTTTGATAAATATAAAATGTATTACCTACTACCATTAATTTTTAGTTTTTATTTTTTATTATTTGAATATCATTCAGTCTGATAAAAAAATTTATTGGAATGATTATTTGTAATGACATGTGATAAATATGATATAATTCAATATAGAGGCAGGAACTTTGTTATTGGAGTAGGTACTTGAAATACCCACATCTTTTTATTGAATACTTCAAAACGTATACGAAGGGAACATTTTTAAACCAATCGTTTCTATTAGTTACTGTTCGTACCTATTTTTCTGTTTTTTTAGTTCCTACTGGGAACAAAGGAAGAACACAGTCCAGGTAGCTTATTGCAAACAATCTTGAGCAGTCTATATTCGGGAATTCGAAAGAAAAGTATATGCAACTAAGACACATTTTCGACATCTGTAACAGTACTTGAATACATTTTACTTACGAAGTCACAAGTCCCGCGCACTTGAGACTATTCCCAGAAAAGCTCCAAGGTTACCCCTTGAAAAAAAAAAAACAGTTTGAAAATTTAAAAACTATGGGATTAGAGTTTCCCGCTTTATTATTTATCCCTTTTAATCTTTTGTGTCTATTGGTAGGTATCTTATCATCTTAAAAAGAAAACCACAAAAATTTCTTCATAACAATCAACCACATAAACCACCAAAGATTTCGAAACACCTAATCGAATTATAATATCTATCATTATACAATCAACACAAAACCCTATCAATGCATACGTTATCGAATTGTACACTAATGACGAATTAATTAAGAGTCATTTACATGCGGGAACATATTTCCGACAACTAAGACAGTAAAGGCGTGAGCACACTGAGAACAATACATCATTACGGCATTCGGTGTGCACGTAAGGGGCTCACAGGCGTGTCCTGTTGACAATGGGTACGTACATCCTTTGTGCATATGGTATTGTTTATGTGATAAAATACACAAATATTGTTAATCCAAAAATATAGAAATCTATTTTTATATTTGTCTGGTCATGTTGTTATACGTAAGCATTTTTAAATACTTACTTACCCAACTGTGCAAGTTTAACTGAATATTATATGCTAGTGCTTAAAATAGATGACTCATCAAAACCGCATTAAAAAACTAACATAACTAGTTGAGTTGTTTAAAAAACAGCAATTATTTCAAGCGATGATTCGATCTATTCAAGAAGATTAACGAGCCACAAAATAATGTAATATTACGACCCATAGTTACCACCGAGTATTTTGAAATAATTAATCTGTATATTACAACAAAAACAACGTCTAGTGTGATAATTTTGTGATAGATAATTTTGTCATAGACAATTTTGTGAAAGATAATTTTGTGATAAATACATGTGAGAAGCCGTACTCCTAATTTTTGTGGTTCTATGATGTATGGTACGTCCACTAGCAATTTATGACTAAATGCCGAAGATTTTTTTAAACGAAATTGGTTTCCCTCAATCTTTGAAGCTCCTTAAATTTTACTTTGTATTTTGATTTCTAAAAAAAAAACAAAAAATTACAACCTGGTTTTTCTTACTTGTCTTTTTTAAACTTAAAATCAATAAAACTATGATTTAGGCTCAAACACGAAAAACTAAATGGAATATAGTTCAATCTCTCTGTTTTTATCTGATTTCGCATTTCACTTTTTTTCATATATTACGCCACAATAATATCATTATTGATTATAACCTTACAAAATAAAACAAGTAAGACAAAGGGGAGTGTATAAGTAATGACTATGAGTACAATTTAATGATATTCTTTTTAGCCTATTTTCATATATTCTATTGAAGTTAATCCATACAAGATGTTCCGGAAATTTCGCAAAAATATTAAAAAATAATGGAATTTCAAAAATCCTAAACGGCTGAGCGTTTTTGATCTTTTTTAAAGCAAGGTTCGTTTTGTATGGAAACATTTGAGGGCGACGTTAAAAATTTGAAAGAAAATTGACTTTTACAAGTTATTCACTGCTTTAACACTATACCTATATGCGCAGCAGTTATGCAAAAATTAGCACCGAGCGCACTACAACTATTTATTTAATCTGAGACACTTTTGACACACGAATTATTTAACGAAACTATTTTTGCGTCATAAATACTATAAATTATCAACATCAATATAAATAAATACATTCTTAGCAAAGATGCAGTCAAAAGATTAACCTCGAGCCAGGACTTGAACTAGCGCCCCTTACATTCCGTGTAAGTGCTCTACCACTGAGCTACCGGGGCGCAAGTCTGACTGGTGAAAATCCAAACTACATCTTTGCTCTGGAAATACGCTCGTATAACGAGCGTCACATACAACTCCTAGTGACTTATAAAGTCCTAGTACATCAATCTTATAAACACACAAAATCTTCATAGAAGTAAGAAATACAATATAAATATACATACATAGAAATAATCTTTCTTCGTTTATGATTCCCGGAAGGTTAGGTGTTGGAAGAAAATATATTATACATGCCATTACTTAAATAATCAAAAGCTCTCTGAATATGTTTTAATAAATAGATATCTAGGTTCGTGATGCTCGTTTGATAAACGTTCAATAAATTCCCAGAAACGACATTTCACTATTAGACAATTTCACTTCGGCCGTACTTTCGATTTAAAATGGAATTACGTAGGTAACTAACTATACTTTGGAATAACAAAATCTCATTAGTTTGGTTATTACGTACAAAATTTGTTATGCTATTATGCAAAAAACTAATAAAAATATCTATTTACTGTTTTTGCAATTCGATGTAATTCTTGAACGGTGTTCGTTTTAAATATGAAACTAATGTAACATGGTAAATTTGAACTTTTTATACGTTCATAAATTCAGCAGGAACTTGGCCTATTTAGTAATACCTACTAACAGGGGCGTCCAATAATTAAAAGAGACGATTTTCTGATTTTCCTTCCCTTCTTGGTGATGTGTCATGAGATTTGCCTGAGATTCTCCCCTAATCTCACGTGAGATTTTTGAAAATGCATATTTTTATTGTAAATATAATTAAATCTATGTTTAATTGCGTTGGATTTACTTTTGCTACTTTGTCGCGTTCGATGACGGCGATAAATATTATCTTGCATATGAAACATGTTTTACTCAATTTAACCAATTTTTCTCGCAATTTTACAATGTTTCTTAAAAAACAAAGAAATAAGTTATTTGCCGAGACCCACTCTCCCCCACGTGAGTAACATTGTGCTCGACTCCCTTCCCCTATAAAGGCCTCCTAAGTATAATACTGGAAATGACGATAAATACAGGAATTCATCACCAATAAATAAAATCTACTTTACTTATACAACTAGGAAATATATATATGTAAATATTTGTGTTGAACATTTTCCTGTGCGAATCGCGTGAAAATCAGGGAGCTTATTGGATACAATCCCAAGTACGCCAGACTCGTGAATTCATAAGAAGGATTTGTGCATTTCCCCTTCGCGAGCCTTCGTCGATGAACTTGCATATATTTTACTCTCGTATACATATACGACTCTGGCGTAGACGATACTGCTCATTATAAGGACCCTGCACAATTTCTCTACAATTAGAAAATTAAAAAATTAGGATTAGAACAGACTTTTGGGTTTGCGTAAATTTTCCTTCACTATGGTAATAGTTTACGTAGGTATATATTCGTGGTCAAACCTTAGTTTTCTTATAAAGTCTATGTGTAGAACGTGTAGTAACTTGTCCACTTTTTTTGACTTACTTTGTATTTAATCAATCTTAACACGATAAAAATTAAAGATAACCTTGGTGTCGTCATACCAAAATTCATTTTTATATTATAAATGCGAAAGTAACCCTGTTTGTCTGTTACCTCTTAACGCTTAAAGCCTGAACCCATTAAAAGACATAGGCTACTTGAAAACGTCAAGTAGCCTATGTCTTGTATGTGTGTTTTTTTTCTATAATTGAGAAGTTGGCGGGTGTTGTATTTAGGGCAGGTGGAACCGCGGACAAAAGCTACTTACCATGTATTTTAATTGAATAGCACAGTACCATGCTAATGCTAATAACTATACTTTGGGTGTTTATTTTTTGTTCTCAAAATATGTAGATTCCGTCAAAATATAGACTTATAACGCCATCTGTGATCGAGTAGCTGTAATATTTGTCTATAAAATTGTTCCCAATTGATTGTTTATTTTAGTACATGTAAATACAAGATAAAAGTAGATACCATAATTCTTAGTTAACTGCGCCATTAACAGTTAAATAAAAACCAATAGTTAAAAAACGGCTTATGCGGTTATAGGTTTGCGACCTGCGATGGTTACCGTTATCCGCGACGACCGCTAACCGTTACCGTCGCGGCTAACGGTTATGTAACCGCGACACAGCCTTGGTATAATTACACGCTTCACATAATAACGCGAATTATCTACACGAAGGATGTGTGACAAGAGTGACAAGATTTATATTTTAACCTCTTTGTTCAACTCCTCTTTTAATAACAAGCCACTTTACATTTCAATATAGCAGAAACTCGTGTAGTTATAATTTACTCTAAAACAATGTTTGATTGCCTACAAAAGAACCATGACCTGCAAAATTATCAAATTTTTTTTTTTCAGTAGCTACATAGCTATTTACTATTTGAATGTGTGCAATACTGCAAATGCACACAATATGATTGTTTTTATAAATAATTTCACTATATGGGACTTCATAAATCAGATTAAAAGGCGTACCACCAACGGTATGACAAAAACGAAAATATCTCAAAAGAATTTTTTATCCAGTCAATTAGAACGAAAAAGACAAGCGAGCTGACTTCTTCTTTGCCCAAAGAATAGGTAGGTATAGCTATTCAAAAAGGGAATGCAGCTAGCGTTCTGCCACCTTACTACATAGACAAAGTTATTGTTGATATACCTAAGTATTTAATTTAGATTACATGGCTAATATAAATACAACTCCTAGTGACTTATAAAGTCCTAGTACATCAATCTTACCAGAAGTTACACAAAATCGTCATAGTATTAAGAAATATACTAAAATAAATCTAAAACTAACTAAAAAAAATGTTTAAAACTATTACCTCCATTTAAAAGTAGGTACCATATGTATGGTTGTTTTGCCAATAAAAAATAAAGATCGAAATCTAAAATCAACTGAATGATGGCACCTCTTTCTACGTAAAATAGTAAAAATAAATTAATAAAGAATGACAGTTCAAAAAAAACGATTAGTCAAAGATAAATCATTTGACTTTCTACCTATTTGCTTTTGCTGCAAGCCCTACGATGAATAGAGTAAAATGTGTATAATTAATACCTAATCATCACGGTGTATTATTCGATTGTATTTAACAAATTAGTGAAAGTATCGGATATTTTCCGATTGTCAATTAATTGTCAAATGAATGGATACACCGTGAACTTATACACTTACCTATTGCATAACAAATTTCTATTTGGTGTCTATTTATGTAGTATTTATACACTTACCTATTTTAAAAATTTTTGGCACACGTACAGATCAACAAATTTCTTTTGTAACATTACCTACTAAGAGATATATCATAATTGTCAATATTTTATTTTATGGCAAAGATGCTGAGGTATATGTACTAGTAGGTAATATATTTTCACCTTTCCAGCAATCAATTTTTCCTACGTGCGTGAAACAAAGTGGTTCAACGAAGTCAGACATTAATCATTGTTTTTATTCGATGTTGAAAACAAAAAAAAACAACGAGGTTATAAATGCGAAAATTTGGATGTTCTGTTGTTTGTAACTGAAGCACGCTTTAACCACTGGATGGATCGGGTTAAAACTTGGCACACAAATAGGTAAGGTTCTGGCATAAGACATATGCTATTTTTCATCCCAGAAAATTCAAAAGTTCCCGCAGAAATAACTATAACCAAATTCAACGAAAGAACCATAGCTGCACCTATAGCTTGCTATGACAAAATTATTTAGTATAATCAAGGAGAATCCCACGCCGATAACCAAATTTAGGGCGGGCGAAACCGCGGAAAAGCTAGTATATAACTAAAACTAACTATTTAGAATTAATATCAGAAATTCTCATGCCTTTAAATTCCTCGATGTGCATAGTAGCCTATATTAGAATCAAATCAATTGTAACTTCGGTAGCTCGGGACTTAAAGTTGGCACTTGCAACAAATAACCATTTTGCTCACTTGTTAAACAAATAACTATTGTTATCTTTAAACACACAAGTAAAGAAATCGGCCAAGTGCGTGTCGTACTCGCGTCAAGTGAGGGTTTCGTAGAATAAGTCCGATTTGTTCAAAATAAATTTTCGTTGAAAGTATTGAATAAGTATGGAGAGCTGCCCTTACTTTTATTTAGGTCTGTCTCAAAATTGTATGGAGGTTATTTTATATTATATGGAGGAGGACACATTCTTGTAGAATTTTATAAAAATCAATGCAAAGGCGGCGGCATTATAAGGCTGTGATATACGGACACGAAACGAATACAAACCTACAAGGGTTCCATTTTTTCCATTTAACTACGAAATCCTAAAAAGAAACCAATCCGTTTATTGCAACACTGTAATACTAGAAATAAAGACTTTTGAATGTGCTTCTTAGGTTGGGTGGGTAATGACTTGCGAGCTGAACCAAGGGGCGCATGTTCGAACCACGCACAGGTCAAATTTATGTGATGACATTAAATTTGTGTATGACTTTCTTTAGTCTGGGTGTTTTCTATGTATAAGATATATGGATTTAAAAAAATTAAAATACATACATAGGTATATATGTATTTGTATCCGTTGTTTGGTATCCATAGTACAAGCTTTGCGTAGTTCAGGACAAAATAGCTATGTATGTAATGACCAAAAAAATATTCAAAGAAAAAGGAAAAAGTTTTTTATTTTTTTTTATTATAGAGAGTAAATGAGTGCGCTGGCAACAGGAAGTGTTTATAAAAAAAAAGTAAACTGTTTACAATAACAAAGACACGGTTCTTGATTTTTTTATTTCTGATACTACCGACAGTTAGTCGTACTCCATTGTATTTGAAATGAGTATAAATAAAAACATAAAAAATATGCTTCCAGTCAGTTGCAAGTGTAAAAGCTCACCAATGTCAGACTATTGTTTAACCATCATCGTATTAGGTATCATAAATACACATAATTATTAATTTAAATTTCCCGTTTAAGTATTTTTAATATAGTAGTACATAAAGTCACATATCTACAGGTAGAGTGCTCTTAATTTTTCATGTTCAATCAAAATTAAAAGCAAAATACAGACCTATGTGTGTGTTTGTCTGTAACATCTATGTGTAATCGTGAAAGTTGGCGGTCTTCCACTTAAACGCACACAATGTAAGAATTAATGATGGCAATAAAATCTAAGTTCTTTAAAGTACGGAAATTTGTGAAATCCATACACTGCGCCAACTATAAATTATTATTCTGTTACTGCGCTTTGGAATAAAAAATATTTCAGAGTAAGCATTATTTAAGTCACCTAAATGGCCTTATTTACACTGAAAGTGAGTATACATATACTATTATTAAATAGTCTGGTATAGAAAATGTTTTTAGTAAACATCCCTACTCTGTGCTTTGGAATAAAACAATGTTTCAAAGTGAGCATTTTTTAACCGACTTCAAAAAAGGAGGAGTTCTCAATTTGGCTGTTATACTTTTTTTTATGTATGTTCGAGCATCACTCTGTCATATATTAATGGATTTGCAAAATATATTTTTTATTTAATATCGTATACTTCCGAGGAAGTCCCATATTAATGTAGTGCAATTAAAACTTTTTTGTCAAATAAATCTAATTGGTGTTAATTTGAAACTGGTGGTGAAACGCTTTTTATGTTGATGATTGTAAACATTTTGTTACTAGTATGAATGTTTATAGTGTACGAAAAAAGCAATTCGTCACTGAAGAGTAAGAAATAAAAACTTTTTAATAAAAGAAAACAAACGGCTTCAACAAGATGCACTAAAAAGCTAAAAATTTGATCTGAATTACAGTTTGATGTTGGTTTCCATGTACCTTACAGTTAATAACACACTTCACTTGCATAAAACCAACTTCAAACTGTAATCAGATCAGATATTTGAAAAAAAGTAAGGTAAAAAAACCTTTTTAGTGCATCTTTTTGAAGCCGGTTGTTTTTTTTTGTTAATTGGCATTCTTTTCGTCATCTATTTGGCTATTTATTTATTTTGTAAATGAGACCGTACTCTTATGAATAGATTATCAGGTGTTATACAGGCTGTTTTGTGAAAATATAGCAATTATAATCTTGTAAGTTCTTTATTTGCATACTAACTGCCCTCAGGTGCGAGTTGATTAAATAATCTTGATTTATTTTGTATTAATTCTTATTGATTCATTTGAAGAGGTTCTCATGTCAATGTCTTAGCCTAGTACAGATTTTGATCTTTATACTATTACTTTAGTGTTTTCATTTTCAATGGGTTCGTATTTCCGATAATATGTCAACTTCTGAAGAAGATTAAGTGCTTTTTTAGGGTTCCGTACCCAAAGGATAATAAGCGGAACCCTATTACTAAGGCTCCGCTGTCCGTCCGTCTGTCACCAGGCTGTATCTCATGAACCGTGATAGTTCGACATTTGAAATTTTGACAGATGATGTATTTCTGTTGCCGCTATAATAACAAATACTAAAAAAAGAATAAAACAAATATGTAAGCCCCCCTTAAACAACGTGATTTTTTTGCCGTTTTTATAGATAATGGTACGGAGCCCTTCGTGCGCGAGTCCGACTCGCACTTTGCCGATTTTTATTTATATAGGCATCACTAAATTGACAAAAAAGCTAACGGCCTGCCTGATAATAAGCTATTAGTTTCACATTTTGGCTTTATTTTAAAAATAATTGTGTTAACAAAAAAAAACATTTCCAAGCAAAGCAAAATACCATTTATGATCATAAGATTTTTAGCAGAACAATAAGTAATAAGTACGAAGATATGAAAAATAATGATTGCCTTATGAACACTTAAGACAATTGTGTAGCTAACGTAATTTATGCAAGTAGCAAAGCATTATGTGAATTAGCACGGTAATAAGATTTTTCCCCCCGGCAAATTAGTTTTAAACTTTGCGGTAATGCACAAATTTACATTGTCAATTTTTACTATGAATATATTACGTAAAAACAGCTTAATAGTCGTATAAAATGTTAAGGCCTGTAGCAAGGTCAAATAAAGTAAATATACCGAATTAAATTTGCTAGCACTCACGCCCTTGAATTCTGGTTTAATGATTCGAACCATTGCATTGCTGCACGCCACTGAAAGGGAGCTACATCAGGATATGGAGAATGGGGTTCTTCAAGAAGGGTTCTAAAAAGGGTTGTGTTGTATTACAAGTATCCATAAGCTACGATGAACTCTTAACATCAGGCGGGCTTTATGCTTGTTTGCCACCTCAGTCGTAGCTATAAAAAAAACGTTCTAATACCAATAAAACATTACCTAACTCACCTAAAAATGAAAAAAACAGATATACACAGAGATATATAGATGATTTAGCTCGTATGGTTCTGTAGGCAAATGGCGAAAACAGAGAACCCTTATTGATTTGTCAAGACCCTTACTGCAGCCTTACAACTTGTCTTTCCATCGATTCTTATGAAAATTTACAGTCTTGTCTAAATCTGTCAGTCAGTTGAAGACTGACTCTCCAACCATCCACAAATAAGATGTTAGGTATGTGACATATATATATCTATATATATATATATATATATATATATACATATTACATATTATTTATTTTTGTGTATGCTAATCTATGTATTTTTATGTATCTATAAGTATCAAGTGTTAAAATATATTTTCTATGTGTCTGTGTATATGTTTTTTTTTCTGGATATATAATATAAAAATACATTTAAATTAAATATATACACCGCTAACAATTTCTCTGTTTAGCCCTATGGTTGGCTGGTAAAAAATGCTATATAGCACTAAGCCCGCCATGTACACCAATGTGTTAAGAAGTGTTCAATAAATTAGTAAATGAATAAATAAATTACCTATAGTGTTATAAAAAAATTGGCATAGGTGATTTTTGAAGAGAAAAACTCTCCATTTATCGCGCACCCTAGTGTGCGGGTTGTCGTTAGATATGTCCTCAAAAATGCAAATGTTTTGGGTACATTTCTTTTAAATAGATTTTTTGCTAGTCATTAAGCTTCAAAAGTTAAAAATTTTGTACGTCCTCTTTCTTATCAATCATGTGTTTCAAAAATCGGCCAAGTGCGAGTCTATAAAACGACAAAAATATCACGTTTGTTCAATGGGAGCCCCCTTAAATATTTGTTTTATTTTAATTTAATTATTTGTTTTTAAAGTGACTATATAACTAAATATTCTGTGAATATTTTAAGCGTCTACCTGTTGCCGTTATCAATATCTAGCAAAAAAATCACGTGTATGGGACCCCCCTTACATATTTATTTTATTCCGTTTTTATTATAGTGGCAACAGAAATACATCTTCTGTGAGAATTTCAACTGTCTAACCATTACGGTTCATAAGATACAGCCTGGTGACAGACGGACGGTCGGACAGACGGACGGACAGCGGAGTCTTAGTAATAGGATTCCGCTATTTACCCTTTGGGTACGGAACCCTTAAAACCCTAAAAATGTAAATAAATAATTTCATAGCAAAGATGCAAAAAAAAAAATTAATCTCAAGCTAGGACAACCTGTAACAATCCTAAATGTATTTCTTATTTCTATGAAGATTTGTGTTTTTTTTAGATTTATGTACTAGGACCTTATAAGTTCTAGGAGTTCTTTGTAAAAAACCTTTAATAGCAAAGTAAAATAAACCTTTCCTTTATATGTATTAAAACGTTTTTCTTATGGCTCTTTGCAATAAATATCGTACTCTTAATTTCGGGCATTTACACATGTACTTAGCCGGTTTTTTGCATTTGAAGAATGTTGGTTGGTGTGCCAGATATAGTACCTACCTTATAAAATATTTATTTAAATGTTTGCCTCTCGCAATTAGAACTCAAGGCATGAGAGCGTGAAGCAACTTCTACGTGAGAGAATTTGCAATAAACAAATCTACCTGCGTGTCTGCCCTTATTCGGCCATTTTGTTTGGTTACCCAATAAATATTATGGTTAAATTACAGCCAAACGATGTCTTCACTTCGAGTTTAGAATTTTAATATCCAACAGAACCTTATACTATTGGGCATGCGCATGAAGAATGTTAAAGAAGCTTTTATGAACTTCGAGCTTTTATTTCAAAACAAAATGTTTCGTACGAGTTTTGTTAGCGTGCTTTTCAGGAAGCTAAGTTGTAGAAGTTTGGAGTACTTAGGGTAAAATTTGTATGGAAGTACATCTTGACTCTCAAGACCTAGTTTTGAGGCTAGTTTAAAGAGTTAAAGCAAAGGATTCCAAAAGAGCCCTATTACTAAGGCTATGTTGTATGTCTGCCTGTCCAACCTTTAATAGGCTCTTTGTGAAAATGTGAATATTAAAAAAACTAAATTTAAAAATTTAAGACCCTTCAAGCCAGATTTTTATTTTTTTTATTTTTGTTCTATCGCATTAACACAAATAGGTACAAACTAGCTTCAAATACAAAACGAAGATAGTGAAGATAGTAAAATTACAAATAATAAAAACCGGTCAAGTGCGAATCGGGCTCATACATTATGGCGCAGTAGGAAACCCTCGCTGCGCTGCGACTCACACTTGGCAGGTTTTTCTATTCACTGGCATGTCTTCACACTTAAGTTTTCATGTGACATAGTTTTAACGTAGTGAGTGTACATAATTCAAAAATAACAGTAGCAAATTTGTTATTGACCTTGTCTTTACTTAGATTTTCTAATTAAACGCTCTTATAAAATATTTAATAAATATTGAATCTGTGTTAATTTAGTCGTTAAATATACATAGCAATAAAGTCGTAATGTCGTGTTTTTTAATTATCGTAATTACATTGGTAGTTATAGAGCAACTAATTTCTGTTAATGATGTTAGTAGAGAAATGTTCTTACATGATTTTTCCTGTTTTTAAAAAATATCTTAACTAATTGACGACGCAAATGATTTAGCCGGATTGAATTAATGCGGCATCTAAATATTTTTAAACACCTTTTTCATCCTTTAAACGACTGCTAAATATATTTTCTTACATACATTTTATAGCTCATTTCAAGTAAGTAGTTGAAACTGGCTATCAAAGTTTGTGTATTGAGTTTAATCCTGTTTTACCTGCAAGTGTGGTACTTAACTGAAGATTTCGTTTATAATATGTTATGTTTTTACAAGTTAAATACAAATCGCGTTTTGCATAGAACTGACAAATTAAATGATTTTCGCCGAATTTTATCTTTGCGCACGATATGGTATCCTACGCGAACTATGCGGAACTTTTTTCATCCTCAGTCACGATTGCTAAAAATGTTTTATCACACAACCTTTAATAGCCCGCTTTAAATAAATAGTTGAAACTATCTAAGTTTGTATGTTGAGCTTAGTCCGGCTTAACCTATAACTCTGGTCTGGTACTTATCCAAGGGTTTAGATATGCCTCGCAGTTTCGCTGGCGGAAAAAATATAATTACGATATGGTTTTGAAATGACCCTGATTCCAAATCACCAACAAAATTTTGGTGTTTTGTCTAGCTGTTTGTTTGAACATCACACAAAATTTGAAAAGACCGAATTTGATGAAACTTTGGGTGTTTAAAAGCTTATAAATATACTAATTACTAGTTTATATTAATTTCGCTACAAGAACTATAAAAGGATAGGAAGGATATATAAAAGATTCATCAATATAAAATAAATACTTTCATAGCAAAGATGCAGTCGATTAACCTCTAGCCAGGCCTTGAACCTGCAACCCTTACATTCCGTGTAAGCGCTTTACCATTGAGCTATCGAGGCACAAGTGTGGTTGATGAAAATCCCAACTACAGCGATGCTCTGGAAATACGCTTGTTACGAACATACTACTCCTAGTAACTTATAAATTCCTAGTATATAAATCTTACAAACACACAAAATCAAATAAAACATTCACAAAGATTCCATGCAAGTAAAGTCACGGGAAAAACACTAGTTTTAGTATTAGTTAATAATTTGTGGGATTAAAACGGTTTTATTTTTGTTTCAGATTTACAACAATGACATAAGGGTCCGACAAAATGGCGCTGCGATTAAAAAAAGACATAAAGAAAGCTTCGTACTACGTTTGGTTCTTGGGCGCGCAAGAATCTCGTGGGCTTCGAGGCGAGGAGTTCGCCTTACCCGCAATACAGATTTTGGAGGAAAGAGCCCGTGATTTGGAACCTTTTAAAGTCACTTTGCAGGTCAGTTATCATTAATAAGACAAATATATACCCAATGCGAATGTTGCACAGGATAAATTATCTTTAAGAAGGCTCTCTTATTACATTAACATGTGCATTTACCTCTCAAATAGAGTTCATTTTTCTATGTGACAAATATCTTTTAAATTCAAGGACAGCTTAGCGTAAAAACTCAAATTAATTTATCAAAATAGCATAGTAAGTTATGGTATATCTATTAAGTAATTTGCTAGCTTTATAATAACTTTACATTCATATTTCCACTAATACAGGAATTATGTATTAAGAATAGAGACACGAGAGGAATAACTCAGGATTATTTTTGTAAAGCAATGTTCTATTTTATTTATAAATATCTAAAAGAACTCAGCAATTTTACAAAAAAAAAAACCATGTGTCACCAAGGTATGTTATTTTTTTTCCAGTTCAAAGCTTTCAACAGAACAGTGGAATCGATTTTAAAAACGAACAGAAAACTGCTCATTCGGGTAGGGCGCAGGCCTAAAACTAGGCCAAACTCGTTATGGTAGAAAATAATCTAGTACATGTACTAAATTAAATAATTACATAAATAGTTTACATAGGTTAAATATCTAACATCAAATTCGCTCAGAAATTACTCATCAATCAAAGTGAGTCATTATAAGTAATATTATGAGCACAAGAGCGCGGAAAACCGCAATCCACCAATCACTATTACGTAAGTCAATCATCAATAGAGTTGCATGATACACTCATTTGAACAATTAGAGCACTCAAGCTTTCACTGACCTTTCGTCATTGCTTTCTTAGCTTATTTGATTTGAAACAAGGCTCGACTACCGCGTAGCGTCTCCCGCAGAAAACTAATCCGCCCTCGGGCCTCTCGCAAAATCAAATTCGAATGCTTTATTTCTCAGGTAAAGGGAAATCATACAATGATATTGTATAAATTAAAAAATAAATAAAAAAAAAAAGAATTGAAGTTACTAGTTACTACCGTTTCGAAGTCAAAATGGCGTTCTAGTACTAAAAGAGTAATGAACTTTCGCATTATGAGGAAGAGAAATCCTCAACAACTCTACTCTCGGTCCTGGTTTATTTTTCCTAATTAACTAAGGTTTAATTAGTTACATATATATATCTACTTATATATATATGTAACTAACTTATATATATCTACTTAAAACAAGACTTTACACTTGTAGTGGCTTGCGTAAATGTAATGGCCTACAACAGGCTATTTACAGTTTCGTTAATCTTATTACATGTTAAATGACATTTTGCATAATCCCCTTAATGTAATTTGTTTCACTGTGAAATATTTTATATCTATCTCTATCTCTCTATAGGTGTATGCTGGTTTTCCTGTCTTCTCTCGTCGAAAAATACGTTTTTAAAATAGTATGTAAGTAGGTAGTTACTATATGACAAATTACAGATTCGATTTTTGAATAAATAGATGGTTTTTTTTGAACCATTTACACCTAATGCCACTTCCAATTTTTGAGTTCACGGTTTTTTTTATTCTCTTTAGTAGGGAAATATTTAGCTTTTGCTCGCCAACCGTCCAAAATTTAGTTATAGGCGTGGGATTCCTTTGGCAATTTCTTGTTTACTAGAAGTTTTGTCATAGCAAGCATATAGCTGCAGCTACAGTTCGTTCATGTGAAATTTAGTTAAAGTTATCCATGCGGAAACTTTTGAATTTTCTGGGATAAAAACAAGTGAAAAGAAAGGGAATTTGATTTGAGGGATACAAGGATTGGAAAGATTTTTTTTACGTGTTAATTACTCTTCTTTTCACCATTGACTGCGAGAAAATAATTAGTAGTTATAAAACAACTGCAATAACAGATAGAAAGGAACAGAAACTTGGCGGTATTTTTTTTAATTCAATTGTATAGCTCTATGATATAGCTTCATTTAGCCAACAAGTAATTACTTTCAGCATGTTTATTTATTTTTTGTACATAATTCGTATAAATCATGCTTTTTCCTAATTCAAAATATTTTAGTATTTTAGTGAGACTGATGTTATTAAGATTTCTCGGATCCAATATAGGTATAATCCCTTTAAATCAACACGGATAAAAAAATCAATTACAATTTTTGTTATTGTTAATTGATATTTTTTTTTTCTCTTTGTGCAAAGCGAATTTATAAAATGTGCGTCTACAGAAATATGTAACCAGTTATAAGCTATTATTAACCGATTTCAAAAAAGGAGGAGGTTCTCAATTCGGATGTTTGTATTTTTTTTTTATGTATGTTCGGGTTATATACCTATAGACGGATTTTCAAAATTCTTTTTATTTTAAAAGGGTATAATTTCGAGGTTGTACCATATTAATGTAGTGCATTTAAAACTTAAATTTTTGGTAAAAAAATTTGGTGTTAATTTGGAACTGGTGAAACGCATTTTATGTTGATGATTGTAATAAAATTTTCGAGTATCGATGTTTTTAGTGAACGAGAAAAAAAAGCAATTCGTCACTTAAGAGTAAAAAATAAACCTTTGAGCAAAAAAAAAACAACCGACTTCAAAAAGATGCACTAAAAAGGTAAAAATATTTACTTATTTCCAAAAATCTGATTTGAATTGAAGTTTAAAGTTGGTGTCTATGTACCTAAAGTTTATAACACACTTTACTTCCATGATACCAACTTCAAACTGTAATTCAGATCAGATTTTTTGGAAATTAGTAATTATTTTCACCTTTTTAGTGCATCTTTTTTTTGCTAAAAAGTTTTATTTTTGTGAATTATTTTGTTTCTAGAATAAAACTGCGAGTTTAAGATAGCATATCTGTTAAAATGGCAACTTTTAGCAGAAGTGCTATCTACAACTCACAGTTTTATCCTAGAAACGGTACCAAACGTTCATAAAATAGCTTAACATGTTGCTATAGAAGCACATTTTGGAAATTTGCTTTGCACTGAGTGCACTTTTTAATATTAGATAGTCATATTCTAATTAGTTACCGAATTAAACAATACGATACAAATCTGACTATTTCTGACACTCCATTTTGGTCTTGAATTCAATTCTTGAAAACTGACTCTTAATTCTTTCTTTATTCAATTCAATATAATTTATTCAGTTTAGGCTACAATAATTGAGCACTTATGAATGTCACTACGCCATCGGTTCGTAAGTCTACAGGGCGGGAGACCTTGTACTGAGAAGAACCGGCAAGAAACACAGCAAGGGCATTTCTTTTCTCCCTTTCTCTTACAGCGTCCAATTAAAATATTGGAAAATGCCCTCCCTATCATAAAAGGATATACCTCCCTATAATAAAATAGATATTTACATATTTGAGTTTTATACCAAAAAAAACGAGAAGTTGAGTGCTCGTTTAGCGGCTATCGTACGAGGAGCTATGTCTCTTTGTCCGTTCTAATAGTATATAGGTTTTTTTGCACTGGTCGTAAGTCACGCTCTCAGTACGCTTTTCCTAAGTTATGTTATTTAACTTGCTAAAGTCGCCTAAACTTTTCATTTAGTGCAATATATTAGACGTGAGCATTGTCTTCCTTAAAATGAAATGCTAAATAGAAAAGAATACTTTAACGAGAAATTATATATTCTTATCTAATCTACAGATAATATAATAAATACTTAACCAAACGTTATTTTACAAAAAGTCCAAACAAATTTCAGAGCATATGGTATGATAACAGAACGTGGGTAAATATGAATAGCTTTATGTAAATTACAGCCCGGTTTCTTTCTTCATGCGACGGTGAAAGTGTAAAATTGTTGGTTTTTGTTAAAGTGTCATATTCCGCGAATTCATATTTGAAACTTGTTGCGACATTTTTGTTGTCTACACACTTCATCTTAACATTAATCATCAAAACTTCATAAGTCATCCGCTTAACGATCTTTGATAAAATCTTTTTTTATTTTCATAACCGTCAGGTGTATGTAACCAAAACTCGTATCTTTGTTTAAAATTTATTATTATACGTAATTTTATATTTTGAAGACATAATGCTATTCGTTTTCTCCACATAGTGCGTGTCAGCATTTTTAGTACAGTCAGCCACACGCTAAAGTGCCTACACTTTTTAGACTTTTATTAAAGTTTCATTATCACGCTATTACCTATTACCCACGAATAAACAAACACTGTTTTGTTTAGTAGCTAGAACCTATCGTCACGATATTTGTTGTCTATCGTAGATACCATAAAAACTGATTATGCAACTCCTGAGAGTTTATTAATTGTTATCATTGTAATTCATACTGATCGAAAGCTGATATGTTGGATATTAAACGCAAGCTATAATTACAACTTTGAACTGAATCTAATCATTAATATTTTAGCACCTGGAGGACCGAGCTTCGCTCATTTTTTTTGACAACGCCATCTATTGTCAAGTAGCTTTAGTTTTGCTGTGTCGGTGATAGTATTACTACTCGCCAATTAATGTTAGGAAGAGTCATATTTTTCAGTTTATCATTGTCTAATTTTAGGAATTTCCTTGATGATACTAAGGAATTAAGCATAAGCTATAGCTATTGTTCGTTCTAGTGGATTTGGGGTATAATTTTAAATTTTT
Source organism: Apoda limacodes (assembly GCA_946406115.1). NCBI lineage: Eukaryota > Metazoa > Arthropoda > Insecta > Lepidoptera > Limacodidae > Apoda > Apoda limacodes. Next base: position 14,249,110 of record OX291559.1, read on the forward strand.
CGTAATTTAAGGTAGTCTACGTCCATCTATGTTTCTTCAACTAGTTATCTCTGTGCCTAGCTTATCCCAAGAGATGACAACCATTTACTTTGCAACATCCTTAACGCTTTTCACGCTTTCCAGGTATCCCACAAGGGGCTGAAGATAGTTCAAAATGTGACTGCAAAAGGCAAGCAGCAGACGATCAAGCACTTCATCCCCCACGGTAGCATCACGTGCGCTGTGACGCAGGGCGACGTGGTGGCCTGCGTGCTGTTGCTTTACAACCCTGTCACAGGCTGTCCTGTGCACGTGCACGCTTACAGGTCAGTATTAGGCTTGTCAACATTTCGACATAGTAATACTGGACAAGAAAATCCGGTGAAGTGTGAAATTATCAGCTTTTATACGTCCGGTGTTATGGCACCGATCTTCCATATCCTCTCGCAAACCATACGCGAGGGCTTTTGGGCCATAGTCCACCATGCGGGCCCAGTTCATATTGATGGATTTCACATAGCTACGTCTTTTGTATAATATCTTCTTGTCACGGTGTTTCTCTTCACCAAAACTAGATGTGCGATCAAACATAAAGTTTGAGTACTCAGAAAAGGGCTTATTGGTAGAAACGAAGTTGTATTGGATTGAATTGGATTTTACTTACACTTTTGAATCGTCAAAATTATGAAATACTATTTTTTGAAATCCGATTCACAATGTTATTGATTTCTACCGAGAAGAATCCGGCAAGAAACTCGATAGTTACTCTTTCAAACTGACACTGTACTGTACTACAGAACATAAAGGGAGTCACTTCTTGTATGATAAAATCATTAAAAAACGGACATGTGCGAGTGTAATATGCGCACCGAGTGTTCCGTGTCGGCTGTATATGCTAAATTTGTCTGTCACAAGAATCGAGTTTCGGAAGATTTTTAATCGTTTTTTCGAGTGGGTTTGTAAAGTTTTTTCCAAAATCGGATTAAGGACAAACTTGAATAATTAAATAGGATTCCCTAGTCACTACACACAGCGCCATCATGTTTAAAACTAAGCAAGGTTGTACTATGGATACCAGACAATAGTTTGTATAGTTACGTATATACTTTTTTTGGAAATATATAATTATTATATATTTTACCCTTTACAAATAAAGTAGTTTTTCTTTTCTGCGTAATTTTCTTCATTTTTAATTACTTTGTTTTTCTTTAAAAAGGAAAAAAGCAGAAAAGTAACAAACGACAAACAATAATTACTTAATAAATCTGACATACCTATAAATATGTTTGAAATTTGCTGAAATATAGGTAAGTATATTAAAGAGATGGAAACTACGAACTCGAAAAATTTAAAGAATGTGAGAGAACGCGAAATCGAGCCGTTTGCACGCACCGCTCTTAAGATTTTATTGGGCAATTTATGCTTAGTCTGTGAATGTACGATGTATTCACCAAATTAAATTTGCTTTCGCTAACACTGAGATAATACGTGTAATATCAAAATGGCTAAAAATTTTATAAACATTTTGACAGAACGAGAAATGGCATAATAATGTGTTGACATTTACTATTACATGTAACAGGGTGTGTTATTATGAACTTTACAGACTAGGAATTTCGTAATACCATCTTACTTATTTTATCTTGCTTGTTTTAATGTCGGGTAACATGTTATGTAGTGTGGGTACAATGTCGTAACCATCTGGTTTAATTAGCCAGTTAATTGGGCACCTATAGGCAAATCGTTAAGTATGAAAAAGAAATCATCATATAACTGAACAGGTTATTGTATGAAACTTGGGTGGAACACTCCGCTCGCCTCGGTCGCTTCGCACCTACTGCACGAAAGGGAAACTGAACCTAACCCAAAATACATCACTTATACAGTGCGATTTCTGTTCCTTTCTTTTCCATACTTGACGATCTGCCTGGGCATTCAATTAATTGGCTAATTTAACCAGATGGATGGATAAATAATGTTGTTTAATGACAAAGATCAAAATAAAAAACCGGTCAAGTTCGCAAGACTTGCGCACGCCACGCAAGTGTTTTGCATTTAACTATTTTACGAAAACTGATAAAGAAAAGAAATCTTTTCTGGACAATATAGGTAATTTCTGACTCCATTTCCAAAAAGGGTCATTTATATCGAATGCATTTGTAGTTGGTTAGAAAAACAGGTGTAAAATATCCACTTACAGCAAAGTTTTACGATTAGCGTTCCTTTTTGAATTGTTGTACGGAACCCTGTGATGGCTATCAAGAATACCTGAATATATATTTAATCAATCAATCATTAATTTTAGACCAATAATTTAACAGAATACAGAAATCATAAACATGGTTTAATTAAAACAGCACAATAGGCGGCCTTATTGCTAAAATGCGATTTCATTCAGACAACCTTTTTTGAATTGAATAGTAGTAGAAAGCAACTGAGGCGGTGCACTGTTATAAAAGTACATTAAATATATTTCGTACAAATCATGTAGGTATTTCGTACAGAAATAATATCTCCACAATCAAAATTCAATCCACGGGCGCAAGATTTATGTGATGTTGGGGTTGCGTAGGTACAGACAGTGTAAAGTCGCTACATTTCGGGGTAAATAACCTCAGAGGTGACATTGACCCATCAGCATCGGGTGGGCGATAACGCAATACTTCACTATATTTGCAACCTTTTTTCGCCGCTCTTGTTTCAAGAGAATACTATCCTCACCTCACAGCGTGCTTCATACAAACGAATTTCCCATTTATTTTTAAGACTTACAAATCTAACGTCATGAAATTTTGAAGACGTGCTCTAGAAATAATATTTAGATCTGCAGTGTACCAGTTTTCTATTGAATTATAAAGTTTAAAAGCTATACAGGATTTTAGTTTTCATACAAATGATCTCGAATAAGATTAAAAGTTAATAAAAACTTCTTTAAGGTTTTTTTAAAAACCACAGACAAAGATATTCGGCTTGAGATCATGCCTAAAAAATGTCTAAAGCAAGTAGGAAATTCGTTTGTATGAAACACGCTGCGAGGAGCCGCGAACTGTATCCTCTTAACTTGCATAATTACTTTAACACTATAACACTAAATACTTAATCTTTGTAACGAAATAATGTATGTTAAAACACAGTGGCTGATTAATTAGATGATACCTCAAACAAAATTACAAAGAAATACGTATTGCGTAGGTATCAAAAATACTCATAGAAAGTTTTTCGGAAACCCCCCAAAAAAATCCTGAATCCCCTACTGTGAAAACAACAGCCGACCACAATAGGGGTCAGCCTAATGGTAGATATTGATAGTGTAAATTTTGTTACAAATGGTTACCTCTTTCAGGCACTGACCTTTGTGGACTTCATTGGCCGGCCAATTTATGGCAAACCGACTGATTTGCGGGGTCGACGACATTTGTTTTGCCAAATATTTCAACGGAATGATTACATATTAATTTTTTTTTTAAATACAAATATTCGAGTTCGTATTATATAACACCGAGTCTTTGTTTATCACGCCATAAGAATATTTAATTATTAATAAATTTAAGCAAATGGGCACTTTATTGTGTCTTATCTATATCTTCTGTATTTAAACATTATATGTTTAACTGCAGAGAATCTTCTGTCTCTGGACACATTTGAATGAAACTTAATATCACAGCGTAAACAATAATTTTATGTAAACAGTGAGCCATCGAAGGTGTCTTGGCAGAGCAATCATAAGGTGCAGTGCACGGCGAGACGGCTACTCAGGGGCTGTCCAGCCAGTCATATGTATGGTTGTCTAGACATTGTCGGAATTTTCTTCAACATCAAATGCGATGACCGGCTGTATGAATAATATTAATAATAATAATAAATTTCTTTATTTTCCACATAAACATAATTTGTTATAATAAATATACAGTCTCTTTAACGAATGAAATTGATGTTTAAGCTGTGGTAATGTAAAAAAGTCAGGATTTAGGATACTAACTGATTTCCGCACTGTTATAACATGTTATAAAGTCTCTTATTCCAAATAATAGTAGATAACAAACAAAAGCAATATTCTTTTTTTTGGCAGATGTGTAAAAATTTATAGTTCATAGAAACGAGTATCTACCTATTCGATTAATATATATACCATCTGGCTTTAAAAATTTATACCATCTAGCTATAATTTTTATATAGCATCTGGCTATAAAATTTATTAACCATCTGGCTATAAAATAACTGAAATTAATTTTCACTTATTATTGAGCATCCCATTCCCAGTTAATTGGTTAAGGAGGGAAAATTACATACCTACTTTTTACCAATTCACTAGCTTTAGTATTTAGTAAAAAAATAGCGGTAGTAGCCTAACTTCTACCCACCCTGATTTTTTTACAAAACAAAATACTTGTCAATATTATTATGTAACTTAACCGTCATATTGATATTCTTTATGATAGCCAGATTGCAATACAGTTATATTTCCGACATAGTTCTAAATATAAATCTTTGGACTCAACCAAAACTTCCCACAACGTGTATATAAAGTCAAAACAAAAGCATGGCATTCCATCTGACATTTTGAGCGTTGGAATACCTCGCGTTGCACGAAGCAACGCAGCGACGGGCTGGGTACATCCTTGCTCGGTGTTGCAATGCCTAATAGCTGAATTACGTTGTCACTGTAATAAATCATTGATTTATTCTGTGTTTGATATTTGATTATGATATTATTAGCCGGAACCCATGTACGATCATAATCAAGAACAAGAAATCACCAGCTTTTCTTCCTTATCAACCTCATACGTCCCCACTGTTGGGGATCGGCCTACCCTCACCGAGGGCGATTTGGGCCACAGGCCACACAGGGGCCCATTGCGGATAGTAGACTACGTCAAACGTGTTTTTTTTTTAAGTATGCGATGTTTTCCTTCACCGAAAAGCCAGTGGTGTGAATAATCAATGCACTTGAGAAATTAAGAAGAAACAAAAAGGGCTAAACCTCCGTCGCTCAGGACGCAAAGTGCAATCGAAATCCCTAGATCACAACCGACTTCGGCTTTTCTAATACATCACAAATATATTATTTATATGAGCAGTGATATACCCAGGTAGAAGCAAAGGAGGCAGCCGCCATCCCCTAAACCAGCTAAAAGCTATCTACCTATTTCCCTTTTTAACTACTCATTTGGAATATGAAATTAATTTTTTTTTGTGGATAAAGCTGGCGTTAAAACTAACTGATAATAATCTCGCAAGTTTTCCCTTATTCCTCTCTATTGATTAATATAAACAATAGACAGTGCCTTAATTTGTAACATAATACCCAAAATCTTAGAATAATATTTCTAGAAGAGTATAATAATATTTAGAAGCCATTACTAATAGTGTCGTGTGGCAACACTGTGCTGACATATCACGAAGTTGTATATCTTGGGGTCGCGAAAAGCTGCGACTCTGCCATCAAAAGAATTTGTGAGGACACAAATAAACATTATTATTATCTAATGCATCATTTACACTCTTATACCAAATTGTTAGTCCAATGTTTTTCATTTAATTATAAATATGGTTTTGCGAAACAGCGCTGCTATACTACCGAGAAGGCTCGGCGAATCTTCATAAATGAACAATTTATAAAATAGTATATAAATAAGTGTTTGTATCCGTTATTTGGTCTCCATATTGACAATCCTTGCTTATTTTGGACCAGATATATGTTAATGTAAATGTCCGAAATGCTAGGAATATTAAGATTCACCGGCGTATGTGGTCAGAAACCAAGTTGGCTGGTGAAAGACGGTTGTTGTTTTTTCTTTTAGTATATTGTTTCGGTCTTACACAGGGGAATGTTATACACAACACGACAATTTGCTGAATATTCGCAATCGTCGTTCGATAAAACAGTTTAATAATCACAGTCACACGTTATAAATAAACTTACTCAAAGATTTTCTACTGGGTAGATACTGTGAGTATTAAAACAAGATTAAAAAATCACTACATACATAAAAAAAGATATATAATCATCATTCTCGGAAACATAACAAAAAGAAATATATTCAATCATCATTTACGGAAAAAAAAATGGTAACTTTTAAAAGGAATAAAACTTATCATTTCCCAACGGTATTTTTATATCAAAATCAAGTTGCACCCCCAGACTTCCAGTTCTGTAATCTGTCTTTTGGATCTCGCAATAGCCTCAAAAAATTGGCCACACTATAGAACGCGACAAAGTTAACCTGTGGTATTTTTTCTCTGAGACACCACAGCTTCGCTTCGCCTCTGACCATAGACATAGAAAACTGAACAGCGTATTTCCTAGCCAGATGTAAAAAAAATGGTCGAAAAAGTGTGGCAGAGCCAAAACAAAACTGTGGTGTCATGTCTTATAGAAAATATACCACATGTTAACTTTGTTTCTTTCTAAAATGTGGCCAATTTTTTCAGGCTATGGCACAGTCCGTAGAACAGATTACAGAACTCTATGTCTATGTCTCCAACACTCTATTACGACCAATTTTTAGGGTTCCGTACCCAAAGGGTAAAAACGGGATTATTAGTAAGACTCCGCTGTCTGTCCGTCTGTCACTCATGGTTGTATCTCATGAGCTTTGATAGTCAGACAGTTGAAATTGTCACATAAGATGTATTTCTGTTGCCGCTATAACAACAAATACTAAAAAACAGAATAAAATAAATATTTAAGGGGGCTCCCATACAACAAACGTGATTTTTTTGCTCGATATTGAGACGGCAACAGGTAGATGCTTGAAATTAAAGTTTATTTACTAATTCTTTAGCCAAAAACCTACTTGATTCGATTTATGGAAATCATTTTTCGGAATAGATATAGCAGTTTCGTTCTGCTTACAGTAACAAGAAAATCTAAATAAAATAAGTCAGACTTCTTCTAATTCTTTGCCATATATGTGATGTTAGACGCAATAGACAGAGATAAAAGCGACTGCAAGTGTACCGGAGATAAAACCGAGATTGCAAATTTAAAATGCAGCCAATCAAGTTCTTGTAGACCTTAATAAACATTAATAGGGACAAAAAGGGCTGGTGGGGCCACGCGACGGATGCCGGCAGCGATCTGGAGTAGACCAGATGCGCGGGCCGTTGCCTTAACGACTTTACGGTAGGGGCATGCCCGTTTATGGATACTTTGTGTATAATTAATTTGTGACTTCCATTGGCATCCAGAGTACCTATATATATATATATATATATATATATATATTGTATATATGCGTGTAGTATTCAGGCCTCAAAGTTTTAGATATTTCCCTTAGTACGTTTCTTTTTTCAAGACTGGCACAAGATAGCGCTGATGGGGATCAAGTCTTCTAAAATTTCACAATAAAAAATTAAAATAAGCTACTTACGCCACTGGTTTAGGCGCAATACAGAACAACTTTATTTTTTTAAAAAAGAGGTGTTTGATTTAAATTATATTTATCAAAATATTTTTTACAATTATAAAGCAACTTTAAATTATAAAATAAATAAAAATTATATTATTATATTTTATTATTATTAAATTTCTTTTATGAATCACGCCGGAGATTTTTTCATACAAAATTGATTTGCCATAATCTTCCCCGAATTTCAATTTGTAGTAGTAATGTAGTAGTTAAATACAGAATATTTAGACCAACACATAATATTTGACATTCTCTACCTAATATTTAAAAGTAAAGGAAACCACGAAGTCGAGAAATTGTTAAACAAAATATAAAAATTCTGAGTTGAGCTAAATCTTAATATTATTTAAACTCCAATGTAGAGCAAATTTTTTTTTAGGTTAACTAGTTCTGTAGTTCCACAAAACTAGCAAAGAAATTCCAATTATATATTCAAATACAAAAAAGAAAACTATTGAGAAAAACCCACAAATATATTTAAATATTTATTGCTGTGAAATCATCAGAAGTAGGTAGGTAGCATACTGGTACTGGAGTTATGTTTCTGAAGCTAGGGCAAAGGTAAGTAGGGCGACCTCTACTCCGAAACACAAATACATGCATACAAGAATATCCTCAATATTAACTTGTTGCTATTTCAGAACTAATACATCAACTACGTTCCACAAAAAAACATTTTAATAAGTACTTTCCTTTCACTGAGAAGCTATAAAAAAGTTTTACTTAGAATTTAACGCATTTTGACAGTTCGAAGTTAATTTGACAGTTGGAAATGGAGTGACAAAAAATCCGCGAAACTTTCACCCATGCCGACTTCTGCCAAGTTAAAAAAAAAACAAAATTCTATGGCAACACTGTGCAGGTTTAGCGCCACGAAGGTTGTGAATAGACAGCTAAGAAACTGAAATAAAAATTATAATTACTATTACTTTAAGGCGTTTTAGTTTTATTTTATAGGAGAGTCACTCTTGCGTGACTGTTAAGAAATATAAATTGTTACCAGTTGCAAAGTTTACCTACTGTACTGACAATTGATCGTTACTGAGCTATTGTGAGTTGTAATAGAAAAGTTTTGCATTTTTCGCTTTCGGTTTTACTTCTATATCATAAAGCCGTTAGATATAAACATACACAAATATCACTTTAAGAGGTAAGGAAACTTAGTAAAAACAAGGATGACGCGATATGTAATTAAGTAGTGCAGCTACATCTCAACTCACTGATATTTTCATTGAAATACAAGAAATAGTTTTTTTTTTCTATACCACTCAGGTGGCAAACAATCTTACGGTCCGCCTGATGGTAAGCGGTCACCGTAGCCTATGGACGCTTGCAACACCAGGGGTATCACTCGCGCGCTGCCAACCCTTCAGAAATCTAATAACTTCTTTCTTAAAGAAACCCATACTGTAGTTTTAAAGTACTATCACAACTATGATTTGTCAAATGGTAAACTAATAGCACTTAACTTGAAAGTTTGTTTGTCAAATCATTTAAAAAACAAGTGGAAACGGGTCAGTTTAGCAGTTTTTTATTGAACAAAAGTTCATTAATCATTTTTCACGTTTGTCATGGTCTGAACTATACTTCAAAGAACACGGTTATTTAAATTTAGTCATATTCAGTTTATTCATATTTATATCATGTTCAGTTAGAACATATTCGGAGAAATCTTTACCAAAAAAATGTTTTTTAACTTCTCTTGAGAAGTTATTGGAATAGGTCCGAAAATCGAAATCGAAAATTTTGTGTTTTCTTTACGTTTCAAGACTTGGAGAATCATTTGCAATCATTTTTAGAGTGATGTCTGTGTGTGTGTGTGTGTGTGTGTGTGTGTGTGTGTGTGTGTGTGTGTGTGTGTGTGTGTGTGTGTGTGTGTACGTATGTACGTATGTATGTATGTAGACATATTTTGGCTTTCGATTACTCAATAACTACTGGATCGAATCGCTCTGATGATATATCAATCGATACGCCACGTCATGACTTAGATCTGAAAGGAGTCTGAAATTAATCGGTCGAGCGGTTCGTTTTTTATTCGTAAAAAACTGACTTTTTTATGCACGCAACATAAATTTCATGTATAATTTCATGTATCGAGGGGTAGTAAAGGGTTTTCGAGGGTGCTGATTTCGAATTTTTTATCAGTTTTTTAAAATTCAAAATGGCGGATCCAATATGACGTAATTTTTTTTATGTAAAAGAATTTTTCTCAAGAGAAGTTGCATGTACGGCACTTGCTGCCGAACCAATTTTTAGCTAAAAGCAAAACACGTGTAAAATTTTAAAGCATATATGTATTAGACTCGGTTGTAATATAAGTCAGTAAAATAATAAAAGTATGTTTGTTATATAACAAAAAAAATCAAAAAATGCGATAACAGAACACTGAAAAAGGAAAAGTCCTTAAACGCAATTTTAGTACAATTAGTTATAAATAACAAACACATTTCATCGTTTGTATAATGTTGAGTAGGTAAAACGTGTATGTGTGCACTGGGCCTATTAAAAATTTAGGTTTTTGTTTATACTCAACCTTTTAATAGCTAAAATAATAATAAGAAATAATAATTATAATACTTGCTACATGCTACGTAATAGTCTCGGTCGTTATCAGTTTCCTAAATACGAGGTTTTTCAGAAGGTCATTGGGCTTTTGTCATCTTGTAATTCGCGCTAATTTCTATTGATAATAGAATTGCTATCACAACGTGTTTTTATGCTATATTCTGTGATATATTTTATTACTTGGTATACAATAAAAAAAAAGAATCCAGTAAAATTAGTGTTGTAGATGCCTTATCTGTTTATTTAAATGTATAATAAATAATTGTAGCACTTCTAAACCAAAATGAAGGTTGTCGACTTTGTAGATTAAATTCTCTATTTTTTATATATTAACTAGCATTTTCCCGCGACCTTGTCCACCTGGACTTTTGAAAAAAATTGGTTTTACCTTAAAAGAGGGTTAAACACGTCAATCTTAATTTTCAACCTAAGGGCCAAATACTAATCTTTATGGATTAAGCTTCAAAATTCATACAAACTTCCAAACCCCATTTTACCCCTTTAGGGGAAGGATTTTGCAAAATCCTTTCTTACTGGAGCCCTACTTTACGTAAGGAACTCGGCTTCTGTCCTTGGCCAACCATTAAGGTATCTATGCACTAAACAGTAAGTACACAACCTATAAATCCACGCCCGAGTAGGGTTGCCAGGTCTTAAAACTAAAAAGCCGGGCAGAGCAGTCAGTTTAGCCGGACATTTAGGTAAAAAGGCCGGACATCTCAAATTTTTTACTCTTAGTGTAACACGACAATTTTCTTGTTAAAGTAAAACAAGTTTTTTTTTTATTATTGAGCATAAAATCTTAAATTCTAATAAAACAACAAGAATATTAAATGAATCAGTCACGCAACCAAAAAGCCTGACTGTGTCCGGCTTAATCCGGACGCCTGGCACGAGCATAGCTAGAGTGTGTAAAAACTCGTATATGGTAGGAAATGTGGATAATTAATTTTGTTGCTTAATACCTACATTGGTAAATTTTATGTCCCATTGGAAATCGTCCAATTTAATGCGTCAAAGTTGAGTTGCTTAAATGTTAATAAGGACATTTGTATTTTGTGGGAGTTTACTAAATTCCTAATTATAAAGGTATGTTTATATCAGAATATTTTGTTTACTTATTTCAGTAATAAGCTACTGATTTCAGTTCCTCATTTGAGGATAAGTCTTTATCTACCAGGTCGCGTCAAACCTAAATGACTTCTGCAAAGTTTGGTGTGTAAATTTAAAAAATCCAAAAATTATTGAAGCCTCATAGAATTTTTATTTCCTCCTACTTGTTTTTTTAATAAAATTTAATAAAGAAAATTCTTAAATATTATGTATATGGTTTTATAAGGTTATTTTATGTTTACTTATTTTAGTAGTAGGTAGGTAAGCTACTGAAATGAAGATAAGTACTCACCCGAACAAGAAACCAAACGTGCCTTGAGTGAAATCGAGTGTGTAAAGACTGTTGTATATTCTTTTTACTTATCTTATTTTTTAAACAAAATGTGAACCAAAATCAAGAAAACTATGTGTTAGGCTTAAATAACGTTCAAACTCTGTTTTTCTTGTGTATTTAGCTCTTCCCATATTTTGAGCCTGTTCCTAAATCGCAGTTTCGTTTTTTATATGGTGTGGGTGTTTGGTCGTTAGTGTCGTTGTACGAATAACTTCATAGCATTTCAATATGGTGATTGTACTTTTGATTGTGGACCACTGGGTCAGAGAAGTTTATTGCAATATACTTTTGCATTTACATTTTAAACTGTGCTAAACACTAAATTAACTAAGTGGATAAAGACTAAAAACAGTTTTTCGACATAACTACACATTAAAAAAAGATTTGCGATACCTACCTATTTGTTAAGGCGTGATCGCTAGATATCTGTACAGCTGAGCGGATGAGATCATACCGTTGTCTTCAAGGCAGACTACACTGTACACCTTCGCAGTAGCAGGTGTTGGCTGGCACTGCTGTGTGACCTGACCTTTAGCTTACATTTATATGTATACCTACTTTCCTCTTTTGGCTAGTCAGATGTTTTGATTATTTGTAACAGTTTTTTTTTTTCGATATCCATTGGTCTATTTAGGGTTCCGAGGCAAATAGTAAAAAAGTAACCGTTACAGTGAAATTATGTCCCTTCATGTTAAGGAAATTAAGTTTTTCCTATCTTGGTATCGTCGGGTCAATAATACCTTTATACGAAAAAAGTTTTCGGGGATGCAATGCAAATAATAAACAAATAGCGATAAGGATTCTCTTTCAAGATACATTACTAATAACAGTCCTAATAAAAACTAAAAGTGTTGGGATGTGAAGTTGTGTATTTGTATCGCCGAAAATCCCCATTAGAAGCAAGAGGGCGTTTGGGCAGAGCAAAGGTGTTCTTCTTATCATATAAATACAATAATGAGCTTTAATTTACTTAAAAATGAACGTACAACATTTTTGCATTTCATTTGAAGCTCGGAAACAGCTCCAACAACTTAGCTAGTTTTCATTTTTAGAAAACGTCGTTTTATCAGTGTTTTCAGGCAATGATAAACTGAAAATATGACTCGTTCTGACATCTATTGGCGAGTAGTAATAATATTGTTTTTACCGACACAGCAACACTAAAGTTACTTGACAATATATGGCGTTGTTAAAAAAACGAGCAAAGCTCTGTCCTCCATGGTAATCCAGGTAATGTAATAAAAGGGTCAATATGAACCGATGTAGTATTTAAAGAACCGAGGAATGTTAAGGCGCTTCGGTGACAGAAAACCGACGCACGACAAGGATAGTTTCATAACCGCTCAAAAAATGCTGTTATTTTTCAAATCTATAAAACAAATTAATACCAGGGAATAACAAATTACTTACAAATTGAAAAGAAATTATTAGAACACCAGTCTTTTGCAAGCATCTCGAAATCAGTATGATCATCAAATTTAGTATTAAAGTTAATTTTACCGAATATTTAAATGTTCGACAGCACGGCTTACGCAATTTTGTGTTACGTCTTAATTACCTTATTTTCTGCGTCGTTACTCAGGCCATTTAATTATTGCCACAACAATCCTATGTCTTCAATTATTTCCTCTCTTACTAATAACCTACTTTTCGATTTTAGGAGATACCGTCTTCCTTTTTGGTTTAAACCTTATTTCCTCCAGGGGTTTTCTCTACAACTTACAGTATGGGCTAAATAGTTTTTTAAATGGTTGGCATTACGTCATAATGTCTATAGGCTACAGTAACCGCTAAGCATCAGTCGGACTTAATGCTTGTTTGCCACTATAATGGTATTTCTTATTATAATTTTTGGAATAACATTGAATTATGTGTAAAGTCAAATGGCTGCCTTTCAATACAATATTTTGTTTATTTTGCGTAACTTATTTGCGGAATTAGTGCCAAATTGACGGTTTCCCATAATGTGCAAATTTATCAAACTCTTGTGATATTAATGACAAATGTCAGTCTTTCATTCAAAGCCATCTTTCATTACTTTTTATTTTAACGTTGTAATGTAATAGTTACTTGCTTCATATCCGTGAGGGCTCATGAGTATTTTTGGTGTCCAAATCACTTCCACTGCCAAGTGAAACGTGAATTTCAAACCTTGACATTTGAGTTTAATATTCAGATAGCTCAATTAGAATGCCTCCCTGAGTGAGTCATGGGCCAAAACAGGTCAGGCATCCTTAGTCACAGGCAAACAGGTCAAATCAAATTGTAACATAATAATTATAGGTACCTATTTTAACAGGTTTTTAGGTTCATTTGAAACTACTTTATACATATTATTTATCTCTCATCTAGAACTATGTTTAAAAAATTATTCAATCTGTAATGAGGACTGCCTCAGTGGTAATACGAATACTGCCTGCTGATCCGAGGGGCGTGGGATCGATATCTGCACAGGACGAACATTTGTTTTTGTCTTGCCTAAGTATTTACTGTGTATAGTATAAAAACATGATATTCTTTGTAAAATAGTTAATTCTTACAATACATCTATTGCTCTGTTGTTTTACCAGCAGTTGCAGTTAAAAAATCCCGCGGAACTCTTGTGATAAAAGTCCTGTGTTATTTTTAATTAGAATATTACTGTCCTAAATTTCATGATTCTTCCAACTCTTGCAGAGTTCACTTCTTACCTTAGTACCACTTATGCTTACACAAATTACTGGTTAATTAAGTAAATATTTTTCATTAAAAAACATCCATACACTCAGTACTTATAACACAAACAAGACATTACTTAACCTACAATCAGTATTCATCAAAAGTGTGCGAAAACTTTAACGCTAACAGAACAATGTCACCAACTTAACAATAAAAAAAGGTAACTGTATTAAAAACTAGAGCATAAACCGTAAATACAATGGTCTCTCTGGTGTCGAATGGGTCGCGTCGCAATGCTTCTTGCGCAGTGAACTTTACGTCACTGAATACCAGCCTTGACTTTATGAGCTGAAATGTCAACATATTTAACTAAATATTCGTATAGGTATATTTATTTATACTAACATACTATTAAGGCAGATTTCCTTCACTAGGATGGGTCTCGTCTCGGATTGCGTGCGCTGCATGGGTCAGCGGCCTACCCTCATAAAGGCAACGGTAGTTTGGGATAGTCTTACTCGCGTAGTTTTGAGGGTTCCGAGTCCAATGGGTGCCACTAAGCCTACGATGTATGTCTGTCTGTCCGAAGGTATGAGGCCTTTTGTGCAGGTACTTTGCCACGTCTCTACAATATCTGAAAGTAATTTATATATTGTAAGGTAAATTTTACAATAATTAGTTTAAAACCAGCTCGTTTTAATTCAGGTGAAGTAATAAAAAGGATTTTGCTCGTCAACTCTTTTGCTTAGGGTTGACAGTTTTTTGATACTCTGTGCTCTGAGGCTCCGGTCATGTGTGCATAAATGCGATAGCGAACAAAGAAACGCTAATATAGGGCCGAATAAGGAAAAAATATTTATTTATCTAGTACCTACCTACCAAGAATTTTTTGATCGTTTTTGTTGTCGTGCACTAGAAAAGCTTGGATACTCGTGGTGGTTAAAGGCCGGGTTTTTCGATATGTGATTACCAGGGGCTTTAGCTATGTGTGCACAAAAGCGATAGCGTTCATAGAAACGCTATCAGTAACCCGGCCGAGTAAAGAAGTTTTATTTAATGTATTACTTCGACAAGTAATGTGCAACTTACATACTAGATCGAGAACGAACGTTTCTATTATCGTTTTTTTACTTGGCTAGAGGTCTAGGAAATCGTTCGTTTATCCCTTTGTTTAAATGCAGATAGTAGTAATATAGTAGAACCATACATATCCAATCCCTACAAACTGCTTGTAAACTGTGACTTTGTACAGACAAAAAATAACCTCAAAATAATTTTAACAATTTTTTTTTCAATAGACGGAAAGTTTATATTCGATGTCATTAGTTACCTAAAACGTTTCTCTATCTATTGCTAGCGATTTCATGTCTGCCGAACTTACTGCCCAGATCCCCTTAGAGAAAGCCCCACATACTTTAGGACTCTATATTTTTTTTTTATATACCACTAAGGTGGCAAACAAGCTTACGGTCCGCCTGATGGTAAACGGTCACCGTAGCCTATGGACGCTTGCAACACCAGGGGTATCACTCGCGCGTTGCAGTCCCTTCAGAAATTTAGTAACTTCTTCTTAGAGCCCCAGACTTACATTTTAGCTGTAATAGGTAAATGCTGAAATTTTGTATACACTCATAGACTTTAGGGCAACGCAAAAGTGGTTTAATTTGTACTGTTTTTTTATGAACGGTTCATCGTTACTAGCGTGTTTAGAAACCTAAAAACCTTGACTTCTTCTGAATAAGAACGAGGGCAGGGGAACGAGGGGGGGGGGGGTTACAGTAAGTACTAAAAACAACGTGGACAAGAGGCATGTGATGGGAGGTCAATTATGGGTTACGAACAGTGGAACTAAACTAATTTCGGAAGAAATCGTAGAGCCATTTTCTCCTTTCATAGGAGATAAATTTGTTTTTATGAGTGGTAATGCCGACCCTCATGTGGCTGCATGTATGAGATAAGCTTGGAAGGAAAATTAAGAAAAGAAGTTTAGCCCACGCTATGAGATAAAGATAAGAAACGTATTTCAGGGAGAATGGAACGCAATCTCTCAAGATTTTATTGATAACTTTATAAGGGGGGGGGGGCCGAGGGTATGCCAAGGAGACTGGAAGCAGTTCGAAGTGCTAGAGAGGCAACAGTAAGTTCTGATCATAGCCCACTTTATAGCCTGTCCAAAATCCAAATTAATTGTCACAAATTTTCATGACATTTTGTTTTATGCTCACGTTTTTGCGTTCCTTTAAATTTGGCCATGAGGTACTTGTATATATTATGTGTGAGTATTATGATGGCGGTATCTTAAGATATTTATCATTATTGTTATACAAATGGCTAAACAGACATTTTGATTGTCCTCAACTGCTAGAACAAATTAATATCAATGTACCACCTAAACTACGGGGTAGTTTAAGTTAAGGTGGTATCTAGATATATTCTTTTCAGTACTTGGCGCTTTAGAGCAAATTTGACGAACATTTCCACTATAAACCGTGAAAGTGCGGTGTTAATCTGGGTAAATAGTAGATTGTTGACTTAGGGATGAAAGGCAGCCATTTCTGATGAGTTCGAGTGCTAATAGTTTGAGGCTGAAAGTGTTATCATTTTCTTTTCGATTATGAGGAAAATAAACACAAGCCAAAATTATGAAAAAGGTTTTCCATAACAGCTTGAGCCTCTTTTTTTAATTAAATCAGGCGTTAAATTCATTTCAGAATCGCTCGATGAACTCATATTATTAGGTATTAAATTTAATTCGCTTCAACTTCCTTAGCATTTGCACTTATCACGTTTTCCCGCCTTTTTTTTAAGCGTAACATTCTTCAAGCGCCTTAATGCCAGCCAGTATTTTTTAGTTATAGTTATAGCTATTAATAGTTGATGAAAAGAACTCCCCTACTATTATAAATTGTTTTAATTTGTCACGATCTACCTAAATTAATTTAAACGCGGTTTTCCGTTAGTATTAACCCACATATCTGGTATTACCAGATATCTTAAATAACATCACAAATAAAAAATCTAAAACCAAGAAATATACATAGTATTAATCGAAGAGCGGCTGTATAGGTGACTCACAATGTGACTGAAGTGTTTTTTGTTTACTTTTCGGCCCTAGGGCCGACATTTGCTACTTTCCACCCGGTTTTTCGATAATAATTATATTTTCTACTTTCAGAGTACCTATGAGATATGTAAAACAAATTGCAGTCGCGTACATTAAACTTGTTTGTTCCTGTAGTATTCGTTAGGATTTCTTATCTAGTGAATTAACTGTTCCGTGCAAACTTATTATTTGTTGTTGTATATTATTAAAATTATTTTTTATTATATGATGTAACTAAAAATTTACCTATTTCGCAATTTTTCCTTTATCTGTGCTATAAGACGTTGCTTCGTACCATTTCAAGATTTTGAGTTCACGGGAAGTGCCCTGTTGGTTTTGATTCCCTTGCGAGTTTCGAAAATTTGCGGCATAAACGGCTGTATCATTTGATTGCGTTGGCTTAGAAGTTTAATTTTTCACAGCTCCAAGGGACAGTAGACCTGAGTATTTGATATAAATTTTGGCTTGGTACCTTCACGCGTTCCTGAGAAAAAGGGTCTTGACAGACGGACGGACGAAGGGACTGACGGACGGACAACAAAGTAATCCTATAAGAGTTCCGTTTTTTCCATTTGAGGTACGAAACCCTAAAAATGACTATAAATTAGTAAAAACGTTAAAAAAATTAAAGTTTTAACACGTAGATACCTAACTGTGTTATAATTTACATAATGAAATATGGACCGAATTGACCAACATATCTACTTATCGTATTTTGTATGATATTGTGTAATGATTTTTAGTATGTAATGTAAAAATTAGTATGTAATGATTCTTAAAATTAGAAAATTTCTGGCCATATTCGCCATTCAAATCGTTACCTACTTTACAAGTTTCTTTTTGTAATTGAAAACAAATTTAATTTAAATCGAATTTGATGCGGTAACCGATATGTGGTAGGGGTCATTATTGCACTGGTCTTATGTAGTTACTAATGAGCAATCATATTATTAATAGTATTTTAACAACTCCGCATTTCATTACATACTGTGCAGTGCGGTGAACAGAGTAGAGACAGTGCCCGTTCATTTAATACTGGCAGCTATTGAATATCAGGTAATATTTAATACCATAATTAAATTTATTACTTATCTATAGGTACCTAATATAAACAAAATTCAGGTTTCTGATTTATTTATTTTTAATTTTTACCTCCCACTTACTAACTTTCTGAACCAGTGGTAGCTTGAAACACAGGATAAGTATAACTATTCAAAAGTGCCTTTGAATTTTTTTGACATACCAACAAATACTATTTTTTTTTTCTCTTATTATTCTAATGACTTATTTACTACAGTATACAGTTATTTATTTGAATAATTCCAGAGGTATAAATAGGAGTTAAACATACATTGTAATGTTACGTAATTGAAATATAATTTAATATAATGATTGTAAATAGAGCAATGTTGTTACTATTTAATGCTAATATGATTGTTGGGCCCGGCTTCGCTCAACATTCTGCCTCTGTCGTGTACGTTGTTGCGTCAAACTCGTCTAAAGTCGCACCCGGCGCTAGTGATGTGTAACGGTAGCCAAGAAATTATTTAATATCGATAAAAGGTCGTATATGTATCGTTTATAAAAATATACTCTTCATATATTTAAACAATTACATAAAAAATTGGTCTTTTCTGAATCTAAAATCTATACGAAACAACAAAATTATTAAAACCCTATAAAACTAAGAAACTAAAGTTCGGCTAAGTTTGTTGACATGAGTATCAAATCAATATGTCGTTTTTAAATTACTAGTGGGTTTTATGAGCTGAGACTTCGAGCACGTGCTTAAATTTTCTTCTTACTTTACTCACAATCAGCATAACATATGTACTTTTTAAGTAAATAGTCCTGTAATGTGACTTATGAAACCATGTGTTAATGAAAAACGAGGTCAAGTCAATATCACTTCAACTTTAACATTCATATACTCTACCTACCTACTTCACAATACTTTGGTACGTCGCCCTACGGCGACCCCCATAACGTAATGTGATCCGTCACGAATTCTGTGTAAATATCGATATCGATTCATCGATAAATGGCACATCGTGATATGAAATACGTTACATGTTTCATAATATACCTAACAATGTTGCTATGCTTGTATGGTGATTAAAATAGTTGTTATGACCTTAACATAAAGGTTAATAGGTTTTTCAAATACCTAAGGACACAGTTTTTCTTTAAATTTCACTATAATATTTTTTCTTACAACAGACTGATTAATTTTTAATTTGAAATATAGAGCCTTTTAAAGGTCAGAGGGTGAGGCCGGCAGGTAGACTCAGTAATAGATCTCCGTTGTCACCCTATGAGTGAACCTTAACAAAACGCGTTTTGAGTGGCAAAATGGTTTGAAGTAAATAGATATTTAGTGCAATGAAGATTGTATAGAAGAAATCTGAAACGGTTTCACCTTAAATAGACTGTAAATTCACTTTTTATAATTCATTCGCAAAATCTCACAAAATGTCGAGAAATTGTAATAGCCTGAACAATATTTAACACCGGGTGGTCGTGAAATTTATCAAAAAAATCAAACCCACTATCTTTGCTAAAAAAACATAAGAAATATCAGCTTCACTGCCCATGAACAGAACTTTCACTAGGTGGAGTCTGGGCGTACCCACGTAAATTACAAACTTGATAGTAGTCGATAGGTTTTTCATCCCAAATAGAAAAATAGTAAAAACAAAACTTTTCTGAGACGATTCATTAGGAAAGTTAATTTATTTGCCTCGGCCGTTATTTGCCTCGGCCGTTACTTGCCTCGGCCGTTATATGCCCCACTGGAGAGGCACAGAGGCCTCTATTGGAAAAGCCCTGTCTTTAGACCTTATAGTTCACCATGCTGACCTAGTGTGGGTTGGCGAACGTTTTCGACTCACGTGACTGTCAGCGTTTTGAAGTTGTCTCTCTTCACAAATACTGTCATATGACAAGAGACAAGGTCAACGGTTTAAAGTAGCCTCCGCAGCGAGGGGGAGTTTAGAGAAGTGTTCGAAAATACCACCCGTCTAAATACTGACCACGCTCGACGTTGCTTTACTTCGCAAATCATTTCCGATAGACAAATATAACTAGGTCACCAGCACCTACCTTTAACTAAAGCTAAATTAATTTTGACTTTTCCATTTACATCTTTAATTTTGTCCACAGATGTGACTCAGAGCACACGGCAGATATGCTCTACACTCATCTGCAAGCCCTGATCGACAAACCAGAAAACCAGAAGAAATTTGCTGATATTGAACGCAAACTCCAGATGCGAGGTGCATTGCCAACGAATAAAAAACCACCAGACTCGTCATTAGGCAGTGAAGTCTCAAGAGAATCGGATTCAGGAAGCAATGAAGAGAGGTGTGTCGCTAACTTGTACGACAGTTTAGCAGCGGAGTTGAAACAAAAGTTGTCTACAGGTAAAACAGGTCTAGGTCAGTCGGTTTATCTTCTTTTTTTCATTGTATTATGCTTCCACGCATAGATATATGTTTGCATCAATATTTAAAACTGCAATGGGTTTGTACCTCTTTGCTGTAATGAGGATAAAGACACGTTTTGCAGCTGCAGCTTTTTGCCTCGCATTAAACACGGTAGTTTTGTTTTTAGAGAACGGAGTTCTCCAAAGAAATTTCACTTCTTTCACATGCACTTAGTTGCACTCGCTTCTTTTTTATTTAACTAGTATGAAGAGATATAAAATGTTATGTATGCTGACTATGTATGTATTAACCTATTTTAACGAAATTATTATATTATGCTCATAGTTCCATAACCTCTATAGTAGTATAGTATAGTATATGTATATTAATTAATTTTATTTGCTAGATTTTCACATTTAAATGCCGTTTATTTTATTTATAGTTCATGAACAACGTATTATATTTAGGTATCTAGGTACTAGCTTCTTGTGCGCTACCCAAAGACAATTAAGTTATTTAACTTAGATATAATATAATTTAAAAATGGTTTTTTTAAAACTTGATAATAAACCCTGGTAATATATAAGTAAATTATACAGTAAATATATACAGAATAATATTAATTCAATAAAAAATATTCCTAAAACCAAAAACAAAAAAATATTAAAAGATAAATTAAGAAGTCCTTTACGAATAAATTAATATTTTTCAGGCAAAAGCCCAATTCTCCTGCCTCCCCGAGACTACGACACTGTACATCGGCAGAAGGGCAATCTGAACAACATCGACACTCGGCGATGCTTGAACCAGAACATCGTGGGAGTTAATGCACGCCGCAAGCTAGAGTCTTCTGGAGGCAGTTCCGGCATCGGCAGTGATCTGGCCCCGTCCCCTGAAAGAAATGAGTACGCCAGGCAGCATGACAACCACAGCACTAGTGGTAAGTGTTGCGTTTGATTATGACGTCGTAAACTCAATTCGGAATCTCTACTTAAACCGACACTAGATATTTCAGCCAAAGTTTGACTTAATTCCGATACAAATCGCTTTATAAATTTAACTTAAAGTACCCTGGTTTTGACCCTTAAATTGTTCATTTCTGAACGTAGACTTTTTACTGTCCTTTATTCCTAGCAGTATTGAGTTCTTCTTGTGGCCGTGTTCGGCGACTTGTCTATTTACTTACCTACATACATGACCTACTGCAGTAGTTAGTTACTAGGTGCGTACCTTTCGTTCTAGCAACCTCCGCGTTCTTTTCAGTTTGTCCATTTTTGCAATCCTGTCTCACAAGGAGTGAGTATAACGCTACCAACCTTACAGCCATATAAAATTTCAATCCAATCGGTTCAGCCGTTTAGAAGTTATGTGACAAAGATAAGTACGGAAGGATAATTCTTACTACCCGTTGTCCTATTACCTGTTTTTCCCTAGAAATTAAACATTTTCCCGCGGTAAAAAGTAGCCTATGTTCATCAGGGATAATGTCGGCTACTAATGGGAAAAGAATTTTTCAAATCGGTCCAGTAATTTCGGAGCGTATTCAAAACAAACAAACAAACAAATCTTTTCTCTTTATAATATTAGTGTAGATAGACTTCTTACTAAAGTTACTATTGATATTATATGTACTATAGTTTGTTATATTTTCTCAAATAAATAAAGTAAAATGAGAGATCGCTGCACAGCGTGAGATATCTGGGTAGAATCTAAAACCCACCCAGATATCGTTTCTAGATACAGCGTGTTCTAGATGTCACTCACTTTCACAAAACTGCGAGCACAACTTTAAATATACTTTTAAATAAATAATATGGTTTCAATTTCACTAAAATCTACATGCTATAAATTATGTTGTGCCTCAGTAACGGAGACCTAGTTTTATAATTTAAAATGAAGTCGTAAATATTATTATGTAGTTTATAATTACAAGTGTATGTGCGTATTTGTTACTCAATATATTTCTTTTAAGCTAAAACAAATATTGTCATTAGCGTTTCAATATTGCCGCAATTGGTTCTTTACAGATGGCTCATATTTACATTTATACATATATTTTTTGATATTCTAAATTTTACTTTTGGGATATACCTAATTATGACACAAAATTTTAACATGAAAATGTCATCATTACTTTACTTGAATCTACTGGCAAAAAGTACTCATTTATTTTACTACTTATTTAGTAACATAGGCTTTTTTTAAAGACGCTGAATGTTATATAGCAATATTTCTGCTATATTACAACTAAAATTAACTTAAATTACAAATGTAGAGCGTAACGAGAGGCAATGAACAAACTCATATTCACTTATGATATTAATAAAGAGTGTGTGTTTTATACAACGAAAATTGTCTCTATTTTAGTGTTCCGTACAAAATAGTTTACCTTTACTTTAGTGTTTTGTACAAAAAGTTTGCCTGTATTTTGGTGTTTCGTACAAAGAAGTTTGCCTCTATTTGTGACATTTACTAATCAAACACCATGAAATTTTGTAGATGTTATTTAAAGCCTATCTTTGTCTGTAGTTTTCCAGAACCCCAAAAATAAGAGTAATTTTTTTATAACCTTAAAATATTATTAAAAACTATTTTTATGATAATCAAACATCCTGTAAAACTTTTAACTAAAACAATTTAATAGAAAACTGGCACACAGCTGACCTAATAAATATCTATAAACCGATTGAAATCGATGAAAAGTTACGGAAAATATAATTTCCGTCCCCCTAATAAGGCGCTACGTGTTTTAATCTTTTAACATTTGGATTGCAACCTGCTGTATATAAACGCTATTACTGCATGGTAAAATGCTCTTCAAAAACACTGTGCGTGAGCTGTGTCATTAGACTGTACAAGGTTTTTATTCACAGTTACCACTTTAAAACCTTCAAAATGTTTTTATTTGTTTGCTGCACGCAAAGTTTTTGTTCTTTCTAATGATCACATTTGCGTAGCCAAAAAAACATCCTACTAACATTAATAAGTATTCAATGTGCCTTCTCTTCCGCATTAAAAAAAACTGATTAAAAACATTGTACGGATATCTCCTTGAAATATTTTTTTTAATTAAAAGAAAATCGATTACAATACTTTTACATTTTTATGCAAAGTGTCTTATTTATTCTTATGAACCAACCCACTGTTTACTGATTTATTTTTTCTCACTGACTATGACCTCGGTTTATTACGTATAAACTTAGGTATGCATGCATGTATACATATGATGCTAAATACCTGTAGCAAATTAAAAATGGCAACGAAATAACATTTTTATTAACATGAATAATATGTAGGTATTTGCGCACTGGTGTTGGTAGACTACTAACAATTAAAAGACTGGCAGTAAACTTAAAGTACGTTGGCAGTAAATTAGAAAAATCTACGTACAATATTTTTTTTTCTTTTTATTTTTTTTATTTGCGTTCAAAATATTAAAAAGGTGAAATTCACAATCAAATAATAAGAGAGAGACTGAACTATATTTTGTCTAGTGATCTTTCTTAATTAATAATTTTAAGTAAGAAAAAACTTGATGTAGTATTTAAGGAATGTGATACCTCCTTTAAAGGAGAAATGCTAATAAAGCTGTCATGCTTATTTTTATTTTCATAAATTAAGTTGATTAAAAAGTGGTCCGAGGGCCTTGAATAAGTTGTTTACCTCGTTTGGACACAGACACTTTGCTTACAAAAAGAAATTCTATAAGGAATAATTTTCTCAAAGTACTTCCAATACAGGTAGAGACGCGAAATAACGGACGTTCAAAGTCACCACGTTCATCGTGCGCCGATTACCTCTTAGGCATAGTGTAAACAGGGTTGCCAACTAATACAAGACTTTTAGAAAACTATATTTTGCAGCCATTTTATACAATTTTTCATTAAATTGATGACTTGCTGCAGTCGTATTGCTGCATACGCGTATTTTAAGGAAAAGCGGGACAAGTTCCTTAAATGGTGAGTTTTTTTGAAGTGAAAACTTCTTTAGCGGGATTGTGCACTTTTTTTGGTATGGGTAAAAAATATTAAACTCGCGTCAGGTCACGTGTCCTGATCGAGAATTCATATAAAATTCGGAAGACGGAACTCGCGTCAGATTAAGTTACATTAGGTTAGTTTTTGTGATTGGTAAAAAATGATAAACTCGCGTCAGACTGATCGTCAGACGGAAACCATAATGCCGCGCCTATTATAATTTTTATTTTTAGTATAAGGCGATTATGAATAGTACAGGGAGGTTGGATATGGGATTTTAATTCTATGACAGATTGAGATGTCAAACATACTACGTCAAAAAGGTAAATAAACAAACATTATTATTTCTTGACAATGTCAAAGACATGTCTTGTGACATATTTAAGTGTTAAGCGCGAATTATGTGTTAAAGACATTGGTTCTGTACAATTAAATATGACGTATGAGTTGTCCTGTAACATATTTGAATGTTAAGCGCGAGTCGTGTGTAAAGGTTTTCACTTCCGCCGGCACTCCCGGAGTGCAACTCGGTTTTTTTTATACCACTAAGGTGGCACACAAGCTTACGGTCCGCCTGATGGTAAGCGGTTGAAGAACCCCATATACTACCGTACAGTACCGTATATACTATGATGGATACCTATAATGCAAGATTTACCAGTTCTAAGGTTTCCCACAGACTCACCAGAGGTACCTTAACAGACACCCACCATCTATGCTAAAACTGGCTTTAGACAGGTATTTTATTTGTAAAACCATAAGTTTTTCTTTATTTTGCTTTCCTTTTAGAGGCTTTAGATGTCGTCACCGTGTATGGGTACAGTCGTGTTGTTTCGTGAGCGTGACCCGACATTCACTTCTCTATTGACTCGCAGCTGGTTTGCGATTTGACATCATTAGCGCGTTTTTTATGCATAAACACGTTTTATTTAACGCTTTTTTTTATATTTTATTCACACACAGCACGGCACTAGAATTTATAATAGGTATGTTTTTACTAAATATAAATAAATGTTACTAATCATGTTGGCATTTTGCGACGTCACTCGCTTATAAGCAAATACTTTATGGTAATTCGTATAGAAATTTAACAAAATCATACCTTCATAATGAAGATTAATGGAGAAAATTGGTCTCAGTACAGTTTCTACGTTATTGGTACCACGTAACAAACAAACAAAAAATGTTTTTATTAATTTGTTTTAAATACAATCATATCATTATTGTGATCCTTGCGACATTTATTTGCACACAATTTGAATACAAATTATTAATTAAGCGCCAACTAGAGAAAGCGTATCGCGTCTCTTTTCAGTTGGGTTTTACTCTGTGCTACTTTATGCAACGAGCTGCTGAAAAGACTACTAATATGATACTTTAGTTTTTTTCTTTATTGTCTATAAATTAAAGTACTTTATTATAAAAAGTAGGTTGTATTACTAGGGAGCAAATTAGTATTTTTATGACGAGGGCGCAATTTTGAATCTTGAGTGTAGTTAGGAGTTTTAATATACGTCGCCTGAGCTAAACATATTTTGTGACCGAGTGATAAACTATTCTTTTCAGATTCCTCTATGTTAAAGGAAATAATAGACACTTTTAGACAAAACTCATGAAACAAATTATATTAAAAGAATAATTAATGTTTTAAGTAAAAGACTTTATTAAAAAAATATTATTTATATTTTAAACATTTTGACAGTTTTGAAATGTTATATTTAATGAACTTTTGTTGAAAAGAGTAACAAGGATGCAGTTCGCTTTTTATTAATCAATAATTTAACAAAAAATATAACTCCCCGCTTCGGGAGCAGGAGCAAACACGCACTTTGCTCCCGCATAGTGACGAACCAATCAACGTTTTACGAATAGGTAGGATGAAAAAGTTATTTTTTAATAGTATGGGGACATCACTGCGTTACTGTCATTTAAATGAATCTATACGTGTTTTAATTAAGAAATATTTTTTTCCTATTTTCCTTGTTCTCCCACCAAATTAATAATACTAGTACCTACTTATAGATCTTAGAATAGATTGTTAAATCACACAAGTGGGACGACATTGATGAGATGAAACAATGATCATTTAGGCAAGGTGCATATTTAATCATCACGTTATGAGTGATGAACCTTGGCATCCAACGGAGGTCACGGAAAACTTTTATATCATTGAAGATTTATTGATACAAGCTTCAAATGTGATGTTCCTTTTGCAAACACGTCTCGCATATTTTATGATGCGTCAATTATGTATTTATTTTGTCTCGGTTCAAATTACAAGTGTGAAAATTTGTAGACGATCCCAAATACACAAGCGATAAGTAGGTATTAAATCGTATTTTACAACCTAGCAAAACAAGCATAGAGAATTATCTTTTGAGGGAATGTGCAAAAATCGAAATCTCTAAATTAGCGTTTTGTTCACGTTTTGAGACCTGGAGAATCGTTTACCATAATTTTTAGAGTGATGTCTGTGGCTGTGTGTGCGTTGTGTATGTATGTTTACTTTTTTTTGCCCCTCGATATCTCAAGAACCAATGGATCAATTTTTCTCATTTCAATCGATACGTCATGTCATGACTTAGATCTGAAGAGAGTTTGACCAAAATCGTTTCAGCGTTTTTTTTTTATTGCTACTGATTTTTTTAAATACGAAGAAATGAAAAAAAAGAGAATTGGTCGTGTGGTATTTGCTACCGAACTATTTTTATTTTACACCACTCAGGTGACAAATAAGCATATTTACCGCCTCTATAAATTATCTAAAAAGGCAGTCACAGTACCTTACGGACGCTTGCAAACCAAGGACATAGCTCGCGTGTTGTTGATCCTTTAACCTCATGCATGTATAACTGCTACGGAAATCCTCAACAGCTAAACTCCTCAACAGCTAATTCCACAATTAAAGTGTTAGGTACCGTTGTTTTTTTAGAAGAGGGTAAGGATTTTTTTAGTCTAGACAATTCTGTCAAGATGCAACGAAGTTACACCTATACTAATATAAACGCGAAAATTTGTGAGTGTGTAAGTATGTTTGTTTCGTGGCAGAAAGGAGTAAAGCGCAAATTACACAAGGCAACTTTATTGAATACAACAATGCAATAATCATATACAATTATTGAAATCAACAATTGCTGTGCAAAAGTTGTGTTAAATTGTTAACACAGTACCAAATTACAAAAACTTGAAGGCAACATAAGTACCTACTGTTCGGAGTAATGCAAAAGTTGAAATCAATTTTGAGGTGAATGCAATTTATTGAAGCAAGTGGTTCCGCAATGACTTTAATTATTGCTTTCAATTATTGTGTTGAACATACAATAAAGTTGCCTGGTGTAAATTGGCCTTAAACCGAGTTGGGTGAATATTGGAATCGAGATATTATATCTCAGAAAATTTAAAATTTTATCGAAAAAACTATCAATTCAATTACTGAATTAAGCATGAACTCAGTTTCTACGCTTCGCAGTCGCTTAGTTTTAACCCTCCAAAACTCGTTAATCCAAAAAACAATCTTCATTCGTCCGGTCAAATATTAGTCATAACTTGAATTAAATCTTTTTGCTTTATTCATAATCGTGATTCTATGCCATCGGGTAGATATGTAGGTATACACCAAAAGGCGTATCCTTAGCAGCAAATTATACACCGACAATTACACATTATACAATAGTATACCGACGTGGTAACAAAAAACCGACAAGTAAAATTCGAATATTAATTACAGAGTATGGGCGTTAGAGTATAATCTATGGTATGAGTGAAGCCGCCACGAATCATTTATACGTAATTAAGCGGTACGTTTTTGAAGATGATAGATGAGTGACGAAAGCCTAAATCACGCGTTTAAATCAAAGGCAATAAGTCATTTATTAAATGTAATTGTTAGAAGTTGGAACAAAGAAGTAGCACTAGTTTTTTTATTTGACAGACAAGAAAACTGCGCACCTGACTGCAAAAGGCCTTCACATTTAGACTAGAAAATTCTAAGTTGAATAAATTAACCGACCAAGTACGAGCCGGACTCGCGCACCGGTTTGGTACCACCACAGAATTCGCGAGCCCAACTCGCACTTGACTGATTTTTATTCTTTGTTATTATACAAAGAGCTTATAATCGTTTTAAGTTTCAAGTTTGTATTAGGTACTATGTTTTTATAAAGGCCCCCTTAATTTTTTACTTTTTGTTTTTGTTATTAGGTATTTGTTGGAAAATCCGCCATAATAATTAATTATGTATTTTGTGAAATTTAAGGGTTCTACCTACTTTGGTCTAAAAGATGGTGCTTTTTAAAGGTCAGGCGGACGGACAGACAGACAGCGTAGGATTAGTAATAAGGATCCGTAGGCACCTTTTGAGTAAGGAACCCTGAAAAATTGATACACACTTATTAATATAAACCTTTATTTTTTATTTTTTTTCTGAGCTAACTATGCACTTGGCTGTTGCAGCCATTACTGCTTCACCGGACTTTTGGGGCGAGACTCTGAAGGAGCCTCAGCCCATATAGCGCCCAACGCTCAAGGGCTCCCCGCGGGGGAAGCCTCGGCTTGGGTTGTCGCTCTCGGGGGCGATAGCCACTTAACCGTCCATGCATAGTATTGTAAACAATAGTATACCGGAGAAGTATGTCGACTTACGTCGTACGTAGATATTAGCCGCTAAACCCTTTGGTTTAAGAAAAGGCCGTCTTTTGACGTGGTCTAGTGTTATTTGTAATATTCTGATTGTATAATATAGTAGTATATTGGTAGAACCCTTTTATTGAAAACTGTGTAAAAAAATGTTTGACATCATATTTTTTTTTTCTTTGTTTAATTGACTTATTTGAAGTTTCCTTGTTTAACAACACCGGGCGTCATTCGCATATTTTCGGGTTTAATGCAGCGAAACTCAAGTGTCGGTACACTAGTGAGTTTTCAAACGCAGCCTGTGCGTTGGAAAGAGTGTCACAGCTAACTTTTAACACGTAATTCGTAGCTAAAATTTAACGCGTGATTTAAACTTAAAAGTTTACTTAAACTTCTAAATGCTTTGTAAAAAAAAAAAATTTTATTGGTTAAAATAATTTGGTATGTATATAAATTTAGTGTTTCTGTGGATTTTGAAACTAGTACCTTACCCTATTAGATGCAGTGTCGCTCAAATAGAAAGTGTTTATTTTTGAATATTAATATTTACAACTTAAAACTCATTTGGATAAAAAAGAAACATAGCACAGTGTAGTGTGATTTTTTTTTAGTAAAAGAATTATTAAAATCTAATAATAAATAAATAAATAATTATTTTTTTTAATAAAATTAATTTTACAAAAAAACGCTATAAGTACAATTTTTTACATAGATATGGATAAGACGCGTGCCTGAACTAGGTTCTCGGGTGTTTCAGGCATCTGAATGAATAGTAGTTAATGGTAGTTATTAGTTATATAAATCCATACATATGGAAAAACAATATTTTTTTACCGATTTGTAAAATTGGTACATATAGACAACCACATATTGGCAAGTGCAGCGTGGGCTACCCTCAAGCTATGTGCACCTGAAAAAAGTAGCCGGAAGTGTCTAAATGAGAAAGGCGAAGGTCCCGAGTGTGGTGGCATTAATAGGAACAACCTATGTCGAGCAGTGGACTGTTATTTAATAGACTTATAATTAGATAAAGCCATAAAAGCTGATGACATGCGCTGCCTTTATGTACACGTTAACATTGTAGGTATATTTATGTACACGTTATCATAGTAGGTGTGCTTATGTACATGTTAACATAGTAGGTATGCTTATGTACACATTAACATTGTAGGTATGTTTATGTACACGCTAACATAGTAGGTGTGCTTATGTACATATTAACATTGTAGGTATGCTTATATACATGTTAACATTGTAGGTATGGTTATATACACGCTAACGTAGTAGTAATGCCAAATCCGGTTTGTGAATAGACCCTGCAGTTTCCATAGTAGGTATAATAAATAAGTCGTACAAAATTATAAAATTCCTTTCGTTTTTTTTCAAAGCTTGTCCCATATAGATTCCGATTCATGTACACATTAATATTAATTCTGCTTATCATTTAACATTGGCCTGCTTAAGAAAGAAAATTATTAACATATTGATACAGATTTAGACTATTTTCACATAAAACTAAAAACCTTTTGAACCTGCCTCAAAGCCGATAGGTTTACGTTATCTTAAATACTTATTTATGTAAATACCTAGATCTATTGTTTCTTTTATGCAAAAAAGCTATAGACACAAATATACAAATTAAATATGAATTTAAATTTTGTATATTTTAGTGATTCATGCACAGGTTGGTAAAAATTTGATACATAATAATTATTCAAACTTTCACATTTTTGTCAAATCTAATGAAGAATAAAAATCGGTCAAGTGCGAGACGGACTTGCGCGCGGTGGGTTCCGTACCAACATTTACGTAATTCACGAACCGGTTTTCACTATGTTTTGTTATAATTTAGAACTAAAACTATAATCACGGCTAGTTTGAAGCTTGCATCTATAACTGTTTTTACGATACAGCAAAAACAACAAAAAGAAGTTTATTTTATGGCGACCCCCTTAAATTTTTTCATCTTTAATTTTTTGTAATTTGTTAGATAATTCGCCATTATAACACATATTCTGTGAAAATATCAGGCTTCTACCTATTTCGGTCTAAAAGATGAAGCCCTTTAATGGTCGGACAGACAGACAGACATCGTATAGGATTATTAATAGGGCTGCGTTGGCACCATTTAGGTACGTAACCCTTAATATTAAATAAAGCATTAAGTGTAGAGATGAATAGAAATAGGCAAATACAAGAGCGTTTACCCTTAAAAAATTATTCCGCACAATAGTTTCCTATATCACATAGTAATTGCTTTTTATCTTTCTATTAAATAGTCGATTTTGGCTTCCTCCCACGCCTTCTACTCAAACAATTCTTATAATGATACCCCTAAAAGACAAAAAACCTTGCGTTTGAATGGAAAGACGCCGTTTCCCATCGCGGAAAATGGCGATTGTTGGGAAAACATTTTTCTATGCAAGTAGGTGTGAACAATACTATTATTGTTTTGTTTAAACGTGCAACTTTTTGTACAATTTAAGGATACTTATGTTTATGTTTCCTCATGTGCATACAATACGTGAACTAATTGTCCACTTCATTGTTAACTAAATGGCTAATGTGTCCTTATTTTATTAGCCACTATCCACACTTAGGTCTGTTAACCATAGCACAAGCTTTGCTTAGTTTGGGAATAAACGGCACTGTGTGAAGTCCAAAAACTGATATATTTATTTATCGAATAATTTACACCATTTTCCCTTAAAAGGATTCGATTCGCGTCTCCTCGCTGCGTACTTCATACACACGAATTTCCCACTAACACTTACCATTGAAATACCATACAATTTTAAACAAGTGTTCTAGGAACAAATATCTAGGTCTGCAGCGTAATAGTTTTTTATTTAATTGTATAGTTTAAAGGTTATACAAGCTTCTAGTTTTTCATACAAATGGTTTCAAATAACATTACAACTTAATGACATTTTTTTTAGGATTTTGGAAAACCACAGACATATATAATCGGCTTGAGATCATGTCTACAAAATTTCACAGTATTTGATCACTAAATGTCAAAAATAAGTGGAAAATTCGTTTGTATGAAGCACGCTGCGAGGCCCCGCGAATCCGTCTTAACCAAATTCTCTTAACCATGTTTACTAACTTATGGTCTATTTCTTATAATTACTCCGTCTTTATTTAACAATTACATCCACGTAGACGAAAACAATAAAATCTTACTGGGTAGCCTAAATTTAATTCAATTAAGAGTGCACTTTTACATAAAGATGGCGACTGATAATAAAGCGTAAATGGCGGCACGTGGGAAGGCACAGGTTGTTTTCTATGTCATGTCAGCTTGATGGCAACAAGTTTATCAACCCACAGACACAGCCTAGTGAAGTACGAACTCCATTTGAAAATTAAGTGAGGATAATTTGCATTACTTTTAACTTTAATTAAAAAAAAATATGTATTATTAGTATAGTTACAATAAGTTTAGAACTTCTGGTAATGTGATAATTAACGGCAGTTAGCCTTAATTTCGCACCACGTATTTCGTACCACCAGTATATGACAAAAAGATTTCATCGTTACACCATAAAATGTATAATGACTGAGATCATCATATTTAGCTTTTTGTGCAATTTATAGCTTAACAATATTTTGAAGTAGGTATTTAATGACCTTCTAGAATATAGTCGGTGGTGGCCGAGGGGTTTCGATTGCAATTGGCGGAGGTTCGAGACCAGTGTGTATCTATGAGTACTTTCTTAAATTCTTAAGTACATTGATTATTCACACCACTGGCTTTTCGGTGAACAAAACCACCGTGAGGAAACCTGCATACGTCAAAAAAAAAAGACATATATGAAGTCTACAATCCGCACTGGGCCCGCGTGTAGACTATGGCCCAAATCGCCCTTGGTGAGGGTAGGCCGTGCCTCATACAGTTACTATTCTCGCTTTTCATCAATGATATTGACATTAGATCCGCATGTATGTACTAGAATTATTTCCATAAAGAATGATGAAAAGTTAAATACATAAAACGGGTTTTATACAACACGGTGTTCAGGGCTATGTTGCAAGGGTGTACGTGGTCCCTAACTAGCTTTTTTAACTACTATAACACCTGCACGCCCGCTGTAATGGCATCTACGGTACGTCGAAGCCATAAAAAATTGCCTTTGGTTTAGCAGTTGTATTTTCTAGCATGACAAGGAAAAGAGAGATAGATCTGGGCGAAGGAATACTCACAGCTACGTGCAGAATTTTTTAATATGCAGATACTTAGTGTTCTGAAGCCATCAGGTCTAAGAAATTACCTAAGAGTAAGCAGTGTCGAATTTAAAGAGATATTTAGTTTAGTAACTCTTTTTATAGAAAAAAAACGCTTTTAGTAATGGAGTCATGGAACTAGGTAGACCGGGCCGCTCCGGTCGCCCTTATTAGGGTCCCTAACTCGCTAACGTTTATAACACTACCCTAAATAAATTTCAAACCAACAAATTTCAAAATGTGGGGCAACTATCCCACTTTTACCCCAATAAGAGTGAAAATTGTTTAACAATAGGTAACAAACGTAATAAAATAACACAAAAAACATGAAACAGAAGATGGTTTTTGTATAGGTAACTCAGATAAATAAAACAAGACAAAAACTCCTGGGATTTGAGGAGTTACTAGCTCTGTCCACGCTATATTTTCGATTCCTACGGCAACTCCTTAAACAACCACTTAAAAACTCTCGTCGATTCCTAACTCCCGTGCTGAGTTATGTTAGGGCAAACCAACAAACGTTCAAACACACTTTTGCATTTATAATAATAGTATGGACTCTTTAAATCACACTTCCTTATTCCAACCCTGGTTTTACTTATCATAAATTTGAATCATAAATTAACATTTACTTTAACTTGTCCTAAATTATTGTGACGTGTGCGGGCCCTACGTTTAAAAACTCTCACTCGACTTAGCGACTCTAAGCTCCACTCCGTAAATAGGTGATTGGGACGCGCCAGGGGAAATTTTTACTAGCTTCTCTCAAACGAGCCAAGTCGTTGGCATATCCCCGAGTCTTAAAGATTGCGGAAACCTAATAACCGTTGTTGTTTAAAAACGAAGACGTTGGTAATAGTAATGGCCCAAGTAAATGCAAAGTAAAAGTGTGAAGTGCCGAGTGACAAAAGGCAAGGTTAACTGGTATTTAGAGAGCAGGTTGTGTGTGGTGTTAGTGGTGTTCTACCTACTTTGACTAACGGGATTAGGCATTCTCGAAAAGATTATGCAAATCAGCTAATAAATACTTTTACTTCAACTCTGATTTATGGATATAATATGTGTGATTTTCTTTTCGTGAAATTCGCATGTTCGCAGATATTTAACCTTATTTTTCTCTGGCTTTTACTTTTAAAACATTTGAATTTAACATACAAAAAACATATACAACAGGATTTTCTTCATGTTCTGCGTATAATGTTTTGCAATTGTTATTTGTAGATACATTCTTACAATACACTTTGTGGGGTATCTTGCCAAACTGAGAACTATATGTCCATCGGTAAAAATAATACAGCTAAATAACAATTTACTTTCGAAGTTATAACACGAGTATACAAATATACAAACTTATTTTTAAATATTTTAAATACACCACCTCCAGCGATCTAGGTATACACTCTAGAGAAATCTAGAGAGTTGGAAAAACCATCTTAGGTACTTTTTCTTTGTTGTATGATATACAATAAAACATTATTTACTTAATATTTATACGCTTTGTCAGAATTGGATTCAAATAATAAAAAAATATTATTTTATGTTACAGAGGAAGATTGGGCGGAGAGCACAGCTTACTTGATGCACGAAGCTTTCGAAGCGTCTCCCCCGCGCCGAGCCGTCTCCCCCCGCCGTTCCTCGCCCCCACGGCGTTCCTCGCCCCCTCGCCGTGCACTCTCTCCCCGCCGGTACGACAGGCCCGCAGGCTACAAAGAAGACTATAACCCTCAGTACCGAGACCAACTGGCTCCTTTCCGTGAACAAGCTGCCTTCGACCGCCGATACCGCAACGAATCCCTCGAACGTGGCAAAGATAAGGTAGAACCTTTCACTGAAGACACTTCCAGTTATAGAAGAAGATACATTGCCGAGGCCAAACCTTCTAACAGAAGCATAGACAGAACAGAAGATCGGAGCAGATTCGGTAAATTACAAAGAGGTGCTAGTGAAGGTAGCTTGAAAGTGTCAGACATATCACCAAAAGACAGATTTAATGTAGCCAAGGAGAAATTTATGAATCTAGAAAGGGAGAGGTTCAATAGAGAGCTCCAGCAACATATGGCAATGAGGAGGAGTATGTTAGAGAGGAACAGTCGCTCTACTTCTTCCCCTGAGGAAGAAAGGCGTGATGAGCGTCAGGAGCGACATAGGGAGGTAGCCTCCCGGAGAGAACCTGAACGGTCTCACCGAGACTTGGAACGTGCTCATAGAGAGCCAGAGAGATACAAGGAAGTTGACAGAATTAGAGACGTGGATTCCAGAGAAATTGGTCATAGGGAGATGGAGAGGCTTCCTCGCGTAGGCCGCAAGCGCGATGATTTGAAGAGATATGAGTACGGAAATGAGGACTACTTGGACAGGGTAGAGCCGAAACCTAGGGAAGAATTTGACATTTATAGAGAAAGAAGAGAACTCGATAGAAGAGTCGAAGAAGATGAAATAATAGAACCAGTAATAGAAGAAAGG
Organism: Apoda limacodes; assembly: GCA_946406115.1. NCBI lineage: Eukaryota > Metazoa > Arthropoda > Insecta > Lepidoptera > Limacodidae > Apoda > Apoda limacodes. The sequence goes on from OX291559.1 coordinate 14,285,001, forward strand.
AGGAGGGACTGGACTGATCGGCAAAGGGCATTCAGTCGTTCTCGTTTGTTGGAAGATCAGCGGCAGTCATACGCTGAAGGGGATAGAGATAGGTTTTATGATAGAGATTACAGAGATTTTCGGGACTTAGCTGAAAGACAGACGACGAAATTCCGTCACAGTTATGCAGAACCGATATCCAGAGGTCGCTTAGGCACAGTCAGGCCGTATTGAAATGCCATAGTAGATACTAAATGTTTATGGATGAATGTATGACGGCACACATCGTGTGTGCATTTACACACGATATTATAACATTGTTAACGGTTTCGTAATAGGACAAAAATGTCACAATCGATATTTCAATTAAATTTAATTGCTATAATGGTTTATAGACAATATTTTACTTGGTAAACTTACATAAAAATTATATAAATGGTTGAAATGTTGCCATAATATTGTATTTTTTCAACAATGACACAGTCAATACATGACAGTTTACTCAATAAATATATATATATATATATATATTAATGACGAAATAAATATACAGCTGTATATTTTATTTAGATTTTAAGTTAGTAGTTAAATTGATGTAACAGAATATATTATATATTATATTTCTTGATGCAAATAATCGATTAATAATAAAGTATTTGGTATGCATGATATTTGGGGTTCATAGAAACAGCGGGTCTTGATTTTGAATTTTTTTTTCATACGGCTATTTATGTTTTTCTGAAAATCTATTGTCACATCCCTTTGGTTCAGAATTAACCATTTTATATTTCCCTAAGTTGACAGGTTCTTCGTTTCGTCAAGGTCAAGGGAAACGAGCATTTTCATATTTATAGCTATTATAAATATTATAAATGCGTACTCTTTATATGGCTCATGGCTTTTGCCTGCGTGTAATTCGGTTATCGGCTTGGGGTTTTCATGTCTTTGATTAAAGTAAAAAAAAATGATATAGCAGGCTTTAGCTGTTACTATAGTAATTTCACGAGGAATTTCTTTATTGTTATCCGGGATAAACAAATAGCCTATCATCTTATCCGTCGTTTCAAAAATCAGCTCAGACAGTTGCTCTGTAGAGACATTCAGCAATAACAAACAATCATAGGCACAAAGGCTAACTTTAATCCTGGAAAATTCCAAATTTCTCATAGGAATAAGAACTATAACTGCATTCCACGTAAATGAACTATAGATAGATACATCACACACACACTTCCTTACTATTTCCCTAGGAATCCCACGCCGATAATCGAAATTAACGCGGGCGGAGTTGCGGGCAAAAGCTATATGAAGTAAAAGTTCCTTATCCATAATAAGACATTTATTTATAATAAAAAAGATGTTTTTTTTTCTTCAAGAATATTTTGGTTTTCATGCATCCGAATACGTAGGTATTCACTAAGATTCGTAGGTATTTGTAAATTGTGCTCCAAATGTAAGCATAATATTTTGTAAATAATATTATTGTTATAGTAACTTGACTTAAGGTGAAATCATTCCGATTTTACCCATATAAACCACATTACACATTTAAAACTATAAACATTTCGCTTTTGAAATGGCGTTATTATTATCATATATCGAAATTTACCATTGGCTCAAACAGCATATAAATTCATAAAATGCCAGTGATTATTAAATGACCAGACTTTTTATAAAATTAATAATAAATCACTAGCACTTTATAAATATATAATTTAATTTATTATTATATTTTTTTTAAATTTAAAAAAATATGAATTTATAATAATACCTATGTTTTTCCACTTACAATGTACTTTTATAGTCAAAAGCGATTATTGTAATAACCTGTTTTGATTTAATAAATATTTATAGTTAGATAGTTAAGGTAATTAAGTTTGTATGGCAAAAATCTAAGTAGGTTTCACCTTAACCTAAAATGTATTTGTTTAAAGCATCACAAACAACTATTAATATTTTATATTTATATTTATATTGGTGTTTAGGTTAAAGTATAGTTTTAAAATAATTTTATTGGTTACAAAGTTTATGTTTGTTACCCATGTGTGTCAAAATCATATAAGAAAGAGATTAAGATATACATACTTACTTATATACATATATATTTGTTGTAGATAGTACGTAGCTCATTAGTAACATAGATATTTACTTATTTTGTTTTTTTTTATGAAGTAACTGGTTAAAAATAATAATGTTAATGTGAACGCCATTGTACTATTATAATACCACGGTTTGAAACTGTAATTTTACCTACTGTATTTAACTTTTTGAAACTCGTCTACGTAACTAGTTTCGTAATGTAAAAAAATCGACAATAGTTATCATGTTATTTTGGAAATCATCAAAATTAATCATAAGTATGGGACCATTTTCAAAAAATTAGCTATTTTTACTATTTCTTAAACATAAAACCTTTTATGGACATTATGGTTGGTTAGTTTAACCCTGTTTTATCGTCAAATTTTCTGGATATATTTTTCTTTTTTGAGGTTATAAATTTGATACAGATAAAAAATAAACTTATGGTTTTATTCTGTAATTACATATTTCTCGAATAAATTAATTTCCTACGTATTAAACTGGACCTTTAATTAAGGGGCCATGTTTTCAATTCCAGTTAAGACAAGTTTCAATTACTTTGAAGACAACACAACGATATTGTACCTTTAACATATAATATATTTGTAAAATATTAATAAATGTTTTATTAAAAGAAATACATTTTTTATCATTTTTAGGGTTCTGTACCCAAAGGGTAGGGTTCAGTATCCAAAGGGTAAAAAACGGGATCCTATTACTAGGACTTCGCTGCCCGTCCGTTTGTCACCAGTCTCATGAACCGTGAAAGTTAGTTGAAATTTTCACAGAAGATGTGTTTCTGTTGCCGCTATAACAACAAATACTAAAAAACAGAATAAAATAAATATGAAAGGGGGCTCACATATTTTTTTTGCTCGTTTTTGCTCGATATTGATAACGGCAACAGGTAGACGCTTGGAATATTCACAAGATATTTAGGTATTTATTCACTTTAAAAATAAATAATTAAATTAATATATAACAAATGTTTAAGGGGGGCTCCAAACAACAAACGGGATTTTTTTACCGTTTTATAGATAATGGAACAAAACCGTTCGTGCGCGAGTCCAATTCGCACTTGGCCGGTTTTTTGATTTTTTTCACGAAAACGTGGTCAAGTACGAGTCCGAATTCGGACAGAAGTTTAAATAGATACGCCTCGGTGTAAACAATATTGTGGCTGGCATAGACGGGGCGGTTGGGGTGTACAAAAGGGGGCGCTGCGAAAAAATACTTAAAGCGATCGAATTAACAGTGTCTTCAAGTGGACTTAGCTTTTTGATCTGGTGTTAAAAATTAACACCGTATGGCATGACCAACGTTTACTTATTCAGTATGTGTGACTTTACTACGTTTCACGTAGTTTTTAAAAGTAATAACAGATGGCGCTATTCTTCTTTGTATGAAAAATAAAACTTGTAAACATTCACTTTGCCGTATCTTATGGCGGTTGGGGTGTACAAAAGGGGGCGCTGAGAAAAAAAGTGTTTTCACTTGCGCCCCCTTTTAGTTACTCTGACCCTTATGGCGACTGGTCATTTACTTTAAAACCCGATTGGATTGGATCAGCATTGAAAATGTGACGTTTTTAACAGTTGTGTAAACTTTATTACGTCAATAAGGTAATTACCAAATGTTGCCTTTTCAATGCTGATGCAATACAATCTGTTCGGAAGTCGATGGCTGGTCACCATACATTTAGCATAAAGCTTTATTTTTAAATATTTAAAAAAATGAGTATACACGTACCTACCCACCCACTTTAGCATGGTGTGGGTAGCGACTAGTATAAACTGATATTGACTAGGTATTTATTTACAAATAAAAATAAATACATATTTCTAGATATATGACACAACGCCATGGTCCCAAACTAAGCAAGGGTTCTACAGTCCAAAAAATTTTCTAACCTTCTGACCTTGGGTGTTTAGTCGCTAGTGTCGTTGTAAGTTTACCCCGTTTTAATATGGCGACTGTAGTTTTGATTTTTGACCACCGGGTCAGAAAAGTTTGTTGCACTATACTATGGTCACCCTATATATTATAAGGGGTATAAGTAACACACAGCTCTAGGTGGCTTAAACTAGGTGTAACTGCATTTCTGCTTTAAGCCGTTGTTCGGTACAGATAACATCATGTCCTTTCTCTTGGTTTGACATTGACTGCGCCGGCTCGTCATCAGCCGTAACATATACATATAAAACACCTAGAATCAAGACAAACACAAATGTTTGTCCTGCGCAAGGATCGAACCCATGCCCCTAGGTTTAGGAGGTAAGATCACTTCTACCGAACTACCAACAGCTATATAGGTGCTTATTAAAAAACTTTTTTTCATATAGAAATGAAACAATCCAAACTAGTGCCAGACTAGACGGAATTAGTTAAATTAATTTCCATATTCACGCTTTTTCAGATTTTACTTGGATATAGTTAGGGTTTTGTAGCCAAAGGGTGCTAACGGAACCCTACCCTACTTAGCCTTCACTGTCTGTTTATCTATCCAATTTTTACATGGATTTATATTTTGAATTCCGTGTGTTTATGGTATTTATGTACTAGGAGCGCATAAGTTGGCTTAAATCTGGGGCACCATAGTGCCCCCGTCGAAAAGAGCCAAGCGAAGCGCAAGGGCACTAGCTACACTTTCTCGAATCATTTCGTCGTCATGAACTCACATAACTTGGGTTTGGATTATACCAGATAAACAAAATTCTCGGGATATGATATCAATAGTAAACTTATTATATATATAAAGTTTCCATTGCATAGCTCTTTTACTTTTAATTTTATTGATATATAAAAAATCCGATTTTGTCACTGACTCACTGATGATCATCAAAATTATTAAGGTACTTCTTAAATTCCAAGGAAGCTGAAATTTTGTACGTTAGCTAGTATTAGTACACAAACAACAAAAAAATTCTAAAACTTTGAACTTTTACCCACCAACCCTTAACTCCTAGGGGATGGAAGAGTGTATGAGACTTACGCAAATTTTGATGCTAAAAATTATACAAGTCTGAAAATTAAATTATACAAGTACAAACACTCCTTATTACTAAATAATAATACGTTTTTCAGGTTTTTAAAAAAAACCATCCCTTCACCCCTTAACTTAGGGGATAGAAGTGTATATGGGGTTTTCATAGGGTTTCAGAATGTTACAACATGTACTTATTTTACACGAATAATATTACAATACTTATGTATTTCGTAAAAAATTAAAATGTGACAAATATTTACAAAAGAAAACTTCCATGTAGATGGGAATTCACAATGGTGTAGGCCCCAGTTGTTGTAATATAAAAATCGTAATAAGCTGTATGAGAGGTCGGACTTACAAATCTGATGACATAGTAAACCAATCGACTTAGCAAATATAGTTTTTTTATAATGAAACCCTTTAAAAAAAGGAAATATAAACAAAATAGAAAAATATGATCATAAGAAACTTACAAAAAGAAGTGAAATCCCACCAAAAACATTTTCATGTAAAATGTTGCGAAGAGGAGACCATATTGCTTGCACGGTCAAAAAGTTATCATACCTCATGTAGAGCCAAGCTTCTAACTCTACACGCACTAACTCTACAAGCCCTAACTTCACAAACTCTACACCTTAGTCAATATATGTGGTTTGACCTTTACATTACTACAAGAACCATTATAACATATATATAACAGAAAAGTAATGAACAGGGAATAAATTTTTCACCTTAGGCCCATGTGGCGGTAGCGAAACGGCCAAGCCACATATTTTGACTAAAGTGTTAAGTTTGTGAAGTTAGGTCTTGTAGAGGAGGGGCGTGTAGAGTTAGAAGCTTGGCTTGGTGATGAGATTCTAGATGAGATCTGAGATTTCATAATTCCACTAATGTAACATACATACAGGATCAAATTCAACTAATAGCATCGAAATTTGGAATGTAATTAAATGAAAATACAATCTTATTTTTTATTTTTATTTAGATTCAGTAAAAAAATAAAGTGTATATTTACAGTAATATATTGCACCTAGACAGACGTAAATACAGGAAATCAAAATATTGCACCAAAAATTGCACACAGGGTCGCATAAAGCAGTTACATTAAAATTACACTTAGTTAAATAAATAACAGCTAAGGAACGATATTTAAAAACTGATTTTTTCTAATTTATTAAACAACACGTTAATAAAGGATATTTTTGCTCTATTTATCACTTAGGACATTCTTGTTTTTGTAGTGGTTCATCTAAGTAAACTTCTAAATGTTGTAGTCAAAGTGCGAAATCCGTCAAACCTGAGTCTCACGAATTACATGAAGTAATGAGTACTTAGCATATAAGTTTTGTCAGTAAGAGACCTGCAGCAGGCATATATATGTCATAGTTAAAGGAAGAAATCCGTCAAACCTGAGAATTGACTAGTCAAATCCCGGTTCAAACAAACTTAAATTCGATATACTTATAAGTGCGATTTGAGTTAGTTTGTGTTATGTTTTTTTAATTTAAACGAACTTTACTAACTAACTTAGTAACTGTGGATGGCATATACTATATTTCTCATAATCATGCCTGCTTTAAGTCTCTTACCTATATAAATTATTTGATTCTTAAATTAGTCATCACAACAATGTAATGCAACTAACACAACTATGTTGCAAAAATGTGTAGCACTCTTAGGGATTTCAAATTAGAGTCCTTAGCTACCATGACTAATTTACAAATCAAAGAATAAGAATTAAATTTCAAATTGTTTTACTACGAATACTAATTAGAAGTTTTCCAAAAATCCATGAACACTATTTTAAGCACCGTTTCATAATATTTATTGTGTTCTAGAAAAAGGTGACTATTTCTATTTCACTTATGCATATTAAGGTTATTTCCCTAAATAAATAACTACCTATATACATAGTGTAAATTTTAACGATTCTTATATATATACTAAGGCCTTATTTTTTAATAAGGTGGTATATTCATAGTGTGACATAAATATATTTATTATAATCTTATAATATAGATATTACAACAATTATATAACAAAATAAATAACTAAACATTTAAAAAGAACATAGTAAATAAGTAAGTATATATATCTTATATTTTTGAACCAAAAAAATATTTTTTTAAATATAATATCCAAAAAAAGAGTAAGTATTAAAAATGGAATAAGATATAATATAATTTATTTTAACAAAATATATATACTCGTAGCTAAAATTTAAAAAAAAATCTAATAATTATAGTAGAATTAAAATAAAAAACAAGAAAATGCTGACTCAAGCAAGTTGTCTTAAAAAAACAAGAATTCAATGTGGATTACCGTATTATAGTAACAATAGGATTCTAGTTTATATGTGTAAGAATTATACATAAAATATGTTATATTCTTTCACATATAAACATGTATACCATATAATATGTATAACTCTAACGTTATTAGTTCCTTAAATACCCAAAGACTTATTTTGTTGAAGAGAATAAATGCATCTTATAACTTAGTTAGAGCATTACACCAAAACTCCACTAAGTAGAACTGACTACTTGTAAGCATACCCTTGGGTTTCTCTAAAGCAACGTTACATTCCTGGAAATTAGGCTACTGTAGGAAAAGATGTTAGTAACCAGGCGTGTCTGGAGAAGATGGATGTTGTCAGTGAAAGAGAGAGTTATCCACGAGAGATGAGTTTTAGAGTCAAACAAAGTGGGTCATCAAACTACCTTTTGAGAGCGAGCAAAATAGAAAAGAGAAGAAGCCCCTGGGTTTCTTCACTAACTAAGAATCATCGAATCGTGTTTTAGAGACGGTGTAAGTGTACAAATCAATGACCTTACAGTTGAATCTATCACAATTGTCCCAGTAGGTACTGAGAGAGCAAGGAAACTAAAGGTATTGGCTGTGAAAGATCAGCAGGAGTGAAGGGTCTGTGGGTATTGGCACGGTATAAGTTAGGGGCTCAAGGAAGGTATCCAAGCGTGTCTTCAAGACTGGCGTTTCGGCTGAGCGGTCGGTGATCGAAGGCGCGGGCTATCGGTAGTGCAGGCGGCAGCGGGAGCGGGTGCTGGATCGGAAGAGGTAGCGGACGCGCGCGGCGCCCGGCGAGCGAGCGTACGTCGGTGCGCTGTGAGAGACGCACGTCTGCGAACAGGGCTGCCATCTCCGCTGACTTCTTCACGCTCAATGCATCCTGGGAACCAGCCCCAGTGCTCCGCACTGAAATGAGATAAACAAACACTCAATGAAGCTGAATATTATTGTATATATTTCCTATATTTAGGGTTCATCATCATCATTATCATATCAGCATATATCGGTTCACTGCTGGACATATGCCTCCTCTAAGGCGCGCCATTTCTCCCGGTCCTCTGCCTTCCGCATCCAGTCACCACCAGCCACCCTTTTAAAGTCGTCTGACCACTGGGCTGGAGGGCGTCCCACGCTTTGCCTTCCCATACGCGGTCTCCACTCTAAGAGACGTCTGCTCCACCGGCCATTTTTAGGGTTACCTACCTCGAATGGATAAGATATAACCTTAATCATCACTTTGTTGTCCGTCTATCTGTTTGTCAAGACCCTTTTTCTCCGGAACGCGTAGTTGAAATTAATATCAAATACTAAGGTCAACGGTCCCTTGAGGCTGAAAAAAAACCAAGCTTCTAAGTCAACACAATAAAAAAAAATACGGCATTTTTATCACATATTTTGGCATTCACAAATAAATCAAAACCTATGGGGTATAGGTCAACGGGAAACCTAGAATAATAAAATTTGTCAAGAAGCAATCAAGAAGCATCAGTAGGATCAATAGGACAAAATCCAAAAACGTGATAATTAAGGCAAATACAAATTAATTAAAAATTGATAATAAACCGGTGAGACTTGTTCTCATACCGGAACCCTCGGTTCGCACTTTGCCGATTTTTTTGCTATAATGTATTTGATCATGATCTAGATAAAAAAACATCTGTTAAAGATTGTTTTCCGTTGACGGTTCTGCAAAAAGGCTGTATTTTATCATTGGTACAACTGAAGGCCCTAGTAGAGAAAATTTGTCAGAATGTTCCTACTTTATCAGAGTCACCGCCTAATAAATATGTAACTCGCGGTTATAATAAATGTTTAACTCTGCTTAATTTGTTGGTTAGATACCTTACACTCCTATATATTCTAACTAATAAATGGGTGACTGTGACTGCACTCAAATAGTACATTTAGCCTGATATTGTCCAGTTCGCAAAACGATCGCGGCATACTGATCCTTTACATTTTTAATTTACTTCAAAATTATGACATGACCATATGCATACCACATACCACATCAGACCCTCAAAACTCTCATCAAAAGAATGTGAACAAAAAGCATCACCGATCCATTTTGTCTTTTCGGTTGTCCGAATTTAATAACCCCAACACTTCTTTTTCTCTTTGCCGACTTTTGGTACGAACGTTATTCACGAATGGTTCGCCTTACTTCCATATACCTAAAAAGACGGAGTCTTCTACAACACCTACATGAAATGGCTAGTTAATTACTAACCAGTAAGTCGGTGCATGTTGGTGTCGTCTCTTGCTCGGTTCTGCAGCAGTAGCTCGTAGTCCAGAGCGACGCTCTCCGCGCTGCGACCCGTGCGTGAACGCTCCACGCGTCTCCTGCCGCCGGCGTAACTCGACCTGCAAAAGTAAGACACACAGTGTAGACGAGTCGTTAAAACATTAAAATGCTATCAAATTTCTTTACAATAACTTTTTTAACTATCTACAAATTTCAGCATAGCTGGAAAAAATGTTAACCGATTCCGTTCAAAACAATTTATGTTGAAAGCAGTTATAAATTTCTGTTATCGTGATAGTTTTAGATTTTTCAATTACACATGTTAAAAGATGGAGGATTTGCTCTACCTTCCGAGCACGTGCCGCCAATGTGTTAAATACACTTCGAAACTGCGGCCATTCATTTTTGGCGGATAGAACTATCTAATATGTATTTACAAATATTTCTCATAAGTAGGTATAATTTATGAGAAAATAATGATTTTCAAGATTTTTTTTTAATCACATAAGGCTATAACTTGTACTTAACTCCTGCGTAATAGAACCTGTAGGTAGATATTTTACGAGCCATGGTGTCACCTCAAATCATTCTCAAAGGCAGTTATAACTCACCTTCTGCTCTTGGTTCCCTCAGTGTCATCGAAGGCGCGCCTCAGCTTGTCAGCGTAGGAGTTATGGGTAGCACCGCGCAGGTACTCGAGGCTTTGAGAATGAGCAGCGATACGTTTCGGGTTCGGGCCTGGGCAGTAGCATTTGCTACTATCCTCACAGCTTTCCGAATCGCAAGAACAATAGCTAAAATCACCATCGTAATCATCCCTGAAAATTATAAACATCATCTTATAAATTTTGAACATACATACATAACACACACACACACACATACATCACGACTTTTTCCCAAACGGGTGGACAGACACCCAAGATTTCTTAGTATCTAACTTGTTACGATTTCGGCACACTTTTGCTTCATCCACTCGCATCAATGCTTTCATACACAATAGTTTAGAGTACATGCAGGGGAGTTCACCGTTACCTTAATTCTTTTATGCGTCTTGATTTAGGTGCTTTATGGATTGGACGGTTTAACAAGCGCCACAATGAAAAAAAATATTTAACACCTTGCCTCAGCTATCATTTGTCCCGAATACAGGGGTACAGGCCACTGCTTATAGAAAGAAGGCTTAGGCCATTGCTAAGTGTCTGTTCTCACTGTTTAATGCAGATTAAAAGTTTCAAAATGTATAGTGAACGTTATTAAAGTAGACTTTAGATCAACTACCCAGTAGACCTTTGCTACAAAAAAAAATGGCAAGTAAGTACTTTATCTGTAGCCTGTATCACCATGTTTTAACATTAGCCCCTTTTATTATGTGTCTGCTGAGAAATATTTTTGGAAAACATCAACTTCCCTTGCTACGAATGAAATCCCCGTCCTCTGTCTGACTTTTTAAGTTTTCTTTAAGCGACTTGTAATGAAGTAGGTACTCATTTTTATATATTGGTGTTTTACAACCCGTTTTAGAGATATGCAAAACGTACCCAGTGGATTTCTTTCGATTGACAGCCACAAAAAGCTTAGGTTCTCAAGTGAGCGCATTTATTTCAGGGCTATTATATAAGCTACTAGGTTTTGCCTGCTGTTCCACCCTCCCTAAATTAGGTTATCGGTATAGCATTTCAACGGCAACTCCTCAATTATATTAAAGAAACAACCGACTCACACTTGACGTCTTCAAGTAGCCTATGTCCTTTCTCGAGACTCAAACTACCATCATGCCACATTTCACTTTCGGTACAGCGGTTTAAGCGTGAAGAGTTAACAGATTAACAGACAGACAGAGTTACTTTCGCATTTATAATATTATTATGGATTCTTAAAACTGGGGCGGGCCGCAGCCCGGTGCAAAGAAGGCCGCAAGCGCTTGACATGCGTGTATGTATAGATTTCATACATTGCAGACCTCACTCAAATTTTTACTGTTTTAATTATAAAATTCGGCATGATAATGGATATTCAGTGAAAATTACGAGTTTTTATCTACTTCAGTCTAAAAGTTCAAATGTGTAACTGACAGACAGACGGGCAGATAGCATAGGCCTAGTAACAAGGCTCCGTTGGCACCCTTTGAGCACATATCTACTTGATATATGCTTGCTTGACAAACAAATCTATAATATTCAAAAGATATTCGTATTTAACACATAAATGATAAGGTATCTATTTGAAAAAACACACACACACATAAATAAAAGTGCCCACTTTTCACTTAATTCACTTTACCATTAAATAAAAGTCGTGAAAATCAACGGTACCTTTGAAAGTCTTTTTACTTCATCATTGCGATTTCATCAGAGAAACTCTGTATTACTTCATTCTAATTGAAACAGACATTAGGAGCGTGGAACACGCGGACACCACACCGCGCACCGTCACAACTCTACGCATACTTTATTTGTTTAGGTACAACGGCTAACTAGTTATTTAAATGAGTAAATGAAATTTAAAAACTAGTGCCGCCATTAGATATTTTTAATTTAATTTTCGAACAAGGCTAATTTCAATAATTTACTTTAAATTTAATTGTTTTGTTTTTTTACTAGAACGCAATTGTACTAGACCTCTAGTTAGCACTTTTTTTGGGGTTTGGGTTGTAAAAACAACTCGCTTCACTGCATTTGTTTGATAAAAAAAACATACTTTCACCTCTTTCACTTTTCAAACTCTTCTGGCAAAAATATCTTTTGAGGTCCATGTGGTATATTGCTTCAGGCATAACATACACATGATAGTTATGTACGTAATCCCTTAAAATAGGTTTTTTAATAGTAGGTAATGTATTTCAATTAAAATATCAGTCAATTGAGATAAAGCTGCATGATATATCACGTCTTCCTATTCTTCAGTCAAAATTACTGCCAACTCACACTGACTCTTAATTTTATCCTAAGAGATAAAGTAGAATATATTTTTTTATTTTATTCATTGAAGACTCGAGAAATTGGTAAGAATTTATATGAAAATACGGAGTTGCGTCTTGCGCAAACAGAAGCATTCAGGTTTGTAAATAATTTGATTTCAAATATTCACAAACTAAAAAAAAAATCAAACTTGCCATTAACCTTATGGCCAAAACGCCATAAGTTAACTAAAAAGAAAACTAATGCAGATTACCCAAAAAAGAATACTGCTGTAAACAAATCGTTAACATCCATTGCATTCGATCATATGCAGCGAGCCATTTAATAAAAAGGAATGAAATCACTTTTAACAATGATACTTATGAAATCGCGTATTGCTACTTCAAAAAGATATTTCCAGAGCTTTTTGCAAAATCAAATAGCTCATTGCAAACTGGTTGCCTCTGATTGAAGTAACTGTGGCATTATTTAACCACAACAATTATTTCATTACAATCATAATGTCTGTTTTCGTTACATTAAAGAAAAATCTCGCAATAATTACATAAGCTTAATTACGATTCCACTTTGAAACTTCTAGAAAAGTAATCTTATTTGAACGTAAATATTTATTTTTGGTTTTTTCCCTCTTATGTATGTATATATCTTCATGGTTTAAGTTCCCAAAAGAAGGAAACCAGTGGCTGGATACACACACCCACGTCATAATGTGGGGAGCAGCCTAATTTCACCAACCATTTTGTGGTAACCAATACGTGGCAGTTGGTGAGACAATCACTGCACTGCTGTATCTGGATTAAGATGGCTTTATAAATGTTCCATAAGTCACAAACATGAAATAATAAGCAGTAAAGTAAAAAAAAACAGAGAACTGGCAAAGGGGGCATCCTGAGGAACTAAGTGGCAAATTGGGATTGAACAGATAAAATTGCAATAAAATCAAGCGAAAATCCTTACTAACTTCACAGTCTTCAGTCATTTCATAATCAGGAAAGTACGGTGAAGTCATAACATTATTGTTTTATCATCAGTGAGTGAGGGTTTCTTCTCTATCACCCTGGGGATGTTGAAGTGCGGGTGTCGGGGAAGGAATTTACCTTCCTCCATGACCCGGGTGATAAACACCCCCGGTAAATTAAAAGGAAACCTTACCAGGTCAATACCTTTTCTTTTGAGGTGAGGAACACATATCATCAATACATCAGGAACGGGAATAATTGTTAATGAGCAAAACTATAAAGACGTCTGTGTAATATCTCAGTGAAATTATAAATTCATAGTCAACTGTAAATAATTATAATTTGATTCAGTTACTCATAAGCCGTCACGAGCTACGGACGTGCCACGCTCTGATAATCACTTCTTACACACATTTTCATTTCTACAGATACAATAATTTATAAAACCAACTACAAACATTAGTTAATAAAGCTTAAATTCCTTTAAACCTCGTTAAAGTCTGCAAATGTAATTAACTACACAACGATTTTACCAAGACGCGTTGCTATTCGAGTTAAATGAAATATTAAATGGAGAAGCATGAATGTAGAGAAATTTCGGTTGCAATCAACTAATAATCTCAACAAGAAACAATTACAAAATGTAATTATTGCGAATACTTACTTAGAACAATCCTTACAGCTCTTGCTTCTATTCAGCAGTTTAATTTTATTATTTTCTTGTTTTAATTCTGTAGATGCACAGAAATTTTTAGATTTACATTCCCCTTTTAGCGAACAATAACATCGATCGACGCAACTTTCTGAATCACATTCTGAACATGATACATATCCACTTGAGCTATTGCGATTTTGACATCCTAAACGATTGCTTAGAGTCAAAAAATCAGATTCTTCTGAAGTAGAAGTTCTTTCTACTTGTTTAGATCCTTGTCCGTGGCGTTTTGAACTGTGGATAATCTTTTCAGATCGCTTCGAATTTCTTTGTCGCATGGTTTGCCTTTTTGGAGGTGGCACGGATGGCTCTTTTGGGAGGAACTGTTTAATATCATAACTTGATGTAGATACTGAACTGACTGAAATAGGTTCTTTTGTTACAGAAATAGTCTGAAAATCTAGTGTATTAAGTGAGTTTTTAGTGCCTTTAGAACGCAAATCTTTTCCAAATGGCATCCTAAAAACCATGCGAAGACCACTTGCTCCTTTTAAAATTTTTCTTCTTTTGTTTTGAAATATACTGTTTTTTCTTAAAATCTTCTTTCTTTGCTTTTTCATTATAGCTTTGCTGTGCTGAAATATTTCGTCTTTCGTTAAAGTAACAGCCAATTTGAGTAGGAACTCTTTATATATTGGCTTCAAGTCATTAAATGACATTCCTTCTGAGTCTATTATGGCATTTAGAATTTCATCCATTGAGTGCAAATTCTCTTGAACTTTGAATTCGTTGAATAATTCATTAAAACCTAAAGGTGATCCTCCACCTTTCTTTCCATTGTTTCTGAAAATTGATAAAAAAAATTAAGAAACCTATTATTAAATATGCATTAGAAGTAAATTTGGAACTATAGAATGAATATCAGTAAAAATAATATATGTGTTATAGGCTGGACTAGAAAAAGGCAGCGGACACGGTTGCGTTGATATAATTACAAACACGCAAGATCGCTTAACACTTGAACGAACGTGCTGTATTTACGTCTTGTAGTTATTTTCAACAAGTGATTATAGATCATAGAAAAAATGTGGCAGGGTAAATTACCTACGCTGTCAACGGTATGTGCTGATTAGATACTTAAATAAAAATAATACTTTATACAACAAAAATGCATAATACATACCTATGTCCTAAAGACTTATAGCGAGTTAGGCCTCCAGCATTAAGAAAACTTCCTGAACGGGGAATCGCAACCTTAGTTAATATATCTCCAGACTCACTTAAAGATTTTCTACCACTTTGAGTTCTCCGCAGTGGTTCTTTGGAAATTTCTTGTGATTCAAGGGGCGATTTTGCAGGAACAGGAGGAGGTAACGTTGGTGGTCTTTCAATGTTCTTTCGCCTTTCTAATTCCCTAAAAAGTTCAATTTTCTCTGACACTTGACTAAGAACCGAAGTTGCAGTGCCACTGTGAAGCATTTTGTGATTATGTGTTTTCTTTGCAAGAGGGTTTGTAATTACTTTTACTGATGATCGATTCGAATTTTGTGTCTCACTTCCACTTGTGTCATTTGGTTTTATAGAATCCAACTTGGCTTTGACTTCTTCTACAGTGATTCGTTTTGCTTCGATGGGATGAATGGACGTTGGAGGTGGTAATGAAGGTACACTTTCAGTTGAAAACTTTTTGGTTCTTTCTAATTTCGGCTTTTCGGTAAATGATTCGGATGCTGATATACCATCAGCTTTGTCACTATCACAACTTGTAGAAGATGTGCTACGTTTTTTACGAGGTGGTCTTACTGGTGCATCATGCGGTGAAAAACTGCTAGTGACGCTCATACAGCTAACACCATTTTGATTTT
Organism: Apoda limacodes; assembly: GCA_946406115.1. NCBI lineage: Eukaryota > Metazoa > Arthropoda > Insecta > Lepidoptera > Limacodidae > Apoda > Apoda limacodes. The sequence continues at coordinate 14,300,997 of OX291559.1, forward strand.
TTGGCTTCTTGTTATCGCTATGGCCCTGGTGACTCATATGTGACATTAGAGATTTATATAGCGTGGCTGCTATAACAATAGCGTCCTCAGACGTCTGACATACAAATCCATGACACTCCAACTGCTTAGCTACGCCTATTTTTCTCATAACGACAGCGAAAAGAGGTGAATGCGTATTTTCGCTATGTGAGACAATGTATTTTCTATCTGGCGTTTCTAATTTCTTAAATAAAGCTTGCCGGTCAATATGATCTGGATCGGTTATTAGAGGAAGAAACGCATAACTTATATTGTCATTACCTGAAACTTGGACAACGAATTTAACTGCTGACCAAACCGCTATAGTTGGAAATGGATTCAATTGTTCCAAGTCACCTTTTTCTCCTTTATATCCAACTTTGAGTCCACTTTTTGAAATTTCTAGTCGTCCAGTCAGAGTGCTTTTGTGTCGAAAGTTTCTTTTATATGCGAAATACAGATCTTTGAGAGGAGTTTGTAATCCAGATAAACTTGTAACTTTGCTTTGCAACGGTGTGGAACCGAGGTAATGGACCTTGAATATATGGACTCCTATCGTGTCAGTAGAATATCGAGATTCTCCGGCCATTTCTGCAAACATCCTCTCTATCCGATCCTGTACAGTGTTATTAATCTTATTGATTTTGTTTTCACTGTATCCTTCATCATTTTCATGTATCGTGATATTGCTAGTTTCTGGCAAACTTATCTGTAAATTTAAAAGGAGCATTTCAATATTGTAATCATGAAAATGAGATATAATATTTTGATCAAACTAAAGATTATATTATTTACAATTTTTTTGTTAATTAAAATTGCAAAATGAGAGTTTTTGTACAACTTCTACTGTAATTATCCTTAAATAAGTCCTATAGGAATCTAGAAGACACTCTCAGATCTTTAAGAACTCTTTAGAATTCATTCGCACATTCAAATTTTTTACAGTTTATTTGTTAAGTTTATGTGTTAGTATTTAATAGCGGGTGGAGCGTGCGGCTGACATGTCAAAGGTTTATTACTAAATTACATCAAGGACCTTGTTCCCAACAGTCTCGTGCTATTCGGACTTAGGAATTCGAGAGAAAAATGTATAGAAGTTAATTTACCTCTCGAAACCCACGAATATACTTGCATATATTTGTCTCTCGAATTCCAGAGTCCGAATAGGTCGAGACTGTTCCCAATACGGTCCCTGTACTTTCAAATATTTTACCTCTGACAATTCGAGGCCCAAATAGGTTTACTTCAGACTTTTTCGCAATAAGCTCAAAGAGCTCGTTTTAGGGCCTTTGGTATATCGTATTTCAAGTGTATGTTAATATTACCCTGCTGTCTCTTCTCCCTTGTTCGTTGCTGAGGTGGTGTTGCGGCAGACTGGCGACGGAACGCGAGTCGTCGAACAGTTTGTCGATCTTCAGCTTGTGGAGCGAGAGGGACGACACGCTCGGCGTGCGCCGGCGCGGCTCCTCGCACCCGCTCAGCCGAAACCCCCCCACTCGCCCGCTCTCGCTCTCGCACGTCACCATCTAAATTTATAAACATTGTTTAAATGATAAAATGTCTGTTTCTGTTATATAAAAATTTTAAGGGCACTAATATAATTTAAAAAAAAAAAAAATAATGGCCATATCACTTTAAAATAAAATGATTAAGTCATATCACTATATGATAGTAGCAATCTGAAGTGAAAATGGGCAGGCCATATCGCTGATCGAACCGATTACAGGAGGGTAACAGCCTCCAATCAGTTCTAAACTCCCAATTGACGGGTTAGATACACAGGAAGCCGATGGGAATGGATGGCTCAGGATCGGCCGTTGCGGTGACATATGTCTGCAACAGAGGATGTCTTCCGATGAAGATAGGATTGTAGATTTTAGTAATTGACAATTAAAGATATAAAAAATCTTGCTTGACGAATAGGTAGACGGTCAAGAAATTGATCTACTAAAACTAAATGAATGATTAGTGTTTATGTAGGTTTTGTTTAAGAAACCCTAAAACCTCCTTAGCGGTATTTGGCCTCGTGTAATTTTATTTGTAATGATCTGTCTTTCACTTATTTTTTATTTATTTTATTTTAATATTTAGTATTTAAATTGTGTATTTTAATTGCTTGAGTACGTATTTTTTTAGTCAATTGAGGACCTATCCTTAAATTCTAAATCAACGCAATCAAAAAATAGGGCTATTTCTTTCATATGCTAAAATTCTAAATCAACGCAATTTAAAAATAGGGCTATTTCTTTCATATTCTCTACAAAACATTTGTATTTTATATAACAGTAATTGTATGGTTATAGTAAATTTCTCAACCGACGCGACTTTACTAATTCTATACGCTCGGTTGAGCAGATCACAGTTACGAGCATCACCATCCTACAACCAGTTATTATGTTTTCAACATCATGTAATCATCATTTCAAAAAGATAAAATAATTACCTTATTTCAAAGAAAAACAATTAAGGAGAATCTGAATCAAATTTTTCAAATACAAACTTTGGTGTTATTTTTTATTTTTTTTTGGGTCTTACACGCGAACAAAAACATTTGCCTTGCTGAAAACAGTCTGTTTGTGATAACGGCCAGTACCTACAACCCGGCCGAAATGTCGAGAAGGTTAAACAATATAAAAATAATGTGTACAGCGCGATAGTAAAGTATTATTGGAAAACAAATTTCTGTGTACTATAAATATCTAGAACTATAAATATTTTTCATTATCATGTACCAAAGCCGCAAAAACCATCAATGAGTACATTTCTAAAATGCCAGTAAAATATTAAATAACCAGAGTTTTTGTTGGTTTTATTCATTCTTTTTGCAATTGCTAATTTTTTTTTTTTTTATTATCTCAGACAACGTTCGCTCGCTGAATGATACGGCAACTGTTATAGGTAGTTCGTTGAAGTGAAATTAGGTTATAGTTATTCTCGAGGAACTCGTAGCTTATTTCTTACTACTTTCTTCAAATATCACTGTGCAAAATTTCAGCCTAATTGGATGAAGTATCCTACTTGCTATTTCAGACTGTAATCTCTCTCTGTGTCAAATTTCATCCAGATCCGTTCAGCCGTTCTAGCGTGATTGAGTAAAAAACATCCATCCAACCAAAATTTCGCATTTATAATATTAGTAGATTTGGCATCAATATATTAAGTAAACAACCTTAATCCTTACCCTTGTTTACGTAATTTTTTCAGTCAAGTTGGTACACGCGTACGTATTGGTTACATTTTCCTGGACAATAAACACAACATCATCTGTTCTGGTCAATCTAAACGATACTTGTACTATTCGTACCAGACCATAGGGTTTTTTTTTTTTAAATTGATGCGTTTTTTATAAATATACATATATAGAAAACGCCGCGACCTTTGGATCAGCAGTCAGTCACTACTACCAAAGCCACAGTAGCGGAGCAGATATGATTAAACAAGGGACAAGCCAGAAGCCATGGTGGCCTAGTAAGAGAAAGGACTCTCAGAGAGAGAGAGAAATTCAATCCATCAAATATATAGTACATTCTTGCCTTTTGATCATTCTTAGCATAAGTATACAGCACCTGGGGACCGAACTTTGCTAATTTTTTTTTAAACAAGAGATTCAGATTATATACCTATATATATGCAAGAATTACTCGTTTAAAGGTATTAGATTTAATGTAGTGTACCTATGTGTATATAGGCGCCATGCTAGTAAAAAACAAATTGACTAACCGTGTTGCGTAACTGTGGGCGCTGGACCCCAAAGGTATCATTTTGGCCAAGTCTCACTCCTTATTCTAGGCACCTACAACAAAGAAAATATATTTCGTTAATTATATTGTTAATGTAACTTCTCCAGTAGAGCAAACTGAAACCGGAAACTAATATAAGGGCGCAAGTGCAATTCCCTCTTCATTGTGTTTTTATACAATAGTTTGCAAAATAGCTTCCAAAAAAGTTTGCGTTAAACCGAATATGATAAAAAGGATTCCATGCAAACCTATTATATATAGATAGTTCCTCCATCTGTTACGATACCATAATTATGCCTTAACATTTTTGTAATACAATGTTTGTTTTTATTCAAGTTTTAGCGCGGTTATTTTCATTAATAAACAATTCCCAATGAACGTACTACCTATAGCAAAGTGCATCTTTAAATTAGAATGGCGCGTTCAAATGTTCAGGTTCAGTAATTTTACACATTAGATGAGAAGTTATGATTTATTTTATGAAAGGTTTAAAGCTAACAAAATATAAGTACAAATGACTAAAATGTAAAAAATTAAGTTATGAACTTACGAATCGAAATTTCGAACCTGTGGCGCGAGAATGAATGGTTTAAAGCTGACTATGATTGGGGGTTTGGTTGGAACATTATAAAACTCCTAATCGCGCGCTCGTCTTAAAACTACCACCAATTACATACGTTCAAACAAACCACCAATCAACGCTTTTAAAACAACTTAAAGTTGATTGGAGAATGTTTTAAAAGCGTTAGCTAACAATAATAAAGGGTAGTTGTTTTGGTTTTCACTTATTCTGTATAATGGTATGACGTGTTAGTTTATTTGAAATTACCCGGGGTTTGTTAAAACTTTACGAACATTAAGAACATAATATTAATATTCTATTAGTTTAGGATAATTAGGCCGTTTTATCTAGACCGTTCATATTAATCTAGGACTCTATAATAGTACCCAAACCAACATAACTAGAATTATACTTAAAAGATATTTTTTTTCTTTGTTAAAATTAATTAAGGCCGGACATCCGTCCGGAATAAAAAATAGGATAGATGGAGGGGTTTGAAATGTGGGGGTTGAAGGTTGTTAGAGAGGGGTTAGTGGTAAGAATGGTATATCCCATACATACAGAACATTCAATTGCCGTCATTTAAATTGTCGAAACGCTGCCCAAGAAGGTGGAAATCATAGTCAATGCTTGTGGGTCACAAGAAGCTACCACGTGGGGTTAAACTACAGCCAGATTGTACCACCATTACTGGTTACTAAATACTTTTATAACTAGAAGTTACAGTGAAAATATTGTTTGTTCGTTGTGAAATCCTTTAGACTGTGTTTTAAAAATATCTAAGTTAATGTTAAAACCTCCAAATGACGGGCCTGCTCTAGCCGGTTATAAATTTATAGTAGAAAGAAATCTCAATCGCCTCAGTAGGAAGGAATACATGAACGGACCTTGTTCTCGGACATTTTCAGCTGGGTAAAGATAAATCTTCTATAAAAGTATAAGTGGAAACTAAGATTATACCAGCCATAATAATTATATAGCCCGCTAAAGAACTAGGTCTGCCAAGAGATACAGTAATTACTATGTGTAATCCATGTCCATCCTTAGCGGCGTTAGTAGGGTTTTACTATTTTGGCTGGTTAGCTAGTGTAGGTGAGCGCTGATATGCATTGTAAAGGGGCGCCCCTTAAACCTACTTTCAGGTCGCAAGTCCTGAACGCTTGGCTACCTAGTTCCACTCTAAAAAACGAATGGAGCTACCATTCGTATGTATTTTACCTTCAAACGTGGAAGTAGTCTAAATTAGGGTTCCTTTGTGTAGGGATGACCGAAAATCATATAACTATTTAGTACCTGTGTCTTTTAGTTTTAATATTCGAGTATTTGCGTTGTTTAGGTTTTGTACTGACTTTAGAAATGGTGAAAACTCAAAAGTAGGCATTAATTATGATCGTAGGTTTAGCTATATTTATTTACTTGACTATTTTCTTTTACGCTTGTTTGTATACTAAAGCAACCGGGTTTACTACTTATTTAACACAACGGTTTTCGGGTCCTACCACTTTTGACGATCACGCTTGGCCAAATAAATTAATTATTTACATCATATTATTAGATTCTTTGGATCACTCTCGTTGAGTGATAGTGGGCTGCGAGGTTGCATAGAACATTTTATTTTATTATATATTTATATTTTTGAAGGTTGTAAAGGGGGGGACGTTACACATCATGGGATCAAGTTTCACAGGTTTGTGTCTTAATTATCTGTTTTTGTTTGTTTTTTTCCTATATTTGTATTTTAACATTTTGCTTCTTGCCAAATTTCATTCCTTTTTTCCTTATGAAATGTGGAACCCTAAAAATAGTATAATTCGTATTGAGTACAAAATGACGCTTTTTTTCTTATAAAGGTTCGGCTTGTGTCGAAACCTTTCATCCCGACGGCAAGAAAATCTATTTTGTACTCGGCACGAACGATACTTTTCTACTTCCTGAAAGTCCGATCCCGATTCATTATCAGAATCAATTTTAGAAAATACACAATATTTTTTTGCCAAAATGTATTTTTTTTAATGACCTGGCATCGCGGCATCTGTCGCGCTCTGTCAGAATGATACTAGACAGACTGAGTACGGAATAAAATTTAGACAAATATTTTGTACTGACCTGTGAGTAATTTTGCACCTGGGTCCAAAAATTTCGAATTTAGTAACTAATTTCTTTTTTTAATTAAAGGAAGTAAAAAACATTGTTATCGCCCTCGGTGAGGGGAGGTCGTACCTCAACAGTGGGGTCGTATCAAGCTGGTAAGCGAAAACATTATTAATCTAATTAAATTTTAATTCACTTTGTACTAAAAAAAATGAAGAATAAATTGTTTAACAAACTTTTGATTGAAAAAATAATCTTTAAAGTTTATTTTAAAAATACTTCTGCCAAACGCAAAAATACAATTTGTTAAAACAAAACACATTGCAAAGACTTTCAGTGTTTTGATAAATGACAACGAAACACCTTATTTAATCCGTAATTAAATATAGTAACGCAAAACAGATGTACAAGAATATTGATTATCCAATATAAAAGACGTCAACGTGCGTTAAGATTGCGCTCTACCCAAATATAAAGTTTTCTGCTCGTTAAAATGGATTTTTCTATTCTAATGCTCACTTGGTCTCTTTAGCTATTTTCATTCCGTCATGTCTTATGGCATTTTGCTTAGGGGTAAGACAGCTGATATTCATACAGTCTTTATTTTGCAAAAGAGAGCAGTACGGTTAATCTATAAATTCAGACCTCAAATTTCTCTTAGGGAACTATTTAGGGAAACTGATATTTTTTAAATGTTCCTTGCCAATATATCTTCGCTTGTATAGGTAATGTATGCACGCAAAAATTGACACTTATGTGTTAAAAAAAATTGTGACCTACATACACAGTGTTAATACAACGAATAATGATAAATTGGTAGTTCCAAAATGTCATCTTCAGAAGGTACATAGCTCTCGCAATAAAAAGTATATATTTCTACAATAAAATTCCAGAACATGTGGTTTATTTAGCCTCAAATAAATTTGAAATATATGTCAAAGATAGTTTAATGAAAAAAGCTACTACAAAGTTGTAAAAAATGCCTGGAAAAATTAGAACTTAATTGATTTGTATTTGCATTGGGGCATTTGAATTATTTTTTTTAATTAAAACATTGTACTTATGTTATTTTATTACCTAGTGTAAGGCTATATTGTATTTTAATATAAAGTTGAAAAAACCGGCCTAGGGTTCCGTACCCTACCGCCATTTATGTACTTTACAAACACAAACAAAAAAAAATGTTTTTTTTTTATTTTTATATTTCAGTCGATTGAATGAAAAGTGAATTGCGGTTAACGATTTATGACGTATTAAAAAAAACTACTTACTAGATCTCGTTCAAACCAATTTTCGGTGGAAGTTTGCATGGTACCTGTACATCATATATTTTTTTTAGTTTTATCATTGTCTTATTTTAGAAGTTACACACATTTCACCACTTTGGAAGTGTCTCTCGAGCAAACTATTCAGTTTAGAAAAAAATGATATTAGAAACCTCAATATAATTTTGAAGACCTATCCATAAATACCCTACACGTATGGGTTTGATGAAAAAAAAATAATGTTGAGTTTCAGTTCTAAGTATGGGGAATCCCCAAAATTTATTGTTTTTTTATCTATATTTGTGTAAAAATCTTAATACGGTTCACAGAAAACATCTACTCACCAAGTTTCAATAGTATAGTTCTTATAGTTTCGGAAAAAAGGGGCTGTGACATAAGGACGGCCAGACAGACAGACATGACGAATCTATAAGGGTTCCGTTTTTTGCCATTTGGCTAAAATATATAAAAGATTAACTGCTGAGTTTCTTGCCGGTTCTTCTCGGTAGTAAATCATTCCGAACCGAATTTTTTGGTAATTTTTTTAATTAATAATTAAATTGACGATTCAAAAGTGCTGTTTAAAAGTCTATTTGAATAAAAAAAAAATTGAGTTTATACCTATTAAACCGTAACTGATAAATTTTTCGATATGATGACCATTATTCTCAACTCATAGCTGGATTCGATTTCTCAAGGATTGAACTGCATTCAGCATCACAATGTCATTGTTTCCACTAAGAATATTTTCCAAAGATCGTTTTAAGTCATCAATTGCATTATACGTATTGCAATTGATGATTGTATTTGTAAATTTCGTTATTTACATACCCCCAAAGAAAATAATCTAATGGGGTAAGATCCTGTGACCTCGCCAAACTGCTGAATCAACATTTCTTTTACTATACGGCTGTTATGGGCTCGGGCTCCATCTTGTTGTAATAATAATTGGTCGGTCTGGGCCAAAGGAGAATTATCTAGCTCTTCAACAGTTCATTTAAAAAGTCGAATCCTGCTATGTATTGAGAACAATGTCCATCGTTTCGAATAATTAATCAGTTAAGGTATAAGTAACCAAAGAAAAATAAAAAAGTAATTTACTTTTACTTTAATTAAGTAAAAATTTGTTAAAAATCCAACACTTCCCAGAATTCGTTCCCTATCAGCGACACTATCGAATGGTATAATAAAACAGTTCAGTGGGTTCAATTCTTGGCTAGAATTATTGATTTTTCAAAAATCCAATGATGCAGTTTTAATTTTCATCAAAAGCGGGCCCGAGACTCCTTTGAGTACTTTTCGATATTCCCAGCCCCAATAGCCCACTTGAAAAATTCAGCCTGTATATATTATCAGACCGGACAGACATTGTCCTGGCTGAACGACGGCTTGCTTAATATTAGCGGGCTAAGCATACGTTATGTTCGATATGCATTGTCGAAGAATAATCTTGAAAAAATAAAAATATAACCCTATTTGAGCGCCATTTACCAGGTATAATTGTGAATTAAAGCCATTCAAGGACACACTCAAACGCACACAAAATCCGACAAAAAATATAAAAAACAATTCTTAAAAACCGTGCCACCTACAGGGTCTTATAGCACACCAGGGACCTACAAAAATTTTATCGAAATCGGTCCAGCCGTTTAGTCAGAGTTAAGAGGGCGATATAGGCAGAGGGCATACATTTATTACCTTTTTGCTACAAATTAGAATCAATGCACTAGATAACAAGCTATTCTAATTATTTAACCAACTTGCATTACAAACAAATGCAAAACACGCTTTAAAAATTTGCACAAGTGTTGGAACAATGGTCACTTCCAGATTTTTTATTGCATTAAATACAATAAATGAAAATCATTCAGTAAGGTAATACACTAGACAAAAGCCAGTTTTATAACATATATTTTTTTCAATCCTTTAGATGCTATAGTTTAGCCACAAAATTTGCACAAAAATGGCATATTATCGCGGTCTAGCCTATATCGCAGCCTTAAGTGACTTATTTCGACTGGAGTATAACTGTGGCGAAACCAAGGGGACAGTTTTACGGGTCTAGTTTTTATAATATTTTGGGTAGGTATGGTTTAGCTATTAATTGTTTATTATAAGTTAAGTTTATTTTAGTATTATTGTTATGTCTCATTTGTTATAATATTAATTTATTGTCAGATTTAATACAATGGGAATAAATCGTGTCCTATAATGTTTTTTTCAATGCGATGTAACTTAATGTTAAATAAATAATCATATTCCCAAATTTCAACTATGAAATATCGAATATAATATTTATTGTAATTAAAATGAAGGCGACTAAGACATATTGTAATCGTTTACATATTGATTACTTTCGAAGAATTCTGTCAGTAAACAAAAATTTACGCAATTCCGCTAAGCCTCTACAATTTTACGACGAAGTAAAAGTGTAAGACGAACTAGTTTTGTTACTCACAGTGAAAGTTATCATCAGCAACACTGCCTAAAGTGTAATGAAAGAAGAATAAGAAAGTTAGTGATAAGGATAAAGAAGATTAGTTTAATTATAATTAAACTTACATGTATAAATTAAAATTAGTCTTTCTAAAATAAATTATTAATTATTAAGTAGCTGCTGATGCAGTACCTAAAAGTAGTTAAGGAGACAAAGGTAGGCCAAAAAGCTTAATTCTGTAATATTAGGGGTTAAAGTATGAAATTGCTGTTTCGTAATGAAGAATTAAAAACATTTTTTTTTGTAATATGATATATATCTATTTAATCATAGTATATATCCTCGTTGTCTGCGCATTTAGAAGACCATTTAAAAGTTTCCAATAAAATTCTGTGGATCTGGATTGCACATATGGTTGAAGGCATTTTGTACTGCTTCTTGGGAAGTAGTCGGGTGGTGCAAGGTCTAGTGAGTATGAAGGATGACGGATGGTTTCTAACTGCAATTCGTGTAGTGTTTAAATTGTTTCACTAGCAGTGTAAGATCTGGCGTTAACATGGAGCAATAATGGGATCTGCAAATGAGTCAATACTCTTGGCTTGCTAATGTCAAACCATGCCGTTAATAATCGGTAGTTTGACACAGACTGGCTTTCACCATCACCTTTAGTTCATTGTCACTTACGTCAGTAGCTGGTCTTCCTCATGGTTCGTTCTTTAGGTTGAAGTTTCCACTATTAAAGTGGACTGTGTGTCTGACCTAAAGCTCTATCTTTTGTATTGTAACAGATAGTTGGTTGAAATGTTCACAGAATATAATGAAATGTTCACAGAATATAATGAAATGTTCACAGAATATAATGAAATGTTCACAGAATATAATGGCGGATTGTCTAACAAATAATAAAAAGTTCTAAAAGTAAAAATTAAGGAGGGTTTCTATACAAGAAACACGTTTTTCGTTGTTTTTGCTCTATCGTAACAACGGTACTACATACGTGATTATAGTGTGAGCTTTATTGTATAACAAAAAAATAATAAAAACCGGGCAAGTGTGAGACGATCTTAAGCCATTACAATTTTAAATAACCGTAATAACTCCATCTAGTGAAACTAATCTAGAGTATTGAGTAAAACAGACACATTTGTTTTTTGGAAACGATATTCGAAGTTAAACAATGTCGGGCTTAGTCAGTAATTGGATAGGCTTTTGTTCGTATATTACCTAAATGGTGGTACGGAACTTGGCCAGTTTTTTTGTTTTCAAGCTGATAATTGACGGCGTATGGGACCTACGAGGATACAAAGCCACCTTAGTCCAGATCCACTGCATAAGAAGCTGGTTTGCTGCGGTAGGCTCACCCCCTGTCAGGCTGGAATAAATACTGACTGGTAAAAAGGGACTGTCCACCATTATGATGTGGGTGTGTCTCCAGCCGCTGGTTAGTCCTGTTCTATAGGGATAATAGATATACATTCATATAGTTACTAAACGACTGTTTTACTCTGTACTTTCACAAATTTGTATACATTTTGGTGTTTTGTAGGAAGTGCCAAGATTTTGTAGACGCACTCTCTTATATGATTCTGTACGTAGACCAAAAGAGCTGGTTGCGATATCCGGCGTAAATCACAGATAAACCGTTTAGCCTTTACTTAAGTATGTTAATAAGGTAATAAAAAGCAAAAGCGAAAGTTTTACTCGAATACATTCCGCATAATAGTTTATTTGCCTACCTGTGTACTGCTACATTAAAGCTTTTATGCTACCGCAGGCTTCATCAATATTAAGAATAAAATCAAACTATCTACTACTAAAATCAATTTTAAGATAGTAGTGACGCTAATTACTAATTCCATTTCATGACGTAATCCGGAGTAGTACAGTTTTTCTACGTCACAGACACGCATGTAGTACAGTTTTTCTACGTAGCAGAGACACATGTAGTACAGTTTTTCTACGTCACAGCTACGAATGTAATACAGTTTTTCTACGTCACAGCCACGAATGTAATACAGTTTTTCTACGTCACAGTCACTCATGTAGTACAGTTTTTTTACGTCACAGTCACGCATGTAGTACAGTTTTTCAACTTACAGCCGTTTAGTGCAGTGCGGGTTTTTATATGGATACGTCTATAAATTTGCTTCCATAGTGGGAGGCAACTAGTTGTCTAACTATAAAAGGTTTCATTTCCACGAATATAGATTGTAGACTAGTATAGTTTCTTTACAGGGGCGTACGAAGTGATATCGTTCATTGAAACGCTGATACCCGACCGAGTAAAGAAGTTATCTTTAACATATAAATTCTCCAAGTAATGTGCAACTTAACTACAAAATTTTAAAAATGTCAGGTAAGCGTTAAATACACATGGCCACATTACTATACGACGTCATAAATACGGAAAAACATCTTTACTTACGTAGTAAATTAAAATTGATGAGTGACCGTCATAAAAGCAAACGATTTTGCATAACACCCCTATCTAGGTATAACCACATATCGCACTGCTGCCTTTCGTGGCAGTTTCTGTTTTGCTGCGACTAGGTGTTGGAACGACTTACCACAGAATTTTACAAAATAAGAGCTACTTTAGGTCGCAAATAAAGACATACTTTTTTGCCCTACAAATAAAAGACATACTTCTTTGACCTACAAATAAAAGACATACTTCTTTGACCTGCAAATAAAGGACATACTTCTTTAACCTAAAAATAAAAGAGTAAAAAAACGGAGCAACTATATATGAATAACATTCTTGTTATTAGATTTTTGAAGGGTCGGCAACACACGAGTGATGCCCTAGGTGTTGCAAGTGTCCATAGGCTGCGCTGACCGCTTACCATCGGGTTGATCGCAAGCTTGTTTGTCACCTTAGTAGACATAAAAAAAAATCTACACCGCCACTTCTGACCTATCTTGTTTTAACTACAATGGGTTAAATGTACCCGTACACAATAAATTTTAATTATATTAGTTATAGATTTCCTATATCTATAATCTAGCAAAACGTACAAACTCAACTCATAAATTAAAAAGTTAACCTAAAAATTTAATCACTTTTTCAACTCATTTAACTGGAATGATACATATTATATAGCACGTGTTTCTTAATTCGAACCAGCATACTGGCCAGTACGGTGTGACGTCATTATCGAACGTCATACTGCTGCTGTACTGTTCCGAAATATGACGTAACACCGTACTGGCCAGTTTGCTGGTTCGAATTTTGGAACATGTGCTTAATATAAAGAACATATATGACGTACCAATAACTCTAATAATTTCTGGTTGGCTACAAAACCTACAAACAAAATCATTACCATCAAACAATTTAATCAAACATTAAAGATTAAATACGCTTCAATGTTCCTTTTACTTTACAGAGTTAAGTTGTTTAGGAAATATTGTCGTCTATGGAAGTGACTAGTTATTTTTGTTTGTCAGTATAATGCGATAAGGAAACAAGACCTCACAACATCTCATGACTATTCTAACGATTGTCTACGTTTAACAAAGCTATATCGATTGCAAAGATAAATGTTTGCAAAAGCTCTTTTATTACGGTAAATATCACGCACCATTTAAGTAACATAATAACAAATAAGTTGAATAGATGTCCTTGCAAAAAAAATGCAAAGACAGCCTAAAATGGCAGGTTACTATAGCTTGTTGAAATGTTTCATAATGTGGTTAGAAGTTGACCAATTTGATATTTCACGTGAATTAAATCTAAGAAAATAAGATATTGAAACTAATAAATTTTGCTTGTTATAACTTGTATAATCTCGGTTATAAGTGTAATACATATGTTTAATAAGTGAACAGTAAATATAAGAGGCAATCAAATTAATATTAGGCATTATTGCAGTACCAACGTCATATATTAGGTTTTTAGCATGTTCAATTAAAACTGTTAACGAAATTAATTACGCATACTTAATCAAATAAAATATTAACTAATTATCCAAATTAAAAAATACCCCAAAAGTATATACTTACGCGCCTGCTAAACTAGCACCGCTAATGATTTATTAATTTTCTATTTATATATAAAGCTATTTTAAATATGATATGGTAGAATTGTGCCGTTGAACCGACAAGACGTGTTTCTGTTCACATCTTGAAAACTGCTAAACTCCTTTTGATAACATCTTTTTTTACTTTTCTTTCTGTTCGTTCCACTGAGAACTCCTACTAGTGGAAGTTTCCCCTGAAGAATTTTCAAGTTCTCTGGTTCTAGTACTCAATACGGGTGGAGCTTTAAGGACTTGTATGGAAATGTGACACTATAATATTTGGCCACGATTCTTGAAAGTGCTTTTCTATAACTGTCAGTTACATTTTAAAAACTTTACAAACGTTTTGAAAAAAAATTATAAATTGTTTCATATTTCTATGAATGTACATTGTTAAAATTTGCTTTGTACCCTTGTACAAAGCAAAAAGGATGTCCATAATAATATTTTGCGGCACTAGTAGATTAAAAACTTAGTTACCTGCCTACTTTTAAGTAATTTCCAAGTTTTCCACAAAAAAACATAGAATGCGCAGGATGGTCTTACTAATTTGTGTTTTACTAGGTAAATGTTTTTTTTTCAGGATAGGATTTAATTCGCATAGCATTGATGAGCAGTGGGATAGTTGATATAACTCATAAGCTGTCCACAGAAATCTCAACAGGGGCCCCAATGATGTAAGGTCACGGGGTAAGCGGGCCAATGGTGTGTGTGTCTGCAGCTAATATGTTTCTGGTGACAGCAACTTGTGGTTATTTATACGGCTATAAAGATAAACTAAATTTTCCGAGGAGTCAAGTGCGGCAAATTTCTAGGAAGCATCTTTCCCCACATCAGAAATAAACAACCTTTTATAAAACTTAATGTTATTAAACCTAATGTTCTAAAAATAAATAAATTTAAAGTAAAAAAGTTAAAGTTATTTATTGACCTCTGTAATTCATCTCAAATTTCCAATAATTAGTAATTTTTAATTACCTGTATTAATGATTTTCAGATTTATTTATATGCTATGTGTGTATTAAATTGGGCATCTTCAAATATTTTTTTTACATATATAAAATATTATCGCTATTATCTCTCTCCTCTCCAAGGTGATAGAGCGAGTGATCGAAAAACACGACCTGGTCAGCGACCGTCAATATGGATTTCGAAATGGTCGCTCGAATGGTGACCTTCTAGTGCATCTCACACACCGATGGGCACTAGCCAATGAAAGTCAGGGGGAGGCATTCGCCTGGACACAGCGAAGGCGTTCGATTGGGTCTGACACCAGGGTCTTCTATCGAAGTTGCCATATTACAGAGAGCCTGAGGGCTTGTGCAAATAGGTGGCTACCTTTTTATCCGGCAGACACATACGAGCTGTAATAAACCGAAGTTGCTCTGATAGCATGGACATTAATACTGGTGTCCAACAAGGCTCTGTGCTGTTTCCTCTGCATATCAATGACATTTTGTCCATCAATAACGTTCATTGCTACGCAGATGACAGTACTGAAGACACTTATTACACGGGCCGTGCAAACATCCCTGGTTCCGTTGTAAAGACCACTCTGCCCAAGGTCTCTGGCTGGGGATAGGTAAAATTTGTGCGATTCAACCCTACAAAGACACAAGTCTGCGCTTTGACCGCTATGGAAACTCCATTCACTGAGGTCCCACAAATCCAGAACACCTCATCACTCACAATCTTAGTGGTATAAAAAAATAAATATGTAACCACGAAGACATTGTGTTAAATTTAATTTTCTACGTAAAAGCAAGGTTATTGGGGATTATTTACATAGATTTTTGAAGATTTTTTCGGCAACGCGGGCCGTGCAGACCATCAGCTACGTCACTGATAATAAATCTTAACTAGCCTTTACTTTTGATGGCTGTTTTTCAGTTTTAGTCCCATAGAAATAAATAAATAATAATAAGTAAGCTGCGGTGACTGCTTAACATCAGAAATCAAATCAAAAATCAAAAATATAGAAATGCAGTGACTACTTTTCGGATCCGGCGGCGGGGAGAATAATACTGGCGCACTCTAGCTTTTCTTTAATTATGAATTTAAAAAAAAGAGAGAAAAAGTAATAACCAATTCGACGAACTAGGTCTGTGTCATTTAGTCATACTGACATTATTTGTAAAAATTTAAAGAATTTCACATATTAATTAAAAACTTTTATACCTACATTCAACAAATTAATTAATCGAAGTACAGAATAATTCATGTTGTAGCTAGATGAATGCTTTTAAAAAACTAAAGTAAACATAATAAAATTATATGATATGAAACATCAAAAATTAAAAGTAAAGTTAGAATATTTTACTATAAATGTTACTTTATAATATTATATGGACCTTTTTGTATAACTTCAAACTTATTGTATGTTTACAAACTTTGTGAATCTTAGTTATTTAGTATTTAAGTGATTGCTAGTAAACACACGATATAACTGAATGTTTCGAACTTATTTCAGCATACATATTACATCCTGCTTTTTCTTACTTTTGACGTGACAACGTCTTATAAATTGGTTTGCCGGGTGACACTTCAAGAAACTGCGTTACGCTCCGCTCACGTTATGCGCTCACAATGAGAGCGAGTGAGAGGCACGCGGCATGGTTAGCCCGCCTAAGAGCGAGAGAGACAGACATAAAATCATTGTCACGTAAAACTTTCGCCCGTATACCGACTTTACAGGCAACCAGTTTTTTATACAATTAACGTGGCAAACAAGATTGCGGTTCACCTGATGGTAAGCGGTCACCGCAGCCTATGGACGCTTGCAACATCTGGGGCATCACTCGAGCGTTGCCGACCCATCAAAAATCTAATAACTTCTTTCGTGAAGAATCCTACACTGTAGTTCTTAGGGAAAATCTTGGCAGAGAGCTCATTCCACAACCTAAGAGTTCGAGGAAGTTTCTCTGGAGATATCAACACCAAAGATCCCAATGCTCTTAAAGATGGTAAGGGGTGTGTTCTGGAATTGTGCAGAGACCTCAGTGAATGGGGCTTTCTTAGCGGTGAACGCGTAGACTTGTGGGGTTGTTTGTTTGTTGTGTCTTCTTAGGGTTGAATCGGACCAAGTTTGCCCGTCCCCGGTTAGACCTTAGATAGAGTTATTTATCACTTTTCCTCTACAACGGAACGATAGATGTTTGCACGGCTCGTGTAATAAGCGTCTCTATTAGTGTCATCTGCATAGCAATGTATGTTGTTGATGTCTATCATGTCATAAACAGCGTAGAAGATAGCACAGAGCCTTGCGGGACACCAGCATTAATGTCCATGCTATCAGAGCAACTTCGGTTTATTACAGCTCGTATGTGTCTGCCGGATAAAAAGGTAGCCACCTATTTGCACAAGCCCTCAGGCTCTCTGTAATATGGCAACTTCGATAGAAGACCCCCTGTGCCAGACCCGATCGAACGCCTTCGCTGTGTCCAGGAGATTTCCTCCCCCTGACTCTCAATGGCTAGTGCCAATCGGTATGTGAGATACACTAGACTAGAAGGTCACCAGTCGAGCGATCGTGGCGAAAGTCATATTGATGGTAGCTGACCAGGTCATGTTTTTAAAGGTATCTTAGAAGCTGTGCGTTGATCACAGCGATAGGCCTGTAATTCGATAGATCTAATCTATTACCCTTATTGGGCACCGAGTGCACATACACAGTCTTGCATGAAGACGGAAATTGCCTAGTGTCTTAGGAAAGCGCATTACCTACTTGACTTATTTTGAAAATAACTTAAAACCTAGAAAACTATGATTAAGGCTCAAATAAGAAAAGTTTAATTTCTCTGTTTTTATCTGATTCTGCATTTTTCTTTTTTTCCTATTTTAACCCTAATCATAGTTTCCTTTTTTTTTTACAAAATAAGAGAAGCAAGAATAATCAAGGTGTAGTATCTTCTGTTATATATTATTTATATGTAAATGTAAGTAATTTTCAATGCCTATATCAACAAAAAATATAAATCGTCCATTAGAGTGGGTTATTTAAAAAAATCAATATAGATAATATAGGTACATTTTTGTGTAGCATTTATCCAAAATCTGGTAGGTTATAGGGAAATTTTGTGCCAATTTTATTTTGAAGCAATTGCAGTAGAAGAGTTAAAAAAAACTTCAAAGTATACAAATGCATTGGCTAATCGGTTTTTTTTTCATTCACAAAATATAACTAAAAATGAGTACTGTTATGACACTTGTACTATATCTTCTAACCGTATATTACACTCGATTTTAATTTAAAATATTTTATTCAAGTGGGTTTTTAAGAACAATTTTGAACTGTAGGAGTGATTATTTTATTATTTATAAAATTATTAATAATTATTGCACTTACAGCTTATTTACAATGCTGATTTCTATTTACACTTATAATTTTAAGACGTATCAAATGAAACATCTTACATAGGTAGGTAATAGGTATATAACTATGCTATAACATTTATATAACATTTAGTTTAAGACGTTTTAAAAAGCTTTTCCGTGTAATAAATTGGATAAAGTCATTATTTTGCAATTTCTCCAGGCTAAAAGTTATATTACTAGTTTCTTATACATGCAAATTCTTAATTAGTGTTATACAATTGTATAATGTAAATGTAAATGTACCATATAATACAATATAAATAATTCAGGATGTATATAAATAGCAAATAATTATATATTTTTACGTGTGGTTGCAAGACTTGTATTACCAGACAACTGATACAAACACTCACACATAGAAAACACCTAGAATCAAGAGAAAGACAAAATGTTTATCAAATCAATAGCCCTTGCCGGGATCAAACTTAAGCCCAGGACACAGCAGGCGTGGTCAATCCACACAGCAATGCTAGATCCAATTCCGCCAAATACTAAAATGCAAAACGCCCTGGGCCGTCTGGCACCGGAGAACTCCAAACGCGAGCGGGCGCTGTACATACACAATCGCTTGGCAAAGAAGTGACAAGAAACTCCCCGGGAAGGTACACCTGCTAGAATCAATTAAGCAAGAACCAAGGCACCAAACATCCAATTTCTATTCAATCTGTATACGCACAAATACACGTAAATAGATAAATACGCGCATGTTGGGGTTATTATAAAAGCCAGGAGTCATTAGAATTTATTATTATCTTGTGCATTGGCTAAAAATTATAGCGAACAACAAAAAAACGCTTAAACCGTTTAATAGAAAGAAAGTTTTAAGACATATTTTTTGTATAAATTATGGAACGAATGCATCTAATAATAATCATCTAATGTACATAAATAAATTATAAATATACATACATAGAAATAATCTTTCATCGTTTGAGACTCCCTGAAGGTTGTCTTCGAAAAAATATATCATAAATGTAAATTAGTTACTTGTTATGCAAGGGTGGAAAGTTGCTTTTTGGCGTGAGTGCGTTTATTGAATACTGAGCAAGCGAAGAATTCAAAGATTGAACCCACGAGTGAAGCGAATGGTTTAAAAAGTGAATCCTGAGCAAAGCGAGGAGCCGTGCGATTAACACACAATTTTTCATCTCACTACAAAAAAAAATATAAAAGATACAAGATAAACAATAATTAGTGTTTAATTACTTATGATTGGAACAAATATGTACATAGTCAAAACATTAACCTTAAGCTAGGACTCGAACCTGCAACCAGTGGCGATCCCGAGAAGGGGGGTCGTGGGGTGCCCCCCCCCCCTCCAAAAATCATCTACACAAACTTGATACCGGCGTCGACGGCTGAGTAGAAGAAAAGGCCTGGAATAGACGGCGTAAAGACTAAAAATTCCAAATACTTGATTTAATATCGATTTAAATTATATAAAAAAAAAATCTTTAAATTAAGCATACTTTACAGTATGACCTAGTGAATACTGGTGCATAAATATTAGTTTTAATAAAGTCTTAACGACATTTTTTAGTGTTTATTTAGGCTGTATATATTCAAATGCAATAATTAATATTTTATTAAAAAGCCCCAGTTTTACCGAAAAAGTAAAAAGCTAGATGATGTTTCGTTTTACTTATGTGTTATTTGCATATAAATTATAATTATACAAAAATAAATTAATAAAAAAAAGATCTTTAAGTAAAAATCTACGATATTATGCTAAGTGAAGGGGCAACTAAGCGACTTAACAGCGTGTAGACAAAATCCGATTTTTGGTGTTTTTGTTAGTTTTTCATCATTGATTACTATTCAACTACAACTATAAATTATATATACATTTAAATAATAGTCTTTATTCTAGGCGGTAAGCAGGCACATTTTTTAAAACTATATATTTTAGTTATTGGTTTCCGCCTTAAAATCATAAAACTGAATTATTAAAAAAATATTCTAATTAATCAGAAGTTTAAACAAATAGATCTCATATATCTACATCAATAATTGTACGCAGTATGCAGATCAGATATTTCTATTTGTAAATAAAATTAAATAAATAAATTATAGTCGTATGTATAGTCGTAAGTATAGTCGTAAGTATAGTCGTCGTCGTCGTCATTGCAACGAAAGCTTCTGTGCGCGACTAAGCGTGACCTCTGCTACTCAACTTCGGTCGCCGACGCATTAGGCTGGTCGTGTTACACATATGCCTGTATGGATAGTTCAGCTTATGCTGGCCGTTTGACCGGCTTGAACGCAGAAAAAACCTAAACGGGTCATGCTAGAAAGCGCCTAATTTACTAGCGGAGCTACTACTTCCTGAGCACTCTCACGTCCTGTGTAGAGAAAACAACTGCAATATAGTTCACTTGGATTTTTCGGAAGTATTTAAGCCTAAAATAATTAAATATTTGAAAACACAACTGGATCCGGTAGTATGGCGCTGCAGTCGGCGTGTGACTGATCTTCTAAACGGCAGGGACGATTTTAATGACATTTTTGTGTACATTGAGTGCGTCCCTGCAAAGTTAGAATTCACAAATGGACCCGGTAGGTGGCGCTGCAGTCGGTGTATCACTAATCTCCTAAACGGTAGGGAAGATGTTAAATTTTTTTTTGTGTTTGTTCGAGTGGGTCCCTGCATGGTTTAATAACACAGCTGGACCCGGTAGGTGGCGCTACAGTCGGTGTAAACGGCGAAGATTGAATGAACGACAGTGATATCATGATTCGCTGCATTGAATGCGACTCTATTATTATCATATACCACAACTTCAATCATTGTGAAGTTTGTGGCTTTGAAATGATGCATTATAGAACGTAAAAAACGCATCGGAAGAGTTAGCTTAAAACCAAGAGTATTTCAATAAAAGGCTTCCCGCCAATACTTCCACCATAGAAGATTTGGTAGAAAATGAAGAAATAAATAATTAAGAAATAGTGGTCATAATAAACATGCCATCATGATATCCTAAAATGATGACTTGACCGTAGATTCGAATCGCAAAATTTAAAATTAAAATGATAAATTTAAAATATCATATTTTATGTGGCGCTGCTTTTTCGGGCAGGACAATGCGAAAGTAACTCAGTCTGTCTCTCTGTTTGTCTGTCCGTTCGTCCGTCCGTCTGTCAGTCTGTCTGTCTGTTACCTCTTTACGCTTAAACCGCTATACCAATTAAAATGAAATTTGCCATTGAGATAGTTTGACTCCCGTGAAAAGGACGACATAGGCTTATTGATAACGTCAAGCGTGGGTCGGTTTTTTTTCATTAATCGAGGAGTTGCCGTTAAAATCCTAAACCAACCATCGAATTTAGGGCGGGTGGAACCACGGGCACATTTGGCATGGAGATAGTTTGAGCCCCGGGAAATGTATGTCCTTTTAGCTACTTGAAAACGTCAATTGAAAATGGATTTTTTTCATTATGATTTTTCATTAATTTTTTCTGTATTGAATTAAGAATCCTGCACCGATAACCGAATTTAGGGCGGGTGAAACCGCAGGCAACAGCTAGTTGTAGTATAAACTCTCGATCTGGATAAAGAGTAACTTTTGTCATACCCCCCTTTCGTCCTGTAATTTCTGTGGTAAAGGTTGTTTGGTTATTTCGCTTTTGTTAATCAATTTTTTGTCCCAGTATTTCTAAGTTAAAAAATTATTTAAATACTACATGAATTACCTGGATGAAAAGTATCTACTTTCATCCTGCTATCTTTGTACCAAAAATGCTCTGTCACGACGAAAATTTTAAAAGCAAATAAACAACCGCTTTGATATGTCTACAATTTGTTTCAATATTAGTAAGAAAAATTAGTTAAGTAATAATTAATTTTGCTTCGAATTTATCAAATAAACCACTAATGGAATAAATTTGAAACACTTTACTAAAAACTTCTTAAAATAAAAAAAAACAGTCAATTACTATGAATTTAGGAGTTATCTAGTAGTATCGACTTGCAACATCAAAGCACGCATACAAAGATTATGCTCAACTTTTAATTTATACTAGCTTCTGTCCGTGGCTTCGCTCGCGCTAATTGTTTCTTTAGTTTGAGATAGCTAGCTATAACTGTAGCTATTAGTTCGTTTTCGAATGTAACTTTTGGATATTATTTTTCGGGATAAAACGCCTATGTTCCCTATGGTTATTTTCAGCTCAATTAGTTGCTCCGTTAAGACGTCAAGAAAGAGCAAAGAAACAAAAAAGTATTTTAATACCTATTAAAAGTAATGGATGAACGTATGATGCTCATATACTTAGGTACATATATCATCTTGCTCTGCAAAACGCTAAATACCTACCTGTTGGTCTTGAAGTTAGGCCGCGGAGTTGCATAAGAGGTTTGACATTTACAAAAGGCTACAGGATCTTAAGAAATCAACGGATATTTTATAATATTGACGCAGATTGATATCACAAATTTATCACTCTTCAACACTATTATATTAAGGTGAATACGACGTATGTTTTTTTTAATACAAACAGCGACCAAATATCTTTAACAATTAACATTTCGCTACTTAAAACGCGTTATTATTATTTATAACAATTTATCACAGTTTCGCTAAAAACATATGAATAAAAAATTAAAATGCGAATCAATTCAAATTCAAAATATTTTTATTCAAATGTGTTTTTAAGAACGTTTTTGAATCGTCCAGAGAAATAAACAAGAATTTGCTTTAAAAACTAATTACAATACCTACTGGTTTATTGACAGCATCCAATAATTAGTTATCTATTCTTTGTAAAACTACAACTAAAATTATTACCTAACCAGAGTTTCCATCAAATTAATTAAATGTATCCATATAATAAATAATATAAATGCGAAAGTAACTCTGTCTTTATTTCTGTAACTCTTCACGCTTAAACCGCTGTACCGATTAAGATGAAATTTGGCATGAAGATAGTTTAAGTCCCGGGGAAGGACATAGGCTACTTGAAAAAACTTGAATTGTGAGTCAACTTTTTTTTTACAACTGAGGAGTTGCCGTTGAAATCTTACACCGATAACCAAAATTTATGGTGGGTGGAAGTGGTAGTCGGGCAAAAACTAATTCAACATAAGCTCTAGTTACTTTACAATTCACTGCCATTTTATAAATGTACCTATATATGGCTATTGCGTTTATGGTTAATAGCGATATATGAGAGTAACACCTTTTAAGCGGCGAAAAGTTAGTCTAACGCAGTTTGTATGGAAAAATGTAGTCGGTTTCACTTTAAATTGAAAACTGTATATTTTACCGCGAAACTATATTAAAACGATACGAAAGTAAATTAATGCGATGTTGTACACCTGTCTATACAATTTGCAATTTTCTGTTAATTTGATTGCAGCTGCGCCTACGAATATGAGTTGCAAGTATTTTATCTACGTGTTTTTTTTCAAATTTATCTTTGTTTGTAGTTGTAATGTTGTGTAATAAAGTATGTAAAGTAAAAGTTTCATACTAGTTTTGTGTACTTTAGCCATTTGTTTAGACCAACCTTTAGAACCTTAAGATAACCTCTATATTCTTCCCTTTATACCTTGTATTAATATAGCTTGTTCCCCGCGGTGTTTCCTGCGCGATTTACTCTCCCCGTCCTATATAAACTTTCGTTCTATGTCTAACCCCCTAGAGGATGTTTAAAAAATGCTGAAGTCTGCGTAGTTTTTATAAAAAACAGAAAGCTTTTAGCTGTTTATAGTTTTTACCTACAGAAATATCGGTACTCTCATCTTCATATATATTTATTCCTTCTTTTTTCCCGTTTGTCAATCTTAGTTTTCAACATTAAGCTTCAAAAATTACGGAATTCCATACAATTTCTAACCCCCATTGTACCCAATTTCTAATCCCCATAGGGGATGAATTTTGCAAAATCCTTTCTTAGTATACTTGCCTACGTTATAACAGAAACCTCTGTGCATAATTTTAAGCCTCTCGACCCAGTAGTTTAAGATGTGCGTTGATATATCATTCAAGTCAATCTGTCAGTCATTGGGTTAGTTTGCTCTTTTATATATAGGCACAGTGCAATCTTTTCTATCCCGATGTTCAAACTTCAAAACTACAGTCGCTATATTGAAATGGTGTAAACATAGAACAACACTAGCGACCAAACTCCCAACGTCAGAGGGCCAGTAAAGTTTGCTGCACTGTATTGCTACAGTATTATTTAGTCTGTGCATAGATATAGATTAAAGATAAGAAATCACGTTACTGCTTTTGAAGTAAAACTTAAAATTTACCGATTCACAATTAGCCCCTCTTATTACATATTTTTTTTGACATATGCCTAAGGCCGAAGACTTTATTGACACGAGATTGTAATTTCCATACCACCCGTGTTAAACACAATGTTTTTCATCACATTTGCGACATAAGGTGAATAATTAAATAAACTCACCAAAACACAATTGAAATGGAAAAAATAGAAGTAGATTAAAGAACGCCACCAGATGGCGCTTAATATTTAGAGACTTTATGCACAGCGTTTCAATATACTTAATACAATAAGCGCACTTTGCTTTGAGATAAGTAAACTTTACAAAGAAAAAGCCCGTGGGAGTAAATTAGGTATTAGTTTACACTGTTTACGAGTAGGTAAGCGTATGAAAAAAAGTCACGCAGATTCCCTTATAGACATATATTATAGATAAGAAACAGTTTATATACATATGTCTTTGTATAATATTCTCATAACATTTCTCGCAGTGGTAAACTACACACAGGTTCGTCAAAAAAGCAAACAGCCTAACATAACGGATTGCTCCCGACCGGCTTCTTTGGTATACAAATACTCGTCGGCTACGTGCTTACTTGATGTTCATAACCAACTGCAGTATTTTACCAAACTTAATGAGGTCACCAAAACACTTACTGAGATACTTTTTGTCAGTGCAATCTTTATGTTTGGTCCTTATGTAATCTTGTCTTTTTAACTGACTTAAAAAAAATCGGTTACATGCGAGTCGGTCTTGCGCACCGTGGGTTCCGTACAGCCATTTATGTTATTTACGCACAGAAACTAAAACAAAAAAATATGACGCTGAGTGGTCACCCATCCAGTGACTGACCATGCCCGACATTGCTTAACTTTGGATATCGTTTCCAACAAACAAATGTGTTACTATTTCTCTTAATAATCGCTAGATGGCGCTGATACGGTAATTTATGGGAATATCTCACACTGGACCGGTTTTTATTATTTGTTGTTTTACTTTAGAGCTCACACTACAATCACGGTAAGTATGAAGCTTGAATGTATGAATGTTTTAACGATAGAGCAAAAACAACTAAAACGTGTTTCATGTATTTATTTGTTAGATAGCCCGCCATTTATAACACATATTCTGTGAAAATTTAAGTATTGTACCTATTTCGGTCTATAAGATAGAGCACTTTAATGGTCGGACAGACAGATAGACTGCGGAGGTTAAGTATTAGGGCTCCGTTGGCACCCTTTGGGTACCCTAAAAAGGAGAAGGTTTTAAGTTCGTTAACATATTTTCGTTGTTTTCCAATTATACCCTTCCAGGGTTCACCTACAGAGTAATCCATTTTTTTGTTAAGGAGGGAAGAAAATTTAGTAGTTGTATAAAAATCAAAAATATATTTTAATTCAAAAAATTTTGACTTTAATTTACATTTAATTACAGTTATTTGACATACAATGTACGAGCTTTCCCGTAACTGATGTAATATACTTGAACTGAAATTGATAATTCTAGAGCAGCCTAGTAATAAGTATACTAAATATTTACACAATGACTATACTTTTAACATATTGCGAGTAAGCGTACATGTTGTTTTTTCTTATTTGCCAGTAAATCGGCCTCAAATTTTATTTGTGTGTTTAAGTATAAATAATAAAAAAAGAACTGTTTTTCTTTATAAACATATCGAATCATTCAAAAACATGTTTGAAACCAAAAAAAAATATGAAACAGCAACATTTTTTTTTTGCAACTGTAATTGGAAACATTTTATGGTCATAAAATAATTGTGACAAATTATGTACCTACTTATATTGTTACAATGTTGATTTAGTTGTAAAACAAATTTTTATCGTTAAATCATGTGTATTTATACAAGGTTCTTAGGTTTTAGGGCGCATATAGCAGCCATTAGATATTTTTAATTTTAACGTCGTACGAAGGATAATTCAAAAAAGTTTTAAATTGAAATTACAACACTAGTCATAAGCAATTTAAGAACGTATTGTATCGTTTCTAGAATAAATCTGTGAGTTTTATTTCGCAATTCTACTAAAAGTGGCCACATTCCTAAGCTTATGATTAGTGTGATAATTTATACGTGCAAAGTGCATTTTTGAAATAAGCGTTGTATAAATTTTTTTATACCATTACAGTGGCAACAAGCTAATAGTCCACTTAATGGTAAGCGGTCACCAAAATAAAGAATATCTGATGGCGACACTAACAAGCCGCTTTAGGACCCTTAAAGAAGTAGCAGTATAAAGTGACTTCAAAATTATGGCATCCTGCCTCTGTACTTCATGAAAGCGTGTTAAGAATTGTGCAGCGAAGGCTCATGAATAGTGAATTTACAAGAAATAAGCAGCACATGACGCGCAATATCTGAGGATCCACACCAAATCTCCCGCCCAATTTTGGGACTTGAAAACAAGGGCGCGCGGTAACGCCCGCGCCACGATACGTGATATAATATAATTGACTTTGACTCTGGCAAATGCATAAATGGTCTGCTAACACCGTGCGAGCCCATTACAATATTAAAAAAAAAATCCATGTTAGTAATTGAATACAAAACTCTAAATTATGTAAGCGCTGGCCGGTATAAAATTAATATTAAAAAAAAGAGAGATGAAAGCAAAAACACTCGACGTTTAAAGAAAATCAGTCTTCATTATATTTTGCAATAGGACGAAATCCTAAAATTAAAGTGAAAAATAGTTTTTTTAAAATAGCGGAGAGGGAATTTATGACAAAGAGGAAACACTGCAACCTGAAGAGAACTGTGCCTGTGTTCGAGACACCTGTCAAAGGTCGAGTCCACCACCAGGTTTCCTTTAAAAAACTAATAACTTTCAAATAATGAAAACACAGTTCGACAAATACTTTGACGTGGTGCGGTTTCGAATCCTGTTCAGGTCACAACACTGGATACCTCGATAAGTGCTAAGGGTACCTCCTCACGGTGGATTTCAGCGTATTCTATAACAATAACAGAGTTAAATGAACTATTGCTGCACCTATATAGCATGCTATAGCAATTCATTGGTATTACTAATTAATTAATTAATTGGAGTTAATCAAGGAGTACGCCACGCCGATAACCGAATTTAGGGCGGGCGGAGCCGCTGGCAAAGTCTAGTATATAATACAACACAGTAGAGTAACGACCCTGTTATTTTATTAAGTAATTTTGAGTCCACTCGCCTCAATATTGGCATAGTATATCGCTTGATAACACATACTTAACGTCACTTTTACTCTGTACTAACTTACAAACATACTTGTATCCATTGGGGTATTTTTAAGATGTGTGTATTTTAATGATATATCATTGCCAGCCTTCATATGTTCCCACTGCTGGGGTACGGCCTACCCTCAACGAGGGTGATTTGGGTCATCTTGACGTATGCAGGTGTCCTCACGATGTTTTCCTTCACCAAAAAGCCAGTGATGTGAATAAATTAATCAGTGTACTTGAGAAATTAAGAAAAGACTCATTTGTACACGCCGACTCCGGGGTTCGAACCTCCGCCACTTGGGACGTGAAGTGAAATTTAAACCCCTCGGCCACCACCGATATGCAAAACACTTATTTTTATGTCTAATCAAATACAAATTGAATGCGCGGTGAGCTCAAATCAATTTCAATAATAAAATTGCGATGGTCACATAACGGAGAGAGTAGAAGAACGGGTCGAATGCACCGCTAAAACTCGAAGACCCTGTTGCAACCAACAACCGACTTGCTTCTTACAGTTACAATTTACCCTACTTCCCCTGATATGCCATCTTGACCTGTCATTGTATATATTGGCACTGATAAAATATACAGATTAAGAAACATAAAGGAATATTTGTTACTAGACTATGCCAGCGGCTCCGCCCGCCTTAAATTCGATATCCAAAATATAATTAACTACAATTAATTAATTAATTAGTTATACCAAGGAATTGCTATAGCATGCTAGTTATTAGTTTATATAGTTCGTTTAACTCTGTTATAGTTATTCCTGCAGGAACTTTTGAATTTTTAGGGTTAAAACGTAGCCTATATGCTATTCTAGGACCTAACCTAAATGTATGTCAAGTTTTATCCCGCTCCGTCCAGTGGTTGAAGCATGATTGAGTAACAAACATCCATCCAGGCATACGAACTTTCACATTCATAATATTAGTAGGATATACTTACATCTTAAGGCGAGGGATTGATACTGACCTACATCTTACGGTGAGACAGCGATAGGTATTGCAAAATGAATTGCAATAATCATCTTAGCTGCCTAAGACGCAAGGTTGCAAATTCATTGTCATTGCCAAAGTGTTACAGTTGTTTATCTTAAGCGAAATATTTAAGCAATTAATTTATTGAAAATTGTCAGTTTACGAATTTCAAAGTTGTCTTATTATAGAGCTAAGCTTCCAGGTGTTGAATTTGAAATATAGATGTACTCACATAATTAAGCTATTCGAATAATCTCAATTTTAATGAATTTGAATATTTCAAATAAAAATAAAGAAGAAGTCAAATCTGACCTATAAAAGTCAAAAAGACGGTATGACTGAAGATACATGACACTTCAGATTGGTAACTTTTAACGTTAATGAGGTACAACCGTAATTTAAACAATGGTCTTGTTAATAAAATACGATAAATTTCTTGAATCTTGTAAAAAAATCTGGGCTTTTATTTTCGTTTTAAATGACATGTAGGTAAAGTTTTTTTTTCTGAATTTTAAGCATTTCAATAAAAGTTGTTTTATTCAAAACATTTTCTTAATAAAGCTTTATTTTTTCATAAAGCTGTGTTGTAACTTTTTATATAGTATTTAGAACTATTTACGTCACAATTTTTTTTTTTAAAAGTAAAATTTACAAAGTAAAGGCCCTTGGGAGTAAATTAAGGTCTTCGCACCCTCACTGCATGCACGTAATAATGACACTGTTTACGAGTAAGTGTAATGAAAAGAACCTTGTTGTATTTTTGAAGATCGAATCATACAACAACATCCCACACAATGTAATGCGTTAAAATAAATCATTCAGTTAATTTATATGGAGATTCTTAAAAGATTTTATTTCTTTGGTCATTCAAAAGTCATTGTTTAATAGTTACAGATCTAGAGATAAGAATTTTGTTTACAAAATAAAACAAAAAAGATAAAATACCTATCTAATACCTTTAAACGAGCAATTCTTGTATATATGTATATATATAATCTGAATCTCGGAAACGGCTCCGAAGATCTTCATGAAATTCAGTATGCAGGAGGTTTCGGGGACGATAAATCGATCTAGCTAGGTTTCATTTTTAGAAAACGTCGTTTTATCCGTGTTTTTAGGCAGTGATACACTGAAAAATATGACTTTTCCTGACATCTATTGGCGAGTAGTAATAAGCAACATTAAAGCTATTTGACAATAGATGGCGTTGTTTAAAAAAAAACGAGCAACGCTCGGTCCTCCGGGTACTAGAGGGTTAGAAAAGAAACAAAAAGGCAATACTTGACAATATCCCTTATAGCTCAGTAATATCGCAATGTAGTATTTACTGTGATGTTCGTAGTCTTTCTACTTTCTTATATCCTACCGAGGGATCGTATCCTCTATAGTATCTAACTACGAAGATGTGTCTTATTATATTAAAAACGCAGTAAGTAAACCTTGTTAATTTGGCTTCAATGTACAGTTTTTTCACTCATTAGATAGAAATGTGTATCGGGCCTACATTTTGCTATTACATTCACACTTTCGTATTTGTTTCAGAGTTCGTAGTAGAGGCCGTGTTAGATTTTACTAGATTACTGTTATCGAAAGTTTGAGTCTAATTATTTTTATTATATTTGTTTCACATACAACTTTCGATCAAAAAGATTTAGAATGGGAATTCAGCTTCATTATTTTTTATGACGCGTCCAATACTTTTTGTAATGCAATTATGATGCAAACGGCCAGCATTTTATTTTATCTTTGAATGATCACAGATTATTTACAATTTGTTACGTAAATTTTTTTTTATAAAAAAATGCTTTCTTTCGCTTGTTACTCGACTGCAAAGTTAGGAGCAGGGAAAGGGAGCTTGTTTACGGTGACGTGTTTAGATCCTGCAAGATGTAAGTACGTAGAGTATTAGCTCCTATGTAGCTATGACCACCAAGGAAGGTAAACTCATATGTCGCAGTTACGTCCATCACAAAACCTATCGCGAATAAAGCCGTAAGATTAATTTCGAATGCGGATCCGCGAAAATTCTTACCGTGGACGCTCATGTTTTAATAACTTTCTGGGTTTTTTCAATACTTCGTAGCATCCAAACAGCTGCGTGCACTCTGCTAAATAGGCATCTTTGAGAGTCTATTGAACAACAGTATGACTATTGTTAAAAATCGTGACTATGATGCTAAATTATGCCATACGCCACTTCGCAAAGCTGTTGTGTCAGGTAAAACTTATTATAAATAAAACAACTTTAGAATAAGATTTGCTTTATTTTTTTTACGGATTATGAACTATTATATTTTCATATACGCTGTGCAGAGGGTGTGGGTTTGATTCCCGCACTGGACAAACATTTATGTCATAATCTAAACATTTGTGTTTGACTTGAGCCTGGGTGTATTTATGTATGATATGTATGTATTTACAAAAAAAAGTAATATGCATGTGTTTGTGCACTGTGTGAAAAGTCCAAAAAAAAAAAGTGAAAAATTAAATTAATATATATGAGTGTCACTATTTTGACCATTCCCAGGATCAAAACCCAGCAATATTAATGGCATTATAGTGACCGAATGTCCACTAGTTGGAATAATGTTAAATTTTTTTTTTAGTTATACACAGTAACTGAAATTAAGCCAATAATTGCCACTAAACAACACAGACGTTACAAAATCTAGTTTTCTCTACTTTACCATCAAGCTTCATACTTGTGACATAGACATAGACATCATTTTTTAGTAATATTTAGTATTAGGTACACGTCAATATACAAAAATCTTATCGATATACATTATTAGATAGGTAGGTATTAACTGATATGTACTTATAAAGAATGATTCAGCCGTTTCTAGACCATAAAGAATGTATGTAAATATATGGATATCTCTTTCACATACCAGCGTATTCTCAGATAGCACATGGTCAGTGTAGTGAGGAAGGCGTTAAGTTAGCAACGACGCGTTTATCCGCTTTCACTGTCAACTAGTCATCGTTTTTGCCCAACATTATGTCAAAACTCATTCGAGATTCTGATCCGCGGATAACGATTTTTCTATGCTAATTTTCTGTTTTAGTTGTTTCCAAAGTTCCGTTTTGATTTCGCTTATGCAATTAAAAATCTTGTTTATATTATTTAGATATGATCAGTTATTTAATACAAAAAGAAACTTTTTAAGCAGTCTTAAGAGGCAGTACTATGTGACAGAAAGTTTGAGCAAAAACAAGGATGAAGCGATTTGTAACTGAGCGTGCGTGAGTAGTGCAGCTACATCTCAACTCGCAGAGATTCTCTTATCAAAAAAAAACAAAATCTACGGGTTTAAAGGACTATAACGGCTATTCTTTAGCAAAGTTGTAAACTAAGCACTAGAAATTTGAAAATTTCTTTTCCAGCATTTTAAACAAAAATAGAACAAAAGTTTTTTATTTATTTATAGTTAGTCGGATCTGTTTAGCGGATCCGTAGAAACCTTTGCCAAAAAAAGGGAAATTTAGGTACCTAGCATAGCCTCTTAATAGGATTGTTTTTAATAATTAAGGGCCCTATTATTTCATGGTCATAACACTAGACATAAGCTACATTAAGAAAGTTTGTATTGTAACTGGAATACATCTCTAAGCTTTAGTTAACTTTTTTGCTTAGCAGAAATTATAAATTAAACTCACATATTTATTTCAGAAGCAATAGAAAATGTTTCATGGCTAGTGTTATGTCTTCTAAAAAGTACATTTTTGAAATATGCTTTAGACTAAGAAGCGGTGCTAGTTAGCTGCTATAAGTAGGTATGTAGTTTGTTTTTACTACCCTTGTTAGAATTTAGCACCAAGATACGACTGGGTAGATATCTTACATAGATTTCACAGATTAAATTGACTTAATCACGGTAAACACGAGAACTTACGATACATATAAATAAAACTGGTGTTCACAGAAACTACTGAATTAAATTAAAAAAAATTAAATTAGTAGGATTTAAAAATATCTCTGTGTCAGATATGATTTTCCATAAACTTTTAATACCCATATTTCTCATAGGTTTTCCATGATAAATAATGCACTTACTAGGACCTTATTGGGTCTTACCGTCTTACGGTGTCGAGCTATTCGAACTCTGGAATTCTAAAGAAAAATGTATGCAAGTACATTTACGGGTTTCGAGAGGAAAGTCAGACTTCTATACATTTTTGTCTCGAATTTCAGAGTCCGGATAGCTCGAGACTGTTCCCAATAAGGACCCTTATGTCAAAGTTCTTTGTCTAAGTACTAAGTACTTTGCTGATGTTTATAGAGGTTTATAGGGCATTCCGGTTAAACTAGAAACCTGAAATTACATATGAAGGAAGGCTAAATAGGCATTTTTTATTTGTTATAAAAATCCTATATTTCCCATAGGCTGCTCATGATAAATAACACATAAACTACTACTACGGCTGAAGACGATGGCCTGCAGGGTAATATAAACGCCATATTTCAATAGTGATAAGGTCCACATTAGCACGTCACGATTTGAAGACAGTATTTAAAAACTTGCATATTTTGACGTTTTAAATAAAACCCAAGTCTTACATCGGAAATGTGTTTCCGGAATCTAAATTTTCTAAACGTAACTTTGTATTTACGTTTAAAATGTCGAGCGCTCGCGTTAGAAAACTTTTTCTTAATTTAAATTAATTTTTGTATTTTGTTTTCTTGTTTTTGACAACCTTTTGAAAATTCTACTGGACTAATATATTTAAGATAATAATCTATTAAGATTTGATATTTGTAACGCGTCTTATCATTTTTGATTCAACTCGCCTGCGCCGGTTTAAAAAGTGTTGTTTATTGGAGACTAGATCCGCCCGCCCTAAATTTGGTTATCGGCGTGGAACTCCTTAATTAACTCATATATTATTATATTAATGACGTTTGCTATAGCAAGCTATAGCTATAGTTCATTTAAGCTCAGTTATAGTTATTCCTGCGGGATTTTTTCGAAATAAAAAGTAGCCTATGTCACTCTCCAACCCTTCAACTATCTAAATCACGTCAATTTGTGGCTCCGTTTTGCCGTGAAAGACGGACAAACAAACAGACACACACACTTTCCCATTAATAATATTAGTATGGATACTTGAAAAGGATCACCTGAACCAAGCTTGTTTGCCACCTTAGTGGTTTAAAAAAAACCAGAATATCTATAGTTGAAGTATAGTTGAAAAAGAAGCAATTTTTTACATAAAACGAACTTTTAACTTGACCTACCTTAAATTTTGCAAACGCGCGTATTTCTGTTGACACTACAACTATGACATAATATACGTTCCTGAGTTTTCCCAAGACATAAGAAAAAACACTATTTAGAAAACACACAGTACAAGGAATTAATAAATTTCACAAAATAAAAAAAACGGCGTAAAATTGTTACCGCACTTGTCTTGCTATACTGTCAGCACAAGTTAAGATATATACTATATGCAATCACCATACCAAATATAAAGAAACCCAAATATATTCAAAGAAAAAAAACTTGATGTATGAGAAATCATAAACTTCAAAACTCAGACCGTTAATAATTCCTGATCAAGCAGCCTGGGTGGGCTTGCAGCAAGGCTAGGAGAAGATCTAGGTTTCTGGGTTAGTATTATACCTACACTGTTTCTGTGAAGTGCAATTCAATAACCTGTTACCGTGCTGCCATGCTACTTACTAAGCTTAAAAGTAACGCAATGTATATAGGTATAATAGTAAGTGAACCGGCATCGAAATATCTATTTGCATATGTAATAAATTAATTAAAAAAGACTAAATCTAAGTTGTTAGAAAGCTCGAAGTTAGTTGTCATCATGATCAATTATATTGTTTTCATGGGCGTAGCGAGGTACAGGCAGGGGGGGGGGCAGCTGCTTCCCCCTAGGTGCCCATAACCTGAAGGAATTTGCTCAAAATGAACATGTTCACATATATATAAATGACATTTTCTATCAGGTCTTCCCCCCCCCCCCCCCCCTTAGCCAAGCCTGCCCCCCCGCCCCCCAAATTCAAAAGCTGGCTACGCCCATAATTGTTTTTATATCTAAGTATATCAATAAATATAATTACGATATGTTGATATGTTTTTTAACGTAGATAGCAGAATATTTCACACTGTCATTTCTTATACGCGGTTACAAAGTATTATTGTATAGTTATTTATTCATTTATACATATAGTCCGGTCAATATAGACATCCGAAGATACATAAATTACCAAAAAGCTGAAAGTACTGGATCGATAATGACTTTTAAAATTTTATTTATAACTAGCTTCTGCCAGCGGCTTCGCCCGCACTAAATTTCGTTATCGGCGTAGGTTCTTACGGCAACTCCTCAATTATAGAAAAAAACCAAACTAACAAATATTTCCTCCTTAATGGCATAATACATTCGTGTCTGTGAAACCATCGAAATACCCAACCCAATCTATTTAAGCCGTTTAGAAGTAATGTGAAAAAGATAAGAACGGAAGGATAATTCTTGTTGTCCCATTACCCGTTTTCCCGTAAGAATGAAGCATTTTACCGCGGTAGTAGCCTATCTTTATCAGGAATAATGGCGGCTTCTAATGGTAAAAGTATTTTTCAAATCGGTCCAGTAGTTTCGGAGCCTATTCAATAAAAACATACTTACATACAAATCTTTCCTCTTTATAATATTTGTATAGACTAGTATAGATTCCCTCGCAGCCTAGTTGGTAGTGTGGCCGACTGCTGTGCAGAGGGAGTGGGTTTAATTCCCGCACTGGACAAACGTTTATGTGATAAACATTTGTGTTTGTCTTAAGTCTGGATGTATTAATGTATGATATGTATGTGTGTACAAAAAAAAATTATATATATGTATTTGTATCCGTTGTCTGGTACCCGTAGCACAAGCTATGCTTACTTTGGGGCCAGACGGCGCTGTGTGTAATGTTTAAAATATTTATTAATTATTATTATTATTTAATTATGTTTTGAACAATTTTACCAACTTTCAGCTTTTTGGGAATTTATGTATCTTCACTCTTATTTTTTGGTCTAATTTGACCGGATTAATAGTTTATTTGTATGTGTTTATGTTTGTATGTAAATATATTAAAACTGAAATTTCATCTATGTATGGCTACAATCTATCTATACTAAAATATAAAAATAGAAAGCAGATTTTGTAAGTTTGTTTATATGTGTAAGGTAATCTCCGGAACCACTGCACCTATTTGAAAAATTCTTTTACTATTTGAAAGGTAGGTGAGTCTAGAATCTTAATGGTCATAGGCTATATACTAATAGAATTCTTATTTTGATGATATTTTGGTTTTAATTGATGATTTTTAAAAGACAAGAAGTGTAAGTAAGTAAAGTGCCGTTAGTATTTACGTATTTGTAAGACTTAGATTATGTATAATGGATATTACAGTATCTACGAGTATATGTATATAACTGACATCAGTGAATAAAGGATATACCTATATATTTATTTATTTTTTACTATAGAACGCGAAAAATGACACAGCCCTCCCTGTGATTGGTCAGTTTTTTTTTTTTTTTTTTTTTTATCACTAAGGTGGCAAACAAGCATACGGTCTGCCTGATGGTAAGCAGTCACCGTAGCCTATGGACGCTTGTAACACCAGGGGTATCACTCGCGCATTGCCGACCCTTTAAAAATGCAATAACTTCTTATTGTTTGGTTGGTTGGTTGTGGCAAACGATAAGGTATTCGGTAACATCTACTTCTACCGATGCTAAATCCTTCCCAAATAATATACCCGATAGAAAAAAGGTGTTCGGCGATCATCAGGCACAAACCAGAGTTACATCTACAGAACCAATGACCATGTTACTTAGAAGGTAGGAACGGTACCCATCAGGAACCTTGAAACATTAGGCAGGCGCATACCACTTCTGTCATCAAATAATAATAAATTAATTTGTTTTCATCTTTTTATTAGGCTTTCTAAGCAATCGGATATTTCGATTTTTAAATTATTACTTGTTTTCTATATCTAAGTATACATATTATAAAACTCAACGTCTCTCTGCCGGTCTGTCAGTTTATGTTCTTTTTCACGCAAGGAAAGCTGGCCAGGTTGTAAAATATATTTTGTAACATATGTCAAGAAACGTGCCAAATACAGTGCCAAATCAAGTCAGAAATAGACGTTTTTGGGGCAAGTAAATGGCTTACGCTGAGTTAACCGAGATCCAAACCTGACTTACTTCTTATAGCAAGTCAGGAACTGGGAAGGGAAGTGTATTATTCTGTCTTTTCTTTTTTTAAAGCTGGTGAGTCACGACGTATGAGACGTATACATATTTTGACGCTAATTATGTTGCAGCGATAGGCTTACCACGCAGGAATAAAGTGGTTCACATTATAAAGTGGGTGGTGTCTATCCCCCACATTATAATCTTGTTGTGTATCCAGCTAGTGGTGAGTGCATAACCCCTAATGGGTAAAAAAGCCGTAAGGTTATACACACATACCTACTACATAAAGCTGCCGAAGGAATCCTACGCCGATAACTGAATTTAGTGTGGGCTAAGCCGCAGGTAAAAGCCAGTCTAGTGCAAACTTCACGACCTTGACAAACGATTTATATGCACAGAAATACGAGACCGTCGGTGGTGGTAAAAAATCCAGTCAAACCTGTCAAAATGATATATAAAATATAAAATATCACTGGAATAAAATTGTATAATGCGTGTGATACAGTGAAATTGAAGTTTTTATGTAGGTAATAAAATTAACTAAGAAGAGTTTTTATGAAGTTGCATATATTAGCATTATGATTAGAGGCATACTAATGATGCTATAATATAAGTAGTATATTCCGCCAAGTAGATATTATGTATCCTCTAACATTATATGAATATTTAATTTTTTTTGAAGTGAAAACTTCTTTAGCGACGTTGTGCACTTTTATTGGTATGGGTAAAAATGATAAACTCGCGTCAGGTCACGTGTCCTGATCGTGAAAATTCGTAAGACGGATGGAGAGTAGACAGCTGGCGCGGCGTAGGAGAGTATCCCCCTCTCTTTCTACGGCGCGGCGAAAATGTATGCCTGCGCCTGCTGTTTCGTTTAGGCGGCGCAGGGCGCTTGCGCGAATGGTCGTGTGTGTTTATGTTACAGCGTGCTACGCGCATCCATGGATGGTGACAGCTGATGGCTCGACCGTCTGTGTAGTGGCCATACTGCTGTGTATTCGTAAAATTAGTGTATATAAAGTGTTTAAAATATGGAAATTGAACAAAGTGCATCTTTGTCTTTGTAAAATACGGAAACCGTAATGCCACGCCTATTATAATTTTTATTTTTAGTATTCGCGATTATGAGTAGTACAGGGAGGTTGGATATGGAATTTTAATTCTATGACAGATTGCGATGTCAAATATACTACGTCAAAAAAGTAAATAAACAAACATTATTATTTCTTGACAATGTCAAAGACATGTCTTGTGACATATTTGAGTGTTAAGCGTGAATCGTGTGTAAAGGTTTTCACTTCTGCCGGCACTTCCGGAGTGCAACTCGTTCTTTTTTTATTATCTTCTCTTTGATATGAGAAGTTACTATGATTGGTTAAAAATCGGAACTGCTCAAATTGTGTTTTCTTTACGTTTTGACGAAACTAAGTTCTGTAAGATTTTTTTTCAATCTCAAATGGGACCAATTTAAAAAAATATTCATCAAAATCGGAATATCTACTGTAGTAGAACTAGAAACGAAAAATAGCGAAAACTTCTAATTCCAATTATCGGTGTGGGATATCTGTTTGGCACAGCTGTAATCATAGTTCTTCCAAGTGGAATTAGTTATCGTTAATCTCTAGATAATTTTTAAATTTTCCGAGATAAAATGTAGCCTATTTCCGTCATGAATATTAGGGGTTTTATATAAGTGCAATTTAAAAGCCAAAATAGCTATCTTTAGAATTTTAGTTGGTCTGTCTGTATGTTTGTACGCGTATCACACAAAACCTACTGCACGAAATTGTATGCCGTTTTCAGAGTTCTATTGCTGGAGGTCAAACTTAAAATCTGGTGCATGTTTCATCTTGATACGCCATCTAAAAGCTTAGATATCTATATACATATATAATAAGAATGCGTGGTACGGACAAAACCTTTTTAACTCGATTACTACTGGCTGAGGTCAGAACGCTGGGGAAGATAGCATTAGCTGTTTCACCTTCGGGAATTATTACAAGTTTACTCCTTAAAAGGATATATATAACACACTGTACCTAACCGATGATACCACTTATCTAAAAGACTGTCTTTACTCCCATTTTGCAAGCAGACTTCAGCGCATTTTGCTCTAACGGGGGTACTCTAAATATGTTGCTTCAGAACTTAACCCCTTCCAGGCAGTGTAATAGAGCTAAAGTAGTGTCAATTCGTAATAATATTATAGAAGCTGAAATTCTCACAAGTTGTGGAGCTGGTGAAATGGCTTTGCCATGACCAACAAGTCCTGTGACTTGGCCAGATGTTACCGCGCATCGGTGGTTGAACTGTTTTTCACATTAACAACTCTACGTAGCTTGCTAGCGGGTCCCTAGCTCAGATGGCTGCTATGGGCATAACATAAAAAAATATGTTTATTTTTTATACCACTTAAGCGGCAAACAAGCTTACGGTCCGCGTGATGATGAGCAGGCACTGCAGCCTATGGGCTCTTGCAATACGTGGAGTGTTACTCGCGTATAGCTGGCCCTTTAAAAATTAAATAACTTCTTTCTTAAAGAACCACATACTCTAGTCCTTGAAGAAAACCTTGGCAGGGAGCTCATTCCACAACCCAAGCGTTTGCGGGTAGAAGTTCTTTTAAGCCCGTACATGGGCGTGACTCTTCAGGTTCTAAGATTGCGTTCTAAGGAGCATTAGGATGGAGAAATAGGGGTATCATTTATTTAGTCGGCTCCGACTGCTGAATCGAGGGGCGCGGGTTCGATTCCCGCACAAGACAAACATTTATTATTTGTTTTTGTTTTTTTATACCACTAAGGTGGCAAACAACCCTTCACAAATCTAATAACTTCTTTCTTGAAGAACCCCATAGTGTAGTCCTTGGAGAGAACTTTGGTTTGTCTTGAAACTTGGTGTTTTCTATGTATAATATGTTTGTATATATGTATTTGTATCAGTTGTCTGGTATCCATAGCTTTGATTAGTTTGGGACCAGACGGCGCTGTGTGTAATGTCCAAAAATATTTATTATTTATTTATTATAATTATTTCAATTAATTACTTAGAACAGTAGTAAATACGCAGAAAGGCAAACTCTCTTCTTAGTCTTAAGGGTTCT
The DNA here is from genome assembly GCA_946406115.1 of Apoda limacodes. Taxonomy (NCBI): domain Eukaryota; kingdom Metazoa; phylum Arthropoda; class Insecta; order Lepidoptera; family Limacodidae; genus Apoda; species Apoda limacodes. The sequence continues at coordinate 14,341,257 of OX291559.1, forward strand.
CTAAGGCTTGTGAGTTTGGGATCGTCAACATTTATCTAAACTCGCTGTTGAATCGAGACCAAAAGGCCAAGCTGGTATTAGAGTGCACCTGCTCAGAGATGGCAGCAGCACTCCATATGACGATCTGCTTAGAGCCGCCCCTCTGTGGAGACAAATGAGGAAGGCCTACGTTCAACAACGGACATCTTCTGGTTGAGACTACAATGTATTATTTTATCATGAACATTTACGATCTTTGGTCACAATTTATTTGGTAATGGTACTTCAGCCCAAGACTATCATTGTTTCTGCAAAAATAACAGCTGAAGCGAACTGTTGCAAAATATCCTAAGATTCGGCATTGTTTCTTAGACAATAGGCAATAAACTAGCAGCGCTCGTAGCGCTTGACTCACCATTTAGCATCACAAAGCCAAAACTAATAACCACACTAAATACTTAACTTACGCGTATACCTTAGCTTTCTTTGAACATTAACACGAAGTTTAGATGCAATTTCTCTTGTAAATGCTTGTAAAAGCTTCAACAGGTTGTATTGAAAATATAAGTAGTTCATTGTCTCCACACATGCTCTTTGTAGTCATAAATTCATGGAGGTTGTGTAAAGAAAGAATTGTTAGACTTGTCCTTTGTATGCGACAAAAACTTGTGCTATATATATAGCTACAACAGAAATGTTTTGTTTTAAAAAAATTAAGCCAACTTAGAACGAATTTTCACTTAGTTTACATTAATAAATTAATAATTTTGTTAATTTTGTCTGATACATTAATACATTTATCATTTTTAGGGTGTCGTACCCAGAGGGTAATTAGCGTTACCCTATTACTAAGACTCCGCTGTCCGCCGGCCCTCTGTCACCAGGCGGTATTTCATAAACCGTGATAGTTATACAGTTGAAATTTCATCAACAAATACTAAAAAACAGTATAAAATAAATGGTGCTCCCATACAATGAAAGTAATTTTTTTAGCTCGTTTTTGCTCGATATAGATAACGGCAACAGGTAGACTTAGTTATATATTCACTTTAAAAATAAATAATTAAATTAAAATAAAACAAATATTCAAAGGGGGCTACCATACAACAGAAGTGATTTTTTTTGCCGTTTTTATAGATAAGGGTACGGAACCCTTCATACGCGAGTCCGACTCGCACTTGGCCGTTTTTTTTATTTATCTAAGATCTGTTAGTTAAATCAACTAAAATTATAATCTTTAAAACAACAAAGATAAAACGAATCCTATCCGATCATGTTAGATTATCATTTTTACCACTTGACTTTATTGAATCAACTATATGAAAAAATGTTAAGTACATTTTCCTAATATTGTCTTAGAAGAGATAAAAGGAGTCACGGTTTGCGGGCTGCGCGGGCATGGAGAGCGTAAATACGTGTAAATCCGTTATTGCGTTCGCTTCATTGGTGTGTATGCACCTGAGTTGTGAGATAAATATTCAATGTACGTGTACCTAAATCAGTGTACCTAAACACAGCGAATCTCAATGAATTCAGTCTCAGACTTTTAGGCTGGGTTGCACCAAGTAACTTTGACGATAACCAGCCGTTAAAAATGGGAGACTGTATGAGAATTTGAATAGACGGCTACTATTTTTAAACGTAACCGGCCCCCGTCAATGTTTAGCAAACCACTACCTGGTTAACTTTGAAAATAACTGACGATAGAAACTTTCATACAATCATCGATTTTTTACGACTGGGTAACGTCAAAAATAGTTGGTGCAACCCAGTCTTATTGTGTTATTAAAAGTTTGTTAAATAGAGAGTAGAAAACACTTTTTGTGTAAAAACAACGTTACTCTAAATTACAATGAAGGACGTAAGCGAACGCCTCAGGACTGGGAGAGTGAGCTGAAGGACCTTAGTACCAATATTACGCAGTAGATGTTTGTAGGACAAAATAGGTCTGACTGAGGCCGACTATTGATGTTCACAACTCTACACTACACTACACGGGTAGCCTAATAAAAAAAAGTTAAATAACCAAACATGGCAAAGGTTCCAAAATTCTATTCAATTGCTTCAATTCACCTCTTTCTTGAACCTATATTAGGTAATGCGCCGAAAATGTATAGGCAACTTGTTAAGTAATAATATTATAAGATACAAGCCTACAAGATACCTACTCACTTAGTGCGAATTACATACTACACACGTCAGTCAAGCATCACATAACAGAATTATTGGTTGCATTACGAGGTACATCGAACTGCATACACTGGACTGCACACATGCAGTCGCAGAAGTAAACGCTTCATTAACAGTTAATTATACCTGTTAATCAATGAATAAATTAAAAGTTTTTTTATTCACGAGCTAGTTAAAGGAAATAATTCTTACCTGACGCGACGATATCCACAACAAAACAACGCTAATGTTAGCTTAACCGGTAAAATGTGTAAACCGTGCCATAGCCTTGTTTGTATTCCATCAAACCCAGCGGCGACGGGGAGAGCACATCGAATCATTTTTTTAAAGCTTTTCTATCTACTCAAACGTGCAGTTCTCTGCAGTTATGGCTGCATCAGCCAGCTGCAGTATACAGTTCAGAAAAAAATATCGTTTTGAAAATGTTTTCTACTGTCCAATCGCAATTTTCAAACCGGGAAAATAACAAACCTTGACATACTCTTTAACTAGAAAGTTTCTGTACTTGTTTTAATACGTCTTTAAAAAATTGCCTTTAACTCCTTATCAACAAGAAGCGAGAACATAATTAATTATAAAGAATATTAATACATAACGCTAGCAAGTTTCTTCAATAGGTTTCAACAGCTTATGTGATATAAATTTGTATTAGTTTATTTTTGACTAGACGTTGCCAGTGGCTTCGCCCGCCCTAAATTCGGTTATCGGCGTGGAACTCCTTAATTGACTCCAAGTAATTAATTTATAAGTTATACCAATGAATTGCTATAGCATGATCTTTTAACTCTGTTATAGTTATTCCCGCAGGAACTTTTGAATTTTAGGGATAAGAAGTAGCCTATATGCCATTCCAGGACCTAACCTATATGTATGCCAAGTTTTATCCCGATCCGTCCAGTGGTTGAAGCGTGACTGAGTAACAAACATCCATCCAGACATACAAACTTTGGGTTGTTCCCCTGTGTCCAACTATTTTGTCCAACTAGTTGTACAAACAAGGATTTTTTTTCCCCGTAGTCCAACTAAATAGTTGAACATTGGAAAACCGAAATTTACAGTGCCCGTTGTACAACTGCATGGCCAGTTGGACCACTGCCCCAAAATGATAAAATTAAACCGACTTTAAAAACGGAGGTTCTCAAATGAGGTTTTCGTGAAGGTTTTATAATGAATTAAACATTATTCCTTTTTAACCGACTTTTAAAAGAATGGAAGTTGTTCTAGTTAAAAAACGTCAAGTGTGAGTATGATTTGCGCACTGAGGGTTTAATACGGAATATAAATACTTACCGAAACTTTTTAACCAAGGTTTTGCAAACAAGGTTTTGCACTCAAAATCTTAAAGCTTTATTCCAAGTGATAGTTTTAAAATGGCTACCTATATCTCCAAAACTATTGATCGTAGACTAGAAGTTTCTTTACAGAAGAAATAGATCTGATCAAGAACTACGTTTCGTATGACTGTTGTCAAACTAGAAAGTGCTATATCTCCAAAACTGTCGATCATAGACTAGTAGTTTCTTTACAAAAGTGATACATCTCATTAAGATCTTCATTTCGGATGGCAGCTGTCAAACTAGAAAGTGCTATATCTCCAAAACTATTGATCGTAGACTAGTAGTTTCTTTACAGAAGTGATAGATATCATCAAGATCTTCGTTTTGAATGACAGCTGTCAAATACTTTCAATAGAAATTAAATTTTGAACAGTATCGGTTTACAAGTTCTTTTAGATTCCATTTATTTTATGGAATCCTAACTAAATGCGTGTACTTGTCCGTTGTTAGGGTTCCATACCCATAGGGTGGCAAAGTGCGAGACGGGCCGAGCCACCATCCTTAATAACCGTATCAGCGCCTTCAGGCGATTATGCAGAGATAAATAGTAACACGTTGGCTTGTTTACTTGTTTTTGTTATTTTAATACCCTTTCTTTAAATGATTATCCATTTTTTTAGTGTTTGAGATTTATTAATAATATACCAATAGCGGTTCCTGTAGTACCATGTGGATTAAGAATGAATACGTTAAACTACCGGGCTACGATTATAATTTCGGAGATATAGCCCTCTTTATTCACATATTTAGATCTCAATGGTAAAATAAAGTTGCTTTAAAAACTAAATAGTGGCTTATTATCAGCATCCATATTTATTCTTTGTAAAACTACAAAAAAAAACATTATATTGTAGTTAATCAACTAATAAATACATCTTCCTGCAAGCTTTACAATGTGAGTAGTTAAATTAAAAAAAGCTTAAGTAATTTTTTACTTGCCTATAGTTTTTCAGACCGCATAAAGGGCACACCGTGTGAACCTATAAGAAGTCCTCAATTCTGTGACGATATTTAAATAAAGCTAGTTAGTAACTCCTGAGATAAATATAAATATTCATATATCTGACGGAGATATAGCACTTTTTAGTTTGACAGCTGTCATTCGAAACGAAGATCTTGATGAGATCTATCACTTCTGTAAAGAAACTACTAGTCGACGATCAATAGTTTTGGAGATATAGCACTATCTAGTTTGACAGCTGTCACCCGAAACGAAGATCTTGATGAGATCTACCACTTCTGTAAAGAAACTACTAGTATATGATCGATAGTTTTGGAGATATAGCACATTCTAGGTTGACAGCTGTCATCCGAAACAAAGATTTTGATGAGATCTATCACTTCTGTACAGAAACTACTAGTCTATGATCAATAGTTTTGGAGATAAAGCACTTTCTAGTTTGACAGCTGTCACCCGAAACGGAGATCTTGATGAGATCTATCACTTCTGTAAAGAAACTTCTAGTCTATGATCAATAGTTTTGGAGATAAAGCACATTCTAGTTTGACAGCTGTCATTCGAAACGAAGATCTTGATGAGATCTATCACTTCTGTACAGAAACTACTAGTCTACAATTAATAGTTACGGAGATATAGCACTTTCTAGTTTGACAACAGTCATACGAAACGTAGTTCTTGATCAGATCTATTTCTTCTGTAAAGAAACTTCTAGTCTACGATCAATAGTTTTGGAGATATAGGTAGCCATTTTAAAACTATCACTTGGAATAAAGCTTTAAGATTTTGAGTGCAAAACCTTGTTTGCAAAACCTTGGTTAAAAAGTTTCGGTAAGTATTTATATTCCGTATTAAACCCTCAGTGCGCAAATCATACTCACACTTGACGTTTTTTAACTAGAACAACTTCCATTCTTTTAAAAGTCGGTTAAAAAGGAATAATGTTTAATTCATTATAAAACCTTCACGAAAACCTCATTTGAGAACCTCCGTTTTTAAAGTCGGTTAAAAGCTGTAATTTTATCATTTTGGGGCAGTGGTCCAACTGGCCATGCAGTTGTACAACGGGCACTGTAAATTTCGGTTTTTCAATGTTCAACTATTTAGTTGGACTACGGGGAAAAAAAATCCTTGTTTGTACAACTAGTTGGACAGAATAGTTGGACACAGGGGAACAACCCCAAACTTTCACATTTATAATATTAGTAGGATTTTACGTCCTCCTTGCAAGAAATTTTTGTAACAGAAAACTAAACTCTATTTAAGATTAACATCATTGATTTCAGCTTAACGCCGATAAAATTAAAGTATATGCGTGTTAGACGCCCTCTTAAGTTCTTATTCAAAGATCTTATTCTAGACAATTTTATTAATTCCGTTTGTGAAAAAGGTCCCTTGCTATGGAAATTGTCACCTACGCTATTTACATTGAACTATTTAGGTTTAACTTCATAGAATTCTTAACGGAGGTAACCAGTAACAGGATACGCAACCACTTCATATTGTGAATCAGGCAGCCTCTTTTTACTGGCCACTTAAGTCCTGCTGGACAGGTGGGTAGAAACACTGTATTTGGACTAAATTGGCTTTATATGCGGCCCTAATACGACCGCTATACGGCCACCGGCTTTAGAGTAGTAAAACAAAAGAACAGAGCCAGAAAAATAAGACCTTTGATAAACCCTGACAATTATAAGGATAAAGAAGAAAAAAGAAAAAGAAAAAAAAGAATAATAATCGAAGCTAATATCGCTCACTTTAATTATTCGAATATAAAATGATTTGATTTGATATGGTTTGAAAATATTAAGTTTTAAGTTTTATTTAAGAAATTACAACATTCTTCGTCTTAATTCACTGCGCAAAGCCCGGCAATCTAAATCTCAATTTCGTAATTATTTCTCTGCAATCTGCAAGCAACCGTCACTTGTTGTCTACACTTGCAGTTAAACATACAAACTCATTGAGTAATGAGTGTAAATAATCTTCTAATTACCTTGCAAAGGCATATTGTATAAAATAAACCGATTTCGTAACAAGCGCATCGTGATCTTTTACAATAACTCCATTGAAAATTGTAACGCCAATCAAAATCGAAGAACTTAGCCTACTTACTTAAAACATTACGCGGTTTTACCATTGTTAGCTTCAAGCCGCGCGGCCATGAAATCCATACTAATACTACTAATGCGAAAGTGAGTTCGTTTGTTTGTCTTTCCTTTACGTCACAACGGAGCATCCAATTGAGCTGAATTTGGCACATGGCACTTTTCATCTCGGAAAATTCAAATGTTTGTCGGAATAACTGTCGCCAAATTCCAGGTGAACGAACTATAGCTACTGCTACAGCTTACAGTAATACCTTACCTATATGTATAACAGAGTATATATTATATATATATATATATATATATAGACGGAGCAGCGGGAAAAAGGTGGTTAGCTTGAAGCACTCAACAAAGCGAAGCAGTACTTCACTTTGGGCAAGGATTACTGCTTTACACGTCGCAAGACTGGGCAGGTGTGTGTGTATGTGTAATAGGTTCAACTATGAGTTGAGAGGGTTATAAACTCACAAGCTGTATCGAACCCTTAAGTCTGAGGAGAGACTTTGCTTCCCTGTGTATGTTCTACCGCTTGTACAATGGGGTGTGTTCTGAGAAATAGTTTGAAATAATGCCAATGGCTACTTTCTACAGTCGCGTCGTACCGCTCGCCATCGGCAGGTAATTCATCCTTACACCTTAGGACCTAAGTGGTGACGCACAGTGTGGTTTCAAAGGAACTCCTCCTGCAAACGCTTAGGTTATGGATTGAACTCCCTGCCAAGATTTTGGCAAGGCTACTACAGTATGGGGTTCTTAGAGAAAGTGTGGCTGCGCGACGAGCAAGTAATTCACCTAGTGTTGCAAGCATAGGCTGCAGTGACCGCTTACCATCAGGCAGACCGTCAACTTGATTGCTGCCTTAGTGGTATATATAAAAAAAATGTACTTATTCGTAGTATGGCCACATAGGTATACATACCGATAAAACTTGGAAAAGTAGAAATCTGCTTATTAGGCTTTAAGTTATTCTTCACACTTGTTTATGTTTGGTATCAACTCATCTTAAATTGTCGTATGTTACAAGCTATAATAAAGTTACTTCTTTATAGCCTTAGTTTATCAATTAATTAAAAATTAAGTAACTTTCAAATTTTCTACTTGGCCCATCTGAGATAGCTTTAAAATGTATAAGTTAATAACTTTATAGAAGCAATTGATGATGAGACTTAACGACATAGGCTTTCTTTAACGGTTAAAACAGGTGAACAAGGTTTGTCTATAAAATTATATAATCGGCCAACATCAATGCAAAAAGGTATATTCTCATAGCACGCAGCAGTCGTCGAAAGAAAAAAAAATGAATACTTGATATAAAAATATCATAACATTGTAGCAGACGCATAAAGTCCGATCTAATAAGCTTGGTACGGACGAGTTTAGGAAGTAGATCTAGGAAAGTAATGCCCCACCGATGTAGAAAGTTGCTCTAGACACCACTATACGGATATTGTAATTACGAACAATATACAAGAAAAGTATATACGAAGCTGCGTACAAATGAAATAAAGACAGTAATAACACTAGTATGTCATTTTGTTTAAATAAAATATTTAATGACTGTAATGATATGTCATTTTGTTTTAAAATTAAAAAAAAAATTTGATATATACTGGGTTTTCAGATTTGGTAGCTAGCTAGCGTGTCGAGGTTCCACCGAGTCCGATGCCCGGTAGCAACAATCAAAATCTATTCCAATAGGTCTGCGTATTATCCTATACTATTACATATGTATTACTGCTCTTTTTTATGCTCGAAGGTAATTTTCTTGATAGTCTATTTCGTATATTATATAATAAGTATAGTTTTGATAGTGAATTAAATGTTTTATACGTCTTCAAAATATTTTGTTTCCAACATTTAATCAAAACATTCAAAATTACGCCAACGGATACTTTCTACCATCGCACCGCCTGCCATCGGCAGGGAATTCACAATACACACCCTAAAACCTAAATGACTACGCACAGTGCGGTTTGAGAGGAACTTCGTCCCGCGAACGCTTAGGTTCTGGAATGAGCTCCCTGCCAAAGTTTTCTCTAAGGACTACAATATGTGGTTCTCCAAGAAAAAAGTTATTAAATTTTTAAAGGGCCGGCAACGCGAGATTGTTGCCCCTGGTGTTGTAAGCGTCTATTTGCTACAGTGAGCGCAACATCAGGCGGACCATAAGCTTGTTTGCCACCTTAATTGTATTTAAAAAGTACTACATACATATTTTAGCCTGTGATTAAAACATTTGGTGAAAATTGGATCCCATAAAGACGTTAGAAGGTAGGAAATCGGCCAAAAATAACCTGACAAACGGCATCATGACAATTTTATAGATGCCGAATTTTCAAAAGTCTAGAACCCACCTATAGACGTCGAGTTTCGAAAAGCTATAGCAGTGTCGTCTTTCAGCAGTATCACTTTCAAAGAATTAATGATAGGTTAATTTGTAATTTTGCAGAAAATTACCCATTAAGCCAATTCTATGGTCCATTAGAATGGGTTCTCGTCATTCTCATGTCTCTTCATTAATCACATCAACACTTTCTTGTTCATATTTCACCATCTAACAGGCAAGATGTTGGAGAAATCAAACCATTACTTAATTTTTATTATCAATAAAATGTTTAATTATATATTGAAATAAGTAGGGCTTCGATTATCCGAAAATCCATAATTTATACCCCGGATCTATGGAGCGATCGCATTATAGTATGTGGATATTTTGAAAGGGTAAAACAAATATTTTTGTAATTGAAATTATGTTACTACATACGTAATTTATGCATTCGCCCATATTGAGCGTTCATTTAAATCAGACACAACTCTAGTATGTAGAATCCTTGCAATTGCGTTTGCATTCGGTTCCTCAAATACTTAGCAGATAGAGTTTTCACCTGTTGTTGCAAGCGTTCTTAGGCTGTGATGACCTTTTACCATCAGATGAGCCGTAAGCTTGATTGCAACCTTAATGGAATTTAAAAAAACTTTTGTTTTCGCCGGCATTCTCATATTTTTGTAGTTGTGTCTCGTGTTTTCATCAGTTAAGGAGGTTTTCGGATTATAGAGTCATTCGAATTAGCAATGGTACAGATTATCGAGGCCCTACTGTATTTAAATAAAGATTTTTGCAAATCTGTTTCTAAATATGTACAATAAAAAATATATTTTGAAAGTTTCACATTAGCGTTTTTCCCTACTAACTGTGGCTCCAACATTTGAACGGATTTTACATAGATACCCATCTCAAACATATCATATTTGAAACGTAAAGTTTAATCTTTATCCAAGGTATATTAGACAAAATAATCACTCTCGTTTTCACAGTAAAAAATCTGCTAAAGTGACCTCTAACCCGAACTTTCACTGGTCCCAACATAATGAAACGCAACGTATTAACATATCCGCTTGGTCATGGTGAACTTGAAAAAAAGTGCCGTTGAAAATAGCCAATCCTAGACCAAGCTGCTGCCGAAATGCCAAAATGTCGGCGTCGTCAGTGTTTGAGGTCGATTCCTTACGTTTTAAAAACGCACATTTTAAGACCATCAAACGTGGTATTAATAGATACTATATTCTTTTGTTTAGGTCAATAGTAAAACATGTGATTCCAAAAAGCGTCAATTCATAATTCTTTATGGAATTTAATACTGCCATGGTTTGATTTTCAATGAAGTACCTACTTAGATAGATTAATAGAAAATGTCATTCAAATAATGATATGAGAAATGGATGATCAAATGAATAAATCTTTTTTTGCATATCATTTTTTTTTTTCATTATTTATCTCGCAGTTCAAACGCGTTTAAACTCTAAAGAGTTATCTATTTCAAAATCACGCGATTTAAAAACGTGGCCTTTGTGGATCGACCCCCCGCCGCAGCGGCGCCTCACAGCCGTGACTTAGCGCATAATTTTAACGCTTATGAAGAGAAATTCGCTTTGATGCTCATATTGCCTCACAAACGCCTTGAACCTCTTCGTGATAGCGGTCTTCACTTTAACAATCACTTAGCAAATCAAAAATGAATTACATTTTCTATTGCAATGCTTAATGTCTACACACGTTACTTACATGGTCTCCTTCTGTCACGATGAAGACAGAATAAAAAGATGGCTAATTAATACATTAGTATGAATATTTCGTTATTATGTAATATTTAGATATTGTGCTTTATACATGTAATATTCTAACAAAATGTAACAAAAGACTTGCTTACTTCATCGTCTTTGCATTATTATGTCCGCTTACTTTTAAGAGGGCACATAAACTCAGGCACAGTTTTCATTCAACAAGGAATATTAATGAAGTATAGGCGAAAAACATTTAATGGTAATAACACGAATATTATCATTTGTATTTAAAATTTGCTAATTACAGCCCTAGGTTTTGTATTAATTGATATTTAATTAAATTTTCAGCTCAATTATATGTGCCGTTTTAATAAGAAATCAAAAAAAAATTATAGTTTACTTTGGGATTTTTTCGTATCAAGAAAATTTTATTGCATTATGTTTTTGCTAATATCGACCTTGGAATTATAATGTAGTATCTATATGGTTTTTTATTATTTATTTGGACTTGATTTACTCACTTAAAATATAATTCTGCTGAGGGCTGTTTTGCTTTATACCTCTTAATTGCTGAATACAGGCATTCTGTAATGATTTTGTGGACATAAACAGTCGGGACACGCATTTGGCCACTAACGATCATAAAAACCATTACAAGGTTGTCTCCCATTATGTGGGGTAAGCCTTTTTGCATTAACCCCTTTAGTCCTTCATGCATAGATGGTGAACCCATCACAGGGTCGAATCTGATGCAGGATATATCTGACTTCAGTTTGCTGGCTTTGTACATCCATACCAATACGATTACTGTATTATACGATGTCAAATATGACTAATAGGTAAACTGTGTCGTAAGGCAAGGCGATAACACTCGTCAGTCAAAGTAACTCTGTACGAACTATAGCTACAGATATAGCTTGCTATAGCAAACTTTATTAGTAGGTATAATTAAGCGATTAATTAAGGGCGGAGCCGCTGACAAAATCTAGTGTCGTATAAGTCTTAAATCACCAACTACAGAATAACAAGTGGTCAAATGAGAGATTATTGATCGATACAATCAATAAAAGACTGGTTTAGATTTCAAATTGGTTAGGTACTAAAATGCTGAATAAAAAACCAAACATTTTAATCTAAATATTTTTCCGTCCAATCCAATAACAAATACTTATTAAAGTCCAAATATTTAGGTAAGTATTACACGTCACTGCTTTCTCTTCATTCAAAATTTAATTTGCAGACAAGCATCTTACAGTAATTCTTAAGTCTCTGAGGTAGCGAGCGACCCATGAAATGGCAGACGTTATTTTTGTGTCCAAATCACAAGTCATACTCCGAAAGTACCTATCATCTGTGCAGATGAGCGAGTTGATTTCCCCACACTAGTACACACTTATGTCTAAGCATCGATCATTATAATCGCAGATTAGTGCCGTTAATTTATTTGAGAAAACTGATAATTATATGAATGAATAAATGACAATTCATTCGTGTCATTCATTTTGCCAACTCTTTCATCATACATAGACCCTATTTTTACCAGACTGCAGCAAAACCCAAAAGGAGGGTATATGTGTTTGATCTGTATGTATGTGGGACTCTGCGTTCCGTCGTAACTTCTAAATGGCTAAACCGATTTTAATAAATTATACGTGGTTATATTTGTCTTAAACTCTAGAGTGTCAAAAGCTATATATATAATAATTATTGGAAATCAAAATGGCGGATTTTGGCGCCAAAATTGCTTTGCTTTTCAGTTACTAAGATAACCTTTTATTTTTTTAAGTTACAGTCGGGTTTTTTTTTAATTTTAAAATAACTTTTTACTTGTTTCTTACTGGTCTTAATTTATATTATATACAATTTTAAACTCCAAACCAAGAGAACTATGAGTTGGGATCAAATAGGAAGGGCATGAGGTAAAATGTGGATAGTAAGATCTTTATGTTTTGAACTGATTATGCTTTTCGCCTTTTTCATATTTTGAGTCTAAATCATAGTTTTCTTGATTTAGAGTTTACAAAATAAGTTAGTTGAGTAAGAAAGAAAAGGGTATACATAAAGGTATATTATAGGTACTGTATAAGACACTGTACTGTACTGTACTGTACTGTGCATAAATAAAAATAATTGTTAAATTGTACTATTTAGAGGTTAATTTAGCACTCAGTGCTGCAAGATCTCCAGATTTTCCAGGAGATTTCTTAATTTTCTAATCTACTGATTTTCATCATTAATCTCTATTTGAGTAAAATAAACATAATTCTGACCACCGAAGAATCATATTTATTTATAATACAAGTGCGGTAAATAGGTTTTTACGAATAAGTGCCAAAGTGTTTTTAAAGGCACGCATTCGGAATAACCCTTTACGCTTACGTATTATGCAACGTTTTGCAATTCATTTTGCGAGGAAATAAACTTCATCAAAACTCATTTTTGACGTGACAACGTTTTATAAATTGGTTTGCCGGGTGACACTTCAACAAACTGCGTTACGCTCCGCTCACGTTATGCGCTCACAATGAGAGCGAGTGAGAGGCACGCGCCCGCCTAAGAGCGAGAGAGACAGACATAAAATCATTGTCACGTAAAACTTTCGCCCGTATACCGACTTTACAGGCAACCAGTTTTTAAAAGTAATATTTTCTAAAGACAAAGCAGTTTTGCAAATAAATGGTGCGCCTTTTTGTAATGGCGCGAATACAGGTCTTTCTTTCACTAGGCAAAGGTCTGCCCTACGTTCAGCCAAATAATGTTCAACATTTATGTTTTTGCAAAAATAATTTAAAATACGTACTTTTAAATCACATATTCAAGAACTTAATATCAAATTATATCGTGTAGTCTTATTATCTACAAATTACTTATGGAGTGCGCATACTTATGAATAGTTAATTTTTTCAAACATCAAAAATTCCTTGCATCCTATTCTATGGTGTAAGGTGTAAGGCTTAAAAAATAAAAAGAAATCCATTATTGCACACGTGCAACATTGGATTTTAGTAGTGTTTTATTTAATGCGTGCTCTAAAGAGATCTCTTCCGCATTATTTGTATACATAATAAAGAAGACTTTACGAGCAACTACATATAAAAAAAACTGTAATGTAAAAACAGAAAAAATGCGCATTCTATAATATAAAAATTTATAATTACAATAAACTGGCACTTTCTGTACTGATATCATTTCATTTATCAGTTAGTAGCATAAGGTAAAAAATATGTGATTGCATATAAATTAAATTTTTGGAAAAACTGAGGCTAATAATAGACAATTAATACAAATAGTTAATACTTTTATTTGTAAATACATACATATTCTACAAAATACCTAGACTTAGGACAAACATAAATATTTATCACAAAATTATTAATCCAATGCCCCCGCATTGGATAAATCAATCCTGCACCCCTCAGTTCAGAAGGCAGCAACTCCTAACCACCAACCACTGTGGCAAAGAAATTAAAAAATATTGTAGAGTATTTGCAATCTGCGTGCACTTTACGAACACCGTTGATCAACTTACATGCAAAAAAAAAACGAATGGGAAAACAAGGTCAAACTCGAGTTCAATTTCAATTGCAATAAATTAAGTTAGTTAGTTCATTTGGTTCTATCTAACCAATGGTTAATATTAATATTACTTACCTCCTGCAGTTAACAAGAACAAAGTTGAAAGATAAAATGCAAGTCTGCCTCGACTTTTCTGAAATGCCTTAAGAACAAGATACGTATAATAAAAACAAACATTGTTTTGATTTGGAGACAATGATAGAAATGAATTATCAAAGTAAACAAAAAAGAATAATATAACTGCTTTTTCTGTTTAAGTTTGTTTTTTTCTCAGTCTACGCAATTAAAAATATGGCCGAAATATTGCAATTTTTGTCGCATATTTTGACATTCACAAATAAATCAAAACCTATAGTGTTGGTATACCCGTTGTCCTAGAATCATGAAATTTGGCAAGAAGCAACGAAGCCGAAATTCATTAATTGGTTGTTATAACACATTAAAAAAAAGTTTGTCTTTCTTTCTGTCAAGACCCTTTTACTCAAGAACGCGCGGAGGTATCAAGTTGAAATTAATATTAAATACTAAACAGTCTGCGGTCACTTAAAGTTGTAAAAAAACAATATTCTAAGTCAATTCAATTAAAAAATAACCAAAATACGGTCATTTTTGTCGTATATTGTGACACAACTAAATCAAAACCTATGGGGTAGTTCCCGTTGACCTAGAATCATGAAATTCGGCACGAAGCAAGATGTTACATCACAAATTTAGGAGAAAAACTGATAATGAAGGCATAAACCTGTGTGATTTGATTTCGTGATGAAAGAACTATCTACATATAATAATTTTGGTAAAAACCCTCAGTGCGCGAGCCAGACTCGAACTCAGCCACTTTTTTAACTTTTATTTATGTATGTATATATGTAAAATTATATTTTTTTTATTAACTTCATTGCTTAACTCAAGATGTATCCACTTAATGATTCAAGCTCAAATGAACATATAGCACATCGTAAGCGTCACGAATCAGCCGATTTCACTAGGTAACCATTACATTAACGGATTCGCATATAAGCTTTGAGAATGTTTAACATTTGAATTCATTCATTTTAAGGTTAAAAAGAGATTTGTTTATTATGTTGGTATTAAGAAAGAGGAATCCAGTTTCTTATTAATTTATAGTAGTTTGAATAGACTTGCGTATAAAATACCGGTCAAGTGCGAGTCGGACTTGCGCATCGAGGCTTCCACGCTTAGTAAAAAATTTAAAAGTTTGTCGGGATGACATTAAACTTTAATTTTAATTTAATTTATTGCATTTAATTTAATTTATCATATTTTTTAATTTTAATAATTTTTTATTTATAATCTACAGACATATATTCATTCGATTATAATTATCTTGTAGTGTATAAGTGTATTTAATTTAAATAAATAAATGTGTGTACTACATTTTTTTTTTTTTGATAGACCTCGTAACGAAAATGGTCTAAGCAGCCGCCATTTCTTTGTTTAAAAGGTAAAAAAAAGGATTTCTTTTCTACTGAATGGGTTCTAGACAATGACATTCCACAATTCAGGTATACTAGACATGCGGATCTCTATGAATCTAGCTGCGGCCAGCTCCGATTTAAGAATAGCTTATATATAATATACTTAATAGACCTTTGCAAAAAAGGCTTAAAATACTTAAAATCCGCCTCTGAGGGCAATTTGTTTAAGTATTCAGCACTACGATCAATGCCATCAGTTTTTTGTGAGCTTTGCGAACCACTGATGCTACAATATTTAATTTGCATTTTTACCAATGAATTTGTGTCTTACATTTCTAATTCGATTTCATATTGTGGTGTAGGTCAATATTTTCGCTACTATAGTATAGTATCATGATTTCCAGTCTGTAACTCATTCCGTTTACGAGCTAACGACTTACTCGGATAGACAGATTGGTAGCAATTCATTTTTCACTTTGGGTACGGAACCCCAAAAGACTTATTCTTATAACGGAGCTAACGGAGTCCTATTACTAGGCCTACGCTGCACCTCTGTCTGTCTGTTCGTCCTTCAATGAGCTATATCTTTTAGATCGAAGTAGCTTTCCATATATTTTGTGTTATTAACGCAGGTTTCCTACAAAATAATAAAAAATCGGACAAGTGCAAGACAGAGTCGCGCACGAAGGGTTCCGTACTATTCTATAAAAACGGCAAAAAAAATCACGTTTGTTGTATCGGAGCCCCCCCTTTTTAGTGTTAGTTGTTATAGCGGCAATAGAAATACATCTTCTGTGAAAATTTCAGCTGTCGAGCTGTCACGGTTTATGAAATACAGCCTGGTGACAGACGGACGGACGGACGGACGGACGGGCAGACGGACAGCGAAATCTTAGCGATAGGGTTCCGCGATAGGGTACGGAACCCTAAAAAACTACAAAAAAAAACATGTTTTTGTATTTTTTACACTATTTGATAAGGAGTAATACACGCAAGCTTCAAACCGCAAACGATTAAAGTCCATTACACACGGAGCTATAATACATATTAGTATAATAGGTCAAACTATAAATATTTATTGCTTCGGGTGTGGTAATTTAAAGTTTACTATTGCTCCGTGTGTGATGGGCTTAACTTCAAGCTCTACAGTAAAACAACAAAAAATAAAAATCGGTCAAGTGCGACTCAGGCTTGTGAATTCGGTGGTAGTAAGGAACCCTCGGAGCACGAGTTCGACTCGCACTTGGCAGTATTTTAAACTTACTGTAAGTACATTTTAATATCAGCGACATGTCAAGCTTTCGTTAAGTTTTCTCTCGTTACGCAGGTGCACACACGTTGTGTGACACAAATATCATTTACTGTAACTATATACACGCAAATATGTTCAGTTACATACTTAAGTCTTGCATAATAAGTAATACAAATTATCACTTACTCACAAAAATCTAGAATTGTGTGTCGGTCTGTCGCGTTTAACATTTACACATGGCAAATACCAATAATAGTGTCACTTAAGTGGTATTTATGAAAAATAATGTTCTACACGTTCATTTTTTTAGCGTAAAAGTCATTACTTTACTGTCAATATGATAAATTCGTCCGTAAACTCAGAACTTGGGTAAAGGCCATTGAATACATACGTACCCGTACTAGAAGACGACTTTAACCACACCTGGCGCCACTGTATGTAAAATAGCACTGGTTGTTATGTTGTAAACCAACCGATAGGCAAGTGAGTCAAATCACTAAGAGACTCCAACCCGCTATTACCGCCCTAGGCGAATGGTTTCGGAAATGGAGAATCGAAGTGAATCCCGACAAAAGTTCTGCCGTTCTCTTTACCTCAGGCCGCCCTCCGCGGCCATTTCCCCTCTCAGTCTTAGGCCGTGCCATTCCTTGGCAAAACAAGACCAAATATCTCGATGTGATCCTGGATAGGCGTTTGAACTTTAGCGATCACACCAAAATAGTTAGAGACCGAGTTTTTGTACTTGGTCGTCTATATCCCATGATAGGCAAGTACATTAAGGTGTCGCTTAGAAATAAGCTGACTCTTTACACCACTTGCATCCGCCCTATACTAGCAAATACTAGCGTCGTTTATGCGTTGTCTAAACGCAATCTACACAAACTCCAGACCCTCCAAAACCGCTTTCTCAGAGCGGCCTCAGGAGCCGCCTGGTACGTCCGCAATGCATCTACTCAGGGACTGCGAGCTCCCCACGATTCCTCAATATCTCAAAGACCTTTTTTGAGTGTACACAAAATCACCCGAATCGATTAATTGTGCAATACACAAAGTATCATCCCCCCGACCGACCTCGGCACGGTCGTAAAACTATCGTTAGGCGGCCTCGGCACGATCTAACGGCCCGAGATGACGATCTCGCTGTCCGGATAGCGGGATTAGTCTCTACGACCTCCCCTAATAGGGCCTTCCCCCTAGCACGACGCCGACGTCCCCGGATTCGTCGGCTCCCGCAAGGATACACGAGGTATTAAAGAATGCCGGGGCGCTTCTTGCCCCCACTCAATCGCAACCGCACCCGTAACGGGGAACTCCCCTTCTGACGCTGACTCACCTCTGAGTTCGAGACTCACGCCGGTCGAAGGGACGCCCTCGAGACCGACAACCTAAGCCGCGGGGAGCCCTTGAGCGTTGGGCGCTATATGGGCTGAGGCTCCTTCAGAGTCACGCCCCAAAAAGCCCGGTGAAGCAGTAATAGCTGCAACAACCAACTGCATAGTCAGTCAGAAAAAAAAAATATGTTGTAATGGCGAAATACTGTCATAAAATTTATTATTTAATAATTATCATTAAAAAAAGTTCAAAATATTTTTTTCTTCGTTCTTCAGCTAATCGGCTTGGGATGCCACGTGTCCTATTATTATCCAACGCAACGGTATTGTTCTAGCCTGTTTCAAAAGGTGTAACTTCTTTTCTGATAACTTTATCAATGGACGAACCAGCTGAATGAAGGGCGTTCTATACGGGCTTATAAAACTATATCTAGAATCTTTTTGTTTTTTTTTTATACCACTAAGGTTGCAAACAAGTTGACATTCCGCCTGATGGTAAGCGGCCACTGTAACAACACCAGTGGTATCACTCGCGCGTCGCCGACCATTCAAAAATCTATATACCTACTTTCTTCAAGTAGTTGAAGTTGAACTTGAAGTTAGTTCTTGAAGAACCCTAGACTGTAGTCCTTTTAGAAAACATTGGCTGGGAGCTCATTCCACAACCCAAGAGTATAGGGAAGAAGTATCTTATCAAGAGCTCAAGCGTAAGTTATTCTTATCCGACTGTCCCAAAAGAAGTACAATGTTTTTAAAAATAAATATTTCAGAGGCAAGTTATTACCGTCATTAGGTATTTCCTATTGCAGTGTCTTCTGTATCAACTATATATTCAGGTTCCTGCACGAAGTTTCTATAAAAAAAAAAAAAACATTTCTGACCCGTGCATATTAATCATTCGATCAACTACTTTATTTTTCTTTTGACCAAATTTTTTTGTCACTAATGGTCATGGAAATTGAAATGTGTGAAATCTTGCGAGATCGCGTGTGATTTTGCGTGCAAGATTCTTTTAAATTAATTCGAGACCTCGACATTTATAGATCACGGTAAAGTACTTACCTACAGAAATTGCATTCCCCAATTGAAAGTGCTGCAAAAATGTTTTTTGGTTTCGAAATAATATTGAGTAACATTTGTCACTACAACTTTATCTCTAGTTTCGATAGAGCAAGATTTAGGTCTGGCCACATCTGAGATATAAAACAGCGTTATTCGTGACTAATACTAACACTATATAACTTCCTTTTTTTAAGTCGGTTGAAAAAGAAATGACGTGTGTATAAGTGGGATAACAGGATCGTAATAGAAGGGAGGTCGACACTAGTAAGCGGCGGGCAGTGGCCATAAGTGACATATAAGTATACAGTCGCAGTATATAATAAATGTTATATATGAGAAAGTAACTCTGTGTGTCTGTTACCTGTTCACACTGAAACCGCTGTACCGATTATGATAAAATTCGGCATGGAGTTAGTTTGAGTCCCCGAAAAGGACGTTGGTTTTTTATTCTATATTTGAGGTGTTGCCGCTGAAATCCTACACCGATAACCGAATTTATGTCGGGTGGAACCGCGGGCAAAAGTAAGTAGTATGGATGGTAAATGAAAAATTTACAAAAAAAATATCCTTCTATAGGTACATAGAATTTATTCATACATATGGTTTTGTAATAATTGAAAATTCAGACTTGAAATGGTGATCACAATTTTGTAAACTGATCTTGGGGTGAATTCTAGATCATTGAATCTTCTTGTACAATGAGTCAGGATCGAACTATATTTTAGTAACACTAAATCCTTATTATTGGTCAAAAGGCTTTCACTTTACAAGTTTTAAACAGTAACAGAACGCGTTATGTAATTTATATATTCTTCAAGAAATGCGAGTGCCAGTAAAATGGTGTATTAAAATAGCATTTTTTCCGTGACTTCGTCCCTGTAGAATTTTAAAGCAAAAAAGCTTTTACCTGTTTATGGTTTCATCAACAAAGTTTCGGAATTTTCAAACAAATTTTCAAATCCTATTTTGACCTCTAGAGGATTTTGGGTACATTAGGGATTGGGTGAAAACATTATATTTATTTAGACAAAGAGATAATGTACCCATTACAAACAAAAACCAAAGTTTATAATATTAATTATAGATATATAGATGTATTTTCTATACCTACAGTGACATTATTTTTTAATGATATCCGATTACACGGACGTAATGCTGTTATGCTGTAGTTAATTTATAAACTTTAAGTCATTTCCACTTAATTATTACCTATTATTAATTATTGCTCTTAATGTTTTCTTTAATATTGTTTCAAATTTTTCACCGACTTCAAAAAAGGAGGAGGTTCTTAATTCGGATGTATATATATATATATATATATATTATGTTTTTACTGTAATGCATTTAAAACTTAAACTTTTGGTCAAAAAAAAATAATTGGTGTTAATTTGGAACTGGGGAAACGTCTATTATGTTGATAATTGTATACATTTTGTTACTAGTATGGATGTTTTTAGTGTCCGAAAAAAACAATCAATCACTTAAAAGTAAAAAAAAAAACTTTTATTAACAAAAAATACAACCGGCTTCAAAAAGATGCACTAAAAAGGTAAAAATAATTACTATTTTCCAAAAATCTGATCTGAATTACAGTTTGAAGTTTTGTTAAGAAGTTTTTATAATAGTAATTGTTTACATTTTTACTAAATTTCAGCGCTGTAGTCTGTAATTTCTGTAAAAAACATTTTGACTGACGGACAGATGGAGGGACAACGCAAAGGGATCAATATTTGACTACGGAATCATAACAGAAAACACATTGCTAGAGTACAGACAGAACCCTCTCCGATATCAAACAAACAATTTTTGAACGTTTTGTCTATTTGTTCAAATGTCACGCGAAATCTACCAAACAAAATAAATAGAAATTAAAGGTAGGTAAACATTATAGATGAAAACTTACTACGCGGACAAAGTCACGGGCGTCGGCGAGTATAAAATAAGAACCTAAGTAGGTAACTAAACTATGTTATATTTAAAAACTATTTTAACAATTTACAACTTAAAGAAATTTCGATATTCTCGACGTACCTAGATTCAAGATCTTCCAGTTTATACAAGTTTCCGCAAGTAATCAAATTTACTGCAACACAGTTCTAAGTCACTCTCTGATAAATAGAGAACTATTCCTTACTAGCTTCATACATCCCTACAGATATGGCACGGCCTACCCTCACCTTGGGAAAAGTACGTATAGTGCGCGCACGGCGGGCCGCGGCGTCTAGATACTTTACCTTGGGCATTAATAGAAAAAATAAAAGGCAGACCTAAAGGTATTATTTACTTAATCTTATGCCTTGGGGCGGGCGTAGTTAGGACCATCATCTATCACACAGGCAAGGGACCTAATTCTCACTTCATCCGAGATAATCTCGTATTAGAGATTATCTGAAAGGCACTATCTCGATTGTAAAATTTCGATCGTCGACATCATTTTCGCGTTTGCTGTATTCTCACTATCAATCGAAACAACCTTCGAACAAAATGTCGTTCGAAGCGGTGGAATGTTGCCATTGTTAACCGGTTACACTATGAGGTACGTTCCGTTGCACAGTTGTAGAGCGATATTAAAAACGCCTATTCTAATATGCTTCTTTTGATATATTAAAAAAGGGTTTGGTGACTACAAAATGTTTGAAGCAACATTTTACTTGTGTTTCATCATTATTAATAAGGAAATAATAAGTATAACTAAGTTTGTGAATCCCTATTTCGAGAAATTGCTTTCATCTTTAAGCGGAACGTATTTGGACACAAATAAAAAAAAACTCTGTTTTTGTTGTGTGTTTTATTTGTTTATTTGGTTGAGAATTTTAGGTTTTTCTTATTTTTCAACGGTGTAATTATGTTTATTAAATATTTTCACATGAAATTACCACCTAGTATTATCAAAATACTACGCAGTACTAAAGATGGCCAACTAATTGGCGTCGTGTGTTACACTATAATTCGGCAGACTGGGATGGATTGCGCGAATTTTACGCATCGTACCAGTGGAGGCAGATCTGCTTTAACTCAGAAGATTCTGACGTCTGCGCAGCCGCAGTCACTGAGACAATCCTTGCTGGTATGGAATGCTATATTCCTAACCCCCGAGTAACTGCCGGCGTCAAAAAACGACCGTGGTTTAATAGGTCTTGCAGATAAGCTAAAATTCTTAAGCAAACTGCATATGAGGCTTGGACCACGGCTCGTAATAATAAGGATCTGAATATTTCTGAGTTAAAACGCAAATTAAATGCTGCCTCGAGGTTCAGTAAGAAAGCAACTGACAGAGCAAAATTCCAATTCATCGGCAAAATAGGCGGGCGACTTGCGAGCTATCCTTCTGGGAGTCGTGCCTTCTGGTCGCTTGCCAAAGCTGCTGAAGGGAACTTTTGCCAGTCGTCGTTACCACCACTGTGAAAGACCGATGGTGACTTGGCCCTTAGTGCTTAAGCGAAAGCCGATCTACTGGGCAGTCTCTTTGTCTCGAACTTGAACATGAACGATGAAGGCGGTGTACCACCTACTATACCGTGGTGCGGTAAGACCATGCCGGAAATCTCCATAACGCAGCGGGAGGTCCGGCGGGCGTTGGTTTCTCTAGACGTTCATAAGTCGAGTGGGCCAGACGGTATTTCAGCAGTGTGCTCCTGAGTTATGTCCGGTAGTCACGCGCCTCTTCGCGCTTTCCTACCACACTAGGTAATTTCCGTCTTCATCGAAGACTGCGAATGTGCACCCGGTGCCCAAAAAGGGCGATAGATCAGATCCATCGAATTACAGGTCTATCGCTATTACCTCTCTCCTCTCCAAGGTGATGGAGCGTGTGATCAACACACAGCTTCTAAGATACCTAGAAGTACACGACTTGGTCAGTGACCGTCAATATGGCTTTCGCCACGGTCGCTCTACTGGTGACCTTCTAGTGTATCTCACACACCGATAGGCACTAGCCATTGAGAGTCAGGGGGTGGCATTGGCATGTAGCCTGGACATAGCGAAGGCGTTCGATCGGGTCTGGCACCGGGGTCTTCTATCGAAGTTGCCATCTTACGGAGTGCAAATGGGTGGCTTGCTTTTTGTCCGGCAGACGCATGCGAACCGTAGTTGATGGTAATTGCTCTGATAGCATGGACATTAATGCTGGTGTCCCGCAAGGCTGTGCTGTCTCCTACGCTGTTTCTACTGCATATCAATGACATGATGGACATCAACAACATACATTGTTATGCAGATGAGAGTACTGGAGACGCTTTATACACGGGTCTTGCAAACACGTTCCGTTGTGGAGGAAAACCGCGGAGTACCTGTGTCTCAAATCGAGACCACACTGTCCAAGGTCTCTAAATGGGTACTGGTAAACTTGGTCCTTCAACCCTACAAAGACACAAGTGTGCGCGTTCACCGCTAAGAAAACTCCATTCACTGTAGTTCCACAATTCCAGAACACTCCCTTCTCCATCTCCAAGAGCATTGGGATCCTTGGTGTCGACATCTCCAGCGATGTTCAGTTCCGAGAAGCTGCCTTCCAAAAAACTTGGTGTACTCAACAGAGCGAAGCAGTGTTTCACGTCGGGGCAAAGGTTGTTTCTTTACAAGTCGCAAGTTCGGCCCCATACGGAGTACTGCTGCCATCTCTGGGTGGGTGTACCCGGATACCAGCTTGGCCCTTTTGACTCAGTTCAACGACGGGCTGCAAGAATTGTCGACGATTCCAAACTCACTTGCGGTATCGAGCCCTTAAGTCTGAGGAGAGACTTTGCCTCTCTGTGTGTGTTCTACCCGATGGTTCTACCGCTTGTACAATGGGTTGTGTTCTGAGGAATTGTTCGAAATGATGCCCACTGATACTTTCTACCATCGCATCGCAGGGAATTCATTCTCACACTTTAGAACCTAAATGGTCGCGTACAGTGCGGTTTCAGAGAAACTTCCTCCCAAAAGAAGTTATTAGATTTCTGAAGGGTCGGCAACGCGCAAGTGATACCCCTGGTGTTGTAAGCGTCCATAGGCTACGGTGACCGCTTACTTACGGTGAAGATAATATTTTTTTACATGCCGTACATTTTCGTTGTTCCAAAGGTAGGGGAAAAAAAGTCAAGGAACAATCTATAGAACGAAATATAAGAAAAATATGGTCTGCATTAAAATGTACGGCATCATTTTTTCCTAATTTATTTATCTTAATACTATTTAAAACAAGGGGAAAATGTAGAAAATTGCTATATTTTATTAGTCTATGAATATTTAAACTTTTGCAAAAATTTAAAAAAAAACAGTTTTTGTATTTCTCTATAATTTTTTTAGAACATTTTCCTTTGAACGGCAATACTATATAACAATTGTAGGTATTTTACAATATGATGTTAAAAAAAAAGTTGCCGTACAGAGTCAACTGAGTTTACAGCTTTATAAATCAAGTATACCATGAAATTAAGATAATTATTAATATACGTTCAAATGAACAATAATTTTTTGACGGCATTATTTTTAATAGTACTTTTGAGTGCTAGATAATGTTTTGGAATCGAAGCCGTACTTTTTCGAATCACTCCCCGGACCACGGAAAGAGAGGGGGTTGCAACCCCGCGATTTTTTCCCCTTGTCGCATAATTTTTGTACGGCGTTGCGGAATAATGGATTAGAAGCCGTATTAAAACAGTATGAAACTGATGCCGTACAGAATGAAATGACCAAATTTACCCTGGAAATTGTCAGATAATCAAAAAATAAATTACCGACTTTGTGGCGCACCATTTTTTTACGGCACTGCGCGCTTTCTTATTATTATTCATGGATCTATCGATGGTAAAAATGCCGTACAAAAATATATGTACTCACTCTGCCTGCACTTTTGAATTCTCACCAGCACTCAGTTGGACAGCTTACAAGTGACGGCATAGTGCTGAATCTTATTATTTTATGCTCTTATATCGTCCTATATACGTCTCCTGGTGGTTCATATGACCCATCCATTTTGGTCTATGGCACTTAAGACTGACATTTAGTCTATGAGACTAAAGAATCTAATATTGCTCCAATTTTATTATTACATTTAGCAGCTAGCTAAACGACCGTGTCAAATGTGTTTCTTTATATTAAATATACGTAAAGGAACAAACACAATACATTAAAATTTGTTTATTATTTTCTTAATATCTATTATCAGATATTTACGCAATATGGATACGTCAAATGTTAAAATATAACTTGTGATGAGTATGTTATAATAAAACTACAGTTTTCTATTTATAAATGAAAAAAATGTCATTAAAATCTAAAAGACCTTTTATTATACGAGCAATTTTTTGAGCAATGATTAAAAATAAAATTGGTACTTGAATATGATTCACATTAAACTTGAAATTTATAAACACAAAATGGTTTTTTTTTCCGAATTTTCGAAGATTTTTATTGAAAAATAGTTGAAACATTTCATCACATTTACCCCTCCCTACTCTGTGACAGACGGATGAACGAACATGAGAGTAATTTTAGAAAGGTTCTGATTTCCTTTCATGGTACAGAACCCTTAAAATATAGAAAAACTATGTACCTACTCAAGTTTTAAAAAAACGTGAAAGAAATATCTCAAAAAATTGAGCCTCAAAAAAATATTCATATTACTCTCTCCAGTGACATCCATATATAAGCATAAGCTTCTTGTAATATAATCTATCTATGCTAAAGAGCTTGTTGAACTCACAAATATCTGGAACTGCCAGTTGGATTTAAAAAATCTTGCTTTTGATAGATCGATTCTTGAGGATGTTTATAGGCTATTAGAGCAAAAAGATAAAAAGGCAGTAAGATGCTAAGCGAAAACAAATGCGCTATAAAGATACAGTACTTAATTATTTCAATAGGTACCTACCTATAATAATGTTACAAACATAAACTATGATTTTCCTTTTTTTTCAAATGTAACAAAGCATAAATTATCTTACCATACTAAAATCCGAAAGTTTTGTAATCCGTGCAGCTGCAAAGCAATAAACAAAGTTCAAATCCTTTGGCCTTTATAATAAAAAACAAACTTTAAAGATTAAAAAAATATCACAAGTCCAAAAGAAATTAAAAAAAAAAAACACAATAACCAGACGCACTTATAGATTCGTCACTCTTGTTTGAATTCTTGAGTTCGAAATTTGGATCGCGCGCGAAACGTTCGTAGACAAATAATTGCCACTTTTTATTTTTTAATCGTCTATTGCATGCCAGTGCTAGCGTTACGTTCGGAAGTGTGTCGCGCGATATGCGTGCTAAGAACGCGCTGGACGGTGGTCAACTGCATGAAACTCTTGAAATGAACACACGGAGAACTGTACGCATGCATGTCAGAAATCGCAACACATCTTTCCAGATGTCAAGGTAATTGAAATTGTACACTTAGAATTATTAGTATCATTAATTTTCTTCTGTATTGGAGAAAATTGTCTTTTTAGGTACTTATCTGTAACAGCACAATGCTAAAACAAGTTTAAAGCACTTTCACTCTACTTGAAAATGTAATGATGTTATGCAGATATGTTTTGAGGATGATACAGTAAACAGAACTAAGATTTGAACTGTCTTAAAGATAATGAACATGGCAGTTAACATTTTTCGACTTCTGATCACAAACTTAGGTATAACAATATATGTATGTACCTACATAAATCCTGCTAACGCACCCCTTTTCATGAACATTTTATTTATTTATTTAAACAGTTTATTGCAAAAAATACAAAATACAACTTAATTTAATACCTTAGGCATTATCTACCAGTCGACCTCAGGGTCATGCAGAAAGCTTAAGATAGTTGTTTATGTAGGAACGATTAATATCTATTAACTAGGGTTTGAATATATAAATTTAATAAATACATATATACATATATGTTAATACATATTTAAATATACATACATACACATTGTATTGTATTGTATAAAAAACTTTGTATTATGGCAGTCCACCAGCATAGTTAGGATCTTTTGAAGGGTTCAGGAACCATACACACTTGTGACGAAATATGATAGTAAAAATAAATTTTATTTTAATTATTTTACATGAAGCTGACTAGTTAAAAATTACAAGTAAATATAAAATCAAAAGAAAAGTGATGCTCCTACCAAATAGTTGCTAAAACAGAAGAGATTTTTTAATTTTTCAGGTGTTTTAGCCTAAAGTATAAATTTACAGCACGTTTCTAAAACGGTATAACCTAAATATACGCTTCTTCTACTACGCTACTACCTAGTATACGTTTGTTTGTAATGACTAGAGACCAGAATGAAGAAATGAAAGAAACGAAGGAATAAAACCATCGAGAACCATTGTGACACCACTTCTTAAAGTGTCTGTCTGTTCTTTTGTCGGTCTATCAGAGACTAGTAACTTATCGAGCTTTGAAATATTTAATCTTGACACAGCTAGTAGGTAATTATATTTCATGCGACAGAAATATAATTTACCTTTCCTGTGTACAGAAAAGAAGTTTATTACAACAACAGGTAATTTTATTCATATAGTGTTTATTATTATTATAATTATTAGTATTTTGATTTGATTGAGTTATTAAGTAATTAAGCATATAGTGGATGTTAGATACAAGGATTTATCGAATTACTTGCAGGCCTTGATAAATAAAATATATATCTACATAGTTCAGTTATGCCTGTATTCAGCGAGCACCGTTAGCCCGATCCTGCATTAGAAAAAAGCTGGCAATAAATGGCGCAAATGGCATAGCGTGATTATTAAAATGTCCCTAATATACCTAACAGAAGTCATGTTCTCTCCATCGACCACCACTTACTCCGTACGGGTTCACAAACAAATCCCTCCCCACGCCATTATTATTATTAGTCATATTCGCTATCTACCATTGATCTAATTTGAGACACTCATCAGTCAAAGGAAACCTGTCTTCTCTCGTTCAAGACCCAATGGGTATGTTCACGTGCATAGTTGAGTCGCTTCGGTCGTTTCGAGTGTCTTCAAATTAATTTCGGGTTTCGACAATCTAAGTTAAAAATTAATCAGTCTACAGTTGGATGCTGCGAATGCTATGATGAATCGATACCAATTAAACGAATTCTTGATTATATTTATCGATATTAATATACTTGAATTTACTTAATAAAAGCCGTTTAGTAAAAAAAAGTTTCAGTTATCTACTTAAGCAAAACAACAGTTATTAATTAGACGAATTTGAATTTGAAAGTGAAAATAAAATAAATGACGTAAAGTATCTTGTGGTACAGGCGCTTTTATTTCACGAGTAATAAATAAGTGAATGTGTCGAGCGGCTGAGCGGCTGAACGAAACGGTGCGTTCGCATAGTACGGGCAGAAAGCGCGAGCATGTCTCGCCCGGGTCCGCTATCTCCGCAAATATCTGAGACGCAGTCCACAGTAAAATACTTCTACAGACATTACACTATTCTACTAAATCTGTTTTATCTATATCA
This sequence comes from Apoda limacodes, assembly GCA_946406115.1. Lineage (NCBI taxonomy): Eukaryota > Metazoa > Arthropoda > Insecta > Lepidoptera > Limacodidae > Apoda > Apoda limacodes. The sequence goes on from OX291559.1 coordinate 14,369,985, forward strand.
TATAGTTAAATTATTCACGGTTTCGTTATTCGCGTATTAAAAAATGAGGAACATATTATCTCTAATAATCTATACTTACCTATATGATAAAGCTTATGAGTTTGTTTGAACGAATCTTTCTTGATATATATCTTAATAAATTATATATTTCTTAATAAATCTTTAGAACTATCAGTTAAATCTTATATACCTATAATTTTCCATTTGATAACCCAATTCTTGAGGATTAGCATTTAGCATCTCTAGCGCTATGTATTACCCTTAGGAGCCGAGTAAACAAGAAAACAAGAAAGCTAAGCGAAAACGAAATAATAGAGCGGGCGAGCAATGAAACACGGTGGGTCAAGGGGTGGCCTAACAGGTACAGCGCAAGAGCAACGAAGACAGCAGAACAACGTCTGCCAGGCCAGCTCGTTTAATAATTGGGAAAAAGTATTACTTGCAGTCTCTTTTGATGTTTTTGCATTTGATAACCCAATTCTTTTAAGGAAGGATAAGGCTTTTTGACAAACAAGCTACGATCTTTAGGAGCGGAGCAAAATGAAAAAACTCAAAAAGAACCCTTAGCTAGAAATAGGTAATAGCGCGGGCGCGCGATGTGACGGGGAGTATCAGCAACGGAGAGGGCAGGGCACAATGTCTGCCATGTCAGCTTTCGTTTTTTATATCACTAAGGTGACAAACAAAAGGTCCGCCCAATAGTAAGCGGTCACCTTAGCCTATGGACACTTGTAAAACCAGGAGCATCAATGCCTGTTACCGACCCATTAAAAATCTAATAACCTCCTTTTTGAAGAACCCCATATTGTAGTCCATAGACAAAACCTTGGCATGGAACTCATTTCATAAACGAAACGTTCGCGAAAGGAAGTTCCTCTGAAACCGCACCATGGTTTACTTAGTAGGTTCTAAGATGTGATAATAATTGACGATTTCTCTCTGCTGTATCTCCGAAACTACTGAACCAAAAATTTAAAAAGAAATTAATTCTTTTTTTATTTAAAGATACAAAAAATACTATAAGGAGTCTACGACCTAAAAATAACATGGTTAATCTCAATTCATCTTTTTCATCATTCTAATTTAAAACTTAAGGAATCCTGTTAATTACGGAACACATAGTACGCGAGTCCAACTCGCACTTGATCAGGATTTTAATTTTTTATTAGATTATTAGATTTAGTTGTTCATTTTTCAATAGTGTGTGCAAATGCCGTTTAACAATGATTTTCAAATTGTGAATCAAGCCAATCGGTTATACAGGAACGAATTTTTTTTCAATTGAGTTGTGATCAGTGATGCAAAAGTTCCCGATTTTTCGGGAGATCTACTGATTTTGGCTATTGTCTCCCGCTATCCCGATTTAGCTTCCCTTTCTCCCGATTTACAGTTATATGTTATATTATATTCAATACACAGCAAAACTTAATGAAACCTGGGGCCTTGGATAGGTCACAATCGAAAAAGCGTGCAGTATCGCTTCAGACAAAGCGTTTTTGAAACGATCGTAGTAGCCTTATTCCTCATGTATCGAACACGATATTTCGTGGGCGTCGGCTGGAAAACTACATTACGAGTATCTGTGCCAATTATCGAAAATCGCTTTTTTTTATTTATACTATGTAATGTGCTGTTTCATTGTAACTTTTATTTACAGTCAACTTACTCATGGTTGGTTTTAAAATTAATAATATAGAAATGTTTTAAGTTTAGTTTATCCTAAATAGGTATATTGTTGTGAAAATATTAGGTACTTACGTAAAAACATTCTAGCTTTCTAGTAATGAAAATCTAGCTATGCATTTACTATGAATCTGTTGAATTAGAAATTAGACTAATATTTAGAACACAGATTTCAAATAATACCATCATACATTTAAATAATATCTAATTACAAAATGGTGCTTATGATGTTGTGAAAATATAACAATAATTAAAGATTCAATATACCTAAAAAGCATCTTTATTAAGGTTGGTATATTTCTTTATATCGGAATATCTTAGAGTTCATTCATTATTGTTTAGTGAGTGTACGAGTGGAAGTTCTGTGGGATTGTTATGGCCACCGATCACATATAGTTATGGCACTCCTTCCCGAAAAGATTAATAATTAAATCGATTTGAATTGAAATATAATAAATAAATTCTCAAAAAGTTCACTATATTATGTAAGTTTATTTTTAATATTAACGAGAAAATGTTTTTAAACTAACATGTAAGAGGTGGTATGAAGATAGAAAATAATAGATAAGTAGTAAATCTCCCGACTTCTCCCGATTTTTATCTGGCAAATTTCCCGATTTAAAATTTTCACTTTTACAACACTGGTTGTGATTCTGTCGTACAGTGCAACAAACTTTTCTGACCCGGTGGTCAAAAATCAAAACTACAGTCGCCAGTTTGAAATGGTGTGAATTTACAACAACAGGTCAGTGTCGGTCGCTAGACACCGGGTCAGAAATGTTTGTGGCACTTTAAGTTCATTGCAAATTTGGACAGGACAACGTAACAGAATGTTAACTAATAGATAATAAATTTTCACAATATATCGGATAATAATATTTGCATATCGACATACTTATTTTTAAACTACCATTGAACATTGCCTTTCATATAAAACAATGGAAGATACCGAACCTACATACACTGTGGCAATTAAAAACGTATCAAATTTGAGTAAGCACACGCCGATGTGGAATAGTTCTGTACAGTTTTAAGCAGATAAAAGATGTCTGCAAAACTTTCATTCGATACCTACTGAACTAATTAAAGGCTCCATAATTTGTCTATTATTAAGGTTATATCGAAGTAGATTAAAGAAGTCTCCTATGACTTTTAAGTTATGAAAAGCTAATAATAACGTTTAGCTAAAGCTTAAGCTAAGCGGATTAGAACAATGTTAATATTTTAAAAGGTTGCCATATCATAGAAGAAGGATACCAAAATACCCTGCGCGCTAGACCTGGGACATTTGCAAATCGTTGAAGTTGATAATAATTAATAGAGTTGCTTTGTTCTGTGTTAATATTTTTCAAAAGGAAGGCTGACAAATACTTTTTTATTTCAATGTAAGAATGACGTGTTTCGTATTTTCAGAAATTCATCCCCTACTTAAGGGTGGAAAGAGGTGGCAAATTTTATATTAAAAGAAAAATTATATAGTATAGTCTTATTAACAAAAACTTCATATAATATACATCAAAAAACTTACTTTTGGTGTTGAAATGCAACCTTCAAAATTTTTTTTAAGAGATTTATTTAAAACTTTAACACGATAAATGTCAGACATATTTCTTAATTTTTAAATTTCAATCCTTAAGCGAAAAAAGAGGTATTGCTAATTTGTATGGGAAATAAAAAGTAAAACACTTATTTTGGCATTTTTCAAAATTAAGCCATTTTATTGCAAAAGCTCTTAAGCCCTTTGTAAAGAAAATATATATTTTTTTATGCTTAAATTTACTTAAAACTTAGTATTGATCCTTTTACACGATAAATTAAACACGTATTTTGGTATTTTTCATAATATAAACCCATAGGGGTTAGAAAAGTTTGTATAGGATTTAATATTTTTATTCTCAGTTTATTTGAAGTTTGGTATATTTACTATTAACACAATTTTAAAAATGGATTCTCCTTATGGGAGCAAGAGTGTGGCAAAATTACACAAAAATAATAGTTTTATGTTCATTTACCTGAATTTCAGTATGAATCTCTCTAACCAATAAATAAGACAAGTATTTCGGTGTTTTCCTAAAAACCCTTAAGGTAAGAAAGGAGAAATATGTCTAATTAAAACTTGAAACAAACCATTGGTTTCGGGTTTACTGAAAATTCAACCTCTAGGGCAGAAAGAGGGAAGGAAAGTTTGTGTCGCAAATGATTTTTTAAGTTCAAATTTCGTATACATCCTCGATATCTATACATGATGTTTATGTGGCAGGCAAATCGTATAATCCGCCGTTTCATAATATGCTTTGGCAGATCGTAAAGTATGGAACAGAAATTATCATAGAACTGAACAGATTATTATATCAAGCTTGGCTGGAACGCTCCTCTCGCTTCGCTCGCTCCGCATCTACGTTTACAAAAGAGAAACTGAACCTAACCTAACATAATGACTTATTCAGTGCGATTTTCGTTCTTTTTGTTTCCATACTTTACGATCTGCCAAGGCATATTATGAAACGGCGGATTATACGATTTGCCTGCGGCATTTACACTATTTATGAAACAAGTGTTTTGGGGTTAAAATGTGTTAGGTGTAATGTTTAGTCAATTTTCTGTTATCAATTTTTAGTAACATGATTCTTCTCAAAATACTTAATAAACTCTATGTTTCGAGTTTTCTGAAAATCAACCCATAAATGGAAAAAGGGTGAGAGATTTCGTGTTCCAAATAATATTTTTATGATAAAATTTTCAGACGTGGCGGAAAAAAAGTAGGCTTTTAAAGCAACTTGATATCGATCATTTTATAGTGACTGATTTAAATGGATGCAAAAATATATACGCCTGGAAAGGCGTGATAATTTTTGTATTATAATTATTTGTCTATGCTTATATCATTTATAAATAATGAATTTCGAGAAGGGTTTTTTTTTAAATATTTAAGTATTTGTGGGCACTTTTGAAATACGAACTGTAAGGATGTGAAAGGTGGTAAATTCTACAGTATGTTGATCAAACAACTGTGCAAATCTTACAGTCTATGCGAGCGGAGCTGCTGGCGGAATGCTAGTTTATATATACATATATATCCTATGCGTCACATTTACAGACTACTCCCTGTGCCTGTATCTGACGTAAAATAGAAAGTCCAGCACTCACTAGTACATCATTGACTTTTTGTGAGTTAGAAAAAATCGGCCAAGTTCAAGTCGGGCTCTTGCACGTAGGGTTCCGTACCATTATCTATAAACACGGGGAAAAACTACGTTTATTGTATGGGGCCCCCCTTAAATATTTGTTCTATTTTAATTTAATAATTTTTTTAAAGTGAATATATAACTAAATATTTTGTGAACATTTCAAGCGTCTACCTGTTGCCGCAATTAATATCGAGCAACAACGAGCAAAAAAATCACGTTTGCTGTATGGGAGCCAACTTAAATATTTATTTTATTCTGTTTTTTAGTATTCGTTGTTATAGCGGCAACAGAAATACATCTTCTGTAAAAATGTCAACAGTCTAACTATCACGGTTCATGAGATACAGCCTGGCGACAGACGAACGGACAAACAGCGGAGTTCTAGTATCCCGTTTTTTACCCTTTGGGTACGTGACCCTAAAAAGACCGGCCTAGTGCGCGTCTGACTGGCAAAATAAATAATTCGGACGTAAGTACCTCGCACAACATAGTACTAAATCTTATGATTTTTAATTTAGATATAATAAACTTGAGATTAATTTGATACAGTGACTAATAAATAGTTTCAGAAAACAAAAGTTATTGTATTTATTGCAGTTTAAAACTTACAATAATGATATTATATTTAATGTTATCAATACATAAGTACACCCTATAGGTTGGCAGAACTCTTATACGAAAGAAGAAGACGTTTTGTTTTTGTATATTCTATAAAACTTTCAGTATAATGGTGGAATGGAGGTCAAACAGATAGCCAGACAGAGAGCGTAGACTTAGTAATAGGGTTCCATTGGTATAATTTTTAGGGTTCGGCACGTACCAATAGGTGTAACATGTATATATGGTGAACATTGCATTTTTGAAAAATTAATATTCCTAGCCAGGAATCGATTGATTGATTGATTTTGAAAAAAAACACACTGTATTATTACACTACTCGGTAGTGTCGCTGATAAGGAACAAATTCTGGGAGTAGACATACGGGAAATATAATACAGTGTGTTTTTCCTTAAATCAACGGGTTTGATTCCTGGCTAGGATTATTGATTTTTTGAAAATCCAATGATGCAGTTTTAGTTTTCATCAAACTCGGGCCCGACACTCCTTTGAGTACTTATCGCTATACCTCATAGTTACGGGTTTGGCCATGCACGCTCACATGAAAAATTTAACCTGTATATACACTACAATGTACTGTCTGTATATATAGTGTAATGCACTTAATTATTCATATTTATCAACTATATAGTGATCAAAATGAATAATGATAATACGGCAAGTGAGTTTTCTTATATCCACCTCCTAGGCTTGGCTGTTTATGAGATTTCACTACTATTTATAGACAAAATCATCTCAATCGAGATAGAACGTTTTTTACATGTTTGTAGAATTTCACTTCTTTTTGCAGGTAATTCTATTATTCATTAGAATTATATTATGTAGGTAATCATACCTACATTATCCCGTCTACAAACTCGAGCACAATTTTGTGAGTCGTGCTAGTGTATGTATGTTTGTCCGGGACTATGTATGTTGGCTCCTTGGACCACTGTTTCGTTTAGACTCAAATCAAATATGCCGATCCATCTGAGCCAACAAATTATCGCCGTGTGTGGCATAATAATGCATCGTACTCGTGGAGGCAGCTCTGCTTTAACTCAGAAGATCCTGACGTCTGCGCAGCAGCAGTCACTGAAACAATCCTCGCTGGTATAGAATGTTTTATTCCTAACCTGCGAGTAGCTGCTGGTGTTGCAAACTGTGTATGAGGCTTAGACCACGGCTCGTAATAATAAGTATAGGAATATTTCTGAGTTAAAACGCAAATTAAATGCTGCTTCGAGGTTTAGTAAGAAAGCAACTACCAGAGCTAAATTCCAATTCATCGGCAAAATAGGTGGGCGAGATGCGAGCTATCCCTCTGGAAGTCGTGCTTTCTGGTCGCAGAAGGGAACTTTTGCCAGTCGTCGTTACCACCACTGGAAGCCACGGTCACTCGACTGGTAACCTTCTAGTATATCTCACACACAGATTGGCACTAGCTATTGAGAGTCAGTGGAAGGCATTGATATTGTAGCCTGGACATAGCGAAGGCGTTCGATCGAGGCTGGCACCAGGTTTTCTATCGAAGTTGCCATCTTACGGAGTGCCCGAGGGTTTGTGCAAATGAGTGAATAGATTAATGTCCGGCAGACGCTTGCGAGCTATAGTTGAGGGTAGTTGCTCTGATAGCATGGACATTAATGCTGGTGTTGTGCTGTGCTTTTACTGCATATTAATGACATGTTGGACAACAACAACATACATTGCTATTTCGGTTCTAAGTGTGAGAATGAATTCACCGTTCCCAACCCCATTCACTGAGTTCCTACAATGCTAGAACACTCCCCTCACCATCTCCAAAAGCATTGGGATCCTTGGTGTTGAGCGATGTTCAGATCCGAGGTCATTTAGTGGTCACCAAAAAAACTTGGTATACTCAACAGAGCAAAGCAGTATTTCACGTCGGGGCAAAGGTAGCTGCTTTACAAGTAGCAAGTTTGGCACCATATGTGGTACTGCTGAAATCCCTGGGCGGGTGCATCCGGACACCAGCTTGACCCTTTTGACTCGGTTAAACGACGGGCTTGAACCCATAAGTCCGAGAAGAAACTTTGCCTCCCTGAGTGTGTTCTACCGCTTATACAATGAAATGTGTCTTAAGGAATTGTTCAAAATGATAATCGCATCGCTCGCCATCGGCAGAAAATTCATTCTCACACTTTAGAACCTCAATGGTTGCGTACAGTGCTGTTTTACAGAAACTTCCTCCTGGGACCGATTGAGTTGTGGAATAAGCTCCTTCCAAGGTTATTTCTAAGGAAAAAAGTATAGGGTTCTTCAAGTAAGACGTTATTAGATTTTTGAAGTTCAACGCGCGAGTGGTGCCCAAGGTGTTCTTCTTCTTTATCTTGTGGCGGGCTGATTTCCGCACTTGCCACGCGTAAATGGTGGCTTTGTGCGTAGCAGATGGCCGACTATTGCAGCCAACCCAGTTCCTTCCAGAATCTCGACAAGTGACCCACATTGCTGCAAGCCTCCTGGAGCGTCCCTGGGGTACCCAGGTGTTTTGCCCTGTTGTCTTCCACCCCAGGATAATGTAACATTACGTGGGACGGCGTTTCTTCGGCCCCCATGCATGCTCTGCAGAGGGGGCTGTTGGTGACACCTAAAAGAAATAGATGTCGGTTAAGCGAGCAGTGACCAGTCAAGATCCCTACTAACAATCTTAGGTCATCCCTGTTCATCCGTAGCAGGGTCTTAGTTAGTCTGGGGTTTAGATTGAGTGTTGAGTCCTTGGCCTGTCGGCAACCTGTACCACCCACCCATTCTGATTGATGTTGTTGGTGTGTGTGCTGACTAAGCCAAGACCGCAGCTGGTTGAACGGTATGGGTATGATTGGCTCCGGCCCTATCGGCGTCGAGCTTGAGCCGGTTTTGGCAAGATCATCAGCCGCATCGTTGCCTAATGATCCACTGTGGCCCTTTATCCAACCCACTGTAACTGTATTGCTGAGTGATATTACTTGTAGAGCTTGGTGGCATTCAAATAGTAGTCCTGAGTTGACTGAGTTACCATCGAGAGCTCTTAGGACAGCAGCGCTGTCCGAGAGAATTCTGATTACAAAGTCCGTGATCTTCTTGCTCACCATGTCCTTTGCAGCCTTATACCTACACATTCCGCTTGGAATATCGTGTTAAACTTACCCAGAGCTGTGGATGCGTGCAAGTTCAGCAGAGTACGCACCGGCTCCCGTAGCCTTCCTTGGTTTTGACCCATCAGTGTATACTTTTACCTCATTAAGTCCGGGTTGGTCCTGTTGATTTTCATGTAGCTCGATGGTGTAGTGTTTGTTAAAAACAAACCTTCTCGGTATCCTGTCGCAGGGAGCGTGCAATAGAGGGAATGCAGCTGTTACCTTGTCTAGGATGCTGGTGTGCTTAGTTCCTGTGTTACCTCTCCATAGTCCTGCCTGCCTTAGTCTCAGGGTCGCCATCGCCGCCTCCTGTTGAATGTGTAGGTGGAGCAGTGGGAGCCCTAGTAGAATTTCTAAGGCTGCAGTGGGAGTTGTTCTCATACATCCAGTTATTGCCACACATGCTAATCTCTGGAAGCGTTGTAGGTTGAGTTGCTCGGTTTTTAGCGTTGTCCTCGGCCACCAGACGATGGCTCCGTAGGTGATCGCTGATCTGATTACTGCCGTGTATAGCCATTGTGTCGTCTTGGGGTTTAGGCCCCAGTTCTTGCCCTCACACTGTCTTTTACACTGTCCGAAGGTTATACTAGCTTTGGTTAGTTTGTACTCTAAGTGGTTGTTCCAGTTCAGCTTGCTGTCTAGGATTACCCCCAGGTATTTGACCTCCTGTGAGAGAGACAGACTTGTGCCAAAAAATATTGGGGCGATTGCTTTGCTGGTTTTTATTCTGTGAGTAAAAAGAATTAGTTCTGTTTTGCTGGAGTTTACCGCCAGTTGGTTTTCGTTGCACCAATTTTCCACTTTTACCAGTGCTTCTTCCATGAGGTTGTTTAGTATCCCTTCATCTTTGCCTCTCGGTCAGCATAGCCCACTGTATAGTGGCCGCTTTCGTTGAGTTTGGCAATCAGATCATCTACAACTAGATTCCATAGTAAGGGTGACAGCACACCGCCTTGAGGGCATCCTTTCGCTACTATGCCCCTGGTTGTGCTGCTGTTCACAGTGAACTGTATTCCTCTCATTTTTAGCATGTTGGTTATCCAACTAACTAAAGTAGGATTCACTTTGCGTTTAATGAGGGCTCGGTTTATGCTTTTAATGCACCCTCAATGTCAATGAATGGACCTAGTATTGATTGCCTATCTGCCAGGGCCCTTTCTATCTTTTCCAAAACGCAGTGAAGGGCTGGTTCTGTAGATTTTCCGGTGCAGTAGGCGTGTTGATTGATGTTGAGTGGTATGTTTGTTAGCGTCACGTCCCTGATATGTCGGTCGCAGAGTTTTTCCAGATTCTTTAACATAAAGGAGGTGAGGTTTATTGGTCGGTATGCCTTCGGAATTGTGTAGTCACTCCTGCCAGGTTTAGGTAGAAAGATTACCTTTACTTCCCTCCAAGCCACAGGAATGTATTTGTGTCCCAGCAAGCTCTGAAGATATGCACCAGGGCCTCGGCAATAAGGTTTAGTCCCCACTGCAGTAGGGCTGGGAATATACCATCCTAACCCGCTGATTTGAAGGGGAGGAAGGATTGGATCGCCCAGACTGTTTTTTCCTTATCCACTACGCCTTGCGCGGCTCTACAGTCTTTTTCCGATGGTTCCTCCTCTTGGTGTGGTTCCCAGTCTGCGTCTGTGATTGTGCAGCCGGGAAAGTGCGTTTTTAGTAGTAGTGTGCATGCTTCCTCGTCCGATGTCGTGTAAGAGCCGTCATCGAACTTTAGCGAGCCTAGGTTGCAATGGTTGTCGTTGCTGAGGATTTTTCTTATCCTTCGTTTTGAGATTCGATAGAATTGCAGAAACGTTGCCAGCTCTCTCTTTTGCGAGTTCTGATGCGTTTCTTGTAATCGGTTTGTGCTGATTTGTAGGTTTCCCAATCTTGATCTGATCTTGTATTTTTGGCCCTATTGAAGAGCCTTCTTAAGGTTTGCCTAGCTCTCTCTAGCTGCGGGCACCACCAATGATTGGTGTTGTGTTTTTGTACCTTTGGCTTGGGGAGAGGGCAAGACTGATGATAGGAGTCCAGCAGCGACTGTGTCATCTTTGTAACCCTCTATTCGATTAGGTCTATATTTATCAGTGTTCCCCCTGTGTTTGTATCGGTTGTATCTAGGTAACGTTTTAGTGCAGCCTTGAAGTCCTTTATATTGGTTTTACGGGGGTTCCTTCTAGGCTCCATTATTGTCTTCTGTAATTGGATCTTATAGCAGATCCTTCTATGGTCCGAACATGACAATTCGTTAGAGACGTGCAATCCTGTTATGATTTCCTCCGCTGAGCTTGTTGCCAATGTGATGTCAACAATGGTTTGGTACCGTGATGTTACAAACGTTGGTTCAGATCCTCTGTTGAGAATATTAAGATTAGTTGAAAATAGAAATGAGACGAGATCCTCACCTCTTTTGTTTGTGTTTTCGCACCCCCAGAGTGCGTGGTGGGCGTTGGAGTATGTGACGGAACAGATGTTAGGTCTCTGGAATAGAATTGGGTTAGTAGCACAGCTGGTATGTGTTCGGCTATGTATATGCATGTGCGTAGTTTTTCTATGGTTGTGTTGAGTAGTAACTTACCCCCTAAATTGCTGAGGCCACAGATTTTGTTGTCTCTGATCCACGGCTCCTGAATCAGAGCTATGGTCCCTGAGTCAACCATCAGCAGCCTGCTTAGGGTAGCCGTGGCCCCTATTTTATGCTGGAGGTTGGTTTGTACTACGGTTTTTGCTGTTTTACTCAGAGGACAGGGCATTGTCGCTATCCGACTCCGCCTCCATCCCCCGTAGTTCTGCCGCTGTCCGCTGGGTGCTGGTCGACTGATTGCCCTTGGAAGTAGAAGGAATCGCCACATCCTCCACCTCTGGCCTGCGCGCCATGCACTCCCTCCCAGACGGAGTAGAGGTTCTTACCGTCTCCGGACAGGAGGCACTTTGTTCTGTGGACGAATCCCGAGAGGTCGGCGCCATGTCCGAATCAGGCAAGTTAGTCTTTGGTTCTGGAGGGGTGTAAACCAGTGCACCGTCTGAGAAGAAGCGCACGTACACCGACTTGGTGGTGTAGCAAAGTCTCCGATCCTTGGCAACCAGTTTTTTGACCTCCTCCTCAGGGATTCCCAAGGTCAGGAATAGGTCGTCGCCTTGGCGGGTGGTGTTGTATAGTGACCAGGTGCCGATCTTATATTGAGGTGTTTGGCCTCTGAGGACGTTCTGCAGGCACTTCACGTCTCTCTTGTAACGCGGTATAAGAACGGCGGACTTCACCATCTTGGGAATGTCCACTTGCCTGATCACTATCAGCCTAGTGCCTTCACGTGGTGATTCTATTTTGGCCACAGTGGACTTGAGCCAGTTCAGCGATCGCTCGTCCTCGCACCACAGTTTGAGGCAACCTTCACTATGGAAGGCTTTTCCTCTGAACGTAGGTGCGTAGAGAGCCCCGGCTGCCAGCGTCGTCTCCACTGTGTCAAAGATAGCATCTTCGATGGCTACCCTTATGGTTTCCGCTTTGGCAGAAGTGAGGTCAGCTTCGGACCCAGGTCTTGTCCATAGGCTACGGTGACCGCTTACCATCAGGCGGTACTTCTTAAGTAGTTTATTAAGACGTCTTGAAATTTTCCGTATGGGACACCGAATAGAAGCCTGAATTTTTCAAAGAATATGTGTTATAATGGGGGATTGTCTAACAATGTCCATACAAGAAACACATTTTCGTTGTTTTTGCTCTATCGTAAAAACAGAAAGATATACAAACTTCAAACTTGCATCGAAAAATAGTGTTAACTCTAAAGTATAACAACAAATAATAAAAACCGGCCAAGCGTGAGATGGCCCCAGCGATTACTGTTTTAAATTACCGGTACAGCGCCATCTAGATTATTATTCAAAGAAACAGTAACACACTTGTTTGTTGGAAACGATAATCAAAGTTAAGCAACGTTGGGCTTGGTCGGTACTTAGAAGGGTGACCGCTTAGCGGCACATTTTTTTGTTTATGTTTGTAAATTACGTAAATAATAGTGGTAGGCACGGAACCCTCGGTGCGCGAGCATTTGGCCGGTTTTGTGGAATTTTTTTTTTTTATCGTTTTGTCGTCTTATTTTTTGACTTTTCGCTTTAAGAACATAATATAACTTATACTTTTACGGTTAGTTATTTATTAAACCGGATGCAAATCACACTTTGAAAATTTTTTGAAACTAGTGTTGGAATAACAGTGTGTCCCTTTTTTTATTACTTAATAAAATAAACGAACAGGGCCCAATAAGTAAATGCACCAGACCAAGCATATAATGCTCGAAGTTATTGTTGGGCCAAATGCATTAAAATCGTAGCATCAGTGGGACGCAAAGCCCATGACTACCAACCATTTTAACTATTGCTATAATATCGTTTGAGTACATGTACGAAATAAATGAATGAAAAATAAGCAATGCCCCGGTAGTGGATGTACTAGTATTTTAAGCTTTTTTCTCACAGGACTCATATCAGTTAGTTTAAAATTTGGGCCAGGTCTGCAGCCAGGTCCATATAGAGGACCACAAGACCTGCACTGGAAGCAAGTTTTATTACTTACAATTTTTTTTAATCAGTTTTGCTATAAAATATACACAAAAACTTCATAGTTCCGGAGTCTAGCCTATATCTTAAGCCTTAAAGGGCATATATACCAGGCCACAATTATAAATAATTTATAATTATTTTGAAAAATTTGGTTATTTAAAAGTAAAAATACCATTGTTCGAATTTGATCTCCATATTTTTTGAGAGCCAGATTAAATTATCGTGTCTCATTGAAAAATGAATATGCATCGAGAACATTCTCGTGCGATGATTTTCTACGATTTTAAATGTAGCCTAAAACCTGATGAGTCATTTGATCGACTTCAACTTTACTACAACTACTTTTATGGATGAAGGACCTTCAAAACCAACCATCTACCGTTGGCGTAATGAGTGCAAGCGCGGTCGCCTTACCTTGGGCGATGAACAATGGAGTGGTCGTCCTAAGACGGCTGTCACGGAAGAAAGTGTGCTGGCAGTAAAAAACAACAGCACAACCTCACCGAAGCTCAGAAGCAGGCCCGTGTGAAGTGGTGCCATGATATGATTCAAAAATTTGAAGCAGGCTCGTCTCGCCGCTTTTACGACATTCTGACAGGTGACGAATCCTGGATTTATCAATACGATCCAGAAACAAAGCGTTAGTCGACAGTTTGGCTGTTTCAAAACAAACCAGCGCCTACGAAAGTTAAGCGATCGAGAAGCGCAGGGATAATTTTGATCGCTAGTTTCTTGACTTTGACGGGGTATCTGGTGTCAATTTCATCTAACGTTTGACAAAAGTGGCCACTTTTAGCAGAAATGCATAAATAAATAAATAAATATTTTTGGACATTACACACAGCGCTGTCTGGCCCCAAACTAAGCAAAGCTTGTGTTATAGACAACGGATACAAATACATATAAATTACTTTATTTGTAAATACACACATATCATACATACAGTCCTACACCTAGACTCAAGACAAACACAAATGTCTATATCATTAATATTTGTCCAGTGCGGGAATCGAACCCGCAACCTCTGCCTACCAACTAGGCTGCGAGGTAGTCATATAGTATAGAAAGCTAATTTCTATAAAACTAACGATGTGCATGTAAATTATTTTAAGATTTATTTGTCATAAATACTTCTTAAGTAATTTATTCGATAACGACGCCTTGAAACTTTCAATTTTTTGTATGATATTTAACATTTTACCGTTTGGAAGTCACATTTTTTGCTACAACTTATAGTCAACGCACTAGAAATATAACCAATTATAATTATTTAACCGATTTTCATTATAAGCAAATGCAATCACTTGAAAATCACTTCCATATTTGTTTCAGCATTAAATATAATAAATGAAAATCACTCAGTAATGCACTAGACAAAAGCAAGTTTTATAACATATTGGTTTTTTTCAATTCTTCAAATACTATAGTGTTGCCACAAAATTTGCAGAAACAAAAATTTGTGGTGCGTTGGCCTTAAAGGAAAAATACATAGTTTTCCTTCTATCAACATTTACATATAATTATATACCACTTAAAACTTGAGGGTCAGTCAGTTTATTAGTTGGTGTACGTGTGAGCCTTAAATAAAATACATATTTATATATACTGACTATATTTATTAAATTGATATTAAAAAATGAATACATCGTTGTCTATTCGTTGAAAATGAAAGAATGCTAGTAATTTTATGTACAAAGACTAAGTATACCCTTTGCATTTAATTTATTAATATAGGTACTGCCTAACAAATTTTATACTTTACAAAAATCAATATAATTAAATTAATATTACTTATATATAAAACGTAAACGATTGAATGGCACTCATAGCCTTAAATATTTATTTACTTTTTTATTGATCATTCATAATTTTGACAAAATGGTTGAATTTACTCAATAAAAGTAAATCCAGACTTTTTTTGTCATGAGTGCATTGGAACACTTTAGTGTAGGTACATGTTTTATATATAGGTACGTACACAAATTAAAGCGTACAATATCTACATTCACTCTTTATATTCACCGAAACAACTACATTTTTTAAAAAATATAAAAAAATCATAAACATCTTGTATAAAATCCATATTTACATTGCATTAATTACTTCATATTGTACAAAGTATTATAATGACGAAAAAATTAGACAGTTTACAATTTTCATTTGACAAAGGTGTATGTAATAAATACTCAATAAAAAAAAATACTTTGAAACACCAATTTTGACTGAATTTTAATCTACATTTTACCTTATTATAATTACCTTATCCTATACTAAAACTAAATAATATAATTATTATTATTTCACATTACGACACTTTCTATTTTGTACAATGTTCACTAAAATAATGGCCGACTCTGAGATGTTTTTATAATTATTAGATCTCCCGTTACAAATATCAAATAAACAATTTCAAATACATTTTTAATCTGTATTGGTAGCAATAGTTAAACATCATTATTTATTGTAGGTACATATTAATTACATTTAATTTTTTTCCATTACTATAATTTCTCTAGATGTTTTTTCATGAAAATGTGATCGATAAAATGATTTTTTCTTTATTTAGAAACTACTTTCTTAATTAAATTTATTTGACAATCTTCATTTAACTACAATTCCTCTTTTATTAAACACGAATCTCTACAGTTATTATATTGATATTCTGAAATTGGAAATTTCTCTTTTAAACTGCCTACTAAATAGATAATTAGTTTTGATTGCTTTTATGTTCTCTAAAACTTACATCCCTTACATCTTACATCGCTTCAGTAACTGTAATATTTTATGATATAAATGAGTAGGGTCCTACCTAGTTGGTAAACAAGATTAATGGTACAACATACATTTTTAACGTTTATACCTATGTAAAGGTATGTTTAGGTTTTCCTTACCGCGTAGCATATAATTTTACAATACTCCTTTAAGTACAATAGCCTATTTACAAGAGTTATACCTATTGTATCTAATTATAATTTCGTTCAACTATATACTATGCAATTACGTTAGTTTAATCAAAACGAATGTATAACCCTTACGTACCATTATAATGTGGATACAATGGCCTGGAAGTCACAGGTTTCACAGTATAGTTACACCGCGAATGTTGGCGACCATAACTTATAAGGAATGTGAATACAATTGTCCAGCGTAATTAAAGAAATAAGTATACCTAAATTCTCCCCTATATTGACATCTATCAACTTTTATAATCCCTATGACTAATCTTTAAATACGGCCTTTCGACATCGTACCTATACCGATATTAAGGCACTCTCGACGTACATAGTAAATGACTAAACAAATCTTAAGGCTATATGCAAAGTAAAACATTTTACCAGATTTCGAATTTTATTACTGCAATTTCAAAACGTTATAAAAGTCAACAACTGTAAATTGATTGATGGTAACTGAAATAAAAAAATAAAAAAGGATGACATCAGACTTACGCGCCGCATCAAATTGACAAAATGAAAACAGTTTTTTTTTATTATTTACGAAATAAAAACCCTTGCATGTAACTTAATAATATTTTATTAATTTACCGGTAGGTGTATTAATTTTAATTATTTTTTTTCATTTTTAATTAAATCGACTATAATCTCAATCGACCTGATTTTGAAGTGTATCTTTTATTTTGTATCCTATATTACATTTGACCAACTATCGTCCTGGTCCCCTTATTCAAGTCAGTTAAAACCTGACACAGATTACATGCATTATACATTTAATTTACGATTTAATGAAAAAAATGTAGAATAACGATTTAATCCGCAATGTAGGTCACAACCATAAACTTATTCTACAAATTTTTCCTTAAAACGTAAGTAAACGGTCAATGCAAGTCACTGTCATCTCGAAACCAGATGGTTTTAAACTGACTTATCCTCTCTTCCGGAGAATGACACAAGCCTTCGTCACTAACTGTCACTAACACACCTCATCGCGGTTTATAGTCATCTTTGTCGATCTCGTTTGAGTTGCATATTCTGCTCTCGCTCGCTGTCGAAAGATGGCTGACGTAATGTTGTGTCAGTCACGTGACGCTTTTACTCTCGGAAGAGACTAGCAGTCGCAGTATTTTATGTACATCATGCATAGAACGATGTATATACTTACTTACTTAATATTTAAGTACTATTTTAACAATCGATGCTTAAATCACACATTTCTCCCTACCCATCTACAAAGTAAACAGTATCATTTTATTGGGCGATTTCACAGTCCTTTGATTATTGACAGGTTTATAATCAAAGTCACAGTCTTTCCTCTAATGTTATAAGAATTAAGAAAGTGCCAGATAGGTTTTTTAAGGGTATTTAACTTTAATTCGGCCTTAAGAGTCAAGTTCAAACAGTACTTAAATATTGTAAAAGGGAGTAAACCTTGTGTTGCATAAAGCTTTATTTCCGATATTTGGTTGTTGGGTTGTTCGCAGTGAGGATTCGGAACGAGGTAAAAACATGAGCAGGCCACACATCAACAGTGCTCAAACTTGTGTGTTCGACCGAGAGATGGCACCGCTGTAGCTGTGGCGTGGTGTTATCTGAAAACATATAAAACAATTATAAGAATAATATATTAATAACAATGCAATGAAAAACATTAGAATATTTCAATATCCTATAGATTTGTTTATTATACAAAGTTTCCGTGTGGTAATACTGTATCAAGAGATTAATAGTCCTGGTAAATAAGAAAACAGTAATGCTAAGTAAGTAAATAACTAGGGTATGCCATAGCCTTAAGAATGTGGAGTATGTATAAAGGATGCAACATAAATATCAATTTACTATGTATTTCAGTGATATAGCTAGTTATATATCATATTCAATGGTCGACGATTCCAAACTCACTTGCGGTATCGAGCCCTTAAGTCTGAGGAGAGACTTTGCCTCCTTGTGTGTGTTCTACCGCTTGTACAATGGGTTGTGTTCTGAGGAATTGTTCGAAATGAAGCCCACGGCTACTTTTTACCATCGCACCGCTCGCCATCGGCAGGGAATTCATTCTCACACTTTAGAACCTAAATGGTCGCGTACAGTGCGGTTTCAGAGAAACTTCCTCCCGCGAACGCTTAAGTTGTGGAATGAGCTCCCTGCCAAGGTTTTCTGCAAGGACTACAGTATGGAGTTCTTCAAGAAAGAAGAGTCGGCAACGCGCAAGTGATACCCCTGGTGTTGCAAGCGTCCATAGGCTACGGCGACCGCTTCCCATCAGGCGGACCGTAAGCTTGTTTGCCACCAAAAAAAAAAAAGCAAAACCGCTTGAGGGCCTATGTAAAATACTAATTGACTGTAAAAACTTTTTAATTAATTGACAAAAATGTCTACGACTTTTAAATAATGACATCTCTGTTTGAAATCAACAGACCAAAACCCTATATGTATATTTCAAGTGTCGGTGGTGGCTAAGGTTTTCGATTTCACCGGAGGTTTGAGCCCGGCGTGTACTCATAAGTCTTTTTCTTAATTTTACAAGTACATGAAATTAATATTGTTACCACTGGTTTTTTGGTGAAGAAAAACATCGTGAGGAAACGGGAAGCATTTGTCAAAAAAAAGACATATGTGATGTCCGCAATCCGCACTGGGCCCGTATGTAGAGTATGGCCCAAATCACCCTCGATGAGGGTAGGCCATGACATCGTTAAATAAATCTAGTCACACAGCAGGCCGAGCTGTGCTTGTAGTTTCTCCATCAAAAACAATA
Source organism: Apoda limacodes (assembly GCA_946406115.1). NCBI lineage: Eukaryota > Metazoa > Arthropoda > Insecta > Lepidoptera > Limacodidae > Apoda > Apoda limacodes. The sequence goes on from OX291559.1 coordinate 14,388,849, forward strand.
AGCAACAATGTCATACGTAACAGAGTTAAAGGAAACCGAGACAGATTGTAAAGGTAGTTACTTAAGTTAAATAGACCATACAGTGGCGGATTAACGTATAAGCAATATAAGCACGTGCTTAAGGGCCCTGCTCTCCAGGGGCCTCATCACCTCTACTGTTGTACTCTGAGCGAACGTTTGAACCTCAAGTGTTTTCAACTTTAACTACAACTTCAAATATAAACAACTACTTTTCAAAAACTGATATTAAAAACTTAGCAATACATTTGCACCTAACAGTTTAAAATGTACTAATGACCATAAAACTGTATACGCTACAAAAGTACTTGCGCAAACGCGCATTTAAGTTTAGCGCGTTCAGCTTGGGTCTATTGACTCGACTAGGCCCTGGCTTGATTGAGTCTTAAGATCACGAGCGGCCTCGAACTATTACGTCTGAGGAACGACTTTGCCTTCCCGTGTGTGCTATCGCTTGTATAATGGATCCTAAGATGTTTAAAATGACTCCAACGGCTACTTTCTGCCATCGGACCGGGATTCATCCTCATATCTTGGGCCCACACTTTTCAAAGGTCCTTTCTCCCCAAGACGCTTGGGTTGTGAAGTGATCTGCCTGCCGAGGTTTTTTTCGGGGACTACAATATGGGTTTCTTCAAAAAGGAAGTCATTAGATTGCTTTGAATGTCGGCAGCAGGTATTTGAAAGTAAGTATTTCTTACAATACAAGTATGTTACCTCTAATTAAGGATTACATAATGAAAGTAATTTTTACCTCGGAGCATGTCTTGATCCCCTCATCATATGTGGAGGAACTTCCCGCCTCTCCATTTCGTCAGGCCCCAGCTGCAGACCAGCTACCAGCTGCATGATCTCCCGCTCTTTCTTTAACTCTTCGCGACCCGTCTCCACCTGAAAAACCATTCAACGATACTCACTTTAAATTGAATAAAATCACTATCACTTTGATATAACACAACTCAAACTGCGTAAGTAAAGTGATTGATCGACTACTCTAGTACTCTACCCCAGGGTCTGTCTGGTTAAAGAGATTTGAAATTTTGCAAACATTTTGTTATAATATAGGCGAGTGCTAAGAAAGGATTTTAAAAAAATTATCATCTAAGGGTAAAATGGGGTTCGAAGTTGGTATGGTAATCCTTCATTAATGGATCGAAACGCATCGAAAATAGCGTTTGGCCTAAGAGTTAAAAATTAAATTGGCGCGTTTCACTTTTTTCTGATAATCCTTTCCTAACCAGATCCTCTTGAATACGGTTTTTTAATGTTGCCAGCTGTATCTTGACGTTTAAAAATCAAAAGTTTTCGGCTTCGGAAACAGCATTTTTGTACATTTTTCGGAAAGAAGTTACATAAAAAAATTGTTTTGAAATTTGCAAACAAAGCTAGTTCATACTTCACCCTTCTTGCCATATTCACCACACTTTCAGATTGCTAGAAGTTTTCATTATTGAGAGACATGGCGGGTAATATGATTTACATTCTAAATGTTGAGTTAACACAACACCTTTTAACGGGTAGTACTTTTCGATTAGTATGCATGCGCAGCCACATAATAAACTAGCAAGTTAAATATAGAAGGCGATAAATTGTCGTGACCGGTAACCAATATCCACATTAGAATACTCGACACCTTCAGGTTCCTTCACCCGCCTCACTCACTATTTAAGGAAACACATAAGATGTAAGTCAGCCAGTAATAAACAGGAAATCTATAATATTGATATTGTCTTTGATTCTGGGCAGTAGATATATGTATGACACATATGGCGCAATCGGTTTGAAACGAGATAGCTTCGTGACATTCCATCTCTAAATATGTGCCCGTACTTAAGTAACAGTTCTATAAACGCAATGCACATAAAATTACCAATCTTAAGAAGCAGAAAACGTGTCCGATTACGTCCGCGAGTCACATCACGTAACTCATTACACAACTCGCTACCGTAGTCGGTTAAGGTTCGAGCTTACTAAAGTTTATATTTGTAGAACCCTTTTGTGTATCCAAATAACTTTCGAGTCACCAAGGATTAAGCTTTAATGAACTTAGCCTAGCCACATACTTCTAAAGTTTTAATCGGCCGATACATTTATTTCTTAACACAGTAGAAATACCGGTCTGGAAATAAAAAGGTAGTCGCAGCACACTAATTCTTTAATCAACTGATTAAAACCCGCTCAGCGGTCGGCTAGACTGAAGGCTATGGAGGCATACCCTGGAAAAATTTTTGTGGCTTCGTATAGAATCGATTATGTCTTGTATCCTACCCGAGTTCAGATATTCTTACTTTTAAGTGGTAATAATCCGGCCTTGATCTAAATTGTAGAAAACTAATCCAGCAACGCAACGCTACCTTAGAATGATGCGTTGTCTGTATCTAAGCCATTGCTTGTGCCTGAGACCGTGCCAGCTTGTGATGTTATGTAATAGGTTAAATGTGCGATTAATTAAATGACTTTCTCGATTTCCAGCCATGTTGGGCAGTTTTCGTGAACCAGCCGGTTTTTTTAAAGCGAAAGTGTGTTTTGTCTGCCCGTTCGGTATTCTTTTCTTCATGACATCACGTACCAAAGTTACCATGGTAGACATTTAAACCTGTGGATATTTGATAATTTGAGGGACCGATGGGTTGCATAAGCTACTTTTTTAACAGACTTTTAAAAAGGAGGTTAACAATTTGAAGTTTCTGAACACTTGTGCTAAATTTTGTAAGTGATGTCTGTATGTTCGTCCATGTATTTCTCAGATACTACAAATCGAATTCCAAAAAATCTTTGTTTATGGATTTTGAATCATTCAAGTTAGGAAATAGTGTAAGTTTTATCGAAATCAGTTTAATAGTTTTCAAAAAAGACACTGTAGGGAGTGCGTGTACCAATCGCTGGAAAAACGGGCGTCGGTGTAACGGTGCAATTCCTACGCGGATCTTATTGTGTGTAATGTGTCTATGTAATGCGATATCTTCGCTGATTATAAGCCGTTTAGCTGACTTTTTATAACACTAAGGTGGCAAACAACTTTTCGACCCGCCTGGTGCTATACTCGTATAAGCGTTCATGGAAGCCTATGGATGCTTGCAACGCCATCAGGGGCATTAGTCGCGCGTCGCCGCATGCCATGCTCTTTAAGACTCTAGTTACTCCCTTCTTGAGGAAGCCCATGCTTTTAATGAATCAAGGTGATCCTTAACTAAAATATTATGTACCAATTAAAACTAATAAATATAAATTACAACGCCTCCAAAACCCCAAATAAAAGAAAAAATAAACGTAAGGTTGCACATAGAACATTGAACTTAGCGTTTTCTGCTCGTATTTTATTTTTAAAATGTGTGTTCGTTTTGGGATACATTGATACTTTTCTCAATTTTGATAAAGCCAGTATTGCTACTGGCACCTATCGTTTGTGTGGTTTAAAACGTTACTAAAAAAATTTTTGGTTACAAAACAAACGGTTGCGGTACACACACTACTACAATAACACACACACCACCATAAACAATAACATAAACAATAGGCAGTTTGACAGATTAACACCAAAACCCCAAGTCAAGACATGGGTCTAAAGTTTAATTTTTAGGTGGCAAAAGTGACGAAAATAACAAAAATATCGTTAACAAACGCTTGACAGTTTGTCACAGATGATACTAAAATTTTAATATTTTAATACCAATCCTAAACGAACAGATGATAGGTAACAAATTTAAGGAAAATAATTATAACTTATCCTAAAACGAACACACAGGCACACGAACGGCTGCAAAAAAAATTATCCCTTAGCTTTGCAACGTAGATAACAAATAAACAGATTTTCCAATTTATAAAACATATTAGTTAGGCACTTTCTATGCACTAAATATGAGTCTCAAGGTTTTTAATATTTCGGAAATTTATGAACGTAAAATGAAAGGTTTTCTAGCTTCTAAAATACGGGTATAACGAATAAAAATTAAACAAATGCCTATAAAGGCATTGATTTCTCTAACATTTTATCATTATTACATATAATGGCCAATAGCCAAGCTATCTTTTTTTATTTCATTTGAATAAAAGCACTTAACAAAATCCGCAGTCACGTAACAAAAAGAACATCGAAATGGAAACTATGCGTGCCTATTCATCAAAATGTCTTTATTCTATTAATTCAAAACTGATTTTGCGTGAACAACTCTCTAGCAATAAAATGATGACTTAATAATGATATAAAATTAAAGTGATGCAATTTTAGTATCGTCTTCTCTAACATGCACTTGGCACTCAGTTGCGAAACAAAATTGCTGTGTGAACCTTTAGTTGTTATAAGTAAAGTAAATAAACTTACCTTTAGTCAGGTAAGTACTTCAAGAAAACCAACAACAGTATTATCAAGTAAAATAAACCAAACTTTTTATTTTTTGTTTACTGGTGGTTTTTAGAAATAATTTTGCTTAAGTTTTGTAAACAGCGATTTGGATTCGGGCACGATAAATCCGTTTAGTTTAAAACAAACTGTATGCTGTTATTGTAAAACAGTATTCCTAAAGCCACGTTAAAGGCCACTAGCTCGATAGCGTCTGCTAATTCGTATAGGGCCAGTGCGGTGGACTATGGCCTAATCCTCCTTTCTCAAATGATAGGCCTGTGCCCTATAGTGTGGTCAAACAAAACAACAGCTAATACAACAACAACAACAAAGGGCTGACAACAATAAGTAAGTAAGTATTCTGATAAAGTGCTTTAAAAAAATCTCTTTCCCATGATTTGTCTGGAAGAGATCGCTCTATTAGCGATAAGACCACCATATTGTACTGCAATAATTTTCTTTGCAATGTATATTTATACAAAATCTGAAAATAGTTGTGCAATAAAGAGTATTTATTTTGTATTGTAAGTTAATGCAAAGAACTCTTGCTAATTGCGCAGTATTGTAACATACTTATTTTTTTAATCTTCCAAATGCTATGGCTTAATGCCATAATTAGCGCTTAAGCTTCAAATTTGCCTTTTTCTGCTCCTTAAGTACCTTTGAAGACGTAAACGAAGTCAAGGATTGAATAACCTCGATTAATAAAAACCTTGTAGCGGGAGTAGGTACCTACCTACTATTCTTTATTCTGTGAAGCGGATTCAATGTTAAATAAATCTACAATTTCAAACTAATTTTCTGTAATTGGATGACCTTTTTACTAATCTTACTCAAAAATTACATGAGCGTTTTTTTTTAAATAAACAAGAGTCAGAAATAAAATTTAAATTAGGGAACCATTCGGCGGAAACAGAAAAACGGACATAATAATTCGCTCAGGATATTATTACCTTTTGCTACGTTTGGGGTTCAACTATAGAATCCTTCGTTATTCTCTAAGGATTCAACTTAGATCCTCTCATGAAAAAATCGGCAAGAAATAGAGGTAAATTTGTGATTTTCTTATATCGAGAAAATTTTATTGCATTATTTTTTTAAGCCTTTGAATTTTAACGAAGTATCTATATTTTTTTTTATTTGGACTTGATTTACAATTATTGAAAGACAATTTTACTTATTTCCCACTTCTATTGAATAATAATAAAATCATTAGATCATTAGATCTCTAAGTGGTGAAGTAGTCAGCTTAAAATTAAATTGCCATTAATTGTCTTATAAACAACAGAAAATAAATAATCTAAAACTTGTTTAACAAGTAAATTAAGGTTAAATTTACGTCTAGATTACCTTTAGTTAATAGACATTCTTGTTTTTATTATTTCCAGATTCGACATAGTTTTAACAATTAATTTAACAATGTAAACTTAATTATTTTTCCAGAACTTTAAATACTTCTTTGGAACAGGAAATTTAACTAATGAACATTTAAACACCCAGTTTAACTATCTGTCTTAGAAACATGTTATGTCAAGGCTACTTAATTAAGGAAATAATCGCAAAAAACTGTTGGTTCTACAGGGAAAGAAGCTACTAAATAGCTACCGGTATTCAAAAGGTATGAACGTATGTAGATTTCTGGTTAGGATGGAAAATCGAAAAATTAAATTATTAAATTGAAAAATCCTTACAAATGTTATTATGGAAATAAATATTATTCCTCCCGATCGAGGGTGGTTTAATTTCTTTTGAAACAGCTGACTGAGAACCGAAGTTATGGACAATTTTAGTAAGTGATAATTTTTTGCCGCTTGCTTTTGAAATACTTAGTCCATGGAGTCCTACAGCTCTACAATCTTTCAAAAACTTCTCTCGTCGGTTAGTTGTCGCAATGGGTAAGAAAAGGGGAGGCCCTTTCTTTGATCAGAGGATCAGGGGAAATGCAGCTAGCATTCTTGTCACCCTGCCACATAAACAATCAGTTTTTTTTTTCATGTTTAGATTATATTACTACCAATTTAGTTTATGAGTGACCAGTGCGTAATATAATCTTAAATTTCAGAAGAATTTCACGGTCCGTATGTACTAATTTTACTTTTTCTTTAACACATATTAATTTAGCAAAAATAATCTATGGACTGGCGAACTGACACCAATCTGCTGGCCAATGCTGCCTTTACAGCGTCACCGGACTCTTTGGCTTGATATTGTAACGGACTGGAGTCCCTGGCCGCAGCTGTATGGCAGACGAAGGATTCGAAGTAGGAAGGGTGCAGTTTATCCTAATCAAGAGTTCCCTAATGTTGAAGCAGAGTTATCTCGTTTTTGTACGTGTATGAAGAAGAAGGCATATTGGAGGTGAAACAAAGTATTTTCTGCCTAACTTCCTCTAAAGAATCAATTTGATAAAACAAATGTAATTTTATGGACGCAGCTTACAGAACGCATCGTTTAAACTAATCGAAAGTTACCGAACAAGCATAAACGGAAACCAGTTAAAAAAAATTCATCCTAATAAACATATATGTATGCAGGTAGACTATAAAGAAGAGAAATAATAATATAAAGTAATATAAATAACAGATAATAGCAAAATGAAGTAAAAGTTGTAGCGTGTATTAGTCACCAGACCAGACCAGACCAATGTGACCGGGCCTCTAAAGTATTCGAAACGATACAGCAAATGTATGTGGATAACATTTATGATTAGTGAGATCATTTACTAATCCTTTGAAGCTTTTAGGCATTGGATGCTTTTATAATTAATCGTCAAGCGTCACGACACGATTTTATCGTTGATGTCAAGGCAAGACCGATGCCGCATATGTGAGATTTTTTTTTTTTAAATGTTTTTATTTTTTACTTTTGGGTGACGAATGGCTTTTTTAACTTGTACATTAATAACATCCATACTCGTAACAGTCATCAACATAAAAGGCGTTTCACCAGTTCCAAATTAACATCAATTTTTAATTATTTTTTTAAATTTTAAATTCACTACATTAATATTTTTTCGAATCGGTCCAGGCGTCTTCAAGTAATCGGGGAACATACACAAAAAAAAAAAGATTTCGATGAATTAAGAATTTCCTTTATTGAAATCGTTTAAAAAGCGTCAATTGGCGTCCATTGGCGATGGCTTAGCGTGAAATAAATAACCTAGAATACAATTAAAAGAACTTAGCACAGTGAGCGATTTAAAGGTAATTAGGTTTAACTAAGAAACATATTGGACGCCGTAACTTTATTCTAATTTACAAGTATAACTTCAAACAACTTAACTATATAGCGCCACTATAATGTATTTTTTATTTGTACTTAGTACAAAACTAGTTAAAAAAACGCTCAATTAAAAAGTTTGAAGTACAAGTTAGCTAATGATTATTAAAATAATTATTCGTACAAACTTTGGCTTAAAATTAACGGATAGGAATTATAGCAAAACGTTTGACGAGTCAGCTGGAATAAGATGAAATCGGAGGAATGTACACGGACGATTAACTAACCAATGAAATGATAACTTCCTCATAGATAATTTTATGACCGGATAGCCAACATTAATTTCCCGTCAACACCACCGAGAAGGTACATAACAATACGTAAGTCACGACTTTTACATAACATTCTAAGTGAAATTAAACTATTTATAAGTTTGTTATTCATATTTATATGCCTATTATTACCGAATAAAATACTTTATATAAAGTATTTTCATTTTATTTATATTAAACAGTTTCCTATCCTACTAATAGGAAATCCTTAATTTTAAAATATCCGGATCTCTCCAAGTTACGAAATTTAAAATTATTTTGCTAACTATACTTTTCCAGTAATAGTTTCATAATAGCTTATAAAATATTACATATATATTTACTATAACTATGTCTATGTTTTATTCTAAGCTTGGTCGTTCTTTCGACACATATTTCTTCCTCCGAAGTAAAAGCCTTTTTTACTACTAATATTGCATTATTTGCTATGTTTAAGAGTATTTTTGTGTTAAAAGCTATAATGATTTCAGTTAACTGGTTACCTTTAATTTACACGAATGAAGATATGGCAAAGGCTATTGGCAACAAAAAATTAAGTAAAACTCGATCTTTCCCCCAAAATTAAGCAGGTGAAGTCTTCGACGCCGTGCCTCCAACTTTACCGTAATTACGGAGGACGTGCCGTAACTTTTCTGGATTTACCACCTACCGTTATATCATAGTAATAATAGTATGGCAACCTTTTTTTTTCTAACTACTGACTACTGCCGTACTGTTGGCCACAGATGGCCTTGAGAACTACACGTGGACTAACTTTTGCTGCGGTGCTGCTTGCACTCTGCTGCGAAAAGTTGAGGCGGTTTGCACAAGGGTGTCCTGGACGCGAACCTCGGCTTGGGCAACCGCTCCAAGAAACTAAATCTAACTAAAAATTTACCGCCGTTTCGGAAAAGCAAAGGCGTTCTGAAGAGAAAAAACGGCAAGAAACTCTTTAGCCCTCGCCTATAATTATTATTGATTCTAACTAGTCAAAGCGCCCAGGTTTATTAGTGAACCTAGTGGCTTGAGTGATCTGTCTAGTGAGTATGGCAAGCTTGTCAATTTCATGATTTATATATTATGCCTGCCACACTCTTATGCTGACTGCGAGTTTTCTTTCAGTCAAATCAGTAACATTAAAACTGTTATGAGACACTAACTAGTTACCAAAACTATAACTTTTTTATCCGAACAGGTATAAAAAAAACTTTAAAACAGGTACAAAAATTGTGTTGAAATCTTATCTTCTAACAACTGTTGATTTCTATTTAATAAATAGTTTTACTGTCATTTTTCTGTCCTGTTAAGGTTCCATACCTCAAAAGGAAAAAATGAACCCTTATAGGATAACTTTGTTGTCTGTCTGTCTGTCAATATCAATTTTATCAGGAACGCGTGAAGGTATCATGTTGTAATTAATATTAAATACTAAGGTCTACCGTCCCTTGAAGCTATATAAAAAAACATAAAGCTTCTAAGTTTATGCAAGAAAAAAATCACGGTCGAAATACGGCCATTTTGTCACATATATTGGCATTCACTAATAAATCTAACCTATGTGACTATTAATTATTCTACACTATGCAATACTTTCCGTTGTCCTAGAAACACGAAATTTGACACGAAGCAAGATAATTTGTTAAAATTAAGAATATAGGAAAAGAACCGAAATTCGTTAATTTGTGTAATTAATAAACGAGCACTTCTTGTATATATGTACATATATATATATATATATATATATAATCTGAATCTCGGAAACGGTTCCGACGATTTTCATGAAATTTAATATGCAGGGGGTTTCGTGGATGATAAATCGATGTAGCTAGGATAGGCTGGCGTTGTTTAAAAAAAACGAGCTAAGCTCGGTCCTCCAGGTACTTTGTAATTATAACACATTAAAAAAAAGTTTGTCGGTCTGTCTGTCTTGACCCTTTTACTCAAGAACGGGTGGAGGTATGAAGTTGATATTAATATTAAATACTAGGGTCTAGCAGCTGTAAAAAAAATCGAGCTTCTATGTAAGTAAACGCAATAAAAAATATTTCCAAAATACGGTTTTATCGCATAATTGTGAAGCAAAGAAATCAAAACCTATGTGGTACTTCCCGTTGACAAATATATGAAAAATCGAAAAAACTGATCAGACTTGACCTCATGATAGAAAAACTATCAACATTATAACATCAAAAAAGTTTGTACGGAACCCTCGGTGCGCGAGCCAGATTTGCATTTGGCCAGTTTTTTTTTATTATTGACGCCGTAATCTACCGTATATTTCACCCGCTAAATGAACGAGTTGAATACACTGATTTGGTGTCTCGTCTTAGCACCGCTTTAGCCTCGTCACCAATATGCCTTTGATAACAATGTTTCCTTATACAAATTAAATTGGCCTAATTCGTTACAAACATATATCTATATCTACTTATATAAATTATGTGCATGTGTAGTACTTTCTTTAAACAAACGTCTGTGCAAACGATGTCTATTTGCGTTGCGCATATGAAAACGCAGGACTGAGCGACGCAGCACGAAGCGACAGCCGCCTTGAATCACTAATTTAAATTTTAATAATTAATTGAGGTTATTTCTGAAACTGGCTTAAATAAAAAAATACGGTTTTTTTTAAGTTTTTTTTGGTCAAGCTTTGCAGAAATAAAAATTAAGCATGTTTACACAATAAAATTGAGCCTTCGGTGCGTGAGTCCGACTTGCACTTGAGCGGTTCATTTAGCATTCCTTCGCTAAGGTATCACTTGGTTCAAAATCACAAAATCTTTTTACTCAAGAAAAAACGGTTAAGATGTCATCAGGTTAAAACAATAACTGGTATTGAAAAATTTGTGTATTATCGCGTTTTTGCAGTCGGTCCAATAGTTGTTTAAAATAAGATAGGTAGGAATCTATAACCCTAAGGCCCCAAACTTTTCCACGCTAGGTAGACAGGTACCTACTTAAAAGATTAATTAAGCGCATTCATAGTAACTAAATGTGCCTTTTTTCGCTCATTTTAGTTATCACTTATAATAATTTCATTTTTTGCTTCTCGATATCTCAAGAATCGATTGACCAATTTGTCTTGTGACCATATCAATCGATACGCCACGTCATGACTTAGATATGAGATGAGTTTGAGCAAAATCGGTCCAGCGGTTTGTATTTTATCGCTGAAAAACTGTTTTCTTCAAGGACGCAAAATATATTCTCAAGAGAAGTTGCTCGTGCGGTGCTACCGAACGAATTTTTGTCCCCCCTATTTTACGATAATATCGTTAGAGTACACCGCCACCAGCAAGTACATTTTTGTGACCGCTCTAGGGGTTGATATTTTTTGAAGATTTTTACATGAGTTAAGTTTACCGAAGTAGACATGTATAAAGATTAAAGATTAGGTAAATAACCAGTTTTTAATCACAGACCGACATCGATAATAGAGATTGCAAACCGGGTCCGGTGGACCGGGCCCGGTAGGTACGAAAACTGCGGCACGGAAGCCCCAACTAGTAGAAAACTGGCATGGCAAGCGCTGCGAACCGCGATGTTGCCTTTCTGATAGCCATAATACCTAAAGTTATTGTTATTAACAAAAGAATATAGTTATTGCTCTCAAGAATTTGTTTTTTTTTTTTACTTAAGCTACCAAAGTTTATCTATCTAAGTTGATAAGACAAGTTTAGTACATTAGGCTGCGTTATTAGTTTCTTATTCTAATACTATGTTTTCAAATAGTTACATTAGTATTAGTAATTAACTTTAAGCAAGCAGGTCTTTTTCTTTACTCTGTATAATATAAGTAATTAAATTCCGGGCGACTTCTTAAATAATCTGACTACTTTTCAAACTTTTTCTCGAAATCCTCTAAATCCAGGCATTTCATCAGCGCGTGGAAGATCATTTCTATCCTAAACTTAATTACTGAATACTAATGCTTCCTTAAACTTAATAAGTATCACTAATGTTACTATTCCGTTCATAAGTGAAACTAAACTAACTAATTCTGTATTAAAAACTCGTGACTTTGACACTGATTAAGACTGATTATTGTTGATTTGCTGGTTTGAAATAAATATTATTCCCTAATCTTGAATCATTGTATTCTTCCTCCATTTACTTAAAGCCAATTTTCATAAAATACTTTAAAGGTTTCATCCTAACACATCAACCCTGGGGTTGGCGGCGTATGTTACCGGACCCGGCCGGGTTGAAAAACATACCGGGTTGCAATCTCTAATCGATAAATAATATGTAGGTATGTGCAGAATTAAATTTATGTATATATATGGATATTTACATACATAAATACTTGAAGTGAAAAGCTGTCGTCCGTCCGTGAGCTTATGATAATGTTTGCCGCACGACGACGTGTTAACATAAGAGGTGTGGAAATGTTACATATAGAGATGTTAAGATGGCAAATGAACTTTGTTTATCTAACAACGTGCTAGTTAATATTGTAGGCAATAATATAACTGTTTCTGATTTGTGAGTAGACATCTTTCATATGCTACAGGGAAGGCCACTGGCTATAACTTTCAAGAAATATGTAGTTACTTAGGTACTGATAGAATCAAGGATAAGTTGCTAATGTGATGTGTGTGAGATAGGTTTTATGAATGTAACGTAAGTACTTGCTTACAAATTTAACATGACTCTTCATAAAAACTAAACAATTTTGTGTATTATGGCATGCCTTTATGCTGCAGAATTGGAGCACTCCTAGCATAAAATACCTAGACAGCTACTTACCTACCTACCTAGTATTTAAAAGTCATGCTGTTTTAAAACGCTCCTTTATTTTAGTTACATAATGTTTAACAGAAATATAAATATAATTCGCAAAACTAACATTCTATTAAACAAGAACTAGTAAAGATTAAACAAAACAATTAATATAGTATAATAAACAGAAATATAAATATGATTCGCAAAACTAACATTCTATTAAACAAGAACTAGTATAGATTAAACAAAACAATTAATATAGTATAATAATGTTTGTCGCGCTTGTGCTGCGACAGCAAACATTTCGTCAAAAACGCTTGCTTCTAACTAAACACAAGCATAGACATAAAGAACTAGACAGCGCATGACCTGGCCAGATGTCAAAAAAAATGGCCGCTAAAGTGTGACAGGGATGAAGTGAAAGACACCGCAGATTATCTTTTGCTAAAGTGTGGCCAATTTTGGGAGACTATTGCGCAATTCATACACAGATAACAGAACTCGAAGTCTATGCACACAAGTTGCAGAACCTGAATAAACCGAGCAATCCAATATGTCCCAAAAGTAACTTGACGTCGCACATTAACTCACCTTTTAATTTAATTACTTTACAAAGTCGCTGCAAACGTTTTAGGGCTGTTACACGTGAGCAATGCCAATAATTTCTAGGTCGTCGCAGCGGTCCATTCACGCCAGCGGCGGGCCGGGGGGGAGTGACGTGCCGTGAAGGTTAGAACTTTCACATTAACAGCTGATTACTATTAAAATGAGCTTAGATTTGACCGTTGAAGGTTGAGAAGTCTCCTTGTTAGTAAGGTTTTTGTTTTATTTTCTTGCTTCTGGGTAGTTTTCTACATATGAATGACTTATACATACAACAGACATGTCATTTAGTAAGGGCGTAGTAGGTGTCTATCCCGAAATCAATTGAAAAATAAGAAAAATACTGGATCGTTATTAGATGTGTATTAATTAACGCGAACATTAAGGTTATGGACTGAGCTCCTGCAGTGATTGTTTTTTAGGGACTGCAGTATGAGTTTCTTCAAGAAGGATTAGCTGGAATTGGCCCCAGGTTTTGCAAGTGATGGACATATACTATTATCTATGAAGGGAACATTTAAGATCAGCACCCTAGAATAACGATTAAATCAGCAATAAAGGACACAACCATCAACTTATTCTACACATTTTTTCATTAAAACGTAAAGTAAATGGGCAATGCATATCACAGTCATCTCGGAACCAGATGGTTTTTACTGATTTGAATAAGGGGGTAGAGCCGTACCTAACCTTGTTCGTCACCGTGGTAGTATAAAAGAAACAGCTGATTTTGCACTTACGGGTTTACGACCCTCTACCAATGGCATAATTCTTCGCATGGCCGAGGACAAAGGGGGTGGGGTTTAAATTCCCTCTGAAATCCCAACTATGTTAGTCAAAGCCAAAGCAGTGTTTTGTAGTGACAGCCCAAAAACGAAAGCCAATTCCTGGCCTACACGGTACCATTTAGAACTCGAAAAGTGATTAAAGCCATTAAATACATAAGTATGTTGCTACTTAGTTATATACTGATAGAGGGTTTATGTCAATCGATCTAAATTACGTAACGTAGACGAACATTACACAAGATACAATTGGTTGCTTTTTCGACAAAGAATAAAGTGACCGAAGCATTTGCAATATCCAAGAATCGACGTCGCGGCCTCGAGAAAGTAAAATACACAAAAAACCCGTTGATCGAGTTTCTCCCGCCAAAACGGAGATCACTGACCGATTGACATTCGATCGGACCGCAGCCGCAGTTATGGTGAAAAAAAAACAATTTATGTTGCAGACAATGTAGAAAAAAAAGTTGAGTCATACACCGAATACAGGTGATGCAAGTAAACATACAGTTGTCTTTGTTATCAACATTCAGTAACAAGGTAGTTATCATAATTTATATATTCATAGCGAAACTAACCTCTATCTATTATAGGAAATATCATACAACAAATCTAAACTAATATAATACAGCTAGAGTTGATTTATTTTTATTTTTTTTGGTTAAACGTGCTAATTTTTAGAAGTACCAGTCGGATTTGAAAAATGCTTTTTGCATTTAATAGCCCAATTCTTCAAAAAGTTTATAGCCTGTTTAAAATGACCTCTTAGAGCCGAGCAAAAATAAACAGAAGGAATAAGCGAAAACGAAGTAAAAGTGTGGGCCAGCGGTGTGACGGGGGATGTCAGCAAAGGAAAGAGTAGATTTGGAGCAGAACAACGTCTGCCAGGTTAGCTATAGTACATAAAGCAGACAAATTGATAGAGGTCAGCGGTTGTTATATTACTGACACAGAGCTCGTAACCAAATTGAGCTCGCCTCGGGGCCCGCGCAGACGAGTAGCGCCTGCGCCCAGTATTCCTTGCTCTGTGATGATTAAAGACAATATAGAAATACCAAACGTTGAGTCATACGCCTAATAGGTCATGCAAGTTTCTTTGATATTTATATATAACAGATTTAGTTGACTAACAAATATAAACTTGGGTGATACAAGTATCATTCAGGTTTCATTGTTATTTGCTTTCAGTTAAAGAACAGTTGAGTTAAGTTTCTACATTCATTTCTACATCCTAAACTAACTGAAGAACTGGTAATTCTTTTTCCATTTTAAATTGCGCCTCGAAGGGTGCTTCATACAAAAGAATTTCCCACTCATTTTCGACACTAGGAATAAATATCTAGATCTGGCACACTGGTTTTTCTATTAAATTGTTAAGTTTAAAAGATATACAGGATTCTTGTTTTTCATACAAGAATTAAAATATTTTTTTTGGATTTTGGAAAACCACAGACATAGGTGAGGGTGCCACGAACGAATCGTATTATCTTCTGTCTGACAGACATCCTAAGAAAATGGCTTGACCTTCTTGTTGAAACTTGACGCAGAAGTTGAAGCAACAACATTTAACTAATAATAAACTATAACAGCAACATGGTCATTATGATTTTACACACTTTTTTACAACAGGGTGCAACATACGCTTTATTTAATGATGATTAATGAATGATTTTCCTTTTTGAAACTTGTATATTTTTTCGCGCGATAAAATCCGGATTGAGGAAATTCGACGAAGAACCAAAGTAATCGAAATAGCTCAAATATATCAAACTGGAGTGATAACGGGCAAGCTACACCCCTTGACGCGCTCGTCAAATCCATAGTTTTAAGAGAAAGAAATCTTGTCGAATGGCGACCACGCATCGAAATGCGCAGCGTGAGATCTACCAATTGGACGGACAGACAACTTGGCTAGAGCCCCAGGAAACCCATGGGCGCCGACGGCTCTGAACCGGCCGTTTTGGACACATAACGGAGAGTGGTAATGTAAGTCGTATTACTTACAGCCGAAACTACCAATCGAATGGTATAAAATAAGTGTTTACGTAAAAAATCATATCTACAATGTCATACCAACACTTGCCCAAGTACCTTGGTAGGTACCTTTATTATGCAAATGTCACGCAAGTGGCACGTTGATTGGAATGCGGCGGGTTTCGTACCCAGCCCGCTGCGTTCCGAATACTGCTGCACCTTGGATTTTATGCGTGAAATACACATGATTATCGCCTTTAATCCCAGGGCATAAAGACTAGTAACAATGCAATTATTCGCTAAGTACTTAATACGGAGTTGCAAAAGAAATCTGCGACCTTCGTACTTATTTATTTAATATAATGCTTGCAGTAATGTGTCCGACCTCTTGTTAAAATTATAATAACATTCTAAGCCGACTGTGAAGTTAACGCCTTTTAACAAAAATATACCTACTAATTGTTTATTTTTTGATTGTGATTTAGGCTTTTCCGCTTATAGTCGATGCATCTTACTCATTTCCTTATAGTGGCATATTTGCATATGAGCTTAATCCCTTCACAAATGTGAACGTGAAACAAACTACATGGCTATAATATATATTAATACTAGATTTTGCCCGCGGTTTCACCCGCTCTAAATTCGGTTTTCGATGTAGGATTTCAACGGCAATTCCACTAGACAAACTAAAACTATAGGTGAAGCCAAGGGCAAATCTAGGAAAAGACATATAGGTATTATATGTCTAGAATGTCTTGCTATAATTTATAATATATATATTACATGTGATGGGCTTAATTGGGCGGTCTGTAGTGTTACAAGCTGTAGTACAAGGCGGAAATATTAAGGATGGCAAAATTATGTTTCGTGTAGGCACTAAAAAAAATTACAAATCTGAGGATTGACAAGCTAGGTTATCTTCGAAACGTTTTTAGGGTTCCGTACCCCATTACTATTACTAAGACTCCACTGTCCGTGTCCGTCAGTCTTTCACCAGGCTATATCTCATGAACCGTGATAGTTAGACAGTTTAAATTTTCATCATTCATTCAACAGATGTATTTCTGTTGCCGCTATAACAACAAATACTAAAACCAGAATAAAATAAATATTTAAGGGGGGCTCCGATACAACAAACGTGAATTTCTTGCCTTTTTTTTGGTACGGAACCGACTCGCACTTGGCCGATTTTTTTTTAAGGTTAGATGATAAAAATGTTAATAATACAAACTATCGAATTGCTAGGTGTGTGTACAGTTTGTCAATCACCGTTAGGTCACTTGGCGTACTTATTTAAAGATAAGTAGGTACTTAGAAAGTAGAACATTTAACGCAATTTGAGCCTACGTAGCTAATCTGAATTGGACAACTGTCGTATAAATGTATTATATATCTTACGAGACTTCAGTCACACGCACGCATCGCGTATGAAGAAATTTTGCAACTAAGAATGTTACGCACACAGAGTTACACGTGTGCAAGTAACTCATGTTAACTTGCGACGCCATTAGGTATTTTAAATTTCCTATTATGCTTCTGCCAAAAATACATCTATTTTTTGGTAGAAGCAGACGTTGTCCTGTCCAAAATTGCGATAAACTTACAAAATAATCAACATACATGTTAAAATATACAACTTAACAAAATTTTACGCCACTATTCACATTTTTTTATGTACGTTCGAGTGGGTCCCTGCATTGCCCTGCAAGGTTTGAATTCACAAATAGATTCGGTAGGTGGAGCTGCAGTTGGTGTGTAACTGATCTTCTCCTAAACGGTAGGGAAGTTTTTTTATTGATATTTTTTGTGTACGTTCGAGTGGGTCATGGTTTGAATTATTTTTATTGTGTACTACTAATAAACATATAATATAAAATAAATAAAAAGTTTGATATTTGCTATAATTTTTACATCCACCAATCAGGAACATGAGAATTGATAAAAATACATATATGAAAATGCTTAATTGAGCCATCCATGCAGAGAAGTATTTTTTGTATCACTCACTGACAGAAAATCTAATTCTAAGCTAAAGAGAATATTCGATTTGCTTGAAGGTTATGATTTTGTCTTTGTCTCTTTATATCAGACCAGAATAAAAGCCAATATCAATCAATCAATCAAAATCCAAATATAAAATGTATGAAGAAAGAAGTCATGCGTGTTCAAGTTTACTTTTTTAAGAAACATAGACCTGTAAAGATTTGTAATGTATTTATAATACAAGTTCTTTAGTTATCAATACTATTATTACGATCTATGAACCATACCTATACTATCTCTTTCTAACCTGAGTAAATTACTGATTAACATCAACAAGTCACGCAACACTAATATACTTATCAGCAATAGAAGTAAACGACGCTGTAACTAACAAATTGCAGTCATTTTCGCAATCAGATGCCTTCGCTCCTTCACTCAGCTATGGTACACTGCTCATGTGTTTCTGTCACTCTCTTTTATATGGTGTTAGAAAAGGTGCGACAGTACCCTATCGGGGGTACTAACTTGTTGGAATTCGCACTGCAACTGCCTTGTCACCGTCCCGTTAACCAAGAAAGTGACAGGGGTTCTTTTTAAGCTGCGTTGGAATCCGTTAAGCGGAGCCAAGTTAAGCGACGGTTTCCTACATTGATGTAGGACATGTTCTTGACTATGAAATTCAAATTTAAGTATTAATATAATCTATGGACTTTTCAGAGACTTATTAGGAAGCTGTCGAACGTTTTCCTAATTCCATTTCTTCTAACAAATTATTTAAATCATTTTAATAACAATTTTCCATTATGCAATACAGATAACTCCTCCCTCATTTAATATAAGGTCGTCTTTCGTATGTGAAGCAAGTTATTTTTCTATCTTTCATTATTTTACTTGCTTGTGAGCGTGAGTAATTCAGGTAGAAGGAAACTATAGGTGCCTATTACGCTCATCCTTTCTTGATCACCACTTAAGACGACAATATTTTTTATACCCCTAAGGTGGCAAACAAGCTTAAGGTCCGCCTGATGGTAAGCGGTCACCGCAGACTATGGACGCTTGCAAGACCAGGGGTATCGATCACTCGCGCGTTGCCGACCCTTCAAATATCTAACAACTTCTTCCTTGACTTCTTACTGTACTTGTGGACTACACAACTCAAGCGTTCGCGGGAGGAAGTTTCTCTGTAACCGCACGTGACCGCACTGTACGCGACCGTTTCGGTTCTAAAGTGAATATAGTGAATACCCTAATATTCTGAAACGAGCTAACTAGTTCTAGATTAAAGGAGTAATACATTCTATAAAAAATAATCATAGGTTAGGGAAAGACATAATTAAAAATAAAAATCGAACAGAATTTTTAAAACGGTTCAGAAATTAAGAAAAAAAACATGTTAAAATTCTCAAAAAATACTGCTTAAAATTAAGTTTACTCGTCGTAGATCTCGATATTTACCAGGTAACCCATTTTTTTTAAATACATTAATTAGGTATTGCTTTATATTAAAAGAAAAATCAGCTTAAAATTTCTATATAAAACCTAAGTTTTTTTGATAAATTAAAAACATAAAAAACTAGCCAAAAACGCGTCACACTTATATGCGTTAGTGTAGAATTTCAATTACTTAAATTCCGCTGTTTACTCCAAGCTGTTCGCCAATTCGTAAGATATTTTTTTCACAGAAGATACTCTATTTGAGATTAAGACCGTCGATTTCAGCTAAACGCCCATTAAGCAAATTGTATATGCGTATTGGGAGCCTTCTTAAATAAATACATATGAAACACGAAATACTTTCCTTCAGAATAAACGTTGTGCAGCCGGATGACTTGCTGCTAAAATTTATAAAACCGGTTGTCCCACTATTGGTTAGTTTCGACCCATGTGGCTAAACACTGTGTTTCCTTGTAAATGAAAACGAAGAGAAAGAAACATATTAAATATGCATTAAATACAAATTTTGTATTCAATTTTTATTATTATTATTTTTGTTTTATTTATTATTGTTTTTGGAACTGATCCCTGTTTAGGTTTGTGCTATTGACTTGATATTAAATTATATTCTTTTATGTAATTTTTTATGAAATATACGATTGAAGTAAATAAAAAGAAATGGTCTCTTTATATTCTTTTTTTCCGATATAAATGTTTTGAAAAAATATCAAACCTTAATTTTACTTTTTTTATATATTTCTGGTCATAACAAACTGTAATACAGATCAGATTTTTGGAAAGAGGTAATTTATTTGCACCTTTTTGAACCTGGTTGTTTTTTTTAAAAACAGTTAAAACTAAAAATTACTAGTGTCTACCGTTTTGAAGTCAGCCAGTAATTTATTTGCACCATTTTAAAGCCGGTTGTTTTTTTTTTTTTTTGTTAAAAAGTTAAAACTAAAAATTACTAGTTTCTACCGTTTTAAAGTCAAGATGGCGTTCTGGCAGAAAGAAACTCTCCAGTTTAAATTAAATTGATTTAAAATTAAAATAACTAAAAAGAAATAAAAAAAAAAATCCCATGCATTTTTATCATCAAGGTAGACTTTGACTGTGTTGATACGCTTTTTTGACAAGTTTCCTTTAGTAAAATTTATAAACATTTTTAAATTTAATTTACATACCTACGTCTTTTGCAGGGATTTAATTGTAAAAACATATACATTTTTAACTATTTGCCTAAGCCTTGTGTGGATCAGAATGTACGGTTATGAATATCTCTATTCTTTTAGATTTAGATAACTTTCCATTCTGAAACTTTAATAACTAATAGAAAAGTATACTAATCCATCCCATCATCTCATCTTTACCCAAAAGCACTTCTGTCTGCACGTCAAAGAAACGCTACTAGGTCCTGCAAAAAAATGTTCTATGTTGGCAAGTTACCTACATAAATAATATTCACCACCGTTAGTTGTACTTCAATGTTTTAATCATCATACTGTTAATATCGGAGTTTAACAATGAACAAAATCCGCTAAAGTTCGTTTCACATACAAATTGTCTCCATTTAAACAATTTTCACTCTTACTACGTTGTTATAAGACGTTCGTTAGGGTATATCGCATGTAAAACGAACTATAGCTTGATTGCTGCTGTGTTGACAACACGGTCCGCTATCTTAATGTTATAAATTGTAAGAATACGTGACACGCACTTTTGTTTCATGAAGCAACGGACATCTAACCGTCTCCCATGTAATTATTTCAGCCATATTGTATGCTGATATAACTGCATCTGTCAAAAACTAATTATTATTGAAGTGAATATATTCTCTATGATAACCTTCTCAGTATACATAGACATGGATTTATATATATACATATATGTAATACGTAATCTTCACACACATTTATTATTTGTGTTTGTCTCAAACACTCAGTGTGTTTTCTATGTATAATAAGTATGTTTTAAAAAAAATAAATAAAATATATATGAATTTGTATCCGCTGTCTGGTATCCATAGCACAAACTTTGCTTAGTTTGGGACCAGACGGCGCTGTGTATAATGTCCAAAAACATATAAAAAAAAATATACTCAAGTATGCCATCCGCAATGAACATTAAGCCGAATATATAATTTTTATAACATTGCCAATAAATCAATGGTAAAAATTATTTAAACCATTTTATTATATGATTTCTTCTATATTGAATTATTTAAAATGTATTTTTTTTTTGTTTGTTTCTACAATATTAATCTGTTTACCCTGAAACTTTGGTATGTTTTAGTGTACATGACCAAATTTCCAAAGAAACTGAATGTGGATTACCTGCGTTAAAATAGTTAAAGCGATTTTTAACATATACCTCCGGTTTTATGACCTCTAGTTATGACGCGTTATAGACTTTATCATTATGTGTACTGCGGCAGCCACAAATTCTTTCACATAAATGTATCTTGCCAGATTATTGTAGTATTAATATTTTATTATATATTGTGTGTTGTACTGTGTTTTCCACAATATTATTATTATTTAGACAGACCAGAAAAAATAATTCAGATTTCAACTTCAAGCTGTAATTTAGATCAGATTTTTGGAAATAAGTAATTATTTTTACTTTTTAGTGGATCTTTTTGAAGCCGGTGGTTTTTTTTTGTTATAAAGTTTTTATTTTTTACTTTTGAGTGTCATATTGCTTTTGATTGTACAGGCGTGATGATATTTTGTGTGATTGCATAAACAATGCATATATGCGATAGCAGCAATCGCGGTTAATTTGCTGTAATTTTTGAAGGGTTCCGTTGTCTATCTCAGAAACTTATCATCGTAAATATATGAAATTTTAAACAAAAATATAATTTTGCATATCCGTCTATACATGACGGAGTTATGCTCGAACATACATAAAAAAAATATAAACATATGAATTGAAAACCTCCTTCTTTCTTGAAGTCGGCTAAAATGGTTTTCCGCAGGTGAATCCGCAGGGTATAACTAGTATATTTATTCAACATCATTACACTCATATAGTTTGACAGAAAAACTGTACCTATAAAACATTTTTTTGTAGAAATTCCCTATAATTCCTAGTTATACGTAAATACACTAAGAGAGGATCTACACAGAAAAGGGGTTATAACAATTATACCTACCTACCTAATGTCAACATAGCTAAATATATACTTTTCTCAAACATTTTACGATATGCGACCATATCATGCACAAGCTTCTTTGGGATAAATCGTACTTGCAGTACAGTATTAGAGAGCGACCCGCAATGTTTTTAGCAGTCCGATCGAGCGCTCGAGCAGTCAAATAAAAAATTTGTAAAATGGAACGAACTTTTTTAAACCCGAACGTAGATATCAAAAGTGATATCTCCTCAAGTTTTATTTAAATTTCGGACTGAGTCGAATTGGCGGCAAAATTACACAAACTATTTTTATTATTGCCAATACAGTTGTCAATATAATTAGTATTTTACACACATATTTGAGAAAAGTACTATAAACGCCTTGGCCTTGGCTGCAACCGACCTTAGCCGGACGTTGTGATGCGTGCCTCGGCTATGCCTCGGCCCGTATACCCACGATCACCCGGTAACCTGACCGCAGATTAGGTACTCTTCAATAATTATTGATATGGCAACAGGCTTAGAAAAGACATTTCAAATACTAATAGTCAAAAATATAGCTTTAGATTGCTTACTTTACAATTTGTAGATAAGCCTCCACTGTAGATGATTGAAAAAACATATAATTAGCCATCATCATGCCACATAGAGGTCGTATATCCGGTACCGGTCACCTTCAAGTCCTACCTGCCTCACCTTACGATGAATTTTGAACCACACAAACGTGCATCATTTTTGTGTCGATGACTACTACCTAATGCATAAAAATAAAAAGAACTGCGTATTATGTCGGCTCCGTGGCCCAGTGGGTAATGACCTGGCTGCTGTATCGAGGGGTGTGGGTTCGATTCTTATTAGTGTTTATCTTGAGATGTATGTTTTTTTCATACCATTAAGATGGCAAACAAGCTTGCGGTCCGCCTGATGGTAAGCTGTCACCGCCTATAGACGCTTGCAACACCTGAGGCATCACTCGAACGTTGCCGACCCTTTAAATATCTAATAACTTGTTTTTTGAAGAACCCCATACTGTAGTCCTTAGAGAAAACAAACGTCTATACATATTATGTATTTGCATAAAAATATTCATATAAATAATAATAGATAAATATTTTTGGACATTATACACAGCGCCACCTGGCCCCAAAGTAAGCCGAGCTTGTGTTATGGTGACCAGGCAACGGATACAAATACAAATACATATACACATATTACATTTTTTTTGTAAATACATACATATCATTCATAAATACATCCAGACTCAATCCAGACACAAATGTTTATTACATAAATGTTTGTCCAGTTCAGAAATCGAACCCGGTATGGGTTCTGCACAGGAGTCGGCCACACTACCAACTAGGCTGCGAAGGAATCTTTTTAATCATTTATAATTATTATTATGTCTTATTCTATCTATGCCTACTTGCTTTAGTATAAATTACTCGTTATCATTTGCTAGGTAGCTATCAAGTTCGGTGCTATGTTAACTTAGCAGTTTACATTTAAAGATTTCACTTTTTCTTCTAAAGTGAAGGTTAAATTGTTGATAGGTCAAAGTCGCGTGGCAATAAAACGAGGCAATTGCATTACTTGCTTTTGTATTGAATAATTATTCATGGATATCAGCAATCACGAAGCGACTGGAGCGGAACGGTGGCAAAAACAATAGCTTGTTAGCTTCGTTACGAGTACCTGGAACGTCTCATTGTTGGACAGGAAGTACCACAGTAAACGTAATCCATAAATTTTCTTACGTATCTTATTTTGTAAGCAAAATTATAACCTCGAAATTAAGAAAAATAATTCTACACGATAAAATAGTGCAAAATCTTTCTTTTATTTGAGTGAGTACTTCGCCTTGCTTACATTTTGAGTCATATTTTATTTTTTTACATTATTTTACTGTTTTTGAGGTTACAATTTTTTTTACTGAGGTTAAAAAAATAGAGTGTTAGCTGTACACAGTAACAACACTGAAGTGCATTCAGTAATGACCACTCTACGGTCTAGCGACTGACTTCTCAGTTTATTCTCTTTCTTTGTGTGTAAAACGGTCTGTGCTGTGCCTCGTAAAAATGACATTGAATGTCGATGTAAGTAAAGTTAAGGCTCATTCATACTTTGTTATGTACTTATGTAGGAGCTGCAGGTAACAGGTGTAACTTGTAAGTATTAAGCTACTGTCAAATCAACATATAAACAAGTACCTACTTCAATAAATGCAGCTACTCAGCTACAGTTTCTACCTAAAAAAGTGTAGATTAGGCATATTATTTATGATCATTGCCATTTACACGTTTATTTTACTCATCGCTACTAGTAGGTGGTATTATACAGTCTGTGCTCAGCACATAACCTCTTCAAATTTATTATTAGCTGCAGTTTAGCTTTAAACAAAATTTAGTTACTTAAATGCCATTCAGTGATTCCATAATTACCATGAGCATGGGAATTTCTGGTGTTGACACCTCTAGCGATGTTTTGGATGAGATGATTTGGAAGACAAGGTGAAGCTAACGTCCAAAAAACTTGGAGTACCTACTCAATAGAGCGAAGAAGAACTTCAGCTCGGGGTGAAGGTGGCTGCTTCACAGATTGCCAGTCCAGCACCATATGGAGTACTACTGCCATCTCCCGAATACCATACAGCTTGGATTTTACGCGGTTCAACGAACGGGCTGGGATGTGTTTTGAGGATTGTTCGAATTCATGCTCACAGCTGCTTTCTACCATAGTACCGCTCGCCATCGGCAGGGAATTCGCCATCAGACCTTAAAACCTAAATGGTCACGTACAGTGCGGTTTCAGAGGAACTTCCTCCCGCGAACGCTTAGGTTGTAGAATAAGCTCTTTGTCATGGTTTTCTCTAAGGCCTACAATATGGGGTTCTTCAAGAAGGAAGTGATCAGATATTTTAAAATGGTTGGCAATGCGTGATGCCCTTGGTGTTGCAAGCGTCCATAGGCTGCTGTGACCGCTTACTATTAGGCACACTTTTAACTCGTTTGCCACCTTAGTGGTATACAAATAAAAAAACCTTTGCCACCATAGTGTTATATTTCGCAAAAAATCGACATCAGAAATACTAACCTTAGTTTTATTTATATATGACTATATAACTGGATTTGCCAAGTATTAATTATGATCCCAGAATCAACATGTACTAAACTGAATGCACACCTGCCAGGTATGACAAGAAGTAAGAATGTAACCTTCTTGCTCTGACGTCCTTGTTCTACTCAGTACTTGCTTATTAAAAAACCACATTACACTCGGCACATATTGATGTAGGTATGTAATTATAACATTGAGCAATTAAAATGTATAGTGATACCTAGAAAAAGTAAGGTTTGCCACTCATTGCTAAAATTTCTGTGTAACTTAAGCTATAATTAACACATTTAAGTTAATAAATTGATATCGTAACTCTACGATATTGCACATAAATTTTTCATTTAAAAGGGAGCGGCGTCAAGTGACATTACAAATAGCTAGTGAAATCAGTATTAGTATATATTACACTAACGTCCTAAGACGTAGACGTTTATATACACTCTTAAGCAGAGCGACGTATAGAGACGTTGTGCGGAAACTAAGTAGGTGCAAACTAGGACGGAAAAACATAAAACATGGCAAAAAAATCGGTGTGTTGTAGCACTAGAATTTTGAGTGTTGGATAAGTCGTTCATGGCACAGCAACCCAACTCTTAAATTAGTTTGTATGTATTTACTATATTAGTATTGGTACCGTACTATAACGTCGTGCTCAACAAATCGAATTTTCGCTGGACCTGATAATGCGTTGTGCCGCAAAACATCTACCAATATGTGACGTACAAATCAACGTGTTAAGTAGTGTAAAAGAGGCGACTACACCTACACACCTGTTTACGTATAATGGATATTTAAACAATCTATCTAGGTTAACAAACTCAAAATCACAACAAAACTACTCCATTAAAGCTAGTGTGTTCAAAATTTTGTATTCTTAATTCAGATTACCGACAGTACAGACGAAGGAACAGACGTGTGCTCTATTGTCATCCGCTTCCTTCCTTTCCTCTTCGATGTGGAGACCAGATTTCGAATTATTGCATATAATTTCTCTAGTCATGTGTAAATATAGTCCTGTGGTTATATCTAAGTTTGGCGAAGCGCCATATTCAAGTTTTATCGCGGCGTCGAGCGTCCTCGTTTTAGTGTTCCAAGCTATGGCGAGAGATGTAAGGCGTTCCATTTGGCGATTTTTTTACACTAAGTAGCAGAATTTTTAGCGGTTCGCGTTTCATTAGCTTTTGGTAGCAAAATCTAATGTTGACTTTTAGCGTTTCTTTTGAGCGGTTTTGCTACGAAATGTTGCTACCAAAAACCCATGTCGGGAGGTGGGTATTTTGCCCTACTTTTTGACAGCTGTCAAATGTGAAAGTGAATCCTTTGAGAAAAAAACTTACAACGTTGTTTTTTTAGAGAGAATTTTGTTTTTGCATTATGAACTATATATTTTTGTTAGTATCTACAAAAAAATCAAAATAAAATACTTAAACATATACACACATGGAAATCTCAAAAAATGACGCGAAACGCGTTTCGTTTGGACAATAATAGCGCCGCTGAAATTATTACATGCGCTCAGACGGTACGGGTAGTTGGTGCTAAAATGAGGTTTTACTATTTAATTTTAACGCGGCTCAAAAGAAACGCACTGATGGTGTGCATCCTTCAGAAATTGCGCGTCATTTCCTGCATATTTCTTCATAATTCGCTATTCATGCGCCTTCGCTGCACAATTTACGTTTTCACACGTTTTCATGTTTTCGTAAAACACTGCTAAAATAAACACATCGAAATGAAAAATGAATTTAAAAAAAATTTACAGAAAAAACACCACTCATTCTTAAGGTGCGCGCCAAAACTCCTGGAGTATGCTTACACCATTTCAATATAGCGACTGTAGTTTTGATTTTTAATCACCAGGCTAGAAGTGTAGCTATGCTCTGTTCTGTCAATTACAATGTTATTGCACCTTGCAACGGAGTGTTAAAAAAATTGTAATAATTATAATTGTACTCTTGTGTATAAGGGTCCAGCAATCGTGTGAACCCACCTTCGTAGCCAGGTAATATTTCCTTTGTGTTTTTGTAACTATAGATGCACACACTGACTGACTGACTTTAAAGAGTATTGACCGTCGCATTGACTGCAGGCCGCACCGCGTGGGACAAAGCCAGCACCAACTTATACAATAATTAAACCTTACTTCCTTATTACAACTGTACTAAGTCTACTTTCCAACTACTGAGTTGTAAAAAAGTTGTTGTAAATGCTACAATAAGTGGGTTGCGGTTCGCACGCGTGAACTAGTACAGTGTAACCGTGGCCTGGGATACTTTGTAAAAAAAGTGCTACATAAATGTTGTTTAAAGAAATGGCACAAAGTCAAAAGAATTTGTGACTTACTGACAACAAGTACAAGATTATATAAGTCGAAATTACAGAAACCAACGTAAATAATGGTATGGAAATGAAGGATAGGTCTTTTAATGCATAACGACTACGATAGAAGAATTACAAACGCGTAACAATACTCACTAGGCCCTCTGTTCGTTCCTGGATTCGGTGAAGGAAAACATCTTGAGAATACATGCATACGTTTAAAAGACATATGTGCATGTAGTCAACAGTGCCCGCAAAATTGACGATGGCTGAATAAGCCCTAGTCCCGAAGGTGTCCTATGCACGGCCTATATACCTTATATAGGCCGTACCCCAACAGTGGCGACGTATGAAGTCTAGTAACAACAACCTCTTAGTGGCTCTTAGATTTCCTAGCCGCTGTCAGATTAAACATCATACTCAAGGACCAACTGTATAAATAAAGTAAATTGGTAAATTAAAAAGGCTTATTCGGATAACCTTAAAAAAAATATTATTTTCAACTTTAGAATGACATATGACTTTTATCAAAATACCAAGGCCCAAAAAAAAACTTATATGGTAACGCAGTGGTAATTTGAGTACCAAATGAGAATTTCTTGCGATAAAAAACCTAGGAGAGTGGGGAAATTCATAATAAACATTGAGGCCCGGTTGAGAACTCACGTAAAACTACTAGGGAAATATTTCGAAACATGTACTATTTTGTAAAAGTATATATTTTAGGCACTAAAAAGGATTTAGGCCCAAATATTTTACCCGTGCTACAACTACTACGTGAAACCTAGGTATTAGAATATATTATCTAGGACCATTATCTAATACCTTTAAACGAGCAATTATTTATTATATTTATTATATAGATACAGCAATAATTTTTATATAGATGTATAATCTGAATTTTGGAAACGGCTTCAACGATTTTCATGATATTTAGTATGCAGGGAGTTTTGGGGCAATAAACCGATCTAGCTAGGTTTCATTTTAAGAAAACGTCGATTTATCCGTGTTTTCAGGCACTGATCAGATGAAAAATATGACTCTTCCTGACATCTATTGGCGAGTAGTAATACTGTTATTTTCACTAAAGCTACTTGACAATAGATGGCGTTGATAAGCAACACTAAAGCTACTTGACAATAGATGGCGTTGCTAAAAACAATGAGCAAAACCCGGACCCCAGGTACTTTTAGTATAATACAGAGGCATCATTGCGCAAGTGTAAATCTTCTAACAATTTAATTAAATCCTTGTGGCAATAAATTATGAAAAAGTCAGAATAAAGCAGTACACGCATGTAATCTCATTTACACCGTCATAGTACAATACAAAAACGTTGTAATATCTTACTAGATGTGAATAAATAAATAATTAATCTTTTTTATTTGCTATTGTTAAGGATTTTCACTTCTTTTGTGTACGACGCACTATTTTTGTTGTGTTCTCACATACTTACCAACATCAATAACTAGACCAGTTATAACTGTCACATATTTAGTCTATTTGGTACTTAGGTAACAAATGTAAACAATTATTTTCGAGGGTAATCTTTTGGACAAACCTTTACTATGGAAATACTTATAT
This sequence comes from Apoda limacodes, assembly GCA_946406115.1. NCBI lineage: Eukaryota > Metazoa > Arthropoda > Insecta > Lepidoptera > Limacodidae > Apoda > Apoda limacodes. The sequence goes on from OX291559.1 coordinate 14,418,398, forward strand.
ACATTGATAATGTGGGTAGGCATTTATGATATAAGTATTTTTTTCGAAGCCTTCAGGGAGTCTCAAACGAAGAAAGATTTCTTAATTCTATGAACATTTGTGTAGTTGTAAGATGTCATATCATAGGACTTCATAAGCCCCTAGTAGTTGTTAGGTAAGGTACAAAAAGTACATAGTAGGAACTAATTGTATATTTGCCTCCCTGTGTATGTTCTACCGCTTGCATAATTGGATGTGTTCAGAGAAATTGTTCGAAATTATGCCTCGGGCATAATGGTAAAAAGTATTCTACCATCGCACCGCTTGCCATCGGCAGGGAATTGATTCTCAAACCTTAGAACCTAAATGGTTTCCAGCTATTTCCATTATACAACTCTCTTAACAACATAACACAACTACTACTGAATAGTATTTATTAACTTTATAGCAGGTTATATGAAGCTAATTTATCAAGAGGAAAACCGGCAAGAATATCAATTTTTTAAATTGGCAAACAAGCTGGCGGTCGCCTGATGGTAACTGCTTACCGACCCTTAAAACTTAAATCGTCTTTCTTGAAGAACCTCATACTGTAGTCCTTAAAGAAAACCTTGGCAGTACTTATTTCACAACCTACGCGTTCACGGGAGGAATTTTGTCTAAAACCGCACTGTACGTGACTATTTAGCTTAAATGGCTTACCATCAGGCGGACTGCAAGCTTGTTTGCCAATTAAAAAGTATTAATCAGTTTTATATAACCCGCTAAAAATTAATAAGTACTATTAAGTAGTAGTTGTGTTTGACTATTTGAAGATTGGAAGGAAACCTCTTAAACTTCTGATTTTGACTTTGATTTCAAATGCCGATATAAAACTTAAAAATATCTTTTCAGAGAGTTATATAATGGTAATAGCTAAGTACTCCTGCAGCATAAAAACTGGGGGATGCTGATTAGGAAAGAAGACACCTTTGTGTCACAGTAGATACCTACTTGTAAACCTTGATAATTTAAATGCAGCAAGAATGTTCATTAAACACGATAGATCTCGTATACCTAAAATAACGTAGAAATATCTTATCTTAATCTTATCATGTCTTAGTAACACAATGCAGTTTAGGTGACGCATAGACTCCCATCCCATAGATATGTCGTCTATGGACTGCGCAATAGCTTTATAAAATTGACCACTCTTTAGAAAGAGACAAAGATAATCTGCAATCTCTTTTCTGCAGAAAAACCGAATAGAAAGAGCAGTTTTTTATCATCGTCCGCCATTTTGTTTGTTTATGTTTATTAAAACAAGTTATGAAGAGACAAGAGAACCTTCTAAAAAACGGGACCCTGTTACTAAGACTCCGCTGTCCGTCCGTTTGTCCGTCCACCTGTCCGTCTGTCACCAGACTGTATCTCATGAACCGTGATAACCCCAAATACTAAAAATAAAATAAAAAAAAATTAAGGGGACTCCCATACAACAAACGTAATTTGTTTGCCGTTTATATAGATAATGGTACGGAACCCTTCGTGCGCGAGTCCGACTTATACTTGGCCGATTTTTTATGTTTCTAGTAAGGAAACAATATCGTATTTAGTATATACCTAAATTAATCTCATTATACAAACCTGCATTATAGTGTTACAAATACTGAAAACAAAAATTTTATTATACAATCTTTTAAGTACGCAATCAATCCATTGACGCAAATGTCTAATTAGAATGAAGCAAGGCGAGTGGATAATTCCATAATTGCAACATAACTCGTTATGAGCTCTTGATGACATGTACAAATTAAATTTATATTTTAAATAGTTATTGGTGTTTTATTTAATAATAATGATAAATATTTTTGGACATTACACACAGCGCCTTTTACACAGGTTCTTCAAGAAAGTTATTGGATTTCTGAAGGGTCGGCAACGCGCAAGTGATACCCCTGGTGTTGCAAGCGTCTATAGGCTACGGTGACCGCTTACCATCAGGCGGACCGTAATCCTGTTTGCCACCTTATTGGTATAAAATATAAAAATACATAACACAACAACTTTTAATATTTTTTCACTGTTTGTGCTATTAAACTATGGAACGCTCTCCCACATAAAATTAGTCATAGCCTAAATCACCCTACTTTTAAAAATAGTTTGTAAAAACATTATTTACAATTATAAAAGCCCACAACTTAATTATGATGTTTTTTTTTTCGTTTAATTCTGTATCGTAATGATCTGTAATCTGCACAAGAATGACTTACATTCTTTATTTTATTATTTATACCTATGTTAATGTTATGTATATATATATATTTATGAATATACTCATCTAATAAGCTGCTATATATTTATTTATTATATTATACTTACTTTATTTTTAATAGATTTTCTATCTATATATTAACTAAAACTAAATATATTTATCTTGTTCACATCGTGTGCCCCTTAATAGACTAGTCTCTCATCCCTTATCAAGGTCTGCTGGGAGAAATCTCTGAATAGAGATGAGCTTACCTTTACGTTGTGATGTCTTTTGTAATTTTTTACGTGCAATGTACAATAAACAAATACATATACTACTTTTTTTCTGTAAATACATACATATACATAAATACACCCAGACAAACACAAATGTTTATCACATAAATGTTTGTCCAGTGCTGGAATCGCACAGCAGCCGTCCACACTCCCAACTAGGTGACTTATTATTAGCAAAATAAGACAAGGAAGAAAACAAATTAAATGCGCATCAAAACATAAAAGCGTCGATGGGCTACGGTAATCGATCAACATCAGGCGGGCCGTAAGCATGTTTGCCATCCTTTAAGTGTAAAAAAAGCTGTTTTATTTAATAATGACAAAAAACATCAACCTGAAACAGCACATTTGCTTTCCACTAATAAAATCTTCACTAAACCAGTTACGAGACACTTATCCTCCTAAAAAGACTTCAACGTGGTGCTCCTTGTTTGTTTTTTCTTAATACCTACCGTAGTGCTATTCTGTGATTGCGTATACTATAAGATATTTAGAAAATTTACATTTACTTCACGGGGTAATAGGTATATATACAAATATGTCTTTTAACATAAGATTATGAAGCCTATCTATATTTTAATCTGACCTTTAAGAAAACCTCATCAAGAAGATACCTATTTCAAATGGTTTTTTAATAGTGGCCACAGAATTTTAAATAGGTCTAGTTGATATGACTCCCTCGGAGCCTAGTTGGTAGTGTGGCCAGCTGCTGTGCAGAGGGTGTGGGTTCGATTCCCGCACTGGGAATAATATTTATATATAGTTATATAAATTAAAAAAAAAATATATTAAACGCATAATTTTAGCCTTAATTCTGTTTATTAGTCAGAGTAAAAAGAATCGGTCAAGTGCGAGATGGACTTGCGCACCGTGGGTTCCGTAAAAGATAAACTGTTTTGAGGGACAATCTTAACGTAGCCTTTAGAAAACTGTTGTCCCCAACAGTTGTACATCACCAACTACAAATAGGTATATAATCTTAAAAAAAAAAAATTCTTTACGTTTTGTAACTACAATTTACCGTTTTCGGTTTTTTATAACTTTTGCTAACTTTTTACTTGTGCAACATGAGATAGCTTTTTGCCAAATTTCATAATTCTAGGTCAACGGGAAGTACCCTATAGGTTTTTATTTCCTTGGAAGCGACAAAATGTGCGGCACAGACGGCTGTATCTTTTGATTGCGTTTACTTAGGAGTTTTATTTTTGTACTGTTTTAAGGGATGGTAGACCTGAGTATTTGATATTAGTTTCAGCTTGATACCTCGACGCGTTCCTGAGAAAAAGGGTCTTGCCAGACGCACGAACAACAAAATGATCCTAAGAGGGTTTTGTTTACTTCTTTTAATAAGTTACTCTAAGAATAAGTTTAATACAAAAATTTGGGTATAAGGTAAGGAGCTAAAAAAATTTACACTTAGCAGGTAGGTACGTATATCATATCTATATAAAAAATTTCATTTTTATTTGATTTCAAACACCCAAGTACTAAATATTTTTCTTCGATAGTCGACTGGCACTAAGAAGCTGAAAAAAAGTTTTTTTAACTCTATTTTGAATGTAGGTTTGCCTCAAATATAAGAAATAATAAGAAAGTCAAATTGCATTACTACAACTAATGTTATTTATTTATTTCTAATAAATAAATAATAATCTAGTTGCGCTACGTCTTCTTACTTCACATTAGAACAATTTTTTTTATAAAAGCTTACGTAATCTATGCGATGAGTTCACGGGCAGTAATCAACATTTATTTATATTACTTCTTATAATAACTTCTGTTTTTATCTATTCGTAAACATACACAGGATCCTAATTCTATTTCTTATACTATTGCATACATAGGCTATAAAAAACATGTATTCATATATTATGAATATTTTATATTAAGACAAGCTTTGCCATCAAGATTTTTTTTTAGAGTATACAATAATAATCCTTACTAATATTATAAATGCAATAATAACTCTAACTGTCTGCCTGTTGCCTCTTTACGCTTAAACCGCTGTATCGATTAAGATGAAATTTGGCATGAAGATAGTTTGAGTCCAAGGGAAGGACATAGGCCACTTGAAAACGTCAAGTGTGATTCGGATTTATTTCTATAATTGAGGAGTTACCGTTGAAATCGTACATCGATAACCGAATTTAGGGCGGGTGTAACCGCGGGCAAAAGCTATTATACATATAAACGTTAATGAATAAGGTCATTAAAGATATAATTTTTCATTATTATTTATTATATCTATAACTTGTATAGGCTTAATAAATAAAAGTTTGAAAAAAATAATCTTTATTTATTCAAATTAAGCTAATTTAAACTAACAAATAGACATAATTCCAAAATGTATAGCTTAATTCTAGTAGTCTTCTTGAAACTCCATAAAATTTGCTTTCAAATATTATGTACTATGTACAGAAATTATACTTTCACTGTTTATATGGCAAGATAGTGTAAGGAATGCATAAACATAGGGAACTGGGCAGCGCATTTCCTAGCCAGATATAAAAAAAAAACATGCAAAGCTGTGACAGAGACAAAGCGAAACTGTGGTGTATCTTGTCTCTCTCTACTTTATTATAAACATCAACAAACAAAATTGCCATACAAAGAGACCACAGTTTCACTTTATCTCTTTCTAAAGTGTGGCCAATTTTGTGAGGCTATGCAATCCAAAGGTCAGATTAAGATCTATGGAGGATTGCTATTGTGTAACATTTATGGCTATAGATTTTTTTTAATATTATAATGGACTCGCACGGTCTTAGCAGACCATTTATGCATTTGCCAGAGTCAAAGTCAATTAAATTATATCGTATCGTGGCGCGGGCGTTACCGCGCGTCCTCGTTTTCAAGTCCCAAGATTGGGCGGGAGATTTGGTGTGGATCCTCAGACATTGCGCGTCATGTCCTGCTTATTTCTTCATAATTCACTATTCATGAGCCTTCGCTGCACAATTCTTAACACGCTTTCGTAAAACATTGCTAAAATATATACATCGAAAGTCACTAAATGAATTTAGAAAAATTAAACAAAAAAAAACACCACTCCTTCTTAAGATTCGCGCCAAAACTCCTGGCTATAGATTACTTTGTTAAAAAGTTAGAACCATTGAAGTAAAACAGCTTGGTATTTGCAAAAGTTTTCAAGCTCATTACTACTTCCATTGCCGCACAACGTAGCAATTGTGCACCATCCAATAAAAATTTAAAAGTTGGAAAATAGCCTAGCAGGTCCTATAACATAACCAATACTACTTTATCCGATTTACTCGCGAATGATGTAATATACGAATAAGTAGACAGTAAACACACTTCCAACACAGCCTTCTTCAATTTGCATCTTTATTTGTGCAAATTTTTATGCCATATTCGTAGCGTTGACGTCATTGGATGTATTTACAATATTGATATTAATATTTCACAAGTCGTTGTTCGAATACGACTCCAACCATTCATCATATTATTTTACACAATTTGCAGTGATGGTGTAAAATTTGCCGAAGTCAAAATAGCCATCTACTAGGGAGCTCTTTTCAGAATAATAAAAATAAATTATAAATATTTTTAGATATTACATACAGGTGCCGTCTGGTCCCAAACCAAGCAAAGCTAGTGCTATGGATTTCAGACTACGGATGCAAATACCTACATACATACATACCTTTTTTTTGTTAATACATACATATTATACATAGAAAACATCCAGCCTGAAGACAAACACAAACACAATATATTTGTCTTGTGCGGGAATCGAACCCACGCCCATCGATTCAGCAATCGGGTCATTACCCACAGAGCCACGAAGCCGACTTTCAGCATCTTTCATCAAAAAACATCAGGCATCGTTATCTAGTTCTTCGTTAAAGTAATCAATGTAAGTAATGTTATACTATACTTAATTTAAGCGCAATAAGTCTATGATTTCTAAGTCAGAATTAACCAACACAGGTAACACACATGAGTGGTTATTGCAACGCTAGAGCCTTGCTAAAACGGAAACTGGCAGGTTTTTTACTTTTATTTTCGCATTTTTTTGTAAGAAATGTGGTAGTGATTCAAACCAGGTTAACCGCAAAGTGAACTACAGACTAAAAACCAAATCAACCGCAATCTCAAATAGTCAGCCATGTACAGACAACATTCTTGTGCCATGCATGCAACTTTATGAAATGACTTGTAAGCAATATAATAGTATATTGCTCACAAGTCACTTACTTTTGCAGTTTTTTTTTAATACTACTAAGGTGGCAAACAAGAATACGGCCCGCCTGATGGTAAGCAGTCACCGTTGCCTATGGACGCTTGTAACACCAGGGATATCACTTGCGCGTTGCCGAACCTTCAAAAATCCAATGACTTCTTTCTTGAAGAATCCCATACTGTACTGTAGTCCTTAGAGAAAACCTTGGCAGGGAGCTCATTTCACGGCCCTAAGTTCGCGGAAGGAAGATTCTCTGAAACCGTACTGTACGCGACCATTTCGGTTCTAAAGTGTGAGAATGAATTCCCTACCGATGGCTAGCGGTGCGATGGTAGAAAGTAGCCGTAGGCACCATTTCGAACAATTCCTCAGAACACATGGCATTGTACAAGCAGATACTATATTATAGTATATACTATATGCGGATAGTTGATACTATACTATAACGCCACATTGCCAGAGTATGTCGAGTGAGTTATCTTCTAGTCATCATGTCTAGTCAAGGCTAATAGAGCAGGATAGCACTAGATTCGTCTTAACCTGTCACACTTACGCACCGCTGTGATTGCTTCTATCATCAAAGCATCCGGCCTGATGCAAGGAATCCCAGCGTAAGTGTGACAGGTACAAGTAAAACAGACAAATAACAAAGTACACAAGGCAGCACTACAACCTACCCAACCCTACATAACTAAAGCTACAACTTTCAGCTATAGATAATTATGGAAAAGGTCGAAGGGGAGACCGGGGTAAGGCCGTATGGCTGAGGATATAAGGCTGTAAGTCTTCATTTTCCAAACACAAATATCACAACTCAGCTTTAATCATTAATCAGTCTCATTAAGCACTTAATCACATCAAAGAAATAATTATAATGATGACATTAATCATTAAAAAACAAAAAAAAACTAAACTTTATCTAATTCCGGTTTTGCCCCGAACCCTGGACAAAACCATATACTGTACACGATACTACCCCGGTAATTACGAAGAGGCAACACAAACCATGCACATAAAATCATCAAGGACCTCTGAATTAAAGCCTGTACAGCCTTTATGAGCTCAGCCTTTGCAACCTATGCATTGCACCCAACCTTCATCTATGCGACTTGTTCCATATTCCTCAAGGCAATACAGGCGAATTTTTTCATTTGTGGCATTCGTCTTTGACTTTTTGGGTAATTGAGTCAAATTAAGTTTAGGCGTTTTCTTGCTTTTACTTATAGTTATTAACTCTTCTTTGTAGGGAGAGGATGTGATGACAGCTGTTTTGCCTCTGCGACGATCAGTTTTCCTTTTTTGGTTCGTGCTTATCTTAGGAACAGGCATTATATCAGCTGGAGAAACAGTTGGATAGGACAGTTCAACATGTGAAGGAGCTAACGGTGTAGCTGAAGTTAATGGCACCCGATCAATCTTTGGCGTAGAAGAAGTTGATGGAACCGAGTCAACGAGTCACGTAACGGAGGTATTTGACATAGGATCAACAAGTTTAGCAACAGAAGTGGATGGTACCAGGGCATTCAAACTGATAGGTGGAATAGCAGAACCAGTTGTCAGCGTCGGGTCAACATACGCGCTAGCGGAAGTCGAAGCTATCTCCGTAGTTTGAGCTGCAGCAAAATCGGTTTGGTTAAATACGTTCCAATTTGTCGGAAAAATGCCCGTTTTCGAAAAGCCAGACACAGCATTTTGTATCGTCTTGATAGCTGAAATTGCGTTACGACCCGACCAGGATGATTTCTTAGCCATGTGTTTACTTCTTGGGTGTAGTAGGTGCTCATTGGCCCCATAATGCTTACATCTAGGGGTTGTAATCGGTGGGTGCAATGAGGAGGAAAGCTTAAAATGATAACCCCATTGTTCCTGGCCTTTTCAATCAAGGGTAGATATTTTTTGTATGAGTCGAATGACCATCAAGTAAAAGTAAGACTGGATCTTCTTTCTTGGGCTTCGCAAATAATATGAAGTGATTCAGCCACTCTTCTGTGTGTTCATATGGAAACGTGTAAATATGAGCATAGGAGGAATATAATGTCCAGATGCAGAGTTACTAAGGATAGCAGTAGAAAGCTGGCCTATTTCCGCTGAACTAGCTATACCGACTTGTTTTTTTCCTTTAAGGCAATTATTCTGCTTTGTTTCTTAGGAACCGTAGTCAAACCAGTTTCATCTACGTTATAAATCTTTGTAGGAGTAAATGTATGGACATCTATAAGTTCCTCAAGCAAATCGAAGAATTTATGGACACTTATCATGTTAAATCCCATAGCACGTGCAACAGAAGTCGGTTCAGCTGCACGTAGTGATAATTGTGGATGTCGTTTCATAAATCCAAATCACCAATCTTCTCCAGCTTATTTGGTAGTTCTGTTGTTCATTCAAAAGAATGATCAATATTATTCGCTTCTGCGAGCTGGAACGCTAAGTGGCGAAGATCTGTATACGTAAAGCCAAACAACCGTTCCATATCCAGGACATGCTCGACAAGGATTAGTTAGTTCTTGAGAATACGAAAAAACTGGCTAGCCCTTTGCTTGTTGAAGAGTCCATATTACTATTCAAACTAAATTTTTTTACGCGATCTTGTAAGGTAAATTTCGGTACGTTAAAGGTCATACCAGCTCGCAAATATCCCATAGTTCCATCACATACTGCTTGAACAGCTTTTCTCATGTTTTCCTTGTCTGTTTGTCTTCCTTTTATAGTTATGCGACATAAATATACCACCTGTAATAATAAAAACAATATTCATACATCCGGGTCAAAATCGTACATAGGCCGATTTTACCCCGAACCTGTTGGTGTAAATATTTCACTCACCAATACACACGCAAATCATTTTGCCTGTAAAACATTCTTAATTACGAGCAAATTACACACACTTTGACTTAGATAATAACAGACTTACGTGTATTACACGTAGATTTCACAATTGTAACTAGAATTTACTTCAAAATAAGATCAACACCACCAAAAAACAATTAATTTTTTTTTTTTCTAATCGAGCGTGCTCGCACCTACAAGTTTTTGTTGACAAATAGCTCTCATTGGCTGACACCGCTGAGCGAGCCATTACGCGGGAAATTCGAATTCTCGATAAAAATAGACGTACTATACTGTTTTGCCCCGGTATACGGGTTTGTACGGGTCTCCCCTATATTAGTATATAGGCTATTATTGGGCTGAGAAATGTTTAACCACAATTTATTTATATCTTAACACTGTTGTTATAGACTTGTGTTTGTTCATGTGCTGCCTTCTGTACGACTCACGATTTCATAACTTAATTAGTGTAAAAAATAAATCGATAAATATTTTTCGAGATTACATACAGCGCCGTCTGGCCCCAAAGTAAGCAAAGCTTGTGTTATCGATACCAGACAACGGATACAAATACATACATATTACTTTTTTTGTAATAAATACACCCAGACGCAAGACAAACACAAATGTTTTTATCACATAAATGTTTTTCCAATGCGGGAATCGAACCCACACCAGCAGTCAGCCACAATACCAACTAGGCTGCGAGGAAAAAAAATTATTAAACTCGTATTTTCCTATAAATTTTTCCGGTGGTATGAATCGGTGAAACCTAGAATTGCAAGGTTAAACATATTTATTGCCTACACTCTTAACAGCCCATACCTTGAAAATTACTAAACTAACTTTGATGAAACTTGTACTTTTACCTAAGTTAAACGGTACAAATACAATAAAAAAATGATTATTAAAATCCGATCGCTAGTTTTTGATAGATACATGGACATACATAGCTACATGCAGTTATGAAATTTGTCACACCTGTTTAGAAGCTCACGTATACTAACATTTACTAAAATTGTGCGGGTCGAATTGATAACCTCCTTTGTTTGAAGTCGGTCAACAAGAAATATGGTCGACACAAAAAACAAATTTCTCTCGCGTAAAAAAGAACAATTTAGTCTGTGGCATTGTTAAAGTAGAAAACGACTTAACTGCCCTTTATTTATTTTTCTTTTTTCTATTCCTTAATCCTTATCATACTGAAATGACTGCTCGCGTTAAAATATTTTTTTACAATACAAAGGTGGTATGTTCAACAATGTACGTACTTTGATAACGTCTGAACAATGTTATCAAACAATTATAGTAACACAAACGCTTTTATTGTTTACTTTGTTTTGACAACATAAACTGCACCTGGTGATACGTTGTATTGCCTACATGTAGAACGAATAAGGACACTACTCAAATAAGGCTCTTCCTATTAATGCTTGTATATTATTAAAATAATTAATTTTAGGTTCATGGCCTAAATGGTTATTAAGAAAATGTAGGTACTCGGGCAAGTTAACATGAAACCCTGCTTTTGTATAATCTAATAATATAGAATGTACAAAAACAGTTTCCATTACCTTTTTCTTGGCCAATTTCTTTGCACACGTAGAGTCTTTTGAATTGCATAGACTTTACGCGGCGGTGTCATGTTGACGAGTCCAAGTTGTACTATTTTTTTTTTTTTTTAAATACCACTAAGGTGGCAAACAAGCTTACGGTCCGCCTGATGGTAAGCGGTCATTGTAGCCTATGGACGCTTGCAACACCAGGGGTCCAGTGGTGCAACACCATCACTTGCGCGTTGCCGACCCTTCAAAAAACTAATAATTTCTTTCCCGAAGAACCCCATACTGTATTATTTCTTTTAAACTATTTTTATAATACAGTTGTCAATATAATTAGTTATATTACACGCATATTTGAAAAAAGCCCTATACAAGCCTTGGCCTTGGCCACAACTGACCATAACCGGACTTTATGATGCGTGCCTCGGCCCGCATACTCACGATCGCCCGGTTATGCTTCAGAAATCTAATAACTTCTTTCTTGAAGAACTCCATACTGTAGTCCTTGCAGAAAACCTTGGCAGGGAGCTCATTCCACAACTTAAGCGTTCGCGGTAGGAAGTTTCTCTGAAACCGCACTGTACGCGACCATTTAGGTTCTAAAGTGTGAGAATGAATTCCCTGCCGATGGCGAGCGGTGCGATGGTAGAAAGTATCAGTGGGCATCATTTCGAACAATTCCTCAGAACACAACCCATTGTACAAGCGGTAGAACACACACAGGGAGGCAAAGTCTCTCCTCAGACTTAAGGGCTCGATACCGCAAGTGAGTTTGGAATCGTCGACAATTCTCACAGCCCGTCGTTGAACCGGGTCAAAGGGCCAAGCTGGTATCCGGTCAGTTACTATACAAACGACGAATAACTGCTGAGGTAGCTGTTTTTAGTTTGGTTAGATTATTTTTCGATTCGTCCCAAAGGACATGACTTGGTTGGTTTCAGACATAGCCATAGAGACTGGATAGCGCATTTTCTAGTCAGTTGTGAAGTAAAAATTATCATAAAACTGTAAAAGAGACAAAAATGTTACGTAAATAGTACGAAATTAGTATAAAAATTGAGTATTTCCGCAGGAATAACTACAGCTATAATTTTTTCCCAAAAAAACTTGCTTTCTATATGTTGAAAATAGACACGCCTTCGATCGTAAAAATGTATATTTTCTAATGAACAAAAAGCAGTCTTTACTGTCAATACATATTCTTTTTCAAAGTCAATTATTATTAAAAAGGCGGCCAGCCAAGCTGCCAGTACCCAATACTATATATATTTATACTTATATACGCTATGATCAAAATCGCACGCTAATAATCTAATTTGGCGTCGACACGGGGCGGGGCCGCGGAAAAAACTAGTAGTATTATAAAATTACAAGATCGGTGCAACACACGGAAGAAGATAGTTAAATAAATACTATTGTCAGATAGTATATCGTTAATGTTGTCACGTAATGACTGTCATGATCGCACCCTAGCGTCGCGTCGTCGCGTCGTCCAAACAAAAGTGCCTACCAACGTAATAAAAGTCCATGACAAGCGTGAAGCAATACTGAAGGCAATATCGTCGATAAATTATGTGCGGACACAGGGCAAGAGGTCTTTGAGGTCGAGAGACGTGACCCCAATATACCTCCCATACCCACAGATGTATTCTTTAATATATTATGCGCAACCTCCAACTTTGGGGTCTAGAATGGTTTCTACCGCTGACACCTCAGTAAGGACGGGCATCCACCAAAACGGAATGGAGAGGAGAAGATATGAGAAATAAGATTTCTTTCGAGTTTATTCGTGATTTTTTTGCAGTGGGAAGGTTCAATTCAGTTTAAGGATAATTACACACATAGAAAATGGATTCTTTAGAAATCACTAATATTTGCAAAATATTTTTTAATTCGGGCAGTTCGAACCTCCCATACGCTAATCTGGAAACATCACACAGCACACATCCCCGCTTTGATAGCGCCAAACAATAATATTAAATATCTTCTCTCCTCTTTGTTGGGCACCGGCCCTTTTACGAGACAATACTATGTGACAGTAAAAACAAGGAAGACGCGATATGTAACTAAGCGTGCGTGAGTAGTGCAGCCACATCGTAATTCACTGAGATTTTCATTGTCAAAACTTGTTAAAACAAACCCTTTTCACAAAAGTTCATTAATCGTGTTGTTTTTCAGGGTCTGAACCATATCCCGAAGAACACAGTCAATAAATTTTAGTCGGATCTGGTCAGCGGATTCGGAGAAACATTTTGCAAAATAAAATTAAATTTAGGTAGTACTTCCTCTTAAACGGTAAGGTACCAATTCCTATAGCCGTATAAGGCGTATCGAGGATTTTTTGAAGCAGAGGGATTTAGCTAAGATTCTGTTTTCAGTCCACATTTTCAGAAAAAGTTCTGTTTTTAATATAACCTACGACTTTGTTTATTATCTTGATTACATGTGAAATTTTCGTTTCTACTAAGCAATTTCCATCAAAATATATATAGTGAAAAAAATGTGAAAAAATTATGAAGAGCGAGAAATACTGAAACATTTGCTTTCAAATAAATCAAAATATGCTTGTTTGCAGTAAACGGAGGAAGCTTATCAAGGGTTTCCGTGTTCAAACCGCCAGCTTCTAGTTGAGAAACATTCTTATTCTGGTTGGCATCCAAGACCAAGTATCTGAAGAACCGGTTTAGAAAAGAACGGACTTTAACTCCTAAACCAAACACGGGCGCTTTTTTAAAAATACGTTGATAACTTAGGATTTCGAAGAACTTTCACTTAGTAGGTAAATAAGTTGCATAATATCATTTTTTTCATCTTTCCTTACTTTTTATGGTACAGCTCAAACAGGATGTTTCGAAATATGGCAGCCTGCGCGCAAATGACTAACGTGAAGGCACGCAACGTGCTGGCGGATCTGGCAGCTTATTGGGAACAGTATCGAGTTAGCCAGACACTGGAATTCGAGAGAAAAATGTATGCAAGTACTATCACGGGTCTCGAGGTAAGACGTAGGACCTACTTGCATGTATTTGTCTCTCAGATTCCAAAGTCTGGCTTACCTACTCGAGACCACTAAGCTCCCAGAAGACTTGGAATGCAAGCATTACTTACTTTGAAAAGAAGTTTACTAAAATTATCGGTTAACTTAAAATACGAAGGTATATTAATATAGCTAGATAGAAAAAAAAAATATCTCAACACACCTACTACTTATAAAAACATAGGAACAGTAGCAAGATTATTAACTGGTTCTCACCTCAGGCGGAGCAGCGAATTTCAAATTAGCAAGTGACCCATGTGACCGACTTCTATGCTCCTGTCGTATGCTGTACGAAAAGGCGCGTTCGTTTAAATGTCCCTTCTTTCTGTAAATGCCTCCGGAATCCTCTGCATCAAGGCCCGTCATACTCTGAGCAGCCTTCATGGCAGACGGTGGGGGTTTGGACCGTCTAGGGTCGACAGTGGCGTACTGTATGCGTCCCCTCGCTTGCGGCGGAAGACCTGGGTACGGCCCCGGAGCAAGGGCGGGCGGCACGCGACCGCGGTGTGCTAGCGTGGCAGCGCGCGCGTGTGGTAGCGTCGCCGCTGGGTGTGCTAACAGCACCATCGGGTGCGCCGCGGCCCACGCCGGCGGCACGCGACCTAGCGACCTGCCGTTCATAACCGGAGCCGGACCAGGCATCGTGCCGTATAACTCGTCAGCCGAGGCGGATGATTTCTTCTTCGATTTCTTTGTACTAATTTTCTTCTTAGGCTCCTCTGGTGGTGGAGGTGGAGGCGGCACGGAAGCTGGGCGCGTTATCTGCCGAGGTCGAGGCGCACGCGCCTGGTGAGGAATGTCGTCGCTTGCGTCATCGCGCTCCACTTCCCCGACCCACACTTTGTGATTCTCGTCTCCATCGAACACTTCGAGTTCCTCCTCTGGGTCTGGAGGCAGTTGAGGAGGCGAACGCTCCGCTTCTAGGCGTTTCGCATATGAGCTATCGGCGTAAGCGTGGAAACAGCATCGGACTAGTGCATTGGCCGCCGCCTCGCGGCGACAGATGAAGGCATGACATTCCAATACCTTTATGCCCTGAGTGCGACGTAGTACCGCTGCGAAGAGCGGAGGACGTCTCGGCGCGGGCGCTCGGGCGAACGGGGAGTCCAGAGGCAGAAACCTCGGCGCGCCCTCGACGGTGACCCGGCGCACCGCCGCACAATAATGTAAACTCGATATCGGGAAAAACCTCGCTACCCTTGAACCACTTTCGTCCACGTTCTCTAACAATATACCGTTCGACCAAACGGAAAGCCACGAGTCTATACCCCCGCTCGTCGCTCCTTTTTCTGGATATAACTCACGCAAAGGTTCCTGGATGCCTTGCAGGCCGTCCTTACTCTGTTGCGGCACCGCCGAGCCGAGGTACAGCACGCGGCACCGACAGATCGGTGTCGATTCCATTTCGGCACTACACTATCACAACATGACACTATCACTCGAAAACACTAATTGATGGCACGTATTTGTTAATCCGCGGACGGCAGACAGTTCTGTCGACGTGCGTTAGCCGCAAGACAGGCGCGGGGTCTAGCTGGTCGTGCGGAGTGAACGGAATTCAAAATGGCTGATGTGTCAGAGGCGCGGGGCGAAGAGGTGAGCGGGCCGGCCGCGATACCTGCGCACACGCACCTGCGAAGAAGCCTCCACGCGGGTCGGATACGACTAGGCGATGGGTAGCGGCCCACCGCCAATCAAAAGGCATTGTGTCAATGGTTCTTTGCAAATTCGGTCGCATTTCTCTCGGTCGACGCGTCATCGTATCAAGACGTGAAGGTATGCCTCACTTTGTCTTGTTGCAGTGAAATCTGAAGGTCGACTGTCCGATGGGAGAAACTTTTGTTGGCTTGCGGATACTTTGCATGTTTGATTAGGCATCCATCTTTAAGAAACAGATCGTGTTGACGTGCGTATTGGTGTAATCAGGGTCAACAATAATTTTGCTGCTTTCAACTACCTTTACTTAGGTTCTATATTCAAGCAAATATATAAGGTCATTAAAATTTTAATGGCCAAGACGAGGTAATTATTTTAAAGGTATTTTGTAATTTCCTGGTCGGGCATCGGCAATCAAAAGCATTATTACAACCTTACAACTTCTCTGTTCTTGTAAATATAAATAAAAAAGCATATGGCAAAGGAGATTGCATTTTACTACACAAAAAATATATACATATATAAAACACACTTCTCTTATATTTTCTATGTTTCCAGTTAGTTTATGTACTTACATACTTACCTAATAATACATTGATTGTGTTTCAACTTTTATGTTTGTCTATTTTGTAAGGATGGTTAGTCTAATGTGACAAAATAGTGTAACGGTGAGTCTGCACCCGTAATTACTTATTGCCAGTCACACCAGTGTGGTACGTAAGCAAAAAAAGACTTCTGTTTCACACTGGTGTGACAAAATGGTGACGGCGAGTCTGTACCCCTATAAACGTATTCTTACATACCTACTTACACTTTTTCCATATTATTTCTCTAGATGCATAAGGTATCCGTTTTTAACAATTAACATTTTTATTGCACATGATGGGTTGTTTGTGTGTGCCATAGACGAAGCTGCGTAATCAGTTATCGTCGAGGTCAGTGAACTTAAAAAACAAAACCTTTTTTTTTATATATCTTTAATATATAGTTTTTTTTATACCACTTAGTTGTCAAACAAGCTTGCGGTCCGCGTAATGGTAAGCGGTCACCGCAGCCTATGGACGCTTGCAACACCTAGGGGCATCACTCGCACGTTGCCGATCCTTCAAATATCTAATAACTTCTTTCTTAAAGATCCCCATACTATAATCAGAGAAAACCTGGGCAGGGAGCTCATTCCACAACTCTAGCGTTTGCGGGAGGAAGTTTCTCTGAAACCGCACTGTACCTGACCATTTAGGTTCTAAGGTGTGAGGATGAATTCCCTGCAGATCCCTGGCGAGAGGTGCGATGGCAGAAAGTAAATGGTAAAAAAAATTTAATCAGCAAACAATTTATTTACTTACTTAAAATAAAAAATCTAAGAAGTGATTAGCTTAGATTCGTAAAGGGTCGACAACGCGCGAATAATTCCCCTGGTGTTGCAACCGTCCATAGATGACCACTGGCGGGCCGTAAGCTTGTTTGCCACATTGGTTGTATTTCGAATTTAGTGAGCAACGTAAGTCAACCAAGGGATTAAAACGGCCCATTACATACGAGATGTTGGGCCACCCGAGCGAGAGCGAGGTATGCTATAGAATCGAGTTACAATGGGTTTTAGTCAGAGTTAAACACTGCTTTTCACGTTGAGTGCGAGAAAATAAAATTTAAAGGAACAAAATTAAGAAAATCGGTATATTTTATAAAAATAAAAGTAGCAACAGTTGGAAAAATTTTGAATTTTTAACAAAATGTTTTTTTCGAGCAACTAGAGCCAACACGGCTCGGTTTGTGTTTGTGAATCAATAAAATCAATATTTTCACCTAGTGACAATCTTAGATCAATGTGATTGCGCTGCCGCGCGCTCTTTAAACAATCATATCTCCGTCAATTTAAGTGTGACAAAAAAAAAACAAATTTTTTGTCAGAAAATTGAATACATCGATTAAATTTCAGACAAAATAAAAACGGGTTTGATCTTTAATATCTAGCTTAATATTGCACATAGAACACTTTATAAAAAACCGATTTGATCAGTTTTTTACCTGCTACAATTTTGGTCATCATAAAATGTTCGTTAAAATGCATATTTTTGGAGATATTTTCAAAAAAAGCGTTGAAAAACGTGAAAAAATTCCGAATTTTCAATTGCCGATAACTTGAAAAGTATTGGGTTTTTTGAAAAACTTTATAGAACATTTTTTTCTTAAAATTAGGTCTTCTATCGATATCCGATATTCTTTTGAAGAAAAAAATTTACACCACCGAGAAGGGGTGGCAACCACCTCCAGGGTGGGTGCGGAGTTCAGATCATTTTCACTTTTGAAGTTAAGGGTAAGATTAGCCTAATTCCAAAATTTCATGCAAATCGGTTCACAGTAAAAAAAATCGGAGCAATAACGCTTCAATGACTGCACCATTTGCCGAAGAACGCCAATCCAGCAGTAGGTAGCTTTTAGTTCTATTTTCAAAAGTAAATTCAAATATTTTTTTATATTTTCTGAAGAAATGATTAGTAACAAGCTTCTTGCCGCGAATCCGCTGCGCTAAATTCAGTTATCGGCGGATTTGTAAGGCAAGTCTTTGATGACAGTTCATAGTTAAAATTTGCTACAGCAAGCTACAGCTGTAGTTAGAGTTAGTTTTCGTAAAATTTTACACAATATTATCTATGCCAATAAAGAGTAGCTATCTTAGTTGCTCTGTGGCGAAGTGAAAAAATAACAAAAAAACAAATAAATAAACAAACAGACTTTCTCAAATATATATTAGTTGGGAAAAGAAGAGCGTGCATTTAAAAGCTCAGTCTGAAAATAATCCTTTTGCTACCCAGAGATTTCCCCTTAGATTTAATCTACTAAAAATTTACAAGAACACCAATATACCTACATATATACACAAACATAACCTACAATTTTATACTATTACACCAAAAATAGTTGCACATTCCTAAAATAAATTGACAATATCATATATTTAAGACTAGGCTGTATGGCTCAGTCATTGGCTTTTCCGCAAGGGAAAAACAAAATTAAAAAAGAAATACTTAATACTGTAACTAACTATAGTTAAGAGTTAGTTCACGTAAAATTCAACACAAGAGTAGTTTAATCGGTTGCTCTGTAGCGAAGTTAAGAAATAACAAACAAATAAATAAATAAATAAACATACCTACAGACTTTCTCAAATATACATTAGTTGGGATACGAATAGCATGCATTTAAAAGCTCAGTCTGAAAATAATCCTTTTGCTACCCAGAGATTTCCCCTTAGATTTAATCTACTAAAAATTTACAAGAACTCGACCAATATACCTAAATAAATACACAAAAAGATTGGAACAAAACATGTTATTGGTAGTATTAAATCTCATCTACTTGTTCAAATGGTCAAGTTATAAATAGCAATGTGATAAAAAAAGAACAGGTGTCGAACAGGAACTTATAAGAGTGGTATGATGATACAGTGTGGTAATTTTGTAACTCCACTGGGAATTAGTGAGTTTCCATTACCGCGCTTGTAGGTATTGATTGCTACACAATACATAAACACGTGGCAATGGAAACACGGCTGGTTTTGACTACTACTAATACTACTACTACTTTGACTCTCAGTAGTAGTCCAAACCAGCTGCTAAGTTTATTGTAACCAAAAAATAGTACTCTTTTATGAGTAAAAGCGACCCCCAGACTTCAACTTCAACGTCAGGCCAACTTGCTAAATATCCTGCCAAGTCTAATTTACAATACATATGACGGACGACGCAGATAAAGGCCAAACAACATTAAATGAGCTTGTCAGACGATAATAAAATTAATAAGGCTTTAATTTGGTTTAAGTTTAGGTATGATTTTTGTTAAAATAACCTACTCCACAATAATAATAAAATGTGACAGCACTCTTGTAAAAAAATATGTGTAATCGAAAGTCATTGTCCAAACTTGATCTAACTACACGACAATCTCAACCGGCGAGTCCCTTTTCGCAAAAAAATAAATATTGGTGTTAAAATTCATTAGGAAACAAAATTCAGAGGACCTTTTATCATCTAGCGACATCTAACGACTTTTCAGCATTCTGTGTAGCGACATTTGCTTAAGCGAAGTTGGCAACACTGGATGCATTTTAATCCGCCTACGCTGTACTATAATGACGTACTGTTTGAGTATGAAAAGCGAAAAAAGGATTTTATACAGTGTATAAAACCAATACATAAGTTTTTTTGGGCATAATTCTAAATGTGTCTGTATAAAATAAAAGGTCTTTGTTATTTTAACAAGAAACCAACGATCAAAAAGGACTTTTACAAAAAAAAAAAAAAGGTTTATACATATATTTATTAAATTTACAAAATACATTATGTATTTACAGTAAACTTATGAAATATTTTCACCATTCTCATTAAAATTAGAACATCCGAAAGCAACAGCAAAATCCTTACACAAAACTCAACAGTTATTTACAATTAATTAATAAATCAATAATATGACATCACAATACATATGTAAATATATCTCAGCATGGGCAGAAATATTCCTAGTGTCAACTGTGATGAACAGAGAGGAACTAGGGTTGGCAATACGCGAGTAATACCCCCCTAATTTTACAACCGTCCATAGGCTACGGGAACCTCTTAACATAAGGTGGGCCACGAGCTTATTTGCCACCTCATAAATAAACATTTACGACATCTACTTTCCGTTCTAACCGACCGTCAGCGTGGTGGGTTATGGCCTAAACCTCATTTTTCAAGAAGGCCTGACCCACTGCAGTGGGGCGTGTAACAGCTAAGGCAAAATACACAAAAAGATAAAGAGATGATATTAAGCAGATCTAAATTTCTCAGCACAATTTAAGATGAAATGACGCGAAGGCCTCACCCAGCATACTGACTCACTCTTATTTCTCATTAGGTAAACACGCTATTAGGAAAATAAATACCTATCCAATACACAGTGGTACCCAAACGGTCGATCGCAGGAGTTTTTGAGGTCGATCGCCGTATATTTCTTAAGCAAAAAAAAATATTTGTTCAATTAAAATAATATCAATGGCATCACTATGGTTTAGAAAGCAGTTAAGGTACCTGGGAAACAACGGAAAAAAGCCGCGCTGTTACAGCCTGAATGCGTTTAGCTTTAAATGAAAATATTACTAAATTCGAAAATTTTGCGAAAACCACCAATCATGCACCAAAATGAATAATTTTTGTTTTATTATAGTGACTATTTAACACAAATTTAAACAATTTCACCTAGTGTAGTAGTTTTATTCACTAATAAAAAAAGTTATGTAGTACAAGTGTCGATCTCCCAGTGATAAATTTTTGGTGGGTAGAAAATAGTAAAAAGTATGGGCACCACTGCAATAGACTACACATACACTGAAGAGCAACCCTTGAGAAAGTAACAATTTCATCACAAAACTGTATAGCGGTTAAAATAAATACTTTTACGCTAATGGAATTACATCAGTACCGATGGAATTTGTTTGGGAACCGAAATAACGCTTTTCCTCTTATGACTGCTTATAAAAATGCTGTAACGGCTGACAAAATATTCCGTGCTGCAGACGTCGCAACAAATAAAATATACACGGACGTGTACAAATTGTATCACTAAAACCTAATTAATATAGCTAAACACAAATACCTGCTTACTGACTAAACTTGTCTATAAAAAAATATTTATTTTGACTAAACTGCTCAATTCCATAGACATTACGGAAGTGAAATACATTTATTGATTTTAGAGTAAACACGTTTCTTTACCCACTTACCTAAGTAACTAACTAAACACACGCCAAGCTTACTTAGAACAAATTTATACCTATTTTGTTGGACATACTGCATAGGAAGAAATTCTCTTTTAACCAGTTACATATGTCCCCACTGATGGGGCACGGCCTACCGTCACCGAGGACGATAGTCCACACGCGGCCAACTGCGGGTTGTGGACCTGACGTCTTTTCTTTTTGACCTATACTTTCCTTAACTATTTTTCAATTCACCGAAAAGCCAGTGGAGTGAATAATCCATTCACTTGAGAAATTAAAATAATTATTGGTACACGCGGGGCTCGAATGTCCACCTCTCAGAACGCTTGATGAAATCGAAGTCCCTAGGCTTCCACCACATAATAGGTATAAAAAATTTACGCTCTTAAGAATGCTGTGTTACTGCCCGCGCTAATGACCTAAAAGTCGCAAGGCCGCTGACTGCCTAAATACCTCCAGAATTCTGCGGACCAGTTTGACAGTTTATAAGGCACAAATGATGCCACAGTTCAATCAAATAGTCGATTATTTATCTTTTGCTGTGAGAAGACATTGCAATATCCACTCTACCTCGTGACATTTAATTTTCCTTAACTAGCAACACTTTTTATGTCAAACTAGAGCCCGGAGATTTCTAGAAGCGATCTTATGCGCATAGTCGCACCCTTAACGTACTAATTACCGAGCGTAGCTGCGAAGCAAATACAACCTAAGGTTTAAACGTTAAGGTATGTTTTCGCATGCAGCAGGAAAGAGTCTGCCATAGGGCTGGAAGTTTTCTCAGGGAGTGATCATTGTGGTTACATAGTAACTTATTTATCTCATCTGTGGTCATGTGCTGTTCGCTAGTATTTTGAAGCCTTGTGTCCCGGCTCGTCTCCCGTAAGCGGTATCTTGCGTTTCTGAATTATGTTTTGAATCTGTAAAGAAGGATATATTATTAATTATAATAGGTCCGAAAATCGAATTTTCTTTACGTTTTGAGACCTGGAAAATCGTTTGTCATAATTTTAAGAGTGATGTGTGTGTGTGTGTGTGTGTGTGTGGTTTTACGCCTTGCTTTTCTGGCTTTTTTATATTCATTTTGAAAAAATATTTTTTACTTTTTGGTACCATTTTCTGTTAGACTGATTTTTTATATGATTCTAATGTTTTAAAAGAAGCAATTTTTTAAATATTTTTTTTACTTTTTTTATTTTATAGTTTTAAGTGATAGTTTAATTGACTTTTTATAGTTTTTTGCCCAAGTTTCATAGGTTGGGTAGTGAGAACTTGGAGAACGATATTATGTTCAATATAAATTAGTCATTAAATAATTACTTAATTTTTCACGTTCCACCCTAATGTCCACCTTAAGATGCACTTCCTGCAGGTGATAACATCAAATTCGTGACCCCCGGATACCCATTTTGAAAATTATTCAATTTTTAACCTCCACCTCTAGGTTGTATCCCTGGTATAACTCTGAAAGGGTGTTGTTGTTCAAAGTAACTGCGGAATATTGTATTGTCATCCGAGCTTAGTAAGTATGCAAAATTTCATCGAAGTGTGATAAAGTATGTTTAATTAAGCTTGCAAGATTCCGCCACAAGATAGAAGGAAAAAAAAAAGGAAACATTGTGAGTTAAATAAAAGCAAGTAAAAACAGCGCTACCAGACATTCAAATATTTTATATACTGTAGTCCTTAGGGAAAACCTTGGCAGGGAGCTCATGCCCAACCCAAGCGTTATTAATAACAGCTCCGTCGTGGCAGTAACACGGCCCTAACTGTACGGACCATCAAAGACGTGTAACTGAGCGAACACTTCGAACAAACGCACAGGTCGTTTCTTGTTTCAAACTGTGTTACCTGTTGCCATTCCCTGTCTAACTCTGCCTTTTCACTCTTGTCCTTTGTCTTTCTAGTTCTACGCCCGTCTTGCGTCTTGACCCCGTACTGGAACGCAGCCTTGGGCAGAGCCTCCTTACTGCTCATGTACGCCGAATATTCTTCTTGAGTATCGAAATCCCAACGTCCTAAACAATTTATTTAACACTTATAGCACATATAAAACTATTATAATATTGTATTAACCTATAAAATTGTCTGCACTAAGAAGGTCACAATCATGGTTTACAAATTTAATGTACTTCTAAGATTCTATGAAAAAACTAACTTTTATTATTATCAGAGAGGTGCCACACCGTACAAAATATAATATATCCGCGAATACAGATACGGATCATAAGGTTCAAGATCCGCGAATACGGGTACGGATCACAACTTTCGTGCTAAATCGGCGCCCGATGCGCGTGACCTTGAAGCGATAGTTGACGAACGTCCCGCTTGGCATTTGTCCATACGTTAATAATTATTACAGTTAGGATATCATTTAAATACAAGGTTTGACCTCACTATAAAGTAAAATTAATGCTTTTTTTCCTAATTATCAATATACCATATATGTATGTGATTATTATAAATAAAAATAAATTAAATTGAAATTTACTAATGAAGTTCACCAATATAAGAGATTTTGTTAAAAAGATGCGGATACGGACTTTTTTTTCTGCAAATATCCGCCTATACGGATACGGATATCCGAAACATCACTGATTATTAATTGTATTGCTTATATAGTAGCTTATAAATTGTAATTATTAGGTATTTATTAAAAGCAATCACATGAAGTAGGAAAATAACTAACGACTTCTTTAACTCCGCAACACAACCATATAAACACGATTACTTTTCAATGCTCTCATTTCTGTAACTACTTAATCCTTTTTATTAATTTGCTTTACATTTACATAAAGAAAAATCAAATCTTACATTATTTTTTCTTGCATCCATCTTTACCCCCTTCCTCAACCCTTCCATCTTTCAATCACCAGCAGTTTTCTTCTTGTTGCCAATTATAAATAACTTACCAATCGGTCCTTTCTTATTGCCGGCGTCCATCTTGGTGTAGTCAACTTCGTCGTCTGAGTCGTCGATGGCGTCATCCATCTCTCTTAGGCCAGGATAACACTCGGCATATCCCTCGGGCTCGGCCGCTAGACGCGACAAGAGCGCAGCCGATCGTTTATCTCTCTCTTCGTTATTCGGCTGGTTCTGTCGACGAGGTATTGGACCAGGACCTGGAAACAAAAGTTAAAATAAAATAGTATCACAAGAACCTAATGGTTCCAGGTAGGAATTTACATTAGTCATTAAAGAGATTAAGGAAACGTAGGAAAATCAAGATAATCTGCTAGAGAGTAAGCTAATGCATGTTTGGAGAAGCGAGATGAGTAAATACAGTAAAAAAGGTTAAGAAAAGGACATATAGGTATAAAATCTTTATAGTATATCTCGTCTTGCCAACAGAAGGAATAAAATAATTATTAACAAATTAATAGCTTAAGTTGTCATTAATATAATCTACGTCACGACCTCGACTATAGTTTATTAGGTTTTGATAATTTAAAGCTCACATATATACTTTAATAGTTTTTGAATAAAACCTGATAAAGCAACATTGTAGAACACAACACAAAAAAAATCTATTGAGTAAATTATGATTTGGACGGCATCACAACCTTATATACTCCATTATACTTCATGCATCCGAAATTCTCCGGACCCGCTAAAAAACTGTTCCAGATAACCCCGGATCCAATCCGTAGTTCAAGCAAACATTTGAATTTTTCCTGCATGTCGATGCACTTCTGTCTGTCTGCATAGGCTCCGGTACTATTCAAACCGAATTTTACCCGGAAGAAACCGGATAATGCTCTTGTGTCTACAAAGGCATGGTTGGCTGCATGAGAAAAGGCAAACTTTGTCGAGGTAGTGGCAACTGGATTTCCAGAATTGGCTCTGACTTGGCTAAAGGATAACAACAGCCAGCCAACCAGTATCATAGTAAAGACATAATGTTTACAATATAATAATATAACTTACCTTCCTCTTTCTCAGTCTCGATCGGTTTGTCAAAATACCCAGTCCTGGGTCGATCCTCTCTTCTATCCGCGCGTCTATCACCTGCCACATAGTCACCTATTTCTCCGTATATTGAGTCATCGTTGCGACCCTTTTCAGTTGGCTTATCCTAAAATAATATCAAATGGTCAGTTTACCTTCAGAAGACATAATCATGTAACATATTTAAAAACATCATGTGCTGCCACACGAATTAACTCAGGGATAGTTTGAAAATTGTTTCTACCACTTAAAATTGTCATTAAAATCTTACACTAACTATCTTGTATTGACAAATCTCACATTTGCATTTGCCTCAGCCATAGTAAGCCCCACTGCAGAGATACATAAAGTATGCCTTTTCTTGGAAAAAGAGGCACTGGCCCAGTGCGAATAGGCACTAGGGCATATGCATGTATTTTTTATATTGTAAATCAATTGCTAACATTGATTAATAACAATACAAAAATAATCTTTGTAGAAAACAGCAAATATTTGGTAAAAAAATAAACATTTAAAATACCAAATTAATTTTTATCAGTTGAAAAGCCACCATTGTGGCGCGCTTTTGTGACGTGAACGTCTATATAATATATAAAAACTAAGAATAACTAATATATAAAAACTAAGAATAACTAATATATAAAAACTAAGCCTCGCGCTTCATTTTACTTTTACTCTGTTAATTTTTATTTATATTTAAATTATATTTAAATTTATGATCACATTGCTATTGTTGCGAGGGGAGTCGCGGTGCCCCGTCGGCAGCCAATTGGTTAGATTGTTAGCCAATAAAAACAGTCTTTGCTTTAAACTGCTATCGAACGACAACCTAAGCCGAGTTCCGCATTGCCTGTGATGATTTGTAGTAAAAAAGATTTTTTAAAGTTTTCAAAGCGATGTGAAAATACAGAAAACCTCTTTTTACTCCAGGGAACCCTGTGTCGTCTACAACATTTATCTGGATAATGTGTTCCATTCCATAATCCAATCCATAATGTTTGATTTTTTTTTCGAAAAACCAAAAAGATATCAAAATATACATAAAAAAAATTGCTTAATTTATTAAATTATATTTTAAAATACATAGTTTCTTTTCATCTTCACTCACCTTAGTCTTTTTCAATTTCCTATGCCTTCCATGCCTCAAATAAGAAAATATTTGGGTAAGTTTGTCCATCACAATATCGTTGGCGGCGGATGCAGAACTACGCTCGTCTTGTTCAGGTACGTCAGCTTTGCTTCGGGTTAGCGTCGTCGGTATGTCGCTGTCTATCGTGCCTTCTTCGTCTAACTCGACAACGTACGCCATGCGACCGGGTGCGAAAAGTTCATTACGAGTTATCTTCTTGTTCCTAGAATAAGATATTGTCAGGTAATATTTACTAAATTTTTCACAGGTGGCTTAGTTGGTAGAAGTGACTGCCTGTCGAATCGAGGGGCGCCGGCTCTATCCCCGCACAAGACAAACATGTATAGAAAAGAACGCTCTTTATAGAAAAGAACTGTCATAATAAATAATTACATTATATTAAACACAATAAACATTAGTGAACTTACTTCTGTTCCAAAACCATATTATAAATATTCTTTGCCATTGTGGTATTAAATTGGATTTCTTCTTCCTGAAAAAAAAATTTAGGATTTTTTTTTTGACTGAAGCAAATTTTTTTAGAAAAAAAGTGTGTATACAATAAAATTTGTATTATTTACTCTGATTAAACGTAATTTAAAATTACAATTAACATAATAATGTTTGAATAAACCTTTTGCGGCTACACCCGCCCTAAATTCGGGTATTGGTGTGAGCTTCCTACGGCAACTCCTTGATTATAGTAACTTTATACTTAAAAAAAAATCACATGGATTTTGGTTATATTTATTCCTACTTATTTATTCAAACTTTTGAATTTCCCTGATAAAAAGTAGCCTGATGATGACGAAGATGTGCTTTTACGTTGCTTCAACTATCCTTATGCCAAATTTCAGCTGAATTAGATGCTTCGTTGCACCGGAAAGGAGAAACGAATAAACTCACTTTCGCATTTTATTAAGTATTATAAATTAAGTAGTTTAAACAACTTAAAGTACTACTTAAAATAAAAAAAAATAAGTGAGGTAAAATAAATGTTGAATTGCAGTAACCACTTACAACTGGAGCAACTTCTTTTTTTTCTTTGACAGCTTCAGGAGGCGCTTCTTCCACAAGCCTTTCCATTTCTGCCTCCTGCTCCTGTTCTCGAGTTTGAATCTCTGAACGCACCTATCAAAAAATTTAACTTTTAATCCTATAAATACAATTAAGGGTAATAAATTTTAACTGGTTCCATAATTTCAGAACACCATTAGGTATTAACATCTCCAGCAACATTCATTTCAGATATTATTGACAAGAAAGATTCAAGCTGGTATACAAAAAACTGGGTTCCTGTACGAAACTAAAAGAATTAACAAGCTATGGTACTATGCTATAATACTATCTATTATCAGTCGGGTCTGTGGTTATTGCCACCTTAGTAGTATAAAAAACCGGACCATTGCGTGTCGTAAACGCATTTAATATAGCGGATATCTAACAAACTTATGAAACGCTTTCCGTCAAAAGCATTGCGTTGGTATTATTTATCAAACCCTATTATCGTGATTTTTTTGGATATCTAGATTAAGGGGTTCAAAAGTTGGGTGGCGCTACAAATTTTTCAACTTGGAAAACCAATAACTAGCAAAATAAAAAAATCAGAGAAAATATTGAAATTTAACTGCATTTTTGAAGTCCTATCTAATTAACAATACATGGGTATTACTTACTTTTAAAATATCATTACAATGTCCCAAAAGACGTCTGTGCCTTATAATTACGCCGTTTTTGAATAACATTAGTTACGGACGGACGGAGATGACGAATTTATAAGGAAGAATTACGTTTCTGCCATTTGGCTATGGAACCCAAAAAAAGATAATTCAACCCTTTAGACGAGATAAGCAAATTTATCACGACCTAATTAGTTTTAGTGATTAATTTTGTCACTTTGGTGAAATACTAGTATATAAAATAATAGTTCACCTTTTGGAGTAAAGCATAATCAAGACCTTTCACCAAATGAGTATGCTCCATGTCACCACCGAGATATTTCGACTCCTGAAATAAAATATTTCTGCATTTAGCAAATGAAAATTGAAAACTACTATTATATCACTCTTTCTTTCTTTTTACCTGAATAAGTTGTCTTCTTCTTTCTTTGGCATCCATTCCTGATTTTACATCAGGTGCAACGGCTCTGAAACAAAAATTTTCAATTATTGTTACTAGAAGTTTTAGAAAGGTATTTTACGCAATATTTTTTTATACTGGACATTTTGCTTGTAGGAGATGATTCAGAAAATTTGCCCGGCTTGCTTTCCTACATCACAATAAATTAAGTGTTTTCCCCACAATTCCACCCTAACTATACCTGTGGCAGGCATGTAAGTAGCCGGATTAGCAATCAATACAATATACTCTATTCCTTACTATAATGTGTGTGATAAATTATATCCTCTTTTGTAAGGATTATTTTGAGGTAACTAACGCACTCTTAGCTAACTAAGATAAATAAGGAATGTCTCCTATTAGGGAGATGGTCAATATACATTGCAGGAATACAATCATCTTGTTTCTGTATCCATTCCTGAAATCAATTCTATGTTATATCACTTTAATTTTTTATTTGACCAAATCTAAATATCATAGAAATTGGATTGATTTGATGTATAGAGGGGATATCAGTTAAATCTAAGTAATAAATTGAAATTTAAAATCTACTTGATGCATCTATATAAATGCTACATCCATCATCTTGGGTTAAAATGGAGGCTGGAAATTATAATAATACCATGTATAAAAAAACTGTGTAAATGTTATCAATATAAGGAAGTGTCCGTTGAGTCTAATTATTATTGATCTTTAATATATCAAATCAGCGGAGGATTGTCTTATGGCTGAAATCTTTGTTGGGCCTATTTGGCCATGTATGTACAACAATGCCATTTGGTGGGTCATTTAAATGTTATGTGGTATAGTTAAACATGCTTTAACAAACCTGTATGCACTACTAGTGTTGCTGGTAGGATCAACAGGACCAAGTTCATTAGTACCATCTCGTCTTTCACGAGCTCTATCCCTATATTTCTCAGCTAATTCTGCTAGCTTGTTATCTTCTTGCTTTTTTAGTGCCGCATAGTATGATTTTTTCTTTCTGCGTAGCTCACCCTTATTCTCTGGAGGTGGGGCCATTGACCTGGAAGCATATATTTCACCACTTACTTATATAAATGTGGTAGTCATTACTTAAGTTACAAAGTATTAACCTAAGATTCAAAATGATTTAGAGCACATCTCAAGAAAAAAAGGTAAAACAAGACAGTATTAAGACAGCCTTAACATTCATCATTCATACAGTCGGCCATCAAAGGTGATTCTTTGTAAGACATAGGACTTAATGCTCCAGACTAGCCAATGTCTTCACATATGGCTATTTTGGAGCTGCGCTAAATCAATTAAATGAATGAAAGAATGAAAATTTGTTTTAAAAACTATATTACAAAGAGAAGTGCCAGTTTTATTTCTTAAATATAATATTTCTGAATGTTGACCGTCACATAGGAATTTCACCTCAGTATTCCACACCACTCCCTGCAGAAGACATTGAGATGCGATTAACCTCACAACCAATATTTTCTTTAAATTCAGAGATGGTCACTAGGTTTGTGTCATAAACTTTGCTTTTGAGGTACCCACAGGAAGGAGTCCATGGGGTTGAGATCTGGTGACCTGGGGACATCCCCGAAGTGGCTTATTAATTATTTTTAATTTGTTAGGGAATAAATCCCCCAGAAGCACCATAGTCTCTCTAGCCATGTGAGGAGTGGTGCCATTTTGCTGTTATCTCATCCACTGCAACATTATGACTAAATAACCCCCACTAATGACAAACCAAATGGCCAGCTCCCCACTCCTCCAGTTTGTGGTTATAAAGCGAAATTTGAAATTGAAATGTTTATTATTTACTCTAAATTTTGATTATGTAATAGTTCATCTAATAATATACTTTAAGCTTAACATCAATTTCACATATGCTGTATGGCAGTGGCCAACTAATGCAGCATTCCCTTGATCTTAGTTAGTTAGTTGGACTTATGTTTTCCACACTTAGCCTCATAATAGGGCCATTGTACGTAGGTAACCAATACCTGTCATTGGTTATTCATACCATTGATCTTTATAGTTGTATATTTTGAATAGCAACAAATTCAAAATCATCATATTATATTGTCTCAAAATATGCTAACCTAAGGTACACCTAACAGTACTAGTAGGATTTATACCATTATAATAATATTATTGCACAATAATACACATACATACACTTAAAAATATCCACACTATATTTTAAATGCAGAACTAAGTTTTTTGTTTGTTCTTTCTTGACGTCCCAATGAAGCATCTAATTCAGCTAAAATTCACACAGGGATAGTTGAAGAGATGGTAATGGACTAAGACTACTTTCTATCCATAAAAATAAAAAAAATCTGTATGAATAATCAAATTCTATGTGGATGAACTATAGCTTGCTATGGCAAATTTTCTTACTATAATTTAGGAGTAGCTGTAGATATCTTACGCTGATAACAGAATATTGCCCTGGCTTCGGAGCAAATTTCTGTCTTTTCCCAGTATTAAGATTATGAATATCACAATTTTTTTAAATAACCAATATTTTAATGAACATTAAGGCTAGGGTATAGGCCAGACTGCAAAAATACGCCATTTTTGTGCAAATTTTGTGGTTGAACTATATCATCTAAAGCATTGAAAAAAATATATGTTATAAAACTTACTTTTGTCTAGTGCATTACCTTATTGAATGATTTTCATTTATTGTATTTAATGCAATAAAAAATCTGGAAGTGACCGTTGTTTCAACACTTGTGCAAATTTTTAAAGCGTATTTTACATTTGCTTGTTATGAAAGTTGGTTAAATAATTAGAATAGCTTGTTATCTAGTGCACAGACTCTAAGTTGTAGCAAAAAGTCAAAAAATGTGTCTACATAATGGTAATAACGTTAAATTCCAAACAAAAAATTTAAAGTTTCAAGGCGTCATTACGGTATAAATTACTTAAAAATTATATAACATATAAGTATATCTCATAGTAATGTATATGACGTTATCTAGTGATTTATAGTACATTTACATACACAACGTTGGAATTACAGAAATTGGCTTTCTGGCCTATATCGCCCTCTTAAATTATACACATACACATTATATACATAATACACATACTGTGACGGTAAAGTTAAGGGCACAGGCACATAGGAGTCGCAGCTACCTACTATGAATAACGTACAAAAGCTAATGCAATCATACCCAGCGTTGGCCATAGCTTCCCGTACTGAACCCACTGGGTGTGCACCTCCAGCCGGAGTTGCCCTTGGGGTCATCAGCAATTTTCTAAAATCGTCATTAGTAAGTCTCTGAGATACTGGAGTATCTTCAACACTCCTGTGTTCATCCATTTTAATGTTTTAGTTGCTCTACAATTTTGACTACAAAAAGGTCTCTAAATAATGCAGCAATATAAAGCCTATAACCAAAAATTCTAGAGATTATTCAATTATTTTACAAACATCCAAAACACACGGTCAAAAATTTACTTTTTTTTTTTTGTAGCTTTAATTAAGTCAGAAGACTCAAATATTTGCCAATGTCAGTTAACACGAAATAAATAAGATGCTGGTGAACGGTTTGTATTGATGTAAATATTGCGCTTACTCAGTCTATGTACACTACAAAAACAAAAAACTACTAGGTAACTAAAAACAAAATTGGAATACATACGTATTTAAAAATATCATAACAATACATAAACATAGATACAAAACAATACATAAATTTCAAAGTCTAATATTATTAAATGACATGAATTTAGACAACATTTTGATGACTTTACGTGAATATACATAAGTAATGAGGCATTTAAGGTTAATAGGACGAGGGATATTACAGGGTAGTATTTCATACAATGATGATGACAGTTTTGGGCATTCAAAAAATATATGATCCATAGTACCCTCGTCCAAGCCACATTCACACAAAGAATTGTCCCTGATCCTGAGTTTAGCTAAATGTACCGGAGTACAAGCATGACCAAAACGAAGGCGACAAATAGTTGTAGCAAACATTCTATTTGTATCACGATGACAAAAAACCATGGTTTCGATGGGATATCAAGTTGAATGTCACCATAGTGCTTACCCTTAAGTGCTTTGGAAACTTTCCACATCGAGTCCCAAGATTTTATCATTTGGGGTTTTGTTAAGGTAAGAAGGTCATGGGCGTATAATTTATGATGTTCTAAGGAGCCAGAGACAATGGCATCCCTAGCACATGAATCAGCAACTTCATTGCCCTGTATCCCAGAATTTCCTGGTATCCAGGCCAATACAACATCCATATCTTTACACAGACACTTATATAAGGCTTCTTTTATGTTTAAGATGATTAGAAATGGAGATCTACAACGGAATTGGTTTGCGAGAATTGCCTGTAGACAGCTTAATGAATCGGACAGAATAAAAGATTTTTCAAGGGAATGAGATTCAATATAATTTATGGCTTCTAATATAGCAATAGATTCACAAGTAAAGACAGAACATTCAGCTGGGCACTTGTAATTTAGAATTGTATTAAATTTTGGTATCCAATCTGCTGCCCCAACACATCCATTTTCCGACAATTTTGAGGCATCAGTATAAAGAGGAGACCAACCTCGCCAGTCTTTAAACAGTTTTCTTTGTAAGGATAAGTTTGCTTGGTTATGCCTAGATTCAAATTAACTTTGGGACGAAAAGTCAGAGCTTGGAAATTAGTACAAAAGAGAGGAAATGTGGGAAATTTAGTAGGAGGGCATGTAAGATTGGCAATTTTGAAAAAGCTTTTAAGAATAGGAGGAATATCTTTATGAAGCCAGTAAGGGGAGAATTGAACTTGTATAACTAATTGGTGCAATCGTAATAATAAAGGATGTGAATCAAATTGAAATAATTTATATATAAATCGATCACTAAGAAACTGCCGGCGTAATTTCAAAGGTGGTTTTACACATTCTATTTGTAGACAGTTAATAGGAGTGGACTTCATTGCTCCAGTAATAATTCTAAGGCATTTATATTGAATCAGGTCTAGTTTAGCTAAGGCCAATTTATTACATGGTTCTAAAGTAAAGCAAGCATAATCAAAATGACTACGAATTATGGCATTATAAATTAATTTTTGTGTGTATTGATGACTGCCCCACCAAACACCTGCTAAAGCGCGAAGAACATTAACCCCCTTTCCGCACTTTTGAGTGATATAATTCAGATGAGTCAGTCAGTCAGTCAATTCAATTCCAGTCATTCTGCGGTCCAGAAAAACTCCCAGGAATTTTACTGTATCTACCAATGGGATAGCCTGATTTTTATAAAGAATTTCAATATCTGGAGAAGATCTGCGTCTAGAGAACACTATCACTGAGCTTTTAGGGGAAGACAGCTCTAGTCCATGATTGGAAAGCCAATCTGAAAGATAACTCATTGCTGAATTAAGGCGTGTTCGAGCTAAAGAAATGTCTTGGCTAGGGAAATATAATGCAAGATCATCTGCATACTGTAGTATACGACAGAAAGAATTGACAGATTGCTCTAAGTCAAATGTGTATAAGCTATAGAGAAGAGGGCTGAGAACCGATCCTTGTGGGAGACCTTTCCAAACATATCTTGCTGGAAGAAGAGATCCCTGAGAGCGAATATGGATGGTCCTCTGCATAAGCAAATTTAAAATAAATTGAATGACTTTTACTGGGACATTTAGCTGTAGTAATTTTTTTTTTGAGAACTGGTAAAAGAACACTATCATAGGCCGAGGAGATATCCAAAAAAACTCTAACTAGGAATTCATTCTTAGAAAGAGCAATACGAATGTCTGATGTGTCTTAGTATTCTACTAAGACTGTCGACTGTGCCTTTTCCTTTTCTGAAGCCAAACTGTGATTTAGCCAAACTCCCGTTGCTTTCCATAAACAATTCAAGTCTATTCTTGACCATATGTTCCATGATTTTGGCTAATGCAGATGAGAGAGCAATTGGTCTATAGGAATTAGGGTCAGAGGGGCTTTTACCGGGTTTTAAAATAGGAATAATGATTTGGCTATTCCATGCTGTGGGGATCTCACCAGTGGAAAAAATCTGATTAACGTTTTTGAGAAAATGTTTTTGGGCTGTAAAAGAAAGGTTTTTGATGAACGAGTATGGGATTCCATCTTCTCCTGGGGAGGAGTCATGAAGAACATTTATGGCACAATTAAATTCTTCTAAAGAGAACGGAGAGTCTAACCAATTGGTAATATCTGGAAAATTTACTTTTCCACTTTTTTTATTTAAGTTTTTTTAATTCGACAATATGGCAGGCAAAGTAATCAGTTCTAACAGCCTATTGTGATTTAATTCCAGTATTGTTAACATCCACGAATGCTGCCCAAAACAAAATACGCACAACTCGTTTCTGACAGTGTTGCCAGATAAATTGGGTTCAGGTCGCCAAAAATTTAAGTCGCTAAGTAGCCTAAAATCGCCTAACTTTTTATTTTTGAAAAGTAGCCTAAAATCGTCTGATTTTCAGTCAGGTAGCCTAAGTGGCTATTTTTATTAGTAATCTATACTTACATATGATAGTAAAGTTTTTTTCTTTAAATAAATGAAACAACATAATATAAGTAAAAACAATAGTTTCGGTACTCATGTAGATGTGTACTTGATTATAGCCTTCACACCATCAGAATCATCATTTTTTTTGATGAATTTTTACTCAGACAATAATCAAAATCAGCAATTACACATTGAGGTAATGAAAAGAAAAATTAGTTCGGTAGCAAGTACCGCACGAGCAACTTCTCTTAAGAATATTTTTGTGGCTTTAAAAAAATCAGTTTTTTAGCGATAAAAACAAACCGCTACACCGATTTTGCTCAAACTCTTTTTAGGATGTGGCGTATCGATTCATATGGTCACAAGACTAATTGGTCCATTGGTTCTTGAGATATCGAGGATCAAAAAAAGCTAACCTACATACATACATACACACACACATCACCCTAAAAATGATGGCAAACGATTTTCCAGGTCTCAAAATGTAAAGAAAACGCAAATTTAGCGATTTCAATTAAGAGGGCCATATAGGCCAGAAAGCTAATTTCTGTAATTCTAACGTTATGTATGTAAATGTACTATAAATCATTAGATAATCTCATAAACATTACTATGAGATATATATGTTATATACTTTTTAAGTAATTGATACCGTAATGACGCCTTGAAACTTTAAATTTTTTGTATGGAATTTAACGTTATTACCATTTCACTACAGAGCTACTAGGTCGCGTTTAAAACATTACCGCTTAATAGTTTCGTGTTGTCCCTTTGTGTACCGTAGTAATATTAATAGTACTGCCAATACAATTTTTTAACTACCCGAGTGTATGTACATACGATAAAAATGAATGTGTCAAATCAGGAAAAAAAATCAAGGGCCGCCCGACCGGCCAGCATTGTCACGACATAGCCTAAATGGCGACTGGTCGCCGATCGCAATTTTTAGTCGCCCCAACACCCTTCGAGATAGCCTAAATGGCGAAAAGTCGCCTAATCTGGCACCACTGGTTTCTGACGAAATACAATTTTACTTGTTCTGTTGTGAACGGAAGTTATGCGAAAAAAACGTCGTTTATCTAAACACGTGGTACTAAGGCCCCTGCACTATCCTCAAATGTAAGATAACAAGTTGTTAAATATTTGCATCTATTATAACTCAGAAGAAATTACTAGATAATAGTGTCGTTTTGTTGACCGACATAATGGACATAATGCGGTAATTCTACCAAAGAGAATGAACCCAGATTTGTACTGTGTTATACAGAATTTATGACTTTTTAACTTGGCAGGATTATGACATTGAACGCATTGAAGCAGTCAACAAAACGCACCTTTGCTGAGATAGCCACATCACTATTGACTGACACTATTTCTTCCGATGTCAGTTTCATGTTTTTTTTTTACTTTCTAAGATAGGTAAATATCATAGATATAGGAAAACTATATGGATCGTGCAGTTCCTCAAGCAGTGTGCGCCATTTGCCGCCGGCAGCCATGTTTGTTACCACGTGGTAACAATGTGTCTATTTTTTTATGTGTAACATCTATAGCCGCGGGTAATCTGAATTGTTAGCGTGGCAATGCATGCCGTGCGTCACTATATATACAGTCTATATGTAGTAAATTATCGTTGTTACGTTTATAAACGAGCTACCGTCAAAGGGAGGAACTTGGGCCACTTTTAAAGTTCAACGACATGTCAAATACAGGCGAATAGCTATTTCGCATATATTAATTTATCTTTAGTTCATGGCTGATTTAGGACATAGTCCGCGTTTTAGTATTTTTTTTATTTATATAACATGGTGTCCCAAGTTATCTTACAGGTGGGGGTGATTTGGGACACCTTTGTTTCTGCCGCTATATCTTAAGTTACACAAGCAATAAAGTAAGTTGGGACGCAATTTCTGTTTTAAAAAAGTGTTTTTAATCTTAAGGAAAAACATCAAACACCATTTAAAAGAATTTTTATATATAAAATAATCAAAAACAAAATTAGGAAACAAAATTCTTCTTACTAATTATTAAATTCCACAAATTTATCAGTCTGAGATGATCTATTTCTCAGATGTCAGATCTATTTATTAAATAATAGGATTTTTTTACGGGAGATTCACGTAATTTAGATGCAGCAAATAGCAGAGGATCTATTTCACACGACAATCGAAAATCGACACATTTTCATCGAAATTAATCCCATCGTTGCTATAAATTTCAATGAAGTCGATGTCGTCATCCGAATCATGAATGGAAACAGTAGCATCATCCGTGTCAGTTTCATATGGACAATCATCCTTTATTTCCTTCTTCTTTGTCGCCTTTATTTTTATCGGTTTTGTTTTGTTTTGTGGTCTTTTGTTTTCTTTGTTGTCATCTTCAAAAAGCTCTTTGTTGGTAACACTAGCACCTGGTTTAAGGTGTCACTTCTTTTTCTTAATTCTGGTCACTTGTGTTTCTTTGATTCTGGTTCCCATTAAAAATCGTGATAGAGTAGATCTTTTATGCAGCCTGTTATAAAGCTGCTCCATTAATAACGGCTATTAATGCTTTATTCAGTTAATCTTGCGTGTAATTAGTGCATGGTTTTTTACCTATTGCGCGGAAAATATAGTGCGATATTATAGAAAAAAAAGTGTATTTTGTTTTATTTAACTTTTATTTTTTATTATAATAGTATTATTTTAAGGTAAAAAAAACAGAAAATTGAAATATTTTGACTGCATTTTTATAGTCATCAAAATCGGCTTAGTGATTTGGCTAATAAACAAACAGGGAAGTAGGGATAAAAGAATTAAGTACTTAGTATATTTAAGTTTATTAAGTACATGTAACACGGTGTAACGTAGGTTACTATCAGTGGCCCACTCGGTAGGTAGTACTTATTTTTTTTATTTTCTAATACCTTTAAACGAGCAATTCTTTATACATATGTATATATATATATATACGGCTTCAACGATTTTCACAATTTCCAGGCAATAATAAACTGAAAAACATGACTCTTCCTGACATCTATTGGCGAGTAGTAATACTATTATTTTTACCGACACAGCAACACTAAAGCTTCTTGACAACAGATAGCGTTGTTAAAAAAACGAGCAGAGCTCGGTCTTCCAGGTACTTCTGTTGAACTTTAATGTTTGCGTACTCGCAGTGGCTTCGCGCGGTGCGGAGTGCGGCAATCATATTGTGCGTATTAAGAGGAAATATCAGACCAAAGTATTGAAAATACAATACATATATACAGCAGTGAGAAAATTATTGATTTAAAGATATTGTTGGCACTGCATGATAATGTAGAATTATTTGTCACGAAAACAAGAATCTTCAACAATTAAGAGAATATTCGTGTATGTTGTGAAGAACTTCATCATCGCTGTTCCTATATTTCCGTGTCTTATTATTTAAAATGACTGGGAAAGCTGTTTTCAATCAATACCTTATAAAAGCGTTGTCGTTTATAAAAAACAAATTAATTATCGATATGCGCTTTAGAATCCTACTTTCAAGACTATGAAGTAGGCAAAATAGAAAAAAAATACCAGTTGTATTGATTTAACAGCAATATCCAGGCAAAAGTAACCTTAAACAACATTCACCTATGATTAGTCATTTTTAGCAAAATTTAACACGTCATTTACAATTTAACTTTATATAATCACAATAATATATTTAGTTCGAATTACCAATGGAAAGACGGATTCATATTTTTTACCTTTAAAACTCGAAGATCCAAAAAATTTTGCTACGGTTATTAAAAAATCATTTAATCAAGCTTAAGAAAAGATCAGAATCAAAGATAACTATCAGAATATTCAAAATAAATAATTAAAAAGACACCTGGTAGCCAGCTGGACACCAAACTTTTGTCCTTAGATTCGATATAGCTTGGGAGTTTGGGATCGTCGACAATTCTCACAACTCGACTTTGAATCTAGTCAGAAGAGCCAAGATATCTTGGTGCTTAGATATAGCAGCAGTGGGTAGGTACATTGTACGCAGCTCTTCAGTGTAGCAGTAAATTCCTATTTTGGACCCGGTTATTATACCTACTTGCATTCTCTTTCATATATAGGCAGGGTAAAAAATCATTAATAATCCCTAATTTCTTTACAATTTTTTCTCTGAAGTATCTCAGAAGGATGGATTCCGCAATAAGACATCTGGAAGAGAACTGAAGCCATGATCGCAAAATGAACAAGCTGAAGCGGCGCGGCAGTGGGCTGCTCCCGTTTGTCGGAGAACCGATGGCCGATAGAGTGCATGTGCCCTAGCTAGATTAAAGACCGCGTACCGCAAGGTGAAGCGTGTGATGCCCACCAGCCCGATGGACAGACGTCTTAAAAGCGTGGCTGGTGCTGCCTGTGTGAGGAAGGGACAGGATATGGGGAGAAATGGCACGCTGCGTGGAGAAATCTGTATCCAGCAGTGAACTAATATAAGATGATATGGTGAGTATCTACCTTTATATCGTTTTTGCTATATACAGGCACAGGCAAATAATATTAAATACTTACTCTTTTTTTTTTCCAAAATTAATGGCGTGAGGCCAAGTTATATGCATAGTTTTAGATTGCGGTGGCCGCTTACCCTCAGGCGGACCGTAAGTTAGTTCCCCAAATTAGTGATATTAAAATAACAATATAATAATAATAATAAAAAAAATAATAAGATTTTTAATAACACTATTTACCCTGTATTCAAAATCTGTTGAGCTTTATCTATGGTTTGAGACACACGAGTTTATAGTAGGGTAGCAAGTCAAACGCTCGCCCTATATTAGGAGTTCTTGGTACTACTAGCTTTTGCCCGCAGTGTTCAGTGTTGGATTTCAACACCAACTTCTCAATTGTAGAAAAAAAAACCGACTCACACTTGACATTTTCAAGTAGCCGTTGTTTTTCCCCGAACCTCAAACTATCTTCATGCTAAATTCGCCCGCGGTTTAACCCGCCCTAATTCGGTTATCGGTGTAGGATTTCAACGGCAACTCCTCAATTGTAGAAAAAAAACGATTCACACTTGACGTTTTAAAGTAGGCTAAGTCTTTCCCCAAGACTCAAACCATCTTCATGCCAAATTTGCCCGCCCTATATTCTGTAATCGGTGTAAGATTTCAAGGACAACTCCTCAATTATAGAAAAACCGATTCACACTTGACGTATTCAAGTAACTATATCCTTCATGCCAAATTTTCCCGCGGTTCCAATGTTATCGATGTAGGATTTCAACGGCAACTCTTCAATATTGTACAAAAAAAACCGACTCACACTTGACGTTTTCAAGTACCTTATGCCCTGCTTCGGGACTAAAACTATCTCCATGCCAAATTTCATCTTAATCGGTACAGCGGTTTAAGCGTGAAGAGGTAACAGACAGAGAGCAGAGTTACTTTCGCATTTAAAATATTAGTATGGAAATATGGACATGTATAAAATATTTAAAAGTCTGGTACTGCCGGTTTTTGTAAGCAGCTAGTAGTAATGTTTACAAAAAGCGTTCCCTGGGTGTCACGGTTGATGAGGGTTGGGCCCAAATGAGGATTTGTAAACACGCAGCAGGCGTATTTTTTGTCTTCTTTCCACCAATGTAAACTTCAATGGGCTAGTCTCTTTATCTTTTCTTAGCAGACTCGCTGTGCTGTCACATTACGTCACTCAAGTAATCATACATATTTCGCTCGGTAACCGACCAAATCATATCGTAACCGTATCGCCATAGCGTAATAACTACTATACTATCGCTAGCTACTCCTTATTCATTCTCATTGATTTGTTGCATTCTGTGCTAAGCTTTGAGGTTAGGTGGTAATGTGTGGAAAATTACGTAAAGAATAACATCAAGAAAAATAATAGGGAAGGAATTGATTTTATTGAATGAACTATTATTAGCTTTTAATATACCTAATTTTTCAATCAAAAATGCCACACTTTACAATTGAAACAAATGTACCCAGAAGTAAAATACCACAAGATTTTGTAACTAAGGCTGTGCCGGTGCTAGCTAAAGCACTTGGGAAACCTGAAGAGGTGAGTATAAAATAATTCAAAATATCGTGTGTCCTATCTTCAGCGTTGTTGCTTGCCAGTTACGCGTGCTTGAAAAAAAACTTGGAGGTCAGTGAGACATTATTGCGTAAGACGCGAAAGATAGCTTCATAATGATTGTTATTTTGCACTAGGCCAGTTTGTTATTAATGATTTATCGGTAGGTATTAATAATTACGTCATGTCATGTTTTTGCATCGATTCTGAAAATAGGTATTTACTTAGGTATCTCATGTGTGAACCGCCTTCGCCGTGACCGTATAGATTTGCAATTAATAAATAAAAAAAAAACCGGCCAAGTGCGAGTCGGACTCGCGCACGAAGGGTTCCGTACCATTATCTTGAAAAATTGCAAAAAAATGATGTATAATGAATAAGCAGAAATTGGTTGGTTGACTACTTATTTAGTATAGTCACGGCGACTCATAGCCAGGAGCAATTTGTACTTATTTTGAATTGTTTGGCAGGAATAGCCCCCTATTATTATAGCAGGGTGGACACGGGTTTATTGATCTGAGGGACATAGGTACAATTTGTTTCTGGCGCTCGCCCGCCACTACCGCGGCACACTCCGTGCTCTTTTCATGTGCTCCGCTTGGCTTTACGCGCAAGTTTTTATGTTCCAAAGTGAGTCGCCATGACTATACTAAATAAGTAGTTCTTAAAATTTTACTTAGATTTTTTTTATCGATTATTTACTTTACAGAGTAAATACTCAATTGTTGAATACTGGCAACATGTTATGTTTATGTTATTTTCTCCTCTCATGCGGTTTGTTTTTGTAGATATTTATTGTTGTGTAATGGCTGATTTTGTATGAAATTAATTTATTTATTTTCCGAAAAACCTAGTGTCCTCCGAGGGTTTCTGATTTTCATCTTTGTATATAAATGTCGTATTCTATCAATAGAAATTCTTATAACGTAAAAATCTCACGTTCTTGGAAAGTAAAGAATTACCAAATATTTCTTTTGTTAAAAGAAATTTAAATTAAATTCAAATATTTGATTTAATTATAATAAATAATAAAGTGGCTATATAACTAAATATTCTATAAATATTTTAAGCGTCTACCTGTTGCCGTTATCAATATCGAGCAAATAATCACGTTTTTTGTATGGAAGCCCCCTTAAATATTTATTTTATTCGGTTTTTTGTATTTGCGTTATAGCGGCAACAGAAATACCTACATCTTCTGCGAAAATTTCAACTGTCTATCACGGTTCATAAGAAACAGCCTGGTGACAGATAGACCGACGGACGGATGGACGAACAGCGGCGTCTTAGTAATAGGGTCCCGCTAATTACCCTTTGGGTACGGAAACTGAGATAATTACATAACATTAAACTGAGATAATTAGTAGGTACCTACCTAACTGATAAATTTTTTTTCATGCACAAAATGCGTGGATGTTATAGTAGGTAGGTATATATCGTTGAATATGGCGTAAAAAGTGCTTTTGAGGTTCTTGATTGTCTACAATGTAAATTTTGCTAGTTGTTAGCTTCTTAAGTTTATAATTGTGTGTCCCGTGTTACTTTTACACGGTAAAAACGTAAATCACGATAGAGTTTTATAGGTACCTACCTAGTACGATTTCTATTGGGAAAAAGGGTGACAAATCGGCGAGCAATGCCACTTGACGTGGACGATTACCTATACATATAGGTCAACCTGAAGACAATAAGCCAGTTAGACTAATAGCCAGAAATTACTTCGTGGCAGGTGGGGTGGTAAGGAGGGGGACTTAAATTGCCGTCTCCCGCGCTCAGGAAAAGAATCTACTTTTACTATACCTACCTACTAGATCTAGCTTGGTAGCGCTTTTGGGTAAATCGATGATTGCCTATTCATTTGTAAAGACAATAATGTCGTGTTCCTTAGTAGAATAAACTTAAGATACCTTCTTATAAAAATAGCAAATATAGAGTATATTTTCAGATTTGTATATGAAACTTGTTAACTAAAAAATACCAACAGAAGCTATTATAAATTCAATCATAAAACATCGCACACCTAGATTAAAACAAGTATTTACCTCAAAAAGCCCTTTTTTCAGAAAAAGCGTAAACTGATTACCTGCCTAGGTAATGTGTCCCTGTGCGCTGTAGGTATAGATTTACGCTTTTTATATGCAGCTAAAAGCATGAAATTGTAGAAATGTTGTTTTTTAATCATGTTTTATAAGTATGGTTTCTGTTAGTTTATTTAGTTATTGTAATGATTAATATGCATGTACTTACTTACATATGTTTTTTAAACAAAATTAGACAATAATAAAAATCTAATTCTAATTCTTTATTCCTACTTTCTTTCGTTTAAATTAAAAGTCTATTATCAGTTTATGTTTTGCTTTTTATTGATTCTTTTGCTTTGTTTCATCTGTTTACCTATAAAGATTATTTTTATTTTAAAGTTGGTTTATTAAGGCCACCTTACACTAATATTCACAATGTTTTTAGTTTTTATTAAACTTTTATTTTCTTTTTAAACTATCGTATAACAACGTTTAACCCAATCGCCCACCCTTCCATAGGATATCATCAAATTATAATTAATGCATGTGTTACATTAACCGATACAGAGTCCTGGCTTACATCATGATCTCAGCAGCATGAGTCGGTTAATGATGACTGATAGTCATCATCAGTTAATCAGACGCAATCACCCAAAAATAACTTGAAAGAGCCTAAGAAATGGTTTTCGATTTCCCTGGGATTCCATCATTAGATCCTGTCTTCGTGACTATGGTGGTCCCATCCCCTCAGGAGTATTATCTTTTGAATAAAGAAAGAAATTTTAAAATCGGTCCAGAATTGCCGGATAAATCGGTTGACATAGAAATATCTTAGAACCACATCTTCTAACCTAAATACGTTCGCTCCTAATGATTGGATCCTACTTAAATTTATATGAAACCACGACGGAGTGAAGGTGATTCAAATATCGTTAAAATGATTGAAATCGGGTATGTGGTTGCCGAGAAATCGGTGAACATACATAGAAATATATTGAAAGAGCCTTAAAAAATAGTCGTTTTTCCTCGATTTTCCTTGTATCTCATCATCAGATTTTGACTTGGGTACAATGGGACCACCTTCGGAGTAACTCTTACGAATAAAAAAAGAATTTTTGAAATCGGTTCACAATTAACAAAGAAATCGATGGTCATACATAAAAAAA
Source organism: Apoda limacodes (assembly GCA_946406115.1). Lineage (NCBI taxonomy): Eukaryota > Metazoa > Arthropoda > Insecta > Lepidoptera > Limacodidae > Apoda > Apoda limacodes. The sequence continues at coordinate 14,462,856 of OX291559.1, forward strand.
ATTATACCCATCAAACATTGAACCTCCGCCTTTTTTAAAGTCGGTCAGTAAACTTTAAGGATCCTAACTTGGATCCTAATTAATCCATTCCAATTATAAAACTGATGTCATCTCTCTTGTCTCGGCTGGAAGACATTAAGGTTATGTTAAAAGATAAGCATCCTAAAATCGGCCCAATTATTTCTCGATAACGAATTAAAAATAAACAAAAAATTTAAAAGAAAAATATCTATTACATTGTTATTTCACTGTCCGGAAGCAATAAGAAAACTTTTACAAGCTAATTATGGTCCATAATACATATTCCCAGAGAGGTCTTCGTTGTCGTTTTTTACCAAATCAGTATTAGAATTGATCTGTGCTGTGCCTCGCCGGCTTCTTCACACTAAACCACCGGATGACATAGAGACACAATATTGCATACATATCAAAACTAGATTTAATAAAGTCGTTATTGATGCTAAAACCTTTCACCTACACGGAATTTGGACCTGAAGATGCGGCCAAACTTAGGCGGGCGGCCTTAAGACGTTCAACCCTTTCTACATTAAGTTTCTGGGTAAAGAACGTCTAAAGGCATGTTATTTTCTAGTCATAAACTTGCAATAAGACAGAAGAATCGATTTTAAAAACGAGCGGAAAATTGATTTGAGTTGGGTGCAGAGCATAGCCTTTCTTTCGTAATCGGGAAAAAGTGGTCTATCTGAATTCTAGATCCGACCTACCTTTTCATGGGTTTTTAAAGAAGATTTTTGAGATTTTTTACCTACGGAACCCTACATAATTGATTTTACCAATGAATCAGTCATCATCCATTAACCCGAAAGCGGTATCTAACTTGACCTAGTAGTTAAAATACATCCGCTAGATTTTTATTCCTGAGCGTGGAATTCGAACCCTGCCACTACGAGTAGGTAAATTCTGGCTACCAGGTATATTGGCCTTACATTGACCTATATATCAACCATGCATAGATAATTAATCAGTTCATAACTTTCATCAGTACATAACCGCAATAATTCTTATTTTACGGAACCCTAACTTAATGTTTTTTTCACCTGTCTCATTTAGTAAACAAAATTCTTACCTCGAAAACAAAACTAGGACACAGACTATATGTATAATAGTATTTTACTATAATAGTATTTGCGAGTCGGATTCGCGCACCGGGGGTCAACCTCAGAATGCACGAGCCCGACTAGCTCATGACCGGTTTTTAACCGACTTCAAAAACGAGGAGGTAATCATTTCGGATGTAAATATTTTTTATGTATTTTATTATTTTGTTATGGGCATAACTCAGTCATATACCTATAGACGGATTTGCAAAATTATTTTTTTATTTAAAAGGGTATACTTTCGAGATGGTCCCATATTAATGTAGTAAATTTAGAACTTAAACTTATGTTAAAAAAAAATAATTGGTGTTAATTTTGAACTGGTGAAACGACTTTTATGTTGATGATTGTATAAAATATGTTCGATGTTTTTAGTGTAAGAGAAATAAAAGCAATTCGTCAGTCAAAAGTAAAAAAAGAAAATTTTGTTACGAGTATGTATGTTTTAAGTATACGAGAAAAAAAGCAATTCACTCAAAAGGAATAAATAAATACTTAAAAAAAAAACAACCATTTACTTATTTCCAAAAATCTGATTTTGAATTACAGTTTGAAGTTGGTGTCTGTGTTCCTAACAGTTCATAAGTCGGTTGTTTTTTTTTTTGTTTACAAGTTTTTAAACTATTTATTGTGTTTCTATAAAGCATACACTATTCTCGGTTTAGGTTTAAAGCTTGTCTGTAATTAATTACCTGCCTTTTTCACAATAGAGCTAAAACGAAAAAAAATATCTCGTATGGTAACCCCCTTTAAGTTTTAACTTTTGTTATTATTTATTAGGAAATCCGCCATAATAACATTAATATTGTGAAAATTTCAGGCTACTAAGTTCTTAAATATCGATGTCTACTGCCTACAGTACAACAAACTTATCTGACCCGGTGGTCAAAAATCGAAACTACAGTCCAGTCCGTACCATATTGAAATGTTGTGAACTTACAACGACACTAGCGACCAAACACTCAAGGTTAGAAGGTCATAGAAGGTCAGAAAAGTTTGTTGCACTATACATAGGTCTAGAAAAGCCATATTAAACTTGCGGCCCGCAAGATCCATGTGGGAAGTAGGGAGAGTGTTTATTTTAGTACATTTATTTCGATTGCGAAAAATTCGCATAAGAATTAAAAGAAGTACTACGATGAACGTAATTTTTTTTTTTTTTCTATAAGTTTTGGTGGTCCGCTGGTGCTACAATTTTTATCCATTTGGTCTTATGGCTTCCGAGTTTGATATGTCTGGTCTAAATGATAGTCTTAGGATTAAATTAAAGGTCGGACAGACAGACAGCGTAGGCTAATAGGGTGCCGTTGTCATCCTTTGGGTACAGAACCCTTAAAACAGGGTGTCCGGAGTACCTACGTACTTAAAGCCTAAATAATTAAATTACTTTATTTTCTGTTTCAGTACTGTGTCGTGTCAGTAATACCTGATATGATAATGAGTTTTGGAGGCTCCACAGAGCCTTGTGCCATCGCCAATCTTATGTCAATTGGATCACTTGGTGTTGAACAAAACAAGAAACACTCAAAAGTCTTGTTTGAGCTAGTGGAAAAAGAACTAGGCGTACCACAAAACAGGTAATGAAATAAAATCGTAAATTTCCCTGGATTCTATTATGAACTTTTCCGGGAAATTCGAAGGTTTGCTTCCCGCTTCAGCTGTCACTACACGCCTCACTGCAGGGGGCTCTATGGTTCAAATTACTGGTCCGACTATCCGCACGTGTCGTAGGCTGTACCTACTTGGTGTCGATATTGCCACTTAAGGGCGCGTTCGATTTGGGATTAACAGTACCACGATTAATACTTTGATAACGCCAGTTTAGCCACCGACACCTATCGTTTGTGTAGCTTTGAAACGTTACTAACAACATTTTTGGTTGCAAAACTTGCAAAACGTACACACACTACGATAAAACATACACACACTCTACCATAAACAATGAATATGTATAGGCAGTTTGACAGATTAACACAAAAATGGAGGTGGGTCCTCCAGACATGGGTCTAAAGTTTTATTGTTTGGTGGCAAAAGTGACAAAAATATCGTAAACGAACGCATGACAGTTTGTTACAGATGATACTAAAATTTTAATATTTTGACACCAATACTAAACGAACGCATGACAGGTGACAAAAGTAATAAAAATAAAGATTCTGCATCCCAAAACGAACGCGCCGTAAGTGGTGGCTTTAGATTGCACGGACTAATATAATTGAAAGCTAATTATATTTTATATGAATTATAATTATAGGCCGTATAATGGCCGTATAACACGTGGTCGCTCTACCTGAGTTATCTGATTATTGATCGACGGTTATCAGATAGATAATCAATACTTGAAATACTACTTATCAAACGTAGGTCAATCCGATAAATACTTCGTGTTCGTTTTCTATAATACCTTATCATTTAATATGTAAATCACTGTCCGCTGTTTGTGCTAAATCGTTAAAAAAGGATAACTTTTATTTTTAACTAAGGCAAATAAGTAAGAGCTCCAGTTATAGGGAGGGATGTTCCATTTATAGGTATATTGATGCTGAATACTATAAACTCTTATACAAAACAAAACTAAACTCGAATTCACGACGAATTACTAATCATAAGCGAATAAAAAACAAGACACAAGAGTACAATTAAAAATACTATGCACCGAAACACTAGTGCTGCTTCTCTGCATTATCGGGTAGGTACCTTACCAATAAACCGTGTCAATTAATAAAGTACAATAACATAAGCCGAAGGCGTTTTATAGATATAACTGTACTTATCATAACTTCTATTGTAAATACATTAAAAATTAAAAAAAAATAATTAAAAATGTACAAAAAAAAAACAACGTAAGTATAAAAGCAAAGCAAATACTTATCGTTGAGCCATCGAATTTGATTGAGTTATACCTATACATATTTATTATTTTTGACTTTTTAAATGTTTCCTTTTTTTACGTTGGGTTTTTTTTAATTTTGAATTTAATTTTTTAAAATAGCTTTTATAAAACATGTACCTTTGCAATCTTTCTTGAGCATGTTTAAAATGGCTAACTTAATGCTATACGGCATTTTCTGCCAACAATACACAAAACAGATTAGTGTGCGGTGAAGACCAACTCACTGTCCAAATAAAATTACAAACTGTTTATAATGGGATACAAATAAATAGAACACTGGATCATGGTGGCATCTGGTATTTTATATCTACAACAGGCCTGTGTCTGATCGGATAATGGAATCTTTCAGCATATGAGTAGATACAGTGGTGCCAGGTAGGTGAATAGATAAGTGTGCGATGTGAAAACAGTGGGCAGTGTTCCATTAATGTTACTTCACTAGCCCAAGTAGGTATCACGGTTGTTTAACAAACCAATCATTGTTATCGGTGTGTATTTACACTTACATATAAGATTTGCACGCTTACTACAATCATAAATAGGAGGTTGTTAGTAAAATACACCAGGTCCAGTTCTGACAATGGCATGAGTAAACCATAATAGTCTTAATTTTTATTTGGATGATTTTATAAGTATGGTTTTAGTGTACGAAAAAAGTGTACCAAGAAAAAAAACGGGTTGCACTCCAGGACTGCCGGCAGAAGTTAAAACATACTCGCTATTTACTTCCCATCACTTCTTATCCATATTTATTTATTAAAAATATTAACTTTTGTTTATTTACTTTTTGGACGTTGTATATTTGACAGCTCAATCTGTCATAGAATTAAAATCCCATATCCAACCTCCCTGTACTACTCATAATCGCCATATACTAAAAATAAAAACTAACCTAATGTAAATAAAGGTCACGTGTCCTAACGCGAGTGACATCTTACGAATTTTCGATCAGGACACGTGACCTGACGCGAGTTTAACATTTTTTACCCATCACAAAAAACTGCACAGCGCCGCTAAAGAAGTTTTCACTTCAAAAAATTAAAATCAAAAAGATCCAATAAAAAGGTGGAAATAATTACTTATTTTCAAAATACTGATCTGAATTACAGTTTGAAGTTGGTTTCATGCAAGTGAAGTGTTTAATAAACTGTTAGGTACATAAAAGTTGTATAAGGGCTATATTTTCTTAACCATTGATCGTAGACTAGTAGTCTCTTTGCAGAAATGTTAAATCTCATGAAGATCTCTTTATTTCGGATGACAGCTGTCAATTAGAAAAGACTATATCTCGTAATGGTCTTAGACTGGCGATTTCCTTACAGAAATGTTAGATCTCATCAAGTTCTTTATTTAGGACGATATAGCTGTCAAACTAGAAAGAACTATATCTCTGTAATTATTGATCTGAGACTAGCAGTTTCCTCACAGAAATGATACATATCATCAAAAAAAAAATATTTCTGTTCTCAGCTTTCCAGTTGAAAAGACTATCGTAAAATATTACTGCTTGTGCCACCGTTAATTCGCGGGATTTCCACCATCCAGGCGAATTTATTCCTAGGCGCAGAAAACCATATGTATGTAGGTAGGTAGGTAACATTTTCATTGAATGTATGAGTGGTATGACAGTATAAAAATATTAAAACCATTTAACGATGATGTAAACGTTTCTAAACTGTAAATAAGTTACCTATGGACAGATGCTTTTAATGTAATGGTTGTTATTTATTACAATTCGGTGTAGTAAGATAAGAATACCTAAGCTATACCTATTGACTGACTGATTTATAAATGTTATTTTCGTAAGCGTAATATTTCTTATTTTTACGCGATATGTTGATGATGGCTCAGGGAGTGGCGGAGTTCTTAATTTCTCAAGTACATTGATTATTCACATCACTGGCTTTCGGTGGTGGAAAACATCGTGAGGAATCCCGCATAGTCAGAAAAAGAAAACTTATGTGAAAGACCACAATCCGCAATGGCCCGCGTATGGACAATAAATAGCCCAAATAAGGGTAGGCCGTGCTCCAGCAGTGAGGGCGTATAAGGCTGATGAGGTATAGTCTACTGTGCCTAGTAGACTACTCTTGTCTAGCCGCAGCCGGTAGATGCTGCTGAGTTCTCCGATTATCCAGTGTTTCTGCCATGACCACTACGTCGTCGTTTATGTGTCCCGCTTGCGATTATAATACTCGAATCTTTTGTCAGGCACAGTCTGACTTATAGAGTGGTCAACGACAAGAGAAAGATGGCCACCGTGGATGCAAGCAGAACGCATTAATTTGAGCTAGGGTTGCCATCCGTCCGGGTTTCTCCGGATTTAGCCTAGTCCAAGAGAGGGGTTTCATTTATAGGTCAGGTTTTGTTTTGGTAACAGAGTAAAAATGTAAGACTGCTAACAGTTTCTTAAAATGTTTTGTGTCTGAATAAGACTAAATTTATATTATTTTTTTTTTGATCTGAGTAACTTTAAAAAGAAATGGTTGTTATGTCCGGTTTCTACGCTTCTTGTCCTAGTTGCCAGATTTTAGAGATGACAACCCTAGTTTGAGTGTACTGCTACTTAATTTCTCTAAACAGTAATAAACTACTATAATTTTTTGTTTCAGAATGTACATCACATTCCAAGATGAGCCCACTGGCAACGTTGGATTTAAGGGCACTACTTTCCATGCCATATTCGGATAAATCGTAGTGATATACGTCATTTTTTATCATGTATATATAAGCATTTATTTTTTTACTTACTATTTCTTTATTGTAAACCATAAAATGGTTACCAAATAGATGATCTAAGTAGTTTGAACATGGGATAGCAAAAATATGTAAAGAAACATAACTTAGTAATGTATGTAATCACATTTTCTGAGTTTTAGATATTTTTATATGTTGTGTGAAAAAATATATCATTTAATTTATAAGCATGTATAATTAATATATTGTATATTACACCTTATACCTCCTTGTAAGAGATATATGTACCTATGTTTGTATTTAGGTATGTGGTCGGTGTGCTCGAAAACCGCAAATCGATGTAGAGGATAGCCGTTTGTTACACAATATTTTTTTTTAAAAATATTTCCCCGGGGGGGGGGGGGAGTTATTTCGACATCAATTTTTTGTATGAGAAGCATGTCGTTTGGTGTATCAAATTAAAGGGATTTATGAGCTGGAAAAAAATACCCTATTACCTTTTCGCGGCTTGTTTTCTAAAAAATCCAAAAAGTATTTTCAAAACATACCAAGTTTGGACCCCAACAGGTAGTAGAAGTCTTTTTTTATTTTAATTCTTTACAATATAAGATAGTTCCTTAAACTTAAGTATTTTGTAAAAATAATAGAAGTTGAAAGTACTGGAACAAGAGAAGGGGATAGTAGTGATACCCCCTTTAACCCCTAATTATTGAACTAAAACGGCACAGCACAGTACATATCCATATAAGTCTCGTAAAATAATTTCATAAACCTTATTATGAAAATATTATAATTTTTTTTTAATTTTTAATTTTTACAATGAGAGAAAAAATAATATATCTAACAATCTATAAAATAGAATACCTAATAATATTTTCAAAATTAGTTTTTTAAGGTTAGATATGCGGATATTACCTATCATTTGAGGTATATTTTATTAAAATTTACTCAGGCGTCTTCTACCTGGAGTAGCCCGAACTTGGTATGTTTTAAAAATACTTTTTGGAATTTGGACAACAAGTGGTCGAATGGTACTAGTATTATATAGTACATATATAATTTGAAATCCCATAAAAAAATGATTTGTTATAACCTAAAGTACCTGTGTACCGAACTTTCCAAAATTTCATTACAATCGGTTTACACTTATTGCGCGAGTCCAACTCGCACTTGACCCTATCTGTCTCGCACTTGACCCTTTATTTCTTTCTCAGAAACCTTCCCCGGCGTGTGCAAAACAACTTACCAAAATTTCATTAAAAATCGGTTTACCCTTATTGCGCAAGTCCGACTTGCACTTGACCATTTTTTTCTCAGAAACCTTGCCCGGCAAAGCTTTAGGCTGTGCGTTGATCTGTCAGTCATTAGATAGAATATTTATAATCTGAATCTCGGAAACGGCTCCAACGATTTTCAACGGTTTCGGGATCCGACAAATCGATCTAGGTAGGTTTCATTTTCAAAAAACGTCGTTTTATCCGTGTTTTCAGGCAATGATAAACTGAAAAATATGACTTTTCCTGACATGTATTGGCGAGTAGTAATACTATTATTTTTACCGACACAGCAACACTAAAACTACTTGACAATAGATGGCGTTGTCAAGAAATGTTGTGGAATGTTCGGGAATGTTCAGCAACATACCAGATCGTCGAGGAACATACCAGAACACTCTTTTTTTATGGGTTTTAATAGAGGTATATAGAGCAAGATCTTTCGTGAGGTCGAACGTAGTTCTTTGCATGTACCAGGAAAGACATTACACTGCCTCCGACTGAAAATTGAATCTCGGATACTTACTACTTAGAAATCTCAACTAACCAAAACTATGTAATGGGACAAGGATGATCGTCAAACAGCTATCGAATAACATCGTCGAAACCGAACTTATGACTAAAAAGGACAAAGGACACACATTATTTATCCCCAGAATACCTCTGATCTCTACTGAACTGCCATTCCAATTAAAAACACTCTAATTTCCAATTTAATTAGCCATAGTGTTACAATAAACAAAGTGCAAGGACAAACTTTAAGATATTGCGGCATCAACATTAAATTTTATAATTATATTTATAATTTTTCTCTCGAATTCCAGAGCACGAATAGCTCGAGACCGTTCCCAATAAGCTCCCTGCTTTCCTCATGGTCAATTATAAGTAGCTTGCTCTCGAATAGGAAATTCGAAAAATTTGTACATATGTAGTTGTCAATAAAAAATGTTTATATTTTAAAGTTTATCCTCCTATTCCAACATAGCAAAATAATATTCCAACTATCGCACAATCTCTTATTTTGATGTTTACCTAAACGTCCCTGAGCGAAACCGGGTACCACAGCTAGTCGTTTATAAAAGAGATAGAATACCATCAGCTAGGACTCTTACTCAAAAATTCTTGCAGTTTTTAAGTTCAGGGGTATATAGCAGCTCACAAGCGACGTCAGTAGATATTTCTAGTTTTCTGAAAAAATGTCGAAAATATAATAAATTTTACATATATACATTTTACAAACTTGCAAATAGGTCTAATACCTAGGCCACCCACAACGCGCTAGCGCGATGTATGTAGTTACACCTTCGTGAATAAGTATTTCGACACTTCATGCCAAGTCGTAAGTATATCGCTTCACTGTCGGTAAACTCGCGCACATCAAAGCGTTTTATCGCGATGAACTTCGCTTGTGTGGCCACACTTCAGTCGGCCCACAACACACGTAGCGGGCGAGGACTTAGAATTAGGGTCTGCGACGTATTTTCAACATGGTAACAAGATTTTGAAATGTATTTGCAATTACGATTCTGAACCGATATTGTGGAACCCAAAAGATGTTGGCCACAAGAGAAAACTTTAAACTGACACAATAAAAATAATTATTCTTTGCGATATTAGAGCCAAAGCGAACGCGGAGTCCATTTTGTGTTTGGCGTTTGTTTATCGCGATAAATTTCACAACGTGCAGTGTGGCCAGGCACCTTCGCCATAGGCTTTAGGTGAAGTTACTTTGCACTAATGTTATCGCGATGAGTGTGGCCTAGGCATACCGACTCATGGCAATCGATCAGAAATCTATTGATGCGCGGTATTGCAGATTTGGTGCCCAATACAGTACGAATCTACTAAAATATAATATAAAAAAGTGGTCAGAATTTAAGTGTGGCTAATAGATTCGGACTGTCAATATTGTTCCTGAGAAGTTTGTACTTTCATGTTTAATTTGCCCAGGCGTTTTTTGTACGAAAGTACTGTTTTTGCTGTTCCAGTTGAGTGAAAGCTAGGTGCCTAACAAATCTTTTTTTGGTACTCGTTCAAGACGAAGCGTGTGTGTTGCGTAATGAGGCTGCCATACTATAATGCAGTATTCCATTATACTCCTTACTAACATGTTGAATAGGATGATTTTAGTTAAAGTTTTTGCTATTCCCAGTAGTGCAGTTGACTGAACTAGTGGGATTTTTTCTCTCGTTAATTCAGTTGATTGAACTAGCCAACCATTATTGAATCTCAAAATCACATTCTCAATTTGTGGAATAAAAGTCAAATTGATATCCAGTAGAATACCTAATTCCTTTTCCTTTTTAATCTTTTCTATTACTTTAAAAATACATCTGTGAGTTTTAGTAAACATATTTGCTAAAAGTGGCATTTTTTAGCAGAAACGCAACTACTACTACAATACTTACTACCATTTGCAACATACCCCTCCCCACCACCTCTCCAAAACCAGTAAAGCGAAAATTTGAAAAAAGAATATATAGAAAATAGTTCGTCGTCCGACAGCTGTGAAGTAAAAACAGTCGCAAAAGTGTGAAAGAAAAGTAGTGGAGCTGCGGTTTCTTGTCTCTTTCTAACGTTTTGTTTTTATTTTTCTCCAGAAGTTAAATCCACTTCATTAATATGTTACCATACCACAGATGCATACTCTTTCGAAATAAAAAAGAATTTTTGAAATCAGTATACAATTGACGGAGAAATCGGTGGACATATATAAAAAAAGGCTTATGTTTAACTTATTAGATATAGTGAAATAGAACGCCAAAAAAAATCTTATTACTGCCTAAAATAGTAAACGATCACCAAAAATCAAACCCCATTTTAATGTGAATTTTTAAACAACATTTTTACACCTAGCTATTTTTATAAAGCAAATATTTGCAAACTAATCATTGTTAACGTAAAAATAGTAAATGGCAACCAAAATTTTTACATTTTATTTCAAAATGTCATCGAAATATTTAAACATCTTGTTATCCTATAAAAGTTAATTAATCCAGATAAATCATTGTATAAATGAACTCCTAAAGTTTGTCCCTATACTATTGTACAATGTTCACTTACATCTGAGCTTTCAAGTCTAAATTAATTTATCACTAGCAAAAATCATTATTTCTCTTGAGCGTTTATTCACTCGTAAGGTTAAAAAATTAAACTCATATTATTTCAATAATCCTTTTATTGAAATTTTGTAATTTATAAGATTTTTTTTTAATTTACCAAGTGTTCCTAGTTTTAATAGATTCCTGTGCGCTTTGCACAGTCATAAATAACCTTTCGACAACCATTTTTACGTTTCCATCGACGTTTTTTCGTATGCTCTGAAATTTCATTACCGTCTGCCTCCGATTCCGATGAAGCACTCAACAATGGAGCACATGAACTAGGAAATGAACTAGGTCTAGAACTAGGTCCTGGTAAGTTTTCATTAGAAAAGATACCAACGAGCAGGATAAATAAAATTCACACATAACAAACGCAGGTGTGTGATTGAATTGGAGATCTGAGACCTTATTGGGAACAGCCTTGAGCTATTCGGACTCTGGAATTACAGAGATAAATATATACAAGTACATTCACGAGTTTCGTAAGGTAAGTCAGTCTTCCATGCATTTTTGTATCGAATTGCAGTCAAAATAGCTCGAGACTGTTCCCAATGAGGCCCCGGGTCGGGCGGCTGCGGTGTTCGGGAGTCGAACGGAAAAACGTCAACATACTTTATTTAGTAACATGCCTACATTTCATAGCAATCATAGCGGTTTATTTAGGTAGTTATAGCGCATTTATTTCCACACTAAGATTTGGTGATCATTTACTAGATTTGGTCCTTGAATACAATTTAATGTGCCAGCAGAACTAAAATAGCTGGAACCATTGTAATTTTATACTTTCTTTTTTTGGTACATGTTTCGTTTTTGTGGTGCTTAGTATATTTTTTAGGTTGTCGAAGTATTTTTTGGTCAATATATTTAGTCCCAAAAACAATATACTCGTCGAACTAGCACCTAAGCAAAATATGACCACTTATCTCTGAAAGTACTGAGCCAAACCGGGTCTGGCGGTGAACCATTGTACCTATTCGCATTATAGTTCACTTTCATGTACTTGCTCTCGTCACTCAAAAGCGCTTGAATATTAACATCGTTATGACATTCATTTCCTTTATCAGCTCTCAGGTTCTTGCTTCTTCTGTTTTTGAAGTGAAAACTTCTTTAGCGGCGCTGTGCACTTTTTTTGTGATGGGTAAAAACTGTTAAACTCGCGTCAGGTCACGTCTCTTGATCGAAAATTCGTAAGATGTCACTCGCGTTAGGACACGTGACCTTTATTTACATTAGGTTAGTTTTTATTTTTAGTATATGGCGATTATGAGTAGTACACGGAGGTTGGATATGGGATTTTAATTCTATGACAGATTGAGCTGTCAAATAAATATACAACGTCAAAAAAGTAAATAAACAAAAGTTATTATTTTTAATAAAAAAATATGGATAAGAAGTGATGGGAAGTAAATAGCGAGTATGTTTTCACTTCTGCCGGCACTCCCGGAGTGCAACCCGTTTTTTTTTTTTAACAGTGCCACAAATTTTTCCACGTGTTTTGAAAATATAAACAAAATTTCAATCGGTTTTAGGTTGTCAAACATATAGTCCATTAAAATGTTACATGAGCTTTGCATTTGCTAGAGGACGCAATTTTATTTTTGGGACATGTATGGGGGGTCAATAGGAGCTTAACCTCAAGTTTGAGGGGTCGCCACCCTTGTCATCCGGCCGCCATCTTGGAAAAAGGAGTGAAAACACTTTTTTTGCGATATCTCGGAAACTATGCGTCTTGCAAAAACTGTAATTAAATTAAATTTGTCTCTAACAAATGCAATATTCGGTCCTTAAATTGTAACATTTCAATGGACTAATAATGTCGAGAATAAAATCGAGAATCTGACTTCGAGTTCCTAAAGTGGGGATGAATATTTTTTCTTGTTTAACCCATAGTGTGGTGCATCGTTGGACAGCTCGTTCAAAAATATTGAGTGCGTGTGTGTTTTTCGATTCAGCGATGCGTTTGCGAAGTATTACCTAAGCTTAAAAGTGCAAGTTTTTGTTAGAGCCCGTCAGCTAAATGGCTGTTCTTGGGTGTACCAAAAAATCATGGGAGTAGCATATATAACGATATTAAAAGGAAAACTATCATAGCTAAGATGGCTTTACAACTTAATACCTTAAACCACCTTAAACCAGTTTAGCTCGTTTGTCTCGGTTCAACGACGCCGACGGGCTGAGGGAATTGTCGACGATCCCAAACTCACAAGCCGTATTGAGACCTTATAAGACTGAGGAGAGACTTTGCCTATTGCTGATATTCAAATTCAAATTCAATATAATTTATTCAGTTTAGGCTACAATAATTGAGCACTTATGAATGTCACTACGCCATCGGTTCGTAAGTACAGGGCGGGAGACCTTGCACTGAGAAGAACCGGCAAGAAACTCAGCAAGGGCATTTCTTTTCTCCCTTTCTCTTACAGCGTCCAATTAAAATATTGGAAAATGCCCTCCCTATCATAAAAGGACACTTTCCATTACAAACATAAAAAAACATGAAATATAAATCACAAGCACAACATAAAAAAGTATCTAATATAAACAAAAGACAGTTTATGTATTCAACACTAAGAAATAATCAATGTCTTACAGTATTAATAAACAAAACAAAAAAGTAAGACTAAATACTAAGAATACAAAGAAGTTTGCAAGAGCAGACCAGCCTCCACAGGCGGCACCCGTTCACGAGTATGACACATGAATCAGCCATCGCTTCGCTCAACCATGTTTTAGGGAACGTAACGACCCAACACACACGCCACCACCGCAGAGACACTTTGAGAGAGCATGACACACTCAAGCAACTCCAATAAAATTTCGATTGTACTAGTTACAATGTGTGTAGTAAAGGAACAAAATATAAGAGGAGAAGATTGGAAGGTTCGTAATGCTTTACTACCGACAAGCAACGGCAATAAACTCACTAGTTAATCTTTTATACATCATATAAAAATACGATATAGCCTTACACTAGGTAATAACATAATATACAATGTTTTAATTTTAAAAAAAATATTTCAAATGCCCCAATACAAATCAATTAAGCTCTAATTTTTCCAAGCATTTTTATCATTTATGTATTCATCAACTTTGTAATAGGTTTTTTTCATTAAACTATCTTTGACATATATTTTAAATTTATTTGAGGGTAAATTAACCACATGTTCTGGAATTTTATTGTAGAAAAATATACTTTGTATTGCGAAAGAGCTATGTACCTTCTGAAGACGACATTTTGGAACTACCAATTTATCCTTATTCCTTGTATTAACACTGTGGAGGTCACTATTTTTAGCAAATAAGTGACAATTTTGGCGTACATACATATTATACAAGCAAAGATATATTGGCAAGGAACAGTTAAAATATCAATTTCCCTAAATAGTTCCCTAAGAGAAATTCGAGGTCCTAATTTATAAATTGACCGTACTGTTTTCTTTTGCAAAATAAAGACTGTATCAATATCAGCTGCCTTACCCCAAAGCAAAATGCCATAAGACATGACGGAATGGAAATAGCTAAAGTAGACCAAGCGAGCAGTGTCAACATCTGTAAGCTGCTTAACTTTCCTGACTGCATAGGCAGCTGAACTGAGTTTTCCGGCAAGAACTGAAATGTGAGGGTTCCACTGCAGCCTATTGTCTAAAGTAATACCTAGAAACACTGTTGAGTCCAATAGTTCTATTTCTTCTCCGTTTAGGGATAATTTTGTACTTATGTTTCTGACATTTGGCATCATAAATTTTAAACACTTAGTCTTTTTCGCATTACGAAGTAAATTATTTGCCGTAAACCAATGAAGAACCTGAGAAAGCGCACTACTTACGTCGTCAAAATTAGTTTTATTTCTGTCAACTTTAAATAAAAGAGATGTGTCATCAGCAAATAGTACAATCTTGCATAGCTTCTCCACAAAGAAAGGCAAGTCATTTATGTAAATTAAAAATAGAAAAGGACCTAAAATAGAACCTTGAGGAACTCCTAATTTTACTTCAGAGCCATTGGATTTTACTTCATTGATTTCAACCTTCTGCATTCTACTACTCAAATATGAGCGATTAAGTTCAAGAGCCAAATCTGCAATACCATAATGACTCAGTTTCCGTATAAGAGTTTCATGTTGCACGCAGTCGAATGCCTTGCTAATTTTGTGACTGTTCCCAAGCAGCAAATATATGCTGTATAAGGGCAACACCTGCGTCAGTTGTGGAACGCCCTTTTGTAAAACCAAACTGTTGAGGATGAAGTAATCCATTTAAGTTAAAATGTTTAAGCATCAGATTGAACATAATTTTTTCAAAAATTTTGATTAAGGCAGGCAGTATAGAGATAGGTCTAAAATTATTAGGATCATCTTTACTTCCACTTTTAAAAAGTGGTATTATTTTACTATATTTCATTAAGTCTGGGAATATCCCTTCGTCAACACACTTATTAAATATTATGGCTAAGATTGGTGCTATAATATCAATAATTCCGCTAAGGACTTTGACTGATATACCCCATAGGTCACAAGTTTTTTTCTGAGTTAGTAATTTAAATGTTTTTATGTTGTCTTCAGAGGTAACATGCTCAAATTTAAATATAGCCTTGCATTTATTTACATTACATTTTAAAAGTAACTCTGATTCTAATGGAGAGGAATTTAATGCATTAGTTGTAATTGTAGGCATTTCAGTAAAATATTTCTCAAAAGAGTTAGCGACATCAAGATCTGAATCAATTATTTTTGAATTTACAGTAAGTGAATAATGATTGTCACGCGGTTTAATTTTTCCTGTTTCACTATTTATTACATTCCATGTGGCCTTTATTTTATTATCAGAATTTTTAATTTTGTTACTTAAATGTATTGATTTTGCAACCCTGCATACTTTTTTAAATATTTTTGAATACATTTTGACATAGTTGGTGAATGTGGGACTGTGGTTATATTGTTTCATTTCATACAACTCATACAACCTAGTTCGACTTTCGTTCGGTGTATTACTACAGTAGCCCAGTCCTTGAATTTCATTTTATTATTTGGCCTAAAAGTTTTTACTTTAAACACTTGCTCGAACTCATTACTTAAGAAATCAAAAAAAATATTATAAAGATTATTAGCATTATCATGCATGAAATGTAAAAATGGATTTTTTTTTTCAATATTAACTTTTAAATTGTTTTATCGAGCAGTGGTCACAGGTCTACAAGTTACTAGTTGAGATTTTTTTTATAGTTGTGTAGAATTTTTATTATTTGACCACAGTGATCGGACGGCAAATTGTTAATAATAGATTTATCTTTTACTTCAACGTTACAGAAAATATTATCTAAATATGTAGCTGAAGTCGATGTAATTCTAGTTGGTTCCAGAAACAAATAATTTAAGTCAAAACTTGTAAATAAGTTAATAAATCTATCTCTTGTTTGGGAACTCTCTAAAAAATCAATATTAAAGTCACCACAAACAATAACTGACTTTTTAGAATGACAATTTTTTTTCAGAACTTGTTCCATTACAGGCTCAAAAGAATTATAATTTGCAGAAGGGGGGCGATACACACAAAGTATAAAATAATTCTTAAGTTCTATACAAGACAATTTTATTATGCGTTCAAGTGATAGGCTAACTATATCCTTTCGGTCTTTATACTGTATATTATTATTAACAATTATTAATAAACCCCCTCGAATAGCATTTTATCGAATAAAGGCACTGGACAAATAATGATTGGGGAAACTAAACATTAATTCATGTTTACTTAGCCAATGCTCAGTTACACACAACATATGTATATTATGACTTTTTAAAAATAATTCTATTTCCAATTCCTTTCCAGAAATGCCTTGTATATTTTGATGAACAATGTTAAATAAACAGGCATTGTCTGTTGTCAAAGAACTCAGTTTAAAGTATGATCTAAAATAGAAACTGACTGTGTGCAGCTAATAACATCAGCACTATAAGACATAGCACTAACGCTAGAGAGGTCAATAGACTCCTTAATACTACTTAAATCTAAATCATGTATATTAGAAGACCGAGTCTTGTTTGCCCATAAAAAACCCCATATTCAAAATACTTAATTTATTTGATAGCAATTTTAAGATTTCGAATAAAGAAGCAGTAACAAGGTATAAAATAGCAATTTTTTGATTTTTAATAAAAAAGTACTTAGTAACAACGTATAAAAAAATGAAACATAACAAAAATATCAGATAGGTATATCCCTACGATTTATTCATTAGGGCGTGGAAAGTTGTGCCTTTAAATCCAATGTTGCTAGTGGGCTTGTCTTGGAATACGATATACATCCTGAAACAAAAAATATTAATTTTACATAAGGTGCGTTCTATTGACGGCATTGAGAGCTTTAACATCGCATAGGCATTGAAATCGTTCTGTTCACCAAATGTCTGGTCCTAATCCAAAATGCAAAAGTCACCCTCGTCCAATGTGAGAGTAGGTCGGTGCCCCAACAGTGAAGCATATGACGCTGGTAACTATATAATCAATGTGAACTTAGTGAACAATCTCAAATAACAACAAAGTAATGGATTTGATAGTACAAGATTAAAGTTATATCAGCCGCAGATATCCAGGGAGTCCTTGAACGTTGGGCGCTATATGGGCTGAGGGTCCTTCAGAGTCTCGCCTAAAAAAGCCCGGTGAAGCAGTAATGGCTGCAACAGCCAACTACGTGTCAGTTCATAAAAACACTCTTTAAGGTGACCTGGCTGCTGCCGAGAATGCTATAAGTTTCAATACGCAACTGCATAAGGTTTGGCGCCCCTTTCTATCTGGCGCCCTACAGAACCCTATATTTATATATATAAATCAGGTTTGGCGCCCCTTTCTATCTGGCGCCCTACAGAACCCTATATATACATATATATATCAGGTTTGGCGCCCCTTTCTACCTATATATATATATATAGGGTTCTGCAGAAAAATTAGTTCAGGAGTATTGTATGACATTATTCATAAAATTTTCGAGATTTAATAATGTAATTTTTATCCTTACAAATCTAATGATTAGTTACTGTAAAACGAATGTCAAATGTCAGGTTTTGGTTTAAAACGATCATAAACATCTACACTCTACAGTAATTAATTAGTTATATTTATCTAATAAAAACGTACTTAACAGTTTATTTACGACTACGTGCTCAACACACATGATATATGTATATGAGTACCTAATAAAAAAGCTTGGTAAAAAGTATAAGAATTTAATTAATAAATTAATTGGCTTTAAATCAAGAATCTTATATTTTTGTGTATGATTGATTTTGTGTTGTTCAGAGATCATAAAAAGTTAGATTTTTTTGCCTTATTATTAGTAGGAATTATGATATTTCTTTCCCAATTCAACGTTTGAACCATAGACAGTTTTACGGTTGTAGGGGGGAAGACCGGAATATTAAAAACACAATATATTTTTTCCTGTACATTATTGTAGGTATTTCAGAGAAATTGTTATTAATTATGTCCAACGGGTAAATTGGAATACGGGCATATATAAGTATATATTTAAAGTTAATACTGAAATTTATTTATTGAAACTCCCACAGTAAAAATACAAAAATACAAACGACACTTACCTAAATACCTATGTAACTTAAGTTATATGGTGGGAGACAGGACCTTAAACTAGGTTTACCCTCTATTATGATGAGTCTCCTGGTTCCTACACCAGATCAAGGTACAGGTATATATTATACACTTCATAAACTAGAGATAGAATTTGACTGTATTAAAAATATGAAAACGAAAACGAAAATGTAGTTTTACAATATTAATATAAGCGAAGAAAATTTAAATTACAATAATATTTACAAAATTGAAACAATATTTAATAGGTGGAGTGTGTTAGTTTGTGTGTCAGACGGGGAGAGAGAGAGAGAATGTGTGTGTTTGTGAAGGTGTGTATGTGTGTGTGGTTGATGGTGTATATTTGTGTGTATATGTCGGGCAGGAATATTTAATAATGCCTCCGTTTCTTCATAATTGAGATTTAATAGCCTGGACTGGAAGAGATTGTTTTTTTGCACACTGGCACTTTTGGCATGGAGTAAATGGAATGTAATTTATTAACCTTATTATACAATATAGGCGCTGCGAATGTGAAATTTTATTGACAAAGTGTGGTTCTCGTTTATTTTACAGACATAGTAGCTTCGCCTTTTGAGATCAGTATCATGCTGAGATGTATTTGACATATGTATGCTGTCTTAGAATGGAATGAAGAATATAGGGGTAGATGGAATGTAATTTATTAACCTTATTATACAATATAGGCGCTGCGAATGTGAAATTTTATTGACAAAATGTGGTTCTCGTTTATTTTACAGACAGAGTGGCTTTGCCTTTTGAGATCAGTATCATGTTGAGGGATGTATTTGACATATGTATGCTGTCTTAGAATGGAATGAAGAATATACAGGTCGATGGAATGTAATTTATTAACCTTACTATACAATTAAGGAGCTGCGAATGTGAAAATTTTTGGCCAAAAGTTGAAGTGTTTGTCATTGTTATAAATAGTCCTAGGTGTACGCAAAAAAAAACCGCAAATCGATGTACAGTTTAGCCATTTGGCACACAGGTACTTTAGGGTAAAACAATAATTTTGAGCCGCAGTTCCTCAAAAAAATTCCCTTTTTGGGGATTATGGTGTCATCAATTTTTTGTATGGAAATAATAATTGTAAGTTTCAATACTTAAATAACACCAGTATACAGAAGCTGCAGGGTAGGTATAGTACAGTTCCACATAAGTTTCAGAAAGATCTAAAGTTTAAGGAACCGTCTCACATTGGAATATTTAAAAATTCAAAAAAAATATAATATTTTCCAAATTGCTTTGGGGTGAAAAATGAGGATATAAACTATCATTTAAGGTATATATTAGAGGAAAATACTGAGCCGTCTTCTACCTGGAGGGGCCCAAACTTGGTATGTTTTAAAACTACTTTTTGGATTTTAAGAAAAAAAGTACCCCAATGGTTATAGTGTGGTATATTTTTAGAACCGGCTCATCAAGCCCTTTTAATTGATACCCCTCACGATGGGTTTCTGAAAAAAATATTTAAATCCCATACAAAAAATTGACGAAACCATAACCCTAAGGGAAATATTATGAGGAACTGTGGCTCAAAATTATTGTTTTGCCCTAAAGTACCTGTGTGCCAAAAGCTTTGAAACGTTTCTAACAAAATTTTTGGTTACAAAACTTGCAAAACGAACGGTTGACGTACTACGATAAAACACACACACACACTACCATAAACAATGAATATGTATTGGCAGTTTGACAGATTAACACAAAAACCCCACCTCCAGACAGACAGCAGTCGTTAAGCCGAGTCAGAGGCCACTAGCTCGATTACGTCCGCCAACCCGCACTAAGACAGCGTGGTAGACTATGGCCTAAACTTGTTTTTTCTAGAAGGCCTTCATCCCTGCAGTGGGGCTTCGTATTTCCCGGAAAAGTTTATACATAGTGAATCCCAAGAATAGATTTAATTTAATTACCTGTTTTGTGGTACGCCTAGTTCTTTTTCCACTAGCTCAAACAACACTTTTGAGTGTTTTTTGTTTTGTTCAACACCAAATGAATCGATTGACATAAGATTAGCGACGGCACAAGGCTCTGAGGTGCCTCCAAAACTCATAATACTATCGGGTATTACGGACACGATACAATACTGAAACAGAAAGTTAATTATTTAATAATTTAGGCTTTAGGTAGTTACTCCGGAGTACTCCGGACACACCGTAAAGGATGCCAATGGCGCCCTATTCCTTACTTACCCAACGCTGTCTGTCCGACCTAGAATTTAATCAACTCTACGGGCTTTTCTAGACCGATGTAGGTGGACAGTTTTTTTTGTTTACAGACAAGCTTTTAACTTAAATGTACTATTCTTATTAATAGTGATAAAAAGTAGAGTGTATTACTCTGGTACAAAATTATTTAACCCTTATGCGCCGTCCTTTGAATCCTTCACTGCGCTCCGGATTCTACCTTAGAATCCTTCACTCCACTCTGGATTCAAAATAGCACCCTCGCCGTAAAATTTTATTTTGATCCCTTGTGATACAATCTACTATTAATATATCCACAATATATAATATATACTATACAAATAATAATAATATACAAAATATATCCATACAAAACTAAAACTTATATAGCTGTGTGTGTGGTAAACAGTTTACGATTGAAAATATATGGTAACTAGTTTTTGTCCCCGGCTCCGCCCGCCCTAAATTTTGGTCATCGGCGTGGGATTCTTGCGGCAAATTTAAATAATAATCGTAAATAAAAGAATGGCCTAGAGCAAAACAACAATCATTATGAACCTTATCTTTCCACCCCCAATGTCTCACTGACCTCTAAATTTTTTTACAAGCTCGATTAGAGTAGCAAGGAATAAAACTGATATTAGGACACACGATGACTTATTTTATACTCACCGCTTCAGGTTTCCCAAGTGCTTCAGCTATCACCGGCACAGCCTTAGTAACAAAATCTGGCGGTATTTTACATCTAGGTACATTTGTTTCAATAACAAAGTGTGGCATTTTTCAAATAGAAATTTTTTAAAATATATTAAAAGCTAATATTTTTTTCAAAGTTCATTAAATAAAATCGATGCCTAATATTTTCGATATTATTCTGTACGTAGGTAAGTACCTTCCCACACTACCACCTATGAGTAAGTCTACCACAGAATGCAACAAATGAATGAAGAAGCACTACATATATATATATGTTACTGCGTCATAGTCATACTTACATAGTCTAGCAAGCCCCGCCCACTTCTGGCACTTTATCAGTAACATTTATTTAAACATATTAAATATGAAAATTAAGCAATAAAAAAAAAATATTATGTAATAATAAATTAACAATTTTTTTCTGCTTGAACATGAGCATTGTAAGTGTGATAGAGTATGCGTTTTCAGCCGTATTTAACACCTCTGAAAAATTTTAAAAAATGAGTCCTATAGTTCCGAGAGACGAGGAAATGTCGTCTTCCTCTCAAATTATTTTTTAGATTTTAAAAATCTTGATTAGTTTTTGAGCTATTTGGAAAAAAACCAAACCCCGTTTTTTCAGTAGATTGTTATTAACTTTTTCAATTTTTTCGACCATAACTTTTTTTAAAAAATCATCTAGATGCGATTCCGAATCAAATGACACATCATTGATATTTTTCCGAGACTGCTTGAAAAAGTTGAACAAAAAAGCTCTTGCCGACTAGACTTAGATCTTTGTCCGCTAGTGTCGTAGTAAGTTCACACCATTTCAATCAGAGGCGTACCTTTGGGAGGGCAAGGCAGTGCCATGCACAGAGGCCCCTCAAGTTCAAGGTATCCTCGGACCCTGATCTGCAAACTTCAAACTCTACCAGACCCCAACACTGTAAGTTTTTTTATATATTTTTTTTTATACCTCTTAGGTGGCAAACAAGTTTGCGGCCCGCCTGATGGTAAGCAGTGGTCACTGTAGCCTGTGGACGCTTGCGACACCAGGTGTATAACTTGCGCGTCGGCGACCCGTCAAAAATCTAATAACTTCTTTCTTAAAGAACCCCATACTGCAGTCCTTAAAGAAAACTTTGGCAGGGAGCTCATTCTACAAGCCAAGCGTTCGCGGGAGGAAGTTTCTCTGAAACCGCACTGTCCGTGACCATTTCGGTTTCAAAGTGTGAGAATGAATTCCCTGCCGATGGCGAGAGGTGCGATGGTAAAAAGTAAAATTTCGAACAATTCCTTAGAACACATCCCATTGTAAAAGCGGTCGAACACACGCACATAAGTCCCTCCTCAGACTTAAGAGCTCGATACGGTAAGTGAGTTTGGGATCGTCGATAATTTTCACAGCCTGTCGTTGAACCGAGTCAAAAGGGCCAATCTGGTATCCGGGTGCACCTGCCCAGAGATGGCAGCAGTACTCCATATGGGGCCGAACTTGCGACTTGTAAAGTAACAACCTTTGCCCCGACGTGAAGTACTGCTTCGCTCTGTTGAGTACACCAAGTTTTTTTGGACGCCAGCTTCAGATTGCCTTGCAAATGTTCTCAGAAACATCGCTGGAAATGTTCTAAGGATCCCAATTCTCTTAGAGTTGGAGAGGGGATTGTTCTGGAATTCTGGGACCACGGTGTATGGGGCTTTTTTAGCAGTGGACGCGCAGACTTGTAGGGTTGAATCGGACCAAGTCTTCCCGTCCCCAGTCCTTGGACAGAGTGATCTTGATTTGAGACACAAGTTCTCCACGAGGGATGTTAGCACGGCCCATGTAATAAGTGTCTCCAGTACTGATATCTGCATAGCAATGTTGTTAATGTCTAACATGTCATAAACAGCGTAGGAGATAGTACGGAGCCTTGCGGGACACCAATATTAATGTACATGCTATCAAAGCAACTACCGTCAACTACGGCTCGTATGCGTCTGCCGGACAATAAGCTAGCCACCCATTTGCACAAACTCTCGGGCACTCCGTTAGATGGCAATTTCGATAGAAGATCCCGATGCCAAACCCGGTCGAACGCCTTCGCTATGTCCAGGCTACACGCCAATGCCTCCCCCTGACTCTCAATGGCAAGTACCCATCAATGTGCGAGATACACTAGAAGGTCACCAGTTGGTCAGCGACCGTGGCAAAAGCCATATTGACGGTCGCTGACCAGCTAGTGCTATCGCTTTAAGATAGGCGATCGGCCCCCGGGTCGTGTTTTTCTAGATATCTTTGAAGCTGTGTGTTGATCACACTTTCAATAATCCGCAAATTCAGCAAATTTGGCAATCGTGTCAGACTGACAGCAAATAGATTTTCCACCAAAACAGTAAGAGACAGCACGAAAGCAAATGCTTTCATGCAAAATTTTTTTATGTATTCAATCATTTATTTTTGAATTAGGTTTTTCATGTACGTACTTTTAATTATTTAGCATAGTTTGTTTTTTAGTTTAGCATTTTATTGTATCGTATGAAATAAAAATAAGTCATCTTTCAAAAATATATTTTAGTCATAAATAAAATAAAAATAAAAAAAAACATATTTGAAAAAAAAATCACCTTTAGAGTACCTACCAAAATAACATTTTAGCGTTAAGAAAAGCTGTAGTGGACCTTTATTTCGGTTCTGCATAAATATTAAAGAGTTAGCATTTAATTTATAAGAGAGTTATAGAGTGTAATAACACCTTTATATCTTCGATTTTGACGCAAAATTTAGCAGGTAAAGCCTGTATAGACCTTTTATAGTGGTTCTATATAACCTTTAGTAGAAGTGTATAAGAGGTGTTATAAGATTGTCAGTTTTCCGCTCGAACCTTTATTACACCTTTAAAATAGACTTTATTGAAACTTTTAGTTACTTTAAATATCTTTAATGGTGTCAAATAGAACTTGGATCCGTATTTTGATAACTTATTACTCATTTGTAGCGTTTTCGGGGTTAAAAGTAGCTAGTAAAAACTTCTAGTCATAAAATACATTAAATTATAAATATGAAATAAGTGCTACTTCTAAGGACATTGCAACATTTTCATTACAAAATGTAAGTATTTTTGATTAACAGTGTTTTTGAAGTGTAATATTAATTATTAGTGCACTTGCAAGTTTAATGTGATTGTGTATCATATTTCTCGTCTCAATTTTGACGCGCCTTAGAAAGAACATGATTTTAAGGAAAAAAAAGTAAAACAACTAATAGTACTTATAACCTTAAATAGTTTTTAGACATTCAATTTCAAATTTTGGTCAGTTTTAGTGATTGTATACATAAACTATGTAAAATAATTCAGAAAATTTAGGTACCACGTTATTTAAAACTGATTTTGTATAAATAAATATTTAGTTTTTTTTTGACAGATAGTGATTGAAGATGGCGATATTTATCTTAAAGGTGCTTTTCTTAAATCTATTACGACACTCGAAGAATTACAACGCCGGTAGTCAAGAGTATTATGCGATCTTTGGTTGACATAAGAGAGGAACTACGCACTTAGCGAAGACATCTACCTGCAGCGGGGGGTAAAATATGGGCTTTAGCTTTACCTATATACCTTTAGATTAGAAATCCCAAATTTTAGCTCAGTCCGATAAATGTTATCATAATGATAATTAGATAAGATTATAGATACGGTTATATATAGGTAAATAGACAAAAATTGTAAGCGTTAGAAACATTAAATGGTGACATTAAAGAATTACTATTTGTTTATCTTACACCATTACCCTTATATCAGGATCGTACAAAACTGCTATAACTATTTCACCTATCATTGTCTTTCGTATTACAGGCGTAAGCTGTATGTAAAAGTTATACAACGCATGTAGTGTTACCAAACTTACAACACTCTTAATTGACTCCGTTGCAGAACCAATGATTTCTAGCAATAAGAATTATGGGGAATTAATGAAGATCTTTAAACAGCTTTTGACGCTGCAGGCCGAAATAAGCTTTAACGTCATAGGTATATAAGCGGCCGCTGCTACTACACTAACTGGAAAGAATATTTAACTTCTTTTTTACAGTTCTGATACAACCTATAGAGCTAAACCTATTTCATAAGTGAACTGTATCACTTTTAGTGACAACCGAATCCATTATAAATCAATAGTTTTACTCTATGCTTCAAAATTACCTGTAACCAACGCTTAATTGTTTGTTCGGTACCTGCTTATGTCATTAAGAAAAATATCAGGTTCCGGAGTGGTCACTTAGCATGACTTTCGTCTTATCTTAGTTCAACCATGTGTGCCATGACAACAATTGACAAAATATGAATAATGGTGCCATAACATCCGAAACTCAGTGGCTTAGAAGCGAGATATTTAAGAAGATTTGAACATTTATGAGATAGTTGCTACAAATTCGGTTTCTGCATTTTAAAAGCTTTTATTTAACTTGCAATGTATGTTTGTTTGGGTGGAATCTTGCAACTCAATTTTGTAGCAGATATCTTCAACCGATTGAGCTGCAATTTTGTATACACGTTTAGATTCGATGACAATACACGATAAATGACGTCAATCTAAATCCAATATGGCAGACCATCCAAGATGGCGGCATAAGTAGTTATTTTTTATGTATTTCTGCAA
This sequence comes from Apoda limacodes, assembly GCA_946406115.1. NCBI lineage: Eukaryota > Metazoa > Arthropoda > Insecta > Lepidoptera > Limacodidae > Apoda > Apoda limacodes. Next base: position 14,489,053 of record OX291559.1, read on the forward strand.
TATGGGTATCAAATGAAAGGGCTTGCCGAGACTAATCATTAGAAAAAAAATATACTGACATCACTTTTAATCCTATATGGCGGATTTTTGAAGTTTTTTATGCTTTCTAATAGTATGGGTATAAAATGAAAGGGGTCGCTGAGAATGAAAAGGCAGGTTAAAAATTTGGTGTAAAAACCTCGATTATTCTTAAAGTAGAAATTTTGAGACTGTAACATCGGTTGATTAACTTTGACTTGTGTGATTTGGCGAGATGGACGTCATCAGCATTGGTCTGTCCTGTGTTTCGTCAGACTCAGAAAACTAGCCAGCGGTAACTAAAAAGTAAAACATAAATTAAAAGCAATGAAAAGTTTTTTTACAAAAAGGGGTTTATTTAAATCTAAAAAGAAGAAAAAAAATTTTTTTACCATCAACTTATAACCTATCTATGTGATCGATCATAAAGGCTTGTCGCGCGATTTACTTGTGTTAATAAACTAGTACCTATTTAATTGAGTAACTTAATCTGCTAAGTAATATTTAAAACAGTTTAATTAAATACTTATAGGTACTTACGCAAACCTCGCGACAAGCTTTTATGATCATATAAATTGTGTATAATAAATAAGGTTATAAGTTAAAATTTTAAAGGAAAATTTTATTTTCTTCTTTTTGCAGCATTTAAATAAAATCTTTTTTTGCTTTTAATTTAGAAAATAGGATCACAATTCATACCAGGTCATTATTGATTACCTACTTAAAGGTTTCAGCTCTCGATATTTCGTTGATGTTACAGCACCATGATCAAGGGATGAACGACGTTCTATGACTTTAAAATGATGATTATGGGAAAATATGCTTAACTATCGATCCTCTTTTCGTTTGGTCATGTTACTAACGTATGTAACACACAAAATGTAACCTAAGGGCGTGAGTTTTTAGCTGTTACGATTGCATTTGCTTTCGTGCTGTCTCCTACTGTTTTGTTGAAAAATATATTTGCTATCATGCTGTCAGTTGCCAAATTTGCTATATTTGCGGGAAATTGCAAGCTACAAAAACAGGCCCGACGTAGAACTAAGTATTTTGACGGCGCATCCGCTATTCTACCCACAGACCAACGATTCTTACGCTACATATAACTATGAATCTACCTACCGAGCATGTGCAGCCAATACGTTGAATGCGGACAGGAAGTGACGCCATTTTCAGAATAGCTAGCATTTATTTTTTGTCAACAATACGAAATAATGTGCGCGTAGAGAGCACATAGCGCATACAATCCTTGTCAACAAAACACCCTGTTCAATGTGGCGAAAAAGAGTTAAATATATTTAACGATGAAATAGGTGCCTTTATTATAGCTAGTTCCGCTGCCTTATTAACAATGAGTTAGCAAGAAATTGTTAACGCGCGTTGCCTGCGCCAGCAGTTCGCGGTATTGCTCAAGACATCGAATTATGTACGGAAATCGCGTACTGATGGCTACGAAAACGCTCAGCGATCAGCTTTGTTCCAAAATTGACAATATTTTGTTGAAGTATCGCAATATCTCTTTCTGTCGTACACAAAATCGTATTTCCCATCTCTACTGTTACGTTACATATCTCTACAGCATATTAAATGTTTGAACACAGGTTGAAAGTGCATTTTCAAAGTACAGAACTAACACCATCTATTATGCAGTAGCGGTATTAACTAAAAATGTTGTCAGTGTTCCTTCTTTCTGATTTTGCCCTTTAATGTTGGAATTTGTAAACTGTTATGATCGTTTTACACATAGTTTTTTATTAATAAAACTAAAAGATCTTCATATTTTGAGAAACTTGATATTTAATGTCCATTTTTAAATGACTGTCATAAACAAACAATATTACATATTAATATTGTGGATAGTTTTTAGAAACAATAAATTTTATATATTTTACATTTTGGGATATTATGAAATTTTTGATTGGTAATTGGTAACACTGCTTTGTTTACGTTGAAATTGAAATCTTTAAAGTAAGGTTATTTAGATATTCAAAAAGTAATTTCCTGAGACTGTGCCGTAAAATAAAAAAGGTACATTGATTCGTCGTCTTGTATTACTTTTCTTTACCTAGTACCTTCAAAGTAAACAATTACGAAATCCAGGAGGAAGGTTGGTGTTATAGTAGATGTAGAAGGTGTTATTCTATCAATCTAAAAATGAAATCTTTGTGGTATCTTCCAAAAAACCACGTCGTACCTGAGGGCATAGGTACTCTGGAAAACAGTTTAGATTCCAATCAAGGTATGTAAACAAATCTTAGTTATTGTCACGCTTTAAAGCCAATTCCTACCCTAGATCCCTACATACGCTGCAAATACAAGTGATAAATAAATAGATAATCTCATGATTTTGTGGCATTAAAATGAGCCTGCCTCTATACTGCTGTTTATCTAATGCCAGTTTTATACTGAAATTGTATTCTAAGCATTGAGAGCTACTCATCTGTAGTACTCACATAACATGATTCTTCGAACAGGGATGACCTATTTAACATGATGCCAAAATATCTATCATAGTTTAAGTTTGATTAAACCTAATATATGTATAGTTGCACTTATTTGATTGACAAGTCTAGAGAAAACAGCGCTAAATAATAGGTATTAAAATTGTATTTTTTAATATCTTGCCCACACTTAAAAGATACTTCATTATGTAATATATCCAGTAAAGAATAGTTTCTGTTTCTGAGTATAATGTGTAATGCATATTTTAGGTCTGTGCACAAATAAAGTCAGTACTAAGGAATTCTTTAAAAATTAATCCACCGATATCTTATTATTTTTTGTTGTTTCAATATTAAAGAGATAATGTTGATGTTTTATTTCAGGTTGCCTGTCACTATCACAACTAGTTAAGTAATGTTTTTTATATTGTTTCAGTAATCTTGGAAATGCAAGTTTAAGAATGTGAACTGAAGACACACTATTAGTAAAAGTATTACAAAAGTCAAGTACTGAAAACATCAACAAAAAGATCATTCCTGCTTTAAATGGATCAAATATTGTAGCGGGATACCACAGTAGAATTAGATTAAGTATAAGAATTGAAATAATGTAATAAAATTCTTAATTAAAATTCTTCTCAATTTATTTTGTGCTATTATTTAACTAAAACCTATCACTTCATAACTGTTTATCATTAACAAAATGTCTTATTCATATTATTTCAGTGAACTGCTGAACCATTTGATGATTTCCTCAACATATCAGCCTTACAAACACTGCTAGACATAGGCGTATCCCATGTATTTCTTAAACAAACCCGTCTGTACCACTTAAATTCATCTAGGACAAGCCTCTAGGTTGTTAGTCCACTTGGTCCTGCCACATTAAGTTGGAATTGATGGTGGCATGAGGATGAAGAAGTTTTCATTATTCTTATGCCTACGGTCTCTAATCAAGAACCTTCTTTCTCCGTTGTTAATAAGTTCTACAAGCACTCTTATTACTCTATAAAGGGTCTCCAAGTGTTGCACTTTCTATTGCCTGCAGAGCAGTTTTTAGCTTATGAGGTGAATAGTCACGGTTTTATAAAATTTCGCACTTTTGACCTATACACTTGGCGAAAGCTGCAGCTGGTTGACAAAAGTTTATCATGGTTGAAGATGATCTAGCAGCTAGAGTAAGGCTTGCTTTTAACTAAAGGCCATAATCTATTGTAGAAGTAAGTGTTGACTGCCATCTTTGAAAATTGATTTCCTACACTTAAAATTTTAACCTGAGCCCGTATAAGTTCTAGATGTGGTTACCCAACAAAAACTTGTGTATTCACTATATTATGTGTATGGTTTGTTCATACACTCTTTAAGTCATCATCAACCAACAATTATGAACTTTTGTTTGTAAATAAGTTGTTGGTAAGTGATAGGTCAATAGTTTTATTACAAGTGATGCCCTAGTTGTTGCAAGTGTCCATAGGCTGCGGTGACCGTTTACCATCAGGCGGACCCCAAGCTTGTTTGCCGACTTAGTGGTATAAAAAAAAATGCTGGTTTGTTTTTATAGTTTAATGTATTATGGTAATAATTATATTTCATTCCATGTGTGCTTGTTCAGTGTAGTCAGTAAAATATATTTCATTTATTCCTTAGTAACATTTATTTTTTAATATATAGGTACTACTGCTGACTACACTTTGTCCTTTCTTATTCGCAGAAAAGTTGCAGTATTCACAAATTCAGGTGTTGATTCCATTTTGTTATCATGACAGCATAGGTATATCAACCTTGTAACATATCTTCATCATATTATCTGCAAAATACAGATTATTACTAGAATTGACCAACAAATATTTTATAATGATTATTCTGTTGAGTAATAATCAGCTGATAAGTTTGTTCCAAAACTACTTTTTAATTGCAATATGGTGTTTAAGAACACCTGTAGGCTATGCTGTAGGACAGTATTTGCCCTCTGCCTTATAGAAATATATAAATTGGTAGATTTCTTCTTATTCACTTTGATTACCTATGTTTACGGTATAATTCTTAGTCTGTTTTTTTAAGTGTGTTGCCCTAATGATTAAATACTATTGTTGTGAGCGTTGGGAAGGTACACTTGTAGAAAACTGACCAAACATAAAAGAAAGGGTAGTTAGGTATGTAAATTCAAACATATACCACATCAATTGTTTGGTATATTTTAGGTTATAGGTTTTAACTGTAAGTTTTTCTACTTCATTTATGGTGTAATGAATAGGTAAGTCCCAGTATCTTGCCGTTAAATACATACAATTTTCTTCGATTTTAGTAATCTTATGTTGTCAACTTTCTAGATTCCTTCATTAGTAGGTAACAGTATTTTATAGGCAATTTTGGGTTTTAAATCAGCACAGACAGTTTCTCTGGTATTCTTTTCACTATTTTTAGCGAGTTAAAATTCACAAACACACACAAAATTAACCAAAACACTAGTTTAAACAGAAAATTGTATTAGGTACAACGAAGCGTATTCTGACCTCGCACACTGGTTTCTGTTTTGTTACTTAACTTTAATTCATTTCTTGCGGATATCTGCTTTAACAATCAATGTTTTGAAAATGTCTAAAGTATTTTATTTAATAAATATAAGCTTTGCAATCAGAAAGCGATCAGTTTGCAACCATTAAAAAGGTAAACGCAAACTTGACAGTTCATATGGCTTGCTAACCGCTCGCTAATCGTGATTGTTGTCATTCATAATTCCGATTTTGAAGTTTTCTATGACGCGTAGCGATTGAAAATGCATTTTTAACTCCTAAATCGCCTGATAGAGGCGCTAGCGTCGACTTATCGCTACTTGCATCGCGGACGCTGCTTCATAATTCGAAATTGGTGTTTGACAGCCATTATTGCGAAATATGAGGCTCTTGCACTGCTCATGCAAGATTGGTGATAACCCCGCGGATATCTGGCTTGACTCACACGCACGCTTTAAAGGGTTCCGTACTATCTATAAAAATAGCAAAAAAAGTTTTCCAGAGTTCCTATGCCCTCAGGTACGACGTGGTTTTTTGGAAGATACCACAAAGATTACATTTTTAGATTGATAGAATAACACCTTCTATAACACCAACCTTCCTCCTGGATTTCGTAATTGTTTACTTTGAAGGTACTAGGTAAAGAAAAGTAATACAAGACGACGAATCAATGTACCTTTTTTATTTTACGGCACAGTCTCAGGAAATTACTTTTTGAATTTCTAAATAACCTTACTTTAAAGATTTCAATTTCAACGTAAACAAAGCAGTGTTACCAATTACCAATCAAAAATTTCATAAAATCCCAAAATGTAAAATATATAAAATTTATTGTTTCTAAAAACTATCTACAATATGTTTGTTTATGACAGTCATTTAAAAATGGACATTACATATCAAGTTTCTCAAAATATGAAGTTCTTTTAGTTTTATTAATAAAAAACTATATGTAAAACGATCATAACAGTTTACAAATTCCAACATTAAAGGGCAAAATCAGAAAGAAGGAACACTGACAACATTTTTAGTTAATACCGCTACTGCATAATAGATGGTGTTAGTTCTGTACTTTGAAAATGCACTTTCAACCTGTGTTCAAACATTTAATATTCTGTAGAGATATGTAACGTAACAGTAGAGATGGGAAATACGATTTTGTGTACGACAGAAAGAGATAGTGCGATACTTCAACAAAATATTGTCAATTTTGGAACAAAGCTGATCGCTGAGCGTTTTCGTAGCCATCAGTACGCGATTTCCGTACATAATTCGATGTCTTGAGCAATACCGCGAACTGCTGGCGCAGGCAACGCGCGTTAACAATTTCTTGCTAACTCATTGTTAATAAGGCAGCCGCTGTGTCAAAAATAAGTCAGAAATTCGTTTGTATGACGCCCGCTGCGAGGCGCCGCCGCGAAGTGTATCCTCTTAAGTTACTTGGGAAGCCATTTTGATCCCGGGGTTATCACCAATCTTGCGTGAGCAGTGCAAGAGCCTCATATTTCGCAATAATGGCTGTCAAACACCAATTTCGAATTATGAAGCAGCGTCCGCGATGCAAGTAGCGATAAGTCGACGCTAGCGCCTCTATCAGGCGATTTAGGAGTTAAAAATGCATTTTCAATCGCTACGCGTCATAGAAAACTTCAAAATCGGAATTATGAATGACTACAATCACGATTAGCGAGCGGTTAGCAAGCCATATGAACTGTCAAGTTTGCGTTTACCTTTTTAATGGTTGCAAACTGATCGCTTTCTGATTGCAAAGCTTATATTTATTAAATAAAATACTTTAGACATTTTCAAAACATTGATTGTTAAAGCAGATATCCGCAAGAAATGAATTAAAGTTAAGTAACAAAACAGAAACCAGTGTGCGAGGTCAGAATACGCTTCGTTGTACCTAATACAATTTTCTGTTTAAACTAGTGTTTTGGTTAATTTTGTGTGTGTTTGTGAATTTTAACTCGCTAAAAATAGTGAAAAGAATACCAGAGAAACTGTCTGTGCTGATTTAAAACCCAAAATTGCCTATAAAATACTGTAACCTACTAATGAAGGAATCTAGAAAGTTGACAACATAAGATTACTAAAATCGAAGAAAATTGTATGTATTTAACGGCAAGATACTGGGACTTACCTATTCATTACACCATAAATGAAGTAGAAAACTTACAGTTAAAACCTATAACCTAAAATATACCAAACAATTGATGTGGTATATGTTTAAATTTACATACCTAACTACCCTTTCTTTTATGTTTGGTCAGTTTTCTACAAGTGTACCTACCCAACGCTCACAACAATAGTATTTAATCATTACGGCAACACACTTAAAAAAACAGACTAAGAATTATACTGTAAACATAGGTAATCAAAGTGAATAAGAAGAAATCTACCAATTTATATATTTCTATAAGGCAGAGGGCAAATACTGTCCTACAGCATAGCCTACAGGTGTTCTTAAACACCATATTGCAATTAAAAAGTAGTTTTGGAACAAACTTATCAGCTGATTATTACTCAACAGAATAATCATTATAAAATATTTGTTGGTCAATTCTAGTAATAATCTGTGTGTGCCAAATTTATTTCATCATTGTCACAAACTTAAACATACTGTATAAAGCATTAGTAGGATTGCTCAGCTTTAGGACCTACTCTTTATAACTTACCGTTTACCTTAATACCATATCGTCTATAGCTAATTTTCTAAATTATTTTGCAGATAATATGATGAAGATATGTTACAAGGTTGATATACCTATGCTGTCATGATAACAAAATGGAATCAACACCTGAATTTGTGAATACTGCAACTTTTCTGCGAATAAGAAAGGACAAAGTGTAGTCAGCAGTAGTACCTATATATTAAAAAATAAATGTTACTAAGGAATAAATGAAATATATTTTACTGACTACACTGAACAAGCACACATGGAATGAAATATAATTATTACCATAATACATTAAACTATAAAAACAAACCAGCATTTTTTTTTATACCACTAAGTCGGCAAACAAGCTTGGGGTCCGCCTGATGGTAAACGGTCACCGCAGCCTATGGACACTTGCAACAACTAGGGCATCACTTGTAATAAAACTATTGACCTATCACTTACCAACAACTTATTTACAAACAAAAGTTCATAATTGTTGGTTGATGATGACTTAAAGAGTGTATTAACAAACCATACACATAGTGAATACACAAGTTTTTGTTGGGTAACCACATCTAGAACTTATAAGGGCTCAGGTTAAAATTTTAAGTGTAGGAAATCAATTTTCAAAGATGGCAGTCAACACTTACTTTTACAATAGATTATGGCCTTTAGTTAAAAGCAAGCCTTACTCTAGCTGCTAGATCATCTTCAACCATGATAAACTTTTGTCAACCAGCTGCAGCTTTCGCCAAGTGTATAGGTCAAAAGTGCGAAATTTTATAAAACCGTGACTATTCACCTCATAAGCTAAAAACTGCTCTGCAGGCAATAGAAAGTGCAACACTTGGAGACCCTTTATAGAGTAATAAGAGTGCTTGTAGAACTTATTAACAACGGAGAAAGAAGGTTCTTGATTAGAGACCGTAGGCATAAGAATAATGAAAACTTCTTCATCCTCATGCCACCATCAATTCCAACTTAATGTGGCAGGACCAAGTGGACTAACAACCTAGAGGCTTGTCCTAGATGAATTTAAGTGGTACAGACGGGTTTGTTTAAGAAATACATGGGATACGCCTATGTCTAGCAGTGTTTGTAAGGCTGATATGTTGAGGAAATCATCAAATGGTTCAGCAGTTCACTGAAATAATATGAATAAGACATTTTGTTAATGATAAACAGTTATGAAGTGATAGGTTTTAGTTAAATAATAGCACAAAATAAATTGAGAAGAATTTTAATTAAGAATTTTATTACATTATTTCAATTCTTATACTTAATCTAATTCTACTGTGGTATCCCGCTACAATATTTGATCCATTTAAAGCAGGAATGATCTTTTTGTTGATGTTTTCAGTACTTGACTTTTGTAATACTTTTACTAATAGTGTGTCTTCAGTTCACATTCTTAAACTTGCATTTCCAAGATTACTGAAACAATATAAAAAACATTACTTAACTAGTTGTGATAGTGACAGGCAACCTGAAATAAAACATCAACATTATCTCTTTAATATTGAAACAACAAAAAATAATAAGATATCGGTGGATTAATTTTTAAAGAATTCCTTAGTACTGACTTTATTTGTGCACAGACCTAAAATATGCATTACACATTATACTCAGCAACAGAAACTATTCTTTACTGGATATATTACATAATGAAGAATCTTTTAAGTGTGGGCAAGATATTAAAAAATACAATTTTAATACCTATTATTTAGCGCTGTTTTCTCTAGACTTGTCAATCAAATAAGTGCAACTATACATATATTAGGTTTAATCAAACTTAAACTATGATAGATATTTTGGCATCATGTTAAATAGGTCATCCCTGTTCGAAGAATCATGTTATGTGAGTACTACAGATGAGTAGCTCTCAATGCTTAGAATACAATTTCAGTATAAAACTGGCATTAGATAAACAGCAGTATAGAGGCAGGCTCATTTTAATGCCACAAAATCATGAGATTATCTATTTATTTATCACTTGTATTTGCAGCGTATGTAGGGATCTAGGGTAGGAATTGGCTTTAAAGCGTGACAATAACTAAGATTTGTTTACATACCTTGATTGGAATCTAAACTGTTTTCGAGAGTACCTATGCCCTCAGGTACGACGTGGTTTTTTGGAAGATACCACAAAGATTACATTTTTAGATTGATAGAATAACACCTTCTACATCTACTATAACACCAACCTTCCTCCTGGATTTCGTAATTGTTTACTTTGAAGGTACTAGGTAAAGAAAAGTAATACAAGACGACGAATCAATGTACCTTTTTTATTTTACGGCACAGTCTCAGGAAATTACTTTTTGAATTTCTAAATAACCTTACTTTAAAGATTTCAATTTCAACGTAAACAAAGCAGTGTTACCAATTACCAATCAAAAATTTCATAATATCCCAAAATGTAAAATATATAAAATTTATTGTTTCTAAAAACTATCTACAATATTAATATGTAATATTGTTTGTTTATGACAGTCATTTAAAAATGGACATTACATATCAAGTTTCTCAAAATATGAAGTTCTTTTAGTTTTATTAATAAAAAACTATGTGTAAAACGATCATAACAGTTTACAAATTCCAACATTAAAGGGCAAAATCAGAAAGAAGGAACACTGACAACAGTTTTAGTTACTACCGCTACTGCATAATAGATGGTGTTAGTTCTGTACTTTGAAAATGCACTTTCAACCTGTGTTCAAACATTTAATATGATGTAGATATATGTAACGTAACAGTAGAGATGGGAAATACGATTTTGTGTACGACAGAAAGAGATAGTGCGATACTTCAACAAAATATTGTCAATTTTGGAACAAAGCTGATCGCTGAGCGTTTTCGTAGCCATCAGTACGCGATTTCCGTACATAATTCGATGTCTTGAGCAATACCGCGAACTGCTGGCGCAGGCAACGCGCGTTAAGATTTTCTTGCTAACCCATTGTTAATAAGGCAGCTCTTCTTTGTTATCTATGTTATTTACCCTAAGCATTTAATATACAATAAAATTAATCTTTGATGCACATTATTCAAATGAATACATTAGAAGATATCATAAATTTATTAAAGCGCAACAAAAAACAAATTGTTACCTTGATAAGACTTACGATGTTTTTTTAACTGGGTATCTATTAATATTATCCAATCAAACGTTTAGCTTTAATTAGTTTAAAAAAATAACTTATTGGATAATTAGAATTTGCAACAAGTTCATATAATTTTTTCTCGTGACCGATTTTATAAAAATAAGAGGGTCAATGCTTGCTTTTTAGGGTTCCGTACCTCGATAGCAAAAAAGGAACCTTTATAGGATCACTTTGTTGTCCGTCTGTCGGTCAGTCAAGAAGACCCTTTTTCTCAGGAACGCGTGAAGGTATCTAGTTAAAATTAATATCAAATACTACGGACCCTAGAAGCTGTAAAAACAATCAAACTTCCAAGACAACGCAATAAAAAATACAGCCGAATTACGGCCATTTTTGTCACATATTTTGGCATTCACAAATAAATCAAAACCTACGGGTTACTTCCCGTTGTCCTAGAATCATAAAATTTGACACAAAGCAAGGTCTTATCACAAATATAGGGCGAAAAATCGAATTTGTTAATTTGTAGTTATAACACATTAAAAAATAAAGTTTGACCGTCTGTCTGACAAGACCCTTTTACTCAAGAACGCGTGGAGGTATCGAGTTGAAATTAATGTCAAATACTAAAGTCTATACGGTCAGAAAAATCAAACTTCAAAGTTAATAAAATATGCCCAAATAAAAAAAAAATGCCCAAATAAATAAAAAAATATGCCCAAATAAATAAAAACATATGCCCAAATAAATAAAAAAATATGCCTAAATAAATAAAAAAATATGCCCAATTAAATAAAAAAATATGCCCAAATACGCTAATTTTTGACGCATATTGTGAGACAAATAAATGAAAACCTATGAGACTTGATCACATAATGGAAGAATTATCTACATACCTATAATAAGTTTTTACGGAGCACTTGGCCGGTTTTTTAATAATTGTTCGATATGGATGATTTATACTGTACTGTATTTGACTGAAATGTTCTTATATATTTTTTTATAATGTCGCTCCATAGATTGGATGTGCTTTTATGCTTATTAAATAAGGATCTTGGTAGAACTTCGCGTAGAGCAATTCCTACACTACACTTTGCGAAAAAGTCTGAGTAGCGTAAATAAAGGAATCACTCACCTGCGTTACTTCTTATGTAGTATCGGGGTATCTGCTTCGCTAAATGTGTTATTCGCTGCGCCGCGCCATACTGCTCTGCTTACTTATGATGTCTACTGGATAATGGGTGAATCAACTGAATATACATATATATCACATCAGTCCAAGCTACTCCTCTTTATATGCGGACCAGGCTCGAGTGTGGTGGACCCACTCATAGTTAACCTCAGCAGTAGACTTCTACTAGGGGCCAGAGGAATGTACCATCTTGGACTCCCCGCCCCACATTTGTAGTCCAACACCAGATGGACCCGGGTGGGGTTCCATTAGCTCCTCGAAGCATAAGATCGGTGCGGTGTGACCTTCATACAAACACACTTATCCCATAAAAACTGAAGTGCCCCTACAACTGCAGAACGTGCATAACTTACGCACCTAACATAGGGTCAGAGGGTGAGCCAGCGCGTACCCACAAATCTCACGCCACGAGCTTCCGATATCCACGGGATATATGATAGGGGTGACCGATGAGCCCGATCAAACAAACTCAACAAAAGAAGACACGGTATAGCAGTAAACCTGGACAATGTAATAATACTCAACTGTCGATGACTTGGCTTTGCTATGTAGACTTCTAACAATTGGTGGCTCGGCTCAGCAACATGGTCTTCACCTACGTTGTCTGCTTGGGTGGTGGGGTCTCTTTGACTGCAGGGCTGGAGGTGAATAAGGCCTCGGCACCTTAACTTATTATACTCGCATGGTTTCAAGTTCTACAGAGTATAGACCTTTTTTACTTGAATGGTGCTAGCTTATGATGGCAATGTTGTAGCTTACAACTTAATTGTAGTTGCTGGAGTTAATAATGCTTTACTCATATATTAACTCGGGTCCTTGCGACAATGTGGTTCCAGGATTTACTTTTGTTGTTTGTTTGTTCAAGTAGGTTTTTTGTATGGTACTGTAAAAATAAAGAGACATAAATTTCTTGTATGGGTCCCAATACGATTCCCCATTGTATTATACCACCATCAATGAAAAATATACAATTAGGTTGCTGTCAGCCTACATACGTCTACAAATTCTTCAGTTGGGTCAACACCCTACCCTCACCTTGGGTTGTTGAGAGCGATTTCCGCTATATTTCATTCAGGCAGCCCCAATGCAGATTGTAGACATACCTACTTCATTTTTTCGATCATATCCTCGTTTCCTCGCGATGTTTCCTTGACCGAAACCGCTGTACTTACTTGTGTGATTTGAACAAAGTACTTCAGCAACATAAGTTTAATAATCAATTACAATATAACACAGGTTTAAACGCATATTAAGTTTAGTCGGTCGGGAATTAGGTTTATTACCAAATAAATACGTGTTTAGACCTTTTAACTACGTAAGGCCATATCTGCGGTCCACTAGCGCCGCCATTGGATATTTTTTATTTACTGGTCGTAGAAAGCGTATTTCAAAAATTTGATTATACGAAATATGAAACTAGTATATGCTATTTTTAGAACATTTTGTATTGTCCCTATAGTATTATCAGTTGTAGATAGCATATTTGCTAAAAGTGGCCACCATATTCATTCTAAAAGCGTTACAAATCGTTCTGAAAATAGCTTAGGTATCGACTAGTTTTATTTAGCGTTCAATCGAATTTAATAAATACGCTTTCTACGAAAAGTAAATAAAAAATATCCAATAATCAAGTGGACTGCAGGGATAGCCTTAAGAAGACTTATTTGTAGTACACGCCGGTTTCGAACGCAAGGCGTCGCGGATAATATAGGCCACTACAAACTCTGATTAGGTATTTTCTTATTAAATAATTTGTAGGTGTAAAAATAAATACAATTAGCACATTTGTAAATTTATTAGTTATAATTGGTGTTCGTGAAATACATATTAGTAAACCCTATAATCTACTAGGTTTTTTGTTTTATTTTAATCAATGGAATGATGATTGTAACATGCACTGACTAAATAGTCTATTACAGACTTCCACCCTAATATAAAAAGCATAGAACAGGCTTTTCAGGTTCCAAGTAGCTATCGGACCTGAAAAACCGGTTCTTAGCTAGAGGACCGGTTCTGCTCCCCCTAGTACCTACCTATATTGTCTGTGTCCACTGGTTGAACTAGTGTATAGTGCAACAAACTTTTCAGACCTTCTGACCTTGGGTCGCTAGTGTCTGTAAGTTCACATCATTTCAATATGGCGACTGCAGTTTCGAGTTTTGACCACCGGGTCAGAAAAGTTTGTTACACCTAGTTTGTCTACTCGCGGAGTCTGTTCAGTTACTTAACCCTGTGGCTACAGGTATATAATAACTTAAGTTTAATTTAGAAGCTTAAGTAGATAGTGTTACGCCTTCGCAGGAAATAAAGAAATACTAATGTTTAATTAATATCAGAGGACTACCAAATTATCAATTACCAATTTTAATCGTAAAATCCTACGGCAATCGAGAATTACTCAAAATTGGTACCTAATCTTGAACATTGTTGTGTAGCTGTCTATATAGAAAATAATTTGGTGGTCCCACAATTGACCACAACTAAAATTCTTTAGAATCACTTGAGTCAATCGGAACTATTTTAAGGAATTAACTTGTTTATATGTACATATTTATGTTCATATGCTTTTGTAGTTGTAAATAAATTTTCAAATGTAATACCTACCGATAGTGACCGAGTTTAAGCTTGCTGCGGAACTAAATTAAAACTGATTTCAATTGTAACCCTGCTGATATTAGTGTACAGTTCATATTGATACTGACAAATTTATTATGTTGCCAAAGGGTTGTCCATAATATCGCAGTCAATAATTCAATCTACCTAAAGTCAGTAGCACCACCCCGCACTTAAAGTTAAAATCGTTTTCAAGATTTAAAGCACCTATCTTAAGGTCAAAAATACAGTTCATAAGAGTTGCGTTTTGTTAACCGACATAATGCACATTATGCGTTTAATGTCAATAATCCAACCAAAGAGAATGAGCCAAGATTTGTACAGTGTGTCACACAAAATTTATGTCTTTTTAACTTGGCTGGATTATGACATTAAACGCATTGAAGCAGTGAACAGACCGCACCTTAGCTATTCGACGTCGCACGGCGGCGACGCGGCGCACTATGGAATTGGCAAAGTGATTCGTGTGTCATAAATGTTTTTATCAAAATCGATGATAGTGTAAACTTAGCAATTCAAATATGCTAAGAAAGAGTTAATTCACATAATAGAACTCAAAACATATTTTTTTGCTTAGCTATTCTACTTGTTTCATGCGTCTAAAATGTTCATTACTGATTACCTCGCTCGAGCAGCATTAGGAAGTTGACTTTTAGCTATTATTTGTAAATTACTGTTAAGGGCGACATGGATGTGTTATAAATTTTTAAAAAGGTTATTATTTATGTAATTCAAATACATTTCCAGAATACGAATAAATACATATGCACCAACTAATACATCATTGTAAAGAATAACCTTCAGTTTTTGGTTACTTTTGACTTCTAATAGACTTTTAAACCTTTCCGCTGTCTTCCGCTGCTGGTTTATTGGCTTTAATTGATTAAGTATATTACACTTAAGTAGAAAAACGCAAAGTTGGCTGCTGCTTCTCTGCAATTTGTTTTTTTTAAGCGGCAAACGCAACTTAGGTCAAAAACGTCAAAGAAACGGAAAACACAAATATTTTTGGAATATTTGACCAGTACCTACCACACGTGTGTAGTTAACAAAAAAATGAAATATTAATGAAAAAAAAAACAATTATTTTTTTGTTGCAGATAAGGCAAAGAACTACTGAAAAATATAAAACTTCTCTCGCAGCATTTTTTTTATTTTGTCAAAGTAAATAATATACATTGGTTTTGTGGTTGATAACTAATAAATAACAAAAAAGTGGTTTTAGCTCTCATAACTTTTAATGGTTTAAATTTCTCACGTTTGTCTTGTACTCGAATTGCGTGTAATTTTTATTTATTTCATCAGATCTTACTAAGTTTTTTTGGGCTACTACTTCATTAAGAATGAAAAAAAAAATAGAAGATCTTCGAAAGTATCTACACGACAACTGTAACTTGATGGATACGAGACTTGAAACCGTGGTATGAACTACTGACAAAAAAAAACTGTCTAAATTCAATCATCGCTGTGCCGAAAATCAGATGAGGTTTTCCTTCTGATGAGCATAACCCTGAAATCAAGAAGAGTAAAGAAAAAAGAAACATGTAATAAACTGTTTCCGAGCCGACTTAGGCTTGCACGTTGATAGACCTAGACAAGGTTCAGAAAATGGAGAATTATCATTGTTCTGAAGATAAAACCGGAGTCGACGAAAAAATCAACGTAATTTTGCAAGTAATGTCATTAGGGATGTCTGTCAATGCCCAGAAGTTTGACAAGTATAGTTTGCATACTGACCAGCTTTATGTACAGAAATATAATTGGTATTATATGCTTTCTTCAGTTCATAGAATCTTAAAATACAGTGAAGCTGTAACAGAACATTTCGCGGTATTGCATGTAGGTCAGTTATTGGAGGTTGCGCAGGAGTCGCGCAACGAAGATTACAAAAATAATTGTTTGACACATTCATGAAAATGTTCTAGACAAGCAACAAATAAGAATGTTTTCCATAAATTGTTATTTACATAATACCCATTTATTTTAAGCTTTAGAAAAGCAAAGGTCTCTGGGAAAAAGTTTTAGCGGTCGTTGTTTTTTTTTTCTTTATTATTTTCAGTGTGTCCGCGTACCTACAGTGTAATATTTTTTTAATAATATTTTTTATACTTTAGAGCCAACTGATATAAAAACAGGCTATGATGAGTTGACATATCATAAAATTTTTAAATTTAAGTTTTTTTACTAATTAATAATCAATATATACAACTAAATACTTTTGTTTAATTGATAGTTAATATATTCAAGATAATGTACGTTAAATTTCATTACGTTATCTCATTAAACTCAAAAGTTATAGAATTAGGAGACGCGAATCACCTTGTAGTTTCACAGTGCGGCGGAGGCGGTCGCAGGTGTGCGGCGTGACTCTAGCATTACCTAAATATATAAATCAGGTCAAAACCAAGAACCAATAAAATTGCTTTGTATTTCGGGCTTTACCTTTATGCATCGATCAACTACCACCAGGATATCGCACGCCGTTTAAAGCACTACGAAATCCAAGGGAAAATAATATGCATATACATTACAGTGTACGTATGTACCATGCATGTTCAAAAATTCTAGATAATTTTGATAACTTATACACATTTGCCAATAAATAAAAAATTACTTTTTATCTACCTAGAGTAAGACTCAGATTAATTGTAAGCATTTCGTGGATATTACTTTTTACAACTAAAGTTTTTTTAACAACATTTTAGCCGAGTTTAAGGCCCCACATACTGCACACTAGCGCCGTCAGTACATATTATTTATTTCTTCATTGTACAAAGCGTATTGTAAAAAAGTGCAAAAATAAAAATAGTAACTATTTATTAATTATCTTTACAATGTTTTATATTGCCTGTGAGTTTTAATACGTGTATTGTTTTTAAGGCGGCCGCTTTAACCAGATACCTGAAATAAAACTCACAGACATATTCTACAAACAATACGAAATGCTGTTATCCATGGTAGTAGTTAATCGATGAATATATGATATAGTAAAATGATATCAATAATAAAAATAGCAAATTATGGACAACTTTATTTTTTTAAAGTTCAGGGAAAGATTTAAAACTGAACTTATACATCCTTACATCCTTGAGCACTACTCACATTCAATCGATGTGCCATGTGGACGGAATACAAATTTTGAAAATATTAGAGTAATTTAAATTAATAGTTAAGGAAAATAAAATGTATAAATTTCAACAATAAATATATAAAGTTAACACAGATTCTAAATAATGCATAAACAATACAAAAAAATCAAGAATAATTTTGGTAACTTACAAAATCATAAATTACCTACCTATATCCGTCATTTCATAATACATAATAGTATCTATATACTATGATGAAATGATTTGTAGAAATATAAACTATGAGTCCATACTCATATTTGTGGGTTTCATAACATTCCAAATTATTACACCGTTCCACCAACTTATATACGAAACATTAAAACTACTCAATTGAAAACATTACCTATCCATTGGATTAGAAATTTGTCCAGTAATTTTCCAATGCATGAACTTTTACTATAGTACATATTTAAATTTTAACAGTCTGGTGGTATGGTAGTATAAATACAACTACTAGGGACTTATGCAGTACATATATTTTGCAAACACACTAATATTCATAGAATTAAGAATAAATCATAAATATACATACATAGAAATAAACTTTCTTTGTTGAGACTCCCTGGAGGATGGAGATTTAGAAGAAAACACATAATAAAATAAATAAACATTTTATAGCAAAGATGGAGTCAAAAGATTAACAAGCCAGGACTTGAACTGTAAGGTTTGTTGCAGGTTCAAGTCCTGGCTCAAGGTTAATATTTTGATTCCATCTTGCAACAAAAATATTTATTTACATTAACGATACAGCTGAATGCTTTGTGTATTAAATATTCACTTTACTCTCATCTTCTATACCTACATACCTAAGTAATGTATTTGTATAAATAAAATTGGAATAAACAAAGTATTCGTTATAATGACTAGAACTTTTGACTTATGTTAAAAAACTAGATGCCTACATAAAGTACAACAGTGTTTCACACAAAAATCGTGATCAGTAAACAGGTGCATCAATATTAGTGTTACACTTATCCTTAAAGAATATTAAAAGTAATATTTCTTACACTTACTCAATGGAATGTACAGATAACAAATTGTATTTTTCAACTGTACAAAATATAAAAACAAATAAAAAATTATAGAAAATAGGGAAAAGTCCAATATGAAACACAGCCATATTATTAGATTGCCTAAATTTTCTAATTTTTAAGGCAAAAGCAAACCTAATCATTCTTTAACTTCTCTGTCTCTGTTTTTCAGACTAAGAGAGCAGAAGCATTTGCAATCTACCTAGGTATTTTGTAATTAAAGTTTTATTATTAGATTAATGTAAAATCATTATTTTAATAAATAAAACTTAAATTCACAATGTATCTAATACTAGACTTAAATTGACACATTGGCTTTGTATTTCATTGGGCAGTTTATAATGTGTTATTCTATTTTCACTTTCAGACTAGTTGACAAGTCTACATACATTTAAGACAGTGTCTGACAATATTTCTAAACATTAAACGAATTTTAAATTATTGTTCTATAACACTTGTTGAGTGCCCTAATTCTCATTTTCTGTTTATCACAGGATCTTTAGATATTCTTAATATCACAGGGGTTTAATAGCAATCCAAATATACTTGGAACACTCGCGGAATGGTAAAACACATAGGGCAGTCCTTGACAAATATATGCAACTGTCCAAACAATTTTCGAAAATCCATTTCTGCACTTCAATTTAACTACTTTTACTACCAAATCAAATGGTCCTATCATTCTTTTCAGGTAAGTACATTCTTTTGCTTAACAGAAGAACTGTAAAGTAACTGGAATGCAAATACAATTGTTTAGAAACTTTTAATAAAATTGTTGTCAGTTAGTGTTTTAATACTATGCTAATTCAAACTTTGCATTGTGAATGTGTCAATACAATAAAGTTACTTGGTGCCAATCCAATAACCAAATTTTGATAACTTCGAACATTGAAATTTAGACCTTGTTGCTAGTTGTTAACACCACCATTGTAAGCGTAATCAGCTTTGTTGTGCATCACCAAGCGATTATCCACAAAGTAAAAGCTATCTGAACAGGTCTCGAACGGTGCTGCTATCATTTCTTCCACTAGAATAACAAAACATAGTATAATAAGAAAAATTTCACACATATGAAAGATTTTTTTTTAAACAAGAATCCTTATTTATGTATGTTTGTTTTTTTTTTTGAATTTCTCAAAAAACCAGTAAGAATTCCATTAAATAAAACAACATTCGTACCTAAATCTGGTGGCAGTGTTGGAAACTCATAAATGTGCTCACAGGTGTTCCTGGAGAATGGAATGCAGAAACCAAATTCAAAGTCAAATGTTTTGAGTAATCGATCTCTAAAAAAGTGTTTCTCTATCATTCTGAAATGATTCACTGGTTGGGCTCCAACAGTAAACTCTACACTGAAAATAAAAAATAAATTGTGATATTTCTGTTATGCATAAGAGTATAAATTTCAAATAAATGACGAAATTTAAGGGATTTTCTTATAAAATTAATCAAAATAGAATATAACAACAGATATATCTACAAATAAAAATACTTATAAAAAAAATGGCTATTCATAAGATAACGAGTTCTTGATATAAATAAAATGAGGTCAACATTTTAATATAGCTAAATTTAGCCAAGTTGCATCCATTTTAGTAGTAAGCAGACATTCTAAAGCAGTGACTACAGCTCTGCATAATGTCTCTATGAAGTTTAAAAAAATGTAATATAACAAATTCATTTCCTTGTTTATTGATAATTACAATGTCAAAAATATTTTCTTTTGGCAACTTTCTACTTATGTTCAAATTAACTCTATCAACATGCATTTCAAAGGCCATAAGGAAAATGTTTGTAGAAATCTAACGCACAAAATATACCATGTACGTAGATAACTCATATGTCTATAATTATATGCTTATAGGTCTTATTTTTTTTTTTTTGTATTAAACTTTATCCATCTGCGATCGGTCGTCAGACCATAAGCAAGTTCTTTGTGAGTATAGTTAGGCATTATAGGCCATCGCCGCACCTCTCAATTACAGTAGGTGGTCTCTTTTTAACCTTCGGAACAGTTGACACGTCTAACAACTCAGCAACAAGTGGGTTTGGATGCAAAGTTAAGCGCTCCTTGTGCAGTTTTTTGTAACACTCTATTTCAGATGCAACTGTCGGCATTTCGAGGTAACTATGTATCTCGCAATTTTTTATAAACCAAGGGGTATTGGTTATTGCCCTCAGGATGCCATTCTGCACTCGTTGGAGGCAGAGTTTGTTGCTTTTGCTGGCGATACCCCAAAGCTGGATCCCGTACGTCCATATTGGTTTAAGCACTGAGTTGTAAATTAGAAGTTTGTTGTCGAGAGATAAAACTGAATTTCTTCCCATGAGCCAGTATAGGGAGCACATTTGTGATTGACCTGGTCCCTTTTTTGTTTGATGTGATACTTCCACGTCAGGCGCCTATCAAGGTAAAAGCCAAGATACCTCAGTATCTTCAGTTATCTTCAACAGACAGGAATGCTATGTCATCAGCATATGTTGCAACGGTAATGCTGTCGCATATGGGCAAGTCAGAAGTGAAGATATTATAGAGAACTGGACCAAGAACTGATCCTTGTGGCACTCCAGCCTCAATGTCATAGAGGCTTGATCTTGCTTCTCTTTGTTTAACCTGGAATGATCGCCCAGAGAGGTAAGACTCAATTACAGGAAACATCGAATGCGGAAGTCTTTCTTTGAGTTTCACCAGCAACCCCTTATGCCATACGCGATCGAAAGCTTTTTGTACGTCAAGGAAAGCCGCCGAGCAGCATTGTTTTTTTTCGAAGCATTGCCTAATGGTATGGTACACTCTGTGAACTTGTTCGATAGTGGAATGTGATTTGCGAAACCCGAATTGGTGAGTTGGTATAATAACTGAGCTGTCCATGGCTGATTGCACTCTGGTAAGAAAGATCCTCTCCCACAATATAGAAAGTGCAGACGTGAGGCTAATAGGTCTGTAAGAGGAAGCTTCGTGTTCTGGTTTTCCCAGTTTGTGAATCATGACCACTTGAGACACTTTCCAGAGGGCCGGGAAATGAGAAGTTCTAAAGATAACATTGAACAAACTAGCGAGAAATGTGATACATTTCCGCGGCAAATTTTTTAGAACTGTGGGGGTGATGAGGTCAAATCCTGGTGCTTTCTGTGAGTCAAGCAGTCTGATTTCCGCCGCAATTTCCTTGGGTGAGGTTGGCTTAGTTGGAAGACACATCTGAAAGTCTTGTTCTAGGATGTCATCAAGGTTTGACTTGTCAACTGAGCTTTTGTTCGGCTTGAAGACATCAGCTAAGTGCCTGGCGAAAACTTCAGCATTTTCTACATCGGTTCTTGCCCATGAGTCTGGTGATCTGACTGGAGGGAATGATTGCTGTGGTTTGCTTAGATCTTTTGTTGCCTTCCACAGAGAGTGCTCATCGATGCCACTTGGAGACAGCGATTGAAGGTTAGTTTGAACTGTGTCATTGACTGTTTTTTTATAGCAATCTTTAGTACCTTTGCAGCTTTGTTTAGTTTGGCTTTATCTAGAGGATGTGTGAGCTGCCAAGTTCTTCTTAGTCTGCGCTTGTCCAGGATCTTTTGTTTTATATCTGGTAGGTAGGTAGGTGGAGGTTTTGGTAGATCCATCAAGCGACGGGCTGTTTGTCCAGGCCGCCACCTGGATAAGGTTAGTCACTTGTTTGCAGGCATCGTCTACGTCCTTGTGTGTTTTTAAGAGGAACTTTTAGATTTATGTTATCATTAATGAATTTTCGAAACCCCTCCTAGTCTGATTTTCGGTTTATCAGAGACTCAGGCTGGCTCCGTAACACCACATTGGTGCTTACCGTTAAGATGACAGGCGTGTGGTCCGACGATCCATCCAAGTTAGGCTCGACTGCAGTGTGTAAACTTATTCCCTTGGTAATAAAGAAATCTAGAAAATCTGGTAGTTTTCGTGGGTCACTGGGCC
The DNA here is from genome assembly GCA_946406115.1 of Apoda limacodes. Lineage (NCBI taxonomy): Eukaryota > Metazoa > Arthropoda > Insecta > Lepidoptera > Limacodidae > Apoda > Apoda limacodes. Next base: position 14,511,693 of record OX291559.1, read on the forward strand.
AGTAAGTAGGTTCACCTGTAGAGATAGATTTGAGGTGATTGATATCAGCACAATCCTCAAATAGTACGGAGGTGGCTTGGAGGTACGGTGTTGAAAAAGGTTCCATTGTTGTGTGTTTTAGGTTTGCTCTGATTACGACTGCTGATCCGGCATGCGCTCTACCATCGGGGTGAGAGGTGGCATATATGTTATAGCGTTTGACACGTGGCTTTGGCGTGTGATTCGGAAATTAAGACAGCGTCTAGTTTGTTTTCTATGATTAGTGACTCTAACTCATGTATGTTTGGAGCGAGGCCATTTATGTTCCAAGTTGCGATCCTCAAAGAGGCCAAAGGAGAGTACTCCCAACGCGGAGCCTATTTGTTGAAGTAGTTGGTAAATTTTTTCATTTTGTTTTAATAGGAGGCGTTCTAATATGTTGATTTGTTGAGAGGTGCTATTTTCATTGTTATTTTGAGATGTTATAGGGTTATCTTTCTTTAGTACGTCCTGCTGTTACATCTGAGTATGTGGCTTGAGTTTTTTGTCCATTTTCAGGTCTGAGTAAATAGTAAAACTTGGGGCTGGTGATTGTGGGTTGCGAGGTGGTAATGCTCTTGTAGTTTTTGTTTACAGGCTTTCTGGGTTGCTGTTTTCTGGCAAGTATTTCTTTATACACCTGGCAACCTTTGTAGTGAGCAGGGTGGTCACAGGAGCAGAGAGCGCATTTTGCAAGAGTGTTCTTATCTTTTTTGGGACAGTCAGAGGTCTTGTGGCCTTCACCACATTTCACGCATCTATATGGCCTCATACAGTTGTTTTTGGTGTGGCCATATTGCTGGCATCGCTGACATTGAACAATTGAGTTTCTTTTCCATGGGTCTTCAATTTTGACATAATGGTGGTAAATGTAATCAATGTTTTTTACTAGTTTGTTGTTGCTGCTAGGTTCCAGGTTCACGAATTTTCTTATTAGCATAGACATTGTAAACAGGCCCTAAAGTCGATACTAGGGTACAAAGAGAAAGGTGCACATAAGGCTTCTGTATTTGTCTAGCCATGCTTCGTCTTCGCAGGCGTCACACTATGGGTTGAAGGCATGTCGAAATTTATAAGAAATATACATAGGAATTTTTATGACAATTTCACTTTTCAATATCAGAAAAAAGTGTAAAATAGAAAAGATATATACATTAATACACCATATATATATATATACCTGTGAATAGATGACTACATAAATTTGGTTGTAGGTGCTGTGGCTACCATGTTGCAACTCACTGGCGGATTGAATGCTGAAGAGGAACTGAGGGCGTACCGCTACTTTTACTTGATTAGGGGTGTAACTTATTGTTTTGTCTGACTTTAGTGTATAGGTAGGTAGTAGGTGTTATACAGTAAAACAAATATCAAAAAATAAGTAAGAAACCTGAAAGAATTTAGGTAACAAAAGCTGCATTTTATTGATATAATTTAGAGCTATGACATTGCATAGGCATTAAAATCATTCTGTTCACTAAATGTAAACAGACAATATTGTTGTTTACTATTTTGACAATGCATCTACTGAGGGTTCAGAAGGTACATTCTTCATTGAGGATTAGCTAGCTTATGATAGATTATGTGAATAGCTAGTTAGCACCAGTTTTTTTCACACTTGGTATGCAGCTTCTGAACGGAGCCCTACTCTTACTTCCCCAGCATATGCAGCCAATGCGTTGAACATAGGTCGGAAGTGATGCTACATGCATAGGGCTGCCATCCGTCCAGGTTTCCCCGGATTTGTCCTAGTTTGGAGGGTGTCCAGGGAGCTACCGGGCGGGGTTTTAGCTGACGGATGGCAGCCCTAAGTAAGGGCAACCGAATGAAAACTGTTTAACATGATTTGACATGACACTGAGCTTGTTTACAGGGTTCAAACATTTCATTTAGTTCTTTACAGGGTTCAAACATTTTATTCAGTATTTTCAATTACATTATGTTATATGTTTTCTTTTTAAATTGCATGAAATCGGATTTACAGTTAACTCCACAAGAGAGACACAAAAGATTATTTGTGAAGTTTGTTTATAATCAGTTTTGAAATGGTCTCAGATGTTTAACTTGGTGTGGTCTCTACTTCAAGTAGTTTCGTCGTGATTCCGATCTTTACATCAAAAAATTAAATTACCCAAGGCGATAATTTTGTGTTCCTGTGGTTGCTGGCATCAGTAGCGCGTTCATAAATGGTATGTTTCGTTAATCGTTTGTTAATTCGGCAATCGGCAAAAGGCTTTAAGCCTCTCTACTACCACTACTACTACTCCTGTAACTATTACTGTAGTTTTAGTAAAATTACATGACAGTTTTTTTTGCGTGGTCAGCCTCGAGAATATTTCACCATTGTAAGTGCAAGTACAATCCAAGGAATTAAAGGACAAGTGATGGCCGACTGCGTTATAAAATGCGCCTTCAGCTGCTCGAATTTGGAGGTCTTTCGAACTTGATGTTACAAAAAATGTAGATATTTTTGAAGAGCTTGCTTGGTTTCTTATGTTTTGCTGTATTCAAATGTTCATTTATGTCAGAAACTCCTTTGTTTGGGATTTAAATATTTCACAACAAATGGTACAGAAAGCCTGCCAGTCATATTTTCCTGCCAATAAGGCGCAATGAATCAGAAGTGGACAAAAGGAAGAAATTCATTGAATTTTGAAACAGTCTTGTCAATACTTAAAATTTAAATTCAATTTCAGAGACTATAAAGATGACACTGACTTTTATAACTTTTTATTTAATAAAATAGAAGTTCTGAAGGCTATTAAACTAGATGGATAAATATAACTAGGTTGTTATTAGAATTATTAAGAAAAGTGATTTTTACCATTACCAATTAAAAAAGGGGCATTCCTCATTAACAGTGAATAAAACTTACTGAGTAAATAAAAACATTTTGAATTTGGAACATGCACCAATTGTACGAATTATGAACACAATAAAAAAATTAAATGTGTTGAACTATATCTCTTGTAATAATTAACGACTAAATACCAAAATCTGATAAATATTAATATAGTTACTGAAAAGTCAGTAAAATATAGCACATTTTATTTTCTCGCCATCAATAGCAAAAATTGGAGTATACATCACATGAAAACAAATCTCGGTCCTTTGTAAACCTCACTCTGCTCAGGATACTACTTTAGAATCCCTTGCTGCTCTCAGGATTCAACTTAGTCCCTCGAATTAAATTTCTTTTCCGATATTATTAAGTAAAAACACACTATTTTATCCAAAAAAAGCCTCAAAATTTCATGTTTTTTTTTTCAATCAAGTAGGGAATAAATTAAATGTTTAACAGAGCTAAAAATGAATAAAAATATATTCAAATGTCCGGGGTAAGTCTCCAAAATCCGGGGTTTTTACGCTTCCAGTCCTGGGCGGCAAGTTTCAGAGATGGCAGCCCTATACATGCAGCACAGAGTACATTCATTTTAGGTCAATAGAACAATCAAATGCAGGCCTAGAGAGCATAGTGCTAAAATTTATTATTTCAGTTTATTCACCCATGATTGACAGTTTCTTTTTACTCAGTCTGAAAAACCAAAAGAATAAAAAAACTTCTACTTACGTTGCTCCAACAGTTCTCAGTTTAAGAAACTGTGGAGTGAATTGATAGCGAACAAATCGACCAGCATTTGGATCCAGATGTTCCTCTGGTGTGTCCTCTGTTCCGTCATAGTCGGTACCAAAATCCGTTGGCGGCTTTGCGATTTCAAATAATACAGTTCCTGTTATTAAATCACGAATTTTAAATCTAGTGAAATCAATATCGTACACATTTGCTTCAGGGGTACAGAGATATGTATCAGTAATCCTATCCAGCTTTAAAACATCTTCTGGAGTTATTGCCCCGGGAATCTCATCTGTTTTAGATTCAATTACACATATTGATTCCCACTTTTTACCTACAACACTCATTTTATAGCCCCAGATCCTCCTGATCCTGAATAATAAAAAATAACTAATAAATTCAATGACACAGTACACTCTTTATTGTTAAAAAACTACCATCTATTAAAAAACTTTCACTAACTGCGGTGCAATAATGACCTAACAGATGTCACTACTGCTGAAAAAGTGTTGCTATGATAATGATTCTTCAATAACTATGCATAAAATGTATCGATTATAATAAAATCCAATTTTTGCAAACTTTTGACAAAACATAAAACTTATGGTAGCAGTAGAAACTAATACAAATTTTTCATACATATATAAAAACGTTATGCTCGAAGCTCAGCCATAATTCGGTAAAGGAGTTGCATTAAAAAAACCCTCGTAATATAGCTATGTTGTCGTTTAGAATATGTATGTGGTTTGGATGATTTATACTGTATTTGACTGAAACGATCCTATATATTTTGTCTTAATAATTAATACGTTTATAATTTTTTTATTTATAATGGTACGGAAACCTTCGTGCGCGAGTCCAACTCGCACTTAGCCTTTTTTTTTTTGATATTCGTTAAATTATTGAAGGGCCTCTGTGGGTGGTGCCTGTTTGTGCATCCGATTTGTGTACGCGGAAATGTTACCTTGCCCGTTATTGCGTCATTTGTTTTGCGTAGTGACGTACTTTAGTTTTTTTAGACCACCGGTTCAGAACAATTTATTGCATAGTAGATCCTGAACGGAATTTATTTGTTTATTTCAGTTATATTTTACTAAATAATATGAAATATTCTATTTAGCGTTTTGCCAAAAGTATGAACGTACAAAGTACCATTATTAATATTCGAAAAAAAATAAAATACTAAAGCAGCATCTGGCTCGGGGTATAGCTACGACAAAACTGTCTGGCAATTTAAAATTTATATTGGGAAAAAGGTTCAATAAGGAAAGAAATTTAAAAACCAGCCAACCTCTCTTTTTCGCGACGTTGCTATCTCTTATATTAGTAGATGTGTGTTCTAATAATAATGTGCTTCATAACTATTTATCGATGTACCTAAAGAACTAGTTATGCGTCTTTACATAAAGAAACTCATATTTAGATCTCATTATCATAGCGGTTATGAAAACCATCAATATAGCTTACCAATAATTCGATTATATTATAATCTATGCCATTTCATAAGAAAATTTTAGATATTATTAATGTGAAACATGCAAATGTTAAAAATAATTTAGTATGCTTCTAAGTTTGATTATCTAAACAGAGTCCGATCCACTCATTCACCAAACTTTCTGTTAAGTTATTGTCGTAAACAATCAGGATATAGATCAAGAGATCCTTTTGGCTAAAGCCGTAATTTGTTGACAAGATGACCTTGACATAGGCATTGAAATCGTTCTATTCAACAAATGTTAGCAAACAAATTAGCCGTCACTATTTTGACAGCGCATTCCCTGCTCTAACTTCCATAGATGTACAATTGTACAGTCAATGCGTTAAATGTGCACCGGAAGAATCCCCTGTTCCACGTAGAGTGTAATAGTTTTTGGTCAACAGACAAATCGAATGCGCGCATAGAGCACATTCAATGCGTTTCATGCTTGTAAACGTGTCGTGACTTAAATGTCATTTAAAAAGTTGTTACTAACTTCATAAGTATTTGGCTGTACGCAGTACTTATTATTAAACGAGTTAAGAAATGTGACAAGCATCATTTTTTTATTGGCGTGTGAAGACATTGTCATGCCCAAAACACACGCGGACTTGTCATCAGAGTAGGGGAACCCTTACCTTACAATTAGTAGCTCTTACTATTTGAAATACCTATAACAAATCATATCTACATACAGTTCTGCCGTAAAATTAAATCGTGGTAGATGAATACTAAAATAAATAACTGATTTTGTATAAATCGATTAATCGTATACAAAAATTGAGGTGAAGGAGTTGTGTTACAACCCTGTGAGGCAATAAAATGTGCGTTTTGTTGACTGCTTCAATGCGTTCAATGTCATAATCCTGCCAAGTTAAAAGTCATAAATTCTGTATAACACAGTACAAATCTTGGTTCATTCTCTTTGGAAGGATTACCGCATTATGTACATTATGTCGGTCAACAAAACGCCACTAAAATCAAGCTTCTAATAAGGGTGTGCTTTTTTAGCTTGTAATTTCTCGCAAATTTAGCAAATTTGGCAACTGACAGCAGGATAGAAAATAGATTTTTTAACAAAACAGTAAGAGATAGCACGAAAGCAAATGCAATAATATTTTTTTTATATTTTTTTTTATTTATTTATTATCAAACATTTTTTAAAAACCTTAAGTAACATTGTTGACACAACTATTGCTACACTAATTTTGACTTATAAATATATGTTCTGGATAAACTAAAGTGTCACTTCATTTATTTTAATACCAACAGCTTAGGTTTGTTGCCTTAAACCTAACACTAAAACATCTTGCCCTAAGTCAACGCAATGAACAATTATGGCCGAAAAGAAGAATGAAATTACTATCTCAGTTTATACACTGCTTATAAATCTAGTAAAGCTATGGAAAAAGAACACTGGAACTAAACAGCGTTAATAGTATAAAAAAGGCAATTGTTGGAATACTCTTTTTTTTATATTACTAAGGTGGCAAACAAGCTAACTAATGGTAAGCAGTCACCGCAGCCTATGAAGCTACAGAAGAACGAAATCACTATATTCAATAATTAAATTTATGCCCAACCTAATGATAAGAGAGGCAAGAATTTACTTAAGTTTGCGTGGAAATATATGAGAATAGGACAAGGAAACTAAAAACTGCCAGTAAATAATTAAAACGCAACTGTTAGAACTGTGCTAAAGTAAAGAAAACAAAGGAATGAAATCATTTTATTGCATTGGTTATGTACATTTACAAACTACGTGTACTTTGGTAGGTACATCTGAGGATAGTAACCGAAGCTAGAGAAACCAGACACTGAAAATAAATACTTTTACAAGGGGGGAAAAATAAAACGCTAGTATTGGAACACTGCTACAGAAAAACTTTTTCGTTCATTGAATATTTAAATTTATGCTTAAACTTACTGACAACAGAAGCTAATCGAAAATACCTTAATATGAACAACTGAATACCAAGACGATAAAAGCAGAATGCCACTCAAGCAACGAGACAAATAGGAATTGGAATGATATATAGAAAAACAAAACTACTTGAGCTACATGGATATAAACTGAATAAGCTAGAGCAAATCAATACCTTCTCAAAGAAGAAACAGAACACAGAAGAGTTTAGAAGCAAGCATGCAGGCCACAAACGGCAAAACAGTCACTTTTCCCTTCTTGTATATATTTACAATTGTATGTATTCCACAACCGTCGTCTCGTCGCCTATGTAGTCTCGTCGCCCATAACCGTCGTCTCGTCGCACATAACCGTCGTCTCGTCACACATGTAGTTTCGTCACCCACAACCGTCGTCTCGTCACACATGTAGTTTCGTCACCCACAACCGTCGTCTCGTCGCCCAACACCTTATGGGTTACACACAAAATAGAACAGCTACGCTTAGGCTGATTAGAAACATATCGTAAATAATATAGACCCCGAGGGGGCAATTCATGGGGGAGAAATACTCAACTTATATCGATGTCGCTCTGGAGGTTATGTTCTCGGCGTGGCGTGGCGGTCGAAGCTCAGGCTTGATGTGTCACTCGCGGGTGAGAGAGGCAAAATGGCTTATTATTTTTTTATTTTTTTTCTAACTACTGTCTACTGTTGTTGGCCGTAGATGGCCTTTACAACTACACGCAGACTAACTTTTGCTGCGGTGCTGCTTGCATTCTTCAGCTAAAAGTTGGGGCGGTTTGCGCAAGGGTGTCCTAGACACGAACCTCGGCTTGGGCAACCGCTCTTAGAAACTAAAATTTGTATCTAACTAAAATTTGCACTACTGCACTTTTCTCAGGGTTAGCCTCGATTCTCCACTTCCGAAACCAATCGCCTAAGGCGTTGGCGGCAGACTGGAGGGCTAGGCTTATTCGACGGACGTGTCGTTGAGAACAGTAGAGCGCCGTATCGTCCGCGAAGAGCGCCACATTGAAGTTAGAGGGACGACGTATGTCGTTAGTGAATAAAGATAATTTAGGCATAAACATGTGAGACTTGATCTGATGAAAGAACTATCTACCTAGATATAATTTCTATGTATGTACAAAACTGCAGATTTGCACTTGGCAGGTTTTTGTTTGTATAACCACTGTTTTTTCTATAAAACAGTAAGAGACAGCACGAAATTCCATGCAGTCAGTTTTAAATAACGATTGTGTAAAAAACCCATAACATGATCCTGTGGCTCGATTCTGTAAGACAAACTAATATTGTTACGAACGAAATTTTGTTACAAAAGAAAAGTTTTCGATTATCGACATACCGCGATTACGTATTTTTGCACTTGCAATAAAAAACTCTTGCTAGGGTCGAAAGAATATCGGTTTTATTTATACACATTATTTTATAAGCGATATGCAAAAAAACGAAAATACATTCAATATTAGCTGCTTCAGTTTTTTATTACATTTTCAAAATGTCAGTTTAATTTTTAAAATTCAGATCTCTGCCACAACACTATCTTGTTGTAAACATGTATAGAACATGCTTTAAAAGGGTTTATTTGTTTATATATACTTAAAAGAATTTTCGTGTGTTGTTAAAAGTATACTAGTAATCGTAATAGATCTTAATCTACTTGACTAATTATACATTTTTTAATATTTGTTCCCTTCTTTCAGTTTTTATGCTTTTAATTTTATTAAAATTTTATTAATGTTATCCTAAATCACAGACTCAAAAATATCGCAATACATATCTAGGTGCGTAACACTGTGTGTTAAAGTGTTTACCTTATACACCGCAACTCTTCTGCGTCGGGATAAAAGAAGTTCTCGTGCCACCTAATTGTTCAATAAGTTACTCTAGCTAGACTCTTACCAAATACTAGAAGTGATTTGATTTTCCTATATATATATTTCATATATATAGGGTATGGAGGCAGTTTGAGTCCTTTGAGTTGAAAGGAGATAGGCTTCTTGAAAATGGCGAGTGTGAGTCGGTTTTTAAACTTTATATATTTCATTCAAAGATAGTTTTCATTTAGGTATTTTTACAATTTTAGAATTTACTTGAAAAAACTTTTTTGTAAATTATACTTTTAAAGTGTCCAATTTACTTTAAAATCGACATCCTAATTTTATTGATATTCCATCAATAAAATTAGGATGTCGATTTTATAACATAATGAAATTTTCTAATAATATATATCAAGAAAACTTGCATTATAATTAAATTTCATCGAACATCGATGATAGTCGATCATATCTTTCGTTATCCGTCTTTGGATATTTTATCTCATGTGCCTATGACGTATACAGCTGTTCCATCCCTGAGTCTATACTGTACTTGTTTAGCTAGAACTAAGCATATTCATTTTAAAGTTATGCACGTAGCTATAATTATAAGATTTAATATATCCGATATATACAAAACTGAAATATACTGCGTGCAAAAATTTTATACATAGCAAATATATAATTTTTATTCATTGTGCATTTTTCGATTATGTTTGTTACCGACTCTGTCGATTCGAAACTTCAATCCCTACTCATGACGTAATATCCGGTGCGCAAGAACGAAGCTTACGCCATCTGTCATTTTTATTGGCACGTATTGGTATTATTAATTAAAATAATCGGGCCTTTTCGCTCAAGTTTTTTACTGTGATAAGTCTATCTTGTGGTGATAGTGGAATTTTCTAATGTGTTTTTAGGTTTATTAAAATAAGTAGACAACATGCTTATTAAAGAATAGTAAGTACTTTTAGGTTACCTGCCTATCAGATTGCAACATGAATCGATTTTTGGACAACCTTCGTCTTGTTAAATATTGTTCTTCGAAGTTCAACATTGTTACTGCAAAAAATACAGTTCCATTGAACTTTAAAAAAATATGCTCTCGACTTATATTATTTTTTAATGCGGATGTTCAGTTAAGGATACATTGACATTGTCCAGTTCAGATTTAATAAACTAAGGTTAAAAATCATATTTCGCGTTGTAGTATATTGTTAAAAGGCTTATTATTTTGCGCAGATTTTATAAACAATATCCTTACTGGGTATTTTTTCCTGGCCCCAAGGCATTTACTTACTTTAACCCAAGTTTTTTTTATTGGTTACCTGCTGCCCTGATTTCCTTGACCTTAAAGGTCAGAGTAACTAAACAGATTTAAAAGTTGTACGTTTTTGTCTTAGTGTTACCTTTTGTACACTCTAACCACCTCGTAACCACTGAATAGCCATAGGTACACTTCTTTAAAGTGACTGTTACTGTATGTTGACAGATGGCTGATGCTAGGTTAAAAGTTGAAATAATTGTATGACTTTCAAGTTTAACCTGCACCTGATATTATCCTCGACCTTAATATTATGAATTAATATGGCTATGTTTTTTCTTTACTTTTACTTTTGTTGTGTAATCATTGCCTAGTTAATTTGATTTCCTGACCATTTGAGAGTAAGTGCTTAGTGAGAATAGGTGTTCAGTGCTACAGTTATTTTCACACGAATAGGAGTAGATATGAACCATATCTACGAGACTGTAAATGATTTAACTTGATAGTATAATAACCCTGAGCTGGGTGTTCCGAATGCACTCTTCTTACTTTCTTTGTTACATTTTGTAACACACCCTCGCAAATTAAAGTTGTAAGGAAACACTGAAAATTAATTAAAATATATTTAAATTTGATTCAATATTTATTGCCATATTTATTCTGTGAATATTTAGTTAATTGGTGATTTTTAGATCGAGGCCAAAAACATCAAAAATATTTTAATTTGCCTACCTTGGTTTAAAGGAAAAAAAGTGATGGTTAGAGTAACTAAAAGAGAGAGCAAGGAAAAAAACCATACCTACCAAAGCAACAATAGTACTTAAATTGAGTTTCAACTTTGTGGTTCGAGTTGGTTAATTTTTAATGGAACACTAAAATTCTGTGGAATTCTCTTATGCATATCCTTAGAGATAGTTCATCAACTGAAATTTTTTAAAATTGCTTAAAAGAGCACTATTTGAGGAATGTGAATGTGATTTTTGTATGAAGTGTTGAATGTGAGGGGCTGTCAATAAGATCATATGGGTTTATTAAAATGATAATTGATACTACAACATGTTCAGAATACTTTCAGAAGCAACATTGCTTAAAAGAAACATTCCTATTAATTTTATCTTGGTGTCTAAGAACATTTAAATAGAAACAAACACCAATCATCTGATGTTATATGTATTATGTGTTGTTTATCTCACATGTATTCTTATTTTGTAAGTTATCTCTGTTAAACTAACGAAAACTTTTTTTCTTTTCAGTCGAGTTACTCTTCCTTTAACAGTTGAAGAGGTAAGAATAACTTATTTAACTAATTAATAGAGTAATCATAACAAACTACCAAAAAAAACTAAAGCAAAAAAGACAATATCAGGTGGTTTTCCTATATCTAAATTATAATGGTTGTGTTGAATTTGAATGAATTTGAATTTACCAAAATTCTAAAAGCTATTGTACCAAGGCAAAGAAAATTTTCACTAGTCATTTTACAGAGATAGCTGGCAGAGTACCACAAAGAAGACTAAAGAATGAATAGCCTGATAAATAAAAATATATGACTACTCAAAATTAACCATTCTGAATCCTTTTTGATTCAAAATTATGTGTATGTAGTCCTTGTTTCATATAAAGGAATCAATACTGGTTTATTTACGTATGTATATGTTTAGGCTAAAAAGTTTTCAGTTTTAAAGGATTTCTGATATTATTTAATATAGCCTGGAAGTAACTGACTTAGATTAGGTACAGTAATCCCACAAAAAAAATTGAAAAAAAAGATATCATAAACATGTAATAAAGTTCCTAAGAAAGCAAAACAAATGACTCAAAAAATTTGCATTAAGCATTTACCTACTCAAAACATCAACTTTATATGCCAATGCTCAGATTTCAATACAAAATTACTCTTAGACCCAGACCATTTACCTATTATAACTTTTCTACTATATATAACTATCTATAACCTAGTTATGGCTCACAGGAAGTAATTTCAGCAACATGTTAAACAATGTAGCATTACTAATAATTACCGGTGAATGTAGAACTCTTCATTGATTGGTACATAACTTTAAATTTTGCAGACAAGTACCAGATGATTGTAGCCAACAACAGTGATCTCTAAATTTCCTGGTACTTATCTGTAAAAGCTTAAGGTACTCTTTTTTAATCAGATCTACATTGAACTAAAACTATCAGTAATGCTACAGTGTAGTAATGGTGTTTATGATGTAGGTGCCTTAATGTAGGTCAATTTGTGCCTTAACCAGTTGATTCATCCGCTTACACAAAATCTATGGTCAAAGTGCAGTTACCGAAAAACTTTCCGCTTTGTATGCTTAGGGTGTGTTTTGGAATAAGCTTCCTATTGAGCTTTTCATGGTTTCAATGGTTTTTTAAGAAGGTAATGATTCGATTTTAAAAGGGTCGGCAACTTGCGAGTAATGCCCGTACTGTGACAAGCTTCTATAGGTAACAGTGATCACTTCATTTCAGGTTGTCTATGCTATGCTTTTTTTCCACCTTAGTGGAAAATTTATTTCTTTCCTTTCGTTTTCTCTAAAATCATGATATTATGCATAAGACCTTGTACAACTCAACTAGTCATTCTTGTTTGGTACAGGACATATAAAATGTATGAAAAAAAAACTTGTTTTGCACATGTTACTCTTCCTCATTAGATACAGTCTTTAACAGGTTAGAGAAGGTGCACGTTTTAATAGAAATTGCCACCCTGAACCTAGTCCGATTATTACGATTTTTATCCCCTAAACCTAGTCCTATTTTATAGATTTTTGCTCTTTGAACTAAGTCCGATAGTTACGATTTTTGCCCCGTGAAATAAGTACGATTTTTATAACTTTTATTCTAATTAACGTAGTCCAATTTAATAATTTTTGCTCTAATTAACGAAGTCTGATTTTCATAATTTTTGCTCTTATTAACGTTGTCCGCTTTTCATAATTTTTGCTCTAATTAACGTAGTTCGATTTTCATAATTTTGCTCTAATTAATGAAGTCCGATCTTCATAATTTTTGCTCTAATTAATGTAGTCCGATTTTCATAATTTTTGCTCTTATTAGTGTAGTCCCATTTTCATAATGTTTGCTCTAATTAACGTAGTTCAATTTAAATAATTTTCGCTTTAATTAATGTAGTCCGTTTTTTATAATTTTTGCTTTAATTAATGTAGTCCGATTTTCATAATTTTTGCTTTAATTAACATAGTCCGATTTTGATGATTTTTGAAAATGGTGTAGTAATGAAAAACTGGAGCTGTCCGTTTTAACTTTTCATTTTAAAGGAATATTGTATACAATTAAAAATATTTGCAGTTCAGCATTTTATTAATCCGAAACCAAGTCTGATTTTCAAGATTATTAAAATGTTATGTTTAATTTTAAAGAAATATTTTGTACAATTGAGACTAATTGCAGTTCAATATAATTATAAGAAAATATATTCGCATATTTTCAAATGTACCTTACGCCTTAGTGTTCCGCACCGATTAGATTCCGCTAGCTACAAAGATTTGAAAAATTTAAATTCGCCCATCCGTGCGTAAGTCTATATAAGTATATGACTGTGTTAAGAATAACAGCATTGAAAAATTTGCGCGATTTTTATTTGTAAGGTATTTCTAATTCTTAAAAGTTTTTTTGAATAATTTAATCGTAAAAAAACCTTTTTTTTTTTAAAAAAAAAACAACCGGCTTCAAAAAGCTCTAAAAAGGTAAAAATAATTACTTATTTCCAAAAATTTGATCTGATTTACAGTTTGAAGTTGATTTCATGCAAGAGAAGTGTGTGATAAACTTCAAACTGCAATTATTAGAATTGGTTTCAAGTCCATTATTCTTCCCGCTTGCGTAGGAATATCTGTACCAGCCAATAACTGCACACGCGAGATAATAAGGCAGTGGTTATGGACTATTACACCGATTACCAATCCCATTGAAGTAATCAGGGGGCGGGTCGATTACAATTTTATTATTAGGTATACAAATAGATGGAGGTATTACTTTGTACACTCAATTACAAATAGTGTTTAAGGTGAATATGAATCTGATTTTTTCAAAACAACCTTCGGAGCACTAAATATCTATAACTTCAATCATTTTGCTGCATAAAATGTATTATTATCATAAATTATTGCTTTTTTATTTACAATTGTCGTAAAATGCATATTTGAAATTCATAAAATGCCAGTAAGTTACAAAAAACTAAAGTTAAGTTATTTTATACATTAATTTAATTCAATAATTTTATTAATAAATCACTAGGCATTTTATGGATTGGATGAATATACTATACGTTTTGCGACAACGATATATAGCGCTTTATGTTGATGACACGTTGTGTTTGTGTGTAGCAACATATCTATAGTTAAAGCCATCCCTGCGGTCCACTAGCGCCGCCATTAAATAGTTTTTATTTGCTGTTCATAGAAATCGTATTTCAAATTTTTTATTGAAACAAATATTAAAATAGTCATAAGCTTTTTGTAGAACGTTTTGTTATGTTTCTAGAATTAATATGCGAGTTGTAGATAGCATATCTGCTAAAAGTGGCAATTTTTATCAAATATACACTACAACTCAGAGGTATATTATAGGAACAATACAAAACGTTCTAAAAATAGCTTATTACTACTTTCATATTACGTTCAATCAAATAATTGAAATACGATTTCTATGAACAGTAAATAAAGAATATCCAATGGGGGCGCCAGTGTACTGCAGGGATGGCTGTAAGATATTGAAAGTGTAATAAAAGTTAGTATGGAAAAAAGATCTTCGGATATTTTACAAGTGGTCAAAATAAGTCAAGTCCGCGATAATGGAATTTTCTAGAATATATACCAATTGTTTGCAAAATAAAGGTTAGTAAGCGTACAACGTGACAAATTATCTATATAACCTGTCATATATGTATATCGCGTTGTAGTAACTCGACGATCAAGCGTTATAATATGATGTTAATAATACTACGGAAATTGTTTAAGATATTGAAAAAAATACGGATAAGTTAATTCGAAGGGACTCGATTCTTAGCTCTCAATCGCTTTGCCATCTCAGCCGACATCGCATAAGGGGCTTCCTACGCTGATTTAAGTTCATTTTGCTCGCTGCTGAGATCTGGCACACAAATACGCCATGAGTTTGACATTTAAGCATTTTAAAGTTGTTAGGTAGTTTAATGTTGTGATGCTCAAAGGTATTTTTTTTAAATCCTCTATCGATCTTTTGTTTTTCTTAGGAAAGACCTTGTTCTGATCACGTTTTTCTTTAGATGTCTAAAAAAAGGCTACTTCGCTATGCTTTTTAAAAATAATTTATAGGCAATTATAATATCTCAATTGACTCAAAACTGTGATTAATAACTATTGTGGTTATTTATAAACATTATATAGTGCCGTCTCTTTGCTTACGTGACTACATAGGTGGCTTCAATTGCCTTTCAACTTCTAAGTTACATTATAGAATGAATCCGTCCAAAACAACCATTTTAGTTCTAAGAAGAAAATTCACAAATATTAAAAAACTATGTACCTAATTAATGTATAGGCTGTGCCAGTAGCTTGCACAATGGCATGCTAGTTACTTGCAAGCTGTAACATGTATTGATGCTTGGCTTTTGTCATGCGCTAGCAGCTTCATGTGACGCACTTCACATTCCCCTAAACCGAATGTCGTGCATGTAGCTGGCATGCCATTGTTCAAGCTACTGCGGTAAGTGTATTCTGGGCTATATGGCTCGGTTATTACCTACGTTTAAGTCGGAACAAGACTGTATGTAATGAACTTATTGAACAAATTGGTTTTGGTTTACCAGCAGTTCTTTTTCTGCATAAAAAAGTGACTGTACACAGAAAAAGTTTTAAGTGGCTGGTGCAATGTCATGATGACGACGCTTTTTGTCAGGTGTTAAATGTGGATTAATTTTGTGTATCAAAAAGCTGATACAGCAAGCTGAGTACCAAAAAATGACTATCTAAAAATAATCTGCAAAGTAAAAAATTTAGCCTTCTGAGGGTTCCGTAGTCAGAAAAGTAACCCATATTCGGTTCGCCATGCCGAGAATATGTATGTACGTAAGGGAATAACCAGTGGGTGGGTTCACACCCACATCACAATGTCGGGAACAGCATCTTTTTAGCGATCCTGTCCTGCGTGAAGGTACTGAGCTTCTCGCCGCAGCACTGACTCAGATTCAGTGTACCTGGACTAAGGTCCCATAAGTCGTAAATACCTGCTTCATTGATAATATAAGTGGTAAATTCAAAGACCAGGATCAGAATAATATACCTCCCTTTACCAATCTTATTCTAGACAAACTATAAAAAGTAAGTCAGTATTGGACACGGGAGTGTTGCATACTAATTTATGACCCTTTCAAAATTTAATTACTTCCTTCTTGAAGAACCCTTTTTTGTTGTCTCTAGGGCAAACGTTGTCAGGAAGCTCATCCCATAGCCTAAGCGTTCCTGGAAATAAGAAGTTTCTCCAAAACAGCTGAGTGCGTGCGTTGCCGACCCTTAAAACATCCAATAACTTCTTTCTTGTAGCGATTGCCGTTCGGTGCGATAAAATATGTTTTTTACGAGATTTTATTTTTTAACAGTATCAAGTGGCCCAGTTATTTTGCGTGGCTGAGGTTTCGAAGAATGAAACGGGTGGCGGTGAAGGCATAGAAGTCATAAAGAATGAACCTTTCAAAGATTTCCCTTTACTTGGTAAGTAACAATCTAAATTAACGTTAATTGATCCAGTTTCACAATGTCAGGCAGGTAATAGCATTGAACTGAAGTTTTTTTATCACGGAACATGGTCGTTTGTTTCGAGATGACTTGGTAAGCATAAGTACGTAACTGACTTTTGTAAAACATTGTTTTTTTTATGACTGAAATACTAAAATGTTTATTTATTATTGGAATTTTCCATAGTGTAAGGAAGACTTTTGCCTTTCAATAAGTATGCACAAGCTGGAAATAATTTTAACCGATGACGTAAGGTATCCAAAATCAGAGTTATATGAGTCGGCGACAGTTACTCAAATTCGTCAATTTTTCCAAAGGTATCCAAAGGGTGACAACGGAACCCTATTACTAAGCCAAAGCTGTCTGTTCGCCCATTAAAGAGCTCTATCTTTTAGACCGATCTAGGTAGAAGCCTGACATTTTCACATATATGTGTTATAATGGCGGGTTTATCTAACAAATAAAAAAAATGTTAAAATTTAAGGTGTAACATACAAGAAACACGTTTTCGTTGTTTTTCCTCTATAGTAAAAACAGTAACACATTAAACAAATAATACCAACCGGCAAAAAATAATATCAAGAGAAAAAGTAGCCCATATGTTTGTTGGAAACGATATTCAATGCTTAGCAACGTCGGGCTTTGTCAGTCATTGGATGGGTGACCGCGCTTAGCGGCACACTTTCGGTTTTGTTTGTGCGCTACGGTGCACGAGTCCGACTCGCACTTGACCGATTGTTTTAGGCTTATTTTCCTAACTATTCGGTGGCAAATATTAGCACGCGAAATAGTTTTTTTTTTTTTGAAATTAAGTATACCTAAAAATAGAAGACAGATATATATAAAAAGTCGCTTGGTTGTGTTGTTAATTAGCATAAAATATTAAAGATGTGTTTGTTTGCATATTTGTATTAATGTATGTCTGTCATATGTTGCATTAATAATTTATTGTAAAAGAAATATGCGCCTAAAATTCATTCGATACACCTCGCATTACGGTGTAAAGTGTATTGTGATATTTAGTCCTAGTACCTATCTACGTCTGTCAAATTAAAAATAGCTGTTAGGAATCTATCTATACTCTTATAAATGCTATTATAAAACTGTAAAAGAGGCTTAGCTTAAACATAAGATATTCTAAAAAAAGGTATTAAATTTTAATGTGACGTTTATTACGAAATAAAATGATTTTTGTCAGTTTGAGCAACACGTTAATCGTAGCGAACGGGTAAAAATAAATTTCAGTAGGTAGACATCTATGCGTATATAGCTATTTTAAGATCGAATTTAACGGGTAAAAACGTTCTCATGATCGCTATAGCCCGCTATGATGGCTTTGCTAGTGTTCTAATCTAAATATCAGTGATGTATATTTTTTGCTAAAAAATAGCTATTAGTAAGTTTAAATTGCATTCGAAAAAAGAACACCGGCTATGACATCTATTCTAGATAGCTAAATAAATTAAAAAAGAATCTGTCAAGTGTGAGTCAGACTCGTACACCGTGGGTTCTGTACCACCATATAATTTACAAATTGACGAATCAAGAAAAAAAGTGTGTCGCTAAGTATGGTCGCCCAATCAATCTCTAACCACGCCTGATCTTGATTAACTTCGGATATCATGTGCAATAAACAAATGAGAGTTTTTCTTAATAATATAGACTATTTTTTTTTTTAAAAAGATAATGCCGCGAGTCCGTCTCACACTCTACCGGTTATTATTTGTTGCTATACTTTAGAGATATTACTAAACTGACTGCAAGTTTGAAGCTTGTATGTATTACAGTTTCTACGATAGAGCAAAAAAAAAAAACGAAAACGTGTTTCTTGTATGGGGAGGGGGACCCAGTTTGCTTAGTTATTTATTTGAACTTTTTATTATTTGTTAGATAGTCCGCCATTATAACATATATTCTGTGAAAATTGTATGCTTCTACCTACTTCGATCTAAAAGATAGAACTATGTACAAGACGGACAGACCTACCGCATAAGCTTACTAATAGGACTCTGTTACCACTCTTTGGGAACGGAACCCTAAAAATAATGGCTAGTGCACAGAAAAGGCTCTTGTAATAACCTATACTAATCTTTGCATGGCCTGTTATCCGTTCATAAAAAAACCTATCTAATTGTGTTGAAACAAAGAGCAGAATCCTCATTAACAAATATCGAACTAGCCAGTGACCACCGAATTTTTTATATTTTCAATTGAACTTTGTGATTAAATTTCTGTTTCGCGATTTGCAAGTATTCTATTAAAGCTCTGTTTTCTTGATTCTGCGTTTTTTAGTAAAGCTCTATATAGGTCTTCGCCGTGAGGCCATTTCTGGATTCGTATTATTGACGGCCTTACCTTCGGTTCGGCCTTCAAACTCTACTTATCACGGCGCGGCCTTGACAATAATGTACTATTGTTGTTGTTAATAGATGGAAAGACATCTATGAAAATGAGTACTGACGGAGGCAATTGCAATGTTTGTCCCACATGCCAAGAAGATGGTATATATATTTTTTTTGTGTCACCAGTTAGTTATAGTTTGTTTTATGTTGTTTTTTTCTTGAAATAAAAAATAAATAAACACTCGGCAAGGTATGAGGGAAATTAAAGTTATGATCCGAATGAATTCGTTTAGTAGGTGTAATTACGGAATTATTTTTATTCGCAGTAGTGCAAAATAGAGACTTTCGTCTCTACATCCGCGTGTTTTATTTTTGAGTCGGAATAGCAAAGTAATAAACTGGGATGCTGGAAGTCTAATGTTAAATTAAAGCAGTTAAAATAAATTAAATTAGAAGTTTAAAAAGCAATGACTAGTTACTTCTGTTTATTTACACTATAATATTGAACGCTTATTTCGAAAAGGAAACATGTATTAAAAAGTACACGTAGGTATTTTAACCTTTTCTTTTCTAACTTTAATTTATTTAAGAATCATTAAAAAGGTTTTAATAATGCAATGGTGGCTAGCGCCTTAAGCCATGCATCCGAGAACCACAAAACAGTTGAATGGTATAAGTACCGATATAAAGTAGGTAATTGCAGTAATAAGGTCTCATACAATCTAGTAGTTCAGTAATCTTCAGATAAAAGTACTGCGTTGATATCATTATATTGTGATTACGTATTTATAGTGTTTGATTAGTTATGTAATTTGTTTTTCATTTATTTCTTTTTTTTTATTTTGGTAATTGTAAAGTTGCCTCGCCCCTGGTTTGTGCCCCGTAACGCAATAGGCTCACAACCTATCACGTTTGCGGGACGAGATACCATTGGTGTGACGTGGATGTCACGAGCTTACGTTTATACGTGGCGAACAAGCTTGCTGCCCGCATAATGTTAAGCGGTCACCATAGCCGATGGACACTTGCAACACCATAGTCATCATTCGTGTGTTGCCGACCTTCAAAATCCAATCACTTCTCGAAAAATCATATACAGTGTTTAGTTCCTAGAGAAAACATATGATTTTATATAGTTTTCTGCTAAGCTAGTTATAATCAGTAAGCCGTTGTAATGATTCACTTTTATTCTTAGTAAAAGTTAAGGAGTTCCTATTATGTCATTATTAAATCAACTACGTTTAAATTCACGCATGGACTCATACTATATTAAATAGATGTTACGTATGACGTACTGTATATCACTCTGGGAATAGTAAATTCAACCTTATTTCAACAACGTAAGGACTAAAATACACTTTTAGCTAAAATATACATTGACGCTTATTTTCACACTAAGGGATTTTAACACTTATGTCATTTTAATAAGAACCATTTTTCTGATGACCTTTGTGTGCTTTTCAATTCTGACGTTATATTTACCCAGTTGTTAACTACATATTTGTTTGCTTAGGTGCTGTGTTAATGCTTATCCATAGTGTTGAAAACTGCTATCGGTTGATGGGTCATACATACTTAGTCATTCTTGTTTAAAAATAAATTGACTGAAACCTAGTACCTCTACAATGTACCTAGCAATACAACCTCAGTCCGGGGAAAATCGAACTGGAGTGGTTGGGACTGAATTCTTATATAAAATTGCTTATAAAGTAACTTGGTCTAAGTAAAGTTGTATTGTGGTTTAATCTAATACCTTTAAACGAGCAATTCTTGTATATATGTATATATATATATAATCTAAAGCTCGGAAACGGCTCCAGCGATTTTAATGAAAGTTGGTATGCGGGGGTTTCGGGGACGATAAATCGATCTAGCTAGGTTTCATTTTTAGAAAACGTCGTTTTATCCGTGTTTTTAGGCAGTGATAAACTGCAAAATATGACTCTTCCTGACAGCTATTGGCGAGTAGTAATAAGCAACATTAAAGCTATTTGACAATAGATGGCGTTGTTTAAAAAAAAACAAGCAACGCTCGGTCCTCCAGGTACTTATCTTAGATTATCGGATCGAGGACGAGATTTTCAGATGGCAATAAGAACATTATTTCGGGATATACTTTTAAACAAATTTAAATGAAAATCTACTAAATGAAGGAGGTAAAAAATTTTACCTCTTTATAATATTACTAGATTTTGCCAGCAGCTCTGTCCGCCATTTATTTGGTAATCGGTGTGAAACTCCGTAAATAAGTCCTTAATTATACTAATAAAGTTTGCTACAAGCTTCAGTAAGCTATACCTGTAGCTATAGTTCGTTTAGGCTCGGTTATAGTTATTCCCGCGGTATAAAAAGTAGCCTATGTTCTATTCCAGGACCTAACCGATATGTGTGCCAAAGTTCATCCCGATCCGCCCAGTGGTAAAAGCGTGATTAAGTGACAAACATCCATCCAGGCATACTTTTACATTTATAATATTAGTAGGATAAAGTAAAGTGTAAAGTTAGATTACTTATTAAATTGTTTTATTATATGTTTTTGGTCTCCGTTTAGTAGTTTTTTAAACATACATTTGAGTTCAAAACAAAAAAATAATATAAAAACTACTAAAGGGACAACGTGAATTACTTAGTCTAGCAAGATGATTAAAAAAAAATACATATTTGATATTTCTAGGAGACAATTATTATTCAAATAATAAGAACGGAAAACTGTTTCGAATTTTGCGTCCATACTCTTATTCTGTTAGGTAAAGTTCATGCCCATATACCACAGACTATATAGTACTATCTACCCTAAGGTTGACTGGTAGAGATCGCTTATAAGCGATAAGACCGCCTGATTGTATACAATAAGTTTAGTTAGTAATTTTAATTTGTTTATGATTCATTTTTGGTGTGCAATAAAATATATATCTATCTATCTATCCGTTTGGGCAGGTTGTTATGCAACTAGTCAAGCATAGCCGGAAAATATATGAAAGTAAAATATTAAGAGGGGGCATAAAACATAAAGCCAGGCAAATTCTGCATGCAACGCGGATTATGAACGTTGTATGAGCGATAACTATTAAATATTAATAACTAAATATTATTATTTGTATAGAAAATATTTGTTAATAACAGCCGTAGGTTTTGTATTAAGCAATTTTATGATGAACTTTCAGCTAAATTATATTTACAGTTATATGTATAAATAAATCAAAAATTGGCAAAAACTAGAGGTAACTTAGTGATTTTTTATTTATCTAAAAAAATCTGTTGCATTATGTTTTCAGTAATATCTGATATTGAACCTTGGAACTATAATGTCGTATCCTTTGTTTTATTATTTATTTGGACTTAATTTACTAACTAAAAATAAAATTCTTATATTAGCAATTTACCTGAATGTCCCCTCTTAAAGTCCTGTGCCTATAACCTAACCTGGAACTAAAACAAGTGATAGGGATTGACAAATATATGTATGTTTGTATGTTATGTATGCTCCCTCGCAGCCTAGTTGGTAGTGTGGCCGACTGTTGTGCAGAGGGTGTGGGTTTGAGTCCCGCACAGGACAAGCATTTATGTAATAAACATTAGTGATTGTCTTGAGTCTGGGTGTAATTATGTATGATATGTATGTATTAACAAAATTTTTTATTTTTTACTCGGCACTGGTCAAGCATTTTCTTTGATGACCCTATTTAATATTAGCGGTGTCATAATCAACTTGCTAGTTTAAAGTAAAAATAAATAAACATTAGATTGAGCTTTTATTTGTATTTCAATGACGTGACAGACACTGAATCTTCAAGGTTATCAGTTTCGTGTTAAACATCGCGATTGAAAAGCCGGTTTTAATTTGACACTTATATTTTTTTTCTCTATACTTATAAAGCCAAATTGTTTGTTTGTTTTTTTTTGTTTGAATGCGCTAATCGCTGAAACTACCAGTTGGATTCGAAAAATGTTTTTGTATTTGATAGCCAAAATCTTTATAGGAAGGATAAGGCTATTTATGTATATAAAAAATGTATGTATATAAAAGTCAGAAAGAAACGACAGAACAAGTATGGGGTTCTTCAAAAAAGAAGTTATTAGATTTCTGAAGGGTCGGCAACGCGCGAGTGATGCCCCTGGTGTTGCAAGTCTCCATAGGCTACGGTGACCGCTTACCATCAGGCGGACCGTAGGCTTGTTTGCCACCTTAGTGGTATAAAAAAAAAAAAAAAAAAAAAACAACATCTCCTAAGTTAGCTAGTGTTAAAATAAAAAGCACGTGTCAGGTACATGTTACATTCGGATAATGAATTTGGTGCTACATCTGGATTAATGTAATCTATATGTCGCAAGCAAATCGTATAATCCGCCGTTTCATAATATACCTAGGCAGATCGTAAAGTGTGGTAACGAAAGGAACAGAAATCGCACTGTTTAAGTCATGTATGTTAGGTTTAGTTTCTCTTTTATAAACGTAGATGCGGAGCGAGCGAATCGAGCGGAGCGTTCCAGCCAAGCTTCATATAATAATCTGTTCAGTTATATGATAATTTCTATTCAATACTTTACGATCTGCCTAGGCATATTATGTTATACGATTTGCCTGCAACATATATATGAGCATATTTTTATTCAGGACAAGTTTAGAAGCATGTCAAAGTTCGTTTTCTTTTTTTTTTATATTTTATATGCGGGAAAACTGATTTATGGCCGGATTTTTCTACAACGTTTTTGTAGCTATCGCAGTCCGAAAACAAACTCAATAGAATAGAGTATATATTGAAGGTCGCGACGAAGTCCAAAACATGATTGCGTATGAAAGAATATAAATTATATTTTTTTCTCTGGAATGTGCTTTAAAAACTTTATTTAGCAGGTTTTACACAAAACCTATAAATGTAGTAGGGTGCTAATAATCAAAAACATAGTTTTTAGTGAGATTTTTATGAAAATCTTTTGCTCATTTTTTTTTGTAATATTTTTCGTAATTTTTGCATTATCTTGGAAAATAGATAAAAGCTGTGCTGCCTGTTTTATTGATTAGATTTTTAAAGGGATAACACGAAAGTTATGCCCATGGCGTAACAGACAAAGACTAAGATTGTTTATTTGCTAGAGACCTGGTTTACAAAAAATGTTACAAATTATTTACAAGGATGACGGACATCTCACTTTTAGTAGGCATGCAAAAATTTAATTTATGTTAATCATATTTTCAGTTAAAACAAATTGATTTAATATAATACAATGACGATTACATTTTATAATAATAAATGAGTATTAATTAATAAGTAATAAGTTATCAACATCTCAAATATCAAAACGATTGCAATTCAAATACATTAAATTCCTAATAAATTAAATTTAAATTATCTTTGTTAGGTGTGCTTACAATTAAGAAATTCATTCATCATTAATTTTTAGTTTTCATCAAAATCGGGGCCGGAGTCTTGAAAACTTTACCCTTTACCTCATAGTTTCGGATTCGGCCAAAATTCACCTGTATAATTTTTTTTTTTTACTGAATTGACGATTTTTGCAAATGTCATTAATTCTGAGACCCTTTTCACGATGGAATTTATAATTTTTATTATAAATAATATTTTTAATAAATAGCGTTGAAAAAGTTAACTTTCTCTTAAAGATGCACCGATTTCTAAAGAGGGTAAAAACTTGGCTTACCATGCTTTTTTCTTTCTTTACTGATACATAACCTAACCTGTCTCTAATGGCATTTTAATGTAAAAAAATTGCGCCCACAAACAGCTGAGAAAAAAATTTTAGGTAACAATATGCATAGCATTTTACTACGGACTGCAGGTATCGTTTTTTGTTATTTTAGTTTAGTTTTTAATTATTTTAGTTTGTATTATTTTATTCCATTCGTCAAGTATTTTGTTCTTTTATTATTTACCAATCTAGCAAAAAAAAAAATGAATATAAAGGAAAGTATTTTTTAAATGTTCATATTTTTTCCAAACATTTTAATTTTTTTTACTTTCATACCTCCGAACACCTTTTATACAGCATTATTAATATATAATTTATATTTACAGGTGGTAAATTCTCATCAGGGCAGTACACGTACAAAATCTACCACCTGGCGTCGAAGGTACCGGCGTTCATAAGACTCCTGGCGCCCAAGGGTTCCCTAGAAGTCCACGAGGAAGCGTGGAACGCTTATCCTTACTGCCGGACTATACTCACGGTAATATATAAAACTTATCTTTATGTCTTACTAGCAATGCCCGCGGATTTGCCTTTGCTAAATTCGGTTATCAGCGTGATAATCCTACGGCACCTCCTTAATTTGGTAAGCAAATTTGCTATAGCAAGCTTATAGCTTTCAGTATAGTTCGTCCATGTGGGTGGTATGATTTTTGTGAGGACTTTGGGTTTTGACGTGACAACGTCTTATAAATTGGTTTGCCGGGTGACACTTCAAGAAACTGCGTTACGCTCCGCTCACGTTATGCGCTCACAATGAGAGCGAGTGAGAGGCACGCGGCATGGTTAGCCCGCCTAAGAGCGAGAGAGACAGACATAAAAAGTGAAAGGCACAAGTTGTCACGTTACAATGTTAATAATATTACGATTAATAGCAATGGTTTTTTTTTTTATACCACTAAATTGGCAAACAAGCACATTGGCAGGAAGCTTATTCCACAACCCAAGCGTTCGCGGAAGAAAGTTTCTCTGAAACCGCACTGTATACCATTTCGGTTCTAAAGTGTGAAAATGAATTCCCTATCGATGGTTGGCGGTGCGTTGGTGAAAGCAGCCGTGTGCATCATTTCGAACAATTCCTCAGAACACATCTCATTATACAAGCAGTAGAACACACACAGGGAGGCAAAGTCTCCTCCGACTTGATGGCAGCAGTATTTAATAGCAGTGTTAATGTTCGTTTCAGAATCCTGGCTACATGAAAGAAAATTTCGTAATATGCATAGAGACGTTGCATCTACCTGACGGTGGCGATCAATTCAATGTAAGTACATGCTAAACAGAGATTTTACAAATGCATGTAAAACAAAGTTTTTATACTAAATGTAATTAATAATCTGTCTTAATATTTGGATCTCAGGTTAACCAGCCAGACTTGAATTTTACCTGGTCGTAAATATTAAGTGTTTCAACACATACATTAGAAAGCTATTAAACAAAGTGCACTATCTACTTCCAATAAAGTAATTTTTGCTGATACGGATTTTTTTCCGTTCCGTGCTTTGTATATTATGATGACAAGTCTGCTTGCATGCATGTGTATTTGATAAATCAATTGTGTATTTTTTATTAATGGTATTTGAACGAATTTTATACTAACTAATCTAACATATTTATGGCAAAGACAATATATATATATAGAATACATATATGTATCTAAGTGACATGTTTTGCTTTTAATTAGATACCTTTCGAATTTAATTGCAATTAAAATGCTATTCAGAAACGCAATATTAATAAATAAGGGCAGAAATACTATTGAAAACTTGTGGAAATTTAAAAAAAAATTAAAACTATTAAAATTATGAAAGATATCTTCGTATCTTTGTTTATATTATTACATTAGCGATAAGAATGCTTGAGGACTTAGTGTTTCTGATAACTTTCGTCCCTAATCCCTAAAACCAATATTTCTGATTATTGGCACAATAGTTTAGGTTCTGGGGAAGAAAATAGGGTACCTATTTTGAATCTTACCGGTAATTATATCTACCCTATCTTCTCATAGGAAAAGGGAAAATTGATTTAAAATTCCAATGTTGTTAAACTGGCAATCGACAGGCACTTCGACCTGACCTTGTACTGCTTGTCTAATGTAGAGGGGATCAGGTTAAGATTGCGAAAATTGGAAAGCCTATGTTCAGCAATGGGTATCTATAGGCTGAGTTGCTGAAGATTCCTAATTATACACAAGTGTATTTTTGAAACTGCTACGTTATTAGATACGAACAACAAATGCCATTATCAGGGCTAAAGAAAATGTTTAGGTACATGTAAAATTTTCGACCTTGTTTCTAATCTGTAGATAACACTCTAGTGTGTAATGGAACAATGCGATAAGCATAATAATACCAACTGTCGTATAACAAACGTCAAGGCAAAATTATCGTATTTAATTATTTTTTCACAAATAACTGTATGCTACGAAAACTACTAAAATGCATTGTTTTTAAAAGAAAACAAAATACATAACTTAGACTTTGACTCTTTAGTTAAAAAAAAATAGAAATTTTCTGTGTAATGAAATGAACACGTGGTATTTCAACAAATAAAATTTGGTTTTTAGTCTGCGATATAGCTTAGATCGCGTAAATACGCCGTTTTTGTGCAAATTTTGCGGCTAAACTATATATATAGCATCAAAAGGATTGAAAAATATATATGTTATAAAATTAGCTTTTGTCTTTAATGCAATAAAAAATCTGGAAGTGACCATTGTATTCCATTTACTTGTTATGAAAGTTGGTTAAATATAATTAGAATAGCTTGTCGGCTAGTGCATTGACTCTAAGAAAACTTGCTTTAGCAATCTTTCGTCGTACAAGTAACTGAAATAGGTCGTCATGCTATATAAGGTTCCCAACTCGGTCTAAAAAATGATAAAAACTAATTTGAATTCTGGCTATTAAGTTATAGATTTGGCTGAAACTTTACCAGAAGATTAGTATTATCAATGAGTACAAACTACTTATTGCGTATATTAAGTACTGCGTATTTCAGAGCTTTTGACTTCGAATAACAAAAATATAAGGAATTTTAGAAATAACCATACTGTCCGGTCCTTTCAAAGACTTTCTAAGTAGATAGAAATTTCATTGGATCCTTCACATGTATGATATGAGGCCTGTTAAAAAAAAATTAATCAAATCTTTAACAAAACTAGCGGGTCCGATAGACAGAGGTTGTCCTGGCAGACCTCGCCAGCAAATATATTACCATTCCGGTCGCAAAACAATAAAACTGTATCTAGAAAACAGAGCCACCTACCGGTTCCAAGTATAGCTAAGAACCATCCAGTGACTGCCTTCATAGGTACAAAAAAAAATAATATAAAAAAAAAAAAAATTTAGACGAAGAAACTATAATTTTATGTCTAAAGTAGAAAGTTAATTTTATGTTTTATATGCGTCATATTTAGCATAACTGGCTCTTAAGTTTATTTTTCTATTTCTGATCTCGCAAGTATTTCTACGTAGTAGTATAATTTAGAAAATTTATTAAAATTAGTAATTATCGATTGCCTCATCAACAGAAACTACTGTTCCTTATTCTATTAGTTCCATAGATAATAGCATACAATTTTTCACACGACACAATAATAGTTTCGTAATGCGATATCGCTTCATAATTGTTTGAATGTCTCAAGTCTGTAGCCTTCGCAGTGACAGTGAAATACATCTGCCTCCATTGTTTTAAATGTTCACTTGTAATTGACATCTTATTTCAATATAGTAAGGACAAAAATTAAACGTTCATACATATATTATATTTATGACTGAGAAGAATATCTATGACCTTTCCCTATTTATGACCTCTCTCTGTATTTATTGTTTTAGTCCTATATTTATCATAGTTACAGTCAATAAGTTTCTTAACCCTGGAGTGAAATATTCCTTTGTTGAATTACGGTTGGTTTGACCTCCCATGAGTGTTACCATTGTAAATTATGTCGCATATTAAGGAAACTGTTCGATTTTGGGCCAAAGCAGTGTACACCTAATGAGAAAAATTTTTATAAAAAGGATTTCGTTTCCTAGTCATTAATTTTGAGTTTTTTTGCCGTATTAACATATATTTTTAGCGTGTATATTTTCGAGACACGGACACCATATGTGTGACCTCATGCAAAACACATCACCGATTTATAATATGTAAAAGTGACAGTAAATTTTTTTATAAAATATTTCTTTAGACTTGAGGAATCCCAATTTATATGTATTCTCTTTCTCCACCTCATACGTCCCCGCTGCTTGGGCACGGCCTACCCTCAACGAAATTTTAAATCGTATATAAATTTTAAATTACCTTTTATAAAAGCCAACATTTTTAAGTACTTTTCTAGACAAGCACATTAAGAAGTTCAGTGATAGCCACATTTCCATACTGATCACTGGCAACACAGGTTGAACCTCCATACCACCATAGATCAATATAGCCATACTAAATGCGACCCTAGCGCTAACCTGCGCCGGTTGTCTGCTTCCTTCGTGAATGGGCTCTTGCTGTACCCTACGGAGTTTAGTATAAGGAGGGAGATAATAGGAGTGGTACGATTCTACTTTGCCTTTGGCTTCAATAAATCTTTATCCTTAGTTTTTAATTATCTGTTTTTAATATGTCAGGTCCACGAGTTGCCACAAGAAAAATTAAAAAACCGCGAAGTGGTCCACATCGACATCGCCAACGACCCGGTCCAGTCGGCTGACTACAAGCCGGAGACCGATCCTACCAAGTTTAAGTCTAAAAAGACAGGCCGGGGACCACTTGTAGGCCCTAACTGGAAGAAAGATGTGAAGCCAGTCATGACCTGCTACAAGCTAGTCACTGCGGAGTTCAAGTGGTTTGGACTTCAGGTACGTTGG
The DNA here is from genome assembly GCA_946406115.1 of Apoda limacodes. Lineage (NCBI taxonomy): Eukaryota > Metazoa > Arthropoda > Insecta > Lepidoptera > Limacodidae > Apoda > Apoda limacodes. The sequence goes on from OX291559.1 coordinate 14,541,428, forward strand.
AATTGAATACATTGCAGTACATTTGATGCATTGACAAACTTTTACCACTTCTTCTTAGGTCGTCTCGTCACTTGTGAGCACCGTCTGCTAACTCTTGACTACATTAAATTAAAAGGTGGGGTTGGTTCGGTCTGTTGTCCCCTCAAAACTGTATGTTCTTTTGAAGATTTTGCTTGTAAATATACAGGACAGAATTATTTCTCTTATAAGACTTTTAATAGATTTCGACATGTTAATCCTTTAACGGTCATAAATTTCTCTTACATAACGTATAGTATGGTATAAGAACTTCTCAAGATGCTTAAACGAGTTTTATACAATATAATTCAGATTAATTATTAAATAACTTACATTTTTGACGTGACAACGTCTTATAAATTGGTTTGCCGGGTGACACTTCAAGAAACTGCGTTACGCTCCGCTCACGTTATGCGCTCACAATGAGAGCGAGTGAGAGGCACGCGGCATGGTTAGCCCGCCTAAGAGCGAGAGAGACAGACATAAAAAGTGAAAGGCACAAGTTGTCACGATTCCAGACGGTTGTCCGACACTAATTTTTAAAAAGGTCATATAATTTGTATTCATAAACATTTTGATTATTTAATGGTTTTACGTATATTTTTTGTGCTATGGGTTTTAGATTCTTTATGGTACCCTGAAAATGGCGGACAATGAACGTATTAAAGTCTTGTAATATGGCCTACAGTTATAAAATTTCGTATAATGGTTATTATCACTAGGTATATTACATTGCATTAATTAAAATAAATTAAATATAATAATATTGTTTGACGATAATTAGAAGAGGGCATTCAAAAATCTCGAGAGAAATCTTCGAGAAATGAATATCTCGTTAGAAATGTACATACTAAGAGTTACTAACTCCGAATTTAACTTCCAAAGTAAATAAAATTCAGTAACAAACATGGCAGACAAAAATATGATTAGTCTGACATAATGATGTCAATTTTTGAATATTGTAGTGCAAACACGTTTTGTGAACTGTGCTTTTGACATCAAAGCATCCATATAAATTTTTTGTCAAGTTAAATAACGTCTATTCGATCATTATAAGAGTGAAAGTTTTATAATGTCCGCCTATTTCGCGTCATATACACGTTAACATGATTGTTATAGAACCAAAACGGTTCAACCTTAGGTTGCGACCAAAACATTGTATCAATAATTACACCACTAAATTTTGTTAACTATGAAAACAAATGACTTGTGTATACGCGAAAATGTTAGTGAGTTCTATAAACTCAAACTCAAAAACTATTTTTTTTTACTAAACAGCACTTTTGAATCGTCAGTTTATTTATTAATGTTAAAAAAAGTATAGAAGCGATTAGAGGGCACGCCAGGTCGACAATAGAGAACAACGGAGAGTGGCCAAACTGTATGTTGTCTAATGATATTTTAAAAACAAAATAACCGTCAAAAACGTTTACATATATATGCATATATTGTTCATTTGATTTGATTGACAAACGCAATTGGTTCAACCGGGCATGTCACAGTTTCACGGGTATCACCCGGGTATGTCACAGTATCGCAGGTATCACCCGGGTATGTCACAGTATAACACTACCCCACTACACCACCTTACCACACTTTTGTCGTCTGTAATAGTATTCTAAATACTTTGACCGAGATAATAAAAAAAATCCGAAAAGCCTACATATATAAATATCTAATATGTGTTTGTATTCTTTTTATTACAGAGTAAAGTTGAAAATGTAATTCACAAGTCAGAGCGACGGTTGTTTACAATATTCCACAGGTAAAAATTAAATAGTTGTTTTTATTAATTAAACTTATTGGACGCGAAGCAGCAAGAATTTCGTTGAATGACCGGTCACTATTTGTCTCTGTTGCGCGCGCATAAATATTTGCCGTCGCGGTGGCCTATGGCAGCGGTCATCGCATCTGTGCGAGCGCGACGGCAAATAATTATGCGCGCGCAACAGAGACAAATAGTGACCGGTCATTCAACGAAACTCTTCCTGCTTCGCGTCCGTGCTATAGTCGTGAGTTAGTTTTTATTAACTCTTGTACAACTGAATCCGTTTTTTGATAACTCAGATTAACAATGTAATCTTTGTGTACAAATAAGTTGCGCATATGTTATGCCCGAAGCGATACCGTATGTTAACATTTATTATGCTAATTATGTACTATCACGACACTCTCCGAATAGGGCGTAAGCAGATTTTACGCACTGCAAACAGTTGAAAATTCTTGTAACATCCGCGTTTCACCTATGGTATTCGGTCCCATATACGTGATAGGCAGTGAGATTATAGTACTGGGCACAAAGCAGTCACAACAGATATTCACAATTTACAAATTGTAACAATATTGGTGGGAACTTTCAACTGGGGACACGAACTAGGACCTTAGGAGTAACTAATTTTATTTAAAATTGCCAAAACGCTTAATTTTTATGTGGCCTGAGATTTAAATATGGTACTCTTTTTCAGACAAGTATTTTGCTCTATGGATGATTGGTTCGGTATGACAATGGCGGATATTCGAGCCATCGAAGATCGCACTAAAGAAGAGCTCGAAAGATTGCGTCGTGAGGGCGAAGTGCGGGGAATGCGGGCCGACAACGAATAAACGCACAGCATACGTCCAAAACGCACGTGTGTAACACGTAAAGTACATCCTAAACGCGTAACCTACGTACAAAAACACGTGTATAACACGTAACGCACGTCAACATTTAGTTACCAATGCCGTTACGTTACGTTACACATGTTTAAAACGTACGTGCGTTACGTCCATACATAATGTTTGACCCATTTCTCCAGTACCACCGTACATATCGCACCTTTAGGACGAAATCGACTTGCACAAAATTATATAAGAATTAGTTGTAGAGTGTTGTAGAGTGTATCAATTTCTCTGTAAGTAAACAACCGCTACTTTTAGGACTTCAGTAACTTACATTGCAGAATCTATGCAAACGCCTTATTTTAATGAATTATAATCAAACACAAAAGAACTTTGTAACTACCGCTTCATTAACGTTATCTTTACCCTCTCCCGTCTGCTAAAATGTAATCGGAAAATTTAAGGCTCTGGTTGATATACCAATAACAAGGAATTGGCGTTGCTTTAATCTTTTTTATTTAATTTAGTAATAATCGATAACGACAACAAAAAAGCACGATTTTTTATGTAACGCACAGAATCATATGGGCATAAAGTATACACATAGGCGATTTTAAATAAACGCATACATTATATAAGGTACGCGAATATATTTCGTATCCGTACGAAAAAAAAAGCAATTCTTTATTCCCAGCGCAGTATAGGCTTTATACACATCTTTCAAAACGAAAGTTAGCGAATAAAAAAGATGCAATTTTGAGTTTAATCGTTTTTGTCCGAAAAGGTGCAATATTTTATGCAATGCATTATGTATGTGTTACACGCGTTACGTTTACGCGCAATGCAATACTTGAGTGCGTAACTGGTTACGCGCTTTCTTTTAGGATACGTAAAACCTTTGGGCACGGGACACCATCCGTGCTAAATAACTTAGGTGATTCAAATAAAAGCATCTCAATCAAGATAAACTTTTGTTACACAATTACTAAGAACAAACTAATATGTTCACCTAAAATCAATGAAAAATGTAAAAAATTGTGAGGTTCCTTTAAGAGTATTATTAATACTAAAGTTTCGTAATAATTGATGGATTTAATATTTTAGCCTTTTACAGCGCAGTTGGACTGTGTTAGAATTTCGAAAATAGCATTTACATTTGATAAAAACAAATTTCGTAATTGCCAACTAAGATTAATTCTGTTAACCTTGTTTACATCTTCCAAAATTTTATTTATTTCAGTGTTTTACGCATTGCTTTTTTTTATAAAATGTGTATTTCAAATTCGCTAGATGCTTTTAGTTTTTTTTCACGTCCTTAGTTCAGCTAGCCGATTATAGCGTTAGTATATGCTCCTAAAACGTTAAGAGAGCTTGGTGTTTTTACGTTTCTACTGTACTCTTAAACTCAGAAGGTCCCATTCCAGATTATAACCACGTATTTAAGACAAAGGCGTATTCAGGATTTTTCCCAGGTTGAGAAGGGAGGCGGGGTGTTTTAACCGTCAAACAGCGCCCTTCGATACGCCTAAGAATAAAGTCATTCGAAGGACTGGCTATGTTTGAGATCTCATCTTGACTGATGTAGAGTTTAGAGTTTTCTGTCCCACAGAGAAATGTAATTTGCTATCCTGCTGAAGTGCTTACCGTATCAAACTCGAGTTGAGTTTTCGAACACGGCGCAGAAAGCTAAATATACATCAATTGGTTGCATACATTGTATTTATGACATCTACACTCTAAGTTTTGACTTAATATTAAAGTAACTTTTAATCAGCAGTTTGAGGGCAAATTTAATTTTTTTTTAAAACCCCAGTAGTTGAATTGTTTATTGACTTAGTACTATGTCTGTTTTTGAAAATATTATTCTCGGCATTGCACTATTTTATCGTCTTCTACAAGATGTACATACATGTATGTAAGTGTTTGAAATTTAGTGTAGATGAAAAGAAGCAATATTTTAAGTCCCGTGCTCAAGGTGACGCTGCGCTCATTAATGCCCAAATGTCAGTCATCTGAGATTACTTACAAAAATACTGCAGGCAGTAAAATTTATTTATAATAAGTATTTGGAACGCTACATCGAATGGTGTTTAATTGAATCAATGCTACAAAAAATATATTTATTAAACAAGAAAATCGCGTGCAAATTATGTTGCGACAAACTTCTCTGACCCGGTGGTTAAATAACAAAACCAGTCGCCATATTGTTCTGGTGCGGTGTAAACTTACAACGACACTAGCGACCAAACACCCGACGTCAGAGGGTCAGAAAAGTTGGTTGCACTGTACACGTGATAGAAGTGAAACTTCTTTGCATGCGCACACTTTCTCTTATTCTATCTATTTCTCTCTCTCTCAGTTCGCTCTTTTCCTCTTCCGCCAAGTAGCTTTAGTCATTTTTGAGAAACGTTTCAGAAAAACTTTACATCTTTAACCGTGAAATTTAACTTTCGCAAAGAAGTCTCACCTCAACAATAAGACATTGTAGAATTATTTGCTTACAGTTATCCAAATCTTACAGTCAGCTAATCAAATTTTAAAAAATATTTGGGTTCACTGAGTGTCAGTATTCTTTGACTATTTCATTTGATCAGCTTTTTAGGACGCTGCAGTTGAATGGTGCGGTGTAATTAATTGTATTGTGAGCCCATTTTTTATTTAATCAAGTTATTATATGCTTGCAAATTACCCAAATAATGTTTTATTTTAACGTTTAAAAAACGGTATTGTGATCTCGGTTTGAGATGAGGGCATAACACCATGTAAAATAGTTATTTTCATTGAGATGTGGTATAAATAATATTTAATTATAGTATGTAGTCTGTGGTTAACGGGTAGTGTTGCCTGGTTTGTGAAATAATAATGAATAAAAAATTAATAACTACTTATTAGCGAAGAGAATTGATAAAAAATCATTCTAGATCCATAACTGTATATTAAGCCAAAAAATATACTCACTGTCTTGTACCGTTTCTTTACAGCCTTTACATTCATTCTATTCATAGTCTGAAATTAGATTCGTCTAAACAGAGCAATCGTCAAATGCAACGCTCCTACGTAGCATATGTCTTCACATACGTCTACTCGGGAGTTGTCCACCCATATGTGTGGTTGCGGCACCATGAATAAACACCATGAATTGATGTCTAGACGTTGTCGGTATTTTTTCAACATCAAACGCGATGACTGACTTTGAATAAATGAATGATGGCTGTGATTCTAGTGTATTGTGTACACTTTCATCATCGCGCAATAGTTTATAAGTTACGTCTTTACAAAATATTACTAGATTTTAAAAATGTTTCTGCAATGATGGCAACTTTATGGAAATTTGTTGTCGGGGATATACTTTGTAATTGTTCCAAGGTTATTGTTTTCGCATACACTAACATAATGGGAACATGGGAGGTATTTTTTTGGACTTACTGGTTTGATCTTGCAACATGTTAACGGTGTTACTACAACCAAGAGTGTATTCGCATTTTATTAAAAAGACTTTGGCTCGAATTGCTATTTAACAGTTTAATTTCCCGTGTGCGCGTAGAAAGTAGCCATTTTGTTCAGCTTCACTGCATTTGTCGGAAGGATCAAACATAGAGGTTTGCAGTTCTTGCCTATTATAAAAAAAATTCGTAAAATTATTAATACACTCTAAGTGTCGACTGGGCAAACGTTTCAGTTGGACTTGACAAATGTCTGTTTTGCACTTTAATTGTATTTTTTAGGATTCATTCCAATTTACTTTTACTCTTAGCCGAGTGATTATCGATCGGTAAAGTTGATTTTCCACCCGTTTCGGAACCGGATAATTTTCACACTGACAGGAGTGATTTCCAACCGTATCCATGAAAGTAAATAATTCAACTTGACAGTTGAGAAATTGCCCTGAGCTGGGCGTTACAAAACATTTATTCAACTTCCACGTTGCATTTTGGAACATAGCCTGAAATGAAGTATTAAAAGTATTTCTAACTAATGTGAAAACCACCCGTACATATAGGATTCTGTAAAGAATTAGTATTTGGTTAAATATGTATGCAATTCGAACTAAAGCCTTACAAATACAGAGCGTTTAATGATTGCATGTTATTTATAAGTTTTGTTGTTTTAACAAATCAGTATTTTACTTGTGTGACATTCCAGACATTCATTACCTTTGGTGAAGTTTATGTATGGACATTTTTTTGTTGGATACTTGCTTGTGTTTAGTTAAATTTTTTTATTTTTTATATAGCTCTCTGTTGTGTCAGATTTTCTTATCGATTTCTAGCTTATCAATTTTAGTATTCATTTGCATTATTATTATTGCTATTAGTACAATATTTATTGTTAAATTTGTTTAAGACGAAACCTACTTATTTTCTTTAAACTGTTACACCAAATATCGTAAACTATTAAAATTTCGCTTCTCAAAAGTTATTATTACTATTTATCCTAGTAAAAAGCATATTCATCCATAAAATACAAGTGAATTATTGAATAACTAGGGATTTAATTAAATTAAATGTTTAGAAATATAAGTTCAACAAAAACTCTGGTCATTTAATAATTACCTGGCATTTAATGAATGTATTTATTTATTTTGCGACTATATTAGCTAGATGTTAGTATGATAATACACGTTTTGAGTGGTGAAATGTTTATTTATAGTTATAGATGTTTAGAATGAAGTTTGTTTGAAAAAATCGGATTCGGTTTCACCTTAAGTTCAATTTCACATTTTCGATAATGTAGTTACTAATAAAATAAATTGTTCCTTTGTTAAAATTGTATTCGACGTTCGTGGCCGTGGATGTTTAACCTCCTTTTTTGCTCAGAGCTGTTAAGATGTCCAAATACATAGTTAATTTATTTGAGCTCTGAGCAGGCATAATTGTTTTTTAATTACTTTATTTTGTAATTAAATTTATTTTTACTTGCGTTTTTTTTTTTCATCAAATACAGTGTGATATATATTTGAAGGTAGTCTTTCATTACATTGTTCGTTTTAAATATTACCCGCTTTGCGTAACAAAAACTTAAATCTAACATATTTTATAGCTTCTATGCTTTTTGCATTAGATTATGTACTTATTTAAAAATTGGCTTGTGTTAATTAGTTTTTAATACAATATTGTTTTTGGACCAAAGTTAATGTTTTATTGGATTTTCTCTTGTAAAAAATATTTGATACTGACTTATCTCATTTCGAGTATTAAAAATACAAAGTGTTTGAATAGTTACCATTTTGAAAGTACTTGTTATTAATTACTTCTTAAAAATTTAAATATACTACCCCTTATTATAAACAGTTAAGCATGTCTTTTAAAACAGTAAGTTACCTAAGTACTGTAACCTTCTGCTAACAAGCAAATTTTGGTCTTGAATGTTTCTTAGATTTGTCAGTAGCAATATATATTGTATCGAAAATTACAGAAATATAAATCGTCAATTTTTAAATGTTAAACTAAAATAAAAGTTTTGTCAAGTTCTGGTATTGAAAAGTATTTATTGTATGTAATAAATAGTATTTGTAGTTAAATAAAGTACTATTAATATTTTGAGGCCAACAGAAATAAAATAATTTAATCTGCATAATCTTTTACATTGTAGATAGTATCACTAACCTGACGTTGCCTATTCTCGGGCCTTAAAAGACTTCGCATGCTCATATCAGGATATTATGGTCCACTGCAGGATGTGAGCCCTCTTTATGTGGATGTGGGCGTCCCACGCTTTTTGTGAGCGGTCCACGGTACTACATTTTTTCTGTCAATTTTATAAATTTAAGCTGGGTTTAAGGGGATGGCTCGTACGTATGGCCCTTACGTATAACAGGTTGAAAATAGTAAAAAATATATAAATTCTTATTTGTAGTGTCGAGTATTGATCATATTTAAAGTTACCACTGTGTAACAGGGCGCAGTCACGTACCATGCAGATAACCGCGCAGGTTGGTACTGGTATGTATTATATCCGTTTTGACTGCTCAGTGACGCAAAAGAAAAACGACTATGTCAACCTTTCGAAGGTATTTGTAAAATACTGTGTACATTTTCTTCTCAATCGTGTCAGTGGTTAGCGAAAAGAATGGGACCTCTACTAAGCTCCGTTTAAGAAAAGGCTCTGACATTCTATATTGACTAGTATATTACAACTTTCGTCTTTCTAGCGTCGCGTCGCCGTCCCGTCCGCTGTTTGACCAAACCTTTACACTTATTGGCATTTTACAAATCACCATGCAACAGTTTTCAACCATTAGCTGTTACTGTTTAGTTTGTTAGCTTAAACTAGCTAAAGCGGATCCAAATTTTTAAATAAAAAAAATTACATTTAGGCATTAAGTATGTTATTATTATAGCAAGTAATGTCACAAAATAAATAATTGACTAGAATAATCTTAATAGTATATTTTGAACAGTAATAATAAGTCATCTGCCTAACATTTACTTTCTTCCAATAGGCATAAAAAAATAAAATCGAATTACAAAAATTAAACCTAAACCAAACTCTGGTCATTTATCACCAAATTCGTTATGAAAACATAATTATGCAAACAGTATGTAACTTTGACAAAATTTAGTCACAATAGATTAAATGCTTCAAATGCATTAAAATCATCAACTTAATGCCTCTATTTTTAATAAGACTTATTATTTACTTTACACAGACAACAATTCACCATGGATTGTTATTTGGATTATTTGGTGGTTTAAAGAGTATTAAACAATTTAAAAATAAGTGGTATGCCAATACATCTGTTTCCTTTTCTTCTTTAATTTCTGTATGGGAATATGTTTTACTTATTAACTTATGTCCTTGGTTGGTTGACGTTGGATCTTACTTCACTTTGCTATAAAAGTTTATACAAAAAAGCAATTCTGACCTTCTCTGGATGTCTATCATTTTGTTTTATTGTTTTGTAGCACATTAGCACTAGCACAAACCGAAAATATGGATAAAAATAAAAAAAAATACACCTATAACTAGCATTGTACTTGATTATTGAATGCAGCAACAAATATTATACTTAATGAGGTAGGCACATTTATCAACAAAATAGATTTATTCATGTATCCCTTGCTGTAATATATACCCCTCATAAAATAAATAGTTATAAAACATATTTATTTTAAACATGGAACTTCACTCACTTGAGTTTTTCTTCAATCCAAACTATTTACATATTTTCCGTCAAAAATTGATATTTAACACGCAGACATTAATACATCTTATATAATATCTGTCAATCGTCTACTTCAAGCTCAAGTTCAATATCAGCAAGACTTATACGTCGTAGTGTGTTGATGACCATGTAACGGGAAAACATCACATACAAATATCGAAACCATACCATTTGAGACTTATGGTGCTTCATGGCACGAACCACATGTTTGCTCTCAGTCCATCGTAGAAAATATCTGTAACATACAAGATACTACATTAGGTGTTCGTCATTCGTCATGCTTAAGGCAATGATCAGAAAAGGCGAATCCCGCAATTCCACTAGTATTTTGTATTTGACGCAATAAAGCTGCTCTAGTATCTTGAATCGCGCGTGTCTTTGCGCGCGGACAGCATGTACGGGTAGGATCCGATCGCAGCGAATTTGTATTTTTACACAAGGGCTAACAGTGACTTAGAAGAATTATAATTTGTTTTTAATAACACAACACTTAGTCATCTGTCCATTTCATACAGAATTAAAATTAATTTGTTGGTGCATATTACAATTACACAAATTTTTCAATGTGCAGCCTTTCTTATACAATCACTGCCCACTGCCTCTCTCCCTCATGAAGATGATGCCTATGTCTACTGATGGTGTATAATTTTGTGCTGTCTCTTTCTGCCCTGCTGAATAATATATTTGCTCTCCTGTGGACACTCACTCTGATATATGTGTCTGACCCAGAACAGAATGTTATGCCATTAGGTAGGCAAAAGTGTTGTACTTCATTTATATAATACCTTTAAACGAGCAATTCTTGTATATATATATATATATATCAGAAAATCTCGGGAACGCCTTCGACAATTTTCATGAAAATTAGTACGCAGCTGGTTTCGGTAACGATAAATCCACCTAGCTAGGTTTCATTTTTAGAAAACGTTGTTTTATCCGTGTTTTCAGGCAGTGAACAACACTAAAGCTATTTGACAATAGGTGGCGTTATCAAGCAACGCTTAAGCTACTTGACAATAGATGGCGCTGTTAAAAAAAACCTAGCAAAGCATGGTCCTTCAGCTACTGATCCCTATTAAAACTCTTCTAATATAGCTATACAGCTATTGCTTTTGTTAATTATGAGATTAACCTAGAGCATGCCCTACAAAAATCAACGTTAACATTAATATTACCTTTTGGAAGACAAAACAAAACTTAGTGGAAGGTCCAAAAATGCCCAATATTTTCTAAGTACATTCACAGAGTCTAGAGTATACACGGTGCATCCTACAACAATAAACATTACACAATTATTATTATTTTAAATTTAAATGAACTTCAAAATAATGACTTGATCTAAACTTACTTTTAGGCATAAGATTTTTAACAAACATGTAAGCAACTGCATAAAATATGGCTGCATGATTAGGGTGAGATGAAACACCTCCTCTATCAAATGTAACTAAAGTATCTACATCTAATGCTTCTAATTTATGGTTTATCAATTTCGCTATGACAGATACTGGCCAATGTGCTTTAGGATCATCTTGAAGTCTTGTATCAGAGACAAGACATATGTTTTGGTCCTCAACTCCAAGCTCTTTACATGCCAGCCATAGTTCTTGCCGTCTTTGATTTCCTTTCCCTTCATAATTACCTGAAAAACATTTTTAAATCTTGATTTATAAATCACAAACTTTGTTGGATATGGATGGATAGAACAATCTTTAAGAAACAGATTTTAAAATCTAATTTTGAATGGTGGTGGTCTATCCTAGCATTCTGTGGGGTGGGAGCTTGAGCCCTGACATGAACTTACCAATTAGTTTTATTTTTAATCTCTTAAGTACATTGTATCATGTACAGCAATGGATTTATCAGGAAATGGAAAATATCGGGAAAAAACCTGTATATGTCAAATTATATGTAAAGTTCATAATCCACACGGAGCCCAAATTACCGTTTCCCAAGGTGTGGGTCGGCCAATGCCCTAATAGCAAGAATGTATGAAGACTGGCCAAATAATTTCAAATAAAAGTTAAAATTAAGATTTTAAGTAAAAAGAAAAAAAATCGGCCAAGTGCGAGTTGGACTCACGTTGGGTTCAGTATCATTATCTATAAAAACAGCAAACTCAGCACTGTCGGGGTGGAGATGATTCGGCGGACACAGAATCCCCAGTTGAACCCAACACAAACGGAGCTAAGGCTACTGGCACACTACCACCTAGCAACCCAACTACCTCAGCCTTAGCTTCCACAGAACACGCACCTATGGACACACACGTAGCTCCCACACTGAACATAGGTGCCAACGACCATACGTCGTCTGATGGGGAGTCGTTGGATACTAAAATTCTCGGGTCCCTATCAGATTAGCGTGATCCAAACAAACCTCCAGCACAAGCAAATTGCAGCGGCTACCCTGCGCAGACTGCTGGAAGTTGACAAGAAGACCATAGCCCTAATCCAGGAGCCGTGGATTAGAGGAAATAACATATGCGGTCTTAACAACATCGGGGGTAAGTTACTACACAAAATCTCGGCTAATCAACCGAGAACATGCATATACATACCCAGATCAATACCAGCCTTGCTACTAACTAATTTCTGTTCCAGAGACCTTACAGCTGTAAGGCTTGACACAGGAACAAACAAACAAACGCTAGTGCTAGCCTCAGTCTACATGCCCGGGGATGAGGTGATACCGTCTAAGGAGCTGACTGAACTAGTGCAACACTGCGAAGATCATGGCTGGGACATTATAATATCAGCTGACTCAAATGCCCACCACCCTCTTTGGGGGAGCCTAACACCGAACCAACGAGGTGAGTCTCTAACAGAGTATATATTCTCAACTAACCTTTCTATAATTAACAATGGCTCGGAGCCCACTTTTGTTAATTCCAGATATCAGACAATAGTAGATGTAACTCTCGCATCCGATGGGGCAACGGATCTTGTGTCAAACTGGCACGTCTCCGCTGAACCATCCTTTGCAGACCACAGAAGAATCTGCTATACCATACAAGTGCATGAGAGGGACGAGCAACCAAAACGTAACCCTCGTAAAACGGACGTTGCAAGGTACACGACCCTTCTTCAATATGAGGTAGACACAATCACCTTTAAAGACATGACCAACAGCACTGACAACATAGAACATAATATAAACACACTAACCACGTGTATCCAACACAGCTACCAGCAAGCCTGCACCCCTACAACACCAATCATAGGGGGAAAGTCTCACTGGTGGGGGCCAGAACTAGAGAGACTCAAACTCAATCTGAAAAGACTCTTTAATCGAGCCAAAAACACAAGAACTGAAATAGACTGGGAACGATATAAACAAGCCCAGTATCACTACAAGAAACGCATAAGATATCGCAAAGGTGAATCCTGGCGGCGGTTCTGCGACAACATCAATTCCACCAATGAAGCAGCTAGAGTGAAAAAATTTTTATCACAAGATAATAACAGAACTCTGGGCTCAATAAAAAAACTAGATGGTACATATGCGACCTCCGATAGCGAGATAAGCGAGGTGCTTATCGAAACACACTTTCCAGGATGTGTAGTCACTAACAACCCAAACTGGGAAAATGTGGAACACAGAGAACCAACCCCTACAGACTGGAATATAGCCAAATCCATAGTCACTGCAGACCGAGTTGTGTGGGCAATCGAAAGCTTCCAACCCTTCAAATCTGCTGGCCTGGACAACATATTTCCAGCACTCCTGAAATGGGGACAAACAACACTTGTGCCACATCTAGTTGATATATTTAGAGCTTCTATAGCTCACAACTATATACCTCGCCAGTGGAGAGAAGTCAAGGTCATATTTTTACCAAAACCAGGTAAATCTGACTACACACAAGCGAAATCTTACAGGCCAATTAGTCTGACCTCCTTCATGCTGAAGACTCTGGAGAGGCTAACAGATAGATATCTAATGGAGGGTGCACTAACGCGCATGCCAATGCACCGCCAACAACATGCTTATAGAAAGGGTAGATCGACAGAATCAGCCTTACACGCTGTCGTAGGAACTATAGAAGCAGCCCTCTCTGATAAGCTGATGACACTAGGCGCTTTCATTGACATCGAAGGAGCGTTCGACAAAACGAAATTCAATAGCATCAGCCGCTCTCTTAGTAGGTTTAGAGTCGAACAAACCATCAGTGGGTGGATTGATCAACTCCTGAAGCTAAGAGCAGTGCAATTTACAGTTAACACCACCACGAGAGGCATTGTAGCCAAAGGCTGCCCACAAGGAGGAGTACTCTCTCCTTTACTGTGGAACATCGTGGTGGATGATCTGCTGAAACGTCTTAACGATAGATGCTACTACACAGTAGGTTACGCGGATGACATTACCATTCTGATCAAAGGCAACTCAGAAAATATTATCTGTACCCGCATGCAACTAGCCCTCAGAATCTTGGAAGAGTGGTGTCACCACCATGAACTGACGGTAAACCCCAACAAAACAGAATTAGTCCTTTTCACAAATAAAAGGAAAATTCAAATAACTACCATGCCAAAGCTATTTGACATTGAGCTTACCCTTTCAAGTGAAGTCAAATACCTTGGGGTAATTTTAGACAACAAACTAAATTGGAGTAAGCATCTAAGCACAAAAATAACCAGGGCATGTACAACCTTCTGGCAATGCAGAAGACTAATAGGCAAGAAATGGGGCCTTAAGCCATCCATAACCCTATGGCTCTATACAGCCATAATACGACCCATGATAACATACGGTGCAGTAGTTTGGTGGCCTCGAACTCAGTTAAGCACGGTAAAAAACAAACTACAAAGCCTGCAGCGTCTTGCTTGCCTAGCAACCACAGGCAGTATGAAAACGACTCCCACAACAGCATTAGAAGTCATCCTCAACCTCAGACCCCTTCATCTTGTTATACAACAAGAAGCTGCCGCTGCAGCCATACGACTTGAGAAAGTAGGGCTCTGGAAACGGGACGGCAGAATCACTCATGCACGGCTCAAGGAGGCGGTGGGAAACGAGCTTCCGATGATAGAGGCGACATGTGATATCATCCCAAAAACCTTTGTCTTTGACAAAAAATACCGTATCCAGCTTCATGAGGAAGAAAAGGATAGCTCCGGCATCCATGAAGTCAGGATCTACACCGATGGCTCCAAAACGGAATCAGGAACGGGCGCAGGAGTATTCCCATGACCTGAACATCAACATCTCAACGAGCTTGGGTGCACTCAACACCATCTTCCAAGCAGAATGTGTTGGGATTACCCGAGCTGCAACATCGGTCTTGTCTAAAGGCATAAGTAATGCATCGATACGCATCATCTCCGACAGTGCCGCTGTGCTACAAGCTCTCAACAACAACCGCATCAACAGTGGACTAATCCTGGAGTGTCACTGTGAACTGCAAAAAATTGCATTGAAGAACCGGGTTACTCTTCAATGGAGACGTGGTCATAGTGGGTCTCTAGGCAATGATGCGGCAGATGAATTGGCAAAGAGAGGATCGGGCACTAAAATAATGGGACCTGAACCAATTGTACCGATACCATTTATCCAACTCAAAACATGGTTACGTGACAGAACCTTACAACAACACAACAAACAGTGGGCAGAACAGACAGATTGCAAACAAACCAAGAATGTTCTTACATCCTTGGACGCTAATCTGTCGCACAAACTGTTAAAACTCAGCAGGAAAAACCTACGCTACATAGTTGGCATAATAACAGGTCACTGCCCGCTAAACAGGCACTTTTTCAATATCGGCGTTACTGACAGTCCTCTATGCAAGGGCTGTATGGAAGCCGAGGAGACACCGTCTCACGTGGTTCTTCATTGCAAAAGCGCGAGCGACCAACGGACAAAGCTCCTTAAGAATCCACAAACCATGAGAGAGGCGCTGAATAACATCAGATGCCTCCTTAACTTTTGGACGGAGCTGGGATGGTATGGGTAACCAATGACAGGTATTGGTTACCTACGTACAATGGCCCTATTATGAGGCTAAGTGCGGAAAACATAAGTCCAACTAACTAACTAACAACTAACTAACTAATCTATAAAAACAGCAAATAAATCACGTTTGTTCTATGGGAGCCCTACTTAAATATTTGTTTTATTTTTATTTAATAATTTATTTTTAAAGTAACTATATATTCTGTAAATATTTTTAACGTCTACCTGTTGCCGTTATCTATATCCAGCAAAATTGAACAAAATAATCATGTTTGTTGTATGGGAGCCCCCTTAAATATTTATTTTATTTTCTCTCTCAGTATCACGGTTCATGAGATACAGCCTGATGACAGACGGACGGACAGCAGAGTCTCAGTTATAGGCTAATTACCCTTTGGAACGGAACCCTAAAAATCGGTAAGTAGGTTTGTCATTCTACAACTCCATACATGAAGGGTAAAAGTCTTTCAAGAAAGCAATATCAAAATAAGTATATTAATAACTGAATAAGTACAAAATTAACATTTATATCTTACCATTGGATAAACACAATAAATGTACTTCAGCACTCTGCTCACATAACCTAAAAATAGTAGGTCCAAAAAACATACACTCATCATCTGGGTGAGCTATTACAATCAGAACCCGTTTAGCACCAAGTGCACCTCGTTTTCTGGTAATAAGTTTCCTAGCGTATCGAACATAAACTACACAACATAATAAAAAATAGCTAACAATCCACAGAACTATATGTAAAGCAAAGTTCCTGAAATACAATAGAACTTCAGCAGTAGCAATAGAGTAAAAATCATTAAATATATCTATGCTCCTTGAAAAGTCTAATAACATTTCTGTCTTAGCCTCTCAATACTTTAACGATGTTAACTCTTACGCAGTATTTGTTTCCTCTATGATGTTAACGAGACATTCTTTACTTTTAAATTACTCTTTACATCCAGAAAGAGCAAACTGTTGTGCAAATAAATTTGACTGACAGACAACAAGTAGGGCGTTCCATTTCTCGATTTTTTAACACGTAGTAGCAGAATTTTTAGCTGTTCGCGTTTCATTAGCTTTTGGTAGCAACATCATAGCCATAGAGGAAACAAATACTGCGTAAGAAGAGACGGAACTCCCATACTAGAGATTTAACGACGTTTGTAAGGACGTCTTGCCAACATAAAAAAAAACCTATGCTGCCAACCACACGCGAACAATCTGTCAACACTAGTGATGCCAGCAAGATTTTTTGTTGATATCGACTTTTTTCATCGATATCGATAATTACAGAAACGTAGATATGCATTCAGCCATAATGAAATTATAATATTTTGGTAGTGAGGGGAAAATAAAATAACCACTTCTATACTAAACAGAGTTTATTTGTTTAATCAGTAAGAAAAAAAATAAAAAACACTTTTAGTATTGTTTTATTTACGCGTTAATATTAACAATAATAAGAAACAGATTATTATTTAGTATCTTAACGCAAACATTTATTGTTTCGAAAATAAATAATACTGTTAAGGCTCGGTATACTGCTTACAAGCGCCCCCACTTGGTATTTGCTTCGTTTTCTGCTTTTTGCCGTGAGATCCTTTATGTATCAACCTGCTTAAATATCAACCTTCCCAAACATATTATTTATTATACCAATATTCTCTTTCTCACGTAGGGTTGAAAGATTTGCTATTGGTAACAGACTTGTCGAAGGCTTTCCAGCAGTAGCAGCAACTGAAAAACATGACAGATATAAATTTAAAATTTTATAACGATATATTTCTGTGCAACTAATTATCCTGTATTCTGATCATTACAAAAAAATTGTACTAGTCTTTTTGTGTCTCAAATTTTATGTAAATCCGTTCAGCTGTTATAACGTGATTGTGTGGCAAACACTTTCACATTACTACATTAACTAGTTAACTTGGTATTTGCTCTGCTCACAATGTCACCTTTGGCTTAGACCAATCGATTTACAATTGAACAACATACAAAGAAATAAACATACAAACGAATTAAGAGCCTCTACCTTTTTGAGGGCAATAAAAATTTTAATGCATACCTATAAAAAAGGTAATTATTGAAAAACAAAATAATGCTAAAGAACAAAAAAAAGTCCTGAAATCTAGAATTATATTCAGCAATACTAAATACACCATGTGAATTGTTTTCTAGATCGATACCTATGTAAACTAACAATAAATATTAATGCAAACATAGCGACTATAACAGTCAGAGCCCATTATTAAGAAGACAAGAGTGGGATCACGTAGAAGTTCGAGTGTAGTCAGTTAGATGAACAGGATCAAGTCAGTCTAGGCAAAATGTTAGAACTGATTTTAACCATGCATTCATGTATTTACATATTAAAAGGCACAATATTAAAAAAAACCTTCGGCATCTCACACAGCAAAAATTTATATATATTTTAAATACTATAAAAAGTTAGTGGTTCATCAGGCCAGATTTATTTTTTGAGAATTGGTTCAGAAAGAAAATAAGAAATAAAGAAAAGGTGTTTTAAAAGTAACTTGATTCTATGGCGAATACTAATAAATGGAGCCCTACATTTTAATTTCTATGCTAATTTCTACATACCATTCATTGACAGTTCACTGAGAATGATTCTGTGTTCTACATTTGATGTGGCTTGCTGACTTGTTGATGGCTTCAGCTCAGGTCCTAAAATGATTATATGCCTTTTTTATATTGATTTTTATATGACCTTTATTACAGATTCCATACAAAGATTCAATCCTTATAAAAACAGAATCAAACGGAACAAATAAGCTTTGAAAAAATTTTTTTTTAAAAAATACATTGGAACTTGTTTTGCAAATTCTGAAATTTCTAGTCCTCTTACCACAATAGGTCCAATACAGACTTTTGATCCTTATAAGAAACTAGATTGAATGACATAAGAAAAAAGTTTTGTAAAAATTGCCTATTATTTTGCTAACTATTATCTCAAGTTTATTGACCCCTTAGAACCCTATATTTGCAAAACAAGCCAAGCTGTAGAAAAAGATATTGAAAGCCTTTTTGGCTTTAAGAAGTCCATTTAAGAAACACAAAAAGTATATGTTTTCAAAAACATCTATATTTCCTATAGGTATCACCTGTTTACTTGAAATAATCAATAAAAGCAAAATTTATACTTTGAAAAAATTTTTGAATTTTGAAAAATTTAAAAGAAGGACTTGTTTATAATTTAAAGACTGGAAACCCTTACACATTATGCTTGCACTACACTATACCTTAAACATATTATACTCTAAATATTTATAAACTCTGCTCTACCCAAAGTTTGTCTGGAAGAGATCGCTTATTAGCGATAAGGTCGCAAGTTGTATTCTTTTTTGTAATTTTGTACTGTTTCTTAAATGTGCAAATAAAGTTTATTATTATTATAATTGGAAATAATTATAATTAGAGATATAAGCAAAACTAATTGTCACCTACAAAATGTTTTTTTTGTTCTTATTCCTACTCATACTCACAAAACAATAATTAAATATATTTTTTTACATCCACCTCAAACCACCGCTGCACTACCTTAAATTTGACTATAGCACTGAGTATGTATTACCTTGTCTGCTTGACCACAATGGTAAAGGAAATTGTAACAGTTCATCATCAGATAGTGGTTTAGACATCAAATTCAATGTTGGGAAAGCATGACTCTTCAATCAATTTCCTTTTTTATTATAATCATTTTTATGGAAATGATTTCCACATATATTTTGAGTTTCATGTAGTTTTTTTATCGGTATGTGTACAAGGTCTTCGATTCCAGTGACTCGAACTCATTCTCTTCAACTGAAAATTTAATATTAATTCTACAATGGTGTGAAGTTAAGACACTATGATCAATGACAGTTCTTGCCCCAAATAAATTTAATGTTTTCATCCATTTATACACATTTCAGCTCCTTGGTACCATATTATTGCATCATTGTTAAAGTTGTATTTAGGTTTGCTATATTTCAGCGCAAACAAATGCCGGCACGTGCTTTAAAAATAGATTACAAATTTTGAAAAGGAATTCATGTACGAACAAAGTACAAAATCTTAAAAAGTAGTATACCTATAAAATTTTAATAATAATAATAAATAAAATGATTTATTTACAGGTATTAACCCAGGTTTTACATGATTTTTAAGTCTAAATTAAATCCAATTAAATCAAACAAAACAAATCAATCAAATTTAATTAAATTATTCATATTGTGCATGCGCTGCCTGTAGCTGCGTATGTTTTAGACTAGCTGTTTAACACCATCAACACCAACCTCAAGCAGAATTCATAAAGTTATGACATCACATATGTCTAAGAGATTTTTGCTTGTAAGGAATGACAGTTCTAACACCAGTTATCATTAGTATATTCTCTGGTTGGCATAGCTACACCGAGTGCAGTTAACACAAAGATTTCTAACGCAACTCTGTGCAAAAATTCTCCACAGATAGTAAAATTAATTTGAAATACCTAATTAGATAATACTCGGTGGAACAATTTTACATTATTATCAGTAACAGTGAGAAAAGTTATACCTACCTAATCCAGGGCTGCTTTCAGAAGCTTTGGACGAACGCTTTAAAGTTATTCAGAACCTCGAGTGAAATGCACCGATAGCATGGAGTTCTCACTTTCTAGTCTTCAGAACCCCAATGAAGTTTAAAAAACCTGTTCAATACATTTGAGTGTGTAAGTGAAAAAACAAATTGCGCTCGGATGCAGGTTCTGAACACACCGCTGGATAGATTTTGAAAGATGTGTGTTGTTTAGAACCAAATGTAACTCACCGATTGACATTCAAGGGAAACTTCGAAAAATGTAAGGAGTCGTTGCCGCTTCGCTCCTTCAATTCACAAATTTCACATGTTCTCCAGCTAGACCTGCCCATTGTTTTTAAGGCAAATTGGAGTTGACTGGACCGTACGAATTTATACGTATATACAAGTCAGTTTAAAAAATGTGTTAAGGCTAAAAAGTCACTGTCTTACGATATAAATTACAAATATCTGCTAACAAAAGAAAGAGTCTCTATCTCGAAATTGTACACTATATTAGGAAATATATATATATAAAATGCTTAAATATTTACACAATAACGAGAAAAAATAACTTTAACAAAAATTCAAAATAAATAGTTCAAAAACTCAGTTATTGAGGTTAGGCTTACGAACGTCAATGTGTTGCTATATTCAAATTTATTTTCTGCTATAATGTGAAAAGTTTTTTTGTTTAAGAAATGTTTCTCAAATGCAAATTGGTGTTAGTATCTTAATATTACTACTTATGATGTTTCCGAAGTGGAATATCAAAAATAAATGAAAAAATCTTAAGGAATAAGAAAATTATCAAATAAGAAACGTCGAATATTTTATACTACATTAGTTGACCCGTTTTTTTATAGCAACACTGAAACAAGTGTCGCTAGAACCTTACAAACCCATACATTTGTGTCTTTGTAAGAAGTTTCCAGGCACTGATCATAGCAAAATCTAATGTTGACTTTTAGCGTTTCTTTTGAGCGGTTTTGCTACGAAATGTTGCTATCAAAAACCCATGTCGGGAGGTGGGTATTTTGCGGTACTTTTTGACTGCTGTCAAATGTGAAAGTGAATCCTTTGAGAAAATTACTTATAACGTTGTTTTTTCTAGAGAAATGTTTAGTTTAGCATTATGAACTATATATCTTTGTTATTATCCACAAAAAAATCAAAATAAAATATTTAAACATATACACACACGGAACTGTCAAAAAATGACGCGAAACGCGTTTCGTTTGGACAATAATTAGGGCGTTCCATTTGGCGTTTTGTTAACACTAACTAGCAGAATTCTTAGCAGTTCACGTTTCATTAGCTTTTTGTAGCAAAATCTGATGTTGACTTTAGCGTTCCCTTTGGGCGGTTTTGCTACGAAATGTTACTACCAAAAACCCATATCGGGAGGTGGGTATTTTGCACTACTTTTTGACAGCTGTTAAATTTGAAAGTGAATCCTTTGAGAAAAATACTTGAAAAGTTTTTTGTTTAGAGAGAAGTTTATTGTTGCATTATTAACTATATATCTTTGATATTATCTAGAAAGAAATCAAAATAAAATACTTAAACATTTACACACATGGAACTGTCAAAAAATGACGCGAAACGCGTTTCACTTGGACAATAATAGCGCCGCTGAAATTGTTAGATGCGCTCAAACGGAACGGGTAGTTGGTGCTAAAATGAGGTTTTACAGTTAAATTTTAACGCGGCTCAGAAGGAACGCCCTAAATAGCGCCGCTGAAATTATCAGATACGCTCAAACGGAACGGGTAGTTGGTGTTAAAATGAGGTTTTACTATTTAATTTAAAAGCGGCTCAGAAGGAACTCCAATAAGATTAAAAGTGATACCATAAGTATTTGTTTCCTCTATGAGTGATACTATAGTTGGTTTTACGTTTTGAGATTACGAGTTCCCATTACGAGTTTTGCCACCGACATCTATCGTTCGTGTAGCTTTGAAATGTTACTAACACGGTTACTAATAACATTTTTGGTTGCAAAACCTACGGTTGACGTAAACACACTACGATAAATATAGGCTGTTTGACAGATTAACACAAAAACCCCACCTCTCGACATGGGTCTAAAGTTTAATTTTTCGGTGGCAAAAGTTACTAAAATATCGTAAACGAACATATGACAGTTTGTTACAGATGATACTAAAATTTTGTTTTTTTTGACACCAATGGTAAACGAACGGATGACAGGTGACAAAAGTAATAAAAATAAAGATTCTGCATCCCAAAACGAACGCGCCCTACAAAAGAAAAGAAAGGAATTAAAAAAATGGTTTGTTATGATATGATTTTTAATATTATTCTACTCTTTGGATATGATTTTATAAGGTGTGTATTTCTATTTCTTATCCAAAATGAATCAGCCGGACCATATTGCTAGTATGGGTTTATTAGCTCATCTAAACGCTGATGAACTGAAAGAAATGCTGAATGATGATACAAAGTTTGATACTGTTGTAAAGGATGTTAAACAGGTGAAAATATTTTTGTTTTGTTCATCATACATGATCATTACTAGTTTTTGACGTAGTACTAGATGCGGCTAATATGACTAAAAGGGCGCAATTATTTTTCATCAGGACTTCGTTTTGAACCCCCAAACGATTTGAAAGTTCCAGTATGAGTCATTCTGTGACCCTTTGAAATTAAAACTACCAGTGAGGAATAATATTAGATCAGATTATAGAAAATAGAACTTTACTGGCTTATGGTAGCAACAATAACTGTTTTGTAACAGTATTTTTAGCAGGTTTGTTGCTTTTGAATTTTAAGTGATGTCATAAGTAAATGGCATTCCATTGTAAAAGTCAAATTTTTTAGTAATAAAAACTGACACCACCATACCTATCAAAATAGGTTTTTGAAATGTTATTACACTTCAAAAACAAGCAGAAGTAGTTGGTGTCAAGTAGATACTTTTATTTCTTATTATAGTAGTTTGTTTGTTCTGGTTTTGCTGAACATATCGGTATGTTTATATTAATTGTATCATTTCATTTCAAACTGCATTTTAAACAACAAAAGTAAGTGTTTCATTAAGCACTATTAGAGCTGTCAATGTTATATCACTAAGCATTATTTTCAGCAACTGTCTTCTAAGGAAGGCACCTTTTGTAACTGAAATTTATTTTACTTGTGAAATATACACAACAATTATGTCAACAAAATGTCGGCATATGTATATGGTCTTGTAATATTTTTTTTTTATATTTTAATATTTTTTTTACCTAAGAGTCTACCGTGACAATTAAATTGATATGCACCTCAAACCAAAGTACCAATCTTTGTTAAAAAGTCTACATTCACATTTAAAAGCTCAGTAAAATATTAAACTTGCCACAGGTAAAAGACTGGGAGACAGAAAAAGCCATGATTATTGCAAGTAACCGTTCACTTGCAGAATTCAACTTGTCTAAGGAACCAGAATTACAAGAGCTTAAGACACAGGTTCAGGAGAAATCTGAGGAAGGAGAACAACTTTGTGCACGTATACAAGAACTGTTAGATGAATATAGTAAGTGTTGTAGCAGGGTGTCCACTCTAATTCCCAAAAAAAATCCCTGACTTTCCCTGACCATTTCTTCAAAATTCCCTGACCAAAAATTATAATATTTATGAAATCTTTTATACTTTCAAACACTGTCTTCCAGTTTTCCGTTTTTTGAGGAAACTGTGATTTACATGAGGTCCATCCATTGAAAATTGCAACAATTTTCCGAGGTCTAGGTCTGAAAAACCCCCTAGAAAACTGCTTAGTAAATATTTAGCAGTAGACCGCCCCATAAAAACACTAGTCCAGTATCTCGATTCAACTTTGTCTGAATCTGTGTTCCAGATTTGAATTACCAAATCCATTTGGCATTTTTGTGATACCTTATTTAGGCTCTCGTCAAAGGCAACTACATAAAATTTTAAATTTTTCATTATATTAGGCAAATTTGTTCTTAAATGTGGCGCTATACCATGATTTATGACGTATGCTGCCTTAGTTTTGCCCATAGAATAACCGAGTGTGATCTTGCTGTCAGTAAACATTCTCTTAAAGGCTTTGGAAGTTCTGTCACATGAATTTAAGCTCATTTTATCCAAAATTAACTCTATCGCCCAAAATATTTCAGCAGACGTAACTGCATCGTCCCTATATGTGAAGTTATATACAGTTTTGGGAGGTACGGACGGCTCTGCAACTGTCGTTGTAGTTGCACTAGTACTAGGATTGCTGTTAATATTATCAATACGAGCTTTATTTTGAAATATTTTTAACAGTTTTTTTTTTATTTCAATAATTTTATATGTTTGGGCCCTTTGGCATGTGATACTAAGGCTTGTTTGCCTAAGTATTAATTTATTAGTATTTACTTATTAATTTTTTTGCAGCACATTCTGCAGTAAGCAGCTGCTGTATCAGTTGGATCTTCATCAAGCCACTCTACAAATTCTGAGTTCACTTTGGGTCTAGCCACACTTTATTAAAATGACACTTTTTTGAACTCATTTTGACATTTATAATTTAATCACTTAACACTAATAGTTCACAGTAATAAACAGAAATGATGCTGATCAAAAACTTTTAATAAGTAGTAGTGAAGAAACATGAATATATCCCTCCAATAGCCTGAAAATAAAAATGGTTCTATAGACTAGACAAGGGTCAGCTAGAGCATAAAATTATCCCTCATTATCAATCACTGGGATAGTAGCATTTTTGTTTCACCTAAAATTTTTGTAAATACCATTTTTTTCCCAGACCTTACCATAAGCTTCCCAGACCTTACCATAAGCTTCCCTGACTTTCCCTGACCACTTTTAGCTTCCCTGACTTTTCCCTGACTTTCCTTGACTTTCCAGAAAGTGGACACCCTGTGTAGGTATGATAATAACCTTTGGAATATCAAGGCCTCTTCAAGGCCTTTCTTCTTATTGCTAGGCTGATTTACACAATTACTACTGCTGTATGGTGCATCAAGGAAGTTTAATTTCTATTTTTGGATTTCAGAGATTCATTAATCCCTTTGATAAAAAGCCACAATATTTCACTCTATATCTGATATGATGAGTTGTAAAAAAAATTGATAGAATTTTTAGTCTTTGTGTTTTAATTTTCTTCCAATATTCATCAAAATTTATTATACATTCATTTTAAGTGTTAGGAGCATAAATAACAACAAAGGTAAAGAAACAGCAGGGCAAAGTAAGTTTCCTTTTAAGGGTAAGTATGAAACAACAGATTTATAAATATTTGGTTATTATATAAAAAAGAAATAAATGTTTGAAATTGTCACCTAGCAGGCCCCTACACGTCAAGCACTAGCTAGGCACCAAGCCACCAAACTACTAGCTAAGCTAGCCATCTCCACAGCAGTCATTCCCAGGTACTCACCAGGTATGCTTAGCCTCTATGCGCTAAGCATGCCACCTGCCGGGTGGATGTAGACAAAAATTATATAATTCAGCTACATATAAGCTTTTCAGAAAATTTATTACAGGTCCATTCTTCCCAAAATATAAAACAATATTTACTAAAGTCAAGATGTTTAGAGTTGTTACCATATCAAAAATATTAATCCAGGCTTAGTTATATACCTAAATCCAGTATTGATTGGTGTGGGCAAAAAAGATAATGCATCAAAAATTAAAAATGCAAATTGCATCTAAACAGTACTGAAGAATCATGCAAATATGTTGCATAAAATATTGTACCCTAAATATTATTGTTTTGTATTATTGATAATTAAGAGCCTTAAGAGTTTATATTTCTCAAAAAATTGTTTAATGGCTTACTATCAACTTCAACTTTACATAGCATTTTTTTTTTTCAGAATCAAAATCAGCTGGTGTTTCACCTGATACGACTCACGCCCTTTTGCAAACAGCTGCTGCAGAAATGGAAGAGCAGTCTGAAGATATTTCGAAAGACTTCCTATTGGGAAAAATAGATGTTGAAAAATTCCTTGAAGACTTTGAGCCTATTCGCAAGAAGATGCATTTAAGGAAGTTTAAAGCTGAGAAAATGGGAGAATTGTTAAGGAGTGGAAGTCAAAATACATATGGCAATGGACTTGCTAGGCCATATCTGCCTTATCCTAGTTATGGACCTCCTCAGAGTGCATCCAATGTACCATACCCTATGGGGCCTCTAAATATGCCTATGCCAGGCATGTATGGAAATCACTTTTAAAGTTTAAGTTAAGGATGATGAAGTTAAGAAATTTGTCAAAAAATGTCAGACCAACTGTGGGTATAGGAACAGACAAGTTGTCATTTTATATAATTTTCTACAACTACATGTGCCGATAACTGTTTTATTCAACTCCGTGTTTTGTTATAATGAAAAAATGTATGTATGTATTTTTAACTTTTAAAGTCATCTGATGGACAAAAGACACAAGAATGTTATTAGTTCTAAATCTAAATTATATTATTAAACCCTATGATTTGAAAATGTAAATAAATTAAAAATTTACGAAACAAATACTATTTTAGAAAAATAAGAAACCATGGACTATCTATTTAGATTTTAAATTCAGTGAGTCTTTATCTTTATTACACTTTAGTTAACATGAAATGCATAAAAAACACTGTCAATATTTTTTCTAAGACATTTCAGAATCTAGGAATTTGACACACATTACCTTCGACAAACACATCATTACTACACTTTTATTTATTAACGATTTAAAATCGTCAGCTTAAAACAGTGCAATTCACACAATGCTCTTGGGCAGATTACTCATTTCCGTTTCACAAAGTAGTCTATGCAAGTAGTTTTAAATAGGTAAGTAATTATGTAGTGATTCTCGGGTGACATAGGCGAAATACTGTGTCTTGAAGCACAATAAGTCACATTGATATTTCGTACCGGGTTCGAAATGACGCTTATTTTTACCCGAGATTGGAAGCTAATTTTAGTTTAGTAGTCTTAGTTTTTTCGCCTTCAACTTCAAATAGTAACATAGAGTGAAGTGAAGAATACTTTTTCTACTACCTAAGAGTCCGATCTTAACTCATCATCAGAATCACTCTCAGAAGAAATTGCAATGTTTTCGATGTTTCGCCGAATCAGTTCTAGTTTATGATTTTTTTTAAATACATTAATAAAATAAAAAGGGGAAGAAAATATAATGTTAATTGGTTGGTTTGGAGGACCTTTGTGGGATATAAGAAAATTATAGATCAAAAATATGGTCTGTAAACACATATTAAGTACATATGGAATAACTAGTAGCTTTTGCCACCGGCTCCGCCTGCTCTTAATTTGCTTATCACCATGGGATTTCTACGGCAACTTCTTGATTGTACTAAAGAAGTTGGCTATAGCTGTAGCTAGATTTCATTCAAGTAGAATTTCCGCGGAAACTTTTGTATTTCCTGGGAATAGCCGTCTTCATCATCTCTGCTAAATTTTAGGTAAGTTCATTGAGTAACAAGTTACAAACTTTCACATTTATAATGTTAGTATTTAGTATTTGAAATTCAGATACTGTATCATTGTAACAGTAATAAAAAATTTGAAAATGAAATATCTCAAATGTAAATTTTGGTAAACATTTTTGTTTCTGGGAACAAAAACTATTTTATTTTACGACAATGTTGACCATATTTGGTGACCAGTTAGTTAGTCCATACTGTCACTACGTATCGCAAAAATATTTCAAACCAAATTGATTATCATAAAATCCACTAACATGGTGCTTTATTGTAGGTACTAATTAGCTAAACGACCCAATAGGAATTATCAAAATGATTTTATGGTAGATTTCAATTTAGGTTAATGTATTCTATTCCGATGTATAAATCTTTGTGTACTATCATATTATTTGATATTTTTTTAATTACATTAAATCGTTTAATATTAATGTTCCTGTAGAGTGACACTTGTGTCGACTTCTCAGTATTATCGCAAGCTAAAAAATCATTTCATTCATACAGTACAGTCATACGTAATATGCTCACGGTGTAATGAATGTCTAGAAGGATTTTTCCTTAATGTAGGCAATGGCCGATGTATGAATTAAAAAAATGTTTAGACTGTGGTATTATGTTAAGCATCAGGTTACTACTATCTACTATAAATAAACTATCGATTTTAACTTCTTGACGTAATTTATTTAAAGGTTATCAATCATCGATTTAGATTTTAAAGTTATACTGTGTAGAGTGCCATAGGAACTCGAACTAATAAAAAAGGAAGCTGAAGCAGGAGTCCAAAAGGTGAAGCATCGCTGAGTAAGCTGATCTAGTGTCAGAGCGAGATACAGCTGTTAATATGATGCTAACATATAGAGTTCACAAAATCTTCATCAAGAAGCTCGAAACTTGTGATCAGAAGAAACAACTAAAACACTACTGGGCAAAATACATAAAGATGCTCTAGGAGGCATACAGCACAATTGGCCTTGTCAATAGTCGGCTACCTGCTACCAAAAAAGCCACCAAGTAACAAGAAGCAAATGCAGAAAATAGCCTGACCGCTATGTACCAGGTTTTCGCACTCGATATTAACATACGTTGTTAAGGATCTGCTTTCACTTTTAAACACTGCACCGTCTTCCTTATTTATTGCCTAGTATATAAGAATTTATGAATGGACCCTATAGTGTCAAAAACATAGTAGGTAGGTAGGCCTGCTCGACACTTGACAGATTTTATGGACAAATGCAAAGGGAATCGAAGATGTAATATGTAAATATATATAAAATTGAAATAAGCATTTTTTTATTTTATCTAATCACAAAAATAAATAAATAGTAATGTATCCGTATTTTATTATTATTTATTTTACGTCTGAACTTTCTTATCTATTACAGAGGTAATATTTACACTTACAAATTTAATAACAAGCAGGTTCGACATAATTATTATTTACAATGCAATAATAAACTAAAAACAATATACAACACTAACTATTTTGAATTTACAAAAATAAATTAGACTATTTTCTTTTAACTTGTACACATTTTAAAGAATTATAACTACATAATGGGTCGTAGTTGCGTAAATATATTACCTTATATTAGGATATATACATATAATATAATATAGCTGAAGCTTTGTTTTTATGTATAAATATTGATGTATTTGATAGCCTATTTGAGGAAGGCTATAGGTTATTTAATTACTCTACGACACCTACAACCATAGCAAAAAAAAATTCCTAAGCGAAACTAAGTGATAGTGCGGGCTAGCAAGCGAGAACGGAAATATATTTCACCAAAAATATAAACACCTGCCAATATATTTACGTGACTATAACCCATTATTTATAACCCTTTAAAATTTTCTCATTTACCTAAAAAAAAAAAATTGTTCATCATTTTCCGTGGTCGTCTGCATCTATTGCCTGTTTTCGATGCGATACTACATCTGTGTCGTAATCAGTTGTGCCATTGATGACGAGCATGGCGAACATCCCCCCAATTATAAACATAAGATAAATTATAGCTTCTTGACGATTAGATGATTCTGCATATTCTACTTTCATTCTTTTCTTCTTAATCATTTGCTTTTCGTATTGAGATTTCTTAAATACATCACCGTAGTGGCTCTTTGACCTATAATAAAAAATAATACACATGATAAATAATTACAGACATACAGAACAATGCGCACGTGTATAACAACTGCAGTATCAATAGTTCTCCAAAATATACGGGATACAGTGACAGGCTATTGTAAAATAAACAGGGCATATTAATATGGTTATGATTACAACCTGTGAAATGCTTTACACTGCAAGTCTATTCAAGGTAAAACGATAAGTAAATATTGTACTGTAATTTATAGTTTGTCCTGGTACAAGCAATGTTTACCGCCTATCATGCAGGACTAAAAGTGATGGTAAAAAAGAGGTGTCCACATTACAATGTGGGTGTGTATGCAGCCGCTGGTTACCCCCTTCGGAAGATAAAAACTAGAGATACAACGGATATCCAGGAACTATTCGGTATCCGGCTTAATTTTACCATCCGGCCGAATACCGGATGGTAGGTTAATATCCGACTGGATACAGTCTTATCAGCTTTATACGTCCCTACTGCTGGGGCACGGTCTACCCTAACCGAGGGTGATTTGGGCCATAGTCCAGTGCGGATTGTGGACTTCACATACGTCTTTTTTTTGACGTATGCAGGTTTCCTCACATGTTTTCCTTCACTGAAAAGCTAGTGGTGTCAATAATCAATGTACTTGAGAAATTAAGAAAAAGTCTTATGGCTACATGCCGGGCTCGAACCTTCGCCACTCATGACAAGGTGAAATTAAAACTTCTCGGCCACCACAGACAGTTAACTTGTAAGATAATCTAATCACAAATAAATCCATCACATGAATCTGTGAGTAAATCGGACATTTTCTGGCGTAGTGCCTTGGTTTACCAGAACAAAAAACAAGATTCCCTTACGGAACTTTAGCCTGTCTGTCACTGCTGTTTTTTCAGTACCTACAAATGGTAATGCCCTGAAAGTTTAAATACAAATAGAAGTCTTTATCTTGGGTAAAAATAAGAAAATAATTTTACAGTTAATTTGATATTGGTTCTGAAATTGGACTTGTGATCTAAAAGGGGGGGTTAAGTAACTACTGCAAATAGACTTTGCACATTTCAAAATATTTTTTTGTACATCATTTTATGTAAGTTTTTGACATATCGTAAAAAAAGATGTCCCAGAAGTAAGCTAGTCAAACCTCTAAATCACCTAGCATACATTCTCGAAAATACCTTTTAAAAGCTCGTAAAAGGCTCGAAACTTTGTGACTAGTTTCATCTCAATACTATGAATAAGATAATCTCGGACCGTTATGCTTACTTCTGCAATAGCTCGAAATTACTGTTGAGAAGCTCGAAAATTTATGCTAGGTGTGATTTCTAAATAACAGTTTCGACTAGCTTACTTCTGGGACATAAAAAAATGTGCGAAAAACTAAAATTTAAAATGACTCCTAATAACATTTTAAGAATTAAATGGTTTTTGAATATTAATACCAGGCAATTTTCCCTACCAGTTCTCTACCGTAATCCCATCGAAAACTGCACCAAGCTCTAATTTATTGGTAATGCACGAATTTGGATTAAACATAGCTATCAAATGGCGACAACCGCATTAAAATGTGATGCCATAATAAACTTCTAAATAGTCACTCTTCTATATTTTTCGAAACTATAACTTGGAAATTATATCGATTACCAAAAATTATTAAGCAGCTGAGCGCAAATAGAAACAGTACTTCCGATTTTTAAGGTTCCCTAGCCAAATGGGAAAAAACAGAATCCTTATAAATTCGTCATGTCAGTCCGTCCGTATGTCACAGTTTTATATTACACTGCTTTGGGTAAATATGGAAAACGAAAAAAATATTTTTCGAGGCTGTAGCTCTCCTAACATTTTAACCGAGGTATGCATATTTTTTCATTTCAACCCATCATGTGCAGTATTCAAATAATAAGGCTCTAAAAATGCCTCAAAGGTTCCTAAGAAACTTTTTCTCTAAAATTTATATTTTGCTAGTTATTATCTTTCAAAGTTGATAAATTTGTACCCCCTAACTTATAAATTGCGTGATCTTAAAATCTGATATCTATAAAAACGGTAAAAAAAAATGTTTGGTGTAAGGGGGCCCTTTACATATTTGTTTTATTTTTAAAGTGAATATATAACTAAATATTTTGTGTATATTTCAAGCATCTACCTGTTGCCGTTATTAATATCTAGCAAAAACGAGGAAAAAAATCACGTTTGTTGTAAGGGAGACCCTTAAATATTTATTTTATTCCGTTTTTTGTATTTGTTGTGATAGCGGCAACAGAAATACATCTTCTGTGAAATTTTCAACTGTCTATCACGGTTCATGAGATACAGCCTGGTGACAGACGGACGGAGAGCGGATTCTTAGTAATAGGGTCCTATTTTTATCCTTTGGGTACGGAACCCTAAAAATCACGATAATCGGCCTTCATAAATACTACCAACGAAAATGGTGTTGGACAAAATCGTTTCATAAGTTTTTTAATCACCTATAATTATCCTACGGAACCCTAACTTTAAGCGTGTACGTAATGTACTTGGCCAGTTATTTTTTTGAATTTGTTGTAAAATGTGATTGCTAAACAGTTTTATTATGTAATCTTATAGTTTAACTTAAATAAATAAATAAATATATATTTTTGGACATTACACACAGCGCCGTCTGGCCCCAAAGTAAGCAGAGCTTGTGTTATGGGTGTCGGACAACGGATACAGATACATATATATTACTTTTTTTTTTGTAAATACATACATATTATACATAAATACACCCAGACTCAAGACAAACACAAATGTTAGATCACATAAATGTTTGTCCAATGCGGGAATCGAACCCACACCCTTTGCGCAGCAGTCGGCCACACTACCAACTAGGCTGCGAGGGAGTCAACTAGCTGCTGCCCGCGACGTCGTCTGCGTGAACGATATACTATAACGCCACTTTTTGTGAACGAACCATAGCGCGATCTAATTCGACGCCAACGCCATCTAATTAGCAAATAGGAAACATTTTTATATAGTGAAAAATTATAATACATCAAAGTTATGAATTACACGTTTTTTTAACATTAAATAAATGGCTATGTGTGAGTAGAATAATTAATAATAAAGAAGCAAGTCAAATATGCGTCATTAGATTACACGTTGTTACAGAATGCGTTGAAGAAATAAAGGTTCACTGCTCGTTCCCCGTAGGTGATATCGTGGTAATATGTAGCCGATATGTTGACCCGACCTCTTAGTAATATTTGTGCCAAATTTGAAGTAAATCCATGCAGTATTTTTTAAGTTTATCCCGGACAAACAGACAAAAATTCTAAAAACTATATTTTTGGCTTCGGTATCGATTGTAGATCACACCCCAAGTATTTCTTTATAAAAATATTCAATGTACAGTTTTGACTTTCCTACCATTTTATTATATGTGTAGATATCATACCATGAATCGAAGTCATAAATAGGTGTTTTCCCATCTATTGTAGGAGTGATGTGGCGATATGCTCGGGACTTGTAAAACTTAAGAGTGGGATCAACTGGCTCAGGTTCCGGCTCGTAGTGCACCCGAGTTGTATTCTCACGACCCGTCAGAAGTCCTTACAAAAAAATTTGATGCTTAGTAAGGCTTTGAGTAGGTACCTATTACAAAAGTGTTACAGTGGGGTCTCTTAATCACTTAACCATGCTAACTCAATCATTTACAGATGCGATGACCTCTGTCATAGAGTAGCGCAACGGTAAATAATTATGCGCGTGCAACAGAGACAAATAGTGACCGGTCATTGAACGAAATTCTTCCTGCTTAGCGTCCGTGCTATAGCATGTATAGTTCATACATTGTTGTTGTAAAGTATCAAACGTTTTGTTTTTCATACATTGTCATAGGTATGTGTGAATTATATTAAAATTTCGAATCATAGGACATTTTTAAGAAAAAATTGTCTACATAGATAAAATTTGTGCTAATGATGACGGCGGGTTTACACCTTATACACTGCCGCAAAATAACATACTACACAACTTCAATACATACCTTTGTCATACATTTTTTTTAGTTTGATATTTCCTAACACTTCATATGCTTCTGTTATAGATCTAAATTTTTTTGCAGATGCTTCATCCTGTTAAAGAATAAATTAATGTTTAGTAATGCTTTTAGAATTGTGGTGTATATTAAATTAATAAATATACAGTGTACATTTAAGTGTTTAGTGTGCATTCATTGCACACCAATAGCCAGGTCTATTACCTACAAACAAACAAGTCCATGGCATACTAATAGATGGTTCCATTTACAAATAGGCAGGTTATAATAGATAATAGGCCTACTTAAAACTATTTAATTAAATTAACATTGTCATAGATAGTGGTGGTGATCTTACTGTCGTCATAAAAAAATACAAATTAGCACAAAATTTCCATAACAATTTATAATACTTCTTACTGTGTTACTATATACCAATTATTTAATTTTCTTTTGTAAAAATTTAAATCCAATATTATAACTTAAGACTACTCATATTTAAAAATACTGTGAATAATGAATAATCTCCCTAACTATTGATCGCAGACTAGTCATTTCTTTACAAAAGCGTTGAGTCTTATTACGATGTTCATTACGCATGACAGCTGTCTTACTAAAGACTACACATTGATTTTATTTTTTGTATTACAACTTAAAACCGTTTTTTCGCTTGCCAAGTGACTATGAGCATATTTAAATGGCCAGCAGCTAGGCCAAAAACTATATTGCGTGATTTCACAATAGCTGCACAACCAAGCTGAATTCTTTGATTAACCTCTTTTTTACAGTTCGACCTACTTAACTGGACTACTTGCTATCGGTATGTGTATACGTCAACAACGTTGAGAATTGCATTTCCAACAACATTCGGTACAGGCGCGACAAATTAATCATTACCTGGATAAACATTTACAGAGCCATATCAAATTTGACAGCTGCCATCCGAAATGAAGATTTGGATGAGATCTAAAACTTTTGTAAAGAAACCTCTAGACTGCAATGAACAGTTACGGAGATATAGCCATTTCTAGTTTGACAGATGTCATCGGGAATGAAGATCTTAATGAGATCTGTAACTTCTTTAATACTAGTCTATGATCACTAGTTACTGGGATATAGTCCTTTATATTTTGACAACGGAAGTAGGTAGTTTTAACAAGAGTATATTTTTTTTTTTAAATGTGATTTTAAATTTTAACAAGACCTGTTTATATTGTAGATAAGTTATATACAAGTTAAAGTTAGAATATTAATATTTAAGAGAAAATAAAATAATATAATAAACAAGACATTGCTAAATCAAAAATATTGGGATTCAGTTTTTATAGGCTATAAAATAAAATATGATTAAGTTGGGATTAGCAACCAATATTATGAATAGCAATCATAGTATTGGCCATAGTTCTGATGCTTTGCAATAGAAAATATATTTAATTCTGTGGTGGTATGGAACCCTCAGTCAGAGGCGGCTCACCCTAAGGAGCATTTGTGGAACAATATGTTTTTAGATATTACTTAAAATAATTGAATATTATGCTTTGATTTCTTTTCATGTTAACACAGTATTCACTAAATACATTCCGTACACACACAGTTAACTCAAGATTTGGTGTGGAATTGTACTGAGACTAAGTGGACCACTAGCATTTGCGCTCCTATGAAACAAATTTCAGTTCAGAGACTTAGAGCTAAAATCAAAGAGTGTAGAAGAGAAAGTTCAACACAGTCTCACACAAAAGCAGAAGATTTTGTATGAAATATTTGCAAAATGTGGAGCGCCATTCCTGGGCTATATAAAGTAAAATACTGTTGCCAGCTTGACCCAGCCTTCGATCCGGCCGGCGCACTGTTGCCGCTCTTATCACAAGAAATGTTTTAGTTCGTGCGCGCGAGTTTTTGATTATCAGATTAAATAAGAACATACCTACATATGTTCATGTTTGTAATTTTCTAATAAGTAGGAAAAATAAAATGTGATTATTGTCATTTTAGTAATTCAGCTTGAAATAAAGTCAGAGTTGCAAAAATGTGGCACGAAAACATACACGCGCAACGGCGCGCGTTTTAATATCTAAATAGGCAATGAATTTTAGTTAGTTCAGTAAGTGAATAGTAAGTAAATAGAATAATAAAAGGTGAAAATTTAAGCAAATTCTATGTTTTTTAGTGAACACCTGTTAAAAATTGTCACAAGCCGCCTCTGAGGGGTAATACATACAAAATTTGTTCTTTGTACGAAATTGGCCAGTTAACTGCTAAAAAAGGCCCCCAATGTGCATATTCATATACTATATGGGCGTTAAGATGTTAAAGCTGATATGTTGATCACCAATAGAGTTCATTTCTCTGTGACAAAACTTTCTTTCAAATTGATGGACAGCTTACCATAAAATCAGAAATTAATATGTTATTTCGTATAAGTTATAGAAACTATTACATCAATTTGGTATCTTTATGGTTACCACATATTTTATGAAAATGGACTTTTTGGGTAGGGCGCTGTGTACAAAGGGGAGCTACTCTATTGAAAAATTAGTTGTCAGTCTAAGCTAGCTCAGACTCTAAATAAGACTGGTCTTAAATGGCATCCTTTGTAATACAATTTCATTAATAATTCTACAATTATAATCTATGAAACTATTTATCTCTGACAGTTGAAATTTGGCAAATCCAAAAAACATGCAATAAAAACCGCAAGATCAGAGGTAAATGTACAGATACAAGGAATTAGCCTTGATTTTAATTTTTATTTAGCTAGTGTAACCTAGTCATACCCAGCCTATTAATTTTTTTGCTACTAAATTGTTAACCTCAGTATTTCTTTATAAAACAGCAAACTTTGATACATTTCTTAAAAACCAGACTGAAAATGGTGTTAGTGACTTTTAATTATGGTAGCATGAATCTAGTTCAAACCTTTTTGACTCAATATTTTAGACTTACATTGGATATGTCTGGATGATACATTTTCGACAGTTTATAGTACGCGGATTTAATGTCACTTTGCGTGGCCTTTGGAGTAATTTCCAATACATCATAATGGTTTGCAGATAACCAAGAGGTGCTAACAAAAGTGCGAATTACACCATGTAATGGTTTACAATTACTATATCTCAGCATCTGAAAAATTACATAAAACCTAGCAAATTACAATATCAATATCTAACTGTTATTTTATAATAGCAAACTATTACTCTTACGAATCTTACAAAATAGATATCAATGTTACTAAATTATCAGCATAATCGAAAAATTATGTAAAATTCCATAAATAATAACACCAATCTCTGAATGTTTTTTAATATTTATACTTACTGATTACGCAGTAATTATACAAATCGTGGATAGTAATGTAACTTATGTATAAAGTAGCAATACTGAAGTATAGTTTGATTTTGATTAATTTTGTAAAACTAAAAAAAACTACTACATTTTAGATATAAAACATTCTGAAATTCCGAATCACAGATAATAGCAATATAATGTACTCTGTGGATAATAGTTAACACAGTACTTGTACATAATACTTTATAATTTGTGAACACAGTATAGACAGTATCTTTCTTTCTTTCTTTTCTTAATGAATGGCAGTCATACTACTTCTTAGTATATTTTGCCAGCGTCATGTCTGGGAAACTATATCAGTTCGAACAATTTAAAGCCACGATCAATTTTCGTTGACTATTAGGGCGTTCCTTCTGAGCCGCGTTAAAATTTAATAGTAAAACCTCATTTTAGCACCAATTACCCGTTCCGTCTGAGAGCATCTGATAATTTCAGCGGCGCTATTATTACCCAAACAAAACGCGTTTCGCGTAATTTTTTGATACTTCCGTGTGTGTATATGTTTAAGTATTTTAATTTGATTTTTTGTAAGTAATATAAAGATATATAGTACATTATGCAAAAAAAGGTAGCAACATTTCGTAGCAAAACCGCTTAAAAGAAACGCTAAAATTCAACATTAGATTTTGCTATGATTTTGCTACCAAAAGCTATTGAAACGCGAACTACTAAAAATTCTGCTACTTAGTGTAAAAAAAATCGCCAGATGGAACGCCCTTAGCGTCGTCCATTCGTTTTGCATTGGTGTCAAAAATATAAAAATTAAATTTATAATATAATATAATTTATAAGAATATAAAAATCATCTGTAACAAAATGTCATGCGTTCGTTTACGATATTTTTGTCACTTTTGCAACCGAATAATGAAACTTAAGACCTAAGTCTTTTATTCTGGTATTGTTGTATCTGGTGTTTATAGTTTTTCAACGTTATTTTATCAAGAAAGAAAACCGTCTGTTTACCAATATGTTGCCTGCATCGAGTGCGAATTGGTAGATGCTGTCGAGCTAATCGCTTTCAGAAATTTTTAAACCACCATAAGGTCTCTGACTAAGCTTCACTAATGCTTTCATATGAAAACAGCCCAAACCGACCAGTTAACGTGCCCTCGGAAACATGGCTGAGCTCAGAAAGTATGCTACTAGGTGACCACCCATCCCCTATCCCCCAATCCACTGCTTTGCTTTATCCCGACGATGCGTATGCAGTTCCCAAAAAAAATTATGTAATTAGGACAGCGAGCTGCCAATTAAATAATATTTTGAAATTAAATTACTTTCTCAGAATTAATGTTCCCATGTAGTGTAGCTGACAAATCAGAAAAAAGATGTCGTAAATCGTACCTTATGCCACCCATTATATATCCATTTTGGTACTAAAATAAATTTCGAAATTAACCAGCTTATAAGTAGATTTTTTCTAAAGAGTACTTATAATCTAGAAAATCTAAAATAAAATCATTTTTTTTATACCTGCAATGAGGATCAGTACAGTTAAAACAAATTTAATAAAATTAGTACCTATGTTGTTCTTTATAACATAAGAATGGTATATCTTTTTGAATTATTAAAATCGTACCATTACTTACAGAGATATTACATAATAAAATAACTCTTCCGTGCCGCTAAAAGCCAATGCGCCGCGATTACGTGTGACGTCATCGTACTTGAACGGACTCCGCGCTCGTGCACTCATTCACAGGTCGCTCACAACTCGACGGAGCTGAGACGCGATATGTACCTAAATAAAGTGTCGATATGTATCAAGGGTGTAAATTTGTGATAATTACTATAAAATCAATACCTACACATTATGAGTATTAATAAAGTTGAAGCTAGTTTTGTACAAGCTCAATGAGATAAACTTCCGAAAGTGGATTATTTTATGGTATTTGAATACCTAGGTAATCATTTGAAGTTTACTAGTGCTGAGATCCGTGGTTGGAAAGGTTGCACCTTATTTATCTGCCTACTTGTTGTAACATTAGTACTTTAGTTAGATAGAATCCACGCCACCACTCAAGTCCGATAGCTAGGTAAGTATACTAGGTATGTATTATCTGTGGCCACCTGCAAGGAATTTACTCTCTATCGAGAGGGTGGGAGGGGTTTGATTCTTTATCTAAGATCGAGTAGACACCGGTAGTCTTGTAACTAAATCTTGTCAAAAAGAATTATACCTCATAGGTTCCTATTCCAAAAAGCGCTATCCCTATCAAAGTATAACTTGATATTTCTCTGGTTTCCAATAAGGTAAAACAGATTCGCCGATGTTTTATTAAATTTAATTGCAATAGATCCAGTTTTTATGACAGGACTTGAGTCGTGGTGCGGACTCTAAGCTGTATGCAGGGACGTATACAGAGGGGGGGATAGTTGGGACTTATCGCCCCCCCCCCCCCGAAATCTGACGTAACATTAACTAAACGGGAGCATAACCAGCAATTTTTTACAGAGTTCATGGTTGATTCAATGTTTGTCCCCCCCCGAAAAGTATGGATTCGTACCCGGCTGTATGTGGTAGGTATCAAAATGAATGTAAAGTAAAAATACAGAGACGTATTTGGAAGTTATAAATAAAGTATTTATTAACTCTTGAATAACGAATGTTATCTTTGTTCATTTATGTGTAGATCATTCGCGATTGCGATAAATTGGCATCCGCGGATGGCTTTTGAAGTAAAGCAACTAGGTAGGTACCTACTTGCGATTTATTTAGTACGGTTCAATACACTAAACTTGCTGATCTATGACGGAATCATTAATATATATGTTGAGTGTGG
This sequence comes from Apoda limacodes, assembly GCA_946406115.1. Taxonomy (NCBI): domain Eukaryota; kingdom Metazoa; phylum Arthropoda; class Insecta; order Lepidoptera; family Limacodidae; genus Apoda; species Apoda limacodes. The sequence goes on from OX291559.1 coordinate 14,581,412, forward strand.
TTGTCATGGCTGTTTTTTACCGTCTCGCTCATTTTAAGGGTTCCGTACCCAAAGGGTAAAAAGGGACCCTATTACTATCTATTTTAATAGATGTATAAATTGTTGAAATCTGTTCTCAATCCGCAAAGTTATAGCGTAACAAAAAAAACAGTTTTTAGCGATAAAAAACAACTTCTAGACAGATTTTTTCCAAAATATTTTCAGATCTAAGTGACGTGGTATATCGATTAAAATGGTCCGTGAGCGATTTGGTCCATTTTTCATTTTAATTGTTGTGTTTGTACATTTCGGCACTATACAATATTTATTCATGGTTACAAAGTTAAACCGTGCACAAATTGGTCACTTAATTCTTTTTTAAGTCCGTGAATCAAACATTAACACTGCGCGCTTTGTTACTGCCAACGGCTAACTGGCGGCCGATGAGTAAGATGACGTCACGCACTCTACGCCGCGGCAACTCGGCGACCGACGCATTAATTTGAATACTACTAGCTCATTTATGGTCGTATGACAAAAAAAAAATATACCAATATTTTTGATTTTTCAAGGACTTTAATACTACATTCAAAACTAAAAACCTCGTTGATCCTCATTCGCAGAAAATCAATGCAGAACGCAACGTAGAATTACGAAACCGAGCGTACAGCTTTTGGCTGATGGACCAATGGTCAGTGCACAATACCATAAAAAATTTACCGCCCAAATGTTAATGCTTTGCTAAGGTTTAGGCTTACTAAAGCTAACAAATCATTTATGGGAAGCGGTGTAAAATGTTATAATAAGTTAACCGTCGAAATTCTTAACCTAGGTCATAAACAGTTTAAATTTTATATTAAACATCTAGTATGTAAGAAAGCATTTTGTAATGTAGATGAATATTTGAATGACAAAATTTTATGGCCTAGTATTACACAAAATTAATGTTAGGTTTTCTATTCAAAATAATTTACGTTTGATAAGTTAAATGAACACTCTCTAATGACCAAGACAAGTGACGATCTTATGTCTCTGTTGTTTACTTTATAGTGGTTGGTGGCGAGCTACCAGGGGATGCACCATGTTCAATCCGCCTTTGGTTGCCGGGTTTTGGTGGGGGCTTTGAATGTGTGGGGGTGTGGCGCACGAGTACGTACGTGTATGTGTATATACATATTTGGATAGATATTGTGTACTTGATGGCTTGGTTCCTGCATGACTGATTGGTAACAGGTGTACATCCGGGAGTTTCTTGTCACTTCTTCTCCCCTTAGACTAGTTTCCGAAGTGATGGTAGTTTAAATGATGTGCATTTGTTGCCGGGCTGTTGTGTAGGGGTTGGGCCACTTTCGGGTGTCCGACGTCTGTTTGAATGTGTGTGTGCATATATGTATATGTGCGTGTTTGTGTGTAGCATCCGCTCGTGTTCGGAGCCCTGCTTCTTTTTTTGCCTGGAGGATTGAATCAGATAGAACCTATAAGTTAATTTACATATAGTGTTATTATTTTATATATTATATGTATGTATTAATATATGTCTGTATGTGTATATATGAATATGTGTATGCTTATGAATACCTATTTATCTATTTATTTATGTATATATATATATATATATATATTTTACATTGTAGATCTTCTTTATTAAGTGTTTCAATACAAAACATGTATTTATTAGTTGATACACTATAAAATTATGTTTCGATTGTGATTTTACAAAGATTACCTATTGGACGCACGCAGTAAAACATTATGGTGATTAGTTTGTAAGGCTAGTTGTAGTTAATTTACTTGAAGATTCGAAAGAGTTCTTAGTAACCCATTTGAATAAAGAGAATTTTGATTTGATTTGATTTGATTTGAATACTTTTTTCGCTTCCCAACGTTTCAACCGACTTACACCGATTTTGGTCATCCCGTGTGCAATGTTAAAAAAATATTTAATGTATGAAATTCCATTCACGCTGTTTTTCTGTCTCGTACCTAAATAAATTACTTGACACTCATAGCTTCAGAACATAGTACTTAAAGAAGTTTGCCACAGCAGTAACTATAGGTCGTCCAGGTGGAACTCGGGTATAGATATTCCTTAGGGAAGTTATAATCGACCGGAATTAAAAGCAGTCTAGTGATTTGTACACACTAACAGACCAGATCTTATTTGACAAAAAAAAAATTATTAAAATCCGATCTAAATTTCTGAGATATATATAAACAAAAATACATAAATACACTTATGAAATTTGGCACACTGTTTGCCTTTATGGGCTTCCATGGGCTAAAATATGAATATAGCGCAATTCCTTAAATATTTCTATATATTTATTATATAAATAATACTATATAAGTATTATTATATTCACATACAAACGGGTCGGATTGATAAACTTGGGTTTTGATAGTCGGTTAAAATAAACGGCTGATTGCGTGCGGGCTTACACTTATATACACGCATTCAGTTAGGGTTTTGAAGAATGACAATGCGCATATCCAAAAAAACGTATAAACCGACTTTGTTTTGAAAGCAAATAACTCGCTATAAGTTACTTCGAAACAACCAATGTTTTTTGCAGACCCATCCAACGACATCCTCACACAACTGTATGATTTTTTTTTCTCAAGTTGACTATAAAACAGTAGGCCAATTTGCATAGGACAACTACATTTTTTTCCTGATCGGTGTAATATTCGAACGGACGGACAGAAGAAGAATTATAAGGGTTCTGTTTTAGCACTTTTATCCAAATCACATTCGGACATTAAAAAAGGGACATAGACATTCTGAAAAATGACGTTTTATCGGCAATAAAATATCGAAGAACATCACTACCAGAAAGACAAGCATCGATCATACGACTCTGTTGGTCACGGTATTTATACATTGCTTTCTAGACACGGTCTTTATTGCGACTCGGAGGAACATTGACAGTAATGTATATTGCTAGTATTTTGATAATTTAAGATATTGTTTATCAATGACAATTTTGATTTTAAGGTTATTTTCCTTATAATTATGTATTCTTCTAGTCACCAATAAAGATATTCCTCCCTTTGACATATTTAATACCTGGCTTCTTTCTCGGCAAGTAATTATTGCACAGAAAGGCATTTTAAATATTTTTGCGCAGCTATCACGTAGCTACAGAAAGCGATGTAGTCCGCGAGCAACTAAATCACAGATTCGCGATTTTCGGAGTGAATTGAGCGTCTGCACAAGATCGTGACACGCTCGCCGTGCTTACATCGCATTTCTACTGGGTAGTCTTACAATGTTCTGTGGTCAATACTGTTAATAACTTTAAAATTAAATAAAATCATAGAATAAAATAACAAAATTAAACAATTAAAGTGGCAACAAAGGCTGCTCAGAAATATGACAAGAATTATATTTATTGTTTTATTAGAACTATTGTTTAGGTCTTGCGCCGGATTTATTTTAATAATACCAGTTTTAAACCGGTATAAAAATCCCTATCAGAAAAATCTTTTTTTAATGTCATGGCCTGTGCTGATAATTGATTATGAATAATCTTATATATTTGTAAATAAGTTAAAAAAATGCAGGTCAATATTTATTTTTATTGTTCCGCTAAGTTCTTTACCTCAGGCCTAAATACAACATTGGAGGCTGGTTAAATTTACTGGGAAATAAAAAACCGAGCTCTATACTAATGAGGTAAATGTCTTTTCTATTTTTCTATTCGCTTAATCAAACTAGGTTCCTGCGGATCCTGAATATAGCTCGGAAGATTAAAATTTTTTTTTCAAATCAACCGGTGTTTGCAAACGTCCTAGGATCTATTTATAAATATATACACCTAACCTATATAGGTGGATGGTCCATAGCCAATACCTGAATAAATAGAAAAAAAAAAATGAGCTGATTTTATTTATTCTTAAAATTTGTGCTGAAATAGATTATTTTTAACGGTTTCGTGCTTTCTGATTCTTAAGCCAAAACTAGAAACGTAAGTATCTTTTCATATTTTACAGCATTTTAATTCTTTCAGAACATATGGCCGTAGATAAATTCTTTGACCATGGACGTAGATAAATTCTTTGACCATATTAGGAAAATTCTTGACGTAGTGTGTCCTACAAAACGCCGTTGTAAGGAAAACGAAAGTGCCATGTATGAGTCATGTTCTCATTCTCATTAGTGGCTGCAAGTGACGATAACTTGACTGGACTGACATCGTGTGTTTCTCATTAAATTATTTATAAACTTATTTGGGTGTTGACTTCATTAGCGGTTCTTTGTTTACTGTGTGCTAGCGTTGTGAAACATTGTTTCCTTTTACTCTATTCACTACATAGATCGTATATTATTTGCATTTCAAATTGAAGTGAGTACTAATTTTATTTTAATAGTTGAATTAATGCACTAAAATTATCGAAGCCACTTCTGTAGGACGAATATTCCCAGTGCAATACCAATGTATATGGTAAAAATGTATATTGTGGCTCATCAAATAAAGGGGTGGGAGAGGGTTCAGGGTTTAGGGGAGTAGAAAAACACCCCCTGTGAAAAGTGGGGTGTGAAACTGCTACCCCTATTTCTTTCAGATCTTTTGTTTTCAGGTTATTTACGCCAGATTGCATTAACATCTCAATTTTCTTTTACTCTCTAATGTATTTAGCGAAGGAAACCTTCTGTGAAGGGGAACCATACACTCCTCACTTTACTGAGGGTTACCTTTATAATCTTCAACCCTTCCCCTCCTACCAAGCTCCTACTAAACTTTTGATTAGCCATACCACATATAACAATAATAATAAGGTGAGGTGCCATGCCCCTTACCTCAACCACTAGTTGTTAATTCAGTAAACCATCTATAAGAAGACAACTTTACTTTCCTTGTTGTTATTGTAGTAATATGGTAGTCACAGAAGCATGTAAGCCAGTTGCAGATTAATGAATATTAATTAGTGTCTGTACCTTTGTTTTAGATTTTTATCATGTCCTCACGTAAGACAGCTGGTCGTCGAGGCACAAACAAGAAGCGTGCTCAGCGTGCCACTTCCAATGTGTTTGCTATGTTTGATCAAGCTCAGATAGCTGAATTCAAGGAAGCATTTAACATGATTGATCAAAATCGAGATGGATTTGTAGATAAGGATGATCTTCATGATATGTTAGCTTCTCTAGGTAACCTACAGTATTTTGTATATATGTTGTATGTGTTTTTTATTATTCATTTAAAATGAGTTGGCATATGGTCAGGTTCCATACATTACATGTGAGTTGCAACAGTGTCCTCAGTGCCCAGTATTAGTTATGGATTTCGGCCACCTATATAGTGCCTTACTGTTTGCCAACTTGTTTGAAACGCATTGCATTATTTTATTTAATACCAAAAAATAATTAATGTGAATATTTAAAATTTGGAAAATGTTGATATTACAAAAACTAGATACCAACATAGTGTGGTTTACTATAATAACAATTTTGTGGCAGGTAAAAATCCAAATGAAGATTACTTGGAAGGTATGATGAATGAAGCTCCAGGTCCCATTAATTTTACTATGTTTCTTACTCTGTTTGGTGAACGACTCCAAGGCACAGATCCTGAAGATGTAATCAAGAATGCTTTTGGGTATTTAATTTTTTTCATCTTTTAAAAGATATTTAGCAAACAAATTTTTTTAACTTTTAAATAGAGCTATAAAGCTTGATCTATCATATATCTTATAACATACTATACAATTAAGAATTAAAATATATGAATTTTTCTATAAAATGCAACACTGAAAAATTGGATAGTCTTAATTATGTATTTTATATTTATTAGATGCTTTGATGAAGAGAACACAGGTCTCATTGCTGAGGACCGTCTGCGTGAACTCCTGACAACTATGGGTGATCGTTTTACTGATGATGATGTAGATGAAATGCTCCGTGAAGCACCAATTCGTGATGGGGTTTTTGACTATGTAGAGTTTACTCGCATACTGAAGCATGGTGCTAAAGATAAAGATGAGCAGTAAATGCTTTAAGTGCCTCTTATATATTGCAGATTTGCTAGAATAATGACACAATTAAAAAGACTTCATCTATTTTACAGGTGAAATGTTTTATCATATTAATGAAGTGAATTCAGTACGATAATTTTATTGGTCAACTACATTATGTGATATGTAATAATAATTACGAAGAACTTTATGTGCAAAATCATTAATAGTTTTCATTAATTAATTAACTTGTTAAATTTGCTTTGCAATATTCACCTAGTTCTTCAAATTATATTGATGTTATATATATAATACATGAGATTTTTAATTGAGTCATTATTCTTGTAATGTGAATGTCTTATCTATATAGAATAGAACATACAAGGGTATAATATCCAAACATAATCTAACAATAAAGTAAAAGTATGCTTAACATTTTAAGTTAATTGTTATTTAAGTTTGGAATATAAAAGATGTTTTTTTTTTTTGTATCAGAAACATGTTTATTTTATTAATTATCAAAATGTAATTTTCTTTGTATTATTGATGAATTAGTTGTAATTTCGAAACCATCAAAATTAGAAATCTAAACATTCAATCACATATTCATTTGAAACAACTATTTTGGATGATCAAAATGTTTTTAAATTTTAGGTACTTATGGATTTGTTTCATATTGAACCTAAGTGTTTTTTCAGAAAGAAATGTTAGTAGTAAGTAGTACCTAATCACTGATCATTTTTCCTAGTAAACTTTTTTTAGTGTTTGTATTAGTCACAGACCTATGTGATTACAATTGGTTTAAAAATAAAATATCAAATCCTATTTTGTTAGTGATTTTTAGTTTTGATAGATGTAAGTCAGTTTCTAAGATACAAATCAATTACTTTCATATTTGTTCTTTAATGTGTTAATTTAAATTAACAAATGAATATACTACTATTATTTGGTTTTAATGACAAATTAATTAAAATTTAATTGTTATTTTTTACCAAAACAAAGTAGAGTGGTGGTAATGATAATAAAATTATTTGTGGCATTTTAAATAACATGCATTTGCCAAATATTCCATTATATTGGACCATTATTTTGTATTAACTAAATTATTATTTTTGTCAGAGTAGATAGTAGTCATTGGAGGCCTCAGAATTGGTTACTTTTAGAAATGCATTCCGGTTTAATTTCAGTTTTGCTTCTTTTCTAAAATTAACTATGAGAGATTATGTGTAGGTTTCAGTTTTGATTTTCTACGTGTTTAATAATTCGTGCTGTGTTTGTTTACAGAGTATTTGCCTTTATTTTAATATAACAATAAGTATGTAAAAAAAATACTAGTTACTGCCGCATGCCGTTAAGCCCAGAGGACAAGTTTCACATTTTAAAATATCTGCATATTAAGAATATAGTTTCCATTAATTGTTTACTTATATTAATTAATAATTGGATTCAAAGTATTATTAAATAGATTTAGTTTAAAATAACACTTTATTTTAAAATGAAGTATTTATATCAAGCAGAAAAACAAGATCTATTCTGTAGTTTATCATGAAATATATAAATTGTAAGCCAACAGTGTTTGCAATGAAACAAGTCAGAGTAATGGAGCTTTTTTAGTTTTGTATTCAATCTTGTGTGTATTTATTTATTTGCGATTAAACATTTTTATCTAAAATTATTTTTATCTGTAAAATGTTTTCACAAATTTCACTTCACTGGCTTTCTAAAAGAAATGTTATACAACCAGAAAGCGAGTGGCTGTATTAGGGTTTACGCTGTCGAGATACCCGTAGCGACTAACTAGCGCCGCCACGATATTTTTCAATCACTCTTCATACAAAGCATATTTTAGAAATATGCTTCGTAGAAATTGTAAAAAATATTTAAGCTATTTCTAAAGCTTTTTGTGGTGTGTGTGGAAAACGTCGGTAAGTTAACAATATCATTTTTGCTAAAGTTAGCTTTTTTTACCAAAAAATATATTCTTAACTCCCTGACCTATTCTAAACGCAGGTTGAAACTTCTTAAATATAGCTTATAACTACACTTCCGGACACATATATCGGCCCACCTTATGTTTTAAGTTTCAATGCGTACAAAAATTAAACATCGTACTAAGATGACAAAATGTGCCAGCTTCATAACTGCATAAATTTTTTTTGCTTATCCTAACATTTATTTTCAGCTATGGGCGATCAAAACTTAAAACACAAGGTGGGCAGATAGATGTGTCCGGGAGTGCAGTTTATTCATTACTATGAAGCACATTTTTGAAATATAATGAAAAAATATCAAGTGGCAGCGCTTGTTAGTATAATAGCCCCTTAATACTATAATTCAGTGGCTAAACACAATTGCATTACCACAAGCAATCGCTGAACAAGGTTTGTTGCTATAAGTTGTAACATATGGTATTTAAAAAACGTTGTTTAATATTTTATGCACAACTCGACATCGTAGGAGGTACTAGGAAAATAAATAATAGCTACACTTAAAGTTTAGTATCAATAATGTGGTCGCATCGCGTTCCGCACCATGCAGCGGCAGAGAAATAGGTACTACGCCGTTTACATTCAACTCACTCCCGCGGCATTGCAGTAAGCAGGAAAGAAGGCAGGGAAATGAAGAACTAGTAAGAATGTTAACACGATACTTCTCATGCTGCTGCCACTGGTATTCACGCTGCGCTGCTCCCCAAATAAGTGGTTTTTGAGCGGAAGTCAAAGGATGGGGGTTGTTCGACCGAAGTACATAATATATGCATCATGCATCGATTCTATTGAAATTTTACAGTACAGTGTAACATATGAACCGCCATACGCGTATATATTACGCTTGGGTTGTGGAATAAGCTCCCTGCCAAGGTTTTCTCTAAGGACTACAGTATGGGGTTCTTCAAGAAAGAAGTTATTGGATTTTTGAAGGGTCGGCAACGCGCGAGTGATACCCCTGGTGTTACAAGCGTCCACAGGCTATGGTGACCACTTACCATCAGGCGGAACACAAGCTTAATTTTATCGATGAAAACCACATATATTTTTTTTTTAACCTTTGTGACGATCAAACAACTGAATTATAACTGGAAATAAGAGGGCGTCCTCATAAATTAAAAAAATTAAGAAAAAATCGGCCAAGACTCGCGCACGAAGGGTTCTGTACCATTATCTATAAAAACGGCGTAAAATTGTTGTATGGGAGCCCCCTTAAATATTTATTTTATTCTGTTTTTTAGTATTTGTTGTTAACACGGCAACGGCAACAGAAATACATCTTCTGTGAAAATTTCAACAGTGTATCTATCACGGTTCATGAGATACAGCCTGGTGACAGACGGACGGACAGTGAAGTCTTAGCAATTACGCTTATTACCCTTTGGGTACGGAACCCTAAAAACCCTTTCTTTCATCGATAAAATTAAGTATTTATAGTTTCCCTCATTTTCATTTGTGCACTTTATGAAGACTAATACTGTAAACAACCAAGACAGACGTGATGGTCTTTATTAAACTGTAATTTAGCCAAAGATGACTTATACATTTAGCATTATTTCAGTCGCACAGACTCGGTTTTCCTTCATTGATCAACGTAGCCCATTTGAGTACGTTGTGGATCCGCATGTGTGGGTTTTGATTTTTTACTGTCAACATTAAAAATGTGCACGTTAACGCGAAGTACCTATGGCAACAGAAAATTATATATACCTGTATAAGAATATTGAGGAATAATTCGGCATCCAGTACCTTAATCAATTACTGTTATAATGGGGCACCAAATAAAAACTACAAGTCCTATTTTTGTACCTACCTGTAGAGAGGTTTAAGCACATTTAAATCACTCAGGCAAAAAATATAGAAAAAGCATCGATAAAGTTTCTCTCGCTCTCTCACCAGCCTTCATACGTCCCCTGTTGGGGCACGGCCCACCCTCATAAGCGAGGGTGATTTGGGCCGTAGCCCACACGCGGGCCCAGTGCGGATTGTGGACTTCACATACGTCTTTTTTTTTTTTTGACGTATGCAGGTTTCCTCACGATGTTTTCCTTCACCGAAAAGCCAGTGGTGTGAATAAATAACTCAGTGTACATGAGAAATTAAGAAAAGACTCATTGGTACACGCCGACCAGGGGTTCGAACCTCCGCCAATTAGGACGTGAAGTGAAATTTAAACCCCTCGACCACCACGGAATAACCGATAAAGTTTAATTTGCTTAAATTTTTTTTTTTTTGACACCAAGATATTTTAAATATTTGCCATTACATTAGAATATACACCCTTGAATGCTCGATGCCTAATAGTTAAAAATATTTAATACTAACTTTTCCCCCAGTTTCATAGAATTAGAATCGATTCCAACAGAAGTCTTTGTCATTCCTCAATATGCAATTATAAAATTGGCATGGATAACAGTAAAGGTCCTGAAATATAGCTTCTCGAAAACACGCCAAAGGGTGTGGGAGAGAGAGTTAATGACGAAGAAGGGCTTAGCTTTGAGCAACCACCAATATGCACTGTGGTACGTTTGAACGTACATTAAAGCAAATTAGAAGTATTTGTATTGTTTAGGTATCTGAAATTTAGGTCGACGACTATATAAGGCCATGTTTCGACGGCACATATCGCAACGATGATATATTCGAAGGCTACACACACAAGCTTTCATACAAAATTATTCTATGTTGTGGCTGAAATAAGACTTACATTTGAATGAATATCTTGTTGTCGACGCGAATAATGGCAAAATAATATTATCAAATAGTCAGGTACCTTCTTACATCCTTAATAGGTCGGTAGGCATCGGTAGGTACCTAATTGATAATCCCGGTTAATATTTGGGGAACCTATATACAAAAGTTTGTTCGTTTCAAATATCCATTAAGTCACACACTCCTATCACCGTTGCGACTGTTGCGAAGTGAAGAATTGGTGAAGAAGTAGGTATTACCCTGCGGCTAAATCTACGTGTGGTAAAATATCTCCAGTTATGTCAAAAATCAAGTCAACCGACTTCTATATTGCGACGCGTTAGCACCTAGGGAAAAATCTGGTCCTTAGGAAATCTAGATCATAACAAAATATAGCCTTTGGCCTTCTTCATACCTCCGACTATCTCTGCCGAAATACAAGTTGATTGAATGCTCCATTACGAAATGTAGGAATTGTGAACTTTGAGGCACTAATTGGACGCTCCGTAAGCAATAATAAACAAACGACCGAGTAGGTAAATATATACCTACATAAGCGGTCTTTTGTAGGTACTAGACTTATTCTGTGACCTAAGTCATAGCAAGAATGTAACTATAACTAAATTAGCTAGTTTGGTCCTATAAAAAATGTGAATCGCTAATCTCAAGGTACATACCTACTGCTCTTACGTATTGTTTTGTTGGTAAATCGTATGGACTCCATTTCGGCCTGCCAAGTCGAAAATATGTTGTTGAAGGTATCCCTTTATGGTACTCCTGCAATAGATTACGTTTCTAGCTTGGCACGAAAATGTGACACAACACTACGATAAACACATTAGCATAACTCAACTGATACAAATGAAATTCACGAGCATTAGATACTAATTCCATTCCTACGTACCTAACGTACACCTATCTGTTAGGATCTGATTGCCTTACCTATGTTACCACTGTAATAATCTATGGCGTAACGACACAATATATGGAATTAAATTCAAACCTTTTACTTAATACTGTTATGATAACCGATGGCGAAGACCACGGATTAAAGGATGTGACTGGATGAAAAAGGCGTAGGACCGAGTGTGGTAGCGTTTCTTGGGAAAGGTTATGTCTAGCAGTGGACTGATTGATTGGTTGGTTGACCACTGACTAGAATACGCAGCATGAGGCGGCCTCCTAAATTCCAGATAGACAAACGACCTAGATTAGACCTGGACGCTTAAAAGCAAGAATTCACAAGAAGTGAGTGAAGGTGGAGAGAGGCAATGTAGATGTGGAGTAGGTCAACGTTCAACTCAGGACGTCGCGTCGTGTGTCGGGAGTGAGTGCTTTCAACTCCTCTTTTTTTGGGGAGTCACAAGTTATTAAAACGGGGAATCATATGAACCGCTTATTTCTAAGCCCAAGTTTTTTACTCACTTGATCTTAAATATTTTTTTTGATTATCTTCGGCTGCTGTCTATCTGACCTCGCAGCCTTGGGATTGTAGTCCGGTGGATGGTACAACATATCGTAAGCACACAACGGTGCCTCCTTTGGTTGCCATTTTGTATTAAAGTAAGTATCTTTAGATACTGGTATGACCATTTGTGTGCGTAAACGATCTTCTAATACCAATGACATTGTAAGAATGCTATGTTACCATTTTATACGTTTTTCGCAGGTTATATTTTAGTTTATTAGCAGAGGTTTGTGAAGTTATTTACATATAACATTATAATTTGTGATTCACATGAAGCATGTTTATGCAATTTGAACTGTCATGCATTATAACCACAGAGTACATATATTTAATCCACAGTCCAATCCTTTTTTAGACAGACTCGCATATTAGAAAAATGCAGGTCAATCATTTTTTATTACACTTAAGTAACAGTATTAGTTGGTAACAGTGTTAATACGTGCGGGCAAGCCGGTTAACCCACGGGCTTTTTAGGGTTCCGTAGTCAACGTCTGTCTGTCCGCGGCTTAGCTCAGAGACCATTCCCAAGTAGCACACATAGCTCTAGAGTCGCCGGACTACATAATTGATATAGATTGATTATATATAGAGTAATTATAAACTTGAGAAATAGCTACACAGACCTTATAATTCTGAATTGAGCCCAAAATTAACCAGCCCTAAGCATGACAGAGGCTGTAGAGCGCAACGTACACAGGTTGTACTAGAGCTTAGAAAGCTATTGCACAGCTCTTAAACTCTACTAGTCAGCTACTTTAATTCCTTAAAACAGCCATGCCTACGATGAGCTGTTTTCATTCTCTAGAACAGCCAAGAATGATTTTTTTATCTTGTCTACCCAATAGTGTGGGGTGTTGTTAGAAAAGCTCGTTTAAAAATATAGGGGTGTGCAAAAACCAATTTTCGATTCAGTGATGAGTTTTTATTAAGTTCAGTAAATATTAAGCTCCAAAGTGCAAATTTTTGTTAGAGCCAAGTGTCCCCCACCCCTCTGCACTGCCAGCTAAATGACTGTACTTGGGTGTGTGAAAAATTCATGGGAGTAGCATATATAACTAAATTAAAAGAAAAACTATCATGGCTATGCAGATGACAGTACTGGTGACGCTTATTACACGGTTCGTGCAAGCATCCCTCGTTTCGTTGTGGAGGAAAAACAAGAACTTGTGTCTCATATCCAGACCACTCTGTCCAAGGTCTCTGAATTGGGACGGGAAAACTTGGTACGATTCAATCCTACAAAGACACAAGTTCACCCATTTAATGTGGTCCCACAATCCAAAAACATTTCCCTCGCCATTTTCAAAAACATTGAGATCCTTGGTGTAGACATTTCCAGCGATGTTCAGTTCCGAGATCATCTGCATGACAAGGCGCAGCTGGCGTCCAAATAACTTGGTGTTCTCAACAGAGCGAAGTAGTACTTCACGTCAGGCCAAAGGTTGCTGCTTAACAAGTCCGGCCCCATATGGAGTACTGCTGCCATCTCTGGGCGGATACCAGCTTGGCCCTTTGGACTCGGTTCAACGAAAGGGTGTGAGAATTGTCGACGAACCCAAACTCACTTGCCGTATCAAGCCCTTAAGTCTGAGGAGAGACTTTGCCTCGCTGTGTGTTTTCTACTGCTTGTTAAACGGGATGTGTTCCAAAGAATTGTTCGAAATGATGCCCACGGCTACTTTCTACCATCGCACCGCTCGCCATTGGCATGGATTCATTCTCACACTTTAGAACCGAAGTGGGCGGTTTCAGAGAAACTTCCTCCCGCGAACGCTTGGGTTGTGGAATGAGCTCCCTGCCAAGGTTTTCTCTGAGGACTACAGTATGGGATTTCTTCAAAAAAGAAGTTCTTAGATTTCTGAAGGTTCGGCAACGCGCGGGTGTTGCAAGCGTCCATAGGCTACGGTGACCGCTTACCATCATGCGGACCGTAAGCTTGTTTGCCACCTTAGTGGTATAATAAAAAAAATCCTATAAGGATGCCGTGTTGCTCTATGGGATAGCTGGAGGGATAGAATATAATTACTTACATAGTATTTTACGTAGAAGTCATACAGTGATGATGACCGAAAATAAGTTGGTAGTTTTTAATAGGTTTTTGGTATGCACATTGAATTGGATGGTGTCCTAACTTGTTCGTTAAACAAAAATTACTACTGGCAGATAATAATCGAAGTGAACAACGTCAAGTCAAAAGTTCAAAGACGAAAAATTGCCAAATGGCGTCTATCAACAAAATTTTCTAATACCATCGGTGTTATTATTTATTTATGTGTATATAACGCGTTCTTTTTCAATACGATTGCAACCTCGAAATTACCGAAATGGAATATTACAGCGTTTCATCCGAAGAACAAGGTCAGCTGTGATTTTTTATTTTATTTTTTGTTTGTTTTTACGCGGGTCTTGTTTTTATACATAGTATTTTTTTTAGAAACTTTGGACCTTTTAAGACCGTCTATTAGGAGAACTGTTAAAAGATCAAAAAGAAAAGGAGTTTACAGTGGTGATTTTAGTCACAACGCCCCTTTGGTGAAAGACTACCGCAAGGAATTCTATGAGCCATCATCTCCGAACGATATTTCTTCATCAACTTCTTTAATTTTACAAAAAACCAAGGAAAGAAAAGTAAGTACTATAGCTACGAATGTAACAAGTTAAGGAATAGCTATTTGTTATGCTAGGCTTTAAAGTTGTTATTTGGCTAAGAGTCTATATTGAATATCGAGCAAGCGAAGGACTTAAAGATTGAACCCACGAGCAAAGCGAGTACTGACCTATTTTTCGCGGGTAAACTTAGGTATTTTACGTCACTGGTGGAGTCACTTATGTTTTTTAATTATTAATTTTAAGTTTATTTATTAAAAGTATTATGTTTATAGTAAAAACAACCATTATGATATACCTCCCAACAAACAATTTGGCGTTGGTTATAGGTAATTTTGAAGTTTAGAGTACTACTATTGATTTATAATGGATTCGGTTGTCACTAAAAGTTATACAGTTCACTTATGAAATAAGTTTAGCTCTATAGGTTTGTATTAGAACTGTCAAAAAGAAGTTAAATATTCTTTCCAGTTAGAGTAGTAGCAGCGGCCGCTTATATACTTATGACGTTAAAGCTTGTTTCGGCCTGCAACGTCAAAAGCTGTTTGAACATCTTCATTATCTCCCTATAATTCTTATTGCTATAAATCTGCTACATGAGAGTTGCTTAGAAATCATAAGGCTGTCGTTCAATTTCATTAACGTTATTGGTTCTGCAACGGAGTTAATTAAGAGTGTAGTAACACCAAACACTACATGAGTTGTATAACTCTTATATACAGCTTACGCCTGTAATACGAAAGACAATGATAGGTTAAATAGTTATAGCAGTTTTGTACGATCCTGATATAAGGGTTATGGTGTAAGATAAACAAATAATAATTCTTTTATGACACCATTTAATGTTTCTAAAAAGCTTAGCTTAAAGTTTTTGCCTATAATCTTACCTTACATTATGAAAACATTTATCGAATTGAGCTGAGGAACCCTAATATTAAGGTACATAGGTAAAGCTATTACCTCTCTCCTCTCTAAGGTGATGGAGCGTGTGATCAACACACAGCTTCTAAGATACCTAGAAGTACACGATCTGGTCAGTGACCGTCAATATGGCTTTCGCCACGGTCGCTCGACTGGTGACCTTCTAGTGTATCTCACACACCGATGGGCACTAGCCATTGAGAGTCAGGGGGAGGCATTGGCATGTAGCCTGGACATAGCGAAGGCGTTCGATCGGGTCTGGCACCGCGGTCTTCTATCGAAGTTGCCATCTTACGGAGTGCCCGAGGGTTTGTGCAAATGGGTGGCTAGCTTTTTGTCCGGCAGACGCATACGAACTGTAGTTGACGGTAGTTGCTCTGATAGCATGGACATTAATGCTGGTGTCCCGCAAGGCTCTGTGCTGTCTCCTACGCTGTTTCTACTGCATATCAATGACATGTTGGACATCAACAACATACATTGCTATGCAGATGACAGTACTGGAGACACTTTTTACACGGGTCGTGCAAACATCCCTCGTTCCCTTGTGGAGGAAAACCGCGGAGAACTTGTATCTCAAATTGAGACCACACTGTCCCAGGTCTCTGACTGGGGACGGGTAAACTTGGTCCGATTCAACCCTACAAAGACACAAGTGTGCGCGTTCACCGCTAAGAAAACTCCATTCACTGTGGTCCCACAATTCCAGAACACTCCCCTCTCCATCTCCAAGAGCATTGGGATCCTTGGTGTCGACATCTTCAGCGATGTTCAGTTCCGAGATCATTTACAAGATAAGGTAAAGCTGGCGTCCAAAAAACTTGGTGTACTCAACAGAGCGAAGCAGTACTTCACGTCGGGGCAAAGGTTGTTACTTTACAAGTCGCAAGTTCGGCCCCATATGGAGTACTGCTGCCATCTCTGGGCAGGTGCACCCGGATACCAGCTTGACCCTTTTGACTCGGTTCAACGACGGGCTGTGAGAATTGTCGACGATCCCAAACTCACTTGCGGTATCGAGCCCTTAAGTCTGAGGAGAGACTTTGCCTCACTGTGTGTGTTCTACCGCTTGTACAATGGGTTGTGTTCTGAGGAATTGTTCGAAATGATGCCCACGGCTACTTTCTACCATCGCACCGCTCGCCATCG
The DNA here is from genome assembly GCA_946406115.1 of Apoda limacodes. Classification (NCBI taxonomy): domain Eukaryota; kingdom Metazoa; phylum Arthropoda; class Insecta; order Lepidoptera; family Limacodidae; genus Apoda; species Apoda limacodes. The sequence goes on from OX291559.1 coordinate 14,598,167, forward strand.
GCAGGGAATTCATTCTCACACTTTAGAACCTAAATGGTCGCGTACAGTGCGGTTTCAGAGAAACTTCCTCCCGCGAACGCTTAAGTTGTGGAATGAGCTCCCTGCCAAGGTTTTCTGCAAGGACTACAGTATGGAGTTCTTCAAGAAAGAAGTTATTAGATTTCTGAAGGGTCGGCAACGCGCAAGTGATACCCCTGGTGTTGCAAGCGTCCATAGGCTACGGTGACCGCCTACCATCAGGCGGGCCGTAAGCTTGTTTGCCACCTTAGTGGTATAAAAAAAAAAAAAAAAAAAAAAAAAGCTAAAGCCGGTATTTTACTCTCCGCTGCAGGTAGATGTTTTCGCTAAGTGCGTAGTTCCTCTCTTATGTCAACCAAAGATCGCATAAAACTCTTGACTACCGGCATTGTAGTTCTTCGAGTGTCGTAACAGATTTAAGAAAAGTTTGCACCTTTGAGATAAATATCGCCATCTTCAATCACTTTCTGTCAAAAAAAACTAAATATTAATTTATACTAAATAAATCACTTTTAAATAACGTGGTACTAAAATTTTCCGAATTATTTTACATAGTTTATGTATACAGTCACTAAATCTGACCAACATTTGAAATTGAATGTCTAAAAACTATTTTAGGTTATTAGTACTGTAAGCTGTTTTACTTTTTTTTCCTTAAAATCATATTTTTTCTAAGCCGCGTCAAAATTGAGACGAAAAACATGATACACAATCACATTAAACTTGCAAGCGCACTAAGAATTAATATTACACTTCAAGAACACTGTTAATCAAAAATACTTACATTTTGTAATGAAAATGTTTCAATGTCCTTAGAAGTAGCACTTATTTCATATTTATAAATTAATGTAATTTTATGACTAGAAGTTTTTACTAGCTACTTTTAACCCCGAAAACGCTACAAATGAGTAATAAGTTATCAAAATACGGATCCAAGTTCTATTTGACACCATTAAAGATATTTAAAGTAACTAAAAGTTTCAATAAAGTCTATTCTAAAAGTGTAATAAAGGTTCGAGCGGAAAACTGACAATCTTATAAAACCTCTCATAAACTTCTGCTAAGGGTTATATAGAACCACTATAAAAGGTCTATACAGGCTTTACCTGCTAAATTTTGCGCCAAAATCGAAGATATAAAGGTGTTTTTACACTCTATAACTCTCTTATAAATTAAATGCTAACTCTTTAATATTTATGCAGAACCGAAAAAAAGGTCCACTACAGCTTTTCTTAACGCTAAAATGTTACTTGGGCTACTACGTAATTCCAAATAAATGTTTTTTTTTTTAAGTTTCTTTCCGAATTTGCACCAAGTTTATTTTAAAATTCTTAGAACAAAAATTATACTTTTAACTTATTTATTCTTTTTGTATTTAATAATTAAACAAACTATTGTAGTTCATATTATTTATTAAATAACATGAAACAAAACATTATCTTTAATGCAATAGTATCAAAAATTAAACTGAAGTGTTATTAACGGATCACTAATGTATAAAGTAGTAAGAACGAATTGCATTTTTTTGTTTTTGTTTTTGTAAAATTTAAAAAAACCTTATGCGCGCAGACGGATAAAGTAGGCTTTGCCACGCAGATTTAATCAGATTTAAACGACAAAGTAAGCCTTTCCGAGCCAGTGAGATGAAAATAAAATTATTGAATTAAATAAAAATTAAAATTTATTGATTTTATTTGTTTTCCTTGTGATTTTACACAACTTTGTTGTTGTTTATATACAATAGTATAGGCATATAGCGGATACCATTAAATTTGCAAGAAATCGGGGTTTTTTCCAAAACTATAATATTAAACTTACTTTCCTTAAAAAAAATTTCCTTATATATATTAAACTTACTTTCCTTAAAAAAAAACCAGTAAATTAGAGTATCTCTATATACATATCGTAACACGGCCCAAAACATTATTAGATAGGGTTTTTAAATCGAAAAGTACTCTACAAAGTTACTTTATCTCTATTTATCTCATTATTAGCCTTTTTTTATCCGCTTTAGTAACACAAATTCGGTAAAAATTCACGCCACTTTAGTCTAACTAAACATGAGCCCTATAAAAAGGACGGACAAACAGATTAGTATTAGGGCTCCACTGGCATTCATTGGGTACAAAACGCTAATTAAAATTTATATTTCTTTTAACTTTTTGATTCAGGGAAATCTTTAAATGACCAGACAAGACAATCGCGCCATCTATTTGTTGTAGCGGTTTATTAGTTACTGTAAATACATAAGCGCTAACTAATATCATAACATTTTCCAACAGATTTATGGGCATCACCCAGTTATAAACTACGCAGCCTTTTTACAACATAGTCAAAATTTACTGTCAGAAAAAACCTGTGAACTGAATGTGGATTCGAAAAATAAACCACTCATAAAAGTCACAGTGATACCGAAAGCCGCTTACACAAGAACTAACAACTCTTTCAGAAAACGAGGGCCGTGCAAAAAAAGAATTCAAAACACTTCTTCAAATCATGAAAATCAATACAAAACAAAAAATGTTTATTTAGTTGTGGCAGGAAGAAGAAAAGAAAAAGTGTATCGAATAAAGGCGACGGGAAGTGCTACACTATCCTCAGAAAATTTACGACCTTCATCTGTAAGAAATGAAGAGATCCATTTACATGAACTCTCTAAGTTGGTGACTTCATTAGACATGGAGAAAAAGAAAAAGAAGGAAAAGAAAAAGAAGGATGACGTCGTTTCTAAAACGTCTAGGACTTCTCTTGTCAACCAAATATTCGGAAATGAGATGATTTATCGTGAATGTAAATGTACACATACTACAATCAATGATGAGACTTTTACTGATTTGAAATCTGGTAAAAGTCGGTTGAGGATAACTGGACGCTTAGGCCTTACTGAAGATGACAGATACGTGCTAAAGTGTGCTGCAACGCTTAATGATAAACCGAGTTAGTAATATTTGGAAGCATGTTAAAAAATCGGTCGAGTGCGATGTGCGAGTCGGACTCGCGCACTGTGTGTTTTATACCACCATAAACGTAATTTATGAACGCCAACAAAAACAAGCGTTCAACCATCCAATAACTGATTAAGCCCGACGTTGCTTAACTTTAAATATCGTGTGCAACAATTAAATGAGTTAGGTACTGTTTCCCTTAAGAATCGCTAGATGGTGCTGATACAGTAATTTAAGATGGTAATTCCTCGGGCCCGTCATACACTTGGCTGGTTTTTCACTCACTATAATCACAGCAAGTTTAAGCTTACATGTAATACAGTTACGAAAGAGCAAAAACAACAAAAAACGTGTTTCTTGTACGGGGACCCCTTAAATTTTTACTCTTTTAACTCTTTAGTATTTGTTATAACAACTATTATAACACACTCTGTGAATATTTCAGTCTTAAAGATAAGGCCCATTAATGGTCGGACAGGTCTTAAAAAGAAGCCTAGTGCGGGTTGGCGGACGTTGTCGCAATAGTGGCCCTCGGCTGTCAAAATTTTCAAGCTGCCCTAAGGCCGCTGACTTATCTTAAAGACTGCTGGCATATGATAAACAGCCAGGACTGACACGGAGGAGCTAAGAAAAATACGCCGCTAAGCGGTCACCCATTCAAGTAGTGACCACGCTGCTTAACTTCGAACATCGTTACCGATTGACTAATGCCACTAGGATCCTGAACTAATAATTATAATGACAACAACCGCGAAAGTTTAAAAAGGTCTTTGATATATGTGGTAATAGTTACGATTTTCAGTATAACTGGACCTTTTCTTAGACATTTACCTATTAAGACTTTTTATGGAAACTCTAGGCTCCTATGTAAGAAGGGTGGGTTATACAGGTTACATAAGGGTATGACGGGTCAAAACTGCACGAATCATGATAATATTAATCAAAGAACAGCCCCAAAGGACAGTTCTCTGTGTCCGTGATTGTCATTATTTCATTTTAGGTAATTTTATTTTAGGTTTAAGGAATTATTAAACTCGTTGAGCTGAGACAAACAATATATGGGAGTGAAACTAAAAGTTGGTTTTGCTTAGGTAAAATGATATCGTAACAAATTCTTTGCAGTTGCGACATCTTTCGATCAAGTGGAAACACCTGTGCTACCCCTTACTCGCGGTATCAGAAATGAACGAAAGTGAGTCATTTTTACCTCATCATAGTAATCATACCAAAATATGGATTAATATTTTTGAAATAAGGGCCTGACAGCCATACCGACAAAGTATACATTTCTAAAAGTTTATGGTTATGAGTTCCAGCCCTAAAATTCTGGGGCTTCAGGGTGAGTTGGACATAGCAAAAATAAAAATAATTTAGACCTTCCTTACCAACCTTCATACGTCCGTGCTGTTGGGTCAAGACCTATTCTCACCTCAGGCGATTGCGATCTAAGCCATAGTTCATCGTGTGTGGTTGTGCGGTTCGTGGACTTTAAATACTTACGGGTTTTTCCCTTCCTTCACTGAAAAGCAATCTTAGCCAACCCAATTAACCTAATTCTACAGAAGCAACTTTTTACTGAAAACCATAATATAACTTTACTCATTGATATTAAAATTTTCAGGTATTGCCGTAACTTTAATACGGTTGCGTGTATGAGTGAGGGAGTAAAAAAATCAAGGTATGATGTATTTACAGTGTATTTTTTGAATTTTTCATCATAAATTAAAATCAAACAGTACTCTTTGGAGTAATTTAATATCTATTTCATTGTTTGTTTGGCCATCAGTCAGTCAGCTTTTCACTTTCCATCTGAAAAGAGTGCATCCATTAATTACGTGAGGTGATTTAACCCATTTTCCTCGCAACTTTACACTGTTTCTTAGAATAAATAATTTCGTGATATTCGCCGAGACGTACGTACACCTAAGATTAAGTGATATTTGGCTCGACCCTCCCTCGATTAAAAATTAAAATTATTTTTTTTCGGGTGAAATATATTTTATTTAATTAAACCATCTACCATCATTGTTCATATACATTTTTACTACCTATCTAGCAAAGAAGATCATTTCAACCTTTGCGATAAAACTCTGTCGACCTGGGCTCCAAAAACTATTAAAATGCATTTTGTACTGCTTACTGGGAAGAATAATAATTAAATTATTCTGTGCCAGTGCGTTAAATCGGCAATATCATATTTAAACCCCTATTATATATAGTACCTACGTTACATTACATTATGTAAATAAATTGCTTTAGGAAAAACTTGTAACTTCTCATTTAGTTATAAATCAACTAAAGGAGAAGTTACAATTTCTTCCTAAAGCAATTTATTTACATAATGTAATGTAACGTAAAACGTTAAACAACTTTAAGAGGAAGATTTAAAAACGAACTTATGCCCGAAAACCTCGAATCACAATCACTTTGCTCAATGAAACTACCACGTCACTTTGCTAGTGACAATAGTTCATACGTATTTAATAATGATATTTAAACTACCACTCTTAGGGATCATTAAAGTCTTACAGTCATATGTGTATCCAAAATCAGATAAATAAATAAATTACTCTGTGTTTAAATGAACCCAGTTCTTATTGTAATAAAATCCGTATCCTAATCGATTACATAAAAATTTTAGGATGGAGTCTCAGGGTACACAAGCGAACTTATCTCCAAACATCGCGAACCACGATCAGTTCGTTCAGTGCAACTACCATGCGAGTGACAATAGTTCTCATGTATCTGATAGTGACATTGAAGCAAATGCTCTTAAAGATTGTCAAAGTCTTGTAGTAGTAATATCTGTGTATCCAAAAGGCTCTGAAACATCAAAGGGTGGGAAAATTACAAACGAAATTGCCCGTCGAGCCATAACACTATCGACGAAAAGTACTGATCAAAAAAGTGTTCATCCACAACAGTTTAGGGTTGCCAGAGCAAATGTTAAAAGAAATACTAAGAAAAACGTTGGCAGGTCACCGAGTCATTCACCGTCACCATCAGTCAGAAATGCTGACAGACAAAAAACTCAAGAAAGACAAAATTTGAACAAAACCAAACATATAACTGTCAGAGGAGTAACTGATAAAAAAAGCCCTGAGCGCACAATAAATAACGTAGGAACTATACATCAAAAAGTCACATCCTCAAAGAATTCAGAGAAAGTTACAAGAAATGCTAAATTAATGACTGATTTTAAACAAAGCTGCAATGAAAAACAATGCTCAAAAAATATTACTTTAAAATCTAAGGAAGCTAAAGAAACGAATACAGACCAAACATTAGCCAAGAAAATGTTAATAGAGGACTTTATCAAAAAGTCAAATGGACGAATGAATCAAAAGACTACTACTGAAAATTTTAAAAATGTTCAAAATAATGCGGTATCAAATATCTCTGTCAACATAGACGGTGAGCATGAATATTACGATCTACAATATCGGCAAGGTAATTTAACTACCGACTTAAAGGTGAAAAAGACATTGAAATTAGCAAAAGTTGGTGAAAAGCGTACGAAAAGTACTAAAACTGATGATCTTAAAATTTCACCTTCCATGGAGAATTTTTTATTATTAGCTCATGAGGGCCGAGATAGAAACCGATCATTCTCAAAAACCCTGTTCGATTTAGTAAGTTTTTTTATTTCCGAAAAACGTGTAGGTATTATGTATTTTATACTTTTTGTTGTGTTACTTCTCTTATAGTAATTTATTCGTCTTTATTCTTTTTCATTGGTACTCTTCTTTATATCGCTAATTTGTCTACTTCTAATAATATATCTCTATAAGAACTGCTTATTGTTTTCCAGCCGACTGATAAATTGTTTTCAAACATAACGGATCCAGTTTTAAAAGTAAGAGACAGCCTTGAAATTTCACATAGGTGAGATTTTAGACAATTTACAACACGCTTTTTTTCCGTTTATAAATAGAAAAGTTTGAATAAGAAAATAAATATTGATGTGAAACTTAGAAGCAGCATTCCTAAAGTCACAGAACGGAAGAGTCAGTAGGTGGGGTTCTGAGAATCAGTGACATTTGTCCATAAGTGTGTCCGAATAAACTGCATTCCCTGCCTATCCAATCCTAAATTACTGCTTTTTTTATATACCACTTAGGTGCCAAACAAGCTTGCGATCCGCCTGATGGTAAGCGGTTACCGCAGCCTATGGACGCCTGCAACATCAGGGGTATAACTCGCGCGTTGCCAACCCTTCAAAAATCTAATAACTTCTTTCTTGAAGAACCCCATACTGTAGTCCTTAGAGAAAACCGTGGCAGGAAGCTCATTCCACAACCTAAGTGTTCGCGGAAAGTTTATCTTAAATCGCACTGTACGTGACCATTTAGGTTCTAAGGTGTAAGGATCAGTTCCCTGCCGATGGCGAGGGGTGCAAGGGTAGAAAGTAGCCGTGGGCATCATTTCGAACAATTCCTCAGAACACGTCCCATTGTACAAGCGGTAGAACATACACAGGGAGGCAAAGTCTCTCCTCAGACTTAAGTGTTCGATTTGGGATCGTCGAAAATTCTCACAGCCCGTCGTTGAACCGAGTCAAAAGAGCCAAGCTGGTATCCGGGTGCACCCGCCCCGACTTGTAAAGCAGCAACTTTTGCCTCGAGGTGAAGTACTGCTTTGCTCTGTTGAGTGCACCAAGTTCGTCAGGAAGCGGGAATGGGGGTAGATTATTCTGTCCTATATGTTTTATTGTACCGCTTATTACTTTAAAGTTGGTTATTAATGACGTATGGGACATAATTAATTATATATAAAGCTACCTTAGTTCAGATACACTGCATTAAAAGCAATGTTTCGATGACAGGCTCGTATTGGAATTTCAGACAAAGGAGTTTTTGTTTCTATAATCTTGGGATTTATTTTGTCATTTGCATGTAGTATCAATAACATTTTCGGGAGGAGTGTGTACCCCTTGGACCCACACTTGGGTACGTCCTTGTCTGCGAGTGATTCCTAATACTAACTATGGTTTTAATGATTTCAATTTTAGGTTTATGCGTATATGTACCCTTGTTTTGTGTACAACATGCGATTGACTAGCTTTTTATTTTTAAAATGATTATCATTATATGAATTTATTTTACAGACGTGATTATAGACCTGGATATAATGCGAAAAATATACAAACGTATGGTACCGAAGAAACGTATAGCGACGACAAAATCAGTGAGAACTATTTGGGCAAGTTAACATCTGACATTTTGACCTTCTTTATAATACAACAGTCAATTTATCAAAGCAATAAACTACCTGATAGGCCTTATAGGGTTTAGGACATAATATCCTATACAAATAATTACGTCAGCACCGAAATTTTAAACGTCTTACGAATTTTTCATCTGCTGGAGTTAACAAAACCTAGTTCAATTGTTTTCATTTTTAAATTTCAGGGCTATATATGTCTTAATTTGTTTATGCTATATGCTTTTAATGGTTTAAAGTTACGGGTTCAGTGCACTATAGGCGCGTCAGTATATATCATAGTAAACTTAGTCACAAAAACAAAACTTAAACCTACAATGTTAACAGTAAGTTTCTTTCTACGGGCAAAGTCTACTAAGGTCAACGACTTCTATGTGTAGGTATTCTACTCTACACTAAGTTTGACACAAACTTGTTTTTATGCACTACAGAGTTGACCTTTTTAAACTCAATTTTATTTTTTTGAACTCCTCGTAGGTATTGTACAACAGCCCACATGCCAACCAGCGTTTTGTGCTCGGAGTTGATCAGTTAGTCAGAAAGAGATTAGATACATAATACATTTTTATTGATTTCAAACTTTCGCGACTTTAACACATGTTGTAGTCTCATAAAGAAGAATACAATGGGTAGTGCTTCCGTGACCACGATTGGTGCAAGTCGATCGAAACGTCGGCAAACAAAAAAGTTATACCTGATACATTAGTTACCGTTAGATGTATTTGTTTAAATATATATATATACATTTTTTGCATTTTTCAAAACTATGTGTTGTGTTAGAAACGTAATGTAGATGTTGCTGACTGTTGTCGTTCAAAACTCTCAATTTCATCGTGATAACAAATAAGGTAAAGAATAAATAACCTTCGATAATGAATTAGTCAGAACTGTTTAGACGGAATCCGGAATGACATGGTTGATGATACAGAAAAAAACCATAGAAGAAAATATACATTTTAATTATATTTGTATTTATCTAGAGCCCACGAAACACTACAGAGGTGACAACTGCACTGTACCGGATCCGATTGAAAGAGATAAGGAAATAAGGGAACTGTTAGGAGTCTCAGTGGGCTCCAGATTAAATATCTCTTCTAAAAATTTACAGGTATGTGAATTTTCCGATGAATAAAGTGTTGGTAGCATTATGTAGGTACCTATAATGATGTTTTATTTAACTCGTCCAAGTAGTAAGTTAATAAATTCCCTATTTACTGATTTTTTTATGTTCCACTACCGTGTAATAATGTGGCGTTGGTTACTTCGTAATTATTATTATTATTGTTGAAATATATTTATCCTTTTTAGGCATATCAACATGAAAAAGGAGATTCTGTACTCGTTGTCTACGAAAGAAAATGGTTTTTTTTATTTATTTATCGTAAAGTTATTTTTATACGATTGCTTAAATTCTGTACCAATCATAAGTTTTTAAATTTACGCGTTCCATTACTAATTTAAAAATAATAAAACGGGATTAAACGCCTCCACTCGAAGCCGACGACGCCGCGCACCGCCAGTCTACCCGTGACCAAGGCTGGTGTAACCCAGCCGAAAAGTCGGGAAAAGGTATTTTGCCAAATGACGCGTTTAATCCCGTTTTATTATTTTTAAATCTGTATCAATCAGATTAAAAAATAAAATTTAAATGATTAATATGATTACTATTGGTTGTATTCTAGTAAATAAATATCTTTATTAAACATTTCAGTCATAATATGCATAGAAAACAAATGCAAAAGAAGTCCTCATATCGTGAGTACAACAAAAGGGGAAAACGTAACATATGGAATTCAGAAACATTGTGGCGGCCTAAACCGTCCATGAAAACAATCTATACTCAATATGAAATCAATACGAAGAAAACATCCCCATATCACCAAGTGTTTAACAGTAATCTGCAAATGATGTTACAAGTAGAAAAAATCAAAAGACATAAGCCAATTGTATTGTCACGAAAACAATACGATAAAATGAAAAGGACGCTATTAAAAAATCATTTCAAAAAGGGTTTAAAGTGTTCTTGTCGAAGGTGTAGTCTGCTTTCAATCGGTGAAGTAAGAAGAAAAAAAATTCATAATGTACATTACGACAAAATAACACAGACTGATGAAATAGAATCCAAAAGTAAAGAAACTCAAGATCATGAAATAAAATTTGAAAACGAAACTAGTCTTACTAATTTTAATGACATAGAAATGCATTTTGACGATATAAAACAAGTAAAGCCTGAAGTAAGCAACGAAAGGACAAAATTACAGAACGACATTATATTTCTCAACGAAAGCGTGAAACCGAATTTGTTAGAGAGCGAAAGAGTACACGAGAAACATCAACGTCAATATCAATTGAATTTCTTTACAACTGTAAATGAACGAATCAAAAATGATACCAATAACGTAAAGACTACACCTACACAAGTCGTGTCATCAGTCGAAATCCATTACGCCAGCATTTCTTATATGAAACGTGTCACAGTTTCGTCGTCATCAGTAAAAAAAAGCATGTCGCCACGGCCACCTGCGGATTGCAGCGTAATAAAGGAATCGAAATCAGTTCATACGATCTTTAAAAGTTAGAAATGCCTAATTTTGTTTACCATTTTTTATTATTATCTTTTTACGACTTGTTATTATTACTTATGAAATTTGTTTGTAGGACGCAAGAAATGTACTACGCCAAATCTTGGTACATCAGTTCTCTCGTTGTTTTCTGAAGCCACATTTAATGATTCTAAAGTAGAACTGAAGGATCCACAAGAATCGAAGCAAAAGAAGCCTTTTTTGAAAAGATTAATGTCATGCCTTGTTATGAGATCAACAAGAGCATCTGAATCAAAAATAGAAGGATCTCAACTCAGAGCTAGAAGCGTGGATAGCATTAACAGCGTTGATTCGTATCACATTAATACATCTCTTGGAGTAAGTTATAATAATAAGAATATACCATAAATGTCACTAATTAAAACCTCTCTCTTATGAAAGTAGAGCTCGTAAAATTAACATTTTACCAAACTTATTTCGTCTCACAAACGTAATAGTTGGTGACGACGAACCTCCTTATCACCGGCTATTTACTTATTGTCACGCATGGCTAGTTTGGTTCTTGTCGTTGTCTGATCTTTGACTGGCTGTATAAATGAAATGAATATTTAGGCTGTGCTATTAATAAGACTGCTTGCTATTCGCTGTTTATCTATCTGTCTGAGCTGAATCCTATCTTACTGTAATAGGTAGCCAGGTAATTTTAACAAAATACGTGTCTCAACTGGAAAATAACTTATATAAAAAATAGCTTCTAGTGTGAAATTATTTTAAAGGCAGGAAGGTAAAATTAAAACTTTCAAGAGAATAAATAAATTTGATTTGTTTTCACAGGCAATGGAAGTCACGTCATCATTATATGATACCTCAACGTCATTCTTTAGCAATCATACAACAATGCCCATCAACAATAAGATGAAGCGTGGTTTCTTTTCCTCCGTTCGAGGGTTGCTGACAAACCGTAAAAGCTGAAAACTAAGTTGGAATCATTCTTTGATTCAGTATTGAGATTTGCAGTTTAGTGAGAGAAGCTGTTTAACAAATTTATTTTCTACGGTTTAGTTTATTTCTTTGTAAAGTTTATTTTTTGTGCTTGTTTCAGTAATTGCTAATGATTAAATTTTTCTTGTTGCAAATGTTTTTTAGTGTACCTACCTACAAGTTTTTATTGCATCTGAATGCGCTTGATCGTCTTTTTAAATATATATTGCTCAGTGCCAAAATTGAGGAGTAGAGGCAGCATAGGTTATTTGTGCACATAGACACCGTAGATAGATACTGGACTGCACGTTTCCTATCCAGTATGAATTAAATATAGTACAGTGGCCACTTGCTCGTCATTTTTCAACCTGTACTATCTCATTCAAATAGAATATAATTTACTACTCTCTCTCTCTTTGTAGTCGGTCTCTCTTGACAGGATCGTGATAATTTGGTTTTATTTTGGAGCGCACCGTCTCCTTACATTAAGGACCGCAGTCAGCCTCATCATAGTGACTAACTTATCCGATGGAGCCTCCTTAATCGGGTTGGCGATTGGTGAATCTTTTCAGATTGTCATCTCCACATCTCATGCTGTTCCCGAATTTTACTGAGAGATAGTTGACAGCTGTGTTAGAATTTTCAACTAATGGAGAATCGAGATTTTGGTCCGTTTTGCAGTCCAGGCGTTAGATTTTTGGACTTAGTATCAGGGCCCCTGCAGTAGGGCGTAGGTATAACGACAGAGGCAATATGAATAGGTACAATAGTAATAGTACAAGCAGTAGAACACACATGGGGGCAAACTTTCTCTTAAGGCTTGAAGGTTTGATACGGCTTTTTCGTCAACAATTCTCTCAACTATTCGTTGAACCGAGTCAAAAGCGGTAAGTATCAAGTATATAGAATCTGGTATCCGGATGTGCAGAGACGGGCAGCGTCAGTTCTTCATGCGGGGTCGGACTTGCGTCTTTTAACAACCTTTGCCCTGAGATGAAGTAGGTACTGCTTTGCTTACAATATGGCCGTTCACTATTTGACAATGCATAGCATCACCTCCTTCACCTCCCGAGCATGTACAGCCAATGTGTTGAATGTGTACTGGAAGTGACGTCAAAGCGCAGTCATTTTTGGTCAACAGAACGCTCGAATGTGCCCATTCAATGCGTATAATGCTTGTCAACAAAACGCCCCTTTTTATATTCTTTATCCCGCCCGCCGCCACTTGATCAATTATTAAAAGATACGAACCTTTAGATCGCTATACAGATATATAAACAATACAATAAAACAATATGAAGTGAAAAATACAGTGTAAAAACCATAAAAACAAATCATGACCTACCATCACCATGACCACCTTTGATATTTTGAACTATATCAAATATCCGAACTGCGAAATACTGGCGACCGTAAGGTAATTAAAAAATGCAAAGAGCTTTAGATGAACGAAAGATAGCTCGTCGCTTCTTCACGGTAAGCGCTGATAAGTTAGAAAAATCATTAGCTATTCAAGATAAAGATGGTGTAAAATCTAACTTTGCTAGTCTGTCAGTTAAATATGAAAAGTTGTCAGCTATTATAACAACAAGGTTTTGGATTTATGGCTTGACATGACAGATCGCGATAAAAGGAATTACGAAGAAGATTTAGTCTCAATAGATACATATGATGACCGATGGTTCTGCCTGCAAGAAAAGTATAAAAATGCAGTAGAACAAGATTGCGAAAATTCTAAGAATACAGTAATTAATAGAGACTATGGATCGATTACTAGTGTGCACTCAATCCAAGACAAGGCCATCAATAGTTTATTACATTTACCTAAGCTTGAACTACCTCATTTGATGACAGATGGCAATATAAAAAAGTGGATTGGATTTTGGGGGATATTTCAGAAAATTCATTACGACACTTGTATGGACAGCGATGTTAAGTTCCAATATTTAGTACAGTCAATGGAACCTGGCTCACCTGCAAAAGCCTTGATTGATAGTTTTCCTCCATGTGGTGCCAATTATGATAAAGCTGTTGAACAACTCAAATCAAGATATGGCCGCGATGAGCTTTTGATAGAAATTAATGTGCGGGAGCTACTGTCGTTGGTGCTAAAGCAGTCTAAAGGGAGTGCAACGCCGATTGGTGTATTATATGACAAGTTGAAGACTTAGTTACAGGCATTAGAATCGTTAGGGGTTACAACAGATAAATATGCGGCTATGTTACGTCCGTTAGTCGTAGCCGTTAGTCGTCTGCTTTGCCTTTGGAGCTTTTTCGAGTGTGGGAACGTACTAACTGCGGCAAAAAGGATCAGTCTGACATTTTAAGTAACCTCCTTGAATTTATTAAATTAGAAGTAGAGAGTGAAGAGCGGATTAAAATTTCACATAAACATATTGATCAAGATAGTCAGTCAACTTCCACTGCTGCGTGTTTAACTACAGGAGTAAGTAGAAATAAAAGTGAAATAGATGGTTTAGAATTATAAGCAGAATGTTCCTAAATAATGTCTTTTTTGTGAGCGACCATCACATGTTAGCTCTGAATGTACTACTGACATGAAAATGACGTTAGATCAGCGCAAAGATTTAGTTAAAAGTAAGCGCGCATGCCAAATTTGTTTGATTGTTGGTCATTTTGCTAAACGGTGTAGGAAATTTCCTAAATGTATTGTTTGCTCTAAAGGACACTTTACTTTAATGTGTAATAATTTGGTAACTGTGCCACCGCCACAACAAGAGGCTATCCCAGCAGCCCAGCAATCAGTACTTAACCAGTCTTTACCGATAGTGACCACAGGGACTGTTCTTCTTCAAACACTTAAGGTAAATATTGTTTACAATAAAAAAACATTATTAGTAAAGCTCTTACTAATAATGTTTTACTTCTGGACTCTGTTGCTCAACGCTCATTTATTAAAAGGAGTGTGACAGAAGAACTTAAAATGAAACACAAAGGTGAAGTATATATTTCTCATAATCTATTTGGCGGAGCTACAACTAAAAGGGAATTACATAGGATTTATCAGTTTTCGTTAAGAAATATTGAAAGTACGTATGAACAAAAAATAGAAGCATTAAAACAGAACACAATCTGTAACTTAGCTGCAAGAACCGCAACTGCTGTCTAAACTACATGAGAAAGGTGTTAATTTAAGTGATATAGGAGAAGTCAGTGAGGTTAGTCTTTTAATCGGTTCAGACTTAATAGGTTATTTGCTAACTGGACGTATCAGACACGTGGAAAATAACTTAGTCGCGACTGAAACCAAGGTAGGCTGGACTATACAAGGACTAGCAATTGGTGCCTATTGTACCTTTGAAGGTATATCAAGTTTTGCTTGTACATTTATTCTAGAAGATTTATGGAGTTCCAATCTCCATAAATCTTCTACACTAAATGTACAAGCACTTTAGGAATTAGGGATGAAGCGGAAGTTAGGAAGCAGAGAAAAATTGAAGCAGAAGTTTCAAAGTTTTTCTTAAATACCGAAAAGATTACGAGGAAGGTAGGTATGAGGTACGGTTACCGTGGAAAGATACTTCAATTAATTTACCTACATACGATCTTGCCGTAAAGAGATTAAGATCTACGACTGCTAGACTTACGCATTTAGGAATATTGAAGGACTATGATGATCAATTTATGGAGTTGTTAAATAGTTCGATAGGGGAGGATTTTGGGTGCGGATGGTCAAGTTGGTAAAAGACTTGCTAAGGAGAGTGTTTGGAAAGGTATTCATTGATTTCACTGCAATGTCTACGATTATTTGCGAAGTAGAAAGTGTTCTAAATAATCGTCCATTAACATATATATCAGACAACAGTGAAAATTTGACACCTCTCAGGCCAGCTATGTTTATACAAGATATGAAAAGCCACACAGACACAGCAGAGCTAGATTTAGTTGATAGTTTATCCTTGAATTCTAGGAGGAGGAGGAGTTATTTGCAAAAACTTCGTCAAGACATCAAAACAAGATTTCGAAGTGAGTATCTTTCTTTATTAGTCCAACAGAATGCTTCGAAGAAAACTATAGGAGTTCAACCTGGGGACATAGTACTTATTGAAGTACAAGATGCGAAGCGCGTAAGTTGGCCACTTGCTTTAGTATTAGAAGTGTATCCCGGTGCTGACGGTATTGGACGTGTAGCTAAATTAAAAACGACACATGGAGAAAGGGTACGTCCCTTACAACGATTATTTCCTTTAGAAATTCACTCCACAGATGTTAGTACACCGGCAAACAAAAATCAAACTGACCCCATTTCGACTAATAACGAAACTCAAAATTGTATTTGCCAAAGCAGACTCGGTCGGGTCGTGTAGTAAAAATACCGCAAAAGTTGAATTTGTAATTTAGTTAAATGTCTACTCAACATTAAATGTTGCTATTGTTATTTTGTTTATTGCAATATTCATATCATTTATTTGCAAGGTGGGGAGTATGTTGTGGTTTGTATGGTAAAAGTTACTGGCCACCATATTTATTTTTTATGAAATGATCTGTTTTTTATGTTACTTCACTGTCAATGTCAATGTCATGAATATTTTACGTATTCAACAAGAATTTCGATTTAATTCACATTATATGTATCAAGGAACCTGTAAAACACATAATAAAGATATCTGGATATATTTTCAACAATATCAAATATCCGAACTGCGAAAACTATGATATAGGTGCGTTTTGAACACTGCTTTAATACGTTTGATGTCATAATTTCAGCCAAGTTAAACAAGCATGTGCCAAAATTTTCTATGACAATGCCACACTGTGCGTATGTACAAAACTTGGCTCCTTGGCTCATTCTCTGTAGTTGGATTATTGACATTGAGCGCAAAATGTACATTATGATTATGAAGTGAACAAAACGCAACTTATCTCTCTTTAATCTGTGTACATAACAGGGTATATGTGTTCTGTGGTACATAACCTCAAACTCAAATAAATAGTTAAGTTTACTACATACTGGTTGAATATTTACTATGTATTTTCGATAATACGGAAAATTATGGCGTTCTTAAGACGATGTGCGTCTGTTCTTCTTATGATAAGAAATACCCCTTTGCAAACACAAGGTGCAGTTTTGTTCTATCCTATAACATTTTAATATTTTTACTACATATGTAATTTAATATGTTTTTGCTTATTATTTAGCCCAAAAAATCCACAGATGGGTAGCTCCTACCTTAATGGAATTAAAAAGGAGAGAAGACAAACTTGGAGGAAAGAAATTTTATCCTAGAAACACATTTTTAGATTGGAACTTAGAGGCCGAGTTGTATGCCTTTGCAAAACGTTTAAATGAGGATTTTGATTCTGATTTGTTATTACAAGCCTTTACAGACAGATCTTACATTATCAAAGAGGAATTGAAACAAAAAGAAATAGAATTTGATATCAAAATGAAAGACAATAGAGACCTTGTTCATGAAGGCAAGTACACTTTTTTTCACCTGTATTATAATAACAGGCTAGTACTATCAATAGTTATTTTTCATTAAAGAAACTTGCCCGATGCCTTAGAAAAATCTACTGTTATGTACTCATTGAGCTAATAGCACCTATGGAGACACTCTCTTTTCAGAATAAAACAAATCCTTTGTCAATAGTACTTTTAAACAGACTATATTAATATTTTTAAATATTATATTAAATATTTTTTGTTTGAGATGATCAGTTACAAAAATCCAAATTGCTTAATGTGTTAATTTTTTATGTTTTGAGACTTAAGAAACCATTTTTGACTGTTATCATGGGTGTGTGTGTGTATGTGACCTTTTTTGTGGGATTGGATATTTTGGAAACGAATACTGATTTGCTATTTGCTTCATTGACATCTCAATTTATTCCTCTTCACCCTGACTGATTAGTCTTTCAGAAATATTGAACCAGCAGTTTGGGTTTATGTAATATCTTTTTTTAGTACATTTTTGCAACAAAATTCTTTGATTTCTATGAAACCAAGTTCTGATAGGTTTTTAAAGGGTGCTAAATTCAAATCCATTATTAGATTTTAAAAATTCTAGATGGCATTCCTGGCCGAAAAATCGAGACAAAGAAAATCAATTTGATATTAAGACAAAGAAAGAGAAGTTGCTTGTGTGGTAGTTGTTGCTGAACTATTTATTTTTATTTGGTTTGGCAGATCTAGAGGTTTACCCACTAAGATCATCTATTAAAAAAGCATGCATACACATTAAGAGGAAGAAGAGTGTCAATAGAGATGCAAAAAGTGACAAAATTATCAAACAAAAATTGGAAAAATAAAGTGACAAAGCACTGAGGTCGAAAATTATGGGAATTTGTGTCATACTTAATGGATGACCTCACAGATTATTTACAAACAAACAAAATCATACACTCTATAGTATTAATGTAGATCTTTCAAAATACTAATGAGAATTATTTGCCAATAAGCTTAAATATTTCTGTTTTTAATAGGAGAGAAATTTTTGAGTCAGTACATTCAATTATATCTAGAAGCAGTTTTGCCCAAGTTTCCAATGGAGGGCATTGCTGGAGTACATCAGTATTTAACAAGTGAAGCAACTCTTGCACATGTGAGCCTACATCTTGGAACCAAGGATATCATACTGGCTGCAGTGAGTAATTACAAGATATTTAAAACAAAATTAATAATATGGACTACAATAGAATTAATAGAACTATAATAGAATAAATAAATAATTCATAAATTATATTCTTGTAATAAAGTTTTTCTCTTTTATTTTTATTATAATAATAGATATTAACCTATATTTAAATAAAAATATAGAATATAGTTGAAATATTTTCCTTTTGTTTTTTATTTAAATATATTTTAATATCATACTATTATTTATTTAATTAACATATTTATCCAATTAAATGTTAAGATTCAACACTAATATCATGAAATTTTGCTGTATAATATTTGATATTTATTCTTTATAGGAATACCCAGTGGACAATGTTATTCTAGCTAACACATTTAAAGCAATAGTTGCTGCTCTCATACAGTCTTCTGGTGAAGAGAGAGCAGCTCATTTTGTCAGAGACTTTGTTATTACGATGTTGCAAGGTAAGATACTTTTAGTATTTAGTTTTTCTCCCAAAGTCCACTATGCAGGCTTGCATTTTTATCTTGATTACGCATTTTTGCCAGGGACGTATGGAGCTATCAAATTCATCCAGGTTTTTTTTCTGAACTGACAATGCAGTTGGCTGTTACAGCCATTCCTGCTTTAACGGGCTTTTGGGGCGAGACTCCGAAGGCGCGCGCTTTCACTCGATACAATTTTGAATGATTTTTGAAATAAATTAACGCCATGTTGGAATTGCCATTTTGAATTATTAAAAACTGATAAAAGGTTTGAATTTAGCACCCTCAAACATCAAAAAAGCTTTTTTTCATAGAAATCAAGGACGCTATATTAGGTCCGCCATCTTGAATTTAAAAAAAAATTAAAAAATCGAAATCCAATTACAAAAATATATGGACAAAAAAATTTAGCGCTTGTTTAAAATTTCAGGCAAGGATTTAAATGAATACTGGCACATTGAAGACCCTTGGAAAATGCTAATAGGGTTCCTGGACCAGAACAAAAAATCTGTTGAACCCAGGCTGATAGGTGAAGTGGGCCGCAATACATTGCTGTCATGCTATAGAGTCGGTCTTTATATAGACAAGGATATGATATCCTCAGGTGAGAATTAAAGGTATTTCCTATAGCATCTCCTTTAGAAGTACTGTTCATTATAAAGGGTGTAAGGGACGTCGTTACGAAAACTGAAACCATAGGTTTAGTACATGATTCTGAACCTTATAGCGTTGTAATTTTACGTCGGTCTTTTCATGATTTTTATGTATTTTTTTGGCGTTTTTATTATTGATTATGACTATTACCTTGTATCACAACCCCATTTTAACTAAAAAAGTAATAAAAAACAATAAGTTTATTATTTTCACCTGAAACTGCAATGTAAATCAAATTTAAAATCAGCTGTTAGATACCTTTAAAACAAATTCTTGAGTAAGGTCAACGTACCTACACAACAGCACTGACCTCTAGAGGTCAGTGACACAATAGGCACAAGCTCACACCGCGGTTAAGATAAAGCAGTAGGCATCGATGTGCGGCTATACCTACATTCTGTGTCCGCGCTCATATTATGTTTTTAAACCTACCTACTATGGCGTGGTGAAGTAGAAACGTTTGCGCGCTTTCACTCGATACAAAAATGACAAAAACTATAATTTACCATTTCCAAGATAATCTTTTTTGTAATTTTTTTAAAAAATGAAAATGCTACTTTTTGCCAAAGCTTTTGTCACGATGTCCCTTACATGGTGTATATTTCACATTTTCTATTTTTTCCTTGTGTATAATGTATAAAAGAAACTGTGTATAAAGGTATACCAAAACATATTATTTGCAGCACTCCTGACCAGCGGAGGGATTTTTAAAGTACCTAATGGTAATTCTTTTCATGTCTATTACCATTACCACGTTAGTTGGTGTTGTTTACCATTCGATAGCAACGTGAGCAGCAATGGTAGTAGTCCATTGAAGTTAGACAATTACCTACTCTTCTAATTCGGATCATTCTCACTAGAAGAATGGATCTAGTGAGATATTATTTTCTCAATAGATCCATTTTTAAAAGTGTGTATCTACTGAGAAGTATTTGTCTCGCTAGATCCGTTAACAAGAACCAGATTTGAAAGTGTGGGTCTACTCAGGAATTTCTTTCTCACTAGATTCAGTAGTGGATCTGATAAAAAAATTTGGTGTCGGCTAGGCTTGTTGTCCCCTAGGCTGGGGAGATAACGGAACTTGCTTTCTAATACTATTTCAGGTACTCGTATTTCCCCTGTCATATTCTTATTTTTACCAACTTTAAAAAAGGAGGAGGAAGTTCGCGAATGGTCTGTAGGTACCCATATAAGATATTATTAATTCAAAACTAAAAATTAACCGACTGTATAAAATGAGGATCCATACTAATACTAATATTATAAATTCGAAAGTGTCGGTGTCTGTCTGTCTATCAATCCGTTAAATTTTACGGTTGGACCAATTGTGATGAATTTAATATGGAGATAGTTTGAACCGCAACAGACAAGAAAAATACTGTTTTTCTTTTATATATTTTTTATTTTATTTTATATATAAAAAAAAATTAAACTATTGATCTTACACGTGTAGTTTTTTTACAAAAGTTATAGATCTCATCAAGATCTTTATTTCAAATGACAGCTGTCAAACTAGAAAGGTCTTTATCTCCGTAACTGTTGATCGTAGTCTAGTAGTTTCCCCACAAAAATTATACGTCTCATTAAGATCTTTATTTCGGATGAGACCTGTCAAACTAGAAAGGTATATATCTCGGAAACTATTGATCATAGACTAGTAATTTCTCCACAGCAATGATAGTTTTCATCAAGATCTTAATTTCGGATGACAGTTATCATCTAAAACCTTTCTATTTTTGACGTGTCATTTCTGTAGAGAAGCTACTAGTCTACGATAAATTTTAGGTACCCGAGTAGGTTTTAAGTTACCGAGATATATTTCTTTATAGTTTGACAGCTGTCATTCTGAAATAAAGATCGTATGAGACGTATCATTTCTATCAAGAAACTACTGGTCTACAATCAATAGTTACGGATATATAGTCCTTTCTAGTTTGACAAACAAACCCTAGGGCAGGAAACCTTTATTTATAAAAAAAATACTACTGTACCTATGACGTGCCGTCAAAAAATCTTGGTTACTTAATAAGAATGGAGAAAAATTAAACGAATTGCTATTAACTTAAAGCTATTTAGATATTTACAGCTCGAAATGTTTACAGCAATCAAAATGTTTAATAATTTATATTTATTCAAATTAAAAAATTTCGTTAATAATTAAGTATAATTTTCGTTAATAATTAGGTATCATTTTCTATAATTACATATTCTTTCAAACCTAATTTGTTTTTAAATTATAATTGTAATAACATTCTATCTAGTGGGACAATATATTATAATTACATCTAATTTATTTTAACATTATTTTTAAAATAGATCTATTGGCAATGAAAATTCTCATCACATCCAGTTTATTAGAAAACAGATCCACAGAGAAAAAAATATCTCACTAGATCCATGATGGATCTAGACAATGGATCTACTGAGAATCTATGTAAGACTATTTCTAATTATGCAGCTTTTTCGTCAGGTTTTGGTGAAACTGTAGCAACTGCAAAAGAAATGGCGGCGCGAGAAGCTTTGAAAAAGGTATTCGGTACCGAAGAGCACATGAAACCAATCAACTTTAAACTTGAAGGAATACCAAAAGATAAATCACAAACTCGGTATAAAATTTCTGCAAGTTGAAACAACTTTGAACTCATTGTAGAATAGGTATTTTAATGTTAAGGTATTAAATTGCTTTAAGGAAACTAAAGCTTTTATTTATACAATAGTCAACACTGTATTATTTAGTAGTTTACTAGCTTTTGCCACAGCTCTGCCTGCGCTTAATTTGGCTATCGGCGTAGGATTCTAAGGCTACTCCCTGATTATACTAAAGAAGTTTGCTAGAGCAAGCTATGACTGTAACTATAGTTCGTTCAAGTGTTATTTGGTAATAGTTATCCCCGCGAAAACTTTTGAATTTTCCGGGACAGTAAGTAGCCTTTGTTCTCCGTCTCTTCTACTATGTGCCAAATTTCAGCTCCGTTGGGTGCTGTAGTGTAGCTATAATTCATTGAAGTGGAATTCGGGTATAGTTATTCCCGCGGGAACCTTCGAATTGTCCGATATAAAAAGTAGGCTATGTGTCCGTCTCTTTCACTATTTCTATGTCAAATTTCGCTTAATTGGATGCTCCGTTGCGGCGTGATTATGTAACAAACAAACTCTCACATTTATTATATTATAGAAGGAAGTAGGATACTAATACTTACACCATTTAGGTATTGTAAACCACCAAAATGTTTTAAGTCTGAACAAAATATATTTTTATGGCAGTTTTAAACTGAGAATATTAAAAGAGATGTTTAGGACAAAATATTTATTAAATATCTAAGAACTATACTAAATATAATTATTTTTTGTACAACCTCATTAATTGGCACAATATTGATTAGGAAATTCGTTTCATATTACATTACTCTTAAAAATTAAATTGTAGTCTTACATCACCACCAGATTTATCATGTTTTGCCAAGTCAATCAATTGAGCTCTTTGATCCTATTAATTGTGTTTTTAGTAGCATAAAGCCCAGTATTTATTAGGCAACGAGTATCCGCATCATCTTGTATTGAGAGACAAGGTTACTAAACAAAAGTTTCTCAATGTCACTCCACGTGTAGCGCGGCAGTTGTCGCTTAGTAAATACATAGCATAAAGTAAGATAGAAATTATAATTAAAGCAATTAATTTAAAATAGGAAATTTGTTCAAAACGATTTTAATTTAAAGTATTTTTGAGCCTCTATTATCTTATTATTTACAGGTTTTAAGAACACGTGGTTTAAGGTCCGATAGAAAGGCATAGTTTTTTGAAAGCTAATAACAATTTAAAATTAAATTTAATAATAATTTGGAACCTTAAATCTAACGATCTAACCCACACAATAGGGTATGCGAAAAGAAAAAAATCATCCCGTAAACCAGTGTGAGCTCTCTCTAAATAAATTTTTTTCATTGATGAAAAACTGTATGAAGTTTCACATCAGACACCATTCTGCAATACAAAGACAGCAGAATCATATAGTTGTAACATATGGACGGACGGACATAGCGTACTCATTAAAAATGGTTTCAGTTTTGCAATTTTGGCTACAGAACCCTAAAAGATGGTGGAAATTATCCGAGGCAAGTATATTACAAAGCAGTTGACCCAACACTCTATAAATAATATTATAGTAATATATTAAACTGACAGATTACCATTCTGGTTTTTTATTTTTATAAGCTTAGCTTCTAAGCTAGCTTTACTTATTTATCCAATCCAACTTTGGTTGAATTCTATGATCAACATAGAATCCAATTGATTAAACAGACAGGTCACCCTCAACAAAGCCAATGGGCTGTCAATAAAAGTTAAAACAAAATATTGTAGAATAGATGACATTTACACTGCGACAAACTTTTCTGACACGTTGGTCAAAAATCACCATATTAACATGGTGTGAACACGCGACAGGTGTATGGTCGACACTAGGTCAGAAAAGTTCGTTACACTCTCCTATGACAGAAAGTAAAAATCTACCTTTTTTCTGATATTGTATATAACAGTGAATGCAGTTCAAAGACTTAGATAGTAAAATGGTTGCTCCAAATCCATTTTTAACTTCCTCATTTCATACTGGGGCTGATTCTTGAAAACAATCTCTGTTAGAGTCAAGTGGAAATCCTGATTTATTTTGAGTAAGAGTCAACTTACATTGTAATAACATGAAGTAGTAACTTTGATCATAAGTGGCTGATCTGATTTTACAATTAAATTAAAATTAAGCATTACAAGTTATCCAAGAATTGGAATTTTCACTCTCAGCTATTAGAAATATTCGATTCAGTGGGTAGGTAAATGAAGCTTATGAAGTGTAAATTATAATATTAATCTACTATAAATTATTTCATTTAGGTACAGACATCCATTCCAGTCTCAATGTAAAAATATGTGAAAAAAAACTAGGAATGCAAGACGCACGCGCCGCGTTGCATTGCATTAGTTATTGCATCCCATTATATGACAATTTCAATCATTTGCAGATTTTAGACTAGTTGATCTAATTTTCATATTAAAATTTCATTTCTAAATGTTCTCTTTGACATTTTCATACAAATGTTAGGTATTTGCAGAGTCCATGATGAGGTTCCCGTGTTTGTCCTTAATGCGGACCCGCCCTGACGCATACCGGGTCTCTGATGTGCCATCGTTATAGACCAATTTCATTGTACCATCTGGGAACTCACGTCTCTGTAAAAAATATATTTTGAGGGGTTTAGTTAATTAATAAATACTACCATTCTACAAAGTCTAACTACTAACTGTCTACCTAGTAGGAGGCTGACCAACGCTGCATACAATATGTGTTCTCCACTTCAACACACACACACTTTTCTATCAAATCTTTTTCCCCACCGTTTATTGCGACTTCAGCTTCCTAACTATTAAAGCTATCTTGTGACCTTGTTGCGAATTTCCTCTTTCCGAATTTTATCACCCAAAGAAAGACCAAGTACAGGGGCCTGATTCTCGTACTGATTTAAGGCAATATCCTAACTATGGAGAGACAACTAATCAAAAGTGGAGGCCACTTTCGGAGCTAACAAGCCCCAGGGAATTTTAGTGGATGGAGGGAGTTTAATCAATATTTATACACAAAAAACAGAAAGTTTACCTTGTGATCTTTAGCATGTACTTCAATCTGTCCATTACTAAAAACAATTCTCTGTTCCCCATTTGCAGACACAGTGAGTGCTGCACCATCAGGGAATCGCCATTCTTCTCGTACATGCTCATTTTTGGGGTCTAAGTAACGGATGCTGCCATTTGGTAGCCGAATCTCTGATGAACCATCTTTATAGCGTTTCTCTATTTGACCACTGAAATAACCAAACAAAAATATATGCATATTTCAAATACTAAAACAATTAAAAATGTAAAATATAATTGTATTTAAAAGGTTTTTTTTTTATTTTTAATATTGCAAGGATGAAACAGTTTACACTTTTCCTACATGTTTAGAATTTTATTGGCCAAGGTGGAATGGTACAGTAAAATTTTATATATATTAAATTTACATGCATAATATCATTCCATTCACATGCCATCACATTTTAACTATGTTTTGATCTACTACAACTCTACATAGTAAATATTTTTACTATAAAGATATGCATAGGTTTTTATGGCTGGTTCATTGTTTTTTATCTCATTTATATGCTAGATATCTAAAATCTAAAAAATCTAAATCTTGTTGGTTTTAATGAGTGCTTTCTGCATTTTCAGCAATCATTAGAAAAGTGTACTCAGCAATATTACTACTATGGTAGTAGTAGTACTGTGGAAACAGTTGTAACAGCCACCAGTGGTATATTCTTTCCCAACATGTTAGGGGATTAGTCTATTGCCAACATCAGGCACAAATTTGTCTTAAGCTAACTTATCACAACACATAAATTGTATGTTGCACTTCTGCCAGGAAGATCCCCCAGGTTGATCCCAGGATCAACCAGGGACCTTTAACATGGTAGGCCATCACAGTACCACTTCTCTACTTCAGATAAATTAGAATTACGAAGAATGAATATGTATTTATTATTGATGTATGAAAAATAAAGGTAAATCATCAAAAAAATATTAAATCTAATCCAATATGGTGTATTAATATGCTAAAATTGCACCATTTAGTTGACCGTACATAATTATATACACTCACTCAGAGAACTCGAGCACTTCTAATCCATCAGCATGTGTGGTGTGATAAGTTTTAGTTTCTGCATAAAAGTATTTTATTCTTCCTTCATTGTAAAAATTTTCTTTAATATCACCATTGTAATATACAAACTTGCTATAATCACCATCATTAGAAATGTACTTTACATTGCCATTTGGAAACCTGATTTCCTTAGACCCGTCTGGTTTCAGTATTTCAGTTGGGTTGAGACTAGTTTTTCTGACACTGGGTGTTATTACTGACGGTTCTGGACTTACAGTCATTAAGTCATTCTCTGTTCCTAAAATAGAAGATTTTTGAAAACCTGATTTAAGAGGCATTGATGTTGTAGAAGGTAGTGAATGGTTAGTTATAATAGTTGGGGATTTGCGACTATTTGATGATCTATTACTTAATATTGATACTGGAGTTGTAGAAGGGCGAATAAAGAAGCTATCAGAATTATCATTGCAATCTTTTTCTTCAGTGAATTTTTGATTAGCACTTAGATTGTTAATTTTACTTCTATTTTCTCTGAGTGGTATATTATGGAACTCTTTTAAGTACAGATTTTCAATATGATTGTCATCTTCTTTGTCAGAATCAGATTTTTCTTGAAATGATTCATCACCAGAGCTTTCATTCTCTGCACTAAGCATATTGTCTAGTTTTAAAGGACTATTGCTACAATTTGTATAGTGAACAACATCAACCTGTTGCTTTTGATCAATTTCACTCTGTATATCTCGTTGACTAAAGTACTTAGCATATCTTGATGTAACATTTAGGTTTGGGACACTTTTTGCTCTAGGCCTGACAGAGTTTTTATTTTTAGACTTTATTGTCCTACTTCGGCTTTGTCTTTGAATTTCAAATGCTTTGTAATTGCTGTTATTGTCAAGTTCAATATTAGTTTTAGTGTTACTAGTAGTCATAGTTGAAAGTTTCTTATTTATTTCTTCTAGATATTTTATATTAGTTAGTCTTCTTGTCATATCATTGGAGTGTTGAATTTTTCTGATTTCTTTTTTTAACTTTTCTATTTCATCTTTCATTTCAATCTTTTCCTTTTCCATCAACTTTATTTGATTCCGAAGCCTGGCAATTGTTGATGTAGATTTTGCATCTTTTAGTCTAATTTCATCCTTAAGATCATTTATTTCTTTTTTATAACTAGTGACTTCATCCTTATCTTTTTTATTTAATTGACCTCTCATCTCTCTGAGATATCTATCATAAGTTTGCTTCTGTTTAGTTAGTTTCTCTTTTTCTTCGGCCAAATAGTATTCTGATAAAATTTTTTCTTCATTAAATTTTTGTTCAAATGCACTTTTTTCTGCATAGAACTTTTGTCTTTCTAAATCTATTTCTTCCCTCAGTTTTGCCAAGTTAGAATTTTCTTTCCTAAAAGTCTCTATTTCATCTTCCAACTCGTGGAGTCTATCCTTTAATAGTTCACTTGTAGCAACTAATTTGGCATTCATTTCAACCATATTATTTTTTATAGTATCATCAGGTTCATTATTTTGACAAAGGTCCTTGTTGTCACTACCTACTGTCACTTTCTTTTCATTTTTATTGCCTGTAAGTTTTTTAACTTTTTGGCCAGTGTCTTTTTTTGCATTGTGGACTAAAGAGGCCTGTGTATTATTAATATGGTCAACTGTTTTACAAGTAGAACAACTTGAAGCAGAGGAACAAGTCTCACTACAACAGTCTGTATACTCACTATTACATGTTTCTGTATCACTATGAGAGTTTTCATTTCTTTTCTTATGTGTTAAGTCAGGATAAATATGCATCAGATAAGGATTCTTATCAAGACATCTTTGCATAATTAATGGTGTACTTTCTCCTGAACATTCTAACTTACTCTTTCTTAAAAATCTTTTAATAAATGAACTTTCAGTATTGAAACTTTCATTAGTTACTTTATTCTCCAATAATTCAAACATATTCTGTTCAGCAAGTTCTCTTTCTTGTCTGATTTGATACAGATTTTCATTGCAGCTTATGTCTGATACAGTACTTTTTGAAGGGGATACAAAATTTTTGTAATATTCACTTTGTTTAAGCTGTCTAAGAAAATCATCTTGCTCTTTAGTAAGCACCGCAGCCCAAGTTTTTCCCTTGTTAAGTAGTAGTGGATGTTTATAATTTGAAATGTTAATGCTTTTGTGTAACGGCTCAGCAGCTGTACTGTGTGCTTCAGAATCACTGTGCTTATTTGCTTGTATTGTAATTTGTTTATTAGTAACCTCATCAGTTTGTTTTGCACTCTGAAGCACTTTTGTCTGACAATCTAGACTTTTCTTCTGTATTATTGGCTTTTTTGGCTCAGATACTATTATTTGTACTTTCATTTTTTCAACATTGGTTACGTCATTTTGAATTTTCTTATTTATTCTTGGAGGGTTACAGTTATTTGCCTTCTTACACAGCCATGGTAAAGCTTGAGTTTTTTGTATAATAACTTTATTTTTGTTAAGCCCAAAACGAGCCATTCCTTCACCCTTTTTCAAAAATGGTTTTGAAGTAGTTTTGTTTTCAATAGCTGAATTCTTTACCAAAGTAGTAGTCTTCTGTGTTTTAGATTCTTTTTGAATTTTTTCAAGTACTAGAGCTTCAAAGTCTTTTTTAGGTGATAAAATTGGCATTTCATCAAGTAATATATGTTTTTTAGAAGCTAATATTTGTGAGTCACTGACATTTGAATTGCTCTTCTTTTTTTCCTTTTCAGGAGATTCTAATATGCTGCTTTGAATTGATGTTGGTGTATAGGTGATTAATTCTGATTCTTGTGACACATTTAAAACTGAAACACCTTCTATTAGATCTCTTTCTTTCACTTTTTGAGATATGTTGCAATCACGAGGTGTAGTATCTACAGTAATGCTAGGAGTTTCCAGTGAAGATTGAAGTAAACTACGAAATGTGTTATAACTAGTGCTGTTACTGAACTGGTTAATTATATCTGTAACACTATTGGCTGTTTCAGGAGACCCTTGATACTGCAAACGTTGTTTGTGAAGTTTACCTCGCTGCATCAGCTGTAACTGACGTAGTACTTGTAAACGTTCCAGTACTTGTGAGGGTGATAAAGAAACATCGCTTTCAGAGTATGATTGGTCCATCGTCTTTTGGAAATCATGTAAAAATGATCACAATGCAATATTAGTAATATTCCAAATATATTGTAGAGTAGAAATTCAACAAATATTTACAAACTTTTGAATTATTACTTTTGTTCTTTTAAAGAACAGAGTAAGATCATTTACTATACTGCCTCGTCTTTAGTAAGTTTTTCAATCGTAGTGTTCATTAGGGCGCGTTCAAAAACTCTACTTCGGTAGTTACTATTCTGCTCTCAGGTATCTGGATTTACTCGAGTTGGGTTTATTTTGTTATATACGCGCCTTGGGGTGTGCTCCAAAACGCAACGCAACTATTGAAGAGGGCGACATAAGCCAGAAAACTCATTTCTGTAATACTTGTGTGTGTAAATGTACTATAAATCATTACACAATGTCATATACATTACTATGAGATATATTTGATAAAAAAAACTGGTTGCCTGTAAAGTCGGTATACGGGCGAAAGTTTTACGTGACAACGACTTTGAGTGGTAAAATAATTTTAATTTGTCATAAGGCGGGCTAACTGTGCTCGAGTGGAAGGGACGCGTGCCTTTCACTTTTTATGTCTGTCTCTCTCGCTCTTAGGCGGGCTAACCTCGACGCGTGCCTCTCACTCGCTCTCATTGTGAGCGCATAACGTGAGCGGAGCGTAACGCAGTTTCTTGAAGTGTCACCCGGCAAACCAATTTATAAGACGTTGTCACGTCAAAACTTCTTAACAAATTTATACCATAATGACTGAAACTGAATGGGGGCAGATCTGGTACAAAATGTTGTTTTTATATAGAAAAAATGGTATTACAGGCACTTTTCGTTATTTAAGATCCCGGGTTTGATTCCCGATAAGAGGCAACCATATTGTAAGCGACCTGTGATTGAGTGCGAGCGCGCAGTCCGTTCAAGTAGGATGACGTCACACGTAATCGCGGCGCATTGGCTTTTATTCGCACGGAACACTTATTTTATTATTTAATATCTCTGTAAGTAATGGTCCGATTTTAATAATTCAAAAAGATGTACCATTATTATGTTATAAAGCACAACATAGGTACAAATTCTATTTAATTTATTTTGACTGTATCCTGTATCCTCATTAATAATAACAGTGGCAAAAACGGCGGCCGTATGAAAAGTGTTAATGTAAACCTTTTTCTATTATGTCATTCTTCCAAATTTAAATCTCTGTACAATTGACTTTCTATATTATGAAAATATACTCTTAGTTGTCAAACCAAACTGCGTACATTTATTTTATATATTTATCAATAATCAATAGGTTATGATGGCCCAGATCACGAAAAATAAGGGCTTGGCTACTATAAATAAGCTTTATGGCATGGAAGATTATAGTTCATGGAAGTTTGCTATGAAAATGGTGCTGCTACGTGAAAAGTTGTACAACTTTACAGTAAGTACTCCAAAAGATTCTGTACTCAAAGATCGTGATTAGGAAGCTTTGGCTCTCATTTGTTTGCATGTAGAACCGCAAGTTTACCCATATCTTCGGGATGCTAATACGGCAAAGGAGGCTTGGGATGCGCTTGCAGTAGTTTTTGAGGACAAGGGGATCAATAGGAGAATTGCGCTTATGGATGCGTTGCTGGATGAAAAGTTGGTAAAACACGGGTCGATGCATGATTACATTTCTGCCGTGATGAGTCATGCTCAGAAGCTTAAGGACATAGACAAAGGCATTGATGACGACCTAGTTGCAGTTGTTCTTTTGAGGGGTTTGCCAGAAGAATATAAGCCCATGCGAATGGCACTTGAGCACTCAGGGATGAAACTGACTTCGGAAAATTTTCGCATCAAGCTCTTACAAGAAGATTCGCATAGAAGTAGTTTTTCAAATGAAACGGATACTGTACTTTTAGCTAAGAAAAAGCAACAGTCTTCTTCAGTCTACAAAGTTCGATGTTTTTAGTGCGGGAAAAAGGGTCACAAGAAACCAGATTGCCCTACGCTACAGAAGAAAAAGTCGCTTCTACATCAAAAAGTAAAGATAAATGCTTGCATACTTTATTCGGTATTAGCGATAGTGATGTGTTTAATTCTTGTGATTGGTATATCGATAGCGGAGCATCGACACACATGTCTTTTAAAAAGGAATGGCTGAAGGTCTTTAATAATTTTCAAAGTAACGCTAATGTATGCTGTGCGAATAATGAGAAAATGTCAAGTTGTGGTAATGGTAATGTTTCGGTAAGTTTGAATGAGAACTTTTATAAAATTAAAAATTTTACGTATGTACCTGACTTGCGTGCTAATCTTTTGTCTGTGTCAAGGTTAGTAGAGAAAGGTTTGTGTGTGATATTTCGCTCAAATGGTTGCGAAATATACGAGGAGTCAAATTGTCATATTTCATTGACAAGTCAGCCTATAGCTACAGCTAGTAGAGTATCAGGTATCTATAAATTGGATAATTGTGTTCCAGTGTTAGATGGTGCTTTGGCTGCAGTTCAGGCAAATAGTAATACGACGATATGGCATCGGCGTCTTGGACATGTTAATTTTCGAGATCTGCGGTTTGTACCAGGCATTCAACTAGATAATGTCAGTCATAAGGTGGAGCCATGTATTCCATGCATCCAGGGTAAGCAACATCGTTTGCCTTTTCCTAAGAATGGTGATAGTCGGGCGGCATGTAAGTTAGACTTGGTTCATTCTGATCTTTGTGGACCAATGTCAGAAGTATCTTATGGCGGGGCAAAATACATGCTTATAATAGTTGATTAGTACAATCTAGAAAGATTTTTGCTTTCTTCTTAAAGTCAAAATCAGAGGTCCTTGAAAATTTTAAGCGTTTTGTCGCGGAAGTTGAAACTGAAACGGGGTTGTCACTAAAGACTTTAAGGTCTGACAATGGGACTGAATATGTCAATCGGAATTTTACTGAATTTCTTAAAAGTAAAGGTATTAAACATCAGTTAACGGTTCCCTATACTCCCGAGCAAAACGGAGTAGCAGAGAGAACTATTAGAACTATTTCTGAAATGGCTAGAACAATGCTGCTAGATTCAGGTTTGTCTAAAAACTTTTGGGCTGAAGCTTGCAATACGGCTGCGTACATCAAAAATAATCTGCCTCATCATCACAAAATTCCAGAATCGCTATGGTCAGGTAAAGAGTTTGATGCTAGTAATTTTAGGATTTTTGGTTCTTTAGCTTATGTCCATATTCCAAAAATGTGTCGCCGGAAATGGGATGCTAAAAGTAAAAAATGTATTTTTCTGGGCTATTGTTCAGAAACAAAAGGATATCGTTTTGCAGATCCTGATAATCCAAATAAGATTGTCCGGGCAAGGGATGTAACTTTCCTTGAAAATGTAAGAGACAATAGTATCTGCAATCAGGACTCTGTGACTGAGGACTCTATACAAGAGCAATATCCTGACTTGCTGGAAAATCAACACCAAACACAGTGTGTGTCTGCAGAGCAACAAGCTGTTACGGATTCATCCTGTGAATTATCAGAGCTAATTCCATGTTGTGGTACTGGTGACAAGACTTCTGAAATTGAGTGTATTGACTCAAACGAGACAGAGGTACAGTCAGACCATAGTAACACAGTACAGCAGGAAAGCACTGTTGGTATTTTGGAATCTGGAAATTTAGAGATACAATCAGACTGTAGTTGCTTGGATCAAACTGGACCTACTGTTAGTATACAGAACCCTGACGAGACCGTGTGCATGGATAATACTCAGATAAATGCGGAGAGAAGATATCCAATGCGGAATAAAGTAAGAAATGAAGATCCAGATTTTGTGTACTATTACGCAAACTTGGAACAAGAACCTATTACATACATAGAGGCTATGAACCGAGATGACAAGGTAGATTGGTTAGATGCTATTTCTAAGGAACTAGAATCTATGCAGAAAAACAGCGTATGAGAGCTTGTAGATAGGCCTCCAGAAGCGAAGGTTGTTGGAAACAAATGGGTTTTTAAATACAAATGTGATGCTGATGGAAACATAAAACACAAAGCGAGGCTTGTCGCTAAGGGTTTCTCTCAGACTTACGGAGTAGATTATTATGAAACCTTTTCTCCTGTAGTCCGAAGATCTACTATAAGATTGCTTTTATCCTTGGCTGCAAACTTAAATTTAAGCATAGATCACTTAGACGTAAATATAGCCTTTTTAAATGGTGACTTAAATGAAAAAGTTTTTATGCAACTGCCAGAAGGTTATCAGTCGAAAAATTCTAAAAGTAAAGTTTGTTTGTTAAGAAAAGTTATATACGGGTTAAAACAAGCTTTAAGAAGTTGGAACGAGAAAGTTAATAATTATTTGTTGACATTAGGATTTCAAAGACTAGAAGTTGATAATTGTGTTTATACTAAAAGGAAACCAGATTATTTAATTATAATAGCTTTATATGTTAATGATTTCTTTGTTTTTCATAATAGTACTAAAGAAAAGGACATTTTGTGGCAAAATTTACAAAAAGTTTTTGAATTAAAAGATCTAGAAAAAGCAAAGCAATGTTTGGGTATGAGACTGCGAAAGGATGCGAAGGGATCAATTTTATTAGATCAATGTAAATATATTGAAGCTATCCTTGAAAAGTTTGGTCTTGGCGATTGCAAGGGTGTGTATACACCAATGGAATTCAAATTACAGTCTGAACTCGATAGTGAGATAAGTGAGTGCACTGATCATCCATATCAGTCTCTGATAGGTTCTTTGAATTATTTAGCAACAAATACGCGTCCTGACATTTCTAATGCAGTGAGTATATTATGACAATATAACAACTGTTATAAAGAAGTTCATTGGAAGTCAGCCAAGCGTGTTCTTCGTTATCTAAAATTAACTAAAGACCGGTGTTTAAAATTCACCAAAAGCGGCTTTGAAATTAATGGTTTTGTGGACGCTGATTGGGCCGGAGATGTCAAAGACAGAAAATCTTTTACAGGTTTTTTGTTTAAGGTTGGCGAATGTTTAGTTTCTTGGGAATGTCGGAAACAACGATGTGTTGCGCTTTCATCAACAGAAGCAGAATATGTAGCGTTGTCCGAGGCGTGCAAAGAGGCGATTCATTTGCAAAATCTTATATCTGATTTGCTGGATCAATCTGTTAGTAAGGTCACAATATACACAGATAACCAAAGTGCTATTAACCTTGCTTTAAATCCAGTTTATCACAGACGAACGAAGCACATAGATGTTAAGGTACATTTTGTTAGAGGTTGTGTGCAAGATAAGTCCATTGATGTTTGTTATATGTGTACAGAGGATATGCCTGCTGATGTACTGACAAAGCCACTGAGCCGAGTTCAGCATGAGAGGTGTATGGCAAAGTTTGGTATGGTAGATTTAATTTGAGGGGAAGTGTTAATGTAAACCTTTTTCTATTATGTCATTCTTCCAAATTTAAATCTCTGTACAATTGACTTTCTATATTATGAAAATATACTCTTAGTTGTCAAACCAAACTGCGTACATTTATTTTATATATTTATCAATAATCAATAATCATAAACTTTGTACAAAATAATACGACAAAATCTATACAAATTGTGCTTTGCATGAACAGTATTAATCTGCGAATAAATTATGGGACGCGTCGATCAGCAACTGCTGCATTATCTATATTGGGCATGATTTTTTAGCTGTTGCGATTGCATTTGCATCCGTCCGAAGTTTATCAATCTCAAATATATACCAACATCCATTAAAATACTGCTACGTATTTGTATGCATATAGATAGAATATCTACACAATATGACTTGTAAAAATTATTCGTCAGATATCAAACATGAAAGAAAAGTAAAAAAAGCCACTATCCGCTATAGGTACGGAACCCTAAAAATAACCCGATTATTGGTTAATTATATTATTTTAATCAACTTACTAAAGGATTTAAATCAATACAACGTTTTCTAATAATATAGCTCTTAGGTATGTCCACGTAATTTTTTTTTTTATACCACTAAGGTGGCAAATAAGCTTTTGGTCCACCTGATTGTAAGTGGTCACCACAGGCTATGGACGCTTGCAACAAGCGTCGTCGCGCACCCTTAAAAAATATTAGTATAAAAAATATAACGTAATATGTCTTGCTATAATTTATAATTATATGTATCGTAGGATAACCGACTTTTATTGAATGCTTGTACAGATTTTTAAACATTACAATATCTTTGTTCGTCGTTTATCGTTGAAGCTATATATATATATAATTCACTAAATTTAGTGTCATCCATCATATTTCTATGGTCGAAGGACTATTTTCCTAAACGAAATTACTTAGTTATTTTTAACTGTAGAAAATAATGCGATATAAATCCATCTAAACGCTGTCCAACTCTTTTTATATTGGTTTCCTATTAGTGAGTAATTCCAATCACAGGCCGATATTCGAATTGATAATATACACGCATACTAATTATAATTATAATAATAATTTTGTTACAATGCAGGTTTTTTACGTCGAAAAAACTTTGGATTTGGAAAATAAATTCTTTTAACTCTTGGCAACCTGGCAACACTGGGTAAGCTACCCATTCATGCGAACCATTAATAGATGTCAAAATTTCTGTCTGTTATTCAAAAAACAGCTGGTTGCCTGATAAACAGCACATTAGTTGCGATGTCTAGAAGAAATACTACAAAAAGGACTCTTAGATTTAAACCTGAAATGAGTGTGTTAAATAATCGTATTAAGCAGCTTGCAGCTAACATGGCTGTTAAAAAAGAAAAGGTTGAAGTTTTATCTGAGCCTATCAAATCAGAATCAGATAAAAAGTTGTATAAGTGAGTTTATTATCCTCATACGACCTGAATAAAATTGTATACAACAATATAATATGTAAATTCGTTTGTGACTAACATGTCTCACATATTTTTTTAGAACTATAAGGTTAGAAAATGGGTTAACAGCACTTCTGATATCAGACCCAAGTCGGCCAGCCACGACAGACTCTAGCTCCAGTGAGGAAGAATCTTCTAGTGGCACTGATGAGGGCACAGGTACCGAAAGTGATGGAAGCAGTAGATCAACACATTCAACTGCTAGTGATACTCATGGAAGCAAAAGAACAAGTGAATTTGATGAAGAAAAATTGGTACGTATTAGAATAAATATGAATTAATTTACATCAAATATTTAAACCCTAAAATAAAATATAAAAAAATTGTACATCAGTTATATGAATACAAACACTAGGGTTGTTTTCTTTAACTGAGCAGAGTGAGCGCAGCACACTCAGGGGTGTTAAATTTATATTTAATTAAAAATATGCCTCATTTTTTAATTTTGTCTAGTAGTAATAAAATCATTTAAGCCATAAATACTCCTATGTTCCTATTATAAATGGCTTTGTATGTACAAATATTCCAAAATGAAATCGGCAATTATTTACAATGATAAGTGATTTTGCTTGTGAATAGGAAAGTAAATTTTATTAGAGCTTACAAAATGCAGGGGAATTTCTGGATTACTTGCTTGTGTGTTCCGTCATTTTTTTAAATGAACTTATAAGAGGCTCTATAGTTTATTGGACACTGGCTGTTGGGGTGAAATTTTATGGGTTCTTTTGCCTGGTGTCCTTTAATTCAAGCTTACCAAATGATAGAATTTTTTTTTCAGCCACAAAAATTATTGTACATCATCCATTAATATGATAATTTGCCATTGGCCTACCTACAGAATTAGTTTAAAGCATTCTGGTAGCTGGCAGATGAATTAAACTAGTAAAAATATCAATATAAAGTACAGAGGTACAAAAATAGGTCATGAGTCAACATTGATTTTCTTGGGCTAGTTCACACAGAAGAGTACTTTTAGAGTTTAAGTAATTGCTAATAGATTTATGCCCTTTATTACTTTACATTTCTTTGTTATTTATTTCAGTTTGTTATTTTACAAACTTGGTATTTGTTTATGTAACAAAATTTGGTGTCAAAATATTGTGAGTGATGCCATGACAAATTTTAAAGTAATCTTCGGGAGGGTATGATGTCATTGGCCATTAACACGTTAAACGCCATAAAAGAAATATAAAAATTTACTATTGTTTTTTTGCTGCCCGGCAATGCAGTCAATCGAGGTTTGCATTGTTGTCTTAAATAGGGTTCAATCCAAAGCGTAGTTTCAGAGATATTCCTGAATAACTTCATGAGGTCACTGGTGGCCGTAGCGGCTCACTGGTCACCTACAGTTGCAGTATTAAGAATACGAGATGTATAAAACAAATGCTGCAGCCTATGGATCATAATTCGCAAAAAAATAAATTAAAAAGGTTGCAACATTCTGCCAAACTTGTCATTTTTCTAAATTTTGCCTTATGTCCGTAACAAATTCTAAAATTCCTAAATTTAGCAGAAAGCACTCGAGCGAAATGTTCCCGGGCGCCACTCTGGTCACCTCGTTCCGGCAAACTTATATAAAAAAAACCTTCTGGCGCACAAATTAGCTCTAAACACAGGTCTGCAACAAGGTCACTAGTGACCAACATGGCGCCTTCATACAGGACATATGAGGTCACCGGTGACCTACGTGACGTTTTACATGTTAAAATTGTTTATAAAAGCACATATTTCTAAATTGTTGTCATTGTGTCTCCATAGTCCTATTTTTTAATTTGTTATTTTTTTTCTTAGTTATCATGTTCGAAAGTACATGATTTCCTGAGATTATTTTTTCAGGGACAAAATGTTAGCCAGCCAAATATAGGGTGGGTTTGACCATGTCAAATACCCGTGCACAAATGTCCATACAATGCTGACTTATTTTTCATTGTTATTGTATATATGTAATTAAATTTAGTTAAATCTTTACTGCTACTCTACGATTAGTGGTTTAGGCTGTGCGTTGATCCATCAGTCATTCAGGTCAAAGCATTTTATATGTATAGATAATATTTATTTAAAACAATATCAATCAAGTTAACTGTGTAATAAATATTTGTGATGTGATGGTGTTAACCTCTAAATATCCTTGAACATGTCACAAAAACTCACAAAGTTTTTACACTAATTTAACTTGTGCTGAACTTAAGATTGACTTTATAGTTAGGACTTGGATTCGCTAACTAGCGCCATCATTACAAATTTTTGATTTCTATTTAGTAAAAAATAATTCCAAAACAGAGCTTATTAAAAGTTTTGAAGTAACATATTTTTATTAGCTATTTTTTAAATGTTTTGCATGAGTTTTTATTTATTTATCTATGTGAAAAATGGTTGTAATCAAAAAGGACTTTGAAGTTAAGTAATAGTTCGTTTAAGCTGGGTTATGGTTAAACCCCGCGAGAACTTTAGAATTTTTTGGGATAAAACCTATCTTATGTCCATCCCCGGGACTCAAACTATCTCCACACCAAATTTTATCTTAATCGGTTAAGCCGTTTTAGAGTGAAGAGGTAACAGACAGACAGAGGTACTCTCGCATTTATAATATTATTATGGATGTAGGTACAAACATAATTCTATTTAAATATTAAAAAAAAAATTAATGAAGTAAATTTATGTATGGACAGTCCGGGCAGGTTTATTGGACATAAAGTGTTTTGTTTGAAATAGTAATGAACACCAGACAATGCAAGTTTTTACTACGACTGTATAATACCTACATAATATGTTAGGCAACGCGGCACGATCATGTATTGTATAATGATATACAATACAATAGATTCCGCTTTAGGTGAATCAGAATCTTATTTTTCCTTACAACTTTTGTTGTACTTCATATTCATAACTATAAACATTTTGCTGCTTAAATGCTTTGTTATTATATATTGCTGTTTATCATTGTCGCAAAAAGCACATTCATTCATTAAAAGCTAGTGAATTATAAATAATAAATATAATACTTAATTATGGTTTTGGTTGATGTCATACATTTAATTAATTCAATTAAAACATTTTTTATTAATAATTTTCTGGCATTTTATGGATGAATGCGACTGTGCTAAATACCGCTTAATGATAATAACTTATTTTAAGTAGCGAAATGAATATGGTTAAGGATATCATGTTTAATACAGTTTATAAGATAAAAATATGTTGGGATACACCTTAAGGGGACCTTAGATGTCAGCAAGCTAAAACTATTTTAAGCGTTCTTTAATAGGTTTGCATATTGTGTTTTATTTTACTTGTGTGTAGCACGCGTGACACATTTAAGGCTAGTGTTTTCCATGTTTTTGATAAAAAGCAAAGCTAAATAGCCTTATTATATATTTAAAAAAATTGGGTTTCCTGACTTAAAAAAGAGATCTTAAGGGCTTACCCCACTATTCAAAGTTTTTAAGCTGACCAAAGGCAGATATACAATGGCTGTTTTGTAACAACAGCTTGGAAGAAACGGTTTAGCTTAGAGCATAGAGCTGTTCATATTACTGTGCCTCCTAATGTGGTTTCGATCGACGAACGCAAGTATGCTACAACAGTAGAGATAGTCAACTTTTCTTTGCATTTTGAGCTCGCTGAGCAACTCTATGCTTACTTAAGGGACCAACTTATAGAACTTACTTTTTTTTTATATACCACTAAGGTGGCAAACAAGCTAACGGTCTATGGTCCATTGTAAAACATAATAAAACCTAATTGAAACCGGGGTTGTGTGCCAGTAAAATAAAAACATTAAAATTTAGTCACATAATAATACGCTCGTTTTGAAATCTCCCTAATATCTTTACACAGCCTTGGCCTGGGACCTTGTTTAGCTCCACTTAACTATCTCACGTTTAACTCTCCATCACCTGATTTAATTGTTACCAACAACTAACAATACAGAACTTAACCGACTGCAAAGATTAATGTTTCACAACATAATTGCCTACTCACTTTCGGTCTAGTGATTTTAAAATTGACTAGTTAAGACAAGAATAGTTTTATGTCCTACTGGAAGCATTTAAACAGATTACTTAAGGTGCGTCCGAAGATTATTTTTTTTCATACAAACTATATTGAGTTGAATGTCTTTTACTATAGACATTTCGCCACACAAAACATGTTATTAATATCGTAAAGCGCTATTTTCTGTATTCGCAAAACGTATATTTATCGTATTCATTTATATAATGCCAGTTTATGCCGGG
Source organism: Apoda limacodes (assembly GCA_946406115.1). Taxonomy (NCBI): domain Eukaryota; kingdom Metazoa; phylum Arthropoda; class Insecta; order Lepidoptera; family Limacodidae; genus Apoda; species Apoda limacodes. The sequence continues at coordinate 14,638,492 of OX291559.1, forward strand.
TACTGCTGCCATCTCTGGGCGGATACCAGTTTGGCCCTGTTGACTCGGTGTAGAACAAGCTGAGAGAATCCTTAAGTCTGAGGGGAGAGTTTGCCTCCCTCTGTGTGTTCTAACGCTTCTATAATGAGATGTGTTTTAAGGTATTGTTCTAAATGATAACCACGGCTACTTTCTTACCAGCGCAACTTAGAACCTTACGTACAGTGCGGTTTTAGAGGAACTTTCTCCCGCGAACGCTTAGGTTGCCAAGGTTTTCTGAAAGGACTACAGTATGGGTAACTTCAAGAAAGAAGTTATTAAATTTTTAAAGGGTCGGAACACGCAAGTGACGTACCTATTGTTGCAAGCGTCTATAAGCTGCAGTTACCGCATCACCTTATATCACCTTAGTGTATAACACACACAAAAGAAAGTTTTTATTGAATTAAAATCTAAGAAATTTTCGAACTGAGTACAATAATAAATGTCGACCACTTCGAAAAAAGTTAACAAAAGAGTTAAATAATAGTAATAATAATAATAGATCGGAAAGTAAATATTATTGGTACTTTATTGGTATTTACAAAGTTGTTATTTCTTATAGTCAAAGTTATTTTCTTTTAAAAATACTGTTATAATACTCCATTATCTCAATTACTTTATACTATGGTTTTGTGCTAATGTCATTCCAAGACTCGATCAACATTTTTTTCTGGTCCGAAATGATCATTATTCTTTCATACAAACTCGTTCTGCCCTTTGTGCGTGTTTGACTAACAAACATCTTTACAAAGTTTCACATTTTATATTAGTGGCCTGACCATATACCTAACCTAAGAACGGAAGGACGACAACGGCTTGAGTAGGTGTTTAGAGTGTTCACAAATATTCAATTTATTTTTCAATCCTGATTTACCTCCTTTGTGTGAACTGGCAAAGAAGGTATATTATTCTGTCGGGTCTATAATTTTACCCCACTTCATACTCTTATTACCTAGTTACTTATGGGACATACTAATCTATATATACCTAAAAGCATTCCGGCAATGAGCTCAACACCTGTCACGCACAATTAAAACGGTGGGTGAAAAGATGCTTTATCTCACATTATGATGTCGGTGTGTGTACCTAGCTACTGGCTACGCTTTTCGGAAAATTAAAACCGTAATTATACATATATTATATATTTAGCAACTTTTTAAATTGTAGTAGAATAATATTACATAACTTAAAACGGCGAAAGTTGAGCGCGTAAATACAGTTTCACACTCCACAAATTAAGTGGCTCACTTTTGTTGTTCAACGGAGACTTGTATATCACATTCTTCGGAAACAACGATAAATTGGTCTTAAGTCCGTCACAATAATGCTGTTAGCTGAATGCTAGCTTATGTGAAAGTGTAGAATGTTAGTCTAGTGTTGAAGCTAAGAATAGTTAAACAAACATACAAGAAAGTAGAAGAAAACCATAATGTATGTTATATAAGATTTAGAAAAAGGTTTACTTTCTCACTTAGATTAAGTGAAGTTTATTTTTTTCGATGATATTTAAAAGTAGCTGTTTCGGACTCACGCACAAAGGGTTACTTACCATTATCTATAAAAACGGCAAAAAAAATCACGTCTGTTGAATGGGAGCCCCCTAAAATATTTATTTTATTCTGTTTTTAGTATTTATTGTTATAGCGGCAACAGAAATACATCTTCTGTGAAAATTTCAACTGTTTAACAATCACGGTTCATGAGGTACAGCCTGGTGATAGACGGACGGACGGACAGCGGAGTCTTTGTAATAGGGTTTTTTACGCTTTGGGTACGCAACCCCCTTAAAAGCACCACCAGCGTCTTGCCTCTTGGAAATTCTCTATTCCCAGAATGTTCCTCAGGCAAGAGGAGACGAGTGTGGGTTGACAAAATGTCTAAATACTCCCAAGAATGATTTGTACACAGGGTCCTGAGATTTTGGAGGTTTTGGTGTCAAGACCGCGCTATACGAAAGTGTGTGGGACGTCAAATACTAGCGACCCTGACCTTATCGTGGGGCCGAGTAGTGAGACTAGAGAAACGTAAATTATATTCGGTTTGAACCGCCAACGATATTTTGTCATCATTTTTCCGGTTGCGCTCGTCTTGAGGTTTCAGACTTAGGGCCTGAGATTGCATAAATTTAATTGAAATATGCACGTGTATTGTGTAAGTAACAGTGAATTTAAGAAATGGAGCGGCGAGTCGTTTGCAGACTTTGATTTTTAATTAGTTCGTCCTGTACCTAAGTAGTTTTATTTGCAAAAATTTTGTAGAAAACTACACTTATGTCTTTTTACAATTTAGTTTCGCCATGTCCGATGTTCGTCTGTATCTCACATTTCTTTATGCAGAAATAATAACTTAATAGCGTAAGCTGACTTTGATAAATAAACTAATTACAATTTGTAGTTTTATTTAAAGGAACGTGATGTGATTATTGCAAAAATTAGCTGATAGATGTTGTCGATAGTTTATAAGAAATTATTTTTTTTAGTTTTATTTTTTATATTACTGTTTAAATAACAAAAGACTTGTTATGGCAGCGCACATACATAAACGCAAAATGTAAGATCCGTACAAATTTTCTACAAGTACCAGTGTCGGTGACTTCACTAACCTTGTACGGTTTAATATCAAGCGTTTATAGCGAGACAAAAAATATATCCTTGATTTAAAGAGGTTTTCGCGGTATTAAAGAACCATCCTAAACTGATACACTTAAATAAGGTCATACAATTTTTTTTACCTTTAACTCCACACGTTTGTCCTTCCTCGTTAAGAATTCATCAAAAGAGAGAGTGTTATAAAAAGCACTCGTGTATAGGTGGATGACATTGATTGGCTTTCACTATCATGGACAAACGCAATAAAAATAAACGAATAATTATATAACTACCTACCTATCTACAGCAAACGTCCCCTGTTTCAGGGATGTCGCTACAAACGCAATATACTTAGGTTTTTGAAGACGGCACGCTAGAAGTTTACTAAAAAGCGATGCAAGCAGCTATTCCTGCATCTTACGCTCGATACGGTACTTACGATTTTATTAACATTTCGTAATCATTTGTGAGCTGAATCGATAAAATTAATCGTACATTTTCAATGGCAGATATCCATATTAATTGATGTAGATTTGTATTTAGTCAACAGTTATACGAAACATTAACATTATACGCTTGTATAGGCCGTGAATGTAGTGATATGACACTTTTATGGACTATTTCGTAAGTTTTCTTCACAAGCGCATTTTGTATAATCCATGGTTCAACTATTTTCTTACGCGTTTAATCAATCATTAATCACCGTTGTATGCATAATTAAGTCGGTTTTCGAAGTCGTAAACAGAGGATCATATAGTTTTTTATTATGTCAGTATAGGTCAAACTTGTTTAGCCAATGATTTATTCGTATATTAGCTTTTGGCCACGGCTCCGCCCTCGCTAAACTCGGTAAACGAACTCCTTGATTGTAGTTAAACTACCGACTCACACTGGACGTTTTTTTAAGTAGCCCATAACGGTCTCCAGGGTCCCATCTATCATCATAACAAATTCATCATAATCGATTGAGCAGTTTAAGCGTGAAAGCGTAACAAACCAACTCACTTGCCTATTTATAATATTATTAGGATTATCTCAACGTGTTTAGCGGTTTATTTTTTTTGTGTCTACGACCAAATAGGTAGATACATATATTTAAACGAATAAGTTAAGATATAATATTAGCATAAGTATAGACGCCTTAATCTTTGATATGCATTATGCGTACTTACTTTTTTATTTGGTTTATATGGGTTTACGGTTTTATTTTAAAAATAACTTTTTATGCAGTGGCAGGCCTCTGCAACTCGGAAGTTAGTTATATACATTTACTAGCGACCCACCTCGGCTTCGCACGGGTGCAATGCTGATACTAAATATACTATAGAATGTTTTTATATACAACGTTCACAGATTTTTTGTCATTAGAAAATACAAACATGTTTTCTTTAGATATTACTCTTGAAAGAGCGACATATCATTGGCCATGTGAGAAACACTCAACTCTCAAATCTAAGCCTGCAACGTTGAAAGTTTGACCCTGCGATTTATTAATAGTAATAGCAAAAGATATCTTAACTGGAAATTGTAGGCGTTGAAATTGGAACGGTAAATCCGATGGTATCAGAAGAATTCGGGGAATCAATACATCTTCATCGGTACCACTTTCGGTGAGTATTGTGCACTCTATTATGAAAGTTTTTAGTGATTTTACCAGCAAACGCGTGCCATTGTAAAGTTTAGGTAGATTCAGGTTTCTAAATAAAATAACAGGACAACCTACTTTCAACACCATTTTATGAGGAGGGAGTCCAGACGGGTTCAAATAATTAAGAAACTCTGTAGGTAAATGAGCTGCTTCTTCCAAATCGAGTACAGTATAGACCGAGTAGTATATTTGCGTCGGCGTATCAATCTTTGAAAGAATCAAGTTGTTTACCTTATCTACTTGTTCGTTAGTTGGTGACAGAGATTTCGAACAGGAAAGGATCTTCTTTTTTAACCGGTAATTACATCGGTAATAGATGAGCAATATTATTTTTTTATAATTAGGTAGACTATAATCTTATTACCTAAGCCTTTCAAAAATATGTACGAAAATTTAATATAAAAAACAATTTAATCTCAAGTCAAACTAAAATTAAAAATGAACTTTGTGTGTTACTATTTGTAACATATAAAATATTTAATTTTTACATCTGGGTAAGAGAGTACTGACTCTTTCAGTTGGTCAGAGAGCGCAGAGAGAATATTGCATACGCTTCTTATTAGTCAAATACTATAACGTCATCAGCCCCCTTATTAAACTCGTCATAACTATCTCGATAACAAACGATACTATACTAAACTTTGCCAGCGGCTCCGCTCGCCCTAAATTCGGTTATCGGCGTGGAACTCCTTAATTATACTAATGAAGTTTGCTATAGCAAACTATAGCTACATCTATTGTTCTTTGAACTGTGTTATAGTTATTCCCGCGGGCACTTTTGAGTTTTCGGGATAAAAAGTAGCCTATATGCTATCCCAGGACCTAACCTATGTGTACGCCAAGTGTTATCCCGATCCGTCCAGTGGTTAAAACGTGATTGAGTAACAAACAGCCATCCGGACATACAAACTTTCACATTTATAATATTACTAGACTTTGTCCAGTGGTTGAAGCGTGAAGAAGTAACAAACAAAAGCACTCACACACTCACACACTCACAAACTTTCGCCTTTATAATATTAAAGGGATAATGGGATAGTAGGATGATTTTTGTAAATGGTATTCAAGAACACAAGAATTCTAGATCATTCTATTAAGTAGTAGTTTGAATCTCAGCACGGTACTTAACGTTTTTATGCGTCTTTTTTTCTATGGTTTTCCAGTTCAGGTTTATAGCAATTTATGTATGTGTTTACATCATTATGTTGCTCACAAAAAATTTGAGTCTAATATTTAATAAATATCTATACATATATTTAAGAGAACAGTGCAACCAAAAATAAACGGTTGTCCTTCAGAATAAGTGGTAACCGCCAAAAAAAATACGATCTAATGTATTTAATCAAAGATCTACATGCTCGCAGCCATCTTGTTAGATAAGCCATTAATTGGACGCCTAGGCAGATCGTCAAGTATGGAAAAGAAAGAAACAGAAATCGCATTGTATGTCATGTACGATGGGTTAGGTTTCGTTTCTCTTGTGTCAACGTAGATGTTCAGTTATATGATAATTTCTTTTTTATACATAACGATATGCCTAGATGCCAAATTAACTGGCTTATTTATCCAGATAGCTGCGACACATAGCTACATATGTAACGATAAAGACCTCGCACTAAACCCCAGACAGTTGAAATAACTAATAATAATATACTTTATTACATCAACATAATAATTTAACAAAAAAAAACATATTAACAAATAGAGAAAAACAAAAGGCGGTCTTATCGCTCTCTTCCAGACAACCTTTGGGTAGAGGAAATAATAAAGTTAAACATAGTTTATTAGGTGTGTGTCGATACAGTTATTAAGAAGTATATATATCATACAATAATGCATATAAAATAAATAAATACACATAAAAAACATGAATAATGTATATATAAATATACATAAATAGATATACATATATAAATACACATGTATAATAAATATAATTATTATATATATTACGTAAAAGTAAATATATATAAATAAATATAGGTAGCGATGTTATTTTAGTTCTTCAAGTAATGAGCAATAATAAAATTTTTAAATATTGCCTTCGATTTTGCTCTTTTTTAATATTCTAATTTCTAAAGGTAAAGCGTTCCATAATTATGTTATGAAAATAACTTGCACTGTTTTTTTGCAAAGGGTAATTAGCGGAACTCTATTACTAAGACTCCGATGTCCGTCTATCCGTCCGTCTCTCACCAGGCTTTATCTCATGAACCGTGATAGTTGAATGTTGAAATTTTCACAGAAGATGTATTTCTGCAGCCGCTATAACAACAAATACTAAAAAAACAGAATAAAATAAATATTTAAGGGGGCTCCCATACAACAAACGTGATTTTTTTTGCCGTTTTTATAGATAATGGTACGGAACTCTTCGTGCGCGACTCCGACTCGCACTTGGCCGATTTTCTAATAGTATTTACATGAAACATGCATAAGTAAATGTGAAATTGTTAAATAATAGTACATCGATAATGATATAGAGCAAAAGTAAACTAACTACTTTCTAAATTTGAAGAATGTTCTTCCGAGTTCGTTGATACGTAGATACTTTATCTTTATAGTCCCATAGTTTAGGTGCCGTCCATTAATCACGTGATGTTTTTTTAGCATTTTTAAACAACCCCCCCCTTGGTGATACGTGGTGAGGTTTAACACTAATAAATACACGTAATATCTTACTACCCCCCCCCCTTTTCGGGCTTCACGTGATTAATGGACGGCCCCTTAATGGTTCCGTAAAACAGTTTATAATGCTAGAAGTATCCACAGTCCATTTAAATAATTATTTTGTGAGTTGTGGTCACACTCAGTCAAATACAACTTAAGTATATTTCATAACAAATATATTGATAGTAAAATATTGTGATTCTATTTTACAAATTAATTCTAAATCTTTTATGATGCAAATTAATTCTAAAGTAATAGTTAGCTACTACCTTAATTTTTTTCTTTTCTGTAAATGTATCCCAGTTAAATTCTAGCTAGATATTCTCAAGCAAATTTAGTCGGCAAGTGAATTAAACTCACTTTTACTCCCTGAGTGAACATTTTGAATTTTGAACAATTGTTATATTGTTTTAATTGTTATTGTGATTGTTTCATGCCATTTTAACCTTGCATCTTATAACCCGGTAATAATTACCGAATATATACCGAAATATGAAAATCTTACTTTTCATTTTCTCGCAGTCAATGGTAAAAATAAGAGTATGCAACACGTGAAAAAAAAAAAAACCTTGGTCCTTTGTAAACCTCGCTCCGCTCAGGATTCTACTCTAGCAAAGGACCCTGCTCTCGGAATCCAACTTAGTCCTTTGAATTAAATTACCTTTTTTTCACTTGCTGCATAATCTACTAATTTCGCCTTAGACTGTATGACGGTAACAGTAAACACAGATGACCAAAGTTATAAAATAGAACTAGATTGCAAAGCTATGCCCGGAATAACTGGTTTTCACTTTTTGCACACACTAGCATACTATAAGAATTAATACACAGTTTTTGTGATATTTATTTATTTAACTCTAACAGTACATTAATATATAAATGTTATATAAAACTGTCACCACATATAACAAAAAGAACGTATCTCATAAAAGGTTTACACACGATCTACTTACCACGATGGGACTAGATTTGAGATCGTGACCGTACCCTAAAGTCCACCGGAATTAGGAAAAAACGTGCAACTGGATTCTAATGAAATTAATCAAATTTCAAATTTGAGGTTTTGAGTTACCTAAGATAAATTTTCACTGAGAGGAGAGGTGTGGTATATACTTAGTGTATATTTACCTACATTTCTGAATATTTTTCGCATATTACTCCAAAACGATGAATTTTAGGGAGAAAACATGGGTGCGAAATTGTAGAGCAAAATATTTGCAATCGATATAGACTTTTTGAATTCCCTAATAATTTTCAATTTACGCGCTAGAGTGCGCGTTAGTATATGTAAGTATTATTATTTTTATTTTGCAAATAATAATAAATATGCCATAGCACTAGAAAGTTTCTGACGTCATTAACAATCGCATAACACACACAGAAACCTCTACTGCGCTTGGCTAAGGCCCGTGCGGTAAAGTAATACCTTCTTTTAATAGGAGTTAAAATACCCTTTAAAATAATAATAATAATTATTACAAAAATATGAAGTACTTGAGCTACTTGCACTTTCTTTAAAAGGCATAGTTTTTAACAAAACACTAACTAAAGTGGTTGGTGAGAAAAGGCTGTCCCGCATTATGATATGGGAATGTGTTCAGTCGCTCCCAACCTCCTTCGTGAGAATTAAAGCCGTGACGATATATATACATACATACATATATTTTTTTATATGAAAGTATATACAAAAATATATTACTGCTACCAAGTGTTGGTGGCAGGAGTTGGTGTGTTAGCGTATAAAATTTCATACTTTGTGACTTTTAGTATAACTAACTTAAGATTTAAATAAAATTAAAGGCATTTATATAGTTAAAAATTCTCGTGCTTTTAAACAGCGGCGGACAACATGTCGCGACCGCGCTCACGCCAGTAATAAAAATCCCATCAAAAACATAAATGTGAAATGAGAGCCAAGTTCAATATTATGATATATGCCTTGGATGTTGACTTCAACGACAAAAGAAATGAGATCTAAGTGGGTGCCAAGTTCAATGGTCAGTCCTGAAATGACATTGGGACCTTTACTATGGACTAATTACCCATGGCGAACAAAGATGAATCATACCTTGTTTCAATGTCTGAAATGTATAGTTGTACCTTGTTAAAGCGCATTATTGTGGGTCTAGGGAATATTGAGATATCTTCGAAAATATTTAAAAAACTTTTTTTTTTGTTTTATCATGTAATTTTTGTTTTATCATGTCAATGTGTTTAGTTAAATAATAATATTAATATTATGTATCATTAATAGTTGTAAGACAATGGCCTTAGTAAATCCACCTTCTTAAATTCTTATAGATTGAAAGGAAAGTAAAAATTTAATTGTCGTTTAAATCATCAAATCTTTATTAATCATCATAATCTATAACAATAATATTATCTAAAAATGCAGCTGTCGCTAAATTAATATCTTCATGTCTCGCCCACGCGAGATAATATATGATGCTAGCTATGTGGGCGCAACATCCAACTGTGCGGTGTCCATGAATGCAGGAGCAATAATAACCCTTTATTCCTTCGCGTCCATTTTGTTTCCGATCTATTAAAATGTAAGTATAGTACTGTCTCAACCGCACATTTCGTGATTGTATACGGCCTTATTAATGTATAATTATTAATTAACTCAGGATGACGGTACACTTCAATCGTCTAGGTGTTATTTTCTCTTAAATGTTCATGGCAGTACGACCGGGCCAACTGTAAATGATATATGCCTAGTGTAAGCAAGAAAAGCTCTTCATACGTAATTCTGGGAAAATCTCCCATCTCTGGATTATTTGCCTCCATCCGTTCAAATGTCGCCCTTTGTCTGTTTATATTATTGGTTAATACATATTCGGCCAAAGTATTTTCTGTATTCATGTTTTCATTAATTATTTCAATGTACTCCAGAACCTGCTCAATATCATTGTATGGCGATTGAGTAGCATTAATAATAGCCGCACATATCTTTAAGTCAACTATCATGTTCTTCATTGTGATATTGAAATAAATTTGCCGGAAGATTTTAAAATCTCTTTTAATTCTGCCATTTATTGCCTCTACGACCCATCGGACTATTGTAATTAACCGGGATTTATTGGCCTCAATCGTTGTTAATTGCTCTCCACGTGCTCTTGTCAGTGGCATGTGCGGTTCAAATCCACATTCTTCGAGACTAGATAAGGCATCTCTCAAGCCTCTATCTAAAACAAAAGCGTCACCTGGTAAGAAAAACCATTCAGCGCCGAACCCAGATTAATTAGAGAGAAGATTGCGGAGAATCGTTGCATCGGATGTAGTAGCAGCATAGGGTCCGTAAACATCTATTATGGACCCATCTGCGCAAATAATTAAAAATGGCTTCAGCAGGATTCTAAACTTATACAGGCTGTATGTCTTTCTTTGAAATAGGAAATTCATGCTTTTTTGTAAATATATATAAGTTCCATCGCACACGACAACTGCATTACGACCTTCATTTCCAAAAAAAAGTATTTGGTATCGTTAAGTTTCTCGCCATAGCATCTCTTCTTGATAGGTGGTCTATCCCAAGGTGAAGAGGGACATAGTCTTCTGTTAAGCATTGCCTAGCTAGTTTAAGTTTTTCTCGAAAGCCCTTCTACTAATTTTGAACAATGTTGCTAATCTTTCATTAGGTTCTCCACTCCTTACTTTACAAAGGAATATTCCCAAAACTGTTGCGGGCGTATGTGATCTTGCTCTTGATCTTGGTTTGATCTAAAATATTAATGAATTGATTTTTTGTCAAAAATGTCCAAAAATGGAATTCATCGTCATCAAAGCTATCTAGATTTTCAAAATCTTGTTTTCTATCTAGGCCCTATTTATATATGTTTATTATCCAGCATAAAATGACTGTTAAAATCGTCGTGATTCCCTTGTAGCAACAATTCTTCCCACACGTTATTTCTCAAGTGCGGGTGACAGACACGTACTAGTGGTGGGATATAATAATTATGTTTTTTTAACATATTAAACTTTATATAATTCGATATAGAGTGAGCCGGTTCATTGCGACAGTTGTCAAATATACAGTGCCTTGCCGTGTTCGAGGCACGAGAATGGCCAATATATTAATTTAAATTATTAAGGCTAAAAGGGCCAGAAAGCAATTGTATCCCGGAATTTCTTGCTTCATGAACGTCTGGCACATGTGGTTCGGGTTGTACTACTCGAGGTGGTTCTCGTTGTGTTTGTACGAATCGATCTGCTCTTTGCCAACAAGGATAGCAAGTATATCTAGCGCCATTAAATGCGATCTGAAAACAAAAAAGTTTTGATAACTATATTAAAATAATAACCGTGTAGTATACACAGTATATTATAAGTAGGTATATGTATTAATTTGGTCGGCTGTGGCTCAATCGGCTTTACTAAAACATGGTAACAGTGCCATGGCATAGTATATATTACTTCATACAATATGGTCACTCCCTGCACCTGTTTCAACTCGGCTTCACCACCCCGCATTAACGCGAATGTGACCGGTAAAAAGAACGTGGCGTTTTACACATACGAAAAGTAGTTGTAGAAATTAAAGATGCGTCAATTGTATTTGTCTGTGATGTCCCTTTACGGTTTTTATTAAAGGATTATGGTGAAAACCCCTTAGCATGCACCTTTAGGAAAGGCTGTCGTTCTTTAGTTTACGGTTATGGGTTCATGTGCGACAATTATATTTTTATTAACAATAAACTTCTTTTAACCACATGAAAACAGTTAATGAGAATATGAGTTGTATTCAAAAGTCGGCTGTTGCTAAATATTAGTTGCATTGAGAAGTAGTATAAAAAGACGATTAGGTTACCGAACAAAAAAATAGAAAGGTACATACGGCACTATTTCTTGTAAAAAGAATTCCACATGGCCTCTATTTGTTTCAAGCAGTGATAGACAAAGTCTATGTTTCCTGCGCCGTAACACAGATCTATTACACACAACACAGCGGTTAGGTCTTTCCGTTTTAACATAAATCCAATCCAGGGGCAATCGTATAATCCGTAAAACAATACTAGGGGTTGTAGAATTAACTTGAAAACACAGGAAACGCACAGATCGCAACGACAAATACGAAGGACTGCAAAGCGTACTGTGTGTGTTTGAGCATATAGCTAGCAGGCAGCGGAACCGGTTTTTTTTCTACCTGAGTGAGCCTATCCTCCCTCCCCCCGCCACCACTGCGTGTAGCATGCACGCCTGTTTCACTATCGTTTTAATTGAGCGTTATTAATCTTAACTGCTTAATCTTTTTGAACAGTAAAACTTGAAAAATTAAACATATTGACATCCTTTCCTCAATATTCCCATTAGTTTCTTAAAAAAAAACTACACATTTATAAAGTACGTAACTTCTTCTAAAAACTGCCATAGGTTTCATTTCTGTTTGCAGAATTTTGGGTTAGCGGGTCAGAAAGGTCCCAATGTCATTTATTTATAACAACATAAAATATCATTTCTTCTTTTAACTTAGGTAGGATAATAAATTGTAGCCTAAGGTCTGACTTGGCTAGTTCTCATATACGAATTATTATGTTCGATGGCAAATTTTCAGAATAATAAAATAAGAACCGAAAAGTCACAGGTTTAGAATTTGCGAAAGTTATGATATAATTCGTATATGAGGCTACAATATATTATCCTAAGTTATAAGAAGAAATTATATTTTATGTTGTTATAAATAAATTTCAGGACTGACCATTGAACTTGGCACCCATTTAGATCTCACGTCTTTTGTCGTTGAAGTCAACATTCAAGGCATATATCATAATATTGAACTTGGCTCTCATTTCACATTTATGTTTTTAATGGGATTTCATTACTTTTTGATCATAAATTATTATTAGGTACTTATTTATAACAAAATTAATACCGAATGTTTTTGTTAAACTACTGTATTTTTCTACGTTTACGACATACATACTCGACTATAGTCTCACGCAAACTATTTGTTTGTTGTATATTACTATACTCAAACAAAGAATATGCAATCAAATGGAATAGGCAGCTTCCATCGGGAGGTATTGGAATAATTCGGTATAAGGTAAGTGTGTTACCCACCCGTAATCCTGTTGTACGACTCATTGTACAAAATACGTAATAAAAAGATAAAACTCATTCAGAGTTAAGTATACATGCCTACTTATAACTCTTATAACTATACTAAAATTATTATTAATTTTTGATTTAAACTATTGCCTATACCATACGTACTTACTAAAAGAATTGTGATAATAATATAACCACAAATATATAAGTAATTGTTAAGAAAACCTATGAATTTCGTAGCATAAATCGCAACCTTATATCTAGGTCATATATCGAGAGACAACCAGACAGCAAGACGGCGCGGCACTCGCTTATAAGCGCGGCTGCCACTCGCTCGGACACGTTCGCGTCAAGGTTCGCGCTCCCACCCCGCTGCTCCGACGTCGCACCGCGCGCCGTGTACCGAAATGCCTTTTATTTAATTATTTATAAGTAATGATCTTACACTATTGATGTGCGCTAAATATTGAAACAATAAATAATATTAAATCCCAGTTAATAACGTAATAAATACGAAAGTCGACTATACTCTTAGTTATAAGTACTAAAACGGAAATATTTGGATTAAAAAAAATAATTAAGGGTGGTATTCAACTCGTTATATATTCACGTGAAAACCTTAAAATCCACATAAAGACCGGCTGTCATAAGTTTTGATAAGTATAAGTTAAGTGTTCCTAATAGAATCAATTAACCTTCAAGCGGGTCGCGTGCCGTGGAGTTGACCGCGGTAACCCTATTTTCGGTTATAAATTCGTATATTATCATCACTCATGTTTGCCAATATTAAAGCCTCTCATAGGTTCATTGTGAACTCAAAACAATACGTTCTTCCTTTATATGCGCATTGCTTAATCTAAATTATATCATTCGTTGTGCATGCTGCGTAGGTTTTGCAAAGTAAACGCGCGCCTGACGTCGTTGAAGATTCGCGCGACGTACTTCGTAAAAGTATATTTTTTTTATTATATCTAAAGGGAATGTGTTTAAGTACATAGTTATTCAAATAATTTAATAATTTGACTTTTTAAATCTTAAAAACCTTGACGGTTATTAAGGTTACGCGCGACAAATGACCGCGCGCCCGCCCGGTTAAGTGAAAAATTATAATAAATGACAAAAATTTACCAGTTTCTGATTTATTAATTACCTATCCGCATGCCAAATTTGAACTTTCTAGGTCATATGGAACTGGGTTAGAGTTTAGATCTATAGGTCAGTCAGTGATAAAAATGACGATTTTTGAACGTTAATATCTAAAAAACCGTTTAGGATGTGCTTATGAAATTTGAAGAACATGAGGGGGTCAAAAGTGGCTCCAAATGCTTCGTGTAATATTACACACGAAGCTGCTCGCCAGTTCTGTTACTTGAACTTGGCTTGACACACTTTCGCGTGTCTAGATGTACGCGGCATACTTTGCAAGCTCCGCCTATCACAGATTGCTTTTCGTTTGGCCAGTTTTAAGCATTAATTACACTTTGTTTAATGTTTCTTTCGTTCGCTGACTAGTAATGCTTGAGAATTTTTTTTTTCTTCTTTCTTAACGGAAACTAAAAAGACACGCAACGGAATGGTTGCACAACTTTACTTACCTTTTTTAAGGCTATATGTATAGACAAAAAAAATTAATATAAATGATGTCACATACATAGCCAGATCATAAGTTGATTTCTAATAAGTATTTTATACAAAGAAAAATATATCTGAAAACTTTCTTCTTCTTGGGTCAGGTCACTAAAATGGTAAAAAAGTAACCCTTAAGGCTTAATTGATGGGAAATGATGACAATATGGGGTTCTTCAACAAAGAAGTGACTAGATTTTTAAAGGCGAGTAATGTTGAAATCCATAGGCTACGGTAATCGCTTTAGATCAGGCGGACCGTAAGCTTGTTTGCCACCAAAATTGTGGATTCCGTACCTCCATTACTCGTAAATTACACGAGCACAAAGCAAAAATGCCGCTAAGCGGCCAGCCATCTAATTACTGACCAAGCTAGACGGTGTTTAACTGAAAGTATCGTTTCCAGCAAACAAATGTGTTGCTGTTTCTCATAATAATCGCTATATGGCTCAAGCCAGTCACACTCTTGGTCGGTTTTTATTAGAGTTCCGTACCTAAAGGGTATAAAACGGGACCCTATCACTATGACTTCGTTGTCCGTCCGTATATATTTGGATCAGTTGTCTGGAATAGTACAAGCTTCGCTTAGTTTGGAAGTAAACGGCGCTGTGTGAGATGCCCTGAAATATTTGGGAAATGCAATATTCATTTTATATATTGCTTTTGTTCCAGGCGGCGTGTGCTTTAAGCGTTGGCGTGGGCAGCTACAGCGACCCGCCAGAGATCCAGGGTTTGGCGCACTTCGTTGAGCATATGGTTTTTATGGGGAGCGAAAAGTATCCCAAGGAAAATGAGTTTGATGCTTTTATTAAGGTATGTTTAATATCAAACCTTAGTATATATTTAAAACTAAATTTCTATTAGACTTTTGCGTCATTTGTGCATTAAAAAAAGTCTCCCATGGACAAATAAAAACGTATTTTATAATATTTTTAAAATAATTCGGCAGCTAAAGGTAGACTAGATCAATTACTAATTAGTGATCTTACCCAAGGCGCTTTCCTTCTGAGCGGCAGTACCTCATTTTAGCACAAAATAGCCGCTCCGTCTATGCGCAGCTGATCATTTTAGCAGCGCTATTGTTGTTTAAACGTAACGCGTTTCACATCAATTTTTAAAAGTTGATAGTTGTCAAAAAGTAGAGCAAAATACCCACCTCCTGACAGGGGTTTTTGGTAGCAATATATCTTAGCAAACAAAACTTAACTTAAACGAAACGCTTAAAGTCAACATTAGAGTTTTGCTACCAAAAGCGAATATGAAACTCAATTCTGCTACGAAGTAATTAGATGGAAAGACCTTATACTCTGGCCGTCTTTCAGCAAGTTACTATTATTAAACAGCGTAGTTTCACGAAATTTTTACATCTTTATTTTTGGAATTATCACGGACCACGGTCAGTTTTCTATTAAAAATACTTTTTGTGTCTTTTTTAGGACATCTTTTATATATTGCTTGCAGAAAAAAGGCGGTTCTGATAATGCATCTACCGATTGCGAGTTGACGACATTCTATTTTGAGATACAAGAGAAGTACCTGCCGCAGGCGATGGATATGTTCAGTCAGTTCTTCGTCAGTCCGCTTATGAAAAAAGAGGCTATGCAGAGGGAAAGAGAGGCCATCGAGTCAGGTGAGACGCATTTTTAAATTCTTTTACCTTGGCTCGTTGTCCATCCTACTGTGTCAAATCTTAGAAGTCAATTTTGACCTACTCTCCTCGATCTATTGAAATCAAATGTTTTGATTTATAATATTAATAAAATAGTTTAAAATAAAAGAGAATAAAATTAACTATTTCTGCTCGTTGTCTCCGAAACTAATTAGCCTAAAATTTTAAAAAATAAATAGAAAATAGTTCTTTACTTATATGTATATTACAGAAAGTCTATGGTCTAAACGGATCCCTCTTCACGCGAACGTAGATTATTACTTTTTCTAAACATGTTAAGTTGAAAGATGTAAGAAACATTAGTCGGTAAAATTTGAATGTAAACAATGTAGAAAAATTTATTGTTCTACAAATATAATAAAATAGTTGTATTAATTTGCAAAAAAAAAAAAAATGCGATTTGTAGTTACTCATAGGCAAAACAGAAGTTATTGTTGTTCATGGGCACTTAGTTTTTTACAAAGAAATTCTATGTATATGTCTATGTATTAATGTCATTAAATCTGTCATAGAGTTCGCAATAGCGGCTCCGTCTGAGTCAAATCGCAAAGATCAGCTCCTGTCCAGTATGTTCCCCGATGGTCACCCGGCAAGGACCTTCACTTGGGGCAACCTGCGCAGTTTGCGAGACGACATCAATGATGATGAGAAGTTGTACCGAGTGGCTCATGACTTTCGGAAGAGACATTACAGTGCCAATCGGATGACACTAGCTATACAGGTTAATATTGATTAGTATAAAAACAGTTTTTTTTAAAGCATGTTGTTTTTTTCAATTAGGTAGGTTTTTAAACAAATGTTATCATTCTTCTTTAATTTGTTTTAAACGTTTTACGTTTTATGCTTTTTTTCAGACAAGAAAGTATTAAATTTTAGAATTTCCTAAGCCAATGAGGCTACTTTATAAATCCATGTCCACTTTCCTGAATGTTTATATTAGGGCCATACAACTAAAATTTAGCACATTGATACATGTTTAAAATAATAATTTGTGTTTCCTAATTTTTTTCTATTTAATAATGTTTAAACACTTACCAGAACACTATATTTTGAAAACACATTAGAATAAAATATAAAACTCGACTTGTTATTTGAAATATTTGCTTTTAAATTGCTAGTTTCTTAATATTAAATATAGTTTATTGATTAAACAATTTATAATTTAAAGCTCTTAGAAGGTTTTTTACAATAAAAAATAATTATTATGTTTTTCTGTAGATTACAATCTACAGACAAATTCGAAATAGTAAAATTAAAAATGCAATTGTAAATAGATTCGATTATAAATAATAAAATTATATTTTTTACGAGTCTGTAAAAAAATGCGCTATATATTTGGATGAATAAAAAAAAACTCTAATTTATTACTTACTAGCTTTTGCCAGCGGTTCCACCCGACCTAAATTCAGTTAGCGAGGTAGGATTACAACAGCAACTCCTCAGTTATAGAAAAAAACCGATTCACACTTGACGTTTTCAAGTAGGCAATGTCATTACCCGAGAGTCAAACTATCTCCATGCCAAATTTTCCCGCGGTTCTGCATGCCCTTAATTCCGTTATCGGTGTAGGATTTCAACGGCAACTCCTCAATGACATGAAAAAACTGACTAACATTTGACATTTTTAAGTAGCCTATTTCCTTTCTCGGGACTCAAACTATCTTCTTGCCAAAATTCATCTTAATCGGTACCGCGATTTAAGCGTGAAGAGGTAACAGACAGACAGACAGATAGAGTTATTTTTGCATTTATAATATTAGTGTGGATTCTCCTATTTTTTTCAGGCGCGTATGGATCTGTCAGCACTTGAAAACTATGTGATAAATACATTTGGCCAAATTCCTACCAACAAGTTGCCCGCTGACGACTTTAGCCAGTACTCATTCAGACCGGAAATCGTCACACCCGAGTTTAGAAGCATTTACTATGTTAAGCCAGTTAGTGATACTACTGAGGTAAGAGCAATGTACAAATATAATACGTAACTTTTTATGGTTTTTCCTCTATTGCCTCAGCCGTTATACGCCCCACTGCAGGGGCACAGGCCTCTCCTTGAAGGAGGCTTAGGCCATAGTCCACCACGCTGGCCTAGTGCAGGTTGGTGGACGTTGTCCAGCTACTCGCAACTGTTAAGAGGTTTTGAGCCACAATTAAAGCCTCTGACAACTGCTGTCACATGATAAACAGCCAGGATGAATACCATCTGAAACACGGAGGAACTCAGAAAAATCTGCCACTAGGCGTTCACTCATCCAATTAGAGACCACTCCCGACGATGCTCAATTTTGCATATCGTTTCCGGTGACGAATGTCACTGTGCCATATCCCCCTAAATTTTTTTTTTTTTATTTTTGGACATTGCACACAGCGTCTCCTGCCCCCAAAGTAGGCAAAGCTTGTGTTATGGGTACCAGACAACGATATAATTTTTTTTTATTTTTACACACGCGAAAATCTTTTTTTTTAGGTTTACCTACAAAAAACGTGATTTTTTCATTATTGCAAGTAAGAATTCTTGTAAAGATAAAAATAATTGTATAGTATTTATAAAAGTTATGAAATACATTTGGAAGTTGGACCGCACGATTCTGAATAATGTTTTTTTACTGTTTTTTCGGCTCGGTACCATTTCATTATTTTCTAAATGTTGCAAGACTTAAAATAAAAACACAATGGCACACTAAATTAACGCAACCAGGGGTATTTTGTACAAGCTTTTCTTGAATAGTGATTTCTTTGCTTCTAAGTAGTCATATTATGTACAAGATAAAATTAAGTAAATTTTTTTTCATAGCCGACAGAATGAAAAACAGTTTTCTTTCGTAAGCAGTGGTCAGCATGTAAGATGATATACTTAACAGGTGGGGCGCGCTCTAAGTACTTTGTTTATATTAATATCTTGAAACTCAAAGTATAAATAACATTATGCACTTATTTGATAGAGCTGGTACTCAATGCAATAAAATACTTGCCCTTTTTTGTGCAGATTCATTTGACTTGGTGTATGCGGTCCTTGCTTCGCGAGTACGAATCCAAGCCACACCAGTACGTCTCATACTTGCTCGGACATGAAGGCAAGGGCAGTCTACTATCGTATCTTAGAAAAAAGTACGTATTGACCTATTGAAACATGCCCAAACTTATAAAAATATAAATAAGGTTCATAGAAAGTGTTAAGAAAGAAATAACGTTCTTTACTATAGCCGCGTCCGGGTGTTATCGGTTTTTTTGTGTTTTTTTGTTGTATTCTCCCCTCGCAGCCAGCAGTTAGTAGTGTGGCCGGCTGCTGTGCAAAGAGTGTTGGTTCGATTCCCGCACTGGACAATTGTGTTTATCTTGGGTCTGGGTGTATTTATGTACGATAAGTAAGTAATTTATATGTATTTGTATCCGTTTTCTCGTATCCATAACACAAGCTTTGCTTACTTTGGGGCCTGTTTGTGTAATGTCCAAAAATATTTATTTATTATATTTGTTTATTTGTAACTTCAAGTCAAAGTCGACATGAAATGATGTACAATCAGGCAAGTTGGCGTTACATTTAAGTACACACCCCGTAATAATAATAATGATAATAAAAATTTTTGGACATATCACACAGCGCCATCTGGTTCCAAACTAAGCAAAACTTACCAGACCATGGATACAAATACTGATATTCCTTTTTTTGTAAATACATTCATAAATACACCCAGACTCAAGACAAATACAAATGACTATTTTATAAATGATTGTCCAGTGCGGTAATCGAACCCACACCCACTGCACAGCAGCAGTGGTCACACTACCAACTAGGCTGTGAGGTAGTCTTGTTTTTTAATTTCTTGCTCATTGTTCGACCAAACGTAACATTTATTTAAAAAAAAACAAATAATGCCACATGAACCTCTGCCGGATACAAGTTTATGCAGGTTTTTCCTGTGGGCCGGCGAGCGCACAGGTGCAAACAATTATGTTTTCAGTGGTGGCACACCACAAACTTTGTCGATTTTACTTGTTTTATGTTTGTATTTTTTGTTTGCCAGAGTATGGGCTTTGGGAATCTACACTGGAAATTCAGAGAGCGGTATAGACTACACTTCGATGTACAGTTTGTTCTCGACACAGGTCATATTGACCAAAGAAGGACTTAATCATATTGACGAGGTAATTAAAACTACAACTGTGTATGGGCGGTTTCCATTAGCCGGCCCGGCCCGGGAAGCGAAAACGTATAAAAATGTATGGCTTGCTTTTACACCTACCGACACCGGCGCCGGCCCGGCGTTGAGTCCCGCCTGCGCCGTCGCCGTCGCCGGGGTAGCAAGCTTCCCAGTCGGTGCCGGCCCGGCAAAACTGCATGTGTGCTGTATATGAATTGTATTGTGCGGGGGGGACGAGTAGCGGACGGAGAGATTCGTTATTTGGTTTGTGGTTCAACCTCCAACAAATAGTTACATGTTTCTTCGCTCGTGCGAAAATAGTTAAAGAATTTTTTATGGTACATTTTCAACTTTTCAAATAAGGTATAAAATGTTCCTTCTAGGTATCTGACTTTTGGTATTGGATGAATCCAAAATTCGAGGTCTCTGCTTTGGTTTCGGCGTCGTAGATATAAAAAATATAACAAATATATTCGACGGCTTGACGATACCATTTTGTAAAAACAGCCTGGTAAGTGCTACGCGTTGTACTTTCCGTGTCGTCGTGCTGAAGTCCGTGTCAGTACTGTACTACTCATCGGGCGTCAACCGGCATCGACAACCGGCGCAGTGGAAAAACAAAGCCTCGGCGCCGGTGCCGGTGCCGTGAGAACAGCCTTATCAAATACAACCTATGTACGGTTACGTTCAAAAGTCTTATCCCTCAATAAAGAACAGATTATTTTCAAGCCTTGTGTGGTTAATCTTGTAAGTTATACACATATGTATATTTGTATCTCTTTTGAACTGTACCCAATCCGAACTAAACCATTCTTATATTTAAAGAGTTCCGTAACTAATTAATGACACTATCTTACTATGCATCCTTGTCACTCGTTTTTTTACTCGCATATTGTAAACTAAAATTTAGGCTGTGGATTCTATGGCGCCAAAAGCAGAATTTTAGTATGAAATCTTAATTGAGTTTCGAAATGATTATGTTTACAGTCGAGGACATGCGTGCTTTGTCATGCTTAAGGCAGACTTGTTTGCTGCCTACAGACATAGCTTGTATGCATGATTCGGACAGTAACTGCATCATCTTTACGAATGGAACTTAGACGGTGCCGTACGCTGAATAAATGCAAAAATTTTTTTAGCGTTAAACCTGGTTTTGTTTTTATAAATAATTAAACGAAAAAAAGTAAAATTTAAATCTTATATTTGTAATAAATTTACCACACCCAATCATAGCGCAGCGAGACTGTTCCGCGCTTTTATTTGTTTCAATAAAATAAGCATTTTGTACAGCATTTTTTCTTGTTCTAGTAAAGCGCACTTGTCTTCGACTGTACCTTTAGATTACCTTAAAATCAAAATTTAGACTAAAATGTTATCAAGATTACATAATTATTATTTTCAATTATTTTATTTGCGATTGTAATTATATTTCTTTATATTATTTTAGGTGCTTGAAGCTATATTCTCATATATAAATATGCTAAGGAAGTTAGGACCTTCGGAAAGAATATACGACGAAATAAAGGTATGTATTTTCAATTGTGTTACATACAATAAATCATGACATCTCCAAAATCAAAGAAACAAAAGATTGTAGATAATATTTATGATTCTTAAACGACATAATTTTGAAATTATTATTATTATATATTATTTATTCGAAATAAGCTGATTTAAAAAAGTAGGAGGTCCGCAATTTGGCTTTAGCTGTGGTTTTCAAAACCAACAAATGTTCAACGGCACTTATGCTTTTTTAGTCTTCCAGAAACAACACGAAACGTTCTTAAATTAGCTAATGACTACTGTTGTAATTTTTTTTTATATATATCACTAAGGTGGCAAACAAGCCTACAGTCCGCCCGATGGTAAGCGGTCACCGTAGCCTATAGACGTTTGTAACACCAGAGCAACTCGCGCATTGCCGACCCTTCAAAAATCCAATAACTTGAAGAACCCCATACTGTACAACATACAACAACATACTTCTAGTAGTACATTATTGAGACAAGCTTCGAAAAAAGAGTAAACAAAAAATAACTACTAGCAGCGTTAGTTAATAATAATAAATGTTTGCCTTGTCTGGAAATTGAACCTGCGCCCCCTTTGTTCAGAAGCTAGTTAGCTGCAATATGCGCTTTAATCTTAATATATGATAGCGTGCTCGTCATACGTTAGTTATTCACTTCTATTTTATCCACTTAGACTATCGAAGACACTAGTTTCCGTTTCGAAGAGGAGACCCAACCCGCTGAGTACGTGGAGTCGTTGGTTGAGAACATGCAGTTCTATCCACCCGAGCATTACATCACGGGCGACAGGCTCTATTACAAGTATGACCCTAAGGTGAGATGAGTTATTTATTGGCTTCTTGGTTTAACCCTGAGAATAAATTAAAAAAACAGCCAAGTGCGTTTCGGACACGTATTAAGTTTGGGTTCCGAGGGGTGAGAATTATTGTAAATATTTGACAAAAATAATTGTGAACCGATTTCGTTCAAAAAAATTTTCATTAAAAGTATTTAGAATTAAAAGTTAAATAATTAAATATAATATAAAAAAAGCAACGATGTTTTTTATTCAAATCATCAATGACTAAAACTGAACACCATTACTGAATAGACAATACAATTCATGAGTTGGAATGCTAGTTAGCGCCACTAAGGTGGCAAACGTGCGTGCGGTCTGCCTAATGGTGGAAGCTTGCAACACCTAGGGCATAACTCGCGCGCTGCCGACCCTTTAAAAATCTATTAACTTCTTTCTTGAAGAACCCCATACTGTAGTCCTTAGAGAAAACCTTGGCAGAGTGCTTTTTCCACAATCTAAGCGTTCGCGGGGTGAAGTTTCTTTGTAAACGCACTGTCATTTGGCTACGGAACCTTAAAAACTGGGTAGAAGTGACATTCATGTAATAAGGTCAAATCACACAAACTCACCAGCTTAAGGGTCAGCTAATACCGAGACGATTAAAATTTAATTAGTATAGATTAAAGACCTTTTTTTTTTCTATATCAGGGTATCAGTGACTTTTTGGAGTGCATGCGTGCCGACCAAGTTAACATTATGGTCCTATCCAACAAACATTCGACTCCAGTAGCGTACAACTCTAAAGAGAAATGGTTTGGCACTGAATACAGGAGAGAAGGTAAATCTAACTTATAGTTTACTACCAAGGAATTGAATGACGCTGGCGGTTGCCATTTCAAAGCCATTGCCATTTCAAAAATATAATATTTTATAACTTTGACGATTCAAAAGTGATTGTAAAATCCTTATTTGAATAAACCATTTTGACTTTGACTTTGACTTTGAAAGGTCCCAGGTTCGATTCCCGGTAAGAGGCCTACCGATATTGTTACAAATAACTTGACTCTGGTTTGTGCCTAGCATAGCGATGGGTTCATCACCCATCGCGATGGCACGGGCATACGTTCGTAACATCTCTGACCACCCCCTTCCGGAAATAGTAACGAGGTAGTTTATGTTTTATTTTACTAAACACATTTATTTCTGCAGAATTAATAGACGTCGTGTATTTTTTTGCTTTTAACATTTTATTTATATTTCAATATTTGAAATAAGTAAAAATCTTTTTCTGTCTAGAAATCCCACCTACTTGGTTAGAACAATGGTTGAACGTACATCCATACTCTCAATTCCACTTGCCCGAAAAGAACATCTACCTTACCAACAACTTTGACATCATAAAGCCAGCGAAGCCATACATCGAGGTCGCTGATGAGTACGGCATTGATCTTAAAACTAGTTCAGCAAAGGACATACATAAAAAAGTGGCAAATAAGAATGTCTCGAAAGTGCTGAAACAAGGAGATTTAATCGCAACAATTAACAATTTCAGGTAAGTTTACCTTAAAATTGTTTTAAAGATTCGCGATCCATGTCGTTACTAGACATATTTACAGGGTTCTTTAATTGGGAATATAAAATTAAAATTGTCGAATTCCTGCAATCTGGTGTTAGGTCTAGAAATGTTAAGTCTAGTGCTGTGGGACTTTGGTTCTTGCCAAATATCATAATTCTAGGTCGACGGGGACTACCCTATAGGTTTTGATTTATTTGCAAGTGTTAAAGGCATAAGTGGCCGTATTTTTTAATTGTGTTGATTTAGAAGTTGTGTTGTGTTGGTTTTTTATACAGCTTCAAGGGACTGTAGACTTGACAGCTTGACGCAAAAAATGCTTTTGACCGACAGACAGACAAACGAAAAACAAAATTATTTCCCTTTATTCTTTTAAGGTACGAAACCCTCAAAATTAGTTACTTATATGTTTTTTTTCTTTTATTCCTTTTAGCCACCTTTTTGTATATATTTTTACAGTTTTCTTTCCCCAGAAAGGGGCAACCAGTGATTGTTTACACACTAACATCATAATATGGTGGACAGTCACTTTTTACCAACCACTTTAGTCCTGCGTGACAGGGGGTGAGCCTATCGACGCAATACAGCTGCTGATGGCGGCTACATACATTTCCCATACGACGTATACCAATTTTAAAGTATTAAGTGATACAACAAAACATTAAAGACAATATTATAATGTCTATGCCAGTTTCTGACGAACTATAAGAATTAAGTCAGGATTGGGTCTGGGGTTTTGTTTAAAAATTTAATATACTTTAAAAGTGATACTTTTAGTTTTAATAAGATTTTTTTTTTCAGGCTAGATCAACCCAATTTACTTCGCAAAAATAAGCACATGGAGTTGTGGTACAAACCGGACTTTAAATTCCGGTTTCCAACGGCTTTGCTTTACTTCTATTTCATTTCGCCGCTCAGTCTTAAATCGCCAAGGGAGTGAGTATACTGTATAAATTTGAAGTAAAAATCACTATTTACCAGTGGGTTACCCCACTGACAAGGGTAAGCCGGTAAGTTTCATGATCCAGGAAGTAGTTAGTTAAACGGCAAACTATATGAATAAAAGCTATAATAAAGAAAGCCTGCGAAACCACGCACTAATAGTGATAATGGCTGACGGACACGTACTAAATTCATGATATACTGAATAAAACGCAAGTACACTTATAAAAAAAAGCTTTTACACTACTCATGCTCTGAAACAACCTTCAGGCATAGTCAAAAATAGGGTTGAAAGTACGTGTTTGCAGAGATTATTACTTTCTTGCCCGGTTAGAGGGAAGAAAGTAAATATTAAAAAAAAACACTCTCTATTTAAATGCTGACGAATCAATTAAATAGCTTCTTCTTATTTGGTACAGTGCTATCTGTGATTATAAAAGTGAATTAATATTTGTTAAGTAAATTAAAACTTTAATTAATTATATTTTATTATCCTCGCATTTGTAGTGTAAAGCACTATGTATCTTCGGGCCTCAAACTACACCCTCGTCGGTAATCAGTCACTTTCACCCCTTGGTAAACAATGTACTATTTTACTTTGTTATTGAAATTTAAATTTTGCAATCGTATCTATCAATTACTTGTAGCCGACGGAGAGAACAAACTGTAAAAACGTATTAATTAGAAATAGCAAAAAAAAACGTAACCTGCAAATTATCGAGGCTGATAATCCTAGTGGTCGGGTTTAATTGGATTATCGGTGCGGAATTCCTACGGGAATCGCACGACTGAAGTAAGAATGTTTGCTTTAGCAAGCTAAAGCTGTAACTATATTTCGTTCGACCTTGTGGAATTCGGGTATAGTTATTTCTGTGGAATTTTTTCCGCTATAAAAATTAGCATATGTTCTCCTTAGTCTTTTCAACTATCAATTGTCAAAAACTAGCTCAATGGGATGCTCCGTTGGGAAGCCAAGCAATAACAAACAAACAGACTTGCATAAATTATTTTAATTAATATACTATAAGAAAATATGTTTTTATAAAGATCAGTACTGCATCAAGTAAGCTAAATATATCGTTAAGTCGTTTTTTCTTATACGTTTTTAATACTAAACAAAGTATATTTTTTGCGTAAAATTACTAATAAATCTTATTGAAACCACCTAATGTATATAAAAATCGTCACGAGAAATGCCTATTTTTAGTCAAGATAGTTTTTAAATTAAATTTATGCAATACTATTTCAATGAAGAAAAACTAGGATAAGAAAAAATATGTAAATATGTATTTAAACTTAGTTTGGCTATTCATAAACAGCAACCGTAAGTTTCAAATTTATTGTAAACTCATTTATTCTTCATTTTTTATTTAATATAACATTCAGTAGTTAGCAGGTCCTGTAGGTTTGGGATATCGTTCCAATAAAATAATGACTCCAGTAGATATGCGATTGAATATTTTACAATATTAAAAGCATGCAGTTTATTATTTGCAGCTCATGTCTTCTTGATCTTTGGACTGACGTGTTACAGCAAGGCTTAAAGGTGAGATTTCAAAAACATTTAATTATTATAATTATTGTAAAATGGATAATTTAATAAGTCAAATTTTAGCTCAACATAATTTGCTGTACACTCAGACTGAAATAATAATTTGCGTATGTGTTCATGGTATGTGTGGTATGTGTTTTTGTGAAT
Organism: Apoda limacodes; assembly: GCA_946406115.1. Taxonomy (NCBI): domain Eukaryota; kingdom Metazoa; phylum Arthropoda; class Insecta; order Lepidoptera; family Limacodidae; genus Apoda; species Apoda limacodes. The sequence goes on from OX291559.1 coordinate 14,665,427, forward strand.
CTCCGGCTCGAAGGACCGCAGAATAATGCTGAATGAAAGATGAGAACTGGATTCTGCTGAGGAGAGGTTATCAAAATTAAGCAGTATGAAAGGATAAATACCTCGAAACAATGGCGGTGCTTCTCGCAGATATGCAGACTTTTGGTCTGAGGTCACTTTAATCCTTTCCCAATAATATTTTTTAATAGTATTGGTCGCTGTTCTAGAATCAAAATTTTGAAACACATATATTCACAGTTTCTCACTATTCTTTCTGTGACTGGTCATTCCGGATGTCAAGGCATCCATCCTTTTCTTACAAAGACGAGGTATGTGTAGGTGGAAGAGGGATAACAAATCTATATGTGCAATGTCATATCATTTATTAAACTGTTAAAATAGGTGGCGTAACCGATACTTGTCTCGCTCATTCATTCATGTCGCAAATCTCGTAGTTAAGTTCAGAGACAACAAGATTCGCGGTGAGCATTGTAAATATTTTTTTTAATAGGAAGAAGTATACCCGGCTAATATGGCGGATTTATCTCATTCGCTGTATGTCGCTGACAAAGGGCTGACGTTGAAAGTTACCGGCTATAGTCAGAACTTGCATGTAAGTATTCAGAAATTTTGTTTTTGTCCTAAAATACTGTAAACAAGCTGTATCTCTTGGATTTTCTCGTTTCACGTCGGGGCAAAGGTTGCTACTTTACAAGTCGCAAGTCTGGCCCCATATAGAGTACTGCTGCCATCTCTGGGCGGGTGCACCCGGATACCAGCTTGGCCCTTTTGACTCGGTTCAACGACGGGCAGTGAGAATTGTCGACGATCCCAAACTCACTTGCGGTATCGAGCCCTTAAGTCTGAGGAGAGACTTTGCCTCCCTGTGTGTGTTCTACCGCTTGTACAATGAATTGTGTTCTGAGGAATTGTTCGAAATGATGCCCACGGCTGCTTTCTACCATCGCACCGCTCGACATCTACAGGGAATTCATTCTCACACTTTGGAACCGAAATGGTCGCGTACAGTGGGGTTTCAGAGAAACTTCCTCCGCGAACGCATGGGTTGTGGAATGAGCTCCCTGCCAAGGTTTTCTGTAAGGACTACAGTATGGGGTTCTTCAAAAAAGAAGTTATTAGATTTCTGAAGGGTTGGCAACGCGCGAGTGATGCCCCTGGTGTTGCAGGCTACGGTAACCGCTTACCATCAGGCGGACCGTGGGCTTGTTTGCCACCTTAGTGGTATAAAAAAAAAAAAAAAAATTAAGTAAAAAAATCAATTAATCCGTTTTCTTGAGCAATAAATAAAGATAGAAATAAACGAACAAACGAACCTTACCTTTTTATGATATTAGCATTTCCTTGCCTTATCAGTCTTCATACGTCCCTATAGTTGGGGCATGGCCTACCCTCACCTTGGTCGAGGGTGGCTTAGGCCATTCTTTGTGACGTATGCAGGCTTCCTCACGATGTTTTCCTTTACCAAAAAGCCCTCGGTCTGTATAAAAAATGTATTTGAGAAATTAAGATAGTTAAAGATATTTAGTGTATCGCATTTTTGTAGGAAAAAATCTAAATAGAATTCACCTTAACAATTTGAAATCAATTGTTATTGTTATCAGTTGCTAGTTGAGTTGATAACGCGCGAGATGCGCACGTCCACGGACAACCTTACCGAGTCTATGTTCGAGGCGGTGAGAGAAGTGCGCGAGCGAGCCTATCACAATGTCCTTATCAAACCGCACAAGCTGGCTAAGTAAGTACCATATTAAATTTACGGCTAACCACACCTTGAACAACATACTTAAATCCCGTTATTCGTGACTACAAACACTACAAAAATAAATTACGTTTGTATACGCGCAAATTAGTGCTATTCTATACGAGCAGTAACTAATGGTGACCGCTTACCATCAGACGAACCGTAAGCTTGTTTGCCACATTAGTGGTATAATAAAAAAAAACAGGATCGTAATAGAGGGGAGGTGAGGTCAATGCTAGAAAGCGGCTTCAAGTGGCCATACTGTATGATGGCTTGGGCTGAGATCTTGCTGGTGTTTAATAGGCAACTAAGCTCACTTGGGTCATAATATGCTATAACAAATCATACCTTTGCCTGTGTACCTACCTGAAGTTTGCACATTCTAAACGTGCTACCGAATTTAGCTAAGATTTTTATAAATATTCGTAACAGCGTAGTATCAACTGGGCTGACTTATACAGACGGGTATAGTGCGCGCCACGTAAGATGAGACTTGTTGAGTTGTAGAAGTGGGGTGTTTGCGCAGCTGTATAGTTACTCACAAGAATATACCTAGGTCAAATAGAATGACACATCTTTGCAGTATGGTCTCTGGAACTACAGGTTCAAGGTCCTACATTTAACATTTTTTTGTAAATCGAAATATAATCCAGCTCTTTATTAGATAAATTTAAAACATATTTAGGCATGTGTCTGTTTTCTGTTTTCTAATTATTCAAAAAATTAATTAATTTTCCATTTGTAATATAATCGGCAAGTGTTTTACAGTCAAATTATATGATATCAATTTAATAATAATATAAACAACACTCATATTATAGTAAATATTTGAAATATAACTCACTGACGCCTATACCGAGGATCTATTTCGGTATATTCTGTCAGACATGCTTTACTTATAAATGCTTGTGCTTGAGCAATACAGAGCTCAATGCACTAGCATTTTCTGTTACTTAAAAAAAAAACAAATGTAATATATCGGTCTGGCGGTCTGACAGACCAATGCGCAGGTATAGGAAGGTTATAAAAAAATAATTAAAAAAAAAATCAAAATCCTGTGTTTATTTGACAGGGACGTGCGTATGAACATCTTGCTGAAGCCCTATATATCACCGCGCGATAAGGCTTCTGCCATTCGCAACGTGACTTTATCAGAACTGCAGAAGTTTACCCAGCGCTTTCTTGATTCGCTTTATTTACAGGTAATACATAAATATACGTACACATACACACACACCCACATATATATGTCTCTCTGTCAACAGTATAAAGAAATTCAGTATATTGAAGCCTTTAATCTGGAAGTAAATGCCGAAAAACTTCTGGACTGTGGCGCAACGGCGTATAGACGTTAGGGTTGTCACTGGCTTAGCGCACATGAAACAGTACATAAATAAATGATATTTGTCAAAATCATTTTTGATAACAATGAATATAAATTAAATAATTAAACTTACGCGAACAGACATTGTCAGTCTTTTGAATTTGTAGCCTGAGGACGTTACGTAAAAACTGGTGCTCGCCCATCCACTTTCCAGTGTAACACGGGCTTTCATGCGAATGACCTGCGCTCGTGCTTACGGCTTAAAAATACATGTGGTTTCTGGATAGTTATCCTATTTTCTTCTAAAATCTTCTTCTATCTCTTGTGTATTCTTCTCATTGCTCACTACTGCGATTGCTTATGTTACTGTGCTTTATGACTTTATATGTATGTACATTAAAAGCGAAAGTAAATATCTATCTTATTGAATTAAGCCTATTAATTCTAATAATTAATTTTATGGTATAAAAATATTTTTGCAGATATTAGTGCAAGGTAACCTAGCGTGGCATGAAGCTATACGGATATCCGAAAATGTATTCGAAAATATTCAATGGAATGGAATCTCTGAAGACGAAATACCACAGGTAAATTTAAGTCGCTCCTCCAAAGTTCTATTTAAGTCGTGATTTGACGCTTTTCTAAATCTTATATGGTAGTAATAAAATACTAATCAATTTTGCATCTCAAAATGCGTTTTTATCATATATCTTTATTTACCATAGTAGTTATTTAAAGCATTTTTGTTGCATTGCAGCATTACTGAATCCTAAAATAATTTTTGTATTATGAGATCTATCTGTACTACTTATGCATTCTGAGTTACATATAGCGTCGTCCTCGTCTTCAATCAAAGTTGAGACATAACCACAACCGCAATATTCATTTCATTCATGCAGTTAGTTGTCGCGATTGAGAAATCCATCAACACGGAATGAAAGATTGTTTAGGCTTATACAATGTACTACTAAACTCCATAGTAAATGTTTTGTATTAGGAATAGTTGCCATAACACTGAAGTTATTTGTTTTCTAATATTTATTACCAAATAAGAATAACACGAAGGAATTAACATGCTTAAGAAAAATTAGAAACAATGTCTTATATGTCATATTGTTTATTTTTAGCTAAATGTACTTCAGCTGCCACTGGGACAGCGCAAGATTCGCGTGATGAGTCTCAATCCCGCGTCTACTAATAGCATAGTTACAAACTACTATCAAGCCGAGGCGACTACTCCTAGCGACGCGGCTGTACTAGAAGTGCTCATGGTATGGAATCAGTTATAACTTAGTTAAAGGGGTGCATATAAATTAATAATAATTTAATCGAAACCGTGGTCCATAATTTGTTAGTAACAAACACACTTAAAAACTATGTTAGGTGTACAAATAAAAAACATTTAAATATTAAATAATTATTTCTTAACTTCCTCTTGTATATCATAATTAACCAGATCTCTCTGGCTCGTGTTTGTCTATCTGTATAGTATGCTTAATGGCTAAATGGCTGTTTCTGTCAAAATGCCGGCCTGTTAACTAAACTGTGATGCAAGAGAGATTTATAACTGAGAATTCTAGGATGAGAAGTCTATTAATAAAATTACCTTAAAAACATAGTTGAAAAGAGTACAATGAAAGACGCGTGATAGCCCAATACAGTCACACATGTATTGCATACTCGATTGGAAAAATAAAAGGGTTATTTTGATTTAAGATAATGACATTTGGTACTAGAAGTGGGCTTGATTTGGCAGAAAGTACTTAACTCACATAAAGTCACTTCACGTTGAAGTTCAAACTTAGAATGCTTAGTAATATTTAAAAAAGAAATTATATAAAAAAGTTACCATTTAACACATTAAAATGTATTATGTAAGCCGAAATAGGTTTTTTTTTTGGAAATTGTTCAATTTTCAAAACTTGTAGGTCGGGTGCGCATTTTGATTTATTATGTCGAAATATTCATAACCTATTTACACTGGCAACAAACTTTTCTGCTCTTACGTCACTAGTGTCGTTGTAAGTTCACATAATTTGATTATGGCTGTAGTTTTTGACAAGCTGAAAGTTTGTTGCACTATAGCTAAGATTTTTGTCTGTTACTGTAGATGTTGATGGAGGAACCTGTTTTTGACGCGCTGCGTACAAAGGAGCAGTTGGGATACAGCGTGTTCAGTATGATGAGATATACATTCGGAGTTCTGGGCTATTCTGTCACTGTTAACGCACAGGCTGACAAGTTCAGGTCTGTATACGTGTTGTTAGACAAGGGATGCAATAAAAAATGATTTTGCCGATAAAATTAGCTACATTAAGCAATAACAAACTAACAATCACAAATATATTGGTTAGGATTATTTATTTATCTATAAATATATATAGTGTATTGTAAGTAATATTCACAAAAGACATCATAAAAATAGAAAAGATGTACATAGGTAAGCTTATCTCTATTCAGAGATTTCTTCCAGCAGATTTTTGTTAGGGATGAAAGACTAGTCTATTAAGGGGCACACCAAAGTAAACATGATATATATATATTAGTTTTGGAATATTATCCCCTAGGAGGCAAAAATGTGGATGAAATTAAATATGTATGAAAATTACGATATTTTTGTTTTACAAAAGTTTTACGTTTTACGAAGTTGCGAGAGTAATCTACGTTAGATGTTTGTATTGTTGTGCGTATTATTAATTCAATTAAACATCTGTAGCGTGGCGTACGTGGACAGTCGTGTGGAGGCGTTCTTAAAGAAGTTCTCCCGAGACAAGAAGCGCCTTTCGGAACGCACTCTACAGGCGACCAAAAGCTCGCTGGTGCAACTCAAACACACTACCGACTACGAATTAAAGGAAGAGGTAATAACATGTAATACACTGATTATTTCCTAGGGCACGTTAGCACTCAGCATAGCATCTGTCACAGTTGTTTGTCATATGAAGTCGTTAAGCCAAGTTAGAGGTCTAAGTGTAGTTGAGATAACTTGACAACGTCCGCCAACTTACACTAAGCCAGCGTGGTAGATTATGGCAAAAGTTTCGTTTTTCAAGGAGAGGCCTGTGCCCCTGCAGTGGGTCGTAGAACGGCTGAAGCTAACAGTCGGTATAAGAAATTAAGACATTACATAGCGCCTCTTCATCACTTACCTACTAAACAAAGCTTAACAGACAACGGATACAGATACATACTTTTTTTGTAAGTACATACGTATTATTTATTACACAGAAACTCAAGACAAATATTCGTCACATTAATGTTTGTCCTGTGCAGGCATCGAATTCCCGCCTATCGGTTAGGTAGGCAGTTACTCATCTCTACTTAGTCAAAATCATTAAGGTTTCTAATATATTTTTGGATTTAGCGTAATTTTTAAAACGATGGCCATTTTTGTTACATTTTCGTACCGACGCCATCTGTTAAGATTTGTCAGGGGAAAACAGGAAAATAAACAAGATACTAGCTACTGTATACACTGAAATTATTATTAAAAATAAAAAAGACCAACAAAAGTCAAATAGTTTGCAAGAATATAGCTGACTAGACTAAGCTTATTTATAGACTCAAATTCTGGTAACGCCTACGAAACCCTGTGAAACCGACCGGTTTTTATCTATACTACACCGCGGTCACTATTTAAAAAAATACTCATTACTGCTACATTAACAAAACGATTTTTTATACCACTAATATGACCGCAGCCTATGCAGCAACACTTAAGACTCACTCGCAAGTTACCGGCCCTTTAAAAACTTAATAACTTTCTTGAAGAACCCTATATTGTATTCTTTAGAGAAAACCTTGGCAGGGAACTCATTCCACAAATAAAGCGTTCGCGGAAGGAAGTTTGTGACCATTTAGGTTGTAAGGTGTGACGATGAATTCGATGTATGCGCACTTGAAAATGTGTTTGTAATTAATATGCCTGGCTGGCACCGACTACGCAAAATGCTGTAAAAATATCTCGTACCACAGATAAAATTATTTAAAGCGTGCGTGAATCGCATGTGGGCAAAGAATACGACAAATTGCAGGATGTTGTGAGGTAGACATTGCAAGAGAGGGTGTGACTTGTAGTACCTTTAAAATATTCTGTGGTAATGCTTTTTTTTCTATACACCACTAAGGTGGCAAACAAGCTTACGGTTTATGTTGAGTTTATAGATGCAATATTTAATTACAGGTTGAGAGGAATTGGCGAGAAATCGTCAGTGGAGAGTACAAATTTCAGCGACTTTTCATGGAGGTTTGTTTTATATCCTATTAAATCTATTGCTGTAAATAAAAAATCGAATGCAAATAAACTCTAAATAACATTATATTTTTATAAATCGTGGAAAATACTATTTTAATTTTTACATAAGGTAAATTCGACGTAAATTGTTTCCATCTAAACTGCGTTACACTAAAATTAATATAATTAACATTTTGCAACTCAAAATGCAATATTACAAGTGTAGTATCCTATAATGCTATTTACCGAAGTCGCAGAAAATATAATCATTTTTTTTTTTGGTGACCTGCGGTAAGCGGTCACCCCAGCTTATTAATTATTAACTATTAACAATTATAAAATAACCAGACTGTTTTAAAATTCATACATTTAATTAATTTATTGCAAATGAACTATTTAATAATTTACTGGCATATTCTAGATATACATGTTTTTTCGCGACTATGTCACCTACATACATGCAAACCATCACGCCTAATTCCCAGAGGGGTCGTCAGAGACCAAAGACTGCCACTTGCTACTATCAATTCATATACTATAAATCGCGACTATGGTAAAAGTTATATATATGATAATAACGCATTTTTAAAGAAATTGCCTTTTCCCTGACATTAGTCCACGAATGTGACACAAAAGGGTAGGTCGGATCCACCGTCACCCGTTATTTTAACGACAAATTTTGTTGAATAGGCGGACGCGATAGAGAATATCAAGCTGATTGACGTGAAGAGTTGGGTTGAGAAACACTTCCTGACTGGAAGTCAAACACACTACCGGAAGTTATCTGTACAGGTATATACTATACTTATGTTAGAACTATTAAAGTCCATAAACAGCAACTTTGCTCTTATATATTTCGACTAGCTTTTGCCTGGAGGCTCCGCCAGTGCTAAATTTAGTTATGGCTTGGCATTCTTACGGCAACTCCTTGATTATTTTAAGAAAAGAAGTAAGAAGTTTAGTTTGCCCACGTGAAAGTAAGTTAGTTATTCCTGTCAAAACTTCTGATGATGAAAAATATGTCTTTCGTCCCATCTACAATATCTGCACTCAAAATCAGCTCAATTGGTTGCGCCGTTGTGACGCTAAGCAATAACAAACAAACAGACATTCACACATATATATTATTTTAGATTTAAATAGAAAAACATACATCACCATTTACAGAAACTTATATATGGATATAAAATAACTGCAAAAAAGCAACCCATGCTAGTCCCTAAGCAATGTAGGCATAATCTTTTTAATAAAATCTAATCATAAGATAACGTTTTGCCGGCGCGTTAAACACCTACAATTTCGGATAATCTATGGTAGTTTATTTTGTTTTTGCTTACGCGTGGGAGGTGGTAAGAGTACCTAACGCGCGAAGGAAACTGGTTCGGTATAGCAGCTAACGAGCGCCACCATTTTCTCTTCGTAGAAAACGAATTTCTAAAATCCAAATGTTGGAAATTTAAAACTAGTCATAAGCTATTTTTAGAAGGTTTTATATAGTTTGTTAATATCTAATGTCGGTGCTAGTGGGCTGTAAGAGGTCTCTTAACAGCTCTCTCCTTAATACTGCACCTCATCGTTGCCTTGTCGAACGTTTGAGTTGCCTCTATTAGATTTTTATCACATTTATCGTCGTCTTAATTCTTATCTAGCGTAACTCAAACGTGATAGGTTTTCAGTGCATAAAAAGAGTTACACAAAATGACCACAATTATTCATTTTGAGATCAGTGAAATTTTATTGAAGCGTTTTCATCTCTTTCTTTCCTAGGAATAGTCTGGTCAACATGTACCTTTTTGGGTGAAATTTTTGTATAGTCTCCGAAAATTACGATCAAGGTGTCATTCGATTCGGAATATTATGTAGAAAGTTTAAGAAAAAGTTCCAAAAGGGGCCGATGAAAATTGCAAAAGTTATTAACAATTTAAAAAAAAAAAAAGTAGGGGTTTGTTTTTTTTTGAATATCTCAAAAACTATCAAAGATATTCGAAATTTAAAAAAAGATCTGAAAAGAGGAGGAAATTTCCTAAAAAAAAGTCCTGCCTCCCGGAACTGTATCTTTAATATTTATAGTTTTTACGGAGCCCTGAAAATAGCGCTAAAAGCGGGTAGTCTGGCTTCCGCTCGCGATTTGTCATTCGGACACGGTAACAATAAAAATAAATTTAATATATTAAATATGAATATTAAGGAATAAAAAAAATTTAGTACTATTGGGATATATAAATGAACAATAATCCGTAGGCGAAAATTTTTTATCCCCATTTTTCCATTAGTTATGCATTAGTTAATTAACTACTTTTTCTGAATAGAATGTTAACAGAAAAAACCTGATTATTATTAAACTACAACCCTAGGATTTTTTTCACTTCGTGGAGTTATTCTTAAAAGGCATTAAAATAGATCCCCGTTGGAAAAATTTAAAAATGTTAATTTTCCACTTTTTTATTAACAATCGAAAACATAAAAAAATTAAAAACTGCATAAAAGTTATTAAAAAAATTTTGTTTATCAAATATTTCAAATTTTATGATTTCTAACTGTTAAAAGTTACATGAAAATTTTTTTTTTTAATTTTTTACCGCGATTGTTTAAATAATTGTTATAAACAAATGCATTGTTTATAAGATAATCAACAAATTTTTTTTCCTAATCTACTTGTTGATATAAATTATGATTTTTAAGAAAAAAATTATTCCTTAAAAAAAATTATTTATTGCTATAAAATGCATTTCTTAATTAACAATCGTTTTTTACCACTAAATATAAATATTAAGGAACCATTTTTACTCTAAAAATCATAAATTCTATTGTTCTTAAATATTCTGGAAAAAAAAATTTTTTTTTTTCATTTTTTATTTGTTTATTTAATAAACAATTTGTTATAAACAAATGGATTTTCTTACTTTATTTTTTTTTTAATTCGTAATTTAATTATAAAAACAGCTATGTATTATTTTTTATGAAAAAATTTTTTTATCTATTTTTTATATAACTTTTAATATTTTTATGTCCTAAAATTTGCCTTTTTATCTCGCTCTTTTTCTTTTATAATTGGTATAACTTTTAAACTATTATATATACGACAATTATACTTCAAGTCGTTTTTATTCACTATACATTAATGAACAATTTAAGCTTTTAAGTTCAGCTCTAGCTCTATTATTTATGTTAATTATTGACAATTGTTTATAAAAAATAAACCGAAAATTTTTTTTCTTGTTTTTCTATTCCAAAACGTGGTTAAATGTTCATAAATTTATAATTATGAGCCTTTGATGACTTGCATTTTACTAATTTGCTGTTATTAAAAATTGATTACAATCGTATTTGCATAGACTTTTCCCGAAAAATTTTAAAACTTTTCCATTATGTTAATTACATTTTAACGAGTGTTCTTTTATCAATCTTTCCATACTAAGATTATTTTAGAATTTTTTCGGTTTATTTTTTATAAACAATTGTCAATAATTAACATAAATAATAGAGCTAGAGCTGAAGTTAAAAGCTTAAATTGTTCATTAATGTATAGTGAATAAAAACGACTTGAAGTATAATTGTCGTATATAAATTAGTTTAAAAGTTATACCAATTATAAAAGAAAAAGAGCGAGATAAAAAGGCAAATTTTAGGACATAAAAATATTAAAAGTTATATAAAAAATAGATAAAAAAATTTTTTCATAAAAAATAATACATAGCTGTTTTTATAATTAAATTACGAATTAAAAAAAAAATAAAGTAAGAAAATCCATTTGTTTATAACAAATTGTTTATTAAATAAACAAATAAAAAATGAAAAAAAAAAATTTTTTTTTCCAGAATATTTAAGAACAATAGAATTTATGATTTTTAGAGAAAAAATGGTTCCTTAATATTTATATTTAGTGGTAAAAAACGATTGTTAATTAAGAAATGCATTTTATAGCAATAAATAATTTTTTTTAAGGAATAATTTTTTTCTTAAAAATCATAATTTATATCAACAAGTAGATTAGGAAAAAAAATTTGTTGATTATCTTATAAACAATGCATTTGTTTATAACAATTATTTAAACAATCGCGGTAAAAAATTAAAAAAAAATATTTTCATGTAACTTTTAACAGTTAGAAATCATAAAATTTGAAATATTTGAAAAACAAAATTTTTTTAATAACTTTTATGCAGTTTTTAATTTTTTTATGTTTTCGATTGTTAATAAAAAAGTGGAAAATTAACATTTTTAATTTTTTCCAACGGGGATCTATTTTAATGCCTTTTAAGAATAACTCCACGAAGTGAAAAAAATCCTAGGGTTGTAGTTTAATAATAATCAGGTTTTTTCTGTTAACATTCTATTCAGAAAAAGTAGTTAATTAACTAATGCATAACTAATGGAAAAATGGGGATAAAAATTTTTCGCCTACGGATTATTGTTCATTTATATATCCCAATAGTACTAAATTTTTTTTATTCCTTAATATTCATATTTAATATATTAAAATGATTTTTATTGTTACCGTGTCCGAATGACAAATCGCGAGCGGAAGCCAGACTACCCGCTTTTAGCGCTATTTTCAGGGCTCCGTAAAAATTATAAATATTAAAGATACAGTTCCGGGAGGTAGGACTTTTTTTTAGGAAATTTCCTCCTCTTTTCAGATCTTTTTTCAAATTTCGAATATCTTTGATAGTTTTTGAGATATTCAAAAAAAAACAAACACCTACTTTTTTTTTTTAAATTGTTAATAACTTTTGCAATTTTCATCGGCCCCTTTTGGAACTTTTTCTTAAACTTTCTACATAATATTCCGAATCGAATGACACCTTGATCGTAATTTTCGGAGACTATACAAAAATTTCACCCAAAAAGGTACATGTTGACCAGACTAGAAGTGCAGTATTTAAAAGTTGAGATAGGCATATTTTGTCAACACTGTGCACAAGGTCTTACTAAAAAAGTGAGATACGGTGGATTAGAATTAGGACGATGACTTTATGGAATTATTGGCAGTACCAAAATGGTTACGGTTACCATTCTAAAAATTCTAATTTACCGTGCGTTAATATATCAGTCAGGTGTAATAGATTATTACTAATTTAATAATATGGACTAATATTTGATAATGCCCTTAGATAATGGGTCACATACAGTCGAAGGATGGTAATGTAACAGAAAGCGATGAGCCGCAAGACTATCACCTTAAATATTTGGACGCCAGCGAGCCCAGCGGGAGTGATATCAAAGAAAATGACGACGAATTCATTAAGGATATAGATGATTTTAAATCTACTTTACCAATTATTAATGTGCCTAAAGTTGAATTAGCACAATGCTGATGTAAGTTTAGCTTAAAACATGAGTCTTCAACTTATATTTGTTTTGACAGGGTTGCCAATATTGTGTTTACAGCGATTAGTTTTATTATATTTGGCAAAACCAGAAGTTTTAAGTTAAATGTTTTATAGTAAGAATTGTTATTCGTTGTTGTGGCTAAGATCTTATACATTTTTTATACTTGTTTTTTTTATTAGTATAGTACTTAAATAATGTTTATTTAATGTTTAAAGTAAATTTGGTATTGTGACATTTACTATTAGAATACTCTCTTTTGCAATAAAATCGTTTAAATAATTGTGAGAAATTAATATTTTGGACTTAAACCCTGTTAAAGGTGATTTTATTTATTGTGCATAAGTTCATTTACACTTTTTTATATTTTCGTTGTTTTTATCCACCGAATTTTGCTTTTCCTTTTTCAGAATCTTAGTATTAGGTAGTAGCTGCTATACAAATAGGCTAATTTGACCAATTTATGTTTTCTCTTAACCTAGGTATAGTTTTATTGTTTCCTCTTAGTTAAATTAACCGTTGCGCTTTAGAGTAATTTGCACCAACATGAAGTAATTGTTACGAAAGCTTAAATTCAACAAGTATAAAAAAAAGAACATTATTCATAAATTTTGTCTGACTTTAAAAAAACCTAAAAATCCTATTAAAAATGAGTTGTATGTTATGGCGACTTTGTTTATAGATATATCACTTGATATATTTCAAGAAATTTATATATGCAATACGTTAATAATTGTACAGAAATTATATATTTTGTAAAAATAAAGATAACTAATACGATAACACTATTGTAATGGGGGCTTAGAATAATTTACTTTGTAAATAATTTAGGTAGTGAAATCATAATAAAATTTATGCCGTCAGGAACAAAATAAATATTTGTAACTGGAACTGTGTTCTTTAATTCATTTATGTAAATGTATCTTATTTCCGTATACTGCGTGTTACAGAAAATGGGTACTAAGCGGGCATCCCCAGTAAGTGTTAGAGTATGTAAGCATTTTTAATACAGCGATGGCCAGCAAAAATTTCAATCTTTAAAAAAAATACAAAACAAAAAAATAAACAAAAGAAGTGACAACCCTAAACGGGTAACGACCTTTGTCAAGTCTCTTATGATATTTTTCTAGATGCTGTCATAATTTTAGGACTCTGAATGAATTTAAGGCGTAGGTACGGTACGGTCGGGAGTGATTTGATGGCACGACCAACAGTTTAACTGTCTGTTCGAAAGTCGTAACCTTTCGTCTAACCTTATGCGAGGCGTTCGTGAGTGTCTGATGATGTTGTCAATTTCCTGACCAAACCACTGCAGTGAACCTGCGGCGCCGACATCATTAGAACTGAGGGTGCTTAAGCCCCCTTTATCTAAGTGTCGGGGCTGTGACCCACAATATTTTATGTTCTCGGAATCGAGGAGTAGGAGACATTAAGGGTATCCAGCTTTTAAAACTAATGACATTATCATAAGAAAATCTTTAGTATGGGATGTACCCCCACTTTACCTTGTCCTTCCCAGTTACAGGTCTAAAAGTCATCTTTTTGAGGATATGACATCCCACTGTTTAACTCATCTTTGTAGTTGGATAGGTCTTGTTTTTATTTTGAACTGACAACAGTGCCGAATTATACAGACACCACAACACCTCGGTCTTCTGTACAATATTCTTCATTGTGTGGATGTAGTCAATGCTGGCAAAATAAAGAAACTTTTTTTGTTTATTTGTTGCACCTTCTGTCACGCAAAACTAAACTGGTTGATGAAAAGTGACTGTTCACATTATGATGTAGGTGTGTATCCAGCCTTTCTATGGTGATAAAAGATGGAGGAGCATGGATTGATAGAGTGTTCCATATTGTTTTTTTTTTTCAGATAAATCCAGAAAAAAAAGGTCATAGAAATACTATTGGATAGATCTATAAAGACATCCAAAGAAAGGTCCGAGTTTTAAAATCGATTTATGGAGATTTATTTAAATAGATAAAAAGATAGTTTCTTCATAAAGAGCTCTATAGATCGATCTATTAAGTTTTTTAAGATAAGTCTAACGTAAGGTCCATAATCTTAATTATTATTATCTATGCACTTCTTTTTGGAGCACTCTTTAGATCTTTTTATGGATCTCTATGAACCTATCTGAAAAAAAATAATATAAATTGTTCTATGTGCTACTTAAAACTGCAACCCTGACAATCCATGCAAGTGCTCTACCAATTAAGCCATGAAGGTACAATTCTGGCTAAAGAAAATCCCGACTACATCTTTGTTCTCGTATTAAGTTTCACCTTACTAATAAATTTTAGAAGAAATTACGAATTGAATTACCTACTTACAAATTTTATTAACTAAGAAATCTAAACGACTTTTTCCTCTGCCTGTTATTGCTCGCAATTTCTTCTTTATTCATATAAGGAAAGGTAAGACTCGACTCAATTATGGACTTACATCAAAGACAAACGGACTACTGACAAGCTAATGAACAATACGTTCATTATGAAGTTACCGTTACAGCGGCAGACGCAGCGACTGCGTATGCCGATTATTATAAACTAGCTTTTGCCAGCGGCTTCGCCCGCACTAAATTTCACTAAAAAGTATTCTTACGGCAACTCCTCAATTATAAAAAAAAACACAGAAGGTAAAATATTTTTCAATAATACGTACCGCCCTTCCCCCTCCTGACTGCCCGCCGGCCTCGCACATCATAAATGCGCGCGCAATACTTGATAATTATTTTGCTGCCACGTTATTTTAAAACTGCGATATCTCCTAAGATATTCATTGAAATCGAATGATGAACAGGGCAATTTCGTTTTAAATTAAATGCTTGTGATGAATAACGTATTTATTTGGATAAAGATTAATATCATGTTTATAAAAATACCTTCATAAATAATGAATTATTTTAGAACAAATATGGTTAGCAAAAAGGGTTTAGTTATATTGAGCCAACCTTAAAATATCGCGGACTTTTTTTTAGAACTTTTATAGGAGAAAAATTCTGTCATACATGATTTTTGCGAAACTTTAACTGTTTACGCAGCGCACGCAGCGGAAGCTCTTAAAAGGATAAAAAAACCCCGATTTTGAAACATTTTTCATTAGTGCTCCGCTCTTATTTTTATATATTAGTATAGATGTCTTTTCCGAGCTGAAAGGCCGACGCTAGACGTGGATAGCGCTCAGCGCAATGCGCAAATACATTACGGTACAGTACATTCGTAGGTTGCGAGAGGTAAGTCAGGCTTCTATACATTTTTGACTCGAATTCCGGAGTCGGAATAGCTCGAGCTGTTCCCAATAAGGTCTCTTGTCCCAAGGACAAGACTTGTATTGAAAGAGTGCAAAGTGTGAAGCCTAATTCGACTTCTGATGCCTCGGAGCTTGTGGGTCGATAGTAGGTAGAACTCTATACGGGAGTGTACCAGGGTGTGAAAAACCTTTCTGAAATGTTCGTAGAAGACGAATTTGATTAATTTTAACGTTATAAATATAACCTATGCTATAAAGGCCGTTAAACCATACTTTTTACATTTTTTTTGATCAGAATTAGGAACTTTCTTTCACAATGTTTTCAAAAGTAATAACAAATGGCACTAGTTTTTTTGTTAACATTTTTGTTTTGCTATATCTTTACCTTTTATATTAATGCTTTAATATTATTGTACCCAAACCATAGACATAGAGAACTGGACAGCGCATGTCCTAGCCAGATGTAAAAATTGGTCGCAAAACTGTGCCAGAGACGAAGCGAAACTGAGGTCTCTTGTCTCTTTCTAACCTGTTTTAATAAACAAACAAAATGGCGGACGTTGATGGAAAGAGAAAAGAGACCACAGGTTTGCTTTGTCTTTTTCTTAAGAATGGTCAATTTTGTGTGGCTATTGCACACTCAATAAGACAGATTACAGAACTAGAAGTCTATGACCAAAACTTATACCGATGCTGAGACTATTACTGACATTTTTATTTTTATTTTAAATAGCCTTCCATGGTTTGTCCGTTTAACGTAAACCGAGTTTCAAGCTATCATCCGAGTAATGAAAGAGAGCTTGTTAAAATCTTAATTATTTTATTAAGAAATATTTAACAAATTACATAGACATTTATGTAAAGATCTAATACCGAATTATGCAGAAACATAGGTGAAATATACCAATAATTTTATCTCCGCCTTAGTACACAATTTGTATTCTTCCATCTAGATCCTGGAACGTTACACTCTGGTCTCGCATATATCTCTGCAGCATAACGTAGTCTAGGTCCAGGTTTACTAGATTCTCTCTGTGTTCCTCAAGCATCTGGAAGACAAAAATAATTAAAGGAATAATTAAAATTCTTATATAGTACCTATATTAATAAAATTCAATCTTCAATCATATTTCTTTTGATTCGACCGACGAGTTGACGACGCCCTGACAGGGGAAATAGTTCAAAGTGTGTGTGTAGACTAGGGCCATATTAAAAATTACATAAATACAAAATTAGAGACATAGGTAAATTGCCATTACCGCTATATGTAATAATTTAAAACTCTATATCTCTGTATCTGTCTGTCTGTCTATGTTGTTTTCACGGTTAAACAGCTAAACTTTGATCTTAATGAAGTTGGCAGCGTGATAGCTTGCGCCTTGGGGATGATAATTACTACTTAAACATATAGGTACCATACTAAAGCTGAATTTACAGAATTAGGTATAGTAAATTTTAGACGAAAATAAAGATTGGTATAAAATTGGTTCGATGTCGGACCGCAATTTTTAAGATTTTTCGGCTCACAGAATAAAGAATGGATTGTGGGACATCTATAATGGGACGTCGCTCAATAAGGCTACAGTTTCTTTCTACACTACGATTTTCAGTTTAAAGTAAGTCGTGATGAAAAGTTTTAAAAAAAATAGTTTTGATTTCATACTTATGTTCCTAAAAAATAAACATGTTTTATTTATTACACTAATAGTATAAAGGCGAAAGTTTGTGAGTGTATTTGTACGTTTGTTACTTCTGTATGCTTAAGAGGATACGATTCGCGGAGCCTCGGAGCTCTTTTGTTTTTGTTTTCTTACTCATTTGTTTTTGATATTTACTGATCAATGACTGAGATTTCTTAGTCATAGTCCTAAGCCGAATATCTATGTCTGTGGTTTTCCAATATCTTGTAAAATGTTTTTATTAACTAAAAATCTGTTTTGAAACCATTTGTATGAAAAACTAGAATTCTGTATAACTTTTAAACTATACAATTTGATAGAAAATTGGCACACTGCAGACGTCGATATTTATATAGAACATGTCTTCAAAGTTTTGTGGTGTTTGATCACGAAGTGCCAAAAATAAGAAAGAAGTTAGTTTGTATGAAGCACGCTAAGAGGCACGGCTGGACCAATTGAGATGAAATTTGGTATGAAGGTAGCTGACACCCTGGATAAACACATAGGCTACCGGTTTTATACCGAAAAATTGAAAAGTGCCCGCGGGATTAACTGTATCCAAACTTAAACGAACGATAGCTGCAGCTGTAGCTTGCTATAGAAAACTTGATAGTATAATTAAGGAGTTCCACGCCGAACCGAATTTAGGACGGGCGGAGCCGCTGGCAAAATCTAGTCAGATAATATACCGTGTAGCCTCCGCCTCCATCGCCTATGTAGTTTTGGGTAAGCACGCGGTAGGTGGCGTTTAGATCTATAGGTAGATACTGCGGCACGTCGCACTCGATGCAGCGGATCATAGCAGACACCACCCGCGAACCAACCGGGGCCGATGCGTTGTATACGTTGCGCATACCTAATAAAAAAAACAGTTGAGTGACAAAAGTGAAACTCCATAAGAGACCTACGAAGCAACATTGTCCTCTCCATTTTATTTTATTTCACTTAGGTATATAAGGAAGAAGAAAGTCAGGATTAGATAGGGGGTGATATGAACTTAACTTATCGTAACTTACGACCAGTGCATAAAGACCTTTACACTATTAGAGCGGACTAAGGGGCTTATAGTATAAGCACTAACACGTGAAAAAATGATGCCCCACGGTGGAATTTTTTATTTCTGTGGAAAATCTTGATGAAGATAAAGGGCATCCTATGTTTTTCTCCGTACATTTAATAACCTCTGTGCTAAAAATAAGTTGGTTGTTTCGTTACAACGTTAATGAATATCAAACAGACTTTTACTTAGGATTCGTAAATTTCCATTAGTACTTTAGCTTCAGGCACACTAGCATGGATTTCACATCGATATCTCGAAGCTATCCACCTGCTAAAACTCTTGTATGTTTGGCACTCACCGCCGATCTGCACCATCCTCCCGCTGTAGAATTCACCGGGCGTCTGCCACACACCAACGGAGAACTCTAGCGCTTCCAACAAGTGCTCACCCTTGAGGTCATACACTTGTACATAGTTCTCGAACGGCATTGCCATGAGTAAGGCTTCTGTTGTCACCTCTGTACATAAAAACTTGGTTAGACTTATTTTTACCTAAAAGATAGACGAACAGTTTTGACGGCGGCTTTTATCTTATAAAATCAGTTTTTCTGATCCAATAAGGCACGAAGCCAAAAAGAAATGCCTATAATTTTATTGCTTCTACAACTATAACAATCGAAATAGTGCAGCGCTATGTCTGCTATGTTTCGTTACTGTTTTACGATGGAGCAACTAGATTATTAAGTTTGTATTCTGCACCGCCAAGAGCCGCGCCTGTATTCGAACGTAAATATTGTAACGTCATCTAAGTACCTCTTAATGGAATTTGCACGAAATTTTTACTACTTGGACTACATTTTTTAAGTTTGTTAATTATTACTCATTAAGTTGTGAAGTCCACTTAGCTATGATAGTTTTTCTTTTAATCTTCTATCTATACATATAAATTGCTTTGTCCTGAATGACTGACGGATCAACGCACAGCCTAAGCCGCTATACTTGAAAGAGACCTGAAACTTGGAGGGTGTGTTCTTTGTATAACGTAGGCATCCGATAAAAAAGGATTTTCCGAAAGGTTCAAGTGCGAGTCGGACTCGCGCAATAAGGGTAAACCGATTGTAATGAAATTTTGGTAAGATGTTATGCACACGCCGGGGAAGGTTTCTGAATTAGTACAACCCTTTCACAATAGGGTAATGCGGCAGTTGTTTTGTAAAAAGAAACAACGTTCGCCGGGTCAGCTAGTTTTGTTATAAATGCTACCATGTTTTTTTTCACACACCCAAGAACAGCCATTTAGCTGGCAGTTTTACACTGTGCTCTAACAAAAATTTTAAATTTAGGAACCCTAAAAATGTAAATTGTGTGTAAAAACTTGTCTTGTATCAAGCTACTAGCTCTTATGGTCAAGCTGTGCCTGAAAAAGAAAAAGAAAAGAAAATGTTTTTGGTAAATACTATACACAGGTATTAATTACTACTTAGCTATTGCGCTCAATATTTATTCCTTTACATTCCTTTCCAGCCTCGTACCTGGGCGAGGGCGATTTAAGCCCTAGTTCATCACGCGGGCCCACTGCGGATTGTGAACTTGACATGTCTTTTTAACGTATGCAGGTTTCAGTAGAGTGAACAACTTGAAAAATTATGAAAGAGACTCATTGGTTAATCTCTCACTAATAACAATTACTATGAATTTGTTGTTTTAGTACTTTTTGCTACTTTGAGTTAATTAGTAGAAAGTATTACAATTAAGGCCCGAGTTCATCGAAATTTGACGGATCGTTTAAGCGTGAACTATTGTTTAAACAATCTGTCAACCTTTTTTTTCTGTTCACCACCCAAAACCCATTGATTAACTACGTCAATCAGCCGTTTAACTAAACCAGGCTTGGAGAGGTCGGTTAAACACCCGATCAGTCGTTTCTTTATTGTATCTGTGGGTTGATACTTTATTTGTTTCATGTAGGGATACTTTGTTTGCCATAAATTAGTATAGGTAGGTAGTATAATTGTAGAAGATAGGTAAATAATTGATCATTTGGAAGATTTGGAAATAAGTGAGGCGGCCCTCTCGTCTAGTTTATTTATACTATGTTTTGATGAATTGAACTCAACGATAAAGTTGTAACAGTAAAACTTACCTTGCACCTATAGGTTTTGATGGTTAAAATTATAACTACTATATCAGTAACTGACGTATTCCGTTAAAAATTAACATTATGTACATTTTGGGTAATCTGACCACTCCGCATCGATATAATCACCTAGTAAAGTATTAAATTCATCTGCTAGCCTCGCGACGAACATATAATATCATAAAACATTTGTTGAGGAATTAGTTCTTTTATATTTCACAACTCTTTAGTTATTATCTTGCAACTAGGTAGCTCGATAACGATTCTTTTTCCATCATTAAAAGTTTAGGGATCTTGTTTTTGTTCCTTACTCATAAACATTGAACAATACACAAAGCCCGGGCAGATTTTTTTGTAGTAAAAGTAAACAAACAATAGAATACAAAATGTCGGATATCAACATTTTAACCTAGCAAGTTAAAGTCTATACCGTAGTCTAAGATTCAAATGAAATAAACGACTACTCAAAATTATTGTGTAATGTATAATACTGCCATGAAGTATGTTGTGCTTTGTAAGTGGTTACCCGTACTTCTGTGCATAGTACCTCCTCAGTTAGGTCGCATGATATGGTTCACTCATTCATTCAAAAACGCTTGATTACTAAATCGATCGTCTGAAGTCCATGGTGAACAGCAAAATTTCCAGTTTAACAAGGCGATTACAAAACCAATGGTTAATACTTGGTTGGGCCTAAGTATATTAAGTAAGCGTCATCTCACCGCCAGGGTTGATCTGCACTCGTAGGCCGCCCGCGTTGATCATGCAGACGTGCGCATTATTCCAAGCAGTGCCTTCTGCACGAGACATCATCTTAGAACATATGAAAAAAAAAACCTTTTGGCGTCTTCTACGTTGTAAGTTGTTACGCACATATAAGTATACCTATAGTAAAGTTTCAAAACTAGTATAATTTTACAAAAGTTGGCACGCCAGCCGTTCAGCTAATAACATTTTATATATTTGATCAGCAGTTTGTGCGTTTTCGGTGTAAATTAAGAGGGAAAGTGTGATGAGGAGCTATATCTAAGCAACGTTCGCCAGGTCAGCTAGTAGTAGTATGTAGTAAGTCCAGTTATCTAGGGTAAGAAAAAAATAACTACAGCAAAACTAAATTTTCTCCGGTTTGTCAGCATACGATGCATGATCCAGTACCCAAAATGTCTGACTAACCCAGGGATACTATTCAAAACTATTTTTGGCAATAAACCCCATTTGAACTGATACCTCAGACCCTCATAGCCAAGTGTTGGACCCAACATTAGAACGAGTGGAGACGGCAGTCGGTCACTCAGTTTATCTTACAAAACCTTTAACTTCATCTCTTTTCATCCGACATTTGTCCTTCCCTATTAACTTCAATGCAAATCACAGATCACTCAGTAACCTGTTCAAGGAAGCCATCGCAGGCCCAGCTTCCGAGGTTGCATTCGCCAGTGTAACACCATGAGCGGTTGAGCGTCACCAGCGATCTTCCCAGTACTTCCTTGCCCACTGCATCTACTTCCTGCCGCCATGGCTCTAACTCCTCCATAATCCGAGGATCTATACCGTAAAGAATGTGTCAAATAATTATAGACGACAAATAAAATATACACTTAGGTACCTACTTACAATATTGGAAATTATTTTGAGGATTTTTGACAGTATGATCCCAAAAATAAGAATTAAGTGAAAAATAAAAATTGAAATCAAATTATCTTTACATATAATAAAATGGTAGAAAAGTCAAAACTGTACATTGAGTATTTTTATAAAAAAATACTTGGGGTGTGATCTACAATCGATACCGAAGCCAAAAATATAGTTTTTAGAATTTTTGTCTGTTTGTCTGTATGTATGTTCGGGATAAACTCAAAAAGTACTGCATGGATTTACTTCAAATTTGGCACGAATATTAGTAGGAAGTCGGGTCAACATATAGGCTACATATTATCACGCTATCACCTACGGGAAACGAGCAGTGAACCTTTATTTCTTCAACGCATTCTGTAACAAAGTGTAATCTAACGACGCATATTTGACTTGCTTCTTAATTATTAATTATTCTACTCACACATAGCCATTTATTTTATGTTAAAAATTGTGTAAAGTCATAACTTAGATGTGTTTTAATTTTTCACCATATATTTTTTTTTCCTAACTGCTAACTATTGGCGTTGGCGTCGAATTAGATCGTGCTATGATTTCGTTCACAGAAAGTGATGTTATAGTATAGCGTTCACGCAGACGACGTCGACGGCAGCAGCTAGTTTTACATAAAAAAAATTAAAGATTTTTAGGGTACTAGGGCACCGTTTTGCAAACGGTTCTGAAATTAGCTTTTTATCCGAGGTATTCAAGCAATTGCGTTTACAAATGGTTTACAAGCTCTGTTTTACTATATATACTACGTGTTTTGTATATAATTTATGT
This sequence comes from Apoda limacodes, assembly GCA_946406115.1. NCBI lineage: Eukaryota > Metazoa > Arthropoda > Insecta > Lepidoptera > Limacodidae > Apoda > Apoda limacodes. Next base: position 14,688,538 of record OX291559.1, read on the forward strand.
AGTGTATTGTGTTTTGAAATATAGCATAGATTTCCACCCATCTGTGATCCTGGCCTGGATTATAATCGTAAAGGACCCTTTGCGGTGTCGGAAGGTGTCGAATCTTTTTGAGTAGTGTTTTTTAATAACTCCAGGGCACGTCCAGTTTCTTCTGGGTTCAGTATTCAGTCTGCATAAATTTGTTTCATGCGATGTATAGTATTTACCTTGCACAATAGAAGTTCCTAGCCAGACTGGTAGCCCTTCCCAGGACTGGACGATCCCAACTTCGTCAATATAGAACTTGATGATACCCAAGTACCGCGTGTAACATGACGCTTGCACTATCGGTATCTATAACCATAACCAAACACAAATAATTATCGTAAATAATCCAATATTTTACTTATCTGGAATTAGTCCATTTCGTTTTTGTTTAGTGTATTTGGCACAACCCTAAAACTTTGGCTCATTCACTAGTAGATATATGTATATACAGGGATGTATTTAATCCATAAGTCTACTTTTGACACTATCTACTGTTTGGCTCATGGATATTAATACTTCCACCTATTGTAAGACGAGCGCTTTGGTTAGAAACGCACTAGAGACTCAAGCGTCGGAGATTTATTGCGCCTATAAAACCACCATTGGAGAGTGAACCTTATGACTTTGACGTAAAAAATACAAGGAATATATGTTTAAGTGTTTACGCTCATTACAAAGACAACATCGCTGGTCGGTGAATTCTTTTGTTCTCTTCAGTTTTTGTCCTCGCACTCAACTTTCGATTGCGGTTGATGTTATCATATCTATAGCACATTGATCATGCGACAGGAGAAAAAGTCGCTACACAAGGCACCTATATATTTTTGACGTAAATTTGATGAAACGTCTTTAAGGGGCATATAGCAGCCAACTAGCGCCGCCATCAGAAAGCCTCAATTTTCTCTTCGTCGAAAACGAATTACTGCAATCTAAAAGTGGCCGTTTTTACCAGAAATGCCAACAACAACTCACAGATATTATTAAGAAACTATATAAAACCTTCTTAAAATAGTTTTATATTTGCAACAGTTGGATTTTAGAAATTCGTTTTCTAGACCACAACAAGTCCGAAGAAAAAACGGAAACGCGGACCTAACAAGCGCGAATCACGCTATGCAGCGAATCGACCTGAGCAATTGGGACACCCCGCACCGCCTGCAAAGGCGAAGAGGGAGCGCCCCGATGAAACCTTGTCGCCAAGGGACGGGCCGAAACGCGCCAAGCTGGATCTGACACCGAGGAAGACAGCAACTAGCTATGCCGATGCGAGTAAAACGCACCTGCTCATAGCTATTGCTGCCACGCCTGCCACTGACCTGACGGTGGAGCAAGCACAGCAGCTCGAACTCTCCATCGAAGAGAGGATTATTGAAGCAGCGCTTGCTTCACCGACAGACAACGAGCCACCATTCGCCCCTCCAGATGAACCCAACACAAACGGAGCTAAGGCTACTGGCACACTACCACCTAGCAACCCAACTACCTCAGCCTTAGCTTCCACAGAACACGCACCTATGGACACACACGCCGCTACCATACCAAACATAGGCGCCTAAGACCACACGTCGTCTGATGGGGAGTCGTTGGACAGTAAAATTCTCGGGTCCCTATCAGATTAGCGTGATCCAAACTAACCTCCAGCACAAGCAAATTGCAGCGGCTACCCTGCGCAGACTGCTGGAGGTTGACAAGAAGACCATAGCCCTAATCCAGGAGCTGTGGATTAAAGGAAATAACATATGCGGCTCGGCTAATCAACCGAGAACATGCATATACATACCCAGATCAATACCAGCCTTGCTACTAACCAATTTCTGTTCCAGAGACCTTACAGCTGTAAGGCTTGATACAGGTACGGACAAACAAACGCTAGTGCTAGCCTCTGTCTACATGCCCGGGGATGAGGTGATACCGTCTAAGGAGCTGACTGAATTAGTGCAACACTGCGAAGACCATGGCTGGGACATTATAATATCAGCTGACTCAAATGCCCACCACCCTCTATGGGGGAGCCCAACACCGAACCAACGAGGTGAGTCTCTATTCTCAACTAACCTTTCTATAATTAACAATGGCTCGGAGCCCACTTTTGTTAATTCCAGATATCAGACAATAGTAGATGTAACTCTCGCATCCGATGGGGCAACGGATCTTGTGTCAAACTGGCACGTCTCCGCTGAACCATCCTTTGCAGACCACAGAAGAATCTGCTATACCATACAAGTGCATGAGAGGGACGAGCAACCAAAACGTAACCCTCGTAAAACGGACGTTGCAAGGTACACGACCCTTCTTCAATATGAGGTAGACACAATCACCTTTAAAGACATGACCAACAGCACTGACAACATAGAACATAATATAAACACACTAACCACGTGTATCCAACACAGCTACCAGCAAGCCTGCACCCCTACAACACCAATCATAGGGGGAAAGTCTCACTGGTGGGGGCCAGAACTAGAGAGACTCAAACTCAATCTGAAAAGACTCTTTAATCGAGCTAAAAAGAACTGAAATAGAATGGGAACGATATAAACAAGCCCAGTATCATTACAAGAAACGCATAAGATATAGCAAAGGTGAATCCTGGCGGCGGTTCTGCGACAACATCAATTCCACCAATGAAGCAGCTAGAGTGAAAAAAATATTATCACAAGATAATAACAGAACTCTGGGCTCAATAAAAAAACAGGATGGTACTTATGCGACCTCTGATAGCGAGATAAGCGAGGTGCTTATCGAAACACACTTTCCAGGATGTGTAGTCACTGACAACCCAAACTGGGAAAATGTGGAACACAGAGAACCAACCCCTACAGACTGGAATATAGCCAAATCCATAGTCACTGCAGACCGAGTTGTGTGGGCAATCGAAAGCTTCCAACACTTCAAATCTGCTGGCCTGGACAAAATATTTCCAGCACTCTTGAAATGGGGACAAACAACACTTGTGCCACATCTAGTTGCTATATTTAGAGCTTCCATAGCTCACAACTATATACCTCGCCAGTGGAGAGAAGTCAAGGTCATATTTTTACCAAAACCGGGTAAATCTGACTACACACAAGCGAAATCTTACAGGCCAATCAGTCTGACCTCCTTCATGCTGAAGACTTTAGAGAGGCTAACAGATAGATATCTAAGGGAGGGTGCACTAACGCTCATGCCAATGCACCGCCAACAACATGCTTATAGAAAGGGTAGATCGACAGAATCAGCCCTACACGCTGTCGTAGGTACTATAGAAGCAGCCCTCTCTGATAAGCTAATGACACTAGGCGCTTTCATTGACATCGAAGGAGCGTTCGAAAAAACGAAATTCAACAGCATCAGCCGCTCTCTTAGTAGATTTGGAGTCGAACAAACCATCAGTGGGTGGATTGATCAACTTCTGAAGCTAAGAGCAGTAAAGGCTGCCCACAAGGAGGAGTACTCTCTCCTTTACTGTGGAGCATTGTGGTTGACGATCTGCTGAAATGTCTTAACGATAGATGCTACTACACAGTAGGTTACGCGGACGACATTACCATTCTGATCAAAGGCAACTCAGAAAATATTATTTGCACTCGCATGCAACTAGTCCTCAGAATCATGGAAGAGGTGTCACCACCATGAACTGACGGTAAACCCCAACAAAACAGAATTAGTCCTTCTCACAAATAAAAGAAAAATTCAAATAACTACAATGCCAAAACTATTTGACATTGAGCTTACCCTTTCAAGTGAAGTCAAATACCTTGGGGTAATTTTAGACAACAAACTAAATTGGAGTAAGCATCTAAGCACAAAAATAACCAGGGCATGTACAACCTTCTGGCAATGCAGAAGACTAATAGGCAAGAAATAGGGCCTTAAGCCTTTATACAGCCATAATACGACCCATGATAACATATGGTGCAGTAGTTTGGTGGCCCCGAACTTAGTTAAGCACAGCAAGCACACAAACTACAAAGCCTGCAGCGTCTTGCCTGCCTAGCAACCACAGGCAGTATGAAAACGACTCCCACGACAGCATTAGAAGTCATTCTCAACCTCAGACCCCTTCATCTTGTTATACAACAAGAAGCTGCCGCTGAAGCCATACGACTTGAGAAAGTAGGGCTCTGGAAACGGGACGGCAGAATCACTCATGCACGGCTCAAGGAGGCGGTGGGAAACGTGCTTCCGATGATAGAGGCGACATGTGGCATCATCCCAAAAACCTTTGTCTTTGACAAAAAATACCGTATCCAGCTTCATGAGGAAGAAAAGGATAGCTCCGGCATCCATGAAGTCAGGATCTACACCGATGGATCCAAAACGGAATCAGGAACGGGCGCAAGAGTATTCTCCCATGACCTGAACATCAACATATCAACGAGCTTGGGTGCACTCAACACCACCTTCCAAGCAGAATGTGTTGGGATTACCCGAGCTGCAACAGCGGTCTTGTCTAAAGGCATAAGCAATGCATCGATACGCATCATCTCCGACAGTGCCGCTGAGCTACAAGCTCTCAACAACAACCGCATCAACAGTGGACTAATCCTGGAGTGTCACTGTGAACTGCAAAAAATTGCATTGAAGAACCGGGTTACTCTTCAATGGATACGTGGTCTCTAGGTAATGATGCGGCAGATGAGTTGGCAAAGAGAGGATCGGGCACTAAAATAATGGGACCTGAACCAATTGTACCGATACCATTCATCCAACTCAAAATATGGTTACGTGACAGAACCTTACAACAACACAACAAACAGTGGGCAGAACAGACAGACTGCAAACAAACCAAGAATGTTCTTACATCCTTGGACGCAAATCTGTCGCACAAACTGTTAAAACTTAGCAGGAAAAACCTACGCTACATAGTTGGCATTATAACAGGTCACTGCCCGCTAAACAGGCACTTTTTCAATATCGGCGTTACTGACAGTCCTCTATGCAGGGGCTGTATGGAAGCCGAGGAGACACTGTGTCATGCATGTACCTAATATTTCTGAGGTGACAGATAATTCTGATTCTGAAGATAAACAAATTAAAGTGAGGAGATATCCTATGAGAAATAGAATTTCCAAAGAAAATCCAGATCACATTTTATATAATGTTACAGCAGTAGATGATTATCCTATTACTTTGGAAGAAGCACTATCTGGAAGAAAATTGGAATAAAACAATTCAAGAAGAGATGGATGCTTTAAAGAAAAATAAGACTTGGATTCTAGTGAAGCCTTATCCAAGATGCAACATTGTTGATTCGAAATGGTTATTTCGGATCAAAAATGAGGCGGGGAATAAACAGAGGTAAAAAGCTCGACTTGTTGCAAGAGGCTTCAGTCAGAGGAAAGGTTTGGATTATCAAGAAACATTTTCTCCAGTTGTGAGACACAGTACTCTGAGGATTTTACTAGCGATGGCTGTTGAGTTAAATCTACACATTGATCATATGGATGTCAAAACGGCGTTCCTCAATGGTGAATTAGATGAAATCGTTTTCATGAAACAGGTTTTATTGAAATAGGTAAAGAAGATTATGTTTGTCTTTTAAAACAAACTTTATATGGGCTTAAGCAAGCACCACGAGCATGGAATTTAAAACTGAATCTAGATCTGGAGATGTGAGGTTTCAGAAAATCTGAAAATGAACCATGTGTGTATATAAGCAAAAATGAGAGCAAAATAATCATAATAGCTGTTTATGTGGACAATCTACTCATATTCTGGAATAATGATAAAGACTTGAATGACATCAAGAAAAAATTAATGTCAAAATTTGAAATGAAAGATCTTGAAAAAGCGGAATTGATTTCAGGCATGAGACTGAAACAGGAAAATTTAGAAATCAAAATTGACCAGGAAGACTACATCAATAAACTATTAAGGAAGTTTGACATGGAAGAGTGCAAAACTGTAGTTACTCCATTGGTTGTAGGTCAGAAACTTATGAAACCTACTCAAGAAAATTATATTCCAAACAGCAAAATACCATATCAAGAATTGATTGGGTATCTGATGTATTTGGTGGTGTGCACAAGACCAGATATAGCATTTGCAATAAGTTATTTGAGCCTATTTAACAATTGCTATACTGAGGAGCACTGGATTGCTGCAAAACGCATTCATCGTTATTTGAAAGGAACTAAGAGCTATGGAATCAAATATCAGAAGGATACATCTTATGTTCAAGGCTTTGCAGATGCTGATCACGGAGGAGATGTTTGTGACCGAAAATCATTTTGCCATGATATCGCAGCTCCTGCTAATTTGAATGTGTATCATTCAAATTAGCAGGAGCTGCGATATCATGGCAAACTAAAAAATAGCAGACTGTTGCACTATCGTCTACTGAAGCAGAGTATGTGAGTCTGTCTGAGGCAGCAAAAGAAGAGAGAGTTGACTGACCAAAAATCATTCGTAAATATCTTAACAGATAGTCAATCGGCTATGGCAATTGCACACAACCCAGTGCATCATCAACACACTAAGCATATAGATGTTAGATATAATTTCGTACGAGAAGCTGTTCAAAATCGTATTATTAAACTGAGTTATGTTAGCACAAATGATAATGTGGCAGATGCTTTGACTAAACCTTTAGTGAAAGGTGAGATGCCAAGTTGTATAAGTGGTATGGGTGTTGAATGAGAGTTAGTGAGTAAGAGATCTTACTGAATGTTAATGTTGAGATTACGGAGGAGTGTTGAAGATTATAGACATAATAATCTCAACATTACTTGTCATTAATAAATCTGCATTACTGGCCAGTAAACATGTTTAACCTTTTTTGATGAGAGTTCAAATAATGACATAACAGTGATAATAAAATCTTATGATGTGTGTCAGATATATTTTATTGTGAAAAATATCTTTTTCATGTTATTGTAATTTGTGTGAATATAATTAACTAGTGACACAGTGTTTATCTTATTACTACTGTGCCGACTGTCAAACTTCCACAGCGTAAGCTATATCTTAGCATATAAAGGATTAGGTCCTTCAGTTACTCTAACAATATCATACATACATACATACACCCAAATTCAAGACAAACACAAATGTTAGAATTACGTTATAAATGTGTGTCCAGTGCGGGAATCGAACCCACACCCTCTGAACAGTAGCTGGCCACACTACCAACTAGGCTGCTAGGCAGTCCAGAGTTGTTTTTGCTCTATCGTTAAAACGGTAAAATATACAAGTTTTAAGCTAAAAAAGATTAAGGTGTAAGCTCTAGAGAGTAAAACAATAAATAATAAAAAGCTGTCAAGCTCTTGGTATTTGGTGGCATTATTTGGTGCTACGGAACCACCGTGCCTCGCGAATGACGACAACAACAAAAGTAGTATGTAGTATTTTTATGTAGTTTGAACGTATGATAACGTTTATATCTATTTTCAAAATGTTATTCAATATTGCACTTCCTACTATTTCCTTTTTCAATCTGGTTAGGTTATCTGGTAGAAATCGCCATCTGGCGATAAGATTTCCTTTTATTTTTATTACGTGCAATAAAGAATATTTGTTAGCTGTTTGTTTCCCAACGGCCTTAAAAGTTGTGGTGGTGTGCTAAGTGTCCTTATCATTTTGTGTTACCCTATGTCCATTAGCTTGAGTGACGACAGTGGGGTACCCGCTCGCTGCGAAATCTCCGTTGGGAGTCTCTCCATTGTACAGTAAGGTGTGCGAATGCGCTCCCACTATTATATCCACATCTGAAGAGATGCTTGCAGCCATCCTCCTTTATAAAAAAACATGATTATAGATAAACCATTTACGACTTTGTCATCTAAAAATAAAAACCATTTTACATATTACAAACTCACACGTCACTGTCAAATCCAACATGGGATAGCACTATGATAATATCGACTCCCTGCTCCGTCAATATGGCGGCCTCGCGATTTATCGCCTCTATCTCGTCTTCCATTATGACTCTGCCAATCGGGGCTGAGAACTGTAAAACATAAGTTATTAAAAGTTTTAACTCTCATAAACTTGATTTCTTACTTAATACCGAATTTTTCTTAGAACCTAGTTTCTGTCGAACTCAATGAACAATCGCCTTAGTTATAAGATAAAATTTATTTAATATGATCTATTAATGTTTTTGGTTATATAATTAATTTCTGCGTCATACATTTTTGGGGAAAAAGGTATTTTACGTAATTCAAGCGTTAAATTCCGTTAGTTTGAATCCATTGCTCTTGCATTTAGATAGGTTTAAAAATATGTCACTCACCACACGAAGCAATACGCCGATGATTCCAATCCACCTGCCGTGTCGCTCCACTATTACGTGGTTGCGGATGTAGGGCGCCAGCTCCGGCTCATACGTGGCATTCACATTGGCGCCCAACATGGGAGCATTCAACCGTTCTAGGTACGGGACTAGGCCTTCGACGCCATGATCAAACTCGTGATTACCCAGTACCTATACGGAATCTTAATTAATAAATACATAATAAATAAATAAGATAAGAGGGCAGTAGCAACTTCACTGACAATTAGTTATACAAAATGCTTACATATAAATTGAAGATTGTAGATATTGTCGAAAATATGGTTATTTTTAATAATATTTATATAAAAATTTATATAAGAATATTGTATATAATAAAAAATGTATCTACCAATTAACATTTTTTATTAAACCAGGAATTACGAAAACACAGCGATATATAGATTCAACACAATATGTGCCTCATGGACTTTAGGAACTCATAAAAAGCAGTACTAGACGCAGACTTACATGAGCGTCATGCGGCAGCATGTTCATGAAGTGTTGGCTGACATTCCACCGCAGGAAGTTGTACCAAATGGTGCCCTGGAAGGTGTCTCCACCATTCAGTAGCAGGGAATCCGGTTCCGCCTCGAGCGCCTCGCTGATTGCCGTGTACAGACGAGCGAACCCGCCGACGCATGGGTCTGCAGACGGATTGCATACCGTGCCTTGCGGACTTACTTCGTCGAAACTAAAAAAATACTCCTTATGAAAGATACAAGTAATGTTTTATTAATAAATAATAACATATCGACATTTTAAACGCGTAAAAGACAGGTAAATTCCCAATTGATAATTTTGTTGAACAAGGTTAGATAGAAGTTAAATCAATATTTTTATTTTCATGGCAAAGATGGAGTCAAAAGATTAAGTTTGATCAAGGAAGGACTTGAACCTGCATAAGCCCTTGAAGTGCGTCTAAGTGCTCTTCTATTTGAGCCATGCCATGGTACGATTCCTGCTGGCTAAGATACTGACTTGGCCCATGATATGTTTATACGAAAATTAATAGTTGTTAGTCACCTCCTTTTAATTTGTTTTTACTGTTAATACTTTGTTTTTTTAAATTTGTGTTAAAGTTTAGTTAAGTTAAATAGTTCATTTATTTCTTGTTTATTTATATAAAATGGCCACACCTAGAATGGTTTTGGCTGGAGCTTGCAACCAATGCAACAGCTGCAGCCTTGATAACAAGGCCGGTCAAAAGTGATGCCCTGATTTATCGGTATGAGCAGCTTAATGATAGGATGAACGCCATTCGAGATGCATATGTGCAAGCCATTTTAGGCTTGCAGGAGGAAGATGTGGCCTAGCTTACCGCAGCCTTGGACTAGGCTAAGGACCTTTGTGACCAGATTGTTATTAGGGTTGCACAGATTCTGCTAAGCCCGTTGCCCCTAAGGACGAATGTGACAACTCTGTGGTGGCCACTTATGGGGTTCCTTCTTCTTTGCCTGTCTACATTTTATGGCGATTTAGCAGAGTGGCGGGCCTACATACATAGGTTTAACATTTTGGTTCACATTCGGTCACATCTTACGGATTCACAAAAGTTCTCCTATTTACTGGGATCAACCGCCGGAGAGCCATAAGATATGATCCGGCATTTGTCACAGGACAATGCTGGTTATAAAACTGCTCGGGAATTACTGTTTAGATGGTATGGAAATATTAGGCGAATTGCCTACAATTTTGTCAGCGCGTTATTGCAGTTGCCTATAATTTCTGAGGTGGCAAACCTGCGGAAAGAGCTAGTTAACCCTATGTTGGTTGCAGTTAACGGACTAAGGGGATAAAGGCTTCAGGCAGACAAGGATTGGTCCTATCTTCTTGTCTCACACCAGAATTAAGCAACCGCTTTGAAATTGTTTGTGGCGGTGAATCGGCTACATTTTCCCCTACCTTCTCTGATATGGATAAATTCCTTGACGATGAGTGCCGAAGGGCTGAGAGCCTACCTTCTATTGCTCTGCCCGCTGCCCTTCTTCAGCCGCCTCTACGCAGAGCTGCACAAGCACCATGGCAACTGCCCAAAAGGGCCCCTGCAACCCGCCTTCCAATTTCGAGGATCGCTGGAACAGTGGCCTGGTAAACAACATCACAGACAGCTTTTACTATCGTGGGCTGAACCACCTTTTGGCTTCGTGCCCTACATTTTTGAAGGCATCGGTCCACGAGCGTAATCGAAGTGTGATTTATAAGCACCGCTGTATGGTGTGTTTGGAGACGGGACCACCGGTTATTACGTAGATTAATCAAGGATGGTTTGCACCCTCTGAGCTTTTCCAGGGAAACAGCGGCTCAAAGTGATAATTTAAGAACTGGGGCCCTTTCGCGGCTTAGAGACAGTGGCTCTCTCCTCTCTTCTCCACCTTGCTTTCCCCCTTGTGAATGGCCTGCCCCGGGTGGGGTTCGCCCTCGAATCCAAGCGCCTTTGACCCTACCTAAGTGGCCCTTCACCCCCCTCCCCTACTAGTATGCTAAACTAAGTTTTGCGGCCCGTCCTGACTGTCAAACAGAAGCGCGCACCGGATACAGGAGGTATTCGACACCTATTGCAGAGTACCCGAGGTATTATTATTGGGGTATTATCCGCCTCAATTTAATAGGTCGGGACTCCTCCAGGTCCCTTATCGGGCCCCTACTTCGACGGTACCACAGTAGGATCTTCCGCCGCCACAATTAGGTTCACCGCCTACTAGTCCATCACAGCGATGACTAGCTGCAGCGAGTACAACTTCCTCCTTCGATACCAAATTAGCACCACTGCACAGGTTTGAGCCTTCTCGTCTTAATCGAGCATTAATCGATATGGGTTCTCATGGTTGCTTGGTATCGACCTCTTTCGTGAGGAAGCTAAAATTACAGTTGTCTCTGGCTGCGGATTTTATTCGACGAATTGGTGGCCTTAAGGTCTCGAGGCTATCTATTTCTCCCCTTCATAAATCTCTTATTCGTTGGACTATTTCAGCCATGGTGATGGATGATATCTTGGGTGATCATCCCCAAGTTTTGATTATTCCGGAAATCACTTAGTTGACAACAGATATAGCGTTGGCTGATCCTGATTATTCATCTTCTCAAATAACCTATTTTTCTTAGCAAAGTATTTTGTTTTTATATATAAAGTCCATGTCAATTTTACATATTGTGTAGTGCCTTGCGCCGGTTACATTCTTCTACGTTTTCTATTTGTGTTATAACACTTGTTTCAGATTTTGTTCTATCTTTATGTCTCCTTAGATTAATTAAATCATTGCAGTTTAGGTCTCCTTTAGGTCCCCTTAGAGGACATAGCACAGACAGACGTGGTCCATTTAGTTACATCAATACAATAGTGGTAAGTGAAACCTGTGGAAATTTCAGGCTTCTACCTACTTCAGTCTTAAAGACGAACGGAACTACTACTCGTAAAGCCTGCCTAGCCGTGATAGTTTTCCGTTTAATTTCGTTATACATAGGTACTACCGTGTATTTTTTCACATATATCCAAAAATAACCATTTAGCGGCCAGGGACCCTACACTATGGGATAGACGAAAAAAATTTCATCCCCACTTCACGTATATGGGAGGTTTACCTACCATAAAAACTAATTATTTAAGATTATATTCTACCACTTTGTTGGCCTGATTAAGCTAAGCGTGAACAGACAGGCGGATATGGCGAATCTATAAAGGTTCCTTGTTGACTAAACGACTCTAAAAATCAATTGCCATATTGTATGACGGAGCATCAGTCGTTTTACGAGTAGGTACCTATTGGAATTTGCAATCTAGGATGTGAAGTTGGAGGGATAGGCCAAGCAATACCAGCACCCATTAGCCATCAGCATCCTTCTTTCTATCATAATAAAATATTACACTTGGTCTGTAATTAGATGAGTAGAAGTACATTTGCAAATAGCAATGACCGTTAACATAATTATTTTATTTTGTTTACATTTAATGGTTAATTTACTATTCCCTCAAGTTTATCCGTAATTTACCGCCATTACCCTTCTTTTATAACTATTATTTTCTACATCACCTACAAATACAAGCCATGCAAGGTACTTACTGCGCGTGAAAATCGTTATAATGAACGATATTAAGTTCAAATAATTCATTATTTTGTGTTGCCACCACTCCAAGAATGGCAACCAACCACACAATTTCCCCACGCATTTTGCCCATTGCCTTATTTAACACCAACTGAGTACCATTCTCTTTGCTCATGTACCGGAGGGCATAAGAAACGTTATCAATTAAAAAAATCCATATCACATATGCTAAACCTATTATCGTGATAACATGTTACTGGCAATAAAGCCAAAAGTATTATCAAATCTTGTCGTTATTTCCTACAAGTTTTAAAAGATAAAACACACGTATGTGATTAATTATTATATTATTAATCGATTGTCCCTGTAATGCGAGCAATTATAAGATGTCCTTAATACCACTTTTGAAAGTAGAGTGGGTACTATCTAACGATGGTAGCAGATGGTCTGTAAAAACAGACAGATTCCAGATCACTGCCCTCTCCATCTCCAAGAGCATTGGGATCCTTGGTGTTGACATCTCCAGCGATGCTCAGTTCCGAGATCATTTGCAAGACAAGGTGAAGCTGGCGTCCAAAAAACTTGGTGTACTCAACAGAGCGAAGCAGTACTTCACGTCGGGGCAAAGGTTGCTGCTTTACAAGTCGCAAGTTCGGCCCCATACTACAAGTTCTGCTGCCATCTCTGGGCGGGTACACCCGGATACCAGCTAGGACCTTTTGACTCGGTTCAGCGGCGGGCTCTAAGAATTTTCGACGATCCGAAACTCACTTGCCGTATCGAGCCCTAAATCTAAGTAGAGACTTTATCTCCCTGTGTGTCTTCTTACACTAGTACAATGAGATGTGTTCTGAGGAATTGATCGAAATGATGCCCACGGATACTTTCTACCATCGCACCGCTCGTTATCGGCAGGGAATTAATTTTGACACTTTAGAACTGAAATGGTCGTGTACAGTGCGGTTTCAGAGAAACTTCCTTCCGAGAACGATTGGGTTGTGGAATGAGCTCCCTGCCAAGATTTTCTCTAAGGAAGGACTACAGTATGAGGTTCGTCAAAAAAGAAGTTATTAGATTTTTGAAGGGTCGGCAACGAGTCAGTGATGCCCTTGGCGTTGCAAGCGTCCATAGGCCACGGTGACCGCTTACCATCAGGCGGACCGTAAGCTTGTTTACCACCGTAGTGGTATAAAAAAAAATGTAGAGAGGACAGACGCCTGCAATACGATTTTCATTTCATATAATTATTTTACAATTTTATTGTACACCACAAACATGGAACGCAGTCCTAATGAGCAATGCGTCGACTTCTTTTACTCCTACTTTACTACAGATGAAGAATTGGCTGAAGTTGAAGGGACCAAGGCCAAATTGGACACATAGGAAAGTACCTATGTCCATTAAGCCGGGACGCGCTCTTAGTGATACTTTGATCAAGCTCTCGGCTAAATGACGAATATACATTTTATTATGTATACGCGAGTATACATATAATTACTGGGACCTTTTACTTACAAAAAAATCCAATGTATACCTATGTACATCTAACCTAAATAGTTTAATAGTAAAACAATAATATATGATTTATTTATTTAATAAATCTTATTATTAAAATGTTTATTATATTTTATTTCCGCTCTTTAAATAAAATTTGTATTCTTCCATCCAGATCCTGGAACGTAACACCCTGGTCTTGCAGCTCAACGTAGTCAAGGTCCAGGTTTATAAGATTCTCTCTGTGTTCTTCTGGCATCTGGAAGACAAAAAATCAAATGTCTATGTCTATGCTATTGAATTCGTGCTTTACTACTAAACAAGAAATTCTTGAAACCTAATTAATTGCAGTTTATTATAATTTGAACTTTCGCGATCACACCAAAATAGTTAGAGACCGAGCCGCCTTTGTCCTCGGTTGTCTAAATCCCATGATAGGCAAGTACAGTAAGATGTCGCTTAGAAATAAGCTGACTCTTTACACCACCTGCATCCGCGCCATACTAGCATACGCTAGTGTCGTCTATGCGTCACGGAGAAACAACTTTAGACAAGTAAATAATACTAATAATCACTAAAATATTAGTAATTCCGAGGACAAGTAAATTACACTGACGGTTACCAATGAGTTTTATTTATTGTATTTATTAACAGAAATAAAACTAGTTTTGTTGGAATAACAGTGTTCTTTACTAACAACAAGTAAAATGTATTGGAATGCAAACAACGTAACACGCTTACAATCAGTGTTTTATTACACCGATAGGCCTGATGAAGCTATGTTGATGCTAAGCGTACAGTTGATAATAACTGGTCAGTGTACCTGGTAGATGAAGAAAGGGCTGCGGCGCATAGTGCGTTAATTTTTTTTATCTCAGGGTTACACACCAAGTGCGGAGCGGGGGTAAGTAAAGACGAATCCCCCGCCAGGTGAGGAGTTATGCCTAGAGAAAACCTTGTTCATCTTTACTTGCATTTCGGTATGTCGGTATATAAGCGAACTACCGAAGAAACTTCGATAGCGCCATGTAAGACGCGTGACGACAACCTTAATTCGTAGCGGTACGATAAGATGTTTGTTATTAGTAAACTTCACTAATTCTCAGAAAGGTATTTGTAAACGGTAAAAGGCCTTCTTTGTAATGACAAGTAGTGTTTTATCTTCCCACTTTAATAAAACTTTTTGTAATCTGTAGTAAGCTTTATAGTATGTTGATATTAATTACCCTATTTATAAATTTATAAAGTTTAGTATTACGCATTTTAATAAACAGGTTTTTAATTTAAACAATATTCTTTTTCTCCGTGTTGTCTAAACGCACCCTCCAGACTCTCCAAAACCGCTTCCTCAGTGCGGCTTACGGAGCTCCCCACGATTCCCCAATACCTCAAAGACCTGCCAGTCCGCTTTCTTGAGCGTACAATCAATCACCCGAACCGATTAATTGTGCAATCCACAAGCTATCATCCCCCTGACCGACCACGGCACGTTCGAAAAACCTTGTTAGGCGGCCTCGGCACGTACTAACGGCCTCAGACGACTTGTCTCAACGACCTCCCTTAATAGGACCCCCCTCACACGACGCCGACGTCCCCGGGTTCGTCGGCAAACGCACAGACCCACCTCATACACGAGGTATCAAAGAGCTTCTCGCCCCCACTCTCTCGCAATCGCAACCGCGTAACGGGGAACTCACCTCCTAGCGCTGACTCACCTTCACCTTCGAGGCTCACGCTGGTCGCGGGGAGCCCTTGAGCGTTGGGCGCTAAATGGGCTGAGACTAAGCCCGGTGGAGCAGTAATAGCTGCAGTCAGTACAGGAAAAAAAAGGTGGGAAGATAATATCTCGGCGTATTCCGTATTTTGTCTGCATATATGAACAGAGTTACTGAAATAAACTCCATTGGAATAAACTCAGACATATTAAAACTGACTCATTAACATTAATCAGAAAGTGCCAAACTGAAACGTATAAAGTTTTGACAGTATCTAGTTGTGTTTTATGGCGTAACTTAAAAAAATGTATACATAATACATATATTTGCTTTAATTGGTAAGTTTCAAGTATAATAATTGTAAAACACGTACCTAAGTACCTTACATAATTCAAGCCATAGGGGATGGAGTAGTTTGATTGCGTGGGTGTGTATAACGCAAAAAAAATATCTGAATATGTGCCTATATATTCTTATTGGAAGCCATAATAGGTATGAATTTTGGTTTGAGAAATGCTTACTACTTTAACCGAAAAATCCAAATTATCTAAGGGAAACTTGTATAAAACCGAGTGAGCGGGTTAAACCGGTACCCAATATCTGTAAATCTACCAGCGGGTATCTATCGATTTCATAATAAATTACGTAGCTCCTGGAGACTGTCTATGACAGGCGCAGTAAAGGGTCAGTGCGATTTTCATTTACAATCTGTGAAATATTAGCGATTTTTATAGTGATTTTTAGATTACAGTGAATCAACTTTACGTTTACACATCCTATATTGCAGAGTATTCTAAAGAACATTTTGTTAGTTTTGTTATAATAATTGTTTTAATGCTGCGGTATAGGCTAGACCGCGAAAATACGCAGTTTTTGTGCAAATTTTGTGGCTGAACTATAGCATCTAAAAGATTGAAAAAAATATATGTTATAAAACTGGCTTTTGTCTAGTGCAATACCTTACTGAATGATTTTCATAGTTTGTATTTAATGCAATAAAAAATCTGGAAGTGACCATTGTTTCAACACTTGTGCAAATTTTCAAAGCGTGTTTTGCATTTGTTTGTAATGAAAGTTGGTTAAATAATTAGAATAGCTTGTTATGTAGTGCATTGACTCTAAGTTGTAGCAAAAAGTCAATAAATGTGACAACAAAACAGTAATAACGTTAATTTCTATACAAAAAATTAAAATTTTCAAGGCGTCATTACGGTATAAACAACATAAGAAGTATCTATACATATAATAAAATGGTAGGAAAGTCAAAACTATACATTGAATTTTTTTAAAGAATACTTGGGGTGTGATCTACAATCGATACCGAAGCCAAAAATATAGTTTTTAGATTTTTTGTCTGTTTGTCTGTTTGTCTGTTTATCTGTTTGTCTGTATGTATGTTCGGGATAAACTCAAAAAGTACTGCATGGATTTAGGTACTTCAAATTTGGCACGAATATTATTAAGAAGTCGGGTCAACATATAGGCTACATATTATCACGCTATCACCTACGGGGAACGAGCAGTAAACCTTTATTTCTTCAACTTATTCTGTAACAACGTGTAATCTAACAATGCATATTTGATTTGCTTCTTAATTATTAATTATTCTACTCACTTTTTTTTTAACGTTAAAAAATTATAATAATTTTTCACTATATAAAAATGTTTCCTATTTGCTAACTAGATGGCGCTGGCGTCGAATTAGATCGCGCCATGGTTTTGTTCACAAAGAGTGATCTCATAGTATAGCGTTCACGCAGACGACGTCGCGGGCAGCTGTTGAGATCTAATGTCTATGACCATCTATGAGTCTATGACTACAACAAAGTTCCGACATCCATATATGTCAGTAAAGGGTGTCAAATAACGTAGTATTATATTCTCTTTGAAATAAAATAAAATACGAATTTATGTAAACAAACATTTAATTTAAATATATTGTTTGTGATAAATTTAATATAAAATAAAGCCCTGTAATAAATCTTTATATTGTATTCTTTTGGCGTGCTCCACAACCATCAGGTTATGGGCCCAGAATAACGCGATGCAAATAAATTTAAATTAAAAAAAAAAATTGAATAAAAGTTATGTCAATGTACAATCGCTGAACAAAAATAATTATGATACATGGAAATTACATGCACAGGCTGTTTTAATAAAGGCAGGATTATGGAGCCATATTGAAAAAATGCCTGAAGATAAAAACCAAGATTTATTAGCCAGGTCAGAACTATACTTACTCATTTCGCCATCCGAATTAAGGCAAGTAAAAAATTGTAACAGCGTCAAAGATGTTTGGGATATTTTAGCAGCAGCCTATGAAAGTATAAGGGGCTTGCAAGGAAGGCATCATTGCTGAAACAATTGATTTTAATGAAGCTGTCACCTGAAAGGGATTTCAGGGAATATCTAAATAACTTTATGGATATTGTCGACAAGTTAAAACAAATGGACATAGATATAAACAACGACCTTTTGTCCATAATCATTTTATACAGCTTGCCACAAAGCTTTGAAAATTTTCGGTTTGCAATTGAGACACGTGACAAATTACCCTCTCCAGAAGAACTTCAAATCAAAATAATTGAAGAGAGTGAAGCAAGAAACAATATTCACGTTGAAGAAAACGATACTGCTTTATTTACTCGTAAGAACAAAAGTAAATGTCTCAATTTTGGTGCTGGGTGCCTTTGTGAAAATGTCTGCTGGCATCTCATTGGTTGGTTTATACTTCAGCAGTACCATTCCTTTTTCTATGACATTGAATTCTCAAGTCAATGTGTTTTGTTTTTTTTTCTAACAATTTTGTTATTGTTTGAGCTGCTTGATTATCATTGCATATGATCATCTTAGTTTGAGGAATTCGCAGGTGTTTACACAGTTGCAAAATATGTAAGGCTTCTTTAGAGCATTCTGTTAAAGTAGTGTACTCAGCCTCTGCTGTTGAAAGTGCAATTGATCTCTGTTTTCGGGTCTCCCAACTTATAAGAGTTCCTCCATAAATAAAACAATATCCAGATATGGATTTGCGATCAATTTCACAGCTGGCCCAATCTGCATCTGTAAAGCCTTCTATTAATTTATTTTTCTTCTCAAAAGTCATAGTTTGGTTTTGAGTACCTTTTAAATATCTAAGTACTCTTTTTGCTTGTTGCCAATGTTCATTTCCATAGCTATTGTTAAATTGGCTTAAATAGGATACAGGAAACATGATATCCGGTCTAGTAGTTATAGCCAAATACATTAACGAACCTATTAGATTCCGATATGGCATATTCTTTCCTTCATCTGATATCTTAATGTTCTTTTCTAATTTTAAACCATAAATCATTGGTGTGTTACATGGCTTGCACATATTTTTCCTTCTTTCGTTTCGCAGTGTATTCCAAGACAGTAATTAATTTCTTTTAAATCCTTCATTTCAAAATTTCTTTTTAGAATATCTTTAATCCACTTTTTGTCTTCTATTTTGGAACATGCCATTATGACGTCGTTAACGTAAATAGCTATCACTAGTTTCTCTCCCCCTTTCATCTGAATATACAGACAGGGGTCAGCTTCAGATGAAGAGAAACCATTTTTCTTCAACGCGCTATCTAGTTTGTTATGCCATGCTCGTCCTGACTGTTTAAGGCCATAAAGTGCTTTTGTCAATTTGCATACCTTTTCTTTTCCAGGTTGTTTTATTTTTTGCTTTTCTGTTTTTTAATTGGTTCTTTATGCGTTCTGTCGTTATAATGTCATTTAGATTTTTTCTAAATTTTTAGGCTTTTCCATTAAAATTCTCTCCTTTAGCTCTCCATTCAAATATGCAGTTGTAACGTCCATTTGGTGGACTTTGAGATTTTCTTCTGCAGCCATAGCTAAAAACAATCTTATAGATTTTAATCTGGTCACAGGTGCATATGTTTCATTGTAATCAATGCCGTATATTTGGTTGAATCCTCTTGCCACTAATCTGGCTTTCTTTCGTTCATCTTCTCCGTTTTTACCAATTTTTACTGTGAGTATCATTTTACATGAAACTATATTGTCCTTCGAATTCTTTTCAATAATTTCCCAAGTATTGTTTTTTAAATGAGCCTTTATCTCTTCCCTGATTGCTTCTTCCCATTCATCACTAGACTCGTCGTATTCGTTTTCGCAAAGAAATGACATGTCGTAGATATTAGACCATACTGGAAGTCTTCGTTCTCTGATTGGTCTAGAGTTTTCTCGGGGAATCAAATTGTTAATATCAATCGTTTTATGAATTTCAGTGTGAATATCTACATTTTCAGATTCTTCAATTTCGTTGATTTCGCTTTGTCTACAGATCAATTCACTAGGGTCTTGCTCATTATTGCTCAAATTTTCACCTATGTTTTCATCAGCGCAAGGTATTTGAATATTCTGCTCCATATGTACCTGTGGACTTGAAGTTTCAGAAGAGTTTTCCATTTCGATTTGAAGATCTGTCATAGGAGTTAAATCAATATTTTTCTTTTCTTCAAAATACATCTTATCCATTACTTTTATATCTCTACTAACTTCCAGCTTGTTTTCATCAGGAATCCAAACTCTATATCCTTTTTCTACTTCCGAATAACCAATGAAAATTCCTTCTTTTACTCTTGGTGCAAATTTCTTGTTCCTTTGTGTCTTTAAAACCAATGTTTTAGCTCCAAAAATGTGAAAATGATTTACTGATGGTACGTGTCGAACATATTTTACAAAAGGACATTTATTTTGTTTTGATTTGGTAGCTACTCTGTTAGTAATGTAGTTAGCAGTTAATATCGCGTCAGCCCAAAATGTTTCCGGCATGTTAGCTTGAATTAGCAAGCAACGCGCCTTTTCTTGCAGTGTTCTGTTCGTTCTTTCTGCAACGCAGTTTTGTTGCGGCTTATATGGGGCACTCAGTCTTCGTATGACTCCGCAGTTTGTAAGGAATAAATCATGTTCTCTATACCTGATGGTTATGGAGCTCGCCAGAAGAATACAATATAAAGATTTATTACAGGGCTTTATTTTATATTAAATTTATCACAAACAATATATTTAAATTAAATGTTTGTTAACATAAATTCGTATTTTATTTTATTTGACAACCCTTTACTGACATATATGGATGTCGGAACTTTGTTGTAGTCATAGACTCATAGATGGTCATAGAATTAGATCTCAACACTCCCCCTCACTACCAGTCCCATTTGAGAAAGTAAATGTCTCAATTTTGGTGCTGGGAGTGCCTTTGTAAAACCGTCTGCTGGCATCTCATCGGTTGGTTTATACTTCAGCAGTACCATTCCTTTTTCTATGACATATCTTATGAAATGAATTCTCAAGTCAATGTGTTTTGTTTTTCTTCTAACAATTTTGTTATTGTTTGAGCTGCTTGATTATCATTGCATATGATCATCTTAGTTTGAGGAATTCGCAGGTGTTTACACAGTTGCAAAATATGTAAGGCTTCTTTAGAGCATTCTGTTAAAGTAGTGTACTCAGCCTTTGCTGTTGAAAGTGCAATTGATCTCTGTTTTCGGGTCTCCCAACTTATAAGAGTTCCTCCATAAATAAAACAATATCCAGATATGGATTTGCGATCAATTTCACAGCTGGCCCAATCTGCATCTGTAAAGCCTTCTATTAATTTATTTTTCTTCTCAAAAGTCATAGTTTGGTTTTGAGTACCTTTTAAATATCTAAGTACTCTTTTTGCTTGTTCCCAATGTTCATTTCCATAGCTATTGTTAAATTGGCTTAAATAGGATACAGGAAACATGATATCCGGTCTAGTAGTTATAGCCAAATACATTAACGAACCTATTAGATTCCGATATGGCATATTCTTTCCTTCATCTGATATCTTAATGTTCTTTTCTAATTTTAAACCATGAATCATTGGTGTGTTACATGGCTTGCACATATTTTTCCTTCTTTCGTTTCGAAGTGTATTCCAAGACAGTTATTAATTTCTTTTAAATCCTTCATTTCAAAATTTCTTTTTAGAATATCTTTAATCCACTTTGTCTTCTATTTTGGAACATGCCATTATGACGTCGTCAACGTAAATAGCTATCACTAGTTTCTATATATCTCATAGTAATGTATATGACATTATCTAATGATTTATAGTGCATTCACAACGTTAAATTAGCTCTCTGGCCTATATCGCCCTCTTAAGTCAAACTTGAATGATGCCAATTTGTTTAATAACTGCCTGTTAACGGTAAAATCGGGTATCCAGACTTGGAGTTGAACCGGGTAGGACCCACATGAGGCATGTAGTAGTTTCCGTTAGGGTACAAATATATGAAGTCACAAAAATGTATAGTAAAAAACTACTTAAATTTATGGTGACTCATTTAATTCGAAAACATTAGCAACAATGTTAAAGTAGGTACTCACCGTGTACCTAACTACCGCCGCGCCGTCTCCAATATACCTAGTTCTGGGTAAGTACGCGATAGGTGGCCTTTACGTCGAGAGGTAGATACTGCGGGACGTCACAATCGACGCAGCGGATCATAGGTGATACCACTCGTGAACCGATCGGTGCAGACGCGTTGTACCTACACGTTTTTAGTAGGTAATACAAATAGGCCCTGATTTAATCCTCAATTAGGCGCCCCAGCAAAATTTTAAATTTAAAAAGGTGTAGGTAAGGAGTGCGGCAGTGCACGCTAACAAAATATTAAAATATCGTTTCATATATGCACCAACGAATATTATATGAATATTACAAATGTCTACCTGTTGCCGTTATCAATATCGAGCAAAAACGACCAAAAAAAATCACTTTTCTTGTATGGGAGCCCCCTTGAATATTTATTTTATTCTGTTTTTTATTATTTGTTGTCATAGTGGCAACAGAAATACATCTTCTGTGAACATTTCAACTGTCTTACTATCACGATTCATGAGATACAGCCTGGTGACAGTCGGACGGACAGGGAGTCAGAGTAATAAGGTCCCGCTAATTACCCTTTGGGTACGGAACCCTAAAAACGGCGTGCGCTGATTACCGTTGTCATGTTCGTCCGTCTGCCCGTCGTATGGTTCCTGTCTGTGATGTTATAATTTTTTTATGTTATGCTCCAAAGGTAGGTATAGAATAGAAGGTTAAAATTTTTTTTCGAGCAGCCTGTTGTGTGGGTGTCATTCGATAGGTCTTCAAAAATGCAATGAAGATTTAGTATCGTAGGTACAGTGTAAAAAAAAAATCTGATCCGGTGATTAAACATCAAAATTACAGTTGTTATATGAAAATGTTGTGAACTTTGGTGACACTAGCGACAGACACCGGGTTAGATAAGGTTGTTCCTTTTTTTTTTCTGAACTGACTATGCAGTTGGCTTATGTAGCCATTTCTGCTCCACCGGGCTTTTGGGGCGAGACTCTGAAGGAGTCTCAGCCCATATAGCGCCCAACGCTTGGGTTATCGCTCTTAGGGTCGTCCCTTCGACCAGCATGAGCCTCGAACCTGAAGGTGAGTCAGCGCCAGGAAAAGAGTTCCCCGTTACGCGGTTGCGATTACGAGTGAGTGGGGGCGAGAAGCGCCCCGGCACTCTTTGATACCTCGTGTATACGTATGTTCGCCGACGAACTCGGGGACTTCGGCGTCTTGTAAGGGGAGGGGCCCTATTAGGGAAGGTCGTTGAGACTAGTCTCGCTATCCGGATAGCGAGATCGTCGTCTGGGGCCGTCAGTACGTGTCGAGGCCGCCTAACTATAGTTTTTCGACCGTACCGAGGTCGGTCTGGGGGATGACGGGTTACGGATTGCACAATTACTCAGTTCGGAAGCTTGTTGCAATTTTCACTTCAACTTATAATGCACAAATCCGATGGTGTGCTGCGGTGGCTCTCTTGTCGTGTACGACACGCACTTGAGCGTTTTTATTTAATTTCAATATCAGCGCCATTGATTAGAATTTACTTGTAACTTCCATTATCTGGTGATAAGATTAAGTTTTGCGATCTTTACTACCGTGCACGATCACTGAAAAGGTACCTTCACCTTCGTGTATAACGAGTGTTAACTGTAATGTGTCAAGAAATCCAACCATTTTGGAAATATTTTGTTCACAAAAGGCAATATTATTTCTTAGAAAAAAAATCATTTTATCAATCGAAATTGATAAAGTTCTTTTCTTATGAATTATTTTTTTAACCAAATAAATGTCAGATCGTTTAGATCAACGCAAATAAAATTAATTCCCCTAATACAGTTAATGTTCTTGTATAGAATAAATACATTTTTATGTCCAACACATTATTTTTCTTCGTTCAAAACAAAAACTAATTTTGCTTTCATATAATTTTTTTTACGCCAAAATCATGGTTTTCTTAAATCTGCGACTTTTACTTTCGTTTAAAATAATTATTTCTAAAATCAAAGCCAATGAAATGTTCAGTTCAGTCATAATGTTGTTTTGAATCAAGAGAAAATAATAATAAAAACAGAATTTGTTGGATTCTTGACTGAAAATCTAATATTCTTGTTTTAGTCGAAACAAATAAAATACTTGCTTTAAAATATTAAACATTTTCGTTGAAATTATTCGGCTAGTATCGCTTTTAGCAAATACTTGCATTTTTAAAACTGAATGAAACTTATCACTGTCCTTCATAAGGATTTCGTGTTGGGTTCTAATTTCAAATAATTATTTAACGTAGGGTTTAGTGCGTCAAATTGGTATCAATTTATGCAAGACACCAAAAGATAATTATTAGGTGAGAAATGAAAAGCTCGTGGCCCAGTCGCATTCGTTTATCTGAAACGATAAGCGAAGTTAAGCAACGTTGAGCGTGGTCTCAGTACTTGGATGGGTGACCGTATAGCAGCACACTTTTCTTTCTTCCGTGTTTAAGAATAGTCATAGGTGTTATGGCGATTTTTGGGGTAAAAGCTGCAATTTGTGATGGAAGCAAGCCGCATTGTACAGTGATATTAGGGACCAAAATAAGTGTTTTTGCCCGCAGCGCCCAAAGTTTCATCCCTTAGGAATAGAGATGGCGCCACTTCCCAAAATAAAACTTTAAAAAATTCTACAAGCCTGACGGATGCACGGATTTTGCTGATTAATATGTCAATAGATAGATAATTACTTATTCTACAAAGAAAAAATATAAAAAAATAAAAAGTATCAAACAATTGCCGAAAATCCCGATTGTTTGATTTTTTTTTTCAAAATATCCGGTTTTTACTTAATTGCATAAAAAAAATGTATGAATAGGGTATTTTTTTATTGCTCACATTACTATGATGTTAATAATGCGTTCGATAAAAAAAACTGCATGTCAATATCTTAAATAGTTATGAAAATATTTAAGATTCCGTGCTCGCGGGTGGCGGTGGTGGATGTCTTGCCCAGAAGTAATCACTGCTTTTGCAAGTATATCGAGACCTCTGGAAACCCTCTCTGAAGAAATAATACCTCAATTGGAACGGTTTGTACTCATTTATTATCCACATTGTATAAGATTAACATAAATGATTCGCGGTTTGCAAAGACTTATTTGCCTCAAAAAATAGGCTAGTGACAAGCCAACAAACGTCAGCCGCAGCTTATTTTTCATAAGACCTATGACTAGAAGGCACGTTAAATAGTCGTCCGCCAGTTTACACTAAGGCTGTGCGGTAGACTGACTCTATATGGCCCAAGCCTCCAGAAAATAGTAGGCTAATAAAAAAACTTTATTGCTTATCTTGACGGATTGTAATTTTGGACCCAAACATGTTTTGTTTTATACAAAACATAATGTTATTAATTTAAGAGATGCAGTAGTCAAGTTAACAGCACTATTATCTTATATTAAACAAAAAAAAATTTCCATCCAATAACACACGAAGTACTACGCCCAAGAAATCAAAGTGTTTCAAAAAGAAGCATATTTTTCTTATATATTATTTTAAATATTTAAGAAAAATAATATGATGATGCAAATATTCATTGGTGCATATATGAAACGATATTCTAATATTATGTTAGCGTGCACTGCCGCACTCCTTACCTTCACCTTTTTAAATTTAAAATTTTGCTGGCCCATGCGCCTAATTGAGGATTAAATCAGTGCCTATTTGTATTACTAAAAACGTGTAGGTATTACGCGTCGGTACCGATCGGTTCACGAGTGGTATCACCTATGATCCGCTGCATCGATTGTGACGTCCTGTAGTATCTACCTCTCGACTTAAAGGCCACCTATTCATAGAATAATACGTTATATATTTACTTTAAAAATAAATAAATAAATTAAATAAAAAATATTCCCATACAACAAACGGGAAATTTTTGCCGTTTTTAAAGATAATTGTACGGAGTTCGACTCGCACTTGGCTGATTTTTCAATTTAGCTCTGGATTTCTAATCTCTTAAAAGCAAAAATTGAAACACTTAGGAGGTAAAGAGGTACCCCTTAGGTCACTTTGCACCTTTTTGATAGAAGACATTTTTATTCCGTTCACTACGGAACACTCAATGTTTTCAAATCAATTCACGCTTAACCATGGGCGTAGCCAGGTACGCTTTTAGTGCACGCAGTATAATCTAGACGGCTAACTCGCGTTGGACCTGCCTACTGCCCGCGATATTTGAATTGTGTAGTGGACCATTCAGGAAAATGGACGGGTTAGGAGAGTAGATGAGTTAGGAAAGTGTACGAGTTGGGAAAGGGGACGAAGTCGTCCTGAAGGATGATTTTTACCCAACTGCACTAAAATATCACCGTCAGAAAATTGTAGGTGTGAGATTTACTCGCTGTTTACATTTACTTATGCCTTGTCCTTTCCAGTTATCAAGACTTAAAGACATCAGTGCGATTGTAAACAGTTTCAAGGACATAATGTCCCCTGTTTCACTCCTTTTTGTAGCTTGATAGGTCACGTCGTTTTGCAACGTCGTGTGTGATGTCGAATTGCACCGAAAACACAATCTTTTCTTGTCAGTTTTAGGAGTAGAATGAACAACATCAATTTTGTTTTCTGAATGGGAAGACAATAGATTAAAAGAGGGGAACTAGCTACTTGGAGAAGACATATTCATACCTATGGAAGACTCCAGCCATTTACATGCATCAAATTTCGATTCAATAGTAGTTAGGTATATCAGATTCGCGTAGCTGTAGCGCGAAACGTGGCAAAAGATTACTTCTTAAAACATTAATCACCTCTTTTTCTGAAATAGATGTTTTAAGTTTTATACCAAGTGATTGTACTTCAGAAATAAAAATCACGGTCTTTTTTTTTTTTTTTTTTTTTTTTTTATACCACTAAGGTGGCAAACAAGCTTACGGCCCGCCTGATGGTAAGCGGTCACCGTAGCCTATGGACGCTTGCAACACCAGGGGTATCACTTGCGCGTTGCCGACCCTTCAGAAATCTAATAACTTCTTTCTTGAAGAACTCCATACTGTAGTCCTTGCAGAAAACCTTGGCAGGGAGCTCATTCCACAACTTAAGCGTTCGCGGGAGGAAGTTTCTCTGAAACCGCACTGTACGCGACCATTTAGGTTCTAAAGTGTGAGAATGAATTCCCTGCCGATGGCGAGCGGTGCGATGGTAGAAAGTAGCCGTGGGCATCATTTCGAACAATTCCTCAGAACACAACCCATTGTACAAGCGGTAGAACACACACAGTGAGGCAAAGTCTCTCCTCAGACTTAAGGGCTCGATACCGCAAGTGAGTTTGGGATCGTCGACAATTCTCACAGCCCGTCGTTGAACCGAGTCAAAAGGGTCAAGCTGGTATCCGGGTGCACCTGCCCAGAGATGGCAGCAGTACTCCATATGGGGCCGAACTTGCGACTTGTAAAGTAACAACCTTTGCCCCGACGTGAAGTACTGCTTCGCTCTGTTGAGTACACCAAGTTTTTTGGACGCCAGCTTTACCTTATCTTGTAAATGATCTCGGAACTGAACATCGCTGGAGATGTCGACACCAAGGATCCCAATGCTCTTGGAGATGGAGAGGGGAGTGTTCTGGAATTGTGGGACCACAGTGAATGGAGTTTTCTTAGCGGTGAACGCGCACACTTGTGTCTTTGTAGGGTTGAATCGGACCAAGTTTACCCGTCCCCAGTCAGAGACCTGGGACAGTGTGGTCTCGATTTGAGACACAAGTTCTCCGCGGTTTTCCTCCACAACGGAACGAGGGATGTTTGCACGACCCGTGTAAAAAGTGTCTCCAGTACTGTCATCTGCATAGCAATGTATGTTGTTGATGTCCAACATGTCATTGATATGCAGTAGAAACAGCGTAGGAGACAGCACAGAGCCTTGCGGGACACCAGCATTAATGTCCATGCTATCAGAGCAACTACCGTCAACTACAGTTCGTATGCGTCTGCCGGACAAAAAGCTAGCCACCCATTTGCACAAACCCTCGGGCACTCCGTAAGATGGCAACTTCGATAGAAGACCGCGGTGCCAGACCCGATCGAACGCCTTCGCTATGTCCAGGCTACATGCCAATGCCTCCCCCTGACTCTCAATGGCTAGTGCCCATCGGTGTGTGAGATACACTAGAAGGTCACCAGTCGAGCGACCGTGGCGAAAGCCATATTGACGGTCACTGACCAGATCGTGTACTTCTAGGTATCTTAGAAGCTGTGTGTTGATTGTTGATTTTTGTTTCCGAGTTTTACTTTTTTTTTTTAAGTAAATAGTCTGCATCCGGGATCTCGAAATCTTTGATAAATGCAATTTCAAAATTATTCCAATTATTCAGACTTTCTTTTCTATTACGGAACCACTGAAGCGCTGGCCCGCTCAATATTTCAAAAACGAATATAGTTCGTCTCGTCTGACATCGATTTATAAGATGCCATTTCAAAATCCGACCGGACAAGACTGTCCGTCGTATTGAACTTCTTGATATCAGAAAACGGAGAACGTTTACATTCTACATTTTCGGTATCAAATTTACCTAACAAAATGTAAATTTTATAAACTTTTGTAAAATCACTAGATAGATCAAAAAACTTGCCTACCAGTGAGTCATCTCTTCCTAACTAATTTAAATTTTGCAAAAATGCTTCGACGTCTTGTAGCCTTTACCATAGCAATAGAAATCATGTCTAGTTTGGTTTTCCAATTTTTTAACAACTAAGCGATCTGTTCTATATCTTCAGATACACTTAATGGACTTTGACACAAACTACCGTATCAGATGGCACTGCGTACTAAGCGCGCATCTCATTTATTTCAGAAGCAGGTCATACCTAGTATTTGGTTATAGGCTTACCACTATAACGTTCTATACATTATCTATACATCTTACCTAGGGTTGACTGAGTTATCTTATACCTTTAAACGAGCAATTCTTGTATATATGTATATATATATATTGATGATCTGAATCTCGGGAACGGCTCCAACGATTTTCCTGAAATTTAGTATCTGGGGGGTTTAGGGGCGATACATCGATCTAGCTAGGTTTCATTTTCAGAAAACGTTTTATCCGTGTTTTTAGGCAATGATAAACTGAATAATATGACTCTTTCTGACATCTTTTGGCGAGTAATAATATTATTTTTACCGAAACAGCAACGATAAAGCTACTTGATAATAGATGGCGGTTGTTCAGCTACTTGACAATAGATGGCGGTGCTAAAAAAAGACGAGCGAAGCTCGGTCCTCCAGGTACTTAATGAGTATAAGTCAAATACTCAGATCGTAAAATCCGGCAGATCACGAAATTCCTAGGCAGTTCGTAAAGTATGGAATAGAAAGGT
Source organism: Apoda limacodes (assembly GCA_946406115.1). Lineage (NCBI taxonomy): Eukaryota > Metazoa > Arthropoda > Insecta > Lepidoptera > Limacodidae > Apoda > Apoda limacodes. The sequence continues at coordinate 14,717,793 of OX291559.1, forward strand.
ACAGAAATCGCACTGTATGTCATGTATGATAGGTTAGGTTCAGTTTCTCTTATGTAAACGTAGATGCGGAGCGAGCGAAGCGAGCGGAGCGTTTCAGCCAAGCTTCATATAATAATCTGTTCAGTTATATGATAATTTCTATTCCATACTTTACGATCTGCCAAGGAATTTCGTGATCGGCCGCCGACAGATATAAAGAGATTTCTAGCTTTTTTAAATATTATCAACTTATTTCATTGTATAATTTTTAAGTAAACAGTCATATTTTGATAGCGTGTGAAAATTTTAGTCTGTTTCATATCGTATTTTACAATAAACTTGCATTCCCAATCAAATTTTACGCCGAATAAGGAAAAAATGAAGGTTTTACTGCAGAAACAATACCAAAATTCTACATAAACAGCGTTGTGAGAGTCGAAGCAGTAAAACACTTTTGCCACTTGTAAAGTTTCAACACCATTAAGACGTTAGTAAGATCCTGGTTTATGCTACATACTAGGCAACATCCACTCTAATAATCAGCCAATGTTCAGTTTTTGGGGTGCCAAAATTATTATTGACGCACAAATAATGCAATGATGCTGATTCAGTAACTCAGCTAATAGTTGTTTAATTTGTGCCCAAATCAGAGTTATATCAGCTGAAACAGCGCTGCTAACGCTCTTATTCAGCAGGCTTGTTCAGCTAAAGATTCTATTGTAGACACTGATTCAGCTGATATTCAGCTGATATAGGTGTTACTAGGGCGGGTTTTTTTTTATTGCGATTAAGGTATTCGTATGCCTAAGCTAAGCATATATCATAAATAATTAATCTTCAATTAATAAATCAGCTTATAGCAGTCCACTGCTGGACATAGGCCTTTCCTAATGAACGCCACCACACCCGGTTCTCCACCTTACTCGTCTATTCACTTCCGGCTGCATTTTCAGGTTATCGGTTCATCTGGCTGGAAGCGGCTACCCACGCTGCGCTAACTAATCCGTAGGCTCCACTCAAAGACTAGTCTGCCCAAATGGCTATTGGTTCTGCGATAAATATGCTTCAGCTTTCTTATTCTGTGGGCTGTGTCGGTAACTTTGGTTCTTCGTCAGATCTCTCTATTTCTGACCATATCCTTGAAGAAATGAAGAAGAGAAAGAAACTAACTTGAGGGTCCTTACTTTGAATAAATTATTTTTAAAATAAATATAGGTAAAAATTCAATTACTAAAACATTTATTGTTAAATATAAACTATGCTTAGACATTTAAATAAAAACTAACATAAATGATATTAAATAAAATCTTTGTGAATTTTAACAGATAAAATTAGTAATCAATTAAATGCAAATCACGTAATTAATAAAAATTAGTACCTAAAGTGAAAAAAATGTAAGCCTAGATATATATTTGTTTCTTTACGAAAATATATTGTGGCAATACCGCACGAAACAGACCCATTACTAAGAAAACAAGCGAGATTTACAGATGTCCGAATTCAAAAGCAAACTGTTATAGAATTAAGTTACTTATACGTCGACATTTCCACAATGTAGTATTGTCGTATTTCTTGCTAGTGATCCTTGTAGAGCCATTGTATAAATAGACAAAATTATAAACATTAAAACGTAAGTGCTACGTACAACTTGTACAAGAGAAAACACCGCATTTGCCATCATCTCTCTCAATTGATTGCAGTGTTTGGGCTGCACTTAGTAACTAGTATTTCATCTTTTATTTATTTTTTGCTGAACGGATTCTGCAGTTGGTTGGTTGCAGCCATTACTGCTCCACCGGGCATTTGGGGCGGGACTCTGAAGAAGTCTCAACAGTTTGCATAAGGCTTAAAACACGCTTTTACGTTTACTTTTTTTGCATTAAAATACGTAATATTTTTTGCATTAAAATATTTGTCTAAATGTTATCATAATGACTATACACATTCCAGCAATTTTTTAAATATCTCATTTTTAGTCCATTTTATTTATTTTATACGAACTCAATACCAAAGAACATATAAAGAATAAAAAAAAAACTAATAAATTGAATTTTGAATGTTGTTCTGACTAAAAAGTTTTTAGTCAGAACAACATTCAAACCAAAATCTCAATAAATTGCCTGTAATAAAGTTGTTATAAAATAGTGTAGAAGGAAAACTACTATGTGTTATATAAGTATTATATTTTAAATAACATTTAAAATGGAAATAGTGCTAAAAATATTTTAGAATAGCGTGTAGGTACAACCACGAAAGCATTTGTTATTTATATGTAACAAGGCACTCACGGAAATTTTCATAATTCTTTAAAGACGAAATTCTGATTAGATAGTAGAATAATTATTAGAAAAATAGAGATGTTTTTAAATTAAAATAATATGAGTTATAAAACTGACAAAAATGTTCATAATCCCAACATTGACAGGTAGCAATGGTATAATCCTAACATTAAAGTAAAATTTTAAAATAATAAAAGGATGATATAAATGTTAGTCACAGGCCTTAAAAAACAAATAATCGCAAATATTATTTTGTCAACAGTAATAATAACACTAAATAACCTTATTTTACTATTGATTAGTTAACCAAATTCTTCGTACTTAGCGTCCGTGCTATAGTCTTATTTCGTAAACAAAATTCTAACCTTAAAACAATAAAACAATGATTTACAGAGATTATGAGACGTATAGGCTTAAAACATGACAGGCAAAATACATCAAATAAAAAAATTGTACTATTTACCAAGTGCCTTAACATAGTATTATTAATTTTGAGGTTAGAATTTTGTTTACAAAATAAGACAAGTTAGAAAAAATAGGGTGTACAGTGCAACAAACTTTTCTGACTTCTTGAGGGTTTGGCCGCCAGAGTTGTAGTAAGTTTAAACCATTTCAATATGGCGACTGTAGTTTTGATTTTTGACCAACGAGTCAGAGAAGTTGTTGAACTATACTTTTAACGATCATAAAACATGATTAATTAATCTAATCACACTTAGATATCCTTCATAAGTTAACAATAACTATAAGCGTTCCAGCACACGGCCTACTTTCGACGAAAAGTCAGTCACCGGTTATAGGACGTGGTGGCCTTCCTCTAATAATAAATATGACTTAACCAACGAATTTTTTTTTTTTTTGGCTTTCTAATATTAAACAAAGTTAAAAACGTCACGACTAACAATAACTATCACAATAATTAATATTTTTTTTTAATATTAAAAGGTTTCTATAATTACAAAGAAGCGCTCATTATCTAGAAGGGATCAGTGAAGTTAAGCAATGTGTGGTCAGTACCTTGATGGGTGACCCTCTACTGGCAAAATATCCAAAGCGTTTCCGTGCTTTGAAGGGCACGTTAAAGAACAACGCGCATTTCTCGGCACTAAACGCAACGAACGAAAAACAATAAAGAAAGTTTGTTACGCCCTCGTGCACCTGTCCGCATCGTAAACCACCTCACCGCCCGTTTCGATTCGTCCGCCTAACGAGTGTTGAATCTAACTGGATCATCGCATTTCGTTCTGTATTTAATTGCCCTCCGAATTATTTTGGCGATTCGTTTCGTGCGGTGCGGTCGATGCCGATAAATGCGTGTTACCCTTAAGTTGTCGAAGCCGTGAACACCGCGTATGCCGTTAGAGGAACGCGCAAGTCCAAAAGACGCAAGTGAAAACACGGTCTAGTTGTCAAGCCCAAGGTTAGAGTAGTGAATTACGGCTGTGCCCCTGCCTGCAGTGGGCTCGTACAACGTCTCCAAGGCGTTTTTGACGTTTAAGAAAATAAAATTGACTTCAAGACACTTTTCAATCTCGAGTGGCAAAGTACTGTACAAAGAATATATTTCTTCGTCACTATTTGTGATTCTAAAGTTGTGTGATTTATATGAAGAATATAATAATAAAATTTCAGTGAAAACTGTAATAAAGTCAGAGGGCGGAAAACAGTCAAACCTAAAGGATTGACTAGTCAAAGCCCGGTTCATGCAACCTTAAATTGTGCTTTGATTTGGGTAAGGTTAGGTTGTGTTTTGAATACTAACATTACTTGAAAAAATAGTGTATCTTAATTAGAACATCTTTTGTGAGAAGATGAACCAGGCTTTGACTAGTCAATCCTTGACAGATTCCGCTTTCTGACTATAAAATATCGATATAACAAACATAGGCAGGAGTACTTTATTTTAATAACCTAAATATTCACACAAGCGATTAGGAGTAAGTACATAATATATATTTAAAAATCGAAATGTAGTATTTAATAATAAAAAATAAGTTTACAAAAATAAAAATAATTCAAATCTATGTATTTATGATAAAGTATGTATGTAGTTTTTAATTGCAAATAGTTTAATCACAGCATAATAATTGTCAAATAATACCAACACGTTGAGTGTTTAAATTATTAAACGGAAAGTTTTACAAATAAAGGTCAGCTCACACGGAGTTACGACGCGATGCGAAGAAGCGCGCTCTTTTATAGGTAGCGATGCAGCGTAGAACAGGTCCGTGCCCACTAAACAAACATCCTTTCAACATCGGCATTTCCAACAGTATCTTATGAAGAAGCTGCATGGAAGGCGAAGACACACCAGCTAATGTGATCTTACTCTGCAAAAGCATCGGGCAAAGCTTCATGACCGGTGCTATATAACAAAAGACATCTTCTGGATTTTTGGAGAAAGCTCTAGTGGTATGAGTAACATGTGAATCAGTTACCCACGAACAATGGATTGTGAGGCTAAGTGCTAAAAACATACGCCCAAGGAACAAAAAAAGAACTTGTTTACTACATAAAAAGGTACGAATATTAATGAGAGCGCGAAAGCCAACTGGATACGAGTTGAGGTACGTGTAATTTAACTGGCTGGCCTTTTTTTTTAAGCATCAACGCGTTATCGCCTCGCGTTACGCCTCGGTGTGAGCAGACCCTTAGTACAACAACTAAGATTATGTGTTATAATTTTCTCTCCAAAAAACTTTAGCGTCAATGCATTCTGGGATTAAGAGTAAGGCGTGCGTGGATTGACGTTGATCATCTCCGTCATACTGTAACATAAAAACACACAATGAACCATCACAAATATATTGACACAAAACCATTAACTAATCCTAATGATTACATGCCTTATTGTTTTTTTTTTCTAAACAAATAATAACCAACTACATAAATTATTGCTGGTCTACACCATAGACTTCGAGTTCTGTAATCTGTCCTATGGACTGTGCAATAGCCTCACAAAATTGATCATCCTTCAGAAAGAGTCAAAGCGAACCTGAGGTCTCTTTTCTGTTTCATCAAAGTTAGAAAGAGACCTCAGTATCGCTTCGTCTCTGTCACACTTTTGCGACTATTATTTTTTCATAACTGGTTAGGAAATGCGCTGTCTAGTTCTAAATGTCTATGTACATGGAATACACTTACGGTAAAAACAACAAAAAAAAAAAAAAACGTCAGTCCGCAAATACAATAAGCAGTAAAATTATTTTAATTTTAACAGCTACAGTATAATATAAAACCAGAACTACTTACAAAATAGTTTTCATATCGGGGAGGTTTGAACCCCAAAATACGTAACAACCTCTGAATACGCCTATGGTAAAGATACTCTATTGATTTATTGATGTTCAAGTTTGGTTCGTATTACTACCATTATTATTTCTAATGGACAGTGAAGGTTTTTTTTTATTACAAACTGGTATTATCCGCGCTCGTTCAGAATGGAATGCGACATTTTGAAACTGAGGCAAGCGCTGACATCGCCAGCCGTTGTAACATCAAAACATTTTTTTGGTCAGTTTCATGCCATTACTAGGTGAAAAAATTCTATCTGCCACTATTCTATATACCTACGACTGGTATCGTTGGATTAATCTTAATGTTCTAAATACGAAACTGTCGGTCGTAGAGTGCGAAAGTGAAGGGTGGAAGAGGAGACAATCAAAGATGGCGAACCAGCATTTTTGTTTTTATGGTATAATTTGTAAACTACTGAGGCGATTTATTTGTTGCTGGCCATGTTTTGACGACTATAACGTTGTCTAATAGTCGTTCACATACATGAAACACGCAAATCCGACAGTTGACGTGAATTTGTTTTTTTTTTATTTTTATAAACACAATGTTTGCAGAGTTTGTAAGAAATTTCATTACCTATTTAAAAAGGTTACCACCACTATTCTACGATTAAAGATGGCTCAGTAGTTATCGAATTATATCATAAAACAAAAGTACAGGTCGTTTTCGTCGTCAAGTTTTTAATTCTTAGTTAAATATCTACTGGACAGTCTGTAGCTACGTAATGTATTAAATAAAACGCTAGATGGCGTTTATTAGCTTGATATTTTATGTTACTATTATGTAAAAATAATTAAGTTATATGTTAAATGCTCAAGGGCAGGCAGTGCACGCCACAACTTAACTCAAAGGATAAATGTATTTTCGTAACCCCTAGTATTAAATGTACTTTCGTAATCCCTAGTAGTAAATGTACTTTCGTAATCCCTAAGGCGGTATCGTAAAACAACGCGAACTAGGCGACCAGCTTAATTTCGCCCGAATTTTGTTCGTACGAGCTCGCCATCGAACATAGTAGATATGAAGTACAGTACCCACCAGTCAATATACATATATTACACATTTAGCTTAAGAAAGAGATAATCGACTAGCTTCGGCTTTTCAGTGTCTCTCTCTCTTTCGCTCTGTCGCACGAAATACTGACAGTCCAGCAACTATTAAGAACTGTTAAAAAAATTGCGTTTCTTTGTCATTAAATTAAAACACGTACCTACTCGTAAAAATAAAATTAAACAGAGTTTTATGATTTCGTTCTTTGAAAATGTTATTAAAAAAGTAAATACGTAATAATAATACATAATACTCATGTTATGTGATCTTATTTAACCCAACCCCGTGCAGAGGTGTACGCACTTGTGCTGTATACGCTGGACGGTGCCGGTCCCAAGTCCGAATAAATGGGGAGGGCCCTGGCCTACATTTATCAAGGAGCCAATGAGCTGCAAAGCGGGCATACTTGGAAATGCAGTCCTACATACATACACATGCACATACACACACACACACACACACACACACACACACACCTTCCCTAACTCACAAACCCACACACACGCAGACACACACTAGTCAACCCACTACATCACACCAACACCACTCACCACATACACAACACACATCATACCAAAACCGGCAGAAAAAAAGTTTAAAATATGGAAGTGAATTTTAAAAGGAAACTGCCCCAGGAGGGTACCAGCGTCCACGACGCTGGAGAATCCCTTCCTGAACCTTTGAGCTCAGGCTCGGGGGCTCAGGCTGCTCCACGTATTCTGGGGGGGAGCAAAACTTCACTAACCCACTCGATAAACCTGCGCGAGCTAGCTAACGCTATGCCCAGCGCAGAAATAACCTCTAACGCCTCCTGGCAGCTTGCACCGCGTCGAGCAGATGAACGCAGAAATGCTTCCGTCAACTCCGCCAAGCCAGCAGCCCCTGGAGGGAGAAAACGTAACGGGCGCCGCCATCACCGGGGACGGCGCTCAAAAAACAACACTGTGCAACCGGGAAACAGCGAGCCTTCTAAGACCAACGCTGACCAGGGTGCACAGCAAACCAACGCGACTGAAGGGGAGACCCGACAAGAGGACCCAGCTCTGACCGATGCCGCTACGAGGTTGACTTGGCCGAAGCCCTCGACCAGTTGCGACGCGCTTAGTGAGGAACGCAGCCACAACGGGCGTGCGGGAACCACACAGTCAGCGGGCGGGCCTATGATGACGGCTAACGCAAGCACGACTGGACAGTGCGGAGCACTGGGAGGGGCGACGTCCGAGGCTCCTCAAAGCAGACTCCTGGAGCGAGCTAGGGACACCTCAAGGTCAACCCAACCAATCGCAACCACAACAAGTCCGAGGAAAAAACGGAAGCGCGGACCTAACAAGCGCGGATCACGCTATGCAGCGAATCGACCTGAGCAATTGGGACATCCCGCACCGCCTGCAAAGGCGAAGAGGGAGCGCCCCGATGAAACCTTGTCGCCAAGGGACGGGCCGAAACGCGCTAAGCTGGATCCGACACCAAGGAAGACGGCAATTAGCTATGCCGATGCGAGTAAAACGCACCTGCTCATAGCTATTGCTGTCACGCCTGCCACGGACCTGACGGTGGAGCAAGCACAGCAGCTCGAACTCTCCATCGAAGAGAGGATTATTGAAGCAGCGCTTGCTTCACCAACAGACAACGAGCCACCATTCGCACCCGCATTTAGAGGGAAACCTATCATAGCAGAAGGCGTACTCAAAATGTGGTGTGAGAATGATGAGTCGCTAACTTGGCTCAAAAACACTGTAGCCACCCTACAGTCACCAATCTCGGACAGCAAACTGACCGTCATCCGACAGTCAGATATAGCGAAGCGAGTCCGCGCATCGCTGTGGCTTCCGAAATCAATTGGTGTCGACCTAACGAGGACCCATCGACTGCTGACCGCGCAGAACCCATGGTACAACGTAAAATCATGGCAGTTGTACGGCGCGACCATGCAGGAGAAGGGTATCTTCCTGACCCTGGGCATTCCAGAATCCGAGGTGGCGAAGATTCTGGGAAGGGATAGACGAGTCGCCTTCATCTCCGGCAGTGTGTACATCAAATTCAGCACTGTCGGGGGTGGAGATGATTCGGCGGACACAGAATCCCCAGTTGAACCCAACACAAACGGAGCTAAGGCTACTGGCACACTACCACCTAGCAACCCAACTACCTCAGCCTTAGCTTCCACAGAACACGCACCTATGGACACACACGTAGCTCCCACACCGAACACAGGTGCCTACGACCATACGTCGTCTGATGGGGAGTCGTTGGATAGTAAAATTCTCGGGTCCCTATCAGATTAGCGTGATCCAAACAAACCTCCAGCACAAGCAAATTGCAGCGGCTACCCTGCGCAGACTGCTGGAAGTTGACAAGAAGACCATAGCCCTAATCCAGGAGCCGTGGATTAGAGGAAATAACATATGCGGTCTTAACAACATCGGGGGTAAGTTACTACACAAAATCTCGGCTAATCAACCGAGAACATGCATATACATACCCAGATCAATACCAGCCTTGCTACTAACCAATTTCTGTTCCAGAGACCTTACAGCTGTAAGGCTTGACACAGGAACAAACAAACAAACGCTAGTGCTAGCCTCAGTCTACATGCCCGGGGATGAGGTGATACCGTCTAAGGAGCTGACTGAACTAGTGCAACACTGCGAAGATCATGGCTGGGACATTATAATATCAGCTGACTCAAATGCCCACCACCCTCTTTGGGGGAGCCTAACACCGAACCAACGAGGTGAGTCTCTAACAGAGTATATATTCTCAACTAACCTTTCTATAATTAACAACGGCTCGGAGCCCACTTTTGTTAATTCCAGATATCAGACAATAGTAGATGTAACTCTCGCATCCGATGGGGCAACGGATCTTGTGTCAAACTGGCACGTCTCCGCTGAACCATCCTTTGCAGACCACAGAAGAATCTGCTATACCATACAAGTGCATGAGAGGGACGAGCAACCAAAACGTAACCCTCGTAAGACGGACGTTGCAAGGTACACGACCCTTCTTCAAAATGAGGTAGACACAATCACCTTTAAAGACATGACCAACAGCACTGACAACATAGAACATAATATAAACACACTAACCACGTGTATCCAACACAGCTACCAGCAAGCCTGCACCCCTACAACACCAATCATAGGGGGAAAGTCTCACTGGTGGGGGCCAGAACTAGAGAGACTCAAACTCAATCTGAAAAGACTCTTTAATCGAGCCAAAAACACAAGAACTGAAATAGACTGGGAACGATATAAACAAGCCCAGTATCACTACAAGAAACGCATAAGATATCGCAAAGGTGAATCCTGGCGGCGGTTCTGCGACAACATTAATTCCACCAATGAAGCAGCTAGAGTGAAAAAATTTTTATCACAAGATAATAACAGAACTCTGGGCTCAATAAAAAAACTAGATGGTACATATGCGACCTCCGATAGCGAGATAAGCGAGGTGCTTATCGAAACACACTTTCCAGGATGTGTAGTCACTAACAACCCAAACTGGGAAAATGTGGAACGCAGAGAACCAACCCCTACAGACTGGAATATAGCCAAATCCATAGTCACTGCAGACCGAGTTGTGTGGGCAATCGAAAGCTTCCAACCCTTCAAATCTGCTGGCCTGGACAACATATTTCCAGCACTCCTGAAATGGGGACAAACAACACTTGTGCCACATCTAGTTGATATATTTAGAGCTTCTATAGCTCACAACTATATACCTCGCCAGTGGAGAGAAGTCAAGGTCATATTTTTACCAAAACCAGGTAAATCTGACTACACACAAGCGAAATCTTACAGGCCAATTAGTCTGACCTCCTTCATGCTGAAGACTCTGGAGAGGCTAACAGACAGATATCTAAGGGAGGGTGCACTAACGCGCATGCCAATGCACCGCCAACAACATGCTTATAGAAAGGGTAGATCGACAGAATCAGCCTTATACGCTGTCGTAGGAACTATAGAAGCAGCCCTCTCTGATAAGCTGATGACACTAGGCGCTTTCATTGACATCGAAGGAGCGTTCGACAAAACGAAATTCAATAGCATCAGCCGCTCTCTTAGTAGATTTGGAGTCGAACAAACCATCAGTGGGTGGATTGATCAACTCCTGAAGCTAAGAGCAGTGCAATTTACAGTTAACACCACCACGAGAGGCATTGTAGCCAAAGGCTGCCCACAAGGAGGAGTACTCTCTCCTTTACTATGGAACATCGTGGTGGATGATCTGCTGAAACGTCTTAACGATAGATGCTACTACACAGTAGGTTACGCGGATGACATTACCATTCTGATTAAAGGCAACTCAGAAAATATTATCTGTACCCGCATGCAACTAGCCCTCAGAATCTTGGAAGAGTGGTGTCACCACCATGAACTGACGGTAAACCCCAACAAAACAGAATTAGTCCTTTTCACAAATAAAAGGAAAATTCAAATAACTACCATGCCAAAGCTATTTGACATTGAGCTTACCCTTTCAAGTGAAGTCAAATACCTTGGGGTAATTTTAGACAACAAACTAAATTGGAGTAAGCATCTAAGCACAAAAATAACCAGGGCATGTACAACCTTCTGGCAATGCAGAAGACTAATAGGCAAGAAATGGGGCCTTAAGCCATCCATAACTCTATGGCTCTATACAGCCATAATACGACCCATGATAACATATGGTGCAGTAGTTTGGTGGCCTCGAACTCAGTTAAGCACGGTAAAAAACAAACTACAAAGCCTGCAGCGTCTTGCCTGCCTAGCAACCACAGGCAGTATGAAAACGACTCCCACAACAGCATTAGAAGTCATCCTCAACCTCAGACCCCTTCATCTTGTTATACAACAAGAAGCTGCCGCTGCAGCCATACGACTTGAGAAAGTAGGGCTCTGGAAACGGGACGGCAGAATCACTCATGCACGGCTCAAGGAGGCGGTGGGAAACGAGCTTCCGATGATAGAGGCGACATGTGATATCATCCCAAAAACCTTTGTCTTTGACAAAAAATACCGTATCCAGCTTCATGAGGAAGAAAAAGATAGCTCCGGCATCCATGAAGTCAGGATCTACACCGATGGCTCCAAAACGGAATCAGGAACGGGCGCAGGAGTATTCTCCCATGACCTGAACATCAACATGTCAACGAGCTTGGGTGCACTCAACACCATCTTCCAAGCAGAATGTGTTGGGATTACCCGAGCTGCAACAGCGGTCTTGTCTAAAGGCATAAGTAATGCATCGATACGCATCATCTCCGACAGTGCCGCTGTGCTACAAGCTCTCAACAACAACCGCATCAACAGTGGACTAATCCTGGAGTGTCACTGTGAACTGCAAAAAATTGCATTGAAGAACCGGGTTACTCTTCAATGGATACGTGGTCATAGTGGGTCTCTAGGCAATGATGCGGCAGATGAATTGGCAAAGAGAGGATCGGGCACTAAAATAATGGGACCTGAACCAATTGTACCGATACCATTTATCCAACTCAAAACATGGTTACGTGACAGAACCTTACAACAACACAACAAACAGTGGGCAGAACAGACAGATTGCAAACAAACCAAGAATGTTCTTACATCCGTGGACGCTAATCTGTCGCACAAACTGTTAAAACTCAGCAGGAAAAACCTACGCTACATAGTTGGCATAATAACAGGTCACTGCCCTCTAAACAGGCACTTTTTCAATATCGGCGTTACTGACAGTCCTCTATGCAGGGGCTGTATGGAAGCCGAGGAGACACCGTCTCACGTGGTTCTTCATTGCAAAAGCGTGAGCGACCAACGGACAAAGCTCCTTAAGAATCCACAAACCATGAGAGAGGCACTGAATAACATCAGATGCCTCCTTAACTTTTGGACGGAGCTGGGATGGTATGGGTAACCAATGACAGGTATTGGTTACCTACGTACAATGGCCCTATTATGAGGCTAAGTGCGGAAAACATAAGTCCAACTAACTAACTAACTATGTGATCTTATTAAGACAAGCGAGTCTTGGCAAACGCGCAATGATCGCGTACTAGGATATTGTCAAAGGGCCTGTTTGTTTAGCTTGCAATTTTTAGAAAATATGGCACATTTAGCAATCGTCTCACACTGACAGCAGGATAGCAAAAAGATTTTTCAACGAAACAGTAAGAGACAGCACGAAAGTCAATGCAATCGCAAAGGCTTGAAAATCATGCCTAAGAGTAAATATGAGTGTACTAACAAATAAATGTTAAATATTTTTTTAAATTAAAAATAAATGTTAAAAATACTTTACTAACCCTACTTCGCTTTAGAACTGTAATTTTTGTTTCTTTTCAGTATAAAAGCGCGTTGCTTATAATGTTTTATTGTATTTATAGGTTTTAAATGAAAAAATTAAGCTAATGTAATCCATAGTAATTTATTACGTGTACCTAATCGATTATGACTACTGAGACACAGTATTAATATAACAGTTATCACAAACACATAATACTATACAAATAATATTTACTTTTAGTTACCTCTAACAACAAATATTTGTTAAGTCTACAAAGAAATTTATAAAAATTAAACAAACAATGTTATTATGTAGACTTACTATGTCGCATAAGTTTGTTGAGAGGAAGATGGAATACCCAAGGAATAAGGGCGCAGGAATGGACTAAATAAATAAAAAAGAACTAATTAAAACGGTTTCTATTCTATGGTAGTAAATTATTATCTCCACCAGCACTAAATAACCGAAATCGGATTCGAATTCGAGACGGCGTGGGATACCAGCTAGCAGCTATCTATCTATCTAATACCTTTAAACGAGCAATTCTTGTATATATATATAATCCGAATCTCGGAAACGGCTCCAACGATTTTCATGAAATTTAGTATGCAGGAGGTTTTGGGGACGATCAATCCGTGTTTTCAGGCAATGATAAACTGAAAAATATGACTCTTCCTGACGTCTATTGGCGAGTAGTAATAAATAACACTAAAGCTATTTGACAACAGATGGCGTTATTAAGCAACGCTTAAGCTACTTGACAATAGATGGCGTTGTTTAAAAAAAACGAGCAAAGCTCGGTCCTCCAGGTACTTTGATTAAAGCAAGGAAGCTTGCGAAAGCTATAGGTATACTTGTCGCTATAGTTCGTCCACGTCCATTCTGTTATACTTATTCCTGCGGGACTTCTGAATGTTCCTGTATAAAATGTATTCTATTTCACTTATATATATGTATACTATTACTTATAGTAATAGCTTTTCAAGTCATTGGCAATTGAAAATTCGGAAATTTTTCTCGTTTTTCATCGGTTTTTTGCAAATATCTCCAAAACTATGCATTTTAACGAAAAATTTTTGATGAACAAAATTGTAGCAGGTAAAAAACTGAACAAATCGGTATTTTATAAAGTGTTCTAAGTGCAATATTAAGCTAGATATGAAAGATCAAAGCCGTTTTTTATTTTGTCTGAAATTTAATCGATGTATTCAATGCCATCTAGCAGCAAGCAGATACATTTTATGCATTCTTATCAAATAGGGTTTTGTAGTGCTTAAAATAAGCTTTAAAATGAGCACTGTTAAAAGTCTTTTGCACGTAAAATGAGTGAGCTGTAATGCAAATAAGAGAATCATCTAATGGTTTTTTCTTTTAAATCAATTGGTTTTATAAGTGCCATTTCCACATAAATTAAAATTAATCGTATTCCGTCTAGAATTAATTTTAATATAGAGTTTGATGTATTCTAGCAGTTTGGCTGCTTTAGGACACATATTTTTCAAAAAAAATCACGATTTTAAGAAAAAAAATATTTAGGATTTTTACAAAAACCACCTTCTTTTCATTATATCTCAAAAATGATAAAAAATACGTATCGAAAAATTTAGGTCTTTTTCTGTCAAAAAAAATTGTTTTCTATTTTTTTTCTGTCACAAAAAAATTTACGGAGATATGATTGCTTAAAAAACGCGCGGCAGCGCAATCACAGTCTCTCTCGAGCCCTTTGACCCTTCACCGTTTTAAAATAAAAGGTTTTTCACTATATATTGTAGTGAAAAAAGTCGAGCTCTTTTAATTACCTTTAAAATGTTGTAAGGTTTTCAAGGGGTTGAAAATGATTTTATTATGAGGTAACTGTGTTATAAAACACTTTACAATTTCACCCCTTAATATTAATAACGTTTTCTAGCGATAAAACGGCTCAATGTCAATTTTTCCATTAAGGGGTTGTTTACACCCCTTAAAAATAATAGGCGAAGCTCACTTTTGAAGTTATGGGTAAGATGAGCCTAATTCCAAAATTTCATGCAAATCGGATCACAATAAAAAAAATCGAAGGTAAGACCCTATTTTTCGCTCCAATGACTGCACTGCAACATACACCGTGCCTAGTGTTAGTTTTTAACTCTACTATCGCGTTTGCGTATTGGACAATATTCCAATAAGAAAAAAGGTTATTAAAACACGTCCTCTAGGGGCTCTGCTTCATATCCATACACTTATTACGTTAGAAACTCACACTATACACAGTCAAAATATTCATTTAATTCATACATTCCGCCATCGAAGGCGCCTAGGCGTCGAGCGCACTCGATTAGCCTATGCAGTCATTCATTTTGCCTACAATGCCATGGCTGTGCTATGGCGTCGAAAAACTAAGTTATCAATCGCTACCTAGAAATTTTGTTTAGTTTTAGCGACATTAGCGTCACCAATAAGATCTCTTGATAAGTTGGTGGGTCACATCAACTAGTGACATAATCTATGCGTCAACCTATGGCGTATGGCGAGGAGCGACCCCTTCCCCACCGCACCGCCTCAACATACTTTTGTCGCCTGTTTTTCGCAAAAATTTATTGCTGCCTTTCTGTATATACTTATTTTTTAACCATATAATAAAGCGTACACGGCTTACCTTTTGGAGCAGCGGACGTGTATGACGAGGAGCACGATACCAAGTAGCAAGCAAAGCGTCCCAACAACCACGTACGCGACGCCCAAGAACGGATTCTTTCCTCCAAGGAGCGAAGTCGTCGATATCACAAACGACTTGGTGCCATGAAAGTCTATCACCGGATAGTCTACAAAATTAAAGTTTCAAATGAGTTTTCACAAATATTTATTCCACAACTCTCATCTAAGTAAAGGAATTATTTCAGTTTCCGCGACTATTTATTTCACTTAAAATGAATGTTGACCCGGTAGTCCACTAACTCTAACTTCTTACTTAGTGTCTGCAACTATTTATTACACTGCTAAATAATTATTTCAAACAAGTTTCCGCGACTATTTATTCTACAACAAAAAAAACGTATGAAATCGGTTTCCCGGATTATTTATTTCATTACAAAATAAATGTTCACCCGGTAGTCTTCATAACTAACGTTAACATATCGAATTAGTTTCCACGACTTTTGATTCCACTTAAAAATAACGCATTGTTTAAGTTTCCCGAGACTATTCCTTCGATCGAGACTTTCTACTTCCAATATAAAATTAACTTGTGAAATTAGCTTCCGCGACTTTTTATTCCAATACAAAACAAACTTGTCAAATTAGCTTTAGCTTTCTAACTTCAACTATTGGTTCCACTGTTAAATAAACGTGTAATTTTTTTTTTCCGTGACTATTTATTCCAATTCAAAACGAAATTGGCAAATAAGTTTCGCGACTTTATCTATTGCAATTCAAATTAAACGTGCACGGAGAAAAAAAAATATTGTTCGAAATAAAAAACTCTCTTTATTAAAATGCGTTAATACTAAATTTTAGTAATTTCAAAAAAAAAAGTGGAAATTACAAAACAATATAAATTTAAGTACATTTTATTAATTTCATAAAATAATAACAACAAAATAGTTTTATTCATTTCCGTAATTATTAATTTGTACTTCGGATTACAGAATTTTACAAATCCTATAAAACTTTTCTCTAACT
The DNA here is from genome assembly GCA_946406115.1 of Apoda limacodes. Classification (NCBI taxonomy): domain Eukaryota; kingdom Metazoa; phylum Arthropoda; class Insecta; order Lepidoptera; family Limacodidae; genus Apoda; species Apoda limacodes. The sequence continues at coordinate 14,734,304 of OX291559.1, forward strand.
TATGAGTAGGATAATTAATATCAACCAATAAAGCTTACTAAAGATTACAAAAGTTTTATTAAAGTGGGCAGATAAAACACTACTTGTCATTACAGTGAAGGCTAATTAACGTTTACAAATACCTTTCTAAGAATTAGTAAAGTTTACTAATAACTAATATCGTACTGCTACGAATTCAGGTTGACGTCACGCGTCTTACATCGCGCTATCGAAGTTTTTTCGATAGTTTGCATATATAACGACATACCGAAATGCAAGTAAAGTATGACAAGGCGTTCTCCAGGTATAACTCCTCTCCTAGCGGGGGATTCCCCTTTACCGCCGCTCCACAAATGGTAACCTAGAGCTGAAAAGATTTGTGACACCATAACCGCCGCACCCCTTCTTCCTTCATCTACCAGGTGCGCTGACCAGTTTTTATCAACCGTACGCTTCTCATCACAGAGCTTCATCAGGACCATCATCTCGTATCGGTGTTATGAGACGCTTATTGTAAGCGTGTTTATAACGTTTTTTGCATTCCATTAAATTTTAATTGTTTTTAGTAAACAACACTGTTATTCCCTGTTAATAAATACAATATGTAAAACTCATTGGTAACCGTCAGTGTAATTTACTTGTCCTGGGAATTACTAATATTTTAGTGGTTATTAGTATAATTTACTTGTAGCTACTATAGTTTTTCTCCGTGTGTTATATTACCTTCTACTACTATTGATTCTACTACAAAATTAACGTGTAAATAATACTTACTATACTCAACCTCCAACACGTAAGGTCCCTTTACCAAGCCCGTACTGAATCCAGTTTCTTCATGTTTAACTCGACGGTAAAGTTTGCGGAAAGTTGGCAAGGCCGCGGTACGCATCCATACTATGAAGTCCTCGTTCTGAAAATTATATTTATTTATTACTAGCTACTATTCGCGACTTGGGCTGCGTGGACTTTTGAAAAAAAGAAGGCCATGTCGGGGATAATTAAAAAAAACGGTGAAATACATAAATCTTAATTTTTAACCTAAAGGCCAAATACCAAATTGTATGCAATTATCTGCTTAAATGACGACTTCCCTACCAACGCTAAAGCCCTTATTAACCATCCTAAGGGATGAATATATCAAAATCCTTTTTCAGCACGCGCTCACGTTGTCACAGAAACCTCTGTGCATAATGCCAAGTCTTTAGATTCAAAGATATCATAGTTCTTATACAAATTGTCATTTAACCCTCTAAGAAATGATTATCTATGTTCGGTGAAATATTCCATTCTTAATTTATGCCAATCTTAAGGCGAAACAGTTTTGAGCATTTAAATTTAAAAAAAACGGATTTCCATACTAACTTCCAACCCCAATTATACCCAATTTTACAAAATCCTTTTTTGTGCTCGCCTACCTAATTACAGGAACCTTTGTGCAAAATATCAAGACTCTATACCTATTAGTCTCACTTAAAAAGTAAAGTACAGTAAAGCCTCACTTTATGTTTCAGTCAGTCAGTTTACGCTTTTATATACACGGTAAAATTGAATTCGTTTTAAACCCTGAAGGAGGTGAAAGTGCTCGTGAAACGTGAAATGTTCCAAAAGTAGGATTCGGTTTCAAATATCTCTGTTGTAACGTAAAGGAAGGAAATAGGACTAACAAACAAACTTATTTTCGTATTTATAATATTAAGTATAGATGCTTTCATAGCTGAAATTAATTCGCTCGATTATTGATTTTGGATATTGGGAACACGCACATAATTATTTTTAAATATTATAAATAATTATTATAACAGATATTTCTTCTATTTATCTGCGCAAATACTTATTTACAAAATGACTATGTTTCTTTGAATGGAATCTATATTGATTGATAAATGGTTTCATTATATAAATAAAGTTACTAAATACACTGAAATTAAAAAATAATCATATTTACTTGAAATCCATTATTTTCTGCATCTGCAGGATCCAACTCCCAAATTGCTTTACGCCAATTCGACGGTTTGGCAAAGGGCGCAAAAGCTGAAAAGCAAACAAACTTCATTTGAAAAAAATATATATTGATAATAAAAATAAAGTTTATGTGTTGTATGCGTTTGAGTATCGTTCATCTTATAATGTTGCTAGTCCATTGACGTACACACGGCAGACTTCCCCGTGTTATATGAATGTTTAGCGGCAATTGCTGTTTTTCAGTATATGAGAGAGGAGGGACGAAAAGAGAAACAGGGAAAGCAATAAAAAGGGGAACCGAGAAAGGGAGCTTTAACCCAAAAACAGTCACCAAAAATAATTTGCAATTCTGTTACCAGTCGCTAGATCCTCTTTAGGGTTTCGGAACTTGAAATCCTTGTCAGACCTCCAGGCAATACCAGTGCGAATAACAGGGACTTCTTTATTCAAGTCTTCAGATCGAACTCTAAGAGTGTCTGAAATAAAAATATTTTCTTACTTAATTCATTTGTCTAAGGGACAACAACACAACTATATGCACTGTTTGCCATTTATTTACCTACACATCTTTCAAATATTTTTAATTTTTAATATGTTTTGATTATGGCAGTTTGTTTTTTTGGTAGCCTCCAAATAAAACAAACTTTAAAAAAACAATCACTACAACTACATAATATATTAAAAATAAAATAATACTATAAAGTCAAACCAACCATTGAACATAGAATTGGCAATGGCACCACAAGGAGCAACGGGTTTCTTTACACCATCAACCTCTACATATGTAAATGGATCACAGTCACTTGATGGAGTTAACGACAGCTGTCCTAGGAGCTGGGGGTCATCTCTATAAAATAAACAGCATTACAATAGACTTCCGAGGTAAGTTTTTTCAGTTTACTTATACCCATTCATAAGTAGTTAATCACTGTAAGTTGACATAAGTAGATTTTAATTATTTTTTTTGATATTTTGCTATAATTAAATATACTGTAAAGTCAAATTCATGAACTGAATCTGAATAAAGTTATAAAATTTCTTTTGGTACTAAATAACAGGCAGTAAGTAGTAATAAAGTATCTTTAATATCATGTACCTACTAGCTTTTGCTTGTGCCTTAGCATATTCAGTTGTTGGCTTGGGATTCCTACAGTAACTCCTTTATTATAGTAAGGAAGCTTGCTATAGTTGTAGCTACAGGATTTCAGTTATAGTTATTCCGGTGAGAACTTCTGAGTTTTCTAAGATGAAATGTGGTATATGTTAATTCAAGTATAAGCTATCTTTACTTTATTTTTATATGAATTCAAAAGTAAACCCATTTCTGAGAACCTAATTACATATATGTATACAAGGAATAGCTCCTTCAAAGTAAACGATAAAGCCCCTAAAAAACATCCAGAAAGTAATATAAGTGCCAATGTTAGTACCATCCAGTTGAGCAATGTTCCAAGTCATGGACAACACCTGTTGGTTGTAAGGCTTAAGTAATATTGACATTCAGCAAATCTTACCTAGACTTCACATATCGCCGATGGTTCTGATAGTAATTAGTCAAACCATAGTAGAAGAAAACATCTGCCTTAAAGTCTTCAGTCAATTCAAAGGGTATGCTGCAAATACATGTTTCCATATTGTTATTTTTGATATATTCTGCACAAGTGACATTATCATAATCTTTGATACAATGCGTATAGTCAATGACATGTTCTTTAACCTAAAAAAAATAATATTAGTTCATACATGTCATTTCAAATGAATAAGGTATTATATTCTTAAATGTCATTTCCATAAGCAAAAGAGTGGAAAGGAACTTTGCTTATTGCTTAATTGTAACCTCTTAGGTACCAGGCATTTGCGGATCTTTTCTTGCTCTCCCTCCTACAGCTAAAAATTCATAAATAATACTACAACTATTAGCTTTATTGTACAAACAGCATTTTATTGATAAACATATTTACTATCACTTCAATAAAAACTGGTAAAGGTAAAGGGTTTATATGTCATCATTGAGAATCATGTACCCATCTCCCATACATAAGAAACACTATCTCAATTTCTGAACAGCTAAACAACAACTAGAATAAAATCCCTTCCTCGTAAAATTTTTGGTAAAAGATAATTTAAACAAGTATGCTGATTACTATGTTTAGATGGTGAATGGTGTTTATAATAACTAAAAACATTTTAAACCAAAAATTTTCTGAATTTATGCCTGAGCACAATATTGTGCCTTTGGTACCAGAGAGTAGAGTAGAGAGAGAGAAATATCAAACTCAGCACTTAAACCACTTTCATTTATGATTGATTTTATCACCAGAGCCAGATTCATGAATATTAGAAAAATGCACTTTTAGACCCACTTCTGGATCTATTAACCCGTCAAGCGTCCCCATACTAAGGAAATTATCCACCCTTGCCGCGTACAAACAGACATACACCTAACTTTGTTATGTTTATTCCTCTTTATTTTTAGGTATGTTCCCTAATATATACAGTATAAAAAAAAGTAATAAGAATAAGTTTATGATAAATATAATAAGTAATAATAAATTTATTTACTAAAAAAATACATAGTTTTTTATATATAGCACATTACCAGGGGTCAAAATGAACTCTATGCTACTGTAAATAAAATCCAACTGAAAATGGCGCAATATAAATGGCGGCCGGATCAAATTACCAAAACAATATCTGATAAAAAAATATTAAACGCACAAAATATTGTCCACCCAAAAATACTAGAACGTAGGACAGGCCATTGGCTTCACTTTTGAATACTTACAATTAGCCTGTCTGATAAAAGTCATCCTGAAAAAAATCCCCCACGACACAAAACGCTTAGAGACCACTGTGGTCCCTAGGATGCGTAACGGGTTAAACAGCTAAGTACATTTTTATAGATTTGTGTGCTACAGTCAACTGTCATTATTATGCATATTCTTTTGTCAAATTAGGTAAATTAAAACTAATTTGTCAAAGCCATTATTGATTATAATGCGAAACCAATAATTTTGTAAATAATGTTTCAGACAATGCAATTGTACCTCAATAATATCAAAAAGTAACAAAACTGGCGTTTGCAAAGTATCTATAAATGAAAAGAATCAGAGGTAAACTTTCTATAACAAAATGAATGCATGTAGAAACTTGAGAGCCATTAGTGAATGACATAATATAGGTAGTTGAGGATTATACATTGTCCACTTGGTGATGCTTTGCAATTCAATGCTTAGTTCCAGAAAATAGTGTAACAGGTGTAGTCTCAGTTTGACATAGAAAAAAACTATTTCTTTAGGAACTTATCAAAGGGTTAAAACTGTCTCTGTTGAGTTGCTACACATTTACATACCTATTTCAGCATTCATAATAATAGATAGAATATTTTGTAAGTGTTCCAACACTAACTTGTTCATCTGGTGACAACACTAAGTAGTCATTCAGGAACTTTAGTTTTGAAACATTAGTGGTAATACCATTGACACTAACCTCAAGCAGGGTTCATGGTGTTTTGACAACACAAATGTCAAAGTTAGCATAGTTACACCTAGGTGTGGTAATACAGTTTTTGAATGCAGACCTAAGTAACTAAAAGGGAAAACACGAGAACTACCAACCAAGTTGTTCCATTATATTTTATTGTAACAATAACTGCAATGTCCTTACCTCATCAGAGAAGTATAAAAGACTGATACCGACAGGAATGAAAGCAATGCCTATGACAAAGAAAGTAGGCAGTACCGTTCCTGCAGTCAGTATAGGCTGCCAAGCTGGAAGTCGCTGCTGTTTGAATGCAGATTCTATTTCAAGGAAAAACATATAGTAAAATAAGTACTTGGAAAATCAATTGACAAAAAAATTTAGTGACCAAAATCTTACCAGCAGGACGTCTGGATTTAACATTCTGATCAGAAGTATCACTAGGCGTTGCCATATCGTATAAAAATCTGTCGTTACAAACTATTATTGAAAGATCTAACAAATATATCAACAAAATTACAAAAACCAGCCTTCTTTCTTTCTTTTCTGAATGAATGGCAGTCATATTACTTCTGAGTATATTTTGCCAGTGTCATGTCTAGGAAACTATATCAGTTCGAACAATTTTGAGCCACGATCCATTAGAAAATCTGAAACAAACAAATCTGTCGACATAACACAAATAAAAAGGTACGATACGTTACATGTTACATGAGCATATTACAAACTAACATTATTCTCATTAATAAAAATCGAAAATGCTTGCCAAATTTCTTTTGACAAGATACATAATTAATTAGTGAGAAATATTTACAGGAAACTGAACTACTTGTATTAAATTTAGTGAATTTAAAAACTTGCTACGCTTATAAAGGGTTTTGCAATAAGAGGTTTCATTTTTAATAGCCTGCTATTTAGTTAGCTATTAATTTTGAAGCTGTCATCTTTTGATATTTGACAAGTAAAAAACTACGCCATTATTAAAAATGGTACGATACACGATTCAACAACGCACTGAAGTTGTTAAAATTACAATTACAATCGCAATCTTGCAAGAAAAGTTTCCTGACCGTGTAGTAGTACCTCGTAGAGGTGATCGCAATTGGCCACCGAGATCTTGTGATTTAACGTGAAGTTATCGAGAACATACAGCCGCAAATGTGCGATTTAGTGATGGAAAATTTCATAAAAAAGATATAGTGCTGCAAATGTAGCCATGGCGGCCATTTGGCTGATTTGTAAAGGCAATTGCGTATCCATAGCATCAGAATCTTCGGATGTAATATAAGAAGTATAAATTTGCGAGATTTGTGACTTTTCTTTTTATCATAACGGAGACGCAGAAATCCTGCCCGGCCGCATCATCATACCTACATCATCACGGCTACAAACTCGAGCACAATTTTGTGAGTCGTGCAGGTGTATGAATGGTCGTCTGGGAGGATATCTGCTTCGTTTAGCGCCTTCATGGCCTTGAAGACAGGGACTTGTCGATATAGTGGGTGCGCGTAGATCACATGGCCACACTCGTATCTATGCGTGCCTATACAGGTCTCATAGTGGTGACACGGACGTAGCTTGACTCTTCACGAACCTGTGTTTGACTACTGACAAGGTTCGAGAGCAATATCCCACAGTAGAACAAGTTATTTTGGAAGACTTTAACGCCCACCATCGTGAGTGGCTCAGTTCTGGAACATATAACTACGCAGGGATATCTGCTCATGAATTTGCTCTGACCTATGGATTCTCTCAGCTGGTACTTTCTCCAACGAGAATACCAGATATAGAGGAACATACGAGCTCCTTACTGGACCTTCTGCTGACTACTCGTCCGGTCGGATACTCCGTCTCAGTGGATGCGCCTCTTGGCTCCTCGGACCACTGTCTCGTTCGGACTCAAGTGTCATGCACACAACCCGATCCTTCTGGGCTAACTATTTGGCACGTCGTGTGTGGCACTATAAGTCGGCAGACTGGGACGGATTGCGAGAATTTTACGCATCGTACCCGTGGAGGCAGATCTGCTTTAACTCAGAAGATCCTGACGTCTGCGCAGCCGCCGTCACTGAGACAATCCTTGCTGGTATGGAATGCTATATTCCTAACCCGCGAGTAGCTGCCGGCGTCAAAAACCGACCGTGGTTTAATAGGTCTTGCAGTGAAGCTAAAATTCTGAAGCAAACTGCGTTTGAGGCTTGGAGCATAGCTCGTAATAATAAGGATCCGAATATTTCTCAATTAAAACGCAAATTAAATGCTGCCTCGAAGACCGGTAAGAAAACAACTGCCAGAGCTCAAATCCAATGCATCGGCAAAATTGGTGGGCGACTTGCGGTTATCCCTCTAGGGGTTGTGCTATCTGGCCGCTTGCTAAAGCTGCGCAAGAGAACTTTTGCCAGTTGTCGTTACCACTACTGAGAAAGACCGATGGTAACTTGGCCCACAGTGCAAAAGAGTAAACCGATTTACTGGGCAGTCTTTCTCCCGCTAACTCTAATATGAACGATGAAGGCGCTGTACCACCCACTATACCGTGGTACGTTAAGATCATGCTTGACATCTCCGTTACACAGCGGGAGGTACGGCGGGCGTTATTTCCTCTAGACGTTCATAAGTCGAGTGGGCCAGAGGATATACCAGCAGTGGTGCTTAAGCAGTGTGCCTGAGTTATGTTCTGTACTTACGCGCCTCTTCGCGCTTTCCTACCACACTAAGCAATTGCCGTCTTCATGGAAGACTGTAAATGTGCGTGCACCCGGTGCCAAAAGAAGGCGACAGATCAGATCCATCGAATTACAGGTCTATCGCTATTACCTCTCTCCTCTCCAAGGTGATGAAGCGTGTCATCAACACACAGCTTCTAGGATACCTAGAAAAACACGGCCTGGTCAGCGGTCGTCAATATGGCTTTCGCCAGGGTCGCTCGACTGGTGACCTTCTAGTGTATATCACACACGATGGGCACTAATAGTCATAGTATTTAAAATTGTACTGTAACAGTAATCCATCTGGAAGAGCATAAGTTCCTATAAGAACAGGCCAGACCTAGTTAGGGTGCTTATGTAACAAATTTTGCTTTATATACATAATTAATGTAACATATTATAACTAAAAGCATTGTAAAAAATCTTTTGACCAATAAAAAACTATTATTATTATTATTATTATTATAGTTATACTACGCTCACTGAAATTAAAGGTCACACCGAGCTCACCGAAGAGAGCGCCGTCGCCGTCCGCGCGCCTTCCCGACGCCGATAGACCATTTGTAAACTACAGTGCTCCGCTGACTTCCGCAATTAAATACCAGTACTACTAACCATTGAGAGTCAGGGCGAGGCATTGGCCGTAGAAGGCGTTCGATCGGGTCTGGCACCGGGGTCTTCTATCGAAGTTGCCATCTTACGGAGTACCCGAGGGTTTGTGCAAATTGCACACGAGCCGTAGTTGCTCAGGACATTATTGCTGGTGTCCCGCAAGGCTCAGTGCTGTTACCTACGCTGTGTCTAATGCATATCAATGACATGTTGGACATCAATAAAAAAATTATCAATACACATTGCTATGCAGATGACAGTACTGGAGACGCTTATTACGGTCGTGCGAGCATCCCTCGTTCCGTTGTGAAGGAAAACCGTGGAGAACTTGTGTCACAAAGCGAAACCACTCTGTCCAAGGTCGCTAACTTTGGAAGGGAACACTTAGTCCGATTCAACCCCATAAAGACACCCCATAAGCCTGCGCGTTTACCGCTAAGAAAACCCCATTCACCGAGGTCCCAAAATTCCAGAACAGTCTCCATCTCCAAGAGCACTGGGATCCTTGGTGTTAACATCTACAACGATGTTCGGTTCCGAGATCATTTGCAAGACAAGGTGAAGCTGGCGTCCATAAAACTTGATGTACTCAACGGAGCAAGGGGAAAAAGTTGCTGCTTCACAAGTCGAAAGTTCGGCCTCATATGGAGTACTGCTGCCATCTCTGTGCGGGTGCACCCGGATACCAGCTGGGCCCTTTTGACTTGGTTCAACAAGGGGCTGTGAAAATTGTCGACGATCCCAAACTCACTTGCCGTATTGAGCCGCTGACCATCACGGTGACCAGGGTGACCGCTTACCATCAGGCGGACTGTTAGCATGTTTGCCACAAAAAAATTACACACCACACGCGTCGTGTAACTACTATGTGCTACAACTGTCGTAAATACAGTCCAGCGATTGGTCCGAATTTTAGTGTACATTAGGCCTGTAAGCTATATGGCGCTGTACTGGTAATTTAAAATAGTTTTGGCATGTCTCAAATTTGGCCATTTTAATTATTTTTTGTTATTCATTAGAGTTCACACTATTTTTCACTGTAAGTTTGAGGTTTGTACGATAGAACAAAAACAACGAAAATGTGTTTCTTGCATGGAAACCCCCGTAAATTACTATTTTAACTGTAGGTACTAAATTTCTTTTTAAGTATATATTAATAAAACCAGGAAGTATGTTTGTACGATTTTATTTAATAGCAATAAACAATGTACCTTAGCCTTATATTTTACGTTATCACAATATAAAAATGCAACCCAAAACATTAGTGTTTTAAAAAAAGGGTGTTTTTTTATTACCCAATATTTACTTATATAGAAAAAAATCACCCTCGCTTATGAGTGTAGGCCGTGCCCCAACAGTGTGGACGTATGAAGGCTGGCGAGATATAGAAGAATATATCATAGTTACTTAGAGTACCGATAAAATGCAAACCTTATATTTAAGTATATTCAAAAAACCTATTTATTAATAGATAGTTACTTACATTAGACAAAGTTAGTTATAGACAATGTATATTTCCCCTACAAGGTATTGTGTGTTCAATCTTATTAGTGATGTAAACCAAAAACATTTGAAATCCGTTACAATTACATTGAGATACATAGTATATGCATACGTGTACTATTTATACAGTTTTAATCAGCCAACATTGCTGAATAGCGATAAACAATAAACTCCTAAGGAATACAGCTATAGGTATATAGGTACATAGGAATTTTTTTTTTAAATTAAACTACTTACATTGTAAATCTTGTTTATAAATTGTTTCAATACAAAACATGTATTTATGATTCATTATAATATTATCTTTCGTTTGTAATTTTATAAAGAGTACCTATTTGACTAACGGAACAAAACAGTATTGTATTCCTTTGTAAAGCTAGTTGTAGTTACTTCACTTGACGATTCGAAAGTGTTCTTATAAAGCCATTTGAATAAAAGGATATTGAATTTTATGAAAATAAACATTTAAACTGACTCGCCAGGTAGGTCGCCATTTTTACACTAATAATTTTGTAATTCTAACTAAATAAACCATAGGAAGAGACTTAAAACCAGTGCACAAGTACTATATTGTTTTAAAGTGGTGCTGCTGATATGTTTATTGTAAAAGAGTGACGTCAAAATCGAACTGGCCACTAGAGATTCAATTTTCTACTTTAAATTTTGCTCAAATTTTTGTATATTTTAATAAACAAATTTTAAAAGATTAAATAAACATAATATTGTACGTTTATTTACATAGCAATAAAGATGGGTCAATATGTCTGGTCTATATATTTAAATTATGTCCATAAGTCCTTGTTATTTTGATTTCTTAAATATATTTTTGATACATTATTATACATACCTACATACATTCCTCTTTTTGTTTATCTGTTTATTACAAAAATACAAAATATAAATAATAATAATAAATATATGTAGGATAGGTAATGTAAGTAGAATGAGTGAGATTCTGTAACAATATTAATAATAAATTATTATTGTGACGAATTAAACACAGAAAAAAAAAAGAAAAAATGCCAAAACTTCGTCCATATCCACTTTTCAATAATTAAAATACACTTGAGAGCATAAAAATCGACCACACCTTGATTTTTCGGATTTTAAGAAAATTATTATACAAATATACACTATATGGGGTGTCAAATGAATGCTTATTTCAGTACCTATCCAACGATACTAAATTTTGCACATGAAGAAGCACTAATTAGCACTTTAAGCCGATAATTATCAACCCTGCCGAAAATTACTAAAAACAATGAAAACAATATGTAAATGTTTATGAAAGGTTTTATGGAAAAAAATAATTACAAAAAAATCTTAGTAACTAGTGTTCCCTCCCCTTGCCCTGATGACTTCTTCCATCCGGTTTCTTGTCGATATGATGAGCCTAATAATAATTGTCAGTGGAATGGCGTCCTATTTTGCCTGCTCGGCTTCTTGCAGCTTTTGGAGACACGTTGGAGCTGTAGTTCTCGGCCGAATTCCCCTTTCTAGCTCTGCCCACATATGCTCAAAGGGGTTTAAGTCAGGACTCCGCGCTGGCCATTACATTACTCGAATTCCAACTTCTCGAAGATACTGCCTTACTATTGCTGCAGTATGTGGTCTAGCATTATCTTGCATTAAAGTGAAGCCGTCGCCAATACATCCAGAAAAATCATGCTCCGAGTACTTCACTGACGTAGCGATGAGCAGTCAATCCCCCTGATCCACCGTTCTGGGACGCTCCGACATTGAAAACAAGTTCCGTCTTTGCTTCTAGAGAAATCCCATTCCAAATCATGCACGATCCTCCTCCATAAGGGACACGTTCGCTGATGCAGTATTGGGCAAATCGCTCTCCCAGCCTTCTGTATACTCTTCTCCGTCCGTCATTACCAAATAAACATATTCTGCACTCGTCTGAGAACAGTACGGCTTGCCATTGGTCAATGGACCCATTTAGGTGTTATGTGGCAAACCAAAGTCGGGCTTCTCGATGCGTTGCGGTCAATTTCGGGCCGCTGGCTGGTCTGTGTGCCCTCAAATTAGCTCCAGCGATTCGTCTTCTGACGGTCCACATACTCACACTGACGTTTCTTGCCGATTGGAGTCTCTGCCCCAGCTGAACTGCGTTGAGGCGACGATCTCCGAGAGAAGTATTGACGAGATAGTGGCTCGGCTCCGGCCAGATCCGTGTCGACGAACGTAGCTACCAGTAGCCAGAAACCTCTGGTATATACGACGTTCTGCAGACCGGTTCAGGTTAAGTTCTTGAGATTGATTGTGGCCAGATTGGATCAATGCAACAGCTTGGGCGGCTTCTTAAGGCGTGGTGTCCATTCATCAAGGTGGTAAGTTAGAAAAAATGCAGGAGATGTTCACAGGAAGAGCGCTGATAGAAAACTGCTAGAAAACCGCGTTCGTGTCTTCTCACACACACACAGTGTGCGTGTGGGGAAATTTGATCGAGGCGTGGCCTCCTGCAAATGGTAGCTATCCGCTGCCCGTGACTACGAGCAGGTCTTCGGGTTGGTCACTGACCGTCGGCTTCAATGGGTCTTCAGCTAAGAGCCGCCTGGGGCGGCTCTGCCGCGAAGAGCCCTGCTACCAGCATCGCTCTCCACAAGGACTAGGTCCCGTGGGTAGGCTTTGCTGTCCGGTGGCCGCGCGTGCTGCGGCGCCAAGTCTTTAATGTGCGGCAATCGGGACTCGTCAGCGCGCGCGAACATGTTGGTCGCGAGGCGGCCGACAAAGTCGTCCAGTGGCTCGATCTGCAGGTCCCGCTCAATCGTAGCGTTCCTCACGTAGCGAGATGCGCCGACTATGGTGCGAAGAGCCCTGTTTTGAACTGTGCGTAGTCGCTTGCGCTGGGTTTCGCTTAGTAGTGCGAACCATGCCGGCGCTGCGTACGTGAGGCGGGGTCTAATGTAGGTTTTGTAGACCCCGAGCTTCGTCCGTAAAGGCAGTTTTGCCCTGAGCACTGGAGCGAGCAAAGCCTGTGTGGATCTGGTCTGGTTGACGATGCTGGTCACATGCGCCTTCATTGTTAGCAGACGGTCAATGGTGACACCGAGGTACTTGGCGTTGGGGCACCATTTGATTTGTTGCCCTGAGAATTGAAGCGGTAGAGGTATCTTCTGTGTGCGGTGCAGAAGGATGGCTTGAGTTTTGCTCACGTTAACCGACAACCTCCATTTGGAGAGCCAGTCTGGCAAGGCGTCGAGGGTCCGCTGCATCTTGGTAGCGGCGTGATCTGGTCTGATGGAGGAGGTCAAGTACGCCGCGTCATCAGCGTATAGTGCCAGCATAGCTCCCCCCTCCTTCGGGATGTCGTCGGTGTAACATGAGTAAAACGTCGGAGATAGTACACTCCCCTGAGGTACTCCGGCTTCAATGGGGCGCACAGAAGATATTGTCTCTTCAATTTTCACGCTGAAGCTGCGGTCTTGAAGGAAGGACTGGATAACCATAGTTATCCTGCGCGGGATCTGGGACGACGAGAGCTTGAACAGCAGACCTTGGTGCCAAACTCGATCGAACGCCTTCTCCATGTCGAGGAGTACTGCCACAGTGCATTCCTTTTTGTTCGCGGCCACCGCGACGTGGTGAAGTACTCTCGACAACTGAAGGGTGGTGGAGTGTTCCGCTCTGAAGCCAAACTGTTCTGGGCGTGGGGTGAAGTGCTCATGCAGGTGTTTCAGCAGGAGCTTTTCGAACACCTTAGAGATGTGTGGCAGCAAAGTTATCGGCCGGTAGCCCTCAGGTTTTTGGGTGTTCTTGCCAGCCTTTGGTATCATTATGACGTGGCCTAATTTCCATGTCTGTGGAAAGTGTCCAGTGCGCATTATGCCGTTGAACAGGCGCGTCACCGCTGCCACAGATTTCGGCGGGAGGTGACGCAGCGCTGTGTTCGTAATGCGATCGGCACCTGGAGCTTTGCGGGGTTTGGTCTTGAGGAAGCCACGTCTAACTTGTCCCGGAGAGAAGACGACAGGGTCCTCTTCTGGGGCTATCGGCGAGGCAAAGTAGTCTCTAAGGTGTTGCTCGACTGCTGCGACATGGTCCAGATCTGACGCGTGGTTTGGCTTGAACTGGCGTTCGAGATGATCCGCTAGTATCTCCGCACTAACCATCAGAAAACCGATTGCCGATAACAGCCTTTTATACCTTAATTAGGCTCGCAGCCGCATAGTGAGATAACGTGCAAATTTTTCCGCTTTCGGTTTTCTTCCTCTAATAGGTTGTGTTTACTCTCTATATGCAAAAATTATGCATCATTGGATACGTAATTAATCCAGGTATCTATTGGTATGCTACATGAAATTAAAAAAATGGAGTTAATAATAATGCAACAAAAAATGTAAGGGGTGCTCGATTTTTATGCTCTCAAGTGTATTTAGTTATATATAGGATAAATAGAAAAAATATTGTGGTAGGTATGGATAATTTGATAGTAAAATCGTAAAAAAATATAGTAGATTGTATAGGCACACTTTATTGTCTAGAAAAATAAATTTCATTTATAATACTAAGTTGTGACTACTATATAAAAAGCGGGCTTATATCTAAGTGGGATCTCTTCCAGTCACCCTCTGAGTATTTGCGACTAATAGCGACTATTCGGGCTAAGTCGCATACAAATAAGAAATATCCATACTAATATGCGAAAGTAACTGTGTTTCTGTTATCTCTTCACGCTTCAAACAAAAACACAAAAAAAATTAACATACAATCTAATTATGAGTTATATTACTAACTAATTATATAATGTGGAAAGAAATATAGTGCCTAAATTGAAATGGGAGAGAGTTTCAAGAATATAGATTAGGATAACGAATGTATTTTTTGTCTTTAACGTAATAATTTTTTTCATAAAAATAATAATAATTAAAAACTTAAATAAAATAATCCCGTAGGATAACGAATGTATTTTTTGTCTTTAACGTAATAATTTTTTTCATAAAAATAATAATAATTAAAAACTTAAATAAAATAATCCCGCTAAGCCACCAAGTCACGTTAAGTTACCTCGTTAAGCCTTGTAGTACTTTAGTAGTAGGTATAAATATCAATGTGCTCACCACGTCAATGTCAAATGCTACCACCCTCACCCCATGCTGTCAAAAGATTACGGATAATATATATGTCATTGCTTACTGTCAAAACCAAAATAGAAAACATGCATTGTGACGTTGTCAATGTGACTTGATTTGTAAATAAATAAATTGTAGAAAAAAATTAAAAGTGTGCGACAACAATGCCCAAACGTAATGACGGAAACCCATACTAGTAATAGTGTTATCGTGATAGTAAAGCTAGCAGGTGAGGCTCTGGCTGGCAGCAGGAAACGTACCTATGTATGTTTGTTTTGCATGCTAAGTACAGTATTAAAAACTAAGTTGCTTAAATTTTTCACCCGCAGTAGATGCAGGTAGACCACAGTAAGTATGTCCAACAATTTGATAAATGAGTTACAGTTTAATAAAGTTGTATGTGTACCATCTGTCGCGTTAGATTAAACGACAGAAAAA
This sequence comes from Apoda limacodes, assembly GCA_946406115.1. Taxonomy (NCBI): domain Eukaryota; kingdom Metazoa; phylum Arthropoda; class Insecta; order Lepidoptera; family Limacodidae; genus Apoda; species Apoda limacodes. The sequence continues at coordinate 14,750,067 of OX291559.1, forward strand.
GGAATAGCTATAAGCAAGCAAGGTAGGTAATCAACTGACTCTGAGTAAATGTCACACGTCATCTTAATTCATTCATAAACGAGTGAAAAGTATAGTACAATAACTACAGTAGTATCTGTAACAAAAAGACATAGCGGTAGGTTTTTTTAGTTAATTGTTTTTTATTTAGGTGAATCAGAAGTATGAAATTTCATTACTTTTTATTAATATTCTTGATACTTCCTCCCATTTCAATATAGGCTCAATATTTCCTTTCACAGTATATACTTTTACATACATATAACTTTAATATGTGCACTACATTGCGAATTTTTCGTGTCTATTTACAATATTTTGTGTGTTTGTAATTTACCATCTTATATTATTAACTTTTCCGGTGACATTATTGAAGTATATTACGAACTAATTTATTTTAACTTATACCTACCTATAAATAATAATATAAATGTTTTAAACTGTACATACATACATTACATTACATAGTAACCTTGCTTTACAAATTTTTTTGAATCACTTCCATTTTTCCAATGGCTCTTTTATTATTAGTACGTTTCCACATTTGGACACACCTCTTAAAATATTTCGGATTAATACTCGTATTTTAAGCACCTGGGAGCTTTGCTCGATATTTTCTTTGAAAACCAAAACCCTATGAAAATACAAATTTTATCCAAATCGTTGGAGCCGTTTCCGAGATTCGCAAATATATATATATATATATACATAATATATACATTGTTCACCGAGGGGTAAAGTGACCGATTACTAACGAGGGTGTAGTTTGATCCTAAATACACACGAGGTAGGAATTAGTCTTTTTAAGACCTTGAGAAAGCTCTCTGAGATGACCAATGACATACCTAGTCCCTTTTACGTCAATGTAGCGTTCTTCGCGGACGATACGGCGCTTTACTGTTCGCACCGACACGTCCGTCGAATAAGCCTGGCCCTCTTGGCTTGTACCAATACACTTTGCCCTAGGTAGAAAAATCGAGAAAGGCCACGAGGCAACTCACCCCAGTCCATCTTTTCGGCCAACTCATTCCCTGGGTAACAAAGGTCAAATATCTAGGTGTCACTTTGTTTTCTCGTCTTAATTTTAGAGCCCACAATAAAAGAGTAAGAGATCGAGTACTCGGTAGCCTTACAAAAAAAGTAAATTGTCTCTTAGAAATAAGTTGACGCTTTACAAAACTTGTATACGGTCTATACACACATATGCGAGCGTAATGTTTGGTCACACAAAGAATACTCCCTTGCAAGTTTTACAAAATCACTTAATGCGAGGTGCAGTAGGCGTCCCATACTACATGAGGAATATCGATCGCCATAGCGATTTCGAGCTACCGACCATCAAAGCCTTCATCAAAGACGAGAAGGCAGCCCTCCACCCCAATCCCCTTGTTAGGCACGCTTGCCATTACGCCTTCAATAGCGGGGCCTTATGACCCTTTAGATACCCTAGGCACGTAACAATCGACTAAGGCGATGATATCACCACTAGGCTCACAGCTTAAGCGCCTTCTATGCCCGCGTTTGCGAACACAGCTTACACAAATACATAAAGAATACGTCATCGCCGGCTAAGACGGAGCTTTAGACAGATCACTTAAGCGCGATAGGTATAGGCCCAAGCCGAGGTTCATGTCCAGGACAAGCAAGCGAGTACTTGTCCAAGCAGTCCCAACTTTCCGCAGCAGAGTGCATGCAGCACCGCAGCATAAGTTGTTCCACGTGTAGTTGTCAAGGCCATCCGCGGCCATCAACAGTAGACAGTAGTTAGATAAAAACAACTGAGCAAGTAAGTAATAAAGCATCTCTTTGTATGAAGTTTCTTTCTGAGCAGGTGTTGTGATAATATATCTTATAGGTACCTTTAAACGAGCAATTCTTGTATATATGTATATAATCTGAATCTCGGACACGGCTCCAACGATTTTCATGATATTTTAGAAAACGTCGTTTTATCCGTATTTTTAGGCAATGATAAATTGAAAAATATGACTCTTCTTGACATCTATTGGCGAGTAGCAATACTATTACTTTTACCGACACAGCAATACTAAAGCTACTTGACAATAGATGGCGTTGTTAAGCAATACAAAAGCTACTTGACAATAGATGGCGTTGTTAAGCAACACTAAAGCTACTTGACAATAGATGGCGTTGTTAAAAAACGACCAAAGCTCGGTCCAGCAGGTACTTAGATTTAATTAATATATAATTTAATAAAGCTTTGTTATTCAGATTACAATAGGTACTTGAATTGGTTTTTGTTAAGATCTTCTAAAACATTTTTTTTTCTAATTACATATTTTTGCCATTTTTTTTCTTAATATATTTTTTGTCAATTGAACAACACTCATAATGAATTGTGTTACGACAAAAGACTATGAGTAGGTACTTTTCTTCTGTCTCTGCCTAAAATCACATATAAAACACCCACAATACCACAGACGATGATAATACAACCTGTAACTATGAGTGAATTTCCTGCTCCATTCAACTTGTAGATAGGTGAGGTGATTATCAGTTTTCTCGTACCGTTGTAAAAAGACACCGGGTAATCTGAGAAACATAGTTATATATATATATATATTTTATTGTTTATATACCTAACCTATATGGAGCTTTAAATCTATATAAAAATAAATATACATATTATAATATATTTAAATAAAATATTTATTTTTGATATTTTTTTCGTGGGGTAGGTACAAACGTCATCCATCAGTCATTATTCAAATAAATGAATTGTACAAAATATTACCTTCACAACCTTAAAAAGCACAGAAAGTAGATAATACCCAAAACTATAGATTCATTACTAGAAACTCGAAATATTTCTCTACTTAAAACACGTTATTATCATAATAAACAGCTACTTGTGCACTATCATAGTCGCGAAAAACATATTTGTCTAGTGAATGCAATCCGGATTATCCGTAATTTGAAAAATCCGGATATTCGTTAATTATCAGTAGCTCATTGGCGACTACGGATTGCAAATTTACCCACATTATATTTTTTATAAAAAAAATTTCAGTAATCGGGAATTTAAACGATTTTTACCACAAAAATCAAGACTGGCAAATATTTTATGGCCGTTTAAAAACAGTTCCTGAAACTCAACAGCATCAAAGTGGAACTGAAAAGTGCAGTTTTGTTAACGTATTTATCCGACGAAACTTGCTGTTTGATTTGTAACCTGGCGCAACCACGCGACGTTGAAGGGGTTATCTATAAGGAGCTGATAAAGTTGTTGACTAATCACTGTACAACCAAAAGATCCTCCACTTTTGCAGATTGAGCTAAGTTTTATGATGTCGTAAGATTTGAAAGTAAAAGTGTCGAAGAATGGACGGCGTAACTAAGAGGTCTCGTAATATATTGCGACTTCAGGGCGGCGCTGGATACTTTGTTACGTGACCTTTTTTTAGGCCAGAATTCAGACTAAGGCTTAAAAATGCGCAGAACCACGAATCGTCCAGGTGCCGGTAAAAAGAATATAAGTGTCAGTGCTGTGGTAAAAAAGGACATTTAAAAAAGGTGTGTAGTGCTTGAAAATAATGTTAAAATGTGTATGAAACTAGATTCTGGTTCAGGCACGAGTGTTTTATCTAAATAATTATATGTATGTCAAATATTTTTTAAAGATTAAATTATTCAAAAATGCCATCACCTTAAGAGATTAGTTCTCGAAGCGTGATGTCCTACGGAATTTTACTATAGGGACACGCAGCTGATATTCAAACAATCTTTGGGTTGCAGAAGAGACATTCTTTAAGAGATAAATATCAGGAAATCAAGGTCTTAACCTTACTGTCTCAGTATATATTAGATAATTTAATTTATGTTCATACAAATATTGACTATTTTAAAAATTATAGCGTAATTCATAATCGTAATACTCGAAATAGACACAAAATGGCTCTGATCCGCACAATGAAAAAAAAATCATTTAAAGGACAATATATCCATTTTTACAATAAGATTCCTGCAGAATTATGTCAATTAAACTTAAAAAAGTTTAAAATATTTGTAAATCAGAATCTTGTCAAAAAAGCTATTCAATAGCACAATTCAAGACTACCTTGATGATAAAAATGCATCAATTTTGCAGCATCAATCAAGGATTCAATATTTTTTTGTTTACATAATTTACTTGATAATTTGTGTTGATTAATCAAAATTAAAAGAGCGACTGCTGGAGAGTTTTTTTCGCCGTTACTAACTAGTAACTTATAGTTTATTGACTTCAAAAAAGTGATACGACATTCTATTTTTGTGAAATTAAGCATTTGAATTTGGCCAACAGTAAGGGTCCACGTTTCTGTACAGTGAATCATCAGTGAAAGCACAGACTCGTTATAGACATTCTGCTTTAAACACCGAGGTTAGACAAAAAAATGTTACGCAGTTTTCTAACCGTTGCCGAGCTTTAGTTTCTTTATATCATTGCTTTATTAAAGTTGCTAAATGCAGTACTATGCCTCAAACTTATAATTAAAACAGGGAGACTTTACAAAAGGTAATCTGATTCTCTAAAAAATCAATAAACTAAATTATAATAATAAAATAAAAAAATATAAAATTGTACCTAAGTTATAGGCAAAAAATATTTCAATTAATAAAATTGTATATGATTTAATACCAACTAGTAGTTTTTTATTCCAGTTCATCAACTTAACTTGAATACAACTATTTTTGTACTTCTATAATAAAGTATTGACTTTAAGACTTCGAAAAATACAATATACGGTTTTAGAATCCAGATTTCAATAAGGATTTGAATTTGTATTCCCTATATTCGTCCATAAAGTTAGTGAATGTATGAATTACTTGCTTCTCCCGCGGCTTTGTCTGCGCCTAATTTTCATCATCGCCGTAGGATTCTTTCTTACACATAGTTTGACTTGGGTATAAGATAATTCATGTCATTTTCTGTTACCCCCTACCTGCTACCCCGGTGCAAACATCAAATCACCCATATTACCGTTAAAACGTGAAAGAAACGTGCTTCCCGATATTACACGTGGAAAAATCTATTTCCACTGGAACTCTCAACACTATAGCTAGCAAATTGCATTGCATAGCACAAGAAGTGCACTGGTAACCAGTCCTTAAGGCTCAGTAATTCCTAACTAGCGCCGCGCCGCCAAGCTTTGTACAAAACACATTTCAAAAATCAATTATTTAGAACTAGTGACAAGCTATTTTTATAACTTTGTACGTGGTTTAATATACCTGAGAGTTTTTGCTAAAAGTGGCCGTTTTTAGTGGAAACGCTATTTACACCTCTCAGGTATACTTTGGATACAATACATAACGTTCATACAATTCATAACGAAGGCGAAGAATGGGACGCCCTCAAGCCCGGTGGACCGACGACCTTAAAAAGGTGGCTGTTGGTGGCTGGATGCGGAAGGCAGAGGACCGGGAGAAATATAAGCGCCATAGAGGAATGTCTTATGTCCAGTGGACCAATATAAGCTGATATGACGATATGATTATAACGTTCTAAAAGTTTGTCACTTGTTTTGAATAATTGATTTGTAATATTTTTGAAATGTTTTTTACACAAAGATGAAACAAATAACATTTTTTGGCGGCACTAGTTAGGCAGTCGTTGCGCCTTAAGAGGTATAGATAACTTCCAAGACGGTTACTGACGTCCACGAGCGCCGCCAATGGTCATTTATCATTTCGAATTTGAACAAAGCTAATTTCAAAAATTCTACAGAAACAATAGTTGCAAGCTTTTTTGAAATTTTTTGTATATTCTCTAGAATAAATCTCTGAGTTTTAGATAGCATATCTGCTTAAAGTGACCGTTTTTAGCAGAGATGGTATCTACAACTCAGAGATTTATCCTAGAAACAAAAAAAAATGGTTCTAAAAATAGCTTATATAAAGTTGTATATTTCTATATGTAAAAGCAGATTTTTTAAAATTCGCTTTGTACAAAGATGAAATTAAAAATATTGATCCGCGACGCTAGGTGGCAGGGGTAACACTCATAAATTTTATTAACAATGACTTATTCATTAGATCTTAAAATAGTTAGGTACTTACTGTATTCCACTCTCAAGGTGAACGTGCCGACAGGGATAATTTGATTTATCCGTGCAAATGGCTTCTTTTTCCAGTTGGTTTTCATCCAGCTTATAAATTTTTCATCCTAAAACAAGTTTGAGTCTATAATTTCAAATTTTAATAATGCTGTAGAAACGAAAGCGCTGTTGTGGACTAGATAGGTTTGGCACGACACTAAATGGCAGAATAAGAAATAGTAGTGTAGTGTATTGAAAAAGTATGTTTATTCTAATAGGCAGGTAAGGTCATTCCTACAAAAAACAGAAAAAAATAAGAATTTTCTGGTGTGTTTCTAATGTGTGAACTAGATACCTATATAGGTTATTCAATGAATGTTAATTTGTAAAAACCTTGTTCTTGTAGTTGTCGCACATCTGTTGTGACAGACAGAAAACAATTTGGCTCAGGCTCAAAATTACTTTAGACTGATTATACACATTTTGCATTAAAAAGATTTTTTTTTGGAAAAACATTACTTATCGAGCTGTTTAGATTGAGGATAGTAAAGAAAAAACGGTCAGGTGCGAGTCGGACTTAATGATTAAACTGACAATTTTACTACCCATATTTTTTCTATACCGTAGGGCCTTATATCGTTTCTTATGGAGTAAACTCCAAAAAGGGAAATCCTCCATCCATAAAAACATGACACTTCTTAACAAAAAGGTTCTGTGTATCATAATAAATGGCTTTTATTTACCCGGATAGTTTCTATTTACCCGGATAGTTTCTATTTACCCGGTGTGCTGTGTCTGGTTAGAGCTGGCGGCGGGGCGAAAACTGGCGAGAGGCACACGCTGCCCTGGCAACTTCATACAAAACTACGTTATTCGTGGCTACTAACATTAACAAAAACAAATGACGTGTGATGACTGCGTTCTATACAAGTGGTCTTGTACCGTTACAGAAGGGCGGCGGTGGTAGTCTATTCCAGAGGTCGTATTGGCCGTATCTAATCAATGAACTTCTAAGTAGAAAAGTTACGTACCTACTGCATTAAGTGGTATTACTTATACTCTGGCAGCGGTAATTCTATGGTACGCTGTGGCCTGTGGGTGGTTTCAGGTATATATATTGTAGTCTTTGGTCAGTGGCAATGTCTTCCCGCGTAACGGGGAACTCCCCTCATGGCGGTGACTCACCTTCGGGTTCGAGACTCACGTCGGTCGAAGGGACGCCCCCGAGAGCGACAACCCAAGCCGAGGCTTACCCCGCGGGGAGCCCTTGAGCGTTGGGCGCTATATGGGCTGAGGCTCCTTCAGATTCTCGCCCCAAAAGTCCGGTGAAGCAGTAATGGCTGCAACAGCCAACTGCATAGTCAGCTCAGAAAAAAAAAAAAAAGTGGCAGTGACAAGCGTACTGCGTGCGGCAGGTTAATAGCGTCACCCATTGTTTACATATTATTATTATTATTATTTTGCGTACAAGTCACACAGGGGCCGTTCGGATCTTAACCCCTCTTCCAAAACTAATTCGTTCAGAATTAACCGCGGGTGACAACACTATGCCGTTGGAGACTAGTATCACAACACCGATGTGTGTTGAATATTCGTCATTTGTGCTGCGTTCTAAATCTTTTTCAGGCGTGGCGCACTCCGAAACTCCGATGTTTGCGTATGAATGTGTAACTGCGACCTTGCTGCCGGTGGGAGGCACCCAAATTCAGTATGTAGGCCGGCGCGCGCTTGTCGAAATGTCATAATTTATAAGCGATCGTGCAGGTCGCGCGAGGATATCGTCCGCGCGTAGGCTCGCTTTCACAGCCAACCCTGCCCGCCTGCTGCGAGATGTCATTGACCCGAACAGTTGAATGTATTTTAGCGTAGCGCAGGGGACAAACTGGCTTGCACTGGATGACTTTTCTGATTTTTACGCATTTTATCCGGGTGCTGACGGTAGTGAGCTTGATATACATAGTATTATTACTCATTTTGCGTCTTCATGTTACAACACTACGGTATCTACATTAACCCAAGAATATCCAAACGATGATCGGTGTTAACTGTCATTTCGCATAATATGTACAAACAAATGACATTTTGACATTTGTGACGTCAGAACACTCTGAATCGTACTCAAAGTTGGTGTCAACGGGGAAAATACCGGTTTCGTTACACTGGAGTTTCCAAACGACTTAGTATTGTTAACCGGAGTTGATTCTGAACAAGTTAGTGTAAGAACACTAACACAAAAGATGAAAAAATCATACTGTTTGTCACAAATGTTAAAGTGAAGTTTACTTGTAAGATATGACAGTTATAACACTGGTTATTGTTTAAATTTTCACGGGTTGGTGTAGCTTGCTAAACTGTGGTGTCATAACACAAAGAATTCGAACGCATCCTTGCATTGTTAAATGTTGTATAGTATTGTGGTTGAGGAAACTATTGATAGCGGTTAAATGACCAAAGTTAAAATATATACACCTGCGTCCGCACGCGTAGACTTACTTCACACATAGATAGACTCGCTGAATCACAAGGTTCGTGCATGTATACACTAACGCACTAGACACACATGCATTAAACTAATCGCATGTTTCTTTTGTAAATTATTATTCTTCTGGGTTTTAGACTATAATATACATAGTTTATACATAGTATGAAAATATAATAAAAACATAAAATGCCATGAATTTTGCCAGCAATATACAGATTGTAATTTTTTTTTATTTATAACAATATTTCGTATCGAGATAAGTTTTGTTGGACCGATATTAATATCGATATTAGTTTATTAAAACCTATCTACCCAATCATCATCAGCATATATATTATACTAGCTTTTGCACGCGGTTCCAACGCCCTGAAATCAGTGTAGGATTTCAAGGCAACTCCTCAACTATAGAAAAAAAAACCGACTCACACTTGACGTTTTCAAGCTGCCTAAGTTCTTCTCCGGGACTTAAACTATCTCTATGCCAAATTTGCTCACGGTTCCACCCGCCCTGAATTCGTTTATCGGTAGGTATAGGACTTCAACAGCAACTCCTCAAATTAAAGAAAAAAAACTGACTAACACTTGACGTTTTCAAATAGCCTATGTCCTTTCTCGGGACTCAAACTATCTCTATGCCAAATTTCATCTAAATCGGCACAGCAGCTTAAGCGTGAAGAGGTAACAGTCAGACAGAGTAATTTTTGGATTAATAATATTACTTTGGATATATAAGTTATGTATTCAAATCCTATACTGTATGTTACGTTTATGTTAGTAGATAATAACCGTTCCTACTTAAACAACTACCTTAAGCTTTCTGCATGACCCTAAGGTCGACTGGTAGATAATGCCTAAGGCATTAAGTCCACCTATTGTATTTTATTGCAATAAAGTGTTTAAATAAAAAAAAAAAAAAAAAATAAGTTTGCATATATTGAAAAATAGACCATACGACAAGTCAGAATTGAGTAAAAAAAAATAGGTCAAGAGCAAGTCGAACTTGTGCACCCGAAGCGACGGATCCTTAAAAATGAGTTGTGATATTTCATTCACAATAACATTTGTTAAGGTAATTAAATCGTATGAAAAATTACCTCGAATGCATTATCTCGATTCAAAAAATGGTTCCATTTCTTTTCAGGCCAGTTTATCGGCATTGTGAAATTTTCAAATGCTAAAATTGAAATATAAATAATAATTAGTATTTTTATAGTTATACCAGTAAAACAAACAACACAACCAGTGATCTTAAATGGTATTAAGCTAGTATAGCTTTTACCAGCGGCCCCTCCCATCGGCGTGGAACTCCTTAATTATACTAATGAAGTTTGCTATAGCAAAATATACAAGCTGTAGCTATAGTTCGGTTAAGCTCGGTATTAGTTTTTGGCATAAAAAGTAGCATATGTGTTAATCCAGGGTGTCAGGTACCTCCATACCAAATTCCATCAAAACTGGTATAGCCGCTTAAACGTGAAGAAGTAAAATACAAACACACTTACAAACTTTATAATATTAGTATGATAATATCCATTATTTACCTTTAGTTAAACTTCCAGGTGGGTTGTGAAACTCTGCTTTGTCCTCAGCAGAGATAACACCAGATACCATCGGTACATGTGCTTTGTTTACATATATGCTAAATGTATCTGAAATAAAAAACAAATTTTCATGAAAATTACAGGTTTCTTCTTAATCTGAAGCTTTAATTATAATCAAACTCAATGTAATTTTTGAACAAAATAGACTATAATAACAAATTTACAAGTTTTTAGGAAAACCGCAATAATTCTCATTCAACTAAACCTTAAGACGTGTACGACACTGAACTAAACAGTTTTTTCTAATAAAAAAATTTCACATGCAAAAGCTAGATAAGTCAGGCATGGCACACTCCGAGGTTTATACCAGACTCGGCATCTATTTGCAATTCGAGTAAACAAAAATGACCTTGACGCGCGTCTTTCACTTTGTTAGTCTATGCAACATAAATATGTATAATATTTTTCATCGTAAATTTGGTTTTTGTAGATTTTATGTTTAATCAGTGTCGTGATTCGAAAACCAGTTAAAGAAAGTGACAATAAAGGTAATCATGTAAGTATTTAAATGATTTATGATTAAATTACCAGAAAAAGTGAACAGTAAGTAAAATTAGGTTATGTTTACAAGATTTGCAAAAAGATTTTGAGTCAGGTTTAGATATGAATGTGTAGTAGGTACGTGCGACGTTGCTGCCGGTCGACGGCACCCAAATACAGAGCTTGCCGAGCGAGATAAGACGTATGCCATCGTCATTAGCTCGCGTCTGTCACAACTCTACGCCGCGCGTGGTGTCATGTACTGAGCGGATTAGTGCATTTTAGTGGTAGTGGTTATCTAAGGTCGAGCGCACAATACGAAAAATTTCCGATACAAAAATTCTCGCGCGCGTCTAGGGAATCTCCTCAGATGGTTTATACTTCACTGCAGAGGCACAGGCTAGCCTTGAATAAGAAGGCTTAGGCCATAATCCACAATGCTGGCCCAGTACGGGTTGGCGGATGTTGACGAGCTAATAGCCAATCGACTGTCAGAGTTTTCAAGCCGCCCATAAGGCCTCTGAATCGGCTTAACAACTGCTGCCACATGACAAACAGCCTGGACCGAAGGTTTTACGTGCTCTCCGAAACACGGAGGTGCTTATAAAAATGACCCAAAAGGCTGTCGCCCATCCAAGTAGTGAAAAAATAGCCCTATTTCGCATGAGGAAAAATAACTTTATTTCGCATGAGGAAAAATAACTTTATTTCGTATGAGGAAAAATAGGTTTATATCATATGAGGAAAAATAGCTCTAAACCGTATAAGGAACTTTTATTCCACATTTTAAATTCCTGATCCCAGCGGTTGAGCTATAGGTTATTGTCTAGTTTATTTTCTTACATAAATAATAAAAAGGTAAAATCAAAGCCATACCATTAAACATCGCAGCAGCCAGAGCGCCACAAGGAGCTATCGGCTTCGTTATCCCTTCTGCAGTGACGGAATATGAGTAGTTGCCACATTTACTTGAAGGTTTCGCCGACAGTTTGCCTGACAGCTGTTCGTCATCCCTGACAAATAAATATAAGTTAAACAGAAAAAGTGCAATAAATCGACAAATCATGCACGTCGATATCTCATCTACAGTGCAACAAACTTTTTGACCTTGGGTGTTCGGTCGCTAGTGTCGATGTAAGTTCACACCATGTCAACTGTAGCGTTAAATTTGACCACGTATACGTAAAAACCGCGCTGCAGATATGAGGGAACAATTCATACTCAAGATATTATTCCTAAGCTACATTATAAAAACCGACCAAGTGCGATGGTTATCCCGTTTTAACCTTTGCACTTGGTCGGTTTTTAGCATCCAGATCCTGTGACGTGACAGACAGACGACCTATGAACGCTTATCACCCTGAGGAATTATGATGACGATCTCATCACTCTTACTTGTAGAACCCCAAAAACCTTGGCAGGGAGGTTGTTTCACAACCTTAGCGTTCGCAAATGAAAGTATCTCTGAACTCGCTCTGTGAGTGACCTCTGTGGAGTGACAATTTAGGTTCGAAGGTTAGAGAATGATTTGTATTCGTATTGAATGGTAACAACGTGGCAAACAGTGCTATGGTAGAAAGTAGCTGGAACAGCACAATATGTACACGTATTTGGTTAGGGTTCCGTAGAATGTGAATTTATTGCTGATATCAAAAATCCTAACCCTGGGTTCAATGTATAGTGAGCTACCCCTATCACAATTTTTTTTATAAATACATATTTCTGTAAAATTACATTGGAATCTACTCAAAGACGGAATTATAAGCCTGTGAAATACGGACGGCCGGACAAGACGAATTTATAAGGGTTCAGTTTTTGTCATTACCTTAAAAATTGAGGCTTTTACCGCACTAAAAAACCCATCACATTATTCTTAATGTGTAACCATATCGTGACGAAACCTACATACGTCAAAAAGACGCATGTGAAGTCCACAATCCGCACCAGGCTTACGTATTATGGCCCAAATCGCCCTCGCCCAATATGAGGGTAGACCGTGCATCACCAGTGGATAGGGACGTAATAAGGTTGATAAAAAGGGACTTTAAATAATAAATAAATTAACATTATAAAGGAAGTTAATACAATACAAACTTCTAGTTTTAGTTTCAATCACACTTACTTCGATTCTGCTATTTTCGTCTGATCGTATGTTTCAAGCTCATAATATAAATCAATTGGTGGATTCAAAGCATCAGGTAATACGACATCCATAAAACAGATACAATAGCGCCATTGTTTGTGTTGTTCCATGTACTCAGGACAAGTCGCGTTCGACTTTTCACCATTACATAACCCGATATTCGTGTAGTCTATTTCACGTTCGCCCTACAAAACAGAAAAAAATAAGAGCCCTGCTAGCCTCCTATGGTTTTCATTTTCGCCATGCAGATATGAGAGCGTTTAAGTTGCGTTTAAGTTATAACTTTTGGAAGTCGAACAAAGCTTTGTCACACGTATAAGAAAGGCATTATAAAACTAATATTCAAAAAAATACTTTTATATTATTGAACAGCAGTTAACATAGTATTTAAAATAATCTTTTAATCATCTTATAAAAATCAAAATAATCCATAAAATGAAAGTGTTATTGTAAAAAAAAATCGAGTAACGTAGTCGAGTATGCCTAGTGATCTCACCAATGGTAGGTATTCCGTTCGTCGGACACAAACCGATGACTTGAGACAACTTTTATAATACAGGAATATTCTACAACAAAACTCACTGCCTGATATTTTTAAAAAAAAAATGAAAATTTTCGTTTTTTTTAAAAATTACAGTATATATAGGTAGCTAAACTTAAAAGAGCAAAAATCAATCAAAAAACAAATTTCCATCCAAATCGTTAGAGCCGTTTCCGAGATACGTCAATACCTAAGCATACGTTGTATATGCCTGTCAAAACTTGTTTTTTATCTATGTAATTCGGGATTCATGTTAGGAAGGCAGTATTAATTTAAGTTAAAAAAATATAATATACTTAGGGGCCATCCATTTAGTACGTCACGTAAATTTCCTTAATTTTAGACCCCCTCGTCACTTGACAACTTTTTACTTGATTTTAGTATTAACAATTTGCCTCTGTCACACTTTGCATGTCCCCTTCCCCTCCCCTCCCCCCTATGCGCGTGACGTTCTAAATGGATGGCCCCTTATAGATAACCTTGTAAGTAAGACTTACTAGGACTTATTTACCTTGGCCCTAAGAATAATCCCGACACTCATTAAAAGTAAGCCAACGAAGATTAAGACTAGATAAAATTTACCTGAAATATAAATCTTGAGTAAATTAAAGGTTTAGTGCTTACACACTACTAGATTATAAAAAAAATTGTCAGAGGAGACTTTATCGAGCTATAAAGCACTGCAAAAAATCGTGAAAAATTGTAGGTTTATTTTTTATTACTGGTAGACTAATTGCTTTAACACGAAGTGATAGTGTCGTAGGTAAAGCTTTGCCGAGAAATCGTCGTCTGCCCATGTCTGCCCTTCCATCAAGGCATAATAAAAAACCCGTCCAAGTACTACCATAGAATGCACTTCCACCCGACTCATACTTTACCAGTTTTTATTACCTATTTTTTCTTCTACTATAAAGCCTACACTTCAATTGTTTTGGGTTTGAAGTTTGTATTTAACGTTTCTAGAATAAAGCAATAGAGCAAAAACTAAAAAAACGTATCTTCTGATAGGATGCACCTTTTTTCTTTAAGTTGACTTACTAGATTTTTTAAGAATTATTTCCTTAATTTATAATTATTTTTTTCTAAACTCTGTTCGATTTTGCTTTTAAATTAGTTCTTTCCGTAACCTCTGTATTTTTTCTGTGATTTGTAATATGTACCACTTATTCAATCTATAACAAGTGAGATGAATGAAGAAGGCTGCTTTGGGATATTAGGGTATATCGTCGTCTTAATATATAAAATATTTCTTCTATCTTTTATATATAAAAATGTTCATACCAGTCTGTATGCAGGTTTGTTTGCGGAGTATTCCATTGACCAGATTTTAAGCACAGAGATGAAGAAGGAAATAGGATACTTCTGGTCCCTATCAAAAATTTTCCACAGTTCTTTCCACGGCTCTTCTCAATAGTAAAAAAAGAATGTGAACCATTAATAATAGCACTTTCAAACAGCTATGGAGTTTCACGTAGAACAAAAAAGGATATTTTGTCCCTATCGAAAATTTTCCACAGTTTCTTGCCGGCTCTTCTCAATAGTGAAAAGATTTTTAAATCAGTTATAACAACATTTGACGATTTCAAACAGCTATGATGTATCTTAGCTTTTACTTAACTATTTTTTACTTAGTTTTTTACTTTTATAAAGGTAATGCAATGTGTAATCTCTATGACCTTTAGAAGGTTAGATTTGTGTAATCTGGTAGTAGCGATTAGCAACAGTTTGCCAGCCAAACGAAAAAGCTAAAGAAACCTGTCAAGAGTAAGAACTTACCTATTGCAGACATTTTCATTATTTTCGCCACATGTGACAGCCAACTTAGGGCTAAGACTAGATAAAATTTACCTGAAATATAAAACTTGAGTAAATTAAAGAATAACAGTTTACACAAAACAGTTTTAATATAAATTCGGAGCAGACTTTATCGAGCACTGCAAAAAATCTTGCAAAAAAAGGTTTATTTTTTATTACTGGCAGACTATTTATAAATATAAATGAATAAATATAAATGTATTTGGATATTACACACAGCGCCTAAAGTAAGCAAAGCTTGTGTTATGGGTACCAGACAACGGATACAAATACATTTATTACTTTTTTTTTGTAAATACATACATATCATACATAATTACACCCAGACTCAAGACAAACACAAATGTTAATTACATAAATGTTCGTCCTGTGCGGGAATAGAACCCACACCCTCTGCACAGCAGTCGGCCACACTACCAACTAGGCTGCGAGGGAGTCAATTGCTACAACACTACGTGATAGTGTCGTAGGGAAAGCTATGCCGGGAAATCTTTGTCTGCCCATGTCTGCCCTTCCCTCGAGGCATAATAAAAAAACCGGTTTTTATTACCTATTCGTTCTTTTACTATAGAGCCTACACTTCAATCGTTTTGGGTTTGAAGTGTGTATTTACCGTTTCTAGAATAGAGGAATAGAGCAAAAACTAAAAAAACATATCTCTTGATAGGATCCATCTTTTTCTTTAAGTTGAGCCAGTCAAGTATAGAAAAAGCTATGACTATCTTAACCCTGCTCTCATAAGGTTGAACTTCGCAAGTCATTTTTTTATTTATTAAAAAAAACCTTCCTCTATAAAACAATTCTAACCGATTTTTCTTTTAATATAAAACAACACCTAATTAATGAATGAAAAAAAAAAATTGGGTGCCCTGAAAATATTCCAAAGCACTAAGCCGCTCGCTCGCCAATAGAATTCGCATGATGGGCAAAGAACGGTTTGCATCAATGACCATTGACCACTCCAGGCACCATTGCCGGCGTGACGCTCTTTATCGAGGAATTATTCATTTTTACAGTGGAGAAGAGGATAACTTTTGAGGGGAGAAGCGCAGTCGATTCCTGCCTTCCCAAGCGGATATGTTTTGCCTGAGACGGACGGACAGACAGAGTAACTTTCGCATTTATAACATTAGTATGGATAGCGGACCCGGCAGACGTTGTCCTGTTTGGAAAAGCAGCGCCACATTAATTATGATATTTTTAATTTAACATTTGCATTTTTTTTATTTTGCGAAAAATTGCGATAGTCACTTCTAACGAATCGGTTGAGTCATCATTTTTGGATATCTAACTGTTTAATATCCTCTTTGTCTTAATTATTTAATTCTTCATTTTCTTTGAAATCTTCTATGGTGGAAGTAGTGGCGGGATTTTTTTTTAAATCTTTTTGGTAGTTAGGCCTTTCGATGCGTTTTTTATGTTCCATGTAATGTTTTGCATGGAGTCGCATTAAATGCAGCGAATCAGCAATCTTTGCCGTTTAGGAGAAGATCAGTGACACACCAACTGCAGCGACACCAACCGGGTTCAATTGTGTCATCAAACCATGGAGGGACCCACTCGAACGTACACAAAAATATCATTAACATCTTCCCTGTCGTTTAGGAGATTAGTGGCGCACCGACGAAAAAATTGTGAACAATTAATAACAACATTTGACGATTTCAAACAGCTATGATGTTTCTTAGCTTTCACTTAACAATTTTTTACTTAGTTTTTTACTTTTATAGGTAATGTAATGTGTAATCCTAATGACCTTTAGAAGCTTAGGTTTGTGTAATCTAGTAGTAGCGATAACCAACAGTTTACCAGCCAAATTGAAAAAGCTAAAGAACTTACCTGTTTCGAACATTTTCACTGTTTTTTCCACATGTGACAGCCAACTTACGTCTTTCCTTCTCAATAGGAATCACCTTTGATAGACAAAAAAAATTATAAAATTAGGCTCAAATTAACTGTAATGACTTATAGTTATCTCCTATCACTCAAAGAAGATAATAAAGAATGTGTTAGGTTGTTATTTTACTATGGGAACTGTTTGCGAATATGACAGTAGGAATTCTTTAACTGAACCCAAAAACGACTTATGCATAATAGTTTCCAATTTTAGTACTTAGCCAGATTTGCTAGCACGAATTCCGGGACGAAAGAAATAAAGTCAAAAATTAAATTAAATGAAAAACCGGCCGCAGCGCAGGGGCGGATCCAGCGGGGGGCAATCGGGGCAATCGCCCCTCCACTAAGAACGGCCGAGGAAGAATTGAATTGTTACCTTTTTTTGATTTTGAAATATATAACTTTTATAACATATAAAAAATACTTGGGTTTGTATATTTAATTATTCAAAAACTGCACGAGCTGGGTCGATTGGGTAACTTACGTTTGCAGATTCAAAGTTCAAAAAATACCTTCAGATCTTATGATCGCTCCCCGTAAACTTTTGTTCTGGATCCGCCCTTGCCGCAGCGGGGTTTCCGTATGTAGATAGATCTTCCATCATGAGATCAAGTATCACAGGTTTATAATCAGTTTTTAGTTTTTTTTATATTTGTAATGTAACATATTACTTCTTGCCAAATTTCATGATTCTATAGGTCAACGGGAAGTTTTTATTTTTCCTGTGTCACATATGCAACCATTATGACCATATTTTGGGCCCATTGCTTGATTTTTTATAACTTTAAGTGACCGTAAACTTAGGTATTTGATATTAGTTTCAACTTGATACCTCCACGCGTTTTTGAGTAAAAGGGTCTTGACAGACAGACAGACAAACCGTTTCACTTCTTTTGAGATAAGTTATTTATTTTTAAATGCACATAAAAAATCTTATAACTCGTCAATTTATTTACATCTATTAAATATTTTTACATCAAAATTATTATTAGTAATGCAAACTAACCAAAAATCTTTAACAAAACTAGTACTAAAAATAATCTGAAAATATGCATCAAAACAATATTGTATTTTTCCTCTAATGCGCAACATAAAAGTTGTTCAATGTACGAAAACATTATTTTCATATTATATAATAATATATCATACTGATTGCACATCGAATTCACCAAAGCGTACAAACGTAAAACTCACACATATAACAAAATTATTATTTTTGCTACATGTTTTCTATTAAGCATCTTAAAACTATCTCAACATATTATATGTCTTAAAATTTCAGAAAACACTCTCGGAAAATTGAATAATCCGCAATGATTTGCTATTGGGTTGGGGTGCAGTAAATCAAATCAGCATAATAAGGAGTTGTATTTAAATTAAATATATATAAATAGTAATTATACACATAAATAATTACATTTATACACCTACTAAGGAAATTTAAAACTAATTATGCAAAAGTGTATGCCCGCGTGGTTGAGTTCCAAGAACGCTGGCTACATTTCCCCTCTGTATAGAAATACTTATTCTCTGAGCGAGAAATGAGCCAGCGCTCTTGTTGCCAAAAGCAGCTTTTAAGAGCGGTAAAATTGATTTAAAAACATTATGAGCAGATGGACCCCATGGACCGGGGTCTCTACCACAAACGGCACGAATATGTAATCCGAAAGTGATTTACTATATTTGAACCGCTTGTTACGCTATGCATTTTCGGCAGCCGCCGCGGCTTTTGCACTCGTTTCCCTAAGATAAAATCATGCCATGGTATCTACGCCAGTGGCGTCCCACAATAAAGCTCGGCCACGCCATACCATCGAGCCTTTTACTATAATCACGCACTACACCTACAGGTTCTAGAACGAAATGTGGCAAGGGCCCCTTTGATCACATCATTAAGTGAGCCGTGACGGGAGAATCTGCTAGCTCTTTTTCAATATAAAAGTCAATGGAATCCAAAATGATTAACATCGCTACCATCCAAGCATCTGTGAGGGCAGCAATATAATAATATAATATTGCAATAGCAACCCCGGGGCGAATACCAACAGCTACTCTGAAGCTGTCACTGTCAAGCAGTGTACCCACATTGCGTGACGGTATAGTGTGAAGCCAAAAGCAAGATTCTTTTTGCGCTAAAAGCCAGATTCTTTTTTATATATTTTACGAACACTTTTAATCGATAACATTAAAAAATTAACAACCTTTACTTATTCTCTATCAGTCTGTGTTACTTACTGTAATTAAATCTGAAAAATACAGAGGGGCGCAATAAAACGTGCATCTTTAAAAAATAGATTAAAAAAAAATACAAAAGGTAAAGTTAAAATAAAACTGAGAAATCGTTAAGTAATAACTGAAGTTTTTTTTTTAAAAATAATATCATCTAAATAATAACCCTCTCTATGACGGCACTCTTCTAACCGTAAAAGGAAATTATTGAAAACTTTCTTTTTACCAACCAATTATTCCTCTGACGGATTACGAACCCATTGATATGGAAATGGGCCTTGAGAAAAGGATATTGTCAAAATTGGAAAATCGAGAGTAGGACTCTTGGTATGGATGCAGTTTAAGAACGAAGTTTAAAATTCTTTGCAAACTAAGTCGCAATAAGTGTAAGACAGACGAGATTTGTGGATCTTCTCCTACAGACTGCATAACTCTCCCAATA
The DNA here is from genome assembly GCA_946406115.1 of Apoda limacodes. Classification (NCBI taxonomy): domain Eukaryota; kingdom Metazoa; phylum Arthropoda; class Insecta; order Lepidoptera; family Limacodidae; genus Apoda; species Apoda limacodes. The sequence goes on from OX291559.1 coordinate 14,769,749, forward strand.
TTGTCTTCGGTCCTAGATGGTTTAAGGCCGCCTTTTGCGAGTAGTTTAAACGTCTCTTCAAATCGCTTTACCCATATTTTAATTAAATTAGCACTCGGATCATCACTAATTAGTCGTAGTCGATATTCAGAACAATAAAATCACCTAGTAACAATGTATGAACCTCGTAGAAGTTCTCGTTAAATGCGCGCACATAAAATGCGCGACGCTTCTCGTGTCGAAGTGACTCATGGTGATTTAATATAGTAAAGTACAGAGAAATCCGAATCTGTGGATTGAACTGTTCATATACGATGAACTTACTATTAACATGCGACAGCTCAATGATTCTGACTTTGTTGAAACGCTAAATAGAATAGATTAGGTGTGACTGCCCAAAAACACCGTGACTTACTCTCGACTAGATTAATCGACTCTCAAATCCGATTCAAATGAAAACAGATTAATTGAAATAATTGAACACCATTCGAAACTTCCTCATGATACCGTTTGCTTATTACCTACAAAAAACATGGGTCAACAATAAAATACAGCAATGCTTAGATCTCTCCCTCATCCCGAAATAAGAATTACTGCAGTAGATACCATAGATGGCCCCATATACCTAACAAAAAGAGCTCGTGAATGCATAAAAAAATGACGATGCTTCTATGACTGCGGGCCTGGAAGAGAACATAATTATTAAAATAGGAGCAAAAGTCATGTTAAGGCGAAATATTGACGTGAGTCTTGGTTTAGTTAATGGTTCTATCGGTATAGTGCAAAAAGTAAAGGTTAATCCGAAAAATACAAAAATAACTAGGAAAATATACATTACGTTTAATAAAGAACTTATTAAATAATTAATAGAGCTTATGTTCATAGCGAACAGTTTCCCATACGTATAGCATATGCTTTAACTATACACAAAAGTCAGGTCCTAAGTCTCAATAATGTACTGATGGATATCGGTTCTGCAGTATTCACATCTGGTCAAGCTTACGTGGCACTTTCGAGAGTTACAAGTCTGGGCGGGTTACATCTAATTAATGTCGACTTTGGATGAATTAAAGCGCAGGAATCCTCAATTTGTGAATACAATAGAGCTAAGAAGCATTTACGGTCCAGACTTGTCAAAATTGTAGCATCAAAGCCTCCGAGAAAAACCCATAGAGACAGGCAGACTGACTTCATGCAATGGCCAAGTCAATATATTTTATTTAAACAAAAGATTTTTGATATTAATGTGGTCACCATAAGATGTTGTTAGATTAGCTTATTATGTAATAACTAAATGACAAAAGGTCCCTTAAGTTGGGACTGAATAAATCAACCGACTTGGTATTACATGGATCTCACAACTTTTTACTTGTTTTGTTTTTGAGGGCTTACTCTTTTTCTGCCCGTGTTTTTTCTTACTAATTAGAGTGTATATTATATAAATATATATATATATAAGTACATACATATAATTAATTGTGTTTTAGACTAACAAGGCCGATTAGCAGAAGAGTGTACTACTGAACTACATTATTATACAGGATGGCGCAATAGAACGTGCATTACATCATCTTTTTTTCGGGGTAGAAAGCGCGCGTTGGTATTAAAACCTACTATCGTTGGGTAGGCGGTCTCATGGAATTAATTCACCATGAGTCACTTCGACAACAGAAGCGTCGCGCATTTTATGTGCGCGCATTTAACGAGAACTTCTACGAGGTTCATACATTGTTACTAGGTGATTTTATTGTTCTAAATATCGACTACGACTAATTAGTGATGATCCGAGTGCTAATTTAATTAAAATATGGGTAAAGCGATTTGAAGAGACGTTTAAACTACACGCAAAAGGCGGCCTTCAACCATCTAGGACCGAAGACAATATTGGGAGAGTTATGCAGTCTGTAGGAGAAGATCCACAAATCTCGTCTGTCTTACACTTATCGCGACTTAGTTTGCAAAGAATTTTAAACTTCGTTCTTAAACTGCATACATAGAAGCTGCAATCAACACAAGTATTGAAAGAGTCCTACTCTCGATTTTCCAATTTTGACAATATCCTTTTCTCTGATAAGGCCCATTTCCATATCAATGGGTTCGTAATCCGTCAAATTTGTCTTAATGGAACAGTGAGAATCCCAACCTCAAACACCGGAAACCACTTTATAGTCCTAAATACCGTCAGGTATGGGCAGCAATCTCCGGCAGAGGAATAATTGGTTGGTAAAAAGAAAGTTTTCAATAATTTCCTTTTACGGTTAGAAGAGTGCCGTCATAGAGAGGGTTAATATTTAGATGTTATTTTTAAAAAATAAACTTTAGTTATTACTTAACGATTTCTCAGTTTTATTTTAACTTTACCTTTAGTATTTTTTTTTAATCTATTTTTTAAAGATGCACGTTTTATTGCGCCCCTCTGTATTTTTCAGATTTAATTACAGTAAGTAACACAGACTGATAGAGAATAAGTAAAGGTTGTTAATTTTCTAATGTTATCGATTCAAAGTGTTCGTAAAATTTATAAAAAAGAATCTGGCTTTTGGCGCAAAAAGAATCTTGCTTTTGGCTTAGCGATGTTAATCAGTTTGGATTCCATGGACTTTTATGTCGAAAAAGAGCCAGCAGATTCTCCCGTCACGGCTCACTTAATGATGTGATCAAAGGGGCCCTTGCCACATTTCGTTCTAGAACCTGTAGGTGTAGTGCGTGATTATGGTAAAAGGCCCGATGGTCTGGCGTGGCCGAGCGTTATTGTGGGACTAAATCACTGTGCACGCCACTGATGCCAAATTATAGTTTTCTAGTACTAGGTAATGGTCTCTAAGCTAAGCCGCGGACAAACAGACGGACGGACATGGCGAAACTATAGGGATTCCTTGTTGACTACGGAACCCTAAAAAACAGTAATTTTAGGTAAACCTATATATTTAGGTCTCCTAAAGAGGGATCGTGATTCGTGACGGCAAAACCAACCGTGCCGTTCCATGCGACATATACTATTAATTATAATCTGCATATATAATTATAATTTTCACCTAACCAGGTGTGAAACAAAAATGGTCGCAAAAGTATAACAGAGAACGTGTTACACTTTTACCACCAAGTGGTCGCATGTCTCTTTCTCTTGTTTTAATAAACGTAAACAATCAAAATGACGGACGGTGCTAGAAAGATAAAAGAGAACACAGGTTTGCTTTGTCTTTTTCTAAAAGAAGTCTATGGTTTTAACTTTGAGTGTAGCGTAACATGCAGCTATAAAAAATAGTTCTCATGGGGATATGAAATCCCTGGATAAAAAGTGCAAAATATTATTAGCACTAAGATGATATTACGTATAAAAAAAAGTTTTACACGCAAGTATATAAATAAACTATTTATTATAATATATATTGTATAAAAAAATATGTAGGAGGTATATAGATGTGTAGTGTGTATATATTTATATGTAAATGTATGTGTATATGTAAATTAAGTGTAACATAGACGTATATATTTACATCTTAAAATAAATTATGTGTATAATAATGTGATATCAATCAGCTGTTATGTAGGTACTTATAAGTACATGTTATATATATAATGAACATGTCAAACCATAATTTTATTCTTATTGCCTATTTCTTAGTTTTCTTTCTTTCACTACTTGCATAGCGAGTAGTCCACGCTCGTTGTTTATATTTTACCTATAACTTTTTTGTTATATTTTTTGTATGCGCTGCGCAATGTATAGAAACGTTGGTATTACTATAATATTTTTCTTGTGAAATTAAGAAATAAAAAAATTAAGGAAAAGAAAATTTTACTCCAAAAATGTTTTTCCGACCTTGTTAAGTGAAGATAAAGTATCGAAAATTTTAAACGTTTTCATGATTCATTTCAAGCTTTTCTTTATAAACTAGGTGTTAAAGTATACAATTTGTTTTATTTCCTGTTTTCAATAGAAATATGGGACAATTTCAGAAACTCGATCTCGCAACCCCTGGTAGCATGGATAAAGCGTTGCCAGATTGGTGGATTTAGGGGAAATTGGGGAAAAAATTTAACATTGGCGAATTTTGGGGATAATCATAGAATGGAATGTCAATATAATATATTCTTTAGGCAATAATTTTACATATCCGAATAGCTGAATGTAGTCTGAAATGCATTTGAAATTATAAGATGAGATCTAAATAGAACATTGTGTATTAAGGGTAGTAAGGAGAAAATGACTAACGAGAGGCTATTTAGAAGCCTATGGCTGAAGGCTCCGTTTACTCCAGTTTGTGATTTTCGTACTGCCCGCGTTATTCATCACATTTGCGAGTAAATAAATAAAAATATTAAGTGAATAAATAAATTAACTAACCAAAACACAATTGAAATGTCGGGAACAGAAAGAGAAAAAACAACGCATCTGCCACATCTACAGAATTTTTGAATTAAAAAGTTTTATTTGAAGTTAAAACTTTTAAGTATTTTTTCGCTTGTACTGTGCGCGTAGTTTTATACATACTTGATAGAATAGACGCGCCATTACCGCCCGTGGGTTATATGAACGAGCGCTTTGCTTTGAGAAAATAAAATTTACAAAGAAAAAGCCCGTAGGAGTAAATAAAGTCTTAGCTTGTCCTGAACATAATGTCACTGTTCACGAGTAGTTTGCAAGTATGATGAAAAAAACTTGATTCCAGCGCTGTAAAACCCATGAACATAAAAATATTCAGTTGACCATAAACTTAAATAAAAAATACTGTACCCAAAAACATTTTCTTTACCTGAGACAAAGATGTCGAGTTATTAAGTTTGTTTCTTTCTGAGTAACAATTTTACTTAATAAATAAATAGCAAGTACGTTTACAGTGTATAATTAATTGTTAATAACACCTACTCAAGTTTGGGATTTTTTTCTTAAAAAGATATTCTGGGGAAAAATTATTACGACTCTGGGGAAATTTGAGAACTCCCATCTGGCAGCCCCGCATGAATCATTCCTCAAGCAGGCGGATGATTCATGTCACGTTCGCTTGTTTTTTGGTTTATGGAGAGAGTACAGTCTGTTACTACTAATTATATGCTATAAGGTACCTATCTATCATATGCAATTTGTATAATAATTAAAAAGTTATTCCCAAATTCTGTGATTACAGTGTCTTCGCAAGTATAAATCCAATAGCTCAATGGAAATATTGACGACAAATTAATCATTGGCAGACTCTAGATAACTTTTTAAGTTAAATAATAGATTTCTAAATCATATACAACGATGTCTAGGTGTGATAATTAGTTACAACTACACGAAAATCAAATAAATTTCAAAAATAACTCGTACCTTCCAGGTCAAAGCTTTTCAAAACAAACACAAACACAACACCCAAAGATAATACAATAACTATGTTTTTAACAACATCCAAGATTATAAATAAAATAACCTTGCACACCAACACACACACACACACACACACGTTGGCCAGTGTGACCAGGGACCTTATTGGCTAGTTGTTCGAACTCTGGAATTCGAGACAAAAATCTATCTATAGGAGTCTGACTTACCTCTCGAAACCCGTGAATGTACTTGTGAAACGAACGGCAAGGGTGAACTGTATAATTATCTTCGCGGGAAGTAAAATAAAAACACTTCTTCAGTTGTAAAGGTGCACAGCGCGCTCTTCTTCAAGGCTTGTTCGCGTCTCGACGAACGGCGGATGAGTGAGTGAGACCCCTTTTTTTTTTCTGAACTGACTATGCAGTTGGCTGTTGCAGCCATTACTGCTTCACCGGGCTTTTTGGGGCGAGACTCTGAAGGAGCCTCAGCCCATATAGCGCCCAACGCTCAAGGGTTCCCCGCGGGGGAAACCTCGGCTTGGGTTGTCGCTCTCGGGGGCGTCGTCAGGAGGGGAGTTCCCCGTTACGCGGGTACGGTTGCGAATGAGTGGGGGCGAGCAGCGCCCCGGCACTCTTTGATACCTCGTGTATCGAACAGCAAGGGTGGACTGTATTATTATCTTCGCAGGAAGTAAAATAAAAACACTTCTTCAGTTGTTTCTTCAAGGCTTGTTCGCGTCTCGACGAACGGTGGATGAGTGAGTGAGGCGGCGCCAACGGGGTATCTTCTCTTACACCCTGCTGGGTGATGAGGTGCGGGTGTCGGGGGAGGGGAATTTACCTCCCACCATGACCCGGGCAGAAGCTCAGGGGTGCTAAACACCCCCGGTGAAATTTAAAAAGGCGGCCTACTTTTCAGGCCCCTTTGTGGCTAATATATTATCGCCATAAGCGATATAGAAAATAGAAAAAATAAAATACGGGAGTAGACGCCAGAAAAGAAAACAAAAATAGAGGCAAAATAAAACAAAAGTAAAAATAAAGCAAAACAAAAGAGCGAAATTAAAATAAAATAAAAATGAAGCAAAAACAAAACAAAAACGAAAATAAAAATAAAAATAAAATAAAAATAAAAGCGAAAATAAAAACAGAAATAAAAGCAAAAAATAAAATAGAGGCGAGAAGGGCAATAAGAATGGAATGGAATAAAGGGAGGAGGGTAAGGAGGTAGGAGGATGAATAAGTAAACTTATTCACCCACAGGAATAAGCTCTCGGGGGAGAGCCCTGCCTTCCGGCGGGCGGGCGTGTAGGGGCGCTATGCCCCTAAGGTGTGTGTGGTGACTGTTGTCAGCGCGGGTGAATAGTCGTTTCGACAAACCGGATATGAACTCTGCGAGTGGCTCGGTTTTGGTGTCTCTAGCAATGGTGGAGTTGCGGACGTAGCGTCCCGCGCCGGTGATAAATCTCAGCGACTTATTTTGGACAGCCTGGAGCTTAAGTTTGTTGGTAGAAGATAGAAGACCGTACCAAGCAGGGGCTGCATAGGTCAGTCTCGACCGTATGTACAATTTGTACAGGCGAATTTTGGTTCTGAGTGGCAAGTCAGAGGAAAGTACCGGTCTAAGGCACGCCCGTGACGCGACCGCGCCTGCTGACACATGGTCTAGCATTTTGCGCATGCGCAAGGGGCGGTCTATAATACAACCTAGGTACTTAACACTGGGTTGCCACTCAATAACTTGACCTCGAAACACAAGTTTCGGTGGGAGAAACTTCTGCAGGCCGGTCAGTATTGCTGCTGTCTTGCTGGCATTAACGGCTATTCTCCACTTGTCCAGCCAGCCAGGCAAAGTGTCCAATAGTCGCTGCATTTTTTTGGCTGCTAAGCTAGCTTTGCGGGAGGAGGACATATAGGCGCTATCGTCCGCGTAAAGGGCTAGGATGACGTCTTCAACACCTTCAGCTAGACCGGAGTCACTGAGAGTGGGGATGTCGTTGGTGAATAACGCATAGAGCAGTGGCGATAGACAGCTGCCTTGAGGTACCCCTGCTCTAATGGGTTTACATGCTGACTGGTTGTTCTCGACCGAGACATAGAAGCTTCGTTTGTCCAGAAACGAGGCTATTACTCGCCCGAGCATCGGTGGGATGTCCGTCTCTAACAGCTTGTGTAATAAGCCCTCGTGCCAAACTCGATCGAAAGCCTTCTCCATATCGAGAAAGACTCCGACTGTGCGCCTGCCCTTGTTTAGCTCGAAGGCCATGTGATGGAGCACTCGTACAAGCTGAAGAGTGGTACTGTGGCTGTCTCTGAAACCAAATTGTTCAGGCCTAAGCTGGATATGCGGGGATATCCTAAGTAATAGTAGGCGTTCGAACAACTTGGCTAAATTGGACAGCAGTGTAATCGGTCGGTAATGTTCTGGGCGATGACGATCTTTCCCTGGTTTCGGGAGAACAATGATTTTGCCAATCTTCCATGAGGATGGGAAATGTCCAGTGCGCAGTATCCCATTAAAGATACGGGTGAGTGCCACCAGACCCTTCCTAGGCAGCATGATGATCGCTGTGTTTGGAATCTCGTCGGGACCGGGTGATTTGCGCTTGTTAAGCTTAGAGGCCTCCTTCCTAACCTCTTTAGGCGAGATAAAATAATCACCTCTGAGTGGCGGGGCTGGGGCCGCGAGAAACTGCTCTACGCGTTCTGTAACTCCTAACGTGTGGTTGGGGTCGATAATGGGGTTCGGCCTGAATTGGTCCTCAAAGTGGTCCGCAAAAAGTGCCGCGCGTTCCGCTGCGTGGTAATGACGAATACCAGCGGGGTCAATGAGTGGACAGATAGGGGCAGGTGTTTGAGTAATTTGACGGGCCAGGCGATAGAGAGCCGTGTCGTTCTCGCTGGCTTTAAATATAACCTGGTCCCATGCGGTTTGCCTAAAGTTAGCGATTTCAGAGGATAGTTCCGCGCTAATCTTATTGAGGTCCCTCTTCACCACTGGGCAACGGCTGTCGCACCAGAGTTTTCGGAGGTCCCTCTTGGTTTTGAGTTTAGTGCGGAGATGCGCTGGTAGCAACTGCTTACCGGAAGCTGTGGCTGAGACATTGGTGGACTCCCTTAGAGCCTGTGCAATGGCAGTTGTAAAACTACTAACTGCCTCTTCGACTTCTAAGGGAGTAGAAATGCCACCAGCCGGGAGTTGGAAATTTAGCATGGCGCGATGAAATATGGCCCAGTCTGTGATTCTACGTGGATTGGGGAGCGGTTTGCCAGTTGCGGACACTCCAAGGATCAATAAGATTGGCAGATGCTGAGTGTCAGTGTCGTGGAGGACCTCTAACGACATTGACCAGCTAATATTGTGGGCTAAGGCGATGTCCAATACGTCCGGTGCGTGATTGTCAGCAGAGGGGTAGTGCGTTGGTGATCCTGGACCGATGACTAAATAGTTTTTGCTCTCAGCATCTGCTTTTAGTTCACGACCCGATTTGGATGAAATACGTGAACCCCATTGTTGGTGTTTGGTATTAAGGTCACCTAAAATAAGTGTGGGGGTGGCATCGCAAAAGATATTGTCGATGTCACTTGGCTCGAAGGGGGTTGCTGGTGGCTTATATGCGGCGAAGACTTTAAGCTCCGCATTGCCGACCTTAAGTTTTACACCTATAGACCGAGTGTATGTAAAATGGGGAAGGGGTAGTAATTCGTGAATAAGGTCACGTCTAATTAATACAGCCGTACCCCTGAAGGCCATATTAGCGGGAGAAATTTCGTCTCGCCTATAGGTGAAGAAATTTGGAATACGGAGCTCATTCTCACCTCGGAGTTTCGTTTCGCCCAGTAACACAATGTGAACATCGTGTTCCTGGACTAACGTTCTAAGGGCGGCTGTCTTGCCAATTATGCCCCCAGGGTTCCAGTACACAATTCTCAATTTAAGGCCCCGATGAGGCCCCATTAAATTCCCACGTGAGAATTGTGGTGAGTTGTGCCAATCCATTAAAAAGGGCTGGCAACGGATTTTGGCCGGCTGCGATGGCCTCTATGGCCGCGTTTAGTGCCGCTATTGCGGCTCTAGCTACGTTTAGGGCACCAGCTTGCATGCGGGGTGGGCCCTGAGTGTATTGTGTGCCGCTAGGCCGGATTTGCGCGGGGGGTTGATGCTGATGCGCAGCGACAGTATGTGGTTTTAATTTTGGCGGTTGATTTGTGACGGGTGGTTGAGACGCATTGGGGGGGTTGCGGGGGGTCCGCAAATTGGGGGGGGGGCATAAAAATGTAGGGGGCGAAATGTGTGTCCGGCGCTACCGCAGTAATAGCCGGTACCGTTGATGCGGTTTGGGGGGCGGATTTTTTCCGACGTGGCCTCTTTTTTCTCCCGAGAGCTTGGGATCTGTCGGTGGGGGGGTTGGCGGGGGGCATTAAATTTGCGCCCGAGGACAGGTCGTACTCCTGCGGCTGCAATTGTTGCAGGGGAGTAGGTGATGGCGGGGGCAAATTTGTAGCCCGTTGGGCTTTATTGCGGGGCAACGGAGGGTTAATAGTCACCCCCCTGCGTCTCGCCTCGCGCCGGAAAACAGGACACGAGCGGCTGTTGGCCGTGTGTGCTTGCCTGCAGTTGACGCATTTGACTGCAACCGATTGCCGATCGCAGTCAGACGCCGGGTGCTCGCCGCCGCAGCGCACACATTTGATTGGCCGGTGACAATTGGAAGAGGCGTGGCCAAATGCCTGGCATCTATGGCATTGGGCCGGACCGGGGCGAGTACGCCATGCCTCGATCGTTATGCCAGGCATGCTGAGCAGCTCGTTAACTGCGTACAGCTGTTGCAGCTCGGCAAGGATATGCCTGTGCTGAAGCTGGGCATAGTAGATGCAGTTAGGTCGACCCCTAACTGCAGGAATCTGCCGAACGTGCGATACTGGGCCCGGCGGCCGCGAGCTTAGCTACCTCGTAGCAAAACTTTGAGGAAGCTTACGCTATGCTTTTTATTTATTCTCGCATTCGATACAAACTTTGATTATGATCTAACGCTTTAACCTAATTTACAGACATATAGTTAAAGTTACACACATGAGAGTATCAAGAGCTTTTGAATGATGTAAGTTACATATTTGTGAGCTTTTGTAGTACAAAGTTATAACGCGAATAGTTTGAAAGTTTTACATTTTTAGCCGTTTGCTAACCAACCAATTTTTTTACCAATTTTATTATCATTTTCCCGTGAATGTAACTTGACATACTACATGGCTAAATATTTCTTCAAAATCCATATTATCTTGTTCAAATCCTCTAGCAACCAGGCAGGCTATATAAATGCCATCTTTTTTTACTCTAGAAACCCACTTGTTTGATAGAATTCTACAACCATTTGCTTCTTCTACATTAATATTTTTTTGATATTTTATTCTTCTTCAAAGATTTAAATTCTTCTCAATAGCATAATGCCATTTTTCTTCATCAGAACCAGTCGTAGCTTGTTGAAAGCTAAGCAAGATGTATCTTTTAAGTAAGATGGTAACTTTCTTATCTCGCATTCCTGCAAATTTTAATCTACATCTTTCTCCTGAAAAAATATCATCAATTTCTTCGTTAGTTTCTTCTTGACTTGTCTCACTCTGTTAGTAAAATTTTATCTTTCGTATCTTTGCATATTCCGGACAGGTATGTATGAAGGAGGCGGCGACCACGTCTGCTGGCCGTAACGCGGGGCCGCACCGCGCTGGTGAACGAAGCGCCGCTCACGCTCATAGCGGATGAGTTGTACCTATTTTGTTGTGTTCAGTTATGTATGTATAAGTGGTACAGTAAAGTATACATGTACAGTTACAGTCAGACGAAAACAAATAGGTATTAAAGTTTAATAATTATATCAATGGTTGATGTCTATTACTGCTGAAAACTCCGATACTATTTAGGAAGTTGATCCTGCATTCCAGGTACCTATTTCGTTAACTTTCTAGGAATAACATTGTTTTCGTATAAAATTCACAGTGAACGTGAATTATCTAATTTTTTATTTTCACTGTAGTTATTACTGGACTCCAGGGATTAGTGTGGGGATACCACCGCTACTACTTCTGATTGGGCTAATCCCGCATCGCAGCGTTGTTAGGCAGCACAACTGACGTGTTCGGCAGTCGACTGTACGGCCACTGCTAGAATTCTCTAAACCCATTTTTCAAATGGAGTCGCATTTTTAATGCTGCTACATATTGATCGCTTGAGCCCAAATCTTTCATTTATGTTAACGTCAATCAGCATGCATCTGGCTTTGTCTAGTTTGGTCTGATTTTGTTCCTGCTTTCTGCCAAACTATTTTGCTCAGTTGAATGTGATTGCACCAGTCCTATTTTTTCTTTTGTATCATTTGTGTTGAGACATGTTTCATCATCTAAACAATACATATTTTTGCAGCTTTTCTTGTTAATATTGAATTTAGATTGCATTTGCCTTATGACCTTTTTTCTTCCACTTTTAGCACTGAACAATGCTTTTTGTGCCATGCTGTTTGCTGCTTAGATAGCGGGTGTACATCGTATTTGTCACATGATAAGGAAAGATTTTATGATTTAGAAAGGAATAGTTACAAACCTCTTAAACTAGCTTCAGAGAATTGAATAACACAAATTAAATGTTGTGGTGTAGTAAAACTAAATATTGAGGAAGATCCTGACCTACAGCTTACCGAAGCTTTATATGTCCCCCCCTTGACTACAAACCTTATGTCAGTAGGGAAAATCATAGATTAAGGTGCAACAAAAATAAATAAAAATTCAAAAAACATCAAGCGACAGTGATGCGTGACGGCAATTTACTTATGAAAGCCTAACCGAATAATGATGGACTATGGATGTCCAAGAGAATGACAATGAAAAGTAAATATGTGCGGAACAAGTACACTAGAATTATAGCATCGCAAACTTGGTCATTTAAATGAAGGTCAAATGAAAATTGCTCTAACAAAGAAAAACATACAAGGTTTAGATTTCAATAACCAAGATAATATATATAAAATAGAGTTAATAATAAAGAATGCGAAGTGTGAATTAAGGGTAAATGTACGAAACTACCTTTTAACGAACCAAGAGATAAAGATAGAACAAATGAACCATGTGATGTACATGGCCCGCTCATTATCATTACATAGGAAAGTTCATTCTAACATAAGTGTTCTGTGATTAAAAAACCCTTGACCCTAAAGTCTCTTGTTTTCTTTATCTGATCTCTTACACACTAATGTTGTGATGGCCACTGAGTCTACTAACATGTGGAACCGTTATAAGCTCCAAGGGACCATACCAAAAATACCAACTCAAGTCGTTTCTTTGGACGTTCTTTTCTATGTTTCCTAGGTGTCTCAAATATATCTTGATTTGTTTACCTTCTCTAGCCGCAGGTAGATAGCAAGGTATTTTGTATTTTTCGTAGTTATTGTACTTCGGCTGTTAGTGTCAAATTTTGACTACCGGTCAATTTGTTTTATATATTTTGAGTCTTTTTTGTTGTAGCTAAAATGATTCAGAATCTTTCAACTCGGAGGCTTCATTTCTTCTATTGTATATAATTTTTCTTTTGAAACGTGTTTCCCTCTCTCTCTCTCTCTCATCACGGATACTGGCAAAATGTTTTGGCTTAGACCAAAATGAAAAAAATAATACGCTAAAAATTTCCTTATATGTACCAACTTAATCCGTAGTTTTTGTGGTCATCCACATGTGGACCGCTAGCTTGATCTTTGTTTCAAAACACATGTGAAAATTCAAAAAGAATATTGCAACATCCTTATTTAGGTATAGGTAATTATTTAACAATAGTTGAATAATTACTTACACTCTTATAGATTCGGTTGAAAATCAATCTTGTCATCTGTCAGTGTAAAGAATAACTGTCAAACTCTCTTTTCGATACAGTTGGAAAATTAACTTTACAGTATGATAATCACACTAAAAGTAAACTGGAACGTACACTAAAACTTGGTTTGATTGAGCCTTGGACATAAATACCAGTGGCGTTTTGTTCACCGTCGTAATGTACATTATGCGCTCAATTTCAATAATCCAACAAAAGTAAATGAGCCACGATTTCTAGAGTGCCATACAGAATTTATGTCTTTTTAACCTGACTGGATTATGACATTCAGCGCATTGAAGCAGTGAACAAAACGCATCTGTGGTGTCTTCCTTTTGGTATAATTATAATACTCTTTAGTATAATTATAATACTCTTTGCTCTGTGGTTTGCTGTGGTTTGTGTAAAACAAAGTTCAAATAATAGCAAATTTTTTTTATTTGTAATTGTAATAATTGTTAGGTCTTATTTTAATTGTTATTATGTCTACCGATACAGTTAAAAATGTGAGTATATGGAGATTAATATCTATGTTAGTTATTTTGATCAATTTATTTTTCTTTTATTTATGCATTGATTTGCCGGGTCATCAGGAACTATTTGTCATGTCTTCAACTTGGTGTTATCCGTAGCAAACACACGTAGGTACTTTATATATCATGTCAGCTATTCTGGGCTACCTATATAGATAAAACTACTTTATTGCCCATGAAGGGAGCAGTCCCGAACTAAAAACACGACCATTTTCGACCACAGATGACCAAATGATGTCATAACCACGGTACTGAAACTATAATCTAAAATAATCCAACTTAAACCAACTCGCTACACATTACCACAGGTCATAGCAAGGTATTTTTGTTTCATGTGTGTTGTATGTCACTGCCAAATATTGACTACCAGTCCCAGTGATTTAATACAACAGAAACCAACTTATACTAATTTAATATGTGGTATTTGTGGTCAACGTTTGGGACTGTTCCCCAATTAGGTGTTTTAGATTTTTTCCACTAAAATGTTTCGGTCAGAGTAAGTAAAAGGGAAAGGGAATGGGGGGCGGGAAGTTGGAGGGTAGGGTAGGAATCTCCTGTTGGGAAAGGGAATGGTTGGAATTTTTTTTATGCATTTTTAAAAATTTAAAAGTATATAACAGCGTTTCTTCTGCCCCCATGCATGCTCTGCAGAGGGAGCTGTCCATGGCACCTAAAAGAAATAGATGTTGGTTAAGTGAGCAGTGACCAGTTAAGATCCCTACTACCAGTCTAAGGTTATCCCTGTTCATCTGGAGTAGGGTCTTAGTTAGTCTGGGGTTTAGATTGGGTGTTGGGTCCTTCATATCAAGCTTTCATAGAACACTAAGTACAAGTACCACAAATGTACGAAACACATTAAGCTGAAGCATTTCATAAGAGAATGTGTAGCCAACGGAGAATATGAAGTGAAGCAAGTGTCTGCAGAGCTACAGCTAGCTGGACATGCTGACCAAACCACTCTACGGGCCCAGACTGCAAGATTTGAACAAAAGAGTCAGTCTCAACAGAATCCTGAAATAAAGTTGCTAGGCTGTAGGGTAGCTACAGTGGTTTTGAGCCAGGTTAGTAAGTCATCATTCTCACACCACATTTTCAGAACACCTCCTGCAACAATAAACTTCCCTTTAAATGCGGGAGCGAATGGTGGCTTGTTGTTTGTTGGTGAGGCAAGTGCTGCTTTGATGATTCTTTCCCCAAGTTAGTTGGTATTTTTTCTGTACTTAGACTTACAATCTGTCTGTCGTTGGTAACTCATACCATTTTGGCTCCGTCCAGAAATCTAGGAGGTGTCTGATGCTCCTCAGTGCCTCACTCAGAGTTTCTGGACTATTCAGAAGCTTTGCCCCTTCATTTCTCACACTTGTAAGCAGGTGTCTCCTTGGCATCCAGACAGCCTCTACGAAGGGGACTGCCAGTGATGCCCATGTTACCCAATTACAAATGAAAAACTTAAAGTACCTACAAACTCCATTTAATTGTATTAACTGCCATAAAAAGACTCATCAGTGACTACGATGGTGTGTGGTTTTTTATATCTAAAGTATTTTAAGATAAACTAAACATTTTATATCTAACTAGCTGACTCGGCGAACGTTGTTACTTTATTTTAAACAACTGCTGCACCAACCTATTGTGAAAGAGTTATACTAATTCAGAAACCTTCCCCGGCGTGTGCATAACAACGTACCAAAATTTCAATAAATCGTTTTACCCTTATTGTGCGAGTCCGAGTCGCACTTGACCATTTTTTTCTTTCAGAAACATTGCCTGGCGTGTGCATAGCGACTTACGAAAATTTCATTACAATTGGTTTACCCTTATTGCGCGAGTCCGACTCGCACTTGACTCTTTCGGAAAAACCTTTCTTATCGGATTAGTAGTCATACAAATAACACTAAGTTTCAGGTCTCTACGATCAGCGGTTTAGGCTGTGCATTGATCCCTCAGTCAGCCATTCAAGAAGAAGCATTTTATATGTTTATAGGTAGCAAAAGAAAACTATAAGTATTATTATTAGACACAAAAAAAACAAAACACCTAAAAAGTGCGTAACCTCTTTAAGCTTAGAAACCTTCAAATGAGGTACAAATATATGAGGTAATAACGGTGGCTTTTGAGATATTCCAATTCCAATTAAAGATCAGCCTTTTTTTTGAATAAAATCGGATTGAGTTTTCAAACATGTGTCAAAATAAAATGTAATTAAATCAAAAGCACTAAGGAGTATTGATATCAACTTCGAAGCAAATTACCGTCAAGATAACTTTCTACCCCTTTTTAAAAATACGAAACACATCTTCCATCAATTCTGTTAAAAAAGTTTTATGCCAAATTTGAAGTTGATTGGACAAATTAATCTAGTTGTCCCATACAAACTTTGCCACCCTTTTTCACCCTTAGTATTACGAAAAAGCCTTTCTTGTCATACAAAGAAAGAGGTCTCTACGATCAGCGGTTTAGGCTGTTCGTTGATCCGTCAGTCATTCATGACAGAGCATTTTATATATAAATACATGTATGTATTTTAAATATGATATTCCTCAACATTTCATGGCTCAGTGGGTTGCCTGCTGAACCGGAAGGGTGGATTCGATTCCCGCACAGGATTATCGTTGAACAAACATACAAAGTGACAGATACAAACGCTTCGTATCTCGTAACTTAGATTTCGCTCGGCCGATTATATGCTCTCCGTTCGTCCGGGGCGTCGCTGTCTCTAGTCGCCATAACAGTCACTAAAAAAAATTAGATTCGTGATCATAGTCACTTCCCTAGTTGAAGATAGGATTTGCCATTGCCCTGGTATTTTTTGGTAATCAAATCAAATCAAACTTTATTGAAATAGGTTTCTAAGAACGCTTTTAAATCGTCAATACAATGCAAACAATGTTAACTTCTGCCAAAAAGAGCTGGCAAGAAGTAAATAATTAGCTAAAGAGTATATATACAATATGTACCGAAACACTTATTAGGTAATAAAAAAATAAGTTATTAAGCTACTAAAAACAAAGTCAAACATGTAATTTTTTTTTGTTTTTATGTAGCATAGGGGGCGCACCATTTGAAGCGTCAAATATCGTGAATCGAGTGAAGGAATTCATATATTTAAGAGTATTCCGATATTTAATAGTACTAGTTGCATTAGCGCCAGCATAATTATATTTTTGCACAATCATGTATACATACATATACTTAAAACTATCCATACTATCCATGAATATAATATAATAATAAATATTATAAATGCGAAAGTAAATCTGTCAGTTACCTTTTCACGCTGAAACCGCTGTATCGATCAAAATGAAATTTGGCATGCAAATAGTTTTCAGTCCCAGAAAAGGACATAAGCTACTTGAAAACGTTAAGTATTATCCGTTTTTTTTAACCGACTTCAAAAAACGGAGGAGGTTCTCAATTCGTCAGAGACTTTTTTTTTAGTGTATGTTACTCGATTTCTCGAAGACGCCTCGACCGATTTGAGAAATTCTTTTTTTATTTAAAAGGTTATACTTTCTCGGCGGTCCCATAATATTATAGTGAATTTTCAAACTAAAACTTTTGGAAAAAAAATTATATTAATGTTAAGTTGGAACTGGTGAAACGCCTTTTATGTTGATGATTGTATAAAACTTTGTTACAAGTATGGATGTTTTTAGTGTACAAGAAAAAAAAAGCAATTCGTCACTGAAAAGAAAAAAAAATAAAATCTTTTTAACAAAAAAACAACCGGCTCAAAAAGATTGGCAACTTGGCTGGGAATTACAAAACATTTTTCGTTGGACATACGTCACTGTCCCTAGCAACACATAAACATTATGTGTTGTGGTGATGACTTATGGTACAGAAACGTGGTGTGGAACTGTTGGCCTCTTAAATAAGCTCAAAATAGCTCAGGAGAAAAATCATCTAAGAACCAAAATCACATCACTTATACAGTTAGCAAGCTGGATTAGCAGCAATAGATAAGCCACGGTGCTAGTCAACTCATAACCGATGAGACAGAAAGGTTTTCGAGGGGCGACTATGGATCAGAAGACGCAGCGTAGGACGGCCCTCTACTCTAGGTGGATAAAGGTCCTTATTGGGAACAGTCTCGAGCTATTTGAACTTTGGAATTCGAGACAAAAATGGATGGAAGTCTGAATTACTTATGTACTTTCGAAACACATTTTTCTCGTTCATTTCTAATAGTTTGAGACTGTCCCAATAAGCTCCAAGGTGACCTAGTTAGAGTCGCAAGAAGCCTGTGGAAGCAGGTGGCTCAAGAACAGCCATACGTTCGAGAATGGACGTCTTCCGGCTGTGACGACGAAAACTATTCTGGACGCTATGGTGGCAGCTGGTGTAGTAGAAATACTATTAATTGACAAAAAAAGTGATATATAATATAAATTGTGCAGTATATATTACATATTTTTTTGTTTATACTATGTGTAATGTGTTTTTTTTTCATTTAAGTCTAATATGCTATTATTACTTTAATTTTATTCAACTTACTCATCATTGGTTTTAAAATTAAGAATAAATTTAGTAATATATTAATGCAGTTTACATGAAAGAATCTGATTCGGATTTCCCTTTTCCAGACTTAACCAATATACCAAATGTCTTGTCAAAGTAGTCCAGCTCGGTACCTAAAGGGCAGTTTAATTTTCATTTGTTAAACGCTGCAGATGAAAACATCATACAAAATTAATTTTGCTATAGTTAATCTCCGAAGTACCCTGAATTTCAACTTTATATTTTGATTAAAAGAAGAGAACAAAAATTTTAGAGCTCGCCATTTTTTTGTTTGCCATTTTTTTTTGAAGTTGTTCCATACAAGAAATTCCTTCGCAAAAATATTAAAAAATAATATGTTGTCAGAATCTCATGAAAACAAAAACCGCTGGCAATAATTTTTTTGATCTTTTTTAAACAATCAGCATACTAGTGTAATTCAAAGAATAATTTTGTATGTAAAACAATGTACGGCGTTCACCCTTAATAACATTTTTCACCTACATTGTACTTTCTATTGTATGAATTAAAATATTTTGATACAGTTAGTTGCGGATGTGTGTCAAGCTGCTCGAACGCTCGCCACTTGAATTTTTATTAACGCATGTTTTCTTACAAACTGTATAAAACTATGTCACAGTTTATTAGAGAAAGTATTTTTAATAAGGTCATACAATTTTTGCAAATGCTTTTTTTTTTACATACAGAAAAATTTTCCCTTTAGCCAAAACACTGACAACACATTTAATATTGTTGCCTTAGTCGTAAAATGCCCCACTGCAGGGGCACAGGCCTCTTCTTGGAGAAGGAGGCTAAGACCATAGTCCACGCTAGCCTAGACCGGTTTGGCGGTCATTGCCGAGCTAGGAAACTGACTGTCAAAATTTTCAAGTCCCATTAGCCTTCTAACTTGTATTAAAGAATTCTGACATATGAAAACAGCAGCCAGGCAAGACTTAAACTACAGAGGAGCCAAAAAAACTACCATTACCACTACCTCACATTCAGGTACTAACTACGCTGATTTTGCCTAATTCGCTTATCATTTCTAAGAGACCAATTAAAGTGTTTTGGTGCTCAGATATGCGCCATAGTTTCCATACTACGGAACCCTAAGTTTATTCGAGTAATAACTACTCTGACTCGGCTGGGTTTGCTTCCTATAAAGTTTTGTTAATTTTGATACTCCCTGTGAAGCGGCGTTACGTGTTTTATATAAAAGAAATTTGATTCTATTTTCGACATTCACTCATCAACCAACCTAAAATTTTATAGATGTGATCTAAAGCTGAATGTATATGGTTTTACGAATTCAAAATAAAACAGGATCATCAAAGAAATTTCAGTGAAACGTAGACTACGTTATTCTGTTCCCTATGCGTGGCCATAAACGCACGCACTTGGTTTTCTTTGACTTGGTCGCTGTGTTCTGCTAAGCTGCCCACACCTTAATTTACAGAAGTTTTTGTAATGGCTGATACTAATAAGAATTATTTTCCTTGCAGTTTTCTAATTTAGAGACACCAGGCTATGTGGGCTTCGCTAACCTGCCTAACCAAGTGCATCGAAAGTCAGTCAAGAAAGGTTTTGAGTTTACCCTGATGGTAGTTGGCGAAAGTGGCCTTGGAAAATCTACCCTCGTCAATTCCCTGTTTCTGACAGACCTCTATCCTGAAAGAGTGATACCAGATGCTATTGGTGAGTACCTTTTCTCTAGGTGAAACTAAATAAGTTTAAGACTGGCAACATAGGTTTTGTGTTACCTAAAACCAAATATTAATGTAGAAATTCAATGTCCTATGAAAAATCATTCCTATTCTATCCCAAAAAATGTTTTACCCTGGCGTGGGATGTTATTATCTAAAGCTAATAATAATAATAAATTTTTCTAGACATTACACACAGGGCTGTTTGGTCCAAACTAAGCGAAGTTTGTACTATCGATACGAGACAACGAATACAAATACATAGAAAACACCTAGTCTCAAGATAAACACGAATAATAAATATTTGTATTGTGCGGAAATCAAACACACGCCCCTCGATTCAGTAGTCGGATCATTACCCACGGAGCCGACTCACTGGATAAAGTAATGGTAGTAGGGTAAAGTAAAATAAATAAATGGGAGGCCGTCAATGTTGTCATTTTTAGGGTTCCGTACTTAACGCGTTAAAAATGGGACCTTATTACTAGGACTCGTCCGTCCGCCTGTCTGTCACCAGACATTACAAAAGATGTATTTCTGTTGCCACTATAACAACAAATACAAAAAAAACAGAATTAAATAAATGTTTGAGGGGGTTTGCTCGATATCGGTAACGGGAATAGGTAGACGCTTGAAATATTCGAAGAAAATTTAGTTATATATTAACTTAAAAATAAATAATTAAAATAAAACAAAAATTTTAGGGGGGCTCCCATACAACAAACGGGTTTTTTTTGCCGTTTTTATAGATAATGGTACGGAACCCTTCGTGCGCGAGTCCGACTCGCACTTGGCCGGTTTTTACAAAAAATAAGCCAGTTTATAATTTAGATTGTAATCTGTAAACCCAACCAACCTTTTCAATTACATGTTAGGTATGGAACCCTCAATGGTAGCCCAGTTTAAACTTGACCCGTTATATATATATTATTTTTATGTGTATTATGTCATACTTATTTATTAGACCTTTATTATCTTTACGTGTAACATCATTAGTTTTTTTTGTTAAATATTGCTCTTTATTTGTGGCTGTAAAAAAGATAAATATCACAGTGCCACCTTATGAATAAGTAACTCAAACAAATTCATCTAAGTCATATTATCAAATGATTAATGCTCTAGATGTAGATTTTGTGTGTTATCAAGAAATATGTCCTTGTCTTTTTGTAGTTTTTTTCTTCATACATATAGGTAAAGCTAATAAATTTATTTCGGATGTATTAATTTTCAAAACTTCATCACTTAAAAAAAAAAAAAAAAAAAAATGTCACAAGGAAGTCTCCACTTTTTGTACCCGTTCTTCTAATTTTGTCACCTAATTCCGATCTCTGTTCATTACCCACCGAGTCACAGATTATGTTTTATCAATAAATACCAAACTTATGTACTTTTCCATTTTTGGGGTTGTAGTGAGATTGTAGTGTCTGTCTGTATGTCACAGCTCTCCTATTAAGCAACTACGAATGCAATAGACAAAAAAAATAGTGCTATTTGTCTTATGGTTCTTATGTCTAAAAACTTCAATTATAATTTCAGAGAAGACAAATCAAACTGTTAAACTAGATGCTTCGACAGTAGAGATCGAAGAAAGAGGTGTGAAACTTCGCCTGACCGTGGTCGACACTCCTGGATATGGTGATGCCATTGACAATACGGACTGCTTCCGAGTAAGTTAAAAAAAAAAGTACCTTTAACACGACGCTTTACCGTCAAAGAGTACCTTTGATACGCAAACACACCGGGTTTCTATACCTATTTAGCGCCACTTTATTCTGTTTCGTCATGGTTTACTAAGGTGAGGTTAATCGATGAAATCTTTTTCCATTTTTGCCAGGGTTCTTTAGCCAAACACAGAACCATTTAGTTTCATGATCGTCCGTATGTCACAGCCTTATAATTCTGCCAATTTCCATTGATTAAAACTGTCGCATGTGGTGTTATGTTTACGAAACGTAGGTTCTTAAGAGACCTTTTCTCTTAGGTAAGTATATTCTTTGTGAGCTTTCAATGTATTTAAATTTGTCTCGTAACCCTATATTCTTTAACCTTTTTTAATTACGTATTCTCAAATAATCACTAAAATAGTTCTTTATACTTCATTTTTTTTTACAATGGTTTTAGATATTCGCAGTAACTTTCACACTCCGGAACCCTAAGTTTAGGCATCTACGATACGTTTTTTACGATAAATTTGGTTTTAAAATTTTGTTGATCGGCGATGTAAGTTCAAACTTAGAAATACTTATAGACCGGTGTAAATTTGGATTGGATAAACAGTGCCGTTTGCCTTAGGGACCGGCACTATAGGTATCTTACCTTAACTAAAATATCTCTATCTACTAGCCGTATCAGTTATTTTTCTCGTCAAAGCATTTATTGACTTACTTAGGTGACAATGACAGTCTCGCAACATCTAGGTACATACACCTCAGAGACACCTTTCATATTTTCACGTGAACTGTTACGTCAGAGAAAGGAAATACCTGTGAAATCTCCTGGCAACTAAGTTTACGAATAGCGAATGAAAATTGATGACGAAAATGGGATCCTTTGCACACATGTGTGTAAGGAATATGCTTTCTTTTGTGCTCATATAAAAATATGACGTATCATTAGTGATTTAATTATTCAAATAACTTACATTGGTTATGAGGCTAAGTTATGATTACCTAGTTACCTGATTACTATTTCATGTTTTTGAGTATTTAAAGCAAAACTAATTTTAAAAAAGTGCGTGATTAATAAATTAAAATTACATATCAAATTTTAAAACTTTTTGTATTCAAGGAGTTATACACTTGTTGGCTAAAATTTTCATTGCTAGAAATGGCTTTTCTTAGCAAAAATAAAAGAGTTAACCAAGTAAAAGTTTAATTTTAACAAATATTTAAATTCTGATTGAAGGCTGACAAAGGAGCGGCCACTAACTCGACAACGTTTGCCAATTTTCCTTTAAGGAGAGGCTATTGGCCTTGTAGTGGGCAAAAACAAAAGTTGAGACAGTAAATTAACATTTTGTTAAGAATAAGATTTTGCTATTAACTCGCTTTGTCGCTAGTAAAGTAGCTGTGTATATGCTGTTGTCAAACAGAGATAGAGCTATTTCCTTTGTATGCAATAATGATAGCTCATTAAATATTGTCTAGTTGTAAGTATGGTACTTTAGTAATGAGCCACCAGATAAGGTCTTTGTACCCTTTATCAACTAAGTCGTCATTTCACAGAAAAATAAATTGCTAGCGATCTTCGATATGCACACCAAACTCTAATGGCGATATAGAGAGGTATAGATATACATCACATCATACCGTACCGGAGTTATCAATCTTAAATGTATAATACTAAAATATTTTTTCAGGGTTCCGTAGCTGTATAGTAAAAGAACAAATTATAAAACCGGCTAAGTTCGTGTCGCACTCGCGTCAAGTTAGGGTTCCGTAGATTTAGAATTTGCGGATATCGAAAAAAAAATTGTGAACCGATTTGTCCAAAAGAATTTTACAGCTCTAGTATTGTTAATTTTGTCATTTTTAAAAACATCGGTTTAAAAGTTAGGGGGAGGCAAATTTTTTAACTTTGGAAGCTAATAACTTGCAATATATACATCTTTGAAAGAAAAACCATTAGAAACCTCAATTGCACTTGCACAAAAGCTCGATCCAACGATACGCCACACGTACACGTTTCAAAACGTTTCTCTTATTCTGTATGGAGATTTAAACCTTTATGTGTAATTGCATTGGAATCAATAGAGACATCAAAATTATAAGGCTATGACATACTGACGGACGGACTTAACGTATTTATAAGTGTTTAGTTTTTGCCATTTGGCTAAGGAATCCTATATACCGATAAGTGCGAGTAGAGAGTGTGCATTATGAGGTGGTACGGAACCCGAATGGCACTTGGTCGTTTTTTTTTTCATAAAGCTTGTCTCTGTGAATGACCTAATCTCATGAACTACTCACCCAATTTCACAGATTGTTTTTGTGTTAGATAGTTTATATTTTCAAGAAAGGTTATAGACAATCAATATAACTTCAATCTTTGGCGCTAAGGGGCAGAGCAGTAATTAAATTGGATATCATAAAAAAATTATCAAAAAAATGTACCGCTTTTCATAAATGGACTTTTTTCTGAACATAAACCCATATATTAATTTCTGAATTTTCATGTACCCCCATTACTGGGGAAAAATATTTTCTACTGTTTAGTCCATATTTAAAAACGTGGTAGATATATTAAAAAGATTTAATTCTTTTTATTCTCTTCATTGTCTTGTCTGTATTCATTTGTAAATAAGCTACAAACAAATCGCGCATGTAAGTGATTGAAATGATATAGCCATTTTATTCATTAAAATTTTTATTTGTTGAAACTTATTTTAAAACTCGACAAGACCTGAAACATCTTTTGGATATTGCATTGTCGTCGGGTTCTAAGCTATATTCAATTTCAGTTTAGCTAATCGAAAAGTTTTTTAAAAATTTTGAATCGGACCAACAAATAAACAAGAAAGCAAGTTAATAAAAACGTGGTAAAAAACATTCTTAGTTGGTTCAAAATTATGCAAGCGATACAAATTAAAAAAGATAAAAATTTAGTTTTTTGTAATCGATAAACATTTTGTTGTTCGCAGTCAATAATCCAGTATATCGATGAACAATTCGAGCGATTCCTACGCGACGAGAGTGGTCTCAACCGACGCAACATCGTCGACAATCGCATACATTGCTGCTTCTACTTTATATCGCCTTTCGGGCATGGGTAAAAGTTACATGTTTATTATCTTTACAACAATGTCGATAAACGCCAGGGCTGAGTTCAGAACTTCAGTACAAATTTCAACCGGCTGCAACTCGGATTGACGAGTTGTTACTCAAAGGTTTTGAACGATCCGTTAGTCTGTAGACCTCATAGTGTCTACTTGACAATCCGAGTTGCATCCTGACCCCCTGTTTACCCTAGGAATATGCAACAATAATATTTTTTTTATGCATAAAATTGTAATGTACATGCGAATTTTCTACAAATTTCTACAAAACCTATTAAGCTTCGTCAAGTCTTCACGTCGTCTGTACTGCGGAGTCTGAAGACGAAAGTCTTTAATTATTTTTAATGGACTTCAAAAAAGGAGGAGTTCGTCATCTACATATATAGACGGATTTGCAAAATTATTTTTTTGTTCGAAAGGGGTTTATTCCGACATGGTCTCATTTAAATTTCATATAGATCAGATGATGAATTTCGGAGGCAGACAATGGAACTCTTCAAAAAATTACAGTAAATCAACCGCGATTGCTGCTATCGCATAAATATGCATTGTTTACGCAAGCACATAACATAACGCCCGTACACTCGAAAGCAATTCGTCACTCAAAAGTAAAACATAAAAACTTTAACAAAAAAAAAATTCAACCGGCTTCAAAAAGATGCATTAAAAAGGTAAAAATAATAACTTATTTCACACATATTGTGTATATACACCAACTTCAAACTGTAATTCAGATCAGATTTTTGTACCTAAAGTTTTTAAAACATACTTCACTTGCATAACACCATACTTTTAACTGTAATTCAGATCATATATTTGGAAATAAAATTTTTACCTTTTTATTCTCTTTGAAGCCTGTAATTTTTTTTTTGTTAAAAATTTTTTATTGATTAGACAATTTGACAAATTGATAATCTTGCCTGTCATGACCTACGATTCCGAAAACTTTTAGCGAATCTGGTCCACAAGTCTTTATTTGCTCAGCGTACGATCGAGTAAGCTATGCTCGGAGTGTCTCGAATAGCGAACTTGAAATAAAGACATCCGCAAGAGAATTAAAGCTACCGTCATAGTTCTCAGAATCGTCAAGCTAATTTGGCGGTGACCTGGTGTCGTCTGTCGGAGGACCGATGGCCGAGTGAAAACCGCGAACCCGAAGGCAAAGTGGAGGCGGTTTAGTTCGATATGTACTGATGAAATTGTGGCCCGTGACGGCAGAGGACCGGGCGAAATGGCGCGCCATGAAGAAGGCCTATGTCCAGCAGTGAACTTAAATAAACTGTTATGATGATGAATATGATGACAACTCCCATTTAAAAATTGTGAAAAAACATGGCTTCTATCACCCAAACAGCCAAAATTATTATGTATTTAGTTAACATAGTTTTAACTTCTTTAGGTGCCATATGTTATTATCTTGACACAGCTGCGCTCAATATTGATCGGGTGCTTCTAACAATCGATTGACGTAGTTTTTGACTACGTTAATACTACTACTTTGACGGCTCCGTGGATCAGTGTGTAATAAAACGCGATTGCTGAATCGAGGGGCTTCGGTTCGATTTCCGCACAGGACAAGCATTTGTGTTTGTCTTGGGTCTGGGTGTTTTTTTATGTAAAATACCTATGTATGTATTTGTATCCTATTATATCTGGTATCCATAGTACAAGTTTTGCTTAGTTTGGGATCAGATAGGGCTGCGTGTGATGTTCAAAAATATTTATTTATTTATTATTATATTAGTTCTAACAACACTCTTATCCGATTCAGACTAAAGCCGTTGGACATAGAGTTCATGAAGCAACTTCACAACAAAGTTAACATAGTTCCTGTTATCGCTAAGGCGGACTGTCTGACTAAGAAGGAAGTGCAGCGACTCAAAACTAGGGTAAGATATTATTCCCTAATCAGCCTCACACGTCCCCACTGTTGGGGTACGGCCTTCCCCTGAACGAGGGTATTTGGGCCTTAGTCCTCACGCGGGTCCAGCGCGGATTGTGGACTTCACATGCCTTTTTTTTTTTATGTTTTGACATATGCAGTTTTCTCACGATGTTTTCCTTCACCGAAAATATATTATTTACAATTGTACATTTTTTAATTTATTAATTTATTTATTTTAGTGACATAGTACTTAGATACATATTGCTTAATAATTAGTAGTACGTAATTTTATACGTGTAATGTGCAATAAACTTTTCTGAACCGGTGTCTGTCGCTAATGTCACGTAAGTTCATAGCATTTTAATATGGTGACTGTTGTTTAGATGTTTGACCATTCAGAAAAGTTCGTGGCACTATATCAACTTCGCAAAAATAATGCCTTGTCAGAATCTCATGAAAGCTATTAACGCTCTTAAGTGTTAGTTTTCTTTTTGAAAAATAGGAATATAAAGTACAATTTAGGAAACTTCGCAGATTCCCTCGCAGCCTAGTTGGTAGTGTGCTATGGCAGGCTGCTGTGTAGAGGGTTCGATTCCCGCATTAGACAAACATTTATGTAAAAACATTTGTTTTTGTCTTGAGTCTGGGTGTATTTATGTATGATATGTATGTATTTACAAAAAAAGTAATTATATGTATTGGTATCCGTTGTCTGGTATCCATAACACAAGCTTTGCTTACTTTGGGGCCAGATGGCGTTGTGTGTATTTGTGTTTGTCTTGAGTCTGGGTGTATTTATGTATGATATGTATGTATTTACAAAAAAAAGTAGTATTTATGTATGTTTTTACAAAAAAAAGTAATTATATATATTGGTATCCGTTGTCTGGTATCCATAACACAAGCTTTGCTTACTTTGGGGCCAGATGGCATTGTGTTTATTTGTGTTTGTCTTGAGTCTGGGTGTATTTATGTATGATATGTATGTATTGACTAAAAAAAAGTAATTATATATATTGGTATCCATTGTCTGGTATCCATAACACAAGCTTTGCTTACTTTGTGACCAGATGGCATTGTGTGTATTTGTGTTTGTCTTGAGTCTGGGTGTATTTATGTATGATATGTATGTATTTACAAAAAAAAAGTAATTATATATATTGGTATCCGTTGTCTGGTATCCATAACACAAGCTTTACTTACTTTGGGGCCAGATGGCGCTGTGTGCAATGTCCAAAAAAAAATATATTTAAATATTTATTAATAGTCTGCTTATCTATCTTATTGTGGCAAAGTTAATTTTGTATGGAAAACATCATTAAAAATAACTGAAATCTTCATGATCGTTAATTCTTTTATACATGTTTTAGGTGATGGAAGAGATCGAAAGAGAAGGCATAAAAATATATCCCCTGCCAGATTGCGACAGTGACGAGGACGAAGATTATAAAGAACAGGTTTTTATCTTATTTATTTTATTTTATTCCACCAGGGTGGCAAACAAGCTGACAAACAGTCATCGTTGCTTATGATTATTATAACTTATTAGTACATGATGGGCTCTAACATCCTATGTTCAAAATGCGAGGCAGATGCTAAGATCTCTAGGTCACCGCCGACTACCAATATCCACCATACTTCCATACAAATATTAATTTGACAGTGTTTTTGTTGGTTCATTGATACTTATAGCACTAGCCTTTAACTCAGCAATGGAGTTTCGAATACAGAGATAGTTTATAGACCTCAGAGTGACATAGGCTAAAGCACGGACGCGAAGCACAAATAATTTACTTTTTAGCCTGTGTCAGTTGTCAAAATAGTAGTAATTTCTGATGACAGCGGTCGGTCATCGCAACTGTGCGAGTGCTACGGCAAATAATTATGCGCGTGCAACAGAGACAAAGAGTGGCCGTTCATTGAACGAAATTCTTCCTGCTTCGCATCCGTGCTTTACTTTTTCCCGATCTAGAGCATTTTTTTAGATTTCTACGCATATTTCGAATATTTTATTCCTTAGCTAAACAAATGCCTAGATTTTTGGCACATATATTGCTGAAAGGATAAACATAGAATATGTGGAGTATTTTTAATCCCAAGTAAGAGCTCCCACGGGAAGAGTTTGTATCGAAGGACACTTCTCCTTCACGTTGCAATAGAGGAATGGTTTTACATAATTTTTAGCACATAGATAGCTGGATGACCCGAGAATAAAATACTTTCCTCAAGAATTGGGCTATCAATTGCAAAGAATTTTTAAAAATCTGACTGGCAGTTACAGACATTAGCGCGTCCAAACAAAAAAAAACTCTAGATTTATTATATTAGTATAGAATTATCTCTATGCTACGAGGATCGATTCCTTAACTTTGCAACCCCGAGAGCGACAACCCAAGCCGAGGCTCCCCCCGCGGGGAACCCTTGAGGGTTGAGCGCTATATGCGCCGAGACTCCTTCAGAGTCTCGCCCCAAAAAGCCCGGTGGAGCAGTAATGGCTGCAACAGCCAACTACATTGACAGTTCAGAAAAAAAAAAACATTGCAATAGAGTGACATGAGTTTTGACACAGGGGTAGTTGGTAGAGAATGATAGTGTGTTAGTTCTTCGCCACAATAACTGAACAGATTTGGATAAAACTTGAAATGGAGATAGCTTATAACATTACAACCTAATTTCTTTAGCTATCGCTATATATTTCTATAGCAAAATTCCTTACTATAATCAGGGAGTTACTGTAGGAATCCCACACTGATAACCTAATATAGCGCGGGTAAGGCCGCGGGCAAAAGCTAGTAATACATATCTTTAACGGTGTTCTTCTAACCGATGTGTTCAGGTTCGTCAACTGAAGGCAGCAGTACCGTTCGCTGTCTGCGGCGCTGGTCAACAGCTGGAAGTTCGCGGGAGGCGCGTGCGCGGACGACTGTACCCGTGGGGCGTCGTTGAAGTTGAGAACCCTGAGCACTGCGACTTCATCAAGCTCAGGACGATGCTCATGTTAGTCGCTATTTGTTTCAAATACCTCGCTTGAACTATAAGGCACTTTGTCCATTTGTCGGCTTGACTGAAACCCTTTCTCAATTTGTCAATTCGATTTCGACGCGACTGCGATTCTGGTATAGAAATCATTATTCATTATATCACTGTCGATTCACATTACCCGACAATGAGTACAAAAATAGTTATAAGTATCTCTTTGTACTGTATATGAATGGTACTGACCTTAAGGCGTCGGCCGTCTCGACGCAGGGCGCGACAGTCCGTCTGTCCTATCGTCAGTAGGGGCCTAGCTTGTAAGAGGAAATTTCCTTTAGGGTATATCAAAAGACAAAGGGGAAATAAGTATTTTTTTTATGTATTGTCGTGTCACTTGCTTACTGGTATCCCGGAGTTCCAGCGCGCTCTCACTGCGCGACGAGAAGCACAGTCCGGATCAAACTGGTATCCGGATCCGATCACCTCGTTGCAGTTGTAGGACAATCCAATATGTTCACTGCATATAGTCCCAAAACTCAATTAGTCCGTATAGGGAGGCCCGTTGCCTCCTTCCATCAATACAAAATCACCACCACAACCATTAAAATTAGGTGACGTCTCTAAGTGCGGCACGAAGTCGACTAATTTAAATAATTTTGTATTGAAACTGTTTTTAAATTTATTATTGTTATATATGCATACAATATATTTAGGGGCATCCATTTAATATATCACACGCTTTGGGGGGAGGGGGGTCATGCAAAGTGTCATATAAAGGCAAATTTTTTATACAAAACTGGGAAAAAACGTGACAAGGGCCGACGCGACAGGGGTCGAAGATTACGGAAATTTGCGTTTTGAATGGATGGCCCGTTAAGGTAAAATCTTGTTGTTTTATTTACACAAAAATGTATTTGCTAGTTATTTATATATTAACAAGGATTATTGGTTATCAGTACGCACATGCAAGATTTGCAAGAAGTTACTCAGGAGGTGCACTATGAAAACTATCGCTCGGAGAGGCTGGCGCGGTCTGGACAAGTACCGAAGCGACACACGTGAGTTCTTACTATGACGTATTTACAATTTATCATAATATTACCCGTTAGGGTAACGAGAAAAGTAGGTAAAAGTAATAAATCATGCATCCAATTTGCATTCAATCTATGTTTTATGTATGTTCTGCGGAGTAGATCGACGGAGATTGGTCTAAGCGAAGTCGACTCGAACGGCGTTCCCAACGGTTCTCCAGAAGACACTGGAAACCGCGAGAAGGCTCTACGAGAAAAGGTACACTTTATAATTTTATTTGACTAACAATTTCCTGTGTCTTCGTTCGCCTTTGGACCAGTAAAATCTATCAGCAGGCTTTGCCAAGTTTGTGATTAAGGATAGAAATAGTACACTTTTTTAGAAATGGTATTGGTAAGTATTTACGTCTTGTGAAAAAATATATAGCTTTGCTGCTAAGTTAAGACTTGCGCAATCTACAGTCTATTCCAAAATATAATAACGGACTCATTTAAACAAGTTCGTCAGTCCGTCTGTTGGCCTACAACTTTATATCTGTTTTAATATAAATCATGAACATAAAACTATTGAAGAATTCTTTCTTCTTCTACTAAGAAGTGACATTCGCAAATTTCCTATGAATAAATATTGATAATAATTTAAATTGGAAAGCTCATGTTAATAAGGTCACCACTAAACTAAACGGGTTTGCTTATGCTTTGCGTAGATTAAAATTAGCAGTAGATCAAAAAACGGCCGAAATTGCATACCATGGATACGTTGCCTCTGGATTGCGCTATGGCCTTATATGAGGAAACTCCTCAGAAATAAATAGGGTTTTCATATTACAATAGAAATGCGTCAGAGCTATATGTGTTGTGTGGGGCCTTTGTACTCTTGTAAGTCACTATTTGTTAAATTATAAATATTGACCCTGCCTAGCCTGTACATTTTTGAAATTTGTGTATTCGTAAAGCTTTATTTACACTTATTTAAAAAGAAAATTGATAATTGTCCCTTCTATACAAGGTATCCAATCAAGCTTAAGGTACCTCAATGTTCTACGACAGCATTTCTAAAAAAATAGTTACTCCATGTCAAAACCATATTTAATAAATTACCTGGTACCTTTACAGAACTACCAATAAACATATTTAAAATAAAATTAAGGAATTGGCTAATTAAAAAATGTTTTTATTCCATAAATGAATATTAAATTTAAAAAAGATTGACATCACGGAGTAAAATTATAAATAAATATAGATTAAAATTATAGATTTATTTTAAAGTTACATTTGAATAAAGGCATATGTTTTATTTTGATATGTTTCAAGGTTCCTTTAGATACAGTGACCAAGGCCTAGTGGAGCATGAAGGTAAATTCATCTTGTTGTTTGTTTAGGAAGCCGAGTTGCGTCGCATGCAAGAAATGCTCGAGCAAATGCAGCGGCAGATGCAGCTCCAGGCAGCAGCCAGCACCACCACCGCCTAGTGCACTCCGCGACACCAGGTAAGTCATTGCCGTCGGACGTTATCAGCCAGTGACCTTGGTCATGATGGCGTATTTTAAAGTTTTAAAAAAGAGACATATTAAAACTGTATTATCAAAATTATTAAGGTATCATGCGATGAGTGCCATATTGCCGTACTAAATGTATTGAAGCTGAATATATTAAATTTTTGGATAGATCATGTTTGTTTTATAAATCACTATTGATAACATTGGATAGAACTCGTGAAGCACTTTCAGGATCAATAATCAGTATTTCGATCGTGTATAGTTTAGTAAATTAGACCCATTAACGTTTTCACCCTGTATATTTATGTCTCAAACCGTGCATGTGCTATTTGACTGATACTCTGCTTAGTGGTAGTATGTGTGTGTGTGTCCTAATTTAGTACTTATTACTTGCAATGTCTACTTAACATAGTGTAAGTCAGCCTTTAGACACACAATTTTGCACACATTACATTTTTAATGACGTCTGTCTCTTATTCCCTTGTGCCTGCTAAGTATGTATTTTTCAGTTGGACACCGTAACGTCAGTCCAGCCGGCAGACGCCTGTGACGTCATCAACTCCGTATTAAGGATCATACCATACTGTGTTACTTCGAACTAAACAAATATCTATTCAAATTAAACACAGACCTCACAACATTTCTCAATCTTATCTAAGTATTTTTTTTTTCTTAAAAAGCGAATCGAAATCTATACGACTTTTTCTAGAAACTACATACCTATATAGACATTAGAATATGATATTATAGAAAGTTACTGCTAGTTGAAAACGCTAGAGAATTAATTAAATTGTAGTAATTATAAAATGAATGTTTAGGTTCGCAAGAAATTACGAAGTATTGAACCACATCTGGTGGAAGATACGTTGGTTTTTATATGTAACCGACGGAGCGTAGAGACGCGTTACCTCGCTTGACGCATTAAGAGGCTGTTCTACCTAAATTATATTTTTTTTTGGCTAGGATTTCTCTAGATCTGCTTAGTATGTCTGACAAAAATTTAATGATGGTGTTTTACGGGATATAGTTAAAACACAGAAAAACGTGAAAACTTGATATGAGTCAGAGTAAGTTATATAACAAAACATATTACTGTACTAAATTATAAAAAAATTATAAACTAGTTATTACTATTTGAAGAGCAAATGTCGCATAAATAATATGTTTTACTAGTGCATTATTTAGAGCCAGTTCGTTTGCACTTATAGCACTTTAGTATACTGATGGAACAAAAGTGACCCAGCGGCAGTTCTAGGTAAATCGCTATTTTTTTTATTAACAATTTTTGTTAGAAAATTGAAAACATTTCAAATGTTATAAATACAACATAATAATAAAAGTCAAAAAGTTTGACGGACCTAAATTAAAAAATAACAAAGTTAGAGACGGTCAATTTTGCCATTGGATGTTCTATAATCTGTATTGGCGTTACGCGACGTATCTTCCGCCTCATGTGGTCCCACCCTTATTTGTAAACCTATTGAAGCAGTATAAAATGATTGATAGGTATTTGTTCTTATTAGTCTAGATTTGTCTAAAAGTATAGTTAATAGATCAGCAATATTCGAATATAGAATCCTCCTATATCGTTGCATTTTTGCGTTATATTATCTGCCTTATTTTATCTGTCTCCTTTATTTTAAGACACATTATGATAATTATGTTATTTTTAATTAAATGAAAATCTCATAATTCCCAAAGTATTAAATTAGTCATATACCACACTTATGTTAAATTTAAAACGTTAATTCGCAAGTTTTTTTTTAAAGTAGAGAAGGAAATTAAAACTATTCAATACAAATCAATACGACACTGTATAATAAATATAAGTCTGTTTCAATACCATAATAATGAAGATATCTATCTGTTGAATCAGTAGTTAAATATATAGTGGTATTGCATTACTTAAGTTATATAAAAATGAAGATTTGTCGAGTCTGAATTTCAATAAGTAATGGATTACTTTACTTTCGACATAAATATGAAATATCCTAGAGACTGTGCCATCTTTCTTCTGCATGAAAAATTCCATTTCCATTCCAACTTTTTGTATGGAACAAGTATTATTTTATAATTTTACCATGTATTGACTGAATATGTTTTATTACTTTTTTTTATAAGCTTTAATTTATAAGTTTGTAATCTCCATTAATTACTCGAAAATGTATTTTTATCGTTTATTTTAAGATTAATCTGTTCATATCATATACACGCACAATAATAATTATTATATCAATATATAATTATTATTGTAATAATAATTGATTCCTATGAAAATTATTATAGAAATTATTAAATACTAAAATAATATAAGTTGATTTTGTAATTGACTGTCCACAATGTGTATTGGATTATAGTACTTAAGATATGTTATTATTCAAAAAGCATTTTATTTTTGTTAGTTTTATTGTCTTCTATTGTGTGTTATAGGGTAGGAACTAAGGCCACATGTACACGTGCAAAAAGGTCTCACTGTTCACAGTGAGGTAGGAAACTAAGTCAGATATAATGACAAGTAAAGTTGCGCCAAAGTTGAGTATGCAACTATAATTATGTCGTTTTTAAAAAATTTACGCCAAATAGCATGTAGGTGTCTAGAATGCGGTCTAAAATCAATAAATACTTACATAGCTATACCACACCATACCAATTTTTAAATTTGAATGCATTTTTGGCAGGTATTATGGTTTTTTGATTATTCAGATTATGTGACCTTTATTGTGAGCAACAGGAACATAGAGATGTAGAGTAAATATTAGAATACCATTATTATAACATTGCTCTTATAAAGAATTAAATTAGTGAAAAACTTATAATTATGACGAGAAAACCTACAGTATTTCTCTTAGATACCAACCTGTCGAATATTTCACCAGTAGTTATGTACATCTCAAGTAGTTTTCAGTAATATTTCGTTGAAATGACGTCTTATTTTAATTAGAGCTAGGTGTGATGTATATGTACTATATGAATAAGGTGCTAATTCAGCGTTTAATTTTGGAAATTATGACAGATCAATGGTTCTTACCCTATTTTTCACTACGCACCCCCTTTGCCACTGGCTAAATCAATGATAGTATTGTATAGTACAACAAACTTTCTGACCTGGTGGTCAAAGTTGCCATATTAAAATTGTATAAGCTTACACGACACTAGCAACCATACACCGGGTCAGAAACGTTTGTTGCACTGTATCTTTGTCCTTTTCATAGATATAGAAATCAAAGTATTCGTAGGACTGCGTTCCATAGCGAATAGAGAAAGATAGAAAAGTAGATTTGGAACTCCTAGCTCCAGGTAATACTGCTGATATTCATTAGTGTAAAAATTAACTGACAAAGACTGTCCAAAACAGATGGAGTTCACCGGACGGTAATTACTCGACAGAGGATAAAAGTTAATTGGAACGTTGTCTAATATATACTGACTATGTTGCCAGTGGTACGGTGGGGTGTCACCCTATTTTCGGAATTAGAGGTAAATTTCTAGTTACTATAATTGGTGCCAAAGTTTATATCCCAGAATAAAATTCGAAAAAGTTTCTGATTTTTAAATGTAACTTAACAACGATTTGCCCTCTTAGGAATTAATTTAGTATTTCAACTACTCTCGTGTAATCACTTTATTTTTATAATAAACTATTATACAATCTGTATTGTTTTTTTTTTCGTATTTGTTATAACACGCGCCACGTAGGAAGAGACTTCGCACACCACGTGTTTTATAGGTCCCTTACGCAGACGCCGAAGGGGCAGGGCGACGGACCGCGACAACGCATGCGTATTAACGTATAACTATACTTGTGACTGACTGTTAAGCTGCGCAAACACCCCACTTCTACCGCTTGCTAAGTCTCATCTTACGTGGCGCGCACTATATCAGTATATCCACGACCCTACTATTGGGGCACCAGCCTATCCTCATTTTGGGCAAGTTTAATTTAATCCATAGTCCATTACGCGGCCCAGTGCAAAGAGTAGATTTCACACATGGTTTTGACGTGTCGTATCACGATGTTTTCCTTCACCAAATTAAGACCTAGTTCAGAAGAAGGTATTCAATGTTCAATCCTGGTTCAAGGTTATCTTTTGACAGCGTCTTTGCCATGAAAGTATTTGTTTATATTTGATGATGTAGCCATAGATATAACATTTAGGATATATTTCTTTGAAGATAGCAGTGCCGGGAGTCTTAAACGAAGAAAGATTATTTCTATGTTTGTAAAATATTTGTCATACAACTAAAAAAAAAACTGGTTGCCTGTAAAGTCGGTATACGGGCGAAAGTTTTACGTGACAATGATTTTATGTCTGTCTCTCTCGCTCTTAGGCGGGCGCGTGCCTCTCACTCGCTCTCATTGTGAGCGCATAACGTGAGCGGAGCGTAACGCAGTTTCTTGAAGTGTCACCCGGCAAACCAATTTATAAGACGTTGTCACGTCAAAAGGGGCACATGGTTCATCCAGGTGTACCACGACCAATACGCGTATATGTATTTATAATGTGTTTCTTAATTCTATGAAGATTTATGCATTTGTGAGATTGATGTACTAGGATTTTATAGGTCTCTAGGGGTAGTTTGTGACGTTCATAATGAAAAAGCGATATAATTAAAAAAGCAGGATACCGACCATCCAATTATGATTTTTTTTTTTTTTCTGCTAAATAACGTTTTACAAAAGCTTATAATTGATGTGATGATGATGTGACTCGGTGATGATTTTTTAGCATAGCAGCGCAGACTCGACCCTGCCCCTCACAGGACACGAGGCGTAATTGAAACTTCTTGGCAACCACCGATCTCCTAATACTGCGCTTTATAATACCTGTTATTTAATTAACCGTTCCAATTAGATAAAAAATCGTTAATACTATCTACACTCGCATTACCGGTCTCTTGCAGGCTGATTTCAGAAAACTTATTATAAACATACAGGCTGGGGCGGCTGCCCCTTCCTAGATTGCCCAACAAAAGTGCCTTTTGCCTGTTTTTTTCCAATTTGCTTTATTATATAGGCTGCAGTGACCGCTTACCATCAGACGGGCCGCAAGCATGCTTGCCACCTTAGTGGTATTAAAAAAAAAGTTTTCTACCATGTCTGCCCCACCCCATCCCAAAAGCTGACTACGCCAATTTCTACAAAAAAGACAGATATAGTCAATCATAGTTTTTTTATTTATTTTAAATAGGTATATTATTTTTAAGTTGTAATACTAGGCTGGACTTCGTAAACTCATGCTACAAGTCATAGCCAGAGACCTAAATTATAAAGCACGTAGCTTGGAATGCATTCACGTCAAATTTCCACGGACGCCGACTCTTCGAGGACTCTATAAAGCACGACTACATCGTGGCAAGGTAACCAACGCACTAGTGCCAGCAAGCCACCAGTGACGTGCTGGACATAGTAGACTACCCTGGCCTAAACACTCCACCTATCCAACAAGTCCTTCCTGACCTACCCTCAGACCATCGTCCAGGCCTCCTTTCGTTCCAGGACCTACCTTCTAGAATTCTTCCACCCAAAATGACCATGAAATATGACTGGGAGAAATTCTCCCTTATACTTATAACAAAGACCCACTCGATGACCATCAACACGCCGGACGATGTCGAAGAAGCAGTTAAAAAACTGACCAATGACATCCAGTCCGCGCTATAAGCACTCTTAATTCTGTGGAGAGGAAAGAAACAAATCTCAGCTCGCTGGATACACGATTTGATTTCTAAAAAACGTAAACTTAGGAATCTCTGGCAACGGACACATTGTCCAAATGTAAAAACTAGCTTAAATGTAGCCACCGTAAAAGTTACAAAAGCGCTCAACGTCATTGCGGCAGAAGAATGGGACCGTTACATCGAGGACATAGGTGACGCAATTCCATCTGTTCAACGTCTGTGCCGTAGTATGTCTAATGTTACGACCCTAACACGCCCCCTTTTGAACTCAAATGGACTATTGAAGTTTAAAGCTGAAGACTGAGCCGAGATTTTGGCCAGCAGTCTTGAAAATCAATTAACCCAAAATAATAACCACGAA
The DNA here is from genome assembly GCA_946406115.1 of Apoda limacodes. Taxonomy (NCBI): domain Eukaryota; kingdom Metazoa; phylum Arthropoda; class Insecta; order Lepidoptera; family Limacodidae; genus Apoda; species Apoda limacodes. The sequence goes on from OX291559.1 coordinate 14,807,828, forward strand.
GAGTTGGTCACGCACCACCTTCATGAGTACTTTGCTGCAACCAGTGACGAAAACGAACCCATTATCTTCTTTACTCCTGGCCAAGTGCGCAGGACAATATCGTAAATGAAACCCATAAAGGCCCCGGGTGCGGACGATGTTACAAATACAGCACTACGTCACCTCCCACATAAAACCATCGCATCAGTGACGCGAATTTTTATTGGTATCCTGCGTGCTGGTCACTTTTCATCCAGTTGGAAAAACGGCAGAGTTATCGTTCTGCCCGAACCAGGAGAGGACCCAAAAAGCTCGAAAGCTACAGACCCATTACTCTGTTAAGCACAATTTCAAAAGTTTTTGAGAAACTATTTTTAGAAAAACTGCAACACCATTTAACACCAAGACCAGAACAATACAAATTTAGACCACTCAACTACACTGCAACTCACCAGAGTGTTGGTTGACATAGAAAACAGTCGCCAAAACAAAAAACCCACAGTTGCTGTCCTGGATATGGAGAAGGCGTTCGACAAGGTGTGGCATTAGGGATTACTCTACAAACTGTCGACGTCCAGCGCTTCAAGTCAATTAGTCAAGGTCGTCGCCTCCTTCCTAAAGGACCGCAAATTTCTTGTTGCAATGGAAGGGACCACAAGGTAGCTGCTTATCACCCACATGCTACTTCAAATACACGGATGATATACCTGCGCTGGAGGGAGTAAAACTGGCCCTATTTGCAGATGATGCAGCCTACTATGTAGCCGGTAGGAATTTAAAATATTCAGCAAAAATAATGGCCAAATGGCGAATGTCCATTAATGTAGGGTAGACACAAGCCATTTTAACCGGCAGGAAACAACTACCCCCCAACTCACGCTACAAGGACAGCCACTAAAATGGCTCCCGAGCGTCAAGTATTTAGGAATCACTATCGATCGCAGCCTCACGATGAACGCTCATGTGAGCGATTCTGTGTGCAAGGTGAAAGCAAAATCCAGTCAATATTGACTTATAAACTCCCAACAAGGACCAAAGTCGGGATCTTCATAACATATATTACATCCCGACTAACCTTTGCAGCCGCGGCTTGGCACTATCGGAGAAAAAGAAAAAGGCTTAGGGCGCAAGAAAACCTTACGCTGTATCGTCAAAGCTCCACGATAGCTAAAGGAATCCTTCCTGAATCCCTGGAAGACTTTATCTCCAGACTTAGGGATAAAATGTTCGAGCGTGTCGAGGCGTATGCTCACATAACAGACTTGGCTCCACTCCACGCAAGACCGCCAGGCCTGAAAAGGGAAATGACTCCGAACAGTAAGAGCACTACTTACCAAATGGAGGAGCCGTCTTCAAAAAGAAGGCACTTACATACGGACACATGCTGATAAATATCAACCCAAAGACCTGACTCGTTTTAACAAGCACGCCTCTTCACGCTTTCCTACCACACTAGGCAATTTTCGTCTTCATGGAAGACTGCAAATGTGCACCCGGTGCCCAAAAAGGGCGATAGATCAGATCCATCGAATTACAGGCCTATCGCTATAACCTTTCTCCTCTCCAAGGTGATGGAGCGTGTGATCAACACACAGCTTTTGAAATACCTAGAAAAACACGACCTGATCAGTGACCGTCAATATGGCTTTCACCACAGTCGCTCAACTGGTGACCTTCTAGTGTATCTCACACACCGATGGGCACTAGCCATTGAGAGTCAAGGTGAGGCATTGGCATGTAGCCTAGACATAGCGAAGGCGTTCGATCGGGTCTGGCACCGGGGTCTTCTATCGAAGTTGCCTTCTTACGGAGTGCCCGAGGGTTTTTTGCAAATGGTGGCTAGCTTTTTGTCCGGCAGAAGCATTCGAGCCGTAGTTGACGGTAGTTGCTCTGATAGCATGGACATTAATGCTGGTGTCCCGCAAGGCTCTGTGCTGTCTCCTACGCTGTTTCTACTGCACATCAATGATATGTTGGACATCAACAACATACATTGCTATGCAGATGACAGTACTGGAGACGTTTGGAGGAAAAGCGTGAAGAACTTGTGTCTCAAATCGAGATCGGTCTGTCCAAGGTCTCTGACTGGGGGCGGGAAAACTTGGTCCGATACAACCCTACAAAGACACAAGTGTGCGCGTTCACCGCTAAGAAAACCCCATTCACTGTAGTCCCACAATTCCAGAACACTCCCCTCTCCATCTCCAAGAGCATTGGGATCCTTGGCGTTAACATCTCCAGCGATGTTCAGTTCCGAGATCATTTGCTAGACAAGGTAAAGCTGGCGTCCAAAAAACTTGGTGTACTCAACAGAGCGAAGCAGTACTTCACGTCGGGGCAAAGGTTGCTACTTTACAAGTCGCAAGTCCGGCCCCATATGGAGTACTGCTGCCATCTCTGGGCGGGTGCACCCGGATACCAGCTTGACCCTTTTGACTCGGTTCAACGACGGGCTGTGAGAATTGTCGACGATCCCAAACTCACTTGCGGTATCGAGCCCTTAAGTCTGAGGAGAGACTTTGCCTCCCTGTGTGTGTTCTACCGCTTGTACAATGGATTGTGTTCTGAGGAATTGTTCGAAATGATGCCCACGGCTACTTTCTACCATCGCACCGCTCGCCATCGACAGGGAATTCATTCTCACACTTTGGAACCAAAATGGTCGCCTACAGTGCGGTTTCAGAGAAACTTCCTCCCGCGAACCCTTGGGTTGTGGAATGAGCTCCCTGCCAAGGTTTTCTTTAAGGACTACAGTATGGGGTTCTTCAAAAAAGAAGTTATTAGATTTCTGAAGGGTCGGCAACGCGCGAGTGATGCCCCTAGTGTTGCAAGCGTCCATAGGCTACGGTGACCGCTTACCATCAGGCGGACCGTAGGCTTGTTTGCTACCTTAGGGGTATAAAAAAAAGCAGAGTTGCAGCCTGAGAAATAGTCCAAGTGACTGGACATTCATTCCCTACATATCCTACCAAAAGGCAGGAAAGTGAGACGAAACCCGACGCTGCCCGTTGTCGCTCACAAGATTCAAGGCTCTAGACCGGTGGTTGTGGAGATATAAGGGTGGCCTACGTTCAGCAGTAGTCGTCTTCCCGCTAAGACGACGATGTAGGTCACCATCTCTGAGGTCAATAATTTCCTTTTATCAACGCTATTTATAAGTCTGAGCTACAGGTAGCTAGCACCTTATTGAAGCCCATGATAATAACTTATTATGTTGGTCATTTGTTGACGAAGGAAACTAGTAAATGTGATTGAATTTTAGATGTTCATGCACTAGATTTTCAGTGATGTTTACTGTATAAATTAAAATTCCTTTATCCCCAGTAGGTAGTCACAACGTTTGTACCCCCCTTGGGAAATTAAATTTTCCGTAGTACCCCTATAATAACAAAATAACTAGCAGGAATGGTCTAAATTAAAACCTACCTATCTATAAATAGTAGAACTCTTAGAAGGTTGGTACGCCCTGTGTCGTCAGCTTGTTAATAATAGGAGTTGCCGTTGAAATCCTATACCGATAACCGAATTTAGGGCGGCTAGTACCCCAGGCAAATTTGGCATGGAGATAGTTTGAATGCCTGGAAAGGCCATAGGCTATTTAAAAACATCAAGTGTGATACTTTTTAAACTATCGCGCTTCGAACATATTATTTTTATAGATTTCGGTTTTTTTTTGTTTTCGATGTTTCAGCCAGGTTGCAACGTCGACAACCAAAAGAGGTAAATGTTTACCTTTTTTGGTTCTCGTATACCCAATAATTTGGGATGTGTATTAAAGACAGTTTATTTTTTTGTAGGTAGGTATAAATATATAAAAACGATTAGACTCATAGAAAACCCCGACGTACATCTAGCTAAGATTTTTGGGGATGGTAATGGCTAGTGTCTGAATGGTATTTCGCACAGCATTTCGCTTTTATATCTAAATAGGTACAAGCGACATATTCACTACAAAGGTATAAGTCATCTTTGACCAATCACAAAATCTAAAATACCTACAATTTAATCTACGAAGCTGTTCGATGTATAGATTCTTTTAGGGGTGTAGGCACCTACTAATAAAAGCGGATTTTACGATAGGGTTGGAAGCCATGTAAAAGATGGCTGAAAGTTTATATAAAAGTTGTATGTTTTTGATGCCAGGAACATAAAATTAGAAAAATAGAGTTCAAAATAATTTAAAAGTAGATCTATAGTAACGTATGAATTCGGGAACACCAAATTCGTCAACGTCCCACTATTATCAATGCAAAGAGAATATAATTCTATGTAACAATGGATAAAGGTTTAAAGTAGTGTAAGTTTAAACCGTAGATTTAGGATTTAAAAAAGTGTAGCGTGGTGTAAAAATCTTAGGTCTGTGGTTTAAACCACAGTATTTTGGGGTTAACGCTGTAAACAGTTCTACACATTTTTAGGCGTGAGGCCCAAGAATATTGTTTTGGCTAAAAGATTTGAACCTAGAACCACGAAATAACAAAAAATGTCAAGGTTGCAAGCGTCCATCGTATGATTATATGAATAAGACTGAATTAAAATATAAAACTGTTGTTAGGAGTAAGGGTAAAATAAAACTAACTATGCCAAACATTTAAAGATGAATCCAAGTAAACAGATTACTTATACTTAATTAATAGAAAAGACATAATTTCTTTTGCTCAATGTATGAAATGTTTACTAAAAGTTGATTTTTACACAACAATCTGTAGTTTCAATTTGATTTTATAACATAATTTAAAGATGAGTAATCCCGCATATCAATCCCACGAAATTGAATAAGCTGCGGGATTGCAATCCCTATGCCACAGGTTTACTCTGTCTCTTTATACATTTTGTGAGGCTATAATAGTCTAAAGGGAAAATAAAAAATATACAAAAAAAATTACATAATACTAATTAGTTATAGGTAAAGTGCTGTAAAGTGGTAACTTTTTTAGGAGAAAACATTTTTTACTATTGGTAACACTTCATTTATTTTCTTATGGCTGGATTTCAATTTTGTTATCAAACAGCAAATAATTTAAGAAAAATATGGCCATTGTGGAAGATGAAATACATAACGAGTCTGAAGAAGAGAATGTAATTGAAGTCGTTGTCGATGAGGACGATGGGGACCATGACTCCGATGATTCTGACGTTAGCATTTTCTTAAAAGTTTTTTTTAAGACTAGGGGAGCTGTTTGCACTATAAACTCTTTGAATTAAATGAAGAAGACTATTTATACCTTTTAAATTGCCTTAATATCGTGTTTTATATTTTTAAACCCAACCTTCAGGAGGTGGTGTGGTTATGTTGAGTGGTTCGACAAAGGCTAATGTACCGTAACAGTAATAAATGTCAAATTAATAAATAAATAAAAAAAGTCGCCTTAAGTTGGGGGACAGGGCTTTGTACCAAAATGTTAAAAATGCAATAGAAGCATTTGCTTCTAAGTTGGGTAAGTATGAATAAAAAACTTTAAAAATATTACCTAAAGAAGTAACTGAAAAGCACCTTATAAGGTAATCTAAGAAAAGTCTTTTTTATTCAGTGTTTCCTTATGTATAGGGTGTACCGAAGTAACAGATAAGAAACTAACTTTAAAAGTCAATTGGGCATAACAGTCATCAAATGGCATAATAAATACTGAACAGAAAAGTGACTTCATGTGTACATTTATGATTTAGAGTGCCAATAAGCAAAGTGTTGTAAAGAAACCATAAATAATCTTGGACTTCAACCTAGCAAAGTCAGCGGTCAATCTTTCTGACCATTTTAGGTTATTTGGCATGGAAACTTACTTGAGAGCTACTTCTCAATATTTTCATTAAAACACACTTTTAAAAAATAAAAAATCTATCATCTATAATTATGTCTAAATTCCCTAATGTTTGGTGATAAACAATGTGAACCTACCACACCCAGACTAGTAATATATATAATAAAAAAAAAAAAAAAAATTCTAATATTTTGCCTCAAAAGCAAAAAAATCTAAAGAAAATTAGAAACTTTCCATTTTATATTTGTGTTTGAGAATAATGTTTGGTGTCCTAACCTGGTTACAAAATGCTAGTTGTAATCTAGATATCAAAAGGTGTCACAATGTGTTTTTGAAACACCCAAATCTTAAACAGCAATTGACCATAGGTTTTCTCTAAGGACTAGTATGGGGTTTTTCAAGAAAGAAGTTATTAGATTTGTGATGGGTCTGCAATGCGTGAGTAATTCCCCGTGGTGTTGCAAGCGTCCATAGGCTATGGTGACTGCTTCAAAAAAAAAGTTTATTGGATTGTTAAGTTGAATTCTTTACACTGGCATAGACAAACTGGTTTCTTTTCTTTTCATCACTGTAGAAATTAACTACTACCATGACAAAAAAATCACTGCTAGTACAATTATTATTTGTTATAATGGGAATTTCCCCTAAGAAGCTAATTAGAATATGGATTGACTGCTCTTGGCTGGTTTTTTTAAATTAACAACAACAATTATTGTAAAGTTTCCTAACCTTTTTGAAACATATAATATTACAATAAAAAAAATATATCTACATGTCTTATATTGAGTTTCTATGAAAACTGTGTAAAGAAATTATTTTTCCGAACATTTAAATCGTTTTACAGGATGAGGATGAAGAAGCCTTGGAGCAAAAAGTTGCAGAACTTGAACATCATCTTAGGGAAGATCCATATAATTATGATCAGCATATAGAGTTAATTCAATCATTATGGTTAGTAAACTTCTTATAACAATAAATGCAAAAAAAATATATAGAAGTTGCCTTAGCCATTGTTTGTCTCCGCTATAATGCAGGCCATAATTTAACAAAGAAGTCAAGGCTACTGCACTGACTCAATTTGCAGACATGGTTGAGCTACTGCCTACTGAAATGTCGAGTGCTGCTTGCACTCTGCTGAGTAAAGTTGGGGCGGTTTGCACAAGGGTGTCTTGTCACGAACCTTGGCTTGGGCAACCACTCTTGACAACTAAATCTGACTAAAATTTACCGCTGTTTCGATAAAGCAAAGGCATTCTGAAGAGAAGGAATGGCAAGAAACTCTTCAGCCCTCGCCTATTATTATTTAAATTTTACTAGTCAAAGCGCCCGGGTATATTAGTGAACGTAGTATACCCGGTATGTCACACTTCTGTGTGTGTGTGTGATAAACTGTCAAGTGTTCCATCACCACTGGCGATTTTCTGTATATATTTGTATAAGCCCTTGAGCTGTAAGTCTGACTCCGCTTTATGACTTCTCTTATATGAAAACAACTAGAAACCACGGTTCAACATCATAAGCACAAAGAAGCATAAAAAAATGATATAGAAAAATTAAAAAAAAACCTTGTGTGCCCTTAATATATTTGTATTTAAATTAGACCTTTAAACAATTAGCTAATCACTTAGCATAATACCAGCCAGCTCAAGTTTGCTTTGGACACATTAAATAGATGTTATGTGTTGTTGTCTGCTGAGTATTTTTAAAGGTTATCACTCAAATAAGTTGAATGTGTGTTACCCTTTTTCAAAATATAGAAATAGGATTTTAAATAGTTCCCTTTCCCTTGTTGCCCTTCTACAAAATATAGAACTGTTTTTGTTATATTTTTTTTTATAAAACCACCAGGGGTCTCTCAGAATTGGATCGCTGGCGTGCAGGGTTTGTCCGCCTCCGAGAGTTGAACCTTGTCAAGCCAGAACATTGGCTGCTGTGGCTCCAGACTGAGGAGACTCTGGCCCATTCACCCGAATCACGGGAACAAATGGTATCTCTGTTTCACCAGGCTGCATTAGATTGTTATTGTAAGTGTTAAGAAAATAAAAATATCTACACTCCCTAGATGCTAACTTAATAAAATTGAAATCACCAAAAACTATTACTCTGCAGCTGGTGCTTTAGAACTTCTGGTAAATATTTAAAGTGAATAAAGACCAGATATATACTGTATCGGAAGCAGTATTGGGCTTACCACCTGTTTTTCAGGACTGAAGTGGTTCATGAAAAGGGGTTGTCTCCCACATGATAATTTGGTGTGTGTGTGTCTATTTAATTGTAGCAAAATTTACAATTTTTATTTTCTGTACTGATAAGATATTGACCCGCAATTTATTTTGTATTGTTGAGAAAGGTGTCTATCTGTGAATGTATCACAAACAAATGGTTCTTCTAATCACTTTTGTGACAACTGAAATAATATTAAACTTTATTGATAAATGAAAATGAATTAATTTTTAAATATTTTCTGTGCAGCAATTCCGATCTTTAGCGAGTGGTGTTCCTGGTCTATCGGTGGAGGTGTGACCGCGGCGAGGGAACAAATAGAGGAAGTGTTACGTCGAGCTGGTGCCGATCCCCTTTCAGGAAAATTGTTTTGGGAAGCCAGGCTTGATCTTGAAAAGGCACATTTGGAGAGTCTCAAGTAATTAAATAAATTGATAAAAGCAGTAAGGGGCCGTCCATTAATCACGTGATTTTTTTTTTTTAGCATTTTTGAGAACCTTCTGCTATATTGTTATTTTGTCCCGTTTTTCGTTAAAATACGCGTATGCAGCAATACAACTGTTGCAAATCGTCAATTTAATGAAAAATTTTATTAAATGGCACCAAACTTATTGCTTATTATACAGTTGTTCAATAAGTGTGATGTTTTGCGTGCGGGAAATTAACGTTTACGCTTTACTGCTTTTTACTTTACCAAATGAAAAAATATATTGAAAACATGCAATACACGTGCAAGACTGTCATTCCAACTTGGTCCGACTATTAAACGTCTTAGTTAGTTAGTTGGACTTATGTTTTCCGCACTTAGCCTCATAATAGGGCCATTGTACGTAGGTAACCAATACCTGTCATTGGTTACCCATACCATCCCAGCTCCGTCCAAAAGTTAAGGAGGCATCTGATGTTATTCAGTGCCTCTCTCATGGTTTGTGGATTCTTAAGGAGCTTTGTCCGTTGGTCGCTCACGCTTTTGCAATGAAGAACCACGTGAGACGGTGTCTCCTCGGCTTCCATACAGCCCCTGCATAGAGGACTGTCAGTAACGCCGATATTGAAAAAGTGCCTGTTTAGAGGGCAGTGACCTGTTATTATGCCAACTATGTAGCGTAGGTTTTTCCTGCTGAGTTTTAACAGTTTGTGCGACAGATTAGCGTCCACGGATGTAAGAACATTCTTGGTTTGTTTGCAATCTGTCTGTTCTGCCCACTGTTTGTTGTGTTGTTGTAAGGTTCTGTCACGTAACCATGTTTTGAGTTGGATAAATGGTATCGGTACAATTGGTTCAGGTCCCATTATTTTAGTGCCCGATCCTCTCTTTGCCAATTCATCTGCCGCATCATTGCCTAGAGACCCACTATGACCACGTATCCATTGAAGAGTAACCCGGTTCTTCAATGCAATTTTTTGCAGTTCACAGTGACACTCCAGGATTAGTCCACTGTTGATGCGGTTGTTGTTGAGAGCTTGTAGCACAGCGGCACTGTCGGAGATGATGCGTATCGATGCATTACTTATGCCTTTAGACAAGACCGCTGTTGCAGCTCGGGTAATCCCAACACATTCTGCTTGGAAGATGGTGTTGAGTGCACCCAAGCTCGTTGACATGTTGATGTTCAGGTCATGGGAGAATACTCCTGCGCCCGTTCCTGATTCCGTTTTGGAGCCATCGGTGTAGATCCTGACTTCATGGATGCCGGAGCTATCTTTTTCTTCCTCATGAAGCTGGATACGGTATTTTTTGTCAAAGACAAAGGTTTTTGGGATGATATCACATGTCGCCTCTATCATCGGAAGCTCGTTTCCCACCGCCTCCTTGAGCCGTGCATGAGTGATTCTGCCGTCCCGTTTCCAGAGCCCTACTTTCTCAAGTCGTATGGCTGCAGCGGCAGCTTCTTGTTGTATAACAAGATGAAGGGGTCTGAGGTTGAGGATGACTTCTAATGCTGTTGTGGGAGTCGTTTTCATACTGCCTGTGGTTGCTAGGCAGGCAAGACGCTGCAGGCTTTGTAGTTTGTTTTTTACCGTGCTTAACTGAGTTCGAGGCCACCAAACTACTGCACCATATGTTATCATGGGTCGTATTATGGCTGTATAGAGCCATAGAGTTATGGATGGCTTAAGGCCCCATTTCTTGCCTATTAGTCTTCTGCATTGCCAGAAGGTTGTACATGCCTTGGTTATTTTTGTGCTTAGATGCTTACTCCAATTTAGTTTGTTGTCTAAAATTACCCCAAGGTATTTGACTTCACTTGAAAGGGTAAGCTCAATGTCAAATAGCTTTGGCATGGTAGTTATTTGAATTTTCCTTTTATTTGTGAAAAGGACTAATTCTGTTTTGTTGGGGTTTACCGTCAGTTCATGGTGGTGACACCACTCTTCCAAGATTCTGAGGGCTAGTTGCATGCGGGTACAGATAATATTTTCTGAGTTGCCTTTAATCAGAATGGTAATGTCATCCGCGTAACCTACTGTGTAGTAGCATCTATCGTTAAGACGTTTCAGCAGATCATCCACCACGATGTTCCATAGTAAAGGAGAGAGTACTCCTCCTTGTGGGCAGCCTTTGGCTACAATGCCTCTCGTGGTGGTGTTAACTGTAAATTGCACTGCTCTTAGCTTCAGGAGTTGATCAATCCACCCACTGATGGTTTGTTCGACTCCAAATCTACTAAGAGAGCGGCTGATGCTATTGAATTTCGTTTTGTCGAACGCTCCTTCGATGTCAATGAAAGCGCCTAGTGTCATCAGCTTATCAGAGAGGGCTGCTTCTATAGTTCCTACGACAGCGTGTAAGGCTGATTCTGTCGATCTACCCTTTCTATAAGCATGTTGTTGGCGGTGCATTGGCATGCGCGTTAGTGCACCCTCCCTTAGATATCTGTCTGTTAGCCTCTCCAGAGTCTTCAGCATGAAGGAGGTCAGACTAATTGGCCTGTAAGATTTCGCTTGTGTGTAGTCAGATTTACCTGGTTTTGGTAAAAATATGACCTTGACTTCTCTCCACTGGCGAGGTATATAGTTGTGAGCTATAGAAGCTCTAAATATATCAACTAGATGTGGCACAAGTGTTGTTTGTCCCCATTTCAGGAGTGCTGGAAATATGTTGTCCAGGCCAGCAGATTTGAAGGGTTGGAAGCTTTCGATTGCCCACACAACTCGGTCTGCAGTGACTATGGATTTGGCTATATTCCAGTCTGTAGGGGTTGGTTCTCTGCGTTCCACATTTTCCCAGTTTGGGTTGTTAGTGACTACACATCCTGGAAAGTGTGTTTCGATAAGCACCTCGCTTATCTCGCTATCGGAGGTCGCATATGTACCATCTAGTTTTTTTATTGAGCCCAGAGTTCTGTTATTATCTTGTGATAAAATTTTTTTCACTCTAGCTGCTTCATTGGTGGAATTAATGTTGTCGCAGAACCGCCGCCAGGATTCACCTTTGCGATATCTTATGCGTTTCTTGTAGTGATACTGGGCTTGTTTATATCGTTCCCAGTCTATTTCAGTTCTTGTGTTTTTGGCTCGATTAAAGAGTCTTTTCAGATTGAGTTTGAGTCTCTCTAGTTCTGGCCCCCACCAGTGAGACTTTCCCCCTATGATTGGTGTTGTAGGGGTGCAGGCTTGCTGGTAGCTGTGTTGGATACACGTGGTTAGTGTGTTTATATTATGTTCTATGTTGTCAGTGCTGTTGGTCATGTCTTTAAAGGTGATTGTGTCTACCTCATTTTGAAGAAGGGTCGTGTACCTTGCAACGTCCGTCTTACGAGGGTTACGTTTTGGTTGCTCGTCCCTCTCATGCACTTGTATGGTATAGCAGATTCTGCTGTGGTCTGCAAAGGATGTTTCAGCGGAGACGTGCCAGTTTGACACAAGATCCGTTGCCCCATCGGATGCGAGAGTTACATCTACTATTGTCTGATATCTGGAATTAACAAAAGTGGGCTCCGAGCCGTTGTTAATTATAGAAAGGTTAGTTGAGAATATATACTCTGTTAGAGACTCACCTCGTTGGTTCGGTGTTAGGCTCCCCCAAAGAGGGTGGTGGGCATTTGAGTCAGCTGATATTATAATGTCCCAGCCATGATCTTCGCAGTGTTGCACTAGTTCAGTCAGCTCCTTAGACGGTATCACCTCATCCCCGGGCATGTAGACTGAGGCTAGCACTAGCGTTTGTTTGTTTGTTCCTGTGTCAAGCCTTACAGCTGTAAGGTCTCTGGAACAGAAATTGGTTAGTAGCAAGGCTGGTATTGATCTGGGTATGTATATGCATGTTCTCGGTTGATTAGCCGAGATTTTGTGTAGTAACTTACCCCCGATGTTGTTAAGACCGCATATGTTATTTCCTCTAATCCACGGCTCCTGGATTAGGGCTATGGTCTTCTTGTCAACTTCCAGCAGTCTGCGCAGGGTAGCCGCTGCAATTTGCTTGTGCTGGAGGTTTGTTTGGATCACGCTAATCTGATAGGGACCCGAGAATTTTACTATCCAACGACTCCCCATCAGACGACGTATGGTCGTAGGCACCTGTGTTCGGTGTGGGAGCTACGTGTGTTTCCATAGGTGCGTGTTCTGTGGAAGCTAAGGCTGAGGTAGTTGGGTTGCTAGGTGGTAGTGTGCCAGTAGCCTTAGCTCCGTTTGTGTTGGGTTCAACTGGGGATTCTGTGTCCGCCGAATCATCTCCACCCCCGACAGTGCTGAATTTGATGTACACACTGCCGGAGATGAAGGCGACTCGTCTATCCCTTCCCAGAATCTTCGCCACCTCGGATTCTGGAATGCCCAGGGTCAGGAAGATACCCTTCTCCTGCATGGTCGCGCCGTACAACTGCCATGATTTTACGTTGTACCATGGGTTCTGCGCGGTCAGCAGTCGATGGGTCCTCGTTAGGTCGACACCAATTGATTTCGGAAGCCACAGCGATGCGCGGACTCGCTTCGCTATATCTGACTGTCGGATGACGGTCAGTTTGCTGTCCGAGATTGGTGACTGTAGGGTGGCTACAGTGTTTTTGAGCCAAGTTAGCGACTCATCATTCTCACACCACATTTTGAGTACGCCTTCTGCTATGATAGGTTTCCCTCTAAATGCGGGTGCGAATGGTGGCTCGTTGTCTGTTGGTGAAGCAAGCGCTGCTTCAATAATCCTCTCTTCGATGGAGAGTTCGAGCTGCTGTGCTTGCTCCACCGTCAGGTCCGTGGCAGGCGTGACAGCAATAGCTATGAGCAGGTGCGTTTTACTCGCATCGGCATAGCTAATTGCCGTCTTCCTTGGTGTCGGATCCAGCTTAGCGCGTTTCGGCCCGTCCCTTGGCGACAAGGTTTCATCGGGGCGCTCCCTCTTCGCCTTTGCAGGCGGTGCGGGATGTCCCAATTGCTCAGGTCGATTCGCTGCATAGCGTGATCCGCGCTTGTTAGGTCCGCGCTTCCGTTTTTTCCTCGGACTTGTTGTGGTTGCGATTGGTTGGGTTGACCTTGAGGTGTCCCTAGCTCGCTCCAGGAGTCCGCTTTGAGGAGCCTCGGACGTCGCCCCTCCCAGTGCTCCGCACTGTCCAGTCGTGCTTGCGTTAGCCGTCATCATAGGCCCGCCCGCTGACTGTGTGGTTCCCGCACGCCCGTTGTGGCTGCGTTCCTAACGTCTTGCCTTCGGCTCGCAAATATCAATCGTAGCTCGTCGTACTAACAAATTTCCCACACTTATGATAAATTGTCCTACTTCACCTCTCTGATGATGACTATAGTGTACATTTTTCGTTTAGTGAAAGCGACCCTGAGTACAGGGCGCAGAAGGAACGAGTACTGTGGTGTCTCGAGGAGATTGTGTCGAGACCACTTCTTCGCTGTGAGGAGGCTTGGTCGCAGTTTGAGGAGCTAGCTATTCAGATCCATGACCAGGAGTACATAGACAAGGTAAACATTATCAATATCATGAATTACCTCATAAATAACTCATCAACTTTTAGTTTACTGTTTTTTTTTTTATTTTATAACCTGAGCAATGAGCAATATTAATGTATTCATTCATTTTTGCTTTTTTTTTCAGATTAAACAGCAGCATGATGTGGCAACAGAATATGTGCAAAAAATAACACCATTTGAAGATAATCTTTTGTTATTAGAGTAAGTTTCGTATTTACTGTGTTAATCAAATCTACTATTAATTTCTCTTGTATAAAATAACTTCTTTGGCCCTGATTAGCTAAAACTAACTCATTGTTTTAAAAAGGGAAAAAATTATAGTTTTGTCTACTTACTTTCGATATTTCTGCTAGACTCTAGCTAATTTTTGTGTTAATAAATCAGTTTTAAACAAAAAATCATAAGTATTGTATATTGAGTCAGATGCGATGAGAAAAATGAAATTTATGTAAATCAGAATTTTACCAAAACCATTGTATTTCAGAAGTGCTGAAGAGAAATTGAAAGTTTACCAGGAGTATATAGACACAGTGAAGGAATTGTCACGAGATAACAAGTATTCAGAGTGTGATAGCAATGGTATACTTAAGGTATTGCTCTTATATTTTATCTAATATGTTAATTTTCGTTTATGATGTGTTTCTATTGATGTTGGATTATCCGACAAAACAATCGAAAAAAAAAACATAAAAAAAACGCCTGGCTCCTGTACCTACTTCCATTACATTACTAACTACAATGTCTATGTCGGTATATAATATAGATAGTGGTATTACTTTCTTTTCAACAATCTATTTAGAGCACTTTTCTTTACAAAATATTTATAGGATAATTTTGTAGTTGTATAGTTGTTCAAATATACAGCTTCTAAAATAAAAAAAACCGGCCAAGTGCGAATCTGGCTCGCGCGACGAGGGTTCCGTACAAACTTATTACATGTAGATAGCTCTTCCATCATGAGATCAAGTCTTCTAAGTAAACGGGAAGTACTCTATAGTTTTTAATTTATTTGTGGCACAATATGCGAATAAAAATTACAGTGTTTAGGGCATATTTTTTTCACATTGACTTAGAAGCTTTTTTTAGAAGATTTTTTTACAACGTTAAGTGCCCTTAGACATTACTATTTGAAATTAATTTCAACTTGATACCTTTACGTGTTTTTGAGTAAAAGGCTCTTGTCAGACAGACAGACAGACTTTTTTTAATGTGTTATAACTACAAATTGACGAATTTAAAATTTTTGCCTATATTTGTAGACCTTGCTTTATGTGAAATTTAATTATTCTAGGACAACAGGAAGTACCCCATAGGTTTTGATTTATTTGCGAATGCCGAAATATGCGACAAAAGTGGCCTTATTTCAGGCGTATTTTTTTATTGCGTTGACTTAAAGGCTTAATTTTTTTTACAACCACAAGGGACCGTAGACCTTAGTATTTGATATTAATTTCAACTTGTGACTTTCACACGTTTCTGAGAAAATAGGGTCTTGACAGACAGACAGACGGACAAACAAAGTGATCCTATAAGGGTTCCTTTTTTCCTTTTGAGGTACGGAACCCTAAAATCGAACTTTAATACAACTTTAAAAGAGATCTTTTTTTTACAACACTAAAGTGGCAACAAGATAACGGTGCGCGTAGTGGTAAGCGACCACCGCAGTGGACGCTTGCAACACTAGAAGCATTATTCGCGCTTTGCTGTCCCTAATAATAATAAAAATAAATTCATTCAGTTCTCCCACAGTACAAAAAACTAATTACTTTAAGCGTTTGGAGCAGGTGAAACCGCACTGTACGTGACCATTTTATTTCTAAGGTGTAAGGATATATTCCCTGTCGATGGTGAGCGGTACGATGGTAGAGTATCGGTGGTAAAACTGATAACTTTATTGTGCAGTAATAATGTACTATACTGATAACTTATTTACTGTACTGATAAATGTGCAGGTGTTGTACGAGCGGGCGACAACCGAGTGCCTGTCAAGCGAAGGCGCGTTCACACTGCTGTGCGGGTACGCGCGTGACGTTCAGCGTCACTCGTCACGCGCCACGTGCAGTCGTGTGCTGGAGGCGTGCTCGCGCCGCCAGCCTCGTCGCGCCACATTCTGGCTGTTGAGGATGCAGCACGCCGAGCGCGAGGAAAGAGATTTCGATCATGTTAGTATCTATGTTCCTTACTCGTTTAAAGTCTCTACAAAGTGGCAGTTTTCGTCAATTTAAGGATGTTGACACATTTTTAATATATCGCCAATTCTGATAGCTGGGCCTTTCATGTCTTCTGTTTACAAAGATATTCTCATTATTTTTTTTAAATAAGAAGTAAACTAATTCTGTTGGTAAAGATATTTTCAAAAATATTTAAATAGAAAGGGAACTAAAAACTGGAGCAAATGGTAAAAATATATAAATCAGCTCATCTATGTTGTGGTAATTGAAATTATCAATTATAAATCTATGGCTTTACCTCTTACTATCAGACAAGTATAAAGCTTACACTGCTTCAAAACACAAGATAAAAATTATCGTCGGTCACATTAATAGTTGTTATTTTACGCATAAGACAACTTATTTTGTTTAAGTTTATTTTGTGTACGTCTATGTAGTAGGTATTATGTAAATATATGTAAATATTTTTGTCTATATATATATACTATTTTGTTCCAAGTTGCACCTACTCTTAAATCTTATTCTACTTGATTTCGCTAAAAAAGCGCTAAATAGCGATAAGACCGCCTCGATTGTATTCCATAAATCAACTGTATATACTACTTTAAATATTTTTTTGTGCACTAAAGAATTTATTTTATGTCAGGTGAAATCAATATTCGAGACAGCTCTATCCAAAGGCATGGAGTCTTACAAAGAGACGGAGGCGCTATGGCTTGGATACTTGGAGTACATTCGTCGCTGCACTGCTTTCGATCAGGATACAGACTTGGAGAGAATGCGCCGCACCTTCCGCCTCGCCTGGGACTCGCTTGCTGAGGTAAATAATGAGAGAGTACTTACTCACCGCGATTTAGGTATCACTTAAATATGGTATTTTATTAATTTAGGGTGAAACGTGGATGGGCATACGAACGTAACACAGGGATAAAAGTGGCGACTTTTTTTAAGGTATTCAGGTTTTTATCATATAAATTTCGTTACACTTAATAGTTTACTCACTTATAGCTTTACCATAATAACGCCTTAGAATATTTATTTTTTTGCTTAAATTGAAAACGGGCAAGGTTTTTTTTTAACGATCGCAGTTTAACGTCAAAACTTCATTATTAGGACATGATTGGCAAAAACGTTTGCTTTATACCTTACGTTTTGGATATTTAACAAAAAAATACTTAGTAAGATATATTTTGTAGTATGAGTTTCATAACATTTTTCATAGTGCCACTGCAATATTAAAGATGTATTAGTAGTAATCCCGTACGTATCATACATTTTTCACTATTTATCATTGACTATGACGTCGCAGACACTAGTATTTATGCACGATTACATAATCACAGTACATTAGTACCAATACAGTAAATTTTAAAAAAATCGGCCTAGTGCGAGTCCGACTCGCGCATGAAGGGTTCCGTACCAATATCTACAAAAATGAGCAAAAAAATCACGTATGTTGTATGGGAGCCCCCTTAAATATTTTTTTTTTTCTGTTTTTTAGTATTTGTTGTTATAGCGGCAACAGAAATATATCTTCTGTGAAAATTTCAACTGTCTTACTATAACGGTTTATGAGATACAGCCTGGTGACAGACGGACGGACGGACAGCGAAGCCTTAGTAATAGGGTTCCTAATCACCTTTCCGGTGCGGAACCCTAAAAACTATTACTTGAAAAGTAGCTATCGTAGGAAAATATAACTTCACTGACGTTCGCTATTCATTATGATATTGTTAATGAACAAAAATATTGTTAAAAATGTGCCAATTCGCTATTCAATTAAAATTTCAATAAAAAACTGAAATTAGTTTAAAAGATCGAACTTTCTGGACCCCGGTGCGAAATAATTCACAGGTTACTCAATGGTTCCAGGAAATGCCAATATGTATAGAGATTGTGAGGGCATATACTTATACCTTTAAAAACACTAAACGTGTTCGTACACATTATTTTTATATCTCTCGGGTCTTACATGCGAACAAATTCAAATTTTATTTCGTTCTCGGTCTGGCCAGTATCATTCTGAAAGTGCACGCCGATCTATAGGCTGGGCACAGGAGAATGATACCTGCTACATCGCGCCGTGATAAAAAATTACAATTTGGTAAAAGTTTTGAAAGTGATTCTGATGATGAATGGACTTTCATGTTCAAAATACAAAGTACAGTACTGAGTACAAAATAGCTGTTCTTACCCCAGGTGTAAAAACTTTGAACTTTAATTTTTATTTTGTACTTGGCATGAAATATACTATTCTAGGTGAGTAAGTCATTCATTTTTAAAGTGTTATATTTGTTAATGATAGGCGTGGGGCGAAGAGGCGAACGATAGCGAGGTACCGTTGTATTGGGCACGGCTTGAATACACGCGCATGCGGGATCCGAAACAGGGCAAGGAGATTTTTGAGGAGATATTCAGTAAGGATTTTTTTTTATGTACTAAGCAGATATATAAGACAGTAAGAAAATAAGTTATTATTTTGACTTTCAGAATATGGAGAAAATAAAAGCATGTCTAAATACTGGGAAGCTTTTATCCGTCTGGAATCAAATCGCAATCCGCCGTTGTCAGAGAACAAACTGCGAGATCTGTACCGTCGGGCACTGAAATTCGTGACCGACTACCCGCCGGCTGTGACGCGACTGTGGACAGACTACGAGAGGGACTACGGACAGCTGGCCACTATGAGAGAGTGTACTGAAATTTGTGAGGTGCGTATAAACTGTGTGACAAGTGTGACTGACCATCCGCCGAACGTGACGCAACTGTTGACTATTGACCATTAGAGGGACAGCCGACCACTATGAGAGAGTGTACTGAAACTTGTGAGGTGCGTATAAACTGTGTGACAAGTGTGACTGACCATCCGCCGAACGTGACAACTGTGACTGAGCGAGGGCACTGTCACTTGTAAGGTGTGTAAAAATTGTTTGACAAGTGTGACCGACTATCAGCCGAACGTGACGTGACTGTTGATTGACTATGAGAGGGACTACCGACAACTTGTGACTGAGCTAGGGCACTATCACTGGACGATATTTGACGCTTCACATGGTGCGCCTCCTATGCTAGCTACATAAAAACACAATAAATAATTATTGACATGTTTGATTTTGTTTTTATCTATATTGTATAATCTTTAGCTAATTATCAAAGTATTGTATTATTACTTTAAATAGAAATTCTTGCCAGCTCTTTTTGGCAGAAATTAACATTGTTTACATTGTATTGACGATTCAAAAGTGTTCTGAGAAACCTATTTGAATAAAATTTTATTTTGATTTGATTTGATATGGTGTGTATAAATTCTGTGACAAGTGGGACTGACTATCCGGTGATCGTAACATGGCTACAGACTGACTATTTCGAATAGATTTCTAGTACTTGAAAAGATATGCCTAAAAATGGCTTTTTAAATTTTTCACTCGAATAAACAAGATTATTATATTCTGTATTTTTAGGAAAAATTAAAAGAATGGCGTAAAAATTATCAGGCAATGAAAGACAAAATATCTAATCAGAAACAGAAAGGCAAACAAATTCAAAATAAAAAGACTAAATCGGAAAAAAAAGGCAGTGACGAAAAAACAAAGAACAAAAGTAAAAGGAAAGCTGATGAGAGCCATACAGGAAGTGAGGTAAAGAAGAAAAGGGAAGATGACTTGAGAGAAAAAAAAGAGGAGGACAAAGATGGAAACGGAGGAGTTAAACGATCGCATACGACTGGTGATAGTGAAGGTGTTTATTTACAATTTTATATTTAAATATTACTAAATATTTTTATAGATTTTTTTATGAATATTTTAATAGATTTCTCTTACTCTTATTGGTACAATAGTATCTATGATATTAAAGAACTAGCCAATTCTGACTTATCTCTATAGTTTGCCAAGAACTGGCAAAGTGGGTATATTATTCTCTTGTGCTTTATTTTACCACTTATTACTATAATGTTGTTATTTAGGACTTATGAGACACAAATAAAGCCACTTTAGTTTAGTTAACAACAACAGTGTTGTGCCGACAAAAGTGGTAAGAAAATAAAAAGTTTACAACATTATGTAGACGTGTATCCAACCTTTACCTAACTTAAGGCGAAAAAAGGCAAATAAAGAATATCTATTGGCGGCGCTAATTAGGTCTTTTTTATTTTTCTGCACTGCCTACTGCAGTTGGGTGGTGGAGCCATTACTGCTTCACCAGACTTTTGGGGCGAGACTGAAGGAGTCTACTAGTTATATGTAGGCAGGCAGTTGTGGTCAAAGTTTGACTTATAAAAATGTGATAAAATGATTCCATGTTATCATTGTCAGGATCAAGTAGCAAGCGGCCAAGAAGAGAGAGTTCATCAAGTTCGGCAAAGTCAGCGAGTCGTGAAGCGTGCACGCTATTTGTTAGCAATTTACCTTTCAAGTGAGTACTTCTATACTAATATCAGTGTGAAAGTAACTTTTTGCACTACCTGCAATAAAAAGTTTGAATTTTACATATATACTCAGTTTCAAAAATCGAACTTTTTAAGACCCCTATGGTGTAATGCAGTTTGTATGAAAAACTGTTGTCCGCATACACCTTAGTTAATCGTGTTTAGCTGTGCCATACAGATTTATGTTTTTTTTAACTTACATGCATTAAGCGTTTCACGAAATACATTTTAACTCGTGTGTTTTTTTGAAAAGGGTTGAAGAAGATAAATTACGTGACAAGTTATCCGAGTACGGAGATATAGTGTCGCTGCGTTTGAAGGCGGGAGTCAAAGCGTTCGGTGGCTCAATATGTTACTGCCAGTACACAACTCCTGTAAGTATAGTATCGGAGGAATAATTTGCCTTCGTCGGTCTATTCGTGCCCGCCCCCCCCCCTCCACTCTAAATGTGTGAAATACTAAATGGTTGGCGCCAAATATCTTTGAGAGCGACACTACGCTACACCTTGGACACTCTTAAATAAATCGTTGAATTTTTTGCTACTATCATTACAAAAATAAATGATGCAAATGTGTCCGAGTGATTCTCCCGGTTGTACGTGGGTTCGATTCCCGCACAGTGCAGACATTTATGTATGTCTTGACTGAGCGTTTTTTATGTATAAAAAGCAATATATATTTATTTATTTGCATCAGTTGCCTGATACCCATAGCACAAGCTTTGCTTATATAAGAACCAGATGGCGCTGTGTGTAATATGTCCACGAATGTTTATTTATTTACTTTACCTATTTATTTCCAGGAATCCGTAGATGAAGCTATAAAACACGACAGAACCCCTTTAGAAGGTCGACCTATGTTCTTATCCCGGTACTCTGAGAAAAAAAGCAAGCCAACGTTCAAATACCCCATCACTGCAGAAAAGAACAAGCTGTTTGTACGGAATTTACCGTTCTCGCATTGCACCAAGGAAACGTTGACGGAAATCTTCGATAAATATGGAAAACTTAATGATATACGGATCGTCACTTTTAAGTAAGTAGGTTACGAACAGCACAGACTTTATCATACAAAATAAATTTACATAATTTTTTAAGTTCTCTGAATTTCACTTTGTATAGCACGGACGCGAAGCTGGAAGAATTTCGTTCAATGACGAGCGCATAATTATTTGCCGTCGCGCTCGCACAGATGCGATGATCGACCGCTGTCATCAAAAATTACTACTATTTTAACCACTGAACTTTGGTTAAAGGGTCAATGTACGAAATTCTTCGTGCTTCGCGTCCGTGCTATAGTATAAAAGTTGAGTTCTCTGAATTGTACTTTGTATAATAGTCTCTAAAGTTGTCTGAATTATACTTTGTGTGATAATTTCTAGTTTTCTGAAATTTACTTAGTAATTTCGAATAAAAAAGAACAAAATGTATGTGTGAGTTTTGACTTCTAGAATTTTTGTATGGGGAATTTAGTATGACAGTTAATGTTGACGAAAGTATTCTTTTCTATAATTACTCTTTATCTTTTTCTATGTGGACTTCATTATGGGGTTCTTAAAAAAAGAAGTTATTAGATTTTTGAAAGGTCGGCAACGCGCGAGTGATGCCTCTGGTGTTGCAAGCGTCCATAGGCCGCGGTGACCGCCTTAAGTCACCTTAGTGGTGTAAAAAAATGACTGAATTAAAATGTCCTTAATAAATATGTAAATAAAAAGAGATTTTTGCTATTTCTGCCATTCTTCATTGGTCCAATTTTTATTTTTGCAATAAACGATTAAATGACATTTTTTTTTTGCGCAAACTTATTGTCTTATAAATTCCAATCTAAATACCTTAAAAAATCATGGCTAGTCTGACCCATCTCCAATTTCCACCCCGTGTATTTATTTTAATTATCTGTTAATTTTCAGAGACGGCAAACCAAAAGGTTTAGCGTACGTAGACTACGAGGACGAGAAATGCGCGGCGGAAGCGATATCCAAGACGAACGGTTTGCTGATAGGGGACCGCACGATAGAGGTCGCAATGAGCGCGCCGCCGCCGAAAGCCGTTCCTGGCGCCTCATCGCTAGGACAGCCCAAAAGGGACGCAGGAGGGGGGATGTTAGTATAGTCATAGATACAAAAATATACAATCACGTTCTAAAGTCCAGTCCCATTATAAAGAAAATATTGCTTTGAAGTGTTGTGTGGTTAATCTTGTGTTCGAATTAGACACATATACGTTTTTATTTCTTTTTTATTGTTTTTTAAACATTCAATTTGTTGCTAAGACTTCATAAATGACACTATCTGACAATATCTGTGAGAAATCTGTCTTTAATGTGTGTCTGGGTGTATGTACTGACGAATCAAAAGAGTTTCTTAAAAACCTACATGAACAAAGAGCTTTTTCATTTGATTTTTAACTGGACTTTTGAATGTGAAAGTACCTTGAAAAGTCCACAGACGGCGCTGTGTTTAATGTCCAACAATATTTATTTATTATTATTATTTATTTGTATATTTTCAGGCGACGAACCCAACTAAGCAGTTTCATTCCCAGCGTGCTTCAGAAAGCTTCCACAAGCAAATCTACAAACGGCGAACAGGAGAAGCGACCTCTTAGTAACTCAGACTTCAGGAGTATGCTGCTTGGAAGTAAATAGTTTTACGTTATTAAATATTAAAGTTATAATTAACAACATTATTTTGTAATGGAAGATTGAAATTGCATTAGAAAACGTTTCTCATGCTTTTATTATATTGTTTCTCTAAAATGTAAAATATACACTAGTATACTTAAACATCATTTCATTACCATACGTACAATAAAGTCTAATAGTAAGTCAACTTTTTTTATAGTCGCGCGAATTAAGGAAATAACTTTAACTAAGTGCAATGCCCATGCCCTAGATGAGAATACTGACTTAGCGAACCATAGATTAGGTCCGCGGTAAGCGCGCGGGTGTAAGAGGGACTCTTCTCCATACTGCACCTTGTTGACCTGTTAAACGGCCGAGTTAACCCACTATTAGATTTTATTACTCGTTTGTCATTCCTCGTCACCAAATGCGAATTTCAATTGTTGGCTTTTATGCGAGATTTCAGATTTATATTCAATTTGTATAAGCTAGTTGACTTATTGGAGAACCATCTTTTATTGTTAATTGTAGCCAATGATTTAAGTAGATAGTCCGCGCGCCTACGCGCTAAAAATGGAAGAACAAAATTCCGATCGTAAGCACGCTTATCTCGTCGCAGTCGCTTGTTGAACTAGATCAAAAAGTTGTTTAAATAATACATTAACATCGTAAAGAAAGATGGTGTGGCCTATCATCGGTGAATGGACCTCATTTACAACAAATCACATATGTAAAAAAGTAGAATTGTGGCTTAAAAACGTTAAAATCAATTAAAAAAAATTATTCTGTTTTAAAATTTGCAAATTTCTCCTTTTCCCTCACTCACTATACGTCAGAAAAGGATAGGTGATGATGACAACAGGAACAAAGACAGAATAGAAAAACATAGAGTTGCTTTTTGTTTTTCATTTTTCATTCAGTTTGGGATAAATAGGGAAGGATATTGTCACCTGTCAGCCATTAGCTTAATTGGTGTCAAAAGCAAAATGGCAAAGTATTCGTTTACGACTATTTCTGTAATTTTTGTCACTTCTGCCACCGAAAAATTCAACTCTTGAAAGTAAGTTTTAGTGTATCTGTCAATTTCCAAACACATATCATTGATATTTTATTGAAGTGTGTGTCTCTGTGTCATTTAATGCAGTGTGTTATAGTTTGTTGCACTTTTTAATTTACGGTTACTATAGCATATAATTTGATTTTCGTCACTTAAATAAATAAAAAAAAAATTAGGTCTTATGTGAACCGCTCGTTTCGCAAAACCAATAATTTCGCTTAAATTGTTTCAAAGCTAGCTAAACGAGAAAGACCAGTAGCAAAAGTGGCGTTGATACTTTTGATAAGTATCAAATTATAATCAGAAAAAATTTAGGGCTCGGCGTTTTTGGTTTTATGAGATTTTGGTAAGCTATTATTTTTAAAGAGTAGAATTTCTCGTATGGAGCAACTTCAGAAAATATAAAAATATTGGCTTATTTCATGAAACTAGAAATCTATCCACTGATTTTTTGTATGATGTGAAATTAATGAAACTTCGAAGATTATGGCACATTAATTTTGTATAAAAAAAATCTACGGCGTTTACCCTTAAGATGGCTTTTTCAATCTGTTTATGAATTGTTTAATTTCTGTGTATTTTTTATTAAACATTTTTAATATATTTTTAAACGAATGGTGCAAAAAACATTATAAGCAGTCAAATTTATGAAAGAATGCATGGAATATGGGAATATAATGTACAAAAACTTTATTTTCAGCACGCAGTATTTTAAAAAATTCTTTTGTCTGGAAATATCAAGGATGTGGGTACATCTTGGCTAGATAAATAAATACATATTCACTCAGACTTATAGAAAACTCCATCCGCGTTAAAGGTTCCTAACCTAAGTACCGATTTTAACACCCATAAGTTCGAAAACATAGGCTTTTTATATAAATCCTCAGCCCAAATTTGGTATTCATAATACCCCTTTCAAAATTTAACACAATATTTTCCCATATGTATTTATTTACATATCTCGGTCCGACACCCCACTGGAACACATCAAAATGTTCGCTTTCGAACTAACTCAAATACTGAAATTATATATATAGGTCATTTTACGAAATGTTCAACTAAGAAATTTAAAACTATTCTACTTTTTTATTCTAGAATGACCTGATTAGGCAATTGCATGTATAGCCATGTCCCATCCGAGTACTTTACACTATTGTGTCACAAAACTACATGTACCACCATAATTTGAACTATCCAAATTTTCCAATATCGAATCAAATTAGGACAAGTAACTGCTCATTTGTAGTGACGTAAATTAATAGTGCTCTGCGGTTTTATATGGCAAAAATCTTTTACCGTGGTAGGTTAACATATTAATATAATGTCATTTAACTACCTCTTCATCCCCTTAATCTGTCCCTGTAAGATTCTTTCTTATTGGCTGTCTGCATACCACAGTAAAGTAACCTGTCAAAAGTATTTTTTTAAAAAAACATGAGTCAGTGATAGGAAGATATTTCGCTAATTACGTCAAATCAAATTGATACTGGTATTTAGTGACATGTATGTAGGTTGATTTTATACTTATACTTATTATTAAACACACAAAAAAAATATCTGCTCAGGATCATAGTGAAAGCGACTCCAATAGTTCTATGTTCTTAAAATTCAATTCGCGCATGCACGTCGCTTTCACGTATACTTTATTGTTTGTCTAGCGAGCGTATTGGCAAACCTAAGATCAAAAACATAAAAACAGCAATGGACGATATGATGAAATAAAAACGGTTCCACTGTTCGTGCATGTAATTGTATGACGTGCACAGTGTATCTACTTAGAAGGTCATTGATTGTTGCATTTTATTTGACCTGTGATTATATTTCGTGTTAAATAAGTGTATTTTGAGTAAACAGTAATAAATTCATTTATAAATTGCCGCCAAAACTCTTCGTGAAGTCATTTACTGCTATAAAGTTTTATTTCCTTGGAAGCGGTTCGGGCGGCAACCATTCACAGCTCTTCTACTCGTGTCAATATACCTACCGTGTAATTGGCTGCTGCCTGCTGCGTCGCGCTGCTTTGATTGAAACTTTCGCTTGCATTGAAACTGAAACCTAGTTTAAAGGCTTCAATAAACTGTTTTACCGTCGTGAAGTGTTTCTAATTACGCGATCATACCTCAAAAATATTTGATTTTAAACTGTGATTTTACTTAAAATATATATTAATAATATTTAAAAAATATTTTAATGCATATTATATATAAGATAACAATTTAAACCGTATTTTCACATTAACCTATTTGGATTGGTTTTAATTTGTAGTCAAATCATGTTGCGGAAATTTAAGTCCGAAATTACATGCATCAGGCTAGTCGTTATCTTATTTTAGAGATGGTAACTAAATTGTTTTAATATCGTGTGTCGTCCAACGTACGTAAATAGATAACCACTGAGGTAAACGTGGAATGAGTTAAATTACGTTCGCTAAAACTTATGGTTTATTATAGGATTATTTTTTATTATAAGCGGATTTTCTTACTTGTT
The DNA here is from genome assembly GCA_946406115.1 of Apoda limacodes. Lineage (NCBI taxonomy): Eukaryota > Metazoa > Arthropoda > Insecta > Lepidoptera > Limacodidae > Apoda > Apoda limacodes. The sequence goes on from OX291559.1 coordinate 14,834,465, forward strand.
CTCGGTGAGGCTAGTAATATAAATTATATATAAAGTGGGGGCAATTTTGGTGTAATAATTTCACAGAGTAAATAGAATTCAAAATCAATGAGCGATTTCTTATTTTGGTTTCTCTCATTATCGAATTATCCTGCTCCAAAGAGGTCGTTCTCGGTACATTGTCCGGCTTTATTTTGTGTATGGCGAGCTATTGATTTAATATATGAATCGTGGTATCTCAAAGACGCACTAAAATAATATTTTCAGGTATTTTTACAAAAACTGTTTAAATTTTGTGGAGCCGAAAATAGGACTTCAAGTATTTTGAATCCTTCAATTTTCTAAATGAGAATGCTATTTCGTTTTAAAGAGAATGCGATTTTTTAAAACGTACTCAACCGGCAAATCCTCAAGCAACTATAAAATATATAGCTACACTAATGTATATTTTCTAGCGCTTTCGGATATGAAATATGGCGCAGGAAAAAGGACTCGATAGTATTTTCAGTCCTACTTTTTTTTTAACAAGAAATACAATTTCGGTCCTTAAACTGTAACAACAATAATTTGAAATATCTTTAAAAACTATTGTAAATAGGTATTTTTGATTTTATAATATTTTTTTTGTATTGGTATAAGACTTTATCGATGGTTCTGTTTGCGACAAATTCAAGATTTTTTTTTTCCAGTGTGAATATGGCTGCGTTCACAATAAAACTTTATTTGTTTTTAAAATAGTTTTTTTTTTCCCTACGGTGGCAAACAAGCATATAACCTGACTGAAGAGCGGTTACCGTACCGTTGATAGTAACATCGTGAATTTTATATGGAGTAAGATAGCTGTGGTTTTAACGGCGTAATTGTAACGCGAAACCTATTGTGTGTATGGTTCTAATACATTTAAAAAAAAATTACATCGCCTTCAAAATTCCACTAAAACTACTAAACAGTAAACAATAAACCCTTGAAACATTTATCTAGTGTTTTCTTCGCAAATGTGTTTTGCCGCACTATTTGGCATTTCAGTTTAAGGAAAAGTAAAGCTGTTTCATGTGCGTAAGGTTTATTTTTCCTTTTTATTGGGGTTTTGTAGGCGGTGTGATTTTTCATTTGAATATAAAAACAGATTGAAACATTATAAATGTATAATTATACAAAAATATAGTCAATACTATACAATCTCAACAGAGAATAAACCTTATATACATGTATACAATAAATAACTTGTAAAATTATTGCAAATATAGCGTGTAAACGAACACCTTGACAACTACAAAAAAACTTTGTACCTTTATTATGGCCTATCTAATTATTATTTTTTTGAACATCTGTCAAATTTTAACAGATTATTTTTTTCATCGATTCATCAAAATAACATAACATTTTCAAAGTCTAAACTAAGCCATTTATCTATTAATATATTTGTGCTACAAAAAGGCAAGACTAGAAAAGAACAAAACATTCAAAAACTTCACAAATATGTATATATAACAAAGCGTATATTTACATATGAACACATTTGAATTGACAATAGTATTTTGCACTTTTACTAATAATTAGGAATATTTTTAACATATTGTCTAAACAACTACTTGGTTATCAACATAATTAGTATTAACTTTTTGAGCTGAGGTATGAGCCGGTCACTATTAATCTAGTTACATAAAGACTTGTCCCGATATGTATCATATGCCCGATCTGAACCCCGTATCTCCTTTGACGATCGGACAAAAACCGACCAGAAATATGGAACAGGCCGTATCACGTATCGTATCAAAGAGGCGTACGTATCCAGATCGTGTAGCATAATTGCGTATCATCAGAATGCCAAAACCGTCCACACACGAAATTAGTTTTACGCGTCGGCGATCTGATCAGGCGAATGATACATATCTGGCCAAGGCTTAAAACGATTACAGGTTATGTCACCGCGCACCGTAAGTATAATTGTAATAGACATTATTGATAGGGTCTAGAAGCGTAAACAAGCAAGAAAATGGACGGCAGAGAAAGCGTGAGTATGGGCATGGACCACACACATACAAAATACGCGTCGGTCGTGGCTATTTACACTATAAAAATACATGTATACGCAAATGTGTGCGTGATGTATGTAAAAGGTTACAAATTAGCGGTCGACACTTGAAAGTAGCTAAGAGTAACCATACTCCCGAAACTGATATTACCTTATACTAATTTTTTAAGATTCGGAGCGCTTCTCACCGTGCTTCATACAAACGAATTTTTCACTTATTTTTGACACTTCCAGATAAAACACCACGAAATTTCGAAGACATGTTTTAGTAATAAATATCTAGGTCTGCAGTGTGTCAGTTTTCTGTAAAATCTTATAGCTTCCAAGTTATACAGGATTTTTGTTTTACATACAAATGGTTTAAAAAAAGATTTCTAGTTAATAAAAACATTTTACAAGATTTTGGAAAACCACGGACATAGGTATTCGGCTTGGGATTATGACGAAGAAAGTTTACAGTGACTTTTCTTAGTTACGCTATCTCATTCGCACACAAAAGTAATTACGTAAGGCCCTTTCTTTCGGCCTCATCCCCTGTAACAATCACTAAGATACAGGTAGACCGCGATAATGATGCGTTGTATAGGTATACCGTGGTTTTATACTCATGGGTAAAGACGGCGCCGATAGCCTCTTAAGTATAAAATTACTTTAGTAGCTAGAGTCCACGTCGATTAAATAAGTAAACACAACATGACAATTTTCAATCCAAACGATCATATAGGCATAGTATAAAAAAAGACAGTAGGTTGTCTTCATAAAAGTTGTCACACAAGCACATATGTACGGTAGAGACAAAACACAACGGTGCTTGCGTGCGAGAGAAATGGCGAATCTAGTGCTGCCCTCTTTTAACTTTGAAGAAACTCGCTGGAAGGTTATCTCCTTTCTTTACTGTCAGTCTGTACTGATATGAGTGGGTATGGTAAAAAATTTACGTTTCTAGTTGTTTCTAGACATTTCTTGTTTTTGTTAAGTTGACAGGATTGATGTCATATTGACGAGTGGATTTAAAACCACTTCAATATGTTATTACAATTTTAACAACAAAATTTGTAAAGTATGGTTGTTTGAGTTACTGTTTGAGAGGTGTGCGCGGTGACTATAGGAACAACTACGTATCGTGTCGACATTTAAACGAATGTCATACGATGTGCTTCCCATCCTTCCATTTCTCTTTCGATCGTTCGAAGGCTTCTATTATGCATGACCTGCAATTACAAAAATTGTTTGAGTATTAATACAATACAATATATATGTATTAATGAATAGCATAACCGCATATAACAGTGATAATTATCATTTCAGCTTATATTGGTCCACTACTGGACATTAGCCTCCTCTATGTCGCGCCATTTCTCCAGGCGCTCTGCCTTCCGCATCCAGCCACCGACACCCTTTTACGGTTGTCGATCCACCGGGCTGGAGGGCGTCCTAGTCTTACGCTTCGCCTTTCCATACGCGAACGCCACTCTAGGAGACGTCTGCTCCATCGGCCATCGGTCCTCCGACAGACGTGGCCAGCCCACTGCCACTTAAACTTGCTAATTCTGCAAGCTATGATTGATGGATAATTCCATCCTTTAGAGACATCCGAACATAGCTGGCTGGCTGGCTTGACTTTGAACTTGTGGACCAGCCCAAAATTGAGTAAGATTCCACGTTTCGGCGGCGTAAGTCATGACAGGTGGGACACACTGGACAAAGACTCGTCTTTAGACTCTGCGGTATAGGCGACGTTGCTACCAAATGCTGCCCTCCCTAGATGGTTACTCCTATCGACTGCCTTCTCAAAATTGTAATTCATTTTTAAAACAGTAGGATACTTCTTAATATTTGAAGACTAGCCGCCGTCAATTAGGTAACTAAGCAAGGGACGCAAGGGTTGTCAATAATATCGCCAGGGGTCGAAATTAGGTAGTGTGATTTAAAGAATAACATGGATATTCCTCAAATCTAAGAATTTCAATTACTTATGAATATTTTGTTTTATTTAGAAACTTCCTTCCGCGAACGCTTGGGTTGTGGAATGAGGTCCCTGTCAAGGTTTTCTCCATACTTGTCGTATGGGGTTTTTCAAGAAGAAGTTATTAGATTTCTGAAGGGTCGACAACGCGCGAGTGATACCCCTGGTGTTACAAGCGTCCATAGGCTAGTGACCGCTTACCAATAGGCGGGCCGTAAACTTGTTTGCCACCTTAATGGTATTAAAAAAAAAAAAAAAAAAACTTGAGATATTAATACAGTAACAAAATATGTAGTATTTTAGGCAATAATTTAAGGTTCCTCAAAAAAATCCAGGAATATCCATATACACTACCTAATTCCGACCTAATTTTACCTTTGAAAGGTATTTTAGTGATAACTGAGAACCATAGTGGCTTTCAATTTGTAATCAGTAAAAAGTATAACAAGAGCTACTTTACTATCACGTGTGTTGAAAAAAAAAACCTGTGTGACAGAGACAAACACGTGAGTGACAGCAACAGGGTTCTGTTTGGACCTTTCGGGTACGGAACCCTAAAAATGGTAATCGATTCTTATTGGAGTAGGGTTGCAAATTCTGAACGCAGTTCGATCTGAATGACATCTATTTATTACCTGAAGAGTGACTGGTGCAGTAAGTAGGCGGAGACGTGGCCTGCATCGACATATCGCACTTCAGCACCCGGCCAGATCTCCTCCAGCGTGCCCACGTCTTCGCGGGGAACATACGCGTCGTGTTTGGCACACACCGCTTCAGTAAGGTATTAAAAAATTGGTTATAAAACTTAGTTTTGCTTTTTCATTCTTAATTTAACACAAAAACAATGTATAGTGCAAAAAACTTTTCTGACCTGGTGGTCACAAATCAATACTACTGTAGCCATATCAAAATGGTGTGAACTTACGAAACTAGCGACTAACTTTAAATAAGTATTGTTCCTATTGTTGTTTAAAAGTTTAAGATCATAAGCATTCGCTGTTATCTAGTGCTTTATAGAAAAGAACAAAACCTATTTCTGTAAAAGCGACAACAGGCATTTACTACGTACCTATAATCAAAGAAGTATCGTAAGGTATGGAAAAATTGCTTAGATGTGTGCATTCGTCCATGATACCCCTCATGAACTGCAATGCTTCTCTGTCCCGCCAATGTATTTTACTTATGTCTATTTTCTTCCCACTGGCTTTAACAAACGGCAAATTCATCCAGAAGTCATGTGTTATATCTGATACATTCCATGATTTCTTCTCCGTTTTTTCATCTTTGGTATCATCTGATTTTGTAACAAACGATTCTTTATTTGATTCAGAAGTAGTACTGGCAGTTTCATCAAAGTCATCCATTTTTGTCTTTTTCGATTCAACGATTGATTCAGATTTCATGTGTTCCAATTCTTTATCTGTATTACTTAATTCATGTGGTTCTTCAGCATTCAGATTGCGAGATTTATATTTGATTATAGGATCTTTTTTAAGGTTCGAATCATTATTATTATTATCTTTAACAGAATGCATTATATTTTCATTTTTTGTTTCTTTGAAGATAGCAGTTTCGCTTACATTTTCTAACAAAGGGCTTTGCTCTTCATCATAAGTTGGGAAGCTATCTTTTTTAAGATTATTTTCTTCAATGTGTATATTCTTGAACTGAGCTAAAAATATAGACAGTGAAAAAATATTTGACATTAATAAAGCAGTAATAATAACTGGTCATACCCCAGTACTTGAAAATACAAAATAATTATTGCGTCTGTTATAACCTGAATTTATACAATTGTGACGTTGAATTGATATTGAATATAAATCACAAAATTTGTGTCAAAAGTTTGTACTAATTATCATCATTTTGATTGCCGGCAGAAGTGAAAACTTGAATATTTACGTTGTGCATTTTTGATAAATTTGCACGAATTGCTTTAATTATCAGTATTAGAACTATCATTTATGTGGTAAAATACAATATTCATTTATTGCGCTATAATAAAACATGACAATTTATATAACCTTAAAAACTTTGCACATCAGAACTTTCGCCGCACGGTAGAAAGAGAGGGGGATACTTCCTCTCGTACGCCGCGCCGGCGGTCTACAATCCCTCCGTCTGACGAATTTTCGATCAGGCCACGTGTCCTGACATGAGTTTTACATTTTTTACCCATCACAAAAATAGTGCACAATGCCGCTAAAGAAGTTTTCACTTCAAAAAACCTAAATGAAGATTCAGCTTACCTATCTTAGTCCTTAAAAGCACTTCCTTTATTTTCTCTTGGTTCATGTTATTAATAGCTTCAATATCTTCAGAGCTAAGTTCAAATTTCTCATTAGAAGTCAATTTATCATACAGTGTCTTACTTATTTTGTCTTCTTCCAATAATAATCTCAAATCGTCATTTAATTGTTCAATTTGTGTGATATAGGCTAAATTTTCTGAATTTTTAAGTGTTTCTTTGTTTTTTTCTACAGCAGTTTTATTTACATCGAGGTCTTGAGTTTCAGTTTTAGCACCAGTTGACTCTTTGTATGTTATGTCTACATTTTTATCCGATTTTTTATTATTACTTACTGTGGATTTAACGATTTTTTGCGAGTAAGTTTGCGCAAATTTCTTTCCAGCAAGAAAAGCTTCGTCCACAATAGTGACCATTTTAGAAAGTTTCTCACTATATTCGCCATCTGATAGGTATTGGTCTTCTAATAAATCCCAGTTTATAGAATGCGCCATTACTCCCTGTAATAACATATTTTTAACATCAAACTACTTATTACTGTCTTTAAGCTTCACCGTCTTGTGCGTACTATGTGAACAAATTAATTTATTTATTAATTTACCTTTAATACAATCAAACAGTACAGTCATATTAAAGCAACAACGACAAGTTGATTTTGTTACTCAAATATTAATAGATAAATAAATATTCCTGGACATTACACACACCGCATCTGGTTCGAAACTAAGGAAACTTTACTTTACTAATAACACCAAACAAAGAATAACAAATACTTTTTAATATACTTTTTCTGTAAATACAAACATATACCTAGAAAACACCCAGACTTAAGACAAACACAAATGTTCATGACATAAATGTTTGTCCAGTGCGGGGACCAAACCTGCAAGCAAATAGTGAACTAAATGACGTAGTTGTCAATTTTTTATTATTCCCTTGAAATAATGAAAAAATAATAATGGGATATGAAGTTCTTAGAAAAGAAATAGTAATAAGTTATTATTATATTTTTGTCGATAAGAGCTTTTAAGAAGATAGGTTTATCAACCAAAAGAAAAAAGAATTAATAGGTACTTTAAGAAAACTTGTTTCTTTGTAATCTTTATCAGCATCAGCCTCATACATCCCCACTTTTGGGGCACAGCCTACTCTCACCTAGGGCGATTAGAAACATAGTTCACACTCGGGCCCAGTGCGGATGTGTATTTCACATAGTCTTTTTTTTGACGTATGCAGGATTCCTCAACATGTTTTCCTTCAACGAAAAGCCAGTAGGTGGTGTGCCAATGTACTCGAACCTTCACAATTCAAGGTGAAATTGAAACCCCTAGGCCACCAACGACTTATGACTTAACATTAGTAACAAATAAACTGACCTGTAAAAATACTGCAGAAGCGGTAGACCAGGACAGACAGGGTACAAGCACCAAAGGTTTAGGCCAGTTAGTTGCTGCCAATGACGCCATCTAGGTAACAAATATTTATACAGTTTTTAAAAGTTAAGCAGGGTTGTTACAGATGTATATATCCGTAATCACATTATAATAAAACTATAACAGAAATGTTTCTGTACATTAGATTTGTCGGAAAATAGTTAGGAAACATCGTTTGGAAGGCTTAGCCCAAAACATTTTTATAAGATTTTTTTATATTTCATCACAGCAAGTCAAATATTAGTGCTTTATTTGGCGCTCACTTTAAAATAAATATAAACAAAATAAACTTCAATGAAAATAAATTAAAATTAATTATGTAATCTTATTATAATATTATGTGTATTTAGCATTGATAAAGACAATATAAGTCGAAATATATGCATTTAATTGAAGTTTATTTTGTTTATATTTTATCACAGCAATCACAATTACTAAACAGATTTTAATGCTGTTTTCGCTGTTTGATAGCTTGGAGTTCAACTTCAAATTTCATCCAAACCTGGTTGGTATGATAATCGGAGATATGATGCATGGTATGATCCTCTCGGACTATGTCACGGGTAACTTTAAAGAAATATGATGCATGGTATGATCCTCTCGGACTATGTCACGGGTAACTTTAAAGAAATATGTCTATAAAAAAAAATATCTAAAAAAGACTTAGTTTCACAATATGGTGGCTCCGTCGCTCAGTTTGATCTTAAAGTATCCGCATCAAAATATAAAAATATCCCAAAAATAGGAATTAGTAGCCATTCACATTTGGCATATCTAAACAAATGTTGACTGGAGCGTCTAGTGTCAGTTTTACTAAAGAAGGAACTCTTATAGTTTTAATTATATTTAATTATATTATACCCTTAAAATCGTCTGTTCCAAAGTGTGGGTTGTCATTAAATTGGTTGTATAAAAATACTGCGGATATATGAAAACCATTTTACAATTCTGAGATCCATTTACAAAAAAGTATTATACTGCAAAGTGAACATTTTTCCTAGAGACAACTGTCCCCCCCACCCCTGCCAGCTAAATGGTTGTTTTTGGATACGTAAAAAAATTCAGGGGAATCGTATATATAGAGAAGTTCAAAGAATGTTAAAACTAACACAGCTAGTAGACATTACAAATTAACGAGTAGAGTCGACCAACTAATAAAATTTACTTGGAGAAGTAAAAAATTCGCACAGATTCAATTTAAAATAACTTAAATGAAGTTTTTAGCTGTGTATAACATCTTTTTGTATTTAATAGCGCAATTCTTAAGGTAGGCCATAGGCTTTTTATTGTCATTACTTTACTTTACTTTATGAGCAAGTGCATTGAAAATTCTTTTTGCATTTGATAGCCCATTTTTTGAGAAACGTTATAGACTATATGACTTCACGCTATCGCCCTATGGAGCGAAGCAGTAAATTAACGCAGTTAAAATTGCTGGAAACCACTTTATTGAATAAGGTATATAAATATTTGCAGTGGGATAAACGATGCCAACTTTCCTTTTTTAATAATATCGGATGTATCTTATAAGATGAATGATAAATACTAACATGGCCACCCATTGACAGACCAGTGACACCCAGAGGCCCTAGCCCGTTGCGTTCACACCAATGAAATAGTACCAGAGACTCAAGAATCAGACAACCACCCATAACAAATATATCAGACACATTATGTAGGGACGATCGTCTGAAAATAAACAAAAAATATTTCGAAATACTAAAATTGATTAATATTGGGTAATATTTATGCGTAATAAACATGAAAAAATCTTACATTTGATCTGTTGGTTTGCGAAGACCATAGAAAGGATTTTCAAGAATAATACCACCAATGCCAGCTTCTTTTAAAAGAGGCTTTACCATAAGATTTCTTCTTCGCCAATAAAACTAAAATGCAATAAACACCACTTTAATGAAATAAAAATTTAGGTAGCAAGGATATGGTTATCTTAATATATATAAATCTCGTGTCACAATGTTTGTCCTCAATGGACTCCTAAACTACTGAACCGATTTTGATCAAACTTCATAAATATCTGTTATTTGATCCAACTTAAAAGACAGGATAGTTTTTATTTCGATATGTCAAGTGCGAGCCGGACTCGGGCACTATAGGTAAAAACCAACTTTCGCCGGGTACAGAGGGACGGCAGCGGAACAACGTTCGCCGGGACAGCTAGTATGATTATATGAATTAGGCTGGGTTGCACCAACTAACTTAAATGTGAACCAGTTGCCAAAAATGGGAGATTGTATGTTAATTTCTATTGTCAGCTATTTTTAAATGGATGGTTTAGTTTGAAAATAACTGATTATGCCAATATTGGTACAATCTCCCATTTTGGACAGCTAATTAACGTCAAAATTAGTTGGTGCAGCCCAGCCTCAGACACATTATATTTAACAATAACTAATACAACAATAATTAAAACAATAAAAAAATATTTTATTAATTTCAATTAATATTAGCTATCTTTGCCACCACCATAAGGGTAATAAAATTTGAGTCTAGTTGGTCTTCTTAACAAACCTCTTTTTTACTCTAACTCATTTTGCTTTTTCATTTCTATTAGTAGAATTGCCTACTTACATGATCTCCAGTACCAGCAAGGTGTAAGCATACAGGCTTACAATTAGGCTCTTGCCAATTAATCGGCAACATTGCTTGAAAGTGGGCTTTTTGTGCAACCTCTGGGACAATACCAGGTAAGTATCGTTCTAAAGGACTAATAAAATAACCCTCAAGAAGTCTACAGTCTGCCAGAGTTTGTTCCTAAAAAATATTCACAGCAAAATATTGAAAATTAATTTATTTATTGTTTTTTTTATCAATAGCAGATTCTTAGTGTCACCAAAAACAAATCTTTATCCACAAATGTAAAGTTTGATCTTGCTCTTGCTGGCTGCTGCTGTGACAAACTTTGCTAAGCTGATATGCTGATCATCTAGGCTGTTATGTTTGAAGTTTCCACTTGCATCAATTAAAATCAAATAAACCAGATGTGTTGTTTGATGTTGTTTAAACCCAACCCCACTTTACATGTCCCTAGTTTTGTTTTTACTGTGTATAAAAAATAGCATTAGTGTGTCACATTTTCTTAAAGCCTGGTTTTACTGGTTGTATTGCAAATTGCCCACAATATTTGCAATATAGTATTTTTTTTTTTCAATTTTCCGTTTTAAAATTAAGTGATAGTTGTTAATTTTAGAGCAAAAAAAACATCTATCTAGTCTGGGCCAGGCCACATCTGGTGACCATGTTACTGGGCCGCACTCCTCTGCTGTTCTAAAATATGACACCGAATATACCTACAACAACACAAGGTTCGGAAGAACTGAGAATTGTATGCATTGTAATCATAAATTACTATATTAAATTAAATATTATTTATTACAATATTCAATCAAAACAAAATTAAAAATAATATGCAAACTTAACAAAAACCATCAAATTAAAAGTAATTTGTTAAAAAAATATTGCAAACAGTGCTGTTAGTCTGGTCGAGAAGTGAGTTTTCTGCGAAAAATAGTTAGAACAAATTTAAAAATATGGGGTTTGGTTTTTTGAATTCAGAATTTTATTCTGAAAAAGGGGAATTTTGTAATTTTTTTGCTATTAAATATTGCAATTGTTATTAACAAAAAACGAAGAGAGAAAAAGGTGGTCTCCGTTTTTTAACAATAACTTCAAAAATATTAAAAAAAGCTCCATTTAGAAAAAAGATTTTAAAAGAGGAGAAAATTTTATAAAAAAAGTCTCGACTCCCGAAATTGTAGTTCCATAATATTTATAATTTTAATTTAACGTTGAAAATAGCGTTCCGCGCGGCAGTTTCAACGTTGTGACGTCGCCGCCAAACAAACTAAGCGTCAGAAAATATTTTTTTTATAATATTTATTATCAATATAAAAATTTGAATAAATTATAGTATCATTTAGACACTTGAAGGAATACAATCCAGTTTACAAAAAAATTTTAACTTGATTTTTGTTTAACTTATCCAATTGTTAATTAAGTTATTTTTTATGAACTGAAGATAACATAAAATCTATCATAAACGTTTAAATAATTTAGCTAAAAATCTTTTTCCTCTTGGAGCTTACTCTGATATACTCAATAAACAAGATTCCGGTATAAAAATTATTGAAGTTTTTTTATTTGTTTATACTGATTTTTCTAAGTTAACAAAAAAAATGGCAAAAAAAAATTTTTAAAAAATATTAAATTTGCCTATTTGTTTATAAATTTTTTTTAAACAAATAATGTAAAAAATTGATACAAAAACAGTGAAAATCAAAGATTTCGTAAAAAAAAATTTTTTAACTACATTTTCCGGATTTTTCATTTTTTGTTAACTTAGAAAAATCATTATAAACAAATAAAAAAACTTCAATAATTTTTTTTACCGGAAACTTGTTTATTGAGTATATCAGAGTAAGCTCCAAGAGGAAAAAGATTTTTAGCTTCATTATTTAAACGTTTATGATAAATTTTATGTTATCTTAAGTTCATGAAAAATAACTTAATTAACAATTATGTTATGTATTAATAAGATTAATGGATAAGTAATACACATAATTCTTAGTTATTGTTTGAGTTGGGACAATGTTTTCTTAGAAAAAAAAAAAGATTTTCATAACTACTTTGACTTTTTTTAATTCAAGTTGTAAACTGATTCAAATATAACAATATTTGATGAAATATGGATATAAATCACACGCCTCACTATGCTGTCCGGAGCGCGATGGTTGCCACACAGCGCTTACCAGCCATTTTGTATTTTTGTATGCTAACGTGTTTTGCTTTTTTAACCTTCTTTTGTAAATGAGATCTAGTTTTAGGAAACAAAATATTATCTAAAAAAGATTACTTAAAACTGTTGTACAGGTCATTGATTGCTTGTACCCATTTAGTGCTGTGTTTCAAGGGATACATTTAAATTGTTCATAACTTAAAAACTTTACATAATTTGGACATAAATATTTGTACAGGTTAAGATCATGAACCAAACTTTTAAGGTAACAAAAAACATGAGGCACTTGACTCGTATCTTACCGTAATCTAAGCTTGTAACATGAGCTATTTTAAACGATCGGTGTAGTGCCTCCCATTAGGGTTGATATTTTGTAAACCTTCTACTGATAGAAAAATGTATGGAGTGATGTACTTGTTTTGTCCATGTTGTTAAATAGTGTATATTATTGTAAATAAAACACAAATTTCAATGAAAAATTGTGTTATTTAATAATTCTGAAAGTTTTTATATCAATATTGATATTTCCATATCTCTATGTTTGATGTGGAATATTATTTTATATTTACACCTTAAACATATCTGTATAGAATCTAATAGTGTATTTTGCCGTGATATGTGCATAGGTTTCATACAAAAAAGGAGTTTAATTGCAGTTTTTCTAAAAGGCTTAGGCTAGAACGAAGTGCCCTGCCGTCTCCATGCCAGATGTGCTAAAATTAGCAAAATGGTGGCTGCCAAATGTAGCCAATTTTTTTCTGTCCCGCTGTGGGAATTTGCCATAGGAAGGGTTAATAAATAAAGAAAAAAATATCATAATGCAATATAATTACATTTTGTTTTGCCAAGCCTATAAATCCAAATAATTAGTTCCTGATTGCTACAGCTTTATAATAGCGTCAAGCCATTCTAATCACAATTAGGTAGAAGAGCATAACAACTAGTAGTTAAACACTACAAATGAATAGTTACTAAGCCAAGCAAAGGCAGCAGAGGGGTAGTTAAATATTTATTGTATTCTCTGCCCTAAAACATGATTCACCCAGCACCCGTACTGTAATTCCATAGGTCGCTAAAAAGTTTCTCCCTAACTCTATCTAAGCTTGCTCACATATAGGGGGGATCAACATTAAAACAGTAGAAATGACCTACCTTAGTTATAGTAACAGGGTAATCTCTATCCACTAACTTAAAACATTCTTCACGATTTGAAACTACTTTTCTGAACTCAAATAACCTGAAAATGATATTTGAATTAATAAGGCTATTAAATTTCTTACGTTCAGATATTTCAAATATAATAAATCATAATATTTACCTGCGCAAATTATCTGGTTTTCCCCAACCTTTCGTAAAGAATTTAGTCAATAAAATACTTCGATATACGGCGTCTAACTTACTGGCCGACATTTCGTTTTATAAAAAATTTATTGCCGGATACTGACAGTATGAATTTGGTGGTAATTAGAATAATTGCAGTTATATCATCACTATCTATCGATAGCACCTCATTTTTATTCAAAGTAAAACTCAAAATAAAGTATTTATTTCATTGTGGGTCAGCTGTTGCGCTGCAGTGTTGCAGTGATTTCAACCGGGTGTATTTTTTTAACGTGCAAATTTAGCAAAAGCCTAAAAATAGAGTACAAGACATATTTTTTTTCAATTACATTAGTTACCCATATACCCTGGCTTAACCCCTCAGCCATAGACATGGGTAACTCAGCGTCACTGACCTCTACTACTACCTCAGCATCGAACCGGCTCAAAAACGCAGCTCCAACAGATTGTTCTCAGATCTAAGATGCGCAGCTCACGGCTCAAAAAATACACAACTCAACCATTCGTTTAGGTATTGAACTTCATCACAGCCGGCGATGTGGCGACTCGATGGTCTGCCGAGCGGTGCCACGCACGGCGCCGCGCCGGTGCACACAGTCCGTTTTTTGAATTTTTATAGGTAATTCACATATATGTATGTAGTGAAATTATATTATTTTAATATATTCGTATTTATATTAGTTGCTGATAATTGTGTAACTATCATTAGTCATACATAAATAAGAAATATAAGTATTGCAAATGTGAAAGAAACAGAAAAAAATAGTATTTCAAAAATCGAACTGTGTGTGGCGGGGCTCGTAGATGAATGCATGCCGCCGTCACGTGAGCCAAAGAACTGCAAGCTATTTTATCAGCCTCATGTCAAACGTATACAAATGGTTTGCCAAAGGAATCCTCAACAGAATTAGCAAGAAACTAGATGAGAACCAACCAGTTGAACATGCAGGATTTAGAAGTAACTTTTTAACTGAAAATCACAGTCATACAGACAAACAGATAATGGAGCGCTATAACGAATATAACAAAACGTGGACTTTATTGATTACTCTAAAGCTTTTGACAGTGTGAGTCAAGAATCGATCTGGTCAAGTCTCCACCAGCAAGGAATATCGGAAATATACATAATAATACAAAGAGAAATCTACATTAACAGCACAGCAAAAATCCAGCTTTAAGCTTTAACAAAGAATTTTACATCAGAACAGGAGTTAGACAAGGGGACCCTTTCTTCGCCTATACTTTTCTCAGCAGTCCTAGAAAATATTTTCCGTAATATGAATTGGGAGCACTATGGCTTAAATATTAATGGGAGGAAAAGTTAAACCATCTCAGATTAATTGACGACCTCGTGTTATTCGTACAAAATCCAAATGCACAGGAAATTATGATTAATGATTTAACTATAGAGAGTGCGGTATTAGGTCTCTCAATGAATGTGGATAAAACCAAACTCCTCACAAACTCAAATGAAGTACCTATCCAAGTCAACAACTACAGTATGCCAAGAAATATACATACCTCGAAAAAATAATTTCTACTGAAGACCAATTAATCAAAGTATTGCAAATGGATGGAAAAAGAATTGAAGCTTGAAGAAAATAAACAAGTCTTCATTGTACGTATTCTTCCATGCCTAACATAAGGTTGGGAAACATGGTATCTAACGAAACAACACAGAGCCAAACTTGAACGTTGCCAGAGAGCCATGAAAAAGAGCCTGTTAGGAATATCGATAAGAGACAGATGGAGAAACGAGGACATCAGGGGAAAAACAAAGGTAATAGACATACTCACTCGCATTGACCAACAAAAGTGGAGATGGTCAGAACACATGATTCGCTTAGAAATTGAAAAATGGAGTAAGACTGTCACTAACTAATATCCACGGGATGGCAAGAGCAGTAGTGGGCGGCAAGTGAAAAGGTGCAGTGGGGCCACACCAGAGAAAAATCCCGGGCGACAAAGTCGAGTGGAAAAGACTGGAATCGGCCTTTCTCCAGAGGCACCCATCTTTTAGAGACATCCTCTGATGTGCGTTCATAAACCTAACTGGGGTTAACCTTGGTAGCACTGACAGCAGGATAGCAAATACATTTTCCTACAGTATAGTAACAGACAGCAAAAACCTCTACCCCGCAGACTGAATTACGAAAATAGGGCTAAAAAATAAAGGCTATTTTTTTTTTTATAACTACAATTTATACTTGTCATTTCAAGACTTTATTAGAAGACTTTGTTCGTTTTTGTGCACACTTGTATATTCTTGTAAACGTTTTACCTTCATAATTGTTTTGGGAAATACGCTGTCTAGTCTCTGGGCGTGATTTTTTAGGTTTTGCGATTGCATTTGCTTTCGTGCTGTCTCTTACTGTTGTGTTCCAAAATATATTTGCTAATATCATTTCATCCTGCTCACTGATAGATCACAGCTGTCGTCGGGTTTTTAGCTCACAAAACGTATGTTGAACGTATTGAAATCAAATCGTACGTATCAAATTGAAAATGATCAGTATAATATGTATACGGAAATACAAAATCCCATTAAGTATACTAAGAATTATATACCCATCTTTAGCTGATTCTATAATAAATTATGGCCTAAGCACTTATGGCAGAAGTTACATAACATATTTAAATAATATGTATGACTTACAACTCCGAATAATAAAAAATATTGTAGGTACCTAAAAAAATAAAAGAAAAATGTGTTGACACAAAATACTTTGAGCTCTATAAATATTGAAAATTACTTCGATTACAAAATAAAATAAAGCTAGCGATCTTTAAAGACGAACACACTAATGTAAATTAGAGATGGAAATGATTGCTATTTAGAAATCATGATCATATGAAAAAAAGAATTTTATTATAACAGTGATAATGACTGATTTTTCATTGGCTATAATTTTTTGTAATTGACACTTTACTGGTAATTTTCATAGAAACAACGGTTAAATGATTCATGAATTCGTAATTTATTTATTCTTTTATCAAGAACGTAAACTGATTTTCATAAAAGATTATAATGAAATTTTATTATGTTTAATTAGTTATTTATTAGAATAAAAAGGAAAATTATTAATATATTCATGAATTAACACGTCATGCACCACACACATAACATTGATAGGTTTATTTATAGTTTTTTACAAATATTAATGAGTTCGTTACAAATCTGACTGCCGTAATACGACAATTACGCAAAGTAAGCGATAACACGATTTACTCGACCAGTCGCGCACTCGCTCATGCATACTGGCGGGGAAAGTAAATACCATAGTTTATTAGTAATCAGAAAGAAAGGGAATTTCTAACAAAGGTATTTTTGGTTTTGTTGAATTGAAGCAGTAAATGACAGACAGGTTTAAAACAATACTACATACAATTGACAAAAAAGTACAAAGACTTTTGGTGATTTCATTTGCTTATTCTTACGAGCATGAACTTAGAATTTCAATAAAAGTCGAAGTATTTTTGTTTTATTTGATCAATATAAAGGCATCTATCAAATCTGGCACCCGTTCAAAACGAGGGCATTCGATAGATTCCATTGATCACAAAAATTCAGGTCGAGAGACACTCCTGCCCAGGAAGTGGGACCGTGTCATTCACTCGGTTTCAAATAAAGTAAGCCTTGCAGACTTTATGGCCATAGGAATTACTTAACAATCCTTGAAGCTTAAAGCCAATTACAAACTACTGACTTCTGGAGTGTTACCCTGAAGCCCGTGAGCACAACCTCCATCGAAATATTGAGCACTTGCAATCCTGTCATGAAGAAGCCGACACACTATTTGTTCTTCATGGTATAGATTGTACAAAATTAGGATTTGAAAAGTTGATAATGCACAGCCGTGATACCGATGTCTTACTACTGATGATCGATTTTCATGACCATCTTCCACTGCGAAAGATCGGTGGTGACATGGCCCATAGTGCTAAAGAGAAAGCCAATCTACTTGGTAGTCTCTTTGCGTCAAACTCGAATATGAACAACGAAGGCGCTGTACCAACTACTATACCGTGGTGCGGTAAGACCATGCCAATACCATGACTATCTCCATAACACAACGGAAGGTCCGGCAGTCGTTGCTTTTTCTAGATGTCCATAAGTCGAGTGGGCTAGATTGTATACCAGCAGTGGTGCTTAAACAGTGTGCTCCTGAGTTGTGTCCTGTACTCACGCGCCTCTTCGCAGTCTCCTACCACAGTAGGCGATTTCCGTCTTTATGGAAGACTTCGAATGTGCACCCGGTGCCCAAAAAGGGCGATAGATCAGATCCACCAAACTACAGGTCAATCGCTATTACCTCTCTCCTCTCCAAGGTGATGGAGCGTGTAATCAATTGAAAAACACGACCTGGTCAGCGACCGTCAATATGGATTTCGCCACAGTCGCTCAACTGGTGACCTTCTACATCTCGTGTATCTCACACACCGATGGGCACTAGCCATTGAGAGTCAGGGGGAGGCATTGGCATGTAGCCTGGACATAGCGGAGGCGTTCGATCGGGTCTGGCATCGGGGTCTTCTATTGAAGTTGCCATCTTACGGAGTGCCTAATGGGTGGCTAGCTTTTCGTCCGGTAGACGCATACGAGCCGTAGTTAACGATAGTTGCTCTGTAAGCACGGACAATGCTGGTGTCCCGCAAGGCTCTGCGCTATCTTCTACGCTGTTTCTACTGCATATCAATGATATGTTGGAATCAATAACATACATCTGCTATGCAGATGACAGCACTTAAGACGCTTATTATTACACGGACCGTGCAAACATCCTCACACTACACTCTTTCCGATGTGGAGGAAAAGCGCGAAGAACTTGGTCTTAAATCGAGACCACTCTGTCCAAAATCTCTGACTGGGGACGGGAAAACTTGGTCTGATTCAACCCTACAAAGACACAAGTCTGCGCGTTCACCGCTAAGCAATGAGAAATTGTCACATATGGCAACACTCTTGGATATTATGTAGTTGCAAGACAGGTTGCAGAACAAATAGATGTGGTAGTGCCGATAGGAAGCAGAAGTGTTTGGAAGGTGTTTGCCATATGGGTTAAGAATGTTTTAATCAGTACAATCTCAAGATGACTAAACTGTCACATGAAATACATCCAATAGATATTTTGAATTTAGACAGAAATGTTGTACTTATTTCTTGTTAAATATTTTAGTAGTACTTTAGTTACTACCATTACTGCTCCGCCGAGCTGTTGGGGCGAGACTCTGAACGAGTTTCAGCCCATAAAACCCACAACGCTCAAGGACTCCCCGCGGGTGGAGCCTCAGCTTGGGTTGTCGCTCTTGGGGTCGTCCCTTCGACCGGCATGAGCCTCAAACCCGAAGGTGAGTCAGCGCCAGGAAGGGAGTTTCCCGTTACGCGATTCCGGTTGCGAGTGAGTGGGGGCGAGAAGCGCCCCGGCACTCTTTGATACCTTGTATATGAGGTGAGGCAGGCTGAAGGTCCGTGCGTTCACCGACGAACCCGGGGACTTCAGTTTCGTGTGTGGGGGGGGGGGGGGGGCTATCTGGATAGCGAGATCGCCGTCAGGGGCTGTTAGTATGTACCGAGGCCTCCTAGCAATGGTTTTTTGACCATGCCGTGGTCGGTCGAGGTGGTTACTGTTAATCTATAAATTGGGATCGCGAAATTCTCTTAAGGGTCTATTTAGGGAAATTGATATTTTAACTGTTCCTTGGCAATATATCTACGCTTATTTAATGTATATACGCAAATAATGGCATTTATTTGCTAAAAATTGTGACCTACACAGTGTAAATACAAGGAATAAGGATGAAATGGTAGTTCTAAAATATCGTCTTCAGAACTACATAGCTCTTTTGCAATACAAAGTTTATATTTTTACAATAAAATTCCAAAACGTGTGGTTATTTAAGCTTCATATAAATTAAAAATATATGTCAAAGATAGTTTAATGAAAAAAAGCTATTACATAGTTGATGAATACATTGATGATAAAAATGTTTAGAAGAATTAGAATGGGAGGTATTTATGATATTCTATTGTGTGTTTGTATTTATGTATAACTGAAACATTGTTTATTATGTTTTTACCTAGTTTAAGGCTATCAAGGTTTCATTTGTAATATGAAGTTGAAAAAATGTAAGAGATATACCGAGTTTTTTGTAAAACTGAGTTTTTTACAAAATATTTGTATAACTGTAAATGATATGAAATATTATATTTTACTTTATATTTTTATTCTTAATATTTTATTTATTTATATAATTGATTAAATAAATAAATTATAATACTAATATGATATAAGTCTTGTTACTAGTAGTTATTGAATTAGTAAAGCGCAGCACTAGTCATGTTACCCTAATGTATAAATTCAGTCACAGCTTTATCATTTCTCAACCAAACTTAAAAAATTAAAAACTTTTTTATAGCTGTATCAATCACCAAATTCTTAGTAATACATTACTTTTTAATGTAAATTAGTGCTTTAATTCAATATGACATATGAAAATGAAATCATATGATTTGTCACAGTCCTTCGATCAAGGTTCTTGCTTAAGTGCTACAACACTGGGGACGTTTCGAGGTCGGTGATTTCTTGTGACCGGGCCGATTGCGACTCACAGGTAACATGATTGAATCAAAATGATTCAATCCTTTAGCGGGTCGCTGATCACAACAGATACTTTGAGTGACTTCGCTTGTTCGTACCAATTAATGGGTCCATTCAATAACCATTCGCACTTCGTATATCACTATAGCACGGACGCGAAGCACAAAGAATTTCGAACATTGACCTTTTACTTTTTAGCCTGTGTCAGTTATCAAAATTATAGTAATTTCTGATGACAGCGGTCGGTCATCACAGCTGTGCAATCATGACGGAAAATAATTATGTGCGTGCAACAGAGACATATAGTGACCGGTCATTGAATGAATTTTTTCCTGCTTCGCGTCCGTGCTCTTGTAAAGTTCATTCCTGTTTTTTTATCTAAATCGGGTATTAAGTAAATATAAAGGTACGACAACGTTTTTTATGTCAACTTTCAACACACCGAAAAAAAATGATATCCAACAACAGAAAATTTAGGTACCGGGTAGCAGGTTAGAAGGTCACGAACATAACGGAGCAACTGTATGGTGATTGAATTGATCACGAACCGCGTGAGCGAGTCACAATGCAAAGGCAATATTTCATGCAATGAGTGCGAACGAGACGATAAAGTCTAATATAGTTTGCGAGTATTGATCACGTAGTTTCCAGAATCATTTGCTTACTCCACTTTTGGAGCGGGTCAAAAATAATTGAATTTTTAACTTACAACCCATTAATTAAATCAAATTGAACAGTTCCGAACATTGTTGTTTACTAAATTTGCGAGCCATTAAAATAACAGACCCTATGTCATACATTGGTCGGCCGCGATGCGTAGTAGAGTAATACTGCAGTCCAGAGTAAAAAGACTGTGTTAAGAAACGGTTTAATTATTTGGGCTATTATTATAATTATTGCCTTGCATTTTATGCCGTCTCTGTTTTGCAGAAAAATTAATTCTCTATCCTGCTCTCACTGTTTACGAGTTTGCTTTTACAGTTTATGAGCCATTAAAAAACAGGCCCCAAGTCTAATCTATTGACGTTTTCGAACGTGCCTGCTTTCATCAAAATGGAAGAAACGTAGTGTTATATCTCTTTGAATGGAAGAATAGCAATGGTAGCGAAGATTTGATTCGCTTTTTGATATTTCTATTGTATTCGCGAAACAAAATTTTTACCGGAACGATGAAGAGAACAAGTCTAGCGGTTAGTGTGTACGTATCGTTAGAGAACTATTTCTTTGTTTTAAGTTTTCAGTTAAATTCATAACTTTGCACGAAAAATACATTTTAGCTAAAAACCCTCTTTCTTCTTGCCTTATTTTGTAAACAAAATTCTAACCTCAAATACAAGATAACAATTTAAAGAAGAAAACGATTAAGGTTTTGGATAGGCATGAAAGCTAAGATAAACGGTAAAAATATTGCAGCATGCAGTATCAAAGTATCGGCAAGCGAGCAGAAAAAGTATTACCGGAGATGGTATAGAATTCTGTAACCAAACATAGGTATCGTATATCTCATATCTGAAATAATTTATTAACTGGTATATTTTAATGAATATTAGAATAGGAATAGAGGCATTAGAATACAAATTATTTTCGCTTGCGCTCCCTTTTAGTTACTCTGACCTTATTGCTTAGAATTTTGGTTAGACCCTGGTCCATGCTAGTTCCAAGTAATGTTCCTGGGATTATTTATTTCTTAAACAATAAGATGAGATCCCTGCGCTTCTGATAGTGGTTTTGATCCATTGCAAATGAGTTGTAAAGATTTCTTTGTAGCTTTTTCTTGTTTTAGCCATCTGGCACTAGAAATTTCGAAAGGACACTTATATAAGTACATTTAAGTAAGGGGGTGGAGGGGAGGTGGTAGGAGGGGGGGGCAACCGTTGGAAATATATAGTTTTTTTTTTATTATTTTTGAAAATTGTATGAAAATAGGCCCAAACTCGTGAAAAAAACTGGTAATTATATAAATGTGGAACACCCTAGGTATAAGGGGGGTATCGCTTGCATTTGGGGGGGATAGAAGTTAGGGGGAGAGTCCCCCCCACCAGAAATGCATATTTTTAGTAAATGAAAGGTAGGTAAAGTAGTTTGTCTTAAAAAAAACTCCACTTTTGCCTTATCTCCGACACTGCGGGATGATCAGCACCTTCCCCCTTGGGTAACAAAGCACAGGCTCCCACTCGCTCTTAAGGTGCCTGTACTTTGTTACAGTGGGCGGGGGCTGCTCCCCCTCCCGCCTCCGACTCTCTAAAAAACACTAGGGGTATGACAGACAAAGACCACGGCATGTTGGGGTTGACAGAGTCGGTCCTGGGTTCAAAGTTTTTTTAATAAATTAATCTTAAAAACCCAAATCTGTTTACTTCTAAAGTCCTAAGTCCAACACTTGCAGCAAGGATGTAGGGATGCTCAAAAATCATCGATGTTCAATAACAATCGATGTTCAATAATCATTGATGTTAAGAAACAAAATATTGATCACTTGACATAAGTACTATTTTTAGGGTTCCAAAGCCAAATGACAAAAACGGAATCCTTATAAATTCGTAATGTATGCCCGTCCGCATGACATAGCCTCATAATGCTGCCGTCTTTGCATCAATTGTAATGATATTTTGCAGAAAGATGTCTTGGTCTTGGTGGTTTTATTTTATTAATTTTAAAATTAGTCAAATAGCAGGCTAAAAGAACTCGGCATAAATATTTATTAATAGTTCCAACTAATCAGTATGTGCAAAAAGTATTAATATTAGCTATTATCGATACTTTTTTTCTGATAAACATTAAAAATCGATGTTGAGCTAATAGAACTATCCTTTCCATTGTTACAGTTTTTTTTATTGTTTTGCACTTTGTTTGTCTATAATCTAAAATTACATCTTTTGAATACAATAACCTCAATCAATCAAATTTCTAAAATTGATATCTCCAAAACTATTCATTTCTGACAGTTGAAATTTGACAAATACTCATCTTATATTAGTAGGTATATATAGAAAAATTACAACATCCTAGCTCAATGTACCAATATAAGTGACTAGCCGAAATTTCTATTACAAACAGGTTTTTTTAACATTAAGCAAAAGCTTTTATCTAAATTATCAATTGTGTAAAAAATTCTTGTGCCCCTCTGTCCAGACCCTTACTAATATTGTTAACTTTCTGAGTGAGGCTTCTATATGAGTTATCTGTGGTGTGCAAATTCTCTGGGTGTGAGCCATGCCTATCGGTTCAGTCCTGTATTACCATTGAAATTTAAAATATATTTCAATTTTTTAATGTGTGGTAATTTGTATTATCAAGATTTGTGTGGTACTTTTCAGCCGAAATCAGTCTTGTAAACTGGTAGTGTTGATAAAGTTTATAAAATAGTTCTTGAATAAAATTACAGTAAAAAGCATATTCATTATTTGATGAAACCCAGTAAATATTTCTTCACTTTTAATTTAAGTTGGTTAAAAAAGCAGTAAGTCCATAACTTTCTTAGACAGCAAAATTTTTACTTTCAATGATTTACCTATACAACTCTGCAACTATAAAACCTAATAGACCGTTAACATAAATGCCCATCATAAGTCTCTGTCCAGCAGTGGCAAATTCGCAGCTATGCCACACATACGTTGTACAAGATCAACTAAAGATAAAATACTTTTTTTACTTTGATGCAAACATGGTCATTCTAGTATCTCCACTCATTCCTGTTCATGTCTTTTTTCCTAAATATTTTTATAGATATTTTTTTTTTAGCAAATATTATCATTTCTAATTTTGTTTCAGAATGGATACAGATAACAGAAAGCGTGCTAGCCCGATGCAGATTTTGACAATATTGGATTTTATGGAAAAGTATGTTGCCAACATGAAATCTTGCCAGTTTTCCATTCTAATTTATATTAATGATATCTTTATCTATACCAGACACACATATGTACTACAAAAATACTATGGGCTTAAAAGGATGGTTCAATGTAACCATGCATCTTAAGACATAATTTTTGTGCAAGGATTTCTCGAGATATCTTAGTAGATCTGACTGATATATAATTACTGTATACTTTGGGATATGGTTCATACCCTGACAAATCTGGAAACATGATTATTGAACCTTTGCTCGCTTAAATAAAATCCTAAACTGACCCCTTGTTACTCTTTTTTAAATGTTTAGTAAAGAAAGCTTTAAGTTTATAAGATCTATTAGTTTACAACTTTGTTAAAGCCTTTTGGTGTGCCTTAAACCCTTACAAAGCATTTTTTGATGATATGATGATTTTATGATAAACTATTAATTTATTTTGGGTATTTCAATGAAAATCTCAGTGAGTTGAGATGTATCTGCAATAGTCACGCACGCTAAGTTACATATCGCACCATCCTTGTTTTCACTCGAGTTTCCTGTCAGATATAGGGTTTCTGCTTGAGAATTGGTGAGGTGAGAATTTCGAGTCTTTTGACGTTAGATGAAATGGGAAAAAAACTTAACGCCTCAAGAAACAAAAAGCTAGGTAACAAAAAAATTATATTGAAAAGTTACTTATAATTTTTTTAACGAAAGACTCGAAAAAAAAAATCTGCCAAGTGCGAGTCGGACTCGCGCACGAAGGGTTCCGAACTATAAAAATGGCAAAAAATTCACGTTTGTTGTAAGGGCTGCAACTTACCCTTAAATATTTCTTTTAATTCATTTAATTATTTATCTTTAAAGTGAATATATAACTAAATATCTCGTCAACTTGTGGCCGTTATCAATATCGAGCAAAAACGATTCTGTTTTTTAGTATTTGTTGTCATAGCGGCAACAGAAATACATCTTCTGTGAAAATTCATCTGTGAAGGTTCATGAGATACAGCCTGAAGGACAGCAGAGTCTTAATAATAGGGTCCAGAACCCTACAAAAGTCAAGACACCAAAAACCCTAGTCACGTTACTGCCACTTAATGAGGTTAATTTACTGATTATGATATTTTTTTGTATGAAAAATATATATATTATACACATATAAAAATATATGTGCGATATATTTAAAATGTGCCAAACTCTACACAAGCGCAGTAATGTGAACACATCAGCAAATTGCTGCACATCTACAATTATATAATATAAAAAAAAATTAAAGACAAAAATATATTTACTACTTTAATCCATATGTATGATACTCTTACCCATTTCAGTTTAAGCACATAATTTCCTAACTCGGTACTGTATATTTTATAAATTTTTTTATTGTTTGAAAGCTAAAATTCTCTCCAAATGTATACAGGCTATATCTTGTACAAGCCTTGTAGTGATAGCCTTTGATGTCAGTTAATTACATCAAAAATGAATCATTTCACCTATGACTTACGTTGCATACAAACTAAATACAGGCATGGTGACTTATTGAAAGTTCCAAGTGGTGTGGACGCACGTTTGAAGAATATCAATTTATGGAAACAGTTGTGCAACACTCTTAATGCTCAGGAAGATAATTCAAGACGGAAATCAGTGCAAAAATGGAAAAAGGTAGGAAAGGTTTTTTAAATTTTCGGTGTTACATATTTTTAGATTGTAACTCAATTACATCTGTCTATTAAAAATAAGCCAGCCGTGTTCAAAGGGCGCATTGAACCGACGGTCTTGGCTGTTATCATTAACAGCAATTGTTTAGGCCTTCTTTCTTGTTTTTCCTGACTTCTGCATTTGCTACTGTATGTTAGCACTGTACGTAGCGGATTGCCGGCTACAGCTGCAAGCCTCTTGGAGCGTTTTAGTGCCCTGGATGTTTTACCTTGTGGTCTTCCACCTCCTCACCTCCTCGCTATGTAGCAATTACGTGAGATGGCGTTTATTCTGCCCCCATGCAGGCTCTGAATAGGTTGATGGTCGGTGGATAGTTAAATCGGTGGCACCCAGAAGAAATTGATGTCGATTAAGAGTGCACTGGCCTGTTAGAATCCTTACTGTAGTTCATTCGGAACAGGGTCTTTTTGAGTCTTGGGTTTAAATAAGGTAGTTCTTGGCTGCTTAGATCCTGTGGTACCCATTTATTCTGTTTGTTGTTGTTGGTAGATATGCTTTCTTGTCATTTTCTTTACATGGCTACATAGGTGTACAAAATTTCAGTAAAGTATTAACTTTGTAAACTAAAATGGGTAAAAGTGACACTTATATACTTTCCTTTATTATTAAATGCCGCTGAAATAAATAAGTAACTCTTTTCTGTAACAACTTTTTTTAAGCTGGTGGCAGAAACTAGAATTAACGCTTTTCTTATATTGTGTAAACTAATTGCGTAAATAGCAGGCCTAGACTGCTACTTTTGGTAATATACCCTGCTTTTGGTAGGCTAGTAGCATAACCTTCAGCACGTTCGACTAAAAAGTGTTGACCCGTGGCTTCGCCCAAGCTAAATTCGGGTATCAGTGTGGGATTAATGCGACAACTCCTTTTATAGTAAGAAAGTTGGGTATAGCAAGCCTTAGTTGGCCTATGTGGAATTCAGTTTCAGTTATTCCTACGGGAACTTATGGATTGTAAAGGACATAGGATAAAAAGTAGCCTATGTTCTCCTCCATCGCCTAAAAAAACCCTGTTTCAACAAGCTCTAAAAGTAGTATTTTATAACTTTGACGATTCAAAATTATTGTCACAACCTAATTTGAATAAAAAAAAATGATTTTTATGCTAATCAATGAGAAACATATTAGTGTATACATATATTAGTGTAGGATTAAGATAAATAATCTGCATGTTATTTCTAATACTATGTTTAAACTTACAGACTTGGGCTGACTTGAAAGCTAAAGCTAAAAATAAAGTAAACAATGGTGATTCTTCGACTATTTTTTCAAGCACTCACGAAAGGGTGCTACAAATAATGGGTTACTCTGTACTAAGTGAAGATGCAGAAGAAAACAACACAGAAGTTTGTAACTTGTACTTGTATTTTTAATAGCTATTAGTTGCATCGTTTCATACGTCGTTTTTCAAAACACAATTCAATAAACAACAAAACATATTGGGGACCGTGCAAGTATTACAAAAGTAACAGAGGGGATTGGGGGGGAAGTTTTACGAAGTAAAATAGTTAGTAAAATTATCGTGCGCACAATTCACCTGTTTGAATATCTGTCCTTGTCTAATACCTTTGGATTTGACTTGTTCTCTAAGTAAATATTTGTTAACTACTTATCGACTTTTGTAACCGTAAAAATAGTTTAAGATGACACTAAACATGTAAAAGATATACCAATGCTTCCATAAGCATAGGAGGGAGAGAAGGATTAAAAATTTTGCTTACGTGGTACTTGAACCGCCCCTTATGTACAAATATTTGTAAAAAATTGTTCGCGGATTTCTTTTTTTTCACGCCACGCTCCTCGTGGAAGTAAACTTTCGTTATTACTGAACGCACTGGCCAGCGAAGTTGGTACCAGCTTTAATAAGTATTTAGTAAATGTTACGTACTTGTGCGATTATGTAAAGTAAAAAGCATGCGGTAACATACATACAAAAACCTTCCATGCAAATCCTAGGCCAACATTTTATAATATAAATAAGTGACTCTGCTCCTTGCGGTCCGATCCTCTTAAAATTTATATTGGACTACAACAAAATAACTAAATCAAATAGAATTTAAATTATTGAAATCGGTGAACAATACACATAGAAAATAAAACACACACGACGAACATAGAATCTCCTCCTTTTTCAAACTACAATACAAAATACAAAAAAATACATAGGTCTTTATTTACGGTTCGCTTATTCGTGTTTTAAGTATTTGTAGATTAAAAAACAAACTTATTCCTGATAATTCTATACAAATCACCATTCCGTATGCACGGTATTTCTGTATTCCGGCATATTTTACGGAAAGTTTTCTCGGAAAATAAGGAGTCTTTACTGTACTTTGAGAGACAAACAAATTATTATTAAAATTAATTCTGTCTTAGGGCGTTTTCAGAGATATGCGTAACGCCTTTTTCATACATTTCGCACGCAAGGTCAGACAGGTTAGTATGAAACAGGCGCCACACACCCGCAAAATACGCAAACCTCTGAAAACACCCTTAAAGTGTTATCTCCCTGATCCTCCGCTATTTTTATATTCCTGTCTCTTACTCAAAATTGTTAAGAAAGTTTCAGCGCTTCAAAAATTAAAACATTTGAAGTAATTGTGGTTTAAAAACTTGTTGAGAAATTAAATTAGAATAACTACTTTAGCGGATTTGCAAATTTCTTCTTTTTTTAATAATTGTCTTATGTATTCTTTTTAATTGGGCTTTGAGAGACATTGATGACCGCTCGATAGTTTTTTGGCAATTGTTTTTCAAGTAAAATATGTTGTCAACAGGATCATAATATGACTTCACTTGAACGTGACGAAGATGAGGACAGTATTTCTTCAGCGACTAATGGTAATGATCTCTTTGAAGAGACCCAAGAAATTGAAATAAGTGACTCTGATGGAGAACATAAAGAAACCCGAATTAGTGGCAAGTCACCTGAACCAACGGAAGAATACGTTAATTTTGACGTCCCTTTAAGAAAACGCCGAAGAAAAGGTACAGAAAAAGATTCAATGCCATATGATTTACCAGGTTTCATGAAAGTGGAGTTAAGAAGACTGAAGTTGGAAGAAGAAAGAGAGAGAATGTTACATGAAAGAGAGATGGAGAGAGATAGGTTGTTTCATGAAAGGGAGATGGAACGACTCCGTGTCGAGGACAGTCGAAATAAAATGTTAAAAAGTCTGGCGGAAATCGTGAAAACTGCCGCTGAAAATATTAGTACAATTAATCAGAAGTTAAACAGCAATCAATCAAAACTTGAAACTAATATATAAATATTTTTAAATCGAAGTCTTTAGTGTTTTTCTTAGTCTTGTGTTTTTGCGATATGTGTCCGATCGTTTGGCCATTGCATTGGCGTACCTAACGTAAAGGTAGGGACATTAGTGGGTACCAAAAATTATGTAAGAAACTGTAGACATACCACACTTTACTAAAAAAACAAAACAACATATGTTATGGCACTTTACAGTTACAGTCCAACAAACTTTTCTAACCTTCTGATCTTGGTCGCTAGTGTCGTAAGATCACACAATTTCAATATGGCGATTGTAGTTTTAATTTTTGACGACCACCGGTTTAAAAAATTTCTTTGTGATAAACACACATGAAGGGATGGATACACTAGTGCCCCTAAGTTCTACTGACAATTTCCACCGCTCTTTCCACGCTGCATCGACGCTTCCGCCGATGTCGGTTAGGTGGCGTTGACGATGCTCCATACACATTGAAACACACTGAACTTTTATTAAAAGCATAAGCAAAAGCACTTACTAGCATATACACCAAAATTCAATTATCCATCTTTATATATTATTTTACTCTTTATATTACAATTTTATTTAAATCTGAAGAAGGAGTTATAGATATAGGAGTGCTTCAGAGATCTTCCCTTGCAAATCTAACGACTTACGAAACGCAGTAAAAGCAGACCGATATATGGAAGCGCTCGCCATCGGCAGGGAATTCTCACACTAATGGTCGCCTACAGTGCGGTTTCAGAGAAACTTTCTTCCGCGAACACTTGAGTTGTGGAATGTAATCCCTGCCAAGGTTTCCTCGAAGGACTACAGAATGGGTTTCTTCGAGAGAGAGAAGAAGGGTTGACAACGCTCGAGTAAGGCCCGGGTGGTGCAAGCATCCATAGGCTGCGGTGACCTCGTACCATCAGGCGGACTGTAAGCTTCTTTGCCACTTTTGTGGTATATAAAATACTATTACAGATGCCTGTAATATTATTTTTAGCAATTCTATAGAAGAGATTAAGTGCAAAAATAGCTGCAAAATTTTTTAGCCTTCAAAAATGGTTCAATGTGAATGGACTGCTACTAAATCTGTCAAAAACCCAAGTTATACTCGTACACTTGTATTTTAGTGGTGAGCCACCTCGTCTCCTATCCATACCAATCAATGAATGTGTTTGACAATGCCTACCCACAAAATTCCTAGGTAGAATAATAGTTAGGTGAGAAATAGGAATGAGTATATTGGTTTCAGCCTTAAAACGGTTGAGGCACATAAATACAAGCAGTGCGTTTTTAGGGTTCCGTAGCCAAATGGCAAAAAACGGAACCCTTATAGATTCGTCATGTCTGTCTGTCCGACATGTCACAGCCACTTTTTTCCAAAACTATAAGAACTATACTGTTAAAACTTGGTAAGTAGATGTATTCTGTAATTCGCATTAAGATTATCACACAAAAATAGAAAAAAAAAAACAATAAATTTTGGGGGTTCTCCATACTTAGAACTGAAACTCAAAAATATTTTTTTTCATCAAATATGGGACGTGTGGGATATCTATGGACAGGTCTTCAAAAATGATATTGAGGTTTCTAATTTCATTTTTTCTTAAACTGAATAGTTCGCGAGAGACACTTCCAAAGTGGTAAAATGTGTCCGCCCCCTCTGTAACTTCTGAAATAAGAGAACGATAAAACTAAAAAAAAATATATGATGTACATTACCATGCAAACTTCCACCGAAAATTGGTTTTAACGAGATCTAGTAAGTAGTTTTTTTTAATACGTCAGAAATCGTATACAATTTACTTTTCATTCAATCAACTCAAATATAAAAATAAAAAAAAAATTTTTTTGTTTATGTTTGTAAATTACGTAAATGTTGGTAGGTACGGAACCCTCAGTGCGTGAGTCCAACTCGCACTTGGCCGGTTTTATTGCATAGACTTCGAGTTCTTTAGGTAATCTGTTCTATGAACTACGCAATAGCCACACAAAATTGTCCATCCTTTAGAAAGAGACAAAGCAAACCTGTTGTCTCTACAAGTGCCGACAAGGGACTACAGATTCGCTTCGTCTCTGTTACAATTTTGTGACCATTTTTTTCACAGCTAGCTAGGGAATGCGCCGTCCAGTTCTCTATTTTTTGTACTAGGTAGGTTATCAGCTATGTTCCACTCAGTAATGTGCTACGGGGTCACTAAAAATCTAATCACTTCTTCCTTGAAGAATCTTATATTGTAGTCCTTAGAGAAAACCTCAGCAGGGAGCTTATTCTTCGACCTAAGCTATACTATTATACAGGTGGTATACACGCAGACATACGTGTATTGTATAGGACAGGACGATTCCGTCGCATTAGGACCAAAACGCATATGGACTAATTTGCTTTTGGACACATTCGCATTTGAACCACTTCGCATTTGGACCAACTCGCATTTGGACCATTTAGCAAAAGGACCTCAGTAAATGGAGGTTTCGTTGAAGCAAATTTGTGTCTTTGTAGGGTTGTTAAAAAAAAAAAATTTAATAACTTTGATGATTTAAAAATGTTAAACTTAATTTTAAAAAAATAGACTGATTATCAATAAGAAATATTTTTCGGAGGTTTATTCATTAAACAAAAATTCTTCGATTTTGATAAAACTAAGTTCTGTAAGAAGAAGAAGAATCAATAAAGAAATCATCGCGGCAAACTTAAAAATGTAGTGTCATAAGAATAATAAACAATCGACCAGATTTTTTTTTTCTGACTGACTATGAAGTTGGCTGTTGCAGCCATTACTGCTTCACCGGGCTTTTTAGGACGAGACTGAAGGAGCCTCAGCCCATATAGCGCCCAACGCTCAAGGGCTCCCCTCGTCCCTTCGACCGGCGTGAGTCTCGAACCCGAAGGTAAGTCAACGCCAGGAGGGGAGTTCCCCGTTACGCGAGTTTTTTTTTTTTTTTTTTTTTTTTTTTTTTTTTTATTTATACCACTAAGGTGGCAAACAAGCTTACGGCCCGCCTGATGGTAAGCGGTCACCGTAGCCTATGGACGCTTGCAACACCAGGGGTATCACTTGCGCGTTGCCGACCCTTCAGAAATCTAATAACTTCTTTCTTGAAGAACTCCATACTGTAGTCCTTGCAGAAAACCTTGGCAGGGAGCTCATTCCACAACTTAAGCGTTCGCGGGAGGAAGTTTCTCTGAAACCGCACTGTACGCGACCATTTAGGTTCTAAAGTGTGAGAATGAATTCCCTGCCGATGGCGAGCGGTGCGATGGTAGAAAGTAGCCGTGGGCATCATTTCGAACAATTCCTCAGAACACAACCCATTGTACAAGCGGTAGAACACACACAGTGAGGCAAAGTCTCTCCTCAGACTTAAGGGCTCGATACCGCAAGTGAGTTTGGGATCGTCGACAATTCTCACAGCCCGTCGTTGAACCGAGTCAAAAGGGTCAAGCTGGTATCCGGGTGCACCTGCCCAGAGATGGCAGCAGTACTCCATATGGGGCCGAACTTGCGACTTGTAAAGTAACAACCTTTGCCCCGACGTGAAGTACTGCTTCGCTCTGTTGAGTACACCAAGTTTTTTGGACGCCAGCTTTACCTTATCTTGTAAATGATCTCGGAACTGAACATCGCTGGAGATGTCGACACCAAGGATCCCAATGCTCTTGGAGATGGAGAGGGGAGTGTTCTGGAATTGTGGGACCACAGTGAATGGAGTTTTCTTAGCGGTGAACGCGCACACTTGTGTCTTTGTAGGGTTGAATCGGACCAAGTTTACCCGTCCCCAGTCAGAGACCTGGGACAGTGTGGTCTCGATTTGAGACACAAGTTCTCCGCGGTTTTCCTCCACAAGGGAACGAGGGATGTTTGCACGACCCGTGTAAAAAGTGTCTCCAGTACTGTCATCTGCATAGCAATGTATGTTGTTGATGTCCAACATGTCATTGATATGCAGTAGAAACAGCGTAGGAGACAGCACAGAGCCTTGCGGGACACCAGCATTAATGTCCATGCTATCAGAGCAACTACCGTCAACTACAGTTCGTATGCGTCTGCCGGACAAAAAGCTAGCCACCCATTTGCACAAACCCTCGGGCACTCCGTAAGATGGCAACTTCGATAGAAGACCGCGGTGCCAGACCCGATCGAACGCCTTCGCTATGTCCAGGCTACATGCCAATGCCTCCCCCTGACTCTCAATGGCTAGTGCCCATCGGTGTGTGAGATACACTAGAAGGTCACCAGTCTAGCGACCGTGGCGAAAGCCATATTGACGGTCACTGACCAGATCGTGTACTTCTAGGTATCTTAGAAGCTGTGTGTTGATCACACGCTCCATCACCTTAGAGAGGAGAGAGGTAATAGCGATAGGCCTGTAATTCGATGGATCTGATCTATCGCCCTTTTTGGGCACCGGGTGCACATTCGCAGTCTTCCATGTAGACGGAAATTGCCTAGTGTGGTAGGAAAGCGCGAAGAGGCGCGTGAGTACAGGACATAACTCAGGAGCACACTGCTTAAGCACCACTGCTGGTATACCGTCTGGCCCACTCGACTTATGAACGTCTAGAGAAAGCAACGCCCGCCTGACCTCCCGCTGCGTTATGGAGATTTCCGGCATGGACTTACCGCACCACGGTATAGTAGGTGGTACAGCGCCTTCATCGTTCATATTCGAGTTCGAGGCAAAGAGACTGCCCAGTAGATCGGCTTTCTCTTTAGCACTATGGGCCAAGTCACCATCGGTCTTTCGCAGTGGTGGTAACGACGACTGGCAGAAGTTCCCTTCGGCAGCTTTGGCAAGCGACCAGAAAGCACGACTCCCAGAAGGATAGCTCGCAAGTCGCCCACCTATTTTGCCGATGAATTGGAATTTTGCTCTGGCAGTTGCTTTCTTACTGAACCTCGAGGCAGCATTTAATTTGCGTTTTAACTCAGAAATATTCGGATCCTTATTATAACGAGCCGTGGTCCAAGCCTCATATGCATTTTGCTTAAGAATTTTAGCTTTTCTGCAAGACCTATTAAACCACGGTCGTTTTTTGACGCCGGCAGCTACTCGCGGGTTAGGAATATAGCATTCCATACCAGCAAGGATTGTCTCAGTGACTGCGGCTGCGCAGACGTCAGGATCTTCTGAGTTAAAGCAGATCTGCCTCCACGGGTACGATGCGTAAAATTCACGCAATCCATCCCAGTCTGCCGACTTATAGTGCCACACACGACGCCAGTTAGTTGGCCCAGAAGGATCAGGTTGTGTGCATGACACTTGAGTCCGAACGAGACAGTGGTCCGAGGAGCCAAGAGGCGCATCCACTGAGACGGAGTACCCGTCCGGACGAGTAGTCAGCAGAAGGTCCAGTAAGGAGCTCGTATGTTCCTCTATATCTGGTATTCTCGTTGGAGAAAGTACCAGCTGAGAGAATCCATAGGTCAGAGCAAATTCATGAGCAGATATCCCAGCATAGTTATTGGTTCGAGAACTGAGCCACTCGCGATGGTGGGCGTTAAAGTCTCCCAAAATAACTAGTTCTGCTGTGGGATATTGCTCTAGAACTTTGTCAGTCGTCAAACTCAGGTGCGTGAAGAGTCGAGTTACGTCCGTGTCACCGCTATGAGACCTGTATAGGCACGCATAGATACGAGTGTGGCCGCCGTAATCTACGCGCACCCACAATATCGACAGGTCCCTGTCTTCAAGGCTATGAAGGCGGCGACAGCAGATATCCTCCCGGACGAACATACATACACCGGCACGACTCATAAAATTGTGTTCGAGTTTGTAGCCGGGATAATGAAGGTATGATGTGTCGGCCGGGCAGGATATCTGCGTCTCCGTTAGAAAAAGAATGGTCGGCTGCGCAGTTTCGAGATGGTGGTGGACTGCGTTAAGATTTGCGTGAATACCCCTGATGTTGCAAAAATCCACATTATATGTGGATGGAGTAGCCGCTGTGCAAACTCTTTTCTTTTTCTGTCTTCTGGCCATAATATATATAAAAAAAAGTTACTAAGACTAAGGATGAGGATTCACTGCACAGACAGCATAGAGGGCAAAGGGTGCGGTTCTAAGACTGCCGAAGCTCGCCACAGATGATACGGTTGCTGGCACGGCGGGCGGAAGGGCCCCTGATCCCCCTCTGTTGTAGTAGCCGGGTCCACTCCGGTCTCCTTCTCCGGCACGACTACCACTTCAGATACTTTACACAGGCTGGCGAATCAGCCTCCCAGGGCGGAGATTAAGTGATCCCTGGGTTCGGGATCCCGTTCAACCTGCGGGCGGCCAGCGGTCAGCCGTTTCATCAGGTCTCCCTGACCGCCGAACCAGCACGCCGCGTCTATGCCGAGTATGACAGCAACAAGCACCGCCGGTCCTCCGCTGTCCGTGCAGCGAATCCTCAAAGAGCTCTGGCAACCTTACTCACCGCCAGGAACACAACACTACTCAATGTTAGTGTTATTATGGCCGCGGTTTTCTGTAAGGTGGAGGTACTTCCCCAGTTCGGGCCGCTCATTCGAGCAAGTACTCGCTATGCCCTGCTTAGTTGTTCGGGTGGCTTATTCGAGCGAGTACTTGCAGTGCCCTACCTCTCTTAAAAGAGTGCGGTTGCGATTGCGATTGAGTGGGGGCGAGAAGCGCCCCGGCACTTTTTGATACCTCGTGTATCCCTGCGGGCGCCGACGAACCTGGGGAGATGATAGATTGTGGATTGCACAATTAATCGATTCGGGTGATTTTGGGTACGATCGAAAAAGCGGACTGTCAGGTCTTTGAGATATTGGGGAATCGTGGGGAGCTCGAAGTCCCTGTGTAGGTTCGCATTGCGGACGTAGGTACCAGGAGGCTACGGAGGCCGCTCTAAGAAAGCGGTCTGGAGTTTGTGAAGATTGCTTTTAGACAATGCATAAACGACGCTAGCATATGCTGGTATGGGGCGGATGCAAGTGGTGCTTTACACCAGCTTCAGCTTATTTCTAAGCGACATCTTACTGTACTTGCCTATCATGGGATATAGACGACCAAGGACAAAAACGGCTCGGTCTCTAACTATTCGTGTGTTCGCGGAAGTTCAAACGCCTTTCCAGGGTTACACCGAGATATTTGGTCTTGTTTTGCCAAGGAATGACACGACCGAAGAGTGAGAGGGAAAATGGTCGAGCTTTTGTCGGGATTTACTTCGATTCTCCATTTCCGAAACCATTCACCTAGGGCGGTGATAGCGGGTTGGAGTCTCTTAGTGATTCGACTCACTTGCCTATCGGTGGTATAAATAGCGGTATCGTACGCGAAGAGAGCTACTTGGGTACTTTGTGTACAGAAGGTACAAGATAGGGGCGAGTACTATATTATAACTACTAAGGAGCGATTAGATTTTTAAATCGTTGGCAACACGCGAGTAGGCAAGGCCCCTGGTGTTGCAACCGTCCATTGGCTACGGCACAGCTTTACAATACAAGGTAAAACTGTAGCTACGTTGACTTTGCCACCGTAGTGTTAAAACAAGTTGTATTAAAATGTCATCGTTCCACCTCTTGTGTAAATAAGGTAAAAAAACGTTCGTTAATGATATTAAGTTGCTACATGTAGGTAGGTATATATGTACGTATATACATATATAGCATTCCTATGTTAGTAGACCATATTAGTAGACTTTGTTTTGAATGCGGTAGTAAGTCGCGATTGTCATACTTATATGATACCTAAAAGGCGTGAGTGGTGTGGGTTGGAAAGGGAATATAATGAACAGCTGCTTGCCTACCACAGAGTATATGTATGTCGCGGCATCTTGTTAAATTAGCCAGTTAATTGGACGTCTAGGCAGATCGTCAAGTGTGGAAAAGAAAGGAACAGAAATCACACTGTATAAGTCATGTATGTTGGGTTAGGTTTAGTTTCTTTTGTGTCAATGTAGATGCGAAGCGAACCGAGCGTTCCAATCAAGGTTGTATTCCAAAACCCGTCGAGTAATTATCTCTCGGCAAAGTTAAAAAATCAACCCGTTTTGGAACGGGGTTTTGAAAGTTAATTTTTACACTGAGAGGAGTGAATTTCAACCTTTTCTATGGCAGTACCTATAAAGAATTCAACTTAACAGTTGTAAAATTACTCTACCCCGAGCGTCCCATACCACTTTTTTAACTTTTTCGTTGCGATTTGGACAGTTTCGTAATAATCTGTTCAGTTAAAGATAATTTCTTTAACATACTTAACAATCTGCCTAGGCTGTTAACTGGCTAATTTAACCAGATGGCTGCGACATATATATATGGTAGGTATTTCTACTTAGATAAACATGACAACGAACTGACTTGCATGATGTTGCCAGTAATGGATTATACTATACAGAAAAGAGTCATAATAAAGATCTAACTGTTGTCTAAAGACGATTCGCTGCAGCGACAGCTGCGTAATTTAACACCTTCATATTTCAGTACAAGGCTTACTTTAGTGTGTCACTATTGAAGACGGGACTAAAAACTTGCATATTTTAACGTTTTAAATCATTTAAAAAAAAATTAAGCCTTCAGCGAAAATATGTTCGGCCATTAATTTAGTAACAACTAAATTGTCTACATAATACAAGTAAAAATGTTTGTGTAGGTATTTTGCGCTTGTTTTAACCGACTTCAAAAAGGAAGGTTTTTCTATGATCTATTTAGAGTTGATTTTTGTTATTATTTGTCATTGATTTGTACTCGTCGGGTAAAAAAGTGATGTTTAGGAGATACTTAATTACACTCTGCTGGGTCAGTCGGGTAAAAAGGATCACTATGAGGGCCTCTGTTTCTTTTATTTATTGTTGGGAAATCCGCCATAATAATACCTACTCCGATCTAAAAGTTAGAGCTCTTAAAAGATCGGACAAACCGAGAGACAGACAGACAGCGTAATCTTTAGGACTTCGTACTTGGCACCCTAAAAACGTTAAATTCTTTACAAAAATAAAAACGAAATTTCGATATTAAATTTTTTATCAGTAATTTTAGTACAGGTATTTATGCGCATTTAATATTACAAAATTTAGGTTTTGGTTTTTAAAGTTGAGTTTACTTTTTTATAATAATTTATTAGTACTGTTAGGTATAAGACTTCTGTAAAAACCAAATGAGGAAATTAATTAAAGTGTCGGATACTTACGTAATCGTGCGTAGGATGACGGAGTCATCTAATCCACTGGTCAGTTTGTAATAAATTGAACTGGGTATATTAATGAATATTTTGCCAAAAATACATGTAAAACCAATATAAAATGTGCAGTTAAAGGAAAAACGTCTAGTTTATTTAACCGGACATTATGGTGAAGCACCATTGTATTGTCTCCCTTTATGGGACTTGCTCTATATTCTATGGAAATTATGACGAGGAATAATATCAGCTTGTAATTTTTTTTTTATTACATAACAGTTATTTCTTAAATGAGTGACAGATGACATTACATACCTAAGATTAGTAAGTAGGTACCTCAATATTTATTTACGAAAACTTTTCCGTATGGCAAAATAATACCTACTTACATAGCAAAGTAAATCATTGTTTGTCATCAAAATGTAATGTAAAAATCATCTTGCGCGAGAAAAAAATGATCACCCTTATTTTATCGAATCGAATTTCCATCAATTATAGATAATAAAATTTTACAGAAAGTAGGTGTTTTTTGAAAACCGCCATACAAATTTGTTACAAAAATAGAGAATTTATTTTAGGGGTAACTCTACTTGCACTGAACGAATCCAGAGCTACCCCTTAAAAAAAATTCTCGCAGAATCGAGACAGTGTATCTTCTTCACCTACATTTGGGGGAATAAAGGGAGTGCTTACTACATTAACCCTCCTCCTAGAGAGGCACGGAGAACACGTCACACGACTCTCCTCCCCACTGGAGCTCTTTTGTAGTGCTGCGGCTGCAGAGTCCACCAAATTTCACCATATTTTGATGGCGAAATAACCAATCATATTCCGTGGCAATTCTGTTTTGTTGTTTTGCAAAAAAACAGAGAAAGCGAATTTTTGCGAAATGAGACACTAGACCTATTTAATACACAGCGAAAAAAGCGTCCTAAAGTTCATCACAAACGGAGCTACAATATATGTTAATATACCTACCAAAATATATCCAAAACTGAAATATATGTATAGCTGCGTGTGTGGTCACTTAAATATTACTATCCATACCAATATTATAAAAGCGAAAGTATCTGTCTGTCTGTCACCCCTTCACGCTTAAACCGCTGTACCGATTAAGATGTTTAAGTCCCGAACAAGGACATAGGCTACTTAAAAAAGTCAAGTGTGAGTCGGTTTTTTTTGTAATTGGGGAGTTGCCGTTGAAATCCTACTCCGATAACTTAATTTAACGCGGGTGGAACCACGGGCAAAAGCTAGCAGAAAATATATCGTAATATGCCTTGCTATATTTTATATTATAGCTTCGTGTGTGATGGAATGGAATGGATGGATGGATGGCAGTAAAGGGCAATTTTATTCTACTTTAAATGCTTAAACTAACTAACATATTAAACAGAATGAGCATCAATGCCATATTGATCAAAAAGCTTTACAAATAACCTAGACTTTTCCTTCGCTGAGGTGTCGATTTTTTTATAGGCTTAGTCAACCGTTGAGTGACAGACGCCGTCTACGGGCCACTTTTATGATATTGTAGTCTTATATATAATAATATTTTCAAATGACCTAATTTTGTTGGTTTGACGCTTGGTAACTATAAAAAAATTAAAAAACAAACAAATTATTAAAAGTCTCGAGTTTTTATACAGACGGATCAACGTTATATCAGTGATTTAGGTCATAAGGTTTTCCACGAAATTGTTTATGTTAGTGATTAGTATCGATTAAATACCTTCTGTCAAATATATTATCGTTATAATAAACAATTAACGTAACAAAACATTTTAAATTAATTCTTGTAAAAGGTATTTCTTTTACAAAAATATATTATGTCATCCCTGCAAGTTTACGTACTTACCTACAATGTATCTTGAGACATTTTTTTTAAATTTATTAGCAATAACTGGCATGCTCAATTATTACTATGATTTTAAAGTGGACTACCTACGCGATTACAAAATAACAAAAGTGATTACAATCACAAACACAGCGAACGAAAATGCGTGCGTTGAGTAAGATGCAAGCCTTCGCATGGATAGGGTTACCAAATGAAAAATGTCTGATTTCCTTCAAAAAATCCTGAGAATTTGTTGCAATTTCCGATATTTG
Source organism: Apoda limacodes (assembly GCA_946406115.1). NCBI lineage: Eukaryota > Metazoa > Arthropoda > Insecta > Lepidoptera > Limacodidae > Apoda > Apoda limacodes. The sequence continues at coordinate 14,874,843 of OX291559.1, forward strand.
CCCAAACGTAAATTACAATTTTAAAAAGTCATATTATTATTAATTTTGTACACTCTACTGCACTGTAAAAGCAGTTTATAAAACTATAATTAAAGAAATAGCCTTTTTAAAAAGGTATTATCGCAAAATTAATATAATAAAACTGATTAAGTAAGTAGTTATATTAATAGTAAATAAGTGCTGATTTTATTTGTGCAATTAACATGATCAAAGAAAAGTTGATTTTTTAATAAGTTTCTATTATTCTATTCTATATATATAAATGAGTTTATTTTTTTGTCGTAACTTTTTAATAAAAAGATTTTAAAAAATCTACTCTATTTAATTGAAAATTCTAAAAATCCTGAGATTTCCAAAATCTGGCCGTGATCCTGAGAAGAGTGTAAAAATCCTGAGAGCTCGGGACAAATCCTGAGATATAGTAACCCCACGCATGGATAGTTAAGAGATGATGATTACCAGAGCTGGGCAGAAAACCGTGAATCGGTTCATAAAGGATGTTAAAAAAATTACTTTCAAATGAATTGTTTCCTAACTTCCGTTAAATTAATCTACCGCTAACTTAAGTTCATTACATTGACTGTTGACGAGATGTGGACTGGGCGGTGGTATATTGCTGCACCTTTTTGACCATTTTCATAGCTACATTTTAGGGACCAAGACCTTTCTTTTTTCGAGCCAAATTTTACTAGGTCCTGCCTGGCTACTGTTGGCTGCAGATGGACTTGACCAATGACGACAATATATATAGTGCACGCCAAAATAAAGATTTAGCGAGCGATAGAAGTGGGGGTTTGCGCATCTTTACAGTCATTTACAAGAATATTTATACGTTTATTAAGGTGAGGCAACTATGGCGCATGCTCCGTCGCCGTATCTCGCCCTGCACCTTTACCCCTCTGCGTAATCTATAATATAATTTAAACCAGCAATTCTTGTATATATGTTTATAGATATATAATCTGAATCTCGGAAACGACTCCACCGATTTCCATTGATTTTCAATCGATCTAGCTAGTCGTTTTATCCGTGTTTTCAGGCAATGATAAACCGAAAAATATGACTTCCTGACATCTATTGGCGAGTAGTATAGCTATTATTTTTACTGACAAAGCAACACTTAAGCTACCTTAAAATAGATGGCGTTTTAAAAAAACGAGCTAAGCTCGGTCCCCAGGTACGTACTGAACCTATAAACAAGTGGTGTGCGAAGTTTCTTCTTACTTGGCGCGCGTTGTACCTATTAGGAAAAGCTTGTCGAATACACGCGCGTGGACAACTTTTGCGACGGGCAGAACTATCACGTACAGTAGTAATTTCTGTGGCCCAAATACGAAAAAAAAAAAGAATTTTGAATGGAGGGTCTAAGTCTTTTAGAAATTAGAACATAAAAAAAGTCTTACAAATTGTACGTGTGAAATTAATATCAAATGAAAGGGCTTATATTGTGTTTTCAATTTTTTTATATTACAAAATATAAAAAAAAAATAGTTTTAAAGTTATTTAAGAAATCAGATAAAATCTCACAAATATAAATATGCCAAATTCTTGTAAACCGAGTTGGACCGGTAGGCCGTGGGCGATAAACAGGAAAAAATCTTGGTGACTAACTAAAATATTTGTTTTCAAAATCTAAGTTCTAATAACGTTCGTGTTAGTTCGGTGAAACCAAAAAAAAAATATTAAAGACTATCAATTTAAAAAGCGAGTCTGGCTCGCGCACCGAGGGTTCCGTTCAAAGTTATTGTATGTAGATAGTTCTTCTATCATGAGATCAAGTCTATTTGGGAATGCAAACCCCTCTTAAAAACCGTCAATAAAAAACACGGTTTTTCGGGGGTTTGGGCAGGTTCCTAAAACCGGTTTTGGCAAAAAATAAAACCGGTTTCTTGGTTTCTTTGTCGAGAAATATCAAAGTCAATTTTTTTTATTCAAATTAGGTTTTTTAACAATACCTTTGAATCACCAAAGTTATGAAATACTATTATTTGATCCCTCCGGTTCACAATGTTGTTGATTTCTACCGAGAAGAATCCGGCAAGAAACTCGATAGTTACTCTTTAAAAAAATCATAAAAAATACAAATAAAATTGATGTCTTTTTAAATAATTTTTTTAAGCCGTACAATTTTATATTATTTCCATTTTCATTTGGTTTACCTACGCGTCCTGTTATTGCGCATCTTCAGTATCATGGATTTTTATTATTTACATAGTCTGAAATATTAAAGTATGCTTTTTTAACAAAGTTGTTGTTTACTAAAAGATTTAAATTTACTTATTGATAGCTTTTGAATATTATAAGGAACTTTGTCGAATCGAAAAGAAAAATATGTAATTTGCGATTTGTTAATATCTTTGAGTGTTGTTGATTGTTTTATGTAAAAATGTCCTTATTAGATATTCAATAGATGTTCAAAACTATTTACTCTGCGGCTAAACTATGAAATGAAAAATCTTTAAAAATACTTACAAGTAGTAGTCATTACCACCACCGAAAAAAACCGAAAGGAGCTTGGCTCAAAGCGTTAAAGAGAAAACAAATCTATTTCTATAGTCGTTTGCCTGTAGTAGTAGTCAAATTGTAAAAATATAAACAAAATATAACTTTCTTTTAGTTTTTATATTTCGACGGATATATTGTCGTTAACAACACTTTCTTAAACTAAATATTAGTAGGTATGTATTTAATTTAAATAAACTAAAAGTAATGATTGATTATTTAAAGAAATAAATAAAAACATCAATCAATGATTTTATTTTAGCCCTGTGGTTGCTGAGACAAACAGTGTGACAGTAAGAATTTCTTTTACGATTTTGGTACGGACGACTAAAATAAAGATCTCGCATCTCTACTTATTCGCAACTTTACGCATAATTAACTAATCAAGTCATGACGATAATCCGGCTATGTCACCGCTTAACACAAAAATGACATCATTTCGCACGACCAACATAAAGTAAAATTGATAATACTTAAAGTACAATGGCTTAACAACACTTTTCAGTTTTTTTATTAGCCTACATTTTTAGATATGTATAAAAAATTTCGTCTAACTGTCAATTTGTGCATAAAATTTGAGAAACAATAAAAAATCGCATAAATAGTAACGCACTCGAGGTGTGTGTAGGCGCCTTGAGGTGGTATAAGGACCCAGAGCAGCCTCGATGGCTTGTTTCCTCATCGCACTGACAGACAGATAAACGTAAGTGCTCTTAAATTTAATTTAAATCTAAAAATATTAAATTCGTTATCAGTGAAGTGAGTTTTGCTTTGCCTTTTTTTTATATAGACCAATCTTTGATAACACAGGTATATTCAATGTAAGCTGATGTATTTGTTATGTAATTTTAAAAAGCAGTGAGAGGTTATTTTTTTATTAGTTTACTAATGGGGTTTTTAGTGCTAAAAGTTTTATCACGACTTTATTCTCACTCTTGGCTATTTGGTGTTTGAGCCATAACTGTTGACTGTGACTTATTTATTTCATTTTTGACTTTAGTTAGTCAAATATTTAAGTAAATAATTTTTTTAAGAACCCCAAGTTTAAAAATGTTAACTTATATATAATAAAGTAGTAACAGTGTTGTTTTTTTGTAAACTTAAGCCAAGTTATTGTTTTCCTTAAGTACATACATATACGTACGTACGGTACGGTACGGTGAAAGAAATACCTAATGTACCTAAAAGTACATTAGGTATTTCTTTCACTTACATAACTTAATTATTATTTTAATCACAGTACCTTGTTTTTTGATATCCTGACAAATTGTAATCATATAATTTAAAGTTCACATTTATATACTTGACTAAATTAAATGACGAATTGGCATGTTTACCTTAGCAATTTAAAAAAAGTCGAATCTTACATAACTAAATCCCATATTATAGTCATTTTTTTTTATTATTATTATAATCAACAAACTTGCCAAGTTGGATCTGTGAGTTTATCGATTAGCTCTTTACTGTGCTGTGGTTATATAAAACCATTATCTAACGATATTTACCTACTATACCTTGTGTTAACTTGTTAAGATAGGAAAGAAACTTTACATAGGTTCCTAATTCTCAGATGTCTGATTTTTTTTAAGATTTAGTATAAATTCAAATGTATCTAGAGACGTTAGCCTGTTTTTTGAACCGACTTCAAAAGAGGAGGAGGTCATATGTTCGACGGGTATATTTTTTTTTATGTGTGTCCACCTATATCTCCGTCAATTGTTCAAAAAAAATCTTTTTTTATTTGAAAGAGTATGCTCCTCAGGAGTGGTATTATACCATATTAATGAAGTGGATTTAAAACTTAAAATTTTGGAGAAAAAAAATAATTGATGCCAATTTGGTACTGGTGAAACTGGCAGTTTATGTTGATGATTGTAAAAAATTCTATTACCAGTATCGATGTTTATGAAGTACGAGAAAAAAAGCGTTTCACTCAAAAGTGAAAAATAAAAATTTTTAAACAAAAAAAACCACCGGCTTCAAAAAGATGCACTAAAATGGTAAAAGTAATAGCGGCAACAGAAATACATCATCTGTGAACATTTCAACTGTCTAACTATCACGGTTCATGAGATACAGCCTGGTTACAGAGGGACGGACAGCGAAGTCTTAGTAATAGTGTCCCGTTTTGTACCCTTTGGGTACGGAACCCTAAAAAGAATCATAAGTGTCATACAGAATTTTAGACTAATACATTTTAAGACTTTGTCCACTACTTTCACGAGTCAACGGGAACCTCGTAGGTTGTGGTTTATTTGCAAGTGCGATATATCTTGATTTTTATGCAACTTCAAGGAACCGTAGATCTTAGTATTTGATACTAATTTTATTTTGATAAACTTAACGCGTTCCTTAGTTTGGCCGACAGACAGACGGGCAACAAAGTTGTTTTTCCTTTTGAGGTCCGGACCCCTAAATTGTATAAATAATAGACCCCACCAAAACATGCGTGTATTAGTGTTTACTCATCACAATATAACTTACGAAATTGTGAACAATGACGTAAATGGTTACCGTCATTATTACACCTGTCGAATCTAGGTCAAAGTTAAAAGCGTATAATAGGTAGGCTATTTAAAATTACACACAGAAGAACAACGAAGTAACTGATATTATCAAAAACTTGACTAATATACAACTTATCGTTATGAATGTATGTATGTACCTATGTCCGCTTGTGTGAACTTTTTTATTTAATATTTAACGGTGAAGGTTGTTATTAAATGCTGAAATAAATCGATTTTAATGAAACACAGCGGAGTACCTACACTCGGCCAAGTTTTCGTGATCCTACTGAGGAGAGCGTACTATGTAATTTAATTACACGCACTATTTTGAGCCGATTTAAACCCCACTGTATCTCCGTTCAAGATCAACCTACTACCCTGAATTTTCACATAAAGGTTAAGATTATTAATGACAAGTATGTACCATTTAGAATTTCACTTGTTTTGTAAACATTATATAGTATCATATTTTTAAAACTTGTGTACAAAACAATTGAAATGCTAGAGCAGACTCGGGACTTCGATAGAAAAGTGAATGCAAGTAGGTCTTACTCACGGATTAGTTAAAATAATACTTTTAAAACTATTCCGTGTTCTTACCTGTCGTGACGTGTGAAAGTATAAATATCTTGGGCAGTTCTCAATATTTTTTAGTGATTAAAAAGATTTATTTATGTAAAAATACTGTCTATTAAATATTGTTGTCTAATAGACATTTCTTAACTCGAGTAAAATTAACTAATTGTAATCTTTTAAAAATTGTAAATCGAGTATTATTTTATATTTTCAGATGGTTGACAAGTTATTTATAGCGCCTCTGGCGCTTCTTTTCTTCTTGCAAGTTGGTGTTAGCGGTAAGTTAACGTTGTTTTAGATTCTACACATTTAATCAAATCAATCCAAGTGTTAGTTGGTTGGTACGGAGATTGGGTGCGCGAGTCCGACTCGCACTTAGCTGATTTTTTAAATATTGTTTGTATAAGCAGAGCAGAGAGCTGTCCACGCGGAATCGTCCCACGTATCACGGATACGCAGCAAAATAAAGCCGTGCGTTGATTGATACAAGGACAAAAATATATGCGGGGGCAAAGTAGTTGTTTTTGCCATCGTGTTTATTACCAAGAAACCTTCAATGACCTTATTTGTACGTTATTTCATTCATGATGACTATTGTATGTAGTAATCTAAATCTTAATCTGCACATAGAATATGTTCACCAAAAATTGAGAGGGGGCGATAAAGCAAAAGATACAAAACACAAAAAACCGAATTTTTAATTTTTTGTCTGTCTGTTTATCTATATCGCTGTGCGAAGCTATGGATTTTTTAATGTGAATTTTGGAGCAAGTTAAAGGCTTTGTTTCATTGAAATCGAATATCAAGGAATGCTGTTTACAAAAAACGGCACTACCAGATATTCAAATATTTTATAGTGCGTTCGTAAACGAAAATACTTATTATAAGAATTAAGGCAGGCTTGATTTGTGGACTTTGGGTCTTCTGTGGATTAGGCGGGTATCGATGATGAAAAATTAGTCTCGATACCGTAAAGTTCCCACGGTAGAGAATCGGTGTATCACTCACTCATTAAATCTCAATAGTAGATTGTTAACTAAGGAATGAAAGGCACCCATTTCTGACAAGAATAGTTAGAGGTTTAAATGTGCCTTTTACCCGAATTAAACACTACTTTTGAGCTCTCTTCTATACATATAAAATGCTTTGTCCTGAATGACTGACTGACGAATCAACGCACAGCCTAAACCGCTGATCGTAGAGACTTGGATGGTGTGTTCTTGATATAAAAAAGGATTTTCCGAAAGTGTAGGACTCGCCCAATAATAACCGAATGTAATGAAATTTTGGTAAGTTGTTATCCGGGTCCATTTGTGTTATTAAACCTTGCAGGGACACACTCCAACGTACACAAAAAATATCATTAAAATCTTCCCTGCCGTTTAAGGAGAAGATCAGTGAACCGTGCAGGGATCCACTGAAACGTTCACAAAACATATTATTAAAATCGTCCCCGCTGTTTAGCAACCTTGCAGGGACGCACTCGACCGTACACAAAAAACATTAAAATCGTCCCTGGAGATGATCAGTGATACACCAACTGCAGCGCCATCTACCGGGTCCAATTGTGTTTTCAAACCATCCAGAGACCCATTGGAATGTTCAGACAAAATTTCACCCAAGAAAATATGTGACAAACACACAAAACTACGGTCCTTAGCTACTGATTGCTAACTGATGTATTATTGTCATAAATGCTATTACTTGAACAGTGCCTTCATTTGTCAAACTACCTAGTTGGTTAATGATCTCCTAACTCCTGTTTCTTAATATCCTCATCATTATCGTCATTACCTTAAGGCTGAGTTCTGAGCTCATTTTACCAGCGGTCTACAGGCTGTTCTGTGTTCTGCCAGGCGGATGGAGACCTAAATGTTGTTTTGTTGGCGATATGCCCCGACTTCTTTTACCGGCCAAATGCCCAACGACCAGAAGCTTTTCTCAGTTGTTTGGCTCCTGTTTAGCTGGCTTTGTACTCGAAGTCTTAATATACTATACCTTCTTAATTTAAACAATAAATGTGAATCATATCGACCAAGGCATATTATCTACCTACCTACTTACATATTATCTGCGCTCCGTCGTAGCTCACTTAGCTTACTTAGCACAGGCAAAGCCACTATGCTGCTTATTGAATAAGTAAACTCTTGAAATTGGTTCAAAATTGTACCAACACGACACTTATCCCCGAAGGGGTTTGTCAGAGATAGACAGATATAGCAGGCAAACGCACTATAACTGCAAAGTAAAAATTAGGCACTTTGTCTAGCAACTTCTCATAAATTACAACATATGATTACACGCTTAAAACACAATAACATAACTTCCTTATGTTGTGTGGCAAGCGGTCAGTGTGTCTCTTTTGACATCGCGAGGGCGGGACATTCGTTGCGCGAGGTTCGTTTAACAATAACTTTGGTCGACAATAGTTTTCTTTTATTTATTTTGTTTATTAAAAAATATTTCAATCACTGACCTATACTACTGATCTATATAAGCAATATAAAATTACTAGCATAAATGTCATTATTATCGGGATACACTGTCTTTATAAGTACCTATATTAAGTGCGTAAGGTGGTGTTCATAAATTACGTGATTTAGGTGATTTTTGCCCCCAAATTGAGTGAGATGCTGTGAGATTTGGCTTGAACCCCTCCCCGCTACCCAAATCTTTTTAAATGCGTATCGTTTGTATAAATATGGTAATCTGTGGTTGTCTCATAACTTGCTACTTTGTGGCGTTATCATAGCTAAGATAATTATTATTGTGTAGGATTTGGCGATATTTAACACAGTTTTATCGCAATTCTACACTGTTTTTTGCGAAAAATAAAATTACGTGATATTTGCTGCCCTCCCCCACGTGACATTGTCTAAGATTCTGCTCACCCCCTCCCCCCCTTAACGCCTTACTTAATTTATTGATGCCTCCGAAGACCAAATAATTACATCTGTTGGCGTGATGTTTGTTTAAAATTTATACTTAATTTAAATTGGTATTTATTCTCAAGAGTAAATCCCCGGGAGTGATATGATGACGCGGTACTCAGGGGTGTTGAGTTCGATTCAGTTTGTCTTGAGTCTGTTCTAGGCGTTTTCTATTTTACATTTATTATATTTTAATTTTGATTTATTTTGTTGAAATATGAATATTGCACCTGTTTAGAGTCGATCTCTATATACTTTACATAAATTAATGATAGAGTAAATTAAAGTAATTTATGATGACATACCTATGGCAAAGTACGTATAGCGCGCGCAGCGGCGACACCTCTAGATACACTTTGCCTATGGAAAAAATAAAGAAACTTAATGTAATCTATTGTATACCAGTTGTCTGGTGGTACCTGTAGTATGCTTGTTTGCCACCTTAGTGGTATATAAAAAAAAAGCATTGCTTAGTTTTAAATCAGATTAAGCTGTGTTATTTGTCCAGAAGTATTATTACTATTAGGAACTACTGTTTTATAAATTAATTATCTTTCCAGCTCAACGTTACACAAACTACTATCCTCGGTCTGGAAGCGACGGTTTGTATCAGTACGGGCGCTCGGTCTCCGACAACTTGGTGACATGTGGACCAAGCACGTGTGGTGTTGGTGCTCACTGTATCCACGGCAGTGTCCGGCCTGTCTGCGCCTGCCTGCCTGGTTACTCCGGAGATCCGCTTTCCCAGTGCATCAGGATTGAGTGCATCGGTAAGTCAACTAAATGTTACTGACGAGTTGGTGACGTCAAAGTTTGTCGCACCTAAATTCAAAAAAATTAAATCAAATCTTTATACCTCCATGTCACCATAGCATGTTGTACCGTAAAAACCAACCTTATGAAAACACTGCAGATGGAGCCAAGTACGTGAGATTTATTCAGATTAAAAAATGACGACAAACTACCTTTATTTTACGGGTCAGTTCGAAACTCAAAACTAAAGGTGCGTTTCATTAGGAAGCATGTAGCTCCCGTCACGATTTTATCGACGTCCACCAAATAACAGGCAGCTTGACGCGGCCAGTAGCCGTGTTGCTCTATGACCTCCACATACGAATATCTTGCATCTTTATACATTTGTATACACTTATCTTTGTTGTGACGATGCCGTGCCGTAGTCGCCCACACTAAAATCGTAACGAGAAGGGACATATACACTTGTCTTGTCACGTATTTATTTAAATAGTTCTATCTCCAGGGCCAGATTAAGGGGAGGGCAACCGGGGAAAAAGTCCCAGGGCCTCCACAAACGGAGGGCCCCACAATAGAGACTTCGGAAGGAAATCTTCTAAATTCCGACTATTAAACATGTTTTCCTTTGAAGCTCGGAAGGTTCCGTTCGTTGACGCTAAAATTTAATTTCAGATAATTCTTTTTTCCGATTATATTTATATTTATGTTTGTTAAATACTAAAAGAATCTACTTGGTTTTACAATAAAATATTTATTAAAAAAATCGAGAAAAAAAATTGTTTATTTTATTTGGAAATAATTTGGGGCCAGGAGTCTCCACTCCTTTGTTGCCCCGAGGCCTTCAGACCTCTAAATCCGGCCCTGCGACCAAAATAAACTGGCTCTAGTCAGTCTCGCTAAGAATATATGTCAACATTTTTCATATTTAGTTCGTAAAAATAAAAAAGGCATAGGAGTTTTAAATTTCACTGTAAGTTTTTTTATTATTAAAAATTCGGGGTTGGAGTGTACAAAAGGGGGCGCTGACGAAAAAAGCCTAAGAATTTTTTTTTTGCGACGAAGCAACCAGGTTGATTTAAAGAATAAGGTGACATCCTTTTAATATGTCACCTTACTTTTGGCAATATCAGGCCCCTTTCTCACACTTTTATTCCACTTTTGTCTGATTAATTTCATTTTGTCCCCCTAAATGCGTGACGTATGGATGGTCCTAACCACTTTCAGTTTTTATTTCAATCTCAATACGTAGCGTTTTCAATGAAATTTCCTTGTTACCAGACAACAGCGAATGCCGGGATCACCAGGCTTGTGTCAACCAGCACTGCATCAACCCATGTGAAAACGCATGTGGTGCAAACGCCAACTGCAACGTGAGTTAACTACATTGCTTCTACACGCTCATATATATTAATTGTATCACAACTAGGGTTGTTTGATGAACTTGGCAAAAATACCGAACGAGTAAAAAAACACTTTTCTACGGCAAAGAAAAGATCAACAATGATGATATTTAAACAAAACACAAAGTCTCAAAAATAATACAGTCAATAACGCAATTTTATTGAATTTTGTATTTTAGGTTAATTCGCAGGTTTTAATGCGATAAAGTATTCTCAAGAAAATGACGGTTTCGTATAAAGCAAGAAAATATAAATAAATAATGTATTTAAAAAAAGCCGAACTACTTATACTTTGGTTTTTTTTTTGGTAAACCCAACATCGAACAAGGCGCTAAAATACCGAACAGTTAACATTTTTTATTTTATGTTTCATTAGTTAAAAAACAACATTTTAGCAACCCTGCTTACAACTCAGACAATCCTACAACAACTTCTGTCGTATCGTTGTATCGATTTGATTAATTGATTTATTACCTTATGTGATTTTGGTTTATGTAATACAATAATATGGTACCACCGCGCTCGTATGATAATGACGTGGACCATGTTATACCATGGTCATAGTAGGAAGAAGGATATTCAGATATATTCATACAACCGTACCAATTGCACGTCACACAAGCATGCCACCATACGCACACTCATACACATAGATCTCACGGACGATGCTATGCTGATCTGTGTCGGGGTAGGTGGGCAACCTTTTGTAATTACTTGTTATTGTTCTAGGTTCGTCAACATACTCCGGTATGCTCTTGTCCTGGTGGTTATACCGGCAATCCATCTATTTCTTGCAGGATTGCTGACCCAGGTATGTTTCTGACTTTTATTATATCATGTATGTATATATGAAAATTTGATTATTTGTTTAATTTTTAATCCCATTACTTAAATCTTTATCTTCCAGAGGAGGCATGTCACCCGTCGCCATGTGGAACGAATACGAAATGCCATGTGCAGAACAGCCAAGCTGTATGCAGTTGTTTGCCAGGATACAGAGTAAGGAGGTTTTTGATTATTTCCTAAGGAGATTTGCTTTCAAATAAAGTCCCAAGTAGGTATGTTGCGCGTTACTGCACTCTACGGCATTGCAACTGACACGACCGGCGGCGACAGCAGCGCGTTTGTATCGCAACTGCATCGCTACAAAAAGTCGTGTGCTATCACCCTTAATTATCTATCATCTTAAGAATCCACTGTTATGCCTTTCAGCGATGACTTTTTTTACTTCACTATCTATACCCTGTTTTTTCTTACTTTTTTTTGTAAACTTAAAGTCAAAAAAACTATGATTTTGGTTCAAAATATAAAAAAGGCAAAATGCACAATTAGAAAAGACAGAGAGATTAAACTATTATAACTTGTGGCTTTTCCTATTTTAGCCTAAACCATAGTTTTCTTGATTTTAAGTTAACAAACTGATACAAGTAAGAAAAAACAGTGTATAAGAGGTATTACATTTTGGTAATTCTTTACTTTCCAAGAACGCTTGGTTTTTACGTAACGATGGTTTTAACTGATAGAACACTACATTTATATACACGGATAAAATTTAAAAACTCTCGGAGGACACTAGATTTTCACGAAAAAAACTAAATTGATTTCATACAAAACCCGCCATTACACACCAACATTTAAATATACAAAACTTTTTTTTTCAAAAAAATAACTGCCAGCCTTAGGAAAAAAATAAACACAAGATTCAATCGATTTTACTTTTCTCTAATTTTAATCGATAGAAAAGCATATTTATATGTATACTCAATTAAAATCAAAAAACTGGCAGCGAATCCATACCAAACCGAACCGACGAGCCGTTAGGTTACATGGTGAACACCGCACTAGCCGAGCGAAGCGTGCCGCGGCAGCGGCTGGCGAAGTGCCAGAAACAAATTGTTCTAATTTAAAATCGTTTGACAGGGTTAGGGGAGGCAGGGTAGACACCGGTTATTTTATTTTCTCATGTGTTTTGTTTTTGTAGATATTTATTTTTTTTCTTAAAAACTAGTGTCCTCCGAGAGTTTCTGAATTTCATCTTCGTATATAAATGTGGTATTCTATCAATAGAAATTTTTATTTCGTAAAAACCAAGCGTTCTTGATAGTAAAGAATTACCAGACTTACTACCTACTTTATTAGTAAAATCCGTTTTTAATTGCTTCCAAGGAAGCACTTTCCACGCACAGTGCAATTTTAGAGGCGCATCTCCCCGCGAACGCATGGGTTGGGGTATGAGCTGCGCGAGCTATGCTCTTCAGAGACCTTCGGGTACAAGTGTATATATGCCACAGTTAACGCTCAATATTAAGGATCGCATTCTTGTTTGGCACCGCAGTGAAAAATCCAAATTAACTTGTGTATTAATAGTTTCAAAAACAAAGATATTATGTTATTCTGTGTGTTTGTAGGGTAGTCCATTGTCGGGATGTCGTCACGAGTGTGAGTCCGACTCGGAATGCGCGCCGCAGCAGTCGTGTCGCGACTTCAAGTGCATCAGCCCATGCAGTGACTGCGGTGTCAACGCCGACTGCGAGACCGTCTCCGCACACCGCGCTTACTGCAAATGTCCTAGGGTATGTTAAATGTTTAAATAGCACTACATAATCGAACAATTTACTAACAGCATTTTAAATTCTGTATTGTTTATCTATTGTGAAGCCTAAACATTGACCCAAATTAAAAGGTTGATTTTTCAACCGATTTGGAACAGGAGTTTGATGGTTAAATTTCACACTAATAGGAGTGATGTTGGTACATTGTTGTAAACAGTTGGAAAATTACCCTGAGCCGGCCATTCCAAAACCACTTTTTCAACATTCACGTTGCATTTTGTAACGCAACCTAAGTATACTGTCGTGTCGATTATCGCGTCGTCTTAAAGACATTCATGGCGTCGCGACCTAACACACTAGCCAGCTCCCGTTGGTCATTATAATAAGACATCCTCCGTCTCGCCTGACGATTGCTCAGTCAAGACAAAGTACTGAGATCGCGCCGCAGTCTAGACGCCATCGATGGTCGACTGTACAAATGAAATGCACATTTATGCTGTGCCGACACTATTACCATAGTTGTTTTCAATTTAGTCTTTTCATTAGTAAGTTTTCCATTCCAGCAAAAAGACGGTGCTGTAAAAACATATACAACTGATTAAGGGTTAAATATAGAGATCCGCAGAAGCAATGGCATATCCAATTTTTGGGCTAGGGTGGGACAAACCTGGTAAAAATAATATCATACTTTATACATAAAAAATGTACTAAAAATGCATTCTATAGGGTGGAGCATCTACCCTACCCACGTTCTAATTATCTCGTATGCACTTAGCACGCCAATAACAAGTTTGTATAGAGAAAAAAGTAGTGAGATTGTGTTTGATCATAGTACTATCTACAAAATCATTGTTTGACCACCTAACAGTTCGTTTTCACGTAGAATTTTTTATACCTGCATAAGATTTTTCTTAAGGTACACAATGGGCCACGCTGGCCCACGAGACGACCATTGTGTACAAGAGCTACTGGCGTTCAGGGTCAATGGCTAGCAATGACCTATCCCCATACGTAACGGGAATATCAGCGGTCGCTGCACCACACTTCAAAGGAATCGTGGTGCATCGTGGCTCCTTCTTTACATGATATGGCCTGTTAATCTATTGCAGTGCAAAGAAGGCACGTCTAAATGTTCTAATTCATCTACTTGTATCAAAACAAGCAATACAGCAACTGTCTCAACGTCTACCTTTCACCGATCGCTGGGGGACTGACTATTCTGTAAATAACAGCTCCAAGATGGCCTACCATGGCGTATGGTTCAGCGTGGGGCAGCAGGCTCCATTGTCTACTGACTAAAAGTAGTGGTTAAGTTAGGTGTTAACTGTATCTGTCAGCTACGTCCTACGTGTTTCTCTTCGAAGATAATTTGTCTTCAAAATAGTCTTAACAAATAAAAAATATTTCTATGTACACGAATGTTTATTTATTGATTAGAGAAGTTTTTCATAAGAGTTATGTACTGTTCGTTATTCTGTGATTAATGACAAGTTTACTTAATATATTCAACTGGTTAAATGTACTTCAGGGTTACTTTGGCGATCCCTACCGAATCTGCACACCAGAGTGTTCCTCTGATAGCGAATGCCCGAGCTACAAGCCAGCGTGTGTGTACAACTCTTGCGTGAACCCCTGCACCAACGTGTGTGGTGTTAATGCTGACTGCAACCTCCGCGGACTCACACCCATCTGCTCCTGCCCTAGAAACATGACTGGAGATCCCTTCACCTTCTGCAGACCTTTCGAAGCCCGTAAGTCTGTTCTACCTTTCAATGGCTGTATCTTTTAGACCCAAGTAGTTTAGGTAAGTTAGGCCTAAATTTTTTACAGAATATGTGTTATTTATTTTATTTTTTTATTTATTAATGCTTAATTGTAGGCACAGAATTGCACAAAAGCCGAGCTTAATGCCTCAAGCATTTTCTCACAGCCAACCTCTTGCAGATTTCCTTACTAATATTTTTTTTTATACCACTAAGGTGGCAAATAAGCCCACGGTCCGCCTGATGGTAAGCGGTCACCGTAGCCTATGGACACTTGCAACAACTTCTTTCTTGAAGGACCCCATACTGTAGTTCTTGGAGAAAATCTTGGCAGGGAGCTCATTCCACAACTTAAGCGTTCGCGGAAGGAAGTTTTTCTGAAACCGCACTGTACGCGACCATTTCGGTTCAATAGTGTGAGAATGAATTCCCAGCCGATGGCGAGTGGTGTGATGGTAGGAAGTAGTTGTGGGCATTATTTTGAACAATTCCTCAGGACACATTCCATTGTACAAGCGGTAGAACACACACAGGGAGGCGAAGTCTCTCCGTAGACTTAAGGGCTCGATACCGCAAGTGAGTTTGCGATCGACGACAATCACTTTTTTGTTGTTTTCGCTCTATCGGTAATACGGTAATACATACAAGCCTTAAACTTAAAACGATTATAGTATAAGCTCTATAGTAAAACAACAAATAATTAAAACCGGTCAAGTGCGTGTCCGGCTCGTGCATTCTGAAGCGGCAAGTAGCTCTCGGTGCACGAGTCTGACTCGAACTTGGCTGGTTTTCTCTTTGGCACCTCAATGTGAGTGTTGTTTTCGGATAGGTTTTCCAAAATGCTTTTGAAACTTTTTCCCTCAGATGTATATTTTGCGTTCGTACCTTTTGAATAAAAAAAAATCGCCTGCCATCCATGTATTATTAACATCTTGTTCTAAAAATCTAAAATAAATGTAGGTGACCTGTGCGAGCCCAACCCATGTGGTGCGAACGCCAAATGCACACCGGGACACGACCGAACGGGCGCCGAGCGTCCTGTCTGCACGTGCCCAGCCGGATACATCGGCAATGCGCTTGTTGCTTGTGAGAGGGTGAGCACGTACCACAGATCATTTTAAATTTTATAACTCTTGAGCCGTTATAAGTTATCTGTTGTACAAATCCTGTAATACAAGCCATACAGCTACAAGCCAGAGAAGCAGAAAACGAGTGAAATGAGTGAAAAAAAAATTCCTATTCCTACTTTGACTTCAAGAGAGATGCTATACTTATCGGAGCAAGGCCTATTTACTGAGTCGGATCGTTATAAAGGATTTTTAGTAATGAGTAAAATATTACTTACTTATTTATATCTTTAAAATGTTTGTAAGTAATATAAAAAAAGTATGACTGTGAAATCAATTTTACAACCCAACTAAAACCAACTGTTACAATAATAAGACCTGTTAGATTGACTTTTATTGAGCTTTATTATCGAAATATTATACTTATATTCTCTTTTCACACAAAAACTACTCATCTGATTTATATAGAATAACTAGCGCTCCCGGCGAACGATGTTCCGCTACCGTCCGTCTGTAACCCGGCGAAAGTTGGTTTTAACCTAAAGTGCCCGAGTCCGGCTCGCACTTAACATCGAGATAAAAACTATCCTATCTTTTAAGTTGGATCAAATAGCAGTTACGAAGTTTGGTCAATATCGGTTCAGTAGTTTAGGAGTCCATCGCGGACAAACAACGTGACACGTAATTTTTAGATAAATAGATAGATATGATAGCTTATAGTTTGCACATTGCTGCAGGCAACATATTATGCAGATACACAAGTCAACATGTGTGCATATCTGCATAATCTGCAGGCAACATATTATGTTATGCATATCTGCATAATAGTCTGGTCCGTACGTTTCCATTTTGAACATTGGTAAAAATAATACAAATAAGCAGTTTATAAAATGTATAGATGGTCCTAGAAATGTTGAAAACGGCCCCAGAAAACAAATCTTGTTGCGGTGGTAACCAACCGCTGGTGTTCATATACTTATACTATTTGTTGCTACTTTAGGGAGAGTGTGAGCTTGACTCCCAGTGTCCTGACCATCTGGCGTGTGTCGGCTACAAGTGCCTCGACCCTTGTGTGGGCAACACGCAGTGCGGTTCAGGTGCAACCTGTACTGCCAGAAGACATATAGCTGTCTGTACCTGCGTTAACGGTAAGTGTACGCAGTGGGTATCACTGCATTGGTCACCTAATGTGAGAAAATCTTAAGAAAATAGGTTTAACAATTTTATTTTGCATTTCCGTTTTAATACGTATTCTTTTATGATTTTCTTTAATCCTTTTGTTGTAAGGATTTTTGTTAGAACTTTGCTGTTGTTTAGCAATTCTTTCATGAGTTCCGTTTTTCCAATTTTTTCTTAACGTTACCGACATACTCTACCATACTTGTACTACTGGGGTCACTCTAAATCTTAATACTGTTAATTATCACCTTAATAGAAACTATAGTACAGGTATACATTTTAAAATGAAATTCCTAATGTTGAGCGTAAGCGAAATTTTTAATGTTGTTTTAAAATTATCGCGTTATGTTGTGGCTTAACCTATGTTTAGTGTTCATTAACGGTATCCCGTTAATTCCCTATATAAAACCATATTAAACAATTGCGTGGCCCTACTGTAACATATCTAATACCTTTAAACGAGCAATTCTAGTATATATATATATATATATACACATATATATCGCGTGAATTTAGGGCCCGAGCTCAGCAGTGGAATGATAAATTATAGCCTATGTGTTATTCTGATGTATAATCAGAAAGCTCCGAACTGCTAAGCTATCGGGAGTTACACGTGTTATTGTGAGTCAACCATTAAAGATAGACATATGCTGTCGTGGGATATTTTTTATATAATTTTAAGGTGAACATTTCCGTCATACATGATTTCTGTGTAACTTTAACCATTAACGGAAGCCTAAAAAATTTAGTAACTTCTCCCGTTTTCCCAACATTTCCCTTCACTGCTCTGCTCCTATTGATCGTAGCGCGATGAAAAGTATACTATTACCTGCCCAGGAGTATGAAGAATAATTGTACCAAGTTACAAGTTGTAGTTAGTTAAGTAGTTTTTGTTTCTATAACGAACATACAGACAGACAGACAAAAATTTTACTGATTACATTTTTGGCATCAGTATCGATCACTAATCACCCCCTAATAGTTATTTGTAAAAATATATTTCATGTACAGAATAAAACTAGCTAGGTTAAATTTTTAGAAAACGTCGTCTTATCCGTGTTTTCAGGCAATAAAATAAACTGAAAAACATGACTCTTCCTGGCATCTATTGGCGAGTATTATTTTACCGACACAGCAACACTAAAGACTAATTGACAATAGATGGCGTTGTAAAAAAACGAGCGAAGCTCGGTCCTCCAGATACTGGTCAATTATCTAGTACTCATCCTTATCAGCCTTATAAATTCCCACTGTTGGGGCACAGCCTATTCTCACTGAGGATCATTTGGGCCATAGTCCATACGCAGGCCGCCCAGTGCGGATTGTGGATTTTGACATAATTCCTTTTTTTGACGTATGCAGGTTTCCTCACGATGTTTTCCTGCTCCGAAAAGCCAGTGTGTGTACTTGTACTCGAGAAAAAAACTCATGGTGCCACACGCCTCAAATTTTCGGCACTAATGACGTCAAGTGAAATCGAAACCCCTGGGCCTGGGCCACCACCGACTTTTTTGTTTTTCTTTGGAATTACCTAGCGTGTAGAGGAAATTATCTCAATTCCTCTCGTTTTCCTGCATTTTATAGAAGTAATTAATTTTTTTTTACTTAGGACGTAACGGCGATGCTTTGGTAAATTGCTATGAATCACAGTCTGTTGTCGCGACGCGATATTACCGCTACAAACGTGAAGGCAAAGGCGATACTGAGGAAGATGTTGAAGTCGCCGAGATCGTCACCGAAACACAACCCGAACAGAACGAAGAGAAGCTTTAAATTTCGGCTAATTACTTTAATTTAAAAAAAAGTAACAATGAAAATAGAGTGAGTTGACACTATAAAGTATGTATCCTTTAACACCCTTAACTAAAAAAGTGACATTTTGAGTTGAAACAAAACAGACAATTAACAGTAAATACTTAGTAAATGAAAACACACAGTTTCTAGTATTAAATAAAAAATCTTTAGTTATATAGACAGTTGAAGATAAATATTATCATTATGTGTTTTTGAAAATTAAACTCCAAAAGACTACTCCCGAAAACTGAACAGCATGAAAGTATTTTTCAATAATAACAACTTTTACTAGAGGACTAACTTTAAATATAGCAAAAAAATATTCATATACATGTCGAGTTAGATATTGACTTTTATTGCATAATGCAACTTATATTTTTCTCGTGATTTAGTTTTGATGTGGTTCTTTACCTAGTAAATGTTTTTCATATTGATGAGTGAGTTCTTTACTAAATTCAGTTTTCGAAACTGTTTTTTTTACATCCTGTACTGTACACATACCATAAACTTTTTTTTTTCAGTTTTAAAATGAAACTGTAACTATTAAAACTACTAAAGAAATAAATAAGTAGTGAGTACTATACTTGTATGTGTCAATTACAATTTGTGTAAGGTAAAAAATATATCAAAACTACTAAAAGTTTCTCCTACTCACTCTCTATAAAAAAAGGATAAAAAGAAGTCTTATACAAAAAAAAAATTGTCTAAATAGTTTATGTAACTGGTGTGTGCCATTGATTGTTTATTAATAAGTTCTTAATACATAAGTGAGAATGGTGATGTGTATATTTTTGATGTGACAGTTTATGTAAAATAAATATTGCACTACTTGCACGTTACACGTTTTATTAAATTATCCGTTATAGTGGGGCCACATTTATGATGAGGTTACATCGGTGGTGTTAATGGAGTTCTAAGATACACTAAACCTCGATAAAAGCAGGTGGAAATGCGTACAAATTGAATAAAAAAAAATAATGAGAGTTATTTGTAATGAAGGCGACGCCAAGTCTGTCGAGTCAACAGTACTCGCAAAGTGTGTAAGAGATTAAAAAAAAAACAAAACAGCTAAAGTTTAGATTTCGCAGAGCAACTCATTATTTCAGACGCTTCTGATATTCTTGAAATAGTTTTAAATATTTGTTTGAACGAGTAACGAAATAAAATTTTCGAAGAGTAAGAAAAATACTATAATTTGCTTTACAATAAAATGTATGAATTATTTTTAAGTTAACCATTGGTGTGCAATAAAGAATACATCTATCTTTCTGTCTATTTAAAGCGGCATTCGAACAAAATTAAAATATGTTTAGGGTTGCGTACTACAAAAGGAAAAAAGAAACCCTTAAAGGATCACTTTGATGTCCGTCTATCTGTCAAGACCCTTTTTCTCAGGAACGCGTGAAAATATCAAGTGAAAATAACGGCCACATAAAGTTGTAAAAAAATCAAGTTTCTAATTCAATGCAAAAAAAAATATGCCCAAAATACGGTAATTATCGTCGCATATTGTGACATTAATTAATCAAAACCGGGTGCTTACTTCCTGTTGACCTAGAATCATGAAATGTGGCAAGAATTAAGATGTTACATCACAAATATAGTAAAAAATCCAAAAACTGATATTTAGGAATAAACCTGTTAGACTTGATCATATCATGGAAGAACTATCTACATATAATAAGTTTGTGCGGAACCCTCGGTGCGCGAAACAGACTCGCATTTAGCCAGTTCTTTACTTACAATTCGCACGGACACACGTGGTATCAAAGAGTGCCGGGGCACTTTTCATCCCCACTCACTCGCAATCGTAACCGCGTAACAGGGAACTCCCCTCCTGGCGGTGACTCACCTTCGGGTTAGAGGCTCACGCTGGTCGAGCGACAACCCAAGCCGAGGCTCCCGCCGCAAGGAGCCCTTGTGCGTTGGGCGCTATATGGGCTGAGACTCCTTTAGAGTCTCGCCCCAAAAGCCCGGTGGGGCAGTAATGGCTGCAACAGCCAACTGCACAGTCAGTCAGAAAAAAAAAACTTACAATTACAGTTCCAATTAGTTTCTTTCGTTTGAACAGTACAGTTAGAGTTAATTTATGAACTAAAGACCTTTGACACTAAATCCGTAATCCAAACACAGAAATAACATAATTTGGCTGCGGCAGATTCCTTATTCTGTGGCGGGTATATAAGCCAGGTCTGCGAAATCATTCCCGTGGACTACTAAAATAAGTAAAAAATAAATCGGCCAAGTGCGAGTTGGAGGACTGCCATACCAACTACCACAAAATATGATTTAGCAATTATTGTTATATTGTGATACCGAAGCGGCAATATTTTTTTTTATAAATTTATGGAGATCATTGCCCTGGTAAAACCATGATAAACAAGTGATAAAGTATTTTTAAACAAGGTCGGGTTGTAATTAACAAACAATAACAAGTTTATTTAGGTCTCGGAATCGGCCGTAAAATTGATGGCAACATTTTTTTTGCAATTCTTAAGAGGATTTTATTCATTTCATTTATTATATTTTATAAGATAAATAAAAATGGATCTATTTTTGTTAGTAACAATTTAACTTAAAAACCTATGTTAGTTTACTTAATACCTAATACAAATTTTTGATTGTTTAAAAAGAAACTATAGAGAGTACTACGCAGCCACGTTAGAAATACCGAATGAATCCATCAAAGAACATAGTAAAAATCTGACAAAGGTATTGCTTCCAGCCACACAATGGATGCTGTACACAAACTCAGCTTTGAATCGCTGATTTGCCTTCCTATAGCCCCGACCTAGCTCCCAGCAATTATTATTTATTCCCGAACCTGAAGAAAGAGTTGCGGGGAAGAAAATTTAAGGACAATAGTGAGGTAAAGGAGGCAATTTCAGCTTATTTTTAGGGCAAAGATAAATATTATTTTTTTGCTGGATTATATATTCATATTAATATATATACAGTTTTTTTTTATAATATATAAAGATCGAGAACCACTGACTCACTGACATAATTGTTCTCCTAGAAGGAGCCTCTTGGGGTAAAAATGATGTATTGGGCTTGCATGCGGCATGCGGGTTGGCTAGCAACTTCTCATAAATTACAACATATGATCATACACTTAAAACATAATAACATAACTTCCTTATGTTGTGTGGCAAGCGGTCAGTGTGTCTCTTTTGACATCGCGAGGGCGTGACGTTAATTCCGCGAGGTTCGTTTAAAAATAAGTTTGGTCGACAATAGTTTACTTTTATTTTTTTGTTCATTAAAATTTATTTAAATCTCTGACCTATATTATACTAGTGATCTATATTAGCATAATAAAACAAACACTTTAAAATGTCAGTATTATTGGAAAACACTGTCTTAATAAGTATTAGGTGCTTAAGGGGGCGTCCATAAATTACGTTAGGTGATTTTGGCGATTTTTGCGTTCCCTCCTCCCTCCTCGTTTGGTGAGATGTCCTGAGATTTGGCTGGAACTCCTCCTGGGTTAAAATATCAAATGAGATTTTTTAGGTAGGGGGCGTACCTAAAAAATCTCAAACCTAACCAAATAATTAAATGTGTTGGCGCGGTGTGTTTTTATTCTATGGAAATAAAGCGACTCATTCTATTATATTCTATTCTGTACAAGACAATTTAAAACTTATATCTAATTTAAATTGGTATTTATTGTAAAGTAAATCCCCGAGAGAGACGTTGGGTTCGATTTCCGCACAGGTCAATCATTTATGTGATTAACATTCGGTTTGTCTTGAGTCTGGGCATTTTCTATTTTACTATACACTATTATGATGACATATCTATGGCAAAGATCGTAAAGCGCGCGCGGTGGCACCTCTACATACTTTGCCTCCTACCTCTACATAAAGAAACCTAATGTAATCTATTGTATACCAGTTGTCTGGTAGTAACTGTACCTAGTACAAGCCTTGCTTAGTTTGAAATCAGATTAAGCTGTGTGATTTGTCCAGAAGTATTATTACTATTATTAGCTACTGTTTTATAAATTTATTATCTTTCCAGCTCAACGTTACACAAACTACTATCCTCGGTCTGGAAACGACAATTTGTATCAGTACGGACGCTCGCCCTCAGACAACTTGGTGACATGTGGACTAAGCACGTGTGGTGTTGGTGCTCACTGCATCCAAGGCAGTGTCCGGCCTGTGTGCGCCTGCCTGCCTGGTTACTCTGGAGATCCGCTCTCCCAGTGCATCAGTGAGTACCTAGTCTGAAAATTACTGACGTCAGAGTTTATCACGCCCAAATTGTGAAAAGAAATCATATCAAATCTTTATACCTCCGTGTTACCGTAGCATGCTGTACTGTAAAAACCAACCTTATCAAATCACTGCAGATGGAGCCTAGTACTTAAAATTCATTCAGATATAAAAACGACCGCAAACTACCTTAAGTTAAATTCGCATTCAATTTAATTCGAAACACAAAACTAAAAGTGCGTTTCATTAGGAAGCATTTAACTACTGTCACGATTTTTTCGACGTCCACATATGAAAGTACAATACATGCATACATTTGTATACACTTATCTATGTTTTGATGATGACGTAGTCGGCCACAGTAAAATTGTAACGAGAAGTGAAATGCAATAACATAAAAGCACTTCTCTTGGCACGTACTTATTTAGATAGTTCTATCTCCCAAAATAAAGGCTCTAGCCAAGAATATGTCTACATTTTTAATGGCAGATTATATTTAGTTCCTAAAAATAATTCAGGCATAGGAGTTTTTAATCAACTCAATTTTCACTTACGTTTTTTTATTATTAAAAATTCGCAATTAAGAATAAGGGGCCATCCGTTGAATATGTCACGTCAAGTAACTTTTGGCAATATTACATCCCACTTTCTTACACTTTTATTCCAATTTTGTATGAATAATTTGATTTTGTCTAGCTAAATGCGTGACGTATGGATGGCCTTAGCTTTGATTTCAATCTCTATACGTTTTCTATATCGTTTCCTTGTTTCAATAAAGTTTCCTTGTTACCAGACAACAGCGAATGCCGGGATCACCAGGCATGCGTCAACCAGCACTGCATCAACCCATGTGAAAACGCATGTGGTTTAAACGCCAGCTGCAACGTGAGTTACCTACATTGTTTTTACACGCTCATATTAGTTTTAATTGTATTACAACCAGGGTTGCTAGATAAACTTGGTAAAAATACCGAACAAGAAAACACAACACAAAAACAATTGAAGAATGATGGTTTTGCGTTGTACAAGCAAGGAAATATATAAATGTATTCATACTCAAACTTTGGTGTTTTTGCAATTCCCAACATCAAACAAGGGGCTAAATACCGAAAAGTTCAGTGAACAACGGAGCATTTTGGCAATCTTGCTTACAACTTAGACAATCTAACCGTGCCATGACATAGTAAAATAAAAAGAATGACATTCAGGCATCTTCATACAAGCGAAACAAACTCTGCATATTAAAAATATTCGTTAAGTTAATATGCAATTAAATCTTTATCTTTCAGAGGAGGTATGCCACCCGTCGCCATGTGGAACGAATACGAAATGCCATGTGCAGAACGACCACCATGTATGCAGTTGTTTGCCAGGATACAGAGTAAGAAAGTTTTTGATTACTTGCTTAAGGGGCTCGCCTTAAACAGAGTCCAAATCGTGTAAGTTACAATTAGGTAGGTTGCTATGGCATCGCAACTGCATCAGTTAGCACAGATCACCAAATACTTACAAAGGGTACACGACCAACGACAGCAGCGCGTTTGTATCGCAACTGCATCGCTACAAAAAGTCGCTGTGTGTTATGACCCTTAGTTATCTATTATCTTTATTATCTAGTGTAATGTGAACAATGTGGGTTCTTACAATAACTTTTTTTAGCTCACTATCTATATTTAAACTTTTATAAAATAATTTAAATTAAATTTTGAACATTTTGATATTAGTTCTTGTTCGGCACCGCAGTGGAAAAAAAATTACTTGTGTATTCATGGTTACGAAAACAAACATATTATGTTATTGTGTTGTGTTTGTAGGGTAGTCCATTGTCAGGATGTCGTCACGAGTGTGAGTCCGACTCGGAATACGCGCCGCAGCAGTCGTGTCGCGACTTTAAGTGCACCAGCCCGTGCAGCGACTGCGGTGCGAGACCGTCTCCGCACACCGCGCTTACTGCAAATGTCCTAGGGTATGTTAAATTTTTAAATAGCACTACAGAATCCAAAAAAATTAACTTACAGCTTTTTAAAATTCTGTATTGTTTACCTATTGCAAAGCCTAAACAATGGCCCAAATTAAAAGATTGGTTTTACACCAGTTTTAGAACGAGTATTTGATAGCAAAAATGTACTAAACTGGCAGTCTATAGGGTGGAGCATTATCCCCACCCATGTTCTAGTTATCGCTTATGCACTTAGCCACGCCAAAAACAAGTAAGTAAAAAAAAATACAAAGAAAGAACTAGATATAAGTTTACTACCTAACCATTCTGTTAACAACAGCTCCATGATGATCTATCATGGCACATAGTACGGCGTGGGTACACAGGGTCCATTGTCTACTGACTGAAAGTAGTGGTTAAGTTAGGTGTTAACTGTATCTGTCTGCCAAGTTCTACGTGTTTCTCTGCGAAGACGATTTATCTTCAAAAAAAGTCTTAAAAAATAAAAAAAAATCTATGCACGTATGTTTTTTTATTGATTAAAGAAATTTTATGTGTTCATAAGAGTTATGTGCTGTTCGTTATTCTGTGGTTAATAACAAGTTTACTGCATAATATTAACTGGTTCAATGTTCTCTTGAGGGTTACTTTTATCCCTACCGAATCTGCACACCAGAGTGTTCGTCTGATAGCGAATGCCCGAACTACAAGCCAGCGTGTGTGTACAACTCTTGCGTGAACCCCTGCACCAACGTGTGTGGTGTTAATGCTGACTGCTACCTCCGCGGCCTCACACCTCTTGCCCTAGAAACATGACCGGGGATCCCTTCACCTTCTGCAGACCTTTCAAAGCCCGTAAGTTTGTTTTTAGGTTTCCGTACCTAAAGGCTGCTAACAAAGCCCTATTACTAAGCTTACGCTCTCTGTCCTACTATTCAATGGCTGTATCTTTTAGACTGAAGTAGGTTAGGTTAGTTAGTAAATTTTTTACATAAAAGTTTTTTTATTTATTAATGCTTAATTGTAGGTACAGAATTGCACAAAAGGTGAGCGTCAGGCATTCTTTCTCAGCCAACCTATTGCAAATTTCTTTACTAAAAATAAAAAAATAAAAAAAAAACAACAACAAATAATTAAAACCGGTCAAGTGCGTATCGGGCTCGTGCATTCTGAAGTGGCAAGTAACTCTCGGTGCATGAGTCTAACCTGAAATTGGCTGGTTTTCTCTTTGGCACCTCATTACGTGTGTTATTTTTAGACAGGTTTTCCACAATGCTTTTGTAACTCTTTCTCTCAGATGTATATATTGCGTTCGTACCTTTTGAATAAAGAAAATCAACTGTCCTCCAAGTATTATTAACAGCTTGTACTAAAAATCTAAAATAAATCCAGGTGACCTGTGCGAGCCCAACCCGTGCGGTGCAAACGCCAAGTGCAAACCGTGACACGACCGCACGGGCGCCGAGCGGCGTGTCTGCACGTGCCCAGCCGGATACATCGGCAATGCGCTTGTTGCTTGTGAGAGGGTGAGCACGTAACACAGCCCATATTATCTTGAATACCTCTTAAGCCACGTAACACAGCCCATATTATCTTGTATACCTCTTAATCCGTGATAAGTTCTCTGTTGAGAGAGTACAATCTATCCCATAGACACTCTGTAAGAGATAAATTTATAGTCTCAGTATATATCTGATTATTTAATTTATGTTCATAAAAATATTGATTGCTTGGAAAGAATAGCGAAATTCATAATCTTAATACTCGAAATTGACACAAACTTTGATTTCACAAGGCTTCAGAAAATAGATAAATCATTTAAAGTAAATAAATGTAATTATGTCAATTTAACTTAAAAAAGTTCAAAAATTTTGTAAAACAAAAACTTGTCGAAAAAGCTTATAACACAATTCAAAACTTCCAAGATGATAAAAATGGATGGGATTAAATATTTTTTGTTAACTTACCTAATTTACTTGATAATTTGTATTGATTAATCAAAATTAAAAGAGCGACTGCTGGAGAGTATTCTTTCGCCATTTCTTTTCACTAGAACGCCATTTTGACTCCGAAACGGTAGTAACTAGTAACTTATACTCGTAGTTTACACTTTCGAAAAAGTGATATGATATCCTATTTTTGAGAAATAAAGCATTTAAATTTAAATCTGAGCAGTCACCTATGACTAGAAATGCGGTTAAACGTTAAAAAAATAACTGTTAAACGTTATACTTATGTTAAAAATAAATAACATGTTACATTGAACATAATTGTTATAACGATTTACCTTGACGCCAACACCTCCGTCATCATGCAATGCTCTATTTCCACTTAACGGACATCTCATTAATTCATTTTATACCAAAATATGCTTTAACTTTAAATGGGTTTTTGAATTTGAGGTTGTAGCTTTGTATGAAAAAGAGTTTTTACAAAAATTGCACGAAGCAACTTTGTTGATATCGGATATTTTTTAAAAAAAGTTCCAGCAAGCAGAGCGACTCACTCCACCCACTCAGCCTGCGGTTCGTTCGTTTGTTTAATGCGCGTGCTCGAAACATAGCTTAAAAAAGCCGCTTTCACTGCACAAATATCTTTAAAGTTAACCAAAGCGCTTTAGCAACGTCGAGCATTAAGAGATTTATTCGCTAGATGGAACTCTGCCTGTTCTTCTGTTATTTATTTAGCAATTTAACGAAAACATGTCGGTGGTCCGTACGTTTCCATTTTGAAAATTGGTAAAAAGAATATAAAAACACAGTTTAAAAAGGTATAGATGGAAATGTTGTTGCGGTGGTAACCAACCGCTGGTGTTCATATAGTTATATTATTTGTTGCTACTTTAGGGAGAGTGTGAGCTTGACTCCCAGTGTCCTGACCATCTGGGGTGTGTCGGCTACAAGTGTCTCGAACCTTGTGTGGGCAACACACAGTGCGGTTCAGGTGCAACTTGTACTGCCCGAAGGCATATTGCTGTCTGTACCTGCGCTAACGGTAAGTGTACACAGCAGGTATCGCTGCATTGGTCACCTTAAATTAGAAAATCTTGGGTCTAAATGTAAGAAAGTCGGGTTAACAAATTTTTTTTTGCATTTACGTCTTAATACGTATGCTTTAATGTGTTTCTTTAACCCTGTTGTTTTTTTTATATTATAATGGGCTCGCACGGTCTTAGCAGACCATTTATGCATTTGCCAGAGTCAAAGTAAATTATATTATATATTATCGTGGCGCGGGCGTTACCGCGCGTCCTCGTTTTCAAGTCCCAAGATATGGTGTGGATCCTCAGATATTGTGCGTCATGTCCTGCTTATTTCTTCATAATTATTCATGAGCCTTCGCTGCACAATTCTTAACACGCTTTCGTAAAACATTACTATAATATATACATCGGAACACACTAAATAAATTTAGAAAAATTAAACAGAAAAAAACACCACTCTTTAAGATTCGCGCCAAAACTTCAACCCTGTTGTAAGAATTTTTGTTAAGAACTTGGCTGTTATTCACCATTTCTTTTTTTTCAGACTTTTTCTTTACGTTACCGACATACCACATCTAGTGAGATACACACACACGACACTAGAAACGTTTAAAAGGTAACAATGGTACAACACAGCTTACTAAATCGTGTAAATACACACATGTAACAAACAGTATTTAATAAGTTGCCAGTTGACATCATCTTACTCCCGACTTTTTTTTTACTTCTGAACTGTCAATGCAGTTGGCTGTTGAAGTAATTACTGCTTCACTGGGCTTTTTGGGGCGAGACTGAAGGACTCCCGACGTAATACGTTTATATTTTATACGTAATACGTTCTAAGGCGGTGGCTTTGTCGACCGAACATTTTATATACGAATTTTTTAATTTTCATAATTATATTGAATATTGAAATATAGTTATTTCGGACATATTATTAGATTAGTTTATGATTTAAGTATTAATTATATTTTTTTTGTGAATTAGAGTAATCATTATTATTATCATTTTATGTTAAAATTTGTAATTATTTGAAAATGACAAGTAAATTAGCTTTACCAAAATAAATGATTATGATTACTCTACCATGCTAGTACTACTAGGGTCACACTTAAGATTAATACTGTTAATTATCACCTCAGTAGAAACTATACTTATACATTTAATTATACATTTTAAAATGCAATTCCTAATGTTGAACATAATTGAAATTTTTAAAGTTGTTTTAAAACTATCGCGCTGAGTTGTGGCTTAAAACCTATAATTAGTGTCAATTAACGGGATAGTTACCTATATAAAACCATATAAAACCATTATGTGGCTCTACTATAACATATGGTAAATTGTCTAGTACTCCCCCTTATTAACCTTATAAAATTCCACTGTTAGGGCACGGCCTATTCTCACCGAAGGCGATTTGGGCCATAGTTCACGCGCAGGCCGCCCAGTGCGGATTGTGGATATTGACATAAGTCGTTTTTTTGGCGTATGCAGGTTTCCTCATCTGATGTTGTCCTGCACCGAAAAGCCACTGGTGTGAATAATCAATGTACTCAAGAAACAAACTCATGGTGCCTCGAATTTCCGCCGCTAAGGCCGTCAAGTGAAATCGAAACCCCTGGGCCACCACCGAGTTCTTTTGTTTTTTTTTGGAAATACACTAGTTGTTGAGGAAATTATCTCAATTCCTCTCGTTTTTCTGCATTTTATAGTAGTAATTGATTTTTTTTTATTTAGGACGTAACGGCGATGCTTTGGTGAATTGCTACGAATCGCAGTCTGTTGTCGCGACGCCATATTATCGCTTGAAACGTGAAGGCAAAGGCAGAGCTGCAGAAGATGTTGAAACCGCCGAGATCGTCACCGAAATACAAACCGAAGAGAAAAAAGAATAAAGCTTTAAATTTCGACTAATTACTACAGTTTGAAAAACAGTAACAATAAAAATTGTGTGAGTTGACACTATAAAGTATGTATACATTTAACAACTTTAACTAAAAAAGTGACTTTTTGAGATGATAAAAAAAGACCATTGTATTCTTGTTCAGTTAATACATACTTAATTATTGAAAAAACTTGCAATTTACTATTGTTAGGGATCAGTTTCATGTTTTTTACATCCTGTACAATAGATAAACTTTTTTTTCAGTTTTATAATTAAATTGTAACTATAAAAAACAAGTCTTTGACAAAAAAAAAATTAGTCTAAATAGTTCACGAAACTCGTGTGTGCCATTGATTGTTTATTAATAAGTACTTAATACATAAGTGAGAATGGTGATGTATATATTTTTGATGTGACACTTTACGTCAAATAAATATTGCACTACTCGCACGTTACACGTTTTATTAAATTATCCGTTATAGTGGGTTCATAGTGAAGTTACACCGATGGTAAGGCCACACTAAGTTTAATTATTGAATTACCGTGGGGCCACAGTAGGGTGAAAGCTTAACGTTTA
Source organism: Apoda limacodes (assembly GCA_946406115.1). NCBI lineage: Eukaryota > Metazoa > Arthropoda > Insecta > Lepidoptera > Limacodidae > Apoda > Apoda limacodes. The sequence continues at coordinate 14,905,473 of OX291559.1, forward strand.
TAATCGCAAGAAAAAGGATACCTACAAAAAACTTAAAATACTAAATAAATAGGCTTAATATAAACTTCTTAACTTATTTATTATATTAAATTCAGGCTTATCTACTTTCATGTGTACTTCTAAAACCTTTTGCTTATTTCGTTGTTTCGTTTCTATTTCAAGTTCAAACAAGGATTTGGTTTGGCTCTGTGTCTATTGCCTCATTTAAGATGGGAATGCCTTCCGTGTCTGTGTCCATAGAGCGAAAAAATCCTAGATCTGTGTCTGTGTCTAAGGCAGAGTGTGATGTGTTAGTTTTAACTTGAGCTGATATTTAGGGCGTGCCATCTAACTACTTTTAAGCAAAAATTGTTAGCGGCTTGCGTTTAAATCTTTTGGTAGCAAAATCATAACAAAATCTAATGTTGACTTTTAGCGCTTCGTCTAAGCGATTTTGCTACTAAAAATTCATGTTGGGTTAGGTGAGGTTTGCGCTACTTTTTTACAGCTGTCAAATGTGAATCAGATGCTCTTAGTCGGAACGGGTAGTTGGTGTTAAATGAGATTTTACTATTAAATTGCAACGCTGCTCAGAAGGTACGCCCTAATAGTACTTGGGGCTTTTTTTATCGTTTTTGTCAATGTTTACCTGCATAGAATCGCTTTCCTTTCCTAAAGCGTTGAGTTTGGAACGTGATAGAGCATCGACATTAGTGCTTTGTTCACCGTTTTTGAAGATGATGTCGTAGTCAAATTCAGCCAGACGTAACTTCCACCTAGTGAGCTTGCTATATAGTTTTTTAATAGAGCTTAACCGTGCGAGAGGACTATGGCCTGTATAAATTGTAAATCGTGGGCCATACAGATAGGGTCTGAAATGTTTACATGCCCAGACTACAGCCAAAAGTCCTTTACGATGGTGCTATAACGTGTCTCAGCGTCGTTAAGGTTACGGCTTGCATAAGCGATCGACTTATCGCTGCTTGTTACAAATTCATCAGTGGTTTTAACTTTATTTCCATTCATTAGACAAGATGTCAGGGGTTGTGTGATTTTTGAAAAAATCTTTATAAATATAGTATATAGCCGATGAGACCTTAAAAACTTTTAATCACTGTCGGTGTTTTGGGCAAATGGAAATCGATTACGGCTTTGACCTAGATATAGTACTGCATTCCTGAAGAATTCGCACATATCTAGTGTCAACTTTTAATTTCTTGCTCTGAGTCTTTCACAGATTATTCAGGGCAGGCAGTGTATGCCCTGAAGGCCACGTAGGAGATTGTTTATGAGTCTTTGAAAAGTCGCGAGGGCCGTCTTTAGGCGAAAGGGCATTCTAAGAAATTTATAATGCTTGGCTTGAACTGAAAAAGCGGTCTTATGTCTGTCCGATTCTAGCATCACTATTTGGTGGTATCCGCTAGCAAGGACTATTGTGATAAAGTACTCATATATACCTAAGTTGTCGAATAAGTATTGCTATTCTATGTTGTGAAGGTGGGTGTAGAAAAAGTCTAATGTATGTAAAAAAAAAACGAGTTGCACTCCGGGAGTGCTGGCAGAAGTGAAAACCTTTACACACGATTCGCGCTTAACAATTAAATATGTCACAAGACATGTCTTTGACATTGTCAAGAAATAATAATGTTTGTTTATTTACTTTTTTGACATGATATGCTATAATGCGTAATCTGGTCTCCACATCGAAGAAGGCAGGAAGAAATCAAGAGGACCGGTAGTCAAAATTTGACATTGACAGCTGGCTTACAAAAGACGAAAAAAATAATAAGTACCTTGCTATCACCTGTGGTTGCTTGTGGTGAGTTGGTTTAATTTAGATTGAGTTCATGAAACGTGGTTGTGACGTCATTTGATCATCTGAGGTCGAATATAGTCGTTGTTTATTATACCGGGACCGCACTCAGTTTAGGCCCTAACGAATGAACGAATGAGAGTTTTGGCGCGCATCTTAAGGAGTGGTGTTTTTTTTTTTTTTAAATTTATTTAGTGTGTTTCGATGTGTATATTTTAGCAGTGTTTTACGAAAGCGTGTTAAGAATTGTGCAGATAAGACTCATGAATAGCGAATTATGAAGAAATAAGTAGGACATAACCCGCAATTTCTGAAGGATGCACACCAAATCTCCCGCCCTAAATTGTGACACGAAAACGAGGACGCGCAAAGCCGCGATAGAACTTGAAAATAGATTTAGATTTAGACTTAGATAAGCACAGGACTATATTTATACATGACTCTGGAGAAATGATATGCAATAATGCGAAATCATCTACAAAGAAATCAAAATAAAATACTTAAACATTTACACGCACGGAACTGACAAAAAATGACGCGAAACGCGTTTCATTTGGACAATAATAGCGCCGCTGAAATTGTTAGATGCACTCAAACGGAACGGGTAGTTGGTGCTAAAATGAGGTTTTACAATTAAATTTTAACGCGGCTCAGAAGGAACGCCCTACTAGTCTCCACATCGAAGAAGGAAGGAATAAACGAATACAAGGGAATTCTCCCGATGTTTTTACTAATGTTATATATTCAAGTTGGTACCTTATTTTAACGAATTTAAAACCCCTCGCTATATATAGTCGGTTGAAAATAAAATTATACGAGTCAAAATACTGTAAGATCTTGTTCTATTCTTTATTCTTAAGTTATAAAAAAAAATCGTCTAATGTCATAAAAATGGACCTAAAGAAGAATGTTTCAAGCTAATTGCAATAAAGTATAAAAGGCGCAAACTAATACTTTTAGTTTAATTACATCAAGAAAAGACGCTCTTAATATTTTGTTTTTATACATATATCTACCGATTTCGCATTTTGACGTTAGGGCAACACCACTGCTGGTAACCCTGTTTGTTGATTTGATAGGTTGATGTTCGGTGTTCCTTTTCGATAATGAATAATGAATTTAAACTGAGTTTTTTACTGTTGTAATTAGTTAAGAAATCATAATATTCGTTTAATATAATGTCTGACATAAATATGGAAAAGTTTGCAGTGCCAGATTTTGTACCAGATAGGTACGTAAAGGAGTTAGCGAAGTCCTGTGTTGGAGGGGAGGAGCTGCACCAGCAGAAGGACAAAATTCAAACTTTAGCCGAAGAAACCGCAAGTGCCCTCAAGAAAAATGTTTATGAAAATTATATGCAATTTATTCAAACAGCCACAGAAATATCCCACTTAGAAGCCGAAATGTATAAGTTGTCCCATTTGCTAAGTGATCAGCGTACAGTCCTGACTACGCTCTCCCACGCATCAGTTTTGGGAAATGAGAATACTTTGTCACGTGAGTCACTAAACAATCAAGACTTGGAAGCTGATAGACTTGAGGAACAGCGTAAGAATAAGCTTAACCTCATCATGGAGAAAGTTGAAAGCTGTATGAATCTTTTAGACGTTCCAGACAGAAACTTACTTCATGAAGGGGATCTGTTGGAGTTAGACCCTGAGGAGAACACTGCCTTACAGAGAATGCATGCTTATTTATTTAATGATTGCCTTATGATGACCTCATGGATATCTAATAGACGTGGTCCTATGAGATATAAGTTTCAGTCCAATTATCCTATTAGTACTTTAGCTGTAGTAAATGTACGAGATTTGGGTACTGTCAAACAAGCCTTCAAAGTACTAGTCTTTCCTGATACCAGGGTATTTCAGTGTAACAGTCTTGCAATAAAAAAAGATTGGCTTGAAAAGTTTGATAGTGCCAAAAAGTCATACATTGAAAAAGAAAATTTAAAACAAAAGTCCAAAGATAGTCAAGAAAAGCCTAAGCTGGAGCGTTTGGAGTCTCCTAGTTTATCAGTTGAAGAATTACCGTCACCTCAGATAGCACCCTTACCAGATTGGCTGGCAGATGTGACAGAAGAATTAGATGTACTAATTGTTGAAAGACATTTTCAAAGAACTTATGAGCTCATGGTGTCAGCCCAAAAAATGTTAAATAGTGACGATTTCAAAACCCACCCAAAAAGGACAAATATATTAAAAAATATTGAACTAAAACAAAAAGCTTTAATTGAAATATTGTTAAAAGAACTTGATGTTAATCATAACTGGAGTCCAAGAGGAGGCTTGAAATCATCACGTCACCCCGTATTAATACTCAATAAGTTTAATATGACTAGCCAAGCTTGTGAATTGTTTTTGGCAATTTGTAGCCATACCATTAAGGTTCATGTCAAGTCAGTTCAGTTGGAAGGCTCTCTCCAGAGCTATGTCCAACAAGTTGGCGAGGTTTTCTTTTGTTTTCTGAGCGACGCCTTGACAGAATTTATAACGTTATTTCCCAAAAACAAAGTAAGTGCATTCATAGTTTGGGCAAGCACTCAACTTCGAATTTTAATGAGTCAAATTATTAAACAAGTATTTACTCCACAGTGTGCATTGGACTCTATATTGGAGTGTGTAAATAGTTTGAGAGAACAGTGTATGTTGTTTTGTGAATTTGGTCTTGATCTAAGGTTTCAAATTAATAGCTGCTTAAGAACTCCAATTATAAAAGCCTTGAGGGAGTATAAAGAAAAAATTGTTGATTCAATGAAATCTAAAGTGTCAGAAGATAAATGGACTCCAGTAAATATGAACAATAAAAATGGTGTTAATAAATTTTTATCGCAAATGGAAAATTTGGGCCTTATCTTAGCTAAGTACATAATTAATGAAACATGGGTTGACTTATCAAGTAGCACTATTTGGTTTGCTCAGTCAGTACTAACCATACAGAAAGTTGGACTGAATCTTGTAACTAAAGATATGATGGATGTGTTGGATGAATGTATTTATGCGATATTTAATTCTCGCCTTACGCTCTCTTTAGGTAATGACTCGGGCTATGCCCAAAAGAACTTCAAATTTATTTTAGAAACTGTGATGCCTTTAATGCTCAGACGTTATAAAGAAGAAATTGGCTATGATAATGAGAAATTAACCAGTTTAGCTAAGAAATTTGGTGTTAACATTGCACCACCGAGAAAGTCTAATATTACAAAATACACAAGCAATGAGTATTTATGAGAACACTCATTGTAATACTGTTCTTGTATTAAATTATTTTTGTTATGCTGAAGCTTTAATACTGTAATATATAGATAGTAAGCATGCAGGATTTTGTAAATTTATTTAAAAAAAGATCAAACTAAGATTTATATTATATGCAAGTTAATAAAATATGAAATTTTAATAAACCAAGGTTACTGGTTCATAATTATATTTGTTTTCTTAGACATCCCCTCTCCTAATCTTTTGAAGTGCCAGCAGGTCTTTTCTTGCTATATCTATCTCAACAAAAAACTCTCATTACAAAAGGTCCAAGTCCGAACTTCTTTCTAAAGAATCTGCCTATAAATGTGTTATTATCTAATAAAATGTCTACCAAGCCATGTGTTATTTTCAGACTTCCACTTCCACGTTTGTCCTGGTCAATAGTTTTTTTTTAATTATCTATGTTCAAATACTCATATAACAGATACTTGAAGAAAGAAACTCCTAATTCCAAAACAAACGCGCCCTTACTATTACTTCAGCCACGAGTACATACTAGTTATTTCTAGCGGCGAGTTACCGTTGAAATCCTTTACCGATAACCGAATTCTCGAACCGCGCGCAGAAGCTAGTAATACTATAGTTTTTGGAACCATGAGAGCTGTGTATAAAATTTGAGATATTCAAAATTATTTCTGCTGGCATGATCAAATTCGGAATGAAGGTTTATCTTCTCTCAGATGGTCAATAAACAAGGATATTTGGGAAATTCAAAATTGTTTTCATGATCTGGACATTTTACTTTTACTTCAACCACGAGTAAATACTAGTTATTTCTAGTGACGAAGCACGCAAAGCAAGCAGTATTATCATAAAATACCAGGTGTTGCAAGCGTCCATAGGCTGCGGTGACCGCTTACCATCAGGTGGAACGCAAGCTTGTTAACCACCTCAGTGGTATAAATAAATATCAAAAAAAAATTATTGTCATCCATAATGAAGGTCTTGTTGAGATCTATCACGTCCGAAAAGAAACTAAAGCCTATAACTCCGTATGTATCTATTGATCGTACTTTTCCGTCCTTCCTTCTCAGATATAATAATTTCTTCTTGTAGTCAACTGATTTCCGCACTTGCTACAAGTAGATGGTGGCTTTCTGCATAGCGGGTGCCAGCCAGCCTAGTTCCTTCCACAATCTCAACAAGTGACTTTGTGTCATTGCTGCAGGCCTCCTGGAGCATCCGTGGGGTTTCCATGTATTTTGCCCTGTGGTTTTCCGCCTCTTCATAATGATAATCTCATCAAGATCTTCATTTCAGATGACATTTGACGACCTGAAATAGTAAGGGGTATATCTCCGAAAAAAAGAAATTGTAAATGGTGACGCGCTCGATGCGTCGGGTCTCACTCAACGTAACGGATTCTTTGATCCTTTAGGTGTCTAGTGCGTGTCATTCAATTGTTGATGTAGATGATAGATATTATGTAGCTGCAACACCTACTGTATCCCCTTATTTTATTATCATCAGTTTTCTTAATTGTATCCCATTAAAGCAATTAAATGTATTCACGATAAAAAATTTTTTGGGTTGGTACCTCCCCTACACATTGTGGGGGTTGATTTTATTTCTCGACTATCCCATGGTGTGGGGTGCCGTCGGAAATTTCGATTTAGGGACTCGTTTAAACTCGTTTAAGTGGCGCGCATTATAAACAAAATAATAAAAATAATATAAAACTTGAGTTGTAGGTCATCGCTCATGCTTGATGGAAACGTAATGTAAGAATGCAATACATTCTTTATTGCACAAACAAATAATTAAAAGTAGTAACAGTTGATTGGTGGAATACAATTGATGCGGTATTATCGCTATTTAGCGATTTCTTCTAGAAAACCTTACAAACCAAACGTAAAATTTGACAAACGTATTTGAACGTTTACCGGGTACTTTATGTTAGCAAGTAATTATTTATAGTAGAAAACAAAATTTTAAATCATTATTCATTTTTATATTTATTAAAAAATAGCAAATAATCATCACAACATAAAATTTTAGCAAGGTAAATGTAGGTAGTTTTCGGACACAGGGATAAAAAAAGCCGTCCTACATGGATAACCGATTTATTTTGTATTTTTATTTTTATTGGAAAAAGTATGTAAATGATTCTGCAGAATACATTTCCTGCCAACTTATTAATATAATAAAACATACAGGTAAATATAATTACAACGTACTACCTATAATTAATAAAAATATATAATTAATTGGAATTAAAAACAATAAGATATTTTTTGTCGTATTAAGAAATCTGGTTTTTTGTAGGTGTTCTTATATTAATTTTACTTTAAAAAGTTTAAGCTTAAATATGTAGCTGTTTTTTCCCATACAAACATATTTCTTTTCCTTTATCGCTGGATTTAAGAAGACCAAAAAACGAAATCAATATGTAAATAGATAAAAAAAACTAAACATATAGATACAGTATAATTAATTACTTTTCAGGAGAAGTAATTTCTTAAATTTCATTTGTTTAAAATTTGGAGAATATGTATAATCAGCCTAAGGACAACTCCTTATTCCACATTGGTATCTTGGTGCGGGACTTAGCGCGACAACAATTTTTTTTTTAATTACTTTTTTTGTATTAGCTTGGTTCGGATATTTCCTTTTGTCTAGGTACAGTTGAAGAAATACCTAGACAGGTATTTCTTTTTTGACTGTAAAATAAAATTTTATCATCACGAATTTCACACGTCATAAATGACAAGAGGTGTATTAATGCACAATTAACATTTGAGACCATTTCTGTGGAATGTATAAAAGGCAAAAAAGACCTTTATTGAACAATTTAAAGCAAGACTAAAGTACTTAGGGGCGCTTTCTAACTACTATTTTTTCCGGTATTGCAAGCGTCCACAGGCTACGGTGACTACTTACCATCAGGCGGACCGTAGGCTTGTTTGCCACCTTAGTAGTATAAAAAAATACTTTGGCGAGACTGACAAGAGATATGAGTAAAAATAAAATTAAATATAATAAATAACAATAACGGAAAGGAACTTATTGACTACAATTTAATCACTTTGTTTGATGATGGGTTTTACGGGTGTTATGAGGTGCAATGTAGATTAGGTCTCAGCTGTCATAATGGTTTCAGCTCAGCATATGGCACAAGCCAATTTGTATTACTATTTCATCACATTAATGTGACTCCTAGTTACTTATAAAGTCCTAGTACATCAATCTTATAAACACACAGAATCTTCATAGAAGTCAGAAATATATAAATATACATACATAGACAGAAATAATCTTTCTTCGTTTATGACTCCCTGAAGATTAGAGTCTTAGAAGAAAATGTATTATACTTGCCATATCTACGATGTGGCCGGTTCAAGTCCTGGCTCGTGGTTAATTTTTTGACTGTATCTTTGTTATGAAAATATTTATTTACATTGATGATTTCATTACATTAGTGGTAGTAATTTATTTTTTAGAACTAGAATATACAACTTATTAACAAACAGGTATATTATAATATTTATTTAACAATATTAACATAATAATATTTTATGTATAATATGTATACAATCTCAGTCTGTAATAGACATAGAGAACTGGACAGCGCATTTCCTAGCCTGAATAGATAGAATAGATGTAAAATGAAAAATTGTCACAAAAGTGTAACAAAGACAAAGCAAAACTGAGGTCTCTTGTCTCTATTTCTAACTTGTTTTATTAAACATAAACAAACAAAATGGCGGACGTTGATAGAAAGAGCAAAGAGACTCCAGGTTTGCTTTTTCTCTTTCTAAGGAATGGTGAATTTTTGAGGATATTGCGTTGTCGATAGGACAGATTACAGAACTCGAAGTCTATGGTAATACACAAGTTGGTATAAGAATATACACATTTTTACATTTCCATCAAAGATTCAATAAAACTGTTTCCGTTAATTAATTTAGTGGTTAAAATCACAAACTCAACATTTGAATCCTCCTGCTGGCTGATGGTCCTTAGAGCAGAGATCTCTTGGTAAGTACACCCTCCGATGAAAAATACAAGAATTACTCGGGGCGTTTCAAGAGATGATGAGTTATCGCTAGAAATCGAGTTGCGGCGGGTCATGCGTGGCTGCAAAGTTTGGAGTTCGTCAACTGTAGGCCCTGGTAGAAGACCTAGGAACTCGTGGAGGCCTAGAAAGTGAAAAATATCTTCTGATAATCTTGCGAATTTAGAAAAATACTTTTAATTTTGCTCAAGTCGCAAGATCAGGTTTAGGGTAAATGTTTTGGTATGAAAGAGAGTCGATTGCTTGCTATTAGAGCAATTTTAGATAGCAAAATATAAAACAAAACTGGCTAACTTGGGCACCAAAGACTACGTACCACCACAGAATTGTCAGGACTCGCACTTGACAGGTTTTCAATACTTGTTGTTTTATTATAGAGTTAACACTAACCGTTTTTACGAAGAAAAACGTGTTTCTTGTATGGAGACCCCTATCAAATTTTTACTCTTTGTTTTTTTTTTTATAATTTGTTAGGAAATCTACTATTATAAAACTTCTGTGCGAACATAGAATAGTCCGAATGCTCAGTTCATACATTTCAGGCTTCCACTTACTTCGTTCTTAAACATCTCTATTTTTAAAGGTCGGACAGACAGACAGAGAGCATAGTAGGATTAGTAGTAGGGCTGTGTTGGCCGGCACCCTTTGGGAACCCACTAAAACTATCGACTACAGACTTAGGTCACACCTAAACACTTCGTAAAAAAAGCTCGTCTTACATAGCTGCTAACGTTACAAAACAAATAACGTTGTGCAAATGAGTGCCTTAACTTCGTGACAGGATTCCAATTTGCCTTCATAGGCGGTGGAGTCGACTTTAGCGTACCTACCTAGCCAGAATATTTTTCGTTTGTTAGGTTAGACTATAGTTTTAAATAAGTTCATAGACATAAAAATATATTTAATTTTTAATAGATAGGCCCGGGGGATTTGAACCCTAAAAAACCCTCCATTTGCCAGGCAGCAATACCCAATTTTATAGTCTGCATATTTATTGTACAATATATGATAAACAGAAAATACCAACATTTTATTGCTTATTTATCAAATAGTTACATATGATATCAGTACAAGGAAGAGAGACGCGTTAAAATAGGTACACATTCGTTATCGCCTCTAACTAAAATTTAATACGAGATAAGAGAACGAACATTATTGTGATATTACAAACATATCATGTACTTTTTAGAGTCTATATGTAACTCATACATATTTTTGTTGTTGTGGCTGGTAACTTGCTAGACGCGTTCATTACCAGAAACATCGATAGACATATACCAAATAAAAGGTTGCATCTAATAGCCTTCCATTCAATTTATGTATTTTAACTGTATACTTATCTAGGTATATAAAACATAATTAAATATTATACTATATATTATTTACATATACCATTCCTCAATTTACCTGGAAGACATTGCTCTTTAGCAATAAGGCCACCTATTTTACTTTTTTTTATTATTTATTATATTTATTAATTCCTTCAAGATTTGTCGAGAACATTTGAACATACAGCCAAAAGTGAACTAATGCTCATGCTCTCCGTGTAAGGTTTACTCTCCACTTTTACGTTTTATGAAAGCGTTTTAGATATGATGAAAAGCTACGTTTGATCGTTTTTAATTAAAAGAGATATTTGCACAGTAGAGCGAACAGCAATAAATATTAGGTCCTTACATATTAAATTGATGTTTTATAGATCTGGCCACTTTGATCTCAAAAAGCCGGCGTTTGGTTAAGAATTTCAAATTCATTTTTTTTTACAATTTTAAGCTTGTCTGTTTGTGTTTCGAATGTAATAATTCATTTGTTTTAGCGTCGTTCAATTTTGCTTTGATATCGTTCTGTGCTAAATATGGAAAACATAAAATATCGCATTATTTTCGAATACGAATTCCATCGTGGCACTAGCGCTGCAGAAACAGCTCGAAGCATTAATGATGTGTACGGAGACACTAGTTGTAAATAAGAAATTGAAAGTGATTGTGGAATCGGATCCATCTCAAACCACGTCAGAGTTAGCTGCAGGCTTCGGTGTGAGTGATAAAATCATTTAAATCAGTTGAAACAAATTGGAAAAGTGAAAAAGCTTGAAAAATGGGTGCCGCATGAACCAAGTGAAGCAAACCAACAAACACGCGTCGACTGCTGCGTCACGTTACTCAACCGTCACAATAACGAGGGGATTTTGAATCGTATCATTACTTGTAATGAAAAATGAATCCTATACGATAAATGGAAATGCTCACCACAGTGGTTAAATTCAGGAGAACCGGCTAAATCCTGCCCCAAGCGAAAGTTGACTCAAAAAAGGTAGTTGATAGTGTCTGGTGGACCAGCATTGGTGTCATCCACTACAGCTTTCTTAGATCTAGATGATTATGGCAGATCTGTATTGCCGACAATTGGAAACCATGATAGAAAAGCTAGCCGTTAAACAGTCGAGATTGGTCAACTGCTCTAGCCCACTGCTGCTTCAGGCCAACGCTAGCGAAACTAGAAGAGCTAGGATGGGAATGTCTCCGACACCCACCATACTTCCCGGACCTTGCTCCAACCGATAACCACTTTTTTCGGAATTTGGATAATTTCTTAATTGATAAAAAAATCAATTCAGATGAGGCAGTCCAAAACAATGGACTCTCTTTAAAATTGAAAAAGTGCATAGATCACTTTAATTAAATAAAAAAAAAAAAATAGTTTTGCTTTTTTCATAAAAAACATAAATTTCATATTTAAGGACCTAATATTAACAACTCTTATGTGTAATTAAAATGCGGATGTCAACTTTTAGTATTAAGTACTATTGTAATACGGTACCTACCGTAGTAGTATCAAATTTGGAAACGCTTATCCTAAAACGAACGTGCCCATGTCGAATATTGCTTGACTATAACCATGTGTGAAGTAAGATTAAATAACTTACACTACATTATGAAATAGCGTTTTTAGGGTTCCTTACACAAAAGGTAAAAAACAGGACCCTATCCGTCTGTCACCAGGTTGTATCTTATGAACCGTGATAGACATTTGAAATTTTCATAGATGTATTTCTGTTGCCGCTATAACAACAAATACTATAAAACGGAATAAAAAAATATTTAAGGGAGCTCCAATACACCAAACGTGATTATTTTTGCTCGATATTGATAACAGCAACAGGTACATGCTTGAAATATTTAATGAATATTTAGTTATATATTCACTTTAAAAATAAATAATTAAATTAAAATCAAACAAATATTTAAGGAGGGCTCCCATACAACAAACGTGATTTTTTGCCGTTTTTTGTAAATAATGGTACGGAACCCTTCGTGCGCGAGTCCGACTCGCACTTGGACGGGTTTTTTTTAGTATTTGTAGTTCAAATTTTATCTTTAAATATTTTTTGAATATAAAATAAATTTGAATAAAAAAATAATTTTCGGATGTTCGGATTCGGGTAAATACAAAGTATTAAAATTTTAGTTATGTCGTAGTTCAGTAACTTACGGCCAGACGGAACCCTAAAAACGACTATGTATAAGTGGTACAGTCCAGTGAAAATAATTCAGACGTTATAAATGAAATGCATTTCGTTCTTAGCCTGAACATGGTTTATTTGTAGAAGCATACGTAGCTCGAATACATAATTTCTCGTCCCAAAAGCTCCTTTAGCGCAACGCTGTACAATTGTTGACATGAAAAAGCATTTGTAAACACGCTGGAGTTTCAGTTAAGTTGTAAAAATTGCTCCACAACAAAGTTGCTATCACAGCAAATGATTTACCGCAGAAAGTAGTAGAGTGAGCGGGTATAGTTATAGTTCGTTTTACCTTTGTCCTTAATGACATATTTTGCAAGAATATTATTTATATTTGTAATTACAGAACTTTTTTAAGTAATAGGGTGCAGAGGTATTGTTAAGGACGTCATACGGAAGGGTAAGAATATGAGTATTCCTGCGAAGTCGAATTGGGAGCCACTTAAGTTGAGTTCGAAACTTAGGAATTTCCGCAATCCGAAAATAAGTCCTAAGCATAGATTTTGGAGGCGGTCATAAGTTTGTCGAGTAGCTTAGGTATATTTGGTATAAAACATAAATCTTTACCTGTCCACCCCTTGCTCTTGGCGACGTGCTCGCTGAGGCGCACAGTCAGTGGCATGTACTTGGCGGATAAGTAACTTTTCTCTTTGTCCAGTTCGGATTCGTCCATCGTCAAGTGAAGGGCCTGAAATGGGTAGTCTTATTTTTATTCTTCCACTTGTACCGTTTAAATAGCAACGAAGAAGCACGTATAACACCAGTGAGACCTCATTTTTCAAGGAATCTTTTCAACTCGGTTGTGTAAAACTATTATTATAGGTAGTTTAAGAGGAAACATCTCCCCCATACAAATGTATTCCCCTGTTTCCTTCCTGGATTTTGGCATTAGACCTATTTTTTTTTTCGTGTATAATAAACATATATATATATATACATAATCATTATCGCTGTTTATTTTTTTGATATGCCATTTCTATAAATAACTAAAGCAAAAGTCCAAAAAATCCTTCTTCAGACGTGCGCTGTGCAAAATATTTAAACTTAGGGTCGGCTCATACCATCGATATGAAAAAACAATAGATATGTCCAAAAAGCACCGGCAGGCTAACCGCCCATAGTCTAATTTTTAGACTATGTTGAGTAGCGCATCGATTTGACGCAACAAACACAAGGTCACCCTCGGCGAGTGAACATCTAAATATTTTGTTTGTTTTATTTCAATAATGTCGTATTGTGCTGTAAAAAGTTGTAAAAACTATAAAAAAAAGGTAAATAAGAGTTTAGTATTATTTTTTCATAAATAACCGATTTACTTTAATTTATAATAAATTACTTTAATAGAGGTGCACTATTTTTATCGAAATCATGTTAGTCATCACTGTAATCTTGTTCATAAAAAGTGTTATTTTTTCAATTTCATGGCATAATTTTAAACCTTTCTTTTTATTTGTGATAAAAAGAATAAATTACACTTGAACTGTGACTGTTTTTCAAGATTATTAGGATATCGTTTCATAAATTCACAACGAAAATAAATCGAAGACAATAAAGTACCTCACCTCTATTTGAGTAGAAATTGTTGTGGAGTCTTTATTTCGAAAAATTATTGAACTAATCTAAACCGTATTACAATGACATAAAGAATAAATTAAATATCTGATGCGCCATCTATCCGTGAGTAGCTAAACTAATATCTATATCGCTTAGCGAAATAGCTTAATATGCTTAGTGTTGTACGCATGAGATAAAAATATCGATGTTTTTTACCCGTTGTGATCAATTTACACCTGTGGAAATGAAGTGAATTGATGCTTGTAGTCAATGGTATGTTTTAGGGTTGCGTTTAAAATTTCAATAGCGTTCGAATAATTAAATTATTTTGAGAAAGTTAAATAATTCTGTCAACCTGTGGGTACAATCAGTTAAATGAAGATTTAATTATACATTTTAACGCGCTTATTTAATGCAAAATACATCTAAAAATACTGCTTTTCATCCGAATAATATTTTAAATGCGAAAGTTCGGATGTTTGTTACTCAATCACGCGTCAACAACTGGACGGAGCGGGATGAAACTTGGCACACATTTAGGTTTAGTCCTGGAATAGAAAGCAAATAGGCTATTTTTTTATCCCGGAAAAATTCACAAGTCCCCACTTTTCACAAATTCCACTTGTACGAACTACAGCTTTACATAGCAAACTTTCATAGTACCATCAAGGAGTTTCCGTAAAAATTTCCCGCCGATAACCAGTTAATTTAGGGCGGGTGGAGCCGCTGGCCAAAATCTAGTCAGTAAGAAACTGTTGTATAATATTGTGTCAAAGTAAATATAGTTTTAGAGAATTTGTCTAGCCCCGAGCTTTCCTGTGATTTATAGAAGTGTTTCGTTGTTTTATTTAATATACAGGATGATGGACTTGGATAATGTGTTTATTTCGCTTTTATGTTATGTGATTGTTAACTTTTGCATGCTTTTGCGAGACTTCTTAACGTCTGGAAAATAATACAACGAGTGGTGTATGTGGAGTAAAACCTACAACTAGCTTTTGCCTGCTGCTCTGACTGCACTAAATTTGGTTATCAGTGTTAAATTTCTACGGAAACTTCTTTTTTTAGAAAGAAAGTTTGTAATAGCAAGCTACAGCTGAAGCTATAATTCGTCCGCGTGTAATTTGGTTATAGTTATTTCTACGGGTACTTTGGACTTCTCGGTATTTTATACTGTCTCTGTGCCAAATTTTAGGTTTATATGATGCTCTCGGGCGTTGTAAAGGAAGAACAAACAAACTTTTACATTTATTTTATAATAGTATAGTGAGTATAGATTATTTTTCCAATTTCAAATCATATTATTCAATTAAATTAAATTAAAACTCATATTATTTATTATTTTTATGATAAAACTTTTAGCGTTCATCTATATATTTTCATGCCATGAATCAAATTCGATAAAACGAAAGCTTACGGTAAAGTTTAAATTTTGAACTAATTTAGCCGTTTTAACGTAATGCGTGTTCAAACAAAGTTAAGTTAAAGCATAAAGGTACAAGTAAGGTAAGGTAAAGTATATCTATATTCCAACTATGTACTATCTAAATCACAATATTATTTGCTGTTTTATATGTCCACTGCAAACTAATTAGAATTAAATTATTTAGGTTCATTTATAATTTAAGTATATTTTATTAAATTAGACTTTTAAAAAGCCTAAAATCGCCAGTTTAATTAACGATTTTATAGATTCAGAACGATTTTACTACCGATAATATAAAAATATGTGTTGATAGTTAGTTAGGACTTTGAATTTTCCAAAGATATTTTTGATCATCAAGCATCATAGTAATCTATCGATAATTTTGTTCATATCGCCACAGGAACAACACTGGGTCTAGTGTAAAATTAAAGTACTGCTACTCATCACAAGATGTCACTACTGTCAACGTGTAAGGCTTATGTAATGAAAATAAGGTTTAAATTGGAATAAAAATTCTGACTTTCTTGCCCCACTTCACCTACTCCACCCCCGCTATCAACGGCTACGCCGGTTTCCGAACCACAGTGTCATGTTACCATATCTATTGTTTTTTCATATCGATGGCTCATACCGAAACGAGACGCGACGCAACGTGCAGATGCAACAAGCAACCGAAGATACCTCGAGTTCCGCCGCGCGTCTCAATGCTCGTAGTGAGCGTCTTGGTGTACTTCGACACGTTACCTTTCACTTTTGTGCTCTTACTATAATTTGTATCTTTTTGTTTAGTAAACAAGGTCCATAATGTGTTGCTATTTCAAAAATGCCGCGTCTCGTCGCGTCGCATCTCGGTATAAGCCGACACTTATTTAGTTTTAGAATACACAACATAGTGACGTATAATAATTTATTACCTTTCAGATGAAGTAATTTTTATTTAATTTGGTTAGGATTTGGAAGAGTAAATTGAGGAATACGATACTTAGATATTGATGATTGTGACTACCTAAAATCAGCCCGAGGTATAGTTGTCCCTATCGCACATCGGTCATCTTGGCACGGGTCTTAGCGTGACAGCAATGTTTTTCAAATAACTATTTCTGTATTTGCTTTGTTGTAAAACTTCCTCGTAACGCCTACATTACTTCACCTACTTTGCATCCCCGCAATCCGTCCATGACACGTAATAACATTTAAAAAGTTTACCCCCATACAACGAACGTGATTTTTTTGTATTTTTTATAGATAATGGTACGGAACCCTTCGTGCGCGAGTCCGACTCGCACTTGGCCGATTTTTTTACTCTTGTAAAGGATTTCTAGTATACTTCAAGACTGAGTTTGGTCGCTTCGAGGAGCATGTTTCTGTAGCAGTCTTATAATCAACTTTGAGACTTAGCCTCCCTGTGTGTGTTCTACCGCTTGTACAGTGGGTTGTGTTCTGAGAAATTGTTTGAAATGATGCTCACGGCTACTTACTACCATCGCTCGCCATCGGCGGGGAATTAATTCTCACACATAAGAAACGGAATGGTCGTGTACAGTGCGGTTTCAGAAGAACTTCCTCCCGCGAACCCTTAGGTTGTGGAATGAGCTCCCTGCCGAGGTTTTCTGTAAGAACTACAGTAAATGGTTCTTCAAGAAAGAGGTTACTAGATTTTTTAAGGGTTGGCAACGCGCGAGTGATACGCAAGGTGTTGTGCAAGCGTTCATAGGATTTGGTGGCTTGTTTGTCGCTTTATTGGTATAAAGAATCTTTGGATATATTATCTCCGGTGCATGTGACGTACAAATCTACTCCGCCCTCGCGTATCACCGCGCATTAGCTAGGGCGTGGTACAGACAGCGGTCGTAGTAGGACTATAGGCGTCGATATGTACATGCCATCAACAAGGACAGACGTGATTGCACGAGTCGAAACACTAGAGCGGCCATAGTTGCGTCCAGTATAATGCGCGAGTGGAATTGCGGCGAATTCGTCGTTTCTGGACAAGTAGCGTGAACACATGATTTTTTTGCTGCTTTATCACCAATCCGAGTACTTACCTCACTCAACTACACCCTAGTGATCACTTGTCCTTTACCTTTCTCAAAACCACGTACTGCCGGTTGCCTGTTTGTGTTTTTAACAATCCACATTTCTCCAGATTGCACAACGTCAGCCAAGACTTAAGTCCATACACTTGAACTAACTCCCGCTTGTAGTATTCTAATATCTTTGGCTTCAGCCCGGAACCGGTAGCGCATTGAAGGCAGATTAGTCGTAGAATCTGAAATTTAATGTTTTATGAATGTAAAATGCACTCTATATAGAAATTTATGTCTTTTTTTTCCCAATTCCCCTAGGGGTAATCATTGGTTGGATACACACATCCACGTTATAATGTGGGTGATAAACTTTTTTTCACTAACCACTTCAGCCCGGGGTGAGAGGTGGTGAGCCCATTTGTGCAACATCGTTTCTCATACTGTGTATCTGGACTAAGATAGCTACTTTGTAGTTATAACTTTTTTGGCGCTTTTAAAAGTAAAATTTAAAAGATTTTTTTTTACGCGCAAAGAACAGATAATCTTGTATTAAACTAAGCAAGGTTGTACAGTTGGTACTAGACCAGTGATGGTAAATACTGTTTGTTTTATATATAGAAAACACCCAGACTCACGAATGTTTGTCTTGTGCGGGCATCGAACCCTTGCCTCTCGGTTCAGCAAGCAAGAGTACTTCTAAGTGTTCTTTTGGTTGAATATAAAAACAAAAACATGTTTCATAGTTTTTCAAAAATTATTCCCTGGGGTAAATAATGGATTTTACTTTGTATGCAAATTTATTTCATAAATAAAACAATGAAAATTGTCATTTTTAAAGACTATAATTTGCAAGTAAGGAATGACGTGTTTAAGGATTTTAGGAAAGTCATCCCCTAAAGGGGTTAAATTACCCCTATTAAAGCTGGTATGGGAATTTTACCGCTTACTACCGAGGGCAACTAGCTAGTTTTACATACAATAAAACAGTATCTTAATTTGATTATGAACTTATTACTAAATATATTTTGAAGGTGTTTAGAAAATATGAAGTTACCTTAGTTAACGGAGCTTGTTGTGCTATTAAGTCTTCAATATACTGAGACACTTTTTCGTTGTCGATGCAATTAACGAATTCCTCTTCACACAGTATCGTGTCGTGGAATTCGAAGGAGTCAGTCGTCTGAAACATAGAATTAACTGCAATGGTCTGAAGTTAATAACGGTATGTCGCAAATACAATATGTTTTTGTTTTTCGTTACAGTTAAGGGCTTACTTAAAGTAGACTCTTGATATTAACGGAAATAATATAAATTTAAACTTTGCTGAAAAAGATTTATTTTTTGCATATATTGTACAATACGGTCAGTGCACGCTTAAAAGAAAGAAGCATTTATTTGTACTTATCTCTTATTAAATATTGTAATCAATCACCGATTTGAATAAATGTTTTAATTGCAAAGATGCAGTCAAAAGATTAACCTTGAACCAGACTCGAACCTGCGACGAACCTTACAGTCCGTGTAAGTCCTCTGCGAACTGAGCTGTCAAGGCTTTGAAAATACGCTCGTCACGAACGTCACAACATAACCAGTCCTAGTACACCGAACTTACAAATTTTTACAACACAGTTTGACTGTGGCTATGAGATCCGGGAAGTCTCGCTGATCCAATCCGATCCAAAGAGGTGTCATATCAGTTCATACTTATGTTGTGTCGGTTCATATTTAAAAAAAAATTAAAACTAAGATATAAAAAATCGGTTAAGTGCGAGTCGGACTCGCGCACGAAGGGTTCCGTAACATTCGGATCTATAAAAAAGGAATAAAAAATTACGTTTTTTGTATGAGAGCCCCCTTAAATATTGGTTTTATTTTAATTTAATTGTTTATTATTAAAGTGAATATATAACTTAATATTCTGTGAATATTTCAAGCGTTTACCTGTTGCCGTTATCAATATCTAGCAAACACAAGCAAAACAAATCACTTTTGTTATATGGGAGCCCCCTTAAATATTTATTTTATTCTATTTTTTAAGTATTTGTTGCTATAGCGGCAACAGAAATACATTATCTGTGAAAAATTCAACTATCTATCTATTACGGTTCATGAGATATAGCCTGGTGACAGACAGACGGACGGACGGACAGACAGCGAAGTCTTAGTAATAGGGTTCCGCTAATTATCATTTGGGTACAGAACCCTAAAAAGTACTATGATTACTAAAACTTATGACTTTACCTCCTTTACATACTCTGCGATGGCAGTATGTGTAACCACGGATTGCTTGCTGGCTAACATTTGCGGCAATCTCGAGACATAGTGCTTAATGTCTTGTACGGACTTCCCTTGATGGCGTTCGTCTAATTGAGTTTTGACAATACGGGCTTTTTTCGATAAGGCAGCTCCAACCTAAAGAGTTTGAAAATTATAAGTTGAGTTCCATATAGTTTAGATAGCGAGGCAACTTTACATATTTATAACTCTACGTTAGTAATTGCGAAATTACAGCTCAATTGGTTTGTTTTGATGTGAAGTAAGAAGACACAAAGTCACTGCCGCATTTAGAATATAGTGTGAACAAGCTTAATAAAAAGTGTTAGTTCCCACTGATAACCGATGGGGAAGAAAGGTTCTCGAGTGGCGACCACGGATCGGAAGACGCAGCGTGAGTCAGTATCCTACCAGGTGGACAGACGATCTACTCAGAGCCGCAGGAAGTCGATAGGCACGGGTGGCTCAGGATCGGCCGTTGTGGAGACATGTGGGAGAGGCCTATGCTCAGCAGTGGACGTCCTTCGGCTGAAACGAAAGTTCCCACTACAGGATAGGATTCATGCAGTATGGCTCTCTCCGCAGCTCTCTAGTTTCGACCTCACCTTCCCCCTTCTGTTACCGCATTCGCATACTCACTTCATACAGTTTCATCGCCTTTGATAAACCCGACAACGTCTAGACAGTCATGGCACGGTAAATTAATGTATGACTGGCTAGACAGTACATGACGACAATAGACTAGTCAAATGCACTCGCCCCTCATCTCGCCGCACACCACACCTCATCATTGCCGCAGTATTAATATTACTACCTACCAGTATTCCGACTTATTTACTTGCGTAGGCCAACGATGGGGGGCTTGCGGGGAAGCGAGCGGCAGGGTCGCAGTTAGTTAGCGCTCTCACTACGTGTGAGATTTGATTTGAGCGCAATGGTTTACTTTACAGAATACGTTCTATTTATAATAGTAAATTAACGTCTCAAAACTCTCCTACTGATTTTGTTCATTATTGTAAAGAACTGGAAGCAAATTTTATGCAACATTTTAGATAATTTGTTGGAAATAATATTGCTGTAAAACTGTACGATCCTTTGAAAAAAGTCGAGTTCAAATCCCGACGCTTCATTTGTTTTGCATTAAAGTTCCTAATCTAATATTAGGATGATAATCTACTACATCATGAAATTTAATACCAGAAAATTAAAAACGTCAAATACGAAAAATTGACGCAAATATCAATAATCAATTTATTTTTCGACATAATACACGGCCATTGCATCTACTACCATACAACGGATACCTATACCTATATTTTTTTTCTATAAATACCTACATACATAAATATTATAATTTGAAAACACCCAGACTCGAGACAAGCACAAATGTTTATAACATAATTGTTTGTAATTTTTTAAAATGTTGCATAAAATTCGCATTCCGTTCGGTGATCGAACCCACCTCCTTAATTTAGCAGGCAGTGCAGTATTAGTCCCAACTGAGCAGTCTATCAATTATTTCCAGCTTTTTCAGACGTCCCGCTTTTGACACACCGTATTTTGTAATTGTGTAAAAAAAATATAAAATACTGAACAACTTTTTTTTATATTTGTGATAACCCTGTCTCTTAATTAGTTGTATGTGCTAATACCAACGTGGTGGCGGTATGTGTTTGACATCAAAGGAGTCGGAATACTGTTAGGTAGTAATATTAATACTGTGTCATTGCTCTGTCTAGACGTCTTAGGTCTTCGATTGCGGATCATATGAATGAAATGATTGTTTGCGCAGTTTGTAGCCACAAAAAACGCACATATTTTATGAAGTGTCTGTGGTACAAGTGGTGTGTAACTATGGTAGCCATAGAAGACACTGTTCACTGCATATAGGGCGGTCCATCGAAGTACTTCGTAACAGAATTGTAAGCGATTTGCCTTTCATTAGGTTTTGGTAACAAAAATATAGCAAAATCTAATGTTGACTTATACCGTTTCGTTTAAGCAGTTTCGTAACAAAATATTGCTACCAAAAATCCATGTTGGGTATTTTACGCTACATTTTGACAGCTGTCAAATGTGACAGCGAATTCTTTGAGAAGAATAGATGTAACCTTTATTTTTTTTAATATTTTCGCCTTATATACACTATAGACCGTTAAATTTTAATCGTTTTAATGCCGCGGATGGGTGGTTCACTTTACAAAGTACTATTCATCAACAACTTAATCTGGGTTATATCTCTTAAAATAAAAAAGATAGGAAGTGATACTGTAATATCCGAAAAGTGCGTGAAAACAGTAGTAGCGCCGCGAGTTAGTTACCTACGTATGCCTACGTCGTACAGGTCATTGAGTCGCTCATCTGGTGTCAATTTGTTCATTTAAAGATATTCAATGATTGCACACTTTCTTTCATACTTTTACGGGCTTAGGACCGTTGTAAATGCTTTGTGCCTAGATCCCGGGACCTAATTGCACCCTATCAAGGTAATCCATGTGAGAGTACGCGTAATTTCGAGACGCCATACTTTCGCGCGACAAGAATGCACGCACCGCACCGGTGACGTCTTAGAGAAAACTGTTTTTTTTTTATATGTTTTGACCGCAGACCGCGGGGTGCGGGGGGGCACACGCCTTGCGAATTGCCAATCAAATAAGATGTAAGGGCGGTAATTAGTCTAGCATTGGTTAATTTATCGAAGTCCACGTGGACTGCGCTACGAGTTATTGGTGAAATGAGTTATGTGTCATAATAGGGTCGGTCTCTTTGAATATTGACCTACCTACTAATGATTCGTGTCATTTTGTCACTCAAGCAAGAATTGATTCGAATTTAAAAAAAAAATGTTGATTTATTTTTTATTTTTACAAATCGATAGTGTTTCATGTTCACGGCATTAAAACGATTAAAATGTAACGGTGTATATCTTTGTTTAAGACAGATAATCAAAATAAAATACTCTGAAACTAAGTAAGTAGTAACTACACAAAGAACTGTCAAAAAATTACGCGAAACGAGTTTCGTTTAAACAATAATAGCGCCGCTGAAATTATTAGTTGCGCTTAGAAGGAAAGGGTTTTTTGTGCTAAAATGAGGTTTTGCTATTAAATTGCAACGCTGCTCAGAAGGAACGCGCCTGCTGATATAAAAAACAATAAAAAATAGAAATGTGTATCTTTTAAAAATTTACCATAGTAAAATTAGAGTCCCGCAGCTCAGCAAACAGTTCCTCGCTAGAGTTTAGTATTATGCGCTTTTTCTCCCGAGCAGTCACTTCCGGGGTGGCATCATCTGCACTTACAAACTTCTCTCCAGGGAATGTTGCTGTCGAGTTCTTGATACCGAAGATTTCATCTAAATTGATAAAATTTAATTCTACATTAAATTAATAAAGTTTGTCTGTGCTGTGATCCTAATGTTAACACTAGACCTCTAGGTCATTGACCTGTTAATATAAAATTACGTTTATCGTCCAATCGAATGACAAAGACGTATTAGAATTTCAGTAATGTTTATTTTGATAACTACGAAGAAGCTTGGTTTGATTATCCTAAACCTTATGAACTGTACAGGTTTTTGTATTTGCCTCAGCTATTAGGTCAAGTTTTCACCAATTTTTTTTTTTCTTTTAAAATTGCTTAATACTAAATAATATTATTCGATTTATTAATATTTAATTATTTTTGCCCAAACTACGTTCATATTTCATGCTGTATGCAGAACTCATCTGACTTTATGCCCGCTCTTTATTTAGTATACCAAAAGCGTTAATTCTAGTTTCTGCAGAAAGTGAGAGCTAGTGGCAGAAACTAGAACTACCGTTTTTCGTATTTTAGCGGCACTTAAGCACAAAGGAAAGCATACTATATTACTTTACCTAGTTTTATTTATTCTTATGATATAAATAAGGTCAAAGAACAAATAAAATTGTTTTTATTTATGCGTAATAAGGTCAGAATTAGTAAAAGTCCACGTAACCGTATAACGTACGTGTTTAATATGCTTTAGGCTGGATTTATAATTAAAAAAGTGGTCTTTACCAATGAGTCCTTCATAGGTGAGCTGCGTGACCATAACACTGGTAAAGTCAACAGCTCGATCCAATAGGAGTAGCTGGTCAATACAAGAGGTAGTAGCACCCTTTGGTGAAGTACCTTGTTCCTCTTTGTTCAAACGACAGAGCAACTCCCATACCTGTGGAGCATAAGATGATAATATATGTCCTAACATAACTAATATGATAGATGCGGTAGTGTCACTGTCCTTCCATTAGGTCATTAAGTGATAATAAAACTATAAAAAATGAGATATTATGCATAAGCGTTATCTTGATAAACTAAATACTTCATAAGAAACAGCGAAAAAAAACCCAGTCAAGCGCGAGTCGAACTCGTGCAACGGAAGATCCTCTTTTAATAGGAGATTTTTGGTGTAAGTAATAAACAAAATTTATAGGTAAAAATCACGAAAGTACAGGATTTATGAAATCCTAATAAATTAATAAAAAAAACAGTTTTATGCAATTCATACCTTTAATTAATTCAACGAAAACTCTGTTTTTTTCATACACTAAAATATTAAGAATGAAGTTGCTTTTCGCCCTTTTGGTTAATAGCGATATACGATAATATGGCTTTTTGAGAAAGTTGTTTTAGTTAGTTACAACTGGACAAAAATGTATGTGATAAACATTTGTGTTTGTCTTGAGTCTGGGTGTATCTATGTATGATAAGTAATATGTATGTATTTACATAAAAAAGTAATATATATGTATGTATTTGTATCTGTTGTCTGGTACCCATAACACAGGCTTTGCTTACTTTTGGGTCAGACGGCGCTGTGTGTAATTAATATAAATAAATAAATATGTCAGGGATACGAAAGTTATCTCTGTGACATCCACGTTATACTGATAGTATTTTCGGCCTGGTTAATATAGAGAGAAACTTATTACTTACTTGTTTGGCAGCTTGTCCTTTGCCAAAAACACGTGGTATGATTCCATATAATTGTTGTATAGTGCGGAGTGCCTGGGCTGCATTGTACAGACATGTGGGATCACCTTCCAAGTAATTTTCTCTGGAAGGTATCAAATATTATTTATAACGATGTAAAAAATTTAGACATATGTAACACAGTAAGCAGTCTGTAGATAATAGTACCGCCTGCAGATCCGAGGGGCGCGGGTTCGATCTCCGCACAAGACAAACATTCATTTGATAAACATTTTCTTTGTCTTGAGCCCTAAATTTAGTTAAAACTCCTTGATTGTTCTGAAGAAGTATCCTATAGTTGGTTCGAGTTAAATTCGGTTATAGCTATTCCCGCGGGAACTTTTGAATTTTCTGGGATGAAAAGTATCCTATGTGCAAATTTTCGCAAATTCAGTCCGCGTGTAGTCTTAAAGGCCATCTGAAGCCAACAACAATAGACAGGAGCTAGAAATAAAAAAATCACAAGGTGGGAAACCAGCCGGCTTGCCTGATGTTAAACAGTCTCTATAGCCAGTCTGTCTGTGTCAATATTTATAGTTCATTTTGTCATTTTAATATTTTATAAGTTATTATATTTTAAAAGCTCTTGTGTAAAAGAATCCAATTTTGGTTTACTTTTTTGAGATGAGAGTAAGTATGCAGTAAGCAGACAAAGGCAGTGGTAAAGCAGAATATTTAGAAAATTGGTTAAGTTTAATTTGTGCCATGGCAGTATCTCATTATTCGTATAGATAATAAATAAATCTCACCGGAAATCATTTTGTAGTTCCAAAGACATGACATCACTCTCAAAAGGGAAGATATCACATTTAAATTCCTGTATTGTTAAGTTGTTGACAACTCCTCGGTTTGTAAGATGTTTTTCACACAGCTCGCTTTTTCTTGGTACGAAGAACAGGTGGCATTCTACTTGAGATGGATTTTGCTTAGCCCTATTAAATAGAAATAAACAGTTCAAGATAAGTTAGAAGTTTGGCAATCGTTTTTCACATCATAATTACTAAATACGTAGAATATGTACAGTCAGGGTCTTCACCGCTTTGTCAGTACTCTAAGAATCACTTGACTTTCGCCCGTCGGCAGTGGCAATGGGCGGTCGCCTAAGACTGACCAAGCGGCAAAGAACCCGACTGTATATAGACAAATGATAGGTAATAACTTTCTAAGATTACATTGACATCAGTCATTTCAATTAATTTGAATTTTAGTTGTGCAATGATTTTAGTCTATAATCTTTGAATGCACTTATAGGTGCGACGTCTAGGTACTTTAATTCCTGATAGATAGCACTGTATTGATACATACATACATCATTTTAGGTGTGGAATTTACAGTATGGAGTCTGACTCACATTTGATCAATATTTTTGTTTATGGTTCTCAATATCTGTAGCAATCTGTATTTTCATAAATCTTATGAAAGTAACATTAAAAACAAGTATTAGTACAAAAAGAGAATCTAGAAAAAAAAATATTTTTTTACAGAAAACAAGAAATAAAATATCAGCCTGATTCAAGACTGTAAGAAATTTGAAGAATCATAAAGCAAAAAATGTTTTACAAACCAGTTTTACCTTATAGTTTGTATATAATCAGCTATCAAGTCCATAAGTGCCAACTTTGGTCTCACAATGAAAACAATGTGTTTTGCAGATATAGGTGGTAGATTGCCTTGACGTAGTGGAAACATGTCCACAACTTCATGATCCTTGAGTAAGGAATATTGTGCTACAAGACCCACTGGTCCTGCCAACCACTCGTCCCAAATTGTTACCTAAACAAAAAAGATTTATTTTAGATGGGTACATTTTGGATACATTATTTGCAAAAACTGTAACTTTGTACTACTTTTATTTGGCTACTTTCTCTGTAGCTAACTGCTAAAGTCAATATGTACTGCAAAATTGCACATCTCTGGTTTCCATGTTGATGATAACAAAAAACCATTTTGCATCAATTCACATTTCTAATGTTATTCGATTATAGTGCGTAGTGTGCTGTGACATCAACACTGGAACCTCCAGATACTGTAAGCAGCGCAATCTACTTCATGGGGCCAAACAGTGCTCAAGCCCCATTTCCAATATTAATGTCCAGACGCTGAGCCGCACCAATATTTCGCAGAGCTACCACAGAGCTACTGTGATTTCTGGGACTCAGGAACCAATCATTTCATGAGGTTGGCATGCTTGGCTGTAAGTGTGAATGAATTACGACTTAAGTATGAGGGTAGTTTATATATGTGCATGCTTCTATCAATGTAGATTACCTCTCATAAACAGTATTATGATGACCTTGGAACCTGGTCAAAACACCAACAATATAAAAAAATATTTTGGTTTTCATCTTTGCTAGATGCAGACAAAAGATTTACCTTGAGCCAAGACTTTAACCTGCAACACTTAGATTCCTTCTTAATGTTCTGCCAATTGTGGGGTACAATTTGGGCAAGAGAAATCCCAACTACTTTTTGTTTTAAAAATATCCTCATTAGGAACTTCATTAGGAAATAAAGTGTTTATGTTTTTATACATGTATTTATGTATACCTTCATAGGTTTTGTTAACAGAAAAGGTAACCTAGTGGGAAGACAAACATCCACACCGTAATAAGGGAGTAACTTTATTTCACCAACTACTTTAGTCTTGCATAACTGGAGGCGAGCTTATTGCTGCAATACTGTTTCTGATGCAATGTATCTTGACTAAGATTGCTTAATATATGTCCCTTGTACTCCAATTGCCAGTTTCTGACAAACTATAGGAAGTAAGTCAGGATTGAGCAATTAATACAAAAATAATATAGTAAAAACATATAAGATAATAAAACATGTATAATAAAAAAAAAGCAAATACTAGGCCTTCTACCAACCTGGAAGTTGAAAATGGCTGAAGTGTACAAAAGGGAGTGCTAAAAAGGAAAAACTTTAGAAGAGTTTCAGGATGACAACATGGGAAACTTTGTATGTGTAGTAATCATTAATTGAAACGATTAGTATTTAATAATAGTGTGGCCAGCTGCTGTGCAGAGGGTGTGGGTCTGATTCTTGGACTGGACAAACATTTATGTTTTAATACAAACATTTGTGTTTGTCTCGAATCTGGGTGTATTTATCTACTAGCTGCTGCCTGTTGTTACAGAATGCGTTGAAGAAATAAACGTTCACTGCTCGTTTCCCGTAGGTGATAGCGTGATAATATGTAGCCTATATGTTGACCCCACTTCTTAATAATATTCATGCCAAATTTGAAGTAAATCCATGCAGTACTTTTTGAGTTTATTCCGGACATACATACAGACAAACAGACAAAAATTCTAAAAACTATATTTTTGGCTTCGCTATCGATTGTAGATCACACCCCAAGTATTCTTTTAAAAAAATATTCAATGTACAGTTTTGACTTTCCTACCATTTTATTATATGTATACATGATATGTATATGTATTTACAAAAAAAAGTAATATTTATGTATTTGTATCTGTTGTCTAATACCCATAACACAAGTTTTGCTTACTTTGGGGCCAGACGGTCTGTGTGTAATGTCCAAATAATTTATTTATTTATTTAAGTATGTAAAAACTGACATTTATTTTAAGTAAAAGTAATTGATAACAGTAGTAGACAGTTATATTTTTGGTTGTGAGCTGCTCACATAGCATACCCAAAACCTCATCACTTTGCTCCTTGCTACCTAACTCTCTTTTGTGATCAAAGAAGTTTTTTTTGGCAACCAACCTTAGACACTTTAGTTTCATGATTATGTAATGCAACAATTAGTACTTTTAATATTAATAATTTTCCAATATCACCACAACAGCTTTTCCGCATCATAATAGGCTGTAGTTGGTACAGATTTAAATATGAACATTCCTCAAACCAATAATGATGCCAAATTCCTGACAAACAATTTAAAATCCAACCTAAATTTCTTTTAAGTCTTTTTTCCTTGGCCCATCCTTTTGTTCACCCCGACTCCTGCATTTAAAATCCACCAATATTTGTTATTCAAATGCGTGGGCACATATTTACTAAAAACCTTAGTAACATACATACATAATAGGACATAATAAACCTACTTTCCAAAACGCAACATGAAAGTTGAAAAAGTGGTTTTGGAACACCCAGCTCAGGGTAATTTTTCAACTGTCAAGTTATAATATTTACATTTCTACAGTTGGAAATCACTCCTATCAGTATGAAAATTACTGTCCGTCTCCCATTCCAAACCAGGTGAAAAATCAACTATACCGGGCGATAATCAAACAGCAGAGAGTAAATGTAAATTGGAAACATATGCACCATAGTTATTGCCCGATGATGTCTTTTGATTGTTAACAGTTGGGTTTTCAATTCAGGGCGCATTCGTTCTGGGATACAGAATCATTATTTTCATTACTTTTGCCACCTGTAATCTGTTCGCTTAGCATTGGTATCAAAAATATCAAAATTTTAGTATCATCTGTGACAAACTGTCATGCGTTCAGTTACGATATTTCTGTTATTTTTGTCACTTTTGCCACCGAAAAATGAAACTTAAGACCCATGTCTGGAGGTGGAGTTTTTGTGTTAATCTGTCAAACTGCCTATACATATTCATTGTTTATAGTAGTGTGTGTGTGTGTTTTATCGTAGTTTGTGTATGTCAACCGTTCGTTTTGCAAGTTTTGTAACCAAAAATTTTGTTAGTAACGATTCAAAGCTAAACGAACGGTAGGTGTCGGTGGCAAAACTGGCGTTATCAAAAGTGTGAAAAGTATCATTCGTGGGAACTCTTAATCCCAGAACGAACGCCCCCTTAATGAAGTATACTTTTATAATTACTAATGCACTTACTTTTGGACCCTCGCAGAGCTGAAGTAAATTCAATAACTCTTTGCGCATAGTATTTTGTAAAAGAGCCACATTGAGTCTACCACCGGACAAATGTGTGCTTGTTTTTGTCTCCTTCATTGTTAAACAAATACAGTATTCTAGTCGAGATAAGCAATAAATAGCAAAGAAAACTTTACCGAACCATTTAAAAATACAATCTATCAAAACAAAACAAAAGTGTTGCTAAATTAGAATGCGATTTCCCATCATCCTAACAAAATTAATAAGTAGGTAGATAGGCTATGAAGCAGGTGGGTTTGTACAATAGACAAAGCACTGGACAGCGCATTTTCTAGCCAGCTGTAAAAAATGTTTGCAAAAGTGTGACAGAGACGAAGCTAACGTGTGGTGTCTTGTCTATGAGAAAAGACACCACAGGTTAACTTTATCTCTTTCTAAAGTGTGGCCATTTTTGTGATTGTATTGCGGAGTCCATAGTACAGATTACAGAACTCGAAGTCTATGGTGGGTACACAAACATTTTGTAGGTTTAAATAGATATGGCAAGCATTTTATTAGCTAATAAGTAATTTGAATTTGCTAATATGTATTTAGAAGCTACATCCGGGTTGTAATAAAGCCGGGTAGTCACAAACAAATCGTATTAAGCTGTCCAATATCATTATCAACTATCTCGAATTTGTTTTCGTGAATAGCATGCGCTATAAACAAATTATTCTTCGCACTAGATACACAGCTTCTGAACGAAGCTCCGGAAGTGAATAGCAGACATCCGAGCCGAGTGAGTATTTTAGATAATGAACGAAGGAACGTTATTAAGTAAGTTTATTTAAGAAAATAATTGACATATATAGAGTAAAACATAAATGTAATCTGACATTTTACAAGATAAATTCATAATAATATATGTTAAAATTGATGCTTCAATGCCTTCTTTATAGGATTCCGGCTCCGTCTTTATAACCAAGGGATCTGATTTATCTCCATGTGCCTATGATGTTTCTTTGATCTCAATCAGGTAATCTGTCCTATAGACTGCGCAATAGCCTCAGAAAATTGGCTGCAGTTTAGTAAGGAGACAAAGCGAGCCTGTGGTCTTTTTTCTCTTTCTAGCAGCGTCCGCCATTTATTTATTAATGTTTATTAAAATCAGTTAAAAGAGACAAGGGTCCATCGCTTCGCTTAATCTCTGTCACCCTAGCTAAGCCTGCCCCCACTTAATCCAAAAGCTGGCCCATGAACGTGTTTCTCAATAAAACCAGTGAGAGACATATCAGGGGCCTAAATCGCCACGAGTTCATTGTCGAGCATGCCCCAGATAGCAAATATAGGCTGCTACTTAAGAACCTACGATAAAATAAAAAAATAGCTTTTGTATTCCAAGTCACTAACCCTGAACTAGGAAAAGTCCCACATTTGTATAATAGAAATTAATTTTAGCAACACTGAATACAAATGCCAAATTTCTTTTTTTATTTAAATTTTACGGCATTAAGTGCGGTTTATTAGCAACTATTTTTATTAGCCTGGCTTAGTATCAACTCCATTTATTGAC
Organism: Apoda limacodes; assembly: GCA_946406115.1. Classification (NCBI taxonomy): domain Eukaryota; kingdom Metazoa; phylum Arthropoda; class Insecta; order Lepidoptera; family Limacodidae; genus Apoda; species Apoda limacodes. The sequence continues at coordinate 14,936,723 of OX291559.1, forward strand.
CTGGTAAAATAATCTTAAAATATACAAATCAAAGTAATATACCTTATTAATGGTTAAGATTTTATGTATAATACAGCTATTTATAACAGAAAGGTTTGCACCTTTGTTTTCGGTTAGAAGAACAATATAAAGGTGGCTCTTGTTTTCTATACTTTATAATGTTTTTTAATACTGTATAATCATCCATTAAAGTACTAAAACATAATTAATTTATTATATTATACACCTCCATTTATTGATCTTTCAGATCAAACCGCAATCCAAAAGTTTGATGAGATTTTTGATGTACATACTGTGAACATTTTTCCAACACTTTGTAAGATCTGGCTAGTTGCTGCATGCTAACTTTATAACATTATCCAGATGAGAGTCTGTAGTTTGATTCTGTAAACATTCGTTGTGTATTTTATTTAAAAAAAAGAAGATTCGCACACATACATAGAGCCAAGGAATATTAATAGAATGTGGATACTTTTTTGGATAGATACCTTTATAGGTACTTCTGGTAAGCCAAGCTTCAAAATGCCATATGTTTCCTTTTCTATCTTTTTTCTTTTAGAGCAGAGAACAGAGCTTCGTCGTTTTTGAAATCGATGAACTCATCAAACAACTCAACAAAAAACATTGAGTAATTATAATTTAAAACTGCAGTCAGCTCTAAGATTATAGTTGTTTCTTAATGCCATGAATTTTCTACAAGTAACAATTTTTTTTATTATTTTTATTGGATCTTGGAACCTTTTATAGGGTTCCGCACCCAAAGGGTACAAAGCGGGACCCTGTTACTAAGACTTCGCTGTCCGTCCGTAGTCCGTCGTAGCCGTCTGTTCTTGTATTACTTTATGATAAATAAAGGTTGTCTCAAAACCTAATTGAATTTTAAATTTCGAATTATTTATGTTGCACAAACAAGAGAACGCGAATATTTTGTAGTTGTGATCAGAAAATTTTGAGACTAAGTTATGCAGCGTTTTCCAATCGAGCAACGCTTAGAAATTGAGAAAATCCACTACCGAAATCAAAAAAGAAAAAGAACTTTTCTCTACTAAGTCATCGCACATATACATTACGTATTTCCGTACAAAGCGTTACGGTCGACGAAGTCAAACAGGTAATGAAAGACCTATGCCCCCGTAAAGCCCCCGGCGCGGACGGTATCCTAAAGCGCCTTACTTTTCCCCTTCTCTGCTTTCTAGCAGCCATCTTCAAAGCTGCAATCGAAAATTGCATTTTTCCTTTTCAATGGAAATATGCAATTGTTATAGGTATTTACAAGCCAGGGAAAGTTCGTTCCGAGCCTTCCTCCTACCGCCCTATAAGTTTAATAAAGGCCCGTGGTAAACTTTACGAACGCCTCCTCCTCGCTCGCCTAGAGAACGCTATAGCCTCCAAAGGCTTCTTAATCGACGAGCAGTTAGGTTTCCGCGCCAAACACTCATTCATCCACCAAGTCCTCCGTTAACGGAACACATTTCCACTGGCTTCCAACTGGTATTAAGTAAGCCCCGTCACACGGGCAAGTCTGGCACAATGGTTTAATTTATAAACTGTACAACTATCAGTTGCCAGAGCGCCTCGTACTCATCATAAGGCACTCTCTCTTCCCCTCGTCCTATACAAGCAGGAGTCCCGCAAGGGTCCGTGCTCTCCCGTGTCTTGTACCTTCTGTACACGAATGACATCCCTAAAACGTTAGGTACCCAATTTGCCCTATTCGCGGACGATACCGTTATCTACAGCACCGACAGGCAAGTGAGTCGAATCACTAAGATACTCCAATCCGCAATCACCTCCCTAGGCGAATGGTTTCGCAAATGGAGAATGGAACTGAATCCCGATAAAAGCTCTGCCGATCTCTTCACCGGAGGCCGTCCTCCGTGACCATCTCCCCTCTCACTCTTCGGACGTGCCATTCCTTGACAAAGCAAGGCCAAATATCTCGTTGTGGATAGGCGTCTAAACTTCTGCGATCACACCAAAATAGTTAGAGACTGAGCCGCTTTTGTCCTCGGTCGTCTAAATCCCATTATAAGCAAGTACAGTAAGGTTTCGCTTAGAAATAAGCTGACTCTTTACACTACTTGCATCCGCCCCATACTAGCATACGCTAGCGTCGTCTTTGCTGCCTCCGGAGCCTCCTGGTTCGTCTGGAATGCGAACCTACACAGGGATTTCGAGCTCCCCACGATCTTAAAGACCTGGCAGTCCGCTTTTTCGGGCGTACATAAATTTACCAGAACCGATTAATTGTGCAATCCACAAGCTACCATCCCCCCGACCGTCCACGGCACGTTCGTAAACCATTGTTAGGCGGCCTCGGCACGTTATAACGGCCCCAGACATCGATCTCGCTATCCGGATAGCGAGACTAGTCTCAACGACCTCCCCTAATCGCTCTCCGCCTCACACGATGCCGACGTTCCCGGGTTCGTCGGTGACCGCACGGATACACGATGTATTAAAGAGTGCCGGGGCACTTCTCTCCCTCACTCACTCGAAATTGCAACCGCGTAACGGAGAAATCCCCCTCCTAGCGCTGACTCACCTTCGGGTTCGAGGCTCACGCTGGTCATAGGGATAAAGCCCTTGAGCGTTTGGCGCTATATGGGCTCGCCCCAAAAGTGGGGTGAAGCAGTAATGGCTGCATCAGCCAACTGCAGTAGACAGTTCAGAAAAATAAACCGTACAAAGCTGCATCACACAAAAAATCTCATTCCCATCGACTCCGTAGCGGCCTGTAAACAATACTTTCTCGTTTCCAGACGGGGTGTCCAAATCTTCGATTTGCCAAAAACGTAATCAGTGCCTCAGATTTTGATCTTGCATTGGAAGGAATTTCAACAAGGCCAATCTAAATTTTTCTTATAGGCGCTAAATTGAGAATGGTTTCAAATAACCGCAAAAGCCCGGCGGACCGCAGGTTGTGAGTATAGTTTCTTAAGTAACTTAGCTACTTAAGCTAAGTTACTTAAGAAGTATATAACGGATATATATCATAGTAATGTCACAACATAATTACATTGCTGTAATGTATATGAAATTGTGTAATGATTTTTAGTACATTTACATGCACATCGTTAGTATTATAGCAATTCTGGCCCTTATCGCCCTCTTAAGGTTAAACCCAAACGAAGTTTGCAAGAATTGGATTAATTTTGTTACAGTCCTGAGTACACACACGGACGACGGAGAAGCTAGTTTTTCAATTAGGGACAAAACAAACATTAATTATTAAAATTGTAAATAAAAAACCGTTGAAATAAATAATATAGAAATGCAGAAATGGGACGAAACAGGGCAAGACAAACAGCAAATAAATAACATAGAAAAATGGCGCAAAACAACACAGTTTTCCTAAATACTCAGCTACCGAAACCAAACCTCAACGCCTCGCGGTGGAGTTTGGAAGTCGCTTATCGGTCTGCGCAACTTCCTTTTCCTTAATTCGAAAGGCCTTTAAATCATCGGCCCTGACCGCTGTCATATAGCAGTTACTAAGTCAAGTCAGAGGCCTTTTGAGTGACTTGATAGCTCTGACAGTCGAGTAGTTACTAGCTCGACAACATCCACCAACTCGCACTGGCCCATGATGGTGGACTATGACCTAAGCCTCCTTCCACAAAGAGACGCCTGTGCCATATGAATATGATTATACAATTAGTTAAATGCTTGTGCCTATGTAGTGGGGACGTAACGGCTAAAGCGGATGACAAGTATAGACAGACAATTACATACTGCATAATCACACACTGCGCCATCTGGTCCCAAACTAAGCAAAGGTTGTATTATGGGAACTAGGTAACGGATACAAATACTCATGTACTTCTTTTCTTGTCCGTACATACATAAATACACCCAGACTCAAGACAAACACAAATGTTTGTTTAGTGCGGGAATCGAACTCACACTCTCTGCACAGCAGCCGGCCTCACTACCAACTAGGCTGCGAGGGAGGGCATTGTAAACCTTCTTTGAATAATTTTTTTTTTCCGTGCGTTGATGCTATGCTAGTCGGTGGTGGCCGAGAGGTTTTGATTTCACCTTGTGTCCTCAGTGGAGGTGGTTCTTTAGATGAGTCATTTTCTTAATTTCCCAAGGCTATTGAGTATTCATACCAATAGCTTTTCGGTGAAAGAAAACATCGTGAAACCTGCATAAGTCAAAAAAGACGCATGTGAAGTCCGCAATCCCCATTGGGCCCGCGTGTAGACTATGGCCCAAATCACCCTCGGTGATAGTAGGCCATGCCCCAACAGTGGGAATGTATGAGGCTGATAAGGATGCTTTGATAAGCAATTGCAGCAAAGATGCTTAAATATTGACTTTTTGGTGCATGGATAGTCGAAGTCGGTTTCGGAATGTCTAGTTCTCAGCTTTTGGGTACATACTTATTTATCTAGTTTTATGTCACCTACTTTCTGATCTCAATTTTTGTACAACATGTAGGAGTTTAAAATGACACTAAAATAGGTATGAAGGTGTATGTATAATATTGTATATGTTAGTGATCACATACTAACAACACTTAAAACATAATATATTTATCTTACTTATATTATTCGACACTTGTAAATATATCTCTTCATCGAACACCCATTTAAGGATAAGATCTGAGATCAAATCATTGTAACTTTTATATAGTTACTTGTACCGTCCTTCATAAAAGGATACCTTGATACTTTTAGTTGTCTAACTATATACAAACAAACTGAAACTTTACGTCTGTATACACAAGGTGCATAGATACTTTCAGGACCCTTATCACTTGCGTACAGCCGATATTGCGCGGCGCGCATCGATTTTTCCACAAAACAAGTCATTTTCAACCATCCGCGACATTAAAAGCACGTTCTACTCAGCCGTTCAAGTTTTTGAGTTTAATAACATTCAGAACTGTGGAGAAAACGTGCGAAATGTGATTATTTTTTCCGAAAATAATGTTTCAACGTTTCTCGATTGAGAAAAGAAATGGCTGCGCAAAATAAAGGTCAGTTCTTAGAAAATGTATTCTTTTTATCAAAAGGACGAAGTATGTCAATATTTTCAGTGTTTTATGTAAATTTTATTGATGGCAAACGTTTTAAGGTCGTTTTGTCAGGCATTTTGAAGTGTTGGTATTTTTCTGTGAAGATAACAAGTGAGTGGGCGAAGGTCCATGTGTTGTTTGTCATTGGATAATTTCTGGGGATTGCAATGTGAACTAAAGTTTAGATATGTTAGTTAATAGGTACCTAATATATTTATTTATTTACGCAAATAGGTATTTTAAAAAAACAAAGTGCCTAAAGTGTTTTTGATACCATAATAGCTAATTAGAGGGTTGATATAAGAATATGTAGTATATGTGTAAGCCGACGTAGTAAAAGGTTGTAGACACGAATTTTCGCCTACGCGTAATAGGTATATGTTTATAAATTGGTAGATGCTTTATGCCTTTTATAACAACATTCTGATATAATAAATATACTTTTTATGTATCACATCTATTCAAAAAAACTGGTTGGTTCCTCGTAAATACGGATTAAAGTTGCACTTTGAATCTCTAGGGACGCAAAAAGTGATTTAATTTGGAATGTGGATTATAGAGATCGATTAAGAACATTGCATAAACAAGTAACTAGCTGTATAATATATTATATATTATCTGAATCTGAATTAAAAAAAAAAAACCGCGTGAAATGTATTCCGCCTTTGTGATTGTGTACTCAAATTCAGATTTATGATGATATTTTTATAAATAAAGTGGGTTTTCCTCAAGTAGTGATAATAAAATAAATAAATGTACCTACCTACTCTTCTTATTTATAAGTTACACTCATCTCTTGCCTCATAGAGGGTGATAAAAAATAGAGTGTATCACTGGTCCCAAAATTATTTAACCTCATACGCCGTCCTTTAAATCCCTCGCTGCGCTCTGGATTCTACTTGAGAATTCCTCGCTTTGGTCGGAATTTTACTCTAGAACCCTTCGCTTCACTCTGCCCAAGTAACACAAACTCTGTATAATAGAAAAACCAAAAACCAGTATATGTCTCCAAGTCTAACAAAAGAAACATAACGGCTTCCGCAAAGGATATATTCTGTTTAAAAGAATTTAACAAAATTAATTATTCTTAAAGTTGTATAGTGCTCTAGATCAATGTATTGCTAAGCAAGAAAATGTAATAAAGAATTAATATATTCTCCTTTACAACTTTTGTTGCAGCTTTAGGTATTCTGCAATGCAAATTCGTTACATCAGCAATCCATTGAAAAGCTTTGCAATTCTCTAATAAAACTCTCCATATAAGAACATTTTAAAGAGTTATAACTATTTAAAGGTAAAAGTTAATGCTCTTTTGAAGCCAGCTGTACATAAGCATTGATGAAATAATCCTTCATATCCTTCATAAAAGGACCCTTAGTAAGGCCTTTAGCTATATAGTTAAGCACAGAGAAGTATTTTAAAATGCCAATGGTTGTAATAAGACCTTATTTTTAGCTAATAACTATATTACTTAATTAGTCCGACTATTTATTAGTTTCTTATATTATTTTTGCGAACTGTGCAAATGTATCGCATATGTTGGAGAAAACTTGCAAGAACTGGTGGTTTCAAACGGGAAGTGCAAAATGAATATAGAAATATCACCAGTAATGTAAATAGTCAAGTTTTGCTAGCAAAAACCTAATACGCTGTATAATAGAACGTGCTTTATCGCTCATAATGCTTTTAGCATTACTACATACTCTCTTAACGATACGATGCAGCCTATACCCTTAAAAAAGTAATTTATACGGCAACAAACTGCCCTAAAGCTGGTTTTTCAAGTTTAATCAAACTGATAGCACTTTAACGTATGTCTAAAATGTCTAAAGCTTGTGAGTAAACTGCCACCATTTGTTTTTATTTCCATAATAATACGATTAAATTTTTATATTTTCATGATGCTTAAAATAACACTATGTCTATTTTACGTGATGTGCTCCTTAATTTTTTACCGAAATTGTTTACTTAAAATAAGGATATCCTTGAGAAAATACAGAAATATGTTTTGATTTTATCGTATTTTAATATATTCATACATTAAATAGCTCTTATATCGTGGGCGCGTGAAATATCAATTAAAAACTGGTTGCCTGTAAAGTCGGTATACGGGCGAAAGTTTTACGTGACAACTTGTGCCTTTCACTTTTTATGTCTGTCTCTCTCGCTCTTAGGCGGGCTAACCATGCCGCGTGCCTCTCACTCGCTCTCATTGTGAGCGCATAACGTGAGCGGAGCGTAACGCAGTTTCTTGAAGTGTCACCCGGCAAACCAATTTATAAGACGTTGTCACGTCAAAATATGAATATACTTTCACAATAAACTGATATCCGCAACCATATTTCACAATTATCTACTGAAAGAGATGTGAAAATTTCATTCCCAATCATAATTTTTCCTGCACGTCGACAACCATTACACAAACTTTTAACTTAATACTGAATAACTTTAGTTGGTAATTAAAACAGCGTGAATAATACAAACAAAATTTGCAGATGCTAATAATTTACGCTTATAAATAACTCAGACTGGGTAAGCGTTATACAAAAGACATATAGGTCAAAAGCAGATTTGTCAGCCTTAATCAAGCACTAACATTTCCGTTAGACAACAGTTGTAATGCTACAAAACAGTCACTCTAAAACCAAAGTCAGTATAGTTTGGGGCTCAAATTGAACTTATAAGAGCTGGCTAAGCGCTTATACAAACTTCTTACAGCCTTTTTATACAGGCTTTGGATGGAGCAAATTCTGTTGTAAATCTATTTAACAGCTTCTTTGTGTTACTTGGGTGGATTCTAAATAGCGCCCTCGCCGTAAAATTTTGATTCCTTGTGATACAATATACTATTCAATCCTAGTGACTTATAAAGTCCTAGTATATCAATTTTACAAATACCCAAATGCTCATAGAATTAAGAAATACATTCATACTAATATTACAAATACGAAAGTTACTCTGTCTGTCTGTTACCTCTTAACGCTTAAACACGACTAGCAAAAACAGAATTATCGAGCTGAGCCGTTGAGCCAATTTTAGTGAGAATTTATAGGAGGAGGAAAAGGACTGCTAGCTGCTTAGAAAAACGTCAAGTATTATTAGGATAAGCGTTGAGCGGATACCCTAACTTTTCGCAGCAGAGTGTCAAGGCCATCTATCTACGGCCAACAACCAGTAGGTAGTAGTTAGATAAAAAAAAAGAAAAAAAAAGGTGAGAGGATAATCATTTATACAAACTTTCTTACTATAATCAAGGAGTTGCCGTAGGAGCCTAACACAGTATATCTGGGCTGTAAATATTGTATCTGTGTTATGTGGCTTTTTTCCTGTAAAATATCTACATATTGAGGAACGTGAATGATACTGAAGTTAAATGATATTAGAATTATGGATTGCTTACTTCGAACATGACTTTTTTTTCATTTATGCAAATATTAGCTTATTTAAAATAACATCGTTTTATAAAAATAGTGTATGTGTTTCTTATTTCTCGATTTATTTATTTTCTCGGGACTCGAGAATTATGGACAGCGAGTTTCCGAGAATTACCTAACAAATAATAAAAAATTTAAGGCTGCGCACTACTTGAATGTGCAGTTTTCTGCTTGTTTTTAATATCGATTCCTCTGTCCTATTGCAAGTTTTAGACTAGGAAATGAAAACATTCTTTCTACATTTCTACATTCTTTGACTAGTAAGTTACTGTATTTGTTTTAAGATGTCTGTTAAAACATCGCTTTAAAAAAAAAATTCATAACTCATTATCAACTAGTAGCGGGAACATAATTTATTTCATGAAATGTTAAGTAACTATAAAGCTAGAAAATTACTATATTAGAATTTTTATACCTTATGTGCTATAATTGTAATTAATTATTTTCCACTTTTTACGCTAAGCTGTTCGCCTATCAATAATATATTTGAGATATTAAAAATGAGCTCTAGTTGAAATAAATATTGTTGATTTCGGCTTTACACCCATAAAGCAAATGTATATGCGCGTTGGGGGCCCTCTTAAAGAGTAAAAATTTAAGGGGGGTCGCTCCATACAAGAAAAACGTTTTTGATGTTTTTACTCTATCGTAAGAACAGTCCGGCTGTTGGTAAATATTTGATATAGTATATCCATACTTGTTATTATAAATGCGAAAGTAACTCTGTATCTGTTATGTCTTTACGCTTAAACCGCTGTACCGATTAAAAAAAAATTAGGCATGGAAATACACTATGTCTTATTTCAGGAATTAATCTATATGTGTGCCAATTTTCATATCGATGCATTCAGTGGTTAAGCGTGATTGAGTAACATACAACCAAACATCCAAATTTTCGCATTTATTATATTAATGGGACAGCTGGCAATTAACGCCAATATCCGAATTCAGATCGGGTGGAGGATCTGAATTCGGATATTGGCGTGGAACTCCTTAATTATACTAATAAAGTTTGCTATAATTCGTTTAAGTTATTCCTGCGGGAACTTCTGATTTTTTCAGGATTAAATCCTATGTCCTTCTTCGGGACTCAAACAGATAGTTAAGATACCAAATGTTATCTTAACTTAAGTTTGCAAAAATATGATTAATTTTGTTACAGTACTGAGTTTTTGATGTGTCAAAAACATATGAATAATATATATAGTTCAAACCTTAATTCAGTAAATTTGCTAATATTATCTAATACCTTTAAACCAGCAATTTACTTGTATATATATATATTAATCTGAATATCGGAAACAGCTCGAACAATTTTCATGAAACTAAGTATGCAGGGAGTTTCGGGGGTGATTCGGGAAATCGATCTAGCTACGTTTCATTTTTAAAAAACGTCGTTTTATCAGTGTTTTCATGCAATAATAAACTGAAAAATATGACTCTTCCTGACGTCTATTGGCGAGTTGTAATACTATTATTTTTACCGACACAGCAACACTAAAGATACTTGACAATAGATGGCGTTGTTAAAAAAAAAAGAGCAAAGCGGTCCCTAGGTACTACTCATTATATATATACTTCTTTGCTGCATCCTAGGAGATTTAATAACCCATGTAGTCCGTTTTCCACGGTACTGCATCTTCACACGATTTTAAGCGTATGCGAGTATTTTTTCATATTTAAAATAATATATATAAGAAAAAGAGATTTGTAACTGATACCTTTGCCTCAACTCAGTCTGACAGATGGCGTCGCTGGCGGTTTCATTCGTTTTTTTCGTGTGTTGCATCTGACACGTATATTCAATTAAAAACTGTATATTTCTTAGCAATAAACTTAAAATAGGAAAAAGATCTGAGAAGATATCTGACGAGGTTAAGAGAAAAAATAAGCGATTAGAAATGGAATTAGAATATCGAAATGTTTTACCTCCAAGCCGGTAGGTTATAAAATTGTTAGCTTATCAGCACACTTTTTGTTTTTGTTTGTGTTCGTAAATTACCTAAACTAACATGCGGATTATTAACATCGGACAAGTGCAAGTCGGATTAGCGCACCGTGGGTTCCGTACCACGGTTTTACGTGATTTACGAACAAAAACAAAAAGTTTGCCGCTAAGCGGTCATCCATCCAATCACTGATCAAGTCCGACGTTGCTTAACGTTGAATATCGTTTCGAACAAAAAAATGTATCATATACCGTCTTAAATTACCGTTACAGCGCCATCTAGCTCATGTTTAACAGTAACATAAAAGTATTTGTTTGTTGGAAACAATATTCAAAGTTAAGCAACGTCTGGCTCGGTCAGTACTTGGATGGGTGACCGCTTGGCAGCACACTTTTTTGTTTGTGATTGTAAATTACGTAAATGGTGGTAGGAAGGGAACCCTCGGTGCGCGAGTTTAACTCGCACTTGGCCGGTTTGTCCCATTACAACTACCTTGAGTTTGCAGTGAAATGCGTACACTGAAAAAAATATCTAACCAAACTCTATTTAAGTAACAACCAGAATTTGATAAGACATTATTAAAGTTATGTTCTTTCTAGTATTCGGTTTATCTATAAAAAACAAAACAGTTAATGTTATCTTGAATTGGGCTAAGTGTAATCAAATGTTTATTTATGTTTAACCTTACAAAAGTAAACAAACCTAATTGGTCACAGGTAAATAAACTGTTTAACTTAGTTATGCCGTATAACCTATTTGTTTAGCAGCCATGGGTTGGGTTAAATGTAAGGAGAAAGTCGTGTAAAACAATACTAAGTTAATTGGTTTAGGTATAACAGATAATTAGACTAAAGTAAACGCAGATACAGTAAGGTTTATTCGAACAGCGGATCTGTTATCAACATAAGGTGTCTACTACAAAATTTTTTTGAGCAAGATATAACTCAACTTGAGGTAAAGTATAAAGAAACGTTTTTATAAGATGTTAATAATGTTGTGAAGTAATATACAACATCAATTGTTCAGTTAAGAAATTAACAAAACTGATTTTGGTTAGGTATTGCATTAGTTATGTAGTTACTTTTTTCAAGGCGCATATAGCAGCTAACTAGCGCCGCCATTAGATATCCTCAATTTTCTATTCGTAGAAAATGAATTTCTAAAATCGGTTGTAGTTGGCATTTCTGCTAAAAACAGCCACTTTTAGCAAAAATGTCAACTACAACTCACAGATATTATTTTGAAACTATATAAAACCTTCTAAAAATAGCTTATGACTAGTTTTATATTTGCGACATTTGGTTTTTAGAAATTCGTTTTCTACGAAGAGAAAATTGAGGATATCTAATGGCGCCGCAGTGGGGTGTAAGAGGGCCCTTAAGTTACAGGTAGACGAAAGTTCGGTTACATCTAACGAACTATTTTTTTCAGTGTAGCACAGAAGGGGTTTACTCACCTACGCTTATGAATATTCTGCCATTCGGACGGCCAATATTCTAAGTTTGGTACGAAACCCTAAATGTGCGAAGTCCGACACGCACTTGGCCGGTTTTTCTAAAGCCCACGTGGGCAAAGTTTCGGGAATGGTTATATATTAATGGCTTTCGAAAAAATCGCTTTAATAACCAATGAAATATCTACTCGTAACAAAAAAGAATGACGCACTGAGACGGTTGATTGATTAGAGGGTTATTATAGAGCTTTTAGCGTATCAGGGTGTAAGAGTTGGGTGCTTAGGGCGGCGGCATACGGCTGAGTCAGATGATATTAATCTTCATTTTTTCAAGTTTCGGTGGAGACGATATGGATTATCGCGATCCGGTCGGAAGAGTTTGTGAAAAATACCTACTTTTTGGATACTTGTTTATGTGATCATTTTGTTGTGAGTATATAAAATTTAGGTATTTATAGTTTTGGATTACAGTACAGTGCAACAAACGTTCCGGTGGTCAAAAATCAAAACTACAGTCGCCATATTAAAATGGTGTGAATTTACACGACACTAGCGACGATACTGGTGTATCGTATATATATATATATATATATATATATAGTACGAAAGGTTGTTTGCACTGTAGGTTTTTACGGAACAAAACAAACAAGCTAAATAGTATAGACTGTTTACAAAATGTTGGAACCCCCGTGCGCTGTACCTTATGAGACTGTACAATCTAAATAAACAACCTGTTTTGTATGTTTTTGTCCCGAACCGATTAAATGTGCAATCCACAAACCAGATGACGATCTCGCTATCCGGATAGCGTGATTAGTCTCAACGACCTCCAAAGTCAAAGTCAAAGTCAAAATGGTAATAGGGTCCCCCAACTAACATGACGCCGACGCCTCGGGTTCGCCGGCGACCGCAAGGATACGCGAGGTATCAAAGAGTGCCGGGGCGCTTCTCGCCCCCACTCAATCGCAACCCCACCCACGTAACGGGGAACTCCCCTCCTGGTGTTGACTCACCTTCGGGTTTGAGGCTCACGCCGGTCGAAGGGATGCCCCCGAGAGATACAACCCAAGCCGAGGCTCCCCCCGTGGGGAGCCCTTGAGCGTTGGGTGCTATATGGGCTGAGACTCCTCCAGAGTCTCGCTCCAAAAAGCCCGGTGAAGCAGTAATGGCTGCAACAGCCATCTGCATAGTCAGCTCAGAAAAAAAAACACAAACTATCATCCCCGGACCAACCACGGCCCGGTTGAAAAACCATTGTTAGACGGCCTCGGCACGTACTAACGGCCCCTGACCACGATCTCGCTATCCAGGTAGCGAAATCGTTCATTTACGAGGTCCGCCAATTAGGGCATGAATATCGGAATCTCAGAATATCGAAATCCCGGAATCTCGGAACCTTAAGTCCGCTATTATAATCCGATACTGATTAGTCCAATTTCGTAATATCGTTATTAGTCAAATATTCTGCTTAAATTTTAAAATAAGATGTAAACGGTGCCAGCGCTCCGTTGTGCAGACGATTTAATGTTGTCTCACAACCTTCTTATTGAGCTCGTAAATAGTTACAGAATACTATCTTGTACAGGTTTCGTACTTCCACTAAAGTCCTACAAACTGTCATACTGCACCTAGTACACTATCCAAGAACAGGGGCCTGATTCTCGTGCGGATAGAGATAATCTCGAATTCGAGATATGTTTATTTATCATGATTTGATTTAATTAGTAAATTTGATTTAATCATGGCTTGTTAATCGCGATAACTGTTTTAGTTGATAGATCGACTAGTTTGAACTAGATATGTTGAAAAAATATGGGGGATATCATTTGCAAATAGTTTTTCGTATTATTAAAATCTCTTTATGGCCATATGTCGCACGCTAGCGCTCGACATGCATCGAGTGGTCGGTAGCAGTAGAAATGGGATGTCGCACGGAAAGTGGTATGAAAAATACCCCCCCCCCCTTTAAATAAAATACTATTTAGCCTCACTCACTAATTCTGACTCCTATTCATATTTACTTTCTGTGCAACATTCCATCTCTACTGCTACCGACCACAAGAGGTTTAAAAAATCCAAAAAACTATTTGCAAACTATATCCGCCATGTTTTTTGACTAACCTAGTCCAAACTAGTCGATTTATCGACTAAAACAGTTACCGCGATTAACAAGCTATGAGTTAATCAATTAAACATATCTCGAATTCGAGATTATCTCTATCAGCACGAGAATCAGGCACGTTGCTTAAGTTGCCCGTGTCTTGAAAATAATAGTAAAACTATAAAATATTAGGGCTCAGCGCCACAGACACTTTACATTTAGGGGAACGAGCACCCTCAGGCACCATAGAGTCGGCTCTACTGCTAACGAAGGGTGATTTCTTAGTTAGTTTCAAAACTATGTGATTTCAGATATGCTTTAATTATTAATTCAATATATTTTAATTTAACCATAGCAAGTAGGTTCCGAAAAAGGCCCAACCTATAACTTACTAAACTATTATAATGTTATGATAATTAAATTAGTGTAAGGGTCCTACTTCTTAGAATTTCTTGCTTAGTTTGTTTGCAAACTAGGCAGATATTCGCGTAGCCTTGCAGCGGGGACTGCAAACTCATTTGTCACCCGGGCGGATTGTTACCTCTCGCACCGGTCTGGCACCAGCACCAAGCCCCGGGTGATAGTTGGAGCTGGGGGTAACTGCCTAGCCCGTCGCTCCGTCCCGGTCAGCTGCTCATAATGAGTGAAGATAAAACCCTGCATTGACCTACTGGCACGAAACCCAAGAAACCCGACACGATGTTTCCAACAACATCATAAGGATTGACCATGACTCAGCTTCTGCCGAACCAATTGGTTTCGCCGTTGGCATCCCTTCACATCCCAGAGATTATGGCCGCTCGTATACCCGAGTCAAAGATTTTCTCAGATGAAATTCAACAAGGTCTAGTCACCAGAGCACAGGGAACGTCATTTACCAAAACTGATGTCAGCGCTCACCAAGACAGTGCCGAAATCGCCAGCAAAGTTTGGTCGCTCATTTTGCCGGCAAGTCCCACGGCTATGCTGCCAACGGAGTCCAGATGATGAGCAAGAAGTGGCTAAACCGCATTGTCGAACAACGCCTATCCCTTGCCCTTGACTTCTACGTCGCCGAACGCATCTGACAGCGGGGAAGACGACAGTGTGAAAGAAAACGTCACTAAGCCGAAGCCTATGCCTCGTTTACGGTCCATTAATCTATCTACAACACCTAAGTCAATTTCGCAATAACCCGTTAATTCAAAGGCATCGTCCACACCGGTCACTTCCATGACCTCTAGAAGATAGGCAATGTGATCATGCCGCCTAAGCCCGGGAAGAACGTACTAAATCCAGAAAGCTATCGGCCGACCAACTCCTATCAAATATCTCGAAGTTGTTCGAAAGACTTCTGCTGCGCTACATCCTCTTATCCTACACGCCGCGTTGGGATCAATTTGGATTCAGGTCTGAATATTCCACCACACTCGAACTGACAAGAGTAATACATGAAGCAACAGTGGCTGTCAACAAGTGGGAAAACCCTGCCGCCGTGTTTCTTGATATGGAGAAAGCCTTCGACCGTGTGTGGCATCCCAGTCTGCTGTACAAGTTATCGACGCTAGAGATCCCAAGACGCATCATAAGGGTGGTGTTATCCTACCTCGAAAACTGCCATTTTTGGGTACTAGTGGAAGATGCCTTGGCTGTGGACGCCAATTTTTACCTTTTTTAAATTATAATAGCTTATTAACTTGTATGCGACAAAAACGGAAGGAGGGATTAGTGTATATTTGTATTTTACATATGTATTGCCTTAGTGTTAAAAGTAAGCGTGTTTTTCGTCAGCTGGATATTTTTGATGCATTGCCTGAAGTTTGCTTTTGCTAAAATGCTAGAAGCCTTTAATTTATTGAGAATGCACTATCAAGTTTCTCTCTTAAAGACATAAACATAATGTTAGTAAATAAAAGTTTCGTTCCGTTTGTTTTCAATTGTATTTTTTAAAGATGATTTTGAGTTTTTTGATTTAATTAGTAGCAGAAGAGTAGCGGAGTGGAGGAGTTTCTATGAACGCATTTATATGAAGAAAGAGGGTTTTCTAAAAAATTAATAAATAGCACTGGTTTAGTAGTTTTATTTTTTAATTTTTTTGAGTATTTTAGTGAAGATATTCATATTCATATATTTCGTAAAAGTATTTTACATGTCATGACATTACATTATAAAATAATTATAAAAATTAATTCTACATTTCATTCATTATTATTATTATAAAATTCGTTTAAGTCATAAAAGGCTTTGTTTTGGAGCCACCATCGCAGTTTTGTCAGAAATTTAAATAAGTCGTCACATATTTTAATGTCCTCTGGTAGTGCATTATATACTTTAAGTCCAACTACAAATAGAGTCTTGGACTTATTTCATAACTTTGACGATTCAAAAGTGATTGTAAAATCCTTATTTGAATAAAACATTTTGACTTTGACTTTGACTTTGGAAGGTTTAGCTATTTTATGTGGGAACAGTGTAAGGTTATGACAATGTCCAGTGTTGTAATTGTGTTTAGTACTTCGCGTAGGAAATATTTCAGAAGGTATTTTTAATTTAGATTTTGTTGTGCTATTTTAAATATATTTATCAAAATTGATTTCAGTTTTATGTGTTTTTTATAGTTTAATCATTACAGAAGTTGTTTTATTTTTATGTTGATTACAAAAAGAAATTAATTTAAAACATCTTGTATCTAAAACAACTTTATGAAAATATGTTAAATTCCGATATTAGTATCGGAATTCCGATATACAAATCTAATATCGGAAATCAATATCGGACTTGAAAACCTAAATATTACATGCCCTACCGCCAATAAGTACGCCAGTCAAACAGTAATGTAAACATACAAAATCACGCGAATTGTACTTAAGGTGCGTATGGTTTTTGTAAAGTTCGCATAGTTTGTAGATTACTAATGCACACTTGGTGATAGTTTTGCTTTACTTAATTACACCGAAATACGTATAGCGTCATGTAACGTAAACTCAAAGAGTAGTTATAGACTTCTGAATGGTCTGGAAAGAGTTGAACGTTATATGCATACATATTTGGCGATATCATATATAAACTCAGTGTCAGGATTTTTAATAATTTAAAAGTTTTTAGCGGTTGTAAGGTACAACGTACCGTTTCACGTTAGAAATAATCCTTTCTGCTCTTTTTCGAAGTTAAAATGCTCCTTCCAATCAGCTGCTAATCCCCATAGGACGTAAGAATGAAATAATGAGAAATAGCAGTAACGGAGAGTAGTGGGTGGTAAAAAGGATAATAATGTACAGAGCGGGTCTAATCGTAGCTCCGGTCGGCTTGGTCTAAGCTAATTCCAAAGAATTTAGTATGTTTTATATTAAATTCATTAGAATCGGTATGTTTTCAATATCTCAATCAACATACTGATCTGATGTTTGATGTTTAGACACAGATAATACACAAAGTGTTCAACCCCCGAGGTTAAAATGCGTCAAACCACATCTTTTGGTTTAAAAAAGTCTTGTTTTAAATTTTTTCTTTAAGCTAAACTTATAATTTAAAATATGGGAACAGCCGAAAACGACAATATAAATCTTCCATAAATAAACATAAAAAAATCATAAAAATCAGATCCTTCCAAGAATACCGGAGCACTAAGGCAAAATACCTACAAGAAAAAAACGACGGAATTATTATATGTATAAGGCTGTGACGAGCTAACGTACGGACGGACATGACGAATTTATAAGGATTCTGTTTTTGCTATTTGGTAACGAAACCCCAAAACAGCCGGTTTAAGTAACTCTTCATTCGGTTTTAAGGGTTCCGTACCACAAAAGGAACACTTTGTTGTCCGTCCGTCTATCTGTCAAGACCCTCTTTCGCAGGAACGCGTGAAGGTATCAAGTTGAAATTAATACCAAATACTAAGGTCTACGTCCCTTGAAGCTGTAAAGCACAGCTTTAAGCTTAGACCGTAGCTAAAATCCAGCTTCTAAGTCAACGCAATAAAAACATTCACAAACAAATCAAAACTTAATGGGGTACTTCCCGTTGACCTATAATCATGAAATTTGACAAGATGTTTACAAATATAGGAAAAAAATCAAATACTGATAATTAAGACATAAACCTGTGACACTTGATCTCATGGTGCAAGAACTATCTACATATAATAACAGAGTATGGAACCCTCGCGGCCTCGGTGCTTCCCTTCACTTAGAAGACCTATCAGGTGAAAAAAACCTATTACCGTGGGAACTTCTGACCAGGATAGGAAGTATCTTACCTACACTACCTTGTAATGATATCTAACAATAAAAATAAACTAAAAATAAGCATTAAGTTAGCTTTTTAGTGAAATAAATAATTTTCTATTTTAATGATATAAGACATAATCTACGTGTGTGCCAAATATGGTCTAAATACTTATTGAGCCACGAAACATACAAACACCACCACAAACTTCTACATTAAATTATAACATAGAAAAAGAGGTAATAAAGGTACTGAAAAAAAAAATCAAAAAGGAAAATGTTTGTTTTCTTTGCAGCCTAGTTGGTAGTATGGCTGCTGTGCAGATGGTGTGGGTTCGATTTCCGCACTGGACAAAAAATTATGTCATAATATAAACGAAAACTTGTAGACATTATGCACATTATGCGTTTAATGTTAATAATCCAACCAAAGAGAAAGAGCCAAGATTTGTACAGTGTGTCACACAAAATTTATGACTTTTTAACTTGGCTGGATTATGACATTAAACGCATTGAAGCAGTAAACAGAACGCACCTTTAAATAGTCGTTGCCGGCGACATCTACTTTTATGTATTATTTCAAAATAAAATGTCTAGGTGCCATATAATAGAAGTCATACCTAATCTAAAGCAAGTTAGTGAGGGCGGGGCCCAGGGGTTCTAAATTTACCTTGCGTCCTAAGTGCTGGAGGTGTGTACCACTTAGTCTTTACTGCTTGCCAGCCTTCATACGTCCCCACTGCTGGGGCACGGCCTACCCTCATAAGCGAGGGTGATTGAGCCATAGGTCCACACGTGGGCCCAGTGAGGATTGTGGACTTCACATACGTCTTTTTTTTTTCTTGACGTATGCAGGTTTCCTCACGATGTTTTCCTTCACCGAAAAGCCAGTGGTGTGAATAAATTAATCAGTGTCCTTGAGAAATTAAGAAAAGACTCATTGGTACACGCCGACCCGGGGTTCGAACCTCCGCCACTTGGGACGTGAAGTGAAATTTAAACCCCTCGGCCACCATCGACTAGTCTTTACCAATTTCTTGAAATTGATTATTCACACCATTTCATTGGAAAACATCGTGTCATCAAACAAATAAAGATATAATAATATGTTAAGTCCACAATCCGCACTGTGCCCGCGTGTGGACTATGGCCCAAACCAGCCTCTCGGTTAAGAAAAGGTCGGGCCCCGAGAGTAGGAATGAATAAGTCAGTTAAGGAAGTAGTTTTTTCGTGATAGAGATATCAATTTCAATTACATTTTACCGGTCAATATGTGTGTTTACTATGTGCGTTCTATTGACGGCATTGAGAGCCATGACATCGCATAGGCATTGAAATAGTTCTGTTCACCAAATGTAAACAAACAATATGGCCGTTCACTATTTCGACATCGCATCCACTACTCTACAGCCCGAGCATGCAGCCAATGCGTTAAATGCGGTCCGGAAGTGACGTCATAGCGCATTCATTTTTGGTCAACAGAACGATCTAATGTGCGCATAGAGAGTATTGAGCGCATTCAATGCGTGTAATGCTTGTCAGGAAAACGCCCCTTATTCGATTGTAGTATGTCAGAGGTGAAAAACCTTTTAACATTGGGAGAGCGAAATGTCCGATGTGAAATAAGTCGCAACCAGCAAAAATAAATAAAAGGATACAATTAAGTGCTCATTTGTATAATTTACCTTATTAATGATCAGCAGCGATAATGATTAAATGCGAAAATTCTTCTAAAATCGCCTTTGCCTCGGTGTGTCTGTCCATTTATCCATACGAATGTTTGATGCAGTAAATTTTCTGTTTGTTTTTCTTATTAATCAGATTCTTATTAAAAAATCTAATTAATCATAATTAATTGTTTATTTATGGTACATACTACAGACTATACCTAGTATATTATGGTATAATTAATACTAGTTTTATGGTTTGTCTCAAGGCAAGATAATAACTTGGGCATATTGTTTCGAAGTTTGGTTTTTTTTTTTTTAATAATGTTACCGACTATTAAACCTACGGTGTAGTCAAAGATGAATACTACGTCGGTGTGTATTAGCGAGTTACGTATTAGATAACATGTTATACCTAGACTCTCAAATAGGTAATAATAACATAACATACAAGCCTCTGATGGAGCATGTTATATTTAATCCATACTAATATTATACATGCTATAGTAACTCTGTTTGTCTGTCTGTTACCGCTTCCTGCTTAAACCGCTGTACTGATTAAGATAAAATTTGGCATGGAGATAGTTTGAGTACCGGGTAAGTAAATAGGCTACTTGAAAACGTCAAGTGTGAGTCGGTTTTTTCTACAATTGAGGAGTTGCCGAATTCTACACCGATGAACGAATTTAGTACGGGCGGAACCGCGGGCAAAAGCTAGTTAATTATAAATTGTATTTTAATTAAATAGTATTGCAACAAATGTGACAAAGTCATAGGTACACCATACACCTATTCGGAGGTTAAAGATTTGTGGAACATTATTATGTGTAATTACACCTTAGCACGATGATCTCCCTGCCGGGTTATCTCTAAGAACTACAGTATGGGTTCTTCGAGAAAGAAGTTCCTTATGAGATTTTTGAAGGGTCGGCAACGCGCGTGTGATGCCCCAGGTGGTGCAAGCGTCAAAAGGTTGCGGTGACCGTGTACCATCAGGCGGATCGTCGCCTTGTTTGCCACCTTAGCATTAGTGGTTTACAAAAAAATGAGGATAAAGAGTTGTTTTAAATTGTTCTATGTTTTTTCTTTCATTCAACTGCTGTATAAATTTATTTCGTACGGAACACTATTGCACATTAACCTTCAAGTGGTTTTTTTCCTTTTTTATATTCTAAATTGAAAAATTTAAGGTAGAAGACGGATAACGTACTTTATTTTAGCCCAAAACATGCACGGCAGGTTTTATGGTTTATTCATATTTGGTCTTTGTAAACCAAACATTGTGCAACACGTACAAAAACAGTGTAGTTTTAAATATATTTTTTTATTACATGTGCTCCTTAAGCACACAGATTATTCAGTTTTGTGATGAAATTACGTAGTTATCCAAAGACATGGTGGTTAATATTTTAAAATTAATTAAAAAGTTAAAAATCAAAATTATAATGTTGATCGACCTGAGCTGCTTTAAGAAATTCTTTAAAATATGTTTTAAGGACTGTTCGAAATTTCGTTTTTTTCTGTTTTTCAAGCGGTTATTACGTTTCATTTGCGGTAAGTGCAGTGTTTCAAACATGAAGAAAATATTGTTATTAAAAACAATTTACTCTACTGACTCAAAGCCACAAAGAAAAATATCAATTTACTATTAGAAGACAAACTCAAAATCAATTTTCTTATTATTTAAATTAGGTTGTTTACAAACACTTTTAAAGTAAAAGAAGAAATGAAGTAAATTACAAAATCAAACATAAATCAAAAAAAGATATATATACATAAAATTTTCGACCCGACTGCTGAATCGAGGGCCGTGGGTTCGATTTCCGAACAAGATAAACATTTATGTAATGAACATTTGTGTTGGTCCTGAGACTGAGTGTTTTCTATTTATAATATGTTTGTATTTACAAAACAAGCATATATTTATATTTTGTATCAGAGGTGTGGTATCCATAGTACAAGATTTGCTTGCTTGGCGTTATTAATACTAATTTATTATTATAAGAGTAATAAAGAACATACAAAAGCTTACAAACACAACCTTTGTGGAGAGAAAGATTTGTAAAATTATAGAGTTGCATGAGCTTACAGTGCAACAAACTATTCTGTTCCAGTGATCAAAAATCAAAACTAAAATCGCCATATTAAAATGGCGTAAACCTACACCACACTAGCGACCATACACCGAAACAGAAATGTTTGTTGCACTCTAGCTGTTTGCCGGTTGTAAAAAACCGAAACTACAATCGCCATACTAAAATGGTATGAACTTTCTCGACACAAGCGACTATATACCGGGCCAGAAAAGTATTTTGCACTGAAGCTGTTTGTATTAATATCCTATCCTATGGCATCCTATATTTTCAAAACAGTATTTGTGTGAATGTAATCTGTGATTTTTATTTGATTTTTAGATTTAAGTGTAATAGGTACCTACATAGATTTCGAGTCCTGTAATTTGACCTATGGACTGTAATTTGTCCTAAGCAAACCTGTGGACTCTTTCTTTTTCTATCAATGGCGGCATTTTGTTTGTTTATGGTTATTAATACAAGTTAGAAAGAGACAAGAGACCTTACTTTCGCTTCGGCTCTGTCACACGTTTGCGATCATTTTTTTCCACATCTGGCTAGGAAATGCGCTGTCCAGAGAGCTTATTGGGAACAGTCTCGAGCTATTCGTACTCTAGAATTCGAGAGAAACATGTATGCAAGTACATTCAAGCGGGTTTCGAGAGGTAAGTCAGACTTCCATACATTTTAGTCTCGATTTACAGAATTCGAATAGCTCGAGACTGTTCCCCATAAGGTCCCAGTTCTCTATGTTGATGGTGTAATATGAGAAGTAAAGATTTCTTTGCTTTGTTTCAAGTTGATTCTTTCTTAGATTCCCTTGCACTAAAAGATCTATTATAAAAACAAAATAGTCTAATGGTAAACGAAATGTATAGGCCCCGCTTGAAATCCTGAATAAGGCTATAATTTTTGTTTTTTCTAAACAAAAATAAGCTCATGGAAAAAAAAATTCTTCGCATGGTTATTCGTTAAAACTCCTCATCGTTGACATTGCATATTTCCTGCCATCCTGTCCATCATCACCTGTAAAAAGGTTGAACTGTAAATAAAAAATTAAATTTCAACAAAAAAAGAAACCAACTTCAAAAAACTACTAAAAAGTAGAAAATGAAGGCCTAAAGCCAATGACCTCTACTACTGCTCACTGGACTGGCTGCTGTCAAACGTTTTTTGTGCTTACTTGAATAACGCCATTTTGGCGCTGTAGGCAGATACGGAAGTCCATATAACTAAAATTAGTGATGTCCGCAAGTCGACATTATATCTGTGATATATCTTCACTTGCCACTAGCTCTATCTTTGTTGGCGAGAATTCTCGTTGATACCTTTCGATTTAGTCCAACCTGGACCATATTTTTTTGGGTTTGA
Source organism: Apoda limacodes (assembly GCA_946406115.1). Classification (NCBI taxonomy): domain Eukaryota; kingdom Metazoa; phylum Arthropoda; class Insecta; order Lepidoptera; family Limacodidae; genus Apoda; species Apoda limacodes. The sequence goes on from OX291559.1 coordinate 14,960,001, forward strand.
ACTCCTATATAAAGTAAAGGAAGTATTGTAATCGTGCGGAAAAATCGGGTTTTTTTAGAACAATATATCAATGAAACCTGGGACTTGTTACTTCAATGTATTGTTTCTATACGTACCGCCTGTCGATTGGAATGGGTCTGATCGCAGCCGCCATTTCCTCATCATAGAAATATGGTCCCAGTTTGACCATGTCGGCCTCCTAACTAGAGAAATGGTTCGAACTGCTTTATGATATAAATGATATAAAGTATCGTATGCTTTATGATATAAAGTATTGTAGTTCTAAATTCGTAGAAACGTTAACAGATTCAATAATTTCAGCAGTAGACTTGTGTCAAATTAAAACTAGCATACCTCATATAGAAACAGTTTATTCAGAATTTAGAGGGTCAGTTCTTTGTCGTCGAAGAGCATAGCTGAGTTTGGTAAGCCGACCGTGCACCTCCAAGACCACTGTAGAGACAGTCAGATGTTCACTTCTAGCATGTAGGTCTAGATCGCCATCGCCGATTTACCCCTTTAATGACCACGAGAAACTCATAGTTGTGCCTTGAATCCAGTGATGGATAACAGTGCTTTATGCTATAAAACCACCTCATAAGTGGCTTGAATTCCACGATACGTTTGACTCGGTAGTTCATGATAACGCGCGTATAAGAAAAACTATATTGAAATCTGTTTATCGATACATTTTGAAGCTACGATGCCACAGGCAGATACAAAGTAAGACCTGCTTTCTAAGTTAAAGGTATGCTAGTATCAAAGACAAGACTGACTGAGTTTTACAGCATTCTAAATATTACAATTTCCATGTCCATATTGGCCAGCTTTCTAAATATCGATATAAAAATTATGACCTCTTTGAATCACTATCAAATTCTGAACAACACAAATAAATATCAATTTTGTCGAAATTCAATATTGTACTGCTAATATAGTATTGCAATAACAATTTCTGATTAAATCAGATGGTTTACATATAAATTTTACATCAATTTTGAATAAAAACAACACTAAATGCACGTACCTGTGAAACTCCTCTTGTAACGTTTGCATAAGACACATTGGTAATTCTTTACTTTCCAAGAACGTGAGATTTTTACGTAACGATGGTTTTAACTGATAGAACACCACATTTAAATACACAGGTAAAAATTAAAAACTCTCGGAGGACACTAGATTTTCACAAAAAAAAACTAAATTGATTTCATACAAAACCCGCCATTACACACCAACATTTAAAAATAAAAAACTTTTTTTTTCACGAAAATAGTTGCCAGTCTAAAGAGAAAAATAAAAACAGGATTCAATCGATTTTACTTTTCTCTAATTTTAATCGATAGAAAAGCATATTTATATACTCGAATAAAATCAAAAAACTGGCAGCGAATCCAAACCTTGCCAAGTTAGGTGGTAAGGAGCGAAGCGACGAGCCATTAGGTTACATGGTGAACACCGCACAAGCCGAGCGAAGCGTACCGCGGCAGAGGCCGGCGAAGTGCCAGAAACAAATTGTTCTAATTTAGAATTGTTTGGCAGGAGTAGGGGGGGCAGGGTAGACACTGGTTAATTGATCTGAGTGACACAGGTACAATTTGTTTCTGGCGCTCGCCGGCCGCTGCCGCGGCACGCTCCGCTCGGCTTCGCGCGCTAACTTTCATGTGCTCCGCTTGACTTTGCGTACAAGTTTTTATGTTCCAAAGTGGGTTGCCGTGACTACACTAAATAACTACAAGTTGGTTGTAAAAAAAAAACTTGCGAGCGCCAGAACCAATTTCTACTTATTTAGTATAGTCACGGCAACCCACTTTGGAACATGAAAACTTCCGCGTGAAACCAAGCGGAGCACATGAAAGTTAGCGCGCGAAGCCGAGCGGAGCGTGCCGCGGCAGCGGCCGGCGAGCGCCAGAACCAATTTCTACTTATTTAGTATAGTCACGGCAACCCACTTTGGAACATGAAAACTTGCGCGTGAAACCAAGCGGAGCACATGCAAGTAAGCGCGCGAAGCCGAGCGGAGCGTGCCACGGCAGCGGCCGGCGAGCGCCAGAACCAATTTCTACATATTAAGTATAGTCACGGCAACCCACTTTGGAACATGAAAACTTGCGCGTGAAACCAAGCGGAGCACATGAAAGTTAGCGCGCGAAGCCGAGCGGAGCGTGCCGCGGCAGCGGCCGGCGAGCGCCAGAACCAATTTCTACTTATTTAGTATAGTCACGGCAACCCACTTTGGAACATGAAAACTTGCGCGTGAAACCAAGCGGAGCACATGCAAGTTAGCGCGCGAAGCCAAGCGGAGCGTGCCGCGGCAGCGGCCGGCGAGCGCCAGAACCAATTTCTACTTATTTAGTATAGTCACGGCAACCCACTTTGGAACATGAAAACTTGCGCGCGAAACCAAATGCAGCACAAGAGAGTAAGAAAAAAAGGCCGGCGAGTGCCAGAAACAAATTGTACCTGTGTCTCCCAGATCAATAAACCGGTGTCTACCCTGCCCCCCCTACTCCTGCCAAACCATTCTAAAATAGAACAATTTGTTTCTGGCACTTCGCCGGCCTTTTTTTTTATCGATTATTACTTTAAAGAGTAAGTACTCGATTGTTGAATACTGGCAACATTGCTATTAAAAAAAAAACAACCTGTTATTTTTTTTCTCTAATGTGTTTTGTTTTTGTAGATATTTATTGTTGTGTAATGGTTGAATTTGTATGAAATTAATTTATTTATTTTCCGGAAAAACTAGTTTCCTCCGAGAGTTTCTGAATTTCATCTTTGTATATAAATGTGGTATTCTATCAATAGAAATTTTTATTACGTTAATACCAGGCGTTCTTGGAAAGTAAAGAATTACCGTTAATTCAGCAAATTTTTATAATGTTTACAATCTACCAAGACAGCCATGTACAATATACGTCAAAATTAGTTCCCTGAGACTTCCGCGGTAGCGTTTCAAATTGACATACAAAACTAGCTTTCATTTGTATAGAAAAGCCAGTCTAGTGGGTAACAGTAGAGGTCAGTGCCTAAAGCAAACATAATGACAAAACATTGAACTTACTACTGCCGTGTTTTTTTGTCTTTCTGTCAGATGCCGATATAAGTATTTTTGCACGCCTCATAAGCGGAGCGGTGAGGTAGTGCTCTACTCTCGACATGTCAAAAAACCCAGTCTTTCGAAACTTAAATGACGTTTTTTTTTTAATATAACACTTACAGGATAATATGAGTACACTAATATGAAGTTAAATAATCTGTCTAGCACATATGGTACATTTTATAAACAATTAATTTGTTTAATATAATAAATAATAACATTAAAACTAATCATTCTTGGACGTCCGTGAGTCTGTGTTTATGTGACCATGTATGTGGCAGAGAAATTGGTCGAAAAATTCATCTTACCGGAATACTTTTGTTTTTAATATATAAAGTATTACACTGTGCTGATTCCTAGTTAATATGAGCGTTCTTAGTACTGTCGTTTTATTATAGTTTATAAAAAACTAATATACCACTGTATACTGTATATCTATATATTTTTTTTAAATGTAAATGACCGACATGAGGCGTGCACTTTTGGATTTTCCAAATTTTTACCTATTTTACTATATTCTTTTGGAATTTGACTGAAAAACGAAAAAAACACGTATGTCAGCTTTAGTAACTTATTTTTTACTTTTGAGTCATTTTAAGGGTTGCGTAGCCGAATGGTGAAAACGGAATCCTTTATGCCACTAAATACACTTTAATAAAATATCCAACAATATAGTTTTTTACAAAATTGGCTTGTAAGACTTTTAGGTAGCCGCAATAATTCTCTTTATTTGGAACCCTACATTTTTTAAAGTAAGCAAAAAGGGTTGTTTATGACTTATCTAATGTTTGGCAACGGAACCCTAAAGTCATCAAACGGGAGAATGGACAGCTATGGGAACTACAATGATTTAGTTTTTACCATTTGGTTGCGAAAACCGAAAATTCATCAAACGGATGTTAAGATTAAAGCCCTAACCACAATGAAGTTAATGAGTACGTAGTTTTGAAAAAAAAAAAAAAAATAATAAAATGCCACGCGCCATGCTAAGTGAAATTGAAATATAATGGACATTACAATACTATAATGGTTTGGTTCTCACTATCCAGCTCATAATATAACTCAATACATAACGTCAGATGGATGGATGGACAGACCTGGCTGCGAAACCCTAAAAACGGAACTGTCAAAATTAGTTTTTTACGCAATACGAAACTATAGTTTACAAGCTACAAATGATGATATTGAAACCAGTTTTCCTGGTCCGATCCTTATCAAATTTGAATGGGACGCCAGAATCGCCCTTAACATATATGTAAAAATCGGTTCATAAACAACGAAGTTATGCAGGACTAGGGTTGCCATCCGTTGGAAGACTAATTTTAGTTTATTTTTTGATTTTCTAAGTAACTTTTAAAAAGAAATTGTTGACATGTCCGGGTGCTAAGCTCCAAAATCCGGGGCTTTTACGCTTCTTGTCCTAGTTGCTAGATTTTATAGATGGCAACCCTATGCAAGACTCATACATAAAAAACAAACAAACTTGCCTACACATTGTTAACTTCCTTTTTTTTTAACCGGTTAAAAATATTTTTGTTAGATAACTTACTGCGTCAATGCTTATGCATGCATGCATAATTCAATGACATTTATATGTTAGCATATCGACCGTAGAAAAAGTAAAAAGTAACAAGTGTAAGACTGGTTAGCACGTCGAGGGTTCTGTAAAATATTAAAATATACATATCTTACAATGATTTATTATATTATTTCAATGTTTTAGAATAATTTTCGAAATTTAATGGGAACATATTGGAACCTTAAACAATCATTTTAAGAATAAAGTCAGATCAGTTGTTTGCTGCTAAGTTAACGTAAAACTTCACTGGTCAGGCTAAAGTTTTTTTATTGGCCAATTAACCAACTTAAATTAAAAAGTAATCAGAATTCAATTATTATCAGTTAATTTCTGCGGTTGGGTCACATAACCCTATTTCTATTTCAGTGCTCAATTTAAACTTTTCAATCCAGTAGATTCAAGAAAATAGGCTGTTACAGACGGAGAGACAGACAGGGTAGTTCTTTATAGTTTCAGTTCACTGACCTCTATTTTCTGGACAGGCTATCGTTTATAAAATAAGAACTAGGTATATTAACTGCCAATTTGAGCTTTCTTTCAAATGTCTAACAATTAGTATGGTTCTGTTTTGTCGGACATAATGTACATTATGCACTTGGTCTTAGAAAATGCGTTCGACTATCTACTTAGGGACAAACTCTAGGTGGCCTGGAGCGCACAACTTGTATCCGGAGCCTATTTATCCTTTTAATCCAGGACATGGACAAAGGCATAAAAACCCAGGGTACAAGTCCAGCGGGAATAAGTGGCTAGCGTAGATCAGGGTGCTCAGCCAACTTCTTTTTGACATAGCCTTGGATTTTATAACTAAGAATTGCCAAAAAGCTTTGCCTTGGAACATCCTATATGCAGATGATGTAGTTGTTGTAGACAAACTACAACAATCTTTCAATCACTGGATCACAGCATTAGAAGAGTACGGTCACGCGAACCTGTTTTATTAATCCACCGAACCCTATAACATTAGCTAATGTAGAAAATGTTAAAATTGATTATCAGCGTAAATGGAAAGATAGACAGCAATGTCAAGCATAAGATAACATTCAGTTGGGCCAAATAGTGACAGTTGACTGGTGTCATTTGCGAAGAAATGATGCCCCTTAGATATATAATTGAACGCTTTGAAGTTGGGAACAAAATATTATATTGATAAAATAATTCGATGGCCGCTGACCTTTAACTATCAGCGCCAAAATAGCGAAAAGCAAATTGCCTCATACTGATGTTTTTTGTACCTTGTCCCGTGCTTAATATGTAAAGCTCAGGGTTCCGTTATTTCTTGGTTCGTACGGAATCCTAGATATAAAACCTATAAACGTTGAAATGAAAGATGAAAGAAAAGAGTTCTGTTGTAGACACGAAATTATTTTGTGCTATGGTGAAGAAAGCTGAAGAAAGGGGAATGAACAGGGACAAATAACAGGGTAAATGGCATCGAGACAATTACCTACGTCCTTTGAGTGAGAGTCCATCACTTCGTTTCAACGTTGAAAGGGGTTAGTTCGACATGAAAACATCCTTATGGCTTTTTTAATCATTATTTGCTTTTACCTAATATTGGTATATAGCAAATGTGTGCAAATGGGTTCATATATGTAAATACGTAGAAGATATTTATAATAATACTAGCTGTCCCGGCGAACGTTGTTCCGCTGCCGTCCCTCTGTACCCGGCGAAAGTTGGTTTTTACCTATAGTGCCCGAGTCCGGCTCGCACTTGACATATCGAGATAAAAACTATCCTATCTTTTAAGTTGGATCAAATAACAGATATTTACGAAGTTTGATCAAAATCGGTTCAGTAGTTTAGGAGTCCATTGAGGACAAACATTGTGACACGAGATTTATATATATTAAGATAAGATTAGAATATTACACAAATCTTATAGTTCAATGTATCTTTATTTTGAAAAGAAAACTGACTGTCAAACATATTAACTTACCTATGGGTCTATAAAATTTAAATCTGCTATGTGTGTGACGCAAGAAAGAGTTTTGGAAAATACTTCCCTAAGGGGTTAATTCGGGGCTGGTATAGAAATCCGTCATTTTGAAGCTTAAAGCATGAAAAATGGTATTTGGCCTTTGGTGGGAAATTAAGATTGATGTTCAAAATCCAGTTGGTGTAAATAAAGAAAAGGTCTGGAAGGGGGTGGGGATGGTAATATATACGTTTTTAGGGGTTGGTACTCGTTGTTTGCGATTTGTGGCTAAACTATGTATCTTATGGAAAAAAGTTATATGTAAAAGTTGTAAAATTATCAAGAAAAATGCAAAATACCGTTTTTTCGGTTTTTAATTTAATAACTATAGAAAAATTTTTTTTTCATAAATATAGCCGAAAATATTCTTCTTTGTGTTTTAAACCAGACCAAATTTTTTCAAAACGAAATATTTATTTTTAGATGTTATATGAACTAAATACAAAAAAATTACCTTATTCTCAATCGATAAATTTGGTTAGCAAATTTTTGACAAATGACCTTTACCAGTGCAAATTTTTTATGTTGAAACCTCAGCTTTCATATAGAATTAATTTTATATACAAAAAGCGTCGTAAAAAAAGCGAACAACACCCGAAAAAACTACTATTCAAAAATCGATTTTCGGTGAAAATCTTTAATTTCTTTTTCAACTTTTTCAAAATATTGTTACTAATGTAATACTACTTCTCTCCTTTCACAATGTTAATTCACAAAAAAAACGAGTTGCACTCCGGGAGTGCCGGCAGAAGTGAAAACCTTTACACACGATTCGTGCTTAACACTCAAATATGTCAGAAGACATGTCTTTGACATTGTCAAGAAATAATAATGTTTGTTTATTTACTTTTTTGACGTAGTATATTTGACATCGCAAACTGTCATAGAATTAAAATTCCATATCCAACCTCCCTGTACTACTCATAATCGCGAATACTAAAAATAAAAATTATAATAGGCGTGGCATTACGGTTTCCGTCTTACGAATTTTCACGATTAGGACATGTGACCTGACGCGAGTTTATCATTTTTTACCCATACCAAAAAAAGTGCACAACGCCGCTAAAGAAGTTTTCACTTCAAAAAATCACAAACACTAAAGTTAGATACATATTCTTTAGCGTCATCCTAAAAAATTGTTGGTTATGGTTATTTATTTGCTAGTGTTTTTAAGTTCCTGTTACCTACCTAATTAAAGTCAAACACGAACTTAGAAACAACATCAAAATCAAAAGAGCAAATTTTTTTATCTTAGGCCATTTATGTCGAAATGAACAGTCGAAGCTGCGAAGTTGTAATTGCAAACCGTTTTTGTCAACTACCAAAAAAAAAATTATTTTTTTTGGTCTCATTAATATTAAGCGCGCGATCAAGTACCTACGATATATATATATATATATATAGTGTCTAATAGATAGGGTAGCCATACGTCCCGTATATACAGCACTATCACCGTATTTGCATACCGTCCCCTATTGCTATTTTGTCCCGTTTTTTGTTAAAATACGCACAGGGAGCGATTTGACTGTTGCAAATCGTCAATTTAGTGAACAATTGTATCATAGAGGAAACAAGTACTTGAATTGTATTAAATGACACAAAAAAATTTTTTTTTAAACTTTTTACTAATCTCGAGAGACATCACCTCAAACGTCCCGTATCTGTTCCCAATAATTATGGCAACCCAACTGAGAGACAAAGACCAATAACATCAAAAATAGTATTAAGAGTAAATAACCAGTCACCTACGCTTTTGCTTTGTATGCTTCCCTTGCTCGATCTTCAGTAAACAGTTCCTTATAGGTTATTACTCTATTAAGCAGTTTCATTGCTCCAGTAACCTCGATACTAACAATAAAATGTATATGAATGTGTCATTTACGTATCCGTCGATAAAAGGATGTATGATTGTCATGAAAGCACTTCAATTTCAGGGAAGCTAGCTATAGTTGTGTGTCTATTATGCTCTTTTAGTAATAATTATTGATACTATAATTAAATGGACACGAAAGTAAAAAACGTAATAATCTAAATTAGCCATCAAATACTTGCAAGCTGGTAATAGGATTTTGGAACGCGCTTTCTACAGAAATTCACAGAGCACAGAGTAGAAACTTGTCTAAGCTTTAAGTCAAAGAATTCTATCTTAAACAGATTAAAGAGGAAAACTGACTCTCCAACCATCCACAATTAAGATGTTAGGTAGGTGACCAATATATATGCGTATATATATATATATATATATATATATATATATACTAATAAGTAATTTATGTTTGTATATGCTTATCTTTGTATTTTTATGTACTTATCTATAAGTATGTATTAGATTTAATTCTTGGTATCGATGTATTTTTTTCCTGGACAGATAATATAAGAATACATTTAAATTAAATATTTACACCGCCAAAAGTTTTTCTGTTTAGCCCTACGGTTGGCTGGTAGAAAATGCTATATAGCCACCATATAACATATAAAAAAAAAATAATGTTAATTTGGACCTGGTGAAACGCCTTTTATGTTGATGATTGTATAAAACTTTGTTACGAGTATAAATGTTTTTATTGTACCTACAAGAAAAAAAAAGCAATTCGTCACTAAAAAGAAAAAAAAATAAAAACTTTTTAACAAAAAAAATAACCGGTTCAAAAAGATGCACTAAAAAGGTAAAAATAATTACTAATTTCCAAAAATCTGATCTGAATTACAGGTTAAGTTGGTTATGTACCTATGTAACAGTTTATAAAAAAAATCTAAGTCGACAAAGCATACTATGGCATTAAAGATTTCTTAAATTAATTACGCAATAAATAGTAATATTCTGAATAGCTCATTAATGATTATTAATTTATGTAAGAATATTTATTTTTTAATTTATTATGGCAATATATTACAAAATTTTTGTTAAAATTAATTCTTTAAAAATGTATGTGAAAATGACTTGTACTTTAACTGTATTGAAAAAAGTTTTGCTTTGACTTTGCTACTGTAGCCTGTGGACGCTTGTAACACCAGGGGCATTACTAGGGTGTTAATAACACGCTAAAGAACTTATTTATTTCTTGATGGATCCCGTATTAAAGTAACTAATATCTGTGTTCATGCGATGTAGTGTATTTCCGAGGGAAACCTAGACGGGGAGCTGACTTTATAACCTCAGCATTTTTTTTATAAATCGTGATTTCTTCTTGTTAAATAGCAGAAAGTGGGTCAGAAGAGATGCCAGCGGCCACGGCAGGAGCGGCGACTGATCCCAGCGTCGACCAGAAAGAGCGACTCATCGCCACTGTCAAGAAGGAGGTCAAGCAGCTTATGGAAGAGGTACTTGATAAACCATCCGTACATAATATTATAAATACGAGAGTGGGTTTGTTTGTATGTTGTTCCTTCCTTTACGCCGCAACGGAGCATTCAATTAAGCTAAAATTTGGAACAGGGATAGTTCTGTCTGTTTGTATTAATGTCGCTAATGCGCAATTAAGAAATGTATTGTATGTAAAATTCTCATGTCGCCCCGGGTGGCATTAAGTTACCTACCTTATTTTTTAGATATATCAAAATGCAATTAAGGTTCACCCTCAAAATTTATTTATTGCAAGTGCCAGTCAAGAAAAAATTTTTCACATGAAAACTTTTTATTATTAAGCCTTATTTATTTCTTGATGTTACACATGCAAAAAAAGGATTAAATTTGAAATAAAATTATGTCTCCTTCAACAACCTATACTTTCCGCTTTTGCCTTGTTGGTCCAGTTTACACCAGCATTTTTGTTTATGTCGTCTATCAATCTCTTTTTGGTTCTACCTGTTTCATCATTTAATGGTTCTTCCTAAGTAGTTACTTATTCCATATTCCAACTTATTTCTTTATTATAAATAATAGATTATCAGCACTTACCACGATTTCCTTTTTTTTTTCGATATTTCGGCACACCACTAAAATATTAGTTTCAATCAATCGATATCTTCTGTCCTATTCCATACTTCCTTCAGCTATCCTTATTGTCAAAAATTAGTTCACCCCACTGCCGCTGATTCGTTTGCGACCTAATAGTACTCTATTTCCATGGGAACTCTTAATCGAGCCGTAAAGCACATAGTACGGATAAGATACAGAACTCCGACGAAGCTAGATAGACCAACAATTGTGTGATAATTGCGGGGGGCTATAGTGCGACTCTACTGACCTCAGTGGCGCCTGAAATCCAGAGCTGTTGTATCTTCTCTAGCCTTTTTTGCCTTTCATAGGGTGGACCGTCAGCTTGTTTGCCACCGTAGTGGTATAAACAAAAAGAAGACTTATGTAGGACTACGGCCAAAATATCCCTCGCTTAAAGTGTGGGTAAAGGCCGTGTCCCCACAGTGGGGAAGAAACGGGTTACGTATTGGCTGTCTGTCTGTTTATTTGTTAATAACATAAACAAATAAATAAATAAAGCACGAGTAGTTTCAGAATTTCGTACTTAGGTTCTTACAATATAGCTCTTAATATTAATATAATCTTTCTAATATCTTTAAACGAGCCATTATTGTATATATGTATATATATTTATAACCTAAATCTCGAAAACGGCGCCAACGATTTTCGTAAAATTTAGTGTGCAGGGGGTTTCGGGGGCGAAAAAATCGATCTGGCTATCCGTGTTTTCAAGCAATGATAAACTGAAAAATATGACTCTTCCTGACATCTATTACCGGGTAGTAATACTATTATTTTTACCGACACCACAACACTAAAGCTTCTTGAAAATAGATGGCGTTGTCAAGCAACACTAATGCTACTGGTCAATAGATGGCGTTGTTAAGCTACACTAAAGCTACTTGACAATAGATGGCGTTGTAAAAAAAAACGAACGAAGTTCGTTCCTCTAGGTAGTATGTTTTATTTGTTAATAACATAAATAAATAAACATGAGTAGGTTACCAAGAGACACAGTCAGATTAACATTATGTACAAAGACTAATAAATAATCATAAGTATTGCTAGACTAAAATTAGGTTTGCCATAATTATTAGGAACTGATACGGGATGTTTAAAGTAATATTTCGCGAGATTAGCAATAAGTTTAAAAAAAACTATATTTTTTACTGACAAGATATTGATAGATGAGATAACTTGCAAAACCTGTATCGCAAACTAGTTAAAAAATCATGTATGCAGCAATACGAATGTCGCAAATCATTCAAATTGATGATTTGCGACAGTCGTATTGCTGCATACATGTATATTAACGGTAATTATTAAAAAACGGGACTCAAGGTTCTCAAATATGGTGACAGTCCCGTATATACGGCACGTATGGCAACCCTAACTATAATGTCCTATAATATACATAAGTCTTAAAACACCCACCCCAATATTATGTAGAATTTCGTTCTAAGGCTCTTACAATATAACTCGAAGACGTAACGTTCTTTCAGTACACGTCTTATTGAATCACTCAATCAAGCCCTACTTCAGTGAAATGTACTGAAAGGTTACGTTCAATTCAATATCTCAATACCAGTGTTTTGTAAACTATTTAGTGTTATCTATTGATATTAGATAGGTATTATTTCTTACTTCCTATATCTTAGAACAAAACCCATTAGGTGAAATAGATAAACACACTAATAATTATATATTTACCCTTAGTCTTAGCTCGTCTTTGAACCCAGTCGAAAGGATCAAGCTATCCATATCAATATTATATATGCAAAAGTAACTCTGTCTGTCTGTCTGATACTTCTTCACGCTTAAACTGCTGTATCGTTTAAGGTGAAATTTGGCAAAGCGATAGTTTGAGTCCCGTGAAAATACATAGGCTACTTGAAAACGTCAAGAAAACGACGTGTTTTTTTTTTCTTTAATTGAGAAGGTGCCGTTAAATTCTATACCGATAACCGAATTAAGGGCACGTGGAACCGCGGGCAAAAGCTAGTTCTATATAATAAAACTAAAAGACTGAGCACAATTCGAGCAGCATTTTTTGCTATTACAGATTTTCTTTGTATTGTTTATATAGGCCGTCACCCGCAAGTTTGTCCATGAAGACAGTGGAGGAGTAACAGCACTTTGCGGGGCAGTCGAGGCTTGTCTAGGTCAGGGGCTCCGAAGACGTGCATTGGGGCTCTTTAAAACAAATTCCACCACTGCGCTGCTCCACAAAATCGCGAAGGTAAGTGATTTTATTGGATTTTCACTAAATTTATTATACATTAAGTTAAAAGCAATTCACACCTATTTGATCAACTAATGCCCAATCTATTTTCATTAGACAGTATGTTTTTACCAAAATAAAAACTGACTTCCAAAACAATTTACCCTAAAAGTACTAATAAGTAAACAGTAAAAATAATATAAGTGTATCGAAAACTAAAGTCTATAAAAATAAATTTTCGTCGTAAACATAGTTATAATTTTGACAATGTTTGAATATGCGCACGGGTGCTTTGGTGGCTGAAGTCTGTTACTATCAAGCTTGCCACAAAAAATCACGTACAATGTAGCGCCAATTTGAAACGCACAGTTACTATCATGTTTCAAATTTTGGAATAAGCCGACAGCCATAAAGTTAGTACCAAACACCTATAATAAATTTGTGGTGGCTTTTTTGCAATAATCACTTTTGACAACTTTGAAAAGAGTTACGTGCAGCCGCAATAACATAGCTATATTACTGGATTGCGATGTAACTGCGCCAAATTCTGCCTGAGTTAACGTTTACATGATTGTTATTTGTTATGGGACCTGTATGAAAGACTAATTAGTGTTTCTGAAAACGTTCTATCGATTGCTATAGTACGTCCTTTTGCTAGTTGGGAATGAAGTTAACGAGTACGTTGTTTTTAAGATATAAATCATCTTTATTATGTATAATTTATTTGAACCGTTCGGGGCTGCTCCTTATGCACAAAACGAACGCAACCTGTGTTTTGTTTTCTGGTAACACACACTTTGTTGCTGTCATTAGTCTGCACGAATTAAAATAACCTTTTATCTCAGTTTTTTTTGTTAAATATATAAAAAGGTGTTAAGTTGTGTTTTGGCTTGAAAAAAAGTGCTTTGGCCAGTTACATTGAAGTAAGGACAAACGTAGTTAATTTATATTTATAAACCTTCAATTTATGTTAGATCTTGTCCCTACCTTTTATGTCCTCTTTCAATTGAGGTTATACTTTAGGGCTCCATTAGGTTCCCTTAGAAGAAATAGGACAGACAGATTTAGGTACAAGAGTACAATTGAGTTAGGTAAACTTGTTCCTTTAATTTAGGGTTTAATTGTACCTGTCATCATTGATGAAACAGTGGTAATATTATACAATTATTATAGTAAAATTATACAATATAGGTACAATGCATGTTATATGAAATGGATTATAGTGAGCTGTGTACACCCGAGGGCATGTCTCGAGTTGTGGTCGGGCTGGTGTAGTAAACTTGTCAGCAAGTATTCTCGGTTACAGCTCGTTAATAGTTTTAGCGCTTAAGTGGAAACTTTCCAGGGAAATTGATAACAAACTTGTATGTATATGACGAGTTTCTTATGTAATGTGCAGCTGTTACTTATACATGATCCTATAAATATTGTAAATACGAAAATCTGTTTGTCTGTCTGTTTTTTACTTCATTAGTCACTCATATATGGATCGATTTAGATGAACTTCGGTATGGATATAGTCTCGAGAAAGGACCTAGGATAGTTTTTATCCCGAAAAATTCAGATGTTTCCGCGGGAATTACTATAACCGAGCTGAAACGAACTATAGTTTGCTATAGCAAATTTCATCAGTGTAATTAAGGAGTTGACGTAAGAATCCCACGCTGATAACTAAATTTAGGGGACGTGGAGCCGCTGGCAAAATTAATTAATTACCAGATATCCCGTCAATGTTATAAATGCGGAAGTTTTAATGTTTGGTTGTTTGTTACTTAATCATGCTTCAACCACTGGATGGATCGGGATGAAACTTGGCAAACATAAAGGGTAGGTGCTGGAGAGGAGCTAGGACGTAGGCTATTTTTCATCCCGGAAAATGCACAAGTTCCCGCGGGACGGAACGAACTATAGCTTACTAAAGCAAATTTTATTCGTATAATTAAGCAGTTGACGAGAGAGTAGAAATTTTTAGTGTTTATTATTTTAGAGAAACTAACTTAAAAATATTATTAATATTTGAAATTTTCGCGGCTATTTCACATTCCAATTAAATACATATTAACGACTCCTGTGACCTGTTGTATGTATTACTTAACAATATTATACTAGCTTTTGCTCACGATTTCACCCGCCCTAATTTCGGCTTTCGGTGTAGAATTTCAACGGCAACTCCTCAATTATAGAAAAAAAAACTCAGTTACATTTGACGTTTTCTAGTAGTCTATGTCCTTCCTCGGGACTCAAACTATCTCCATGCTAAATCTTCCCGCAGTTGCAGCCGCCCTTAGTTTTGGTTATTGGTGTAGAATTTTAACGGCACCTACTCAATTATAGAAAAAAAAACGCGACTCACACTTGCCGTTTTCAAGTAGCCTATGTCCTTTCCCGGGTCTCTTGACTATCTCTATACCAAATTTCATTAAAATCGGTTCAGCGGTTTAAACGTGAAGAGGTAACAGAGACAAAGTTACTTTCGCATTTATAATATTAGTATGGATGTATGGATTTGAAATGTCCTTGTCAAGGGATTTCATTTGATACCAAACACGATATATTTGTAAATATTACACCCGTGCTAAATTAGGTTATTGGCGTGGGATGTCTCTGTCAACTCCTTGAATACATTAAGAAATTTTTCTATAGCAAGCTATAGACAGAGAGTTACTTTACTAGTTATTTATAATATTTATTAGATTTTGCCAGCGGCTCCAGCCGCTCTAAATTCGTTTATCGGAGTGGAATTCCTTAATTAACTCCTAATGAAGTTGACTATAGCAATATATAGTTCGTTTATCCTCGGTCATAGTTATACCCACGGGAACTTTTGAATATTTAGGGATAAATTTCGGGTACTTACAAATATTTCACAAAAAATTTATTGTTTTTTAGAAATAATAATAGATTTTGATAGGCAATTATTAAAAAAAGCTTTAAAACACCTGTTAATTACGGAACCCTTACGAGTCCGACTCGCACACACTCGACTCAATAATATAATAAGTGTGACAGCTACAAGACACTCTGTAAGAATAATAACATTGTCATTTATATAGGATAGGGAGTTACAATATTGCCTTTTGCTTTATTAAACTTTGTAGCAATATATAAGCAAGTAAAGACGTCATAAAATGTTGGCAACATTGTTAGATTATATTTATGAGGCTGCTATCTATCTATGCTGAGATGAAAATGAAAGGCATAAGTACTATACATTCTCTTATAAATATGTGGATATAATTTACCCTTTTAAGGGCTTTTAAGGGCTCTTTTAGAAACCATACAAAACCTTCTAAAAATTGCATAAAAGTGGCCGTTTTTAGCATAAATGCCAACTACAACTCAGAGATATTATTTAGAAACTATATAAAACCTTCTAAAAATAGCTTATGACTAGTTTTATATTTGCAACATTTGGATTTAGAAATTCGTTTTCTACGAAGAGAAATTTGAGGATATCTAAATGGCGGCGCTAGTTAGCTGCTATATGCCCCTTAAAGAGTCTGTACCCGAAGTGTCCAAACGGCCTATTGCTGTCACTAACGCGTTCGTCTGTCCGGCGTCTGCCACACGGGTTTTACAACCGAACGGTTGGAGCTAGTCTTCAAATTTTCACATCTCAATCAACATCTTGGTGACCTAAAGCCATACAAATTGTCGAAATATCTTTTACCCCCCATACACCAAAAGGTGGGCGCGAAAAATAATATATTTTAACCTACCCCATCTGAATCGTTAAGTAGATAAATACTGTATTTTTTGTTTTTAAAAATATTGAAAATAAAGGAATGAGAAGCCACCATTGTCAGCTATTTTTACAAAATTTTGTTCCGAAGAATTTTTTGATTTCCCATGTTTATTATTACGTATATTTTACTTACGAATACCAATAGGTAAATTGATAAATCAGATTTTTTATTTAAAATTCCATTATTTTTCCTATTACATCCAACTTGATTTTGCGGTCAAATGCGTTACACAGAAGGGATTCACCCACCTACTACTAACGAATAATTCTGCCATTCGGACGGCTTGTATTCTACATTTACTGCGGAACCCTAAAATCGCGAAGTCGGACACGTACTTGGCCGGTTTTTCTTAACTTTTTAACGTTTACTTCCATACTCATATTGTAAATGCAAAAGTGTGTCTGTCTGTTTGTTAATTACACTGTTGTTGTCTGCAAATAATTATTTTCCTGATTTAAGGGTTTCAATTTTGCTAGCAAAAAAAATGAATGTATAATTGGTACGGTTTTGCAACTGCAAAACTGCATATAGAATTTCAAAACAAAATAGAATGGCAAGGCGTAGTCACTCATACACTTAAAGAAATAAAGTAATATGTCTTGTAGAACCTGAGTAATATTGGTTTCATTTAATATTGTATATAATAATTTCACTATGAAAATTATCGTATCCGTAGCCTAGTGGATAGACGTATCAGATCTTAATACGTGTACTCCGTGCAATGCAGATTGTGGATTTGAATCTCACCTTATGCCTTTCTTTTTGTTTTTGTTACATTTTACGAATTATGAATATTTAGTTCAGTTAAACAGCTTAGACCAATTTTCTAATAGCTATTAAGTTAGATGACGTGGGTAGAAATTTTATTTTTGCCGTTGCCGATTTGTTTCTGGGGGTGCTTGTGCTGACAAGGTTGTTTGGTGTATTTATTTAGCTATTAAGTTAGATGTGGTCACTACATAGGTAGCCATTTGTCGTTGTGGATGTGTTACTGCTTGTGTTGACAAGGTAGTTATGTTAGGAACACCATCCAGTCCCCCTATATTCTTGTCGACGTGAGCATTACAGCTCGTGTATGCATACACGGCGCCCACGCACTAGACGGCGCCAGCCGATGATTTTATTGAGGTGACAAGTCACCCTTTGTACTTTAAGCTAGGAGTTAAAACAGTCTGTAATTAGCCACCGATTGTATTAGACCATATTTTATATTAAATAATTCAAACCTCAATTATATTTTGTCTTTTTAAAAACATTTTCACGCGCTGTCTGAATTTGACTAGGTTGTTTGGTGTTTTTATTAAATTTCTTTGCTGAAAATAATATGCAGGCCAATATTAATATTCAAGACAGGATGCGTATTATAGAACTAAATAATATGGGTTACAACATATCTCAAACTTGCAATGAGACTGATTTTACCGTAAGTATTTTATTTGATGTTAATGTTATATCATATTTTTTTAATACCACACTTTTTTGTAAATAAATATCTAAAAAAAATTTAAAATATAATTCAGTAGTTTGATTATTTGTAATCTGTATCTGTTTAAGACTGCGCTAGTGGGCTGTAAGAGGGCCCTTAAGTGCATTAGTTGCGTTGCGTGCGACCAGTTGTTAATTGTATAAACAAATGTGCACCGTTTGCTACATGAACATGCTTTCAGACTACCGCTGTGACGAATGACGACTGCTTTTATTGTACTTACTGTATATAAATAGTTACATTTCCCCAATATTGTTACCAGCCAGCAATCCACTGCCACTTTGTCTTCGTATCTTTCTGAACTTTCAAATTTTTAAAATAAAACACAACCTTTTTTAAATAGTGCAAGTCACATCTATAGTACCTACCTACATGCATATTAGTAGGTAGTGTCTATACAATAGTAATGCTTTTCATTGTTACACAAACCTTGTGTAATGCTGATGACAATACCTTTTCATATCACAAACAAGTTTGTAACAACAATGCCCGTCTAAAGAGATAATTAACATTTTTGCCGAATAAATGGTTTTTACTCGACTGCGCCAGAAGGAAGGTTGTATTTTTCGAGTGTATGTATATTTCTTTGGCACACTCTGTAGCCTATACGGCTTTTTGAATTTTAGCTAGAGATATCGCTAGATTCGTCTCAATTGTGAGAGTAATACTGGGTACAATAAATTCTTAAGAAATCAAAATGGCGGATTTTATGTGGATTGATGTGAATTTTTTTTTATGATCCTCCAGTGCTATCAAAATAAAGGGCTTTATAGGCGAGTACGAAAACGCTTATAATAAAATAGTCAAGCGTGAGTAAAAAGAATGGGAAAAAAATACACTAAAATGCTGTGAATAAAAATAAATTAAAAACACGACTGAAAGAACATTAAGAACTAAACAGAAATTAAAACATAGCAAATATTTAACTAGAAGCAGACGGAACTAATTTCAATGCAAGTTCATATAGTGTACAGACAGATTGCTCACACTAGTAGTTACCTTAAATGATTTAGTTCTTATTGTATACTAGCTGTTCCCCGCGACTTTGTCCGCGTGTATTTGATTTTATCACACGGTTAAATGTTATACAGCTAAAAATAAATAAAACGAAAATACAAAGTTTGAATTAATGCGTAAATTGTAGATAAAAAGAAAATGTGAACAATTGGACACAGATTATTTTCCAACTTAACCTGGCCGGTGATTGAATCCGGATCCCTGCAGGCCAAAGGCACTTGCGGTACCATAAATGACCACTGTACCTATACTTCTCCTTCAACATTGTTGAGTATATCTAAGTTGATTCTTGCGGCTTGGGCATTTTACGGAGTCAAAATTGCTCTTTCGCAAAGTCATGAGTTCTCATGATTTTTTATTTGATTTTGTTCACCATACACGGAAGAGATAAGTTCTTCAATTGAATTAACAGTGTGGCAGAGATTTTCAGATAAAGCAATTTGCCCTTCTTCTTCCGGATATGTCCCTTCGCCAATTTTTAGCAATAAATCAGAAAATTCCCGCGCATTTGTGTTGCCGTGGTACTACTGGCAATGTTTGTCTAAAATCCCCACAAAACAGCATCGTTACGCCACCCATAGCTTGGTCATTTTGACGGATATCTCTGAGAGTTCTATCAACTGCTTCTACTGCTTTTCGGTGTGCTATAGTGCACTCGTCCCATATAATTAGATAGCAAACGCGTAAAACCTTTGCTTTATCACTGCTTCGAGAGATACCACTTACAGGATGTTCACTTATGTCCAAATCTTTGGGGATTTTAAACATCGAATGAGCAGTTTTACCGCCAGGTAACAAAGTACCTGCTATTCCAGAGGACGCCACAGTCGAGCTATTTTGGCATGAGCTCGTAGTTGTGCCACGATTATTTTGGTGGGAAAGGTTTTTCCCGTCCCACCGGGTGCATCTAGAAATATAATTTCTCCTATAGCATTGTCAACACTGTGACATACACGGTCGAATACAGTGCCCTGTTCTACGGTAAGACTGTGGACTCCGGTTCATAAAGTTTCAGCTAGTTTCGCTGGATCATAATTTATTTCCACAGCGTATTCTTTACTAATACGTTTACAAACCATACTGAGGGAGCGAATCACCACCCATAGATGTTACTAAATCTTGTTAAGCTACTAAGCATTGATTGAAAGCAATATCTCGTAATCTGTGGTCAAGGTCACCGTCAATATTTTGTGTCAGCATCAATCAATAACAATTTTTTATGACCAACTAGTAGAGCTATATTAAAATCCGTATTTCCTAAGCCAAGTTATAAAAAATATTGAACAAATCGAAGAGCTATATATCAGAATCCGTATTGCCTAAGCCAAGTTACAAAGAAAACAATTTTTATTGACCAAATCCTAGAGCTATATCAAAATCCGTATTTCCTAAGCCAAATAAATAAGGAGAAAACAATTATCATTCACCAAATCGCACTTCAAGGCTATGCCAGTATTCGTATTGCCTAAGCCAAGTCAATTTAATAATTGTCAATTAAATAAAATAAAAAAAAATGCAGAAAAATTCCGTTAGCGCGTTGTAAAAACGAGCAGCGCCATCTATCATATTTTTAGAATGGAAATAAAAATACTTATTAAAATAATATCTCGTTTTTTAATCGATTTGGGAAAGCCAGAAGGTTGGTTTGAGATTTTCACAGGTTACTAACCTGGTCAAGTTCAGCCAGCCAACCGGCGCGGTGTGTGTCAGGCCACGCATTGAATAGGGATCCGTAGCAATTTTCTTTCCCGTTAAATCCCGTCACTTTTATAAGATTTATACTTAATTCGAGCGGTAATATAAAGTATCAGCATAAGGTAAGTACATAAGTTGTGTGTACTAAAATGTTCAAGTTACTATGGTTTTTTACCTATCTCACGGGAACCCTTTATTTTCTGGAATAAAAAGTATCTAAGATGTTGACCAGGGATATAAGGTATCACCATGCAAAATTTCATTAAAATCGGTCCAGCCATTTCGGAGATTAGCCCATACAAACAGACAAACCGACAGAGAAACAAAAATTTTAAAAAGAACATATTTTGGTATTTTTCCTCTTTTTACATCCTCCTGACTTGGTTTTATTATTTTTTTTTTTATGTACAGACGTTCGACCTCTACAGTTTTATTATATGTATAGATGCAGTCGGGTTTTTTTATTTACTTAATAAATTTTTTTTTAACATACTCTTAACATAATATAAGACTAAAACTAGACGCGAACTCCGTAGCAGAAAACTCAAAACGGTAGGTGGCAAACAAGCTTACTTTCCACTTGATGGTACCATTAGTAGTTATGAGAATTGTTTGCACACCGTGTGAAATGCGAGTCTAATAGCACTTGCTTTGTTTTTTACCTGACTACGGCAAAGCTAAAAGAAAAAGTTATGATTTTAGCAGAATATGTATGTATGTTTGTTTTTACGAATGTGTGCCTTAAATACTGAACCGATTTTGAAGAATGAGGCGTCAATCGATTCGTTACCATAGTCTGGGTGACGTAGACGTAGACTATGTATCGTTGTATTAAATCTAACATGGCGGATATACTTTGCATAGTACTCATCAACCGAAAAAAAAACATTTAAAAATATACCGTGTTTGGTATGGAATGAAAGCCCTTAAGCATTCTTAATACCTATACAAATATTTTACAAGTTATTTTAACGTCACAAAAAAATATGTTAATTGTAATCTTTGATATAATTTGGGTAGTCGGGTTTTAGTTGTTAAACTTTCACTCGTTTCTTTTTATCATGGGCCGATAGAAAAAAAACGGTAACTGGTGAAAATCTAAGCTATCTTTATTCCAAATTTCAGGTTAAGGTAAGGTAACAGACAAACAATTTTCCCATTTACTATAGCACATTGAACCTGTTTGTATTGACCTACTTGTGGAGTACAATAGTTAGTGATTGGCAATAAAAACCTCCAATCGATAAAAAGAGAGTGCACAGAGGCGAGGGCGGGCGGACTGAAAACATGGTCATGTCGCATGCTACATATTCATACATACAACTCCATACACAGACATTGTATGTATAACATAGGTATTTTATTTTGTACTAGTTACTTTGCATCTTCTTTTCCCATTCTATTCTGTAGAATGAAATTTCAAACGTAACGTAGCGTAAACTTATTGCAGAAATTTAAAACAAATAATTTAGAAATAAGCGAAAATACAATTTAATTATGACATTGAATTGTGGTAGGATAAATTATAATTATAAATATTTGCGATTGAAAAAAATTACGATTAATGTTGCAGAAGACTCTTGCAATCGACGCAAAATGCGACCTTAACATAAACAAAACAGTTTAAGAAATTGATAACAAAGCAAAGCTCTATCATTGTGATTTTTTTCATAATTTTTAGAAGTCGTGGTTTAAAAATTTGATTTTTCATTTAGGTCTCTAAATGTGTACCAACGATACTCTGCAAGACATGGGATGCGCGAATAAAAAAAATGTTTGGTGAACAACCTTAAAACGGATATGGAACTCGCAGCCTAGCAACATTTAATTATTCGAAACGATATGCAAAGTTAAGCAATGTCGGACGTGGTCAGTCATTGGATGGGTGACCTTCAAGAAGCACTTTTGTTTTTTCGTATATTATATTATGATATGGAACCCACGGTGCGCAATTCTGTTTTATATATTATATATAATATACGTAGGTGTACACTTTACAAGGAACTCGCAGCCTAGCAACATTTGTATACATTTACTGTATTTATTTTATTATTGGCCAGATTTTACAATATTTTGTTGTTACACTTTAGGGCTTACACTATATAATCACTGCAAGTTTGAAGCTTGTATGTATTACTGTTTTAACGATGGTGCAAAAACAACGGAAACGTGTATCTTGTATGGGGGTCACTTACATTTTTTTTTTAATACCACTAAGCTTGCAAACAAACTCACGGTCCGCCTGATCGTAAGAGTTGCCTATGGACGCTTGCAACACCAGGGGTGAAGAAACTCATACTGTAGGCCTTAGAGAAAACCTTGGCAGAGAGCTCATTCCACAACCTATAAGCGTTCGCGGGAGGAAGTTTCTCTGAAAATGCACTGTACGTGAACATTTTGGTTCTAAAGAATGAATTCCCTGCCGATGGAGACCGGTGCGATTTTTTTTAGGAGAGTATATATATAACCTAATAATAAACATATTCTGTGCGAAGTTTAGCCATCTACCTGTTACGATTGAAAAGATAGAACACTTTAAAGGGCGGACAGACAAACAGACAGTCAGGAAGACAGACAGACAGCGTCCCGTAATAGAATCCCGTTGGCACCCTTTAAGTACGGAACGGAACGGAAAAAAGGTAAATTAAGAGGGCGATATAGGCTAGAAAGCTTATTTATGTAATACTAACGACGTGCATGTAAAAAATCATTACACAATGTCATATGCATTACTATGACATATATTCGTTATAAGTATACTTCTTAAGTAATTTATGGCAAAATGGCGCCTTGAAACTTCAAATTTTTTGTATGGAATCTATCATTTTATCGTTTTGTAGTCACATTTTTTGACTCTTTGGTACAGCTTAGAGTCGATGCACTAGATAACAAGTTATTCTAATTATTTAACCAACTTTCATTACAAGTAAATGCAATACACGTTTTAGAAATTTGCACAAGTGTTGAAACAATGGCCACTTCCAGATTTTTTATTGCATACAATAAATGAAAATCATTCAGTAAGGTAGGTTATGCACTAGACAAAAGCAAATTTTATTACATATATTTTTTTCAATTCTATTATTGCTATAGTTTAGCCACAAAATTTGCCCAAATCGGCGTATTAACAAGATGTAGCCTATATCGCAGTCTTAAGTGCATATTCATGAATAACAGATATCTCGTAGCAAATTCTACGCAGTAAAACGTACGGTTCAGTATCATTAATAATTGCAACCAATCGCGAGGAATTTTTAAAATTTTAATTATAAGATATATTAAATAATATTTTCATGTAAAAATATATTTAGGTACATGGAATACTACGCAAAAGTTTTATTATAAAAAAACTTGATCTTGTCAGCGGCTCCCCTAGCCCTAAATTCGGTGATCGGCCTGGAACTCCTTAATTATACCAATGAAGTATGCTGAAGCAAGCTATAGCTGCAGCTATAGTTCGTTTAAGCGTTATATTCCTGCGGGAACTTTTGAATTTTTCGGAATAAAAAGTAACTTATGTGTTAATACAGGGTGTCAGCTACCTCTATACTAAATTTCATCAAAATTGTTCCTAGTCATTTTGAGCGTGAAGAAATAACATAGAAACACACTTACACACTCACAAGCTGTCGCCTTTATAATACTTTATAATAAAAGAAAAAATATAAAATACCTTGCACTTTAGTATACATAAAAAAAAAAAATCACAATTAATTTATACGTTATTACAATAAACAATAAAAAAATTACGTTTTAGGCTTATTAGTTTGGTTATATGACTTTTGTCTGAGGCCTATTCCACGAAGCTCTCTACAAACTCTTCACGTGTAAATCTCACTATCCAATCAGTTTTCTGTTTTGACAATCTTTTGAAGACTCACATAGTAAGAGTCAGTTGCCAACTGTTTTAACTTTGCTCTATGTATGTTATGAAGAATTAAGAGTGCAGATCAGCAGAGTGACATAGTGGAATATGCCTAAAATAAGTAACACATGAACAAATAATATAAACAAATAATTTCAATCTATTCCATATTCTCAGGTAGAATATTATTGGTAAGCAACAAGGCGAGGTATTCTAGCATAATTTAAGCACCGTTACTGGAGCCCTATGACATACTACGGGCCTACAACAAAGGGGCTTGAAAACTCATAACAATCGAGTGAATTCTTACCTTAATTTTTATCTCACCAAGTATACAGCGCGCCCGGTGTTAAGCAGCCACCATAAGGCGGTAACCGATGGATGCTTGTATTGATAGGGCATTTCTCGAAGGAAAGGCCTGTGACCCTGAAGTGGGTCGTACAACGGCTCAGGCACACAGCCCTTTGGAATATAATCCAGTGTGACACTGATATTTACTCTTATAACAACTTGTACTTTTACTTGTACTTGTACAATCGAAAGCTTAAAGCCACATTTAAGGCCTTGAAGATAATCCTTGTTAATTAGTCGCCCTAGGCGTGTAGGTACAGATCTTAAGCTCAGGTATAAGGAAAGCTCAGGTGTAAATCTTAGGAATATCAGGATTTTTTTAAGTTTTAATTATATGTGACTTATTGTTGAATGGATATTAAAGTGTAAAGTATTTTTTATGTATTCATATTTAATTATTATTTAAGTATATTTTTTAAAGACCTAAAAAAGAAAAGAGAACCGAAGAAATTAAACTGATTTATTGTTCTGTGTTAATCACACGACTAATATTCTTTATCATAATTCATATATGCACTTAGAAGATTAAGGATACAAGTAGTCAAGATACGGCACTGACAGCTTTTTATGGATATGTAGACTCTTTACTGTGATACAGACTTATTTTATGGGGAAACTTCACAGACATAAATGAGGTTTTTATAGCCCAGAAAGAGGAGGATGTGAGAGGATCGAATCGAATCCACAAATACAGTCGGCAGAAATTAATATATTTATAAACTTCAATAGGGAAGATATTAGAGATTTAGTTTAAATTGTCGAATACGTGGAATCCAGTGTTAGGATTAATAAAAAACAGTCATAAAGTAGTACGTTCCGAAAAACGCAGTGACAAAGTGAGTATATACTGTCGTGGTGGCTTTCGAGCAAGTCTAGTAGTTCCGTAACAAAAGGAAAAAGAAAGAGGGTAGATAGATAGATATGTTTGCCCATAGACTTTGTACAAATTCGCAAGTACACCATTTATCCCGCGATCATGGTGCTTGCAATAGCACCGAAATATCGGGAGCTTATCTCCTCGGTTAATCACGGTAAGAACCCCGTATAAAATTATGTGTAATAATAAAAATACTGGTTGCCTGTAAAGTCGGTATACGGGCGGAAGTTTTACGTGACAATGATTTTATGTCTGTCTCTCTCGCTCTTAGGCGGGCGCGTGCCTCTCACTCGCTCTCATTGTGAGCGCATAACGTGAGCGGAGCGTAACGCAGTTTCTTGAAGTGTCACCCGGCAAACCAATTTATAAGACGTTGTCACGTCAAAATATTAACCGTAGATCTTTAAAACAATTCTCCCAAATGTCTAAAAGAAAGCTAATTAGCATTAAGACCGCCTTATTGTTTACATTAGTTTAATTAGTTAAATAGAACATATTTTTTTATTACATAGATATATTTACGAACACACTAGTCTTAGTAATTATCTAATAACACGTAGTAATCCGATACCAGACTGCTTGTGGCTGAGAGGTTTTATCGACAATCGATAAAAACCTTTGTACGCCCTAATTTAATAACGCGTGTTGAGATACGAATGAGTAAATAATATACATACTGGGAGCTTATTGGGAACACTCTTAAGTAAGTTAGACTCCGAAATTAGAGAGAACAATGAATGTGAACAATGTATAATGTAATTTCACGGTTCTTGAGAGGTAAGACCTTGCATACATGAATGTACTTGCATACATTTTTTGCGCGAATTCCAGAGTCTAGCGTACTCAAGACTGTTCCCAGTAAGCTGCCTGCGGCCTTATTGGGAACAGTTTTGAGCTATTCGTACTCTGGAATTCGAGAGAAAAATGTATGCAAGTACATTCACGGGTTTCGAGAGGTAAGTCAGACTTCCATACATTTTAGTCTCGAATTCCAGAGTCCGAATAGCTCGAGACTGTTCCCAATAAGGTTCCTGGTTGCTACTCACGCACACGCCATTTGACGAAGCGCCGAATGGCTTAAGTGAAATGGATGGGCGCCAACATAATACCCCACCCACGATCACTACAAATTCCACTCATTTCTTGTTTGACGGGGCAACGTTCGAACGTTCAAACAGTGTCAAGGCCCTATCATGTTATGATTATTTAATTAAATAAGTAGATATGTATGTGACACTACAAAAGTGTTGTTTATGTGCATTCTTAAAACAAGCAGGTTAAGCTACCTACTCCAATTCCACATTGCAATATACAATATCGCTTGCCATCTCGGAGCAAAATGTATGTGGGCTTTCACATTCACGAGAATCGCTTCGCGATGTGTTTGGAAATCCATGATTTATATAACGCCATATTTTAGGTCAGTTGTTGGATGTAAATTTCATCATTTGGCGCGATGGCATGATCGTGAGTGGCAACCATCAACAACCTAATTAAAAAAAAACCGATGAACCTATAAGCCTTGAGTAACCGTATCATTAGCAAAACGTTCCGGTTTATAACATAAACTAAAGATTATCGAAAATATCTTCAAAAATGTATTCAATGTTTTAAGTAACTTTTTCCACATGTGCATACTTTGCGAGTTATTAGCTTCTAACTTTTTGTGCCGACATACTTTGAAACCGTAAGTTCTAAAAATCTGAAAAATCAAAATGATAGACTTTATAAATGCTACCAACGGAAATTATTTTAAACAAAATCGGTACTCAAGCTTTTCAGACATCTCCAACAATTCTTATTCCAAAAAACAACACGCACTTGGCTGGCATTTCTAAGAATTAATATAATCTCAGTCTGAAAGATCAACTATCGACGTCATTGTTTGGCAGCCCTAACCTACGTGGGTACATCTTTTTGAATCTAAAAAAAGTATCTTAGTCAGAGAAAGATTCGGTAAGGTTTTCTGGAATTTCTAAGAATTAATATATTCTCAGTCTGAAAGATCAACTATCGACATCATTGTTTGGCAACCCTAACCTACGTGGGTACATCTTTTTGAATCTAAAAAAATTATCTTAGTCAGAGAAAGATTCGGCAAGGTTTTCTGGAATTTCTTAGAATTAATATATTCTCAGTCTGAAAGATCATGTATCGACATCATTGTTTGGCAGCCCTTACCTATGTAGGTACATCTATTTGAATCTAAGAAATATTTTGTAGTCAGACAAGATTCGGCAAGGTTTGGTCTTAGGCATGTTTTATTGGATTGAAAAGGTCGGCTTTGAGATAGCAATTTATAAACCTTCAGGCGTAAATGGATTCTTGTACCCTTGTACCACACTATTTATGAACATTGGTTTATTAGGATTTTCTTTTTTTGCAGGTAGGTAACGCGTGGGTAGTTTGAAAAATAGCCGGTCTATAAAAGGCACTAGGTAGAATAGTACGAGATCCCGCTGCAGGATTGGTGTGCTCATCGACTTTTTGTTTAAAACCAAATTTTTATGTTTATTTATAATTAAGAGAATATATATTTACTAGGGTGCCTATCAAAATTTGGCCGCCATTATTTTTAATTAAATTATTTTTAATTGATTTTTGGTAAAAAATTTCGTTTATTTATTTTTTAAATAAAATAACGTCTACATCACGGTAATTAATATGAAGATTCTAAAAAATCACGGTTGCCGTTGCGCACCTGGCCGCACCTCTTTGCAGCCAGGTGTAAACAGGTATGATTTCGATAAATTTATACGTTTATAACCTATTTTTATTAATAATATGTCAAATTGAAGCTAATTTTATTCTATTAATTATCATATAAAGTTGCTTAATTAAATCTGGCCGCAAATAAGGGTTACTGGCTGTTAAAGATAATAAATGTTTAAGGTAGAGTGAAAGAGAGTTAGCGCGTAACATCATTTGTCAGACGAGGACAGCGATTGCCGGCTGTGCGACGCTTTTAAGCCATTGCGCATGCGTCGAATGTTAGTGTTCTCAACTGAACAGATGCAGCATTTTTATTCTTACATAAAAACCACGCTGTTTTGGAGTTCGTAATAAACAACGTTTTATATTTACATTGTTATTTTATTTGTTTATCTAAAAATTATTATATTAATTAACGTAAAATAAAATTGATAAAGATGAAGTCGTGTTTTTTGTGTAACGAAAAAAGCAATGTACTCGACTTTAATAATGTATCATTCCAAAAGTGCTCGCTAATGTTATTGTTTCGTCGTAAAAAAAAATATAAATATCATGACCTTTTATTTACAATTGACTCTACTAATGATTTTGGATATCATTCAGAGTGTCTAAAAAAATTGTGGTTCTGAAGCAAAAAGATAAACAAAAATTTGAAGATTTTTGCAATAGTACAACTGAAAGCTCCGATGATTCAGATTTTTAAATAAGAGTTACGGAAATATAAGAATTATAAGATAAAATTTTTAATTTTTTAATTTGCTTAAATGTTTAATTAATATGTAACAGACAATTAAATACTTGAATAAAATCTAATAAAATTTTTAAATAATACTTTCGCAATAAAATTTTCTTTTACTTAAGTCACCTTGGTTTTATTTTTTAAATTAATATTAAATATCGACGTTCTAATTAGCAAATTGTCTAACTCCATTTTAGAGAATCTTTTATTTGTACGAAAAAAAGAATTTTTTCAAAATTTATTATCATTTCAAAAAACCATTTAATATCATTAATATCTAATAGAGATATAATATTTAAGTTTGAATCATTCAAATAATTTGTAATTGGATTATTGCTTCATCAAAATGTTAAAAAAATCACCCTCTAAAAAATAAGAGACAAATTGCTAATAAGACCGTCGATATATCAAATCAATATTAATTTTTTGTTGCAATTTTTAAATTTGTTATTTTCAAAAAAATACATATTTTTTGGAGTATTTATTATAAGTCGTCTCTATTACTCCCCGGTGGTTGAGAACACTAACGTTCGACGCATGCGCAATGGCTTAAAAGCGTCGCACAGCCGGCAATCGCTGTCCTCGTCTGACAAATGATGTTACGCGCTAACTCTCTTTCACTCTACCTTAAATATTTATTATCTTTAACAGCCAGTAACCCTTATTTGCGGCCAAATTTAATTAAGCAACTTTATATGATAATTATTAGAAAAAAATTAGCTTCAATTTGACATATAATTAATAAAAATAGGTTATAAACGTATAAATTTATCGAAATCATACCTGTTTACACCTGGCTGCAAAGAGGTGCGGCCAGGTGCGCAACGGCAACCGTGATTTTTTAGAATCTTCATATTAATTACCGTGATGTAGACGTTATTTTATTTAAAAAATAAATAAACGAAATTTTTTACCAAAAATCAATTAAAAATAATTTAATTAAAAATAATGGCGGCCAAATTTTGATAGGCACCCTAGTAAATATATATTATCTTAATTATAAATAAACATAAAAATTTGGTTTTAAACAAAAAGTCGATGAGCACACCAATCCTGCAGCGGGATCTTAGACTAGAAGGTACATGAAGCAAATTCCTTATTTTATTTATTACCTAGGTACATTATAGATTGCATGTTCTCTATATAATTCTATTTCAGAGCCAAATGACAAAAATGGGAGGCTATATAGTTTTGTCTGTCCTACTATCTCTGTATCTGTTCAGCTGTGCATCTGTCACTCTCTGTACGTCATTTTCTTGTAATTCCTACAGTTTTAGACCTGTATAAGAGACATCAGATCTTTTTATGTAAAGATTTTAACTACGTCGCACATTTTTACTAATTTATTGATAGATTTGTTTTGACTGCAAATGTAGCTAAATATTTTTTTTATAGTCATTTATTAGTTTTTTATAACTCTCCGCCCGATTTAAATCTTTTATTGGTTTTTAAGATTCAAGATGGCGGATCTTCCAGGGCTTCTATTTTTTTAACCGACTTCCAAAAAAGGAGGAGGTTTTAAATTCGGTTCTCTGTTTTATTTTCGGCTTCTATCTTAGCGTCTTTTCTACCGGTCTTTACGTCAACACTGGCCATGTAAGTTTCTGCGTGGCGGAGGCACCACTGTGAGTGACATTCACAAAACAATATACGATAGAATTAACGCTTCGCATTTTAATTTCGTTAACTTATTTCTTATTTGACGCGCATTCTAGTTGTCAACTCAATATTCTAAGGCTGGATGCACAGCGAAGCAGCGTGTTTTGTTGCATATTAGAGACGCCATACTTTTTGAAGAAGGGTGTAATAACTGCAAACAGCAGAACAACAGAAGTTATTAGATTTCTGAAGGGTCGGCAACGCGCAAGTTGTTGCAAGCGTCCATAGGCTACGGTGACCGCTTACCATCAGGCGGACTGTAAGCTTGTTTGCCACCTTAGAGGTATAAAAAAAAATTAGCTCATTTATTTTTTATTTTAAAGGTACACTACCTACTAATGTGTATAATAATCACAATAATTTTGGTAAGTGAAGAAATATAAAAAATGGGAAAATAAAATATTAAAGTCGGCGTTTCGCAGCTTAGCCGTGGGGCTTAGTTTTATTGACGTGACAACGTCTTATAAATTGGTTTGCCGGGTGACACTTCAAGAAACTGCGTTACGCTCCGCTCACGTTATGCGCTCACAATGAGAGCGAGTGAGAGGCACGCGGCATGGTTAGCCCGCCTAAGAGCGAGAGAGACAGACATAAAAAGTGAAAGGCACAAGTTGTCACGTAAAACTTTCGCCCGTATACCGACTTTACAGGCAACCAGTTTTTTTTTTTAATCAGGGATCAATTCCCTTAAAAAAGAACTTGGTTCCAGAAAATTTTAATCAGGGATCAATTCCCTTAAAAAAGGCAATGTTCCGACTGACTAAAAACCGCCCAGCCCAAAACAATTCGACTCCTAAGTGGGTAAAATGGGGGTTGAAAATTTGTATAAAAATCAGTCATTTTCAGGGTTCCGTACCCAAAGGGTAAAAAACGGACCCTATTACTCTGCTTTACGTTCTTTACGAACTTTACGTCCGTATGTCCGTCTGTCACCAGGCTATATCTCATGAACCGTGATAGACAGTTGAAATTTTCACAGATGATGTATTTCTGTTTGCCGCTATAACAAAAAATACTAAAAAAAACAGAATAAAATAAATATTTAAAGGGGCTCCGTTATCAATATAGAGCAAAAACGAGAAAAACAAAAGTGATTGTTTTTCTCGTTTTTGCTCTATATTGATAACGGCAACAGTTAGACGCTTAAAATATACACAGAATATTTAGTTATATATTCGCTTTAAAAATAAATAATTAAATTAAAATAAAACAAATATTTAATCCCATACAACAAACGTGATTATTTTGCCGTTTTTATAGATAATGTTAGGGGACCGTTCGTGCGCGAGTCCGACTCACACTTGGCCGGTTTTTTTTTAGTTTAATCCAAGATAATCAGTTTTCAACCTTTTGACTAAAAACTAAAAAAAAAACATTTGAATTGAATTTGAAACATTTTGAATAATCATCCCATAGGGGTTAAAATAGAGGATGGACATTTGTACGTAAATCTGTTAGTTTTATAAATAAAACCATAATAATTGGTATGTTAACTTCGCAGCATTTTTAGAAATTCAACTCCTAAGTGGTTGAAGGAGCATTGTAAAGTTTGTATGGGAAATAATAAATTAATTAGCAAATTAACTTAAAACTGGGAATAAATGGTCTTTAACACAGTTGACGGAACAAATATTTCGATTTTTTTTTTAATTTAACCCATTGAATATGGATCATGATAATGCCCTTGCTGAGTTTCTTGCCGGTTCTTCTCAGTACAAGGTCTCCCGCCCTATAGACTTACGAACTGATGGCGTAGTGACATTCATAAGTGCTCAATTATTGTAGCCTAAATTGAAAAAATGATTTTGATTGATTGATTGTTCACAAAAATTTGTATATAGGTTTGCGAAATAATAGAAACATCATATGTGGGCGTTTTATAAATTTCAACCCATGAGGTGATGAAAGAGTTTGTATTGGATAAAATATTTCTATGCTCAATTAACTTGAAACATGGTATTGGCTTGGCATATAAGAGTTTTAAGATAATGCAAAAACGAAGATTTTCGGGGTTTACAAAATCAAAGAATGGTATAGTTTGTTTATAATTGGGATTATATTTTTTTAGTAATAGTAATAGTGGATATAATAAATATATATAATTATTGTATATCTAACATCCCTGGCGTCTTTACGTAGCTAAGCACTGTGAAACTAAATTGACATATCTTTTCCATACGATGAACAAGCGAAGGTATGGCGTCTCTCCTCATATGGCGTCTCTCCCACTTTTACCCTATTCAAAATCGTAACGCGTCAGATTTAGTGCGCTTCAAATTTGAATTGTACAGTATATGATAGGGTGAAAAGTAAAAAATAAGCCCCTAAAGCAGACTACAGAACAACAGAATAGCTGCATGTTTTATTCGCCTTGAAGTCGATTGCCATTTTCCCTAAAGCAGACGTACTAAGAGAACATTTAGCTAAAGGGCATTTGCAAGTGAGAATTAAAATCGTGACGTGTTGGAAACAAAATATCTTTTCTAAGCTGCAATCCTTGAACATGACTAAACCAGCATAACAGACTTACACAAGAACGCAGAATTGCTTAAACAATTTTATAATTTGAATATCACCGAAGAACTGGACCTTTGGCATAAGTTATGAATGAAGAAGACTTCATCACATGATCAATTACGGGGTATAGAAGTCGTTGACCTGTTCAACGAGGCTAGCTTCTTTACCCTGCTCTGTAAAAAGCACGGAACACGGGTACCGTAGAACGGTCCTTCAGTACGCTGCGAACACTGCCGATATCTTTGATGTGTATTAAATATCCGACTCAGAGTTTACTGTCATCCGTGCTCGGAGTTCAAGTCCATTACACTATCCAAACAATGGGAATCCCAGCCACCATATCCAACGTCCACTCAGAAGGATTCACAGATACAAGTTTGTCAGCAGCATTGTCCGGAAGCTGCGCTGGTTTCGGCGCGTGTGCTAGCCGCTGAGGGTGCTCCGGCGACCCGCAGCGCATCTGGAGTGGAGCGCCGGCCATCAATGCCACGCCCGCCGCTCAATAAGCGAGGCTCAGGGTCCTTGCTTTGCCAGACTCCACCGCAACCAAGGTCAGTGGTAGATATGGTTTACGACTTCTATTTGTTTTGCAAAGCAGTAGGTAACTTCTTGCTATTAGTCGAGTCAGCAAAGGGACATTATTGCGTACTGTTTCGAGCACTCGATACATAATTCGAGACAAAAGACACAGCGGTGGGGAAGTGTGACAGGTAAGACGGATTTAGCGCTATCTCACTCTATAAGATGTTCGAAAGAAGACTTACTAGATACACTCTGCTACTACGGTAAAAATGATACAGGCCTGTGGCAGACAAACAGACATACAAACGGCTTAAGCTAAGTAGTTTCAGGGTTCCGTTGGCAGCCTTTGATTGCGAAATGCTACAAATTAAACACAAACAAACAGACATACTTTTCACGGATAAATATAAATAGGACCAAATAAATATACGAAACCTTTTATGGATAAACATTAATAGGAGAGTTACCACCAATTATAATTTGACTTTTAACCCTGATTTAGCATTACAGTAGCTCTGACGTTTGTTAAAGGTTCTAAGTGATATCTATCCTGATTCCCGAGGGACTGACATTAATTTTGTCGGGATTTCCTGTGGAGAATTTATTGAATAAAGTAAATTATCGCGGTTGTCGCCTGACGCTGGTTGTTTTTCATTTTGTCACCGAGGACGAAGCGTGACGTAGTTAAGCAGATTAGGGACATTAATTTAAATAATATCTTGACATTATAAAGTCGTAATTATTCATGAAATATTTTAAATGTGTTTGACTTATTCGTTTCTTTGGGGTAATTAAAGAATTTAAAGCTAAATTCCAAATAAAACAAAGTTGAAAACAAGAATCTATAACTAAGTAGGTAATAATTATAGAGTTAGGTAAGAACACTAACTCAATAATAAAGGTTTTAAATTTAATATTTGTTTTAAATGAAACATAGTTGAACTTGCTACAAAAAAACTAGTTTACTAGTTTTAATAATTGTAATGGCTATTTCATTTAAATTAAACATAGTTGAACTTGATGTCATTTTTTTGCTACCAAAAAACTAGTTTACTAGTTTTAATAGCATTTTCATATAATAAACTTTCTACCATCGCACCGCTCCCCATCGACAGGGAATTCATTCTCACACTATAAAACCGAAATAGTCACGAACAGTGCGGTTTCAGAGAAACTTCCTCCTGCGAACGCTTGGGTTATGGAATAAGCTCCCTGCTAAGGTTTTCTCTAAGGACAGTATGGGGTTCTTCAAGAAAGAAGTTATTAGATTTCTGAAGGGTCAGCAACGCGAAAGTGATACCCCTTGTGTTGCAAACGTTCATAGGCTACGGTGACCGCTTACCATCAGGCGGACCGTAAGCTTGTTTGTCATCTCAGTGGTAAAAAAAAAACAACATATTACTAGACAAATAGTTGCATATACTGGTAGACGAGCATAAAAAGTATAAAAAAAATTAAAAGGTTGTATCTTTAGTGACAACAAAGTCAGTTTTACAGTACGGTCACATTGTTAGAATTAGCAGTGTGGTAAAACTGCATAAAGATTTTTTTAAAGACTTTTTGTAACAGTTATATTTAAGTAGATACTTAGTGAGCATAAAAGCTGATTCACTTGATATCAAGTTAAAAAGTTTTAATAGTACCTTAGTGGTACTCAAAACGATGATATAAAATTCTTATTTAAAAAAAAAGCTTATTTTTAATCAGACCGACAGACAGCCACACTGACAAGCAGACCGTCAGACAGCCACACTGACAAGCAGACCGTCAGACAGCCACACTGACAAGCAGACCGTCAGACAGCCACACTGACAAGCAGACCGTCAGACAGCCACACTGACAAGCAGACCGTCAGACAGCCACACTGACAAGCAGACCGTCAGACAGCCACACTGACAAGCAGACCGTCAGACAGCCACACTGACAAGCAGACCGTCAGACAGCCACACTGACAAGCAGACCGTCAGACAGCCACACTGACAAGCAGACCGTCAGACAGCCACACTGACAAGCAGACCGTCAGACAAATAGACAGGACAAAAAAGTGTTCCTACCAAGGTTCTTTTTTAGGCAAGGAACCCTATAAAGCTTAAAGGTAGCAAGATTTGTTAAAGTGCCAACTACAAGTTCGCATCAATTTAATTTCCTCATTCCGAGTTAAATCCCTGAGAATATTACTAAAATAACATCGCAGGAAATTGGAGAAGCTCAAATGAATTTTTTTTTTTACATTATTTTAATGCTTGAGTTAAAATTCAATTTCAAAGTTTAATATTTCATTTTCGTCATAAACTGTTTCGATGCCGACTGCATTTAGTCATCAGGACAAATTCGTATTATGTAGTGATTATAAAGTAACATATGAAAGTAATAAAATATATGAGCTTCCTCCCTGCCGAGGTTCTCTCTAAGCACTTTCAGTATGGGGTTCTTTAAGAATGGGGTTCTTAGATTTTTGAAGGGTCGGAAATGCGCAAATGATGTTCCAGGTGTTGCTTGCGTGGCTACAAACAGACATGTGCATACCAGACTTTTTCGCATTGATGATCCCGTAGTATATAAAAGAATTCTTTTTACACTTTTGACTTTTTTTTTGGCACAAGTGAGTTTTAATAAAATGACATACCCGATGTATGTATTTTGTGTCTCAGGTTCGCGAAGACACTGTGTATTTAAATATCAGTCTTATTCTACAGCCTGCACTGTCTGCAGTCAAAATAGGTATACGTTTATATATGGACCACAGTAGAGACCACAGATTATATAATACTATACTAGAGAGACATTGTAATTAGCTATTATTTTAACCAGTAAGAACCTATTGCTTGCTAAAAATTCAAATTGCAATACAAAATAAGCGTAACAAATTAAAAGACCTTAAAATTATTAACTAATTCTAGTTTGTTAAAGCAAATAAAATTTCAAGCATATCAGTTGAAAGACACTTTAGGTTATTTAATTATTGTATGCTACAAGGATCAAAGGATGATACGAACGTAGAGAAAACAACAGCTGATTAGAAAAGTTTATGTGATTTAATCGTAGCCTGAAATTCAATTAAGCCTTGTTACCCTACAGTTACGTAGGGTAACAATGTTGTCAACTGTAAGATAATATTTTGTCAAAATTAATGTTTCATAATCTTATACACGTGTATCTATTAGAAGGTGATAGGTATATCTACATGAAACTCGTGTAAAACTCTATAAAAAATCAAAGGTTTACTCTTTAATGGTTTTTCCCAATATGTACATATTGCGATGGACATTAAAGATTCCATCACGTCGGATTTGAAAAATAGGTAGAATATTTTTTTTTTAATGTTAAATTTTTGTACATGTTATGTATGTATGTTTTGGTTGGTAAATATTAAACTATTTGGTACAAAAAAAAAATCAATGGTATAATAGTTTTCTTTTTCAGTTATGATAACACTGCCATAACAAAATTTGCCTCACTTTAGAAAGAGATAAAGTGAAACTGTGGTCTCTTTTCCCTTTCTATAAACGTCCGGCATTTCGATTCTTTATGTTAAAGAGACGCCACAGGTTCGCTTTATCTTTTTCGACCATTTTTTTTTTCACAACTGGCCAGGAAATGCCTGTCCAGTTCTATCTTACGTCTATGAAACCGCGAAGACATAACAATAAATAAGACGAATTCTACGTATTATTTCTTATACTATATCCACTATTATATTTATTTTCTAACAAATTTTCTATCTTAATCTCGTTATTTAGCACTCCGTACTTTCGAAGGGCATGCATGTTGTCATTTCGTATGACAGTAGTCGTTAAGCTAAGTCAAAGGTCTTATGGGCGGCTTGAAAACTCAGGCAGTCAGCCACTACTTCGACAATGTCCACTAACACGCACTTGGCTAACGTGGTGGACTATGGCCTAAGCCTCATTTTTTAAGAAGAGGCCTGTCTTTGCAGTGGGACGTATAACGGCTCAAGCTTAATTAGCAAGGTTATTTCGCAGATCCTGTTCTTTTTAAATGAATAAAACTTTTAGGTACTGATTAAAACAAAGACTTAATCTTAAAACAACGAAATTATCATAGTATACTAGGTGATATACATGCTGGCACGTAAGTCTAGCGATGATCTTGAATGCGCAGAATTCATTATTAAGGTATGTTTGATGTAGGAACGCGGGTTGCACTATTTATTAAATCATTACCACTATAGTGGTCACATTTTTTTCGATTTTACCGAAATTGAAAAAGTGGGTGCCGGTCGGGCTAACACACTTTTTTCTTTTTATTTCTTTTATTTTGAATCATTTATTGTGTTATAGATTTGTCAGAATCAAAATTTATTCTATCACACATTACATCTCAAAAAATTTTCTACATGTATATAAAAATGAGTTTTTTTTGTTCGTTTCTACAATATTTATCTAATTGCCCTGAAACTTTGGTGAGTTTTAGTGCACATGACCAAAGAAACTGAATCCTGCATTAAAATCATAAAACCGATTTTTTTACATACCTCCGGTTTTATGACCTCTAGTAATGATGCGATATAGACGTCATTATTATGTGTACTATGACGCTAGAGTACTGTAGTTTTAATATTTTAATTTGGTATTGGTGGTATTTCCTCAATATTATTATAATTTAGACCAGAGATTCCCAGACTTTTTTCCTGTTAGACTATTTTCAAAATTTAGCTGGCTCCGGTGGACCCCCTGCACCTACATTTCTACCATATTCCCAATACTCGACTAAAAATGTAAAGATTAGATCTAACTACGGAAATTTGCATTGCGGGTGATTTCCAACTACGAATCAACTGTTAGAATTGATTGGTTAATTTATTAATTGATTGTGCTGTAAGTGGATGTCAAAAAAAGTAACTATAAACTAAGCTTAGGAAGTGTGAACACACATTTTTTGTCACGCCAACTTTGTTAACTCCTGGTTTAGACATCTCAGATAAAATGTTTCTGATTTCGTTTTAATTTACAAAAGAGAGCGAGGAAATAGATAAAGTTTTAAATATGTTAAGAAACAATTGAATAATAAAACATAATATAGTGCAACGAACTTTTCTGACCCGGCTGTGTGCGGTCTAAAATCACATACTACAGTCGCTTTTTAATTTTAATTGTTTTTTTTTGCTTTTTAATTGTGTTATAAAATTTGCACAAAAAATTCGTATATTGCACAAAAAATTGATATATAAAAGATAATAACAAAAATATCTGTTAGAAATATGAATAACAATTTCGTGGAAAATTACTGTATTTATTTTAAGTTATCAGTTAAAACATTGCTAGTTATAAGAAAAATAACTCAATTCGACCCGTATGTATATAATATTGTCAAAATTGCAGTTTTTATGTATGTTAGTCTATACCAGCTTCTAAACATGTGTGCCAAATTTCATAAGTGTATGTATGTATGTATGTTGGTATGTTTGTATGTTTGTCCGCGCATATCTCGAAAACTATAAGTCGAATTGTAAAAATTCTTTTTTGTTCGACTACGTATAGTCCAACTTTGGGAAGGGTGCAAGATTCATCAAAATCGGTGCAGTAGTTTTGAGATGGGGCGTTGAATGTGTATCAGTGACCAAACGTGTCGTTGGTTTAGCAGCGTAATTCTAAAACATTTCATTATGCTAATATGCATATATTTTCAATGTTTGCATGCAGTTAAGTCCTAGATAAACAATTTCGATGAAATTCCAAAAAGTGGCTTAGCAATTTAAAAAGTAATCTTGTACGTAACAAAGAAATAATTGAGTGAAAGTACTCGAATGAAATATGATTAGGTAATTAGTTTCAATTACAACTGAGTTTAAAAAAACAAGAAATAAAAAAGTAATTTAAAAAAAATAATTATCGACTTCATAACTGCAATTTATTTAATCAATTATCTAAAAAGGGAGAAATATAAGTTAATATTTTAAAAATGTAAAGTAAATATGCCAACTATTTTTTGAGGTCGGTGCCAGCTTTGATATTTGGAATAAACGTTGTCACTTGGTAGTCGTAGTATGCGGTACAAAACTGTTAAACATGCCATATACCCCGCTTTACTTTAAATGTAAAATAACTATAACATTACCTAGCAAATTACTTTAATAGATTTATTTTAACTTGATATAATTTTAATTAATTTATTTTTCGATTTAACGCCAAGCTGACTATATTCTTTTTGAAATATATTTTTGTCACAAAAAAAATTATCTTGATTAGCGGTCGTCAATTTCAGCTAAACGCCAATAAAGTAAATGTATATCTGCGCATATTTGGCCCCCTTAATTGTCTCGAGACGACAATGTCTAAAAACAACAGGTGGCTAATGAAGTAAAAGCTGCAGAGCTTTGAAACTAAAAACTTTAATTTAGTTGAACAAAGGGCTTTTAGAATATCTTTTTACACAAAATCGTATCTAATTAAAAAAGAAAGAACAGAGAGACAGCTGGTAACTGTTTTTCGTTTTAGATTTCTTGAGACTTTGGAAAACTTTAAATTTGAAAAGTGAAAAATATTAAAAAAATGTCTGACATATTTTGTTTTGGCTTAGGTAATTATAATTATACTATATATAATTATTATAATTATACGGTATGTGCATGTGATTTAAATATAAATTAGATCATAACATCTTTAAATCACCCAAATCTACATAAAATTAAGAAATATAATATAAATATATCTACATAAAAATAATTTTTCTTCTTTTAACACTGCTTGAAGGTCTTCGAGAAAATCCTACTAATATTATAAATGTGAAAGTTTGTTTGTTTGTATGGATGGATGGATGTTTGTTACTCTTTCAGGCTTCAACCACTGGACGGATCGGGATAACACTTGGCAAACATATAGGTTAGGTCCTGGAATAGCATAAAGGCTACTTTTTATCCCTAAATTCCCGCGGGAATAACTATAACCGAGCTTAAACGAACTATAGCTATAGCTACAGCTTGATATAGCAAACTTCATTAGTATAACTGAATCTAGTGAATCGTTTTTTATGTTTTTGTTATTTATAGGTGGTGTTGTCCAAATAAAATGTTTTTCTTTTCTTTCTTTCTTTTTCTTTCTAATTAAGAGGCTGACCAACGCCAAGTGACACTTTTTAAAATGGAAAAAATCAATACTTTGAGTAAATATTTTTTGGTTAAGAATTTAACCCTATGTAGAAGAACATATACCTAATGTCTTGTTCTACCAAAAACACGATAACATTAATTTGGCTCGATAGAAAAAAAATCTGGAAAAGACCTCTAATTTTTTATTTTTTTTGTTTTTCAACCGCTATTTTTAAACATATAACATTAAAATTCATATTAATGGCTAGCTAACTAGATAGTCCATGGCTGTTTCTACTGAAATCTAAAAAATCGAGTTAGTTTTCAAGTAAATACCTAAAAACCGATTTGACGCTCACGTTTACTTATACTGAAAAGTGCTGTGGTCTTTTGTCTCGCTCAAGTGCACGTGATATTAGATAGCTGTGTTTCAAACTGTCATATGAAGTGGGCGGGTAAATCCTGAAATTTCTAGTCGGAGTACCTGGTCTTAAGTAGTAAATCACAGTATTAATACTGTGATTAAATAAAGGAATCCCACGCCGATTACCAAATTTAGGGCGGGTGGAGCCGCTGGCAAAGTCTAATATATCATTAAAATGGTGTTATTATGTATATGACCGACCGAAATTTCGGTTCCCGCTAGTTTAGGCCTTAGTTTCGGTTTTTGAGATTTGGAATTATCGATCAAACTTATCAAATAAAATTCTCTTTTAAGGTAAATTGACTAAAAACGACAAAAACCAGAAAAGTTTACGTATCAAAGAATTTAACAGATAGCCAAAAAAATGAAAATCGTAAGTATGTAAGAAAAATCTTTTTATAATTTTGTTCTTCATATTACATAATACTGGTATATATGGCCAGTACGAAATAAGAAAATATTTTATGTTATTCGACCTTATTTTTGCAATCCTCTGAAAAATATGACCATGAGGTATAATATATACATATATATAATATCTGTATACACATATGTATGTATGTGTAAATAATCGTGTAAAAAATACTGTAGCTTTCAGTTACACAATTGAAAATTTTAATTAAGTTTCGGTTTCGTTTTCACCTTAATCTCAGATTTCGACCGAGGCCGAAATTTTGGTTTTGGTCGGAAACTAATTATTGTATTATGTTGCGTTAATTTTACAAGTATGTACTTGCATTACTCTGGTTAAATACAAATAAATACAGGAGACATAATCCGAAATACCTTGTGTAGCAAAACAAACAATTTGTTACAGTCGGGTTGTAAAGGGATTTTCCTCGGAAAATTTATTGATAAAATTAAATTGTTACCGGCCGTGGTTTGCCGGAGGCTCAAGCCAATTACTCTCCTTCTCTTGATGTATGTAGGTACATACAACTTTATGTATATATATATCCATACCTATTCTTGTTTTTTCTTTTATCACCAGCAATAATTAGCGGCTAGAGTTTTTGGCCTTTGGCCTGTGTACTCTATGGTATCCGAGCGAAGTTTTAAACGGTCATGATATCAAATTTGATAATTTATCGAATTAACAAGATCGTATTAGGCGCTTAAGAGGCTATACTACCTAAATTTCGCTTCCATCCACTAGAATCCTCTAGAATGTTTTCCAGGGGGATCATTTGGATTTTTTTTTTTGGCAAAGATTTCTTCGGATCCGCTCAGTAGATCTGACTGAAATTTAGTAACTGTGCTCCTCGGGATATGGATATGGGATATTCCACTAAAAAAATTAATGAAAATGGCTTATTACTGTAGTAGCAATTAACCAAGTTATATTTATAAATTTTTAATAACTAATTTGACACTTGATATTATTTGTTATTTTTATTTACGTTAAGTAAGTAAGTACATTAGAAAAATCATATATTTTTTGATCTAATATTATATGATTGGTTTATTTTAATTTATCACATTTACATTATATATGTACTTGTTAGTTTTATATAATTGTTTAGTTTATATAATTAGACATTTGTGTTTAAATTCTATTGTTTTTTGATATATCTACTAAATTTAATCATTACCTTACCTATTATTATTTTTAATTTAATTTTATGATTATATTAGAGAAATGTAATTTATCGCGTCGTCCGTGTTGTCACTCAAGATAACTGTCGCGTAGTACTTACTGCCTCTTAAAAATGTGCTCTACAAAGCAACGTTATAAGAAAATGATTTAAATTTTAAAACAAGTTGTTTGGAGACGGCAGGGCGTATCTTAGACATATTTGAATAAAATTTGGTAAATTAACAATATTTTTTTTTATATTTCCACATTTTCTTATAAGTACGCTCTCATGCATGGGATTCGAGAATTTTGTTCAGTTTAAAGTATTTTCACAGTTGAGAAACTCGCGATTAAAAACTTATAGCGGTCACGACTCGCGACGACACAAAGTAAGCAACTTCAGAGGCTATTTGAAAATTAGCAAAATATACGTAAACTAGTGACGCGCACAGGTTCGATAAAATCCGGCCTGAGC
The DNA here is from genome assembly GCA_946406115.1 of Apoda limacodes. Classification (NCBI taxonomy): domain Eukaryota; kingdom Metazoa; phylum Arthropoda; class Insecta; order Lepidoptera; family Limacodidae; genus Apoda; species Apoda limacodes. The sequence continues at coordinate 15,003,507 of OX291559.1, forward strand.
GTGTTTTCAAAAACGTCAATAAATGTAATATATCAACCCGGTTCATTTGTATTTTTATCATTTTTTATGGCTGGCTGGATTACTTATATACCGTTTCCAGACGATTTTATTGTCACCTATATCTCTGAAACTAGAAAATTTTTAGCAGTTACGAAGCTTTGACAATTTTGACACTTACTGCGTACCTAGTCGGGTTTAGTATGACTTATTCTAATAATTTCATAGGTTTAAGCAGTTAAACGATGATAAATGATTTAAGAGTAGTATAATATTGGGCACTCTAGACCACCTCCGAGTCATCAGGCTCACTCCGTTCGCCTGCACTCCGGTGGCTTAGCGTGCCCAATATTATGTTTTTGAGATCAGTCATCGTTCGCCTTTTGAAACACGTTGTCCTTAACACGATTACAGAGAGCCCGTGGTAAGATCACTCTGTGAACCGTGTATATCCTAAACCTTTCAGTTGGAAGACCCGTGGTAAGTTCTTCCTGGGGTGCCCGTGGTAAGATCAACCCCACCGAAAGGAATTCCTAACACGTTCAACTTGGAGCCCATGGTAAGATCACCTTATTGAACGCGATACCTAAAACACGATTACAGAGAGCCCGTGGTAAGATCACTCTGTGAACCGTGTATATCCTAAACCTTTCAGTTGGAAGACCCGTGGTAAGTTCTTCCTGGGGTGCCCGTGGTAAGATCAACCCCACCGAAAGGAATTCCTAACACGTTCCACTTGGAGCCTATGGTAAGATCACCTTATTGAACGCGACACCTAAAACACGATTACAGAGAGCCCGTGGTAAGATCACTCTGTGAACCGTGTATATCCTAAACCTTTCAGTTGGAAGACCCGTGGTAAGTTCTTCCTGGGGTGCCCGTGGTAAGATCAACCCCACCGAAAGGAATTCCTAACACGTTCGACTTGGAGCCCATGGTAAGATCACCTTATTGAACGCGATACCTAAAACACGATTACAGAGAGCCCGTGGTAAGATCACTCTGTGAACCGTGTATATCCTAAACCTTTCAGTTGGAAGACCCGTGGTAAGTTCTTCCTGGGGTGCCCGTGGTAAGATCAACCCCACCGAAAGGAATTCCTAACACGTTCAACTTGGAGCCCATGGTAAGATCACCTTATTGAACGCGACACCTAAAACACGATTACAGAGAGCCCGTAGTAAGATCACTCTGTGAACCGTGTATGTCCTAAACCTTTCAGTTGGAAGACCCGTGGTAAGTTCTTCCTGGGGTGCCCGTGGTAAGATCAACCCCACCGAAAGGAATTCCTAACACGTTCAACTTGGAGCCCATGGTAAGATCACCTTATTGAACGCGATACCTAAAACACGATTACAGAGAGCCCGTGGTAAGATCACTCTGTGAACCGTGTATATCCTAAACCTTTCAGTTGGAAGACCCGTGGTAAGTTCTTCCTGGGGTGCCCGTGGTAAGATCAACCCCACCGAAAGGAATTCCTAACACGTTCAACTTGGAGCCCATGGTAAGATCACCTTATTGAACGCGATACCTAAAACACGATTACAGAGAGCCCGTGGTAAGATCACTCTGTGAACCGTGTATATCCTAAACCTTTCAGTTGGAAGACCCGTGGTAAGTTCTTCCTGGGGTGCCCGTGGTAAGATCAACCCCACCGAAAGGAATTCCTAACACGTTCCACTTGGAGCCTATGGTAAGATCACCTTATTGAACGCGACACCTAAAACACGATTACAGAGAGCCCGTGGTAAGATCACTCTGTGAACCGTGTATATCCTAAACCTTTCAGTTGGAAGACCCGTGGTAAGTTCTTCCTGGGGTGCCCGTGGTAAGATCAACCCCACCGAAAGGAATTCCTAACACGTTCGACTTGGAGCCCATGGTAAGATCACCTTATTGAACGCGATACCTAAAACACGATTACAGAGAGCCCGTGGTAAGATCACTCTGTGAACCGTGTATATCCTAAACCTTTCAGTTGGAAGACCCGTGGTAAGTTCTTCCTGGGGTGCCCGTGGTAAGATCAACCCCACCGAAAGGAATTCCTAACACGTTCAACTTGGAGCCCATGGTAAGATCACCTTATTGAACGCGACACCTAAAACACGATTACAGAGAGCCCGTAGTAAGATCACTCTGTGAACCGTGTATGTCCTAAACCTTTCAGTTGGAAGACCCGTGGTAAGTTCTTCCTGGGGTGCCCGTGGTAAGATCAACCCCACCGAAAGGAATTCCTAACACGTTCAACTTGGAGCCCATGGTAAGATCACCTTATTGAACGCGATACCTAAAACACGATTACAGAGAGCCCGTGGTAAGATCACTCTGTGAACCGTGTATATCCTAAACCTTTCAGTTGGAAGACCCGTGGTAAGTTCTTCCTGGGGTGCCCGTGGTAAGATCAACCCCACCGAAAGGAATTCCTAACACGTTCAACTTGGAGCCCATGGTAAGATCACCTTATTGAACGCGACACCTAAAACACGATTACAGAGAGCCCGTGGTAAGATCACTCTGTGAACCGTGTATGTCCTAAACCTTTCAGTTGGAAGACCCGTGGTAAGTTCTTCCTGGGGTGCCCGTGGTAAGATCAACCCCACCGAAAGGAATTCCTAACACGTTCAACTTGGAGCCCATGGTAAGATCACCTTATTGAACGCGATACCTAAAACACGATTACAGAGAGCCCGTGGTAAGATCACTCTGTGAACCGTGTATATCCTAAACCTTTCAGTTGGAAGACCCGTGGTAAGTTCTTCCTGGGGTGCCCGTGGTAAGATCAACCCCACCGAAAGGAATTCCTAACACGTTCAACTTGGAGCCCATGGTAAGATCACCTTATTGAACGTGATACCTAAACACGATTACAGAGAGCCCGTGGTAAGATCACTCTGTAAACCGTGTATATTCTAAACCTTTCAGTTGGAAGACCCGTGGTAAGTTCTTCCTGGGGTGCCCGTGGTAAGATCAACCCCACCGAAAGGAATTCCTAACACGTTCAACTTGGAGCCCATGGTAAGATCACCTTATTGAACGCGACACCTAAAACACGATTACAGAGAGCCCGTGGTAAGATCACTCTGTGAACCGTGTATATCCTAAACCTTTCAGTTGGAAGACCCGTGGTAAGTTCTTCCTGGGGAGCCCGTGGTAAGATCAACCCCGCTGAAAGGAATTCCTAACACAATCGCAATTGGTTGACAGACCCATGGTAAGATTCCGCCCGGGGAGCCCGTGGTAAGATCACCCCACGCCAACCGCGATTGTTTAATGTTCCAAATTAGTGAACAGATCGAACGATCGAATTCATAATAAATAAAAGAAAAAAATTAAAAAAAAAAAAAAATCACCTTTACCTTTTGAAAAACCAAATACCTTTTACCATTTACCTTTTACCATTTTACCATAGAAGAATTACCTGCAGGTGTATAAAAAATAAAACAATGTTGGAAATAAAACAATGTGGAAATATCTACAGCTCAATCAAAGTTCATTACTGCTTTGAGTGAACTATAGAGTTTTGGTAGGATAGGTTTTTTTTTAATTTGAACAGGTTACAAAAGTAAATACTTTTCTTTATAGTGTAGTGAAGTCTGGTCTGGTAAGAAGCATAGTACCTGCGAACAATAAAATATATTAGCACTGACAAGGTTCTTTTACAGTTATTAAAAATATTGAAAACCAGCGAGTTACCTGAATGTCCCATGTAGGTACTTGGGTCTTAAATACTTGAAAGCTGACAGTTCTTAAAGTCGCAGCACTGTCTTCTCTGTAAACAATTTAAAAAAATATAATTATTATAGTTTTACGGTGTTTTTCTATACAAATTTTATACCTTGAACACAGGTACCTACAGTTTTGACTAATAAAAAGGAAACTAGCAGTAAGATAACAGGGATTTTTATTTTTAAGATGAAATAATAAATTAGATTAAGGCATTGAATCCGTACTAAGGAAGATCTAGTGCAGATCTAAAAAAATATAAAAAAAATAAACTGTTGCATTAATTAAATATAAATAAAATCATGATAATTGCAACAGTGTTATAATACTGAGAGCTGAGCTGAGCAAAAACCATTGTGAAAACGTTAATTACATGTCTAATAATTTTATCAGCATATTTTTTATTTTATCCTAATATAATCAGAATATTTCCAATGAGCAATAAAATGTTACATTAAAAAAATCTCTATTTACTTGACAAAATGAACAACTAAAAATTATATATTATTTATTTTTAATTTTACAATAAATAAATAAGTAACACACTTTACTTACAGTATATAAATAAGTAAGTACTGCTTGATCACTTTTCTTGATTTTGGTAATTGCACTTTCACTAATTAAAGTTTTGAGACGTGTTCACAGCGCTACAAGTTTCTATGAGAAATGAGTTATAATAATTATTATAGAAATAATTCTCACGGTTTGCTTATACTCCGACCAATGAATCTTGAACACTTCGGAATTTAGAGCAATTCAATCGTGTTTAGTATACGTTTTAACACCAGTATCTTATTGTTTTGTAGTATAATATCTAGGTTATATTAATATATTCTCACATACTTACAAATATGAGTGATTAATTTAACTGAAAAAAAACAATTTGTTTTCACATTCATTGAGAAAATAAGTTTTATTATTTTTAAGCAAATTTTATATTATGCAAAATTTTAGATGATTTGTTCATAAAAGCGAATTTAGGTTATTTGTCCCTACCACAGAAGCAAAGCCTTCGTTAGATAAAGGAGGCTTAGGCTATTGGCCACCGCACCGGCCGGCCGCAAATTGGTGGATTAATTTAAGTACATAAATATATTATAAATACATTTTAGTTAATATAGTTCTATGTGGGTTCGTAACCGATTTGTCTTTTTTATAATTTGGTATTTCATTAATGTAATATTTTAAAGTATCATGTATAGTTCAGCGACAAATACATAAACAAAGAGCCTTGCAAGCATAAAATAGTATCACGAACATAATATGAGAAGTTCATCTATTGCGAAATGTTACAGTCAAGTTAAAAAACATACGATAGTAAATATATCCGTATTGCTTATTTTTATATAAAGTTTTTGTAATCTTTGTTGTATAGCGAGTCATATAAGAAAAGTACTACTTAGTGTTTTTTTCCCTCTTTTTATGAAAAAAATCATACAACGTCTCAAAATTAAATTATTGAAGTTATAAGTACAATAACTAACGAATCCAGTTTTCGAAAACATAAGTTTAAATCTAAGTTTTTGTTTATGATTTTTAAGTGTGGTATTTTGCCGAAATATGTGTTGAGAGGGGTGCAATTCGCGAAGCATTAATTTTATTTGACAATTAGTATTTTATAATATATGAAGGAGTTAATAAAGGATAATTTTAATAAGAAATGTAACTTAGATTTTTAACCATTTGGTCAAATGTCTACAGTGCGACATTTTCAACATTTTACCGCGACCTAATATCAATTTACTACACATCCTTTGACGCAAGGCGACAAAGAATACCTAAGCGTGATAATTGCAAAGTATGCAATATTATTGATTTAGGGTTCGATTGGGTTCAATTTAAAAAAATCAAACGGTACATTTTATCTAGTCATGAGCTGTTTGAGTAAAATGGAAAACTTCGTTATAGACGTTATTAACTTTAGACATATTTCAATTTTAAACAACTGAATAGTATAGAGAAGGTATAAAGTTATGTGTTAAGATGATTTTTAATGTTTGTCTATGTGTAATTACATCTGCAGGAATTATTTGTAATTATTACCTAGTACATGTCAAATTATTTCAAACCTCTAATGATAAAAAATAGGAGTTTTAAAAGGTAGATATCGTAGTAATAAAAATTAGGTGTTGTTATGACTCGCTCTTGACCGGTTTTTCTATTTTTGCTGACGAATCTATATTCAATAGCTTATAAGCTCACACAGGCTACAAGTAATTACATATTTTTTTGAAAATTTGTGCATTAAATACAGTTGCTTCCGGTGTTAAATCCAGTTATTCTGATATTGAAAAATGTAAGTAAGTACCTACTTATAACAAAAAATTTTTTTTGTTTTTAAATGTTTTTTTCTTATAGTTGATTTTATTATTTCTATTTATTTCACAGGTCTGACTCAGAGTTCGAATCCAGCCAAGAAATCCTTGCGGTGGCGCCTACACCTCCGGTGTCTTCTAGAAAACTCTGCACATCCTCAATCGGTGCAAAAGCAGTGAAACCCAAAAACATCGCCTCATCCCGTAAGCGCCTTACATCGGATACGCTAAACGAAAAGACAAGGTACTTATATAGTTGTGTTTCTATTTTAAAAATCTTTTGCTAAACTTAATGTAAAATTTGAAATAGGTATACATATACTTTACCTTTTCTGTGGTGTTTGCTTTGTAGTAGCACGAGCGATGATGTGACGTATGTGATGATTCATCATATCATAACGCGTGCAGGCAAATACATGTTTGATGATCGTATATAATTTGTATAATAGATTGTTATCAAAATAGATTATTTTTTTAAAATGTTTTTATTATTTGTTATATTAAATTGTTTTTATGATAGTACCTATTCATTACCGATTGATAGAATGTGACCCTTATTACGCAACCATAAATAATGCTATTTTATTTTATTTCTTTTTGCACCACCAAGGTGGCAAACAAGCTTACGGTCCACCTAATCTTAAGTAGTTACTTCATGTCAATAAGAAGATAACTTTATTTGTTGTTTTGTTCCCAGTTCAAAAAAGAAGAACCGAAAAGACCTCTTCACAATTTTAAATTTTGAGGAAAAAGCATCGAGCAGCAAGAAGAGTGTTCACAGTACAACATCCTCTTTTACATCGCGCGTTTCAACAGGTCAGACTCGTCGCGTCGGGAACTTTCAAGGAGACTTCTTCATTGATTTGAAGATTTACAACACGGGTGACGTTCAGGACGCTCCACCAGAGGAACGGTACAAGAAAGCCCTCGCAGCGGTAAAGCTACAGTGTGAGAGCTCTTCCAATGAATGGGGGGCTATACAGGAATTTCTCGCTATAGCCTTCAACTTGTTTAAGGATAGTGAGCCTACGCATTTTAATAATAAGTTAAAATTTACCTAAAAAATATATTAACAATGGATTTATCTACATTATTTTATTTTTGAACTCACGCATTATACATTAAATATTCATGAGGTTAATATAAGTATTTCATAACAACTTTCTGATATTTTGGTTTTCGTTAATTCATTAAAAAATGCCTTTCTGTTCTGTTTGTAGCGTATCTGTCAATAATAAGTCATGGACTGGTCACGTAAGGAGCAATACTCATAAAAAAAATGATAAAACTCAACGCCATAGCGATGGGGTTGAAATTATTAGCTCGGCGTTTCGTCGACGCATTATTTCCTATAGACTAGTGGCTTTTGAACCTATTCCAAATAATTTATCTATGTTTTTAAACTCTCTTCGTAGTAAAATAATGTTACTTTTGAGTGAAAACTTACAAAAACATACCTGTCTAAAGGTAAATTTGGAGTTATTTTCAATTTTTGTTTTGTTTAAAAATAACAAGCAAGAAATTAAGTCCTTCAGTACAAAAAACATACCAATTTATTATAATTACGATTTTAATAAGTTTTTTTCAAAAGTTGTTAATACTTTAACAAAGAAAGTTGAAGAGTTTGAGCAACGTGAAAGCGGTTGGGCCTTCCTAAGTGCTTCACATTTGGAGGTAAATGTAAACCGTTACCAACCGTTGCGGGGTGGGGAGGGGTCCACATTTATACAACTGCCGAGAGTCATAAAGAATAAAAAGGCTTGTCTTAACATTCAGAATAACGATGAGTTTTGTTTTTTATGGAGTGTTATGGCAAACCTTTACCCAGCAAAATATCATTCTGAAAGAGTAACATCTTATCCTCATTTTCGTGATGTTTTGAACATAGATGGCATGTCTTTTCCCGTTACGTTTACAGATATCCACATTTTTGAAAAAAATAATCCACAGCTTAAATTCATAATTTTTGGTTTGCAAAACAATAAGACCATAACGGGACCATTGTATAAGTCTGAAAATATAAGTAATAAAAAAATCATACATTTGTTGTTTTTTGAAAATAATGGTAAATCGCATTACTGTCTCATTAAGGATTTGTCACGGCTTGTTCGTAAACAAATAACAAACCATCACGGGAAACTGTATTTTTGCGACACGTGTTTAGTATTTTTTTAAACACAAATCGAAGTTGATAATCACGTTTGTGGTGGAATAGTGACTTTATTACCGGAAAAGGGTTCAGTAATCAAATTCAAAAATTATGACCGTAAACAAAATGTCCCCGTCGTAATTTACGCGGACATGGAAACTTTATTGAAACCGTGCTATAAAGAACCATCAGGCACTTCGAATACAGAAACGTTACAACATCATATTCCAGCAGCGTTTGCTTATCAAATTGTTTGTACAGCGGACCCGAACCATAATCGATATGTGTCTTACCGCGGCGTTGACTGTATTGAAACATTTATCGATTATCTTTATAGAGACGCGCGTAAAATACACCAAATTCTATCTCAAAATGTTCCTATTATTTTTAATGAAAATGATGCAAAAGATTTTAAAAATGCTACCCTTTGCCATATTTGCCGGAATTTTTTATTTGGTGACAAAGTGAAAGATCATTGTCATATATCAGGCCGTTATCGTGGTGCAGCTCATAACTATTGTAATTTACAATACAAAATTCCCAAATTTGTACCGATATTTTTCCACAATCTGGCAGGCTATGACAGCCATCTGTTTATCAAAAATCTAGGAGAAGCTCCAGGAGCGATAAAAATCATTCCTAAAACTAAAGAGAACTATATCTCATTTACTAAATTCATTCCAGTTTCCGATGAAGAATTCATTCAGCTACGATTTGTAGATTCTTATAAATTTTTAGGCACCAGTTTAGAAAAGTTGGCTAAAACTTTAAAAAAAGAACATTTTATACATCTTCGTAGATGTTTTTTAAATCCAACTCAATTCGATTTAGTTACACGTAAAGGAGTTTATCCTTACGAATATATGGATAAATGGGATCGTTACAATGAACAGAAACTTCCTAAAAAAGAATGTTTTTACAGTTCTCTTACTAATGAAACTATTTCGGATAAGGATTACGAACACGCGCAAACAGTTTGGCGCGCATTTGATATTTTAAATCTCGGTCAGTACACTGATTTATATTTGCAAATTGATGTGCTTTTGCTGACGGATATTTTCGAAAATTTTAGGCAAACATGCAAACGTCACTATCTTCTCGATCCAGCATATTACTTAACAGCAAGTAGCTTATCATGGGATAGCATGCTTTTTAAAACAGGTGTCGAGCTTGAACTCATTGGAGATTTAGAAATAATTAGAATGATTCAAGCCGGTATAAGGGGCGGTGTTTGTATGTGTTCGCACAGATATGCAGAAGCTAACAATAAACACGTTTTACACTATGATCCTTTGTTAACTGACTCATATATAGTCTACATAGATTGTAATAATCTTTATGGATACAGCATGTGCCAAGCTTTGCCTTTTTCAAACTTTCGTTTTTTGAGTCAATCTGAAATAGTTAATTTTAATGTTAACAATGTATCAAATGATGCTGATTACGGGTTTATACTCGAAGTCGATTTGATTTATCCTAAAGAATTGCATGGAAAACATAACGAGTTACCGTTTTGTCCAGAAAAAAGTATTCCTCCCGGAGGGAAAACTTCTAAACTTATTCCGAATTTATTCGACAAATATTTTTACGTAATTCACTATGTGAATTTAAAAACTTGTATAAAACACGGTTTAATCCTTGAAAAAGTGCATCGCGTTATTACGTTTAGGCAGAGCTCTTACCTAAAACAATACATCGATCTAAATACAAGTTTAAGACAAAACGCAAAATCGGAATTTGAACAAGACTTTTTTAAATTGTTAAACAATAGTATCTTTGGTAAAACATTAGAAAACAACGAACGAAGGGTTAAGGTACAGTTAGTGAATCAATGGTCTGACACCCAAAATAAAACTAAAAAGAAAAATAGCGCAGACAAATTAATAGCAAGTCCGAGTTTTCATAGTGTTTCAGTCTTTACTGAAAATTTGGTTGCTATACAAACCAAGCCTGAACAGATAATTTTAGATAAGCCTCTATACATAGGGTTTACAGTGCTCGAGCTATCTAAAGCTCACATGTACGATTTTCATTACTCTATTGTTCAACCATTTTATGGTAAACGCGTACGCATGTGCTATACTGATACAGACAGTTTCATATATCACATAAAAACACCTGACTTTTATAAAGACCTAAAAAAACATTTTATACAGTACTTCGATACTAGCAATTATGGTTTACAAAATGACTATGACTTGCCACTAATAAATAAAAAAGTTCCAGGTCTTTTTAAAGACGAAATGGGAGGGGATATTATTACAAAGTTTGTAGGCCTACGTTCTAAATTGTACTGCGTTAAAACTGCAAACAGTATTATTAAAAAAGCTAAAGGTGTAAAGACATGTGTTGTACGAAATTTAAGTTTTTCAAATTATAGAAAAACATTGTTTAAAGGCGGTGTCATAAAAAAAAAATATATTTTATTCAAATCTATAAAACACGAAGTGTTCACGCGTAGCGTTAAAAAGATTGCCTTGTCAAGCAACGACGATAAGCGATTGGTGTCAGGAGATAAAGTGTCTACGACAGCATGGGGTCACGTGTCTATTTTAGGGGTATAAGTTACTTGTCAACCATATGTGTCTTAAAACATACATACGAATATAACGGTCTACAGTTAATAATTGCACTATGGGGCGACATCGATTTCAAACCAAAAGTCAAGATATTGCAAAGTGATTGTGAAATAGTAACATTAACCTCAAGTGATTTTGGTTATATTAAAAATATTCTAAATTTAAATACTTGTGATATGCATGAATTATATGTCTTTTTATACTGTGTAAAACTGTGTGATTACGAAATTGTTACAAAAGTACTAGGCATCTTAAAAAAAATTTACCGTTGTATGTGTATATATTTCGATTATCTTTTAAGTTTAGATGAATATGTGTCTGAATGCATTACACGTTTTAAAAAAATTATTAAACAAGACACACTTTCTTCCGTTGAAAACATTTACTATAGACTATTGTGTAATTGTAATACCGAGTCTTTGGTTGAAAATGAAATAGTGACTATTGGGTTTGATTATTTTTTACCTTTTGTAATTTTCAACTTATAAATATTTTAAAAAATTGTTTAATAATTGTATAGTGCATGATTATTGAAAATAAATTTATGTATGTAGAATTTGTATTTTTTATTTATTTTCTACCACTATACTTGGAAGATACCATTATACCTGCTATTAGTCTATCTAGAGCAACAATTAACCAGTCCAGACATGATTTTTAATGACGCATGCGTATTACGTTGCATTGTTGCATAGCGTGCGAGCGCGGGGAGCGGGGCGCGTTGTCTAGTATATGGTGCATGGCATATGCCTAGCTCTTAGCTCATTACGTTCTTCGCGTTAAGTGCGGTCACATCTATATCAGTATACACGAAATCATGTCTGAAGTTCGATCAATGCAAGCTAGTATGGTGGCAGTTATGGACTCAAAAATACCAAAGTATTTAGTAAAAGTTGAAATTTTTGATGCAGTTGATAAAGCAAATGATGTGCATTTACGATCACGTATTAAAACTCAATATATAGTTTATGATGAAAAGGATAATATTCTATACAAGGCATCCCAATTAATATACCAAATAACGTCTGAGCTAGGAGAGCGCAACGAAAATCTGTGCAACGTAAATCTTTTCAGGTATGTAGATATGTTTTTATATAATAGCTAATTTTTACTTCTCCTTACTTTTAAGTCTTTGAAATGGTATTATTTCCTTTTACAGAAGCAATACACTAATCATTTTTTGTTTTGTTACAGATAATAACGCTTTGTTTCATGTCAAGACAAGATACGGATGTCAAAATAGCCTGCGCTGCGACAATATCTTAGTAGATAAATATGAAATCTATTTAGAAATATAAAATGTACAAATTGAAAATAAAAAAGTATATTTAAAAAAAGTGTATTATTTAAAGTCTCACTCACATTTCATTATTAGCATTTTACTCTGTAGATGTCCACCCCATAGTTAAAATTATCCTTTCACATTACCTTTCTTGTATCCGTTTTATAAATATAATAAAATTATAAGTGATGGATTGGTTAAGGTTCAAAAATAATACAAAAAAATATTAAACTATTTATTTATTTTGTAAACAAGTAAAAAATTTACACATTTTCAAAGTACCATTTCTTAATACATAAAACATTTTTTAAAGCGCATTCTTTTTTATGATTTTTACAACTTGTTACAGAACCTACACTACTATATTTATCGTACAGATTACCAAAGCTAGGACAACCTATCTCCTCAATATTTGAAGACTGACACTTTTCACAGAGTAAATTAATCCATTTTTTCTTTTCGTCTCCTTTCGTTATGACTTCCTTATTTTTCAAAAATGATTTCATTAGTCTTAAGAATTTATAATAATCTATGTAACCTTCGCTCCAATAGATACCTCTGTTTCGTTCAATCCATGATACTGTTTTCTTTTCTTCATCAGTTAATTTCGTGTACGGGTAAGGAGGCTTAATCAAAAATACCCGAGTGTTGTTATATTTGTCAGAAATTGCAAATTCTTTTATGATAAAATCATTTTTGTAATTTTTAAATCCTTGAACATCGACAAAATAAGAATTCATGATATTTTACGAACGATGTTACTTAAAGGTTTATATTCAACTATACAATCGTTTAGTATTAAACAGTAAGCAGATGTCTGATCAGGAATTTCTACATCACTTTCTAACTCTAATCGAATGTTTACTACAGGCCCACTCTTTAGTGATTCAGGCTGACGAGCACAATCAATGACAAATAGCGGCGCTTTTTCTTTAAATTCTTTCGTGCTTAGCAACGGTTCAGCTCTACGACCATAATAAGACTGTTGAAACTTAACGTATTGTTCATATATTAAAACAAATCTATCTTCAGAAAAGTTTGCATTTAGACATTCATAAGGAAAATATGTTGAATTCAGAAAAACTTTAACATCACGTAAATTACAATGATCAAAGTGCGACATATCTTTCAAAGCATCATTTTTTCTACCAGTTTGCAAGCCTACAATAACATATCTAGGTTTTTCTATTTGAGATGAAGTTTTGATGGTCCAGGTATGCTTGGTGGTTTTAGCTAACGTATTTTCATATAGGTCCCAATTTCTAAACGTTAATTGAATGGTGCGATCCTTTTCTAATAGTTTAAGAAAATTTATTCGTTCTCGGTCGGAGACCTTAATATGCGGAACACGCCAGATTATTTTATGTATTTCAATATCGTCTATAACTTCTCCAGTATTTAATTTGACCGCGTTTAGATTTGTGTTACTGCGCAACATGACAAGTTCATGTTTACAATTAATTACAACTTTCTTGTAATCCTCAGCAACACCTAAAATATTGCTCAACGGTATAGATGCTGAAAATCTTCCACCATGCATATTTTTTGTACCATCAATGTCCCGACCCCAAGCTTTTGAAATTTTTGATTCAGTTTCATTCATTGATAATAAACTTTTCATTGTTGTGGTAACGCCAGCATTTTTCACTTTATCAATTTCGACTCCATTTAATTCATATCGAATATCTTGAAATAAATAAAGAAGGGGATTGTTTGTAAATTGAACACTAGATACTTTTTCTTTTGTATCTCTTTTTATTACATTTACTATTCCTTCTAAGTACAAGGTACTTGCGGAGGGCAATATGTATACATCTTGCTGATTAATCGGAATTCTAATTTCATCGTTTTTGTTAAAACTTGTGACATAAGGTTTATACGAATGAGTTTCGATAGCCTCGATAGAATTATCGTGAACAGGAGGATTGATAATGTTTAAAATACTCATTTTAATAGGCCAACTAATTTTAAAAAGTTTATGTTTTCAACGCTTAATTTTTTTTTCTTGGTATGTGTTGTTTTACGAACACCACTATTATTACTACGCGTTTTAACTGGACGTTGTTCGTTTTTATAGTAATCAATCATTTCTTCTTGATATGTAAATACAACTGAATTTCTTCACCTCTTAAATTTATCAAGTTATTCTTTATATCCAATATTCTTATGTCTATATTGTTAATGGTATTCCTATTTACAGGAAAATAAATAATGTTTTTTGGTATTTCTATTATTCTATAACCTGGAGGAACATTCGGAGAAAACTCGTGGATGATGTGACTGGAAACTCCGTTTATGTATGAACCACTGACTATGTCACATTCGACTCTGATCACAGTTGTTGATAAAATGTTAACTGGAAAGCGGGACTCGTGCAATTTATTAGCTTTTAACAATACTTCACCAAAACCTAACAGGTTACCAAGTGATGACCGTTTTTCAAAATGAATATCTTTAGTACAAAATATTGTTGTCTTTAAAGTGTTATTGTTACAATATAATTTTAAGTCACATTTTTTTATTTTCGATTTTAAATAGTCACAAATATCTTGAAGTTCGTATGCACCTTCAGGGATTTCTATTAGTTCATTAGTCCCATAATGAAATTTATTATTTCTGCCATCAATATTCGGTAAGGAATTAAATGTAGATAAATGTAGCAAGGCACACTCATATTCACCATCAAGTTGTAATGTAGGAAAATAGTTCGTCGTCAGAACAGAGGTGTTACCTGTTATAGACAGCGTGAAGGACATATTGCTATTGGTAACAGCAGAACTAATCAGTCCGAATTTATACTACCGTTTTTACCTTTATCGTACATTGTTTCCAGAAATTGTGCAAAAACTTTAAACATAGATGTCCGCAATTATATGAATTAAATTTTTGGAACTTTGTGTAATTGTAAGTTATATTGTTTGTGTCTAAATATTTTACTAATTCAATCGGTGGTTTTAAATCTCCAAAACTGTCAAAATACTGACAATATTTATCAATCTTTGCATAGGCTACCCAATGAGTTCCTTGATTCTTGTAACTATCCAAATTAACTATGCCACATTCAACTTTTTTCACCTTTCCAGGTAATCTGTCTTTCATATATACTCCTCTAAACTCTGGTATTTTTGTTTTTTTGGCATGTTCTAAGATGTCATAATTTGTAAGTGCTCTCTCAGGCAGCCTGGTTCTCAGTTTTTTGATGAATTTAAAAATATGCCATTGCCTTTTTTATATGGTTTAATATACAATCCTTTACCTAATGCTACAGATTCCATAATTTTATTATGTCGTTCAGACTCCTTAAAATTTTGTTGAGCCATTTTATAATCATTTATTGATTTAGCTATACCTGCCGCACCTCCAGCTAAACTACCTAAGGCTGACAGCCCCGCAAATATTGGGATCAAAGGTAGAATGCCTCCTGATTTCGGAAGTGGTATAATACGTGGTAAGTGCACACGGCATTTTTTAGGAAATAATTTCTTGGCTGCTAAATATGCATATTTAATAGCAGTATTACTATCTTTATGTTTAAATTTCTTAATTTTTGATCGTATTTTGGATATAATTTTTTTGAACTTCTTGACTCCTGCACCTGTTTTAATTTTGGCTTTCATAACTTTGCTAACAAGCCATGATGCAAGTTTTTCACCTTTTCCAGAGTCTTTTGATTTGAGACGTTTTCTTGCCATATTTAGTAATTGATTATCTGCTTTGTGCCGGTTCGACAGATCTGAGAAATTAGAGTATGCAATATCGTGATGCATACAAGCTTCATCTAATTTGTTTACCCCCTTATCACCTTTTAATAACCGTTCTCTTAGTCGTGTTCCCGGACCGCAATAGTTATATCCTGGTAAATGTAACTCAAAAGGAAGATTATTAATTAAATTATTTACAAGTCCTTCTCCTTTCATTTCTGAAAAGAAAGTGATAAGTACCGAAAACTGTAGATAGTATAAGTACGTTAAATTATTTAACAAGTTCATTTCTTCTAATCCAGCAATTTTCGTTATCATTAAGACCCAACCATTTAACAAACAACTTATCTCTGTTTTTCTAATAACTTTTTCTACTAAATACACGTTAGGACAGTTTGTTTTTTGAAGTTCTTGCTCATAAAATGATCCCATTATTATTTGTTTTTTGCAATCTTCAATAAGATAAGTTGGTGGGTTAGTGTTATTAACTTTTCTAATAACAAAAAGTTCAGTAGTCCAGTTAGGAGTATATCCCTTTTGAAATATTGTTTTATATTTACTAATGCGAACAATATCTCCTACTTTAAATTTATTTTTATACGACGTAAATGACTGTTTCTGAGACTTGTTGATATTATTTAAAACCATCATTTCATTTTCTTTGTCAACTTCGCATGGTTTATATTGGGTGATGCGATGTTTGGTATTATTATATGAAAGCATAACGTCTTTTATAGTATTTCCAATCCATCTTTTATTTCCATTGAAAGTAAAACATTTAAATAACTGATTTTTAATAGTTTTAATCAGTCTTTCGACAATAGAAGCTTTTTTAACTGAATATGATGAATAATGATTTATTTTAAAAGCATTCATAACTTTTTTGAAAGATTCATTGTAAAATTCTGAACCCATATCAGTTTGTAAATTATTTGGACAACGACCACTTAAACGTAAAATGTTTTCAAAGGCTGTACTGACCTCTTTCTTACTTTTCGTTTTTAATGGTACAGACCAAGCATACTTCGAAAAACAATCAATAATAATCAAAATAAAACTGTAGCACTTATTATATTTTTTAAGATTATTAAAATCTATGAGATCTGCTTACCATAAATCATCAATCCTTCTTAAAATAACGTGACGCCGAGGAAAATTTTTTCGTGCTGGTTTGTGGATTTCATTTACCACTTGATGTTTGCTCATTTTTAATCTTAATTACTATTTTATCCAAGTAGTCTTTCGTACAAAACCTTTCTTCAAACTGTTTTAAATACATTTTTATATCGGTTTTTAAAGTTTCTGTAAGAGTTTCAAAATCTTTCTTGCTACAAAAATTTTTACATGTGTGATCTACATATTCCTTGTTGACAGCATCATCAGACTTTATAGGTGACTTCACACCTACTAGTCTTGCTGATTGTAAGTCAAAACTCCCACTATCTGACTTTAACAGTGCACATGGTGACCAAATTTATCAATATTCATTATGAAATATAGAACGTTGCTTTTATGTTGAAAGGTAAACGTAAAGTAATAAAAACCAATACATATTTATCTAATTTATAATACCACTTTCTCGCAATTCTTCTATAATAGATATTATTTCGTTATCCAAACCCGAATTTCCAGCATTTCTTGAAGCTGTCAATAACTTTAGTCTATCAACTAATTCATTAGGATCGTCCCAGTAAACATAATCAGTATTCTTTTTTAATCTTTTCATCAATGGCAACCCTTGTCCAACAAAATCTTCGTCAATATTGTCATCAGTACTGACGAATTGTTTTCGTAATTTGAACAATGGTTTTATAACAGTTAGATATTTTCGTCCTTTGTTTGATTTTAATGGCTTATGGGGATCAAAGTCCCTACGATGAGCATTTGTGTTCAGAAGCATTGATTTATAATTTTGCAAATCTTCACTTGTCACTAAATCTAAATCAGGCATTTTCTTGAAAAGTAACTCTACCAACCCTGGTGTAGAACTATATACTCTTCCAGCAACTGAAATCTCTCTATCGGTAACATTTATGCGAACTGATCCCATCATAAGTTTTCCGCGCTCTCTTCGAACACCGAAGGGGACATCGCAAAAGGCTTCTGAAGATAGGGACCATGATGATGTATTCTGTTCAGGAGTTGATACTGATTCAATTGTTTTAAAGGATTCATCGCCCTCATCGGAAATGTTATTAATGTCGGAACTATCGTCTTCATCAGATGAGCGTTTAGGTGTTGAGACCATAGAATTTCTATTTACAACAGTTTTATCCATTATTGTTGATTGCGGAGATGCATTGATACCAATTATATTATTATAACTATTTTCTAATGTATCATTAGCTAAATTTAGTTTTTCACTCCCTATCATTTTATTAAGCGGATTGATGATAGGTTTGAAAACTGTTTGTAAAATTTCATGGTTATCAGTCTCCATTGTACGCATATTTTTTACTTTCCGCTTAACTGCTTCCGCTGCTTTTACGATTTGTGTTTTTAATTCCTTTTCCATATTAATGTTGTCTGTATACTTATATATTATATCTCTCAATAGTTTACGTATATAACCTTCAATAGTAAGTAGCAATGAAATAATGAATATAAAATACAATTTTATAGACATTTATAATATCACTAATCAAATATTACAAAGGTATCAAATTTTTTTCTATAACACCCGTTACTTTTTGAACAATCTTTGTTTATAACTAGATAGTTATACGCTTCACTCCATATTTTGGAACACATTTCACGAAATTCAATCCACTTCATATCTGTGTTGACGTGCTCATCATATATGTGTCTTAAGTTGATATCATCCTGCTTAAATAAAACTAAAAGATTTGCATTGTCTCGAATAAGCTGTTTAGGAATTTTGCTATACGTTTGATTTAAATAAAAACAATCTATATTCTTATGACGACCCATAGCAAAATAATCTCGAATGTTTGTTTGACTTTCGCATGCTACGTCATCAAATATTATTACCGAATTCGGTTTTGCGTCCTGAGGACTAAGCACATCTTCATTATCACTGTATTTTGCGTAAGACACTGTAACTAACCCCCCCCCAAGAAACAAAATACTAACTACCCTTAAAGTACCTACCTAACTAACCAGCATGGAAAGAAAAGATTATAAGAGATAATATGAACACGAAACTTGAAAATTGAAGTATAAATTTATCGAAGGTTTGGCTATGTGATCGTCTGAGTGGTAGGACCTAATTGTGTAACGTAGACCGCAGGTTCTTTAAGAGATATAATGATATATTTCGGTTTTCAAGCCGGCGTCCACACCATACATGATCAAGGATTCATAAACAGGTTAAATGTATAATAGGTATATTATCAGTTCAAGTACGAAGATTTATAGTTTATAGTTTATTTGATTGATTAACGATAGAATAAGTGTGAGTTAGGTTATTAATGTAATATTCAGTATCGCAGCTTTTCAGGAATTTAGTCGCGAACCAAATATGATTCCATGAGTTGTTACCAGTCGCGTAGGTGAAGTATCACTGTCGCCTTCGCGTAATCAGCGTCCAACTCCCCACAACTTGGCAACGGTTTACGTGTCAATTTAAATAAGATACAATTGCCTTCTTTCGCAGTTTTTCGACTCTGACAGACAGCTTGGGGCAAGGACCTTTACCCGTCTACACTGTGTAATCTGTTGTCGTCGTTCAAGTCTCTCGGCACTGAACTCACATTCGTATTTGACCCAAACAAACGGATCGAAACGTTAGGCGAGAGATGTTCAAACCGTCTGTGAGCTCAGCCGATGTAACTTGAAGCCACTAACGAATGTTAACGATAAACATTCTGAGAGACCAGTAGGTTTTAAGCTTCCAATCCCCGGGCATGCCTCCATCATCATCTCCTTGTCTCCTCTTTACTTTACTCAGGCGAGGCCTTTTTACCTGTGTAATATAGAAGCATTATAAACGATCAACCTCAGAAGCAACGTCCATCACTAATACAAGCAAAAGAGTCGCATTCCAATATTCAAATCGCTACAAGACTTCTCCCTATTTGGTGTCACCAGTCGCGTAGGTGAAGTATCGCTGTCGCCTTCGCGTAATCAGCGTCCGACTCCCCGCAACATGGCAACGGTTTACGTGTCAATTTAAATAAGATACAATTGCCTTCTTTTCGCAGTTTTTCGACTCTGACAGACAGCTCGGGGCAAGGACCTTTACCCGTCTACACTGTGTAATCTGTTGTCGTCGTTCAAGTCTCTCGGCACTGAACTCACATTCGTATTTGACCCAAACAAACGGATCGAAACGTTAGGCGAGAGATGTTCAAACCGTCTGTGAGCTCAGCCGATGTAACTTGAAGCCACTAACGAATGTTAACGATAAACACTCTGAGAGATCAGAAGGTTTTAGGCTTCCGATCCCCGGGCATGCCTCCATTTCATCTCCTTGTCTCCTCTTTACTTTATTCAGGCGAGGTCTTGTTACCTGTGTTGTATAGCAGCAGTACAAGCAATCGAACATAAGAAGCAACATCCATCGCTAAATCAAGCAAAAGAGTCGCATTCCAATATTCAGGTCACTTCAACACTACCACCTTTTATTAGCCATCAGAAAGGTACATAATTCCTCTCATATTAGAATGTATTCACTCAATAATACATTGCATTTTATATAAATCTATCGCATTTTGCATATGCCCACCTCATACGCTTTCTTTATATATTGTGGCCACGCGACGCTCGCCGCTGCCTATGTATGTCTACGTAAACTTATGCTGTCCCGGGTGTTCTAGTAATGAAATTTATTTTATTTTCGAATTTAGGTTTTTAACTACATAAATGTGTTAAGCCCGTCTTTAGAAAGTCTACAAAAATATTAAAGACCTCCACCGCCACGATCCTGGCTAACTTTTTCTAAGTCCTCGATCTTCCACGATTGCATTAAATTATTATTTTGATCATTATGTTAGTTTTTTATAACAATTTTATTTTATATATATTTTTTTTTTCTTTTTTTTTTTTTTTTTATTATTTAATTTTATTTTTATAAAATTTAATATTATAAAGGACGAAGATGGCTTGGTAAACGGGTAGGCTTGGCAGATGGGTACATTCACCCCCAAAAATCTTACGGAACCTGCTGCAGGAAGATTTTTTAAAGCTAATAAAACTTACTAAATCACAAATACTTTTATTTACACCCCCCAGACTCTTTATCGTTTAATTATTTTAAACTTTCTTGTCAAAATCCGTTGAAGCCTCACAATACTTAATTACATCTTACATTGTCTTTCTATTCAGTCAATCTCCTCCATTTCACGGACAGCAAATTGTAGGCGTAAGGCCTACGGTATATGCGTCTACCTATTTAATTTATACTTTATTTAATTGAGTTTAAAACTATTATTTATTTAATTTAGCGCTATAATCAGTAAATAAAACCAAATAGACATAGGCTAGTTCCCCGCAATGCTAACAATTATTTGCATCCGCATCGCGCAGAAACCATCCACAGTCACATTGGTAGTTATAACCATTTAATTAGATAGTGTTTAACACTAAAACTCTAGCAACTAGCATTGTTTTTGCAGCAACTTAGGAACCTCATCACTGTCACCACGGCTTGATATAGCCATATAGACAGAGGCCAGTCCCAAGCGACTCCATGTTCCAAAGTTCTAATTAAATTAAAAATTATATTTTTGTTTTGTAATCACGTCATATAACACATTTTATTTTTTTCTTTGCGTGAATATTCCGACTAGGATAGTAGTTGTAAACTAGCGCACTTCCCCCCTACGCTCAAGCTAATATATTCTTAAAAATCATTGTCATAAAGTAGCCACGCAGGCATAAACTCTCGAATAGCAACTTCAGTTTGTGATCGCGAATAAGAAACTAACAACCACTAAATAGGTTTAAACATTTAAATACCTATTATTTATTACATCACTGTTCTCCAACATAAAACTATAGCAATTTGTCTTACTTTATTCTGTCCTATATAATGTATGTTTTATGTTTATTGAAACCATAGCAAGCAATATTTACTAAAGGAATTTAAAGTCTACACTACTGCTTATAGTGGTAGCACATCAACCTAACAGAGGTGCAATAATTACCATTTTCCTATTGTTACTCACATATTGCCAACTGAATGAATCTCCCCCTAGACAGATAAGTCCAAATCATAGTCTGATCCATTGTTTATGTCGACCAAGATCCCAATGTTGTGGCCAAAGGTTTCAAGATCTTAACGCGGAGTAGTATCTTAAACAGGAACACCGTTACGTGTTGGCTGTAATTAAGAAGTCTTGTCGACTTAATTTCACCCACACACTCTGGCAAGTATATGCGTCACACCAAACTTTTTGTCGCCTGGTATTCCGAACTTTAACCTTAGCTCACTAAGAAGCTCAAGGTCCACTTATACGCTGATAAAACTTATATATCAAGTGTAGTCATTGAGGACGACTACAAACCCAACGAAAAGTATTAATAATTTCAGTGCATTTCACGGTGACTAACTACACACATCTCCCTATCGTGATTAATTTTCCCAGCGTGCCAGACACAGGCCTCTCAAGATATACTCATTTTTTCGAACTGGATTGCTATGTACAAACCAGTTCTGCGAATTATAACAAAATTCCTGTAAAACAGAAATAGCACATGCTCATTTTTGTGTTACATATACCTATACAATAGAGAAGCTACAAAGTTAGACTGAAATGTCTAGTAACAACTCGTTCACTATTCATCCACTCGGCAACAGTCTGCATAGGTGTATCTAGAAAGGTTTGTTTCTTTCTAAATACAATGGTTTTCACTTTAATTAAGTCATGATTGTTCCGTCGTGCCTCGATAAATTTTTGACATGCCACCAGATATAAACAACCCTAATGCCCCCTAAATATAAGTTATTATTAAACCTTTTCTTAACATAATATACTTGTGTATTTATTGTCTATACATATTTTTACTAAACAATCAAATATTTACCTTAACTGATATTTGCAAAATATGTTATATTTTCAAAATAAATATTTTATTTAGATCTTTATCTCTCTCATCATCTTATAAGTATAAGTTTAAGACTTAAAAACCCATAAGGCTAGATTGTATCACGAAATAAAATGAATCGAAAGTATTATACAGTTAATCCTAATTAATAATAAAACAATTTGATAGTTTGACCTCAAAATTTCAAAAATCATAGTAGCGTTCTATATAAAAACAGATCCTGATGTGATTGAAGCAAATGACTACAAAATGTCAAGTGTTCAATATCCTTAATCATTTTTATTTTCCTTTTATACATCAGTGTGTACATTTTAAAATTTGTTTAAATTTCATATTTATCTTTATAATATTCAACAAACAAAACTGATTTTGATGTATTTTCAAAATACGATTTTCTTATTCTTATTTTTAATTTATACCTGCTGCATTCATTCATTATTTCTGTTACAAATTTTATTTCAAATTGTCTAAACAAACAGACTAAACTACAGTATTTAATAAAAGTATGTGATTTGGTTCTACTGATTGATGTCAGTTTACACTATGTGTTCCATAATTTTACAGTTAACCAGACCCCGCCAGCGACTACGCCCGCCCTGAATATGGTTATCGACGTGGAACTCCTTTATTATCTCCTTAATTATACTAATGAAGTTTGCTTTAGCAAGCTATAGCTACATCTATTGTTCTTTAAACTCTTTTAGCGTTATTTCCGCGGGAACTTATGAACTTTCCGAGATAAAAGTAGCCTATATGCTATTCCAGGACCTAACCCATATGCATTCCAAATTTCATCCCGATGCGTCCAGTGGCTAAAGCGCAATTGAGTAACAAACATCCATCCAGACATACAAACTTCACATTTATAATATTAGTAGGATTGATTTAAACCCGGGATCCAACTTGTCAAGTTTAAAGAAATAGTTTAAAATCAATAAAGGTTTACCGCAGACAACCTTTAGAAATGCAGACGAAACAATCCTAGATCCACCGCTCCCGCACTCTTTACCACCTTAAGAAAATCTATATTGTAGTTCACGTTAACATTGTAAGGATACTGAACACAAAACTAGTGTTGCGCTCATAGTGATTACGATTTTTAACTTTGTTAAACACATTTATTCCATCGGCCCGTCGAAGTAAAACTTACTGTACAGCTGTTCGATCCCGATAATTTCTTTAAAATTGTCAACAAAAATAAGACAGCTCATTCTCTTAGTAGAGCTCACTCTTTACTCAAAATTCAATCATCTAACAAAATCGACCATGAATGTAACAATACAATAAACTAGAAATGTCAGCAATCGATTTATTAGTTATTTACTAGATTGGATTTTGTACAAAACTACTTTTAATAACTAAATGAAAAATATTAATAAAGTTTTCCTATAAGTAACTTAATAAACCCAAAAAATACATGTAAACCTACATAAATTACATCAACATAATTTGGATAAATGGATGAGCGTTATCACCTTACCTTACGACACAGTAAGTATAAAAAACTATACCTATTTTGTTTAACCGATATAAATTAGTTCATATTATCAGAAATTCTTCTCATGATAGAAAATAACATAAAACTTGCAATTAAAATGTTTCTCATAAATAAAAAGTATCTAGAATAATATCGACTGTTATGATTTAGGTGTAATTTGTAAAATGTAATTATGTATTTATTTTATTCAATAAAAAGATACTATACTACTTATTATAGACATTTGTTTCAAAATACCGATTCGAAATCTTAGTAATGTAAAATGAATTCACTAGTTTAATCTCTTTTTTTATGATTTTAAATAAAATTAAAATTTTGTATTTATTAAAATATTTATAAATGACTACGAATAAAATCAGTTCAATAGCGATTCTAAACTTTATAAAATTTTATATAAATCTAATAATCCTGGTCACGGCACCAAATTGTAACTAACCCCCCCCCAAGAAACAAAATACTAACTACCCTTAAAGTACCTACCTAACTAACCAGCATGGAAAGAAAAGATTATAAGAGATAATATGAACACGAAACTTGAAAATTGAAGTATAAATTTATCGAAGGTTTGGCTATGTGATCGTCTGAGTGGTAGGACCTAATTGTGTAACGTAGACCGCAGGTTCTTTAAGAGAAAGACTGAAACACCGTTCTAGTAATGAAAATAGTATCCTCTACCCCTATGCGCTTTTTATTTTTCTAAAAAAATAAAAAGGCGGAAAGCTCCACCCAGCGCTTCCCACGGTACGTGTCCATACCGAGGCTAACTTAGCGCACGTCCCCCGAAGGAGTAGAGGTGTGAAATCATAAATGGTATAACCATTAAATTATCGTTGCAGCCAAAGCTGAAGACCGAAGTCTAAAATATGTAGTTTCAGGAACAAATCCTTGTGCGTGCATAGCACAAACACTCAGCCTTTAGGCCAAAGAGTGTGACATCCGTTCGCACAGACACAGCCATGACATTGTCAAGAGAGCACGTCTCGTGTTAAGCACACTCCGAAGAGCAGGACGCAATAAACCCCACTGAACCATTTGTGTAGTAGGTAATAATTATGTACCAATGGAACAGCCATGGAATTCACCAAGAGGGCACGCCCCATGCTTAACACACTCCGAAGAGCAAGACGCAATAAGCCCCACTGCATCCATGTAACTTCAGTCGTAGATTATAAATGATATATTTCGGTTTTCAAGCCGGCGTCCACACCATACATGATCAAGGATTCATAAACAGGTTAAATGTATAATAGGTATATTATCAGTTCAAGTACGAAGATTTATAGTTTATAGTTTATTTGATTGATTAACGATAGAATAAGTGTGAGTTAGGTTATTAATGTAATATTCAGTATCGCAGCTTTTCAGGAATTTAGTCGCGAACCAAATATGATTCCATGAGTTGTTACCAGTCGCGTAGGTGAAGTATCACTGTCGCCTTCGCGTAATCAGCGTCCAACTCCCCACAACTTGGCAACGGTTTACGTGTCAATTTAAATAAGATACAATTGCCTTCTTTCGCAGTTTTTCGACTTTGACAGACAGCTTGGGGCAAGGACCTTTACCCGTCTACACTGTGTAATCTGTTGTCGTCGTTCAAGTCTCTCGGCACTGAACTCACATTCGTATTTGACCCAAACAAACGGATCGAAACGTTAGGCGAGAGATGTTCAAACCGTCTGTGAGCTCAGCCGATGTAACTTGAAGCCACTAACGAATGTTAACGATAAACATTCTGAGAGACCAGTAGGTTTTAAGCTTCCAATCCCCGGGCATGCCTCCATCATCATCTCCTTGTCTCCTCTTTACTTTACTCAGGCGAGGCCTTTTTACCTGTGTAATATAGAAGCATTATAAACGATCAACCTCAGAAGCAACGTCCATCACTAATACAAGCAAAAGAGTCGCATTCCAATATTCAAATCGCTACAAGACTTCTCCCTATTTGGTGTCACCAGTCGCGTAGGTGAAGTATCACTGTCGCCTTCGCGTAATCAGCGTCCGACTCCCCGCAACATGGCAACGGTTTACGTGTCAATTTAAATAAGATACAATTGCCTTCTTTTCGCAGTTTTTCGACTCTGACAGACAGCTCGGGGCAAGGACCTTTACCCGTCTACACTGTGTAATCTGTTGTCGTCGTTCAAGTCTCTCGGCACTGAACTCACATTCGTATTTGACCCAAACAAACGGATCGAAACGTTAGGCGAGAGATGTTCAAACCGTCTGTGAGCTCAGCCGATGTAACTTGAAGCCACTAACGAATGTTAACGATAAACACTCTGAGAGATCAGAAGGTTTTAGGCTTCCGATCCCCGGGCATGCCTCCATTTCATCTCCTTGTCTCCTCTTTACTTTATTCAGGCGAGGTCTTGTTACCTGTGTTGTATAGCAGCAGTACAAGCAATCGAACATAAGAAGCAACATCCATCGCTAAATCAAGCAAAAGAGTCGCATTCCAATATTCAGGTCACTTCAACACTACCACCTTTTATTAGCCATCAGAAAGGTACATAATTCCTCTCATATTAGAATGTATTCACTCAATAATACATTGCATTTTATATAAATCTATCGCATTTTGCATATGCCCACCTCATACGCTTTCTTTATATATTGTGGCCACGCGACGCTCGCCGCTGCCTATGTATGTCTACGTAAACTTATGCTGTCCCGGGTGTTCTAGTAATGAAATTTATTTTATTTTCGAATTTAGGTTTTTAACTACATAAATGTGTTAAGCCCGTCTTTAGAAAGTCTACAAAAATATTAAAGACCTCCACCGACACGATCCTGGCTAACTTTTTCTAAGTCCTCGATCTTCCACGATTGCATTAAATTATTATTTTGATCATTATGTTAGTTTTATATAACAATTTTATTTTATATATATTTTTTTTTTTTTCTTTTTTTTTTTTTTTTTTTTTTATTATTTAATTTTATTTTTATAAAATTTAATATTATAAAGGACGAAGATGGCTTGGTAAACGGGTAGGCTTGGCAGATGGGTACATTAACCTGGAACAAGATGCAAAACTCTTTCTAAGAAGACATATTTCGGTTGATGAAGTGTTTTCGAATAGACATATACGTTTTTAAAACGTAAACCATTTTGATGTAATAGAAGACCGATAACCAAATTAGTTTTTCCACTATTTGACGGTCCACAAATTATACAACGAACGGTATCAGGTAAGAGATTTCCATGGCGATGAGTTGTGTTTATAGTATCTGGACAAATTTTGTCGAGCTGCAGGGATTGACTTTGTTTAACAAACTTCATTGTGAACTAAATCAACAGAGCATTTTGCCTTGAATGACATTAATGAAAGCACTCTTTTCGTTTTATAGCAGAAAAGAACAAAACAACTCCAGTCACTCAAGGTAAACAGAAGATCTCAAAAACATAATATTGGGCACGCTAAGCCACCGGAGTGCAGGCGAACGGAGTGAGCCTGATGACACGGAGGTGGTCTAGAGTGCCCAATATTATACTACTTTTAAGTCGTGGTCTAGCTGCTTGGCGAGCCCGCACATTAGACCCTGCCTGAATAATTTCATTGAAATCGATAGAGAGATTGCTGAACTATTAGGCTGTGGACATACGGACAGATGGACTGTCACGACGGAGCTTTAAGGTTTCCATTCTTTCGATTTCGCTATGGAACCTAAAGAACCGTCATCCTTACCTATTATTAGATTACAAGCTTTTTATTGCTGCGTGTGGCCTTGTACCTATATTAAGACCGCTTGAAAAGTTATAATTAACGATATTCTAAGAATTTCAACTGTAAGTTAATTTACAATTCAAATTATATCAAATAAATTTACTGTTTTATTTTAGTAGTATCGCAATTCAATTATCAACACCTCACGCCGTTTAACGAATAATTTTGAGTACTGTTGACGCTTCAGCAAAATGCAAATAGTGGATAGTTATTTACATATTACTCGTATGATGGTAAATAAATCCACAAAAATGTGTTTTAAAACATTTTGGCACGATAGGGTTGCTTATTAAATTCTAATATTTATAGAGAAAGTCAAAGCCATTTTTTTTTAGTATTTAGATAAGGTTTTTAGAAACACTTTTGAATCGTCAAAGTTATTAAATACTATGTTTATTTTTTGAAGCCTCCCACACGATGAAGATTAATACCGAGAAGAATCCTAAAAGAAATTCGATGGACACTTTTTAAAAAATCAAAATCGTTGACATACCTAGTATACTTTATAAAAAAATACAAATAAAATCATCGATTTTTCAAATAAAAGAAAAAATTATAATAATAATAACACAATATAAACATATTATTTGTTTCTTAAGGCCATACAATTTTATATTATTTGTATTTGGTTTACTCATGCGCCATTGAGCATCTTAAGTCCGATGGGTGTTTATTTATATGGTCTGAAATTTCGTAGTATGCTTTTTACAAAGTTTGTGTTTAATAAATGATTTATATTTACCTATTGATAGTCTTTGAATATTATTAGGAAATTGTTGTAAAAGTGTATACATTGCCCCATAAAGAATAAATCTATGCGACTTGTGAGAGAAATAGCAATAGATTATATGGCATTTGCCAATTTTAAACCAATGAGGGGGGGGGGGCTGTATTTGTTCAACATGGCCGTCGGACTTGTAATGTCATATTCGATAAACACATTTTATCGTGTGTCCAGTTTTTTTTAAGATTATTAAAGTTTCTGTTTTAGTAAAAATAATGGATTTTATTATCAAAGATTTATTGAAAACAAATTAATAATTAAAAAACATTTAATGAAATATATTTATAATCCATTAGAGTTTTTTCAAACATGGGTGACATGGGTGGTATGTATCGTATTGTTAAATCAAACCAAGGTAAATTCAAACTTGACTATTATTTATTTTTTGATAAAAAGAAAGCTGCATTAATCTGTGTGTGCTTCTTTACGACTAAGTATTGTCTGTTACCCATACAGAAAAATCATATAGTGTAAGGTACGTCCATAATCAGTTTTTTACCAATATCTCAAAAGTATACGAAGAATAAATTAACTAAATTGATGTTTAAAGTTACGCAACATAAATATAAATAAACTGTCAACGTAAGAGATAATCATCTTATAATATATTAACTTATTAAATCTTTTATTATATAGATATTAATAATCACTAACGTAATCATTATCAGCACTGCCACCGTGGAACATGACCTAAGCCTTTTTTCTCATAGGAGGGCCGGCCAAGATAAAGTATCTAGTGAAGTATTGGAGTTTTTCGTCGAAGAAACTCCTCTTGACGCTTTTGAACTTAGTCGAACCTAGTAAATGATTTTCATTTTTGGCCGAAAGCTTTAGATTTTCTTTGACTTTGTTTCCATTGTTTTAACCACTAGACGCATTGATTTTTAATACCTTTTATGGCTCTCACACCAAAATTATAACAAAATGCATTCGGTTAATAAAAACTATGAAATTAGGTTTTCCTGTAAATGGATAATAATAAATGTAAGTATAACAATGAAGCTAGTCTTTTCAACCTTTGTCAGCAGTGCTGCTACCCTGAAATTATAAACCTTGCTCGGGGTGGAATGTCCACCCCCCACCCCCTAGCTACGTTAATACCTAATAATAAATTGGTTTTCGAAGTTTTTGTTGAATACACCTAATTTGACCTACTAATTTATACGGGCCGGAAAATTGCTGTCGTCAGTATCAATAATATTAAGCAAAATTAATATAAATATTTGGTTTTGGTCACGTTCCTTTATCATTGTCATTTCCCTGATAATGCGGCGTTTTGCGCGGGCGAAAATCGATCTAGCTAGACCTTATTCTGGAAAAAACAGTTTTCTACTTCTTATTTACAGGCAAGGTAATGAATAAAGTGAAATGACGATAAAAAGATTGCTCTCTAAAACTCAAAAAAGAGTTTGATGTTTCGTTGCACATTTATTTATCATTTAGTACCATTTAAGTACCTAATATGCAAATAACAATACTACTCTACCTCTATCTACTCTATCTGCTTTTTGCTGAAGCTTTAACAAAACTTAAAATTATTCGTAAAACGGCTCGAGGTGTTGAAAATTGAATTGCTATTCAAATAAAATAAAACAGTAAATCATTCGCATTGTATATTGACTTACAGTTGAAATTCATAGAAGATTATTAATTAGAACTTTCAAGCAATCCTAATAATGGTACAAGGCCACAAGCGGCAATGGTTTGTTGGGTTGCTTACGCAAAAAGCAAAAACAAAAACCTTTTAGATCCGTAGTGTCCTGATAAATAATTTTGCAATCGCTCTATCGATTTTAATGATATTTTTCATATAAATCCCCATACACTCGTAGATTTACAGTAAAATAAAGATAAAAAATTTACTCTCCATACATAAAAGAAGTAAGGGGTAAAAAGTAGATTGTTAGCTAAGGGATGAAAGGCACCCATTTCTGACGAAATATTTTAGCGCTAGAAACACAAGCCAAATATCAAAAAGAACTTACTACCTACTATTATTCTTTTCATTTCGAAGAGGAGGAAAGTACACATAATTGGTTTATGAAAAAAACATTAAAAAAAAATTCCAAAACAACTTTAGCCTCTTTTCTAATTAAATTAGGCGTTAAATTCACTTCAGAATCGCATGATGAACTTATGTTATTAGGTATAAAATTAAAATTAAATTTTTTAATTTGTTTTAACTTTTTTTTTTTTTTTTTTTAATATTATAATGGGCTCGCACGGTCTTAACAGACCATTTATGCATTTGCCAGAGTCAAAGTCAATTATATTATATCGTATCGTGGCGCGGGCGTTACCGCGCGTCCTCGTTTTCAAGTCCCAAGATTGGGCGGGAGATTTGGTGTGGATCCTCAGACATTGCGCGTCATGTCCTGCTTATTACTTCATAATTCACTTTTCATGAGCCTTCGCTGCACAATTCTTAACACGCTTTCGTAAAACATTGCTAAAATATATACATCGAAAGTCACTTAATGAATTTAGAAAAATTAAACAGAAAAAAACACCACTCCTTCTTAAGATTCGCGCCAAAACTCTTGTTTTAACTTAGAATTTGCATAATTTTTCAAGCGTCATAGCACCAGCCAGTATTAATGACTTGTAGTTATTATTTTTAATTTGTCATGATCTACCTAAATTAATTAAAACGCGGTTTTCCGGTAGTATTAAACCACAATATTATCTGGTATAACCAGGTATCTTAAATAACATAACAAATAAAAATCTACAACCAAGCTATGAATATCTGGCTTTATAGGCTCTATACTGACTTTGTTCAACGTGACTCAATTTTTTCTTTGTTTAGTTTTCGGCCCTATATGGTCTACTTTCAGACTATGAGAGATGAAAAATATTTTTTAACGCACTTGCTTATAAGCAGCTTTTACTGCTTTCAGCATCTTAATAGCGTTCATAACGCACTTGTGCGGTAATGACAATAACTAAACCTGTAAAGACCTACAAATAAAATTAAAGAATTACTGATATAAATAGTCTTCAGTTCAATGTAGTTCTCCCATATGGCTTTTCTTTATAAAGTAGCTTCTCCGAGTAAGTGTCTCTAAGCTTTATAACATGCTAGCTCGTACCTAATTTCAGAAGAAACTTGGGACACGCTTACTTAAAAGTTGACATCCTCATTATATATACAGGCTGAGCTCATCGTAAAAAATGGAGCCTATAAGGTGACGGGATGGGATGTTTTTAAAAACATTTTAACTCATTGTCACAATAATTTTAGGAACTCGATTAAAATTATTATGATCTGTCTACATTGCTTGTTTCCTTAACGTTCTTCAAGCATCAAAGTTTAGACTGCCGTTGTAACTCCTAGACGCCTGAACCGATTTCAAAGAATCTTTAGAATCCTTACATTGTCATGGGTAGCATAGGCTATTGTGCCATTTAAAATCTCACAGGGTAGCTATTGTACTCGTATTATCATGTATAAAATGCTGTTGAAACATGGTTGCAACCTTTTTTTTTGCAAACGTAGATAAATCATTTTAATAACTAACCAGACTAGACATTTAGAGAATGAGAATCATTGCAATATCTGAAAAAATCGCACTTGTTGCTTGTTTTCGGATTTATCATGCATTTTTTTACGTAATATGTTACTTTTACGTGAAAACCTACTTTATCTGCATAAACCTTCTTTTTCCTTCCTTCCTTCTTCGATTTGGAGACCAGATTTCGCATTTGCATATCATTTCTCCAGAGTCATGTTTAAATATAGTCCTGTGCTTATATCTAAGTTTGGCGAAGCGCCATATTCAAGTTTTATCGCGGCGATATCCCGCGTCCTCGTTTACATGTCCCAATATAGGGCGAAAGTTTTGGTGTGGATATTTCAGAAATTGCGCGTCATGTCCTGCTTATTTCTTCATTATTCACTATTCACGAGCCTTCGATGCACAATTCTTAACACGCCTTCGTAAAACATTCAATATACATCGAAACACACTAAATGAATTTAGAAAAATTAAACACGAAAACACACCACTCCTTCTTAAGATTCGCGCCAAAACTCCAACCTACTTCTTTGTTTCAATTCTATAAAAAGAAACATAATGAAACCGTCCTAAATGCGGTTGGTGCTTACTTCTTTATACTTTTAAAAAGTGATCCGCTAATAACACTTTAGTTGAATTTTGATCAAAGATAATGTATTGTTTAATGTTATTTTATACATAATTTTTTGCAGTTTGTTAAATTATTAAATTCAACGAAAATGAAAAAGTTTTAAGATTAATTTTTCTTTTAAGAATTTAACAAATTGGCATGGTGCAAATTCGGAACGCACCTTAAAAAAAGAAAAAAAAAAAAGAGTTTTGGCGCGAAACTTCAGAAGGAGTGGTGTCTTTTTGTGTTTAATTTTTCTCAATTCATCAAGAAATTGTGTGTTTCGCACGGCTTTGCTCAGGATTCATTTTTTGAATCACTCGCTTCGTTCGTGTGTTCAATCTTTCAATCCTTTGCTTGCTTGGTATTTAGTATACTAGCACTCACGCCAAAAAGTAACTTTCCAGGTTTGTATATCAAATAACTATTTCTATTCGTTACAAATCTGTATATATATGTAAGTATATGGCGGTTCAAATAACACGCTTTCCTGTAAAAAGTCATGAGAATTGATCAGACAATTATTAGACTATGACATACTAACGGACGTTAGGAACCTAAAAACATTATAAGGGTTTCAATTTCCCTTTTAATTATGGAACCCTGATAAATAAATAGGTCCTCCATTTAAGATCTAACAAACTTGACGGAAGCTTCGCTTAGATAGTTCAACTTTTCATTAATTTTGGATTTCTCTTGGGCGGAGTTAGAATAATGAACAAGAAGTCTAACAGCTGCTAACTTTAGGGGCTTGCGGGAAAGCTTCGTTGCTGACAAAATGTCCAAGTTCCGCTAAGTAATTAGGCATGGAAAACTTTTGTTACAAAAAGCTTTATTATCACAAGATTAATTAAGAAACTTTTCTAAACACTCGTACTCTCAAAAGGGAAAACGATAAACTATGATTTACAGCCCTATTAATGATGTGTCTTTGACAGTAAATTCAATGACTATAAGTAAACTAAAAAGTAAGAAAAATGATGAAGATAAGATGTGCAACGATAACCGATTTTTTATCGACAGTAAGAGTCAGTGAATGCGTTAAGAATTATGTTCATTTTGATGAATTACATATGTTTTACGTTTTAGTTAACTTTTAGTCGTGTCATGTGTGTTTTTTATTTTAATAGTGGAATATTATAATATTCTACAACAATACAATTTGTGAAATGCTTACAATTTATGATAGTCGGTATTTTTTTATATAAAAAGTATCTTAAATGTTGACCAAGAATATGAGCTATCACTATGGCAAGTTTCATCAAATAATGTTTTTATGGTTCCGTATCCAGAGGGTGCCAGCGGAGCCCTTTTACTAAGCCTATGGTGTCTGACTGTCTGTCTGTCTGTCTTTCTGTACGACCATTAAAAGGCTCTATCTTTTAGACTTAAATAGGTAGAAGCCTGAATTTTTCACTGAATATGCGTCATAATAGGAGATTATCTAACAAATAATAAAAAGTAAAAATTTAAGCTTAAAAAATTTAAATTTAAATTTTCCCTATATAAAAACACATTTTTGTTGTTTTTGCTCCATCGTAAAAACAGTAATACATACAAACTGAAAGCTTGCAGTTAATGAAAACTTTGCTTTTGAGTGACGAATTACTTTTTTTCTCGAACACTAAAAACATCCATACTTGTAACAAAATTTATACAATCAACAACATAAAAGGCGTGTTTCACCAATTCAAAATTAACATCAATTTTTTTTCTCTAAAAGTTTAAGTTTTAAATCCACTTCATTAATATGGGACGTACTTTTCCGAATATTTTTTTTCTCGTTCATAAAAAAATATAGCCGTCTAACATAGAACCTCCTCCTTTTTTGAAGTCGGTTAAAAATAGGGTGAACTCTAAAGTATAATAACAAATAATAAAAATCGGCCAAGTTTAAGACGGGCCGGAGCTATAACCATTTCAAAATACCGGTACAACGCCATCTAGCAATAGTATTAAGAGAAACAGTAACACGTTTGCTTGGGGAGTCCTCATACAAAAACAACACATTTTAATTGTTTTTGCTTTATCGTAAAACTGTAACGCAAACTTCAAACTTGCAGTGGAAAATAGTAACTCTAAAGTATAACTACAAATAATATAAAACCGGACATGTGTGACACGGGCCCAAGCCATGACTTTTAATTTACCGGTACAGCGCCATCTAGCTTATTAATAAGAGAAATAGTAACACATTTGTTTGTTGGAAGCGATAGTCAATGTTAAGCAACGTCGGGCTTGGTCAGTACTTGGATGGGTGACCGCTTAGCGTTACACTTTTTTTATTTGTGTTTGTAAATTGTTTACGTAAATGTTGGTAGGTACGGAACCCTCGGTGCGTAAGTCCAACTCGCACTGGGTTGGTTTTTTTTAACTATTAAGTAGTTAGTACTACTGCCATAGGCTACGGTGATCGCTTACCATCAGGCGGAACGTTAGCTTGTTTGTCGCCTTAGTGGTATAAAAAAATTACAGATAGAAAATCGATCTAGAGTTTTATCTATAGACTATATATGAATGTATAATAAAACCTAAATTTTCTGTTACATTTTTAAACTATGAACAAAATAAATTGAATAAGGACGGTTTGAAGTAATAGGTATCAATAAAACTGTAGCTCTTTAATAATGGTTTCCAACTTTACGACACTGTTCCCACTTTACGATGATAATTTACGGGTGACCTACTATTTGTAATTTTCTTCTAATCTTCTATACGTTCTGTACACATACAACTGTTTTCTGTGGTCTTAAGCTTTTCAAGAACTCATAAGACTTTGTTGTCCGATTGTCTGTCTGCTTATGAAGACCTTCCTCACTTCAAAGGGAAGTTCCTACCGACCATAGTCAGAGCAGTCATAAATTCACACTTGAAAAAAATTATGAAAATTATAATAGACTAATTTGCATCGATAAAGAAATTTGTTAATAAAAAACCTTTGGGTTTTTCAAAATTAAACATTTTGCAGAAGCTAATCGTGTTTTATGTTGCTTTTTGGCTTCGTTTACTGTTCAAATAGACAAAGATGTAAAATAGGTTTTTAAATTTTCGAGTATCATAAATTCATAACTGATTTAAAAACAAAACGGGTTCAAACGCGTTGTTATTTGGTCAACGTAGTTTTATCAACGAAAGCACCCGAGGACACCATTAGTGTTGTGTGTAGTGATTATGACAAGTATAAAGACAAAGTGAGGGTAGTTAAACAGGACGCCTCCACTCGAAGCAGAAGACGCCGCGCACCGCCAGTCTACCCGTGACGTCCACAGATTATATAATGACCAAGGCTGGTGTTACCCAGCCAAAACGTCGAAAAAAAGGTATTTTACCCAATAACTACGCGTTTAATCCCGTTATATTTTTAAAATTAGACAAAGATGCGTCAATACTGTTACTACTGGTTTTAGGCTTTAATGAATGATTCTTGAAAAATTCCTTCGAAAATCATTATTTTGCATTATTTATTATTGTTATACTACTATAGTCCTGTCAATCTAGCTATCCGAAGATACAAAAAATCCCAAAAATCTGGAAGTTGGTAAAATTGTGCAAAACATAATTATAAATAAAATTTAAAAAGTCCTCATCGATCCGGTACTTGGTTAAAAATTTACACGAGGTCAAAGGTCAATAAAAATGGGTTTTTTGCGATTTTCAGCAAACGGTTAAGTTTTATCATAAAATTAGTTCAGACAAAATTGTAGATCCTAAAATTATACAAAAAAAATATCAATACTCTTTCCTCAGAGCCACCGTTTCTGAGATATAACTACACATACGCAAACATTAAACAGACATACGACCCGGTCGGTCCTCCAAATACTATCTATTTATCTATCTATAGCCAATTACGTTATTTAATAGGGAGGTAAAAGAGTGTTAAAAAGAAAATTACGGGCCAATTACATAGGCGAGGAAGAGGTTAATTATTTCCGCAAAATGAGTATAGTTGTTAAATTATTATCTAACTATTAGATAATAGTTATTTTATAACTGTGGTTTCTGCACTTGATTATACATAGAGTACCTAGAGGACCGAGCTTCGCTCTTTTTTTTACAACGCTGTCTATTGGCAAGTAGCTATAGTGTTGCTGTGTCGGTAAAAATAATAGTTTTACTACTCGCCGATAGATGTCAGGAAGAGACCTATTTTTCAGTTTATCATTACCTGAAAACACGGATAAAACGACGTTTTCTAAAAATGAAACCTAGCTAGATCGATTAATCGTCCCCGAAACCGGCTGCACACAAATTATCATGAAAATCGTTGGAGCCGTTTCCGAGTATATGTATATAGATACATATTTAAAGAATAGCTCGGTTTAAGGTAAAAGATATCAGTTTAAGTCACAACACAAGGCAATCAATTCTCGATACTCAAAGACCGTTTCATAGTCAATAAAACTTCGGCAGGTTTGATGGGAAGTAAAATTAATTACAAATTACAAAGTCTTCATGAAAATTGAAAAAAAGGACAATTAAATAACCGCTTGAAGGGTTTAGCATCACTTCTGAGAACATATTTTTTTACTCACTGTACAGTTTCTGTCATAGAAACCAACTCCTGAAAATGCTTAGGTTCTGCAATGAGACCTGTCGAGAATAAGGATCTTCTGTTGTTGCAAGCAAGTCATGGGCGTGGTTCTTCGTGGTATAAAAATAAGTAAGAAATTCGTTTCTACTAACCACGCTCCGAGGCGCCGATAATAGTATTCTCTTAAAATTGCAAGTAGCATTTATCAGTCATTTATTATTCTGCAAAATGCCCGCCTGTCGTGAGTGACAGGGGCAATATATCCACACACGTATGGAACGTCTAACCGTAGGATATGAATCAGTTTGGACAGCCGTAAAAGGTTGATGGATGTAAACATTACCTAAGTACCTGTTAACATTTTGAAAGCGCTCTTTATAGGGTTCTCTACACAAAGGATGACAACGCGACACAATTACAATAAGCATACTTTATCTGATTATTTGTTTAACCTTTAGTTAAAGGTTTCTTTGACTAAGATTGATAGCTTTGAGGCTGTAGTTTTAACAGAATTTGTGTTTTCATATAGCATATTGATTGACTCCCTCGCAGCCTAGTTTGTAGTGTGGCCGGCTGCTGTGCAGACGGTGTGGGTTCTATTTCCGCACTGAACTCGCATTTATTTGATAAAAAATTGTGTTTGTCTTGAGCCTGGGTGTATTTATGTATAACAAGAGTTTGCCAGCTGCTCCGCCTGCCTTAAAGTCGGTTATCGGCGTAGAACTTTCAAATTTATCGTATATATATATATATATATATATATATATATATATATATATATATAAATATCTAGTAGAATATTATTAGAGCAAAGATACTGTCGGGTTTTCTACTGCCAATGATTGTACCCCGATTTAAAGGGTGGTAAGTTCAAATCCCGGCTGTGTCTTTGCTAAAAATTTGTTTATAGTAAAAAAAACCTGTGCTTTGAATGGATAAAAAAAATTATGGTGCTATAATTATTTTGTTGTCAGTTTATAGTTATTTTAACCAGTAGGTAATAAAGCTACTGTTCAATGAAAATTTGTAATCATTTACTGTTTAGCTCAAAATGGGTCTTAAATCATTAATAGATATTCACGGAATGACCTTCTAAGTAGGTCATAGAAATCACGGCTTGTTTTTCTCATTAAACTAACCTTTTTTACGTTAACTTTTGATATTTACATAGGTTAAAGCTTTTACGGATAATGTAAACACTGAAAGCACTGATAGAAGACAAAGTTTTCAAATCGATACCTACTCACTGGCAAACAAACTAACTCCATTAATATAAAGTCTCCCGGAATAGCTTTATTATTTACCTTGTATCTTGTTCCACAAAGTAACTTTATTGGGAACATATGTAAGTACAATACCTATGCTACTTGTTCGATAAACTAAAATAAAATTGATGACCTCCTCCTTTTTCGAAGTCAGTTAAAAACGGAGACACTAGAAACAGATTATATATCCTATAATCATCATTATCATCAAATAAACCCGTTATGGCTAACTGCGGGACATTGTGCACCAACTTAGCGAACCGTTTCTCCTGCTCCCTGCCTTTGCATCTGACCTCCACCAGCCACCTTGTTAAATGATTAGTCTAAAAGTCTTGACGTCTCTTGCTTCGCCTCTCGGTACGCGGTCATCACTATAGGATACGTCTGCTCTATCGGCCATCAAGCGAAGATAATATGACCGTATATAGGCCATATCCTGGCCCTTAGCTATCGAGGTTTGGATACTGGCTGACAAAAATTACTTACTATTTATGTTTTTATAAAAATCTTATAAACACAACTAAAAGTAATTAAAATAATTAATTAAACCGACGTTAAAAGTCAAATAAAATTCGGCCAAGTGCGAGTCGGACTCGCTCACGAAGGGTTCCGTACCATTATCTATAAAAACGGCAAAATATCACGTTTGTTGTATGGCTCCTCCCTTAAATATTTGTTTTAATTTAATTTAATTATTTATTTTTAAAGTGAAGTATTTATGTTATTCTGTTTTTCAGTATTCGTTGTTATATAGCGGCAGAACAGAAGATCAGAAATACATCTTCTGATAAAATTTCAACTGTCAAACTATCACGGTTTATGAGATACAGCCTGGTGACAAACAGACGGACGGACGGACAGACGGACAGCGGAGTCTTAGTAATAGGGTTCCACTTACTTCCCTTTGGGTACGGAACCCTAAAAATAGCATTTATAGTACATTACCGTCGAGATTATAAAAATAAGCCATTGCTAAGTGAGTAGTCTGAAAGACGGACCCGTGAGGTGAGACCCCGAGCAATGGCGTCACGGCCGAGACTTGTCTATACAAGCTTTACTCATAAACGCAAATTAAATTTGATCACCACAGAGTATAAGAATTTATTGTCGCCTTTTCTGCCCAGGAAAGTGTATTTTTTAAATTTATCATTTGCAATCTAGCATCGATGTTCTTCTTTTGTTCTGTTTTCGAATGTAATTTGGACTTTCTTGGGCCGGAGAAGACAAGTTTGCTTAATATTCTGTCCACTTTAGAGGATTATTTCAAACTTTTGTATTGATTTTTAAAAGTCGCTTAAGTTTTTTATACTTTTTAATTACCATTATAATATAATAATAAATAATTTTAAACTAATGACAATATCTTAATATAATTAAATAATAGCAATAAATAAGCAAGTATAATAAAGAAATAGCATTGAGGTTCAACCTTTTGGAATGGCAATAATGACATAAAATACAAACTAAACAAAACATAATTTTCAAGATACCTAGGTGTTTTCAAAACAAAAATAACATAAGCTGAAGTGAACATACATTTGCAATTCAAAATAACTGATTTGCTGAACATGACTCAATCTGATCAAAACAGAACTCATGCATACTGATCTGCCAGACGTAAACAAAACAAGTATAAACAGGTTGTCTGCATTGTTATTTAGCAAATTTTGTTATCTCTAACATGCTGGTATGCTGCATGTACCCAATCATTATTTTGACAACCTTATTTAAGACTAGTTTCTTGCTGCGACTTGGTACGCTTGGACAATTGACAGAATAAAAGCTTATGGATATTGTTAGTAAATGTGCCAATCACCAAAGAGATCAATCAAGAACATTGTAGGAACAAGTAACTAGCTGTATAATAAAACTGGCAGGTCGCATGTGGACCAAATAAAAAAAATTGTGTGTGTCAGCTCCGACGCACGACTGGAGTTTACTATACATATATAAATATATATTTATTCATTTCATATACATTTATTATAACTAATCGACGAAATATTTTACATTAAACTTTTTACAATAGTCAATTTCAGATGTGCACGGGTGCGACGGACCCTGAGGGTTGGTTGATTGCCAGAATATTTTGGGCTTCCTTCATTAATTTTTTTTTTAATCGGTAAGCTCGCTGTCTCTCGGCTGGAGTTTTTGGAGGTTTAGATTTTTTCCTAGTAAAAAAATATAAAAAAAAATTAGAAAATTTATAAATGCATAATTATAAAAATTTTAATTAACTTTAAAAAGAAAATTGATATAAAAAG
This sequence comes from Apoda limacodes, assembly GCA_946406115.1. Taxonomy (NCBI): domain Eukaryota; kingdom Metazoa; phylum Arthropoda; class Insecta; order Lepidoptera; family Limacodidae; genus Apoda; species Apoda limacodes. Next base: position 15,044,459 of record OX291559.1, read on the forward strand.
GTTTTCATAAACATTTTTTAATTTTAATAAAATTAATATTATCTCAATAATTAACAAAAATGGTTATAAAAAGATAATTATGTCACTAAATCTTTTACGTACAATAATAAATAGTACATGAAAATTATTTAAATAAGCTAAAAAATAACCTTTCAAAAGAAAATTTTATAAATACTATATATTATAGTTATAGTTATAATGAAAAAATATTGTCGATTTTTCTGATAATATTATCGAATTATTGACTACAATTGTTAATATTCAAAAATTATTTATAAAATAAATCATAATAACGTGGAAGAATTTATAGACATCGACAAAAAAAATAATTTTTGGTTAGGTTAGAAATTTTCTATTTTATGTGGATGCGCTCGATAATTATTAAAATATTTAATAAATACAAATTGCACATGCTCATACATATAATACATGAATTGCAACGTACCTTGCAGCCACGTGTTTTTTAGTTGTTCCGGCAATATCATCTACACCTCTTTCTGTCATAGTTATTTGAAAATACCTTCAGTTCACTTTAGCGGAACACAATGATAACGATTAAAACTTCACAATAACAATATTAATTATTGATATTTATAATGAAAACAGCAATATAAAAATGTCGACACTGATAGAAATAAACAAACCCAATAACATATAGGTATAGTCGCTTTGCAGTATACCCTATGCACATGTCCCTATACCCTACACTCACAACCAAATTAGAAAGTTGCGCGACATAGGATGCGCACCAAAAACGTAACGAGGTCATTCATCGATAGATTTTACTCCTCACATTTTTCTCATACCGGGCTCCTTATATATGCAAATCGATTCTTAAGGAGTAAACTCCAAAAAAGTTTATGAAAAAGTAAAAACCGCGTGAAATGTATTACGGCCTTTGTAATTGTTTACTACTCGTATTTATGATTGTACTTTTATGAAAAAATCGTACGTTTTCCTCAAGTGGTGATAATAAAATAAATAAATGTACAATTCTTTTTTGTAAGTTACACTTATCTCTTTTCTTATGGACGGTGATAATAAGTAGAGTGTATCACTCGGTCGCAAAATTATTTTACCTAGTGCGCCGTCCTTTGAAACTTTCACTGCGCTCCGGATTCTACTTAAGATTCAAAATAGCGCACTCGCCGTAAAAAAAATATTTTGATCCCTTGTAATACAATCTACTATTGACTGTTTATGGTTTTTCCTACTAAAATATTGAAATTCTTTATACAAATTTTCATCCTGTATTTTGCCCAATAGAAGATGATCTTCCGAAAACGGTGAGATGCGTCAATATTAATTTTTAACCTAAAGGCCAAATAGTAATTGTTATGTATTTAATGTATAGCTTCAAAAATGACGGACTTACATACAAACTTCCGAACCCCATTTACAACATTCAAACCAACAACTGATGTAGACAAGGCATTCAAAACCCAAAAAAAATGTGTTTAGGTCGATGAGCGGAACAGAATACCTAGATGGTTGCAGACTACTGTTTAAAAAGTTAAATAGTTTACCACTCCACTGTCTCTACGTTTATGAAATGTGTCTTTTCGTTTTTCAAAATTTTAGCCAGCTATTATTAAAACATGGTATGAAACAATAGGTCGGGATAGTAGGTCTGGGAAAAGGTTATACTCTCCACCACAGAGATTCTTACTGCATCAAAAAAACGCCTATTGTATGGCCATACAAATATTCAATAATCTTTCAGATGATTTGAAAAAACTGCCCCTCAGAGCATTCACAAAAAAAATATTTTCTTTTTAATAAAATGTATTATTCGGTCGCAGAATTCCTAACAGATAAGCGTATATATCATCAAATAAGGTGAACAATTATTAAGCTATGTTTATTTAAATTATTATGATTATTGAAACTTGATTATTCATGATTATGTTGTTTTTTTTAATTGTTAAAAATATGTAAATAATTTTAATTGTAATTCAATTTATTATTAAATTTATTAAATTCATTAATTTATTAAATTCATTAATTAATTAATTAATTAAATTAATTAGATTAATTAAATAAATTAAATTAAATTTAGCTATTAAACTGACAGATTCCCATACAAACTTTCCAATGCCTATTTTATTAAAGAATGAATTTGCAAAATTCTTTCGTTCTGCTTGCCTCAAATTTCAAGTCTCTATACCCAGTATTAGTATTTTGGGCTGTGTGGATTTATCAGTCAGTCAGTCTGTTTTTCCATCTTTTTATTTTCAATTTAATTCTGTGATTATATTTCTGTTTTGCGATTTGCAAGTATTCTACATAAGTTCTAATAAGTAATAAAAAATCTATTTTCTTTTCCCTGTATGTGTTTTTGAGTAAGCTCTATCCTACAAGTCTCGGTCGTTCGGTCATTGCTGGATTCGTATTATTGACGGCCTTACCTTCGATTCGGCCTTCAAAATATTTTCATCCCGAAAAGCTTACCTTCACGGCTACTATCTGTGTACTGTCGATTTATAATATTTTTTACTGGTTTTAATTTATATTTGAATTTTCTCACTCTGTACCTGCCTACACACAAGGTGTCAGTGACCCTTCACTGCTTGTAGATACTACTATGCTTTATTTTGTGCTTGTAATATGACCTTAACAATAGTCAAGAGATCTCGTTAGAAATACTTAGAATACGTTAGAAAGGTCGTTTACCGTATTTGTAGAATAGCAACGTATTCTTACCAAGAAAATAACCTTACAAAGTCAAAGTCAAAGTCAAAATGGTTTATTCAAATAAGGATTTTACAATCACTTTTGAATCGTTAAAGTTATAAAATATTATTTTTTGAACCCTCCCACCTTCCCGCCGGTTCACAATGTTGTTTATTTCTACCGAGAAGAATCCGGCAAGAAACTCGATAGTTACTCTTTTAAAAACACTATCAATAATACAAATAAACTAAAAATACAATAAATTTTTTAAATAATAAAAATTTTAGCCGTACAATTTTATGTTATTTCCATTTTAATTTGGTGTACCTATGCATCCTGTAATTGAGCATCATCAGTCCCAAGGATTTTTATCATTTACATAGTCTGAAATATTGTAGTATGCCTTTTTACAAAGTACCTGCTTGATAAAAGATTTAAATTTACTTATTGATAGATTTTGAATTTTGAATTTTATCCCTGCTACCTTAGAGAGATTTTAAGAGTCTATTAGGTAACCTACCCGGTTGTTTATATCTGCGTCTTACTACACAATTTTGCTGTAGGAAAACAAATTCGTTCGCTACATTCGAATTAATAATGAAAGAAAACAAATGAAAGCATAAAAAATAAAACTCAGGTTATATCAACGACATAATATACCTAAGAATGTGCGCATTGGGACCTAACTCGAAACACTTAATACAGAGCCACTAACCGATTGAAATTCAAATTAGTTATCAACAGTTTTTAGGGTTTTGTTTAAAATATGGCACATCGGAACACTCATAGCTTCGTCATGTCCGTCCGCGCGTCCTTATGTCACAGCCTTATAATTCCGCCATCTTTGAATCAATCCTCATACCCTCTCGAGACTCACGGCTAGAGGTCTCTGCGAGAAAGAAACGCGAATTCATGGTACTGTCCACATTCACGAATGTTCTCATTTCATTACTGTGATTCTCTCGCCCTCATTCGGTATGGACGACTTTGACGGTGCAGCGGCTTGTTACCACACCAAGTGCCCACTTTTAACGAGGTAATTTCTGTAGATGTGCTTCTTTCCTTGTAGTAGGTAGAAACGGAAAGGGAGGGAGTGGAAATTAGCCTATACAACTAATACTATATATTACTAGTCCACTGCGACCATAGGTATGAGATATGAGCGCAGATGGCCAACTTCACGGCGGCGGCGCGGTCTAAAAATTACCACCACGGCAGCGCACCCCTGGGGCCTAGATTGTTTATCAGGGATCGATTTATTTTCAAAAAAGACTGGATACTAGAGAAAGTTTTTTATTAACATATATAAAAGCCAATGTCCCGAATGACTCATGACTGTCAAGCTCAGACCAATTCGACTCCTAAGCGGGTGAAATAGGGGTTGGAAGTTTCTATAAATTATCAATTTTCATTCAAGTTTAATTTTTCATTCATCAGTTTTTAAGTTCAATACATGAAAATTGGTATTCGAACCTTTGACTAAAAACCTAGAATGATACTTTAATATGTTTTTGGAAAATCATCCCATAGGGGATAGAACTTTTTATGAAAATATGGTTATTTTTGTAAATAAAACCATAAAAATTTTCACTTTTGGTTGCAAATGTAGAATAACGTGTTGTAGCATATTTTAAACTTAAACCTCTAGGTAGGTGAAAAAGCGTGGCAAATTTTGTAATGGGAAATAATAAATGAATTAGCTAATTTACTTAAAACTGGGAATGAATAGTCTTCAACGCAGTTAATAAAACAAATATTTCGGTTTTTTCCAAAATTCAACACCAGAGCAAAGAGATATAGGTGGGAAAATGTGTATGGGATTGCGAAATAATAGAAACCTAATATGTCGGTGTTTTACCATTCAATTCGACCCATATGTTGAGAAAGGTGGTGATAAAGTTAGTATTGAATAAAATATTTCTATGCTCAATTGACTTGAAACTTGGTGTATGAACTTTTTTTGGGGTTCACAAAATCAACCTAAAAGGGGATTGCGTAGTTTGTTTGTTATTGGGAAATTTATTATAATAATATTTACAAGGAACTTGGTATCGATGCTCTTCAACATAAATCGACGACGAACGACGCGTGAACGCCGCCGGATTGTGAAACTTAAAAGGACCGTCGTTCTTAAAGAAATTGCATGGTGCGAGTATTAAAATACCGATTTCGACCAAGAAAATAAAACACATAATTAAAAAAATAAGTTTAATCAAAAAAAAAATTTTGGTCAATTTGATGCTGGGACCATAACGTAGATGGTTTAAGCAAAGTGGCTGCAGAACCACTAAGAAGTTCAACTTCAATACAAACCTCAGATTTTAACTCAAAAACTGGTTCAGCGAGACTTTTGCGTCGCCCGCTAACCGCCAACTACGATAAGGATTCACCAGTTGCGAGCCGTACGGTGGACGACACCCACTCCCCCACCGCACCGCAACGATGCTAACCGTTTGGCGCGAGTTGATCTACTTTATACACCTCTAGAAACTTTGGTGTAAGTATACAACAAAACATTCCTCAAGAATGATGTTTTTGACACCTTGCTAGATTCTCATCACATATAAAACTCTTGGTAGCATTTTTCATTTAAATGCCTGAACTAAATAGCGCTCTCCGTTTTATTTGGGGGTTTAAATTCTATTCCATGTCACTATCTGACAAGGACATTTTTATAATCAATTACAAAAAAAAAACTTCTTGAATAATTTGTATTTGTTTACAGCTGTCTGAAAATGTGCCGCGCATCACGCATGAAAAAGTTGGTACTCTTATATTGACGCCTTTTTTCTGTGCAGTATTTCTTAATGCATCCAAGTTTTGTATTTTGGCTGTATGGTAGTACAAACGTCCACTAAGAAAACAACAAACGTTTAATAGAAACAGAAATAATTGATTTGCCCGATATCAGAGTAAGTCATTATTTATCACACAAAAAACTTTGTAAACGTCTTATAGAAAGAGAAAAAATTGATTTGACCGATGTAAGAGTAAGACATGATTTACCACAAAAAAAAAAACTTTTACAAACATCTAATAGATAGAGAAAGAAGAAAGTGATTTGACCGATGTAAGGTAAAATTTTAACATAAATCATATAAATAATTTTATCTCCTAAACTGCTAATCGCAGAACATCCATAGGTACCCCCTCAATAACAGGCACCTAATTTTACCTAAAAACATCACTTTACTAACCACCCTGTATATTGAAAGAATTCATTTAACCTATCATATATTTTTTTGTTAATTAGGTACGTAATTTTTGATTTATGAACAAAAATGTTCATACTTTAAGACTGATAGTAAAACTGGCAGCCATTTTACGGCTTTACCTTATCAAAGTAAGTAATAAACCTTGTAATATTGTAAATAACGAAAAGGTTGTAAAGTGAGCAATATCAGGAGTAGCAGATAATTTAATAATGACTTTCACAGAAATAAAAAAGTTTGTTCGGACGTACATTTAGGGGCCATCCAAGGAAAATACGGAACCTAAGACAGCGCTGAACTTACTAAGATAGTTACTGAAGTATGGTTTTTACCATCCGGCTACGGAACCCTACATAACGTCAAATGGATGGATGGATGGACAAACAATAGAATTGAATACATTTTCTAATCTATCTCTTATTTTCTTTGTCCGGTACTTACCAAAGAAGGTAGCCCATTCTATACGAATATAGTAAAACTCGTCAAAATCAAATACGACCTATACGAGAACATACATAAAAAAGCATGCCGACGAATAAATAACCTCCTCATTTTCCAGAAGTCGGTTCAAAAGCAAAATTGCGTAAAACTTTAATGAAAATTACTTTGATGAAGTTGCTAATAGTTTAAATAACAACGCTATCTATTGTCAAGTAGCTTTAGTGTTACTGTGTCGGTAAAAATAACAGTTTGACTACTCGCCAATAGATGTCAGGTAAAGTCATATTATTCAGTTTATCATTGCCTGAAAATACGGATAAAACGACGTTTCCTAAAATTAAATCTAGCTACATCGATATATCGCCTCCGAAAGCCGCTGCATACCAAACTTCATGAAAATCGTTGAAGCCGTTTCCGAGATTCAGATTATATATAGACACATACAAGAATTGCTCGTTTAAAGTTATTAGATTGGCTCAATCGTAAATTCCACAGAACGTGACAAGTAACTACGGAACCCTACACTGCGCGTGGCCTGACACGCACTTACATAAAAAAGCATGCCGACGAATAAATAACCTCCTCATTTTCCAGAAGTCGGTTCAAAAGCAAAATTGCGTAAAACTTTAATGAAAATTACTTTGATGAAGTTGCTAATAGTTTAAATAACAACGCTATCTATTGTCAAGTAGCTTTAGTGTTACTGTGTCGGTAAAAATAACAGTTTGACTACTCGCCAATAGATGTCAGGTAAAGTCATATTATTCAGTTTATCATTGCCTGAAAATACGGATAAAACGACGTTTCCTAAAATTAAATCTAGCTACATCGATATATCGCCTCCGAAAGCCGCTGCATACCAAACTTCATGAAAATCGTTGAAGCCGTTTCCGAGATTCAGATTATATATAGACACATACAAGAATTGCTCGTTTAAAGTTATTAGATTGGCTCAATCGTAAATTCCACAGAACGTGACAAGTAACTACGGAACCCTACACTGCGCGTGGCCTGACACGCACTTGGCCGCGTTTGTTAATTTGAAAGTCATTACAATAAAATCCGAATAATATTTTTATATTTTTCGTCTCTGTAATACTTTTGCGATCATATTTTTTATCACTTCTCATTTCTCTCACATTTGCAGCTGTAACAGGCCCGTCCTAGCGCGGCTGCTAGTCCTTCTATTTGTACAGTATTTTATGTATATTATTGTAATATTCATCATTATTATAGTACACTTAGATTAAGTTTTATAAATTTAAATTTTTGTTCAATAAATTTTTATTATTATTGAATATACGCTGCTAAAGCTTTAAATAATCTAAAATAGAAATAACTGTGGTCGCAGCGGACTAGTAATATGTAGTATAGGTGTATAGAGAAACTCCCTCCCTTTCCCTTTTTACCTACAAGGATAGGAGCACCTCTGCAGAAATTACCTCGTTAAAAGTGGCCACTTTGAAATTTGATTCCTTCGCTTCGTTAAGGTTCATTAACTCTTCGTCGCATCGCAGACTGTTGGTAATTTATCCCGAGACAGAGAAGGTCACGTCAAACAACTTCGCAAATTAATAACGGTGACTAGACACTGGCTGCACAAAGTGTTAAATGAAATTTTAAACCTAAAAACAAATTGGTAAAACAATTTCAAATTTTTACTCTTAATTTTAATTTCCTACTCGATATACTGTTTTACATTTTATCAATATAAGCCCGTTGCACACGTAGTTTGCATAATATGTGAAAATACATCCATACAAAACTGAAATATATTTCTAGCTTCGTATGTAGTCATTTAAAGTTTACTATAGACAATAAATCGTACTATCTATCACAAAATAAGTAATAGTACTACCTATAGTAATATGCCTTCGTACAGTTGATATTAACATACATGTATATTATACATGTATATTATAGCGCCGTATGTGATAGGATTGAAACATTGAAAAACTGGTGAAAAAACTTCTAATTTTAATCGATTACAATCTGATACTTGAATGTATTATTAAAATCCATTCAACAATACCCCCTACATAATGGGGTGCGCAAAATAAAAAAAATGCTTCAGTTCCTTAAATCGAGGGAGAGCTATCTTTAAATATTATTACAAAACTGTAGGGCTGTTCACTATAAGACACATTCCTGTAAATTTTATAAGAATCGATTCAAACATGGCGGAATTATAAAACATACGGACGCACGGACGAACATGATGAAACTATGAGAGTTCCGATTTGCCATAATTTGAACAAAATCCTAAAAACTCTTAATAACTAATTTGAATTTCAATCCATTAGTGGCTCTGTATTAAGTTAGGTCTCGATTCAGGTCGTTGATATAACCTGGGTTTTAGTTTTTATGCTTCCATTTGTTTTCTTTCATTATTAATTCGAATGTAGCTAACGAATTTGTTTTCCTACAGCAAAATTGTTATGTGTAGTAAGACGCAGATATAAACAACCGGGTAGGTAAATATCTACCTAATAGACTCTTAAAATCTCTTTAAGGTAGCAGGGATAAAATGTAAGGTTATTTTCCTTTGTAAGAATACGTTGCCTTTCTACAAATACGGTAAACGACCTTTCTAACGTATTCTAAGTATTTCTAACGAGATCTCTTGACCATTGTTAGGTACATTTTACAAGCACAAAATAAAGCATAGTAGTAACTACAAGTAGCAACGGGTCACTGACACTTAGTGTGTAGGCAGGTATAGAGTGAGAAAATTCAAAAAAAAATTAAAACAAGTAAAAAATATTATAAATCGACAGTACACGGATAGTAGCCGTGAAGGTAAGCTTTGATGAAAATATTTTGAAGGCCGAATCTAAGGTAAGGCCGTCAATAATACGAATCCAGCAATGACCGAACGACCGAGACTTGTAGGATAGAGCTTACTCAAAAACACATACAGGGAAAAGAAAATAGATTTTTTATTACTTATTAGAACTTATGTAGAATACTTGCAAATCGCAAAACAGAAATATAATCACAGAATTAAATTGAAAATAAAAAGATGAAAAAACAGACTGACTGACTGATAAATTGACACACAGCCCAAAATACTAATACTGAGTATAGAGACTTGAAATTTGAGGCGAGCACAACGAAAGAATTTTGCAAATTCATTCTTTAATAAAATGAGGATTGGGAAGTTTGTATTGGAATCTGTCAGTTTAAAAGCTAAATTTAATGTAATTTAATTAATTTAATAATAAATTGAATTACAATTAAAATTATTTACATATTTTTAACAATTAAAATAAACAACATAATCATGAATAATCTAGTTTCAATAATCATAATAATTTAAATAAACATAGCTTAATAATTGTTCACCTTATTTGATGATATATACGCTTATCTGTTAGGAATTCTGCGACCGAATAATACATTTTATTTAAAAGAAAATATTTTTTTTGTGAATGCTCTGAGGGGCAGTTTTTTCAAATCATCTGAAAGATTATTGAATATTTGTATGGCCATACACTGGCGTTTTTTTGATACAGTAAGAATCTCTGTGGTGGAGAGTATAACCTTTTCCCAGACCTACTATCCCGACCTATTGTTTCATACCATGTTTCAATAATAGCTGGCTAAAATTTTGAAAAACTAAAAAACACATTTCATAAACGTAGAGACAGTGGAGTGGTAAACTATTTAACTTTTTAAACAGTAGTCTGTAACCATCTAGGTATTCTGTTCCGCTCATCGACCTAAACACATTTTTTTTGGGATTTGAATGCCTTGTCTACATCAGTTGTTGATTTGAATGGTGTAAATGGGGTTCGGAAGTTTGTATGTAAGTCCGTCATTTTTGAAGCTATACATTAAATACATAACAATTACTATTTGGCCTTTAGGTTAAAAATTAATATTGACGCATTTCACCGTTTTCGGAAGATCATCTTCTATTGGGCAAAATACAGAATGAAAAGAGTGGTAAGGAGAAAATTACTAACGAGAGGCTATTTAGAAGCCTAAGGTAGAAGGTTTACTACTATCAATAGTCTAGGGTAGACAAGCTACGCGGTGATTTGCTTTCACTCAACGTGTAGGCGTCGTCGGTTGCCTTTGAATACATTGTGACCACACGACCAACTTATATCCATCTCATAAGTCAACCCGCCGTTGTTTTGCAATAAAGGTTTTTTTAAATAAATAAAAATATATCTGATGTAACCGGAGTAGCGATATTAATTAGACTGCCAGATCTGACCTCCAGGCTGTCCAGGTTAATACCAGATCAGATCATATTAGTTTGGTTTCATCGTATTCATTGGATATCAAATTTCAAGAAGATCGGACGAGTGGATGTGGCTTGCATATATTTACTATGGCTAAAATTATACACCCACCAGAAAAATAACTGATTACTTTAGAATTCGCTAAATGGATATTTATAGTCAAGAACTTTTCTTCCAACTTTTGTTGGAAAAAATCAGAGTTAATGCTTTGGCATACCCTAGAAAAAGTGTGCTGTTTCGACCAGCATATAACACTATTGAAGCATACAAAAAGACACGGTTACACGTACGATAAACGCTTCACTTAATTAAGGTTTAAGGAGCAACAAGAGATAGAAAGCTGTTGCCTCAGCTATTTTATTTTTACATTACGGGCACAGGCCTCTCTTCTCTCTTAGACCATAATCCACCTTGCTAGCCAGCAATACGGATTGGTGGTTTTTAAGGCCTTTAAAGCCTCTATTTATATATATATATATATAAAATTTATCTTTAAGGATTTACAGGACCAATGATTTGACGAACTCTACGAAGCACGGATGAGCTCAGAAAAATGTGCTACCAAAGTGTTCATCCATCCAACGACTGTAAACTCTCGACGTTACTTAACTTTTAATACCGTCTCCGATTTAAAAGTTAACTAAAATTGAAATAAAAATTACACAAACCACTGTTAATTCTAAAAAGTAGATTTTATACGTAAATAAATGATTTAAGTTAGAATTATGTAATTGTATCTAAGTAACAACTTAAGCAAAATTATTTTATACAGACAATTGGTTTGTTTGAGTTTCTGAAGGTAACACTGAATAAATTACCTGCCTCTAACAACGTATCGAAACGTGCTCTGATTGCCTCTTGTAATAATCCTCGATACTAATAAAGTGTTTCTATTCAACGAACTAAGTTCATTACTTTACTTAATTAGGTCTATGTAGGTTTAATTAATTTTGTTGTTTCGATGCTGCGACTCTTCACATTTTATCTACTTGTATATAAGTACTTAAAAGTATAGGGTATTCTCTAAGGAAACTTTTCTTCTTTTTGACATTATGTTTTCTTTTTTTAATTTATGTTTTTAGTAGGATAAATAATATTTATTTATATTTTAGGCCTCAAATGTAGCTTGTGTAACCTTTGCCCGAGTTAGAAAGTCTATTACTAAAGTTATCAAACGAAACATTTTCTTTTTACAGGTACCTCTGGATCCGTATCGCCCTGTTCGAGCGTCAGTTAGCGAAGATTATAGAGCATCTCGTTTCCAATGCGACACGGTATTACGAGCGAGATGCCTTAGTGGCAGATCCAGACTACGGAAGCATTCTTAGCTCTTTACTCGTCGGACCCTGTGCTTTAGAGTATTCCAAGGCAAAGGCACCAGCTTGCTTTTGGACAGATCCTCCAGCTGATGAATTGGTAAGTCTAAGTTTATCAACAAGAAACCTTCTCATACTTCCTTCGGATTCTTTAAGATGAGCGTACAGTAAAACTACAGCACTAAATTACAATCTTATTTTCTTCATGATTTTTCTTCTGTTCATTAAATAATAGTTCAATCTTCTAAAAAACATAAAGATCGTTTTATATTTATAGGCATTTTCAAAAATAACATATTATGCTGTTTTGAAGGTTCAACGACACCGTATGTCAGCTGGCACAACGACTCCTCCTTCAGTGAGAAGGCCTATTCTTAATTTCAGAAGAAGCTTGAACGCTTCATCTGAAGACAGCAACACTTCTAATACAGGTATTTGGATTTTCAAAAACTAATTTAAAGTCGAGTCTTCTTCTTGGTCTTCGACAATAATTACTGATTTGTATTTAAAATTTGCAGCCGTAGGAAATTCGGGAGGTGCCAAAGATTACGTAGAAAGTTTACATCAAAATTCAAGAGCCACTCTGTTGTACGGCAAAAACAATGTCCAAGTACAACCGGTTAGTTTCTATTTGTTTATATTTTTTCTATGATTGACTATGACTGAGTGTTTAGTACAAATTACAAAACTAACATTAACCGTAAAATTATATGCAGGATTACACCTAAGAACATATTTAAAGACTTATTAATCTTATACATTTAATACATCTTCACAAATAGTAATTGAAATCAATTTCAAGATTTGATTAAATTGTAGAAAGACGCCGAGGAAACAATGCCAGGCTACTTGAGTCTCCACCAAACAGCAGCTGGGCTCGTCATCAAGTGGACTCCAAATCAATTGATGAATGGCTATGCAGAGAGCGAAGGCATTGACAAAAGGTTGCTATCGTTATCTTTGTCGAGCTACCATTTTATTTTGTTTGCTATCTCATAATATTAATTTTTAATTATTATTGGTTTTCCTTAAACATTTTGCTTATTTCGTGTTTTTTTACGATTTAGTCAAAATTGGTTATAATGACATCAAGGTGACCAATCAAAAAGGCTGTTAAGGCAGATAGTCATATAAGTCGTTAGAAATCTTATTCAGTCATTATATATTTTAGTTATGTTAAACGATGTCGTTATAATCGATCTCAACTGTAAGTGCTTTTTTCATTCCTCTATAGGGTAAGCAAATAAAATGAAAAGAACTTGAACAAACGATAAATTTGAATTGATGCTTTTGTTGTTCGTTTATTGAATTGCAGTTAGCTTTAGCGAAAAAAAAGCAAGCGATCTGACGAAGACAACTGAAAATGCCAAAGTTGGTGTTTGAAATTGGTTCAACTGCACGGTTGTTCAAGTGTTTCGTAGGTTAAAGCATGCTTGTTTGACTGTGTAGTTTGTGTAGTTTGGTCCGCTGTCACCTAGTGCATTCATCGACTTGCCAGCATTCTCGTGTTCTCAGCTGCACTGATCCCCTCTGCTCCATTTTCCGGTCTCGCTGTGCTGGCCCGCTATGCATAGATTGGTACGTTCAGTATATAAACAGCTTTTTTACGTTTTTTTTTCTTTCAAAATATAGTTAAGGTAGTGCTTGAAGGTCAAGTTTTAATATGCTTCAGCCAAACATGATTTCTTTTTACTCGTGTCGATAGTATGGTGTATGGACAGGGTGTTGATAGTATCAATGGTGTCTTTTATAAAATATTTTCATCTGTAAAATAAATGGTAATAACTAATTTTATAACGATTTTATAATGGGTTTAAAAAAATTATGTTTGGAGGCTGGCATAGGCCCGATCTGCCGATTTATTCATATTTAAATCGAGTCACACAATAAACTTGTATATTTAGATTAGGAATATGCGGATGAACAAAAAGTGTTATGAAGCAAAATGCCCTAAAGTGTCGCATTAGAGAGATAATCGGACGTAAAGGTTAAAAATAACGTCATATGCTGTCTTTATATCCGCTCGTCTCCGTGACATTTTTTGTTTGTCCATATATCCCCAATCCAAATATGCTTTAATTGTGCGACGCGATAAGAAAAACAAAATCGCAGTACTGGACAGTGCTAAAATTTTCAAATCCCTTTTAAATATTTGTCAAAATTACATTAGGTACTTTCAAGTTTTTTTGCATGTCATTTGGACTAAGAAACGCAGTGATCAAATTTCTATTTTATCACATCTATTCAAAATAAAGCTGGTTGGTCCCTCGTAATAGGGGGGTTAAAAATGCATTTTAATCCCTAGGGATGCAAAGTGATTTCAATTTGGAATTTGGATATTGTTAGTAAATATTCCAATTACCAAAAAGGATCGATCAAGAATATTGTCTGAACAAGGAACGAGCTGTATAATAAAACTAGCCGGCTGTGCGCGGACCAAATAAAAAAAAGTTTGTGAAAAAGTAAAAACAGCGTAAAATGTATTCTGCCTTTGACACTGATGACACTTTTATAAAAAAAAATGTGCGTTATCCTCAAGTGGTGATAAATGAATAAATGTAATATTCTCATTTATATGTTACAAGTTACAACCTACCTCTTTTCTCATAAGAGGATGATAAAAAGTAGAGTGTATCATTGGGTCGCAAAATTATTTTACCTTGTGCGCCGTCAAAAAAGCGCCCTCGCCGTAAAAATATTCTTTGATCCCTTCTTGTTATACTATTAAATACGTTAAGTAGTAATTTCGAGTTTTGTTTTTACAGCGTGTACTGGGCGATGTCACTTCAAGTGTGCGTTTGGGAGGTGGTTTATGTACATGTTCATCGATCTCAAGAAAGTGACGCTCTTATACTTGTCGGCCAGGATGGCGTACAGCGACCTCCTATACACTTTCCTAAAGGCAAGTTATTTGCTATAGCACGGACGAGAAGCACAAAGAATTTCGTACATTGACCTTTTACTTTTTAGCCTGTGTCAGTTGTCAAAATAGTAGTATTTTCTGATGACAGCGGTCGGTCATCGTATCTCTGCGAGCGCGACGGCAAATAATTATGCGCGTTCAACAGAGACAAATAGTGACCGGTCATTGAACGAAATCCTTCCTGCTTCGCGTCCGTGCTGTAGTGTCATTATAAAATATCTGTCAATTTTTTATAACGGACGGTATGGACATGCTAACCGTTAATTTTTTAGGGAATTTTTCTATTTTTTATAAAATGATTTTTGCAATATCATCTAAGTAGTTGTATATTTGTAAAATTTTGTAACAATTGTAGTAGTGGATGAGGAATAATAATATTCTACTAACCTTATGTAGGTACCTATTTTTTTATTAGGATCATTGCTCCAGTGCACTTTCAACATAGCTTACGTTTTTATATTTCAGGTGGTCACTTATTATCGTTCCTCAGTAATTTAGAAACAGGGTTGCTTCCGCATGGACAGTTGGATCCTCCATTATGGTCTCAAAGAGGGGCTGGAAAAGTAAGTTTTTTTACTTTGTTTTTCACAATTTATATTTAGAAACAGTTCTCTTATTTCTTGAGATATATGAATAGAAGAAGAAGAATAGAAATCAAGCTCATAATAAGAATATTACAAATAACATTATTAAATTTGTTTTTATTATTACTAGATGTAACCGGCTGTTTCTCCTTATAGCAATCAGAAAGTACAAGATACGAGAGGGTGGAATTAACAGTCGAACATTCATAAGTTTTTATTTAACTTGCAATGTATGTGTGTATGTTTGTTCGGGTAGAATCTTGCTACTTAATTTTGAAACAGATATCTTTAACCGATTGAGCTGAAATTTCGTATACACGTTTAGTTTGGACGACGATACACGATAAGCTGTGTGATTTAAAAAGGTTTTTTTGCTTTTAAATTTTTCACTTCATAATATTAGATTGTTGATCTGCGATTAGATTCGGGATAAAATGTCCTAGGTTGTTCCAAATTCAGATCACAATACTAAGGATGAATCTTGAAAATTCTTAAAGAATATTTATTTTGGTGTCCATTTTTTCCTATAGACAGGATAAGGTCCTAGACCATTGTGCGTTATTTTATTTTGTTCTTCTCGTTGTTGCTAGGTGTTTGGACGTGGTAAAGGTCGTCGGCGTCCGATGCCCAGTCTTTGTGAGAGTGGCGAAACGGAAGAAGCTGAGTGGGAAGAAGTAGCAGGCGATTACGTGTTTCGTATAGTCAATAATGCCATCGACCGAGAAGGTTTGTTTGTCTATTTAGGATACACTTAATGTATCCTAAATAATACGACCTTTACTTAATTTCTATTGTATTAATTATATACCAGTTGTGTGATGATAGTATATGATTATTATTTATAACAAAGTGTGTCACTAAATGCAAAAATCTACAATTTCTATCGCACTGTAGTATCCTAATACAGGAATCAATTTTGGATTTGTGCAGTTAAAAGTACTATGAGTCACTGTTTTAACGAATCTTCATACAAAAAGAATCTTCATATAAAATGAATCTTAAGAAATAGAGAAAATTTAAGACTCGTTTGATTTTAAGGTATCATCGATATATTTATATATAATGTAACTTTTCATCAGATGTTAAGTAGGCTGCTTACTCGTGTAAGACCAGTGAAGTGTACAAAAATGTACATAAATAAAGCTATTTTACTTAATGTATTATATAAGTCAATTTTGGATTTAAGAAGTTAAGATAATTCTCATTTTAGTCTAAGATACATCTTTTAAAAAAATTGCAATACGAAAAATAAATAAGAGTTTTTTCAGTGGCCACTTCATCCTCATTTAGTTTGGACTTTTGCAATATACCCCTGATTCACGCCAACCCAACGCAGTCCACCACTACCGGGAGACTGCGCAGCCAACCATTCTCTTTATAACGGATACACACTTGCATAGTTATCATACCTAAATTGTTCGGGATATAAACTCGCGCACAATTATGTGAGTCATGCCGTTCGATCGGGAGGATATCTGCTGTCACCGCCTCTACGGCCTTAATGACCCGAACCTGTCAAAAATATGACTGTCAGTAATAAGACTTGATACAGCAGTTATACGGTGTTGACTCAACTTTTCTAGTTCTTGAGCAGTATTCCACAGCAGAATAAATTATTTTGGGAGACTAAAACGTCCTCCCTCTCTCTATGCAGGGATATCTGCCCACGAATATGCTTAGTCTTATGGTAAGTTCACTTAACTGGTACTTTCTCCAACGAGAATACTAAATACAGGACCATACAAGCGTAATGCTTACGTGAATTTTATGCATCGTACCCGAGGAGACAGCTCTGAAGAGGGCGACTGAGACAATCCTCGCTGGTATTGAATGTTTTATCTCTAACTTGCGAGTAGATTCCAGTGTCAAAAAACGATTGCGGTTTAATCCGTCTTACAGAAATAATAAGGATCCGAATATTTTTTTAATTGAAACGCAAATTAAATATTGCCTCGGTGTTTAGTAAGAAAACAACTGCCAAAGCTAAATTCCAATTTATCGGCAAAATAGGTAGGCAACTAGTAGGTTTCCTTTATCAGGGTGTCATGCTTTCTGGTCGCTTGCTAAAGCTGTTAAAGGTAACTTTTGCCAGTCGTCGTTACTACCACTGCCAAAGACCAATGGTGACTTGGCCCATGGTGCTAAAAAGAAAGTCGATCTACAAGAAAGTCTCTGCCTTTAACTTAAATTTGAACGACGTAAGCGTTGTACTACCTACTATACCCTGGTGCGGCAAGACCAATCCGGAAATCTCCATAACACAGCAGGAGGTCCAGCGGGCATTGTATTCTCTAGACGATTATAAGTCAAGTGGGCCAGACGGTATACCGGCAGTAATGCTTAAATAGTGAGCTCATGAGTTGTGTCTTGTACTCTTGCGCGACTTTGGGTTTCCCTACCACATTAAGCGATTTCCATTTTTGTGGAAGACTGCGAATATGCCTCTGGTGCCCAAAAAGGGTGATAGATCAGATCCATCGATCACTATCTCTGGGTGGGTGCAACCAAATCTCAAACTTACAAGCCTGAACGAACCCTTAAGACTGAGAAGAGAATTTGTCTCCCTGTGTTTGTTTTACCGCTTTGATAATGTGTTCTTGCTTGAATTGTTCGAAATTATATCCACGACTACTTTCTATTATCGAGCCGCTCGTCATTGGCCGGGAATTCATTCTCACACTTTAGAACCTAAATGGTCTCGTATAGTGCGGTTTCAGAGAAATTTCCTTTTGCGAACGCTTAGGTCGTAGAATGAGCTTTCTGCCTAGGTAAGGTTTTCTAAGGAATATAATATAGGGTTCCTTAAAAAAGAAGTGATTATATTTTAATAGTGTCGGCAACGCGAGAGAAACATGCAAAATCTAAGTTGTGTCAGTTAGTTGTAGGTACTATAGTAAAAAGGAGAATAGTAAGCGACCTTTATACAATGCGTCACACAAGCACGCACCTCGCACGCACACTACCACACACTCACATCTTACTTTACTAATATTTGTGCTTTTGTACCCTTTAAAGTCATGTGGTAGAGACACAAAATACAGCGAAGCGTGAGTGCGGGAGAAATGGGAAATCTAATGCTGTCCCTGCCTTTAAAGTTTAGAAGTGACAGTCATGTTGTTTTGACTCTCTGTACTCAGATTGTACTGTATATTCAACTTAAATATTTATTACTTTTTGTGAATAACAGCAATACGTCATTCTCTACTGGAACGTGCCATATCTTCCCCTCCCCGAACACCGCGGCGTCCCCTGGCGTCCACCTCTACTACCTCATCAGACTCGTCTACTATGTCTGTGGATGGTCCTCCTTCGGCTGGGCTCAACGGTCATCCTCCCATGACGCCAGCCCCTCACCATGTTGAACAGGTAACTAATAATTCAATAGGTCTGTGATATGTGAAAAAGTACATCTACTTCTATATCTTTTTAGGAACTGGTCACAAGATCATACAAACAATGTGTCGCGTTGTTAGAAACGGTCATTTCTGTCAATATTCACAATTTAGTTACAGCCACGTTAAAGCTATTGACATTGATAAGAGTAAAACGTGGTACTGTAACAGGGTAGTCAATTAAACTTATTATATTATCAGCATAATATCCTTTGCACGAGATAGGGCTCCTCTTACGATTACCAAAATAAGCAGGTCTTCAGTCGCTTTTAGTCGTCGTTAATATGTTGTCAGCTCATCTAGCAGGAGACTATCCTACACTTCATTTTCCAGATTGCAGTCGCCCTTTCTCCTTTCTTTCATGGTCACGTCAGCCACATTGTTAGGTTCTAACTTATTTTGAGTATTGGAATCCTTAGAGATCCACATAAAGTCAGCAAGGTTTTTTAAATATTAAACATACACCAAAGGCCAACGATTACAATGTAATAATATTTCATCCAGTCTGCGTCGATTGAGCTGGTTTGCAGTACTATGCGGCGACAGATCATATCGCGGGCTTTCTACGGATGGCTTGCATATTGCCGGCATTTATCGACTGTGAGGACACATCTAAGTGGGCTGGTGCATCCCAATATTGTTCCTAGAGGTAAATATTCAAATATCACTTACTCTACCCACATATAAACAGAACTAAGATGCCTGTGTATTTACGTTTACTTGTAACTAAGTCGCCAACTAGAATAGCAATACAATGTAAGTAGTGCTTTCATTTATTGTAACAAAGTTGCTCTTACAAGAATAAAGGTCTAGATATATTCGTCTACGTGAAATTTGGTAAGTTATCCCTGCGGGAGGTTTTGAATTTTCCGAAATAAAAAGGTAGCATATATCCTTGTGTTTCATTGCTATGAACAATACCATAATTGGAAAACCTAGCTTTTATAAGTTAATTAACTTTGGCATATAAGCAATTCAGTTGTTCCTTTTTTTCACTAAAGTGGCAAACAAGCTTGCGTTCCGCCTGATGGTAAGCGGTCGCCGCAGCCTATGAGCGCTTGCAACACCTGGGGCATAACTCGCGCGTCGCCGACCCTTCAAAAATCTAATTACTTCTTTCTTGAAGAACCTCATACTGTAGTTCTCAGAAAAAACCTCGGCATGATGCTCATTCCACAACCTTAGCGTACGCGGGAAAAAGTTTCTCTGAAACCGCACTGTACGCGACCATTTAGGTTCTAAAGTGTGAAAATGAATTCCCTGCCGATGGCGAGCGATGCGATGTTAGATGGCATCATTTTGAACTATTCCTCAGAACACATCCTATTGTACAAGCGGTAGAACACACACAGGGAGGCGAAGTCTCTCCTCAGACTTAAGGGCTTGATACGGCAAGTGCGTTTGGGAACGTCGACAATTCTCAAGGCCCGTCGTTGAACTGAGTCAAACGGGCCAGGCTGGTATCCGGGAGCACCCGCCCAGAGATTGCAGCAGTACTCCATATGGGGCCGAACTTGCGACTTCTAAAGCAGCAACTTTTGCCCCGACATGAAGTACTGCTTTGCTCTGTTGAGTACACACAGTTTTTTGGACGGTACCTTTACCTTGTCTTGCAATAGATCTCGGAACTGAACATCGCTGGAGATGTCAACACCAAGGATCCCAATGCTCTTGAAGATGGAGAGGGGTGTAGTTTGGAATTGTGGGACCTCAGTGAATGGGGTTTTCGTAGCGGTGAACGCGCATACTTGTGTCCTTGTAGGGTTGAATCGGATCAAGTTTTCCCGTCCCCAGTCAGAGACCTTGGACAGAGTGGTCTCAATTTGAGACACAAGTTCTCCACGCTTTTCCTTCACAAGGGAACGAGGGATGCTTGCACGAACCGTGTAATAAGAGTCTCCAGTACTGTCACCAGCATAGCAATGTATGTTGTTGATGTCTAACATGTCATTGATGATGATTGATAATTCTGCAAGTTTTGCCTAAAGCTCGAGGTTATATAGCTCCTGTTGTTGGTGCGCGAGTTTCTGCTTACCTTCCACCTCACGACGTTTATACTCTGCCTCGAGGGCAAGCTTGCGAGCAACGACGGTGGCCAAGGAGTATGCTGACGGGGAAGACCTGGAATCGACGCTAGAAGCTGGAATAACGTCGCCCTTGTGGGCCGCGTGCGCGGGTCGAAATAGCGAACTGCGCCCAGCAAGGGCATCCGTTTTGTGGCTGTCCTTAGATGGAGCCGCGTCTAACGGTACTCGCGAGGTTGCTGCTTGTTTGCTAAGTTTTTGATTTTGAATTGCCGATTGCGATTTACAACGCATAATCATACTGAACAAATATAATTTTGAAACTAATTACATGTTTAGCAAAGAAGGACCAACATGATAACTACCGAGCAAGTGAATGTGAATTAAATCCAAGTTCTGATCAAATACGTGTTTCTTTCTATATTCTACATTGCCCAATCGATACACAGAACAGAAGTGACAACAGCAAATTTTATACATTTTTAAAGAAAAACTTATTACAAATGAATTCTGAACAGTCGCTGACAGATACCCAGGGCAAGTAGTCCAGTTAGCTAGGTCTAACTTTGAGAAAGAGATCGACCGAAGAATCTAGCTTGGCTGGGCAGCGTTGGGAAAACTACGCAACATTTTTTCGTCTAAATTACCTGAAGACGAAAGTCTTATAAATGTGTGTTGCTAGTGATGTCTTATGTGGTACAGAAACGTGGTCTCTTACTGTCTGCCTCTTAAATAAGCTCGAGAGTTGCCCAGCGAGCTATATAAAGATATATGTTTGGTGTTTCTTTGCGCGATAAAATGGTTGTCGAGTGGCGACAACGGATCGGAAGACGCAGCGTAGGACAGCCTCCTACCAGGTGGACAGACGACCGGTCAAAGCCGCAGAAAGCGGATGGGCACGAGCGGCTCAGGACCGTTCAGCAGTGGACGTCTTCCGGCTGAAACGAACGAACGAAACAAAAATATCAAATCTTTTATTTTTATAATTTTAGTGTTGGTGTAGGCAACCCTACCTGACCTTGCGTGGGAGTCTCGCTCACGCTAGACTTTGACTTTGAACTGTGTTAACATTTTTACTATCGGTAGTAGATCTCAAGAGAAATCAACACCAAAAGTTTTAAAGGTGTATGTTATGATTTTTCTTCCATATTATTTGTATTATGTTCGTTATCAATAAACAAATACTAATCAATACCTTACTAATAAAAGTATTTCTTAATACTAACTACTACTTACATATTAACAGCTCAGGGGCTCAGTTGGTAGTAGTTCCTGTCTGCACAGGACAGACATATTTTATACTAGCTTTTGCCTTCGATGCCAAATTTGCTCGCGCCCTAGTTTCTGTTATAGGTGAAGAATTTCGACGACAATTCCTAAATTATAAAAAAAACGACTAACTAGCCTGGCCAGGACTTCGTTACGTTTTGTCGAAGTTCAATTGCGTTCAAACTTTTTAATTAAATAGTGTTCCAAATTCAAAAATCATTTAGTCACTGTTATTAAATGCGCCTAAATGACCCACTTTGCACGCTTGTGTATCTAGCTTTTGAGTACGAGTGATTTAATCTTGGTTCTATTTTATTTAGATGGCGCTGATGGAGGTATATCAGAGGAGGTGTGGCGGTCGATGACGGAAGAGGGGGGTGTGGTTAGTAACAAGGATGAGGTGTACCGGCTCGTGTACTACGGCGGGGTGCAACACGAGATCCGGCGTGAAGTTTGGCCTTACCTGTTGGGCTACTATCAGTAAGTGTTAGGTTGGTTAGGATATAGAATAGTTTTATTTTTAAACGATCAGCTATGTTGTTGCTTTAATTCGTAAGGGCTGGGCCAAGATCATCTTCAAGCAGACGTACTTTTTGGTTTGGTGGTGTTATAAATTACGACCATGGGGCATGGCCAACGTGATTTCATTCTTTTTTTATTTACAATGTTTCACGTAGTTTTAAAAACTAATAATACATGGCGCTGTTTCCACTGCTTACAGCGCGGCCAATCAATATTTTTAGTTTTCTCTTTGTACATAGCGAATTTAATGGTCGGACAGACGTTTTTTTTATTGTTTCAAGGATAAATCTCCGAGTTGTAGATAGCACTTCTGCTAAAATCTTATCTCTAGATTAATCTACCATAGATTTAACCTGCCTTTTATTCATGTCGTCAGGTTCGGTTCAACAGCAGAAGAGAGAGCAGAACAGGATGTATTATGTCGGCGGCAGTACGAGACGACAATGTCAGAATGGCTCTGTGTGGAGGCCATTGTCCGGCAGCGTGATCGTGAAGCTACCGCCGCTTCAATAGCAAGGCTTGGTGAGGCCTCGGGTCGACTTAAGCCTACGGAGAATGTCTCCAACGAGGTGATTGGATTTCTTAAGTATCTACTAAACTAAGGTCAAACAGCTGGGAAACTGAATGTAAACAAATATAATAGCAGCGTCGACCTTGCACTTCATTATACATCCATACGTAAGACAAAGATAATAATATTCTGTTACTTAATGATGTTATGTCTGTTCTCTTTGCCCGTACTTTAAGTATACGAAATTATAATTTCCATTATGATAGCAATATTTTTTACGTTATAGGTACATAATCGTGTTCAACTGTAGATTATGCTTTGATCTTGATATGGTTTAGTTTATATTTCTAGAAGCATGTACAGTCAGGTGTTATAAACACTAGGATGCAATAGCTTACAATAATTATTAGCTCAAATGTTTTAAATGTTTGTTAATTTGTTGTCAAATCAGCAAGCGACAAAAGAAATCCTAATTTTGAATGATAACGTCAATGTAGAACAGAAAGCTAAGAATCTAATGAGCATGAACGCTTGCAACACCAAAGGCATCACACGCGCGTTGCCGACCCTCGAAATATCTAATCACTTCTTTCTTAAAGAACCCCATTTTGCGTTCTTAAAGAAAACCTTGCAAAGAAAGAAGCTTATTCCGCAACCTTAGCGTTCCTAAAGGTGAGACAATACTCACTGCTTTATCATAGGAGTGGAGTGTAGACGAGGACAAGGACTGTAAAAGTTGTCTGATGTCATTAGTATGGGTAGAACTTGTTAAAATATGTCTGTCAAATATATCTCTGATTTTTAGGTATTCGAAGACGACTGCAGTATCATATCAGATAATCCTCCGGTGGTATCTCCGGAACCCAGCGAACACGAACAGAAGAAAATAGAAACGAAGCCCCATACACCTCGAGTACCGAGCATAGATGATGTAGATAATATTGAAGAGGATATGGAAGATAAACCAAAAGAAGCACAAGTTAACGGAGAGACTGAGATGGGTGATAATAGAGAGACTTTAGATTTAGATAGTCTTAAAGACTTAGATGATGAAGGTGAAGTATGTATTAGGAGTACTATAGAAAATCCAGATCTGAGACGGGAGAGTATAGCAGAAATTAAACGGTTAGCCGAAGGTATTGTTCAGAAAGGAGATGGCAGAGGTCCACTATGTAGTGTTGATAGTGGAAATATGAATTTAAATGGAAATGATTTAAGGTCATCCGTGGATGAACCGCTTAGTCCTCAACAACAGCACACAAGTGTTATCATAACAAATCCGTCCGTGGATTTAGCACCTTCAGGTTCCCCAGCATCTGGAGGTACCACAGGTAAAAATATAAAAATAACAATTTTTATTATTAGACATATTTGCGGGGTTTTCACCGTGCTTAAGAATCTTTGGATGCGATACTTTAAAATAACTTTCAAGTGAGTTCAAGTATTGCTACTGCTACAGCAAAACGAAAAAGAAAGAGGGTAGATAGATATTTTTGGCCATAGTTAACATCCGAACTTGTAATTATGCTCAAGATTAAAATGTGTAGCAGCATTGAAATATCGGGAGATACACATTCTAGTTATCACGATAAGAATCCCGCAAATAATTCTGATAGTGATATGTAGCGTAAATCTTAAAAAAATTAAATGAAATGGAATGTTAGTTACTGTGGGCTTAGAATTTATAAATTTAAACTATTATAATCCCACCATGACTACGTACTGTGCCTTGACAGATAGACTTGCGACAGACGTTTTCGGGGACGTAAAACGAATCCACATGAGATCGATACTGTAGAAAAGTTCTGAAGATACTCGTTACAATATCGTAATATCTATTCAGTTATGTAATAAAAGACATGTTAATATTATTGCTAATCAGCTATAAGCTATCGTTTAGGTACTTCTAGATCATTTATTCTCTTCAACTAAATTTTATTTTGTCATGAATAGACATAAATCAGTTCATTCGTATGTGGCCTAATTTAAAGCTTTTTTTTATGGAAATTGTGTATCAATGGTAGTAAGGAGAAAATTACTAACAAGAGGCTAAAGACTCGAGCTTGTAATTTTCGTAGCGCCCGTGTTACACACAATGTTTTTCATCACATTAGCGAGTAAATAATTAAAAATGTAAGGTGAACAAATAAATAAACTCACCAAAACACAGTTAAAATTGAAGTAAAGAAGGCTTAATATCTAGAGGATTTATAAATCAAAAAGTTTTGGCTGAAGTTAAAACTTGTAGTTTGTTGCGTGTAGTGTGCGCGTAGTTCATATTTTGATCAGTTAGTCGCTTTGCTAGAACTATTTACAAGTAAGTGTGATGAAAAGACTTTAATTACTGATATTGGCAATACACGATTTTGATTTATTTTTTTAATTTTCATGGTTTTCTAGCCAATGTGAGCCCTGCCCGAAGTCCCCTAGGCGTGGTAAGAGAAGAATCCCACTCGGCAGGTGCATCTATCGACATGCTCGAGCCCAGCTGCGATCAGCGAACAGAGATTCGATCTAACTGTGTCTCACCCGCCAGTTCCAATGGTGGTGTTTATACTGTGAGTATTAGTTTTAATATATCAGTACATTTTTTTATATCAATTGTCAAGTAGCTTAACAACGTCATCTATTGTCGAGTAGCTTTAGTGTTGCTGTGTCGGTAAAAATAACAGTTTGACTACTCCCCAATAGATGTCGGGAAGAGTCATATTTTTCAGTTTATGACTGCCTTAAAACACGAAAAACGACATTTTCTAATTGCTCGTTTAAAGGTGTTAGATCAATTACTTATCAGGCTGCTGATGAAAGAAGAGTCGAATCAGATATTTTCAAATAATATTGAATTGTAATCTTTGCCAAACATTATTTTTATATATAATATATTATATGTATGTAAAAAAATGTATCTAAAATCATTAAATTTGTTCTGGATAGTTTTGAACCCGATCGGGGCCTTTTATCAAGGGTTTGCTCGCGACAAGATCAGTGAACACTCTAAATAACTGGTATAAAGGGCCCGATCGTTTTCTAAACTATCCAGAACAAATTTAATGATTTTAGATACATTTTTTTACATACATATATTTAAGTGTGTGGTATCTGAAAAATATATTTAATGGTATAGTCGTGCGGTAACTGCTAGTTTATTTTTAACTATGTGCTGGAAGGTTCAATAATTATTTGTGTTAGCTATCAAAATTAGATTTTAACATTAAAAGCGTTACTTATTTAGTTAGGAGCGATTTTTTCATAAATTCACTAAGATGCCTATGTACATTATAATATTTGTGGTTTTTAGAACGAGCTAGTGGAATGTTTTGCTCTGAATTTGCATCGGATAGAGAAAGATGTACAGAGATGTGACAGGAACTATCCCTTTTTCACCGATGAAAATTTAGACAAATTAAGGAATATTATGTGCACGTAAGTATAACAAATCTCTACTAAAACTTTTTACATACTCCAGTACACGCCATTACTTACTTACTGAAATAAACAATGAAAAAAGAAAAATATTTCGTTTTTTAATTACGATTTTCTATCAAAATATTTTTAGTTTTTCTTTTCTGTATCAGTTACGTGTGGGAGCATTTAGACATGGGATATATGCAAGGAATGTGCGATCTAGCTGCACCACTACTGGTTATGATGCGTGAAGAAGCCCCAGCACATGCATTGTTTGCGCGCCTTATGAGTCGAGCCAAAGATAATTTCCCATCGGGGCAAGCAATGGATGCCCATTTTGCCGATATGAGGTATGAACTAACGGAGATACTAGATATTGTATTAACATATATGTTGAAATTTCTATCTAAATCCAGACAGCGTAATTATAAAGTATAGTAAATTCTAGAAGTTCTTGTAGTGCATAGTTCACGGTGATTTTGACATGACTAGACAATGCAATAGGGTAAAGCGAGAGAATACAAGTTATTGGTAATTATATCATAGCAGACATATAATTCAATTCAAATTCAATAAATTTCGTTCTAGGCCTTCTTTATTATACTTATTTAATTTTAATGAATAATTGTTCATACCTAGTTACCAAATCAGTAACTTACCTATTGCTCTAAATTTAGCATATGAAGCCACCTTATTAAGGATCCACTTGATGGTTGGTAAAAAATCGGCCAACTCGCGCACGAAGGGTTCCGTACCATTATCTATAAAAAATCACGATCAACGATCACAATTCCAATTTCAAGTCTACCTGTTGCCGTTATCAATATCAAGCAAAAACAAGCAAAATAATCACGTTTTTTGTATGGGAGCCCCCTTTAATATTTATTTTATTTTGTTTTTAGTATTTGTTGTTATAGCGGCAACAGAAATACATCTTCTATGAAAAACTGTCTAACTATCACGGTTCATGAGATACAGCCTGGTCACAGACGGACGGACGGGAGGATGAACGGACAGCGAAGTGTTAGTAATAGGGTTCCGCTAATTATCCTTTGGGTACGGAACCCTAAAAAAGACTGTCTGCCACATTATCATGCTGATGTGTATCCAGCCATTAGTTACCCTTTCTGGGGATTAAAACAGTAATGTTATACATGCATACATTTGTTCCTCTTCACCTGTTGATATGTAGATCTATTTCCAGATCCCTGATCCAGATTCTTGACTGCGAGCTGTATGAGCTGATGCACGCACACGGTGACTACACCCACTTCTACTTCTGCTATCGCTGGTTCCTGCTTGACTTTAAGCGGGAAATGCTCTACAAAGATGTTAGTTTTATCTTTTTTATCAAAGAATTGTAGATTGACCTAGTGTTTTTGATAGTGTATCTTTATTTGTCTACAATTTGTGTTTGCGATGGGTTTAGGGAAATCAATTTTGTTTAAGTACATTGCCATCTATATAATTAACAAGATATGCCCGTTGTATACTGTGGCCGCAACGAAACGAGTTCACATCGAAATTAGCTAGACTCATTCTAATCCAGTGACGACAAGGACGACAATACAACGTAAGCTTAGTTAGAAAGAGAGCGATGCCAGTTATTAGTGTGTGCGTGTCTATTATATTTACAACTTCATTCTAAGGTAGTGTTGTAAGATACGGATTATTTGTCAGGTGTTTGCTGCGTGGGAGCTGATCTGGGCGGCACGGCACGTTTCTTCTGAGCACATGGTCCTATTCATGGCTCTTGCGTTGCTCGAGACTTATCGTGATGTCATCTTAGCCAATACCATGGACTTTACTGATATCATCAAATTCTTCAATGGTAACTATAATCGTCTACTTATTTAAATTTCCGGTCTTAAGATCAAACACATACTGAGTTTGATATTTATCGTAAAGTCATTTTATGGACTCATTGCTTAAGCCACTTGTCTTCTCAAGGGTATCGACTTGACATCTAACATGGTAATTGTGTGGGGCGATATGTTTATTACCTGCGACGCAAGATTAAAGTGGTGGGTAGAAAGAGGCAGGCCACCACTTTCCTCTTTGTCCTACCGTGCCTCAAGCTGAAAAGCCGTTATCCAATATATATATTAAATTTTTACTTTTGGGACAACTTAATCGATAATAAACGGTTTTTGTAATTGTTTGACTTGATATCAAAGATTTTGTTCAAAAAAATGGACGACATATTACATATTAAAGGTTTGAATTTAGCACCATCAAAAACCTAACAGAGCTTAGTTTTATCAAAATAAAAGAATTTTTGTAACAGAAATGTATCAAAAAAATGTTTTTTTAGTGATCAAAAACAAACCGCGCTGGTTCAATGTTAGGGGCCGTCCATTAATCACGCGAGGCTCGAAAGGGGGGGAGGGAGTCCGGCAAAAATCACGAAATATCACAAGGTGTAGTAAGATATCACGTGTATTTATTTTTTCGTCAAACGCGCGATTTCTAAACCGAAATGCGGCGTGTGTTGCCAGGCAACGAACGAAGTCCCCGCGCGCCGCGACGTCCGCCAGGATCGGCTTGCCATTCGCAAGTTATTTTGTTATTTTGGCGCCGAATAAATGTGTAAACCGTTACCTCTTATTTTTTGCATTAAAACAAAATATGTCTTAATTAGGTGATCTGAATGCAGACCTAGTGCAGGGAAAAAACCTAGTGTAGCTCAGAAAGAATTTAATGAGTTGTGGGCTACTGCGAAACAAAAATATACTGCAAAAGAAGAATTTATGAAGTAGGAGAATAATTATTATTTTCTAGATTACCGCCGAAAGCACCAAGCAAAGAAGTCTTCTAATATTTTCTATTATTGTTCTAATTATAAAAAGGAAAGTAAAACTAGTACGTATCTATTTAACGACATTGCTCTAATAAATAAGACATTACCTATAGTTTATTTGCAGCGTAAATGTTATTGTTAAATTTGATAATATTGAGAAAATGTATATAGATAAAAACCTACTTAAGTATTACTTAAATCCAAAAGGTATTTTTTTATTTTTACGTTATAAAAAGTTTTTAATTAATCTCTTAGGTTTTTAATAGTTTTAGCTGTTTGCAGTCGTCCAGTGGCCTATGTATTCCAAATCCTCAAGAGCGTCGGTCTCTTGGAATTACCCCAACACATGAGGGCTTTGACAAATTGCTTTATGACCTGTATTGCCCTAGCCTGCAGAAAGACTTGTGGAAAGGACGTGCCAGCGGTGTGGATTGTACTTCTGTACAAAGAAGAAACTTAAGGAACATGTAAATTCATGTTACAAGCAACATAATTCCAGCAATAATAGTCTAGAGATGTTCGTCCTTCAAGCATCCTCACGTGACGATCGATCGGTAGATCCGTAGAGATGCTCTGCGTAGTGCGCGAAAATGATTACGCCGAGTGGCTGATCTTCTGATGTGATGTGGCTGTGTGGCAGTGGCTGATCTGATGATACCGACGTTGATCTTCAACAAAGCACAGTGCCAACAACTGACTTGCACAATCCTGTTATTAGTGTCGAAGACAATCTTGCTAATCCGTGGTCCGAGGACTAGTACAATATATGTTTTTCGCATGATTACACTATTCCTTTAATGTTATTATTAGGCCAGTCAAAAACAACCTGCAACCTTTCTATCTAGACATTTTTATCATGGTCCTTATTTTTCGAAAATAAAATTAGATTATACTTTATACCGGTATTTAATGATAATATTCTAAAAATTTTATGATTTGTTTTAGGTACTGGGGGGTTAGTGGGGGGTTAGTCCTAAACCTAAACTAAACGTATCCTCACCAAGGGGGAGGGGGGGGTTAAAAATGCTAAAAAAAAACATTCACGTGATTAATGGACTACCCCTTACAGAAAAACTGTTAGTTCTCAAGATTTAGTCCTACACACACTGACGCACACCAACATATTTAAAATAGTCATGAATGAATCCAAAGGTCTCAAAACGTAAAGATGACAAACATAACTTTAGCAATTTTCGGTTTTCGGACTTCGTTAAAACTTCGGGCTTTGACAATTTAAATTAAACAAGGTATCAATTGTTATGGTTATCTTCGTTAAAATCTTTTAAACGAAAAGTTGCTAAACCGATCGTAGTTTTTTCTTGATTAAGTTGTCCTTAAAAAATTAAATTCGAGCAGATTTTATCCAACATAACATATATTCAAGCTTTAAAGCATTAAAGCCTAAAGACGGCAGTATGAAGTAGGTGCGTATCCAGCCACTGGTTACCCCCTTGTTGTAATACATACAAAGTTACATACATTTTAAACTAAATTATTATATTTAAAATGGTCTTGTGATTTGGTTACAGAAATGGCTGAACGTCATGATGCTTCCGCCGTCCTATCATTAGCTAGAGATTTAGTTCTGCAAGTACAAACTCTAATAGAGAATAAATAAGGGTCAAATTTAAACGAATCTAAGCACTAGAAATACTATACATATTCTCTATAGACATTCATTTGTAGCTATGATTAAATATGTGGTGTTTAGAAAAAAAAATGTTTTAATAAATATAGTACTTTATATATTAAAGTAATTGTTGTAGACAATCAAACAAATAAATGATATTTTGTAATTGTATACTTACTAGGTAATGTAGTTATGACGAATCACAGCACTACCTCGAATGAGACACTTATTTAAAAAAAAATATGGGACTGATTCAAAATCAAGTTGGTAAGGTAAAGAGATATGTTTATTTATTAAAAAGTTTTTAAAATGACGTTTTAATATTTTAACCTAAAATAAGGCTTATTTTATGTTGTTTATATGCACAGAGTTATTAGGAAAGGGATATGAAGTTGAAAAGGTTAAAGCGTACGTAGCGGCCTTGGACCTTATTGGGAAAAGTATCGAGCTATTCGAACTCCGGAATTCGAGACAAAAAGATATGGTAGTCTGACTTACCTCTCGAAACCCGTGAATGTACTTGCATACATTTTTCTCTCGAATTCCAGAGTGCGAATAGCTCGAGACTGTTCCCACTTAGGTCCCTTTTGTGGCACGGTTATGTAAAATTCATGAGTTTCATTTAGTGTTTGAAAAAATAATAATAATCAGTTCATTAAGCATTTTTTTTAATTTTATTTGGTAATTGTAGTTAGTTGTGTGAAGCCCATAACAAAAAAGTCATTATGTAAATTGAGACAAATTATTTTTGTACGACTTTCTTCTAGTTGAAAGAACATTTAAAACAAATGACAAAAAATCTAGTGCCGTACATCTGACTGCGTGGTTTCCGCGCGCCTGTTCTGGGACCTTATTGGGAGCAGTCTCGACCTTTTTAGACTCTGGAATTCGAGAGAAAAATGTATGCTAGTACATTAAAGGGTTTCGAGATGTTAGTAAGACTTCCATACCATTTTCGATCGAATTCCAGAGTCCGAACAGCTCGAGACTGTTCCCAATACGCTCCCCGGTGATTGCGTTCCCCACTTTGCGCGTCGCAGCTGGCCGGAGGCGGCGTCTGAGTCGACCCCGCGGTCATGTGTTTAGGAAAAGGGTTGCGATGCGATTTTTTAGCCCCGTACTGGAATTATTTATGGCGTTAATGGGTAATGTATCTGTATAAGTAAAGATAAAAACTTTTTAACAAGCCGGTTGTATTTTTTTTGTCAAAAAGTTTTTATTTTTTAATTTTGAGTGACGAATTGCTTTTTTTCTCGTACACATAAAAAGTCGATACTCGTAACAAAATGTTATACAATCATCAACATAAAAGGCGCTTCACCAGTTCAAAATTAATGCCAATTATTCACCAAAAACTTAAGTTTTAAATTCACAACATACTATACATGACGGAGTTATGCCCGAACATACATAAAAAAAAACATCCGAATTGAGAAAGTTGGTTAAAAAGGAGTCACACAAATGCCGTACAGTATAATAAATGACCTATGGCGTCTACAATAATTATTGGCGAATTAAAATTTTTTACTGACTTCCGGTACCACTACTTTTGTACGGCACTAGGTTTTTCGTCATTTTTACAAAAATAATTAATCGTAATTCCTCAATTGCACCTGGAAAGTTCACTTTATATTTAACTGTATCGCTTAAAAGTGACGGCATAGTTGCTGCAAGTTATTTTCTGCCATTTCTACTATAGTAGCAGCTTTCTAAACGTAATTCACGGTGGGTCATTTCACAGGATAATTTTGTTCATGGGCTATATAGTATTTATATTTTTTTTCAATTTTCGCAAAAAAAATTTTTTTTTAACTATCGGTTCAATGTATGGAGAGCTAACCCTAAATTTGGCCCCAGTGTATGGCGGTTAACAAAATAATAATCATTGTAAAATTGCCTAAGAATCTACTCAAATACGTCGTAAAGCTTTAATAGGACATGACATACGGACGGAATGACGGACATGTCAAATTTATAAGGGTTCCGTTTTTTTATATTTATAAGGCTACAGAATCCTTAAAATCCAAGTATATAAAAGTGGTCTTAGAACAGACCCTTGAGGAATGACAGTAACAAATCTAATAACGTTTTATTCTATCGTTTGTTAGTTCGAGTTTGTTAAACTCGAAACTATATTTTTTTATTAATATATTAAAGATTTCTTGTATCATTTACTAAGTATATTTTATTAGTTTATCAATAGTTTTTTTTTATTCAATTTATAACCAGTTTTTTTTAAAGCTTTGAATCTATTTTAAGTATCCTTTTTTAGTGACCAATTATACACAAAATACACTTTATATTAATCATATCTGTTATTGATAAAACAGGTAATTACGATTTTTGCTTAAAGTTTTTAGATGGCATGAAAAAACTTCCGAATCATTTGAGAGTTAATGACACTCCGGTAGTTCCCCGAAGTTAAAAATTGCACAGTCTAAATCACGGAACTAATTTACTCAAATTTTGATGTAAGAGCGACACGGCTAACTTGTAATTATTTATGTAAATGACTTTGATGAATATTTAAATAAAATAGAATGACGAAATTAATTGAGGATAAAGTTTTTCTTATAGTTTTTTTCCATTCAAATGTCTACCTATAACTTTTTTTAATTATCATCACAGACATCAATGTCTTTGGAGACTTATTGTATTAGATCTGGATACATGTAACAGTGTAGCCAACATTTATTATGATTAATGATTGTTAAGGAATTTGAAAATGTAGATAATTTATGGGAATTGTTACTTCGCTCGCATGGAATTCGGAAATTGTTTTTTTCTTTTTTACTGGAACCAGAAAAGGCACAAGTTCATCGCTGAGCTCCTTACTGCCATTGTATTTTTGCCATTGTAATTTTATAACTTTATTATATATCATCACCAGGACATTATATATTTGTTTTTTGTAGAAGTGTATACACTAAACGATACCTTCACGTTATATAACTTATCTAGCAACCTACCTAGGTACATATATTATGCACTAAAGTTTACTTTTTCCATCAATAAGAGGCCATGCATTTAATACGTCCCCCCTTCTCCCTTGTCAAGCTTTTTTCCCAATTTTAGTATAAAAAATTTGCCTTTGTCACACTTTGCATCACCCCTCTTAACCCCTTAGCGCGTGACGTATTAAACGGATGACCCCTACGGTAAGTAGATAGTAATTTTAACTTTTCAGGTGTCCAATCAGTGAATTACAATTATGTATTGTACAAAACTCATATCAGGCCAGATTTAATAGATCTCTTATCTCTTAAAAAATCTTTAATAGATCTAAATTTTAGAAAAATATTTTTTTTATTTCTGTGTTTGTACATAATATTTTATTATTAATTATGAAGAGGATAATAAAACACCTTAAATTAAATATAATCGTAATTGTAAAGAACATTAACATGTAGTAATGAATTCAGAATTTTATATTTATTTACTTAATAAATTCTATATGTTTTATCTATATGTATATATCGCACACAATTTTATCTAAAAATTAAATTATATGTACAAGACAAGTAGATGTACTACTTTAAATGTAAGTAGGTGGCTATAGGTGTTTTCCTATTATCGACAGGGATTTAGTTACTAATAAACAAGATATTCATATTTTTGTCGTAGTTATTTTGAGAAATATTGCCTTTTTCAAAACATCTAGATCTATATTTTGTTTAGTAGATTACTTATCAGACGTGTTAAACAAGCTAGGGTATAAAGTACCGAAACTCGATTTCAATTGTAGTGTAGCGATAAGATTAACCACTTGCTTATTTTATGCCAAATTCGAGTAATGCAAACTTATGTGTTAGCTATTGTTAAAGTTAATTTTAAGACTAAAATTCAATTGGAATGGGGTACACCGTTATTATTATCACCAGCCAAAAGTCGTCACAGCCTTGATAGCACGGATTGTGATTGGTTTGTGCCCTTTGAGTCTTCCACTTGTTGATTCAAACTAATCAGAGACTGGCATTTTCAGTCTTTTTTTTTGTCAAGTCAAGAAATGGTTTCTGGAATTATATATGAGGGAAAAACATGAGTTTACTCAATTTTTTCTCAGACAGCAGAAAATAAATGAAATAGATGGCAAAAGTGTATTTTTCTCGCAATATCCTTATTAATGTATATTATATCCCTGATATACCCTGAATATGCTTATAGAAAATCGATGCTATGATTCAGTTGTATGTCCTTCTGAAAAAAAAAAAAGTTTTACAAAATGTATGAGTAGGTAAAAAATAAATCAGTTTGCCAATTACTCATGTCGCCTTAACTCTTCCCCTCTTGTGCCTTTTAACGAATTTCAAGTAGTACTTAAATACTTATCGTCACCAAATATTTATGCATATCGATATATTTTAAGGAGATGTTCTTAATAGCAAATAAATTCACGTTTTGTTCGATAGCATTAAATGCAGGTACGTAACATTTCTGTGTATTTAGTCGGGAATTATTTAGACTAATGTAATATCTAAACAATGAAGAAAAACATACTAGTAACTGGCCTCAAAAAGGAAACACTTGCCCCAAGCTACACCTTTTACAAAAAAAGCCATTTCGCAAAATGACTACGACATCTACTTGTAATTTTCTGATGACTTTTGTTCGGTTTTTTTTTAATTTTCTATATTTAAATTACATATTCTGATAATGTATTAAGGAATAGAATTATATTTATACTGTAGGTAGAAATTAGATCAATGTAATTTTTGTATGGCTTCCAAAATATTTTTCCCATATACGAACATATTATTATATTTATACAAAGTCAGCAGTCGCCACTTCACTGTTGGATTTAAACCTTACTATTTAAGACTTATCTATGATGTATTGCACAGTTTTTAACCGACTTCAAAAAGAGGAGGTTTACAAATTAGGCTGTTTTTATGTGTATGGTACGTGATATTATACGTATGGTGATATTTTCTGCAGCGGTTTGATTTGCGTTCAGTTAGCGCAATCAGGGCATACTATACATACTAGTTTAGTGCGTCTACAAAATCGTGGCACATCCTAAAAAACCACAATGGACACAAGTGTATGTAAAGCCGTATCTCCTGCTCGTGTTTCGCCGCAACATTAATTACACAAAACATGTTTTGTTTAATGCACGTATGTTGTCTCCTGCTTTGGTAGGTATCGTTGATTAATATTTTTGAAAACATTCATTGTCAAAATGACTTCAAACGTAGAAGACGTAATTTCAATTTTAGAAATAGTAAATTCGGTATTAAAAAAGTGAGGACATTTGATTACCTCAGATAATATATATAATATAATATCTTGCGGTGGTAAATGTTTTAGATGTTTTCTGTCGAGCGTGGTAAGCATAAACATTGTTTCCATCAACATAAACAAAAAAAAAGAGTAGCGAGTGGAAATGTTTTTGTGTAATGTTTCGGCAAAACACGCGCAGGAGACCCGGCTTAAGTAAGTATAGGGCAAAACTGTTAATAAGTATGTATTAATTGAACAACAAACTAAGCTAATATTACAATACATACAACAAAACAGTTTTGTTATTTAAACTTTACTGTCCTATGTATCTACAAAGGACGAGTGTTGAGATTTTGTAGACAGTCGATATCTATTCGAGGTTCAAATAAATTTTCAAGGTAATTATTGAAGTAGGTACTATATTATGTGCCCGGTTACAAACATATATTTCTGCATATATACGGAATTAAAAACACAAATTACTAAATAATAAATTTGTATTTCCAAATTCAGTTCCTGAAGAAATTAAGAGGAAACTATTTATTTAAAAAAATAATTAATGTTTTATCAGTATAAATTAAATCAAGTTTTAATGAGTGTTGTACGCATGTAGTGCTCTGTCAACTTGTTTACGACAGTCTAGGACGTCATGTTACTGCACATGAACGCATTTTGAACCTGGCGGTAAGTACATACAAAGAGAGTGTGCATAAATGGATCGCGAACCCTCCTTGTGTTACTAAAATTACATTGGTAAAGTGATAATTATTATTCTATTATAATTAAATTTTTTAATCGAAACTGGCCTATGTTTTAACAAAAGAAAGCCAAGCTTATTAATAAAGATATTTGTGTTAAGAACACGGAAAATTGTGTCAAATATTTTTAAATTAAAATATATTCAATATATAAAAGTAAATAATGTTTTAAAAGATTTTAAAATGGTGTTATAAATAAATGTTTGTAACGACCATTGTAACTATGTTTAATTTGGTAATTGTTACATATTGATGTTAGATGTATAGATATACCTAATTACGTAGAATAAAGAATATTATTTACCAAGAATATTTATTGTACAGATGTGTAGAATAATTTTTCCTTATT
Organism: Apoda limacodes; assembly: GCA_946406115.1. Lineage (NCBI taxonomy): Eukaryota > Metazoa > Arthropoda > Insecta > Lepidoptera > Limacodidae > Apoda > Apoda limacodes. The sequence continues at coordinate 15,081,741 of OX291559.1, forward strand.
AAATTCATACTATTGGTATACGACTATTTTTTAAAAGCCATTACGTCTACATATAGCGGCGACAATGGTCATTTATGATTTCCACTTTGTACAAAGCGATATTGAAAAATGTGCTTCTACACAAATATATAACTTGTCCCAAGCTATTTTTGGAAAAAATGAATTAATTCTAGGATCAATCTGTTAAGTTGTAAGATATCATATTTGATAAATATGACCATTTTTATCCGATACACTATCTATAACTCTTGAGATTTATCCTAGAAACAATACAAAATGTCCCAAAAATAGCTTGCGACTAGTTATATATTTCTAAACAAGCATATTTTAAAAAATCGCTATAAATAAATGACAGTTGACGGCGCTATATTATTTCCATTTCTTTATTTTCTCTATGACAGTTCTAATTTAATAGTTATAGTGTTGTGACCAAATAAGTAATGATATCGATCGCATATAATTATTATGTTTTGAACAAAGACAAATACAACAAAAACATTCAAATATATATTTTTTCAAGGTGGGAACACTCAATGGCCCACCGCCATGTTGTGTTTGTTTTAATCTGTCACTCGCAATCGCAACAAGACGGTCGTGCTATGTAGTTACTACATTGCTGTTCGCTGAGTTTTTCACATTATCCATACGTTACGTTGTGTATTTTGTGTTTCTCCGTGTTGATTGCTGCCCAGCTGTCAAATATCAAAATGCCTAAAGGATCTGTTCTGAAACGGCAGGCGAGAGAACTGGTGACCAAGGTTCGTAATTACTTTGAAGCAGAGTATCAAAATGGTGGCCCGCTATTACCACTGTCGCAAGTGCCAGTGTGTGTTGCAGCCGCATCAGGAATTAGTGGACCTACTGTTTCAAAAATTACTACCGAAGCTTACGGTACAAGCGGCATGCAGGAAAATAAGATTCGTACGCTGAAGAAAAAACGCCACAACGAAGTTGTCAACCACGTCGTGTGGCATCGGTTGATAACTTCGACGCTGACGCTATTCGCCGTCATATATATGACTATTACTTTAGCAAAGAAATTCCAACACTTAAAAAACTTGTTTCTTTACGTGAATGTGGTTTTCTCCATGGTCAAAAATCGTCATTAAGCTTGGTCTTGGAAGAAATTGGATTTTCTTATAAATATCGGACAAACGTAAAATATTGATGGAGCGTCACGACGTTGCTATGGCTCGCTGCGAATTTTTGAGCGAAGCCAAAAAGATATCAGATTGGTCAAATGTTATTTTCATCCACGAGACTTGCATACTACAGTATCTAAGAACTGGACTCACGACAACGCCGCTTCCACTAGTTCAGTGCCGATGGGAAAAGGTGAACGCCTTATCATATGCCATGCAGGGTTTACGAAAGGATTCGTGTCAGATGCTTTACTGGCCTTTAAATTCAAGAAAACACTGGTCTACCACGAAGAAATGAACGCGGAGATTTACGAAGGATGGTTTAAAGAAATGGTGCAATCGCTGGAAGCACCGTCAAATTGATAAAATGCCGACGCAGGCAAATAAAAAAAAAGAGATAATTGACTGGCTCCAACGTCATGGCGAAAATGTGGATAGTACTTTATTAAAAGTAGAATTAGTGGATATTTTAAAATCGAAAAAAAGCCTGCCATGCAAAACATATATCACCGACGAAATAGCTGCCGAATGTTGTCATTGGGTTCTTCGGCTTCCGCTGTATCATTGCTAGTACAATGCTATAGAACTAATATGGGCACAAATCAAAGGACACGCCGCTCGAAAAAATACCCACCCCCCTTTTACGGCAAACAAGATGTTAGATTTATTAAAAAATGCATGAGCGGAAGTAACTGCCGAACAATGGGAAAAAGTTGTCAGAAGAACCCAAAACATTATAGCGTGGGATTGGTAAATTCATGTGGAATTCGATAATATAGACAGTAGAGTAGAGTTATATCAAATGTAGGGGAGAGCTCATCGAGTGTCAGTGACGATTCATCAGATTTTGATTAAAATTAATAAATATAGAATCAACATAATATAATTACATCTTGTAATGAAATGTAATATAAGTTAATAAATTTGTACAAAATTATCCGGCAATAGTTTAGTTTCTTACATTTTGTAAAAAAATATCTGGTCTGTTATTGTGTTACGTTTATCGATAGCTCCATCCCTATCACTTTCTCCGACTCTGCTATGACCTTGTACGTGCGTAAGCGTCATATTTTTATTAAATAATGTATACATAATGTAAAAAAGACGCTCGTTCAAGTTTCCACACGAGCTGTCATCGAGAAAATAAAGAAATGAAAATAGTATAGTAATAACTCTTAACTTCTTTTAAAGCAAATGCGAAATACCGCAACCCTTATAGTTTGTCACACTCCGTCTGTATGACACAGGTTATAATTCCGCCGTTTTTGCATTGATTCTGGTAAAATTTTACAAAAGAAGTCTCGTGTAAAAAACCCCAAAAGGTTTTTCAAGGCCTAAACTTTATGAATAAGCGTATTATCTTAAATTTAGAAACACCCTATATAAGGTTACCGCCATTGAAATAGATAACTAGGCAGCGCATTTCCTATATCCAGTTGTGATCCCTTCAACCAGCGTGAGCCTCGAACCCGAAGGTTAGTCAGCGCCAGTAGGGGAGCTCCCTGTTACGCGGTTGTGACTGCGAGTGAGTGGGGGCGAGAAGCGCCCCGGCACTCTTTAATGTATCAGGTGAGCCTGCGGGCTGAAAGTCCTAGGCTACTAGTAGATTTGTAATGAAATTGAGATTTATGAGTATAGCTCTCCAAACTATGAACTAAGAGATGTTTTATTTTTCACGCATTTTCATTTTGTGCATTGTTGAATAGGTCGTTAAAATATATTTGATGATCTATCTTGTGAAACTTTAAGCTGCACGATAAAGATTTACGACGGCTCGGTTAAGGGGCGCTAGTGCCTACACAGGACGGTACGGCACGGCAAGTAACGACTACACTAGTAACTCGAGCAATATGTAAACTCGATACCGACTGTGGACTTCCTGTGCGCTATATACATAGTTCAGTCGCCAGGGGAAAAAGTGGCCTTGAAAAACGCGTTTTGTCGTATTGCGTCTGGTAAACTTTTAGGAGATAATTGTCAAAACGAGTTTTCCAAGATGGCTGCTAATGCACACGCACCTGTGCTGGGCCAACTCAACAGAATAAGGAATAGTTTGTTATACTTAGGACCCCTCATCAAGTGGAAAAAATCGCTATTATAACCTCATGCAGCAATTGTACTTTTGGTGAGTTGAGAATTTGGCCAGTTGAGAATCTGGCGAGTTGAGAATCTAGCGACTTGTTCATAAAGAAAAAAAAAGCCCTGCCGACGGAAATAATACTCTACATAACCTCCTTATTAGAGTCAATCCACGATTTGGTTGGAACATGTTACTTTAGTGACTTGATGAAAAACATTTGTACTGGTGTGAATAAAATCCTAAGTTTTCGACTTTCTTCCCCTGAAAATAAGTGGAACCCTGTTTAATTTGCAAAAAGTAAATATTTTGCATTATGTCGGGGTGATTTTTAAGCTTTTATTATTTTACTGTCAAAGATCCTTAGTTTTAACTTTATGAGCTTGTTTATTTTTTTTATTTAATGCCTTATTGAACACCTAAAAAGGGGTTACAAAAGGTGAGCTTTCTGCCAGTCAACCTAACATTGTGCGGAGAAACGTGTCAGTGGGTTTATTATTTTTAATAAGCACAAATATAATATAGTAAAACATAAAAGTTTATATATATAGGTACTGTAACTTTTAAGTCACTCGTTGGCGTATAATGGTTGCTGAACAGGTACTGGAGGCGTACCGCTATTCTTACCGTAGTAAGTATCCCCGACCTGTTAGAATACCTACATAGACCTTTTGTTCCCTATCAAATCCAAATACCGCTATATCGCACTAAGTAGCTCATTGTTAATTTTTTTGCTAAAATATTGAATAGTTGAATTTGGTGGTAATATCAAATTTAGTGAAAATTTTAAAAATGTTTAAACTGGTATACCTAACTTTTGTCCAAATCCTTTCACGTAACTGGGGTTGAGAAACATGCAGTTAAACTCAAGTGTACCAATATTCTGAATTACTGCATCTTTTTTAGATATTTACCGCGTGCCTTTATTTATAAGTTCGAAACACCAATCTCTACGAAAAACCAATATCTTAAAAAACCACCAAATCTACGATGCTGAAATTTGGCAGTAAGATTCCTTATAAGGTACAGTTATCCACTAAGAATAGATTTAACCACAAGGACGGATTAAGGGGAAATAAGGTTTTTTTTAATACCACTAACAAGCACGCTAACGGTCCGCCTGATGATAAGCGGTCACCGCAGCATATAGAAGCTTTTAATACCTGGGGCACCACTCACGCATATTCCAGACTCTAAAAACCTCAGCAAAAGCTCAAGTTGACTGGAAAAAATCCCTTCTAGGGATAAATTCGCCTTTGTATAAAAGTTGTTGTTAGTTAAATTTATTTAAGTGAACTTCTATATTTTAATTTTATTCAATAAAGTTTATACTCACAAACAAACAAACTTAAGAGTTCGATACTGCTTGGGAGTTTGGGTTCGTCAACAATTCTCTAAGCTCGTCGTTGAACCAAGGTATCCAAGTGAAACCACTCAGAGATGGCATATATGAGGTACTACTCGTAATATGGAGCCGGACTTGCAACTTGTAAAGCAGCAACCTTTGCCCCGAGAAAAAGTACTGCTTCGCTATACCTAGTCCAAGTTTTTTAGACGCTAGCTTAACCGTGTCTATCAAATGATCTCAAAACTGAACATCGCTGGAGATGTCAACACCAATGCTCTTGGACGTAATAAGTGGCGTGTTCTGGTATTGTGGAACTTCAATGAATGGGTTGTACTTGTGTTTTTGTGGGGTTAAAACAGACCTTCCTGTCCCCAGTCAGAGACCTTGGTCAAGATTGGTCACGATTTCACACGAAGTTATTCGAGGTTTTCCTCCACAACGGAACGTGATATGTTTGTCCGGTGGTCGAAATTTTATATAAAAGTCCTATGTTTTTTGATTGATTTGATAGACATGAAATTTGGTTTTGAGGTAAACAATCAAACTAATTAATTTTATATATGGTAGTAAGTTCATATGCAACACTGTTGAATTGGACGGCAAAAAGGTGAAAAAAACGTACGTTTGAATAATATCATCAATTTTAGCGCAACAATGATGGATAACGATGGTAAGAATTTTGGATAGGATCAAATGGTTTATTGTTTGTGCTTCCAATTCATCTACAGCTGTCCAGGTATATCCATAAGGCATAAAAAGTCCATTGAGAAGTTCATGATTATAACGTAACAAAAGAGTATGCACATGTAACATAAAAAAAGTAGTCGAGCTACAATCCAAATACAAAAATATTCAAACAACGAAATAAATAATAAATCATAAAGAAAATTAAAAATAAATATTTTAATAATAAGTATCAGGAAAATAATTTATGGAGCTAGTTTCTATTATTGTACGTAAAATGAAGTGCCGTTGTGGGGACGCGCGTCTCTTCTTATCTCTTCAATGTATTGCAAGTCTGATGATGACGAGGGAAACTTGGAGTAATGATCCCACTGTTTAAGGTTCTCGAACAGAGCTTCTCCAGGACTTTCAGTAGGCCTCACCTGCCTGCAGCCAATTAGATTGTAATCATGGTGAATGTAACCAAGTTCTACCCCTGCAGCTATTAGGGTCTGGGCAGTCTTTATTTGTTCTGGAGGTGGAACATTATCTGTGAAGAAAAAGATGTTTTAGCATATTGTATGAATAATCTTTAGTTTCTTTATTTTTAAAGATGACAAAACCTGAGCAAGCGCGCAAGTCGTACATAGATCAAACATAGAGACTGTAGATATTTTTCGATATCATTGCACTGCTCGCCATCGGCTGGGAATGCATTCTCACAACTTAGAATCTAAAACTGTGCGTTTTTAGATTTGCTTCTTCCCGTGATTGTTTAGAATGAGTTTCTTGCAAAGGTTTTCTTCAGGTACAAGGTCTACAACAGAATGGGGTTCTTCAAGAAGAATGATTAGATTCTGAAAGTTTCGGCAACGCGCGAGTAATATTACTAGTGTTACAAACGTCCCAAACTCCAAAAATAACCGCTTAACAGGCCTTAAGAAAAATATTTATTTTGAAGCATTAAAATAGCTAGATTACATAATTAATTATAATAATTATACTGCAAAATATACACCAAGGGTCGGCAACGCGTGAGTGATACCCCTGGCGAGCGTCCATATGCTACGGTGACCGCTTACCATCAGGCAGACCGTAAGCTTGTTTGCCACCTTAGTGGTATAAAAAAATTCACGTACGTTATTATGTTTGTTAATTTATGTATGAACAATTTTGCTTTAACATTTTTGGTTAGACCTATCTATGTTTAAAATGCATTAAAATTTTAATATTTTGAAGTTAATTTTATGGTGTTTTTATATTTCGCCAATTATTATAGCTTACGAGGTCATTACATTCGTGACCTTCTTTCAACATTAGACATGTATTTTAAAATCTGAACAAGTCACAATAGTTTATCACAACCGCCAACCAAACAATAAGGTACAAAAGCTGTTGTCCTTAATTTTTTTTTTTTTTTTAATACCTCTAAAGTGGCAAACAAGCACACGGTTCGCCTCATGGAAAGCGGTCACCGTGGCCTATGGACGCTTAATAACTTCTTTCTGGAAAAGCCCCATGCTGTAGTCCTTAGAGAAAACCTTGGCAGGGAGCTCATTCCACAACCCAAGCGCTCGCGGTATATATGTTAACATAGTTAAAGTATGTTAACATAGTTTTTGTATGTTAACACAGTTCTATATATGTTAACATAGTTCTGTATTCTATCTATATCATCTCTTCGTAGAGAAGCAAGATGATGTACTTACATCGCCAGTCTCCTATTAGACAGATCCCGAGGCTGACTGTGTTGAAATGTAAGGTGTGGGCGCCGAGGACGTCCCAGCCGCGTCCCTCGTACACTACGCCGTCACTCCCGACCGCGAAACTGCGACGGAAATAAAAAATCACATCACAAGTCAAAACACTTATCCCCGAAGGGATGACAAGAGAGATATTACGAACGAACGGTATTCCTTTACACAATCGTGATTAGTGGTAAGTCTAATCACCTTAGCGGGCCTAACATTCTACCATTGCGAAACTGACTCGTAAGGAATATCTACCACTTTGCCAGTCTAAAAATTGTCTATACATTTAAAATGCTTTGTGCTGAATGACTGACTGACGGATCAACGCACAGCCTAAACCGCTGATCGTAGAGACCTGAAACTTGGAGGTTATGTTCTTTGTATGACGTAGGCATCAGATAAGAAAGGATTTTCCGAAAGGGTCAAGTGCGAGTCGGACTCGCGCAATAAGGGTAAACCGATTGTAATGAAATTTTAGTAAGTTTTTATGCACACACCGGGGAAGGTTTCTGAATTAGTACAACGCTTCCACAATGAGTTGGTGCGGCAGTTATTTTCGGGTCAGCTAGTGTGCCTAGAAAGAAACATGATGTAATGTTTTTAAATGTTAAACTCACTGTGACACTGCAAACAAGTTTGTGTCTGTGGTTTAGTAATTTTCAACTGACTTCAAAATGGTGGAGGTTCTCAATTCAGTTGTATTTTTTATTTTGTACACCTACTAGATTAAAATCGTTACTATCTACATTTCTTATTTCCTTGACGTTTTGAAGCATGAAGTAAAAATAATGAGTTAAGGTCATAATAATTTTAGAACCAGATCACCAAGATATTTTCTGCACTTTATTATTTTACGCTGATTTCGAGAAATCTTAAGAGATTATAAGCGATGCCTAAAATGAAAATTACTACCCTTCTCAAAATTCATATTCCTCTTCTTAGGAATTTGGCTGGGCGATGATGAATAAGTCAGGCAGGCAAAACGGTGATTTAATGGTTTTAAAAAAAAGTATTGTATGAAACATACACTTCTGTGTTCTGGCCTCGCTCCGCTTGGGTAAAAAAATAAGCCTAACCTAACTATAGTAACGATTTTAATCTAGTATTCAAACCCACTTGTATCCAATATCCCACCAGCCTTTGTCATCCATGTGGTAATTCTGCATGCTGCTCATGGCCTGGGTGCACTCCCGTTGGTTGTAGCAAGCAGGTGGGATAAAGGAGTGGTGGATGACCACATAAGGTACTGGTGTCTTCAACTGTGTTTTTTCTTTGGGTTCCCTTGCGTGCCACTCCGACCTCGAAACGAAGGGGAAATTGTAGGCGTGTATCTCATTTTCAAGTGGTGTATCTGCAATTAATTATTTCTTTAATTAACTAATTTATTTTATCCTTTACTAATGGCTATGCTTGTTATATAATCTTTTACACAGTGAGTTCTTTATATATGTGCATACTTATATAATTCGCTTGGTAGAGCGTCGTCAAATTTAATGGTCCTGCATTTTATGTAGGAGAAACCACCAACCCACTTTATATCCGGATCAATAATCATCGTAATACCACAGATACTATATATAACTGTGATATAACACCCTACCTTACCCCACACCCATTCATAGCCGCTTTCATGATACTAAATTACACACACACCCACACACATCACTCTAAAAATGTTGACAAACGATTCTCCAGGTCTCAAAACGTAAAGAAAACGCAAAGTTAGCGAATTCGATTTTCGGACCTATATAATAACTTCCCTTAAGAGAAGTTAATAATTTTTTTGAATGGGGCCAAATGAGACCAAGCTTACGACTGAGTGTTTTTTTTTTTTAATAGAAACCATATAGAGACTTTGTTGAAATATATAGGTTAGTACTACATTGACGAGCGAAAATAACTAGGTAGTCACTTACATAAACGATTATATTTCATAAACTAGTACAGGTAGCTGAATGGAACAAAAATTGATAAGATTTAATACGCTTTAATGTTGCTTTAACTTTTAATAGAGCTATCAAAGTACGTATAGCGCGCCAGTAAGTAGGTTTGTAGGTTAACTTCAATACAATAAAATTGCGAACGACCGCCGCATGCCGCGCCTCGTCGCGTCCCGAACTTTTTGGACTCCACCAGTTTACGTACTGTGTGGTGGATGCCCATCCGCTTCCCCACCGCATCGCCTTCCCGCAACGATGCTAACCGTTTGAAGCGAGTAGATCCACTTATAGTATTCTAAGTGCTTTGGCGCTATCATGAGTTGTTTAGGAAATATTGTCGTCTATGTAGGTGACTTGTCAGTAGGGTCCAGTTGACACAACAAAATAATTATTATATATCAATACAGCAGCTTTCAATAGGTGATCAAAATATATTCATGAGTTCCTGCCGCAAAGGTGCGAGAAGGAACACCGTTGGTTAAAGTCGGTAAGAGTCCGATATAAGAGAAAGCGCATAGGTATCCATGAGGATTTCCAAAATTATTATTTATTTAAGGTTATCAAAATGTACAAATTTATTGTTAGTCCACTTACCATCGTTTATATCTGGTAAACTAACAGCGATGTTCACCATTATAAAAAAAAAGTATAAACGTAAAACCATTGTTTAATTTTTTTTGTGTTATTCAGAAAATAGGATAATCTGTAACAAAAAAAAACCTTTATGAACTTTACGATTATTTTCTACGTGGTTACAGTGCGACAAACTTTGCTGACCTGGTGTGAGGTCGCTAGTGTCGCGCAAGTTTACACCATTTCAATATGGTGACTGTAGTTCTGATTTTGGACCACCGGGACAGAAAAATTGTTGCTCTGTAATAAACATTCGTGATATGGTGACTGAAATGACATCTGTGTAACATAGTTAGATAATATTTGTTAATGTATGTTATGGATCCATTAGATTTTATCTAAACATACACAAGAACGAGATATACTTTATACTTAGAAACAAAACAACATCAAACTGAATGATTTATTGCAATCTATTTGTATTTATTACAACACATTTTACTTAAATCTTTGTTATTGAAATAATTAGTAACGCGAAAACCTGATTCAAGCTATTTCTTTTTTGGAATACTTAAAGATACAATCAAAATACTTTATAGTATGTATGATTTTTTAAATCAGTATCAAATTTGTCCTTTGATTCTTAAACTACGATACCTAAGGGGTCACTTCACTACACACGAATGTCCCTAATATTAATTTTCACGCTATTTTTCCAATTATAAGGGTCCCGTAGTTAACAAGGCACTTTTTAGTTTCGCCATATCCGTCCGTCTGCGTGTCTATCCGTGGTTTAGCTTACAGACTAGTATGAATAATATACATCAGGATGGCAGAATGGTAAAAAAGAGGTAGTTTTAAGTTAATTGCTTCCTTACCATCGATATGAAACTCCCTACACGTAAAGTGGGGAACTAAGTATTAAATTTCTGCCAGCTGAATGATGACGCGCTGGGCGGTACGGGTTGCTTCAACTAAATCGGTTTGCAAGCTTTTCAACTATCCGCAAAAATTTGCTATTTTTGTTTAAAAATTTGACTTTATCCCACTTCGCGTGAACCCCCCAAATTCATGACGTATTTAATATATTGAATGATTATCTTTACATATAATAAAATTGTAATTGGCCGATGTCTATGCATAGAAGATTTTAAAAAAAAATGTTGGCCTTTAAAAGCAAAAGAAGCCTTTAACCGAATTTAGCGTAAGCGGAGCCGCGGGTAAAAGCTACTTTTAACAATAAAAGAGAAACACTAGATAACACACAAATATGCACATATATAAAAAGTACAACATAATACGTTTTTAAAGTTATTATGAATAAAAAGAAAATTTTGATTATCATAAAGATAAGCATTTTTAGGGTTCCGTAGTAAAAGTATAAAAAACGGAACCCTTAGAAATTCGTCATATACGATTGTCGGTGTGTTTTATATTTCCGCCGTCTTTAGGTAAATTCTAATGGAATTTCACAGATATGTTTTTTGTAAACCACCGTGCAAAAAATATATTTCAAGGGTAATTCTCCAATCCATATATTTAACCAAGAAATAAACTTTATTTATTTCGCGCACCCCATTCTGTAGGGTATCATTAGATAGCGCTTTGAAAATGAATTTAAAGTTCTTAGAAGCTATATTTTGCAAGTTATTAGCTACCTAAGTTGAAAACTTTTAAAGCGTGTGAACTAAAAATCTAAAACTAACCACAGTAGGTAATAGGGCTCCATAAATACTACCAACAAAAATTGTTTTGTAGAAAATCGACTCATGATTTTTTTAAGATATCCGCAATAACTCTTATTCTACGGAACCCTAACTCAACTCAACAACTCGTATTTTTTTATTATACTGGAATTCATGTCCATATTTTTAAACATTCAAATATGTTACATATAACATATAATCGATACAAATTACTAAAAAAGTAAGTATAAGAAATTAAACAATTTATGTTTTTGTTCATAATTAAAAACTTACATAAGAAAACCTAAACAGATCCAAACTAGATAAGTAGATTTCAAAACTAACTTACTAACTAACAAAATAACAAAAACTAACAAAATATAGAAACTTAGCTAGCGTTTGGTGTTAGTAAAACTTGTGTAGGTATAAAACCTTCTTACTTCGTCTTATATATAATTGGTGGCAATCTAAGGTGATTCCCCTACGTTCAGAATGACTTAGCATTATCACGAGCAGTGGACGCTTTCACCCATACAATACCGATTCATCTTTCTTTAATTAGAAAACATTGAAAGATGTAGGAAAATATTCTTATACGCCTAGATACGTTTTACATTATTAGATATTAGGACTTTAAATAGAAAGGTACTGTCGAAGGCTATATAGGCCCTTTTAGGTGAACAGGTTAGCGTAAAAAGTGGAAAATAATTAATTACAATTATATCAATAAGATATAAAAAATAAAAAAACGAGAGGTTAGGCCGTTAAATTTTTTAACCGATGTTAAAACAGTATCTTTAAACAAATACAGTAACTTACTTTTTCAGTCTGAAACTTGCAATAGCATAGAAAACTGCATATTCGAGTAGGGCGCAGCCTTAATAAGATTCGTACCAAAAGTCAAGAAAGAGAGAACTGTTAGGTAATTTTTGAATATTTGGTCTATAATTATGGTCATGTAATCATTTAAAAGTAAAATGTAAAGCATTAGCATTAAATTAGAATATCCCCATGTGGATAATAGGAGTGTGCGGTGTCTCACTACTAAATTGTGTAGAACCCCGAGAGTGATCTACTTTACAGACACTCGCTTCGTGAAGATATTCTCTCTTTCAGATATATATTATAATTAGATCACATTTGATATAAACCCGGACGTGGGTATTTGTAATTGGATATCAGTAGAGCAGAAGATGCCTAGCAACCTGAAGTACGTCTTCAAAGCAGTTATGGTCTCGTCATGTATAAATTAGATGTAAGATTAATCCTTTATATTCGCAGTGCTTATACATATTTGATGTTAGTGCTTATACAGAGTTATAGAAAGATCAACCAATTACAGTACCTAGGGCGAACCATTCGTAAATAAGGTTCTTACCAAAAATATGACAAAGAGAGAACCGTTACAATATCCGATCTTAGGAGTATCAGGTGTCGCGTCTGGGGCTTTTTCAGACTTACCAATAAATTGTGTAGATTAGGGAGGAGTGGATCACCCCGATTAGTAAGTCGGTTCCTTTGTAGGTTTTAAATATTATTTAATTTCATATTGTAAGCCCAGAAGAGGGTATGTTATTGCCCGGAAAACCACAGTGCAGGAGATGGTCAGCGCTCTGGAGAGCGCCCTTATACAAGTTAAGTTTTTGAATGCACAAATAGATATACCTAAGCCTAACTTTATAGTCACACTTTCGCAGTGATTAAATTCCTACTAATATTTTAAATGCGATAGTAACTCTGTCTGCCTGTCTGTTTGTTGCCTCTTCACGCTTAAACCGCTGTTCCGATTAAGATGAAATTTAGCATGGAGATAGTTTGTCAAGTATAAGCCGTTGAGTTTTCTATAATCGAGGAGTTGCCGTTGAAATCCTACACCAATAACCGAATTTAGGGCGGCTGGTACCGCGGGAAAATTTGGCATGGAGTTAGTTTGAGTCCTGGGGAAGGACATAGGCTATTTGAAAACTTCAAGTGTGAGTCGGTTTTTTTTCTATATTTGAGGATTGGCTGTTTAAATCCTACACCGATAACTGAATTTAGAGCGGGTGAAACCGCGGGCAAAATCTCCCACAAATTATAAATACCAGCTTTATAGTAATGAGCAGTATAATTTAACACCAGAGACGGAGTTATATTCCCGCTTTGCCAATAATAGACAAACTATAAGAAATAGGTCAGGATTGGACAATATTGGGTTATAATAATAATAATAATAATATACTTTATTGCGCATATAGAAAACAAAACAATTAAACAATAAAAGTAATAACAAATGAATTATGATAAGTTAATTTTGGTATACCTTAAGTTAGTGTATGATAGATATTTTTTGAGCAAACAGGCAGACATACAGGTGGCGTAGGCAGCAAAAGGGATTCCGTTGCCTAAAAAACGCACCAGAAAGTTGCCAAATAAAGCGCATCTGCTACTTTAATTATTGTGTACTTACATGCGTTTAATAGAACTAATTTTGGCAAAACTATTTCAATATTATGGTAGTTACAAAGTTTTATTTTATTTTAATATAAGTATCACACAACACTTTATCACAAATCATTGACAAAAATCCACTGTACTCTAGACACTTATAGGTCATCGAACGTAAAACACGAATTTAAATATATATTGTAATTTTCAAATAAGATATAGTCGATCGGTATTTATAATAGCTTAGTGTAATCTCCGTCTTAAGACTGAATCAAACCGACTAATTAAGACTTTAATAACAGAGCTCGCCTCAGAGCCAGTTTATACATATACGTATAGTTGGTATGACGCAAATGATCAATGTTAGTTCCTGACAGCAGATTAAAAATTATTTTTCAAGTTATAAAAAACGTGTAAATTTGCAAATCGTGTACAACAAAAGTGGTTTAGGCATTAAAAATAAAGCTAGCAACACACCGCTTGGTTTTTAATCGGCCGATCAAAAAATTGGTGAGCCGCGAATACAATATTATAAAATATGTCACCGCGCACACCATCTGATTATTTATCGGCTAATTGTTCATAAAGAGTTCTAGAAACATAATTTTTTTTTGAAAATCGGGTAGTGAGCTGCTAGGCTTACTACTTTCCAGGAATAGGAGTAACCTTTAGTAACGTAGAATAGGTTTCCTGCATATGTGTCCACAACAATTGGTCTTGTGCCTTCTTCATTTAGTGGCGTCTACCTGATAAGAGACCGGGCCACGGTGCGTTTTCCAGTTCATGTTCGCTCCTCGAAAACTTATCCACCCCATTAGTCAGCCCGCCTGATGTTGAGCGGTCACCGTAATCTGTGGGCTTTTTACACAAAGGGACTAACTTGCGTGTTGCCCTTTTAAGATCAAATCACTCCTTTCTTGAAGTGTCTAGGGAATACCTCCACAGGGTTGTGATTACACAAGCTAAGTGTTAGCGGGAGAAAACACCTTTGAAACCGAAGAGTTCAGCTATTACCTTAGTTAATTAAGTAGTCGTGACTTTTCCGTCTAGCTCTGACACAAAGTACTAGAAATCGATCTCTGTCATTTTGTCACAAACATGAGTGAGATAAAAAGAGATGTCGTTTAAAGTCAACCGCACTGCCTTGGGTTCTAGCGGTTGACTACGGGGACTCTAACAGCCTTTTTATGTTAAAAGGGATAGGAACCTGTAGTGGGGGTTTGAAAAGACTTTGAAGATTAATTCCCAACTAGTTGACCCAGCGAACATTGTTTCTCTTTTTTAAAACAACTACCACCCTACCAATTCTCTAAGGGTTGTACTAGTATTCAGGCTCCGCGGCGTGTGCACAACAATTTACCAAAATTTCAATCCAATCGGTTTACCCTTATTCGCGCACTAAGGGTAAACCGATTGTTATAAAATTTTGGTTATGTGTTGTGCACACGCCGGAGATGGTTATAAGAATAAAAAAAACTGGTCAAGTGCGAGTCCGACTGTGCACAACTCACCAAAATTTTATTACAATCGGTTTACCCTTAGTGTGCGAATCCGACTCGCACTTGACCCTTTTTTTTACATATAAAGCTTACTCTAACAATAAGGAACACAACAAAAAAAGAATAATCCAAATCGGTCCTGCCGTTCTTGAGTTTTTGTAAGATTAACAAACGGCATAGTATACATATTAATTAGGCCACAAAGTGGTAAAATAAAATAAAAAAAAAAATTTTTTAGGTTACCTTTCCTACACGTAAATTGGGACGATTTTTTTTTCTCGTCTACCCCATAGTGCGGGGTGTCGTTGGATAGCTCGTTTAAAAAGATTGAGGATTTACCATTTTTCGATTCCGCGATGCGTTTGCGAAATATTAAGCTTCATAGTTAATTTTTAATTTTTTGTTAAAGCCCTGTCTGCCCCAACTGCCACCTAAATGGATGTTCTTGGGTGTGTAGATAAAATTATGGAAATAGCATATATAACGAAATTAAAAGGAAAGCTTAGTAGGCTGTACAACTTAATGAGTAATGGTCGACCAAAATAAAAAATACAAATTCCATTACAAAAAGTACCATATTTGTTTGTTGAAAACGATATTTAAAGTAAGGCTGGGTCAGTAATTGGACGGGTGACTGCTTAGCAGCACACTTTTTGTTTGTAAATGGTGATAGGTACGAAACCCTCGGTGCGCGAGTCCGACTCGCACTTGGCCGGTTTCTTTATATGTTATACAGAATCTAAAGGTTTTTATATAAAAAGAAGAAAACAAATTAAATGTCGTTAATTTTATCCATTCTTTTGTCTGGTAGTGAAAAACCATATTTGTCCAAGCCGTTATGCATGTATAGGCCTCTCCTTAGTGAATGATGTTTAGGCCATAATCCACCACGCTGACCTAGTGCGTACTTTGTAGAGGTAGCGACCACTCGCATTTGAGATTTTTCAAGCCACCCATAAATCCTATGACTTGGCTTAACGACTGCTGTAATATGACAAGTGAAGCTAGGACAGACACGGTTTAACATGGCCCTGACACGGAGGGGCTTAGAAAAATGTGCCACTTGGAGGGCACCCATCCAGGTACTGATCACGCCCGATGTTGGTTAATTTCACGAATGTAACCATATTATATATAGGGTACTACTTACGTAGATAATTAATATGGAATTGCTGTTTCGTAATGATTTGTATCTTTGTACTTTCATATAGTAAAATTCAACTTAAAATTTTTAAAACAAGTTTATATTGACAGAGTTTACAAACACAATTAAAAATATAATCTTATTATAACACTATTTCTCTAACAAAATAATGTTATAAAACAATCAATACGATACAAGACAAAAATCCAACTAATCTCATTCCATAATTTTTTTTAAAGTGCATGCACGGTGATTTGCAGGGTTTTGGCGCCATTCATAAGTTTTGTTGTTCTGAATTTCGTGGGTTTTTTTAGTTTTTCCTAAAAATGTCCGATAGTAGTGAATGGCTCCGGCCGATATTTTAGATCTGGCGACGGAAATGACTCATAAATTTTTTCCAGAAAAGTCGAAAAAAATATATGATAAATGCTATCACGACTTTATGACATGGAAAATGCAAAAAAGGCTACAACGTTTTCGGAAACTATTTCTTACTCTTTGATCTTTTATTTGAATCCCAATGTATGAGAGTAGATAAAGTAGTGTATTAAAACTACACATAACTAGGTATTAAAATACTCGTGTGATACTATTAAACACACACTCGTGTTTAAGAACCCTTATTATGCAGCAGTTTCATAAACTAGTATTATTTTTGTAGGATGAAATATATGAATTCTTTTGAAATATCTACCCTTGTTGTCTATACATTTCTGCCATCTAATAGGAAAATCATTTAAACCTTCCGAAAAACTCTGTGTAGACCTCAACTCCACAAACTGTGTTAAGATATTTTGTACTGCTTCCTGGAAAGAAAGGTTTTTCCGTGGAAAAAAAAGTCCAAATCGGAAAAAAAATAGTAGTCGGTTGGTGCAAGGGCCCCAGCGACTATATAGGATGACGGATAGTTTCCCTTCAATTCATCGTTATTTACCTTAATCAATCAAGTCAAATTTTGTACTAAGGAAACGGTTACACCAATAACGCACGGCACGGTGCGTTAGTTAGCCGGATCCTCTTCAAGCATAGCATTGACATTAGGAGCAGTTTTTGCTGCGTTAGACCCACGCTGGAACTTTCTTAATCCATGTAAAAACAATCAAAAGTCTAACATCAAATGTTGTCTTTTAAAATTGAGAATGTTATATTTTTCGTGTAAAAAAGGTCGGTGCGTTAGAAACGGCAATCAATTTTCTTGTTACAGGGACAAAAAACGTTGCCCATGGTATACTACCAGTCAAACTACGCAGTAGGACCACGGGCAAAGAATGACAAATGGAGCTCGTGAACATTTATTTTATTTTAACAAATTTAGATTTTCATTTGAGTAAGTAAACCCGAAAAAAAAAACTCTTGTATTTAGATCAATGGAACTAGTGTGACACATATTTAACAATGGAGTCAGTGACAACACTATGGTGGTGTAAAGGGTACTAAAAGTCCCCTTGATAGTCCCAGTTGTGCGAGCCGGTGGTGTCATGGGCCCTAAAGGCTTAAGCCGCAAAATATATATTGATAAATAATTTTAAAACACTAATAAAATCATAAGGTTTTTTAGAAAAGAAGTTGTATAGAGCGATTGAAGAATCTTATTTTAGTTAATTTTAACTGAGTTATTTTTTCTTTGGTGACTACATTTGTATCTACGATTTAAATTTATCTATAATTAATATCTACCGAAAGTTTTTTCTTATTTGACGGACAATAAAAAATGACAGTCGATACGTTTATTTATTTAGCCGATCAGTTATTGGATTTTAAAATTAGTTAGTATCTTTCAAAGGAATCGTTGTTTTCGTATAAAAACACGTAGGAGTTTTTGTATTTCGTACTCTCTTTTTTTCTCTCTCTCTCTGATTTTCTATTGAAACTCCCATTAATAAAAAAATCAGATTTTTTTTTGAGTTTACTCCTTAAGAAACGGTATAAGGCCCGTGGTATGAAAAAAATATGCGTAGTGAAATCGAGCGTTACTCATTCGTAACGCTGCCCCTTCCCAATGCTTTTCTCACTTCTGTTACATATTATACCATTATTTATTTTTAAGAGAGAAAGAGAGAGAGAGAAAACTGCAGTCGTGTTAAACTATAAAAGGCTATATCCCCGTAACTATAGATCGTAGACTAGTATTGTCGTCGCCAAAGTGATAGATCTCATCACGATCTTAATTTCAGATGACCGCTGTCAAACTTTAATAGGCTATATTTCCGTTACTATATATCTTAGAATAGTATTTCAAAAATTGAAAACTTGAACTACAACCTTATAAATAATAGGTCGGGGAAAAAGTCTTTTTAAACGACTTCAAAAAAGGAGGAGGTTGTATGTTCGTCGGGTATATTGTTTTTTTTATGTCCACCGATTTCTCCGTCAATTGTGAACCGATTTCGAAAAGAGTATGCTCCTGAGGTGGTCCCATACTAATGAAGGGGATTTAAAACTTTAATTTTTGAAGAAAAAAAATAATTGCTTTTAATTTGGAACTGGTGCTAAAACCTCTTATGTTGATGATTGTATAAAATTTAGTCACAACTACGGATGTTTTTAGTGTACGAGTGAAAATAAGAAAATAATGCATGCATAATTATGCAGTACTTCCCCAGGCGAGTTTTAAACAATCTATGCAGTAGGTGTTTATAAAGACAAGATCATAGGAATTGCAAACAATAACATTAATGATAACCTAACAAACAAAACAAGTAATGGATGTTTATCAGTGATTTAAGTAAAATCATCTACAAGAAAACCCCCTACATCACTACATCTTATTTGTTTACATAATTGTTTACATACGTACAGAACAACAAACTTTTATAACCCAGTGGTCAAAAATCAAAATTACAGTCGCCATATTAAAATTATGTAAACTTAAACGACACTAGGGACCAAATACCGGGTCAGAAAAATTTGTTGCTCTGTAGCGTAGGAATACTATCCTCTTTATATATATTTAAAAACTATGAGTCATGTAGTGCAAAAGTCAATACAAACAAATATATAATATATCATCCGCTGTGAATTGTTCATACGTATATATATAATTAAAATAAATTACCATAATAACGTATAAAGGAAATCCCTGATATGTTATAGTATCCAATATGTTGGTAAGTAGGTAAGGTAAGTATGTTATTATACCAGTGATTAACTTTAAGTGTGTTAATCAAAGTGCACGAAAACGCTGGAGCTTATTCCACGACGCAACTCAGTACTTATATCTTAACACAACAATCTTCATTCTCCATAACATACAAGCGCTAAGTGAAGAGTTGCCAACTGACGTCAAAAGATTTTTGGAACAGGAAACTGGCTGAAGAGTGGGATTTGGGGCGTGAAGAGTTTGCAGAGATCTTCGTCGAATAATAGGCCTGGACTAAACGATAGACTAGGCCTTTAAAGATATATTTTTATACTCGAATAATCCCGCAATAACCCCACTTTTGGTGAAAATAAAGAAATAAACATGGCGTCCATGGCGAACTCAGAGATGGCGGATGAGATGGCCTAAATATCAGTTTAAAAATTGATTGTTTCATTTATGGTGAGGACTTTTACATAGAATCTTTAGTGTCTGTAGCATATAATACTAAAACTCACAAAAAGTATCGATACCTGAGTATGTATACTCGATATTTTTGTTGCGATGCCGAATACTCAATACTTTAGTACGCGATACTGAGTACGAATCGATACTTTTAACTTTACCGATACTTTCTACTCTTTACTACATAATCAGTAGGCATTCTTAGTACTAAAAGTGCTCTTTAGACCAAGTAAGGTTTAAATATTACGAGTCTTTTACATTTTTTATGATTCTGTTGGGTTATCATAGTTGTGATTACGGGAAGAAGCGATATGAAATTTATATAGTTGCAAGCAATACTTGCACGCAATCTAGTACATTTAAACTTATTTTTACTTACTTCTGTAAAACTGGATTTTGGGACGAAATAAAAACCAGTTTCCCAAGGCTTTATAAACTTACCATGACCATAATTTTCTGTTATCTCAAGGACAAGCCGACCAAGTGGAACGTTTATTCTTCAAAGCTCTGTTATGTAGCTGAAAGACGAAAACCGTTTAAAGGGAAAGCTTATATTATTATACATAGTTTTCTTCACGATGTTTTCCTGTACCGAAAAGCATTTCGTAAAGCGATTAGACACTTCATATTATAACAGGACAGGTTATAGTAGGAGTGCCCTGTTACCGCATGCACCGGCTAGGTGCTCAGAAGATAGAAGTTGAGGTAGAGAGAGATCAGAGGTAAGTAAAGAAACTACTTTTCAAGGGTAAGTCAGATTGAATTTGTATACTCTTGCACTTTTATCGCAACACAATCACATAAGGTGATTCTTATCCCTTAAGATATCTATACCTGAATAAGTAGAAAGACTGAGAAAACGCAAGCCTGCCCACACAGAGTTTTAAAGTGTATAGTTTTTAAGTCTTTATTAGCGATAGAATAAGAAATAGGGTTTCTTCGGCCTAGAGCCCGATCAGAAGTCTTGCTCGTCGAGGACACCCCTCAGGACACCGCCGCCGAAGTAAGTAGACGCGGACGGGACTGAATTTAAGTGACCTATCGACGTGTATTGAGTAATGAAAGATATGCCGCATGTAACAGGCACAATGCAAGGCCGCACGTGGCTGGCACAATGCAAGGTTGCACGTGAGCACAGTTCG
The DNA here is from genome assembly GCA_946406115.1 of Apoda limacodes. NCBI lineage: Eukaryota > Metazoa > Arthropoda > Insecta > Lepidoptera > Limacodidae > Apoda > Apoda limacodes. The sequence continues at coordinate 15,102,676 of OX291559.1, forward strand.
CCCCGTAACTTCGGTGTGGAGCGGTGTTCAGGCTGAAGCAGCGCTACCGCACAGGCCGAGGATTTGGAGCACAGGGTACTCTAGGCAGGCCGAGGATTTGGAGTCTAAAGGACTCCTGGCCTCCCTCAGTGCAAACGCCGCTACCAGGCTGACGCACGCCGGCCTTCGCAGTAGCTGCGAAGTGTAGGGGTTATATCCGAAGATATAAGACGAAACCCAAACAAAAGAACCGTCGTGCTATAAGCACTCCAGTTTTTTCACTGTTACGTAGTAGTAGAATTAATAGCAGTCATAGAGTTGACGCTTTACGTTAAGTAGATAGGTGGAAGTATTTAACTCGAAGTAAAATTAAATAGAATTTTTCTATGTCCGTAGAGGCGCTAACGCTATTAGGCAGTATGATGACAACTCTAATGTCACAACCTACCGAGACTTTTTAATATCGATACTTAAAATCACGACATTGGTAATGGACCTATGAATTAATGCCTAGAAATTTCAATCGTTTCCTACATCATCCGGTTCTTTACCGGAAACGGACCACCGGAAACGTTCGTTCCGTTATAATATAACAGCTTATTTTGTTATAGAGCTGCGACAAATATAACAATTTAAAAGGGTTTTTAAAAACTAAAATGCAAAATTGTCTATATATATAAAAAAGACGAATTGAGCACCTCCTTCTTTTTTTGAAGTCGGTTAAAGAAGAAATTGACTGGTCGACTGACTGATCAATTATCGCACAGCCCAAACCACTGGATCTAGAGACTTGATATTTTGCGCAAAGGTTTCTGTTATTACGTAGGTGAGCACTTAAAAAAGAATTTCGCAAAACTCCTCCCCTGACGGGGTTGGATGTTTGTATCGAAACCCGTCATTTTTGAAGCTAAATGAATAAAACTTGGTACTTGGTCTTCAAGTTGAAAATTAAGATTTACGTGTTTCACCGTTTTTAGAAAATCGTCCTATAAAGCCAGTCGTCGTTACGACCACTGCGAAAGACCGATGGTGACTTGGCCCATAGTGCTAAAGAGAAAGCCGATCTACTGGGCAGTCTCTTTGCCTCGAACTCGAATATGAACGATGAAGGCGCTGTACCACCTACTATACCGTGGTGCGGTAAGACCATGCCGGAAATCTCCATAACGCAGCGGGAGGTCAGGCGGGCGTTGCTTTCTCTAGACGTTCATAAGTCGAGTGGGCCAGACGGTATACCAGCAGTGGTGCTTAAGCAGTGTGCTCCTGAGTTATGTCCTGTACTCACGCGCCTCTTCGCGCTTTCCTACCACACTATGCAATTTCCGTCTTTATGGAAGACTGCGAATGTGCACCCGGTGCCCAAAAAGGGCGATAGATCAGATCCATCGAATTACAGGCCTATCGCTATTACCTCTCTCCTCTCTAAGGTGATGGAGCGTGTGATCAACACACAGCTTCTAAGATACCTAGAAGTACACGATCTGGTCAGTGACCGTCAATATGGCTTTCGCCACGGTCGCTCGACTGGTGACCTTCTAGTGTATCTCACACACCGATGGGCACTAGCCATTGAGAGTCAGGGGGAGGCATTGGCATGTAGCCTGGACATAGCGAAGGCGTTCGATCGGGTCTGGCACCGCGGTCTTCTATCGAAGTTACCATCTTACGGAGTGCCCGAGGGTTTGTGCAAATGGGTGGCTAGCTTTTTGTCCGGCAGACGCATACGAACCGTAGTTGACGGTAGTTGCTCTGATAGCATGGACATTAATGCTGGTGTCCCGCAAGGCTCTGTGCTATCTCCTACGCTGTTTCTACTGCATATCAATGACATGTTGGACATCAACAACATACATTGCTATGCAGATGACAGTACTGGAGACGCTTTTTACACGGGTCGTGCAAACATCCCTCGTTCCGATGTGGAGGAAAACCGCAAAGAACTTGTGTCTCAAATCGAGACCACACTGTCCCAGGTCTCTGACTGGGGACGGGTAAACTTGGTCCGATTCAACCCTACAAAGACACAAGTGTGCGCGTTCACCGCTAAGAAAACTCCATTCATTGTGGTCCCACAATTCCAGAACACTCCCCTCTCCATCTCCAAGAGCATTGGGATCCTTGGTGTCGACATCTCCAGCGATGTTCAGTTCCGAGATCATTTACGAGATAAGGTGAAGCTGGCGTCCAAAAAACTTGGTGTACTCAACAGAGCGAAGCAGTACTTCACGTCGGGGCAAAGGTTGTTACTTTACAAGTCGCAGGTTCGGCCCCATATGGAGTACTGCTGCCATCTTTGGGCAGGTGCACCCGGATACCAGCTCGGCCCTTTTGACTCGGTTCAACGACGGGCTGTGAGAATTGTCGACGATTCCAAACTCACTTGCGGTATCGAGCCCTTAAGTCTGAGGAGAGACTTTGCCTCACTGTGTGTGTTCTACCGCTTGTACAATGGGTTGTGTTCTGAGGAATTGTTCAAGCTTTTCCGCTGTTTTACTTATTTTGAATTAATAATGCTCTAATGTTGAGTATAAATAAATGAAATTTCTATTAAAACCAAATCAAAGACTTACCGATATCCGGTTATGTAAAAAAGACAAATCTACATTGATTAAAAACCAATTTATAATGATAATTATCAAATTTATGGCAAACTGGTATCAAATGACGATACATTTGAACAAAAACAATTCAATGTTACTGTAGTTAATTTGTAATTTTTTTTTTGTTTAAATGATTGGTTTATTTAAAATTACTTCGTGAGGGACATTCCTCCAAGATTCGTTCGTAATAAGAACATCTGCGAAAGAACTGGTCTATCAATAATACATGAATATAGGGTAGGTACATGCATGTAATATTTATATTTATAGTTTATTGCTAGGATTCCTTATAAGAATAGTTGTTGTACTATGCGCGGCGTAGCGCAAGCTGGAATAAAGTCAAAGTCAAAATGGTTTATTCAAATAAGGATTTTACAATCACTTTTGAATCGTCAAAGTTATAAAATATTATTTTTTGAACCCTCCCACCTTCCCGCCGGTTCACAATGTTGTTTATTTCTACCGAGAAGAATCCGGCAAGAAACTCGATAGTTACTCTTTTAAAAACACTATCAATAATACAAATAAACTAAAAATACAATTAATGTTTTAAATAATAAAAATTTTAGCCGTACAATTTTATGTTATTTCCATTTTAATTTGGTTTACCTATGCATCCTGTAATTGAGCATCATCAGTCCCAAGGATTTTATCATTTACATAGTCTGAAATATTGTGGTATGCCTTTTTACAAAGTACCTGCTTGATAAAAGATATAAATTTACTTATTGATAGATTTTGAATTTTATTGGGAACTTTGTTGTAAAAGTGTATACATTGCCCCATAAAAGAGTTACTTATTTTGTGTAGACGTGTATCATGCACCAACAGCTTATTTTTACTTCTAGTATTTACTTTGTGAACGTCACTGTTCTTGCTGAAACTATTGATATTTTTATGTACATATAAAAGATTTTCATATATGTACTGCGACACTAAAGTTAAAATTTTTACTTCCCTAAACCTATCCCTCAGAGATATCCTAGATCCTAATTGATAAATAGCACGAATTTCCCATTTTTGTAACAAAAATATTTATTTATATCAGCAGAGCTACCCCACAATAGGATACCATATGTCATTAAACTATGGAAATAGCTAAAATATACTATTTTTGCAGTGTCGACATCGGTCAATTGTCTTATTTTATTGATCGCATACACAGCAGAGCTAAGTTTTTTGGCTAGTTTATGAATAAGAGGACCCCATTGAAGTTTGGAGTCCAGCGTTATGCCAAGAAAGACTGTTGAATTAACAAGTTCTAATTGCTCACCATTAATATTAATATATGTCTGTCTCTGACTAACATTTGGTAATGTAAATTTAACACATTTGGTTTTTTTTTCATTAAGTAACAAATTATTAGCGTTAAACCAGTTTACAATTTTAGAAAGGGCATTATTTAATTCATTATAATGTGTCTGTCGTCTCTTAACTTTAAAAAGCAAAGAGGTGTCATCAGCAAATAAGACAATGTCATGGTTTTTTACATGATATGGGAGATAATTAATGTAAATAAGAAATAGAAAAGGACCTGAAATTGAGCCCTGAGGGACTCCGATAGTGACTGCTGATCCCGGAGATCTTTCACCGTTGACATCTATTTTATGTACTCTCCTACTCATATAGGATGTCAAATGGTCGAGAGCTTTGCCTCTAATACCATAGTGATGTAGCTTCCTGATGAGATTTTCATGTTGAACACAGTCAAATGCCTTAGATAAATCACAAAACACTCCAAGGGCGTCATGCGAATCCTCCCAGGCGTTATATATATTTTTTAATAGTGCCACTCCTGCATCGGTTGTGGAACGGCCTTTCATAAAGCCAAACTGTCAACAAAATCAAAAGCCTCGTCCTTCACAGCGCGGACAGCAAGTGCTGCAATTAGGGGTGGATACAGGATTTAATTTTTATTACTTGCAGTAATTTTTTTTTTATGAGTTTTTACGGCTCTGGGTTCTAGCTTGAAGGCCGATAGCGTAGTTAAACTAAGCTCAAGCCCATCATAGCGCAGTCATTGCATACCAAGGGTTGTATAGTGCTTTAATCAAACAATGCAAGTAATTTAAATAAAACCAGATTAAGAGATCGACTTTGCTTAAGATTGTGAAAATAATGATCACATTAAAAACCTATGAGGTACTTCCCGTTGTCCTAGAATCATAAAGTTTGACACGATGCAAGGAAAAAATCCATAAACTGATTATTAAGGCATAAACCTGTGGAACTTGATCTCAGGATGGAAGAACTATCTACATAGGTATAATAAGTTTGTACGGAAACCAGACCCGCACTTGGCCGGTTCTTAGGTATCCGTACCCAAAGGGTAAAAAACGGTACCCCATTACTAAGACTTCGCTGTCCGTCTGTCTGTCACCAGGCTGTATCTCATGAACCGTGATAGTTAGGCAGTTGAAATTTTCACAGATGATGTATTTCTGTTCCCGCTTTAACAACAAATACTAAAAAAAAACAGAATAAAATAAACATTTGATTTTTTTGCTTGATATTTTTCGATAATGGTACGGAAACCTTCGTGCGCGAGTCAGACTCGCACTTGGCCGGTTTTTATTATTTCTTAGTGAATCAATCAAATATTCTCCTAGGGGATAGGTATGTTTTCGTTTTCAGCGAACTAAAATCCCTTGTTACGCTAATGATTCTAGTTAGAGATTGCAAACCGGGCCCGGTGCCCTTTTAGACATCCACCGGGCCCGGTAAGTACGAAAATTGCGGCACTGAAGCCCCAACTTATAGAAAATTTGCCATGGCAAGCGCTGCGAACCGCGATGTTGCCGTTGTGACGCGCCAATGGCCGCTCTCCAATCGTCCCGCGCACCCGCTCACGAGCAATATTGTTATTGCTCTTAAGAATTTGTTTGTTTTTACTAAAGCTACCAAAGTTTATTTATCTATGTTAAGACAAGTTTAGTACATTAGGCTGCGTTGTAAGTTTCTTACTCTAATACTATGTTTTCAAATAGTTACATTAGAATTAGTAATTAACTTTAACTAAGCAGGTCTTTCTCTTTACTCTGTATAGTATTAGTAATTAAATTGCGGGCGACTTCTTAAATAATCTGACTACTTTTCAAACTTTTTCTCGAAATCCTCTAAATCCAGGCATTTCATCAGCGCGTGGAAGATCATTTCTATCCTTAACTTAATTACTGAATACTAATGCTTGCTTAAACTTAATTAGTAACTATATGTTACTATTCCGTTCATAAGTGAAACTAACTAATTCTGTATTAAAAACTTGTGATTTTGAGACTGATTAAGACTGATTATTGTTGATTTGCTGGTTTGAAATAAATATTATTCCGTAACCTTGAATCATTGTATTTTTGCCTCCATTTTCTTAAAGCAAATTTTCATAAAATGCTTTAAAGGTTTCATCCTAACACATCAACCCCGGCCGCGTTGGCGGCGAATGTTACCGAACCCGGCCGGGTTGAAAAACATACCAGGTTGCAATCTCTAACGCAATAAAAAAAGTGCTGAAAATTATGTTTACTTGTTTTTGATCTTGATATTTTGTCAGGGAACCCAATAATTTTTTTAATTCAATTCACAAAAAAACGGCTAGAATTTGTGTATAAAATCTAGTTTCTTTTCATAAATTAAAAATATGAAAAAAAATGCCAAAAACGTAAGCGCTCTCTGCGTTAGCGACATAAAACGTAACGTGCGAAGTACAACCTCATATGGAAGATGGTTCAACTGGCGTCTATCGTCCCCTTAACTACCCTGGCATTCTGAGTGTCCAGTAACTTAAAATTATTTTACTATTTAGACTGCGAAGGTTCAGACGGTACATTTCGTGTATATAAAAACATGATCTTAAATCAGATTTTTTGCTTACTTACTCCACTTCGATAGAAATACGATAGCGATTGAAAACCATAGCTACTATTTAAATACAGTATCTGCGGCTCGATTCCGTCAAAAGATTGCTAACAATTCTCGATAGAAATAAGATATACATTGCGGTTTCGTGACAATCGATGGATTTCATACGTTCATCAAGTTCAATCAAATTTCAAATGCGCAATCTATATCTTATTTCTATGGATTTCAAACCAAAATTGTTGGCAATCTTTTTACGGAATCGAGCCGCTAGGAAACGAGCTTTGCTCTGTCTATCTATTATCAAGTAGCTTTAGTGTTGCTTAACAACGCCATCTATTGTCGAGTAGCTTTAATGTTGCTGTGTCGGTAAAAATAATAAGTATTACTACTCGCCAATACATGTCAGGAATGGTCATATTTTTCAGTTTATCATTGCCAGAAAACACAGATGAACGACAAGACGAAAATGAAACCTAGCTAGATCGATTTATCGTATCTGATATCCCTTGCGTACTACATTTCATGAAAATCGTTCGAGCCGTTTCCGAGATTCAGATTATATATCTATACATAGACAAATATAGAAGAATTGCTCGTTTAAAGGTATTTAATAGTTGTTACATAATTCGATAAAAACTGTTAAGTCAGCATAATAATTGTACCAACTAAATTCTGGTTACGGTTGGCTAGGTAATTATTTTTATATTTATTTTGAACAAAAAAAAAATTGATAATTTTTAATGAAAGTATAATAGAAAATAGGATCGAGCCAGGAAATTATGAACTTTAGAATAAGTTTTATTTGTTACTAGCTTCTGCCAGAAGCTTCGCCCGCCCTAAATTTGGTTATCGGCGAAGGATTCTTACGGCAACTCCTCAATAATAGAAAAAAAACAAACGATCAAATCTTTCCTCTTTATCATATTAGTGTAGATAGGTAGGCATAATACATTCGTGTCTGTGAAACCATGGAAATACGGATACAAAATTTCAACCCAATCGGTCAAGCCGTTTAGTAGTTGACATTCCGACAACAGCACCACCTACCGGGTCGAATTGTATTTTTGAATCATCCAGGAAACCATCGAAACAGCCATATAAAATTTAAACCCAATCGGTTCAGCCGTTTAGAAGTTATGTGAAAAGAATCAGTACGGAAGGATAATTCTTACTAAGCCGTTGTCCTATTTCCCGTTTTCCCGTAGGAATGAAGCATTTTCCCGAGGTAAAAAGTAGCCTATGTTCATTGGGGATAATATCGGCTTCTAATGGTAAACGAATTTTTCAAATCGGTTCAGTAGTTTCGGAGCCTATTCAATACAAACAAACAAACAAAGAATTAAATCTTTCCTCTTTATAATATTAGTGTAGATAATAAGATGTATATATATAATATGTGTAATTATATAGCATAGAAGAAGATTTGCTTATGTTTTTGAGTAAATTTAACCTTTTTTGAATAAAAACGAATTGAGTTGTCAAACATGTGTCAAAATAAAATGTTATTTAAATCAAAAGCAATAAGGAGTATTGATATCAACTTCGAAGCAAATCACCGTCAAGATAACTTTCTATCCCTTTTTAACCCTGTTAGGGGATGAATTTCAATAAAATACAAAACACGTCTTCCACCAATTCTGTTAAAAAAGGTTTATGCAAAATTTGAAGTAGATTGGACCAAGGAATCACGTTGTCCCATACAAACTTTGCCCCCCTTTTCACCCCTTTAGGGGTAGAATTTCGGAAAATCCTTTCTTAACTAATGCCTATGTCATACAAAGAACACACCTTCCAAGTTTCAGGTCTCTACGATGAGTGGTTTAGGCTGTGCGTTGATCCATCAGTCATTCAGGATAAAGCATTTTATATGTGTAGATTGGTGGCAACACCATATTTTACTGTAGTTGGTTGTGGCCAAGGCTTGTATAGTGCTTTCCTAAAACATGCGTGTAAAAAAACTAATTATATTGACAACTGTAATTACAATAATAAAAATAGTTTAGGTAATTTTGCCACCAATTCGCCGCGTTCAAATGACAATTTCGTTTTTTACTTACGCGGACGTATAAAACATTGCGGGTCGCTTTCTGAGACTGTACTGCAAGTACAATTTCAACGTAGCTTGTGCAAGATATGGTCGCATATCGTAGCATGTTGTCAAAATAAAATTCTGTTGGGGCACAGCCTACCCTAAACGAGGGTGATTTGGGCCATAGTCTACACGCGGGTTCAGTGTGGTTTTGGACTTCATATACGTTTTTTTTGACGTATGCAGGTAGGTGCATTTTCCTTCACCGAAAAGCCTGTGGTGTGAATTATTAATGAACTTAAAAAATTAAGAAAAAGACTTATTGGTACAAGCAAAACTCGAACCTCCGCCACTCAGGACGCAAAGTGAAATCAAAACCCCTCGGCCACCATCGACTTAATATAATTACTACTAAAATAAAACACTTATTTGTGCAAAATCTTCTACTTTTTTGGTTTGTATCATTCAAGTAGTGTAGTAAATTTTGAACAATCAAAAATATTTATTTTCATGAGTTGTATCTAAAAGCGCCTTTCATTTCTTTTTTTACAGAGGGGGATGAAAGGTGGAGTGTTACTCGGTCACAAAATATTTTTAGCTTGGTCGACGAATATTGGATACTACTTTAGAATCCTTTGCTTCGTTCTGAATTTAAAATTGCGCCCTCATCATAAAAATACCTACTAAATTTCTCCCATGTTATACAATCTACTATTGTATTACACCAACTAGGTATCTAAGTAAATTTTTTTTTCTCTGTGTAGGCAAATGAAGTAAGAGAAAAGCATAGTAACTCGTAGTGAGGTTAGTTATGTGGTTGAGCGTATGTTTTCCGTACTTATCCTCATAATTAGGATATTGTACGTAGGTAACCGACTTGTTTGACATTGGTTTGTATACCTCTTCAGCTCTGTCCATATATTTGATTATACCGGTGACCAAGCGTCCAAGGTTATTCGTATTAAAAGGAAATTAACTGATGCATACATAATGATTGTTAATAACTACTTGTTTCTTCGTTATCTTATCTCAACAATTAGGTAAAGTCCCTTAATAGAGGTCGATTTCAAAATATGAACTTGTTTATTTCACGCTTAATTGTTTGCTAGGAAAGCAGATTAGAGTTAGAGGGAAAAGTAAACAAAAGTTTTTTTTAATGTGTGTCGACCGAACATATTTTTTTATACGAACTTTATTACATTTGAGAGGGTCCCCAATGCGCATCCCCATATAAATTTGATTTATGGGAGTTGAGCTGAAATCGACAATGTCAATCTCAAATAGATCTCATTTTTCTGTGGCAAAAATAAATTATTATAGATAGGCCAACAACTTAGCGTAAAAAGTGGAAAATAATTAATTACAATTATATCACATAAGATATAAAAATACAATAACAGTAATTTTCTAGCTTTATAGTTACTTAACATTTCATGAAATAAATTATGTTCCCGCTACTAGTTGATAATGATTTATTAATTAAAAATAGAAAAACGAGAGGTTCGGCCGTTAATTGTTTTAAAGCAATGTTTGAACAGATTATCTTAAGACAAATACGGTTACTTTCTAGTTAAAGAATGTTGAAAGCCAGCTTATTTTTTCCCAGTCTGAAACTTGCAATAGGACAGTGAAATCGATTTTAAAAACAAGAAAACTGCACATTCGAGAAGGGCGCAGCCTTAAAATATTTGTAACTACTGATATTTTGCTACTCAAAAGGTTTTATTATCATAAATCGCTATTTACTAAAAATGCACATTACCATATAATGCCACTGAATTATGATTTTTTTTCATAAATAAATATATGAAATCAACAAAAACTTTAGTTATGTTATAATTATCTGGCCTTTTAATTAATATACATTTTGCGGCAATTTTATAGTTACAGATATTTAGTGCAGCAAAGGTTGTATAAGAAAAATCTGGTTCGGATTCACCTTAAGGGAAATTAGTACTTATACTTATGAGGTCTAGTTAATGTTTAGAAGGTTAAATACGTCCTTAACGGTTGTTAAATATGACTTTGAAACAAATACTAAAAGACAGAATAAAATAAATATTATAAACATACAACAAACGTGATTTTTATTGCCGTTTTCATAGATAATGATACGGAACCCTTCGTGCGAGTTGGCCGGTTTTTTAAATTGACGAAAGTTTAAGATTTAAACTTATGTGCTCTTAGAATTATTGGAGGCGAAAAGCATAGACCTCTATGCCAGGCAGTGAGTCATCTTAGTTTATGGGCATTATTTCTTCTTGCTAAAAATTAAAAAAAATATGTTAAGTAAAAGACACTTGTGCGGTAATTGGACGCTATAATAGTTGACAGCACAGGATATAAGTAAGATGAATATAAAATATCTATACTAATCCATACTTCCATTCCAAAGTATCTCTGTCTGTCTGTCTGTCTGTCTGTTACCTCTTCATGCTTAAACCCCTGTATTGATTAAGATGAAATTTGACATGGAGATAGTTTAAGTCCCGAGGAAGGACATAGGCTACTTTAAAGCATCAAGTGTGAGTCAGTTTTTTTTCTATATCAATTGAGAAACTACCATTGAAATCCTACACCGATAACCGAATTTAAAGCGGGTGGAATCGCTGGCAAATTTGGCATGGAGATATGTGAGTCTACGACAAGAACATGTGCTACTTGAAAACGTCAAGTGTGAGTCAGTTTTTTTTCTACAATTGAGAAACTGCCATTGACATCCTACACCGATAACCGAATTTAGGGCGGGTGGAACCGCTGGCAAATTTGGCATGGAGATAGTGTGAGTCTACGAGAAGGACATAGGCTACTTGAAAACGTTAAGTGTGAGTTAGTTTTTTTTTCTATAATTGAGAAACTGCCATTGAAATCCTACACCGAAAACCGAATTTAAGGCGGGTGGAACCACTGGCTAATTTGGCATGGAGATAGTGTGAGTCTACGAGACGGACATAGGCTACTTGAAAACGTCAATGTTCTTGCAGTCGGGATTGTTTTATTTATTAAATTATTTATTTTTATTATTACTATCTTCACATTTATAACACTATACAGTTTTAATAGCCTTTTTACATTTATTACTTTTTATATTTTAGAATAGATAAATTTTCCTTATTTTTATAAAGCTGTTTAAAAAGCTTTTAACGGTTTGATTTAGGGATGGTCCGGTATTCTGCTAAATTGTCTACTTGTATACTTACCCATACTTGTATCTTACAGTACTAAGTCAGGTACTAATCGGTCTAAATTTAAGTTGAAGAAACATATTATGGTAAAATTAGAAATTAATGTTTTTGTTTTATTCGCATTAAGAAACTCCGTCACATTTTTCTGGGTAAAGCCTTTCGCCCTGACCAGGGTCGTTGCCTCTGTTTTACTGCTCTCTAGATTAGTTATTTAGTATTAGCTACTAGTGTAGTCTCTATATTGCGGCTAAGAACTGTCAGTCTATATTATTGTTTTGCATATTATTTGGATTTATTTAAGATACTCACTTGCAGTATCGAGCCCTTAAGTCTGAGGAGAGACTTTGCCTCTCTGTGTGTGTTCTGAGAAATTGTTCGAAATGATGCCCACGGCTACTTTCTACCATTTCACCGCTCGCCATCGGCAGGGAATTCATTCTCACACTTTAGAACCTAAATGGTCGCGTACAGTGCGGTTTCAGAGAAACTTCCTCCCGCGAACGCTTAAGTTGTGGAATAAGCTCCCTGCCAAGGTTTTCTGCAAGGACTACAGTATAGAGTTCTTCAAGAAAGAAGGTATTAGATTTCTGAAGGGTCGGCAACGCGCAAGTGATACCCCTGGTGTTGCAAGCGTCCATAGGCTACGGTGACCGCTTACCATCAGGCGGACCGTAAGCTTGTTTGCCACCTTAGTGGTATAAAAAAAAAAAACGAACTATTGCTGCCCCTATAGCATGCTATAGCAATTCATTAGTATAACTAATAAATTAATTAATTGGAGTTAATTAAAGTGTTCCACGCCGATAACCGAATTTAGGGCGAGCGGAGCCGCTGGCAAAGTCTAGTAAGTATAATATTTATTACATTTTTTAGCCAAGTGCGAGTCGGACTCGCGCACAAAGGGCTCCGTACGTATCTATAAAAACGACAAAAAAATAACGCTTGTTGTATGGAAGCCCGCCTTAAATATTTGTTTTATTTTTATTATTTATATTTGAAGTGAATATTTTATTATAATATTTTATTATAATAATAAATATTATATATTTAGTAATTTATTATATAAATAGTATTTATTTATGTTTTATTTTAATATAAATATTCTGTGTATATTTCAAGCGTCTACCAGTTTGTTGTATGGGAGCCCCCTTAAATATTTATATTATTCCGTTTTTAGTATTTGCTGTTATAGCGGCAACAGAAATACATCTTCTGTGAGATAAAGCCTGGTAACAGACGGACGGACAGCGAAGTCTTATTAATAGGGTCCCGGTTTTTACCCTTTGGGTACAAAACCCTAAAAATTATTCCACAAAAATCATAAAAACAACATATCTACAATTATGCTGAAATCCACATGTTAAAAACGCGTACTTAAATCGTTTTTTTTTTTTTTTTTTATTTCTATTAGGTAAGTATTTAAAATTACAGAACCGAGTATAAAATTTTAACCAAATTGTTAACCACAGTACCAAAGTAAACTGTCAGTAACATTAACATAACATTACTGGGGAATTACCTCACACTTCTATATAACTAAGGAAGGCAATATAAAGTATTTATAATAGTCACGGTTTTGTTACTGTCAAGAACTTGACATGGTCGTTACTCCAATCGAGATTTACTCTAAAATTACTCAAAAATCGTCACTCTAAATGTCAAATAATAACTTAAAATTAAACTTTTAAATACACAATAAATAGTTTGTGTCATTTTCGTTTCAACGTACGTGAAAATTAAGGTTAGTATTTACCTCAAAGTGTAAATAATTTGGTAAAATAAAGTTAAATTTATTGGTCAACATTAATAATTTTTAATTATTTGAATTTGCTCTACTGAGTTATATTATATATTAGTATGGATAACTTTTCAAAATTATAGATTTATATTTATTTTAATAAACTAGTCAGTGTGTATGTATAATGAAAAATTAATTAATACTGAATTGTCGTCTTTTCGAACGCCAGCGTGCGACATATGCCCATAGATTCTAAGAATACGAAAAAATATTTGCAAACTTTTAAATTACCACAATATAAAAAAATAAACCTATTTTCCTAATTTTAAAAGCATTTACAATAAAAAAAATTCTATTCTGACTACACAGCTACTGTAACTACATCCTAATAATATTTATATTTCCTTATCAGCCTCAAACGTCCCCACTGCTGGGGCACGGCCTGGAGGGTTCCACGAGGGTGATTTGGGCCATAGTCCACACGCGGGCCTAGTGCGGATTGTGGACTTCACATACTTCTCTTTTGTTTTTTTTTGACGTACGCAGGTTTCCTTACGATGTTTTCCTTCACCATTAAAGCCAGTGGTATAAATAATCTATGTACTTGAGAAATTAAGAAAAAAACTCTTTGGTATATACACATGGGGCTCGAACTTCTGCCACTCAACGCGCAAGATGAAATCAAAACCCTGGGCCACCACCGACTGACTTAACGGTAGGTATAGCCTATAACAAGCTATTAACAATTGCATCTTTTAAGTCGATAGCACTTGAAATAAGCTCCTGAGAAAAAAGCTATATACATTTATTAACAAGCTTTAAAGTGAATCACCATAATTTTATAAGCTAATCCTCAAAAAGTTTATCATCATCAACCTCATCCCAAACTTGGTAAAACGAACCAAGTTCTAATAAAATATTTACAGTTTTAAGCTACTATGAGATTATTTTGTTTCCAGATTCTTCTAAGTTCTACCTATCAGGTTTTTGATCAGATTTACAAAACAAAGTCTTCAAAATATGTTACATCGAGTATTTAGCGTGGTTTGTGTCATCGTTGGTAAAATGTCGGCGCTACCTACATACGAAGAATTTGAAAGTGAGTACTATTTCACTTTAAGCTTTAGTCAGCGACTCCGTTCGTTCGTTTGTTATTTGGGTATCAAACAAATCAAATCAAACAGCTCTTTATTTAAGTAGGTTTTTTAAAACACTTTAGAATTGACAAATTTCCTAATTAATTATGACTTTACCAACGGTTCGGAAGGTTGTAATTATTGAGAAGAACCGGCCAGAAACTCAGCAGTTACTCTTTTCAAAATATTAACAATCGGCATAGGATTTCTACTGCAATTTCTTGATTTTAGTAAGAAAGTTTGCTGTAGCTGTAGCTAAACAATTCATCATATCAGCTTCTATCGGTCCACTGCTGGACATAAGTTTCCTCTACGGCACACCATTTCTTCTGTCCTCTGCCTTCTGCATTCACCTTCCCATACATACATTCCTAGGGAAACTTTTGAATTTTCCGAATAAAATTAGCCTTTGTCCTTTTTTGTATCTTCAATCTCTGTGCCAATTTTGAGTAGGTAATGTTTAGATGCTCCGATGTGACGCGAATGTATTTTTTATTATTAGTAGCTAGTATTAATTAGTACCTATGCTTTGGAACGAAACGTTTCGGTAGTTAGTAAAAAACTGTTATTTTTCAAGTTAAGGGCCCTACAACCAAACTAGCCCCGCTAGTACATATTACTCAGCGTAGCCAGATATTTTTTTTGCCAAGTCGGGATTTAGGAAATTTTGAGTGAAAACAGCGGGATTCTTTCGTCGAAAGCGGGACATAGTAAAAAAAACGTATATAATCAAAAAAATTTGAATATTTATCTTTTTATTTGAGTTCAAATTACGTTATGACAATAGATAGGTACCTAGTAAAAATATCCATAGAAAATATATTTTAATAAAAATATGATATTTTAAATAAGATTTACCCTATCGTTAAATAGTTCAGTCAGTACTCTACACGCGCGGTCGAGTTGAGAACGGTGGGGTTAAGTAAAAAATTACAAGAGTCAACAAATGTTTAAATAATAAAAAGTCCAAATTAAGAGATCTTATGGTTTTTTTCAAGTTTTAAATTTTTTGATGTACAATACAATATTCTTTATTGCACAATTTAAAATACACAAAAACAATTACAATAGAGGAAATAGCACAATAAGGCGGCCTTATCGCTTAAAAGCGATCTCTACCAGGCAACCTTTGGGTAGAGTAATGTTGACAGGAAGAGGTAGGTGATACGTAAAACATCATAAGAAAATTATAAGGAAGAATAAAGAATATAACAACACTCATAAATACCTTTGTACTTACTATATAGATAAAATACATATACATACTTAATATAATTACTTAAACAAATACATAAAATAAATGGTTATATAATATGAATACATAAACATACATACAATAAATAAAGTAATAAAGATAGATATGTTTGAATAACCAGAGGTTGGTCAAAATTATAGAAAATTAGGAAGTAGTACGTAAGTAATAAGTTTTTAACGAATTCTTGAAAACAGGCAGCGACTGGATTTGCCTTATATTTATCGGCAGAGAGTTCCAAAGACTAATGGCTTTTACAGTAAAAGAATGATTGTAAAAATTAGTACTGTGTCCAGGTGTTTTAAGAAGAAGACTAGTAGACGAGCGAAGAGTTAGACAAGGCGATCTGATAAAATTAAACCGCTCTTTTAGATAACATGGTGTAGATGGATTGAATAGCACGTTATAGAGGAGTGAAAGAATATGTACATTCCGGCGAAGTCGGATTGGAAGCCAATTGAGTTGTGAACGAAATTCTGAGACATGGTCATATTTTCGAAGTCCAAAAATGAAGCGAATGCAAAGATTTTGTAGACGCTCCAGTTTATTAAGTTGTTCCTCTGTCAGGTTAGTACAGCAAATGTCAGCATAATCAAGTAAAGGTAGAAGTAAAGATTGAGCAAGCACAATTTTAGTTGACACAGGTAAAAGATTCCGTAATCTTCTCAGGGTTCCGGCCGAAGCAAAGATTTTTCGGCTAATTTCCTTGATTTGTGGAGTCCATGATAACGTGCGGTCAATATAAATACCAAGACTTTTTATTGTGTCACTAAAAGGGATAATGATACCATCGAGTTTTATTGGGGGTAAATCAGTCCAATTAATCTTCGATATTAGTTTTGGGCTACCTATAATTATGGTCTGTGACTTGAGAGGATTAAGTCGAAGTCCATAATATCCACACCATTCAACTATTTTATCATGGTCAGAGTTAATTGATTGAATTGATGTTACGATATTTTCTATTGGACCATGTGCATAAATCTGGAGATCGTCTGCATATAGATGGTAGAGAGAAGATAGTTTGAGAGTGATAGTGTTAATGAAAACTGCAAACAGGAGTGGGGACAACACGCCTCCTTGAGGTACGCCGGCAGTTAATGGGCACCAGTTAGAGAAAGATTCCTCTACCCGAATGCACTGTCGGCGGACACCCAAGTAACTACGAAACCAGTCAATTACTGTTGGAGATATGTTAAGAGAGCTTAGGATTGCCAACAAAATGTCTGAATCCACTGTGTTAAAAGCATTACTAAAATCAAGAGCAGACAAGACAGTGACTTGCTTACTGTCCATACCATAACGGATATCATCAATGATCTTAGTGAGAGCAGTAACAGTACTATGACCGGTTCGAAATCCGGATTGCAAGGTATTAAATAAACTATTTTGAGTTAGAAAAAGGTTTAAAGGATGTAGTATAGGTAAGCTGAAATAAAAAAAACATGAATATGATTTTGTTGAGGAAACATAAGGGGCGTTTTGTTGACTAGCATTATACGCATTGCATGCGCTCAATGCTGTCTAATGCGCACATTTGATCGTTCTGTTGACCTAAAATGAATGCGCTGTGACGTCACTTCCGGACCTCATTGGCTGCACATGGTCGGGAGGTAGAGTAGTGGATGCGCAGTCTAATAGTGAACGGCCATATTGTTTGTTTACATTTGGTGAACAGAACGATTTCAACGCCGATGCGATGTCATAGCTCTCAATGCCGACAATAGTGCGTTCTATTGCGTATCCTAACATTTTGCGCCGGGTCGGGTAACATCAAAACAGAATCAGACAGGATGACGATATTACTGTGTTCAACACTTTATTTTTAGACACAATGATGCAAGTATAGGGGCGGAGTCAAATTCTGTTATGTACCAAATAGCAATAAGTTGGTGCAGACCTCGTGTTGAATAGAGGGGTCGCGTTTAAAATATCACATATTTACAAGTTTACAATTTTTATACTAGACAAGATTCTTCCTGCGGCTATGTCTGCATATGCCAAACTTCAAGTCAGCCAGTTTATTTTTTTTATAATAATCAGACAGACGGAAATATAGGAAAGGCATATATTTTGTATCAGATATACAATAAGTTAGATTAGGTATCTTATCGTAACTTATCTACCGTATCTATCTACCGACTTTCATTGTGTACAACTTGTCCTAAAATGCGGTCGCTTTGATGAATAGCTGCTACTATATTTTATACTGATAACATATGCTATAGATAGATAAGATTTTAATCCTAATAAAATCAGAAGATCCCATGAAAAAAATAGACCCATGGTATTCACAGTTTGATTCTACACTTACCAGTGGTAAGCATATTTCCTCGGACAGGATAATGATCCCGAACGATCCCAAAGTACTTTTTGAATTTCTAAATTTTCAATTATCTATGTAGAAGGTGAATCATCATCAGAAAATGAAGTTCATTCGTATGACTTTCCGTTTGTATCCCGGAAACAATGGCAAGCTCGAGAAGCAATAGAGCCCAATCCACTTACAATGCCTGTGCCCTACGTCGTTATCCACCACACTTACAGGCCAGAAGCTTGTTACAACGTAGCTGAGTGCAGCCGCGCTATGAGGAGCATGCAGGACTATCACGTGGATGACCGCGGCTGGAACGATATTGGTTACAAGTGAGTCTTTTTTATAACTTAAGGGAAACGTTCCCTTTGGTTTCTATGATTTGCAGTGTGCGTACATCCAAGGTACGACGAGCATACGAGATTCCGATACGTTCGTCAATCATATTGTATTCTCTCATGCTCTCATACCTTGTCTGCACACTGCATGGATGAACTGAACTATTATATCTTAACTAGCTTTAACTCGCAGCTCCGCTCGCACTTAATTCGGTTATCAGCGTAGGATACCTACGGCAATTCCTTGATCAAAGTAAAGGAGTTTGCTGTAGCAAGCTATAGTTTGTTTAGGTGGAATTCGGTTATAGATATTCCTGCCGAAACTTGAATTTTCCTCGATTAAAAGTAGCTTATTTCCATCTCCATCTCTTCTTCTATTACTGTGTCAGCTTAATTTTAAGTTCCGATGCGACATAAAGAAAAGATAAACAAACTCATTTAAACATTAATAATATTGGTTTATAAAATATCGTCACATTAGCATGGTCGATTATCACATCTAACTGACTGTAGCCACAACAACAACAACCAACAACCTTTGCCCCGACGTGAAGTACTGCTTCGCTCTGTTGAGTACACCAAGTTTTTTGGACGCCAGCTTCACCTTATCTTGTAAATGATCTCGGAACTGAACATCGCTGGAGATGTCGACACCAAGGATCCCAATGCTCTTGGAGATGGAGAGGGGAGTGTTCTGGAATTGTGGGACTACAGTGAATGGAGGAGGAGGAGTCTTAGCGGTGAACGCGCACACTTGTGTCTTTGTACGGTTGAATCGCAGTTTACCCGTCCCAAGTCAGAGACCTTGGACAGTGTGGTCTCGATTTGAGACACAAGTTCTCCGCGGTTTTCCTCCACAACGGAACGAGGGATGTTTTCACGACCCGTGTAAAAAGCGTCTCCAGTAGTGTCATCTGCATAGCAATGTATGATGTTGATGTCCAACGTGTCATTGATATGCAGTAGGAACAGCGTAGACTCGCACTTGGCCGATTTTTGTTGAATTTTTTATCTTCTTGTGGTCACTTTTCTCTTTTCTCCGCTATTTTGTTTATTTAAACAAGTTAGAAAGAGATAAGAAACCTCAGTTTCGCTTCGTCTCTGTTACACTTTTGCGACCTTTTTAGGGTTTCGTACCTCAAAACGAAAAAAGGAACCCCTATAGGATCACTTTGTTGTCCGTCTGTTTATCAGTCTGTTAAGAGAGAGCTGTCTAAAAGAAGATGTTTTTCACTCCTTTACCACGCCACAACTACTAAACAGATTCGATAGAAATTTGGAAAGGATATGGGTAGTTCAAATTTAATAGTCACACAGTTATATTTTCTAAACGGTATAAGTTAGAAACAGTCATTTTTATTTGGGGGGTAAATTATCTATTTAGCTACTAAATAAATAAAGCTTGTCGTAATAGAAGCAAAAATATATACCAAAAATCACACGAAACGGTTGAAAACGGGGCTATTTTTCGCTTTCTCATCGCGTCACACTTCCCGTTGCAGCAAATCATTTGGTTCATTAAATATACTTTTTAATAATCATCAATCATTAAATATACTTTTTAACAATAGTCTAAAAAAAATCTTTTTATCATTATTTTAAATTAAAAACACAATATGTGTCGGTCACACGATTTTAGGTACTTTAAATTTTCCCAAATAATGGCTTGCTGTTGAACACGACAGCAGCGACAAATCACAGAGTTAGATTTGGACGAACGTCAGACGTATTACGGTATTGAAGAAGTGAGACGAGCGGCTTATCCACGTAAAATAACAACAAAATCTGGTGAGTTCTATTTATTCATAGATGTATCGATCACTTGCGTGGACAACATTTTTTATTTTAGCAATTGAAATCAAAGTTAGCTAATCGAAGCAACCAAAAGGCAAGATATTTATGTAGTATTTATTTTAAAGTTTGCAGGAATTAATAAGAAAGGCATATTATCGTCACCTTTGTGGCATCACATTCGTGGCGTTTTGTCCACGAAAGTGATTTAATGCTCTGAAAGTGATTCTTTGTATGTTGGCAGTGAAGTTTTATGACTATTGTCAGTGCCTTAGAATGCCACAAACTGTCAAAGAACGCCGAGAAAAGAAAAAAAATGCAGAAAAACGAAAACAGAAAGAAAAAAGCGAACCCTGGGCTTCTCAATGCTGTTAAAGCAAATCGTTATTATAGAAGTAAAGCCAGATGAGTCATTGTACCAAGTCAATGAAATTTTTATTCAAACAAAAAGAGCAAAACAGTTACGAGATCAACTGAAGAGCAAACTGTACGGCAAAAGAAAAGGAAAAACATCAAAAAAAGCAAAATATTTTGCCAAGTTGCAGCTTGCTTGAAAATTTTAGCATCTCTGCAAGACCTATTAAACCACGGTCGTTTTTTGACGCCGGTAGCTACTTGCAGGTTACGAATGAAACATTCCATACCAGCGAGGATTGTCTCAGTGACTGCGGCTGCGCAGACGTCAGGATCTTCTGAGCTAAAGCAGAGCTGCCTGCACGGGTACGATGCATAAAATTCTCGCAATCCATCCCAGCCTGCCGACATATAATGCCACACACGACCACAATTAGTTGACCCAGATGGATAAGGTTGTGTGCATGACACTTGAGTTCGAACGAGACAGTGGTCCGAGGAGCCAAGAGGCGCATCCACTGAGACGGCATATCCATCCGGACGTGTAGTCAGCAGAAGGTCCAGTAAGGAGCTCGTATGGTCCACTATTACTCGAATACCAGAGTATTCTCGTTGGAGAAAATACAAGCTGAGAGAACCCATAGGTCAGCGCAAATTTATGAGCAGATATACCTGCATAGTTATTGGTTCGAAACCAGAGCCACTCACGATGATGCGCGTTAAAGTATCCCAAAATAACAAGTTCTGCTGTGGGATATTGCTCTAGAACTTTGTCAGTTGTCAAAGTCAGGTGCGTGAAGAGTCGAGTTACGTCCGTGTCACCGCTATGAGACCTGTATTGGCACGCATAGATACGAGTGTGGCCACCGTGATCTTCTCGTACCCACAATATCGACAGCTCCCTGTCTTCAAGGCTATGAAGGCGGCAACAGCAGATATCCTCTCGGACGAACATACATACACCGGCACGACTCACAAAATTGTGCTCGAGTTTGTAGCCAGATAGTGAAGGTATGATGTATCGGCCAGGCAGGATATCTGCGTCTCCGTTAGAAAAATAATGGTCAGCTGTGCAGTTTCTAGATGGTGGTGAACTGCGTTAAGATCGGCGTGAATACCCTTAATGTTGCAAAAATCCACATTGAATGTGGTGGAGTGGCCGCTGAAAAAACTCTTTTTCATTTATTTCTTGCCATATTTATTTAAAAGGGTTATTAAGACTAAAGATGAGGATTTATTGCACAGACAGCGTAGAGGAAAAAAGGAGTGGTATTAGAACTGCCGAAGCATGGCACGGATAATACGGTTGCTGGCACGGCGGGCGGAAGGGCCCCTGATCCCCCTCTGTTGTAGTAGCCGAGTCCACTCCGGTCTCCTTCTCCATTACCACTTCAGAGACGTTACACAGGCTAGCGGATCAGCCTCCCAGGGCGGAGATTAAGTGATTCCTGGGTTCGGGAACCCGTTCAACCTGCGGGCGGTCAGCGGTCAGCCGTTTCGTCAGGTCTCCCTGACCGCCGTACCAGCACGTCGCGTCTACGCCGAGCAATGAAAGCAACAAGCACCGCCGGTCCTCCGCTGTCCGCGCAGCGCATCCTCAAAGAGCTCTGGCAACCTTACTCACCGCCAGGAACACAACACTACTTAATGTTAGTGTTATTGTGGCCGCGGTTTTCTGTAAGGTGGAGGTACTTCCTCTGTTCGGGCCGCTCATTCGAATAAGTACTCGCTATGCCCCGCTTTATTTTTTCGGGTGGCTTATTCGAGCGAGTACTTGCAGTGCAGTGTTTTATGATAAAAAATTATTACTAAAGTTATGTTGTTTAAATTGACAATAATACGTCAGGTATATTAAGAACCTCGGACCAAACTGTTAATTGCCAGTTTTGTTTATTGATGTCATCTATTTGCCAGTTAAATTATTTTTTTAGCATTAAGTCTCATAAACAGTACTTAAATTTTGAAAAAATAATGGCTGTAAAGTTTATTTGTCACTTTCTTGGCTTATTGCGTCACTTTCGTGGGATCAAGAACTTCAAAATATTATATTTACTTATGGATTTACTTGTCTTATCAAGCACTTTAAGTTATTTACAGAAATTGTTCAAATAAGTAATAAACTTAAATCTGCCACGAAGGTGACGATGAGAATCGCGGCGATGAGAATTACCCATATAGTTTATAATTCTTAACACACCAACTGAACTGATTCGGCTTAAAATTGAAAATGGATTTACCCTAACATAATACATGCGCTACATTTTATCCCAGTAAATTTGAACGTTTCCACGTTATTTATTTAACCGAATTCTAAGGACTACGAAAAGAAGCTAGTTATATTCAGGTACTATATGTGACAACTATTTACCAGATTTTTCCCGTGTAAGTATGATTACTCGGAAAAATTTAGGAATCCATCTTTTCATTCATACAAAACTTTAGCTACTCAACTTTGTTATAAAAAGAAAAAAAAATCCTATAGCTTTGCGGTTGGGAGCGATGGAGCAGTGTATGAAGGTCGTGGATGGGATACCGTGGGAGCTCATGCTCTGAAATTCAACCGCTTCAGCATCGGTATAACTCTTATTGGGGATTGGACCGGTATGTATATAATTTACCCTGCTGAATAAAAGTAAGTAGCTATTATGATGGTAAATACCCTATAAGTAGACAACTCAATATTACACCTGTTTTTTTAGGGTTCCGTACCCAGAGAGTGACAATGGAGCCCTATTACTAAGACAACGCTGTCTGTCTGTCTGTCCGTCTGTCCCACCATTAAAAGGCTCTATTTTTTAGACCAAAACAGGTAGAAGCCTGAATTTTTCACAGAATATGTATTATAATAGGGGATTATCTAACAAATAATAAAAAGTTAAAACTTAAGGGGGGTCCCAATACAAGTATCACCTTTTTTTTTTGCTCTATCTTAAAAACAGCAGTGAAAAATAGTGTAAAGTAAAACAATAAATAATAAAAACCGGCCATGTGTGAGACGGGCCCAAGCAATCACTATTTTAAATTACTGGTACAGCGCCATCTAGCTTATCATTGTACTTAACCTATGTTCCATTTAAAACAATGTATCGCAAAAATAAGATGTTTGCATTACACGCAAATGAACTGATGCTTAGCGATAGTTCGATTGAAACACCACTATATATAAAATGAACTGATGCTTAGCGATAGTTCGATTGAAACACCACTATATATAATTGTTTGGATGAATCGATACCTCTAAATTAAATATTTCAAGCCAGTTGTACCTACCTAAACCATCATGGCTCGATATAAAGTACTGGACCCTTACAGATTTAAAGATAAATCTCAATTCCATTGTAAAGAGCGCATCAATTCCAAATTGCTTGCAAATAAAACGCACGATTCCGTACGCATGTGTTGCATTTGATAAACTAACATATTCTTTCCTCTGTAGAGACCCTGCCGCCAGCTGAGCAGCTTAAAGCAGCCAAGTATTTAATAACAGCGGGTGTAGAGTTGGGCTACATTCATCGAAATTACAAACTAGTGGGACATCGACAAGTCGGGAACACAGTCTGTCCCGGAGACATGCTGTACCAGGAGATACAACACTGGCCGCACTACAGCAGCGTTCCTGATTCCGCTGACGAATTGCAAAATGAAAAAGAGCCGACTGAAAATTTTGCAGTACTTACTTAAAAATGAGACGACCGTCAAAATTATAAAAGAGTTTTGCATGAAGTTCCTTAGATTTTTTTTTGTTGATGTTTGTTTGATTTCACTTACTTTTTTTATTTACCTGTTTTGGTACATCACTACAATAAGAATACTCATTTATTTATTGCTTAATTATTAATTTTTAAATAATAATTTATATAAAAACATGTTTTTAACCTTATCTTTTTTTTTTACTTAAAATGACACCTTATTATGACGGCAGTGTGGCATAATGAAAATTATGCAGTCAGAAGAAAAACCTTAATACAAAAGAAAAAATGTGTGAATACTGTTTTGAAGAATTTGAAGATACATAAAAACCCTTCGGCCTATTTGACAAACGAGACAATTGTAAATTACAATGACAATTGCGGAAGCAATATCGAATTTACGGAACAAATATAATATGTTGCTGCTCACCGATTCTGGAATGTATTCCAAATTGTCTAAGTAAATTACAGCTGTCAAGTTTATTTAGGTTGTCGTGAGGCTGTCATTTGTTCTCTACTAGCTCCTCGTAGATGACACATCACATCGTATGACCTAGGTATCGGAGTATCTTCAAATGGTAGTAATTTTCTTAATTGATTTCTATGATATATATTTACATAGGATTATCTAGTTTTTAGTTTTGGGTTCTTGTTGTATCACGATTTTTAGATCGTGGTATGCTAAATTTTCGGGTTTATTTGTTGTTATTATTTTCTGGGAGTGCTTCTGATACTCGGAATTGTTGTTACCGAAGAGATTTAGTTTTAAGTATCACACACAACGCATTACATATTTTCGCGATGGAACTTGTAGTAGTATGTATGTAGTTTCTGAAATATTTCAATTTAAGAGTAATTTAGACTTTTTCGAAAAAACTCACTTAGTCAAAGCCTACAGGCGACTGAAGTCAGCTGTCAAAATACTCAGTAATATTGGTGAAAGAGGGCTAATGGACTCGATCACCTGACACCTGTTTTGTTAGGATTTAGTTGAGCAGTAGGTGAGATACTGGTATGCCGAAAGAACATTAAAACATATAAAAGTCGATTTCCCCGAAACGTGCGAGTAAAATATTACGTACTTATGCCTATATATTGCATTTCAGAAACTGGTCAAGATCACACGCTATAGTCTACAAACCATCTGGTCTAATATCTTTTTGCCTATTTCCTCTAAGATTAACTGATTGCCCTTGTAATAAGAACAAGGCCCCACATTTATTCGACCATCGATGCAAAAGTCCTGGATTTAAATTCCGGCTTGGACATGATTTTTTTTCTTTATTTGAGTTCTTGTTTCGCAGTTTAAGCCAAGACATTATTTAATTCTAATGAAATGTCTTTTAAGAACTTAGACTTAAAATATTTCCACCAAGATCTCCCCAGAATATATATTTGTATAAAATGTGCCTAAATCACTGAAAATAAACATAAATTTTGTGCAAAAATTTATTGTGTTTATCATTAATTATTAAAACAATAGATGAAGCTTTATAAATTATAAGGTATACATACTTAATTAAAAGTTCATATTTACAAATCACATTGATACAAATAGGCACCTTGAAACACGTTTTGTATTTAAATACCTAGTAGATATAAATACTGACAAGCTAAAATAACTAGTCACTCACAAAGACGACAATATTTCCTAAACAACTCATGATAACTCTATGAACTAAAAAGAACATTGAAACGTATTAAGTAACTTATTTTGTTATTTATGTGTAACATTTTGTTCCATGATCCATCTTTACTAGTTTACGAAATATTGTCGTTTAGTAATTAACTAGTTATTATTGCTCATCAGTGTATAGAAGTCGTTAAACAATCTGACCATAATTTTTGTATACGTTTTAATAATTATCGCAGTTATTTTGTGAATAATTATCTTGCTTAGGTAAGGTACCAACATTTTGGTGACATAAGAACGTGTTTCTATGTTTTTTGAAGATAAATCATAAAAATATGCTTAAATAATTTTATAAATATTTCAATTAGATCTATTACTTATGTTTTATAGTTAAACTTTACATCAGTAACTTCGATTAATAAAATTGTGAGCATTTTTTTCAACATTTATTACTATTTTTTTACTCATTAGGAAATAAAAGCCGTTTATTTATTTTGTTTTTAATGCGATCTTATAAATATTGTTAACGTGGGATCAAAATAGTTATAGAAAGAGAAAAGGATATACTATTATTATTAAAACTACATACATGACTAAAGGAATACAATGCGTGGTAATTGATGAACAGGCTTTAGTTTTAAATAAAAAAAAAATAATCTTTTTTACGATTTGCGTCAAAAAAAAATTATATACAGCAGCTATTTGCGCTTTCTTTAAAAATAGATGCTTATTAAAATTATTTATTTTTTAAACCAAAAAGTAGGTTATCAATTCGTCGGCAAGTTTATTTTTATAGCTTTCATTTTACAAATAGCTAACTGTGCAGAGTTATATAGTATATATCTATGTATGACATAAGATACAAACAATATTTTAAATATTAAAATAGCTGTTCTTGTCCTTGGGCTTTTTATTAATGACTATAACATAAATTTAACGATATTTTTGATTGGGATAATAATATTGGGATGTTACATGAATATTTATTACCTACACTCTATTTTTTCTTTCTTTTCTTATTTTATAAACAAAATTCTAACCTCATAAAACTATGAAACAATGATTTTGACAATTTAGAAAATGAGAATGAGAAATATAATAAATAAATATTTACTTACTTTTAAGGTTAGTATTTTGTTTACAAAATAAGACAAGTAACAGAAAATAGGGTTTACTAACTCTAATAGTTTTAATAATTGTTGATTAAGCAAAATCATCAATAAGAGAGTCGAGTTCTTTTTGTAATGAGCCCGATTCTTCTCTTTGTTTAAGTACATCATCTTTCAGTCTATCTACATTAGCTAGCAGGAGGGCGTTGCCTTTCTTCAATGCATTCACTCTAGACTCGTGTCTCTTCACTCGTTTGCTGAAGTTTTCTTTTTTCTTCGGTAATGGAGCATCCTGTAAATGTAGAAAGGTGTTTTGTCAAAATTTTGGATATTAGATTATTAATGGTTGGATCAGTCATGTCAGATTTGTTAACTTATTAACTATTATTAACGAGCCCGAGGTGGATGGAGGTGGTAATAAAAGGTTATATAGGGTATTATTTTCTGTCATAACAAAAGTATTTAGAAAAAGACTATGTAAAAAATTTACTTAAAAAAAGTATAAAATCAAATCGTTTCTATAAGATACACAAATTGTTCCGTATCGTGATTTTGGCTTTTTTTATTATATAGACTACATATTTGAACTATGTTCATCTGTATATTAAAATATATCGTATCTTTGGTTTTAACATAAATGATACCTACCTCGGGCTCGCTTTCACTCTCTGTTTCACTTTCAGTATCTTGTTCAGTTTCCGTTTCCGTTTCTTCCTCTTCAGTAGCGCTCTTCTTCTCCTCTTCTGACTCTTCTTCCTCTTCTTCTTCGTCTTCTTCATCTGAGCCAACTTCTTTCATCATTGCTGCCATTTTATCCACCTCACGTTTTAGCGCTTTGTATTTTCGTTTCTCTTCCCTATAATTAAAGAATTTCAAATGAATAATTAATTGGTTAAGATACTTACTGCGTTTAAATTAGCTATGTCAACGTTAGCAATAGATGTAAAGGTACTCATCCAATAAGTTTTGTTAAGGTATAAACTAAATGTTGAAGAGTAAATAAAAGAGAAATAAAGTGATATGTTTTATTAATATTAGAATGAATTTACAATTCATAAATCGTTAAGATGCAATTATAATGTTATGGTGGTCTTTTCATCTATGAGAAATGTTATTTGATTTGCGTAGTGGTTAAAAAAAATAATTGAAAAATCAGAATACTACTGGCTTAAGTATAAGTGATATCTAGAAATTTAAAAATGATGGACTTGCGTTGTATATTTTTTTAACAATTAGTATTAATCCCATAAAAATTACTGACTTGAGAGCTCCCTGCTGATTCTTCAGTGACATCTTTAGGCCCATACGTTCTTTTTTCATATGATCTTGTTTTTCTTTCAAATGCCGTATCTTATTCTTCATATTCCGCACTTCTTTTTCCATTCGTTTCTGTTTCTTTTCTTCACTCTCCTCCTGAAACATAATAAGGTGTTTCATATTTACACGTTTTAGAAATGTCTTAACTTTCTGAATCTTAAAAACTTTAACATCCAATGTTATTGGATAAATAAGGGGGTTTCGAAAAATAAGGATACTAGAAAGCTGCCAAGTATAAAATTCTAGACCCAATGGTTTAATTTTTGCGATTTTTTACAGACAGGCATTTGATTTAGTATAACCAAAATGTACAAACTCTTGATTCCCAAATTTACCTCTTCATGTTAGGTATATAAATTTATAATTGGATGAATAAAAACCAAATTGAATGGTTTTGTTATCTCAATGGGTTTAATGACAAAAATGACGGACTTTGATACCTATATCGACACTTCTAAGATGCACTTTTAAAAATGGTTTGTTGTTACGTGCCTACGTGATACTACATCTGAATTTCATGTTTTGTAGTTTGGTTATACATTGATGAAACAAACAAAAATGATGTCTCTCTTTATATAATTGTAGAGTTTGCTGGCCTTATTAAACTTATTATTTTTATTAATGGAATGACTACCAGAATCGGAAACAATGTATTGTCCGTTATTTTTACAATATTTTTGACGTGACAACGTCTTATAAATTGGTTTGCCGGGTGACACTTCAAGAAACTGCGTTACGCTCCGCTCACGTTATGCGCTCACAATGAGAGCGAGTGAGAGGCACGCGGCATGGTTAGCCCGCCTAAGAGCGAGAGAGACAGACATAAAAAGTGAAAGGCACAAGTTGTCACGATTCCGGACGGTTGTCCGACACTATTTTTTTTTATATGCAGGTGTAATGGGTAGTTAATATCAACTACAGCTTACATATATCAGGCATACCATTTTTAAAATTACCAAAAATATCATGCACTAGAAACTTTATAAGAAGTTAATTATAGATCTACTATGTCAATTTCGGTACTAAATAAGAAATTAAGATAGGAATTTACAAATGTCCTCGTACATAATAATAATAATCTAACTTATCACTAGATTGAAATCATTATATCTACTTACGTTTTTAGGTCAAAATATTCTTTTAGTTTATAAAAGGAATGTGCTATCAACCATTTCCTTAGTACAAATTTAAACTTCCTATTAGTTAGAGCCTTAATTTCAGTTGGCAAATGGGTATCGATGTGTAGAAAGTGCTTTTATAAAATATATTGCATTTACAAGGTGGGACATACGGATTATCTCTACGCTTTACATTTCTTATGAATCCAGGAATAACATTTACATTTTTTGTAAAGTGATGATAATGTCTCCTGACAAATAAACATATTTCATATACGTAGATGTCAGTTAATGTGAGAAAACCTTTGTTTTTAAGCAAATCACAAACTGATTCATAATACGGTCGAATATAAATATTCTCATTCTCATTCGTTTTTGTATTCCCCCAATACAGTACGCCGTACGTAAGAAGAGGATATACATGTTCATAATACGCGCTTTTTGCAATATCTACTTTCCCTATATCAATTAATTTCGATATTAGATAACAGTATCTATTTAATTTTTTGTTTATTGAATATATGCGCGATTTCTTATTCAAATGTTTTTCAATAGAGTTACTTAGAAAACCGATGTCATTTACTTCTTCAACCTTATTGTTATTAATTATATTAATAAATCAATTATTAATTATATTAATAAATAAATTATTAATTATATTAATAAATCAATTATTACTTATATTGTTACTTATAAATCAAGATTTGTACGTTCTTTTTTGTAGTTTCTAGAATGGATAGCTTTGGTTTTGTAATGTATATACTTTTTCAGATTTATTTCGCTTAGCCAAAATACAAGTGCATTTAAAGTATTATTTATGTCTTCTTCATATTCTTTCTTAGTTTTTCCCTCTTTTACAATAACTGTTGCATCATCCGCAAACATTACGCACAGGTGTTCTGTCAATTTCGGTAATTCATTTATGTATATCAAGGATATGCATATTTTTCTTCTCCATGTACCATTTTGTTGTGTATAACTTTCTCGATTAATTTTTATAAGTTTGGTAGTAATAATACCGGTTTATAATTGCTTGCAATGTTATGTGGTCCTTTTTTGTGTAATAGTATAACTAAACTTATTTTCAAGTTGTCAGGAAAGCAACTATTTTCTATCATTTGGTAAAATATAACTAAGTGGTTCGGCTATGTAATAAATCCAAGATTAAAGGACTTCCATAGACTGTCATGCCCACAATTTTTTTTTAGTTTTTTGACATTTTGATCCGCATCAGTACGACCTTAAGGAATATAGAATTACATACAACAGTCTCTTTTGGCTTATATTAGTCTATAAAATTTTGGTCTGCGTTTTGAGCGGCAAATATATTATTAAAATAATTTGCTATTTCTGATGTGCTTGTAAGAGTACAGTTGTCATTTTTTATACTTTTTACTGTTTTCTGAATGTCATTTGTAATAGTGGTATATTTTTTTACCAGATCCCAGGTTGCTTTCATTTTGTTATTAGATTTTTTGTTGAAATATATATTTGCTTTACTTTTTAAGCATCTAATAACCGACTTAAGCTTATTTTTGTATCATTAAAATTTGAGTTTATAGTACGCTTAGTTTTTTTTGTTTTAAGTATAATTGCCTCTTTTTGTTTCTTGTAGGTAGAATACCTTTAGTTTTCCAGTTTGCCTTTCTTTTAGAAGTAATCTTAATTAGTTTAACAGGCAAAATACCTAGCTATAACATAGCTCGTAAATCATGCTAAATAATTATAAAAAATATTGTAAGCTGCGTTCACATTATTTTGTTCATATGCTTCAAAGAAATTTATCTGGTTCATGTATTTTAAAAAATTAGCTAAATTAACTCCAATTTTGCTTTTAAAAACGTACCAGAATTTCTGGGTATAGCTGTATGGTAGCTCTGTGATTTGCCTGATAGTCCTGTATGAATAACACTAACATCATATTTCTTGATATTGTCAATGGACGTATTCGATTGCTGTTTTTTTTTTTTTTTTTTTTTTTTTTAACCCCTATGGTGGTAAACAAGCCCACGGTCCGCCTGATGGTAAGCGGTCACCGTAGCCTATGGATGCTTGCAACACCAGGGGCATATCACTCGCGCGTTGCCGACACTTCAGAAATCTAATAACTTCTTTTTTGAAGAAGCGCATACTGTAGTCCATAGAGAAAACCTTGGCAGGGAGTTCATTCCACAACCCAAGCGTTTGCGGAGGAAGTTTCTCTGAAACCGCACTGTACGCGACCATTTCGGTTCTAAAGTGTGAAAATGAATTCCCTGCCGATGGCGAGCGGTGAGTTACACGAGTCGGTTTCATTATTGTACATTATAGTTTGAAAGCAGTGACGTAAATAATATAGAGTTTTTATTTTGTTCTGATATGTTTATATTGAAATCAACGACTAGAATATTTTTTTTCAAAAGGTTTTCTTGTACAGTACCTATAGTTTCTAAACTATTTAAGAATACATTTATTTTACTGTTAGGTGATATTTAAATGCATACTACTGTAAAATGTATTTCAGGTAGCGAGATTCCACAGCATTCTAAGTTACCATCTAGAGCTTTATCATTTAACAAATCTAATCATCGTGATGCTTAGTTAATATGTCTAATAACTATAAATTATATGAACCGTAATTCTTTGAAGTAATTCAAACGTCATTATGTTAATTTTAAACATTATTATAAAAATGTATTTAAAGTAACGAGTAAAGAGAAAAATGTTTGCTTAATACTTAACTCCCCTTAATCTGCTTACATAATTTACTGTTTACTCCCTATAAAATCATAATAGTAGTATTGTAGTTATGCAACCTGGAATTTGACTTAAGCGTGAAGGTTGTGGTTAAAAAGGCATATAGACCTACAGAAATTGCGTGCAGAAAAATTGCTTGGTTTTAACATACGCTTTGTATATCATAAGAGAGTACGTACCTCTTCTTCTTCTGATATATCTTCTTCTTCAAAGCTGTCATCTTTAGTAACAGAAAGTTGTCTAAGAGCATGACTTGATCGTCTAGATCCGACGCTTGATGGGTAAATACCCTGTAAATTTTAAGATTAATTAATGGATTTTGTTTAACATCCAATGCAGGGAAAAGAAGGACACTTTTTACTTGAAAGGTGCTTAACACTTAGTCTACCACAATGGCCGAGTGCGGTTTTGGCTTATTCAGCATGCAGTCATATCATTCGCGCACGCTATTTCTAACATAAAATTTTCCTGGGTAGTAAGTATTTAATAGGAAAAACGAATAGGATATATGAGCACTCTGCTCTTTCGCGTTCCAGTCATTTAGGCGACTGTTTCGACTTGTTAGTCATCCTATATAATGTATTTATTTACAAACAAAATTAACCCAAAATTACCTCTACAACTTCATTGTTAGTAAAAGCATTGTTTGTTACGTAGTTGTTATTGTTAGAGTCATTAGTAGTCCTCAATTTTTGGGCTTCAGCGGAATTAACATCTATATCCAATAACCTGCATTCTTTTTCAAAGTCCAGTTGCCGTTTTTGATAAAACGATAAAGGTTCTTCAGATGAATACAATTCTTCGATTTTGTTCTGAAAAAAAAATATTAGTGCAAAGCGTTTTGTTAATTTTAGCAGCATAGCGAAATAAAACAGTTTACAGTTAGGTAAAGACAACACAATTTATAAGTTAAATAAATATTACCGCTAGAGCCTGTTCTAATTTTTTCTCCAGTTCAGCGTTCTTTCTCTTAACCTCTTCTAACTCTGATTGAGCAGTGTCTCTATCTTCTGCTGCTTGTAAATATTTCTTTTCCAAATCGTCTGCTGTTTCCTTTGCACTTTCTACTTCAGTTTTTAAGCTAGTAACAAGTTTGTCATCATAGGCATCCGTAACAGATATAACAGTCTTTTTTTGTTCTTGTTTGACGATTGCTCGTTCTCTTGCTAATTCTGCTTCTAAGTTTTGTATTCTTGTTAAAAGTCGTTTGTTTTCTCTTTCTTGTGCTTCTTTATTCCTTAAATATTTTTAAAAAACGTTATATCATCATTCAATCTAACAAAAATTTTAGCTTCCCAAATTTTTCTTGTTTTGAGTGTATTTCTGTGTAAAGAATACGATATTGACCGAGACAAGGAAGACAGATTTAATTTAGAAAAACTGACAATTACGGCCTGTTTTTGTACATTGTTACTGAACTGTAAAAATAAAATGATGCTTTCATTTCTATTAATATTATGGTGAAATCAATTTTTTGTATCTGTGATTATATTTAAAAAAAAAAAATATTTAACTTACTTATTGATTTAATAAAGTTGTTATTTTTGTTATCAAATAGATTCCCTTCGTATAATTAGAAAATTTCAACTAAAAATTGGAGTAAGGTTACTCGTAACGTTAATGATTTTAAATTGTATTTTTTTAAATTGAAAATCTTAAATTGCATTTTTTCTTTTTAAACCTCATATACCTACCTGAACATGTAAACTTTTACAAAATCCAAAATTACATTAGTGATCGATAAAGAAACATGGCATTTAAAAACAATATGTCATAGTTTACCTTAACTCTATAGCTAGTAGTTGTTTAGTAGACTGTAGATCATCCCTGACTTTGTCGATATCGGCCATTTCATCTATATCATCTTCTTCTGCTGTTGCAGGGACCTGTTTTTCATTCAAATTAATATTATAAACAAATTATATTTTATGAATTCATTTAATTGAATAACATAACCACTTCTGTCTTTATAACTATTTTTACTATTTAGACTACATTGTATTTTATGTACTAATGTCTAATTTTGTGGTTCTTTTAATTTTGTGCCATGAAGTGCTTTGCTACAACTACTATTATAAGTTTATTGTTAATAAATAAAATGTTTAGTTTAATACTAACCTCGGCCAAACCTGCGACTGAAACACCGGATGGCGAAGTAGCTAAATTAGCCTGTGACATTGACTTTTGTACTTGCTCCTCTATTGTCATTTGTCTTCTGAACTTTCTAAGACCTTCCAAGTTTGGTTTACTTCTATCATTTGTCTTTGCTTTCTTTAACTTCACTCCTTTAGAAATTTCTTTCAGTAACTCGTTGTGGGAATTGGGTTTTTCTGATTCGAAAATAAATTGATCTTTGTTCTTCACAACTGTTAATTTAGTTATAATGGGACTCGATCTAAAAAAAATGCATTTAATGGCATGAAACTAAAGAAAGCCGAGGTGGTCTAGATTTCGATGTCTATCGTGCGTTTTGATGGGCGTGCGTTTAAACCCGGCAAGGACCATTGTGTGTTTTGAATAATCAAGTAATTGATCGTTTACACCACTGATTTTTTGGAAAAAGAAAATTCCTTTAGAAAACTTGCATGCGTCAGGAGAGATTTAAAAGAAGATGTATATAAGGTCCAACATTCTGCACTGGGTACACGGGTTGGTCTCTAAACCGCCATTGATGGCCCAAACCCAGTTTGTGAGGGTAGGCCGGTGCCCCAACAATGAGAACGCATGAAGGTTAATGCGTATTATAGTAAAATTTTGTAAAATACGCGGAATAATGTACAGTTTTAAACTGAATCGCCATTGTACGAGTAACAACAAATTACGTTTTGAAATAAAAAAGACATCCTTATTACTATATTGTTTATCTTATTATAAGATAACAAAAATAAAACAAATCATTAATCTGATCCAAAGCCTTTATAAAGAATGCATTGAAGTATACTGATACTAAATTATTATTTCCGTACATTTAGGTCAAGGTTGCCGAAGGGATTTATTTTAAAGAAAAATATCTACTTCCCAAAACTAGTAGTATGAAATAGTAAGAATAGTCTTGTAATATTTTATACAGTTACTTTGCTTTGCGTCTTGTTCGTGTTTATACTATATTTGCAATTTACTCACCTGTCATTACAAACCACATGTTTTAACTTCTTTCCCTCCTCAACTTCTTTCATCATGTCACTCCAGTCTGGTCTCCTTCTTGGTCTACTTCGAAGCTGCTCTAATCTTTTTAGTTTTGCAGGATCTATTGGTATCTTTTTGAACTCGGGCGGCGGGGGCATCTTTGGTGGCAACGGTGGAGGCATGGGTGGTGGTGTTGGTTTCAGGAGGCCTAATTTCAACAAGTGTTACTGTATTAAATTACAAATTATTAAATGCTTCAATGGATTTTTAACTATGGGTTTTTTAGTTTTATAAAAATAACGTTGCTGTACGTAAAGCTTAGTATTTGTTATATCTTGTCATAATAGAAGCAAAAATATATACCAAAAATCACACGAAACGGTTGAAAACGGGGCTATTTTTCGCATGCTCATCGCGTCACACTTCCCGTTGCAGCAAATCATTTGGTTACTGCTTCACATAATTTCACTGTATTTGTATGTTACATATACTGAAATCATCGCAATTAAATATACTTTTTAACAATAGTCTAAAAAAAATCTTTTTATCATTATTTTAAATTAAAAACACAATATGTGTCGGTCACACGATTTTAGGTACTTTAAATTTTCCCAAATAATGGCTTGCTATTGAACACGACAGCAGCGACAAATCACAGAGTTAGATTTGGACGAACGTCAGACGTATTCCGGTATTGAAGAAGTGAGACGAGCGGCTTATCCACGTTCAGTGACAACTAAATCTGGTGAGTTCTATTTATTCATAGATGTATCGATCACTTGCGTGGACAACATTTTTTATTTTAGCAATTGAAATCAAAGTTAGCTAATCGAAGCAACCAAAAGGCAAGATATTTATGTAGTATTTATTTTAAAGTTTGCAGGAATTAATAAGAAAGGCATATTATCGTCACCTTTGTGGCATCACATTCGTGGCGTTTTGTCCACGAAAGTGATTTAATGCTCTGAAAGTGATTCTTTGTATGTTGGCAGTGAAGTTTTATGACTATTGTCAGTGCCTTAGAATGCCACAAACTGTCAAAGAACGCCGAGAAAAGAAAAAAAATGCAGAAAAACGAAAACAGAAAGAAAAAAGCGAACCCTGGGCTTCTCAATGCTGTTAAAGCAAATCGTTATTATAGAAGTAAAGCCAGATGAGTCATTGTACCAAGTCAATGAAATTTTTATTCAAACAAAAAGAGCAAAACAGTTACGAGATCAACTGAAGAGCAAACTGTACGGCAAAAGAAAAGGAAAAACATCAAAAAAAGCAAAATATTTTGCCAAGTTGCAGCTTGCTTGAAAATTTTAGCATCTCTGCAAGACCTATTAAACCACGGTCGTTTTTTGACGCCGGTAGCTACTTGCAGGTTACGAATGAAACATTCCATACCAGCGAGGATTGTCTCAGTGACTGCGGCTGCGCAGATGTCAGGATCTTCTGAGCTAAAGCAGAGCTGCCTCCACGGGTACGATGCATAAAATTCTCGCAATCCATCCCAGCCTGCCGACATATAATGCCACACACGACCACAATTAGTTGGCCCAGATGGATTAGGTTGTGTGTATGACACTTGAGTTCGAACGAGACAGTGGTCCGAGGAGCCAAGAGGCGCATCCACTGAGACGGTATATCCATCCGGACGTGTAGTCAGCAGAAGGTCCAGTAAGGAGCTCGTATGGTCCTCTATATCTGGTATACTCGTTGGAAAAAATACCAGCTGAGAGAACCCATAGGTCAGAGCAAATTTATGAGCAGATATACCTGGATAGTTATTGGTTCGATAACAGAGCCATTCACGATGGTGCGCGTTAAAGTCTCCCAAAATAACTAGTTCTGCTGTGGGATATTATAGCTCTAGAACTTTGTTAGTTGTCAAACTCAGGTGCGTGAAGAGTCGAGTTACGTCCGTGTCACCGCTATGAGACCTGTGTAGGCACGCATAGATACGAGTGTGGCCGCCGTGATCTACGCGTACCCACAATATCGACAGGTCCTGTCTTCAAGGCTATGAAGGCGGCGACAGCAGATATCCTCTCGGACGAACATATGTATCACAAAATTGTGCTCGAGTCGGCGTGAATACCCTGAATGTTGCAAAAATCCACATTGAATGTGGATGGAGTGGCCGCTGAAAAAACTCTTTTTCATTTATTTCTTGCCATATTTATTTAAAAGGGTTATTAAGACTAAAGATGAGGATTTACTGCACAGACAGCTTAGAGGAAAAAAGGTGTGGTACTAGAACTGCCGAGGCATGGCACGGATGATACGGTTGCTGGCACGGCGGGCGGAAGGGGCTCTGATCCCCCTCTGTTGTAGTAGCCGGGTCCGCCGTACCAGCACGTCGCGTCTACGCCGGTCCTCCGCTGTCCGCGCAGCGAATCCTCAAAGAGCTCTGGCAACCTTACTCACCGCCAGGAACACAACACTACTTAATGTAAGTGTTATTGTGGCCGCGGTTTTCTGTAAGGTGGAGGTACTTCCTCTGTTCGGGCCGCTCATTCGAATAAGTACTCGCTATGCCCCGCTTTATTTTTTCGGGTGGCTTATTCGAGCGAGTACTTGCAGTGCAGTGTTTTATGATAAAAAATTATTACTAATGTTATGTTGTTTAAATTGACAATAATACGTCAGGTCTATTAAGAACCTCGGCCCAAACTGTTAATTGCCAGTTATGTTTATTGATGTCATCTATTTGCCAGTTAAATTATTTTTTTAGCATTAAGTCTCATAAACAGTACTTAAATTTTGAAAAAATAATGGCTGTAAAGTTTATTTGTCACTTTCTTGGCTTATTGCGTCACTTTCGTGGGATCAAGAACTTCAAAATATTATATTTACTTATGGATTTGCTTGTATTATCAAGCGCTTTAAGTTATTTACAGAAATTGTTCAAATAAGTAATAAACTTAAATCTGCCACGAAGGTGACGATGAGAATCGCAGCGATGAGAATTACCCATATAGTTTATAATTCTTAACACACCAACTGAACTGATTCGGCTAAAAATTGAAAATGGATTTACCCTAACATAACACATGCGCTACATTTTATCCCAGTAAATTTGAACGTTTCCACGTTATTTATTTAACCGAATTCTAAGGACTACGAAAAGAAGCTAGTTATATTCAGGTACTATATGTGACAACTATTTACCAGATTTTTCCCGTGTAAGTATGATTACTCGGAAAAATTTAGGAATCCATCTTTTCATTCATAAAAAATCCTATAGGTTTGCGGTTGGGAGCGATGGAGCAGTGTATGAAGGTCGTGGATGGGATACCGTGGGAGCTCATGCTCTGAAATTCAACCGTTTCAGCATCGGTATAACTCTTATTGGGGATTGGACCGGTATGTATATAACTTATCCTGCTGAATAAAAGTAAGTAGCTATTATGATGGTAAATACCCTATAAGTAGACAACTCAATATTACACCTGTTTTTTTAGGGTTCCATACCCAGAGGGTGCCAATGGAGCCCTATTACTAAGACAACGCTGTCTGTCTGTCTGTCCGTCTGTCCCACGATTAAAAGGCTCTATCTTTTAGACTGAAACAAGTAGAAGCCTGAATTTTTCACAGAATATGTATTATAATGGGGGATTATCTAACAAATAATAAAAAGTTAAAATTTATGGGGGTCCCAATACAAGTAACACCTTTTTGGTTTTTTTGCTCTATCTTAAAAACAGCAGTGAAAAATAGTGTAAAGTTTAACAATAAATAATAAAAACCGGCCATCTGTGAGACGGGCCCAAGCAATCACTATTTTAAATTACTGGGACAGCGCCATCTAGCTTATAATTAAGAGAAACAGTAACACATTTGTTTGTTGGAAACGTATTTATGGTGGAAAGTACGAAACGCCCGGCGTGTCCACGGTGAGTGCGAGAAATTGGCCGGTTTTTTTGACTATATCCCTCATCCTTCATCATGATCTATGACTAAGTACCTATGTTCCATTTAAAACAATGTATCGCAAAAATAAGATGTTTGCATTACACGCAAATGAACTGATGCTTAGCGATAGTTCGATTGAAACACCACTATATATAATTGTTTGGATGAATCGATACCTCTAAATTAAATATTTCAAGCCAGTTGTACCTACCTAAACCATCATGGCTCGATATAAAGTACTGGAACCTTATAGATTTAAAGATAAATCTCAATTCCATTTTATCAAAAATTGATACAAATATACTGCATAGTATAAAGAATGCGTAAAGAGCGCATCAATTTCAAATTGCTTGCAAATAAAACGCACGATTCCGTACGCATGTGTTGCATTTAATAAACTAACATATTCTTTCCTCTGTAGAGACCCTGCCGCCAGCTGAGCAGCTTAAAGCAGCCAAGTATTTAATAACAGCGGGTGTAGAGTTGGGCTACATTCATCGAAAAT
The DNA here is from genome assembly GCA_946406115.1 of Apoda limacodes. Classification (NCBI taxonomy): domain Eukaryota; kingdom Metazoa; phylum Arthropoda; class Insecta; order Lepidoptera; family Limacodidae; genus Apoda; species Apoda limacodes. Next base: position 15,142,383 of record OX291559.1, read on the forward strand.
ACAAACTAGTGGGACATCGACAAGTCGGGAACACAGTCTGTCCCGGAGACATGCTGTACCAGGAGATACAACACTGGCCGCACTACAGCAGCGTTCCTGATTCCGCTGACGAATTGCAAAATGAAAAAGAGCCGACTGAAAATTTTGCAGTACTTACTTAAAAATAAGACGACCGTCAAAATTATAAAAGAGTTTTGCATGAAGTTCCTTAGATTTTTCTTTGTTGATGTTTGTTTGATTTCACTTACTTTTTTTATTTACCTGTTTACGTACATCACTACAATAAGAATACTCATTTATTTATTGCTTAATTTTTAATTTTTAAATAATAATTTATATAAAAACATGTTTTGAACCTTTTTTTACTTAAAATGACACCTTATTATGACGGCAGTGTGGCATAATGAAAATTATGCAGTCAGAAGAAAAACCTTAATACAAAAGAAAAAATGTGTGAATACTGTTTTGAAGAATTTGAAGATACATAAAAACCCTTGGGCCTATTTGACAAACGAGACAATTGTAAATTACAATGACAATTGCGGAAGCAATATGGAATTTACAGAACAAATATAATATGTTGCTGCTCACCGATTCTGGAATGTATTCCAAATTGTCTTAGTAAATTACAGATGTCAAGTTTATGTTTATTTAGGTTGTCGTGAGGCTGTCATCTGTTCTCAGCTAGCTCCTCGTAGATGACACATCACATCGTATGACCTAGGTATCGGAGATGCGGGCCGATTGGGCCCCGAAAGAGTTTCGTCGATCATCAAATGGTAGTAATTGTTAAGTTCTTAATTGATTTCTATGATATATATTTACATAGGATTATCTAGTTTTTAGTTTTGGGTATCTATATAGTTTATAGTTTTGGGTTCTTGTTGTATCACGATTTTTAATGCTAAATTATCGGGTTTATTTGTTGTGATTATTTTCTGGGAGTGCTTCTGATACTCGGAATTGTTGTTACCGAAGAGATTAAGTTTTAAGTATCACACACAACGCATTACATATTTTCGCGATGGAACTTGTAGTAGTATGTATGTATTTCCTGAAATATTTCAATTTAAGAGTAATTTAGACTTTTTCAAAAAAATATTTTTAGTCAAAGCCTACAGGCGACTGAAGTCAGCTGTCAAAAAACTCAGTAATATTGGTGAAAGAGGGCTAATGGACTCGATCACCTGACACCTGTTTTGTTAGGATTTAGTTGAGCGGTAGGTGAGATACTGGTATGCCGAAAGAACATTAAAACATATAAAACTCGATTTCCCCGAAACGTGCGAGTAAAATATTACGTACTTATGCCTATATATTGCATTTCAGAAACTGGTCAAGATCACACGCCATAGTCAACAAACCATCTGGTCTAATATCTTTTTGCCTATTTCCTCTAAGATTAACTGATTGCCCTTGTAATAAGAACAAGGCCCTCACATTTATTCGACCATCGATGCAAAAGTCCTGGATTTAAATTCCGGCTTGGACATGAATCTTTTTCTTTATTTGAGTTCTTGTTTCGCATTTTAAGCCAAGACATTATTTAATTCTAATGAAATGTCTTTTAAGAACTTAGACTTAAAATATTTCCACCAAGATCTCCCCAGAATATATATTTGTATAAAATGTGCCTAAATCACTGAAAATAAACATAAATTTTGTGCAAAAATTTATTGTGTTTATCATTAATTATTAAAACAATAGATGAAGCTTTATAAATTATAAGGTATACATACTTAATTAAAAGTTCATATTTACAAATCACATTGATACAAATAGGCACCTTGAAACACGTTTTGTATTTAAATACCTAGTAGATATAAATACTGACAAGCTAAAATAACTAGTCACTCACAAAGACGACAATATTTCCTAAACAACTCATGATAACTCTATGAACTAAAAAGAACATTGAAACGTATTAAGTAACTTATTTTGTTATTTATGTGTAACATTTTGTTCCATGATCCATCTTTACTAGTTTACGAAATATTGTCGTTTAGTAATTAACTAGTTATTATTGCTCATCAGTGTATAGAAGTCGTTAAACAATCTGACCATAATTTTTGTATACGTTTTAATAATTATCGCAGTTATTTTGTGAATAATTATCTTGCTTAGGTAAGGTACCAACATTTTGGTGACATAAGAACGTGTTTCTATGTTTTTTGAAGATAAATCATAAAAATATGCTTAAATAATTTTATAAATATTTCAATTAGATCTATTACTTATGTTTTATAGTTAAACTTTACATCAGTAACTTCGATTAATAAAATTGTGAGCATTTTTTTCAACATTTATTACTATTTTTTTACTCATTAGGAAATAAAAGCCGTTTATTTATTTTGTTTTTAATGCGATCTTATAAATATTGTTAACGTGGGATCAAAATAGTTATAGAAAGAGAAAAGGATATACTATTATTATTAAAACTACATACATGACTAAAGGAATACAATGCGTGGTAATTGATGAACAGGCTTTAGTTTTAAATAAAAAAAAAATAATCTTTTTTACGATTTGCGTCAAAAAAAAATTATATACAGCAGCTATTTGCGCTTTCTTTAAAAATAGATGCTTATTAAAATTATTTATTTTTTAAACCAAAAAGTAGGTTATCAATTCGTCGGCAAGTTTATTTTTATAGCTTTCATTTTACAAATAGCTAACTGTGCAGAGTTATATAGTATATATCTATGTATGACATAAGATACAAACAATATTTTAAATATTAAAATAGCTGTTCTTGTCCTTGGGCTTTTTATTAATGACTATAACATAAATTTAACGATATTTTTGATTGGGATAATAATATTGGGATGTTACATGAATATTTATTACCTACACTCTATTTTTTCTTTCTTTTCTTATTTTATAAACAAAATTCTAACCTTATAAAACTATGAAACAATGATTTTGACAATTTAGAAAATGAGAATGAGAAATATAATAAATAAATATTTACTTACTTTTAAGGTTAGAATTTTGTTTACAAAATAAGACAAGTAACAGAAAATAGGGTTTACTAACTCTAATAGTTTTGACATGACAACGTCTTATAAATTGGTTTGCCGGGTGACACTTCAAGAAACTGCGTTACGCTCCGCTCACGTTATGCGCTCACAATGAGAGCGAGTGAGAGGCACGCGCCCGCCTAAGAGCGAGAGAGACAGACATAAAATCATTGTCACGTAAAACTTTCGCCCGTATACCGACTTTACAGGCAACCAGTTTTTAATAATTGTTGATTAAGCAAAATCATCAATAAGAGAGTCGAGTTCTTTTTGTAATGAGCCCGATTCTTCTCTTTGTTTAAGTACATCATCTTTCAGTCTATCTACATTAGCTAGCAGGAGGGCGTTGCCTTTCTTCAATGCATTCACTCTAGACTCGTGTCTCTTCACTCGTTTGCTGAAGTTTTCTTTTTTCTTCGGTAATGGAGCATCCTGTAAATGTAGAAAGGTGTTTTGTCAAAATTTTGGATATTAGATTATTAATGGTTGGATCAGTCATGTCAGATTTGTTAACTTATTAACTATTATTAACGAGCCCGAGGTGGATGGAGGTGGTAATAAAAGGTTATATAGGGTATTATTTTCTGTCATAACAAAAGTATTTAGAAAAAGACTATGTAAAAAATTTACTTAAAAAAAGTATAAAATCAAATCGTTTCTATAAGATACACAAATTGTTCCGTATCGTGATTTTGGCTTTTTTTATTATATAGACTACATATTTGAACTATGTTCATCTGTATATTAAAATATATCGTATCTTTGGTTTTAACATAAATGATACCTACCTCGGGCTCGCTTTCACTCTCTGTTTCACTTTCAGTATCTTGTTCAGTTTCCGTTTCCGTTTCTTCCTCTTCAGTAGCGCTCTTCTTCTCCTCTTCTGACTCTTCTTCCTCTTCTTCTTCGTCTTCTTCATCTGAGCCAACTTCTTTCATCATTGCTGCCATTTTATCCACCTCACGTTTTAGCGCTTTGTATTTTCGTTTCTCTTCCCTATAATTAAAGAATTTCAAATGAATAATTAATTGGTTAAGATACTTACTGCGTTTAAATTAGCTATGTCAACGTTAGCAATAGATGTAAAGGTACTCATCCAATAAGTTTTGTTAAGGTATAAACTAAATGTTGAAGAGTAAATAAAAGAGAAATAAAGTGATATGTTTTATTAATATTAGAATGAATTTACAATTCATAAATCGTTAAGATGCAATTATAATGTTATGGTGGTCTTTTCATCTATGAGAAATGTTATTTGATTTGCGTAGTGGTTAAAAAAAATAATTGAAAAATCAGAATACTACTGGCTTAAGTATAAGTGATATCTAGAAATTTAAAAATGATGGACTTGCGTTGTATATTTTTTTAACAATTAGTATTAATCCCATAAAAATTACTGACTTGAGAGCTCCCTGCTGATTCTTCAGTGACATCTTTAGGCCCATACGTTCTTTTTTCATATGATCTTGTTTTTCTTTCAAATGCCGTATCTTATTCTTCATATTCCGCACTTCTTTTTCCATTCGTTTCTGTTTCTTTTCTTCACTCTCCTCCTGAAACATAATAAGGTGTTTCATATTTACACGTTTTAGAAATGTCTTAACTTTCTGAATCTTAAAAACTTTAACATCCAATGTTATTGGATAAATAAGGGGGTTTCGAAAAATAAGGATACTAGAAAGCTGCCAAGTATAAAATTCTAGACCCAATGGTTTAATTTTTGCGATTTTTTACAGACAGGCATTTGATTTAGTATAACCAAAATGTACAAACTCTTGATTCCCAAATTTACCTCTTCATGTTAGGTATATAAATTTATAATTGGATGAATAAAAACCAAATTGAATGGTTTTGTTATCTCAATGGGTTTAATGACAAAAATGACGGACTTTGATACCTATATCGACACTTCTAAGATGCACTTTTAAAAATGGTTTGTTGTTACGTGCCTACGTGATACTACATCTGAATTTCATGTTTTGTAGTTTGGTTATACATTGATGAAACAAACAAAAATGATGTCTCTCTTTATATAATTGTAGAGTTTGCTGGCCTTATTAAACTTATTATTTTTATTAATGGAATGACTACCAGAATCGGAAACAATGTATTGTCCGTTATTTTTACAATATTTTTGACGTGACAACGTCTTATAAATTGGTTTGCCGGGTGACACTTCAAGAAACTGCGTTACGCTCCGCTCACGTTATGCGCTCACAATGAGAGCGAGTGAGAGGCACGCGGCATGGTTAGCCCGCCTAAGAGCGAGAGAGACAGACATAAAAAGTGAAAGGCACAAGTTGTCACGATTCCGGACGGTTGTCCGACACTATTTTTTTTTATATGCAGGTGTAATGGGTAGTTAATATCAACTACAGCTTACATATATCAGGCATACCATTTTTAAAATTACCAAAAATATCATGCACTAGAAACTTTATAAGAAGTTAATTATAGATCTACTATGTCAATTTCGGTACTAAATAAGAAATTAAGATAGGAATTTACAAATGTCCTCGTACATAATAATAATAATCTAACTTATCACTAGATTGAAATCATTATATCTACTTACGTTTTTAGGTCAAAATATTCTTTTAGTTTATAAAAGGAATGTGCTATCAACCATTTCCTTAGTACAAATTTAAACTTCCTATTAGTTAGAGCCTTAATTTCAGTTGGCAAATGGGTATCGATGTGTAGAAAGTGCTTTTATAAAATATATTGCATTTACAAGGTGGGACATACGGATTATCTCTACGCTTTACATTTCTTATGAATCCAGGAATAACATTTACATTTTTTGTAAAGTGATGATAATGTCTCCTGACAAATAAACATATTTCATATACGTAGATGTCAGTTAATGTGAGAAAACCTTTGTTTTTAAGCAAATCACAAACTGATTCATAATACGGTCGAATATAAATATTCTCATTCTCATTCGTTTTTGTATTCCCCCAATACAGTACGCCGTACGTAAGAAGAGGATATACATGTTCATAATACGCGCTTTTTGCAATATCTACTTTCCCTATATCAATTAATTTCGATATTAGATAACAGTATCTATTTAATTTTTTGTTTATTGAATATATGCGCGATTTCTTATTCAAATGTTTTTCAATAGAGTTACTTAGAAAACCGATGTCATTTACTTCTTCAACCTTATTGTTATTAATTATATTAATAAATCAATTATTAATTATATTAATAAATAAATTATTAATTATATTAATAAATCAATTATTACTTATATTGTTACTTATAAATCAAGATTTGTACGTTCTTTTTTGTAGTTTCTAGAATGGATAGCTTTGGTTTTGTAATGTATATACTTTTTCAGATTTATTTCGCTTAGCCAAAATACAAGTGCATTTAAAGTATTATTTATGTCTTCTTCATATTCTTTCTTAGTTTTTCCCTCTTTTACAATAACTGTTGCATCATCCGCAAACATTACGCACAGGTGTTCTGTCAATTTCGGTAATTCATTTATGTATATCAAGGATATGCATATTTTTCTTCTCCATGTACCATTTTGTTGTGTATAACTTTCTCGATTAATTTTTATAAGTTTGGTAGTAATAATACCGGTTTATAATTGCTTGCAATGTTATGTGGTCCTTTTTTGTGTAATAGTATAACTAAACTTATTTTCAAGTTGTCAGGAAAGCAACTATTTTCTATCATTTGGTAAAATATAACTAAGTGGTTCGGCTATGTAATAAATCCAAGATTAAAGGACTTCCATAGACTGTCATGCCCACAATTTTTTTTTAGTTTTTTGACATTTTGATCCGCATCAGTACGACCTTAAGGAATATAGAATTACATACAACAGTCTCTTTTGGCTTATATTAGTCTATAAAATTTTGGTCTGCGTTTTGAGCGGCAAATATATTATTAAAATAATTTGCTATTTCTGATGTGCTTGTAAGAGTACAGTTGTCATTTTTTATACTTTTTACTGTTTTCTGAATGTCATTTGTAATAGTGGTATATTTTTTTACCAGATCCCAGGTTGCTTTCATTTTGTTATTAGATTTTTTGTTGAAATATATATTTGCTTTACTTTTTAAGCATCTAATAACCGACTTAAGCTTATTTTTGTATCATTAAAATTTGAGTTTATAGTACGCTTAGTTTTTTTTGTTTTAAGTATAATTGCCTCTTTTTGTTTCTTGTAGGTAGAATACCTTTAGTTTTCCAGTTTGCCTTTCTTTTAGAAGTAATCTTAATTAGTTTAACAGGCAAAATACCTAGCTATAACATAGCTCGTAAATCATGCTAAATAATTATAAAAAATATTGTAAGCTGCGTTCACATTATTTTGTTCATATGCTTCAAAGAAATTTATCTGGTTCATGTATTTTAAAAAATTAGCTAAATTAACTCCAATTTTGCTTTTAAAAACGTACCAGAATTTCTGGGTATAGCTGTATGGTAGCTCTGTGATTTGCCTGATAGTCCTGTATGAATAACACTAACATCATATTTCTTGATATTGTCAATGGACGTATTCGATTGCTGTTTTTTTTTTTTTTTTTTTTTTTTAACCCCTATGGTGGTAAACAAGCCCACGGTCCGCCTGATGGTAAGCGGTCACCGTAGCCTATGGATGCTTGCAACACCAAGGGCATATCACTCGCGCGTTGCCGACACTTCAGAAATCTAATAACTTCTTTTTTGAAGAAGCGCATACTGTAGTCCATAGAGAAAACCTTGGCAGGGAGTTCATTCCACAACCCAAGCGTTTGCGGAGGAAGTTTCTCTGAAACCGCACTGTACGCGACCATTTCGGTTCTAAAGTGTGAAAATGAATTCCCTGCCGATGGCGAGCGGTGAGTTACACGAGTCGGTTTCATTATTGTACATTATAGTTTGAAAGCAGTGACGTAAATAATATAGAGTTTTTATTTTGTTCTGATATGTTTATATTGAAATCAACGACTAGAATATTTTTTTTCAAAAGGTTTTCTTGTACAGTACCTATAGTTTCTAAACTATTTAAGAATACATTTATTTTACTGTTAGGTGATATTTAAATGCATACTACTGTAAAATGTATTTCAGGTAGCGAGATTCCACAGCATTCTAAGTTACCATCTAGAGCTTTATCATTTAACAAATCTAATCATCGTGATGCTTAGTTAATATGTCTAATAACTATAAATTATATGAACCGTAATTCTTTGAAGTAATTCAAACGTCATTATGTTAATTTTAAACATTATTATAAAAATGTATTTAAAGTAACGAGTAAAGAGAAAAATGTTTGCTTAATACTTAACTCCCCTTAATCTGCTTACATAATTTACTGTTTACTCCCTATAAAATCATAATAGTAGTATTGTAGTTATGCAACCTGGAATTTGACTTAAGCGTGAAGGTTGTGGTTAAAAAGGCATATAGACCTACAGAAATTGCGTGCAGAAAAATTGCTTGGTTTTAACATACGCTTTGTATATCATAAGAGAGTACGTACCTCTTCTTCTTCTGATATATCTTCTTCTTCAAAGCTGTCATCTTTAGTAACAGAAAGTTGTCTAAGAGCATGACTTGATCGTCTAGATCCGACGCTTGATGGGTAAATACCCTGTAAATTTTAAGATTAATTAATGGATTTTGTTTAACATCCAATGCAGGGAAAAGAAGGACACTTTTTACTTGAAAGGTGCTTAACACTTAGTCTACCACAATGGCCGAGTGCGGTTTTGGCTTATTCAGCATGCAGTCATATCATTCGCGCACGCTATTTCTAACATAAAATTTTCCTGGGTAGTAAGTATTTAATAGGAAAAACGAATAGGATATATGAGCACTCTGCTCTTTCGCGTTCCAGTCATTTAGGCGACTGTTTCGACTTGTTAGTCATCCTATATAATGTATTTATTTACAAACAAAATTAACCCAAAATTACCTCTACAACTTCATTGTTAGTAAAAGCATTGTTTGTTACGTAGTTGTTATTGTTAGAGTCATTAGTAGTCCTCAATTTTTGGGCTTCAGCGGAATTAACATCTATATCCAATAACCTGCATTCTTTTTCAAAGTCCAGTTGCCGTTTTTGATAAAACGATAAAGGTTCTTCAGATGAATACAATTCTTCGATTTTGTTCTGAAAAAAAAATATTAGTGCAAAGCGTTTTGTTAATTTTAGCAGCATAGCGAAATAAAACAGTTTACAGTTAGGTAAAGACAACACAATTTATAAGTTAAATAAATATTACCGCTAGAGCCTGTTCTAATTTTTTCTCCAGTTCAGCGTTCTTTCTCTTAACCTCTTCTAACTCTGATTGAGCAGTGTCTCTATCTTCTGCTGCTTGTAAATATTTCTTTTCCAAATCGTCTGCTGTTTCCTTTGCACTTTCTACTTCAGTTTTTAAGCTAGTAACAAGTTTGTCATCATAGGCATCCGTAACAGATATAACAGTCTTTTTTTGTTCTTGTTTGACGATTGCTCGTTCTCTTGCTAATTCTGCTTCTAAGTTTTGTATTCTTGTTAAAAGTCGTTTGTTTTCTCTTTCTTGTGCTTCTTTATTCCTTAAATATTTTTAAAAAACGTTATATCATCATTCAATCTAAAAAAAATTTTAGCTTCTCAAATTTTTCTTGTTTTGAGTGTATTTCTGTGTTAAGAATACGATATAGACCGAGACAAGGCCGACGGATTTAATTTAGAAAAACTGACAATTACGGCCTGTTTTAGTAGATTGTTACTGTACTGTAAAAATAAAATGATGCTTTCATTTCTATTAATATTTTGGTGAAATCAATTTTTTGTATCTGTGATTATATTAAAAAAAAACTTATTGATTTAATAAAGTTGTTGTTTTTGTTATCAAATAGATTCCCTTTGTATAATTAGAAAATTTCAACTAAAAATCGGAGTAAGGTTACTCGTAACGTAAATGATTTTAAATTGCATTTTTTTAAATTGAAAATCTTAAATTGCATTTTTTCTTTTTAAACCTCATATACCTACCTCAACATGTAAACTTTTACAAAATCCAAAATTACATTAGTAATCGATTTGTGTACGATCGATAAAGTTACATGGCATTTAAAAACAATATGTCATAGTTTACCTTAACTCTATAGCTAGTAGTTGTTTAGTAGACTGTAGATCATCCCTGACTTTGTCGATATCGTCCATTTCATCTATATCATCTTCTTCTGCTGTTGCAGGAACCTGTTTTTCATTCAAACTAATATTATTAACAAATTATATTTTATGAATTCATTTTATTGAATAACTTCTGTCTTTATAACTATTTTTATTATTTAGACTACATTTTATTTTATGTAGCAATGTCTAATTTTGTGGTTCTTTTAATTTTGTGCCATTTAGTGCTTTGCTACAACTACTATTATAAGTTTATTGTTAATAAATAAAATGTTTAGTTAAATACTAACCTCAGCCAAACCTGCGACTGAAACACCGGATGGCGAAGTAGCTAAATTAGCCTGTGACATTGACTTTTGTACTTGCTCCTCTATTGTCATTTGTCTTCTGAACTTTCTAAGACCTTCCAAGTTTGGTTTACTTCTATCATTTGTCTTTGCTTTCTTTAACTTCACTCCTTTAGAAATTTCTTTTAGTAACTCGTTGTGGGAATTGGGTTTTTCTGATTCGAAAATAAATTGATCTTTGTTCTTCACAACTGTTGATTTAGTTATAATGGGACTCGATCTAAAAAAAATGCATTTAATGGCATGAAACTAAGGAAAGCCGAGGTGGTCTAGATTTCGATGTCTACCTTGCGTTTTGATGGGCGTGCGCTTAAACCCGGCAAGGACCATTGTGTGTTTTGAATAATCAAGTAATTGATCGTTTACACCACTGATTTTTTTGGAAAAAGAAAATTCCTTTAGAAAACTTGCATGCGTCTCAGGAGAGTTTTAAAAGAAGACGTATATAAGGTCCAACATTCTGCAATGGGCACACGGGTTGGTCTCTAAACCGCCATTGATGGCCCAAACCCAGTTTGTGAGGGTAGGCCGGTGCCCCAACAATGAGAACGTATGAAGGTTAATGCACATTATAGTAAAATTTTGTAAAATACGCGGAATAATGTACAGTTTTAAACTGAAATTCGCCCTTGTACGAGTAACAACAAATTACGTTTTGAAATAAAAAAGACATCCTTATTACTATATTGTTTATCTTATTATTAGATGACAAAAATAAAACAAATCATTAATCTGATCCAAAGCCTTTATAAAGAATGCATTGAAGTATACTGATACAAAATTATTATTTCCGTACATTTAGTTCAAGGTTGCCGAAGGGATTTATTTTAAAGAAAAATATCTACTTCCCAAAACAAGTAGTATGAAATATTAAAAATAGTCTTGTAATATTTTATACAGTTATTTTGCTTTGCGTCTTGTTCGTGTTTGTACTATATTTGCAATTTACTCACCTGTCATTACAAACCACATGTTTTAACTTCTTTCCCTCCTCAACTTCTTTCATCATGTCACTCCAGTCTGGTCTCCTTCTTGGTCTACTTCGAAGCTGCTCTAATCTTTTTATTTTTGCAGGATCTATTGGTATCTTTTTGAACTCGGGCGGCGGGGGCATCTTTGGTGGCAACGGTGGAGGCATGGGTGGTGGTGTTGGTTTCAGGAGGCCTAATTTCAACAAGTGTAACTGTATTAAATTACAAATTATTTAATGCTTCAGTGGATTTTTAACTATGGGTTTTTTTAGTTTTATAAACATAACGTTGCTGTACGTAAAGCTTAGTATTTGTTATATCCACGCTATAAAAATATATAGTACATATTAAATTGAAGTTGAATATTAAATAAAATTGAAAAGCCTATACCTAAGCCTATCCATGGTTATTTCAATTAGGATATTGATATTCTAAGAAAGACGTAGCAAACCTAAAAATAAAGCTTCGTGTGAATCATCTGTTTCAGCCATTGCCTTTTTATAAATTTTAAAGTCCTAAGTAAGTAAAATATTTAAGAAGATATATCCAGTTCACTGACTAAAATAAGCAAAACAACAGTTCATTATGAATCTATTAAATGTACACCAATTAACAATTAACACTTCACTGTCATATTTCTAAACACCATTGAAATATTCATAGTTTAATATACTAAGAAACATCCCATCTCCTAGTATTGTTTTCAACTGAAGTGGATCCTATTTGCACCTGACGCGCGCCTGCAATGAACGCGGAACTATCTGAGACTATTTTAGGTCGCAGTTAGACCACAATCTGAAGTGGCGCACAAGAGATCAAAAGGTAGACGCCACTAAAACGAGCATAATCTACGCTCATGTTGACATTTCTGATCATTAAATTTAATCTTTTCTTTTTACGTCCCAACAGTAAATATAAGATACTATGAAGTGTATTAAGGGTGGTACGGAAAAGAATACTCACGGGCGTTTATTTAGAAGCATTTAATGACTCAAGTTTGTAATTTCTGTACAATCCGTGTTACTCATCATATTTTTATCACATTTGCAAATAAATAAATAAAACTGTGAAAACATAAATGAACCTATCATTAATAAATAAACTTATTATAAAGTCATATCAATTGAAATGCCGAGAGCAGAAGTATAAATAACAACGCAACTAACGGTATCTAGAACGTTGTATGCATAAAAGTTTTGGCTGAAGTTTTTTGTAGTTTAGTTCATATTGAACCATAGATGGCGCTTTTATACATGAGCTTAGATGAATAGACACAGTACGTAGACCGCGTGCAGTGCACAGGACAGGTTTCATATTATGTCATAACCGCTCGTGGGTTCTATGAATCTGCGCTTTGAATTGAAGGAAGAAATATTTACAAAGTAAAAGCCCGTGGAAGAAATTAAGGTCTTTGTCTGCACGTAATGACACTGTTTAAAAGTAAGTATGATGAAAAATGATTTTCTTCATGGTTTTAATCCTTAAACGAGGGAAACGAGTAGGCGGATACAAACGCATATCATAATGTGGGGGATACTTAAGTCCTGTGTGACAGGTGACAAGCCCATAACCGCAACACTGATTTTGACACAATGTAACTGGACTAAAGTAGCTTAATATATGTCCTTTAAGTCGCAAGTAAGTAAGTAAGTAAGTTTAGAATGAAATCAATCAAGCAAAGAATAATATACCATATTTTCCAGGTCTTGAACTAGAATATTAAGAAAAGCTCTCAATGCAGAAAAAATAGATCTGGATATAAATACGTTTTATGAAAGCTCTTATGGTCATTAAATTTTTACATGACATTATTAATGTTTTGATGTGATTAGACGTCTGAAGATTTGCCTTACAGAATAAGGTTATCCCTACAATTTTATCTCATTACAGTTTGTTGTCTCTGCCAAAATCAATCGATATTTATAGTTGCATGGATAATTTCACGTATCGAGCAGTTGAGGACTTGCTAAAATTAAATGATTCATAAAGTGTTAGTGTGTCAATGTTGATGTTGCAGCTTGATAAATAGATCAGGAATGTTATTTGTAAAATCTTTGTTGATAAGTTTTATTAGTTGTTTGTAGTTCGTAGAAGGTACTGTGTTCGTAAGTACAATTAAAAAACTTACGTCAATATTCCGTCTTGCTAATCGATTTTTGATATCGAGAATGTTCCATAATGAAAAAAAATCATATCAATATAATGCTTGATTTAAATGTTATCGAATATCATAAGTATACCTTAGTATTCTGAAAATTCATCTGTATTGCGTTCATAAATTAATTCTTTCTTTAATATAGTTTTTATATTATTTTAAAAGCGTATACAACTTGTGATATACTTACTGAAGAAAATCTCCTTAACTTTAAAATTTAAACATTAAATTATAATTCGTACTTACTTCTCAAGCTTTCATTCTTAGTCAACGTATGGCCTTTTGGAAGTTCATTAGCTAAGGTTTTGTCTATATTGTCTTTGACGCGCTCGTGCAGTGGATCTCTCCATTTTTTAAGTGCGATGTCATCTTTGGAGGGTTGTTTTTGCAGCGATGGCTTACGAGGTGGAAGCTGAAAATAAAAAACAAAATTCTCTCAAAGCGTTTGGATCTGACTCATGTTTATCATATAATTTTGGATTACTATGGTCTCATAAGTATAAATGTTAAACAATATGTCGGCATACAACTCTATCTTATTTATCTGAATAGTTAAAGTTTTTGAAACCTTCATACGAGCCCTTATTAGGCACTACAAATTACAAATTTATTAACGTTCAGCAAAAGATATGCATCAACTGAGAAAAAGAAAGGCAATGTGATTTGAATATACCTTAGATGGAGTCTTTTCCAGTGGCGTCGGTGGTTTAGAAGTCATTTTTGATTTACTGTCAGTGGTTTCTTCTACTTTAGACTTATCATTAGCTTTAGGAGTGGGTTTTGATTCTCTTGTTTGATTTGTAGGACTCTTTTCACTGGCGGTTTTATTGTTTACTATACTGTTTGCTTTTGGAGCTTCATTCTTCTCTGGTTTTTTGTCTACGAGCGAAGCAGATTTATCTTTAGATTTTTCATCAATTGTTCTCACACTTCTAAGTGTAGGTTTTTCTGGAACTTTATCGTTTGAAACTTTATTCTCAGGTTTTGGTGTTTCCGTTGATTTTAACGTTGACTTTGTAAATCTAGGTTTTTCTTCCGCCGGTCTAGTTGCTTTATCTGCTTGTTTTGCTGCCGATGGTTTCACTAACTTTTCTTCTACAGTCTCAGGAAGGCCGTTTTCTGACTTTTCTTTAATTGTCGATTGTTTCTTCAAAACAGCTGTGAAATAATAATATAATGTATATAAGTACCTACACATATAATACAAATAATATTTGGATAATGTTTTCATATAATAATTAAAACTATTTGTATTATTAAGATAACGCAAGCGCAATAATTTGAGTAAACTCAATACTTGTAAGAAATACCATAAATCGAAATTAAAAAAAACTTTTTAAGAAAAAAAAACATTTTTTAAAAGAAAAACATAATTGCCACCTTTGCTATTAATTGCGGTCGGAGAAGCAGCTATATATAAGGTCCAAACAGCGGTTATTTAAGATCATCAATGGAGAATAAAATTAAATGTATTAAAATCAATACACATAAACTTTACCAATTACAAAGATGTCTGGTATTTATTAATAGCAAGATAATACCATTGAGACCATAACCATATAAGGTGTTTAGGCATGACGCTCTGTGCAAAGTTACGCTAAAAAACTCACGTTAATAATGTAAAGGTAAGTTGAAACTAAGGTACAAAAGGATGTATTGGCTGCAAAGGGAGACATTTTACTTTAGCCGTGTACAACAAAATATTACTATACAAACAAATCCTAGTGCCAGTGTGCATCTATGGTATACAACTGTACCAAAAAGATTAATATCGCAATCATGCAAAGATTCTTAAATAAGATTCTCAGGGCAATTATAGTCAATGCACCCTGGTGCGCAAGAAGCGATGCTTTCCACCTGGATGTTAAAGTAGAGTTTGTCAATAAAATTATCAATATGTACGCAAAACATTAATCATTTTTGAAATGACGAGGTAGCCCAGCTCCGCGACAACACATACATAGTGAGCGAAAAAGCTCAAACGAACTCTTTGAGTTAGTGTAGTTTTATTAAATGACTCATTAGCCTCGTTGGTCAGATCGTATTAAAATTAGGGTACGATGTTTCATTTGTAAACTAGGAACTTATAAAAAAACAATTTTAAAGTTATGATTTTTGTGTTTTATGTAGTTTTGCGAATGCTTGTGCCATTATTTGTTGCGCAGGAAAATGTGCAAGTCATAACATTTTCAACACTCGTATTGTAATGTAATAATAACCTATGACTAGCGAATTGTTACCAATGTACCGACTGTGAGGCACAATGCGGAAACATACGCTCAACTAAATAACTGATATCGATACTGGAAATAAATAAAATAGACGAAGAAGATCGAAGAGTGAAAAACTGATATTAAGTATTACGTAGTTTAAACTATAAATTAAGTTTAAAAACACAAATATACTAACTAACTAAATTTAATAAATTCGACTTGGATTTTTACAATGCCATAAGCAAACCAACATTTTAAAGTTGAAATTGAAATTAGGAAATGTCCAATGAAAAAGTGACTGTTTGTTTACCTGGTTAAAGGCTACATTAGGAAGTCCTTATCTATACTAATATAATAAAGCTGATAAAGAATTTGTTTGTTAGTTTATTGTTTGAATATATTAAAAATAATGTTTGCCTTTGAATTCTTGAGGAAGATTATAGGTTATTTAGTAACCTATTTTTCTGCGTCGAGCCTTATTTATATATAAAAACCTATAGTCAGACACACATAACAATCAATTACTCAGTTAAGTCCCATTTGTTATGAAAATATTGTTAATTTCTGCATAAAATTGAGTTTTTGGGGTTTAATTGTACCTCGTTTTTATTACAAGAATACAGAAATTGATAGAAACGCGTGGCGCGACCCCGACGCATTGCACTGGTGGCACTTGCGTACGTAAATAAACAGAGCTATTGCCAAGATGGCCGACCTTCGCTATTTTAACGCTGTCGCTTTACGATATTTCCTTTGCCTAAGATTATAGACAACCCGGTTTATTAGTTCCTAGTGTTTTAGGCAAATAACTGATAAAAGTAAAACTTTGTTAATATCATGATAACGAAATCAGAAGTGAACGACTGTGTTCCATATAAACATGTTTCATAAATGCCTTTCAAAGCATGTTGGAGCAAGCAATCAACAGTTTTGGGATAAATCATTATTATTTTCGTTTATTTTGTCACCTGTCACCTGTTCATTTAGCATTGGTGTCAAAATGACACGATTTTATTATTGTTTTTTTTAGCAAGTAATTATGAAGCGTTTTTTTATGATTATTTTTGTCACCTTTTTCACCGAAAATGCAAATCCAGACCCACGTCTGAATGTGGGGGTTTGTTGTTAATTTGTAAAACAAATATAGTTTTTTATTATTTTTAGAGCTCGTGGCCCAGTGACACTCGTCTGGAAACGAAGCGAAGTTAAGTAACGTTGGGCATATTCAATACTAGGATGGGTGGTCGCCTATTGGAAAATTTTTGGAGATCACGTAAAACGTAAAACTGACGGTCCTAGCTTATAACTTTAAAGTCAAGACAGTCAAGTGCCCACTAGTTATACTATGGCCTTAACCTCCTTCTTCAATGAGAGGCTTGTGTCTCTGCAGTGGGGCGTATAACGAACGGCTGAGGCAATATTGTTGTTTGTAGCGTGTGTATGATTAACGTAGTGTATATAGAGCATAAAATATTATACTGGACTACAGTATGGAGTTCTTCAAGTAAGAAGTTATTGGATTTTTGAAGGGTCAGCAACGTGCTGGTGGTGCCCCTAGTGTTACAAGCGTCCATAGGCTACGGTGACCGCCTTAGGCGGACTGTAAGCTTGTTTGCCACCTTAGTGGGATAAGAAATAATAAATAAAAGCATGTATTTATGCAAAGGCAGATCCAGGATTTCAATTTATCGGAATTGAAGACTACACTCATAATAATATTTGATAAACTGTTAGGTTAGAGTCGGATTCGGCGCGCACCGAGAGTTTAAAAATTTTTTTAAAGGCCATATCGCAGCTAACTAGCGCCTCCATTAGATATTCTCAATTTTCTCTTCATAGAAAACGAATTTCTAAAATCCAAGTTTCGCAAATACAAAACTAGTTATAAGCTATTTTTAGAAGGTTTTATATAGTTTCTAAATAATATCTGTGAGTTGTAGTTGGCATTTCTGCTTAAATCGGTTAGTTTTGGATATCTAATGGCGGCGCTAGTGGGGTGTAAGAGGGGCCTTCTTAATAACTCAAAAACTGTTACGGTAAACACAAATTTTATGTTTTCTTTGAAAATAGACAATAATTAGTATCCCTGTCAGTATAATTTATTTAAAACCTTTCTACTTGCAGACTGATAAAATGATCTCCTCCCTTGAAACGGTTTAATATTTATTTAAGTAACATAATTTTATACATTTGTATAAATCTATGTTCAGGAAAATTGTAAAATGAAACCCTGTTGATTTGACACTCCGTTAAAATTTGACGATTAGCTGCTTTATCGGCTGTCAGTCTTTGACAAACACGACAGACTGCTACTGCCCTCAGCAAGATGCGAGTTATGTCATTGACGTTAGTTTTCAAAGTCAAAGTCAATTTTTAAAGTGAAAACTTCTTTAGCGGCGTTGTGCACTTTTTTTGATATTGGTAAAAAATGTTAAACTCGCGTCAGGTCACGTGTCCTGATCGAAAATTCATATAAAATCGGTAAGACTGAACTCCCGTCACATTTATTTACATTAGGTTAGTATTTGTGATGGGTAAAAAATTATAAACTCGCGTCAGACTGATCATCAGATGATGATGAGATGGCGATTATGAGTAGTACAGGGAGGTTGGATATGGGATTTTAATTCTATGACAGATTGAGGTGCCAAATATTCTACGTCAAAAAAGTAAAGAAACAAACATTATTATTTCTTGACAAGTCAAAGACTTGTCTTGTGACATATTCGAGTGTTAAGGGCGAATTGTGTGTTTAGGACATTGGTTCTGTACAATTAAATATGACATATGAGTTGTCTTGTAACATATTTGAATGTTAAGCGCGAATCGTGTGTAAAGGTTTTCACTTCTGCCGGCACTTCCGGAGTGCAACTCTTTTTCTTTTTATTCAAATTAGGTTTTTACAAACACTTTTGAATCGTCAAAGTTATGAAATACTATTTTTTTTTTAAACCTTCCACCCTCCCTCCGGTTCACAATGTTGTTGATTTCTACTGAGAGGAATCCGGCAGGAATCTCGATAGTTACTCTTTTAATCTTTCGGATCTGCACTTTTTTGCATTCGATTTCTTTCAAGCATAGCTCGTCTTATATAGTGCTTGGCGATTTCGAACACGTCGACTTACCCTGATGTAAGTGTCATAACGGGCTGAATGCACTGGTAAGAGTCCTTCGTCTTCAAACTTTGCGGTACAGGCAACGAAGTCTTGACGAAGCTTGCCAAATGCTGTCCATCCTAACATAATCCTTCTATCAGCTAACTTCTCGAGGCTTTTCCAGCCAAGAAATATTATGTTTAAGGGAGACATCTTGGACCATCTCGAGTAAGATATTACAGTAAGGCAACGTATACTGGCTTTGGCATGATGTGTTGTGTAAACATGACTTTGGATTTATACAGATTTATACTGAGGAATCCGACTATGCAGAAAATGTCTGGTACATTGACCGAATATGTTTATACCACGCCCACTTTTTAATGCATTGTTTTGAGGATTGTGCGTTGGAGAACAGTTTCAGGTATGTGTCGTCCCCCTGTCGCAACTCTCTGCGGAGCTACTTAGATGGAACTCAGATAGAAATCGTCTCATGATCTTCGAACTGAACGGGTATTGTAGTTAGCAGCGTTAAAAAGACAAATTAGCACCTCAATACATCGCTAGTCTATATGACATCCCTACAGAAAGTCTAAAAATGCCCAAGTTGGATTCGAAAGGTTTTTTCCTATTGGCCCGCACATGCCATACACAGCTGAGTATACTCCTGTATTTTTGTAATATTCTATCAATTGTCGTCGGTACTAAAGCCTTTTCGAAACATAAGTAATGAACAATACCGTCCTATAGACCAATATTAACGCTCGAAAGATTACAATTAATTGTGTAATTATCGGCTTTTGTAGTTTGATTGTACTCAGATTCCTAAGCTTTCGTAAATTTCCGGGCCTCACTCACGAACTTAAAAAAATGATTATAATGAAAGATAAATTAAAATCTATGTTTTTCATAATTGCATTTTGTTGGCCATAAGTTTAAATTTAGGTTTTTAAAATATTTTTTTGAGGAGTTGATTAAATTGATTTTAATTTTTAATTCTATACAAATGCTTAAGCAGAACCTCTTCCGTTTACCAGTATTTTTTTTTAAATTTACAAAATTTGTCATTAATCCATAATTTAAGTTGAAATTTTACTCCGACCATAAAAACTCAAAAACATTAGGTCGAAATTAACTTTTTCTCTGATACAAAATCATATTTTAAATTTTTATTGTATACAAATACTACACCTAATGCGGTAATAAAATAAGTTTACATAACATTATTGACATTTACGTGTCATTAAAAAAAAAATTTGTTGCACTCTGGTAGCCGGCAGAAGTGAAAACCTTTACACACGATTCGCGCTTAATATTCAAATATGTTACACGACAACTCATACGTCATATTTAATTGTACGGAAACAATGTCCTTAATGCCCCCTATGCTACATAAAAACAAAAAAAAATTACATGTTTGACTTGGTTTTAGTATCTTACTTACTTATTTTTTATTTCCTTTTGTATTGGTACATATTGTATACTCTTTAGCAATAAGCTAATCAATGTATTGTATTACTACTTTAAATGGAACTTCTTGCCAGCTCTTTTTGGCAGAAATTAATATTGTTTACATTGTATTGACGATAAAAAAGTGTTCTTAGAAACCTACTTGAATTAAGTTTGATTTGAGTTTGAGAACACACAATTCGCGCTTAACACTTAAATATGTTACAAGACATGTCTTTAAAATTGTCAAGAAATAAAAATGTTTCTTTATTTACTTTTTTGATGTAGTATATTTGTCATCTCAATCTGTCATAGAATTAAAATCCTATATCCATCCTCCCTGTACTACTCATAATCGCCATATTCTAAAAATAAAAATAATAATAGGTGTGGCATTATAGTTTCCGTCTTGCGAATATTTATGGCGTGGCATTATAGTTTCCGTCTGATGATCAGTCTGACGAGAGTTTATCATTTTTTACCCATCACAAAAACTAACCTAATGTAAAGAAATCTGCCCCGAGTTCCGTCTTACGAATTTTATATGAATTTTTGATTAGGACATGTGACCTGACGCGAGAAGCGAGAAAGAGAGCGCACTACGCCGCTAAAGAAGTTTTCACTTCAAAAAACCTCGAATATCAGTTTTCTACCGATAACACCCGTAAGTTAATGGGTGTAGATAACGAATACGTGAACCAGTGACGTAATCTATACGTCAACCTTTGTTAGATTCACTCGGGTTAAATATATAAAGCCGGGTCTCCCGCCTGTGTTTCACCGAAACATTGCACAAAAACATCTACAGAAAACATGTTTTGTTTAATGCACGTGTTGTCTCCTGTTATAGTATTGTTTTTTAGGTATTTTAAAAACATTTATGTCAAAATGACTTCAAACGTAGAAGACATGTTCTCAGTTTTAGAAATATATCTACTAAAGATTTAGTAAATAAAATTACCACCACTGAGTACATTTCATTATCACAAAATATACCTATATACGAATGAAATTAATGATTGTGCCCCTACCCCCTACCCTCGCGGGGGTAAATGTTTAGATGTTTTCCATCAACCGTGGAATACAAAAACATTGTTTTCTTAAAAAAAAGGTTTAACAACGAAAATGTGTAACAAAATTGTGTAGATGTGTAATGTTTCGGCAAAACATGAGAAGCAGCTTGTGCAAGCTCTTCCCCACCGCTTGCCTCACCACCCTTTTGTCAGTGGTTCAACTTATAGTATTCTAAGTATTGTGGCCACGTTTAGATATTTGGTTTAAATTCATTACACTAATATTATAAAGGCGGAACTTTGTGAGTGTGTTTGTATGTTGGTTAATTCTTAACGCTCAAACGGCTGGACCAATTTTGATAAAATTTGGTACGGAGGTAGCTGACACGGAGGTTTTTTATGCCGGAAAATTCAAAAGTTCTCGTGGGAATAACTCCAAATATAGCTATCTATAGCAAACTTTATTAGTATAATTAAGGAGTACCACGCTGATAACTGAATTCAAATGAAAAAGCCTAGTACTTAGTATATATTTCAATGCTTCAGTTCGATTTTCGGCAGTTAAAATAACACAACAAATAATTTAAAGCCACGCGTCAATAAAATACCGATAATTTTGATAGTAATTTATCATATCTACTCGAACGAAGGACACTACAGTGGAAAAAGGGATGTCAAAAGTGTGAACTTTTTATACTAAAACGAACGGACCCCTAGTAAAAGTTTCTAATTAGGTAATGATTCCTATCCTAACCGTGTGTTAGATTTTTGGCCAAATATTATTCTACTTATGTGAACTAGCTTTTGGGTAGTAAAGGTGAAACTAGGTGGCTAACCCTCGGTGACTAGGTCCTACTCGCACTTGACCAAATTTTTCGTCTAATAGTATAGTTTAATACATCATCTACGTTTTAGAGATAAGCTACAATTTTTTATAACTTTCATCGTCGCCATAAAACATTATTAAAGCTATAATTTTATATCGTTTAAATATTTATTATCTCGAATAACAAGTTCCGTTTTAGACGGATTTACATAAATGACTACACCATAGTTACACACGTACAAAACAATGCATAAAAAATACCGTCTGTCACCAGGCTGTATCTCATGAACTGTGATAGTAAGACAGTTGAAATTTTAAGATGTATTTCTGTTGCCGCTATAACAACAAATACTAAAAAATAGAATAGAATAAATATTTAAGGGGGCTCCCATACAACAAACGTGATTTTTTTTGCTCGATTTTGCTCGATGTTGATAACGGCGACAGATAGACGCTTAAAATATTCACAGAATATTGAGTTAATAATCACTTTAAAAATAAATAATTCAATTAAAATAAAATAAAAATATTTACGGGGGGCTCCCATACAAAAACCGTAATTTTAATGCCGTTTTTATTGATAATGCTACGGAACTCATCGTGCGCGAGTCCGACTAGCACTTGGCTGATTTTTAGTTTCCTTACCTAATCATGCCCTGAATATGAGCATTAAGAGGCATTCAACTTATGTTTCCAAGGCTTTTAGAGATAACAATTTACACAATGACTAGATAGACAGATAACCTTTGTCTAAGAAGAGGCCTGTGCCATATAGTGAGGACAAATAACTGGTGAAGCAAAAATATATAAAGAAAATAACCTTTCTGCGTAGATACTTATATGTTTGTGTTTTCTATGTTATTTCTTAATGATAATAGTATGAAATAACATAATAATAGGTTTTGGGTAGGAAAATAGAATATTTGCTTCAAGTTTTAATACCAAAATTCTAGTAGGTATATCATTAGTATTAAACTTTTGCTTTTTATAGTCTCTCTCTATTCATAACCATTAGTAGCATGCATTGTTGGTTAAATGGATAAGAAACGTTAATTCCTACCTTTGCTATCAAGTCACTAGGTATATCACTAAGTCAACTAATCTTCAATTAACCATCACAACTAATAAAATCCTTACTAAAACTTTTAAATGCCACGTTAAAACATGGAAGATTTTCTCTCAAATCATAAAGCGTAATCTCAACATCTTGGTTTATTTTGTAAGTCGGTCCTCTCTAAAAATATCCCAAGCATGGCGGCTCGAAATATCGTTACTCAACGTCTACAATCTTTATTAAAACAGATTCTGGATTTGAAAATTTCCCTACTATGATTAATTATGTTATTTTTAATGACGATGAACTTAAAAACAGTTAGTAATATTGGTTTCCTAGTATGCAATTGATGTGTCTAGGTAAATTATTGTTAATCACATGTTTACAATTTGTGCGAGTAGGTACTTCCCCTTTTCAAATTAGATAATTATTATGAACATTTATCTATTCAATTGCGTTTTAGATATTTGACGACTAATAGATTAGTTTATGTTACATAAATTAGAATAAAACTTGAACTAGAAAATGATATGCTATTTAATGATTTGTCAGAGAAAATTTGAACATTTCTTTATAAATAATGCCATGATGACTGTTGATGACAAAGACTATTTAAAAGATGTCAAAAGAAGACGAAACACTCTTATGTTTCGTCTTCCTTTGAAGTTGTACCTATGATACCATAGATTTCGTATTATTGATAAATTTAGACGATTTGAGCACATCTAACAATAAATACCTTTCAGAGAAAATGTGTAGATTATATTTAAAAACCACTTTTGAATACTAACTTAAATTAAGGTTCAATTCTAAGGAAAATATGAATTCGGACGTAAATTCTCATGTTTTTCAAGGTCGAATCTTGCAAGACCAAATTTCATCCTGAATTGAATAGTGTGTATGTATTTGTATTCCTATTAATATTAATGTTATTATAAATGTGACTAAATTCATCTAAATTTAATTACCAAAACCTCACACCTGCAAATAACACTTTACAATCCCAATGTTAAAAACAATTTTTCATGTCACTAGTCCCGACACAATAGAGCACTAAATATCACTCAATTATGGACGAAAAAAGTCGATATTGGTAAAACACTCCAACATGACGCGGTTCCAACTCCAGACTAACCTGTAAACGGATTGGGAGAGTCAATTCTTCGGCACTCCCGTGTCTCATGCCAAAGTTTCGGGAAGGTGTTGACGTCAGAAGGTATATATCAGATAGCTAGCCGGCAACCCACAATTACAAATATTATGCACTTTGACATATTTATGGCCTCCGAGTAGCGCCAGCAGAAATATAGAGTAAGAAAACATTATTTTAGACATTTTGTAACGTTAAATTGTATTTTCGTCAGATTTCAGGTTTTTTTTAAAAAGCACGTAAAACTTGAGTGTATTTTAAACTGATGACTTTGAATATTTAAGAGTCGACGCCCCCTTTCACGTGTATGTCGAAAGATATTTATGTTTATACAAGAACCAGCCTCACCTTCGCACGTGCAGTGAGTTTAGTTCACTCTAGTCCTATTTGAGATCTACAATTTTTATTTCAAATATAAGTTACTCCAAAAAGCGTTTAAAACAGCAATTGTCATAGTGTTGCTGTCTCGGTGAAAATAATAGTATAACAACTCGCCAATAGATGTCCGGAAGAGTCATATTTTTCAATTTATAATTGGCTGAATTGGCGGATAAAACGCGGTTTTCTAAAAATTTTACCTAGCTAGATACATTTATAGCCCCCGAAAACCCCTGCATACTAAATATCATGAAAATCGTTGGAGCTGTTTCCGAGATATAAATATATATCAATATATACATATGCTACCCTATGCTACATAAAAACAAAAAAATAATTGACATGTTTGACTTTGTTTTTAGTAGCTTACTAACTTATTTTTATTACCTAATAAGTGTTTCGGTATATATTGTATACTCTTTAGCTAATTATCAAAGTATTGTATTATTACTTTAAATATAACTTCTTGCCAGCTAATTTTGGCAGAAATTAACATTGTGTACATTGTATTGACGATTCAAAAGTGTTCTTACTAACCTCTTTTAATAAATATTGTTTTGATTTGATACAATATTAGCTCGTGTAAAGGTATTAAATAATTAAAATATGTAGCTCTTGGAAATGTGGAATCTATGAATCTACCTATGAAAAAGTTTTATGACAGATGAGTCAATAATAATTCAATGTAAATCCGTCAAAATCAAACAAAGAAATAAAAAAAAGAAATAAAAAAAAGAACCAAAACAATTTTGCCTCTTTCTAACATTGAAGGGATATATAGGAGGGAGCAATCGTGTAATAACAATAAATTTAAAGATTCTATGCAAGAATTATAATGTAGCAGTTAGAAAACCTTGAACCTAATTAATACATCGTGTTCCTAAACTATACAATTATTGATACTGTAAATTGAACTATTTTAAGTAGTACGTAAAATGTATTACATTGTATAATATTGCGAAGGTAAAATAAAATACTAAATTTATTAATTAGGTCTATTTCTCCTAGATGATCGTATGTTTGAGTATATTCGACTATTCGACAATGTGTCGGTTTAACTTATTCCCGACGCAACCAGATTCCAGTAAACCTCGAGATAGTGAGTTGTTGTGAATGTCTACAACTACCGTTGTGCATTTTAGGATATTTTTGATATTGCTTGAATTTAAATTAGACTAATATTTTAAATAATAATATATTTTTTTGCGGTAGAGGCAGACCTCGGCAAACGTATGTAGATCAAATTGAGTACGTTCTCAGAAAAGGCCAGGTCAGGAGTACTCAGAACCGTAGGAAATGTATGAAAGCATTGATGCGTGTAGATGAGGTAAGAGAGGTATGCCAGGATCGTAGCAAGTGGCAGTCTTTGGTCTCTGCCTACCCCTCTAGGAAACAGGCGTGATGTTATGTATGTATGTATATTTTAAATTTTAAACTTTAAACTTTTAAGATTTTTGAATATGTTATATATTTATTAAGGCCTTTATTAAAATCCAAGTTTGCGACCTTGAGGTGCTGCCGAGGGCTCTACCATGTCAACAAATTTTCGATTTCGATGTTTTTCAGTTTTCATTAAATAAATCCAAACTTGTAGAATTAGAATAATCAAGATATTAGCAAGACTAACAGCGCGGTGTTTAAATTATCTCTATATTCCTACTTCTCCACAAGATACGAATTAATCTATTTTTAAGACATTTCGTTATTATTGACTTACTAGATAGTAAACAGTTTGGCTTTACGAAGAACTGTTCCAGAACCGATGTAGGAGTGGCACTATTCAAAATTATGGATGAAGCCTGGAAGGATATAGATTATAATCTTACAGTATTTTCCCTTTAATTAAGGCCTTTAATTAATTCATCTGTTTTTAACATAAAAATCTAATCACGAAGCTACATCGCCAAGGTATTAGGTACTTAGCTCTCGACCTTTTGACCTCCAACTCCTACATGAGTTTGCAGAGTTCAAAAAATAAATGTAAAAGATCTCCGGAATTAGCAGTCACTATATAGGACTCCCTCAGGGCTCGATTTGTAGTCCTTTTCTATTTTTGTTATATAATAATTCACACTGAAGTATTTTTTTTTCATATTTTTAAGTAGCAATTTTAATCATCAATTTAACGAATAATTTTATAGCATATACTTACTAACGGTTCAGAATGATTATCTTTAATATAATATGGTATTTTTTATAAATTTAATATTAAAAGTAATACAATCTAACCATTCACCTAGTGAAATTGGATAATATACAATGTTTTAATTGGAAATATTACATATGCCTTACAATTACTAAAGTTCTAATTAAAAAAGATTTTTTTATCATTAATGTGTACAGAAACTTTGTAATACTTTTTTTATTATTAAATTTAATTTTTAAATAAATAATTAATAAATAAATTTACCACTTGTTTAGGAATTTTACTTTAATATACAATTTTATATTTAATATATAATTGTAAAAGCATATACTTTGTATTGCAAAAGAGCTATATACCTTTCAATATATAGACCCTGTTTTTACTTATTTTTAGTAAATAACTTGAAGTAACTACAAGTAGGGATGGGACAGAAAAAATATCAATTCTCCAACTGTGAAATAACGACTAACAATATCAGCTGTCTCTACCCCAAGTAAAATTCCATAAGACATCATGAAATGGAAATGCCAAAATTAGACCAAGCGAGTAGTTTTCTAACTTTTCTAACAGCATAAGCACTAAGTTTCCCTGTAAGAACTGAGATGTGAGGGTTCCATTGCCGCCTATTGTCGTAAACTACTGAAAAACGTACACTAGTGAAGTCATCAAAATAACTTTAATTTCTGTCAACATTAAATAAAAGAGAAGTATCATCTACAAATAATACAATCTTGCACAGATTTTCCTCAAAGACACGTTATTTATATAAATTAAAAATTAATAAAAATAAATAAATTCGTATTTACCACCATTTACGTAATTTATAAACACAAACAAAGAGCGCCGCTAAGCGGTCACCCATCCAACTAACCAAGCCCGACATTGCTTAACATTGAATATCGTTTCTAACAACCAATGTGTTACTGTTTCTCTTAATGATAAGCTAGCTAGCGCTGTACCGGTAATTTTAAAATAGTGATTGCTTGGACCCGTCTCACACTTGGCCGGTTTTAATTCTTTGTTGTTATACTTTAGAGTTCCCACTAGTTTTCACTGCAAGTTTGAAGATTGTATTTTTTTTTTGATTTTACGATAGAGCAAAAACAACGAAAAATTGTTGCTTGTATTTCACGCATTTAATTTAAACTTTTTATTATTTGTTAGATAATCTCCCATTATAAAACATATGCTGTAAAAAATCAGGCTTCTACCTATTTTGGTCTAAAAGAAAGAGCCTTTTAATGGTTGGAAACATGGACAGGCAGACGAACAGACAGCGTAGTTTTAGTAATAGGGCTCCGTTAGCACCCCCTGGGCACGGAACCCTAATAAGGACCTAAAATAGAATCTTGAGGAAGTCCTAATTTTATTTTTGAGCCTCTAGATTTGACTCCATGATTTGAACCTTCTGCTACCTAAAATAGAATCTTGAGGAAGTCCTAATTTTATTTTTGAGCCTCTAGATTTGACTTCAAGATTTGAACCTTCTGCTACCTAAAATAGAATCTTGAGGAAGTCCTAATTTTATTTTTGAGCCTCTAGATTTGACTTCATGATTTGTACCTTCTGCTGCCTAAAATAGAATCTTGAGGAAGTCCTAATTTTATTTTTGAGCTTTAAGATTTGACTTCATGATTTGAGCCTTCTGCTAATATTAAATAAAAGGTTAATAATAAAGATTCCTCGTATCATGCAAACACTATGACATTGCAGATATTATTTGTTTACGACGACACTTGTTCACTACTCGTATTAAAAGTGAAGAGACGACAGACTGTAATGATGTTATATTAAGATACCTAAATGATACTGTATCTAAAATTGTAAATATGTACAAATATTGGTACGAAATAGATAATCATATGGGAAGATCGCTCTTCGCAGTACACTCTTTATAAGTTCATAAAAATATTGGTTGTTTCCGCAAAAAAGTGACGTTAACAAGATATATTTTAGTAAAAAAAGCATGGTGCATGATGTCTGCAAAAAAAGAAACTTTTAATATTTATAGTAATATTACAAAGACAAAGTGGCCTGTAATTATAATAATTAAATAAAAATTTTGGACATTACGCACAGCGCCGTCTGGCCCCAAAGTAAGCAAAGCTTGTGTGATGGATACCAGACAACTAATACAAATACATATATAGTATAACTTTTTTTTTGTAAATACATACATAAATACACCCAGCATCAAGACAAACACTAATGTTTATCACGTAAATGTTTGTTCAGTGTGGGAATCGAACCCACACCCTCTGCACAGCAACCGACTACACTACCTACTAGGCTGCGGAGGGGTTAAAATCGCGCATCTTTAGTCCCACGGATGTTAATCATAAGATTTAGATTTGCAGACTGATATAATTAAATAAATAAATTGTATGGAAATTCCTTTGTTTAATATATGTGGAATGTGCCTCATATAAAAAGAACATAATGTTAAACGTTTGACGATTTAAAAGTGTTTTTAACCGACTTCAAGGAAGGAGGTGATTCTCAATTCGACTGTATTTTTTTTATGTTTGTTACGTCAGAACTTTCGACTGGGTGAACCGATTTTGATGATTCTTTTTTTATTTGAAAGCTAGTACTTTCCGTGAGGTCCTATTTGGTCCAGTCCTGACAATGGCATCCATGAGTAAACTATATATAAGTCTTAATTTTTATGTGGATGATTGTATAACATATTGTTACTAGCATGGATGTTTTAAGTGTACGAAAAAAGCAATTCGTCAAAATTGAAAAAAAAAAAATTTAAATGAAAAAAACAAACGGCTTCAAAAAGATGCACTGAAAAGGTAAAAATGATTACTTATTTCTAAAAATCAATTTGTAACACTCTTCACTTGCATGAAACCAACTTCGAACTGTAATCCAGATCAGATTTTTGGAAAT
The DNA here is from genome assembly GCA_946406115.1 of Apoda limacodes. NCBI lineage: Eukaryota > Metazoa > Arthropoda > Insecta > Lepidoptera > Limacodidae > Apoda > Apoda limacodes. Next base: position 15,172,227 of record OX291559.1, read on the forward strand.
AAGTAATTATTTTTACCTTTTTAGTGCATCTTTTTAAAGACAGTTTTTTTGTTAATTTTTTTTATTATATGATATTTGACTTTGACTTTCGTACTATTCATACACCTCTGGGCAACTATAATGCCAAATCGAAGCTACAGTCGCTATATTAAAATTATGACAACTTACAACGACACTAGCGACCAAACACCCGAGAAGGTAAGAAAAGTTCGTTGCACAGTACATATGACACCAAATTTTTTATTAGGAAATACCTAAATAACTAATAAATACTTGAAAACCCCGGGGCTACTTGGTCACTACAGTAGGGTATTTCATTTTAAATTACTTTTGTTTTTTGTCTAACCAAGATAAAAATGCTGTACTCATACAAAAGGACCCCAGGGTCCAGTGCCCACAAAAACTTAAGGATATTCATGGCATGTCAAAACCTACCGAATTACTCGAAAATCGCTAACCTACTCGAAAGAGTGTTAGAAAGAATACGGACAGCGTAATTCATGCAAGAGTGCTGTCTTCGCAAGTAGAAACCACCATCGCACACCAACGAACTGATGATTATATCCTATGCAAGTGATTATTATAACGTAAAGATATTGTTATTAGTATTTAGAATATTATAATTTTTTTAAGTGAAAACTTCTTTAGCGGCGTTGTGCACTTTTTTTGTGATGGGTAAAAAATTTTAAACTCGCGTCAGGTCACGTGACCTGATCGAAAATTCGTAAGATGTCACTCGCGTTAGGACACGTGACCTTTATTTACATTAGGTTATTTTTTATTTTTAGTATATGGCGATTATGAGTAGTACAGGGAGGTTGGATATGGAATTTTAATTCTTGGACAGATTGATATGTCAAATATACTACGTCAAAAAAGTAAATAAACAAAAATTATAATTTATAATAAATCAATATGTATACTAAGTGATGGGAAGTAAATAGCTAGTATGTTTTCACTTCTGCCGGCACTCCCGGAGTGCAACCCGTTTTTTTTTTTAATTTTATTTTACCACTAGGTCGGTTAAATTATTATGTGTACCCATGTCAAAATTACAGCTTTCCTGTACTAAAGGTCTCTGAGCCAAGCCGCAGACAGACGGACAGACAGACGGCAGATGGACGGACGGACATTGCAAAACTATAAGTTTTACTTGTTGACTACAGAACCCTAAAAATACTGTATAACCGCTGATATCGTTATGTTCCCGAAAGTGTCTAAATTAGAATTGGACAAAACTTTGGTCACCAATTTTTTTTTATTTTTTCTAATGATTTCTTTGCGCAACTAACGGCATGGAGAAACATGTTTTGATGTCGTGTGTATAGTTAATTTTATTTGAAGTCACCAAAATATTGTAATTTACAAAATGTTTTCCAAAAATGCTCACAAAGATAACCAAGTAACCCTGTTTTGTTTTCGTGACAATTTAATGGTTAAAGATTAGAAGTATTTCTCAAATAGATAACTTAGCTGCAAAGAAAACGTGTGTAGGTTTCCTCCCTTTTTTTTCATTGAATAAAGTCTTTGGTAGTTATTTGAACGTAACAATGTACTTGTAACGTAATGATAGTTATTAAATGCCCGCTTGGATGGCTAATTGCTAGTTCTGCAATATTATCATCACTTGATATCTTGGCAAATTTTATAATAACATGAGTTTCCTACCTTAACAGCATTCATACGACACATCCTTACTGTTGAAGCACGACCTAGGTGGGCGAGGGCGATAGATCGGGCCATAGTCCACACGTAAGCCCAGTGCGGATTGTGGACTTCACATAAGAGTCCTTCACCGAAAAGCTAGTGGTGTGAAGAAATACATACAAATACTTGAGAAATTTAGTAACTAGGCCAGCAACGACAATATGTAATAATTTTTTTTTAATGTAAATACAGAATACTTAAATTAATTAGTTTTAAATGAATTAATTAATATCGGCAACGCGCGAATGATACCCCTAGGGTTACAAGCGACCATAGGCTACGGTGACCGCTTGCTATCAGGCGAACCGTGTGCTTGTTTGCCACCTTAATGTTATATAAAAAAAAAAATTTACTTACGTTTCAGTGTTTTGACTGCCGGTTTTGGTTCCTCCGCTGCCGCGCTGGTCGTCTTCGTCGAGCTTTCAACAGGTTTCAACTTTCTTTGGGTCCATGAGGGTAGTGTAGCTGCATCCTTGTCCTTTACCCACGGTGGCCTGAAGGTCTCCCGCTTCGGAGTCGACTCCTTGCTTACGTTACCGATTGGCATCGTTGTGTTCTGTGATCGAACAAGAACCTTGGTGTGATGTGTTTGGTGGTATTGATTTAGAGCGTCATTGTTAATAGATCTAACTTAGCATATAAGTTGCAAATAGAGTGCGTAGAATTGTGATGAGTCGTGGAAGGAAAATTATCAGGAAGCAGTAATCTTTAGCTGATTTATTTGGGTTAGAACCCTTAAAATTAGCCTATTGCCTAACCGTTATTACGTTTGTAGATCCCTTATTATATACCTAATCCTAACTAACTATCAAAAGGCACATAATATCAAATAACGATTCATTTATGTGTCACAGAAGTGAGTGGGAGTCATAAGATTATATCACATTTAAATAATATTATGAGAATTGAAAAATCTGAATTTTTTTATACCACTTAGGTGGCAAACAAGCTTGCGATCCGCTTGATGGTAAGTGGTCACCGCAGCCTATGGACACTAGCAAAACCTGGGACTTCACTCGCGCGTTGCCGACCCTTCAAAAATCTATTAACTTCTTGTACGACAAAAATTCAAACAAAACAAAATTTGGCGCAATTAATAATGTAGTACATTACGCACTTAGACAAAACACGACTTCAATCTTATCTTTTTTTCAGCTAGAAGCATAAGTACATATGATTTCGAATTCAGCTTTAGGTACTATGACTTATATAGCTACGCAACAGTACGTTGGCATGATTCTAGATTTATTAGTGTTCGAGAAGATGTTGCCTATTTTAAAATAAATGCCCTCATCATTTCGTAACTTTAAATAATGTGATAGAAGCAAATATGTTTATTACTCAAAGTAACGTTCGTGGTCACGAATCTTGGCCAAAACACAAGACTAGCATCATCAATTCATTCAGAAATTATTTTTAAACTGAGTTGTGCTCTGTTCTAGTTGAGTGTATACCTACTTACACCTTTTTTCTAAATAAACTTATTCCAGTGCTAATGCGTATTACATATCCGCATTAGTAAGAACTATAATATTATCTATGTGCAAGGTTGTGCGCGAAATAGTATTTCTCGAATTGTATCTAAATATTTTATTTTAATTTTATTACAACTGGATTATATTTACAAATATTGTTTTTCTTATGATTTCGCATGTTTAATTTAATTTAAATTTTATCTATGTTTACGTTCTTTATAGGGCCTTTATACAAGGTCATTGTTACCGGGTAAAAAATCCAACGGAGGTGACATGACCATTAAGTGAGAAAAGTAAAGAAAAATTCGTGCTTCCAAAACATATGTTATATTAATGGTTCAGTTTAAGATTACCTACTAAGAGTGAAATTGAAATTTTGGTTCTCTTTTGTGTAAGTAGGTGCGTTAAGGTGTAATTTTGTTACAGTCCTGAGTAAACTTTTTGACGTTAAAAAAATATATATTATATAAACATATATAGTTTAAACCTGAATTAAGTGGATTTGCTAGTATAATAATAATTTGAATATTAAAACAGTTAGAAAAAAATTTAATTCTTACACTCTATTTTTTGGCTTTAAATAAAATTGTTTGGAAAACTAAGAGTAATATTCTCTGAATTCTTGTTTTATGAAATATATATTAATATGACCAAGCGAATTTGCTTTTTTCATATTTCTACACAAATATTTGAATTTTATACCGGCAAAAAACCGAGAAAATCGAGATATCCAACATGCGTTCACGTGCTAGCGCCAATTGTACGTGGAACTATCTACCTTTGTAAGCTTCAATAGTGTAATATGTAAATGGTCGAAAAAGGATATTTTTTCTGGGGTATGCCATAACTTTAAGCATCAAAAAATGTCATTTTTTATTACAATTATTACTTTTTTCTATAGCTTATAGTATCAATAAACTAATTAAAATAACAAACTTTAATATAAATATAATCATCTAATTAAATAGAGGGCTAAAATAATGTGATGTCGTTTGTGTTTGTATTTGCCTAGATACGAACATATTTCCTTACATAAATAATAAGAACATAGTCCACCGTTTTCAAGATTTCGTCAAACAAGGTCCCTTATCCGTCCGTCCGTCCGTTTATCCATCCGGCTATTCGCCCGTGTGTCATTCTTTTATTCATATCAACAATTTAGTTGGACTTAGTACACGTATACGTATTTATACCAGCTATAAAATAAGATCCGACATTTTCAAAAAAGAAATTTAAGCTACAACCATTTTTTATTGAGTACTTAAAATGAGTGATATCGTTTAATAGAAAAAGAAAACTTAAAATTATTGAGAGTTAGGTTACATAACAGAAAAGTTTTTTAAGGTGGCTTTTTAGGTTATGTTATGTGCCGGTTATCTATCACTTTAAAAGGATTCTAAAAAATATCTAAGAACAGGACACACACACTAAAAAGTAAAGTCAAAAAGTAAGTCTTGGTCTCAGAACACGTAATATGGTACAAACGTGGCAGCTTTCAAATTGGTGCAAACCGAGTAAAGTACAAAATGTGTTTACGACTTCCACTCGTAAAAATATTCCTCTTTTTACACAAGGGTTTTACAAATTTAAATTAAAAACTAACAGGAAGTCAAAAAGGAAACATGTTTTGAAAAAATCTTTAGGTAATTAAAAGGTATTGCAATAAAATTTGTACAAAGATAACACTTTTTGATTTTAAAACCCGTAAGTAGTGGCAAATCACAGCTTAAAATTAAAATATCTCAAAACTAAGATAAATTATTACGAATTAAAAAAAATACCGAAGATATTTTATTGCCCAAAATTCAGTTTTTATGATGTATGCGGCTAGTACCTAAGCAATACTATCATGTAAAATGTAATTCCTTAATTCTATGTTTGTCCGTCCGTACATCTTTGCATAGTATTGTAATAAAATTTTACAGATAGGTGTCTTATGTTAACTGCTATACAGTTTGTAAAGAAATAAAAAAAAAAACCTAAATATTTTTTTTTCCAATTAAAATTAAAAGGAAAACTGCACACGAAGAAATGAGGGATGAAATTTGGGATTTTTATTTGGGGTTTCTTTCTTTAATCTTTAATTTTATAAGGATTCGAGGCTTTTAAGTCAAAGTCAAAGTCATTATTTTGTTCAAATTATAATTGACACATAATTGTGTTTTGCTAGAATTTATTATAACGCAAGCTTTTTTAAAATTTCTAACAATAAAGCAATTTTTAACTTTATAAATTAACTTTGTGTCCCGGTAGAGGAGTCTTATCCGAAAATAATACTTTGATAGACATTGGTACTCATGTATGTACACACTGTTCACGAAAATGGTTTTAAACAAAATCAGTTAACAGGTTTTTATTCGTAATTATTGTTATACATACATAAACTGACAATTTATTTTTTAACTCAAAATGTCCCATTGGTTTAGTTTTCAATAAGTAAGTTTACAATGAAAAAAAAACAACTTTTAATTTAGAAAAAATCAGTTATTTGTGTTCACACTCTGTTATAATTAAGGGGACGATAGACGCCAGTTGAAGTCAAGTATAAAAAAAGCTAAAATCCATCTTAAGCCCGCTATTATATAAGGTTGAACTTCGCACGTCACGTTTTATGGCGCTTACGCATAGAGCACGTACATTAATAAAAAAAATTAGCCTTTGTATAGAAATTCCATTTTTATTTTAATATGAAACAATATCTAATAAATAAATTGAAAAAATAATTGGGTTTCTTGACAAAATAGAGATCTAAGACGTGTAAACTTAATTTTCATAATTTATGAATTTTTTTTTTAAATTCTGTGCAATTTTTCTTTTAAATAAGTTCTTTTTCTCTCTCTCTGTGATTTGTAGTAAGTTCCACTTCTTCAATATAGAAAAAGTAAGATGTTTCTGTTTTGGGATATTGCGGTGAAGGGTCTTAAAATAATTAAATAAATTATATGCATTGCCGATTGTCGACAACACGGTCTCGCACCACTCGCGTCTGGCGGCGAGCTCAATACTTTCTGGAAAACGGGACTTTTATGCGTCCCGGGGCTTTGTTTTGGGACAATGGGACAGGTAACCGAGAAACGGGACTTATGGTCAGTTTATACATACAGCAACATGGCATCCTGACGCGATGGTGGCCGTGCTTACGGCATACAGAACCGGTACAAAATATAGTATCTATGTTTTATGAAGGTTTATGTTTTACTTTTTAGTGGGCTTTGGTGTTGAAGGCGGTGTAATTTTATGATAAATTTTATGTGTTTTATTTTTTTATTCTTGGTATATGTTTTTTTGCAACTGCACGAAATTGGTTTTAAAAATTACCTTCATTGTCAGTTGCATAAATAGCTTTTTAAAACATAGTATATAGGTGCCTATTTATATTTTTCCCATACTACTTTTGCACGAAAAGTACCGCTTAACACCTGGCTCAAAAGTTGCACATTTTGCATTGCTATAGATAAACAGAAGTATCTTATTTTTCGCACTTGTTTGAAAAGGTAAACTATCTTAAACTGAAAGATAATAATATTATAAATAATCAAGGCAAAACCAGAAATTTTCTAAGTTAGTAAATATCATTAAATTTCAATATTCTTTTACTATTAGACCGTAAGGTTAATTGCCACAATTAATTGGTATACTTTTTCCATTTTTATTAAAAACATAATTTATTTAAAGCTTATATAATAAAATATTATTACCGGATCATAAATATAAACACAAAATTTAGTTTACAAAGCTAATCCGGTTTTTCCGCACAGTAATTTTTCGATACACTGTGTATATGACATTTATGCTCATTCTTTTCTCAATGAATCTACTCCCACGCAGTGTGACCTGGACCTATATATCTGCAGGTCTTGACCTAGCCTTAAGGTCAACAGTAAGATTTATAAAAAAAAACAAATTGACATTTACTGCTGACATAAATAGATATTTCCAGTACACATTTAGCTGGAAGCAATATATATAAATAATTTCAAAACAAGACATGCAAACGTCGCTAAATGCGATAATTATTTAACTTTACAATCATTATTGTACCTATTAAAACACTAACTCAAAAATAAAAAGCAATTCAAACTCTCAGTGACGTAAAGTATCTATGACTGCTAAAAAAATGTCTAAACAGATGTTCGAAACATGCAATAAATAATGTAAAATAACACTTTGAACCGTTAACAACGTACTTTGCAATTTTAGATAGAAATTCCACTACTAGATTTTGTTATGTGTTAGATTAGTTGAATTCAATATTACATGACTTTGGAATCGCCATTTTACTAAGACAATTACATTTCTAACTTGTATGTATCTATTAAGTAGTGTAAATGTGTGAGTTTATGCTGATCCTTTCAATACTGTTACGCACTTTCAATACACCAAACACAGCACAAAATTCAACTGATCATAATTTCAAAAACTCAGCAGATTCGGAAGAACTCGGATATGGTTCGTTGAATCTCGAAAAGTCGGGAAGACGCGGTGTTGAACGCGCGCGGATCGCAACTAGCGGCCGATTTTATGCCTGAACATTCCACTGGAACTTATAAATAGGCGCGTCAAGGCGGTGTACCGCGATAAAAGGAATTTCTATTATACTTTGGGACTTTGCATGTCGTTATAGTTCAGTTTTGATTGTAAAAACATAGCTTTTGAATTATTGATGCAAATCCGCTGGAAAAAGATATTTGTCCTTAAGAAACTTGCAATGTGAATTTAATTTACTTAATCTTGTGTGTAAAAGTCGGGCAAACATACACACCTCTGGATATTGTGAGCCGAAAGAAACTACATATGAAAGAAAACTGAACGGTTTCTAATTTATTATCAATAACTTGTCTGAAAGAACTCGTCTTCGAAAGGAGCCAGCAGGTCTAAAATAAATCTAATAGAAATTAAAGATACTCGATTACAAAAGTACGCATAAGTTTAGTCTATCTTAACTGAAAATTTTGATCATTATTTCTCATCGAAGTAATGGGTACGCAGTACTTTCAAACTTTACACAGGTTTAAAGAACACAACGAATAATTTTCAAAGTTTAATAAGAGTGTCGTTTTGGCATTACTGGACATTAAATAACCAGAGATTGGAAAAATTATAATAATAATTCCCCCCGACCGACCTTCGGCACGGTCGTAAAACCATCGTTAGGCGGCACCGGCACGTACTAACGGCCCCATATGACGATCTCGCTATCCGGATAGCGAGATTAGTCTCAACGACCACCCCGAATAGGGCCTCCCCCCTCTCACGACGCCGACGTCCCCGGGTTCGTCGACGTTAGAACGGATACACGAGGTATCAAAGAGTGCCGGGGCGATACTCGCCCCCATTCAATCGCACCGCACCCGCGTAACGGGGAACTCCCGTCCTGGCATTGACTCACCTTCGGGTTCGAGGTTCACGCTGGTCGAAGGGAAGTCCTCGAGGGCGACAACTCCCCCGCGGGGAGCCCTTGAGCGTTAGACGCTATACGGGTTGAGGCTCGTTCAGAGTCTCGCCCAAAAAAGCCCGGTGAAGCACTAATGGCTGCAACAGCCAACTGCATAGTCTTATACGTTTTTAGTATTATTTAAGTGCCTATGAAATTTTATTTTTAAATTTTATAACACTAATAATCATGTAGATACTTGTACCTATTTAAAGTCAACGCTTTAGATACACGTTTCATATTGATGATTTTTTATTCAATAATGTATTTATTTTCTAATGAGGACACTTTCGAGATCAAACCCACTACACACCACATTCGAACCATTTAGCTGACTGAATACTTCGAGAGAAAGTTAGGTACGGACATATTTGCTAATCATGACCACTAACATTATTTCTAAACTTAAGAGTGACAATATTAAAGAAATAACAAATTGAATAAACGCAAAGGATATGTCAATCATTTAAAAAAACTAACCTTACAAATTAAATATAGCTACTAACAAAATAAATCTTAATGAATTGAAAGTCCGACTGTTCAGCGCATGACGCCTTTCCTGTAAAAGAACGTCAAATTATAATATGACTTTTTTGCTCATCCAAGAATGCGTAATTTCGAAATACTCCGCCTGCCCTAAATTTGGTTATCGGTATAAGATTCTTCCGCAACTCCTTATACTAAAGAAGTTTGTTATAGCAAGCTATAGCCTATAGCTGCAGCTTTAGTTTGTGGAATTAGTTAATGCTGAGGAAACTTTTGAATTTTACGGGGTGAAGAGTAGCCTATGTCCTAAGAAAATAACCCTATATGTGAGCCAAGTTTCATCCCGAACCGTCGAGTGGTTAAAGCGTGACTGAGTAACAAACATGCAAACTTTCGCATTTGTAAAATTAATAAGTTAATTGATAAGCTTTTGCCAGCGGCTCCGTCCACCCTAAATTCTCCTTAATTAACTCAAGTTAATTAATTAATTAGTTAAACTAATAAATTGCTATAGCATGCTATAGGTGCAGCAATAGTTCGTTTAACTCTGTTATAGTTATTCCCGCAGGAACTTTTGAATTTTTAGGCATAAAAAGTAGCCTATATGCTATTCTAGGACCTAACCTATGCCAAGTTGTTGAAGCGTGATTGCGTAATAAACATCCAGACATATATACAAACTTTCACGTTTATAATATTAGTATGATATTACTATATATTACTGTACACACCATGACTTTAATAGCATTATTTGTGTCTTTTTATAGAATAGAACACATTGAATGCAATGTTGTATATCATGGTCTTGTCATGATATTTGTCTTTTTCCATAAATAATAAATACTGTGCCTTTATCTCGTAGGTATACCAAAATATACATATACTTGCTTATTCCCGTGACTTTGTCCTCGTGGGCGTTTAGAAAAAAAAACTTTTAATTCTTATACAAATTTTGCCCCTAGCAGATGATTTTACCAAGTACCAATTTTTTACATTCACCTCCAAAATACGGATTTCGACACAAACCTCCAACCTCTATTTTACTCTCTCAGGGGATGAATTTTGCAAAATCCTTAAATAGTGGAGCCGAATTTCACTTAAAAAGCTCGCATAGCAAATTTGAAATTTCTAGATCGAACCGCTTAGGTTGTGCGTTGATATGTTATTGAATCAGTCAGTCAGTTTCTTCTTTTATATATGTAGATTAATAAAACAACATAACAGTATGAAACAACTAAACTGTATCGTTTCCCGAGGTTATTACTGATATAAGAGACTTTAACGAGGCGTCTTCGGGTGCGATTTTAAATAAAATGTATATCCAGCGTCAGACGGGCTATTTTTAAAACTTTTACGCCGCGCCCGCGTTTCAAAGCTCGCTCATAGTACAAAATAATAATTACGCTTCGTTAAAACACTAGAAATGAATGAAAATGTAAATAAGTGTGTTATTTTAAAGCCTGTTTAGGGATTACAGTAAAAGTGGAAGGGAGTAATTTGATTTATTAAAAGGGTCGGTAACGCGCCAGTAATGCTTTAGGTGTTTTAATCGGCCATAAGCTATTTTTTTGCCACTTAAGAGGTAAAAAATGAAGAGATCGAGCATCCGTGTGGAGGAACATGGTCCAAATTTCGCAGGTTCAGCTAAGCTAAGCCACTCTTTGCACACATTTGCTGCCTACTATTTACATACGTATTCATGGGGGCTTAAATTATATTAGAAACTATTTTTTAAATAAAATAAGTTATTATTATTATATGATTATTCAACATTTAAATACAATAAAATCAAACAAACAAACTCACATTTTCTCTTTATTGTATAAAAGGGCCATCCATTTAATACGTCACACAAATATCCGTACTTTTAGATCCCCCTTCTTGTCCCTGGTTACGCGAATTTGTCTACATTTCTCCTAAGTGTTTAGAAGCAAAAAAAGTTTTTAATGTCATATAACGATTTCGGTTTTTTTCCTTTACCTGCTTGTGCTGTTAGATCTTTTTTTTGTCTAGTTTCATTATACTAGGTCAACGGGAAAGTACCCTATAGAGGCTTTGATTTATTCGCTAGTGTTAAAATTATGCAAATTGATGTTTTTTTTTTATTGCGTTGTTTTAGAAGTTTTTTTTTTTACAGTCCCAAGTATCTGTAGACCGCCAATAGGCCGTACACCTAAGCATTAGATATAAATTTCAATTCGATAGGCAGACGAACGACTCTTATAGGACTACTTGATCCTATAAGGGTCTTCATTTTCCCCTTTTTCCCCAAATTAAATTAGAAAAAATAAGTGAAATATCACAAAAGATAAGATATTGTCAGAAACAAAAGTAAGATTCGTTTCTGTCATGGTATTTTTAGATGTAATTCTATGTTAAAGATTAGAAGCGTAAAGAAATATGCCTAAAAGGTAAGATAATTTTATCCAAAACGGAAAAAAAAAAAAATTTATGTCTTGATATTGGTGCCGAATTTTTGTGTTAGAATTTTATACGTTTTTGGTATCTGTACCAAGTTAGGCTTACGTTGTTTTGGATGCTCGAGTTGTACGATTCGTTGATTTGAGACAGACGTAAGTTTTTTTAAGGTAAAAACTTCTTTAGCGGCGTTGTGCACTTTTTTGAAGGGTAAAAAACGTTAAACTCGCGTCAGGACACGCACCTGATCGAAAATTCGTAAGACGGAACTCGCGACAGGACACGTGACCTGATTGAAAATTCGTAAGACTGAAATAGTTTTTATTTTTAGTATATGGCGTATATGAGTAGTACAGGGAGGTTGGATATGGGATTTTCATTCCATGACAGATTGAGATGTTAAATAATAAATATGTATACGAAGTGATGGGAAGTAAATAGCTAGTAAAGGAAAAATAAATAGTTAATTTTTAATTTTACACTTCTGCCGGCACTCCAACCAAACGGCAACCCGTTTTATGTCCCATTATATCTTTGGGCATAACTTTTTAGCTTTTGCGATTTTGGTCTCTTACGTTCTCTTATGTTTTGTTAAAACATTTATATGCTATCCTGGGACCTTATTGGGAACAGTCTCGAGCTATTCGAACTCTGGAATTCTAGACAAAAATGTATGGAGGTCTGACTTCCCTTTCGAAACCCGTGAATGTACTTGTATACATTTTTCTCTCGAATTCCAGAGTTCCAACAAGGTCCCTGGTATCAATGTCACACGATTGACTTTGTAACGAAAAAAACAGACCCTAATGTTCGGTACTAGGTGCCAGATTGCGATAAGATGCCAGCCGGATTAATCTATATTAATTATATCTATATTAACCTTTTGTTTTTTATTTATGTTTATTTAAATTCTAACAAATCATTCGAAATTAATGTTAAATTATTTAAATCGTCAACTTTTTCGCGGGTCTACTATTGTTAAGTTTCATATTATGTTAAAATATCTACGAATCAATCAGTTTTTTATTTGTTTTCATCTAAGCTTAGGTGTTCGCCACTATAGGACTTTCCCCTATACTTTTCATTACCACCATGTTTTTATGATTATTCTGCCATCTAAAGTCGTCGACGTAAGGCCTTTTTTACGAAATTTAGTACTTTTCAGAAGCCTACTTACAAGTCGTTTCCTGAAAATTAAGGAATCTGAAAAACTGCATGTACTTGAAGTTTGTTGGCCGCATTGACAGCTAAGAAATCGCATTCGCATTGAAATAGTTTTGTTCACCTAATGTAAACAAACACTATGGCCGTTCACTATTTTGACAGCGCACCTTTTGAATATGTTGAGCAAGTGTTGAGCCAATGCGTTGAATGTAATGCGAAACCGAAGTGACGCCATATTCAGTATAGAGCGCATTCATTTGGTTGACAAAACTATTAAAAATGCGCATAGAGATCATATAGCGCATTCAATGTTCAATCGGAACCATCTTTCCCAATAAGCCCAGGAAATTCCCAGGAAGCGTGAATTAGGGAAAAAAATATATGCAAGTAGGTCTTCCCTCGCTGGCCGTAGACATACTTGCATACATTTTTCTTACAACTTCACTGGTCAGGCATTCGAGACGACTGTTCCCAATAAGTTCCCAGTTTGCCTACAAACGTGATCAGAAAATGCATAACAATGTAGCTATAGTCTAGTTACTATACTATGATACATTATAGCAATTATCTTATCTTAATTATAATCTATGAATGAAATATTAATAGGAGCAGTTAACTCTCCTTCCTGTCAACATGGCGCCGAACTTCCGGCCGCCGCCCATGCGCTCGCGCAAAAGCGATGACGCAATGGTCATAGATTTTCTACACTCCTTACCCGAAACAAGTAGAGTGGAAAAAAGATTTAGTAGTGGGTACTACTAGTACTAGGTAGGATACGGTTGATTTATCAACATGTTCAACAATAGCAGAAATACAAATATATTTTTATCATAGCAAAACCGTTGTTTAAAATTAATTCCACGGCAAGCTAAAACTAATATTTATTATTATTAAAAATAATATTTGTAAAAATAATTTAGGTACCACTAATTTAATAAGTCACAATTATTAATAATCCATAACTTCATACAATAAAAAGTTTAATCTTAGGTAATCGATTAGTTTTTATTCAATCTTGTGGAAAGTTGTCAAAATCGCATCAAGAGAATCGATTTTAGAAATTTGTCATGATTTTAGTTAGTAAATTGGCGACCAAATTGCGTTCTCGATTGAGTGCTACCTTATTTTTCAAGACTACCAATTTGTAGATATCTCTCCTGGGTTTCAAGGTTGCCTAATGAACTATGCCGTTAACAAACATATTATGTGGTTCACGCTCGATAAATAAATCAAATCTTACACCAATCCATGCTGAAAACGATCACCTATGATAAAGTAAGACAATCACTCAACTGGACGTAGCTAATCTCGTTCTTGTCTTCAAAGATAGTACGTTATACTTTTTTTTATACCACTAAGGCGGCAAACAAGCTTACGGTCCACCTAATGGTATGTGGTCACAGTAGCTTATGGACGTTCGCAACACCACTCGTGCGTTGGCGACCCTTCAGAAATCTAATAAATTCTTTTTTGAAGAACCCCATGGAGCTCATTCCACAACCAGAGCATTCGCGGGAGGAAGTTTCTCTGAAACCGCAATGTACGCGACCATTTCGGTTTTAAAGTGTGAAAATGTATACTTAGATGAAGTACTCTAACAACAATAAATAAAACGATGCACTGGTACCCTATCCATATGTCGCAGCCATCTGGTTAAATTAGCCATCTGGTTTAATTAAATATGGAAAAGAAAAGAAATCGCACTGTATAAGTCATGTATGTTAGGTTAGGTTCAGTTTAACTTTCGACAATGTAGATGCGGAGCGAGCAAAGCGAGCGGAGCCTACCAGCCAAGTTTCATATAATGATATGTTCAGTTATATGATAATTTATTTTCCATAATTAACGATCTGCCTAGGCGCCCAATTAGCTGGCTAATTTAACCAGATGACTGCGACATATATATATTTATAACTAAAAACTTACTAAACGCATTCAATGACCAGCTATGCAACAGGGAGATAAGTGAGATCGTAAAAGGTACTTCCCCAGGGCGATCACATGGGTCTGTAACAGACCCAATACCTATACGTGGATACTTGTATCTTTTATTATTTTTAGAGTTCCCTGACAAAAAGATAATATAAGGTATCCTTATATTGTAGCTGAAGATGCACGTTTGTCTCAGTCAATTATAATTTTGGTTAAAGCTGAAGCATTTAATTTGAACTTTGGCATACTTATAAAAAATTAGCTTTTACCAGCGGCTTCACCAGCCCTAAATTTCGTTATCGGTGTGGGATTCTTACGTCAACTATTTAATTATACAAACTTTGCCGTTGGACAACTGTTGTCTCAATACATCGACATAGGTAGAAGTTAGTTTACCAACTGCAAATAACTTTACAATCGCAAAAAAAAACTGGTTGCACTCCGGGAGTGCCGGCAGAAGTAAAAACATACTAGCTATTTACTTCCCATCACTTCGTATACATATTTATTTACTATAATTAATAATGTTTGTTTATTTACTTTTTTGATGTAGTATATTTGACATCTCAATCTGTCATAGAATCAAAATCCCATATCAAATCTCCCTGTCGGACAAAAAGCTAGCCACCCATTTGCACAAACTCACGGGCACTCCGTAAGATGGCAACTTCGATAGAAGACCCCGGAGCCAGACCCGATCGTACGCTTTCGCTGTGTCCAGGCTACATGCTAATGTCTCCTCCTGACTCTCAATGGCTAGTACCCATCGGTGTGTTACACTAGCAAGTCACCAGTCAAGCGACCCTGGCGCAAGCCATATTGGGGGTCACTGACCAGTTCGTGTTTTTCTAGGTATCTTATAAGCTGTGTGTTGATCACACGCTACATCACCTTGGAGAGGCGGGAGGTAATAGCAATAGGCCTATAATTCGATGGATCTGATCTATCGCCATTTTCGGGTACCGGGTGCGAAATTGCCTAGTGTGGTAGGTAAGCACGAAGAGGCGCGTGAGTACAGGATATAATTCGGTAGCAAACTGTTTCAGCACCACTGCTGGTATACCGCCTGGTCCACTTTACTTATGAACGTCTACAGAAAGCAATGGCTGCCGGACCTCCCGCAGCGTTATGGAGGTTTCTGGCATCGTTTTACCACACCACGGTGTAGTAGATCGTACAGCGCCTTCATCGTTCATATTGGAGTTAGTGGCAAAGATACTGCCCATTTTGCCAATCATCCTATTATGGCGTTGCATTATAGTTTCCGTTTTGCGAAATTTCATGGCGTGGTATTATGGTTTCCGTCTTACGAATTTTCGATCAGCCTGCGCGACTTTATCATTTTATACCCATCACAAAAAAAAGTGCACAACGCCACTAAAGAAGTTAAAATTTATTTGTGATGTACAAACAAATTTACGGTTTTCAGATTTTTTCCTTTATGTATGCTACATAGTTTTGCTTATTTGTGTCACAATATGCGACAAAAATAATCGTATTTTGGGCATATTTTTTATTGCATTGTTTTAGAAGCTTGTTTTTTTTACAACTTTGAGTGACCATAGAGTAAGTATTTGATGTTAATTATAACTTGATACCTCCACGCGTTCTTGACTGAAGGGCCAGAAAGACAGGCAAACTTTTCTTTCATGTGTTATAACTACAAAAAAAAAATGTCGGATATTTTCCTATATTTATGATGTAAGACCTTGCGTCGTATGATATTTCATGATTCTGGGACAAGGGAAGTACCTCATAGGTTTTAATTTATTTGTCAATGTATTTCGGCCTAATTTATTAAGTAAAAACTTCTTTAGAGGCGTTGTGCTCTTTTTTTGTGATGGTTAAAAAATGTTTAACTCGCGCCAGTACACGTGACCTGATTGAAAATTCGTAAGACGAAACTAGTTTTTATTTTAAGTAGGTATATGGCGATTATGTACTACTCACATGGTTAGATAGTTGGATATGGGATTTTAATTCTATGACAGATTGAAATTTCAAATACACTGCGTCAAAAAAGTAAATAAACAAACCTTATTATTTATGATTAAATATGGTTACGAAGTGATGGGAAGTAAAAAGCTAGAATAGGAAAAAAATAAGTATAGTTAAATAGACCTGGAGTGCCGACAGAAGTGTAAACTTGAATATAAACGTTGTGCATTTTTGATATTTTTTTATTTCTTGAGGCACAAGAATTCTCGACCAGGATTTCTCGAATTACTCGAGTATCTCGATAAATTTTGATTTTTTTTTCTGACATACTTGTAAACAGTCTCATTACTTGCAGGCAAAGCCAGCAGCCAGTAATTTAGGTCTTAGCACACCTAAATTACTGCCACGGCCTTTTATGTTTTTAAATTTTACTTTTCTCAAAGCAAAGCCTACATATTTACAAACTCATTAAAGTCATTCAAGTAAGGTCATTAAAGTCTTCAGCCTTCGGCTTAGGTTCTAAATAGTCTTTCGTTAGTTATTTTTTCATTGTCACCTTAATACACAATGCACTAATAAACTTGTATGTTAATAATTAACATTTCGATTAAACAAAGCTTAATTAAATTTAAATACTATTTTTTAGCGCACGGATTGTACACTCGAGTCCACGAGCCTTTAAGTTTTATTAGGGCAATCGCTATCACTTTTCTATGAACAAATAAATAAGGAAACAACTATTTCAATAACAGTATGCAAAAATAAATTGTTGATTTCCAATGGGAAAGAACCGAGAGAATAAGACGCAAGTATATCAGTCGCCAGTAACGTTTTTGTCTTCAGTTTCGGCTGATCGTGTCTTGTGGACTAGTCATTATTATACGAACTAATCAATTTAATTACCTATACCATTTTAAAGTAACAGCTTTTGTAGTAATTGATTAATATATTCATACTCTCTATGAATAGGTGCTTCATTGTAAAACATTGTAATAAACATGAAGTTGAAATACGTTTTAGTTATTTTTGTAGTGATTACGTTACATATGTTTCAAACATTTGCGTTTCCGGCCACCTTCAATGGTAAGTTTTAATGTTTATGCAAAACAAGCATTTTCCCGCTACTTCGTCCACGTGGATTTTTGATAAAATAAAGCTTTTGACTGTTTATGGATTACGTCCAAAATTATCGGAATTCTTATACAGATTTACGTCCTCTATTTTGCCCCCTAGGGGAAACACGTCAATCTTAAGAGAATACGATTTGGACCGCCTCTCCGCGTGCTTCATACAAACGAATATCTCACTTATTTTTGACACTTCCTGATCAAACACCACGAAATTTTGAAGACATTTTCTAGTAATAAATATCTAGGTCTGCAGTGTGCCAGTTTTCTATCAAATTTTAAAGTTAAAAAGTTATACAGGATTCTAGTTTTTCATACAAATGGTTTAAAAAATGATTTTTAGTTAAAAAAGCGTTTTACCAGATTTTGGAAAAACCACAGACATAGGTATTCGAATAGATGTCAAAAACATAAAATATTCACCATATCCTCTCCACAGAATTCATACAATGACATTTATACGCATACTAAGGTTTTGACTGTAACCTCGATTTCAACATTGGGCATTTAACGTTGGGCAAAGACATAATAAAGCCAAAACAAACAAAAATAAGACAAAGTTAATATTCATGCAATTTTTCCAACTTAGATTCCATTAACAAATTAAAAACAATGTCCCATACATTGTGTTCAATGGTATGTACTTGTACGTACATACCTATATTTAATTGTTCTAAGATTTTTCTTTATAAACTCCCTGATTAAATAGCAAGTTTTACCAACTAAATATATTTGCAATCTAATTTTAAAGTCTTTGATATCAATTACGAAACGAATAATATTGGGCAGCTATGTAATCTATATACATATATCATTAGAGCCATGTAAATAAATAACACTTATTTCTCTGAAAATTTACTATTTGTACAAATGTGGAATGGTTCCATCTATCTATCAAATCCGGCCTTAGGTATTCCAGACCGGTACAACTCCTCGGTCCTGGTAATGGGTTTAATTAATTTCTTTTTATTTCTAGATTCGAAGTACTCGTTCCAATTCTACACTCGTGAGGATTGGGGGGCAGTACCTGTAGCCAAAGAAGTTCTACTAGACATTCCAGTACCTTACGTGGTAATTCATCACACGGCAATTCCAGCCGCTTGCTACACCAAGGAAAATTGCAGCGTTGCAATGAAAGCTATGCAGAACTACCACATCGGTCTTGATTGGGGGGATATTGGATACAAGTAAGTAACCATTTTAAGCCACCAAAGTGGCAAACTGACTTAAGTCCCGTGTAATAAGTGATTACCGTAATCTATCGCGCGATGTTTGCAAGGCATTACTTGCGTGTTGCCGATTCTTTGAAGATCTAATAACTTTCTTCTAGATGAACCCCATACTGTAGTCCCTTCTTCAGTCAGTCGTTGTACATCCCGATAGCAGGGACATTGGCATTGTCTAGGCGAAAGTAGGCTTAGATCATAAGTGCGCCACTGTGGGCCAATGCGCGATGTGACATTGTCAATCTAGTATCTCATAACAGCAAAATTGTTTCTGGTAGGTTACTTCTCCTCCGAGATCGGTTCTAGTATCCTTGCTGATTGAAAATATAATGAATCCATAATAGAGTGAGATGGGCTAATCAACTATTATATCAGTCCCAACAGTTTCACCCACGCTAAAATCTATTCCCGTGGGATCTCTCTTTTAATCTGTGTGCCAAGTTTTATGCAATTCTGCCCAGTCGGAGTTGAGCGGTAACTAAATTACAAACACGCTTTCCCATTTATAACATTATTAATGCCCTATGTAATGATACCCCAGACGATGAGATGTGTGAAACAAAAGTTTTCAAACCTCGGTTCAATGTATAGAGAGCTACCCCTAAAAAATATTTTCTTAATTATCATAACATATCTGTATGTATGTATGTAGAAAATGTTGGTTAATGATTACCTATGAAACGATATTATAATAATATTTAATTTATTACTTTACGGATATAACAGGCAATCCGCATAACGCAGGCAACTATACCTATATCAAAATAGTTATTTTTAGTCGTGGCGTAAAATCAAAAACATAGTATAAGTAATGAAATATAAACCGGCCAAGTGCGTGTTGAACACGCATTAGTTACCGTACCGTAGAATCGGAATTATTACGAATATCTTATAATATAAACTTATGAACTGATTTGGTTTCAGCCAATATTTAATTGAAATTAAAAAGACCTATTATCACGATTTTTTTAGATTTAAATAACACGCGGTTTAAAAGTTAGAAAAGCAGGATCGAAAATTTGCATCTTTTAGAGCTTGTAACTCAAACTTGAAACTTAAAGATACCTTCCTGTAATTTTATTAGAATCGATGGAAAAGCGGCGGAACAATAAGGCTATGACATACGGACAGACATGACGAGTTGACAAGGGTCCATTTTTGCCATTTGGCTACAGAACCCTATAAAAGAAGACTTTAACCATGTGCGCTCTAGGAATATTTGCAAGAAACATTATTTAAATTTAATTACACTGGATGTTGATAAATAATTACGTAAAAAAATATCGATATACTGATACTTATGACGTCATCGTTTTGTCAAGCCAAACATTTTACAATTTTACTTAAAATAAAATTAATTAAAACCATATGAACTATATGAAATAATACCACGTTTTACAAGGAAGAGCAATATAATAACGTAAAAACTATTTTCTGCGCCAATTTTTAACAGAAATGTGACAAATTATGTTTTAAAAAATAATTCGTGAGAATTTCATATTTGTCTGTGAAAAGTATGATTGTCCGGGTTATGTCTTCCTGTGACGGAACAATTAGTTATGCAACAAGACACCATACCTATGAACTAAACCTTTAAAGTCCTTTATTGTCAGGATTGACCTAATAATCAAGAAAACACGTGATGTCGAAAAACAAGCGGATAGCAACCCGCTGGTTATTTAGTCTTGTGCTATGGGTTTCTACTCGAAAAATAATAGACATATAAGATATGGTTATCTGTCTCTTTTTCTCTTGGATAAAACTTTTTTTCTAATGATTTTACAAAAAAATAATATCAGGCCATTTTTATAGACGGTGTTTTTAGGAACAATTTTTATTATAAACATTTTTAATTTCTTTATTATTTAAGGTTTTACAGCGCTGCGAAAGGAATACTATTTTTCAGTATTCTTAACTATACATGAAAATAAATATTAATGATTTGCCATAATTTTTAATTGTTATTTTTTTTTATAATAATCTTATTAATTATTGATGGTAAAATAAAGTTAAAAATTAATTAATGATTTGATACTCCATCACAAAACTATGGAATTATTGATTTTTAATTTCATTCAAGTCATTACCGAGAAAATGCGCAGGTAGAAAAAATTAGTGTCGGACAACCGTCCGGAATCGTGACAACTTGTGCCTTTCACTTTTTATGTCTGTCTCTCTCGCTCTTAGGCGGGCTAACCATGCCGCGTGCCTCTCACTCGCTCTCATTGTGAGCGCATAACGTGAGCGGAGCGTAACGCAGTTTCTTGAAGTGTCACCCGGCAAACCAATTTATAAGACGTTGTCACGTCAATACCCAAGTGACCTTTTGAGAATAAAAGAACATATGCCTGCTATTATTATTATAACTTGTTGAAGTTGTCCTTCGACTTTCATCTTTCAGTTGTCTACATCAGGGGGTAACTTTTATAGAAGCAAATGCTAACAGCTGGACTGACTAAAAGTTACTGAACAAAAGTTGTAGATATTTTTTTTGCTTTATCTTTTTCTAAAGAATGGTAAATTTTTGAGGCTATTGCGCAGTCCATAGGACAGATTACAGAACTCGAGGTCTTTGGACAATACCACAAGCCCGTCGCGGTAGTACCTACGCTGGCGCAATAAAACTGACTTGTTTTCATTAAATCATAAATGTGCCGCATTCCGCATGCGTTAAGGTTAACATTTATGAATTCGATGTTTTGGTCAGATTGTATATGTTACTTTACCACGGCTTATACATATTAGCCTTGGTATAGACTAGCATATGCTAGTAATAGGATAAATGACTATGATACCTATTTGTTATGTTTTTAGTTTCTGCGTGGGCAGCGACGGTGCAGCGTACGAAGGTCGAGGATGGCATGAGATGGGTATTCACGCCAGGAGCGCCAACAGATACAGTATTGGCATATGCTTGATCGGCGATTGGAGATGTTAATAACTTCCTAAATCCTCTACTATATTTGTACGGTAAAATAGAGTAAGAAATCATCAGGTTAGTAAGAAGTCATCATAGTCATCAAGATCATAATGTGGAAGTCAGCCCCTGTTCATCAACCATAAATCTGTGTGACAGCTGCTGATGTAGTTTATCTAAACTAAGGCGACTTTATATATGACCCTGAACTCGTAACCAGCTTTAAGGCACTAGTGGCAAAATGAAAGTTCCAAGAGCAGACTAGTATACATATATTTACCCTATGCCAGTTCTTGACGTACGACGTATATTATATTATAACTAGCTGACCCGGCGATCGTTGTTTATCCGCACCAACCTAATGTGAAAGGGTTGTACTAATTCAGAAACCTTCCTCGGCATAACAACTTACCGAAATTTAATTACAATCGGTTTCCCCTTATTGCGCG
Organism: Apoda limacodes; assembly: GCA_946406115.1. Lineage (NCBI taxonomy): Eukaryota > Metazoa > Arthropoda > Insecta > Lepidoptera > Limacodidae > Apoda > Apoda limacodes. Next base: position 15,194,500 of record OX291559.1, read on the forward strand.
AGTCGGACTCTTTCTCAGAAACATTCCCCGGCGTGTGCATAACAGCTTACCAAAATTTCATTAAAATCGGTTTACCCTTATTGCGCGCTTGCTACTCGCACTTGACAGTTTTTTTTCATAACAACCTTGCCCTAACACTAACAAACACAACAAAAAAAAATTACCCGAATTGGTCCAGCCGTCTTCGAGTTTTCCTTAGTGCGCGAGTCCGACTCGCACTTGACAGTTTTTTTTTCATAAGAACCTTCTGACAATTACAAACACAACAGAAAAAGGATTACCGAAACCGGTCCAGCCGTGCACGCGTGATGGCGTGACCAAGGGAAATAGGGATTCATTTATATATAGATTGGACCGGGGAACTAAAAAGGGAAAAATAATAACTTATTTCCAAAAATCTGATCTGAATTACAGTTTGATGTTGGTTTCTATGTACTTCACTTGGCGCAGCGGGCTTCATACAAACGAATTTCTCACTTATTTTTGACACTTGCTGATCAAACACCATGAAATTTTGAATACATGTTCTAGCAATAAATATCTAGGTCTGCAGTGTGCCAGTATTCTATTAAGTTTTATAGTTCAAAAGTTATACAGGATTCTAGTTTTTCATACAAATGGTTTAAAAAAAAATTTAGTTAATAGAAAGTTTTACAAGATTTTGGAAAACCACAGACGTAGATATTCGGCTTGGGATTATGACTAACAAATTTCACATTGATTGATCAGTAAATGTCTGAAACAAATGAGAAATTCGTTTGTATGAAGCCCGCTGCGAGGGACCGCAAAGTGTATCCTCTTAACAGTTTATATCACACTTCACTTGCATGAAACCAACTTCAAACTGTAATTCAGATCAGATTTTACCATCAGGCGAACTGTGAGCTTGTTTGCCACCTTAGTAGTATCAAAAAAGTTCATAATAGCCTTCCCTATAAGGAAAAGCAAAACATTTAGTAAATATTCAGTAACTTTATTTTTTAGATGAATTGCCACCAGTCGATCAATTGCAAACGACGAAAGCACTCATCTTGGAGGGAGTCAAGATCGGAATCATCAGTCCGAAGTACAAGATGATTGGTCACATGCAAGTATCACCCACGGAGTGTCCAGGGACGATGCTATACAACGAAATCTCCACTTGGGAACATTTCACACCTGGCTCCTTTAGTGGTGTCACAGTTGATAAATAATTAAATTATTATTCCTACTATAAAAGTCTGTATTCATTTATTTACTTATTGATGCCGCGGATATCCTTGGAATAGCCTAAAATCTAGCTGGAATTACGGAGTGATTTTTGTGCGTTTCCTACAACTAATTATCTTCTCATCACACATACTCGTAAACAGTGTCATTAAGTACGTAAAGTACGTAAGTTTTTCTTTGTAAATTTTACTTTTCGCAAGGCAAAGCGGGAGTTCATAGAACTCACTGGCGGTAATACTGTCTATTCTATCAAGTATGTATAAAAGCTGTAAAAATATGAGCTGTACGACAAGTGAGCAATTACAAGTTTTAACTTCAGCATAAACTTTTTAAATTATAAATTCTCTAGATATCTAGCGCCATCTAGCGATGAGAAGTTGTTTTCTCACTTCTATTTCCGTCATTTCAATTGCATTTTATTTATTTACGCGCAAATATGATGAAATACATTGTATGTAACACGGGCGGTTTCCTAAAACACGTTGTTGCCTCAGCCTTAATACGCCCTACTTCAGGGGAGGAGGAGGCTAAGGCCGTAGTACATCACACTAGCCTGGTCGCGTATCAGGATTTGGCAAAATGCCAACGGGTATTACTCGTAGCTGGAGAGATAAAAACAAGTAAATATTTTGATTCTAGTCAATCAAGCAGTGCAGACATCCCACGGCAATGATAGAATTTTGCACAGGCAAAAGCGGGGGTAAAAGCTTGTGTTATTAAATCAATCATCAGATTTAATCTAAGTACCTATGTATCATTTCATATCATCAGCGGTGGCTGGGGACTTTACCTTATCGAAAGTGTAAAGTGAAAGCATAGATCATAACAGAATGTTGCCGGTCATTAAATTTCGATTATCCCTTAATTTTGTTATAATTATCAATTATTGGTGTAGTGACGACATAAATAAATGAACTATTAAAGATAACTTCTGAACATATTTAGGGACCCTCTCCAAAGCGTGCCAATGGAGCCCTATTAATAAGCCTACCGTGTCTGTCTATTTGTCCGACTTCTAAAGGGCTCTGTCTTTTATGTTGCCACTTCACTTGGCTATTTGTGTTTGCGTATTTGTATTCACTATATTCGGCAAATATTTGACAAAAATGCCAATAAACAAAACACAACAATATGCCCCTTCACACATAGAGCCGAATAACGATGTATCCAAATATATTTTGATATTAGTTAAGAAAACGGTCGCACACATGTCGAACAAGTTGGCTATTTACACATAGCACTAATTTGCCAAATACGCAAACATAAATAATTAAGTGAAGTGCCCAAGTTATCTCCCCAACGTTAAAGGGTACATAAAATAGTCAAGCACGAGTAAAAAAGAAAGTAAAAGAAACACTAAAACTAAATGTTAATAAAACTAAATAAAAAACCCAACGGCAAAAAATAAAAATCAATAAATAAGTGGACCTAAAACATACCAAATATTAAACTACCTATAAGCAGGCGGGACTCATTTCAATGTAAGTTCAAACTGTAGATAGTAGCTACAGATTGTTTTTACAATAGTAGTCACCTTTAAATGAGTTCCGCTTGCTTACAGTTAAATATTTGGTATGTTTTAGGTTCACTGTTTATTGCTTTTTAGTGCATAATGTTTTTGCAGTCGAGTTTTTTTTACCCTAACAACTCTGCGATTTTTACTTTTTTGCGTTATGGGCGGTCACTGGCCTAGTCATGTTGATTTTTAGTATCTTATAGGGGTTGTGTTTAGCACCCGCTTCATCACCCTAGTGAGCAGTGAGATAATATCGACTGGCCTGTATTCGATAGGTGTGATCCGTAGCCGTTTTTCACACATGAGCAGTTTCTACGAAGATGGAAATTGCCTATCGTGGTCAGAACAAGCGAAGAGGCGCGTAAATACAGGATACAACTCATGAGCTCTCTATTTGAGTACTACTAAACATTTATAAAAAAGCTCCCACCGGACCTCCCGCTTCGTTATTGCGACTTCCGGGATGGTCTTACTGCGCAATGAAATGATGGGCGACACGGCGCCTTCGTCGTCCAAAATCGAGTTCAAACCAAATTACCACAGCTCTCAGTGGTGATTAGGGCAACCTAACAAAATTTTCCCTCGGCAGGCTCTAGCCAGCCAAAAAGCATGACCAGAAGACGGAAGACCATCAGAAATATTTGATAAATGCAAATTAAATAATAGTGGAATATTATCGTAAATTATATTAATAACCCATTGCTTGTAGTACACAGATATACATAAATGTATAATTTTTAAACTCAACACACCTGGCATCAGTGTCATAATAAAAACTTAACGTGTCAATATAAAAAGTTACTATACCTATACTTTATTGACAGTATTAACAATATTTAGAATAAGTATAAATGAATAAAACCACGGTCGTTTTTTGAGTCGGCAGCTAACCCCGAGTTATAAATAAAACATTCCGTACACACGAGTATTGTTTCAGCAGCAGTCGATTTTCTATAAAATAGCATTTAATCATTTTGACAATTAGAAAAAAATTACTTTGACTTTGACTTTACTTTGATAATGCATTTGATTGATTGATAATATTATCAGGATCATACCACGATGCCTATCTGAATGTTGCTTTGTAGAAACCTTATATTATAACCTCTGTTTAGTATATCATTGTTTATATCAGTTATAAGGACCGTACATTATAAGTACGATTCGAAGGCCATCCTAAAGATACAGTCGCTGATCTTACTAGTGCAAAGCAAGTCTTTGATGATAAGAGACTTATCTTAACTGATAGATAACATATCAAGAATCAATTAAAATCAATAACAACTCATTGAATGATTTTGTTTTACGTGATTTGTTTTGGCAACAACTTTTGGAATCACTTTTTATTTTAATTGCGAAATTATTTAAAAGAACCGAATAATTATTAATAGGCATAATTTTATAGTTTGAGCGAGAGTGTTGCGCGTTTTCTGTGTTGTAAAGAAAAGCTAATATGTTAATATTATGCATAATATTGTGCACAAAAGTGTTAGGTGTAACTATAGGCGTTCCAGTTATGTTTAATGGTAAGAATATATTTAAGCATATCATTAGGTACTTATACTTTTATATGTTGGCAACTCAACAATAATAATGACTTTAAATTGAGTAAAGACCTGATTTTTTTTACTAATACTTTAGGATACGATCGACCTTGATACGTAATAATTATTTTAGTTGATAGGCTAAAAAACAGTCTTGACAGAGTGACAGAGGATTTTTTGACAAATGCTAAAAATAAATTTGATACTAATTTTGATGTTAACCTTAATTAATTCTAATTTGAAACAATATAATCACAGTTCACCCAATATTTACTTTTTACCATTGCCACTCAAAAACGGGCACTTAAGTCATCGATAACAGTGAATAAAAAAGCGTTTCACTGAGTGAATAAAATGATTTTGAATTTGGAACAAGCAAGAATTATGTGAAAAGGAGAATTAAACGCGCTGAAAATACCTAACTATACTGGCTGGCTAAATAAAACTGCCAATTTTAGTTCTTTTCTATCTGTTACCGTCATATATATGGAATGTACAAGATCAACCAAATGAAAAACGAAACAGAAAAAAAATTGCAAATGTGTGAGTGGAATAGTGTTGTCAAATAACACTATCGATAATTTTACCTGCACAAAATTATTGCAAACTAGCGCGCTGGTGAAATTAAATATTACCTATATACCTATGTTTACACTCGCACTACGCAGCCTCGGAACGCGTTGTCGGACAAAGCAAACTGTTTACACGCTTGTGCTCGTACATGTGACCAATAACATAGCGTTGAATGCAGGAGTGTAAACATACCATTAGAACCTAAACTATTAGGACTATAATCACGTCTTATAGGAAATTTAAAAATCTAATCACTTTCTTCTTAAAGACCCCATATCGTAGTCCCTCGAGAAAACCTCAGCAGTTCCTCTCAAACCGCACTGTTTGTGACCATTTAGGTTACGAAGAGTGAGAATGAATTCACTGTCGATGGCGAGCGGAGCGCTGGTAGAAAGTAGATGTGGAAATTATTTCAAACAATTCCTCAAAACACAGAACATATTATACAAGCGGTAGAACACACACAAGGAGGCAAAATCTCTCCTCAGACTTAAAGGTTCGATACGACTTGTGAGTTTGGGATCGTCGACGATTCTTACTGCTCGTCGTTGAACCGAATTAAAAGGGCTAAGCTGGTATCCAGGTGCACCCGCCTAGAGATGGCAGCAGGCCGGACTTGTGATTTGTAAAGCAACAACCTTTGCCCTGAGGTGAAGTATCGTTTCGCTCTGTTGAGTACTCCTGGTTTCTTGGCCGCCAGCTTCACCTTGGTTTCCAAATGGTCGTGAAACTGGATATAGCTGGAGATGTCAACACCAAAGATCCCAATACTCTTGAAGATGGTAAGTGCTGTGTTCTGGAATTGTAGGACCACAGTAAATGGGATTTTCTTAGCGGTGAACGCGCAGACTTGTGTCTTTATTGGGTTGAATCCTGAAACAGTCTTACCGCATCACAAAGTAAAGTAGGTGGTACAGCTCCTTCGTTATTGATATTTGAGTTTGAGGCTAGCACTATGGGAGAATCAGTTTTTCGCTGTGCTGGTAACGACCACTGACAAAAGTTTCCCTTGGCAGCTCAACAAGCGACCAGAGAGCACGACTCCCAGAGGGATAGCTTGCAAGTCGCCCACCTATTTTCCGATGAATGGGAACTTAGCTCTGTTGGTTAATTTCTTACTGAACCTCGAGGCAGCATTTAATTTGCGTTTTCAGATCCTTATTGATCGAACCGTGGTCCAAGCCTCATATGCAGTTTGCTTGAGAATTTTAGCTTGTTTACAAGACCTATTAAACCACGGTCTTTCTTTGAAATTAGCAGCTACTCGAGGGTTAGAAATGTAACATTCCAAGCCAGCAAAGATTGTCTCGTGACTGCAGCTGCGCAGATGTCAGGATCTTCTGAGCTGAAGCAGAGCTGCCTCCACGGGTACGATGCATAAAAATCCCGCAATCCATCACACTCGCTGACTTATAATGCCACACACAACGCCAGCTAATTGGCGCAGAGGAAACGGTTAGTCTGCATGACACTTGATTCCGGCTGAGAGAGTGGTCAAAGGAGCCAAGAGGCGCATCCACTGAGACGGAATATCAGTTCGGACGTGTAGTTAGCACTCCTAGCCTCTATATCTGGTATACTCGTTGGAGAAAGTACCAGTTGAGAGAATTTTGTTTGAGTAATTGTAAAGAATGAAAACCAAATTTAATTGATACGTCTCAATTTTTTTCATTGAAAGTTGTTAAATTTAACAAATTTAACATTATTTAGTAATAATACTAAAACTGTAAGAACATTAAATATAGAAACTATTTGTAAGTAGACTTCTGGTGAACAAAACACTGTCATAAAAACCAAGTATTTTATATTATTTTTCATCATGCAACCTCTTATAATTCACCCCCACCGTGCGCGTAATACATATTGCATTTCATACTAATTCTATAAATGTGGCTCGAACGGCGCGTACGATGCGGACAAATATGCGATCACCTTTGGATGGCTATGAATAATTATCTTATTAATATTCGGTCCTTGTCAAGCTCTATGGTAACTAAATGTCTACATATTTTACGCAAAATACCCTCCAAATCTTTATTTAACAACGATATAATGGTACTCAGTAAATCTAGACAAAAAAAAATGCAAGCTATGATTTAAATTGTTTTTTATTTCGTAAAATTCTCAACTAAAACTGATAAAATATGCATATGACTACAATGCAGTATAAATTATCATAATTTACCTGTGAAATGTGTACTTATTCGAATTATTATCTGTTGTGACTTCACATTTACTCACAGCAAAAGACACCATAGTTACCTACAAAATTAATAGTTTGTATGTTAATCCAGGATTATTTAAAAAAAATTCATTCGCCTTTAGAGAAACGCTATGTCCTCTTGTGGTCATATAATTTTATACTTTTTTTATCACAATTTTAATGAACGTGTTTCTGTTTTTGCCGCAGTTAGAGCTTCCCATAGACTTTATTATATATGACGTCAGCGCTATGTCAATCTCTATCGTAACTAAATGATTACATATTTTACACAAAATACCCTCCAAATCTTGATTTAGCAACGAAATATAGTATCAAGTCTATAGAAAAACATGTAAACTACGATTCAAATGGTTTTTTGCGTTGATTTTTCAGCTGTATTAGAAAGAATATTCAATCAACAATGCAGTAATTCTGATTATTCCGTCTTGTAAATAAACATTGGCTCGCACTAGAAGACAGCTTTTGTATCTAAAAAATATTTTAAATATTAATGACGTATTACAGAAAGAAAAAAAACTGGTTGCCTGTAAAGTCGGTATACGGGCGAAAGTTTTACGTGACAATGATTTTATGTCTGTCTCTCTCGCTCTTAGGCGGGCGCGTGCCTCTCACTCGCTCTCATTGTGAGCGCATAACGTGAGCGGAGCGTAACGCAGTTTCTTGAAGTGTCACCCGGCAAACCAATTTATAAGACGTTGTCACGTCAAAAAATTCCAGTCACAGTAAACCAATGACGACCTTATCGGATCTTATCGCGGGAGACATTGACACAGGCAACTATTTTCTTCTGTCTTATTTTGTCTCGGGCTCTATGCACTTAATTTGGATTTCTCCCTTTCACGTTTTATTGGTCTTTTTTTTCTTGTGCGGAGATTGAACCTGCACCCTTCGTTTCCGTAGATAGTCTTCACTACCAACAGAGCCAAGGAGCCGTCAAACGTATATATCTTTGCCGCAAAAAGAACTCCTAATAGACTTTATTATCGATATCCATACGCATGACGTCAGTGCTAAGTCAATCTTTATCGTAACTATTATCGTAAAAATGATTACATATTTTACACAAAATATCCCCTTGATTTAGCAATGAAATATGGTATTAAATCAAGAGAATAATATATAAACTACAATTCAAATTCATTTTTACGTTAATTTTTTGGATAAATTCGATAAAGTATAATTAACAACAAAGCAGTAAAAAAATCATAAATCACCGGTAAAACGTGTATTAATTCGGATTATTGCGAATTGTAACGTCACATTGGCTCACAAAATAGATACCAAATTTACAATTTAAATATTCTAAAATATAAATCAAGGATTCAAGGAGGAAAACAGAAAATTCCAATCGCTAAAAAATAGACCCGCCGATATCACCGCTTATCAATGTAATTATTGTCACATTCGGCCATTTTCTTCTATCTCATTTTCTGATGGGCACTATATTGGTCTTTTGAACGTAGTGAAAAAATCCTATGTCTATGGTTACCGTGGTTATTTTATGTGAATTACATATTACATTAATTAAAACAAAATGAGTTCTTCCAGTGATGAGAATGAGATACTACGCTTTGTTCTCTATAACTAATTATAATATAAAATGATAATTATTAATACTATAATAATACTACTATTTATTTTTTCGCAGTCAATGGTAAAAAGTAGAGTAGGTATACAACTCGTGAAAATGAAATTTTGAGACCTATAGTATGGCAGATAAAACATAAAAACCATTTGAACCTCTTTTTTCAAGATGGCGGCCGTGGGACAAGGGTTGCAACCCCACAAACTTGGATTTAACTTTCCTCTAACCCCTCCTTCATATCTAAAAAATAAAATTGCGTCCTCTGACAAACGCAACCTCAAATTTAACTTTTCAATGGGCTATCAAGACTTATTTGCAATTTCTAGATACGACATCTGAAAACCAACTTGACTCAGAAACACATAGATTCGTGTCCAGATCACAATGGGAAGCAAGAGAAGCCAAACAAACGTCCCTGATCGGCACTCCAGTTCCATACGTCATCATTCATCACTCTTACCAACCAGGGGCTTGTCATGACACCAATGAGTGCAGTCATGCAATGAGGAGTATGCAGAATTACCACATGGACGATCAGGGTTGGAATGACATCGGCTATAAGTAATTTTCAGGGTAGAAAAACTATCTTGTCTCACAAATGATGTATCTATACTAATATTTTAAAGCTGAAGAGTTTATTTGTTTGAACGCGGTAATCCCAGGAACTACCGGTCCGATTTGAAAAATTCTTTCAGTGTTAGATAGCCCATTTATCGAGGAAGGCTATAAGTTATATATCATCACGCTAAGACTAATAGGAGCGGGAAACCAATAGAGAAAGTTTCAAAATCGGGGGTTTTGAAGATTTTGCCTTTTTTGAGGAAAAAAATAGGTTGATGGATAAAAAAAAGGCTACCTGTGCGAAGCCGAGATGGGCCGCTAGTAAGTTAAAGAAATTTGTTTGGTGTATGGCTAGTGATATACCGGTAGTTAAGCACTTAGGGGGGCGATATAGGCCAGAAAGCTGATTTCTGTATTACATACGATGGCGCAATATAAAATCATTGCCGAATGTCATATAAATTACCATGATATGTATATAATTGTATATTCATACTTATATTATAAATGCGATCTTAACTCTGTCTGTCTGTTTGTCTGTCTGTCTATTACCTTTTCACGCTTAAACCGCTATACCGATTAAGATGAAATTTGGCAAGGAGTAAGGAGGAGGAAATGTAATGTGTTTATTCTTGTTGGTAGCTTCGCCGTAGGCAGCGATGGGTTAGTGTACGAGGGACGCGGATGGGACGTGGTGGGAGCCCATGCGACGAGTTTTAACACCGTCAGTGTTGGCATCTGTCTCATCGGAGACTGGACTGGTAATGTTTACAATATTTTCTTCTCTTCTCTGACCCGGTGTTTGGTCGCTAGTGTCGTGTGAGTTTACACCATTTTAATATGACTGCTTTATTTTTAATATATGATAGGTACACCATTATTCGTTTTGTCATTAGGACAAAGGAGTAGTGCAGAGTGGAGAACAGTCTTGCCATATGAAAAGGAGTGCGCCAAGGCTGCATGTTATCACCGTTACTATTCAATCTATACTCTGAATTAATTAGGGAAGTTATTGATAACGTAAAAACAAATTTAAAAAATAACAAAGTAAACGGCTCCGTTATAAATGATTTTAGATAAGCAGAAGTAATTGCTCTCCTTGCTCAGACAAGCAACAAGCCTGCGATACTTATTACAACATCTTAATAACAAGAATATTGCCAAAACTAACGACGGAAATTTGCAAAAAATAGTGTGTTACTCAACCCTGGCGCGGAATGCGAAAGGGCAATGGGTCGAAATTTGCGATAAATGCGAAATACCAACTGATATTCTGAATTTGGAGAATTTACACTCAGCCAGTTTAAACAATTACGCGACTAGATGAAAATGAGAAAAATTCCAAGCGACTCACCAGAAACAAAGAAGTGGCCTTGTCGTAGAAGTTGAGTAGGCGTTTGTGGAGATGGACTCCTTTCTTGTCCAGTCGGCAGCTGTGCTTCACGATTCTTCTGGAAGTATCTCCTGACAATAGCTTGCTTGACGACGTCGTCACCTCACTTCTCACCTTCAGTCTTTTTGCGTAGTTTTTTTACAAAGTAAATATAAATAATAATAAAACACTCGCGTGAGTATATAATCGTTACATAGAAACTAGTTAAAAAATAAAAAAAAACTTTTTAAATATTTAAAAAGGTCTGTTAAAAGCGAAATAAATACGTAAAAGAATTACTTTTATGAAAATAACTAATTGCGAACAAAGACATAAACTTAAATCTAAGATGGCGAATGGTAAAATGTTATGTGCTACTGATATTTCTAAACGGTGTTAAAGGATGGACCATTAACAGGTGAATGGAGGCTAAAATTAATGCAATTGAAATTTGGCTAGACCATAAAATGTTATAAATTTTATGGAGAGCATGTTGACTAACAGAATGAAGAAAGTAAAGAAAGAAAAACTAGAATGGGAAAATCCTAGGACATTTAAAAACAGTAAAAAATAAAAAAAAATTACAGACACAGTAAATATAATATAGTCAGGAACGTACTGGAAGACCAAATAGACAAGGAAGAAAAGTAAACGCAAAGCAGGCTATCCTGTATCAAGCGGTGGACAAACATTCATGACGCTGTCAGTCTCTGTAGACAAGAAAAGAACAAAGAAGTGGTTCGCGAAATAAGGACGAAAAGGGTACAATATTATGGGGCATAAAATCGAGGGGGGCAGGGAGAGATGCCGAAGATGTACAATATAGTATTATCATTCTACCTCATAGCATCAGGTGTCATGAAGGCGGCAGGACTGAAAAACTAAACAAAAGACAGACAAATAAGTCAAAGAGATGAACGCAAAAATGAAAAAGGGACACTATAAACAAACGTCACGTTATTCATTAGTATTGCTAGTGACGACCTCTATTGCCATACGTGGGAAGGCCCTGTTCCAACCAGTGACTAAGTAACAGGCGGCCTATTTACTACTAAAGCATGAGACACCTAGCCCATTAAATATATAGATCAATGGATGCATCTAAGATTTTATTAACACCTTTTTGTAGTTGTAGAGTTATGGGTACTTTTAAGTAGGTTTGAGTACTTACCATCCCAAAGTAGGTACTCACTGTATAATGAAACCAGCTGTTCCCAGGGAACCCTCGCTCCGCTACCCAACTTTATAGAGTTTGTATGTATGACCGTGTTAGTTTAGAGTCACTTAAAAGTAGTTATAAATAATAATAGTAATAATAAATATTTTTGGACATTACATACAGAGCCGCGTCCCAAACTAAGCAAAGCTTGAATGGACACCTGATAACGGATACAAATACACATACATATATACTTTTTTTTTAAATACATACATATTAAACATAGAAAACACCAAATCTTTAGACAAACACAAATAATAAATGTTTGTCATGTGTGGGAATCAAACCCACGCCCCTCGATTCAGCAGTCGGGTACACTACTTCGACATTCCTTCCTGTTAAGTTACGGTATATCCGATTTAGTCATGAAATTACGTAAAAACTACCAAATGTGTGTAATAAAGATGTTTTTACAATTGAATTTAAGTGCAAGAGCTTTAAAATTATTAGTAGTTGTTTTTCAGGGTCACTTCCCCCCAGCCAGCAGTTAGAGGCCGTGAAGGACTTAATTGAAATTGGGTTAGAACTAGGCTACGTGCAGAGTGACTACAAATTGGTGGGGCACCGGCAGGTCCGCGACACTGATTGTCCTGGGGACGAGCTCTTCCAGGAAATACAGCGATGGCCGCATTTTTCCGAACACTACTAAAGAAGTAACACACAAGGAAAGATATGTATATAAAATTGAAGATCTTTAAGATTTATGTTCAAAATATATTGTATTCTGTAGCATTTTTTGTCTTTTAGTCATTTGTTTTACCTTATACCATTATGGACGACGACTTTGCCGTTTTAGAGGAACTTCCTCGCGCTTATGTTGTGGAATGAGCTCTGTAAGGTTTTCTCTAGGAACTAACGTACGTTATGGGGTATTTCAAGAAGGTAGGGTTTAGTTTTTAAAGGATCGCCCCGGCAACAAGCGAATGTCAGTGGTGTTGCAAGCGTCCATACCACGGTCCATACGCTCACTTACCGTGGCCGCGGGACGCGAAATAAATTGCTATGTTGATAGTAGAACAAAATATATAAATGACTTTGGAAGTTTTATTTGAGAATCTGGAAGAATTCATTGGGTATGGTAAGGATTAGACTCTTATTTGTCTGGAATGTGTTGTATTTTTGTCTGTACGATATCTTTCGAGAATGATTTTAGACACATTCAAATCTAGGTAGTGTACGCATCATCCGATCTTCACAATTTAGAAACCAAACTGGACTTTTTTAGGGTTCCGTAGTCAATAAGAAAGCCTTATAGTTTCGCCATGACCGTCTGTCTGTCTGACTTTTCACGGCTTAGCTCTGAGACCATTAGTACTAGAAAGCTGTAATTTGGCATGAATATACATATTCATTAGGCCGACAAAGTGGTAAAATAAAATTAGAAAAAAAAAATTTTTAGAGTACCTCCCTTACACGTAAAGTCTACCCCATAGTGTTGGGTGTCGTTGGATAGTTGGTTTAAAATATTGCGGGTGTGCGAAAACCATTTTTCGACTCGAAGAATATGTATTTATTTTACAAAAAAAAGTATATACCTATATGTATTTGTATCCGTGTCTGGTATTCATATTACAAGTCTTGTTTAGTTTGCGACCAGACCTAAACAGCACCGTGTGATTCGTCCCAAATTATATTATTATTATTATTTTTAGTAGATCATTAAAGTTTTTAATAAGTGATTTTGTTACCCATCACATCGGACAGGCACGCTCCTACTACTTTGGTATAACTATGAAATCATGGTTTATAGTTCGGAGTTAAAGACCAAAACCAACCACAACTCTGGTCAGGCAACTGCTAACTAGCTTCCAAATTACATACATATTTTTAATTTTCTCTGCCTTCAATTCATTTGATAAATTTACTTCTTAGAAGAAATAACACTAGTTACAAGCTATATTTAGAACGTTGTGTATTAATGTTGTAGGTATCTAGAATACATCTGCAAATTTAAAAATGGCCACAGCTTCATCTCCCTAAGTTTATTTTAAGAGCAATATTGACTTACCCCATTTTAAGAGCAATATTCACTTACCCCACCAAAGCAATCGAAAGCTATCATTTCTCTACTTCCCTTAACTACAAAATTACTGGTTGAAAAAAACACAAAAAATAAATTATTGTTCCATATTTTTTTATTAGCATGCATTACATACTTATCTATCATTTAACAACACATGGGTAGAATTAATTAATAACAAAAACAGAACAAAAAAAATTATTAAAAGAGTATTATCACTTATGAGGTTACCCAAAACAATTCTATACATTTTTCTATACATGACATTAATTCTACAGTACAATGACTAACTACATACATATAAATACTTTAATTGTACTTCTATCAACATTGTGGTACCTAAGTGACCACAGTATAAGAAATAATATGTAGATTTTGTCTTCTTATGATTTTCATTACAAACTTCTATCTACTATAAGCTATTCTTATGACATGGTACTGGCAATTTCACTTGCCAGGAAAAAAAAAATCCATAACTATGAACATTTTGCTGGTTAAAATGCGTCATTATCATATATTTCTATTTATCTTTTTAACATAATAAGACAATGGCATTTTATGAATGAATATGCATTTCGCAACTAGGCGTGCCAGGTGTTCGGCATTCTGCCGAACCGTTAGGTATTTTAGCACTGTCTTCGGTGTTTCATTTGAAAAAAATACCGAAGTATGGTGGTATTCAACTGTCAGATGTGACGCAATCGGAAATCGAAACTGAATGGGGTTGAATGGTTGATTGTAATAAATTCAGAAGCGAATATCTAGTTTCGTATGATAGAGCAGAAGATTACTTGAAAAAGTGGTTCGACTACGAAAACTCTCCATTCAAAGCATTTAAAAACATCAATGTAGAGAAGGTAGATTCAACATATGAAAATTTTCTAAAAGTATCAAAAGCTGTAGGTGTTGAAGACGACATTGATAAAGATGCAGTACGAAGAGATTCGCGTTCTCCAAAAAACCTTGAAAGCAATAAAAAACCAAGCTTCTTTATCCATTATTACGTTTTCGTGGCAGACGTGAGCCCTATCTTGAAAAAGTACTATGTAGTAATGCTTATGTGGAAAGAGTATTTAGCCATATGATCCACTTGTGGAGGGACAGCCGTAATAAATTAAGGTTGGACATGGTGGAAGGTTACGATGTAATTTCAGTCTGACATGCCGCGAAATACACGGGGCAGTGAAAGCTATTAAGACATTGCTGGAACTGGTGCACTTTTTTTTATGAGACACACACTTTTTTTTAATTTTTATAAGTTATGTTAGTTACTTGTTCTTGTGCAATGGTACTTTGTATTGTAAGTTAATAATAATAAATAAATTATTAAAACCTTCTTTTTTGCTCGCTGTTCGGTATTTTTTTGAAAAAGACCTGGCAACCCTGTTTTTAACTCGATATAATCAATAGCCCTTTATGGTAAATAGCACGTTTCGAGTTGCGAATAATCACGGACCTAGGATTTTTACGCTGTGATTCAGTTAGTATGAAAAAAAGACATTCCTTTCCAAATGTGTACTTTAACCGGTTTAAAAATGCTAAGCCATTTTTTCCCAAAACCAAAAATAACTCTGCATGTCGGATTTTATTTCAAATGTTGCAGAAGCGTGACGAATAATATATGAAACTTTTAAGATTTTTGTATGACTTATAAAGTAAGAAGATAATATAAATTTAAAGTACCTAGGTACCGTGCAACAAACTTCTCGGATTCCAGGTGAAACTACAATCCCCAATACTTTTTTTATACTACTAAGGTGGCGAACAAGCTTGCGGTCCGCCTGACGGTAAGCGATCACCGCAGCTTATGGACGCTTACAACACCTGGGACATCACTTACGCGTTGCCGACCCTTCAAAAATCTATTAAGTTCTTTCTTGAAGAACCCAAACTGTCCTTAGATAAAACCTTGCCATATTAAAATGGTGTGAACTTGCACGACACTAGCGACCATACACCTGGTCAGAAAAGTTTATAGCACTATATGACATGTTTTTTTTCTACTGCAGGCGCGCCATTTTAGCTCTGCCAATGAACAAACAACCTATTTATTTCATAAACCGACAAAGCTGCTATAAATATATTTGTAAAAATTAGATCTACACAATAAATTTTAAACTAAAATGGAAAAATAGACAACAATAAAACGTAAGCTGGATGTGATTTTCCCTATCTTGTCAACCAATGCACATATCGCAGCCATCTTGTTAAATTAGCCAGTTAATTGGATGCCTAGGCAGATCGTCAAGTATGGAAAAGAAAGGAACAGAAATCGCACTGTATAAGTCATGTATGTTGGGTTAGGTTTAGTTTATCTTGTGTCAACGTAGATGCGGAGCTAGCGAAGCGAGCGGAGCGGTCCAGTTAGTTTCATATTATATTCTGGGACCTTATTGGGAATAGTCTCGAGCTATTCTGACTTCAAGAGAAAAACGTATGCAAGTACATTCACGGGTTTCGAGAGGTATGTTAAACTTCCATACATTTTTCTCTCGAATTCCAGAGTCCGAATAGCTTGAGACTGTTCCCAATAAGGTCCCAGTTCAGTAATATGATAATTTCGTTTCCGTACTTAACGATCTGCCTAGGCGCCCAATTTACTGACTAATTTAACCACATAGCTGCGACATACACATTTTAATTTTAAATAGTATTTACCTCATAAAATTGGCAAGAAATTCGGTATTTATTACAAATATAAGGATATTTATGCCATATTTTTCACATAACAAATTCCATTATGTTCCTCGAAAATACCTATACGTGTAACAAAGTTTAGTTCTCTGAATTATTTTTGATAAAACAATTAAAAACGAAATCCGCTGTAATCAGTCCATCCATATATGTGCAGCTAAAAAGCATTCGACGAACACAGACAAACATTTTAGTTGTTCTGTAAAAACCAATTCCTTTTTTTATCTTCCTTAACTTCTTTTTGTCAATTGCAATTAAAAATAGAACAATAATTCTAAGTATTTTTAGTATTCGAGCTGTTCGTATTTGAAAAGTCTGCTTTCCCTTTTAACTCTTGAATGTATTCCAGATCCTTGGCCGAGGCCGGGAATCCTACAAAGTGAGGCCAATGCTGAATATCTTGGAACAGAGCGTCTCCCGGACATTCAGTATCCCTCACTTGTCTATGGCCCACCAGCTTGTAATCTTCACGTATGGAACCGAGTTCCACGCCAGCCGCTAGCAGAGACTTCGCTGTTTTCAGCTGTGCCGTTGGAGGAAGATTTTCTGAGAACAATAGTTCAGTTTTTGCCTTTGATACGAGTCAATCGTAATAATGACACAAGTATGATTACATATGTTTATTCCATAATGTATGTAGGTAAGTTTGTTTATCATCACGATTTTTAATCCCAGAAGGGGATAACCAGTGGCTGGATACACACCTACATCGTAATGTGGGAAACAGGCTTTTTTTACCAACCACCAATTCCAGCGTGAAAGGTGGTAAACCTATTGCCGCAACTGTTCTGTTCTGATTCAATTTTACTGGACTAAGGTACCTTAAAGTTACTAGCTTTAAAATACTTGCCAGTTTCTGACAAGCTATTAGGATTTAATCAGGATTGGGCAGGGGAACGAATTCATAATCCTACGCTAGATGTGCGGCGTGGGATTTTCTTGATTATTTTAATATTAAAATTGTTTGCTATAACAAGCTAAAGGTGTAGCTTTAGTTCGTCCACGTGGAATTCGGTTATAGTTCTTTATTCTTGCAGGGTCGTTAAAATTTCCCGGGATAAAAAGTAGCCTTTGTCCTTCTTTGTCCCCCGTTGCGACGTAAAAGTAGGATAAACTAATTATGTTTTATATTATACTGGCTTTTGCCCGTATAATACTGCTGCCGTAAATTCAGTTATCGGTGTAGGATTTCAAAGGCAATTCCTCAGTTATAAAGAAAAGAAACCGACTCACACTTGATGTTTTCAATTAGCCTATGTCCTTCCCCGGGACTCAAACTATCTCCATGCCAAATATGCTTGCGGTTCCACCCGCCCTAAATTCGGTTATCGGTGTAGGATTTTAACGGCAACTCCTCAATCATAGAAAAACAACCGATTCATCCTTGACGTTTTCAAGTAGCCTATGTCCTTTCCCGGGACTCAAAGTATCTCCATGCCTAATTTTATCTTAATCATCAGCGGTTTAGGTGTGAAGAGTTAACAGACAGACAAACAAACAGATTTACTTTCGCATTTATAATATTAGTATGGACTAAATTCAGGCTTATAAACTTCCTAGAATTTAAAGGTTTTCAAATACGTAATACAATCCTAGTTTTAGTTACGGAATAGAGACCTAAAACTTTGTTCTACTAAGCTTTGTTGGTACTCACTAGTCCAGTCTCCTATAAGGCAGATACCAATGCTGACTTTGTTGAAGTGCAACGAGTGAGCTCCAAGGATATCCCAGCCTCGCCCTTCGTAAACAGTGCCGTCACTGCCAACTGCGAAACTGGAATACAGAATTTTGCTAAAAACCCACGAACTGCTGCTAAACTATATGGTAATTTTATATGAGCCGCCTTAAAATGGTTGTACTGATTTCTAAACCTTTTCGACTCACAAAAACTACAACAAAGTGTCACCGCAATTGGACGTATGTTTTTCGAATGCATACCTAGAAACTTCAAACACACAAATATCATAATACTCAAACTACATATAGGTTTAATTGGAATAGAGATCGCGTACCGGATCGGATGGCGAAGGGTCGGGCGTCCTCTAGCCAGAAGGTGAAAACGGGTAGCCGGTGGTGGCTAAATGCGAAAGGCGGAGAGACGAGCGAAATAACGCGCCGTGTAAAGTGTATGAATGACTACACGAAAATAAGGTTGAAAATATTAAAAAAAAAACTTGATGTGCTCCAATTGGTATACTGGGCTTATAAGCCACACCAGATAAAGAATGGCATTTTGCTACGCTGAGTCTCTTTTTATTTACCTACTAGCGGATAATGCAAGAATCTTTTTGTTACAAATCGTTTGATACCCCTCATGATTCCGACAAGCGCTATAATCTCTCTCAGCCAATATTCGATCGACTAAAGTTATTTTACTACAGGCTTACCAAGGGCTAGGCATAGAAGTACTAGCACCCAGAGCCGTAGAAACTCATAAAAAAGAAACAATTACTGTGCCGAGCAGTCACCCAAGACAGGATTCACATTCGTCCATCGCCGGTCCGCACCCCTTTGATATTTGTTATCTGTAGCATAAGAAAAAAAAGGAAAACTTACCCTAAAAAGAAGTCAAGTACCTTACTAAAACTCACTTGTATCCGATATCCCACCATCCTCGACCATCCATGTGGAAGTTCTGCATACCCCTCATGGCTTGACAGCATTCACTAAAGGTGTAGCAAGCTGGCGGCGTATAGGAGTGGTGGATGACCACATAAGGAACTGGTGTTTCGAGTGCTGTCTTTTGTTTAGGATCTCTGGCCTGCCACTCCGCTCTTGTGACGAACGGGAAGTTGTATGAATGTACTTCATTTTCTGACGTATCTCCTGTAATAGAAACTAATATTTGGGATCTTAGATTTTCAGGGTTCCGTAGCCGAACAGCAAAAACGGAACTTAAATAAAAACTTGTAGGTATACTTAAATAAAAAATCTCCATTCAGTGAACTTAGAGAAGGATCATTTTATTTTTGCGCAACCTTTTGTGTGGGGGTTTAGATCTTTAAAAATGAATTTGAAGTTTTTAAGAACTTTTTCTTAATAATATTATAAATGTGAAAGTTTGTAAGTTAGTTTGTTTGTTTGCATGTTCGGAGCATCCAATTAAGCTAAAATTTTACACAGAGATAGTTAAATAGGAATAGGCTACTTTTTATTCCGAAAAATTCAAAAGCTCACCCGAATTCTACTCATGCGAACTATAATAGCAAACTTCTTTAGTATAATCAAAGAGTTGCTGTGGGAATCCTACGCCGATAACCAAATTTAAGGCGGGTCAAGGCGCTGTTAAAGCTAGTATTACACGAACGCTTTTTACAGGCTTCGATAATAACCGCAACACTTCGACGCATTAAGTCCAAAACGCAAAAGGAAAAATGTACGCATATGAACTAATTCGCTTTCGGACACATTCGCATTTGGACCACTAGGCATTTGGACCAACTCTCATTTGGACCATTTCGCAAAAGGACCAATATGTTATACAACTTACTCTAATAGGACAGAGTGGTGCAGGGGTCGACTATGCCCTCAACTCACTAAGCCCTCGAGCTAAAACAGTGGGCAATATTATAATAACTATTCAAAAAGTAAGAGCTTCTAATACTTTTGGTAGGAAATCAACTACTTTCAAGCTAATTCCTAGAAATATTTGACATCTTAGCAAATATGAATAAAAGTACAAAAAAATATACTTAAATTTACTTTATTTTTCTTAAAAATGAAATGCTCTAAGTATTTTAAAATTAAAAATTAACTGCCCAAAGTTACTGAAATATAAACTGCCAGTTATAAAATAACATGTTAAAATAAATGAATTAGGACTCACTTTTATCATTACTAGTAGTAATACGGGCACTGCCAATCATTATTTTAATACTCAATAATAAATTCACAAATAACATTTCATTTGTCAGATCTAGATTCCTGATTCTTCAAGGTGCCAGCGCTGTTCTTAATATGAAAGAAATAATCACATATTAAAATCATTTGCATTTTATTTCTACTGTTGAACTTAGTCGTCTCCCAATGATTTACAACACATTCCTAACTATCAATAATGTTGTTATGGTATAATAACGATCATGAAAACCTGTAATAAAAATAAATAATAAACAAAAAACCTGACTGCAAGAACATTAAGAACTAAACAGAAATTAATAAGTGCACCTAAAACATACAAAATATTTAACTGCTAGCTTTTACCCGCGGTTCCATCCGCCCTAAGTTCAGTTATCGGTGTAGGATTTCAAGGGCAACTCCTTAATTATAGAAAAACCAACTCACAATTGACGTTTTAAAGTAGCCATACATATTCCCATGTCCTTTCCCGGGACTCAAATTCCATACCTATCTAAATCGGTATAGCGGTTTAAACGTGAAGATGTAACAGACAGATACTTTCGCATTTGTAATATATAAGTATAGATAAGCAGACGGAACTATCTATAAGTATTATTTATCAAAATCGGAGGAACAGACAGACATACAAACAGGTCAAACACATAACCCCTTCTTTTGACCTTGGCCGCAGTCGGGCAGGAAACATTTACACGATTTAATTGAATAAGTACTTGAATATAACTACTACGTATCGTTAACTTAAAGGCTTAAAAGGTCAGGTAGGCCTTAAATTGTGCGGATATAGAACAACATACAGGAAGTTGTTATTCAAGCATGATATTTTCTCCGATGGGTCTGCAAGGAATTTTAATTTGGTTTGAAGTGTAGATACTACAATTATAAGAATTGCACGCAAATCGAAAATGCATGCGAAATTTCCGAACGATCCGATAGCGGTCGAAAACGTTATCTAAAGAAATAAGTTTTTAAAAGGTAAGCACTAAGGTATATCTACCCCCTGTGCGTAAGTCTGCCTTGCACTTGGCCCTTTTTTAAACGAAACAACGTTCGTTGAGTCATCTAATAATGTAAAAAAAAAAATAACAAATTGGTAATTCTGTTTTCTAGTAGAAGTATAACTGTACAAAAAAATACACAAATTCATGATAGGTAAAAAACTAATATTGCACGTAGGCACGTACGTCCGTTCAGTACAAATTATAAAGAGCAATTTAAAAAAAAAAATTACATTGTGATATGTAATTGAGTACCTACCTTGTTAAATTAATTACGTATCTAACGTCTAAACGTTTGAGTTGAAATAGTAGTTCTGGAACGCCCGGCTTAGGATAATTTCCCAACTGTCAAGACACATCCATTAAAATTATTGAAAATCACTCCTGACAATGTAAAAATTAGGTCCAACTTGGACAAGGAATTTGAACGTGAGTGTTTATTTTTTTTACTCAACTTTGAAATTAAAAAACCCTAAAATTTCATAAGATATTCTCAAAATTTATATATGTGCTTCATTTTTTACAATACATTTTACAAACCACAAATCTTCACGAACATTTTCACGAATTTAGACAAAAAAGGCTGTTTGTAACTTAAAAACAAAAACCGGATGTTTTAAAAAATTTTCAAACTATTTTCCGATATAATCACTGTTTTCCGATCACAGTTGAATGAATGCATGAGACGTCCACGATACTATAGGCACAATGGTTTACAATGCCGAGATTGTTCAGCACCCCGATCATTCGTAAACAAGAGGTGATTCATGGTGAATCCCCGTTGTTCGCAACGATGTTAAGGCCTTCATTAGAGGCTTACTCTATTCATAGAATAGAAAACCGGTCAGGGCTCCAAGAAACATTATGAATACCTAAGCATTAACTTAATTTCCCAAACTAAAAAACTGATATAGTGGTTTTTTTAGAATCCAATTTTAAGGCACGAGGTGCTATGCAATAAAGGCCTTGAAATATTTCTATTTGTAAGGATTTTGAACGGTCGAAATTCAAAAGCCAGAAGAATATTACATTTGCCGTTATTATATTAAATCCTCCTATATGTATAGCATGTACGTAAGAAAAGTAGGTAGTTACAGTCCTAATGAAGTTATGTCTTTAATTAAAAAATAAGTAATTTTTTAAAAAAACTAGCTTTTGTTAAAACATTAGAATCATATAAAAATTCAATCTAATAGAAAATTGTACTATAAAGTTAAAAATATTTTTTTTTCAAAATGAATATAAAAAACTTTGTATCCACGTGCGACTGCAAGAAAAGCTAGTCGTTCCCACTTACGTACAATCACTTGATTAACTACGTTAAAATTTAAGAATTTATCAAGTGATTGTACGTAAGTGCGCATGCCTTGCTTTTCTTGCTGCTTAAGCTGTACGTGGATAAATAAAAAAAAAAATTTTTGAAAAAAGGTACAATTTTCTGTTGATTGAATTTTTATATGATTCTAATGTTTTAAGAAAAGCAAGTTTTAAAAAATGTTTTTTTTTATTTTATACTTTTTAGTGATAGTTGAACATCAAATTCTTGATCTGCGACCCTCAAACCCCCGGATACCCATTTTGAAGATTTTTCAATTTTTCACCTCCACCTCTAGGTTGTAGGCTGTTCTCTCTGAAAGGGGGTTTTTGGTCAAAGTAAAAATTCACATACTTTAGGTCCACATTGAAAATTTCATAGACTTCACAAGCATATTGTTTTCCAAATCAAGTAGTTATACAAAATAGCCTCTTACATTTCAGTAGTAGAGTAGGTATTTAAATAAAAATAATATGATATATTTATATATATATATTATATGCTTGCTAGTGAAAGTTCTCAAATATCAATGAAATTATTGTCTTTAAAAAAAATATAAAATCAGATTTTTTTTTTAATACCACTCAGATGGCAAACAAGCACACGGCCCGCCTGATGGTAAGCAGTCACCGTGGCCTATGGACGCTTGCAACACCAGGGATATCACTCGCGCGTTGCTGACCCTAAAAAATCCAATAACTTCTTTCTTGAAGAACTCCATACTATAGTCCTTAGAGAAAACTTTGGCAGGGAGCTCATTCCACAACCCGAGCATTCCAATTCGGTTCTAAAGTGTGAGAATGAATTCCCTGCCGATGGCGAGCGGTGCGATGATAGAAAGTAGCCGTGGGCATCATTTCGAACAATTCCTCAGAACACATCACATTGTACAAGCGGTAGAACACACACAAGGACTCTCCTCAGACTTAAGGGTTCGATACGGCAAGTGAGTTTGGGATAGTCGACAATTCTCACAGCCCGTCGTTAAACCGAGTCAAAAGGTCCAAGCTGGTAACAGGGTGCACCCGCCCAGAGATGGCAGCAGTACTCCATATGAGGCCGAACTTGCGACTTGTAAAGCAGCAACCTCTGCCCCGACGTGAAGTACTGCCTCGCTCTGTTGAGTACGCCTAGTTTTTTGGACGCCAGCTTCACCTAATCTTGTAAATGATCTCGCAACTGAACATCGCTAGAGATGTCAACACCAAGGATCCCAATGCTCTTGGAGATGGAGAGGGGAGAGTTCTAGAATTGTGGGACTACAGTGAATGGGGTTTTCTTAGCGGTGAACCCCGGCGGTCAGAGCAAATTCATGAGCAGCATAGTTATTGGTTCGAGAACTGGGCCACTTACGATGGTGGGCTTTAAAGTCTCCCAAAATAACTAGTTCTGCTGTGGGATATTGCTCTAGAACTTTGTCAGTCGTCAAACTCAGGTGCGTGAAGAGTCGAGTTACGTCCGTGTCACCGCTATGAGAATTGTATAGGCTCGCATAGATACGAGTGTTGCCGCCATAATCTATACGGTTCTTGTCTTCAAGGATATGAAAGCGGCGACAGCAGATATCCTCCTGGACGAACATACATACACCGGCACGACTCAGAAAATTGTGCTTGAGTTAAAAAAGTTCAAACCGGGATAATTAAGGTATGATGTGTCGGCCGGGCAGGATATCTGCGTCTCCGTCAGAAAAAGAATGCGCAGTCTCGAGATGGTGGTGAACTGCGTTAAGATTTGCGTGAATACCCCTGATGTTGCAAAAATCCACATTGTAAATGGATGGAGTAGCCGCTGTAATAACTCTTTACCTTTTCGTTCTTTTGGCTAAAAATGAGGATGCACTGCACAGACAGCTTTGAGGTCAAAGAGTGCGGTACTAGAACTGCCGAAGCATGGCACAGATAATACGGTTTTTGGCACGGCGGGTGAAAGGGCCCCTGATCCCCATCTGTTGTAGTAGCCGGGTCCACTACGGTCTTATTCTCCGGCACGACTAACACTTCAGAGACTTTACACAGGCTGGCGGATCAACCTCCCAAGGCGGAGATTAAGTGATCCCTGTGTTCGGGAATCCGTTCAACCTGCGGGCGGCCAGCGGTCAGCCGTTTCATCAGGTCTCCCTGACCGGCGTACCAG
Organism: Apoda limacodes; assembly: GCA_946406115.1. Lineage (NCBI taxonomy): Eukaryota > Metazoa > Arthropoda > Insecta > Lepidoptera > Limacodidae > Apoda > Apoda limacodes. The sequence goes on from OX291559.1 coordinate 15,219,324, forward strand.
CACGCCGCGTCTATGCCGAGCAATGACAGCAAAAAGCACCGCCGCTACTCAGCTGCCCGCGCAGCAAATCCTCAAAGAGCTCTGGCAACCTTACTTACCGCCAGAAACACAACACTATTTAATGTTAGTGTTATTGTGGCCGCGGTTTTCTGTAAGGTGGAGGTGGTACTTCCCCAGTTCGGGCCGCTCATTCGAACAAGTACTCGCTATGCCCCGCTTTATTCGTTCGGGCGGCTTATTCGAGCGAGTACTTGCAGTGCCCTACCTCCTACAACTATGTAAGCTGAGGTCATATATTAGTATATAGTACCAGTCAAGTCAAGTAGATTCAGTGTTGCTGTGTAGTACTACTATTCGCCAATAGATGTCAGGAAGTGTCATATTTTTCAGTTTATCATTTCCTGAAATCACGGATAAAACGACGTTTTCTAAAAATGAAACCTATTTTGGATCGATTTATCGCCCCCGAAATCCCCAGTATACTAAATTTAATAAAAATTATTGGAGCCGCTTCCGAGATACAGATTATATACATATTTATATATAATATAATTATAATTACTTGTGTATTAGATTAAAGGACCTGTAGGACCGAGCTATGCTCGTTTTTTTTTAAACAGCGCCACCTATTGTTAAATAGCTTAAGCGTTGCTTAATAACGCCATCTATTGTCAAATAGCTTTAGTGTTGCTTATTACTAGTCGCCAATAGATGTCAGGAAGAGTCATATTTTTCAGTTTACCACTGCCTAAAAACACGGATAAAACGACGTTTCTAAAAATGAAACCTAGCTAGATCGATTTATCGTCCCCGAAACCTCCTGTATACTTAATTTCATAAAAATCGTTGGAGCCGTTTCCGAGATTCAGATTATATATATATATATATATATATATACATATATACAAGAATTGCTCGTTTGAAGGTATTAGATATATAAATACAAAGCTGTCGTTCGGATTCTCACACTGCAGCTTGTCTTTTCTAGATGCTCGGACCTAAATATTTATTGCTGCGTGTGAAACTGTATTTGCGACTAACAAAGTACGTGCAGCAAACTTTTCTGACCCAGCGCTTAAAAATCAAAACTTCAGTCGACATAATGATATGATGAGAACTTGGATGGACACTAGCGACAAAACACCCAAGGCGTCCAAAGGTCAAAGGGTCAGAAAAGTTTGTATGAAGATCTGCTACTACAAGTATGTTAATTACACCAAATTTCTTAGATGCAACTTGACCAGATCGTATAAGATGGTCTGATAGTGGTTTTGAATTTCAACACCAGTTCCCCGTGGTTGCCCGTGGCTTTGGACAACGAAACCAGGGTGGTTTTATAAGTGCTATTACTTTACCAGTGTATGTCGATTTTTAAAATCAACAAACAGGTTTTTAGTCCGACTCGTACTTGTCCGACTTTTTAGAGTTCCGTTGTCAATAAGGAACCCTAATAATTTCGCCATGTCTGTCTGTCTGTCTGTGGCTTAGCTGTAATTTATCTTGGGTATACGTATTAAATACGTCGACAAAGTGATAAAATAAAATTTCGACAAAATATATTAATATATAGTAAGGTTACCTCCAATACAAGAAAAGAAGGGATGAATGAATAGATTTTATAAGTAAACTACTACCTTTTTTTTCTGATCTGACTATGCAGTTGGCTGATGCAGCCATTACTGCTTCACTTTTGGGGCGAGAATCTGAAGTAGTCTCAGCTCGTATAGCGCCCAACGCTGAAGGGCTCCCCGCGGAGGGAGCCTCGGCTTGGGTTGTCGCTCTTGGGGACGTCCCTTCGACCAGCGTAAGCCTCGATCCCGAAGGTAAGTCAGCGCCAGGAGGGAAGTTCCCCGTTACGCGGTTGCGGTTGCGATTGCGATTGAGTGGGGGCGAGAAGCGCCCCGGCACTCTTTGATAAAATCGTACAAATTATTTAGATAAAGTTGTTAATTGTGTAAAACAGGTAGTAAAATAAATTGTTGAACTAAGTATCCGGTATCCGAACTATCAGGCTTAATTTTGCTATTCGGCCGGATAATGGATATTCAATCAATTACAATAAGTTCATAAAAGTGACCTTGTTTATCATATAAGATACTCTAATCACAAATAAATCCATAATATTATATTATTACTGAATCGGACATTTCTGTTTCCTTGTATCTTCAAAGTTTACGACCCGACATATCTAAAATGACTTAGTCTGAATTTTTTAAATAGATACATGCGAGCTTAGGATGAAAAAATAAAATTATGCTCTTGGAATTCAACAGCTTTTGAAATTTTAATTACCTTATTTCCCTGTTACTTGTTTAAAATGCTGGACATGTCATCATACATAAATACTCTTAGACTCAAGACAAACACAAATGTTTATCACATAAATGTTTGTCCAGGGGGAAATCGAGCCTACACCTTGCACAGCAGCCGGCCACACTACCAACTAGGCTGCGATGGAGTCAATTTCAAATTCAATGCAATTTCAAATAGTAGTACTGATTGCTCAAACAATAGTAGTTACGTTAAAATAAGTTCCGCCTGCTTATTGTCAAATAATTGGTATGTTTTAGATGCACTTGTTTATTTCTTGTTAGTTCTTAATGTTTTTCGAAGTCAAAGTAATTTTTTTTTATTCAAATTAGGTTTTTACAAACTTTTGAATCGTCAAAGTTATGAAATACCATTTTGGAAACACTGTATAGGTTTGGTTAGTCTCTCGTTGTCACAAAAAAAATGCAAGTACGTTCCTACAGATTGAAATGTTTGTATGTTCAAATAAATAAATGTGTGAATGCCTACATTAATATGTCAGTTCTAAGAAAATATTATCTTCTTGATTAAATATATGTTACTCGCCTAGAACCGAGGCGAGTAATTAAACCTAGTTGAAACCTCCAGTTAATTTATTATTAGGGTTAGTGAAAACTAGTGTGAAGCCTAAAGTATAACGCCACATACTACACATAATCAAAACTGGACAAGTGTGAGACGGGCCCAAGCCTTTACAGTCGTACCGTTACAGCGCTATCTAGCTATTATTAGGAGAAACAGCAACATATTTATTAGTTGGAAATTATTTTCAAAGTTAAGCAACGTCGGGCTAGGTCAGTAATTGGATAGGCGACGGCACACGCTGTTTTTTGTGTTTGTAAATTACGTAAATCTACACACGTGTCATTAAAATCGGTCAAGTGCGAGTCTGACTAGCGCACCGAACAAAACACCGAAACAAAAAGTGTAACGCTAAGCGGTCACCCATCCAATCACTGACCAAGCCCGATATGCTTAACATTGAATATCATTTTCAATAAACAACTGTGTAACTGTTTCTTATAGTTGCTCCATCCTAAAACAGTAACAAATACAAATTATATGTGATGTGATTATAGTGTGTGTGAGCGCTGAATTACAACAAAACATAAGGGGCGTTTTGTTAACAAGCATTATACGCATTGAATGCATTCAATGCTGTCTATGGCTACATTCGATCGTTCCGGACCGTATTCTACGCATTGGCTGCACAGGAGGTAGAGCAGTGGATGCGCTGTCACATAGTGAACGGTCATATTGTTTGTTTACATTTGGCGAACAGAACTATTTCAATGTCTATGCGATGTCATAGCTCTCAATGTCGTTAACAGAACGCACCTATAATAAAAAACCGGCCAAGTGTGAGACGGGCCCAAGCTATTTACCATCTTAAATTACCGTTACAGCGCAATCTAGATAGTATTATGAAAAGAAACAGTAAATCATCTGGAAACGATATTTAAAGTTAGCAACGTCAGGCTTGGTCAGTAATTGGATGGGTGGCCGCATAGTGGTACATCACTGTGTTTGTAAATAACGGTAATAGTGGTAGGTACGGAACCTTCGGAGTGCGTGTCTGACTTGACCGGTTTTTTTAAACTTGCAGATTCAACAAATATTTACACCATTTATTGTTAGATGATTTTATATAAATATATTATATGTAATAGGTCCGTAATGTACCATACCTACTCATACGAGTAGGTTCCTACTTATTAATAATAAAAAAAAATTGTTAAAAAATTACCCAGACATTTTGTATTAATTGACATATGTAGTTACTAATATGTAAATTATTCGATTTGAATAAAACACAAAGAAACAAAATAATATTTTTTCAGTCAGGTTGGTAGGTAGGTATAGTATACCTCTAAACTAAGTAGTAAAAATATACTTTTAAAAGGCCCGATGGTATGACACTCGTTCCCTGGGAGCGTTGCCGAGCTTTATCGTGGGACGCCACTTGCGTAGATACCATGGCACGATCTTATCTCAGGGAAACGAGTGCAAAAGCCGTAAATGCAGAGCGGAACAAGCGGCTCAAATATAGTAAATTACTTTCAGATTACATATTTGTGCCGTTTGCAGTAGATACGCTCGGCCCATGGGGTCCATCTGCTCATAAGTTTTTCAAGTCTATTTTACCGTGCTTAAAAGCTGCTTCTGGCGACATGAAGGGTGGCTCATTTCTCGCTCAGAGAATAAGTATTTCGATTCAGAGGGGAAATGCAGCCAGCCTTCTTGGAACTCTACCCAAGGGCACACACTTTTTTTATAATTAGCTTTTAAGTTTCTTAGTAGGTATATCGTTTTGTAATAACTGTATTTTTAGATTTATAAGTATATTTAGATCTATTTTTAATTTTAATTTATATAGATTTTAATCATGGTAAATTATATAAAATAATATTCAAGTGGATTTGCTAATATTATCTTTCTATGTCTAAATGTTCTTCGGAAATAAATTTGATTAAGTAATAGTAATTGCGTACAAACATAAAAAGTACGGACAAACCGGGGGACCATATTTTATATATTATTTTTGTGGTGATTTGATTTAGGTTGGCACTTACTAATTCTAATCTTTGTCGCAACAAATATAAAATTTTGTTAGCGATAACAACACGCGACACGCTACTTAGACAGTACCCTGGCGCAATAGCGGTCAGACGGAGCACTCGGCTGCGAAAAAGGGGTAAGGGCTCCCCGCGTTGGCCCGCACTGCACCGCACCCCATCGTTAACTTACTATGGGCGCATTCGTTTTGGGATTAGGAGTTCCCACGATTGATACTTTCACACTTTTGACGCCGGTTTTGTACACCGACATCTGTCGTTTGTGTATCTTTGAAACGTTACCAACAAAGTTTTTGGTTGCAAAACTTGCAAAACGAACGGTTGACATAAACACACTACGTTAGTAACACGCGCACACTACCATAAACAAAAAATATATATAAGCAGTTTGACAGATTAACAAAAAAACCCCACCTCCAGACATGGGTCTAAAGTAGAATTTTTCGGTCGCAAAAGTGACCAAAATAACAAAAATATCGTAAACGAACGCATGACAGTTTGTTACAGATGATACTTAAATTTTGATATTTTTGGACACCAATGCAAAACGATCGGATGACAGATGACGAAGTGAACGAAAATATTAATTCGGCATCCCAAAACGAACGCGCCCTATTAGTAATTATTACGCTATGGTATATGCTCGTAGTAGTAAAGCTGATAAGCCTTTAGTGTAGTGGACAACTCATCAGTATCTAACATCAAGATAGTAATAGATTATTGATGACTCAGAACATAGGAAGTTTTATCATATTTTGTTTGTCACAGTTTGTTGTGTTTTCTGAAACATTTATGTCTAATTTAAATATTAGATACCTTCCTAATCCTTGATTGGATAGCTTTAAGCCGTCACCAAATAGAATTTCTATAACAAGAGATTGAATAGACGACTACAATACTGCTAGATAACTCTGTTTTAAGGTTACTTTAATTTACTGGTAAAAATAAGGTTAAAATGTGTTTATTTTAACGTTTACATTTAGCAAGCGTTAATCTATTGAGCAGCAGGTAACGTGACCAAAACTTTTAATGTTAATTCACCCTGGTTTAAGACAGATACTATTCTACCAACTAACATATTACTTATTTTCGTAAATAGTACATCTTAGAAATATAAATTTTAAGAAATATTCTTGTATTTTTATTGTATGTGCCATAATTAACGAGATAATTGCTTTCGAAGAAATTGCAGAATTTCTAGTACATACGTTAAAATACTCAAAGACTTGAAAGATTTTTTGGACTTTTCCAGAGCCCCAGTTTTTCACAGGAACGCTATATCAAAAAAAAAAAAGCCAAGTGCGAGTTGGACTCGTACACCAAGGGTTCCGCACCTACCACGTAATTTACAATCACAAACAAAAAAAGTGTGCTGCTCAGCGGTCACCCATCCAGGTACTGACCAAGTCCGACATTGCTTAACATTCGAATATTGTTTCCAACAAACAAATGTGTTTACTATTTCTCTTAATACTATTGTTAGATGGCGTTGTACCGGTAATTTAAAATGGTAAGTAATAGCTTTGGCCCGTCCCACACTTGGACGATTTTTATTATTTTTTGCTATATTTTAGAGTTCACACTATTTTTCACTGCAAGTTTGAAGTTTGTATGTAGTATGTTTTTTTACGGTCGAGAAACATCAACGAAAATGTGTTTCCTGTATGGGTATTTTACCTTTTTTATTTTTTTATTATTTGTTAGATAATCTCCCATTATACCATTTGTGAAAAATATGTGAATTAATAAATATTTAATAAAAAATATTTAATGTGAAAATAACAGCTCTTATGCAAAATCCAAGAAAGAAACACGGGATTTTTTTTGTATGGGGAAAAACAGAGAGATATCACGCTACGTACGAGGCGCGCCGCAGCGGTTCTTTTGTTCGAGGCCTGGGAGCTTATTGGGAACAGCCTCGAGCTGATCGGATTAACTAACTTTCTGAAACCTGTGAATGTACTTGCATACATTTTTCTCTCGAATTCCAGGGTCCGAATAGCTCGAAACTGTTACCAATAAGATCCCTCGAAACACTTTCGTGTTTGGTTAATAAGATTTATCACTAAGTACCTACCGATAAGCAGCTTCGATATCAACGGAAATGGTAATGGAAGATAATTTTCCACTTTAAAAACGAAACGTGAAAAGAGAATCGATGAATGCATTATTTCGTCATAGCATGAATGATACGTTTCCATCTGTAGTGCTGTGGTAGTAATTTTCTGTCGTCACATCACAGATATTAGTAGCGTTTTGTTGACGGACATGTTGCGAATCCAACTATAGAGAATGAGCCAAGATTTGTAGTGTGTCATACAGAATTTATGTCTGTTTAACTTAGCTGGATTATATGCCTTTTATCTTTTTAAACCCAATCATGTCCACTTATATCTCCAATGATAGATATACCTTAATCAAATAAGCAAAAAATAGACAAGTGACCCTGGAAGAGTGTCAAAACTATACCTACATATAAGGGATGTAGGTATAGTTTTGACACTCTTCCAGGGTCACTTGTCTTTTTTTTTATTATTTGCAAAAAATATAGCGCTGCTAATACCTACCGTCTATCAAGCCCGCCATTTTGTTTGTTGATTTTTAATAAACCAAATTAGAAAGAAACAAGAGACACTACAGTTTTGGTTCGTCTTTGTCGTCTGAGTATTTTTTTTACATCTAGCTAGGAATTGCGCTGTCCAGTTTTCTATGTCTATGGGTGCAGTAAAACCAAGAAGTGCGGTAATTATCAAAGCGCACGTATGTTATACGACGTTTTATAACATTTTTGCAAGGAAATAAATAAAAGAAATCTTTAATCACTTGTTGAAATAGTTAGAAAAATTTGAACAATTTGTAAAATTGATTATTACGTTGCCAGTTGGCATTTTTAATCAAGTTTTATTAGTTACAATTTCACCACTCTCTCTCTCTCACTCTCTTGAGTGAAAGTAGGACAAACGAGACCACAGAGTTCTGCAGTCGGTGGCAGTGACGGAGGCGGCTGCGGCGGAGGCGCGACGACTATGGGGGAATATACGCGTGTGTGCTCGTAGATGTTCGAAAGTCAACACTTGGCTTCAAATTTATATTCCTTGTTATGCGAGAGCTAATTTCTTCTTTATTTTTCATTGAGTCATCTATGTAGCCCTCAGGTACACTGTTTGACCGCCACCCTCCGTGGCGTTTTAGTGTCAATAAGTTTGCACCTTAATCGGCGAGCAATGAAGCTGAGGACCTTCTGAAATGTGCCCTGTGTATTCATCATCCAAATTTAAGAAAGTGGCAATTTGTTTCGGCATTGCTCCAAATTTTTTATGCCAATATGCTTGTGCATTTTCCATTTTGATTTTGAAAAAATCTGTTATACATCGCTTTTGTTGAACGAGACGCTTCGTATTTCTTCACTATGTCGTGAAAAGGCCCCTGTATTGCGATCGATCTTGGAATTTTATTTTTTGTGTTTTTGACCTGGACAAGAAGAACCCGCCCACGGTTCTCGACATCATTAGTTGTGATGTTTGCCAACTCTTGACTTCTACATGCACCATTTATGCCGAATATTAATACAACCTGAATAGAGATAAAAACAGCGTACAAAACACCTATATTGTAAAGAAATACGAAAGTGAAAGAACTCAATAACAATAACATAGTTTCAACTGACCTTTGTTGCCAAACATCGGCAATCCGGAGCTTCTTTTAGGAACTTCTTGAAATTGTCAGCCGAAAATACTTTTGACTTTTTACTCACATGGCCAATCATCAATACCATGTTTTTTGTTTTCACAGTGCTTTTTAGCATTGAATAGTAGCACCACAATTAGCATGACTTATATTTTTTAAGAAAGTTCCATGAAATAGGCTAAAAACACACTTTCTGAAAATGAATTTGCATCTTTGCTTGTTTTCCATAAGATGAAAATTTGATAGGTACCTATCTATCGGTCGGTTTTTCGGACAAGAGGCTTAGAGTAGCCTTTTTCGCCGCCTCAGAGACTTCTGGCGGTGTCGAATTAATAAATTCATCATTACTTGAAGACACTTTCAAATAAAAACAAAGCAGCGAAAAGAAAAAACGCGCGGAATAATTTTTACTTGTTCACAAATTAGCGATGCGCGCGCATCAGCCCTTTTTTTTGAAGGCAAAGGCACAAAAACAGCCAGTAATACTAATAAAGTAAATTAAGTGTTTTGTTACGGATAAATGGTTGTTTTTTTATGGTCAATATTAATTAAATTAAAGAATTAATTGTTTATTTATTATATTTTGTCTCCTAAAGTTAATTTTATTCATGAAATGTTGTCAGAAAAGTTTCTGACATGAAAACTCTTTGCTAACATTTAAAAAAGTACCGTCAGAACTAACTACCAACCTACCTTACCTTCCAAAATATACTCGTACCGTATGATATAATCTATGCTCGTACTAACAGATATCAACTTAAAACAAAGCTTAACTACTTGTAAAGATTTTTATAGTTACTTATAAAAAGTAGCCTATTGCACCACATAGCTAATTTTATTCTAGAGCCTTTGATTTAAATTATTGTCCGACTGCCGAAGTAGTGTAATGTTTTTAACGCATATGTATTTTATGAATCTTCGCTTTTTTTTTGGGACGCTCCGTAGTCTAAACGGTTTGACGGAATTTAACATATACCTATACATATATGAGGTGCCATTAGATTTGTCTTAATAGTGGGAGAGATATAAGGTATAAAAATTCGTTTATGGCGTCCACGGAAAAAGAACTATCGAATTATTTATATCATTACTTATTATCTCTTTTCTTTTTTTTTTCATCGTAGTGAGGTTCTTGTTTTTTTTTTTTTATTTATCTGGTTTTTTAGGGAAAAGTTTGTAGCCTTTACCTAAGTAAATAAACATCTGGCAAGCCCCTAACTTAGTTACTACACACACCGTAAATACGGATACGTTCAAGGCAATATAGCCCCTTGTGCTTCTGTCGAGAAATTTGTAAATTGTAACTCCGTTACTCTACTAAGTGAACTTTCTTCTACTCAATAACGTTTGTACTTAGGCGAAACTTTACATTATACCCGGCAAAGAATGCGATGAAATGTGGGGGCTGTGAGCTGTCCACCTCAAGAGAGGGGGTGAGTGGCCGTTCGGTACTTAGTAAGTACTACTACAGTGAACTGTTCTGTGCTTAAACATAAAAAACCTATTAAAAATATCACCCATTATTATGAACATATATAAATTGTATAACTAACACATATTACAATTATGAACTACGGCTTAAAGCAATCTGCCTTAGTTCTCTTTTACTAAAACTTCACGTTTTAAACAAATTCTGTTATGTTTAAAAAGAGTAATAGTGAGAGAATGAGTAAGAGTACAGTATACCCTGCAAGCATGTGTGCATGTGTATTTATTGATCCGGAAGTGACGTCACAGCGCATTCGTATTCTCTCTCTCACACACACATGCACAAACCGAGAGCCTCAGGCACGTACAGACTCACCCTAAAAATATGTAATACCATAATAGTAAATAATATGTTTTATTAGTAATGATCTTCAAGACATTTTTTTTTCGATTGCCTTTATTTAAAACAATTCAGCTGATAATAGTATTTTTTGTGTAAGACTTTTTAAGTTAAGTGGTAACAAGTCTTGGTTTAATTTATCACATAATTTGGAGTGTTTTTGTCTAAAAAATAGTATAAGTTTTGGGATTGAATAAGATGACTACTCGGGGGCAATTGAAGCAAAAAGCTGAGGACAGTTGCACCGGATCAGTAGACCCCGTGGTTCAATTGATCCATTAATAATTGTAAGTAATTATTTTTTGTTAATTTAAAAAAGTAATTATTGTTATTATGTTTTTTTAGATGCTATGAAATAGAATAAGAAAAACTGACCGATCTTCTAGAGACTTTTTTATATAGTATACATGTCACAATTAATTACGAATCCGAATAAGTAATTTAAAATTTGATCAAAAAATCATGTTTTTTTTCAAAAGACTGATTAAATCACATTATTGAGCGTACCCATACACTTTGCCAAAAATAAAAAAAAAGTTAATATCAAGTCTACGCTCGTTGTCTAGCCTCTGATTATTGTATTGTAAGTGCACTAGTTGTAATAAATGTTGATTCCTTAATAAAATAGCTATAAAATGGGAAAACTAGGTAAAGGCTACGATAAGGTAATAGTTTGTAAGCATATTTGTATATTTTTTGTCTAAAGATATGTCATTCTTAATATTCAAAATTCTTAGGTTCTGTAGGTAAAATGATCGTGTTTCTGTATTCCAGATATTTTTATATTATGTAGTAAGTAAGTTTTGTAAAAACTTTTAGGTTTGCTAAGACTTTAAAGACATTTTGTGTATACCAAATACTTATATAATCTTACATTACGTATGTACATTACATTTACTAATCTAACTTATTTTGTTTTACAGATTTCGTCTAGAAAAAAAAGTTAACAACCTTCAAAATCTATAAGATCAGCTGTAGTGGAAGTAAATAATGGAAGTATAGAGAGGCAAAGAAGGCAGCAAAATCATTTTGTATCCCTTGGAACACCTTAAAAGCATATTGTAGCCGTTATCACCAAGACCCTACTTCAGCATCTCAGCTCAAACATGGAAAACCTTATGTGGTGCCATCTGAAATAGAGATTGAACTGTTGCATTATATAAGTAAATTCAGGAAATTGGTTTTGTATAGATTACACATCTTTATTCTAGACTAAAACAATGTGCAGGCTGGTACTGGTGGGCTTCTTTTTAAAAGAGTTATAATTTGAGTTTCAGCACTCCAGAGAATTTGTCTATGAATAGGGCACAGTTAGCAACCAGAGAAGCTATAAATGAATTCTACAAAATGCTTGAAGAACTGTATACAGAGTTTAGATCACATAACGAGCCTCTTGGCATTTGGAATTTGGACGAGACGGGTTTCATGTTTGTTATGAAGTCTAAAAAATTGTGGCTGTTGTATAATCCGTATACTTGTTAATTATTCACCTTGTAGCGCAGTAGGTAGGGCGCGTAGCGGCGGAACTGGTGGTAGTAACCTAGACTTCAGTCTATGCTTATGTTATCTACGATGGGGCCACTCTAAGGGAAGGAAACTTACTTTAAAACATTAGGAATCTGCTACAAAATAGACAACTAGGTTTTATTCAAAACTTTGAGTGAGTCAACGTGGCGGTTCTTAGTACTAAAGATGCTCTGTGCAGCTGTTATATCCAGAACCAGGGGCTGATCAAATCACGGTTCCAGCACACTGTTTCACCAAACTCGCATCGATAGCCGATAGTCGTTCACAAACTTCTTAAGCGAACGAACACACTAACAGCGCAATACGTGAGTGTCTCATCCAACCTGCCGCAAAGACCTTTTGGCCAAGTTCGAACGCGGGATATATGAATACACGGATTTGTGCGAAGTCGTCCGCAACTATTCCAGAATTAATTTTGTACACCGGGCAGCGAGCCGCCGCACCATCAGTCGTACGAAGTGATAGTGTATGACTTCATCGCTTATCTTTACCGAACAGAAGCGTTAACAGGTAAAACCCATAAGCAAATTTTGGAGAAAGGGGGACAACAACCACAGTATTGCCCCGTTTGAATGTTGATAATCATTTTTATATGACAGCGATAGGATGGCAGATTGAGGAGTGCTGAATTTCCTTGCCTTATTAGACTTAGTAAAAAAGACTGGAACAACAATGACTTAAATCTTTAAAATTTCAAAATTTTAATTGAAAACATTACCTTGGCAAGACCCGTTGTGCTATTAATGGATTTCCACAAGTCACACCTGGCTCCTGAGGTGTTAGATCTTGAAAAGCAAAGTGGAGAAACATTTTAGACAGATTTCACATAGATAAACCAGAGAAAAAGCCAACTAGATATGACTTTTTCAAAACATTCTCAACAGCATATACAGAAACTATTCATAAATGGTTAAACTAATTAATAAACTAAAGATAAGATAGTTAAAGCATTTATTCCATAAATTATTATGTTATTCCTGATCATGCAGTTGCACTATCATTAGTGACCTGCAATTCCAATGATAAACACAGCCAAACGCATCACAAGATTTGTTGCAAATTCCTAAAGCAAAAAAAAAAAGAAACGGGGCACCGGTGGTCAAGCTAAAAAAGTAAAAAGGGCCATGTCTATGGACCCTATCTATCTCAGTCAATGTCAATAAAGTCAATAAAGCTACTCTAGTCAAGACAATACAGAGCAGTATGGACTCAAACATCTTGTAAAGGTAATTTTAAGCAAAATTTTGAACATAAAAATGGTGTAGAATTTTATGATTAATTGTCATAATCTTTTTGCAATCAACTCTAAAACAAAACATGGTTCTATTGGGGTCGTCTTTTTAAAAAAACATTAAACAAATAAAAATACATACCGACTAACATGAACACGTTACAAACATAACACTTTTTATCACAATGACTTATGCCAAATTCACAAACAACTATATGAACGTATGAATAAATGAATGATCTTTCGAAACCTGATAAACGATTATATTACAATTAAATTGCCACTCTACAGATAACATTATCTTTGGAGACGGTCAAGTGACTATACCTATTGTCAAGTTTTGATTTTTAGGATTCCGTACCCAGAGGGTATAAACGGGACCCTATTATTAAGACTCCGCTGTCTGTCTGTCTGTCCGTCTGTCACCAGGCTATATCTCATGAACCGTGATACAACCAAAGGCAGTTGAAATTTTCACAGAAGATGTAGGTATTTCTGTTGCCGCTATAACAACAAATACTAAAAAACATAATAAAATAAATATTTAAGTGGGCTCTCATTCAACAAACGTGATTTTTTTGCTCGATATTGATAACGGCAACAGGTAGACGCTCGAAATATTCACAGAATATTCAATTATATATTCACTTTAAAAAGACTTAAGGGTTTGATACGGTTTTTGAATTTGGAATCGTTGACGATTCTCTCAGCCTATCGTTGAACCGAGTCAAAAGGGCCAAGCTGGTATCCGGGTGCACCCGCCCAGAGATGGTAGTAGTACTCCGTATGGGGCCAAAGTTGCGACTTGTAAAGCAGCCACCTTTGTACCGAGGTGAAGTACTGCTTCGCTCGGTTGACACCAAGTTTTTTTGGCTTCTCCTTGTCTAGAAATGTCAACACCAAAGATGCTAATGCTCTTGAAGATTGTGAGGGGTGTGTTCTGGAATTTTTGGACCTCAGTGTATGGGGTTTTCTTAGAGGTGAATGCGCAGACTTGTATCTTCGTAGGATCGAAACTGACTAAGTTTCTCCGTCTCCAGTCAGAGACCTTGGACAGAGTGGTCTCAATTTAAGCCACAAATTCTTTGCGCTTTTCCTTTGCAACGGAAGGAACGAGGGATGTTTGCACGGCCCGTGTAATAAGAGTCTGTAGAACTGTTATCTGCATAGCAATATATGTTGTACATGAACAAAATGTCATTGATATGCAGGAGAAATAGCGTAGGAGACAGCACAGAGCCTAGCGGAACATCAGCTTTAATGTCCATGCATTGCATGACCAGAGCATCTACCGTCAACTACGGCTCGTATGCGTCTGCCGGACAAGAAGCTAGCGACCGATTTGCAAAAACAACCTGGGGCATACCGTAATATGGCAACGCCTTCGCTATGTCCAGGCTACAAGCAAATGCCTTTCCATGACTCTCAATAGCTAGTGCCCATCGATGTGCGAGATAAGGTGTGTGTTAGGTCACCAATCTAGCGACCGTGGCGAGAGCCATATTGACAGTCGCTGACCAGGCCGTGTTTTTTAGGTATCTTAGAAGCTGAGTGTTGATCACACGCTCCTTCACCTTGAAGAATAGGGTGTAATAACGATTGCCCTGTAATTCGATGAATCTAAACTTTCACCCATTTTAAGCACCGGGTGCACATTCGCAGTCTTCCATGAAGACGGAAGCGCCTAGCGTGATAGGAAAGCGCGAAGAGGCGCGTGAGTACAAGACACACCTCAGAAGCACACTGTTTAAGCACCACTGCTGGTATACCGTCTAGCCCACTCGACTAATGAACATCTAGAGAAAGCAACGCCCGCTGGATATCCCGCTGCGTCTTGCAGATTATGTGTAGTCGGCGGCATAGCGCTTTCGTCGTTCAAATTTGAGTTTAAGGTAAACAAACTGTCCAGTAGATTGGCTTTCTCATTAGAACTGTGAGTCTAGTCACCACCGCTCTTTCACAGTGGTGGCAACGACGACTGACAAAAGTTTTCTTAGGCAGCTTTAGCATGACCAAAAAGCACGACTTCCAGAGCGATAGCTGGCAAGTCGCCCACTTGTTTTGCAGACGAACTGGAAATTGTCTTTGGTAGTTGCTTAGCTACTGAACCTCGACTCACCATATAGTTCGATTCAACTCAGAAGTATTAAGACTCTTATTATTCCAAGCCTCTATTACTCTTCCGAGTAATACTGCTGCTATCACGTACATTACGTTTGAATATTACTATAACTAAAATAATACATATACATGATGCAATAATGTTTTCATAGTTCAATATGCTTACCTGAAGTACTAGTATAGTATTATATAATCTGTGCCTGGAGGGAAAAAAGAAAGAAAAACCTTGTTTCTTCAGGTTTAGTTTTCGACTTATATTTCGATAACTCCGAAACCTGACACTTAAGGATATTATGTTACATTTATTTATTTGACATTTTTTGGTTGTACAAGTGTCCTCTATATAAATGTATAACTTTCGTTGTGACCGCGATTTTGAAAAAATAATCAAAATGGCGGCCGACGTTAGGGCCACACTCCATACAAAAATCTTCGAATCCCTTTGATAAGTGGGAAAAAGTCCACCTTAAGCATTGCACTTAATTCGATCTAGTCTTTGTAGCCAACACCCACAAATCAAGTTCTTTATGAACGTATAATAATAATTATACTCTCGTCAATCAACAATTAGTAATTCTGTTTCCACTTGGTTTATTAATTTGGTAAAAAGGTATGTGAGATAATCGTTCCAGTTAGTAGTTGAATTAATAGACGTCCTAAATCCTGATAGTAATCAGGCTGACTATCTGATGATCACCCCCCCGACCAACCTCGGATCGGGCGTAAAACTATCGTAACGCGGCCTCGGCACGTACTAACGGCCCCAGATGACGATCTCGCTATCCGGATAGCGCGACTAGTCTCTACGACCTCCCCTAATAGCGCCCGCAAGGATACACGAGGTATCAAACAGTGCCGGGGCGCTTCCGCCCCCAATTAATCGCAACCGCACCCGCGTAACGGGAAACTACCCTCCTGGCGCTTACTCTCCTTCGGGTTAGAGACTCACGCCTGTCGAAGGGACGCCCCTGAGAGCGATAACCCAAGCCGAGACTCCCCCCGCAGAGAGCCCTTGAGCGTTGGGCGCTATATGGCCTGAGGCTCCTTCAGAGTCTCGCCCCAAAAAGCCCGGTGAAGCAGTAATGGCTGCAAAAGTCAGAAAAAAACGGGTTGCACTCCAGGAGTTCTGGCAGAACTGAAAACATACTAGGTATTTACTTCCCATCACTTCGTATACATATTTATTTATAAATAAAACACAACGACTCATACGTCATATTTAATTGTAGGGAACCGATGTCCTTAACACGATTCGCGCTTAGCAATCAAATTTGTTACAAGACAACTCATACGTCATATTAAATTGTACAGAACCAATGTCCTTAACACACAACTCGCACTTAACACTCAAATATGTCACAAGATATTATATATTTCTCAATAACGTATATGTATAAGCTATATTAAACGTAATATATTACTATGCCACTTCTACTATGGAAGTGGCTCTCTATCCTATCACAAGTCTCTAACTCCTCTAACTTTCGACTATTTTCTTTGAAACAACCTAACGTTAAAAAAAGTGTTTATTTATTTTCCTATAAAATCACCTATTGGCACTTTCATTACTATAAATAATAATGTTTGTTTATTTGCTTTTTTGACGTAGAATATTTGACATCTCAATCTGTCAAAGAATTCAAATCCCATATCCAACCTCCTTGTACTACTTATAATCGCCATATACTAAAAATAAAAAACTAACCTGTCGGTGCATGATACACGTCTACACAAAATAAGTAACTCTTTTATGGGGCAATGTATACACTTTTACAACAAAGTTCCCAATAAAATTCAAAATCTATCAATAAGTAAATTTAAATCTTTTATCAAGCAGGTACTTTGTAAAAAGGCATACTACAATATTTCAGACTATGTAAATGATAAAAATCTTTGGGACTGATGATGCTCAATTACAGGATGCATAGGTAAACCAAATTAAAATGGAAATAACATAAAATTGTACAGCAAAATTTTTTTTATTTAAAACATTAAAAGTATTTTTTGTTTATTTGTATTATTGATAGTGTTTTTAAAAGAGTAACTATCGAGTTTCTTGCCGGATTCTTCTCGGTAGAAATCAACAACATTGTGAACCGGCGGGAAGGTGGGAGGGTTCAAAAAATAATATTTTATAACTTTGAAGATTCAAAAGTGATTGTAAAATCTTTTTTTGAATAAACCATTTTGACTTTGACTTTGAACCTAATGTAAATAAATGTGACGCGAGTTTCCGCCTTGCGAATTTTTATTTCGTGGCATTATGGTTTCCGTCTGACAATCAGTTTGACCGTTGGGTTCATACCCAGTAAATATTAATAAATAATAGGTATTTTTACCGGGCTTAAATTAAAAATACCCAGGTAAATATAGGTATCTATTAATAGTTACCGGGTATGAACCCAACCTGACGCGAGTTTATCATTTCTTACCCATCACAAAAACTAACGCGAATTTCTTACCCATCACAGAAACTAATGTAAATAAATCTGACGCGAGTTCCGTCCTACGAATTTTATATGAATTTTTGATCAGGACACGCGCGAGTTTAACATTTTTACACACTAGTGGATGATTCTAGTCACAAACTATCATTTCATTAAACTAAAATTTATCGTTAGACCAAAGATTATATTTGGAAAATAAAGCCTTTCCTGATTATAATACTAACAGAAGTTCGAACATATGAACCTCAAACAAGGAGGATACAATTGTATTATATTGTAAGTAGACTTTGACTAAATTTTCTAGTAACAACATATTATTATTATTATTATACTTTATTGCATCAACATAAAAAAAAAAATTACAAACAAAACATATTTACAAATAGAGAAAAACAAAAGGCGGTCTTATCGCTTTAAAGCGATCTCTTCCAGACAACCTTTGGGTAGAGGAAATAATAAAGTTAAACAAAGTATAGTAGGTGTGTTTCGATACAGTTATTAAAAAGTATATATATAATACAATAATGCATATAAAATAAATAAATACACATAAATAATATATATGAATAATGTATGTATAAATATACATAAATAGAAGTACATATATAAATACACATGTATAATAAATATAATTATAATAGTACTACGTATAAGTAAATATATATAAACAAATATAGGTAGTGATGTTATTTTAGTTCTTCAAGTAATGAGCAATTATAAGATTTTTAAATATTGCCTTCGATTTTGCTCTTTTTATTTCCAAAGGTAAAGCGTTCCATAATCTAACAGCCTTTACAGTAAAATAATCATTATAAAATTGTGAGGAATGCAAAGGAATTTTTAGCATCCAGCGTGTAGTCTCTCGAAGAGAAGTATTTCCGATTAAATTAAAACGTTTCTTTAAGTATACTGGTGTGTTTGGATTGAACAGGACGTTATATAGAAGAAAGAGAACATGAGCATCCCGGCGAAGTCGAATTGGGAGCCACTTGAGCTTTGATCTGAATTCGGAAATATGGTCGTACTTACGTAGACCAAATATGAGTCTAATGCAGAAGTTTTGAAGTCGCTCAAGTTTATTAAGCTGCTCCTCGGTAAGGTCAATATAACTAGCATCAGCATAATCGAGAATAGGCAGAAGAAGAGATTTCGCAAGAGCAATTTTAGTGGGAATTGGTAAAAAATTGCGCAATCTGCCTAAAGATTTAGCTGAAGCAAATATTTTCTTGCTAACTTCCTTTATTTGCGAACCCCAAGATAGTGTTCGATCGATAAATATACCCAGGTTTTTAACTGTATCTTTGTAAGGGATAGAAACATAAGTCAATACAAACGAAAACGAATGAGGTAGGTAGTTAAACAAAGAACATCAAGCATAAATCGAGTAGGTATATAGGTACTATGTAAAATTTTGAAGGACTTGTTAAGCAAAAATTTACGTTAATTTGTCAAATTATAAAAGGTTTTGCTAATAAAAGCTCATCTCCATTCCAAAATGTGTCTTTTTACAAACAAGATAATCGATTAAATTTTTGAACATCAAGTTGACTCTATTGTGTAATCGTAATAATTGAAAAGTAATATTTAGATTGAAATCACTACTATTTACTTCCTTGCGGACCGCGTTCAAAAATTTACTTCTTTAACAGTAATGTGTTATGCTGTCTCTTTCTGTACTGTTGTGTTGTGTGGGAAATTGTGCTTGCTATCCTGCTGTCAGTGCTTACCCGGTTTTATTTTCAAACACGCCTTCGTTTGTTTTGAACTTTTTGAAAGAAACAAATTTATAAATGTATGTAACGGATTTCTACTGTGGTTTTTGAAATGTTTGGGTTTTCTAACACAGAGTGAGAAAGCAATTTTTCATATAATATTTTGAAATAAAATGTCTTCCACGGATGTAGACTTTCCGCAACCGCAACAAGCACCAAAGCCGAATCCACGAAACAATTCAATGATGTTCCAAATATTCCAAAACGTTCAATACAATGTCGTGCAACACAAGAAATATGTAAAAGAAATGAAAAAATTATACAAAAAGGTAATTTGGTTGGGGGGGTCATTTTTTTCCTTTAGTTAGTTCCAAAGGGGCGCTTAGAGAAATAGAGAGTTGCCTTTTTGCCTTCAAATTTGGGAGCACGGCCTGTCCATATTTTGTTTTACCTACTTTTCATAATATCATTGAGCTAATATTGATGACTAACGTATATCAGAAGGAAAATATTATTTGTCTTATTTTTTTTAACTAAAATTTATTTTAGTTTTGCTATATAGCAGGGCCTTGATTATCCAAATATAAACTCATCCCATTGCCTTTACAATCTGAATCTTTGGTAAAGTCCGGTCATTTTTTCCCCTGCGCCCCCTTTTAGTTACTCTGACCTTTTTACTTCTCTGCACCTTCTATTGATTCAATCTAGAAGCATGGGTATGCTTGAAAAAGAAAATAATGCTTTTCGTTTTATTTTCTGGTATTTATTAAACACACCCCTTTGTGTGGCCCTCGTGCCGCGTGGGAAAAAATAATCCTAATGTAACTAGTTAGTTAAATTTTTCTTTTCCACTGACTTTTTTCTTGAATTTGTTTTAAAAGGTGCTAATTAATCGATTAAGATTTTTTTCAGGCATAACTGACAGGGTGCTGAGGAATAAATATTTACTGTATCTTTTTACAGACTGCACATTTTATACTCACACATCAGCATTACTAAACTATACCCACAAATATGGTTTTCTCTACTGGCAAACTACCACTTTTGTTATGTTGAGAAAAGTATAATAATCTAATTAACCAAGTCACATTTCTTCCTAACACTATTTACTTTTTGTTTTATTTAAAGAATATGCTCAAGTAAATTCTCTGTAATGTAATTGGCTTCTAAATTCTAAATCTAATAGGTTTATAATAGTAGATTGTTTAACAATGGCTTGGAGCCTCTTTAGCCTCCATAGGAGCATGAGGAATGATACAAAACCAAACTGTATAGGTTTTAGTCCCAAGTTAACCTGTGAGAAGGCGCGCCTAATTTTCTTACACAAGTAGGCGCGCGCGAGCAAATTGCTCACACTATCATAAATGTTCATATTTTTAGTGTTTCTATATTTATTGGCTTATAATGTATTTAAATAAATAACAAAAGGCTTAATAAGTAAGAAAACAAGTATTTTAATCAAAACTATTAAACATAATAGCAACTTCTAACGCAAATAACAAAACAACCTAGTATTAATTAATTTTTTTGGCACGTTTCATAAAACTCAATAAAAACTGTTACATAACAAAAACTAAAAAGTGTTATTCATCCATTAAATCTACACTAATGTTCCTCTTGAAACATACTGAACACATGTATTTTACATGTTCGGTGCAAAGTAATTGCTTGCACGAAGTACATGGTTTTTTTGACCTTCTATTTTTACATCTAGGACATATTGCACAAAATCCGCTTGGACTACGGATGACAGAACTATCGCTTTCTATGGTGTCAACACAATATTGTTCCCCATTTTCAAGAGCTGCATCCAATTCATCAACAGAATCCTCTTCCAACCACGAACGAATTTGTGCTTGCATTCGATTGTCCATTTTGTATCTGTAGTGTAGCTAGAAGAAAAATAAAAATAATAACATTATTACTAAAGAGTTTTTAAATGATAATCAACTAATATAAATCAAACAAATGAAATAATAGGGCAGAAATAACAATCTAACTTTTTTAAACTACAAAAATAAATACTTACACGGATAGGCGCGTGATGAGCAAATTGCCGCACGTTGGTACACGGCCTCCACAAACGCCCTGCTGCGCGGTCGCAACGCCACTGAGCGGATCGAGAATTGCGTCAGGGGAGAGGGGGTGAATATTTAGGAAGGTACTTAAGTGCTTGAATTGGTGTGGCAAGGGAAAGACAAAAAATTTTTTAATTAAATTTTTGTGTGAGCAAATTTCTCATAGCGCGCCTTCTCACGGGTTAAAGAAAATAAAATAACTAAGTATGAACTTAAATATAAATATTCACAAAAAATGTACAGTTGTAACAATATAATGTAAAAGATTTTATTAAACATAGGTAACAACATACAGGACTTCCTTACAAATATTTAAACATCAAATTTGAATTTATAATTTATATTTAAACAAATTATTATGATGAATATACAAATGACAGTAAATACATGTTACTATATTAAGGATAATATATTTTAGAATATTATTTTAGTCTAATTATATTTACAATGTGGAGTCTTTTAAAAAACTGCTAACAATGATATATTCATTTGTCAATGAGAACTAAATGACTTCTATTTTAAATAAAAGTTATGGAAGTACTATTAGGAATGTAATTGTAAATATGTGAGCCTTACTATAAATGCTGTTATACATTAATGTGTAAATGTTGAGCTCATGCAGTTTCAATATGCCCTTCAAAAGCAATTTTAATTGGGTATTTAAAAAATGTTTTTTTACTAGCAAATTGATTTGTGCTGTTTGTAATTGGGAAGTAGTAATATTATAATATTAATGGCATTACCAACTTTTTTTAAATTTAGTATGTAGATTCCGTAGAAAGGTAATACCTTAATAAGTCCAGTAATTTAAATAAAGAAATTATTATCAATCAAATAAAATTTAATATTCTAGAAATTCACAGAACTAAATAAATATTCCTTACTCTTTAAATTTAATTGCCTACACAAGTTTATATTAAGTTATTTCAACACATCACCACAATTCTGTTAAAAATGTTTCTTTAGCTTGATGAAGACACTTTTAGAGAGAGCTTTAGAAATGCTCTGCAGTATCTATTCACCTTTGGAGACACAAGTGCTAATGTTGATAGAGTTGTACAGTTTGTTGCAACATTCTGCACTTCCTTAGATGATGAAGAGGAGTTCATAATGTTTATATTTGACATCATTTTTAATGTAAGTATTCCATGTGTTTTCAATATTTTCTCTCAATTACTGTTAACTTGTAAACATGTTGATTTGATAACAGATTTATGTAAACCAAATAGTCTGAAATGCCTTTAAAATATTAACAAAATAAAACAGCTTGCACAATCCACACACATTGAAAATGTGATGTGACCTTTTGGGACTGAGCCATAAGCAGACGCCTGTGCAATAGCACTTCATATAGTGTGGTCACTGTCTGTCACTCTCAAGTGTTGACCTCACCTTTCCACTGTTACAATGCTGTTTATGTAAGCTCTTTGTAGTGTCACAAAGACCACAATTTTCGTATTTAAGTGTCTAAGGTGGGGCATCGGAAAACTCGTGTCCTATTTTGATATATTTTTAGGGTTTTATACTTCAAAAGGAAAAAAGGACCCCTTATAGGATCACGTTGTTGTCTGTCTGTCTGTCAAGACTCTTTTTCTCATAAACGCGAAAAGGTATCCAGTTGAAATTTATATCAAATTCTAAGGTCTATGGTCCCTTGAAGCTGTAAAAAAATCAAGCTTCTAAGTTTACGCATTAAAAAAATACGCCCGAAATACGCCCACTTTTGTCGCATATTTTGGCATTCACAAATAAATCCCGTTGCACTAAAATTAATGAACTTTTACACAAAGCAAGGTCTTGACATCACGAATATAGGAAAAAATCCATTTTTTTTTTTGCGATTATAAACTTATTTGCAGCAGCAGTAACCTAACCGCAACCTATGTCGATGTATTGGGACAACAGTTGTCCAAAGACAAAGTTAAGTTTGTCCCTCAATGCAGTTTACCTTTTAAGGAACCCAAGTCCAACTCGCACTTGACCGGTTTTTTAATTTCATACTACTAAGGTGGCAATGAGCTTACTGTCTGCCGGATTCTAAGTGGTCACTGTAAGATTGATTGATGTAAGAGATCGTCCAAATCAATAACTTAAATATTTACAAGTTCTTTGCTAACTTTATTCAACTCTTTAGAACCATTATTTTTAATTCACTCTGACAAGTATCTTTCCTATTCTAAATGTGCGTGGATTATACCTACATATGTTTACTAATTTACATTCTAATATATTTAGTGCCAATGTGTGTCCGGTCAATCCGTGAGATATAGAGCCAGCCAGTTGCTTGCTGCTGTACTGTCTGCTCTTGGTGATGATGCTTCACTTGATGATGACTTGTGCGAAAAATTGCTCGCTTCACAGGTAAATTCTAACCATTTTTAACAGTGCCACATGTAGACATTGCGAAATGCACTTCCTAATGTGGACCGTCTAATTAAGTTGCACGAGTAACGTAAATCACGTTATGCTTAGTCAGTAGAATATGAATTCAATCAATATACAATCATCAACTGAACAACATGTATTTTACTTAATTTAACCATCAACTTGCCTCCACTATCAGAGCGCTTAGGCAGTGCTCCTCAACAGCAATTCAATTTCACTTTTTTAACTAGAATTATAATTTAATTTTGGTCACATGGCAACTCATTATGCCTGTGATTTTTTGATTTTGTATAAAAATATATTTTTGTGTTGGTCCTAATTATACACAAATCACTATCAAACTACTACAATTCAGTACAAATAGCTCAGCCACATAACTGGCATAATAACTGTTCCCTTCCAACTCAATAAACATCTTATTAGCATCAGCATTACCGACAGTCCCCTATGTAGAGGCTGCATGGAAGCTGAGGAAACACCAGCTCGTGTAATCTTGTATTGCAAAAGCGTGAGCAATTAACAGGAGAAGCTTCTGAACAGTCAAGAAACCTTGATAGAGGCAATTTTATTACTAAGTAGTTACTACCAAGTTATCAAGGCTAAGTGCATAAAACATACACCCATCCTATTAATTTACTAGTGTTGTGGCAATGTAATCACTTTGTCACGTAGGTCAAACAGCGTTGCTGTATACATATATGCACAATTATTTAAAGATTCTCACATAAACAGATGCAACGGTTGCAAGACACCCGTGGAGCGGTGCGATGCCGAGCAGCTTTAGCATTACAGCGCCTCCAGAATCCAATGGAGTCAGAGGATCCAGTAACAATGGCTTACCGTTTTCATATGAGTTGTGATCCCAGTGCATCAGTAAGAAGGTATGTTGTATATATACATCTAGCCCTTTTAACTATGACTATATATATATATATATATATATATGTATATATACACATGGTAGATATCAAAGCTCATTTTGAATCAGTTCTGTGGTGGGTTTAAACTGGTTTTAGATCTTATTAAGTTCAGATCAAAAATTGATTCAGATTGCTATCAGTTTTGGAGGTTTATTTACTATGTATGGGATATATGTGAAGTCATGTTAGGTCAGATTCTCAGTATAAAAAACAGCGTTGCGGCGTTTACCACCTGCCATGTAGTACCTAATGTGGGGAGGTGAACAGAGGTTATTTACCATGTGGGTGTGGGCTGCAAAATTGTGAAGATATGCATTGTAAATCCGGTTTTTTCAGAGCTATAGTGATGTCAATAGCAAAGTGTACCCGTAACGTACCATACGTACTGGAACGACTATGCGATGTGGACGAAGCAGTTCGGAGAGCTGCTTTCCTTTATATCGCAGCTATTAATGTGGTGCAACTGAGAGTTAAACAAAGGGTTTTTGTTCTAACAGTAAGTACTTTGATTATATTTTTTGTTAAAAAAAAATAACAGAAAAAGTAAAAAAACTTTTAGAAGACTCTTCTATTTATAAATTATTGAACTAAAAGTTAAAGCTGTATATTTAATATTTGGTGATTGAACTTAAGGTGTACCCAAACTTATTTTTCAATACAAACTGTGTTACACTAAATAGCTTAAGTTTTGACGAGGTGTTATTATCATAACGCGTGATTTACTGAAGTCGCAAAACGCATATTCAAATATTAAATGCTCGTGAATAATGAAAAAAGTTGTTATCAAATTAATTAATGTATGAATGCAACATAAACTTAACTTATTTCGTAATTCATTGTTTTTTCATAAATAAAGATGCTTTTTACGACAGTGATAAATAGCAATATATGATAATAACACATTTTAAGAAAAAAAAATGTTTATAGTCATTTGATGCACTGAGAGTTAGTATGGAAAAATCCGATTACGATTCGCCTTAAGGTGAATCCGAATCAGGCTTTTTATAGTAGAACACCCCATCCTTAGTCACTACTCAAGGGCCAAACACGACAGGATTATGTTGATAAGTTCAGAAACAGTATTTAATTTTTTTAGGTAGGCCTTACTGAACGCAGTTACCGTGTACGCCGAGTAGTCGAAGAGATAGTAATACCGGGCTGGCTAAGCTCTTTTAAGGGAAACATTGTCGATTTATTGAAAGCTATACGTTTAGACAACGCAAATGATGCTAAAGATTCACAATATGTTGCTGGCAAACTGCTTGAATCCTTATTTAAGTGAGTAATTTTTTTTTATCGATAAGGAATAATAATAAGAAATAAAATAAATATTTCTAACAATATCAAACAGCGCCATTTGGTCCCAAACGGGGCAAGGCTTGTGCAATGGGTACTGAATATCATAATACACCTAAAGTCATGACAATCACAAATGTTTCTTAAACAAATGTTGGTCCTTTGCGAGGAACGAACACATGTCCCTTGGTTAAGCAGGCAGGATCACTCCCAATCCAAACTGAGCCTGTGGTATTGTAGCCTTGAGGCAAGTATTTGTATCAATTATCTGGTACCCATAGTACATGTTTGGGAGCAGATAGCCCTGTTTTTTTTGTATTATTAAGGTGGCAAACAAGCCGCCTATCAGTCCGCCTAATGCTAAGCGGTTACCGTAGCCTATAGTATGGACGTCTGCAAGACTTGTATGTTGCCCACCCTTAAAAAATCAATCACTTATTTCTTGTACCCCTTACTGTAGAAAACCTTTGAAATGTTGTAGATATGTCCAGGTATATTTATTTATTAGGTATTCTTTGTTCTTCAGACGCCTTCCAGTATCGGAGCTATTAGAGTGGCTGCCAACCGACAAAAAACTGCGTCTAATTGTCGCAGAGAAGCTTAACAAAGAAACGGCGTGGTATTGGCGTCACCTAGCGGAACACTTGCAGAAAATTGACGACGATGAAACTTTGGAGACCATTCTACCGGACCTTGTTGTGTTGATAGGATATATTAGAGCGTGAGTATAGAACACTTACTTAGGGATCTTAGATGTCCTTTAGCAAGGACGCTAAGAAGGAAGGATTTCGTTCAATTGGCTCTGTTACCGCGTATAATTATTTGCCGTCGCACTCGCACAGATGCGATGACCGATGTCATAGAAGAGCGCAACGGCAAATAATTATGCGCATGCAACAGAGACAAATAGCGTCCGTTCTATAGTATGATTCATTAATTGAGATGCTTACCGTTGCCGCGCTAACACAGTTCTGCTAGTTGTCAATTGATTTAATGTCATAGAGTTAAAAACAGCTTATATGAGGTTTAACAATTATATTGACCGAGTGGCGCAGTGGAATAGCGTGTGGCTGGCATGTCATAGGTCCTGGGTTCGATTAAGAAATAAGGGCAACCAATATTGTTACTTTGTTAATTGTAAAGTTTTCTCGTCTAGTTTGTGCCCCATACGGCGATAGGCTCACCACCTATTTTGTGGGACGTAATACATTGGTGAAACGCGAATGTTACGCGGGAGCTATAGAAATTTTTCGAATCATTCGGTCTTCATTTAGTGTATAGCAAAATCATTGAGCTGTCGCACAAGTCGGTACAGACGTCGCGCGTACGTTCAGTGCAACAACCGTTGTCTGTCGCTAGTGCTGCGTAAGTTCATAGCATTTTAATATAGCGACTGTAGTTTTAAAGTTTGATCACCAGAACGGAGAAGTTTGTTGGACAACTCACAGATCCATTTTTACTTTTATTTGAAAAACCTGTTGAAAACTTACTAGATTTAATCGTCAGTACATAATATGTATGATTGAAAAATATAATGTCAAAATCCTCACATTTTATCCGAGGATATAGAAAGATTAGCTTAGTTAATATTTGACTTATAGTTTATTACGCCATATATAACAGGTAAATTAAGAAAGCTTTAGTTTTTTTTCAAGTTAGTAATTAAAAAGTTACAATAAAAGTTAGTAATTAAAAGTTACGATAAATCTTAGAAATTAAAAAGTTACAATAAAAGTTAGTTATTAAAAAGTTATTAATTAAAAAGTAACAATAAAAGTTAGTAAGTAATTAAAAAATGGAAAGAAAATATGTAGAAAGGTAAAACTCATATTTATTCTCTGTTAGTAAATAGGTACTTACTTAAACATTTGTTAAAAGCTTTGTAAAGGTTGTATTATCTATGTAGAATGGTGTTTTGTGCAGGATCATAATAGTAGAATAGGTATAAAACCGATATTTAAACCATGAGCTATTCATCGCAGGCGAACGAAGCCGTGGGCAAAACTTAGTACTTAAACTTAATTCATACACTTGTTTTTTAATTATTCTTATCGCAAACTATTTGTTAACAGGTGATAGGGACCTACTTAAGTATTCTTTTATTTTCAAGGGTTCTATATTATTCGTTTATTGTTAACTTGTGACAACGAGTCATAATAAGCAACCGAGCGTTGCTCGCTGCCTGAGCAAGTGTGACTAGATTTGACAGAGTTTAATTAAAATTTTAGACAATATTTATTATTTGAACAACAAATATACCGGAGTGAAAGTCTGCGTATATCATGTAGGTATGTTACACGTACTTAATTAATAATATACAATTTATTATGTAGTGTTTTACATGTTAAATCATAAATCGACCTTCTCAATGATGCACCACCATTTCTTTTTCTTTTTTACCCATGGTTGACTGGCAGAAAATTCCCTTTGGCACTAAGTTTACCATTTGTACAAGTTGAACACTTAAAAAATTAATAAATTAACATAAATCATGTTAAATCTGATCACGCTGTAAGAAAACCCACTCTGGCGCGGGTGACGTCATCCAAGCACGTCAAAAGAAACGCTGCTGCCGCGCGGCCTGTCGCGTCGGTTTGTTTTGCAGCAACCCTACCAGCCGCGAACACAAGGTAGGCACGTAATTACATAAGCCAGATAAAAAGAGCTCTCCGGCCGTATCGTTTTGTGAGCGACACGGGTCATGTTGGTTTATGTAGGTGGTTGCTCGCTCAGATTCATATCTATAACCAACAAAATGTAAGTATGCTCGTCGCGCTTTCGAATCAAAATGTACCTTATTGCGTCAACGATAGAGTTGTCAAGCTTTAAAGTTTGTTTTTAGTGACGTTTCTGTACTACTATTAATTATTCTGTGGCATACATTCGTAACATCTCTGATCATCGTTTTTGAATGTTTTTTTTTTTCAAAAAATTGTAGAAACAATTTTTGTAATTTGAAATCTTGATTTTTAATAAATAAGACGGACAGGTTCTAATTACGGAAGTTCTTTTAGCATTGTAGAATCGCCTTGCCCTTCTGAAGAAGACGATCCAGTAGGGTTTAGTACACGTCAGTATGTGTTAGAAGAACTAGGCTGCCTGCTAAAAGTGTATGATGCTAGTGACCCCTCTGGCAGGACTGCTCTGCAATCCCTCATCTGTGATGTTCTTACTGGTAAGATTTTATAGTAGTTTCCAAATATGTAATTGCCCATATTTTACATTATAGGCACGTTATGCGGTACTGGACCACAATCTATGGTAAAGACGGTGCGTATATGACTTCCTTAGTTATGCGGTGGTGCCTTTAATCACAGCCTAAACATTTATACAGTTGGCTCGAAATGATGCCCACGGCTACTTTCTAACGTCGCACCGCTCGCCATGGGCAGGCAATTCATTCTCACACTTTAGAACCGAAATGGTGGCGTACAGTGCCGTTTCGGAGAATCTTCCTCCCGTGAACGCTTGGGTTGTGGAATGTGCTCCCTGGCAAGGTTTTCTCGAGGGCTACAGTATGGGGTCCTTCAAGAAAGAAGTTATTGAATTTTAGGGTCGGCAACGCGCGAGTGATACCCCTGGAGTTACAAGCGTCCATAGGCTACGGTGACCGCTTACCATCAGGCTTACCGTATGCTTGTTTGCCATCTTCGAGATAAAAATAAAGAAATGAGGACTACGTAATTATTTTATACTTAAGTGCATAAATAAAATATAAACAACAAAACGCACTCTAGATGAATAGTGCATTCAATGTAAATTGTTGTTTCGTTGACTATATGCAAGAAAACAATATGAAATTAAGATTTATTTATTTAATAATCTGTGTAATCTACTTGATTTTTCCTTTTTTCGACTTAGTGTTTGTATTGATCTCAGAGTGCGATATATAAATAATATAACGTATCTGATGCAGGTTTATTGCTAAAGATTTCTTCCATCTAACTTTCGGGTCTGTGAAGTTTCGCTTTGAATTATTACTGGGATGATATTAATTATGTTTTGATGTAGGGGACTACGGCCCTTTAAGTGCAGAAGTGATTCGAGCCTTCGTATCGGCTCTGGAGATGGTGATACCAGACGTGACAGCTCGGATGCAGGTTGTATGTGGACTTGTGTCTGCACTACGAGAGCCCCCGGAGCCAGAGGTGCCATCGCCGGTGGCCCCCTCGGTTGACACTTCTGAGCTCAAGATACAAGTGAGTAACATTGGCTGTAGTGAAATAAAATTAAATAGTAAATGTAGTTATAAATAAATAAATATTTTTGGACATAACACACAGCGCCATCTGGCCCCAAACTAAGCAGAGCTTGTGTTATGGTAACCAGACAACGGATACAAATACATATAAATTTCTTTTTTTTTTGTAAATACATATCATACATAAATACACCCAGACTCAAGACGAACACAAAATATTCACACACTCTCTGCACAGCAGTCGGCCACCCTACCAACTAGGCTGCAAGGGAATCTTATTTATGTAGTTATTTTGGTGTCACTTGAAATATCTTAATATATTCCGTTTGCAGAGAGCTAAGTTGCGGGTGTCGCTAAATGTTGCAATGGAAGCGCAAGAGGAAGCTGTTAATCAACAGAATTATGTTCTAGCTGCAGAGTGTAAGGCGAAGGTAACTTGTTTTTATTAAATTATTAAATGTGTCATACATTCAATCCCACAGTCACAGTTTCAATCCCCAGAAGGTATAAGCAGCGGCTGGATGAAGTGATGACCGCTTTCTATCAACCACTGCAATCTTGCATCACAGGTGGTGAGCCCATCGTCAAAACAAAGCTTCTGATAGTGTGCCCTATGTGGCTTTCATATGTCTTAAAACACCAGCTTTTGAGTAATAAGTGGTGAAATAAAAGACCAGGGACAGAAGAAAATACTACTTAAGCCATGCAGGACGAACTATGCCAGTTCTGGAACTATAAGTAGTGCTTGGTTGTATTCTTCACATTTTTGTTTCAAGGTGGAAGACATTCAGAAGAAATTAGAAGAGTTGAATATTCAGGCTGTCCCGCCACCAGCGCCGCCGACAGTGAACGTAAGTAAGAAAGTTTTGGATAATGTTGCCTTTGAATTTCCTCACTACAGGGGCTCGGGCCTCTTTGGAGAAAAGACAGTTAGTCCATAGTCCACAACGCAGGCTCTATGTGAAATGGCGGCCGTTGTTAGTTTCGAGTTTCGACTATAGTTTTCTAACTGCCCATAAGGCCTTATATTTTGATTGACGATTGTTGACAATATATGTGATCTTTAATAGGAATGAAATCTATTATATATATATATATATATATTGTAATTTCCAGAACTACTTGCCTCAAAGATTTTCATATTTGTTTTTTTTAGGAAATACTAGTATGAATACCACAAGCAAAATAAATACTTCCTTTAAGTTTAAAAATAATCAAAAATAAAATGTCAGAACCATATTGGGAAATTATTTCTTACCTCTGCAATGCTATGAACAAAATATTTGTTTTTTTCTACTTTTCGTGAAACGCGGAGAGGTTTATTACTTTCGCAATGACGTAAGGAATAAATATCCACCTCTAAATAACTCGGGACAGAGTTCTAATCCTTTACAGTACTATAGTTTACAGAACCCTAATATGTTCTCTATCTTTTTTTTTATAGACTATAAGGGATAAGTTATGTGATGTGGACACCTTGAACAAGTGTTTGACTATTTTAAATTGTGCAATGGATACGCCTCAGTTGAAGACAATCACTCCTACTATGCAAATGATTTTCAATGAAATGGAGGTAAGACAAGATTTTATCAATCAATAGACAATTTGTGCCGCACTGTTTTACACACAGACCTAGAATTTTTTCGCAACGCTAAAGACCAACACAGCGAGGAAAAGAGATATACTTATTACATGAACGCTGCACAAGAGTAAAAGAGACAGATAACCATATCTAATATGTCCATTATTTTTCGATTAGAAACCCATAGTAACTTGTTTGTTTGTTGACATCACGGGTTTCGTTGATTATTAGGTCAATCCTGACAATAAAGGTCTTAAAGTTTAGTGCTTAGGTATGGTGACTTGTTACCAACCTAATTGTTGTGCCACAGGAAGAAATAACCCGGAATCATACTTTTCACAGGTAAATACGAAATTCTCACGTATTTTTTTCAAACCATATTTTGTCACATTTCTGTTAAAAATTGGCTCAGAAAACAGTTTTTACGTTATTATATTGATTTTCTTTGTAAAACATGGTATTATTTCATATAGAATTATTCTAATTATTGTTATTTTAAGTAAAATTGTAAAATTTTTGGTTACGCTAGGGCTTGACAAAACGATGACGCCATAAGTATTAGTATATCGATACTTTTCCCCGTAATTATTTATCAACATCCAGAGTAATTTAATTTTAATAATGTTTCTTACAAATATTACTTGAGCGCACGTGGTTAATAGTCTTTTTTTTATAGGGTTCTGTAGCCAAATGGCAAAAACGGACCCTTGTAAACTCGTCATGTCCGTCCGTATGTCATAGCCTTATAATGCCGCCGAATTTGCATCGATTCTAATAAAATTTTACACGAAGGTATCTTTAACATAAAAATGGAGAACAGGCATAAATATATCGATAAAGCACAATGTCGATAGTGTACGCAGACAACACTATTCTCAACCCACACAAAGACAGTTACTAACACATACGCAATTTTGTTTTGGTATCGTCACTAAACTGACATTGTGTTTCTTTTACATCCTATATCTATGGTTTTACATGTAAAAATTAAACACGTGTAACACTTCGCCTTAGCCTTTAAACGGCCCACTGGCAAAGGTCTCTTCGTGAAGAAGTATGCTTAGATCATAGTCTATCTTGATGGCCTAGTGGGGGTTGGCTTGTGTGACACTTAGAAGGGTAATAATCCTCTTAATTACATGTTCAATTGATTTTCAGGTGGAAATATTTCAAAACCCTGATATCCTTGAAAATGCACTACAAACAGTGGCCTTATTCGGAATGTTGGACAAACAATTTGTTAAAGATAATAAAGCATTCTTCTTTGTGCATGTAAGTTGAGATTTTTTTATTGTACTTAGTAGTATATAAAACTTGTTCGTTTTCTGTCTCTGTCTCAGTTATCTTGGTGTCAAAAATCAAGCCGATAGTATGCACTGTTACGAATGTATGTGCGAATGTACTGTGAACATAAGTTTCGCTGGCCCATCTCTGAAATTGAATTCTCTAGCACTTTTTGTCACGAAGGGCGGGGCGAACCATACAATTATGTTGTCGAGCGGCAGTGTCAGTTGTGCCCTGCTCTTATGCGCAAATGAACTCGCTTCTCCAGTCAAACCAGTTGACATTTGATACAGGGTTTTTTTTTTGTACCTCTAAGGTGGCAAACAAGGTACGCCCATGGACGCTTGCAACACCAGGGGTATCACTTGCGCGTTGCCGAGCCTTCAGAAATCTAATAATTTCTTAAAGAACCCCATACCGTAGTCTTAGAGAAAACCTTAGCAGGGAGCTGATTCTAAAACCCAAGCGTTCACGGGAGGATGTTTCTCTGAAACCGCACTGTACGCGACCATTTCGGTTCTAAAGTGTGAGAATGTAGACTCTGCCGATGGCGAGCGGTGGGATGGTAAAAAGTAGCCGTGGGTATCATTTCGAACAATTCCTCAGAACACATCCCATTGTACAAGCAGTAAAACACACACCGGGAGGCAAAGTCACTCCTCAGAATTAAGGGCTCGATACGGCAAGTAAGTTTGGGATCGTCAACAATTCGCACAGCCCGTCGTTGAACCGAATCAAAAGGGCCAAGCTGGTATCCGGTTGCACCCGCCCAGAATCCGCTAAGTGCGGAAAACATAAGTCCAACTAACTATATGTTATTTAGTTGGACTTATGTTTTCCGCCCCTCCAGTAATTTTTGCGTGAAAAATCAGGTCATCTCATTGTAATTTTGTAACGTGATAACTCTGACAGTCAAGTGGCCACTAGTTCGACAAACGTCCGCCAATTTGCCAGCGCACAGAGGCCTAAGCCCCAGTTGTGGGGCGCATAATGACTGTGGTAGAAAAAAACATATTTCTTCTTCATGAAATACAACAAACCATGTGTATATACTTTTCTTGTGACCAGTTGTCAGATCCCACAAACGAGCCCGTAGTGTCAGTTGTACTTCGTTGCGTCGTCGACTTACTGTGTGTTCACGGAGCCAGGGTGTTCGAAGATGAGACCAACGAAAGTTCGCGCCGACAATCCCGACTTGCCTCTAGAAGCCAGCGGAGTTTGTCGCACTCTGTAGATGTTCTTAACGAGGATGGTAAGTGAATATCTATCGGTATAGCAAATAATAATAATAATAATGTTTTTTTGAAATATCACAAAGCGCCATCTGTTACCAAACTAAGCAAAGCTTGTATTATGGATATCAGACAACGAATACAGAAACATAAATACTTTTTTTTTGTAAATACATACATATTGTACATAAAAGAAGACAAACACGAATGTTTATCACATAAATGTTTGTCTTGTTGGTGGTGGTCCAGGGGTTTCGATTTCACCTTGCGTCCTGAGTGGCAGAGGCTCGATTCCGGCGTGTATCAATGCGTCTTTTTATTAATTTATCAAGAACATTGATTATTGGCACCATTGGCTTTTTGGTGAAGAAAAACGTGACAAAATCTGTATATGTCAAAATAAAAGCTATGTGAAGTCCACAATCCGCATTGGGCCCTCTTGTGGACTATGGCCCTAATCACCCTCGGTAAGGGTAGGCCGTACTCTAACATTGGGGTCTCATGAGACTGAATTGTCCTGTGTCTGTATTCCCTCGGTTCAGCAGACAGGTCATTATACCTACTGAGCTACGGTGGCTTCCTTTCCTAGAATGTCTTTATTAGACAAAGATGTTGTATTAGTTTATTTGAATTTGAATTTTAAGTCGCAAACGTTATATGAGAAAAATAAGCAACTAAAGCACGTTCGCGAAGCAGGAGGAATTTCGTTCAATGACCTGTCACTATTTGTCTCTGTTGCACGCGCATAATCGTTTGCCGTCGCACTCGCACAGATGCGATGACCGACCGCTGTCATCAGAAATAACTACTATTTGACCACTGAACACAGGCTAAAAAGTAAAAGGTCAATGTACGAAATTCTTTGTGCTTCGCATCCGTGCTATAAAACCCAGCCTTAATTTTCATTTACACTTTTCAGGTAGTATTCAAGAGTCTGTATTGTCTTTGTCACCTTCTCACAACACAGTCATCCAGCTTTTACTTCGTTTGTTGGATACCACAGTAAGTGCCAAAGTCAATTAAGATTATATCAATACACAGGTCTGTTTAAATTCTTCGTACTCTTTTTAGTACGTTTAAATATTCCTTTCATATCAATGAATATCATTTTGTTTTTATTATTCATATTATTTTAAATGCTAAAATTAAGAGGAATCAACCAAGCGTATTCAAAAATATGTATAAGAAAAACATTTGCCGTCACGCTATGACCCGGGCCAAGATACCGATGTGCGATTGGGAAAGCTATACCTTGGGCTGATTTTACCTTGTGACAATTTTATAAAATCGGGGACTGTATTCTCCACTTTCCTCTTCCAAATCTCAACCAAATTTAATTAACTTTACTTCACCTGAAAGGTAATGAATTATTTTTTGTCTGTCTCGATGTTTGGTTTAATAGTTTAGATGTCAAAAAAAGAGGCAACTTTTTGGACTTTTGCAGGAGCCCGGAGGAGAAACAGGGGAATACGTTTCTATCGGGAAAAACAGCGAGATATTTCCTCTTATATAAACCGCTACTATTGAACCTGATTGTATTCTTAATCATTAATATATATTTATTTACTTTATGCTCATCTATAGTATTGTTTTTTCAGTCTACAGCGTATAGGTTAATAATAGTGGAAGGTTTTTGTCGTCTATTGTACTTGGGACACCTTGAATCTCCCGACATACTCAGCAAGCTACTTCTACTTTGGTTCAGCCCTAACACTGGTAAAAAAATACTTTACTAAAATATTATATTTTTAGTTAAATATTTTACAACCTTGTTCTATTTTTGTTTTTTTCAGTTGATGAAGATATGTTGCGACAAACAATTGGGGTGTTCTTTCAGACGTTCCCTTCTAGTGTCGATGGAGCTCAAGAACAACTTCAGGTTGGTAATTTGTATATGAAAAAACTGACTGACTCACTCACTGACTGATTCAATGACAAGCCGCTGGGTCTAGAAACTAAACATTTGAAATCAGGTTTCCTTAGTTAACGTAGAGCTCCGCCAAGAAATGATTTTGCAAAATTAATTTCCTAAAGCGGTAAAATGGTTGTTGCAAGCTTTAAATTTAAATTCAAAAGTTGTTTGTTGATCATAGTATATAGTATAAAGAAGATGGTACAATTTGTTTGTGACTCTTTGTTCCGCCATACACTTGGCGTACAAATATTTAATATTCAATATTACATATATATTATTCAACATCATCGTTCATCAGTCTTCAACCGAGTAATACGCTTCACTGCATAAAATTTTCTTCTATTCTCTTTTAAATAGATTCAGGCTTGTCATTTGCCCTAAAGATTTAGGTTAGTTGTTAAATATTTTTGGTGCCATACCAGTTATATTCTTTTGCAGAAGACGGTTTTTGATGGCCTCTTATTTGTCATTGTTTCGTTTTTTTAGCCCGTATATTGGAGAATAAATTAGGATTACATTTAACAAATATGGCTACTTCATTAATGTACAGAGCTGGTATTTCAAATTCCTTAAAACGGGGTCTACAACTTTCTGTTTTACGTAGGCTGTATAAGAGCCATTCTTATACATTTTTGTGTGTGTGAGAATTTTGATATTTTGTGGGTCAAACCATAAACTGTTTAAAGTTTCCTTTCTTCTACAAAATTCTACGAAGTCGCGGCAAAATGCTGATTCATCATGGATTTTTTTAATTTTATTTTTTTTATCTTAAATGGTTTTTTGACACGCTGCTTAAAGTTAATTTGACTCAATTTTATCCTTTAAACTGTGTTACATAATATTTTTAACTGTATAGTTAAAACTTAAAATGCGTTGTCATATATCGCTATTTACCATAGTAGCAAAAAGCATATTTATCAATAAAATACCAGTAATTCATTAAATTACCCAGACGTTTTACTAAATAAATAAAATAAATTATCAATGTTCAATATTTTTTTTTGTATACCAGAAAGCGACAATACCAACACTACGAGCGTTAGCGAATGCACCGTCGATTTCTCCGTTAGCTGAAATAGACCAGGAGGCAGTTGTCAAGTTTATAGTTTCGCTCACCAGGGTCAATCACGAAGTAAGTCACCATTCTATTATATTTATCCAACTGCATTCTGCTTGCAGTGTTTATTTTATTGCCTCAATGGAGTGCCAATCACAAAATTGAAAATTGTCTTGTTCGATACAGTTGTTGCCTGGTATAAGTTTTAAAATGTTTACATTCTAAATTATTAATTATAATCCAGTCTGCCCGTGACCATGGATGGTGTAATTATACCATTTCTAAAACAACCCTTTGAGGTTGAATCGACTTATATTTTATTGTAGTTGATACCCAAGGCTGCGGGTTATGATTTGCATTCAAACGTAAACATAAATCAAATGTCGTGAAACAGGTTTTTGTCAGTAACTTTTAGGTAGGTTTACAACACAGTGTTACACCTATCTAATTTCATTATGAATCTCATTCCTTAAATAAACAAATATTTACAGTCAAATGAATTGACCTAAAGTAAAAGTGACCGATATATATAAAATAATAAAAATAAAAAATAAAATATAAAATAAAAATAAAATAAAATAAAATAAAATAAAAATAAAAAATAAAAATATAAAATAATAAAAAAAAAACTGGTTGCCTGTAAAGTCGGTATACGGGCGAAAGTTTTACGTGACAATGATTTTATGTCTGTCTCTCTCGCTCTTAGGCGGGCGCGTGCCTCTCACTCGCTCTCATTGTGAGCGCATAACGTGAGCGGAGCGTAACGCAGTTTCTTGAAGTGTCACCCGGCAAACCAATTTATAAGACGTTGTCACGTCAAAAATTCGAACCTTCGATCTTTATTTAGAGGTGAGATAATCACTCGGCTGTCGCCCACAGGTCGTTGCGCGTACGAAAAGTGCAATAAAGCAGGTGTGTGTCGCTAGTGTCGCTTAAGTTCAAAGAATTTTATTATGGCCTTTGAAGTTGGCTTTTGCTGTTGAATGGAATGGAATGAATGGGCATGTAACATGATAGTTGTTAGCCACTTTTGTTAGAACTAAAGTTAAAACCGAAGTTGTCATGCATTGATAGGATTACAACATTTTTTTTATAGTTATTTCATTATGTAAACTTGACAATTACTTTTTGCAGTTAATAGATAGCCAAGGTGCCATGGCGATGACTGTATGCAGCCACTTAGTGCGTCGACCAAATTCTCCTGAAGGGGGTTTGGCTTGCCGACTGTTAGCGCTTCTGTCGCCTCCACGTGATGCCCACGTGGCATCTGACCTGGCCGCCATGTTGCGTGATCTGGTCAAAGTGAGTAAAATCAAATTACCTAAACACTCTTTCGCGCGTATCGCCTACAACAAAGGTGCCCAAACGGTCGATCGCAAGAGTTTTTGAGGTCGATCGCTGTATATTGGCTAAGCAAAAAAAAATTTATTGTTCAATTAAAATAATATCAATCACTATGGTTTAGAAAAAAAAAAAAAGCCGCGCGGGTTATCAGGTTTTTAGTGTTAGATGGTTCATGCATTTGGCTTTTATTGAAAATAGTCCCAAATTCAAAAATAAAGCGTCATGCGCCAAAATGACGTTGATTAATTTTTGTTTTATTATAAATGAATATTAAACACAAACTAAAACATTTTCACCTAGTAGTTTTATTTACTAATAAAAAGTTTTGTAGGTACAAGCGTCGATCTCCCAGAGTAAATTTTTTGTAGATCTTCATAGAAAAAAGGTACGGGCACCACTGGCCTACAAGTACGTGCTGGTACGTGCGTATTGTGCTGGTTCGACAGTCTTGCTAAAATTTTCCAGCAATTCCGAAACCAAAAAGCCTTGTTAATATTTTTACTGGCAGTATAAAAAAAAAACACATTTTTTTTAAAACTTGTGAACAAGACTAAGGGTGTGTGTGCATGCAAAGATGTATCGTTTCTGACACGTGTCTTGGATGCTTTTATTTTATGTATGTATTAAACAGACACATAAATTATGTTTGTTTTTTTTTCGCTCATGTATTTTTTGTCTTCTTTTCAACCGGCTAAAAACAAAAGCTGGAGTTTTTCGAGACGCATAACTTTTTTACACAGTTGTCCGTTTTTTTTGGAACCAGTACTTGTTTGAGGAATACTAACCATTTTCTGATATTAAAAATTTGTTATTCCTTTACAGAAATTACCAGACAAACAATCAAGTCGAAATCTGACACGGTATCTTGGCGCCTTAGAGGCGATAGAAAGAGCTAGTCTCAACAAAATGTCAAATACAGGTGACGTAGCTGAACCTTTTTTGCCTCTTTTTAGATTAAGAAAGTGACAGTTTGTAACGAAAATAAGTTTTGAGAACAGTTCTATGGGACTGAACACATTCATTACGCAATTTTCTTTTTTGATTTATGCATTATTTAATTTATTAATTAAATGCTGGATGCTTCAAAGTTTGTAGTTACTTTTTGTAGAAACCATCAAAGCCACATTATCTTCTTAAGGTTGGGTTTAAGCTGTATACATTATATACAAAACATTAAATATACATTCTAAATATTGTATACATCTATAGTTGCAGTTGGATTTTCTCTGTACTTTTGAATATTAGAACTAGAAGCTAGATTGTCAAATTATTAATTGAAAATAGCGACTCTGATCCGAAATTATATGTAAATCAGATGTGAGTCGAGGCCGCCACTCTTAATTAAGTTTGTTTTGTAGGTTTGACTGAAGGCACTATGGCACCTGAAGATACTTTAGCGCAAATCGGGAGAATTACTACGTCACTGCGTAAGTATATTTGTTTTTCTGATTACCTATAAAAGATATATATTTTTTATATCTGTGATTCAGATATATTTGTATTTTAATAAATTCCAGCGCAGCCAATAGCTCGTAGCACACATGTGGTAGTCAACGACACCGTCGAAGAAGAAGTGGATATTGACGAGACTTCGCCTACTACCGCCATATCGACTATATGTGAAGGTAATCTTTAATGTACAAATATACAAACTCTTTAGCTTTCCTTTATTAGTATAGCTATGTACAACCGAAAACTAACCTTACGCATGCTAGTCATTTGGAAGAAAAAAATTTCAGTAAATTTTCACCTAAATTATTTTTTATTTTATGTGCAGAACCAATTACACCTGTGAGAAATACCAGTCCAAAATCTATTCGTCAGTCGTCAAGTTCGAACAGTTCTTGTCCAGACCCAGTTGAAGTTAATAAAAGTCCAGATAAGAAAGAAAGTGACGAAGACAGCAGTGGAGTATCTCCCGTTAAAAAAGTCAAGGTTATTAAAGGTACGACCTATTGTATATATATCTATACTATCTCATGTTTTAGGCGTTTCAAATAAGTTGGTCAGATGTTATATTGGTGGCCGAAGTCCGTATCTAGTACTGAGTACCGCGCATACTGTAGCATCTCACGTACATATTGGTGCTTAACCATCGCCCAACTCATTTTAAATCGTCGGTGATGGCCTCGTGGTCTCGACTCCTGCCTCGCGTTCTGAAGGGCGGGCATTCGAGCTTGAACGTGTACCAAGTGCAAAACACTGGTTTGATTCGGTGAAAAACGTATGTGAAGCCCAAATAGTGGGGACGTATGGAGGCTGGTTAAGATACATTAGACGAAGTGCGCAATTAATTTTACATTGTAAAATATTTTTGTACATTGTCAACATTGTAACTAAGTGTTACTTTCGGCAATTTACAATAATATGCGATTTGCGGCCACTTTTGTTGGGTATACTAACAAAAGATAGAAAAAATTGTAGACATTGCTTGTAATTAAATTTTATTTTTTGGTTCGAGTACATTTTAACTTACTAATGCACGAAGAGTAAATTAAAAATAGAAAAAAAAAATTAAATGTGTTTGAAGTTATCTAAGCCCTAAACCTATATCCTTGGTTCTTACAGAGAAGAAGAAGAAGAAACTATCTATTAAGAGACAAGATTCAGGAACTGATGCAAAACCTGGTAAAGGTAAGAAGAAAGAGACAGCCAAAGAGAAGATCGCACAAGAAGAGTCAGGCCGAGGTGGGGTCAAGAGGAGTAGATCTCAACGTTCTGTTGTTGATGTAGATAGAGGTACAATTCATTAAGTTGTAGATTTCATAAACCTGTGCTCAGTACTGCCACACTTAAGACCGTAAAATGTTGACTTGACAAAATGGCGTAATGTTAAAAAAAAAATTTGAACTTAAAAAAACAGTGACTGAAAAACATGCACATGTATCTTTAGGGCCATAATTACAGCAATGTGCAAATTAAAAATTATTATAAGGCAATTTTAACCAAAAAAATCATTAATCCTGTTTCTTGAAACTTGTTTGTTTTTACACAAACCACCAAGTTGGCTGATGTTTGTGACGTCACTACTTTTACGGTCTATTTAGTATTGACTATGCCCTCTACTAAAAAGTCCCTTTTAGTTTTCTAGGTCAGCTAAATTAGCTACTACTACGACTAGCTTAATTTCGATTACAATATCACCCGTGTTGACTCGCGAACATAGTAAAATACTGAATAATACATATTTATATAATTTAGGTCACCGTTGATGAAAAGTTTTAAAAACGATATATCAGATATAACAATATACCTGCTAAAAAACTGCTCAAGAGTTTCTTTTGCGGTTTCTTCTCTCCATAACGCCTTCGTTTTCCGAAACTGAGTTTTTTCCGGAGGCGCCCTTCCGTCTTGACTTTTCGCAACAGTGTGCAAAATTTGTCCGTGTGTGCTTGCTATAGCTATCTGCGAGCAACAACAGGAGTCAACACTCATAAAAAAACAGGTTAAGGATTTGGTACCACCACCTGACCAATACTGAATTAAAAAAAAATTAAAACCATTTATTTTAAAATTATAAAAAAATAAGTATTTGAGACCCTCACACATAACAAGCCCTTTCAGTTGATAAGCCACACGATACAGTTTGCAAAACAAACTAATGTGTCCCATATTTAAATTTCATTTATTTACATAACAGAAATTCATATGTGTACAAAATTTCAACTCCAAAGGTCCAGTAGATCCGTAGCAAATTGGTTGTGACAGACAAACAGACAGACAGACAGACACACGCGTGAACCCTAAAAGGCTAAAAAGTAGCCCTATCGTGAGAAATAACTCTATGTATAAAAACTTGCATTAAACTTTAGATATTGCCTGCATCTGGTTAGAATATATAATGTAAAGATTTATTATTCAAACTAGGTAAATGAAGCACTACATTGTTTTTAAATAGTTTTGTTTTTTTTAATTTATTAGTTTAGCTTAGTAGTATCAATTTTAAGCTCTTTTGTAATAAAATTTGTTAGTAGATAATATTGCAACTATCTACGTATATACAATAAAAAAATAAAATTGAATGAAGACGATTAAACTGACTTAAATCATTAATCGTTTAAACTTAAAATATTTCTATTATACAGCACATTGACACTAAGGGTCTGTCCAGACGACATTTTGTAGCGCAGTCGATGCGCTTCAGAGACGCACTGCGAGCACATTCGCAGCTGGTTTACCTGCTGTTAACGTGTGTGACGTTCACAAATCCAACGGCTCGGTTGTATCATTGTAGCATTGATTAGCACAGCTATCTCCTCGACGTCTTAGCAGGAGCGAAACACATTCAGCACGATTCAATCACAGAAAATAACGCTTACTCCACACGAACCGCTCTAAACCTGTCCCCAGTGCGTATACGCGCAAAGAAATCACATAGGTCTTTGAAATACCTTGAACTCTGATGTACTTGGCGTATATATGCGTGCGGGGTAAGGTTTCAAAGCGCTTGTGCAAAGGTGAACAGTCTTATATTCTGTGATACGGTCGCGCGTTTGCAAAGATGCAAGCGCATATGTGAAGCGCGTCTATATCGATATAAACACGTACCGCACGTAACGCGCGTTTTAATCGATACTAATGCTAAAAATTTATTGATGGGCACCCGGACAGGCCATTATTGTTCTTGAACCCGAACACTGAACATTTGCATCAAAGAAATAAATAATATGTCTGAAATTTGTCAGAAAGAAAAACACTTGTTGATAATATAAACGTAATTATGCCATTACCATCCCTATTTAAAAAAAAAACTTTGCTTATGACAACCCGTTAATATAGTCCT
Source organism: Apoda limacodes (assembly GCA_946406115.1). Taxonomy (NCBI): domain Eukaryota; kingdom Metazoa; phylum Arthropoda; class Insecta; order Lepidoptera; family Limacodidae; genus Apoda; species Apoda limacodes. The sequence goes on from OX291559.1 coordinate 15,262,840, forward strand.
TCTCAATAAAAAGGCTATATATCACGCAGAAATATTTTTTCAAATCGCATTCGGTTCCTAAGATAAGCGCGTTCAAACTGAAACATATATTTTATTAGTAGTTTTTTTTTTGTGTTTAAAAGTATTTTTTTTTTTTTTTTTTAGTTTATTTTAATAAGTATTTTTATTAGTTTTTTTTTTATTGAAATCAAAAGTTTTTTTTGTGAAATATATTTTCATTTACGTACCTTTTAATTACAGCTCAAAAAGCCAAAGCTGACAAAATCAGCAAAACTAACAAAAACCTGCCAGAGAAGAGTACGGCACCTGACACGCAGGTAAAAGATATCGACACATCAAACGTAACAGTTCGAAGATCTAATAGTTTACATTCTACGGCCAGCATTGAGACAAATGGTTCTAATAAAAATGGCGGAAAGAAAAAGGGGAATAAGGGAGAAGCAGGTTAGTTTATATTTTGAGGCAGTTAGTCTTGAGAGTATACATTGGCTTATTTTCGGTCAGCTATAAGACGGGGCTAACTAGACTTAACTAAGCTTATACAGGATGGTTGTGCAATATTAATTGCTTTTAGTGTTAGCCCTTATCTGACGATGGTACGTTGGCGTGTATTTTGTATGTGTTTGTGAAACTTATTTGTACATAAATAATAATATTTCTATATAAAAAAATACTGTTTGTATCCTTAAATAAATGATTAGATGCATAATGTAATGAAATTATTCTTTTTACAAACTGTACACACACGTCCTTCGCCGATGTCGCGCCTAGTGTAAATGCATCAATTAGTATACACGATGCCGCTTTATCACTAACAATGCTTCCGCTGACCAGCATAGTCAGTCAAACCAAACATATCGGTCAAGAGTGTACGGTTTGATGTTCTTTTTGAGTTAAAAACTTCTTTAGCGGTGTTGTGCACTTTTATTGTGATGGGTAAAAAATGTTAAACTCTATAGGACAAATAAAAAGTAAGAGGCAATTGGGTTGATGAAAAGATGAAAGTGCAGATTACACATGTTGAAATGTTATATCCAGGTTGTATGTTTTTTAGTATATTGCTATTATGAGTAGTAATGGGAGGTTGGATATTGGATTTTAATTCTATGACAGGTTGAGATGTCAAATTTGCTTCGCTAAAAAAGTAAATAAACAAACATTATTATTTATAATAAATAAATATGTATACGAAGTGATGGAAAATAAATAGCTAGTATAGGAAAAATTAATAGTTAATATTCAAGTTTACACTTCTGCCAGCACTCCCGGAGTGGAACCCGTTTTTTTTTCTGTTTCGGTTTTACACGACTATACGTGACGTTTTTTCCGTCAAAGGTGGAAGCGACACCTGCGTATTGCGTTTGTTAGTGTTTTGCTCGCTTTAGAATTTGTGAAGAACCTTTGGAAAGTAAGTACTCATATAGACTCGTGAACTATCGAAAATACCGACGTCGTGGTATCTACGTGAGTTTGTTGGAAACAGTGTGCTGGATCCGTGATTTGATTAGCCCCTGGATCTGGATATAGCAGCTGGGCGGAGCATCAATACTACCAGGAACCGCCGCAGTGACACACTCAAGGTTAGACGCTGTTATCTATTTTGTAGCAGATTTCTAATGTTTTAAAGTAAGTCTGCTTCCCGTAGAGTAGGCCCCCCTCGTAGATAACATAAGCACAGACTGACGCCTAGGTTCCTAGTTCCGTCGCGACGCCCCCGACCAGTAGCGCTATAAGGTGAGTGATAGAATTTAGTATACGGATTATACAACAATATTTATGTGTTACATCAGCTTATTTTGAATACGAAATGACATTAACAGAATCTATTTTAAAGTTGCCGCTAAAATTATATGTGACGTCATTTGCTTGTATAAGTGTGGTTTTCAATGCAAGGAGTTCTGCGGCGGCTGGTACTGTAGCTGATCACACCGCATTTACTTGTGTCGATGTGTCGTTTGATTGGCTGCTGCCTGGTGCCCTGTGATATTTGCAGTAATCGCTTGATTGGAAACTCAACTTACTTAGTCTGTAAATAAATAAATAAATTGTTTTAGTGTTAATTGTCACTAGTCACGTGATATTTTAATGAAGTGCCCAGGGTGTCGTTTCGTTTTATAAAGTAATTAATATCTTAAGTCCCTATTTGCATTATAGTTATATTATAATTATAGTTGAATTACAATAACTACATGGAAAGTATTTATGAAATTTTATCTTTTATATTATTTTCAGCTAACAAAAAGCCTCCACGTCCCAGAACGCGCAGTTCCGCTAGCTCCATCGCCTCGACCAGTGCTAACTCCTCCCAGGATTCGGTTTTCGAAGACTCCGCCGACGAAACAGAACTACACACTATTGTATACGATAAAGGAATGGTATTCATTTTTCTTTGAGTCTTGTAATAGTAGCTATTCACGGTTTTATTACCCAAAAGGGAAATACAGTGGCTGGACAAACCCACAGCATTATATGCAGGATAGGTTCATATCAGCAACCACTGTCCTGCGTGACGGGTGATGAGGAGCGGTACTGCTTCTGTTATGCAATGTATCTGGACTCATGGGTGGTTTTATATGTATATGTCCCAAGAATTTAATTCATTAGGTTCAAAGTAAAAAGTGGAAAATTATACGACAAATATGACCATTATTATATCAGCTTATATTGGTCCACTACTAAAAACAATTCTTCATGGCGCGCTATTTATACTGGTGCTCTGCTTTCTGCATCCAGCCAACACCGGCTGCCCTTGAAAGGTCGTAGGTCCACCGAGTTGGAAGCCATCCCTTGCTTCGCGTCTGCTGTATCGGCCATGTGCACAAGCAACCGTTTGTTTTTTGTAGGAACAATCATTATTGGACCAGTCTTCGGAACTAGAGGACAGTAAGCTGCAGTCCAAAGGGAACGTCACCATTCCTGAAACACCGGATGCCAGTGATGAGTGAGTTTTGGTATTTTTTTTATTTATTTAATGCTTTGCGCACATAAAAGCATGATTGATGGACTGAAGACCTTAAAACTAAAAGGGTTTCCGGTTACACACAACGTACATGTTCCATTTTGTTATTCCATATTAAATTTGAATGATTGAAACTTTCTGTCCTTCTCTGTTTACGTCCACTGTATGAGAGTAATTTTATTTAATTGAATAATGGGAATGATTAAATTTCTATTTTGATGGTTAATTTTTGGTCATATTCCACACATAATATTAAAATTAAAGGTCTGTGTCAGATTCCGTTTAAATGCTGGTGACTCGTGATATACGGATGGACAGACATTCAACGGTGGTGAAGGAAGCAAAGACACAACTTCGCCGCGTTGTTGGCGAGACTGTGATCACCTTCGAGGAGCTTTCTACAGTTTTCTGTAACATTGAGGCGGTGCTCAACTCGAGGCACCTCTGTCCGATTTTTCCGGACCTGAATTATTTGTTGGTGTTGACTCCTGGATATTGGTTGGTGGGTGGGCCCTTGACGGCCTTAATCGCATATCGCTTATTAGATACTCCACTCAACCGCTTGGAACATTTTAAACTGCTGCAGCAGATGTCTCAGAGCTTTTGGAAAAGGGAGTCTCTTGAGTATCTTCATCTCTTGCAGCAGCGAGTTCGTTGGTCGGCTAAGACTGAACCCCCAAAAGTGGGCGATATTGTCCTGGTCATGGAGATGAATATGCCACCTCTTTTCTGGAGGCGTGGTTGCATCCTTCGACTCTTTCCTGGCTGTGATGGCGTTCCTCGCGTTGCTCAAATTTAAGAGGTGACTCGATTCTTACGAGAGCTGCTGCTACTCTTTCGCGATTGTCGATTACTTAGGGTATACAGTGTCTCAGTCAGACCCAATCTGCCTGGGGTGGGGGATTATTTTGTACCGTTGCTATCGGGACTGCGCCTTACGCACAAAACGATAGGTTACGAACGCAGCCTTTTGTTTCTGGCAATACTGTGTGGTTGTCATTAGTCTGCGATCTTTTGCCGGGAATTCGAAGATAGAGCAGTGTTTTTCCTTGTAAATTTTTTACTTTTTTCTTAGTGAGGTTCGACGATTAATTTTCGCAGTGTTTTACGAAAACCTGTTAAGGATTGAACAGCGAAGACTCATGAACAGTAAATTGGGAAGAATAAGCAAGTAACGACGCACAATATCTGAAGACTTCACAGCAAAATATCCCTTACAAAATGGCGATTCGCTGTAATTTATGTATTATCACAATGATGCTAGGCTAATGGGTCTTTCCCAATGCCTTATCGAGTTTCACAAGAAACCGATTAAATAAACTAACTCATTAGTCTGCAAAATGATTAACCTAAGAAAATAATTGTAAAAAAAAAAATGTATGTTGTCTTGTGAAAATATGTTACGTTTGTTGTGGTTTTCGCTTATACATAAGATTAGTATTGCGTTGTTATGAACGTTACTTCGTAAACAAGTGAAGTGCCTGTGTCAGTTGTTTTCAATTTTGGACCAAGGAAAGTACTGCAGCGTGCGGGGGCGTAAAGAAGCTGCTTCTACCTATTTCTTATTAGGTATCGGGATCTCTGCTAATAAAAAGACAACATCGGGAGTTCTTTTATGTATTCAGATGTTCTTTTCAATCGCCACAAGAGTATACATCCTTTAGAATCATCTACTACCTAGGAGAATTATTATACAATTTTAACTTATCTCCGTACGTCTTCTTTCATTAGACAATCCTTCAATAGGCCTCGGGTCGTCGTGTCGGTACATTTAGTAATATCTACATTTAATCGCAATGGTGGCGATGCTTAGTGCATTTTGGATACTGGAGTATCTTATCCTAAATCTACTGGCAATATTAGGCCATTCTACAAATTCTAGGGCTCCCTGATAGAGACAGGAATCGACCCTCCAAATTTATATAGACTTGTCCGATCTATATTTTTCACTGGAATGAAACTCTAAATTCCAATTGTTTTTATTAAAAAACACACTGACACCATCTATTATATTTTCATAAAACCACTACGAAGTATTTGCTGCGTGAAAACGTTCGCTAGCATATTTACATTTTACACTTAACAAGAGGTCGTAACCTCTACAGTACTTATATAGTATATAATTTTTTACCATTTTTCCAGGTCAGGATCTGAACCAGAAGTCAAACCGAGGGGCAAGAAAAAGTAGACGACGATTATTTATTGTTTCAAAAATGTAATGAATACTAAAGAATAAATTCGTTTCACTCTGTATGTTTTTTTACAATACTAGATAAACAAGTTACTATACTACATAATACTGCATAATACTGTATGGGTTTTTTTTTTTTTTTATACCTCTAAGGTGGCAAACAAGCATACGATTCGCCTGATGGTAAGCGGTCACCGTAGCCTATGGACGCTTGTAACACCAGTGGTATCACTCGCGCGTTGCTGGCCCTTCAGTAATCCAATATCTTGTCAGGGAGCTCATTCTACAAATTCAACGGTCCGGTAACAAAATAGGTACTTAGGGCGCGCCTGTAAGTATATCATCTTACATACTGGCGGTTGCTCACGAAATGAGACAATTTTTAGGGTGGCGTACCCCGAGGGCACCAAACGAGACCCTATTACTAAGACTTCGCTGTCCGTCCGTCTGTTCGTCTGACACCAGGCTGTATCTCATGAACCGTGATAGTAAGACAGTTGAAATTTTCACAGATGATGTATTTCTGTTGCCGCTATAACAACAAATACTAAAAAACAGAATAAAATAAATGTTTCCCCTTAAATAGCTCCCATACAACAAACGTGATTTTTTTGCTCGTTTTTGCTCGATGTTGATTACGCTTGAAATATTCACAGAATATTTAGTTATATATTCACTTTAAAAATAAATAATTAAATTAAAATACAACAAATATTTAAGATATCCTAACAACTAACGTAATTTTTTTCCCGTTTTTATAGATAATGGAACGGAACCCGTCGTGCGCCAGTCCGACTCGCACTTGGCCGGTTTAATTTTGACGTATGCAGGTTTCTTTACGAAAAAGCCAGTGGTGTTACTAATCAATGTACTTTAGAAATTCAGAAAAGGGTCGGTATATTATTATGCTGTGCTTCTATCATGTGGACAGTCGACCTGGGTTAGAGCCGTAGGAAGCCAGTGGAAGCAAGCCATTACTGATGACATTTAAGAAAACGCCAGAAGACTTAATGACTGTTAGCCATTTAAGCTGGCTGAGATTCGAAGAAACTTCCGTATCGTGGGTCATATATGAGGGTCTACATAAGTTTATACTTATACAGAAGCACGGTGTCTATGGGTAGGTAATAGCACTACATGACAGAAGTATAATTAGCCTCTATAACAATAAAGGCCAACTTTATTTTACGATCTTGGACTCTGACTTGAACAGAACGAATGTAAAAAGATAGCCTTCGAAATGTATAGTTATAAAATACGGAAGAATGTTAAGGATATCCTGGAGTGATAGTCAGAAACGAAACAGTATATAGGCGTATGAAAGAATAAGTAGAAGTTATTATTGCAATTAAAGAAAAACTGGCCAAGTGCGAGTTGGACTCGTGCACCGAAGGTTCTATACCTACCACTATATTTACGTAATTTACAAACAAAAACAAAAAGTGTACCGCTGATCGGTCACTCATCCAAGTCCTGATAAAGCCCGACAATGGTTAATTTTGGATATCGCTTCCAACAAACAAATGTGTTACTGTTTCTCTTACTAATAATCTAAATGGCGCTGTAACGGTAACTAAAGATGACAAATGATTCGGCCGGTCTCACACTTAGCCGGTTTTTATTATTTGTTGATAATTTAGAGCTCACACACAATATAATTGCAAAAATGAATAACTAGTATGTAATACTGTTTTCACGATCGATGGAGCAACTCTGTACCTGATAGCCAAACAGTCAAATACGCCGAATAAAAAAAGTTGCAGGGGAACTAGGAAGCTCAGACGGCACATGATTTTCATTTCAAACTATTATAACTCTTTGTGTTTAAATCGTAACTGAATAAAATTAAAGGTCATATTGATATGTTTTTATAATCTACAAGCCAAGGTAAACAAAAACTAATAAAAACCTTCGGGAACTCATAAAACTGGACTTATAATTTTTTACCTCTCAAACGTTTTTTATTGAACTCTTTAAAACTAATAGTAATAAGTCCAAAATATTAACAAGATAGGTACAAAACAAAATACGCACAAATACTCGAAAAATCTTCATTTAGCTTTCTACTCTCAAAGTAAAAGATGATATGTAAAAATTAATCTAATGTAGAATATTTATTATTTTCATTTGCCTCGGGTAAATTACCAACACTGTCACTGTGTGGTAACTTTTTATAATAAAAATCGTTCGACATTGGAATCCATTGCAATAATTTCTGCAAATCTTCATACTTTTTCGTTGACATTAGTTTCACATTTTGTCTCAGAGCTGGTACTTCCATCATTCATCCATTCATCATCCACCTCCATATGGGTATACCCTTTCATCAAATATTTATGCTGAATAGTTTCCAAGTGCGGCATTTTAGTTAATAATCTTAAGTAGCACACAATCAAATGTATATTTATGTTTTGTCCACCACAGTTGTCAGATCAAATACTGATTTCTTTACTTTTAGAGTCATTAATAACATTATTCTGGAACAATTTTACTAGTCCAGACGGCCTGCTATTGATTCATTGTCAGTAGACATTAGTCATAAGTCCACAGCTATTTATAAATAAGTGACTATGTTACTCTCGTCATTACGTATCTGTTTAGAGGTAAACAATGATATCTTAACATTAATGTTATACCCCTAAGTGATCACGTGATTTATTACTAATTCAAACTAAATATATTCTAAACGAGTTACGCGATCTTATTATTATAAACCATTAGATCGAGAATTAATCATACATTGTGATAGTCATTATAGTTTAAACATTGGAGCAGATACTGTTTAATCATGGTTAAATCAGATGTTGATGTAGCTAATGCATTCGAAAAATGTTTTAAGGATATGCCTGCTCTGACTACTAGCTCGCTTAAGTCATCCCCGTCAGAAGCAGAATTACTTTTAAATAATAATGTTCCTAAATGTGTTAAAAAATTTAAATTTGAACAATTTTAAGAGAGGTAGGGCACTGCAAGTACTCGCTCGAATAAGCCACCCGAACAACTAAAGCAGGGCATAGCGAGTACTGCTCGAATGAGCGGCCCGAACTGGGGAAGTACCTCCACCTTACAGAAAACCGCGGCCATAATAACACTAACATTGAGTAGTGTTGTGTTCCTGGCGGTGAGTAAGGTTGCCAGAGCTCTTTGAGGATTCGCTGCGCGGACAGCGGAGGACCGGCGGTGCTTGTTGCTGTCATGCTCGGCGTAGACGCGGCGTGCTGGTTCGGTGGTCAGGGAGACCTTATGAAACGGCTGACCGCTGGCCGCCTGCAGGTTGAACGGGATCCCGAACCCAGGGATCACATAATCTCCGCCCTGGGAGGCTGATCCGCCAGCCTGTGTAAAGTATCTGAAGTGGTAGTCGTGCCGGAGAAGGAGACGGAGTGGACCCGGCTACTACAAAAGAGGGGGATCAGGGGCCCTTCCGCCCGCCGTGTCAGCAACCGTATAATCTGTGGCGAGCTTCGGCAGTCTTAGAACCGCACCTTTTGCCCTCTGCAGCTGTCTGTGCAGTGAATCCTCATCCGTAGTCTTAGTAACTTTTTTTTACATATAATGGCCATGAGAACGAAAAAGAAAAGAGGTCGTACTGCGGCTACTCCATCCACATATAATGTGGATTTTTGCAACATCAGGGGTATTCACGCAAATCATAACGCAGTCCACCACCATCTCGAGACTGCGCAGCCATTCTTTTTCTAACGGAGACGCAGATATCCTGCCCGGCCGACACATCATACCTTCACTATCCCGGCTACAAACTCGAACACAATTTTATGAGTCGTGCTGGTGTATGTATGTTCGTCCGGGAGGATATCTGCTGTTGCCGCCTTCATAGCCTTGAAGACAGGGACCTGTCGATATTGTGAGTGCGCGTTGATTACGGCGGCCACACTCGTATCTATGCGTGTCTATACAGGTCTCATAGCGGTGACACGGACGTAACTCGACTCTTCACGCACCTGAGTTTGACTACTGACAAAATTCTACAGCAATATCCCACAGCAGAACTAGTTACTTAGGGAGACTTTAACGCCCACCATCGTGAGTGGCTCAGTTCTCGAAACAATAACTATGCTGGGATATCTGCTTATGAATTTGCTCTGACCTATGGATTCTCTCAGCTGGTACTTTCTCCAACGAGAATACCAGATATAGAGGAACATACGAGCTCCTTACTGGACCTTCTGCTGATTACTCGTCCGGACGGATACTCCATCTCAGTAGAAGCGCCTCTTGGCTCCTCGGACCAGTGTCTCATTCGGACTCAAATGTCATGCTCACAACACGATCCATCTGGGCCAACTACTTGGCGTCGTGTGTGGCACTATAAGTCGGCAGACTGGGATGGATTGCGAGAATTTTACGCATCGTACCCGTGGAGGCAGATTTGCTTTTACTCAGAAGATCCTGACAGTTGCGTAGCCGCAGTCACTGAGACAATGCTTGCTGGTATGGAATGCTATATTCTTAACCCGCGAGTAGCTTCCGGCGTCAAAAAACGATCGTGGTTTTATAGGTCTTGCAGAAAAGCTAAAATTCTTAAGCAATCTGCATATGAGGCTTGGACCACGGCTCGTAATAATAAGGATCCGAATATTTCTCAGTTAAAACGCAAATTAAATGCTGCTTCGAGGTTCAGTAAGAAAGCAACTGCCAGAGCAAAATTCCAATTCATCGGCAAAATAGGTGGGTGACTTGCAAGCTATCCTTCTGGGAGTCGTGCTTTCTGGTCGCTTGCCAAAGCTGCCGAAGGGAACTTTCGCCAGTCGTCGTTACCACGAGAAAGCCGATCTGGGCATATTGGGATACTGGGCAGTCTCTTTGCCTCGAACTCGAACATGAACGTTGAAGGCGCTGTACCACCTACTATACCGTGGTGCGGTAAGACCATGCCGGAAATCTCCATAACGCAGCGGGAGGTCCGGCGGGCGTTGCTTTCTCTAGACGTTCATAAGTCCAGACGATATACCAGCAGTGGTGCTTAAGTAGTGTGCTCCTGAGTTATGTCCTGTACTCACGCGCCTCTTCGCGCTTTCCTACCACACTAGGCAATTTCCGTCATCATGGAAGACTGCGAATGTGCACCCGGTGCCCAAAAAGGGCGATAGATCAGATCCATCGAATTACAGGCCTATCGCTACTACCTCTCTCCTCTCCAAGGTGATGGAGCTTGTGATCAACACACAGATTCTAAGATACCTAGAAGTACACGACCTGGTCAGTGACCGTCAATATGGCTTTCGCCACGGTCGCTCGACTGGTGACCTTCTAGTGTATCTCACACACCGATGGGCACTAGCCATTGAGAGACAGGGGGAGGCATTGGCATGTAGCCTGAACATAGCGAAGGCGTTCGATCGGGTCTGGCACCGGGGTCTATATCGAAGTTGCCATCTTACGAAGTGCCCAAGGGCTTGTGCAAATGGGTGGCTAGCTTTTTGTCCGGCAGACGCATACGAACCGTAGTTGACGGTAGTTGCTCTGATAGCATGGACATTAATGCTGTGCTGTCTCCTACGCTCTTTCTCATAACATATCAATGATATGTTATCCATCAACAACATACATTGCTATGCAGATGACAGTACTGAAGACGCTTTTTACACGGGTCGTGCAAACATCCCTCGTTCCGTTGTGGAGGAAAACCGCGGAGAACTTGTGCCTCAAATCGAGACCACACTGTCCAAGGTCTCTGACTGGGGACCGGTCAACTTGGTCCGATTCAACCCTAAAAAGACACAAGTGTGCGCGTTCACCGCTAAGAAAACGCCATTCACTGTAGTCCCACCATTCCAGAACGTGCAAGTGATACCCCTGGTGTTGCAAGCGTCCATAGGCTACGGTGACCGCTTACCATCAGGCGGACCGTAAGCTTGTTTATCACCTTAGTGATATAAAAAAAAAATGTTATCCCTAATGAAATCTTTTAAACTTTCAAATCTCTTAATCCTAAAAAGACAGCGGATCTTTGGGGTATATCAGTAAAATCACTTGTAGGAATTATAAATAGTATATCACCTATCTTAGCATTAATTTTTAATAAATGTGTAGACGAGGGAGTCTTTCCCTATTTAATGAAACATAGTGAAATCGTACCACTGTTAAAATCTGGAAGTAAAAGTGAACCTACTAACTTTAGACCAATTTCGATATTACCAGCTTTGAGCAAGATTTTCGATAAAATCATGCTCATTCAACTACTTAGATATTTTAAAATCCATAAACTGCTACACAGTCAACAGTTCGGATTTACGAAAGGCAGGTCCACTACCGACGCGTGTGTTGACCTAGTAAAACATATTTTTGTCGCATGGGAAAGGTCGCAGAATGCCATTGGTATTTGATTTTGTTGAACACAAAACTCTTATTCGAAAGCTAATTCATAATGGTGTGGTAGATACGGCTCTTAAACTTATTTTTTCATATTTAGATAGAACATAATCAACGGAGTGAAGTCTTCTGGATCACCTGTTGTGATGGGAGTACCCCAGGGTTCTATACTAGGTCCCTTTTTATTCTTAGTGTATATTAACGATCTGCCTTTTTATGTAGAAAACCTGTGCAAAATTGTATTGTTTGCAGATGATACGTCTTTGATATTTAATGTTGATAGAAACAAAGATACATATGACGGTATAAATCATGCACTTTCACAAGTTCTTAGTTGGTTCAAATCAAATAATCAGAAAACAAAATGTTTAAAGTTTTCTTTACCAAATGTCAAACACAACACAATTATTTATAAATGGTGAAGCACTTAAACTAGTTGAGCCAACAGTCTTCTTGGGCATCACTTTAGATACTAAATTGCAATGGCACTCACACATTTCTGTCTTAGCTCGAAAACTTAGCTTCGCCGCTTATGCTGTCAGAAAAGTTGCTCAATTTACTAATATAGATACTGCTCGGTTAGTATAATTTAGTTATTTCCATTCCCTTTTCTCATATGGTATTTTATTGTGGGAAAGGGCGACCGATATAGAAACTATTTTTATACTTCAAAAAAGAGCAATAAGATCAATGTATAACTTATCACGTAGAGGTTCTCTTCGTGACCTCTTTAAAAAAAAATAATATACTTACTGTAGCTTTTCAGTATATTTACGCGTGCTTACTGTATGTACGTAAAAACTTAAGTTTATTTGATAAAATAATAGTGTCATACACGATGTTAATACTAGAAATAAAAATAAATTTGCGATTCCAAAATGTCGCCTTCAGAAGGTGCGTGGCTCTTTTATAATTCAAAGCATTTACTTTTTTAATACAATTCCTGAGAATATTGTTAACCTACCTGTACATACTTTTGAAACTTACATTAAAAAGGTTCTAATTAACAAGGGATAATATACTGTGGAAGAATTCAATAAAGATAATAATGTCCGGAAATAAAGGTATGGGCCCAATACTGGACATCCATCTATGACTTATGTAGTTGATAACTAATCACACATTACGATCAGGGGATGTACCATGGATAGTCATCCACCGTTGGTTGCTTGGTGTTATGGGGGGGTTTTGGATAGGGGTAGGTGTTGCGCATAGACGTGTACATGTATGTGTGTTTACACATATTTGCATAGATTTTGTGTATTTGGCTGGCCTGGTTCCTGCGTGATTGAAGGTAACAGTTGTACACCCGGGAAGTTTCTGGTCACTTCTTCTTCCCTAAGGCTTGTTTCCGAAGTGAAAGTACGTTTAATGGTGTGCTTTTGTTGCCGGACTGTCGTGTGGCAGCTGGGCTACTTCATGATATACAACGTCTGTAAGTATGTGTATGCATATGCACGTTTGTGTGATGCGGCCTCTTGCATTTGGAACCACTCTGGCGCCGGGCGGCCGATGGTGGATTGCAGCGGGTTATTAATACTATTTTTATTATATTATTATACTTGTACCTATGTAAGTTTATACATATATGATTTTTTCTAGTAGTATCAATTTTTGATACACTGTGTTTTAATATAAATCAGTTTTAAGTTCAGAGTACGTGTGTTCGCCCTGTAATGTTAAATGTAAACTTGTGTGTGTAAATCTCAATATGAATCGCATTTATATTTTGTTCCTTTACTAGTAATACAATCGAAGTTTATTGGAGTTGCTTGAGTGTGTCATGCTCTCTCAAAGTCCTTGCGGTAGTGGCATGAGAATTGGGTCGTTACGTTTCCTAAAACATGTTTGAGCGAAGCGATGGCTGATTCATGTGTCATACTTGTGACCGGGTGCCGCTTAACGGAAACTCCTCAATTACTAAACGAATAATACTTGACGTTTTCAAGTACCTTATGTCCTTCTCCGGGACTCAAAACTATCTGCATGCCAAATTTCATCTTGATCGGTACAGCGGTTTCACCGTGAAAAAATAACGGACAGATTTACTTTCGCATTTTTAAATATTTATTTTTATATTTTATTCATGTATAGTATGGATAATTTTAAGTATATGTATGTACATATGATTGTGCAAAAATATAATTATGATGGCGCTAATGCCACTAGTACTATTAAATATCGGAATTCTCTTAATCTAAATTCCTTCACTGGATTACCGATATTTGACGCTTGACATAGTGCGCCCCCTATGCTACATAAAAACAAAAAAAAAATTGACATGTTTGACTTTGTTTATATAGCTTACTTACTTATTTTTTATTACCTATTGTATTGGTACATATTGCATACTCTTTAGCTAATTATCAAAGTATTGTATTACTACTTTAAATGGAACTTCTTGCCAGCTCTTTTTGGCCTACTTGAATAAAGTTTGATTTGAGTTTGAGTTCATTACGAATCTGGATAAAACCATATTTAGAAAAAATTGACTTATTACTGTTTACCTTTCAGGCACAGAACTGTATTATTAAGAGTTCATAAACAGTTACATTTTTTTTTTATTGGAAACGATATTCAAAGTTAAGCAACGTCGGCCTTGGTCAGTGACTCGATGGGTGGACGCTTAGCGGCACACTTTGTTTTTGTTTGTGTTCTTCAATTACGTAAATGGTGGTACGGATGCAACGGTGCGCATCTCCGACTTGCAATTGACTGATTTTAATATTAATAACACGCATGTAATATAACGTATTTACGAAGACAAACAAGAAGTGTGCTGCAGAGTGTTCACCCATCCAGTGACTGACCAAGCCCAATGTTGCTTAACTTTGAATATCTTTTCCAACAAATAAATGTGTTAAAAGCTGATATTGTAGCGAGTGAAGTATTTTATTTTGTATATGTAGTGTGTAATTAGCTTTAAATTACCCTTTTGCGTGTTATGTCAAAATCATTGTAAAATTCTATATCCATACAGGCATGGAATGCCATACTCATTTACGTCAACAGTCTTTTAAATCTGATTATTAAAAAGATGACAGATGGAAAAATATTCAGAGTCAGTCTTTTGGAGATTTTCTCGAAGTTAGATGTTAAAAACAAAATTTGCAATTTTTACCTAAAATAAATAGGAATTAATCTTTTTGGAGTGCATCAAGTTCTGCGAGAAACAGGAACTAAGGAGATGTAAATTACAAGAGGAACTTACCGCACGAGCTTTAATAAGAGAAGGTTTGATTTTCTCGATAAAATATCTCAAGGTTGTGGGTTCTACCATAAACCCTCCCAACAGGTACCTAAGTGCATTTATTTGGATAGGTGATTATTGCAATATTGATTCTGCGGATTGGTTTTTTTCGCCATATTGATTTTTAATTTCTCAATCTGAAAAGATTATGATTATAGTAATAGATTGCTGAAAATTGGTGAATATTACATCATATTACGATTTATTGATATTTTGGACAATACAGTCGACCCGAAGGGAAAATTACGATACCATCGTCTAGATAGGAAAAAGACGGCAAAACAGATAAATTCGGAAACTGAATTTAGTGCAATTTGTTATGGAATTATAGACTTTCAAATTGTTTATTTGTGAAATAGTGATTGTATATAAAACTAAAAATAAATTGTATTAACGAACCTATCTTTTCATTTATCTTCCCCTGGGGAATTGAGTCTTAACAATATGTATTATACTGTTTTTAGGATAGAGCAACTTGATTATAAAGAGAAATTGTTTCACATGTGTTTGTTAGGAAACAAAACTTCCGTGTTGCTTTGAAAATAGTGGGAACTATAAAGTATAACAACAAATTATAAAAAACCGGCCAAGTCTAAGGCAGGCCCAAGCCATTACCACTATCAATTACCAGTACAACGCCAACTAGCAATATTATTGAGAGAAACAGTAACACATTGCTTGTTGGAAACGATATTCAAAGTTAAGCAACGTCTGGTTTGGTCAGTAATTGGATGGTTGACTGCTTAGCGGCACACTTCTTAGGGTTCCGTATCAAAGAGTACAAAACGGGACCCTATTACTAAGACTTCGTCCGTCCGTCTGTCCGTCTTTCACCAGGCTGTATCTTATGAACCGTGACAGTTGAAATTTTCACAGATGATATATTTCTGTTGCCGCTATAACAACAAATATAAAAAAACATAAAAAAATAACTACATTAAAATAAAACAAATATTTCAGAGGGGCTCCCATACAACAAACGTGATTTTTTTTGCCGTTTTTAGGGTTCCGTACCCAAAACGTAATTAGCGGAACCTTATAACTAAGACTTCGCTGTCTGTCCGTCCGCCGCCGTCTGTCACCAGGCTGTATCTCATGAACCGTAATAGACAATAGAAATGTCCAAAGACGTATTTCTGTTGCCGCTATAACACCAAATACAAAATAATATATAGGTAGGGGGAAGTCCCGTAACGCCGAACGGCTGGTACGACCGAACGAGTAGTGTATGCGTAATAATAAGTGAAATGAGATGGTCATTTGATCTCGAGTTGAAAGAGAAAGAGCTTGGCACCCCGCGAGCGGCGCGATAGTCGTCAGTCCGGCTCATCACTGGAGCAAGGGCAGATGCTTCGATTTTACGCGGGAATTTTTCGTCTGTGATAGTTGTGCCAAAGCTTACGTGTGGGGATAGTTGTAAGAGTGTTTTATTGACCTTCGGTGAGTACATTTTTAATAATAATGCCTATAACACACATTTAATTTGTATCTTTCAATCCATTTCCATAGTGAGTTGCTTGTTCGAGTCCCTAGTACCCAACGCTTTGTTTTCCCCTATGACCGAACATATATATTTCCGTGATAATTTTTTTATCATAAATATTAAAGTATGTCTTTAATTGTTACAGATAAGTGCATATCTTTAGTAATGGAGAGAGGACGATAAGGTCTCTGGAAATCAGAAAACTTAAAAATAGCTATTGAAAAAGTCACTTCCAAAAAGATGTCACTAAGGGAAGCTGCTTCAAGATACGGTATCCCAACCACTACTTTACATGATAAGTTGAAACTGATTAGGCAAGGAAAGGAAGTAGCATTGAAACCTATATTAGGCAGATTCACGGTCACATTTTCGTCAGTGTTTTAAAGTGTTGTAAAGTGTTTTGAAAAATCATGTACGGTACTAGGTGTCATAGTATGATTACCCAAAAAATTAAAGCAAAGATTAGCTTCTGATTTCTCGTGAAATTTGATTAAATGTTGATTTATGTTTTATTCATACAATGTGTATAATAGATGTTTATTGATTAATGCTAATTAAAAAAACTTTGAAACCATAACTTTGTTTTTAATTGTAATTTAAGCTTAAGTGTTCGGCACTAGGAGACTTTCCCCTAATGGTACGGAACCCTTCGTGCGCGAGTCCGACTCGCACTTGGCCGGTTTAATGTTTTGGTCTTTTTTCGTAATTTACGTAAATTTACAAGCGTGTTATTAGAATCGGCCACGTGCAAGTCGAACTAGCACACCGTGGGTTTCGTACTTCCATTTACGTAATTTACGAACACAAACAAAAACAAAAAGTGTGCCGCCAAGCGGTAAACCATCCAATTACTGACCAATCCCGACGTTGCTCAGTTTTGAATAACGGTTTCAACAAACAAATGTGTTACTGTTTCGGTTAATAAAAGCTAGATGGCGCTGTAACGGTGATTTAAGATGGTCAGTTTTTATTATTTGTTGTTATACTTTAGTCTGTGTGTGCACACTGTTGAAACTGCAAGATTGAAGCTAGTAAGTGTAACTGTTTTCGCGATGGGGCAACAATATTATTAAGAGTTTGTAAACGGTTTTTTTATTGGAAACGATACTCACATTTGAATAATGTTGGCACTAATGCACTTTTTATCGTACACTGTATGACTTTGCGAATTATTTAAAATCGAACAAATAGATACGTCTGTGGCAATACAATAGACCGATTGCGTCCGGAATATCTGCATTCGTAATGGTTCAGCAACATATCGGTGGTACATCCGGAATCGTCTACGCTGCGAAATGAGACCAATCCAGAAATAGGTGTTGAAATGGTTTATACATGTTTGTAATACTACTAGTTTGATATATATTATGGTTATGCTAGAGTAGTTTTATGCATAAGTCGAAGTTAAAGTCAAAATGTTTTATTCAAATAAGGATTTTACAATCACTTTTGAATCGTCAAAGTTATTTTTTGAAATCCGGGTCACAATGTTGTTGATTTCTACCGAGAACAATCCGGCAAGAAACTCGATAGTTACTCTTTTAAAAAAATCATAAAAACTTTTTATATTTTGGTTAACCTATGCATCCTGTAATTGAGCATCTTCAGTCCCAAGGGTTTTTATCATTAACATAGTCTGAAATATTGTAGTATGCTTTTTTACAAAGTACTTGTTTGATAAAAGATTTAAATTTACTTATTGATAGCTTTTGAATATTATTGGGAACTTTGTTGTAAAAGTGTATACATTGCCGCATAAAAGAGTTACTTATTTTGTGTAGACGTGTATCATGCACCAACAGCTTATTTTTACTTCTAGTATTTACTTTGTGAACGTCACTTTTCTTGCTGAAACTATTGATTTTTTTATGTATATATAAAATATTTTCATATATGTACTGCGACGCTAAAGTTAAAATATTTTCTTCCCTAAACCTATCCCTCAGAGATATCCTAGATCCTAATTTATAAATAGTACGAATTGCCCTTTTTTGTAACAAAAATATTGTATTTACATCAGCAGCGCTACCCCTAAATAGGATACCATATGTCATTAAACTATGGAAATAGCTAAAATATACTATTTTTGCAGTGTCGACATCGGTCAATTGTCTTATTTTCTTGATCGCATACACAGCAGAGCTAAGTTTTTTTGGCTAGGTTATGAATATGAGGACCCCATTGAAGTTTGGAGTCCAGAGTTATCCCAAGAAAGGCTGTTGAATTAACAAGTTCTAATTGCTCGCCATTAACATTAATACATGTCTGTATCTGACTAACATTTGGTAATGTAAATTTAAAACATTTGGTTTTTAATTTCATTAAGTAACAAATTATTAACGTTAAACTAATTAACAATTTTAGAAAGGGCATAATTTAATTCATCATAACAATGTCGTCTCTTAACTTTAAAAAGTAAAGAGGTGTCATCAGCAAATAAGACAAAGTCATGGTTTTTTAAATGATATGGGAGATCGTTAATGTAAATAAGAAATAGAAAAGGACCTAAAATTGAGCCCTGAGGGAATCCCATAGTGACTGCTGAACCCGGAGATATTTCACCGTTGACATCTATTTTCTGTACTCTGCTACCCATGTAGGAGGTGAAAAGGTCGAGAGCTTTGCCCCTAATACCATATGATTACCATATGAATACTCTTAATCATTACATAACCGGTCAGAAGAAATACGATCGAGTGAGTAAAAGGCTCGGTATAGTATATATAATGGATAAAAGTTTGAGATTGTCGATGAGGATTTTAGGAGCTTATGATCATATAGCTTAAATAGCAAGAAGGGACAATGGAGAGCCCTCATTCCTTATCGAACCGATAACCAATAAGGAAAATGATTCTCAAGTGGCGACCATGGATTGGAGAATGTAGTATTTTGACCCAACCAAATGTTTTGGCCGGAGAAAGCTATAAGATACCTTCTTCTCAGCCTCATACGTCCCCATTGTTGAGGAACGGCCTACCCTCACCGGGGGTGGTTTGAGCTATTGTGCCCACTCGGGCCCAGTGCGGATTGTGGACTTAGAATGGACAGGTTTGCGTGCAAAGACACTCCATTCCGTGGGCACCATACAGCTTAGGATCATTGGCTAGTTTGTGTAACTTTGCATTAGGCGAGCTTTACCCGAGCACAACCATTAGTGGTAATACCTCACCACCGTGACCTCGAGCGGAATAGCAAAGTGACACAGACTTTTGCGTGTATTTCGAGGTTCGTTGTTATGTATGTTGTTATAAAAAATCTTACATATAATAAAATTCAAAAAGAGCCGTGTTTCTACATTATGTTTTCAAAAAAAACAATTTATACACGCCAAAAAATAGTCTTGATTTTTTTTCTGCATGCACAGCGTTTGTGCACGCTAATCTATGAAACGGCTCAATCGATTAGAATGCAGATTTCACTCTTGGATTGTGGCCACTTCCTGTAACGCATAGTCTTTGTTTCGTTTCAATCGGTTAGCGAAAAACAACTTTAGTTCGAAATTCCCCTGGAAATCGATTGCTAAAAAAAATATCTAGTCGATATTCACTAAATTTTTGTATGTCATTAAGGGATGCTCAGGGGCGTTGAAGCTAAAGTTTTTGACCTCGAGGACTTTTTTTAGGTTTTCGTTTATATCTTCTAAACTAAGTGATTTATGTGTACTATGTCTTTCAGAAAGTTGTAGAATATTGATTTTTCATTATTGTTCACTAGTCAAACGTATGTTTTGTTTCACAACTAACTGAGATACAACAGATTAAAGTTTGAAGAAAATTTCGTCATCTAAAGAGAGTACAAAACACAAAATATTTTTTTTAAGATTGAATATCAATTTAAGAAAAATTATGGTAAGTATATTTTATACATTAATAATAATAAAGTTGCGTTTAGCAAATTCTTCTAAATTTATTTAATAACAAATAGGCATTAGTTAATCGTTTTTTATTTTTGAAATTCTGCTTTCGCTACCGTCACATAAGTTTCGAGTGTCAGTTGAAAAATGAATTCACTGTTCATTACTTTTCTGTTTTACAATAGTTCTTGTAGTAACGAAACGGCCAAGCCACATATTTTGACTAAGGTGTAGAGTTTGTGGAGTTAGAGCTTGTAAAGTTAGAAACTTGGCTCTACATAAGATCTGATAGCTTTTTGACAGTGCAAGCCTTATGGTCTCGTCTTGGCAACATTTTACATGAAAATGTTTTGGTGGGTATCCTTGTCTACCTAGTAAACCTCAGTAAATGGAGTTCTTTTAATTTAAAATTTATGAACGTTCCTTTGCTTTTACTTTTGACTGATACAAAAGCCTGTAGCGTATCCGAACGTATCTATTTGACTGCGTTCCGAACATGTCAATGTCAAATTGACTAATCCAAACGAATGTTCTGGATGAGGGTGGGTGTGGCGCATAGATGTGTACATGTATGTGTGTTTACACATATTTGCATAGATTTTGTGTATTCGGTGGGCTTGTTCCTGTGTGATTGATGGTAACAGGTGTACACCCGGGAAGTTTCTTGTCACTTCTTCCCTTATGCTTGTTTCCGAAGTGACAGTACGTTAAATGGTTTGCATTTGTTGCCGGACTGTCGTGTGGGAGCTGGGCTACGTCATGATATACAACATCTGTGAGTATGTGTATGCATATGGGTATGTGTGCACGTTTGTGTGATGCGACCTCTACATTTTGGAACCTCTCTGGCGCTGGGCGGCCGATGGTGGATTGCAGCGAGTTATTAATACTATATTTATTTCAATTATTATTTTTGTACTTGTACCTATGTAAGTTTACACATATATTTATATTTTTTCTAGTATTATCAATTTTTGATGCACTGTGTTTTAATATAAATCAGTTTTAAGTTCAGAGTACGTGTGTTCGCCCTGTAATGTGTAACGGGTGCCGCTGTGGAGGCTGGTCTGCTCTTGCAAACTTCTTTGAATTCTTAGTATTCGGTCATCGGTATAGGATTTCAACGGCAACTCCTCAATTACAAAACGAATAATACTTGACGGTTTTCAAGTAGCTTATGTCCTTTTCCGGGACTAAAAACTATCTGCATGCCTAATTTCATCTTGATCGGTACAGTGGTTTCACCGTGAAAAGGTAACAGACAGATTTACTTTCGCGTTTATAATATTTATTATTATATTATATTCATGGATAGTACGGATAATTTTAAGTATAAGTAAATATATGTATGTCATATGATTGTGCAAAAATATAATTATGATGGCGCTAATGCCACTAGTACATATCGGAATTCTCTTAAGTATCTAAATTCCTTCACTCGATTTACGATATTTGACGCTTCACATGGTGCGCCCCCTATACTACATATAAACAAAAAAAAATGACATGTTTCACTTTGTTTTTAGTAGCTTACTAACTTATTTTTTATTACCTAATAAGTGTTTCGGTACATATTGTATACTCTTTAGCTAAGTATCAAAGTATTGTATTACTACTTTAAATGGAACTTCTTGCCAGCTCTTATTGGCAGAAATAAACATTGTTTACATTGTATTGACGATTCAAAAGTGTTCTTAGAAACCTACTTACTTGAATAAAGTTTGATTTGCGTTTGAGTTTGAGAATTGGTCTGCTATATTTTAAAGAAATTACTACTCATTTACCACCACTTCAGCATTCACTTCAGGCATTGAACCTGCGCCACTTAGGACAAAAGGTGAAATCGATACCCTTCGGCCACCACCGACACTCACGAACATAGTAACTTAAGAGATAACTCAAGTTTTATTTAAATTTCGAATTGGTACAACAAAAATAATTCGCCATTAAACAAAAAAAAGTTTTTTTAGTTTTTTTTTTTTTTTTTATACCACTAAGGTGGCAAACAAGCTTACGGTCCGCCCGATGGTAAGCGGTCACCGGAGCCTATAGACGCTTGCAACACCAGGGGTATCACTTGCGCGTTGCCGACCCTTCAGAAATCTAATAACTTCTTTCTTAAAGAACTCCATACTATAGTCCTTGCAGAAAACCTTGGCAGGGAGCTCATTTCACAACTTCAGCGTTCGCGGGAGGAAGTTTCTCTGAAACCGCACTGTACGCGACCATTTAGGTTCTAAAGTGTGAGAATGAATTCCCTGCCGATGGCGAGCGGTGCGATGGTAGAAAGTAGCCGTGGGCATCATTTCGAACAACTCCTTAGCTGCACGAGCGTTTACAATTATTGTAAAATTGCTTGCCCGTGAAGGGTTAAAAACAAATAAATTAGACTGATAGCACGAGACCGTTTTTAAGGTTCCATACCTCAAAAAGAAAAAAGGAAAAACGGAACCCTTATTGGGAGGGTTGGTTGGATCATTTTGTTGTCTGGCAGTTTGTCTGTCTTTCAAGACCCTTTTTATCAGGAACACGTGAAAGTATCAAGTTGAAATTTATATCAAATATTAAGGTCTACGGTCCCTTAAAGCTTAAATCAAGCTTCGAAGCCAACGCAATAAAAAAAAATGGCCAATTTTGTCGCATATTGTGACACAAATACATCAAAACTTTAAATAACAAATAATCCAAATAAGTTCTTCCAGTTGACCAAGAATCATGAAATTTGGCAAGAAGCATTACAAATTTAGGGAAAGATCAAAAGACTGATAATTAAGGCATAAACCTAAGAGACTTAATCTCAAGATGGAAGAAATATCTACATTAAAAATAATTGTATGGAACCCTCGGTGCGCGAGCCAGACTCGCACTTGGCCGATTTTTTTTTTCTCTTGTGTATCTTAAGGAAAATAAAATGAAATACCAAATGGAAATTCCTAAATTTAAATAGTTAAATTGTTATTTGTTTATTTATGATTCCAAAACATCAGCTCATTAATGCAGCTTTAAATACGTTGTCTTTTTAGGGTTTCCTAAAAAAGTATTCTTCATTTATTAATTGAGGAAAAAATCGTTATGCATTTTATGTGTGTTCTAAACTTACCTAACTATAGACTTCCTACTTTGATATGAAAGCACAATGGTCAAAAATGTATGGGACGTGAAATCCGCTCCAACAGCAATACTAAGAAAGATCTTTCCAAGAGTAAAATGGCAATATGGTGAATTATCAAAAATCTCAAGTCTTATTATGTACATTGGCTACTATTGGAGAGGGTACTTAAATAGTCATTGTCCTTTTTCTCTAAATTTGCTGCGTCCTCCGCTGTTATTTAATGCATATCAATTATATGTTATCCATATTGACGACATAAATTGCTATACAGATGAAATAGAGACGCATAGGTATTACACGGGCCGTGCGAACACCCCTCATTCCGTTGTGATAGCAAACCGAAGAGAACTTGCGTGGAAATTCAAGACCGTGCCATCCAAGGTATCTGAATGGGGACGGGAAAACTTGGTCCGATTAAACCCAACCGAGACACATGAGTAACTTAGCGTTTACAGCTAAGAAAACGACATTCACTCCATCCTTCCACATCCACAATCTTAAAACTCGGCCCG
Source organism: Apoda limacodes (assembly GCA_946406115.1). Classification (NCBI taxonomy): domain Eukaryota; kingdom Metazoa; phylum Arthropoda; class Insecta; order Lepidoptera; family Limacodidae; genus Apoda; species Apoda limacodes. The sequence continues at coordinate 15,286,533 of OX291559.1, forward strand.
TTAATATGTTCAGGTGCATTAGGATGCTTGTCAAGCTACATTCAGTTTCGAGATAATTTAGTAAGTTAAGTTGGCGTCAAAAAAAGTCTTAACAGTACTTCACCTGGGGCAAAGGTTGTTACTTTATAGACCGCAAGAACGACCCAACATAGAGTAGTTTGCTATCTTTGGGTAGCTGTTCCTGGATACCAGCCTGGCCCTCTAGACTCGACTTAGCGTCGATCTGAGAGAATTGTCAAAGATCCTAAACTCACAAGCTGTATCGAGCCTTTAATTCTGACTAGCTCGCAGCCTAGTTGATAGAGTGGCCGGCTGCTGTGCAGAGGGTGTGGGTTCGAACATTTATATAATAAACATTTATGTTTGTCTTGAGTCTTGAGTCAGTTCGAAAGTTATACCTCCTTACTTTAATTTTTAAACAGCACACTAATACAACCTTTACCCTTGACCACACACTACGTAGGAGAAAAATCAAGGAGTCTGTCCCCCAATACAAAACAACTTACGCACAAAGACACCAACCTTTTCTAGGGCCATACGTTTATAAAAAAAAACCGGCCAAGTTCGAGTTGGACTCACGCACCGAGGGTTCCGTACCTACCTCCATTTACGTACTTTACAAACACAAACAAAAAAATAGGTTTTTTTTTTATTTTTATATTTGAGTTGATTGAATGAAAAGTAAATTTATGACGTATTAAAAAAAATAGTTACTAGATCTCGTTCAAACCAATTTTCGGTGGAAGTTTGCATGGTATTAGTATATCAAATATTTTTATCATTCTCTTATTTTAGAAGTTACAGGGGGGGGGGGGGGCACACATTTAACCACTTTGGAAGTGTCTCTCGCGCACACTATTCAGTTTAGTAAAAAATGATATTATAAACCTCAATATTTATTATTTATTATTATTTTTGAAGACCTATCCATAGATACGTATGAGATTGATGAAAAAAAAAATTGTGTTTCAGTTCTTAGTATGGGGAACCCCCAAAATTTATTGTTTTTTTTCTATTTCTGTGTGAAAATCTTAATGCGGTTCACAGAATACATCTACTCACCAAGTTTCAATAGAATAGTTCTTATAGTTTCGGAAAAAAGTGGCTGTGACATACGGACGGACGGACAGACAGACATGACGATTCATAAGGGTTCCTTTTTTTGCCATTTGGCTACGGAACCCTAAAAATTGACAATATTCTGAATATCTGTAGTAGTAACTACTACACGTGCAAAAATAAATTAATCGTATTCTTACTTACTCTGTCCTACGAAGGTTCAGAAGAATTACTAAAGATTCTTGTTTAAATTCCATCTGTTTATTTTGCAAACATTTTACCCAAATCCTAATGCTCTATTGAATTTATTGCCTATACCTATCTACAGATAAATAAATGTATATATGTATATGTATGTACATATCAGTATGTATATATATCTATGTATTTGTATGTGCGTATATATATATATATAGTTTGTATTTATGTATATACTTATGACATGTATGTTAATGTTTTTTTTTTATATATTATATACCTAAATATATATTAAATTGCAGTATTGTTATGAACATATACAATAAATGTTTATGTGTGTATGTATACATATAAATATTATATAAAAAAGAAAAATTGAAAACCTATATGTACAAACTAAAAGATTAAAATAACTAGTAACTACATGCTAATAATGTATAGATAATGACTGTCAAATTCAGCTCCTTTTACTGATCTTGAGGTATTAAAAAAAATAAAATGACAATTTAGTTTATTCAGAACATATATTTATAAGTCATAATTAGTGTAGTAGTAGTGTCAACGATGTTACTTAAGGTTTTTTAAAAACTTTTTGATAATAAACTTTATCTTATTATGTCTTATCTTATCTTATTTATGTATGATATGTATGTATTTACAAAAACAAACCGTTCGTCATAATGACCACTGCTAACATCGCACCCAGCAGGGAATTCATCCTCATACCCTGGATCCTAAATGGTCACGCACTGTGCGTGGCTTCAAAGGTGCTTCCTCCTGCGAACGCTTAGGTTGTGGAATGAGCTCCCCACAAATGTTTTCTTTAGAGACTATAGTACCCATGAGGTGCTATGATAGGAAATTGATTGTAGGGCCAGCAACACGCAAGTAATGATCTGGTTGTTGCGAACTACACATCGTGGACCATAAAATAAAAACCCTAATTGAAGTTTATTAAAGGCCGGTTTTTTGTCAAATATATCACGAAAAAATAGAAGTAGGTAGTTATAGGTAACATAAAATATGATGTATAATTTATCTTGTCTCTTAGATAATAGTAAAAACCTGTCAATAATTAACGTACGTACGCAACGATACGGTTGAAAATATAATTTGGAATATAAATTACCTACCTTAATTAAACTATTGCTTTTAATTCTAAAGGAGTAGGTACTTACATACAGATAGGAATCACTCTATGAAAATTTGGTATTTTTAGTTGTGACTGGTTGTTGTATACATATTATACATAGAAAACGTCTAGCCTTAAGACAAACACAAATGTTCATCACATAAATGTTTTGTCTTGTTCGGAAATCGAACCCACACCCCTTGTTTCGGCAGTCAGGTCATTAACTGCTTTTTTCTTGCCCAATTCTGACTTAACTGCTTCTTAGAGTTTGTTAACAAATGGCATAGGGGGGATTTTATATCCCAGGTCTTACCTAGGTACTACTTAATAGTTGGTAATTAACGTAAAGTTTGGAACATACATAACAATAAATATTTTTGACACAGCACACAGCGCTATCTAGTCCCAAACTAAGCAAAACTTGTTTTATGAAAATCAGACACCGAATACACATACTTATATACTTTTTTTTTAAATACACACATAATAAATAAACCCAGACTCAAGACAATCACAAATGTTTATCACATAATGTTTGTCCAGTGCGGGAACTGAACCCACACCCTCAGCACAGCAGCCAGCCACATTACCAACTAAGCTGCGAGGGAGTCTATGAATCCGCTTTAGTCCAAATACACTTTAAAGAAAGGAAAGTTGCAGCGATAAGCTCACCACTTGTAGCGCAGGACTAAAGTGGTTGATGAAAGATTACATATATCCCCGGTGTAGATACACACTAAATAAAAAAGTATTAAGTATCTAATACTTATGAATCAAATACCGGTGACGCACAGACAGCCATATAAACAAAAAGTTTGTCGCCGATTGCACGTATAATCTGTTAGCGTGTCAGTCGACGCGCCGGTGTGGCGGGAAAAATAAAAAAAATCTCGTACATTTATCGAATGTTGGAAAGTGTGATTTTGTGGCTGTGTTATTTTTTTTATTAACTGATTAAGGTGAGCACGTCATATTTATTTAATATTTGAGACTATAGATATAAGAAAAGACCCCTTTTAAGGTAGTTGTACAGGGTCTTTCTTATCAAAAAATACACTGAAAATATACATTATTTAGCCTTCTTTCATATCATTCTTAAATTACAAAATAGCATGGATACAACAAGGTTTTCAAGTTGGCGAATAATGTTTTTGACTTCTCATATTTTTTCATGTCTGACCACCACGTGTAACTTTTACATAGGGTTTTTTTATTTAATTTATTATCTATTAATAATACATATTTAAATTTTAAATAATGGTAGAATAATAGAGATAACATTATATTAGAGTGTAAATTGCGTTACACATAGAAATATGCATATAGGTATGAGGTAAAAATTGCCACTTTCTTATGCCGCCTTGTTTTTGTATGGTTTAGTTTTAAAACTCCTACCTACAGGTTTTATTCAAAATTAAAGTAGAGCTTTATGTAAATATCTTTAAATATAGAACTTAAATTATTAAAAGAAAATAATATATTCTTTATTTAGATTTTTCTTGGCTGTAGTTTTTGAAATACATGTCAACAGTTATTTTTACCTTATTTACAAAAAAATATGCGCTTATAGCAAACCCTACATAGTTAACACATTTTTTTAGGGTTCCGTATCCAAAGGGTAAAAAACGGGACCCTATTACTAAGAGTCCGCTGTCCGTCCATCCGTCTGTCACTAGGCTGTATCTCATGAACGGTGATAGACAGTTGAAATTTTCACAAATGATGTATATCCGTTTCCGCCATAACAAAAAATACTAAAAAACAGAATAAAATTAATATTTAAGGGGGCTTCCATACAACAAACGTGATTTTATTGTTCATTTTTGGTCGATATTGATAACGGCAACAGATGGAAGCTTGAAATATTCACAGAATATTTAGTTATATAGTCACTTTAGAAATAAATAATAAAATAAAAATAAAAAAAATACTTAAGGGGGCTCTCATACAACAAGCGTAATTTTTTGCCGTTTTAAAAATAATGTTACTTTTTTTGTTATTTTTTTATTCTCCTTTTTGAAAAATTTTAAGGAATTATTATCTTTGGTCGGTGCTAGTTAACTGTAACTGCACATGGGACGCCCCCATGAGAATTTTTAAAAAATCAGTATTCGGGTATATCGGGTAACTCCCAATACTTCATTATTTTCGTGTACCAATGTCGAACCTAATAAAGAAAGCCGGAAGTGGTTTGATGAAAAACCGACTCAGGACCGAGTGTGGTGGCGTGCTTTGGGAAAGGCCTATGTCCAACGATATAATGTTACATGCTGATTGATAATATTGATAACACGTTATACGTTGTGGACCTATCGAGAAAGAAGTTATTGGATTTTTGAAGGGTCAGCAACGCGCGAGATACCCCTGGTGTTGCAAGCGTCCATAGGCTACGGTGACCGCATACCATCAGGCGGACCGTAAGCTTGTTTGCCACCTTAGTGGTATAAAGAAATCTCCTTGTTATCGTGTTCAGGTACAAAAATCATCTTTACACTTAATACCGATTACCGTCGCAAACCTTAGGACATTTAGGTAAAATTGACTAGGGGGGGCAGACTAGGTATAAAATGTTATTTTCATACGGCAAAAATGGCATTGTAGGCACTTTACTTCATTACTATTGACATCGTAAAACTCCATAGGTATGGAGCCACTTCTGCTCTTCATCCCCCCCCACCGACCTCGGCACAGTCAAAAAACTATTGTTAGGCGGCCTCGGTACGTACTAACGGCCCCAGACGACACGATCATGCTATCCGGATAACGAGATTAGTCTCAACGACCTACCCTAATAGGCCATCCCCCCTAACACGACGCCGACGTCCCCAGGTTCGTCGGCGAACGAACGGATACACGAGGTATCAAAGACTGCCGGGCGCTTCTCGCCCACGTTCTCTCGCTATCGCAACCGCGTAACGGGGAACTCCCCTCCTGGCGCTGATTCACCTTAGGGTTCATACTGGTCGAAGGGACGCCCCAAGAGCGATAACCCAAGCCGAGACTCGCTCCGCGGGGAGCCCTTGAAGTTGGGCGCTATATGGGCTGAGACTCCTTCAGAGTCTCGCCCCGAAAGCCTGGTGGATCAGAAATCGCTGCATCAGTCAACTGCATAGTATGTCAAAAAAAAAAAAAATCTGCTCTTGATTATGATACATGACATTTTGAACCTATTTTTCAATACGGAAGATAACACCCAGCTAAAAAAAACGAGTTGCACTCCGGGAGTTCCGGCAGAAGTGAAAACCTTTACACACGATTCGCGCTTAACACTCAAATATGTCACAAGACACGTCTTTGACATTGTCAAGAAATAATAATGTTTGTTTATTTACTTTTTTGACGTAGTATATTTGACATCGCAATCTGTCATAGAATTAAAATTCCATATCCAACCTCCCTGTACTACTCATAATCGCGAATACTAAAAATAAAAATTATAATAGGCGTGGCATTACGGTTTCCGTCTTACGAATTTCCACGATTAGGACACGTGACCTGACGCGAGTTTATCATTTTTTACCCATACCAAAAAAAGTGCACAACGCCGCTAAAGAAGTTTTCACTTCAATTATTGCCAGATCTTGCCACGTTTATAAGCTATTTTGAGGGTCATTATCACAAATAGATTGGAAACCTTTTTGCCTTCTTTGAACGATTTTCAATCACCTTCGTTGGTTACGGCACTATATCACATTCAAACAGTGTGGCAGACAATATAAAAGACGTCCTCGGACATCAGCCCATGTGTCAAGCCCATGTGGACTATGAGAATGATGTCTGGCAATGCGTCGAGGAGTTTGAGATGTATGTGTGATTCGACAACGAAATTAGTAAAACAGTAAAACATGACCTTTCCAGCTACAAAAAGGAGTGAACCCGTTTATCATGTCCTCGAAACTGTTTACAATCGCACTGATATCTTTAAGTCTTGATAACTGGAAAGGAGAAGGCATAAGTAAATGTAAACAGCGAGTAAATCTCACATCTACAATTTTTTGACAATGATATTATAGTGCAGTTGGGTAAAAATCATTTCGAAAAAAAGGCGATAAGGAGGGTCCATTTAGGTTGGGCAGGATTTGGAAAGCTTCGTCACGTCTTCACGTCGTACATACAGCAGTGCTCTTACCTGCTCTTTCTGGGACAAGTAGTCCATACTAATATTTCAGCCATAACTTTTTTGTTTATGAACCGATTTACGTGATTTCTTATTCGACAGGATATACTTGCGAGTTGGTCCCATAGAAATTTTATCCAAATCGATTCAGTAGTTAACTTTTTAGACAATATTTAAAAAAATATCTATGTCATCGAATAAAGTAATGAAAAAATAAGTAATGTTCTGTTAAGCTTATATGTCTATTAACTTTCATACACCGATACTAAATACAGGCTTGCATATTACTTGATATACATGACATGTGTATAATATAATTGATTATTAAAAAACTTTCCCTTGATATTAGTTTAAATGAACGAACAAATTAAGAGTTTTAAACGCAAATTATACAATTAAAGTATAGCTTTTTAACCGACCTAAAAAAAAGGAGGAGGTGTTCAATTTTACAGTATATACAACAAGTGCAACACGAGCAAAAACTTAAAACTGTATACTTTCATCTACCAGTAATCAATTCCAGGTCTTTATTATTCGTTTAAATTATATGTTGATGATTGCATAAAATTTTGTTACGAGTATGGATGTTATTGGGTACGAAAAAAGGAATTCGTCACTCAAAGGTATTTTTTATCTACTAGCTTTTGCCCGCGGTATTGATCACGCGTACTTCGGTTATCGGTGTTTCCGATTTCAACCGCATCTTCTTAATTATAGATAAAAACCGACTCACGCTTGACATTTTTAAGTAACATATGTTCTTCCCATGGACTCAAACCATCTCCATGCCAAATTTTCCCGCGGTTCTAGCCGCCCTAAATCGATTATCGGGGTAGGATTTACACGGCAACTCCTCGATTATAAAAAAAAACGACTCACACTTGACGTTTTCAAGTAGCCTAGATGAGAAAAAACTTTTTAACAAAAATAACCGGCTTCAAAAAGATGCACTAAAAAGGTAAAAATAATTATTTATCTCTAAAAAATCTGATCTGCATTACAGTTTGAAGTTTGTTTTTTTTGCTTAAGGTACAGATTTTTTGAAACACAAGGTGCAATGCAACAAGAATATATGTGGACGGTCCCGCACTGCGCGCCTCAACAACGACCATTCCTGGTACGGTTCAGCGCGCACGCCATGGAGCCGTTTAATTTTGAAGAGTACATGACTATTATGACTATATTGGTGTTTCAATTATTTTATTACACCAGTGTATAAAAAAAGTCCTAGTCGTCATCTCCATCCATTTTTACAATCGTCAATTCAAATATCGCGGGAGTCGAAAAACGCCGACAAAAGGCATGAACCAATACAACGCGCGCCCTACAAATGCACGTAGTGTGGGCGCAGTTGATTTTTGTGCGTTTGCGAACACATTAAAATGTACGGGACATGTTGTGTTGCAAATAATCTGTACGCACCCTTAGACAATCCAGTAGTGACGACCATACCAAATGGCTACTGAAGCATTGGCGCGCCAACACAACTTAATCTCAAAACACTTATGAACTGCCTCTACATTTGGAAGGTTGAACGAACGACTGTTGAAAGACGGTGCAGTGTAGTAGCAGTAAAAAATGCGGGCGATCCGAATAGGTACGTTTTAGGGGGCTAGAGGGCTAGCTGGCCCTCCCTGGCCGTACCTGGGTACGCCCATGGGTGTCGGTGGCAAAACTGGTGTTATCAAAAGTGTGAAAAGTATCAAACGTGGGAACTTTTTATTCCAAAACGAACACACTCTTAATAGTTATTTTAATGCATTCTGCGAGGTAATAAAGGAAAGCAAAACATAAATATGAACAATAATATAATGTGCAATTATTTTGAAAATCGGCCAAGTGCGAGTCGGACTCGTGCACGAAGGGTTCTGTACCATTATCTATAAAAACGGCAAAAAAATCACGTTTGTTGTATGGGACCCTCCCTTAAATATTTGTTTTAGTTTAATTTTAATATTTATTTATAAAGTGAATATATAATAAAATATTCTGTGAATATTTCAAGCGTCTACCTGTTGCTGTTATCAATATCAAGCAAACGAGCAAAAAAAAATTGTTTGTTTGTTGTATGGGTGCCCCCTTAAATATTTATTTTATGCTGTTTTTTAGTATTTGTTATAGCGGTAACAGAAATACATCATCTGTAAAAATTTCATCTGTCTAACTATCACGGTTCATGAGACCAGGCTGTATCTGGTGACAGACGGACGGACTGTCGAGTCTTAGCAAAAGGGTCCCGTTTTTTACCCTTTGGGGACGGAACCCTAAAAAACAGTTTTTTGAACTTTGGCATACATGATGTATATGCATAAAATTGCATTTAAAATTTGCAGGAAAAGATTACACATTTACAATGTAAAATAGCTTTTAATAAAATAGTTTTCAAGACAAGACTAGATTGATAAGATAAGAAATTTAAGTTCCGCATTCGAAAAGCAGCAGCGCTGCAGTGTTTTAGACCATTAGCCAAATTATTTACCTACTTACTTACCCAAATTATGTACCTACTTACTTACCCAAATTGTGTACCTACTTACATCAAAGTTATTTGCTTATTGTGTTACTGCAAAGAGATATTTTTCCATTAGGCTCTAAAATAAAAAGAAATCTATTTATTTCATAGTCATGTAGGTTCTTTTAAAAGCTTCTTACTCCGAGCAGCCTTCTTTCATACCTGACACCAGAAAATAGGTAGATGTAAAGTAAGATCACAACCAAGTAAAATAATTGTCCATAAATAATTTAAATCAATAATTACATTAGGTCCTCATAAATATAACACATATTTTGTTCCCAAAATAAATACGCGTGAATAGAAACGGAGCGTCTTTACCAAATAAACATTCAGGGTGGCCACTTTCTGGAAAATCGGCAAAATCAGGGAATTCTCAGGGAAATTGAATCAAGGTCAAGGAAAAAAATGCAGAACTAAACGAATGCCTAAAAATATATAGGTTGTATCCAATCATTAATTGTGTGAATAAATGAGGAATTTTAATCAATAAAGATTCTCTTGTGACACAAAAACTATCATGGTAGAATGCACAAAATAGACATTTAAAAAAATAACTCATGCCGCTAGTAATGCTCACTCGTTATACCTTGAGGAGCAAAGCAAGAATAAGCATCATTTAAGTGCAGAAGCGACACTTAGAGCCCAAAAAAGAATTACTGCTTATAGCGTCAGAGACCTTGAAGCAAAGAGACAAAAAATACTTCCAGATGCTGCCCAGGAAGCTGAATCACTCGAAAAACAAATTAGTAGACTGTAACAGAAAACTTGGTTTTTTTTATTATTGTATTTAATAATAACTGCGAATTAAATTGATTAAAGTCGATGTTTACGAGTTTCATTTACTCAATTAAATCTGGGTTCTTAAAAGGGAAAGTAAAACAATCATTAGATCCGTTTTTAAAAATATTAAATTTTCAAATTTTCTTTGTTTGTGCACTTTTTGATTATTGCATATGTATGTGGCCACCCTGTAATCTTGCTGACCCAAACTAAATTAATGTTGGTTTTTAAGTTTCCGCACCCGAAGGTTCCGAACGGAGCCATATTGCTGTTACTTACAGGTTTTACAGCCAAACTGTGACTGCCACCACAGAATAAGAACTACCTAACTAGAACTACCACTGTCATAAGGTATACTATGCTTGTAATATTATGAGGGACTAACATTTATTTTGCCTCTGTAGTAACATTACTAATTTAGAAAGCTATAAAATGTCTATACTAATATACTAAAGCTGAGAAGTTTGTTTATTTAAATGCGTTAATCTCTGGAACTACCACTGATATGTCAAAAAATATTTTTGCCTTTAATGCTCCTACCCTTGCGGAAGATTATAGGCTATTCAACATTAGTATCTTCCTAGTATTAGTAGCTTCCCTTAAGAGCTGAGTAAAAAGAAAAATAGTCAGACACATCCCTAAGCGAAACCGAAGTAGCGTTGGCTATTACTTCGATGCGACAGAGGAGGTAACCAACCCAAACTGCAGTAGGTACGGTCAGTTGCAAAACTGCATATAGAGTTTCAAAACAAAATAGAATGGCAAGGCGTAGTCACTCACACACTTAAAGAAATAAAGTAATATGTCTTGTAGAACCTAAGTAATATTAGTTTCATTTAATATTGTATATAATAATTTCACTAATAAAATTATCGTATCCGTAGCCTAGTGGATAGACGTATCAGATCTTAATACGTGTACTTAGTGCAATGCAGGTTGTGGATTCGAATCTCACCTTATGCCTTTCTTTTGTTTTTTTTACATTTTACGAATTATGAATAACTTGTTCAGTTAAACAGCTTAGACCAATTTTCTAATAGCTATTAAGTTAGTAGCGGGTGGGTAGACATATTATTTTTGTCGTTGCCGATTTGTTTCTGTTGTTTGGTGTTTTTATTTAGCTATTAAGTTAGATGCGGTCACTACATTGGTAGCCATTTTATTTTTGTCGTTGTGGGTGTTACTGCTCGTGTTGATAAGGTTGTTTGGTGCTTTTATTAAAAATTTTTGCTGAAAATGATATGCAGGCCAATATTAATATTCAAGAGTGGATTTGTATTATAGAACTATATAATATGGGTTACAATATATCTCAAATTTGAAATGAGACTGGATATATATATAGAAAAAAGAGACATTTATACGGAACCCTAAAAATAAAGTACTATTTCTCTTACAGATATTTTTTAAATTTCAATTTTTTGTTACACCTAATTAATTTGTTAGGTTAAGAAACCAACAGATATAAGAACGGTTTACATAAACTGGTTAGTATAAAAAAAACTAAACCTAATTTTGTCGATTTAAGGTTAATATTATTGACAGTTCTGTAATGGTAATGTGTGAGTGCGAGATTCACAGAATGGCTCCACGAAATTTAACCTTTACACTATGTATGGACTATTGTAAATGACAGTACATCCTTTGCCAGAAGCTAGAAGTGTAATAAATTGTTGAGGTATGAGGTATAGGTACTATTTATTGTTTGTTACATTAATTTTCACTAGCAGTCTGAAAATTTAGTCTCGTAAAATATTTTATACATATAATTTTACATATAAGATAAATATAAAAAAAAATAAAAGGTTTTTTTGGTCTATGTTTAATGAATAATTGATAGAATAGATAGAGCACGGTTGATAGAAGATTTAACTTTAAAAAATGATCTGATTGCGTCTAAATGAGTAGGTTAAGTTATTGAAGTCGTAATTGAAATAACAAAACACAAACTAACCTAAACTTTTCTTTTTTTTTGCGTTGGAAATCTTCATGAATACTCGCAGTGCACAGGTTATGTCGGATTCTCACCAACTATAACTAACGGTGTTCCTTCTCGCACCTTTACGGCACCGCGGGAACTCAGGTGTGCATCCGCGACTCCGCCAACAGCGTTACCTGTGCTTTAGTGGCGGCACGCTGGGTTGCTTACCACTAACAAGCGGTGCCCTTCACCACCACTCTCCCACCTCTTGAAGATTCCGTGCCGGGAACATTTTGCCCGGCATCGATTCCATCTGACCCCAACCCTTTCGTCGTGTGTGGACGAAAGGCTTCTCCGAGTCCTTCGCCCGGTGCCTCGGCTAGGGCGGCAAGTGGCGCATCTGCGACTGTGCGACTGTGACATTGAATCTTCGGCAGGAAAACTTACCTAACCCAAATTAAATAAGTTTAACCGTGCTTTGACTAGTCCATCGTCAGGTTAGATGGATTACGGCCTTTGACTTTGACACGTGTAAATATATTAAAATCATTACTTTACTATATATATATATATATATATATATATATACGTTGTACCGCTACCGTCCCTCTGTAACCCGGCGAACGTTGGTTTCTACCTAAAGTGCCCGAGTCCGGCTCGCACTTGACAGATCGAGATAAAAACTATATCCTATCTTTTAAGTTGGATCAAATAACAGATTGTTACGAAGTTTTATCAAAATCGGTTCAGCAGTTTAGGAGTCCATCGCGGACAAACAACGTGACACGTTATTTTTATATATATATAGATAATGTGTAGTTGTTCAATACTTTGTAAATAATTAATACAACAATCACTGTTTGTAACCTTCGGTTTTTTGTATGGAATTTAACGTTTTGTAGCATGAGGTACTACTATACTAATACTAAAACTGAATAGATTCAACGCTGCTCCGTTGAGTTTCGATGGTTACCAAGTTCTTAATGTCTCACTTGCAGTCTAAAAATTAAAATTACCTCATATAAATCAAATAATCAAGAAATAAAATTTTTACCTTTTCTTGTGAGGGTTGAATGAAGCTTCTATAAAGCTGTAGCTATAGTTAGTTTAAGCTCGGTTATAGTTTTTGCTTTTTTCTGGGTAAAAAGTAACCTATATCTAATCTGGGTAAGTGACGAATGTGTGTGCCAATTATCATAATGATCCGTTCAGTGGCTGGCGAGTTATAGAGTAACAAACATCCATCCATCCCTCCAGACATACTTTCACATTTATAATAGTAGTAGGATAGTAGAATTACTAGCTTTGCCATTTTTAAAAGTAATTTTAATAAATAAAAACTTTTTAACAAAAAAAAAAAACAACCGGCTTCAAAAAGGATGCACTAAGAAGGTAAAAATAATTACTAATTGCCAAAAATATGCCCTGAATCACCGTTTTGTTTAGTTAAAAAGATATTATTTTTTGCTTTTAAGTGACGAATTTTCTCGTACACCTAAAACATCCATACTTGTAAAAAAAAATTATACATTCATCAAAGTCTAAGTCAAATTTTTTATTCAAATTAGGTTTTTACAAACACTTTTGAATCGTTAAAGTTATGAAATACTTTTTTTTGAAATAGGGGAATTTTAAATATTAATTATATGTTTAAAATTGGTATATTTCTATCTGTGTATCTATTTGAGCCCAAACGGATGAACCAATAATAATTTAGTTCTTTTGCTTCAAAAGCTGACTTGCCTTGTTTTTAGCTATGATTCAAGAAAAATCAGTTCAGCCGTTTGAAAATCTTTAGCTTTTTTATAGTTGACCAGTACCTAGTCCGTCGCGACTTCGTTTCCGTGTATCTTACAAAACCCTCAACTTATCAGCACAAAACATAGCCTATACCAATCCAGAACTCCAGCTTCCAGCTTTCAAACATTCATTTTTTTAAATCAGTCCAGTAATTCCGTAGATTAGTTTCCACGTATAGACAAGTTCTCTCTTTCTTTATGGTTTCTATTAAGTATGTAGTAAAGATATAGAAATATGAGCAATCTGTACAGGTTTGATCGATTCTTAATTTGACATACTATTACTTCAATGATTCTGCTAGAAAACGATAATCTTGGTCACCCGGAATCTGCAGGATACCCAACGTCTTCCCAACTTACAGCAGAGATATCATGTTTGGGTTCATTGGAATGGTCTTGATGAAAAGGTTATAGACAGATGGTGATCATGCTCTAATGATGAAGCAGAAAATAGAAATGAAGATAAATTGGTGAGGGATTCTAACTACGTTCACTCGTTCCATCGATATTATTTTTTTGGGTCGTGTTTTTGTAGATATGTAATTTCACTTGTTTTTGGCATATTGGCCTGCTTATAGGGGTGAGTCGTGTGGGTTTGTTATTAACGCTGTTATAATTAAATGGCTAATAACCCGGTAAACATCGATAATCGGATAAATATTAACCGATAAGCGTAATCTGCGGTAGTAGGTCACACAACAGAACTGGGTGCAATTTGTAACGGGATTTTGCTGCGCTTCGAATAGCTAAAGAACAGTTATTGGCAGAGTTCTCTGCGAAATACGCGGACAAAGCATAATATTATGTAGATACGTTGACTTTTGTTTAGAAGTGGTTGGCAAATCGGACGACCATGTGTAATTGAAATTCCATTGTCATCTCTGCGTCGGTTAATTCTTGTGGTTTTTGTTGCAAGTTGGATTTGTCCATATTTTTTATACTTTTAATTATATAATTTAATTAAATTAATTTACAAAATAGGGTACAGTTTTAGTTCCTAATTGTGAATGGAAAACCACAGAACGTTATAAGACTGGGGGCTTATAATTTTCTGTGTGGAAAACCGTCGCTAGACAATTTACTAGCGGTGGGTTTGTTCTAGCTATTTTGATTTTAGTTTTTGTCATGGTAGTAATGTATATACCTGTATCTAATTTGAGGAGTATCCTAAAGTGATTAAGATGCTAAATAAGGATATAGGGAAGAGCAAGATAAAGTCACCGATATCAACACAATCAGCTTTGTGGGTTGGTCTCAAAAGGGTTACCAGTTTTTGCACCCCATATTCAGGCGTGTCGTAAGACAGGTCTTCAAAATTTTTTTTCAAGGTTTTTAAGTACCTTTTTCTCTACAATTCCAAAGTTAAAAAATCGTGTAGCTTCTCTTACTTTTAAATAGCTCGTTCTAACCATAAATACTTCCGACAAAAAAAGTTTGAAACTAAATATGCACAAACGTAAAACTCCGCAATAATTTTACGAAACAACGACACGCAGTTGGCCGGTTTGTTGTTTCCAAAGTTCAGATCAATAATATTAATATTTTGTGTTTTTTTGTTTCAGAATAAGTAAAAGTATCCTCGACGACAATGATTCGATCACCAGAAGTAAGTACCAAACGATTTAGTTCTTTTGAACGTGTAAATAAACGAGTAAAAAAATAGAACCGCAGAAAAAAAAAAGCGATGATGAGAAAATCCATACTAATAATATAAATGCGAAAGTAACTGTCTGTCTGTCTGTTATCTCTTCACGCTTAAATCGATGTACCGATTAATATAAAATTTGGCATGGAGATAATTTGAGGACCGGGAAAGGACATAGACTACTTGAACTGTTTTTTCTATAATTGAAAAGTTGCCGTTGAAATCCTACAACGATAACAGAATTCAGGGTGGGTGGCACCGCAGGTAAAAGCTAGTCTGTTATATTTTTGCCCGACTGAAAGAGGGTTAGGTTTCCGCGCGTATCTACGGGTACCCTTTGTACCTATTTTTTATACTCTCGAATCATCCAAACTGCTGGGTGAATTTCGATCATAGAGATATCGTTAGATTTGTCATGGCAGGTCAAGTGTCATAGGAATTAGGATATGGGTAATATAAAATAAAAAAAAAAACGTAACTCGCCATTTTGTAGTAGTAATTTTTTTTATATGATTCTAAAAATGTATGTTTGTTATTAATAATTATAAATATATTATTTTTTGTAAACAATAATTATATTAATACAGTTGGTCGGGCATTTTGATTATCAAATTATAATGATTGCTTGTTATTGCAAAAATAATTCCTAGTGACTTATAAAGTCCTAGTACATTCATCATACAAACACACCAAATCTTCATAGATTTAAGAATTACAAAAAAAAATTACATGGAAATAATCTGTCTTCGTTTATGACTCCCTGCAGGTAAGCGTCTTAGAAGAAAATTAATTAGGTATACATTCATGCTATATATATAGCTATGTCATCAATATAAATTAATATGTTTAATAGCAAAGATGCAGGTCCACAAATTGACCTCGAACTTGAACCTGCATTACATTCCGTGTAAGTGCTCTATCAACTGAGCTATCGAGGCACAAGTCTGGGTGATGAAAATCCCAACTATATCTTTGCTCTGGGAATACGCTCGTTACGAACGTTACAAACAACTCCTAGTGATTTATAAATCCTAGTACAAGTCCTAGTACATCAATCTTACAAACATACAAAATCTCCATAGAATTAAGAAATACAATATAAATACACATACATAGAAGTATTTTTTCTTCGTTTAGGACTCACTGAAGGTTAGAGTCTTAGAAGAAAACAAATTATAGGTACATACCATTCTATAGCTATATAATCACTGTAAATTAATATTTATAAAGTAGTTAAATGAAACGCTTACCATCAGGTGGACTGTGTGCTTGTTTGTCACCTTAGTTTTAATAAAAAACGCGCCTTTTGTTCCCAAGGAGTTGTCTGAACAAAAAGCTTACCAATATCGATTATAAAACAGTCTCTCAGCTACCCCCCCTTCTTGACACCTTGACAATCTAAAAGACTCAAATCGCTTCTAGATACAGATATATGTCTGTTTCAGGAAACTAAGTTGGTCGTAAGCGATATATGTACCTACGTATATATACCGAAAAACTCAGACTGAGTACCTACTATAGGTATCATACATATATGACTTTGGTACCTATTTATAAGCTTAGAAAGGACTTTCCAGTGATAAAATTGTTGGTATTTTGCTAGGAAGCTACATAATTATTGTTTTGGCATACAAATTCGTGACTAAATAAATTCGCTACGTTAATTTTATGATAAAAACGTGATATTGGATGGATTTAACATCTAAAATACATTAGCTGCACATAGTTTATTAAACAAATGAAAACCAGTCATGTGACAGTTGAACTTCCGTACACTAATTATGTTATTCACTATGTTTTTTTTTTAATCCGACACAAATTTGTCTGTGGTAACTAAAAAAAGGTCGTATTAGCACAATATTAAGAGTTTTTTTTTTTAGACAATTTATTTCTTATAGGTTTTCCAGCGCGTCGATTACGTAAGTTGTTGCTAATAATTCTCGATAGAAATAAGATGTTAGCAACAACTTTACCTATTTTCTGCATTGTTTTTCAAATTTTAGGCTCGGTAGTTTCGTAGATCTCCTGTCATATGTAAGCAACAAAGCAAGGAACATCAAATATAACCATTTCAGAGTTCAATCATTGTTTATTCCAAGATGTTGGCAGTGGGACAACTGCAATTTTGATGTCCCTTCTTATTGAAGCGGCTTCTCTGGTTCGTCTGCAGTGGCTCCCACTTTTAATTTTTATAAACGACAAGCTTACAATCTGCCTGATGGTAAGCGGTTACCGTAGCCTATGGACGCTTGGAACACCAGGGGTATTGTTCACACATTGTCGACCTTTTAGAAGGTTTTTCTAATTACTCCTTTCTTGAAGAACCTCATGCTGTAGTCTCTAGAGGAAACCTTGGCAAGGAGCACATTTCACAACCTAAGCGTTCAAGGGCGGACGTTTTTCGGTAACCGCACTTTTCGTGACCATTTAGGTTCTAAGGTGTGATAATGAATGCCTTGCTGATGGCGGGAGTTACAATGGTAGCAAGTAGCCGTAGCGGGAAGGAATATTTTAGAACAATTCTGTAGAAAACAGCCCAGCCCATTATTCAAGCGCTAAAACATACACAGGGAAGTAAAATCTCTCAGACTTGAGGGTTCTAATGCTGTTGACTTTAGCTTAACTGTTTATAATCAGTTCTAAAGTGTTCCGATCCATTACAAGTGAGTTTGGGTATTCCACGCCTTTAATAACGAGTTTTACCACTGATGCCTCATCAGACTATCTGAGGGTGCCATTTACCTATTAGCATTGGCGTAACATAATAATCACATAATATAATAAACATAACATTTTTTTAAAATAAGTTTTTATTACTTCTTAATAGAAATAACTAAAAAGTTAAAAATAATTTAATTCTCTTAAAAATAACCCATTTTATAGGTAGTTTCTGGCTCATTTTTAAAAAGCGCGTTACACCTTCTCTATATTTCTCTTTCCGTCTTGTAACACGCTTTTATTGAAAATTTAATTTTTTCTTTATTTTTATCTGGTAATTTCTATATTTAACTTCAGTTAAATGAAAGAATTTTATTATATTTTTAGACTTTGATGGTAAGCAAGTATTATTAAACACAAACATAAAATTCCGATAATTTGTGTTCAGAAACGAGCGCAAAAAATTTATCCCCTATGGGCATAAAATAGGGGTGGAAAATTTGTATTAAAATCCGTTATTTTTGAAACTTTTTTTTACTTTGGTTGTTTACGTTTGAGTTAAAAATTAAAGATGACATGCTTTACCGTTTTATGATAATCATCCCTTAGAGGGCAAACAAGGATGATAAAAATTAATATGAGAATTCTGTTATTTTTGTGCCTAGACTTGAAATTTTGCAAATAGATTGCATTTAAAACGCAGACGAGCGCTAAAGAAGAATTTTGCTAAGCTGAGATGAATTTCGCAAAATTAAGGCGGTAAAATGGGCTATGGAAATCTACATAAATAAATAATAATTAATAAGTAAATATTTTTGAACATTACACACAGCGCCGTCTGGCCATAAACTAAGCAAAGCTTGTGTTATGGATATACCAGACAACGGATACAAATACATACAGCTATATATTACTTTTTTTTGTAAATGCATACATTTAATACATAGTTAAACACACCCCGACATAAATGTTTGTCCATTGCGGGAATCGAACCCACAACTCTGCACAGCAGCCGGTCACACTACCGATTAGGCTGAAAGGGAGTCAATATAAATCCGTCAGCTGTAAATACATAAAAATTGGAAATAGTTCTTTAGGTATAAGTAAGTATCATACGTGTACGATGTACATAACTAACTACTTAGGCCAACGTCTACGTTAAAATAAAAATGCTTCTGTAAAACTGTCATTCTAAATCAGTCTATACTCCGCTTAAATAACTGTATATTTTTTAAGACTTTTTAGATGGAAATAATAACGTGTATCAAGGTTTTAAAAACTATCTTTTGACAAGCTGTAGAATAAAAAAAATCAATCAATTTTATCGCTACTGAATACCTACCTACCGCAGAATCTATACGTCGCAATGGAAAATCGGCGAGGTGACTCAATTTTTAACCCGGCAATAGCAGGAGAGACGGAAAAGGACATAGGAACTTTTTATGTCAATAATTCCAACCTATTACCTGACAGAATATTGTTAATTTTTACTTTTAAATGTATAGGTACGTCTTTTATATAAATGATAATATTAGTTAGCTCTTAGTTAATACTTTGATAGACGAAAATCCGCCTAAGACGTAGAACTAGCGGAAAAACACGATCACATTGGTGGAAGTTGAAGCACCGCGTTGGTTAAAATATGCAACTATAAGTTGTAAAAGTTGCTTTTAAATACCTATATTACATATTTACTGTAAAAATGACGTAGCAAAAGTTCCCATTAGAGTGGAAATTATATAATAGCTAGCAACACCAAAAAGTGTTGGGAGTTTGGGAGTTCCCTGCGTCGTGATCGTCATAATATGTATATCTTCATGATGAATGTAATTCAGATAGGAATCATTGTTATTAATATCGTTATTACCTATTTTTTTTGTCATGACGAATAGATACTTTGTTCTGATTATAAGCAAAGTAATAGTCGAACAATGAAAGAGACCTAATCACACGTGATAAAACTTTTTAATTGTAGGTAGGCTTTGGACAGAACGACGCTCTCTTGACTTCAGTAGATAACGCCATGATACATGTACATGTATAATCAGCTTGCTTTGTCGACTTTCAGGCTTCGTAGTTTAAACTTTATTGATAAATTCTACGGTTATTTTTCTTTTTTTTTTTTTTTATATTACTAAGGTGTCAAACAAGCATACGGTCCGCCTAGTGGTAAGCAGTCGACCGTTACGCGGTTGCGATTGCGAGTGAGTGGGGGCGAGATGCGCCCTGGCACCTTTCGATACCTCGTGTATGAGGTGGGTCCGTGCGTTCGCCGACAAACCTGGGAACATCGGCGTCGTGTGAGAGGGGGAGCCCTATTAGGGGAGGTCGTTGAGACAAGAATCCGGATAGCGAGAGCGTCGTCTGGGGCCGTTATTACGTGCCGAGACCGCCTTACAATAGTTTTTCGACCGTGTAGAGGTCGGTCAGAAGGAAAAAGTGCTTTTTTGTCAAGTAGCTTTAGTGTTGCTGTGTCGGTAAAATAATAGTATATTATTTACATTATTATTATTAGTATAGTCGCCAATAGATTTCAGAATAAGCGATAAATTTTTAGTTTATCATTGTCTGAAAACACGGATAAAACGTCGTTTTCTAAAAATGAAACCTAGCTAGATCGATTTATCGCCACCGAAACCCCCCGCATACTAAATTTCATGAAAGTCGTTGGAGGCATGTTCGAGATTGAGATTATATATCAAGAATTGCTCATTTAAAGGTATAAGATACTACGGAACCCTAAATCAAAACGTATACGACGTGATCTTCACCGGATTTTTTAAACTCTTATAATAAAAATAAAGCGAGTAAAAAAATTATGGTTGACCGTCAACAAAAACTAATACAAAAATATAAGATAAAGTTAAATAATTAACTTTAATATCTTCTGGTATTTCACATGACGTCATCGATATCAAACTTTTTTTTTAAAACTTACATGTGCGATAGATACATATAATGAAAATTAAAGTGTCTTGTGATATCTAGGTTTAAACAGAAACCTATAGGTATATATATAACTTATATTAAATATCTATATCAACCGACACAAAAGCACAAATAACTTTTTAGATGGTTTATCTGCCAGATATATCCACCTGCTCGAGAGCATATTTCAGAATTTAAATTAAGAATCTAAATGAGACTATAGCAGAGACAATAGGACAGCCTTAGCATTTATTTAATTCATACAGTCATTCATAAATCAGACCACGTCAAGACAGTCTTGGCGCAGCGACAAAATTTTGCAAACAGCACCCGACTAGCCAATATTAATTATAATAATATACAAAAACCTATAGCTATAGGTACATATTTACACGACACCAAGCAAAAATAACTTTTTTCTTTTTTAAATGTTTTGGCTGCCAGATATCTACCTACTCTGGAGCTTTTTCAGAATTTAAATGAGCCCATAGCACAGAGTATATAAATCTATACTATTTATGGTAATGGCACAGCCTAAAGATTCATTTCTTTCATACTACTTTAAAGAATAATAATGTAAATTCGACAGCGTCAAGACAGTAACGCTCCGCGTCAAGATTTTTGTTTGGCTGGACAGCACCCGTCTAGCCATAAGTGACGACATATTGCTCACAATTGCTTTGTCTAGAAGCCTTAGACGGCCAACTGAATTAATGAGATTAAAAAGAAGAGAAAATGTTTATCAATCGATAGTACCCACGCGACAGGAAAAACCGTGAGGCATGCTAGTAAATATGATTAAAGTAATAATTTAATAGCTACGCAAACAAAAACTTCGGTATTTATAATATAATGTGTTGTAAAAAATACAACACCAGTTTTTATTTATTGTTGTTACAAATAGGAGGTCGTGCCTAGTTCATCCCGCATAATAAACGTAATTACGTTGATAGCATGTATAAGAAAAAAATTCTAGTTAATTATATACGTGGGTACATTCCTGCAGGGTTGCCACCTGCGATACGGGTGAAGGCTTTTACGTTAGTAGATCCTAGCTTTACAGCAACACCTTGATGAAGAAGTTTGCTGTAGCAAGCTGTAACTGTTGCTTTAAATCATTTATTTTTACGGGAACTTTTGATTTTTTGGGAAAAAACTATTGCTGTGCCAAATTTTGGCTCAATTGGATGCTCCGTTCGTGAATGTGTTCCGAACGTGATGTGACGAAAAGACATATAAACTCACTTTCGAATTTATAATATTAGTATTTAATATGAATAACTATGTGTATCTTTTTAAATAACTATTACTAAGTTATTCTAAATTTGTGAATAATTAAATAAATATTTTTTTGCCACGACTTTTCGTGGCTGCCTGCACAGAATTTGGAATCCACCTAAATGTTTTTTAGTTTTCTATAAAAATCATTGTAAGACAAAAGCCAACATTATAACTTTTAATTTTATATATTAGTATACTATATATATATACTACCTATATCCAGCTATTTCTTGTTTTGTATAAAATTTTCAAATATGTAGCATAATTTATATGACTTACAATAAGCATTAATTTAGAATAACTTAGTATTAAGGTGCAAATTTTTATATTCCAGTTGATAACCCTTACATATTCTATTTTTTGTGTCATTAGAATTCTTTTAAATACCTAATAATGATTTTGTCATGACTCATTTGTACGTAGGTAATATTTTTTATACGTAGGTTTGCGTGAAATCAGACATCCTATAAATATTATAAATGCAAAAGTTTGTTTGTCTGTCGGCCATAAGTTTGTTACTTCATAAGTCACTGACACATCGACTGATTTTGATAAAATTTGGTGTGGAGATAGTTTTAATTCGAGGAAGGACATAGGAGTTTTAATTCCAAAAAATAAGGAAGTTCCCGCGGGAATAACTAAAACCAAGAATCAACAAACTATAGCTTGCTATAGCACACTTCATTAGTATAATTAAGGAGTTGATGTAAGAATCATACGCAGATAACCAAATTTAGGGCGGGTGGAGCCGCTGGCTAAATTCGATTAGTTACCAGCTATCCCATTAATGCTATAAATGCTAAAGTTTGGATTTTTGATTGTTTGTTGCTTAATCACGCTTTAACCACTGGATGAATCGGAATGAAACTTGGCACACATATAGGTTAGGTCCTGAAATACACACTGGCTATTTTCTTCCCGGGAAAAAAAGTTCCTGCGTGTATAACTATAACCAAGCTCAAACGAACTATAGCGTGCTATAGCAAACTTCATTAAGGAGTTGACGTAAGAGTCCCACGCCGATAAACAAATTAAGGGCGGGTGAACACGGGCAAAATTCATTCAAGCAACGTCGTGTGTGGTCTGTAACCGCATAGTTGAGGATTGAGGCACATTTTTCTAAGCTCATCTGTATTTCAGAGGGAACGTTAAGCTGTTGGTTCGGGCTGTTATTAAATTATGATAGCCAAATTGGAGGCCTTATGGGCGGCTTGAAAACTTTCACAGTCGAATAACCACTAGAAAGACAAACGTCCGCACTGGGCCGGTGTGATAGGGTAGACTATGGCTAAAGTTTCCTTCTTCAAAACAACCACTTACCAAAAGGCATTAACGCACCAACTACAAGTGGCTTTTAATTAAGATTGGGTTGGCTTGTCGACCAAGTGTTATACAGCAAAGACGAGTTTTTTGACTTAAAAGTATAACTGACATGCAATTATATTATTTTTAATTTTTTCAAATTTTATAATTGAATTGACACATATAATTTGAATAATCTTTTACAGCTGAATTTAATCAAATTTATTTATTTTTATCCTATTTATACAAATCAAATCAAATCAAATCAAACTTTATTCAAATAGGTTTCTAAGAACACTTTTGAATCGTCAATACAATGTAAATAATGTTAATTTCTGCCAAAAAGAGCTGGTATACTACTGACTTGTTGATTAAATATTATTTTTTTTGTTTTGTTATGTGTCAAGAATCGAAAGGAATAGGAAGTTCATGTTCAGGTAAATTACTACCTATCTAACAATGTATATTGATAAGATTTTTGTATGTTGACGTGTAATACTAAATATTACGAATAAATTATGTTTGTCTTGTCAAAAAGTGGGTAACGCTGAGGCAAGCAAATTATTTAGATATTTACTAAACTAGCGCCAACATTCTGGGTACTTTTTAATTTTATTGATTTTTGTACCCGACTACAACGAAGCAAAATACAAGAGGGTGTATGTTTTTAAATCGTATGTATGTACAACTGTTTTCTCATATTTTCTAAACTACATGCCTTTTATAATTTGACTAATGAATTGTTACAAACGCCTTGATGGTCTGATAGTTACGGGCTATGTGACGTAACACTAATTTCAATATGGTCTTCAAGATGGCACAAAGTCCTGTGTTATATATATTTTTTGGATATGCCGTGTAGGATATCAAATGAATGGAAAGGCTTATGTCAAGCAGTGGACCGAATATAAGCTGATATAATGATGATAATGATTTTTTATACCACTAAGGTGAGACTCTCTGGCACCCGTCGTTTGAAACAAGTCAAAAGGACAAAGTTTTTATATCCGGATGTACCCGTCCAGAGATATCAGTCAGTAACTAGTGGATACTCGACTGTCAGAGTTTTCAAGCCGGCCATAAGGCCTCTGAATTGGCTTAATGACTGTCATAATATGTCAACAGCCAAGACAGACGGTTTAAGAGGTCGACTCTGCAGTGACGTAAGCGAAGAGACGGCGCTATATAATTATTACCTAGTGTGACGGCGACAACCAACGCGTAAATCTAACAAAAAAACAGTAAAACGTCGATAATCAATAAACTGGTTTGAGCATATTACCTATGTAATCAATTTATTGTTAAAATAATTGCGAAATATTCTTGGTGGTGTGAGTTGTTATCGCCCGCCAAAGGTTACAATAAATAAAATATATTTTTTCTTACACTAAATGCCTTAATAAAATGAAATTTAATCAAAATATACCATTAAAGACCCTTTTGACGTGACAACGTCTTATAAATTGGTTTGCCGGGTGACACTTCAAGAAACTGCGTTACGCTCCGCTCACGTTATGCGCTCACAATGAGAGCGAGTGAGAGGCACGCGGCATGGTTAGCCCGCCTAAGAGCGAGAGAGACAGACATAAAAAGTGAAAGGCACAAGTTGTCACGTTACAATGTTAATAATATTACGATTAATAGCAATGGTTTTTTTTTTAGAATTGCGCCTGTCCTATCACTGAAATTGGCCCATCTATGGCCAACGCCTGCTCTGGCCAGTTCCTTCTCTTCATGAGCATACTGGAGTCTTTCATCAACGGACGCTGCGACCTGGCAGACCCCTGCAACCGGGTTTCCAGCAGAGATAGACTGGATGAGAGTTACGACTTCGTGGTTGCTGGAGGAGGAACAGCTGGGGCTGTAGTTGCAGCTAGGCTCTCCGAAAATCCTCGGTGGAAGGTACAATCAGACTATTTTGTTTTTTTTTTGTATTTCGGCAATACATACCACTATCTTTCGAACAAATTATACATATTCTTAGTCCGGGCTTAAAGTGGTCGGTGAAATAAAGCTGCCCCCACATTATGACGTGGATATAAGATGACATCTTTGGTTACCTCATACGGGGAATTAAGCCGTGTCGTTATATATAGATAGATAGATGTATTCTTTATTGCACACCAAAAATTTACTTAAAGCTATTACATTATTTTGGAAAGCACACAAAAAGGCGGCCTTATCGCTTAAGAGCGATCTCTGCCAGGCGACCTTTGGATAGAGGAAACATTAATCTAAAAAATAAGCAGTATAAGGTAGGTGATCGTAGGTGTCGTAGAATAACTGAAAAAACGGATTATTGCGATAATCCTAGGACGTTTGCAAACGACCGGATGTATGGAAAATAAGAATGAGTTTTGTAATATTCCGAGCCATTTTTAGGATTACAGCAAAAATCTGAGTTCATTTTGGATTATCGCAAATAACTGACGTTTCGTGAATCGTGCATACCTATTTCAAAATCGTTTTCATTTGTCTTTATGTTCTAAAATTGTTTTCTTTATATTATTATTTAATCAATTTATTTTTCTATGCCGATTACGCTTCAATAAAGTTAAAACTTTTAACTAGGTAAAATATTGAATTGTATAATGTATTTTGACAGTATTTGATTTGTTGAATTTTATTTTCTGTGGGCAGAAGGCCCCTCATTTATTGACAATGACTGTTCACCCGTGTCGCAGCACACCGTGGTTCCGCGCATTGTGACTCCAGTGATGTGGTTTTACCGCGCATCATTTGAGTAATCTACAACCGCGAAGGAAAATTAACTTTAGACTCGTCTTTTTGAACTGAGTAAACTTAATATCTGTTATCTTCGATATTTTCGTTACCTTAGCCGTTGTTTGTCTTCACTATAGGGTCCTGTGCCTCCGATAAGAGAAAGGAACTGGCCCAGTACGAATTGGCATACGTTGTCGAACTATTGGCCAACGAACCCTTGGAAGCACGGAGGAGTTGTGCGTGAAGATGTGCAATTTGCCACGCCCAAATTTCTGAACATTGCATATCGTTCCGATAGACTGACGCACTTTTAAATATAGATAGATATACATAAAACATGTAAACTACATGTCTGATTAAAGTACCATCTCATGGCCGAAATGGTTATATTTTATAATAAAGAGCAGTACCCAGCCCATGATATGGTCTACCCATATTACCGACTACTCAGAGTTTGAGGATATGAACAGCTTAACCTACGACTATCATTATGTGGTCGAACATTTTAGTGCAGTGACCATATCGTAAAATAGTTTCCTAATTTTCGGGATACATGCATAATCTTTACGAGAACATATAAAATGCTTTGTCCTGAATGACTGACTGACGAATCAACGCACAGCCTAAGCTGCTGATCGTAGAGACCTCAAACTTGGAGGGTGTGTTCTTTTTATGACGTGGTGGAATGCGAGTCGGACTCGCGCAATGAGGGTTAACCGATTGTAATGTAATTTTGGTAAGTTATTATGCAGACGCCGGGAAATGTTTCTTAAAAAAGAAAAAATGGTCGAGTGCGAGTCGGACTCGCGCAATAAGGGTAAACCGATTTTAATGAAATTTTCGTAAGTTGTTATGCACACGCCGGGGAAGGTTTCTGAATAAGTACAACCGTTTCACAATAGGTTAATGCGGCAGTCATTTGCCAGGTCAGCTAGTGTTCAAGTAAAAGATAAAAGTGCAGTAAAACATCGTTACGACACTGCAGTTTCGGTGCAGCTCTGTCATCGTTACGTCATGCAATTTCGGTGCAGGTCTCAACTACATCCACAATACATTAGACACAGAATAGACCCTAACTTTTACGTAATTTTAGGGTCCTTCCCGTTGCCTTTAGGATCATGAAATTTGACTAGCAGCAAGGTCTCACAGTATGAGTAGGTTAAGGGAAAAATCCGATAGTATAGTTAATTTGTAGTTAAGTACCTATATCATATTTTTTTTTCGATTGCACCTTTTGCATTTGCAGAATTAAATGTATTTATATTATATATTATTTCACATATCGATGTATGAGAAAAAAAAACTTAAACTATAAAGCTAAGTTTACACGGAACCATGGGTGCGCGAGTCTGACTCGCACTTGACCGGTTTTTTTACCTATATATAATTATTTTATTTCCTATGCAGGTATATGCTTATAAGTAGATAGGATTTCATTTAAATATAGCAACATTGCAAATGTCTGACTACAACCGGTAATTTTATTTCATGAATTAAATTACGTAATTTATTTAGGTAAGCGAGTTGATGGGGAAATACCTGTGTCGTAAAAACGTTCACGGAGTCCTATTTAGTATTCTGTACACTAGTTCGTTGGTGCCTTGATTTACTCGGAATCCATTTTGGAAAATGCAGACTACTCGTGTGTTTGTCAATAAAATTTTATTTATATTAAGCTTTTTTAGTACCACGTACGTCTGGTTAGGTTATGTTGATAGATCATACAATATTGTTTGTTAGACTGACAGGTAATCGACTCTTTTGAGGAATCACTACGTTTGTATTCTAATTAGTAGTAATTAGAATACAAACGTAGTGTTTCCTCAAAAGAGTCGATTACCTGTCAGTCTGTTTGTTTGTCTGTCTGTTCCTCTGATCGTCCGTCCGTCAGTCTGTCTGTCTGTCTGTCTGTCTGGGTGACCCTTTTTCTCAGAAACGCATGTAGTTATCAAGTAGAAATTAATTAATATCAAATACTGAGGTCTATGGTCATTAAAAAAAAATTAATTATCGAATTTAACGCAATAACAAAATATGCTTATTGTATAGAATAACTAGAAACAATGGTTGTCGTCCTGTCCAATCCTGACTTACTTCTTAAAGTTAGTCAGGAACTGGCAATACATCCCAGGTCTTTTATTTTATCCCTTATTCATCAAAGCTGGTAATTTAGCACGTATATGTTTTACAGTAAAATATACCCAGATTTATTAGTCTTCAATATTCTCATATCAAAATATTACTGGTTACCCCCAACCAGCAGTTCAACCGTGAAAATACACATAAATAAATATATGTGAAGATATATTTTAATATCAGAATATTGCAAACTGATAAATGTGGGTATATGTCTCCGTAACCTACATTTTATAAGGCAATAAATGAAATTTTTCGAAGATAATACATAAAACACACATAATTTTTTTTTTATTTATTTAATTCTTTACTACATTCGCAACTTCATAAATACCGAGTAATTACCGATAGTCAAATAACCAATTTCGATTTGCAAAAAATAGGACCTTCTAGTTGTTTATTTTTGTTGTTTAGTTTGTGTAGTTTTAGATTGTGAGCTCAGAGTGTAGACTATGGGTTACAGTGCTTAATAAGTTTTAAAATCTGTTTGGAATTTGGAAGGCGATCGACCGGTATGTTGTCTACAGTCTAAGCGACGCCATATTCAAATTAACTTTGTAAAAAAGTGGTATTTTGCTATTTCAAAACAGTTTTTTATTTCAATAATAAAACTATTTTAAAATTGATTGTTTAATCATACATAATATGTTTTTAAATTACCTAGATGCATGAATGTTGTCATATTATGATAGCAGTCGTTAAACCAAGTCAAAGACCTTATGGGTCACTAAAATACTCTGACATTCGAGTAGCTACTAGCTTGAAAAACGTATGCCAATTCGCAAAGGTCAGCATGGTGGACTATGGCCAAGGAGAGGCCTGTTTCCCTGTATTGAACCGTATAATGGCTGGGCCTGGGGTTGTGAAAGTTGCTTTTAAAGAGAAATAATGTTCTATTCTCACCAGGTTCTCCTGATAGAAGCTGGTGGAGATGAACCGGTGGCATCTTCAGTTCCTGCGTGGGTGACATCGTACTGGGGAAGAGATGATACCGACTGGAACTATTACACTGAGCCTCAGGAAAAGGCCTGCCTTAGTTCTGAAGGGAAGTGCTACTGGCCCAGAGGAAAGATGTTAGGTAAATCCAATACTTCTTTTTTGAAACTTTCAGAAATGGGATAATTATCGATATTAAATGAAATATATTATTTATCAAAACATTAATTGATTATACAATTTTTTTTAAACATTAATCGATTATACAATGACGAGAAGAAAGGGCATAATAAACTTCTCAGCAACTCCTATATTATTAGTATGAATTGCTTTTACAATAGGTGGCGCGCGAGTCTCTACAACATATCAGTATACCTGTTTGATATAATTTAGTAGCAATTCGTATATTTTTAGTGTGAATTACTAGGAGAAAGGTCAACAACTTTCGCGGGGTCAGCTAGTATGTATCTCCTAATTACAATATTCATCCTACGTAGTGACTCCAATACTATTTCACCTTTCTATTTTACCAGCTTATGCCCGTGGCTCCCAACACGCCCCAAATTCGCTAATTGCCGTGTGATTCCTGCAACCCCTTAATTATATAGGGAAGTTTGCTATAGGAAACTATGAGCTAACTACATGAAATTGGTTATAGTTGTTTCTGCGGGAATTTTTGGCTTTTCCGAGATAAAAAATCCCTGTTCCCAGCTAAATCGCTTAAGTACCAAAAATACTTCCTAATACTCACACAAACTTTCGAATTTAAAATATTTGCTTAGATAAACAGATAAAATGCTTGATTTATCTTAATTTAAAATCTGAAAACCCAACCAAAATGCATTTTAAAATATAAGATGTAATGTAAATGTAACTTGGGTTAATGCCATAGTTTTTGGCAACCATTCAAGTCTCCTTTTTATAAGTCTGACGCAAGATTTACCTCTTGCTATCAACTTACCAACATTTATATATGGAGACCTCCAATATCCCATGCTATACTATTGCGTATGAATCAATTAATGTTTATTCGAATGTATATTTATTTATGATGCCATAGTTCTATATACTTATGTATAATCGTTACTAACTCGGCCAAAGAATAAAGCTAGTCGACAGCGACAGCGTCTTCTGAGTTTTCTTGGAGACGACAACTATAATAGTAATTTACTATGCATAGCATATGCATGCATTATCTGAATTTAAAATTTTGTTCAAATTTTTTAAACGAAAATTAAAAAAAAACACAGAAAACATTGCAGGTTTCGAACTCGCGCACTTGAGCTTTGTAGACCTACGTTCTAGCCAGTGGCTGGGCTGTTGAGCAGGTGATGTCTGTGGCAAAATAACCAATTATGTTGCGCGGGGACGTAAATTTCGTTGTTTTTTGTGTGAAAACACGAAGAAAACGATTTATTACCCCCGTAAACTCCCACATTGTAAATTTTTTTTCGAGAACACAGTTTCAAACAAATACCTATATTAATAAACAACTCCTACTGACTTATAGTCCTAGTACAACCGATTAGTACTTGACGTTTTCAAGTAGCCTATGTCCTTCCCTGAGACTGAAACGGTCTCCATGCCAAGTTTCATCTTGATCGTTACAGCGGTTTGAGCGTGAAGACAGACAAACATACAAAGTTACTTTCGCATTTACAATATTTATTATATACATGTATAGTATGGATAGTGATAAGTGTATGCATAAATATGATTGTGCAAGAATATAATTATGATGGCGCTCATGCCACTAGTACTATTAAATCTGAATTCCTTCACACTCTTGACGATATTTGACGCTTCACACGGTGCGCCCCCTATGCTACATAAAATAAAAAAAAAAATTTACATGTATTTGACTTTGTTTTTTAGTAGCTTTCTAACTTATTTATGCTTTAATACATATTGTGTACTTGTTAGCTGATTGTCAAAGTATTGTACTATTACTTTAAATATAACTTCTTGCCAGCACTTTTTGGCAGAAATTAACATTGTTTATAATGTATTGACGATTCAAAAGTGATCTATGGCTACATCACCAATGCAAATAAATATTTTCGTAGCAAATATATTTTAGTAAACAAGGAGTTGTGTGAGACTTTCGTAACGAGGCGTATTTCCATTGCAGAGATGTTTGGAGTTGGGATTTTCTTTGACCAGTCTTGTACAATATAGCTCAATTGGTATAGCTAGCACTTACACAGACTGTAAGAATAGTTGTAGGTTCAAGTCCCGGGTCGAGGTTAATCTTTTGGCTGCATCTTTTACTTTGGAAATATTTATTAACATTGACGATACTTATATTAATAGGTAATTTTAACTTTATTTTTTTAACTTTTTCTAATTAAAATGGAATTTATCCAGGGGGTTGTTCAGTTATTAACGGCATGATGTACATGCGTGGTCAACCATCAGACTATGACGGCTGGGCGGTAAATGGTGCTAAGGGCTGGTCTTGGTTCGACGTCTTACCCTACTTCCTCAAGAGTGAAAATAATAAAGAAATTGGGAATAGAGTTTCGGGACAGTACCACAATACTGGTGGGCCACTGCCTGTGCAGAAGGTAAGTTGGAGCAGTAGCTATTATATTTTAACTAAAACAAATATTTCATTTTAGTATGTACCTTTATTATGAATATGTGGATATTTTTGTGTTCGTTGGTTTTAGATCTTTTCAGGCTTCCGTATCCAAATGATAAAAACGAGATATTTCGTCATGTCCGTCCTTCTATATGTCGCATGTTCAAGCGAAATTTGGACCGTTAGTCCGGAATCCAAGATGGCTGCCATAACTCTGTTTTCCCTATATCTCCTTTGTACGTTGGCTTAAAATTATGATTCAAACGTCTGTTTAGTGGTTTTCTCGTATGCCAAACACATTTTAATGCCTAAAATTGACTTACGTTGAGATTTGGCTGCATGAATTCCAAGATGGTGCCCAAGACGGCAGCCCAAAATTTGTTGGCTGGAAGCCTGTAATCACAGTTTAAACTATTTATTGCAAGATTGCAGAGACAATAAAACAATCAACCACGTCGTTTTGTCTGGTAACTTTGTTAGGAAGATCAGAAATAAACCATTTTCAGAGTTCAAACATTGTCGAGAACGGTGGCACTACTTAATGCAAGTCAATCCATTCTTCATGGCCATGCCCTAGATCGTTCAAAGCTGGCTTGTCGAGTCGCAACCCGTTACTGCGTGGAACGCTAAGATGTTCTTTTTTTGATAATTTGGTAAGAATGTTGCATATTTAATGGAGTGGGATATACTTCGTTTCTTTTGCCGTACCACACACCATCCACACCTTGGTGCTAGTATTTATGTCGAGTTGATGGATCGCCAGCAAACAGATATCGGATTCCATCACGACGATGTTGTCAGCATTGGAGTGGACAGCATGTAGTACAACGCGTGTGTCGGGCTCTTCATGCGTCGCAGATAGGGCAGTGACATCGGATTTCAGGATGGTTGATCGCACATCCTTTTCACAAGAAGGATCCTTCAGATACAATGACTTCAACGGCCCCAAAATTACGCTGAAGAAGAGCTTCAGAGAGGAAGTGAGCGAGATCACACTTATTTTTCCCTTGTATTTTAGGCAGTGTCTTACAAGCTTTAGACAGTGGATGCATTTTTGTTGTCCATTTGTACTCAAATGGCTCCCCTGGTTCATCTGCAGCCAGTCCCACACTTGATTGACTTTAGACGATACCGGTCGAAAGGGATGTCAACCCGGACATACGGACTTTGAAGGTAAACTGTCCTTTCCTGTCGATGAAAATTGCAACAATGTCTCCACAAGTAGTGGCGTTTGCCGGTTTTCCCATGCTGTCCACTGGAGCTTGATTATTTGGAGAGATTATCATTTGTGAAGTGTTGCAATAGATTTTAATTGACTTAAGACATTCCACGACTTCAGAAAAGGTTTACCACCGATGCTTTATCAGACGATTTGAGTGTGCCATTCATTTCTAACAATGATAAAGGTACTGGAAGAAACTCGTGTTTCAAAATTGAAGGCAAGTCAATTTGTCTGCCTGCTTCGTAAGCTAAAAAAGACGACGTAGAACGGGAGTTATCACCGCTGCAAGAATGCAACACAAATTGCATCTATAAGCATTTATAAAAATGCATATTTGTATACCATGTAAAGTTTCGCAATAATACGTTAATATTAAATACATATTAACACAATAAAAAACTATTTTCCTTATAGGGACTCGTTTTAGATTCAAGAAAATGTAGTAACAATTAGTGTAAAATTGTATTAAGTTAGGTAAAAGTAGAGTAGGTTTGTTTAATTTCCCCTCTCTACTATTTGTTAATATCGAAAATAATATTGTGTGAGTACCGACATGTTGTCGACTTAGTACGCACGACTATCCCCAAAAAAGCAGGAATTTTACTTTGATGTATGTATGTAAAATATATTCCATTTGTCGTGCAAAAATGTACCGAACTCCTATATAGAGTTCTATATAGATCGTATGCATAGTCGCTAGGCTACAGGTAAAAATAGGCAGCGTGTTAACTATTGCACATTCCTTCTCCCTCACTCCTATGATAATAGACTGCGATAGGGATACAAAAGAGATGGGTCTATGGGTAAAAAGGGAAAGACTGTCTAAAACATTACCTGCCTAGGGTCATTAAGTCCTTAGTCTATGCCTAAAACAAATAAAGTAGGTTAAAAGCACACCTTTTCTCCTACACATAGATACTTATACCATTACGGTAAGTAGTGCGGTTATGGTGTAAAACACAGGTAAACTTTGTAAATACAATAGCTTATATCTAAGCAACCAGTATACATATACAAAGGATAAAAGTATCACTAGATACATCTCATAGGTACCTACCGAGATAAATAGGTTTTATACAGGTAACTCTAAGCCCTGAAGTACAGGAACACAAGGCAAAACCTGAAAACTTGTATTTCACATTTTTTCATGACATAACCAACGGACAGGCACAAAAGATACGGAAAGGTATGTCTGAATTTTAGATCTATTTTTTTTGAGATTAAGTACCAAGTCTGTAGTCACTGAGTACAGGCAGAAAACCCTAAGAGCTAGAATTCCAGCTGTTCTCTCACTACGGCCTATCCGTAGCTGGAACACACCACTATATGTTGTTAGAACCGCCTCCGAAAGCTCCAACTTAGGACACCTAAATCGTCATTACAGCTCCTAACGTTTGGTTATAAAACCTAAAAAACTGGTTGCCTGTAAAGTCGGTATACGGGCGAAAGTTTTACGTGACAATGATTTTATGTCTGTCTCTCTCGCTCTTAGGCGGGCGCGTGCCTCTCACTCGCTCTCATTGTGAGCGCATAACGTGAGCGGAGCGTAACGCAGTTTCTTGAAGTTTTTTTTTTTTTTCTTTTTTTTTTTTTTCTAACTACTGGCTACTGTTGTTGGCCGCAGATGGCCTTTACAACTACACGCGGACTAACTTTTGCTGCGGTGCTGCTTGCACTCTTCAGCGAAAAGTTGGGGCGGTTTGCGCAAGGGTGTCCTAGACACGAACCTCGGCTTGGGCAACCGCTCTTAGAAACTAAAATTTGTATCTAACTAAATTTTACCGCCGTTTCGGAAAATAGCAAAGGCGTTCTGAAGAGAAGAAACGGCAAGAAACTCTTCAGCACTCGCCTATTATTATTTAAATCTAACTAGTCGAAGCGCCCGGGTATATTAGTGAACCTAGTATACCCGCGCGCTCGAGTGTGTGTGTGTGTGTTAAAACTAAGCTGTCTAATGTTCCGTCGCCGCCGGCGGCGACGTATTCTGTATATATTTCTATAATCTGTGATCGCGGACGCGAGCGCTGAAGGCGCTTGAGCTTTGAGCCTGCTGGTTATATCATCGTCGGAGTCAATTATGACGTGCCTCGGATATCTAAACGGTCCTAAGGCCCCTCTAATGGGGGCATAGTTGCAAGATTGCCTAATTAGGGGATTGGGGTGGAGGGCTGCCGTCTCAAAGTAGCGTTTAGACGCATCTTTGATGAAGGCTTTTATGGTCGGAAGCTCGAAATCACTATGGAGATCGATGTTACGCATATAGTACGGGGCGCCGACTGCGCCTCGCATAAAGCGATTTTGTAAGACTTGCAAGGAAGTAGTGTTGGTGTGACCAAACGCTACGCTCGCATATGTGAGTATGGGCCGAATACAAGTTTTGTAAAGCGTCACCTTATTTCTAAGAGACATTTTACTGTACTTGTTTAACATTGGCTTAAGACGACCGAGAACAAAGGCTGCTCGATCTCTTACTCTTTTAATGTGGGCTCTGAAATTAAGACGAGAGTCTAAAGTGACCCCTAAATATTTGACCTTTTTAACCCACGGAATGGGTTGGCCATATAGGTGGACTGGGGTGAGTTGTCTTGTGACCTTTACCGATTTTCGGCCCCGGGCGAAGTGCACTGCTGCACTTTTCTCGGGGTTAACCTCGATTCTCCACTTCCGAAACCAATCGCCTAAGGCGTTGGCGGCAGACTGGAGGGCCAGGCTTATACGACGGACGTGTCGGTGAGAACAGTAGAGCGCCGTATCGTCCGCGAAGAGCGCCACATTAACGTTCGAGGGACGAGGTATATCGTTTGTGAATAGGGAATAAAGTAGAGGGGAAAGCACGGAGCCCTGGGGGACACCTGCACCTATGGGGTGGGGAGACGAATGACTTCGTTCTACGCGATAGCGAAAACTGCGATCCCTAAGGAAGTCTCGTAAGATGAGCACGAGACGGTCTGGGACACCGAGATTGTACAGCTTGTAAATCAAGCCGTTATGCCAGACTTTATCGAAAGCCTTCGCTACATCGAAGAAGAGGGCTCCTGTGCTGAACGGCTTAGGGGACCTATTGAGACCTTGGAGGATGTGCTCCGTTATGCGGTGCACTTGATTGACGCACGAGTGATTAGCTCGAAAACCGAACTGTTCGTCAATCAGAATGCCTTTAGACTGAACGTAGTCTTTCAGGCGAGAAAGGAGGAGTCGTTCATATAATTTCCCCAAAGTCTTTAAGAGACTAATGGGTCTATATGACGTGGCTACGTTACTAGGTTTACCCAGTTTAGGGATACCTATAACGTCAGCTTCTTTCCAAGAGTCGGGAAAGATGCAATTTGCCATGGCCGCATTGAAGATGCTGACCAATAGAAGGAGGAGCTGAGCGGGGAGGATTTTTAGAAGCCTATTTGAGATCCCATCGGCACCCGGGGCCTTTTTGGGTTGTAAGTCTTTGATGATCTTTTCGACCTCAGAGACTGTTACGGGGGGAAGTGAGTCAAGTGGGGGAAGGGCCGCTCTCCGCTCCACTTCCCTGTCCACTTCATCGACGTGAGCTTGGTCAGTGGGTTGTTCGCTGAGCGAACACTGACTTTCTAGCGATTTGGCTAGGCATTCGGCCTTTTCGTCGTCGTCAAATGCGATTGTCGCGTTTGCGTCGACTAAAGGCGGCATAGTACTCACTACGTCGGATTTTAACGCTCGAGCCATCTGATAGTACGCTAAGTGGGAAGGCGATATCTCTTTCATGAGATTGTCCCACTTTTCGTTCCTAACTTCGGCTATTTTTGTCTTTACGGCACGTTGTAAAGATCTGAGCGATGCCCTGTTTACCTCAGACGGATAATTGTCGTACCGTCGAGTAGCCGCGTTCTTAGCTCTCAATAGCAACCTCACGTCCTCCGGCAGATTCCAGCGGAGATTATTCTCTACTGTAATCCGCTTAGAGCACTCCGCTACAGCGGACTGGAGGTGGCTAGTAAGCGCTTCGACCGCTAAACTAACATCGTCGGCTGAGACAATATTGTCCGGGATCCTATTTAGGTGGGGCGAGTCTATTTTTCCTAGGTTTTCACCTAGTCTCCGCCAGTCGACCACGTCCTTAACGGACGGATGACCGTCGGTTGGGGACCCTAGTCGTAAGAGAACCGGCCTATGGTCAGATGTAAGCTCGTGTAACACCTCTATGGAATGCAGCCTTAAGGCTACGTTCTTAAGAAGTGCTATGTCAAGTACGTCAGGTCTATGTGTCACTACTTCGGGAAAGTGGGTCGGAGAGATGGGCGCAATAACATCGAAACCTAACGGGTCGACTAGGGCCTCTAGTCGTTTGCCGTTTAGCGATGTTGAATGCGAATTCCATCGCTTATGTTTGCAGTTTAGGTCGCCTGCTAATACAACAGCGTTACCTAAGTCAAACAGCGTTTTAAGATCGCTTTGTAATATCACCTTTGTAGGTGACAAATATACAGAGGCCAGTACTATGGGACTGTGCCCTGTCATCGCTATCCGGATAACCGACGCTTCTAAATTTTCTAACGGAGGAGTGTCGATAGGTACGCAGTGCAGAGATCTTTTATAATAAATGAGCGTTCCTCCCTTACAGGTGGGCCGATCATTTCTAACCAGTGCGTAGTTTGCGATCTTAGGACCCCTACGCTTTGGTTTAAGAAAAGTCTCTTGCACTAAAAGTACATCGATCTCGTGCGTTTTGAGAAATTCTGATATTTCATCGCGCTTTGCCTGAAGGCCGTTTGCGTTCCAGAACGCAATCGATATAGAGCGCGGTTTTATTCTACTTGGGGCTACTAAAGGCCCCATCAATAGAAATTTTTTAATTTTTTGGTGCAAAGTGCTCTAAAGCACTTAGCAGGGCTGCGTGCTCAAGCACGGCCGAAACTCGTTGCGTCGCCGATGACGCATTGCGTATTTTATTCGCTAAAAGCGAAATTTCCTCAATGTTTATAACATTGAGGAGTTCTAGCACCACATTTAGGTCGGCTAGAACGTCCGCGGACGCTAGCGACGGGCTAGGTACCGCTTTAGTAGTTTGTGGCGCGGGCGGGGACAACGGGGCCAATTTCCGCGCCGGGGGGGCAGGAGTCGCCTTAAGGGAGGCTCCTGACTGAGATACGGGGGGACGGGGAACTGCCTTTTGCGCTGGTGCAGCAAACTGCGGCAGCAAAGGGGCAGACTTATTATTTGTGACTGGCAGAGAAGGATATTGCCGCTCTGAGTAAAGTGCGGGCGTTCTCGCCTTAAGAGGGGTGGGGGGGGCCTTATTTGCCGCCGCCGCATATGAACGGGGAGCCTTAGGGCACCCGCGATAATTCGCAGGGTGGCCCGCCATGCCGCAAAGGACACAACTTGGAGGCTCGGGGTCGTCCCTTTTCCTCTGACAAAGGGCTGTGCCACCATGATCCTGTAGGCACTTAACGCAACGGGGAAAGCCGTTGCAGTTTTTGGCCGAGTGACCATAATTTTGGCAGCGATGGCACTGCCCTGGGTATGTTCTTTTGTTTGGTTGTTCGACAACCAAACCAGACAATTTGCAAATCTCCTTTACGGAGAAGATTCGCTTGCCTTCTGTGGTGAAATTTAGAACCACCAAAACTAAGTTTAGTGGCCTTTTCGAACGACCGCCGATCATGCGGTGGACGGCGTTAACCGGATAACCTTGTGAAACAAGGTCGGCCTTAATTTCGGCCACCGGTATTTCATGCGGGAGGCCGCGAATTACCACGCGTAATTCTCGCTCGTCCTCAAGCGCGTATGTATGATACGGGAAATTTTTATCCCGTAACAATTTGGTTAGACCACGGTGGTCATCTGACGACTGAACCTGGATTTTAATCCCTAGTTCGCCCATATTGGATGCTTTCAAGAAATTAATTTTCTTGTCCGACATCAATGTGGCTACGTGGTTCCACACTTTTTTATCGTGTAGAACGATCGCTGGAGGTAATTTGCGCCTAGCCTGTCCGTTATCGGCAACGGACGGCCCTACTGGGGGCTGAGACGGCAGGGGGGCGGGGGGGACAGAGGAGGAAGCTAATGCCGTCTCACTCTTGTCGGACGCGGCCGACGGCGATATCCCTATCTCACTCGCGGGACGGGGGGCGCGGTTTCTGGCAGCGCGCTTGCGCGGAGGTTTCGCGGCGGTCGGGCTTCCAGGAGCCGGGACCGGCGACCTCTTGCCTGAGGAACGTTTTGTTCCTCGGGCCTTGCCGGATCCAACGACGGTAAAACCGTCATTGGTTTGATTATCGACGGCGGCGTCGATAATCATATCGGACTCCGAGTCCGATACGCGAACGCGTGAATGCGAGCGAGACCTAGTCGGTGAAGACTCGATCGAGCGAAAACGCGACGGCGTGGCGGTCTTGGAGGCCACATCTGACTCGTCGGACGAGTCAGCCTGAACGGGAGTTTCTTGAAGTGTCACCCGGCAAACCAATTTATAAGACGTTGTCACGTCAAAATGTAAAACGTTATTTTTTAGTCAAGCCACGAATTGTGTGACTGTGATGGCAATAGCCGATAGAGACCCCAACTGTCAGTAGTAATTTATAGCTATATAGATATACCTATACTTTCGATATGTGTCTATATCAATTACTATATGTTATGTTTTCACAACAATATTATTCCGATCTTTAGTGTTCTTAACTATGAAGAGATCTGAGCGGGTCAAAGCAGAGTTTTTGGTATATTATCATGAAAACTTTCAGCTGGTTTTTCAGATGAATCTTGAAGATTCATCTGATTAACAAAGTTGGTAACCAGATCTGAGCCAAGCTTTTAGAAGCGATGCCTAAATATCTGGTCGAGCAGACACTTGAGTTGGGAACTGTACAGTCTATCAAGTTAAACGACATCATAATCTTAAGAAGTGCATCTACGTCAGAATTATCTCGGTTTCTACGACCTGGTGTATCTTCCCAACCAGTTTTTGCCCATACATAGCGAAAGTTTGTTTAGTGATTACCCCCATCTAGTCAAAAAATAGAGCCATAAAATTTTCTCATTGCGATTTGCAACGCTAGTCGTCAAAGAGAATGTAGATTTTGGAGTAGCAATGGTAAAAAATAATACTTATAAATACGTAACACATACACACTAGTTTTTATACACTTAAAACCATATGGATTTTAAATCCCAAAGACTCCCGGTCCAAATTTCCCTTTAGCAACAGGTATATTCGTGCTCAGCGGGGTCGACATACCATAAAAACGTTGTTACCCTAACTGTTACATGATTTGCTTCTTGCACGTCATAGAAGGCTTTGGTCTCAATAAGTTAATTGAACTGGGCGATAATTTTTTTTTTTTGCGTACCCCACCCGAGCATGTTAGCAGCTGTCGTCGGATACTTATGTATTGTATTATAAAATGCATTTGAGGGTTCTCTTTGACTTTTCCCTAACATCCATATTTTGCTATTTTAGCCTCCAAAACTCACTTCTTCCTTCTCCCTATATTTCTTCTCATGCACTATGAAAAATAAATACTTAGAACTTTAAGTGCATTCTTAAAGAGCTATACAACGACATCCTACACAATGAGGTGCATGAACCCTAAACATTATTTACAAAATTAGGTTTTCAGGAATAAATTTTACTATATAGGTATTAATTTTACGGCACTAAATCACAAGCGACTAAATCAAAAAAAACAATTTAAGATCAACTTTTTTGAAAAGCTAAGTTAAATTAAGAGCATTTTTAGGTTTTAAGACGGCAAGAAATTTGTTTTTTTAGAAGATATTTTTATTATTTTTTAAAATAAAATTGAATGCCTATAAATTAAAGGTTATAGCCCAATTTATGATTGCAAATACTTAACTCGAGAAATAGAAAAAAATGAAAATAGTGCTCCTCAAAGACATAGACAGAAAGACGTTAGAAACCTTAAGAAACCACAAACCCTCTTCATTCGTATTCTGGTTGAATAGACTTATTTAAGAGGGCCCTCAATGCGCATTTGCTTAATGGGCGTTATGCTGAAATCGACGATCTTGATCTCTAATAAAATTA
Organism: Apoda limacodes; assembly: GCA_946406115.1. Lineage (NCBI taxonomy): Eukaryota > Metazoa > Arthropoda > Insecta > Lepidoptera > Limacodidae > Apoda > Apoda limacodes. The sequence continues at coordinate 15,327,493 of OX291559.1, forward strand.
TTTTTTCTGTAACAAAAATATTTTTTAATTAGGTGTCAGCGTGGCGTAAAAAGTGGAAAATAATTAATTACAATTATATTATAGAAAATCTATTACAGTAAGTTTTTAGCTTTGTGGTTACTTGACAGTTTTTGTTATAAAAAACGTTGCCGTTAATACTAGTTGATAAGGATTTATGGATTAAAATAGGAAAACAAGAGGGTCGTCAGTTATTATTTTAAAGCGATATTTTAATAGATATCTTTAAATAATAACATAAAGTGCCTTGTTAAAGAATATGGAAAGATATTATTATGATATTTTTCAGTTTCAAACTTCCAATAGGACAGTGGAACCTATTTTAAAAACGAGCAGACAACTGCACATTTGAGTAGGGTGCACCCTTAAATAAAATATCGTATGCCTAACTCAATTATCTTTAGATACATGAGTTATGCGTAACAAAGCTTATGGTGATGGCATACCGAAATGAGTTCAGTTTGTTACAGTCTTATGAACACTTTTTGACGTGAAATAAATATATGTTATATTTCAAACCTTAATCAAGTGAATTTGCTAATAATTTGCCTATTTGAACAGTTAGAAAAAAAATCTGACACTCTATTTTTGGCCCTTAATTGAAATTGTTTAGAAAACTAAGAGTTATATTCTCTTCGTTGTTATTTTATAAAATATATATTAATATGACCAAGTACATTTGCTAATTTTATAGTTCTAAATAAATATTTGATTTTTATACCGACAAAAACCGAGAAAATCGAGATTTTTCAGCGTGCGGTCACGTGTGAGCGCCTATCGTACGTGGAACTGTGTGTCTATGTATGCTTCAATAGTGTAATAGTCTTTGTTCACTGGTTGTAAAGGCATGTTTTTGATAGGTAATGCCATAGCCTTAATCGGTTTTTCTATGGTACGAAATGTAAGCATAAATAGATATTGATGAACACGGCATCTTTACAGCATATGAAGTTAGAGTAGAAGATGATTAAAAGTCTGCTAATACTTACATAAAGACTAAGACATAGACATAGACAAACATTTATTTGACATCAAACACTCACAGTACAGAACAAGATACGAAAAACACAATGAAAATATTTAAAACTACAAGCAAAATAAAAAATAAATAAAAGCATTTCTACATAACAAAAACATTTCTACAAAACAAAATAAAATAAAATTGGTGAGTATTATGATGCCAAAAAGTGGACATCGACTCAGCAGTGCTGCAACAATATACAGCCTGTGTTCCTAAATTTGGACCAGCATACTGGCTAGTACGGTGTGACGTCATATTTCGGTACAGTACAGCAGTATGACGTTAGATAATGACGTCACACCGTAGTGGCCAGTATGTTGGTCCAAATTTAGGAACACAGGCACAATATCAAGTACTTTTTGATGCGAAAACATGGTAACCACCTACGATGTAGGCAGGAGTAAGTTACCCATGACATACGGTGACCTAATGAAATGTAGTTGTATTTTGTGGTTCAAGATCATGTATATGTATATATGTTTGTATGAATCTCTCTGACTTTAAAAATAAATAAATACCAAGATATTAATTTAATGAAATGGTTTTTATTTAGAATAAGTCAGCCACAATTTATTGTGTTTCTTTCTGTTACATTTCGCAAGTCATTTGAATATATCAAAATATTTCTTTAAAGTAATTATTCGTCCCTAAACCAAATTTTTACCTTCGTCATACACGAGATGATCTACTGACGATTTACATACATCCTTTGCCTTACACGGTAAATTATGTCTCCAACACACATCATTTTTTCATCTCATCACTTATCTTCATCATTCTTTACAATATTAAGTATATGTACATGGTACATACACGTTGTAAACATGAAGCATAGCTGATTCAACTTAGACTATTGATATTGTTCAAGTACTTCGTGGTACTTGAAGGTAAGTGATCTTTTTCCTTGTAGGCCTATGTACCTGCGTATACTTAAAAATATATACCCTATACCTACCTAATTCCAGTAACTTTTGGCGCAGCGACTAAGGAATGGCGTCTTTATAGAGTCATTAGACCCTTTGTGGTCGGTTATATCAAAGTCAAACTTGTTATGAATAAAAACTTTTTGTTTCTAAATCTGATTTGAAAATCAGAGCTGCAACAATCCAGTGTTGCAGCACAGCTGAACCGATGTTCATTATTGGCATTATAATACTCACGAAATATTAAAGAAAGTAAAAAAAAGGGATAGTAATATAAATGCAAAATTTTATTATTGACTAACTGTGCCCGCGGTTTTACCCGCGTGAAGTTAGGGCCCGTGCTAAGCAGTGGAATGATAAATTATAGCCTATGTGTTATTCTGATGTATAAACTATATTATTGTAAGTTTTCATTAAAATCCAGTAAACAGCTGTGACCGCGACTCACCACGCGTCAGCGTGTAACTCCTTGTGTGTTATTAAGTTAATGTATTGGTAATATTGTTTAGATTACGTTCACATGAGGCTTAAGTACCTATAGAACGCAAATACTTCAGCGCAAAGCTTCCAGGTAAACCATGTTGACAGTTGACCCGTCCGGCAAGTGAACATAAAGATTTATAGAACCGGGAAAGAGCGAAGTACAACTTACCATGCGATAAACAAATGACACACTCCAGCAACACGAAAAGTCTGCCCTTGAGCCTTATTAATTGTCATTGCATTCCCACCACGAGCCGACCGTTACACAAAAATATTCCTTTTAGCATGATTCAGTATTCACGCGCGATGGCTTAGTAGCGTATTTCATGTATTACTTTGGTGTTTCTATACCGATTTCTATGATTCTTTTTTTATTAAATAGTTAATAATGTTAACTTTTTTTAATACGGGATGAGTGAGAGAGTTATAAACGTAAGAGTAGACAAATATAATCAGAAAGCTCGGAACTGCTAAGCTATCGGGAGTTACACGTGTTATTGTGAGTCAACCAAAAAAGATAGACATATGCTGTCGTGGGATATTTTTTATATAATTTTAAGGTGAACATTTCCGTGATACATGATTTCTGTGTTGCTTCAACCATTAAGGCTGCACACGCGACAGAAGCTTAAAAAATTGAGTAACTTCCCCGTTTTCCTAACATTTCCCTACACTGCTTAGCTTCTATTGGTCTTAGCGTGATGAAAAGTATACTATTACCTGCCCAGGAGTATGAAGAATAATTGTACCAAGTTTCGTTAAAATCAGTCCAGTAGTTTTTGTTTCTATAACGAACATACAGAAAGACAGACAGACAAAAATTTTACTGATTGCATTTTTGGCATCAGTATCGATCACTAATCACCCCCTAATAGTTATTTTGAAAATATATTTCATGTACAGAATTGACCTCTCTACAGATTTATTATAAGTATAGATAATTTGTAAATGTCTTTTACTGCTTTGTTAATTCATCGATTTTGTGCTTGTAGTTTACTGATTTTTTTCTTTGTCTTCTGTTCTTATTCTATTTCTTTGTACTGTTTGTTCTCTTTGTCTGTCTGTCTCTGTATAATTTTAAGATCTTCAAAGCTATCTTATATATCGGGCGTAACAAAATAGACTGAACTAAGCGGGCATTCCTAGTAGTATACGTTTCAAATAAGTAGGCACCCGGTCATGCGCTATATTGGCCCCACCCTGGCGCCACATTGTACGTGAGTTGCTACGGTGTGCGGTGCTCAGTACTAGATATGGACGCCGGCTACCAAGATGGCGTCTGACCAACGGCCAACTGATTTGAAACGTTTAGTAATTGGTTAAGTATGTAAGCATTTAAAACTTAAAGCACTTAAATTCTGTCAAGATACACTTTTCTAAATGCTAACATACTTGTAAGGCTTTCCGAACATGCTGGTTTAGTATCTCTGTTCTGTTATACAAATTATATATGGTATAACAGAATATGCTTACCTACTAAACGAGCGGCCCTAAGTCAACATTATTTCAAATACAAAAAATGTGTTAGTTTTTTTGAGTGCGCCAGAGCTTCTAGCTTCCTAACTTCTCTCTCTGATGCGAATTAGTCAGGAACGACTAAATGTTATTTTGTTTACCTATTTATTATATTTTTAATTTTAATAAATTTGATAATAAATGGTTTTTTCTATTGATTCCTTATTTTTAATTTTTTTAGGGTCACCTAATTAAGGATTAAGAAAAATAAAAATAAAAAAAGAAACAAAGGAAGTGACAACCCTAAAATCAATTGTTGGGTTCATGTTTCTCCAAAACAATGGCTACAAACAACTAATAAAATAAATATTGCCAGAGCCTGTAGGATCTTAACTAAGCTAAGCTTGTACAGTCAAGGAATTTAATTTCCAACCCACCTAAGGTTCAATATCGTATAGCAAACTGTCACCATAAGAGCTAGCTAGAATAGGACGTTACTTTGACATATAACATGCATTGTTTTATATTAGTAACTAGTCAACAGATTAACTACGTTGACATAGCGAACTGAACTTTGGGACGCCATGGCCACTGCTGATGGAACCAGACCGATGAAATCTACCTACTAATTATAAATGTGAAAGTTTGTGAAGTATATAGATAGATGTTTGTTACTCAATAACGCTTCAGCCACTGGACGGATCGGGATGAAACTTGGCACACTTATAGATTAGATCCTGGAATAGCACATAGGCTACTTTTTATCCCGAAATATCAAAAGTTCCCGCGGGAATAACTATAACCGAACTTTAACTATAGCTATAGCTACAGCTTGATATAGCAAACTTAAAACACAGTATTAATACTGTGATTAAATAAAGGAGTCCAACGCCGATAACCGAATTTAGGGCGGGCGGAGCCGCTGGCAAAGTCTAGTAATAAATCCACAATCTTATAAACGTTTTCTTTAACAAAAACAACAAAACGAAAACATTATTTCTGACTCAATCACTGAGCAGTCTTTATAAAAACTATTAGGACACTTTTTAACGAATTGAATAAAATAAACTAAATAGCAATAAAAAAAAAGTTCTGATTAAAAACGTGTATATCCACCATCATTTTGAATGACGTCCAAAAGGCGTTCCGGCATAGATGAGATAAATTGTTCACATTTATTAGTGCCACGGAAATCTTGTGATTGTGAAGTGATTGATAAGTGCTTCAGGTGTTCTTTCGTTCTGATTGTTCCATCTTTGGACCATTATGCCCCAGAGATTCTCTATAGGGTTCAAATCAGCACTTTTTGCAGGCCAGGCATTTATATGATCTTGGTTGTGTCTGAACCAGTTACGCACAATTCTAGTGGTGTGAATGGTTGCGTTGTCTTGCAAAAAATCAATTGCAAATTAGTTCGTAAAGTCGGAAGCACACTTTCATCCAACAGGTCTACATAGTCCTGAGCGGTTGCTCTAGGTGGCAAATGCACGAGTTCTCCAACACCAGCTGAAGAAATCCAACCCGAAATGTTTGCAGTAATTCGTCCAGATGCATGATTAGCCACGACGTGGTTTTCTGTGTACCGGGTTCGATCAAACCGCCACAAGTGTAATCTTCCAGTTTGAGAACTTGAAAATGTCTTTTCGTCAATAAAAGCTGTAGTCGTCCAGTCAAAATTTAAATACTGGCGGGCGAAATGACGTCGGGCTAATTTATGATTCTCGGTCAAGGCATTTTTTTTCGCAGGCCGCCTGTGATGTAAATTCATAGCATGTAGGCAATTCCTAATTGTTCTAGGGTGAACGTCAAACATATCGGCAAATCGTACCGTTAACGTAAAGTCATCCAGAATGCCTTTGCATTGACCGGCGTTGGTCTTCAGTTATTGCAAGCGGGCGATGGTTATTTTGCCGTAGATCAATAAGGTTTCCTTCAGTAATATATCGCCATACCCAACGGCGAACTGTGTCTCTGCTCACATTTAACCGACGTGTTTTCTCATGAATCCCTATTCCTTCCTGGTGTAGCTCCACTATTGTTGCTCTCAATAGATCACGGTTAGCAGCAAGCATTTTATTTTTCAAATTATAAATGATTTGAAAATAATTTTCAATTTTCTTGATTGACACTGATACATGTTTGTCATTAGAAAAGCAAATGATAACTTTTCGTAAAGAGGTTATCTATAATGTGAAGTGACAAATAATACGTACCTATTGACATTTCAAGACTTTTACTGAAATAGAATTTTCGACCTTAATGCATTGCGAATGTCACGAAATGGGTAGGGAATTAAATTCCTTGACTGTACTATGGAGTCTAAACAACGGATACAAAGACTTATTTACCTTTTTGTAAACACAAAAGTATATAAATATAAATTTTTTTTTTGGACATTAAACTCAGCGCCATCTGGACCCAAAGTAAGCAAAGCTTGTGTTATGGATACCAGACAATGGATAAAAATACATATATATATGTCTTTTTTTGTAAATACATACATATTATACATAGATACACCTAGACTCAAGACAAATACAAAGGTTTTTTATCACATAAATGTTTGTCCAGTGCGGGAATCAAACCCACAAGCTCTGCGCAGCAGTCAGCCACACTACCAACTATGCTGCTTAAATATAACATAACAGACATAAACATAAATGATCATCACATAACATTAGTCCGTGCGAGTATCGAACCCTCGCCTCTCGGAGCGGCAGGCAGTCACTACTACCAAGAAAGCCACGGAGCTGAAGTTTCTGCTTGTTTGACACTTTTTTATGTGCTTAGTTCCGTCACGCGCCACAGTTTGCCCACGACGTGGTTTCTGGCGCTATCGAGTTGGGTTACACTCCGACCACCGACCTTAATGGAGAAACTAGCACAGGATTCACCATCGCACAAACTCTGACCGAGTAAGGTTTTTTTTTTATTTTTTTGCTTTCTTCTTTTATACATTGTACCTTTTTACCCAACTGACACAGACGGTGGATAATGTTTTTCGCGCTTATGTATGTATGTATGTAGGTATGTCCGTTCTATTGTGACCTACTTAATTTATCAATTCTGTAAGACATTGGTTATTAGTGATGAATACATAAACTTTCTTTTTTTTATATTTTGCAATTAGATACTTTTTTATGTTGTGCTTGTGCATTTCATGTTTTTTGTGTTTGTAATGAAAAGTGTCCTTCTATGATAGGAAGAGAAAGGGAGAAAAGAAATGCCCTTGCTGATTTTTTTGCCGGTTCTTCTCAGTACAAGGTCTTCCACACTATAGAATTACAAACCGATGGCGTAGTGACATTCATAAGTGCTCAATTATTTTTTTATACCACTAAGGTGGCAAACAAGCTTACTTTCCGCCTGATGGTTAGCCGTCACCGTAGCCTATGGACGCTTGCAACACCAGGGGTTATCACTTGCGCGTTGCCGACCCTTCAGAAATCTAATAACTTCTTTCTTGAAGAACTCCTTGCAGTAGTAAACCTTTATAATTAAATTATAATTCATAAGTAGCCTAAATTGAATAAACGATATTGATTTGATTTGATACTGTAGCCTAAACGGCTGAACCGATTTCAATAAATGAGGTCTCAAATGAAAATTTGTAATCTCCCGAGTGTTATATGGTACATAATAATAATATAATAATCACAATAATATATATAGTTAAGGGCGAGTCAAAAAAAATTGGAAAAAAAAACTAAATCTAAAAGGCTGTAAATAAAAATAAATAAATAAAAAACTCGACTGCAAAAACATTAATAACTAAAAAACAAGAAACAAGTGCTATTAAAATATACCAAATAAATTAACTATAAACAGGCGGGACTCATTTCAATGCAAGTTCAAATAGCCTTTGCGCAATTACAAGAAAAAAAAAAAAAAGATACAGAGAGATTGAGACAGAGCACAGATTGCTCAAACTACACAATTAGGTACCTTAAAATGAGTCCCACCTGCTTATAGTTAAATATTTAATATGTTTTAGGTGCACTTATTTAAATCTTTTTAGTTCTTAATGTTTTTGCAGTCGGATTTTTTTTTTATATTTTTGTTTACGATTGTAATCAGAAGGCTTCTTAGTTATAGTGACACAATCTTGTCTAACCCGATGGTCAAACCTGAAAACTACCATCGCCATACCGAAATGCTGTGAACTTACGCGACACTAGCGACTGACACCGGGTCTGAAAATTAAATGAGTATTAAATTAAATATGAAATGAAATATTACATACTAAATGAAAAACATACATAGTAATCTACAATCTATAAACGAAGGTAAAACCTTTAAATTCATCACCTTTTGTTATTGTTGTAACCCTATTACTTCTTCATTTTTTTTCCTCAACACTTTAAAAATATTTACCTTATACCCATAGCAATAAATAATAATTTGTTTTCAATTTTTTATTATGATAAAATGTTATCAGCTTGTAAATCCGCTAAAGTCAGTAGCACTCACGTTCAGAAGTACACCATCCACATTTGTATAGGAGTACACCTAAGGAGGGATCCTTATGTGGACGATACACCACTAAATTGATAAGAAAACTCGACACGTGTTTCGCCTAAACACGATATATCTTCAGGAGACGCAAGTTGTTTGTGCACTATACCTTCACCTACACATGTGGTTGGTGGAGTGCTACTGAATTGTTTTAAGCGGATTTGCAAGGTAGTAATAACATTTTATCATAATAATACATTTCCGCAAAGTAACGCTTGACTCTATCAATATTTTTTTATTCATTATGATTTTTCTTAATTAAAATAAATAAATACTTAAAGAATTTTAATTGGGGCGCGATGTTTTCGTGCAGGTGATGCGGCTCATAGAAAAGAGCTGTAAGGGTTGTCGGCGACTGGACAAGCCTTAGCGACTGCTGTCATGACCTTATGCTATAACACCAGCAGGACCGACGTCTTAACGTGGGGCTAGAGTTGGGTTCATACCCGGTAAATATTAATAGATACCTTTATTTACCTGGGTATTTTTAATTTAAACCCGGTAAAAAATAGAAATACCCAGGAATTACTAATATTTACCAGGTATGAACCTAACGTTACGTGGGGCACATTGAAACATGGAACTCAGAAAAATGTGTCACTAGACGCTCACCCATACAATAAATGATTACACTTGACTTTACTTTACTTCGCGTATGGTTTAAAATGCTTGAAAGAATTAAAACTTAATTAATTAGGAGTCATATGTATTATTTTTGAATAAAAAAATTGTATTATAAGCAGTGTAAGACTATATTGTATTATTCTTAATATAAAGTTGGAAAAACATAAAAGGTTAACTACTTAGTTTCTTTGCCGTTCTTCTCGGTAGTAAAATCATTCCGAACCGGTGGTAAAGTTCATCCAGAAGATTCAAATCTACTTAAATAAAAATTCGTTTGAGTTTGAGCTACCAATAACGAATGTTACAGGGCCATAAGCTCCATTATAACAGTGCTATACTGTTATACTGTTTTAAGGGTGCTGTGCTACTCTTATTTACATTTTAATTTAATTTAATTTTATTTTTCAGTGGTGGATCCCGATGTAGCACAGCTCGAAGCTACCTTCGTCCCGCATCCCATCGCAAAAATCTTCACGTTTTGCTGCACGCCCATGTCTCCAGAGTTATTATAGGTCCACTCCTGAAGAAGGTTACTGGTGTTGAGTACTTGAAGAACGGAGAAACCAAGATTGTTGGCGTTGATAAGGAGGTGTGTAGCTCCACCAACCCGTACTAGGCCACCGAGGTGTACTATGGCCTAAGCCTACTTCTTCAAGGAGAAGCCTGTGCACCTGCAGTTGGGCGTATTACGGCTGAGGCGAGAAATCCGAGTGTAGCTATATAGGTTTCTGCCAATGCCCGGTGTTATTACGACTTGCTGACCTAATGCTATTTGTACATGTATCACTTTCAATCCCCTTCCATGATCAGAGTATGAGAAATGAAGTAATGATTTGTTTTATTTTTGCAGGCTATTCTTTCAGCTGGTTCCCTGAACTCTCCTCAAATTTTGATGTTATCAGGAGTAGGCCCTAGGCCAACCTTGGATAGATTCAATATCCCTACCATTAAGGACTTGCCCGGTGTGGGTCAGAATCTCCACACTCATGTGGGAGTAGACCTTTCGTTTGTTCTTACTAAGGAGCCTGATGTTGCTATCCTAAACTGGGCTTCAGCTATGGAGTACATGGTGAATAGAGAAGGACCGCTGTCTTCTACTGGAATGTCTCAGGTAGGCAACTATACTCAAAGGCGTTAAGTATTTTCTTTATAATATATAATACAACATAAGTTATCTTTCGGATAACGAATGAAGCACATTTTTTTTCAGACAACGTAAACGTAATAAGAGATATTCAGATAGATTAGGACTAAAATTGAATGTCAAATACAGAGAGAATGTAAGCTATTTTTTAGGCAACGTAAAAACCACGACGTCATATTGTAATATGGGGTTCTTATAAAAGAAGTGGTAAGATTTGGAGAGTTGGTAATTTGCAAGTAATGCCCCCGAAGTTGCAAGCGTTCATAGGCTGCGATGACCGCTTCACATCAGGCGTGCCATTAGCTTGTTTGGCACCAAGTGGTCTCTAGGTACCTTTGTTTGGCACCAAGTGGTTAGGTACCTTTCGGACAACGTATTAAACACAACATAAGTTATCTTTCAGACAACGTATTAAGATACAACATAAGTTAACAGTCAGACGTGCTAAACAGTCATGCTATGATCAAAAAAGGATTCATTAACTTAGATGGATTCATTAATGGATTCTCATATAGTTTTAAATACAAGTTGATTCTTTAAATGCATCATCTTTATTATAACAACGATTTATCAACGGATCCATGTTTGATATGATATTCACTAGTTCACTGCTTTATTTGCCAGCTGACCGGTAAAGTAAACTCTCGGCTAGCAGCCGCTGGCGGAAGGAACCCAGATATCCAGTACTTCTTCAGCGGTTACTACGCATCCTGTGGCGACGGACATGTTATCGACGACGAAAAAATTGCCGAAATCACTGACCGGAGACATATCTCGTAAGTCATAATTAACACATATAAATATTAAAACTTTAAACATGATATTCATAATTCTTCTTTTGTGTAAAAATTACCCTACCAAAACCATGTTTCCAGAGTTTCAGCTGTGGCGCTTCAACCTCGCAGCCGCGGGTACCTGACGCTGCGATCAGTAGACCCACTGGAGCCACCACTGATGCAGCCCAACTACTTCCAGGATGAACACGAGCTGGACGTGCTGGTTGACGCAGCGAAGATCGCGTACAAACTTGCCAACACTACGGTAATTAATAATCTTTTTAGACTGACTTACACTACTTTCAAAGTAGTATAGTTATGGAATGAGCTCCGTGCTGAGGTTTTCCCTAGGAACTAGCCAATGGGGTTCAAGTAGGTAGTGATTTGATTGTCAAAGGGTCGCAAAAACGTGAGCAATACCCATGGTGTTGTAAGCTTCCACAGGCTGCGGAAAATGCTTTACACTAGGCGGACCATATGCTTGTTTGCCACTTTAGTAGTACTTAAAAATCTGCAGGGAATTCCTTCGCAGACTTTGGTCACGTCTGTGCGGATTAATTTTTCCCTAACGACTACAATATGGGGTTCTTCAACGAAGAAGTTATTGGATTTGCAAAGCTGCGGTGACCGTTTCACATCAGGTGGACCGAAAGCTTGTTTGCAACCTTAGTAGTATAAAAAAAAATCTCGAATAAGGAGTCTCTCTAAGTCAAGTCTAATTAGGCCCACCCTAGTTTTATAATTTCTCTTGCACTTACACACACGTATTTAGAATCGCTATTCAATGTACCTGTACAGAAGATAAGGGAGCTTATTGGGAATTGTCGCCTAATACGCCAGACTCTGGAATACGAGAGACAAATGTAGGTAAGTAGATCTTACCTAACACTTACTCATTCCGAATAAAACCCTAAGTCGTTTGATATCTTTAGAGTCGCGACAAAGATGATAACACTGTTAACAATGATCTCGAACAGGGTTCACATTTTTATGACGTTACAGCCGAATATGTGACGTTACAGATGAATATGTGACGTTACAGCTGAATATGTGACGTTACAGCTGAATATGTGACGTTACAGCTGAATATGTGACGTTACAGCTGAATATGTGACGTTACAGCTGAATATGTGACGTTACAGCTGAATATGTGACGTTACAGCTGAATATGTGACGTTACAGCTGAATATGTGACGTTACAGCTGAATTTGTGACTCATGCTGGTATGAAATGATAGTTCTAACACTGTTTGTCGTGTGGTCTCGTCGGGATAGTGTAGCGACACCATGGCTTAGTAACGCGAAGATTTCAAACGCAGCCCTGTTTTGTAAATAATTAGAATTTGTTATTATTAATACATAACCTAAAATTTTTGGCGAAAATTTCTTATTACAATGTAAATTACTAAAGTGATATTAAATAAATACCTAGTGATGATGTGTATGAGACATTAGGCAATGATTCGGGTTTAAACCAGAGTCTAACTAAATACAGAAAACCATACTTTTTCAATAATAAATAAGGTTGCTTGATAGAGATTGCTCTTTAACTATAAGGCCGCCTGTTAAAGCTATGTAACTACATTATATAGAAATTAATGTTTTATATATTTTTGATGTATAATGAAGGATATAGAGGTACTGCAGCGTGCGGGGGCGTAAATATGCTGCTTCTATCTATTTCTATTTAGGTATCGGGATTTCTGCTAATAAAAAGACAACATCGGGAGTTCTTTTCTATATTCAGATGTTCTTTTCTATCGCCACAAGAGTATACAACATTTAGGTTCATCTACTACCTAGGAGAATTATTATACAATATTAAACTTATCTGCAGTACATCTTCTTCGATTAGGCCATCCTTCAATAGGCCTCGGATCGTCGAGTCGATACATTGGATAAAATATATATTAGGACATTAAATCGCGATGGTGGCGATGCTTGGAATATTTTGGGTACTGGAGTATCTTACTTTAAGTCCACTGGCATTATAAAGCCATTCTACCAATTTAAGGGCTCCCTGATAGAGACAGGAATCGACCCTCCAAATTTATATAGACTTGTCCGATCTATATTTTTCACTCGAATGTCAATTAATAACAAAATAATGACAAGCTCGAAATTCCGATTGTTTTTATTTAAAAACGCACTGACACCATCTATTATGTTTTCATAAAACTACTACGAAGTATTTGCTGCGTGAAAAACGTTCGCTAGCCTATTTACTTCCTTTACACTCAACAAGAGGTCGTAACCTCTACATATTTCCCACCGATCGGCCAGAAAATTATAGCAACTCGTTGCGTATAATTTTCTATTCGCTACCTATAAACTACCCATCGAAATCACAAATGGCGGGAAATCTACATTACCCTACTGATTTTAACCTAAAACCGGGACACTTCGTCACGCGATGCCAAACCATATGCAAATGGTAAATTAACTAAATCAGAATCCATTTAGGATTTTTAGTTGATTTTCCTCCGGATAAACCACGGTAAGGATCCAAAGACATGGCACTATCGACCTCCTTATCGAACACTAACTTGTTTAAATGTCGGGCAACTCCCTTCAAATTAATTCATTAATAACGCCAACACAAAACAGTTTTACATTTTTGACTTTTGAAGTCAAACTTCAAAAATATTATACACTATAATACCCTATCAACCTACGTTAATTACATTATAATCGATTCAATATAACAAAACAAAAGCTAATCACAATTGTACCTATAACTGACTTTACTTTAAACATCTTTTAGTTTTTCTCATAAAACAAAATCTCTCGTCCTCCTAACTTCCATTTACATTTATCACTTTTAATACAAGTTAAAAACTGTAATGCAGCTCAATAAATCATTCGCGTCAAACAGTGTTCATTTGATTCTAAATTCAATTCGCGTTTTATAAAACCTACCCGTATTGACCTACAATTGATCCCTAAATCAGCATCTCCTTTTCTGAATATCTCTGAATTGGAAGGCACACAAAAAAAATTAATAATCAATCTATAAATACAATGGTCCTTCATACTCGCTTATACTTTTTCATCAACAATTCAAAATTAAAAACAATATTAAGATACTTATCTTAACTAGATTTGGTGGCGCATCACCCTGCATTAAGTGCAATACCTACCTAACTTACTTTAACATGTTGCAATAACACAAAAACTCCTACTTTCGGCTTGCATTAGCCTTTATAAACCTCGTACCTCATATTTATTCCATTTCTAATAAACTAATAAACAACTGTACTAATTTCCTATAACTCCTTAACAATTAATAAATTCATCAACTATGAGAATATTTATTTTACACCAAATACCTACCATACATCCTAAGAATCTCATAAACTTTCATTACCTGAATTATAATTAAACAAAGTTTCTTTTCCTTTAAGAAATTCAATGTATATCCTATCGCGCATATTTTCAAATTGTAAAATCTTTACTTTACATTTAATATCTTCATAAGAAAATGAAGAAAATAACATCATTTACATATTCCATTCCATTTACAACTTTTCTTTTCCCTTGTTAACTAATAATAAAATTCATTAACCACAATAACAATTAAGGATGGAGTCATTTCCTTTAATTACCCTAACTTATTAATACAATATATTATTAACAACCATTACCTTTATATCCTTTTTTTATTAAAGTCATATGTCATGTTCGCATTAAAAAAACAACGAACGTCGCGTAAATTACTTCCAATGAATTCTCATTCCTACTCATACTTAACCCTAATACCTAATACTAATCATATAAACTCGAAGATTTACCCTGTTTCATTTTCGATTCGAAAACGAATAAAAAAAAATATTTTTTTTTCTCAAGATTCACCCTTGACATATTATATTTTTTTTTTCCAAGTTTCACACTTAACTACCTGGATAGGAATTGCTATCCTACCTAAAAAAAAAAAACTTTACACCTACGGCTCCTACTTGGCCCTAATCCTATTTGGAACTTATTTAGATTATACCTAATGACTTAGATCACCTAAATCTCACTCGACCATAATTACTATTCCAATACCATTGGTCCGAATCACGCTTGACACAGATCACCCTTGACCTAAACAACCTTCAACCATATAACTCATTATAATACCTTTAAAATATCAATGGTTCGCACTTGGCTCTAACCTATTATACACATCAATCTATCGTTAAATTATTTACCTACGGATCCCTACACATTATATCTATTTACCCTTGACAATATTTTATATCATTATATATTTATAAGATGCAAAAACCTATACACAGAACCCTATATCTCTTCAAATCAATTCACTCTTTACAATGCCTTTTTATTTATTTATTTAATTTTATTATAAAAATCTACATACGGAACCTTACTTAAATAAACTAAAACTCCTCTTGACTTCATCTAACCCTTTTCCTAGTGGAAACTTTCCATACTTAACTTACTAATCTTAAGGAACCCTATCTTAAGATATCCTATCTTTTAATATAATAATTAAATTCAATAAAATGAATCACCTTACGGAACCCTACTACTGACTAACATCAATCTGTCTTAGCCCTATCTATTGACAAATATAACCTTGTCCTCTGAATTCGCTCGTCCTATACTAACTACTGTCATCCTAAACACATCTCACAATAAGATATTCCCTACGGAACCTTATCTAACTTCAAACTTCTCTATGCTTGACCTATTTTCATATGAAGACTTTGTATTTTCTAACAAAATCTCATATATCAAATCCTACTGAACTTTTCAATAAAATAACCTACACCTAATAAAATTCCTATCATTCTCCACTAAATCCTACTAGTATGACTACCTCCTACAACTATCAACTTACCAAACCCTCATTTCCTATAAACTCTTTTTATACCTCAATCTATGCTCCTACAATATTTACTTACCTCCAGCGTGTAACTTAGTACAAGGTTCAAGTTTCACATGACTTGGTGACCTTCTCTTCCTGCTTTACTCATTTCTATGACCCACTTTACGGCTAGTCTACAGCCTTCTTCTATCCTATTTCATTTACATTAACTTCTATCCATATATATGTAGCACAACCACAACCATAATAATACAACCAAAATGAAAATACCCTATTATTTTACGTTACCATGACAACTAGAATAACATGGCTCACTCATCCAATCTTTGCTTTAGCAAACCTTTATTGCTATGACAACTTCAATAAATATCATGCGCTCTTCACCTATTGTATTTTATCGGATAACTTTTCCTGATATTCTACAATGACATTTCATTATCACTCGACATTACCTAAGTTTGACTTTCAAACTTCTAAACTTTTAAGAAATTACCTACTTCTTTCAAGTATTTCTTACTTACCTAGTATAGTTTAGCAAACCTACATCACATAGCTAAATAAACTATATGCCTAAATTACAACACGAATATTACCAATATCCGCTACTAGACATTCTACATTTTAAAAAATTCAACCTAATCCGTCTTAAATATCTAAAATTATCAATCGAATATTAACAATGTCCGTTACTAGACCTTCTGAATTTTGAAAATTCAACCTAATCCATCTACAATATCTAAAATTACCAATCGAATATTAACAATGTCCGTTACTAGACCTTCTGAATTTTGAATAAATTCAACCTAATCCGTCTAAAATACCTAAAATTACCAATAGAATATTAACAATGTCCGTTACTAGACCTTCTGAATTTTGAAAATT
Source organism: Apoda limacodes (assembly GCA_946406115.1). NCBI lineage: Eukaryota > Metazoa > Arthropoda > Insecta > Lepidoptera > Limacodidae > Apoda > Apoda limacodes. The sequence goes on from OX291559.1 coordinate 15,344,167, forward strand.
CAGTGTAGTCAAAAAAAAATTGACTAAAACTAGCCTGACTAGCTTTATACCCTGACTTCATTATCTATATATAAATAAATCGATCTGTCCATTTATTTATTTTACCAAGTAAGTTAGTTGAATTAACCTATTTATAAGGTTAATCTCGGACGGAATACTTTTAACCTATTAAAATGTACAGGACCTACCTGTCTATCCGTACGTACATTTCTCAACAACGCATTATTATGCCTAACTAACCTAACAATCTCATAAGGACCCTTATAAATCTTCTTTAATTTATATGAGAATCCTGTTCGTCGTTTATCAAAATATAACAATACTACATCTCCTACAACCAAATTTTTCGGTTTCGCCCGACGATCAAATACAACTTTTTGTTGCTGCTGCGCTCGCATTATCCTTTGCCTAACTTTTCCTAAGAAAATATTAATATACCTTCCTAATTTACCTACTTGGCGGAAGTTTTCGTAGCTCTTCCTTACTATGTGGCAAAAATTAACACACCTCATATATGTAAGTGGTAACCTTACGTGCTTGCCACTTACCCTCGTCGACTTCATGCGACCATAATTCCTAATCTTCTGTTGCTGCCTAATCTTACCATAGAAGGAAATAATCAACAATACACTGAGATACATATATTCAAAGTAGCTTTGCCCGGCTTTATTCTCTTTCTTAACCAATGTGCTAGATTTTGCCCGGTTGCCTCGCGACTTTTGTCTAGTCTTCCTACTTGATGCTTGAGCACATGGTTGCTTAGTTTTAGAGTCCAACTCTCCTCGCTCGGCCCTATAATACTCTTTTGAGATACTCATCTTCTCCCTATCTTCCACCATTAAAACACTATCTGCCCTATCCTTCACTACATTTGTAGCCAGCACATTGTATACATTCTTCGAACTTGGATCCATGACATGTGGCTTTAATTGAGGAAACGATACTATTACCTTATCGCCAATATATACATTTTGCTTCATTAAGTCAATATGACAATTGTACTTATGCAAAAAGTCAAGACCTAAAATTGGAAATTTGCAACCGTTAAGAACAATAAAGTCTACTTCAAAGACTTTTTCTGCAATTTTGATATCGATGCTATGCAATCGATATCCTTGGCTCAGTGTACCATTAGCCGAAGTCATTCGCACTCCTTCTTCTTCACGTACATCTTCCTCTGCGAATAATTTGTGGAAAATACATTCTGGCAAAATGGATATCTCTGATCCTGTATCCATGATACACGGTATCCTATTTCCACGTAAAGTAATCGGAATCTTCACGAGATTAGGTGCATTCCTAATAGTATTAAAATTAACAACACATTCTCGATTTTCAATATAGTTGTTGTTTAAGCCCCCTGCTGGTTCTATACCTGACCACATCTGCCCATGCTCCCTCTTTACAGACTTTCTACTATTATAAAACTTTGACTTACTGAAATTGTTTCGTTGGTAGTAATCTCGGCATTTATTCCAACCTCTCTTTGGTCCTTCTCCGTAAGTCTTCTTTTCATAAACACGATTATATTTTCTCCAGGGCAATGGTCTTGCCGATTTATTCCGAGGATAACCAGCTTTCCGCGGGTGGCTAGAATTAATATCAGGAATTACCGTTTGGACAACACTATTTACATTTTTACAATTATCTACAGGACTATCTGCCATCTTCTCAACTTTTTATTCTTAAGCTTAAATATATATAAGGGTATAATTTTTTCCTGCCACTGGGATAATACGCTCGATTCAAATCGTTGTATTATAATGTCCTCATTTGTGACATTACACTTCGCCGCCTGTGCCAAAAGTCTATACAAGTATGGCTCTACACCTTCCTGTGCATGTTGTGCCATATCATAGAATACTTGCATAGGATCCTTAGGCTCTATTTTAGACCTAATGCATTTTACAATCTCTTCATACGTTGTGCTTTCTTCTAATTTTTTATGCACTGAGAGATAATTGCGCCAGTGACCTGGCAATAACAATTCCAGAACCTGCCGACCCTTTGTTGCTTTGTCGAAACCCATTACTACAATGTGCACCTCAAGTTCATTGAGGGCTCTTAATACCTCTGACCCATCACCTGACATTCTCCTAGATAACTCTTGGACATTTAGAGACATCATTGCTAAATAATTTTACCTTTTTCTATCCCTTTGTCACCTGATTTAGCGGACAACGGCGTACTCCACCATATGCAGCGTGCGGGGGCGTAAATATGCTGCTTCTATCTATTTCTATGTAGGTATCGGGATTTCTGCTAATAAAAAGACAACATCGGGAGTTCTTTTCTATATTCAGATGTTCTTTTCTATCGCCACAAGAGTATACAACATTTAGGTTCATCTACTACCTAGGAGAATTATTATACAATATTAAACTTATCTGCAGTACATCTTCTTCTATTAGGCCATCCTTCAATAGGCCTCGGATCGTCTTGTCGATACATTGGATAAAATATATATTAGGACATTAAATCGCGATGGTGGCGATGCTTGGAATATTTTGGGTACTGGAGTATCTTACTTTAAGTCCACTGGCATTATAAAGCCATTCTACCAATTTAAGGGCTACCTGATAGAGACAGGAATCGACCCTCCAAATTTATATAGACTTGTCCGATCTATATTTTTCACTCGAATGTCAATTAATAACAAAATAATGACAAGCTCGAAATTCCGATTGTTTTTATTTAAAAACGCACTGACACCATCTATTATGTTTTCATAAAACTACTACGAAGTATTTGCTGCGTGAAAAACGTTCGCTAGCCTATTTACTTCCTTTACACTCAACAAGAGGTCGTAACCTCTACAGTACCTAAATATATTTTTTTAATTTATTCCAGATAATGCGTGAGAAATATGGAATGATGCCTCTAGAGGGTTACGGTGAAGAGTGTGAGGGTGGTGGTTCGGAGCCTACTGACGATTTCTTCAGGTGCCTGGCCAAGCACCACACGGCTCCAGAGAATCACCAGGTGGGAACTTGCAAGATGGGACCCGAGTCCGACATCATGGCTGTTGTAGACATGCAGCTGAAAGTGCATGGAATCGAAGGTATTTTATGTTGATATATTACTTATTATTGCATAACGCTTGACATTATTTTAATTTAATATTAAAAATGTGAAAGAGTGAAAGTTTGTTTGTTTGACCTTTCTTTAACGTTACAACGGAATAACGGATCGACGTGATGTTTAAGACAGCAAAGATAGGTTATGGGCCTAGTACTTTTATCTCGATAAAGATTTCTCAACCGCAGTGCTGCCATATTGCCAATTTGCTTATATTAGTTTGTTCTTACCTCTTTCAAAGGTTATCTGTAAGAAATCGTACATTAGTGATTACTGTGATTAGACATTTTAATAAAATTTTATCAGTCGATTTTTAACACGCTTTTCTAAGCTTTACTTGTACTATGTACCTATGTAAACAAATATCGCAACTTGAATTCAATCAACTTCTACTTGTATCGATTTAAAACTTTGCAAATGTATACTTACTATATCAATGACAATACAATAACGTAGTTCCACCGAACTGATCTGATGATGGAATCAGAAGGTGAATAGTAAAACTCTTCAATGGCTTCTAGTAAACCCCTCAAGTTTGAGTTCATTTGGTTGGTTTTAACGAATCCAACTTGCTGACGAGGGTCTGCTGATAAATCCTGGAGATGGATAGTGAAACTCATATTAATAACTATTGAGTTACCAGCGAGCCCCTCGAGTTTGGACTCATTTTGTTGGTTTTGACGTGTTGAATACATTGTAGTTGGTGATGTGGGTCTAAGGATGTACCCTGGAGGTAGGTAGTGGAACTCTCCTATAGTTACTAGTCAACCACCTGGATTTTGGACTCATTTAGTTTCTTTAACGAGTCAAATACATCACACCTGGTGAAGAAAGTGTGTTCTTAAGATCATAAAATATAATTAACTACTACTGCAAACAATAAAAGGTAATAGATAGATAGATAAATAAAATACAAACATTAAGTATATATTTTTTTGTTAGTAAATATAATCAGTTGTCTGGTACCAATAGTACAGAGCAAAAAACTTTTCTGACCTAATAACCTCTTAATCCTGGGTGTTTGGTCGCTAGTGTCGTTGTAATTTCAAAATGGCGACCGTAGTTTTTAATTTCATTTAGGCCACCGGGTCAGAAAAGTTTGTTGCTCTATACAAAATTTGCGTGAGTTAGATATGTTAAAAAATATTTATTTGTTTACTTATTTTCAGGCCTCCGTGTAATAGATGCCTCCATTATGCCAGTCGTACCATCAGGTAAGTTTTCACTAATATTTTTATAATTTTTATTAAAAAACATATGTATATCGGTTAAATTTATTAACTTTTTGAAAATACAGGCAGACCAGATTTTACCGACCTATATTAATCTAGTCAAATAAGGGATCAATCTCGGAATGAGAGATAATATGCTGTAAGCGGTTCTACGGTCAAAACTTTCTTTTATTATAATATTATATTATAATATTATATTGTGCAATTGTAAGTGCGGGTGCAGAAAATGCACATGAAAGATGGTTAGAATAAAATTTGCCGCAAATTTTATGCTCTTTAATTTTAAATGTTACCTATAACTCCAAAACTAATGCAAAGATCGATTTATCGTCCCCGAAACCTCCTGCATACTAAATTTCATGAAAATCGTTGGAGCCGTTTCCAAAATTTCGGATTATATATATACCTATATATATATATATACATATATACAAGAATTGCTCGTTTAAAGGTATTAGATATATATAAATATGTAGTTAGTCTATATGGGCTTCTAAACAGATTTGCCGAATTTTTTAAGTGTACGTACGTATATGATGTATGTATCGTTTACTATATAATACGTACTCAGAAACAAGTGGTCTGATTTATTTTTTTATTGAATTAGGTAACGTTTAACCAAAAATAAAAATTGTTTTTTGTAACTTTGCTGCAACTTTGTGGTAGACGACTCCAAGATGACAAGAGTACTAAACTCAACGCACCATGTCTGTGCCTAGGACTTATTTTTTACTATGAGTGGGATTGTAAAGGTGGTGTATTATTATTAATCTTATTATTATTAATTTATTCTGTGAAGTAGCCATTTGGCTACTTTTGATCTACGAAGGCTTAATACTACTTAAATAACTTATGGTAAAAAGAGTAAAGGTTCGATACAATTTTAAACTTTAATTACTTGGGGTGATGGCATACCCAAACGAGTAAAGCTTGCAAGAATTTGATTAATTTTATAACAGTGAAAAAAATATGTGTTCAAACCTTAATTACGTCCATTGGCTAATCTACACTAATATTATAAAGAGGAAAGATTTGATTGTTTGTTTGTTTGTATTGAATAGGCTTCGAAACTAATGGACCGATTTGAAAAATTCTTTTACCATCAGAAGCCGACATTATCCCTGATAAAGGCTACTTTTTACCGCGGGAAAATGCTTCATTCCTACGGGAAAACGGGTAATAGGACAACGGGTAGTAAGAATTATCCTTCCGTACTTATCTTTTTTACATAACTTCTAAACGGCTGAATAGATTGGGTTGAAATTTTGTATGTGTACTTCCATGGTTTCACAGACATGAATGTATTATGTCATTACAGAGGAAATATTTGATTGTTTGTTTTTTTTTAGGGTAAAAGAAATTTAGGGCTGGCGAAGCCGCTGGCAGAAGCTAGTATTATAATAATTTGGCTATTAAAACATAAAAAAAAAATCTGACTCTATTTGGGCTTTAATTCAAATTGTTTGGAAAACTAAAAGTGATATTCTCTTGACTCTTATTTCATAAAATATATTTAATATGACCAATCAAATTTGTTAATTTCATAGTTCTAAATTTTTTTTGAATTTTATACCGTCAAAAAACTGAGAAAATTGGGATTATCAACGTGCGGTCACGTGCTAGCGCCTATCGTACGTGGAACTGTGTGTCTTTGTATGCTTTTATAGTGTAATATGTCTTTGTACACTGGTCGTATAGGCACGCTTTTTCTAGCCTTAAGGGAAATGTAGCAGCTGGAATAAGTCTGTGAGTTTCAATAAGCATTTCTGCTAAATGTGGCCAATTTTAGTTCTAGTTAGCTACGCCCCTTTAACGAGGAAGAGAAATCCAAAGCCTACTAAATAACTGTATTTTTATTACAGGTAACACTGCTGTGCCTACAATAATGGTAGCAGAGCGAGGAGCGGAGTTTATTATAACCAAATATCAACAGACCCCTAACCGATCCGGCATCGGGGGTAACACTCCCGGTAACAGTGGTGACGCTGCCGGTAACGACGGCAACAGTGCCGGTAATAGTGTTAACAATGGTAATGGCAGTGAATTTGAAAATCGATTTGGAGTTCCAGCAGAAGATGTGGGCAGTACAGAGAGTACCACAAGAGGCAACAGGTGGGTGCTAGAGATATATGCTACTGTATATAAGGTGTAAGGATATTATGTGCCTGAACTAAAATGGGAGGTAGTATCAAGAATATTAACTAAGACACTAATTAAATTTTTTTGCCCTGACCAACTAACCTTTTAGAAAAAATTAAAATTAACCTACTTAGTAATTTTTTACTGTGGCAAAATGCTACTTTAGTATTTGTACTGTGCTGTGAGTGTAATGTGTTTAACTCATTTATGAATGAATGTCAGATTTAAACACTGTTTGACACTAACTGTTTAGTCAGCTGGTTAGTGACACAAACTTGCTTAACCTGGTTTGATCGCTAGTGTCGCGTAGTTTACAGCATTTTAATGGTGAAGGTTGTTTTCTTTTTTAAACACACCGGAGCAGAAACATTTTTTACACTGTACCGTAGTTTGACCTAACGAGACTTTGTTTGGTGTGTTTCAAAGTTTATCAACTTATCTAAGATATTACATTATTATGTACTTAAATTTATTTATTAAAATATTTTTTGCACAAACCCATTTCTACACGGCCCAGCCTATCCACTTTACACTAAAGTTAACGTTTAGGTATTCGCGCACACTTGGCGGGCATATAATGATTTTGTGCTCCATAATCCTGATAGTAAAGTCTGGTTTGAAAGAGTTGGAGATACGGGTCCGTATTTAGTTTGTTCAGAACACTGATTCAAACACTATTTTACTGTTTATTTATTTTGCACATTTTTTATTTACTCATGCCACTAACACATAGGCATCGACACGTCACATTTTTTTTTCTTTTCGACAGTTTAAATGTCAATTCAATGGGATTTGTTTGACATTCATTACCGATACCATTGCCGCGCGCGTAGATATTGAACAGTATACAATATTATTTCACGCAGTAATGGAAATGGTATGTGATGGGCTTGAAAACTTTTACCACTGGAGTAAGGCAATCGGCTAGCCGGCGACAGCGTGATACGTGAGGGTGGCAGGAGTTGCGCGGGGCAGTCAGCTTGACATTGCCCATTGTCAAAATCTAACAATTACTACAGACTACTACGGGGCTTAACGGGGTGATTTAAAGCGACGTCTACGCGACTTACCGGGATAATTTTGAAGCGTTTTTATTTGTTTATTTTTTGTATGAAAAAATAATCACGTTAAGAACAAAAAAAAATATACACTACCTTAATCTATATTTTTGATACTGCCACCCGTTTCAGTGCAGGCACATAATATTCTAGTACCCTATATAGTAAGGCTGCCGGTTCCTTGCCAAATCCTTTTGCCAAAAAAAAAGTTAAAATATAGTAATGTATTTCTATGAATGCCTGCCGGATCAAAGCGCGTGCTGTCTACCGCAGATTTGTTACACCAAATCTATTGAATCTTAAAATACAACACAAGAAAAGCTAAGGATATTGTATTTGAAGTTTAAGTTTTCTATGAAAAACCGGTTGAGTACCTACAAGCCATCTAAAACCGACTATCTTAATAAAAATTAAACCACACATCTGTAATTTCAGCGTTTCGTAGAGACAACAAAGAACTGTTTGCCAGTAGGTATATCTCCTAAAATCTACTCCAACAGTCTGCGTAAAAACATTACTGTGTCAGAAATAACTGTGTGACGGAAAAATACCAAAGTGATATAGAAATGAACACAGAATACTATATGTATGTGTAGTAATAGACCTACCTACCTACTACTAAGATAAATAATGTTGATTGTCTCCTAAGGCCTATTCCACCAAGCTTTCTACATCTTTACTCCGCATATCCTACTCTTCAATCAGTTTCCTGTTCTAACAAACTTTTGAACTGACAAGAGTCAGTTGCACTCTCTATTTTGTACTTTTTTTTATGAATAATAAAAAGTGCAGATTTGTGTCATGGATTCTAGAGATTTTAGATAGATCTTAGTTAGTATTTATATATTTACTAGTATGTATTTATATGCAAAAGCTTAGTCTGTCAGTTTGTTAGTTACTACTCAGCGTCGAAATGTACGTAGAATATCCAACAGAGCTGATTTTTGAGAAAGAGAGGGAAGAGTACATAGGATACTTTTTTCCACGAGAGTTCCTCTTTGGGTTTAACCGTAGGGAAATATTCCTTCACGTTAGAACAGAGATTTTTACTTTTTAGCCAAGTCAATCAATAGTAGGAATCTCACGGGGTTAACGGAATTCGCCACAAGCAAAGCAGCGAAGATAAGCTAGTTAAAAATGATTAAAAACCATCCATCAGATGTATATTATACAAAGATATCGTTATTAAAAATCTCAACACTTTTTGCGCGAGTCCGACTCGCACTTGGCAGGTTTCCAATATATTTTAGCATAATTTGTCCAAATTTGTATAAAATATTCCAGATGGAATTATGCAGCACCGACTTACAACGCCCCGAAAGATGACAAGCTAAAGGAGACCCAAGCCAACCCTCATAGGTGGCAGAGCCATCAGTGGAAACCTAGGGAAGAAACCTGGCACACTTATGGTCACAAACCATTCCAGCACTACGTCGACTGGAATCAAAACTATGTCAATCGCAAATGGCAAAGATAACCAATATAGGCTAATTAAAGTAATTAAGAAATAAACAATAATATAATTTCACAAAGAGTCTCAACACACTCACAAGGAACCTTAAGGCCCTAAGATAAGTAAAAGTGGCACCTCCATTAGATTTTTCAATTTGTATTCATCACATAAGGAATTTTGAAAAAATGCTCAAATTAAAAGTTTAAAGTACAAGTAAGCTATTTTTAGAAAGTTTTAGTCGCTACATATTATGCATGTGTAGGCTCTAGTGGCCACTTTTAGCATAAATGAAAGTTTCCAGCCTGCACATCAATGATATCTAGCAAATAAAACTTTCTAAAAATGGCTTACTTGTACTTAAAACTTTTAATTTGAGCACTTTTTTTAAAATGAGTTTGTATTTAATGGAAATTAGAAAAATGTAGTGAGGGTGCCACTTTCACTTATCTTAGCCCCTTAACTATATATATCGAAAGGCTTACCCAAAACCATCTATAGTTTAATAGTATATTATGATATAAGTAGGCTGCTCATTACAGGCGAGGGCGTAATTTAGCCGAGAGTGTATTGAGCAGAGGTCACGAGTGTCATACGACTGTTTTCAACACACTATACACAGGGGACAGTAAATAACATTATTAGTGTTAAAAAGTTGATATTTAATGGAATCTAATATTGTTAATATGTTTTTAACAAACACGTTGGATTTATTTTTCTGAAAATGAGAACAAACACACAAGTGCGTAATGGACGCTTTAAGATGCTGAAAACGGTGCATTAAGGGCTGCTTAATGAGCAAATGTGTTAAAAAAACAATTACGGCGTTGTAATTGATCGGTTGATTTCTCGACCCGTCTCTTGGTTTCAAAAGTCGGGTAATAAACCATTTTTTTTTAAATACCTGTGGGTGGAGTAAATATTTATTAAAAAATACTTCAGATGTTTATATTACATTAGCACAAAATGATGTTTGCAAATTTTTATACAGTGTATTTTTAATTATGTTTTAAGGATTAGATATTATATAAGGATTATAAGGAAATAATAAATAATTTAAACCCTTTTTCCTATATCTGTGTTTTAATTAAACGTTACAGTAATAAAGGATACGATTTCTATGGGTATTGGAGTCAATTTCACCTCAGTTCCAAAATAATACTCTATTTCAAAGTTCATTGTTAGTAGCATAAAGGTCAAATCGAACATTTGTCAAGTCTAACCGGAAATCTGAGATATTTAGCAAAATGCCCACTCACAATACGTTGTAGTTTGTAAGATTGTAAAAGTAAGAAGAAATCACCTCTATGGATGATTGAATGAATATGACTACGCATGTTTCCGGCGAAGACAGTGACGTTGCACGTTTTCATACAAAATGGCTACCCTACGTGCCCACGGGAAACAAAATGACAGACTTCATATCAGTAATAATGATTCCGGTTAGCATTCAATGTAAGTTTTTGAGTTTAGCTAGTAAAGTATTAATTACTTTTGCGAGGAAAGCATATCTATATACGATGGTAAAAGTGAGCCTAAAAATTTGTCGCCTTTTATTTCATTTTAACTCCCATAATTTTTTTTTTTTTCATAAAAAAATCATATTTCAATTATTATTCAGATTTAATTAGATTATTCTTTTTGAATTAATCATAGTGGATGGATGAGAAAGGCGGACGATCGGATGTGGTGGCGTTTATTAGGAAAGGCCTATATACAGCAGTGGACTGATATAAGATACATAAATGGTCACGTACAGTGTGGTTCCAGAGAAACTTCATCCCGCGAACATTTTGGTTGTGGAATGAGCTCACTGCCAAGGTTTTCTCTAAGGACTACAGTATGGCGTTCTTCAAGAATGAGGTTATTAGATTTTTGATGGGTCGGCAACGCGCAAGTGATACCCCAGGTGTTGCAAACGTCCATAGGCTGTGGTTATCGCTTACCATCAGGCGACGCGTTGGCGTCAGGGAATACATTCGATCTTTGTTTAAATCTTGATGATAACAGCCCTTTTGTTATTAGTTTAACGCGTTTATCTGCCATCGTAGCGCCCAAACGGATAAACCGACTTAGATTTAGCTTCTTTTGTTTAAAAACTGATTAAGAGTGTTTAATATGTATAAATCATGAAATTCAGTTTAGCCGTTTGAAGATCATCAGCTCTTTAATAGTTGACTAGCAGTCCGTCGCAAGTTAGTCACCGTGTATCTTACAGAACCCTAAACATATCAAAAAAATATAGCCATCTGGAATAATATAGATTTCTAACAACGCAAGATATTTTGAAATCGGTCTGGTACAAATATATTGGAAATTTATTGTAAAATATAAAAGCTCTCTCTTATAAAATTAGTTTATAATAGTTTAAAAAGAAAATATAAGCAATTTCTATTGGTCTGATCGATTCGAAATTTGGTATACTATTTCTTTAATTAACAACAACAAAGAGATGAGGATGTTGACGACCGATGCGAGATGATGGTAATCTGAACCTGATGCAGCAGCATCATGTGGTATATGTGGGATATCCAACTCCTTACCGACTTGCAGCAGAGGTGTCATGTTCTTGCTCATTGGAATGGTCTCAATGAATGAGGGTCTGATGAAGGAGCAGGAAACAAAAATGAGTATAAATTGGTGAGGGATTCTTAGCTACTTTCAATCGTTAAATCGATGTGATTACCACCTTAGGGGTATATACAAAAAAAGAGGTATTCATAGTTGTAAATACAATAAAATAGCTTAGGTACCACATGTTTCACACCTTACCTTACCTTATGAATCATAGGTTTTTGGTGAGTAATTTAGTGGCTGTGTTCTTGCCTTATCATAATGAAAAGTAAGTTGCTAACAACGATTACAATGAAATAAGTATGTAACAATTTACTTAAATAAAATTATTTTTACTTATATCATCATCATCATCTCAGCCGCAAGAAGTTCACTGCTGAACATAGGCCTCCCCCATAGATTTCCAAAGGAAAACTTGTGGGCGGTCTTCCGACGCTGCGTTTGCCAGTCCGTGGCCTCCATTCAAGAACCTTTCGGCCCCATCGACCATCAGTTCTACGTACCATATGTCCTGTCCACTGCCACTTCAACTTGCTAATGCGCTGGGCTATGTCGGTGACTTTCGTTCGTCTACGGATCTCCTCATTTCTGATTCAATCTCGTAGAGAAACCCCGAGCATAGCCCTCTCCATAGCTCGTTATGTTTCTTCGAGCTTACTTATAAGGCCCATAGTTAGAGGCCACGTTTCAGTGCCATATGTGATAACTGATAATACACACTGGCACGTCTCGAGGCACTCAGGTATTTTAGACGAAAAGACGTCCGAACGCTGCCTAGCTGAGTTGAATTCGACGATTGACCTCTCCCGAGAAGCCAAATTTACTTATATACTAGCTATCGCCAGCGGCTTCGCCCGCCCTAAAATTTGGTTATCGGCGCAGGATTTTTACGGCAACACCTCAATTATAGAACAAAAACTTATTCACAATTGACGTTCTCTATCTCTCTCTCTCTCCATTTCTTTCCCCTTTTTAAAAAATAATAAATAAATAACTACTCAACATGAATTAACTAATGGATTACCCTTGCGATCAAGGCGTTTCAGACAACCCCCCCGAACCCCCGTTTAGGGGATGAGTTTTGAAAAATCCTTTATTAGCGCACGCCTACATCATAATAGCTATATGTGTATTAAATTTCAGCTCGATCTGCCCAGTAATTGGAGCTGTGCGTTGATAGATCAGTCAGTCAGTAAAAGTTACTTTTGGCTAACGCTAACTTAAACCCGCGATTTTGTTTACGTGGAAGATCAAAATATTTTTAAATAATACGTACCACCCTTTACCCTCATGAATTCCCGCCAGCCTTGCACACCATAAATGCGCGCGCAGTACTTAATCATTATTTTGCTGCAATGTTATTTTAAAACTGCGATATCTCCTAAGATATTCATTTAAATCGAATGATGTAAAGGGCAATTTTGTTTTAAATTAAATACTTATGGTGAATAACGTATTTATTTGGATAAGGCTTAATATCATGTTTATAAATACTCCTTCGCAAATAATGCATTATTTTAGAAAAAATTTGGTAAGCATAAAAAAGGTTATGGTGAGCCAACCTTAAAATATAGACATGTGCTGTCGCGGGCTTTTTTTAGAACTTTTAAAGGGAAACAATTCTGTCGTACATGATTTTTCTGAAACTTTAACCGAAATCAAATCCTCCGATTTTGAAACATTCTTCATTGGTGCTCCGTTCCTATTGGTCTTAGCGTGATGATATATATATCATTTAACGGATGCTTACGTCATACAAAGAACACACCCCCCAAGTTTCAGGTTTCTACCATCAGTGGTTTAGGCTGTGCGTTGATCCATCAGTCATTCATGACAAAGCATTTTATATGTATAGATGACCTTTCAAAAGAACTTACCAGAAATGCAAATTCTTGCGTTTGATGACACATACATACAAAATAGACGATATTAGTTTCCATTCTGTGTGTTCTACTTAGTTGATATCGGGTGTACCCGATACCCGTACACCGTGTTCGGGACACGCAATTAGGAATGGAACAATGTTTTTTTCAACACATTTGCTCAAAAAATGCATTTACGAAGCTTGTATCCATTGTTCGAAAGTTCAAAATTACGCTCCATACAACCATACGACGGACCGTGCGGTAAAATAGGTACTCTCACATAAGTACCTGTTTTACCGCACGATCCGTTGTATGGCGCCGTGCGTATCCATTACGGTTTTTTTTAAATATCGATGGAACCCCCTTGGAAGCACTTTTGATCTATACGTTTGAGTCTCTTTAATACTTAAATAAAAAAAAGAGACGAAAGATGTAGTTCTAATTTTCACCACCCTCACGTGGCGCCATTTGCAAATGCGCGCCATTTTCATTTTAAAAAAAGATTGTCGCAATTTTTGGACTGATATCTACGAGTATTTACAAAATAATGTGTTCAAGCGAGGAATCGAATATTAATATATCTACTCCACTTGAAATCTAAAATGAGGCGCAAGTTGCAGAAAATGGAATCCTACCGCCAAAATCGCCAGAGCGATATTTAATGGCTTACAATAATCTTATATCATGGAAAACTTGAAGAAATACTGAATCATCCTCTAAAAAAGGTTTAAATGGCTTATTTCAATGAATCACGAGGGAAGTATAGGTAAACCGTCCTCATATGGTCAATTTATTTAATGTTGAAGCACTCTTAGCACCAACAATGACATAGATTTATTAAAGACATAATATATTTTAAAACGACAGTCAGATGGCTATACAAGCAAAAAATCTAAAATATTCACTGCAGCTAACGTAGAAATTTCTAATTGACGCGCCAGATGAAAAATATTTATTAATGTACGTTTATAATTAAGTAAACAAAGATTACCTATAAATTATACTGTTTTCTCGCAAATGTATTGAAAAACGTTGTATGACATTCGTGCGGAATTGGTATTTACAAACTCGTGACTATTCGTTTGTAAGAACCAACTTACCGCACTAATATCATAAATAACTATTATCAATTTTTGTTAGGGTTAGTTTTCAACCTCGTCAAAAGTTTTTAATTTAATTTGGATTATCGAAATTTACACTCCTTGAAGAGAAAATTAGAAATATCTAATGGCGGCTTCTTACTAACGGTCCTTAATATATCAGTACCCACACTTAGCTATTCATGCGGCGCGTAAAGTAGTGAGAAAATTCATGTACTAGTTACAATAAAATTACTTGCACAGCAAAATTACGTGTATAGTTGCATAGAATTAATATTAAATAAATTTCCTCACAGTTTGCGTTTTTTTATTTATTATGATCGCTACATACCAAAACACCACTAATACAAATAACAAAGTTTACCAATACTAAATTATCGTCTGCATGCCAATAACGTAATGCATTTAACTGCTGCATAAAGGCAATTTTGCTTTGTTTCATAAGTTATTAATCTATGTGTGCCGTTACAATGATATTTCTTAGATTTTATATTCATGTTATACAGACTTAAGCAATTAACAATATAATCCCAAATTGAATAACAGATGAGTAAACGTTTATTAGGCTATTGTTCGACTAAGTAAAATGCTTAAAATTCAAGCGATTGCTATTACTCAATCTTTATTCAGCACTCCTTAAGTAACATTAGGTGGTTTAGAGACGTAGCATAGGTCGCGCTTCATTCAGGTGGTCTGATACCATCCAAAAGGTAGCTAGCCGAAGCTCAACGAGAAAGATTGAGGACCAGCGGGTCGATTCCGTAAAAGATTGCTAACCTTTTTTGAAAGAAATAAGATATACATTGCGGTTTCGTGACAATCGATGAATTTTATACGTCATTTCAAATACGCAATGTATATCTTATTTCTATGGATTTCAAACGGGAATTGTTAGCTGTCATTTTACGGAATCGAGCCGCAGGTGTGGTAGCGTTCATTTATGGTAGGTTACTGTCGCAATGGATGAAAGTTAGATAGATAGATATACACTTTATTAACTAAACTTACAGTGTACAATCAGGCAGTATTATCGCTTAAAAGCGATCTCCATCAGACAACCTTTGAGTAGATAGAAAATTATTATATATTATATAATAAATAATAATTTGGTTGACTGCCTATTTATTTATTGACATGTTGAACCATCCGCACTTAAAGTAAAAAACTAATTGTATATGCTTACATTGCAAAGGCATCACAAAATAAAATATTCAAAAATACCGCGCCACTACCATCCTCTGCCATGATTGGATACCCGCACCCCTTTCGCACCAGCATCCCTTTTACTAAGAAATCTTTCGTTGGTATATTTTATAACAAAACAACACAACACAACAAATTCGAATAACTCGAATACCTGAGTTGTTATTATTCGAATAGTAAAAAGAAGCGATTTGCATGCCCTACGCACCACACATCACGATTTATCTGTCTAGACGCCTTCGATGGTCGATTTTATGAATAAAAATATTAGTCTGTGGTTGATCTATATGTCGCAGGCAAATAGTATAATTCGCGGTTTTACAAAGTAAGGAAGCGAAAGGAACAGAAATAGCACTGTATAAGTCATGTATGTTAGGTTAGGTTCAGTTTCTCTATTGTAAACGTAGATGCGGATCGAGCGAAGCGAGCGGAGCGTTCCAGCCAGTTCTCTTCCATACTTTACGATCCGCCTAGGCATATTGTAAAACGGCGAATTATACGATTTGCCTGCGACATATACACAACTGTGTTATGACACACACGCATGTGTGCACATACCCGATCTAGCACTCAAGACAAATAAGATGTCTGTCACAAATTTAATAATATAGGTATTCAAAGAGTACATTTTTGTAAGTGCTGGCATTAAATAACACAAATTGATTATTGATATATTGTCAATGACGTATTATTGTAAGTTAATTCTGCAAATAAACAGATCATGACAGTCTACAGTATGACTTCACCGTTACGTGAATATTTTTTGAAGACTCACTATGAATTTTCGTATAGGAAGGTCACGCATTTGTTGATGCGTATCTCAGAAATGATCTTCCTTATAAGAAAATTACAAGGCTTAGTTAATTTACTTATTCACAAGATTTTGTCAGAAGTTACGTGTACATACATTTTGTATTTAACAATTCAAAATTTTAGATTCAAAAAATAGATTAATATATAAATAGTGTATAAAACTTTTTTTGTAAGATTTTAATAAAGGTTAATTTTGTTTTATCATCGGAAAAAAATTAAAGGCAAAATGACAGGAATTTCACAGGTAAGAATTTTGAATAAACTATAAAATCCGTCAAGTGCGTGCCGTACGCGTGCGTTAAGAGGATACGATTCGCGGTGGCACCGTAGCCTATGGACGCTTGACACACCAGGGGTATCGCGTTGACAACCCTTCAAAAATCTACCTACATAATAACTTATTATTAGTATTTTATTTGTATTTGTAGTCCTTAGAGAAAACCTTGGCAGGGAGCTCATTTCACAACCCAAGTGTACGCGGAAGGAAGTTTCTATAAAACCGCACTGTACGCAACCATTTCAGTTCTAAGGTGTGAGAATGAATTCCCTACCGATTGCGAGCTGTGCGATGGCAGAAAGTAGTGTTGGTCATCATTTCGAACAATATACTGATAATATAACTATAAACTATACTTTTCTCTTTCTTGTATAACTACTGGATTCTGTACATATACATCTCGCTCAGTTAACAATGCATTGGCACACTCTTAAAAAGCTATGTTGTTTTCTTACAGGACTGTGCATGCCCTATAACAGAAATAGGGCCATCAATGGTAAACAGCTGCCCCTCTCAATTCCTCCTGTTTTTGACCATTCTGGAATCGTTCATTAACAGTCGCTGTGACCTGGCAGACCCTTGTAACAGGGTTGTCAGCAAGGAAGAACCTGATGATAGTTACGACTATGTAGTGGTGGGTGGAGGAACAGCTGGGCCTGTGATCGCAGCTAGGTTATCAGAAAATCCACAATGGAAGGTAAGGAATATAATCCGAGACCAGTTCCATGGTGCGGTTATTTAAGGTAAAGCCACTACCGCCACTTGTAGGGTATAGTGAAAATAATAACTTACTTATAGAATTACTTATACTTATGTTCTCAAGCCTCATGGCTTATAGGTACAGGGGGCACGTCCTACCCTCACCTTGAATGAGGGCTATTTCGGGTCCATTAAGGTAAACGTAGTGGTTACATTCTCTTTGATAAAAATTATGGACTTCACATCGGTACTTTTTGATGTAAGCAGGGACCTTATTGGGAACAGTCTCGAGCTATTCGGACTCTGGAATTCGAGAGAAAAATGTAAACAAGTACATTCACGAGTTTCGAGAGGTAAGTCAGACTTTCATACATTTTTAGTCTCGAATTTCATAGTCTGAATATCTGTAGACTGTTCCTAATAAGGTCCCAGGTTTGCTCACGATATTACTTATGTTTCTACAAAAAGTGGGTGTCGTGTGAAAAAACATCTACCAACTAACGGCTAGGGAATAGCCGTGGTCGCATACTAACTTGCCTTGGGACAACTAGTATGAGGTTCTACATGTACGCTCCCTATATATTTTAAATTATTTGAATTACATAACTAAATCATACTCTAGACAAACAAATCTTAGGGCAAGGAGTGCCACCACGGCTATTTCCTAGCAGTTAGTCGGTAGATAAGAATTACAGACAAGAATATTCTCTTGTTTCATACGTTTCAGGGTGCAATTTTGTCTGCAGTTGGGTTTTACTTTTTGAACACTTATTCTGAATTTATCGAGTACATTATGTTAGTTAGTAGTAGAATAGTAGTTGGTAGATAAGAATTATGGACAAAGTTATTTTCTTGCTTCGTACTTTTAATAGTACAATTTAAGGAACAGGTTAAAATACATTATTTACAATGAAATTCATTATTATTTGTATTGCTATCAATACTCTGTGGTTTATTAAAAAATCTTTACAATAATGTAGTATATGTATGTATGTGTATGTTAATGTATCTGTATGTATTTCCATATACAGTAATATAAGTGTTTTGTGTGTTTTTTCTTTTCAATAATTCTCTTCCTGAAACACATATCTTATGCTTCTATCACAATTACATGTACTCCAAGGTTGCTTGTAATAGATCGCTTTGAGTGATAAGGCCGCCTAGTTATTCTCTAAATATTTACGATTGTATATTGTTTTGTTTTAGATTCTTTATATATATGTTCAAAATGTGCTAATTTAGACCCTTCAATTTATATCTCACACGGCATATTTAAAATAATAAATACAGGATTTTATATCCTCAAGAGATCGCCATAATAAACTTAGTGTGACATCCCATGCCCCATCATAACCAGCGGACCATCAAGACACTTCTGACGATACCTAATTTGTCAATTATAATTTGTAGTTTAAATACATATAAAAGCATAAACCTGCTAAAAGCATATACCCTCCTCATTTTGGCTTTGCCGTAGTCGGGAAGAATTCATTGGTACGCTGGAACCCCTCAGAACGTGACCATTAAAACCACTAAGCCACCAACTACTTATACCTACTATAGTATTAAAAAATATTATAAACAGTAATTAATAATATTTTAGTATAGGTAAAGATATTAATGTTTTTAATGTCCTTTTCCTTGTCTTTCGTGTGAAAATCTGCCGTGTCATACCAATCTCATGTTAAAGGAATTTAAAAAAAAGGGGAGTTTAAAAATTCTTTTTTAATGTAGATGGCAAATTTATGGTAGAAAATATTTTTTTATTTAACTTAAATAAAACACGCTTGTAAGCAATTGGTCCATTTTTTTGTTCTTTTTGTATTTCCTGTATTTAGTATGATTAGTTTAAGTTGGTGCTGTAAAAGTTTATACATTTTTTTTATACCACTAAGGTGGCAAACAAGCTTACCTGATGGTAAGCGGTCACCGTAGCCTATGGACGCTCGCAATACCAGAGGAATCACTCGCGCGTTGCCGACCCTTCCATCCAACCCATACTTGGAGAAAACCTTGGCAGGGAGCTCATTCCACAACCTAAGCGTTCGCAGGAGGAAGTTTCTCTGAAACCGCACTGTACGCGACCATTTCAGTTCTTAATTGTGAGAATGAATTCCCTGCCAATGGCGAGCAGTGCGATGGTAGAAGGTAGCCCTAGGCATTATTTCTAACACTTCCCCAGAATACAACCCATTATACAAGCGGTAGAACACACACAGGGAGGCAAAGTCTCTCCTTCGACTTAACGGCGCGATACCACAAGTGAGTTTGGATTCCGTGTAACGCCAATTATTGTACCTTTTCATACATGTTAATTAATACAAAGCGCACTGAAAATTTATTTATTTATTTATTTGGTCTGCCAACAGATTTAACATTATCAACTTATGAACTACTATAACTAAACAACTAACAAGCTTAGAATGCTAATCCAATTACAGACAAACTCAACATGCACAGCGTATATGTTAACAATCGACATAGCTAATAAACTTAAATCAAAATATGGAGAGAAAATAAAAGTTAAATAAAAGTACTATAAACTACAATGAAAAACAAAACACGATAAAAAGCTAGGTTAAAAGATTAAATTTAGGGGGATTTATATTCATACAAAGCTTTTCTAAATAGATATAGTGATGAAACGAAAGAATGTCTACCTTTTCTGATCTAAAAAACGTATTGAGTTCACGACAAATTCTGGGTAACACACCGTGATGGCCAATATTTGTTTTAAATACTTGTATGGCAAAGGGATGAAAATTCTTGAACCTCTGTCCATCTTACTAACTTATATTTCTGGCATCTTAGGTGGCAGGACGTTGGAAGTTTTCGTTAAGGAGTAATTATTTCATGATGCAATTGTACTTATTAATGTTTCTATTACGTTAAATACATTAAGATAAATAATATGTAAGGAACATATTATCCTAATCCACATTTCTTGAAATCAGAAGGATCATAGCCATCAGATATGGCAAGATTGAATCAGTAGAACGAAACAGGTACTTCTTCGTCTTTTGTATGATTACTTAACTTTTATAAATAAATCATCGAATAAAGTAAATACTGTAAAGTGTTAACTTAAAAATGTTTAAATTCATTATTCAGTCGCAAGAATCACAGCACAGCCTTTGCCTGGTAGAGATCGCTTCTTAGCGATAAGGTCGCCTATTTGAACTTTGTTTTATTCTAGCTCTTATTTTATTTTATTTTTAAATTGTGCAATAAAGAAAATTAATTAATTCATTCATTCATTCACCACATATGGCAAAACTAAGTGTATGCGCGCACTTCCGATTTTTCACTCGGCCGATCGAAAAATCGGAGAGCTACCCCTTCTATTTTATAGGGGACCGCGCACACCGTCTAATCAGTAATCGGCTGATATTTCATACAAATTCGAGACACTAATCGATCGGCCGATTAAAAAGTCGGGCTAGTACGCGCCTAGAATTACTTATACTCTAACCAAACCGTCCATTACGTATTATATGTATATGCACAGCGCTCTGTAAAGCGTACCTAAGGTAACATTATATACAGAAGATATTTTTAACTTATCTGTCAGTCATTTTATAAACCTGCTGCGCCAAACTAATGTATCTTAGGATATTGGCGTGACATACTTACATAATACTAAATGACTAAATAATGATTTTTAACCAATTAGAAGTTGCAGTAAGAACACGCGCTTTGACAGTTAATAAATAGGGAATTCCAATTTAGTTCCCATTGATCGTAGGGAAAATTCTTCTTAGGAATCACGGTAAAAATATGCTAAAAACATCAGGTGTACTGTTTGCCTTCTTAATGGTATTAAAGAAAACCAAATCGTGTAGCCATTGCATTGTGTGAGAACCCAACCAACTTTTGGACTTTGCTTTATCAACCGTCAGGTATTGCTGATAGAAGCAGGTGGTGATGAACCTGTGCCGTCGTCAGTACCAGCATGGACAACTGCATACTGGGGTCTAGAAGAAACCGACTGGAACTACTACACGGAGCCGCAGGAGAATGCCTGCCTTAATAATGGAGGGAAATGTGCTTGGCATAGAGGGAAAGTGCTGGGTAAGAACAACAAAATAGTAGGATCTGCTCGAATATATATTCACAAGCACACTTTTACATTGTTATTGCCCAAAAAAAGCTCTCTGGTACTCAGAAATCTCATTGAACTATTTGAATTTAAGTACCTATCCATTATATTAATTAGTATTATTTTATAATTTTATTATTTATTAAACTTAAATGTTACCGTCTTATCTGTACACAAATGTAATTTATTTAATTATATAATTACTATAGGGAACTATCACTAACCTGATGATAGTTACGACAATGTAGTGGTGGGTGGAGGAACAGCTGGGCCTGTGATCGCAGCTAGGTTATCAGAAAATCCATAATGCAAGGTAAGGAATATAATCCTAGACCAGTTCCATGGTGCGGTTATTTAAGTAAAGCCACTATCGCCACTTGTAGGGTATAGTATAAATAATAACTTACTTATAGAATTACTTATACTTATGTTCTCAAGCCTCATGGCTTATAGGTACAGGGGGCACGTCCTACCCTCACCTTGAATGAGGGCTATTTCGGGTCCATTAAGGTAAACGTAGCGGTTACATTCTCATTGATTAAAATTATGGACTTCACATCGGTAATTTTTGATGTAAGCAGGGACCTTATTGGGAACAGTCTCGAGCTATTCGGACTCTGGAATTCGAGAGAAAAATGTATACAAGTACATTCACGAGTTTCGAGAGGTAAGTCAGACTTTCATACATTTCTTGTCTCGAATTTCATAGTCTGAATATCTGTAGACTGTTCCCAATAAGGTCCCAGGTTTGCTCACGATATTACTAATGTTTCTACAAAAAGTGGGTGTCGTGTGAAAAAACATTTACCAACTAACGGCTAGGGAATAGCCGTGGTCGCATGCTAACTTGCCTTGGGACAACTAGTATGAGGTTCTACATATACGCTCCCTATATCTCCCTAAATCATACTCTAGACAAACAAACCTTAGGGCAAGGAGTGCCACCACGGCTATTCCCTAGCAGTTAGTCGGTAGATAAGAATTACAAACAAGAATATTCTCTTGTTTCATACTTTTCAGGGTGCAATTTTGTCTGCAGTTGGGTTTTTTTAAATTAAGAAAAAAATTCATTGGTACACGCCGACCCCGGGGTTCGAACCTCCGCCACTTGAGATTAGAATTGAAATTTAAACCTACATCACAACCATCTACATTTAAATGCTTATAATATACTTGCATTTAATTAAAATAAAGGCGTCGTTCGCACTAGCGCTTTCTCGACGCCATAACGTTCTACGCTTTTTTGTATTTATGTGTAATCTGCTAATAGGGCCCTATGGCTAAAATGTAGGTACTTTCCCACATGTATCAATTTCGTAATTAAGTAACTTCTGACTTATCCTATCGATAAGCTTACCTTAATGCAAACTATAATCACCTAGATTTGGTATTTTATTGCACCTAGCTTTTCTAGGCGATTAGGCGTTATTAAGTAACAAACATCCATCCAAACATTCGAATTTATAATATTGATTTATATAATTTTATTTAATGATTGTAAGGTAAAAACCGAGGTGGGTAAAAAAAATAAAAAATCTTTTCGACGATCCATTCCCTTAAAAGAATGAAACACTTTTTACCTCAATCAGCTAAGGTTACGCTAGTTAACTCCCTGTTGCTTCCCATAATTGACTTTGACTGAGGTTTATGCTATCCAGACATAACTGAAGAACCACTTGACAAACTCGACCGCCTTCTCAACTTATGCATTCGTTACATTTTCAACTTGCGTAAGTATGATCATTCTCCCAATATCGTACACAGTTAAATTGGCTCAATATCCGTTTTCGCCGAAATACTCATCTTCTGACATGTATTTATGGCATTCTTAATAATCCATTATCCCCTCCTTATTTAATAGAACGATTTGAGTTCTTGGGTTCCCAAGAGCGACAGATACGGTTTTGCCGTTACAATCTCCTCCGCACCCCTGCGCATAATTCGACATTTTATTCGGATTCGTTCACGGTCACAACAGTTCGTTTGTGGAATAATTTACCAGTAAATATTCGTAACGCAAAGTCAGTAGGGAGCTTTAAAGCTTTTCTGCATCGGTACTATATCGACATCCAAAATACATAGGTCAGGTATTAGTGCTTTCTAGTGACCTATGCCTAAATATATATGCATTATATATACATATATGTATGTTTATGTATAAAATTATAAATAATTTATCTACCTTCTTATTTACATATTATACTTTATGATATTCTTCTTATATACTATCTTTTATCACTAAATCTATTATCATTATTGAAGCTACTACAATTTATTACAACAAACACTGCACAACCCCTTATTTATATCTACATTACCAATGGTTAACTGGAAGAAAATGCCTGAAGGCATTAAGTTCGCCTATGTAAAAAATTAGTGCAATAAAGAATTTTATTATTATTATTATTATTGTTTTAGGGGGTTGCACTGTTATCAATGGTATGATGTATATGCGTGGCCAGCCGGAGGACTACGACTGCTGGGCGGAAGGTGGTGCTGAAGGCTGGTCCTGGTCGGATGTGCTTCCTTATTTCCTCAAGAGTGAGAATAACAAAGAAATTGGGAATGGTGTTTCGGAAAAGTATCATGCTACTGGAGGGCCATTGCCTGTGCAAAAGGTAAGCGTTTATGTTCACTACAACATTTTTTGTCCGAATTCTGAAATATATAGAATACTTTACAGTTGGACCTATTTAGATAAATTTAGGATAACTAAATTTTAAAAAGTATGTTTTTTTATTGTAGTTTCGATATGCACCTCAAATTGCTCACGACTTGGTGTCAGCATCTCTGGAGCTTGGTTACCCTCAGACTAGGGATCTCAATGGGGAGAATATCACCGGTTTTACCATCGCTCAGACCATGAACGAGTGAGTAAACACAGACAAACAAATTACAAATAAAAAAGGATTTACTAACTAGCTTTGCCCGCGGTTCCATCCGCCTTGTATTCGGTTATCGTTGTAGGATTTCAACGGCAACGCCCCAAATATAGAAAAAAAAACCGACTCACACTTGACGTTTTCAAGTAGTCTATTGTCTTTCTCGGGACTTGAACTATCTCCATGCAAAATTTCATCTTAATCGGTACTGCGGCTTAAGCTTGAAGATGTAACAGACAGACAAACACAGTTTCTTTCGCATTAGTATGAATTTGATATTGTATCTACCCATAACAGGCCTTTCGTACAGTAATCACTTCAAACCTAACATTGCCTGCGGTACACTAGCGCTGCCGTTGGAGATTTTTTATTTACTGTTCGTAGAAAGCGTATTTAAAAAAAATTATTGAACGAAGAAAAAAAAAAAAGGAAAAATAATACTATTTATAAGCTATTTTCAGAAAGATATGTAATGTATCTAGAATGAATATTCTGTCTAAAACTCAGAGATATACTATAGAAAAAATAAATACGCTTTTTACGAACAGTAAATAGGTTAATAATAATCAATGGCGGTGCTCTTAGACCGCAAGGATGGCCAAATAAGGAGGCCTGTAGCTACCTACAGCAGTGTTCGAAATTTACGCATACACTAATAATATTAGGTGTCCTTGAGGTGACAAATAAAAGAATAACCGAAAAGTAAAAATTTGAGAGAGATCGTTATGTTTAATGTTTTTTTGTTTGCTCTATTGTAAATAATATAATAAACTAGTACAGTATAATATACATATAATAATAATAATTCCTAAGCAACGAGTGTGCGATGCATCGTTTCCTAGTGGCGGTAGACACATCCTTCACTTAGCGCTGACTTAGATACGGTATTGAAAAAGGTATGGAACTACTGGGGCGGTTCAACAAGGCCCTTATAGGGCCCGATGTAGACCTGCTCGCGTCGGTGAACTGGCTACGTTTCTTTTCGGGGAAATCGAAATGTGTTATATCACAACAACCACATACACACATAAGCACAACACACACAAACACATAATGATAATTCAAAAAGAAACCAATTATTTTCAGCTTCGGATCTCGGTACAGCGCTGCGCGTGCATACCTTCGTCCAGCATCTAAGCGTAAAAACTTACATGTCTTGCTCCATGCACACGTTGCACGCATCATCATACATCCTGAGTTAAAAAAGGTTACTGCAGTTGAGTACATAAAGAATGGGAAAACTAAGTATGTAGGAGTTAATAAGGAGGTAAGTAACCGGATTATTTTAATTTTAATAAATAAATATTTTTTAAATAAATAAATACAGTACCACCGTTCCAAGCTAAGCAAAGCTTGTACTATGGATACAAATACATACATATACTTTTTTTTATACATCTACAACGGTACATATTATACATAGAAAATACCCAGTCGACTCAACGTAAAGCCAATCCACAGGAACGCCCCCGAGAGTGACAACCCAAGCCGAGGCTCCTACAGAGTCTCGCCCCAAAAAGCCCCGTGAAGCAGTTATGGCTGCAACAGCCAACTGCATAGTCAGTCAGAAAAAAAAAACAAAATTATCTATTTTATGTCAGAACTCGGCATTTTAGTAGATTTTAACCAATTATTATATATGCTAGTCCCATGATTTTTTTACACACCCAAGAACAGCCATTCAGCTGGCAATTGAGGGGCGCTGGGTTCTCACAAAAATTTGCACTTTAAAGCTTAATATTTCGCAAACACATCTGAATTTGAAAACTGTAACAAAATTAATCAAATTCTTGCAAACTTAACGCGTTTGGGCATGCCATCAACTTAACATTCGACTAGCGATTACGTTTAAAAAGTAATTATACAAACTTATGGTAGACGAAGACCGTTATTATTTCAATTATTCTTGTATTTGACAGCGTGAAGAGGTGACAGACAGATTTACTTTCGCATTTATAATATTTATTATTATATTATATTCATGGATAGTGTTCGGTAAAAATTATGCGGTCGATTCTTTGCATACTCTGTGCGCGACGTCGCGGCTGCCGGATACATTGTTTTTGGAAATAGTTAATTGAGTTCGGTTTGCGTGAAACAACCTACACATACACAAACATATACAGACACCACACCACATATTCAGACAAAAACGTTATACAAACAACTGATACCAAAATTGGGTAAGTCCTTATAATTTTTCTTACGGCTTACGTGTGGCCTTTTTAGTAAACAGATAGTATGGATAGTTTTAAGCATATGATTGTGCAAAAATATAATTATGATGGCGCTAATGCCACAAGTACTATTAAATATCGGAATATTATTAAATATCTGAATTCCTTCACTCGATTGACGGTATTTGACGTTTCAAATGGTGCGGCCCCTATGCTAATGCGGACTTTGTTTTTAGTAGCTCACTAACTTATTTTTATTACCTAATAAGTGTTTCGGTACATATTGTATATAGTACATACTCTTTAGTTAATTATCAAAGTATTGTATTATTAACATTGTTTACATTGTATTGACGATTCAAAAGTGTTTAAGAAACCTATTTGAATAAATATTATTTGATTTGATTATTTCAATATTTAAATAACTGATTTGTTTTTTCCAGGCAATACTTTCTGCTGGCACGCTGAACTCTCCCCAAATTTTATTGCTATCTGGAATAGGTCCTAAGGAAATTCTGAACTATTTCGACATCCCAGTGGTAAAGGACTTACCCGGAGTAGGTCAGAATCTTCACAACCACGTAGGCGTCGACCTTGTCTTTACTCTCATCAAAGAACCTTACACCAACACCCTGGATTGGGAAACTGCTACAGAATATTTACTTAACAGAGATGGGCCCTTATCGGCAACTGGAATAACGCAGGTAGGTACTGTTTATTTGTACCTGCTTTGATAACATAGCCTCTTCTACGAGAAAAGAGGCTTAGGCCATAGTTCACCATACTGGCTCAGTATGGATTGACGTCCGTCAATTTTCAGTAGCCACTCGATTCTTAAGGATTACAAGCCATCTATTAGGCCTTTTACTTGGCTTAACAACTGTTTTAATTATGACCTCATACAGGACTAACAGTTTTATATACACTTCGAAGAATGGAGGAGCTTAGACAAATTTGCCTCTAGCAATCACCCATCTAATGTCTAACCACGCCCTACGTAGCTTAACCTTGTTAGTACAGTAAGTATTAGTCTGTGACTTCGGATAGGTATTGTTCCGAATAGATGAATGTAGTATACATTAGGATAGATACTAATTATAATGCATATTGTTTTCGTAAACAAATTTGCGTGGAAAAGCCTAACTTTATCCCCTTGCGTGCAAAAGGTTTTTTTTGAATTCTACAAAAACAAACATAATGAAACCGTCCGAAATGCGGTTCGTCCTTACTACTTTATACATTAGTGATCCGTTAATAACACTTTAGTTTGATTTTTGATATTATTGCATTAAAGATAATGTTTTGTTTAATGTTATTTAATAGATAATTTATTGTACTTTGTAAATTATTAAATACAACTCAACCTATTTCAGATACTTATAATGTTATCCTGTTATCAATACTTAATTAAACTATTTAAAATAAGTATACTAGTTCCATTCATAAGTAATTAAAAACTAATTATTGTAGTGAGGTGAAAATTGTGTTTCGCACGGCTGGAATTTTTTCTGGGTTTCAGGCCTTGGAATCCATCGCTTTACTTAGGATTCCATTTTTGAACCACTCGCTTCGCTCGTGGGTTCAATATTTAGATCCTTTGCTTGCCTGGTATTCAATATAGGCACTCACGCAAAAAAGCAACTTTCCAGCCTTGCAGAACAAATTGCTTTTTCATCACACTTACTCTTAAACAGTGTCATTACCTGCAGGTACAGCTTTTCTCCTTGCCACCCTTAATAACACTAAACTATCATTAATTAAATTGATTCGTTTGCCATAATTTGCAGGTAACTGGCAGAGTAAGTTCTCATTTGGCAGACGAAAGCCATCCTGACATCCAGTACTTTTTCATTGGCGATGCAGCTTGTGGAGGTTGTTCTACCCATAATACCAAATCAGACAAAAATGCTCCTCCAACGGAGATCATGTAAGTTGGGACGATGATCTATCTCAAATTTTTTTTAACATAAATATTTTTTGATCACAAATATTTTTAATAACGTGATTACTTTTCTATTCGAATACCCAACATTAAGTGACGTAAAACACATAATTTCGTATGATGATTGTTGATGGTGCTGATGACTACGTGTAAAAAATGATTGTTTTCAACCCGGGTTTGCTATAGTATTCAAATGTTTCAGGCGCATATAGCCACTGACTAGCGCATCCATTAGTAACAGAAATTGTATTTTTTTTTAGTACAAAGATAATTTTACTTGTTATAAGCTAATATGTGTATAAACATTTTGTTTCTGGATAAAATATGTGAGTTTTATTTATAATTTCTGCTAAAAGTGGCCACTTTTTAAATTTGCTTTAAACATACAGAAAAATAAATTATCTGAGTTGCCTAAGTCGAAAAAAGACATAAAGCAAATATGTTCTATAAAAAAAATGGTTTTATGCAAGGTTTTTTTTTCTAATGTTGGCTTTAAGGGTACTCGTGTTTCATAAACCGCATAATGAACCTAAAAGCAGTGCAATAAGAGCCTCATTACGAACAAGTGTTATAGAATAACCATTTTTCATGACTGGTATGACCACAACATACCTTTTGATTAAGAAATTAAAAAATACCTAAATTTTGAATTAACGGTTTTATTTAGAATATCAGCCGTGGCACTGCATCCGCGTAGTCGAGGGTACCTGACTCTTCGCTCCAAGGATCCCCTGGAGCCACCTTTTATGCAGCCCAACTACTTGCAGGAAGAACATGATATAGACGTTTTGGTTGACGCTGCCAGGATTGCTTACAAGCTAGCTAACACCACGGTAGTACTTAATAATTAAAAAAAATGTAAAATTAAAGCACGGTATGGTCCCGCCCGCGTGTGGACAATGGCCCAATTCACCCTCATTGAGGGTAGGCCGTGCACCATCAGTGGGGACGTATGAGACTGATTAGGAAATGGGTCGATCGTATATAGACATGTGGTTACGGTGTCAGCCTCGCGTGATAAAACCCGCATACTTTAAAAAAAGACATATGTGATGTCCTCAATCCGCTCAACTGAGGGTAGACCGTGCCCCAACAGTGGGGACGTGTGACGACTGCTAAGGAATCTACGGTATCCCAGATGATGCCACTAGACTGCTACATAAAAGCATTCCTATCATAAACTTGACATTGTTTTTAGGGTTCCATACCGAAGTAATAAAAAGTAAGCCTTTTGGTGCGACATTTGATTTCAATAATTGGACGCACAGACAGACATACAGCGTGTTTTTATATTGTGTTGTCATGTAAATCCAAAGTATGCAAAATTTTAGATAATGCGTGAGAAGTATGGCATGGTGCCAAAAGAAGGATACGGTCAGGGTTGTGAAGGTGGAGGTGCAGATCCTTCTGACGAGTTCTTCAAGTGCCTGGCGCGGCACTACACAGCGCCGGAAAATCACCAGGTCGGAACTTGTACAATGGGACCAGCATCTGATCCCTGGGCAGTTGTGGACTTAGAGTTAAAAGTCCATGGCATAGACGGTACGTGGCAAAGTTTGTTTTAGTTACTTCATTTATATGTAGGATTTTGTTGAAATATTTTTTTAATAACTAATATAAAATGCGAAAGTCTGTTTGTTCGCAAATGACCATCTAATTGACTCAATTTTGTAACACAGGAATAGTGGCGGGGACGGAGAAAAATATCAAAATTTTATCCTAATCGACTTCTTACGAAAATATTTTTTTTCCTCGGGTAATACCGCGAGGCGCCATGTTATGTCGCAATTGAGTAACGGGGTACACTTTTTCTGTGCTTAAGTAACTGAAAAAGACATAGAATTCTTCATATTCTTATTGAGATTTCCCACAGGAAAACATTGTCTAGAGCACTATACTATTCCTTATTCTGTGCCTTTACGTCGAAACGGAATCCCTGCAGTCCAGGAGCGACACCCAAAGTTTTTTTTTGTATTTACTGTTCGCTGTTAAAAATATAAAACAAAATATGAAACTAGTTATAAGCTAATTTAATAAATAATAAAATAAAAATAAAAATAATGGCACGCGAAAATTTAAAAACCTATATAGTTATAAGCTATTCCTAGAATATTTTATATTGTTACCATAATGTACCCTTGAGTTGTACAAAGTGCAAATTCATTATAAAAACATTTCAAATCGTTTTTAAAACACCTTATGAGTAAGTTGTTCTATTTTTCGTTCAATCCAATTTCCGAAATACGCTTTCTACGATTGATACTTTCTACGCATCGTTACGCATTAGATCCGCCTATAGAGTGTACGTTTTTTCAACAGTACCATTATATTACAAAATTTGTTAGTTATTTGTTTGTCGGTTGCGCTGAATTTTGGCACAGGGATGGGAAGGAAGGGCGGTTACTTGTACGTAAGACAAATTTATAGATAATACTATAATATAATATATTAGATCTGTAATTTCTATACTTCCCCAAATGTAAACAATTTAATATAAAGTTTGTATTTTGACTAAAACATATTCTGAATTTTTACAGGTCTCCGTGTGATGGATGCATCAGTAATACCGGTGGCACCATCAGGCAAGTAGATATATCGAAAGGATGTATGGATTTATATACAGCCTCAGTGGTTTAGAATATGATGACCTGCCTGCTGAACCGAGAGGCGTGGGTTCGATCCCCGCACAAAAAAAAAATTTATGTGATAAACATGCTGACGAAGCCGGCGCTGTAAGATTTGTCCAAATAATATAAAATGTATAAAAAAAGGAGTTTAGAGCAAAGGTAGCAAAATCCCTTTTTTTTTTTATTTCATTAACTTATAATGCCGTTTGGTAGCGTTTTTTTACTTTACTTGACCAAATATAAAAAAATTATCAATACAAGCATAATCATGAACAGAAAAAAGTTTAAAATTAAGATTTGTAAGAAGAACAGGATCATACCATATTTATATTGCTAAAAATAAAAAGTCGTCTACAGCGTTTTCAACGAAAGTGTGCGGCTGCTTTTGCTTTGACATATGATTCATGTATGTCCAATAGTCGGAAAGTGTCCGAAATGCAGAACTACATACTTACCACATATCATTTTGTTTTTGTCAATAACAGAAGCGCCTCCCTCAGGCAGAAACTTACTTGGCGCGAAATATAAACAAACATTTCAATAGGTAACCACAAATTATAAAATCGTAAACATTTTCTAGTTAAACTCTGATTTTATTCTTAAATGCTGGTTAAATTTGAATTGGACCATTCAGAAGGCTTAAGCCCTTACCATATATGTAAAAAAGTCAAAATCGGATCAATAACAACAAAGTTATGCGGAAATATACATAAAAAATACCTTGAAAGAGTAGACACCTCAGGAGCATACATACTCTTTCGAATAAAATTTTTTAAAATCGGTCCACAATTGACGGAGAAATCGATGCAAAAAAATACAGTTGAATATATAACCTTATCATGTTTTGAAGACGGTTAAAAAAGGTCCCGCATGCTTAAAATTAAATAGTTGAAATGTTTTAATTTCTGCGTAGTTCTAAATGTTGTAGCCGTCGGGTTTTTCTATTAATTTATTTTTTTCATTCTATTATTATTTGCCGTTTCATCATAGAGCTTACAATACTTTAAATTTGAAGTTGTATGTATAACAGAAAACAGTAGTAAAATCAACTAAAACACGTTACTTGAATACTTGAAAATTCTGCGTAACTTTTTTTTTTATATTTATGACACATATTCCGTAAAAAAATCAGAGTTCTATCTACTTTGGTCTAGATGATAGAGTCTAGTCCTAGACAGATAGCGCATAGGCTTAGTAGTAGGGTTTCGTTGTTACCTTTTGGGTATTAGAACCCTAAAAAGCCTAAATATACTTGACACACACATCCATATACACTTAAGTGCAGTTATTACTCTTATATCTAATTCAAAAAAAAAAATTAAGTGTATATGTTGCCGGCAATGTATGTAAGCTGGTTTTGTATAAAATGACTAGTCATTCTATCAAGTAAAAGAATTATATAAGCAATAAATAAGATGCTAATTCTTCCCTTGTATTTTAAACACTATACTTAGATATTCTATAGAATAGCCTAAGGCCACAAGGAAGTCAGGTAAAGTATAAAATTATAGTGCAAAACTTAGTTGGGCTACCCCATTCTTCACGAAGACTGGCTTGCCTTACCTTTTTATACTACAGAATTTCTGAATTTTATACTTTGCCGGTAACATATACATAAGAAAATGGGATAACCATGACGTCAACAAGGCTAAAAGATGTTATTCATCTCCAGGTAACACTGCAGCACCAGTGGTGATGATTGCGGAACGAGGAGCAGACTTCATAGTTCGAGGAACCGGAAAAACCAATTAGAAAATTTTAATTTATCAATAAAATTATTTGCAACAATCATTCCAAATTAATATTTCTGGTACCTGAGTACTAACCCTAACTTAATTATTATCCATTAGCGTTAAACGTTATCGGCGAGGAATAGGAATAAGGAACTTTGTTACTACTATATCTGAAGCTATAGTTTATGCACGTCGAAATCAGCTTTATACCTGTTAAAAAAATTCCGGGATAGAAAGGAGCATATGTCCTTCTCCGTATCTTCAACTATCCCTGTGATCAATTTTAGCTTCATTGGGTTCTCCGTTGCAACGTGAAGAAAGGACAAACAAACAAACTTACTATCATATTTGTAAAATTTGTATGGATAGGTACTAATATTAAAGCTGGTAATTTTGTATGTTTGAACGCAATAATCTCAGTGAAGACAAGACAGTGAAGTCGAATCCCAGAAAATACAGATGACATGGTAGCGATATTTGTAGGTGGTATACAAAAGAAAAGACAATGATTTTCATAAATCTTATTTAAGTAAGCCAATCAGTAATTTTAGATGACATTTTCAGTCGCCCAACCAGTATTTTTTGATAGCAGCGGCACCACGCTCTGCTACCAGCATTACTGCAGCTTGTGGGTTTCCTGAGGGTTGTGTGGGCATCGCCGACGCATCAATTACTCGTAACCCTGAAAATTGTTAGTTATTATGTTGATGCCTTTTTATAAAATACTAAACACTTCTGCTAATAGCGGCCACTTTCAGTCTTTTAGTAATAGTTCTAAGAATATTATTTTACGAAGTACCATTTGAAATACTGTACTTCGTTTCAAAAATTAACTTAAAAATATGTCATTTGACGCTATTTGTAAATAAATAAATGTAATTAAGAACAATACAATAATCTTGCTGCAAACATGATATAGTTTTTATTATGCTTTTACATCCCCACTTTTTCCTAAAATGAGTTTTTTTTAAGTGATTTTTAATCCTTGTCATATTTTGTTTATTTTTTAATTAAAATAATAGTCTTTTCGTGATTTTTAAATATAAAATAAAAGAATTGTAACGCAAAATGGTCAACCCATAACATTTAACTTAAAAAAACTCAAAAAATCAGGTGGTTAGTGGAGAGTAATCACCAAGACTGAAAGGGTTAATTAAATATAGGTGCATTAAGACAGCTTTTCTTCAACTGACTAACCTTTTAATTCTACTACCGTACTTTAATTTAATATGACTCACCTGCAATATTGTAGACCCTTAATTTTTTGTCTACGACTTGTCCAATGGCGGCTGTACCCATCTGATGGTTTTGCGGATCAGTGTTGAGTCGTATCATGCATTCGAACCAATTATCTGACCATTCCTCATATTTTTCCGAGCATTTTAATGTGTATTGAGGATCCAATTTTATTCCATATTTTTCTTGTAGGATCTATATAGTAAAGCAGAAAAAGAAATCCATAGATTTTTGGTAGTTTTCGTGTAAATTTTAATCTGGATGACCGATTGAAATAAAAGTTGAAATATGAAAAGTTGCTCAAAAAATGTTTAAAGGCTTAGCTAAATATGGCTTAAAAGCATACATTGCGGACTATTGAAACAATAAAGTACCTATATTTACGCACTAGTTCAGAGAAGTATTTTAGTGATATGAATGATAGTGCATTGTGTATTAAGGGTGGTAAGGAGAAAATTATCAACGAATGGCTATATAGAAGCCTAAGGCTAAAAGCCGAACAAAAGCTTTACGACTCAAGTTTGTAATTTCTGTAAATGTTTTTCATCATATTTACGAGTAAATAATCAAAAATATAAGGTAAAAAGAGGTTGGCTTTGCTTTGAGAAAAGTAAAGTTTACAAGAAAAAGCCCATAGTAGGAGTAATAAAGGTCTAAGCATGCTTTGCTTGCACGTATATAATGATACTGTTTACGAATAAGCGTGATGAAAAATACTTATTGTTCACCTTTTTTTTTATTAATTTCCACAATTTTCTATTAAATATCTTTTTTTTATTTAAACGAATAGCTATATATTTTTAGACTAGCATTTTCCCGCGATGTCGTCTGCGTGGACTCTAGAAAAAAAAGCGTTTAAATTTTTATGGCTTTACCTTCAACCTGACCACATAGCCAATAACATCCTATTTCAAAAATAGTAAAACACGTCAATCTTAATTTTCAAATTAAGGCCAAATACCATCGACGGATTTTCAAAAAAACTTCTAAGGATCAATTTTGTAAGATCCTTTCTTAGAGAAGCCCTACGTCATGTCGCCGATTTTCAAGTTTCTAGAACCAGCGGTTTGGGCTGTACATTGATATATCATTGAGTCAGTCAGTCAGTCTTTTACATATAATATATAGATTCGTCATTTTCATCATTTCAAACTTAAAAAGTTAACTAGGCTAAACTAGGTTAAAGTGAAATGTTTTATAATTGTCTTTTGAATTTTGAACCCAACTTAATAAGAAATTAATAGAGAAAAGTCTTACATTACTTTCGTAGATCCTTTGAAGATACTTCCCAGCATCTTTAATGACGACCATATCATCAGGGTGTGTGAAGAATTCGGGAAAGAACAAGGGAGGGTCAAACGGATCGCTAGAGTTGATGGTCACGTATCCCACACTCTTTGGTAATACGTTCACAGCATTAATTCTGAAAGAAGGTGATATGATAATATTACATCGTAATAAGAGCGCCTACTACGTTCAGTTTCCCATACAAACGTGGTTAGTTGACCTAAATCTGACAATGTAAGAGTAGGTACATCACTAAATCAAAATTATAATGAATTGAAGTTTGCAGCAAGATTGTCCCTCAATTAAATTCATCCTCTGACAATGAAAACGATCATTATTATTTATATTATTATAATAAAATATAATCTATATTTTGAATCATCATATCATCCCATTGACGTTCACTGCTGGAAATAGGCCTCACCAAACTTTCTCCACAGCGTGAGACTCTGTGCCGCCCGTAACCAACAGCTCCTCGCTACCTTTACGAGGTCATCTGTCCATCTAGCGGGAGGCCGTCCCACGCTGCGCTTTCCGGTTCGTGGCCGCCACTCGAGAACCATCTTCCCCTATCGACCATCGGTTCTTCGAGCTATGTGCCCTGCCCATTGCCACTTCAGCTTTGCGATTCGGTGAGCTATGTCGGTGACTTTAGTTCTCCCACGGATTTCCTCATTCCTGATTCGATCGCGTAGGGAAACTCCGAGCATAGCTCTTTCCATCGCCTGCTGAGCGATCTTGAGCTTTCGTATAAGGCATATAGTTAGCGGCCACGTCTCAGTGCCGTAACCGAGTTGGATTCGGCGATTAAACTCTTGTTTGTCCCAGGTATACGTATTCGTCAACAACTTCGAGTGTAGAGTTCCCAACAGTTATTGGAGTGGATGCTACATGGCAATTCGACATGATTTTCGTCTTGTCCATGTTTAAATTGAGGCCCACTCGTTGGGAAGCTCTACTGAGGCTATTGAGCATTGACCAGAAGCTTAAAAAAATCTTTCAACGCATTTGTTACCAGTTTCGGAGATATGACATCTTACACCTCTCTGCAGTTGGATCGGTTTCGAGTTCTGATCCTGGAGACGGACTGTCATGGTGGCGTTATTGTACAAGCACTTTAGCACCTCGATATACCGATGATCAATACGGCATCTCTGTAGAGTCTGTAGCACTGCCCATGTTTCCACCGAATCGAAAGCCTCTGTGCCATGCTTGTGACGAAGTACCTTCGAGTATGACGGTGTTAAAGAGCTTCTAAAGGACTTTTAGTGCCGGTTTTCCATCAGCTATCAGAAGCTCATTCGGAACTCCATCATCACCCGGTGCCTTTTTGTTTTTAAGTTGTTTGAGAGTCATACTTATCTCGTACAAGCTGACGATTGGGATGTCCTCGGTGTAGTGTCGAGTCAGTCTAGCTCTAGGGTTTTTAGCTGGACTGCCAACTGTTTTCGATGTCGACGTGTATAACTGTCCATAGAATTTCTCGATCTCCTCCAAGTCTTCAGTTCCAGACGAAACAATGCTGCCGTCCGCCGTCTTTGGCCTTTCCAGACGACTTCGTCCAATAGCCAGATCTCTCGCGAACACTTTGGAACCTTTGTTCCGTTCTATTGCCTTCTCAATACACAATGTATTAAAGTAGCGTTTGTCGCGTGCAAATGATTTTGAGATCTGTCTATTAATGCCTATATGACAATGCATCATCCGATCTACTACCGCTTTACTACGGTGACCGCTTACCATCAGGCGGGCCGTAAGCTTGTTTGCCACCTTAGTGGTATAAAAAAAAAAAAAAAAAAAAAAAGAAGACCATAAATAAGTCTAAGAGTCTGGTCCGAGAGTCTTTTCGTTCTATTTGTACGGTGGGTTTTAAAGAACTTAGACGCAACCGTATGGACAGTTTCCACAAACATGTCGTTGGTATCGTCCACTGATGCGTCTTCCTTTAAGCTCTTGATTTTTGAGTTGGAGCTGAAAGTTTTCTGGGTTTTGGATTTGGATGGTTGTTGGTCGGAGCGAGGACTTAATCAGTCTTATGTTGAGATTCAATGTGCCTCTTACCATACGGTGATCACTCCCGTCGACATGATAAAGTCAATCTCATTTTTCGTGCAACCATACGGACTCATCCAGGTCCACATTCTCTGAATGAATTCATCATGAAGAGGCCTTCCTTTTCCATGAAGTCGGCCAGCATCTGCCCTCTGGAGTTCCGTTGTCCATATCCGAATTGTCCCACTCACACATTACTCCTCACCTGGCGGGGAATTTCTTATTTCCGCCACTTCACAGTTGGTGACCCTAAGCTGATCAAATTTGATGTACCTTCCGCCGCAGCCTTCATCTACCAGGTACCTTCACTAACCAGTTGTCAACCGTACGCTTCGCATCGCAGAGGTTTATTGTAAGCGTGTTACGTTATTTCATTCCAATAAATTTACTTGATTTAGTAAACAACACTGTTATTCCAGCAAGACTAGTTTTATTCCTGTTAGTAAATACAATAAGTGAAACTCATTGGTAACCGTCAGTGTAATTTACTTGTCCTCGGAATGACTAATATTTTAGTGATTATAAGTATTATTTACTTGTGGCTACTTAAGTTTTTTCTCCATAGTCTAATGTATACTTACGATATATTCATTGAGTTTTCGGAATGGGAACACGATGGAGCAAGTTCACCAATTTGTCCAGTTCTAGAACATTCTGCGTAAAAGCCGTTGAAGAAAACTTGAATATCAGGCTGGTTGCGAGGTCTATCTGCTAGGCTAGAGTATAGCATACCTGTCAGCTGCCACAAAAACACAATATTGATCCTCTAGAATTCTCAGAACGATAGGCAATTTCCCATTATTTTTCGCTTTGCGAAGCCAAACAATAGCCAAAAAGTAGAAAATACTACAATTAATTATCTACATATAAATATTGCGTTTCAATATGTGTTGCAAACGTCTTCAGAAATTAAACCAGTCATATAAAAAACGTATCAAATATAAATTCAACTATTTTTGCCAGTATGTACGGTAATTTTTACTGTTAAATAACGATAACGGCACTATTGTTATTTTACAGATCAAATTCTTTCTTATCTTCAGATTCTTAAATCAAGATATTTTCTTTACAAGTCATGTTTTTATAGTACCTATACACTTCACATCAGTTTCATTAAAATCTGATGACCTTTCGTGAACTACCCTAAAAAATAGGTCAAGTGCGAGTCGGACTCTACAAAAACGAGCAAAAAAATCACGTATGTTGTATGGGAGCCCGCTTAAATATTTATTTTTTTCTGTTTTTTAGTATTTGTTGTTATAGTGGCAATAAAAATAGATCTGTGAAAATTTCAACTGTCTAACTATATCGGTTCATGAGATACAGCCTGGTGACAGACGGACGGACGGGCAGCGAAGTCTTAGTAATAGGGTTCCTAATTACCTTTCAGGTACGGAACTCTTAAAACATATGACAGAAACTTAATGAATTTTAATACAAACAAAAAGAAAAAGCTAGAATCAGATATTAATCGTAATAAAGAGTTTTTGCTTTTATTTAAATTTTTATGATTATGATTTATAGATTACCTGAGTAATTCCTGTGCTTGTCATGGGTCCAGATCCTTTTAACAGGTACTCGGTAAGCGCGCTCCAATCCAAAGCCTCAGTATTTTCCAGTTTTGTCAACAAGAAATAGAGAGTCATTCCGTAATGGTTTCTTAAGTTATAGCCAACAGGTAAGTCGGCAACAACTGGAATGTTGAACTTTTCTAAAGTCTGTTTTGGGCCAACTCCAGAAAGAAGCATGATGTGAGGAGTCTGCAGCGCACCCGCACTCAGTATAACCTGCGAAAATGAATTTGTATTCAAAAACATCAGTGTAATAAAACAAGAAAGACAGAGTGTGCCACATACTGTACTTTGTCGAAGTGAAACAATTGAATGGAAGATCAGAATAGTAAGTATATCTTCATAAAAGCATCATATAAGCGCCCGAAACATAGATGTCCCACAGCGAGATGAGACGTCGAACGTCTCCACAACACGGCTGGTCTTGAGCTGCCCGCGCTCTTCAGGTTACTGCGGCTGGGAGAGGCCGACCTACGTTGCGTTTTCTAGTTTTGTGAGTTTGTGACCTACTCATTGACAATTCAGTTTGCTGACTATTTCAGTTATGTCGGTGACTAGTTCTTCAGTGACTTTTCCCATACTGGATGTTATCGTGCAAAGAAACACCCAGCATAGCTCTCCACTAGCTCGCTCAGCTAATCTGAAGTTAATTCGAAGGCCAACAATTAGAAACCACGTTCCTGTATCGTAATTCATTAATTCGGATTGTAGACTTCTTTTATTTGACATGAAAATATACGGGCAGCAGCAACCCGAGCTGGACTCTATTGATTAACCTCTTTCTTAAACTTATACTTACATTATTGCAATATTTTAGGTAATGTGTATGTCGCAGGCAAATCGTAAAATTCGCCGTTTTACAAAATGCCTA
This sequence comes from Apoda limacodes, assembly GCA_946406115.1. Classification (NCBI taxonomy): domain Eukaryota; kingdom Metazoa; phylum Arthropoda; class Insecta; order Lepidoptera; family Limacodidae; genus Apoda; species Apoda limacodes. The sequence continues at coordinate 15,384,132 of OX291559.1, forward strand.
GGCAGATCGTAAAGTACGGAATAGAAATTATCATATAACTGAACAGATTATTATATGAAGCTTTGCTGGAACGCTCCGCTTGCTTCGCTTACTCCGCATCTACGTTTACAAAAGAGAAACTGAACCTAACCTAAGATACATGACTTATACAGTGCGATTTCTGTTCCTTTCGTTTCTATACTTTACGATTTGCCTAGGCAATTTGTAAATCGACGACTTATACGATTTGCCTGCGACATGTATTTGTCAATAATACCGGATAGTTGCCAGATATCCGTTTTATCTCAGAATACTTTACTTATTACTTCTTCTACAATACTTACCTCCTTTTTAGCGAAAACAGTTTTTATTTCCCCATCGGCATCAACGTATTCTACTCCTATAGCTCTGTCTCCATCAAATAGGACCCTAGTAACGTATGCGTTTAACTTTACGCTTAGATTAGGCCTTTCATATTTGGGCTTGAGATACGCGCGCGCTGTGGTATACCGTTGCCCATTACTGTTGAAAATAATAATAGTGATAATTGTCATTAATAATTATTTTTCACGATTGTTCTGTCTAGACGACGTGGACGGCCATGTTTATGAATGAAATTATTGTTTGGGTTGTGATAATAATATTACCCCATCGGATGTGTACTAGGTACCAGTACACATCCGAATATAATAGTACATTATGGTACAAGTGAGCAGAGTTCACGAGTGTCATACGACTGTTTACAAAGCACTTAAGGCATTTAATACTTAAATTGGTGTAAAAATTTGATGTTTAATGGAATCTAAAAGTTTTGTTATTTTGTAAACAAACATTTTGGATTATTTTTTTCAAAAATAACAACTCAACTCATAGGCCATCTGGCTTAATGTTAAAATAAATTGGACAAGTGCGAGTCGGACTCGCGCACGAAGAGTTCCGTACCATTATCTACAAAAACGAGCAAAAAAATCACGTATGTTGTGTGGGAGCCCCCTTAAATATTAATTTTTCTGATTTTTAGTATTTGTTGTTATAGCGGCAACAGAAATACATCTTCTATGAAAATTTCAACTGTCTAACTATAACGGTTCATGAAATACAGCCTGGTGACAGACGGACGGACGGACGGACGGACAGCGAAGCCTTAGTAATAGGGTTCCTAATTACCTTTCAGGTACGGAACCCTAAAAAGTTGAAAAGTATTTGTGCGGTAATTGTCTTCACTGCACAAGTGTGAAATGGACGCTATTAAGACGCTGAAAACGGTGTAGTAAAGGCTGTTTTATTTTATTAAGTGTGTTGAAACAGTACATTGTTCACCGAGAGGTGAAAGAGAGCGATTACCGATAAGGGTGTAGTTGAAATAGAAACTGGTTCTCTTTTATAATCACAGATGGCACAGTAGCAAATAAAAAGAAGTTATTAAGTTTTTTCGTCAGCTTTCAAATAGAAAGTGCTTTTTTTTTGTTTATTTTCTTTCCTCTAAACGGGCAAGAAAGAATAATCTCTGCAAACACGTACCTTCAACCCTATTTGACTATGTATAAGGGGTCTTTCAGAGCATGTGTAGTGTAAAATCATTTTAAGTTTTTCACTGTGGAGTTTGCGTGGTTAGATGGAGCAAAAAACTTTTCTGACCTTGTAGTAAAAAATCAAAACTACTGTCACCATATTCAAATGCTGTTAACTTACGCGACACTAGCGACATACACCTGGTCAGAAAAGTTTGTTGCACTTTAGCTTAAATGCAACTTTTTAACTAAGTCAATTAAATAAATTAAGTACTTAGACATTGTTTGTGCGATGGCAAAACCTTCAGGGGTCTCAGGATTATTCAGATCTGTGATGACTGGAAGGCCTGTCTCGTTAATAGCATTCAGAAGCTCGTACAAAAAAAAGGGCTGATCTCTAAACTGGAACAAGAAAATCATAATACTTTTGATGCTGGACCACTATTACAACCCTACCACCACTAGTAGCAGACAAATAAAAGTAACACTAGTATGTAAGTATTTTATTTTATTAAGTCTTGCTCGGTTTGATCAAATATTTGGACATAGCGGTTAGACCACGAGTCGGGAGCTAATTTTAATCTAGCTGGCTGCTAGAATCTGCTATTTAACACAGACTGACTGACAGTCAATTGTAAATTGCGCCACTTATTGTGAAGTGGTTTTACTAATCAAGAAAACTTCCCCGGCGTGTGCACAACACTTTACCAATTTCATTACAATCGGTTTACCCTTAGTAGAGTCTGACTTGTACTTGTCCCTTTTTTATTTTATAAAAACCTTGCCCTAGTAATAACGAATACAACAAAATATAAATTATCCAATTTGGTGCAGTCGATCGGATGTTATGAAGTGACCAAGGGAAATAGAAATTCATTTGCCTTAATAAATAACACATGTTCTGTAAAAATTTGATGCTTGTGCTTACTTCGGTGAAAAGATAGAACCAGGCAACGTAAGCTTAATAATTGGGCAGGCAATTGTGTCAGCGTCTTTGATAATCGAATACTTGTTTTTTTACCTGTTGTATAGGTAATGGTCCAGAAGCTGAATGATATTTTTCGCTGACAATTGAGCCGATCTGTCTGTTTCCCTCAGTCATTTCGAAGTATGGCAGATTCTCCTCCCAGGACCAACCCTCAGCTCCAGCTTTCACCCAGTCCTCATAGTCAGCAGCATGACCTCGGTGATACATCATGCCATTCAATACATTTGAACCACCTAAGTAAAAAGAATAACTACTTTAGAAATTTAGTGGTGGAAGCAGAGGATAACCTTGTGGGGCACCGATTGTTATTTATTTTATTTAGCTGGAATCAAAAGTACGTGGCAGTACCCTTGACGGAATTTAGCGTGGGTGAGTAGTACAGCCTTAAAAACTTTTTTTTCTCTAAAAAATATTTAAGGAGTCCATAGCAGCTAACATGCGCCGCCTTTGTGGCGCAAAGACGTGTACTTTTATGTGTGTTTGCACATATCTGCATGGGTTGGAAAATGGGTTTGGCTTGATTCCAGTGTGATTAATGGTAACAGGTGTACACCTGGGTAGTTTTTTGTCACTTCTTCTTCCCTTAGGCTGGTTTCCGAAGTCACAATATTTAAGTTAAATGGCGCGCATTTGTTGCCGGACTGTCGTGTGGGAGCTGGGCTACTTTGTGATATATCTCTGAATACGTGTATGCATATACGTACGTGTGCACGTTTGGGCGGCCGATGGTGGATTGCAGCAGGTTATTAATGCTATTATTATATTATGATACTGATAAATTTTTTTTAGCAATATTCCATTCAAAGTAATTGAACATCTTAACTTAAGTCCAATTTTAGCAGAAAATTTAATAAAAACTAATGTTCCTGAATGTAAAGTTCGCGCTGTATTTAATAATATTAGTCTTACGGATATCATAAAAACATTTAATAAATTAGGAATAGAAAACACCACAGACCTTTGGGGCTTACTGTAAAAACTATAAACTCAATAATTCATGTTAACGCACAACCCTTATATAAAGATAAGATGAAACTTGGCAAAGTTATATCTGTTCAACAGTTCCTAATAATTTTCGGCCTATTCCAATATTATCTATTTGTACTCAGTAAAGTTTTTGAAAAAATCATATTTTGTCAAATGTTAAGCCATGCCTGTATTAATGACCTACTTAGTAGTAAACAGTTTGCCTTTATATAAGGCCGTTGCACAACCGATGCAGGAGCGGTACTATTAAAAAATATATTTAACACCTGGGTTTGTGAGTTTTGTGATTTATCTAAGGCATTTGACTGTGTCCACCACGAAAATCTCATCAGGAAACTACATCACTATGCTATAAGAAGCAAAGCGACCTCTTATAGCATAGTGTCTCGACCTTTTGACCTCCTACATGAGTATCAGATTACAGAAAATAGATGTCAAAGGTGAAAGATCTCCGGGATCAGCAGTCACTATGGGAGTCCCTCAGGGCTCAATTTTAGTTCCTTTTCTATTTTTTAGTTTAATGACATATGACATCTTATTGTGGGGTAGCGCTGCTGACCTTATTACTATATTTGTGTTACAAATACGGGCAATTCGTGCTATTTACAAATAAGGATCTACGATATCTCTAAGGAATAGGTTTAGGGAAATATTTAAATTTTGGCGTCGCAGTACATATATGAAAATCTTTTATATGTTCATAAAAATATCAATAGTTCACAAGAAAAGTGACGTTTACAAAGTAAATACTAGGAGTAAAAATAAGCATGATACACGTCTTCTCAAAATTAGTAACTCTTTTATGGGACAATGAATACACTTTTACAACAAAATTCCTAATAATATTCAAAATCTATCAATAACTAAATTTAAATGTTTTATTAAAAGACTTTGTAAAAAAGCATACTACAATATTTCAAACTATGTAAATGATAAAAATCCATGGGACTGAAGATGCTCGGTTACAGGACGCATAAGTAAGGTAAACCAAATTAAAAAAAAAAAAACCAAAAAAAAATTGTACTGCTTATTTTTTTTTTTTAAAAGACATTGATTGTATATGTATTTTTTTTAATTATTTTAAAAGTGTAACTATCGAGATTCTTGCCGGACTCTTCTCGGTAGAAATTAACAACATTGTGTGTAGGGTGGGTGGAAGGTTTTAATAAAATAGTATTTCATAACTTTGACGATTTAAAAATGTTAGTAAAATCCTTATTTGAAAAAAGAAATTGACTTTGACTTATATGAATTCCTTAACAGGATTGACGATATTTGACGTTTTGCACCCCTATGCTTCATAAAGACAAAAAATAAAATTGCTTTGAAATTTTGTGAGGGACTATCGGCTATCGACGCGAGTTTGGTGCAGCAGTGTGCTGGAACCGTGATTTGATTAGCCCCTGGATCTGAATATAGCCGCTGCACGGATCATCCTTATTACCAGGAACCGACAAGGTGACACACTCAAAGTTTTGATTACACCCTAACTGTCTATTTTCTTGCAGATTCCTAATTTTTAAAGTAAGTTTCCTTCCATTAGAGTAGGCCCCATCGTAGGTAACACAAGTACAGACTGACGCCTACGTTCCTACCACCAGATCTGCCGCGACGCGCCCTACCTACTGCGTTACAAGGTGAGAAGGTGAGTGATAAAATTTAAGTACACGGTGGTGTGAATAATCAATGTAATTGAGAAAGCAAGAAAAATCTCATTGGTGTAGGTATGGTGAAATTGACCATATATTGACTACAAGAGATATATCCTGGGCCACTAAGGGGATTAGTCTTACGCATTGACATAATACACTAAATCATTAGTCTATAGGGTCCTAAGGGATGACCTAAGGGTCGGCAGTGATCCAATTCGATTTCCTTAGCGTCCTAAGTGGCAAAAGTTCGAGCCTGCCGTGTAGCATCGATTTCGGTGAGGTAAAACATCGTGAAGAAACCTGCACTGAGCATAAGTGTGGACTACAAGGCAGTGCCCCAACCGTCGAGACGTATGAGGCTGATAAGAAATTAGTCTTACCTAACACTTTCCCTCTTAACCAACTGCAACCCTTTCCTTCCTGGTCTAGGCAGTATTTTAAGGAGGGTACCGTGCGGAATCGCCAGTCTACTTTCTCATTAGACCAGAACGTTCTATAAAAGGAAGGCACTCGAGCCCCTAATGGTTCCTGGCCTCCTGCTTCGAGCAGCAACACCTGTGCAGGATACAAGAATCATAATTATGTACCGGCTTGCATTTTATATTTATTACTTTAGTAAAATTAAGAATTGATTCTTACCTTAACAATGATATGACACAGTCACAGAGAAAGAGAGAGAGAGAGAGAGAGTAAGAGAAAGAGAGAGATATAGTTAATTATACTAATTAAGATTAGTAGTGGTCAAATGATGACCCACAATTAAAAAATCCGTCTACGCCTTAGAAAATATGCACCTTAATCTTCTGCCTAGGTGATATTTCGTTCTATAATATATTTGTCTTTTATAATTTATCGCTCACTCATAGTCGCAGAGTTCTTACGCATGAGTATTTCCAATTTTCCAAGTCATCCTTATGATTATCCTCACTAAAGCAGTTTTACCCTGATAATTGAAACGTATATGTCAATTGAATCAGTGAAACAAAAAAAAGTTGGCATACTAAAATTCTGTACCCTCGGTGAAAACTGATATAAGTCGACTTACAGCACTTTTAAGATTATTAGACATATCTAATCAGTGTCAAATGCTCTTTTTATCTATCTTATCCACGTAGCCTTAGCTCTACTGGATACGAAGATATTTTTCGTGCACAATAATATAAGTTAATTTATATCAGCGAAGAGTCTTTAATGCCTTGTGTGTGATAATATAACTTGACATTCACTCATAAAATTGAATAGACCTTGTGTAAATTATAAGTGTAAAATAATAAAAAAATAGCTTAATCATCTTACCCACAGACAATATATTGATATAAGATTGTGTGTTATGATACAATTAAAAATGTATTGTTGTTCAAGATTGCATCTTTAAATATCAATAACGTGAATAATGATGTTATTCGATATAATACATTTAAAAATAAATAAACAATGTCAAAATTTGGTTACTTCTAATATATTTCGATCTACATTATTTTTCACGAGACTGCTTATGAACTATTACATTCGTGTCTATTAATACAATTTAGTTCCATCAAAAATCTTATCAACTCCTTGCAAGCATTTCAAAACGTACGTTGGTGTCAATCGATACAATTCGGTAATTATATCTTCTTATGCGTGAGCTTCTTACTGGCGCGAAAGAGATAGAGTACGTTCAATCGCAAAAACTAATTATGCTTATTGTATATATGCCACATGTAGCGGCCAGAATCAAATGGAGGCATAGAAGCAAATCAAATTTCTTCCTGCTTGTATGACTTTGTTATTAATCGTTTACCACTATTGCATCCAAATGCGACAAAATTGATTATGTACTCAGATTCATGCGCCGGGCAAAGAAAGAATTCCGTGGTAGCAACAATGTCACTCATAATTGTACAGAACTCAGAACAATTAACTACTATAGAACACAAATTTCTAGTACCTGGTCACACACATTTTGAGTCAGATTCTAATGCTTTGATAGAACGCACTACAAAGCGCACTTCTATGACCAAGTTCTTCTAATCGTACTAATCAACTTTCTGTAATAGAAATGTGTAATAAAGATTTTTATGATTTTGCTGATTATTCCAAAAACCAACTTCAAATAAAGAAATTAAATTCCATACGCGAAAAGTTTGTGTGGCTGGATATTCAAATTTTGAAGTATACCACAAAATCAGTTTCCTTTATTTAGTTACAAAGAGAGCTACGGAGCCATCGATTGCAATTCTATGTTTCAAGCGAAAAGAAACAATATGAACAACGTATTAATTTAGAGAGTATTAAAAAGTGTTGCGTTGGACCAGTAACTATAGCAGCAGCGAAAAAAGCAGAACTGATTTCTCTTTTGGATTATATTGAACCAAGTGCTCATGAGTTCTGTATTAATTTGACCTCGACCGATGACTTATTACATCCAGATGACATCCAGATTTAACAGAGGAACAAAAATATTATGCTATTAGATTTTAGAAAACTTTTATTGCCATGTCACTTACTATTTAAATGTTAGTTAGTTTTAAACTTTCGCGTTTTTCACTCATTATTATTATAGAACTTAGGTCTTTACGCGATGCACGTAAGTACGTATACAGAAACGCACCTGTATTGGGTGCCGACGTTTCGACAAGGATTGCACCTTATCGTGATCACGGCTGTCCTGGCTGAAGAGCGCGGCGTCGACTTCTGGCCGCTCGCACAGTTTCTTCCACTACCCTCACATTGTTTAAATGTTCTCTACACACTACACTGACGATGTCCATATTGCGTTTATCACCGATATTACTGTCGCGCGGTTTAAATCTATGAATCACAGAATTCCACGCCTTTGAAAGATTATATCCATCTTCTCTATTAAAATTTTTGTCGCATTTATTTATTTGAATAGCTTCGCGTACAAATAGTGGCGTTCAGTAGAGAGGACTTTCAGTTCGTGAAGTTCAATCCAGTGAAATGCCATTGAGTAGATGGTCGACTATGGCTGATTTATTTGTTTGTCGGTTTTTGACAGCAGTTATGTGTTCTTTAACCCTTTCGGCTATAGTGCGTTTCGTTTAGTCTACGTGCGAGCTTCCACAGCTACAGTCAATCCCGTAAACGCCTGGTCTTTGGTAGGGAATAGAATCTTTTTATTAGAGCTTTTAGAGCTTATGTCTTGAAAGAGTATTTACTTAGTAAAGTTCCTATTTTGTCCGTCACTCCCTTTAGGTATGGCATAAAGGCTGCCTGTCTATTCACTTAAGGTTTTCTATTTCTTTGTGGACGTCGCGGCTGTCGTTTGCACACTTTATACCCATTCCTTTTTAGTACCTCCTGCACGTGTTTTAAATTAAATGTGTATAGTATATTTTTATTTCTTTACTTTTTTACTGTGCTTTCTTTCAAATTCCATTAAGCGCTTTGGTTAATTATAAATTTTTATCTTTAAGTTTAAAACTTTACAAAGTTTATTAAAAGCAGAAGCTTATTATATGTTTTTTAGAATTTATTTTAGTCATTACTAATCATGTTTCCTAGCATGTCACCTAGCTATGATCTAGCTCTAATAAAGGACTTGAGTATGTACAATTCGTTAGATAAATAGCGCTATAATTTAATGTCTTAGTGCCATATTAATAGTTTTTTTGGTAGTTTAGTTTTTATAGAAGCCCAAAAAAACTATTTTAGGAATGTAAGTCTTTTAAATTTAATAGTACTTAACTATAAAATTAAGTACCTGATAACTCGTGTATGACACAAGGGGATGTTAAGTTTTAGTAAACTTGCCCACTGACTGATGATTTACATTTTCTCAATCTCAAGCCTGTGGATGTATTTTCTAAGTGTTTTTTTTTAACATTATCTTATCATTTATTAACTACTTTTTGATATCTTGTTTAAAATAAAGACTACAAATTTAAATATTTGTTTATTTGCATAGTTAGAACCATAAACTAATAATTTTGATATATAACTCTAAAAACATAATTCGCCTCAGCTGTTATATGCCCCACTGCACAGACCTCTCCTTAGATAAGGAGGCTTAGGCCATTGTCCACCACGCTGGCCTAGTGCGGGTTGGCGGACGAAAAACATAATACAATAATAATATTAATATACTGCCTTAACAAATCGTATCATTTGACACAATCTAAAACTTGAAAATGAAAAAAACAAGTTGAGATATATTATTAAACACATGACTTTTTTCCCTATTTTTTGTGTTAAATAATTTATTACTATAAATATAACAATTTATTGTGTTTAAATAACCGCAAACTAAAGCTGCTTTTGTTTTGGATTTTTTTTTATGTATTAGTTTTTATGTATTTAAATGCTATTTCAATTCGCAGGTATATCATATTTCACCAATATCAATCGTACCACTAGTTTTAGTGTAAAATAATATAATTTTGGTTAAATTATTTTACACATATTTATTCTAATGTGACGAATAATACAAGTTGTTTATTTCCCTTATTGCTCTAAATAAATTAAATATATTGCTATTTTTCATATATCATAGTATAGAGGCTTAAAATACCTATCTTTATCATTTTTTACAAAAGGAATAAAATCATCAACAAAAAAGTAATACGCATGTAAAGGTACAAAATATTAAAAACCATTTTTTCAAAAACTGTCATTTCAGACCTATATCAGTTTTCACCGAGGTTACAGAATTAGGCTTTAAGATTTAGACCAGCTTTTCCTCTCTGAATCTGTCACAAAGGAATTCTACTCACGTTAAAACTTTCTTCTTCACTCAGCCTCCCAGCAACAATAGATCCTGCAGAACCTGCTCCCACAACAATAAAATCATACTCAACGAGTACTTCGTCAACGGACTCTACTCTTCTACTGGGTTCACTGATGCTGCATTGACTTTTCAAGAAGTTCTCCAGAACCATCATAAAAAGCATCGTTCCGCCGCATATTGGGGAATTCATTAGTGAGATACCAACACCTCCCGGTCGGCACCCATATTCCTATTTTAACAAACAATACAAAATTTTAAAAAATTCTTTGGGCATTCTGTTATTATTTATATTCATTTATTTAAATTAAACATTAAGATTAAGATAATGTCAAGATTAAGGAATAATTGCATTAGCACACAAAAGAACTTAACAAACAAATAAAAGAAATAAAAGTACAATAAAATTAAATACTATCGATTTGCAAATAGTATGTCATTTTATTAAATTATACGAAGTAAAAGTTTGGTTCAGACATAAATCCAGCACTTTGGTTTTGTCCATATGCAACTGCATTCCGTTAGCAACCAACCACTGGGATAATCTGAGTGCAGTGGATTGAACTCTGTTTTGCAGATCCTGTTTGCTGCCTGCACAATTTACAGCACAGATATTATCCGCATGCATGATGATATTTAAATAATCCGCCATAAACGGAATATCGTTCAACAGGAGGTTGAACATAATATTTATTAGACATAAAATGAACATAATATTGATAAAACATAACATTGGATCCTTGCGGCACAGATCTATTACCAATGTACGTGATCTCCGAAATTTCGTTGTTAACTCCTGTACTTTACACCTATCTGACAAAAAAGAGCTCACTAAATTGAGTGTGCCGTCTGATACCGTAATGCTCTAGTTTGGAGATGAAAGACCTAAGACCTAGACCTAGTCAAGCAGGTCAAAAGCTCAGGATATATCAAAGAAAACCGCTGCTACTTGTTCTTCAGATTCCAGATGTCTCAGCACAACCCGATGTAAGGTGCGTGCCGCACCTATAGTTGATCGCCCAGGCTGGTACACATACTGTTTTTCACAAAGAACGTTATTATGGGTGAGAAATGTAGTGATTCTGGTGCAAATTCCGAGTTCAGACGGCTCAGATAGGACCGCCTCCAAGGATACTGGTCTATAATGTTGGCCCCCTGCCTTTGTAAAAAGGTGTCACTTTTATGCGCTTTAAAAATTCCGGGTAACTGCTGTTACATGCAGAATTATTAAATAAGTCGCAAAAGGCTTATATAAATTCGTAGGGCAAAGCATACAGTACTAAAGGTACTTCATAAACATCCTTGGTCCCTTAATGTTTTATGTATATTGTAAGACCGCATTAGCTCAAAATCCGTCAAACGCGAATTGGACTTACAAGCTACTACATGATATTATGTAGTTTTTAGTTAAGGATGACCCATGGATGACCCAATGAAACTGCTACCCACCTGCCACACTATGCTCCTTGCGCTCTTACCGCCCTGTTCCTTGCGCTGCTGCGATGTTGCACTCTCTGTCCACACACTGCTCTACTCGCGCAATTAATCGCGACGCTCCGTACTGGATCTTATGACACGCGCCAAAAAACCGAAAAAACAGGGAGCGGTTGACATGACGTTCGGCATGACGAGTAACATGGCCACACTACGTCTCTGCCTCCTTTCCTCGCTACTTCCCATACCACTCGACGAGTATGTGGCAGGCAGGGGCATAACACATAACCCTTTAGGTAACGATGGTATCGGCCATCTCAACCATGAGGCAATTATTGGATCCGTATTATTGACGGTCTCACCTTCGGCTTGGCCTTTAAACTCTACTCAGTAATGTACTATTACCATAAGTCAGAATATACAGAACAGCCATTCACCCTCGCTCTTCCCTTGCAGTAGATACCTAACCACACCCCGCAAATGCTCACACACGTAGTCAACGTATAATTAGAGGTAGGTATGTAAAATGCAACAAACTTTTCTGACCTAGTGGTGGTATACAGTGGTAAATTGTGCACATTTACAAAACACTAGTGACCAAACGACGGGTTGCTTTTTCGCACTGTACTGTAAATAAATTATTTTGCGCAGACTGTGCCAGCCAGACAGTCCCATCCAATTTCACACACACTTTCGCAAGTGCATCTGCATACATCCTAATGTTGTTAACTGTGTAACAAAATAACGACTTTTATATTATTTTACTTTTACTATGTAACCTTAAATATTCTAGTATGTATAGGTACTCACTTCGGGAGCTATAATCATACTTGATCCAGTCTAGCCCGCTTCTATAAAAATAAATATATTTTGCAATTAATAAGAATAAATTATGACTCATATTATTTATTTAAAAACATTAATATTAGCGCTGGTCTAAGTGGTTACATATCTCACAGTAAAACAAATGTGCTTGCTTTCTTCTTGTTAAAACCAATTTTTTTTAACGAACCACAACTATTTTGTGTATTAGTAAAATAATATTTAATATCTCTCTAATATAAATACATATTATTATCTTACATTCAATTTTAACTTCATTCAATCTCACAACCTACCGCATTTATAATAAGGTGGCAAACAAGCTAACGATCCGCCTAATGATAAGCGGTAAAGATTTAAGAAGTTGTTTTACGGATATTCGGATCAAAAGGATAATTTTTTTTTAATTTATATATTTTATACGCCTTTATCGAAATAATAATAATAAGTATTGATTTCTTACGTACTTACTGATTAGTAAAACAACGCTGCTCTGAACTCCCAGAAGACGACTGTGATGAGTTATTTTAATAACCAGCTTAATGGGTGGCATTAATTAGGTAGGTGTTTCTTTCTTTTATCATTAAAATATCTTATTTTAAGAGGATACGATTCGCGGCGCCTCGAAGCGTGCTTCATACAAACGAATTTCTCATTTGTTTTAGACATTTACTGATCAATCTCTGTGAAATTTCTTAGTCATAATCCCAAACCGAATACCTATGTCAGTGGTTTTCCAAAATCTTGTAAAACTTTTTTATTTACTTAAAATATTTTTTAAAACCGTTTGTATCAAAAACTAGAATCATGTATAACTTTTGAACTATAAAATTTAATAGAAAACTGGCACACTGCAGACCTAGATATTTATTACTAGAATATGTCTTCAAAATTTCGTGATGTTTGTTTAGCACATGTCAAAAATAAGTCAGAAATTCGTTTATATGAAGCACGCTGAAGGGCGTTCCGAATCGTATTCTCTTAAGCATCGACCAAATAATTGTAAAAAGATTTACATCACAATGAAAAAAATTACTACCTCTAATGAGAACTATATTTTAAACCTGAACAAATAAAACTTTTAACATTTTCATTACGTCATTGTGATGGTAATTGAGTTCTGGTGTACAACGGTTTAGGTAGTCTGGTATTTTGCAGGTATATGTTGCGATCACCATTACTGCTTTCTTGGTTACCTAAATACTCGTAATTTCTTACCCCTTTGAAAGCCTTTATACATAAGGACCAATCTCTCAGGCTAGTTGGTATTGTGGCCGGCGGTTGTGCAGTTGGTGTGGGTTCGATTGTGGTTCTAAGTGTATTATGTATGATATGTGTATGTATATGTTGTCTGGTTTCCATAATACAAAATAGGCTTAGTTTTGTACCATTGGGCTGTGTGAAATGCTTAAAAATTGTTATGGTTATAATATTATAATTGAACAATACGCAAATAGACTAATACTCCGAAGGACCAAACGGAAGGAGACCAAAAACTCAAAAGAATCAAACGCAAAAAACTTCGTTAGAACATAGGCGTGATTAAAAACGGCGGCTGGGCCCATGATGGTCTTGCCCGGTATCCCTTATTAAACACTCCACTCAACCGCTTGGTACGGTTAAAACTGCTGCAGCAGATGTCTCAGAGCTTTTGGAAAAGGTTTTCTCTTGAGTATCTTTACCTCTTGCAGCAGCATGTGCTCAATTTCAGCTTCATTGGATCCTCCGTTGCAACGTGAAGTAAGGAAAAACAAACAAACTTACTTTCATATTTGTAAAATAATACTAATATTTAATATTTACTGGTTAATTTGTATGTTTGAACGCGATAATCTCAGTGAAGACAAGACAGTGAAGTCGAATTCCAGAAAATACAGATGACATGGTAGCGATGTATGTAGGTAGTATACAAAAGAAAAGACAATGATTTTAACAAATGCATATTATTGAGTCAATCAGTAATTTTAGATGACATTTTCAGTCGCCCAACCAGTATTTTTTGATAGCAGCGGCACCACGCTCTGCTACCAGCATTACTGCAGCTTGAGGGTTTCCTGAGGGTTGTGTGGGCATCGCAGACGCATCAATTACTCGTAACCCTGAAAATTAGTTATTATCTTGATGCCTTTTTATTAAATAGGTTCTAAGTACTTCTATAAATAGCGGGCACTTTTAGTGTACATTTACATTCTTAAAAACTGAACTTCGTATGAAAATTTTAACTAAAAATATGTCATTGCACATATATGCAATTAAGAAAACAATACAATAATCTTGATGCGAACATGATAAAGTTTTTACTCTGCTTTTTCATCCCCAATTTTTCCTAAATAGATAAATAAGTTTTCTTTGTGATTATACATCCTTGTCATATGACTCACCTGCAATGTTGTAGACCCTTAATTTTTTGTCTACGACTTGTCCAATGGCGGCTGTACCCATCTGATGGTTTTGCGGATCAGTGTTTAGTCGTATCATGCATTCGAACCAATTATCTGACCATTCCTCATATTTTTCCGAACATTTTAATGTGTATTGAGGATCCAATTTTATTCCATATTTTTCTTGTAGGATCTATATAGTAAAGCAGAAAATAAAATCCATAGTTTTTTGGTAGTTTACGTGTAAATTTTAATCTGGATGACTTGACCGATTGAGATAAAAATTAAAATATGAAAAGTTGCTCAAAAAATGTTTAAAGGCTTAGCTAAATATGGCTTAAAAGTACACATTGCGGACTATTGAAACAATAAAGTACCTATATTTACGCACTGGTTCAGAGAAGTATTTTAGTGATATGAATGATAGTGCATTGTGTATTAAGGGTGGTAAGGAGAAAATTATCAACGAATGGCTATATAGAAGCCTAAGGCTAAAAGCCGAACGAAAGCTTTATGAGCAAAAAATTAAAAATATAAGGTAAAAAGAGGTTGGCTTTGCTTTGAGAAGAGTAAAGTTTACAAAGAAAAAGCCCGTGGGAGTAATAAAGGTCTAAGCATGCTTTGCCTGCACGTATATAATGATACTGTTTATATATATTTAAGTAGATATAAGTAGAGATAATAAGAAGGTAGATACGAATTAACGTGATGAAAAATGCTTATTTGTTCATCTTTTATTTATTAATTTCTACAATTTTCTATCTAAATATTTATTTTTTTGATAAAGTAAAAAAAAATATTTTTATTTACTATACGTACTCCGTTTTATTTATCTTTGTTTTCTCGTAACTATATTGAAAAACGTCAAATATATGACCTTATGGTTTTTCTAAAGCAGGTAGCTATTTTAAAGCGGATTTTACTTATTCATTTTTTGCATTTTCTTTTTTTTATTTAAATGGATAACTATATATTTTTAGACAAGCATTTTCCCGCGACGTCGTCTGCGTGGACTCTTGAAAAAAAAGCTTTTAAATGTTTATGGTTTTACCTTCAACCTGGCCCCATAGTAAATAACATCCTATTTCAAAAATGGTGAAACACGTCAATCTAAATTTTCAAATTAAGGCCAAATACCATCGACGGGTTTCCGAAAAAAAACTTCTAACATCCAAATTTATAGTATAGGGGATAAATTTATAGTATAGGGGATAAATTTTGTAAGATCCTTTCTTATATTTCTTATATTCATGTCGCCGACTTTCAAGTGTCTAGAACCAGCGGTTTGGGGTTTACATTGATATGTCATTAAATCAGTCAGTCAGTCTTTTACATATAATATAAAGATTCGTCTTTTTCATCATTTCAAACTTAAAAATTCTAAACTAGGTTAAAGTGAAATGATTTATAATTGTCTTGAAAAATTTAGACCTAACTAAATAAGAAATTAAAAGAGAAAAGTCTTACATTACTTTCGTAGATCCTATGAAGATACTTCCCAGCATCTTTAATGACAACCATATCGTCAGGGTGTGTGAAGAATTCGGGAAAGAACAAGGGAGGGTCAAACGGATCGCTAGAGTTGATGGTCACGTATCCCACACTCTTTGGTAATACGTTCACAGCATTAATTCTGAAAGAAGGTGATATGATAATATAACATCGTAGTAAGAGCGCCTACTACGTTCAGTTTCCCATACAAACGTGGTTAGTTGACCTAAATTTTGGATAAAAAAAAAATAATTTTAAATCTGACAATGTAGGAGTAGGTATATCTACAACACTAAATAAAAATCATAATAAATTGAAGTTTGCAGCAAGATTGTCCCTCAATTAAATTCATCCTCTGACAATGAAAACGATCATTATTATTTACATTATTATTATTATAATAACAAAATATGATCTATATTTTGAATAACAAAACAAAATTAATCTATTTTTTACGTTATTACTAAGTACTTATTACTCCTAGTGACTTATAAAGCCCTAGTACATCAATCTTACAAACACAAAAAAACTACATTTATACTATTAACTACATATAACTAACTACATACATAGAAATAATTAATCTTTCTTCGTTTATGACACCCTGAAGGTAAAAGTCTTAAAAGATATATTAAGTATATTACACATGCCATGTCTATATCATCAATATGAATAAATTAAATACTTTCATAGCAAAGATGCAGTCATAAGATTAACCTCGAGCCAGGAATTGAACTTGCAACTCCTTACATTCCGTGTAAGTGCTCTACCATTGAGTAATCGAGGCACTAGTGTTGCTGATCAACCTTACATACACACAAAATCTTCATAGGATTAAGAAATACAGTATAAGATTACATACATAGAAATAATAATCTTTCTTCGTTTATGACTCCCTATAGGTTAGTCATAGAAGAAAATATATTGTAAATTCCATATCTATGGCTATATCATGAACATAAATGAATACTTCATAGGACTTGAACTTGCAACTCCTTACATCCGTTCTTATAACTTATTTTGTGATTTTATTTCATACCTACATCCCCCTGCCCAATCCTGATTTACTTATTATAGTATGCCAGGTATAGTTTGCGGCATGTAAGTTGAACCAAAATGGCGGTCGTCCGCGCAGTTACAGTTTTTGTCTTTCTTTCTGAACTGACTATGCTGTTGGCTGATGCAGCCATTACTGCTCCACCGGGCGTTTAGGGTGAGACTCTAAAGGAGTCTCAGCCCATATAGCGCCTAACGCTCAAGGGCTCCCCGCGGGGGGAGCCTCGGCTTGGGTTGCGGCTCTTGGGGTCGTCCCTTGGACCAGCGTGAGCCTCAAACTCGAAGGTGAGTCAGCGTCAGGAGCGGAGTTCCCCGCGGTTGCGATTGCGAGTGAGTAAGGGCGAGAAGCGCCCCGGCACTCTTTGATACCTCGTGTATGAGGTGGATCCGTGCGTTCGACGACGAACCCAGGGACGTCGGCTTCGTGTGAGGGGGGGGGGGGAGGGGCAGGCATAGTACGGACAAATGTACTAACGAACCGAAAATGTGTTACTACGCAGGTTCAACTTACGTGCCGCAATTTATATTAGCAATGGGAGAATATAATTCTGTCTGTCTTTTTTTATCGCTTGTTCCTTTAAAGCCGGCAAATAATGACGTGTAGGTATATATATATATATATTCATATTCATACATATTCATCTTAGTCCAACAGCACAGGCTGTTTTTTAATGATTAATATCAGGCTGAATCTATGTGAGTAGGTTCGGCTCGACGACACGCCTATGTAAAAAATCTCGGTAGTAGTAGCTACTGAAGTGCGCAGGCGTAAAGCATGTCAATTTGGTGGGGTGTCAAAATTGTCTGACTAACAGTAAGTTTTTATTTAAATTTCAAGAAGATTGGATTAAGACTCAGAAAAACAAATTGTTCTACAAAATGTATGGTTTGACTGAAGCGTCCTCTGCTCCGCATATGTCCGAATAATGAGGTCATAAAAATTATTTATAACCAGCTGACTTTTTGTTTGTAGCTTAGATAATATTTGTACAATGAAATAGCCATGTAGTCCTACAAATTTGTTGACACATGTTAAAAAATGCATTCTATGCGTATAAGTGTGTCCTACCAAAAAAAGGGGGGTGCTTCCTCGTCGTCAAACTATTGGGTCAGGGTTTGACTACAAGAAATTATGTTTCCTGTTGGTCAAACTAGTTAAACAATCCTCCCTATAAATCAAAAAAGAAAAGTGTACATTCGTCTTGAATAAAATAACGCTCAGGTACTAACACTGGCAACCCCCTTCTGGAGAAAAGAGCAGTATATACATATATATATATAAATATATATATACATAATTAATAGTTACTGACGTAGGTATATTTTACAGTGAATGTAATAATGGCACCTACCAATCTATACCTTACTATTATAATTACCAAAGTAAAAAGCACAAAGCATGACAAAAATGGAAGGAACGATAGTCTAATGTATACTTACGATATATTCATTGAGTTTTCGGAATGGGAACACGATGGAGCAAGTTCACCAATTTCTCCAGTTCTAGAACACTCTGCGTAGAAGCCGTTGAAGAAAACTTGAATATCAGGCTGGTTGCGAGGTCTATCTGCTAGGCTAGAGTATAGCATACCTGTCAGCTGCCACAAAAACACAATATTGATACTCTAGAATTCTCAGAACGATAGGCAATTTTCCATTATTTTTCGCTTTGCGTAGCCAAACAATAGACAAAAAGTAGAAAATACTACAATTAATTATCTACATATAAATATTGCGTTTCAGTATGTGTTGCAAACGTCTTCAGAAATTTAACCAGTTATATAAAAAAACGTAACAAATATAAATTCAACTATTTTTTCGCAAGTATAAAATGACTGTAAAATAACGATAACGGTACTATTGTTATTTTACAGTTATTTTAAATCAAGATATTTTCTTTACAAGTCATGTTTTATAGTACCAATACATCAAAATATGATAACGTTTTGTAAAATTTTTGCGTACTGTGCGGTTTCAGAGAAACTGCCTCCCGCGAACGCTTGGGTTAATGAGGAAGGTTTTATCTAAGGACTACATTATAGGGTTCTTAAAAAAAAGAAGTTATTGGAGTTCTGAAGGGTGGGTAACGCGCGAGTGATACTCCTGGTGTTACAAGCCTCAGGCGGACCGTGTGCTTGTTTGCCTCCTTAGTGGTAAAAAATAAAAAATAAAAAACTACCCTAAATAAATATGACAGAACTTAATGAATTTTATTTAATATGAACGAAAAGAAAAACCAGATATTACACGTAAAAAAGATTTTTTAGTTTTATTTAAATTTTTGGATGATTGATTATGATTTATAAATTACCTGAGTGATTCCTGTGCTTGTCATGGGTCCAGATCCGTGTAACAGGTACTCGGTAAGCGCGCTCCAATCCAAAGCCTTAGTATTTTCCAGTTTTGTCAACAAGAAATAGAGAGTCATTCCGTAATGGTTTCTTAAGTTATAGCCAACAGGTAAGTCGGCAACAACTGGAATGTTGAACTTTTCTAAAGTCTGTTTTGGGCCAACTCCAGAAAGAAGCATGATGTGAGGAGTCTTCAGCGCACCCGCACTTAGTATAACCTGCGAATATGAATTTGAATTCAAAAACCTCAGTGTAATAAAACAAGAAAGACAGAGTGTGCCACATACGTAACTTTGTCTGAGTGAACCAACTGAATGGAAGACAATAATAGTAAGTAAGTCAGTTCACACAGGGAGATGAGAGTTGCCGTCTATCGTCTCCACAACATGGCTGGTCTTGAGCTGCCCGCGCTCATCAGGGTCCTGTTGCTGGAACAGGCCGTCCTACGTTGCATTTTCTAATCCGTGAACCTTTCTTAAGCATCGGATCGACAAGTTTTGTGACCTACCCATTGACAGTTTTCTAACTATTTCTGTTACGTTAGTGACTAATTCTTCAGTGAATTTTCCCATTCTGGATTTTATCGTGCAAAGAAAACACCCAGCATATCTCTCTACTAGCTCGCTCAGCGAATCTGAACTTAATTCAAAGGCCAACAATAAGAAACCACGTTCCTGTATCGTAATTCATCACTGACTAATTGTAGACTTCAGTCTTTAGGCACTGAGGTATTTGACATGAAAATATACGGGCAACAGCAATGCCAGCTGTACATATTGAGTAACCTCTTTCTTAAACTTATACTTACCTTATTGCAATCTTTTCCCTAGGTAAGTCAATAAATAATACCGGATAGTTGCCGGATATCCGTTTTATCTTTAAATACTTCTCTTATTACTTCGTCCACAATACTAACCTCCTTTTTAGCGAAAACAGTTTTTATTTCCCCATCGGCATCAAAGAATTCCACTCCTATGGCTCTGTCTCCATCAAATAGGACCCTGGTAACGTATGCGTTTAACTTGACGCTCAAATTAGGCCTTTCATATTTGGGCTTGAGATACGCGCGCGCTGTGGTATATCGTTGTCCATTACTATTGAAAATAATAATAGAAATAATTGTTAATAAAAGTTATTATTCAAGATTGTTCTGTCTAGACGCCGTGGATGGCTTACTTTATGATTCGTCCGAATATAATAGTATACGTCCGAATATAATAAATAGTACGAGAGTCATACGACTGTTTTCACACACTGTTACACACTTAAGACAGTAAATACTTATATAAGTGTTAAAATGTTGTAAAATTTGATGATTAATGGAATATAAGAGTTTTATTATTTTTTTAACCAACACGATTGATTATGTTTCTCAAAATAAGAACTAAGTTCATAGGCCTTCCAGCTAAAGTTTAAAAAAATGCGAGTCTGGCTCCGAGGGTTCCGTACAAACTTATGACATGTAGGTAGCTCTTCCATTATGAGATCAAGTCTCCTAGGTCAACGGGAAGTTTTGATTTTCCATAGGTTTTGATTTATTTGTGACACAATATGCAACAAAAATGACCGTATTTTGGGCATATTTTTTTTTCACATTGACTTACAAGCTTGATTTTTTTACAACATTAAGTGCCTGTATTTTTTTACAACATTAAGTACCTGTATTTACCATTTGATATTAATTTTAACTTGATACCTCCACGCGTTCTTAAGTAAAAGGGTCTTGACAACAGGAAAACTTTTTTTAAATGTGTTATAACTACAAATTAACGAATTTCGGATTTTTTCCTATATCTGTGATATAGTGACCTTACTTCATGACAAATTTCATAATTCTAGGACAACGGAAAGTACCCCATAGATTTTGATTTTTACGTGAATGCTAAATATGCGACGAAAATGGCCGTTTTTTCGCAGTATTTTTTTACTGAGTTGATTTAGAAGCTTGGTGTTTTACAGCTTCAAGGGACAGTAGATCTTAGTACTTGATATTAATTTCAACGTGATACTTTTACGCGTTCCTGAGAAAAAGGGTATTAACAGACAGACGGACAACAAAGTGTCCTATAAAGGTTCCTTTTTTCCTATTGAGGTACGGAACCCTAAAAAAAGTAGAAGGCTTTTGTCCGGTAATTATCTTCACAAGTGTGAAATGGACGCTATTAAGATGCTGAAAACGGTGCAGTAATAGTACATTGTTCACCAAGGGGTGAAAGTGACTGATTACCGACGAGGGTGTAGATTGAGCCTTAAGACACACGAGGTGGGAATTGTCTTTCATCCCGAGTGATACATAGTGCTTTACACTACAAATGCGAGGATAATAAAATATAATTAATTAAAGTTTTAATTTACTTAACAAATATTAATTCGCTTTTATAATCTATCTATTTAAAAGCTGACGAAACAATTAAAAAGAAGCTATTTAATTGTTTCGTTAGCTTTTAAATAGATAGTGCTTTTTTATTTTTACTTTCTTCCCTCTCAACGGGCAAGAAAGTAATAATCTCTGCAAACACGTACTTTCAACCCTATTTTTGACCATGCATGAAGGTTCTGTCAGAGCATGTGTAGTGTAAAATCAATTTAAGTTTTTCACTGTGGAGTTTGCGTGATTAGATGGAGCAAAAAACTTTTCTGGCCTAGTAGTAAAAAATCAAAACTACAGTCACCATATTAAAATGCTGTTAACTAACGCGACACTAGCGACATACACCTGGTCAGAAAAGTTTGTTGCACTTTAGCTTTAATGCAACTTTTTAACTAAGTCAATTAAATAAATTAAGTACTTACTTAGACATTGTTTGTGCGATGGCAAAACCTTCAGGGGTCTCAGGATTATTCAGATCTGTGATGACTGGAAGACCTGTCTCGTTAATAGCATTCAGAAGCTCGTACAAAAAAAAGGGCTGATCTCTAAACTGGAACAAGAAAATCATAATACTTTTAATGCTGGACCACTATGCCATATATGTATGTAAGTAGCAGACAATTAAAAGTACCAATTGTATGTAAGTATATTTGTTAAGTCTTGCGTTGTTTTGTTAAATAGTTGGACATAGGGGATGGACCACTATTAATTTTGGAAATATTTTTTTAATTTGGATATATACACACCGGCACAATTAGCGGAACAGAAAAAAAAGTGAGACTTTGAGATAATAACGCATATATTTGACGAAAATGTAATTAGACACAAAATAACAAATTGATTAACATCTTTTAACAACGACTTTGAAAAGTCTTCGTTATTTTTTATTGAAAAATAAAGAAATTTGAAATAAGTGAAATTTTTAGATGATTATGAACCATCACAAAAAATAAAAAAAAGTAAGCATTAAATGATTTAACAATAAAATTAAAGCAAAATTAA
The DNA here is from genome assembly GCA_946406115.1 of Apoda limacodes. Lineage (NCBI taxonomy): Eukaryota > Metazoa > Arthropoda > Insecta > Lepidoptera > Limacodidae > Apoda > Apoda limacodes. The sequence goes on from OX291559.1 coordinate 15,406,883, forward strand.
TAACGAGTGTTTCCCCCTCTTGCTCTGATTACGGTTTCCATTCGTCTGGGCATGCTACAGATTATGTTATCGATGATTTCTTGAGGCAACCGCTCCCACTCCTCAAGTACAGTGGAGCGTCGATTATCCGAACGTCGCTCAACCGAACGACCGCTTATCCGAACTACTGCGCCCGCCCGACCCGCGCGTGCCTCTTCCCGCCTTCCGCGCTACAGTGCTCACACACGTGTCGCGACTTGTTGACTTGTTAATTGTACTCGTATCTAGCACCAACGCCGAATGGTATACCACACAATGCCTGCAAGAATTTTTGTCTGCAATGAGCAACAAGAGACCGAACACTGGGCTCTGGTACTGCTTCACCATGGCAACGCGCCTGCGCAGTCAGCGCTCAAAACGAGCAACTTCCTGGACACCACACCGGTCAGAGTCTTGGCTCACCATCCTTACAGTCTTGATCTGGCACCGTGTGACTTCTTTTTATTCCCTATAGTAAAAATTTAGGGGATACAGTTTTCATCTCCGGAAGACGCGCTAGCAGCGTTCGAGAGGGCCGTTGAAGAGGTGTCTGCGGTAGACTAGAAAAAGTGTTTCAAAAATTGGTTCAGACGCATGAAACTTTGTATACAGGCTGGTGGACAGTACTTTGAAAAGCTTTAATTAAAATTTATAATCCATAGATGTTAGTATTTTAGTTCCTCAAAACTTTCTGAGTGTCCCACATATATGTAAATGTAAATATAGTTTTCATTTACCTGTACGTAAATATGTATGGCTGAATCAATATACATATAGGTAGTTCGATTATCCGAAAATACCGGTTTTCCGAACACCTAAGTCCCCCAATTAGTTCGGATAATCGACGCTCTACTGTAATGCGTTTCCAAGTTCATTCAGATTGTTGGGGGGTGGCATTCTGGATTTAACCCTTCTTTTTAGCAAGTCCCAGACATGCTCTATCGGATTCATATCGGGGGAAGTTGCTGGCCACTGCATCACCGGTATACCTACGTGGCTCAGATATGCCTGTACCGATTGTGCACTATGAGCACGAGCATTATCTTGCATTAGAATAAAGTCGTCACCAATAAATGGGGCAAATGGTACAACATGTTCTTCTAAAATGTCTCTGATGTATCGATCTGCTGTCATGGTCCCTTCTGTGACTATCACTAACTCCGTGCGAGCTCCCAAACATATCCCTCCCCAAACCATAATCGAGCTGCCACCACAAGCCACTGTGTCTTCAAAATTAGACTGTATGTGGCGTTCTCCTTTGCGTCTCCATATTCGCTGTCTCCCATCGATCTGTTTTAAAAGAACTCTGCACTCATCAGTAAAGAGAACCTGCTGCCATTCGTTTAAATCCTTTTTTTGTGTTCCGCTAATTGTGCCGGTGTGTATAATATAAGTGTTTAGACTTCTGTTGATAAAAGAACCGAGGGTTCCGTACTACCGCATTCTGTGGTCGGACTGGACTCTCACTTGATCGGTTTTTATTTTTTGCTGTTTTACTATAAAACTTTCACTATTATTGAAGTTTGAAACGAGGGTGTATATGACTGTTTGTACAAAAGAGCAAAAACAACAATCGTGTTATTTCATAAAGACGGTGCTTAAATTTAATAAATTCTCAACGCTTTTCCTGCAGAACGGAACGAGGGATGTTGGCACGACCCGTGTAATAAGCGTCTCTAGTACTGTCATCTGCATAGCAATGTATGTTGTTGATGTCCAACATGCCATTGATATGCAGTCAAAACAGCGTTGTTTTTTGAAGTGAAAACTTCTTTAGCGGCGCTGTGCACTTTTTTTGTGATGGGTAAAAACTGTTAAACTCGCGTCAGGTCACGTGTCCTGATCGAAAATTCGTAAGATGTCACTCGCGTTAGGACACGTGACCTTTATTTACATTAGGTTAGTTTTTATTTTTAGTATATGGCGATTATGAGTAGTACAGGGAGGTTGGATATGGGATTTTAATTCTATGAAGTAAATAAACAAAAGTTATTATTTTTAATAAATAAATATGGATAAGAAGTGATGCGAAGTAAATAGCGAGTATGTTTTCACTTCTGCCGGCACTCCCGGAGTGCAACCCGTTTTTTTTTTTTAATAAACAACTGGCACTCCACTTCAATATTTGTTTCACAATTGAAGTGGTTTTATTTAGTAAACCTACCCAACAAGTTGTTGTTGTGCACAACAGTTTACCATAATTTAATAACAATCGGTTTACCATTTATTTCATAAAAACCTTGCCCTAACAATAACGAACCATAAAAATATGAATTATCCAATTAAGTGCAGTCGTTCGTAAGTTATTACGTCACCAAGGAAAATAGGGATTCATTTGCCGTAATAAATAACACATGTTATGTAAAAATTTAATGCTTGCGCCTACTTTGGTGAAGAGATAGTGCTGATTGAATGTTAGGACGACAGCAAAACAACGTAACCTTAATTATTGGGCTCCGGTAGTGCCCTTTTGGTACCTTAAGAAAAAGCAGTTGTGTCGGCGTCGTTGAAAATCCAATACTTGTTTGTTTTACCTGTTGTATAGGTAATGGTCCAGAAGCTGAATGATATTTTTCGCTGACAACTGAGCCGATCTGTCTGTTTCCCTCAGTCATTTCGAAGTATGGCAGATTCTCCTCCCAAGACCAACCCTCTGCTCCAGCATTCACCCAGTCCTCATAGTCAGCAGCGTGACCACGGTGGTACATCATGCCATTCAATACATTTGAACCACCTAAATGAAAAGAATAGCTACATTAGAAATTCAGTGGTGTAAGCAGGGGATAACCCAGTTGGGCACCGATTATTTTTTATTTTATTTAGCTGGAATCAATGGTACGTGGTAGTACCCTTGAAGGAAAACAAGAACTTAGCGTGGGTGAGTAGTACACCTATGCATATGCTATAAAAATAAACTTTTTTCTCTACAAAAGATACAAGTAGTATAGTAGCATAGATGTGCACTTTTTTTAAGTGAACACTTCTTTAGCGGCGTTGTGAACTTTTTTTGGTATGGGTTAGAAATGTTAAACTCGCGTCAGGTCACGTGTCCTGATCGAAAATTCATATAAAATTCGTAAGAAGGAACTCGAGTCAGATTTATTTACATTAGGTTAGTTTTTGTGATGGGTAAAAATGATAAACTCGCGTCACCCACACCATAAAAATTCACAAGACGGAAACCATAATGCCACGCCTATTATAATTTTGAAGTGAAAACGTCTTTAGCGGCGTTGTGCACTTTTTTGTGATGGGTTAAATAATGTTAAACTCTATAGGACGAATAAAAATTAAGAGGAAATTGGGTTGATGAAAAGATGAAAGTGCGGATTACATATGTTAAAATTTTATATCCAGGTATCCAGGTTGTTTGATGTGAAAACTTCAAAAAGGAACAATTCGTAGAAAATTCGTAAGACGGAACTCGCGTCAGATTTATTTACATTAGGTAAGATTTTTATTTTTAGAATATGGCTATTATGAGTAGTACAGGGAGATTCGATATGGGATTTTAATTCTATCATAGATTGAGATGTCAAATATACTTCGTCAAAAAAGTAAATCAACAAACATATATATATATATATAATAAAATATATATATAATAACAAACATAGATTTATAATAAATAAATATGTATTGTCGTTGAGAAAAGTTCATTTTGCAGACAAGACGTGAGATAAAAGTAATTGTAGAGCATAGGTTACGTTACACTGGATAGAAGGTATATCTGTCGGCGGCCGATCGTAAAATCCGGCAGATCACGAAATTCCTAGTATGGCATAGAAATTATGATATAACTGAACTGATTATTATATGAAGCTTGGTTGGAACGCTTTGCATCTACGTTTACAAAAGAGAAACTGAACCTAATCTATCATACATGACTTATACAGTGCGATTTCTGTTCCTTTCGTTTCCATACTTTACGATCTGCCTAGGAATTTCATGATCTGACGGATTTTACGATCGGCCGCCGACATATCTATGTGTTGACGTGTCAGTAGGTGATTTTAAAGGAAAATAAATAATCATTATTTATTAAGTTAGGCTTGTCAAAGAAATAGTCGAAAGTTAGAGGAGTTAGAGACTTGTGATAGGATAGAGAGCCACTTCCATAGTAGTAGTGGCATAGTAATATATTACGTTTAATATAGCTTATTAGGAACATTATTGAGAAATATAGGTAGGATATTGCTCAAAAATATACAATGGGTCAAGACATGACTTATGAGATATTTGGGTGCTAAGTGCGCCTTTACAACATACAAACAATACAATCCTACTTTTTTTTACTTACTCAGTGCGAAATATTATCAAAATCAGTAAAAGAACTAAACTTAGGAATATTTACATACTAAGACTGCATAAATAAGAACTAGTATTTTCGAATAAGGTCAAATAAGCTAACAACGGTACCCTAATTTTCGGGGAAATTACCCTGAGCACCTGAGATAGCAAGATTATTTCTCTTTCATAAATTATGAAGGGTTCTCGAAAATTAATTTACGTATTTTCGTGAACTACCAGAGTACTGGTACTGCTCAAGTAACGTATGGATTTCGCCTCAGTTTCTATGTATCTTTTTATGTTCTTTGCTCATGGAATCTAAAGCTTTAGTCACCATGCAGACTAAGTGCCGATACTATCAAAAACATGCTATTAAACATTTAAAAAAATATAATTTTGATACCTACTAGCTATTCGCAATTTTGTACTCCTAGATAGGTATTATTCAAATAAAGTCGAAAACTAGTTTTTAAGTCCGAAATGACTATGAAATCGTCCATTTCATTGCAAGTAAACACTTATTATTATTAACAACAAACAATACAAAACCTCAGAATGAAGAAACAACATACATACTTCGTACCTACCTACTTACTTCATCTCAGTGCGAAATATCACCAAAATCATCAAAAACTAAAATTTACGTACTAGGGCTGCATAAACAAGAGCTGGTATTTTCAAATTAGGTCAAAAAAAGCGAAAGCGGTACCCTAGTTTTCAGGGAATCCCCTTTCTTTGCGAATGTTACCAGCTCAAAAAAAATATCTGGAAAAGTACAAGTACGTAAGTCATTGTGTTATGTGTAAAGGTACGATCCTTTTTTTTAATAGTGAATTTTTTTAAAGTACCTAAATTGTTAAGTGATTAAGTAAGTAGATTTTTGCGTCCATCACAGGAAATTCTTGCATTCAACGCGCCTGCGCTGCACATCTAGCGCTTGATCTTTTCCATCACCAGAGAGTTTACGGTTTCCCGAAATACCAATTTAATGCATTCAAAAAATAGTGCAGTTTCAGATTATTATTGTTTTATTATGATTTTATGTCATTTTTGTTTTGTAGCATGTCTCTACCCAGCTTTTGTAATTTTTGTTGATTTTGGAAAACATAACAGTTAATTGGATCTACCGCTTTAGCAGAAATCAGTACCTATGTGTTTATAAGTGCTCCCTAAGAAATATTCGGCAAATAAACGAAATACCTACTAGTCGTTTATTGTTATTTTACATTAAAATTTTATAACAAATTTCAGGGGAATTCTTTACCTGAGTAGTTAGTAGTGTTTTTTTAATCCATGTATGTAGTACAAAATAACTAAGTTTGCCAACACCTTTTTAGCCCGGGGCGGCGCGGCGCTACAGATCTCTTTGAAAATGCCGATAATCGAATTAAATCAGGGTAGTGTTTTTGTGTATGTGCGTAGTGGCAGATGTCTCTGAGTTTCAAATTCAGTGATGTGATTTTAGACCGCTGATGAGGTGGCTTACTCCTTATCCTGTAGACAGAGATTGACAGCACCCGTTTTGTGGTTTTACTATCGAAAGATTGCAGAAGGCTGCACAGTGACTGTGAACCCTGAATGCAGTTTGTAGTCTTTGTGTAGTGTAGTGTTGTGTTAAGTGGATATTACGCTTTTTGTGATCGTCATGAAAATCGTCGTGTGAGATGCGTCTAGCAAAAGAAAGAAGACTCTGTAAGTTATTTGTTAGTTTATTACCTAAATAAAATTTGAGTTTACATTTTCATGTGACCCGCGCGCGCTAATACGCAAAGTACTAGGCTCTCATGGATACCGAAGAGATTTTTATGCCGTGGCGCGTAAGTTGTATATGATTAAAGTTAGGGTTGTGCGAAAAATAAAGTGAGGAAAACATTGATTTAGTTTGTATGGGAATTTGTCAATTTACACAATTCACAATTTCCACCTTCTGACATCGGTACAGTACTCGTATGATACATGGTGCACACGTACGTAACGGGAGTATACACCATTTACCAAACACCTTGTATATATATATATATATTATATATATATTATATATTATATATATATATATATATATATATATATATATATATATATATAGTGTGAAGGTATTTAGGTATTTAATTATATATATATTTAATTAAATACCTAAATACCTTCACACGATTGACGATATTTGACGCTTTCATGGTGCTTTCATGCTACACAAAAACAAAAAAAAATGTACATGTGTGTGTATCACCACTTTCTTTTTAGTAGCTTACTAAATTATTTATTAAGTACTAAGTGATTCAATACAAATGTAAGCATAGGTACTCGTAAGCTGATTATCAAAGTATTGTATTATTACTTTAATTAGAACTTCTTGCCAGCTAATTTTGGCAGAAATTAACATTGTGTACATTGTATTGACGTTTCAAAAGTGTTCTTAGTAACCTCTTTTAATAAATATTGTTTGATTTGATTTGATTTGCATATTCTTAATTTTTGCTTCGTAAAATAAGCAACTCAACCATTGGAAGCCTACTAGCAGTGGCAGTTTTTTGCAAAGATGCCTACTAGAACTCACAGATATAATCTACAACAGCACAAAACGTTCTAAAACTAGCTTATGACTGGTTTTATATTTTCAACGTATGGATTTTCGAAATTAGTTCAAATTTTTATTTGATTTTTAGTTCATTAAAATTGTCGCCAATACATACATATAGGAAGTTTCGAAATATATGTGGCGACATTTGAGCGATTTTGAAACATATAAATCTAAACATAAAACTCACAACAAAAACGCGACTGAACCGTTCAACGTTATTTCTAAAGGCGGTAGGTGTTGAAATCTACAATAAACTAAATAACCAAATTAAAGAGGCCACATCATTTGAGACATTCTGTAAAAGATTTAAAAAATTCTTAATTGACAAAGCATACTATGACATCAGCTGCATAGCTGTATACAATAGAATCTTTACCTGAACAAGCCTGCTGAATAAGAGCGTTAGCAGCGCTGTTTCAGCTTATATAACTAATTTGGGCACAAATTAAACAGCTTTTATATAACTGTCAAATTATATTAGCATTATCTGATACCTTTAAACGAGCAATTCTTGTATATATTTTTTATATTTATATATATGTATATATATATAATCTGAATCTCGGAACGGCTCCAACGATTAAAGCTATTTGACAATAGATGGTGTTATTAAGCAACGCTTAATCTACTTGAGAATAGATGGCGTTATTTAAAAAAAAAACGAGCAACGGTCGGTCCTCCAGATACTTTGAGCATTAATAAGGGTAACTGTCACCCCAAAAGCTGAACATTGGCTAATTATTAGACTGGGTGATACCTATTTTGCAGCTACAGACCGGGATTATATTAACACTTCTATGGTCTAATAATTCACAAGTAGTAAAATTGTAAATAATTTTTACTGCTTCGACTCACACAACACCATTTATGTAGAAATTTGGTATTGTTTGTGCACGATCAATTTTCCCTAAGGGTCGGCGGTAACCCAGGGCTTTCGATTTACCTTGCATATTAAATAAATGGCGGAAGTTCGAGCCCGCTGTGTACCAATGAGTCTTTTTCTTAATTTCTAAAGTACCTGCATTGATTTCGGTGAGGGAAAAAAACATGCATACGCCTAAGAAACAGTCTATAATTCGCGCTGTACCTGCGCGTGGACTACAAGGCACGCCCAACAGACTGGCCGTATGAGGCTGATAAGGAAGGAAGATGTCTGTGAAGTTAGCACCCCAATTCGCAGCACCCCCGAATTTAGGGTGAGTTCTGGGTCCTTTTACAATAGTTCTAGAGTTCCCGACGGGGTGCAATGATAGTTCTGCCCTTGGGGGGAAAGAATTTAAAAAAAAAAAAATGGGGTGCTAACTTCATGCCGCACCCCTTTTTCTTCAAAAAATAGTTCTGTATTTTTTTTTAGGTCGTCCTACAATAGTTCTAGAGTTCCTGAAGCATTTCACGAATAGTTCTGCAAAAATTCAAAAGATATGATTTTTTTTTCGGAAAATAACATTTTTAAACGACCCAATCCACACACACACAATATAACCAGTCTAATTGGTTAAAATCGACATCAATATGAAAAGACACTCGGTACAAATGTTGAAAGGTATGTTACGTGAGCGAATAGTAAGAGAAATAAATAATATTATTAAAAATCACCATTTGCCAATTTCACGGTTACATAAATTTCTTAAATTATAGGTATCTTGAAATAATCATAACAAAACGAAAGTTCTGATCAGCACCCCGAGAGTTCTGCATCTTATTGCAATTCTTTACTCCAGGGAAATCAAAATATCAGATGTATTTCCAAAAAAACGTTGCACTATTCGCGAAAACTGCATCTAATGATAAAAGTGGGAGTCTCGCATCTAGAGGCAGTTCTTTCAGAGTTCTGATCAGCACCCCGAGAGTTCTGTACGCGAATGGCACTCCTGAATTCGAAAACAACAAAAAACAGAAGAATTGTGCGGTTAAATTTGCAGAATGCAAAAAAAACTGCTTCCAAGGTGATAAATCTTAGTTTTGACTGAGAGGAAAAAAATTTTTTTTTAAGAGTTCTGATCAGCACCCCGAAAGTTCTGCATCTTATTGCGGTTCTTTACACCAGCGAAACCAAAATACCAGATATATTTGCAAAAACAACGTTGCACTATTCGCTAAAACTGCATGTAGTGATAAAAGTGGGAGTATCGCATCTAGAGGCAGTTTTGTCAGAGTTCTGATCAGCACCCCGAGAGTTCTGTACGCGAATGGCACTCTTGAATTCGAAAACAAGAAAAAACAGAAGAATTGTTCGGTTAATTTTGCAGAATGCAAAAAAAACTGCTTCCAAGGTGATAAATCTTAGTTTTGACAGAGAGGAAGAAAGTTTTTTTCAGAGTTCTGATCATACCCCGAGAGTTCTGCATCTTATTGCGATTCTTTACTCCAGAGAAACCAAAATACCAGATATATTTGCAAAAACAACGTTGCACTATTCGCGAAAACTGCATGTAGTGATAAAAGTGGGAGTATCGCATCTAGAGGCAGTTCTGTCAGAGTTCTGATCAGCACCCCGAGAGTTCTGTACGCGAATAGCACTCTTGCATTCGAAAACAACAAAAGTCAGTAAAATTGTGCGGTTAAATTTGCATTGCATGCAAAAAACTGCATCGAAGGAGGTAAATCTTAGTTTTGACTGAGAGGAAGAGAGGTTTTTTCAGAGTTCTGATCAGCACCCCGAGAGTTCTGCATCTTATTGCGATTCTTTACTCCAGAGAAACCAAAATACAGGATATATTTGCAAAAACAACGTTGCACTATTCGCTAAAACTGCATGTAGTGATAAAAGTGGGAGTATCGCATCTAGAGGCAGTTTTGTCAGAGTTCTGATCAGCACCCCGAGAGTTCTGTACGCGAATAGCACACTTGCATTCGAAAACAACAAAAGTCAGTAAAATTATGCGGTTAAATTTGCATTGCATGCAAAAAACTGCATCGAAGGAGGTAAATCTTAGTTTTGACTGAGAGGAAGAGAGGTTTTTTCAGAGTTCTGATCAGCACTCCGAGAGTTCTGCATCTTATTGCGATTCTTTACTCCAGAGAAACCAAAATACCAGATATATTTGCAAAAACAACGTTGCACTATTCGCTAAAACTGCATGTAGTGTTAAAAGTGGTAGTATCGCATCTAGAGGCAGTTCTGTCAGAGTTCTGATCAGCACCCCGAGTGTTCTGTACGCGAATAGCACTCTTGCATTCGAAAACAACAAAAGTCAGTAAAATTGTGCGGTTAAATTTTTATTAATATATCCTTGTTTTATTGGTTAAATTTGCAAAAAACGGGATTCTAACACATGGAAACGTCATTTTTTTTTCAATTTGGCGAGAAAAAAATCTTTCTTGGTCGTGATTGACGCTTTTCAATCGCGAGATGAAATTCTGTTATTCATTTTTCCTGTGTAACACTTAAAGTGAAAAATCCAGTTTTAACGCTTGAGTTGTGGAATGAGCTACCTGCCAAGGTTTTCTAGAAGGACTACAGTATGGGGTTCTTTAAGAATTAGATTTCTGAAGGGTCGGCAACGCGCGAGTGATACCCCTGGTGTTGCAAGCGTCCATAGGCTACGGTAACCGCATACCATCAGGCGGACCGTAAGCTTGTTTTCCACCATAGTGGTATTAAAAAAAACCTTCCTTATACATCCAGCTACTACTACTATTTTGTGGTTGTCTCATCGGTCCAACGAGCTATAGGTCAATCAGTCCATTGAACGCGTCGTTCTACGCTTCTGGTATGACTCAATATCCACCATAGTCCCCTTCCCCACTACTACTTCAGCGCATTGGACCAGCGGGACCTAAGCCTTCTTTTAGAAGGAGAGGCGTAAATTTTCTTCCTCTCAGTCAAAATTAAGATTTACCTCCTTCGATGCAGTTTTTTGCATGCAATGCAAATTTAACCGCACAATTTTACTGACTTTTGTTGTTTTCGAATGCAAGAGTGCTATTCGCGTACAGAACTCTCGGGGTGCTGATCAGAACTCTGACAGAACTGCCTCTAGATGCGATACTACCACTTTTATCACTACTTGCAGTTTTAGCGAATAGTGCAACGTTGTTTTTGCAAATATATCTGGTATTTTGGTTTCTCTGGAGTAAAGAATCGCAATAAGATGCAGAACTCTCGGGGTGATGATCAGAACTCTGAAAAAACCTCTCTTCCTCTCAGTCAAAACTAAGATTTACCTCCTTCGATGCAGTTTTTTGCATGCAATGCAAATTTAACCGCACAATTTTACTGACTTTTGTTGTTTTCGAATGCAAGAGTGCTATTCGCGTACAGAACTCTCGGGGTGCTGATCAGAACTCTGACAGAACTGCCTCTAGATGCGATACTACCACTTTTATCACTACTTGCAGTTTTAGCGAATAGTGCAACGTTGTTTTTGCAAATATATCTGGTATTTTGGTTTCTCTGGAGTAAAGAATCGCAATAAGATGCAGAACTCTCGGGGTGCTGATCAGAACTCTGAAAAAACCTCTCTTCCTCTCAGTCAAAACTAAGATTTACCTCCTTCGATGCAGGTTTTTGCATGCAATGCAAATTTAACCGCACAATTTTACTGACTTTTGTTGTTTTCGAATGCAAGAGTGCTATTCGCGTACAGAACTCTCTGGGTGCTGATCAGAACTCTGACAGAACTGCCTCTAGATGCGATACTCCCACTTTTATCACTACATGCAGTTTTAGCGAATAGTGCAACGTTGTTTTTGCAAATGTATCTGGTATTTTGGTTTCTCTGGAGTAAAGAATCGCAATAAGATGCAGAACTCTCGGGGTGATGATCAGAACTCTGAAAAAACCTCTCTTCCTCTCAGTCAAAACTAAGATTTACCTCCTTCGATGCAGTTTTTTGCATGCAATGCAAATTTAACCGCACAATTTTACTGACTTTTGTTGTTTTCGAATGCAAGAGTGCTATTCGCGTACAGAACTCTCGGGGTGCTGATCAGAACTCTGACAGAACTGCCTTTAGATGCGATACTACCACTTTTATCACTACTTGCAGTTTTAGCGAATAGTGCAACGTTGTTTTTGCAAATATATCTGGTATTTTGGTTTCTCTGGAGTAAAGAATCGCAATAAGATGCAGAACTCTCGGGGTGATGATCAGAACTCTGAAAAAACCTCTCTTCCTCTCAGTCAAAACTAAGATTTACCTCCTTCGATGCAGTTTTTTGCATGCAATGCAAATTTAACCGCACAATTTTACTGACTTTTGTTGTTTTCGAATGCAAGAGTGCTATTCGCGTACAGAACTCTCGGGGTGCTGATCAGAACTCTGACAGAACTGCCTCTAGATGCGATACTACCACTTTTATCACTACTTGCAGTTTAAGCGAATAGTGCAACGTTGTTTTTGCAAATATATCTGGTATTTTGGTTTCTCTGGAGTAAAGAATCGCAATAAGATGCAGAACTCTCGGGGTGATGATCAGAACTCTGAAAAAACCTCTCTTCCTCTCAGTCAAAACTAAGATTTACCTCCTTCGATGCAGTTTTTTGCATGCAATGCAAATTTAACCGCACAATTTTACTGACTTTTGTTGTTTTCGAATGCAAGAGTGCCATTTGCTTGCAGAACTCTCGGGGTGCTGATCAGAACTCTGACAGAACTGCCTCTAGATGCGATACTCCCACTTTTATCACTACATGCAGTTTTCGCGAATAGTGCAACGTTGTTTTTGCAAATATATCTGGTATTTTGGTTTCTCTGGAGTAAAGAATCGCAATAAGATGCAGAACTTTCGGGGTGATGATCAGAAATCTGAAAAAACCTCTCTTCCTCTCAGTCAAAACTAAGATTTACCTCCTTCGATGCAGTTTTTTGCATGCAATGCAAATTTAACCGCACAATTTTACTGACTTTTGTTGTTTTCAAATTCAGGAGTGCCATTCGCGTGCAGAAAACTCGGGGTGCTGATCAGAACTCTGACAGAACTGCCTATAGATGCGATACTCCCACTTTTATCACTACATGCAATTTTCGTGAATAGTGCAACGTTGTCTTTGCAAATATATCTGGTATTTGGGTTTCTTTGGTGTAAAGAACTGCAATAAGATGCAGAACTCTCGGGGTGCTGATCAGAACTCTGAAAAAAACTTTCTTCCTCTCAGTCAAAACTAAGATTTATCACCTTGGAAGCAGTTTTTTTTGCATTCTGCAAAATTAACCGAACAATTCTTCTGTTTTTTGTTGTTTTCGAATTCAAGAGTGCCATTCGCGTGCAGAACTCTCGGGGTGCTGATCAGAACTCTGACAGAACTGCCTCTAGATGCGATACTCCCACTTTTATCACTACATGCAGTTTTCGCGAATAGTGCAACGTTGTTTTTGCAAATATATCTGGCATTTTGATTTCCCTGGAGTAAAGAATCGCAATAAGATGCAGAACTCTCGGGGTGATGATCAGAACTCTGAAAAAACCTCTCTTCCTCTCAGTCAAAACTAAGATTTACCTCCTTCGATGCAGTTTTTTGCATGCAATGCAAATTTAACCGCACAATTTTACTGACTTTTGTTGTTTTCGAATGCAAGAATGCCATTTGCTTGCAGAACTCTCGGGGTGCTGATCAGAACTCTGACAGAACTGCCTCTAGATGCGATACTCCCACTTTTATCACTACATGCAGTTTTCGCGAATAGTGCAACGTTGTTTTTGCAAATATATCTGGTATTTTGGTTTCTCTGGTGTAAAGAACCGCAATAAGATGCAGAACTCTCGGGGTGCTGATCAGAACTCTGAAAAAAAATTTTTTTCCTCTCAGTCAAAACTAAGATTTATCACCTTGGAAGCAGTTTTTTTTGCATTCTGCAAATTTAACCGAACAATTCTTTTGTTTTTTGTTGTTTTCAAATTCAGGAGTGCCATTCGCGTGCAGAACTCTCGGGGTGCTGATCAGAACTCTGACAGAACTGCCTCTAGCTGCGATGCTCCAACTTTTATCACTACATGCAGTTTTCGTGAATAGTGCAACGTTGTCTTTGCAAATATATCTGGTATTTGGGTTTCTTTGGTGTAAAGAACTGCAATAAGATGCAGAACTCTCGGGGTGCTGATTAGAACTCTGAAAAAAACTTTCTTCCTCTCAGCCAAAACTAAGATTTATCACCTTGGAAGCAGTTTTTTTTGCATTCTGCAAAATTAACCGAACAATTCTTCTGTTTTTTGTTGTTTTCGAATTCAAGAGTGCCATTCGCGTGCAGAACTCTCGGGGTGCTGATCAGAACTCTGACAGAACTGCCTCTAGATGCGATACTCCCACTTTTATCACTACATGCAGTTTTCGCGAATAGTGCAACGTTGTTTTTGCAAATATATCTGGTATTTTGATTTCCCTGGAGTAAAGAACCGCAATAAGATGCAGAACTCTCGGGGTGCTGATCAGAACTTTCGTTTTGTTATGATTATTTCAAGATACCTATAATTTAAGAAATTTATGTAACCGTGAAATTGGCAAATGGTGATTTTTAATAATATTATTTATTTCTCTTACTATTCGCTCACGTAACATACCTTTCAACATTTGTACCGAGTGTCTTTTCATATTGATGTCGATTTTAACCAATTAGACCGGTTATATTAGCTCGTGTGTGGATTGGGTCGTTTAAAAATGTTATTTTCCGAAAAAAAATCATATCTTTTGAATTTTTGCAGAACTATTCGTGAAATGCTTCAGGAACTCTAGAACTATTGTAGGACGACCTAAAAAAAAATACAGAACTATTTTTTGAAGAAAAAGGGGTGCGGCATGAAGTTAGCACCCCATTTTTTTTTTTTTAAATTCTGTCCCCCCAAGGGCTGAACTATCATTGCACCCCGTCGGGAACTCTAGAACTATTGTAAAAGGACCCAGAACTCACCCTAAATTCGGGGGTGCTGCGAATTGGGGTGCTAACTTCACAGACATGGAAGGAAGTCTTACCTAACACTTTTCCTCTCAACCAACTGCAACCCTTCCCTTCCTGGTCTAGGCAGTATTCTGATGAGGGTACCGTGCGGAATCGCCAGTCTACCTCCTCATTAGACCAGAACGTTCTATAAAAGGACGGCACTCGAGCCCCTAATGGTTCCTGGCCACCTGCTTCGAGAAGCAGCACCTGTGGAGGATACAAGAATCATAAATATGTACCAGATTGCATTTTATATTTTTATATAACTAGAAACAGAAATAGAAATAGGAAGGTCAGAATAAATTATTACATTTCCTTTAGAAAATATAAGAATTGATTTTTACCTTCACAATGGTGTGACAAAGTCAGAGAAAGAGAGACTACAACTTAGAAAATATGCAGCTTAATCTTCTGCCTAGGTTTTTATTTTCTTCTTTTTACTAGAATTTTGAAGGCGTATAATTTTTTTGTTTTTTTATAATTTATCACTCATTTATGATCGCAGTGTCCTCACGCATGAGTATTTCTTATTGTACAAGTCATTCCTTTTGACTAACCTAAATTACCCTGATAATTCAAACGTTTATGTCAATTGAATCAGTGAAACAAAAAATAGTAGGCATACTTAAAATTAGGCTTTGTAATTAAACCACCTTTTCCTCTCTGGATCTGTAACAAAGGAATTACTCACGTTAAAACTTTCTTCTTCACTCAACCTCCCAGCAACAATAGATCCGGCAGAACCTGCTCCCACAACAATAAAATCATACTCAGAGTGTACTTCGTCAACGGACTCTACTCTTCTACAGGGTTCACTGATGCTGCATTGACCTTTCAAGAAGTTCTCCAGAACCATCATAAAAAGCATCGTTCCGCCGCATATGGGGGAGTTCATTAGTGAGATACCAACATCTCCCGGTCGGCACCCACATTCCTATTTTAAACAAACAATACAAACTTTTAAGAAATAAAGCATTTCTGCGTTCTATTATTATTCGTTTATTTCATATCAAACATACATCGTCAAGATTAAGGAATAATTGCATTAGCACACAAAAACAAATTTAACAAACAAATAAAATAAATAAAAAAAAAATCATTTGTAAGTACAATAAAATTAGATATTATCGATATTCAAATACAATGTCATATTAAATTATATTAAATACATGATAATTAATTATACAAAGTAAAATAAAATAACATTAAAATAAAATAACATTAAACAAAAAAACAACACCAGATTGGCTCGTCTAAAAATTCTTGAACAGAATATAAGGCTTTTTTTATTAACCATTCCTTGTGTGTCCCTGTGTATCAGTATACAGTGTTTGCGTTTTTAATTGTACTCGAAATTTTATTGTAAATCCGTGGTCCCATAATTGGCAAAGAGTTGCCAGTTTTACACAACCGATGTCTATTTTATCTTACCTTTAGCCCTTGCTCCCGCCTGCTATAGGCCATATAAAGCTGTGATAGGCCTTCCTTAGATTTAAAGCCGACAATGTGCGTTAGAGGCGTGAGATACCGAAATTTGCAGAATTCAACTTATCACACAGAATGTTTATGTGGTCATGCTATTGCAGATCTACGTCAAAATTAAACCCACCCGCACTTCTCCCAGCTCCGTGTTGGTTTGGTTCAGACAGAAATCCTGCAATTTGGCTTTGTCCATATGGAACTGCATTCCGTTTGCAATAAACCACTGCGATAGTCTAAACACAGTGGATTGAACTCTGTTTTGCAGATCCTGTTTGCTGCCTGCACAAATTACAACACAGATATTATCCGCATACATGATGGATGGCCGTGTTACAAAATGTATTCGAAAAGCGAAAGTGGGACCAAAAAGGTATAAAATTAGAAAATAATTACTTGAGTCACCTTAGATTTGCGGATGAAATCGTTTTGCTCGCTAAAACACCGAGAGAGCTTGAGAAAATGATCCAAGCACTCGATCTCGAAAGAACTAAGATTGGTCTAGAACTAAATGCAAGCAAAACGAAGGTAATGACTAATAGCTTATAGATACCCATCAACACAAAAGGCAAATGTATCGAATATGTCGACAAATACATCTATCTCTGACAACAGTTGTCATTAAGTACATCATCAAGCGAAGAAGAAATTGAGAGGAGATGTAAAATAACCTGGAATAAGTTCTGGCCGTTAAAAGAAATCGTAAAGGGGGATTATACAATAAACATCAAAACAACTGTATTCAACACATCCTTCTACCCTGCCTATTGTACGGCTGCCAAACATGGGTTCTCACAGACAAGTCTAAGCGAAAACTACAGTCAACTCAAAGAGCGGTGGAGAGAAGCATGATGAATATCAGAAAAATACACAAAATAAGAAGTGACATTATCAGGCAAAAAACAAAAACAATAGATGCGCTTATTCGAACCTTAAAACTAAAATGGCAATGGGCAGGTCATATGTCAAGATTTACAGACAACAGATGGACAATCAATGCAACAAAATGGAGAGTACCCTTAGGTAAGAGAAAGGTTGGCAGACCAACTAAACGGTGGGCTGATGATATTGGGCAGGACAAAACTGGATGACCTTGGCTTAAAACAGGGAAAAGTGAAAACAGAAGGAAGAGGACTTCACCCAACCAGGGATCCTATCTCAAAATTTTGATATTATATAAATATATTACCCTACTAACAATTAAATATTAAGCTTAATGTAAATCTTACCAATGCTTTTACTGTAAACTAATACAAGATTGGAATAAAAGGCTTATTTATTTTACATGATGGATGATATTTAAATAATCCGCCTTAAATGGAAAATCTTTCAACAGGAGGATGAACATAATATTGATTAAACATAAAATGGGACTCTTGAATGACGAGAAGCATGACGTGCGGTATGACGAGTAACGTGGCCATACTGTGAGTACACCACACATCTGTAAGCCGTTGCAAGTTTTCAAAAACTCAAACATCAGGCAAAGCATACTATTCCTACGAGGAGTTTATGAACAGAATAACTATTTATTAACGGATACCTCACTGTATTTAAACCTAGGGTTACCGAGTGTTAGATATACCTAAAGTATCTGTTATTTTTGTTTCTATTTTCTATTTAATTTTAATTATCTCTATAATTTGGTGTTTACATTATAATATAACTTTTTTTTCTTTTTTGTAATTTGTATGACTAACAACGTCTTTGCCTCTTTTCTTCACTACTTCCCATACCACTAGACGACCGTGTGACATGGGCATTAAACTTTCTATAAATATCTACAGCATTTGGCCACTGCACACAGCTCTACTCGCGCAATTATTCGCGACGCTCCGTACAAGTCCTTTGAGTCGCGCCAAAAAACCGACAAACAGGGAGCGGTGAGCATGACGAGTAACATGGCCATACGACGTCTCTGCCTCCTTTCCTCGCTACTTTCCATACCACTCGATGAGTGTATGGCAGGGGCATAACACACAACCCCTTAATAACTATATTATCTGCCGTCTCGACTATGGAAAATTATTGGATTCGTATTATTGACGGTCTCACCTTCGGTTTGGCCTTTAAACTTTACTCAGTAGTGTACTATTATCATAAGACAGAATATACAGAACAGCCATTCACTTGCATTAGATACCTCACCACACCCCGCAAATGCTCACACACGTAGTGAACATATAATTAGAGGTAGGTATGTAAAATGCTACAAACTTTTCTGACCCAATGGTCAAAAATAAAACTACAGTCGCCATAATAAAATGGTGTAAACTTACACGACACTAGCGCCCAAACACTGGGTTGCTTTTTTGCACTTTACAATAGATATTTGCGCAGATTAAACTTAAATTTTCTAGTATGTATAGGCACAGATTATATAATACTATACTAGGTATAGGTATATACTCACCTCGGGAGCTATAATCATACTTGATCCAGTCTAGCCCAATTCTATGAAAATAAAAAATTTTTGCGATTAATTAGGTTAAATTATTACTCATATTATTTATTTTATAACATTAATATTAGCGCTGGTCTAAGTAGTTACCTATCTCATAGTAAAACAAATTTGCTTGCTTTCTGCTTATTGAATGTAATTTTTTCAAATTAACTAAATGTATCTTCGTGTATTATTAAAATAATATTGTTAGGATATATATTATATTATATTATTTTAGATATATATGATATATATTTATATTACTTTCTTTCAAATAAACCTTTTAATTATAAATATATAACATTATTTAATATTCAATGTTTAGATTAAATAGAAGAGTTTCAAATTGTTTTTTTTTCTCATTATTTAGTTAAAACCAGCAAGTCGGGCCCGCGCACTGAGGGTTTCGTACAAACAAAAAAACACGAGCTTGACTCGCATTCACTACAATCTTTTTAAATTTGAAGCGAGTTAAGTGAACTTAGGTCTAAAAGATAGAGCCCTATATGATCCGCGGCGGCTCGCAACGTACCTATTTCGTACAAACGAATTTTCTCCTTATTTCTGACACTTACTAACCAACCACCATGAATTATTGAAGACATCTTCTAGGAGTAAATATCTAGGTCTGCAGTGTAAAGTTTTTTATTAAATTGTTAAGTTTAAAAGCTATACATGATTCTAGGTTTTTCATAGAAATGGACTCAAATTAGATTAGAAGTTAATAAAAACATGTTTTAAGATTTCGGCTTGAAATCAGTAAATATGAAAAGCAAATAAATGTCATAAACAAGTGGGACATTCGTTTTTTCGCCCCGCATCGTATTCTTTTTTAAGAGAGGTAGGGCACTGCAAGTACTCGCTCGAATAAGCCACCCGAACAACTAAGCAGGGCATAGCGAGTACTTGTTCGAATGAGCGGCCCGAACTGGGGAAGTACCTCCACCTTACAGAAAACCGCGGCCATAATAACACTAACATTGAGTAGTGTTGTGTTCCTGGCGGTGAGTAAGGTTGCCAGAGCTCTTTGAGGATTCGCTGCGCGGACAGCGGAGGACCGGCGGTGCTTGTTGCTGTCATACTCGGCGTAGACGCGGCGTGCTGGTTCGGCGGTCAGGGAGACCTGATGAAACGGCTGACCGCTGGCCGCCCGCAGGTTGAACGGGATCCCGAACCCAGGGATCACTTAATCTCCGCCCTGGGAGGCTGATTCGCCAGCCTGTGTAAAGTATCTGAAGTGGTAGTCGTGCCGGAGAAGGAGACCGGAGTGGACCCGGCTACTACAACAGAGGGGGATCAGGGGCCCTTCCGCCCGCCGTGCCAGCAACCGTATCATCTGTGGCGAGCTTCGGCAGTCTTAGAACCGCACCCTTTGTCCTCTATGCTGTCTGTGCAGTGAATCCTCATCCTTAGTCTTAGTAACTTTTTTTTATATATATTATGGCCAGAAGACAGAAAAAGAAAAGAGTTTGCACAGCGGCTACTCCATCCACATATAATGTGGATTTTTGCAACATCAGGGGTATTCGCGCAAATCTTAACGCAGTCCACCACCATCTCGAAACTGCGCAGCCGACCATTCTTTTTCTAACGGAGACGCAGATATCCTGCCCGGCCGACACATCATACCTTCATTATCCCGGCTACAAACTCGAACACAATTTTATGAGTCGTGCCGGTGTATGTATGTTCGTCCGGGAGGATATCTGCTGTCGCCGCCTTCATAGCTTTGAAGACAGGGACCTGTCGATATTGTGGGTGCGCGTAGATTACGGCGGCCACACTCGTATCTATGCGTGCCTATACAGGTCTCATAGCGGTGACACGGACGTAACTCGACTCTTCACGCACCTGAGTTTGACGACTGACAAAGTTCTAGAGCAATATCCCACAGCAGAACTAGTTATTTTGGGAGACTTTAACGCCCACCATCGCGAGTGGCTCAGTTCTCGAACCAATAACTATGCTGGGATATCTGCTCATGAATTTGCTCTGACCTATGGATTCTCTCAGCTGGTACTTTCTCCAACGAGAATACCAGATATAGAGGAACATACTAGCTCCTTACTGGACCTTCTGCTGACTACTCGTCCGGACGGGTACTCCGTCTCAGTGGATGCGCCTCTTGGCTCCTCGGACCACTGTCTCGTTCGGACTCAAGTGTCATGCACACAACCTGATCCTTCTGGGCCAACTAACTGGCGTCGTGTGTGGCACTATAAGTCGGCAGACTGGGATGGATTGCGTGAATTTTACGCATCGTACCCGTGGAGGCAGATCTGCTTTAACTCAGAAGATCCTGACGTCTGCGCAGCCGCAGTCACTGAGACAATCCTTGCTGGTATGGAATGCTATATTCCTAACCCGCGAGTAGCTGCCGGCGTCAAAAAACGACCGTGGTTTAATAGGTCTTGCAGAAAAGCTAAAATTCTTAAGCAAAATGCATATGAGGCTTGGACCACGGCTCGTTTTAATAAGGATCCGAATATTTCTGAGTTAAAACGCAAATTAAATGCTGCCTCGAGGTTCAGTAAGAAAGCAACTGCCAGAGCAAAATTCCAATTCATCGGCAAAATAGGTGGGCGACTTGCGAGCTATCCTTCTGGGAGTCGTGCTTTCTGGTCGCTTGCCAAAGCTGCCGAAGGGAACTTCTGCCAGTCGTCGTTACCACCACTGCGAAAGACCGATGGTTACTTGGCCCATAGTGCTAAAG
Source organism: Apoda limacodes (assembly GCA_946406115.1). Taxonomy (NCBI): domain Eukaryota; kingdom Metazoa; phylum Arthropoda; class Insecta; order Lepidoptera; family Limacodidae; genus Apoda; species Apoda limacodes. The sequence continues at coordinate 15,428,281 of OX291559.1, forward strand.
AGAAAGCCGATCTACTGGGCAGTCTCTTTGCCTCGAACTCGAATATGAACGATGAAGGCGCTGTACCACCTACTATACCGTGGTGCGGTAAGTCCATGCCGGAAATCTCCATAACGCAGCGGGAGGTCAGGCGGGCGTTGCTTTCTCTAGACGTTCATAAGTCGAGTGGGCCAGACGGTATACCAGCAGTGGTGCTTAAGCAGTGTGCTCCTGAGTTATGTCCTGTACTCACGCGCCTCTTCGCGCTTTCCTACCACACTAGGCAATTTCCGTCTACATGGAAGACTGCGAATGTGCACCCGGTGCCCAAAAAGGGCGATAGATCAGATCCATCGAATTACAGGCCTATCGCTATTACCTCTCTCCTCTCTAAGGTGATGGAGCGTGTGATCAACACACAGCTTCTAAGATACCTAGAAAAACATGACCTGATCAGCGACCGTCAATATGGCTTTCGCCACGGTCGCTCGACTGGTGACCTTCTTGTGTATCTCACACACCGATGGGCACTAGCCATTGAGAGTCAGGGGGAGGCATTGGCATGTAGCCTGGACATAGCGAAGGCGTTCGATCGGGTCTGGCACCGCGGTCTTCTATCGAAGTTGCCATCTTACGGAGTGCCCGAGGGTTTGTGCAAATGGGTGGCTAGCTTTTTGTCCGGCAGACGCATACGAACCGTAGTTGACGGTAGTTGCTCTGATAGCATGGACATTAATGCTGGTGTCCCGCAAGGCTCTGTGCTGTCTCCTACGCTGTTTCTACTGCATATCAATGAAATGTTGGACATCAACAACATACATTGCTATGCAGATGACAGTACTGGAGACGCTTTTTACACGGGTCGTGCAAACATCCCTCGTTCCGTTGTGGAGGAAAACCGCGGAGAACTTGTGTCTCAAATCGAGACCACACTGTCCCAGGTCTCTGACTGGGGACGGGTAAACTTGGTCCGATTCAACCCTACAAAGACACAAGTGTGCGCGTTCACCGCTAAGAAAACTCCATTCACTGTGGTCCCACAATTCCAGAACACTCCCCTCTCCATCTCCAAGAGCATTGGGATCCTTGGTGTCGACATCTCCAGCGATGTTCAGTTCCGAGATCATTTACAAGATAAGGTAAAGCTGGCGTCCAAAAAACTTGGTGTACTCAACAGAGCGAAGCAGTACTTCACGTCGGGGCAAAGGTTGTTACTTTACAAGTCGCAAGTTAGGCCCCATATGGAGTACTGCTGCCATCTCTGGGCAGGTGCACCCGGATACCAGCTTGGCCCTTTTGACTCGGTTCAACGACGGGCTGTGAGAATTGTCGACGATTCCAAACTCACTTGCGGTATCGAGCCCTTAAGTCTGAGGAGAGACTTTGCCTCACTGTGTGTGTTCTACCGCTTGTACAATGGGTTGTGTTCTGAGGAATTGTTCGAAATGATGCCCACGGCTACTTTCTACCATCGCACCGCTCGCCATCGGCAGGGAATTCATTCTCACACTTTAGAACCTAAATGGTCGCGTACAGTGCGGTTTCAGAGAAACTTCCTCCCGCGAACGCTTAAGTTGTGGAATGAGCTCCCTGCCAAGGTTTTCTCTAATGACTACAGTATGAGGTTCTTTAAAAAAGAAGTTATTAGATTTCTGAAGGGTCGGCAACGCGCTAGTGATGCCCTTGGTGTTGCAAGCGTCCATAGGCTACGGTGACCGCTTACCATCAGGCGGACTGTGTGCTTGTTTGCCACCTTAATGGTAAAAAAAAAAAAAAAAAAGACAGACAGACAGACAGTGTTTGCACTCTCTGGGTATGGAACCCTTAAAGGCGTAACACGTTACGGTTTTTCATATAATATAATATCCTACTATAATATTATAAATGTGAAAGTTTGTATGTCTGGATGCATGTTTGTTACTCAATAACGCTTCAGCTACTGGACGGATCGGGATGAAACTTGGCACACCTATAGATTAGGTCTTAAAATAGCATAAAGCCTACTCTTTATCTCTAAAAATTCATAAGTTTCCTGCGAGAATAACTATAACAGAGTTAAACTAACTATTGCTGCACCTAGAGCATATGCTATAGCAATTCATTAGTTTAACTAATTAATTAATTGATTGGAGTTAATTAAGGAGTTCCACGCCGATAACCTAATTTAGGGCGGGCGGAGCCGCTGGCAAAGTCTAGTTTAAATATAAACCCAAAAGTTGTACGTAGTTTTATTTACGCGAGTACGGCTCGGACTCAACTAGTATTTGCTGTAGCACTACAACTGTTTGTTAACTAAAATAAATTTTAAATTAAAAAGAAAAGACTAATAACTATTATTACAGTAGGTTTATTATGTAATTACATTTTATTTCATTTACGAAATCCAAAAAAATATATGCATACTTCGCCCATAACAACTGCGTTAAAATAGTTTGAGTATAGTTATTTCTGCGAAAACTTTTAAATTTTCCGTTATAAAATGTAGCCTTTGTATAAATTAAATAAACTATATCCATTCCAAATTTCAGCCAAATCGTTTAAGTGGTTGTGGAGTAAAGAAGTGACAAACATAATAACACACTTACAAACTTTCGCATTTATAATAAATGAGAAGAAGGATGAGATTACGTATTTATTTCTTATAAGGTGGCAAACAAGCTAACGTTCCACCTAATGATAAGCGGTAAAGATTTAAAAAGTTGTTTTACTGATATTCGGATCAAATGGATACAATTTTTTTTTAATTTATATATTTCATATTCCTTTATCGAAAAAATAATTATTATAATGAGTATTGATATTTTACGTACTTACTGAAAAGTAAATCGACGCCTCTTTGAAGACCCAGAAGACGACTGTGATGAGTTATTTTACTAACCAGCTTAATATACAATTGTAATGGTAAATGGTAATTGAGAATTAATTAAAACACCTACCTACCTTTCTTTTATCATTAAACTATCTTATTTTAAGCACCGAAGAAATAATTGTAAAAAGATTTACATTACAATAAAATAAGTTGCTACCGGTAATGAGAGCTACTTATATTTTAAAGTTGAACAAATAAAACTTTTAAAATTGTCATTATGTCATTGTAATGGTAAGTGACGTCTGGTATGCAATGGTTTAGGTAGTCTGGTATTTTGCAGGTACCTATATGTTGCGATCAATTTTATTGCTTTCTTAAGTACTTAAATACTCGTATTTTCTTAGTCCTTTGAAAGCCTTTACTTTAAGCATAAAGACCAATCTCTCTCAGCCTAGTTGGAAGTGTGTCCGGCTGCTGTGCAGAGGGTGTGGGTACGATTCTGGGTCTGAGTGTATGTATGTATTTTGTGTGTATATGTTGTCCGAATCAGGTGGCGCTGTGTGATACGTTCTACTCTCTCTGTGAAAAAAAAACTGGTTGCCTGTAAAGTCGGTATACGGGCGAAAGTTTTACGTGACAACTTGTGCCTTTCACTTTTTATGTCTGTCTCTCTCGCTCTTAGGCGGGCTAACCATGCCGCGTGCCTCTCACTCGCTCTCATTGTGAGCGCATAACGTGAGCGGAGCGTAACGCAGTTTCTTGAAGTGTCACCCGGCAAACCAATTTATAAGACGTTGTCACGTCAAAACTTAACATAAATTAAAATTACCAAATGTTTAACGATAAGCAGGCGGCAGGACTCATTTCATGCAGGTTCAAATAGTGTACAGATTGCTTACTCTATATAGTTATCTTGAAATAAGTTTCGTCTAGGGATTGCAATCCCGCAAATCAGGATCTCGCTGCTTTTATTAACCTGCTGGATCCCGCACCCTCAAAACGCGGATCCGCGAATCCCGCAAATGAAAAATTTGGCACTTAAACATTCGCGTAAAGTGCAACGTTTCATTTGTACATAAATGGCACTGCGCTGCGCACGTCTTTCTGTAGGTGACGAGTGTTTTGTATTCGTATTCACCGTCCGGCATTTAATATAGCGATACAATAAATACCATTTGATTCTTAAGAGGATAAGATTCGCGGCGACTCGCAGCGGGCTTCATACAAACGAATTTCTCATTTGTTTATTTATTACAAAAACATGTCTTCAAAATTTCGTGGTGTTTTATCAGCAAGTGTCAAAATAAGTGAAAAATTCGTTTGTATGAAGGACGCTGAGAGGCGCTCCGAATTGTATTCTCTTAAGAGCGTATTTTTAAAAATTATCACCATAGGTTGACATCATAGTAATAGCATCTAAGAGAAAGTTATGATTATTAACCTGAACCTTCCAATCTTCTCTTATATTTTGCACCTTTACCACACACAATGTAACTAGTACAATCGAAGTTTTATTGGAGTTGTTTGACTGTGTTTGAGTGTCTCTGCGGTGGTGGCATGTGTGTCTGGTCGTTACATTCCCTAAAACATGGTTGAGCGAAACGATAGCTGATTCATATGTCATACTCGTGAACGGGTGCCGCCTGTGGAGGCCGGTCTGCTCTTGCAAACTTCTTTGTATTCTTAGTATTTAGTCTTACTTTTTTGTTTTTGTTATCAATACTGTAAGACATTGATTATTTCTAAGTGATGAATACATAAACTGTCTTTTTTTTTTCTTTACTGTTTCTTTTTATTTTGCAATTAAATACTTTTTTATGTTGTGCTTGTCCTATATATTTCATGTTTTTTATGTTTGTAATGAAAAGTGTCCTTCGATGATAGGAAGGGCATTTTCTAATATTTTAATTGGACCTTGTAAGAGAAAGGGAGAAAAGAAATGCCCTTGCTGAGTTTCTTGCCGGTTCTTCTCAGTACAAGGTCTCCCGTCCTATAGTCGTAAGTAAGTAATAGTGACATTCATAAGTGCTCAGTTGTTGTAGCCTAAATAATATTGAATGATTGATTGATTAGTTATTATATGAATAAGACTGAATTAAAAATATAAAACTGTTGTTAGGAGTAAGGGTAAAATAAACAAAACTAATTAACTATGACAAACATTTAAAGATGAATCTAAGAAAACAGATAACTTATTACTTATAGTTAATCGATAGAAAAGAAATAATTTCTGTTGCTTAATGTAAGAAATAATTAATAAAAGTTGATTTTTACACAAAAATCTGTAGTTTAATATGATTTTATAACATATTTTCAAAGATGCGGGATCCAGCGTGATCCCGCGCGGGATTGGGTAATCCCGCATAACAATCCTGCGGGATTGAATGAGCTGCGTGATTGCAATCCCTAGTTCCGTCTGCTTGTAGTTAAAAATATGGTACATTTTAATTTCTATTTAGTTCTTAACGTTTTTGAAATTGGGTTTTTTTTTATTTATTTAATTATTTAATTTGATTATTTTTTGAGGAATCCGTCGTAACAAGTCATTCCTATTGACACGTCAACACATAGATATACCTTCTATCCAGTGTATCGTATCACATTTTCACATATGTAATTCGCACTTTCATTGCTATAAATAATAATGTTTGTTTATTTACTTTTTTGACGTAGTATATTTGACATCGCAATCTGTCGTAGAATTAAAATCGCATATCCAACCTCCCTGTACTACTCATAATCGCCATATACTAAAAATAAAAACTAACCTAATGTAAATAAATCTGGCGCGAGTTCGTCTTACGAATTTTCTATGAATTGTCCTTTTATGAACTTTTTACCTCACCTCATAAACATACAATCTGGATATAACATTTTAACATGTGTAATCCGCACTTTCATCTTTTCATCAACCCAATTTCCTCTTTCTTTTTATTCGTCCTATAGAGTTTAATATTTTTACCCATCACAAAAAAATGCACAACGCCGCTAAAGATGTTTTTACTTCAAAATTATAATAGGTGTAGCATTATGGTTTCCGTCTTGCGAATTTTTATGGCGTAGCATAATGGTGTCCGGCTGACGATCAGTCTGACGCGAGTTTATCACTTTTACCCATCATAAAAACTAACGTAATGTAAATAAATCTGTGTAAAATAAATGGTGTTGTCGTAGAAATAAATGCCTTGCCAATAACCGAATCTTTAAAAAAATTACTTATACCTACATTATGACGTAACAGAAGAAAGAGCCCTGCAAAAGTCGGATAGACAGACAGACAGACAGCGTCGGCTAAGTTAAAGGTCCCGTTGGCACTTAGCAGACTTTGGGTACGGAACCCTTAATAGTACATTTTATTATAAGTGCGGGAAATCTGTAAGTAGGTACGACGAGTTCCGACTGATATTGACCTGAGACAAAGGCGAGGGTTGACAGTCGGAACTTGTAAGAATAATGGACGCACGTGTATTGGATAGTATGTCTCAAGACAGAAGCAAGAAATTTAAATAAAGAATAATTACATGAAAATGTATTGTGTTGTAATTTTATAATTAATATGAATATTAATTAACAAATATTTACGCGCGCTCATCTGCGTAAGCACCAGATGAAGAACACGTTTATATAGCCAGTTGGTTTAGGTATATATATTTTTTTTTCATTTCATAAATTTAGTATTTATAGATAATATTATTGCCTTAACATTTAATTAAACCGGGTGGCTCAGGACTGGCCGTTGTGAAGACATATGGGGGAGGGAGGCCTACGTACAGTAGTAGACGTCTCCTGGCTGAAACGAATTCAAATAAATAAATTTTTGAAGTGAAAACTTCTTTAGCGGCGTTGCGCACTTTTTTTTGATATGGGTAAATAATGTTAAACTCGCGTCAGGTCACGTGTCCTGATAGAATATTCATATAAAATTCGTAAGACGGAACTCGCGTCAGATTTATTTACATTAGGTTAGTTTTTATGATGGGTAAAAGTGATAAACTCGCGTCAGACTGATCGTCAGCCGGACACCATTTTGCTATGCCATAAAAATTCGCAAGACGGAAACCATAATGCTACACCTATTATAATTTTGAAGTAAAAACATCTTTAGCGGCGTTGTGCATTTTTTTGTGATGGGTAAAAATGTTAAACTCTATAGGACGAATAAAAAGAAAGAGGAAATTGGGTTGATGAAAAGATGAAAGCGGATTACACATGTTAAAATGTTATATCCAGATTGTATGTTTAGTACGTGAAAAGTTCATAAAATGACAATTCATAGAAAATTCGTAAGACGAACTCGCGCCAGATTTATTTACATTAGGTTAGTTTTTATTTTTAGTATATGGCGATTATGAGTAGTACAGGGAGGTTGGATATGCGATTTTAATTCTATGACTGATTGAGATGTCAAATATACTACGTCAAAAAAGTAAATAAACAAACATTATTATTTATAGCAATGAAAGTGCGAATTACATATGTGAAAATGTGATACGATACACTGGATAGAAGGTATATCTATGTGTTGACGTGTCAATAGGTGATTTTATAGGAAAATAAATAAAAAAATCTCTATTTATTATGTAAGGTTGTGTCAAAGAAAATGGTCGAAAGTTAGAGGAGTTAGAGACGTGTGATATCATAGAGGGCCAGTTTCATAGTAGTAGTGGCATAGCTTATTATATTATTTAGAAAAATAGGTAGGATATTGCTCAAAAATATACAATGGGTCAAGACATGTCTTGTGACATATTTTCGATTATGAGTAGTACAAGGAGGTTGGTTATGGGATTTTAATTCTATGATAGATTGCGAAGTCAAATATACTACGTCAAAAAAGTAAATAAACAAATATTATTATTTATAAAAAATAAATATATATATGAAGTGATGGGAAGTAAATAGCTAGTAAAGGAAAAAATAAATAGTTAATATTCAAGTTTTCACTTCTGCCGGCACTCCTGAAATTCAGGGAAATAGTTCATTTTTAATTCGCTTATTTGAATTTTATGTGAAAACTGTAATTTTTACAGTTTTATACTATCTCGTGGCGTTTGACACTTTAACACGTTAGCTGCGGCACCAATTTTTGCATACTTTCCGTTCCTGCGGCACGAGGTATAAACGGCCTGTACCGTGACCAGACGTTAGGGCGACACGCGGGCTATTAGACCCCACCTCCTTTTACAGACTAAAATCCATTTTCTGGCGCGAAATCAAAGATAAATGAGAATTTTGGTCCTTATTGATATAGACAGTGAATTGATGAACCCTAATCCACCGTCGCCCCGGGATCTGATGGCTAGTTTAGGAATTATTAGCAAAACAAAATATGGGATCTTATACACCTCGTAACGCACTGAAATAGGGCAAATTTTCGCTGCGATTAGTGATGGGAAAAATAATATCGACGTTTTTAAACTGTCTTAACTACGCAACGACTTGACCGATTTTGATCAATTATATCTCATTAGATCGTTTTAAGGGCAAAACCTGGCAAAACAACACAAAGCTATCAAAGGATACATTTTCTTTAAATAATCTAAATTGTGCTTGAAGGCGCCATAAAGAAAAAAAAACCGGCCAAGTGCGAGTCGGACTCGCGCACGAAGCGTTCCATTCTATACCATTAAGAGGCACCTATTACAGACTTATTATTGGAAAATAATGGATTACGGTTTATGCATAAGGTTTATCTTTCTATTTGTATATGAAAATCTTAATGCGGTTCACATAATAGAAAAAAAAGGCAACCAGAAGTAGAAAAGAAACTGTCCTATTTATTCTGCCTCGGGCTTTAAAAATACAATTATTAGAACTTGAATTAACATTAAAAAATCAGTATCAATATACTTTTTTTATAAAAATCTCAATATATATGTTGTACTTATTTATGAGTGTTTTTCATTGAAACAGGATAGACAATAAGATTTTTTGCACTGAGTGCACTGAGTCAAAATCTTTTTGGATTTTGGCCTGTTTTGGCTCTGTTTCTGGGTTTTTTAAAATTAACTTCTTCCGACATCGTTTAGACATGTTCGGCGCTGTAAAAGGACGTGCTCTCCAATCGACGTGATGCACAACACTGGTCGCGGGAAGCTCGCGTTGAGTGCGGTACGAGGTCAGGGGTGATATGGGACGTTTTAGCCTCGTTCCGCACTGCATTAAAATTATATTAATTCAGTGCGGCACGAGGCCTAAGACATCCGGTACCAAGGTAGGTACACCACCGAGTCCGGAACCATTAGTGATCTCAAATATATATTTATCTCTTTCCTACACTGGACCAAACCAAAGCTATGCCATTTGCACGACAGAGAAATTCACTTTTTTGCTTGCCGCACCACAGGGAAGTTGCATCAGGGGTGATTTAGGCCTCGCTTCGCACTTAACGTGTTAAGCTGTAAATTGAAAACCCATTCTGCTATAAGTATGAATTATATCTCGTTTTATTCCTAAATGTATCAAGAGTCACTTGTACTTACATCATTTTTCTACAACTCAAGTAATTTTTCTTTAAATTTAATACAAAGAATGATTTTAGGCCAAATTTTTTTTTTTGGTGAAATATCTGTAGGTATATCTCAGAAGCTACAGGTGACAGTGAAATGGATGAAGTGTCGACGAGTTAAGGGCCCGTGACACCACCGGCTCGCACTCACTTACTCCATCGATGAATATCTGTCACACTTGTTCCATTCAACAAAATACACATGTTTTGGTCGTGTTTACTTACTCAAATGAAAGTTTGTAAGTTGTGCAATTAAAAGGCTTTTGGGTGTATTTATGTATGTTATGTATGTATTCAGAAAAAAAAGTAATATATATATATTTGTATCCGTTGTCTGGTATCCACACCACAAGCTTTGCTTACTTTGGGGCCAGACGGCGATGTGTGTTATGTCCAAAAAAATTTATTTTTATTTTTCATTTAAACAACAGATTATAGTATAGAAAACGACTTATGACATTGTAATTTCAAGATGGCGATTTTTGACATGAATTTAATGGGAGCCTAAAGTAACGAGTTCTGATAGTGACACTGCTTTGCTATAGTTTTGGATTTTTGGTTCTAATTTGTACGTGAATGAGCTCGTTTTGACGGAAATGGTATTTGAGACTGCAACAGGTCCTAATCAAAAAATAGAATCAGAGACAAAATATTTTTTTTTCGAAATGAAAACTTCTTTAGCGGCGTTGTGCACTTTTTTGTGATGGGTAAAAAATGTTAAACTCGCGTCAGGATCACGTGACCTGATCGAAAATTCGTAAGACGGAACTCGCGTCAGGACACGTGATCTTTATTTACATTAGGTAAGTTTTTTTAGTATATGGCGATTATAAGTAGTACAGGGAGGTTGGATATGGGATTTTAATTCTATGACAAATTGAGATGGCAAACAAACTACGTCAAAAAAGTAAATACGTATGTATACGAAGTGATGGGAAGTAAATAGCTAGTACAGTAAAAAATAAATAGTCAATTTTCAAGTTTACACTTCTGCCGGCACTCCCGGAGTGCAACCCGTTTTTTTTTTAAGTAGACAAGTTTTGCAAGTGGACGCCTCGCTATTAATTCCTTTATTTCCTATTTAATTAGTTACATGTGTTACTATCATATCTCAAATCCAAACAATAATTATAGACTATACTCTTTATTGTATATTTTTATACAATTATATCGCGATGGCTCCAAGGTAAATACTATGGTTTTTCAATAGATATCTTTTATTATCACTTCTGTTCAAGACTACTTGTATCGTGTAAAAATAGCACGTGTATCACAGATTAAATTGTATTAATTTTACATTCTAAAATTTGGTTACTGTTTAAAACTTTTTTGTAATGACAAAATTTCAGGCTTTTACTGACAGCCTTTGTACGCTATTTTGCTTTATTTATAGTAGATTTTTATTTAATAAAGCTTTGTTCTAAGACTTATTAACTCAAGTATCTTATTATTATTATATTAGTATGCTTTGTCTCCTTAACGCTCCCTAAGTGCCAAATTTTAGCTCAACGGAGAAACAAACGAACAAACTCATTGTGACATTTATAAACTATCTTGTGTCCGCGGTTTCACCCGCCCTAAATTCGGTTATCGGTGTAGGATTTCAATTTCAATAGAAAAAATATTAATTTAATATTATAGAAAACAAACCGACTCATACTTGACATTTTCAAATAGCCTATGTCCTTTTCCGGGACTCAAACTATCTCCACGCCAAATTTACCGGCGGTTCCACCCGCTGGTAAATCCGATTATCGGTATAGGATTTGAATGACAACTCCTCTATTATGGAAAACAAACGACTCACGCTTGACGTTTTCAAGTAGATAATGTCCTTACTCAGGCCTCAAACTATCTCCATGGGAAATTTCATCTTAATTAGTACAGCGGCTTAAGCGTGAAGAGGTAACAGACAGACAGAGTTACTTTCGCATTTATATTATTAGTATTAATATGGAGTAATTAAACAGGTTTGAATTATCTGAATAATGAAATATAATTTATTTTATCCGTCTGAATTTATTATTGCAAAAAATTAATTACTTAGGTCTTTGTTGAAATAGTTTCTGTATTTAAACAAAAAAATTTTTGTATTCCATACCCACTGTTCGGTTAACATACCAAGCAGGCTAGCGATGATGCTATGTTCCGCGTAGAGAACCTATTGACCAATACTTGGACTAAACGTACAGTTTTATCTGGAGTTGCCATGATTTTTGACCTCAACGGTTGGGTCAGTCCTGTTCAGGCCAAGAGCAAAGTTGCTCCCATCCGCTCACGACTCACCATCCCAACATTGTCACTTTCGGGAGCTGCCCTATGCGATCGTCTGTATTCGCATGTTGCGACGTTCCTGGCTGTTTGAGCCAGAGAATTGGCCACAAAAGACAATGGACGTGGTGGACCTTGCCTCTTTTACGCACCTTGAGTGTCAAGGTGAAAGATTTCCGTGATGCAGAATCTTTGCTGCCTAAATTCAGCTCCCTTGACAAGCTCCTTGGTGTAACAGATTGTATCAATCGTTTCATCCACAATTGTCGAAACAAATCAGCAAAATTGTCTGATCCAATTCTGTCCATTGAAAAGCGTTGCCAGGCATTAATATTTTAAGTTCGTTCTGTTTAGTTTGAGCATTTTGAGTCAGTGTTCTCCACCTTACGTAACGTTAGGTGCAAATTGAAGGGAGCCGTTGCTCGACTGAACCCCTTTATTGACGATCATGGCTTGATACGTGTGGGTGGCTGACTTCGTAATGCACAACTCCCTTATGGAGCTCGTCACCCATTATTACTTCCGAGTCATAGTCCGTTAACAGAGCATCGGGATAGGCACCTGAAAAACTCACAAGCTGGCTTAAGTGCTATGATGGCTTTACTACGAGAATTTTGGATTCTATCAGCTCGGAGGATCGTTCGTGGAGTGATATTTAAGTGTATTTATTCCCTGTTATCGACTGAAGGCTAATCTGGTTCAGCGTCAAATTGAAGAACTACTCGCTGATTGCGTAAAAGCTCTTAGACTCGTCTCGGCGGTCGGTACAGATTTCGTGAGACCCTTGTTAGTAAAAACCTCTAGAGCGAAAACTGTGAAAGCCTACCTCTGTGTTTTCGTTTGTTTGTCGACCAAGGCCGTCCATTTGGAGGTCGTTCCTGCCTTGTCAACGGAAGCATTTATGGCCTGTTTGTCTCGTTTTGTAAGTCGTCGAGGGTTGCCGAATTTAATACGAGTCGACTGTGAAACTAACTATAAGGGCGCTAGACGTCAGATGACGGAAATTTATGATTTCCTCAAGAAAAATGACATTCAAATTAGATATGTCTTGTTTAGGTAAGGAATCAAATGAAAGGTTGACCCTCCTGCCTCCCCTTGGTAAGGTGGTATCTATGAGGCAGTGGGCAAAGTGGCAAAAACACACTTGCATCGAGTTATTAGTGAGACGGTATTGACCTTTGAGGAGTTAGCTACCCTACCGTGATTTGTAAAATTGAGGCTGTTCTCAATTCACGGTCTCTTTTTCCGATCTCATCGGACCCAAATGACCTGAAGGATCTTACTCCGGGCCATTTTTTTATTGCAGGTCCACACTACTTGAGTAACCATGTAGCAAAACCACCGTAAACAGGTTGACGCGTTTTGAACTACTACAGAAGATGTCGCAATCTTTTGGAAATGATTCTCATTGGAGTAGTTTCATCTTCTGCAGCAACGCGTCCGGTGGTCTGATAGAACGGAACTTCCTAATGTTGGAGACCTTATCTTAGTGAAGAAGGAGGCCAATATGCTGCCCCTCCATTGGAGAAGGGGTCGTTTATTGCAATTGTTTCCAGGGCGGTATGGAGTTCCTCAAGTTGCTGAGTTTTTGTTTGGTGACTCCGTTCTGAGACGAACTGTGCCGACTTTGTTCCGTCTCCTTGTTGTTTAGGACTCCCCTACTTGAGGAGTCTCAGCCCGATTCGATCTGACTGGGCCGGCGGATTGTTCGGTAAACATACCTTGCGGGCTAGCGATGACGTATCGCCTTTCCACTTCAAAGGATTAACCAGGCGACGGTGCCTCGCTGCCAGGTGTGCAAATCTAGTTTATACGGAAGCGCGGTCGACGACGGCATTCGGAACGCAGAATACCTATCTACGGGCTGCTGTGATCGGAGTATTATATTATATTAAACATATAGTCCACGGGGACATACATTGGACATTGGTGTGAGTAGTGTCGTCACTGAAGTGCATCGGGTTTTCTACCAACAACGGAAGTTTGGAGGACCGGTTGGATTCGGATTTGGTACTACAAATCGGTGGCGGTAACCTCACGGTGACTACGACTGATAACAGTTTATTATTAATTTCTCTTATTTCCCATCTGTTGGATATCCTTAAAGTAAATTCCCTCTGTGCAAGCTAGGCCCCTACTGACGATAGGACATACGGACAGTCACCCTTCACCGTCGAGAAAGGTGGCCACAAGATTAGTAAAACTATTAAACATAAGGTAGTTTTTGATCCACGGACCTCTGAATAAAAACACCCCCACTTTATATCTTGTTTAAGCTTGATTTCTTCGCATTTGTTTTCCGTTCCATTTTAGCATTTTCCTGGCCAGTGCTCCACTACAATGAATCAAGAAACGTGTCAAATAGGATAAAACGGTCAAGGGAAGGGTTCTGTAGGTGTAGAGTAATCGCACCTGTAAGAATAAACAATGCAAACGCTCATGTCGGTGTTAGTTAGTTATCCTATGGACTGTGCAATAGCCTCAAAAAATTATCCATTCCTTAGAAAGTGACCTGCGGTTTGTTTACTCTTTATATAATCGTCTGCCATTTTGTTAGTTTATGTTTATTAAAACAAGTTAGAAAGAGACAAGCGCCTTCAGTTTCGCTTCGTTGGACTGTGCAATAGCCTCACAAAATTGACCATCCGTTTGAAAGAGACAAAGGGAACCCGCGGTCTCTTTCCTTTTTCTGTTAATGTCCGCCATTCTGTTTTTTTCATGTTAATTAAAACAAGTTAGGAAGAGACAAGATACCTCAAACTCAATTCGTGTATGTCACACTTACACTTAAAATCTAGCGAAGTTTTACTAAAAAAAGGTCCTCGCATCTAATGTAAAACATTCTTTTTAATTCAAGGGCTTTTCTTATACCTACCTATTTCCATTACTTAGAAGTGGTACTAAAAATCAGTAGGAGCCAACCGAAGGTGTAAAGATAAAGTTGAAGATGAAGAAAGACAAAGTCACCTGAAACAATGGCTTATTACATTATAGCTTTTGCTAGCGGCTCCAACCGCCTTGATTTTGGTTATCAGCGAAGGATTCCTACGGCAACTACTTGATTATACTAAAGAAGCTTGCTGTAGGTATAGTTCCTTCAAAGAGGTCTGACTTCACTGGGTCCTAAACTATTTATCAAATCAAATCAAATCGAAATCACACTGTCCCAAATCTCTGACTGGGGACGGGTAAACTTGGTCCGATTCAACCCTGCAAAGACACAAGTGTGCGCGTTCACTGCTAAGAAAACTCCATTCACTGTAGTCCCACAATTCCAGAACACTCCCCTCTCCATCTCCAAGAGCATTGGGATCCTTGGTGTCGACATTTCCAGCGATGTTCAGTTCCGAGATCATTTACAAGATAAGGTGAAGCTTGCGTCCAAAAAACTTGGTGTACTCAACAGAGCGAAGCAGTACTTCACGTCGGGGCAAAGGTTGTTACTTACTTTTTTACTATAGATATTTGCCAGAATATTGAATTTTGCAAATATCACTTATATGCAGATGATATACAGGTGTATCTGTCATTTGATCCCAGTGATATCGAAAATGCTGTAGCTAAAATTAACCAGGACCTGAAAAATATTGCACTGTGGTCAGAATCAAATACACTTGTTATCAATCCTAGTAAATCGAAGTACATGGCTCAGGGATCAAGGAAACAGATAGACTACATAGCCAGTAAAAATCCCACTATAAGCATCCTTGGAGGACAAGTAGACCGTGTCACTGAGGCGCGAAAACTTGATGTATTAATGGACGACAGCCTTCGTTTTGAAAGTCATGTACTAGAGATTGTTAGGAATTGTTTTTATAGGCTTAAAGTACTTTACCGCATCCTAACCTAGTTAGAGAGGATTTACGTATGAAATTGTGTGACTCTCTTATACTCTCTAGGTTAGCCTATACTGATACTGTGTATGGTCCCAGATTGTTGGCAAAAACAGACAGAATTATACAGAGGGTACAGAATGCCTGTGCCAGGTACATTTTTCACATACCGCCACGCAGTCATGTCTCCCCTTTTCTGAATACGTCAAACACACTTAAAATGTCTTACCGCAGAGAGTAGCACATGGCCGCGTTATTGTTAAAAGTTATGAAGCTAAAGAACCCACCTTACCTCTTTGACAAATTACAGTGGCCGAGAAC
This sequence comes from Apoda limacodes, assembly GCA_946406115.1. Lineage (NCBI taxonomy): Eukaryota > Metazoa > Arthropoda > Insecta > Lepidoptera > Limacodidae > Apoda > Apoda limacodes. Next base: position 15,444,002 of record OX291559.1, read on the forward strand.
AGATAACACTCGAGAAACGAGGGTGATAAACAGCGTCTTAAAAATACCACAACATCGTACCTCGGCTTTTCGTAGAAGTTTCAGCTATGCGGCTATAAAGTGCTGGAATAACGTGCTTCCCCCTATTCGCGAAGTCAATAATGTTTTAAATTTAAAATTAAAACTAAAAAAACATTTCATAGTTGTCCAAAAGAAGAATGAGTCGCGAATCGGAGGTGGTCAGGTTGTTCCAGAAATACAGTAGAAAGAGTAACACTAGCGAGAAATGGTTGTGCGAACCTTTCTATCTTTCTATAAGTTGTTAATTTATTTATAGCTATATTAATAAATAATGCTTTTAATACTGTTGATTTTGACATACTGTTAGCACGCTTACGCTCTCTTAACATATCTCCAACGGCAATTGACTGGCTACTTGTGGACGTCGGCCACTCATGCGAGTTGATGATTATTCATTTTCCGGGTATGATACTTCCGCCGGTGTCCCACAAGGTGGCTAGTTATCTTTCCACTTCTCTTTACTATTTTTATAAATTCTATGACATCTCAAATTTCTTCTCTCTCCCATATGTATGCAGATGATCTACAAATCTACTTTCAATCTTCCTTTGAAAATTAAAACCTAGTAGTAAACACTGTTAATGCATATATTGCACAGATTGTAGCATGGAGTGAATCACACAGTTTTAAAATAAGCCCGAATAAAACACTGTCTATCATAGAAGGATGCTTCAGACTCATTAATAAATTTGATTGGCTACAGTTACCCTCCGTCATGTATTCAATAATATTTGTGTTCCTTTCAGCGAACGTATGAGAAACCTAGGCATTTACATCGATCGCACGTTATTCTGGCAATATCAGCTCATAGAAAAAAGTAGAAAACTGTTCGCCTCTATAAAATCCTTAAGAAGACTTTAGAACTTCCTGCCAATTTCTACCATAATTGCGCTCGCACAGTCATTGCTATTCCCGTTTCGCGACTATGGCGACGTTTGCTTTCCCAATTTCTCTGAAGAGCAGTTATACAAACTTAACAGCTTCAAAAAATATCTATACGGTTCATATTTGGCTCTCCATTCGCCAACGCCTTTCTCTTCTTTATTCCATTCTGGTCATACCTTCATCACCAAGTTATTTAAAACATTGCTCTGAATTCCTTGGCTCTTCTTGACAAAATCTTAAATCATCTAGAAATTTACACCTAAAGATTCCTTTACATTCGAATCTATAAAACTATGTCATGCTTTACCTCTCACCTGAGGCGTGTCTTGGCAATTTTTAATGGGTGTTCACTAAAAAACATAGGAATCGCTTAAATGCTCACCTTTTATTATTCTATTTCCTCACTATTCACTATCTAAACTAACTAAAATTTGTTTGCTTATTCAAATTTAAAAAGGCGCGGCGTCGCGCGTGTGTGTTTTCGTGCCACTTTTTTGTGACCATTTCTTCTTTATTTCAAGCTAAATTACTAAAATTTTTTGCACTGTTTAATCACATCACAATAATCACATTTTATTTTGCCTCCTTATTAAAAAATTACAAACTTATAATGTAGGTATGTACTTATTTAATCCGATAATCAAAAACTCGCGCGCACGAACTAAAACATTTGTTGTGATAAGAGCGGTAACAGAGCGCCAGCCGGACCGAAAACGGGTCAGGCTGGCAACAGTATTTTACTTTATGTAGCCCAGGACCGGCGCTCAACATTTTGCTAATTTTACATACAAAACCTTCTGTTCCACGCGTGAGACTATGTCGAACTTCCTCTTTTACACCAGTTGATTTTATCTCTAAGTCTCTGTAATGAAATTTGTTTCATTGGAGCGCAATTTCTAGCGCTCTACTTAGTCTCAGTGCAATTCCACACTAAATCTTGAGTTAACTGTGTGTGTACGGAATGTATTTAGTGAAATACTATGTCAACATAAAGAGAAATGAGAATTTTCTATTAAGTAGATAATTATTTATGGGAGGGCGCTGCACCAGCTTTCCTTAGGGCGAGCCGCCTCTGCATCTCACTATCAGACAAGCCGAAAGCTTAAACTGCTTCAAAACACAGGTTAAAAATTATTATCGGTCACATTAATATATATCATTTTACGAATAAGGCATGTTATTTGCTTAAGTTATTTTTGTGCACTTCTATGTAGTTGGTATTCAAATGTATGTAAATATTTTTGTCATACTGTATTTCATATGCAGTAACGAGTATTATGTCTTATTCATATATATTATTATAATAACCCACTTATTTGTTTTTATTTATTTTTTTGTTCCAACCACACCTACCTATCACCTACTCTAAAATCTTATTCTACTAGATTTCCTATACCCAAAGGATGTCTGGAAGAAATCGCTAAATATCGATGAGACCGCCTCAATTGTCTTCTTTTAATTATTTTTTTCGGTGCAATAAATAATTTATTACATAACATTATTATGTATTAAGGTAAGTATGATCAATTGATCACACTTTTTTAAAATGTAGAAAGCAAATTTTTTATAGAGTTTGAATTGTAAAACCTGGTTTATGTTATATACCACACTAACAATCTTTTTCTTATATCAGCTATAACTGTAACTATAAATAAATTTATCCAGTACGGATTGGTTGCTCTCAAGCTGGTAAAAAGTTCCTAGGTAATTACATCACTAATAATTAAGTTAACAAAGCACTATTGCTTTACTGTTTAATTTAATTATTACGATTAGTAGGTACCGATTATTATATGTTATCGCTATCGATGAAATATGGTAATCGATACCTACTAATTGTAATAATAAGCAAACAACTCAGCCTGACAGTGCGCTACACAACAGTATCAAAGGTTTTTATATATATATATATATAATCTGAATCTCGGAAACGTCTCGACCGATTTTCATGAAATTTAGTATGCAGCTAATTTCGGGGGCGATAAATCGATCTAGCTAGGTTTCATTGTTAGAAAACGTAATTTTATCCGTGTTTTTAGGCAGTGATAAACTGAAAATATGACTCTTCCTGATATCTATTGGCGAGTAGTAATAAGCAACATTAAAGCTATTTGACAATAGATGGCGTTATTAAGTAAAGATTAAGCTACTTGACAATAGATGGCGTTGTTTAAAAAAAACGAGCACCGCTCGGTCCTCCAGGTACTATATTTATTAACGGTCTTATAAAAAAAAGTGATCGCTTTACAATAACTTTTTCACCGCTCAGTGGTGCAATCTGACTATATATTTACTGCGTGCGTAGTTATACGTGTTTATGCAGCCTTTACTTGGTTGGATAGCCAATGCTCCAATATTCGGTTTGCACATGTCTTCTCTAGCAGCGGTTAAGTTAACACTGACTGTTTCAGTGGTTACCAATAACATATTTAATGCAAGATCATTGAACTTTTCATAAACTTTTGAACGTTTTGAAGTTGCTTTAGGACATTTCTATGTACAAGATTGTAAGAGTACAAAAACTCATAAAGATTTGTTTCCAAACAAGCTTCAGGAAATTTCAATTTTTTATAATAATCAAGGTTTGCTATTAAATTATAATTAAACCAGTCAAATAGAGTTTATTATCGCCATGTGACAGGAAAGACAATGTCAAAGGAATCGAGATTTCTTTATCCCTATAACACACCCTTAGACAGCCGTTAAAATTATTTAATACCATTGTACAGCTAGCGTAATGCTTTCAGCTGTTAAATGGAGTTGATGAGAATGTCAAAGGAATCGAGATTTCCTTATCCCTAAAAAACACCATTAGACAGCCATCAAACTAATTTAATTTCATTGTACAGGTATAGTAATGCTTTCACCTGTAAAATACAGTTTAATATCGCCATTACACAGAAAAGAAAATGTCAAAGGTATTTAGCAAGAATTAGTGCTGGGTAGCAAATTAACGCCATTTTGAGCTGAACAGACCCGATTTATTATGACAAAAACCAAATTATGCCTCATTGATTTTCAATATATTTGTTAGTATTAATGTAATAAAACAATCTAAATTATTTGTTATTGATAATTTATGAGTTTAAATTAAATAATTTTTGTCAATATCCATAAATAATTCGTACACCATATTTATCCTGTAAAATATCTTTAATAAAACAGTATTATTTTGAAGGCGCGTGAAATATTATTTTGATAATATTATATCCTATATACATTCACAGTAAAGTGGCATCCTCAATAAAATTGATCAACAGATATATAAAACATTATGAAAAATTATATCCCTTAAGATTAAGTGAAGAGGAGGACATTTAGTAAAATATGTTGTCGCCGTTGATAAAAATATTACGAAACTGAAAGGTTTTTTTATTTGTTTTACCTTTGCTAAACCATTGCCAAGCTGTAAAACATATCTTTGCTGTCTAAGAGAATGACAGAAGCTGATTCGAGGGCTTGGCTGTTGTAAAGAATTAAATGAGCTGTATTGTAGTCCGTAACGGCTGTTGAATGACTGTCTAAGCCAATGTACAGCCTATGTACAGCTCTTGTAATGATCCAATACAGTCGTTAGCAAGCCACTGTCGTGCTTAATGCTGGTTAATTTGGGACCCAATTTAGAATTATAAGGGCTGTATCAGCGGATAGACAGCCCCTATACAAGTAGCTAGTACAGCCTTAAGTTTATGATTATTCTGTAGTCCGGCAACTATACAGCCATGTGTGCTACTTGGGTTATGTGAACTGTACTGCACCCTGCTGCTTCTGTTTACTGGTGTTATTCAAGTGTATTCAAAAATTCAAAAAAAATATTAAATTTCTATATTTTCCAAATTGATTTCAGGGAGATAAAAATGAGGAGGAGGTAATAGTGTGGCAAATTTTAAGAAGCGGCTCATCAAGCCCTTTCATTTGATACCCCACACGATGGATTTCTGAAAAAAAAAATTAAATCACATACAAAAAAATTAATGACACCATAACCCCATAATGAAAACATCGTTAAGAAAGTGGTACGAATGTGCTACAACAGTCAAACAAAACAGACGACAAATACTAACTTGAATTGACATTGACAATGATTATTACGTGTTGAAACTATTAGAGAAGTATATGCTGGCAAATCGCAAAAACCGATGCTTGACCTATAATTTTTGACATCACCATCAGTATAAGCTACTAGATACCTAATTAACGAGGTACTATCAAACTTGGTTGGCACATGTAAACTAAGCAGTTGAAGACCGGCCCGAGAGGGTCGTGTACGCATTAAGTTAGGGTTCCACATTACCAGTGTTTTGAGAATTTTTCTCAGAAAATTGAGAACGGATTTTGTTCAAAATATTTTTTATGGATAGTATTTATAAAGTTCTATTAAGTACCATGATTTTATTCCGATTTTTAGACCACGCTGTTTAATGGTTACATACAATTTTAAACTTTGAAAGGCAATAACTCACAAAACATTCATTAAAGAGAAAATCCACTTAAAAAACCTCAAATAAAGTTTTAAAATTATATCCCCACACGATGGAGTGCGCGAAAAAAAAATCATCTCTCGGTTTAATGTATATAGACTTAAACCTAAATTTATTTTCTAATTTTCATAACAAATATGTAAAGCGGTTCACAAAATACATAAGATTACATCGATTCTTAAGAAATTTTACGTACACAGTACAGAAAGTAAAGACGGTAGAATTAAAGGGCTGTGACATATGGACGCACGGAGATGAACGATTTGTAAAGGTTTCGTCTTTGCCATTTGGCTAAGATACCCTGAAAAGTGTAGTGGGCACATAAGTTTTAAGACATAACTAATATATATATAAGTTTCGAAATAATTATTATTAATTAATTAACAAGCACTTCATTTGTTTTTTTAACTCTATGATCGCCGTCACCTCCGCGTACACAAATTTATAAGCGACTACTAGGAAGCTTATGTTTATTAAAACATTGATTTTGAAACTCGGAAACATGTCAAAATGATTGCAGATATGAATTAAAAGTGAAAAAGAAGAGAATTGGGAGGACTTTTTTAATGCAATGTTTTTAAATATATCTTAAAACATATACATACAATAATTTTCAAGTAAAAGAATGTCCTACCTAAAGTATAATTTTTTTTCCTATTTTGGAACTAGTATTAGTACAGTATAATGAATCAATTTTAAAAAGAAGCAGGAAACTGCACTCTTGGGTGCGCAGCCTTAATACAAAATTATAATTATATTCCTATTGTAACAATATCTATCAGTAAGTCATTAATAATTAAATATTTACACGTAGACTTCATCGTTTTCGACCTTGCTCTCTTCTCGACTTCTTCACTTTTTATTCAATTTTAATAAATTTCATTTAGAATCTAGATCATGCTAGAAATCATGAAATGTGTCACATAAGAAACGGTCAGCAAAAAAGGTTTTGAAGGCTGTAGACTACTCGAACCTGCAAGATAAAAAAACACATATGTTCAAGTAAGTGTTAGGTAAAGGTACGGAGACCCCTTAAGAGGAAATATCAGACAACTGTGCCTCGGGCTAATTATACCTAGTTACATTCATCAAAATCGATGTTTTGTATTCCCCACTTTCCTCCTCTAAATCTAGACCAAATTTTATAAAAATTACTCATTCTGGAAGTTTATGAATTATTTTATGTATGTTCGCGTATCCGTACAGAGCACGTCTAAAATGTTAGAAAAAAGTAGCAATTTTTCGGTGCGCGAGTCCAACACGCACTTGGCCGGTTTTTTTTTTATTAGGTCCTTACATATGAAATTGAAGTTTTATAGAACTGGCCACTTTGATTTCAAAAAGCCGGCGTTTGGTTAAGAATTCCAAATTCAAATTTATTTCAATTTTAAGGTTGTCTATTTGTGTTTCGAATGTAATAATTCATTTGTTTTCGCGTCATTCAATTTTGCTTTGATTTGATTCATTCTGTGCTCAATATGGAAAACATAAAATATCGCATTATTTTCGAATACGAATTCCATCGTGGCACTAGCGCTGCAGAAAGAGCTCAAAGGATTAATGATGTGTACTGAGAGGCCACTGTAAAAGAAAACACAGTACTCTTTTGGTTCCAACGCTATTGCTAGCTAGTTAGCTGCAAGCTTCGATGTGAGTGATAAAAAATTTCAATCATTTGAAACAAATTGGAAAAGTAAAAAAACTTAAAAAATGGGGACCTCATGAACTACGTATAAAACAAACACGCGTCGACTGCTGCGTCACGTTACTCAACCGTCACAATAACGAGAAGACTTTGAATCGTATCATAACTTGTGATGAAAAATGGATCCTATACGATAATCGGAAATACTCATCACAGTGGTTGAATCTAGGAGAACCGGCTAAATCCTGCCCCAAGCGACTCAAAAAAGGTACTTGACTAGACTAGACTTGTTAGTGTCTGGTGGACAAGCGTTGATGTCATCAAATAGAGCTTCCTTAGATCTGGTCAAACGATTACGGTAGATCTGTATTGCCAACAATTGGAAACCATGATGGAAAAGCTAGCCGTTAAACAGCCGAAATTGGTCAACCGCTCTAGCCCACTGCAGCTTCAAGACAACGCTAGACCACACACTGCACAACAGACGGTGGCGGAACTAGGGGAGCTAGGATTGGAATGTCTCCGTCACCCACCACACTCCCCGGACGTTGCTCCAACCGACTACCACTATTTTCGGAATAAGACAGTCCAAAATACCTTCAGAGATTATGTTAATTCTCGCTCCGAAGTGCATAGATCAAAACGGTACCTACTTCGATTGATATGATAAAAAATGTAAAAAAATAAAATAGTATTGCTTTTTCCATCTAAAACATCAATTTCATATGTAAGGACCTAATATAATCATGCTTGTCGAACATGCATTTTCCGTCAAACTTACAACATCCTGTAATTATAATTGTCGACTCCTTACATTAAACATGAGCAGTATTGATAATTGAATGAATATTCTTGTTGTTGAACATGTCCTTTATAAATTTAACAGTCTTGAAGCCAAGAACTTAGTATTCTGTTTATGCGAGTTGCTCATTTCACTTTAAGACAGCAAAAATTAATATTGTTTACACAAGGCCTGAAGTAACAAAAATCAAAAGTAAGTTAAGGGATTTTATTTTGTTACTAGCCAAAGCCCCAGACATCGTCTATGCGTGGAACCCGTAAACAGCTAGATATACTTCAATAAATATATGTCATAAATATTATATTTAGGTGGATGGGCGGCTCTGTGTATTTTTCAGAGCCCCATTGGTGTTATTTTTTTTTTCGTTTTTTTTATGAATATAACCAGCAACTATTACAGCAACCCTCGTTTTATCGTCGTTAAAGTTTTAAAATTTGCATACAAAACGGCCTATCTAATTTGCCCAAATCACTTTGTGCTAAAACATACAATGTATAAGGTACGTTGTATTGTGTATAACAACTTGAGAAATATTTTAATTCCAATGAAACACTAAAATAACAGCAATTTAATAAGAAAAACCACTTACAGCGTTAGGGCAACTCAAGGAAAACATTCACATTGTGTTAATTGCTTACAAAATTGCGTGCGATATAATTACCTACTTGTTTATTCGAACTGTTATAGCAGGGGCAGTCGCTTGTTCTGATATGCTGATTTGAAACTAGAATACTCTCTAGTTAAATTTTCTGATACATACGCCTATTTGCTTTGTCTAGGGTGTTACTTTATTAAAAACCATTCATATAAACATGATACATTTTAAAGCACATACATTAGATGCAGACTTTGCATAATTTTCATGCAGAGTTACCAATTTAGGACCATTTAAGTCTTCTAATTTATAAACTTTGTCAGTTCCTAGAATTTGTTTGAGCCATTCTACTTTTTCAAAACATTTAGCATTTTATAAAATTTTATTATTATAGTTAGGGACATAACCTTCGGTCCACAAAATACCTCTTTTTCTCTCTATCCAAGCTACATTTAATCGTTCTTTTTTTGTTAAATTGTAGAATGGGTATGGTGGTTTAATCAATAACACATAGAAATGTTTTACAGACCGAATTGCTATTTCTTTTAATATAAATGTATTGTCTTCACTTTTGAAACCTTAAATATCTACAATAACATTCATGATGATTTTCGAACAATATTGCTTAATGGTTTATACTCGAACAGATGATCATTAATGATTAGACAGTAAGCTGCTGTGTTTTCTGCTATGTCTTCAGAAGATTCGATTTCTAAACGAACGTCCACTGGACCAGTTTTCAGTGAATCATTTTGTCTTGAAAAATCAATTACAAAAAGCGGGTCTTCTTTCTTTAAATGTATGCAAATCAAGCAAGGGATCCACGCCGTAGCCGTAATACGTGTGTCGAAAATTAGAATACAATTCGTATACCTAATATACTGCATTTACCTTCTTCAAGTTTCAAATTAAGTGAATCATAAGTTCACAATCAGACGTTAGTTATTTTACAATGATCAAATACGGATGAACTCTTGGTATTAATTAATTTTCTGTCAGTTTGTAACCCAACTACTACAAATCTTGGTTTTTCTAGCTGAGTAGTAGTTTTAACAGACCAAGAGTGCTTTGTAGTTTTAGGTCATAAAGGATACTCGTATAAATCCCAATTTCTAAATACCAACTGTATAGGACGATCTTTTTCTAAATGCTAAAGTAATGTTAGTCTATTATGTTCAGAAACTTTGATATGAGGTACACGCCATTGAATTTTTGGAATATCTATGTTTATGTTATCGGTTTTTTCCATTGTCACACATTTGAAACAGAACTGTTTCTATGTAAAATAAGTTCATGTCTACAATTTATGAGAATTTAGTCGTAATCTTCCCCAATGGAACTTAACAAAAGAAAGGACATTTTAATATCATTATGCCATGAAATAAAATACTGGAGATTTTATTTAATGGCATAATGATATTAAAATGTCCTTTATTTTGTTTAGTTCCATTTATATTCCAACCCCATAGTGCCGCAACTTTACCTTCTGCTTGATTCATTGAGATATAAGATTTCATTGTAGTGGTAATGCCGACATTTTTTGTATGATCTATATCGATACCATTCAACTCGTATCTTATATAAAGATAAAAATGATACTGGATTATTTATAAAATTCATTTCTTTCTGTATGATTTATCCGGTTGCATCTTTTGGAGTATCCATGGAGTAGGTACATACATGTCTTGCTGATGGATGGGTATCCTGATTTCATCGTATTCTTTAAAGCTGTTGTTATATGGATTGTAACTATGTATCTCATAACTTTCTATGAAATTGTCATAATGCGGCAAATCGTTAATTTCAAGCATTTTATATTTTAAAATTCAGTGCTTGCAGATTTTTTTTATTATTCCTCGTTATATTTATAGTGGATGTAAAACGTCCTCTTTCTTACGATATTGGAGGTGAAATATGAAGTTTTCTTTTGATGACCAGGCTTTTAATTGAAAAGTATCACTGTTATTCAATATGTTTACTCAAATAAAATAAAAACAATTAACATTCAGTTCTGACTGTAGACGGTTGGAGAATAAGCGTTTGATGTACTGAGTCATTTTATTTATTAACATTTTTGGTATAAGTAAACTAAATGTTAATAGATGACTACTTAGTTATTATTAGTCATTCAAAATTAGTTCAAAAATTTTAAACATAAATAACAACATTTGTATAAATGATTTCCTTGTAAATTATCGTAGTTATATCGAATGTTTTGTTCTACATATTTGATGAACTCCTTTGGTGGTTTAAGATCACCATAACTATCAAAGTTTCAATATAATCGTTTATCTTTCCATAGGCTACCCAAGGAGTACCAGAATTTTCAAAAGAATCATAATTAATAACTCCACTCTTTTAAGAATGGTTCCCGGTAATTCATCTCTCATAAATACACCTGGAAAAAATGGATTATTTTTCGAGTATTTGAATAATCAATTTGTATATAAATAAATAGAAATTGATATAAATCAATGTTCGTTAAAGCTCTTTTTTATAGCCGACTATTTGGTTTTTTGCCTTTGTGACATAAATTCCTAGACCATCTCCATATGGTTTAAGATGTAGTTCTTTTCCAATACACAAGGCTTCTTTTTCTTTATTATGCCTTTTTAGTTCCTCCAACTGTTTTCTTGCTGATTTATATACATTGACAGCTTTTGTAATTCCTGCTACACCTCCAGCTAAACTGCCAGTAGCTCATAGTCCAAAAAATATATGTATTAATGGTAGTAATCCACCTGTTTTAGATACTAGTATTACCCTAGGTATTTCCACGGGTAAGTGAGACGCCAATTCTCGAGCAGGTGCATATGCTAGCTCCATTATAATTTTTTTAATAGTACTATAAAAGTGAATGAGGTCTTTATTACTCAAAGAATCATACACAAATGAGAACAAAGGAACCAGGAAAGCAAATTTAAAATGATTTTGAATGATCTCAAGTACTAGTTGGAATCGAATTGTATTGTAACGGTAATTAAGTATCATGAAACCCTTTTCTCTTTGCTTCCTTTTCTCTTTAAAACCTTTTCTACCAGATATACATCAGGGTGTTTCGTTTTTTTGTATTTCTTGTGCATAAAATGCTCCTAAAATTGGTCTACATTTTCCATCTTCTAAAAATAAGTTGTCGGGTTAGTATGTTGTATCTTTGTAATTTTAAAAATTTCTGTAGATCAGTTAGGTGTGAAACCTTTTTCAAAACATCCTTTACACTTGCTGATTCTAACAAAATCTTCTTCTCTGAACCTCCAACATTTAGGAATTTTATTATTGCTGTTAATATATCTCTCAAAAATAGCTTTTTTATTATTATTATTAATTGTGGCTGGTGGTTTTCCTAACGTTCTGTGAAATGTATTGTTGTATTCATAAATTTAGTTTTCAAGCGTACCATCATTCCACTTATAATTTCCTTTTAAACTGAAATCCTTGTAAAGATTCATTTTTAGTGTTCTTATGAATCTTTCCACGATTGAAGCCTTTCGTAGAATATGTAGAATAATGATAAATTTTATATGTTTGAGTAATCTGTCTAAATAAACTATTATAAAACTCTGTTCCCGTAAGTGTTTGTAATTTTTTGTTAATAAAGTGTGAAACGCTTTAGACACGAGTCTTTTAGTTTTTTGTTTAAGTGGAATAGCCCAAGCATACTTTGAAAAGCAGTCAATAATTACCAATATGTATTTAAAACTAGTTTTCTAGAGGGTCGCTTATTGGTTTAAAGACTTTTTTATATTTAAGATTTGCCGCATCTTCTTCATTTTGAATCATCCTTAGTTTCCTTTTTATGCTATCTACTGATTTTATAAGTTGTTCTTTTATGTTAATTTCCGTTTTTTGTCACAATTGATAAGCGAGTGAGGTATACAGAGATTAATCAATAATTGATCTGTTTTGAACGAAAACTTCTATTTTATTATACCTTAAATTATAATTCCACAATATCAAAAAATATTGAATGTATCAAAACCTTGTCTATATCTTCCGCTGTTAATTGCAAACTCTTTATTTATCAACTCACTCCCTAAATATATTTTTAAATATATAATTTATAACAATTTAATAAAAAACAACATTTTGACAGAGAAATACTAGTAGTACATTTTTTTTTCTTTAAACATTTATAATAACTTCTAACCCTAAAATATAGTTTTACAATGACCCCAAGGTAAAGTTTCAATTTGATTTGAAAGTAATTGAATCTTATCATTGTTTTTATTCATCACTATTTTATTTATTTCTCGAGAATATAGTATGTGTTTTATTGATTGTATTACATTCATTCTACATTTGAAGGTTTTATTAGTTAATAACGCAGTTTTGTCATTATTTAATTGCATACGCTTTATTTCTGTCTTAGATACATCTTAAGCTTTTATAATTTTAACTTTCGTACTATTTATGCAATATAATTTTGCTCTTAATCCAATGAACTTGGTTATAATATCACCTCCCAGTTCATCTTTGAATATTCCTGGAATTTTCGCATTACTTCTAGGTATCTCATAAATATTATCTACTTCAAAGTTATTAGTATCGAATTTTGATATTTCCTCCTTCATATCTCGATAAAAATCTGTTGATTTTATGTAATATAAAAGGCTATCAGTGTCTGTGTAACATAATCTTGCTTTGTTTCGATATTTGTTTTAAATGAAATCGTAGTGAAATCTATACAAATGTTGTTTTGCGTATTCCAAAACTGTAAAACCGAGATATATAGGTCTGTCAAGGGTTATTTTTTCCGGAGTCAAATGAATGGCTGCAAAGTTTTCAGAGAATATAGTAATAAACTCTGCACCAATTTGTTTGTTAGTTATGTTTTGGTTATCATTCCATGTTGTTCGATTGTTTGCCCAAATATAGCATTATTCAATAATTTTTAAAAATCTTTCTCAAAAGCATACGAAGAAGCCTGGCGCAAGCGAGTAAAATATATTTTTGCAAATATTTTTCGTATCTAAATGTAATTATTGGATGATTTTTTTTAAAATCAGGCCATTCCGTAAAAATTCCTTAAAATGAACATAATGAATAATATATTCATATTTATCCTATAAGCTAGCAATAAGCATAGGTGTCTTTCCTTCTGGAGGAGTAAATTTTTCAGGTGCAAAAGGTAAATCACGATGAGTTTATGTTATGTAAATACTCTGGATAACCCAAGTCAACTTCTAGAACACTAACATTGTTTTTTTCGTCTAATCCGTAAATGTTAATACTTATATCAGGATTCATACTTTAAAAACGTTTAATATCGTTATGTGATGGGGGAAAAGACATACCATCTATATTTTAGTCCATAGAATAATGTGGATAGGAACTTATACGACATACGTTATTGATTTGAGGATATATACCCGCTACAATACTCCACAAAAAACAGTGATTATCATAATTTTTTAAATTTAACCAACTTTTTGAATTTTTTATTGCACTTGGTAAATCTATGTACGAGCCACCTCTTAATGGACAGTATTAATTAATATTAATTTCTAAATGATTTATAAAAAAAATGACCAGCCTTATTCACGAGTTTAGAGTTCACATATTTTACTATCAAAACTGCTTATAACATTTTTAAACAATTTACTGATATTTGTATTGCGGTATATTAATTCGTATTTCGTAATAAAAGACTTGAGCTGTTGCTCCCCTAATTTAGACTGTACAAAATACGCAGTTACTTATTATTTTTACAACATTGTTCAGGCTATAGAATGATTTTAGTGACTCCGATGGATTAAGCCGAAATGTTATAATTCTATTTTTAAAAGCAGTGGCTATAATATCAACATTTTCAAATTCTGACTGTAATAAGCAATTTGATTTATGTACGTTTGTTCTTAAGTGATTTTGGTATTTATTCTTTAGTATTTCAATTTTACAATTTTCACATCGCTTTACAGTAATATAATCTGGTCTGGACACGGGAGTTTGGGGGTACTATAAAAAAAATTAAATAATAATAATATTTATTTGGACCGATCATATTATTAACATAATCTTTATATAATTCCTAAAAATATCTATAGTCAAAAATAATAAAATAAATAGTTACAATATCTAAATATTGAAAATAGCTAAGTTTAACCACTAAAATTATAAAAATATCCACAATACTTGATGGTCATACTCAAAGAGGGTATGTTGCTTAGCGCCATACATTTTTTTAAACTTTTGCTCATTGTAGAGGACAGGCCAACGCTATTGATTATTTCAATCTATACTGAGCCTATAGCCTGTAGGCCAGCCATGCTAATAAAAGTAACGAAATGAAGGTAATCTAATAAAAAATAAAAATAGGCACACTTTTGAAACTCCTTTCTCGTTTCCCTAATAAAATCGGTAAGATGTTGCCAGGCCTCCGAATTATAGACGTGACGCCATCTATTTATTGGCTGCAAATTCTCAATCTAGTCACTCTTATAAATCCGGAGGTTTATAAAGTATGACCCCGGTTTCCCATCTGCAGATTGACGGGAATACCCGATCGCCAACCTTCTTGTTATATTTGAAATAAAAGTTGGAGGCTTTTTACCATGGCTGGTTGTATCGCCCTCTTCTTCGCTGTCACTCCCAAATAGCTCGACTGCCGTTAGTTTTTCGGAAGTGATGGGGGTGAAAATTTTCTTCTTACCCGTTGTAGAAAATGCACCTTGACGTGCAGAAGAATATACCGATCTTGACGTGCTCAGCAATGGAGACAGTTTTCTTTTACGTTGTTTTTCTCCGGCGCCGGCGCATGAGGAACTTTATCATCTGAAGGAAATGAGACTTCCGCGTTTTCTTGAGTGCGAGACCTGTAAAAAATTATAGAAACGTTTAATACTATCAGCTTTAGGCTAGCTAAACTTAAATCAGTTGGGGGGGGGGGGATCAATTTAATCAATTTATGATTTTTTTATCCATCTAATCATAATCAAGTGAACATTGTATAATTAACCTGACTGACCTGATGAATGCTATCAAATGTAGTCTATATTATTCACATGGTGAAAGGGATTTTGTTGTTTGGAATGAGGCTACTTTCTACCATCGCACCGCCCTGCCATCAGCAGGGAATTCTTCCTCATACCTTGGAACCTAAATGGTCGCTCCTGTGCGGCTTCATAGGTGCTTCCGCCGCGAACGCTAAGGTTATAGAATGAACTTCCTGCCCGAGGTTTTCTTTAAAAAAAGAGTGATTAGATTTTAAAAGGGTCGGCAAGGCGTGAGTAATGCCCCTGTTATTGCAAACCTTCATAGGCTACGGTGACCGCTTAACATCAGATGGGGTGTAAGCTTTTTTGCCAAATACGATTTTGAATTCTATTGGCTGTTTTAAAAAACTATATAAAACAGGGGAAAATTACAATATACTGCAGTACATCATTCTATAAGTTTCCCTGCCCTACCTGAGTAACAACCACAATGTCAGTAAGTTAAATTAATAATTCAATTTCTATTTTTTTTACAATAATATTAATTAAAAAATAATATGACTTTTGTTAATATTCCTTATCTAGTTTTATCATAAAAATTAACGATCGCACGGCCTAGACTTATTTCAGGAATCTGGAGACATATTAATATATAATATAGACATATATAAGGGAATACCCTTTCCAACCAAACCAAAGCAGAGCACAATCTGTTTTTACACAACGTGTGGGCCACTACTTGCAGCATGAGACCACTTGGCCAGTGTCAATACTCCAAAGAAGAAAAAGGAAGTTGAAACGTATTCCTATGTAAAAATACCTAAGCTTGGTTCAAAAATAATAAGGTTGGAAATATATGATGTCGAAAAATTAAAAAAAAACGAAAACTCGGAGTTTTGTAAATGTGATGGAAACATACGTATGCAGTACGTTGTGGATGCAGATAGTATTTTTTTTGACGACATATTCAACAGAGCTTATGAAATTAATGAATAAATACTTATATTTATAAAGAATCTACTTTTATTGTATTTAATGTATATATTTTAGTATTTACCTATAGGTATCGTTTATGAATAACTGTAACATTACAAAAGTTTTAATAAAATATTCAGTGTCCACAGTTTTAGTTTTATTGAATAATTATACTCCCTCAAAGCCGTGGATTAAAAGATAATAAACCTAACCTAACCAACGAACTTCTTCCAAGAATAATTTGTAGAATAATAAAGTTTTAAACAGAAATATTTTGGTAGTTGGACACATTTTTGAATACCTACTAAAGCTTATAAATATTTAACCTCTTAATTATTTACGCGTTCATTGTGACTCTAGCCTAAGAAAGATAAAATGTTTGTATGCGATGAATGTATAAATACGAATAGATATGGTAAGTATATTGTTATTGATAACAGTGACATGAAAGTAGCTAGGTGTAGCGAGCGCTACCGCTGAGTCCGCCCGATTCAGCGCAGCAAACCATTTCATAAAGTAAATGTAATATTTATGAACTTTGCTTATCAGTCATTGAGTAGAGTTATTTAGTTTAATAAATTACAGGAACATTGCTGAATAAATAAACGTGATTATACTTAAGTTTTTACCAAATAGTTTTAGTTTTTATAAAAATACAAGCTTAATTTGAAGTTAAGAGTTATTAAATTCAATTGACAATAAATCAACAGTTCTCTAATGTTTAAAAAGTAAAAAAAATATGCTTCCGGTGTCTAGTTAAATAGATTCAAGGTTGTAATTGGGGCCTCTGGATCAAGATCCGATCCCACCAAGATCGTATCTTGATCCAGATGCCCCAATTATAACCTACTTTAGTTAACTTCAGTCACAGTATAGGTAATAGTTAACTGTATTTTTTATACCACTAAGGTTTGCCACTACACAAGCTAACAGTCCGCCTGACGGTAAACGGTTACCGCAGCATATGGAGCCTGGACTTGTGCGTTGCCAACCCTTGAAAAATCTATTAACTTCTTTCTTGAAAAACGAACCCTATATTTTAGTCCTAGTGAAAACCGTGGCAGAGGGCGCTTTCCACAACTTGAGGAAGTTACACTGAAACGGCACTGTACGTGACCATTTAGGTTCTAAGTGCCATGCATACATGGAATTAATTTAAAGGTCTAATTATTTTTATTTAAACAATAATACAAACCGGCCAAGTGCGAGTCGGACTCACCACCATTTTCGTAATTTACAAACACAATCAAAAACAAAAAGTGTGCCGATATGCGGTCACCCATTCAATTAATGATCTACCCGTTGTTGTTAATTGATCACAACAAAATTCAAAGCTTGTATGTGTAACTGTTAAAATGTTACAAGGGGGGATCTAAAAGTAGATAGAGAGATAGAATATAATAAATTATTTTTCTACACAGTTTCCGAGTCTCTCTACACACCGAGTCCAGCGCTTTTCCAAGGCTTCAATCCCTTTCACAAAAAAAGTTTTGTCTTGGTCCTGCAAAAAGCTCTCCACGGCATCCATCACCTCGTTATCGTCATCGTTCCTGTTTCCCCTTAAGTATTTTTTCAATTTGGGGAACAGATAAAAATCGCTAGCCGCCAGATATGGTGAATAAGGGGGTGGTCAACAAATTCGAAGTCAGCTTGCTGAATGGCAGCCATCGCAACTGCCGACCTCTGCGCGGGTGCATTGTCGTGATGAAACAGCACGCCCCTTCAAAGTTTCCCTCTCCTTGAAGTCAGCTGCTTCTTATAGGAATTTTCCAATCCAGTACCCTCCCATAATTTAGGTAAGAGCCGTTTATAAGAAGGATATTCTTACTATGCGATAAGATATAATATCTTATCAACAAATGATTTATATTTATATTTTTAGAATTGTCTAATTAACATCGATTAGTTTAAACCAACTTCAAGAAAGAAGTAGGTTGAGAAGAGTAGGTTGCCTCAAGAAATAAAATTACCGACATAGCTAAAACAACAATCTGAAGTGGCAATGGGCAAGCCACATCGCTTAGTTCTCGAGTGGCGCCCACGGATCGTAAGACGTTGCGTTGCACGGTCTCCTACCAGGTGAATTAGACGACGTGGTTAGAGCCAAAGGAAGCCGATGGGCGTGGTTGGCTCGGGACCGTCCTGGTCATCTTTTAGTCGCGACAATGATCACTGCAATATGCATCCATTGCATTCTGAGGTACAGGTGTTAAAGCGCCGGCGTGTACCAATGAGTGTTAATCTAAATTTCTTAAGTACAATTGTTTAGTTTGTGACTAAGTTATGACTACTACTTGATTAGGTGAAGGAAAACAACACTAGGAAACTAGTGTTCGTCGAAAAGACGTATATGAAGTCCACTATCCGCATTAGGCCTGCGTTATGGACTATGGGATACTTAGGAATACAAAAATGCTCACTGCTTGTTATCTCCAATTACCTACAACGAAAGATGACAATCAAGTCTTGATAATGGTGAGATCAATGTTTTTTTTTTGTTTTTTCTGAACTGACTACGCATTTGGCCTATGCAGCCATTACTGCTACACCGGGCTTTTGGGGCGAGACTCTTAAGGATAGCGCCCAACGCTCAAGGGCTCCCTGCAGGGGGAGCGAAAGCTCTTGGGGTGAAAAAAAATATTTTTCATATTTAAAATAAGATAAAGTTTAAGATTAGTTGTATGTCACTTACGCGTACAATCTTCCTTTGTCACCACTATAAAAGCTCTTGACAAGAACTTCAACCGTCCAACAAACTTGTCGACCGGCTGCCTTATTAACAATGAGTTAGCAAGAAATTGTTAACGCGCGTTGCCTGCGCCAGCAGTTCGCGGTATTGCTCAAGACATCGAATTATGTACGGAAATCGCGTACTGATGGCTACGAAAACGCTCAGCGATCAGCTTTGTTCCAAAATTGACAATATTTTGTTGAAGTATCGCACTATCTCTTTCTGTCGTACACAAAATCGTATTTCCCATCTCTACTGTTACGTTACATATCTCTACAGCATATTAAATGTTTGAACACAGGTTGAAAGTGCATTTTCAAAGTACAGAACTAACACCATCTATTATGCAGTAGCGGTATTAACTAAAAATGTTGTCAGTGTTCCTTCTTTCTGATTTTGCCCTTTAATGTTGGAATTTGTAAACTGTTATGATCGTTTTACACATAGTTTTTTATTAATAAAACTAAAAGATCTTCATATTTTGAGAAACTTGATATGTAATGTCCATTTTTAAATGACTGTCATAAACAAACAATATTACATATTAATATTGTAGATAGTTTTTAGAAACAATAAATTTTATATATTTTACATTTTGGGATATTATGAAATTTTTGATTGGTAATTGGTAAAACTGCTTTGTTTACGTTGAAATTGAAATCTTTAAAGTAAGGTTATTTAGAAATTCAAAAAGTAATTTCCTGAGACTGTGCCGTAAAATAAAAAAGGTACATTGATTCGTCGTCTTGTATTACTTTTCTTTACCTAGTACCTTCAAAGTAAACAATTACGAAATCCAGGAGGATTGTTGGTGTTATAGTAGATGTAGAAGGTGTTATTCTATCAATCTAAAAATGTAATCTTTGTGGTATCTTCCAAAAAACCACGTCGTACCTGAGGGCATAGGTACTCTGGAAAACAGTTTAGATTTCAATCAAGGTATGTAAACAAATCTTAGTTATTGTCACGCTTTAAAGCCAATTCCTACCCTAGATCCCTACATACGCTGCAAATACAAGTGATAAATAAATAGATAATCTCATGATTTTGTGGCATTAAAATGAGCCTGCCTCTATACTGCTGTTTATCTAATGCCAGTTTTATACTGAAATTGTATTCTAAGCATTGAGAGCTACTCATCTGTAGTACTCACATAACATGATTCTTCGAACAGGGATGACCTATTTAACATGATGCCAAAATATCTATCATAGTTTAAGTTTGATTAAACCTAATATATGTATAGTTGCACTTATTTGATTGACAAGTCTAGAGAAAACAGCGCTAAATAATAGGTATTAAAATTGTATTTTTTAATATCTTGCCCACACTTAAAAGATACTTCATTATGTAATATATCCAGTAAAGAATAGTTTCTGTTGCTGAGTATAATGTGTAATGCATATTTTAGGTCTGTGCACAAATAAAGTCAGTACTGAGGAATTCTTTAAAAATCAATCCACCGATATCTTATTATTTTTTGTTGTTTCAATATTAAAGAGATAATGTTGATGTTTTATTTCAGGTTGCCTGTCACTATCACAACTAGTTAAGTAATGTTTTTTATATGGTTTCAGTAATCTTGGAAATGCAAGTTTAAGAATGTGAACTGAAGACGCACTATTAGTAAAAGTATTACAAAAGTCAAGTACTGAAAACATCAACAAAAAGATCATTCCTGCTTTAAATGGATCAAATATTGTAGCGGGATACCACAGTAGAATTAGATTAAGTATAAGAATTGAAATAATGTAATAAAATTTTTAATTAAAATTCTTCTCAATTTATTTTGTGCTATTATTTAACTAAAACCTATCACTTCATAACTGTTTATCATTAACAAAATGTCTTATGCATATTATTTCAGTGAACTGCTGAACCATTTGATGATTTCCTCAACATATCAGCCTTACAAACACTGCTAGACATAGGCGTATCCCATGTATTTCTTAAACAAATCCGTCTGTACCACTTAAATTCATCTAGGACAAGCCTCTAGGTTGTTAGTCCACTTGGTCCTGCCACATTAAGTTGGAATTGATGGTGGCATGAGGATGAAGAAGTTTTCATTATTCTTATGCCTACGGTCTCTAATCAAGAACCTTCTTTCTCCGTTGTTAATAAGTTCTACAAGCACTCTTATTACTCTATAAAGGGTCTCCAAGTGATGCACTTCTTCTTTAAGTCATCATCAACCAACAATTATGAACTTTTGTTTGTAAATAAGTTGTTGGTAAGTGATAGGTCAATAGTTTTATTACAAGTGATGCCCTAGTTGTTGCAAGTGTCCATAGGCTGCGGTGACCGTTTACCATCAGGCGGACCCCAAGCTTGTTTGCCGACTTAGTGGTATAAAAAAAATGCTGGTTTGTTTTTATAGTTTAATGTATTATGGTAATAATTATATTTCATTCCATGTGTGCTTGTTCAGTGTAGTCAGTAAAATATATTTCATTTATTCCTTAGTAACATTTATTTTTTAATATATAGGTACTACTGCTGACTACACTTTGTCCTTTCTTATTCGCAGAAAAGTTGCAGTATTCACAAATTCAGGTGTTGATTCCATTTTGTTATCATGACAGCATAGGTTTATCAACCTTGTAACATATCTTCATCATATTATCTGCAAAATAATTTAGAAAATTAGCTATAGACGATTTGGTATTAAGGTAAACGGTAAGTTATAAAGAGTAGGTCCTAAAGCTGAGCAATCCTACTAATGCTTTATACAGTATGTTTAAGTTTGTGACAATGATGAAATAAATTTGGCACACACAGATTATTACTAGAATTGACCAACAAATATTTTATAATGATTATTCTGTTGAGTAATAATCAGCTGATAAGTTTGTTCCAAAACTACTTTTTAATTGCAATATGGTGTTTAAGAACACCTGTAGGCTATGCTGTAGGACAGTATTTGCCCTCTGCCTTATAGAAATATATAAATTGGTAGATTTCTTCTTATTCACTTTGATTACCTATGTTTACAGTATAATTCTTAGTCTGTTTTTTTAAGTGTGTTGCCCTAATGATTAAATACTATTGTTGTGAGCGTTCGGTAGGTACACTTGTAGAAAACTGACCAAACATAAAAGAAAGGGTAGTTAGGTATGTAAATTCAAACATATACCACATCAATTGTTTGGTATATTTTAGGTTATAGGTTTTAACTGTAAGTTTTTCTACTTCATTTATGGTGTAATGAATACGTAAGTCCCAGTATCTTGCCGTTAAATACATACAATTTTCTTCGATTTTAGTAATCTTATGTTGTCAACTTTCTAGATTCCTTCATTAGTAGGTAACAGTATTTTATAGGCAATTTTCACTATTTTTAGCGAGTTAAAATTCACAAACACACACAAAATTAACCAAAAAACTAGTTTAAACAGAAAATTGTATTAGGTACAACGAAGCGTATTCTGACCTCGCACACTGGTTTCTGTTTTGTTACTTAACTTTAATTCATTTCTTGCGGATATCTGCTTTAACAATCAATGTTTTGAAAATGTCTAAAGTATTTTATTTAATAAATATAAGCTTTGCAATCAGAAAGCGATCAGTTTGCAACCATTAAAAAAGGAAAACGCAAACTTGACAGTTCATATGGCTTGCTAACCGCTCGCTAATCGTGATTGTTGTCATTCATAATTCCGATTTTGAAGTTTTCTACGACGCGTAGCGATTGAAAATGCATTTTTAACTCCTAAATCGCCTGATAGAGGCGCTAGCGTCGACTTATCGCTACTTGCATCGCGGACGCTGCTTCATAATTCGAAATTGGTGTTTGACAGCCATTATTGCGAAATACGAGGCTCTTGCACTGCTCACGCAAGATTGGTGATAACCCCGCCGGTGTACAAAACCCCGGTGTGTCGCTAGTGTAGGTTAAGTTAAGTCTTTTGAATATGGCGACTGCAGTTTTGATTTTTTACCATCGGGTCAGAAAATTTTGTTGCACTTTATGTCTCGCTGGATAGTTTCGACGCGTACCGCACCTCACAATTAATTGCTCTATCATCCTCCTATGCTTTTTAGGACCTGATGTATGTATGAAATTAATTTTATATAAGATTAAATAGTTATGTCGATAATCAGAAGATAAAACGTACGGTATTTTTCCTCGATTTTTCTTCGTTCGTGTGACAGTTTAGCTATGAATAATTTTTATTACAATAAAAATTAGTTTTTGCATGCGTCTTCATCAGCTGACCAGCTCGTATGTACACTGTTCACTTTGTCCACCTCATCAGGACGTCCCACGCCGTTGCTACTGCTAATATTTTTAGGATTTTAAAAGATACTTATTCTGTATTTCATCTTTGTACAAAATACATTTCAAAAATGTTACATATCAATTTTACTAATGTAACTGCGCCTTAAGCATATTATCTACTCCCTCCCTCTTTTATAAGTTCACGCAGCGATTTTGGTATTCAACATTTTTTTAAGGGTTCCTTTCCAAAATTCTTACTAGTTAACAAGAAGTTTTTACAGTCCTGAGTACACATTTTGACGTGAAATTTTTATCGTTACCACTCTTAATACACAATGTACTATTTCGACCAATAATCTGCCAAACTTGGTTAATGTAGTTTTTATCATTGTATAAGTACCTCTATATCGCGAAAAAGTTGGAAAGTTACAGTATATTTTAATATGTTTTAACACATCAAAATTTCACACTCTTGCATCATTGCACGCGTTACGTCTCATGTAGTCGAAAACCAGAACTAGATGGCTTAGCATGAGTATACAATCGTTATACGTGATAAACTCATGCAACGATCAAAAAAAAATATTTTACTTGATTCTAACACAGAGCTAATGACTCACAGCACGTTCAAAAATGCTTGTCAAGCACGTGATTTGTGGCAAGCAATATTGATCGTTTAGGAAATGCTTGTCATGCTTGACCAACAGAATACGAGCTTGCCTTTGTTTGATTTAAATTTATATTTTCAAAATGCTTGACCGTCTAAGAGATGCTTGCCAAGCTAATCTATTCAGTGCGTTACGAAACACCATGACGAGTGTACGCAATACAAATGGCGACAGCAACGGTCGTGAGAAGGCAAGTCGCGCGCAGAACGAAATCCAAACTGTGATTAGCGATAGAGACTGTACGTTATTTATACAAAAATGCGCTGGTACCTTCTATCGGACATCAAGTCACATTAATTAGTACAAACTCACACAAAGACCAAAATAAAAAAAGAGAAGTTAAAAAAATGGCACTCTCTGTTCTCTCTGTTTAGTCTAGTTCGGAAACTCATTGACATTACCCGCTATTCTAGTTTACCTTGTAATTCAGTCATCATCAACCTTTTTTTTCGTTTTTTTTTTTTTTTTTTTTTTTCATTTTGTTTCAAATTATAAACGATGGAGTTCAGTGTGGACTGACATCACGGAGGCGAATTTCCGTAAACTTGGAGCAGAAAGAAAAGCAACATGGAAATGCATGAATTGCAAGAACACGTCTACAACAAGTGATGAGTCAGTTTCGTCCTCTGTAGAAAAAATACTCAGCGAGATAAAAGATATGAAACGTCAACTCATGAGTTTGCCTTCATTAGTAGAAGATATGAAGACTATAAAAAATGAGTTGGCACAACTTAAAACATCGTGTGAATTCAACAGCAATAAAATTGACGAATTTTCTACTAGAAAAAATAACGCTGAGAGTAAAATATCAGAGATTGATCGCATTTATGTCAAATTAAAAATGAGCTAGCAGTAAAAGATCAATGGTCACGTCTGAATAATGCCGAGTTTAAGGGTGTTCCGGTGAAGAAAAATGAAAATTTATTCTCGATCATTGAATCAATCGGTCGAGAAATAAATTACTCTTTCCCTAAGACACAAGTCAACTACATTGCTCGAGTTCCTACTCACAATTGAAACGAAAAATCGATCTTGGTGAGCTTTATAAATCGGTATATAAAAGAAGAGTTTGTAGCAGCAGCCCGCGCGAAGAAAGACCAAATAGCTAGCGACATTGGTTTCGGAGAGATATCCCAACGTGTCTATGTCAATGACCATCTGACCTCTGAATCAAAAAAGTTACTCACAAAGGTCAAATCTTCCCTCAAGGACAAATTAGGATATCGCTACGTGTGGGTGAAGTATGGCAAAATTCACGTTGGGCAGAATGATACATCCAAGTTACATATTATTAATTCAGAAAGTGATTTAAACAAACTTATGTAAAGTATTATATATTTAGTTATGTGTTTGATTATTTTACCGCTTTTTGTATTAACTAATTTACTGTGAAACTTTTCTTCTCAATTTTTAGGTGTATTCTGCCTATGTATTTTTTATTTAACGTAAAAAGGTTTCTTATTACTGACTTCAACAATGTAAATGCGCTTTGCTACTGTCCAAACTTACTGTCCAATTATGTTGCTTATCGCTCTGTTTTGCTTAAAGTGCTACTGCGCACTGTTGCTTACTCACTTCGCCCACTGTCTACTCGCATATATACGCACAACTTTTCATTCGCACACGCTCTTACTTGCGCAGTTTATACTTATATTAAAATATTGCTTCAACTTAAATATCTACCCGCCACTATTAGCTTAAATATTTACTATGGATGTCTCGTTGACAATAATTACTTACAGTATTATGCATCAATTGAGTTATTGTTTACATTTTCCTTTTCGCTGCAAATAACTTGAGTATTTATTATCAAAATGTAAGAGGGTTACGGTCTAAAACGTCAGTTTTTCAGCGTAATATTAACTTTAGTAATTATGATGTAATTATGATCTCTGAATCATGGTTAACAGACGGTGTTATAGATAGCGAATTGTTTGATAGTCGTTATGTGGGGTGGCGTCGGGACCGGGACTATGGGGCGACGGGACAAACGCGCGGCGGGGGAGTACTCATTGCCACTCGCCGGGATATTTCAGTAAGTCCGCAACCTTCATTTCAGTCCAGTGCTGAGGATCTTTGGTTAACGCTCAACTTGAAACTAACAGGCTGTAAACAGATAAAGTTACACCTATGTGTCATCTATTTATGCAAGCATATCCCATTCACTCATTTTATATTTAATAAGGCCAAGTATAACTTAATTAACAAATGTATTTCAGATATTGACTGGAATCACGAAATTTCGATTAGGTCGCTAGATGACGCTGTTACATATTTTTATAACGTATATGAGGAACTAAGGAATAAACACGTACCCTCCGTAAAGGTTATTAGCAGTTCAAATCAATAAGAGAGAAACGTAAATTTTTTAAGAAATTCAAGACTTACGAAGCCGACCTTGAATCTTACAAACTTTTACGTGATAGGGTGAAATCGTTACATCTATTGAAAATTCTATCGAGAATAATCCTAAAAAATTTTGGTCCTATATTAAAGAGAGATTTTAAAAAATCCTTTGCGGAATGTAAAGTACCTACTATCTGGAAGTTGGCATTTATTACACCTGTTCATAAGAAAGGATCTAGGTCAAACGTAACTAATTACATACCGATATCAAAATTATGCATTATAGCAAAAATTTTTGAAAGAATAGTTTACAATCAACTAGCGCTTCAAGATTGTCACAAAAACAATTTCTAGTGACTTATAAACTTCTAGTACATAAATCTTACAAATACACAAACCTTCAGAAGAAGAATTAAGAAATACAATATAAATAAACATACATAGAAATCATTTTTCTTCTTTGGAGACTCCTTAAAGACTGGGGACTTAGAGGAAAACATTACTAATGTAAATAAATATATCCATAGTCCAAAGTGGAAGCATGCAGCCAAAAGATTAATCTTAAGCTAGGGCTCGAACTGGCAACAAATCTACCATTTAAGTCAAGGCCAAAGTTTATAAATCCTGACATCTTTGCTCTGGAAACACGCTCGTCAAGAATTAAATTTAAGATTGTAGGACATCCGGCAGTAGGTTTAAGTAAAAAAACGTTTTCATTAACAGCAATTTAGTAAATATGGAATTGATGGACCATATTGTTTTACCACTAAATTAAACACTCTAAATTTTGCCAGAACTATAGAAAATAGACTGCAGTATTTTATATCATTCCGGTAGTACTAGATAACATTATATAGTCTGTGCCTGCAGTATTTCAGCTTGATATATGCCTTTGACTTTTACAAAAAATAAACTGATAGAGAAAAGGACAGCAAATTGAACTACGGAACCTTAAAAAATAATACTATTACTCATCTGGATATATAACGAATCCACCATGTGTGGTTACGTCTCTAGTTAAAATTGGAGTTAAGAAAATACACACCACCAAAAACAGTCTTCCACCATTTTAACTTCGCAATACTTAATGAGAACAAAGAACAAACATATCTAATAGGACGTAAACGTCCAAAAAATTTAAGAAACCTAAACTATTTGAATTATTTCATAAAACCCAAATATAACAATGTATACGGTAAAAGAACTATTCAATATTTGATCCCAAAAATAATAAATGATTCGCTAGGTGAAATATAAAACATGTACGAGATAAATGAGAAATCATTAAAAAGAAAATTAAAAAGATATTTCACTAGTATTTTGTAAGATGTTTAGAATCGGAAGCATGTACTTTTATAGACATTATGTATTTAACATTTAGATTGTATGTGTATGTGTATATTTGTGTATATGTCGATATATGTGTGTATGTAGATATATATTTGTATGTATGTATATGTATATGTATAAATATATTTAGAATAAAATATATATTTAGAATAATAATGAATTAAATTGTCAAAAGTGGACTCTCAGACCATAGTTAAGCCCATAGAGGCTTTTTTGATGTTAAATACTGTAAACATTGTATAATTTTTGAAATGTAATGGATAAATAAATAAATATAAAATTTAAGATTTAGTATAGATAAAAAAAAGCAAAATCAAAAGCAATATTTAAAAATCTTGTTATTACTCATTACCTGAAAGACTAAAATAACATCACTACCTATATTTGTTTATATATGTTCACTTATACGTAATATGTATTATAATTATATTTAATATAGATGCATATTTATATATGTAGATATATTTACTTATATTTATATATACATTATTCATATATATTATTTATGTGTATTTATTTATATTAAATACATTATTGTATGATATATATACTTCTTAATAACTGTATCGACACACACCTACTATACTATGTTTAACTTTATTATTTCCTCTATACCCAAACCGTGTCAACCGTACCGTCCTTCAGGATATATTTCCGATAATTTTTCGTCATCATTACCTCATCTGCAATTGCACAGGCAAAACCCTCGTTTAATATTATTATTATTATATAGTATTTGCGGTTATTGTTTTATAAAAAAGTGTCCGAAAGGGTGTCTTTAGTGCATTTTTGATAAAAATGGTTTTATAAATGTTAAGAGAATTTCGTAGTTACCTCTTACTCTCGGTAAGGGTGAGGAGTGAGTTAAGGAGGTACAACAAGTGAGGAGGTATGAGGCTGATGATAAAGTTGTTACCCCTAGACGTAAAACGCCCACTGCAGTTACACAGGTCTCCCGTTTGAGAAGGAGTCTTAGACTTAAGTTCATCATAAAAATAAATACAAAGCTACATAACAATAGAAAGCTACTTATAAATATATTTGTATACTTGTATGTACCTAATCTCTTTGTTATGTACTTAAGATATCTAATATCAAACTACGTAACATGTTTCAGTTTTCTTCCTTTTCAAATGTTATCTTAATATATATAAATCTCGTGTCACAATGTTTGTCCTCAATGGACTCCTAAACTACTGAACCGATTTTGATCAAACTTCGTAAATATCTGTTATTTGATCCAACTTAAAAGATAGGATAGTTTTTATCTCGATATGTCAAGTGCGAGCCGGACTCGGGCACTATAGGTAAAAACCAACTTTCGCCGGGTACAGAGGGACGGCAGCGGAACAACGTTCGCCGGGACAGCTAGTTTAGTATAGTTTTGTTAGTAGGTATTTCGAGTGACGCAATCTACAAATCCGTGGATAACGGTGTGGGTTGCAAAATAATTTATTCAACTATGGAATATGTTTATTATTAAGTTACATTGTGACAAATGTTGGTTATCCCCAATAAAGCAAATAAAAAAAAATATCATACTGGCCCAATGCAGGTTGGCGGTCGCTATCCAACTAGTGGCTACTTGACTGTCAGAGTTTTTTAAGGGCTTATAAGGGAGGCCTTAATGACTGCAATATATCAACTGCCAGGAAATGTCGGTTTTAGTTTTTCTTAAAAAAAGTCTTTATTTTTTAATTTTCAGTGACCTGTTGGCTTATTATTTCCTACACTAAAACAATACCCAAATCGCTTCGAGTGTACCTATAAAAATTTAAAGAGTTCCCTGGATTTCTGCAGGACCCCATCATTATATCCTGACCTGATGACTATGGAACCATGGGTATCCATTAGTTGTATATCAAACCTTCTCCAAGATGTAAAATATACTTTTCTGAAACCCGCATCAAAATCGGTACAGCTAAACGCGAGATAATCGCGGACAAACATACATACATACATACATACAAACTAAAAATAAGGGTCAAACTGAGAACCTAATTTTTTTAAGTCGGTTAAATAATAACTTTTATCAAGAATTTTAATAAGAAGTTATGAAATACAAATATAAATTTTCAAATCCGACTGGCATATAGTTCCCGAGATTAAAAGGCAGTACTGCGTGACAGAAAACTTGAAGTAAAACTAAGATAACGCGATGTGTAACTAAGTTGCGTGAGTAGTGCAGCTACATTTCAACTCACTGAGATTTTCGTTGAAATACATGAAATAAATTGATAGTTTATTATAAATCATTGTTATCAAAAAATGCGTTTTCACAGGTTTTGAAACACTATCTCTAGGTACCATGCTTTAGCAAAGTTGTATTCTCATAGCACTTAAATCCTCGAAGATTTCTTTGCCAAAACTTTAGAAAAAAACTGTAAAAAGGGGTCACTTTAGGATTTTTTACTATCGGATTAAAGTCCAATAATCGTGTTTTCACGTTTTTCAGGGTTTGACCCATAGAAGAAGAACATAGTCATTAAATTTCAGTCTTAACGGATCCGAAGAAACGTTTGCCAAAAAAATTAAATTTAGGTAGTTAATAGCCTCTTAACGCGTCTTACCTACCGCATTAAGAGGACATATCGCGCTGTTTTCCCCTGTTACAAACGCATTCCCCTGTTTCTTCCCTGGATATTGGCATTTTAACTGTTATTTTTTAATGTATGATAGATATACACAATCACTATGTCTGAATGTTTTGCTTTTTTTGATATGCCATTCCTTCAAAAAACTGGGTCCCTGTATAAGGCCAAAAATAATTCTCTCTTTTATGACATCTTTATCTCTTCTTCTTTATCTTTATCTTTTTGTGCTATACAAAAATGAAAACTAATTTTTAAAAACAAAACCTTCAGACACGGAATAGTTCATTACCTTTAAGGTGAAGTAATTTTTATTGAATTTGGTTGAGATTTAAAAGAGGAAAGTGGGGAATACGATACGCCGATTTTAATGATTACGTAAAACAGCCTGAGGTGCAGTTGTCCCTATCGCACATCCGTATCTTAGACCGGGTCTTTGCGCGACAGATAGTGTTTTCCAAATACCTATTCCTGCATTCGCTAGGTTGTGATGTTTTATTCTCTTAAGCCAAGACATGAGGACTATAGGGCTAGCCTAGAGGGTGGCTTGAACGGTTGAATGACCACAAGCTAGGCAACGTCTGCCAATTTGCAATGGAGCAGTTTGATGTATTATGACCAAAGCCTACTATTTCTAAGTTCATGCCTTTAGAGGCAGCAGGATAACAACATGTACTTACAGTGATACAAACTTTTTTTAACCAGGTGGTCAAAAATCAAAACTACAGTCGCCATATTGTAACGGTGTGAACTTACAACAAAATAAGCGACCAAACACGCAAGGTCAGAAGGTCAGAAAAGTTTGTTGCACTATACTACACACGTTCGATTTGCGCTTGCCCAATATTTATAATATTAATAAAAAAATCGGCCAAGTGCGAGTCGGACTCGCGCACGAAGGGTTCCGTACCATTATCTATAAAAATGGCAAAAAAATCACGTTTGTTTTATGGGAGCCCCCCTTAAATATTTGTTTTATTTTAATTTAATTATTGATTTTTAAAGTGACTATTTACCTAAATATTCTGTGCCTATTTTAACCCCTCGCACGCGCAAGGTCCCATTACGGGGTTAAGGCGTATGTAGCACCTCATTATCTAAGCATCTACCTGTTGCCGATATCAATATCGAGCAAAATCGAGAAAAAAAATATTATAATTATTATTAAAATTAATTATTATAAATTGTTGTATGGGAGCCCCCTTTATTAAATATTTATTTTATTCTATTTTTTATTATTTGTTATTATAGCAGCAACAGAAATACATCTTCTGTAAAAATTTCAACTGTCTAACTATCGCGGTTCATGAGATACAGCCTGGTGACAGACGGACGGACGGACGGACGGACTGCGGAGCCTTACTAATAGGGTTCCTAATTACCCTTCGAGTACGGAACCCTAAAAAGATAAAAAACAAAATGATAAAAAAAAACTACTTCATCTTGATCATTACAAATTACAATGACGAATAAAAAAATGCTGGTCACAATCCATCATCGTTTTTCCACACGAGACTGATTTTGTGGAAAAATTATCATGTACTGATAATAACACAATACATACTCGTGACAATTGAGATAATAATTATTACTTAATCTATGATTATAATGTACTAGACTTTGCCGGCGGCTCCGCCTGCCCTAAATTCGGTTATCGGCGTGGATCTCCTTTATCCTTAATACACTACTAAAGTTTGCTATATCAAGCTGTAGCTATATAGCCTCAGTAAGGAAGTATAGTAATATAAACTCGGTTATACTTATTCCCGCGGGAATTTCCGGATAAAAAGTACCCTATATGCTATTCCAGGACCTAACCTATATATGTATGCCAAGTTCCATCTCGATCCGTCCAGTGGTTGAAGCGTGAAAGAGTAACAAACATCCATCCAAACAAACTTTCACATTTATAATATTAGTAGGATTATGCAGATACAGATCAATATACGTTTAAGGAAAGCCGTAAAAAAAATAGCTCAGTTATCATTACTATCTTATCAATCATAAAAACTATTATCATATATATAAGTGAAAAAGGAAATATTTTACGTAGTTTACGGTTTTGTATGCGAATAGTTCAGGAGAAAAATAGTTTTATGCCAATGGTAAGATTGTTTTTTTTTTTTCTTGAAGATAGAATATCTCTAAATTTGCATTGTCGCATCTTTTTCTTAATAGACTGTCAACTTCCATCAATCAAAAATAATCGCAAAAAAACAAACGTTTTTTATATACTTATGAACATAAACCACCATTAAAAATATAGTTATTATATATTATGTTATATTAAATGTTATATAAACAGTTGTCCATTTTTTCACTTCCTAAGAAAAAGTGCAAGCAACTGGTTCATAACTGGTTGGTGAAAAGCCTACTAATGTATTAGCTTAAAATGTGTACACACACCCACACGCCCGCGCACTCAAACTAGCACACGCACACACACAAACACAAACACACACACACACACACAAACACACACACACACACACACACACATACACACACACACACACACACACACACATAAACACACACACACACACACACACACACACATAAACACACACACACACACACACACACACACACACACACACACACACACACACACACACACACAACACACACTCACACACAAATACAGTGAACATAAGGCTCATAAATATTACTTCATTTCTTATTAACAAAAAAAAACCTACCTACCTTTTTGTGTTAATGTTAAATATTCCTTACTACTGTTTACTGTTACCTACTTACTGTTGTTTATTTTGTACCTACTAAACACTTTACCAGACACCAGCTCCTCACTTATTAGTTTATTACAATTACATTACAAATGTTACCTGTGTACCTACCTACTTGTGTATACCTAGTTCATAATCATAAGTGAGGAGAATTAAATAAATTATTATTATTTATTATATAGTTATCATGTCAAAACATATTTACCTACCTTCTTCAACACTCAATTTGTTTAGCTTGCTTAATTTTTCGATAGGCCGCGCGCAAACAAAGTCATCTTTACATAAGCACAGTATATATAAGGAACCGTAAAGAATTTTTGCAACCCTGGCAGCGATATTGTTGTGAAATATGTCACACACAAATGAGAAAAGAGTACTTTTTAGAGTTCCGTACCCAAATGGTATGAAGCGGGACCCCATTACTAAGGGTTTGAATTCATAGTCGTGGCATAGACAAAGTAACATTCTAAGACAGAGGCTTAGCAAGCGTAATGTAATTAAATGCAACAACGAACATAACTGAGGCCCGTTATAAAAGTCGTTGCTTAGACAAAGCAATACTTATTGCTAAGACATGGGCTTAGCTTGAATAATGTAATAATAAACACGGCTTAGACACACACACACGTCGCTAAGCATGCTCTTATTCTTAGCTAAGCCTGAGTAACGCATTTCCTTTACTCAGGACAGTCTAAGCACGTAATGTGTTAATAATAATAAAACATGGATTTAAATGCTCAAATATCCATAAATTATTTTTTCCTAGCTGCTTATGTTATGTCACGGGATGGGGAAATAATTCTATTACATTTGACTCTTTATGGCATTTGATGCAAGCAGGTAAAGGTTACAAGCCACACCGCGTTGTCGATAAACAAAACCACAATTTACAATTAATTGACATGAAAAACAGTATAGAATTTAACAAAAAAAAAACCAAACACACAAAATAAAACGAAAGCCATTTATGATAACCACCGAAATTAATTTTCTTCTATGACTATTATAAATGGTTTCTGTTTTTGAAAATCTGGTAAATATGACTAATAGCATCAGTAAGTATTGTAAAGAATTCTCCGATTAAGATTACTTAGGACATTACTTAGAAATGACTATTAATCCGGGCTTAAGACTTCGCTGTCCGCCTGTAACTATAAACTGTAATTAAGATCAGATTTTTGGAAATAAGTAAATTTTACCTTTTTAGTGCATGGTTTTAAGGCTGGTTGGTTTGTGTACATGTCTCTCTAGATAAACCTGTGTAAAAATTAAGTTTTTATTGCGCAACAACTAACATTTAGAGAGCATAAATTAAAATAAGGAAGTTTGATTTAGCAAGTTATATATAGCTGTACCTCTAAAAGTTTGACCACGGGGAAAATCGTTATTCCAGCGGCAACTTTTTAATAGTCCGGGACAATGTAGCGTGTGTTTAGGGCATAAGCTAATAATAAGCTTATATAAGCTATCATCCTTTTAATTTTCAGCGTAATCGGTTAAATTGCTGTGGCGTGAAGGCGTCACAAGCATACCTACTAACTTACAAACTTATTTATAAGTATAAGTTTTGTATAACATTCTTAAAATTGAGTTTGAAGTTCTAGTTAATTATATGTTGTTATTTTCTGATAGCACGGTTTATATTTAGTTAATTCAATTGGAATGAAAAACAATTAATATAATAATAACTATTTTTTTTGTTTTTAGAGTAAGCGGTGAAGCGGTATAAGAATGATTTTAGCTCCTCAGGTAAGTAGGTATAGGTGCCTATATCTTAGCTAAGTCACAGGCTATAGAATACTATACCAGTAGCTAAAGTTATAAGTAAGTTTTTTAAGTAGCAGAAATAGGTAGTCGAAAAAGCGTAAATATAAAACAAAACATATTACAAAACTATTTCATTTGAAGAATTGAAATAATTATATGCACTCTTTTATCTACTTACTTTTTTCTTTAGCATTTTAGCATACTCGTATTAATAATCCCCCTGTTATTTATTTCCGTTTTATCAGTTTACATGCAAATAAAACCCTTACAATGTGAATACTTAGTTGCAAAAAAAAAAAAAAGTTACAAAATATTGTAAAAGGTAACTTAATTATTGTTATTATTACTATAATTATTAAAGGTTTTATAGTACATGTAGCAACTATAAATTTATATCTATGTTTCTGGCTTATCACGATTGGATTTCTTGATATGTCAAAACTCGCCAAATGCAACAATTATTCCCTACTCTGAGAGGACAAAATAACTAAATGAATTTAGTGATTATTATTGTTATGACAGATGATATTTAAAGCGTACTTAGTTTTACTCCGAAACATTTGATTAAAATCGCTACTGGACTCGAAAAGAAAATTCATTAAATGTTTTTATAACCCAAAAATCACCATTACATTCAAGCAAATTTTAAGCAATATTTCACTAAAGGAACTTACATTAGCTTAAAATTCTAAATCATCCTGAATTTCATGAGGGCGAAAAATAACTAACTTAACGCCCCGACGGGATGTCTTTGATACCGTGGCGGATGGGCCGAGCTCTGGTATGGGACGCCACATGCGCGGATACTTTAGCGGCGTCCTACCTGCCGTCCACCTGCAGGCAAGCAAGTGCGGTGGCGGACACCCGGGAGCGTAATAAAATAACTAAATATAGTTGTCTCGGCGCCCAGTATGAATTTGTTGCTTTTGTTCGCTCGTGGGCTTAACAGGGCGCTCAGCAAGCGCCTTAGGGAGGCAATAGGGCAGGCAGCTTTTTCGCTCAAAGGCTCGCCATTGCCATTCAGCGAGGGAACGCTGCCTGCGTGTTGGGCACCCTTCCTAAAGGGCCTAGTTTTTTAAATTTTTTTTAAGTTATGTATATTAGTCATAAGTTGTGTTTTATTTATAATAAATAGTTGTATTTTGTAGTAGTCCAATTAGTAGTCCATTTGAAATTAATAAAATTTCTGTTATTGAACGTTAGTTACAAGTTATTGTATTTGAATAAATTATCTAAAGTAACAAGGTTTTTCTAAAACAGCTAAAAACACCAAATTCAAAAGTTTTTTTTAAACTTCAAGTTACAATATCTCAAATATACAAAAGACATTATTTGTTAGTTAGTTAGTTTTCGCTTTACGGGCACGGTATAACGTATAAACATTTATGCCATAAGGCCATATTATAAGTTGGCCGTTTTATAAGTTCACACTCCTAAACCTTTTTTCAGTACATAAGTATTTTATGACCGTTACCATAAATATAGTAAATAAATTATTGATTATCATATGCCATTACTCTGGTTATTACAACCAACTGTATCACACCACGTATGATGCCCACGGCTACTTTCTACCATCGCACCGCTCGCCATCGGCAGGGAATTAATGCTCACACTTTAGAACAGAAATGGTCGCGTACAGTGTGGTTTCAGAGGAACTTCCTCCCGCGAACGCTTGGATTTGGGGTTCTAAAAAATTTATAATATTTCTGAAGGGTCGGCAACGTGCGAGTGATACCCCTAGTGTTGCAAGCGTCCATAGGCTATGGTTACCGCTTACCATCAGGCGGACCGTAAGCTTGTTTGTCACCTCAGTGGTATAAAAAAAAACTGCTTGTTATGCAGTGTTATGTCCCATACGCTTTAAAGTACCAGCTTCTAAGTAATAAGCGATAAAAAAGACCTGGGACATAATAATATAACCCCATTGCCTGTTATCACCAAGGAACACTCCCGTTGCTTAGGTAAAGCTAAAAATAACTAATATAAATTTTAAAATACTGACTTACAAATAAGACAATTTATGACGGAAATTGGATTAGAATTGGAATTGTTGAGTTTTTAATTCATTATTATGTGTTCTAATAAAAAATAAATGTAATCCCCTAGTAGGTAATAATGTGATAGATGTGAGGTAACAAACTGACATAAGAATACAAGCGTACTGAAAATGTCCTACTTTTTTTAAGGTTGTTAAAATATAAATTGTTATCAAGTACTCAAATTATAAACTTTTGTGTTATTGTATTGTTTATCGGAGTTTTAATGTTTAATAGTATCATATTTATATTCTTACTAGCTTTTGCCCGCGGCTTCGCTCGCGTTAAATTTGTGGCAATTTAAAATTTAGAAAATCGGGACTTTGCCTGCGCAAAACAATATACACAATCCGAAGAAATCCGGACGTTGCTCATTAATTGTTAGAAATAGTAGGTTTCTGAGTAGAACAAAAGAACTTTGCAGAAGTATTAAGTAAGTACATAAAACATAAAATTACTATCTAAGATGGAAGTACTATAGCCGGTAATAAGATGACTTAACGATTTGATAGCTTTAGAGAGATTGGTTAGTATAAGTAGTAATAATTATTTTGATTCATTAACAGTAAAGTAAACACTGGCGATGCAGTAGGTAAATCATCCAGTAGAGTTTTTTAAACTTTGTTGTGAATTTGTCACTTCGAAGAAGAAGGTGATAATCAAATATTTTGGTTATTAGCGTAAGGAAACAGATAAATGTTATTTTGTAATTTCTTGGCCCCCACGATACAAACCCGACTTAGTGTAGGACCCACTGTTTAAATTACAATATCTCACAGTATAAAACTTTAGTTACTTTTATGTTAGAAATGTGTTATTTAATTTTATGATTTTATGATTTAGCTAATTTATTTATGTTTATTTCGCTTTATGTTTGGTTGTGAAATTGTTATTGATTTGTTTGAAATGAATTTCACTTCCGCCGCGTTTTCGTAATCAGCGACCCCAACAACCATACAATACCCATTTTTGATTTTCAGACTTGGTCACAAAATGTCAAAAATCCTTCAACTCTTGTTTACGCATTTATCGATAGGAATTAGGTAGGTTGAAAAATACTAAATAGCCATCTTTCTTGGATGGAAAGATGATCCGGTTAAAGCTGTCAGAAGTTGTTGGGGCGCGGGCGGCATTTGACCGATCTTTGAAGCAACATATGAAGGAGGCCTATATTAAGCAGTAGACGTCCCCTGGCTGAATAGAAGGTTAAAAAATAATGGATTTTCATATAAACTTCGGCCCCGATTTCAAGTCATTAATTTAATTTAATATAGAAAAATTATTACTTAGTATACATCCTTAATAACTCTTCTTAACTTATTAGGTGATAAGTAACTAACGCGCCAAAGAAATAAAAAACATACACACTCACACAAACACAAACACAAACTTATTTACTTTTTATTACCATTACTATACTATACTATAAGTTTTTATTCCCACAGGAACTCCTGATCGGTATATAAAGTTGTTAATATCCTATTCCGGTCTCCTCAACTTACCTTAGCTCATTTGCATAATATTTTACCATGGTTTTATTCCCACGGGAACTTCCGAATCGGGATAAAAAGGAGTTTTAATCTTTTTCCATATCTTCAACTATCCCTGTGACAAATTACCGCCCAATTAAATCGTGTTTTCCCGCGCTAATTTTGATGATCGCAATAGGATTTCATTCCCATGGGACCTCTCAATCGGGAAAAAAGCCTTATCCTTTTTCGTTCTTTCAACTATCTCTATGCCAAATTTCATTTGAATCCGATGCAGTGGTGCGACGTCATATTAAGTTATAATTATTTAGTTATAATTATTATTCCCGAAACAAAAGTCATATTAAGTTATACTTATTCCCGTAGAAACTTATGCGTTTTCCGGGATAAAATGTAGCCTATGTGTTATGTTAAGATATAAGCTATCTGTATTCCAAATTTTAGCCAAATCGGCTCCATTGTTTGAATTTTTTCATACAAATTTACAACCCCTATTTTACCCCCTCTAGACCTTAGAGGATTGTTTTCCAAAAACGGTGAAACACGTCATTTATAATTTTCAAACGAGAGCTATGTACCAATTTTCATCCATTTTAATTGGAAATAACGAATTTCCGTACAAACTTTGCGATAGGATTTTATTCCTACAGGAACTCTTGATCGGTATTTAATATAGCTTATATCCTTTTCCGTCTCTTTAACTAACCTTGTGACAAAATTCAGCTGAATTGCGTAGTATTTTAATGTGGTTTTATTCGCCAAAATTTTGATTATTGCGATAGGTCCCACGGGAACTATTGAATTGGGATAAAAAGGATTTTTAATTATTTTCCGTCGTTTTAATTATTATATCGTGTTTTCCCGCGCAAAGTTTAAGTATCGCGATAGGTTTTCATTCCCGCTAGACCTGTCGATCGGGAAAAATAGCCTTGTCCTTCTTCATTCTTTTAAATAGCATTATGCCAAATTTCATCTAAATCGGATGCACTGGTGTGACACGACGTGAAAGAGTAAGAAAAGTGACATTAAGTGATAATTATTCCCCTGGGAACTTGTAAGTTTTCCGAGATAAAATGTAGCCTAAGTGTTAAGTGTCAAGTCAAGATATTTAAGCACTTTGAGTTTCAGTGAAATCGATTCTGTTGTTTGAATTTTTTTAATACAAATTAACAACTCCTATTTATCCCCTTAGGGGATGATTTTCCAAAAACAGTGAAACACGTCATTCTTAGTTTTAAATCAAAAGGCATATACCAATTCTCATCTATTTAACTTTAAAAATGACGGGTTTTCATACAAACTTTGTGCCCCCGTTTTATCCCTTTGGGGGGTGAATTTTTCTTAGTGCACCCCTATTTATAATCTAATAATAAATTTGGAATCTCTAGACCAAGCGGTTTGAGCTGTGCGTTGATATGTCAGTCAGTCAGTATCTTCTTTTATATATTTAGAAGATGTCTCCATATTGATATGCATAAATGTTTTATAATTAACACGTCATAAAAGGGACTATAAATAAATTATTTCAAAATAAAACCAGTTCACTTTGTCGGGCAGTTAAGTTATTTTTTATATTATACTAGCTTGTGCCAGGGGCTTCGCTTCACCCGCCCTAAATTTGGTTATCGGCGTGGGATTACAACGTCAGCTCCTTAATTATGCTAATGAAGTTTGCTGTAGCAAGCTATAGCTGTAGCTATAGTTCGTTTAAGCTCTGTTATAGTTATTCCCGTGGGATAGTAATTTTTTTGGGATAAAACTATTCTATATCCTTCCCCGGGACTCAAACTATCTCCATACCAAATTTCATCCAAATTGGTTCAGCGGTTTAAGCGTAAAGAGGTAACAGACAGACAGAGTTACCTTCTCAATTATAATATGGACTAGCTTTTGCCCGCGGTTTTACCCGCGCTAAATTCGGTTATCTGTGTAAGATTTCAACAGCAACTCCTCAATTATAGAATAATTACCGTATCACACTTGACGTTTTCAAGTAGCCTATGCCCTTCTCCGGCACTCAAACTATTTTCTTGCCAAATTTCATCTTAATCAGTACAGCAGTTTAATTGTGAAGGTACGTGCTTTATCCTAAACATTTGATAACTGTTTTGTTATCTCTGAATGACCGCGCCGCTTA
The DNA here is from genome assembly GCA_946406115.1 of Apoda limacodes. Classification (NCBI taxonomy): domain Eukaryota; kingdom Metazoa; phylum Arthropoda; class Insecta; order Lepidoptera; family Limacodidae; genus Apoda; species Apoda limacodes. The sequence continues at coordinate 15,484,465 of OX291559.1, forward strand.
ACCCACCCCGTACTAAAAACGCGGTACTGAGCGTTAGCGATTAAGAAATGTATGGAGAGCGATACGTATCGTTTTTAAGGAAGAGGTTCTATGTTCGACGGGTAATTATGTATGTTCACCGATTTGTCCGTCAACTGTGAACCGATTTCAAAAATTCTTTAAAAAATAGAGTTGGTCGCTGAGGTGATCCCATATTAATGAAGTGGATTTAAAACTTAAACTTTTGGAGAAAAACATAATTGATGCTAATTTGGAACTGGTGAAACACGCCTTTTATGTTCATAATTTTATAACATTTGTTACAAGTATGGATGTTTTTAGTGTACAAGTAAAAAAAGCAATTCGTCGATCAAACGCAAAAATTTAAAAACTTTTCATTAAAAAAAAATAGCCGGCTTCAAAAAGATGCACTTAAAGGTAAAAATAATTACTTACTGCAAAAAATATGATCTTAATTACCTTTTTAATTTGGTCTCATGCAAGTGAAGTGTGTTATAAACTGTTAGGTACATAGACACCAACTTCCTTCCGATACTTACATAATTATCCCAGTAATTGTCCGTTTTTCCGCGAGGATTTGATACTCGTCATTAGTAATTAGATTATTTTCTCACCAGGACTGTGGCTGCTCTGTGGCAGACTATGGCATATCACTGACGAACTCTCCAATATGCAGCGGGGTCATACTCTTTATGACCCTATTGGAAGGGTTCTTGAAAGGCCGTTGCAGTATCACGGATCCCTGTAGAAGAGTGGAATCAGTCGGCGTAGTTGACTCCGAGTATGACTTTATTGTGGTTGGAGCAGGGTCTGCTGGCTCTATTGTTGCAGGAAGATTGAGTGAAGTGGAGTCATTTAATGTGAGTATCCTACATTGGCTTACAGATTAGATACTTCGTTAAATAATTACCATTCTACCTAACCATTGCATAATGTTTCTATTAGGATAATAAGTAGGTGACTATTGTTGTGTTGTTAAAGTAAGCACAGCTCTAAGTTTTAATAAAAGAGAAACACGTGAAAAAAGTAGCTGCATAGCTTATATCTAGAACAAGCCGAGTGATAAGTTTGGTCAAAAGTAAATAAGGAATAAAAAAGCTGTATATTAGTTCGACACACGACTGGAGTTTACTGCGTAGCGAGGGACCGCGCGTATAAGCCGATCACAATGAGGTGCGGCGGCGCTCCGGCGGTTTATTTTTCAATTAGTATTTTGTTTGGATTGACATTTTAAATTCGTTATATCTTTTTAATGGAACATCCGATTTAAGAACTCAAAAAGTAATCTACAGGTTTTGAAACAGTCTTGAACACGAAATTTATTTGGATAAGAATTAATACGAAGTAGGTATAGGTAACATTGTCTGATTTTGATCAGCATTTTAATCAACTTTTTAAATGTAAAAAAAGTCTATAGTAACGGAGATATAGCTTTTTAAAATTTGACAGCTGTCTCCTGTATTGAAGCTCTTGATGCGGTCTATCACTTTTAAACTACTAGTCTACGATCCATAGTTACGGAGGTATAGCCTTTTATAGTTTGACACATGTCATCTAAAATGAAGATCTTGATGAGATGGATCAGTTTTAAACTGAAACTACTAGTCTACGATCTATAGTTATGGAGATATAGCTATTTATAGTTTGACAGCTGTCATCTGAAATGAAAATCTTGACGAGATCTATCACTTTTGAAATGAAACTACTATTAATATTTTCGGATATATAGCCATTTCCAGTTTGATAACTCTTTCTCTCTCTCTTTTTCTTTTCTCCTTCTTTCTCTAAAAAATAAATAATCGAATAATATAGGTGTAGTAGTAGTGTAATAAGATAGGTGGGGAAAGCATTGGAAAGGGGCAGCGTTACTCTTTCATTTTTTCATGAAAGAGTAACGCTCGATTGCACTACCCATATTTTTTTCATACCACGTGCCTTATATCGACTCTTAAGGAGTAAACTTAGATATAATACGATTTTGGCAACCCTCCAAAATAGGCATAGATTTCGTGCATGAACTCTTTATTACAGCTAAATCTTTTTCCACCTAGCCCATTTTTTTAAAATTTGGGAACAGAAACAATTTTAACACATTCGCATCGGGTCCAAAACGTGGCACCCAGCGCACGTTTAACAGCCAGCCGTCAAAATAAAACTTATGAAAGTGACTGAAAATCATGATGTTTTTTTTTTTAAATATTATAATGGGCTCGCACGGTCTTAGAAGACTATTTATTCATTTGCCAGAGTCAAAGTCAATTATATTATATCGTATTTGGCGCGGGCGTTACCGCGCGTCCTCGTTTTCAAGTCCCAAGATTGGGCAGGAGATTTGGTGTGGATCCTCAGACATTGCGCGTCATGTCCTGCTTATTTCTTCATAATTCACTATTCATGAGCCTTCGCTGCACAATTCTTAACACGCTTTCGTAAAACATCGCTAAAATATATACATCGAAAGTCACTAAATGAATTTAGAAAAATTAAAAAAAAAAAACACCACTCCTTAAGATTCGCGCCAAAACTCCAAATCATAATGTAGTCTTTCAAAATAACTGTGTTTTTTTTTTTGATGGAAACAATGTTTTTGCATTCCACGTTCGACGCAAAACATCTAAACATTTATTCCTGCGAGGGGCCGGGCACAATCATTGATAACGTTCGTATATATGATCTGTGGTAATCAAATGTACTCTCTGCAAGTTTTACTTTACTAAATCTACTATTTCTGAAACTGATTTTAAAAACATCAAACAACAATACCAAAGCAGCAGACAACACGTGCATTAAACAAAACATGATTTGTGTAGATGTTATTGTGTAATGTTTCGACGAAACAGACCCCTGATTAAATAACTATTATAATTATCTTATAAATAGATAATACAGAAATAGATAAAGATAAAAAATATAAATAAATCTTACAAAGGATAATAAATCTTTCGACTATAGGTTTATGCCTATAGTATATAACATATTAAAACTAACATAATATAAAAGTAGGTTAAAGATAAAAAAGTTATAAAATCTAAACTAGGTCTTTCAACATAATTTGAAAAGTATCTTCATTCTTGCTCTACGCCACTTTTTTAAAGACCTATAATTCTAACGCTTCTGACAGGTACTACTTCTCGAAGCAGGAAGGCAAGAACCATTAGGAGCACGAGTGCCGTCTTTCTATAGAACTTTCTGGTCTAATGAGGAAGTTGATTGGAGATACCGTACAGTTCCTGATAATTATTGTCTCGATCAAGAAGGCCAAGGCTGTAGTTGGCCTAGAGGAAAAGTGCTTGGTGAACATAAAATTACTTATTTTACTATTACTTACTTATTCTTTTATTTTAATTTTATTTTAATTTTATTATGCAGAATACCTTGGCAGGGAGCTCATTCCACAACTTAAGCGTTCGCGGGAGGAAGTTTCTCTGAAACCGCACTGTACGCGACCATTTAGGTTCTAAAGTGTGAGAATGGATTCCCTGCCGACGGCGAGCGGTGCGATGGTAGAAAGTAGCCGTGGGCATCATTTCGAACAATTCCTCAGAACACAACCCATTGTACAAGCGGTAGAACACACACAGTGAGGCAAAGTCTCTCCTCAGACTTAAGGGCTCGATACCGCAAGTGAGTTTGGAATCGTCGACAATTCTTACAGCCCGTCGTTGAACCGAGTCAAAAGGGCCAAGCTGGTATCCGGGTGCACCTGCCCAGAGATGGCAGCAGTACTCCATATGGGGCCGAACTTGCGACTTGTAAAGTAACAACCTTTGCCCCGACGTGAAGCACTGCTTCGCTCTGTTGAGTACACCAAGTTTTTTGGACGCCAGCTTCACCTTATCTGATAAATGATCTCGGAACTGAACATCGCTGGAGATGTCCACACCAAGGATCCCAATGCTCTTGGAGATAGAGAGGGGAGTGTTCTGGAATTGTGGGACTACAGTGAATGGAGTTTTCTTAGCGGTGAACGCGCACACTTGTGTCTTTGTAGGGTTGAATCGGACCAAGTTTACCCGTCCCCAGTCAGAGACCTGGGACAGTGTGGTCTCGATTTGAGACACAAGTTCTCCGCGGTTTTCCTCCACAACGGAACGAGGGATGTTTGCACGACCCGTGTAAAAAGCGTCTCCAGTACTGTCATCTGCATAGCAATGTATGTTGTTCATGTCCAACATGTCATTGATATGCAGTAGAAACAGCGTAGGAGACAGCACAGAGCCTTGCGGGACACCAGCATTAATGTCCATGCTATCAGAGCAACTACCGTCAACTACGGTTCGTATGCGTCTGCCGGACAAAAAGCTAGCCACCCATTTGCACAAACCCTCGGGCACTCCGTAAGATGGCAACTTCGATAGAAGACCGCGGTGCCAGACCCGATCGAACGCCTTCGCTATGTCCAGGCTACATGCCAATGCCTCCCCCTGACTCTCAATGGCTAGTGCCCATCGGTGTGTGAGATACACTAGAAGGTCACCAGTCGAGCGACCGTGGCGAAAGCCATATTGACGGTCACTGACCAGATCGTGTACTTCTAGGTATCTTAGAAGCTGTGTGTTGATCACACGCTCCATCACCTTAGAGAGGAGAGAGGTAATAGCGATAGGCCTGTAATTCGATGGATCTGATCTATCGCCCTTTTTAGGCACCGGGTGCACATTCGCAGTCTTCCATGAAGACGGAAATTGCCTAGTGTGGTAGGAAAGCGCGAAGAGGCGCGTGAGTACAGGACATAACTCAGGAGCACACTGCTTAAGCACCACTGCTGGTATACCGTCTGGCCCACTCGACTTATGAACGTCTAGAGAAAGTAACGCCCGCTTTTAATTTTGCTTTTGCTTTAGTTATATTTAGTTAGTTAGTTTTGCTTTGAATATATTCTTACACTCTGCTCTACGAACTTCTTCAGGAAGTTCGTTCAACTGTAAATATTTCTAAGGAATTGCTTTAAGATATTTCAAGAAAAAAAAAGTTAGTGTGCATCTGTGATTCGAACTTAATGTCTACTATTACTATCTGAAAAAGGTAATATTGCCAAAATGCTTCTAAAGTTCTTTATATTATTTGTGTATAGGTGGGTCAAGCGTGTTGAACGGCATGATGTACCACCGTGGTCACGCTGCTGACTATGAGGACTGGGTGAAAGCTGGAGCCGAGGGTTGGTCCTGGGAAGAGAATCTGCCATACTTCGCTATGACTGAGGGAAACAAACAGATCGGTTCACTCGTTGATGAAAAATACCATTCAAGTTCAGGACCATTGCCAGTACAACAGGTATTGAAAAGTCACTTAATTACTTATTTTATCTCCTACTTACTGTAACCGTAACTTAGTTCGCGTGAGCTTTAGGATACAGTTGATCTTCTTTTTGCGCCATTGTCTGACAATTTATAAAGCTTTTAAGAAGATTTGATCTCCTCTTAAAAAACAACTCAAAGCTGGGTCCTTACATTTTTCTACACCCAACTTGTCTGTAGCAAATATGTAAATCAAAATTTTAGTTCAGATACCAACCTCCGTTTTTGTACGAGCTCCTGAATGCTATCAACGAAACTGGTTTACCAATCATAGTGGATATGAATGATCCAAGCACTCCAGATGGATTTACGATAGCACAGACATTCTCTGAGTAAGTAAATAAAACTTATATCTTCATTATCAGCTTCATACGCCTCCACTGTTGGGGCATAGCCTACCTTCACCAAGAGCGATCTGGGCCATAGTCCTCACGCAGGCCAAATGAAGATTGTGGACTTAATATTCGTCTTTTTTGACGCATGCTGGTTTCCCGGCCAAATTTAAACCTTCGCCACTCAGGACGAGAGGCGAAATTGAAATCCCTAGACCAATACCGACTTTGAAAATTCTTCTACTTTCTACATATGATGTGTAATTTTCATAACTCTTATTAAGTACATTAAAATAATAAATAATAAATATTATTATGCTAAGTACTTCTATTACGTACTTTGTCAATATCTCATTAAAAATCCATCTTGCTTATTTCCTTTGACCCTGGCGGTCATTGCAATTCTACAAAGGGTTTTGGATCATTTCGGTTCTTTTCGCATAGAGAAACCTGATGCGCTATTTTGACTTATGTTAAAGTTATAAACCAATTCAATAAACACTTTTCTATTTAAATTATAAACCAAACAGCCATTTCATTTATTTTATGTGTATCTAAGACGTTACGGTTTATTTCCCCGAAGATGGCAACAAATGAGTGAATAGATACACCTACATTGTAAAGACGGGACAGTCTCTGTTCACCACCCACTTTAGTTCTGCGTGACAGTGGTGAGCCCATCACCGCAACTACCAGTAACACTGCTTGTGATAAATAAAAGTACATTGTGTATTAAGGGTAGTAAGGAGAAAATTACTAACGAGAGGCTATTTAGAAACCTAAGGTCGAAGGCTTTAATGACTCGAGTTTGTGTTTAACGCACCGTGTTACACACAATGTTTTTCATCAAATTTGCGAGTAAATGAACAAAAACGTAAGGTGAATAAATAAATGAACTCACCAAAACTCCATTGGAATGGGGGATAATAGAAGTAGAGAAAATAACGCCACCGCCAGATGGCGCAAAGATAAAACTTGTAATTGCTCGCTTGTACTTAGTATGCGCGTAATTCATATTTTGAACAGACAACTTTTATACATGATGGATAGAATATATGCATTATTACCGCCCGTGCATTCTACGAACGCGCGCTTTGCTTTAAGAGAAGTAAAATTTACAAAGTAAAAGCCCTTAGGAGTAATTAAGGTCTTAGCACCCGCTTCGCCCGCACGTAATGACACTTTTTACGAGTAAGTTTTTATTATATTATTTATCTGTTATTTCTATTAGCGACGGTCAACGATACACAACTGCTCGAGCCTATCTAAAGCCCAAAAGCGAAAGGCCAAATTTAAGTGTCAAATTGAATGCACATGTGACCAAAGTGTTATTTAATGGAAATAAAGCAATTGGTTTGGAATACGTCGATGAAACTGGAGAAACGAAAACGGTTCGAGCAAGCAAAGAGGTAATATGAAATATTTAATGTATATTTTTTACTTCCAAGCAACAAAGAAAAAAACATCGCACACAATATGAGGACTTGCAACAAATATCTATTTAACTCCTAAAATGGTAGTGTCTAAAACTGTTTATACGCAAACAAATCTCTTTGTTCACTTAAGAGGGGTCGGCCCGTGAGAATAATAGCGTTCCACTGCTGAACGTAGGCCTCCCCCATACGTCTTTACAACGCTGGTCCTGCTCGCGCCCTTCGACTTCCTGCAGCTTTAACCAGGAGGGCAATTATCGTTATCAGACCGATATCTTTGTTGGATCCTACAACCATGTACAAATTATTTTATTCGAAGAAACAAATACAATCCAATTAACACTTTAATTCACTCCATTCTACACTTTTTTGGCAAAGAAATCTTCAAAGTTAAATGTGCACAACTTTGTTTTGTTTGTCGTGAACTCTTACAAAAGCATTTTTTGATATCTAGAAAGTATCATAAACTAGCTTTTGCCCGCGGTTCCACCCGCCTTAAATTCGGTTATTGGTGTAGGATTTCAACCGCAACACTTTAATTATAAAAAAACAGACTCACACTTGACGTTTGCAAGTAGCCTATGTCCTTCCTCGGGACTCAAACTATCTCTATGCCAAATTTTACCTTAATCGGTACAGCAGCTTAAGCGTAAAGAGGTAACAGACAGACAGACGGAGTTACTTTCGCATTTATAATATTAGTATGGATATATGAATATAATAATAATGTAAACATTAGATATCATACGAATAACTAACGTATACGTATCAGTCCATGAACATTAAAAAAAAAACGATGTATAACTTTTGTTTTTTGAAGAATAGTTATAGCACGGACGCGAAGCACGCAGAATTTCGTACATTGACCTTTTAGCCTGGGTTCAGTGTTCAAAATAGTAGTAATTTCTGATGACAGCGATCATCGCATCTGTGCGAGCGCAACGGCAAATAATTATGCGCGCGCAACAGAGACAAATAGTGACCGGTCATTGAACGAAATTCTTCCTACTTCGCGTCCATGCTATAGAACATTTCTCACATTTTGCATTGTAAAATTTATTTTGACTTTTATATTTTTGACCATCTATATGTCAATGTAATTTATTTTTAGGTTATATTAAGTGCTGGTGCACTGAATAGTCCACATATATTGCTCCTTTCTGGAGTTGGACCAAAAGAGACATTGGAACAATTCAAAATACCTGTGGTAGCGGACTTACCAGTTGGTCAAAACTTAAAAAATCATCTTGGCATGACATTGTATTTTCTATTGACCAAGCTTGAGAATAATGCTAGCTTGGATTGGAGTGTCCTTACTGAGTATTTACTGGAAGCGACTGGTCCTATGACATCTACTGGAATTACTCAGGTTAATCTATTTTTTATTATACATGACCTAAAAAATTATCTACTAAAACTCACTCGAAAGTCACCGCGACAGTATATACTCACTGTGTCACTGAGTTTTTCGGAACGTACTACTTTATGACTGTTTTTTATTAATCCTAACACTAGATTCCACGTATTCGACAATTTAAACCCACCTTCCCTATTGAAGTTTATATATTTATTAATTTCAATTGCCTCTTTAACTAGTCTAGGCACATAGTGGCGTTCTGTCGACGACAATATTTGTAGAATGTGAAATTCAATCCAATGGTTAGGGCCTGACTCCAGAACTACAGCAGACCCCCGTATAACATTATGTGTAATTGTTGTTTGTAGTCTGTTACTTTAGGGGCACTATGAAATAATTAATATGTGAATTTTAAATACAACATCTATCCTTCTAACTACACCCATCTGGCTTGATACATTTATCTGCACTACACCTCTTTATCTAGGTACCTACACCTATTACTCTTCATTCAACAATCTTCATCTATCCATCCATCCATGGTTCTATTTTTGGCAATCCATCATCAATTTACATCAGCCGTCATCCACTTGTTATACATTCCTTGACGAAAGAAGCTTGGGACATAGTCCATTTAGGTTGGCGGACATTGTCAAGCTGTCAGGAGCGGCGGTATTACGTGCCCTCCGAAACACGGAATAGCTTAGAAAAATGTCCACCGATTCAAGTTGTGACTAAGCTCAAAGTTGCTTAGTTTCGCATATCGTTGCCGATAGATTATGTCACTTGTCCACCAGCTCCTCATCCATCAATATACTACCATCCATCCACATCGATGGTTTATGGGTAATGAATGGAGTTTGATTTACATTACCATATTCTGATTATAGCTGACGGGTCTGCTGTATTCAAGTCTCGCTGACCAAAGCCGCAAGCAGCCCGATATTCAATTCTTCTTCAACGGTTTCTACGCAGAATGTTCTAGAAGCGGAGAAGTCGGAGAACTGTGTGACTACCCAAGAGACGGAGTTAATATATCGTAAGTATTATTGTGATTAAAATAAGAGATAAGGTATATTATTTTTTATCTTCAATTTAGATTCAGAAATAGAAAAAAAGTACATACTTACCTACCTAAATAATACGGGGGACCGTGTGGAACATCGTGCTATGATAATTTGATTGCGGCATGATTAGTATGAATTTGATAGATAGGATATATAAGGCATTATTGTAATAAAGATTAAAAAACAGCTGATTACGTGAAACATACTTATCAAGAATAGGAAACGAATTTAGCAACTTATATTTTCACTAAGCATTTCTATAGGCAACCATGCTTATCTACAGTATATGATCTGAAATAAGTCAGTCTGTAAAGGAAACAAAAAGATAATTTTTAAAACTTTTAAAATCATTATCATAAAAGTTATATTGACAATTCTGTATGTCTGGTAGTAGTAGTAGTAGTTGTAGCGCGGCTTCAGAGAAAATTCCTCCCGCGAACACTTGGGTTGTGGAATGAGCTTCCCACCAAGTTTTTCTCTAAGGACTACAGTACGGAGTTCTTCAAGAATGAAGTTATTAGATTTTTGAAGGGTCAGCAACGCGCGAGTCATGCCAGAGATGTCGCAAGCGTCCAAAGGCTGTGGTGACCGCTTACAATCAGGCAGATCGGCCTTGTTTGCCACCTTAATACTACCAAAAAAAAAACGTAGCACACTGTATCGTAGTCTCGTAGCAGTCTGTATCGTAGTCTCGCAGCAATATGTATCGAGGTATCGTAGCAGTTTGTATCGTTTGAAACAAAATAAGACACATAATACAAAAAGTACCATAAGCCCCTTATTCTCTCTCTCTCTGTACAAATTGAGTAATAATTGTAGGCGCCCATGTGTATGTTATATCTCAACGACCTCATTACGCTCGCACACCAAGTGCTACAAAGCTACAATATACTCGTAGAGTGCTACGAGACAACGATACAGAGAGCTACGTGCTGCGGTGTACGACATGTTTGAGCATTGGGCTAGTACGTCAAATTTAAACTACGTTAGAAAAGACCATTTTTCTGGGCTAATTTTTGCAATAGTACATTGATTTTATTTCTTTACAAAATGATTCATAATTTATTAGCTAAACTTGGTACAAGGTACATTGAATTCTAACTGGATTCATAATTACGAGGATATATATATACAGTCTTCAACTATTCCTCTTGCGCGTAAAGTCTTCGTCGGAATCATAATATCCATAGACATATAAAACCTAACTTCGTCCATAGAGGTTGTTGTACCTACTCTATTTCTAATATTTTTTATTACAGCCTTGTATATAATTTTTTATAATTTGTGATAAAAACATTACTTAGCATAAGTAGCTAGCGAGTATCGATTGTGCAAACGTATGGTAAGTGGGCATTTACTAAACGAAAGCTTAGTTTTCCGGTTAGAATTGACAAATGTTGGATTCGCCCTTCATTCTACAAGGCATCAATTTTAAAATGAGGTAATACATCTATCTCAAATTGAGGTAAAACTGTCTTTCATACCCTAAAAAATCGTCTCCTTGATGACATAAAAATCTTTTTTACTTTCTTGCATTTTTTTTTAGACAAGCGCCATGCCACGACAGAAATGGCAATTGCCCGTTTCGCGGCCTCTGCTACAATTTATTTATACTTCTTGAGTTTTTTATACAATAATACATATAATTATTATGTATAGATATATATAAATTTAAAACATATTAGTAGAAAAACAGTGTTTATTGATATATTTCGCATGTGAGAGCGTCTTCAGTCAAAACATAAAAAATAATCATAATTTATACTTCACTAGACAAGCATATATTATAGCATCATAGCATTATAATTAATTTCGTTACAATATTTTTATGTATATGTATTTTTTTAGGGCAAATGCTGCGGTTTTATTACCACGCAGTGTAGGGTACCTGACCCTAAATTCAACAGATCCATTCAATCCTCCACTTTTCTTCCCTAACTATTTTTCACACCCAGAAGATATGGTTTTGGTTAAGGATGGTGCTAAATATCTTCAAAAGATTTATGAGTCTAAGGTAATATATTTTTTCTAATTTTTGCGCGTAGTCGCCTTTACGAAATTCTAATATTTTCGTGGGATTCCTATGGTCACCCTTTGATTAACCGGGAAAAAAAGCATTGTGTGTTATTATGTTTTGCAATGCCGTTGCAATGTGATGGAATATTACCATTCGTTCTCAAAAATAGTAAAAAAACCCGGATCACATATTAGCTTAAAAAAAATATATAAATATAATAAATAATAATAATAATAAAGAGAGGTAGGGTACTACGAGTACTCGCTCGAATAAGCCACCAGAACAATTAAAGCGGGGCATAGCGAGTACTTGCTCGAATGAGCGGCCCGATCTGGGGAAGTTCCAGACCTTACAGCCCAACCTTACAGAAAACCGCGGCCATAATGACGCTAACATTGAGTAGTGTTGTGTTCCTAGATAAGGTTGCCAGAGCTCTTTGAGGATTCGCTGCACGGACTACGTAAACATGGAGTGCTGGTACGGCGGTCAGGGAGACCTGATGAAACGGCTGACCGCTTCATCGGTTAGACGGGTTCCCGAACCCAAGAATTACTTGATCTCCGCCCTGGGAGGCTGAACCACCAGCTTGTGTAAATTCTCTGAAGTAGTAGTCAGTAGGTTAAAATTGGGAGTTCTGCATCAGGCGCCGAGCAAAGCGCCAATTTCATTCACCCCACTCATGATTCAGTTCGCTGATATTCCAATTATTCTAAACACGATACCTTTACTATAGGTTGATAAGGCGATTGCTAATGCAGATTCTAAATGATGCTTCGGTAGGTCATCATATAAATAGACAGACAGACAGACAGACAGGGTTTATCTGTCGTACAGAAATAATATTTTAGCCAGTTATTGAAGTATTTACTGCAGTTTGTATTTTGGATTTAGGTTAAGTTAAAGTTAGTTTATGAGGTAAAAATTTTATTATCTACACACAATTTTTTCAAACAAGTTACATTTCTTAGGGCAAATTAGGAGAGTTCATATTTTCTAAATTCATCACATTGTCAGTATTACAAATAGTTTTAATCCATCGTGCTTTTTCAACACCTTTGCAATAAATCATTTTGTCTGCTAAAGAATAAGGCTAAGTTATTAATATACCATTTTATGTTTCCATATGGAAGAAAGCCATCGTTCCATAATATTTTTCTATTCCTTTCTACCTAATTAACAAGTTCTTTTCTTCTTTTGTTAGATTTTTGAAAGGGAATGGAGGTTGAACAAGAAGAACCAACATTTGATCATCAGAAAAGATTGCAATTTCTTTTACAATAAACTCATTATTTTCGATCTTAAACCCTTGCACATCAACAATGACTGATTTCATTATAGATAATTATTATGTTTGTTTTCGTACAATGTTGCTTAGAGGTCGGTATTCTATCAGACGCTCGTTTATAATTCAACAGTAGGCGCTGGTATTATCAGGAATATCTTTTAAAGTTTCTATATCCAAGCGAACATCAACAGGTCCTGATTTTAAGTTTTCGTTTTGCCTTGAACAATCGATCACAAACAATGGCGCCTTTTCTTTAAATTCATGAAGATCAAGCAATGAATCGACTGGAAGGTTGTAGAAAGACTGCCGAAATCTTGCATACATGTATAATATACTAAACTTATCCTCTTCAAATTTTAAATTAAGTGCATCATAGGGGTAATAGATTGAATTAAGAAATAAGGTGACATTATTAACATTACAATGATCAAATAAAGTATTATCTCTTTCTTTATTATTTTTTCTATTTGTTTGTAGTCCTAATATTACATATCTCGGTTTTTCTCATTGTGAGGCAGTTTTTACAGACCATGAATGTTTAGTAGTCTTGGGTAATAGTGGATACTCATAAAGATCCCTATTTCTAAATGCTATTTAAATAGGCTTATCTTTTTCTAAATGTTTCAATAGAGCAAGCCTTTGAGAATCTGATACTTTTACATGCAGCATACGCCATTGTATCTTTGAATACTTAATTCTACATCATCAGTTTTGTCTGTGATAATACTGTTGAAATTAGTACTACTTCTGTTAAGTATAATTTTATGTTTACAGTTAATGATGATTTTTCGAAAATCTTCAGCAAAACCTAATAACTTGTTAAATGGTAAAAGAATACAAAATCCTCCTTGTTTATTAATTTAACCACTTACATTCCATCCTCACATTTCAGCAGCTTTGCTTTCACCACCATTCATAGAAACCAAAGATTTCATTGTCGTCGTGATTCCAGCATTTCTAATCCTATCTATTTCAATACCATTAATTTCATATCGTATATCTTGAAAAAGAAAAGTGATGGCATTGTTACCTAGTTTAACTTCTTTCTGCTTCTTGCCAGCGGTAACCGCATCTTTAGTTGTTATTAAAAAAAATCCTTCAATATATAATGCTTTTGCCGAAGGAAGTACAAAAATATATTTCTGATGAATGGGTATTCTTATTTCATCATTTTCATTGTAGCTGTCAGTATATGGATTATAAGTATAAATTTCATAACTTTCAATAGAGTTATCTAATTCTGGACAATCTGTTACTTGGAGAAAATTCATAATTTGAATCCAAGTGCTTTTAGAAATTCTATATTTTCTTTGGTAATATTGTTAGATTTCTTACGTCTTGCTCGCTTGACACTAATTTTTGTAATGGTTTGTTGTTTTTTTGTACTTTCAATTTTATGTTTTTGAATGTAATAATTATCATTAAATACTATCATTTTATTTTTCTAAGATGAAGTCACAATTGAAAATTGATAAGATTTCCTTCTAAATCAAATATTTTTATCGTAATAGATGAAATATATTTTTTTTCTTATAGGGAAGTATATAATATTTTTAGGTACTTCAATTAGTCGATGCCCAGGAGGAGTATTTAGGACAAATTCATGAATCATGTGTGTTGGTAAGCCGTTAGTGTACGAGCCTTGAATAAGATCACATTCAATTCTTATGACAGACACGGGCACAATGCTAACAGGAGCGTCTGACACATGCCATTTATTTGGATCTAATATTGTAGGGGAGAATCCTAGCAATGAGCACACACTGTTTTTTACTGTAAAATTAATTTGCTGATAACAGTACAACGAACATTTGAATGTATTGTTATTAGATTTCAAATTTATTTCACAATTCTTCAAAGAATTTTTGAGATATTCATTTATGTCGTATGTACCACTAGGTAATTTTATTTCTCCTTTTTGACCGTAAGCAAAAACATTATTACTGTCATGAATATTTATTAATTTTAGCATAGGCTACCCAATGAGTTCCAGGGTAATTAGAACTATCGAGGTTAATAATACCGCATTCTTTTTTAAACGGGCGTTTTGGAAGTGTATCTCTCATAAAAACCCTCTCAAAAAAATGGGACATCATCACTGAAATTAAGAATATCGATGTTTGTCAATGCTCTTTTAGGTAGTCTCTTCATTAGTTTTTTTTATTCGATTTAAAAATGCCTAATCCGTCCTTGTGTTCTCTAAGTCATATCTCTTTTCCGATACATAATTCTTCCATCTTCTTATTATGCCTTTTAAGTTCTTGTAAGCGTTGTTTTGCAGATTTAATAGCGTTAACCGCTCTAGCTATTCCAGCCGCTCCTCCTGCTATACCTCCTGCTGCAGATAGCCCCGCAAATATTGGTATTAAGGGCAAGATTCCTCCAACTTTAGGAACTGGTATTACACGAGGTAAGTTAACAGATGCATTTGAATCTGTTCTTAATTCTTTTACAACAGCAATAGCTAAATCTATTGCAGCCTTTTTGCATTTTGGCTTAAATTTTTTTAGATGATCCTTTGTAATGGAGACAATGTTTCTAAAAGTTTTTTTTAAGCCAGCCCCGGTCTTAACTTTTTCTTGTTTTGTTCTCCTTTCACATTGCTTCTTAGATTTCCTCACTAATTTTTTATCACACCTCATTATCTTTATAAAAATAAAAATAAAAAACAAAAGGTTGGTTAAAAAGACTGTTTCTCGAATGAAATACAGACTAAGAATGTTAGTAAAACAATAATAGAATTGCTTATAAAACTTCCGACTTATCTATCCAACTATTTTCTTCCGAAGAAAAACCCAACCATTTTACAAATAACTTTCTTCCCTTTCTCTTAATAATTTTTTCAACTAGGTAAATATTTGGATTATCTCTTCCTAAAGAGTGGTGGTCATGTTTAGGGCGAGATTTTTAATTGTTACGATTGCAATTGCTTTCGTGCTGTCTCTTTCTATTTTGTCGAAAAATCTATTTGCTATCCTGCTGTCAGTTGCGAAATTTGCAAGCTACAATAACAGGCCCTTAGGAAGCTAATGAGGAATTTTCCGCGACGGCTGAAATTTAAAAAAAAATAGTTTAAAAAGCTTAAATAGATGGCGTAGAACAAACAAGGAGCATTTTTTTTTTCTGAAACCTAGTGACTTGAGTGTGTTCCAAATCCAAACTAGGGCCTATACAGTATAAATAATTATGTGGCTTTGTCGTATAGTATTTTCCCGCATTTGAAGTAAAAAGGTACATACCTCCAGACATTTTTCCCTGTAACTTTCGCGCTGCGCTTCCGGAGCTCATGTTTCAGACCAGACCAGATCAGACCATGATCCGTAATTCTTACTCATCATCAAATTACAAAGTAACAACAAAATAACGATAAGTGTTCCCAGCACAGAGGTAAACTTTAAATGAAAGAGTACCCAAGCTAAGAAAAAAATCACAATGTTTCACAAAGGGATAAACATACCATATGTTTAAAAAAAAAGAACGAGTTGCACTCCGGGAGTGCCGGCAGAAGTGAAAACCTTTACACACGATTCGCGCTTAACACTCAAATATGTCACAAAACATGTCTTTGACATTGTCAAGAAATAATAATGTTTGTTTATTTACTTTTTTGACGTAGTATATTTGACATCGCAATCTGTCATAGAATTAAAATTCCATATCCAACCTCCCTGTACTACTCATAATCGCGAATACTAAAAAACGGGTTGCACTCCGGGAGTGCCGGCAGAAGTGAAAACGTACTCGCTATTTACTTCCCATCACTTATCCATATTTATTTATTAAAAATAATAACTTTTGTTTATTTACTTTTTTGACGTTGTATATTTGACAGCTCAATCTGTCATAGAATTAAAATCCCATATCCAACCTCCCTGTACTACTCATAATCGCCATATACTAAAAATAAAAACTAACCTAATGTAAATAAAGGTCACGTGTCCTAACGCGAGTGACATCTTACGAATTTTCGATCAGGACACGTGACCTGACGCGATTTTAACAGTCTTTACCCATCACAAAAAAAGTGCTCGCCACGGCCCCACACAGTGATCTATTTATAAACGAACGAATGGATGCGCGTAGCACGCTGTAACATGTTTATGTTACAAACGACCATTCACGCAAGCGCTCTGCGCCGCCTTAACGAAACAGCAGGCGCAGGCATACATTTTCGCCGCGCCGTAGAAAGAGAGGGGGATACTCCCTCTCCTTCGCCGCGCCAGCTGCCTACTCTCCATCCGTCTTACGCATTTTCACGATTAGGACACGTGACCTGACGCGAGTTTATCATTTTTTACCCATACCAAAAAAGTGCACAACGCCGCTAAAGAAGTTTTCACTTCAAAAAAAATACGCCTTGTCGAGTCAACACCACCTAGTTTATATTTTAGAACTAATTACATTTTTTAATTCGTCACGGAAAACCTCTCATTGCGCAGCCATAGCACAGATTACAGAACTCGAAGTCTATGATATAACCTAAAATGATTTAAAAAAAAAACCCATTCTTCTTATTCTTATGAATCCTGAGTGACTTAAATAATATTTGGTTTGTACTATCTGCTAAATCATCTTCATTTGTTATTAAACTAAATGAAATAGGGTGCATATACGGGACGACTATGATTGACTTTGACTTAGATTGAATTTGAATTAATTTGCATCTTACCTATAAGCATACCATAATGGTCAAGTGGTTATGACGTCTTCCTATCATTCAAAGGGCAGGAGTCCAAATCCGACATTTACCTCAGAGTGTTTTACAATACTCAAGTACACCCCATCGGCTTATCGGTAAAGGAAAGCATCGTATATATTAATAAAAATTCTAGGACTTATGTAAGGTCCATCAATCAGCACTGAACCACGCATGGTAGCCTATGACCCAGATAACACTCGTACCAACAGTTTTATGAATTTGAGGGAAATAAAATTAAACCGCATGATTTTTTGTCGACATATAGGTAAACAATTTTATCAATAACATAAATATTCATAATAAATAAGAACAAAAAATCAAAATAAAGTAATCCTAAGCATGCCTATTTAAAGTTAGTATTTTTTTTTATATAAAATCAGTTTTAAAAGAATTAAATAGTAAGCACAAAGTAAAATTAAAATATTGTAGAATAATGACCCCATGGTAAAGTTGAAAAGCTGTCTTTTATCATCGCTTGCATTTAACACTAGTTTATTAAGTTTCTGAGTATATACTCTATGATTTTTAGATTTTATTAGATACATTAAATCTCTGAAACTTTCGTTACATAACAAAGCATTTTTAAATTTATTGACATCTAATTTGTTAATAACACATTTTTTAACACCTTTGACTTTCTTAACCAAAGACCTCTCTGAGTGTATACAAAACAATTTAGTTGCGGCAAGTTATATTTATTATGTAGCTCAAAATTACTAGTATCAAAATATTGTCCATACTTTTTTAAATCTTCATAGAAATTTTCAGTTTGTAACAAGTACAGAAGGCTGTCTCCATCTGTGTAACACAGCTGTAAATTTTCACTATTAATCCGTTTCATGATGGAATAATGACATTTATATAAGTGAGTTTTTGCAAGTTCCAGAATAGTAAAACCTATGTATATAGGCTTGGCCAAAACAACTTTTGTTTGCTCTAACTGAACAACTATTAAGTTTTCAGAGATAAAAGATAAATTTTTTAAATTAGGAGCACTTATATATTTTTCAGCGCCGAAGAATTTATTTGTTTTCTTGTAATTGTCACTCCTCACATTAGCAAGTTTTACGTCTACCTGATTTCTTCTGTTTTCTATTGTGAGTTATTTTGTTTTTTAAAGAAATCTTTTTCAAATGTACTACAGGCTTTTTGTCTGAGACTGGTATTTAAAGAAATGTATGGTGCTAAAAATGCCTCCTGATCAAAAGAAAGTATTCTGTAAGTTTTTAGCAATATTAAGCCATTTTTTAAACATTCTTGTAAGTGAATGTAATAAATTTATGTTTGTCATATAAATAAGCAACCAACTTTTTTTTTTACCCAATGGTATTGGTACTTCTAATTGCTCTGCTGCAAATGGTAAATCAGAGTGCGAGTCGTGAATATCTGATGGATAGTGTAAATGAACTTCAAGAATGTTACCTTTTTCACTATCTGAAGAGATCCTTTGAACATCAAAGTTTTGTAAGTATTGATGTTAAAGAAATTTGAAATTTTTCGTGGGCAGTTTTAACATCATAGCATATCCATACAAATTTACACAATCTAAATATGCTAAAAATGTTGTAGGAGATAATGGATCGTAATCAGGCAGATATTTATTCTTTGCTTTCGCATAGCGTAAAGAGCATTGAGCCAAGCCGCCGCTTATACCTTGTTCTAACATTTAATACATCTCAAGGTCAGATATTAAATCTAACTGTATGTTAGTGAATAATAGCATAGCATCCCAGCTCAATGATGGTGATGAAACATAAAAACAAGGGTCAAGATTGTAAAAATTTAGACTCCTAGACCTAAATTTTTCGAACACAACAGCTAATATTAGTACATCACATTTTAAATAAAAATCGGTATATGAGCCTAAATTTTTAAAGCCAAATGTCTCCCACACATTTAAAACATGATTATAATCTTCATTAGAAATTGACTCAGAAGTTAATTGATTGAAAAAACAGTTTTTGTCGGGCAATTTTGTCTCTGCATATGTTTTCCAAGAGTTAATATAATCAAAACAATATACACCTTTTCTTCTGACCAAATCAAATAACTTCTGATCAACAAAAAATGACCTTAAATTCTCAAAGTCATTTAAATCGAGTCTGTGAGCTAAATTTTCTAAGCTGGAGCCCAAAAAATTAAAAGAATCAATAAATTTCAATTGTACGTTATTTGTTACATCTACTGGAATGAATTTGCTAAAGGATATATACCCTTCCTTACTTTTAGGTATGAGACTTATTCGACCACAGATCTTTGAAAGTTCTATTATAAACAAATCGCTGTCATAGCCTGAAAGATTATGAAATATTATAGGTACAAAGTTGCATTCTTTACAATTCAAGTTGCAAATATTATGAGCAGGTCCTCTAAACTTTCCTGTGAAGTGATTATGATCAAGAACAATCTGCTCATTTAAAGCAAAAGGTTTTTTTACAAATATGACAATGAGTCGCATTTTCTACACTTATTTTCTCTTCTTTTGTATATCTCTTTGTACAAATAAAATTTCAAACAATCTCAATATGTCATTACAAATCGTTTCTACAAATTTCTGAGAAGCGTTTGAGCCGCGATTAGATGCATAATCATTTAAGCTAGTATCAGTTTTACAACAAATATAATATCCAAAACAAGTAGCTTCATGAATTTGTACTTTCTCTACATGTTGAGACTTACTCTTATCAGAGTACTCTTTAAGTAAACTTTTAAAGTCACCATAGATTACTATAGGTATTCTTTGATTCTTTCAAAATTGGAAAAACAAAGCTTAGAGCCTTCCTCAGGCAGCACAGTTTGCATTCTAGCACACTTATGTTTTAATAATTGATTCTCGGTGCTAAAATACATAAAACACTCTTCACACAAGTGAATTTTAGATTTATGTTTTGTAAGTTGCTTATGCAAAAGTTTTTCAATATTTTTAATCAAACAAAAAGATTTTTACTATTTTTATGCAAAAATAATAAATTGACATGTTCATGTTTCCACTTAAGTGTTTTGTACAAAGTTCCAGTCACTTTATTTTTTTCATCTAAACCGTAAATGTTAACACTTACGGTGGGATTATTTTTTTCAAAACATTTTATATCATTGAAGTTAGGGGGAAATTTCATGTTAGAAAGATTAAAAAATTCAGAGAAATGAGGATATGAAGGTATTCTGTTTGGATTTTGTTTTGCAGGATAAATATGTGCAATTATAGGTACACCAAAGAAAACAAAATTCATTTTTGTTTCGAATATTTATACAAGATTTAGAGTATGTATGTATACATTTTAAAAGATGCAGGTTAATTTTTTACCGACTTCAAAACGGATGAGGTTTTATGTTTGTTGGGTATATTTTATGTATGTCCTACGATTCCTCCGTCAATTGTAGATCGATTCAAAAAATTATTTTTTTATTCAAAAGAGCGAACTTTCGAGATGGTTCCATTGTCACCAAGTCATAATCTGATTGAATCCCCAGGAAATTAAGAGAAAGAAGCATTTTTATTTTTCAAATAGCAATATTAAATTGAAAAGCGAATTCAATACTAAATTGATACCCAAATATTTAAAACGATTAGTAAATCCGAAAGAAAAAAAATACATCATTTATATAAAAAAAAAAGTTGTTAATAGGGGTCGAGATTGAACCGCGACCTTTATGAGCTCAAGACCATTATTAGTAAATCCGAATGAAAAAAAATAACATCATTAATTTAAAAAAAAATTGTTGATAGGGGTCGGGATTGAACCACGACCTCTATCAGTTCAAGCACCATTACCTCATCGAATACACTACGGAGTACTAGTTTTAAAGCTTGAATCTAATGTATCTGGTTAAATTGTTTAAAAACAATAAAACGCGTTACCGTGGCGCTACATATCATTTTCTTTGTAAACTAATAACACGTATCATGAAGTGACATTCGATTTGATTATTTATAACTCTTTATAAATTCTTTAGATGGCGGTTTTATAGACAACATTTTTTTTAATTATTTTTTTGCAAAAAAACCTGAGGCTGCTCTGTTTTAGTTTAAAAAAATGAAATTATGAAAAGTATACAAATAAGCTTATAACAAATGGAAATAGTATATTATTTTTGTGTCGGGTTTGAGAGGTATTCATAAAACATGTAAATCATCAAAACGAAGTTTTTTTGATTGATAGCTATATAAGATTATGAGCATCTTTAAGGGGATGACTCGTGCTAGGGATTGACGCTTGACGAATGCTCAACGTCTTGTGAATCATCAAAGCGCTTGTCGCCTGTGCTTATGCCGGAAAGTGTTTAGACTGTGACATGCACGAAATCTGAACTCTGAACTCAATCTAAAACGAAAATCATGCACTCATGTGGTGTGCCGAACAAGTTAAAAGTTAAAAAAAATTAGGCACACCACAAAGTAAGTAATTTATAAATATTTAACTGAAATAACTTGCTGATAGCTGGTCTGTCTAACTATTTACATACCTGAAATCTCCTTAGCAGCCTATAGATAGGAGCTATCATGACAAATAATTAGTATGGTCTATGTAAGTAGGTTATATAGAGTATATCAGCGAACTGATTCATGAATAAGCTGGTTCTGCATCAGGCGCCGAGCAAAGCGAGGAGAATTGGTGGGTTCTGCATCGGGCATTTATATGATGACCTACCGAAGCATCATTTAGAATCTGCATTAGCAATCGCCTAATCAACCTATAGTAAAGGTATCGTGTTTGGAATAATTAGTACGGACTCCGTCAGTTAATTATAGTATATCAGCGAACTGAATCATGAGTTGGGTGAATAAAATTGCCTCGCTTTGCTCGGCGCCTGATACAGAACCCCCAATTTTAACTTACTGTAGTCGTGCCGGAGAAGTTGACCAGAGTGGACCCGGCTACTACAACAGAGGGGGATCAGGGGCCCTTCCGCCCACCGTGCCAGCAACCGTATCATCTGTGTCGAGCTTTGGCATTTCTAGTACCGCGCCTTTTGTCCTCTAAACTGTCTGTACAGTGAATCCCCATCCTTAGTCTAAGTAGTCTAAGTTTATTTTAACATGGCAAGAAATAAAAGGAAAAGAGTTTTTACAGCGGCTACGCAATCCATTTATCTCGACTCACGCACCTGAGTTTGACAACTGACAAAGTTCTAGAACAATATCCCACAGCAGAACTAGTTATTTTGGGAGACTTCAACGCCCATAATCGCGAGTGGCTCTGTTATTGAACCAATAACTACGCAGGGATATCTGCTTATGAATTTGCTCTGACCTATGGAATCTCTCAGCTGGTACTTTCTCCAACGAGAATACCATATATAGAAGACCACACGAGCTCCTTACTGGACCTTCTGCTGACTGCACTTCCGGACGGATATTCCGTCTCAGAGGATGCGCCTCTTGGCTCCTCGGACCACTGTCTCGTTCGGACACAAATGTCATGCACACAACCCGATCCATCTGGGCCAACTAATTGGCGTCGTATGTGGTACTATAAGTCAGCGGACGGGGATGGATTGCAATAATTTTATGCATATTACCCGTTGAGGCAGTTCTGCTTAAGCTCAGAAGATCCTGACGTCTGGGCAGCCGTAGTTACTGAGACAATCCACGCTGTTATGGAATGTTTCATTCCTAACCTGCGAGTAGCTGCCGCTGTCAAATAACGACCGTGGTTTATTAGGTCTTGCAGAGAAACTAAAATTTTTAAGCAAACTGCGTATGAGGCTTGGGCCATGGCTCGTAATAATAAGGATCCAAATATTTCTGAGGTAAAACGCGAATCAAATGCTGCCTCGAAGTTCAGTAAGAAAGCTACTGCCAGAGCTAAATTCCAATTCATCGGAAAATAGGTGGGCGACTTGCGAGCTATCCTTCTGGGAGTCGTGCTTTCTGGTTGTTTGCCAAAGCTGCCAAAGGGAACTTTTGCCATTTACCACCACTGCGGAAACCGATGGTAACTTGGCCCATAGTGCAAAATAGAAAGCCGATCTTTTGGGCAGTCTCTTTGCCTCGAACTCGAATATGAACGACGAAGGCGCTGTACCACCTACTATACCGTGGTGCCATGGTGTAAGACCATGCCGGAAATCGCCATATCACAGCGAGAGCTCTTGCGGGCGTTACTTTCTCTCGACGTTCATAAGTCTGCATATTAATGACATGTTGGACATCAACAACATGCATTGCTATGCCGATGACAGTACTGACGTTTATTACACGGGTCGTGCAAACATCTCTCGTCCCGTTGTGGAGGAAAACCGCGGAGAACTTGTGTCCCAAATTGAGACCACTCTGTCCAAGGTCTCTGGATGGGGACGGGTAAACTTGGTCCGATTCAACTCTACAAAGACACAAGTCTGCGCGTTCACCGCTAAGAAAACCCCATTCACTGTAGTCCCACAATTCCAGAACACTCCCCTCTCCATCTCCAAGAGTATTGGGATCCTTGGTGTTGACATCTCCAGGGGTGTTTAGTTCCGAGATCAGGTGAAGCTGCGTCCAAAAAACTATGTGTACTCAACAGAGCGAGGCAGTACTTCATGTCGGGGCAGACGTTGCTGCTTCACAAGTCGCAGGTCCGGCCCCATATGGACTACTGCTCCCATCTCTGGGCGGGTGCACCCGGATACCAGCTTAGCCCTTTTGATTCGGTTCAACGACGGGCTGTGAGAATTGTCGACGATTCCAAAATCATTTGCGGTGTCGAGCCCTTAAGTCTGAGGAGAGACTTTACCTCCCTGTGTGTCTACCGCTTGTATAATAATGGTTTGTGTTCTGAGGAAAAGAAATACCATCTCACCGCTAGCCATCGGCAGGGAATTCATTCTCGCACTTTAGAACCGAAATGGTCGCGTACAGTGCGGTTTTAGAGAAACTTCCTCCCGCGAACGCTTGAGTTGTGGAATGAGCTCTCTGCCAAGGTTTTCTCCAAGGACTACAGGCTATATAGGCTACGGTGACCGCTTACCATCATCCGAGCTATTCAATGAAAAATTGCTCGCGGTTTAATGTTACATGAGATTCTGATAAGCCATTATTTTTTGAAGTTTGAAGTTGCTCCATACAAAAATTCCGGCACATTTGCAGAAATATTAAAAAATAATGGCTTAACCGAATCCCTTTAAACCAAAAACGGCGTGCTCTTAAATTTTTGATCTTTTTTTAAAACCAATGTAAAATAAAATTTAGGGAACTTCGAAGATTATGGCAAAATTCATTTTGTATTAAAACAATTTGCGGCGTTTAAGCCTTAATAACCCGATTTCTATCTTAGTACTCCCTTACACTTTCAAATGAATTCTAACCTAAAAACTTCACGTTTCTATCACTTCTGGTTTAGGCTGTGTAATGATTTTGTTATATATCTTTTTGATTGTATTTTCATAAAGCATCTGACAAAGCTATTCGGTATCTTTAAATTCATAAGTTTCGTTTGTAGTCAGAAATGGTTTGGCTGTAAGTTTGCCTGTTTACAGATACTTCAGGAAAAATATGGAATCAAACTAGATCCAGATTACACCTCGGGCTGTTCTAAGTCTGGTGAGGAGTGGTCAGACTCTTGGATCGAATGCATGGCGCGACTACATACTGATCCCCAAAATCATCAGCTCGCCACAGCTGCTATCGGCAAAGTTGTAGATACCAAGTTAAAAGTCTACGATATCGAAGGTGAAATAGCAGCTATTATACATCTTTCTTAGTTTGATACTTTGCAATTCATTAATAGTATAAAGCGTGATTCTCAAACAAACAAAACTTTACCTTAACCCAAGTTTAATTTGTTATATTTATCCCTTAGGCACAGACATAGTAGTATAATTGACCAGCCGTTGCCAGCGGCTTCACCCGCCCTAAATTAAAGTCCATCTATCGGCCTAGGATTCTATAGATAGCAAGCTATAGCTGCAGCTGTTGTTCCTTCAAGTGGAATGAGGTTATAGTTACTCTCGCGGGAACTTTTAAATTTACCGGCATAAAAATATGTCCTATGGCCTTATCCGTATCTTCTACTATCTCTGTGCAACATTTCAACTTAATTTCCCCATTGCGGCAGGATTAAGTAATAAACGTATTGTTTTACGTGGAAACTTTTGAGTTTTTCGGAATAAAAAATAGCCTATATCCTATTCCATAGGACTTAACCCACATGTTTTGTCCCGATCCGTCCAGTGGTTGAAACGTGATTGAGAAACAAACATCCTAACTCTCGCATTTATAATATTAGTGGGAAGTGTAATAAGAAGTAGAATATATATATATATATATATATATCTTAATATATATAAATCTCGTGTCACAATGTTTGTCCTCAATGGACTCCTAAACTACTGAACCGATTTTGATCAAACTTCGTAAATATCTGTTATTTGATCCAACTTAAAAGATAGGATAGTTTTTATCTCGATATGTCAAGTGCGAGCCGGACTCGGGCACTATAGGTAAAAACCAACTTTCGCCGGGTACAGAGGGACGGCAGCGGAAAAACGTTCGCCGGGACAGCTAGTATATATATATATATTATATTATATTATATTATATTATATTATATTATATTATATTATATTATATTATATTATATTATATTATATTATATTATATTATATTATATTATATTATATTATATTATATTATATTATATTATATTATATTATATTATATTATATTATATTATATTATATTATATTATAAATACATAAGTTGCGATGATGATATGTATGATTTTTACCAGGTCTACGAGTAATAGATGCTTCAGCGATACCATCACAACCCACGGGAAATCCTCAAGCAGCGATAATGATGGTAGCAGAGCGTGGTGCTGATTTTATCAAAAAAGATTGGCTGTGATATATACCTGGATTTTAAAAGTCAATTAACTGTGATATTGTTATGAGGCTTTCTGTTTATGCTATTTTTATTCCTATTAACAGTTTGATTTTGTTATTTTTTTGATTTTATGTACATATATGTTTTTTGTGGTAAACAACTTTAAAAATTACTAGTTATTTAAAAATGAAAACCAAATAAATTTATATTTTTTTTTTTCAGAAAATAAATTTATAATATTACGGAGTCTTTTATTACTTTGTCGAAGGATAAGGAAAAATAGTAGTCCAACCAACCCTTATATCCGTCTTATGTAATATCTAGTTTCACCATATTTGTCCGCCCATCCGGCAATAATCATAACTGAAATTTAATATATATATATGAAATAAATGTATAAATATAAGGAAAAAATTTAGATTGTGTAATGTGTAGTCGGGCTTAATTTGTCAAACTTCTACTTGTTCGAGTTATAGCCGACCAAATCGAACGATTTTACTAGTAGTTACAGGATCCGTTTTAGGGTTTCAATTTATTATATTTATTTCGCAGAATCTTATCGATCTATATATATATAAAATCAATTATTGTTCGTTAGTCTCGCTAAAAGTCGAGAACGGCTAGACCGATTTGGATAATTCTTTTTTTGTTGTGTTCGTTATTGTTAGAGCAAGGTTTATATGTATGAAAAAAGGGTCAAGTGCGGGTCCGACTCGCGCACTAAGGAAAACTCGAAGACGGCTGGACCAATTCGGGTAATTTTTTTTGTTGTGTTTGTTAGTGTTAGGGCAAGGTTTTTATGAAGGAATAAAACGGTCAAGTGCGAGTCGGAATCGCGCACTAAGGATAAAGCGATTTTAGTGAAATTTTGGTAAGTTATGCACACGCCGGGGAAGGTTTCTGAGAAAGAAAAAAGGGTCAAGTGCGAGTCGGACTCTCGCAAATAGGGTAAACCGATTTTAATGAAATTTTGGTAAGTTGTTTTGCCCACGCCGGGGATGGTTTCTGAGGAAGAAAAAAAGGGTCAACTGCGTGTCGGACAGGGCAATAAGGGTGAACAGATTGTAATGAAATATTGGTAAGTTTATTGTTATGCACACGCCGGGGAATGTTTCTGAGAAAGAAAAAAATGGTCAAGTGTGAGTCGGACAGGGCAATAAGGGTGAACCGATTGTAATGAAATTTGGGTAAGTTGTTATGCACATGCCGGAGAAGGTTTCTGCGAAAGAAAAAAGGGTCAAGTGCGAGTCGGGCAGGGCAATAACGGTGAACCGATTTAATGAAATTTCGGTAAGTTGTTATGCACACGCCGGGGAAGGTTTCTAAGAAAGAAAAAAAGGGTCAAGTGCGAGTTGGACAGGGTCATGTGCGAATCGGTCTCGCGCAATAAGGGTGAACCGATTATAATGAATTTTTTTATAAATTGCTTGCACAACACATGCTGGGGAAGGTTTCTGCGAAATAAAAAAAGGGTCAAGTGCGAGTTGGACAGGGTCATGTGCGAATCGGTCTCGCGCAATAAGGGTGAACCGATTATAATGACATTTTGGTAAATTGCTAGGCACACGCTGGGGAAGGATTCTGAGTAAGGAAAAAAGGGGCAAGTGCGACTTCGGACTCGCGCAATAAGGGTTTAAATACAAATTAACTTGACATATGTAGGTATATAAACAATACATCTGTATACATACATGCCGACTGGGAGCTTTACATGGCGTGCGCTGGCTAAGAGTTACATACATTTCTAACAGATAGCGATTTAAGTTAGTTTATCGACAGAAGTAAACATGTCCGGTAGTAGTGTAAGGAACGCTACTAACGGATAGCGGTATAAGTAAGTTTACCCTCATAAATGTCCGGATTGGATAAGTATCTAATAGAAATCCCCGTAACGGTGTGCTTAGTGTGAGTTTTACGTATCCCGTTAGCGTATTCATTAAAAGTCATATGAGAAAAATAGTCACGAAACGCGTCCCCTAGAGGCG
The DNA here is from genome assembly GCA_946406115.1 of Apoda limacodes. Lineage (NCBI taxonomy): Eukaryota > Metazoa > Arthropoda > Insecta > Lepidoptera > Limacodidae > Apoda > Apoda limacodes. The sequence goes on from OX291559.1 coordinate 15,512,743, forward strand.
CTCCTTCATTTCCATACATGTATTTCGTTGCCACGAACGTGACAGTAGCGTTAAAAACTCACACTAGGCACACTGATGGTGCTTCAGTGCATCAACTTTAAGGGCAGAACAACGTCTGCCGGGCCAGCTAGTCTTTATTAAAAATGATCAAACCCACAAACTATTCAGGATAACTTTTTTGATAAAAACAAAAAAACTAAATCTGGGGTTGGTTTGGACCACGAGGTTGCCAATCAAGGCAACTAATAATAATTTGCAATATGACTACTGTATAACCTAACCGTAATATTTTTTTTATTTGGCACAACGTCAACAAGCATCAAAATTAAGATACATTGACATTTTATAGTAGTAGTAGAAGAAGAAGATAGAAGATAATAAAATCACATTTTTCATTAATATGAAATTAAAAAATATAGAAATCAACAGCATAGAAACTAAAGTCACTTCCAGTTTCAAAGTTAATTTAGATCAAGACTTGATAATCAAGTAGATTATTTATTTATTTAAGCATTAAAAAATTAAATTCATCTAATTTTCGTTTCAGTATTGCTTTTGGGACTCCGTTTATTCAAAATGCTTCCGAAATTTAAACGAAACGCTTAGATTCCTTATTGATTCTAAAGCAAGCAACATACTTGATTCATTCCATGCAAAGTACTTTCTTATTTTCGGTGGAATTTAGAATAATAATTGACCAAAAAATGCAATTCAAAGTTGCTATGACTTGACCGGTCCATCGGGAAACCCTCTTACGGTCTATTGTTGGCAACAAGCTACTTATAAGAAAAACATATCCATGGACATGATGAGACAAAAAATTAATAACACACGCAGAATCGCAATCAAATTGCTTAATATATTTTTCAACACACTTGCTCATAAAATGGCTGTAATTTCACCACAATTAGGCACATAATGACACCTGTAATCAAACTGTGACTTTTTTATTGCTATTATTTACAAGTGAGTTATTTTTTAGTTTTTTTTTATATTATTGGTTAAGTTCCTTTGTTCTTTAAAAAGTTTTGATACAAAAAAAGACCGTGTTAAATAGTACCTACAAATTTTAATGTACCTACCTATTGTTTGCTCATTTCATACAACTTCGTATTTAAATAAATAATTTCAACTCCTACGTGTTTAATAAATAAAACTTTTACTCAGATATAACTTTTGTTTTCTCTGTAATAAAGAAAACTTTAAATTCCGTTAAATATTGTACGTGGCTAAAACGTTATCCGCGAAAAGCCAAAAAAAGAAACCTCATTCTTTAGTCTATGGCCGATCGCCATGAGCGCGATTAGGAAAACTGATCAATTTTTCCCGCAATTGCGAAAAAAATTTCAAAACTCGATTTCACTGTTGTAATTATAGTTATTTATTAACTAAGATGTCTAGAAGTACTCGTTATGAAGAAAATTATTTATGTTGTACACCGTCCGATGTAAGATTTTTTTTCTGAGCTGACTGTGCAGTTGGCTGTTGCAGCCATTACTGCTTCACCGGGCTTTTGGGGCGAGACTCTGAAGGAGTCTCAGCCCATATAGCGCTCAACGCTCAAGGGCTCCCCGCAGGGTGAGCGTCGGCTTAGGATGTCGCTCTTGGGGGCGCTCCTTCGACCGACGTGAGTCTCGAACCCGATGGTGAGTTAGCGCCAGGAGGGGAGTTCCCCGTTACGCGTGTGCGGTTGGGAGAAGCGCCCCGGCACTCTTTGATACCTCGTGTAACCTTGCAGGCGCCGACGAACCTGGGGACGTTGGCGTCGTGTTAGGGGGAAAGTTCTATAAGGGGAGGTCGTTTAGACTAATCTCGCTATCCGGATATCGAGATTGTCATCTGGGGCCGTTAGTACGTGCCGAGGCCACCTAACTATAGTTTTACGACCGTGCCGGTCGGGGGGGATGAGATATAAGATGTGAAGCTCTTAACGTTATGGAAAGTTAAGTACCTAATATCTCCAAGGAAAAATATGTATAAGCATACCAAAATTTCATACAATAGCAAAACAACAAGAATACGCAGTCTTATGCAGAAAATGTGTTCATGGCGAACTTTAAAGAATTATCTTTTAAGTACAAACCTAGCTCTTTGTGGTGTTTATACTCAATGTGCAAAAGTACAGTCCGAACAAAGTAAGGAGTGGACTTAAAAACATACTCTAATTTGTCAGCTGATCTAAAGAGACCATCTGATAGATTTAGAAGCAAAAAATCAAAGTCATTATCATCTGACGATATTAAAAAGTTTATAAAAGATGCTCCAGATAACCAATGTCTGGCTACTAAGGTAAGTGAAATTAATTTTAAATATCTACGCGACTTCAGACTGTGTTGAACTTAATTATTGTTTCTTTTTTTCAAGTTGCTACCACCACAAAAAGAATTAGACTTGATTCTGAGGCGCATACTACCGTCGAAACACCAAATACCTACATCCAATGATTAGATTTCACCTACCTACACCAATAATGAACCATCTCAAATAATAATAGAACATGAAAGTATTTCAGTAAATAATCTATCTGATGAGACCGCTATGCCATCAAAAACAGTTATAATAATTTTACTAACTGCACATTTACTAATTGTTTCTCTAAATTAACTTTTTATCTACCATATAAAATGATTTTTTAGTATTATTTTCTTCACAAGTGTGTTGAAAAACGTCGTATGATACTCGTGTGTATTGATAATTAGCATCCTTGGGTCTCAATGGCGCCTCAGCGGTATTCACCAACATTAATCACTTGTACCATAATGTACTATTAATAGTGCCCACAGACAAATATAATTTTTAGATTTTGACCGCTGAAAACACTCACAATCACGTCACTTCTCGCCACGTGCCGCAGCGTCACTGAGGGAGGTGGGGGTGCTATTGAGTCGCCAAGGACTCGTTTTAATTAGTTTTGGTGTTGCTAGCTTGCACAATTTTGGAAATACTACGGTAGTCCGATGAAAGAGCTAGTCCAATGATCGCAACCTTCCCCTATTATTTAGCCTACGCTGTCTGTTCGACCATTAAGGGGCTCTATCTTCTAGACCAATCTAGGGAGAATCCTGAAATTTCACAGAGTATGCGTTATTATGGCGAATTGCCTAACAAATTATCAGAAGTTCAAAAAGTAAAAACTAAAGGAGGTCTTCATATAAGAAATACGTTTTCGTTGTTTTTGCTCTATCGTAAATATGTAAATATTTAAACCCGCCTAAGTGTGAGACGGGCTCGAGCCTTTACCACCATCTTAAATTACCGTATCAGCGTCATCTAGCGAAAAAAGTCTAGATTATCAAGAGAAACAGTTACAAATTTGTTTATTGGAAACTATATTCAAAGTTAAACAACGTTGGGCTTGGTCAGTCAATGGACAGGTGACCGCTTAGTGTTCTTAAATTACGTAACGTTGTGGAACGGAAGCCACGGAGCGTGACTACGACTTGCACTTGACTGATTTTTTATCTTGTTCTTTGAAACTTATCTCCATACTCTGTACTCCATATACATATAATGGAATAGGAAAATCCATTTGACAAAAACCTTAAAAAATCCTCATTCAGCTAATTTTTGCATTTAGTCGTCATTCAGTTCTATTCTATATCTAGGAACTTAAAAAGCAAAATACAAGACAGGCATTCCCATCTCCTAAAACATTTTTGGCCAAACTCATTTTTGGTAAATTCATGAGGTCTTAAAGCAGAAAAAAATAATTTCTATTTACCAACCCCAGGTATAACAATTATTTTCTTCTCCTATAGTTTTAAAATTCTTTGCATGTCTAATAATATTAATATATTAGATATATACATACATATGTATATATAAATATAATAAAAAAAAAGCTACCAGTTTTGGAGTTTCAGAGAAAAGAGTTTAATACACATATGCTTATACAGACTACTCATTCGAAATAATGCTAGTGTACCTAGTGTTTAGGTCTTTAGGTCTATCCTCGATATCGACAGAATGATGAATTCGGTCCAGGGCCGTAGCTAAGGGGCAATGCCCTACCTTAAAAGTACCATAAACTAAGGTATAATATATATAAATTGTTTTCCCGTACTATACATTAATACCATTTTGCTCTTGTTTTCCCGCGATTCCACCCAATTACCTTCTACCTTAATTACTCACGCTCACAAGCAGGTAAAATAAAGAAAGATAGAAAAATTACTTGCGCAGTACCCGTGCATGAATTCACCGCTGCCCTACCTTAGATTCAACTCTAGCTACAGCCCTGATTCGGCCTTTAGCTTTGTCATTTTTTTTCTTTAAAGCTGTTTACACTAGAGGAGATACTATAAACAAACATAACATCAGAGGTGAAACTAGTTGTCAACGGCAAGTGTCAAGCGCGGGAAGACATGTTCCAGTCCAGCCAGTGACAAAGTAAAATGTTCCCATACACAGCAATCGTTTGCTACAGCAGAGCGGTGGCAATTGCGGTGTCTCCTTAGTGCATAATAGCTCCATGTGCAAAACTTTGCTTGCCGTAGGACCCTAGCATAAAAAAGCAGACTTTTATGGCACCAATAACGAAACGTACAATATAAAATCTAAGCGTTGAACCGGTAGGGAAAAAAAATCTTTTTAGGTAAAAAACAACTTCTAGTGACTCATAAAGTCCTAGTACATCAATCTAACCAATACACAACTCTTCATAGAATTAAGATATACTTTATAAATTATCACCCAAAGAACTAGTCTTACATATATAGAATTAATTTAATTCAGGTACAAAATACAGCATATGCCTGATCTTATTTGATAGCAACATATTCCACTAAGTAACATTGCCGTCGTTATTGTATTAGAATAGAAAAATAATAAATTAAATAGGTTTATTGTATTAAGACACATGCTAGATTATTGTAATTGATGAAAAGAATTTGATACTTAAAAAATATATTTCGAAAAGTCTTCTTATTTTATGATAAAATATACGCGGAAAAATAACTATTATGCTACACGTGATAACCTATATATTATGAATAAGTTATCGCCGCGATCGTGTTTTTAATAGGACGCGCATTTGGAATAACTTTTTACGCTCATGTATCATACAACGTTTTTCAATGCATTTTGCGAGGCAATAAGAAAAGAATAAATATAAACCATTTATTCCATGTAACTTATTAATATGTAATGTAATGTAATGGCTGACTCACTGATATAACAACGCGAAGCCCAAACTACTGGGAGAGTTGAAAGCTTGCACAGAGGGTCCTGTTATGACGCAAGCAAGCACTAAGAACGGGATATACGAAATTCATCTCCTAATTGGCTGAGATTAGGGTTAAAAGTTTATATAGAAATCCGTCACTTTTGAAGTTAAATGCATAAAACTTTGCCTTTGAGTTAAAAGAAAAGCTGAATATACTATTAATTATAATTTTTGAGGTGAAAAGGCTGTATTATTGCAAATACCTACCTATCTCGCTTAGTGGACAAAAGTTTTTAGGTATAGTGTACAGTGGCTCCGAAATATCGATAATGCCTATAGAAGTGTATAATCAATTATATCGAAATAAATCGTCGAAGTGCTAGAAAAGGTTTCATTGGACTCGGCAAACGGGTCGGGTTTCCAATTGAAGAGTGTGCATATGAAGATTGCTGAAGAGTCATTTTTACTCAATTTTATTGTAGCACAAGAGTGCAGATATATAATTTTAGGTCTCAATTTTTGGAGGATAACCGATGTATCATTAATTTGAAAAATAAAACGATCCAAATAGCGGGTAAGGTTTTTGTGTCTTTTCATAAGTCGCAAGCTTATGTAATGAAAAAGGTCCCGAGGGGCGTTCATAATGTTTTGTCCACTAAGGTGTTGAAAGACGACTCTTATGATACATGTTTAGGTAGGAAACCCGATTCTAATATTTCTAGCGAGTTAAGCGAGTCTGAGCGAGATAATTTGCAGTATATTTTATTACGCAACCAGGATAGGTTTGCTTTTGATAAAAATAGGGTAGGTAGGTGTAATGCAGTTCCAATTAAAATCAAAATGACAGATAATAGTCCGGTATTTCAACAGCCTTATCGTGTGTCTAGTGCCCAACAGAATATTATTGATGAACAGATTAGGGAAATGCTCGAACTGGGAGTTATTCGAGAGTCCCAGGGCCGTAGCTAAGGGGGGGGGGGCATTGTGGGGCAATGCCGTACCTTGAAATACTAATGCCCTTCCTTAAAAGTACCATAAACTAAGGTATAATATGTATAAATTGTTTTCCCGTTCTATAAATTAATACCATTTTGCACTTGTTTTCCCGCGATCCCACCTAATTTCCTTCTGCCTTAATTACTCAAGCTCACAAGCAGGTAAAATAATGCAAGATAGAAAAATTACTTGCGCCGTACCCGTGCATGAAACCACCGCTGCCCTACCTTGGATTCAACTCTAGCTACAGCCCTGGAGAGTCCTATAGTAATTATGCTAGTCCAGTGGTTTTAGTGAAAGAGGAAGATAATTCATGGCGTTCTTGTGTGGATTATAGAAAATTGAATAAAAAGATTAAAGACGTTGCATATCCAATTCCAAGTGTTGAGGATATTTTTCAAAGTTTGCAGGGGGTCAAATACTTTTGCGAGTTAGACTTAAATTCAGGATATTTTCAACTTGAATTAGATGAAAGCGATAAATATAAAACCGCGTTCATATGTTCAGGAGGTAGCTATTCTAATGTTTGGGAATTAATTTTTTACCGTTCGGCATGTAGTCGAGCCAATTTTTCTTTCAAAAGACCATGGATAAGGTATTCAAAGAATTGCTAGGTAAGGGTGTAGGTATAAGTTTACGTGAACAATATTATTGTCTACCACGAAAATTTAGTAGGTTTGTCACAATTATTAAGTAAAACGCTTCAAAAACTTAGATATGCCAATCTTACCCTGAAACCATCTAAGTGTAAGTTTGGATACACGCAATTAAAATTATTAGGGCATGTTGTTGATTTTATCCGACAAAGATAAGTTATCGCGTATTGAGGATATCAAACCTCTGAAAGACACCAAGGGTGTAAGATCTTTGGTTGGTTTATCTTCGACTGATTTGACGTGTAAAAATAGAAAATTTTCATGGGGCGATAGACAAAACTCGGCTTTACAAGAATTGTTAGTTAAAATTAAGGAGCCACCTTTGTTACGTTATTTTTCGGACGACGAAAGGCTCGTTACTAAAATAGCAACGGATGCCAGCGATAGCTTAGGAGCTGTGTTACAAGGCGAAACTGAGAAAAATATGTTTCCAGTTATGTTCGCATCGAGAAAGTTCTAGGTCGCCGAAAGAAATTATTCCGTAACAGAAAAAAAAACATTAGCTTTAAATTTCTTTAGAAGTTACATATGGGGTAAATCGATTAAAATATAGATACGGACCATAAAGCTTTGTGTTGGTTAGCGACTAACCGAAACAAACCAGGTCGGTTAGCTAGGTGGATATTAGAATTACAGGAATTTCAGTTCACTGTAAACCATTTAAAAGGCAAATTAAATACATTAGCAGATTGTATGTCACGTTATCCACTAGAGTAAGGCGGACAGACAGAACCGCAGAGCAATTTTAAAGATAATTTAGTAGTTTTGGCAATACAAATCGATCGCTTATCGGAAGAACAAAGTCGGGATGAATTTTGTATGAATATTCGTAATAGATTGCTGAATCGCGGAACGCCACGGTTCAAAAGTTTTTTTTTTTATTAAGGAAAATCTGTTAATGTGTTCATGGATAGAGAGGTATCTGAATATGTTATACCTAAAAGTTCAATACATGAACTTCTAGCTGAAATTCATGACGACGCAATGTCAGGAGGTCATTTATGTATTTATAAATGTTTAGGTAAATTCCAAGAGCGTTATCAGGGTGATCGAAATATAATAGAAAGTTATATAAAGTCGTGTAAAATTTGCCAAAAACGTAAGAAAAACATTCGTAGGGAATTATCGTACGCCTAGAGAGGTTGGTCCAGTCCATTTCAACCGTCTCAAAAAGTTTGTTATTAGGATACCATTGTAAATATATAGTTTAATAGGCAATACGTTATATAGTTAAGGAGGTAAGATTCATTTTGAATATTAAAAATGAACATACAGTTTAGTCTCAAAAAGTGCATTCATGAATTTTATAATGTAAAAATGGAATGCATGCATTTTAAATGCAATTATAAGCATATTTTTATTTTTTATGTTTTAACTCCATGTAACGATGTGTAATTCCGTGACATTAGTATCAATGGTAGAAAAGTAAAACAAAATAATACGTCATTGCTATCAGGTCACTGTAAAGTTATAGAACAGATTGACAAATGTTGGTAAATGACGTGAATAAAAATGTCAATAAGACTTAGATAATTTCATAAAAGAAACTTAGGAGAGGCATGGCAGTGAACAAGCCAAGTTTAATTTTCCGATGACAAATAATTATTTATTTCGTATAAAAGCAAGTATGTGGAAATTACCTTCTATTATTGAATTTGTACTAATGATGTTTTATTCCCTTAGATTCGAGAAGCTGTATGGGGATTTTTAAATTGACTCGGGTAGATAATTCCATATGGCTCGGTAATTTCGCGTAATTTCAGTCCATGATTCAGGTAAACTCAGTTAGGTATGAGCATAGGGTTTCTCACCTTTGTTTTGCTTGCAACTAGCGTTGCATAATTGTTTAATAATTAGGTAACAGGTAAAAAATTATCCGCAATCCTGATTGCTATAATTTTTTAACTGAGCGATGGGAAATATAGAGCAGGCTATGTCCACTCGCATCAATAAATAGGTCGTTTTGTACATAGAATGCAAACCATTCGTAAATGAGGTTTGATATTCGCTTAGGGACAACAATTAAGAAGTAAAATGTTTGAATTTGGAGTAGAACAGAAACAAGCAAAGATGCGTCGCATGCATTATTGTTCAGTATTCAATTGTTCAACGCCCGCTTCAGATGTTAGATCCGAAATGGATAGATTTGTTTTGTACTATGGGCAAATAAAGTAAATTTAAAGCAAAGCATCAACGTTTTGTATAAAAATAGATATATCCCGCGTGATAACAGATGTAATATGGTGCGATACCTTCTTGTCTCGCAACAGTTAGGATTGAGGAAAGATCACCATCTTGGCGCTCTCACCAAGGAGAGAATTAGCATGCCCCGCGAGGTTTTAGGAAGATTGTAAGGAGCGCACCTGAAACCGTCCCGTAGCCCCACAATGGGATCAGTACGTATGCTGACGCTGAGTTTTAGGAACTCCATTCAGTAGGTATATAGCCGTAAAATCGTATAGTTGCTATGTTATATTAGGCATTATATTCTAGCTTGTACAATGTATGCTCACACATGAGCAGGGATATTCCAAAACCGTGATGACAATTAGAGGACCAGGAACTCCGCCCAAACATAGAGTTAAGTGGGAACATGTATATTAATTAGATTTAAATAATTGAATTTATCCTTTATAGCCGCTCTAGTATTTAAGAATATACAAAGAAAAATATACATATAATATTGACTCTCGTTGTATCCTTCATATAACCTGGTAAGATTCCCGGGGAACTATATATATACCTCAAGCAGCAAAGTGAAGTACAACCCCTAAGGGAGGTGGTCGCAGTACCTTATATTTACTTAATAAATTTGCCTAAATTTTGCATTGATCACCTCAATCTCCTCAATAAACATCATCGCATCAATAAATATCACCTGTACCGATAAAATACAAATTTGCAAAATAAATATTCAAAATATTGATTAAGTATTTGCAAATATAATTGTTACTTAACTCAATCACGTAGGTATACCAGAAAAGAGAAAGTGCAGTTTTGTTAGCAGTTTCATATTTTGAGAAGGTATTTATCCTTGAACATTGGCATTTGTCTCGTATAGCGATTGTATTAACAAGAATTTCAGAATTAGAATTTCAAATAACAAATTTAATAAAAAAAAGTCAATTAGGAATCACAAATGTTTTGTGGATTTAGAGTCGTTTTGTAATAAAAAGTTGTATAAAAAGTTCCCCGTATGATACTTCTCACACTTTTGATAACGCTAGTTTTGCAACCGACATCTTCCGTTCGGGTAGCTTTGAAACGTTGCGAAGAAAATAATTGGTGGTGCAATATATGCAAAATCACACACATACTACAGTTAACAATGAATATGTAATGGCAGTTTGACAGATTTACACCATAACCTAAAGTTTTCTTTTTCGATGACAAAAATAACAAAAGAAACGTTAAAGAACGCTTGTCAATTTGTTACAGATGATACAATTTTTTTGATATTTCTCATACTAATGAACGAATGGATGACAGAAGACAAAATAAACGTAAATAATGAACGAACGCAACCTTATTGGGTAGAATATAATATAATAAATGCAAATATGTATAAATTTGTAAGTATGTTAGTAACTTCTAAACATCCCACAATTAACGAAAGGAATTTCAACAATTGGAATGAATTTGTAATCTCCTTACCAAAACTTAAACAAAAAATAACAACCTTACACATTAATATAAGGTCACTTATATTAAATTTTGCACAATTAGAACTTAAAATCACTTCAAGCCCGCAGATAGTAGATATCATTGTGTAAACCAAAGTGAACATTAAATATACTATTGCACCCTTATTTATAATACCTAACTATATTATGTACACTGAGTAAAGAACGCATAAGAAGGGTATCATACTATATATTCATAAAAGATTAAAATTTACAAGAATGTCTGACTGACCATCATTTAGCGTGATCATATTAGGAGAAGTAGCAGTAAGGTCTCTGACTGGGGACGGGTAAACTTGGTCCGATTCAACCCTACAAAGACACAAGTCTGCGCGTTCACTGCTAAGAAAACCCCATTCACTGTAGTCCCACAGTTCCAGAACACTCCCCTCTCCATCTCCCAGAGCATTGGGATCCTTGGTATCGAAATCTCCAGCGATGTTCAGTTCCGAGATCATTTACAAGATAAGGTGAAGCTGGCGCCCAAAAAACTAGGTGTACTCAACAGAGCGAGGCAGTACTTCACGTCGGGGCAGAGGTTGCTGCTTTACAAGTCGCAGGTTCGGCCCCATATGAAGTACTGCTGCCTTCTCTGGGCGGGTGCACCCGGATACCAGCTTGGACCTTTTGACTCGGTTCAACGACGGGCTGTGAGAATTGTCGACGATCCCAAACTCACTTGCCGTACCCTTAAGTCTGAGGAGAGATTTTGCCTCCCTGTGTGTGTTCTACCGCTTGTACAATGGGATGTGTTCTGAGGAATTGTTAGAAATGATGCCCACTGCTACTTTCTACCATCGTACCGCTCGCCATCGGCAGGGAATTCATTCTCACACTTTAGAACCGAAATGGTCGCGTACAGTGCGGTTTCAGAGAAACTTTCTCCCGCGAACACTTGGGTTGTGGAATGAGCTCTCTGCCAAGGTTTTCTCTAAGTACTACAGTATGGAGTTCTCCAAGAAAGAAGTTATTGGATTTTTGAAGGGTCGGCGACGCGCAAGTGATGCCCCTGGTGTTGCAAGCGTCCATAGGCCACGGTGACCGCTTACCATCAGGCGGACTGTGTGCTTCTTTGCCACCTTAGTGGTATAAAAAAAAAGTAAATAATGAATTAATATTTATATATGCTGTTTATAGGCCACCAGATTTGTCAATACCGCGATATATCAGGGAAATTAAATATTCAATCAAAAACAAAATGGAAAGGGGTAATTTGCTATATATTGGTGATATCAACAAAAATTTTATGATAAACTGTAACACGGCATATGATTATGTAAACGCATTGCGTGAGCTTGGTCTTATAAGCTGTATAAACCAACTTACCAGGGTAGAACAAAGAACAATTAATATCACCAAGTCATGTATTGACCATATTTTCGTGCGGAGCAGCTCGGCAACAACTGGTTCGATCTATTCTGCAGTTATCTATGAGTCACTTGCTGATCATTACATAACAGCATGCGCTATAGTTAACAAATATACAGATAAAAACGATGTAAACAAGCGATTACGGGAAAAAAGTTTCCCGTATCACACATACGCGTTAGAGTAAGAGCGTGAATTACGAGTAGTCACTCGAGGGCTTCCTCATGAAATACAGGTGGCCGAAATAAAGGCTGACCTTGTAAAACAAGGCTATCCGGTTCACGCAGCGAAGCGCATGATCGGCGGCCGATCAAAAAGGCCACTAAATTTTAGTTTTGGTAATACTTAATTTCACCCCAGAGCGCAAACGAATCTTCTCCGTAAAGGAGATTTGTAAATTGTCCGGTTTGGTTGTCGAACAGCGAAACAAACGAACCTACCCAGGGCAGTGCCATCACTGCCAGAGTTACGGTCACTAGGCCAAAAACTGCAACGGCTTTCCCCGTTGCGTGAAGTGCCTTCAGGACCATGGTGGCACAGCCCTTTGCAAAAGGCAAAGGGACGACCCTGAGCCTCCGAGCTGTGTCCTTTGCGGCATGGCAGGTCACCCCACGAACTACCGCGGGTGCCCTAAGGTACCCCGCTCATACGCGGCGGCGGCAAATAAGGCCACCCCCACCCCTCTTAAGGCAAGGGCGCCCGCTCTACTCGGAGCAGCAATACCCCTCTCTGCCGATAAAAAAAAAAATTCTGCCCCTCTGCTGCCGCAGCCTGCTGCACCAGCCCCGAAGGCAGCCCCCCATCCCGCCGTGTCTCAGATAGGAGCCCCCCTTAAGGCGACTCCTGTCCCCCCGGCGCGGAAATTGGCCCCGTTGTCTCCGTCCGCACCAAAATGAATAACGCGGTACCTAGCCCGTTGCTAGCGTCCGCAGATGTTCTAGCAGACTTGAACGTGATGCTAGAACTCCTCAATATTATCAACATTGAGGAAATCTCCCTGTTAGCGAATAAAATTCGCAATGCAGCCTTACTAAGTGCTTTAGAGCACTTTGCACCCTCCCACTAAACTTTTTATTACGCCGCCAATAGAGGGGCCTTAGGACCTTCTTAGATATCAGAGGCAGATACAGACGATGAGATCACCAGCAAGCTCATAGCTCAAGCGCCTTCTGCGTCCGCGTTCGCGAACACAGCTTACGTAACCAGCGGCGGCGACGGAACACTAGACAGCTTAGCACACACACACACATTCAAGCGCGCGGGTATACTAGTTTCACTAATATACCGGGGCGCTTAGACTAGATTTAGATTTAAATAATAATAGGCGAGGGTTGAAGAGTTTCTTGCCGTTTCTTCTCTTCAGAACGCCTTTGCTATTCCGAAACGGCGGTAAATCTTAGTCAGATTAAAATTTAGTTTTTAAGAGCGGTTGCCCAAGCCGAGGATCGTGTCTAGGACACCCTTGTGCAAACCGCCCAAACTTTTTGCAGCAGAGTGCAAGCAGCACCGCAGCAAAAGTTAGTTCGCGTGTAGTTGTAAAGGCCATCTGCGGCCAACAACAGTAGACAGTAGTTAGAAAAAAAAAACTGGTTGCCTGTAAAGTCGGTATACGGGCGAAAGTTTTACGTGACAATGATTTTATGTCTGTCTCTCTCGCTCTTAGGCGGGCGCGTGCCTCTCACTCGCTCTCATTGTGAGCGCATAACGTGAGCGGAGCGTAACGCAGTTTCTTGAAGTGTCACCCGGCAAACCAATTTATAAGACGTTGTCACGTCAAAACACCTATGATAATTAACAGCTGTGGGCCGAGCTGCGACGTGCAAATGGGAATAAGGTTCTTTATCGTAAGTCACCCAATGAAATATATGAATAAATGCATAATATTTAAACAACTGCTTACAATAAATGCAAACAACGCAGGACTGGTACAAATATATATCAGTCTAAAGTATGTAAGTGGATAAATAAGATAGTAATTAATATGTGCAAAAAAAGAAATCATCTATTAAAAATATTAAAAAAAAGAACCAACAATTGAAAACAAGGTAATTTACAATAACAAAACCAATAAATATATAAATTATACAAAAAAAATATTATAAGAATGAAATAAAAAATAATTTTAATAACTCGAAAAAATTATGGAAATTTAATAACAATTTGTGTGGGACTGTGGCTTATTCAGTCAATGAAACGATAAGGAAATACTTTTTTCACTATTTGACTGTGACGCGGCTAATATGTTTGCAACGGAATTTGAGAGAAATATAGACATAATTACAAAACAATGCAGTAAAAAATCCTAACCGTGTTGTTGACCTGGATGACTAAAAACTAGGTGTAGTGCGTCCCATCTATTAAAAAGGGGATCATAGTAACTATAACAATTATCGTCCATTTACTTTTTTGTCATGTATTGATAAGCGATTCCCGATTCGACTCTCGTATTGTGCAGTCGTGTTCTAGAGCGTCAAGTGCTCTCATTGTGCACCGTGGTGTGGTGACTCAGCTGGTCATTCCTGTGTGGTGTTTTGCCTTAGTGCTGACTACCTCGTATCGTTTTCTGGATTATTGCCCGCGATACTTGGAAAATCGGCCCGAGCGTTGAGCACTGCTCAGTTGTATGTGCTTTGCTGGGAAATCGCTTCTCGGCCCGCTGTGAGTGAACTTTCGCGCTCTTCAACCCTGGGCGGTGGAGATAAACGCGAAGTTTATTGAAGCGATACTGTGTGTTTTTGTGTGTGTTCCCGTAGTCGCGGAACCAATACGCATAGTGGTGACCCTTGCTTGGCTCTTTGACTGACGCCGCTTCGAATGGCCTGAGCCCGGCATTGGGTTGATCGCTAGTGCAGTATTTCCGCTTCAGTGGTTCGCCACTCCGCGTATTCTCGCGTTTTAAGTGTCGATTGCGTTTTAGTTTGTAAGAAATCGAGTTCCAAGTGCTCAAGGGCTGATGGGTGAGATCGTATAGCTCTTTTCAGAGTTGCGATCTACCTAAACTGTCTTAATTCGTAAACGTCTCGTTGCTCGGAGGGAAACCTAACGGTGACAACGTAACCCCAGCCATAGCACTACGGGGCGTTTGGCCACATTTAGGTACTCTTCTCCCCCGTCAGCAATGACGGGGAATCACTAGGTACACACACTCTACATCTCGGCCACACTCGTAATGGCCGAGTTACTCAATAGCTTGTCCCCGGACCAGTTAGGGGAAATCGTCGAAGCTCTCGTTCGAGATTGCGCAGAGCTGGTCCACGCCTGCATCAAGGTTGTGGGGACCGCACTCACTGCGCCCAGCACAACCGCGCGCTCATTGCGTTCGCATCCGCGTTCCCCTTCTCGCTCGCGCTCTCCCCGCATGCGCTCTCTCTGCCGCGACCCGCGACTCTCTCGCCGCACTTTTCGGGCCTCCGTCCCAAAAGACTTTGGCGTCATACAGAGTTTTCTCCCCCTCCCTCCGACTCCGAGGCCAAACGCCTATCGGCCTAGGATTCTATAGATAGCAAGCTATAGCTGCAGCTATTGTTCCTTCAAGTGGAATGAGGTAATAGTTACTCTCGCGGGAACTTTTAAATTTACCGGGATAAAAATATGTCCTATGGCCTTATCCGTATCTTCCACTATCTCTGTGCAACATTTCAACTTAATTTGCCCATTGCGGTAGGATTAATTAATAAACGTATTGTTTCGCGTGGAAACTTTTGAGTTTTTCGGAAAAAAAAATAGCCTTTATCCTATTCCATAGGACTTAACCCACATGTTTTGTCCCGATCCGTCCAGTCAAGTGTCATGCACACTATCCGATCCATCTAGGCCAAATAATTGGCGTCGTGTGTGGCATTATAAGTCGGCAGACTGGGATGGATTGCGAGAATTTTATGCATCGTACCTGTAGAGGCAGATCTGCTTTAGCTCAGAAGATCCTGACGTCTACGCAGCCGAGGTCACTGAGACAATCCTCGCTGGTATGGAAAATGTTATATTCCTAATTAAGCTGCCGGCGAAAACGACCGTGGTTTAATAGGTCTTGCAGTAAAGCCAAAATTCTTCAGCAAACTGAGGCTTTGACCAGGGCTTGTAATAATAAGGATCCGAATATTTCTGAGGTAAAACGCACTTTAAACAAAATTGACCTTTTAGTGTATCTCACACACCGATGGGCACTAGCCATTGAGAGTCTGGGGGAGGCATTGGCATGTAGCCTGGACATAGCGAAGGCGTTCGATCGGGTCTGGCACCGGGTTCTTCTATCGAAGTTGCCATCTTACGGAGTGCCCGAGGGTTTGTGCAAATGGGTGGCTAGCTTTTTGTCCGGCAGACGCATACGAACCGTAGTTGACGGTAGTTGCTCTGATAGCATGGACATTAATGCTGGTGTCCCGCAAGGCTCTGTGCTGTCTCCTACGCTGTTTCTACTGCATATCAATGACATGTTGGACATCAACAACATACATTGCTATGCAGATGACAGTACTGGAGACGCTTTTTACACGGGTCGTGCAAACATCCCTCGTTCCGTTGTGGAGGAAAACCGCGGAGAACTTGTGTCTCAAATCGAGACCACACTGTCCCAGGTCTCTGACTGGGGACGGGTAAACTTGGTCCGATTCAACCCTACAAAGACACAAGTCTGCGCGTTCACGGTTAAGAAAACCCCATTCACTGTAGTCCCACAATTCCAGAACACTCCCCTCTCCATCTCCAACAGCATTGGGATCCTTGGTGTTGACATCTCCAGCGGTGTTCAGTTCCGAGATCATTTTCAAGAAAAGGTGAAGTTGGCGTCCAAAACAACTAGGTGTACTAAACAGAGCGAGGCAGTACTTCACGTCGGGGCAGAGGTTGCTGCTTTACAAGTCGCAAGTTTGGCCCCATATGGAGTGCTACTGCCATCTCTGGTCGGGTGCACCCGGATACTAGCTTGGCCCTTTTGACTCGGTTCAACGACGGGCTGTGAGAATTGTTGACGATCCCAAACTCACTTGCCGTATCGAACCCTTAAGTCTAAGGAGAGACTTTGCCTCCCTGTGTGTGTTTTACCGCTTGTACAATGGGATGTGTTCTAAGAAATTATTCGAAATTATGCCCACGGCTCCTTACTACCATGGCACCGCTCGCCATCGACAGGGAATTCATCCTCACACGTTAAACCGAAATGGTCGCGTACAGTTCTTACAGAAACTTCGTCCCGCGAACGCTTGGGTTGTGGAATTTCAAGAAGGGAGTTATTGGATTTTTGAAGGGTCGGCAACGCGCTAGTGATAACCATAATGTTACAAGCGTCCATAGGCCACGGTGACCGCTTACCATCAGGCGGACCGTGTGCTTGTTTGCCACCTTAGTGGTATAAAAAAATCTTCCTCATCCAGGAAACGTTTCTCAAGCCCGCTTTAGGGTCCAACCGTTCATCGCGGGCGTCAGCATTTTTCTATACGATGCGTTTCCTATAATTCGGAAACATTAACGATTCGAAGCCACTACATGTTCGAGCTACAATGACACTGTAGCAGTAGCCGGTAAACTCTGGACCCGCCTAGCCGCAGATAGAGAGAAGTGGCACGAGATGGAGGAGGCCTACGTCCAGCAATGGACGATCCCACAAAAAAGACAATAAGAACAGAAAATAGTTAAAATAACAAATAAATTAGTATCTTTCTATTATTATTTACAAATATTCTAGTACACAAATTTTATGTATTTACTGTCAGTCTGATTAAAAATATTCTTGTTTATTGTACATTTAAGGGAAATAAAGGCTATTATTATGACATTGTTTGAGCATTGTTGCGTGTACTCGTAGCAATTAGCAATAATCATATTTAAGCATTTTTATCATTTTAGCAAGTTTTTAGTTAATTTTCATTTCAATAATTTTAATTGATTTTGTGTGTTATTTTATCCTTTTAAAATAAATTGTTAAACTTATCAACTTCTATCATTAAAGCAAAGAAACAGGTTTTGGGTAACAAACCCAACATCTTTATGGTCCTTCGAGCCGGATGCCGCGTAATGATAGAACTAATTAACTATTAATAACCAATTTTGGAGGCACTCTCATCTATTACAGACGCTCCCTGCATTGCTCCCCTATCGATCCTCCGCCACTTACGAATTTAGAAGTATCCGTCTGCCGCTTAGCGATGACCGGCCATCAGCCGATCATCATTGCATCGGTTTATCTCTCTCCTTCAAAAGACTTGCTGAAATTAAGGCGACGCCGTCATTGTTGCCGGCCACCCAAATTGCAAGCACCGTCGTTAGAACTCTTTATTAACTTCACGGAGAGGCAGACTCCTCGGTGATTTAGTTTACAGACTAAACTTTGACATCAACGCTCCCATTGAAGCCCACTTACTTTCCCCATAATACTCGCAACAACTCTGACGTGCTCGACATAGCACTTCTAAAGAATGTAAGGCTAAGCTTTCACTCTAAAGAGTCTCGCCCTAAAAAACCCGGTAAAAGCAGTAATGGCTGCAACAGCCAACAGCACTGACAGATCAAAAAAAAATTGACAAGACAATTGAAAGGTATCTCGGGGATATAATGAGACATTACCTACAAATGAACAAGATTATTCATAATTGACAGTACGGGTTCCAAAAAAAAAAGAAGTACTTCTCAATTGCTTTGTCAATTTACTAACGAGATTAACGACCACCTGAATGATAAGCGTCATATGCTCGTCATCTTCGTTGATTTCAGCAGCCTTTGACACTCTGAGATATAACGTGCTTTTCAAACGACTCGAGCAAGCTGGTATACGGGGCCCCTTGCTACAACACTTCAAAAATTATCACGAAAATAGCTTTATATCTAGCTCTACAGACTCTGTAATCAACTAATCAGTTACGGTTTATGTAGTTATGTAGTTACGGCCGCACTAAAAAAACATATATTGAAAAGATATACAAATTACAAGTTAGACTATTAAAAACTATTGTGCCTCGACATGTAAAACATAAATACAATGATAATTATAATGAGCTATTTAAATATTGTAAAGTCCTACCAATACAATGAAAATAAAAATGGCTATAGTGAAAGACACAACAACCAGCAACAAACATAAACCCGCTTTGCGCTTATAAACGAAAAAGTCACTTTAGAAAATTACCAAATTCTAAAAAATTCATCTTGCCCAAATATGTCGTCACATACTACTTTAAATATTGAATAGTCTACCTGAAAATATAACTAACAAATATTAAAATAAACAGCAATATAAAAGTTGACTTAAAAACTACTGTTTAGAGAACTTAGATATAAAATCAAGGACAGAATAGTTATTCTTACTCGTATATATTAAACTAGCTTCTGCCAGCGGCTTCGCCCGCACTAAATTTCGTTATCGGTGTAGGTTCTTACGGCAGCTCCTCAATTATAGGAAAAAAACAAACTATTAAATATTTCCTCCTTTAATGGCATAATACATTAGTGTCTGTGAAACCATCAAAATACCCAACCCAATTTGTAAAGCCGTTTAGAAGTTATGTGAAAAGGATAAGTACGGAACGACAAATCTTACTACCCGTTGTCTTATTACCCGGTTTTTCGTAGGAATGGAGCATTTTCCCGCGGTAAAAAGTAGCCTATGTTTATCAGGGATAATGTCGGCTTCTAATGGCAAAAGAAAAGAGCCTATTCAATACAAACATACTTACATACAAATCTTTCCCCTTTATAATATTATTAGTTTACATAAATACAATTATTTTATTAATTAGTACAGTACAGATTAACATAGTCTTAGCATTTATTGTACGTATTAAGTGGAGTAACTTATGATCTTTGTAACATTTATTTCTTATTTATTATTTTTTAACTCCTAGCGAACTCTCGCTTGCATAAAAACCTCTGTGGTTTAAAAGAGCGACTTTATTTATAAGATAATTGTTCTTTTGTAAATATTAATCAATAAAAGTAAAAAAAAAAATAACTGAACCGATTTGGTGGAAAACTGGAATGGATATAGCTCATACCCTGAATTACATAGTTTAGTTGACATTTTATCCCGGAAAAGCCAATGCATCGATATGAATAGTAAGCATCCTTACCACAATTACTATAATTAGTAAGTAGTAACCATAGCCTCCTAACCTCTAGAGGTTTAAAACATCTTCAATTATTACGTAAATTTGTAGATTCCTTATAAAAACCACTAAAATGTTGCAAAAATGATAAAAAAAAATAATTGAACTGAAAAAGAAGATTTTCCAGATGTCATACTCATAGTAACTCCAGAGTTAAAATGCAGATTTCTTTATAGAATTGTCTCGTTTATCATAATTAAGACTTCTAATTAGATGGATTGATGGCTTCAATGTCTCAAATGCTCAATCTGTATTTAACATGTGTTTGGCAAGTTACTAGCTGCTGTTCTTTATCTAATCTTGGATACCAACCCTAGACTTCTACCTTGACCTTTTGGACTTAGCAATAAACCTTTGGATTGCGCTCTTGTAGTTCTTTTACGATTTAAAATGGAGTCTGAAGTTCAAAGTACAGTTTAGTTCAGCAGTTCAAACACTTGAAACATGCTAATTATTAGTGTTTTTATCCAAAGATCAAGCCGTCGTTTGTGGTAGAAGGATAGCCATAGCCGTGTACTTGTTTGCCACCTTATTGGTATAAAAAAATGCCATTAGTTGACAAATCGCAATTCGAAATACTTAAAATACCCAAAATTGAATTGATTCAACAATTAAAATAATCAGTCAGTTATT
Organism: Apoda limacodes; assembly: GCA_946406115.1. Taxonomy (NCBI): domain Eukaryota; kingdom Metazoa; phylum Arthropoda; class Insecta; order Lepidoptera; family Limacodidae; genus Apoda; species Apoda limacodes. The sequence goes on from OX291559.1 coordinate 15,533,336, forward strand.
CACAAAAAGAGATCTGGGGGCACGGCAGTGCCCCCGCCAAGTCGAGCAAAGAAAAGCGGCACGGCCGTACCATCCTTTTCTCGAAGCAGTTCAGGCCATTTTCGACCCGCTATAACTATGATGTGGATTAAACTAGAAGCCTGTATTTCTAGTAACCAAGCAAGCTTACAATGTAAATAAACACGGTACATTTCAAATTTCATTCAATTTGAACCAGTAGTTTTAGAATTATAACTAGTCAAAGTTCTTAATTTTGTCCTGACTGACTGAACGATCATCAAAACTCTAAGGCACTTCTAGTAGACATAGAAGCTTCAAATTTTTAATACAATAAGTGTTTAGTGTATAAATCAAGGACAAACTAAAATATTTTGCTATTTCAGTTCAGTTTTCTAGATACACCAACTGCATCAATAACTTTGTAATCACATATGATATGAAATATATAAAAAGTTATTTATGCAGTTGGTTTCCACCAAACAAATGTAACAAGATGGCGTTGTTTCGGTAATTTAAAATGGTAATAGCTTCTGCCCGTCTCACACTTGGGTGATTTTTATTATTTGTTGTTATACTTTAGAGTTCACATTATTTTTTACTGTAAGTTTGAAGTTTGAATGTATGTTTGTTTTAACGAAAGAGCAAAAACAACGAAAATAAGTTTCTTATATGGGGACCGCCTTAAATTTTAACTTTTTATTATTTGTTAGATAATCCCCTATTATACCACATACTCTGTGAAAAATTCAGGCTTCTACCTATTTCTATCAATAGAACCTTTTAATTGTCGGACAGATGTACGGACGGTAGGCTTAGTAATAGGGCTCAATTGGGACCCTCTGGGAACGGAACCTTAAAAAGGGGTAAATGAGATAGATACAAATTAAGAATAAGTTGGTCGATTATGTTTTTTACGCACATAGCACATATTTACCTAATATTGTCCCCGACAATTCTTATATATTATCTTAGCAGAACTATGCAAATTAAAATTACGAGCTTCTATTACATATATTATAGTATATAATTAGCGTAGGATTTTAATAACAGGGCTCTGCTGGCACCCTTTAGATTCAAAACGTTAAAAACCAATAAAATGAAAAAGAAAATACTTAATGAATAAACCGACACAAAAATTTCAACGCGTTTAGGAACATGTAAGTTGTTTGCATGACTCACACCCTGTATTACATATAGGTACTTTAAATGTATCAATGATCTTCCTTTAGTAACAGACGGGCGGACAAACGGAAATCAAACATTTTAAAATATTTAATCTCCACTTGACAACTTGTTTCAGAGTTGTCAGCCTAAAAAAATGTTACCTTGACATAACTTATCAATATTTAAACAAGTATTGAGGCATAAGGCAACCTGGGCAAAAATGGTACAATATTATTTTTATATTGTTGGCAAAAAGTATTACAGCATAAAAAAAAAGATCAGGTTACACTTTAAATTGTCGACATTAATTAGCAAACCTAAATAGCAGCCTTATAATAGCAATTCCATCTAAAGAAAGGTTAAGGTCGGGCTAAACAATGCATAATTAAAAACAAATTATAAAATATATAAAAATCATAGCACCCTATCATTTACCTAGTAACTAAAAGTACTGTAGATCCAATTTAATAGAACTAATTTGACACTTTATCAAAATAGAACAACTTAACGTTGTTATACACAATATTATTTTTATATAAGTTTATAAAATATATTATAAGTTGGAACCGCCCAATTGCTTAACTTTTTTAAAGTTAAAAATACATATATATTTTAATAACAAAAGAAGGCAATTTTATGCTTTACTTTGACTAATAAACCATTCTAAACATAATAATCAATGAATTGAATGCAATGATAACTTGTGAAAAATGTTTAACCATAAATGAATATTGTGGACAAGTGTGTGGAAGCAAGTCTAACTATATTAAAATCTGAGTTGTTGAATTTGGTAAAGGCAACTAAGTTGTTTAAGCCTTGCTATCTAATCGTTTAACTAGCCCTAGAGCATGGACACGAAGTTATTCGATTGCCCTTCTACCACTGCCAGTATAACACTATAGTGCTTATTTAGCACAAATAAAGGGTCATGCAGCGCGTAACAATACTAAGCCACTCTTCAGTACTGCAAAATGCTGGTTCTGCTACAAACTGCATGTGCAGAAATCACTACGGAAAACTGGTGAAAAGTCGTCGAGAAAACAAAGAAAATAAATTAAAATAAGTTTGAACGAGATGTGAAACAAAAAAACAATATCATTGAACATTAATTTATAGTATTTCTGAGTGCGGATAGCACACGGTAAAAAAGAATTAGTTAAGCCAAGAGAATATCGTTTCATATGCACCAACGAATATTTGCTTCATCCAAGATATTATTTCTCTTAAATATTTAAAATAATATGAAGTTAACACAAGATCAAATTTCTTTGAACCAGTAAATAAAACTCTATTAGTTTGAATCAATATTTAATTCATTGAAGAAAAATATGCTTCTTTATTTAAAACACTTAGTTTTCTTGGGCGTAGAACTTCGTGTGTTATTGAACGGAAGAAATTTTTAGTTCACACAAGAAAATAGTGCTCTTAACTTGACTACGGCAGTTCTTAAATTAATAACATTATATTTTAGTTTAAAACAATGAATGTTTCGGACCAAAATCACATAGTTATCCGTCAAGATTAAATAAAGATTTTTAAAGAGCCCTACGCCTCTTTTCTGGAGGCTTGGGCCATATAGAGTCAGTCTACCGCACTGACTTAGTGTTGTCTTGGCGGACGTTTGTCGAGCTAGTGCCTTACTGCAGAGGCACATGCCTCTTTTCTGGAGGCTTGGGCCATATAGAGTCAGTCTACCGCACTGCCTTTCTATGACTTAGCGGAACGTTTGTCGAGCTTAGTAGCAATTCTCTCGCCTTTAGCTGATTATACAGTGTTATGTTTAATCATAATTGTTATGACTAACGATCCTTCTTAAACATGGAAGAAATTAAAAGTGTGCCGCTAAGCGGTCACCCATCCAAGTACTGACCAAGGTCGACGTTGCTTAACTTCGCTTTTCGTTTCAGATAGACGAATGTGACTGGGCCACGAGCTTTTCAATTCTCAGATAATAAATAACTGTAGGTTTCCTGCACAAACTGATACTAATTTGACGCACAAAACCCTACAATAAACAATTACCTATTTAAAATTAAAATCCAACACGAAATCCTATGAAGGACAGTGCTGATGTTCATTCGGTTTTAAAAATGCAGGTATTTACTTAAACGAAAAGAAAATTCATTCAAAGCGATACTAGGAGATTAATTTCAACGAAAATGTTTAATATTTTAAAGAAGGTATTTTATTTGTTTCGACTAAAACAAAAGTTTCAGCTTTAAATTTCAGATTTTTGAGTTAAGAATCTAACAAATTCTGTTAAAATAATTATTTTCTGTAATTCAAAACTTCACTGGCTTTGATTTAAGATACAATTATTTGAATCGAAATATATAGTTTTTAATAAGTGCCGTCGCAAATTTTAGAAAACCATGATTTTGGCGCAAAATAAATTATATCAAAGCAAAATTATTTTTTATTTCAAACGAAGAAAAATAAAATGTTGCATATAAAAATGTATTTATTTTATATAAGAACATTAACTGTCTTAGGGTAATAAATTTAAGTTTGGTTAATCTAAAACGTACATTTATTTGGTAAAAAAATTTATATATATATTTATTATGTAAATATATATATATAAATATTTGTTGTTGTATATATATATAGGTTCATACGAAAAGAAGTTTATCAATTTCGATTGATAAAATGAATTTTTTTCTGGGAAATAATATTGCCTTCTGTGAACAAAATATGTCCAAAATAGTTGGATTTCTTGACTGAATTCAAATTGCAATTGCAATGATGACACTACGTACATTAATAGCAGCGTTTTACCTGAAATAAAAACGCGTATTAAAGTACTTACCTAACTGGAAGCTTTTATATTGAGAGAGCATTTCCGTTTCCGTCGCAAGTGCTGGCTGTCGTACCCCCACCTAGAGTCCGTTTTTGGAAGTGGCGCCACCTGGCGGCTGCTCGCTATGTTAGTTTCTTGTTACATCGAGCGCCATTTTAAAATCATTGGCTAAATATATTCACCAGGCAGAAATTAAAGTGAAAGCTTCCAGTTAGGTAAGTACTTTAATACGCGTTTTATTTCAGGTAAAACGCTGCTATTAAATAACTTGACCGTAACTGGAAGCTTTTATATTGAGAGCCTGTTTGTTTTCGCCTGGTGGCGCCCCAGTTTAGAGTAGGGCTTTAAATTTTTTGGTAACCTAAGATTTTCCTTTGAACTCAAAAACAAATGAACTAACTAATTAAAAAGTGATAAATAAAATCAACAGCATTAGATTAATTATTTAGTAACACGTAATTTATCTCAAAAATATAAATAAAATCAACAGATTTAAATAAATTATTTAGTAATACGTAACTCATCTCAAAGGTAATAAATAAAATCAACAGTATTAAATTTATTGATTTAGTAATACGTAATTCGTCTCAAGGTTATTCTCATTCAAAAGTTTACAACCTTCTTTTATGAAATATAGAATGGAAACAAGGTTATTGTTTTCTTTAATCTCTTGGAGTAAAAAAATTTTTGACGATTTTTGAATTATCAGTTCTTAATATTTCACGTCTATAAAAATTTTTAAAAGTATTTGCTGATCGCCAATTTCCTCGAGCTAGGATGTCGTCGATTGAAACATTTTCTAACCAGCTCTTTGAGGCGACCGCTGAGCGGACACTTCCCGGAGAAGCTGTTATACCAGCTTCTTTAAAAATTGTTCTTATCCAGCTTGCTATCACAGTACGTGAAGCGGGTTTAGCATCTCCTCTGATTGTAATAAAGAGATTAAATGATTTTGCAGTATTACGTCTTTCGTTTAACAATGTTATAGTTTTGTCTATCCAAAAAATAGGATTTAAATTTTGATTCGATAAATTTGGAAGAAATTTCCAATTTGACTGTCTATAATTATGGGTATCAGTTTTTGAGCCAAATTCAGGCAAATATATTGAATTATCGCAAGTTTTAATAAAATGATCAGAATCAACTTTTAATAATGTTAAGTCATGTATACGTCGTCCAGAGCATAGTAATAGTAAAATCGCCGTATGACGCGATGTCTGGAATAAATTATTTGAATTGACAGTATAACTGGCTAGAAATGAGCTTAATTTATTAACGTCCCAAATAGGTGCTTTAGTACTTTTTGGATTTTTTAGAGCGATTGATTTTAGAATATGTTTTACCAGGATTTGCGAGGTCAAATGACTTGATGTTTCAGAGTTACATACCGTAGAAACTACAGACTTATGTAGGAGAATAGTATTGTATGATAATTTATTAATTAAATATAAATCTGATAAAAATTGAGCTAACTGAGAGCCAGTAGGATTTTTTGGATCAACATGTTTAGCCCATAACATCCAGCGGTTCCAAGCTACTTCGTAAGTTTTTAGGGTAGATTTTCGCCAAGAGTTTTTAAGCAATAATAACTGTTCATTGTTCACTGTTTCTATCGCCTTGGTCCAGCCCCACATTTCCAAACTTCCAGGAGGATGTGCTGAACTTTCGGCGGTGGTTGTCCCGTCGCCGTGTCGATTAGATGTTTGTGTAAATTGATTACAGTGAGCGGCGCTTCGAGCGCTCGGGCTTTTAGGTCTGCCCGCCAAAACACTTTTTCCCAACGGGGGACTACTATTAAAAATATTCCTGTTGACCGATTCAGGTGTGTCAGTACTTTGGGAATAAGAAACGGCGGTGAGAACACCCACGCTAGCGGGTAATTCCATGGAACACTGAACGCGTCGTGATATAGCGCTTGACGGTCTTTCAAATCTCGGGATACATAATTGTATACTACATGGGCCGTTTTGGATGCGAACAAATCTATCACTGGGTTTCCCCACTTTGCAAACACCATTTCCACACAGGCTGGTAGCAAGTGCCACTCCGGAGGCTGAAGATGACGCGATAGGTGATCGGCATGATTGTTGTATCTGCCTGGGATATGGTGTATGCTGAAGTGTATTTGGTATTAATCGAGCAATGTAAGAATTTGATAGGTTATGTTCATAAGAGGCGTGGATTTTGTTCCTCCTTCTTTTCGTAAGTAAGCAACTGCCGTTTTGCTGTCGCATTGTATCAGGACTGAGCTGCCTTGCAAGAAAAGAGCATGTTCCTGAAGAGCATGTAGTATGGCCAACATTTCCTTCTGATTGCAATGTAGGTGCTGTTCTTCTGGGGACCAGTTGCCCCATAGAGCCTGATCGTTCAACTGTTCTCCCCACGCTAGGTCCGATGCATCGGTAACCAGGAAGTGTACTGGGGGAGGGTAATGTAAGGTTGTTGGTAGCTGGCAGTTCTGGGTCCACCAAATCAGTTCGTTGCATACACTTTGTGGTAGAGGGTATGTTTCTAACGACTGTTTCGGCAGTGAGTTCAGAAACATTAACGTTTGTCGATGATGTAGTCTACCTCGTGGGATAACAAAACTGGCAAAATTTAGAAGTCCTACTATTCTCTGTAACGTTTTTATTTTCGCTCTGCCTTCGCCGAGTACCAGATTTACTTTTTCTACTATGATTTCGGTCTTTTCTTTCGGCAGGGTTTTCAGATTGACCCAGGGTTTCCACATTATCCCTAAGTAAACTATGCTTTTTTGGGGATATAAAATAGATTTTTCGAAATTTATTTGCCACCCTAACCTCTGCAATGTCTGTAAAGTTATTTGGACATGATTGGGAAGCACGCATTTGTCTTGATGTACCAGTAAATAATCGTCTAAGTACACCACGATCCTTATGTGCCACTGTTCTCGCAATATTTGAGCTACCCAATTCGTAAGAATTGAAAAGGTTTTTGGGGCTGTGCTCAGACCGAACGGTAGACATGTCATCTCTAGTAATTCTTGCTTGTAAATAAGTCGTAGAAAGCGTCTTTGGGACTTCACTACTTGCAGATGAAAATATGCTTGGGATAAATCGATTTTGCACATCCAGTCCTGTGGTTGAAGAAAATCTGGTATTTTGTGCATGTTTATTAAATGAAATGGTTTGGTCAGCACATATTCGTTCAGCGCCTTGAGGTTGAATATAGGGCAAGCTGTGCCGTTGGGCTTGGGCACCAGAAACATAGGGGAAATAAAGCTCCGAGTGGGTTTTGCTACTTTTAAAATGCTTTGGGATTTCAATTGTTGTATAATTGCAGTCATTTCCTTTGAAATAGGAGCTTGATATAGGCTTCTGATTACGTTGGGATAAACAAGAGGTGGTTTTTAAAAAAATGGTACGCGATACCCTTGAATTAACCTTAAAATTATCTCTGGTGCTCCCATCATTTTCCATTCAAGGTAGTAATGCGCTAACTGACCTGCTCGAAAAAGTCTCGAGTCATTGTTTTTTATTTGAACTATAGCCGCCTCTGGAAGCTCTTCGAGAATTTCCTCGTCCTCTGTAACTTCCACGATCGAGCCGCGAGCTTCTGTTGTGAAACGAGCCTCTATTATTACAGAGGTTGAAATTAGTGTTTGAGGGTTGGCCTTGGGGAGGGTAGTTTTGAAAATAATATTCACCCCGCGAGGGTAGATTCATACAAGCATGCGAGTGCGTGCTGCCCTGGTATTGGGTTCCACGCGATGGAACTGTCATCTTCGTGCACCTTGCCCCCGCGAGGGGTGGTAATTGTTTTGGCTCATTTGTGGTTGTGATTTGACCAAGGGATCACGAACTTGACTTGTAATTGTTTCGCAGCGCATTTCGATACTTTCAGCTCTATGTCCACAAACCATTTGCAAAAGATCAGATGAAATTTTAAATAAATCCCCTTTTAAAAATAGCTCATCTACCTTATTACCAAGATTTTCGGCATTAACATCTGTACTCTTTGCCCAAGAGAGAAGATTGCGAATGCCTTCTTGCAGTGAAATTTTTTGTTTTAATATACAGTATGTTATGGCAGCATATGATATATATCAGCGTACGTGAGGTGACGCAATGTATCATACATTTTTACCTCATCGTTTGTTTCCAGGTCTGTAAAGCCTGGGTTATGATTGTATAATTTTTGGGTGTCAGCGTATCTTACGTCAGACCAAGAGGTGCTGCCTAAGCGCTGAACATCGAACAACATTATTAAATAGTTATCTGGAGTTTTAGGAATAGATGGTTCCTTTAATTTCGTTTCTATTTCGAATGTGAAGGGATTTTCATGACTTTCATGATCAGGGTCAAATTCTTGAAATCCGTCGTTATCTGGATAAATTGACACACTGTCATCACATGGATTATTGTTTAAGGTAAAGAATTGTCTAAGCTCACTTACTTCTTTTACCAGCTTTTCTATCCTGGGATCAGAGCGCTTGGCACGCTTACTGGTTTTATGTTTGCGCCGACGCTGCCTTTTTTTATTGTCCGATGAAGACGATGAATTTGAAGAGCTACTAGTGCTACTAGTAGAGTTGCTTCGTTCCCGCTTGCGCCCCTCTCCACTTGGTCCAGCCACTGTCCATGGCTCAGTATTTGAGGCGTTCCCGTTCATTTGCGAATTAGTTTAAAATTAACACTTAACTATTATTACGACAAACACTGGTAAAAGATTTAAGAACAGTCAGTGTATCAATAACTGGCACACTAATTTGCAACTTTATCGAATGGCATAACCATTAAAAGAAAATTTTTATATCATTGAATTTATTTTTTAAAAAAGAATTTTAATTTTTAATATTAATTTTATAATAACGCTACAGTCGTGAGACAGTGTTGTAGACGTGTTGCTTCGACGGAAACTTAAACGCCAATGATTTTAAAATGGCGCTCGATGTAACAAGAAACTAACATAGCGAGCAGCCGCCAGGACTCTAGGGTGGGGTACGACAGCCGGCACTTGCGACAGAAACGGAAATGCTCTCTCAATATAAAAGCTTCCAGTTACGGTCAAGTTTTTTAATAGTTCAACTGAATAAATGCTATTTTTTAATAAAAAATTAGAATAATAATAATTGGACAGGGATTTGACTAATAATTTGTTTTTTTAATGGAACTCAATTGAAATAACTGTACCTATTGGTATTTTTACGCAAAAAATACATTCAATTCACAGATGTTTAAAGTCTGTATCGATTCATTAAATTTGATCGATGTTTTTAAGCAGGTCATTTTCCATTCATAGTGAGATGCAGCTAAGACTGATTGTCAAATGTGATTTACACTACACATGCTCTGAAAGAACATCCATGCATAGTCAAAAATAGGGTTGAAAGTACGTGTTTGCACAGATTATTACTTTCTTGCCCGTTTATAGAGAAGAAAGTAATAACAAAAAGAAAAAAAAGCACTTTCTATTTAAAAGCTTACGAAAAAACATAATAGTTTCTTTTTATTTGGTACAGTGCTATCTGTGATTATAAAAGCAAACCAATTTCAATTAAAAAAAATAACTCACTTTTTATAAACAACAGAAAACATAACCATAGCTTGTAATTATTCGGTACAGCTCCATCTATGTTTATAAAAGTGAATTAATATTTGTTAAGTAAATTAATACTTTAATTAATTATATTTTATTATCCTCGCATTTGTAGTGTAAAGTACTATGTATCACTCGAGATGAAAGACGATTCCCACCTCGTGTGTTTTAAGGTCCTTGTAATCAGTCACATTCACCCCTTGGTGAACAATGTACTATTGTTAAATTGGCCCTACAGTAGATGAGTATTTTACCGCTTACATTGTGTTTTGAAGAATTGCTTGAAATGATGCCCATGGATGCTTTCTCGCGATTGTCTGTTTTCATACTGGGCGACAATGACTCCCAACACGATACCGACAAAATAGTAATTATATCCGTTGTCTACTATCCATAACTCAAGCTTTGCTTACTTTGGGGTCAGACGGCGCTCTGTGCGTAATGTCCAAAAAAATATTCATTTATATTTATTTTATTAAATTCCTAATGAGGAACTATTGCCCAGCCTCCTCTAATCAAATATTTCATTCGAGATAAGCATAATATATGTAAAAAGTAGTCCAACTAATTACTGAAACAAATTTGGGGCTTTTCACAATGTTCGTGATCCACTAGTAATGGCTTGGCAACAAAACCAACCAGACCAGTGTTATTAATACGCGGCTGTTTCACATTTTTTGAAGTCCCATTGAAATTTGGAACACCGTTATTTTCAGTAAGTACTGTTTGTGGTTGTTTTTTTTTTAAGTTTTGAGATGTGTAGTTCCATAATTAGGTCCGAAAATGGGAATTTTTGGATTATTGTAATTAAATTAAACGAGTTTTACCACGATAGGTTTTATTTAGTTTTCAATATAGATTTAATTTAATTATAATGTTACATAACTACATAAATACTAGTTTTAAAGAGTTAATTGCTGAATTAGTTAGTTAAGTTAGATACTTAAGAGGATACAATTCGCGGCGCCTCGCAGCGTGTTTCATACAAACGAAATTCCCACTTGTTTTGGACATTTACTCATTAAATACTTTGAAATTTTGTAGGCATGATATGATCTCAAGCCGAATATTTGTCTGTGGTTTTCCAAAATTTCTATTTACATTTAATTATATTCGCGATCATTTGTATGGAAGACTAGGATTCTGCATAGCTTTTAAATATTTTATTAGAAAACTAGCAAACTACAGACCTAGATATTTAATCCTATTATTAATAAGACACGTCTTCAAAATTTTATGGTGTTTGATTTGTAAGCGGGATATTCGTTTGTATGAAGCGCGCTGCGGAAGCCGCGAATCGTATTCTCTTTTTTTTTTTGTGGCTTTAATTAAGTCTGCAGACTCAACTATTTGCCAATGTCAGTTAACACGGAAAGAATTGCGAAAAGTAGCTGTGGTATGATTAAAGGAGAAGGATAAATAGGCTGAGTAGAAGAAAGTCAATAAAAGAGCAAAATGTTAGAATTTAGGTTTCGGTTGTAAAGGATATAAAAAAGAATCTTCAACAAAAGTTAGCTACCTAATTAACAGCAGGTTGTTTTTTAAATTCATGCAGACCGCTATTTATGGTTTCTATACTTTGGCAGCCTCTGTGGCTCAGTGGGTAATGGCCTGCCTGCTGTGGGTAAACTGGAGGCGTGGGATCGATTCCCGTACAGGACAAACATTAATATTTGTCTTTGTTTTGAATCTGGGTTTTTTCTATTAGGATGTATTTATTTACAAATATATATTAGATATACACATGTATTTGTGTCCGTTGTCTGGGTATCCATAGTACCATTTTACTTAATTTGGGCTCTGATGGTGCTGTGTGTAATGTCTATAAATATAAATATAATTTTTAAGACCATTTGAAAAACAAGCTTAATTTATATCCTTTTTCCTAGTAGTATAACAATTTTGATATACTATAATTCTAGTAGTATTTTAAAGTACTATATGTTTTATACCGTCTGATTTTATACTATGCCACAGATTTTATAATACTAGGAATAATAGTTCGTTATTGCTTATATTTCAAGCATTTTAAATCGTCAGTTTTGACAGTAAGCAGTTTTTAGAATTCTTCTTCGGGAAATCGCTTACTTTTAATTAAGATAAACAAACTAACATAACATACACAATATTATTTTAATTGACATATTCCTAATTTCCTAATCATTTTCAGATTTCCATATTAGCGGCACTTCAACAAATCAGAATGACGACAACTTTTGAGGTAACTCTTAGTAACTTTTATCAATAACAAATTAGATAAATGTTTAGTATAAATAATAAATACATTATACAACTTATCCTTAAGATAAAAGTATATTTAAATAAAACGAATTAATTAAATAAGCTTTGTAACAAAAGGAACATCCTTATAAATAGGTATACTGGCAGAAAGTTGTTATACTGCAGGATGCCAATGTTGACTGCATTTCCTATGCATGTATTGTTTTTGTCAATTGCCAACATCTTTATATATACATATAATTCTACTGTACGTGTGTATGTCACTGTACTCCTTCTAAACGGCTGGACCGATTTGAATGATTTTTTTTATATGCACTTGGGTGGCGCCTTGGATGGCTTAGATTCACAAATCAGGCTGGCAGATGGCGCTGCAGTCGGTATGATATATAAAATTAATCGTCAGGAAAATCATCAATATTTGGTGTAAAAATTAATATTTGCAATATGAAACTGATCAAGGCGGTTCGAACGTCAACATTGTGACGCGCTTTTTGTGACGTGCATGTCTATATATGTAGATATAAATATATTCTTTTTTAGTTTAATATTTTTTAATTTTATGATAATTACTAAATAAACAATGCCTAAGTGTAAGAATGCTATAAGTGCAACTGGTGTGTTGGTTGTCGCAGATTATGATGTCACAATCGAATTGACTGTTTTGTCATTTTGACTTTCACTCATATTTTTTGTGTTTTTCAAGAATTAAAATTTCATATTTATAGACGGATTAAATACGAAAATATTGTTTAAGGTTATTTTAATATTTTTTTTATACAAACTCCTATTTTTGAATTTTGAAATTATAATTACGATTACCGAATACTGCACAACCCCTTTATGTCTATTTACCAAAGGTTAATTTTACCATAGAAAATGCCTATAGACATTAAGTTTTCCTATTTATGTAGCGTAACGGGGAACTCCCCTCCTGGCGATGACTCACCTTCGGGTTCGAGACTCACGCCGGTCGAAGGGACGCCCCCGAGAGCGACAACCCAACCCGAGGCTCCTCCCGCGGGGAGCCCTTGAGCGTTGAGAGCATACGGGATGACGCTCCTTCAAAGACTCGCCCAAAAAAACCCGGTGAAGCAGTAATGGCTGCAACAGCCTACTGCATAGTCAGTCAGAAAAAATATATTTATGTAGGTAAATTTTTAGTTCAATAAAGTATTTTATTATTATTATAATTATTTATTATCGATGGTACTTTTTTACAAACTTTTTGAGGTCATTAACTTAAACTGTTATTATGGAATGAAAATTCCTGTCCTTTAATTTTTAATAAATAACATACTAATAAGGGTTTTGACACTGTTATATTTCAGGTGACTTAAAAATTCACATGTTATCACATATTTCTTTAGTAAATTTTGAAAAAATATCTTATATGTTTCTAGCCTTTGTCTCTTCTGAAATCTATATACATACCTAAAATCTTTATTAGGGTCATTACAAATCGTCTCAAACTTAGGTTCAACGACCTTTATTCCCCTGAATACACCGGTTTCTAAAATATGCAATAGTATTTGAAACCACATTAAATGCTTCACTAGATTATCAGTTAGCTGAGAAGTATAATGCATCAGCCTCTTTGTGTAGCATTCGTGGAATATAAAAAATCTATTGAGTCCTGGGCAGTGTGCTGCCATCCTTATAATTGCTCAATACTGTATTCCCTAGAGGAAATGTTACTTTAATAGGAAATTAAATCGTTTAAAAAAATGCTTGAGAATACTTCCTACTAATATTATAAACGCTTTAACCACTGGACGGATCGGAATAAAATTTGGCACACATATACGTTAAGTCCTGGAATAGAAAAAATACTACTTTTTATCTTGAAAAATTAAGAATTTTCCGCGGGAATAACTATAATAATACCGAGCTTAAACAGACTATAGCAACAGTTATAGCTTGCTATATTACTTCATCAACATATTTTTTAGCATACTTGCTAAAAAAAGAGAAGGTCGTAAACTCGACCTGTCTCTTAGTTCCTTCTTTCAGAAGTTGTTTCTTCATCAAAATCTGATTTAGATAATTCTGGTGAAAGAGAAATTTCATTTGAGTCATCTTAATTGAGATTATTTTCATCAGTTAATATGGGTAAATGGGTTGAGATTGCTTCATCTGGACTTGATCTATCATTCAATGTCTGAGGCATACTTGAAATTATTTCATCTTGCAGTATATCCTCCTTTGCTTATGACATTATGTGATTTTCGGTCGTCTTAGGAAATGTAAGCTCTATCTCAGTCATAGTTTGATCACTATCATCTGATTGATCCAATCCAATTGATTTTATTATTGATTCCTCAAATATTACATCTCTTGACCTGACTAGTTTTGGAATTACATTGTTATTAAAACTAAGTAAACGATATCCGTCATCACCATCATAGCCAATATGTTTACATATTAGAGCTTTCTTTGACAGTTTAGTCCGCTTTTGTTTGGGAACATGAGCATAACATACTGTACCAATGACTCTCAAGTGTTAAATTGATGGTTTTTTTCTTGAACCATAACTCAAATGGTGATTTACCTTCTATGGGAGTCGGACCAGTTCTGTTTAAAACATATGCAGCACTGTTTATAAGCTCTGACCAACAAGCAAGTGGAAGTTCTTGGTGAGCATGCATCATACTGCGAGCTGCTTCAACGAGCGTTCTATTATCGCGATCGCCGATACCATTTTGTTCAGGTGTTTATGGCATAATCAATCTTTGATGAATGACAGCTTTTCGCAATATATTTTTGATGTTCTCATTAACCAATTCACTACCATACCATATTGAGGCCAATAAAGGATCAATAAAATCAAGATAAATAATAATTTATTAAAGTGAAAAATAAAATACAACAGATAGCCATAGATGTTAGTACTTGACAAGTGTCAAAAATATTAAAAGATATAAGTGGCCAGTAACGCAATAGGTTATATCAAAACTCCTTTAACAAAACTGGCTCTTTTTGCACCGTCTTTAGTCTTATAAGCCAAACAAATTATAATGCAGCTTATACAACACGTGTGTTTTTTACTTTGCCATAACTGCGCTAGTGCATAATGGCACGTTCCGTACCCAAAGGGTAAAAAACGGGACCCTATTACTAAGAATTCGCTATCCGTCTGTCCTTCTGTCCGTCTGTCACCAGGCTGTATCTCATGAACCATCATAGTTAGACAGTTGAAATTTCCACAGAAAATTTATTTCTGTTGCCTCTTTAACAACAAATACTAACCGAATAAAATAAATATTTAACTGGGCTAGCATACAAAAAACGTGATTTTAGGGTCCCTTACCCAAAGGGTAATCAACGGGACTCTATTACTAAGACTCCGCTCTCCGTCCGTCCGTCCGTCTATCACCAGGCTTTATCTCATGAACCGTAATAGTTGGACAGTAGAAATTTTCACAGATAATGTGTTTCTGTTGCCGCTATAACGACAAAAACTAAAAAAACAGAATAAAATAAATATTTAAGGGGGCTCCTTAATAACAAACGTGATTTTTTTCTCATTTTTGCTCAGTATTGATAACGGCAACAGGAAATATTTAGTTATATATTCTCTTTAAACTTTAGGTGGGGCTCCCATACAACAAACGTGATTTTTTTTAAATGGTACGAAACCCTTCACGCGCACGTTGACTCCGTTCGAGACTCGAGTTTTTTAAATATTAGCAAGTAAAGATATTAGAAAATGGTGGCAGTCCGCTAGTGCGTTTTATTGCTAACCAGTTTTACAAGTATTTGTGCCAACATAATGTCTTGTGATGTGATGTTTTATGTATTTTTACCAAGCAAATGTGTTGAAAAAGGCTGTATGTCACTAGTGAGCTTTGGTAATCACACATAACGCCCTCGCCTAGTGAAATCCTGCTTCATGTGTAATTACCAACTTAGCTCACTAAGTTAACTATCATAACTTAACTTTTATATTTATATTATATCATTATATCATGCAGCACCTGTTTGTTTAATATTAGTTCTCTTTTTAGCTTTTATTTCTTATTTTGAGTAGCTCTGTTAGTAGTTAGTACTGCAAATCCGAGAAGCAAGGTTCGATCCCAGCACAAAATAAACATTTATTAACCGACTTCAAAAAAAGGAGGAGGTTCTCAATTCGTCGGAATCTTGTTTTTTTATGTATGTTACCTGATTTCTCCAAGACGCCTGGAACGATTCGAGAAATTCTTTTTTTATTTAAAAGGTTGTACTTTCCAGGTGGTCCCATATTATGATAGTGAATTTAACTTTTGAAGCCGGTTTTTTTTTTATTAAAAAGTTTTTGTGATGAACATTTGTGTTTTTCATGAGTCTGGGTGTTTTCAATACATATATATAATATGTATATATTTATTTATAGAAAAAGTTATGTATCCATAGTACGCGCTTTGTTTTGTTTGGGACCAGATGGCGCTGTGTGTAATATCTATGCACGGACGCGAAGCAGGAAGAATTTCGTTCAATGACCGGTCACTAGTTGTCCCTGTTGCACGCGCATAATTATTTGCCGTTGCGCTCCTCTATGACAGAGGTCATCGAATCTGTGCGAGTGCAACAGCAAATAATTATGCGCGTGCAACAGAGACAAATAGTGACCGGTCGTTGAACGAAATTCTTCCTGCTTAGCGTCCGTGCATATTTATTATGTACAAATTATTTATTTTTATGTTCGTTCGCAGGATTGTGGCTGCCCCCTAGAAGATCCAGGACCCCCTCTAACAAGTTCCCAATTTTGTGGAAATACTTTTCTGTTTATGGTCATACTCGAAAATTTCCTAAAAAGACATTGCAGTATCACACAGCCCTGTAAACGAATTAAGCCCATTGAAGAAGTGGAAACGGAGTATGATTTCATAGTTGTGGGTGCTGGTGTTGCAGGATCCATATTGGCTGGCAGACTTAGTGAAAACAACAATTTTAATGTAAGTTTTTACAAGCTTTTATGTGTAACATCACATTTTCATACATATATATATGACATACATACACATATACCTATAGATGTATGTACGTCGCGTTGGCCAAAACTTGGGGGCCGTCCATTAATCACGTGATGTTTTTTTAGCATTTTTAAACTAGCAACTCCAAAACTGGTTGTCATTGTGAGTTCATAAGAATTTTGCGTGCAGTGTTTTTTTAAAAAACAATTAGATTTTGAATTATTTGCTGACAATAATGGGAAAACTTGTACATACATATGATATGATAAGAGTTTACTTGGTAAACTATGAAAATTATTGAAAAAGTTGTTATCTTTTTTCATGTTGAAGGTATATATCACATCGTACCCGTGTAGGCAGATCTGCTTTAACTCAGAAGATCCTGTCGTCTGCTCAGCCGCAGTCACTGAGACAATCCTTGCTGCTATGGAATGCTATATTCCTAACCCGCGAGTAGCTGCCGGCGTCAAAAAACGACCGTGGTTTAATAGGTCTCGCAGAAAAGCTAAAATTCTTAAGCAAAATGCATATGAGGCTTGGACCACGGCTCGTTTTAATAAGGATCCGAATATTTCTGAGTTAAAACGCAAATTAAATCCTGCCTCGAGCTTCAGTAAGAAAGCAACTGTCAGAGCAAAATTCCAATTCATCAGCAAAATAGGTGGGCGACTTGCGAGCTATCCTTCTGGGAGTCGTGCTTTCTGGTCGCTTGCCAAAGCTGCCGAAGGGAACTTCTGCCAGTCGTCGTTACCACCACTGCGAAAGACCGATGGTGACTTGGCCCATAGTGCTAAAGAGAAAGCCGATCTACTGGGCAGTCTCTTTGCCTCGAACTCGAATATGAACGATGAAGGCGCTGTACCACCTACTATACCGTGGTACGGTAAGACCATGCCGGAAATCTCCATAACGCAGCGGGAGGTCAGGCGGGCGTTGCTCTCTCTAGACGTTCATAAGTCGAGTGGGCCAGACGGTATACCAGCAGTGGTGCTTAAGCAGTGTGCTCCTGAGTTATGTCCTGTACTCACGCGCCTCTTCGCGCTTTCCTACCACACTAGGCAATTTCCGTCTTCATGAAAGACTGCGAATGTGTACCCGGTGCCCAAAAAGGGCGATAGATCAGATCCATCGAATTACAGGCCTATCGCTATTACCTCTCTCCTCTCTAAGGTGATGGAGCGTGTGATCAACACACAGATTCTAAGATACCTAGAAGTACACGATCTGGTCAGTGACCGTCAATATGGCTTTCGCCACGGTCGCTCGACTGGTGACCTTCTAGTGTATCTCACACACCGATGGGCACTAGCCATTGAGAGTCAGGGGGAGGCATTGGCATGTAGCCTGGACACAGCGAAAGCGTTCGATCGGGTCTGGCACCGCGGTCTTCTATCGAAGTTGCCATCTTACGGAGTGCCCGAGGGTTTGTGCAAATGGGTGGCTAGCTTTTTGTCCGGCAGACGCATACGAACCGTAGTTGACGGTAGTTGCTCTGATAGCATGGACATTAATGCTGGTGTCCCGCAAGGCTCTGTGCTGTCTCCTACGCTGTTTCTACTGCATATCAATGACATGTTGGACATCAACAACATACATTGCTATGCAGATGACAGTACTGGAGACGGTTTTTACACGGGTCGTGCAAACATCCCTCGTTCCGTTGTGGAGGAAAACCGCGGAGAACTTGTGTCTCAAATCGAGACCACACTGTCCCAGGTCTCTGACTGGGGACGGGTAAACTTGGTCCGATTCAACCCTACAAAGACACAAGTGTGCGTGTTCACCGCTAAGAAAACTCCATTCACTGTGGTCCCACAATTCCAGAACTCTCCCCTCTCCATCTCCAAAAGCATTGGGATCCTTGGTGTCGACATCTCCAGCGATGTTCAGTTCCGAGATTATTTACAAGATAAGGTGAAGCTGGCGTCCAAAAAACTTGGTGTACTCAACAGAGCGAAGCAGTGCTTCACGTCGGGGCAAAGGTTGTTACTTTACAAGTCGCAAGTTCGGCCCCATATGGAGTACTGCTGCCATCTCTGGGCAGGTGCACCCGGATTCCAGCTTGGCCCTTTTGACTCGGTTCAACGACGGGCTGTGAGAATTGTCGACGATTCCAAACTCACTTGCGGTATCGAGCCCTTAAGTCTGAGGAGAGACTTTGCCTCACTGTGTGTGTTCTACCGCTTGTACAATGAGTTGTGTTCTGAGGAATTGTTCGAAATGATGCCCACGGCTACTTTATACCATCGCACCGCTCGCCATCGGCAGGGAACTCATCTTCACACTTTAGAACCTAAATGGTCGCGTACAGTGCGGTTTCAGAGAAACTTCCTCCCGCGAACGCTTAATTTGTGGAATGAGCTCCCTGCCAAGGTTTTCTGCAAGGACTACAGTATGGAGTTCTTCAAGAAAGAATTTATTAGATTTCTGAAGGGTCGGCAACGCGCAAGTGATACCCCTGGTGTTGCAAGCGTCCATAGGCTACGGTGACCGCTTACCATCAGGCGGGCCGTAAGCTTGTTTGCCACCTTAGTGCTTTAAAAAAAAAAAAAAAACGTGTTTGACATTCTTAAATTAACCAAACGATTTGTGCATTTGTCCGGTTTATAATTTGATTTATTCCGGTTTATAATATCATTACTTTTTATAAGTTTATCTTGGTATAGCCTTGAACTTGACAATATTTAAAATGCACTAATTAGGATTATTAATAATAGGTACACACAAACAGGTTTGAATTTAAAACTTGCGAAAGATTTATGATTTTTCCTTAGTGTGTTTCTAAGTGAATCCATTTATAATGTTATAAAAGTTACATATTACTAGATGTTGCCAGGGCCCGTCCTCAATCATACTAATGACCTTTGCTATAGCAGTAGTTATTCTCGTAGTTTCAATTCGGTTATAGTTATTCCCGCGGGAACTTTTGAATTTTTCGAGATCAAAACTATCCTGTCCTTCCTAAATCGGTCTTGCAATTGAAGCTTGAATAGGTAACAGACAGACTAAGTTACTTTCGCATTTTGATATTAGTATGGATGAAATAATAAATAAATTAAAATATATCTAGAATCAGCTACAAATAATAAGGTCTCTTAAACTATAAATTAAAATAGGTTATCTAAATAATTGTCACGCGGAAGAGTGTTCAGAAGGATACTCAAAGACAGAAGACTGGCATCATTTCCTTGTCAAATAGCGTAACCACAATGCTGTGTTTAAGGGCTCGATACCGCAAGTGAGTGGAATCGTCGACAATTCTCACAGCCCGTCGTTGAACCGAGTCAAAAGGGCCAAGCTGGTATCCGGGTGCACCTGCCCAGAGATGGCAGCAGTACTCCATATGGGGCCGAACTTGCGACTTGTACAGTAACAACCTTTGCCCCGACGTGAAGTACTTTAAAAATTACTACGTACGTAGTACTACGTTAAAAATTGTTAACGATTTTCTGTTAATTGCAGGTCCAAAATAGTACATTGTTCACCAAGGGGTGAAAGTGACTGATTACCGACGAGGGTGTAGTTTGAGGTGGTTAAAACACACGAGGTGGGAATCGTCTTTCATCCCGAATGATACATAGTGCTTTACACTACAAATGCGAGGATAATAAAATATAATTATTTAAAGTTTTAGTTACTTAACAAATAATAATTCACTTTTGTAAACATAGATGGCGCTGTACCGAATAATTACAAGCTATGGTTATATTTTCTGTTGTTTAAAAATAGTGAGTTATTTTTAGCGACAACCCAAGCCGAGGCTTCCCCCGCGGGGAGCCCTTGAGCGTTGGGCGCTTATGGGCTGAGGCTCCTTCTGAGTCTCGCCCCAAAAAGCCCGGTGAAGCAGTAATGGCTGCAACAGCCAACTGCATAGTCAGTTCAGAAAAAAAAAATTAAATTGAAACTGGTTCGCTTTTATAATCACAGATGGAAGAGTACCAAATAAAAAAGCTATTAAGTTTTTTCGTCAGCTTTTAAGTAGAAAGTGCTATTACTTTATAACGTTCTTGCCTCTAAACGGGCAGAAAGTAATAATCTGTGCAAACACTTACTTTCAACCCTATTTTTGAGTATGCATTTAGGTTCTTTCAGAGCATGAGTTGTGTAAAAAATATTTTTATTTCAGTATTTCTAGATTTTCAGCGCTCTCTAGAAAAATCTTCTCATAAGCTGTTTAATTTTTAAATTTATTTAAGTACCAAAACGGAACAACTCTTTTTTCATTCAGATGTGCGGAACCATACTGGTAGTTATGTCAGCTCGGTCCTCCGATTTCTCTAAATTGCAGTGTGACCAGATTAAAATTTAAGAAGATACTGTAGTATTAAATCTGTGCGAGCGCGACGGGAAATAATTATGCGCGTGCAACAGAGGCAAATAGTGACCGGTCATAGGACGAGATTCTTGTTGCTTCGCGACCGTGTTAATTTGAAATAAAAAAAAACATCCATCCGAATTGAACGCCTCCTCTTTTTTGAAGTCGGTTAAAAATCAATATCTTTACTATAAATTTAATTTTTAATTCAGGTATTATTAATTGAAGCTGGAGGTCAAGAACCAATAGGAGCCCGCGTGCCATCCTTCATCAAGAGTTATTTGTCTCACGAACGGGTTGACTGGCAATACCGCACCGTTCCAGATGACTACTGCCTTGACCAGGATGGCAAAGGATGCAGCTGGCCTCGTGGAAAAGTTCTAGGTACTTTGTTTTTCTTAAATAATAGCTCATACCCATAGCTTCACTCGTGATATTGACAGTATAATTTATTAATAAGTAGATCCCATTGTATATAATTTAAAGCAAACAAACATACAAATAAAGCTAATAAAAAAAAAACGAGTTGCACTCCGGGAGTGCCGGCAGAAGTGAAAACCTTTACACACGATTCGCGCTTAACACTCAAATATGTCACAAGACATGTCTTTGACATTGTCAAGAAATAATAACGTTTGTTTATTTACTTTTTTGACGTAGTATTTTTGACATCGCAATCTGTCATAGAATTAAAATTCCATATCCAACCTCCCTGTACTACCCATAATCGCGAATACTAAAAATAAAAATTATAATAGGCGTGGCATTACAGTTTCCGTCTTACGAATTTCCACGATTAGGACACGTGACCTGACGCGAGTTTATCATTTTTTACCCATACCAAAAAAAGTGCACAACGCCGCTAAAGAAGTTTTCACTTCCAAAATAAGCATTGTTTTTTGTATGTAGTTGAAAAGTAGCTAAGCGTAAATTAAGAAAGATTATTGCTATGTATGTGTATTAAAATTGTATTTCTTAATTCCACGAAGATTATGTGTATTAGTAACATTGATGTACTAGGACTTTATAAGTCACTAGGAGTTGTTTGTAAGCATAAAGAAGAAATAGATAATGAAGTTTGGTTCCCTCTCTTCTTCTCATATCATTTTAATCATTAGCTTGCAATGTGCTAGATATATTATTACGAAAGCTATTATATGCTGCCTATGATAACTGTATGGCATCCTAAATGGCATATATTGCTTTTATTAAAAAGAAAATAACCAAGGTTGCTTGCCAGCACTAAAACTAGCTAATCCTATAAATTCTTTCTTGGCTAATAGCAGTAATAGCTGCTAAAAGAATTTGTTAATCACTCTGAATTCATGAATATAGGTATTTGGGTCAAAAACAGCAAATAATTTAAAAGTTGTTTTTGGTACGGTTACGATTCAAATTACCTCTTTAGGTAATGCAGATTTAAGTTACACATCAAACAGATATAAATACAATGTCTGTACTTGGGTATGGCTATGCTTAGTTGGTAAATACCAAATTACTTACCACACAAGCTATCGCTATAGTAAATTTCATCAAAAAATTGTCAAGTAGTTTTTGCATGATGCTTGCAGACTTAGTAAAGTTTTGTAATTCATTTCAGGAAAAAAAAACATTTTTTTGTAAATCCAAAAAAGCATTTCAAACACTGTGGCGACTCTTTCCTTTCGAAACGCTACGATCGATGTGCCCTGAGACCATCCAGTCACCTGTATATACTTTCTCCGGATATTGGTCTGATTTCCACCTCTAGACAACTCGCTTGCTAACTGCAGGAAAGGTACTGGGGACGTACCTACTACTAATCTTACAATTATAAGGTTCGAGGGATAGGTCAGGATTCAGAAATCAAAGATGCACAGGCTGTAAACTTAATGTTTAATCATCCCTTTAACTAATTCGCTGACAATGTTTTAACTATATTCTATGCTATGTAATTCTAACAATCAAATAGAACACTTAAGTTTTTATATTCGACTCCTGGGCATCGGACATACTCGGCGCCTCATTCTTTTACAATAATGCCTTCCAAATCATAAGAAATAAGGAGTATCTTTTATGTTATATTAAATAATACCCGTAAATTCATAAAAAAAAAACTACATATTTCCACATAAATTCACTTGACTGTCACAATACTCGTTTTTTTTTCTTCTTTCCCATTGCTTAAATTTTAAATACTCCCTTTTTCCTTATAAAATTGTGGAAGAGTAATAATAATGAGTTTGTATCGCTTCCACTTCCCGCAAATACCTATCAGGTGCCCGCCGATCTCTTACAGGACATATGTTACAGTATAGGTAAAAGATACGGACATAAACATGGATCCATGATAATAGTTTAAGAAAGACGAATCAAACAGTAATTTTTTGGGTTTTTGTATTTATATTATAACCCTAATCTGTACTTATCAGGTGGAACAAATGTCTTGAACGGTATGAAATACCACCGTGGCCATCCCGCTGATTATGAAGATTGGGTTAAAGATGGGGCGAATGGATGGTCCTGGGAAGAAAATCTTCCTTTTTTTGACATGACTGAGGGTAATCAACAAATCGGGTCCATGGTCAGCGATCGATATCATTCAAATTCAGGACCTTTACCTATTCAAACAGTAAGTTACTAATATAGTTCTTAAGGATAATTCAGGATATACCTACTCCCTGCGACCTCTCTGAATTCCGTTAACAACATTGAATTTTTGACGTTAAAATAACGATAAAGCCCGGACTTTACAGCGGACTTAAACCCAACAATGGCCTCAAACCCGTATATTGAATCTCGTTTAGCTTTTAAGAGCCACTTCACTTTTAATAGAAGTGTTGGGAACATTCAACAGTATTTTAGAAACGCTCCATGTGTTGTCCAGATGCATGCTTACTTAGGAGGGGTTTCTATTCGTATACAAAGCTGATAATGCTACGGAACTTAAAGCTTTCAACCTATTCCACACAAACGAAGCTTGACTATTTTTAAACGACTTTAAAAAAGGAGGAGGTATTCAATTCGAATGCATGCATTTTCTTTACGAATGTTCAGGCATAACTTCGTCATATATAGATAAATTTTCAAAATTTTTTTTAATTAAAAGGGTACAATCCAGAGGTGGTCCCGTATTAATGTTGTGAATATAAAACTTAAATTTTTGGTCAAAATAATAATTAGTGTTAATTTGGAACTGGTGAAACGCCTTTTATGATTGTATAAAATTTTGTTACGAGTATCGATGTTCTTAGTGTACGAGAAATAAAATAAAAACTGTTTACAAATAAAAACAACCGGCTCCAAAAAGATGCACTAAAAGGTAAAAACAATTACATATTGCCCAAACTCTGATCTGAATTACAGTTTGAAGTTGGTGTTTATGTACCTAAAGTTTATAACACACTTTACTTTTATGACACCAACTTTTTCTTTCCGGAAGTTAATTAGACTTAGATAATAATTATTTTTGGACAATACACACAGCGCCGTCTTGGTCCTAAACTAAGCAAAGCTTGTGCTATGGATGCTTGAAAACGGACACTAAATAAATACAAATATTTTTTTATATATACATACATAGTGACACCCAGTCTTAGGAGAAATACAAATAATAATGTGAATTACTGGAATTTAACCAACGCCCCTCGATTCAGCAGTCGGGCATTACCTACTGAGCTACAGAGCCGACTATGTTTATTCCTAGACCATAAAGATATATAATAGTTAAGTAAAATCAATGAAAAGAAATGAAACAAACTTCGTCTGTATGGAGCGCCCGCCTGGAATATTTATTTAATCATAGGGTAGTGTAGGTGTTGCTTTATAATCATGCTAAAATCAACCGAATGTAACAAACTTTTTGACCCGGTAAATGGTCGCTAGTGTCGGGTATGTCCACGCCATTTTCATTTGGCTACTGTAGTTTTAATTTTCAACCACAGAATCAGAAAAGTTTGTTGCACTGTACTTTACATGGAGCCGAGTTTTCATTTTTTATTCGTAACATACCTACTACGTAACTTATCCGCCATAGACTATAAACCTTACAAATGAAACATAGTTATTTATAGAAATAAGAATTAATTAATAAATATACTTACATACAAATAATCTACTTGCTTTGAGACTCCTTGAAGGTAGGTATAACCGGAATTTTCCCAGTCGGAATTATATCTCGATGGCTCAATTGGCAGAGCACTAAGATAGAATCTTAGCATATCGGCAGGTTCAAGTCCTGTTTCGAGGTTAATTTTAAGACTATGCGCCATATATTTTGATAAAAATATCAGTTAATATTTCCTTCCTTTATTTAGATAGTACTTAATCATTTTAATATCCCTGGTGTCACAAGCGTCTATAGACTTTGGCAACTGCCCAACAACAAGTGGGCTGTATGCCTGTTTACTTAAAAAAAATAATTGACATTTGGTGATCCCTCCATTTTATATATTTTTAATGTACGTACAACCAAATACTTAGTAAAAATGTTTAAATTTATGCTATAAAAGTCAAATACATCCTTAAATATTAATAAATCAAAATACAAATTAAAGTTAAAAAAACAAAATAAAAACTTGAATAAACTTCATTAAAAAATAAATTATATAGAAAATAAAATCTAACTATTAAAATTAATTATAATAAAAATACAATTCGTAGCATGGTTCCCAAAATGCTGGCAGCATTACGTTGCTGCACAGCCAATCTTAGTTCAAAATACTTAATATAAATATAGCAATGATAACTAAAAAGCTAATAACAATATTGAAGTATAAATATTTAGTTCAAAAGAAGAGTTGAAAAAATTATACTTACGTTATAGATAGGTGCTTTTTAGGGTTCCGTAGCCAAATGGCAAAAAACGTAACCCTTATAGATTCGTCATGTCTGTCTGTCTGTCCGTCCGTATGTCACAGCCACTTTTTTCCGTAACTATAAGAACTATACTGTTGAAACTCGGTAAATAGATGTATTATGTGAACCGCATTAAGATTTTCACACAAAAAGAGAAAAAAAAGAATACATTTTTGGGGTTCCCCATACTTAGAACTGAAACTAAAAAATTTTTTTTTCATCAGACCACTACGTTTGGGGTATTTATGGATAGGTCTTCAAAAATGATATTGAGGTATCTAACATCATTTTTTTCTCAACTGAATAGTTTGCGTGAGAGACACTTCCAAAGTGGTAAAATGTATGTTCCCCCCCCCCCCCTGTAACTTCTAAAATAAGAGAATTATTTTATTAAAAAAAAATACATGATGTACATTACCATGCAAACTTCCACTGAAAATTGGTTTGAACGAAATCTAGTAAGCAGTTTTTTTTAATACGTCATAAATCGTAAACCGCAATTTACCTTTCATTCAATCAACTCAAATATAAAAATATTTTTGTTTGTGTTTGTACGGAACCCTCGGTGCGCGAGTCCAACTCGCACTTGGGCGGTTTTTTTTAATTGATCGTGTGTCTAGTCTTGGGCTAGTATGGACATAACTAATATCATTTATTTCGTCTTCATAACAGTTTAGCTACCAGCCTCCGTTCATGCACAGCCTCATGGCGGCAGTGGAAGAGGCCGGGCTACCAATCATCAAGGATATCAATGATCCGAACGCACCAGAGGGATTTGGCATAGCACAGGTTTTCACAAGGTAAGTTGATTTTGCTTACGAAAAGATAACCACATAAAAGACTTTCTTCGAAAAAAAAATATCGACTGTCTTACAAAATACACGCAAACCCTGATGAATAGACTATAGCTTAGCAGATACGAGATAAACTGTTAAAGAAATAGGTCGGGGAAAGAGTTTCTTTGCATTTTATTTGAAAACTTAACAGAGCTTAAGTGCGACGTGCAAAATTCCCGGATTGAAAACACTTAAACCAACTTTGTGCTACTCTTACTGACACTGCATTAGGGCCATAAACGTCAAAAATTTTGCGGATTGCGTTGCATTTTTTCTGTTTTTGTAATAAAATTTTAAAATGTATCGAAATTCTTCATTCGGTTCACTCATTTTGCCAAAAAAAAAATTTTTTTTTTATATTTTAATGGGCTCGCACGGTCATAGCAGACCATTTATGCATTTGCCAGAGTCAAAGTCAATTATATTATATCGTATCGTGGCGCGGGCGTTACCGCGCGTCCTCGTTTTCAAGTCCCAAGATTGGGCGGGAGATTTGGTGTGGATCCTCAGATATTGCGCGTCATGTCCTGCTCATTTCTTCATAATTCACTATTCATGTGCCTTCGCTGCACAATTCTTAACACGCTTTCGTAAAACATTGCTTAAATATATACATCGAAAGTCACTAAATGAATGTAGAAAAAGTTTTGAAACAAGCTTAGAGACTTTTTTCCCGACCTAATATGTCAAAAGTTAGATGTTGTACACCAAAGAGAATATAATACTATGTACACAACAAATCCTAGATCAGTAAGAACCATTAAAATACCATACAAACGATAATAAATAACCCTTTGAATAAACATGGTTGAGCGAAGCGATGGCTGATTCATGTGTCATACTCGTGAACGGGTGCCGCCTGTGGAGGCTGGTCTGCTCTTGCAAACTTCTTTGTATTCTTAGTATTTAGTCTTACTTTTTTGTTTTGTTTATTAATACTGTAAGACATTGATTATTTCTTAGTGATGAATACATAAACTGTCTTTTGTTTATATTAGATACTTTTTTATTTTGTGCTTGTGCTTTATATTTCATGTTTTTTTAAGTTTGTAATGGAAAGTGTCCTTTTATGATAGGGAGGGCATTTAACAATATTTTAATTGGACGCTGTAATAGAAAGGGAGAAAAGAAATGCCCTTGCTGAGTTTCTTGCCGGTTCTTCTCAGTACAAGGTCTCCCGCCCTATAGACTTACGAACCGATGGCGTAGTGACATTCATAAGTGCTTAATTATTGTAGCCTAAACTGAATAAATAATATTGAATTTGAATTTGAATTTAAAACCATTTCTTTAGTTAAAATCTTTATTTCGCTAATAAATATTTAATTGTTAAAGCTATCAAATATATTTCACTACAGATAGAAAGCTCGATTAATTTTCTAATAAAAAGCTTATTGTAATTTTTCTGTGTATTCCATAGTTTACAAGAAAACATATCAAAACTATAACATATCAAGCTTTTACAACATTTTATCACAAATATAAGTATTTACTGTCCTTCAAGTGTATTGAAAACAGTCGTATGACTCTCGTGACCACTGCGTATGCTGTATTAAACACACGCGGCGACTGCAACCCACAACCTTGTCTATAGTAAGCATCCTAGCTCACTTGTATCATAATCTACCTACTATAAGTTTGAGCGCAAAATGAATTGCTCAATAATTAGTTATCAAGCTAAGATAAAAACAAATAGATATTTAAGGGAGAATTTAAATATTTTTACATTGTTAATTATATTATATTAATGAGTATTTACAAGCTCATAAAAACCAGCGTCTTAAATGAATGTTATGAATGGTTTATTTATCGCAGCCAACTAGGCTGCGAAGGAATCTTTTTATGTTTATTAAAACAGATTAGAAAGGGACAAGAGACCTCAGTTTCGCTTCATATTTATCACACTCTTGCGATCATTTTTGAAGTGAAAACTTCTTTAGCGGCGTTGTGCACTTTTTTTGGTATGGGTAAAAAATGATAAACTCGCGTCAGGTCACGTTTCCTAATCGTGGAATGCGTAAGACGGAAACCGTAATGCCACGCCTATTATAATTTTTATTTGTTTGTTTGTTTGTTTGTTTGTTTGTTTTGTGGCGAGCACTTTTTTTGTGATGGGTAAAGACTGTTAAACTCGCGTCAGGTCACGTGTCCTGATCGAAAATTCGTAAGATGTCACTCGCGTTAGGACACGTGACCTTTATTTACATTAGGTTAGTTTTTATTTTTAGTATATGGCGATTATGAGTAGTACAGGGAGGTTGGATATGATATTTTTATTCTATGACAGATTGAGCTGTCAAATATACAACGTCAAAAAAGTAAATAAACAAAAGTTATTATTTTTAATAAATAAATATGGATAAAAAGTGATGGGAAGTAAATAGCGAGTATGTTTTCACTTTTGCCGGCACTACCGGAGTGCAACCCGTTTTTTTTTTTTCACATGTGATTAGGAAATGCGCTGTCCTGTTATTTATATCTATGACCACCAGCGGCTCTGAATATGGACAAATCACTGTTTATCACAGTGTTTAAATAGTTTTGTTTTTTTTTTAGGAACGGTCAACGTTACACTACAGCTAGAGCCTATCTTAAACAAAAATCAGAAAGACCCAATTTAAGTATTAAACTTAATGCTCAAGTTACAAAACTCCTAATGAGGGGAACTAGAGCCATCGGAGTAGAATTTATTGACGAAAACGGACAGAAAATGGCTGTTCGCGCTAAAAAGGAGGTAAGAATGATTTTGCATTAAAGTGTTTAGTTTTTAAGGTTCCATATCTTTTTAGCGTTAAGAGGTTCCATGCTGAAATTTGCAAAAAGTATGTTTGAAGCTGCGTGTCCTGCTCGTGTTTTGCCGAAACATTGCACAAAAACATCACATTTTTATTGTTTAAGCCTTGTTTTTGATGATGGAAACAGTGTTTTTATTTCCACGCTCGACGGAAAACATTTAAACATTTTCCCTCGCGAGGGTAGAGGGGGAAGGCACAATCATTAATTTCGGTCGTATATATGATCTGTGGTAATCAAGTGTCTTCTCCTTTTTGACCATCTGCTGTTTCTAAAACTAAAAATACGTTTACGTTTGAAGTTATTTTGACAGTAAATGTTTTTAACTATATCAAACAACAATACCAAGTTGGAGACAACACGTGCCTATAACAAAGCATGTTCTGTGTAGATGTTTTTGTTTAATATTTCGGCACAACACTAACAGAAGACGCGGCCTAAGTGAGGCGGATAGCATATAAAATAAAACAATAAAAAAAACATCGAAACGGAAGTCCATCCGTGTCGCGCTTGGCTAGGTTTAGTAACAGGTATACAAACATTGTATATATTAATTCTTTGGTTTCAGGTCATATTGAGTGCTGGGGCTCTCAATACTCCTCAGATTCTAATGCTGTCTGGAATTGGACCTAGAAAGATCTTAGAGAAGTTTAATATACCTGTGATAGCTGACTTGCCAGTGGGGAAGAATTTGAGAAACCATTTAGGTGTAACTCTTCGTTTTAATCTCACTAGCATGAGCAATACTCAAATGCTGGACTGGAATGTTCTTAACGAATACATGAACAGTGGTACGGGACCAATGGCTTCCAATGGACTTAATCAGGTCTGTATTTTTTCCCTACGAGAAGCAAAAAAACAGTGTAATGTTATCTTATTCCGCTTTATTCGTAGAAGTATGTGGGTGTGGGTCCAGTATGTTGGTTGGTATACATGCCAACATATATGTTTGTATTGTCATACATTTATGCGTGTATGCTGACAAGCTATATACTTATATGAGGTACTTGAGCAGCTGTGTCGATAAGTAGTGTATACAGAAGTTTTTTTTTATAGCACTAAGGTGGCAAACAACCTTATGATCCGCCTGATAGTAAGCGGTCACCGCAGCCTATGGACGCTTGCAACACATGGGGACATCATTCGCGTGTTTCCAACCCTTAAAAAATCATTCCACAAGCTTAGCGTCCCCGGAAGGAAATTCCTCTGAAGGTTCTAAAGTGTGAAACCTAAATTTATAGCAAACAGTGGATAACATAAATAAGGTAAAGCGTGGGACCTAATGTATTTCCTTGTAGTACACCGTGTGAATTTGAAACTTTACGACTGACACAATCATTAATTCTAATAATTTGTTGTCCATCAGTTTGGTAGCTTTTTAAACAAGATAGTGGGTTTTCTCTAATACCATTGTTTTATAAAGTGCTCTAGAGAATAAGCATATTAATGGTGCTATTCGCCTTCGAAAGATTAATAAAATTCCTAAACATTTTACATCTAGGTTTTTTGTAATTACTATGGACATGTGGAGCGGACATGTCTCTGAGAGGTCTCGTGGTACATAAAATGGTCCACTCCTGTACCATAAGGTCGGAGACGTGTTGACAGGTCCAGTTCTTATCGCCTACAGACAACCATACAGCAGCTGATGTACTGGACCTGTCAACGCGTCTCCGATCTAACCTCGACCAACCGCGTGGCTCTCAGAGACATCTCACGTCTTTTTGCGACAAGACCACGTTCGCAGACCTCTGGAACCACCTTACGCTGGACCATATCGAGTACTAGAGAGGTTTCCCAAATTTTTCAAGCTGGATCTCAAACGGAAGCCAGTTAATGTTTCAAATGATTATTGTATTGATTTTAGTAGAAGAGTACATTTCCCGGATTACTATCGATCGTAGTAACGATCTCGGCGAGGGAGTACTGTGGTGGTATGTCAGCGGATGTAAAACGGGTGCGGACAAAATGCACACCCATATGCTTACGACCTAACGGTTATTTAGTCTTGTGACCTAACGGTCTAACGGCGTGACGTAGCATCGTAGCATGCTCTGTCCGCTTGCGCTCGGTATCGCGCGCGGCGCCCCGCCAGTCGATTTCTAGCCGCGACGACGAATGCGTGCACGATCTCCGACTACTTTCCCGCGCTTATATTGCTTTGCTTTTTCTTATTTCTACTTCTTTCGCCTTCAGACTTTCCTACTGTTTACCTTGTCAACTGAATTGTTTTCTTTGCTGCTGTTCTACTGTATTTTCTGATGTGATTGTTGCTTACCTGTTTAAATTACAACAAATATAATAAATAATATAATAATAATAAATATGGTGAGTTGAAGAACATTTTTGTTGTTTTTTCTACATACCACCGACAAACCTTTACGTAGAGGTGATACAAAGACTTCTACAGACACAATGAGAATAACATTTAATATCGAGCGTTCATCGAAAAACCAATCTATTTGTAGCGGATCATATCGTACCGCTACAAACAAGACTGATGTCACGCATCCTGCGTCGCGCTATCAAAGTTACTTCGGCAGTTTAGCATATATATAAACCCAAGCGCAAGTTACGTGGACCACGGTGGTCTCCACGCATAACACCTCGCCTGGCAGGTGATTTCCTCTTTGCCGCTGCTCCAAACATTCACCAAGCCCCAGTTCCTAAAAATTTGCAACAGAGAGAGATAAGATATAATGGTGTATTTTGCATATAAAACAGTGATAAATGCTATTGCTACAGCTGGCGGGACACCTGTACTCTAGCTTGGCTGACAGAACGCGCAAACAACCTGACCTTATCTTCGTTTTCTCCGGCTTCTTAGCTGACTGCTCACGCACTGGTACACCTGGGGAACTTTTGGAAAAAGAGAACCCCATGGGATATACAGTAAGGTTAGTCAATATTGCTGACTTTGGAAAACAGAAACAGTACTCTTACCTGACCGAGCTACTATGTACTCTTACTCTTGTACTCTTGGTCTTGTCAGGGTTCCGTTTCCAAAAGAGTGCCAACTGGGCTGTCTGCCTGCCCATCAGACCTTTAATGGTCATCTTAATACTAATAAATTGCTAATAAATAATAAAAACAAATAAAAAGTAAAAATTTAAGGGAGGTATCAATTTTTTTTTATACCACTAAGGTGGCAAATGACCGTGTTACTTGCGCAGGTACAGATTCCTACCTTGGGCTCCGCTGAAAATCAGCGCTGTGGCACTCGTGTCGCGGCACAAGCTGAGCTGGTGCCCATTTCAACATCACAGCGCTCACGATATGCCTACTTACAGAACAACTCCTTTATCTTATTGTCTTTTTCGTTTGTAATTTTTATTTTATGTAATTTAGCTATTTTTAAATATATGTTTTTGACTTTGTGAGCGAAATGATGTTGAATAAATGTTTGTCTATGTCTATGTCTAAATAAGCTTACGGTCCGCCTGATGGTAGCCCATGGACGCTTGCAACAAAATCTATACAAGAACCTGTTTTTGTTTTAAAACGATTACAGTGTAAGGTCTACAGTATAACTACAAATAAAATAAACCAGTCCAGTGCGAGACAGGCTCTACCAAGCTGTGGTTGTGCGAGCCTGACTTGCACTTAAGGTTGTTTGCCACCTAAGTGGTATAAAAAAAACACAATAACATAATTTTACACATTTTCTATTCTAT
Organism: Apoda limacodes; assembly: GCA_946406115.1. Lineage (NCBI taxonomy): Eukaryota > Metazoa > Arthropoda > Insecta > Lepidoptera > Limacodidae > Apoda > Apoda limacodes. The sequence goes on from OX291559.1 coordinate 15,566,506, forward strand.
TTCTTATAATATTTGCTTATCTGATTCTACTATTTGCTTAGTAATGTAATATAAAAGTGTTTTTTTATTATTCAGCGTTGCAGCATATACGGTACTCCCGAGAAGCACCGGCTACGTTACCATCAACAGCACCAACCCATTAGATCCACCACTCTTCTACCCGAAATACTTTTCTCATCCCGACGACATGATTTTGGTCAAAGATTCCATTAAATACCTGCAAAGAATCATCGAAACTAAGGTAAAAATTAAAACAATAGTTATTTGTTATACAAGAGAGTATAAGCGTTTTTTGGTTGAAGTGCCGTCTTTAAATACTGAGCTTTTTTGTTTTTTGTTTCTGAACTGACATTGCAGTTGGCTGTTGCAGCCATTACTGCTTCACCGGACTTTATTTGGGCGAGTCTCTGAAGGAGCGCCCAACGCTCAAGGGATCCCCGCGGGGGGAGCCTCGGCTTGGGTTGTCGCTCTCGGGGGCGTCCCTTCGACCGGCGTGAGTCTCGAACCCGTGAGTCACCGCCAGGAGGGAAGTTCCCCGTTAGCGAAGTAGGCTAGAATTAAATCATGAGCGTAGCGAGTGATTTGAATATAGACTGCTGAGCATAGCGAAGGATTTAAATACACGAGACCGAAAAAATTTGTTCACGCGTCCTACATACAACTTTTCACCTCTACCAGCGAGAAAAATATTTTTACGTGACTTTTCTGGTAAAAAGTTTAGTTCGGCATTGGAGACTTGTTGTGTTAATTCTTCTGGTGTCAGAGAAATATCTTCGTAGCTTTTATCGCTCACTTTTCAAACAAAACAGAATTATTAATTAAATAAACAATTTATGTTCAAAAAACTAGCTTGCCGCCATTTTATTTTGTTTTTTTTTTTAAATTGAGGTTGCGTTCGGAATTGTTCCTACTACAACCTCTGTCATTGCTATCAAAACAACGTAGGTATGATATTTTTTAAGTTAGCTGTATAAACTTTTAATAATACAAATAATTTATTAAAACTCACTTAAAAACGAAAAAATGCTATGTAGTTATATTCTTAATTAACACGAACAAGGTTAAGTATTTGTCCCGAAATTAGGTTCCGACCAGTCATTGTATTGTTTATTTTTTTCATCATAGGGTTAATTCAAAAAATCAATGTTCGAACAGTGAATTACTTTGCCACACTAGTGAGCAAAATTCGATTTTCCTCCGTCAAAAGGTCAACTATATAAATACGCGGGACGCGAAATACGTGCTTACTGCTCGCTACGTTTTTAAGACTAAACTGAATGGAATGCCCCCCCGGCGAGGCCGTGCCGAGTCGAACACAGATGACGTCATTGCTTATCTATACAGAACATACGGATTTTTTAAACTAAGAAATTTTTGTTTGGACAATAGTATTTTATTTTTCTCAATGTATTATAAATTAACTAATTTATAAATTAATCTTAAACTATAAAATATTTTTAAAACTAATTTATAAATTAATCTTAAACTATTGTGTGCACGGGGAGGCAGTGGCGGGATAAAAGCGCGCTCGTTTCTTACTCATTGTAGTGTTGTAGTTACATCGTGGGCTACAATTGCTTAGTTTTTTTTAAATAATACAACGGGATTGAACCCGTCGTTATTTGGCAAAATATCTTTTTCCCGACGTTTCGGCTGGGATACACCAGCTTTGGTCGTGGGTAGACTGGCGGTGCGCGGCGTCTGCAGCTTCGAGTGGAGGGGTCCTTTTGAACTACCCTCACTTTGTCTTAATCTTCTTTATTCTTGTCATAATCACCACACACAACACTAACGGTGTCCTCGGGTGCGTTCGTTGGTGAAACTCAAGAGGTGTAGTTACTCACTATTTCACGTTTTGATAATAAAGATAATATAATTCAGCGCATGAAAGACACTCCTCTATCTAGAAACACAAGAAATAGACATTATGGCCGGACATGTCACAGATCAACAAAAAAACTGACATCAGCTCGCTCATTTTAAGGGTCGTTTTGTTGACAAACATTGAGAGCTATGACATCGCATAGGCATTGAAATCGTTTTGTTCACCAAATGTAAACAAACAATATGGCCGTTCACTATTTGACAGCGCATCCACTACTGTACCTCACGAGCATGTGCAGCCAATGCGTTGAATGCGGTCCGGAAGTGACGTCATAGCGCATTCAGTTTTGGTCAACAAAACGATCGAATGTGCGCATAGACAGCATTGAGCGCATTCAATGCGTATAATGCTTGTCAACAAAACGCCTCTTTATATCGCTATGTCGTGACGAAAGCAAAGACGTCACTAAATTCTCACGATTAGCTGTTTTTACTTGATATTGCGTAGGAAACGTCATCAAAGAATAATGAATTGCGATAGCATCGTTGCTAATAACTATTCTAAATAAAATTTGCTGGCTGATATCGAAATTGATTTGACATTGACAGTAACAACCGACGGTACTCCAATTATGGTAAGTAGTCTTGTGTACTACATGAATGATGAATGAATAGGAATTAATTCCCGGTACTGTGCTAGAATGAACTATTCCCTAAGCGTAATCGGCCTCGTTCTATTCGGACATGTGCGACAGCAAAGGAACAAACTATGGATAAGAGAAAATGAAAAAAATGCTTGGCGTAATCGTTCGGTCACAGCGCTGGAAAGAATTTACTTCTATCTCAGTTGTTTTTTCGATAGACGCATGAGTGAGAGCGGGATGCGCGTCTGAACTATGACCGCGAAGCCTAAGAAATGAAAGACCTAAGCGTTTCGTGCCTTGTAATAATTACAACTTTAACGCCCAGAATATAAGATCTATTTAACGAAAGAATAGTATAAGTCAATCTAGTACCTGAATTAATTCAGTCAGGAATGTTTCATAGTTCATTGATTCTTTTTGTTTTTTATTGTCACTCAAGTTACGGCATGGGCGTTATTTATATTAAAGTCAAAGTCAAAGTCAAAAAGGTTTATTCAAATAAGGATTTTACAATCACTTTTGAATCGTCAAAGTTATAAAATATTATTTTTTGAACCCTCCCACCTTCCCGCCGGTTCACAATGTTGTTGATTTCTACCGAGAAGAATCCGGCAAGAAACTCGATAGTTACTCTTTTAAAAACACTATCAATAATACAAATAAACTAAAATACAATTAATGTTGACGTGACAACGTCTTATAAATTGGTTTGCCGGGTGACACTTCAAGAAACTGCGTTACGCTCCGCTCACGTTATGCGCTCACAATGAGAGCGAGTGAGAGGCACGCGGCATGGTTAGCCCGCCTAAGAGCGAGAGAGACAGACATAAAAAGTGAAAGGCACAAGTTGTCACGTTACAATGTTAATAATATTACGATTAATAGCAATGGTTTTTTTAAATAAAAAATTTTTAGTCGTACAATTTTATGTTATTTCCATTTTAATTTGGTTTACCTATGCATCCTGTAATTGAGCATCATCAGTCCCAAGGATTTTTATCATTTACATAGTCTGAAATATTGTAGTATGCCTTTTTACACAGTACCTGCTTGATAAAAGATTTAAATTTACTTATTGATAGATTTTGAATTTTATTAGGAACTTTGTTGTAAAAGTGTTAACATTGCCCCATAAAAGAGTTACTTATTTTGTGTAGACGTGTATCATGCACCAATAGCTTATTTTTACTTCTAGTATTTACGTTGTGAACGTCACTTTTCTTGCTGAAACTATTGATATTTTTATGTACACATAAAAGATTGTCATATATGTACTGCGACACTAAATTAAAATTTTTACTTCCCTAAACCTATCCCTCAGAGATATCCTAGATCCTAATTTATAAATAGCCCGAATTGCCCTTTTTTGTAACAAAAATATTGTATTTACATCAGCAGCGCTACCCCACAATAGGATACCATATGTCATTAAACTATGGAAATAGCTAAAATATACTATTTTTGCAGTGTCGACATCGGTCAATTGTCTTATTTTCTTGATCGCATACACAGCAGAGCTAAGTTTTTTGGCTAGGTTATGAATATGAGGACCCCATTGAAGTTTGGAGTCCAGCGTTATGCCAAGAAAGACTGTTGAATTAACAAGTTCTAATTGCTCGCCATTAATATTAATACATGTCTGTCTCTGACTAACATCTGGTAATGTAAATTTAACACATTTGGTTTTTTTTTTCATTAAGTAACAAATTATTAGCGTTAAACCAATTTACAATTTTAGAAAGGGCATAATTTAATTCATTATAACATGTCTGTCGTCTCTTAACCTTAAAAAACAAAGAGGTGTCATCAGCAAATAAGGCAATGTCATGGTTTTTTACATTATATGGGAGATCATTAATGTAAATAAGAAATAGAAAAGGACCTAAAATTGAGTCCTGAGGGACTCCTATAGTGACTGCTGATCCCGGAGATCTTTCACCGTTGACATCTATTTTCTGTACTCTCCTACTCATATAGGATGTCAAAAGGTCGAGAGCTTTGCCTCTAATACCATAGTGATGTAGCTTCCTGATGAGATTTTCATGTTGAACACATTCGAGACACCGAAGTCTTACTAAGGTTCGTTTTTATCATTTTGGTTGGAAGCCTACATTTGAAAGAATGTACTAGTACGGAGCGTTCAGTTTAGTGACTGAATAGGAACATGACTAGTGGTAAGCAAAAAAAAAAGGTTTCATAAGTTTATTTTAAACAAACGTTCTTGAATTCCATTTCATCATGCACCAACGAGCCTTGTGCGATAAGAGTTATTTAACACCTCTCGATAATGTAATCAGTAAATTTTAATAAATGAATTTTGTTAGTTCAAAGAATTATCAGAAACACTTAAGTTTATTATGTACCTACCATGATGTGATTTCATTTGATAAATTGTACTTGCCCTGCTGATAACCTTTGCGGTTGCAAATGGAGGCCTAAAATCTATTGCGGATGTTTATATTACGAAATATATAGTTTACAAATTGTTATATAATTATAAATTTTTAATAATTTTGCTAATTAGGTATCAATGTATTGTTTGTATTCAATATCTGTTTTATAGGCACGTATTTGTCTCTGATATGAAGAAAGATTAAAATATAATATATATTGAATATTTTATTTTTATTAAATATTCACTTCACAACATCAAAAGCAATATTTTGTTACTACGGTAATTAATGTGATGTTGGTAGTAATTTATGTAAATTCTATTTAACTGATTTGAAGAAAATGTATAGACAGATTCCCCCTACAAGAATGTTGTTTCGTTATATTTTTCACACTTAAAACAATAAAGATTCTTAATTTTAAAATCAACGGTAGGTTATCTGAAATGAATGAAGGTAATAGTAATAACTAATAGCATATTAGACTTAATTTTGCCCATTACGTGCATGGACAAAATGCACGTAATGGGCCATCTTATGAATCCTCGTGGCGACTACAGAAACCAAAAAGAAAAAAGGATTAAAATGGATTTGTTAGCCCTTGGTCCAATACGCAATTCGTACAAATATTATTCAGTTCCATTACGTCCAACACGCGTTTCTTTTAACCCGAGTTTTATGAAACACGTGCGTCATCCAACGCACATCCTTCTCTGTGACAGTGTTTTTTTCTAATGATATTGACTTAAAAAAATTAAGTTGAATTTTATATGAAATATGGAATATTTCAACAAAGAACCTAAATTACCAACTCTTTTTTTTAACTGCCAAAAATTGTGTTAAAATCAGCCCAAATATTATTACAGAGGCTCCAAAGTAGATATGGAATAACCCTAGAGGCAGACCACATTGCCGGCTGTTCCCACTCTGGGGAGGTTTGGAGTGAAGAGTGGATGGAATGCATGATCCGACTGCACACCGACCCACAAAACCATCAGCTGGGTACTGCTAGTATTGGTAAAGTTATAGATACCAATTTGAGGGTGTACAATATCAAAGGTTAGTTGTCGTCTACAAGGACTTACCTGTTAAGAATAACACAATGATGAACTAACCACACATCCATCTAATATCCATATTACATAGAGTTTTGTGGCCCTAGTTAACTAGCCATATATCAAGACTAACTAACCATATGGGTATTCATTATCTGGCCACTTAACTACACACCAATTAACAGCCATACAACCCTAAAAAGCCAACAACCCTAACCAGCCACACAACCCTATCTAACCTCCCAACCCTAACTAATCTCACAACCCTAACTATCTACCCAACCCTGACTAGCAATACAACTATAACTAGCCTTACAACTCTTACTAACCCACAACCCTAACTTTGAATATTGACACCATTGGCTTTCCGGTAAAGGACAGTATAACCACTTACTAGCCACACTAACTAGTCTGCCATTTACTAGCTACACGAACACACCCATGAACTATCAGGGCTGTAGCTAGAGCTGAATCTAAGGTAGGGCAGCGGTGGTTTCATGTACGGCGCAAGTATTTTTTCTATCTTCGATAGTAATTGTGTGGGATCGCGGGGAAACAAGAGCAAAATGGTATTAATTTATAGAACGGGAAAACAATTTATACATATTATACCTTAGTTTATGGTATTTTTAAGGTAGGGCATTAGTATTTCAAGGTAGGGCATTGCCCCACAATGCCCTCCCTTAGCTAGGGCATTGTGAACTATGTGTATACTTAAATTAACAGGTATAAAAATTAAAATTTACTTAAGAGGGCCAAAGATCAATAAGAAATAAAACAAATTAGACCATAAATATCATAGAAGTTCTAGCAACCACCACTACGCTGGTTACCCCCTACTGGGGATAAAAACCATGAAGATATACAAACATATATTCAAATTTAAGATAAATATTAGATAGGAATTAGATTAGTTTTAAATCTTTAAATGCCTGCCATTCTGGTCTAGCAAATATGACTATAACAGACGTTGAGCAAGATTTTTTAAAAACTATATTTGAGTTAAATTGACACTTTAGCATAAACAATATGGTTTTACACATAGGCGTTCCACAACTGACGCGGAACTTCTTTTATCTATTTGTAGGCAATAAAGAGAGATTAGTGCAGTATTAGAGTAACTGCCTCCCGCGAACGCTTATGTTGTGGAATGAGCTCCCTGTCAAGGTTTTCTCCAAGAACTACAATATGGAGTTCTTTAAGAAGAAAGTTATTAGATTTTTGAGGGGTCGGCAACGAGCGAGTGATGTCCCTGCTGTTGAAAGCGTCCATAGGCTACGGTTACTGCTTACCATTACCTAAGTGTTAAAAAATACAACTCCTAGTGACTTATAAAGTCCTAGTACATTAATCTTATAAACACACAAAATCTTCATAGACGTAAGATATACAATATAAATATACATACATAAAAATAATCTCTCTTCGTTTATGACTCCCTGAAGGTAAGAGTCTTAGAAGAAAATATACCATTTAGGCCACGGGGTCTTAGCAACTCATATGTGGAATTTCGAATAACCAATTATACCATTCAAAAGGTCATAAAAGGTCAGTTAGTTTGATGATTTGGTCAGCACTAGAAAAAAAGTTATTAACCTTAAAAGTTTCTCAAGGTCATTTACGAATCTTAGCACCTCATATGTGGAATTTCGAATAACAAATAATACCATTCAAAAGGTCATAAAAAGGTCATGAAAGGTCAACAAGTTTGATGATTTGGTCAGCACTAGAAAAAAATTTATTAACCGTTAAAGTTTCTCACAAGGTCATTTACGAATCTTACGGCCGCACCCAGAAAGCTTCACTGACTTAGGGCTAATGAATGATTAGTTAATGCACATTATCTTGGTTAAGTATGGTCCACACTCTGAGTCAAAATGAGGGTCGTCGTTAACTAATGAAGAGTAGTGTGGGTACCGATGCATCGTAACATCGATTCCTCATCGATGTTGCTTATTGTAATTAATCGAATCTCTGAAATGGCATTATTTAACATTTTATATAACTTACTTGTAGTTTTGTCACTTTTATCTAAATGTATCGCATTTGGACACATTTAAGACAGATTTTGAACAGTGAAACCTATTATTACTTACTGACCACATGATTAAGATTTTGTGTTAAGTACTGGACTTACAGTAATATCTTGTGTCAAGAAAATAGGTATTATGTTTTCGTTTGTAACATACTAAAAATACCTACCAATAGTAGATGTTTAAGTTTTTTTTAAATTAAACTGTTAGGAAGGCGTTCTTCTCAGTGTGGTCACGAGTGTTCGTCTCGTCTACCTGCAGCCCCTACTTAGGCTTTTGTATTCGGGAAGCTCGGCCGAAGGGACGGTCGTCGCTCTATTGTTTTTCTGTTCATTAGTGAGTTAAGTATGGGTACTTAAATTTAAGCACTCATTAAGGTTACTAAATAATCATTAACTCTCTCTGAGTGTCGATTTTCTTAAGATTTTCCTAATGAAGCATTTAAGTAATCATTAGGCGACTCTGAGTGCGGCAGTTAGCACCCCAACTTTAATAAAATAATAAAATTCAAGCTTTGCTCGATAGGAAATCATCCACTGATAATTAGTCATCTAAAATAAATAATTGGTCAAATTAATTTCTATTAAAAAAAACAATAATTAAGTCGCGTGTCAGAAGGTACCGCACATGCTCTGGGCCGGTTAAGGTTCGTTTCATATACGATTTCTACTAATGAATGTCATAGTAAAACGTCGAAGATTGAAAATTGCTTAATTAATTTTTTTCCAGTCTGAAACTCGCAATAGGACAGTGGAATCGATTTTTAAGACGAGCAGAAAAATGCACATTCGAGTAGGGCGCAGCCTTATGTAAGTTTTTAACATAAAAAAAAAAGGTTTTTAAGTGTGGCAATAAAGACGATGGCTATTGAGGATTTTTCAATTTCATGTGATTAGTATCATTAACTGATATCGCCATGTGTGTATGTATCTATTTTATAATGAGGAAATACGACGATATAAAAAAATCACAATTTATCTGCTAAAACAGTTTCGATCACATACCTACCTACGTTCTTATTCTTTGAGTGGTACGGTGGGGACCGTTGGGATACGGCTTACCTTTACCTTTGGCGTAGTCACATACAACCCAATAACCTAAGTAGGTTGTATTGCGAAACTATAACGGTTCATGTTGGCTACGGAACCCTAAAAAGAAGAAAAATATTTCAAATTGATTTACTTTTTTGGTCTCCGTAAATAGAAAACTGGAAATAAGCGCTAAGAATTCTAGAATCTATCATCTAAGAAGTTCACATTAGTATTTAAAATAGTTCAATGGCTACGGAACCCTAAAAAAAGCTACTCAAACTTCATTTTGCTGATTAAAGACACGCGTACGCAAACTATTCTAATATACAACCGGCCCAGAGCACGTGCGTTACCTTGTGACACGCGACTTAATTATTGTTTTTGAATAGTAATTAATTTGACCAATTATTTATTTTAGCTGACCAATTATCAGTGGATTTCCTATCGAGCAAAGCTTGAATTTTTTTATTTTATTAAAGTTGGGGTGTTAATAATCGTAAATGACCTTGTGAGAAACTTTAACGGTTAATAACTTTTTTTCTAGTGCTGACCAAATCATCAAAATTATTGACATTTCATGACCTTTTTATGACCTTTTGAATGGTATAATTAGAAATTCGAAATTCCACATACGAGGTGCTAAGATTTGTAAATGACCTTGAGAAACTTTTAAGGTTAATAACTTTTTTTCTAGTGCTTACCAAATCATCAAACTAATTGGCCTTTTATGACCTTTTTATGTAGGCTATATTTAATGTACTAGCTTTTGTCGGCGGCTCTACCCCTCCCCCCACTTAATTTAGTTTTTGGCATGGGATTAGATCCAATTTCTTTTTCCAGGTTTGCGTGTGATAGACGCGTCATCAATGCCCACCCAGCCTTCGGGAAACATACAAGGACCTGTCATGATGGTAGCAGAACGAGGGGCAGTATTCATCAAGAACGACTGGCAATAAAATACGAACTGTAATAAATTTGTGATAGTCGTAAATTAGAGCAATAGTTGATTGCAACACATATTGATTGTTAATATTTCAAACAAATAGGTAATTTAAGTTGCTTAAAAATTATTTTGCTTATACGATGTTAAAAAATTATATGGTCTACAAAATAGGTAGGTAAAATAATTCATAATTAAATAAGATGTAAGTTAAAAATAAAATAACTCCTTATTGTATACTATAAATTTTTAAATATTTATATTTCATTTGTATATGTTTTGCATTCCTTACTGTTGAATATGAAGTATCAAATATACGATGAAATAGCGCGTACGTGTTGGAGAAGGACATGAGATGACTAACTGAATGCGTTCAACCATTTACATCCCCGAAAATATGGATCATTCTCACTAGATCCATTGTCCAGATCCATAATGGATCTAGTGAGATATTTTTTTCTCAGTAGATCTGTTTTCTAATAAACTGGATCTAATGAGAATTTTCATTGCCAATAGATCTATTTTAAAAATAATTTTAGAATAAATTAGATCTAATGATAATATATTGTCTCACTAAATAGAATGTTTGAAAAACTATGTAATTATAGAAAATGATACCTAATTATTAACGAAAATTATACTTAATTATTAATGAAAATTTTTAATTTGGATAAATATAAATTATTAAACATTTCGATTGCTGTAAACATTTCAAGCTGCAAGTATCTAAATAGCTTTAAGTTAACAGCAATTCGTTTAATTTTTCTCCATTATTATTAAGTAACCAAGATTTTTTGACGGCACGTCATAGGTACAGTAGAATTTTTTTTATAAAAAAGGCATATTCATCAATAAAGGTTCGCCATCCCTGCCCTAGGGTTTGTTTGTCAAACTAGAAAGGACTATATATCCGTAACTATTGATCGTAGACTAGTAGTTTCTTGACAGAAATGATACGTCTCATACGATCTTTATTTCAGAATGACATCTGTCAAACTATAAAGAAATATATCTCGGTAACTTAAAACTTATTCGGGTACCTAAAATTTATCGTAGACTAGTAGTTTCTCTACAGAAATGACACGTCAAAAATAGAAAGGTTTTAGATGATAACTGTCATCCGAAATTAAGAACTTGATGAGAACTGTCATTGCTGTGGAGAAATTACTAGTCTACGATCAATCATTACCGAGATATATACCTTTCTAGTTTGACAGGTCTCATCCGAAATAAAGATCTTAATGAGACGTATAATTTTTGTGGAGAATCTACTAGTCTACGATCAACAGTTACGGAGATATAGACCTTTCTAGTTTGACAGCTATCATTTGAAATAAAGATCTTGATGAGATCTATTATTTCTACTAGGAAAACTACTAGTCTACGATCAATAGTTACAGAGATATAGACCTTTCTAGTTTGACAGCTGTCGTTTGAAATAACGATCTTGATAAGATCTATCATTTCTAATAGGGGAACTACTAGTCTACGATCAATAGTTACAGAGATATAGACCTTTCTAGTTTGACAGCTGTCGTTTGAAATAACGATCTTGATAAGATCTATCATTTCTAATAGGGGAACTACTAGTCTACGATCAATAGTTACAGAGATATAGACCTTTCTAGTTTGACAGCTGTCATTTGAAATAAAGGTCTTGATGAGATCTATAACTTTTGTAAAATAACTATATACACGTGTAAGATCAATAGTTTAATTTTTTTTTAATATATAAAATAAAATATATATTAAGAAAAACAGTATATTTCTTGTTTTTTGTGGTCAAACTATCTCCATATTAAATTCATCACAATTGGTCCAACCGTGAAATTTAACGGATTGATAGACAGATAGACACCGACACTTTCGAATTTATAATATTAGTATTAGTATGGATCCTCATTTTATAAAGTCGGTTAATTTTTAGTTTTGAATTAATAATATCTCTTAAATAGGTACCTACAGACCATTCGCGAACTTCCTCCTATTTTAAAGTTGGTAAAAATAAGAATATGACAGGGGAAATACGAGTAATAGTATTAGAAAGTAAGTTCCGTTATCTCCCCAGCCTAGGGGACAACAAGCCTAGCCGACACCAAATTTTTTATCAGATCCACAACTGAATCTAGTGAGAAAGAAATTCCTTAGTAGACCCACACTTTCAAATCTGGTTCTGGTTAACGGATCTAGCGAGACAAATACTTCTCAGTAGATACACACTTTTAAAAATGGATCTATTGAGAAAATAATATCTCACTAGATCCATTATGGATCTGGAAAATGGATCTAGTGAGAATGATCCGAAAATATACCAAAGTTATATAACTTGGACACCTCATGGAGGTCTTGCTCTTTTAATGCGACGAAGTGAGCCCAAAGAGAAATGTGACTGTATTTTTTTTTTTTTTAATTTTTTCACTCATATATATGCGTCTCGTTAAAATTTCTCATTATATGCAGTACCTCTCATCTAGGAATTGTGACTAATTGTGGCTACCACACGCCCCTCCACCTTAGCTCATGCCTGAGATTCATACTCACTATAGCCTGTACAAGGGTGGATCCAGAACAAAAGTTTAGGGGGGGCGATCATAAGTTCTGAAGGTATTTTTTTAACTTTGAATCTGCGAACGTAAGTTACCCAATCGACCCAGCTCGTGCAGTTTTTGAATAAAAAAATATGCAGCCCCAAGAAACCCAATAGACCCAGCTAGTGCATTTATGCAGTTCTATATTTAAAAAAATGTTACAATTCATTTCTTCCTCGGCCGTCCTTAGGGGGGGCGAACGCCCCCCGCTGGATCCGCCCCTGAGCCTGTACAGGTTATGTCTCTAGCAATACTCTTTTACCAACATATCTATCGCTGTATCATATATACACATACGTCTTTAAGATCTTATTTATTTAATCCTTTTTCGCAGTGCATATCCATATTTGAAAAGATATACAATATACCTTTTATTAAGATCCCTGATTTTTTGTTGAGTACGATCCCTGAGTAGGTACGCGTTACCGAAGTTCATAAAAAAGAACCCTCTCAAACATTTACAGAACTACTACCCATAGAATAGGTACTTACTAATTATTAAGTAATTACTAATAAGTACATACTACATATGGAGACATTAGACAAAGTGGTCTAGAGCTCTACAGCTCATACAAATTGTCGGCGACCTTCTTCCTCGACGGAACTAAAGTTGTTCGCACGGACCGCCCGTTTGATTTGCAGCGTAGGCAGTGATGGAGCAGAGCCCTTTAGGACACCAGCGCTAGTGTCCATGCTCACAGGGCAACTACCGCTAACTACGACTCGCCTCGGAAAGACAGTTTGCTACCCACTTGCATATCTTCTTGGACCTCCGTCCGCAAAGCACACACACATGCCACAGGCAATCTAGGGTTTAGAGCTGGGGATGAATTCCCTCCTTAATTTTAATTTTTTTAGGCACGTAGGAGCGGCAGGGGCTTTAGACCTTCCTACCTCCCTAAATTGTCCCTACCGCCCTGCCAATACTGTGGACGTGTGTAGTATGATTGGGCCTATTTCTCCGTCTCGGTTCGTTGGCACCTGTTATGCGAAGTGGCTATTTTGTGAAGCTTGTTGTCGTCAATACGAATAATGAAATGAAAAAAGAACATGAATTTATTTTTTAAAGTCTTTAACGTCATCTGTTTATTTTGGCATAACTATATCTGGCACAATTTTTTGTTTTGTTACCATTTCTTCCGTCCGTCCGTTCGGGTGTCTGTCTGGTTGTCCGCCGCTCAAAGGCTATTTAGTGCTAACTATCATAGCTGAGTAGGTTTTACAACTTTATGAATAATAGTCAACCAACCTTAAAAATGTAGTCGAAAAAGTAAAAATTTCGTACCAATTCCGTAAAAGATAAAGTTGGTACTAGTGTAAAATAGGTTTGTAATATAAATTTACTAGCTGACCCAGCGAACATTGTTTCTCTTTTTAAAACAACTGGCGTGCCATCTATTGTGAAGGCGTTGTAGGTACCTACTAATTCATAAACCGTCCCCGGCTGCGGCATGTGCACAACAACATACTAAAATTTCATTACAATCGGTTTACCCTTAGTGCGCGAATCCGACTCGCACTTCACCCTTTCTTTCTTACATATAAACCTCTAACAATAAAAAACACAATCAAAAAGAATTATCCAAATCGGTCCAGTCGTTCTCGAGTTTTTGTGATAGTTTTTGTGTAGAGTTTAGCCGTTTGGCACACAGGTACTTTAGGCAAAACAATAATTTTGAGCCGCAGTTTCTCAAAATATTTCCCTGAGGGGGGGGGTTATCGTGTCATCAATTTTTTGTATGGGATTCAATTTTTTATTTTCAGAAAGCAATCGTGTGGTGTATCAAATGAAAGGGCTTGATGAGCCGGTTCTAAAAATATACCACACTAATACCTTTGGGCTACTTTTTTTCTTAAAATCCAAAACGTATTTTCAACACCAAGTTTGGGCCCCTCCAGGTAGAAGACGGCTCAGTTTTTTTTTCAAAACGTATTTGTCTGTTGGAAACTATTTTCAAAGTTAAGCAACGTCGAGCTTGTTCAGTAATTGGATGGATGACGGCTTAGCGGCACATTTTTCGATTTTGTTTGTGTTCGTAAACTACGTAAGTGATTACGGAAGCCTCAGTGTGCGAGTCCGACTAGCACTTGCCCGTTTTTTTGTGATAGCATAACGAAAACAACATAGTCTTATCAACTTTTTGGTGTTTCGATAGTATATGAGTGTTATGCATCCTTGAACAACGCGTGAGTTCCACTTCACGGTCACTCTCACACTGAATTGTAGGCATGTGTGTAGAGAAACCCCCTAGATTACTTCATCCGCCTTGCGCCCTAGATGGCCCCTGCGATGGCCATGTTTCGAGTATTATTAGGCCTATGATAATTTCCATAGAAAGCTCCAGTGTCACATCCGATTGAAAACCTTTGCTATATTTAGGCTATGTTAATTAGACAAACATATTTCTGTAAATTTGGAAATAATTACATTTTCAAAGTAAAAAACTAAATATATTAGTAGTTATATAAAATTCTTTTTTTTAAATTTCTTATCTCTATTTAAAATAATCCTAAATTCAATAATTAACCTATCCGACAACATGCACGCTACTATCTCCATCCACTACATGAACACCTCCATCACCGTCTACGACGTGAACGCCACTGTCTCCGTCCACTACATGGACACCTCCATCGTCTCCCACCACGTGGACACCACTGTCTCCGTCCACTACGTGAACACCTCCATCGTCTCCCACCACGTGAACACCACTGTCGCCATCCACAACATGAACCCCACCATCATCCCCCACTACATGAACACCGTCTACTACCTAGAAAAAAAAAACAAAATAGATTCTACAAATTTACATGCATTAAGAAAACTACATGTTAAAAAGCGCTGAAGGACCAATATACCAATATCCATGCGCGTTTTCTAAAAAAAATAAAAACAAGTTGCACTCCGGGAGTGCCGGCAGAAGTGAAAACCTTTACACACGATTCGCGCTTAACACTCAAATATGTCACAAGACATGTCTTTAACATTGTCAAAAAATAATAATGTTTGTTTATTTACTTTTTTGACGTAGTAAATTTGACATCGCAATCTGTCATAGAATTAAAATTCCATATCCAACCTCCCTGTACTACTCATAATCGCGAATACTAAAAATAAAAATTATAATAGGCGTGGCATTAGGGTTTCCGTCTTACGAATTTCCACGATTAGGACACGTGACCTGACGCGTGTTTATCATTTTTTACCCATACCAAAAAAAGTGCACAACGCCGCTAAAGAAGTTTTCACTTCAAAAATTCCAAGGTTTGGTTTGGGAACGTCATAATAATGAATAAAACAAAACCTTACCTGAACACTGTCATCGCCCACAACGTGAACGTCACCCATTTTATATAGTTTTTCACAGTATTTTTTATCAATGTTAATTTAATATTTAATTTTTGCGACTATTTTGTCGTCCGGTTGGATTCTAAACGCTAAAAAGTTATGAGTAATGGCGTATCAGTAACATAGATAAAGTTGTTAATATGATAAGATATGTTTTACTGTGTATAGGTAATTTGAATAAAAATTGTGTGAGCTAAACTATTCTAAGAGTAAAAGTAACTTTTTTCTGCAAATACAAAAAAATAGTATTTTTAGGGTTCCGTACCTAAAACGGAAAAGAGGAAGCCTTTATGGGATCAGTTTGTCGTCCATCTGTCTGTTAGGACCCTTTTTGTCAGGAACGCGTGATGGTATCAAGTTAAAATTAATATCAAATACTAAGGTCTATCGTCCCTTGAAGCTGTCAATTAAGTTTCTCAGTCAACGCAATAAAAAAATACGGCCAAATTAGGGCCATTTTTGTCGCATATTTTGGCATTCACAAGTAAATTAAAACCTATATCAAATATAGGAAAAATCCGAAATTGGTCAATTTGTAGTTAAAACACATTAAAAAAAAGTTTGTCCGGCTGTCTGACTAGACCCTTTTATTCAAACATGCGTGAAAGTATCAATTTGAAATTAATATCAAATACTAAATACTACTACTACCTAGTCTACTAAATACTACTACTACCTAGTCTACTAAATACTACTACTACCTAGTCTACTAAATAGTCTACTAAATAGTCTACGGTCACTGTAAAGAATCAAGCTTCTAAGTCTATTCAATAAAAAAATATGCCCAAAATACGGTCATTTTTATAGCATATTGTGTAACAAATAAATCAAAACCTATAGGGCACTTCCCATTGTACTAGAATCATGAAATAGCGAGAAGCAATGCCTTTTGTTTGATAGAAAAAAATCCTAAACTACCCCCTTTTCACTGTTTATTTTAAGTTTTAGCAGAAAAATCTTCAAAGTTCTAAGTGCTAATATAAATATTAATTAAAGCATAGCCGTGATAGTGCTTTAAATATTTAGAAAAGGCATTTTTTGATTACAATGATGTATAATAAAATAATTTATTTCTTGTATTTCAATGAATATCTCAGTGAGTTGAGATGTATATGCACTACTCACACACGCTCAGTTACATATCGCGTTATCCTTCTTTTTACTCAAGTTATCTGACCAGTACTTCTTAACAATACATTTTGTAGCTATAACTATAATTAGCTTTACAGTTATTCACCGTTTACTTATTGTGTGAGACTTTAATTTTTAGGATTCTGTTGCCAAAGGAAAAAAGGAAACTCAATGCTATTATAAACCTGTGATTACTATGTTTTGCGCAAAATATTGACCCAAAGTTACCGGTTCGCCTGATGAAAAGCCGTCACCGCAGCCTTTAAGGACCCTTACAACACCAGGGGACCACTCACGAGTTGCCGACCTTTTCAACCTTTCTTGAAGAACCCCATAATATATAGTCCCTAGGGAATTGGCAGGGATGCTCATTTTGCGAGAGGAAGTTTCTCTCAAACCACACCGTACGTGACTATTTAGGTACCAATGTGTGAGGTCGGATCCCCGATGGCGAGCGCTGCAATGATAGAGAATAGCCGTGGTCATAATTTTGAACAATTCCTTAAAACATAACCCATTATACAAGCGGTAGAACACACACAGGGAGGCAAACTCTCTCCACAGACTTAGAGTTCGATACGGCTTGTGAGCTTTGAATAGTCAACAATTATCTCAGCTCGTAGTTTAACTGAGTTAAAAGGGCCAAGCTGGTATCCGGGTGCACCCACCCAGAGATGGCTGCAGTACTTTATATGGTGCCGGACCTGCGACTTATAAAGCAACAACCTTTGCCCCGAAGTGAAGTACTGGTTTGCTCTGTTGAGTAGGTTCATCGAATAATATTTCTTTCAAATTGGAACGTACAATTTTATTTTTCCGTTTTCTAACATATCCAAAACTCAAAAAAATCAGACTAGGGTTATAATAAAAAAATATTTTTATCGTCTAAATTCAAAGTTATCACAGTCCTACCTTACAAAAAAAAATTATACTATCATAATCTTATCTAACAAACGGATTGCAAATAATTATCGATATATATAATTCAATAACAAAATGAATCGATTTTAAAATTATTTTTTTGATAGGTTATCGTTTCAATCAGCGCTTACCTTGTTTCTAAATATACGAATTAAAATTTATAGACTTCTGCCTATCTGGTAGAATTTTTGTGCAACTTAAAGTTTGAAATGAAGGAATTAGCCCTCTTATTCAAGTCAGTAAAAACCATCTGGTTCCGAGATGACTTTCACATGCATTGTCCGTTTACTTACCGTTTTAATAAAAAAAATATTTTAGAATTAGTTTATGGTTATGACCTTCATTGCTAATTAAATCGTCACTCTACACATTTAACGTAAGGTCAACGGAGAATGCATGTCACAGTTATTTCGAAACCAGATGGTTTTTACTGGCTTGAATAAGGGGGTTGAACTTGTGTTTTAATAGTAGTCTTTTTAGTAAAATATGGTCATTTAAATGTTTGTTTGTTTGTACTTCCAGGTTAAAATTTAAAACGCCTTACACCGATCCATAGCACACTGACTGAATTACTAAAATTAGTAGGTTATGACCATAGATATAAAGGAGTGGACAGCGCACCTTTTAGACAGATGTGAAAAATTGTTGTAAAGGTGTGACAGAGACAAAACGAATCTGTGGCGTCTATAGTATCTTTTTTACTTGTTATTTCTAGCAAACAAAGCAAAATTAAAACTCTAATTCTAATTTTAATAAACATTAACAAACAAAATGGTGGACGGTGACACAAAGGGAAGAGACCACAGTTTCACTTTATCAGGTGTGGCCAATTTAGTGAGGTTATTGCGCAGTCCATAGGATAGATTACAGAACTCGAAGTCTACGGAAATTACCCAGTAATTTCAGTGTCTGCTTCGCATTCTGAAGGTTGGATATTCGAACCAAGCGTGTGTGTTGATGTTATTCCATGCCTCTGACTCCTTGGTGAAGGAAAACATCGCAAGGAAAGATGTAAGCTAAGTCCACAATCCTCACTAGGTCCACGTGTTAGACTATATGACCCATATCGGTCGAGGTAAGGGTAGGTCATGGCCTAACAGTTGCGACGTACGAAGGCAGAAAAGAAAATGTTATTTATTTCTTACTACTTTTTCATATTCTGTCTTTCATACCAAGTAGACGGGTTTTAAATTGTGATATTTATGATATTTATATTGATTTTTGTGATATTAATTGTAATATTTACGATCATTATTTTCATTCCGACTGAACATATTAGGCAATTTAGTTTAAAAGTAATCAAGCTGGCTAGCCGATTATGATTTACGCAACTACTGCTGAATACAATTTAGTAACCGCCGGAAATTTTAGTGGGTGTTGCCATTTTAACATATTCATAACTGTCCGCAATTCATTTATTTAGGATCGAGTCATTGAAAACAAATTTTATTATTTGTTATTATTTATGATTTATATTACTTTTAGCAGAGTTATGGTACCTTAACAACTACCGCACCCTAGAAAATTAAGAGGCAAATAAAAGGTAACTGGCGCCGGCATTAGATATATGCAATTTCTATTAGTACAAAGTACTATTTCTTAAATTTATATATTAGGTATATTAATATAAAACTAGGCAGGTTTTTTAAATAGTTTTATGTTGTTTGTCGAATATAAAGCTATATTCGACAAACAATTTGATTGGTGTTAGTGAAGAAATCTTGTGCTAGATCAATACGACTCTGTAATAAAGAAATTCGCAATTATAACTAATTTCGTAATTCCGCTGACATTCATTTCTTAAATTTAAATATTAGATATATTAATATAAAACTAGGCAGGTTTTTTAAATAGTTTTATGTTGTTTGTCGAATATAAAGGTATATTCGACAAACAACATGTAGTAGGCATTTTTGTTGAAAGTCGGAGTTTAATTTTTAACATTTTGATCTTGCATTTAGAATTTGCATACGAAATGAGGACATCCGGAAGAGAACTAAAGTGAACGATATAGCTCGCAGCATAGTCGGAGGACCAATTGCTAATGGAGCAGACGTCTCCTAGAGTGGAGACCGCGTATGATAAGCAAAGCGTAGGAGGGCATCCAGCCCAGTGGACCGACAACCTTAAAAGGGTACCCGGTGGTGGCTGGATGCGAAAGGCAGAGGTCCAGGTTAAATGGCGTGCCATAAAGAAGGCCTATATCCAGCAGTGGACCAAAATGAGGACTGATATTATGATGATGATGAAGTAGAGACCATTGTTAAATTACTTTTGTACATAGCATGTTTCAAAAATGTTCTTAAACTTAAAAAACTATATAGTTGCAAGCTATTTTTAAAACGTTTTATGTCGTTTCTATAAAAATCTCACAGCTGCTATTAGCGGCCACTCATAGCCGATATCATATAATATATATATAGCAGATCCAAAACTAGGATATAAATAATTCTTGTAACAACACTTTCCAATTTATTTTAATTTTATTTTTCGTTCCAGTACATTATTGATATTCACTATGCAGGAAAAGTACATTGTAATATCTAGCAGCGGCGCTACTGGACTTTGAGGATCTCTTTAAATAGTAACATGGTTAAAGCTACAGCAATTCGGATAGTCCCTATAAGTTACGTGTAAGCATGAGGTCCCACCTATTACTTACAGCGTTTTAGTAACAAAGCAAGAGATTAACAAAGACACAGACAAATCTTACCTCTTACAAAAGCGAATTTTTTTTTTAAATGTACAAGAATAAATTGTCACGGTTTCAGAGGTCGTTTGTTCCGCGCACGCTTAGGTTGAGAAATAGGCGAGGTATTATCTGGGGACTACAGTATGAGGTTTTTCAAGACGGAAGTAATAAGATTTTCAAAGAGTCGGCAACGCACTAGTTATGCCTCTGGTATTGCAAACATCCATAGGCTACGGCGACCGCTTGACATTACGCGGACCGTATGCTTGTTTGCCACCTGAGTATTATAAAAAAAATCAAGTTTTTGTTAATTATGAACTGTAATCATGCAAACATATTAACGTAACTTATTCACAAACGTGTAATAGTTTGTAAATATGTAAAGTTAAATGACGTTTGGGTATCTATAAACTTTTCCATCAAACAAATTGGACCTTTCAATGTTATGGGCCAATGCAATTATTTCTATCTGTCTAATGTCCTGCTGTAACCTTTTTCGCCATAACAATCCGAGGTAAAGGTTTTGGGTGTGGTGCTAAAGGTCAAATTGTGGTTCAATCGGCGAAAGGTCGGACAATTCAAGTCACTTAAATCTTTATGGACCGCTACTGGATTACCAGAATATTACAAACTATTTGCTATTCAGTTATGCGGACACATTGGGCATTAATTTGCTATTTATTTAACCGCAAGTGTCTTTTTGGAATTTGATTGGTGTTAGTGAAGAAATCTTGTGCTAGATCAATACGACTCTGTAATAAAGAAATTCGCAATTATTACTAATTTCGTAATTCCGCTGACTTCAGCCATTTAAAAAAAGTAGTTAATTTATATTTGAATCCATGAAACCTATGCTAGTAAATATTTTTTTCTCTGATCTAATCTGAATGATCTAGTTTATTATAGAGGACAATGGTTTGTTTACCCATAAAAGTACCCAAAAAAAATATTATGGAGAAATTTAATGTAATATTTTGGCCTTACAATGATGCGTCATCAGTCAACAACAAAATCTCATAAACTCTTTCTCTAGCACACTCACTAAGGGTCAGCTCAGACCGAGACGCGATGCGACGCGGCATTTTTGAGATAGCAACACATTGTGGACCTTGTTT
The DNA here is from genome assembly GCA_946406115.1 of Apoda limacodes. Lineage (NCBI taxonomy): Eukaryota > Metazoa > Arthropoda > Insecta > Lepidoptera > Limacodidae > Apoda > Apoda limacodes. The sequence continues at coordinate 15,588,219 of OX291559.1, forward strand.
ACTAGAAAAAGATACGCATCCCAAAGTCGCGCGACGTATCTTGGTGTGCTTCGACACGTAACATCTCACTTTTGTGCACTCGCTATAATCTGTATGTTTTTGTCTAGTAAACAAGGTCAATAATGTGTTGCTAGCTTAAAAATGCCGCGTCGCGTCGCGTCTCGGTCTGAGCTGACCTTAACACACATACACCCACACCTCTCTTTCATATACACATACCTTTATTTTATTTAGGTTAGTCATAGTATAAGGACTTCCTTAGTTCTTGATAAATTTGATATTTTGACAACTGCTGTCATTTAAATCGTTTATATTTATTACTTATATTTATATTATGTTTTTGGCAGATGAACTAACGAATATACAGGGTGGAACAAAAAGGTCATGGTTATAGGAAAAGTTCCCTAAATATTGATGATAGCAAATTTTACTGCAAGGGAACATTGCGTTTTTTCTAAAATAAGTAAAACTGCAGTTAAAGATTTTTGGATAAATCACCCTTTTTAAGCCGGGACCCGAACCACTATAAAAATTAGATTATCTATTTTATGACACCGGTCGGTTTTACTTATATAAGAAAAAAAAGTTATGTTTTCTTTTAGTAAAATTTTCTATCGTAAATTATTTCTTATGCTACTTTATTTTCCACCCAGCATATAAAGAGTAGCAGATCCCTATTATTTCGACCATGTGGTTTGATTTATAGCATATGTTTATTAATCATATAAGTATAAGTTCGTGTAAGAATGAATATATAACATCACAAGGCTGACCGACCACAACCCATCACCGCATAATTTTGATACAATGTGTCTAGCTCTAAAGTGGCTTATATATATGTTCCATAAAAAGTATTTACTAGCTTAAGAATAATTAGTGGTAAATAAGTGTACAGAATAATAATTTTGCCAGTTCTTAACAAACTTGGTATAAGGTAATCCAGGAATTGGATTGTTAGAAGTCAGGATTACAATAAATCAATTTAAATATTCTTCAGTAACAAAGCTACATACGATCATACCAACCATTGTTCCTTATACTAATATCGTTAGGTATAAAAAGGTCTGCGAACAATTTCCTATACTAATATGACCATTAGCTGACAAATACAATCTAAATGTAGTAAATGGCCCGAAGCACCACCCGCCCTTAATTTATCGGCGTGGTATTCCTACAGCAGGTCTTTGATTTAGGAATTTGAGTAAAGATGTTGTTGTGCCGATTAAGTGTAAAAAATATACAAACTCATTAACTTTCCAGTTTGTTAATGTGTTGTATTAGTAGATAAATAATAATATTAATAAATATTTTTGGATATTACATAACATACAGCTCCGTGGGGTCCCAAACTAAGCAAAACTTGTGCTAGAGATACCAGACAACAGATACAGATACATATATATATATATATATATATATATATACTTTTTTTTGTAAATATATACATATTATAATATAAAACACCCAGTCCCAAGACAAACACAAATAATAATAGATTTTCCACTGAACCGCGGAGCTGACATATAAATGTATTGTATATGCACATATATGTACCGTATCATATCGATAATTTTTACCATGTGGCGTACCTAGATACTCAAGGAACCAATTCAACGGTCATCAGATGGAGGTAATTGGTATAATCGTTCTGACTAATGCTGCGGCAGCTGTATAATAAGAGATTAAAATGATAGATTGGGACAAATTGCTGCGAACCAGTTGTTATTATAAACTAAGGTGGTATTTAACAGAGGTATTTCAATCGATTGCTTATTTGAAATATTTCGATAGTATGATTGAAAAGAGTATCGGCTAAGGGGAGGCTAAAGTGGCCTATTGTTTATCGATTGGAAACGACAGTGAAGTCAAGCAACCAAATTATGTCATGTCTTTTGGAACGGAGATCGCTTTGCTCTCAAACAAATATGCTTCGGAAACATACTGCTTGCTCCTGAGTAGTAGTTTAGCCTATGTAGAGCTCGCGTGCAATTAATACTTAGGAACCCATTAATTATTAGCTATCCTTAATTACCAGCTATCCTATTAGTAATAAGTTTGGATGTTTGGTTGTTTACTACTGGAATATAACTATAACCGAATTCCAAGAACGAACCATAGCTGCAGCTATAGCTTACAATAATTAACTTCTTTAATATAATCAAGGAGCTGCCGTAAGGATCCCACGCCAATAAATAATTAAATCTAGGGCGGGTGAAGCCGCGGGCAAAAGCAAGTGTCATAATAATGCATGTCCGGATGCACCTGATCCATTGTACTGTAGGTAGAGACAGACTACTCCTGAGAGAAAATACTTCAGAAGAAACTTAAACCGATGTCATGGAGCAGCGGCTAGCTTAAGAGTACAAGTTTTCCCATGACACGCAAATTAACCAATGTATGATTTACATCGAAGCCTCTTTATATCAGCATCTTTATATAGGAACCACATATTAGTGTTGGGCAAAATTTATTACTGCAATTAAATATTATTATTTTTTTTCAATTTCGTTATATACAATCGATTAATTGATTTCTAATTGCAATTAAATGTCGCCCAACACTGTAGATTTAAATTTTGCCCAACACTGTAGATTTAAATTTTGCCCAACACTGTAGATTTAAATTTTGGCCAACACTGTAGATTTAAATTTTGGCCAACACTGTAGATTTAAATCTTTATTATTCTTGTGGCTTTATCTTATGCACACCACATCCTGTCCAACCTCAGCCCATTTTATCTCACTTATTCATTATCTACAACTTTTTACAACTTAATTAACGGTGGTTTCGGTTAAAAAAACAATATGAGAAAATCTGCATTCGTCTGAGATTTAAAAGATGTACAGGAACTTCACCAATCCATACTGAATCTGCGTATTGCATCATGTGTGGCTCAAATCGTCCTTGCTCATGATTATTTCTTAGTGATGAATACATAAACTGTCTTTTGTTTATATTAGATACTTTTTTATGTTGTGCTTGTGCTTTATCTTTCATGTTTTTTTATGTTTGTAATGGAAAATGTCCTTTTATGATAGGGAGGGCATTTTCCAATATTTTAATTGGACGCTATAAGAGAAAGGGAGAAAAGAAATGCCCTTGCTGAGTTTCTTGCCGGTTCTTCTCAGTACAAGGTCTCCCGCCCTGTAGACTTACGAACCGATGGCGTAGTGACATTCATAAGTGCTCAATTATTGTAGCCTAAACTGAATAAATTATATTGAATTTGAATTTGAATTAATGAGAGTAAGACGGTGCCCCAACACTAAGGACATAAGAAAGCTGATAGTACAGCAAAACCACAGATAATTTAATACTAGCGAAACTAAATATATTTAAATAACCGGCCAAACATATGTTGTACAGAGCAACAAACTTTTCTGTCCCAGTGGTCAAAAATATAAACTACAATCGCTATTTTAAAATGGTGTGAACTTACACGTCACTAGCGACCATACACTGGGTCAGAGAAGTTTGTTGCACTAAATATCACGGTTCATAGAATGTCCACGTGGTAGATTGATAGTTAATATTGAAAATAATTTATCATGAAAATATGTACATAAATAAAACTCTAGTGTTTTTTTGACATGTTACAAACACGTGGTGGCAAAGTTAGAGAGACGGACTCAAAATTTGAGACTTTTACTCAGAATGCTTACAAAAAAATGGTTTTGTACCTATCATTTCCATTTAGAAACCTTGGTACAAGTGGACCACGCCTATGTTACCGCGTTCCTGCACAGTTCGTACCAATCTATCGGCAGCTCGAACACCGACGCAAAGCAGGCTGCTCGGCTAGGGGCACCTATTTAGTAATTTATTGTGGGGTAACACGCATTGCTGGGACCTACGCAACGAGTGGCCTCAATGTTTGTTTCTACTTTGACGTAATTTACTACCAATACCCTAAATTATGTAGGTACCTAATTATAGAAAGATAGAAAGTGCGATATTCATAATATTAGGACATTAATCGCTAATTTGCTGTATAAAGTTGAGCTTGCATATGAGGTATCTATAGGGTTTTACGAGAAAGTTCCATCCGAAAATTTAATCGCTTGGAAGTATCCGAATCTAAATTTGATCCGAAGCAGAATCTTGGACCATGATGAGTCTTACCCAGCCACTGCCCGTCTCACACTTAGCCGGTTTTAATTAGTGTTTATTATACTTTAGAGCTCACACTATAATCGCAGCAAGGTCGAAAATTGAACGTATTACATACTGTTTTCACGATAGAAAACAACGAAAACGTGTTTCCTGTATGTAGCCCCCATTTTTTTTTTTTACTTTTTTAACTTTTAATTCACCATTATAACACATATTCTGCGAAAATTTCAGGCTTCTACCTACTTCGCTCTAAAAGCTAGAGCCCTTTAATGGTGGGACAGACAGTCAGACGGATAGCGTAGGCTCAGTAATAGGGCTATGATTAAAGAGAACCTGTTCAGCGGTTTGAAGATCATTAGCTCTTTTTCAGTTAGTCAAAGCATATGAGCACTTTTCACAGGTGCGATCAATTCGAAATTTGGTATCCTGCTACTTGAATGATATTGCAAGAATATAGTTACCTCAACTGATGCTACAGCAGCACCTGCAGGATACTCAACTCCGTACCAACTTACTTACTTACCTTGGTAGGAATCATGTTTGGGCTCATTGGAATAATCTCAACGAATAGGTTATAGATAATCGTAGCTGTGTGTGACCAAGGTCTGGTGATGAAGTAGAAAAAAGAGATGAAGATATATTATAGTGAGAGATTTCAAGCTACTTACTGTCACTCGTCAATTGATATTTTTTTTGGGTTGGCAATTCTTTATATTAAAGATAATTTCACTCGATTTTTACTACTTTCATTTTGTAAACTCAAAAACAAGAAACCTATGATGTTGGCTCGAATACAAAGAAAGACCATTAAGTTAATTATATAGGTAGTTCAATCTCTTTGTTTTTATCCGATTGTACAATAGAGTATACTTCTCCACTAGGAGAATGCATGCTTCAGCCGTTGTTTTGTTCCCGTTATACAGGGGCACAGGCATTCTCTTAGAGAAAGAAGGGTTAGGCCATAGTCCACCGTTCTGAACCAGTGCGGAATTGACACAGTTTTTGTGCTACTGGGCGCCAGTAAATCTAAATAAGTAAGCTGAACCGTTTTAAGAAATCAAGATACATAGTCGTCTTAAGAATAATTTAATATCTTGACTTAAATGGTTATCGTTCTCTTCATTCACGGACAAACTTTTTCTAAATAAGTATGATTCATTAATAAAAATATTTTAACGAATAAACTATCTAGTAGGTACTTAGTCGGAATAGTAAATGAAAGTAGTTGTCAGTTGCGCAACCAACTTTATCGGTTAAGTTCGTAACTACAATACGAGCACTGTCTTGGAAGTGGGTAAATGTTTCTGATAACGGATCTGTACAGTCGTGTACACAAACTATTATGTTACGAAATTGACAGTGTGACGGATGAGATTTCTAAATAAATTTTTAGTCATGTCGGGGTGGTTGACGATTAATCGAGCGTACAAGACCAGATTCCGATTACGTTTGATTTTAGAGATAGCTAAAAAATATGAGAAAACAGAACCCTGGTAAATAAAACTGCGGTGGCTGTCTGTCTGCCTGCCTTTTACTTGCATTTTTGCTAAAAAATTTAACAAGTTTAAATATTGCTCAAATATAGAAAGTTGTAGCCTTATTACAAACTTTCATTTTGATTTTGTAAAGTTATTGAAATGTAATCGAGGCAAATGTAATAATGGCCAGACCACTAGCTCGTATAAGGATGATTCCAGAGTAGAGAATGCGATCAGGAAAACGCTGTATGGAATGTCCCACCCAGTAGGTGGACTAATACGTGGTCAAAGTCTATTTCTAGCTGTGGATGTTTAGAGGTTAATATGATAATTAAGAAATTACAAAATTCTTGGGTTTTTGAGCAAAAATAAACTCAACTTAACTATACAGCTGAAATATAAATCAGGTTGTGTGTCACGTTTCTCGTTTATTCATGCAGAATCTACGTAATATAATTTATTATATCTATATGTATATATATATATATATATATATATATATATATATATATATATATATATATATATATATATATATATATATATATATATAGATATAGATATAATAAATTATATTACGTAGATTTAATTTCATAGATACATTGAAATTCTGCAACTAAGAAGAGAAAAAAAATCTTGTGTTTTCAAACTTCGATAGCACGCACCTGTTGGATAGACTTGGTAAAGGAAGTAACTTTTGGCACATCCTCCATCTATAGACTCTGGAGAGGGCTAGTGAAGCATATGTCCTGAATGATAACGATCTCTAATCATGAAGACTTTTGTACTCTCGTCTCATATCGTCACAAAACTAAACGAAGTAAAGCATTCCCTCACAGTGAAAGTAATTTTAGTATAATTAACTAAAATTTGTTTAACCATTAATTAATTAAGTGACCTAATTTCTAAAAACTAGCTTTTGCCAGCGGCTCCGTCCGCCCTGAATTTGGTTATCGGCGTGGTATTCTCACTGCAACTCCTTTATTATACTAAAGAAGTTTGATATAGCAAACTATTGCTGCAGCTATAGTTCATTCAGGTGGAATTCGGTTATAGTTACTCCCGCGGGATCTTTTGAATTTTCCGGAAGAAAAAGTAGTCTGTGTTCTTTTCCATATCTTCACTGACCTCTTCTTCTACCCACTGGACTGGCTGCTGTCAAACGTTTTTTGTGCCTATTCGACTCACGCCATTTTGGCGCTGTAGGCAGATATGAAAGTCCATAGAACTAAATTAGTGATGTCCGCAAGTCAACAGTATATCTGTGATATGTTTTAGAAATAGACAGTTTTTTAACCCATCAACAACAGAAAAGCTCTTTGGCAGTTTTTGGAACATTGAACAGTGTTGGTAAAGGCTTACTAGCTCTAAATTTTTTTTACTAAAAAAATTTTGGCTAGCGAAATTCTCGATGATACCTTTCGATTTGATTGAACCTTTTGGCGTGGTCCTAACTGCTATACCAAGATGATGATGACTAAATTTTTTTAAAGTGCGGAAAAAATCGCGTTTTTCATAAAATCTATTAATTAAAACCCGGCACTTTAGAATATTGTATCTTCAACGGATTGTATTTATACGTACCGCCTGTTGATAGGAATGGTTCTGAACGCAGCACGCCAGTTCATCATCAAAGAAATATGGTCCCAGTTGGACCATGTCAGCTTCCTTGCTAGAGAAATGGTTCGAACTGCTTTATGATATAAAGTAGCGTAGTTCTAAATTCATAGAAACGTTTACAGATTCAATAATTTCAGCAGTAGACTTGTGTCAAATTAAAACTCGCATATCTCATATAGAAACGGTTTATTCAGATTTTAATACGATTCAAGAGCAAATCGAAATATTAGTGGTCGATCCAGAACTTCAATACGTCAAACGCGAATCCTTTGCTAAATGCAAGTTAAAGGATGGTGAACGTAATTTAAAGAGTGACAGTTTGTCGCCAAAGAGCATAGCTTCACACCTGAGTTTGGTAAGCCGACCATGCACATCCAGGACCCCTGCAGATACAGTCAAGGTGTTCATTTCTAGTGTAAGTCTAGATGGCTATCGCTGATTCATCCCTATAATGACCACGAGAAGGGCCATTCCACGGATGACGAGGTATGTAAATCCAATATAATACAGCAGAATCCTGTTAGGCCTATTCCAAAAAAGCCTAATCCCAGCAGTGAGAAAGACCTTAGGTCAATTAATATCTTATCATGTATCTCTAAGATCTTAGAAAAAGTTGTTTGTATACAAGTCCGTAATTTTATTGAACATAATAACATTTTACCTAAAACACAGTCAGGATTTCGGAACTATCACAGTACTACAACAGCATTAATAGATGTTATTGACAACATTTTGTATTCACGGGACAATGGAATGGGCTCTATATTGGTATTATTAGATTTCTCCCGTACATTTGACTCTATTAACTCTTCTCTTCTTTTATCCAAACTATCTTACTATGGTTTTGACTCTTCTGCAGTAGCTTGGTTCAATAGCTATCTCTGTAATAGATCACAGTTCGTAGAAATCATTAGGGAATATGGCACAAAAAATACTTCTTCTATACAGCCAGTAGAACGAGGTGTACCACAAGGGTCAATCCTAGGACCACTTCTCTTTATTATTTATAGTGCAGATATCTCCACCTGTTTGCACCACTGTAATTACCATCTATATGCTGATGATCTGCAAATTTATCTATCTCTCACTCCAAGTACCACACCAACATCTGTAAAATACATTAATGAAGACCTTAGTAGAGTAGTTTTATGGTCTAGTAAAAACAATCTGGCTTTAAACCCTACCAAATCGAAATTTATGATCTTAGGTTCCAAGAAACAAGTCCAGGATATTTCCAGGCATCTGCCTAAAATAACCATCTTGGGTGAATCTGTTGATTGTGAAACTGAGGCACGGAACTTGGGACTTGTTATGGATAGTCACCTTAGATTTGAGACACATGTTCTGGAAGCTGTCCGTAACTGCTTTTATAGACTTAGATTGTTGTATAAACTGCGGCCATACATTAGTGTCAATACTAGAATCATGCTGTGTGAGACTCTAGTTTTATCTAAACTAAACTATGCTGATGCTGCTTACGGACCATGTTTACTGGCTAAGACGCAGAGTCTCATACAAAGGATTCAAAATGCATCTGCACGTTTTTGTTTTATAATTCCCCCAAGAATGCATGTTACCCCTTATTTAAATAGTGGTAATTTACTGAAAATTACAGCACGTAGGCTATTGCATCTGGCAACACTGATGTTTGGTGTAATTAAAAGCAAAAAGCCAATTTACCTTTATGAGAAATTGTCATGGGCGAGAGATAGGCATAGATATGGGACCAGAGCATCATCATTTCTAATCTTATGTCCTCGCCATAAATCCGCGGCTTTCCGTGGTAGTTTCAAGTTTGCGGCAAGTCGGTGCTGGAATGACCTACCACCGCCTATTCGTGCTGCAAATACGAAAAATACATTTATAAGGTACATATTATAAATCGTTCTAATTAAAAAAACAGATTTCCTAGCGAGAGACTAAGACAGCTCTTACCTGTACTGTGTACACGTATCTTAGGTTCCTCCACGGACTGCCGTAAACATCCTTCTACTGCTGAGTTAATTTGATAACCAGACATGTCCAATTCCATCTAAATATTTGTAATGACTTTATCACAGTTTATTAATTTTCAGTCTTTCGGTAACTACTAATACAAATTCTTTTGTAACACACACAATATATAATTAATTAGCATTTTAAGTATTGATACGTAATTGGTTTTCTATATGTAACTGAGAAATGTTTGCTATAGTTTTAAAGTGAGGTTATATTACGTAGTACATGCATGTGTAGTACGTTTTTATTTAATTTTTTTGGATATACTTTCTTTTTTTTTTCCTTGTTTCCATGATCATTGTTACGGCAAAGGTATTATAACATACAGCCAAGACTGTTTTAAATATTTTTACTTTTATCTTATGTTCGTATTATGTTGTGATGTAAATTATTAATTTTAATTTTTTTTTTTTTCTGTTTTGTTTGCGGTCACTCTGGTTAAGTGACAACCAAAAAGGCTCTTACAGAATATCAGTGCTGAGGCTTCGGCTGCAGCTTAAACTGAGTAAGAGACCTTTTTGGCACTCAATTTACCATTGTATGCTTATTTATATATAGTTATGTTAAATATGTAATTGTTTGAGTGTCAAATAAATGTTTTTCTTCTTCTTCTTCTTCTTCTAACAAAAGATTTTAAAACTCATATTTGTGCCTTGAACCCAGTAATAGATAACAGTGATGTAAAGCTTTATGCCATAAAACCACCTCGATTTATATAAGTAGCTTGAATTCCACGATAAGTTTGTCTCGATAGTTCATGATAACCCGCGTATATAATAAAAACTATATTGAAATCTGTCTATCGATACATTTTGAAGCTACGATGCCACAGGCATATAGAAAGAAAGACAGACAAAGGCTTCAAATATATCAACATCCTGTTTCTAAGTCTAAAGTATGCCAGTATCGAAAGAGAAGACATATATATTTCCATGTCCATATTAGCCAACTTTATAAATATAATTCTATATTAAAATTATGACCTCTTTGAATTACTAGCAAATTCTAAACAACACAAATAAATATCAATTTCGTCGAAATTCAATATTGTACTGCTAATATAGTATTGCAATAACAATTTCTGTTAGAATCAGATGGTTTACATATAAAATTTGAAAACAAAAACTAGATGCACGTACCTGCAAATTGACTTATTCTCCCCTTTTTGTAGCAAAGTTTGCAAAAGACACATTTCTTCATATTTGTAACCTCGATATTATACAAGTGAATTTAAAAAAACTCACTAAAACACCGACAAATTGAGTTAAATTCAGCAAATTTTTATGATTATTTCATCTTCCAAGGCAGTCATACAATATACGTGAAAATTAGTTCCCTAAGACTTTCGCGTATGTCGTTTCAAATTGGCACACAAAACTAGTTAGTAGAGTAGAGGTCAGTGCATATCTTCAATTAACTGTGTGCAAATTAAATGCTCCGTTGTTGCACCACGGTGTCTATGGTGTTACTATGGTCTAAGCCTTTATCTTCAAAGAGAGGCCTGTAACCATGCAGGCGTGCAATGGCTGAGGCAAAAAACTATTTAATTTAAAATAAATCCACAAGTTTGGAACGAAACTGCGGTATTAAACAATTGAGAGTATATCACAGACACACGACGTGGAACTCCTTAATTACACTAATAAAGTTTACTTTAGCAAGCTATAGTTAATTTAAGCTCTGTTATAGTTAGTGCGCCAAGTTTCATCCCGATCCGTCCAGTAGTTAAGGCGTGATTTAATAACAAACTTTTACATACATAATATAAAGTAATATTTATTACATAGAGATCAGTGTTGGGGATTACTAGAAAATATATTTATTAATTTAACACTTAAGTAGCATTTTTTTGTGTAGTAGACTCTCATGTGTAATACAAATCAACACAAAAGTTAAGTGACGTGTTGTAAAAATTAAAATTTAACTAGGGCTGTAAACGTTTTCAGTGTGCCTACATAGTGTGAGTTTTTGTATGTAAAGAAATTAAGCAGCGCCCCTAGCGGACGCGTTTTGAGAAAAAAAATTCTCATGGGAACGCGAGCGCGATAGAAAAGACAAACGCTACACAAAAGCTGACAGGCACACGGGACATAAGGCAAGTTAAGTTATCTATACACTAGATTTCATTAAAATTCTTACAGAAAATTTATGACGAAACTAAGTAATTACAAACAAACACACAACATTCACTTATATAATATAAGTAGGATTGCATTAAGACTTGTGTCCGCGACTGTACTCGCTGCACGTAGTAACAGGTAGGTGTGGCCGGTCTACATAGACTATTTATTATTAATTCTATAAGCTGTAACAATACTAAAAAATTTCTAGTTTGTAATGATTCTTATTTAGATAAAATATTACTACCGCATTCATTCGTTTCGGATATTGGACATTTTTATTTTTAACCCTTAACAACCCACTTTGTTTTGTCTCCCGGACTTTTGCCTTAAAAAAATAAAGCAAAGTTTTCTACGAATCTAAACGGGCTACGCAAATATATGTAAAAGAATAATTTAATATTTAGGTTATAACGGAAAGACCGTTTCCGGTGGTCCGTCTCCGGTAAAGGACCGGATGATGTAGGAGACGATAGAAGTTTCTGGGCATTCGCTCTTAGGTCCATTACCACTGTGGTAATTTAAATTTAGAGATCAAAGAATCTCTAGATGTTTGACATCGGTAAGTCAAAATAGTTCACTTTACGTAGATACTTGACTCGTGAAAAAATTCTGTTGATAATTATTTTCACGGATTCTATTATTAAATTACAAATTTCTGCATATCTACTTCTATGCTATAAAAGAAAACCGTCCTCAGTAATTTTGTATATTTATTTTCTCTCGTTCTGTGTTTTGTGAGTTATTGGTAAGTCGCTAATCCATTTCTCTTTCTCCTTGAAAGTACGGATATATATTGCTTTACTACGGCTCTACGCCTAAACTGAGGTCCGTGAGAAGACGCCTTTGTATGCGGGTGCACATTTGTTGTCTAACGACGGCGCACGGCAGCTGCTTTGCTGTTCTTTTACTGGGGAAGGCCGGAGTCTACTAAACGCCAAATCCTCGGACTGCCCGGAGTCTCCTTGACTCCAAACCTTCGGCCTGTGCAGTAGGGGTGCTATCTTGAACACCGCTACACACGAAGGTTACGGGGCGACCTACTCTACGCCGAAGCTACTGGCGAGTTACGTTCACGTGCGGTCTTGCACTGTGCTAGTCACGTGCGGCCTTACCTTGAGCCTGCCACGGGCGGCATTTCACTACTCACCACACGCTGTTAGGCCACGTAAAATCAGTCCCATCCGCGTCTTCTTTCTACGGCGGTGATGACCTGAGGGGTGCCTACAGCGAGCTAGACATCGAATCGGGCTCTAGGCCGAAGAGACCTGAGTGTACTAGTTCGCTAATAAAAGTTTTAAAAACTACACTTAAAATCTGTGAAGGCAGGCTTGCGTTTGGCTATCTTCCTATTTATTTAGGTAGTCCTATATGATGGTGAATTAGGTAGCTGTGATCTAGATATTTAAGTGTTAAGAATCACCCTATGTGATTAGGATATTGTGCATTAAAAGCTGTTACTATATAATGAAAGAGTATACTAATATAACCTGCCTTACCTTTGAAAAGTGTTTCTTTACTCGCCTTTGAACTCTCTCTATCTTTTCTCCTCCTTCTGAGCACCTAGCCAATGCATTCGGTAACAGGGCACTACTGCTTTAACCTGTCCTGTTATAACGTATTGCAGGCCATCGGCAGGGAATTCATTCTTGAACCTAAATAGTCATATACAGTGTGGAGAAACCTTCTCCCGCGAACACTTGTATTGTGGAATGAGTCAAGGTTTTCTCTAAGGACTACAGTATGGAAGGTTCTTCAAGAAAGGAGTAATTTATTTTTTCAAGGATCGGCAACGCGCGTGTAATGCCCCAGGTGTTGCAAGCGGTTATAGGCTGCGGTGATCGAATACCATCAGGCGGACCTCAAGCTTGTTTGCCACTTTAGTGGTATAAAAAAAATATTGTTAATATGTAGAATAATAATCCGCTAACCCACAAGTGCCCAATAAACACAATAATGTTGGTTTAATTCAAGTATAAAACTTAAAAATTGAAATTTCGTCATGAAGCAGACGGATACCGTAAAATGGCTACCGCGTAGGCTTCGTCAAAATCTTCATATTCTTTATATTTTCTTGAAAATTCTTTTCCATCCTTCTGCCTCGATATATTTAAAGGAAAATTTTAGCTACGCAGACTATTCTAGCCAGCAGCGCTTGCGTATATCCAAACAACTAGTTTTTTCAGTAACTGGTTGTAGTTCGTACTCATTTTCGAAGGCATATCTTCTTCTGTTTATATAAAAGGCTGATATAACTGATCTATCAACGCACAGCTCCAAGCACTGAAAGGATCCAGCTGTAATATAGTTACACACACACAGTTAGGCACACATATAGTTATTATGACGTAGGCGTGCGCTAAGAAAGGATTGTCCAAAACCCACCCCCTGAAGGGGTGAAACGAGGGTTCAAAGTTTGTACGGAGCACCAAGATCGCGAGGTTTTCGATCCATTAGTTAACTAGTTAATCGAGGTTATATTTTTTATTATTTTTGAAAGAGAGAGTGGGTTTAACTGGCGATTTGTCGTAAGAATCGTACGCCGAAAACTAAGTTTAGGATGGGGGAAGCCGCGGACAAAAGATAGTATAGTATATGTTGCCCAGCTGAGGAATCGATTACCAGTAGATGTTAGAAATTGATTCATTACCGACGTTATAAGCAGTCCTTGCAAAAAAGTACTTAACTAATCAACAATAATTATAAAATCTCTTTTTCGGAATGGATGACTGTTAGATCTATTATATTTGATCTCTGTGTTTGTATGTCTACCTATGTGTATTCAAATTCAAATTCAAATTCAATATAATTTATTCAGTTTAGGCTACAATAATTGAGCACTTATGAATGTCACTACGCCATCGGTTCGTAAGTCTACAGGGCGGGAGACCTTGTACTGAGAAGAACCGGCACGAAACTCAGCAAGGGCATTTCTTTTCTCCCTTTATCTTACAGCGTCCAATTAAAATATTGGAAAATGCCCTCCCTATCATAAAAGGACACTTTCCATTACAAACATAAAAAAACATGAAATATAAAGCACAAGCACAACATAAAAAAGTATCTAATATAAACAAAAGACAGTTTATGTATTCATCACTAAGAAATAATCAATGTCTTACAGTATTAATAAACAAAACAAAAAAGTAAGACTAAATACTAAGAATACAAAGAAGTTTGCAAGAGCAGTATGTATGTGTGTATTTGTTATATATCTGTCCTTGTAACATTTTTTTCAGGTATTTTGTAGATAATCTCATTATTATATATGCGCCTAATCCTGAACACTCATTAATGGTATCAAATACCTACTCAAAAAGTTGACTGGAAGAGTTCTCCTATAGGCCCGCCTTTTGTATATTTGTCGTAGTTAAAATTTTCTAAGTGAACTTTTATATGATTTTTTTATACAATGAAGTATATAAAAACATACAAAAAAAAATCTGAAAACTAAAATTGATATAATATATATAGAAACATTAATAAAAAATTGTAAAAACGAAAATACAGTGGTGTTATTTTCTTACAAATTGCGTATTTCTCGCTGGCCAAGAGCTTTTGTGATAAGAAATTGGTGCGAAAGTGGCTTTGTCAGATCCATCCCACGGGCTCCTTACAAATGTCATAAAAAAAATTCTGTTATGACTAAGCGACTATCATTATGACCTTTAGTATGGCATTAGCTAGCACTGACCTTCACGGGTCCGTATAGCACGAATGAGGATACAAACATTGTGCCATACCAGTCACCCATCCAATAGCTGACCACACTCGGCGTTGCTTTTTGCGGTCCGGTTCGCTTGAAAAGCGGTCACCGCAGCCTATGGACCTTGCACACGCGATTGTTGCCGACCCTTCAATACTATACTCCTTATAGAAATACCGTAGTCCTTAGAGAAAACTTTGGAAAGGTCAATACAACAACCTAAGCGTTTGCGATAGGAAGTTACTCTGGAACCGCACTGTACGTGACCGTTTAGGTTCTGAGGTGTGAGAATGAATTCCCTACCGACTTAGACTTTTGAAGGGTCGACAACGCGCCAGGTATCAACCTTCCCCTGATGTTCCAAGCGTCCACAGGCTACGGTGACCGCTTACTATCAGGCGGTCGGAAGCTTGTTTGCAACCTTAGTGGTATAAAAAAAATCCTGTCTTACCACGTACGTACGAGCAAAATGGCAAAACTTTTATTTTTCGATTTGCCAAACATATTCCAGATAGAATCTTAATAGCTTTGCAGCACCGAACAGACACGTAGATATATTGAGAGATTTTATCTCGAACGGCAAAGTATTACACTTTTAATGCATAGTCATTTATTACTGTGTCTAGACGCAAATGCATGTATTTAGTCTTTGTTCTATAATTAGGTACATTATTTTAATTATCGTATTTAATCATAATCCTTAATTATATTATAAATGCGAAAGTCAACTCTTTCTGCCTGTTACCTCTTCACGCTTAAACCGCTGAACCGATTTCGTTTTCCGATAGAGATAGTTTGAATTCCGGGAAGGAAGTAGGATAGTTTTTATCTAGAAAAAGCTGTAGCTACAGCTATAGCTTACTATAGCAAACTTCGTTAGTATAATCAAGGAGTTTCCGTAGGAATCCCACACCGATAACCAAATATAGGCCAGCCGGAGCCTCTGGCACGAGCTAGTTATTTATATTTGTATTCATGATAGGTGTTGCTGAATTCAAATAATGTTGATTATACAAGACAAATAGATTTATCTCAATAAATATAGACTTTAAATATGTAGTTCAATTTTTGCTGTCAAAATCCGCGTGTTACCCGTGGACCCACCGCCATACACCACAGGTAAATATTTTTCGCCTTAGTCCCACTACACTAGAGATTGAATTATTTTACTCAATCTGATATTTCCAGTGGGTTCACGGGTAAGTAAATTATTTTACATAATCTGATAGTTCCAGTGGGTCCACAGGCAAGTTTAATTAATTATACTGGACTAATCATAAAGGACTGATATGACAAAGCCTTCATTGTAAACAGCACTACCAGCTGCACTACTGGTAGTGCAGTTTACGAAAAACGTCACTACCAGACAATCAAATATTTTATAGTACAATCGTAAACAAAACTTCGTCATTTTTCAACCGATTTGGATAATTTATATGTCGCAGGCAAATCGTATAATCCGCCGTTTCATAATATGCCTAGGCCGATCGTAAAGTTTGGAATAGAAATTATCATATAACTGAACAGATTATTATATGAAGCTTGGCTGGAACTCTCCACTCGCTTCGCTCGCTCTGCATCTACGTTTACAAAAGATAAACTGAACCTAACCTAACATACATGAATTATACAGTGCGATTTCTGTTCCTTTCGTTTCCATACTTTACGATTTGCCTAGGCATTTTGTGAAAAGGCGAATTATACGATTTGCCTGCGACATTTACACAGAGAATAGTCAGAACATTAGGGTACAGTTTCTTTGCTGTCAACAGAACTTTTTTACCTATCCTTACATGTCTTTATTCTTGGCAATTGACATTTAATAAAACATGTAACTAAAAGTTCTATCAAAAGGTCTGCTCAAGTGTTTTTATCTCTAGTGATCTCGAGTCGGATCGATATTTTTGATAAAAAAAAATTGTTTATTAGAACATTAATCATATTTTATGATGTATTTTATCGACCAATATAAAACTGAAGACCATAGTATAAAAAAATTATACTCATACCTTAAGGTCCGTTTTAAAGACCACATAAGCAACACATATGATAACAGATAAACAACACCAGAAAGAATCAACAATATTTATTACTAATAATAAAGTGTTATGGATGTATCAATTATGCATTCCAGTTCGCCTTCGTCAGAAAACACACATCGGATATGGAATTCGGAAAGTAAGGCAACAAAAAGAAAATTAAATTGTTAATTACAATCGGTTGGTTAATTGTTTAATCTAATTTATTGTTGCGCGGTGAATCGCGACGCACGCTAACTAGCCCCACGCCTGATTAAAAATCAGCTGACAAAGAGTATAGGTACTACAGAGAGGCAGGCCCGCTTAAGTATATAGCTAGTTAAATATAACACATAAAACGCGTGCATAAATGTTAGAAACTATCATTATTTAACACGTTAAGAAAAGATAAATTTAACAAATACAAGACTTTTACGAGAGAAAAGAAATAAAAAAGAAACGAATAAACAATTACCCAAACATACCTTTTTATTAAATTACCTACTCAACTTTCTGTTTTTGACCTTTACCCCAGGGTCAAATTATAACTCAAGAAACTTATTGAAATAATAATATTATTTTTGCATAAAACAACTTCACAACCCAGAGAGGAAACCCGGACTTACCGCATGGCTCATACTTATCAAATTACCAAATTTTTAAATATACATATACACATTTGTATATATTCTTCCCAAATAATAAGAAACAAACAAAATAAATGATTGAAAAAGGCGGGAAACTTTGGATTGTGTGGCGGCAAATTTTAAATTTAAATAATTTTTTCTTGATATCTTGGTATTAGAAGTTGATAAATCTTTACTACTGAGGTTTTTCATAAAAAAAAAGAAATGGGGAGGAATAAAACGGGCAAAAAACGGAAAAAAATCGAACCAGACAAAGAAGATGCTGAGGGCCTTCAGACCGAATCTACTTCTTCTGAGTCTGAAGAAGAAAGGGAAGAAAGCTCTCATATTCCATATTATGTGACAGATTATACTCGGCTATATCAAGAAGACTGTAGTCTCACCGAATTTGTGGTCTTTGTTGAGTCAACAGATATACAGAGGCCCATTCGAACAAGGGATTTACTATCAATCTCAAATTGTTTACGTATATACAATAAAGGAGTAAAATATTTGCGCTCATTAAATAAATATAAAATTGGAGTATATTTTGAAAAACCCACTCTGGCTAATGCTTTATTAAATAATAAAACTTTCCTTCAAGACAATAACTTTAAAGCCACTATACCTGCATCTTCTACAGAGGTTACAGGAGTTATCAGAAATGTACCTACAAAATACTCAAACAAGAAAATATTTACTATGCTTTCAAGTTACAAGAAAATAATAAGTATACGACGATTTTTAAAAAAGGCTTTTAATGAAGCTAAAAGTTTTTCTCTTCAACCAACGCAGACAATCGCAATCACGTTTGCAGCTACTCAACTTCCCGACTATGTGAATTTGGATGGATGGCGGCACACCATTTCACAGTTTGCACCTCCCGTGAAGCAGTGTTACCGCTGTCTGAGGTATGGCCATATTTCTAAGTACTGGAAGAATGCCGAAAAATGCTCGATCTGCAACAATAATCATAATTATAGAGAATGTAATATACCAAAAGAAAAAGCAGTCTGTGCCCATTGTAATGGTAATCATATTAGTATTTCTGCACAATGCCCAGTCAAGCAAAAAAAGATATCTGAAAACAGAAATAAGTATCAAACACAAACTTTTGCAAGTTTATTTAATAAAAACAATTTTCCACACTTAAAAAATAATAATACACCTATTAAAAAGAATGAACCTGTTAACTTAATATCATTTTTGAATTCTAATTCATCTTCAATTGAAGTACTGATAGAAACAATCATTAAACTTATAACTTTACATAAGAGCCAAAGTACTGTCATCTCTTCAAAAACTTTTAGTAACAAAAATAAAAATCTTTCCAATTCAAGTTAATACAATGGAATACTCAAAGCTTCATGTGCATTCGACATATTCTGACAATTTTTTTGTATGATAATTGTATTGCTGTTATATCTGAAACATGTCTGAAACCGAACCTTAAGTTAAAAATAAAAGGATATTTTGTGGAACGTAACGATTGTGCCAATGACCACAATGGTGTAGCCATCATCATTAGTAACAGATAAAAAATAACAAGCATTTTCGATGATTCTTTACAAACCATAGCAGTTCAAATTACAATGAATATCCAACTACTAACTATAGTATCGATTTATTGTCCAAATTATACACCAAGATTTCACATAAAAAAATTTAAAGATCTTATTAACAGTTTACCTAAACCCATATATTTTGCTGGTAACTTCAATGCGCACCATACTATTTATAAGATTCTTTGGATGATTGTGAGCTGGTCATGTTAAATGATGCCCAGCCAACCACTGTAGGTACTGACACCTGGAGACCAAATGGTTTAGATTTAACAATGGTAAGTCCTAGTATAGCATTAAATTGCGATTGACAAGTTCATGATGATCCTCTTGGTAGTTATCATTAACCAACAATAACCACAATAGAAATAGATACAAGAACTCAGTTTTCACGTCCAACTTCCACTAATGACTTACCCTTGCGACCCAATCTACGTTTGGTAAATTGGGAAACTTACACTTCATTGGTTAACGAAGCGTTAACAAACTACGCTGTTCCACAGACTGACCCTCTAAGTTCTTAGAAAGATTTCTGTACGATAGTGTTAAAAGCTGTAGATAATTCGATTCACCGTAATCCTAATCGACAGAATAAAAATAATAATCTTTCTCTCTCTAACTCCAACGTAGCTGATAACCACAGAGTACTTAACAATGCGTTACGTTCCATGTCATCAAAACCAAAAACTACTAAATCACTTAGACATCTCTCAGTGCCATGGTGGAACGAAAAATAATCTACAGTTGTACAAAATTGTAAAGATGCATATGTTGCTTTTAAAAATAATCCTTCTACTGAAAATTACATTAATTTTAAAAAATTACAAGCTTTTAAAAAACTTACTATAAAAAAGGAAAGGCACGAAGACTGGAAAGACTTTTGTTCTGAATTTAAAAGAAATTCATCTATGTCTAAAATTTGGAATACAATGCGTAAGTTTAACAAGACATTTGTTCCTCAAAATCAATTGAATGATGCCTTTTCACCTTAGGTAAACAATTTCTTAAGAAAATATACACCAGATCACGTTGAATCTAGACCCTTGCCTTCTCAATCTAATTTTCATACTAATTGTAATAGTAATAACTCTTACTTAACCACTCCATTCAGCTTATCAGAATTAGAGTCAGCAATAATATCTAAAAAAGACACTGCATGTGTATATATCGTACAAAATGCTTAAAAAACTAAACATGCAAAATTTGAATAAACTGCTTATAATTTTAAATCGGCTATGGACTAATAACACGATTCCAGAAGATTGGAAAGTAGATTGCTTAGTTCCAGCATTAAAACCCAACAAAGATAAAAACGACTCTGACTCATATCGTCCAATAGCATTAACATCGTGTATAGGTAAAGCATTTGAACAGTTATTAAAACAACGAAAAGAATTATGTAGAAAGTAATCATCTACTTCCTAATAACGAGTTCTGATTCAGACGTGGACGTTCAGCTCGCGAAAGTCTTGGATGTCTTCATATAGACATACAAAAAGCTTTAAATGAAATATTTTTTGCTTGCATATTTTTTGAAATCGTTGGTGCTTTTAACAATGTAGATATTTTTATTTTAGCAAAAAAAATATTATCAATAGGTAATCCTCCAAAAATTGCAGATTGGGTGTACAATTTTCTCAGTGGTCGTCAGGTTTATGTAAAAAATAATAATAAATTACATGGACCTCGTTTATCTTTTAAAGGAGTATGCCGGGTGGAATACTTAGTCCCATGCTGTATATATTGTATATTCATAGATTAAACGAAATATTAGGGCCTGTCGTTATTTTTAAGAAAATAAATATTGATTAGTCTAAGTTTTCATTATTCTACAAAAATTAAAAACTACCATTAGAACCATCAGTAAAATTTTTAGGTGTTATTTTTCAAAGTAATTTTAAATGGAAAGAATATGTCGATTGTATAATTGGACGAGCAATCAGAGGAACAAATGTCCTGAAATCCCTTACTGGAACCCAGTGGGGAGCTGACCCTAAAATTTTGTTAATATTGTATAAAGCTTTAGTAAGAAGTTACTTTGAGTATGCTTTCTTTTGTTACGCATCAGATAAAAAGATTGTAGAAAAGCTTGAAAAAGTACAAAATAGGAATTTGCGTATTATATTAGGAACTATGAACACATCACCAATAAACTCTATGCAAATATGCTTTCAAGAAAGTTAATGTTACCTAATACGATGCCCTCTTACTTATTAATTGGCTTGAATGAAATTTTAAAATTTACAGATGACAATAATATATTTAGTAGTTCTAAGTTACCCTGTTATGATGGTGCATGTAATAGTAAATTTTATGAAATGAATATACTAATTGTTGTAAATAAAAATCTTTATACCAAATATGATGTATATAAAGAATTGGATGACTGGTCAGAATATAGACATATATACACTGATGGTGCAAAAAATAGTAAAAATGTATCTATGGCATTTTATGATACTCAGACAAAGATTGGGCATGGCCTAAAATTACAAAATAATACAAGTATTAATACAGCTGAAGCGATAGCCATAATGGCAGCTTTAGAGTATATTGGAAAAACATAATTTAGCAATTGGGTCATTTTAACTGACAGTATGAGCGTACTACAAGCCTTATCAAATCCCTCCTTTTCCGCTACAACAAACTATCTTATTTACAAAATATGAGAAATATATAGTGAATTGGCCTCAAGACAAAAACAGATAGTATTATTTTGGACCAGCACACATTGGTGTAGCTGGTAACGAACGAGTTGATTCATTTGCAAGGATTATTACCAATACTATAACCAATGTTCCACTTAAAGACAATAAAATCCCATATACAGACTGCGTTAATACATTAAAAGAAAATTTACTCAAGAACTGGGAGCAACATTGGAAAGAAACTTTACACACTAAAGGCAGTTGGTATCACGGTATCAATCCAACGATAAGTAAGCTGTGGTTTATCAAATGGAAATATAGCTGTAGAAGATTTTATACTGTTTTATATCGGTTGCGAATTGGACATGGCCGTTTTACTGAGCATCTGCATAGAATACGCATGATCTCCTCCCCATGATACAACTACTGCAACTCTGCTAATCAGTCATTGGATCACATTTTTTTCGAATGTACGCACTTTTCACTTCAACGGCTAATTTTAACCAGTAACCTATTGCAAGTTTATAAATCATCGCAGAACATCCCGCGTAGTTTATCAGAACTCCTGAAAAATCCCCGATGTTACATGATTTTATAAGAAAAACACAGTAGAAGATATTTAAGTAAATAAGGAAGCAACTTATATCACCCATTTCAAGAAAAACAATTTTAACAAGAAAATAACCTCAGTCTTGGCTGTATGGCGCAATGTGCTTTTGCCTTTTCCATTTTAGAAGTAATGGAACAAAACAAAAAAAAAACAGGTTTTTTGGCGCGAATCTTAAGAAGGAGTGGTGTTTTTTTCTGTTTAATTTTTCTAAATTCATTTAGTGACTTTCGATGTATATATTTTAGTAATGTTTTGCGAAAGCGTGTTAAGAATTGTGAAGGCTCATGAATAGTGAATTATGAAGAAATAAGCAGGACATGATGCGCAATGTCTGAGGATCCACACCAAATCTCCCGCCCAATCTTGGGACTTGAAAACGAGGACGCGCGGTAACGCCCGCGCCACGATACGATATAATATAATTAATTGACTTTGACTCTGGCAAATGCATAAATGGTCTGCTAAGACCGTGCGCGCCCATTATTGTAAAAAAAAAAAACATATATTATATGGTTTTGCGAAATAAAATAGTGAATTAAATAAATAATATAAAAACAAATTGTGTCTATGTGTATTAAAAAAATCTGACTATCTGACTGACATATAAACTGCCTAGTTGTTAGTGTGGCTAGCTACTGTGCAGAGGGTGTGGGTTCGATTCCCGCACTGGACAAACGTTAATATGATAAACATTTGTGTTTGTCTTGATTCTGGGTGTATTTATGTATGATAATGTATTTACAAATTAAGTAAATTATTGTGTATTTGTATCCGTTGTCTGATATCCAGCCAGACACACCGCGTATGTTATGTCCAAAAATATTCTATAGTAAGTTTCTATATTCACATAGAAACTTGGACATGTGGATTCCTAATGTGACAAAAGAATCCACTGAGAACGGAAAAAAATTGTACCATATTATACTATATAATAAGGTACAATTTTGCTTCATATATTATATTATATAGTACATTATTATTGTATATTACCTAATTGTAATTGTAAGGGTATGGAAATTTGTACCTCAATGTGAGAAAAGGGAAGAGAAAAATTGGAATTTCTTTATCTTAAATGATTATAAACTTCGTTTTAAAAATCTCGAAATTTTTTAAAAGTCTCATGCAAAGTGGCGATCAGCTGATCAAATTTGTGAAAGGTTTTAAGTAGTTTGTGTCATAAGAAACCAAAATATGTATTTATGCAAGAACGAGCTCTTTAAATCCAGATCTTGCGGCGAGGGATTCAAAGTACGTCGCTCGATGTTGAATAATTTTGTTACACTGTGTGTATGGCTTTCCCCCAATACAAATTTAATTTCAATTTTAAACATACGTGGGTGTAAAGTGAAAAATTTATTGACTGTTCATTACTTTTCTGTTTAACAATAGCTTTTGTAGTACCGAAACGGCCAAGCCACATATTTTTACTAAAGTGTAGAGTTGTTGAAGTTAGGGCTTGTAGAATGAGAAGCTTGGCCCTCCATGAGATCTGACAACTTTTTGACAGTGCGCGCCATATTCGTCTCGTCTTGGCCACATTTTTACATGAAAATGTTCTTGGTGGGAATATGCTTTCTGCGTAAAATGTAGACCAGGATCGATGTCTTCTAACGAAGAAGCTCAGAATAATCTGACCAAATTCGGCATCATATCCGATACGTAGCTAGAAGATTTTTTTGTCTATCAAATCATTACAAACTGGCTCAAACTTACAAAACGCCTCTTTTGTTTGAATCTTTTGTAATCAGTTTTAAACAAAAAGAATGTCTATACAAGATTCGGATAGTGATCTCGAGGTTGAACGTATCTCACAGCCTAATTAACAAGTGGGTGGTTAATTATACTTCAGTTTTTTTTAATTAATTACACCAGAGCATCACAAGCAGTTACCGTTTATTACGTCCATCAAGGAAAAGGAACTTAATTCCTAGTTTTTTTTTCCGGTTCTTCAATGTATTTTAGCTGTGTTTTGTTTATAATGACCTGGGCATAGATAGCTATGACATCGCATAGGTATTGAAATCGTTCTGTTCACTAAAATGCACTGCTTTACCTCCCAAACATTTGCAGCCAATGCGTTGTATGCATACTAGAAGTGCCACCATTATCCGCACTAAACTCATTTTAGATCATCCAATAGTTAGTAGTTCGGTCACTGCGTTTCATGCATTATGTTACCAAAAAATGACTTTTGGTTCTTAATAATTTGAATATAAGGTTTATGAAAAATAGCACGAAAATTTGAAAAACGGTTCTCCCATTCTAATAGTGCTATTTCCTATTTGCTATTGGGATTTTTGTATAAACTCAAGACATAGGTATAACTTACAATTCGAGCGATGGATATGCGTTACTCTTTTTTTGTATTGTTTGCTATGGTACTGATATGGACTGTATTAGTCGAAAAACTACAAAATCATATTTTTTGTATGCACCCTCGATAATAAAAGGAGGAGAACGTCTGTCGGGTTATCTAGCCAAGTAATATATGAACGACTGTGGAAAATATAACAATTACGAACCAAAATAGCTCCAAGCAACAAATAAACTATAATATCTCTTTATCACGCAATCATTATTCGCAAATGCCTTAGTTTATTGCCAGATACATTTAGTTTAAGAGCTGTTAAATTCTCACAACATTCCTGTGTTTTACAAGGAATTACAAGTGGCGGTACTGTATAATACGGCTTGATTAACATCGATAACTTAATGTGCGTTAACATTGTGTTAGACAGACAGACAAATGTTAACGCTTCGCAGGGTTTTTATATTACTTATTAATACCGCAATTATAATCCTAGAAATACTTTGAAGATATTAATAGGGTTTCAAAACCAATAGACAAAGGGAAAGATGAGATTCGTCGTATCCGGTTTTATGCCACTTACGATTTTATATCTCCGAAATTATGATTTTTTATGTTCTTGAAAGACGCTTAAGCGTTGGTATAATTATTAGAATCTTTTCAATAAACTTGCTCATAAAGCAGCCTTTGCTGCACCGTAATCAGCATCACTTGTGCGGTAACGACGATTACAGTACAAATGCTTTTTACTTTGCATTTTTTTTTAATTTTGAACAGTCTTGCTCATAAAGCAACCTTTACTGCACCATTTTTAGCTTGCGTCCATTACACACTTGTGCGGTAATAACAATTACTGCACGAGTGCCTTTTACTTTACTGATTTTTTTAAATCTTTCAAGAAATAATTACGTCGATTAAAAACATATCAAAACTATTAGATTCTATTAAATATCAACCTTTTGCAAAACTATATAGGTATTTACTGTCCTTCAGGAGTGTTAAAACAGTCGTATGACACTCGTGAGCTATGCTCAATACACTCGACTTATGCCGGGCTGCAACCCACAACCTCATCTGTAAAGAGCAGCCTATCTCACTTGTATCATAATGTACTACTTGTGTTTTGCATATCAATAATTTTTTTGGTCGCGGACTACCCGATTGCTAAATATATGGGATTGCCTAGAAAATTTGAATCTACCGCTTTTAACTCCATTTCTGAAACCTTAGTTTCCAAGTCCTATTCATTTTTATTTGCAACCAGTAATTTTAACTTTGGAAATTCTATATCCACCATTACCATTTACGTGTAATCTATCCCAGAATATATTTGATCATCTGTGTCGGTAAATGGACGACTTTATGCCGAAAAGTGAAGTTTTGGATGACGCAAAGTGTCTGGTACCGCGATCATGATTATTTCCTTATCTCATAACTGGTCACAGGATAAATGGACGTGTTCTCGTTGAGTTTATATCATGGCCCCTGAACTTACGTAAGTGATTTCAAGTTTCTACGTCAAATCACATAGAATTGTAAAAGAAAAATAAATTCTTAACGATTGTGAAGAAATATATCTCGAAAATCATACTGCTGACAAAAACATGTTAAGAAAATTTATGCTTTGAAAATAAATAAAGATAGGGTGTATTTATGTATGATATGTATGTATTTACAAAAAATAAAAAAAAAATTATGTATTTGTAACCGTTGTCTGGTACCCATAAGACAAGCTCTGCTTACTTTGGGGCCAGACGGCGCTGTGTGTAATGTCCAAAAATATTTATTATATTACTATACTATACTATATTACTATATATTTATTATATAACCCACCCATATCGACTAGTAGGTTAGTTGAAATTGAAAATCACTTCCCCTTCGTTTCTTTAATAAAAAAAAAGTCCGTGAGCGAGTCGGAGTCGCGCACCGAGGGTTCCATACATATATTTACGTAATTTAGAAACACATAAAAAAACAAAAAGTTCCTTAACTTTGAATATCGTTTCCAACAATCAAATATGTTACTGTTTCTCTTATTAATAGCTAGATGGCGCTGTAACGATGACTTAAGATGGTAATAGTTCGGGCCCGTCTCACACTTAGCCGGTTTTTATCACTTGCTGTTATATTTTAGAGTTCACTCTATTTTTCACAAGTTTAAAGTTTGTATGTGTAACTGTTTTTACGACAGAGCAAAAACAATGAAAATGTGTTTCGTGTATGGGGTCCCTTTAAATTTGTATTTTTCAACTTCTTACTATTTGTTACATAATACCTCATAATAACGCATATCTTGTCAAAATTTCAGGCTTCTATCTATTTCAGTCTAAAAGATAGACAGCCCTTGATGGTCGAACAAACAGACAGCGTATATAGGCTTGGTAATAGGGCTCCGTCGGCACCCTTTGGGTACGGAACCCACAAAAAAGCAGAATACATATAGAAGTTAGCTAAATAAGTTGGTATTTGTATAAAATTTGATCAGAATGTAATAAGGGGGACCTTGTCGGACTACGAAACCCTAAGGCCGCGTCCACACTGACCAGTGGCTTACTTAGCGCCTAGAGGTTAGATGTTCAAAGAGAATTGTAAACTATCTACAAGTCAGGCAATTGGCTAGACGGTAAGCTAAGCACTTCGCTAGGTGCTTGCTGGACGCCTAGTTCACCGCCTGGTGTGTATCTAAGTAAACCAATGTCTAGCCAGGCAAGCGCAGTGCGTGGCCATCTTGTTTGGGTGTGGTACGAGGACGGTTTTCTTTTATAGCATAGAAGTAGATATGCAGCAATTAGTAATTTAATAATAGAATCCGTGAAAATAATTATCAACAGAATTTTTTCACGACTACGTCAAGTATCTACGTAAAGTGAACTGTTTTGACTTAGCGATGTCAAACATCTAGAGACTCTTTGATCTCTAAATTTAAATTACCACAGTGGTAATGGACCTAAGAGCGAATTCCCAGAAACTTCTATCTTCGGTCATTCCGTTATACGTTTCTAAATCGTACGCACTTAATCCTATACATAAAAACTGGTTTGTCATCTCTGAATGACCGCACCGCTCAAGTCACTCTGTACTAAACGCGGTACTGAGCAAAAGCGATAAAGAAATGTATGGTAACATAATTATCCGAGTCATTGTCCGTGTTTCTGCCTGGATTGAAAGATACTATAGCGTGTTAACTGTGAATATAAATCTGAACATACATTTTCTGGGGTGACCTCTGACAGCCCAAGTTGCGTCTTCCCAACGGGTTCCCTTGAAGGCTTGATTTTGCTTATTACTCCCTCAGAGATTGACGCCAAAATGCCTGGGGGGGCTATAAAGTCCGCATCGGCCAGCAGCATTCTGCCAAAGAAAACTATCTAGGGTGTTTACTGTTAGTATTCACAAAATTCAGTCGAGCAAGATATACAAAATATGATGGACGTCTATTTTGTTATCTTACGAGCACTGCCTTTCGTTGTCTATGTTCGAAACAGTGTTAGAAATAGAGATTCAATATTGCGCAGACAATATTCAACTTGTGAGTTTCATGCATGAAAACTTTTCAAAGAAATGAAATTTATGCTTAAGTTACATGTAAATACCATGTTCTATTTAGGCAAATACCATGTTCTATTCAGGGAAATACTATTTCTTTTTAGAGAAAAACCATGTTCTATTTAGGGTTTTAGAATGAAATTTCATTTCTCTTTATTGGTAGGTATGTCGGTATTGATTATTTAGCCGATTCAGTATTTCAAACTAGGTATCTGATATAACAAAAAATTACAAAAAAATCAAACCAACCTAAAAAATGCATCAAAAAGTACTTACATCACACAATTCAAAGTTATCTGGCACGTACTTTAGAAGAGAAAAAGGCGTCAAAAATGTCAAAAGAAGAAAAATAATCGGTTAAGTGCGAGTCGGACTCGCGCACGAAAGGTTCCGTACCAATATGTATAAAACCAGCAAAAGAATCACGTTTGTTGTATGGGAGCCCCCCTTAAATATTTTTTTTATTTTAATTGAATTATTTATTTTTAAAGTGAATGTATAACTAAATATTCTGTGAATATTTCAAACGTCTACCTGTTGCAGTACACCGTTATCAGTATCGAGCAAAAGCGAGCAAAAACATCACGTTTTTTGTATGGGAGCCCCCTTAATTATTTATTTTATTCTGTTTTTTTAGTATTTGTTGTTATAGCGGCAACAGAAATACATCTTCTGTAAAAATTTCAATTGTCTTACTATGACGGTTCATGAGTTACAGCCTGGTGACAGACGGACGGACGGACGGAAGGACAGCGGAGTCTTAGTAATAGGGTCCCGTTTTTTACCCTTTAGGTACGGAACCCTAAAAACTAATTTCAGCATTACCAATACCATAAATTATTTTGCTTTTCCTTAGTTTTATGCTGTAGCCGAGTTACACTAGTTAAGTTGGGTAGTTATTTAAATAACATGTGGTTAGTAGAATCATTTAGGTCCAATTTTATCAATCGAAACCTTGATTTAAGAGGCGTTTTGTTGACAAGCATTATACGCATTGAATGCGCTCAATGCTCTCTGTGCGCTCTCTCGTTCTGTTGACCAAAAATGTATGCGCTATGACGTCACTTCCGGTCCGCATTCAACGCATTAGCTGCACATCCGGACTGGGGAGGTAGAGCAGTGGATTCGCTGTCAAAATAGGAAATGGGCATATTGTTTGTTTATATTTGGTGAGCAGAACGATTTCAATGCATATGCGATGTCATAGCTCTCAATGCCGGCACTAGAACGCACCTATATAAGGAGAAAGTTTAACCTATTAAAGAGTCCACAAAATTTTTGATATAGGAAATTCAAGGAGTGGCAAACCTTCCAGATACAGGGGACACGAGTTCAAGCTGTCAACTGCCACATACCCGTGCAACAAACACAATGTTTTGTATATGTAAAATTTATAACAGACTTTTTTATTTAACCTTAGTACAGCAGCATAGTACAGCTTCACTTACGCTAGGTTGGACCAACGCCAAGTCGCTTAAAATGGGAGATTGAATGGAAATTTCTATCGTCATCTATTTTTAAAGTTAACCAATTTAATGGTTTGCTATACTTTGACGATCCGGTTAAGTTTAAAAATAACTGACTATGCAAATTTTCATACAATCTCCCATTTTTGACGGCTGGTTAACATCAAAGTTAGTTGGTGCAACCCAGCCTTAGAAAAGTTCCGTAGTAAAAAGCAATATACCTATATATATTTGTTTACTAACTTGATCTGCAAAAATCACCGACACGCAACCGATAGCAAAATTACTTGTTATAAAATCACTACATTCTACTTATCATTATTAAGTTCATGCTACCGCATTATTGGCCAATTATCTTACTAATATTATAATTGGGAAAGTAACTCTGTCTGTTACCTCTGCACGCTTAAACCTCTGAACCGATTTAGATGAAATTTGGTATCGAGATTGTTTTAGTCCCGGGGAAGGACATAGAATATTTTTTATCCTGTAAGAATCAGAAGTTACAGCAATAGCTTGCTATAGCAAACTTCATTAGTATACCAACTTTATTAGTATAGCAAACTTCATTAGCATAGCAAACTTTATTAGTAAGTATAGCAAACTTCATTAGTTGTTGACGTAAGAATCCTACGCCAATAACTAAATTTAGAGCGGGTGTAGCCGCTGGCAAAAGCTAGTTTTAGATATAAAATCAATTCAACCAACGATAAAAATTATACCATGTTATTACTTAATAAGCTTATACATTATAATTACAAATTTTACTTAATCAAATGGATTCAAGATTATACTGCAAGAAGTTGTCCTTTCGTAATTTTAATTCTAATCATGTTGACACAAGGAGATCAGGAGACAGGAAAGTCCTACAAGCATATAAAGGATCGGTTTAATTTTTGTATCTAAACCTTATCAGAAAATGAGGCAGAGTAAGTACGTAGGTACTTTATGTTTAAGTACGTAGGTACTTTTTGTGTAAGTACGTAGGTACTTTATGTTTAAGCACGTAGGTACTTTATGTGTAAGCACGTAGTTCCTTTTTGTGTAAGCACGTAGATACTTTATGTGTAAGTACATAGGTACTTTATGTGTAAGTACGTAGGTACATTATGGGTGATTCAATAGTAATTTTGCAGCTACTGTGAACTTTCCAGCAGATAAGGTGTTTCTTTGGAAACGTTTCCTTCTCTCCTCATCGTCGTAAAAACATATATTTACATATAATTTTGGTTTTTGTAAGATAACGGCACGAAGTCAAGAGGCGAAGTTATATGCGGTGTAACATAAGTGTGAAATAATAATTTTTAAAATAATTCGGCTCCTTATACTAAACAACTTTACGCAAGGAAAAAGGGTCAAAATCTCAAAAGAGATTTTTGAGAAACGTGTCTTGCATTAAGATTCTAAACTAACTAAATAAACAGATCCGACTAAAATTTAATATCTGGGTTATCCGGCATGTGTCCGGGGATCTTCATAAAAACGAATTTCTCACTTATGTTTGACACTTGCTGATCAAACATCACCAAATTGAAGACATGTTCTAGTAATAAATATCTAGGTCTGCAGTGTGCCAGTTTTCTATCAAATTTTATAGTTCAAAAGTTATACAGGATTCTAGTTTGTTATACAAATGGTTTCAAAAAAGATATCTAGTTAATAAAAAGATTTTACAAGACTTTGGAAAACCACAGACATAGGTATTTGGCTTTCGATTATGGCTAAAAAAAATCACAGTAAATGACAAAAGCAAATAAAAAAATCGTTTGTATAAAGCCAACTGCGAATCGTATCCTCTTAAGTAGACCTCTTTCAGCTGCTACCATTACAATAAGATTAAGTTTATTACATGTAAGAGTGTTACTTTACTTAATGTGACATGTGTCACATAACATTAACTTTCTCAAATCTAAAGCTAAATAAAAAACATATGAGTTTACAAAGTTATCAGCTAATAATTTACATAATTATTACTTATTAACTTAATGGTGTTTACTATTTGTCTCTTACAATCTGTCCTATTGTCTGCTTTCCTTCTATGTAGCCTGTCCATCTTTTGGTTTGTATATCTTTTTACCGTTACCTGTTTCCGTAGTTGCCATTCTGTCATGTTTTTTGTCCATTTCACCTTGCTGTCTCTTGTCATGTTTCCGCTCTGTCACCACTTCAATTGCTAGTTTTCTTTATTATGTCCTCCACTTATGTTGTTAATCTCATTTTATCTGCTCTTTTACGGGATTGTTTAGCTCCCCTCAAAAATGTTTGACGCAAAAAATATCAAACTAAAAATAGCCAAGTTTTTTTATAACTATAAGTCCAGGGTAGTCGTAAACGAACGATGTGGAACTTTTTCTCGAATTATACATTTGAACATTAAACTTGGCCGCGTTCGATAGTATGCAGACATTTATTGCTAACGCAAAGAGAAACATGTGGAGGTTTCATATAGCAATGTTATTGCAAATATGCATTTAGCAAGTTGAATGCTTTATTACATAGTTTAAATGACCAAGTTATACGTAACTTACCCGATGTAAAATAACCAGAAAACTTTGATATTTTAGATTTATTGCCTACTTGGGAATTTGAACATAAGCGTCCTCCTCGATTTCATCATAGTGCTAGAAACCGGTGTGAAGTTAGCGGCCTAAGTTAGCGGCCTTTTATAATCCGACCAAATTAAAAAGTAAAGGATTTTAATGAAATAATTTACTGAATAAAACGGACATAACAATAAATAGACCAAAATAATGAGAAACCAGTCAAAAATTAAACAAAAATTAAAAAAAATAAAGTAAAAGAAAATTTCACAATGTGATACTTATCGGCCTAAAAGGTCATCATAAAAATGCGGTAACACTTAGAAACGCATATCAAATTGAGCCTCTTTAAACCAGAAACCATATCAAGTTTTCAAATCACTCCTATCTCGGGGTTAACTGTGATGTTCTTATTAATAAATATTACTACATGTGTAACACCTCTTCAATTTAAATAATAAAAAATTAAAAGTTGAAGAAAATTTCACAATGTGATACTTATTTGCATAAAAAGTCATCATGAAAATGCGGTAACACTTAGTGACGCATATCAAATTGAGCCTATTTAAACCAGAAACCATATCAAGTTTTCAAATCACACCTATCTCGGGGTTAACTGTGAGAAAAATGGTTAGCGGCGTAAAAAATATTTTCTTTCAAAATATCAAACACACCGTTAATCTGTTAGTTGATGAAAAAGTTACAATCAAATGCTGTTGAAACAAGCATTTTGTATTGTTCTTATTAATAAATATTGCTACTTGTGTAATACCTCTTCTATTTAAATAATAAAAAAATAAGAAAATTTCACAATGTGATACTTATTTGCATAAAAAGTCATCATGAACATGCGGTAACACTTAGTGACGCATATCAAATTGAGCCTCTTTAAACCAGAAACCATATCAAGTTTTCAAATCACTCCTATCTCGGGGTTAACTGTGAGAAAAATGGTTAGCGGCCTAAAAATTATTTTATTTCAAAATTTCAAACACACCGTAAATCTGTTGGTTAAGGAAAAAGTTACAATCAAAAGCTGTTGAAACAAGCATTTTGTATTGTTCTTATTAATAAATATTACTACATGTGTAACACCTCTTCAATTTAAATAATAAAAAATTAAAAGTTGAAGAAAATTTCACAATGTGATACTTATTTGCATAAAAAGTCATCATGAAAATGCGGTAACACTTAGTGACGCATATCAAATTGAGCCTCTTTAAACCAGAAAGCATAAAAAGTTTTCAAATCACACCTATCTCGGGGTTAACTGTGAGAAAAATGGTTAGCGGCGTAAAAAATATTTTCTTTCAAAATTTCAAACACACCGTAAATCTGTTAGTTGAGGAAAAAGTTACAATCAAATGCTGTTTAAACAAGCATTTTGTATAGTTCTTATTAATAAATATTGCTACATGTGTAATACCTCTTCTATTTAAATAATAAAAAATTAAAAGTTGAAGAAAATTTCACAATGTGATATTTATTTGCATAAAAAGTCATCATGAAAATGCGTTAACACTTAGTGACGCATATCAAATTGAGCCTCTTTAAACCAGAAACCATATCAAGTTTTCAAATCACACCTATCTCGGGGTTAACTGTAAGAAAAATGGTTAGCGGCCTAAAAATTATTTTCTTTCAAAATTTCAAAAACACCGTAAATCTGTTGGTTAAGTAAAAAGTTACAATCAAAAGCTGTTGAAACAAGCATTTTGTATTGTTCTTATTAATAAATATTACTACATGTGTAACACCACTTCAATTTAAATAATAAAAAAATAAAAGTTATATAAGGAAGTAAATATAAGGATAAGTTTAGATATTTAACACTAATGTACAATACTTGATTATATTTAACAAAAATACAAATTAACAATAGTAAATCAATATTAATTTTTAAATCGATTACTTGAAAGCCGTATTTTTATTTATTTGTTGTAAAAAACACTAAAACAAGAAAATAATTTGTTATGATTTCACAACATTACCCTACTCTAACTAAATCACTTTACCACTTGCTAATCAAAAAGATATATTTACTAGAATAAAGACGTCATTAAATTTTATAACAAAAAAAGCATAAATCGCTTAAAACCAAGAATGTGTTATAATATTTAGGTGTTTTAATTATACTTAACAATAATACTAATTTAAAATAGAAAAAGAAAATTAAATAATCACAGCCGTATTTTTTGTATGAAAGAAGGATTTCACTAACATCAAAAAATAATTAAAATAATTTTTTTATTACCTACAAATTTAGTTGTGATATAAACCTATTAAGACTAATGTAATTACAATAACGAAATACACGAAACTAACTAAACAATCATATACTCAAACGCACCTGTTACCTGTACACAAAATATACCTTAATTTTTATTTATATATATTTTATATACTAAAATGTAATAGGTCTGGTCATCAATGCGAGCGAAGATTTTCTTTGAAATAAAGGCCGGTGCAGATCAGATGCGTGGCGTGATGTGACGTGCGCACGCACCATTCGTAGTGTCTGAAGATGCCGGATCAATTATTATGGTGTTAATTCGTACTATTTGTTTAACCTAATACTAGACAATTGACCAGCCATTTCATCGCTTCGCTGGCATTGATGACCAGACCTATTACATTTTAGTATATAAAATATATACAAATAAAAATATATTTATATTAACTAATAAGAACAATACAAAATGCTTGTTTCAACAGCAGTTAATTGTAACTTTTTCATCAACTAACAGATTAACGGTGTGTTTGATATTTTGAAAGAAAATATTTTTTACGCCGCTAACTATTTTCTTCACAGTTAACCCCGAGATAGGTGTGATTTGAAAACTTGATATGGTTTCTGGTTTAAAGAGGCTCAATTGATATAAGTCACTAAGTGTTACCGCATTTTCATGATGACTTTTTATGCCAATAAGTATCACATTGTGAAATTTTCTTATTTTTTTATTATTTAAATAGAAGAGGTATTACACAAGTAGCAATATTTATTAATAAGAACAATACAAAATGCTTGTTTCAACAGCATTTGATTGTAACTTTTTCATCAACTAACAGATTAACGGTGTGTTTGATATTTTGAAAGAAAATATTTTTTACGCCGCTAACCATTTTTCTCACAGTTAACCCCGAGATAGGTGTGATTTGAAAACTTGATATGGTTTCTGGTTTAAATAGGCTCAATTTGATATGCGTCACTAAGTGTTACCGCATTTTCATGATGACTTTTTATGCAAATAAGTATCACATTGTGAAATTTTCTTCAACTTTTAATTTTTTATTATTTATATTGAATAGGTGTTACACATGTAGCAATATTTATTAATAAGAACAATATAAAATGCTTGTTTCAACAGCTTTTGATTGTAAATTTTTCCTTAACCAACAGATTTACGGTGTGTTTGAAATTTTGAAAGAAAATAATTTTTAGGCCGATAACCATTTTTCTCACAGTTAACTCCGAGATAGGTGTGATTTGAAAACTTGATATGGTTTCTGGTTTAAATAGGCTCAATTTGATATGCGTCGCTAAGTGTTACCGCATTTTCATGATGACTTTTTATGCAAATAAGTAACACATTGTGAAATTTTCTTATTTTTTTATTTTTTATTATTTAAATAGAAGAGGTATTACACAAGAAGCAATATTTATTAATAAGAACAATACAAAATGCTTGTTTCAACAGCATTTGATTGTTACTTTTTCATCAACTAACAGATTAACGGTGTGTTTGATATTTTTAAAGAAAATATTTTTTACGCCGCTAACCATTTTTCTCACAGTTTACCCCGAGATAGGTGTGATTTGAAAACTTTATATGGTTTCTGGTTTAAAGAGGTTCAATTTGATATGCGTCACTAAGTGTTACCGCATTTTCATGATGACTTTTTATGCCAATAAGTATCAAATTGTGAAATGTTCTTCAACTTTTATTTTTTTATTATTTAAATAGAAGAGGTATTACACATGTAGAAATATTTATTAATAAGAACAATACAAAATGCTTGTTTCAACAGCATTTAATTGTAACTTTTTCATCAACTAACAGATTAACGGTGTGTTTGATATTTTGAAAGAAAATATTTTTTACGCCGCTAACCATTTTTCTCACAGTTAACCCCGAGATAGGTGTGATTTGAAAACTTCATATGCTTTGTGGTTTAATGAGGCTCTATTTGACATGCGTCACTAAGTGTTTTCGCATTTTTATGATGACCTTTTAGGCCGATAAATATCACATTTTCAAATTTTCTTAAACTTTTATTTTTTATTATTTAAATAGAAGAGGTATTACACAAGTAGCAATATTTATTAATAAGAACAATACAAAATGCTTGTTTCAACAGCATTTGATTGTAACTTTTTCATCAACTAACAGATTAACGGTGTGTTTGATATTTTGAAAGAAAATAATTTTTAGGCCGCTAACCATTTTTCTCACAGTTAACCCCGAGATAGGTGTGATTTGAAAACTTCATATGCTTTGTGGTTTAACGAGGCTCAATTTGACATGCGTCACTAAGTGTTTTCGCATTTTTATGATGACCTTTTAGGCCGATAAATATCACATTTTCAAATTTTCTTAAACTTTTATTTTTTATTATTTAAATAGAAGAGGTATTACACAAGTAGCAATATTTATTAATAAGAACAATACAAAATGCTTGTTTCAACAGCATTTGATTGTAACTTTTTCCTCAACTAACAGATTTACAGTTTGTTTGAAATTTTGAAAGAAAATAATTTTTAGGCCGATAACCATTTTTCTCACAGTTAACCCCGAGATAGGTGTGATTTGAAAACTTTATATGCTTTCTGGTTTAAAGAGGCTCAATTTGATATGCGTCACTAAGTGTTACCGCATTTTTATGATGACCTTTTAGGCCGATAAATATCACATTTTCAAATTTTCTTAAACTTTTATTTTTTATTATTTAAATAGAAGAGGTATTACACAAGTAGCAATATTTATTAATAAGAACAATACAAAATGCTTGTTTCAACAGCATTTGACTGTAACTTTTTCATCAACTAACAGATTAACGGTGTGTTTGATATTTTGAAAGAAAATAATTTTTAGGCCGCTAACCATTTTTCTCACAGTTAACCCCGAGATAGGTGTGATTTGAAAACTTCATATGCTTTGTGGTTTAACGAGGCTCAATTTGACATGCGTCACTAAGTGTTTTCGCATTTTTATGATGACCTTTTAGGCCGATAAATATCACATTTTCAAATTTTCTTAAACTTTTATTATTTATTATTTAAATAGAAGAGGTATTACACAAGTAGCAATATTTATTAATAAGAACAATACAAAATGCTTGTTTCAACAGCATTTGATTGTAACTTTTTCCTCAACTAACAGATTTACAGTTTGTTTGAAATTTTGAAAGAAAATAATTTTTAGGCCGATAACCATTTTTCTCACAGTTAACCCCGAGATAGGTGTGATTTGAAAACTTTATATGCTTTCTGGTTTAAAGAGGCTCAATTTGATATGCGTCACTAAGTGTTACCGCATTTTTATGATGACCTTTT
Source organism: Apoda limacodes (assembly GCA_946406115.1). Classification (NCBI taxonomy): domain Eukaryota; kingdom Metazoa; phylum Arthropoda; class Insecta; order Lepidoptera; family Limacodidae; genus Apoda; species Apoda limacodes. The sequence goes on from OX291559.1 coordinate 15,626,135, forward strand.
AGGCCGATAAATATCACATTTTCAAATTTTCTTAAACTTTTATTTTTTATTATTTAAATAGAAGAGGTATTACACAAGTAGCAATATTTATAAATAAGAACAATACAAAATGCTTTTTTCAACAGCATTTGATTGTAACTTTTTCATCAACTAACAGATTAACGGTGTGTTTGATATTTTGAAAGAAAATATTTTTTACGCCGCTAACCATTTTTCTCACAGTTAACCCCGAGATAGGTGTGATTTGAAAACTTCATATGCTTTGTGGTTTAATGAGGCTCTATTTGACATGCGTCACTAAGTGTTTTCGCATTTTTATGATGACCTTTTAGGCCGATAAATATCACATTTTCAAATTTTCTTAAACTTTTATTTTTTATTATTTAAATAGAAGAGGTATTACACAAGTAGCAATATTTATTAATAAGAACAATACAAAATGCTTGTTTCAACAGCATTTGATTGTAACTATTTCCTCAACTAACAGATTTACAGTTTGTTTGACATTTTGAAAGAAAATAATTTTTAGGCCGATAACCATTTTTCTCACAGTTAACCCCGAGATAGGTGTGATTTGAAAACTTTATATGCTTTCTGGTTTAAAGAGGCTCAATTTGATATGCGTCACTAAGTGTTACCGCATTTTTATGATGACCTTTTAGGCCGATAAATATCACATTTTCAAATTTTCTTAAACTTTTATTATTTATTATTTAAATAGAAGAGGTATTACACAAGTAGCAATATTTATTAATAAGAACAATACAAAATGCTTGTTTCAACAGCATTTGATTGTAACTTTTTCCTCAACTAACAGATTTACGGTGTGTTTGAAATTTTGAACGAAAATATTTTTTACGCCGCTTACCATTTTTCTCACAGTTAACCCCAAGATAGGTGTGATTTGAAAACTTGATATGGTTTCTGGTTAAAAGAGGCTCAATTTGATATGCGTCACTAAGTGTTACCGCATTTTCATGATGACTTTTTATTTCAATAAGTATTAAATTGTGAAATGTTCTTCAACTTTTATTTTTTTATTATTTAAATAGAAGAGGTATAACACAAGTAGCAATATTTATAAATAAGAACAATACAAAATGCTTTTTTCAACAGCATTTGATTGTAACTTTTTCATCAACTAACAGATTAACGGTGTGTTTGATATTTTGAAAGAAAATATTTTTTACGCCGCTAACCATTCTTCTCACAGTTAACCCCGAGATAGGTGTGATTTGAAAACTTGATATGGTTTCTGGTTTAAAGAGGCTCAATTGGATATGCGTCACTAAGTGTTACCGCATTTTTATGATAACCCTTTAGGCCGATAAGTATCACATTTTGAAATTTCCTTAAACTCTTTTTTTTTATTATTTAAATTATATATATATTTGTTTAATTTTTGACCGGTTTCTCATTATTTTGGTCTACTTATTGTTATATCCGTTTAATTCAGTAAATTATTTCATTAAAATCCTTTACTTTTTAATTTGGTCGGATTATAAAAGGCCGCTAACTTAGGCCGCTAACTTCACACCGGTGTGCTAGAACAGTGATATGCTAGCGTTAATATACACTTAATGCAGTCTTTTATGCCATAGGAGTATGGTGTGGTTTGACTGCAACTTGAGTGTGTTTGATTGTATTTGAAAACAGCTTCAGTTTGACTTTTAAAGCCCATTGATTGCTAGCTATCAAATTTGACGGTCGTGACTGACAATGGCCTTGAAACCGATTCCAATTGACGTTTAGCAATGAAATTTCAAAAAAATTTTATATTATATCTCTAAATATTGATGACAAACTCAAACCGTCATTTTTAACCATATGATATTAGTTTTCAGAAAAGAATAATAAAAAATATTTTATTAAGTTTTATATTCCAGCACTTTTGTGATAATGTGTGTCTTGCTAAGTCAACCGTTAACTGGTGGTACCAAAGTGTTTTTTTCCATTTTAAGGAGTTTTTAACCCTGAACTGGGTGACTCTCCTACACTGGTATTCGAACTCAAAACCTTCCTACTCTACCGTAGAAAGTCTCAAACAAGCAGACAGGCAATCTGGTCGTAGATATTTTGCGTGTATCAATTAAATTAGCACAGGTTATTTTATGTACCACACATTTACCTATATTTTTCTTGAAGGGACCTAGCTAAGTGAAACAATACTTAGCTAGGTCCCATATGGAAACATGTGTCACGGTTTTAGAGTCCTCTACTAATTGCCTGGACGATTTTGGCGATATTTGGACACCTCCTCTCCCCTTGGTGAGATGTAATGATTTGACTCGACCCCCACCCCCTCCCTAATCTCATGGAATCCCCTAAGGAAACATGTTATACTTAATTTAACCTATATTTTTCTTAGGAAAAAAAACGTGATATTTGCCTAGACGGAAGAGGCGTTATTAATGGACGCCCTCTTTTCCCCAGAAGGAGGGTAACCATTGGGTGACCACGGGTAAGTCCATCGCCGCACACCAGGTTTAAAGTAATAAGCGGTAAAGTGAGAAACCAGGGAAATATTTATATTTTAATCAAATTGGATTCGTAGACGAAGAAGAAATATCACTTGTGTATTTTTTCATTCGATTTTAGTGATAACATTCTATGATCAATAACTAGTAATAGAAAAGTAAACGGAAAAATTTCAAACAAAAAAGATATTTAATTTTATGTTGTTCTAAGAAAATTTGATTCAGGTATGTTTTATTGTCGTAACGCCTATAATTAATTAATAACTGTTAAACAAATAGAGCAAGTCAAAACTGAATCCACATAATTGTTAAATTTGTACGGATTTATCCATTCATAGTTATTCTGCAGCTAATATAGATCTTATTACTACACAATAAAGTTTAATATAGTTAAATTTACTCTATAACTTTGTTAATTCTCTAGTGCGAGCGGCAGCGGCATACGAATTGGTATTTAGTCAACAAAGTGCGGTGCAATTACAGTGCAACAAACATTTTTCCTGTCCCGGTGCGCAGAAGTCAAAACTATATTCGCCATATTGAAATATGAATCCACAACGACACTAGCGACCAAACAACTGGTTACAAAAGTTTGTTGCAATGTAGCTGAGCACCCAAGTGTGCAATACCAGGTTTACTAGTATTTGCCAATGAACTTCGAATTTCTAATAAGTAGTTACCAGTTTTTATACGCAATTTAGGTATATCCATTGTAGCTTTTTCTTTACCTATCTCAGCTCGTGGCTTAGAAACTTTCGTCTATCAAAACACTATGCGAGGTTAAGCAACGTCAGGCGTGGCCAGTCCTTGGATGGGTGACCGCCTCGATTCGCAGGCCACGTTAAACTGTGGCGACACTCTGTCTTTTTCCTTCACTCTAAAACTAACTAAACATAAAAAGAGAAGTTAACCGTTTATGAAAAAAAAACTTCTCAAGAAAAAAAAACGGGCTTTAAAAAGATGCAATAAAACGGTAAAAATAATGAGTTATTTCCAAAAATCTGTTCTGCATTACAGTTTAGTGACAATGGCTGTTCGATCGATTCGAAACTATCGATACTCGTAACAAAATTTCATACAATCATCAGAATAAAAGGCGTTTTACTAGTCCCAGATTAAAACAATTTTTTTTACTGATTATTTAATTTTTAAATTCACTATATTAATATGGGACCACCTCAGAAGTATACCATTTTAAAATAAAAAAAGGATTTTGAAAATCCGTCTATATATGATGGAGTTATGCCCGAACATACATAAAAAAAAACCGAATTGAGAACCTCCGCCTTTTTGAATTCGGATAAAAACACAACTAGGCATGTATAGGAAGCAAACTTTTCTGACCCGGTGATCAAATAACAAAACTACTGTCGCCATATTAAAATGCTGTTAACTTACGTGATACTAGCGACAGACACCGGGTCAGAAAAGTTTGTTGCACTGTATCAATTTAATAATTCGTTAGCAAATTCCCATTCGATTCAAATAAATTAAAAGGATTACAGATCAAAACGTAACTTTCGAAACCAATGCAATGTTGCCATTACATTAATAATAAATAAATCAACATTTATGAATAATGCAGAACAATTTATATTTAATAACCTCATGCAATCCATAATACACCAGCTTGACAGCCATATCCTTTAAGCCTTGTCCAGAAATGTATTATTTACCCGATCGTATCTGTATTGATGATGCGTATCATGATCGCATATCGTGCATTCGATGCAATTAAGTGTCATCGACTATTTCAATAAAAAAATAACTTTATTTTATTTTGAAAATATTGTGGTATAAATTATTGAGGTTTACAAAAAACCTGAATTAAATAAATACACACATACATTTTTAGTCAAATTGATTTCATCGCAAGTTTAAAAAATGACTTGTAAAATAACTATTTTATGATGACATGTATTGCATCGGAGGCGCGATATGTGGACGGGTGATACGCAGTAGAAACGCAGTCTTGAATACGTTGCTTTAACTTGATACGTGATACGGTCCGTTCCATGTTGAGTCGATTTACCGATCATAGAAGGAGAAAAGGATACGACAGATCAAGAATGGTAAGGATAAAACCGAGGCAATCACAACTTTAGGATAGGGAGAGAAATACGAGACGATGAAGATACGTGGATGGATACGGTAATCGGATCGGGCAAATGATACATACATATCTGGACAAGGCTTTATGTAGGATGATAAAACGAACCGTCGAAAAGGGCAATGAACATAATGGTAGATAAATGAGCATTATGGGTAAAGTCGATTTACCTTCAAAGTACTGCCGTGAAGGATTTCACTTATTTATTTCATTTTATACAACTGGTCGAGGTAAGGCTGGGAACACAAAGTGGTACAAAATTAAACAAAACAAAAACATTATTTTATTTTTAAATATTTTATTATATACCACTACGTTCGGGAAAGATTTATTAGGTTGAACCGACGTGACAAGTTAAATAGGATTGTCGCGCCTACTCTGTGTGCATCAGCGCCCCAATCAGTCATAATCTTTGACAAGTCGCAGCTGCGTAGATTATTTTGATTGAGTTAATTATACATATAAAGTGGATAAGTCAGTGACACAAAGAAACACAAAACATACAAATACACAATTCAATACACCCCATTTTACACAAAGTATAAAAAACATCTGACTCCAAAAACTGTAAGTAGTTAATGTAATTTTAACTTGTGACCCAAAATTTTTTAGCATTCTACGCTACACACTAAGTTGGCAAACATGCTGATGGCCCGCCTGATTAAGCGGTCACCGCAGCCTAATTGGTCTTTTTAACTCAAGACAATAGTTCTGCTCACGCTAAATTTTTTTTGTAATCATGTCACGCAGTAAAAAATAAATACTGGTCTGACAAAAAAAATAATTGCCGATGTTTAAAAAAATGTAAAATGTAAATGTTTAGTAGCGTGTTTTATATGCCGTATATATGTTTCATATTTCTAGACATAAACATTAATTTTTGAGATTGAAATAAAGTAAAAAAAACACAAAAGCGGTAATGTATATTAAAATATCGGCCAAGTGTAAGTCGGACTCACGCATGAAGGTTTCCTTACCATTATCTATAAAAACGGCAAAAAATTGACGTTGGTTGTATGGGAGCCCCCCTTAAATATTTGTTATATATTAATTTAATTATTTATTTTTAAAGTGACTATATAACTAAATATTCTGTGAATATTTTAAGCGTCTACCTGTAAAAGCGAGCAATAAAATCACGTTTTAATGGGAGCTCCCTTAAAAAAATATTTTATTCCATTTTTTTGTATTTTTTGTTACAGCGGCAACAGAAATATATCTTCTTCAAGTGACTATATAACTAAATATTCTGTGAACTTTTCAACTGTCTAACTATCACGGTCATGAGATACAGCCTGGTGACAGACGGATGGACAGCGGAGTCTTAGTAATAGGGTCCCGTTTTTTACCCTTGGGTACGGAAAAAAGCATGGGTGTTCTATAAGCCCTTTATTATTTTCACCCTAGGGCCGTGACTATGGTGAAGATGACAGGTAGACTATAATACATTCTCTATTTATGAAAATGTCATGTTTTCACTTCTTAATAAACTAAAGAAATATCTTTCTACACACTCTCTCACACGCCATACTGCCGTTGTTTATTCCCAATACTAGGGCAACTTACTGCAATACTTTTTTCAAAGAAAGGAGGCTTAGCCCATAGTCCACCACGCTGGCTTAGTGCGAATCGACAGACAATGTCAAGCTATAGGCCCCTTGACTGTCAGATTTTTCAAGCTGCCTATGGGTATAAGGCCTCTGACTGGACTAAATAATTGCTGTCATATAACAACAGCCAGGAACGACGGCTGAAATCTGCCCTACGAAGCACGGTGGAGTTCAGACAAATGTGCCACTCGGTGGTCACCCATTCAATGACTGACCATGACCGAAGCTGCTTTACTTCACGTGTCGTTATACCTAGACAGTAAACATTATTCGGCTATGTACCGATAGAGAATGTGGCATCACTGTAGAAACTCCAGCTCCACTGCCTAGGTTTTGGATGAGTCTAAGCTCTTTTCATAGTTCTCAAAGCACGCAAAAACGAACTATGATCGGTAGTTACTTGTTCTTTGTATTATCTGTCATATAAATGTGATCTAGGGTACTTTTTGTTTTTATACCACTAAGGCGGAAAACAAGCTCACGGTCCGCCTGATGGTAAGCGGTCACCGTAGCCTTTGGACGCTTGCACCACCAGGGACATCATTCGCGCGTTGTCGAACCTTCAAAAAACTAATAACTTCTTTCTTGAAGAACCCCATACTTAGAGAAAACCTTGGCAGGGAGCTCATTCCACAAACCCAGCGTTTGCGGGAGGAAGTTTATCACAAACCGCACTGTACGCGACCATTTCGGTTCTAAAGTGTGAGGATGAATTCCCTGCCGATGGCGAGCGGTCCGGTGGTAGAAACTAGCCATGTGCATCATTTCAAACAATCCCTCAGAATACATCCCATTGTACAAGCGGTACAACACACAAGGAGGCAAAATCTCTTCTTAGACTAAAGGGCTCGATACGGTAAGTGAGTTTGGGATCTTCGACAATTCTCATAGCCCGTCGTTTGACACCAAGTCAAAATGACCAAGCTGGTATATGGGTGCAACCGCCCAGAGATAGCAGCAGTACTCCACATGAGGCCGAACTTGAAACTGTAGCCGTTTTAAAAATTAGCTAACTCTAAAAGTTTCATAAAAATCCATGTTGACATTAAGCGACAGAAACACATTAATTTAAAATTATCCGGAATGGTAGGGTTAGAAATTTTTTAATATTACCTGCTAATGTTCAATAATTATATTATTCATTCGATATGAAATGAGATAAACGTGCACATACATTATTTAAATGTTATTAGTTAAAGATGCGTATTAGTTAAGTTCGTGTCATTATAAAAACCAGTTAAAGTCAAACACCACTGTAGTAATAAAAAATCGGCCAAAATCGCACGATGGGTTCCGTTCCATTATCTATAAAAAGGCAAAACAACATGTTTGTTCTATGGGAGCCCCCCTTAAATATTTGTTTTATTTTAATTTAATTATTTATCTTTAAAGTGACTATATAACTAAATATTTTAAGCGTCTACCTGTTGCCGTAATCAGTATCGAGCAAAATCAAGCAAAAAAATCACGTTTGTTGTATGGGAGCCCCCTTAAATATTTATTTTATTCTGTGATTTAGTATGTGTTGTTATAGCGGCAACAGGAATACATCTTCTGTGAAAATTTCAACTGTCTACCTATCACGGTTTATGAGATACAGCCTGGTGACAGACGGACGGACGGACAGTGAAGTCTTAGTAATAGGGTTCCTAATTAACTTTCAGGTACGGAACCCTAAAAATTACAAGATTGACCCTACAATTAGAGTATATCACAATATAGAACTTCTGATGCCCTAATCTATGACATTTATATTTGACCACTTTAATGTATATCTATTTTTCTCAGCCACTACAGGGGCATCTGTCCCAAAAAGGAGGCTTAGGCCATATTCTATCGCGCTGGCCCAGTGCAGATTAATGGTTTAAGGTCTTTTACTTAACTTATGACCGATTTTACAGTTTTATCGTGTTCACCGAAGAACAAAGGGTTCAGAAAAATTTGCCTCAGGCGATCAGTCATTCAATGACCACGCCTATCATTGCTAACCTCACTATCCATCCAAAACTCTAAACTTTTATAGCTATGAAATATCTACCATCTTATATCTATTATGTTAAACACCTGAATTGGTCAAAATATTAACAATAAGATAATGATGAAATGCTGCCAAGATTTTCTGTAGAGAATACAGTATGGGGTTCTTTAAAGGTATTGAACAGATTTTTATAGGGTAATGACCCTGGTGTTGCAAGTGTTCGTAGGCTATAAAACGTGATATAAATATATATTGTTTTTTTTTTTTTAAATGACCTTAAAACTTATATTATTTTTAAATTTTGATCAATTGTAATATTTTACTTGTAACTGTACCCTGTGTACCTTGGCCTTAATGGTATCTCTTCCTGTTTTGTCAATTGTCCAACAATCGTATCAAAAATAATACCTGTTTGACCTGTAATACCTTCGAAGCCTTCGATTCCGTGTTCTACTCATTAAAAATAATATCACACTGAGTAAATGCATTTTTAATGAAAAACTTGAAAATAATGGCACCTCACAAACCGCAAGGTTATTTAATTGACTTTCATTTATTGTACTATCTTTGGTTTTTTGTGTTCCGTACCCAGAGGGTGCCAACGGAGCCCTATCAGTAGGACTACACTGTCTGTCCATCTGTCCGACCATTATAGTATAAATGGTTCTTTTGGGCCAAATTGGAAAATAGATAGAAACCTCAATTTTCACAAAATATATATGAACTAATAATAGGGGATTATCTAAAAAATAATAAAAATTTAAAATTTAAGGGGTCCCCATACAAGAAACACATTTTCGTTGTTTTCGCTCTATCATTAAAACAGAAAGACATACAAACTTCAAACTTATTGTGAAAAATAGTGTAAAAGTATAACAAAAAAATTATAAAAACCGGCCAAGTGTGAGACTGTCCCAAGCTACTATTTTAAATTACCGGTAAAGCGCCATATAGCTTATCATTAAGAGAAACTGCTGGATAACGAATCCAGCAATGCTATTTCGGCTTAGGACTGTATATACATAGGACTGTATATATACATAGATATATAAACGTCTAGGCACTACTTATACTAAATAAAGTGAGGAAAATAAAACAGTGTTTGAACAATATGTAAGTTTTGATGTATATTTCTGATGAATATTCCTTCTAGTACTTTCGATAGATAGGCACTTCTTTAGGCTTAAAGATTTCCAATTTAAGAGCTAGTGTTAGTTAGCAGTAACATTGAGTAAAAGCAAGGACAACGCCAAATATAACCAAGCGTGCGAGAACGTAGGGTTTTTTATGGAACACAATTGATTAATTAACTTATTTACATTAGTTATGATTTCACGTTTGTCTCCGAGTAATTTTAATTTATAAATAATTCACAAACAGTATTTGAATTTAAAATAAACACATACATGAAAAATAACTATGAATACCTAATATAAAAACAAAAACTATTCGAAGAAACAATCATATAAATCTGGTCCGTGATGGCATGATACCAAGAATGCATTAGCAGTAAAGCCCGCCCCCTCTCCCTAGGAATCAACGACAAACCTTCTGGTCTCTTGCCATAATCACGATTCACGCCAAGAGGCTCTAAAATACAAGGAACCATCAATGTTCCTTTTGGAAAAGAGACCTCTGGATTATATCGTTAATAGAACCATGCCTGGTGAGTCGACCCGCGCTTTTGATACAGTACAGTCCATGAAGGCCAAGACCGTGAACGCTATTGCCACACGGACAAATGTGAGGATGGCAAATTGTAACCCTGATTCGTGTACCAATAGCAATTCGGAAACTTTCATTGTCCAATAAAGTTCGTAGATTTAATGATGGAATAGAATTAAACCAACATCCAGATTCCTTTTCACAAATTGCTAAGGAGAGCTTTGTCACTGGTAAAGTTCTAAACCAAATTATTATAAGTCAACTGAATCAGCAGTATGTCTAAAAAAAAAAATCTGTCTCCGAGTTATATGCCTTATAACACAAACATTAAATTTCAGTCTGTTGTATAGGGCAGATCCGAAGAAATCCTTGGAAAAAATACCTTAATTTAGGTAGCACTGGCTCTCAAATAAGTAAGGAAATTTTAATGGTACCTAATCTGTGGCGTAGTGATAACGACCGACCAATAACATAATTAAAGGTCTTACTTAACTTTATATTTTTATCTGTGTTCCAATAGAAAGCTCGATTATCAAATAGGAAGAAATAATTAATTTCCGTTATAATTCAATGATGTTAATTATAAAGTTTAGTTGTAATTAGATTTATTAAATTATTGTTTTAAAATTCTCTAACTTTTCAAAATAATTATTCATCATAATATTTTTAAGGAAAGTGAGTGGGTGTGTTTGTATTTTTGTTACTTCTTCACGTTCATACGGCTGGACCAATTTTTATGAAATTTAGTATCGAGGTAACTGACACCCTAGATTAACAAATAGGCTTCTTTTATCCCGAAAAAAATAACTATAATCGATTATTATTTTATGACAAGGGCGCAATTTAGAATCCAGAACGTAGCGAAGGATTCTAGAATAGAATCCCGAGCGCAGTAAGAGATTATACGTCGCTCGAGCTAAAAATATTTTGTGACCGAGTGATACACTCTACTTTTCATCCCCCTCTATGAAAAAAGAAGTAAAAGGCCCTTTTAGACACAACTCATGAAATAAAAAAAAAATAATGAAAAAGTATAATGAATGTTCAAGTAAAAGAGTTTATTAAAAACTAGCTGACTGAACGTTATTTCTCTTTTTTAAAACAACTGGCGCGCCACCTATTGTGAAAGGGTTGTACCTTCCCCGGCGTGTGCACAACAATTTACCAAAATTTTTTACATTCGGTTTAACCTCAATGCCTTGCTTTTCTTGCAGTCGTAGGTGGATATAAAAAATTTAATATTCATTTTAAAATATTTTTACTTATTAGCAAAATTTTCTGTTCGATTGAATTTTTATATTATTCTAATTTGTTGAAAATAAATTAAAAAAAAAATCTTTTTTTTTTTATATCTATATTCAAAACGAGGTGTTTCTTTTTTAGTCGAAAATCCAAAATTTTAGGTTTCTAAGTATTATTGATGTCTTAGAAAATATATTTATAAACCAGTATAGTATAGTTCAAATCTGAGTTTACTAAATCTTAAGCTTCCAGTATTTCTGAAAATAACCTATAATATGTTTAAATGATGTACTGCTATCGTATTCTAATTCTGAATCATCGCTGCTTATAGTCATTTAATAAAATGTCTGTCCATGGTGTCACTGTTTACCACTTACTTTTTTAAATACGATGGTTTACGACTAGCCAAATTTGTAAAGTCTCCTTAGTTCAGATAGACTGCATCAGAAGCAGTGTTCCGGTGATGAGTTTACCATCTGTCACGCAGTCTAAAGTGGTTGGTGAAGAGAGGCTTTTCTCCACATTATGATGTGGGTGTGTGTTCAGCCGCTGGCTATTACTATATAACTTAATATTCTGTGAATATTTTTAACAGTCACCTGTTGCCGTTATCAATAATTGCATTGATTATAATTGCATGATATAATTGCATTATAATTGCAAAATCGAGCAAAAAAATCACGTTTGTTGTATGGGAGCCACCTTAAATATTTATTTTATTCTGTTTTATAGTATTGTCTGTTATAGCGGCAACAGAAATATCTTCTGTGAAAATTTCAACGGTCTAACTATTACGGTTCATGATATACAGCCTGGAGACGGACGAATAGACGGAAGGACAGCGGAGTCTTAGAAATGGGGTTCCGCTAATTACCCTTTGGGTACGGAACCCTAAAAATACATTTTTTAATTTAAATTTTACTTTTAAGTTATTCTTAATTACTTAATCGACGTTAAATTGGTAACACCAAAAAACAGATCTAATTTAATCTTCTTAGTAACAAGTATACAGTTTTGATTTAAGGTGTTTTAAAAAAACATTTAAAAAAAACATAATTAAAAAATGGCGACTTTTGCATAAGTTGCAAAATAAAGTATAAAAGTACAATGCATTTAAATGTTTTATAATATTAAGTATGCAAGATTTCGTGTCAAGTACATTCGGAAATGCTATTATGTACTGACATACAGTACTTAATTATATTAGAGAACGTGCTAAAAAGTGACTAACACCTATCTAGGTTCTAGAATGTTTTATAGCAAAAAAAAACAAAATGTACTATTTCAAACGGTTGTCAAAAGTTTTTAACGTACCTATTTGCACATATTATAGACTTAAATGCGAATCGAAATCGCGCTGGTTTCGTTTTCATTTTCACTTGTTAACTCTCAACAAAAGGAATTAGATTTTTAGCGGAGTCTATCTATCTTGTTATTTAATAATCTCATAAACTAAATCTTTACTAATATAATGAAGCTATAGAGTATGTTCGTTAGTTTTTGTTTTTAGGCGAAGTCAAGTTTGTCCCTCAATAAAGTTTATCTTAAATGTTATATATCTAAAATAAATATTTTTGGACATTACACACAGCGTTGTCTGGCCCCAAAGTAAGCAAAGCTTGTGTTATGTATACCATATGGATATAAATATTACTTTTTTTGTAAATACATAAATATCATATATAAATACACCCAGACTCAAGACAAACAGAAATGTTTATCCAGTGCGGGAATCGAACCTACACCCTCTGCACAGCAGTCGGCCACACTACCAACTGGGCTGCGAGGGGTCAAATCTCCGTTGTTTATGTGATACAATCAGTGTTGGCTAAACTAGTTGTTATAATGTGTGACGATATATATATATCTCGTCACAGCTTCAATAACCCTTAGGGGCTAGTCAGCGGCTGAACACATACCCACATCACAATGTGGAGAAAAGCCTCTCTTCACCAACCACTTTAGTCCTGCGTGACAGATGGTTAGAAAATCACCGGAACACTGCTTCTGATGCAGTCTATCTGAACTAAGGTAACTTTACAATATCTAGTCGTAAACCACCTTTTAATTGACTATGCAGCGTAAATTCAGATTAAAACAAGGTTTAAATTGTTAACTCCATACAAACTTTCTCTCCGTATTTTACTTCTTCCCATAAAGCGTCAGACTTGGCCTGTCGACTTTTATTCAACAACAGGCAACCATCCAAGCCCGACGGCTTAAAATGCCCTTTGAACTACGCAAGAGCTCAGAAAAACGCGCCACCAGGCGGCAACCCATCCGGGTACTGACCACGTCTGACTTTGCTTTACTTTGAAAAATGCGACTGGGACACGAGATCTTCAATGACATTACTTCCTAAGGAAAATTTACTTCATTTCTCCTTCCTTCCGTCATTGCTTATTTGCAACTAAAAGTATATACCCCGGATATTAAAGCCCGGATTATAAAAAATGTATCAATTTAAATATATTATTCATTTACAATGTATTCTTACTATGTATTTACTATCAAGTTTTTTCATATGCTGTGTTTATTTTATTTGAAAAAAACATATCAGGTACCTGTCCCTTCGATCGAGCATATGTATCTACTTTGCCAAGTCTACACCTAAGCACGACTAAAGTTACAAATCCAATTTCTGAAATGAAAGAATATAAACCACAAAGCCTTGGCGGCTAACCTACTGCCCAGTAGCACTGTTGCCAACTTAGCGCTTTCGGCGCTAGATCTAACGCTTTTTTGACTCTGGCAGCGCCCAACAACCCCCTTTCTAGCGCTTAACAATAATTTCTTATAATACGAGTTTCAGTAAATTGCGTTTCGTTCATAGTATAGTAGGAGGATGTTCGGCTTTATCAGTTAATTCTTACGGAAACAATAACAGTGTTTCCGTGAGAATTAACCTATACAGCTGAACACAGCTTTCCAGAGCCCCTAGAATCACCCAATCAAAGTTGGTCTACCGTACAAAGCGATGTGTTAACTTTAGTGTAAAATTAATAAAAGAGCTAAGTACAAACAACATTGCCCAAGAATGTTCATATATAAATAATAATAATTATTGTTTTAGACATTTTGAAGACAAACAAAAGCCTTGAAATATCGCATCTGAAGCATGGATATTTATACGAATGAGACCTTCAAATTTTAAACCGGAGTTTATTAATTACAAAGATGCTAGTGGTAATAATCTATATAAAGAACTGGCTGATTTAGCTTGCCATATTTTGGTTTTACCGATGTCATGATATTTTTATTTTATACTTTAGCGCTTTTTTTGAAAAACACGCTGATCTAGCGATTTTTTAAAGTCAATTTAGCGCGCTGCCGCTAATGAGCGTGGGCAACACTGCCCAGTAGAACAACGCTGTTGTCTAACAGCGCCAAAAACTTGTACTATCGCTTTGTAATCTGATGAAATTAAAATGTCGTGTGGTTTTTACAAAGTATCAATGAATGTTTTGAACATTTCATTTTGATCAGGTTATGAGGCTGCTGTATATTCTTAGTGCTATTTATTGCCTTAATACCATGTCAGTCTAATATAAGTATCAACACTTGTAAACCTTATATCCTTGTGGTCTGTATTAACAACTTTGTAGAAATTATTCGTTTCTATTTTGTATATTGAATAAATTACGAGTTATCTATTGCGTAATATATAATAGATCTAGTGACTTATATTGTCCTAGTACATCAATCCAAATCAATTCCTTAAAAAATATCTCTTTGCTAAATTTCAGCGCATTGAATGATCCGTTGTGACGTGAAAGAAGAACAAAAAAAACAAACAAGCATGGATCTTGGTATTAGTTTTTCAAAACGTAAATCCAAAAACAGAAATTTAAAAAATAAAAAGTTAAAAAACATGGTATCCCTCACCTCACCAGCACGAAAAGAATAGTTTTCCCGTCCAAATTCAGTGAGCAAAATCAAATTTTGCTCACTAGTGTGGCAAAGTAATTCACTGTTCGAACATTGACTTTTTGAATTAACCCTATGATGAAAAAAAAAACAATACAATGACTGGTCGTAAACAAATTTCGGGACAAATACTTAACCTTGTTCATTTTAATTAAGAATATAACTACATAGCATTTTTTAGTTTTTAAGACTGCGGTATAGGCTAGACCATGAAAATACGCCGTTTTTGTGCAAATTTTGTGGCTAAACTATAGCATCTACAGGATTGAAAAAAGTATACGTTATAAAACTTGCTTTTGTCTAGTGCATTATCTTACTGAATGATTTTCATTAATCGTATTTTATGCACTAATAAATCTAGAATTGACCACTGTTCCAACACTTGTGCAAATTTTTAAAGTGTGTTTTGCATTTGCTTGTAATGAAAGTTGGTTAAATAATTAGAATAGCTTGTCATCTAGTGCATTGCCTCTAAATAGTAGCAAAAAGTCAAATAATATGACTACAAAACAATAGAAACGTTAAATTCCATACAAAATATTAAAAGTTTCAAGGCGTCATTAACGGTATAAATAACTTAAGAAGTATATAAAATATATATCGCATAGGAATGTATATGACATTATCTAATGATTTATAGTGCATTGACATACACAACGTTAAAATTACCGAAATTAGCTTTCTGGCCTATATCGCCGTCTTAAGTGAGTTTTTATAAATTATTAGTATTATTAAAAGTTTATACAGCAAACAAAAAAAATATCATACGTTGTTTTAATAGAAATGGCAGAGGTTGTAGTAGGTACAATTCCGAACGCAACCTCAATTTAAAAAAAAAGTAAAATGGCGGCATGCTAGTTTTTTGAACATAAGATTTTTTATTTAATTAATAATTCTGTTTAGTTTGAAAAATGAGCGATACGAGCTACGAAGATATTTCTCTGACACCAGAAGAATTACGACAACAAGTCTCCAATGCCGAACTTAACTTTTTACCAGAAGTCATGTGAAAATATTTTTCTCGCTGGTAGAAGTGAGAAGTTGTATGTTGGACGCGTGAGCAAATTATTTCGGTCCCGTGCCTAAAAATACCTCGCTATGCTCAGTAGTCTATATTTAAATAACTCGCTACGCTCGTGATTTAATTCTAGCCTATTTCGCTAGCTCAGGATTTAAAGTCGGCACTTCTACTAAAAAACGCTTTTACTCACTTGTATAACAAATAACTCCATGTTTAACTTTAGGCCATGCAAAGAAAATAGTACAGGCATTAACTGGAATTATTATTAACATTCGTTTTTTTATTTATTACTAGTTGATCCTGCGAATATTGTTTTTCTTTTTTAAAACAACTGCCAACTATTGTGAAAGTGTTATATTAATTGAGAAACCTTCCTTGCCGTGTGCACAATAACTTAACAAAATTTAATTACATTCGGTTTACCCTTAGTGCGCTAGTTTGGCTCGCACTTGACGCATTTATAAAAACCTTGCCCTAACAATTATACACACAACACAAAAATAATTATCCAATTTGAAGTCCGAAAGTTCTAGCGTGTTATATTCATTTTTATATGTATGTATAGATTATTAGCAATCTAAAATGGATGTCCGATGTCCTTCCTGTGTTTCTTTTTTCGAATGTAATTTGAACTTTTCAAAGTGTTTTTGAGTAAAATTAGTTTAAGGATGTAATAGTAAATTACACATCATCAATTTGTATTTCTTGGTAAATTAATCCAGTTTCAAGACAATTTATATCTTAATAGCGTTTAGTAAATTTACTTTAAGTGATATTATTTCAACTAGACAACCGTCTGGTCCGCAGTTTCCAACAATTACCCTGACATTTGCGCCATTTAAAATAAATTGATATAATTAACATTTAACTGTGTAACTATTCATGCACTATCTATAAACAATAATTTGATAATCTGTAGTAATACCTGACTTGTGAGAAAAATTATAGAAGCAAATTCGTTGATTTCGATTTAATTGTAAATTTAAAAATAATTCAAAATTCTACAATATCTTAAGACCTATTTTTGAATAAGATATTCAAAATCTCTCAGTTCCAAAAAATAACGGATAAAACAATAAAAGAGTATATAATAAAATGAAATTTTGCATACAGGATAAGTTTAGATGACAATGCATGGTAAGCTAAGTAACGGCATTCTAAATTTAATATGGTGGACGGCCCAAAATGGCGGGGTGGTTATTTTTAGCAAGCCATAATATGGGTATCAACTGAAAGGGTCTACTGAGAAGAATACAAATAAACTGGCATCTGGGTTCATCCCTTCGAGGAGATGGTGTGCTACTGCCCCGCTAAACGGTAAGACTTAGCGGGGTCGCGTCCTAAGTAATACCAACCTATACCCTAAACAAATTCTGGCGGTGGAAAAAAAAAAAGAAATGGTGGAAAACAAGATGGCCGCCATACCAATTTTAAAAAGTTTGCATAGGTTTGGAAAACTTTGGTGCTGCTTAAACAAATAAAGAAGGAACCGACAAGCATCAACTGTTGGCGATAAACTTTTTCTAAAAGTTAAAAAAAAAATTAATATTAATAATAATTTTTTTTTTTTAAAACAGGCTTTTATTCAAATGCTCTAAAAAGAAGGAAATAAATTCTAAATTCAAATTTAACCCATCAATTTATTTCACACAATTTATATGATATAAACGTTGTCGCGAGATTTCCCTTCAGAGTCTCGCCGCCAATGTCCGGTGGAGCAGTAATGGCTGCATCAGCCAACTGCATAGTCCGTTCAGAAAAAAAAAATACCGCGCAAACAAACACGTGCGGAGGCGGAAATAAACTATTCGTAAAATGTCTCGTTGCGCCGTCAAAACATTTTTAAACCGGCAATTATAGCCGCGACAAATGATTCCGGATAAGTGGATGTTCGGATAGTCAGGATTCTTATTTATAGAATCAGGCGTTACTTTGCGGAAAATCATAATTACAATAAAATATTATTTCCTTGCAAATCCGCTGAAAACAATTTAGTCGCACTCACGTATGCGAAACACGTGTCCAGTTTTGTTAGTAATTTAGTGGTGTACTGTTATTAGTGAAGTTGGTATCGTCCACATAAGGAGG
The DNA here is from genome assembly GCA_946406115.1 of Apoda limacodes. Taxonomy (NCBI): domain Eukaryota; kingdom Metazoa; phylum Arthropoda; class Insecta; order Lepidoptera; family Limacodidae; genus Apoda; species Apoda limacodes. The sequence continues at coordinate 15,644,253 of OX291559.1, forward strand.
GAGGTACACTCCTACACATTTGGATGGTGTACTTCTGTACGCTGTTGTTTTCAGCGGATTTGCAAGGTAATAATATTTTATCTTAATCAGGATTCTACTGTTACAAGTCATTAGGTACTGCAGAATCAACTCAGCTGAAATTACTAATATAAACTTTATTAAAAAGTTTAGTATAGGTCTATATGCAACGTCGATATTTTTTATTGCAACTGTAAAAAAACTATTGAAGTTATACATATATACGAAGTTTGTATGCTGCGATGCGGTCCATGTTCTATCTCTGCCGGCGCGTCGGTTGCAACTGGGTAGAATGTGCCTAATATAACTAAATTGAACATCTGTTCTGTTCACATTAGCACATTAATGTTATAATACTTTATAATTGCATTATCTAATTTAATTTGTAACATTTTTGCATAAGACATTCTAAATAATTGCTAATGAGAGATTGCCTATCGTCATCTGGGTTCCGTTCCAAAACTAACTATAACCGCTGTAGAGTTTTGTGCTGTCTTTCTATCTTGCTGAAAAATGTGCTATTCTACATCAGTTCTTCAACACGTCACTGGAGCGGTAATAAGACTAGATGTACTTGTCAGCTTCATCCGCGTTACGTCACGTCTCCTCTGCTTAGATAAATATTATAGAGTGACGTTATTAGCTACTTTTAAGGGTTCCGTACGTCAAAATTAAAAAAGGAAACATTATCACTTTGTTGTTCGTCCGTCTGTCAGTTCGTCTTTCTGTCAAGACCCTTTCCCTTAGGAATGGGAGAAGGTATTAAGTTGAAATTAATATTAAATACAAGTCCTACGGTGAAGTAAGTGAAGCTGTAAAAACTCAAGATTCTAAGTCAACGCAATAAAAAAAATACGGCCATTTTTGTCACATATTTTGGCATTTACAATTAAATAAAAATCTACGGGATAAGCAAGGTCTTTCCAAAAAAATAAGTATCCAAAATATAGTAAAAAAATGTAGTTACAACACATTGAAAAAAAAGTAAAGTCGGTCTGTCCTTATCAAGTTGGAAAGTCAACCTTCTAAGTCAATTCAATAAAAAATATGCCTAAAGTACAATAATTTTTGACGCATGTTGTGACCCAAAAACGACCATAACTTATGGGGTACTTTCCGTTGATCTAGAATCTTGAAATTTGGCAAGAAGCAAGATTTAACATCACAAATATAGAGAAAAATCCAAAACTGATAATAAACTTGATCTTATAATGGAATAACTTTATACATATAATTCGTTTGTACGGAACCCTCGGTGTGCGATCCAGACTCGGTTTTTTTTTAATAGGACCGCTAGTTCCTATGATTAGCTCGTTTAAAGATACAAACTGCCTTTAGTCTAAATATAGATAGCTAAGTACCAGACAATAGCGTAGGCTACTTTTTACTTAAGTCGTCACAGTTTACCATAAGAGCAAAATAAGCAATTTCGCCTTAAATTCTGTACTCTATATCACTAAAGTAGTAGGTATCTATTTAATTGCTAAATTATACCATTCTTTTAATGTCGTTGATTTTACTTTCGACAGTAATTTTTTTTACGCATATTATCTAAAGACTTCCGCCTCTCGGACAGTAAGACTGTGGTAAGACCGACCACTTCCACAAGAAGTGGTAAAGATAAATAAATAATAGAATCAGGTGTCATTTTGCTGAAATTCGAGGTTAGAATGAGATGTTATTACCTTGTAAATCCGTTAAGACAATTCGGTTATTCTAACTGAAGCCAGAAGTATACCATGCACATCAATTGCTAGATACGCACCTTCTACCCTTCTTATTATTCGCATGTGGACGATATCTCCCCTACCTTTAGCATTTAGCATTTCAGAGTACACTCAATCCAAGCTAATAATACAAATACGAAAGTTTGTACGTTTGTTTTTAGTTTTTGCATAACTTTGCATTGGTATATAGTTAACAGATAATCGAGCTCAGCTAGGCAGCGTTCTGAAAATCCCCGGCCTTATGCTGCCATTGTATTTGCTATTTGCCAATGATGGTTAGCGGTACAGAAGCCTGGTGTCTCACTGTTGCCCTTCTACCAGATGGACAAACCTCTTTCCCCCTTATTCAACTCGTTAAAACTATCTGGATATCTAATGTTTTTTAAGAGACAAGTATTCTAGATCATTTTATGCATGATTTAGGATTCGATAAAGAAATGATATCGATATGATGACAATACTCAGATAGCGAATAAGGTTGTGAATTGCTCCCAGGTCAGAGTTGCAAAAAGCCGGTGGAAGTGGACAGCTTAACACAAGCCGTTGTAGATACATATGGGAAGCCCTGTGTCCAACGGAGACGTCCTTTGGCTGAGATGACGAGCAAGCAAGCTGTTTTATTTAATTACAAATGGCTACCACGCGAATGGTATCATGTTTTGGTGCACGCCAGATCAAATTGTATCAACTTTTCAATAATTTGCGAATACAAATGTAAGAATGATAGTAAACCATTCATCCATTCATTTCGTTCAGCCGTCCATATTATTATACTGAATTTAAAGAATAAAAGAATTGGTTATGTTATCCAATATAAATTAAATAGACCTGAAAAGACGTTTTTTGTTAGTAATCGGCCTGTGATATTTTCTAAATTATAACAGAAATCTACTCCGACTGAAAAATAAGGTTTAAAAATATTGTGACTTTAAAAAATAGTTGGTCAATATAAAAAAAAGGCAAAGATCGTATTGGACACGCCCATGCTAGGGTTCCGTAGCAATTTACGCTTTAACGTTGAATGCCATCAATTTTTTTGACATCTTTCTTAAGAAATCTTTTGCATTTTATTATAGCTATTATATGTTCACATATTTATTTTGGGTAATTTTTTACCGCTAACCCGCACTAAGCCAGCATAGTCAACTAAAGCCTAAGCCTCCTTCTTAAAGTAGTGGTCTATGCCCCTGCAGTGGGGCGTATAACGGCTGAGGCCATTAGATGGGTGATCGCTTCCAATGGTACATTGTTTGACCTGCTCTATTATTCAGATGGCACGTTAAGCCGTTGGTCTCGACTATTAGTATATGACATCAGTCGTCAAGCTAAGCAAAAGGTCTTATGGGCAGCTTGAACACTCTGAAAGTCGAATGGCCACTAGCTCGACAGCATCTTGGTGGGCTGCGAAGGTATGGACTAATCGTCCTTTCTTGAAGCATTTGGCCCTGCTGTAGAGTAACAGCTTGCTAAAGCAACAAATTTGACAACGAAACCCTTCAAAATACTTCTAACAAGTTTTACTGCAACGACTTTAAAAACTATGTCTAACGAGTAGGTACCTGCTTATAAATATTGAAGGCCTCAACTAACGATATGTATTTACTCATCCAATGACTTAACGCACCAAACATTGCTTAACCTTGCCTTGCATTGAAAATTGTAACCGCTAAACTATGATAGTTCCACTCTGCTTGGTTTCCCATTGCAATGCTAATACTATCTGTCTCTTAGAAAAATAAAATTGAAGTAGAAACCATCATTTATACCCTTTCTTAATTCTATGTAAAAATATTTTGAGTCTGCAACGTATCCATTTTGTTGAAAATGTTTAACGTGGTTATTATTAAATGGGAGATTGTGCACGACGTTGAAGTCTTTCGTGAGACATTAGTCGTGATTTCTTTTGCCAATCTACATTTTTTTATTTAAATATTTATTTCTGCATCTTACATCTGTCATTGCATTTTTGCCTTATGCGACAGTTTAGCTATATAAAATATTTATAATACCAACTATAAATATAAGACCTTTTTGTAATATATTATTAACTAACTTTTAGTTCCTAAAAGCTCCGCTCGCCCCAAATTTGGTTATCGGTGTGAGATTCTTACGTCAGCTCTTTAATAATAGTAATGAAGTTTGCTGGAGCTATAGTTCGTTATAGCTCGGTTGTAGTTATTCCCGCGGAAACTTTCTCGCCAATTCTTTTGCGCCAATTTTTCGCCATAAAAACTATCCTTTGTCCCCGGGACTCAAACTATCTCCATACCAAATTTCATCTAAATCAGTTCAGCGATTTCAGCGCGAAAAGGTAACAGAAAGACAGACAGACAAACAGATAAACAGACAAACACACAGGCAGAGTTACGTTCGCATTTATAATATTACTATGGATAATGCAACTTTGTTAAATCACTTGAAATAGACTTTTGGTAACAGCTAAATAATATAATTATCATCGTCTCAGTATTAAAACAATGCCATCGTGATGTAGATGTTTATTACAACATGTACTCTTATGATATAAATTTAGTTAATGTATTAGCACATCATTAGTAATACAGAAATTGGCTTTCTTGCATATATCGCTCTCTCAAATGTCAAAAAAATCACTTTTTATTGGCCATTTAATGTTGTGATTTACACAATAAAAATTACATATCTAAATAATTGTCTTGGTCATCATAACCATTTGGTGCAGAATAATTTATATATAAATGCACATATATTATATAATATTCATATATAACACGACATTAAATAGCCAATAGAACACATATTTTTCTTTTGTCATTTAAGAGCGCGATATATGCAAGAAAGCAAATTTCTGTATTACTTATGAGGCGATGTTCAAATAAATTTACTTAATATATATATATCATCATTAGATACACAATGTAATACACATACACATCACGATTTTTTGCTAAAAATGTTAGATGATGCACTACATAGTACATAGCTCTGGCCAGGTCGTATGTCCACATTTTAGTGGGCCATCCAACGCAATATCTTTCGACCCACAAGCGCACAATCTGGACTCCAAAAATCTTTAATCCCTATAGGTTTTCGGTTCGACCAGCAATGTGAATAGCCTATTGAAACTTTAGCTTGCTGACTATTCGAGCTATATCGGTGACTTAAATTCTTTGACGAATTTTCTTATTCCGCATTTTTATCGCGCAAAGATCCAACTAGCATAGCTCTTTTCATAACTTTGCTGAACAAAAATAGCTATATTTGTTCAGAAGTTACTTTTCCGATCACGTCGTTGGTAGGTATTAAAAAAATAAAGCTTTTTGGCCATACTTGTCCCCTTAAGGCTAGGGTACAGCATGGGTACAGCGCGTAAATATGCCGTTTTTGTGCAAATGTTGTGGCAAAACTATAGTATCTGACAGATTAAATATATATTATTAAAATTGTTTTTATCTAATACATTACTTTACTGTGTGATTTTTATTTATATTTTCATTTTCATGTATTTAATGCCAAAAAAAACCGGCCAAGTGCGAGTCTGGCTCGCGTATCGAGGATTCCGTGCAAACTTAATATGTTGTTGTATATTATTAAAAATATTTTATTATTTGATGTAACTGATGTAAATGTTTTGATTCCCTTGCGATTTTCCAAAATTTGTGGCATAAACGGCTGTATCTTTTGATTGCGTTGGTTTAGAAGTTTGATTTCACAGCTCCAAGGAACAGTAGACCTGAGTAATTGATATAAATTTTAACTTGATACCTCCAGGCGTTCCTGAGGAAAAGGGTCTTGACAGACGAGCGGACGGACGAACGGACGGACACCAAAGTGATCCTATAAGGGTTCCGTTTTTTCTTTTTGAGGTACGGAACCCTAAAAAGACCATTATTTCAACACTTGTGCAAATTTTTAAAGCATGTTTTACATGAGGTTGTTATGAAAGTCGGTTAAATTAAAATTGTTTGTTATCTTGTGCATTGACTATAAGTTACAGCAAAAAGTGTAACTACAAAACGGTAAAAACTTGAAATTACATACAAAAAAAACCGGCCAAGTGCGAGTAGGACTCACGCACCGAGGGTTCCGAATGTACCACCATTTACGTAATTTACAAACACAAAAAGAAACAAAAAGTGTGCCGCTATGCGTGCCATTCGCATTCTTACCTCATCGCGGATGATAGTGACCGGACTTATTTTGCTAAGCTATGAGTAAATTCACAAGGGTAGCCTTAAATTAAAGGTAATATGCTACAAATTGAAGAAGGTATTATTTAGTTATTATAAGTATGTTATAGTATATTTTTAAACAATTATATTAAGAGGTCGTGTAGTGATATGTCGCATTAGGTATATTACTTGTAATGACTATTGTAAACTGGGAAATAAATAAATAAAAACAAAGCTTATAAGTTTGAACCCTGTACCGCAAAGCGCCGCGCCTTAATTCGAACGTAAATATTGTTATAATTTTATTTTTCGGTAATGTTACATGGTTCATTGATTCATTACATATGCCATTGCCATGATTTTTTTTCCACACACCCAAGAACAGCCATTTTGCGCTGTAAAGCTTATTATTTAATCGAAAAATGGTTGTGGTACACCCTCAATATTTTTAAAACGAGCTATCTAACAACACCCCACACTATGGGGTAGACGAGAAAAAAAATCATGCCACTTAACGTGTAGGGGAGGTACTGTAATTTTTATTCTTCTTACGACTTTGTCGGCCTAATTAATATGTATATCCATGCCAAATTACAGTTTTCTAGTAGTAAACTATAAGGAAAGGAAATTAAAAGGGTTCCTTGTTGACTACGGAACCCTAATTAAAGATTCCAGGCGTCATTATTATGGTATAAATTACTTAAAGTTTATAACAAATACATATCATAGTAATGTACATGACATTGTACAATGATTTTTAGCACATAATTATTTTTACAGAAATTAACTTATCTAGGCCTATATCTCTCCCTTAATACCATTTTTCTGTTTCTGCTTACTACGGAACACAATTCTTATAAGGCCCAACGCACACCTCATCTTGAAACTGAATAATGAAAACTGAATGAACTTTCCCGTCACTTTCACAGTTACACAGTTACGGCAACAGAACATCACATTGTCAGGCCAAGGCACAACGTTGAAAAAAAATATGTCACGTCGACTGCGAAATTTCAGTTTAATAATAACTACTTATTTTATTTAATAAAAACGTTTTATTATGCCGGGCTAAACGTGACTGTTAGGGAACAGTTCATAAATTTTAGTTATTTTGCGATTGTCACTTTTTTAGACGCGTAATTCAAAGTGACTTTAAAAAAGTAGTCTTTTATTTTTCAATACAAATGTTGGCTTTACACTAAACTTTTGAACACAATGATATAATGGAAACAACTGTAAAGATAGTTTTTAATACTTCAATGGGCCTACATATTTATTTTAGATTGGCCAAGCGCACGTATATTATTCAAGAAATCTGTTTTTTCATCAGGGGTTTTTCTAAAAATATTGAATATATTTGCCGAAGAAATCACACAATAAATAATACCTTATGATTACAAGTGAGCTAGGCTGATTATTACAAACGAGGTTGTGGGTTGAAGCGAAAATACGAAAAATACTTAATTGATGGAATCAAAATCTTATTAGCAGCAATCAACTTTCTTATTTAAAAACGAGCCCATAAAGTATATTGCCAACTGTTATAAACTTAAAATTGTTGTTGGGTCAATTAAGCTGTTTATTTGTAACTAAAAATACTTAATGTAACTTGTATACAGTAAGTTTTATTAAAATAGTATATTTTTTTTTGTATAAAGCCATTTATATAAACTCAGAAGGAACATTTTAGCTTCCATCAATTGTCTTCTGCACATCAATGACATGTTGGACATCAACAACATGCATTGCTATGCAGATGACAGTACTGGAGACGCTTATTACACGGGTCGTGCAAATATCCCTCTTTCCGTTGTGGAGAAAAACCGCGGAGAACTTATGTCTCAAATCGAGACCACACTGTCCAAGGTCTCTGACTGGGGACGGGTAAACTTGGTCCGATTCAACCCTACAAAGACACAAGTATGCGCGTTCACCGCTAAGAAAACTCCATTCACTCCCACAATTCCAGAACACTCCCCTCTCCATCTCCAAGAGCATTGGGATCCTTGGTGTCGACATCTCCAGTGATGTACAGTTCCGAGATCATTTACAAGATAAGGTGAAGCTGGCGTCCAAAAACTTGGTGTACTCAACAGAGCGAAGCACGACTTCACGTCGGGGCAAAGGTTGTTACTTTACAAGTCGCAAGTTCGGCCCCATATGGAGTACTGCTGCCATCTCTGGACGGGTGCACCGGGATACCAGCTTGGCCCTTTTGACTCGGTTCAACAACGGGCTGTGAGAATTGTCGACAATTCCAAACTCACTTGCGGTATCGAGCCCTTAAGTCTGAATTAGAGACTTTGCCTCCCTGTGTGTGTTCTACCGCTTGTACAATGGGTTGTGTTCTGAATAATTGTTCGAAATAATGCCCACGGCTACTTTCTACCATCGCACCGCTCGCCATCGGCAGGAAATTCATTCTCACACTTTAGAACCTAAATGGTCGCGTACAGTGCGGTTTCAGAGAAACTTCCTCCCACGAACGCTTAAGTTGTGGAATGAGCTCCCTGCCAAGGTTTTCTGCAGGACTACAGTATGGAGTACTTCAAAAAAGAAGTTATTAGATTTCTGAAGGGTCGGCAACGCGCAAGTGATACCCCTGGTGTTGCAAGCGTCCATAGGCTACGGTGACCGCTTACCATCAGGTGGAACGTAAGCTTGTTTGCCATCTTAGTGGCATAAAAAAAAAACTTATCAAAAACTCAAATGATTAATTGTAGCTTTTATAAAGCTGCTTGTTTGAAATCAAAAAGGCGCATTGCAGATCCCATAAAACCATTAAATTCTTTGAAGCTCTTATTTGAAACTGAAAGACTTATTGTAGCTTGTACAAATCTACTTATTGGATATAAAAAAGTGAATTTTTGCTACTATAAAGTTTATTTATTCCGATAAACAAGAATGTGTGATGGAGATCCGCAACATCACTCCCTTTACCAGACCAAAGGTCGATGGCTGCGCACTTACAATCTTTAAAAGGCCAAGTTAATGCCTTCTAGTCCGTGTATCTAGTAGATGAAGGAGAAGGCTGGCTTTTTGTGGAAGATGCGTCAATATCTAGGCTCGGTGTCATTTATGGAGTGGCAGAAAGGGGAGAATCTTCCGTCAGGCGATATTCAATGCCTGGGGACTTCCGTTAAAATAAAATTGCATTATTATTTTAAATTCCATTTAAGATGCTAATTTTTTCTTAGTCAATTCAATAATGAAATTCGTGTAACATATAATTAAATAGATACATAAAATGCAGTACCTGTTAGATTAATGAAGTACTTTGTTGGCAGATCTTAGTGCAATATTGAATTTATAAATTACATGATGCTTAAGCGATTTAATATTTATAAAACTTCTTATTGTAACGACTTATCTTAATATTGCATCAACAACAATTCCTATTCGACTGATTTAAACATATTTTGTTAAAACGACAAGGTGCTTTGTTAAACGACCTATAGTTTATTGCTTTTAACAATATTAAAACGGTTATTACAACTTAATTTATGCCAACATTAATAAAGAATCTTAGTAAACTAATCAATCATTTTAATTGTATTGCTGTAATAATTGTATTATATTAACTTTAAATATTCTTTTAATTTTTTATTTTTGCAATAAAGTTCTGGTTAATAAAGTGTTTTATTGAATATATTTTTTTCAGCGTACCAACGTGTGAGATTTTGTTGAATAGAAATTCAAAAATGCATTTCACGTTTCTAAACATTTTCGCAAAGATGTATATTTAGCGTGTTATTGTCTTTGAAAGTTGGAAAATCTGTGTCTCGTCTATTTTGTGAAATAAAAACCTGAAAAAACACGATAATTGTATTTATTAAAGTATTTATAAATAACGTTAATCGGTTCATAAGTTTTTTAAATAGGTATTCGCAATAATGCCCATTCTACGTAACCCCAACTTAATGTGTGTACAACACGCTCTTGGCCTTTTTTTTTAACTTTACTTTTCTTCTCCCTGCCGTCAAATAGGTAGCATTAAAAAAAAGTTATCATGAAATCTAGATTTTTTTTCGAAATCTATTAAATTTTTTAGGTCTGCTTTGAGAGCTAATTTTAACATTTTATCAAAATTTAATTTAATTTTTGATTCTTTTGTTGCAATTTAATTATCTAATAGGCCTATTTTAGTACATCATATATTATCCATGTAATTAAACAAATTTAAAAAAGAAATTGTCTAACCTAACTCTGTCTCCCACTATCAAATCCTGAACAAAAAAAATAGAGAACGATTGCTTCCTAATTAAACAAACTTTTAAGGAACAACATTTTCTGGCCTAACTCTGTCTCCCATTATCAGATCCTTACCAAAACGAGAGAGAGAAATTGTACTCTAATTAAACGCTCGGGTTGTTGAATGAGCTCCTTGACAATTCACTAAGGCCTACCTACAGTATGGGGTTCTTCAATTCATTCAATCATCAAATCCTTCCCAAAAAGAGAGCGAACTTGCTCGCTGAAGTCAATTAAAATAGCATATATAAAATAATCATCTAATTTATGTAACATATACCGGGTAAAACAAAAAAGGAGTACTAAGTCGGCATACCCATTAAGTGTTATAGGTATGTAATCTTAAACACATTTTCAAATTTCTAACTTTATAGAATTGTTTTGTTCTTCTTTCCTAAACAAAATAAGTGACATTCCAAAAATTAGCTGTTGGGTTCATTTTTTCCGAACATGGTGATAATCTTCTATATATACTTTTATTTACAGCCATGCCGTAAAGCCTCTTTAATGGGGTGAGACAGCGTCGTTTTTAGCGAATCAGTTTAATACTAACTACCACTAATACTAACATCTGCATCAGTGTTTTAATGTTGCAATGAATTCCATAAAACAACTCAATGGGTACTTGATTTTTTTTCACAGTTTTATTTGAAACTAGCTTTTGCCCACGGTTCTACCCGCCCTAAATTTGGTTTTCGGTGTTGGTTTTCAACGGCAACTCCTTAATTATAGAAAAAAAAACCGACTTACACTTGACGTTTTTAAGTAGCCTATGTCCTTTCCCGGGACTCAAATTATCTCCATGTCAAATTTCATCTTAATCGGTACAGCGGTTTAAGCGTGAAGAAGAAACAAACAGACATACAGAATTTCTGTCGCATTTATAATAGTTATTATATGGATGGATTTATTTTTAATTCCTCCCTAAGGACAGTCTAAGATTTTAAACCATACTGCCAAGTCTTCAGTAATCATTTGTAGTAAGTATTTATCAACATAAATTCTTCCGTATCATCGACGTAGTTTTTGTAGTATACATTGATGTTTAATATTATGTAGATAGTAAAAAAAAAGAAACAGAATATATCCGTGGTTGCGTAGTAAAGAACTATTTTCCCGCCATTATTTATACGTTTTTTGTTTACAATAGCTTTTGTATGCTACACTAGCTTTTGCTCGCGACTTCTGCCGCACATAATTCGGTTATCGGCTTTGATTCGGATTTCTACGGCAAGCCTAGTTTTTGGTTATATGAAGAAAGTGTGATATATCAAGCTATGGCTGTAGCTATAGTTCGTCCACGAGGAATTCTTTTATAGTTTTCTGAAACTTCTGAATTTAAGGGGATAAGTAGCTTATATCCTTTTCCGTCCCTTCAGCAATCTCTGTGGCAAAAATCAGCTCAATAATTTAAACAAACTAACTGTATTTAATAAGGCAGGTATTAAAAAGTCGTGTGATATTATTATGATATGATGTAAACCCACACTCATGTTTTAATACCCCTCATTATACCATTATACCACAGTTGCATAAATAGGTAACTATAAAGGCTACCGCCTGAAGGGGATGCAGGGCATGCAGGGGTAGTTCCTGAGTTACCCGGGTATACCTGGTTCTGGAGTACATTGAATGTAGTGGTTCCCCCGGTTCTCTAAAAAATAGAAAAAATAAAATAAATAAGCATGTCAGTTTTTGATTTATTTTGGTTTAAAATTTTACTAAACGATTGCAAATGTAAAACAATTTTATTTCATTCCTGTAACATCCACAAAGTATTCAAGTGAGTTTTTAAAGAATTTATCCTCAACCGATTGAAATAAAATTTTGCATACACGTTTAGTTTAAATGACAGTTAGCTAAGTGACGTTCTTTTAAAAAATGCTGGTAGCCAAAATTGGTGGACTACTTAGTTATTTTTTAGCACTCGCATAATATGGGTGTCAAATGAAAGGGTTTACTGAGAAGAATACGAATAAACTGACGTCTGGGTTTAACCCTTCGAGGAGATGGTGTGCTACTGCCCGACTACACAGTAAGACTAAGTGGGTTCGTGTCGTATGTAATATCAATATAGGTTGATTTTAGCTAGGCGAATTCAAGCAGTGGTAAAAAAGCGGTGGAAAACAAGATGGCGGGGTGGTGTTTGTGTGTGTGTGTGTGTGTGTGTGTGTGTGTGTGTGTGTGTGTGTGTGTGTGTGAACCGTATTTCAAAAACAAGCAATAGAACCGGGTATACGCGGGGTCCGTTCCTGGATGGAACCGGCTCAAATTCGAAACTTTCTTTTTCATTCAGTTATAAAATTAAGTCGCGGATATTCATTTAGCGGATATTTATTCTACTGTAATTACAACTTTCGATTATTTTTTAATGATTATTTTAACTTCCTAAAAGATTAAAGGAATAACGATTACAATATGATTTGGTATTTAGGTATAATAAGTATAATAGTTTCTTATTTATTTTATTTTTTTGCAAAAAAGTTGGTTGTTTAAGACAGCCAAGTGAACGAAGTCGGAGGCTGAAGCTTGTGACTTGAGAGGAATGAAACATGCGAATAACGCATTTTCTCTAATCTATCGTCTCAGACCAAAACAATATATGTGACTTTAATTTAATAATGATATGTAGTTAAAAAAATCAATCAAGTGCGAGTCGGACTCACGCACCGTGGGTTCTGTGCCACTATTTACGTAAAGTACGAACATCAACAATAACAAAAATTGTGCCGCTAAGTATTGTGCCCATCCAAAAACTGACCAAGCCCGAAGTTGTTTCACTGTGAATTTCGTTTTCAATAAACAAATGTGTTACTGTTTTTCTCAATAATCTATACTATTTTCGCTGGATGGAGCTCATACGGTAATTTAGGATATTAATGGCTCAAGTCTGTCTCACACTTGGCCAGTTTTTTTTTTTTATACTTCAAAGCTTACATAATAACCTGCAATTTTGAAGCTTGTATGTATTACTGTTTTTACGATAGAGCAAAAACAACGGAAACTAGTTCCTTGTATAGGAACCCCTGAAACATTTCCTTTTTAATTTTTTTTTCTTATTTTTTAAGTAACCCGTCATTACAACACATATTCTGTAAAAAAATCAGGCTTCTAACTGATTCGCTTCAAAAGATGGAGCCTTAATGGTCGCACAGACAGACAGACAGCGTTGGAACCCTCAGAAACTAAAAACGACGCTAACCATATACTCTTAACAAAATATTTCGTGTAATGGATGAAATAATGAATGGATGTAATGTATGAATTTAAAACAAACTAAATAAGCCTGAAATCGAGAGGTTCACTAACCTTGAAGAGTTTTACTACCCAACGCCTGGTTCCATCATCAGAACAGCTCGATAGAACCAAATAATTATATTGCCATCGGTATTACATACATTTGCAAAGCTCCAAATTGATACTATAATAAGAAGTTCGTTATATTCGAATTACAATTTTTGTTTACATACATTGTTAAAGGTGAAGATAATAAAAACGTTAATTTTGAAGTATAAACTCATAAAACAGGCTCACTAATTTATTTATAAAATACGGGCCAAATACGTGTCATACACTTGCATCAAATTAGGGTTGAACCTATTTTAATCAAAAAAAAATCTAGCGGAGAAAAGAAGTTAGAAAAGAATTAAAAGTTAGGGATGGGGGACAAATTTTTGGCATCTTAGAGAAAAAAATACCTTAAAAACGTTAAATAATTTTTTAAAGATCTATTGTTTTCTTAGTTTATTGTATGGCAAGCTATTCTTAAAAAAGTGTTTTTCTTAATTTCATACAGGGAGCTAGATTATTTGGAACAGTCTCGAGTAAGCCAGACATTCGAAAGAAAAATGTATGCAAGTAGGTCTTCACAGGTAATACGTACTTCACATTCAATATTTACTATTTGTGTATTTATTTTGTGCTTGATAGAAAATCTGTTAAAAAAAATAAATATTACTAATATTAAATTTATAGTAAACAATTTGTAGCTAACATAAACAAATATCCTTTTGTTCCATATTTTATTGATTATCAGAATCGCGTATATATACATTTTCTACATTATACTACAATAAAAAGTCTAGATTTTACTTACTAAATTCCTTTATTTAGACAAATGTTACCATAAATTCCAAACCAATTCAAAAATTAAACCTTTATAATAATAGTTACTCTAAATTACAACGATTCTCCCTAAAAAACCACCCTATTTCACTGTTGGCTAGCGCGAAAAACGCCTATGTGCTTCTGATAATTAAAATTGCAGCATTGGACTTGCTTGCCAGTTAATTGTTTCCAATTACTAGCAGACCTACGGGGTGTTTCGTATATATATAGGGGCTAGCGTGGTACAATCGTCATTCCAAGTCGGAACGTAGAACAAACTCGCGTCGCTTAGGCGGAAATTTCTAGGCGAGTACTGGCAACCCAGCAGCGCCTACGTTAGTTCGTTTGAGATCTCTGAAAATTAGTAAATAACATATTGTAATCATGCAGTCTTTGGTGAGTATTTAATTTTTATTTACCTATATTTGTATCGCTGTGTTAGTTAAAAATCTGCAAATTCAATTTTAATTTTATTTTGTATGTGAAATGTAATTAAAAAAACTACAGACTATAAAGTGGTCTATAAAGTAAAAAATATCGTCTATTTTATTTTTAATTTAGTATAAAATAGTAGTTTGGGTTTTATTCTTGGTTCTTTTTCTTAAACAGTTATTCGCACGCAACTTGCATGTATCTACTTAACATGAGGAGAAAGTAACTGGTTCAGTAAACTTAGTATCGCAAAACAGTCAAAAACACAAAATTACATAAATATACGTGTATTCATACCTCAATTAATTTATCAACGCCCTTGTCTTATCCCAGATGAATTTCGAAAATACGTCTTGTTTTACCTGCGGGAACAATTTCAAATTGCGTCTTTTTAATTTTTTTTAATTCCGTTTATTTAACCATAAAAAAGAATCAAATAGACAGACAGAATAAACTTCGCATTTAAAATAGAGAGTACAAACAATTAATCCTACTAATATTATAAATGTGAAAGTTTGTTTGGATGGATGTTTGTTACTCTTTCACGCTTCAACCACTGGACGGATCAGAATGGAACTTGTCATACATATAGGTTAGGTCCTGGAATAGCTTATAGGCTACTTTTTATCCCGATTTTCCCGCGGAAATAACTAAAGCCGAGCTTAAACGAACTATAGCTATAGCTACAGCTTGATATAGCAAACTTCATTAGCGTAATTAAGGAGTAAATCACAGTCGCCGATAACCGAATTTAGAGCGGGCTAATTAAGGAGTAAATCACAGTATTAATACTGACATTAAATAAAAGAGTCCCACGCCGATAACTGAAATTAGGGTGGGCGGAGCCGCTGGCAAAGTCTAGTTTTGTATAAAAACGAAAGGTATTTGGTACTTTATTTCAAAAATAAATAGATGTAGCTAAGAATATTAGATTCTCTTAACTTATCGCCCCTACAAACTAAAGACAAATGCAAATTTTGCCTTGTTATTATATTGCAAAGTTGCATTTCTGAATGGAGTGGCAACTGTAGGCTCTGTAAAAGATACTTGTGTCTTATGTAGATCTGAGCACAAGAATAAAAGGAAGTGACAGCTGGCTCAGCTGCTTGACGCACAACATGAAGGTTCCGCGTTCGTTTCCCAGTAGCAGCTGTGGTTTTGTAACTGTCTTTGTAGCCGTTTCTCTAGTACCTACACGGAATCCTAATTAGAAAGATTAATTATTTTTTATAGTATTATTCGTGAAGTCGTTTATTATCCGACAGCAAAAGGGTTAGGTTTTTGCGCGTATCTGTGTATGTATGTGGCATTCTTTATACCCGCATATCACCCAAACGGCTGAATGGATTTAATAAGATTGGGAATAGGATTATTGAGATACCGTTGGATTTGTGTCAGAGTATAGGATGTATTTAATTAAAGCGAACGAGGCGGCCATTAAACGCCATTATGTAACATTAAAAAAAAATATTTAAATTTAGCGATACTCTGTGATATAAACTGTGTTAAACTAATATGTTTGTAGTTTTACAACATTATTATTAAATTAATGCCGAAATATCGGAAGCAAAATGTATCGTGGTAAGGCGTGTGATAGTTTTTTTTAAACATTTTTTTAACCTAAATATGACCTTATTTATTCATTTTAATTACTCATAAGAATGTTTTATATATGTTCAAAGCCGGTAAATATTTGTGTTTATATAAAAACAGTAAAATACCTTACCAATTTCATCTACTCCTTGAGCTAGGCAAAGCTTAAAGGTTCAGATATAGTTACAGGACGAACGAATTATAGAATCCATACTAATACTATAAATGTGAAACTATATGTCTTGTCTGTCTGTCTCACTTCTTCACGCTAAAACCACTCTACCGATTAAGATGAAATTTGGCATGAAGATAGTTTGAGTCCTGAGGAAGGACAGAGGCTACTTGAAAACGTCAAGTCTGAGTTGTTTTTTTATATAATCGAGGAGTTACCATTAAAGTCCTACACCGATCACCTAATTTAGGGCAGGTGAAACCGCGGGCAAAAGCTATTAGGTTATATGCACAAAATTCAAAACTTAATGTATTTCATTTGTAACATAATAAGTTTTGTTTTATGCATATGTTAAATAAACATATACTTAATATCTAGACTAAAGACAACCGGATCTCCATTTCCGTTGTATTAGACTTTTAAATATAAATCATAACTGATATAGAATTATAGCTTAAACAGAACTGACATATTGAGACCAGCCTTCTATTCGATAGTATCAAATAAATTTCAAAACGCCTTATAAACTATGCCTTCTATATAAATTATAATAAAGTAACAAAATAATTCCACGGGGTTTAGGCTTAGGCCACTCAAAACCCCATTGAATACAGCAAATTTAAACTATCCAGCTATTAACATCCTTCCATTTTTCGATCAAAATTTTTTTACTTAAAATTACAATAGGTTATTGTAGTTAGATTACAACTGTAGAACTGCAAAATACATGAGATACCTAGTGGCAGGGAATCCATCCTCACACCTTGGGAACTAAATAGTCACGCACATAGTGAGGTTACAGAGAAACTTCCTCCCACGTTGGGCTGTGGAATGAGCTACCTGCCAAGGTTTTCTCTAAGGACTACAGTAGGTATGGGGTTCTTTAAAGAAGAAGGGTCAGCAACGCGCGAATAATGACCCTGGTGTTGCAAGTGTACATAGGCAACGGTGATCACTTACTATCAGACGGACCGTTAGCTTGTTTACCACTTTAGTGGTATAAAAATAAAACTTAAATTATATAAAGCTGACTAAGCAACATGAAAATAATGTCAAGGGCATTATAAAATAAAACAATTAGCCTTATGATTCATCAAATTATCCTATTGAGTGTTTCGCCTACAACAAATTGTGTTTATAAACAATTTTGCATAATTTGTCTAAAATATTTTAGGTTAATAGAGTGATTATTAGTTTCAGCATTTGCATAAAGTTGTTAAGCATAAACTGTACTAGTTAATTGTTTAATTAATTCAATGCATATAACTTAATAAGCTTTGGTAAGAATATTTTATATAAACTATAACTTAACATAAAAAAGGATCTGGTTTTATCTTCCTATAATATTTATAAGATTTTTCACACATAGCACTTATAAATATAAAAAAAATATACACAGAAATACGTAGATGACAAAATGAACTGCGTATAACTCAGGTTCTCCGCAGACAGACAGAAAGAATAATTATATATTTTATATAATATTGTCACGTGAACTCAAAGTGCAAGATTGAACTTGCACGATCCTATTGCGAGAAAATTGTCAAAATTGACTTCAAATCTCATTTTTCTTTTTATTTCTTAAGTTATGTTAAATTCTAATATTACCTACTGCATTTGGCGGGCGAGATATAAATTGTGCGTAGATATGCGTCATATTATCAGGACTCCATAGGTTTATGATTTGAAAGAACTCTTGTGGGCGGACCGATTATTAGGCAGTTGCTTACTCAATCTATAAATAGTTCACGCTCTTGAATATTAACTCACCTTTGAAACTAACTCTTCTAACATCAAAAACAATACAAAAAATTAAGGAAAATTAATAAACTGGACTTTTAATACCAAAATATTGCAACATTTTTAACATCATTAAATTAAATAAAACTAAAATAGTAAATGTTTGCACAACAATCCCTTGTAGGTAAAAATTTAGTTCATAGAGGGTATAATAAAACACAAGGGAAAAAATAATCCCCCCTTTTCCATTTCAGCAAGTCAGGAGTATAATGCTGGTGATTTCCTTTTCATGTAGCCATCTAAGTTCAGTTACACTACATTAGCTGCAGTGTTGCAGTGATAGGCTCACTACCTATCACTCAGGACTAAAGGGGGTGGTAAAAAGAGGTACATTATAATTTGAGCCTGTATCCAGGCACATACAATCGTATATAAAAATGAAAAAGAAATCTTGTACTAAATTACAGGCTAAAAGGAAACTAACTTTCTTACCTCAGTAATGACAATTTGCAAAAAAATATATTTTAACCTTATTAGCCAATGAAGCGAGCAAAATTGCACTGTAAATATTTTGCAGTACCTGCACGAAATTTTCTTACAACCTTGCTTGAACCATAACACTTCCTCACGCCCCCGACTTCCTTTCTTAGGCAACACATAAATTGCAATAGCGACTGGTTGTGCACCAGTTCACCGAATGATAATTCCAAACCGTTGCAACATTCAACTTGCATCAGAATGCAAGGTGAATCGATATGAGGTCCACGCCCACGAATCTAACCACAGCTTTGTCCAGGGGAATTGTAACAGAGATAGCTTACGGCAGTTGAAAATTGTACTGAAAATATAGTCCAGTCAAAAACTTTTGATAATTTTGATAGTTGATAATTTTTAGATTATTAATAATCAGGTGGACATGTGTTACATCATTAATGACATGATTTAACAAATTAATAAGTATAGTCTTGAGCTTCGAATACACAGATTATTTTTAGATTTATTTTCATTTACAAAAGAAAACATTATTATTTTTTTTTTTTTTAATCTCTATACTAATTTTTTGTTTCTTTATAAATGAACAGGTAGGTATCAATTTTCGAAACGTAAAATATAGAAAAACTACAATGTTAAAACAAATCCTATTTAATTAATAGTTTAAGGACATAAATTAGGACCTTTCGCACTAAAGGTCTTAGTTATTTATCATTAGGTAAATGTCGAAGGTTTATAGTCCAGCACGATAAATTCAAATTACTAAAGTGGTTAAATAAAATAAATTTGACAGTTTATCATAATCAGTAATGTGTCAGTAATGTCCAAAAATATTTAACTTTACTAATAAATAGAGCTATACCTTCAGTTCTCTTCTAGACTTCCTTCTTTTTTGCTAGTCATGAAATAGGAATTTATTTGTCTTCGATTTCAAACATCTTAGAAATATAATATATAATTTCTAGATTTAAAATACCTATTTACCAAATTATATTCCTAGACTTCAAATCGACATAGTTAAAAGCTGTGAAATAAGAAAAAGCACTTCTAATTAGATAGATACAAATCAGCACTTGAAATATATTTTTGATGTGGTTTCTAAGGCAATTAAAATTTTAAAGCGGTTACTGGTAGATACATATTTCTACTTCCCATTATACGATGAATATGGTCCAAGAATCTTTTTATATGTTAATCTATGCCGTTAATTTTAGGGCAAAATTACTTCCACAAGAAAATAATTTAAAAAAAAAGAAACTTAATACTTTAATAAATAATAGAAAGTAATTCAACTCTTTCATACTCTCCATAACGCTTGGCAAAAAACGCTTTTTTTATTACTTAGTTTCTACTAAGTAATGTTTATTAACATTTAATAGCTTAGATATGCTGATTTCAGCTTAGGTGAATAGAAACTGAGTTACGCACATTAATTTAACGATTAGAGACGACGATTTAATGATACATCACCCTAAAAAATTTAAACCAATTATTCAGAAAGTGATGAAAATTAAAATCAAGTCTAATAATTTACATTTTAATAATAAATTAATAAATAACATTTACAAAGGATATATTATTGAAATGATACTTCTAGGTCAGCCTGATAACTTCAGAAATTGAGACCAT
Organism: Apoda limacodes; assembly: GCA_946406115.1. Lineage (NCBI taxonomy): Eukaryota > Metazoa > Arthropoda > Insecta > Lepidoptera > Limacodidae > Apoda > Apoda limacodes. The sequence continues at coordinate 15,664,565 of OX291559.1, forward strand.
CCATTAGATGTCGGTTATATTATATAGCTTAGTGGTCAAAATATTTTCTAAGCCAGGGTTAAGTAGAATTTTGTTAACTTGGTACTTTGCTGCGCCCTGTGCTTTCGTGGAAAGCGAAGCCCTTGCGTCTGCAAGTGTATAATATAAAAGCCGTCGAATAATTATCACAAGTTTGTAGGTTAACCATTGAATAATTACCCGACGGAAGGATGTTCCAAAACCATCTTTTTATCCCTTGTTGCCTTAAGAACGATCTTTCACTTTCCGACAAGTAAAAAATTTTTCATTATCATACACAGCTTTAAACTGAAAAGTGATAAAGGTAACAATTTAATTGGACTAGATTTTACTAGATTTTAGTTTCTGATTACACACTTATACTGGTACATACCATTAAGAACGTACTGCATTACCCTATATCAATAATTTCGGTCATAGTATCAAATTACTTGTTACATGAAGGTGGTGATAACTAGTGCGTGGTTTTCTAATAAATACTATAGTAGTGGTTACATGAATTATATTGAAAGAGCAATATCATTTTCAATTTTACAATTAATTAGGTGAAACTATGTCAATATGTTTAATATTTAAATATTATTACGGTACATGACAAGTGTCTAAGAAATATTTTAATAGACTTACGTATTACCTTATATTTTTATCCAACTTTAACCATTGCACAGTCCATTTGATCGTCCTGTCCGCTGTACCGATTAAGATGAAATTTGGTATGGAGATCGTTTTAGTCTCGGGAAAGGACATAGGATACTTGAAAACGTCAAGTGTAAGTCGCTTTCTTTATAACTGAGGAGTTCCCGTCGAAATCCTAGACCAATGACTGAATTTAGGGCGGGTGAAATTGAAGTGTTAATATAAAATTACAAATTAAAAAAAGAAAGAAATGCCCTAAATATAAAAAAAAACGCACATATTTGCTAAATATATAACCGATTTAAAAGTATAAATAGCGTTTCGATAACAATGAAGTAATTTAAAAGACGGAAGGAGGAAAATCCGGCTACGATGTTAACAAGCAGCCGTCAGAATGATTAAAAAAGAAACGACATTTTATTTCAATTTCAATTCCATACACTTTCTATTTGGCAAATACAAAAGGGGCGTTTTGTTGACAGCATTGAGAGCTATGACATCGCACAGGCATTGTAATCGTTCGGTTCACCAAATTTAAACAAACAATATGGCCGTTCACTATTTGACAGCGCATCTAACAACATTATAAATTTACGTGTTTACTATTATTTATATGTTAAAGATTGTTGGTTTGTTTGTTTGTCCATCTTACAAGTCGCAACGAAGCATCAAACTGTGCTGAAATTTGGCACAGAGATTGGCTAGTTTTTATTTCCTTCAAAGTTCCCGCAGGAATACTTGTACAGGATTCCACGTTGAAGAGCTATAGCTCGCTATAGCAAATTAACACGCTAAGCCGTGGTAATACCTGTGTATAGCGTTTATTAACACGATAATTAACAGCATTCATCTTTATAGCGGCCCACTATTAATGAAGTCTTCTAACTTAATTTCTGTTTTAACCCACACTTATCTGTTACCGATATAAAGCAGACATGTTATCAAACAATTATTTACAAGAGACTTTAAATTAACTGTCAAAATAGGAAAAAGTAAATACAAAATATTTTTGTTATGACATAGCTTACGTTTTTGTTACAAATTGCGTTAGAAGTCATGTAAAGTTTTATAAGTTTAAGTAGAGTACAAAAGCATTACTCAAGTTCCGTGTAGGATTGTAGATTTATCGCCCGTTACCACAGTAACAGGTAAGTTATTTTAAACCTTCGGTAAAACAGCTATGTATTTTATCTGTCATCTGTGTTTAGTGCGTGCAAGTATGCCACGCCCTCGTCTGGTAAATCGAGCCATTACTTAGCTCTAGTTACGTTACTTGTTATATAGTTCACTGTTTTGCAAACCCTATTAAAACATAGGTCTATTTTGCCATTTATGGTGCATAATTTAATGCTAATTTAATAATTTGTTGTGAGTACTTGCGTATACACAGCATCTATTATTTGCAATATAATTAACATTTTTTGGGTAGATATTTATAATCTTATTTTACGGTACTACAAGTAGGTCTTGAAAATAATCGATAAAAATAAGCTACTAATTTTAATCATGAGCTGTTCAAACGGATATTTACCAGTAAAAATTAAAACAACTACAGTTGGGGGTTTGGTCCATTTTTTGTTTGTATTTTGCTTTCTAATAAGATATGAACTAAAAAATTTTTGCTAAAAATTTAGGTACTCTTATTAAAGTTTATTTAAAAACGTAAGAACACGTTTTAGGGCTAAAAATACATTTAATAAAATATAGAACATTAAAAAATAACTAACGCGACAGTAACGCGGATTATTAATAAAATGGTAATTGAAATTATAGCTATAAATAACGAAACATATTAAGTTTATTACGTCTTAGAAAGTCTAGGAAATAATTTCGTCCCTCAAAAGTAGATCAACTTCAAAGACATAATTTTTTTGCAATCTTTTTACTGCTATTTTAATGTTCTTATTGAAGCAATAAACAGCTGTGTAAGTAATTATTCTTAAGTTTGTGAGATAATGAAAAAAAATCACACGCCCTGTTTATACAAGGCGAGTGTTACAGATTAACGAGTAGAAAATATGTCTTAATTATTATTTTTTGTGCCAGTGTTGCCAATGAGCTTGTCACCTTGGTGGTATCAAAAAAACAATTTTATGGAAAATGCCAAATTAGTAATTAATTATTATTATTTTTAATTACAAAATTGTTAATTATTGAATCAATGAAGCTAGATTCTTAAAATCGAAAACATTATCAAATTCAAAATACAATTATTCCTTTTTTCAAACAAACAACAGTATAAACACAATAGTTCAAGATTTTTTTCATGATTTGTACAATTACTTTGACAGCAAAAACTAACTCAACATGATCTGTTCAGTTTTCAGAGTTAACGAACACACGCCAATTAAGGCCTGTGTTCCTAAATTTGAACCAGCATACTGGCCAGTACGGTGTGACGTCATATTTCGGTAGCAGTATGACGTTAGATAATGACGTCACACCGTACTGGCCAGTATGCTGGTTCAAATTTAGGAACACAGTCAAGATATCGTTTAGTTTCCATGTACAATCGCAAATTGTCATCATAACTGTAGTGCACTGGACCATGTAATGACATCGCCGATTGCTGCAATCTTTCGATTATTAGAAAAAACGATACCAATGTAATAATATATCATCTATAAATTGCATTTCGTATTGCATTATCTAACAATATTTTGTCAGAAATGTTGTCAAGAATATAATTTGGTGTTGTAATCTATAAAATTGGTTCCTTACAATTGGAGAATTTGAAGAAACTGTTTTTAATAAAATCTTTTCCTCAATTTTACAAAGTCGGATCAGATTTTTTTTTTTAACGTGCCAAGTACACCGATTCAAACACTTGCGTGCAACATTCGTGCGTAGCGTGAAATCGCCGAGTTCACGCTCCGTTTGCTTTTATTTTTATGGTCAAGGGCGAACCGGTACAGTCGCGTTCTTATTTACGTTTATATTTGCATTTTTATTAAACTGATACCTATAGGTACGCCGTATGTCTGTAAGTTAAACTTTCAAACTATGGCATGTTGTTATGGGAGGTAATATTCTGATTGGAAATGCAATTAATTTTAATTAAGTAGATACATGACGCAATGGCAATAGTAGATACATGACTATTGCCATTGCGTTTTTTTTAAACTTAGTAGTATAGCAACCAATGTCTTGTCAACTGGTGTAAATATTAACTTAATAAAATCAATTCCGGCTTTTGGTAAAATATGTTAATTCACATGACTAATTAATATAGTAAATTAGCCCTATAGTTTACCTTTGTTTACGGAGGATTTGAACTCCGGATCTTCAGCATTGACACGACACAAGTTTTGATTAAGAATTGCATTGGTAGTAATGATTGCCTGCCAAACTGTGGGACACAGATTTGATCCATGCACAGGACAAATATTTATGTCGTGAATATTATTGTTTGTTTTGAGTCTGAGTGGTTTCTATGTATCTACAATATGAATTTCTTTGTCCAATTCGGACTAACTTCCTATATTTTGTCTGGAACTGATCCTCTTTGGACTCCCTGGTCTTTCATTTTACCGCTTTTACTCTAAAGCTAGTATTTTACAACTTATGGGCTATTTATAAAGCCACCTTAGTCCAGATACAACGTATTTTGTTTAAAAAAAGAAGCTATCCCTTACATTATGGTCTGGGTGTGTATCGAGTCACTGCTGGTTACCCCTTCTGCGAATAAAACCGGGGCGTTAAACAAACATACCTTTGCCTATAAAAAAGGATACATGTATATTTTTATCAGTTGTCTACGAAATCTGTATAATGTTTATGAATATTTTTTATCTTTAGATTATCTTCGCTGCCGCTCTCTGCTTGGCACAAGCCTCATACTACGCAGGCCCCCCAGCGCACGTTCAGCTCAGCGCGGATGGTCATCACGTACTCGACACACCGGAGGTTGCTCACGCTAAAGCCGCTCACTTTGCTGCACATGCCCAAGCCTCATCCGCTCACGGAGCGTGGGCCCCCGCTGCGGGCTACATCGCTGGAGCTGGTGGTTACGGCGGCGCTCACTACGGTGCTCCTGCGGCTGGTGAGTTTCAACACTTTCAACCTATTCAAAATATAGTAGATTATATGTCACAGTAGACATTAATAATACACACTTGTACTCGTAAAGAAATAATATAAATAAGCAAAGCTACAAACAAAATTAAATAAGAAATACTAAACTTTAAATATTATAAAATAAGGAACTTTCCCTTTGTGCTAGGAATATTATGGTTATGACTGAAAAGAGGTTGGTTTCGATCATAGCCTTTATTTTTTATTTTTTTTGCACTTAGTACAGTAGTCTGATACTTGACAAAATCCAAGCCTTAAACAGCGAGAAAGATCAATTTGTACTCACTTAATACATTTCTTTCACAACAGGTCTTTACAAATACGGTCCAGCACCGCTAGCACATGACGGCCGTGTCATCGACACCCCTGAGGTCGCACACCTGAAGGCTGCTCACGCTGCCGCTCACGCCAACGCTGCTCACGGCGCCCTCGCTCACGCTGCGTATGCTCCCGCCGCGTACGCTCACGCTGCGCCACTGGCTAACTTTGCGCCTCTCGCTCACGGCGGCGCCGGATACGCCGCTGGTTACGGAAAATGGACTGGTCCACCAGCTAACATCCAGCTGACGCACGACGGCCAATACGTAGTCGACACCCCTGAGGTCCAACACGCTCGTGCCGCCCACTTATCCCAGTACGCGGCCGTCGCTCACGCCGCAGCGTCAGCACCCGAAGAACCATGGGGCGCCCACGGTCACGGATGGCATTAAACCCCCTACCTCTGACTTAAGCTACAACCACTGCCTGAATACTTTTTTATACAAAATGTCGATAAAAAATACAAAAAAATATGTTAAATGTATATAGAGTTGAATGCGAGCTGTGTACTTACTTATTGCAAACGAATCTTTGTACAGCGAACTTAAAAATGTAAAAATAAAAAAATCTACATAATAATTTATTTTCTTTCTGTTATTGTTCTATGTTCTGAATATAATCCATGAATTCTATAACTGATAAACTACCAACTTTATGCAATAATATTAAAGTCACCAATTGATTCAAATTCGATTTTTGCTGCGTTTTGTTGACGGCGTTAAGAGCTATAACATCATTTCATCATTTTGTTTAAATTATTTGATCGAACCTTTTAAATTATCGAGATGAAACAGAAAAAAATGTTGGTATTAATCGCGCCACGTAAGTTGAACCTGCGCAGTAACACCTTTTTGGTTCGTTAGTATACATTTGTCCGGACTGTACCTGCGCAGACGGCCGCCATTTTAGTTCAACTTACATGGCGCGAACTATAGTATTAGGTCCTTACATATGAAATTGATGTTTTATAGAACTGACCACTTTGATCTGCAAAAGCCGGCGTTTTTCCAAATTCAAATTTATTTCAATTTTAAGCTTGTCTTATTTGTATTTCGAATGTAATAATTCATTTGTTTTCGCGTCATTCAATTTTGCTTTGACATCGTTCTGTGTTTAATATGGAAAACATAAAATATCGCATTATTTTCGAATACGATTTCCATCCTGGCACTAGCGCTGCAGAAACAGCTCGAAGGATTAATGATGTGTACGGAGAAGCCGCTGTAAGAGAAAACACAGTACGTTTTTGGTTCCAACGCCTTTGTTCTGGAAATTTGACCTCCAGAACAAACCTCGTGGACGGCCGGAGACCCTAGTTGTCAATGAGGAATTGAAAGTGATCGTGGAATCGGATCCAGCTCGAACCACGTCAAAGTTAGCTACAGGCTTCGGTGTGAGTGATAAATCCACTTTGAAAAATTTGAAACAATTTGGAAAAGTGAAAAAGCTTGAAAAATGGGTACCGCATGAACTAAGTAAACAAACCAACAAACACGCGTCGACTGCTGCGTCACGTTACTTAATCGTCACAATAACGAGGGGACTTTGAATCGTATTTTACTTATGATAAAAAATGGATCCTATACGATAATCGGAAACACTCATCACAGTGGTTAAATCCAGGAGAACCAGCTAAATCCGGCACCAAGCGGAAGTTTACTCAAAAAAAAGGTACTAGTTAGTGTCTGGTTGACCAGCGTTGGTTTCATCCACTACAGCTTCCTAAGTCAGACGATTACAGCAGATCTGTATTGCCGACAATTGGAAACCATGATGGAGAAGCTAGCCGTTAAACAACCGAGATTGGTCAACTGCTCTAGCTCACTGCAGCTTGAGGACAACGCTAGACCATACACTGCACAACAGACGGTGGCGAAACTAGAGGAGGTAGGATAAGAATGTCTCCGTCACTCACCATACTCCACAGACCTTGCTCCAAACGATTACCACTTGGATAATTTCTTAATTGGAAAAAAATCAATTCAGATGAGGCAGTCCAAAATACATTCAAAGATTTTGTTGATTCTCGCTCCCACAATTTTTTTAGCAAAATTATTAATGAACTCCCTATAAAATAGCAAAAGTGCATAGATCGAAAAGATACCTACTTTGATTGGTAAAATAAAAAAATGAAAAAAAAATGAAAAAAAAACCGACAGTCAAAAAATCTAATAATAGTAAATTTATTACCCACCGCAACACAGAGAGAACAAGGAATGTTCTACTATTCAGGTGTCGAGTTAATAGCATATTTCGTTTTTTTATTTTGTACCTCTAAGGTAGCAAACAAGCATTCGATCCACTTAATGAGAGCAACCTACGGACGCTTGCAAAACCGGGATCTTTTACTAACCATTACATTACTTGCGAGTCGCCGATCCTTTAAAAATGTTTTTTTTTGAAGAACCCTCTATTGTAATCCCTAGAAAAAACCTCGACAGGGAGCTCATTCCATAACTTAAGCGTTCGCGGAAGGAAATCCCTCTGAAACCGCACTGTACGTGACCATTTAGGTTGAGAAGTGTGATGATAAATTTCCTGCCGATGGCGAGCGGTACGATGGTATAAAGCAGTCATGGGTATAATTTCAAACAATTCCTCAGAAAACAGCCCATTTGGTAGGAAGTAGGCGTGAGTATCGTTTTTAACAATTCCTTAGAACACAGCCCATTTTACAAGCAGTACAATACACACAAGGAGGCGAACTCTCTCCGCAGACTTAGGGTTCGATATGGCTTGTGAATTTAGGATTGTCGACAATTCTCTCAGCTTATTGTTGAACTGAGTCAAAAGGGCCAAGCTGCTATCCTTGTAACCGCCCAGAGATTGTAGCAATACTCCATAGAAGAAGATAGAAGCCGGACTTGCGAATAGTGAAGCAACAACCTTTAAGGTAAGGCTCTGAGACTAAGTACCTACTGCTTCAGTCAGATGATTACAGTAAGTTTTTAGCTTCACCTGGTCTTTCAAATGATCTCGGAGCTGAACGTCGCTGAAGATGTCCGCAACAAGGACTCCAATGCTCTTAGCAATGGTAAGAGACATGACCTAGAATTGTGGAACCTGAGAACATAGAGTTATCCTAGAGGTGAACTTTGTTAGGTTAAGTCGGACCAAGTTTTCCCGTCCCCAGCCGGAGACCTTGGATAGAGTTGCCGCGAAATTCTCCGCAATTTTTCGCCACATCCCACACAACGAGGGATGTTTACACGGCCCTTGTAATCTTGTCTTAGGTACCGTCATTAGAAATGTATGTTGTTAATGAAGCACACATCATTGTTATGCAGCAGAAACATTGTCGGAGACAGCTCAGAGTCTTAGGACACTAGCTTTACTATCATTGCTATTAGATCAACTACCGTCAACTGCCACCCATTTGCACAAACCCTCGAGCAGTCCATAAGATGGCAACTTCGACAGTAGACCCCGGTGCCTTCATCTTAATCTCAATAGCTAGTGCCCATCGATTTTTTTATACCACTAAGGTGGCAAACAAGCTTATGGTCCACCTGATGGTAAGCGGTAACCGTAGCCTATGGACGCTTGCAACACCAGGGGCACCACTTGCTCGTTGTTGACCCTTCAAAAATCTAATAACTTCTTTCTTGAACCTCATACTATAGTCCTTGTAGAAAACCTTGGCAGGGTAAAGGCCAAGCTGGTATCCGGCTGCACCTGCCTAGAAATGGCAGCAGTACTCCATATGGGGCCGAAATATGACTAGTAAAGCAGCAAGCAACCTTTGCTCCGAGTCGAAGTACTGATTTGCTCTGTTGAGTACACCAAGGGTTTTTTGGTCGCCAGCTTCACCTTGTCTTGCAAATGATCTCGGAACTGAACATTCCAATGTCCTTGGAGATGGAGAAGGGTGTGCTCTGAAATTGTGGGACCTCAGTGAATCGAGTTATCTTAGCAGGGAACGCGCAGACTTGTGTCTTTGTAGGGTTGAAACGGGCCAAGTTTTCCCGTCACTAGTCAGAGACCTTGGACTAAGTGGTCTCGATTTGAATCACAAGATCTCCGCGCTTTTTCGCCACAACAGAACTAGGGATGTTTGCACAACCTTTGTAATAAGCGTCTCTAGTACTGTCATCTGCATAGCAATTTTTGTTGTTCATCAGCATTACTGCCGATACTATGAGAGCAACTACCGTCAACTACGGCTCTGCCCGACAAAAAGCTAGCCACCCACTTCCACAAAGCTTCGGGCATTCCTTGAGATGGCTAATTCGATAGAATCCGGGATGCCAGACCCGATCGAACGCGTTCGTTATGTCCAAGCTACATGCCTGCCTCCCCCTGACTCTCAATGGCTAATGCCCATCAGTGTGTGAGATACACAAGAAGGTCACCAGTCGAGCGACCATGGCGAAAACCATATTGACGGTCGCTGACCAGGTCGTGTTTTTCTTGGTATCTTAAAAGCTGTGTGTTGATCACACGCTCCCTCACCTTAGAGAGGTAGGGGGTTATAGCCATAAAGCCTGTATCTGATATTTTTCCCTTTTTGGGCACCAGATGCACAATCGCAGTCTTCCAAAGTGCGGTAAGAAAGCACCAAGAGGCGCGTGAGTACAGTACATAACTTACTGCAACGTTCACTAGACCTCCAGCTGCGTTATGGACAAATCCGGCATGTTCTTACCGTAATTCATCTTTCAAATTTAAGGAAAAGAGACTGTTGAGTAAGGCGGCTTTGTCTTTAGCAATATGGGCTAAGTCACCATTGGTCTTTGGCAATGGTTTCCACAATGACTTGAAAAAGTTTTAGAAAGCGACCTGAAAACAGTCCTGCAGTGGAATCCTCCCAGAAGAATAGCTTGTAGGTAGCCGACCTATTTTGCCGATAAATTGAAATTTACCGCCAACCTCCTTTACTCCCTTTGCCTTAGTTCGTGTACTAAAAAACGACTAAGCGCGGGTTGACATTGGCTAGTGGACGTTATGTTACGTTTATGTACAATATCAGACTAAGACCAATCATCCTTGGAGTACTGGCTCCATGAGTTGTACTTTTTTTGGTGCAAATATAACCAATGTATGGCGCTGGCATGACGGTAATCAAAGTTCGATAAATAAATAAAATATAAAATAATTTTATTCGTAAAAATGAGTTTTTTGCTTAGATATAGAAAAGATGTGTGTTAACTAGGTTATCCTGTGTTTCAGGCGAGAAGAGCTAATAGTTGTTCTGAATTTCGTGAGTTTTTTTTTATTTTTGCTAATAAATGTCCGATAGTAGTTAATGTGTAAAAATAATTTGATGTGGCGACGGAAATGACTTATGATTTATTGCTAGGAAAGTCGAAAAAAATATACGATAATTGTTGTTACGACTTTGTGGCATGGAAAATGCAAAAAAAGGCTACAGCGTTTAAGGAAACCATTTCTTCCTCTTTGATCTTTTATTTGAATCCCAATGTATAAGAGTAGATAAAGTATTTTATGAAACTGCACATAACTAGTTATTGAAATACTTCGGTTCGGTTATTGAATACACACTCGTGTTTAAAATCCCTTATTTTGTTGCTATTTTTCGCGGGCAGTCTATATATTTTCTTCTTGTATTAGTAAGTTTAGTGCAGTAGGAAAAGGGAAGCGTGCTATTTTAGAACTATACTCCTTATGAATAACTGTCAGACTGTTAGTAGTTTGCAAGTCTTGTAGAGTAGGAGGAGAGGTGGAAAGTGGATACTTCGAGAATTGCTCTCTGCAGTCTCTCGATGGAAAGTAGTTATAATAAAAAATATATGCGAAATTCAAAGGGGAAAACGTATTTATGCTCAATTTAATGACAAATGTGATGCACGAAGATTCAAATAAGTCTATTCAATAACGACATTTTAGTGAAGCAATATTGTTTACAATTTCAACAGCTGATTTACTTACCTGTTAAACTTCTTTTTATAATAACAATGTAATGGTATGACAATTTTAACAATTTTCTTGATATTAGATTGGTCTAGTGGTTAAAACGTAGACCACAACCACTATGTGCACCCAGGTTCAAAACTCGACTTTGTAAATTCCTTTTGTCTCTACAAAAGACACCAATAATGTCACTAAGTGACGCCAGAAACTGGTACTAAATGAATCTATGGAGTCATCTACATCTACACAATCGGAGTTTACGAGCCATAGCTTGCCAGATTTAACTACGGTATATGACAGTGACGTAGAAGAAATAAAGGAGAAATTAAAGCCTTAAAATTCAGTTAGAGAGTGCCCACAAATTGTTCAATAATTGGCGACTTTCAAAAGGTGCTAATGTTAAAAAAAAATAATAGTTAGTACCTACCTATTGTTAATTTTTTGATAGGAGCAGAGAATAGTAGGTATTTGCAAATTAGAATATACTTATTGCTTAATATGGCCTTCAGTGTGTTACTTGCCTAAGACCTATTTTTTGCACTGGTAGAGGTGAAAAAGTTGTATGTTTCGCACAAGAGCAAATTATTTTAGGTCTCGTGCCCTTAAATCTCTTGCTGTGCTCAGTAGTATATATTAGAATAACTCACTACGCTCGTGATTCAATTCTAGACTACTTCGCTAGCTTGGGATTTAAAGTTGGAACTCTTCACAAAAACTTTGCCCACTTGCTGAACAAATAACTATTAACTGTTTGCCTTGTATTCCAATCTTTTCAAGTTTGCGCAGCAGGATAGGGATGGAGACTGTCGAAAGCTTTGGCGAGGTCTTAAAAGATTCCTATTGTATGGTTGCCTTTATCCAATTATTTTGCTAAATAGTCAATTGCCGATGCCGATGTGCGCGTTGTTCGTGCTTTGTTTTAAAACATGGACCCGCCGAATTCTGAATGCCTAATTTAGTATTGGTTAATGAATAAAAGGTGCGTTTTGTTCACTGCTACAATGCGTTTAATGTCATAATCCAGCTAAGTTAAAAAGACATAAATTTTGTATGACGCACTACAAATCTTGGCTCTTTTACTTTAGTTGGATTATAAAAATTAAGCGGATAATGTACATTATGTCGGTCAACAAAACGCCACTTAAAATAATATGTGCTCAATGCGTGGCCATAAGTAGCCAGAGCGAAAAGGTTCGCACCTGCCATGGCTGCACTGCAGTGTGCGGCCCAACCATCCAATGCTCTTGGCTAATGTGCTTGCCAAAAGGTATTGGAGCCAATGGATACAATAATTGGTCATTCAGTTCGTAGCTAAGCTTGGATCCAATTCATAAGTCAATTTGTGGCGCCCGTGGCAACGTGTCAGGTATTTTAGAGCCGAACGTTACGTAGGCAGATGATCTGACAGCATGACTTTGATTCCTATTACTAAGACTACACTGTCTGCCTGTCTGTCTGCCCGACCATTAAAAGGCTCTTTCTTTTAGACCAGAATAGGTAGAATTTCACGGAATATGTGTTGTAATGGAGATCTATCTAACAAAAAAAAAAGTAAAAATTTGAGGGGTATCCCCATACAAGAAACATATTTTCGTTGTTTATGCTTTATCGTACAAACAGAAAGACATACAAACTTCGAACTTGCAGTGAAAAATAGTGTGAACACTAAAGTATAACAACAAATATAGTGAAAACCGTTCAAGTGTGAGACGGGCCCGAGCCATTTGGTTGTTGGAAAAGATATTCAAAGTTGAGCAAAATCGGTGCTTGGTCAGTACTTGGATGGGTGACCGCATAGCGCCATCGTTTTTTTTTTTTTTTTTTGTAAATAACGTAAATGGTGGCAGGTACGGAACCCTCGGTGCGGGAGTCCAACTCGCACTTGGCCGGTTTTTTAAGTCATAATAAAATTTTATTATATATTATTATTTGTTTCTGTGAATACGTATGCAAAGTGCGAGTCTGGCTCGCGCACCGAGAGTTCCGTACAAACTTATTATATATTTAGATAGCTCTTACATCATGAGATTAAGAATTATCGAATTTAGGTTTTGTTTTCTATATTTGTGATGTAAAGCCTTCCTTTATGTAAAATTTCATGATTCTAGGACAACGAAAAGTACCCCATAGGTTTTTATTTGTGGCCGTTTTTCCGCCGTATTTTTTTGCTTCAAGAGACCATAACCCTTAGTATTTGATATTAATTTCAACATGATACTTTTACGCGTTCTGGAGAAAAAGGGCCTTGACAGCCAGACCAACAGACGGACAACAAAGTGATCCTATAAGGGTTTCTTTTTTCCTTTTGAGGTACGGAACCCTAAAAACTAGTAAATAACAAGCTATATGTGTACTTACGTCATCGAAATCTATCACTAGGTAAGGTCGAGAATAATTTCTGTTAAAGTTCTGTTTTTCCTTTAAGGTACGGAACCCTACAAAAAACATTAACAAAACTATAAATAAGCTCGATAAAGCAAATCCAAATTCTAGATCTTATCTTATCCAAGATTGAAAAGTAAAAGAGCCAAGTTGAGTAAGATCTTATAATTATATTAAATAAATAAATATTTTTAGACATTACACACAGCGCCGTCTGGCCCCAAAGTAAGCAAAACTTGTGTAATGGGTACCAGACAACGGATACAAATACAGAAACATTACTTTTTTTGTCAATATATACATATCATACATAAATAACCCAGACTCAAGACAAACACAAATGTTTATATTATGACATAAAATAAAATTAACATCAAAAAATAATTAATGCCTCTTAATAAAGTCTGCACCACGCTCTGCTACCATCATTATGGGACCTTGCGGGTTTCCCGTAGGTTGGATTGGTATCACAGAAGCGTCTATTACTCGAAGCCCTAGAACAATTTTTAAAACTATTAAGCATTAATTTTATAAGAATAGCAAAAAAAAGTTGGTATGTGAGGCAAAAAACACAAATATATCGCTTTTTTAAATTTATTTATTATCATATATCGCTATTAACCAAAGTTATAAGAACTATTAAATTTCAAAAAATCATTAACCTATAGTTTTGAATAAAAATTAAATCTATAATCTTAACTCAAACTGCTTTTATTTAATAATTTACTGGCATTTCATTAGTATTATATACTACTAAATCTTTCTATAGATAAATATTTTAATAGCAAAGATGCAGTCAAAAGATTAACCTTGAACCAGGACTTGAACCTGCTACCTGTTACGGGTACATGTAAGCGCTCTGGGAATTGAGCTATGAAGGCATAACTCCGGCCAAAGCAAATCTCGACTTCATCTCTGCTTTGGAAATACGCTCGTTACAAGCGTCATAAACACACAACTACTAGGGGATTCCTAGCACATCAATCCTACAAACTCACAAATCTTCAATCACTTATAAAAAACATCATACATAAAAATAATATACAATATAAATCTTCGTTTGAGACTTCCTGGAGTCTTCGTTTTTTGGCGCTACGGGGCGGGGCAAAATGACCCTAGAATTGACTATATACCTAATGTACTTATTACTGGTATGTATAATAGTAAATCAGGTCTTACCGAGATACATTTATTTTTAATTCGAAATTTCAGGCAGTTACAAAGACTCAGGGTAGAGAGAGAGATATCTGTCATATGTCTCACATCGTTTACGACCGTGGCGCTAGTAATTGTGCGAAAATATCGGAAAGTACGGAAAAACATATTTTGGTAAGACCAGATGGTATATATGATATGGCTTAAAATATGATAAAGTTAAAATATGCTGATTTATTTTGAATTGTACTTACCTTTAGTGCCATAAACCTGCAAGTAACTATTTACCACTTTACCAATAGCTGCTGTTCCCACTTGATGATTCTGTGGGTCAGTGTGCAAGCGTGCCATACACTCAACCCATTCCCCTGACCACTCCTTGCCTGATCTAGCGCAACCCGAATTGGAGACAGGATCAAGAATAATGCCGTATTTGTTTTTCAAGATCTGTAACATATATAGTATAGTAACGTATTATTAGGGTTCCCAAAAAACGGGACCTTATTGCTAAGTCCCCGCTGTCCGTCCGTCCTTCTGTTACCAGACTGTATCTAATGAACCGTTATAGTTAGACAGTTCAAATTTTCACAGAAGATGTACATATGTCTGTTGCCGCTATAACAACAAATACTAAAAAACAGATTAAAACAAATATTTAAGGGGGCTCCCGTACAAAAAACGTGATTTTTTGACGTTTTTATAGATAATGGTACGGGACCCTTCGTGCGCGTGTCCGACTCGCACTTGGCCGATTTTGTTTATTGACATATCTGTGCTAACATACCTAATGGTGGCTGGATTCAGAAGGCAGAGGACCGGGAGAAATGTAGATCCTCCATAGAGGAGGCTTATGTCCAGCAGTGGACCAATATAAGCTGATATGATGAAAAACCGAGATAATCGAGATTTTCAACGAGCTCACGAGTTAGCGCCTATCGTACGTGGAACTGTGTGTGTATTGTAATATGTCTTTGAACAATGGCCGAAACGACCGGCTTTTGCTAGGGTGTGCCATAGCCTTAAGTCATAAAACTTACCAAGTAGGTACTTGGTAAAATTAAATAATAATATTTTTTAAACACAAATACATGAATAAAAAACTTTTCTTTTTAAGATACTTGTGCATTTTTACAATATGATTAATTCTTAACAGTCTCTTTTTAACAGCATTAACAATTAAAGTATGTTACATGTATATGAATATATAGTTATATTTAAATAAAATATTTATAAACACTCTTTAATTATTGTTCTTTATTATTTTATTAAATATCCTAACTATCTGTATGTATGTGCAAATAAATGTGTAAAAAATACTTTAGGTTTCAGTATACAACACAAATTTTAAATATATCTAAGTAAGTTTCGGTTCGTATTCAGCCGATACTAAGATCAAGGCCGAAAGTTCGGTTTCGGATTCGGCTGAAAAAACCTGTTTCCGTTGGACACTAATATTACTATAACGTATAATATAATACGTTATGACTTTATTTCAAGTGAACATAACTACAATTTAGCATTGAGTACTAATTTTAGTAAGAATCGGTAGGGAAACACTCACTTTACTATCGAAAATCTTCTTTGCATATCGGACAGCATCTTTAATTAGTAGCATATCTTCAGGATCTGAAAGGTACTTAGGATAAAAAATAGGTGGACCCTCGGGATTGGTAGAATTAAGGGTCATGTAACCAATGCTGCGTGGACGGACAACGTAAGCCTTCAGACTGAAAAAAATTGCTAAGTTTCAATACGTGAACACTTGCATTTTCATCATGTTTTCAGTATTATAAATATAATAGGTAATAGTATAAATTGAGCATAGACAAGAAAAAAAAAAGGTCCCAAAAGTGTGAAAGAGATGAAGCAAAGCGATGGTCTCTTGTCTCTTGTAAACTTGGTTAATACATCAACGAACAAAATAGCGGCAGAAGTGAAAATAGCGAAGAGATAAGATACCACAGGCTAGCTATGTCTCTTTTTAAAAAGGAATTCGAAGGCAATGGAGATAATTATGAGGTAATTATATACGTATGTATTTTTGTTTTTTGTTTGTAATATAATGTGGGATAGTTTCCGAAAGTTACATGACAATTCAATCTCACTATTTGCTTAAAAAAATCACATAACACGAGAAAAGCTCCGTAATCTGTAAGATAGAGTGATAAAGTCGCGGCAGAAAGTTAGTGTTTTGTCTAACAAACAGGTTTCTTACATATTTTACTACTAGGTTAGGTACCTGCATTTCACATCAGATCAAACAACAAACTTTTCTAAGCGGGTGTATGGTCGCTCGTGCCGAATAGGTACACGTCATTTTAATATGACGATTGTAGTTTTGATATTTGACCACCGAGTAAGAAAAAATTGTTGCACTGTACTATCTAAATTTGACTGGAATGGACTATGCAGTTGGCTGATGCAGCCATTACTGCTCCACCGGGCTTTTGGGGCGAGACTCTGAAGGAGTCTCAGGCCATATAGCGCCCAACGCTCAAGTCTTGCCTCGGCGGGAGGGCCTCGGCTTGGGTTGTAGGATTGTTGGTAGATTGTAAAGTTAATCCGTATTTATAATATACTATAAAAGTAGTGACTTGGGCGGGATTTTTTTTTTATTGCTATACCTTACTCTGTGGTTTGGGTAAAATAAACAAGTTTACAGTGCAAATAACTTTTCTGACCCGGTCGTTAAACATTAAAACTAAAGTCGCCATATTAAAAAGCTGTGAACTTACGAGACACTAGCGACAGAAAAAAATGTCACAGTGTTGATTGCAATAGGAGTTTGATTCTGCCGAAATTGACATAATACTTTCACTTCACTGACCAAATACGGACTTCTTTCTGGAAAATTTTGAACTCGGTCTTTAAATAAATATATTTAAAGAGATATTGAAGCTATGATAGAAAATTATATTAAAATTTTGATAAAAATTAAACCAACACGTACGATATATTCAATCCAAGTTGGTCTGCGCTTCTTAAAGGCTCTCCAATTTTTCCAGTCTTGGAGCAATCAGCGATGAAACCGATAAACGTTAATCCTAAGTCAGGTTGCGTGCGCTTTGTGTCAGCCAATCTTGAATACATAAATCCTGTCAACTTTCCATAAATTCTGATTAGGTAGGTAAAATATTAAATATTTATAATAATATAAACCAAACAAGCCGACCTTAATGTGTCGGCTGGGTTGCAGTTACAGCAGCTACCTCCCTGAATTCGATTATTGGCGTGGAACATCTTAATTATACTAATGAAGTTTGCTATAGCAAGTTAGAGCTGTAGTTTGTTTAAGCTCGGTTATATTTGTTCCCGAGGGTTATTTTCATTTTACAGAATAAAAAGCAGCCTATTCCACGACCTAACCTGTATGTGTGCCAAGCTTCATCCCGATCCCTTCACTGGTTGAAGCGTGATTGAGTAACAAACCCAGACATACAAACTTTAATTTTTATAATATTAATAGGATAGGATACCTTAATTTGACTTTTACCATATACTTAAAGTAATTATGAAGAATTCATTTTATTGACCTTTCAAGTAATAAAGGACAATCATCAAGAAAAAGTCGTTTTCCAAAAAGAGCTACCGTTAAACTTATTTTATGACGCGACTTAGCCTAGTATACGTTGGATTCAAGAATAAAACTAATTCACTTTCCTACAATGTAACATTAGTTTTTACTAATAGTCAAATTAGCTCTTAACTTGGTATCAATGCTCTTGAAAACAATTCATGATGTGCATGTTTAAGAATTTTTTTTTAATTTTGCCCCTAAGGAGGCAACAAAGTTTGTATGGGAAAAACATATTTGTATAGTCAAATTAACTCTAAACTTGGTATTATTGCTCTTCAAAACAATTCATAATGTGCATGTTTTAGGATTTTTTTAAATTTTGCCCCTAAGGAGGCAACAAAGTTTGTATGAGATAAAATATTTCTTTGCTCAATTTACTTAAAACTTGGTAAATATGCATTTTCAAACAGTTAATGAACAAGGAATTGTCGAGGTGCTTTAAATCAACCTCCAAGCGGAAAAAGGGGATGGCAAAGTTTGTATGCAATTGGGAAATTTTATTTCTAAAGTCTGATTTACAAGAAACTTCGTATCAATGCTCAAAATGAATCAAAAACACTTACTTTTTCTTTTGTATAAGCCTAATAGTTTACCTTTACGCCACATATCAAGTTTCTAGGTTATCTGGAAGTGGGTAAGGTTTTTTATCTAAATGTCAGTCAGTGAGTGAGTGAGCCAGTCATGAAAATGCTAGTTTTTTAATTAAAAACTGTATGAGCTGCATTTATGAAATTTTGGATTCTACAAGGACAAGCTAATGGCCTTTCACAACTGTGCCAAATTTCATGTATGTAGGATAAATAGGTTTCGAGTTGTGAAGTGGTCCAAAGTATCGCAAAATGGTTCGTGTAATATTACACATGGCTGCTGTGTCGCCACTTCCTTTTTCCTTGAACTTGTATATAAAAAAATGCCATTGTGTTTAAAGTATTTTTAAATTCTCAGAAACACTTTTTAAGAAATCAAACCCCTTTTTTGCCCTACTGAAAGATTAAATATCAAATTACATTCCAATCGATACTTTTAAAAACTAAAGGTACATACGGACACTCATACACACACATTTAGGGTTTAGGCTCTATTAATGCTTTCAAAACACTTTGTTTTTACAAGCATTTATTTAGTTTCAACTGTTTCGTGTCTATAATCAAAGGTTGTAGTTGAGAATCTTGATATTTGATTTGATGTTCAATTAAGTAGAAATTTTTCATAAACACGTAAATCGGATGACAATGCAATAAAATGATGACATAGACCTGGTTTGGTGATGGAGCCGAAAGGTGGCCATAGGACCTCTATAAAGAAACGACGCTACCCGATCGTTTTTGGGCTTGTTTGATTTGTCTTGACAAGTGCTCTGGTCTTAAACGATAACTAGAATCTAATGAAAACTTGTCAATTTTTTTTGCGTATATCGTTATATATTAGAATTTGAACAAACCTGAGCAAGTCCCGTGGAAGTCATCGGCCCAGTACTCTCCAATAAGTACTCATTCAAGACGTTCCAGTTAAGGCTTTGAAAGTTATTGTGTTTGGTTAGAATGCAATTAATGATCACACCTACATGGTTTCTCAAGTTTTGGCCCACAGGAAGGTCGATTTTTACTGGAATTTTCAGTCGATCTAATTCTTTGCGTGGTCCAATGCCTGATAATAATAATATTTGTGGTGTATTAAGAGCACCAGCGCTCAAAATTATCTGAAAGTATTAAATATAGGTATTTACTTAAACTGATTCTTTTTCATATAATCTTAGAAAATTTGCAGCCCTTAGGTTTTGTATTAAGTGATAATTCGTTAAAATTTCAGTTCAATTATATGTACCGCTATAATAATAAATCAAAAATAGGCAAAAGCTACATAGGTTACTTTGTAATTTTTTTTCCTATCGAAAAAAAAAGTTGCATTATTAAAAATTGATTATAAAAATGTCCTTTATATGAAAATGCTTTCACGAGTTTTACATGTGACGAGAATCTAGCAAGTTGTCAAAAACATTATTTTCGGAGACTGCTTTGTTGTATACTTAAACCGTTTCTAGAGAACAAAAGATCAAACAAACAAATTCAATATAATTTATTCAGTTTAGGCTACAATAATTGAGCACTTATGAATGTCACTACGCCATCGGTTCGTAAGTCTACAGGGCGGGAGACCTTGTACTGAGAAAAATAGGCAAGAAACTCAGCAAGGGCATTTCTTTTCTCCCTTTCTCTTACAGCGTCCAATTAAAATATTGGAAAATTCCCTCCCTATCATAAAAGGACACTTTCCATTACAAACATAAAAACACGAAATATAAAGCACAAGCACAACATAAAAAAGTATCTAATATAAACAAAAGACAGTTTATGTATTCATCACTAAGGAATAATCAATGTCTTACAGTATTAATAAACAAAACAAAAAAGTAAGACTAAATACTAAGAATACAAATAAGTTTGCAAGAGCAGACCAGCCTCCACAGGCGGCACCCGTTCACGAGTATGACACATGAATCAGCCATCGCTTCGCTCAACCATGTTTTAGGGAACGTAACGACCCAACACACACGCCACCATCGCAGAGACACTTAATTTGTCTGTAGAAGCCTCTTAATTTGTGATAGTTAAGAGAGCTCTTTTAGCACCATGATCGATCTTACTGTTTTTAGCGGGTTAACGTAGATATATGGAAAAATTATAATCATAGCTCTTATGTGACCTCAACAAAAATACCTACGCCAATATTCGGATTTTTATTGCCCTGGAACTGTGGTGAAAACATTCAGCACAGCAACAGCAACAGACAGCAGTCCCTGTAACTCCAAAGGAGCGTTGCTGGTGCCGATATTTTAGTCCGATATCGGACTTTTTTGAGCCTGAGTGGATCTTAAGTATAATACTCTATTTTCTATAATCTTGTATGTATGTATATTTAAATTTTAACTATGTATGAACCCTTTTTTGTACCACTTCTAACTGCAACAGCAATAAAAACGGTAATAAATGAACATGTACAGACTTCAAGGCCTCATCAGGGCCTTTTATAATCACCACTAAATTCAAATAATTGTTATACCTACATTACACCAGTCTGAGACCTGGTACTTGATACAATCAGTATTGGGGCAATGATCTTACCGCCAGGACTAAAGTTCATGAAAAGAGTCTGTTCGCCACATGTTCTGCTGATTTTGGTATTTAACGTCCATAATGATGTTTAGTTAGTTAGTGGCCTAGGGGTTTCGATGTCTGCCTCGCGGTCTAAGGTCTTAAACCAAAGAGTCGAACCAATAGTTCTTAATTTACAGTTCATTGAAAATTCACACCGCTGGATGTGGACTATGGCCTAAATCGTTTGCCAGAGTTGAGAGTAGGCCGTGCCCCAACAGTGGGAAAGGAATATTAGAAAATGGCCATTTACAATTGTGCATACCAAGTGAAGCGAATTAGTTAGAATTGGAGTGTAACAAACTTTTCTGATCTGGTGTAAAAATCATGATGGCTGGATCGCATGATGCGATTTCTTCCAGCCAACCTTAGGGTGTTTCAGAGAGCTGATAAATTTCACATTTATGTAGGTAGAGTACAAACAAAATTTAATAATACTAGTTTGATAGATAAAAAATTGAAGTTCATTTCAATCTATTTCAATATGGCAACTGTAGTTTTGTTTTTTGACCACCATGTCAGAAAAGTTTGTTGTACTGTAAATTGATATTAGCAACAGCTACCTCCTTCTTAGCTCGAACTCTTTTCTTAATCCCAGTGTTGCTAGTGTATTCAACTGCGTTTGCATGGGTTCCATTGAAAAATATCTTAGACACATGTGCGTGCAATTTGATACTCAAGTTTGATATTTTTGATCGAGCTCTCAGGTAGGCCCTCGCCGTCGTCCATCTTTGTCCGCCACTGTTTTATAATGATACACAAATTTCATAAAATTAAATTATGTATTAAAATATCGTAAAATAAGACAGACACCAAACATACTTTGCAAAGGTAATTGTAGAAAATCTGTTACCCTCAATATCAAAAGAATAGTAGATTGTTAACTAAGGGATGAAAGGCACCCATTTCTGACAAGATATCGTCAATAGTTCGATGGCGAAATTAGCATTTCACCTGAAATAAACACTTTATTTTTCATTTCGAATATGATAATACCTTTTTTGTAAATACATACATATCATACATAAATACACTCAGACTCAAGACAAACACAAATGTTTGTCCAGTGCGGGAATCGAACCCACACCCTCTGCACAGTAGCTGGCCACACTACCAACTAGGCTGCGAGAGAGTTTTAATCGAAATGTGACTGTATAGGTGACTGGCTATGCCCAATGTGACTGAATTTTCCTTTGTTTACTTTTCGGCCCTATTTAGGCCACATTTGCTACTACCCATCCCCTTTTTAGATAATATACGAGTAAAGTCAACTTTCACACTATGAGGGATGAAAAGATATGAAAGCGTATGACGATTTTATTAAGTGGCGGATTGAAAATCAGTTTTTTTTATTTCCTCTGGTGTCCTTGCAGACACAATGTGATCAATTCCAACCTCTAACTATAAGCACCCTCGCTTGCTTCTCTTATTCGTTTGCCTAAATATCTCGTAGTGTGATTTATGACTTACATGCCATTTTTAAGAGAATACGATTCGGAGCTCCTTTCAGCGTGCTTCATACAAACGAATTTCTCTCTTATTTTTGACACTTGCAGATCAAACACAACGAAATTTTGAAGACACGTTCTAGTAATAAATATCTAGGTCTGCAGTTTGTCAGTTTTCTATTAAATTTAATAGTTCAAAAGTTACGCAGGATTCTAGTTTTTTCTACGAATTGTTTAAAAAAAGATTTCTAGTTAATAAACACATTTTGCAAAATTTTGGAAAACCACAGACATAGGTATTTGGCTTGGAATTATGACGAAGAAATTTCTCAGTGATTGATCAGTAAATGTCAAAATCAAATGAGAAAAATCCTCTTAACAATCTGCTATTACACAATCAGAAGTTTTTTATGCCAATTACTACACTGTCACAGTGCACATAGCTTAGCCACAGATTATATAATACTATACTAGGCTTAGCTATAAAGTTTAAATTATTACTTACTCAGTAAATGACTGAGCAATGGCGCACCCAACAGGATTTTCCGGATCATTGATGTCCTCTAGTATATTCATTCCGGTCTCATTGATAGCTTTAAGTAACTCGTGCACAAATGGCGGCTGATATCTGAACTAGATTAACATAACTTAGATGTAATAACGTGACTTGTTGATTATTTAGAATATTTTTAAACAACTTTCCGGAAATTTTGCAAAGCGGAGACAAGCACCGGCCAAGTATTGTAATACCAACAGGGAAAATGTTGAGGCCAAGTTGCCAAAAATAACACCTAAAATCGCTTACGGACGCTGTATCAATCAGCCTATAACAATCAGTACTCGACAAAGGGTTTTCTTAATGAACGCCACCACACGCGGTCCATTCACTTCATGCTACATTTTTAAGTCAACTCTAACCAATCCGCGGTCTCTACTCTAAGACTCATCTATCTCAACAGTGATCGGTTCTGCAACAAATATGACCTCACGATTGCTACTTCAGCTTGCTCATTCTGTGGCCTATGCCAGTGACTTCAGTTATTCGTCGGATCTATTTATTTCTGATCATATCCTTAAGAGAAACTTCAAGCGTAGCCTGCTGAGTAATTTTTAGATTGTGTATCAGACCTATAACTGTCATCGTCCACGTTTCCGCGTTATAGGTCATAACCGGCAAGACGCATTGATTGAAGATCGTGTTTAAGCATTAGGTATGGGATATGGGTGACGTGAAGACCTGACGCATCTTACCAAATGCTGCCCAGCCTAACTGAATTCTTCTGTCTGCTTCTTTATCGAAGTTGCTTCTATACCTAGTGTAATTGTCTGACCTGTGTAAATTTACTCTGCAACGGCTAAGATTGCGACATAACCAACGGTCACTGGTCGCTAGTTAAAGTGTGTATTAGGCAAGAACTTCGTCTTGTCTACGTTCATCTTGAGACCCACTCGTTTGGAATAACAGTTGAGGCTTTGCAGTGTTTCTTCTAATTCCTGGGACGCTTAGCATGAGTATATTAGACCTTCGTTTCTATTTACGTATTGACTATGTACTCTTAACTCAGGATTTGTGACCTTATTTATGGAGATTTTCTCGAATCGACTTATATAACTAACTTTCAGACACAATAAAGTCACAAGTTGCTATCAGCACTAGGGAGAAACGAAATCTTTTGTTCCTTTAGGTTACAAAAAAATATAGACTAACTCTGCTTAAATTTTTTATTTTAGACTTTATTTTAACACCACCCAAGTGACAAACAATCAAGTCCACCTGATGTAAAGCAGTCACCGCAGCCTATGGAAGTTTGCGACACGGGGGCATTACTCGCGAATTGCAGAACCTTAAAAAATCTAATTACTTCTTCTTTGAAGAACCCCATATGGTAGTCCCTGAAGAAAAACTTGGTAAGGACCTTATTCTATAATTTAATCGTTTGCGAGATGAAGTTATTCTGAAACCACACTGTACGTGACCATTTAGGTTCCAAGGTGAGAGTATGAATTCCTTGGGCATAATTTAAAAAAAAATCCTTAGAACACAGACCAAAGCCAACACACACCCACACACACACCCACACACACACACACACACACACACACACACACACACACACACACACACACACACACACACACACACACACACACAAACACACACACACACACACACACACACAAACACACACACACACTGGCAAGCAAACTCTCTCCTCAAACTTAAGGGTTCGATACGGCATGTGGGTTTGGGATCATCCACAATTGCCTCAGCTTTTTGTTGAACTGAGTCAAAAAGGTCAAGCTTATAACCGGAAGACTAATATTAACATAGTAACGGCTAGTAAGTACTCTACGACTACAATATAGAAATAGAAAAGTTTGGTCAAAAATTAAAATCATCGTTCTACCTGTTGTATGGGCATAGTTCCATTGACTGAATGGTATTTGCCACTAACAACTTTTCCAACCTCTTTGTTGCCCTCAAACTTGTCAAAGTATGGTTTGACCTCTTTCCAAGACCATCCTTGAGCTCCAAGCTTCACCCAATCATGAAAATCATAAGGATGCCCCCTACTATATTTCATATTATTTATGACGGCTGTTCCTCCTACAAAAAAAAGAAATTACGAAATTTATTGCACTTAATGTTGAAAAGTGTAACTCCTAGAAGTTACTGACAAATGAGGTTCATCGCCGCAAAATGTACTAAATTCGGTGTTTGGGGTGGAATTCGAACAGCAATTCCTTTATTATAGACAAAGAGTTTGCTATAGCAAGCTATAGCTGTAGCCATAGTCCATCCACATAAAGAGAGAAGTTAGAAGCCTTTTCCCTTCTTCGTGTCTTCCGCTATTTTACCACGTTACCACGTTTTTATTAAGTCACTTTCGTCTGTCTGTCGTTCCGGGTGGAATCTTGCAACTTTTTTTTTAATACGTCCTGTAATTTGATTATGCTGAAATTTTACTAACGGCCGCAGTTCCGATTACGACACTATATATTGAATATCACAGTAGATCTAATATACCACAAAATGGCGGACTACCTGTTTCTTTAGATACCCCTCGACATGGGTATCAAATGAAAGGGTATAATGAGTAAAAAACAATAAGACTTGTAAATTAATCCAAAATCCAAAATAACGGAACACTCGCAACTTGACAACCCCCTCGAAAAGGGTATCAAATGAAAGCACGTTGTCCTTAATCAAAAATGGCGGACTACCGGCCGCCACAACAAAATGGCGGACTTGAATGGGTCCTATATGGGAAAAAAAAAGCTCGCCGTCTTTGGTTTAATGCGATTCTGATAAGCTTTATTTTTAAAATATTTTCACAAAGGTGCTGGAATTTTTTGAGCTGCTTCAAAAAAATATAAAAAAATAATGGCTTATCATAATCTCTTAAAACGAAAAACCGCGCCCACTTAAATTTATGTTCGTTTTTTAGTTAAAATTCAAAGTGAAATTCACGGAACTTCGAAGGTTACGTAACTTCGGAACTTATGGTAAATCAATTTTGTATAAAAAACAATGTACGGCGTTTATCCTTAATATCGTAGTAGAAAGATGCGCTCCACGTTTTTCACGTTCACCTGTAAGCATGTACATATGTGGTGGTAGTGTGTTTTATATGTGTATGTTCCTTTGGGTATGATTTTTTAGTTATTACGATTGCATTTGCTTTCGTGCTGTCTCTTACTGCTTTGTTGAAAAATCTATTTGCTGTCCTGCTGTCAGTTGCCAAAAATTTGCGAGATAAAAAAACACGCCCTTTGTGTCATCAAAAAACCCGTAGGATTATTTTATTCTTTGTAAAAAAGTGGTTTTCAGATATATTTTTTTAATCTACCTACATACATTAAATATTTGAAATTTAAGTTTAAGAGAGCGATAAGGGCCAAAGAGCTTATTTTTGTAGTACTGACGACGTGCATGTATATAAATGTGCTAAAAATCCTTATATAATGTCACATATATTAAATAAAAAAATAAAGGAGTTAAATTTAATATTAACAAATATCCTCTTACATACAACACAACTTTGCCTGTAATTGAAAGATATCCAGTTTGCCGGGCCCTAGTGCTACGCCATCTTATTATTATTATTTTTGACGTAAATTTTGTGAAACATCTTTAGGCTCAGAATAGGAGTATTTTACTAAAAGTTGCGACACGAAAATTATGTACTTTTGAATTATGACTTATGAACTTACGGAATCTCTGCCAATTTTGTAAGATCTAAGCTGCTTATATGTTAAAGACAAGAAGAGATAGCATATTTCCTTAAAAAGTCCTCCAATTTGCCAAAGCGAGATACACAACAGTCGTACATACAGACTGTTGTAGGGGGAGGCCTTTAATGAGGTGTCAAAATCTCCAAATTATGAACACCCGGGCTAACATTCAACGATCGATTGACGAAGAAAATTGTGAAAGCAAACTAGGAGTTAAGTTATAGAGTAACTAATTAATAATGCTAACCAAAAACTTTTCCTCTAGGCCAGTTGCATCCTTGGTCACCTTGGTTAAGACAATAGTTTCCAGTAGCGGTGCGGTAACGCCAATCTACTTGTTCTTTGCCTAAGAAAACTTTGAAGAAGGATGGAACTCTAGTTTCAATCGGTTCTTCACCTCCTGCTTCAAGTAGCAATACCTGTAAATCTTTTTTGTCTTTAAAAAGTCACTAAAAAAATATTATTTTCACATGTTAAGACTTGTTTTATTTGCTATATCAACGCACAGACTAAAAAATTTGTAATATAATAGGGTTTTAAAGCAGATGTCAATGCACCTATATTCCAAATTTTTGGGCAATCAATAAAAAAAACATCAAAAACATTAAAATATTACAAAAATACAAGTCAAACCTAGCATCGCAATCTCCACACTAAAGTAAGAAGTTATATGACAATTTTCTTATTTTAAAATTGCCACATTAAAAATTTTGTTATGTATCAAGTACAGTATATTGTATTGTAAACTATGTGATGGCGCCGGCAGCGTATCGACGCATGTAGCGTCATCAATTTGACAGGACTTTTACCATAATCACGCGATTCGTAAATGGATTAAACGTTAAAACTGTAAAGAGCCCTACGAATGATATCGTTTAGGAGAGTTTGGGAAACAGCCAATATCTATCCCACATTAAAGTGCATTTTGACCTTGACTTTACACCATACTACCAAACAGGCAACCCTGGAGTATATAACAAAAAGCTTCTAAACAAACATAGGTAGCCATTTAAAATACAATTTACATACTTTAAAATTAGTATCTTCAGTAAGTCGTGCAGCAACTATAGACCCAGCAGTTCCAGCTCCCACAACTATAAAGTCATATTCATCTTCCACTGTGTCAACTGACTTAAATTTATTACAGTGGTTAATAATACTGCAGTGACCTCTCAAGTAGCTTTCGAGAAGTACCATGAAGAGAAAGTTGCCGGGGCAGACGAAAGAATTGGTCAAAGTTGGAGTCACATCTTCTAACAGGCAGCTGCAATCCTAAAATACGACAAGATTAGCAAGATAAATACAAACGAAATTTGTACAATGAATTATTTTAAATATAAATAGTTAAACCTCTAAAATGTATTAACAGAGAAAATTTTACTTAACAAAGTGTTTTGATGACTGGGCTCACTTGTGCCTATATATAATGACTGGGAGTCGGAAATGGTCAATCATAGCGAGACGGCAAAAACTGCTGCCAATATTTTACAGAAGATTTGGAAAAAAGAGGGGTCACTGGAGAAACCAAAGTGATAATTACGTCCTTGTTGTGTGTTCCATTTTCTTGTAAACCTTAGAGATCTGGACGGTAAAAACTTGGAATTGTTCCAGGATTAACTCATTTGCAATGTGGCCGTGATCAAAGATCTTGGGTATACCATTGACAGCGTGGAGAACCAATACCTCCTTTCTTACCAAACTTGGCATCAAAACACGTCATTTTTCTATCAGTTGAGCATACAAAGTCTCCTAAAATATTGTTATTACCTATATCACCACTATTGCAATAAAGAGTTAATCATTTTTTTAGTACACAATCAAATAGACACATTTGAAAAAACATATTAACAGCCATTACCATCATTCCCATGAAAAACGAAAGGAAAACTTTTTTACTTTTACAAATTGCCTTTCTTCATACGTTTTCCAGTCTCTTCCGAATGATTAGTTTTGTGTTTGATCCAAATTTATATTGTATTTTCATTCTTTTGTAAAAAGAAGTGTGTTACCGCTACATTAATCGGTGTTTCGCATGTACTTTGCATTTTAAGTACCTAGGAGTGCTAAAAAATGTCTTTCACTTACTTGTAGTAACATGATAATGTTACACTGTCTATTGGGTCAGTGAACCTTGTCGTCGTCTATTACTATAACTAAATGTTCAATTGCTTATTTTTTTTTGCTTAGGGTTCTGTAGCTGAAAAAATGGTAAACCTTAAATCATTAGGCATTTTGAAATTAGACCCTAAAAAAACTTTTACTTTTTTTTTGGCAAAGAAATCTCTTAAATTCTACGCGCTGTTACTTTACAAATTTTGTACCTTTAATATTATTTATTAATTATATTAATCATTCAGCACTGAAAAATATAAAATAATCAATTTATTTTTTATGAAAACATTTGATTGATAGCTTATTTCAAACTTTCACGTATTTCACTCATTCTATAAAGACAATTATTTCAAAATATACCTTTTTTCCTTCTTCTATGTTTCCATGATTGTATTTCTTTAGCCCATTAGTCGTGTGGATTCTACTACGGTTTCCGTCACCCTGCCCTGGTCAAGTTGAGACTTGAGACCCTTTTGCCTATCTATCCTCCGTCAGGAGTCAAACTAGGCAATCGAGTATCACGACATTTTGTAACATTTGCTGATTTATGATTATTTCGTGTACTAAAACTGTGTTAATCGCTTTTTAATTATACCAGTGCTACTATTGTCCATTATTTGCATAAAGATTATAGGTAAAAATCAGCTTGAAAGAAATTATATTAATAAATAGATAATATAGGAGCAAAAATACACGTCTCTTTTTATACTTAGTATTCTTTTTGTATTTTTAGTATTTAGTCTGTATTTTTAGTATTAAGTCTTACTTTTTAGTTTTGTTTATTAATACTGTAAGACATTGATTATTTTGTTAGTGATGAATACATAAACTGTCTTTTTTTTATATTAGATACTTATTCATGTTGTGCTTGTGCTTTATATTTCGTGTTTTTATGTTTTTATTGGAATGTGTCCTTTTATGATAGGGAGGGCATTTTCCAATATTTTAATTGGACGCTGTGAGAGAAAGGGAGAAAAGAAATGCTTTTCCTGAGTTTCTTGCCGGTTCTTCTCAGTACAAGGTCTCCCGCCCTATAGACTTACGAACCGATGGCGTAGTGACATTCATGAGTGCTCAATTATTGTAGCCTAAACTGAATAAATTATATTGAATTTGAATTTGAATTTGTGTTGAACAAGTCAGAGAATCATCCAACAGGATGCTTTGAATATGGGATTCGAATACAGGTTGCAATTGCTGGATTTAACATCCAGCCAATCCAGTTGGATTCAGCGCATTTTTAGAATGTTGGATCCAGCAACTATAACCTAGCTAGATAACCTGATATCGGTTCAACATGTAATGTAGCTAAAATATAAACTGCTATTATTCTGTTGCTCAGCTCACTCCATAGCACGCTGAGCTACTTTGAGCTTATCTGAGAATAGTTAATATTGGGGATTTCATAGAGTATAGTCAATCTTTAGTGTTAAAATAAACCAGAGTTAAGTTTACCTATAACATTAATGTGTGTGTGTGAAGTTTAACTGATTTGCTGAATGTTCATAATTTTTTCAATGAAAATTTTCTTTAAAAACAGCTCTGACAACAACAAACGGTAAGGGCGCGCCATACTTAGAACATTACCTTCGTTTAATATATGTTCGCTTCAAAGTCCACCCGCTGGGGTGTTGCTTAGGTCTCAAAGCATTGTGCCAATGTCTTCCAGCGATTCTGCCATGACCACTGTTTCGAGTGATGTACAAGTCATTTAAAACACATCTTCCAACGCAGTGGTGAACTGCTTCGGAAAAGTAACTTCTCCCTGTTTCACACCTTTCTGCAAATGGATTGGCTACGTGATCTGGTCAATATTTCAAGAATAGTATATTGTTATACAAGCGTCGAAAGGAACCTACTTAGGTACGAAATGGTATAGCGCCCGAGCGTATAGCGAGGTCACTAATAGTTCGCGTGCTTAAATAGTACCTTTCACCAGAGGGAAACACTCTGCTCTTCATTTCCAATATAAGGAAAGTAAATAAAAACCTAATTAGTTAAACTTACTAGATTTTATTATGTTTAACATAAATTAACAATATTGAAAAAATATCAATTCAAAGTTAATTAATATATTATTAATAATAAATAAATAAATATTTTAATAAATTAGATTCCATAACTGTTTTAGCCTCTTCTCTAATAAAATCAGGCGAATCTAATGAAATATCCTTATGTGAACCTGATGAACGGATTTTAAGCAAATCTTTGTTATACGTAAATAACAGTTGGCTTATATTTATAATAATAACTTATTACCAGATATAGTAAAATATAACGACAAAAAAAGCTTTTCACTTCCAAAAAAAGAAAATAAATACCAAAAATTAATGCCCAATTTAGTGTGAAATTATATATAGAAATTTTACACCTCGCAATAGCAAACTTTTAAAGCAAACATTACCAAACTAATCATTGCTAACCTAAAAATAGTAAATGACCACCAATTTTTTACTATATTTTAATTTAAAACGTCATCCAAATATTTAACATCTCGCTATTATATGTAAGAAAATTACTCTCGATAAATCATTGTTTACCCAAATATAGTAAATAAGGTTTAACCCTATACTATGGTAAAATGTTCACTAAAATCTGAGCTTTAAAGTCTAAATTAATAATCCACTACCAAAAAAGCGTTTTTTCTCTAAAGCGTTTATTCAACCAATTGCTCATATAAAATTAAACTCGTATTTCAGTAGACCTTTATTAAAATTTTGAAAATTTGTTATAAGTTTTTTAACCAGGTCTTCTAAGTTTTGATAAATTTCGATAATAAATTTTTTTTTCGATGCCTTGCATAATTTTCGATTCCGGTAAAGCTCTCAACAACGGAACACATGAACTCGATCCCTCTCAGTTAAAATTATACCAACGATAAATAAACTTCAGGACATCCGGGACCTTATTGGGAACAGTCTAGAGCTATTCAGACTGGAATTCGAGATAAAAATGTATGCTAGTATATTCACGAGTTACGAGAGGTAAGTCAGACTTCCGTACATTTTTGTAACGAATTCCAGAGTTCGGACAGCTCGAGATTTTTTACAATAAGGCCCCGGTGGTTTAATTAGGTAGTAATAGCGCATTAATTTGCTCACTAAGATTTAGTGATAATTTACTACGTTCGATCTTTGAATAGAATTTAAAGTGCAATCATGACTAAAACAGCTAGATCCATTGTAATTTTAGACTTTCTTTTTTTGGTTCATGTTTCTTTTTTTTGTGTTTAGTATATTTTTTTGGTAAGAGAGTTTAGGGTGTCGAAATATTTTTTGGTGATCAATATCTTTAATCCCATAACAATTAGCATTCGACAAAACAATTGAAGATTCAATTGCCGTTTTCCCGCCTTTTTTATTATTATAAATTAATCTATGACGATTCACCAGCTAATATTTTTATCATTGAAGATAGAAAATATTTAGCCCAAATCTAGGGAAATTAAATAATATTGTTTGCGAAATCATATGTATAAAAAGTCATGTTTAATAATTTGACAACATAAATAATTGTTTCCGAGTGACGAAAATTACTGTTTGCATCCCTCTGTCCGTGTAAGTAAAAAAACTTCAAGCGTACTTTCAGAGTTTGAGAAATAAAAAAAAAATTAAACAGCTCAACGAACAAAACCGAATAGCGGAAAATTTAATAAACCTTTTTTAGTTTTAACTTAGCTCGCTCAAAATTATATTTATTTATTCTAGTTTCGGACTAGAATAAATAACTTTAATTTTGAGTCGGCGGATTTCGCAGTCGATTCGATGTCGAATTTTTTTTTTAAAGTAATTTAATGATATTCGTTTATTTATTTGTTTATCGCCGCCGCGCCGATTCAAAATTAGTTTACTAACATTGATTTTAGGAGCTTGCTTAGTTATTAAGACTATAAAGATTTATTTTATTTTTAAGTTTTACAGTTTTTAAGATAAGGCAACACCAACAAAAAAATATTTTGTTATATATGTCTTGTAAATATTTCTTTCCCTTAAATTTCTACTTTTTTTTATTGCCTTACCAGCCTTATACGTCCCTATTGTTAAGGCACGGCCTACTCTCACCGGCACCCGAGAGCGACAACCCAAGCCGAGGCTCGCGGGGAGCCCTTCAGCGTTGGTCGCTATACGATTGAGGCTCCTTCAGAGACTCGCCCAAAAAAGCCCGGTGAAGCAGTAATGGCTGCAACAGCCAACTGCATAGTCAGTTCAGAAAAAAAAACTCTCACCGAGGGCGATTTGGGCTATAGTTCACACGGGGGTCCGGTGCGAATTTTGGACTCCGCATACGTCTTTTCCTACTTCGGTCTATAAAAGACAGACAGCGTAGGCTTAGTAGGTAATATTAGGGCTCCTTTGGGTATCGAACCCTAAAGGCATAAAATATACGTTTTACATTGTTTTGTTTTTTTTTTCAGTTGTAAAATTAGGGCGCCAACCATACATGCCACGGTATACCTGACAGGTTTGCTTGTTGATTTGTACTGGTTTAACCGTCCTGTTTTACTGAAGCAGCAAACCTGTCAGGTATACCGTTGCATGTATGGCTTGCAAAACACAATACTGCTTTTCAGATCTATCGAAGTTCTAAAATAAAAGAAAATATGTATTCGAGTTAATTATTATATTTAAGGTAAACCGATCGAAATAAACCATCAATGCCTTTTAATAAAGTCTGCACCACGCTCTGCTACCATCATTATGGTTCCTTGCGGGTTTCCCGTAGGTTGGATTGGTATCACAGAAGCGTCTATTACTCGAAGCCCTGAAATATTTTAAAATCTATGTACATTTGTTATATACTCAAATTAAATTAAATGTGGGTTCATGCTTGAAGGGCGTAGCGTTGAAATTGTTAGATAGAGTGTGAGGCACGTTATCGAGGGCGATATATAGGCCAGAGAGCTAATTTCTGTAATACTAACGTTGTGTATGTAAATGATTTATAAATCATTACAAAATACCATATACATTACTATGAGATATATTTGTTATATATTACTTAAGTAATTTATACCATAATGATGCCTTGAAACTTAATTTTTATTTTGTATGGAAGTTACCGTTTTTACCGTTTTGTAGTCACATTTTATGAATTTTTGCTACAACTTAGAGTCAATGCACTAGATAACAAGCTATTCTAATTATTCAATCAACTTTAATTACAAGCAAATGCAATACACGCTTTAAAAAATTGAACAAGTGTTGAAACAATCCCTTTCAGATTTTTTATTGCATTAATGCAATACGATAAATTAAAATCATTAATGCACTAGACAAAAGCAAGTTTTATTACATATATTGTTTTCAATCCTTTAGATGTTATATTTTTGCCACAAAATTTGCAGAAAATCGGCATATTTACCCGATCTAGCCTATATCGTAGTCTTGAGTTATTTACGTCTAACTTTTGATTATAGACAATATTTGATTTGACGATAGATTTTTGTCCTATGGACAGCCTGTTTAAGTTTTTTTTCTTAACCGGACATTAAGTTACATTTAAATATATTGTGGACTAGACTTTGCCAGCGGCTCCGCCCGCCCTAAATTCGATTATCGGCGTGGAACTTCTTAATTAACTCTAATTAATTAATTTATTAGATATTAATAACAATGAATTGCTATAGCATGCTATAGGTGCAGCAATCATTTTACTTCATAATAGTTATTCCCACGCAGGAAATTAGATTTTTTTAGGGATAAAAAGCTAAAGATATAGCCTATATGCTATTCCAGGACCTAACCTATATGTATGTATATGTATGTAGTTGAAGCGTGATTGAGTAACAAACATCCAGACATACACACAAACTTTCACATTTATAATATGAGTAGGATATCTCAAAAACTTGTGAACTGACAACAATTTTCGTAATATAGATATCTACATGCTATCACTGACTGTTTTATAGAATGTTTTAAGAGGAACAATGCCACCATACATTTTTTTTAGGCAACGCACGCCACGAAAAGTCGCAGGAGGGATATTGCTCCCTTTTTTAAAACCTTTTTCATTATTTTATCGCTTCTATTGGTCTTAGCCTAACTTTTTACAGATAAATATACACTAATAACGTAAAAAGATTTTTTCAAATAGGATTGGTGGTTCCAGACATTACCCATTACAAACAAAAAAACAAAGTTTTCCTACACATATATAAATATTTATTTATTTACATGGTATAAAACAAAGTCGCTTCCCGCCGTCTGTATCGATGTCTTTTAAACTACGCAACGGATTTTAATGCGGTTTTCACCGATAGATAGAGGATTCAAGTTTTTTGGTTTAATTTGTTGAATTGTTCAAGAATCATGCCAATTGGGAGCTTTGCTGCTGTGCTGGTTCAGGGTTTCATAAATTTCTAACAGATGGCGGTGTAAGTTAGTTTATCGACATAAACCTGTCCGGTTTGGGTAAGTATGTCATATAAATCCGCGCGGATTTAGCCGTGGGTAATAGATACACCTTTGTAGTAGCAGATGGCGCTACAGCGCATCAATTTTGAAGGCAGAACAGCATCTGCCGTACCAGCTAGTATTAGTATAAATAATTATTTATGTCCATTCATTAGTAATTAAACACTAATTATTGTTTTTTTTTTTGTATCTTTTTATCGTGGGTTCAATCTTTGAAACTTAGGCAACCATAGGCACTCACGCGAAAAAGCAGTTTAAAAGTTGAGAATGGGACAAAAATGTATAACTTTGTAAGTTACTCGCAAAACATACTTCAGAAAAAAAACTTTAAAAAACCTAAATGCATTTTTCTCTTGAACGAGTCTTTTAAAGACTTTTAGCCAATAGGGTAGGTACTAGATTAATTTAACTATTACCAGCTGATAATCTTTTTAACTGTTTTGGATTTAGATAAATACGAATGATACCTAATAGTGCTATACTTCTGGGGGCTGGGATGGGAATACCTAAAAGATTATGCAGTCCTTATTTATTGAATCGAGCTTACCTCTAGTCCCATAAACCTGCAAGTAACTGTTAACCACTGTGCCAATAGCCGCTGTTCCCACTTGATGATTCTGTGGGTCAGTGTGCAAGCGAGCCATACACTCAACCCATTCTCCTGACCACTCCTTGCCTGATCTAGCGCAACCCAAATTGGAGACAGGATCAAGAACAATACCGTATTTGTTCTTGAAAATCTGTAAGTATAATAATTAACAAGCAATAATACAACATCGTTGTTGCACTAAAAGTACTCGATACATCGACTGATCGATTGATGTAAAATGTACCTATTCTATGTTATTTCCCATCCCTCCAGCTACTCGGTGTCGATATTTTACGTACCCCTTAGCTCTATTGGTACATTAAAGAAAGGCAAACAAGTACCGAAATTAAAAGAACAGATTCGCATTTATAGTATTAGCAGGATCATAATAAATCCAAAAAAAAAATGATTTTGATATTAAAAACAAATTGTTAGTTACTAAACTGTGCCAAACTTTAATGCAAATTATATTCCTATTAAAAACAATTGACACATGTATGTATGCCACAGAAATTTGTTCATTTGTATAGAAGAATGGAACCGGTCAAGTACGAGTCGGACTCACGCGCTAAATCATTTATTTATTTTCTGAAAAAAAGGCCTTGGCAGACCGACAGACAGACAACAAAGTGATGCTATAAAAAGTCCCGTTTTCTAAATTACATCCGAATACATTTCATCGTTGAGACGTTATTCTTAATTCGTTAAACTTAATTCAAACAAACTTTTACATTTATTTTGAAGGGTCGGCAACGCGCGAGTGATACTTCTGGTGTTGCAAGCGTGCATAGGCCAAAAAATTTACAATAAGACATCACTCACGTTGCTCTTAAAAATCTTCTTCGCGTATTGTACAACATCTTTTATTAGAAGCATATCTTCAGGATCTGAAAAGTATTGAGGATAGAAGATTGGTGGTCCCTCGAGATTGGTAGAATTAAGAGTCATGTTACCAACGCTACGTGGTCGCATAACATATAAGTGCATACTGAAAAAAAATAGCAATAATCTAACTTCAAGGTGTCTTGCTCTTAATAATAGATAATATAAATTGAGTATTCACCTCCCATCGTGCTTCAAACAAATAAATAACTTATTTTGGTCACTTACTAATTAAACACAACGGAATTTTTGAACATGTTC
Organism: Apoda limacodes; assembly: GCA_946406115.1. NCBI lineage: Eukaryota > Metazoa > Arthropoda > Insecta > Lepidoptera > Limacodidae > Apoda > Apoda limacodes. Next base: position 15,701,692 of record OX291559.1, read on the forward strand.
TAGGAATAAATATTTACGTCAGCAGTGTGCTGGCTGGCAGATTTCTGTTAAATTGTACCTAGTTTGACGTACCTACAAATGTTCTCAACTAAGATTTCAAGTTAATAAAATATTTATTTTAAGATTTTGTAAAACACAGACATAGATATTCGGCTTGAGATGATGTCTTCAAAATTTTAGGAGAAACACGTTTGTATGAAGCACGCTGCGAGGCGCCCTCGGAACGTATTCTCTTTGCTGACGAGATGTCGTGCAATCCCGCAGCATCCCGCAGCATCCCGCAGGATGCCGCGGCGTGTCATGTGGAGGATATAAAAGAGCCTACATATGACACGTACCTAACAGCCATTAATTCTCATATTTCGTTGATATTGTCACAAAAGGGATTGCCGATATTTTGAGCCTAAATTATAGTTATCTTGATTTTGATTTTTAAAAATAAGACAAGTTAGAAAAATTGGATATAGGTATGCCACTTTTTTTAACAATGGTAGAGGAACTTTTATATTCTATAAAATATTTTTAGAAATGTATTGAAGGTTTTTTTTTTCGAATTAGACTCAAAAACTTTATTGCAAATAAATATCAAACTTTTGATTAAAACACACGTACGATATATTTAGTCCAACTTGGTCTGTACTCTCTAAATGTTCTCCAATTCCACCCGTCTTTGAACAATCAGCAATGAATCCAACGAATGTAAAACCTAAGTCAGGTTGCCTGAGTTTTTTGTCAGCCATTCTTGAATAAAGGTGCCCTGTCAACTTACGAAAAATTATGATTAGGTATGCAAAATGAACGCTAGATGGAGCGCAATAACTTCTGATGATAACTGAAAATGATAGATAAAGCATCAAATAAAGAATGAGCTCATGACCCAATTATGTTCGTCTATCGGAGACAAGATGCGAAATTAAGCAATGTCGGGCGTAATCATTGGATTTGGCTCTTTAATTTCACTATGGTCCCACAATTCCAGAACACTCCCCTCTCCATCTCCAAGAGCATTGGGATTCTTGGTGTTGACATCTCCAGCGATGTTCAGTTCCGAGAGCATTTACAAGATAAGGTGAAGCTGGTGTCCAAAAAACTAGGTGTACTCAGCAGAGCGAGGCAGTACTTCACATCGGGGCTGAGGTTGCTGCTTTACAAGGCGCAAGTTCGGCCCCATATGGAGTACTGCTGCCATCTCTGGGCAGGTGCAACCGGATACCAGCTTGGACCTTTTGACTCGGTTCAACGACGGGCTGTGAGAATTGTCGACGATCCCAAACTCACTTGCCGTATCGAACCCTTAAGTCTGAGGAGAGACTTTGCCTCCCTGTGTGTGGTCTACCGCTTGCACAATGGGATGTGTTCTGAGGAATTGTTCGAAATGATGCTCACGGCTACTTTCTACCATCGCACCGCTCGCCATGGGCAGGGAATTCATTCTCACACTTTAGAACCGAAATAGTCGCGTACAGTGCGGTTTCAGAGAAACTTCCTCCCGCGTCCATAGTCCACGGTGACCACTTACCATCAGGTGACAGTGTGCTTGTTTGCCACCTTAGTGGTATAATAAAAATAAATAAAAAAAACAGTATACTGGATTTTGCGACGTACATAAATTCTATTTTGTACGCATTTTTTTTTTTTATTTCGTACTAGACTTTACCAGCGGCTCCCCCCGCCCTAAATTCGTTTATCGTTATTCTATTATAGTTATTCCCGCAGTAACTTTTGAATTTTTAGGGATAAAAAGTAGCCTTTATGCTATTCCAGGACCTAACCTATATGTATGCCAAGTTTCATCCCGATCCGTCCAGTGGTTGAAGCGTGGAAGAGTAACAAACATCCATACAAACAAACATTCACATTTATAATATTAGCAGGATAATAGGATTTTTACCCTTTTATATATATATATATTATAGTAGTAGTAAAAATACGTAAAAAAAATAAATTATATATATATATATATATATGTATATAAATCATTAGATTTGGCTGTTTTTATAACGTATTTTTACTATTACTATAATTGTATGTATGTATGTATGTAAATATATATATATATACCAGCTGACCGGGCAGACGTTATCCTGCATGATACAGACTGCAGCGCCATCTGCCGGGCTGATTTGTGAATCTAAACCATCCAGAGCGCCACCCAAACGCATACAAATCGGTCCAGCCCTTTAGGGAGGTACAGTGACATACACACGTGCAGTAAAATTATATATATAAAGGTATTTATATTGTATTATGTATGAGTAGCAATTTGTACAAACCTGAGAAAGTCCAGTGGAAGACATTGGCCCAGTTCTCTCCAATATGTATTTATTTAACACGTCCGAGTTAAAGCTTTCAACGTTTATGTGTTTGGTGACAATGCAACGTATGATCACTCCTACGTGGTTCCTCAAGTTTTGGCCTACTGGAAGATCAATTTTTACTGGAATTTTCAGTCGATCTAATTCTTTGCGTGGTCCAATGCCTGATAATAATAATATTTGTGGTGTATTAAGAGCACCAGCGCTTAAAATTATCTGAAAATATTAAAAGACAGATATTTAACCAATTACAGGAAATCTGTAAGTTTCATAGGAATACTATTCCGCAGGACTAAAAAAGACAGAGGTTATATAAACTTAATTGGTTTCAAGCATAACCAAGTCTTTTCCTCAAGATCAATGACTCAAAATAATTGTCTAGCCTAGTCTAATGAAAGCTATTTATCCTTTTTTTTGTTCTCAAAAAGGTTTTAAAAAATAAAGTCAAGTGAGATTATATGTGGAATGTGCAACGGCTATTTAATTGTAAAGCAGAACAGAATTTGCATAAGAATAAATAATAGCTAAACCGAACGCAGGTAAATGCAGTACTGTTAAAGTGATAACATTTAACGAAGCAGAGTTAAATCATAATATTTTCAACAACAAATAATAGAAAATAAATTAATAATTAAAGCATATTGCAAACATTTAAAACTAAAATACCACAATAGGACAGAACGCATGATAGGGAAGAAAAGATAACAGAATAAGTTAGTTACTATGTAAGCTAACAAATTAACAAGCGTCTTCGAGTTTGTGGCGGGTTTTAAAACTAAAATTATGTCCGAGATGGCAAATTAGCAATGTTTTATCATGATAAGATAGATAGATAATTGGGTATACTATGATAAGACGAAAAGATATGTTTTTTTTTATCACTTTAGAATAGTTGAACGTATTGATTTAAAACATTATAAATAGATCGAAGAAGCGTATTGTAAAAGTCCAGAAGAAATAATTAATGATTATCCAGAAAGATATCGAACTTTGGACTTCTTAAATCGGGAAATCGGAGTAAAAAGCTAGAAAAATACATATATACCGTACAGGCCGAAAAGATTATAATATATAGAAACCACGTTTACTGTCTAGAGAATTTGGATTAATGGATGGTACATTTGAAAAGAAGCAAATGATAAGTTGATATTAGCAACTATATAATTACCTCTTTCTTAGCATAAACTCTTTTCTTGATACCAGTGTCATCAGTATATTCAACAGCGTTAGCATGAATTCCATTAAAGAATAACTTAGTTACACGTGCGTGCAATTTAATACTCAAGTTTGGTTTCTCTGATTCTGTGTTTAAGTAGGCTCTCGCCGTTGTCCATCTTTGTCCATCACTGTTTTATAATGATTTACGAAATTGAATTACTAATAAAATATCGATAGCAAAACAGCACCAAACATTTTTTATGCAATACATTTTGTACAATGTGTTCGCATATAGTTTGATGTGATGTGATTAATGTCAAATCTCTTTGAAATTATTGCGTGTATAATAACTCAATATATTATCACAGCACAAATATTCATTTCGATGTTTAAGCTGTGACTATATATTGAATTGAATATGTGATGATTGATATGATACAGTTAAATATTTCGCAATGAATTTGGTCCCAATGGTCATTTTGTGATGCGCTAAAGTAAGTTAAGGATTGAGGATGGAAATTTAAAATGAGCGACAAATATTAGGCTCGTATATTATGAAGATATTATATTAAAAGCCGTTCTTTAGCTTTGCTTGAAGTTCCTAAGTCATTACTTACTGTGTAAATGTCTGAGCAATGGCGAATCCAGCAGGATTTTCCGGATCGTTTATGTCATCTGTTACATTCATTCCGGTCTCTTTAATAGCTTTCATTATCTCGTACACAAATGGTGGCTGGTACCTGAACTAGATTTATATAATTAATAGTAATTAAATGTTTTAAGCTTTTTTATTTAATTACTCTTACTCATTGATTATGCGTAGTACACATTTACTTCGTGGAGCAATGTGATTAACTTATTCTAAAAGATATATATTTTCAGCCATTTCTGCAGTTAGAGTTCAAGGGTTTCATACACTATAACAAAATATTGCAAATAAAAACTATAGCAATATCTTGGAGGCGTAAAAAAACTCTTAAATTTTTTGATTTTTGAAACTAGTTTCGAGTACGTAATGTCACTTTTTAAGGTAGTAGAAAAAACTTTTTAAGGACAATATCAAATTGCAAATGTAACAGTTCGATCAAAAATAGAAATTGTATACCTTCTGTATAGGCATCGTTCCATTTGCCGAATGATATTTGCTACTAAAGACTTTTCCCACTTCTTTGTTGCCCTCAAACTTGTCAAAATACGGCTTGTTCTCAACCCAGGACCATCCTTGAGCTCCGAGCTTTACCCAGTCATCAAAATCTGAAGGATGACCCTTACTAAACTTCAAATTATTTATGACGCTCGTTCCACCTAGAAAATAAAAGAAAATTGTGTAATCAATCGCGTCCTTTCGATTGTTTTCGGGAACGGGTTTTTAGAGATATACATACTTCAATGACCGTAACGTCTTTTTATTTTGTGGCTGTGTGACATGGCAGGCTGTCATACACAGTGGTTTTCAAGACGAGTTACACCGCCCATTGCAACTTTACCCCACAAACTTTTTAGTTATTTTTAGTTCCTCTAAAGATTTTTTGATTGCAAGCATATGCAACTTTACCCCACAAACTTTTTAGTTATTTTTAGTTCCTCTAAAGATTTTTTGATTGCAAGCATATAACCAAATTTTTAAGGTCGTGGAGTGACTCTGAACTTCTGATTGGATCAGTAATACAAATCAAAACAATATATTTAATTATGTCTTAAAACACTATCTTAGAAGAATTGGTGCAACAACCCGAAGTCTATCCAGGGCTTTTTCGTAATAGGATCTACCAACCATTGGACTGTTTAAAAATATAACACTACCAACCAAAAACTTTTCCCCTAGGCCAGTAGCATCCTTTTCCACCTTGGTCAAGACAATAGTTGCCAGGAGCGGTGCGGTATCGCCAATCAACTTCGGCTTTGTTCAAAAAGGCTTTTCCAAGGGACGGTACTCGAGTTCCAATTGGCTCTTGGCCTCCCGCTTCAAGTAGCAATACCTACAAAAAAAAATTTGCAACAAAAAGATTTATAAAATTTGGCACAAAAAAGTAAGGCAAAATATCATCTTCCTACTTCTTTACCGTATAATTTTTTTTTTTATATTTTGTGATAGTCTCGCAGATTTTCCGCACGTACGCAGTAGTCTTACAATTGATGTATTAATATACTAGCTTTTGCTCGCGGTTCCACCTGCCCTAAATTTTGTTATCGGTGTAGGATTTCAACGGCAACTCCTCAATCATAAAAAAAATGACTTACACTTGACGTTTTCAAGTGGCTAATATATCCTCACACACTATGGACTCAAACTATCTCCATGCCTAATTTCATTTCAATCGGTACATCAGTTTAAGCACGTAGAGGTAACGGACAGAAAGAATTACTTTCGCATTTATAATATTGATATGGACGTATAACTTCCAACTAAGAGTTCCATAAATTTCTAACAGACGGCGGTATAAGTTTCTTTATCGTCATAAACTTTGTTTGTCGTCATAAACAGATGGCGCTCCAGTATAACAACGTCTGTCGGGCCAGCTAGTGTCCAATAAATACCTGATTTATAGTGATAAGCAGTTTAATGTAAGACCAGGGTCAAAATAATATACTCCCTTTACCAGTTCTAGAATAACCATCAGAAGTCAGGGTTAATACTAAATATTTTTTATACCACTAAGGTGACAAACAAATTTGCAGTCCGCCTGATGGTAACCGGTCACCGTAGCCTATGGGCGCTTGCAACACCTGGGGCATTACTCGCGTGTTGCCGACTCTTAAAAAATCTAATCACCTCTTAGATTTGAACTTAGATGAAGAACCCTGTACTGTAGTCCTTAGAGAAAACCTTGGCATGGAGCTCATTCCACGAAATACGAGTCAGCGTTCGCGGGAGGAAGTCAAAGTCAATTTTTTTATTTTAATTTATTCAAATTAGGTTTTTACAAGCACTTTTCAATCGTCAGTTATTTTTTGAAATCTGGGTCAAATAAAAAAAAACCGGCCAAGCTCGAGTTGGCCTTGCGCACCGAGGGTTCCGTACAAACACAAACAAAAATATTTTTATATTTGAGTTGACTGAATGAAAGGTAAATTGCGGTTTACGGTTGTATTAAAAAAAAACTACTTACCAGATCTCGTTCAAACCAATTTTCGGTGGAAGTTTGCATGGTAATGTAAATCATATATTTTTTTAGTTTTATCATACTCTTATTTTAGAAGTTACAGGGGGGGGGTACACATTTTACAACTTTGGAAGTGTCTCTCGCGCAAACTGTTCAGTTTAGAAAAAAATGATGCTAGAAACCTCAATATTATTTTTAAAGACCTATCCATAGATGCCCCACACGTATGGGTTTGATGAAAAAAAATTGTTTGAGTTTCAGTCTAAGTATTTGTTTTTTTTTTCAATTTTTGTTTGAAAATTTTAATGCGGTTCACAGAATACATCTACTTACTAAGTTTCAACAGTATAGTTCTTATAGTTTCGGAAAAAAGTGGCTGTGACATACCTACGGACGAACAGACAGACAGACATGACGAATCTATAAAGATTTCGTCTTTTGCCATTTGGCTACGGAACCCTAAAATTATCATTTCCATTTTAATTTGGTTTACCTATACGTCTTGTAATTGAGCACCTTCAGTCCCATGGATTTTTATCATTTACATAGTCTGAAATAAAAAAATATTGTAGTCTTATGCTTTTTTGACAAAGTTGATGTTTAATAAAAGATTTAAATTTACTTATTGATAGCTTTTGATTATTATAAGCAACTTTGTTTTAAAAGTGTATACATTGCCTCATAAAACAGTTACTAATTTTGTGTGGACGTGTATCATGCACCAACAGTTTATTTTTACTTTTAGTTTTTACCTTGTGAACGTCACTTTTTAAGTCAAGTTCCTCTGAAACTGAAATGTACATAACCATTTAAGTTCAAGGTGTGAGGATAAATTCCCGACCGATCGCGAGTGGTGCGATGGTAGAAAGTAGTAAACTTTATGTTGTTGTTTAAAATAATGATAAATAACTGACATTCATAAGCACAGCAAAAAAAAATAAAGTTACCTACTTTAAAACTGGTATCTTCAGAAATTCGTGCTGCGACTATAGAGCCAGCTGTTCCAGCTCCCACAACTATAAAGTCGAATGTGTCTTCTATTGCGTCAATTGCCTCAACCCTACGACTGGGGTCAGCAATCCTGCATTGACCTTTCAAGAAGCTTTCTAGAAGCACCATGAAGAGAAAGTTCCCAGCGCAAACAGTGGAATTAGTCGACATTAGCTCCATATCTTCTAACAGGCAGCTGCAATCCTAATATTTTAAAAAACTAACGAGCAAAAATAACTAGTGACTTACTTAGACAACAATGTTTTCAAAACTATTCATGACAATTCTATGAAGTCAAAAAAACATTAAAGCGTATCGTATTTAATTATTTATATGTAAATTAAAACTCGTTTTAATATACTACTTATCTTTACTCGTTCATGAAATATCGTCGTGTAGGTGAATAGTTATTTTTGCTCGTCTGTGTATTATAAAAAACATTGTAGAAAATGCACGATGCGTTCTTTTAAGTGAACTTACAACATTAACCTTAAATAAGTGAAGTTTATAAACAAACATAGCAACGAACTGATAACTAATAATATATATAAAATATAATAATTGGTTAGAAAAGGTTATAATTTATTTTATGGATTTTACTTCTATTTATAAGGTCACCCGTAGACGTAATTGAAGTACATACAATGCAAGAAACTTATTCGATCCTCTGACATTGGATGTTCGGCCACTAGTGTCATTAAATTTTACACCATTTTAATATGGCGACTGGAGTTTTGATTATTGCCCACTGGGTCAGAAAAGTTTGTTGCGCTACATATTAATAATAATGGACCTCAAGATCTGATTACAAAACCTTTAAAGAATATTAAATCTAGATCACAATTTTTGATCTCTTGGTGTCAACCTTATTTACCTGTACTTTCTGTAGATACTCACGTTTCTAGTTACTGATGTAGTTCTAATACCCGGTTAAAGACAGGAACTGAACCGGTCGCCCAGGTAGACCCGGCTTCAATGCAAGTCTTTGAAAAGCGACTTATATCTTTGTACATATTCTCTTCTCACGTTTAACAAATATAAATATTTTATTTTCAGTTGAAGTTGAATATACATATAAATAAATATCTATATGATTCCGTTAGAATACAGAATACGTTAATATGCACATTAACTAGATAATCTGCAAATTACCGGGTACGATACGTTAAAGTGTGAAAAGTAGCAGGTTCCTGCACTTTACTAGTTAATCTGCATACTAACGGATGCTACTCCGTTAAATCGCGGAAGACAGTGAGCGAAACACGTTTGTTTAATTTTCTCAACCCCCACAGCCTTTCGCTAGCGCCTGTAGATCCTAGCCAGCGCCATGACCCGAAGCCTGTGTGTTGTCAAGTATTGATTATTTCTGTCCGCTGTCACCGCGTAAAACGAGTATCGTATGTGAATTTTTACCTTATCCTTATCAGCGTCATACATGCCCTCACCGAGGTTTATTTGGGCCATAGTCCACACGCGGGCCCAGTGCGGGTTGTGGTCTTCACATACGTCTTTTATTTGTGTATGCAGATTTCCTCAGAATGTTTTCTTTTACCGAAAAGCCAGTGGTGTGAACAATTATTGTACTTTAGAAATTATGAAAAAGACTCATCGGTAAACGACGGGCTTGAACCTCTGCCGCTTAGGACACTAGTTGAAATCGAAACCGCTAGGCCACCAGAATGGCTGATAATCAAACTAGCAAGTAAACTAAACTAAAGGATTCCTCATTCATTACATAAGGATCTTGAAAATTTTGAATCTTAAAGGTGTGCTCGTCGCAAAACTATTTTTTTGTGTTATTCAAAATTTAATTTATCTTTAAATTGCACAAATAAGTAATTATGTTTTTTCTCATGTGAATAATTTGATAGCTTTGTAAATAATTAGAATTAATTCTATTGCAATTAAATTTAAAGTTATAACTTTAAGTAGCTTTAAGCTTGTTTCTGTCAGACTGCTTCTAGTTTTTTTTCTGGTTTTATTGAATTAAAGTTTTTTTAGTTAAATTGTCTAAACTGATCGATTATTTCAGTGGATTAAAATTTTAATTACATACTTACTAATGTTTTATTTTTATTACTTTGTTTATGAGTATCATAAATCCATGCTAATATTATAAATGCGACAGTAACTCTGTTTGTTTGTCTGTCTGTCTGTTACCTCTTCACGCTTAAACCACTGTACGAATAAAGATGAAATTTGACATGGAGATAGTCTGAGTCCCGGGAAAGGACATAGACTACTTGAAAACGATTTGGATTAAATTTTGTCTGTACATTTCAATGGGTTCCTGGATGGTTTGAAAATACAGTTGGACCCGGTAGATAGCGCTGCAGTTGGTGTGTTACTGATCTTCTCCTAAACAGCAGGGACGATTTTAATGATATTTTTGTGTACGTTCGAGTGTGTCCCTGCAAGGTTTCATAACACAATTGGACTCCGGTAGGTGGCGCTGCACTCGGTGTGTCCTTAATCTCTTTAACAGGAACGATTTTAATGATATTTTTTGTTTACGTTCGAGTGGGTCCCTGTAAGGATTAATAACACAATTGGAGCCGGTAGTTGGCGCTGCAGTCTGTGTGTAAACGGCAAATATTGAATGTACGACAATAAACATGTACGGCATTGAATGCGACTCTATTATTATCATATCCGGCAACTTCAATCATTGTGAAATGTGTGGCTTAGAAACGACACATTACATAGAACGTAAAAAACGGATCGAAAAGGCTAGCTTAAAATCAAAATAATTTAAAGAAATGCTTCCCGTCATCTATGGTGGAAACCATAGAAGATTTGGAAGAAAATAAAGAATTAAATAATTTAGACATAGAGGCCATAGTAAACAGTGGGATATCCAGAAATGCATTTGACTGCACATTAACTAGGAAGTTTGCAGATTATCTAGTAAATGTAAAATCTGGATCATTTTTTCCACCTTAACGGAGTCAGGCAGATAATCTGCAGATTAACCAGTTAATCTGCACTCTAACGAATTTACGAACATTAACGGTAACATAAACATTAATAAGGTAACATCTGTACCTATATATTAAAAAATTAAACTTTAGTTATTTAATTCTGTACTTTTTTTATTATTTTTAAGCTTAGGACTCAGAGCTGACCTCTGATGATCATTCAAATAGGGCTACCATTGCAGGTAGGCTCTGAACCATAAAATATTAAATAATAAAATAAAAACAAAGAGTAGTCTGTCTTTAGACATTAAATAGTTTCTAACTAACCTGTGTGGTGCTAATATCGTGGTGTTCGGTCGCACTGTCTGTACCGTCAATTCACTTAATTTAAATTTAATTTAATTTAGGTTTGCTACGCTTAACTAAAGATAAAACATAGAATTCAGTACTTACAATCGGAAAAAAAACCTTACATGTATTACTTAAGTTAGAGTTCCATAAAATAAAACCCACAAAAAACCTGCAACAGCATTTTTTAGGGTTCCGTAGGCAACAAGGAACTCTTATAGTTTCGCCATGTCCGTCAGTCTGTCTGTCCGCAGCTTAGCTCAGACACCATAAGTACTAGAAAGCTGTAATGTGGCATGGATATACATATTAATTAGGCCGATAAAGTGGTCAAATAAAATTAAATAAAAATTTCTCTACACGTAAAGTGGGGATAATTTTTTTAGTCAACCCCATTGTGGGGGTTTCGTTGAAAACCTCTTTAAATATTGGGGGTGTGCAAAAACCATTTTTCGATTCAGCGATGCGTTTGCGAAATATTAAGCTTCAAAGTGCAAATTTTTGTTTGAGCCCAGTGCTCCCCCACACACTGCCTAAATGGCAGTTCTTTGGTGTGTGGAACAAATTAAAAGGAAAAGTATGTTAGGTAAGTAGGCTTTACAACCTAATGGGTAATAGTCGAACAAATTAAAAAAAAAAATCATACAAATTCGACCTAAAGGTACTTGGTGGACCTAAAGGTAGATGCAGTTGGTACTTGTGTAAAACAGGTATTAAATATAAGTTTATAAACCATGTAAAAATATAGAAAAATAAAATTCTATCATTTTGAATACTAATACTTTTTTTTTTATACCACTAAGGTGGCAAACAAGCCTACAGTCCGCCTGATGGTAAGCGGTCACCGCAGCCTATGGAAGCTTGGAACACCAGGGGCATCACTCGCGCGTTGCCGACCCTTCAGAAATCTAATAACTTCTTTTTTGAAGAACCCTTAGAGAAAACCTTGGCAGGGAGCTCATTCCACAACCCAAGCGTTCGCGGAGGAAGTTTCTCTGAAACCGCACTGTACGCGACCATTTCGGTTCTAAAGTGTGAGAATAAATTCCCTGCCGATTGCGAGCGGTGCGATGGTAGAAAGTAGCCGTGGGCATCATTTCGAACAATTCCTCAGAACACAACCCATTGTACAAGCGGTAGAACACACACAGGGAGGCAAAGTCTCTCCTCAGACTTACGGGCTCGATACCGCAAGTGAGTTTGGGATCGTCGACATTTCTCACAGCCGGTCGTTGAACCGAGTCAAAAGGGCCAAGCTCCGGATGCATCCAGAGATGGCAGCAGTACTTTTTATTTTTTTAGCAGTTATTTTTTTTTAGTTTCAAACAAACCCACATTTTTTCAAGGCGATATATTTATTATGCGATGTTTTATGAAGATAACGCAAAAAAATGAACTTATTTTTAATCAAAAGATTTGGATAGCACCTTTTTGATAAATGCCCTTTATCAGTGCTAATTTTTTTCGTTGAAATCTCAGCTTTCATATAGAATTAAAATATAATATTGTTTCAATACAAAAATATTGTTAAAAACCGAAAACCTTCTTTTCATAAATCATGAATTTCTTTTTATTTATAATTAGTTGATACTTTAAAATTAAAAACCGAAAGAACGGTTTTTTGCATTTTTCTCGATTTTTTGGTTTTAAAATTTATAACTCTTTTTATGAAAGTCAGTGAAAATTTGTTTTTTTTTGTGTTTCCAATAAGCCCAAATTTTTTCAAAGCGAAATATTACTTTTCGATGTTTTATCAAGATAATACAATAATAAGACCTTATTTTTAATCGAAAAATTTGGTTAGCAAATTTCGATAAAAGCCCTAACCAGTGCTAATTATATTTATGTTGAAATTCAGCTTTCATATAAAATTAAAATATAATATTGTTAAGATACAGAAATATCGTTAAAAAAAATGATAAACCGATAAAACTACTCTTCAAAAATCATGAACTTCCTTTTTTTTATAATTAGTAGTTACTTTATAAATTAAAAACCGAAAAACGGTGTTTTGCATTTTCTCGATAATTTTGAGATAATGAGCAATAATGTAAAAAGTTTTAGATATTTTATTATCTACAACTTTTTCAGTTAACTTTTTTCGATAGGATGCATAGTTTAACCGCAAATCGCAAAAAATGAGTACCAACCCATAAAAAACGTATATATTACCCACCCCCACCAAAACTTTTTTCTGAGTCGATACTATTTTTCATTCGTTATTTACATCAACAACTAAATTTTCCGGCCACTCGTATACTGCTAAGAAAGGATTGGCCCTGGTCTATGTTGATATTATGGTGTTACGTCGCACTGTCTGTAGCGTCAATGAACTTAATTTAGGTAACTTTTAAATTTTATTACTCGAGTAATTCGTCGTACTTTCTTTTTACGTTGTTCTACTTTACGTTTAACTAAAGATAAAACATAGAATTCAGTACCTACCTATGACCTGGAAAAAAACCGTACACACATTAAGTTAAGGTACCATATATAGAATGTAAATTTTCGTGGAAATCTAGAATACTTGTTGTGAACCTAGTTATTTCAAAACTATTTTTTGCATTATATTATTTTGAACTTTTGAAGAAGTCACTAACGCACTCAACGCCGACGAGCCACAAAGGAGCCACAAAAGGAGCCACAAAAGGAGCCACAAAATCTCCTCATCGTTGAGGCGGCTATCGAGGTCGTCCAACTTCTTCCAGCTGCGTCGCCGAGCTCGTTCTACGTATTGGGGGTGGAATTGTTGGTCTCAGGCCAGACGACGCGGATCTACGCAATCTATAAACCACCACTAGTAAGCCTGCAAGTAGCTAAGATACAGGACCTCTTGGACTCACCACTTCCAACAATCCTGGCCGGGGACTTCAATTGTAAGCACCCTGCTTGGAACTCGAAGACCATGAACCCTGATGGAAGAAGGCTATTGTGGCCCCAACGCACCGACTCACTATCCCTTCGGTGTGTCATTTCTCCCGGATGTCATAGACTTGGTAGTCTTTGAATGGCTCACACATCATCCAGTACAGTAATTCATACCAGAAGATATAAAGTCGGACCACCTGCCGGTACTCGTTGAATTTCCGGCCAGACCGACGAGAGCGTCTACTCCAGCACCACGTCTCAAAACCAATTAGGAGTTCTTCGCGAGGCGGGTCTTACGAACTTACGATGACACGCCCGGTCTCCACTCCGAAGGATGTCGAACAGCTGGCCCTGGACATCACCAACCATATCCATGATGCCCTGGCATCGGCTTCAAACCCGGGATCCGACAGAGGAAAGCTCCCCACTCTTCTCTCCGAAATCAAAAAGGCCATAGAAAAGAGGAGGCTTCTAAGGACCTGGCAGCTGACATAATAACGAAGACGGCGCTTCATCACCTCCCGCGCAGAACTGTCGCGGCGGTGACACGCCTGTTCAAAGGAATCATACGAACGGGGCACTTTCCCTCCCTATGGAAGACGGGGCATGTCATCATGCTTTCGAAGCCGGGGAAGAACATCTCGAAGCCTTAGAGCTATTGGCTCGTCACTCTCCTCTCAAACATCTCAAAGGTGTTCGCAAAGTTCCTGTTGAGGCATATGAATCCGCACATTGAGCCCAGGCAGGAGAGGTTTGGATTTCCTGCTGAACATTCCAAAACTCTTCAACTGTAGAGAGTGCTGCAACACATCGCGACAGCCCTAAATAAAAAGGAACACGTCGTTGCAGTACTTTTCGACATGTAAAAGGCTTCTGATAGAGTGTAGCACCATGGTCTGCTACACAAGCTGTCTACATCTACACTACTACGACACCAGAGTCATCGCTTGCTTCCTAGAAGAAAGACGATTCCGAGTGATCGTCGAAGACCAGTTGTCGGAAGAACGTCCAATCAAGGCCGGAGTACCCCAGGGCAGTTGTCTTTCGGCGGCATGCTACGGTAAATATACCGATGACTTCCCCAAACCAGATGGAGCAGAGCTGGCACTGTACGCTGATGACGCGGCGTACACATCGATATGAAAAAACAATAGATATGGTAACATGACACTGTGGTTCGAAAACCGGCGTAGCCGTTGATAGCGGGGGTGGAGTAGGTGAAGTGGGGCAAGAAAGTCAGAATTTTTATTCCAATTTAAACCTTATGTTCATTACATAAGGCTTACACGTTGACACTAGTGACATCTTGTGATGAGTAGCAGTACTTTAATTTTACATTAGACCCAGTGTTGTTCCTGTGGCGATATGAACAAATTATCGATAGATTACTATGATGCTTGATGATCAAAAATATCTTTGGAAAATTCAAAGTCCTAACTAACTATCAACACATATTTTTATATTATCGGTAGTAAAATCATTCTGAATCTATAAAATCGTTAATTAAACTGGCGATTTTAGGCTTTTTAAAAGTCTAATTTAATGAAATATACTTAAATTATAAATGAACCTAAATAATTTAATTCTAATTAGTTAGCAGTGGACATATAAAACAGCAAATAATATTGTGATTTAGATAGTACATAGTTGGAATATAAATATACTTTACCTTACCTTACTTGTACCTTTATGCTTTAACTTAACTTTATTTGAACACGCATTACGTTAAAACGGCTAAATTAGTTCAAAATTTAAACTTTACCGTAAGCTTTCGTTTTATCGAATTTGATTCATGGCATGAAAATAATAGATGAACGCTAAAAGTTTTATCATAAAAATAATAAATAATATGAGTTTTAATTTAATTTAATTTAATAATATGATTTGAAATTTGAAAAATAATCTATACTTACTATAATGTTATAAAATAAATGTAAAAGTTTGTTTGTTCTTCCTTTACAACGCCCGAGAGCATCATATAAACCTAAAATTTGGCCCAGAGATAGTATAAAATACCGAGAAGTCCAAAGTACCCGTAGAAATAACTATAACCAAATTACACGCGGACGAATTATAGCTTCAGCTGTAGCTTGCTATTGCAAACTTTCTTTCTAAAAAAAAAGTTTCCGTAGAAATTTAACACTGATAACCAAATTTAGTGCAGTCAGAGCAGCAGGCAAAAGCTAGTTATAGGTTTTACTCCACATACACTACTCATTGTATTATTTTCTAGACGTTAAGAAGTCTCGCAAAAGCATGCAAAAGTTAACAATCACATAACATAAAGCTTAACAAAAAAACGAAATAAACACATTATCCAAGTCCATCATCCTGTATATTAAATAAAACAACGAAACACTTCTATAAATCACAGGAAAGCTCGGAGCTAGACAAATTCTCTAAAACTATATTTACTTTGACACAATATTATACAACAGTTTCTTACTGACTAGATTTTGCCCAGCGGCTCCACCCGCCCTAAATTAACTGGTTATCGGCGGGAAATTTTTACGGAAACTCCTTGATGGTACTATGAAAGTTTGCTATGTAAAGCTGTAGTTCGTACAAGTGGAATTTGTGAAAAGTGGGGACTTGTGAATTTTCCGGGATAAAAAAATAGCCTATTTTCTTTCTATTCCAGGACTAAACCTAAATGTTGTTGTCCAGTGGTTGACGCGTGATTGAGTAACAAACATCCAAACTTTCGCATTTGAAATATTATTCGAATGAAAAGCAGTATTTTTAGATGTATTTTGCATTAAATAAGCGCGTTAAAATGTATAATTAAATCTTCATTTAACTGATTGTACCCACAGGTTGACAGATTTATTTAACTTTTTAAAAATAATTTAATTATTCGAACGCTATTGAAATTTTGAACGCAACCCTAAAACATTCCATTGACTACAAGCTTCAATTCACTTCATTTCCACAGGTGTAAATTGATCACAACGGGTAAAAAACATCGATATTTTTATCTCATGCGTACAACACTAAGCAAATTAAGCTATTTCGCTAAGCGATATAGATATTAGTTCAGCTACTCACGGATAGATGGCGAATCAGATATTTAATTTATTCTTTATGTCATTGTAATACGGTTTAGATTAGGTCAATAATTTTTCGAAATAAAGACTCCACAACAATTTCTACTTAAATAGAGGTGAGGTACTTTATTGTCTTCGATTTATTTTCGTTGTGAATTTATGAAACGATATTCTAATAATATTGAAAAATAGTCACAGTTCAAGTGTAATTTATTCTTTTTATCACAAATAAAAAGAAAGGTTTAAAATTATGCCATGAAATTGAAAAAACAACACTTTTTATGAACAAGATTACAGTGAAGAGTAACATGATTTCGATAAAAATAGTGCACCTCTATTAAAGTAATTTATTATAAATTAAAGTAAATCGGTTATTTATGAAAAAATAATACTAAAGTGTGTTAAGTTACGTCGCTGGAACTCTTATTTACCTTTTTTTATAGTTTTTACAACTTTTTACAGCACAATACGACATTATTGAAATAAAACAAACAAAATATCTTTAGATGTTCACTCGCCGAGGGTGACCTTGTGTTTGTTGCGTCAAATCGATGCGCTACTCAACATAGTCTAAAAATTAGACTATGGGCGGCTAGCCTGCCGGTGCTTTTTGGACATATCTATTGTTTTTTCATATCGATGGGCGTACATCACTGGCTCAATCACCGCTGCCCACGCCCGCACCAAAATGATGATTCTGAGCCATAGAGATACGTCTTTAATATACTATATTTTCAGTTTATTCTAAAAATTTGCAACAGTATTTTTGGTGTAATAGCATAGCGTAATAACTACTAAAAATATAAATAGTAAGCGAACATCTTTGTCTCGGCGTAAAACGCCAACAAGGGGCCTGACACTGAAATTGTGTCAGGGTTGTCACAAAAAAATATGCAAGTCCGTTCATTCAGATTGAAATGTTTGTATATTCAAATTAATACATATACATGTGCCTACATTAATTAGTCACTTCTAATAAAATATTACCTTCGTGATTAAATATAAATATGTCCTTTTCCATGAAACAGAGAGAGTGAATAAAACCCAGGTGAAAACTCTAATTTATTTATTTTCAAGGTTCTGTACCCTGGGAGTGCCAACTGAGCACTATACTAAGCCTTCACCGAGCGCCTCTCTGTATGTGTATCTGTCTGTCCGACCATTAAAGGGCTCTTTTAGACCAAAATAGGTAGAGAACTAAAATTTTCACAGAATATGTGTCATAATTAAATATTAACTAAAAAATAATAAAAAGTAAAAATTTAAGGGCAGTCAAATGAGTAAGCTTGTATGGGACTTACAAGAAACTTATTATCGTTGCTTTTGCTATATCTTTAAAACAGAATTTTAAACTTACAGTGAAAAATAGTATCAACTCTAAAATATAACAAACAAATAATAAAAACCGGCCAAGAGTGAGACGAACCCAAGCCATTGGCATCTTACCGTTAACAATAAACGTTACAGCGCCATCTAGCTTTTATTAAAAGAAACAGTAACATAATTGTTTGCTGGAAACTATTTTCTAAGTTAAGCAACGTCCGGTTAGGTGAGTAATTATATGGGTTACCGCTTAACGCGTAAGCACGTAAATTTACATGCGTGTCATTAAAATCGGTCAGGTCCATTTAAGAACCAAAACAAAATGTGTGCTGCTAAGTGGTCTCCCATCCAAATTTAAATCTAGTCATTTACATAATATATATGTATAGATGTGTGTGTTTTTATAAGTGTATAACCATATACATATAATATATATATATATTGTCTTGTATGCCTTTGAGCTGTATTCTGACTCGCATATCAGCCAAATAGTATTGTATTAATAGCACACCTACATAATCATTTAACGAATCAGCGCACTTTATAATGCACATCGTAATTCTCTACTCCATTAATCGGTGTATCCTGTGAGAAAACAAAAGTCCAAAGTCCGACAAACAAGAGAATGATTTTCTGATTTTTTTTGGGAAGTTTGTTAAAATCTTCAATAATTAATTATTAATACCAAACACAATGTTGTATTATTATCCACTCTTTGAAGAACACACCATTGGTATGTGATTGAGCAAAGTAGATGGATGCACAGTAAGCCTATGTATTCAATATTAGGAGTAACAGGTGAACTGTAGGTATGTTATGTCTTACTCGATTTGACTGAACTTGCGGGGCAAGCCATTCACTGAGAATGGTAAAAACTAAAAATCCATTAATTTTCTTCAACCTAAAACTCAGATTTGTTGATAGAATTTATTAATATTAGTCCGTGCGTCCTGGGAAGGATCTCTACAACCTTATCATATTTTCACAAATCAAAATATTTACAAATACTTAGATAATTAGACAATGGTAAAAACAAAAAACCCATTCATTTTCTTTAACCTACAATTACGCAAATTTGTTGATAGAATTTATTAGTAAAAGTGCGTGCGTCCTAGGAAGAGTCTCTACAACCTTATCATTTTTAAATGTAATGTATGTTTTTCAAGATATAAATGAATTGATTTATCAAGATTTAAGAGCAGACTTAAAGCTCCATTTCCTATGCATAGTCTATTCATAATAAGTTTATTCTGAATCGCTATCTTTCCTTGCTATATATATTTATTGTTTTTTTTTTTCATAAAACATCACTTATCCAAATAATGACAAATTGTCACTTTCAGAAAATTGTAAACTGATTTTTTTTTAAGAAAATTGTGAACTGATTTGACATTTACCCCTTGGCGTCATAACGTGTTTTTGCGAAATGCTGAATGGATTAAATTTCCAAACAGCCTTCCAGAGCTTCTGATGAAGCCTGGACATTTAAAAAAAAATTCAACAACAATATCTAAATATTTTAAAGTTTCGAGACAGTAAATACGGTCTGACTCGACATCTGTGTCTTCTTGCTGAATCCGCTGCCTTATTAACAATGAGTTAGCAAGAAATTGCTAACGCGCGGTGCCCGCGCAAGCAGTTCGCGGTATTGCTCGAGACATCGAATTTTGTACGGAAATCGCGTACTGACGGCTACGAAAACGCTCAGCGATCAGCGTTGTTCAAAAATTGACAATATTTTGTTGAAGTATAGCACTATCTCTTTCTGTCGTACACAAAATCGTATTTCCCATCTCTACTGTTACGTTACATATCTGTACATCATATTAAATGTTTGAACACAGGTTGAAAGTGCATTTTCAAAGTACGAAACT
This sequence comes from Apoda limacodes, assembly GCA_946406115.1. Lineage (NCBI taxonomy): Eukaryota > Metazoa > Arthropoda > Insecta > Lepidoptera > Limacodidae > Apoda > Apoda limacodes. Next base: position 15,721,637 of record OX291559.1, read on the forward strand.
AGCACCATCTATTAGGCAGTAGCGGTATTAACTAAAAATGTTGTCAGCGTTGCTTCTTTTTAATTTTGCCCTTTAATGTTGGAATTTGTAAACTGTTATGATCGTTTTACACATAGTTTCTTATTAATAAAACTAAAAGAACTTCATATTTTGAGAAACTTGATATGTAATGTCCTTTTTTAAATGACTGTCATAAACAAACAATTTTACATATTAATATTGTAGATAGTCTTTAGAAACAATAAATTTTATATTTTACATTTTGGGGTATTATGAAGTTTTTGATATGTAGCACTGCTTTGTTTACATTGAAATTGAAATCTTTAAAATTAGGTTATTTAGAAATTCAAAAGTAATTTCCTTAAACTGTGCCGTAAAATAAAAAGGCACATTGATTCGTCGTCTTGTTTTACTTTTTCTTTACCTAGTACCTACAAAGAAAACAATTACGAAATCCATGAGGAAGGTTGGTGTAATAGTAGATGTAGAAGGTGTTATTCTTTCAATCTTAAAAACGTAATCTTTGTGGCATCTTCCAAAACCACGTCGTACCTGAAGGCTTAGGTACTCTGGACAACAATAATTCCAATCGAAGGTATGTAAACAAATCTTAGTTATAGTCACGCTTTAAAGCCAATACCTAGTCTAGATCCCTACATACGCTGCAAATACAAGTGATAAAAAGGTAATCTCATGATTTTGTAGAATTAAAATTAGCCTGTCTCTATACTGCTGTTTATCTAATGGCAGTTTTATACTGAAATTGTATACTAAGCATTGAGAGCTACTCATCTGTAGTACTCACATAACATGATTCTTCGTACAGGGGCTGACCTATTAAATATGATGCCAAAAAATTTATCATAACTTAAGTTTGATTAAACCTAATATATGTATAGTTGAACTAATTTGATTGACAAGTCTTGAGAATAATAGCGATGAATAATAGGTATTAAAATTGTATCTTTTAATATCTTGCCCACACTTAAAAGATACTTCATTATGTAATATATCCAGTAAAGAATAGTTTCTGTTGCTGAGTATGATGTGTAATGCATATTTTAGGTCTGTGATGTGCACAAAAAGTCAGTACTAAGGAATTCTTTAAAAATTAATTCACTGACATCTTATAATTTTTCTTGTTTCAGTATTAAAGAGATGATGTTGATGTTTTATTTCAGGTTGCCTGTCACTGTCACAACCAGTGAAGTAATGTTTTTTACATTGTTTCAGTTATCTTGGAAATGCAAGTTTAAGAAAGTGAACTGTAGATGCACTATTAGCAAAAGTCTTACAAAAGTCAAGTACTGAAAACATCAACAAAGGATCATTGCTGCTTTAAATGGATCGAATATTGTAGCGGCATACCACAGTAGAATTAGATTAAGTACAAGAATTGAAATAATGTAACAAAAATTTTAATTTTATTTCTTCTCAATTTATTTTAGGCTATTATTTAACTAAAACCTATCATTTCATAACTGTTCTATCATTAACAAAATGTCTTATGCATATCATTTAAGTAAACTGCTGAACGATTTGATGATTTCCTTAACATATCAGCCTTACAAACACTGCTAGATATAGGCATATCCCATGTATTTCTTAAACAAATCGGTCTCTACCACTTAAATTCATCTAGGACTACCCTCTAGGTTGTCAGTCCACCTGGTCCTACCACATTGAGTTGGAATTGATGGTGGCATGAGAATGAAGAAGATTTCATTATTGTTATGACTACAGTCTCCAATCAAGAACCTTCTTTTTCCTTTGTTAATAAATTCTATGAGCACTCTTGTTACTCTGTAAGGGATCTCCAAGCGTTACACTTTCTATTGCCTGAAGAGCAGTTTAGACCTTATGAGGTGAACAGTCCTGAGCGTTAGTCACATACACTTGTTGAAAGCTGCAGCTGGTTGACAAAAGTTTATCATGGTTGAAGATGATCTAGCGGCTAAAGTAAGGCTTGCTTTTTACTAAAGGCCATAATCTATTGTAGAAGTAAGTGTTGACTGCCGTAATTTATTTAACTATAACTAGGTACAACAGGTATACCTATATTAAACCACATTAAATCTAACTGTGTACACTAAATTGCACTTGTGAATATCTGTTTACTTAAAAATTACTCTCATTCTTCTCACAGTTTAATCCAAGACTAAATGCGTTTTAAATTTCCTGTAGTACATCATTTTGACTTCTTCACATGGATGCGAAAGAATCATTATGTGTAGTTCCTTTATTTTATCCATGTAACCCTCGGGCATGTATGTTGTCAGAATATTAAGTACTGTCAAGTAAACCTCTGGTAAATCATTGTCCTCTAACATTTCTTTGTACAGTTCTATAGTAATTATTTCAGGTAAATTTAAATCTATACATATAAAAGGATTTGTCCTGAATGACTGATCGATCAACGCACAGCCTAAACCGCTGATGACGTAGGCAGCCGATAAGATAAGGTTTTACTGAAAGGGTGAAGTGCGAGTCTGATTCACGCAACAAAGGTAAACCGATTGTAATGGAATTTTGGTAAGTTGTTAAACACACGCCAGGGAATGTTTCTGAGAAAGAAAAAAAGGGTCAAGTGCGAGTGAGACAGGGCAAGTGCGAGTCGGACTCGCGAAATAAGGGTAAACCGATTGTAATTAAATTTTGGTAAGTATTTATGCACACGCCGGGGAAAGTTTCTGAGAAAGAAAAAATGGTCAAGTGCAAGTTGGACTCGCGCAATAAGGGTTAACCGATTTTAATGATATTTTGGTAAGTTGTTATGCACACGCTGGGGATGGTTCCTGAGAAAAAAAAGGGTCAAGTGCGAGTCGGACTCAAGCAATAGGGGTAAACCGATTGTAATGAAATTTTGGTAAATTGTTATGCACACGCCGGCGAAGGTTTCTAAAATTATGACAACCCTATTGGGATGTTTTAAAAAAAAAACAACGTTCGCCGGTTCAGCTATATTTATATAAAAGAAGAAATTGAATGGCTGACTGACTAATCGATCAATGAACAGCTGAAACCGCTGTGGCAGAAGCATGGCATTTTGCACAAACGTTCCTTAAATGACGAAAGTGTGCACTAGGTAGGGATTTTTGGAAATTAATCCCCTAAGGGGGTAAAATATGAGTTGGCAGCTTGCATGGAAATGACTAAAACTTGGCTTAAACGTTAAAAATTAAGATTCACGTGATTCACCGTTTTTGAAAAATATTTTTTTTTTCAATCAATTTATGAACCCTCTAATGTAAGTGACGATTTAGACATAAATGATATTAGTGATACTAACTATACTTCTGACCTAAATATTAGTAATATAACAATTACTAGAGATGCAATTCTCAAAGAACTACGTAGGCTTGATACATCTAAGGGGGCAGGTACCGACGGAATACCCCTAATATTTCTTAGGGGTACTGCTTCAGCACTCTGTCAGCCTTTGCATTATATCTTCAACCTCTGCTTACAAGAAGGAGTATTTCCATCCATTTGGAAAGCTGCGTGTATCGTGCCGGTTCACAAAGACGGCTCTAAGAATGAAGTAGAAAAGTATCGTGGCGTATCAATATTGTCCTGTCTGTCGAAGCGTTTTGAAAGATTAGTCCATAATATCATCTACCCTCTGTTACACGGTAAAATAATTAAACAACAACATGGTTTCGTGAAGCGCTGTTCTACAACTAGAAATTTATTAGTATACATTACTTAGCTCTTTGACGGCCCAGAAGCTCTTAAGCAAAGAGACTGTATACATACTGACTTTCAGAAAGCCTTCGACAGAGTGGACCACAAAATATTATTAGAAAAGCTAGCTGTTAACGGTATTCGCGGTAATTTGTGGCGATGGTTTAAATCATATATATCAAACCGTGCACAAAAAGTCGTAATCAATGGCTATGAGTCTGAATTTGTTTCTGTAACTTTTGGTGTTGCCCAAGGCTCAATCCTAGGTCCTCTTTTATTTGTATTCTTCATCAATGACATACATAACTGCTTTAAATTCTGTAACTACTTACTTTACGCCGATGACCTAAAAATTTTTCATACCATAGATAATTTTGAAGACCACAATAGATTTCAACAGGACTTAGACCGATTCTCAAACTATTGCACTATTAATAAATTAAATGTCTATTTTAAACAAATTGTCGATATCATTGTCTTCGAAATTGATTTTTTCTAATTCTAAAGATAGATGTTTTGCATCTTGGATCAACTTGTTGTAATGCTGATGTCGTTTCCCCAGGGTGTGACCTTCTAACACTATCGGCCCCATTTTGTGTTCTGAAACCAAATTACAGTTTGGTAGGTGTAACCAAGACTAATAAATAATCCAATAATAAAAAGAAAGAAGCATCCTATCTCATAATTGACTTTAACTGCTTTAATCTCGACCTGAAGAATGCTCTGGATCAGATCTGCATCAATCCAATGACAGTGGTCCCAATTTCAATCAGCACTGGAGGTGCATTCCATTTAAACCATGCAACACTTAACAGAAAAAATAATAAGTTTTGGATCGACAATACGACTATAGACCTAACTAACCAAAAGAAATTCTTATGGGATGCCTACTCGCTGGACGATAGTGACACCAACAAGTGAGACTAAGAGAAGCAGAGCGGTGTATGAATTGAAGGTCGTAGACATCGGAGATAAACCGTTTAATGCTCATATGAGAAGCTGTATGTCGTCAAAGATAAATTTTTCAGTTAAAGTCACCAGTTTTTAAAAAAAGGTGACAAATTGGACGCAACTACAAAGCCATCAGTCTACAAAGTACAAAGCATAGATAGGATGCAAATGTCAAAAACAATTAATCACTGATTTATAACACAGAATTTTTAATGCCCTAACCTAACTGAATCAATAATGAATAATTGAAGATAAATAAATGATCGTTATCAAAGCCTAAATGGGCATAACCGGAGTAACTATGGGGTAACTTAGTGGAACAAAAAGATGTTTCTTCAACCAAATAATCTTAATTCCATAAATAACATTTTTTTATCCTGTCGCAAAAGTCCTGCGACATTTCACGAAGTCCAAATTTAAATCGCATATGATGGATAATTAGATACTTGCTGTAATAGTCGCTTGTCTAATTTTGATGGAATCAGAAACAGACAAGACTTTGCAACTTTTTGCACCAGAGTGCAAGCAGCGCCACCGGCGCCGCATAAGTTAGTCCGCGTGTAGATGTTAAGGCCATCTGCGCAAACAACAGTAGCCAGTAGTTAGAAAAAAAAAACAAGAGCCATTGAAATCGGTCTAGCTATAGGTTATTGGTTATAGGCGTGAGATTCTTACGTCAATTCTTGAATTATAATAATGAAGTTTGCTGTAGCAAGCTATAGCTGTAGCTGTTGTTCGTTCAAGCTCGGTTTTAGTTATTTTTGCGGGGACTTAAGAATTTTTCGTAAAAAATGATCCTATGACCTTCTCTGCGACTCCATGTGAAATTTCATCTAGATCCGTTTAGCCGTTCTGGCGTGGTTGAGTAACAAACATCCATCCATCCAAACTTTCGCATTTACAATATTAATAGCTGTATAAACTTGTTACAACATATACCTACTTTATAATTTGTGGTATAAACCATTATAATATTAAAACAAAGTAATTTATAAAAAACATCCTGCCAAATGCCAAACATTCTACTTACTAATATTAATAACTAGCTTCTGCCAGCGACTTCGCCTGCCCTAAATTTCGTTATCGACGTAGGTTCTTACGGCAACTCCTTAATTACAGACAGCAGCGCCACCTACCGGGTTCAATTGTAAAGGGATTTGAAGACACGAGACCTAAAATAATTTGCTCTCGTGTGAAACATACAACTTTTCACCTCTACCAGTCTAAAAAAATAGGTCTTAGGAAAGGAACACACTGAAGGCCATATTAGGCAATACGTTTATTCTAATTTACAAATACTACCTACTTTACTCTGCTCCTATCAAAAAATAAACAATAGATAGGCATTAGACTCTTGTTGTCTCAGCTCTTCTGGTGCTAAAGAAATATCTTCGTAACTCGAGTCACTCATTTAAATAAATACAATATATACGTAAATAAACAATCTAACTAAATAACTATTTAGTTTCGCGCCATTTCGCTTTCTTTTTTTTTAGACGTGCGTTTAGAAATTTACTCTATGACACTTTTATTGAAAACAAAGCATATTTTTTTTTAAAGAAACGCCATTAATTATTAGTAGGTATTATTAATCATAAATATTAAATATGTCAACAATTAAAAAATACAATGTAGTTATGCTTTTCATTAAAATAAATTTGTTTCTAAACCAATCATCGCGTTGTTTTTTTTTTTTCAGTAAGTATCGCACAATTCCAAAATTTGAACGTTGCATTACTTTGTCTCACGCTCGCAGCAAAAAGCGATTTTGCCCACTGTTTTTGAACAGCAAAACCACTCTTTTGGTACTGCAGAGGTGAAAAAATAATTATTTCAAAAAATCTGATCTAAATTACAGTTTGTAGTTGGTGTCGTGCAAATGAAGTGTCATAGATAATGATACGCCCAACAGGGTGACTTGGCGAAAGAAATTATGCTATGGGATAAGTGTCATAGTGTCAGACACTTGATATCAACACAGACTATTATGCTATGGGATAAGTGTCATAGTGACAGACACTTGATATCAACACAGACTATGACACATAGAAAGGTTTTTCGTACTTACATAAAAGTGTTTTTTTATATAATTCGACTTAAACGCGCGATTTTTTTTTAAATATACATAAACAAATAGGTACGAGAGAGCGTTTTTAAGTTCGCGGAATGAGAGGGTTGGAGGGCGGTGATTAGGCTCATTAGGATCCTAACATGTTCAGTGACTCATAATTAGTATAAATACGAGGTTTAATTAGCCAGGGTACTGCACTCAATAACGGCGAGCCTCAACAAGAGGCAGCAGACAGTTGCAGTATTCCTGGACATGGAAAAGGCGTTCGATAGGGTATGGCACCAGGGGTTGCTGTACAAACTACCAACGGCTACAGCCCCGCGACGCATTATCAGAGTTGTAGCCTCTTTTCTTCAAAACCGCTGTTTTGAAGTGGTGGTTGAAGACAAAAGATCCAGCCAACGCCGTGTAGAAGCCGGCGTGCCCCAAGAAAGCTGCCTTTCTCCTGCCTGCTACGCCCGATACACCGATGACATCCCGGTGCCGAAGGACGTCCAGCTGGCGCTATTCGCTGACGATGCGGCCCTTTACACTGCATCATCCAGTAAAACATTTGCTGCCAAGAAGATGTTAAGAGCACTGGACGGCCTGCCACTATAGCTATCGCAATGACAGCTCTCGGTCAGCGTCGGAAAAACGCAGGCAATCCTCATCGGGAGAATAGGGCACCCACCCACAAGTCTTCAACTGCAGGGTCAGGAGGACCACGTAGAAAATACCATCGGGAAGGTGAAAGTTGCGCACGCTAGACTGCGCACACTTCTATCTTCCAGGCTCCCTCTGCGAACGAAACTCGGGATCTACAAAACATGTGTCAGATCCCGCCTCACGTACGCCGCACCGGCGTGAAAAATTAGACCAGAGCGGGAATAATTTTTTTTATTAATTATAGGTTCCTTCCACCCTTTTTGTATGTTAATCACCTCATACAACAGCTCAATGAGAATATGTGCAATAAAAAAACCCCCGGTTCGGAATGATTTACTACCGAGAAGAACTGACAAGAAACTCAGCAGTTAATCTTTTATATATTTTTTCAACTTCATACTAAAATACAATATAGCCTTATAACATAATATAATATACAATGTTTTAGTTTTTAAAAAATATTTTAAATGCACCAATACCAATACAAATTAATAAGTTCTAATTCTCCAAAGCATATTAAACTTTATTTGACATATATGTATGTTAAATTTATTTGGAGATCAATTAACCACATGATCTGGAAGTTATTATAAAAATATTTACATTGCATTGCAAAAGGGTACAGGGTAAATGTACCTTCTGAAGACGACATTTTGGAAATACCAATTTATCCTAATTCCTTGTATTAACACTGTCACTATTTTTAGCAAATAAGTGATAACTTTTGCGTACGTACATTATACAAGCAAAGATATATTGGCAAGGAACAGTTAAAATATCAATTTCCCTAAATAGCTCCCTAAGAGAAATTCGAGGTTATTAAACCATGTTCCCGGCTACGGTAGCGGTCGGTATAACGGTGGGGTAGAGAGTGCTAGGAATCTCCGGATTACGACAAACGGCTACCATAAACGACGACTACATTTGGCAATGTACAATGGACGCACGATGTGGTTGGATCATCACCTCGTAGAACTCGAAGAAGAACTAAGACTCATAAACTGGCATACACTGGGTTTATCAGAAGTCCGTAGACAGGGTGATGACACGCTGACCCTGGAGTCAGGAAACTTATTCTACTTTCGAGAAGGTGATGACCAATCCCAAGGCGGTGTTGGTTTTCTGGTCAACAAATCGCTCATTAACAACGTTGTGGAAATCAGTAGTGTTTCGACTCGGGTAGCATACCTTGTCCTAAAGCTCACCAACAGACACTCTCTGAAGGTGGTATAGGTGTATGCGCCAACCTCGTCTCACTCTGATGATGAAGCCGAAGCCACATATGAAGATATCACCAAGGCCCTTCATAGCACCACCAAGGCTATCTACAACGTTGTGATGGGAGATTTTAACGCCAAAGTGGGAGTACAAGAACGCAAAGAATCTAGAATCGGTCTTTATGGCTTGGGTCAGCGAAATCACAGGACACAAATGCTGGTAAACTTTCTCGAAATGGAGGGCTCTTTTAGATGAACTCGTTTTACAAGAAGAGTTCCCATAGAAGGTGGACCTGGCGAAGTCTCGATGCTGTGACTAGGAATGAGATAGATATTATTATGCCAGATAGACGGAACATATTTAGAGATGTCTCAGTGATCAATAGGTTCAATACTGGCAGTGATCACAGACTTGTTAGAGACACTAAAATACAAGGCCGAAAGAAATCGTCTAATAAAGTCTACTCTCAGACCTTTACAATCCCAAGCTACGGTAGGATCCGACAAGTTTCACCTGGAACTTCAAAATACATTCGATTCGCTGGAAACCACAGGCGACGTTGACATAATGACCTACAACTTGGTGAAGACGGTAAAAGAAATGGGATGCAAATTCTACCCACCGCAGAACAAAACTAGAGAGTCCAAACTTTTGCCTGAGACTCTGGAACTTATGAGTAAAAGAAGAGAGATACCATCAACCCAGAGGTCTTCGTCAGATGCAAGATCTCTAAACGGGCTGATACGTAAGATGACAAGACGTGACCTTCGACGCTCCAGCACACGCAGCATTGAGCTTGCGATTGAGCAGAATAAAGGGTCGAACGTTTTTGCGCGTCAGCCTGCAAAGAGCCATCTGACGAGACTAAAAACTGCAGATGGCAAAATAGTCACCTCTAAACCAGAGATCCCAGCAGAAGCAGAATTGTTTTATGGACAACTCTACACGTCACATGTGGCTAGGCCCACATCCCTCATCGAAGATCCAAGAGCCAAACTGACGCGTCACTTCACCGAGGATATCCCAGACGTTGACCGAAGTGAGATAAGGGCGGCTCTGGACCAGCTTAGAAACAACAAAGCTCCGAGCGATTGCGGTATTACGACTGAGCTTCTCAAAATCTGCGGCACTCCAGTCCTTAAAGAGTTAGCAAAGCTTTTTAATGTTGTCATCCATAATGGAACTACACCGGAGGCGTGGCGCGGAAACGAGGTGGTATTATTCTTTAAAAAGGGAGATAAAACTCTACTTAAGAACTACCGACCGGTATCCTTTCTAAGCCATGTATATAAGCTGTTCTCTAGAGTCATCACGAATCGTCTCGCTGGAAGACTTGACAAGTGTCAGCCACCAGAACAGGCTGGGTTTCGGAAAGGCTAGAAAGCGTTTGACTCCATCAAAACCTGGGCTGTGCTAGATTCTCTGCAGCGATGTCGTATAGACTGGCGATATATTGAGGTGCTGCGATGACCGTCCAGTTCCAGGACCATAGGACAAGTGCCATCCAGCTGCGTAGAGGTGTAAGATAGGGGGACGTTATATCCCCGAAACTGTTCACCAATGCGCTAGAAGATGTCTTCAAAACCTTGGACTGGGCTGGGCGTATACTGAATACATCGCACACCTAAGGTTTGCCGACGACATTGTTATTATGGCAGAGTCATTGGAAGAATTGAGCGAAATGTTACACTTCTTAGATGAATCCTCTTGACGAGTGGGCCTTAGCATGAATTTGGATATGACAAAAGTCATGTTCAACCAACACGTCGTGCCAATGCCAGTATACGTCGCGGGTACCTTACTCGAAGTTGTCCAGGATTACGTGTACCTTGGACAAAAAATCAAACTTGGCCGAAACAATTTTGAAAAGGAAGCCGACATGAGGATCCAGCTGGGGTGGGCAGCATTTGGTAAACTTCGTCAAGTCTTCACGTCGCCTATGCCGCAAACTCTAAAGACGAAAGTCTTTGAACAGTGCGTCCTACCAGTCATGACTAACGCCACCGAAACGTGGACACTTACAGCAGGGCTGGTCCACAAGTTCAAAGTCTCACAGCGCGCAGCGCAGTGAGCTATGCTCGGAGTGTCTCTAAAGGATCGAATCCGAAATGAGGACATCCGGAAGAGAACAAAAGTTACCGACATAGCTCGCAGAATTAGCAAGCTGAAGTGGCAGTTGGCTAGCCACGTCTGTCGGAGGACCGATGGCCGATGGAGCAGACGTGTCCTAAAGTGGACACTACGTATGGGCAGGCGAAGCGTAGGACGCCCTCCAGCCCGGTGGACCGACGCCCTTAAAAAGGTGGCTGGTGGTGGTTGGATGCGGAAGGCATAGGACCGGGAGAAATGGCGCGCCATAGGGGAAGCTTATGTCCAGCAGTGGACCAATATAAGCTGATATGATACGATAGGCTTGCCCTCTTGTCAATATTTTTTTATTTTACTTAAATACTCAATTCGTTGTAAACGTATATAATACAACGATAACCATACAACCTAATAATCAATGTATTTACATGGAAGTAATATGATGTTTTTACTGGATATGTACAATTTCGCTTGGTGCGGTAAATACCAGGCAAATACAAATGCGTCAGTAACGTAAATGAAACAATTACCTAGTATTTTTACCACATATCTAGTAAAATTGTTAGTAGACATAACCTTGACAAAGTGTAGCTAATGAATTAACATAACATAAATACTATATTTCTCATTTATTCAACATTACATTTGACTTAGCGTCAAATGAACGAATACAAATTTTGTTTATGACACAATAGTACAGTATTTAATTTAATTGATGGTAATAGTACATATAAACAACTAAAAGCATTTTTATCGTAATTTCCCCATTTCAAGGCTACACAGACCATTTAAACACAGTATGTATAACACACAATACTAAATAAAATATTAAGACTACGATTCTCTGCATAATTTTATGTGAAAGAATTTGTTTCCGCGACAGTACACCTATGGATGACGTCTATAACGCGTCATAACTAGAGGTCATAAAACCGGAGGTAAGTTAAAAATCGGTTTTACGATTTTAATGCAGTGAATCAGGATTTAGTTTCTTTGAAAATTTTGTCATATACCTACACTAAAACACACCAAATTTTCAGGGCAGTTAGATAAATATTGTAAATACAAACAAAAAAAATACATTTTTATATACATGTTTCTACATTCAAAATTTTGGAATGTAATGTATGATAGAATAATATACGATTCTGATAAATCTAGAACATAATAAATGATTCAAAATAAAATAAATAAAAAGAAAAATGTGTGTAAATCCAGTTTACCCACTTTTTCAATTTCGGTAAAACCAGTTTTGTGACCACTAGTGGTGATGATTTGAAAGAAAGTGCACCCCTCGCACCCCGCCTCCCTGCATCAAACACATCTAAAAAATGAATTCTGCGCAGTCAAGGTCAGCGCTAAACTTAGGTGCAGGCATGTATAATTATGGTATTTTTTTAAATTAATAATTAAACTGACGATTCAAAAGTGCTGTTTACAAGTCTATTTGAATAAAAAAGTTTTAGTTTGAGTTTATTAACATCCGCCATTTTGTTTATTTATGTGATGATATAAAGAGACACCACAGTTTCGCCTTGTCTCTAATACAGTTTTGCAACCATTTTTTTCACATCTGGCTAGGAAATGAAATGTCTATGTTCTCAAGCTATCCTATCCCAAGAAAACCGACCAAGTGCAAATCTGGATCACGCACCGACGGTTCCGTTTAAACCAATTGTATGTAGCTAGTTCTTCCATCATGAGAACAAGTCTCCCACAGGTATATGATCACATTTTTCCTATATTTGTAAAGTAACTTACTTTTTTGTTTTGTTTATTAATACTGTAAGACATTGATTATTCCTTAGTGATGAATACATAAACTGTCTTTTGTTTATATTAGATACTTTTTTATGTTGTGCTTGTGCTTTATATTTCATGTTTTTTTATGTTTGTAATGGAAAGTGTCCTTTTATGATAGGGAGGGCATTTTCCAATATTTTAATTGGACGCTGTAAGAGGAAGGGAGAAAAGAAATGCCCTTGCTGAGTTTCTTGCCGGTTCTTCTCAGTACAAGGTCTCCCGCCCTGTAGACTTACGAACCGATGGCGTAGTGACATTCATAAGTGCTCAATTATTGTAGCCTAAAATGAATAAATTAAATTGAATTTGAATTTTACATTTTGCTTCTTGCCAAATTTCATGTCAACGGGAAGTACCCCATATTTTTTGATTTATTTGTGAATGCCAAAATATGCGACAAAAATGGTCGTATTTTTATTGCATTACCTTAGAAGCTTAATTTTTACAGCTTCAAGGGACCATAGACCCTTAGTATTTAATATTAATTAGTACTTGATACCTTCACACGTTCCTGAGTAATGGGTCTTGACAGTCAGACAGACAGACAGACAGACAGACAGAAAGACGGACAACAAAGTGATCTTATAAGGGTTTCTTTTGTCTTTTGAGGTACGGAATCCTAAAAATTTAATTATCATCAAAAAAATGCTTTTTTTTCCTTTAATGTATCATGATTTTAATATGTATACCTAATACGTAATGCCAAATAGAAGGATATTCGAATAACCTGCATGATACAATATAATAATGTGTGCATGAAGTGGAGCAACTAGTACTGTATCCAGGTCGCACCTAGTGTTGCCAGGGGTCCGGATTTTCACTAGAAATGTCGCGATTTTCAGCAGCCTGTGAGTTAGGTTTTGATTTATTTATGTCACAATATGCGACAAAAAAATCCTTATTTTAAGACTTTTTTTTTACAACTTGATACCTCCTCGTGTGTGATGTACGACCTTGCTTCGTGTCAAATTTAATGATTCAAGGACAACGGGAAGGACCAAATGCCAAAATATGGGACAAAAATGGCCGTATTTCGGTCTTATTTTATATTGCGTTGACTTAGAAGCTTGATTTTTTTACAGCTTCAAGGGTTAGTATTTAATTTTTTTTTGAGGTGCGGTACACTCACTCACACACACACACTCACACACACACCCTCATTCTGCACTCGCACTTAACCTTTTTTTTTTGATTGAAATTGATATGCGTGGCCTTGGTGTGTGTGTGACGCAATTCGCATAACAAAACAAGCAAATCCCAAAATAATCTGCTAGAGGTTGCCTTATTTTTGTTTAGTTGTTATCGATGTTCTTCGATCGATTTCAACAGCAAGAATCGACAGTTCAGCGTAGTTAATTCGTAGGTATATCATTTACGAAAACCAAAATATTCTCATCGAAAATGTTTATAATGTTACTGTTACTTGGCTACAAGCTTCTGGTGCTCCTAATATGTTTATAAACTACTAAGCTTCGTTTACAGAGTGACTATAAAATGTAATAAATATTCAAATGAAATCGGTTTTCGAAAAATCAATTCATCCATGTATCGCCCAGGTATGCCGAATTAAAATTAATTGTTACGCCAAATGCATAAAAATTGTAAATTGTAACATCGGTGGGCCACAAAGCATATAAAAAACTGCGTGTCGTTGTAAGGGTTCAGTAGGATGAAATTTTTTGCGGATATCTATAAAATTATAAACCAATTTTGTTCAAAACAATTTTCATTGGTAGTATTAATATTATAAAGCCCATTTTCGCTGTGATATTTTTCAAATTTTTAGATCACGTGATTTAAAAGTTGAAAAAGATACTAATTTTTCAATTTTGGAAGCCAATCTTAGACAAAAAGTTTTTTTAAAATTTTTAAAGCTCTATTCAATGATACCCCACATAGTGGGGTGCGTGGAAAAAAAAATCTTATCCTTCGCTTTAATGTTACAACCCCTAAATTCTTTGTCTCGCAATTTTCATAACATTTTTATATGGAGTTTCACAACAGACACATCCCAGTAAAAATCGTTTGAATCTACCCAAAGACGGCAGGTAAGGTTGTGTTGTGACTAGGGCGTGCAAAACTCGCTAAATATTTCTATATGAATATTATGACTTTGGCTACAGATACTATTCGACTTTATCGAATTTTTCGAATACTTGCAGAGTTCGCTATAAAAAAAATTATTTTAAATTTAATGTTGAATTTAAAACAATAATTTATATAAATTATAAATATCTAATAACTTCTTCTATGAGGAACCCTATATTATAGTCCTTAGGGGAAACCTTGGCAAGGAGAGCTCATTCCACAACCTTAGCGTTCGCAGTAGGAAGTTTACCTGAAGTAGAAGTAAAAAGTAGCCGTGGGCATTATTTAGAACAATCCCTCAGATCACATACCATTATACAAGCAGTAGAACACACACAGGGAGGCAAAGTCTCTCCTCAGACTTATGGATTCGATACGGCTTGTGAGTTTGGAATCGTCGACGATTCTCACAGCCCGTATCGTTGAAACGAGTCAAAAGGCCAAGCTGGAATCCGGGTGCTCCCGCCCAAAGATGGCAGCAGTACTCCATATGGGGCCGAACTTGTGACTTGTAAAGCAACAACCTGAAGTACTGCTTCACTCTATTCAGTACACCAAGTTTTTTGGACGCCAGCTTCACCTTGTCTTGCAAATCATCTCAGAACTGAACATTGCTGGGGATGTCAACACCAAGGATCTCAATGTTCTTGAAGATGAAAGGGGAGCGTTCTGGAATTGTGGGCAATTGTGAGCATTGTACCACAGTAAATGGGGTTTTCTAAGCGGTGAACGCGCAGTTGAATCTGACCAAGTTTTCCCCTCCCCAATCCTTGGACAGAGTGGTCTCGATTTGAGACAAAAGTTTTCCACGCTTGTACTTCATATCGGAACGAGGGATGTGTGCACGGCCCGTGTAATAATCGTTTCCAGTACTGTCATCTGCATAGCAATGCATGTTGTTAATTTCCAACATGTCATTGATATGCAGTAGAAACAGCGTAGGAGACAGCACAGAGCCTTGCACCAAAATTAATTTCCATGCCATTAGAGCAACTACCGTCAACTGCGGTTCGTATGTTGTTGATGTTTGTAGAATAATTTTTCATAAACGGTGATAGTAATATTTAACCCTGTGGCCAAAGCCTATAAGATTCTGCCTGAGGATGCGTATGTGTGTGTTTAACTATCGTTCAGTAGATATAACTAATATGAAGAAGAATTTACAAATTGTTTGGCGTACCTGTGGGTAGATACTTACAGAAAAAAGGGATACAGAGTACAAGTAATTTTTTTTTAAAAACTAGCTTTTGCCAGCATTTCCGCCAATACTAAATTGGGTTATTGGCGTAGGATTTCTACAACAACTCCTTGATCATAGCAAAGAAGTTTGCTATATCAATCAAACAATATTTATTCAAATACTAGGTCTCTAAGAACACTTTTGAATCGTCAATACCATGTAAACAATATAAATTTCTGCCAAAAAGAGCCGACAAGAAGTTCTATTTAAAGTAATAATACAATATAACAAGCTATAGTTTGTCTACATAGAATTCTGTCAAAGTTATTTCTTTGGAAACTTTTTAAACTTTCGTATTTACAATATTAGTATGGCTGGATATAGTGGCAATATTAGTATGGCATCCATACTAATAAATTATAAAAAAATATTGTCGGCGTTGGTGAGACATTCAAACTAATCAAAAGCTTTTAAATCATATCTAGCTTCTGCTTTCTCCAAGTGGTAATTGTCTCTGCTAGTCAGTGTCTCTTTTCTGAGAGATAATCCCTCAGATTCACGCATCTGAATTACAAAAAGATCGCAACACGTGTCTATTTCTGGGGGTTTTAATCGTAAATTGAAATGAGTATTAAAAATTTATATATGTCCGAATGTTTGCTATTATTTTATGCCAATATTCTCTCTTTTGCTTTTCTGTATGTATAGTTTATACATAAATTTTAAATCCAAATATGCACCTAAATATTCACGTTCAGTCTTTTCCCTGACTTTCATATTTCGGGTTTTTTTTTTTTTTATTCTATCTATGATTTCAATCTTCGTCTTGTTTGGTGGTTCCTTTTTCTTCTTCTGTCTTCTTCTATAATTTGATGGTTAGATTTGTGTATGGCATTTCTGACCATCGTTTTTGATATACCCAAATTTTAATTTTAATTCGCGTCCTGTATACATTTTCTTTAATTTCTATTAACGAAGTGTAATATATATACTAACTCTTTTGTCAGTAACGTCATACTACGTTCAAGGTTAGTGAGCTAGCGGAGTGGGTGCGAAACATTACAATGTAAATAACTCGTCGATGTGCTCGCGAGGTACCCAATGCATTTATGCAAAATAATCGTAAGTCCCACTTAATATCGTTTAACACTGAACTGAGAACACTGATCTATAATATTAAATGCTAAAAAATATTATGATACTTTATTTTATTTTTTTTATACATTCGGGGACTAAATGTCCAATTAAATTTACTAATTTAGAATGAAACGGCACTGGGACTTGATGCCTTTTTACCATTATGTAAATTCAAGTTTGTTAAATCAGAATCAGCAAAAACATGAAAACTGCCAAAAATGGTCTTAAAACCTGCCATCTATAAAACCTGCCGCCCACGACTGAAAGCTTAAAAACCCCGGATTTTGGAGCCTTACCCCTGACTATTTTTTTATTCACTTTTAGCTCTGTTAAAAATACATTTAACTCCCTACTTTATTGAAAAAAAAAACATGGAATTTTTCGGATAAAATCATGAGTTTTTACTTAATAATATCACTTTTTTTTCTTCCTTTAAGTAAATTAGATAAAAGTAGATTATACAAGTGAAAAAAAAAAGAAATTTAATCCGAGGGACTAAGTCGGATCCCGAGACCAACGAGGGATTCTAAAGGTGAATCCTGAGCGGAGTGAGGGTTACAAAGGACCGAGATGGTTTTTTTTTTCCGTGATGTATACTCTAATTTTTACTATTGACTGCGAGAAAATAAAAAGTACTATATTTTACTTACTTTTCAGTTACTATATAGGAAATTTTTAATTGTTAGTGATCGATTATAAAACGTATAATTGCTAGATAGGTACGGCACTAGCCGTCGACAAACAGGTCAACTCGCTCGTCTCGCCGGCTGATAGGTACAAGAGGCAAGCCCTTGCTTTGTTATTATTTACATTTTACCTACTTCTAATATTTATTTTAATGTGAACAGGACTTTCTTCAAACGTAAGTACTTACCTGACGATTATTTATTCTACATCTACATTAGGTGATTCACCTAACACTGCGTGTGTACGTAATAACGTAGGTAACTTATTTTATACGTAAGGTATCTATCCATTTTAGGTGTGTAGGTGTATATTTATTCAAGCCGTTATTCTAATAATCACAAAATAGCTAACTGCTCCTGCCGATGAATAGAATGTATTTATTTTCAATTAAATTAAAGTAATAAGTGGGTCATTCTATGTAGTATA
The DNA here is from genome assembly GCA_946406115.1 of Apoda limacodes. Lineage (NCBI taxonomy): Eukaryota > Metazoa > Arthropoda > Insecta > Lepidoptera > Limacodidae > Apoda > Apoda limacodes. The sequence goes on from OX291559.1 coordinate 15,739,618, forward strand.
AGTCATCTTTGGTAATGGTGTTAAAATTCGTCATCGATATAAACAAAAATGTTTATATCAATGTAATTCGTACGCTTTTAAGCATTAATAGCTTACTATCTTATTGTGGGGAACATTATGTTTAAAATTTAACAGCGCATCAGCTGCTGTTTTAGTGCTGTATTATGATTCGTTTAGGTACACTCGTAGGTATGTTTCTACTGATGTCAGAAATTATGAGAAAAGTAAGGGTAACTGCCATGGGCGTAGCGAGGTACAGGCAGGGGGGGCAGCTGCCCCCCCCTAGGTGCCCATTACCTGAAGGAATTGGCTCAAAATGAACATGTTAACTATATTAAAATGTCATTTTCTATCAGGTCTGCCCCCCCCTAATCCAAAAGCTGGCTACGCCCATGGTAACTGCTACACGATTTTGTCGCAAGTATAAACTGAAATATAACAAATTAGTTTAAATATAAGCCGGGGTTGGACGGTTCTGGTTTTTTTTTTTAGTCTGGTCTCGTCATCGATATAAACAACAATATATGCCCGTTCCATACCGTCGCCGCACCGAAACGTGTTTACATAAAAATAAGCTAAAAACCTCATGACTCATTCCAAAACAGTGACGAGAAGGACAACAATACAACGAAAGCTAAGTTAGAAAGGGAGCGATGCATTCTTAGTGGCGTTTTGTTCACCGACGTAATGTACACTATGTGCTTAATGTCAATTATCCAACTAAAGTGAATGATATAATGATAATAGTTTTGTAGTTTGCCGAACAGAATTAATGTATTTTTAACTTGGCTGGATTATGACATTAAACGCATTGAAGCAGTGGACAGAACGCGCCTTCTAAGATAGTGACACAAAATATCGGTCGCGGGTATATCTGGTTGTTTAAATGTTTATATCGATGTTTCACATATATTTATTTTTATCACAGTCATTTTATTTTTATCAATGTCGTTCATGTATCTTAAGAGAACTAGCGTGGTGAAATGAGAATATATTTTTGTCGTGAAAGTTGCTGCCAATATATTTTGCAGTAGTCAGCCTCGACGGACGGAAAAAAATTTTAGGACTCGGTCGGTATCTTCATAATCTCGTCCTAAAATCGTTTACTTTACGTAATTAATACGTAAAAAAAATACCTATCTACAAATTTAACCGTTTTTGAGCAGTTAAAAAAAAATTAAACCGGAACCTTTACCACAGAATAAGGAATAGTAGTATGTTTACCTCCCATAGCGCGCGAGCAGGGTCTTATTGCAAAGTATTCCGGTCTCGCGTTCTCGGGGGCAAAATGTGTGTAAGTACATCTCACCTCTTGAGACTTATCAACAAAGCCTTAAGAGACAAAATGTTTGTATGACCGGATACCTAAAGTACCCGAGCAGGGTATACTCTGTTGCCACTTTGACAGCAAATACTAAAGAACAGAATAAAATAAATATTTAAGTGGGCTCCCATACAACAAACATGATATTTTTGTTTGTTTTTGCTCGATATTGATAACGGCAACTGGTAGATGCTTAAAATATTCACAACATATTTAGTTTTATATTCTGTTTAAAAAAATAATTTAATTCTAACAAAAAAAATAACCGGCTTCAAAAAGATGCACAAAAAAGGTAAAAATAATTACTAATTTCCAAAAATCTGATCTAAATTACAGTTTGAAGTTGGTGTCTATGTACATATGTAACAGTTTATAACACACTTTTCTTGCATGACACCAAGGGCCGTAAGCTTGTTTGCCACATTAGTGGTATAAAAAAAAAAAAAAAGTTTTAAATTCACTAGAATAATATGGGACCACCTGAAAAGTATAACCTTTTAAATAAAAAAGAATTTCTCGAATCGGTTCCAAATCTTCGAGAAATCGGGTAACATACATAAAAAAAAAGATTCCGACGAATTGAGGACCTCCTCCTTTTTTTGAAGCCGGTGAAAAATAAAACAAATATTTAAGAGCTAAAAAACTTCATTTATTTGCCGTTTTTATAGATAATGGTACGGGGTACCAATTTCGTGTGCGATTCCGACTTGCAGTCAGTCGGTTTCTATTTTTAATGCATATCTTCCTATTAACTAGTAGTTAGTGGGAACATAGTTTCTTTTGTGAAATGTTAAGTTACTATAAAGCTAGAAAATTACTGCAATAGAATTTCCATATCTTATGTGATATAATCTTTAAAAATTAACTATATTTGAGATTAACATGTCGATTTCAGCACGCTCGTAGCGTTTGTATGATGCGCAGAGGACGTCCGCATCAAAAACACGCGTCGTCAGCGCGTTATAAAAACGTCGTGTGCAAAGACCCTAATATTTGTAACGTTCAAGATAATTTAGGAAAAAGCAGAAATACACGATTTTATTAAAAAAAATCATAAACCGACTTGAAATTCACTAAAAAGTAAAAATAAGCCCCTAAAGCAGACTTTAATGATGAATAGAAAAGCAGAATAAATAACTAAGGATAAATTAAAGCTCAAGGTCTGAGGTTTTCACAGAATGTTTTTGTTGGAGTTACACTTTTTTTTGTAGGTAATTAATTTAATTCTTTTTTTTTCTTGTACGACTGTTTTTGGTGGACAATATCTATTTTGCTTTTTTCTGGTTCTAAAACCTACATTCATCTTCATTTGAAAAATAAGTTTTTTAAACAACTTGAAGAAAAAATACGACAAAAAATATAATATACGATATGGCAGATCGTTCAAATAATCCAAAAACCACTTTACAGTTTCATTTTGCTATTCACATGATTTTGATGAAAGCAAAAAAGTTTACATTGCAAATGCTTTATTAAAAAAAACATACAACTGAATAAAGAACCCTTAAGTCTGAGGAGAGACTTTGCCTCCCTGTGTGTGTTCTACCGCTTGTACAATGGGATGTGTTCTGAGGAATTGTTCGAAATTATGCTCACGGCTACTTTCTACCATCCCACCGCTCGTTATCGGCAGGGAATTCATTCTCACACTTCAGAACCGAAATGGTCGCGTACAGTGCGGTTTCAGAGAAACTCCCCGTCGCGAACGCTTAGGTTGTGGAATGAGCTCCCTGCCAAGGTTTTCTCTAAGGACTACAGTACGGGGTTCGTCAAGAAAAAAGTTATTGAATTTTTGAAGGGTCGGCAACGCGCGAGTGATACTTCTGGTGTTGCAAGCGTCCGCAGGCCACGGTGATCGCTTTCCATCAGGCGGACCATGTGCTTGTTTGCCACATTCATTCACTGTCACATGCTACTAGTGGGTAGACGTGTCACTCGTTAGTAAAGTGTAACAAAGTAACAGTTCAATTGAGTAAAAATACAGTATATTGAAAACAGCAAGATAAAGTATAACAAAAATTATGCTGCGTTCACCTGCGTCAGAAAAATATCCTTCAGATACTGAGCTATCCAATACGAATAAAGCATGCAAATACTTAAAAACATCTGGTATTAAACGGAAGCAACCAGAGATAGAAGATGTACTTGACTTATTGAAAACTATGAAAACTGAACCAGAAATAAAGTTCAAAAGTCTAAATGATGAAATTACAAAAACGAATACAAATTTGGAAAAAATATTGGTACAAACTCTCAATATAACAAAAGAGTTTCAAAATTAAGTTGAAACCTTACGTGGCGAACATAAAGAATCTTTAGTGAAAATCAGCATTTTAGAAGACAAACTGGAAGAAATTGAAAGAAGGCAGCGCTCATCTACGTCGGAGATTAGCAATATAATCATAATTGATAGCGAAAATATCAACGACGTTATCGAAAAAATTCATCATGAAATAGATCTATCTATAAAAAAGGACACCGTTAAAAAGGCATACAGAGTTAAAAATACTAACAGGAATATTATTATCGTCGAGTATAATAGTGAAAACTGCGGAAATATTGTCATAAAGAAAACTAAAGCCTATAATAAAAATCACAGCAACAACAAGTTAAGCTCAAAAGCTATTGCCTTGCCTGGAGATGACAAGCCTATCTACATAACAGAATCTCTGACGCCCAACGCCAGAAAACTGTTTCATGGCGCAAGATACGTCCAGAAATCTGAAAATTATAAATATTGCTGGACTTCGCAGGGAAAAGTATATCTGAGAAAACTGAAGGATCTTCGGCTGTTTGGATCAAAACTGCGCAGCAGCTCGACAGTCTTCGCAATGAAACAAATGTAATAAACAAATGACTAGCCTTATGGTTAAATGGTAAAAAAAAATTATTATCTTTAGCAAATATTATTATTAGATTTATATTTATTTTATATTTAGATTTTTTAAGAATAATATCACAAAATAACCTTACACAAACAATACTGAATATATTCTGTATACCCCAATTTAACACTTTAACACTACAGATACTTCGCCATTTTCAAATAAATACAGGAATATACGTTTACATAACAACATTCTACAAAAAAAAATAATCCTCCATTAGTAACCAACGTCAATGTCGAATAACTAAAATCATCTATAAATTAAAATATACTGACAATGGATAGTATTTAAGAAATTACAAGGGACATCGACACTTGTATGGGTGTCGGTGCAGCATTGGCGTTGGATACTTCTGAGGATTGTAACACCTACTTGACCGATTCTTACAAATTTAGGATTATGTCACAAAACATTCGAAGTTTAAATCGCAATTTTGATGATTTTCTAGTATTAGTAGAAAGATTAGATATTAATTGCGACATGTTAGTCTTGACTGAGTGTTGGCTATCTAAATGTACGCAATTACCAAAGATTCCAGATTACAATGAATTCTCAACTAAAACTACTATCAACCAAAACGATGGAGTTGTACTATACATTAAAAACAATCTAGAAGCTAAAGTTATTGAACCAATTTGCCTAGAGTAAAACTTTCTTGCCGTAACAATAAACAATGAATGTGCCATTATTGCCATTTATAGACCACCGTCTTTCAGAAACACTGATACATTTTTATCTTGCTTAGACCAAACTTTAAATGACCTAAAAAAATACCCTAATATTATAGTAATTGGGGATATGAATATAAATATAATTGATAACGATGCTGATGGGGAAGCCATACAATACTTAAACTTAATGACTACCCATGGACTGCTACCTACTCTTTTTCTACAAACCCGTTAAAATAACTGTCTCGACCACTGCTTTGCTATATCAAATCTCTCAATCTTAACTTTAGTATGTGGAGCGAGTATAACCGATCATAATTGCACGATAGTTTCAATGCCCTATAACCCTGGTAGGAAAACACCTAAGAAAACCACGTACTCAAGAACAGACTATAACAAAACATTAAGTTATCTTCAAGAATATGACTGGACAGAATTATTAAATTCTAAGGATCCAAATGTAGCTACCGAATTATTAATAAACACCATTAACACTACGTTTGCAAAATACACCACCACATACAAAACAACTCATACAAAACAAATCTTGAAACCTTGGATAACACCAGTTATATAACGATGTATGAAACACAAGCTACATCACCAATTAAAAAAAGATCCCGAAAATCCAATTCTAAAAATTACCTATATAAGATACAGAAACTCGTGTAATAATCTTCTAAATAAACTTAAGAGCAATTATTTAAAAAAAAACTTTGATGCCAATAAAAATAATATTAAAAAGACTTGGGGAACAATAAAGCAAATATGCAATTTTAAACAAAACTGTACTAACTCATCTGACTTACTTTCTACGCAAGAAAATAAACAAGATACTGTGAATCTTATAAACCACTATTTCGCAAATATTGGGAAAAAGTTAGCACTTGACATTACACAAAGAAGTACAAATTCAAACTGTAGCTCTATTAGTAGTTCAAAAATTCCTGCACCACCGCTTAACTCACTTGCACTTAAACCAACTGACGAAAACGAGATTTTGCAGATAATCAAAAGTTTTAAAAAAACTTCATCCGTGGGTTGTGATGGCATTTCCGCAAAAGCCTTAAAAGTCTGCTCTGAAGTGTTGGTCACACCAATATCCTTCATCTGCAATTTATGCCTGTCTAGTGGAATCTTCCCAAATTCACTCAAAAAATCAATTGTAATTCCTATTTACAAGGATGGTGACAGAGGTTGTGTCACAAATTATTGACCGATATCTCTCTTATCTAATGTTTCAAAAATTTTAGAAAAGTTATAAACATAAGGCTTAAAAATTACCTAGAAGAAAACAATCATCTAGCACCTAACCAATACGGATTCAGGAAAAATACCTCAACTACCGATGCTGTGGAACATCTCACAGCATACGTGGCCAAAAATTTAGACAAAGGTAATAAAACGATTGGAATATTTTTGGACTTAGCGAAAGCATTTGACACAGTCTCTGTCCCAATCCTAATTGAAAACTATTTAACAAAGGTGTACGTGGGCTACCATTAAAATTGCTCCATGATTACTTAACAGATAGAAAACAAATGGTAAAAATTGACGACATTCTTAGTTCTGAAGTAAACATCACCTACGGAGTTCCTCAAGGAAGTATTTTGCCTACTTCATTCATAGTCTACATAGATGATCTGTGTCGACTCCAACTACAAGACGCCGAATTGGTCACTTTTGCAGATGACACAGTGTTAGTCTTCAATGGCAAGTCATGGAACGAAGTAAGCAACAAAGCTGAAAGTGGTTTTTTGACAGTAAGTGATACACTAAACAAAAACTTGCTTACTCTTAATATCAAGAAAACACACTTAATGACTTTTAGTATTCGTAACAATACTCTACCTGTGTAAAAATTTTTATATAAATAGTTTAGTTGTTTGTGTGTTCAATTTTTTGTAAATAGTTTCCAAGTTTTTTTTTAGAATTAAAAAAAAAACGCAAAAAAAATATTCTTAAATTTAAATTAAAAAACATCAAAATTAAACTTAATAAATAAACTTAAATTTATTCTTGCATGACTAAGTAGTATCCACTTACTGAGACTCGATGTGGTTGTTACCTCCCTCTAAAGAACTACAGTCCTCCTTCAGCAGGGACCTCGGATACTGTCAGGAATAGACAACTCTCGGGATCCTGAATGACACTGTAGCTCTCACACTATTTTATGTCTTTTGTCACTGTCACTTTCAAAGTCAATAAAAGTGAATTATAACACTCGCGACGCGTTAAAAAAAAATAATTAAAGGTACCTGTATAGTACCCTTACCCTAACCGAACTTGTTTGGTTACACCAGCACTCCATATTACCAAACCCTTTCGGAAGTCAGAAGACAAGTCTTTCCCATCAGAACCAGCTAGCAGCACTAAAAAAATCTAGACAATCAAACCATCCCTCCATACTGGAAATAAGTCTAAGCGTCCAAATCTCTCATTTACTTTTCCTTAAGCACATACTAGTCTCAAATCAACTTTCTAACAACCAATCAATCCTGCATGAATCTTAGTTTTAAGATTTATTTTAGGTAATCTATAATTTTTGGTTGTAGATTAAGTGTGTTCTAGAAATTAGGTTGCCTCGATATAATTAGACCTCCTCGTTTAAGTAGTCGACGATAAATAAACTACAGGTACAAAAATACCAAAAACCATTTCCAGAGTGTATCCTCAATGTTTGATATGTGTTTATCTAGACTTAGTCCAGATATAGTATGCCGTGAATCTGTAGCGAAGGACCGTTAAGATCTGGTCTACATCTCCAATCCGACTCAAACTCCATTGAACACACAGATTTTGGCGTGTGAAATTGATGTTGTGAAGTGTAGTTTTAAGAAATTTTATGTAATAAAATTAAAAAAAAAGAAAAATTAAGTTTAATGTAATTTTCAGTGACAATTATAAATTTAACTCAGGTCAAAATTATACTGTCATAGAGATAGTTGATGAAGACAAGGTATAATAAAAAAAAATAGGCTGAGCTGTAAATTTAATTGTTTGTGTAACAACTCAGTCAAACTTGCTAAAAGTATTATTTAGCTTATTAAAATTTAGTTCATTTTTGTAGGCTTTCAGTTACGTTAATTTTGAAAATAAAGTGTAACAATAAATTTTTTTTTTTTTAAAACACACATAAAACTCAAACATTTCACAAAATTCACACACTCTCCTTAACATAAAAGAAAATCGAGAAATATTGCCCTATCACCCTTGTTCTACAAAATTTTCCCATAAAAATAAAACCCGGCTGAAAAAAATAATAATAGCCAGACTTAGAAAGTCTAGGTTACCTAGTTCTACTAACAATCTATTAGACAACAAAATTAAAGAAAAACAGCTAAATTCTTTCTTGTCTGAAGAATTAGACAAAGAAAGACGAAATCCTTGTGTTTCAGAAAATTACCCGGGAAAACGGGGAATTTAGAGATCTTGTAAATATAAATCTAAATAAAAAAAAAATAAAAAATTTCCTACCTCTGAAAAAAAAATTAAACCTTTTTTGATTCTATGTAACTGACACAATTTGTTACGTTTTCACTGTTTTAAAATAAAAAAAATTAAGACACTTTTCAAGCCTTGACGGACAGCTGATTTCTCGAATCGCTCAACGTGCAAGCTCTCCAATAGCTCGACAATTTTCCGTATTATACTAGACGTCTAAACAGACGATAGTCTGACAATCTCTCTCCTGAAGTTCTCTTCTCAATCTTCCACAAAGCCTTTGGAGTCAATCCCCACTGTAATGCCATGGAATAATACTGAACATCATACAAGTAAATTCTTTGTTTCCGAGTTCAATATTAAATTCTGGCTGCGATCTTTGTTTATATGAAAGCCCGCCAGAAAATCATGTCACCATGAAAACGTAAGCAAATGTAGTCCTTACAATGACAACATTACAATCCAACACATTTGAAACAGAAGACATATACGTGTGGTAATTCCAACGTTCCCAATTTTACAGCCAGTATAAATTGGTCTATCCGCTCTTATACTCCTCACCCCCTTCTCTCTCCTAACTCGTCTACAAACAAAGGAAATATTTTGAGAACAATAAGGCCTTGTTTTAAGCTGCCGCCTAGCTTAATACACCCCTGTACCCTTCTTTCCTCCGTTCCTCCAAATATAAACAATATTTACCACTGTCATGGTCAACACCACCGCACAGAAAAACAACTCTTTTTATATAAGGTTTGAATTTGTAGAAAAGACATAGCTATAACATGGTAAATTCATTACTATGTGTGCAAGCGTAGCGTATGGTTCACACCATTTTGTCATATAAGCGTTATGCAAGTGTGAAATAGAACAGGAACAAATCCAACACGAGGGCACCAATCTTAATATAAACATAAGTTCGTGTACACTTCGTACCTCTGGGAACAATGAGAAATAAACACTCCCGACTCAATTTTTTAAAACAAAGGGTACAATGAGAGTGCTGTCTGTTGAAATTACTGAGAAGTGTTTATTTTAATAAGTACAAAGTTTTGTACTTTGATTAAATTTGAAGTATATATTTTAAGTATATAGTACAACCATACACTCGTTTTGCGAAATAAACTCTGTAGCAGAAAAAATCTGTTACACCTGAAACTTCGTACTCTCTAAAAGTGCATACTAACAATTGTAATGGCAATCCACAATGCAGTTGTATTTCTCTTACAAAAAAAGGATCGGTGAAATATTTAGGTATTATTGTAAATCAAAATTTAAATTGGAAAGAACAAATCACAGTCTTGACCCAAAGAGTAAGGTAGCTTATTTATATCTTTAGAAAACTTAGACACTACTGTGACCCACATCTACTAAAAACTATATATTTCGCATTATGCCAGTCTGTAATAATATACTGCATCACATGCTGGGGCGGTGCCTCTAAAACTTTGCTGCTTAGCCTAGAAAGAGCGCAAAGAGCAGTTCTAAAAGTGATGTCCTTTAAAAGAATTTTATACCCTACTCACACATTATATTTGGAACTAAATGTTCTATCAGTCAGAAATATTTTTTTTCAAAAAATTATTATTACGTCAGCACAAAACTCCAGTTAATATAAATTATCGAAAGAAAAGTAAATATATTAAGTACAGTTTACCAATATTAAAAACATCATTTCTCCAAAGATTCTTTATTTTCCTAGGCCCTTACATTTACAATATAATTAGTAAAAAATGCAACCAGCAAAATCTAACTTACTACGATTTACGTAAAACAGTCTCTAAATACCTGAATGGATTGAAGTACAAAGACACAGAAGATCTTATGGCTATAATTAGTTGAAAGTTTATATGAAATTTGAATGAGTGGCTAATTGAATCGAATCTTAAATAAATATATCTAATTATTAACAGACATACAGCTTTTAATGTCGTTTATATGTGTGACTAATGAAACCTCTGATAGCTGTTGGTCGTACCGTTGGCCCGCTAAGATATGTTATTATATTACTAACAACTAATACCTTTGAATAGAAGAGAATGAGAAATTTGTACTCCGTAGCACAGTTTTGAACTAGTACGGAGTGCGAAGAATTATTCTACACATTGCTTAACTACTCGTATCTCCTATGTGAATTTAATAGATATTAGAACAAATTGTAACATGTTATGCTGAATTAAATATTATTTATTTATATTTATATTTAAATTCATTTCGCTACTTGTAATATTTTATATTTTTTTTATGATGTAGTTTTGTAAGGATTTTTTTATGGTAAAATAAAAAGCTCAGAAAAATATTAGGAAATGTGAGCATAAATGAAAAAAAAAACATTAGTGGTATTAAAAAAAAAAAAAATTGTTACTAGTATGGATGTTTTTAGTGTACGAAATAAGGAATTCGGCTCTAAAAAGTAAAAATAAAAACTTTTTAACAAAAAAAAACAACCGGCTCCATAATAATTACTTATTTCCAAAAATCTGATGTGAATTACAGTTTGAAGTTGGTTGCAATGTACCTAACAGATTATAACACACTTCACTTGAAAAAACGAACAGATGGACATGATGAAACTAAATGATATAGGGTTTCGTTTCTGGTGTTTGGCAATGGAACAAAACTTGCCTATTTTTAGGGTTCCGTACCCAGCTTGTCAACGGTGCCCTATTACTAAGTCTACGCTGTTCGTCTGTCTGTCCGATCAATTAAAGGCTACAGCCTTTTAGGCGGAAATAGGAAGAAGACTGAAATTTTCACAGAATATGTGTTTTAATGGTGGATTATCTAACAAATAATAAAAAGTAAAAATTTAAGGGGGGTCCCGATACAAGAAACACGTTTTCGTTGTTTTTGCTCACTCTTCGAAACAGTAATACATTCAAGCTTCAAACTATAGTGTGATCTCTAAAGTATATCGACAAATAATAAAAACCGGCCAAGTGTGAGACAGTTCTGAGCCCTTGCCATTTTAAATTACCGTATCCGCGCCATCTAGCGATTATTAAAAATTTTTTTGTTGAAATATTCAAACATTTGTTTGTTGAAATATTCAAAGCTTACTTAGTTACTTACTGCTTAGCTACTTCGGGCTTGGTCAGTCATTGGATAGGTGACGGCCTGCCGGTACAGCTTTTCATTGTGTTCGTAAATACGTAAATGTTGATACGGATACGGAACTTATGGTGCGCGAAACCGACATGCACTTTGACTTATTTTTTCCAATCGTTGTGCAATCTACTATTACATAATTGATTTAACAATTGATTATTTCTTTTCATAATATTATACAAAAAGTTATGTTTAGATATATGTTTTTATAAATGACAATAAAACGTAATTTCTCCAATCGAATCGTTTCATTAAATTAGACAGTCATTATACCATTATTTTTGAAGAAAATTTGATTTTTACAATATCATTTTAAGTAATATATTTTATGTCAGTAATAAATATGACTGTTATGTCAATTTTAATATATAATTCTTTGTTTAAGTTTAGGGTCAAGTAGTTAGTGGACAACACACAAAAAGGACGGCGATGGGACAGGTTAATGTGTGAATAGGACGCTTTTAGGACGGTCTGGTCTGAATTGCAGCTCATACACTGCAACTTTTTATACAGGAGTGTGGCAAGTGCTATATCTCCTAGCACCTAAATAGAGTACATAGTACATAATAGCTCAATGTTCTTGAGAAAGTTCTAGTTAAAAACACTTAAATTGGTCTGCTATATCTCGAAAACCATTGGACTTTTGTATGTTTGTATTTATTTTTGAAAATAGTTTAATTTACTTAACCGGCTCGCACTTAACCGATCGAGATAAAAACTATCCTATCTTTTAAGTTGGAGCCAATAACAGATAGTTACGAAGTTTGATTTAATCGGTTTAAAGGTTTAGGAGTCCATCGCGGACAAACAACGTGACACGTACTTTTTATATATATAAGATTATTCTATATTTTTTCAGATTTTTTCAAAAACGCCTTCAGACTTATAATGACCATTTTGCAGCCAGTTTTTTTTTTAACGGGGCATTATTTTAAAAAACTGACTAAAAATTTTTCAATGATTTTCACTATTCAACGATACCTATTCGATGAGGTAGTAATGTTATTCTTTTTTCGTCTCCACCTTAAGACTCTAAAGTGTGAACTCAAAGTGGCGTTTTGTTTATCGACGTAATGTTCTAATGTGCTTAATGTCAATATTCAACCAAAAACAATGAGCCAAGATATGTACAGTAGGTCATACAAAATTTTTTTATTCTTAATTTAGCTAGATTATGACATTATAGGCATTGAAGCAGTGAACAAGCGCACCTTATCTCACTCTGCCTCTAAGTTCGAATAATATAAAAGCTCTATTAACAAAGCCAATAAAATGTAACCATTTATTTTTTTTGACTTGCAGATAAACATGGCACCGTTGATACTAGAAGGAGATACTCTAGGTCAAAAACACGAACACTACAACAAATATGTAAATGATATTGTTACCCATAAGGTAGCTTTTCAACTCACTGGTATCAATATGGAAGAAAATGATGTCGAAAACCTTTTAAAGATAGATCTAGCCAGTCACAATAGAGATGTCGATTATATACTGGAAGTTTTAAAATGTAAAGATATGCTATATGTTTCTAGAGCGGTGAAGAAGTGCACTTGGTTGATAACAGATCCTCATTATGAACATATTATCAATCCCGGATATTTACAGTCTCAGTTATTTCCAGAAATGAGTACTAAAGCTATTATAAAACTGATGTTGCAGATACGGCTGAAATTAAAAGATGAGAAACGTGCAGAAAATTTCTATGTGTGGATTGAAGATAAAAGCATTCAAAATGCCCTTAAGTGGTTACCAAAATGCTCCGTACCTTTTATTGAAAAAGAAGTTGAAAAACATGCGGATCTCCTCGAACTAAATCTTTTCAAACGTCTGTGTGAAAGGTCATTTACTGTACTTGAAATATACAACCGAGCATATAATAAATACAGAGATCGCAAAAAGCAATTAGAACTCTCCAAATTTTTCATACGCAGTAACATGGACGAGTACATGGACATTGTTGATTTACTTATAGATCCAATACATCCAATATTTCGCTGGAAAGATTGTCCTAAATTTGGTAAGAGAACAACAAATATCATAATGAAAAATTGCCCTGAAAGAATAATTGATAAATTTGAAAAATATTCTGATAGCATTCATATGCCAACATTTGTTAAATATATGAGAAAGGAAAATGTGATGAAAGATTTTTTGCTGAAAGAAGCTGAAAAAGCTAATGATCTTCATTGGCTGAAATTTGACAAACTTAAAAGTTTAATTTTGTCTATACCAAAGAATGAAAGGTTTGAGTTTGTCAGAGAAGTGTTTATCAACAAAACTCATATTGAGAGTGTTGATGGTAATGAAACTATCCCCTTAGATGCGCGCAAGGTTGCAATGAACAAACTCTATACCCTTTTTACAGGAGATAATGCGAAACATAATGATATACATCGCTGGTACCTGTTTGCTCCATTTGACATTGCTTTTACAGAGCTTAAAAATATGATTGACGCAGAACAGTCTAACGAAATAAAATACTCAATACTACAACTGTTAGTCACTTCTGCCTCAGGAAATCAAGAAAATATTAAAACATTATTGAAATATTATAACGCTAAACACATGAAAGATGATTTGAAATTAAAAATCACATTTATAGACCACCTTCTTTCACAGAATAACATTCATAACTATGATCAGGAATGTTGGAATTGTTTAAACGACATATTTCAAAGCATTGATGTTTATGGTAAAACAGACGACAATTTGCAAAAATGTGTGACTGCTATAATCATATACAAGGTTATTAATAACGAAGTTGTACCCGATACTATAGAAGCTAGATTTAAATTTGGTTACTTCAAAGCGTATAGAAACAAGTTGAACGAAGATCAAAACGAAAAGTTATTTACTTATTTGTGTCAAAAATTGACCAAAAGATTTGAATCTCATATCATAACAAATAAAACAGAATATGATGATGCTATGAATTTGATTATCCTGGCTATGAAATTATTAATAGTCTGTAAAAAAAAATTCACTGATTATCCTTTGCTAGATAGAATTAAAAATCTTCTAAAAATAAAAGAGGACAATGATTGGGATACTAGTCTTTCCTCCATATATAATTTTAAAAAGACCTGGAGAAAACACATGTTTAATGAATCAATTCTCCTGTGTCCATCGGAAGAAGTGCTCTTAAATGTCTTAAAACATAAACCATTATTGTTAGCTGGTAATGAATATGTGATAGAATCCATGCGTTGTAACGACAAATTATCCCTTAATCGCCTCCTAAGTAAACTCAGAATTTATTGGACACAATCTCTAGCAAGAGAATGGGTTGAATTGTACCGTAAACGACTACATCAGTTAAACGGCCATGTATCTCTTATGCGTGGCCTTTTTGCACTACTAGCAAAAAAACAAGTGATCGAAATCATAGAAGAGCATACTCCCGTAGAAACCAAAATAAACTGGGATGAGATAGACGATCTTAGGCTAAGTTTACAAAGACAAATTGCTAAAAATATGCACTTTGCTCGACCTCAACCCCATCCAAATCTAATAATGCCGTATGCAAAAGGAGGTTATTTACAATATGCTCTTCCGTCGCTTTACGCAATATTTTATAACTTAAATTTAAACCAAAGTAAAGAATATGTCCCGTTATTATGGGATGCTCCTGTTTCTTTACAAAAGCATGGCTTTCGTTTTGCGTTTGATTACATGGACACTATAGAACTAAAGCGATCATTTTATCAAACTTGGAATCAGTTCAAGAACCGCAGTATTCGAGCTGTCATTTTTAAATTGACTCATAAATACTTATGCAAGGATAAAAATGAACGTAGAATTAATGACATGTGGCACATAATGGAATCTTTCATTAAAATTTTAACTACTGAAGAAGACAGAACAATTTATGAAACCTTAGATAAAGTAAACAAAATTCACATTAGTGTACAACCTAAGTTTTTAAAGGAAAGCTACATTTTCTTAAAAAAATTAACTAAGTGCGATGGAAAGAAATATGAAAACTATGAAAAAAGTATAGAAAACTTAGCTAAATATACAGAAGAGATCATGGATTCAGTGGATCCAGATTTTGTTGTAGATATACTTAAGGAGTTTGTTGAAAAAACGTTTTGTACTGAACGCACACGAGACCAAATGACACAAGTTCTATCAAAGTATGTGTTTTATGGGAATCATAACGAAGACCAGAAAATCGACAAATTACTAAAGCCATTACTACAAGGATTGATAAACAGTTGGAATTCAGAACAAAATAATGAACACTTTGTAAGAACTAATTTTGAAGATCTTACTTGGCATCTACAATGCGGTGTTTACGATCAAGACAAACACAGAAAAATGCCGCTGAAAGTGCTCTGGTTTATATTGAGTGAACTAGAGAAATTACCGATACAGGAAAATTACGTACTAATAAGAAAATGGAAACTAATAGTAACATTAGCAAATAATTACGGTAAACTGCTTAAAACAGAATTTATAGATGATTTTAACGTTAAAAGGGAGCAAATTGAAATAAAAGCGGCTCCAGAGTTTGGGCAAACATGTTTCAAAATATTAAAAGAAGACGTCGAGTTATACTTCCCTTGCATTTATGTATTGTTCGTGATGGCTTTGGATTCCTTGTACTGTCGTTTTCCCGATGAAGCACAGGCGATAATTTGTAAAACAATGCTTCAAGACGAGAAGTTTATAGAAGGTCATCTATTCACAATAAAGCTGTTTCCCCGTTACTGTTATTGTGAAAAGAGAAGGATAGCTAAAGAAGTGCATGATTTGCTACGCGGTCATGCTACTCTAGAAGTAAGAATGCATTATTATAACCGACTCAACAACTCATATCTAACGTCAATGCTCGAATCATGCGAAAATAATCCAGCAAAGAAGAAATGATAAAATATTCGTGTGTAATGTACCGCACATTATTATACAGTCAAAGCTCCTTATTCACGGTTTCTTTATTTGCGGATTAAAAAACAAGGAGCACATCCCTAATAATCCTATACAAATCACCGTTACGTATGCACGGTTTTTCTGTATTCGCGGCATATTTTACGGAATGTATCCCTCGCGAATAAGGAGTCTTTACTGTATTGGAAATACCGTAAGTATCTGTAGTAGCAACGAAATCAAAAATCTGTTAAGGGATCTTAATGCGAAGGAATTCGAGAGAAAAATGTAGTAGATTGGGATAGCTTTGATATATTATGAGGTTCTGACAAATTTTAATTTTTTTATTTCTATACATAAAAATCTGAAGAAAAACTTAAGTAATGGGAATAATAAGAAAATTAGAAATTTTAAATTAAAAAAAGATTGCTTCACTATTTTCTGAAATAAAAAAAGTATTAAACCCATATCAACTTTATACCTTCAGGTGGGGTGGGGTGACTTTGATATCCCCCGTTTCACAAAACAAAACAAATTCGTATTAGCAACATATTACAAAAAAAAACATTAAATTCCGCTGAATAGTTTTTGAGTTACGAGACATTTTAGTCTGGTACTTTGATAGTCTGGGTGGGGTACTTTGCTTATGTGTTAAGTAAATGAATTACTTGTTGATTTGTGAATTTTCATTGGTTTCAGTTCTTAAGTTTAATAATTCAAAGACAATTCAATATTGTTACACATATTAATATAAGTAACATCTTAAATGTAGTCTGAATTCTAGGAAAAAGCCTCTAATCATAACAATATAAAACAATTCTAAAATGATATCTATAATCACTCACTTGATTATATAAAACTTGATTTCATTACTGAATAATATACTGAATGATATACCTAAGGATTTTTGTTGCACCAACAAAAACGGTTCATCATTTGATTATCTGTTGGTGAAATCGAGCTTTATTTTCTTACAATAAATCAGTCCAATCCAATGACTCTTAAAATAATGAACTGCTCTATCTGATACATTCTCTTCTTGCTCTGCTACTGGAACAGCCCTTGAAAAGATGTATAATAGATCTTCCCACCTTGGCGTTAGAAGATAAATTTCAATATCCTTCTACTCTAGAATAGACACGCCATCATCCATAAATATTTTGCAGTCCTTCCGATGCGATTTCAATCCTTTGACAATAATTTTTCCTTCGATTATATCTTCAACAACGCATACATAACGATAGGTTTTTTTTTACTGTAAAGTAGTAATTGTTGGTGCGAGGGAATGAAACTATACTATACGTACACAACTTATAATGTGACAACCGTACAGTACACACTACTTGAACACAACAGATAATTGATGCCTTGTGCGTGAATCGCGTAGAACTGCCGCCCTTTGGTCCAGGAACTCTTTTGACAACTTCTGCACAAGATATCTTTCCTCTCACCCCGCACGTTCCCCGCTTGCACATGTAGGCTTAAGACACTTTCTAATGGAATGTACAAGCAAAAAACGTGTCCTTATGTATGCTTTGTATTTAACAACAACTGCGCTTCGGCATCAAATAGAGCCTCTACATTTTACTTATTGTATAATACGTATTATAAATATTTACGAACCTACAGAAAATGAGACATAATTATTTATACAAAACAAACCTTATCTAAGTACGTACGTATTGTCGGTATGTCCTTTAAAAATATGCATATATATTCACAATACTTAAATGACGTACCTACTGACAATTGCTTATGCCTCCTTATACACTATGTTACGCCGTTGTGAAGGTGTGCTCCGTAACATTTACCTTTCGTTGAAGAAAATTTAGCCAGTGCACAATTGCCTATAACAGAGCCCTCGCATTTCGTGGTATTGCTGTCATCACCGGAGTCTTTGTTTTCTTCGTTTGAAGGCTTTGAGGAACCTGGCTATGATGAATGCTCTTGCATTTTCCTTTTCGATCCAAATAAGCTTTTGCAATTATGCGCAAATCAAAGCTAAAAGTATTTTTTTTTACCTATCATCAAAGACACCCCATGTTTTGAAAGCCACCCCAATCTACGTATGCAAGTACATCTTACCTCTCGAGAGTCGTAAAAACACTTGCGCAACATTTTATAAATGCATATGCGTTGGTAACTAAAAAGTTACGCCACTTCCAACTTAAAATAAAAGTATTTTAAATTAAAACATTTTTTTTAGATATTGTTTTGATTTTTTAAAACATAGCTTTTGGAAAACATAAAAATATTCCAGAGTACATTGCGTAAACTGTGATGTTGAGTTACAAAAAGAATTTGTATTGTAAATTATAACAATGTACATTTTAAACCTTACGTATTCCAAAATGTATGAAGTTGTTTAGAAGTAACTTTTTTTAAACATCATTTTAGATAACCTACGTCATTTCGGTTTGTTTAGAAATATTTATGGGATATTATATATTTAATTAGAATACTTACTTACATAAAAGATTTTTTTTTATTTTATTTAAAATCATTTACACCTTCTTAAATTTAAATCATATTGTCGTCAAACTTATTAATTTGTATTACACTAATGCAAAAAAATTACTTTAATACATTATGAAATAATAATTAAAAAAATTGTAGTTAACATGACACCTGGGCCCTATTTCTGAAAGAATACTAGTTTACAAGTCTTCTAGCTACTAGTTACTAGTCCAAGTATTACTAGTTCTAGTAAATTTTGTTTCTGAAAACATTTGTCTACACTTGTAACTAGTAGCTCTACACTAGTAAAATTTACTAGTGTATGTAAGTATGTGGATGGAAGTGGTTGATTTTTTTTTTTTATTTACCGATTAAATTACCGATTTTGTTATTTTTTTTAAAAATCAAATATATAATTAAATAAAACTGCATATACCCATATTTATATATACACTTTTAATTTATTGATAACATGATGTGAGACATGACATGGCTGTATATGGCATGGTTGTACTCTGCCTTTCGTCAAGAAAGAAAATAAAATATTGCCGCCATTTCTTGATTAATGTTTTTAAATGAATAAATAAAAATGGATGCTAAATTAACGATATTATTAGGGCAATAAAGAGGAAAAACAATTTTTTTTTTTGGATCATTTCAGGATAAGAAATTAATTTGGATCCGTATCAAAAACCAACGAAGGACTACGGATATATTAGAGACACCTATTGGCCTAATATAAAAAAACCGCAATAGTAAGAATCTCCCATTGATATAATTATTAGGTAGGTAGCAATTTATTCATACATCTACACAAATAAATAAAATTGTCTAAGTGTCTATTTTTAATGCCAAAACACAAGTTTATAACTAAATGCATATGAATAAGGTACTTTTATACCAAAAAAGTTTTGTCTGTTTGTTTATTCCGACTACTCTCTGAAACGGCCGGACCGATTTCGACGAGACTTCACTGGCAGATAGGTGATGATATAAGGAGTAACTAAGGCTACTTTTATTTTAAAATAAAAATTAGGGTTCCTCGCGAGGCAAAACGCATGGCTGGCTTGGGTAGGTAGACATAAAATATTTTGTCGGTTGAGTTCTTTTATTTCATTCTATATTCATGAACAGTGTTTGTTCTGTGTTTTTGTGAAATGTACGTATATATTATATGACACGATTGCGTTACCTACTTACAATACAGTCTTTATTACATTTTATTGTACATTGCATATCATTTTTTATTATTACTAATTTATTATTATTTAACTTGTAAATTATTCTTTACATTTTACAAGACTGGTAGTTTAATTCTAGTAATTAACTACTGGAATTAATTAACCACAGGAAAAAAAATAATACTAATTATTTTTTTTCCTGTGGCAACCCATGAAGTAACAGCTGACCAAAAGTTGTCGTAATTTTATTTAATTGTTTTTCAGTAAATTGTACCTTTTTAATATAAATTCACGCAAAACATTACAAATAACTAGTTATATATTTAGAATAATGGTTTAAATGTACATAAATAAGTGCGAGATAACATTTTTTTTTCAAGTGTTACTGCGATCCATCCGTTATAAAGTTCAAATTTTTCAATCATATTTTGTATATTATTTAGTTGTGATTGTGAGTTTTACTATTATTTATCAGTATTGTATTCATAAAAGATCACAGTTATAAGGCAAAGTAACCAATTAAGAAGCAAATTGTCAACAAACCATCTCTTTCGTTACGCTGTCAAGCTATTCCTTGGTAAGTTTTAACCTCTCTCTTTTGTATTTATTACGCTCAAACAGCCTTAAAATGATGACTCGCAAGGCATCTGCTCGCCAGGAAGAGTCCAAACTTCAAATGGCTTTGCAGGAACTTAAGATTTCCAAGGAAAAGTGTGATCAGCTATACAGTGAAAGGGATGATAACGAAAGAGAACTCTTAGAAATATTAAACAAAAATAGTAGCCTCCGCAATGAGTTGTCAGTGTTGCACACTCAATATGGTACTGTCCTAGAAGAGCGGGACCAATTTCAGAAAATTATAGAAACGTTTGACAGCTGTAGTGAGGAGTATGTGGTGGCCCTTAATAAGATCTCATATCTTGAAGAGGAACTACGCGAGGCCCATCAACAGATCTCACAACTTGAAGAGGCCACCCATTCTTACACACAGCATCAAACTCAAAATCTTTTTGACGAATTATGTAGTAAGGCCCCTAATCTTGTTTCTGCTGCAACTAGCAATACCACCACTATAGATCTTACAGGTGATGACACCATTAATTCTTTTAAACCAGTGAGGCTTGCTAAGTGCAGTAGAAACCAGATAAAAAAATACATCAAAATCAACAGATTTATAAAAAAAAATGAAAAAATGATCAAAAAGCAAAAAATATTTAGTAGAAATGTAAATTACTGCAAAGAAAAATTACAGTTAGTGGAACATCTGGAAGTATGTAAGTTGCAATTAGAAAACAGTAGGCTACAACATAAAACTGATACACATTTACTCGACTTGCAAATAAAAGATTTACATACATCCTTGCAGATGATGACCTGCAAGTATAAAGAGTCTCTGAGAGCAAAGGACCACTTTGGCATATTATTATTATTATTAATAATGATTATATTAAACAATCTATGTCTACTCAAGTTTTATGCAAACAGAAACAAAAAAATAAACTTTGTCATACTAAAAATAATATTCCATTGAACCTGGTGCATCAGAATATACAAGGAATGTCTCAGAAAGAACTAGAAATTGAATTGTTCATGAACTGCCTAAAGATTGACATTTTATGTATCACTGAACACTGGCTACGCAGCCATCAGTTGATGTTCAATTTCACTAATCACCAGGTGGGAAGTTCGTTCAGCCGAGTAAATGCTATCCATGGTGGCTCTTTAATTTTAGTTAATAAACAGCTAAAGTTTAAGGAACGTAGAGACATTGTGAGCCTCTCAGTTGAGCGAACTGCCGAGCTGTCCTGTATAGAAGTTGAGCATCTCATTGTTGTGAGTGTATACAAGCCGCCTTGTGCAATTTATGATAATTTTGAATTAGTTATGGAAGAAGTGCTGAATAAAATCAGCAATTCTAATAAACAAATCATTGTTTTATTAGAAAATAGCTCATTAAGCACCAGATTGCTTGCCTTATTTCAGTCTTTTAATTTAAATAATTTGTTTTGTGAACCAACTAGAATTGCTGTATCCAGTGCCACTTGCATCGACAATATATTAACTGACATAAAACCAATTCAAAAATCAATTATAAGCAATCTAGAGTCAGATCATTGTGGACAGTTAGTGGTTTTAGAAAGAAAGAAC
The DNA here is from genome assembly GCA_946406115.1 of Apoda limacodes. NCBI lineage: Eukaryota > Metazoa > Arthropoda > Insecta > Lepidoptera > Limacodidae > Apoda > Apoda limacodes. The sequence goes on from OX291559.1 coordinate 15,761,708, forward strand.
AGTATTACTAAAAAGGAAATTAAATTTATACCAATAACAACTAAACGGGTTGAATCATTTAAATCTAACTTAATGCATAAACTTCCAGATTTGCTTTATAATGGCAACCCAAATGATATGTACAATACTGTTCTTGACACTATAACTACAGAGTATAATAAAATATTTACTGCAAAAAAGAAACTTATTTCCAGTCGCTTTAGTTTTAGTGAATGGGCTACCCCAGGTATTCATAAAAGTAGGCGTAAACTGTATGAATTATATAAAGAAAAAACATATAATAATAGCCAAATATTTAGGGAATATTTAAAAAAATACTCAAAAACCTTTAAAAAGGTCTGTCTTGTTGCAAAAGCAATTCACCTCAGACATAAAGTAAAAAATTCAACAAATAAAATAAAAACTACATGGAACATAATAAATAATGAAACTGGTAAAGCTAGGAATTCTTGTCAGGACTTTGAGTTGATTGTAGATGATGCTAGTTTTAAAACAAATTCTGAGGTAGCAGTTGCCTTTGAACAGTTTTTTAGGAATATCCCATTCAAAACAACTGAACATCTAAACTCAAGTCCAATCTTAGCAGAAAAATTATTAAAAACTAGTGTTCCTGAATGTAACGTTCCCTTTGTATTTAAAAACATTAGTCCTACGGATATCATTAATACATTTAAAACATTAGAAATTAAAAACACCACAGACCTTTGGGGACTTTCTGTAAAAACTATAAATTCAATTATTCATGTTATAGCACAACCCTTAGCCATTATATTTAATAGTTGTGTTGATAGTGGTGTGTTTCCTGATGAGATGAAACTTAGCAAAGTTATACCTCTTTTTAAATCAGGTAGTTCAACAGATCCTAATAATTTTCGGCCTATTTCAATACTACCTATACTCAGTAAAGTTTTTGAAAAAATCATACTTTGTCAATTGTTAAGCCATTTCTGTATTAATGAGCTACTTAGTAGTAAACAGTTTGGCTTTATGAAAGGCCGTTCCACAACCGATGCAGGAGTGGCACTATTAAAAAATATATATAACGCCTGGGAGGATTCGCATGACGCCCTTGGAGTGTTTTGTGATTTATCTAAGGCATTTGACTGTGTTCAACATGAAAATCTCATCAGGAAGCTACATCACTATGGTATTAGAGGCAAAGCTCTCGACCTTTTGACATCCTATATGAGTAGGAGAGTACAGAAAATAGATGTCAACGGTGAAAGATCTCCGGGATCAGCAGTCACTATAGGAGTCCCTCAGGGCTCAATTTTAGGTCCTTTTCTATTTCTTATTTACATTAATGATCTCCCATATAATGTAAAAAACCATGACATTGTCTTATTTGCTGATGACACCTCTTTGCTTTTTAAAGTTAAGAGACGACAGACATGTTATAATGAATTAAATGATGCCCTTTCTAAAATTGTAAATTGGTTTAACGTTAATAATTTGTTACTTTATGAAAAAAAAAACCAAATGTGTTAAATTTACATTACCAAATGTTAGTCAGAGACAGACATGTATTAATATTAATGGCGAGCAATTAGAACTTGTTAATTCAACAGTCTTTCTTGGCATAACGCTGGACTCCAAACTTCAATGGGGTCCTCATATTCATAACCTAGCCAAAAAACTTAGCTCTGCTGTGTATGCGATCAAGAAAATAAGACAATTGACCGATGTCGACACTGCAAAAATAGTATATTTTAGCTATTTCCATAGTTTAATGACATATGGTATACTATTATGGGGTAGCGCTGCTGATGTAAATACAATATTTTTGTTACAAAAAAGGGCAATTCGTGCTATTTATAAATTAGGATCTAGGATATCTCTGAGGGATAGGTTTAGGGAAGTAAAAATTTTAACTTCAGTGTCGCAGTACATATATGAAAATCTTTTATATGTACATAAAAATATCAATAGTTTCAGCAAGAAAAGTGACGTTCACAAAGTAAATACTAGAAGTAAAAATAAGCTGTTGGTGCATGATACACGTCTACACAAAATAAGTAACTCTTTTATGGGGCAATGTATACACTTTTACAACAAAGTTCCCAATAAAATTCAAAATCTATCAATAAGTAAATTTAAATCTTTTATCAAGCAGGTACTTTGTAAAAAGGCATATTACAATATTTCAGACTATGTAAATGATAAAAATCCTTGGGACTGATGATGCTCAATTACAGGATGCATAGGTAAACCAAATTAAAATGGAAATAACATAAAATTGTACGACTAAAAATCTTTTAGTTAAAACATTAATTGTATTTTAGTTTATTTAAGTGTTTTTAAAAGAGTAACTATCGAGTTTCTTGCCGGATTCTTCTCGGTAGAAATCAACAACATTGTGAACCGGCGGGAAGGTGGGAGGGTTCAAAAAATAATATTTTATAACTTTGACGATTCAAAAGTGATTGTAAAATCCTTATTTGAATAAACCATTTTGACTTTGACTTTGACTTTATCGCTAGTAAAATACTAGTGACAACTTTCTTGGAAACGCTAAGGTATTTACTTCTGTAAAATTTTACTAGTATTACTAGTTGCAGACTAGTTACTTGTAACTTACAATAGTAAATTCCAGAAACCTAAACTAATATATTTATCAGTTACAAGACTAGTGTTACTAAACTAGTAAGCTTTCAGAAAAGGGGCCCTGGCCGTGTTGTCTATTCAATGTAGGGTGCGCAAAAAAATGATCAGAGTAAATAAAAGGGGATGCATTGGAAAAAAACCGGACTTAGAATACTTTCACGTTTTTTTCCTTTGTTTTGGTTACGGTTAGGGTTGTACAAATGGGGGTGCTATAAAAGTAAAATCGCGGGAAAGCAAAAGTGAAAACTTAAAAATCTGTATTAATTTTAATAAGTGTACTTGGCCGGTGTTTTACAATCTGCGCCGCTTCTCCGGCCCGTTCAAAGTTTAGTAGAACCGAAAACCAATTGTTTAATTTCGACAATCCTTCATAGACGCGCGAGGGCAGCGTCCCAACGTTACATACGGTGTTCTATTTCTAAATTTCTATTCGTCTTTTAAGTCTGCTTATCCAGCGGTCCAGCGATTGCTAACTTCTTGGCCTTTGAATTAATGATAATGTACCCTTTTGTTACCCTACCTGCGATGCAGCAAATGAAAGGATATATAGCGTGTCGACTTGGTGAGGTCAAGGTTACTTGCTCTACTCTGGTATTTTGATTTCGATGCCTCGCACGGATGACGGTATATACCTACCTGCCTTAATAATGTATATAGGTATATATTTATACCTAGTTTGTTTTTTAGACTGAATGCGAGATGATGTCATATCATTTCCAGCAACCAAAATTAATCTACTAGGGATTGCTTCTTTTTCACCGAAATCGATTTTGTATACGATATATTTCGATATATCGAATATTTTGAAATATTGTTGAAACGATAGCATAAAAAATATTAAATATATGGCCGTTCTTTCATGGGGATACAAAACCCTTGCTTTGGTCATACTAACGTTATACTTATACGATGTACCTACTTAAAGTTTGTTTCTTTATACATGCATAATGCTGAACGACGATTTAAGACTTATCTACCCGAGCTTAATACTTTTTGAATAGGTTATACAAGTATATTACGCGGGTAACAACACAGCTAATCACAAATAACTACACCCTAACCAAAAAAAAAGATTTGAATTTATTGTTCTGATTTGCGCAGTTCATTTTACTTAAATAATGTGTTTAAACACCCATAACATGTTGTAATGTAGCCACTTTACCTACCTGGGCCACACAACTTAAAATTGGATAAAATTGAAAAGGTCCCAGAAAAAGATGAGATTGCATACTAACATACTACTTTATCGTTCGCTAGCATACTGTTAACGTGACGTTTCTATTCGATTGCCTTTTATAGCTGTCCAGAAAAATTACTTCGAATGAAACTATCGGACCCCTTATTTACCTAAAAAAGTTGAATTATTTGAGATTGTTTTAGTTTTAATTCCATGGCATTAGATTAGCATTGAAACGTCCGTTAGTCCAAGCAGTTCATGGACGACTGTCTTAAAAAATAAAATAGAAGTGATTTAAAAATGAATTAGTACCTCTTCTGTGCCGAACCGATGACCAGTGCATCAACAGAAAAGCATTAACAAGAAGTGGTAAGAAGTTTTGTACTAATAAATCACTAAAAAAGGATGGAATACCTAAACCGAAAAAGTTGAAAGTAATAAAAAACCTTTCGGAGAATGCATTGTTATGGTGAAAATTCAGAAACTTGAACAAGTTTAAAAAATATTCTTGCTTAAAATGTTATAAAAGGATCGCGTTTATGACTTTACCTAGGTATCTATTCTAATATTATCTATACATATAATAAAATGGTAGGAAAGTCAAAACTGTACATTGAATATTTTTTTAAAAGAATACTTGGGGTGTGATCTACAATCGATAACGAAGCCAAAAATATAGTTTTTAGAATTTTTCTCTGTTTGTCTGTATGTATGTCCTGGATAAACTCAAAAAGTACTGCATGGATTTACTTCAAATTTGGAACGAATATTATTAAGAAGTTGGGTCAACATAAAAGCTACATATTATCACACTATCACCTACGGCGAACGAGCAGTGACGCATTCTGTAACAACGTATAATCTAATTTCATGTCGCATATAAACTTAAGTGAGATGTGGAACTAGCTAGATTTTTTTCCTCTCAGACGTAGCCATTTATTAACCGACTTCAAAAAAAGGAGGAGATTCTCAATTCGTCGGAATCTTTTTTTTTATGTATATTACCAGATTTCTCGCAGACGCCTGGACCGATTCGAGAAATTCTTTTTTTATTTTCCAGATGGTCCTATATTATTATGGTAAATTTAAAACTAAAACTTTTGTAGAAAAAAATAATTAATGTGAATTTGGAACTTGTGAAACGCCTTTTATGTTGATGATTGTATAAAACTTTGTTACGAGTATGGATATTTTAGTGTACAAGAAATAAAAAGCAATTCGTAAGTATAGAAACTTTTTAACAAAAAAAAAAAACAACCGGCTTCAAAAAGATGCACTAAAAAGGTAAAAATAATTACTAATTTCCAAAAATCTGATCTGAATTACAGTTTAAAGTTGTTAACTAACTACTATACATATAATAACTAACCTATGTAACAGTTTAAAACACACTTTGCTTGCATGACACCAACTTTAAACTGTAATTCAGATCAGATTTTTGGTAATTAGTAATTATTTTTACCTTTTTAGTGCATCTTTTTGAAGCCGGTTGTTTTTTTTTTTTGTTAAAAAATCGTGTAAAGTCATAACTTAGATGTGCTTTTATTTTTCACCATATAAAAAAGGTTTCCTATTTGCTAACTAGATGGCGATTGCGTCGTATTAGATCGCGCTATGGTTTCGTTCACAAAAAGTGATGTTATAAGTACAGATGTCGCCACCTCAACCTGTAGAAACTGGTGTTACCTACGTTGCTATAAGTTATCGTGTGCTTGGTCGAATTTAACGTGAAAACATATTCCTGAAAAATAAATTAATATAGATTAAATAAACTTCAATCAGACTACTTCTTAGCTGTCATTATTATGTGTGTAAATTCTCAGTGTGTAAATTATTTTCTGTTATCTTTCAAACTTAAAATAATCAAAATGCCTAGAAAACTTCACATTTTGGCTGCGGAGAGCCAAACCACTAATTTTGTTTATCGAGAAGTCCTATAACAATATTTTTTAACCCTATTCTGTATTCTTTATTCTTTTTTTTCCATCTGCTTCAGTCACAAAGTCGTTTATTCAAAGCAGGCTGAAAATCAAAAGTCAATTTTACAAAAGACAGTCTCCCTCTGTTACTGCACTTCCTGTAGATATGAAATGTAAAGAAGAAACGGGTAAATGAATATTATTTTAAAAGGTATTTTTGATGCTGTTTAGCGTTCACGCAGGCGACGTCGCGGGCAACAGCTAGTAAATGTTATAAAAGAAATGTATTTATGACTTTAACTATCTATACTAATATTATAAATGTTATAAAAGGATCGCATTTATGACTTAAACTATCTATACTAATATTTTAAATGTGAACTTGAGTTTGTTTGTCCTTCCTTTAGGTTGTTACGGAGCATCTAATTGAGATAAAATTTAACACAACTAGACATTTACTTACATAAGCTTTTTATCCCGAAAAACTCACGAAAGTTCCCGGAATAACTATACCGTATTCCACATGGACAAATCTTAGCTACAGCTATAGCTTGCTAAAATCAAGAAGTTGCCATTCTAGATTGTCATCCTCCCGACCGGCCTCATCCCCCCGACTGACCTTCATCCCCCTGACTGACTTCGGCATGGTCGTTAAACTATAGTTAGGCGGCCTCGGCACGTACTAACGGCCCCAGCTGTCCGGTTGGCGAGATTAGTCTCCACGACCTCCCCGAATAGGGCCTCCCCACTCACACGACGCCGACGTCCCCGGATTCGTCGGTGCCCGAACAGATACACGAGGTATCAAAGAGTGCCGGGGCGCTTCTCGCCTCCTGTCGGTGACTCACCTTCGGGTTCGAGACTCACGCCAGTCGTCGTCGCCCCGGACTGACGAGGATCTGTGTGTTAAACTACTACTTTGCTTATGACGAAACACTCGGGTTGGGTCGGTCGGCACCTTTTGGTTTACTTCGGCGGGTGTCGCGATCGGCTCGTATCGCCGAACGTTTCCGTCCGATATCTACAAGTGCCGCACGCACGCCTCGCGTTATCGGCAAGGTTGCCAGATGAACTTAATACCAAACAAGGGAAAAACAAATTTTCTACGGTGTAAGTACCTACATATACTTACCTTAATGGATCCTCAACTACATTGAATCAAAACACTAGGTTCAAACAATAATACTGATTTATATTATTTTATTACGCCATTTTTTTTTACCTTAGAGGCAAAATATTAATGATACCTTTGCATTTTAGGCTAATTTGCACAGCTTGATGCAGAAAAACCTCAAGGAATTGTAATTTTTTTACATAGCAAGAATTAATAAGATTGATTTTAACTTATAAATGGGTAAAAAAAAACAGAACCACTACTATTTCGGTACAAAATACAAATACAAATAGTTTTTTTTTTTTAAACATTGGTAAGATAATACAGGTTTTTATAACAGATTTTGTGTTATCTATGTTTTGCCGTTGATTGCGGCGTACAAATATTTAAGCATGCACTGAAATACACCGTTCTAAAAAAATTAATATTAAAAGATACAATACTAATTATATTATAGAATCACTCATAAAGTCGTTTATCGTGTAGTAACATTTTTCTGTAAGAATTGACACTAATCTTTTTTAAAAACTGTAATGGTAGATCCTTAATTTTATCCGGTATTTTATTGTAAACAAGTGGAGCCATTCCATAAATACTTTTACTCATGAGTGCAGTTTCGCATTTTTTTAGCATAATTTTGTTTAATGTTGAACTCGTGTGGATCTGATTCGTCCTTTTGTCCATTTTACAAATGGATTTCACTTAAAAAAAATACATATTTCCAAAATGTATAAAGATGGTAGTGTCAATATTTTCAGTTTTTTAAATGCAGGTTTGCAACTATCTTGAGTTTTTAAACCACACATTGCTCGAACACATCGCTTCTGGGCTTTGAAAACTGATTCCTTTTCGTTAGAATTACTCCAAAATATAACTCCATATCTGAGTAATGATCCTAAAGAGCCGTGGTACGACATTAAAACTGCATCGAGGTTAACTTTTTTTGACAAATTATAAAGTGCATAGGCAAATTTACTAAGCTTCTTACATATTTCTTCAATTTGAGGTTTCCATGTTAACTGACTATCGATTAGGAGCCCTAGAAATTTCGTTGTGTTTACACTTTCTAGTTCAATATCTTTGTAACTGACTTAAATTTTTTCGTTGATAAAAATGCATTACTTTTGCCTAAGTAAGATTAATAATCAAATTGTTTTTTTCAAGCCACTTTACCGCCTTATCCAGTGCTTCATTAATATTGTTTTGATAATTCATATCATTTCCGTTTTTACCAATGATCGTGCTGTCATCAGCAAACAAAACCATTGGAGAATTAACTGCACTGGGTAAACCGTTTATATATAGTAAAAATAATAATGGTCCTAATACACTTCCTTGTGGTACGCCGCATTTAACAGTTCTCGTGGTGGATAAGTACTTTACCTCTATTTTTGTTTTTTTGCATATTCTTGTGATCACAGTAAATTGATGTCGGTCTTGTAAGTATTTCCTTTAATACCGTAGGCTGTTAATTTATCAATTAATGTATTATGATCTACGTGGTTAAACGCTTTGGTCATGTCTGTATATATTGCACATATGTGTTTTTTTATCTACATTAATCATGATTGAATGTAGGAAATCAAAAATGGCCATATTAATTGTTTTGTTTTTTCTGAATCCTTACTGTTCTGGACAGAGTATGTCAAACGTAATGACATAATTGGAAATGGCTTCATAAATATTTTTTTCGGTATTTTTGTCATACCGAACACCGAACAAGGGAGTGGAATATCATATACCTGGCAATGGAGACGTGTGTTTGCTTGTTTATTTTTTAAAATAAGTCTGGTAGAAAAATTATGCATCGAAGACATATACCTCTATATTGAAAACAATGAGCAAGTAACGGCAAGGAAAGTTGTGAAAATTTTCAATTAACGCTCCGACAAATTAAATTTTTTTATCTATCAGAATCGAAAAATTTCGCACTCGCTACGCTCGGGTTGATGTTACAGTACTCCTTACGTGGCTGAACTTGCGACATGTAAAACAGCAACCTCTGCCCCGACGTGAAGTACTGTCTCGCTCTGTTTAGTACACCTAGTTTTTTGGACGCCAACTTCACCTTGTCTTGCAAATGATCTCGGAACTAAACATCGCTGGAGATGTCAACACCAAGGATACCAATGCTCTTGGAGATGGACAGGGGAGTGGTCTGGAATTATGTGACCACAGTGAATGGGGTTTTCTTAGCGGTGAACGCGCAGACTTGTGTCTTTGTAGGGTTGATTCGAACCAAGCGAAGCAGTACTTCACGTCGGGGCAAAGGTTGTTACTTTACAAGTCGCAAGTTCGGCCCCATATGGAGTACTGCTGCCATCTCTGGGCAGGTGCACCCGGATACCAGCTTGACCCTTTTGACTCGGTTCAACGACGGGCTGTGAGAATTGTCGACGATCCCAAACTCACTTGCGGTATCGAGCCCTTAAGTCTGAGGAGAGACTTTGCCTCACTGTGTGTGTTCTACCGCTTGTACAATGGGTTGTGTTCTGAGGAATTGTTCGAAATGATGCCCACGGCTACTTTCTACCATCGCACCGCTCGCCATCGGCAGGGAATTCATTCTCACACTTTAGAACCTAAATGGTCGCGTACAGTGCGGTTTCAGAGAAACTTCCTCCCGCGAACGCTTAAGTTGTGGAATGAGCTCCCTGCCAAGGTTTTCTGCAAGGACTACAGTATGGAGTTCTTCAAGAAAGAAGTTATTAGATTTCTGAAGGGTCGGCAACGCGCAAGTGATACCCCTGGTGTTGCAAGCGTCCATAGGCTACGGTGACCGCTTACCATCAGGCGGGCCGTAAGCTTGTTTGCCACCTTAGTGGTATAAAAAAAAAAAAAAAAAAAAAAACCAAGTTTACCCGTCCCCAGTCAGAGACCTTGGACAGTGTGGTCTCGATTTGAGACACAAGTTCTCCGCAGTTTTCCTCCACAACGGAACGAGGGATGTTTGCACGACCCGTGTAATAAGTGTCTCCAGTACTGTCATCTGCATAGCAATGCATGTTGTTGATGTCCAACATGGCATTGATATGCAGTAGAAACAGCGTAGGAGACAGCACAGAGCCTTGTGTCAACTACGGTTCGTATGCGCCTGCCGGACAAAAAGCTAGCCATCCATTTGCACAAACCCTCGGGCACTCCGTAAGATGGCGACTTCGATAGAAGACCCTGGTGCCACTCCTGTCTGTGTAAAAATTGTGTGTCAAGCACACATTCAAAAAGGGTTGGAAAATCATCTTTACCAAGAGATAATCACACAGCAGTCAAGCAAAAGTGAATTGGAATATAGACTGATTTAGGTTGTTCAATTCATTAACAAATTTACAAATTTGAAGGTACAGGCTTTTAAACACATTACCCATAGGTAAAACCATAACCAAATAAACTTTACTTTTTAACAGTTGATCAGTTGAACAGTCACTGATAGATAAGTAAAGCTCAAATGCGTCTATTGTAGTGTAAAGACTTCAACTTCACCATTCAAATAAACACATTGGGATCTTTTGCCATCTGGGTAACATTCAGTACTGTCTACCATGTAAAAATATTCACTTTTGGGATACCTCTTAAAATTTATTCACCATCTCCGTGTTCAGTTTCATATATAACTTTGTTTGTTAAACATTGGTTTAACTGATACTTAAGGGCACCGGATTGAATCAATTAATTGCTTTGCACATGCAGCAGACAGAATTGTCATTGTCATATAATCCTCAAAGGTTTCTTGAGACGCAGTTATTGCTAATAGTTCTGTTTTCTTTATCAGACTGTTCTGTTCACCATGAATTTCCTAAATTGGTTAGTCTGACGAGACCACTGACTGCAAATACAAAATATAAAAGCTACAATGTTTTACAAATCAGAATCAGACCACACTGTGATTAAAAAATACCTGTGTGAAAAAAATAAATGTGCCGTTTATAATTTCGTATATTATACATATTGAATTGTATATTCAACAACAGACGAGAAAAAAAGAAACCTTTAAGGTAGGTACTTTGAATCATTGACATTTTACTTAACGACAAAATTAGTTTATCATTCGAAACTAAGTTTTCGTAGTCTGGAGTAGGCGAGGGTAAAAATGTATCGAAAAAAACTGTTTCATCACTCTAAAAATTCTATAGGTACTTGAAGTGCTCTGCTTTTGAGTAACATCGATGTTGCTACTATCGATTATGTCATCATAACATCGATGTTTCCATGTTGGACATAAGGCAATATATCGATGTTTTGCCATTCAACTTCGATAATTATCCGCTATCCCTAACTGCAGTCCTTTGTACGGCCGGTAATCTTCAAAGAAAAAAAAAAGGACTTAAGCGGTAATAGAACCAAATTATTTTTATGGTTAGTGAAAACGAGCATTAATATTATATTGAAAAACACCTACCGCTTAAAGCAGGTATCAAAACATTCGATATACAGTAGCGCCACGCCCAATTGCATATTTCTGTAGGCCCGTCGCAATGAAAACTTGAAAGTTTTATACTTTTTTCCTAATTTATTGAACGTAAAACCTTATTTATAGAAGTACTGAATTATTTTTGAATTAAATTTGTTAAAGCCAGCCAATGTTTACTAGTGAGAAGAAGATGATACATATTGTGCCGAAAGAACTCAATGTAGTTTAATCTTTATAAGTCCACTAACAATATTATTGTCAATTGTTTAGATACGGCCAACTATATAGATATCCTAAGTCATAGGTAACTTATTTTAGGGTACCATACCAAAATAACAGTATACACAAGCCACCAAAAGAGCGGAAGCCTTATAGGATCACTCGTTTGTCTGTCTGTCCGACTGTCACAGCCAAAATTACTCCTAATTTACTAGACCAATTAAGTTGAAACTTGGTACATATATGAATTTCTGTGATCTAGGAAAGTAAATGAATTTTTTTAAAAAATGTTTCGGAATCTGTACCATGTTACACAGCTAAAGAAATAGACTAAAGACCAAATCACCCTCCGTGAGGGTAGGCCATGCCATGCAAAAGTCAGGACGTATGAGGCTGAAGACAGATACTTTTTATAATTCGTCATAACAAATATTCTGTGCAGATTTCAGTAAATTACTATGGTTCAAAAGGGCACAGACCAACTTAAATATAGTCCCGTTGGCACCGTGAAAATCATTTTGATTATGATCATAGGTTACGGGTTTAAACTAATTTTATAACAATTATGTTAAGCTTGAAATTAAAGTTGGATGATTTACGAAGTTTTATATTACTTGTAATATATTAAAAAAACAGGTAGTATCAAACGACGATTTAAAAGTGTTCTCAGAAACCTATTTGAATAAATACTATTTGATTATTCAAATAGAAAATGATCGGCATCCTTTAAACTCGAACACCACTTATATAAATGGAACCAGTATACGTAAGAAGCAACCAATAAAGAAAAGCAGTTTCAAAAAAGCTGTCTCCTGTCATCATTTGCGCAAAAAGACGTTACGTTTCTCTATATATAATATAATATGAGAAATACTTATTTCTACTACAAAAAATAACAAACCTGTGTGTATAAACTATGTTTCTTTACAATAAAATATAATTTTGAAACTTTTGTTTGATTTTATTATGATAGCAACCTAAAATCAAACATTAAATTCCAAAAAAAATGTAGCCGCCCAAAATCCTCACTCAGACGTTGCTTCTATTTAAAAAAAAAAACAAAAAAAAATCTTCTATTGCTACCGAAAAAAATTTATAATACCCAACGACTTACTAGGGCAGATGTTATATATATATATATATATATAGTATCTCTCATTAATCTGTGTTTATACAACCGGCACGCCCAACCACACACAAGTTGGTATTTTGTTGTGGAGTCCCTATATTACGCAACCGTGGAATGTACAGCCATGGATTACGTGTACAAACAAAGCGGATTCCAATTGCTCGGCCGGGTATTCCGTGGTCGCGTAATACTGGCTGTACAATATCGACACGTACCGAGATTGTACGACCAGTAATTGGGATCCAAGAATTGTACAGGCAGTATTTCATGTACATGTACACGTAATCCTTGGCTGTACATTATTTGGTTGTACAATATTGACTGATCAAAATTTGTACGGAGCAGTATTGTACGGCCAAGGATTACGTGTACAAACATTTTTTTTTTAATTTAGCAAATTATCTGGGTTTTGTCTATGCTTCTAGGCGCGTTTCATTCCCCTCTGATGCGTTTAATGCCATAGTATTGTGTTCAAAAAATAACTCTGCTGATCGGATTACAGTATTAAGTTATCTCTCTTACTCTTGCCTTAAAATATATCTGCCATCTTATTTTAAAGTAACTAGTTTCCATTGTTTCAAGCAGGGTTTTGAATGCACCTTGAAAACATTTTTTTGTTTATTTTAATTACAGATAGGTACATAATAATAACATATGGACGATATATGTTATAAATAATTGTTATTGCTTCTTTATTATGCTTTTAAATCGCGTTAGAAAATTAGAAGACTACTTAGTAGAGACCTATCTCGCGTAACATAAAAATAAAGTCAGAAGAATCTGCTTTGCCCTTTTTCTTTACTCAGATGAAAATGAAAAGGTATCCTACCTAGTTAGTACCTATCTATTGAAGATAAACCTCGCTCCAGCCTTACTGGGGTCAGAGTAACTAAAAGAGACTAAGGGAGAAAAAGACTCAGCGCCCTCTTTTGTACAACCCAACCCTTACTTGAAAACCCGACTGTCTGCTTGAAAAATGCATTGGCAAAGCGTATGAACACTTGGATCCGATGGCAATATTATATAGAGTATACCCCACAGTATTACCTACCAAGATGGAATGTATTTTTTCACAGATTTACTAGGTGCTACTACCTATATTTCAAAAGATCAATATATGCTATGGAAACCTGATGAACTGATCACAAAAAACTTTTTTACTTATTGTATTTAATGCTAGAAAAATAAAGAAGTGACTATTGTTTTAAAACTTGTGCGAATTTTTAGTGTGTGTTGCATTCGGTTGTAATTAAGGCAATTAAATAATTAGAATTAGTTGTTATCCAGTGCACTGAGTATAAGTTGTAGCCATGGCCATAGTCAGGAATTTATTTCTGGGGCTACGGTCATGATTGTAGTGAAGTCAAAAAAGTCTACTCTTAAACTACAAAGCTCATAATAATTGTACACTTTTTGTGAGGCAGCATACGGCAATTTTTTAATTTTTGTAACACCTTTACTTACTGGACATAGCGGACTTTTAATTTTGTAGCTAATGGCTTCAGCACAATCCAGAGCTCAAGTCCTTGTTAAAATGTGGGACTATTAGTGCTTAGTATCTTATCACTATCATGTCCCCATGGCTGAGGGTGATGATTATGTACCTATTCATAAGAATATATAAATGTTTAGTTGATTATTGTGTGAATCATAGTGCAAACAAAACAAAGTTTGGATGTTTAGTAGTAAGTATTTGCTTGCTGCAACCATTATACACTGCGCTGCTGGGTCACAGGCCTTTCCTTTGAGAATGAGGCTTAGGCCACAGTCCACTATACTGGCTCATTGTCAAACTAGTGGCTAATCAATAAAGTCAATTTTTAAGCCAATAATAAAGCAAAAATAGTTCATTGTAGCCTTTTCGATAAGTGTTGTATATTATTTAAATAAGTTAATAAAATCAAATTTTATTGTTTATTTTTAGGTAGTTTTCTTTTGTCCATCACATATTTTATATGCTTCTGTTTTAAAGATAAAAAATCAGATCACAAACGTAAAAGGTAGTTATAATCATTATTACAGCCCATAGACCTCAACTGCTGGACTAGGGCTCACCTAACTTTCTCTACAGCGTGTGGCTCTGTGCCGCCTAAGTGATAAAGAATCACTATTTGTGTTTTTCTAAACACGTTTTTTTTCTACATTTGAAAAAGTACCTACTTTAAAATAATATATGGAACAATTATTTAAGTGCTGTCAGAACTTGCAATTGTTTACAGAAATTCTAATTAAATTTGAAAAAATATTTTTTTCACAACATACATATAATAATATACACCTATAACACTTATTGCCAAATGGGTTAATCAAAGACTATTTGTTTATACCATCAAGGTGGCAAACAAGCTTACTGTCTACCTGATTTTAAGTGATTACCGAAGCCTATGGATGCATTATCAATATTGCTTAAATTTTACAATTATAAAGTTTTTAGCCAAATTCCATCCCAGATATTTTCTTAATTATTATTTTAGTATCAGAAAACACCTGACCAAGAGTATGTCAGGGTGAATTCAATGTAGGGTTCTGTATCTACTATAACTGAGTCCAAAAAATTTAATTTTAGTTACCTATAATTTGGTTTATGCTAGATTTTCTGAATATGCACTCTGGGTCTGTTGGGTTTGTTACCAAACACTTGTAGTTAATGTTAATGCTACTTGATAGTTATAACAATTTAATAAGAAATTCGAAGAACACAAGTAAAACAAATTTATAATTTTATAATAATAAATAGTTAAAAATTATTAATTATATGTTTAATTGCTAATTAAAATGATTATTGAAAACTGCTAACATTATTTAAATGCTACAAGTACAAAAATAACTTCTGCTGTCCGACCTCCAAATGTGTGAACATTTTGTGTGATTGGCCACTGTCAAATTTCTAACGATACCACATGACTAGCAGATAAAAAGTTTTTTATTTGCACTCATATTAGATATCCATGACTTGTTAAAGTAGTTGGATATATTTCTTTCTGGCATGAGGTACAGTAATAATAATCACTTTTTGAAGAATATTAAGTAATCCTTAGTAACATAGGACTGCTACACAAACATGTTTCAAACCACTATATTCATACAAAAAATATGAATTTTAATTTTTGACAAAATTAGTTAATTATCAAATTAACTAAATTTGTAAAAATATATTTAAAATGTTTTTTTTATACCACCAAGGTGGTAAACAAGCTTACGGTATACCTGATGTTAAGCAGTCACCTGTGGTTATTATGTAACAGGTCTATTGTTCAAATAAAAAAATATATTATTGAAGTAGGTAACTAAAAGCACTTTTAATTTGTTAAAATAAATATAATTACAAAACATATTATACAAGTAGTAAATCCATTAATAGACATTTAGTAAACGTTTGAAAAATTTCAATCACATGTTTATTAAAGGGTTAATAGCAGCAAACTAACGTCGCCACTAGATATTACCTATTTATTTTCTCTTTGTACAAAGCGTATTTCAAAAATGTGCTTAGAGATTTAATAATAGTAATAAGCAATAAAATAATCAATTCGGTAAGAGAATTTAAATATATTGTAACATGCTTTATTAAAATGTATAATTCTAGACACACCACACAGCGCCACCTGGTTGTAAAAATCGGATACCAGACAATTGCCACAATGTTTTTAACTTTTGTTAATACTTACACTCATAAATAAAATTAAAGATATTTATATTGTTACACATATATAAATACACAAATATATAAACAGCGTGGAGAAAGGCCGTAGTCGGAGGGAAAGCACTGTATTGTACCTTTTGAAATAGCCCAGCTCATACACAAGCTCTTGCCAACAAATGCACACCATTTAACTTATCCATTCCAGAAACAAGCCTAAGGGAAGATGAGGCAAGTAACACATGTTGCCAATCAATAATCCAGGAACAAAGCACCCAAACACACATATATTTAAACATGTATACACACACATACATATTTGCGCGCCACACCTCAATTTCCCCCACCAAACTAAACATCCCCTCCAAGAACTGACTCAACAGCTGGTGATGAAGGTCTCCAATCCAAAAGCACACTTGTAAGAATTAGTATGAAACTCTGATCTGAGTAAACAAAATACTGTATGCCACTAAAAATTACAGGATTAAAAATCTTAATCATCAAATAAAACAAAAATAAAAATACTATTAGTTATTACATATTTTTTTTTTATATCAACAATTTCTTCAAACGAACCTTTTTTTGCAATCTTTCTATGTATAATACTGATAGTTGACTAAACCTGTCTGGAATTTTTCACAAAATTTCATAAATTATGATTGTGGGTGACTGAGTAACAGACATAACATATAACAAAAAATAACCTTAATCTAATATCTAGGCATAGATATTTCTGTGAAATAATTAGTGTAGGTATATGTCCCGGAAAAAACTGGGGTGATTAGCCCTCCTCCAAGCCCCACCCTATGGTATACACATTAAACATAAAATACGTGTACCTACATCTAAGAAAAAATGCAAGTGCACTTGATTGATCAAAATTTCATACAATTATACAATTAATAAAAGTACTTGTTATAACGTAATATTGCTAAGGAAAACATTGAGGAGTAAATAAAATAAACTGATGACAGGGGAGTGATATAACTCGTTGGCAAATACATTAAGCAGCTACTTCATTCTTGCGGCAGATTTACCTGAAATAAAAAACATGTACAGTGGAGCGTCGATTATCCGAACGTCGCTCAACCGAACGACCGCTTATCCGAACTACTACACCCCGACCCGCGCGTGCCTCTCTCCCGCCTTCCGCGCTACAGTGCTGGCGCACGTGTCGCGACTAGTTGACTTGTTAATTGTACTCGTATGTAGCATCAACGCCAAAAGGTATACCTCACAATGCCTGCCAGAATTTTTGTCTTCAATCAGCAACAAGCGACCGAACACAGGGCTGTGGTACTGCTTCACCATGGCAACGCGCCCGCACAGTCAGCGCTCAAAACGAGGGACTTCCTGGACACCACACCGGTCAGAGTCTTAGCTAACCCTCCTTACAGTCCTGATCTGGCACCGTGGGACTTCTTTTTATTCCATATAATAAAAATTTAGCTGTAAGGGGTACAGTTTTCATTGCCGGAAACTTTGAATACAGGCTGGTGGAGAGTACTTTGAAAAGATTTAATTAAAATATTTTAGCCATAGAAGTTAGTATTTTAGTTTCTCAAAACTTTCTGAGTGTCCCATGTAAATATTAATATAGTTTTCATTTACCTGTACGTAAATATGTATGGTTGAATCAATATACATATAGGTAGTTCGATTATCCGAAAATACCGGTTTTCCGAACACCCAAGTCCCCCAATTAGTTCGGATAATCGACGCTCTACTGTACATACTTAATCTGAAAAACAAAAATCGGCAATAAGTTAGGGTTCCGTGATCCAGAATTATTGCACTGTAATTTTCGGTTGAATGCCTTCCTAATAATTTCAGAAATTTCGTCGGGCAAACATTTTTTAGGGTTCCGTACCCAAAGGATAAAAACGGGACCCGATTACTAACACTCCGCTGTCCGTTATACTCATAATATAGTGTCTAATGTTGTATAGATAATGGTACAAAACCCTTCATGCGCGAGTCCGACTCGCACTTGGCCGGGTTTTTATACCATTAAGGTGGCAAACAAGCTGACGGCCCAACCGGTGCTAAGCTTACCGTAGCCTATGGACGCTTGCAATACCAGGGGCGTTACTAACGCGTTGTCGACCCTTGTTCAGAGATAAGCAAGATGTTCAAAAACAATTTTATAAAATTCACAGGTCGACACTAAAATCTCACAGTAAGGGTTCCTTTTGACCATTATAGGATATATGCGTGCAGTTTTTTTTTAGAGGCATACTCGTCTGGTGTCCCTCGAAGTAGCACGATGCAATCCGCAGCCGTCGCATGGTGTTCCCTAGCTGCTCTCCAAAACAAAAATCAAACAATTATTAGATATATGTGATGTATGAGGCCGGTCAGAAATGTTCATAATTAAAATATTATACATACAGTTTTATGTTGGAAGTCTTACTCACCTGGTGTACCTCGTTACTTGCACGATGCACACTGCGGTCGACAAAACATGTACATACCTTGTGTGTGGACAGACAAAAATTTATATTAGAAATATGATACAAATATGTAGCTTCAGTTTGCAGAAGCTTCATCAGACAATATTACGAATAAGCTAACTAGTGCTTTTAATTCCTTTTTATAGAATGCATATACATCGAAAATGTACTATACAGAAATTATAACACGAGTCATGAACTACTTTAATAATTTTTGGATTTTTTTAGTTTAGATACATATTTGTTTTATTTCGCATCTCTGTAGAAGTGGCCACGATTAGCTGAAATCTTAACTAAAAGCTCGACGAGCGACGGCTAGTTGGCTGTTAAAGGCCTATTATGACAATAATGTATTTGCAAATATTATACGACTAAGGTGTCAAACAAGCTAACGGTCCGCCTGATGTTAAGTGGTCACCGTAGCCTATGAATGCTTACAACTCGGGGGGCATATAAAAGTCTAATACATTTTCTTGACAAACCCCATACATACAGCAGTCCTTTTAGGTTCTACGGTGTGAAGATAAATTCCCTGTCGATATGGCGAGCGGTGTAAAACAATAAAATGAAAAAACTTTAAGGATAAATAGGATTTAAAAAATTGATATCAGTGTGACATATATGGCACGTGTAAGAATTGACTGATAATTGGTCATAGCAGGATCGGCACAGCGTATTAAAACTACTTGTGGCGGATTTTCCAAGCAGATGACGCAACGTGCAAGGTGGGGTGGTTCGCGACCGGCGTTGTTGGCAAGAGGAGACGCGGGCCTAATGTTCAGGGGGGAGGTACTCTCGAAGGGTAATAGATCCCCGATCGAGAGCCCTCGAATTAGTTGACAGCACAGTAGCCCTTATGTACTGGTTCTCCCTGTTGCGACAAGGCAGGGCTCCTCTGCTCTGGGCTTCCAGTTGTGCAGATCTCACGGTGAACTTTGAAAACAACAATAGATTTTTTTTATATATAACAAATGACATTATTTTTTTTGTTTCAAAACAAATACTCTAGAACAACGTTTCTCAACCTGAGGGTCGCGACGCCTAGGCGAGTCGTGTTTGGTATTAAAGAGGGTCGCAATAAGTCTCAAAAATATGACTTGTACACAAAACATTCGGTTGTTGAAAAATTTTATATTCTAGAGAAGAGGTCGCAAGGTTTTTTATTAAACTTTTTGGTTGTAAGTGGGTCGCGCTATAAATTGGTTGAGAAACAATGCTCTAGAAAGTAGTTTTCATGCATATAACCAGAGCTGGGCAGTATTTGAATTACTTTAATTGAAATACGTATTTAAAATACTTATCGTTTAAAAATTCATTTAAAAAAAAAAAAACATTTAGCGGTATGAAAAACAAGATAATATAATATTTTTAAAATGAAAAAACTAATCAAACGGTATTTAGCAAATCATCTAAATAACCAACTCACTAAGTCACTAACTACAATAGTGATAGTGTTCCGTTTACACCCTTTGCTTACGGATAATTTATAGTAACACAGCCATCATACCAACTGTATCTTGTAATTTGTACTTTGTATTTCAATTAAAAATGGTTAAAATACAGTATTTTGTATTTTATATTTTCAATACATGCGATGAATGTATTTTGTATTTTAAATACATGCGAAAAAGTATTTTGTAATTTATATTTTAATTAAAGCAAAGCTTGTTTTTTGCCCAGCCCTGGTTATAACTCAAACACAAACTTTTATGCATCCCTTTTCTAACACTAGTGGTGATTTAAAAAACTTTTAGCTACGTTAAATTAAATAACTTAAAGAGCATTAACAACAAATTTTAAGTAAAAACTATAAAATATTACACAAACATTGTCATCCTCTCTCCCCTTTTCCAAAAATATTGTCGGACATAGGCCTTTTCTAAGTTTTAAAGTTTGTTTGCATGTTCTGTGTAATCTTTTGTGGAGTCGGTTCCAAGGCGTGTATGTAATGTAATAACTACCGAACCGATTTCACTTCTCTATATAATACGTCCACTAGCTCCCTCTGTTCGTATCAGGCCGACTGGAAAAATATATAATTTTTTTTTAAATATACTTTTAGTTATACAACTAAAAACAGAAATTATTTTTTAAAGTTACCAGTAAAGGTCCAAACGTCTGGTGAGGCACCAAGAGACCGCTTCAGTGCAGCATGAAAGCTCTCTGCCACGTTCGAAGTTTGGTGCACACTGCTATGCACACTGAACCCTTCTGGACCCACCTGAAAAAATAGTCACAATATATATTAGTATATTGGAATATTATTTTCTCAAACATACTACGATATATGACCATATCTTGCACAACCTTCTTTGAAATAAATCGTAGGTACAGTATTATACAATAAAGTGTCCCGCAAAATTTTAACAGGCATTAACCATTATTATTGACTAAGGTTAATGTGCTGCAGCCACGGCCGCAATGCTAAAAATCCTAATTCCCTACCTAAAAACAAGATGATATAATAGTATGAAATTATTAAAAATGAATTACTTCTAGCAACATCTATGTAATCAAATCCAAACTAACAACGGTTTGTCACAATCTTCTTTATTTTGGCCATAGATGGCTATTGAAGTATGAATGCAACTGTGGTATGGGGTATCCCCTAACTAAAATTGTCAACATTTGTTGTCTATGGTGGTACACTCACAAGGAAGTTATAAGATTTTCAAAGGGACGGCAATGCTTCGGTAATCCCTTAACATCAGGTAGGCCGCAAGCTTGTTTGCTATCTTGGTGGCTCTTGATCGTGATAAAAGTATCCTATGTCTTACGTCTCTTCAACTAACCATGTGCCAAATTTCAGCTCAATTTGATGTACTTTGCGACATAAAAGAGTAAATCTCTTAGAAAAAAAAAACCGTAGGAAATCTTGGTCTGGATAAAAGGGATCCTATGTCCTATCCTAGGACCTAAGCTATATGTGTGCCAAGTTTTATCGTTTTCAGTCCAGTAATTGAGTAACAATACGTGAAACAAATGCGTAACAAAGCGTGATTGAGTAACTAACCTCCAAACTTTTGCGTATATAAAATAACTGAGATTTATAACAAACTGATATTAAATTACTCATACATAAACTGCGTGGTGGTAGGTAAATGAAAATCAAAGCAAAAAGCCTGCTTTAGACCCGGACTCCGCCAAAGCGGACCGTAGAAATATGCAGAGTTTTCACATAAAGTGACCAAAGTCAAAGAAAATTAAATATTACTACGTCTGAGCCGTGCAAAGCATTGTCAGTTTGTATGAAAACCTCGCACATCTCCGCTCCGCTTCGCTTTGGTGGAGTCCAGGCTTTAATGTACTCATTAGTTAGGTAGGTATCTAAATCTTTTGGCAATGCAAAGACTTTTCAGTATACATTATTAATCTATAGTAAAGACTGCTTTGGCATCCTCGGGGGTTGGTCTTCTCGAGGGAGACCAGTCGTCGTCAAGCTGGTTTAAAATAGCGATCATTCAGATGTGTGTTCCTGGTATAAACTAGGAATGCCTCAAACAGATATCCTCTTATATACCGGCAAGGAAGGATGGTGCTCTTTTCGTAAATGAATGAATAAAAATTACCCTAAAGTACCCGTCTGACTATCGTTACCCGCCTACAACCCATTAAAGCCCATCTTACCCAAAATCGGGTATATTTATACCCGCACCGGCAACGCTGATTAAAACGGCATTTTTACTTATACACGTTTTCGATAAATATACGTAGGTATAGTAAACATAGACAGATTTGTTTGGGCTTCCAAACGAACTCATATTTCATCCCTATGTAGCTAGGTCCTAATTTCAAAAATGGTGGAACAAATGTTAATTTACTTATCAGGTGCCTAAATACAACATTTTATGGTATTATCTTCGATAATGTCAAACTGTCCTACAAACTTTCATCCCTTATTTTAACCCCTTCATGCCCTTTATTACAACAATAAGTAACTTAATGTCTTTATCCAAGATCTAGTTTATTTTTGTACTAAATCACATCTAAATCGATTGCGGGATTAGGCGTGAAAGCGTGACTTTGTTTGGATATTCGAACCTTCATCCCCACACAGGTCGAAATTTGAAATAGAATTTTTAAATATTTATTTATTTTTTATCAAGTGCCTAAATACAAAGTTTTATGGTTTTATCTTCGACATTGACGAACTCCCATACAAACTTTCATCCCTTATTTCAACCCCTTCTAGTCTTTTTAAAGGTTCTAAAGGTAGCCTATGTCCTTTCCTGAGGTCTAGGTTATCTCTGCACCAAATTTCATCAAAATTGGTTCAGTGGTTTAGGCGTAAAAGCGTAACAGACAGACAGACAGAGTTACTTTCGCATTTATAATATTAGTAGGGAAGTAGGGATAGTGAAGGGATTGTGAAACGCTTTATAGTCTTTGTTAGGTCTGTTGGTTACCTAGTTATTTTAAGATGAGCATATAGTTTCACACAACGCTAT
The DNA here is from genome assembly GCA_946406115.1 of Apoda limacodes. Classification (NCBI taxonomy): domain Eukaryota; kingdom Metazoa; phylum Arthropoda; class Insecta; order Lepidoptera; family Limacodidae; genus Apoda; species Apoda limacodes. The sequence goes on from OX291559.1 coordinate 15,784,819, forward strand.
TATAATAAGGCGATAATAGTGGTAAGTTAAATTCAGTGACAGTACTATCAGAGTGCTTTAAGAAAAAAAAAACGATTTTAAAGTGGGCACTTTTCCGGGCTAGCAAGCTCTTATAAAACCATTATAAGTATGATATTGGGATATTGGTGACGTTTGACATCCCTTGCGTGTTTGAGCCATATTGTTTAACTACCTTCACGGCGGCGGCGAGCCTAATAATGTAAGGTAAATTTACTAATGTATACTGTCATGGTGTGATTTTACTTACAGGTGTCATCCACTGAGAGTCGTAGTACTCATTGAAGCGGTCGTTAAACGGAAGGCCCTCGGTGCGTGCTATGTGGGTAGCAACGCCAGCGACCCGTACAGCTGTACCAGGCGCCAACCAGCGCTGTTGCTCCTCACCTGCAGTCCAGGTGACGCGCCTGACGCAGCAAGGCCTGTACATAATGAAACATGCAACCCTGAGTTGCAATGCCCGTCACAGTTGTAAGAGCAGACCGGAGTGCCTGCTAATAATCTGTGATTATGTGGGATGGTTGGGGATTGCCAGCTGCTTGCCAGATTCTTGTGAAAACCGCCTCGTAAAAACCGCGGCGGCGATTTTCCATCAAGACGACCACAGGATGAAAGAAGTGGCCAGCTATAACTCCATTAAAATTTGGTAGGCTGGCAGACCCGCAGGTACGGTCACGAACGTTCCATTGGCGACAATGACGAAACTGTCGCGGAGGCAACGTTCAAAGCCTGGCATGAAAAGAATAATTGCAGTCGCCCCGGCCACCAATACTGTAGCCAAGAGCAATGAGCTTAGCTGTGGATGTCCCTGCAGTGCTGTTGCATATTCTTGACAGGTTGGCAGCACAACTGGCTCTGCACTCCTCCTCCACTTCCGCATTGACGACACCACCGACTCGAACCTGAAATTGTATTAAAAAATTCATTATATACAATTTTGCAAAACAAACTACACCAAACCTTATACTTAACCCGTCACGCATCCAAGGTCCCACATTGGGACCTAAGCGACTTGTGTCGCGGGGGAATTTTTTCAGGACGACTTTTATCAGACTGGCTAATTGTAAGTATTCAGAAGTGAAGCCAATGGCCTGTCCTACGTTCTAGTATTTTTGGGTGGACAATATTTTGTGCGCTTAATGTTTTTTTATCAGAAATTGTTTTGGTAATTTGATCCGGCCGCCATTTATATTGCGCCATTTTGAGTTGGATTTTGGATTTTATTAACAGTAGCTTAGAGTTCATTTTGACCCCTGATAATGTGCTATATATAAAAAACTATGTATTTTTTTAGTAAATAAATTTATTATTACTTATTATATTTAACATAAACTTATTCTTATTACTTTTATTTATACTGTATATATTAGGGAACATACCTAAAAATAAATAAAGAGGAATAAACATAATAAAGTTAGGTGTATGTCCGTTTGTATGCGGCAAGGGCGGATAATTTCCTTAGTATGGGGACACTTGACGGGTTAAACAGAATTTTAAACAAAATCAAAGTTTGTTTAACTTCAGTACAACTCCATCTAGTGGTGAACATCTTGTGTTATAATTGGACATTTTTGAATTTCGCCATCATATATATAATTTCCAAAAACAGAATTGACTAAAAAATTCGGGTTTGGGTGTAAAAAGGGAGCGCTGAGGAAAAAGGACTTAGAAAAGTCCGGTCTTTTTTCAATTGCGCCGGCTTTAGTTACTCTGACCAAAATTCCATATAATTATCGGACCTGATCACCAAATTTAATGAGATTCACTTGAGAAATATGACCTGTAGGTGATAACAGACAAACTGACAGATGGGCAAAAGCTTTTTTTGGCCAATCTGAGACAATTCACTCCAACTGTCAAAAAGATTTAAAATGAAACAACACTGTCATAAAATTTTTAAATGATGTGCCAACTTAGAAAGGGCTTATTTGCAAAAATCATGCAGGGTAAAAGTTATCTTTGATGGCAACTATTAAAACTCATTTTTCTTCACGCTGTCTAAGGCGAGTGGCGCACCGTTTCATAGACCTACTTATAGAAACACCTGTGATGAACACTGTTTTAGTGGGTACCAGTTTAGATTATTTGTTACGCTTCCGCATTTTCGATGTATTCGATTTATGCCACAAATTAATTTGTTTTCTTTTTATTAGTAAATGTCATAGCTTTGGATTTATTTATGTTTAACGAGGTTGCCATTGTTACTCATGACATGATATATACCTAAATTAAATAAAAAATTTAGTAATGCATACCTAGCAGCTTCTGTCTCGTAAATTCAAAGTCCATCTTCGTTTCAGTGCCTGGTACATGGCATTCCTGTAATTTCAATAATAAAATAAATCATCTTTTTCGTTTATTATTTCTTTTGTTAATGTTTGTGGGGTTGGGCAAGATATCTGAGTATGAGGACACTAATTCTTCTATGAAGAATTCTATGATGTGATTACAAGGGCTTTGTTGCTAAATGTTCAAAAGTCAGACTTGAAAACAAAATTTTAGCAATATCATTAAGAACACTGATACCACAATCTAGACTTAATAAGGTTTAAATTCAATTTAGTTTCGACAGTTTGTGTTAAAACCATCTTGAAGTCTATTTAAACAATTAAATAAGTTCCTTCGACACAAAATGAGAAGAGTTTCGAAACTGAAATATCAGTTAGGAATTAAAAAAAAATGGATGGCGGCAGTGTTGCCAGATGTTTTATCGTTTTAGCAATTATAAAACATCGTATTCCTTAGAAAGAAGAGAATAAGCAAAATCATACCGTGAAATGTAAAAATGAGTTCTAGGTCAACTTTGGCCGTAACTAGAAAATTACTTTAAAAATTTGTAGCTCAGAAACGAATTCAGATGGGATTATTATTTGAACAATAGTAAAAAAAGCCTATATTTCTGACAATATTACTAGCAAAAAGCTGACCTTTGTGAGGGCTCGCGTAGTTTTTCCAACAGGTAATAATTTTTAAGACAGTTTTTTTAAGTGTTATTTTTTTTACATAGGATTATTGATATCCATGGGCTTCAGTAAATAATTCTTACGACCAATCATTTTCAGATATTTTTTTATTTATCAAACATTGGTCGTTAATAAGTTTAATTCATTTCGTGTTTATTTCGACCGTGAAACAGAAATACTATCTAATTGGAGTAATTACTTGATATAACATGTTTTAAAATGAATATTAGGTGAGTACCTACAAAAAAAATAATAGAGAAATGCTATCTAAACCTGAACGATAAATTGGTGAAAACCAGTCAATTTTTTTTAACTAAGTATATTAATGTTATTGTTACAACAAAACAAAGAATATAAATACTACAGTAAATGTTACAAAAAAACAAAGAATATAAATACTACAGTAAAATGCCGCGAAGACACACATTAACTGGCCGTAAAGAACGTGGACAAAACCGTTTGTTGATGAATCAGTAGTCATCAATTTTCATCAAGATATCAAGTTGTACTTTGAAATGATGTCAACAGAATAGACTCTGGGATATCTTGATGAAAATTAATGATTTTGCCGCTATATTCATTTCTGCTAAAAACGCTGTTAATGTTTTTTTTTTATTTTACGTCGCTTATGCTAATAAGTTATAGAACTAGATGACAAATAGTGATATTATCAAGAATGTTAAAACGAAATTTCGAATCAATTAGGTATTTCCCAAAAATTCTGTTACGACTTGAGAAAGTAGGACTCTGGAAACGGGATAATAGAATTTAGAGTTAAGAAGATATGTATCTTGTCTATGGTTTATTTATCATTTTGTAGATGCACCAGAGATAGAAAGCAGAAATATTTCATCAATGTCTGCATCCGAGATTGAGGAAGAAGGCAGGAGTACGTTCAACGAAGCATTGGCGTCCAGTAATTGTGACCAATGGCGCAAAGCTATGGTTAATGAGATTAATTCCCTTAAAGAAAACTAAGCCTGGAAACAGGTGATCTTACCTAAAGGAAGAAAAACATTCTATGCAAGTGGGTATACCGGATTAGGACATTGTTAGCAGGAGCAGGAGTCTCAGCCAACTGAACTTAAACAAACACACAGTTGCTTTAGAGCGAGAAGGGGATGTTAAGAAGATATATATCTTGTCTATGGTTTATCTCTTAGCAACTGATTTTGTTGCTTTAGTATACCTGTCATTATATAAACATACATGAATTTGTAGATTACTTTATTTAGAATATATTATTAGTGATTACCCTAACTGTTTCAATCCTTCGAATCCACGTAAATCATCTATTTTTAATAAAATCAACGTCCCCGATAATATAACGAAGCCATTCAAAAACCCAACTCGTAACCGGGTAGCACTGAGAGCAGGATAGCGAATTCATTTTATTACAGTACAGAGAGAGACAGCAAGAAACTAACCCCGTAGAGTGAGTTTTAGAACGCGGCTCTGAGTAGTGAGTGAATCGTGGTGGGCAAAGTTTATCAGTTATTTGGTTCGTTAAAACAAGGACTTCCAGAATTTTTAACAAATAACGTACGATTTAATTGTGGTGATCGTACATTAGTAGAAACGTAAATAAAATAAATCGTACATCTGGCAACATTAAAAAGCAAATGGTATTTGGCATCAGTGTTACCAACTCGAATTTTGCCAACGTAGGCCATTTAAGCTACTCGGGACAAAAATTTTCGACGGAAAAATTTAAACGGCGGGTGCTATTAGGCCCCTATTACATTATCATATGTTTATCATTTATATATGATTTCCCTATTGGTTTTGATTTTTTTGCCATATTTATATATATATTTTTCATTGCGTTGACTTTAAAGCCTGGTTTTTTTCTTTAAGACATTATAGACCATAATGTTTAACATTAATTTCAAAATGATACTGCCACGAGTTCTTAAGAAAAAAGGTTTTAACCAATGATATTATATATTTTAGTATAAAAAACGTAGTGATTATATTCTCTTTGTTTAGTATTAGTATAGTAGTATAGTATTAAGTATGTACTTGGGATGCGCTTATTGCCGAATAAATTATTTCTTTTCTTTTCTATTAAAAGAGGTAGATGCGTTACCTACATTCTTTGACTTCCTGCAAAATGAGAAAGCTAACGCACAGATATAAGATCACAGTGACAACCTATTGACAACACTTACTTTATGCAAAACAATAAAAATATTAATACTGTCTCACTAGTACTAATGACGTAAATCATGAGTAAGAATGAGATAAACTTATGTATATTGCAATAGCATAAAAATTAGCATACCAGTAAATCTGAGTGAAGAAAGGCACTACGGTCAATGGAATAAACAATTATATGACACACCGAGACAATTCCGAATTTTCTCACGCGTAGACATAGATGGCACGCAAGTAGGTGCGTATTGCCGTTACTTTCACTTATTTATGACGTAAAATGTCACAATTTTTTTTAAGTAATTGTCATAATTATGAAAATATCAAATATCAATTATAAATGAGCCCTGGTGAGCCGCTCAGGCCCACGTTTAATATCTTGTTATAGAGACGTGTATAACGTATCTACTTCTTTTTATATTATAACATTATTGGTTTTAACAGACACTATTTTTTATGTTATATAACTGTAAACTATACTTTTTTGGATTTTTATCTATATTTGTGATGTAAGAACTTTCCTTTCATAATTATGCGCTAACCGCCATTTTGAAGCAGTACTTCACCTTGGGGCAAATATTGCTACTTTATAAGTCGTTTTAAATGATTGCGCACTGTGCAGGTTTAGAAGTGCTTTCTCTCTCGAATGCTTAGGTTATGGAATGAGCTCCCTGGTGAGGTTTTTCCAGGGACTGCAGTATGGGGTTATTAGATTAATTAGATTTTTTAAGAGTTGGCAACATGTCAATGAGATACGCAAAATATTGCTTACTTATATTATTAACGAAAACCGTAAATTTTGCTTACTTATACTATATTTTTTGCCCATAATCAACAAAATCATATATAAAGAATAAAACCGAAAAAACCGGTTCTGCTATATGCTATAAAATACCGAGTTTCAAATCTGCCGGTTATCCGGTATTTACGGTAAACCAGATACCCAGTACGCAAGCCCTACACGCGCGGTGCTGGCCGCGAGAGCTGCGTGGTAGGTATTCTATAAGTTTTTTTTTGTAAATTTTACCCCTAAATGAAATCGGAATTCTAAGTTTGTATGAAAATCTGTAATTTTGCAAGATTGGTGAAAATTAGTACAAGGCCTTTTAGTTGAAAATTCAGAGTGACTTATTTCACGGTGAGAGCCTAGGAGTAAAATAAGGGTTGTTTGTATGAAAAATTTCCCTTTATTGTGGATGGCACTACCAGCGGCGCTACTGGTAGTGCCATCCACACTAGGTGTGATAGTGCCGTTTACAATGATTGTCAAATCTTTCAAAGTTCGTTTACAAAAACTACATGTTTTTCGTGACATAGTTTTTTATAATTTTTTTGTAATGATCGTTGGGATAATCGTTCATAGACCGAGTCAAGTCAAAAGATCGATAGAAAAAAAAGTATTGGACTGCAATTTTATAACATAGGCTATCGGATAACTAACGAGCTATTCCAGGTGCTAGATTTTTTTTCTTACTAGTTTAGAGTTATTTATATCTTTATTTTGGACGTAGACTTTAATTCCTGACTGAAGTGATAGATCTCATCAAGATCTTCATTTTTGATTACAGCTATCGAACTAGAAACCGATTTATCTCCAAAATTATTAATCGTAGACTAGGAGTTTCTTTACAAAAGCGATAGAAAGTAACCTTTAGTCTACGATTAATCGTTTTGGAGATTAAGCGGTTTCTAGTTTGATAGCTGTAATCAAAAATGAAGATCTTGATGAGATCTATCACTTCAGTCAGGAATTAAAGTCTACGATTAATAGTTTTTATCCCGTTTGAAAGTTCCCATGGGTTTTTTTGAAGTGAAAACTTCTTTAGCGGCGTTTTGCACTTTTTTTGTGATGGGTAAAAAATGTTAAACTCGCGTCAGGTCACGTGTCCTGATCGAAAATTCATATAAAATTCGTAAGACGGAACCCGCGTCAGGACATGTGACCTTTATTTACATTAGGTTAGTTTTTATTTTTAGTATATATGGCGATTATGAGTAGTACAGGGAGGTTGGATATGGAATTTTGATTCTATGACAAATTGAGATGTCAAATATACTGCGTCAAAAAAGTAAATAAACAAACATTATTATTTATAATAAATAAATATGTATACGAAGTGATGGGAAGTAAATAGCTAGTATGTTTTCACTTCTGCCGGCACTACCGGAGTGCAACCCGTTTTTTTTTTACTTAGACATAACCGTGGGAAACTATTTGTTTACGTTGCAACAGATCAGTAAGGTAACTGATTTTTTGTTTAGGGATAGCCATAGCTACTATTTATCTTTATAGAGTGCTAACTTAGAATTACTAGCGCGATAACCCAATTCTAAGCGGGCAAAGTTGCTGGCAAAATTAGTATTTCTATATTTTTACAATATCCTTGTAAAATTTACAAGTATTGCTTTTCATTTTTACCGAAACATTTTACAATATTCAACGACATACACCCTTCGAGTGCAGAAGCCATAATGTTAACAATGACACACCTCTTTATCAAGTTAGGTAGACTCCGTTATGAACAGCACCTTTATGTGTCCATTTAGACACAAAAATTGTTCGACTAATATGTCACGAAACTAAATGCACGTGACGAATCCTGCTTTGTCCTAATAATTCGCTAATAAAAACATTATTTGCACTTAAAAAGAACAACATACTGCTTAAATGCACATTTAAGTATACTCTGCTTTTAATAATAATACAATATTAATAAAACAACTTACCAATTTCTGTCAAAAATCGCAACTAAAATGGTCCTCTTATTTGAGTTCGATAAGCATGTGTTTCGTTGTCACAGATTCTACACAACTGACGTAACTATGAAACATAATAGGCGCTTTTGACTAGTATTGTTTCCAAAGTGAAAAAAAAAAGATGTTTGGTAGTTTAATTTTTTGAAAGCAGGGTAAAAGCCGTAACTAAAATGGACTGTCCATGTATATCAAAATGTTGGTTTACGATATTTACAAGAGTTTTATTGTATAATAATATAATTATGCAATATAATTCTAGTTTAAATAAAAATAGACACAACAAGCTTCGAAAATACACCAAAATAAAAGAACTAAAATTAAATCCACAGTAAATATTTCCTTTCTTAAAATTTACATAATAAGTGTGACATTACTAAAATTATCTTTTATTTAAAATTAATTAAATCATATTGTAATTCTTGATTTATAAATTTGTTTTTAAAGTTAACAAACTCATCTTTTAGCCAAAAAATCTTTATAAAATTTAAGACAGTTTTCAATAATAATTGCAAAAGTTTCGTGACAGTGGTTTTTGCATCGGTGCAAATTTTTATAGAACGACTACCATATGATTTCCCCAATATTGCCCCCGACGAATGTATCGTTAAAACTATTTTAAATGCCATTGAAATTTACTTAGATGAAGTTATTAGTTGTGTAAAACAGATAGTAAATATAAGTTTGTGAACTAATTAAAATTATGGAAAAGTAATTAACATTCTTAATAATTCCTAAACATAATTACAATGTTTACGTTCAAAATACGGCGCTAAGCGTTCAAGAAGGGAGTGATTAGATTTTTAAAGGGTCGGTAACGTGTGAGTAATGCCCCTGGTATTGCAAACTTCTATAGGCTACAGTCACCGCTTAGCATCAGGTGGGCCATAAGCTTGTTTGCCACCTTGTTCACGTGTAGTCATTCCCTATATTCCGGTTTTATTGAAGGGGATCAAGATTTTGGTTATTATTGCGATTGGAGCTACCGTTTCCGAGATAATTGTAGCATTGAATAATCTTTTTTAACCTTAATTTTTTTTTTGTTACGCCGCTGCTGCTTCTCTACGAGTTCTATATATCTTTATCTATATCTTCTTCTTCGTTCCAACCGAGTATTCCACGACTCATTTTTTTTTTTCTTAGTAAATTGTTTAAATTCAAGTCACGTATCGCACTAGTAACGAAAACTGTAAGTATAAAATATATATCTGCTGTTTTGGATAAATACTAGAGTGAAAACGGACATTTATTAGTATTTATCCATTTTGAGTATTTGTCAAAATACATACATAGGTTTGCGATTTTCACTTAGAAAATTGAGATTGATTTGAGTTGATTATCGTTGAAAAAACTTAAAATTCAATATGCTGGCCACATATCTACAATAAACGGACAGGCTGGGGGACTTTATTTTACATATTATGTTTGTGGCGATTTAATTTAGGTAGGTACTCACCGATTGTCATCTTTTGGAATTCTATGAAATCGCAATTTTCTATTATTACTACTGTACGAAGTAGATAAAAAACCGTATACTGCACATGTACACCGCATTTAAAAAATAAAACCTGCGTCGCAAAAATTATAAAATTTAATAAGCGATAACGACATGCTACACGCTGCCTAGACAGTACCCTCGCGGACTAACTAAACTGGTAATTTAACTAATTATTTGGTTTTTAGGAGACATTAGTTAATTTTCTCCCGGAAAAACTATGGAAAGTCCCGAAGACAGGACACTGAACCTACCTAATAATACTTTAAATCCAAAAAATTTAGCATAAAGATATTAGGATTAAAATTTTATCGAACTAGTATTCTGTACACGGATTTACCTACCCGAGTGTATTAAAATATCCCTATACAGCATTACGAATCTATGTGAATAAAATATCATTAGTACATGATCAATAGTGGAGGGTACATTCCACATACTTGCTTTTATACAAAAAAAAATTTTTTGATATCAAAAACTAACTTGACATATTCACTGCCATATCTCTGAAAAAAAATAGATAAGTAACAAATTACAAGTTAGTTAAGATATTATGCTTATACACTTGCGTGTACCCAAAACCTGAAACTTGGCTTGTAATGTCCTTTTTTTTTATTACTCTTAAGTTTCTTTTATACCGTGCTTCATGAAATTACCTAAGTCCTATTGACATTTTCATACAATACTCAACACTAGATGGAAACTAACATTTCTAATGCATTTTTGTTTCCTTCTATGTCCGCTTTAGTTATTGTTCTGAGCCTTCTATTAAAACCTAAATTCAAAATAGTTTAAAACATTCTTAAAAACACTAAAACGGTAATACGACCAACTTACTTTGAAATGCCACCGACCATAGCCCTGCTACAGTACCTAGTGGGATTTTCATACAAACTAACAATTCCTATTTCATTTAGGGGTAGAATTTTCAAAAACCCTTATTTTATAATACCTCAACGTATTAAGACTAATAGATACACCCTCCAAATTTCAAGTCTGTGCGACAAGCGGTTGAGGCTGTGCGTTGTTTGTGATTGAGTTAGGACTTTGTCTTATATTTATATAGATTATGACGTATATTTCTTATTGTTTATTTGATGTGACGGCAGCATGCACGAAGAAATGACACGGGTCACGTTACTTTCGTTTGAGGCCGCAAGAGCATGGCACCCCAGCCGCACAGCGAGAGCGCATCCTCTGCCACCCGCATGCATTTGCGTTCATGGGTTTGCACGGAACAAGTGATAGAGGCACGATCGTTATTACGTAAAATTATCGTCCGTGAACCGGCTTTACAGACAACCCGTTTTTTTTATTATTACGTTAATGATATACCTTTTTGAATTCCTTGTAATAATCCATTTAATTTGTGCTTATGTTATTTGACCTCACAGCTGCCATGTTTAATTATTTTTTTACGCCACCTAGCTAGGAACACTTGGGCTACTTTCGCTTTGGGTGTGATTATCGCCGTTTGTATTTCGCCCGGCGATCGTTGGACTTTGGTCCGATTTACGTGACTTTTGAAACTGAACGGCTTTAACAACAGCAGGGGTTTGAAAATTACCGCTAACTTGCAAAACAGCCAATATAAATCGAGATCATAAAAAGATTCTATTTATCAAGTATTGTATTATTGTCTTCTTTTATCATCCTTCTGCATTAGTCAGTCAAAAAAAGTACTCTTTATCAACTATAGTCGTTTTAGTTATATTGAATCTAAAAATTAATTCTCGTTAGCTGTCAAAGTGCGACTTTCACCCGCCTATTTCACGGTGTGATTAGTGCGATCGCCCGACGATATTTACCAGCTTATTGAACGATACGGTGCGTTCGCCGTGTGAGTCACTCCGAGTTATTGAACGGCAAGTTTATCGTCGGGTTATCACACGGCGTTGAAACTGGACGTAGCCTTGGGCTATCAAGGCAAATCTAACTATACCTTAATTATCAGTAAACGAAAAAAGCATAGAAAGATTTTTGTCCTTTAAATCTTTTAAAATTAACATACCAATCTTTCATAACACACTTATTTGCAAAATTAGATAACAGGCTTCATGAAACAAATAATAATAGCTTTAAACGTTAGAGAGATTACGTTCAAATTGTCTCAAAACAGCATTAATATATTTACGTCTGTACGTTATTGTCTCCCAGCAGTTCTAAAAGTGGCAGCGGCTTCTTGTTTTAAGCCCGGCTGGTTTTCGTTAACTGCCAGCCTCTCTTTGGTTTGGCGAATTTGAAGCATTCATTACACTTCCATGCTTTTTACGTTCACTATTTATCGAAATCCGCGTAGTGGTTTGGACGATATGAAATAATAATGTATATTAAAAACATACAAAGATAGCCGCGAAAACCTTGCAGGCTTGCTTCGGGTAAGAATAATCTACTTTTTATTTAGTTTTTGTAGAAGGTAATAATGTAAATTGCCGTGACGCCTATTGGAATTCCGCAATCACGAATTTCGTGGACAGATTAAAAAATATATTTTAATATATTAATAAGCAAAACTGTTTAATTTAATAATATGAAATTAAAGTTTATTTTATAATATCGAAAAAACACTCAAACATATTTTGCAAAAATTAGGAACATCAATAAATTTTACTTCTAACGTGTAAAGGCATGTGTTTGACACGCAAAATATACAGCACTTTCTCATTATGCCAGCTTTCTATAATATTAATAAAATAATGTCGTCGCAGGGACCAAAATGTAAATCAATGAATAAGACAGTAGGAAAATCATTAGGAAAAAAATTGCTACTCAGTGGAAGTTTCATAAGTAATTGAGTGCCTTAAATTAAAATTTTTACTATAATTTAAAAGATTTAAAGTAAAAACTTTATAATTTTCATAAAATTTAATTATTGTAATACCAGAAAATCATATTTTTAATAGAATATAAGGATTTAAAATATAATCGCCTTTTTTTAAAACGGTACACTAAAAAAAACACCCTTCTACGATCGCTACATTCTGAATGTACACTTGCCTAGGAAGTTCGTTCCGTCGTTGTGTTTAAAGGAGACTTGACTAGTTGTAGTCACACAGAGCCTCTAATCAAATAAAACCCAATCAAAAAACGTTATTATTTCACAAGAAACAGAAGTTACGCAATCTGGGTAAGGTTTGTTCATCAAAGATAACTTTACTCGGTCTGGTAGAAGCGTTTCTATGATCACTATCGCTATAGTGCTCACAAGTCTAAGGGTCCTTAGTCAAGCCGGCCTATCCATACGTAGTACACATTATGACTGCTGACTCCCTACTTACTTATATGATCATTTTCATATAAGAAGAAAGAGTAACTAGTATAGAAGGGTCATTAGTGTATCGCTAAGGAGGATAACGACACACAATTTTTGTTCACTGTGGACATTACAGCCGAAAATACTGCAAGTAACCATTATCAATGCCGTTTTTAGTCAAAAACAATACACATTAAACACCTAGAAATTACTTTATTGGCGTGTAACATATAATTAGAAAAAAGACATTAAAAAAGTTTTGCTCTCTTTTTAACCTACGTTGTACGTCAATAAGGTTCTTCCACGAGTTTATTATATTGTTGTCACTTCTTTAGTTATTCCTTCTCTATGTACGAAATTTGTTCGTATTATTATAAGAGAAAAAAAAATCAAGAAAACTCAAACACAACGTGATAATAATCCTGAACAAACCTATACCGACACCATCAATTATTGTGAAAAAATAAAAAGTTGAAACAGATAAGAGATCTTGATGAATTTTCTATGACATTTTTTTCCGGGTAATTTCAAGCATAATACTTTATAGAATAAAATATTCAATAAACGACTACCTCCTTTTTTTTATTTTTTTGTCTTAACCATAGCCCTACTTTGATAGTGATTGTCGCTTTTAAAATACTAAACTAATATATCCAATATCTCATGTTTATGCAGCCTAATGCACATAATGCGTTGAAACAAAACGCAACTATATTTTCTTGTCTATGGTACTGGCTTCGTAATCCGTGGCTGTACATTACTTGGTCGGACAATACTTGTCTGGACCGAGAATTCGCAGCCAGGAATACTCAACCATGAGTACATGTACACGAAATCCGTGGTCGCGTAATCCTTGGCCGTACAATACTGGTGCGGACAGAAAATGTACAGCCCGTATTACGCAACCAATACTACGCAGCCAGTACTTGAAATCCTTGTACACGTATTCCGGGGGTGTACAATATTGGCTGTGTAATATCTGTCTGTACAATCCCTTGGATGCGTAATCCTGCCTCCCTTTGTTGTGTATGTGTTGTGTTTTAAACTTTTTTCTGGGATCCCTACCTATATAGTCTGTGTTTTTTCTGTTTTCTGGTTGTAAGGATATCTGGTGGACGATACATTCTTAACATGTAAGTTAGATTTGGTTTCTTACCTAGATTTGTTGAAACTTGTTTACCTACATAAACATTAAGAATATATAACGAAGTGCCGTGAATCACCGTGAATGCCTACCTACTTAAATCGTGGGAAAGAAAATCCAAATGACGGGTACTGTCCCCTGACTTCTGAGTAGAATAGCGTAGGTAGATACTGCAAGGACCTGGCTTGCCTGCAATAGTGCCAACTTGATACGAGGTGATTAGCACATATATGTACGTACCCTACCTTTATTTCTCGGGCCGGTTTTCCCCTTTTCCGGGATAAAGGAAAAACGGGCCGAGTTGCACATGGATCCGTAAAATGACAATATTATAGCGTAGGGGTTCCCAGACTTTTTTTCTCATAAACCACTTTCAAAATTCAGCTGGCTCTGGTGGACCCCTGAGCTATACTTCTATCATGTTCCCAAAACTTGACAAAAAATGTGAAGATTAGATCTAACTATGGAAATTTGCTCTATATCTAAATGAATATGCAAGTTTTTACTAGTAACAGTCGCTGAGCTTATTAAAATATCTGCCTACATTGATAGGTGAAGTCGAGCCAACATTCTAGTTCTTCACTATCTAAAGCAGAAAAATTTTTGTGGACCCCGCTTACAAATTGTGAACCCCTATTTTTTTTGTCACACCAATGTAGACTTTGGGAACTACTGTTATAGTGGATAGCTATTTAAAAATCTTAGAAGGCAATATAGGCCAGAAAGCTAATTTCTATGATTGGTACTAACAGTATGCATGTAAATGTACTAAAAACTATTACACCAATGCTATGTTCCAAATCAAGCCGAGTAATTATCGCACGGTAAAATTGAAAAGTCAACCCATTCTGGAACGAGTGTTTGACAGTTAATTTTTACACTGACAGGAGTGAATTTCAAGCTTTTCTATAGCAGTGTAAAGAATTCAACTTGACACTTGGAAAATTACTGTACCCCGAGCGTCCCAAAACCACTTTTTTAACTTCTCGTTACGATTTGGAACGCACCCTAAGTTGTATACATTACCATTACTTTAAAAAGTATTTGTTACAGACTTAACTTATTAATACTGTAAAGAGGCCCTGAAATGTTCACTTTTATCTGACTTAAAAAAGGAGGAGGTTCTATGTCTGATGTGTTAATATTTTTTTTATGTTTGTCCATCAATATCTCTGTTAATTGCAAACCAATTTCAAAAATTTCTTTTTCCTGAGGTGGTCCCATATTAAGGAAGTGGATTTAAAACTTAGTTTTAAGAAAAAAATAATTGATGTTAATTTTGAATTGCTGAAATGCACCTTTTATGTTTATAATTGTATAAAATTTTGTTACAAGTATGGATATTTTTAAGGGAAGCTGGCTAAAACTAAGACAATATAAAATGTGAAAACTAAACTAAATCTAACTTCTTAGTAATTTCTTTATAAATATTTTTTGCACAAAAAATTTATTTAAGTAACAAAAAGGGTTATATTATACGTACCCACACCAATAATTAGTGTAAATAATGGAAAATGTTATATGTTGTAAACCCCAACAAAAAAATATAAGTAAATAATACTAAAAATAATAAATAAATAAATGGAATGCACCCTAAGTTGTATACATTACCATTACTTTAAAAAGTATTTGTTACAGACTTAACTTATTAATACTGTAAAGAGGCCCTGAAATGTTTCACTTTTATCTGACTTATAAAAGGAGGAGGTTCTATGTTTGATGCGTAAATATTTTTTTTGTGTTTGTCCATCAATATCTCTGTTAATTGCAAACCAATTTCAAAAATTTCTTTTTCCTGAGGTGGTCCCATATTAAGGAAGTGGATTTAAAACTTAGTTTTAAGAAAAAAATAATTGATGTTAATTTTGAATTGCTGAAATGCACCTTTTATGTTTATAATTGTATAAAATTTTGTTACAAGTATGGATATTTTTAAGGGAAGCTGGCTAAAACTAAGACAATATAAAATGTGAAAACTAAACTAAATCTAACTTCTTAGTAATTTCTTTATAAATATTTTTTGCACAAAAAATTTATTTAAGTAACAAAAAGGGTTATATTATACGTACCCACACCAATAATTAGTGTAAATAATGGAAAATGTTATATGTTGTAAACCCCAAAAAAAAAATATAAGTAAATAATACTAAAAATAATAAATAAATATTTTCAGACATTACACTCAGCCCCATCTGGCCCCAAAGTAAGCAAAGCTTGTGTTATGGGTACCACACAATGGTACACAACGGATACAATTACATAAATTTTACTCTTTTTTGTTATTACATACATACATATCATACATAAATACACCGAGACTGAAGACAAACACAAGTTTTTATATTATGACATAAATGTTTGTCCAATGCGGAAATGAAAACCACACCCTCTGCACAGCAGCTGACCACACTACCAACTAGGCTGCGAGAGAGATTTTGACTGCATATTTTTTATGAAAATATTTATATTGATAATTTAGCCATAGATATGGCATGTATGATATATTTTCTTCTAAGACTCTACCTTAAGGGAGTCATAAACAAAGAAAGATTATTTCTATGTATGTTTATTTATAGTGTAATTCCTGATTCTATGAAGATTTTGTGTGATTAAAATGTATGTACTAAGACTTCATAGGTCGCTAGGAGTTGTATACTTATTATATTACATATATAGTGATTTTTGTTATTTGGGTACTGATTTTTTTTTTACCACAACTTACAAATTAAAAAAACCAGATAACAGCGAGTTCCTCTCACGCACTAAGGATTTCGTTGACACTCAAAAACTAAATCTTCTTATACAAAAAAATTGATACATACAATGTTACATTGTCTTTTTAGAGTTTTTCCTGTAATCTAAGTAAAGAACTATTTTCTGCTTTTATTTCAGAATTTTAGGCTCTAGTTAATTTTTATATACCTATTTTCTTTTCTAAATATATGCTAAACTTATTAAAAGCCTTTTAAAATTTCACGACTATTCAAAACTATTTTTTATTGCCCCTAAAAGTGAGTGATAAATGGAAGCTATAGTATAAATCGGGGTTGTTTCCTTTGACTAAATTTCGTTATTCAGTCATAGAGATCATAGCTGAAGTTTGGGAGCTGTTCCCTGTGTCACCTATGTATCCCTTCTCATAGGCATATTTTTGTAATTATACAAGAAAATTTCCACAGAACAACAACTGTTTTATTTTACTTTTCAGTATCATTCATCTTTTACACTTAATTAGAAAAAGTATAAAACTCATTTATTTCTATATTTTTTTATCCTCTTGAAGCTCCATAATAAATCTGTGTGGCGATTAGAATCTGGCTGGATAGACATGACGTAACTATAAGTCATTTAGCTACAGAACCCTAAAAACGTCCAAATATTGACTGCCTTCTTGATAATGCATTTACATACTTAAAATATTTGGCCACATGACTAAATAACCAACCAGACCGATAGCTTAGAACAATGTGTCAAGAACCATACTTAAACTAGTAGGGTTCAACTGACACATTTAGTAAATTAAATCAATAAATAGCTGATATCAATTTCGTCCCTCAGTTCAGTGTATGGCTACCCCTAAATATTTTTTCTTAAATTCATTACAAATCTGTTTGGCGGTTCACATAAGACTTTCCTGTAAAATTTCATCACAGTCTCCCTCCAGGGGCGACAGAGCCCACAGTCCACTTAAAGATAGCAGAATTATAATGCTGTGACATATGGATAGACGGACGGACATGATGGATTGATAAGGGACCTTTTTGCCATTTGGCTATGGAACCCTAACAAAGATCTCTGATTTTATTTGTATTCAGTAGGGAGGCACCAATAAAATAATTATGCATATTTATGCGTATACATTAATATATGCATGTTTATATGTATCATTATTATCGTAGGTACCTACCTACATACCTACATTTTTTTTAATTCACTATTCCTATTGTCCCATAATTTACTTAGCCAGCTTAGAATGAAAAATATTTTATTTTTTATTTTTTTTATACCACTAAGGTGGCAAACAAACCCACGGTCCGCCCAATGGTAAGCGGTCACCGTAGCCTATGGACGCTTGCAACACCAGGGGCATCACTCGCGCGTTGCCGCCCCTCAGAAATCTAATAACTTCTTTTTTGAAGAACCCCATACTGTAGTCCTTTGAGAAATTGGCAGGGAGCTCATTCCACAACCCAAGCGTTCGCGGGAGGAAGTTTCTCTGAAACCGCACTGTACGCGACCATTTCGGTTCCAAAGTATGAGAATGAATTCCCTGTCGATGGCGAGCGGTGCGATGGTAGAAAGTAGCCGTGGGCATCATTTCGAACAATTCCTCAGAACACAATCCATTGTACAAGCGGTAGAACACACACAGGGAGGCAAAGTCACTCCTCAGACTTAAGGGCTCGATACCGCAAGTGAGTTTGGGATCGTCGACAATTCTCCCAGCCCGTCGTTGAACCGAGTCAAAAAGGCCAAGCTGGTATCCGGGTGCACCCGCCCAGAGATGGCAGCAGTACTCCATATGGGGCCGGACTTGCGACTTGTAAAGTAGCAACCTTTGCCCCGACGTGAAGTACTGCTTCGCTCTGTTGAGTACACCAAGTTTTTTGGACGCCAGCTTTGCCTTGTCTAGCAAATGATCTCGGAACTGAACATCGCTGGAGATGTTAACGTCAAGGATCCCGATGCTCTTGGAGATGGAGAGGGGAGTGTTCTGGAATTGTGGGACTACAGTGAATGGGGTTTTCTTAGCGGTGAACGCGCAGACTTGTGTCTTTGAAGGGTTGAATCTGACCAAGTTTTCCCGCCCCCAGTCAGAGACCTTGGACAGACCGATCTCGATTTGAGACACAAGTTCTTCACGCTTTTCCTCCACAACGGAACGTGGGATGCTTGCACGGCCCGTGTAATAAGCGTCTCCAGTACTGTCATCTGCATAGCAATGTATGCTGTTGATGTCCAACATATCATTGATGTGCAGTAGAAACAGCGTAGGAGACAGCACAGAGCTTTGTGGGACACCAGCATTAATGTCCATGCTATCAGAGCAACTACCGTCAACTACGGACAAAAAGCTAGCCACCCATTTGCACAAACCTTCGGGCACTCCGTAAGATGGCAACTTCGATAGAAGACCCCGGTGCCAGACCCGATCGAACGCCTTCGCTATGTCTAGGCTACATGCCAATGCCTCCCCCTGACTCTCAATGGCTAGTGCCCATCGGTGTGTGAGATACACTAGAAGGTCACCAGTTGAGCGACCGTGGCGAAAGCCATATTGACGGTCACTGATCAGGTCGTGTTTTTCTAGGTATCTCAAAAGCTGTGTGTTGATCACACGCTCCATCACCTTGGAGAGGAGAGAGGTTATAGCGATAGGCCTGTAATTCGATGGATCTGATCTATCGCCCTTTTTGGGCACCGGGTGCACATTCGTAGTCTTCCATGAAGACGGAAATTGCCTAGTGTGGTAGGAAAGCGTGAAGAGGCGCGTGAGTACAGGACATAACTCAGGAGCACACTGCTTCAGCACCACTGCTGGTATGCCGTCTGGCCCACTCGACTTATGAACGTCTAGGGAAAGCAACGCCCGCCGGACCTCGCGCTGTGTTATAGAGATTTCCGGCATCGTCTTACCGCACCACGGTAAAGTAGGTGGTACAGCGCCTTCGTCGTTCACATTCGAGTTAGAGGCAAAGAGACTGCACAATAGATTGGCTTTCTCTTTTGCGCTGTGGGCTAAGTCACCATCGGTCTTTCGCAGTGGTGGTAACGACGACTGGCAGATGTTTCCCTCGGCAGCTTTAGCAAGCGACCAGAAAGCACGACTCCCAGAAGGATAGCTCGCAAGTCGCCCACCTATTTTGCCGATGAATTGGAATTTTGCTCTGGCAGTTGCTATCTTACTGAACCTCGAGGCAGAATTTAATTTGCGTTTTAACTCAGAAATATTCAGATCCTTATTATTACGAGCCGTGGTCCAAGCCTCATACGCAGTTTGCTTAAGACTTGCTTCTCTGCAAGACCTATTAAACCACGGTCGTTTTTTGACGCTGGCAGCTACTCGCAGGTTAGGAATTAAACATTCCATACCAGCGAGCATTGTCTCAGTAACTGCGGCTGCGCAGACGTCAGGATCTTCTGAGCTATAGCAGATCTGCCTCCACGGGTACGATGCATAAAATTCTCGCAATCCATCCCAGTCTGCCGACTTATAATGCCACACACGACTCCAATTAGTTGGCCCAGAAGGATCGGGTTGTGTGCATGACATTTGAGTCCGGACGAGACAGTGGTCCGAGGAGCCAAGAGGCGCATCTACTGAGACGGAGTATCCATCGGGATGTGTAGTCAGCAGAAGGTCCAGTAAGGAGCTCGTATGGTCCTCTATATCTGGTATTCTCGTTGGAGAAAGTACCAGCTGAGAGAATCCATAGGTCAGAGTAAATTCATGAGCAGATATCCCTGCATAGTTATTGGTTCGAGAACTGAGCCACTCACGATGGTGGGCGTTAAAGTCTCCCAAAATAACTAATTCTGCTGTGGGATATTGCTCTAGAACTTTGTCAGTCGTCAAACTCAGGTACGTGAAGAGTCGAGTTACGTCCGTGTCACCGCTATGAGACCTGTATAGGCACGCATAGATACGAGTGTGGCCGCCATGATCTACGCGCACCCACAATATCGACAGGTCCCTGTCTTTAAGGCTATGAAGTCGGCGACAGCAGATATCCTCCCGGAGGAACATACATACACCGGCACGACTCAAAAAATTGTGCTCGAGTTTGTAGCCGGGATAACGAAGGTATGATGTGTCGGCCGGACAGGATATCTGCGTCTCCGTTAGAAAAAGAATGGTTGGCTTCGCAGTCTCGAGATGGTGATGGACTGCGTTAAGATTTGCGTGAATACCCCTTATGTTGCAAAAATTCACATTATATGTGGATGGAGTAGCCGCTGTAAAAACTCTTTTCTTTTTTCTATTTCTGGCCGCGGTTTTCTGTAAGGTGGAGGTACTTTCCCAGTTCGGGCAGCTTATTCGAGCGAGTACTTGCAGTGCCCTACCTCTCTTAGGTATTTACCTGTCAAGATCTTTTAGGTATGTAAAAAAGGAAATTTCCTTTTTTTTTTTATTAAAATTGTTCATACACACAGTACATGTATTTGGCATTTCTAAAAGGCTTTGCACTAGTCGATAGCAAACACTAAAAGAACTATAATTTAAATCCCTCGCACACGAAGCCCTGAGATGCGCACGCTCACTGAGTCAGTTGAAACCAGTTTTTACTCCAGCGGGCGCCCGCTAGTAGTAGTAGTAGAGTAGTAGTCCTCGCCCCGCGCGCCTCCGTGTCAGTGACAGGCCACGCACACATACCCGTGCTTGTAGTAGTGCTCTCGCTAGCGCCGTTTGTTTGAAGCTATCAGTCAGTAGGTTATTTAGTCATGTGATTTGGCGCCGTTAACGATAAGTACCTATCTACTACTTATATTTATACCTATATAAAAGAAGAAAGGGATTGACTTACTGCTTCAATGAAATAAACGCTCAGCCTAAACGGCCAAACCGTCTTGCAATTTTCCACTAGAATGGCTCCACTAAGAATGGATTTTGCAAAATTCATCTTCTAAGGGGGTATGAAGTTTTTATGGAAATCGTCAGTTTTGAAGCTAATTTCATGAAAATTGGTACTTGGCCTTTAAATTGAAAATTGAGATGACGTGTAATTCACCGGTTTTATAAATTATCCCCTAGGAGGGATGAAAATTAGTATGAAAAAAAGAGAAAAACGCAGACAAATGATAGTCCTATTATCCTTTTTGGGGTATATAACGTATAACATTTTCCATTATTTACACTAATCATTGGTGTGGGTACGTATAATATAACCCTTTTTGTTACTTTCACCAATTTTTGGTGCAAAAAATATTTTTAAAGAAATTACTAAGTAGTTAGATTTAGTTTAGTTTTCAAATTTTATATCGTCTTATTTTTAGCCAGCTTCCCTTAAAAACATCCATACTTGTAACAAAATTTTATACAATAATAAACATAAAAGGTGCATTTCAGAAATTAAAAATTAACATCAATTATTTTTTTCTTTAAAACTTTAAGATTAACATCATCTCTGCAACTATACGCGGTCAAAGAACAGAAATTACGATGATAGGTTCGTTAGCCACGGGGCCATCAACTATCTAGACTGGCACTGCTAGCATTTCGAGAGAGTAGCGACCCGCAACCACAGAATAATTATTAGTACTAGTTCAGACATAATTATAGGTACTTGATGAAGATGACCAAAAATATCGACTACCTTGTAGGTTATAGCCTGACGAGATGTCCTAACGACATAATGTTGGTACTATTGGATTTAAGATAGATACAAGTGTGCCGAGGTAGACAGCAATGGTAATCCGCTGTGCTAAGTAAGTGCTAGCTCTTTTACTTTTCTTTTTTTATCTAAAAAACACTGGCTGTAATTTGTTTAAAAAAAATCTGTGCCAATAGTGCTTATCGCCTCTAGTGCTCATGGCCTCTACCCACACCATTAACTTTGAGATCTGTAATCTGTCCCATAAACTGCGCAATTGCCAAAAGTGACCACTCTTCAGATACAAAACTAATTCGCTGCTACTCTTTTCAACCTGTCTCTTTTATATAAAATAAAAACTTAACTTTAGAAAGAGATAACTACTCTCCGCTGATTCGCTTTGCCTGTCACCACTTATGCGACCAATTTTACTTCACCGCTGACTAGGAAATGCGCTAGCCAGTCTCTTTGTCTATGACCTACACCAAAAGAAGAAAATAAATTAGATTGGCCTAAATACAAGTAGGTGTAGCTATTTGTGTCGCTTATTTCTTATATTCAGTAGTAGAGTTCAGGAAGTAGAGTCAATGTGAGATTGAGCTAGCTCCAGCTCGTCAACTCATGCAGTTACTAAACAAAAATTTGGATATTTTTAAAAGAAAAAAAAATTTGGCCGAAAACTAAAAATATTTTTCAGAGGTCTCACACATACCTATATGCATGCGAAATGCGAATGTAAGTCTCAATTTTAGAGCTCATCAAGTACGTACCAATACGGATTTTTTTTTCATGTTTAAACTATTTTGAACTAATTTACTGTATTTATGTCTGGACTTAACCCAAAAAAATACTGAAAACACCATTTCAAATCCTTGGTGCACACGTGCGACTTGGACTTAGCGGTTTTCGCTGTATAAATTTTAATATCGTGGCTCTGAGGATATATGTATCATAGCCAATGACATTAAGGTCATTGATCATATACCACCCAATTTCTAATAACTTGGATACCTACCTACATACCTGGATTTTTTTACAAGATTTTATGTAGTTTCACTTGTCCCGTTGTCTGTAATCAAATCTTAAATTAACTTAAATTTGACCCACTTCTTGGTGTCCGATTGAGTTGAAATTAATAAATGTGATAAAAATTTGTGTTTTTCTTGAGTCTAGGTGTAATTTTATTGGTGACTTATAAAGTCCTAGTAAGTACATCAATCTTACAAATACACTCATCTTCATAGAATTAAGGAACACATTATAAATATACATACATAGAAATTATATTTTTTCATTTAAGACTCTCTGAAGGTAAATATTCAAAGAAAATATATCATAAATGACATATCTATGGCTATATCATCAATGTAAATAAATAATAAAAGTATAAGTATCTGATTTTCAATGCATAATATCCGTTGTCTGGCAACCATAGTACAAGCTTTGCTTGGTTTAGGACCAGGTGGCGCTGTGTGTAATGTCTAAAAATATTTATTTATTATTTTAAAAATCGTGCTGTATATCTTTTCAGCCCGGACAATGGCGCCATTAGAGTTGGAAGGGGAAACACTGGGAGAAAAACACAAACATTACAACCAGCTAGTCAAACAAGCTATTGATAAAAAACAGCCGGCGGAAGCAGCTGATATTAATTACGAAGAAAATGACATCGATAACTTGCTAAAAATAGATATAGCAAGCTATAACAAAAATTTAGATACAATAATAAAGGTTTTAAAATGTGAAGACATGCTTTATGTTTCCAGAGCAATTAAGCAATGTACTTGGTTAATAATAGACCCGCAATACGCTCACATCATCAACCCACAATATTTACAAACAGAATTGTTTCCCGAGATGACGACCAAAGCAAAAAACAAATTACTTCTCAATATAAGACTTCACTTAAAAGACGAAAAACGCGTAGATGAATTTTATGAATTTTACAAAGAAAGGGATATACGCATCGCCTTTAAATGGCTGCCAAACTGTTCTTTGCCAATAATCGAAAGTGCTGTAGAAGCTCATGCCTGTAAAATTAACTCCCAATCTATCATTAATCGTCTCTGTGGGAAATCAATTACAGTTTTGGAAATATTTATGCGTGATTATTATACCGATAAAAACAATGTCATGAAAGCTGCAAGTTCTTTCCTCAAAACTCATACAGAAAGGTATTTAGAAATAGCCGAAAAAGGTTATGAACATAACTTTCCGATACTCGGCCCAAAAGCTGTTCAATTTATTATGAAAAAATGTCCAAACAAAATCTTGGATAATTTTGAGAAATATTCTAAGAAAATAGACTTGGCAACTTTTGCAAAATATATGAAAAAAGAAGATATTAAAGCTTTTCTTTTAAAACAAGCCGAAAATAAAAAACTGCGTCGTTGGTTTAATTTTGACAGACTCAAACACTTTATTCAACATTTGCCAAAAGAGGGGAGGTTTGAATTCATCAAGGAAGTTTTTATTGATAAAATTAACAAGACAGATGAAAAGGGCGATATTATTCCGATGGACGACGAATCCGAATCTGGATGGAAATGTTGTAAGGCAGCGTATAGTTGCGCTGCAGATTGTGACGTTCCTAACAGCTCCGCTAATATATACCGCTGGTATCAGTTTGCACCATTTCATACTGCATTTACTGAACTAAAAAAAATGATTCGCTCTGAGTCATCACCTGATGAAAGATGTGCGATGTTATCTGTGTTACTTACAAGCGCATCCCGTAATGTGCAACATATAGAAACATTATTACAATTTTATCACGACAAACACATAAACGAACCGTTCAAATTTAAAAGTCAATTCATTAACAAAGTTATTTTACAAACAAACACAAATAAATATGATTTAAAAACTTGGAACATTTTAAATGAGTTATTTCACAGTATGGAAGTTTATATCGAGTCTAATAACAATGTACAACCTTTCATACAAACTATTATAGCTTACAAAATAATTCACAATGAAAATGTACCCGAAATAATTGAAAAGAAGTTTGAATTTAATACTTTAAAAAAGGTACAAAACAAACTAAGTGAAAACCAAAAAGATCAAATTTATCATTATTTACATAATTTGCTCCAGATGAAGCTGAAAATGTCAACATCAACCCAAAAAGAGATTGATGAAACAGTGGATCTAATTGAAAATGCACTAAAATTACTGACAGATTGGAAGAAGGATATTATTCAGTATCCATGGATATTAGATAAACTCAAAGAAATAATCGACATAAAACGAACGAAATCATTTAGTATAGATTTAGTCAAACTGTATAATATAAATAAAATATGGAGAAAACACATGTTTGAAGAATCCCTTTTGATGAACCCTACTGAAGAAGCATGCATGAATGCCTTAAAACATGGTCCAGGTTTAATACTGCGTCACAAAACTCAATTAGATTCTCTAATCACCAACGACTCCCTTATCTTAAAGCAAATACTGAACAAAATACGTATATACTGGACTTCTTCTTTAGCTGAAGAACTGGCTACTTCGTACCAAAAGCGTCTCAATCATCCCCATGGTCACAGGGCTCTAATTTGTGGTCTCAGTATTCTGTTACCGCGGCAGAAACTTGTTGAAATCATCAAAAAATATTCACCTAGTGACGCAAAAATCAATTGGAGCGAAGCTGATGAGTTGGTTCTCAGTTTACAGAAACATATTGCCAGGCATATGTATTTAGCTCGACCACAGCCACACCCTGAAATAGTGTTGTTGTATGCGAAAGGAAATTACTTACAATTTGTGCTACCTTCACTTAATTCCATTTTCCACAACTTAAGCTGCAAGGAGAGTCGTTTATGTGTCTCGAAACTTTTGGATGCACCAGTTTCATTACAAAAACATGGAATCCGCTTGGCATTTGAGAAGCTCGAGACACAAGAATTAAAGCAAATATTTACTGACATATGGAAGACGAGCAAAAACTCTTCTATTCGGACAGTTCTTTTCAAACACACATTTGATCTTCTCCGTAGGGAGAAACAGCCTGCTGTTATTACTGAATTATGGGAAGTTCTAAGTACGTTTATAGACAACTTAACATTAGATGAAAATAAAATAATTTATAATACCCTAGGCAAGGTAAAAGAGGTACCAAAAGCTGTTCAAGGGGAATATTGCAAAAAAGGTTATCAATATTTAAAATCTCTTCCACCTAAAGCTAATTGCAATAATATTCTAGAAAAAATTGTAAATGATATGCCACATATAATGGAACTGCTTGATGAAGATTTTGTAGCATCAATTGCTCTCGACTTCATTGAAAGTGAGTTTATTAAAGAAAAGAACGACTATAAGTATGACCATCTAATGCACCTTATATCTACATATTTGCTATGTGCAAAAGACAAAGATTCGTCTATAAGAAGGTATAAAAAAGTATTATTACCGTTAATGGAACATTCATTTCGCTTATGGAACACGATACTAGATGGGGATTATTACATCAGAAGAAATTTCATGCGTTTATTAAACTATCTTCACAATGATTTTACCGAATATGTTTTCAAGGTGAAAAGATCAATCCCAGTAGAAATGTTTGCTGATATACATAATAAGATTGAAAATGCGCTACCTCTGGATGAAAATTATGTATTGTTACGTTGTTGGAAACTAAGCGCGGCCTTTATGAAAGAATTAGATACGCACAAAGTGCAAGAACTTGTTTTAGACGAAGGCTCCTTACAAGGTCCAAAAGATCCCTGGAGCGAAGATAGTCGAAAGTGGAGCAACGCTTGTATTGTGGTAGCACCAGATTTTGCGAAAATTGTTAAGCAGTATTTAAAAGAAGACATGAATAAATATTATTCTTCAATCTATTTAATGTTTTTAAAGTCAATGAAATGCTTCTTTGATAATCTTAACATGTCTACACAGTTTAAATTGGAAATTGAGAAATTATTGTTAGAAAATGAAGAGTCAGTCGAAATATACTTGTTGGTTCTCAAATTATTGCCAAGGTACGGTGTAGATGAGAATAATACAGAAAAAATGAAAGAAATACGTAAAGCTTTATATTCCCATCCCTCTATGGAACTGAAAATACGATACTTTGAAAGGTTCGATACGCCTTTAAAGGGGATAGAATTCGAATGATTTCTTTGAAGATTATTTTCAGTATGTTGTTGATTTTTTTTTTCCAGCACAAATATTTTCACTTCTACTCGTAGTGTACTTTGGTAGTTATCAAATGTGGGTATACTTATTTAACATGCAACTGTGCAGTTACACAATCTATCTATACAAAGCTGGGATTGGAACCTAAAACTTTCACGTGGTCACTCAATAGGTACTAGGTACACCAACAAAATGTCTACGGCAAATATTTTAACAGTTTAGTTTATTATTAAATAAGTTATAATTATATGTACCAACTAACAGTGCAATATATTTTTAAGCTTTTAATTGTACATTCATGCAATCAAGGACTAATCTATTTTAAATTGATACGTAGCAGTTTTAAAAAAATCGTAATAATAAGTAGGTATTTTAAGCAAGTAAGTATACCGTATATAAATTATATTATGCGTTTTATATGTAAACGGCTAATATTGTACTAACTGTTGGTTTGTTTATAAGTATTAGCAATGATCACAATTACCTTTTTCTTTGCAACTACATTAAGTTTTTCCCTTTTTTTCTAAAACAGAATAGGTTTTTTCTTTAGTATTATAAGAGAACACATATTAATATCACTATTTTTGTACCTAGACATTTTAATACATAAAATAACTGAAAACTTTTTAGTCAAGCGTCATAAGCACATGAGGTAATTATAATAAAATACTACGCGCTTCTATTTTCAATCAATTATTATACCTATGCGTGTTTTAAAAAAGTTCAAATTTTTCAAACTTAAAGTAATCATAAAAATCTCTATCCAGAGGCGGATTAAATGACTAGGGCGCCCTAGGCAAGCATCTTATCGGCGCCTCTCTAGTGGCTATATGTGGATATATTTGTACAGAAAGAAAAGAAAAAGTAAAAAAATTCGATCGGGGGGTGAGGACTCGGTGAATCTGTAACACAGGTATAAACCTACTTTAGACACCAGTCCCTCACTCACACATCACTAGACTATTTCAATAATGTTTAATTCTTAAAGTGAGCGGGGGAGGAAAAGTAAAAATCATTATAATATATGCACTAAATATATATCCATAAACATTTCGCCACTCAAAAGGCGCTCTATATTGCCTATAAATATATACGATAATAGCGATATTTACCATAGTGCAAAAAACATATAAGTTGGTTGGATTATGAAATTGAAAACTTAGGTTTTTTTTAATAATTCCCGGGCTTTTATGGATGAGTATACTTTTTGCAACTATGGTTAAACAAATACAAAAAAAGTTTATATACATTTGAATGGAGCGACAGTAATTTTGATGTGAAAAGTTTGTTCCAATGTAATACTTGTCTGTAGTAGTATGTACCTAGTACAGACTACACAGGCTTATATAGTAGCATTGTAATTTGTAATTCTATTTGTTACTGTTAAGTAGCTTTAAAATCTTATATTGGTTCTAATAAAATTTAGCACCTACACCGTAAATTATTTTACGAGAATTCTGATTAACTGCTTTCATGTGCCTTTAACAGTCTGCCTTTATGTGAACGTATTAGTGTTTAGTAAACCGTTTTCTCAAATTTTTATATTTTTGTTAATAAAGTCTTTTTATAAAACTGCCTTTAATTACTTAAAAATAATATTCTTTTATTTTTATCTTTGGAAAAGATTAGACAATCGTTTTCAGAAAATTAAAGATAATCTTTAACAGTGGCGTAGCGTGGGGGGGACAGGGGAGCCATGGCCCCGTGCGGCATTTCAGGAACATAACGAAAATATTTCATTGCATGTTTGAGAAAAAAATACTTATTCCAAATTTCACCAGTTACTCTGTCTAGTGAACTGAACATTGTTCGCCTCAGTTCGTTTTCGTACGATCTACACTTCCGTCGCCAAAAACCTGGTTTGTTGTTTACAATCTGTAGCTTACATCGGTGATATATAGTGACTAAGATAGTATTTATTAGATGTGCATTGATGGTGGCTGACTTAGTTATTCAGAAGGTAATGTAGGTTTTTAGAGAATAATGCTATGAAATAGAAGTCAGTTTAATGATGTTTGATTAGTAAAAGTAGTTTATACTACCTACTATGAATTTGATGAAATTGCAATTTGATTATGATGCAAATTTTTTAAACTGATTGTGTGTGTTCTCAGAGTTAACTCGTCATTTCCCATTAAATCTATTATATTACTTAATGCACCTTTAGTAGCATCTTTAAAATTAGACGGTTATCATTCAGGGGTTGGCTTAAAGCTCGTTTGAATGCTTTTTAGAAATGCACTGTTTTGTCAAAAATGCTGCATCTAAGTAATGACAAAGATGACAAATGAATTTTAATATATATATATATATATATGTTGTAATTAAATAAGATTGTGTCGTCAGTAAATAAAGTTTATATAAAAAAAATAGTCTGAAGATTGAAGAAACAGAACTTCTAAAACAAATTTTGCCGCATTACATAACAACGGCTCTGGGAAACAGCTCTGCACGTATCACAGTCGACAATATGCTTGTAAATATTATTTTTATCGGGGCTAATCCAATCTTTGAATTCGCCTTCTGATTGCCATTTGGGTTCAGGGCGAATATATTCTCTATATTTTTATCCCTAGAGTTCCGTCAACATTCTACGCAAAACATTTTTACGTTCTGTAATTGATTTAGTTTGATGTAATGTAACATAACTTTTTTTTTTTACGAAAATCTGGTTAGCTGCTAAATTTTTGTTTTCAATTAAACATTGGGATCCTTTTCTATCATTTATAATTTATTTCATGCAAAAATATGCATTATACTTGAAGTGAAATTTTACCATTAGGTAGTTTTGTTTTGTGTAGGATCGTAATGCTATTGAAATTTTAGCTTAAATTATTATTATTATTTTCCGTCTGAAGCAGTGTTTGTTTATCTTGAAATGTAATAAGTTGTACGATGTACATTAGGTCCGTTGAATAAAATATTTAAACTTAAAATAACTGATATTTAAAATAGGAGGCTCTGTTTTTTCCGTCGGCCCCGGGCGACGAAAACTCACGCTACGCCACTATTCTTTAGGTTTTTTTTTGAAGTGAAAACTTCTTTAGCGGCGTTGTGCACTTTTTTTGGTATGGGTAAAAAATGATAAACTCGCGTCAGGTCACGTGTCCTAATCGTGGAAATTCGTAAGACGGAAACCGTAATGCCACGCCTATTATAATTTTTATTTTTAGTATTCGCGATTATGAGTAGTACAGGGAGGTTGGATATGGAATTTTAATTCTATGACAGATTGCGATGTCAAATATACTACGTCAAAAAAGTAACTAAACAAACATTATTATTTCTTGACAATGTCAAAGACATGTCTTGAGTGTTAAGCGCGAATCGTGTGTAAAGGTTTTCACTTCTGCCGGCACTCCCGGAGTGCAACTCGTTTTTTTTTTTTTTAACCATTAAGGTGACAAACAAGATTACGAGTCGCCAGATAATTAGCCACCGGCACCGGTACCATAGCCTATGTTCGCTTGCAACACTTGCCGACCCTTCAATAATATAATGTATCTCAAGGGATCAAAATAATATTTTTACGGCGAGGGCGCTATTTTGAATGCAGGGCATAGGATATAAGGATTAAAATGTAAACATTTTTAAATAAGGATTTTTTGATAAATAAAGTCGTATTGACACAATAGGGTAGCTCTAAAACGATACGTAAAATAATAAGTTAGTAAGTTGTAAGGTTTGTGAATTATATGATAAATAAATAATAATAAGTTGTAACGTTGCAAGTGACGAAAAATAAAGTCACAACAACTAGGATAGAAGTATGTCGTTGCAATGTGAGATAGAGTACATAAGGTTTGCTCAACTATGTACATTTTAAGTAAGAAGGTTAAATAAATAGTAAGATATATAAGAAATAACGTAGAAATAACTTAAGGAAGCGCATGTATTTCGTAAATAATATCTCGTGTAAACTTAGTAACTATAGGTAATGTCAGTTCGCAGTCGCAGTTCGCAGCAAGAAACCAAGAAAGGAAGAACCAATATTCAAGAAAGAAACTCTGCAAGAAAATAAGTGCTCAATTGTAGAGTGAAGGTTCAAGCAAGAAACGCTGCTAGGAAAAAGGAAGAAACTCTGCTAGAAACTAAGTGTAAAATAAGTGCTCTAGTGTAAATAAATTCTTCACAAGAAGACTCAGCTTCACTTCGGCTATTTTATTTTGCGCTCAAGAAATCTTCGTGGTCAGCGGTTCACAAGTGCGACACCCGGCTTCACCCGTCCGGCCCGCAATACGGTCGCCCACAACATACAGTCCACTATAAACACGTCAGTGGCCTAGTCTAGTAGCTAGCTACCGTACGGTTGTCTAATTTCTACGGCGCTTCGTTGTCGTAGCTTCGTTTTAGCAACCGAGGAAGCTAGCCTACGCCCGTCGCCGCTGTGCGTGTTCGTAACAATTTGCTGGTCCTGTCGAGCCGGATTTGGGAAAAAAAAAAGAAGCCGTCAACATGCCGACCACAAGATCCGATTCATCGCGTTCCAAGACGACCGAGTCAACCCAGACGAAGACTACTGGAGAGAGCAGCGGTACATCGAGAGATTGGAGCCAGTGCACGCCGACCGAAACTAGTACTGACGTCACCAGTCAGTCTACGAAGACAATAAGGACAGCCCCCCCCAGCACCAGTGCAGAAGAGTCCGGGGAGCTGAATATCGTAGCTGACACCAACAACGCAGTACCAGCCAGGCCTGCATTGCCACCGCCTGCACCGCTGCCCAAAGAAAAGGGACCAACGAATGGTCAAGTCTAAAGGAGGAACCGTGACATCGAAACGCAGTCCGTCCGCTCAAATAAGAGAAGACAAGCGGAGGCTCGTGCTAGAATGGAGCTGGCTCGTAAAGAAGTTGAGCTGGCTCAAGCCAGATTAAAGCTAGCAGAAGTGGAAGCCGAGTCCGAAGAAGAAGAAGAAATAGAGATCTTCGAAAGGACCCATGAAGTGGAGGAATGGCTTGTCCAAACTGAAGAGAGGCAGGACAAGCGAAGACATCATCACGAAAGGCCAGCTCCAACCAAAGAAAAGAAGAGCGACATCCAAGAGCTGGCCCAAGCTATCGCTAAGGTCACCGAAACGGCTCCAGACACAGCAGCAGCATCCAGATTCACCGAACTTCCATACTTCAATGGCAATTGTGAAGAATGGCTGGCTTTTAGAAGGTCATTTGAGGATACAGCTCCATCCTTGTCCAACGTGCAGAATCTGGCACGTCTACGAAGGGCAGTCCAAGGAAAGGCAAGGGAAGCTGTACAAAGCCTGCTATTCACCGCCGAAGATCCAAAAGAAGTCATGGCTGGACTGGAAGCAAGATTCGGAAGACCTGGAGCCTTGGCCTTAGCGGAGCTAGAGAAGATGAAGAGTCTACCAAGGGTCAATGAAAACCCAAGCGACATCTGCCAGTTTGCAAGCCGGGTCCGAAATGCAGTAGCAAGCATTAAGGCATTGAAGAAAAGCCAATACCTCAGCTCTCCTGAAACATTGAAGAGCCTAACTGAAAATATGCCATCTTCTATGAAGTTCCGTTGGTTTGCGTACCACCGAGAAAGAAGGGATGAAGAAATGCCTGAGCTCATCCTACTGGACGCATTCCTCGGACTAGAAGCCGACATCTGTGGGGACTTTGCTCCACCTGAAGAGCTGAGGAGGACTTACAAGGCGGTTCCACCACAACCAAGGAAGCCCTGGGAACCCACAAGCGTGCCAAAGAGAAATTGGGAACCAGAGCACAAACCAATAAACAACGTACGGGAGCCGCCTCAAGAAAGAAAGAAAATTGCCTGTACGGGATGCGAAGGCGATCATTACTTGCTTGACTGCAAAACTTTTAAAGAGGCTGACCTGAATGGAAAATGGGACATAGCGAAGAAAACAAGGACGTGCTTCAAATGCCTACGCTTCCGGCACTCAAGGTTGAATTGCAAGGCGCCGGTATGCAAGAAGTGCGGCAGATGGCATCACACGTCCCTCCATTCAGAGAAGCCGCCAAACAGAGCAGAAGCACCAGGCACCAGTCAATGTTACCAACTGGGCCAGCAAGAAGGAGAAGAAGCTGAAGAAAAAATCGCTTCAATCCATACGACAATGAGCAATGAAAGGGTCTACTTGAAAATAATGCCAGTAGACGTTTATGGACCGAAGGGGCATGCCAGGGTCTTGGCGCTTCTGGACGAAGGCACAACGGTGTCACTATTGGACTCAAAGGTTGCAGAACGAATAGGAGTCAGTGGGAAAAAAGAGACTCTGACAATAGAAACCGTTGGCGGAAAGATAATTAAGAAAAATAGCTCCGAACGTCTGAAAATTAAAATTAAAGGGGCCTACAGAAGAGACAAGAGGGCAATAGAACTTCGAACGATGGAGGACCTTAAGCTGTCGCAACAGAAGGTGGCAATAGAGGACATCCGTAACTGCCAGCATTTAAGCGCTATTAAGGATCAGCTGGTCTACGATAAAGAAGAGCCCAAACTGCTTATCGGGCAAGACAACTGGGGACTCATAGTAACAAGAAGGTTGAAGAAGGGGAAGAAGTCTGAGCCCGTAGCCTCACTCACCAGTCTCGGGTGGGTGCTACATGGCTGTGACGCTGCTTCAACAGTAGCTGTGCATTTTGTCAACCACTGTCGCATCTCGAACGAAGAGGAGATCAATGAGATCGTTCGAGACTTCTTTAAATTAGAGTCCCTGGGGATTGAAGCCAAGCTGCCGAGCCATGACAGCGACAGAAGAGCCCTGGAAGTCCTGGAGAAGACAACAAAGAAATTGCCTGATGGGCAATACGAAACTGGGCTTCTGTGGAAGAAAGAAGATGAAGTTCTTCCAAACAACTGCAAGCAAGCCTTCAGGAGATTGGAAATCGTTGAAAAGAAGCTGGATCTAAACGAAGAGTTGAAAAAGGAATATGAGATCCAAATGACCAATCTCCTCGCAAAGGGGTACGCAGAGAAGGCACCGCGTGACGGCACTGAAGGAAGAACATTCTATCTTCCACACTTCGCCGTCGAACACCCGGTAAAGAAGAAGCCCAGAATCGTCTTCGATGCAGCAGCCAAGTTCCAGGGAAAGAGCTTAAATGATGCTCTCCTGCCCGGTCCAGATCTACTCCAATCACTATTTGGAGTACTGCTGCGCTTTAGAGAGGGGCCAATTGCAATAATGGCCGACATCCAAGACATGTTCCTCCGCATCAAAATAAGACAAGAAGACAGGGACAGTCTGAGGTTCCTTTGGCGTGGAGAGAAAAGAAAAGAGAAGCCAGAGGAATATAGAATGACTTCTGTCATTTTTGGTGCTGCCTCATCACCAGCCACGGCAATCTACGTAATGAACAAGAATGCCGAAGAGTACCAGGAGACCCGCCCAGCAGCAGTCAAGGCAATAAAAAAAAATCACTACATGGATGACTATCTTCAAAGCTTCCAGTCTATCGAGGAAGCAAGAAGAGTATCGGCCGAAGTTAAGGATATCCTTGAGCGGGCGAGTTTCCACTTGAAGGGATGGGTAAGCAATAACCCAGAAGTGTTCAAGGGTAACCAAGAGAAAAATGAAAGCGCCAACCTTGAGCTTACCAAAGAGGAAAAGACACTTGGCCTGAGGTGGCTCACAGAAGAAGATGCTTTAGCCTTTAACATTGGGCTACGTAATACGCCAACAGAAATATTAGATGGCAGAAGGGTTCCCACAAAAAGAGAAGTCACGAGCGCCGTGATGTCAACATTCGATCCCATGGGCTTCGCTACGCCAGTCCTGATCCAAGGGAAGAAGTTGATTCAAGAAATTTGGCGAACACAAATTGGCTGGGATGAGAAAATACAAGAAGGCCAACAAGAAGCCTGGCAAATATACATAAAGGAAGTCGCTACCTTGGACAAGTTGAGGATACCAAGGTGCATTTCGCCATGCCAAAGAGAAGGGCAGCTGCACACCTTCACAGACGCTAGCGAAGAGGCATACGCGGCGTCTGTATATTGGAGGACCAGAGGACCTGAGGGTGAAACTCACGTCGTGCTGGTGGCTGGAAAGGCAAGGGTCTCGCCGACAAAACCAGTCTCAATCCCGAGGCTGGAGCTACAGGCGGCTTTATTGGGAAGCAGACTAGCAGCCACCGTGGAGAAAGAGCTCAACCTCATGGTCACTCAAAAGACGTACTGGACCGACTCAAGCACAGTACTTCAGTGGGTGCAAGCTGACCCGAGGAGATTCAAGACGTTCGTGGCGCATCGATTGGCAGAAATAGAAGAACTGACAAAGCCACAGGAGTGGAGATGGGTTCCCACAAAAATGAATCCGGCTGATGACGCTACACGGAATACGCCTAGCGACTTCAATCACACCGCTAGGTGGTTCCAGGGCCCAGAATTCCTAAGGCGAGGCGAAGAAGAGTGGCCCGCCAAAAAGTTTGGTTTAGCCAAGAGTGAAGACCTGGAAGAAAAGGCAAGTCACAAGGTCACCACCATTAAGGCAGTAGAGAAGGAAACACCAGACTTAGGAAGATTCTCGAACTGGAGGAAACTGGTCAACACCATGGCAAGGGTGTTTCAGTTTATCGATGTCCTGAAAAAGAAAGTCGAGAGGGTCAACACAGCGCGAGACAAGGACGTCACATGGAAGCCGCACAATAAAAATAAGAAGAAAGCACAAGCCAAGCCAGTAATTGAAAGAAAGAAAGAACACAATTTTATAAAAATTTAAGAGGCTTTCCAGAAAAAGGCAGAAGAATATTTAATTAAAAGAAGCCAGCGTGAAAGCTTTGAAAAGGAAATGAAATGCTTAAAAGAAAATAAGCCATTGGAAAACGCAAGCCGCCTACGAAAAATCGATGTTTATCTAGGCAGCAACGAAAAGATAAAACTACGCAGTCGAACAAGAAAGTTCACGTTTAAAAACGCAATAAATAATCCACCCGTGTTAGATGGGAAACATAAAATAGTACATCTGATAATTCAGTACTATCACAGAAGGTTTTTACACGGTAACACTGCAACCGTAATGAATGAGCTGCGGCAGAAGTATTGGATTTTGGGCCTAAGGACAGCGGTAAAAACAGTCATTTACCAATGTCAATGGTGCAAAGTCAGAAAAGGTTCGCCGCAGATCCCGCCCACTGGAGACCTGCCCGGGGAAAGGTTACAACATCACGCATATCCTTTCTCCAATGCAGCCGTGGACTACTTCGGGCCAATGCAGGTCACCGTCGGCAGGAGAACAGAGAAGCGCTGGGGAGCGCTCTTCACCTGCCTAACGACAAGGGCAGTACATCTAGAGTTAGTGCCATCGCTAAGCACTAGCTCCATGATCATGGCACTGCGAAGGATGGCAGCGAGAAGAGGGATGCCAAAGGTCATCTTCAGCGACAACGGGACAAACTTCGTCGGAGCCAACCGAGAATTGGAAGAAGCAGCCCTAGAGAAAGGTATAAGGTGGAAATTCATACCACCAGGAAGTCCAAATATGGGGGGCGCATGGGAAAGGATGGTACGCTCCGTGAAGACGTCGCTGGCCGCAGTACTGCACGAAAGGAGTCCGCCAGAAGAGGTACTGCACACACTGATGACAGAGGTGGAACACGTCGTCAACTCGCGTCCGCTCACCGAACTCAGCATGGAGCCGGACGATGAAGAAAGTTTGACGCCTAACCACTTTCTGATTGGAAGGTCCTGTGGAATGATGGCACCTGGCGAGTTCACCGATCACGAACTAGTCGGAAAAGCCAGTTGGAGGACTGCACAGCGACTCACCGATCACTTCTGGAGAAGATGGATCAAGGAGTACCTGCCGACGCTGATGCCGAGAAAGATCAGCGGAAGGACTACGAGTTACCCAGAGGAAGGCGACGTGGTACTCATCGTGGATGCAAACCTGCCACGAAACTCATGGCCACGTGGCAAGGTGCTGAAGGCGTACCCAGGACCAGACGGAAGAGTGAGGATCCTGGACATCCAGACGAATGGAGGAGTGCTGCGCCGCCCGAGTCGCCGTGTCGTCGCGTTGGTTCCAGCTACATCGTCGCCGCAACAGGATGGAGTGCTTCGCACTGCGGGGGAGAATGTTAGCGACGGACCACACGAAACACATAAATAAGGATTGGATAGGATAGGATATAAGGATTAAAATGTAAACATTTTTAAATAAGGATTTTTTGATAAATAAAGTCGTATTGACACAATAGGGTAGCTCTAAAACGATACGTAAAATAATAAGTTAGTAAGTTGTAAGGTTTGTGAATTATATGATAAATAAATAATAATAAGTTGTAACGTTGCAAGTGACGAAAAATAAAGTCACAACAACTAGGATAGAAGTATGTCGTTGCAATGTGAGATAGAGTACATAAGGTTTGCTCAACTATGTACATTTTAAGTAAGAAGGTTAAATAAATAGTAAGATATATAAGAAATAACGTAGAAATAACTTAAGGAAGCGCATGTATTTCGTAAATAATATCTCGTGTAAACTTAGTAACTATAGGTAATGTCAGTTCGCAGTCGCAGTTCGCAGCAAGAAACCAAGAAAGGAAGAACCAATATTCAAGAAAGAAACTCTGCAAGAAAATAAGTGCTCAATTGTAGAGTGAAGGTTCAAGCAAGAAACGCTGCTAGGAAAAAGGAAGAAACTCTGCTAGAAATTAAGTGTAAAATAAGTGCTCTAGTGTAAATAAATTCTTCACAAGAAGACTCAGCTTCACTTCGGCTATTTTATTTTGCGCTCAAGAAATCTTCGTGGTCAGCGGTTCACAAGTGCGACACCCGGCTTCACCCGTCCGGCCCGCAATACGGTCGCCCACAAGATACAGTCCACTATAAACACGTCAGTGGCCTAGTCTAGTAGCTAGCTACCGTACGGTTGTCTAATTTCTACGGCGCTTCGTTGTCGTAGCTTCGTTTTAGCAACCGAGGAAGCTAGCCTACGCCCGTCGCCGCTGTGCGTGTTCGTAACAACTACGCTGTCTGTCTGTCCGACCATGAAGAGGCTCTATCTTTTAATCGGAAATAGGAAGAATCCTGAAGTTTTCACAGAATATGTGTTATAATGGGGAGCTATCTAACAAATAATAAAAAGTTAAAATTTAAGGGGGGTCCCCACACAAGAAACACATTTTCGTTGTTTTTGCTCCATCGTAAAAACAAACATACAAACGTCAAACTTGCAGTGAGAAATAGTGTAAACTCAACGTCAAACTTGCAGTGAGAAATAGTGTAAACTCTTAAGTATAACAACAAATAATAAAATTAAGCCGGCCAAGTGTGAGACAAGCCCAAGCAATCACTATTTTTATTTACCGGTACAGCGCCATCTAGCTTATTAAGTGAAACAGTAACACATTTGTTTGTTGGAAACGATATTCAAAGTCAAGCATCGTCGGGCTTGGTCATTACTTTGATGGGTGACTGCTTAGCGGCACACTTTTTTTTGTTTATGTTTGTTAATTACGTAAATACCTACTACAGGTACGGAACCCTCGGTGCGCGAATCCAACTCGCACTTGGCCGTTTTTTTATCATCCTCTATGAAAAACTATTTTTTTATAAAACTATCATCATTAATACGAATTAGAGTAAGACACAGAACATTATAAGACTGCCCAGTAGATATGCGATGTAAGCACGGCGAGCCCGCCACGGTCTTGAGCAGACGCTCAATTTACTCCGAAACTCGCGAATCTGTCATTTAGTTACTCGCGGACTTCATCGCTGTGTGTAGCTGCTCAAAAATATTTAAAATGCCTTGCTGTCCAGTAACTACTTACAGAGCAAGAAGCCAGGGATTAAATATGTCAAAAGGAGGAATATCTTTTGATTGGTGAGTAAAAGAATACATAATTATAAGCTTTTACATAATTATAAGGAAATGAACCTTAAAATCAAAATTGACATTGATAAACAATATCTTGTATCAAAATACAAGCAATATACATTACTGACGATGTTGTTCGGGGTCGCAATAAGGACCGTGTCTAGAAAGCAATGTATAAATGCCGTGAGTAACAGAGTCGTATGATCGATTCGTGTCTTTCTGGTAGTGATGTTCTAAGATATTTTATTGCTTTTATCGACATTTTTCAGTGTGTCTAGTTCGAATCAGACCTTAATGTTTAATTATAACACTGATTGACGTACCCACTGCCAATTTCATACTATTTTGCAATAATTATATTAAATAGGCCTGAGGTTTTGAAATTGCAAGTTTTGTTACTCACTCTACTGAATATGTTTAAACATTTTATTGTTACACTTTACTGTAGGTGCGTTCTATTGACGGCATTGAGAATTATGTCATCGCATAGGCATTGAAATCGTTCTGTTCACCAAATGTAAACAAACAATAGGGCTGTTTATTATTTGACAGCGCATCCACTACCATACCTCCCGAGCATGTGTAGCCAATGCGCTGCATGCGGTCCGGAAGTTTTTTTTGGATATCCGCATTCATTCATGCTACGGAACCTTAACTTAATGCACGTATAAACGTGTAAGCCCGCATGCAATCAGCCGCTTTTTTCTAACCGACTACAAAAAGCCAAGTTTATCAATTCGACCCATATGTATGTAATTGCCCACAAACGAAAAGAGGTGTGCCAAATTTTATAAGTGTATTTACGTCATAGACACACAATTTCTAGGGAACTTATGTTTTGCTCCTAGCCAATAAATCTTACAAATTACCAGTTTTTCATAAACCTAAAAACAATATAAATACTTATGCACAGAGATAGTGTTTCTTCGTTTGACACCTAGTCGCCTAGTAGAGTCGTCATCGTAGTTACAACAACTATGATTAATATCTCAAGAATGTAAAATTTACTCGTTTAAGGCCTCATATATAAGACTAGCTGACCCGGCAAACGTTGTTTCTTTTTTTAAAACATCTACCGCACCACCCTGATAGGGTTGTACTAATTTAGAAACCTTCCCCTGCGTGTGAATAGTAACTTACCAAAATTTCATTACCATCGGTTTACCCTTATTGCGCGAGTCCGACTTGCACTTGACCCTTTTTTTTCTCAGAAAACTTCCCCGGCGTGTGCAAACCAACTTAAAGTAAAACAATTTAAAGTAGATTGGACCAAGGAATCACGTTGTTCCATACAAACTTTGCCCCCTTTTTCATTCCTTTAGGGGTAGAATTTTGTAAAAACCTTTCTTTTCAGATGCCTTCGTCATACAAAGAAAACACCCTCCAAGTTTTAGGCCTCGACGATCAGCGGTTTAGGCTGTACGTTGATCCGTCAGTCAGTCATTCAGGACAAAGCATTTAATATGTATATATTGGTTCATAAGGTTATATTTTATTTTATGTAGTAAAAAAGTAGATGTGATAAAGTTCAATAATAATTTTACCTAAGTATGAGTAGATTATAAATTTTATAGTTAACACAAATCTTATCTTTATCGCCAAATTTATTGATATGGATTTATCGACTTAGCCTCTCCCTAACACTTTTCAAACTGGTCAGTTTGCCTCTTTGATCGTGATTGGCTAAGACGCTCGGCTGTTTCAAAATTGTGAATGTATTGCGGCGACATCGGTTCCAGTAGTATTTGAGTAACATCGCACTTCTAAATACTTATATGTTCTGTGGAGTAAACAATTACAAAGGCGGAATACATTTCACGCGGTTTTTACTTTTCACAAACTTTTTTTTATTTAGTCCACGGGCAGCCAGCCAGTTTTAATATACAGCTAGTTATTTGTTCATACAATGTCCTTGATCGATCTCTTTGGTGATTGGAACATTTAAGTACTAACAATGTCCACATTCCAAATTAAAATCACTTTGGACTTGGTCACTAGGGATTAAAGTGCAACTATTTTGGACGATCGTGGGGTAGTGGAAGTTGATGAAGCGAACCAAAAGTGTGTCAGGGTCAAAGCCATTTTCTAGTTGTTTTCCATGGAACGCTCTCCCCCCCGTTCATTCATTTCAATCGGGAGACGTCCACTGATGTCTCTTCACAACAGTCGGTCCTGAGCCACCCGGCGCCATTGGCTTCCTGCGGCTCTAAACCAGGTCATCTGTTCACCCGTGGTCTCGGCTGCGTCTTTCGATCCGTGATCGCTACTTGACCACTTTTCTTATACATCGGTTATCGGTTATTTCCTCCTTTCGGCAAAGAAACACCAAGCATAGCACGCTGAGCAACTTTGAGCTTGTTTAAGAAACCTACAGTTAGAGATCATATTGCTGTTCGATAGGTTATTTAGTAAAAACCTACCTTTCCCATCATAGGCAAGTACAGTGAGATGTCGCTTAGAAATAAGCTGAATCTTTACACAACTTGCATCCGCCCCATACTAGCTTATGCTAGCGTAGTCTTTGCGTTATCCAAGCGCAATCTCCACAAACTTCAGACCCTCCAAAACCACTTTCTCAGAGCGGCCTCTAGAGCCTCTTGGTACGTCCGCAATGCGGACCTACACAGAGATTTCGAACTCCCCACGATTCCCCAATATTTCAAAGACTTGGCAGTCCGCGTTTTCGAGCGTACGCAAAATCACCCGAATCGATTAATTGTGCAATCCACAACTTATCATCCCCCCGATCAATCGATCGTAAAACTATAGTTAGGCGGCCTCGGCACGTACTAACGACCCCAGATGATGATCTCGCTGTCCGGATAGCGAGATTAGTCTCTACGACCTCCCCGAATAGGGCCTCCCTCCAAACAGTACGCCGTCGTCCCCGGGTTCGTCGGCGCCCACAAGGATACACGAGGTATCAAAGAGTGCCGGGGCGCTTCTCGCCCCCACTCAATCACAACCGTACCCGCGTAACGGGGAACTCCCCTTCTGGCGGTGACTCACCTTCGGGTTCGAGACTCACGCCGGTCGAAGGGACG
The DNA here is from genome assembly GCA_946406115.1 of Apoda limacodes. Classification (NCBI taxonomy): domain Eukaryota; kingdom Metazoa; phylum Arthropoda; class Insecta; order Lepidoptera; family Limacodidae; genus Apoda; species Apoda limacodes. The sequence continues at coordinate 15,826,888 of OX291559.1, forward strand.
CCCCCGAGAGCGACAACCCAAGCCGAGGCTTCCCCCGCGGGGAGCCCTTGAGCGTTGGGCGCTATATGGGCTGAGGCTCCTTCAGAGTCTCGCCCCAAAAAGCCCGGTGATGCAGTAATGGCTGCAACAGCCAACTGCAGTCAATTCAGAAAAAAAAAACCTACCTTTTATATACAGTTTGCGCACAGCGAATACTCAAGTACCCAATAAAATACAGACAGACAGACTTGACAGACAACACGCAACATTACCGGTGGTTCTAGGAGTATAAAATTGTACTCACAATTCCATATATTTTAACGTAGTAAGAAAGGATTTTTGATATCCCCTAAATAACGTATAGGTGCTGCATGTCTTTTTGGAAGTTTGGCAATTTCCTAATTAGAAATATGGAAATTGGTTAGTTACCTCTGTTTATTAATAAGTCAATTGTATCAGCCTGTTTGGCAATTTGTAGTGGGTAGTGTTTCATTTTTACAGTTTGAACTCTTTTATTTCTGAAAAGTAGAATAGTTAGTTCCTTCTGGAACTATTACTGCTATACTTAGCGACCACAGGACTTATGAAAATATGAATCCAAACTAATATATATTTTTAAAGAATTACTTAACTAAGCTGATTTTGGGGCGCAAATACTGATGAAGGGATTGCAAAGAACATAGGCTACTTTTTGTCCCGAAAAGTTTCCACAGGTATAAAACAATTATCGATTTCCACGTAAACTAACTATGACAAACTTTCTAACTATAATAAATTAATCAAGAACTAAGAAATCCCACACCAAAAATCGAATTTAGAGCAGGCGGAGCCGCGGGCAAAAGCAAGTAGTTTCATCATAATTATGAAAGTAGGAACAAAAAAAAACAAATAAGATACTTATGGCAACAGTTTATTGCCTAGAACTTAAATCTACTTGCCGATACTTATACAAATAATTATGTGGCCTCTTTCATAGCATTCTTATAATAACTATTGAAAACACAGTTCTTAATAAACCTCATATAAATATTACTACAGTTGCGTTCCAATACACTTTTTACTTACTGTCAAGTAATCATCACCCTGTAAACTTACTTTCAAACAGTTAATTTTTGCACTGACAGTAATAAAAATCAACGGTATTATTTATTCTTTTCTTAATGAATGGCAGTCATACTACTTATAACTATATTTTGCTAGCGTCATGTCTTTGAAACCAAGTCAGGTGGATAAATTTAAGCCCCAAGTGTAAATAATTCAGACAACTAAGCGAAATAATTACCCAGTAATGCATCCAAAACCACTTGTTTAGCATTATTGCGTTCTGCTACAGCATTTTTACTCTTGATATATAGATTTTCTCTGATCATTTTCATCGCTAAATGAGTGATTTTTGCCCTAGGGGAAGTTTCAATTGAGGATATAATATCACAATTTTTTTTTATTAATTTTTTATATTTTGCTTAACACTATTCCTTTTGTCTTCTTCTTAAATTGGTATTTGGATCTAGTAAGAATTCATTTTTGGATGCTGTACTTCCATCACGACCAAGCAACACAGTACCGTGCCGTATTGTTACCAATGATAGTGTATGTATTAAAAGAGGTAGATATCGTACTAGCACGCAAAAATTGTGGCAGCGAAATTAAGACAATTGTCGTAATTTGATTCAGTCGCACATGTCACATTCTAAATACAGCTAATCCAGTTTAGATAACAGCAGATTAAATTTAGGTTTCGTACAATATGAAGGTACCGTATCTTTACATAAATATCATTGAATGTTACTGTAGTACTAACAAAGATTTTCTTCGAAATTAATTTCGTAGTAAGTTCGTACGTAAACATGTGGTTACAGTTGCTTAGGGCTTTCTTAACACTGGCCCTGTAGACTTCTATAGTCTTTCTATTAAAGGGATTAGTATCACAATGTTTTTCTAATTAATTTAAGGATTCCGTACCTAAAGGGTGCTAACGAAGCCCTATTACTAAGCCTACCCTACCTGACAATTTGAAAAAAAATTTTCACAGAATATGTGTTATAATAGGGTATTATAAATGTTAGTGTATATATTAAAATAGGTAGATATCGTACTAGCACGCAAGAACTGAGGCAGCAAAACAAAGACTAAAAAAAATCTAAAAGACTATCATATCTACCTCATACTTTCGTATATTGAAAATTAATGTATTCGAGTAACATTTTAACAGAATTTCACTGGATTACATTGGCATACATACATGAGGTATATATGAACAGCAATAAGGAAATAATTGCTGTTTCAAAGCTATGAAAGAGACCACAAAATAAAACAATAGTCAACCTTACTATGACATGGCCACCAACAATAAGCCATATTCTAAAGTAAGTATGGAACATTGACATTTCTTAGCTATTTACACTTCGATACTAATTTACAGTATTTAGGCTCAAAAGCGCCTAAACAATGCCAAAGTAAACAAATAAAAAATTACAGAAACATGTGAAACCAAAGTGCTTCCGTCACACAACTATAAAAATATCCATTGTTACTTAGTCTATGTTTCACTGAGTTCATTTTATTTTTAAAACAAATATTCTTCACTTTTTATTCTTACATAAAGTTTATTTTCAAGAGCTGGGATGATTTCACGAAGTATGGAAAATCTGAAAACAAAAAAAAAAAAAAAAAAAAAAAACTTAGATCCCTCACAATTTTTTACGTAATAGTTAAGGTGTTGCCAAAAACTTAGAAGCTAGTATAACATTTTAGAAAGCGACAAAGCAAACCTGTGGTCTCTACAAGTACTGAAAAGAGACCACAGGTTTGCTACATCTCTTCTTTTGCGATTTTTTTTTTTCACAGCTGGCTAGGAAATGCTCGTCTAGTTCTCTATGTCTATGGGTAAAACACCCTTAAAAAAATGCAATAGGGTAAACATGCTTCACTGAGACGCTTGTGGACTTGTTTTTTACCATCACAGCATGGAGGACTTGTTTGGTCGCAAAACGCTTAGATGGTTATGAGGACACTGGATGTCTTTTGTATGCATCAGTGCCCAACAATAATTGTAACTACAGTACATTGTATATTATGTACCAACACAGCTCGAAGCATTTTTACCAACAGATATATGAAATAAATAAATTGAACAATAATGAATTATTTTTATTTCATAAACCATATAATTGATTTTTTTTGGAACGTCAAAGTTTATGCAAACATTGATCCTGACCTACAATTTCATGTTTATAATTTTTTTTATTTATAAGTTAATATAGCATAGCGAAACCAAAATACAGGGTCAGTACAAGTACAGTATTGTAGCCAAGCATATGAAAGTATTGGAGTACTCCTCTCAAAGTGTTTGCTGTCACAGCCTGTGACGTCGCAACAATCGAACTGTGTGTCTAGTGTGAGTTTTTACATGTTTGTAACTTAACTATCGCTTTCGCGTATTCATTAAAAGTCCTATGAGAAAAAATAGTCTCGATACGCGTCCGCTAGAGGCGCTCGTTCATTTCCATACATTTATTTCGTTGACGCGAACGCGATAGTAGCGTTAAAAAGTCGCACTAACATTCTGTTTTGCTACTTTGAATTTCGTTTATATTTTTTTGCACTTGAACCCTTATGAATTCGTCGTGTCCGTCCGTATGCCACAACCTTATGATTTCATCGTCTTTAGGTAGATTCTAATGAAATTTCAGGTGTGTTTTCTAACCGTTATAATGTTATGAAAATTGAGAAAATAATCAAGATTTTCTCTAAGGACTACAATATGAGGTTTTTCAAGAAAGAAGTTATTAGATTTTTGAAGGGTTGGCAAGTCGCGAGTGATACCCCTGGTGTGGCAAGCGTCCATAGTCTACGATGACCGCTAACCACCAGGCGGACCGTAAGCTTGTTTGCCACCTTAGTGGTATAAAAAATAAAAAAAAACTTTTTAGGAGTATACATATGACAGAGCTTAAAAATTCGAGCATCCCATCATGTGTGGTATAATTGAATAGGGCTTTTAAAGTTCATTTAAGGTTCTCAAGAAACTTTTTAATAAAAATTAATTTATTTTACTTCGTTTTTTCAACTTAACTACGTTCGACAGCCCAACATGGCCTTAACCAAATTTTGAGTTTAAATTTTGTGAACAGTCACTAGTATGTAAGATGATATACTTATAGGGCGCGCTCGAAGTAATTTGGTTGTCCTTACGTATCTGTTACTCATTTAATTAGGAATACTCTAAGTACGATATTTAGGTCTCTAATAAAAGAAATCTAAAGGTTTACCTATTCATCATTGTTGGCATCATCAGCTGCAGGTGTATGCCACGTAAGCCTTTCCTCATAGAACTGTATTACAACCTGGGGGCAGCGTACATTCGCCTGTTTGGCTGGCACCAGGTCTGCTTCATCTGTACCTTGCCACTTCATAAGGAACATCAACTCACCGCTGCTATCAGTTGCACCTGAAAATCAGATACAAATAATTAAATCATCAGAGTATCGCCACAATCACCACATATAATATATTTACATTTTCAATCCCTATTAACCATTTAGTTGCCTCAGTGGTTGAGGGTGACGATTGGGTGGGCTCCTGCCTGCTAAGCCAAGGGGCTTAGGTTCGATCTCTACAAAGGCCTAACATGGCTGATGAATGTGTTTGTCTTGAGTGTGAGTGTTTTCTGTTAGTATGTATGTATGTATGTATTTATATATATATGTATCAGTTATCTAGTAAACTGCAAGCCTTGCGTAATTTGGGTCTGGATGGCACTGTGTGATTTTTCCAAATATAAAATTATAAAAAAAATACCTTTTTTAAAAAAAAATGTTTCTTAAAGATGATGGACTATGCCTAAATATGTATGCATTATATAACCATATATGTATGTTTACGTATAAAATTCACCTTTTTATTTACATATTATACTTTATGATATTATTTTCATATACCATCTTCTATCACTAAATCTATCACTAATCTATTACTATCACAATAAACACAGCCCCTTATTTATGTCTACATTACCAATGGTTAACTGGTAGAAAATGCCTGAAGGCATTAAGTTCACCTATGTACAAAATTAGTGCAATAGAGAATTTTATTATTATTATTGAATATTAGTGTAACGAAACTTTAGGTTAGTAGTATAGCATTTTAAAACTACATTTGTACATTCATGTGGAAACATAAAACTGCCATAGTGTTATAGTATAACTAAGTGGCTTTGTTTTCTGTGCAATGAACATACCAATGATTTTTTCTGGTTCTAATCCTCTATCGAAACCTGAAGCCTTTTTTTCATCGCTTTTTGCCTTTTTCGCACCCTTTAGATCTGGCGTTGCTGCTGATGACTTTCTCTTCTTTGGATCCTTGTCAATTTTGCCTTTACCTTCTGAAATAGTCCAAATATAACCAATTTAGTTGAGTCATCTTAGAGTTGGACTTTTATAGTGTTAAAAATCTAACTGGATGATAGCAGTATGGGGAATGAAAAAATGTTTTTCATTTATAGCACAATTAAAATATACACAGTGTAATTAGGTGGCCAGTGTTTGGGTACAAATAAAGTAATAACATAAACACTATAATACACTATAATAAACTTGTCCCGGTATTTTATGCAATAAATTTTCATAACAAAATAAAGGTAGCCTATATCTATCAGGAGCAAGCATGTCAAGCTAATTCTTTATTGTTAGGCCAACTGACTGAATCGAAGCATCAGCAGATGGAAAAGCTCATAAAAAACCCATTTGAGTACATATACGATACAATGTATAAAAACTAAACAGTAATGTTGACTATTATATGAGCTGTTCTAAAAATTGGAGCAGGCCACGGCAAGATGCATAGAAACTTAAATTTATATGAGAACACTATATTAAACCTTCTTTTTAAAATCTCTACTACAATTTGTCCATGAAAATGCCTGAACAATCAAGGTGGCGCTACACACCCCTGTCTAAAATTTTTTTTAATGTTAAACCAGCCTGTGTGTGGGACATTTTATCTAAATAGTGGTTTTAGTGCCTCCACCCACCTTAAATTTGGTTATAGGTGTGTGATCAGATTCCTACAGCAACTCCTAGATTTTTCATACTAAAAAAAAATTTTATATATAGCTATAGTTCATTCAAGTTGAATTTCATTATAGAAACATTTAAATTTTACACAATAAAAATAAGCCTATGTCCTCTGTCTTTTTAACTATCTGTTGACACTACGTTTTGTTCTGACGTGGTGAAGTAACAAACAAACTTACACATTTATAATATGAGAAGGATTGCAGTTAAAACATGAGTACCTGGAGGCCCGAGCAAATGCTCGGTTTTTTTTAAACAGCACCTTCTATTGTCAAATAGCTTAAGTGTTGCTTAATAACGCCACCTATTGTCAAATAGCTTAAGTGTTGCTTATTACTACTCGCCAATAGATGTCAGGAATAGTCATACTTTTCAGTTTATCACTGCCTTATAAACACGGACAAAACGACGTTTTCTAAAAATGAAACCTAGCTAGATCAATTTATCAACCCTGAAAACACCTACATACTAAATTTCATGAAAATCAATGGAGCAGTTTCTGAGATATTTGTATATACGAGAATTGCTCGTTTAAAGGTATTAGATTGCAATTGTACAGACTCCTACGCAGTTCGTAAAATTATTAACCTAAAAAGAACTGAGATTACTTACCTGCTTCCTTTTTTTTCCTTGCGTCTTCAAAGGTCTGTATAAGATCTGGACAGTCTAGGTTTTCTTCAGGTTCCCATGTATTATCTTCATCGCTGTACCCCTTCCATTTGAGGAAATATTCTACCTGCAATGTATATGAGCTATAGTCAATTTTATTTGTACACATATTAATTAAAAGTTAATAATATGTATCTGACTACTTGAGGCAATACTATTTGTAAAATAATTTAACTAAGAACAGCCACAATGAAATCTTGTAGCATAATAAAATCAGATTTGATTGAAGCTTGTGATAAATCTGGTGTGCAAGTAACTCACATATCTTTGTGTTTCGTTTTGTACCCAAACTGTATCATACATGTATGTATGTAAGTATGTATATGTATTTGTTTGTATCTTTCCTTGTAAGGTTTTAGTCCCATATATTAGATACAATAGTCGATTATTAAATTTCGTCGAATTTCGTATGCGATGTTAGGCCGACGGATCACTATTGTTTTTAAAATTTGAGGTTCAGGTTGACTGGAAGATATCCCTCTTAGGGACAAGTCCGCCCTTGTATAAAAGTAGTAGTATTGGTTTGTTAAGTAAACTTCTGTAATTTGAATATTTATTACAATAAAGTGTATACTTGTCCTCGTGGTGCAACAGTATTGTGACTATATACAATCAGAATGCCTATGGTCTTTCTGTTGTATTTATTTTATTTTTTAATAGTTTTCTTAATAACGTCACTATGAGAACTTCTTGTTTTGTTTGACATGGTAGAATACAATAATATAGGCTGGTAGTGCTGTTTACAATAAACGGCACCTTTCAAATGTTTTATACAATCATGAAGAGAAATACCAGCCAAGTGTGAGTAGGAGTTTTGTTTGATCATACAAGATTTACGCAGATAATACGATTATCCCACAAAGACCAACTGAACGGCACAACTTAGTTAGTCAGTGGGAAATCTTTTTTTGGTCAAAAGTTTTAGATTTTTTTTTGTTTTTTTTAAATTTTAGCAAATGACAGCTATCAAATCAGAAAAGGCTATATCTACATAACTATTGATTTTAGACTAGCAGTTTTTTCAATCTCATCTCATCAAGATCTTTATTTCGGATGACAGTTATCAAACTGGAATTTGATACTTTTGTTGCAATGCTAATACCACTGTTGATACATTTGTTACAAGTACTAGGTACTGAATACAAGAGTACAATATTGATGCTTTTGTTTTGATACCATATCTCTTACATTTAATAATAGAGACATATGGTATCAAAACGAAAGTTAGAAGACATTATTGGAGAACAATATTTATTGTTTATGGCAACAATATATGTGGCCTGTCATATTTTGTCTTCAATCAGTAAAAATTTCCTTTTACAAATTTTTGAAACACAATATGACATCATTTGCTTGTATAGAGTTTATATGCATGCAGTACATGCAACACAAAGGCAGCCGATCACAGCTCATCCACTTGTATCAGATATTTTAATAAGTACATACTTTCCCATTCCTAACTCGACGATCTAAGACTTTCTCTACAGAGAACTCTTCCTCAACTTCAGGTTCACCTTCTTTTTTCTTTTCTGCCATTGTAAATCTGGAACAACAAAAAGATTTGCATTAACATTATTATAAAAAAAATCTGTGGCGAACACCAAATTCAAAACAAAATGATTTTGACAAGGTAAGATAACTTCAATGAAACCAATTATGATTTGCAGTATATACTATATAAAACATGTCTAGTGAAATATAAGCTTGATAGTCTATATTTGTTGCAATATTTAAAAAATAATAAAAGCCATATATTTTTGTTTTGTTTTTATGTTACTGGTTAAATTTCTAAAGACTTTTGTTTCGACAGCACATATTAAACACAATATTTAAGGAGATAAATGCAATATTTAAATATCGTGATAAAGCTGGTGCAGAAGAGGATAGCTGTCTAAGAAGAATCCTCTGTTACCCAAATGGAGTGCAGAAATAAGGAATATTTTTTTTGTATGGGTTTTTCAAATATATATTTTTTCTACATATACTGATATGTATTAAACACACCTCTGTGTATGCTGCCTTTGGGTGGAGACCCAGGAAAGAATAATAACCCTAATCTAATAGTATTTAAGTAAAGAGAGAGAGAGTTAGGTCTTAATTATCAGTTTTTGGATTTTTTTGTTCAAATTTGATGAATCCTGAAAAACAGTTTGTAACTTTAATATAGCAATCAGATTAGCGCAATAACTTGTGAATTTATTTTCATCAATCCTTTTTTTGTACGTAGTTTCTACACAATTTTATTGCACAAGTCATCTTTATTACTTTATGCAGGAGCACAGTTCGCGTTGACGCACAGATAACATATGATATAGTGTTGATGACAAGTACCTGACAAGTCAGGTACCTAGATTGGCTTGTTATGTGTCTGAAAGTACCCCCATGGGTTTTGATTTATTTGTGTCACAAAATTACCATACTTTGGGCATATTTATTTTATTGAATTGACTTAGAAGCTTAATTTTTTTACAACTTTAAGTGACCTTACTTTACTACTTTTGATTTTACTATTTTATTATAATTTCAACTTGATACCTTCATGCGTTCCTGAAAAAAAAATGGTCTTGACAGACAACAAAGTGATCTCATAAGGGTTTATTGCTACCTTTTAAAGTATGGAACCCTAAAAAAATATAAATAATAATTAAAAATGAAATCTGGTCCACAATAATTAGTGGACCCCGCGGAAAAAGAAATTGTGCTGACCCCATGCGAATTTGTTTGATAAGGCCTGTTTTTTTAAGAATTTAGGTCAAACTTTGGCCGAAAATAAGGGCTAAATTGTTGGTCAGAGTAACTAAAAGGGGGCGAAATTGAAAAAAAACACCATATTGTACGTCAGGTGCATCAGTTTACAAAATGCAAGGAGCAAAAATAAATTTTAGATTAACCAATAAAAAACTGCAGAATAGTGTAAACTGCGACAATAAATAAGAAAAAAATAAGAGCAAGCAAACCTACTTTTTTTTATCGTGTAGTATTATTTTTGTACTCCTAGAAGCATGGAATACGAGAATACAAGAATGGAATAAAACTGCCGGCCCGCCATTTTGAACACAACACAACCTGCATCAAGGTAAAATTAGGTAAAAATCAAGATGTAATAATGCAAGGCGAAAATATGATTTCTACTATCATTCTACAATATAATTGCTATCTAAATCACAAATTTTAGACCAATTTACTTACTTTGGCTTGAAGTTAATACCAACAAAACCGGTGTCACGCTTTAGTTAAAAATCTTGCGCGTTGGTTTTTGTTTTTTATTTGGGGTAAGCTTGAGTAAAAAATATCGAATTATCGATATAATAGAAAATAATCGATTTACATCGTGGTATTTTTTAATATCCGATATTTTCTTCTGAATGGACGCTTTTATAATTTACCGTCGAGCGATATGAAACGTCTTTGTGCATTGCGCACTAATCACGCACAGCTCAGTTGGCCTTGCCTTGAACATCAACGATAAAATTGTGTCGTGTCGCTCTACGGTAAATTATAAAAGAATTCAATATCAAATTCGAAGAGCGAGCCGAGCGCGATTTAGGCAAAAGTAAATATAGTAATATTATTCGTTACTAGCTGTTTCGCACGGCTAATGAGGTATTTACTATTTTTAAGACATTTTATTAACTCATTTTTATATCCAACTGTGGGTGGATATTAGCAATCGCTTTTAAAAGAGTAGATAAACTAGAGTCTATATATCATATTTTATAATAGACTAAAAAGCATAGTTTTTTTCTTTTAGACACATCACAAACAGAGCTGAATTACTTTTCTCAGATAAAATTGTTTTGAACAAAATCGGTAAGGAATTTTTGCATATTAACGCAATAGGTAATGGCAACTTAATTCCTGTACTACATGCGCTTGGCCGATACTTTCGTTTTATATTTTACAAAAAATCTGTATGTAGTATCAGATCAAATAAAAAGTTGTAGTAAGGAATGTATACAACCTGGGTATCACTGACTGCCTCCAACAAGCACCATGGTTGAATTATGTATCTAGGAGATTCAGCAAATTTATTTACACTCGGTACCTTCGTTTAAGAACGTCATATACACTTAAAAAAGTTATTCAAATTTAGTCATAAGCCGTATCATGAAATAAAATACTTATTTTAGACTAATAACATTATTTTCTCATAATCACACAAATTTACGCTAACTACAATTTTAGAAATATTGAGGAATTTAACATTTCAGTAAATTAATTACTTTTTAACTATTCTATAGATTATTTACACTGCCACAATTGCGGATAAAAATATTGTCGGCATTGCATGAGAAAGTAATTTTTTTTGTCGATATCCCTTACGAAAGCAATAGTCTTCAATAATTTAGAGCATATTCGTGTATGTTGCAAAGAACTCCAACCATCGTCTTTTCTTGCATTTTTAATCAATGCTTATTTGTTTCAAGAATACTGGGAAACCTTTTAACAATTCAAAAATAAAAGTGTTTTAGTTTGAGCACAATAAAAGTAATTATGGATGTTCCCGATATGTGTCGGGATACAACTTACAACACTATGAAGTAAGCAAAATATCAAAAATACCAGCATAGAGTAGACATGGGTAAACTCAGCGTCGAATCTGCTCAAAAACGCAGCTCCAACCGACTGAGCTTCAGCTCAGATCCAAGATGCGCAGCTCACGGCTCAAAAGATACACAACTCAACCGTTCGCTTATTGAACCTCATCTCAGCTTTTTCATCATTGTCGCTCAAAACTGCGTTGGATCATCGCTTCCGGCTCTTTATACGAATTGAATCGCACTATGAACTTTTCATGAAAGCTATAAAACTTTTCTTAGTCAAAATTTATAGTTAAAATTAGTTCAAAATACATATATTTAGAACCAATTAATATATTTTGAAATAACAACAAACGTAAGTTAAAAATGTAATTGATTTACTGAATCTGATAATAAGAGCCAAGTTAACACAATGTCCTCCAAAAATTTCCTAATTCTTCTAAAATAAATTATTCCCTATTTTACCCCCTAGGAAAACATTTTCTAAAAACGATAAAAACGAACATGTTTATATATAAATTGATAGACTAAAATCCGTATGTATGTGATCTATATAATAGTATGTGAAATGGATTTGGACACAAACATGATATGTTCAGTTGAAAGTTATAAATTATGTTTGTATTTTTATTGAAAAACTTAAATGCGCTGATTAAAGAAATTAGAAAAAAAAAATTACTAGTACTAGTTTTTGAAATGCATTATTTTGTGTAAATTTGACGAATACATTTTTGTGGGTAAGGTTCTAGTAAAAAAAACTGATTTTTGTATGTGTATGTTTTTCCATGATTAATTTACCAAATTCCAGATTGTGATTAGTAAAATCGTTTTCGTGTGCATGATAACTGATATACCAAAACAAGTTGTTACCATTAATTTTATTAAATGCTTTTGGCACGACTACACTGAGTACATAGGACAGAGAGCGCCGGTTTCGTTCAATCTCCACGATGGCAATTCCTCCCCAACCTGCCCGCACACGACGCTAACTCCTCGTTTTCTAAAGATCGAATCAGTGAGCTGATTATATAAGCTAACTGATGCTACCGCATTAACGCATCTAAGACTAATAGATTGGGATTTATTAAGCAAGACGATATAGACAATTTTGTTACGGTTAACATTTCTGTCCGGATACCCGGATTTATATTTTGTTGCGATCTTAAAGACGTTTCACGTCAAAAAAAATAGGCAAAGACAAACAAGTATAATAAATATCTTTTTGGCACACGGGTAGTAAAATGCCGGGTTTTGATATAGTGAATTTTTTATACCACTTTTTTTAACTGTAAAGGTAGGTTGGTGATTTTCTGTTTGGTGTTGCCCGAGTTTTTAAGACATGTTTATTTACATATGGGCTTGTTATTTTATAGATAATTAAATAATTTTGTTACTCGCATTTGCATATGACCATAGAGGAAACAAATACTGCGTAAGACATATGACCATGCCTGCTGCTTCTACCCCCCCTCCCATACAGGGAGCCGTGTTGATCTATGGTATAAACTTATAATTCATAAAATCCACATAAAATCACATGGCTTGCCAATGGAAATAAATATACACTCCACAAAAACAACCGGGAACGGTGCGTACTGTAGTTTGTTATTCAAGTTTTATTATATATTTTAAAGAAAAGAACAGAATATTTTTAAGAAATTAAAGACACTGATAAACAGCTGGATCTCAAACAAATATTGTTGGCGGTGGGCACTGCTTCAAGAGTGCGAGAATGGCTTTTGTTATCTCTTTTTAATACACATAAAAATAGCATTAGAATGACAAATACTTCTTACTAGTTTACTACCTATATAAGCTTGCTTGCTCAACGGTTATCTGTCATCAACGCTTCTTTAAGAGTATAAGTCTAAAGTAAAAGTCCTAAGAGTTGTGTTCTAGAATCCCGGAAGCCTCAGAGGTAAAACCTCGGCTCTCAAGAAGTTATTCCAAGAGCACAGTATACATATGGTCCTTCTAGGCAAAACCAAGTTACGTCCTGCGGGTCGATTCCATAAAAAGATTGCTAACCTTTTTGAAAGAAATAAGATATACATTGCGGTTTCGCGACAATCGATGAATGTCATACGTAATTTCAAATGCGCAAATATGTACACCTTATTTCTATGGATTTCAAACGAGAATTGTTAGCTGTCATTTTACGGAATCGAGCCGCCGAGCAACTGTTGGTTACCTAACTTTGTGACGAAATCTCCTCGGATGGCATTGCGTATAGTCCGTACTGGTCCGAAAAGACTTCGATTTCGTGGCACTACCTCCTCCACCCTTTTCATCAACGAGCTTCACAGGAATTATGGTGAAGGTGGGTAAACATCAAAACACAGTAGCAGAACTGCTATGATCAAAAGTGTAAAATGTTACTAACGTAAAATCTGTTTTATACCAAAACAAGCACTTTTAGCACTGCACTTAGGGCAGGTAGATGAAAGAAAAGTCAATTTCAAACGTATTGTTATTATAAATGGCTTTCAGAATCGGGTGTAGATCTAGCTTAAACATAATGTTTATTTTTTAATTCTTATTAGTATGGTTCTTTAATATTGTTTAGTTTAAGATTTGTACTAACAGAAAAATGAGTTGAAACTAAAGTTTTTTTTTGCTAGACAGATTAAATTGTAGAAATTCTCGAGATTTAAACAGTTTCGAATATTCTAGATTTGGACGACGCTTTATTACACAACCTAGACTACGCATTTACTGAAATTGACGAACAGGATTTTAAGCATAAACGTTTTTAATAACGACTTTTCAGAGCTGCTATTTGGTTAATTGTAATTTATTGTGCAATGAAACCTAAAAAATAGTCTGCTCAATATTAGAATAGTGTTCATGTAAATAATATTTTAAAAATATTTTCAAAATTCTGTAGATTTTGGTAAATTTAGGATCTTGATACTGCGATTTGATATTGATTTGGCTTACGCCCCGGGCATCTAAAACTCCACTGCTGATGACTCCCTTACTTACCCTTGTCTTATGCGACTTTAACGCCAAACACCAACGATAGGGTTCCAGAATATCATTAAAACCTGGTACAGGCCTAAACCCAACGCCGAGGCGCACAATTACATCGTAATGCTGCAAATGGTCTTAGGATGATACAATCTCCAAGGCCAGCGAATCTCTATCGTTAAATGACTTATACCCCAGTGTCCATTCAGCCCCTGACAGTCAAGGTAACCGCCGTTACTCTGCAGAGGAACGTGCGGAACTCTGAGCGAGTGATTTCAAGGACCAATTTCAACCAAACTCCATTGTTGACCACACTCACATATCATTTATTGAGGAGCTTATACAGCAGACAATCAATCTAATATATATTGATATGCTTGATGGATCCTTTCGTATTTTATTTTTAAATCAAAACATCCTTTATGTTAAATGTGAAACAAAAACATGCACTAGGCAGAAAAAACTCCATTGCTATGAAGGCAAAAATGTATATTTTAACGTTTTAGGCCGGCCGCATATGTACGTGCCGGACAGGCACTCTGTGCATACATTTTGTCACGAGAAATTTTGTGTGTGGGGGTTAGTACAAAATATACGCACGGACTGCGCGTCCGATGCGGCGGGTGGCGCGCGCGAAAATTTTTTTATCAGAAATATCTCGCAACGTGCGCTCGGCCTTAACCATGTGTGGTGGCTAGCTATAATATATTATATTATATAATACTCTAAGAGTGCAAAAATTTTAGCATATTTTAATATAAAATAGCTCCGTGTATGATGGTCTTTAAAGTCATATTTGTGTATTATTTCTATGGTTTGTTCCACTAGAGCCATATCTAAGGAAGAAAGAAAAGAATAAAATAAAATCTGTGCGTACGGGTATTTTAAAAAGTGTGTAGTAACACTAGCAACCAACCCTGAAAAAAAAAATCTAAGCAAGAAGTTGTTGTGCGAGGACTGTAAATAATTTTTGCTAAAAATTACTCAAAGCTTTACACTTGCAAAGGCAAGCTAAGTAAAAAGAATTTATCAGCTAACGAATAATGCTTAAAGGGGTGTAAAGACCTAAATGAGGTGCCTTATGAAACAAAAAACTATCATTGCGCACGATACATCAACGCCATTTTGGGGCAAATTTTGTGTGTAAGTCCTAAGTAATTTGTGATATTTCCAAAGATCAATCCGTAAATGAATTGGCAATCAAGGACTATTAGGGTCAGCGTATTGTAAAGATCTTATGCTCAACGGCAATATGTGAAAGATCCTGCGGTAATGCCTAACTGCGACTCCGGATGCTTTGAAGAAGTGGGTTGCGGCAACGTCGAGGATTCGCATTAATTAGATTAAAGTGGTGTGTTCTTAATCTCTATTAACTTTATTTTTGAGTACAGTGTGTTATGCAAAGTGAACTTTAGTATTAAGGAAACTGAAAAGGGACAAGTGTTAACATAGACAGCGTGGCTAGTGTTATCAGTGGCGTTTCCGACTGTTGCAGATAGCAGGTCTGTGGAGGATGGCCTGGTGTCGTGGTAGCGCTCCTTTTAACTGACGGACGCTGCCGGCTTTCAGCTGGCAAGAGCAGTATGTGTTCTGTTTTACATGGTCTAGCTTTAAATTACCCTAAACAACCTTCTATATTTGTATTTTCCTTGCAATACATATTGAGGCTATGAACATCAGGGCTGCCTTAACCAACACCTTTTAATGTACAGTACTAGTTTTTTTCTGGGTACGAGGTTTTGTCTTAAATAATAATAATAACATTAAAATAATAGTAGATTAAACAAACTAACCTAATACAACTTACATTAAAGTGGACACCAAAATTGGTCAGACTAGATTGACAGTTCACATGACAAATGATACCACAGTTCAATTTAATAATGCATACCTGTGATATTTATAAATAATTTTTAATGACTAGATGAGAGTCTAGACAAGTGACAATAGTGATAATAAAAATATAAATAAATGCCTTACTTGTCTAAATAAATTGGATTTTCTCCTTGTATACTTACAAGCAATCTGCATCCTGCATATTTGGGCCAAAAATAATGTTTCTATTGCCTGTGGCTATTAACAACTGTGATATTGTTGGTTTCTTTCTGTTTTTTCTTGAGTTTAACTGTACAAATGTACTTTATTTAATGTATTTTGTACTTTTGTAGTTCCATTCAATATACTATTCTGACCATTAGTTATTAAATTTTAATTAACGGTATGAATGTCCTTTTTTTACTATATTAATGATGTCACATTAACAACTATTAAAGTGTTGGGTGTTTTTGCATGGGACTTTAAATATTAAGGCTATAACACCAATTTATGCTAACTATGATTAATAAATAACACCAATGAATTAAAATAAAACTTATAGTTTTGGCTTTCTCTATTTAAAGCTGTTCCTAAAATACTATTGTGCTTAAAAAAATATCGGTATTGTGTCTTATATTTATAGTTTTAGACTGATTACTTTAAATGTAAAGCTTTAACTAATTCTAAAGTTTTCAACGGGCTTCTTAAAATATAATGCTTCTAACATTCATAATGTAGCTGCTTATCAAAAAACCTAAACAAAGCTAAGCCCTGTCTATCACAGAAAATTTTTCTTTGTCCAGTGTGAAATGTTCTTTATGTAAATGTTATTTACTTTACATATAAATAAGAGCCAATAACAATGCTCCCATAGGCATATACTGGGCTTACTTGCTGTATAACTCAAAAGCTTATCAATGAAGTGAGAGAGAGGTCATAACATCTACTAGGGTTTTCTTATTTGACTATGGAATACGGAATCCTATAAAAATCTGAGAAATATGGACAAGTTTATCTCTATAAACTTTTTAGAAAAACATTGAAATTTGTCTAACTTTAAGTAATTTGTAAAATATCCAAAATACAAGATAAAAACATCTTAATGTGTTTTTGGTAATATTTTTATAAATGCAAAAAAATATAGCTAAATTGCAATTCTTAAAATCCAATTTCCTTGCATAGTGTAGTTATACAGTGGTTTTGGAACATTACTACTTTATTTTGAGCCACACAGAGTGTTTTCTCTTGATCAAAAAAAGTAAGCGACAGTGGAGCAAAATTTTATGGGTCAGCAAAGTCAAATTTGTTTCTATTTAAATTAGGTTTTTACCTATAAAATACTATTTTTATGAAAGTTTTGTTCAAAACCTTAAGCTAGAGTAGTGACTCAACAATCTTAAGTTTTTTCCCATTCCTGTTTCTCAACACATCCATAGGCTGCATTCAAAATCTTTATCTTACAACATAATGGTGTTGTATGCCACATTAACCTGACAATAACCAGTGTTAAAACTGTCATTTAATCAAGCAAACTTCACTTTGACATTTGTGACATCAGAAGGCTTTGAACCCTGCTTGAGGTTGGTGTTGACAGTATTAACATTGGTGTTACAAGAGATTCCGCACACCTCAGTGTCATCACCCAATAGTTGATTTCAAAGGAGTTCATGTTTGTACACTAACACCAGAACACAGGGGTTTAAAACCAAACAGCCCCTTGATGGTATCAAACATTATGAATCTCATCTTCAGACGTGACGTTGTTGACTTTGTTAAAACTGGTATTGTGCCACTAGTGTTTCCAATTAATATAGTGCTGTCATCTTGGTGAATTCTAGGACCCGTTCATTTTGGTATAAAAAGTTTGTAAAATTGATACTTTTTACAATTTTGATAACATTAGATTTGCCACTGACACCTTTTGTTAAGTTAACTTCAAAATGTTTCTAACAAAATTTGTGTTTGCAAAACACCAATGTAAATCAACCTTTCCCAAACTACCATAAACAGTGAATATGTATAGGCTGTATGACATTACACTAAAATCCCACTTCCAAGATGTGGGTTTAACTAAAGTTTCATATTTCGGTGGCAAAAGTGACAAGAATAACATAAATATTGTGAATTAGTTCCTGACAGTTTGTTACAGATAATAAATTA
The DNA here is from genome assembly GCA_946406115.1 of Apoda limacodes. Lineage (NCBI taxonomy): Eukaryota > Metazoa > Arthropoda > Insecta > Lepidoptera > Limacodidae > Apoda > Apoda limacodes. Next base: position 15,845,096 of record OX291559.1, read on the forward strand.
AATAGTTATACTTATTACTTATCCCAAATAGAACACACCCTGAATTGTAACACTAACTAGCATCTGTTAATATTTACAGACAATTTGAAGACAAGAAAAATTGTAAAAATATTTCTGATACATAATTAAATACAATACAATAACAGTGGTGGTAATTTCTGCCCAAACTTCTTAATAACCTGATTTGATTTGATTTTTGTTTTTAAATCAAAATATAAACTAAAATTCAGGATACTTAAACATTTAAGCCGAAGTTCATCATTATAGTAATTTTTAATTGATTTTTAGAACACATAGTTTAATAGATAGAGGTGGAATGGGGGCACATTTTTACATAAGAAAATAACTCTAAAAATATAATACAGAAAAATTTACTTAGGAAATTAAAAATTATTTTATTTAAAAACACCTATCCAATGACACCCCACAAAATGTGGTGTGTGTGTTTGTTTGGAATCAAATGTGGTTCTTAGATTTCTTTAATGGTTCCAATGAAATATGTTTAGTTGAGAATAGTTTTAATATTACTTAAAATGAAATAATAAATTCAAATGTTAACAATTCCTTGTCCACATTCTTCAAGTACCTAATTCAAAATGGTTGCATATTTATGTTGAAACATTTTTTTTTAAATTATCAAAGAGGAAATCAAAAATGTCCATTAACAGGGGTAATGCCCTTAAATATTTTATTTCTGAGTGCTAAACACTAAGACAATTAGAAAATAAAAGTTCTAATAAATAATGAGTGTGATTTTTTTTTTTATTCTTAAGCAGTTAAAAAGTCTTTTATAAGCGACCACTACCCATACAACAGGATTATGGTTCCCAAAGGGCAAGTAACCCTAAAAAAACTTGGAAAGCTCCTGGGCCTTTTAGATTTTGCTATCACATTACTAGTACACTTTGTCAGGTAACATGCTCTATAAGAAAATCTCGCCTGCTAAGGCGACAAAGCCCCAACCACACTATATGTAATGCATTACATGCAGTATGCTCATAAGTTGACTCCGCCTTCCCACTGTTAAGATTCTGTGACTATTTGCATAGAACAGGCAGACATCTGCATGTACATGTACATATTTTGTTTAAGTAGTGTTAGTAGCCACAAATAGCACAGTATTTTTAATTTTGTATGAAGTGTGTTAACAAAACTCCAAATTGACTTGACCAACAACTCATTGTTCCAGATTAAAATGCCACGCCCTGGCAGCCTCAAGGATCCAGACATTGCAGAGTTGTTCAGCAAACATGATCCAGAAAAAATATTTGAGGATCTCCGTGAAATCGGCCATGGGTCTTTTGGAGCAGTTTACTATGCTCGCTGCAATCTCACCAAAGAGATTGTGGCTATTAAAAAGATGTCATATTTGGGGAAGCAAAGTGAAGAAAAGTGGCAGGACATCTTGAAAGAAATCAAGTATGTTTTTTATTTCATTTGTTTGTTTGTCTACACTGGAACCATACTGTTAGATGTAGGCTTTTCCATGTGTCTCCATAAAGCCACCTGCTTTTACTTCTACTGCATCCTGCAGTTATGATTAGGTTGTCTGTCCAACACCTTTTTTTTATGTACTGGTTTTAATTATGTACAAACATTTAGAGACTAAATTATAAATCAATTGTAAAACTGTATGAGAAGCCTTCAAGAGGCTTGCTACATCAGCATCTGGTCTTGTCTGTTTGTCACAAGGACAGATAGTACTTTCTTTTCTTAACTTTGTATAAACTAGATAAAGGTGAGAAAAACATTCTTTTTACAACCCTAAAATCCAATTCATATGCAAGACTTAGAGTTAAAGCATAATAATATACTACTGCGACACTTATCCCACATCCCGGTCAGAGATATTATGAATCTATACATGTTATGCACTTGACAGTTCATTAGTGATCAAGTGATCAAAGCATGTCTTAATTTAATTTCTCCAGCCCATTAGTTGTAGTACTATAAAACATATTATTATAAGTCAGACGTGTGTCTCTACACTGAATTGCCCTGTTTAAAACTTTGGAAATCTCATCAAAATCGTTTTTTTTTTTATGTATATTGTATATATAATTTATTTATCAAAAATATCTTTTCCTAGTTATAGCCTCATATTGTATGATGTTAATAATATGCCTATATAATATTATAGTTTAGCAATTTATTAAGACTAGTAAAATGTATTATATTCAGATTCCTGAAGCAACTTGAACACCCAAATACAATAGAATACAAAGGGTGCTATAAGCGAGAGCACACAGCATGGCTTGTGATGGAATACTGCGTTGGATCTGCATCCGATATTATTGAGGTAACCACTCTTTTATTGTAAAAACCTTGTGCAATTAAATTTATTTGTGGGCATTAACACAACTATTCGACAGTGTGACAACGATTGTGTGTACTTCAAGTCGCTTCAGTCGCACACATCGAGCTATTGTGATAGCGACCTAAGTCGTTGCAGTTCTTATTTTTGAATAATCTTATAATTTGTATTAATTGATGAACCAGATTGTGCTGTACGATTTCTTAACACAAGATACAACATTCTATTAAACGTGACTAAGTTACCAGTGAATCTGAATCTTCATAAACTCATTCTTATACTATTTTTGATTTCAAGAACTGCACTACGTCCGTATATTTTATATTAGTAAAGTTGTTGTGACGTTCTTATTAGTCATTAGTCACTATAGTATAAATGTGTAAGCATCTGTGCAAAAAGTATCAATATCCTATTTACTATCAGTTAATATAAATTCTTATCTATTATACAGATAAAAGAGATATTAGAGTGTGGTGTAGAGAAACTTTTTTTTGGGTTGAGGTGAATCACATTTAGATTTTTACCCGATTGCGCTAGAAGGAGGGTTATATTTTTCGAATGTTTTTATGTATGTATATTTCTTCGGCACGCTCTGTAGCCGAAACGGCTTAGTGGATTTTAGCTTGAGGGACGTCGTTAGATTCGTCTCAATTGTGATAGTTATACTAGGTTCATAATAATCAAAAAAAAAATGGTGGATTTAATGTGCGGGATAAAAAAAAAATTTTCAAGTCCCTCGAATGCAACACTTATAATAAAATAGTCAAATGCAAGTAAAAAAACCTGGAAAATAATAACACTAATAAGATGTGAATAAAAATAATTAAAATATCCGACTACAAAAACATTAAGAAGAAAACTGAAATTTAAACATACCAAATTTTTGACTAAAAGCAGATGGGACTAATTTTAATGTAAGTTTAAATAGTATACAGATTTCTCACACTATAGTAGTTACCTAAAAAGAGGTCCGTCCGTTTGCTTGTAGTTAAATATTTGTTATATTTTAATTTCTATTTACTACTTCAATGTTTTTGCTTTTTCGTATAGACTGTGTTACACTTAGTAACTTTAACAATAAATATTTTGCCCTTAAAATGCGTTATTCAACATATATCTAATATATAAAAGAGTAAACTGACTAAGGGTCAGCTCTGACCGAGACGCGACGCGGCGTTTTTGAAATAGCAAAACATTATGGACCATGTTTACTCGACAAAAAGATACAAATTATAGTGACAGCTTACATGTCGAACTACACCAAGAAGCGGCGCCGACGTTAGACGGCGTAAACAAAGATACGCATTCTTTTTTCAAAGTCAAAGTCAAAATGGTTTGTTCAAATTAGGATTTTACAATCACTTTCGAATCGTCAAAGTTATGAAATACTATTTTTTGAACCCTCCCACCTTCCCTCCGGTTCACAATGTTGTTGATTTCTACCGAGAAGAATCGGGCAAGAAACTCGATAGTTACTCTTTTAAAAAACATCATAAAAACTAAAAATACAATCAATGTCTTAAATAAACAATTTAAGCTGTATAATTTTATTTTATTTCCATTTTAATTTGGTTTACCTATGCATCCTGTCATTGAGCATCTTCAGTCCCAAGAATTTTTATCATTTACATAGTCTGAAATATTGTAGTATGCATTTTTACAAAGTACTTGTTTAATAAAAGATTTAAATTTACTTGTTGATAGCTTTTGATTATTATAAGTAACTTTGTGGTAAAAGTGTATACATTGCCCCATAAAAGAGTTACTTATTTTGTGTAGACGTGAAACATGCACCAACAGCTTATTTTTACTTCTAGCATTTACTTTGAGAACGTCACTTTTCTTGCTGAAACTATTGATATTTTTATGTTCATATGAAAGATTTTCATATATGTACTGCGACGCTACGGTTAAAATTTTTACTTCCCTAAACCTATCCCTCAGAGATATCCTAGATCCTAATTTATAAATAGCACAATTGCCCTTTTTTGTAACAAAAATATTGTATTTACATCAGCAGTGCTACCCCACAATAGGATGCCATATGTCATTAAACTATGGAAATAGCTAAAATATACTATTTTTGCAGTGTCGACATCGGTCAATTGTCTTATTTTCTTGATCGCATACACAGCAGAGCTAAGTTTTTTGGCTAGGTTATGAATATGAGGACCCCATTGAAGTTTGGAGTCCAGCATTATGCCAAGAAAGACTGTTGAATTAACAAGTCCTTTTGTCTAGTAAACAAGCTTCACAATGTGTTGCTATCTCAAAAAAGATCCTAATTTATAAATAGCACGAATTGCCCTTTTTTGTAACAAAAATGTTGTATTTACATCAGCAGCGCTACCCCACAATAGGATACAATATGTCATTAAACTTATGAAATAACTAATATATACTATTTTGCAGTGTCGACATCGGTCAATTGTCTTATTTTCTTGATCACAGCTACACAGCAGAGCTAACTTAGTTAGTAAGGTTTATGTTATTATGTAGGCCAGCACTAAGAAAAAAAAAAAAGTGGGTAGGGTGTACAACTGTTTTTACAAATTATTTAATATAAATTTATTTACACATTTATTCACATTTTTTTCTACATAATATGCAAGATTGAGATACTGTACCCACCAGCTGTTATTATCTCCAGTTACCAAGCACTCTTCGCTGCACTACAAGTTGTTTGAAGGTATCAAGTAAATATTATTTGTACAATGGAATCCATCAAGCAATCTATATCTGACATGGCAAAAATGTTTACTACACAAATGGCACAATTCCAAGCTGAGCTAAGAGAAAACCCAGCTCCATCTTCAGATCTGGCCGCTAACTTCGCTAGCTTCAAAACCTTTGTTCTGTTTTCTCTTAATAATTTACATACACAAGCACAACACTTGGCCAAGGAAGTTGACAGGATTGAAATGAGGAGTCGCCGCAAAATTCTTCTAGTGCATGGTGTTCCCGAAAATAAGTCTGAAGACACTGTTGTGTCTGTTACAAAAATTGCAGTGGAACACTTAAAAATATCTTCTTTCAACAAAGATTCGATAAGCCACTGTTATCGCATGGGAAAGGCTTCAAAGGAAAAGCCAAGGCCTATTTTGGTAAAATTTCATGAAATATCAGTTCGTGATAGGTTGTGGTTTGCCAAAACTGGTTTACGGAATACCGGCATAACTTTATCCGAATTCCTCACAAAGTGTCGGCATGAGGCGTTTATGGCTGCCCGAGAACGCTTCGGTGTAACCAAATGTTGGACTCGAGGAGGTTCTATTGTTATCCTAACGCCTGACGGTAAGCGGCACAGTGTTATCAGTTGTGATGAAGTCGACCTGATCTCCACTGAGACCACATCTACTACAGTGACATCCGTGACCTCTGTTGCTGCAGCTTCCATGGAGACGAAAGCTAACAAGTCGAGGAGGACAACCAAAAAATAGCCGGTGTTGCTATCTCTAGTGCAAGTCACGAAACTCATTGCAATGACGTTGGCAAATAACTGGTCGCACGCCACTCAATTTTTCACTACACGAACATATCACTTTAAATGTAAAATTACCTTCGTTTTTAAAAATGTTTTGTATTAGTCAGGTTATTTTCTGTTTTGTTATCTTTTTTTAATTGACATTTCATTTTTTTTCTTTTTTTGCGGTCTGGATACACACTATTCAGCCGTATGTTTTTGTTACTTTATTTTTTGTAAGAATGAGTGTAGGTACTTGTTTGTTGCTTTATTTTTTTGTAAGAATGAGTGTAGGTACTTCTAATAATTTTCTTTCTTTAGACAGCTGGCAGGTAGAGTATTTAGTTATACGCCTTGTTTATATATTTTATTGTTGGTTAAGTATATTGTGTATTTAGTATTTATATAATATTGTTTATATTTAAATATATGTATAACATAGGTGTTGATGATGATTATAATAGTGATGATTTTTTGTCCTGTTCTTCAGACGGATTGAACAGTGACATTAGTTTCCAAAGTTTTACTGCTTCTCTCAGCGCAACCTTGACTTCAACCTTCTCAGATTCACTGAAAAATTTTAATGTCGTTCACTTCAACGCCCAGAGTATCCCAGCTCATTACTCTGATATGCTAGCATCCTTTGATAACAAAGATATTCATGCCATCCTTGTGTCAGAATCGTGGCTGAAACCCTGTCTACCTTCTACTTCTTATTCCTTACCTGGTTTTCAGTTAATACGTAACGATAGAAATGACAGAGGTGGTGGTGGGGTAGCTATTTATCTCCGTTCCCATATTTCATATTCTATTATTTCGACGTCTCCTCAAGTTTCCTCTTTGAATACTGCCGAGTACCTTTTTATCGAAATAGTTATTTCTAATACGAAAATTCTACTCGGCGTACACTATAGTCCTAATCTTCATAGTAACTACTTCTCTAATTTTGAAAATATCCTAGAAACCCTAACACCTCAATACAACCACACTATTATTATGGGTGACTTCAACACTTGTCTGTTAAAAAATAACAGCCGTGCTCATCAACTAAGGACAGTGGTGGATGGATGCAACTTGCACATATTACCTCTCACTGCCACACACTTTTTTCCCAATAGCACTCCTTCTTTACTGGACTTAATGATAGTTTCTTCTCCCACACACGTTTTTAAACATGGTCAGTGCGCTGCTGATGCTTTTTCATACCATGACTTGGTTTACCTTTCATACAAGATTCGTCCTCCCAAATCCAAATCGAGAATGCTTCAGCAACGCAATTTTAGTGGGATGGATATTAAACTCCTGTCTGATGATGCTTGCAACATCGATTGGTCTATGGTCATTAATGCGCCTACTGTTGATGAAAAAATAAGATTATTTAACTCATTTATTATCGATTTGTTTAACATTCATGCTCCTATACATACCGTTAAAATCAAACATGTTCCGGCACCCTGGCTTACGGACGAAATAAAATCTTTGATGACGAAACGAAATCGTGCCAAGGCCAAATACAAGGTTACTCCTAGCGACAGTAATCGTACAAAATACACACTCTTGAGGAATCGCTGCAATAGGATGTGTAGAGATGCACAAAGACGCCATATTCACAAATCCGTTGAAAACGGTGATCCAGCGAAAGTCTGGAAATTTCTTAAGTCGTTAGGAGTTGGGAAAATGAAACTTCCTTCTATTTCAAATAATACTGATATCAATCTCCTTAATCAACACTTTATTTCTAACGTTGACTTTGACAGCAACAAAAAAAATAAAACATTAAACTCACTTTCTTCATTGCCAACTCCTGACTTTCCTCCTTTTTTTCTTAATCGATTTTCTGATTGCGATGTTAAGAAGAACATACTCGCCATTTCATCCGATGCTGTCGGTGAAGATTGCATTAGTCGTAATATGATCGTTCCCATCCTTGATATTATAACTCCTGTCATTACCAATATCCTGAATCATTCCATTTCCACTGGTGTTTTTCCTGAATCCTGGAAGGATGCTAATGTAATTCCCTTACCAAAGAAATATAATCCATCCTCCTTTTCTGATTTTCGTCCTATATCCATTCTTCCTTTCTTGTCAAAAGTTTTGGAACGGCTTGTATATCAACAGTTGTCCCATTTTCTTACAAGAAACAACCTTTTAAATCCCTTACAATCAGGTTTCCGTCCCGGTCATAGTACGACTACTGCACTTGTCAAAATAACTGACGATATACGTTTTGGCATGGAAAATAAAGAGGTCACGGTTCTGACACTCTTAGATTTTAGCAACGCTTTTAACACCGTGGATCTGGACATTCTGCTACTCATTCTTAGTTCTCTTAACATTTCTCCAATCGTTATCGATTGGTTTCATAGTTACTTGCGTGGACGCCGGCAGCGCATAAAAGTCGATGATACACTATCTGACTGGTGCAACACAGCCGCAGGTGTTCCGCAAGGTGGCGTTTTGTCTCCTCTCCTGTTTGCTATTTTCATTAATTCTATAACATCTCAATTATCTTCTCTCTACCATCTCTATGCAGACGATCTTCAGATTTACACACAAACTCCTATTAGTGAACTGACAAACGCTATCTCAATAATTAATCGAGATCTTGATCAAATTGTTAAATGGAGTGAATCCTATGGCCTCATTGTTAATCCTACGAAAACACAAGCAATCATCGTAGGCAGTTCGAGACTTATATCCAATATTGACTGGAACGAACTCCCATTAGTAACTGTGAACGGAGTTTCTATCCCTTACAAAGATACAGTTAAAAACCTGGGTATATTTATCGATCGAACACTATCTTGGGGTTCGCAAATAAAGGAAGTTAGCAAGAAAATATTTGCTTCAGGTAAATCTTTAGGCAGATTGCGCAATTTTTTACCAATTCCCACTAAAATTGCTCTTGCGAAATCTCTTCTTCTGCCTATTCTCGATTATGCTGATGCTAGTTATATTGACCTTACCGAGGAGCAGCTTAATAAACTTGAGCGACTTCAAAACTTCTGCATTAGACTCATATTTGGTCTACGTAAGTACGACCATATTTCCGAATTCAGATCAAAGCTCAAGTGGCTCCCAATTCGACTTCGCCGGGATGCTCATGTTCTCTTTCTTCTATATAACGTCCTGTTCAATCCAAACACACCAGTATACTTAAAGAAACGTTTTAATTTAATCGGAAATACTTCTCTTCGAGAGACTACACGCTGGATGCTAAAAATTCCTTTGCATTCCTCACAATTTTATAATGATTCTTTTACTGTAAAGGCTGTTAGATTATGGAACGCTTTACCTTTGGAAATAAAAAGAGCAAAATCGAAGGCAATATTTAAAAATCTTATAATTGCTCATTACTTGAAGAACTAAAATAACATCACTACCTATATTTGTTTATATATATTTACTTATACGTAGTACTATTATAATTATATTTATTATACATGTGTATTTATATATGTACTTCTATTTATGTATATTTATACATACATTATTTATATATAATTTTTATGTGTAATTATTTATTTTATATGCATTATTGTATTATATATATACTTCTTAATAACTGTATCGAAACACACCTACTATACTTTGTTTAACTTTATTATTTCCTCTACCCAAAGGTTGTCTGGAAGAGATCGCTTTAAAGCGATAAGACCGCCTTTTGTTTTTCTCTATTTGTAAATATGTTTTGTTTGTGATTTTTTTTATGTTGATGCAATAAAGTATAATAATAATAATAATAATAAGAAAGGATTTTGCAAAAATCATCTCTAAGAGGGGTTGGAAGTTTGTATGGAAATCCGTCATTTCTGAAGTTAAATACATAAATATAGATATGACTATATAACCTATCATTTCAAAAATAGGTGTCTTAAAAAACAAATTAAAATCCAATCCAAAAAAAGACGTCATAACGCTCCTAAGACAATTTTTTTTAAAGCCTGCGGCTCAAGATTATTGTTTTAACCTAAAGTATCTGTTTGCCAAACGGCTATCCTACATCGATTTGCGGTTTTCTTTTGCGTACAACTTCTAATATATTGGAAGTATATTGTAGTCTCGTCATTCCAACGTTAGAGGCGTCAATAACCTTTATGATGACGTAATAATATCATTAATGCTACTTATGTAATGTCAATATTTAGCGGTAACAAATAAAAATAATAAAATCATCAAAACATACATAAATAGCTATAAAGTACACACTTAATCTATTCACCAATATGCATTTGTCGAAGCTGACTGAGTATCATTTAAATAAAATAAATGAATATTTATAATGTTATATAAAAATAATGTAGAACATTATAAAGAACCAGTAATAAATATATATTGTTTTGAATTCCCATAAATGACTCTCTATGTGCTATTTGTTGAGTTATCTTCTCGTTTTTATTAGGATAAAGTTTAGTAGGTAATAACATAATACAGAGAGACACCAGGACAATCTAGGACAACGGGAAGTATCCCATAGGTTTTGATTTAGTGAATGCCAAAATATGCGACAAAAAGGACCGTATGTCGGGTGTATTTTTTTTATTTTTATTTTTTTACAGCTTAAAGGGACCGTGGACCTTAGTATTTTATATTGGTTTCAACTTAATACCTTCACGCGTTCCTGAGAAAAGGGTCTTGACAGACAGACAGACAGACAGCAGACAAACAGGCAGCAGACCGACAGACGACAAAGTGATCCTATCAGGGTTCCTTTTTTCCTTTTGGGGTACGGAACCCAAAATATATATATATTGAACATGTATAGGTTCACAAGAGGCCACTCCGCGAAGAAGAAATTGCATCGATATGCGAAGGCGTAGTCTGCGGGTTATCTTACCTGCATGGCCTGGGGCGTATACACCGCGATATCAAAGCTGGCAACATTCTACTCACGGAGCTGGGCACAGTGAAGCTAGCGGACTTCGGCAGTGCTAGTATTAAGTGTCCGGCGAATAGTTTCGTTGGTACCCCGTACTGGATGGCGCCCGAGGTCATACTAGCGATGGATGAGGGACAGTATGATGGAAAGGTAATTATTGCTACTTTATCTTCTTTTTTATACCACTAAGGTGGCAAACAAGCTTACAGTCCGCCTGATGGTAAGCGGTCACCGCAGCCTTTTTACTTCATTACCCGTTTATTTTCTAAATCGCACTGCTCGCTAAAGGCTTATCAATTTAAGAAATGCTTCTTTCCTCCCACAATCGCTGCCACGTTGATGGTATAAAAATTTTTTTTTGGTTGCCAGCTTTCGTATATGAATACACAATAGTGTATATGCATGTATTATTGATATATTTTTTATCAATTTTCAACATTGCTTGAAGACGATAAAAAATAAATCGCGGAAAATAAAAAGAAGAAGTCCTAATAAGTTAAATATTTCAGGTGGACGTGTGGTCCTTGGGTATTACGTGTATAGAGTTAGCGGAGCGGAAACCTCCATATTTTAACATGAATGCAATGTCTGCTCTCTACCACATAGCGCAAAACGACTCGCCAACTTTACAAGTAAGTTTTCGAGCAACTCGCCAACTTCAAAAGTACACAACACATAACAAAACACAGCAACTTTATAAGTATAAATTAGCCAAACTCACCAACTATACAAGTGACTTACTACCGTTACAAGTATGGATCAGCATAACTCACCAACTTTACAGGTATATATTCAAACAACTCGCCATTTTTGTCAAAGCAATTTGTTAAGTATACAGGTGATGTTTTCAAAAATGAGAGATGAACTTCTTTGCTTTTTATGGGTTGACATTGGATAGACCCATCATGCAGGACAAATAACTATGTTCGTGCTTCTGGTGCAAATAATTTAACCATAAACTCATTTCTGGTTTTTACTTATAAATCTGTTATAGCAGGAAAAATATAACAGAGAAGACTCTCTTTAAACTTCAAAAAGCCTTTTGACCTAGCGCAAATTCAGAATAGGCCTTATGGCCTTAGACTAATTTCGAAATTTCCAAATTATTGTATTTATTCAGGCCCCAGAATGGTCAGACACCTTCAGATTCTTCGTGGAAGCCTGTCTAAAGAAGAATCCTCAAGACCGTCCGAATTCGACCAAGCTACTGTCCCATCCGTACATTACGTCGTCTCGCTCGCCTAATGTGCTGGTGGACCTTATACAGAGGACCAAGGCGGCTGTGAGAGATCTGGACAATCTCAACTACAGGAAGATGAAGAAAATGTTCATGTTTGATGCCGATAATGAAAGTGCTATTGGTGAGTATTAACAGTTTATCATACTCCCCACATCATGATACAACTTGTCCAGCCACTAGTTACCCCTCTCTGGGTTAAAAACGTGAAGATAAATATATACATACTAGCTGACCGGGCAGACGTTGTCCTGCATGATACCAACTGCAGCGCCATCTGCTGGGCCAATTTGTGGATCTAAACCATCCAGGGCGCCACTCAAACACATACGAAAAAAATCATTTAAATCGGTCCAGCCGTTTAGGAGGAGTCCAGTGACACACACACGTACAGTAGAATTATATAGATGATGAAAAACTTCGTTTACTTCCTTTTTACTCCATTCCAAAACTAGGCGGGTTTAGAACTGGGAGTTCTAGTTCTAGTTAGAACTCTGGTAATATTTCAAGCGTGCTTTGTCGCGATGCTGCTTGTAAATTGGCGCATACTACAATTATAATGGCACATACAATAATAATAAACTTTAATTTATTCTGTAGGTGATAGTGAAGAAACTGCAGAAGAGCGTTCAGGTGGAGACAGCTCCAAATCGAACTCTGCTACTTCCGAGCACAGTGCAGCCGGTGCCTCAAGTCAGAGTTCCTCCTCCGGCAGTTTAAGAAGAAGGCCACATCCTGTAAGTAGCTAGAATTATTTATCTTTGTTTAAACTTATTAGGAGCTACCAATGGCGTGCATAGAGGTTTTAGTCAGGGTAGGCAAAAACAATAAATAAATCGACTCACCAAAAAATTGCTGCGTGTTGTCGTGTATATTGTAAATGTTAATTGTGGCATGCCATCCCAAACCCGTATATCGTTTCATAATTTTTATTAATATTTGTATGTTTACACGAAAATAGCCAGTCAAATATTTACCTATTGTTTTATTTTGAATTTTTGGGTACAGACCTTTTTTTTTCCCCTTGCGTCCCCTTTTAGTTACTCTGATCAGATCAGGCAGGAATACAACCTTTCTGCCTAAATGGAGTGCACGCCATTGGGAGCTCCTGGCCCAGTTACACTCTTCTATTGATATGCGAAGTTGGCAACGTCGTTGCTGGTCACATAAGGTTCTGTAGTTTGGGCTAACAGACTGTCTCTTGTAAATTAGCTGACTTACAGTTATGCATGGTCAATATAAAAAAAACTTAAAGCTTACGTTAAATATTTTGTTCCAGTTGAACGCAAACCACCATAGTCAGCATACGCCGCAACCTTACTACCAACATCTCAACCACCAGCACTCCACACACTCCACCAGGTGAGCGAAAAGCTTAAAATTTATTATCTTTGGCATCACCATATACGATACACCTATAATCTTTAAAAATTATAATTATATATTTTTATTATATATTACTGCTTCAATTCTTTAAAGAGGCCAACCAGCAATTGAATAAACACTAAAATTATAATGTTAAGGTGCATATTTTTACCCAACCACTTTTGTGTATGTGGACAAAAGCCGCTTTGGAATAATTTTTCTTTTTTTCTTGTGGCTTTAATTGAGTAAATTTCAAAAATTTGCCAATGTCAGCTGACACGGTAAGAAATAAGAAGGATGCTGGTGAACAGTTTCTATTTATATAAATATTGAGCTTACTCAGTCTATGTACACTACAAAAACAAAAAAACTACTAGGTAACTAAAAAGAACATCGGATTACATACAATTCTATAATAATGATAATAAATGTATTTATATGCCAGAATATGTGTAACATTCTTGATCTTAACTTACATATATATTATATAGTCGTTGCGTTTGCCAAAACCTCTATGTGTCATATGTGTCAGTCAAGTTTTCAGGGTAGACATTAAACTATTTAATTAAATGATTGATGACTTATCAATAAATTAAAAATGCAGTATAGTGACAAAAAATATTATCTATATAATAATAAAACTGGCCTATTAAGCTACAGTATTTTTAAGCCATTTAAAATATTATCTTTAAATAGAGATAGATACAAGTGAAAATGATAAAACTGGACTGTTCATCTACAGTATTTTTAAGCCATTTTCATGGACATATCAGAATTATTTTGTGAGAAAATTTCTTATATGCTTAATGTTTTAATAAAACTAAGAAACAGCAATGATATTGTACACACTTAACTCACTTGTGCCTCGTTTTAATTAGTGAAACTACACTTTTATTCACTAATTTAAAATAAATCTGCCAAATCTGATTTGCAAGAAATGAAAATTAGGTGTGTATACGGGTTATGTCAAATCGATTTCTAGAGGGAAGTAACACAGTTTTTTTTTGTAGTCGATGCGTCATTCGATTTTAAGGTCATCTAGTGAATAAAAAAAATCAAAAGAATGTACGTAACTGTTTTGGCAGGCGAATCGACGATGTATATATTACTATATTAAGTCGTAAATTGCTCGATAACCTTGATAACTTTTGAGTAATAAGCGGTGAAAACAAAAATTCGGTGGTGGCCGACGGGTTTAAATTTCACTTCACGTCCCAAGTGGCGGAGGTTCGAACCCCGGGGTCGGCGTTTACCAATAAGTTTTTTCTTAATTTCTCAAGTACACTGATTAATTTATTCACACCACTGGCTTTTCGGTGAAGGAAAACATCGTGAGGAAACCTGCAAACGCCAAGAAAAAAAAAAAAAATGACGTATGTGAAGTCGCAATCCGCACTGGGCCCGCGTGTGGCCCAATCACCATCGCGTAAGAGGGTAGGCCGTGCCCCAGCAGTGGGGACGTATGAAGGCTGGCAAGAAATAAGCGGTGAAATAAAAGGCCGGGACAGAATGATATACCCTCTTTGCCAGTTCTTAAATTAAATATTTTTTACCTAGTACTTTAAATTTATAAAATATAGTTTACATGTTTTAAACATTTATAAGAACCTTTTGACTAGGATTATCATTTATTACAATTCTTGATACTTTAATTCTTGTTCATAAGGTTCAAGGCAAAATTTAAATAGTAGTTCACTACAATATCATATTTAGAAATCGAAACAATGAGCATGTCAGTTTTTTTTATGTGGTAAATAAAAAAAAAACTGCTGGCAAGATTTTTTGCAAAATTCTATTTAGCCAGATTGACTTTAGTTGTGCGCTCAATACGCTGGGTATTGTGAGCACAATGAATGACGTAATTTGTGACATCATAGCGGCTTACATGATTCGGACCGAGTGTTAGTATGCTCATAGCGTTATGAGCGTGATTTGGACCGCAGCCTGGATTTGATTGGATTTTTAAAAAGTTGGCAAAGTGCAAGGGCTGCTTCTGGTGTTGCAAACGTCTATAGGCTACGGTGACTACTTACCATCTTGCGAGCTTGTTTTCCTTGATATAAAAAAAAAACAAATAACATACTGGCAGCTCTATGAAACATTCAACTAATGTTATCCATATAGGGAGCCATTTTTATCAGTTAAAAAAACAATTAGCTAGTCTATAAACCCTTCATCCATTTTTGACTCGGACTCAAGTTAACAGTAGTCAACTTACGGACCAATCACTTATACCAGGTGTACAAAAAAACATGTGCCAAAATTGAATGGGAAATGCCAAAACGCACTAATGAATATGAAGAACTTTTACTACGGGACCAACACTGGGAAGGCGAAAGGCATGCAATACAATACATGCATCTAAATACTGATTTTTATCATATGATTAGAACAAATGTTACTATGTTCCCATAGTAAAAGTTACTCATATTGATGAGACTTTTAACCCAAGGTATATATAAAACAGGACCAAGTTATTACTTTCCCCGAGAGCGACAACCCAAGCCGAGGCTTCCCCCGCGGGGAGCCCTTGAGCGTTGGGCGCTATATGGGCTGGGGCTCCTTCAGAGTCTCGTCCCAAAAAGCCCGGTGAAGCAGTAATGGCTGCAACAGCCAACTGCATTGTCAGCTCAGAAAAAAAAAGAAAAAAAAAAATACTTCAGTGTGATGTGTTTTGATAGTGAATTCAATTTTTTATGCTTTTGAAGAACATTTTTCATTGTAGATTGTATATCTCATCACCATTTTGTAAAATGTTCAAAGTATGACAAGTCTAGTTGCTTTATGCTTGATCTGTCGTAATGTAAGTAGTCTAGCTGCAATCAGACTTTGTATTTGTGTTCACCATTCACCTTGCTTCATCACCACCATCATCACTGTCACAGTAACAGCACTTCGCGCACAAGACCACAATTACCTTTCAGAGTTCGCAAGCTTTGGATTAACATATGTTGCTGTTTGGTACGCAGAGAGAGCGAGAGCCCTCTGCCGGCTACAAACGACGACTACATTAATCGGGATGTTTTGCGGGAATACGCGAATCGGGACTCGTTGGGTGACGACTACGGGGATGACTACGCGAATAGAGAGGCGATACGGGAGGCGCAGCGCGAGAGGGAGAGACAGGCTAACGAGTACCGGGAGTACGTGAATGCGCCGTCTACGTGGCAGCAAGATGGCGACGATAATAGAAACACACAGCGACGGCAGACGCATAAAGGTTAGTTTAAACTTCAGGTGAGTTTTGTTCACTGCTTCAATGCGTTTTATGTCTTAATCCAGCGAAGTTAAAAAGGCATAAATTCTCTATGACACACTACAAATCTTGGCTCATTCTCTTTAGTTGGATTATCGACATTAAGCGCATAATGTACATTATGTCGGGCAACAAAACGCCACTTTCATATACTTGACAGCGACAGAGTTCACTTAGAGGTTTTACGTCTCTTTAGTTGGATTATCGACATTAAGCGCATAATGTACATCATGTCGGGCAACAAAACGCCACTTTCATATACTTGACAGCGACAGAGTTCACTTAGAGGTTTTACGTCTCTTTAGTTGGATTATCGACATTAAGCGCATAATGTACATCATGTCGGGCAACAAAACGCCACTTTCATATACTTGACAGCGACAGAGTTCACTTAGAGGTTTTACGTCTCTTTAGTTGGATTATCGACATTAAGCGCATAATGTACATCATGTCGGGCAACAAAACGCCACTTTCATATACTTGACAGCGACAGAGTTCACTTAGAGGTTTTACGTCTCTTTAGTTGGATTATCGACATTAAGCGCATAATGTACATTATGTCGGGCAACAAAACGCCACTTTCATATACTTGACAGCGACAGAGTTCACTTAGAGGTTTTACAGGTAATTCAAATCAAATTGTTAATTATTTTGGGACTACAGTATGAGGTTCTTTAAGAAGGGAGTGATTAGATTTTTAAAGGGTCGGAATACGCGGGTAATGCCTTAGGTGTTGCAAGTGTCCATAGGCTGCAGTGACCTCTTAACATCAGATCGGCCAAAAGTTTGTCTATTTCGCTTAATTTGGGCTGGAGTAACTTAGTCAGTGTTTATGCTAAGAAGGTCGTCTCCTCTACTTTTGTAAGTTCAAAGTATATTATAAGTTAGATCTTTCTTATTAAAAGTGGCTGCATGAGAGATGTAAAAAAACTTTAGGGAATAACTATGTCCAGCAGTAGATACCGGTAGAATAAAACAAGTCATCAATCAATCCTGGAATTATGGACTCTCGTGAGGTTGTATGCTTGAACAAGTTAATTTCAGAAAATACCTATATTTTTTTTTGTGTGTGTTAGATAACCAGTTTATTGAATAATGACTATATTACTCCACATTTTAAGTCTAAGTAGTAGAGTAAGCTAGCAATCAATTAACCAATAACCCTTCAGGAGTCCCTGGTACTTTTGGTTATAGGCTTTTCCCAATGAACAACAGCACAATTGGTCCTCTGCCCTTTTAATCTAGCAACTTCTGGCTACCTTTTATAGGTTATTTGTTCACCTGGCCAGAAAGCAACCCATGTTGCGCTAACCAGTTCTTGGTCTCTACTCTAAAACATGTTTGCTCCAACGACCATCAGCTCTGCGACATATATTGCCTGCCCACTGCAACTTTCACTCCAAACCAATGCTAAACTCCAATTTGTAAACCTCACACGTTAAATGACACACGAGGTTTTGGCGACCAAACCATGGCAGTATAACCACTCTATAGCCATGCAGCCTACAAATACACCACACTGGTGACAGGCAACAGCATCAACTATAGCAACATTCAATATTTAAATTTTCCTTTACTACACACAATAAAATAAATTATTTAACGACTAAGCTATAAAAGTGTAACATATAATTTTTATTCAACACTAGCTGACCCGGCGAACGTCGGTTCGCTATAGGCTTCTGCGTTATACACCTAATATAGCCTATGTTATCTTGAATAATGTACCTTTCAAATAGTAAAAGGATTTTTTCAGATAGGTGCAGGCTTTAGGGTTTACCCGCCACATATGAACAAACTTACAGAATCTGCTTTCTCTCTTTTTATATATTTTATAGATATAGATTTATTTTACTATAAAATTTCAGGTGTCGGTAACAACGTGTCTTGCGCTGCATTGTCTCTAGTGTCTGAACACGGCGCCAATAACTTCGCTACGATAAGGACGACCAGCATAGTCACTAAACAGCAAAAGGAACACAATCAGGTAAATTTATCTTTTGTCTAATTTTGCAATGACATGTTTCAAGGGCCTTGTAAAGACTGTACAAGTCAATTAAGTTAAAAAAGTCACGTAGTTTGCATTAATAAAAGAACAGTGGATTGACCTTGTTTACGTATTTAAGTGGCACATATCACATTTTGTTGTCCAGTTGGATTAAAGCAAAACTAGCCTAAAGCAATTAAATGAAAAGATAGGTACAGGGTATAGGTATAAGATTTGAGGTTATGTCTCTATTAATGTAATTATTTTGACACATGTTTTCCGAGCATTAGTTATACTACAGTAATCATCTACCCTTCAGAAAAAATATTGCAATAGAGTAAAAAAATTGGATTTTTTTTATGTTATTTTTTAAGTTCATTGTTATGGTCAATAATCGAAACCATTTCATACTATTATGTAGTTCTACTCTCATTCAAAGACTCGATTATCGGTTTTTCTTAGTTCAAAATGACCATTGTTCATTAAGACCATCCCAACTTAATGCGCTCACTGTATGCTCAACTGAACAAATCAAATTTAGAAAGGGAGGAAACAAATAAAAAAAAAAAAGCCTATCCCATATGTTGCATATGTCGTGGTGTATGTTTGTCTGATAATGAGCTTTTTTAATTATATAGCCTCAAACCTTAAAAATTAAATGGTCAGATCGTTTTGGTAGTTTTGTCTAAATAGTTTAGAATTATTCAAGAAAAGAAAATCTACTCAGGTTCTTGAACAAGCAATATCCCCTAGCGTCCACTGGCTAAGTTGATCTCAATATCAAGGGGATCCTTGTTTGTGACCTAAGTGGAAAAACTGGAAGGTAAGTAGTTAAATAGTAAAATGTAATAAATATAAAAAATATTTACAGGAAATGCACGAACAAATGACCGGATACAAACGTATGAGGCGAGAACATCAAGCTGCTTTATTGAAGCTGGAAGAGCGGTGTAAAGCGGACATGGACGCTCATAAGGCGCAGTTAGACCGCGAGTATGACGCGCTGATGCAGCAGCTGACGCGAGAACTGGAGCGGCTACAGGTATCAATTTCAATTCCTTCAATATTATTTCATTACTACTCGACATAAGTCTGTAACGTTTTCTACAGCATGCGACAATATTACTCGGAGGATGCTAGTTTTATACATAGCTTAATGTATACCTACTGAACAAAACTCCCTCGCAGCCTTGATGGTATTGTGGCCGACTGCTGCGCAGAGGGTGTGGGCTCGATTCCCAGTGTGATAAAAAAATATTTGTATTTGTCTTGAGTCTGGGTGTATTTATGTATAATATGTATGTATTTACAAAATGTAGTCTTTGTAAATGGTTTGATGGATTCACACGTTGTATTCGTCATGCAATAACGTTACGGCTTTAGTCCCTAAAATTGTATACAAACCCACGTCATAGTGGAAGGCTCCTTATACCAACCCATCGCAAGCCTAAGCTCATAGCTGCAACACTATTCTCTGATACTATATGTCTCTACTATTATTTCAAATGAAATTTTAGTTTTTTTTTTAAACAACTATTTTAGACAAAACACGCACAAGAAATGGAGCGAAAACAAAAACATAACGTGGCCTCTGAGAAGAAACTAATAAAGGATATCACGTCGCGACAAGAACAAGACCGGAAGGCGTTTGAGACTCAAAGGAAGCGGGAGTACAAAGCGAACAAGGAGCGGTGGAAACGGGAACTCATGGACGACGCCACGCCTAAGAGACAACGAGATGTTACCTTACAGTTAGTATTATTAAAATATCAATTTATCATAATACTTTGTTAACTTTCGCGCTTTGAACACATTATTTTTATATCCGTCGAGAACCAAAAAAGGTAAATGTCGAAAAAGTACCCGATATATACAAAAATAATATAAATTTATCAGTACAATCGACCGAATACGAAACTTTCTGTAATCTTCATTTCACTCCACTGATAGTGATTACTGTTCGTCTTACCATCAAAATCATGATCGAAATTTATTATTCAGGGAACGCCGTAGATTGTTTTTCATAAAAAAAAAAATATTAAAAAAATAACGGTTTCTCAGAATCTTATGAAACCAGAAACGGCTTTTTTTATATCAAAATGTAAAATTAAATTCGGAATTTCGGAGATTATGACAAAATTCATTCTGTATATAACAATCTGCGGCGTTTACCCTTAAGGTTCTGTAAAAAAAGGCTAGTTTCCTGTGTTGTCACAGCCGATTTGCGCCAGTAGAACTTACACAAATATAGCGAAAAGAGTAAAACGTCGGAAATACATATATTTATTTCTTTAATTACCTATTTACTTCACTGCAAAATTTTAGTGGTATTTTAATTGAAATGGATTTTTGATGCTAAGCTAGTATAGACGAAATCACGTTCTAGTGTTCCAAGCGTCACATCAGGCGGGCCGTATTTTTATTTGCCACCTTAGTGGTGGAAAAATAAGCGATTTACAACTGTAAAGTTTGCCCTAATAGGCAGGGCACGAGTATCTTGAACAGTTGTGCAACACTAATAAAAAATTAAATAATTTCTTTTGCACTCCCGTTGAACATCGCTTTGTAAACTAAATTGGATATTGTACATGGGTCTCTCATCCACGTACTGATTTTTGATATGTGTTTATACAGGTCCCAAAAAGATAATTTGAAGCAGGCGGAAGCGGCAGAAGAGGCCAGATTAATGCGGTCACAGCGCGAGTACCTAGAACTTGAGCTGCGCAGGTTTCGACGTCGGCGTATGTTGGATATGCACCAAAAAGAACAGGAGTTACTCAGAGAGGTAAGATGCACTTAGATTATATTTTACAATGTGAATGGCGCGACGATAGTCCACAAAGTATTGGATTTTAACGGTGCGTAGATTTAATCTGGTATCTAGTTTATAAGTTTATATATTCTGTATAGTGTTTTAAAGATACAATGTGTTGTTTTAATAAACACATTATGATCGACGCAACTATAATATATGTCTATTTTTTTTCTATAAGTTTTCTGCTCTAAAATTTAAACTTTTGTTAGTTACAACAAATAACCTTAACGATAGCAAAAGGCTTGACGGCTCGTCAAATACTCGGTTAAGCAGAAAATGGAGTGCATCATTAGACAATTGTTATATTATGTCATAACTTTAACGTAACAATTACCAGTTGAAAATTACTGGTTAAAGTAACAATTGACAATACAATCCGCTAAAAGATCATAAATTAGGTTATTTATAATTTTGACGCTTTAAGATTTACTTTTCTTTTATGTAATTCCAGGAACTAAATAAACGCCAACAGCGGTTAGAGCAAGCGCACGCTATGCTACTGCGACACCATGAGAAAACACAAGAGTTAGAATACCGACAGCAAGAAAACGTGCATTCGCTTAGGTATTTCATATTTTTATGTACGTCACGGTTTTCGAATCCGTAGTCGCCACTCAAGAACCTTTCTTTCCCATCGGTAATCTTTTCGCCATTTCGGCTTGCTAATTATTTAAGCTTTGGTTCTTCGGCAAATTTCCTCATTCCGAATTTTATCGCGCACAGAAACACTCAACTGTTTACTACGAGTACTTGTGTTACCTACAAAAGTTGTGTTGTACCCTAGTATACCCTACTATTCAAAGATATTTTATAGTCTAAGAAAAATACCAGAGCTGTATTTGAATTCTTCGGTAGAATCGGTGCGTAACCAGGCTAAACCTCTACTTTACCACCACTGTGTAAAACCGGTTGTACCTTGGCCCATAACCTTAAAAAGAAAACCGATCCATTAGGTTACTTTTCATCTAACACGACTTCAAACAATTAGAGCATTATACAACATACTATCTTATAGTGTGGTAAGTCCATACCGGAAATCTCTGTAACACCCTAAAAATAGATTTTATATTATATTATTGTCAGGGAGGAGCAGTTAGCTAACCAGCACGCGACAGAACTGGCCAACCAGCGTCAGTACATGGAGCGAGCTGAGCATGAGCTTAGGAAGAAACATGCACTGCAATTAAAACAACAACCTAAGAGCCTCAAGGTATTATCAAGTAGCCACATAATAGTTTCATTTATTATTCAAGTATAACAAATGCTTTGACTTGAACCTACAACTTGTTGAAATTCGTCTAAGTGCTCTGCTATTGAGGTACAATACTGGATGGAGAAAATTTGACTAAATATTTTTTTGGTTTCAACCATATCTAAGGTTAAACAAGGACATAGTAAGGCAATGTTAGGCTAGGTCAGTCATTGGATGGGTGACATTTATGCCACATTTTTTTGAGCTTTGGAATTCGTGGCACGTTAAACTGTTAGTCCTGGCTGCTGCATATGACATAACAAGCCAGAGGCTATATGTTCGGTTCGAAAAATCTGGCCACTACCTAGACAACGTCTTATATTCGCTATGGGCCAGCGCGGTGCACTCACGTCTTAGCCTTCTACTTAGGTTAAACAGAGCCCTTTTAAATTGTGCTGTATTATAAGCTATGTTTAATGTTGATAATGTGTTGTTAACAGCAAAAAGAGATGCAGATACGAAAACAGTTCCGAGAGACATGTAAAATTCAGACTGTACAGTACAAGGCACTTAAAGCGCATATTCTGCAAAATACACCTAAGGTAAATAATGTTTAATAGTTAATATCTAAAAAATTATACAAAGTTTCCACTTCTGATATGCTTTAACCATATTTAAATAATTTCCATTGATTAAGGTAATTTTCCGGGCAAAGATTTCATACAATTTTTCTTTTGCCATAATCTCGGAAGTTTCTACACCTTTACTTTTAATTTTAAGTCCAAAAAAAAACATGAAAACTAGGCTATTAATACGCTATAAACACACACTTATAAAAATTTCACGGATACAATGCGTGAAAGAGAGGTCCTTATGTGGTCAAAAAAAGACAGCTGTGTTTACCCAAAGCCATCTCTTACGGGGGGGAATTACTACTTACTACAGGTAGGTAGGTAGGTAGGTACTACAAAAATGACGTTCAGCACCTAAAAAATAAGTAGGTAATGGTTCAAGATAGGTACCCAACTAGCAAAGTTGTCCTGTAATATAGAGACTAACTAACATTTGGTTATATAGAGGTTATCTAGTGGTATCTCAAATTTAAAGGAATTGTGTTATAGTATTTTATACAAACGTTTAGTTGTATGAATTCAATTCAATTGTATATTTTCAGGAAAAACAAAAGAATGTGATAAAGTCTTTGAAGGCTGAGAAGCGACACAAACTGGCGCTGTTGGGCGAGCAATATGACCAGAGCATCAGCGAGATGCTGCAGCGACAGAATGTCAAACTGGACGAAAGCCAGACGGTTAGTACTAGCATAAAACTAAAATTAAACATATTGTTACGATTGATTGCCACCTAAATAAATATCCTTTTTTTTAATCAACTTTCACAGCTAATGGTAGAAACTAGAATTAACGCTTAAAACAACAGGAACTTCTTTCAGTGATTATAAAACCAAACATACTTGACTATTTCACCATTTCACAAGTCCAGTGTAAGACAGTGTTTCACCGTGCCATTTTATCGGATATATCGGTTTCATCACAGTGTAACAATGAAAGTTGGTACTGATATAGCTTTATACTAAGCACGCCAAACACTTCCTCCGCGCTCGCGTGAGCTCGAGGAATTTTCTGTTACCGCGACTGTGTCACGCTGCAAAAGGTACTTAAATCATATATTCAAATATACATAGAATCGAAGCAATAGCGCTCAGGAAAAGCTAGAAGTTATAGTGGATTTTTCACATTGTTGTATGCATTATGGATTACCAAGTATACTAATTTATCATTGTTACTGTTGCAGATGGAGCTCCAGCAGTTAAAGATGCAGTTGGAACATGAATTAGACATGCTGACAGCGTATCAGAGTAAGAGTAAGATGCAAGCCGAGGCGCAGCGCAATCGCGAGCGCCGCGAGCTAGAAGAGCGGGTCGCAGTGCGACGAGCACTTCTTGACCAAAAGGTAATATTGACTACCTGGTGGCGCAGATGTGTTGCCTGATGAACATAGGGCAAGGATTCGATTTCCGTATGTAAGAAATATTTGAGGAACTTTTAATTTTGTGTCTTGAGTCTGGATGTTTTTGATGTTTAATATGTATGTTTGTGGTTACAAAAAAAGGAAAATAAGTAATTAAGTTTATTAAGTAACCGTTGCTTAGGTTAGGACTAAATGCCGCTGTGTGAGATATCCACGAATATTTATTTATTATAGACCGGGAGATAGTGACAGAAAATACTGGATGATTTGTACCAGTATGGCGGTTTTTCAGGGGTCTAATTACGTAATGACGAAAAGAAAAATGATGGTCATAGCGCATTTACTCCCTTGCGGCGGTATGGCGGCCATTTGGAACCGTCCGAAAAGTATGGCATGGTGATGTTCGTGAATGGCTACTCGACGATGATTAGCTGTGCAAAAATTAGCTTGGTGTACTAATAATGAAAAGTCTAAGAATTATTAATTAAAGTATTTATTTTAGAAAACATGTTAGCGTGCGTCTTGGCCTATCATCAGTGTTGCCATGCATGCCTCACAGAGTAATCACTCTCACAACATTCTCCCTTTTCACATAAAAGCGAGCATCAAAAAACTAAACTAATAAACTTCTAACTTGTCTTAACAATCTTAACAATGAACAACAGAACAAATAGTATGATTGAAAAATAAAGAAAACAATTAACATACAGCATTATATAAAAACACAAACCTCTTAAAACATTCTCCCTTTTTTAAATAAAGGAGATACTTATAGAATTCTGCCTTATAATGACCATATATCTACATAGTTGTTAAAAAAAAATCAGAAAGGAAAAAAAAACATACTTAATTACCAAGCTACAATACCTAAACCTTAATACTAAGTTACATAGTTTTTATGCCAAAATGGCTTTTTACATAATCTTCTTTCCTTCTGAACATGACTGCTCGGGGACTGATTAAAATCAGAGTTTCTCCTACAATCATTTTCAGTTCTAACTTCACAACTTGCATCTATGCTATCTTTCTCGGCAGAGCTTTGATTATAAAATTCACCATTATTATTAGTATTTTGTGAATTTTCTAATTCTTGAGAATTTGAGTGATTATTTTTGAAACTGAATGATGGAAGTGGAAGTGCTGTTTTAAAAAGCTGATCTTTAGTATTTAAGTATGGTGTAGGTATTAAGTGCCATCTATTTCTCCTATATGTTCCAGACTTTGTTTTTATTAAATATGATCTGGGCTCTGCACATTTTTTTACCACCTCACCATACAATTTCAAATCTATTACCCACACTTTTTCTCCTGCATTTAATTTTGACAATTCTTTAGTTCTATGTTTAGAATTATAATAATTTCTTACTGAATTTTGTTTTCATTTTTTATTTTCTTGAAACACTTTCTTTCCAAAAACTTTCTTATTTAAAGATGAAGGTTTGCATTGGCAAATTATCTCTCAATTTTCTACTAAACATAAGTTCTGCTGAACTAAATCCAGAATCTAAAGGTGTATTGTGATAAATTAGTAATGCCATGTAAATTTCCTCATTTTTTTTAAGCAAGTTTTTGGCAATTATCACTGCTGCTTCTGCACACCCATTACTTTGCGAACAGTAGGGACTACTAGTGATATGAGGAAAGTTGTATTCGCCAGCAAATTTTTGGAATCTAGATCGAAACCATTGTCAGTTCTCACAACTTCTAGTATTCCATATCTAGAGAATTCTTTACAATACATTATAACTGTGTTTTCATTTAAGTTATTTAATTGTTTTATTTCTAAGAAACTTGAATAATAGTCTATTACAACCATAAACCATTTGTTATTATGAAAAAAGAGATCTATACCTATTTTTTGCCAAGGTCTAGCCGGCAAATTTTCTAAAATTATATCTTCTTTTGGATTTGATCTATGCTCTAAGCATTTCTGACAATTTTTTACAAAATATTCGATTTGTCTAGATAATCCTACCCACCAAACTGTTTGATGAGCTCTATTCCTACATTTGGTAATTCCTAAGTGAATTTTAGTAAGTATTTCCTTTTGCATGTTATATGGTATCACTAATCTCATATTGAAAAGCAAAAGTTTATTGACAACTGACAGGTGATTTTGAAATTGAATATAATCTTTTAGCTTATCTGGGACAGAGTCTTTGGGCCAACCTGATAGAACAAATTCTTTTAGTTTTAAGCAAATTTCATCCTTAATTTGTGCCTGTCTTACTTTTTCTAACAGTATGTCACCTACTGGTATCTGTTTTACTAGAGACCTAACAAAAGATTCTACATCATTATCTAGGACTGGGTCTGAATCTGGTTTCTGCAAAGGGTTTCTTGAAAGTGCATCAGGAATAGTTAAAAGTTTGCCTGGTACATAATTCACTAAATACTGAAATCGCATTAACCTCATTTGAAGCCTCATCAAGCGAGGAGTTAGTTCATCTAGAGGTTTAGTTTGCAATATCTGTACTAAAGGTTTGTGGTCAGTTTCTAAGTGGATTTGAATACCATAAACAAAATCTTTGAATCTTTCCACGGCCCATACTAATGCTAGGCATTCTTTTTCAATTTGAGAATACCTTTTTTCAGTTTCACTCAATTTTCTGCTGGCATATGCTATAATATTTTTAGTTTGATCATTATTTTCTTTGCATAAGTATAGCTCCTACGCCATATGAGGAGCTTTCAGCAGCTATGATGGTTTTTTTTCTAGGATCATAGTGTGCCAAGATAGGACTTTTTGTAGGAGATCTTTTATTGTGTTGAATGCCCTTTTTTTGTGGATCATCCCAGTTAAACCTAACGTTATTTTTCAATAAAGGATAAAGTGGTTCTAATACTTCAGTTTTGCCTCTAATGAAGCGGCTGACAAAATTTACCATGCCCAGAAACTGCATTACTTCTTTTTTAGATTTTGGAGTTTGGTAGGCCTGTTTGGATTCAATTTTTTCAGGCTCAGGGAAATATGCAATTTTCATTAATAATATGCCCTAAATATTTAATCTCTGTTACTCCAAATGAACACTTACTTTTATTTATAGTTATACCCGCCCCATGTAATCTAGACAAAACGTTATTAAATATTGCTTCATTTTGTTCTTTAGTTGCTGTATAGATCAATATATCATCCATATGAATAACAACATTATCTAAATCTTGAAACAATTGAGAAAATTTTATACTATAGTATTCAGGAGCACAATTTAAGCCGAAGGGGAGACGATTATACATATAGCGGCTATAAGGTGTGATAACTGTAGTAAATTTCGCAGAATCATCAAGGGGTATTTGCAGAAATCCAGAAGTGGCATCAATGTTACTAAAATATTTAGAGCCATTAAGTCGTGATAAGGTAACCTCAACTTTAGATATGGGGTATACCGGCCTAGCTATATTTTTGTTTAATTGAGTATAGTCCCCACAGATTCTTACAGTGTCACCTTTGGGAACAACTACTATGGGGGACACATATTGTGTTGGTTCTTCAATAGGACTCATAACACCTAAATGGCAAAGTCTTTTAATTTCAGATTTAAGTTTAGCTAACAATGGTATAGGCACTATTTGGGAACACTTTCGATAAATCATGCATTTTCATCAATTAACTTAATAGAAAAGGTCTGCTTAAACACCCCTAATTCATTAAAAATACCTGGATATTTCCTCTCCATTTTTTGGAGTAAAGTACAATTCTTAACAAAATTTATACCTAATATCTTAATAATTGACATTTGATCTATTGCTGGTGTGCCGAGAATAGCTTTTCTAAGGCCTTTCACAACATACATATCGCCAATGTACTTTCTATCTCTAAATCTCAATTATATTTTACTTAGCTTACCTAAAACATTTAAAATTGTGTTGTCTGCTCCTCGAATTATATTATTACTTGGTTGCAATTT
The DNA here is from genome assembly GCA_946406115.1 of Apoda limacodes. Lineage (NCBI taxonomy): Eukaryota > Metazoa > Arthropoda > Insecta > Lepidoptera > Limacodidae > Apoda > Apoda limacodes. The sequence goes on from OX291559.1 coordinate 15,873,504, forward strand.
GACATTACTGCCAATGTAACCACTAGGTACAGCTACTACGTCAGCACCTGTATCAATCAGAAATAATATGTCACCCTTATAGCAGTTATTATGAAAAAATTGAACAGTCACTTGATATTTTCCTGAGACATTTACCATGCACATCTTATGCTGCTGATTGATTCATTATGCTCCTCTTCTGCCTCAGTCATGTTGATGTTAACAGCTGCTTTACAACATTTTGCAAAATGCAAGACATTCTCCTATGATATCTTCTTCCTCCACAAAACCAACAAAACTTTGACACTAGTATTTTCAGTTTTTTTCGTAATTTTGTTTATACTATCCTCTTCATTGTTTATGCCACCATATGCGGAAACACCTTCTTTTTCCATTTGTTCTATTTGTTGCTACCGCCTACTTTTTTTTATGGACTATCGGAAAATACAAGGATTTTTGTGGAACAAATCTTTCGGCACTCGTAAATTATCCGACACGTTCGACCCACGCCCACGCCATTGGGCCGCCGGTACCAGCGCCATGACCATTATTTTTCTTTTCGTCATTACGTAGTTAGACCCCTGAAGAACCGCCATACTGGTACAAATCACTCAGTATTTTCTGTCACTATCTCCCGGTCTATTATACTCAACTAGAACATGGCCAATTATGGGTATGTTGATAATTGTCAGCTCATGTCTTAATTCTGAGTTGTCTTAATGTAAATTATACGTTAGCCAATCCGGCGAATTTACAGCGAAACAGAAGTTCACCTACACTTTGAGAATGTCCATAACTAAATATTCAAACTTTCCACTTCCGCTCAACTATGTGAAATACACTAAAGGTTCATTTTGATATAAAAAGTTCCCACTTTTAATACTTTTTATAACGCCATAACTGTTGCCACCGAATTACTTATTTCTTATCCCAGAATGAACACACCCTAAGTGTATTTCACAAAGTAATTTGAAACGACTCACGTGCCATCTATGGTAAAATTATAGTACTAATTCTTTAACTTTCGCAGACACAACTCACAGAAAACGTTAACACATTTGATGAATTGATAGAAGAAAAACACACACTAATATTATAAAGCGTATATAAAATTCTTTCTCTTTTTTATTTAATTTACCCTAAATTGTATTTGACTACCTTTCAAATCACCAGCGGTGTTTATACAAGCAAACTCACTCAATATTTTTAAAATGAAATTTTTACATACGCAACAAAATTAATTAGCGTATAACTAAAAAAAAATGTAAAATCGCTCATAACTTTCATTTGAACCAAAACACAGCAAACAGGTTATTATAACCAGTTATATTATGAGCTTGCTTCTTTGTTACCTGCTTTTTGTAATTGTAAGATATTACCACCTAACCATATATATTATTGTATTAAGAATAGCTAGTAATTACCACCTATTTATACCGGATTAAAACTTGTTATTTCTCATGTAAGTGACTTTTTTGTCTTAATGGGAAATAAACATCTATAAACCGATGTGTGTCCGTGTTAGATGGAGAGTGAGTGCGCGCAGTTCGTTGCGGAGCGAGCAGAGCGAACACGCAAGCTGCATGAGCATCACGAGCGAGATCTCGACCAGTTTGACAACGAGAGTGCACGGCTTGGCTTCAGGTACATAACTCACTGTAATTAAATACAGATCGAACCACGGATCTTGGGTGATTAAAATCCATGTGCAGATCGCAGTCTCGTATTCACATATTGTTTCCTTACAGTAAATGCGTTATCTCGCGTTCACAATTGATATGACCGGGAAGTGACAGATGCCAGCGGCAAATTATTTAAACTACATATGAAACACTTATGTGTGAATCAGTATGCACATGAAATGACCTTGAAACTCGATTCGTGGTCGGGCTGTAGTGTGTGTAATTTCAAAGAATATTTATATTTATTTGTAGATGTAACCCGTCACTGTTACTATAATCCTAATACTACTAATATTATAAATGTGAAAGTTTGTATGTCTGGATGGATGTTTGTTACTCAATCACGCTTTAAACACTGGACGCATCGGGATGAAATTTGGCATACATATAGGTTAGGTCCTGGAATAGCATATAGGCATACTTTTTATCTCGAACAATTCAAGAGATCACGCGGGAATAACTATAACAGAGTTAAAAGAACAATAGATGTAGCTATAGCAAACTTCATTAGTATAATTAAGGAGTTCCACGGCAATAACCGAATTCAGGGCCGGCGGAGCCGCTGGCAATGTCTAGTTGTTGTAAACAAGGTCCGCTCAAATAAGTAAATTTCCGTGTTACAGTGCGATGGCAATAGCAGAGAGCAGTCGCGACCCATACGGGGACGAAGAACAATCACTATCTGGATCTATGCTCTCGCTCGCACACAGCAACTCGTCAGCAAGTTTCCCTGCTGGCTCGCTCTAACGCACACACACAACTCACCTCAAAAACACAAACTTTATTGTATGTAATGCTGTTGCCAAAAATACGCCTATATTAGATTTAATATTCATCTTTTAGATTTACTATTAACTGTTCTGAAATTTAAAGCATACAAATAATTTTCAAAAGGCTATCGGTAAAATATCTATGTTATTATGCGTTTTTTTTTTGTTTGTAGTCATAGCTGTCAATTAAGCATTAATTAAGTTAGTAACACTGCATTTATTAATATGTTTTTTTTTTAACATTGCATCTAAATCGGTCGATTCCACCTGCAAAGCGAAGCGTTGCTTAGTAAAGTGGTAGAGATTATCTAATATAAAACTGCGCGCCCATCAGTTAATTTTTTTTTTAGGGTTCCGTACCCAAAGGGTAATTAGCGGCACCCTATTACTAAGACTCCGCTGTCCGTCTGTCTGTCACCAGGCTGTATCTCATGAACCGTGATAGACAGTTGAAATTTTCACAGAAGATGTATTTCTGTTGCCGCTATAACAACAAATACAAAATAAATATTTGAGGGGGCTCCCCATACAACAAAAGTGATTTTTTTTTTGCCTGATATTGATAACGGCACCAGGTAGACGCTTTAAATATTCACAGAATATTTAGTTATATATTCACTTTAAAAATAAATAATTAACTTAAAATAAAACAAATATTACAGGGGGGCTCCCATACAACAAACGTAATTTTTTTTTGCCGTTTTATAGATAATGGTACGGAACCCTTCGTGCGCGAGTCCGACTCGCACTTGTTATATTACGCCAATGCGTGTTTGAGTGCCACGACTATAACTGTATACTCTAGATTTGTATGCTCTGAATTTGCCGAATCAGTTGCGTGATAGATCCAAAAACTTCTAGAGTATGGCAAGAGGCTCGCGCGATAAATCTGAATGTATTGAGTTTTGTGTCAAGTACGAAAAGCATATCCTGAGAGATCAATGGCTATTACCTATTGTCCTGAATTGCGTTTATGTTTTTAATTTGCATGAATGCGTTGGAGTGAAGGGGTGTGCAGTTTTTATAAAATATATAAACATACCACAGAAGGTTATTGACCAATTATCATGTAAACTGTATTCGTTGGCGACAGCATTACAATTATTATAACCCCATTTTAACGCTGAGACTGTCCGGCCCTCCCTGGTACGTTTTGTAGATTAAGCAAGTATTCTGCATCGTTATTTTTAATATTCTATTTTCTTGTTATATTTGCCAGTTTTCAGGTATAAAGTTTTTCTTACATTATGTAGTATATTCTTATTTATTGTATATTTAATCCAGAAGCGAATTCGTGTTACCATTTCGCGATATAAAGGTGCGTTCCGTTTTCCCTATAACAATTGGTTATTGAGAGCTGAGAGCGCTGTTAGTAACCTATAAAATTGGATGATATAATATTGGACCTCGCGTCATATATCGCGTTCCATTTAACTACTTTTGGTAGCAAAATCTAATGTTCATTTTTAGCGTTTAACAGTTTTGCTACGAAATATTGCTACCAAAACCCCATATCGGGAGGTGGGTATTTTGCGTTACTTTTCGACAGCTGTCTATCAATATATGATGCGAAACTCGTGTCGTTCAACAAATAATAGCGCCGCTAAAATTATCAGCAACGCTTAGTAACGGGTATTTTGTGCTAAATTATGTTTTGCTATTAAATTGCAACGCCGCTCAGAAGGAACGTGTATATAGTCTCGCGCTGAGTGATGATAAGGCAGTGTAAGTACCATCACAATTTTAACAGGTACATCGATTGTATTCAAACCGTTGCCAGTGAGCTCAGTTTCGTACTATCGTAAGTTTTAACAGATGATTTCGGAACGTGCTCTATCTACACAACCTGTGGCTCAACAATAACTTAGGTCTCAAACTCACAGGCCATGATTTACCGTATTTATAGGATTGTTTTGTATTGGAAAACGAAAAACAATATTAAATTGCTTGCTTTAAATTGGTTTAAAATATGAGAAATATGATATTCAAAGTTAAGGGCTTAGAAATCAATACATCTTCAATCAAACCAAAATTCAAGTTCCTATGAATACATTCTGTTCACCTAATTGATATGAGAGGAAAATTATGTTATAAAATTGATGCAGCGATATTAATTTTGATGGCAATTAATAATTTGTGTTTAAATGTATAGAGCTTAAGGCGTATTTGTCATATTATTTCTATTAATTTGTGATCGTTTTTGTTAAGTCTTCCAAGAGAGTATTGGGGTGTTGTTTAGATGTTATACGTTGGTTAGGGAGGGCACATTTCCTATTTTATACATAATATATTGATTGCACTCCATAATTATTAATATTTCTTATATCCATACCTCAAAATATTTCTGGCGTATACTAGAAGTTATATATAATGCTTGTTTTTAAATTAATATATGACAGTTAATTTTAATTTTAGCTCAAAAAGGTCTTTTAATATAAAACAAAGTAGACGACAGACATAATTTTGTTCTGTATCTCTTAAAAAGGCCAAAAACATTTTGATGTATGCTTTAAATAAAATATAAATTGTGTTTTTTTTTTTTTTATGAAAATGCTGTTTGAGTCTGCGAAGAAAGTTTGTAGGTTTTAAATTATACTTAATGCAATGATGTGAAAATGAGACGCTTTTCTATAAGTAGATATGTAATGTTACGATTTGATAGGGTTCCGTTCTTTTGAGAGACGGTGAACTATTTCATGTGGAATTTCTTTAAGGGGCAGATGTCGGCAAAATTGCATAACAATGCTATGCTGTACGCATTTAAGAGAGAGAAAAATATATTACATCAAATATATAGTTTATAGTCTTTTTTTTCTTTTTTTTTTGTATTTACGAAGCTTTAAGAATTTGAGTTTTATTTGCAAATTTTTAAAGCGCATATTTCACTCAATAGAAATGAGAGTCAGTAACATTTACAAGATTTGCCATTGTCACGTGCATGAACTAAAATTTATTGCAATAATAAAAAATGTTACTAGAAAAAATTTATATTTTCAATAAATCGAAAAAAAAATAATTATCGTAATATTATTGACGCTGTGTTATTATTTTAAGTATATTTACATGCACATGGTTATTTAAAATAAAAACGCTTTTTGTCCATACCCGCCCTTTCAGATTCTCTAATAAAATTAGCAAGTTCTTTTTTTACTGTTTCATAAAGTTACTATTTCTTTATTAAAAAAATATTTGACCGTCCATGACTATTCTAAATTAAAAAAAATTTAAAGCAACGGAACCTTGTCTAGTATTAGGGCATACACAAAACTAAAACTAAAAATAATCAATTATTACAGAACGACTCTTGTACATTATGTAGTTTATTGTAATAAGTTTCTATATTTAGTGATATCGTAGCTAATTTTCAGTTTTGACGCTCTGTATAAAAAAATATTCAAAATTGAGAAAAAAATATACGGCAAATTATATTTTAAGGTAAACTTGTAGTGTTATTAGGGGTGTCAGTCCTCAAAGTTTACGCTTAAGGTTGACTAAAAAAAAAGCATTAAATATAATGTTAGTATGCTCACGAAGCGACACCCCTGCGCGCCTTCCTACACTTATTTGAAAAATAAAAAAAAATATTACCTACATTTAGATAGTTGAAATTCTAATCTTTCATATCATTAGTTTTTACTTTAGGAACAATTTTTGCTTGTTATTTTTATTATATTGTAAGCCGAATTTCGAACTGCACGTATTTTTAATGGCCTACTTTTTCTTCCAATTTTTTTTTATATATTTACAAAGTATTATTGCGCTTAGTCTTTTGTGTATTTTAGATTTAAAATATTGTATCTAACATACTTTTTACTAAAACAAAAAAAAAACAGGTGCATAGTTGAGAAAAATATTTTGGAACGTAAATGCTACGTTTTTGTAAATATAATAAAGTTATATATTTATGTATTTGTTAGGACAGCACAGTTTGCCTTATAGGGGTCGGCGTGCGGGGTTGCGTTGTGTATATAAGGTCATATATATATATAATATACATATATTATACATTGTTACTTTTGTAATGTACGAATGCGAATATTTTGTGTACATTTGAAGAGTGATGCAATGAACCTTTGCGGGTTTATTTTGTGCTATTTTTTTTTCTTTAGTCCTTTACAAATTGTATTGTCTTTTAAGCTTATCAGTCATGTATGTATAGACGATTATTAAATAATAAATAATTTTACGCAGAGTTTAGTCATAAATATCCAAATTTTAGTTAATGTTAAAAGTATTTCTTTTTTAATTATTACTGTGTAAGCATCACGCAAGTGGTCGTAATATTATTCGAGTTTATTAGCCATTTTTAGGGAATATTTTGATACCATACCGGAATAGTAAGTCTTTCTTGATTCATTTTGCCTTAAGTTTACACGATTTCATTTATAAAAAAATGTTAATTTCCGAAACTGAACTAGGTATGAGATGGAACTAGATGTTTTAACACTTTATGCATTATTTCTTTTCGCACTACTGCGATCACAGGATATAATATAAATGGACGATGATGGCGTAGTTTTTCTACTCAAACAACCTTCTGTCGAATCGATATTAATATATATAGCAATGTACGCTTTTGCATAATAATTTAAGGCACATATAGCAGCTATCCGACGCCACCGTTAGACATTTATAACTAAAGCACACAGATTTGTTTCAGACTTATATAACGTTCTAGTATAGCCTGTAATAGCCACTGTAATAATTCCATTGTCGTATTGTACGAAGAGGAAATTAAAAATATCTAATGAAGGCCCTAGTTAGCTGCTATATGCGCCTTAATAGATAAAACTAATTTGCAGCAGTGACTCGTTAAATTGACACAGACATTCTGAGACCAATAAAATGACTTGTATGTCAGGTCCTTGTTGAAAAATATCCTGTATATAAACAAATATTTCCATATATTGGTCCCTTTTTACTTTTTACCTATAACTGACCAAATTACTGACAATAATATGTAAAGTCTAACCGAATGTCACAAATCAGTAGTAACCGTGAGATTCCATCGCGCTAGAACTCTATGTATAACTTAACTCTATGTACGGCTTAATTCCCTAAGGTGTATCCAGTGGATAAACGAACATCCACATTATAATGTGGGGTACACTTAACGTGGTGAGCCCATAGACGCAACGCAGCTTCTTATACAGAGTATTTGGGCTAAAGTGGTTCTGTGAGAGACTTTAAACAACTCTTGTAGATAAATTAAGATCACCACAGGGTAGAGTTCAATAACGTAACCCCACGTATGTATTGCATGCTAAACGCTGTCGCAGCACTTAGGAATTGATCTGTTGTAAAAAAAAACTGCTTTTAGCTCGCAAGCGGTAGATGATTGGTACTAAATCTACGCTTAATTACAGTTATTTACATCCCGTCATTGTTATTCAGTATTGAATAAAGCCATTCTCTAAACAACAATTTACGCGCAATATTTTGCACAACATGTTGAGCGACGTTCCGCAACTTAGTCGATCTGTCAAAGTTAAATATCAAAAAAAGTTTGATGTTTTTATTGAACCAGTAAACAGCAATTTACAGTATTAATATATAAATTGTATTGCGTTTTTATTTATCTTGCCTCTTGCAACTTTCTCGCTTTACAACCTACCCACCCAACAATGACTACCCTCACAAATGATTTTTAAACACCAATGATGGCAACACCAAAATTGCGCCCGAAGTTGCATTTCTAACTTGACATGTTATATATAAACATGCTTTTTAATTTAATATAAATCTATACGTATAATAATGAAACTCCATTATTTGTGTGTAGGTATGAAATATTTTACTTGGCGCGCAATTTTTTTGTTGTTATTTGTTAAAATAAAATAAAAAATACTATAATCTTCACGGTTCGTTAGATAGGGATATAGAAGTACCAAACTCTAAGTTAGCTTTCACGTATTATATGTACATTGTAACAAAATAATTCTATATTTTACCATTGTATAGTCGTTAATCACCGATAGGTAGTTAGCAATATCGAGATGACGAGGCACGCTGGCGGGCTTCCCTAGGAACTTAGGGCCCGCTAATGGCGCCGTTGTTTTCTTTTTTTTTTTGTTATATATTTAAATAACACAATCGACTTATAGTTTTAATAATTATTATCATAATTATTATATTGTAATATAATCTTATTAATGAAAAAATCAAACTGAAAGTAAATAATAGAAAATGAGGTGTTGTGTATTATTTTCTTACTTAAAACCTTTCCCCAGCTAATCTATTGTTATCTTACCTTTTTAATTCAACAGAAACTTCGAGCAGAAAGATTTGTTGTGTATCATTACGATGAAATGAGTATTTAGGATGATAAGTAGGAATTTAAGACAAACTGATATAATATTTATGTAAAAATAGATAAAAATAATGTTTTCGCACAATCCCCTCTGTGTTTTGCAGATTTGAGCAAACATATAAGTTTGTCAAATTTCGTTTAATTTGGTCTAGACTTGCACAAGATGGCCGCATCATTTAAATGAAATTTATTGCTTTGGTCTGAAAAACTTCTAAACCGATTTCGTTCAAAATATTGTTTTAAGACATCCATAATGTTTACTATGGTGATTTTTTTCAGATTTTCAGAACACTTAAAAAGTAAGAGAAGAGAGACATTAACAATATTTTAAGTTTCGGTAGCTAAGCAAAATATACATTTGAGAATTAAAGGCACATGGGAACCTAAAGTGCATATTTGATGACCTATCCAACGACACACTACACTATCACTATAGTGAATATGATTTGTATTTATGATTAAAAAAAAGCCCCATGGGCTGAAAAATTACAGTCTACAGTATTATACAGTTCTTTTTTTGGTAGTGTCTTTTCGGTGTTTTCTCGTGGACCCATTATTCTGTCCCATTAATGGGACCACGAGAGAGACCTATTTCTCGTGGTCCCACTGCATAAGTCTTTTGTTTAAAATCATCACTGTTCAAATGTTTTACAGTACACTCAAAAGCAAAAATACAAAAGAAAACTGGCCAAATGCAAGTAGGAGTTCCGTACGATCGAACAAGATTGATGACAAAAAGATCGTATGTCCCTACCGATTTACTGAACGGCACAATTTTTGGTCGGTAGGATATCTCGAGCGTTTATAGTTCCTCGTTTTATTTTTTTTAAATATTCCGAATGACAGCTGTCAAATTAGAAATTCTGCGTTACTATTGATCTTAGACAAGCAGTTTCTCTACAAAAATGATAGATCTTATCAGGTTTTTTTAAGTTCGGATGACAGCTGTCAAACTAAAAAGGTTTATATTGCCGAAACTATTGATCGTAGACTAGGCGTTTCTTTGGAGAAATGATTGAACTCATCAAAATCTTCATTTTGGATGACGGCTGTCAAACTAGAAAGGGCTAAGTATATCTCCATAACTATTGATCCTAGACTAGCAGTTTTTTTACATAAATAATAGACCTCTTCACGATATTTTTTCAAATGACAGCTGTCTAATTAGAAAAGGCTAGAGAAAAGGATATAGCATCTCCGTAACAATTAATCGTTGACTAGTAGTCAACTCACAGGAATTAATTCACTCATAAGATCTATCATTTCTGTAAAGAAACTATTAGTCTGCGATTAATGGTGACAGAGATATAGGCCTTTCTTATTTGACAGCTGTCATTTGAAATAAAAGCCTTGATGAAATCTATCATTTCTATGAAACTTCTAGTCTACGTTCAATATTTACAGATATAGTTTGACAGCTGTCATCCGAAATGAAGATTTTGATGAGATCAATCATTTCTCCAAAGAAACGCCTAGTCTACGATCAATAGTTTCGGCAATATAACCCTTTTTAGTTTGACAGCTGTCATCCGAACTTAAAAAAACCCATTTTTTTTATCTCTGTGAGATCTATCATTTCTGTGAAGGCAGTCTACGATCGATTGTTACGGAGATATAGCCCTTTATAGTTTTAGATCTGTCATTTCACTTACAAAAACTAAAATATTTAAAAAAACAGTAAAATGCCAAAAATGCAGTAGAACAGGCGGAGCCAGGCACAATTTGTATATGAGATATAAAATCTAATGCAAACATTAACTATTACAAATGTACACACCTCTGTACATGGGGTAGCTAAACTGCAGGTGGGACCGCGAGATATTATAGGTCTCTCTCGTGGTCCGAGGTCGAGAAAACACTGTCATTTTTGTTTGCGATTATACTTTTAAAAATTTAAATAGTAGTGTCGTTTTTAAGTTTCCGTACCCAAAGGGAAAAAAACGGCACCCTATTGCTAAGACTCTGCTGACCGTCCGTCTGTCTGTCTATCACCAGGCTGTATCTCATGAACCGTCATAGTTAGACAGTTGAAATTTTTACAGAAGATGTATTTCTGTTGCTGCTATAACAAAAAATACTAAAAAACAGAATAAAATGAATATTTTAGTAGCTCCCATACAACGAACTTAATTTTTTTTGCTCGATATTGATTACGGCAACAGGTAGACGCTTGAAATATTCACAGAATATTTAGTTATATATTCACTTTAAAAATAATTAACCTGCCGATGGCGAGCGGTGCGATGGTAGAAAGTAGCCGTGGGCATCATTTCGAACAATTCCTCCGAACATCCCATTGTACAAGCGGTAAAACACACAGGGAGGCAAAGTCTCTCCTCAGACTTAAGGGTTCGCTATGGCAAGTGAGTTTGGGATCGTCGACAATTCTCACAGCTTGTCGTTAAACCGAGTCAAAAGGGAAAATCAGATATAGTACTATTTACACAGATTTTGTTTTAGTAGGTAGGTAACTAAAACAAATTTAATCAATGAACTACTAAAATTCATTCGATCCACAATTGGCCCAGTATAATCGCGTTTTTAATTTCCACCACTTTTTTTAGAAACTTTGGGCGGCGTGTTTGAGGGGAACATTCGAGACTTCGTTCGCGCTGATATAAAGTTGCGCCTGCAGGAATTGGAGTCAGTCTGAGTTGTAACTTGAAGGCAATACGTCGATACAAAGTTTATTAATAAATATTACAAAATAAGTGTGGCGAAGAAAAGTAAAACGTATCATTTAAATAATGATTCGGAGGATTTTTTTGCCGTGCGTCAATTGCAATACCTAAGCGTGGGAAATTAAATAGGCATCATAAAACGGTTAATAAAAACTATGAAACGGATTTTCCCTTGCAGAGTGAATTAAGAAAACGAAAAGTATGTTATTTGATAACTTGTTTGACAAAAAGCAAAAACCATGTTCACAAGACCAGCCAAACAATCAAAAGCTGCAAGAGAGGGCCAAGCTATTATATCCGGGTGCACCCGCCCAGAAATGGCAGCAACCTCTGCCCGACGTTAAGTATTGCCTCGCTGAGACGGAATATCCGTCCGGACGTGTAGTGAGCAGAAGGTCCAGTAGGAGCTCGTATGGTCCTCTATATCTTGTAGTCTCGTTGGAGGAAGTACCAGCTGAGAGAATCCACGTATTACGTAATAAGATTAAATTGTACAATAACGTATTAAAATAAATCAAGTGTCGTGTCATCAACTGCACTTACCGATGCGTGCCACCCGCACCACGTAACGGCAGTAAAAGACAGAAGATAGAACTACGCGTGCAGCAAGTTACCCGTGTGATGTAGCGTTGTTCGATACAAACCCGCTTTTTGGCGCTTTTTTTTCTGACTGCTGCAGTTGGCTGATGCAGCCTACATACCCAACGCTCAAGGGCTCCCCGCGGGGGAGCCTCGGCGTCGTGTGAGGAGGGGGGCTACGTCTGGGGCCGTTAGTACGTGGCGAGCGCAGCGTTTTTTGTCTGCGATTGCGATGCAAGCGATGCGTTCAGGGGCGCATGCCCAACAAACACTGTGAGCACACGGCTTAAGTAGCCAAAAACAAATAAAAATACGAAACTTCTCTTACGAGGGTCAAAATAGGTAAGAAAAAAAAACAACGATTCTAACACTTCATAAAACTATATTTTACATAAAAAATAAAAAAAAAATGGACTACCAATATTTTTGACTATAAAAATGATCTTAAATTTAACATGCATAAATGCTGAAATAACACGATTTTATCTAAAACTTATTTAGCTTATTTACTAGAAATTGCGCTTAATAAAAACATATATAGGAAACCAATAAAATTATTATGTAAGTGTATAGTAAAATAAATTCAATAGCCAAATACAAATATTTTTAAGGTAATCGATATGCTACTGTTTCGTTGTATGATTGTTAGACAACAGAGTAATTGACTGTCTAACTGTTTTACAATTTCTTAATATTGTTATTAAAAATTGGTGTTAAAGGAAAAAAAATGTTTTTTTTTTAAACTTGATTTAAAGTGCAACAATCTTTTCTGACCCGGTGTCTGTTGCTAGTGTCGCGTATGTACAAAGCATCTTAATGTGGCAACTGTAATTTTAATGTTTGACCACCGGGTAAGAAAAGTTTGTTGAACTGTTGGTACATTCTAATGCCAAGCAAAAATGCGGTAAAAAGAAATTATCGTGGGGTTTAAATTGAAAAAATAATTTAAACTGAAACCCATAAAATTCATCAGATGAAAATAATATTAACACATATATTAGTACAATATAGTAATTTTGCTCGCAGTAATATTGTAGGTGTTTACAAATTTCGTCGGTCAGACGGATTATGTTGAGGATGAAAGAAAGAACTAAATAGATGCTTCGATAAAAAGAATCATATTATTTTAGCACAAAGGTCAAAAAATTGTAAAAATATGTTGCCAAAATTAATTTACAACCTTTTAAGATATAAAAATATATATATATTTACATTAGATAAATTATAATGTTAACCTAGAATATTTCTATCTGCAATATTTCATAGTCTCGTAATGTTTCGTATTTAATGAATTACAGTATTTAGTGGTTTGTTTATCTGAACTTAATATATATAACACTACACTTCAAAAAAAACATTAAAGCGTTATCAGCCCAATTTTCAAAGTTGTACATACACAAGGAATCCTAGGTAATATTTTAGGCATGTATAGACTTATCACTGGTAAATCCCAGATGGATATGTGTTTAACGCGCGCCACGTAAGAAGAGACTTCGCACACAACGTGTTTATAGGTCCCTTACGCAGAGGAGTGAAGGGGCAGGGCGAAGTACGGCGCCAGCGCATGCTCCGCAGTTGATTCTTGTCAGTGACTGTACAGCTGCGCAAATACCCCACTTCTACCCCCAAGTTTCATCTTACGTGATGCGCACATGCGTTTTTTATTGATGATTTGATTGATTGATGATCCATTTATTAAGAATTTTAGACATTGATTCAGTCATTTTCAAATCTACAAACTCGCGATTTTTATAACAATAAAGATAATATTTGTGACAAGATATCAGTATATTACTACTACAGTAAAATAACAACTAACTGAGTAGTTATTTTAAGTTATATCCTCATGGTATAACATACTAATATACTGGTTAATAATATAAGTATTATCTTCACAGTATGTAATGTACTTATATTTCATTACAAAATTTAAAAAAAATATTTATAGGACTGATATTTCTTTTTATATACATGTGTATCAAATAGTCCTACGTGACTTAGTTAATTGTTTTTTTTTTACCTTTTTTTTTCTTTATAAGCATTGATACAATATAATTACAAAATGTTATTGAAAATTCAAGAATATCGCTTAACCAATTCGATCCCATTTCAAACTCGAGCGAATCCTTCAGAATCTCCTTAAAATTGATTTACTTCATTTCGTGATACATTTATTTCCCGTAATGGATCAGCTACTCAGGTGCACGAACATCTACATCGGCATTTCCGACAGTCCTGTATGTAGAGTCTGTAAAGTGTCAATGGACAGAGCTCCTGAACAATCCGGAAACCATGAGAGAGGTACTAAGTAACATCAGACACGTCCTGGAATTCTGGACAGAGCAGAAATAATATAAGTAACCACTGACTACTTATTTACGCGAATCTTATGCTCCAACTGAATCAATGGACATTCTCTAAAGGGTCAAAAACTGCTCCGGAAACGCATAAGTTTGAAATGAGTTTGGGATTTATCATATAAAAAAAGACTTGATTTGTATACGGGCGTATACGACGCTGAATGCAGAACCTACAAACGAATTGTGAAGAGGCTATAGTTTGCGGCTGTCGTGGTAATGGAAAATCAAGTACAGTCAACCAATTAAATTAATAGAAGATTGTCATAACAAACAACTAATGTCAATTCTTACGTCAAAGTGGATCGCTATACTTCGTCAACCCATGGCGGAATAACGCAGTTTTGGGTGATTCATTTTTAATACACAAAAAATAATTTAGAGTAGAGTACAAATGAGTTGTTATGATAAGATGTTAAGTGATTTTTTTTATGTGATTATGATCTTAAAGATCAAAATATCATAATTTTCATTTTTGTCATTCGGATAACCTCGGTTATAAATAAAAAAATCGAGTTACTAAAACAAAAAAATGGTTGACTGTACATCACAAGCGTTCCTTCTGTACGTGAGTACTAGTCTTGTGACTGAGCTGTATGTTACGGTTTTGCCAGTCGGTTAATAGATTCTGAATGCCCAGTTGGAGGTTTACTGGGTGGGCGAGAATTCGGTAGGTTCGAGTATGCGGCAGTGCATTTCGCGAATGAGCGGGACAGTGTAAGCGACGCATTCATCCCACCCAGGGTTGCGCCACGTACTGTCTCTGGTCTCGCGACGAGCCTCAAGGTTCTTGTAACCTAAATGATGAAATAAGCTTACATAAGTATACATTTAAATTAAGTTTCCAAGTTCCAACAAAGGTCACCCATTGGGGAGTCTTAAGTTTGGTTTATACCTAAAAACGGTGACCCCAACCGCATCTTGGACACTTCATACAAAAATAGCGTGATTCCTGACTTGCAACAATACAAAAAGAAATGACGTGTACGTGTATACGCAAAAGTGTGTGCATGTTCTATACTGCCGGTAACAGGGTCGTAACTTGAGTCGGGTAGGTAAGCGGGGTCGACATTAAGAAGCGGCGGACAGTGGCCCTACTGCTTTTAGGTATATTTATAGTACCTACCTACGTCAAGCAAAAAATACCATCGCACCTGCAGTCAGAAATAGCTAACTACAACTGCTTATAAATATCTAGGTACCTTCCACCGATGATCAACTAAGGCCGCGAACGCACTGTGGGCGGCTTAGCGCCCAGCGGCTAGATGGCTGAGTAGCAACTTGTTCGAAGATACAAACGTTCGAGAATTGTGACCTAGCTACGCACCAGGTGAATAGCTTAGCGCTTAGCTAGGCATGAAGTGACTAGCCACGCAAGCTACGTCTAGTGCAGGCGCGGCCGAAACATGACAAGTGGTACGTGAGCTAAAAGGGCCTCCCCTCAGCATGATTTGTACCCGTGTAGGTACCGTAGGTACTGATTTGTACCCGTGTAGGTACCGTAGGTACTGATTTGTACCCGTGTAGGTACCGTAGGTACTGATTTCCAGTGCGAGCCCTTACTGCGTCACTTCGCGGACATAAGTTAAAGAAATAAACAAAAATATATAGAACAATAAGTACCTATAAATATTTCAATGACATTCTAACTTGCCTACTAATTATACTATGGAATTAATATTTTCAACACTAATTCGGAAGTCAACTCTAATTCTTGACGCGCCTTACTTAAATTTTCGATGCTCGTGTATTGCTCTGAGGTGGTGAGAGTACTTAGCCCGCGAACTCTATCGACCAAGGAAGTTCACAATGCTACTTAATAATCAAAAATAATAATTAACATGTTTGATTTTGTTTTTAGTAGCTTACTAACTTATTTTTATTACCTAATAAGTCTCTCCTCCCGACACTAGAACCTTGACGGACTGGGATAAATTTAGGCAATTGCTCGAAAATCCCAGCTCGCCACATCTAGACCGCGTTCCCATCATAATCTCATTCGCGACCGACCTAAACGTAGCTATCGACTCACTCACTAGCCACCTGACCGCCACCGTTGGCGAGTGCTCAAGACAGGTGCCGGTTGGTGATTATCACCACCTAATCCTGCCTCAGCACATCAGGTCGCTAATGACTGAGCGTAACGCGGCCCGCCGCACGCACTCGCGCTCCCACTATCGAAAATAAAGCTCGCTTCAACGACTTACACCGCCGTGTAAGAACCGCTGTAGCTGAGCTTCGCGCCCAACGTTTCGGTGATCTTATGGAGAACATTTCTCCTTCTCACCAAGCTTATTGGCACTTAGCTAGAGCTCTAAAATCCGACACCGGCAACTCTCTCCCTCCGCTAACTCGTCCCAACAACATTCCGGCGTTCAATGACGACGAAAAAGCGGATTGCCTAGCGTCTAGCCTCCAAGCCCAATGTGCCTTAAACACACAGCCGTTCGATCCCGATCACGTGCGCGAGGTAGACGGCGAAGTGGAGCGCAGAACTTCTCTGCCTCCACAAGACCCCCTGCCCCCTGTCACTGTCGATGAAGTCATACAGGTCATCAAAGATCTTCGCCCCCGTAAAGCCCCCGGTGCGGACGGTATCTCTAACGATATCCTTAAGCGCCTCACTCTTCCCCTTCTCTGCCTCTTAGTAGCAATCTTTAACGCTGCTATCGAACATTACCTTTTCTTCTCATTGGAAAGGTGCAATTGTTATAGGCATCCATAAGCCAGGCAAAGCTCGTACCGAGCCGTCCTCCTATCGCCCTATAAGTTTACTAAAGGCCCTTGGTAAACTCTATGAACGTCTCCTCCTCGCTCGCCTACGGCACGCTATAGTCTCCAGAGGCATTTTAATAGACGAGCAGTTCGGCTTCCGTGCCAAACACTCATGCGTCCATCTAGTCCTCCGCATAACGGAACATATACTCACTGGCTTCCAACCAGCATTAGGTAAGGCCCGCCACACGGGCGCTGTCTTCTTCGATGTAGCGAAAGCATTCGACAAAGTCTGGCACAACGGTTTAATTTTTAAACTGTACAACTTTCAGTTGCCAGATCGTCTCGTGCTCATCACACGAGACTATTTGTCGAATCGTAGCTTTCGCTACAAAGTTGAAGGCACTCTCTTTTCCCACATCCCATAGAAGCAGGAGTCCCGCGACGTTCCGTGCTCGCCCCATCTTGTACTTTCTGTACACCAACGACATCCCTAAAACGATAGGTACCGAACTGGCCCACTTTGCGGACGATACCGCTCTCTATACCACCATAGGCAAGTGAGTCGAATCACTAAGAGACTCCAACCCGCTATCACCGCCCTAGGCGAATGGTTTCGGAAATGGAGAATCGAGGTGAATACCGACAAAAGCTCTGCCGTCCTCTTTACCGTAGGCCGCCCTCCGCGGCCACCTCCACTCTCTCTCTTCGGTCGTGCCATTCCCTGGCAAAATAAGACCAAATATCTCGGTGTGACCATGGATAGTCGTTTGAACTTCCACTCTCACACCAAAATAGTCAGAGACCGAGCCGCTTTTGTCCTCGGTCGTCTTTATCCCATGATAGGCAAGTACAGTAAGATGTCGCTTAGAAATAAGCTGAATGTTTACACAACTTGCATCCGCCCCATACTAGCTTATCCCCCCGATCGACCTGGACACGGTCGTAAAACTATAGTTAGGCGGCCTCGGCACGTACTAACGGCCTCAGATGACGATCTCGCTGTCCGGATGGCGAGATTAGTCTCTAAGACCTCCCCGAATAGGGCCTCCCTCCAAACACGACGCCGACGTCCCCGGGTTCGTCGGCGCCCACAAGGATACACAAGGTATCAAAGAGTGCCGGGGCGCTTCTCGCCCCCACTCAATCGCAACCGTACCCGCGTAACGGGGAACTCCCCTCCTGGCGGTGACTCACCTTCGGGTTCGAGACTCACGCCGGTCGAAGGGATGCCCCCGAGAGCAACAACCCAAGCCGAGGCTTCCCCCGCGGGGAGCCCTTGAGCGTTGGGCGCTATATGGGCTGAGGCTCCTTCAGAGTCTCGCCCCAAAAAGCCCGGTGAAGCAGTAATGGCTGCAACAGCCAACTGCATAGTCAGTTCAGAAAAAAAAAAAAAACCTAATAAGTGTTTCGTTACATATTGTATAGTTGTTAGCTAATTATCAAAGTATTGTATTATTACTTTAAATAGAACTTCTTGTCAGTTTTTTTTGGCAGAAATTAACATTGTTTACATTGTATTGACGATCCAAAAGTGTTCTTAGAAACCTATTTGAATAAATATTGTTTTGATTTGATTTGATTTGCCGATTAGATTTTATTACAGATATAGCACTAACACCACTGCCCGCTCAGTTGATCAGAATTACTAAATTTAGCTTCTCTATATTATCAATTAAAGTAAATTAAAAATTGAAATTACTAAGCCATTTATTTATAAGGCAACACTTGACACTGAAAATATATATACCGTAAACCTCTTCTATTGGAAACGATATGCGTATATAAATAAATAAAGTATAGTGGCATATTTTTCAGAGCTCCTACGAATATAGGCGCGTAAAACCGTCGGTCCTGGCTGTTTGTCATATGATAGCAGTCATTAAGCCAAGTCAGAGGCCAGATGGACGGCCTGAAAAAGTTGAATAGCTCAAGAACGTCCGCAGACCCATACTAGGTGCAGTGGATTACGGCCTAAGACTCCTTATTCACGGAGAGGCCTGTGCCCCTGCAGTGGGGCGTATAACGGCTGATTAGATACGCACACATGTTTCACAATACCTTGCGCGTTGGCTGTTGCCTAGTGTATAACATGGCTATATACTTACACCAAATATGATGCACGTTGTAGAGGCGTCCAATCTGTGAGAAATATCCCGCAAAGGCCTCGTTCTGAGAGCGCCGGTAGGACAGTCCACGAGCCCAGTTGTTACCCCACTCGATCATCGTGCCAGGTTTGAGACTGAACGTCATATCAAAATATTTATTATTATAACTATCCATAAAATACATACTATTAACATAAGTAAATATTATAAATGTAAGAAGTGTATTAAGTTGAAACGGACTCTATAAAACTAAGAACATTTCGCGTATAAAAATGCGTTCTTATCATGTATAGCCATTTTCCCATATTCGAATAATGCATAAATTCGTACGTTCATGATATGCCAGCTATGTATAAAAACCCAGAGTTTTTGTTTAATTCATTTATTTAATGGATTAAATAAAAAAATCATTCTCATACTTTAGAACCAGAGAAAATTTATCCCGCGAACGCTTTGGTTGTGGAATGAGCTCCCTGCCAAGGTTTTCTCTAAGGACTACAGTATGGGGTTCTTGAAGAAAGAAGTTATTGGATTTTTGCAACGCGCGAGTGGTACCCCTGTTGTTACAAGCGTCCATAGGCTACGCCGTAGCCGCTACGGTGACCGCTTACCATCAGGCGGACCGTAAGCTTGTTAAAATGCATTTAATGCTTAATACATAAATAGGTATGCTTTTTGCAACTATTGTAAATAGCGATATATTATTATATATATATATATAAAATTATATATAGTAATGAAATGTTTATGGTTTTAGATATGTAGTGTAACGCAGTTTGCATAAAATAATTCGACTTACCTTAAGTTAGTTACAAATACCAGCAGGTGAACCGCAAGCTTGTTTGCCACCTTAGCGGTGAAAAAAAAAAAAAAAACGGAACAACTAAATAAGGCTCTAGTCCCAGTAACATTCGTCTCTCGGTGACGATACGCGAAGTTGAGCAACGTAGGGAGTGGTCAGTCATTAGATGGGTGACCGCACATTTTTCTGAGCTCGTTCGTTCTTCGGAAGTTACGTTAAGCTGTTGCGTGGCTGTTATCATGTCAGCAATTACCAAGCAATTCAGAAGTTTAATGAAGGCGCGTTGTAAATTCTAAAACTAGAGTAGCCGCTGGCTCAATAACGTCTGCCAATTCGCACTGGGCCAACACGGTGGCAAGGAAGCAGGGACAAGTGGCTTAGGCAATAAATACCAAATAATATTGCTAAATAGAAAATACGGTAACTTGTCACGATTGGGATTTCGGGGGAGAGGTTTGATTGAACCCCTAAACCCATCCGGCTGTCAACGGCCAGGCTATTTTTGCAAAGAGAATAGAAAGGTATCACACACAAAAAAAATTTGAGTTTCAGTTCTAAGTATGGGGAACCCCAAAAAAATTATTGTTTTTTTCTACAGAATACATCTACCTACCAAGTTTCAACAGCATAGTTCTTATAGTTTCGGAAAAAAGTGGCTGTGACATACGGACGGACAGACAGACAGACATGACGAATCTATAAGGGTTTTGCCATTTGGCTACGGAACCCTAAAAACAGATTTTCACCAATAGACATTATATTAATTTAGGATAAGCTATTTAAAGCCGTTTAAGGTGAATCCGAACCAGATTTTCCCATACAACCTTCGGTGCACTAAATATCTAAAGCTTTATAACTTAAAATGCGTTATGATCATATATTGCTATTTATCATTGTCGCAAATAGCATATTGAAACACGAAATGCCAGTTAATTATGTAATAACTAAAGTTTTTTTTGATTGCATACATTTAATTAAATCGTTAAAACTTTTGATCATTAATAATAATTCATGGGAATTTAATGGATGAATATGCGTTTTACGACTATGGTTAAATAGTGCTTTATTATAAAAACACATACTGAATAGCAGAATGTCTATAGTTAGATATTAGGTACGTTCGGGTACACCTTAACAAATTGCGTTATTACTGACTGTAAGCACTACCAATATTCGACAACAATTTAACTACTTAAACCTTCTATTGTTAACATACGATGACGAATCTATACTATAAATAATTTAATGATAGAAAGTATTACGACAGAGTTTTTAAATAAATACAACACTACTATAGGTAAGAATAATCTATATGATAATTAAAGATCTTCAATTCATACTCTTTTAGGAGATCCCTTCAATAATATTGAACAGCTCATTGAGTTCGATGCTAATCTGTATATACCTATCTAATTAAAATTGGTTAAAAATTACTAAGAATACGTTAATCAAAGACAATTTAAAAAAAACTAGCTTTTATATTTATCAATAAAATAGTTCAAAGCTTTTACATAGACAGATAACGTCTGCCGCATACACGACTTGGCACAGCACATAGAGCTACCCTATAGTTATCACAAAAGTGTTTATGTTTTTTATTTCCAATACCAACTAGGTGGCAAGCAAGCTTACGGCCACTAAGCGTTCACCGTAGCCTATGTGCACTTGCAACACCAGGGGCATTTCTCGCAGGTTGCCGACATTTTAAAACCTATTTACTCTCATTTTGAAGAACGTCATACTGTAGTCCCTAGAGAAAACCTCGGCAGGGAACAAGTTCCAAAACCTAAGCGTAAGTCACGCAACACTTTACTTATCACCCGCAGATGTTAATTAAGTGTAAAAAGGTTTAACGGTTACCATATACGGGACAGATAATAATATTTTATCTCTGAGTTTGTA
The DNA here is from genome assembly GCA_946406115.1 of Apoda limacodes. Lineage (NCBI taxonomy): Eukaryota > Metazoa > Arthropoda > Insecta > Lepidoptera > Limacodidae > Apoda > Apoda limacodes. The sequence goes on from OX291559.1 coordinate 15,895,389, forward strand.
CAAGGAAAATACGAGACAAAAAATATATTTTGTATTCTCCGGGCGCGTTCGGTTTGGGATGTAGAATCATTATTATCGTTTGCTTTGTCATGTGTCATCCGTTCGTTTTGCATTGTTGTCAAAAATATCAAAATTTTAGTATCATCTGTAACAAACTGTCACCCGTTCGTTTACGATATTTTTGTTATTTTTGTCACTTTTGCTACCGAAAAATGTCTGGAGGTGGGGTTTTTGTGTTAATCTGTCAAACTGCCTACACGTACTATTCATTGTTAATGGTAGTGTGTGTTCAAGCGTTCGTTTTGCACTAAAAATGATATTAAGTAACGTTTCAAAGCTACACGCACGATAGGTGTCGGTAGCAAAACTGGCGTTATCAAAAGTGTGAAAAGTATCAAAGTCAAAATGTTTTATTCAAATAAGGATTTTACAATCACTTTTGAATCGTCAAAGTTATGAAATATTATTTTTTGAAATCCGGTTTACAATGTTGTTGATTTCTACCGAGAAGAATCCGGCAAGAAACTCGATAGTTACTCTTTTAAAAAAATCATAAAAACTAAAAATACAATCAATGTTTTAAATAAAAAAATTAAGCTGTACAATTTTATATTATTTCCATTTTAATTTGGTTTACCTATGCATCCTGTAATTGAGCATCTTCAGTCCAAAGGATTTTTATCATTAACATAGTCTGGAATATTGTAGTATGCTTTTTTACAAAGTACTTGTTTGATAAAAGATTTAAATTTACTTATTGATAGCATTTGAATATTATTGGGAACTTTGTTGTAAAAGTGTATATAAACATTGCCCCATAAAAGAGTTACTTATTTTGTGTAGACGTGTATCATGCACCAACAGCTTATTTTTACTTCTAGTATTTACTTTGTGAACGTCACTTTTCTTGCTGAAACTATTGATATTTTTATGTACATATAAAAGATTTTCATATATGTACTGCGACGCTAAAGTTAAAATATTTACTTCCCTAAACCTATCCCTCAGAGATATCCTAGATCCTTATTTATAAATAGCATGAATTGCCCTTTTTTGTAACAAAAATATTGTATTTCCATCAGCAGCGCTACCCCACAATAGAATACCATATGTCATTAAACTATGGAAATAGCTAAAATATACTATTTTTGCAGTGTCGATATCGGTCAATTGTCTTATTTTCTTGATCGCATACACAGCAGAGCTAAGTTTTTTTGGCTAGGTTATGAATACCAGCCTTGCTACTAACCAATTTCTGTTCCAGAGACCTTACAGTTGTAAGGCTTGACACAGGAACGAACAAACAAACGCTAGTGCTAGCCTCTGTCTACATGCCTGAGGATGAGGTAATACCGTCTAAGGATCTGACTGAACTAGTGCAACACTGCGAAGACCACGTCTGGGACATTATAATATTAGCTGATGCAAATGCTCACCACCCTCTATGGGGGAGTCCAACACCGAACCAACGAGGTGAGTCTCTAACAGAGTACAAATTCTCAACTAACCTTTCTATAATTAACAATGGCTCGGAGCCCACTTTTGTTAATTCCAGATATCTGACCATAGTAGATGTAACTCGCATCCGATGGAGCAACGGATCTTGTGTCAAACGGGCACGTCTCCGCTGAGCCATCCTTTGCAGACCACAGGATAATCTGCTATACCATACAAGTGCATGAGAAGGACTAGCAACCAAAACGTAACCCACGTAAGACGGACGTTGCGAGGTACACGAACCTTCTTCAACATGAGGTAAATATAATTACCTTTAAAGACATGACCAACAGCACTGACAACATAGAACATAATATAAACACACTAACCAAGTGTATCTAACACAGCTACCAGCAAGCCTGCACCCCTTCAACACTAATCATAGGGGCTTTCCCCCTCTCACTGGTGGGGGCCAGAACTAGAGAGACTCAAACTCAATCTGAAAAGACTGTTGAATCGAGCCAAAAACACAAGAACTGAAATAGACTGGGAACAATATAAATAAGCTCAGTATCGTTACAAGAAGCGCATAAGATATCGCAAAGGTGAATCCTGGCGGCGGTACTGCGACAACATCAATTCCACCAATGAAGCAGCTACAGTAAAAAAAATATTATCACAAGATAATAACAGAACTCTGGGCTCAATAAAAAAACAGGATGGTACATATGCGACCTCTGACAGCGAGATAAGCGAGGTGCTTATCGAAACACACTTTCCAGGATGTGTAGTCACTGACAACCCAAAGTGGGAAAATGAGCACAGAGAACCAACCCCTACAGACTGGAACATAGCCAAATCCATGGTCACTGCAGACCGAGTTGTGTGGGCAATCGAAAGCTTCCAACCCTTCAAATCTGCTGGCCTGAACAACATATTTCCAGCACTCTTGAAATGGGGACAAACAACACTTATGCCACATCTAGTTGATATATTTAGAGCTTCCATAGCTCACAACTATATACCTCGCCAGTGGAGAGAAGTCAAGGTCATATTTCTACCAAAACCTGGTAAATCGGACTACACACAGGCGAAATCTTACAGGCCAATTAGTCTGACCTCCTTCATGCTGAAGACTCTAGAGAGGCTAACAGATAGATATCTAAGGGAAGGTGCACTAACGCGCATGCCAATGCACCGCCAACAACATGCTTATAGAAAAGGTAGATCGACAAAATCAGCCCTACACGCTGTCGTAGGAACTATAGAAGCAGCCTTTCTGATAAGCAAATGACACTAGGCGCTTTCATTGACATCGAAGGAGCGTTCGACAAAACGAAATTCAACAGCATCAGCCGCTCTCTTGATCAGATTTGGAGTCGAACAAACCATCAGTGGGTGGATTGATCAAGTTCTGAAGCTAAGAGCAGTACAATTTACAGTTAACACCACCACGAGAGGCATAACAGCCAAAGGCTGCCCACAAGGAGGAGTACTCTCTCCTTTACTGTGGTGGACGATCTGCTGAAACGTCTTAACGATAGATGCTACTACACAGTAGGTTACGCGGACGACATTACCATTCTGATCAAAGGCAGCTCAGAAAATATTATCTGCACTACCATGCAACTAGCCCTCAGAATCATGGAAGAGTGGTGTCACCACCATGAGCTGACGGTAAACCCCAACAAAACAGAATTAGTCCTTTTCACAAATAAAAGGAAAATTCAAATACCTACCATGCCAAAACTGTTTGACATTGAGCTTACCCTTTCAAGTGAAGTCAAATACCTTTGGGTCATTTTAGACAACAAACTAAATTGGAGTAAGCATCTAAACACAAAAATAACAAAGGCATGTACAACCTTCTGGCAATGCAGAAGACTAATTGTGCGCGGAATCGGGCGTCTGTTCAATTGCTTCCGCGTAGATAAGATGCGGAGAGAGAGGTGCAGCGGTTGCTGTAGCGGATGGCGGTTGGATGTGTCGGTTCTGTTTCGGAGATAGGTCTTGATGCTGGAGCTAACACACAAGTAAATAGTACATCGTATTGCGGTATCGGTATTTATTCGGCTTTGGTTCTTCTATAATTTTATATGTTCTGTATTATAATAACACACGCGGTGTCGCGGTGCGTCTTCGGCAAGCGGGGCGGGGGGCGCTTCAGTGCGCGCGGTGCGTTCGTGACGGCTAGCTTGGTACAACTGTCTGTCGATGCAGCGGGCGGCTTGCAAGGCGCTGGCGGCCTTGGGTACCTTTCCATCGTAGGTGTCGGTGTCGGTATGGTCACGTAGTCTTGTACATTGGGTCCCGTAGAATTATGTCAGTTATAAATAACGTACGGTCGGTAGTCGGGTGTAGGGAATTTATTTATTTATAATAGGTATAAAGGAAAATAAGAAAATATATGCGAGCAAATTCGAGGGGCGAATTTTAGCGAACACTAATAGGCACGAAATGGGGCCTTAAGCCATCCATAACCCTATAGCTACGACCCATGATAACATATGGTGCAGTAGTTTGGTGGCCCCGAACTCAGTTAAGCACAGTAAAAAACAAACTACAAAGCCTGCAGCGTCTTGTCTGCCTGGCAACCACAGGCAGTATGAAAACGACTCCCACGACAGCATTAGAAGTCATTCTCAACCTCAGACCCCTTCATCTTGTTATACAACAAGAAGCTGCTGCTGGAGCCATACGACTTGAGAAAGTAGGGCTCTGGAAACGGGACGGCAGAATAACTCATGTACGACTCAAGGAGGCAATAGGAAACGAGCTTCCGATGATAGAGGCGACATGTGACATCATCCCAAAAACCTTTGTCTTTGACAAAAAATACCGTATCCAGCTTCATGAGGAAGAGAAGGATAGCCCCAGCATCCATGAAGTCAGGATCTATACCGATGGCTCTAAATCGGAATCAGGAACGGGCGCAGGGGTATTCTCCCATGACCTGAACATCAACATATCAACGAGCTTGGGTGCACTCAACACCATCTTCCAAGCAGAATGTGTTGGGATTACCCGAGCTGCAACAGCGGTCTTGTCTAGAGGCATAAGCGATGCATCGATACGCATCATCTCCGACAGTGCCGCTGTGCTACAAGCTCTCAACAACAACCGCATCAACAGTGGACTAATCCTGGAGTGTCACTGTCACTTTTTCAATATCGGCGTTACCGACAGTCCTCTATGCAGGGGCTGTATGGAAGCCGCGAAGACACCGTCTCACGTGGTTCTTCATTACAAAGGCGTAAGCGACCAACGGACAAAGCTCCTTAAGAATCCACAAACCATGAGAGAGGCGCTGAATAACATCAGATTCCTCCTTAACTTTTGGATTGAGCTGGGATGGTATGAGTAACCAATGACAGGTATTGGTTACCTACGTACAATGGCCCTATTATGAGGCTAAGTGCGGAAAACATAAGTCCAACTAACTAACTAACTAATTTATGAATATGAGGACCCCATTGAAGTTTGGAGTCCAGCGTTATCCCAAGAAAGACTGTTGAATTAACAAGTTCTAATTGCTCGCCATTAACATTAATGCATGTCTGTATCTGACTAACATTTGGTAATGTGAATTTAACACATTTGGTTTTTTTTCCATTAAGTAACAAATTATTAACGTTAAACCAATTAACAATTTTAGAAAAGGCATTATTTAATTCATCATAACGTCAGCAAATAAGACAATGTTATGGTTTTTAACATGATATGGGAGATCGTTAATGTAAATAAGAAATAGAAAAGGACCTAAAATTGAGCCCTGAGGGACTCCCATAGTGACTGCTGATCCCGGAGATATTTCACCGTTGACATCTATTTTCTGTACTCTCCTACTCATGTAGGAGGTCAAAAGGTCGAAAGCTTTGCCTCTAGTACAATAGTGATGTAGCTTCCTGATGAGCTTTCATGTTGGATTGTCAAATGCCTTAGATAAATCACAAAACACTCCAAGAGCATCATGCGAATCCTCCCAGGCGTTAAATATATTTTTTAATAGTGCCACTCCTGCATCGGTGGTGGAACGGCCTTTCATAAAGCCAAACTGTTTACTACAAAGTAGGTCATTAATACAGAAATGGCTTAACATTTGACAAAGTATGATTTTTTCAAAAACTTTGCTGAATACAGGTAGTATTGAAATAGGCCGAAAATTATTAGGGTCTGTTGAACTAACTGATTTAAAAAGAGGTATAACTTTGCTTAGTTACATCTCATCAGGAAACACACCACTATCAACACAACTATTAAAAATTATGGCTAAGGGTTGTGCTATAACATGAATGATGGAGTTTATAGTTTTTACAGAAAGTCCCCAAAGGTCTGTGGTGTTTTTATTTCTAATGTTTTAAATGTATTTATGATATCCGTAGAACTAATGTTTTTAAATACAAACATTACATTACATTCAGAAACATTAATTTTTCTGCTAAAATTAGAATACAACAACACCATTACAATAGGTTCCATGTCATTTTATTTGTTGAATTTTTTACTTTATGTCTGAGGTGAATTGATTTTGCAACAAGACAGACTTTTTTAAAGATTTTTGAGTATTTTTTTACATTTTCCCAAAATATTTGGCTTTTATTATAAGTTTTTTCTTTATATAATTCATACAGTTTACGCCTACTTTAAAAAATACCTGGGGTAGCCCATTCACTACAACTAAAGCGACTGGAAATAAGTTTCTTTTTTGCAGTAAATATTTTATTATACTCTGTAGTAATAGTGTCAAGAACAGTATTGTACATTTCATTTATGTTGCCATTATAAAGTAAATCCGGAAGTTTATGCAATAAGTTAGATTTAAATGATAATTTCAATCCGTTTAGTTGTTATTGGTATAAATTTAATTTCCTTTTTAGTAAAACTATTCTTTCTTTCTAAAACCACTAACTGTCCACAATGATCTGACTCTAGATTGTTTATAATTGATTTTTGAATTGGTTTTATATCAGTAAATATAATGTCGATGCAAGTGGCACTAGCTATAGCAATTCTAGTTGGTTCACAAAACAAATTATTTAAATTAAAAGACCGAATTAAGGCGAGCAATCTGGTGCTTTATGAGCTATTTTCTAAAATATTTATATTTAAGTCTCCACAAACAATGACTTGTCCATTGGAAATGCTGATTTTATTTAGCACTTCTTCCATAACTAATTCGAAATTATCATACATTGCACAAGGCGGCTTGTATACACTCACAACAATGAGATGCTCAACTTCTATACAGGACAGCTCGGCAGTTCGCTCAACTGAGAGGCTCACAATGTCTTTACGTTCCTTAAACTTTAGCTGTTTATTAACTAAAATTAAAGAGTCGCCATGGATTGCATTTACTCGGCTGAACGAACTTCCCACCTGGTGATTAGTGAAATTGAACTTAAACTGATGACTGTGTAGCCAGTGTTCACTGAGACATAAAATGTCTATCTTTTGGCTGTTTATGAACAATTTCTAGTTCTTTCTGAGACATTCCTTGTATATTCTGATGCACCAGGTTCAATGGTATATTATTTTTAGTGTGACAAAGTTTATTTTTTTGTTTCTGTTTGCATAAAAATTGAGTAGACATAGATTGCTTTATATTATCATTATTTATGTTGGAATTATATTTGCCAAAGTGGTCCTTTGTTGTCTTTAAATTTAATGTAAATTAATACATGTCAAATGATTATACTGCTCAATAGAAGCAGGTTGTTTAGCCAAATACTTGGCTGAAATGTCAATTACACTATTATAATTACACTGCTCAATAAAAGCAGATTGTTAAGCCAAATTATTGGCTGTGGTATTAATATAAAATGATAGCGACAAGGCTAACACTCCGGTACAATGGTGTGTGAGATAATATTTATGTCTTGTCCTTAAATAATTATGTCTAAAAATACTGTTAGTATCTATCACATGAAAGTTATTGTTATTGCTAGACATAGTATGCAAAGCTAAATTTAACTCACACCTAAGGTTGTTTTCCTCCTGTGGCAAACCCTTACAATAGGGAAATGTAAACATTACAATTTTTTTTTTACTTTAAGTTAGCTTATACTAGGTATTATAATATTGTCTCAATTCACTTTTTTTTACATTACCCCTGTTACCGATTTGGCATTTGGCATACAATTATTTGAAACCGGTTAATTATCAATCGTGGGAACTCTTAATCCCAAAACGAACGCGCTCTTCGCCTGGTACTATGGCCTAAATAACCATCGGTGAGGGTAGGCCGTGGCCCAAATAACCCTTGGCGAAGGTAGGCCGTGCCCCAACAGTGATGATGTATAAGGCTAATAAGGATAAATTGATTACCTACATTGGTACCTACATTGATTTGTTGTAAAAGCGATATCGTAAATAAAACGGTCGGGTAAAGATATTTTATATTACGTGTCTTGTGCGTAAAAAGGTTGTCAATTAAGTATCAAAAATATTAAAGCAACCCTTTCACTCTACCCACCTGTAAGATCGAATCTCGTAGATATTATGACCAGGTCGAGGCTCGCCGTTGGGCCAGAAACTAAATGCGAGTAAGTACTGCAAGTGTCTGGATCGCACCAACGTACCGCGCTCCTTCTCCAGTGTACGGTAGTCCTATAATAATAATTCTACTATTGTAATCAAAAATTATTTTCATAACAAAGCAATACAATATGTTTTTATCGATAAAAGGCTTTATAATAGTGCACTATCGTGACAGCTCATTCTCGTATAAATTATAATGCAATAATTGTATTTATTAACAATTATGGTTTGTTGACTGATACTAAAATGATTGTCATATGGCCATTCATCCATGTGTTGAAACTATAAGGGTTTCTAGTTTGCCTATGAAACCTTAAACAGCTAATGCACACATGACGCAAACCTTCACATAAACTAAAGAGTGTGCTATAACACTGACTGTATATTTTTTTTATTTTTAGTACAGGTGAATTTTTCTAGCGGCCGTGGATGGCCGGATTCGGAACCATGAGGAATAGCGAAAAGTACTCAAAGGAGTTACGGGCACGATTTCGATGAAAACTTAAAACTCCATCATTGGATATTTGAAATATCAAAATTCTAGCCAGGAATCAAACTTGTTTATTTTAAAAGATAAAACACACACTGTATTATTGCACGAAACGAAAGAATTCTAGGAAGTAATGACATACGGACATGTTGGATTTCGATAAACTACTTCATATTTTAAAGTATTGGCTTTAATAATCATAGCTCCATTACCTGTAACTAGTTCGAAATTATGCTCAATTTTTTTTTCAACACATTCGCAGCGCAGTCATCTTCACAACATTACGTTCTTGTTTATATTTTTTATCATCTTTTCGCGCTTAAAGGTTAAAGAAAAAACTGGTCAAGTGCGAGTCGGACTCGCGCACTTAGGGTTTCGTACCTATCACCATTTAGCATTTACGTAATTTACAAACAAAAACAAAAAGTGAGCCACAAAGCTGTCACCCATCCAGTTCCTGACCATCCCGACGTTGCTTAACTTTGAATATCGTATCTAAAAAACAAATAGGTTACTGTTTCGCTTAATAATAGATGGCGCTGTGTGCCGTGACAAGCGAAGTCGCCGTATCTTAGATTAGATTTTTTAGATATTTTTTTCTGGGAGTAGGTATTTTAAAAACGAAATCTACAAAGACGCGTATAATGCAATTAATTACTTGAAACGATCTTTGGAAAATATTTTCAGCGGAATCAATAATATTGTGATGCAGAATGCAGTTTAATCCTTGACACGTCGAATCCAGCGATGTATTGAGAACAATTGGTCCAGTCGATATCACTATCTATCTGGAAAGTATTCCAAAGTTAATGAGATTTTGGTATGTCATTAAGGGATATTCCAGGGCGTTTTGGCCTTAAGGACCCTGTGCCAACTTGAGGGAGGGCAAAAAAACTTTAAATTTTTTGGATTTTTTCGTTTATTTCGTTTATATCTCCTAAGCTTAGAGTTTTAAGTTTACTATGTCTTCCAGAAAGTTGTAGAGTATTGAAATTTTTTAAATTTTCAGTAATCAAAAGTATATTTTGTTTCAAACCTAACTGAGATACAACAGATCAAAATTTTAAGAAAATTTCATCATAGCCAAAGAGAGAACAAAACACAAAATATTTTTTTTAGTATTAAAAATCAATTTAAAAATTTGAATAAATTATGGTATATTCTACACATTAAAAAGAATAAACCGCCCGAGACTCCTTTGAGTACTTTTCGCTATTTCTCATTGTTTCAGATGTGGCCATCCATGTCTACTTGAAAAATTCACCTGAACACACTAAAAAAATAATAATATATGAGAATATTATAATGTTAATGTTTTGAAAAAAAATTGTCTAAATTATTGCTTTTTTATATATTCTACTCACAGCATTCTCTCTAAACAATACTTTGGCTTTGTCAATCTTTTCAAAACCGCCAACGTAGCGCCAAAGGTGTAGAGCTTGATCCATATCTCCAACTGAGACAGTCCAAGATCCCACCAACTCACATCCTAAATCTGCTTTGTGCGAATGTACAAACTCCACTGATGTTTTACTGTGAAATTTATAATAAAAAACTTTGATTGATGCCATTTTAAGGTTCATGCACTCTGAGCTAACTACCTGATAAAAATTCAAACTAATAAATTTGGGCATACATTAATGTGAATTTATATACTATACATCATTTATGCTGCTATATATGTAATGTTATATAATAATTTAATGTATAGTATAAGTATAATATATTACAGATACAAAGGCTGTATGCCACCCCATTTTAAACTATACAAAATAAACCTTTAAGTATATGCATATTAAGATGTCAGGTCTCAAATGGTGCCCAAATAGCTTTGCAGATTTTAATCACAATTGTTTAGTACCACAGTCTATCTTAGACATAATGTCAGTAATTTTCTTTTATACATATAATCAATATACATATTTTTACTATTATTTACTTTTTAATACATACATTTAATAGTATTTTGAGGTAAAAAATGACAAAAATTTGTGTATAAAAAAGTCACAATTTTGTAAGGCATTTATCTCATATGGCTTTAAAAAGTGCCACATAATTGTTGAATTTGCATATATTTTATTTCATTTTTTATATTTTTCCTAGATAATGTTAAAACATACATGACTATTGATCTGAACTTGTTTATATATTTAAGTAATAATAAATTTATTGACTAAAAAAAGGCATAGTTTTTTATATATAGCACATTACCAGGGGTCAAAATGTGCTATATATAAAAAACTATGCTTCTGTTAATAAAAGCCAATATCCAACTCAAAATGGCGCAATATAAATGGCGGCCGGATCAAATTACCAAAACAATTTCTGATAAAAAAATATTAAATGCACAAAATATTGTCCACCCAAAAATACTAGAACATAGGACAGGCCATTGGCTTCACTTCTGAATACTTACAATTAGCCTGTCTGATAAAAGTCGTCCTGAAAAAAATCCCCCGTGACACAACACGCTTAGAGACCACTGTGGTCCCTAGGATGCATAACGGGTTAAGTGTAAAGAGGTAACAAACAGACAGACAGAGTTACTTTCACATTTATAATGTTAATATGGATATAATGACTGCATAATGTTTTATTGGGTTGCATTTACATTATTTTAACAAGTTTATAGCTACTTTTCACTTTAAATATCTTAGTCTTATACTTTTTTTATCAAGCTTATATTTTTTTGCAAAATTATGTATTATTAATTACATATCTCAGCAGAATTTCTACCTTTGTAAATGTTCTATATGAGACTGGCATGTAAACAATAAACAACAATTAAAAAAAATAGAGATATATCTAACAAAAAAAATAACCTTTCATGGTAATCTAGAGGTCAAGGACCTAGCAATGATAGCGTTATTGTTAACATTTGGATCTTGATTCCTACACCATAGATAGGTGATTTGTACTATTTGAAGTCTGTTACATAATAATAATCACTAATTCTAATAGAAACAAAAACATATACTTCGCTTATATAAGACTTAAAATACGGGATGTATAAGACGTACTAGTTCTGCAAATATTTATCCATTGAATCAGGTCTTATATTGTGCGTGTGGAGAGCATATACAATTTCTTTGTCGCTAAGCATACGGCTGTGAGACTCCTTGGTTGGCTCTATTCTCCGCACCAGGAGCTTCGATAACCATCCATCATCTGCAGATAGCCGTGCACTTGTCGCAATCGACCTACAAAAATATATTTACTATAAGAATTTTATTATTAACCACAAAGAAAAATAAAAAAAGGTTCAAACTAACCTCACATTCTTCGGTAAAAATAAACTGAAATTGGCTATTTTAGTTAGAGAATTCATCGTATTTAATATAGTAATAACACACTCTTTGTTATCGCAATGTAATGGCTTTTATGTATTCGTTTACTAAAAAATCTCCGGTCTGATAACTTATCTGCCATCAGACTGCGTTCAAAAATCAAAAATTATACGAACACAACCAACCAGTCCAACGTCGTAACCACAGAACACTTATATTCTCTACGTAGGCCATGTTCGGAAACTCAAGCACTGACAGCAGGATATCAAATACATTTTTCAGCACGACAGAATGAGACAGAGATATAGAATAGAAAAAAGAAACATTACATTTTGACGTGATGAAGCGTTTTTAAGTAGCTACTTTTACAGTAGTGGCGTTTAAAAAGTACATCATCTGTGACACACAGATACTTTTGATGCCTCAGATCTCAGAAACTAAAAAAGATACAGCAGAGGTGGGCACTGGGCATATCAATTTAAACTTAGTTCTTCTGACTTACAAAACGCTCAAAACAAGATAGTGTGTTTAGAGAGAATGATGATGATTCTATTTAGAAACAACAGCAGTAGGAGCAAGATGTCTGATAGAAACAATAATTTCTCATTATTAATACTTAATTTAATATAATACTTAACACTATCACTCTCAAACTATCTTCTCTCTACCATCTATTTGCAGACGATCTCCAGATTTACGCACATGGTCCAATAGAAAATATCGTAACAACAATTCATTCTATTAACTCTGACCATGATAAAATAGTTGAATGGTGTGGATATTATGGACTTCGACTTAATCCTCTCAAGTCGCAGACTATAATTATAGGCCCAAAAGTAATATCGAAGATAAATTGGACTGATTTACCCCCAATCGAACTCAATAGTAGCATTATCCCTTTTAGTGACACAATAAAAAAACTTGGTATTTATATTGACCGCACGTAATCTTGAACTCCTTAGGTCATGGAAATTAGCCGAAAAGTATTTGTTTCAGTCGGAACCCTGAGAAGATTACGGAATTTTACCTGTGTCAACTAAAATTGGACTTACTCAGTCTTTACTTTTACCTTTTCTTCATTATGCTGACATTTCCTGCACTAATCTGACAGAGGAACAACTCAATAAACTTGAGCGTCAACAAAATCTTTGCATTCGCTTCATTTTTGGACTTTGAAAATATGACCATGTCTCACAACTTGCTTCCAATCCGACTTCTCCGGAATGTACTTATTATTTCACTCCTCTACAACGTGCTATTCAATCCATCTAAAGCATGTTATCTTAAAGAACGGTTTAATTTTATCAGCTTGCCTCGTTTAACTCTTCGCTCGTCTACTAGTCTTCTTAAAACACCTGGACACAGTACTAATTTTTACAATTTTTCGTTAACTGTAAAAGCCATAAGCCTATGGAACTCTCTACCGATAAATATAAGGCAAATACAGTCGCTGCTGACGCTGCTTGCATTCAAAAATTCATTATAATCTTATTACTTACGTACTACTTCCTGATTTTATTTAATGTTGACCAACCTATGGTTATTCAAACATATCTATCTTTATTACTTTATTTATTGTATGTATGTTTATTTATTCATCTTAATATATATAAATCTCGCGTCACAATGTTTGTCCTCAATGGACTCCTAAACTACTGAACCGATTTTGATCAAACTTCGTAAATATCTGTTATTTGATCCAACTTAAAAGATAGGATAGTTTTTATCTCGATATGTCAAGTGCGAGCCGGACTCGGGCACTATAGGTAAAAACCAACTTTCGCCGGGTACAGAGGGACGGCAGCGGAACAACGTTCGCCAGGACAGCTATTATTATATAAATAGTATTTATTTTATTTATTTGTTTAAGTACTTATATTAGTACGTATATGTATTTTATCTATATAGTAAGTACATAGGTATATATTTATATTGTAATATTTTTATTCTTCCTTATAATTTTACTTATGATCCTTGATGTATCACCTACCTCTTCCTGTCAATATTACTCTACCCAAAGGTAGTCTGGTAGAGATCGCTTTTGAGCGATAAGGCCACCTTATTGTGCTATTTCTTCTATTGTTTTTTTTGTGTATTTTTATATATGTGTACAATAAAGAATATTGTATTTCTCGGCCATTTGATAATCTAACGCTAGAATGAATAATATGTTTCTTTCTAATAATATATTCATATAACTTAAAAAAAGCGGTATAGGATTTTTTTTGCTCAAAATTCGTGTTTGGTGAAATGCACTCCGCAAATCAATTTTACTTAATACTCTATATTTAGCAATTTGACTAATCAACTCTTCAATACAAGAAAGTGATTAATTATATGAGAGTAGTCATTGACCACTCCTTTTTTTTATATTGTTCTGCAGTGTCAGTTTTATAGTTACATTCTTTTGACATCAATTATAAATTTGCAAGTACTGATATATAGACTCTCCTGGCTGTTGAATTATTTTGGTTAGTTTATTTTAACTTTAAATTAATTTAATATTTAATAAACTTGAAAAACTTTCGCTGAATGGCTTTTTGAAAAGGATCATCTAAAGTCTCTATAGTAGTGTCATAATCTTTGTTACCTACAATAATTAAGTGTTGTATGTATAAGGGGTTGTCCTATAGTAGATATGTTCGCAGCTGCAATGGAGTGCCATTACCTATATAAAAATATATTCTGTGGCACCAATCTGTCTATCTGTCATCCCATACAAAATCCAATAGACAGCCAAAGAGAATATAATCACTATGTTTTAGATAATTTTACATAGGGCGTGTTTTCGGAGACCATTGCGATTGTATTGCGTGCAAATGAACGCAATGAAAGCAATAAGTGTTTTCGTAGCTTATTGCACGGTGGCAAAAAAAACAGGTTATTGCGTTGTTTGCTTTCAATATTTTTTTTTTACTATTGACAGCTGTCAGCTATCAGTTCAAAGTTGTGTGTCGTGAAAAACACAAATTGCTTGCTTGTTTAATAGATTTCGGATTGTTTTGCAAAAGATAAAGTAATGGATAAAAAGCAAGGTCTTTGAAAAAATTATTATTATGAATAAACGGATACAATTTATACAGTATCTTTAACGTTAGAAAACAGGAGCGTGCATTTCGTGGTAACAACGTAAATCATTATTTTCTTGTGATAAGCACCTAATTGCTTTGTCATATACGTACTGGTGCTACGTTCCAATTCCCTGCCGAGTGACAATCGCCCGCTATAGTTGATTTCCAACCCGTTCCAAATTGCAACAAAGACGTTAAAAAAGTGGTTTTTGGACGCCCGGGGTTGGATATTCCTTAAACTGACATAGAAAGGTTAATATTCACTCTTGTCAGTGTGAAAATTAACTGTCAATACCGGGCGATAATTACTCGGTGGGTTTTGGGACATAGCCTAGGGTGCGATCCAAATCGCGACGAGGAAGTTAAAAAAGTGGTTTTGGGACGCCCAGGGTAGAGTAATTTTCCAACTGTCAAGTTGAATTCTTTACACTGCCATAGAAAAGGTTGAAAATCACTCCTGTCAGTTTGAAAATTAACTGTCAAACGCTCGTTCCCGAACGGGTTGATTTTTCCACTTTACCGGGCGATAATTACTCGGCGTGATTTGGAACATAGCCCTAGTGTAAAATATTCAACTTGACAGATAGAAAGTTACCCTGAGCCGGGCGTTCCATAACTACTTTTTCAACTTACACATTGCGTTTTGGAACGTAGCCTAGTAAAAAATAACTGGACGAAATTGCAAAATTGGTAAGAGCTGCTAGTAAGAGCATGTGAAAGTCAAACTACGGTTGAATCTTCAGCAGAAGGTAGGTGCATCACTATGACCATGTAAGTTGTCAGTTTTTATTCCTCATAAAGTTTTCAAGGCCTCTGTACACCTGGTGCATCAAGAACACTATAGACCCAATTTCTGGGGAATATGTTTAACAAATAAATAAGCTATGGAAACAGAAAATATAGATACAGTATTCTTATTTGTATTGGATGATGAGGGATATATTCTGGGACTGTAAAAAGAAAACAAATTAATCAATGTAATGTTACCTTCTCAACAATTGCTTCTTAGTGTTTCAAATACGTAATAACACTGGACTCCAAACTTCAATGGGGTCCTCATATTCATAACCTAGCCAAAAAACTTAGCTCTGCTGTGTATGCGATCAAGAAAATAAGACAATTGACCGATGTTGACACTGCAAAAATAGTATATTTTAGCTATTTCCATAGTTTAATGACATATGGTATCCTATTGTGGGGTAGCGCTGCTGATGTAAATACAATATTTTTGTTACAAAAAAGGGCAATTCGTGCTATTTATAAATTGGGATCTAGGATATCTCTGAGGGATAGGTTTAGGGAAGTAAAAATTTTAACTTTAGTGTTGCAGTACATATATGAAAATCTTTTATATGTACATAAAAATATCAATAGTTTCAGCAAGAAAAGTGACGTTCACAAAGTAAATACTAGAAGTAAAAATAAGCTGTTGGTGCATGATACACGTCTACACAAAATAAGTCACTCTTTTATGGGGCAATGTATACACTTTTACAACAAAGTTCCCAATAAAATTCAAAATCTATCAATAAGTAAATTTAAATCTTTTATCAAGCAGGTACTGTGTAAAAAGGCATACTACAATATTTCAGACTATGTAAATGATAAAAATCCTTGGGACTGATGATGCTCAATTACAGGATGCATAGGTAAACCAAATTAAAATGGAAATAACATAAAATTGTACGGCTAAAAATTTTTTATTTAAAACATTAATTGTATTTTTAGATTATTTGCATTATTGATAGTGTTTTTAAAAGAGTAACTATCGAGTTTCTTGCCGGATTCTTCTCGATAGAAATCAACAACATTGTGAACCGGCGGGAAGGTGGGAGGGTTCAAAAAATAATATTTGACTTTGACGATTCAAAAGTGATTGTAAAATCCTTATTTGAATAAACCATTTTGACTTTGACTTTGACTTTGACTTAAGTGTCCTTAGGCAATTATAACTGCTCAACATCAGGCAGGCAGTATGCTTGTTTGCTTCTTTATGTGTGCCAATTGTTTGGCGATGGAGTTTACTGAAGGCCTCAGTGACACATGTAACCTATTAAGTTAATATTGAGGTTGTCCTTGCCTGGGTCCCAGGCCACAGTAGAATAGAAGGCAATGAGAAATCTGACCACTGGGCTAAAGAAGTAGTTCAGTCAGATATACAAAACTTCAATAAACTTTTCTCTTTAGACTTTCTCAGTTCAGCTAAAAGGCCAATGTCAGTAGATTGGAGTCATGTATGGAAACAGTCTTCATCCATTAAGGGCCGTTATCATGGCCAAATACAACCTGTTATCCCTGCAAAACCTTGGTTCTTGCGAATTCAATATTGTGACAAATTAGTTACGTCGACCATATGCCGTCCCAGACTGGAACATGCATGTACTCCAGTATTTTTAGCTAAAATAAGAGTTAGGGACCACTCTATTTGTGAGTGTGGCATTGACGAAGGTACTGTAGACTACATATTTTTCAGCTGCCCCAAATACCCTATATACTATATGACATCCTCCACCCAAAAATCCCTTGCTCTGTCAACATGCATTGTCTTCTATCCTTGATTATTACCCCCTTCATTAAATGTTTAACAAAATTTATCAAAACTTTTAATATAAAAATATTAATTTTTACTCTTTTGCATGCATTAATATGTCCGTCACCACTTAGTATAATCCTCTCACACACTTGTTTGTTTGTTTTATATGTTGTGATGCCCTTTTTTGTTTTAGGTAAAACAAACCAAAATTTTCCAACTTGGAGGCCTTCCATTTTTATATTATATTAAATTTTTCAACACATGTCTCTTTCATCACGGATGCTGGCGAAATGATTTGGCTTATACTGAAATGAAAGCAATTCTTCAAACAATTAATTGTTTTGACAGGTAACTAATAAATAAATATAACACTCACCAATCCACTATTGTTACTTTTGTATTTACAAATAAATAAAAAATTAGTTGGAAATACACAAAGTCCAATCTTTTAATCTGTGAATACTGAAAAATACTAGAACCGTAAATAAGGAGCTTTAACTTTTTTAATTCTAGATGTTGCATGAAATTTTATTCTTTCTCTTACATTTCTGCTAGGATATTGCTGTTGAAAACTTTTCCTAGTTGTGATTCAATAATGAGAATAAGTAAATCTCGAAAAAATACTTAGTTTCTTGGTTATTAATAGTTATTTGTGTAACATGTAGATAAACTTTACTGAGTATACAATATCTTCCTGGCTCATCTTGTTGTTTATATTACTTATACTTCTTTACATTAATACCTATATTATGACTCAAATTTTTCTTATTATGCTATTTAGGCATTAAATTTACAAGCATAGAATGATATTTGGATAAACATATATTTAAGTCAGGAATTAAACCTGCGAACCTATTTATATATAGGTTCACAGCAATAGCGTCTCCACTTGTACCTCCATTGTAAATAATGTTTTATTTAGTGCAGGTTTGAGTTGTGGCCTGAGATCTAATCTGCTGACTATGTCTTTGTTTTAAAAATTCTTACTTCTTTTTTCAAGACATTCTGCTGAAGTGATTAACTGGTTTTGTATTGTAATTAAATACATATATTTGTGTGAATTACAGTGACTTTTGGGGCTCTGAGGTCTGGAAACTCACAACTTAGTTAGCGCAATAGCAAAACTACTGATTCCTGTGATATAAAACCCAAGATCTACACCATTTGCTAAACAAAGGGCAACCTTTGGACAGTTATCTGTAGAAAATGTATTACATATATGCTGTAAGTATATTACTATATATATTTTAGTAATATATTTTAAGTAAAATCTTTTATTTTTGTTAGAGTTTATTATATTAGTTAAAAAAATTAAATACCTAAATATCTTATCTCATTAAACTTGGAAAATGAGTTGGAGATGGAGAAGGATATAAAATACCATCTTGTTATACTTGTTATACACACTGGTCATCCCAGTTGAGAGCTGCCAATAATAGCTTTTTCTATAGGTAAAAATGGGTACACTATTCTTTTATTTCGCAAAAGTGTACTTGGAAAGTAGCTTGGGTCAGACAATAACCATGGTGGCTCCAGGGCTCTGTTGCTAGTAGTAGCTACCTACGGAACCGAGAAGTGCAGGCTTCATCTCGCACATGACAAACATTTATGTAATGAAAATTTGTGTTTATCTTGAGACTGTTTCCTATGTATAATACATATTTATTTAAAAAAAAGTAGGTTTATAATTTACATATGTGTTAATATTTCTGTTATGGTTTATCTGGTGTCAATAGTACAAGCTTTGCTTAGTTTGGGACCAGATGATTTTTGTGTAAAGTCCAGAAAAAAATGTATAATATGAATGTAGTAGTACCAATAAAAATATACCTTGGATTCACCAATGTTTTAAAAAAAAATGATAAAATATGATATTTTTTAGTTATTCTGTCTAACCACTTTGTAGTTATTTATACTGTACCACTAAGGGAACTCATTGTGATGCTTACTGTTACAATTTACCATTTCAAGCAAAGTGCAGAGCAAATGCACAACAAGGATCATCTACATTTTGCAAGTTGTCCAAATAATTTATTTTGCATAGGCATATATATGCAACACAAATGGACTCATTGATAAAACATCAGTTAACTGGTTAAATTCAAGCAGAACAGGGGCAAAGATGTGAAAGAAGAGTCTAGACAATGCTATTCTAAATCCTTAATTTATCAATGTTTCAGGTGAAGTGTAGAGCAAATTCCAGACTGCAACTCAACTGGGATCATCGTCACTATGTAAGTTAATAACATTTAACATGTCTTATTTAATGAATATGCATTCACAAATGGGCTATCTTACTGTTCAATCACCAATCTCAGATTAACTGTTTTTGCTCAAATACAGAAAAGAGGCAAGTTATTTAAAATTAAATAAGTAGATTGTGAAATGAACTCATGCCAAGGTTTTCTATAAGGACTACAGTATGGGGTTCTTCAAGGGAGAAGTAATTAGAGACTTGTTTGCCAACTAAGTATATGTGGTTATATATGGGGTAACTCCCGACACTCACTTTGATTTAGAATCAAATAAATCGATCATATAATATATAAAACCTTTTTATGCAACAAAATCAAATAGTATTATTAAAATTACACACCACTGAATGTAATTACAATGTAAGTATTTGAAAGTATTGACAAAAGTGCCGTATGATTGAAATTGGGATTGTCGTCGAGAGTCGGCCCCTTGTTTTGATCATTACTATATTAACAGATTTAGCAATTTTATATAGAAATAGCAACTGAGCTGTTCTAAGTCCTTAACTTGTCACTGTTTCAGGTGAAGTGCAGAGCGAACCCAGTCTGCAACTCAACTGGCATCATCGTCATAATATAAGTTAATAACATTTAACATTTAACGTGTGAGTGTACTTAATATGCCCATATCCAACTTAATATTATAAATGCGAAATTTCGGATGTTTGTTACTTAATCACGCTTTAACCACTGGACAGATCTGAATGAAACGTGGCACACATGTATGTAGGATAGGTCCTGGAATCGAACATGGTTACTTTTAATTACGAAAATTCAAAAGTTCCTGCAGGAATAACTATAACCGAGCTTAAACGAACTATAGCTGTAGCTTGCTGTAGCAAACTACATTAGTATAATTAAAGAGTTCTACGGCGATAACCGCTCGCAAAATCTAGTTTATAATAATTAGTAGATTCTTATGTTTTAAATGTTTACTTTATATGTTCAAAATGTTTCGATTATCAACTACCATTGCTGTTTTAGATGATCTCAATACTGACATTTGACTTTTTTTCCAGCGCAATTTATCCAGTTCTTGGGAGGCCTCTGAATAACCAGCTGGGCACTTGCGTAATTAACCTTTTTGGGGTTCCGTACCTTGAAAGGAAAAACTGGAACCCTTATTTTCTCAGGAACTCGTGGAGGTATCAAGCTAAAATACTCAGGTCTCCTGTCCCTTGGAGCTGTGAAAACATCAAACTTCTGAGCCAAAGCAATCAAAAGATACAGCCGTTTATGCCGCAAATTTTCGAAACTCGCAAGGGAATCAAAACCTACAGAGTACTTCCCGTGAACTCAGAATCTTGAAATTTGGTACGAAGCAACGTCTTATAGCACAGATAAAGGAAAAATTGCCATAAATTTTTAGTTACATCATATAATCAAAATATTTTTAATAATATACAACATATAGTAAGTTTGCACGGAACCCTGGGTGCGCGAGCCAGACTCGCACTTGGCCGGTTTCTTTTTAAAAAGGATTCCTGATTTCTGCCTTATGAGGGTGATATAGGCCAGACAGCTAATTTCTATAATACTAACGACGTGCATGTAAATGTACTTAAAATCATTACATAATGACATATACATTACTATGAGATGTTTTTGTTATACGTTTCTTAAGTAATTTATGCCATAATGATGCCTTTTGTTTGGAATCCATTTTTTAGTTACCTTTTTATGACTTTTTGATACAACTTATAGTCAATGCACTAGGTAACAACCAATTCTAATTATTTAATCGGTCCGTCTGTCTCCAGACTGTATCTCATGAACCCTGATAGACAGTTGAAATTTTCACAGAAGATGTATTTCTGTTGCCGCTATAACAACAAATACTAAAAACTGAATAAAATAAATATTGAAGAGGGCTCCCATACAACAAATGTGATCATACAATTTACCAACACAAACAAAAACAAAAAGTGTGTCGCTAAGCAGTCACCCATCCAAGTACTGACCAAGCCCGGCGTTGCTTAACTTGAGATATTGTTTCCAACAAACAAATATGTTACTTTTTCTCTTAAAATGAGCTTGATGGCACTGTAACGGTATAATTTTAGACGGTAAATGACATATTGTTTTGTTGAAAACTTTATTTAAAGTTAAGCAACGTCGGGCTTGGTCAGTACTTAGATGGGTGACCGCTTAGCGGCACACTTTTTGTTAATGTTTGTGTTCGTAAATTACGTAAATTTACATGCGTAACATTAACATCGGTCAATTGCAAGTCTTACTCGCGCACCGAGGTTTCCGTACCATGGTTTTACGTAATTTACGAACACAAACAAAAACAAAAAGTGTGCCTCTAAGTGGTCACCCATCCAAGTACTGACCAAGCCCGACGTTGCTTAACTTTGAATATCTTTTCCAACAACCAAATATGTTTACTGTTTCTCTTAATGGTAAGCTAGATGGCGCTGTAACGGTATAATTTAAGACGGTAAAATGACACATTGTTTTGTTGAAAACTTTATTCAAAGTAAGGCAACGTCAGGCTTGGTCAGTACTTGGATGGGTGACCGCTTAGCGGCACACTTTTTGTTAATGTTTGTGTTCGTAAATAACGTAAATTTACATGCGTAACATTAACATCGGTCAATTGCAAGTCTGACTCGCGCACCGAGGTTTACGGACGACGGTTTTACGTAATTTACGAACACAAACAAAAACAAAAAGTGTGCCGCTAAGCGGTCACCCATCCAAGTACTGACCAAGCCCGAGGTTGCTTAACTTTGAATATCTTTTTCAACAACCAAATATGGTTACTGTTTCTCTTAATGGTAAGCTAGATGGCGCTGTAACGGTATAATTTTAGACGGTAAAATGACACATTGTTTTGTTGAAAACTTTATTCAAAGTTAAGCAACGTCGGGCTTGGTCAGTACTTGGATGGGTGACCGCTTAGCGGCACACTTTTTGTTTTGTTTGTGTTCGTAAATTACGTAGATGGCGCTGTACTGGTAATTTTAAATAGTAATCACTTGGGCCCGTCTAACACTTGGCCGGTTTTTATTATTTGTTGTAATACTTTAAGAGTTCATAATATTTACTGCAAATTTGAAGTTTGTATGTATTATTGTTTTTACGATAGTGCAAAAACAACGAAAATGTATTTCTTGTTTGGAGAACCCCCCTTAAATTTTACCTTTTTTAACTTTTTATTATTTGTTAGATAATCCACCATTATACCACATATTCTGTGAAAAATTCAGGCGTCTATTTCAGTCTAAAAGATAGAGCCTTTTAATGGTCGGACAGACGTAGACAGACAGCGCAGGCTTAGTAATAGGGCTCCGTTGGGACAGTCTGGGTACGGAACCCTAAAAACGGCCATTTTCTGCACCTTAAAGTTGAAGTCTTGCTGTATTGGCCATTAAATTTAAGTCTTAAAAGTGTTAATTTCAGATAGTTTTTAACAATTACTATAAAGAAATTGAAATTATTTCCTTTTTATTTCATTACAGAACATTTTTTATCGCACATTTTATTAGTCGGCAACGCACTTATTGTCTTAGTGGTTTTAAAAATAGTTATTTGACAAGGATATCCCCTAATATTCTCAATAGAAGTTACACTGTACCTATATGAATTTATTTTGATTGGTAGGTAATCAGTTCGAAAAGTCAAAACGAAAGACTAGGCCTGGTCCCAATCGGTATAATCAGATTCAAATATGTTCTGTGTTTGTTTATGGGTATAATTTACTAGTGTTTTTTTTATCTTTACAGAGGCTGAGACTCCGTATAGTAGATGGATACATGAATGCATGAAGAAAAAGAGAGAATTGACATTGGATTGGGTAAGCAGGGCAATAGGCAAATGGGCAAACGGGATGAAAAGGACACATAAAATAGTAAAAGACCGCAGTAGCAAATCCGGCAATGACCCTCGCACATGGATCTATATAAATGTTATGAATGAATTGTCGTCACGAAAACCATACATTTCACTACTTGCAATAGAAACAACAACACCGAGCAATAGTACAACAGAACCTTTACAAACACCAAGCAATAGAACTACAGAACCTTTACAAACAATAAATGCAAATGTCAGGCTACCAGAAGAAAAAATAAATGAATGAAGCGCTTTGCCAATTTAAATTAGTGGAAGAGTATAGAGAAAAACACCATAAAGATTTTTCTAACTTCAGCATTGACAACATTGACATGTCTTGTGGACATTTCTTGTAGATAAAATTATAAATAAACCAGAATATATTGTTATTATTATTTAGTTATTTTGTTTTTGGTTTTTCTTCAGAAGGTTGTTCATTGATATTATTGTTAATAGCAGTATTGATGGTTACATGTGTTTAAGTAATATAAGTATGTATCTAAGTTAGCTTTTGATTTTTTAACCATATATAAAGTATGTAAGAAAATAAGCTTTTGATCGTTCAAACAGTGTGATTGATTTATATATTTATATGTAGATTTGAATTATTAAAAGACAAAAAAAAAAATGAAATCCAAAATAGCAAAATGGAGTGTTAATCTTGAGTTTGATGGTGATGTCATTGATTCAGTGCACTCATTGAATTGCAATTACAAAATATAAGTATCAGGTGTAAGTTTAAATATTTGAATTATTATTTTGCACTACTATAATGATTCTAATTGTAATCTGGTTAATATTATAGACATGAAAGACAGTTTTTTTTTTTGTTTTATTCCTTATTACTCCCTATTCTGTAAAAATTCTTAATTGAAATTTGGCTCATGTAGACGGGTATCAATTCTTATTTTAGTGGTTTACTCCTGCATTAATTCCGCGATCAAGAAATATGCAGTTTGCACAAAAACAGGAATTGTGTAACAAAACCTAAAGGATGATTCAATGATTGCCCACCAATTGAATTGGGTGGCATTCCATCAATGCATATTTTTAAACCACAGTAGGATTTAGTGATGGAATTTGGCAGTTTAATTTTTTTAAACACTTGCTTTTGCTCGTGTTTTCACCCATCCTAAATTTAGTTATCAATGTAGGATTTCATTGGAACTCCTCAATAATACAAAAAAAAACCCACTTACACTTCAAGTAGCCTATGTCCTTCCCCGGACGCAAACTATCTCCATGCCAAATTTGCCCACGGTTTCACCCACCCTAAATTCGATTATTAGTGTAGGATTTCAGCGGCAACTCCTCAATTATAGAAAAAAACCGATTCATACTTAACTTTTTCAAGAAGCTTATGTCCTTTCCCGAGACTCAAACTATCTCCATGCCAAATTTCATCTTAATTGGTACAGCGGTTTTAGCGTTACTTTAATATTAGTTGGATGAGCTGAATTGTTTCTGAATATTATATTAAGTAGCATATTTCTGTTAGTCAGATGTCACTGTGAAAAATGGTTAGTAATGTCTCTATATTTCAATTACCACGACACAGCTTCAGTTTCTTTATCATGCAGAATGAAAAAAAAGGTGTAGGAACCCCCATTTTACCCCCCTTTGACCGTAGGAAAAGGACCGTTGGAAGTGATGATAAAGTAAAATAATAATAATTTCAATGTGAACACTATTTATAGTACATATTACAAATTTCAATATACTAGACAATATTCACAGCATAGTTATGATAATAATATAAAAGACTAAACTACAAAGGAGTTATAGTCTTTAACAGGTAAATCTAATGTCTTCAAATAAGGAGATCAACAGCATTGAAGGTTACCAGTGGATCGATTCCGTAAAAGATTGCTTACTTTTTTTGAAAGAAATAAGATATACAATGCGGTTTCGCGACAATCGATGTATTTCATACGAGAATTGTTAGCTATCATTTTACGGAAGCGAGCCGCTGGGCTGACTTTGAAACTTTCGTCTTACAACCCAATGGTGCACCTTGTGCAAACCCAAGAGTATTCAAATGTTAGAACTGTCATATAAATATCAATCATCATTTTGTCATTTGTGAAATCAAACAGCATAAACCCTTCGAGGTTTTGATGGTGTCTGAAGCATTTAATATTGCCTCTGGCTGCCCTAGAATTATTGGAGTTATAGATGTAAATTTGGTATAAAAGCAGCCCATCAAGAAATCCAGTGTACAATATAGATAGGGTCTGACAAATTAAAACTGAAGGCACTACTGTAGGACTTGTTTAATGTTCTGGCCTTGAAGTTGGATAGACATTGTAGCTCTATTACACAAACACTTCCAACACTTGATGTAATAATTTTCAATGATACACCACTGGAATAACTGCAACACTTGCAAATCTTGATAGAATCAAACACTTTTTGTACTTGACAATTGCTATGCGGAGAGGAAAATTATACTTTTCTATTTTCTAGTATTTCAAAAATTGTTTCTGGCTTTCCTAGAATTATTGGAGCTATAGATGTAACTTTGGTATGAAAGCAGCCCATTAAGAAATCCACTGTTCAATTTAGATAGGGTCTGACAAATTAAAACTGAAGGCACTACTGTAGGATATATTCAATGTTCTGGCCTTGAAGTTGGATAGCCATTGTAGCTCTATTACACAAACACTTTCAACACTTTGATGTTCCAATAGTAAATGGGATACTGCTGGAGAGACTGCAACACTAGCGAATCTTGATAGAATCAAACGCATTTTTGTAGTCGACAACGTCCTACGTGGAGAGGCCAATTATACTTTTCTAGTATATGTATTTGTTCTATAGTACTAAAGCCTAATACCGATTTGGATTTGGAGGTTAAATTCAAAGTCTGTGCTTTATGTAAAATTCAACAAACTGCAGTAAACCAATATGACTATGTCTTCTTTCTTTCTTTTCTTAATGAATGGCAGTCACACTACTTTAAAGTATATAAAGAATATTAACATTTGCCTTATTTTTGTGTCTCTGTTTTATAACAAAACAGTTTTTTTTTTAATGACAGTGACAGCAATTGTCAAATGTATTGTTTGCATCTTATGCAATCACGAACGAATGAACAATTGTCAATTGCGAGCAATCATTGCTAGCCATCAAAGCTCCGTGGACACTTCATTGCCAAATTTGCGTTATTTGCGAGAAATTGCAAGCTCCGAAAACACGCCCATAGACAGCTAAATGGAACGCAGTGTGAAGAAAGTTACATTCACGTCTGTAATCGGCTTTTATTTATCAGAATAAACTTATGAATTTAATTGTTATTATTGTCTACACACACTGAAGTCGTCGAAGATTAGCAGCTTTAGACGTATAACATGGGTATGTATTTGTTGATACAGTCATCGTGACACCACAATAAATACTACTTCGGTGGGCGTAGCAAAAACAGTGATAAATAAGTAGTTAGGCAAAAATTGTCGCTAGGATATGGTACCTACAGGTGCAACAAGTAGTGAGAAAAAGATATCTAAGTTCATAGGGATCGTTGGCGCGCGATATACGCGCTACTGTATTTTTTTGTTTGTTGACCATCAAGTTCTTTTAAGAATAGAACATATTCTTTAAAAACAGATGCTAAGTACGAGATCCTATTTAAGGCTGCCTACGATCCGACTAAACTTTAGGGCTGGAGCCTCCATTCTGGCTAGCTCCTAAAAACCTAACCTCATTGTATTTTTCCTATCCCCCTCGGGGTTTGTTTATCTTAGTATGAAAAGTTTCCACATTTAATACTTTGCACACTTTTTAACAACGCTGCTTCTGTCACTGTTACTATATGCTAACGTAACTTTAAAACATATCTATATATCAAAATTCTTGGTTTTAGGAAATGAAACAGTTTTTCAACTGTGATTGATTTCTTCAAGTTTTTTTATTATATTTACAAAAATCAAAATGGAATGTTTTAATATAAAGTACAAATTCTAAATTAATTAATCTTAATCTAAATTATAAAGTACAATTAACTATTATACACAAACACTACAATAATCAATGAATTTATTCTTGACAGTTTCACAGATTTTAGGCATCTGCAAACTACATGACTTGCACACAATTCATAGGATCCTTACTGATTTGGTGGTGGCCGAGAGGCTTAAATTTCACTTCAGTCCCAAGTGGCAGAGGTTCGAACCCCCGGGGTCGGCGTGTACCAATGAGTCTTTTCTTAATTTTTCAAGTACACTGATTTTTGTGAATTGTACAATCCACTTATGAGGGTAGGCTGTGCCCTTACCAAAAATTGTAACTACATGTTAAATAAATCTGTCTTTAATTTTTAATGTAACATGGAGCATTTATTTTATAGACAGCTACTGGGTGGTCCGTGAAACATATTTAAGCAAATTTATAGTTGAAGCACTAGTTGATTATTACTAAAATAATTATCTGGCAGGCTTGCCCTGATCGTGTTGTGTCATCACCAACTAAATTCTTTAAATATTAGAAAAATATTTAATTTATTGAAATATGTTACAATTTACATATGTTGAAGTTTATAAAATTATTGCCAGAATATTTACTTAGTTACAAGTATGTGCCAGAACATGGTAAAGTGGTCATGGAGTGGAGTGGAGCAATTTTAATTTTTTTCTGTTCTTAAATTTTGACCTTGGGAATTCTTGTAGGCTGGTCTATTGAAGTAAACAGTATGACCACTGTCATAATTATTACTGTTTATATGGGAAAATCTTTTTTTTCATCAGTTATATTTAATATTTTAATTGTTTATAGTTTAATTGTTTTTAATTGTACTAAATATTAAATTATTTTTCAGCTTCAAGTGAGGTGACGAAGTTGCAGCAGCATTTAGCACTACTAAAAGAAGAGTACAGCA
Source organism: Apoda limacodes (assembly GCA_946406115.1). Lineage (NCBI taxonomy): Eukaryota > Metazoa > Arthropoda > Insecta > Lepidoptera > Limacodidae > Apoda > Apoda limacodes. Next base: position 15,923,712 of record OX291559.1, read on the forward strand.
AGCTGCAAAGTCACTGTGCTGAGGTAGAGAGGAAGTATACCTTAGCTGCGGCTTCAGCAGGTGATCTCAGCGAGACTAGCTTTGTAGCCCGACTTCTGATGACAGTTGCCACTCTCTATGGCAGGGAAACTTACTCAGACATCAAAATAAAGTTGCAAAGCAAGTCAATGCCTGGACATAAATTTGTTTTGAATGCTCGCTCTGATGACTGGAATGAAGAGGCCCTAAAAAATCTTGAAGGATTAGGTTTGTATTTTAGAATTTACTAGGCACTCTTTAAGGATTTGTAACATTGTGAATGTATAAACAAGTATAAACTTAATAGCAAGAAGTATAGTCTTTTTTATAGTAAACAAAAATAACATTAAAAATTCAGAAAAATAAAATCCATGATATTCTTACTAATATTATAAATGTGAAAGTATCTCTGGCTGTACCTTATGCTTAAACAACTGAACCAATTTTGGTGGAATTTGGCATGTAGATAGTTTGAGACCCGGGAAAGCACATAGGCTCCTTGAAAATGTCGAGTATGATTAGGTTTTTTTTCTATAATTGTGAACCACGGGAAAATTTAGCATGGAGATAGTTTAAGTCCTGAAGAAGGGCATAGGGTACTTGAAAATGTCAAGTGTGAGTCATTTTTTTCTTTTCTAAATAGAGCAGGTGAAACCATGGGCAAAAGCTAGTACAACTATAAATTTAGTACTACAAGACACTACGTCATCATCCAACATCAGCTCTTATATCTGTTAGAGATGCAGATATGTTTCACTCTTCAGAGTTTTTTTTTTATATCATGGGTTTTACATAGTTAATATTTAATTATTGTTGAAATAAAGACTTTAACTATTCTTAATGACTTAATAAGAGGATAAATTTGTATGATTTACAGACTGGTGTGATCTGCCAGATGACGTAGGCGCAGCACTATTGAAATGGCTATACACAGATGTAGTAGACTTGTCAAGAGGAGATACTTTCGCTCTGCAGCTAATGAAGTCTGCTGCTTCATTTAAACTGCATGGACTCATTTGCAAATGTGAGCAGGCCCTCATTGCCACTGTTGGAGTAAGGTGAGAATGTTTGTTTATGTTTCCTTACAGAAATGTTGCTAATTTTAAATATTACTAGCTGGCCAGACAGACATTTTGCTTTTAAAGTGAATGCATCCATCCAATGTGGAGTTAAATAGCAAAGTGGATACTGCAAAAATATATATTTGCCATGTTCATACATGCATACATACTTCCATAGCCATCAATTGACTTGTTTAGAAGTTGATGCAGTGCATTGCCAGCTAGTGGCAATTTACAACCAAATTCTGCTATGTACTTGGGCTACCTTCAAAGTTCCGGCTTCATGTAAATGGCTGTATAATAGTTGACTCATCTTTTTACTATCAATATTTTCGTACCGTCATTACAGAGCAAACATATGTGTTTCTATGTAAATTTATAAGCTAAAATGGATGGAAGTTCGCATTCTTTACATGTCAGATGTTAAAAAACAGTGAAATATTATTTTTGGAAAACAGTTACATGCAAAAGTATACTGAAAATTCGTAAGATAATTTTGTGTCCGCAATTAAAATTTTACCCAGAGGTTCCTGATATAACCTAAGCAAGCACAAGTAAAGGATTTTCTTTCAATTTTTATTATGGGCTATAAGTGATTATTTGTATGTACGTATCACTCACTTCATGACCTGGGTAATCAGTGGCTGGATACTTCAATAAATCAAATCAATCAGCCTCTAGCAGTCCACTCTGCCTTTCTCATGTAACCATTTCCGGCTACCTTTAGAGCACGTCTGCCCCAACGACTGGTGTGACCTGCCCACTGCCACTTCAGCTTGCCTACAAGCTACTGCCTTCTACAAGCTATGTTTGTGACTTTAATTCTGCGTCGGTACTTACCCACATTATACTCTGGGTATCAGCTTCTTCTTACTTACTAATTAAGTCCTGTGTAATAAGGTAGAGAGCCCATGACTGCAACACTGCTTCTGATAAAGTGTATCTGGACTAAGGTGGCTATATGTGTGTCCCATAAGTCAAAACTCACCTGCTTTACTGCTAGTAATAAGTAAAAGTAACATGGTCAAAATTGTAAAGTCCCTTAGTGAGTTCTTGACGAACTATATAATAAAAAGGTCCGGATTGGCGAGAAGGAGATCAATAAATCATTTTTAACAATTATTTATAATCAATAGACAGAAAAACTACTTAATATTGCATAAGTAATGTGTAAAGTAAGTCAGTCAGCTTTAGCGTTTTTCCACTCAAACCCTTGTTGAAATGAACCTTTTTATTCAGCTAGTGATAGTGAGCCTATATTTCAGGACATGCGTAAAGTTCTACTCAGCGGCGGATGAAATCGGCGCCACAGCTCTTAAAGAACACTGTTCTGGTCTAATATCGGCGCATTGGGACGACCTCACTGGTTAGTTCTTATAAAGTATTTGACTCACTATTTTTACGTAATTTTGAAAGGTCCCTAATTTGTAACTTAATTGAAAATAGATTTTTTCTGCAGAAACAGAGTTCTCTGCCGGGCACTTATCCTCACAACGTATTGATTACGATTAGTTTGGTTTATTAAGGTAAAAAGTATTATTTAAACGGCTAAACTTACGTTTGATTGAATAATATGAAAGTTATTTAAAAAAATAAGGTAAAAAGGTTTGCTATACCAGGCTATAGCTGTAGTTTGTCATCGTGAAATTTGGTTGTAGTTGTTCCTGCGGATACTTTTGAATTTTCCGAGATAAAAAGTAACCAATGTCCTATGACCCTTTAACAATATCTGTGCCGAAATTTTGCGAAATTGGTTGCTGCACAGCAAAGTTCAGCACTAACAAAAAAACTAATTGCAGTAGGCTATGTCCTTATCTCTCTCTATAACAGTCTCTGTGCAAAAATCTGTTCAATTGCTTAAGTAATAACAAACATACAAGTAACTAAACAAACAAGCTTTCAAAAATACATATTAGGATTATCAAATGTTACAAGTAAACCGCTTCCATCATGAGTTCACTTGGTCGTAAGTCCCCAAGTAGAATTTCGTCTCACATTTTTTTTTATGTCGGCAGGCGAGGATTTCGCGCATATGTCATCAGCTCTTTTGTACCGTATGCTGAAGAGTAAGACATCTCAACCTCTGCACGGCGCCGTCAGGTTGCTGCGAGAAGACGTAGTGTTCCTCTGCCTGGTCGAAAATCACGCTAACGTGAGTACGCTTTTTATGCATGAATGTAGCCAGGGCTGTGGGCCAAGAACATTGACCCACCCTAGACTACCAAATGCCTACATCTTTGAGCATTTTGCTTGCAATTTTTAGGTCTGTAAGATATTTTCTATGTATGAAAATCACATTATCTACCAGGTATGCCTCGCCCTAGCCCCAAAGCTGGCTACACCTATGCTATGCTTTTGATTAGGGCTAGGGCAACACAAGGCACATGACGTAGAATAGTACCTACTAGCAGACAGAAGTGACACACTCTTGTGACACGCAGATGCCTGAAATTTACCTACAAAAATCTGCGCAACATAAATTTTATGCGTACAGTACACTCATTTCTGTGAATGTCGAACCTGCATGTGAGCCGAGCGCGTAGCCCATGTGAAGCAATATGGAGTTATTTAACGTTTACTACTGTCGATTTTAAGATACTTCAAATAATAATATTACATTGAAAATATTATCGATTTAATATTTATAAGCCTTGAAAAAGTTTTGTATTTTTATAAAACACTAGCTTACCGGGCGAGCGTTGTTTCTTTTTTAATACCGACTCGCACTGGACCCTTTAGGAAAATCCTTTCTTATCGGATTCCTACGTCATAGTAAGAACACACCATCCAAGTTTTAGGTCTCTACTATCAGCGGTTTAGGCTGAGCGTTGATCCGTCACCAGTTATAAAAACATATGTCACTGTACCTCCTAAACGGCTGGACCGATTTGAATGATTTTTATTGTATGCGTTCGGGCGGCACCCTGAATGGTTTAGATTTACAAATCGGCCCGGCAGATGGCGATGACCGGGCAGACGTTTTCCTGCATCCGACTGCCTGTATGGGGTAAACGTGTATGAAATACCCCCAAGTTAGATAACATTTTTTGTTCTCAAATGTTGCTCTAAAATGGTTTACGATGGCAGCACCTGCGCGTGCTACTACAAGTAAAGGTAAGCTCGTTTGATTTTCTAATTTCACACACTTATTGATAAACAAAATTTACTTTTCGAGTAGGCAGTGGTTGAATCCTAAAAAATCGAGTCTCTAGTAAAACACAATAAAAATCATAAGGAAGGAATGATTTATTTCACATTTATATTACAATTTTTACAAAGCGTTCAATTTACATACCTATGAATATATAATAATAATATACAACAAATCGATATCAGTATATGACTAGGAACAATATTTTATATCAATGCACCATATCTTTGTTGTCTTCTTTGGAACTTTAATTTATTAGTACCACAGATTATATAACACTATACTAGTACAGATGCCTCATCCCATACAATGAAATGGGACCGCCGTATCTCGGGCTATTTTTCGGGCTATTTTGTTTAGCCGCTAGATGCCGTAGGTGGCAGCGGGTCGAAAATATTAGCTAACGACATCTAGCGTTTCTCGTTGAATACTTACTTTTATACTTGTAACTGGTTCTTTGAAGTCAATAGATGGCGGTCTAATACCTAGCTACATATCGAGCCATACGACAAAACATCGCGTATCGCGATCCTACATATTTTTATCATAAAGTAGGAAGACGAAGAAGTTTATTGCGAAAAAGTCTCGAGTACTCGGATCTTGCCTTTTTCTGGGGAATGTAAATGTAAATGGAAGTACATCTTACCTCTCAAGATTTAGAAGGAGAGTTGCAATTTCATAAATTTGCCCCCCGCAATAAGCTCTGAGATTTCAGTCAATTAAATATTATCTAGGTAATGTTAGTAGTTAGTAGTAAATAAGATTTTTTCAACTTTTTATTCAAATTTAAAATAATGTTAAAGAAGATATGTCATGAAAATATATACGTACCTATTATTTTACAGTATTTTTTATAAGCAATCGGCAACTATCCGAAATGCAGATATCTATGCAAGTTAAGAAAATTACTAGTAGGTAGGTACATAATAAAATTATAATCGAAAGCTAAAACGCTGCAGTTAGGAGTAGTACATTTTTTTCGTTATATTTTTTTACAACCGGTACGGATTAGGGTGTCAAAGGTGTTTAAAGGTTCCTTTGCTTGCGTCAGGCAATTTACAGGAAATTTGGTATTGAGGTTTAAGATTAAAAATATGTAATGATGGAAGCTTTTTCAAGTACGAAATAAGGGGGCCAAAAGGTGGGTTTAATTAGTTTTAAGTGTAGGTATGTGAAAATCGCAAATTAAATAAAAAAAATATATTTTAGGGGCATAACATTATATAACAATTTTTTTGGGCTGATACATTAATAGTTTATTAATGAAAAAAATTCTCACCAAACGCACGGATGTAAAAAACCCAAAGGTTAAATTATTATTAAATGACAGATGTTTTTTGATCAAATTATTTTTTGAAAATCCTATGTTTTTGTGTTAGTTGCTAGTATTTAGTGGGTGTTGAGATTAAAATTTTAAAATAAATTCGTATTATCATAAATATATGTAATAATACGTACAGAAGAGTCGTAATAAGGAGACCGAAAGGTGGTTGAATGTTTAGGTATCTAAAATTCCTGAGATATTTTTTACTAGCTTTTGCCCGTGACTCCGTAAAATTACGTAGCTATCGTCGAAATGCACATTTGGTTAGGGCACATGACTAAACCTACAGATAGCTTCAATCAACCGGCGCTAGCGAGAGCACTACTACAAGCACGGGTATCTGTGCGTGACCTGTCACTGACACGGCGCGCGTCAGTGGAAAAAGAAATCAAAAGGAAATTTCCTTTTTTACATACCTAAACGATCTTGACGGGTAAATACCTATATTTTTTTATTCTAAGTTGGCTCAATAATTACTTTAGGAAGGTGAATCTTAAAAAACGTAGGTTGCATAATTATATTATTGGTACCTCCCTATTCAATACAAATTAAATCAGAGATCTTTTTTAGGGTTCCATAGTCAAATGGCAAAAAGGTCCCTTATAAATCCATCGTATACTTCCGTCTATCCGTATGTCACAGCGTTATAATTCCGTTATCTTTGCATATGTAGATTGTGATGAAATATTACAGGAAAGTCTTATGTGAACCACCAAACAGATTTGTAATGAAATTAAGAAAAAAAATTTAGGGGTAGCTCCATACATTAAACTGAGGTACGAAATCGATATCAGCTATCTATTGATTTAATTTACTAAATTGTCAGTTGAAAACATTACCAGCTTTGGAATGATTCTTGAAACGTTGTTCTAAGCTATCAGTCTGGTGGGTTAATTACTCATGTGGTTAGGGGGTCTAGTAAGCAACATTTACCTATGCTATGCATATGCATTTCTATCCGACAGCCAAGTTAAGAATAACTGACTCCAAGTCGCAACCGCTAGTGGCATGTGTACAACGGCAATTTTGCTCGAAAACCGCAAATCGATGTAGAGTTTAGCCGTTTGGCACACAGGTACTTCATGGCAAAACAATAATTTTGAGCCGCAGTTACTCAAAATATTTCCCTTAAGCAATTTGGAAAATATTAAAATTTAGTATTTTATTTGAATTTTTGAATATTGTAATGTGAGATGGTTCCTTAAACTTCAGATCTTTATGAGACTTATGTGGAACTGTACTGTACCCTGCTGCTTCTGTTAATTGATGCAAACGACGATGTCACAGGGTATCCATTTGTTGTAAACCTTCTCCAGAATGTAACAAATCCTTTTCTGAAAACCGTATCAAAATCGGTTCAGCCAAACGCGAGATAATCACGGACAAACATACATACAAACATACGGGTCTAACTGAGAACCTCCCTTTTTTTAAATTGGTTAAAAATGTGCGCTATTCTCTGAAGTGTTTTCAATTCTAAAATAGGTGCACTTGTGCGATGGCATGCTGTTCTTCAAAAGTGAGCTATCCTTTTCACAAAACAATTGTTTAAGAACAAATTGCATTCGACCCAGGATAAAACTAAAAGAAACAAATTTTACTGAGGTCGAAGTTCACGCTTGCGTGCCTTTGCTTTATAATATATCTAAGTATTAAGGTGGGTAGATACCAAATATATTTTTTTTAATTTGGTTGGTACCTACACCTATTCATATTATTCAGTGACACTGTTGTGTGTCGCTGTCAAATTTAGAAAATGCTAACAGCGTCATCTATCAATCAATAGTGAAACATTATTAACTAAAACGGCACGTAGTTCAATTTATTGCCGCTTAAAGTACAACGACCTCATTCAAATTATGTAAAATTTAATAAAGGCGCCCATTACTTCATTTTTGTTAGCTTAAGGGACATTTTGATATTAAAACAATATTTTTTAAGGGTCAGTTACTTTTCTTTTTCAGTAAATAACAACCTAAATAACAAATCGATGCACACAACGCCATCTATTGATATGAATTTAAATCATTTCTGTTTTGTTTGGGATAAGACCCCGTGTTAATACTTTCAAAATTCAAAATATTAGTTGAGTTTTGTTTCCCGACATAATGTACATTATGCGCTTAATGTCAATAATCCAACCAGGCAGAAGGAGACAACATTTGTACAGCATGTCATACAGAATTTATATCTTTCTAACTTGGCTGAATTATGACATTAAAAGCATTGAAGCAGAAAACAGAACGCACCTATAATTTTTATGTCTACAGTTTAAAATTTGAGGTTTTTCATTATTTAACAATGGTATTTTTGTGTTTCAATTATCATAGGCTGTGTTCCAAATATCAACGAGTAATTTAATTGAATAGTGGTTTTGGAACGCCTAGCTCAGGGTAATTATTCAACTACATAGTTGAATTACTTACAGTTTTATAGATACGGTCTATATTTACTCCTCTCAGACTAAAATTTAACTGTCAAATACTCGTTTCAAAACTGTAAGAAAGTCAACTTTACGAGGCGATAATTATAAGACAAAATGTAAAAGTGCATTGGAATGAAGGTTTTCTTAAAGAACTACAGTAAGGGATTCTTCATGAAAAAAAAAGGTTACCTTTTTAAAGGTTCAGCGACGCGCGAGTTATGCCCCTGTTGCAAGCGTCCATAGGCTACGTTGACCGCTTAATCAGACAGACCGTAAGCTTGTTTGCCACCTTAGTGGAATAAAGAAAAAAAGTGATCAAAAAGCAAATTGATATTTTTTTTTACTTCAGTAATAATTGTCTCAGACTGCTTCTGTGTTACTGCACATGTTTTATTTCCTATATGCAAGTAAATTATAATGCTAATTTATAACCTGAATGTTTTTACTTGTAAAAGTATACATATTATATCATCACAGTAAGACTCGCTACATTACTAACTGCCTATGTCAGCAGTTACATGGCTATACTAAAGTAATGATAAGTGGCTAATATATGAGGTAATTTTCGAAAAACAGTTGGCGCGTTTTAGATAACAAAAAATCTGCTACCGACGCGTTCCATTAGCTATTGATTTGTTATCGGTCACATAAAAAGTTTAGATATTCCATATGTAAAAATAAATTGTAACAGTATTTCATGATACAATTTATTTTTACATATGGAATATCTAGCTAATAATTAATAAATTGTAACAGTATTTCATGTTACAATTTATTTTTACATATGGAATATCTAAACTTTTTATGTGACCGATAACAAATCAATAGCTAATGGATCGCGTTGGTAGCAGATTTTTTGTTCTTCAAATCTTGATACATTTAATATCAAATACATAAATATTTCTTATGCTCTGTTTATTTCCTGTTTCACATTTAATTTATATTATTTATTTATTTTAATAGTTTATATAGGTATATTTACGTATGTTTATGTATTAATACTTATTTATTTTGTATATAGTGATATATATTTAGTTATTTTTCTTATGTCATTATCTATTTTCATGCATCAAATTTGCACATACTAATGTTCTCTAACTTTTTAAAAATAATCTCTGCCATTTGGCGATAAGATCGCCTGTTGTACATTATTATAATTTTGTAAATCAATGCAATAAAGGATATTTGATTTTGAAATACCCTACATACAGGTTTTCTGGACCACGGGCGACGTGAATTACGAATTTCACTGTGTCTTGAAAGCGAGTAACTTTATTTTACAGGAAAGTTGTTTTTTTTTGCAAGTGTGGTTTGATTATAAATAATAATTGTTGGTTTTAAAATTCCTACTGAAAAGGTTTGATGCCCCAATTTTAGCGAGTATAGATTGCCCTTACAACTGCACTGTGGACGGTGACTGTTGTAACATATTTGAGTCCATAAAACGTACTTTATGAAAATTTGAAAAGCAATTTAGTATCTATGTTATTGTCATTATTTACTATGAGATAAATTGATTAAAACCAAATTGTAGTGTCCCAATGATAAAAAACATACTTTTATAACTATCCATTATAGTTTTTCATATTATAGGGTATGTTACTCATATTACATAATGAGGGCAACAATCCTCATAGTAATAAAATAATTGAAGCATCTATCATATATAGTGGGATACCTATACCCAAATCAGTACTGCAAAAAATAATAAATTTTTAGCGTTTGTATAATTGTTACAATTAATTACTTTTAATCGAGATGTAGGTAAATGAGATAGTTTTCTTTATAAATAATAGCTTGTTTAAATACTTTGACAGTTTGCAAATAATGAGCACATTTCAAAATGTGGGGCAACTATCCCACTTTTACCCTATTCATAATAGTTGTGGGGCAACTACCCCACTTTTACCCTATTCATAATAGTTTTCTTTTTCTTACTTTAATTATTACAAACAATCTAAAATTTAATAAGTAAAATGTCAAGGTACCGGGAGTTTCTTTTCTCTTACTTCTCAAAGATGAAAATTACGGCACTCTTACGACGGAGTTCTTAAACTTTATTAATTTAGTATTTTAAGTACCATTCATCACCATGGGCGTAGCCAGAGCCATCGATCGTGAGGCAGCTGTCCCCCACCCTCCTAGACTACCCAAAGTTCCTATACCTCGAAGATTTTGTCTTGCCGGTGTAATATAATTTTGCCATAGGAAAATATTATTTTCATATTTTACTAGATCCCCTTCTCCTTATCACAAAGCTAGCTATGTCCATTTTAATCATTATATTAATTGTAAGATACAGGTTTAGGAATAAATCTGTTAAAGGTAATATCGTTTTAAGGATATATGGGGGCTAGATTGGTTTCTTGTTGGTTCTTTAAACACATCTTCAGTTATTTTATTTATGTTTATCATCCCTACATTACCCAGTTATTTGTTGCCATCCGGATTAAAATCGTCGTAAGTAAAATAAGTTTAGGCGCTCGTATCGTCGGGGAGCCGTTACAAAGGTCCCCTCGACAATAGCAGTCGACGGTTTTAAAGACCCGTCCGTCGTCGTTGTTGTCTTCTGTGCAGGACACGTCGTAGACTTCATAAATTTTTCGTACTGGCTTCCAACTATGCGCAGTTCTCTCCTGGTCCCCACTAAGGATTTGAGGTGCGCAGCCGCGTTCAACAACGGTGTTCACTGCAAGAAAATATTTAATACCATTAATTAACTCGATATTAGAGAATTTACCTTGATCCCACCTAGATGGTCAGTCAGGATTGCAGGAGAGTATAAAAAGAAACGAGCCGTAAGTTTTGGACTACAGTATGACATAATCCGAATTTTTAGGATTCTGTAGCCAAACGCCAAAATTGAAACTGTTTTAGTCTTGTCTTCACGATCTTATAATTATGTATCAAGATTCAATTCTGATAGAATTATGTGTATTCAACCTCCATACACTTTTATAACAAAATTGATAAAATCACCATACACTGATTCAACTGAACTGAAAGAAAATTTCTTTCCGCTCATACCATTGTATGATTTGCTGTTGGATATATACCAGTGTTCTTAAAATCTGAAAAAATTACTAAAGGTACCTTCATAAATAACTATCTTTTGCCAGCAGCGGCTCTGCCAGCGCTAAGTTCGGTTATCATCGTGGCATTTCTACGGCAACTCCTTGAGTAACTATGCTAAGAAACTTTGCTGTAGCAAGCTATAGCTAAAGCTATAGTTGATCCATGTGTATTCGGTTAAGTTATTTCTGCGGGAACTTTTCAATTTTACTGGATAAAAGTACCTTCTGTCCTGCTTCGTCTCTATAACTATCGCTGTGCCAAGATGCTTCGGTGGGCCGTGAAGGAATGACAAACAAACTTACTTTGAACTATGAACTTTGAAATTGTTATGAATAAAATCGGATCAGAAGTTTTTCAAATATTCGGAATAATTTATTTTTAATTTTCACTCTTCTAAACCCTTATTGTGAGTCAACACGCACTTGGCCGTTTTTTTAGGTGCTTGTCTCGTTCTTTCGCCCTATCAAAAAGGCGACAGTGACTAGTTTAACCCATCTTATCTAATTTCCTTGACTCAAATTTTTTAGCGATATATTTCCAAAAAACTGGATATAAAATAAATTTATCGAAAGGAATTCAAATATGTTGTCATAAATTAACAAAAACACTCAAAAGATAAATAGGCGTAACTTACTTTAAAACGTTCAGGACCAGTGCCACCTGCTTCTAAACTAAGCAACAATAACTGATACATATTCTTTGTGTTTTATTTAAAAAAAATACATATACAAAGAAAACACCAGACCCCAGACAACATACAAATAATCATCACATAATTTATTGTCCCATGTGTGGAGCCCCCTCCCCTTAAGGTTCCGTAGGCAGTCACTTCTACCAACAGTATTGATATTTAACACAAAAACAATAGGCAGATTTGAGGAAATTTGAGTTGTGTAACACTATAATTGTCTATTTTACAGCACATATTTGATGGTAATATCCGGGAGTAAACGCAAGATATTATACTTCAGTGGGATCTTTAATTAGAACCATTAATAGAACAAAGCTTAACTAAAACTTTGAACAAACAAAGCTTAGAATAGAGTTTTGTTGATTGTTCTCCCTCAGTGTCAAAAGGGTTATGGTTCTGTACGCAAAATGTGTTAAATGGACCCTATTCTACCATGAAGATACGTTCAAACTCTTTATATTATACACAAATTCGACATGCTCTTGGTTTCTTTTTAGGGTTCCGTACCCAAAGGGTAATAAGCGGAACCCTATTACTAAAACTTCGCTGTCCTATCACCAGGCTGTATCTCATGAACCGTGATAGTTAGACAGTTGAAATTTTCACAGAAGATGTATTTCTGTTGCCGCTATAACAACAAATACTAAAAAATAGAATAAAATAAATATTTAAAGAGGCTCCCATACAACATACGTGATTTTTTTTGACGTTTTTATAGATAATGGTACGGAACCCTTCGTGCTCGAGTCCGATTCGCACTTGGCCCATTGTTATTATTTTCTTCTAATTTGACATGACTTTACAGGTAGATAGGTAAAATGGCAATTAAAACGCAGAGACGTAGGCACTGTACGAACAATAAAAAACTAAAGCTAATGTGGGAGTCGAAAAGTGTATATGTGAGTCCGACTCCTACTTAGCCGCTTTGCACCCTTTCGTTACAGAACCCTAAAAATAAACCCCCAAAGCATATTAAGTGATATCCTTAGTAAATTACTATTAAACGAAGTAAACTGCACTTATATTGCATAAGCCTACATTTCGTAATACACAAATAGCTTGCCCCAATTCCCTTTAGGGTTAACTAGCTATATCCTTTAATAGCCAAATCGTTAAGTTGCCATTTGGATGTGTGCGACAAATAAGGGCCTAACAAAGACATGTTGTCATTCAAGTTTTGCAGTTTTGGTGTGTTGAATAAGATAAAATTACGCAATACATTTTTAAAAGGATTTTCTAGATACCCAATAGCGAGCTTTTAAATGCTTTTAATTAAGCGCATAGACTTAATATGATGCATATTAGTTTTTTTTTTTATTTCAATATAATATGGTTTGTAATTGTATATAGGTATCGGACACTAATAAAGTGATAATGATACATAAACTTAATTGTATAAATAAACTTAAATAATAGGGTCAGGGAAAAAGTCTTTTCGCACATAAAAATCGCTTCGGCTGTACTATTTGTATCTGGCTGGTTTTGATGATCTTAAAAAGGTTACATTACAAAAAAAAGAAACAAATTAGTAAAATGTTGTTTCCCGCTATTTTTCATTTGTTTTTCTTTATGTCAAAATGAGTGAATCTAATGAAGAAATTCAATACATTTTAAAATGTTATTACAAAAAAAGGAAAAAATGCAACGCCAGCCGCGAAAAATTTCAGTCCGGGAATTTTAATGTCAAAGATGCACCTCGCTCTGAAGCTCTCTTAAGTTTTCATTTAAAATGCGACGCAAATTTTTCCCCGACCTATTATAAAACATTAAATATTATGGACACTAGAAAACTAGTGAAACAATAAACTATAACATAAAAATCGCTTCGGCTGTACTATTTGTATCTGGATGGTTTTGATGATCTTAAAAAGGTTACATTACAAAAAAAGAAACAAATTAGTAAAATGTTGTTTCCCGCTATTTTTCATTTTTTTTTCTTTATGTCAAAATGAGTGAATCTAATGAAGAAATTCAATACATTTTAAAATGTTATTACAAAAAAAGGAAAAAATGCAACGCCAGCCGCGAAAAATTTCAGTCCGGGAATTTTAATGTCAAAGATGCACCTCGCTCTAAAGCTCTCTTAAGTTTTCATTTAAAATGCGACGCAAATTTTTCCCCGACCTATTATAAAACATTAAATATTATGGACACTAGAAAACTAGTGAAACAATTAACCTTCCTTGATCATGAACCGCTCAGTAACTTCGCTGGCTACTTTATATAACTGTATACCTAATTAAACATTAAATCAGAAACATGATGAAATCCCTATATTCTTGTAGTCTAAGGGTATTTGTGAATATTTTGAAAAGATTAACTCTGAATTTCTTGCTAGTTTTTCGTGTAGATGCGGTGGTAAAGTCATAATTAATTAATAAATTTAATGATTCGAAAGTGTTTTTAAAAAACCTACTTGAATAAAGGAGCTATTTAATTTTGATTTGATTGATTTGTAGGTACTTATAGCGGAAGAAAAATTAAAAACACCCTTCGAAATACAATTAGCCTTGCTGTTTTCTTTGCTTCGTTTATGTTTACCACATGTGTATTGAGATTAAAACAAGTCGGTTAAATAGGCGGTTACTAAAGAAATCCAAACATATTAGCAGTCCTAAATAGACAGACGGTTTTCGAAAGTTATTGTTAAATATAGGCTTTCTGATAATGCGGAATTAGTACCCCTATTCTGCTACACCCTGTATATTAATTTAAGAGACTTCCCTAATTCTTTTTGTTTTTTTTTATTATCTGTTAGGAAATCCGCCATAATAACACATATTCATTGTAAATTTTAGGCTTCGACCTACTTCGATCTTAATTATAGAACCTTTTAATGGTCGGATGGATCAACAGACAAACAGCGTAGGCCAGAGCTCCGTTGGCACCCTTTGGGTGTGGAACCCTAAAGAAAAAACATTAAAATCTTGTTTACAATCTGTAAAATATCGCGTAACATTGTAAGCTAAAAACGGGCATATTAGTTATTAACGCTACCTTTTTTAATCCCGATAAAAATACACATCAAACGTTTGTTGAACCAAAACATTTATTTATTTACTACTGACTTAACCAGAGGTCTCAAATAAAGGGCGATCGGTCAATGCCATCATATTTCGGACAGTTTTAATTTTTATTACGCAGACACTTGCTAATTTATTGGCTATTCGTGTCCGAATAGTCTCTTTGTTGTCCTCGAGAACAAAGATCGGTAACGCAAGAATAATTTATGAGATATTATTTATTACACATCATTTTTTCAAGTAAGTATGCGTAATGTGTGTATGCTTTGTTAAGCTTAACACACATTGTAATTATCCTCGTCATTTCATCCTACAGTTGTCCACTGCTGGAATGTCTGATGTTACTTAGCACCACTCTCATGGTTTCTAGTATTTTCAGTAGCTTAGTCGGTTGATTGCTCAAGCTTTGGCAGTGTAAGAACATATGAGCTGTTGTCTCCCTGGCTATCATGCAGCCTTTACCTACATACAGAACTTTCGGTAATGCTGAAGTTATGAAGATATTGGTGTAGTTGGCAGTAACCTATTATTATGCCTATATATGTGGCGTAGGTTTGTCATACTGGTTTTATGGCCTAGTTTACGCGATAGGTTTCGTACAAGGATGTCAGAGCAGTTTTGGTTTGTTTTTTTTTTCTGCCCACTGCCTTTCCCTCCGTGTAATTGTATCAGAAACTACCCCAGGTTCTGTCGCGTACCACCTTCGCTCTAGGTCCAAGCACAAGATACGGATGCGCGATATAAACAACTGCGCCTCGGGCTGTTTTACGTAGTCGTCATCATCAAAATTGAGTTTTCATATTCCCCACTTTCCTCTTTCAAGTCTCAACCAAATTAATTAAAAATATCTGTACCTTAAAAGTTATGAATTATACCGTGTCTGTATGTTTTGTTTTTTAAAAAATTAGTTTTCATATTTGTATAGTACACGTCTAAAGATATCATTTAAAGTAGGCATTTTTTTGCACTTTTGCGGGGACCAGTTTTTCATAGGAAACATACAGACATAGCAATTGTGTATATCTATCATATATAAATATTCTAATGCTAAAACAGGAGGAAACAGGGGAATACGTTTGTATGGGGAAAAACAGCGAGATGTTTCCTCTTAAATCAAAGTCATTGAAATTCAAGACTATGAAGTTCAACTTAAGTAAGTTAAGTAAAAATTACCACTTTTCACTTTAGGGGTCAGTGGCATGTTTTCAATTAAGTTTAATTAGAACAATGAAGTTCTTCACAAGAAATGCCATATTGATATGATAGAAAGGAAACAAAAACAAAACAAATGGTTTCAAATGTGTTATTCTAATTTATAGAAATCGTCTTTACGTTTTATTTATGGTTTTTAATATAATCTCCAGAAACATATATATATATATATATTTATATAATTTCTTTTTTACTTTTTCCTATATCCATACTAATATTATAAATGTGAAAGTTACTCTATCTGTTTGTCTTTTACCTCTTTACGCTTAAACCGCTGTACCAATTAAAATTTAATTTTGCACGGAGTTAGTTTGAGTCCCGAGAAAGGACATAGGCTACTTTTTTTTTCTATAATTAAGGATCCTACACCCATATCCGAATTTAGGGCTGGCGAAACCGCGGACAGAAGCTAGTTTGTAATTTTTTATAATTGACCAGCTGTCTTCCGGGCTAGTGTATAAACCATGATCTATAACTTTAATAAAAACCTTTATTATAACAGACAATTCAATAAATTGACGTTGGATTTTATTTGTAGTTGTTTTTTTAAATGGATATCGCACATTACCGACTGATATATTATTTAAATCACTCTTTTTAGAAAATATGATTCTAGTATCTTGACCATAATTTATTTCTTTTGTGTAACGTTTAGTGTTATTGTCTGCGTTACAATGGACACATCCTTATTTGTGATACTTTTAGATGCAAGGGATTTGCTTTCGTTAGATTGATCATGTTAATGCGTACTAAATGGAACGGAACCGAGACCCGTATTTATAGTCGATACGTAATACAGAACAAAATTTTATGTAAAAAAATTATTATTATTAACACAATTTTTAATAGTGTATTAATATGATACTAATACTAATTTCAAACATCATTAGGTATTTTGAAAAGGTATTCTTCGATCCCACTTTCATTTCACACCGGTATTTATAGTCAGAACGTAATACAAAATAAAAATTTAATGAAATAATATTAGGTTACAAGACAATTTTTAATAGTGTATTATTATAACACTAATAATAATTTAAAAATTCATTAGTATTTTGAAAAGGTATTCTTCGATCCCTCTTTCATTTCACCATTACATATTTACTTTATCTGTTGTATTGACACATAATATGTATAGAGACGAAAAAAGTATTTGAGTAAGTATGTTTATATGATCCTCCTTTTATCTACCCCCTTATGACTTGTGTGTTCTACTGCAATAATTTGACGCAGTTTTTTTAAGGCTTTCAAGACAAATATTTTATACAATATAATTTACGTAATTACTTTTCAAACAGAAATAGATACTTTTCGCAAGATATCAAATAGATAAATGATCCAACTATAGATACGAGCTATAATGGGTTCTATTTTGTTGATATCCTGTTACCGACCATCTGTTGTGCAGTACAATGGCTTTTTTGTTACTATCCTGATTTTGTGTCAGGTTATAAGCAGATGGTTAGTAACTAGTTGGGGGTTTTTGTGTATAATACGTATTTCCATGTAAAAAAAGTATATATACATATGATATGATTGGTAGAAAATTCTTTATAGCACTCAAAAGTTATGGAAAGGCGAACTTAATGCCTATTGGCATTTTCTTACAGATAACCCTAGTTTATTGTGAGATAACATAAGGGTTGTGCATTCAATTACAAGATTTACATATATATGTATATATTTGTATCCGTTGTCTAGTATCCATGGTAAAAGTTTTGTTTTGAATGTGCAGGAAAATTTATTGTATTTATCTATAAAGATAGGCTATGTATGTGAATCACATAATGTAGTAATTTAAATTGCGAGTAGAAGTTTCCACGGGAATAGATTTGTTTGCGGGGTGCAGCTAATATTACAAATTAATATATATACAAAGCAACTTACGTCCATTCCCGAAGCTGTAAAATGTTTCTTTTTTATAACAGATAGTAGAATCAGTGCAGTCGAGTTGAAAGATGTCGCTGTAGTTAAAGTATTGACAGAGAGGCACGTTGGGTGACATGTAATTTATCTCTGGCTCGCATCTGTAGCACCTGATGCTGATTGTAACTGGAATTCAAAACAATTGTCATATTGTAGATACCTAACAGTGGGATTACTTACTACTGATCCACTAAAATAAAAAATTCAAAACAATTGTCTCATTGTAGATACCTTACAGTTAAATTACTTTCTACTGAGCCACTAAAATTTAAAATTTAAAACAATTGTCACATTGTAGATACCTTACAGTGGAATTACTTTCTACTCAGCCACTATTTAAAAGCTGCGTTGCCGTTATTAATGACTCGTCATGTATAACAAATTACAAACGTCTCTTTGACAAAGGAGGCTTAGGCCACATTCAACTGCGCTGGCCCAGTGCGATAATTTATTTTCTGAAGTGGCTATGCAGTTGGCTGATGCAGCCATTACTGCTCCACCGGGCTTTTGGGGCGAGACTCTGAAGGACTTTTTACCACCAGCTAGTTCACTTTAAATATAGCTGCCTATGCAAATTTTCATACAATCTCCCATTTTTGACGGGTGGTAAGCGTCCAATTTAGTTAGTGCAACCTACCCTTAAATCTACATTGTTTAACCAGTTTTAAAAAATTTTTTTTTCTACTGTATGTTGCGGTCAAAAACTAAAACTAAGTATATAAGTAAAGAAACTAAACTATTAACCCATTACCGATCCGATATACCGATATTTTTTCAGCGCAGTGCGGGAGAAGTAATTACTCTATTTAGAGAAGCCATTATAAACAATTAAAGGGCAATAATTTTTCTTTAATTAATTAGCGACGCGAGACGACTTAATTAGTCTCCATCAAATGATATTGCTCGTTGTGTGTAGAGATAGCACTACAAATATATGTAGAATATCTTGTGTACATAAATACGTATATGTTTTTACCACCACATCTGTGAGTTGTGAAGTGTGGCGCCACTTCGTTTATCGGCAAGGGATTCTTACAATAACTCTTTGGTTATAATAAAACAACTGACTCACACTTGAAGTTTTTAAGTAGCCAAGGTGCAAATTTTATCGTAATCGGTTCAGCGATTTAGCCGTTAAAAGGTCACAAACAGACAGACAGAGACACTTTCGCATTTATAATATTAGTATGGCTTTGATGTAGGTTAAGTTAGGTTAGATATGATGTCTTAATTGATTAAGAACGTAACGTAAGGCTACGTTACGTAATGTAAGGTCACAACACTCTTTTGTTAACAGAGCTTTCACTAAAGAACCAATTTTTAAACTACTGCAGGCGTACTTAGTTTGTTGTAGCATTTTTTTATTGTTTTAAATAAATGATAATAAAAAGGGTTTAGATAATTCTTAAGGTTTTTCTGATTTTAATCTTTCACTATTAAATTTGTAAAGTGTTGTACGGTGAATGCGTCAGCTGGTTATTTATTTATTTTTCTTAAATATCTGTACGTATTACGTGCTTTTAACTTGCAAGTTGCTAGGCACTTTGTCTATAACGTCTATAATGTTGTATCTAAGTTTCGGCCCTTCTCTATATACATGTGGCCCAAATCCAACTTTGAGAACAGCTTCCTGACGTGGCCCGCTAGTGGCACAATAGACTGATTGCCTCAATTTTTTATGCGTAATTATTAGAGGTCATTCTTAGTTAGAACTTTTTGAAATATCAACATTTGAAGTGCGTATACTATACAAGCTCACCAATTCTGGACTCGTACGAAATTTATACGGCGCGTTAAAGAACATTCCAAATTATCTCTTTACGTGTTGCGTTTGTGTTAGTGCAGCCATAACAATTGACTCCCTCGCAGCCTAGTTGGTAGTGTGGTCGACTGCTGTGCAGAGGGTGTGGGTTCGATTCCCGCACAGGACAAACATTTATGTAATAAACATTTGTGTTTGTCTTGAGTCTGGGTGTAATTATGTATGATATGTGTGTAAAAAATATTTACAAAAAAATAAAAAAAGGAATATATGTATTTGTATCCGTTGTTTGGTATCCATAACACAAGCTTGGCTTACTTTGGGGCCAGACAGCGCTGTGTGTAATGACCAAATATTATTATTATTATTATTAAAACAAAAGTGTTTTAAAATTTACCCAGTAAATTTATAAAACAAAAAAACAACAATCAACACATTGTATATAGTTCTTAAATATTATATCTGCAATACTAACAAAATTAAAATAAATAGCTCTTTTTATACATATACTTTAGTTTTTCATAATACTTAAATTAAATGGCACATCAAATTCTGGCACACGGACAGTAAGGTGTTTCAGAAATAACCTACTTATTCACGCTTACTGCGCGGTCACGGTGAGAATGCTTAACGTGCACAATACGGAATACATGATAATTCCCCCGTAGGTATGCGACAATTCACATTAAATCATATAAACAATATTATGATTTTGTTTTTCGTTGTAATCCAGGACCCAGACTAGTTCAGAATGCGATGGGTCGGAACCTAGCCGAAGTAAATTAAAAATGATGAATATATTTTTTAGAAAACCACAGACATATAGCTATTCGGCATGAGATCATGTCTACAAAATTTTACAGTTTTTGATCAGTAAATGTCAAAAAACAAGTGACAAATGCGTTTGTATGAAGCACGGTGTGAGGCGCCGTGAATCGTATTCTATATTTTAATCACTGTATGTTATTACAAGTAAAAAAGGTTTAACGTAAACAGGATACTAGGTATACAATTAATCGACTGCATTAACCTGTTGCTGCGGGAAAACCGTAAACTAAAATAAGGTGCTTCATTACGTCTCTTAGCTGTTAACCTAATCATAAATTAATAAATTGCAAGCTAGGCTACTTATGGAGTGCTGCTGACAGTCTGGGCGGGTGCAACTAGATACCAGTTTGTTCCTTTTGACTTGGTGCGTTGACGAACTGTCAGAATTGTCGACGATCCCAAACTCAAACACCGTATCGAAGCTTTAACTCTGAGGAGAGACTTTGCTTTCCCCGTTTTTGTTCTACTTCTGAAGATTTGTCACGACGGCTTTCGAAAAAGCACCGCTCGCCATTGGCAGGGTGTTTCTCCTCACACATAAGAATATCCTACATGACCATTTGCCAGGTACCGTCTTAGATACAATGTAGTGCAAGTCCCGCAAAAATTTAGATTGTGTAATTGAATTTAAAAGGTTTGATAACGCTCGAGTGCTACATCTGGTACTGCCATTGGCACCTTAGTGACATTATTTGTTATGTTTTTTAAAGCTCTGATGTACAGTAATAGTATAGTGTAAAAAGCTTTCTCTCAAACAAGCTACGATATGCGACCATATCTTGCACACGTTTTTTTGGGATAAATCGTACCTGCAGACAGTATCAGAGAGTGACCCGCAATGTTTTATCCGTCCGCTCGAGCGGAAATTTGAAAATGGGACGAACTTTTTTAAACCCGAACATCGATGACTAAGGAGATAACTCATCAAGTTTTATTTAACACGTAAGGTCGCGCAGATGTGAGACGGCTAAAAGGCGTGCGTGACGAAACAGGCTTATCTCTGAAAAAAAAACACCCAAAGGAATAGAGCCCCTAAAAAAAATATACCCGTGGGAACTCTTGACTTTAAATAAAGTCCAAAAAATATCCTTTTTAGTCTCTTCAGCTATTTCTGCGCCAAATATATGAATACATACCCCTTTGCTACGTTGCCACTATGGCTTTTTCTTGTGACTTCACTTACAAATATTGATATTTTGGAAGGAAATCTTATTTTATTTATACAAAATATAGCCTATTCACTTTGGGATAGTATGGCATTCTATTGGTCAAAGAATTTTTATAATCAGTTCAGTGGTTTCTAACTTTTCCCCTACATACAAACAAATTTTACCTCTTTTGTAATATTAGTATACATTGTACCTAAATCATTTGCATTTGTACTGAAACAATCATAAAACGTAATGTAATAAATACAGTGAAACCAGGATAACTGGAATGTCAAGGTAGATTAGGTAGAAGTAGGTTAAAGAGGTTTCCCATTTTCCTAGTTTCCTAGATATCCAAGTTGGAGATATCCAAGGTTGAGATCCATGTTATTCAGTAACAGAGGGTCTCACTAATAGAAGTTAAACTACCTATAACTTATTTTAGTTTGCTTCATAAAGAAAATAAAATTTACATACAAAAAAAACAAATTTTATCCTTTTATAATATTAGTATACATTGTAGGTAATTTTCATTTGTACTGTAAATTTTTCATATTGTTTTGTAAAGTTTAGTCAAAAATCATAAGATGTCGTAACGCATATTGTTTTCCATAAATAACAGCTCCAACCGTTTATAAATACTCATACAGTGAAACTAGAATAACTGGAATGTCAAGGTACCAGTTATTTCTCGCTCTTAAAGAGGTTTCCCATTTACCTAGTTTCCTAGATATCCAAGTGGAGCCATGTTTCAATAACAGAAGGTCCCACCAATAGAAATTAAAATATAACTTAGTAGCTGACCCCGCGAACGTTGTTTAGCTTTTTAAAACAACTTGAGCGCCACCTTTTCTGTAAGAGTTGTACTGATTTAGAAACCTTCCCCGGCGTGTGCACAACAATTTACCAAAATTCCATAACAATCGGTTTACTCTCATTGCGCCAGTCCGACTCGCACTTGATCCTTCTTTGCCCTAACAATTACAAACACAACAAGAAAATGAAAATTTGTATGACATTATGTAGGCAGGTATACATAATATGACGTCCATGCGAATCTTGTTTAGTTCAAGCCTACTAAAAGTTGTTCTGTAGTTTCGGAGAAATTAATGCACGGACACAGACAGACGCGGCGTGAGACTTTGTAGAAGAAGATTTGATTAATGACTTTTATTTTTTGCGAGCAATATGCACTTTATTTTTCTTTTAGATTTATTGTTTTAGGTATAAAAGAATAAAACCAAATTTATTGAATATAACATAATAGAAAACTAAATATAAATAGGGAGCAATTTTTCGAAACTTTGAAATTCGTTTACCTATTCAATGAAATCGGTTGGTCCGTTGCTTGACATTAGGTAATATTTTGAAGTCTTGTATGGATAAATCTACGTAAATCTAATTATTATTTATTGAAATTCATAATTGATTATATAAATTTATTAGTAATTTCGGAATAGAAATAAATCATTTAAGGTCCTTACGTCATAAAAAAATCGTATAAACTGTGTTACACAATATATCTATCTATAACTATGAACATTTCGCCACGCCAAATAAGTTCATAGTCGTAAAAAAAAAAATTTGTGATGTACAACAAATTTAAGTTTTTGAATTTTTTTCCTTTAAGTGTGCTACATGGCATTGCTTCTTGCCAAATTTCATGATTCTAGGTCAACGCGAAGTACCTTATAGGTTTTGATTTATTTGTGTCACGATTTGCGACAAAAATAACCGTATGCATTGACTTAGCTTGATTTTTGTACATTTTTAAGTGACCGTAGACTTTAGGATTTGATATTAATTTCAACTTTATACTTCTAATTCTAAGGGTAAAAGGGACGGACAAACCTTTTTTTTTTTAATGTGTTATAACTACAAATTGATAAATTTCGGATTTTTTCCTATATTTGTTCTGTAAGACCTTCTTGCTTCGTATGAAATTTCATGATTCTAGGACAACGGAAGTATACCCCATAAGTTTTGATTTATTTGTTAATGTCAAAATATGCGACAAAAATGGCAGTATTTAGCCCGTAATTTTTTATTGCGTTGATTTAGAAGCTTTATTTTTTTACAGCTTCAACAAACCGTAGACCTTAGTATTTGATATTAATTTCGACTTAATACCATCACGCGCCCCTGAGAAATAGGATCTTAACTCTTCACAGATAGACGGACACTAAAGTGATCCTATAAGGGTGCCTTTTTTCCTTTTGAGGTACGGAACCCTAAAAATAACCTCGGATTCACCTTAATGAATGATATTATAAATTGAAGATAGTAGCTATATTTTTGTATATTATCATGTTTTTATACAGCATTATTTTAATATAATATTTAAACATAACATTATTGCTGTTACCAATGTACGTTGTTATCAACTGTCAGCAGTCTGCAAAGTACTTATGTGTTCAGATAAAAAATAATCACCAAAATTGTGTCACTTACATTTCCATAACAATGATGAAACCAACACGTATATAGAATACTCCATTACTTTTAAATCTATTGACTTATTTACATGTAATCAAATCACTTTTAACAGACTAAAACAATCACTTTGGTATATAAACTTAATTTTTATTCTTAACCTAATCAGGAATGTTGTAGATTTTCGTTTTTAATTTTTAATTCAGCTCAATGTCTATTGTAATTTTTTTATTTTTTTTATTAAGTATTTACAGAAGCGCGTTCGAGCCACATGTGTTCGATGTAGTTGGTGCTCCACTCTAATTGGCACCTCCACATTCAAGTCATGATTCACAGGAAGGATGTTCAGTGGCGAAACGGTACATCTCTGAATATCGTCAGAATAGCTCTTAGCTCCCGAACGCACTTGAATGGAACGCACTTTTGGACGTGGTGCCGGCGCGCCACTCAACAAACAACTGGCTGGATGCATATGGATGTTTTCTTTTTCGCCCCTTGTCCTTTTGATATTTTATTGGATTGTTGCATATGACCTTTGATTGGCGGGTCAATAAAAGTTGACTCTGCCTTTTTTGCCCGTGTCCTTTTGATATTTTATTCGATTATGGTATAATATCTATCTATTAGTTTTGATGAGCGGTTGATAAACAATGAGAGTGAAAGTTTTACATTGTCTTATTTAGCAGTATGCTAATCTGTTTTGATTTATTTAAGCTATTGCATATTTGATATTATTGATACATACGAGAATAATATTACTTATAAATATCGGTCTACTTATCTAATTCTAATTTTCTTTAAATTGTCCCTTTAGTTTTTTTTTTTTTTTTTAATTCATAAACAAAATTATTCTGTATACCTACATATGTTTTTTTTCTTTGCCACTGTCCTTTCAAATATTTTTTATTGTATCTAGATAGGTTGATGCATCATATGATATTTGATGAGCGGTTGATAAAAAATTACAGTGAAAGATTTACATTGTCTGATCTATGATTTATTGCTGTTCGCTTCCGGGATACATTCGGGACTTTGATTACTTATATCGATATACAAATCTGTGCAAACATATTGTCTTTAAATTGTCCCCTTTAGAAAGTACATTGTTATTTTAAAGAAACATATATAGCTTATACATACATACTTGTATACATATATATATATATATATATATATATATATATACAGGGTGAAACCACTAAGTGATCTCACTCGATTATTTCTAAACCATACACGATATCGAAATACTGATAACAGGGAGCCAATTCTCACGCGATCGAATTGATTACTAATTCTAAATTAAGTACGAATTTTAACTTTTCTCAAACGAAAATGTAGTTAAGCAATACTGGTACCTAATGTCGAATCCGACATTTTTCGAACGCAATCCGCTTTATCTGCTTCGAGTGGTCGAAACCGTTCGAGACTACATCTCGCATTCGAATTAATTTAGTTCAAAATGATTGGGTTCTAAACATTAATTGTACTCTTAGCGTACACTACATGTTCTAAAATCTAAAGTAAATGTCTAAAGTGTAGGTCAGAGTAATTGAAAGGGCGGAATAAAAAATATATTAGCGAATATGTTATTTTTTTACCTTTATTCCTTTCATAATACATGATTAGTCTTTTCTTAATTGATTGATTGAACGATTTTCGCATTTATTAAAGTTGCCCATGATAATAATATTCTTCTATTTCTATTGGTTTCCATCATAACAAACACTAGGTTACATCATATACACTGACAAAAATGTTTAAGGTCCGGCGCCGACACCTATAGTGCAGTATTTTATAGTATTTTGATAATATTAGGTGGTAATTTCATGTGAGCAAAATGTAATAAACACAATTACACCTTTAAAAATAAGAGTAACTTATAATTCTCAACCAAATAAAACACTCAACAAAAATTTTTTGATCTTAAATTTTAACTTTTTTTAATTTTTATGATTTGTTAGTATAACCCTCTAATATATTACACATATTCTGTGAAAAGTTCAGGCTTCTACCTATTTCGGTCTAAAAGATAGAGCCTTTTAATGGTCGAACAGACTTTAATAGCAAGCAAGAATTAACACCATTTTGAAATTGTAAACTAATATACTAATCCTACTATTTATTTGTATTTAAAATATACGGCCTGTAAATTGACACATTAACTTGAAATTTGATTGAATTTGAATTTGATATTGAATATGTTGATTTAGGGTTTCGTATTCAATGAATGCCGAACGAACTTTATTACTAATTCTACCCGTCTGTCTGTTAAAATTCTGTATATTTTTTTATATTAATCTACCATCCTACAAGTGAGTAATAATATTTTTCCAATAACTTTTCCGATTATTGTTTTTACGTGCGGGTTTCATATGCATACCTTTTTAAACGCGTCATTCCAATTCTAAAAACCGTTACTCATATTTTTACTAGCAGTAGAAGTTAACACCATTTTAAACTTGTGAACTACACTACTAGGTACTTGTAGTTTCTAACTACAAACAGTAGCGTAGTTCGTTATGTATACAAATACTTATTTAAGTTATTTTCGTGTGCACCTGCGGTGTCTGTTTCATGTACCTACTCTGTGGTGTAAATATTTACTTTTTAATCTGTTCAAAAGTCCTCTGGTTTTTATTTGATGGTTATTATTATATGTTAATGACGCCTACTCGACTCATTTTGATCACTGTCTTGTCTCATAATGTGCACAATGTTATAGCCGTCACCAACAGGTTTATTGACCTTCATGGCATTCATTTAAATACGTATTCATATTGGTTTTATTTGAAAACTAGCAAACTGAGCACAGTATGGGGTTCTTCAAGAACGAAGTTACTGGATTTTAGAAGGGTCGGCAACGCGCGAGTTATGCCCCTAGTGTTACAAGCGTCCATGGGCCACGGTGATCGTCTACCATCAGGCGGACCGTTTGCTTGTTTGCCACCTTAGTGGTATAAAAAAAAAAAAAAAAAAAATTATGTAGCATATTTAGTCATAATGGCAGTGCGTCAGCAAGTTCGGAAAAGAAAATGGCGATACTGGCAGCGTATACATTTGTGTATATTAGGTACACTAACTGTTTTGATAAATAAACCTATGATTGAAAAGTGCGATTTTAATCACTTATTGTCTCACTCATCAGAAATCTTGAACACTTTTAGATGATTTACAACACTTCAAATGAAAAAAAATTAAAAATATATACCTCTGATAATAAAAATTGTACTGCTTACCTTACATTGGCCAATGATAAAATATCTAAAATTTTAATTTTTAACTTTTTAAAAATGTGTTATTATTTTAATAACAATAGTAGATTGTTAACTAAGGGATGAAAAGACTCGAACTATTGGCGCTTTCAGTTCGTTCAAGCGCCAAAATATCTCGCCAGAAATGGGCCTTTCACCAGATTTGAAACACTCTACTTTTCATCTCAAATATGAGAAAAGTAAACACAAACTAAAAATGCCAAAATGAAAAAGGTTTTCCATAACAGCTTGCAGCCTGTTTTCTAATAAAATCAGCCTTCAATTCTTTTCAGAATCGCTTGTTGAACTCATTAGGTATAAAATTTAATTCCTTTCAACTTTCTTAGAATTTGCACTTGCCACCTATTTTACCTAAATTAATTTAAACTCGGTTTTCCTAAAATGTTAAACCACATATCTAGTATAACCAGGTATCATTAATAACATCACATAATATGTACAACCAAGTTAAGAATAAATATACCTATAGTATTATTCGAAGTGTGGCTGTATAGGTGACTTTGCCCAATGTGACTGAATTTTTCCTTGTTTACCTTACGGACCTACATTTGCTACTTCTCATTCGTTTTTTAAATACTGTATGTTCTACTTTCAGAGTATGAGAGATATAATATTATGTATGTATTTATATATGTATGTATATATAAAATATATATTTATTAATATATTTTACCCATATATATTTTTGAAATTATAAGATATATATATATATATATATATATTATCATATTAGTATTTTTGTTCTTTAGTATGTTATTAGTTAATGTAAAATTATTTTACTTCTACTTACCGTCAATAATTTATCTGCTTGGCTCTATGGTTGACTGGTAGAGAATGCCGAGTTGCATTAAGTCCGCCATTGTACACTAGTTTGTGCAGTAAGTTTAAATAAATAAATATATAAAAAATGTTTATAGGGTTTTTTTTGTTACCTATATAGCGCCATGCCGATTTTTCAGAGTATCTGCACGTATTTACAAGGTCATTGCACGCATTAGTCTCTAGTTCTGCCTGTTAAATTTGGAACAGCAATAAAGAATAAATGTGTTTGTTGGCTATAATTATTTATCAGGCATTTTTCATTGGTTTTGGCTAGTATTTACAAGTAGTTATGTATGTGAACTAAACCTAAGCTAAAGCTTACACAACCGCATTAAAATTTGTTCAGAAGTTTTTGCGTGATGCCATAACGGAAAGCTTACACAGAGAAAACCGCATTTAACTTTGTTTAGTAGTTTTTGTGTGATGCCATAACGGCCAAACGGGAACAAACAAAAAAATTTTGAAGCTTCGGTCAGGGCCTTATAAGTAGCCGATCTCAATCAATTCATACAAAAAACATCTCTGATGTGACCATAATTCTACCCACGTCACAGATTTATAAAACCTATAAGTAATAAGTATGACATAGGCATAAATAGAAAATTGCGTCATTGCAAAAATATGTATATACCTAGTAGATATTTATTTATTTATTTTGAAATGATATAAGTAGGTACATAAATCTTACAACATCTTACAGTTTATGTTAAAAACTAAAATAACACTGGATGTAAAGGTCCTTAAATGGGATTGCGAATTTTCGTTGTATAGAAAAACAATATTTTTATATTGTTGTTTTTGGGCGGAACTGCTTTTATATCGGTATTCTCATACTAATTTTCATGCCCTATTTGGGGATGATTTTCCAAAAACGGTGAAACACGACAATCTTATTTTTCAACGTAAAGACCAATGCCCATTTTTATGCATTTAACTGCAAAAATGACAAATTTCTATACAAATTTTAACAAACATTTTACTCCCTTAGAGGATGAATTTTGCAAAACCCTTTTTTAATGCTCGTCAACGTTATTAAAACAGGAACCTCCTCCGTGCAAAATTTCAAGTCTTCTGACCCAGTAGTATGGACTGTGCATTGATATATCAGTGCAGTCAATTATTTTACACACACACATATAGGTATATACAGATATACCTACAAATGATTACAAACATACCTTGAAACATGGTAGTAATTGTAGTTCTCTTTGTTAAACAGTAGGCACTACAGTATAACACAGGGTTTCCAGTTACCCATATCATCCACATCCTTTGACACCGATAAAAATATGATCTGTCCACTTGCAAATGGCAACATTGTACTTCAATTCTAATAAAAAATCAGCGCAAAGCCAGTGAGCGAGTGCTTTTATAAATAGATAGAGCCATAGGTCGTTGGCCTCATCAACTTACCGCACATGTTCTCAGTCAGATTTTATTTAAGATATAAAAATGTAAACCTATCTTTGTATATATTGCGGATTTAAATGTTCACAGGCTAATAAATTAATTTGTTGACGGTCTTTATCGATAACTAGCTTTGCCCGCGACATTTTAATCAAGTACCAAGTAGTTCATATTGTTTTTTATTAGTTAAACTCTAACATGTATTTTTATCGCCACAATTAATTTAGATGAAACAAAGACTAAATGTTACGTAACAAAAAGCTTAATAAATATATTAAAACATCTTTATTCGGTAATAATGTTTAGCCACAGAAACAAACAGACTATCATCCTAAAATTGATCGCATATACATTCTAGTACTGTTTTTGATTCCCCCAAATTATTCTTCGCGCAAATTTACCAGTGTACATAATCGTCATTTCTTCAATTCATATAAATATTATAAATGCGAAAGAAACTCTGTCCCTTTCTCTGTCTGTCTGTTACCTCTTCATTCTTAAACCGCTGTATTGATTAAGATGAAATTTGGCATGGAGATAGTTTAAGTCCTGGGAAAGGACATAATTGAGGTGTTGCCGTTGAAATCCTAAACCGTTGACCGAATTTAGGGCGGGTGGATACACAGACAAAAGCTAGTTATACTATATGTTATTTGTATAGATAACGGCCGGCAGACGTTCTATTTAATAGAAGTTGATCTCCAATAAATTGTCGTTAAATAAAATTTATCCTAGAACCCGGTTGCAGCGCCCTCTAATACGTCAATCCTAGTTTTTAACTTAAAGGCCAAATCCCAATTTTCATGCATTTAGGTTTCAAAATGTCTGATTTTCATTTAAACTTCCAAACTTCATTTGCCCCCTCTAGGGGGCGATTTTTCAAACATCAAACAATCAAAATCCAATCGCGTTGAGGATGAATTTCGCAAAATCCATTCTTAATGGTCGCCTACGTTATAACAGGGTTGCCTCTATGCGAAATTTCAATTCTCTAGACCCAGTAGTTTAAGCTGTACGAGTTGCATATTAGTCAGTCAGTTTACTCTCTTATTACTTACTAAGGCTGGGTTGTACCAACTAACTTTGACGTTAACTGGCTGTCAAAAATGAGATATTGTATAAAAAAATTGCATAGAGAGCTAATTTTAAACTTAACCGGCCCGTCAAAGTTCAGCAAACCACTACTCGGTTACCTTAAAAATAGCTGACGATAGTAATTTTCCATGCAATCTGCCATTTTTGGCGACTGGTTAACGTCAGTACTAGGAGGACCCATTTGCACACACATGCAGAGATGGTAGAGAAAAATATATATTAACAGTAAGCTTACGCACTATATTCCTATGGCTTAAGGCTGCGGTATAGGCTAGATCGCGTAAATTCGCCGTTTTTGTGCAAATTTTGTGGCTGAATATAGCACCTAAAGGATTGAAAATAATATATGTTATAAAACTTGCTTTTGTCTAGTGCATTACCTAACTGGATTATTTTCATCATAAAATTGCTAATTTCTGTATTTCTTACCTTGTGTATGTAAATGCACTATGAATCATTAGATAAAGTCATATACATTACTATGAGATATATACTTCTAAAGTAATTTATACCGTAATGACGCCTTGAAACTTTTATTTTTTTGTATGGAATTGACGTTATTAACGTTTTGTAGTCACATTTATTGACTTTTTGCTACAACTTAGAGTCAATGCACTAGATAATAAGCTATTCTAATTATTATTTAACCAATTTTCATTACAAACAAATGCGCAACACGCTTTAAAAATTTGCACAAGTGTTGAAACAATGGTCACTTCAGATTTTTTATTGCATTAAACACAATAAATGAAAATAATCCAGTAAGGGAATGCACTAGACAAAAGCCAGTTTTATAACATAAATTTTTTTCAATCCCTTAGATGCTATAGTTTAGCCACAAAATTTGCACAAAAACGGCGTATTTTCGCGATCTAGCCTATACCGCAGCCTTAAGATATGTACTAAGAGACTACACAATTGCTTCTACCTTTATCTACGTCTCCTCTGCCTAGAGAAGTAAAATGGGCGTCTTTATTTAGGAGGAGACATTGCTCGCATCCTTAAGAAGCCGGTTGTTTATGTGAAAAGGTTCATAATAATAATTTATAGAATTTAACTAAATTACATGTATGTATCATAAAATCATCCAACATTCAGGCTTCAGATTGTGACAAAGTGGTAAAAATTTGTAAAAGTTGAAAAGGCTATGTGTGTCATTATATTATACTTTATCCATGCCAAATTTGCCTGTGGTTCCACCCACCCTAAATTCGGTTAACAGTGTAGGATTTCAAAGACAACTTCGCAATTATAGAAAAAATCCGACTCCGACTTGACGTTTTCAAGTAGCCTATGTCCTTTCCCGGGACAAAAACTATCTCCATGCTAAATTTCATCTTAATCGGTACAGCGGTTTAAGCGTGAAGAGATAACTGACAGACAGACAGAGTTATTTTCACATTTATGATATTAGTATTGATTAGGCAATATTAACTCTAATAGATCAACTTTTAAAATATCTTCATCTCGTGTGTTACAATGCTAATATCATACACACTTGATCAAAAAATCGCGCTATTGATTTCCTTCCGCAAGACTGGGCGGGGCAAGTATCGTGTCATACAACAATTTGCCAAACTTGTCGTGTCGACCGACGTCCGTCGCATAGAATTATTAAGTTAGTCGCCAACTAGGAACTTTATTGAAGCCATGCTCTACTTTAGTAGACAAAAAATCGTTAACCTTCCTCTATATAGACAGGTTTGTCGACTACTCACTGGCATAAGAATAATAAAATACGAAAACGGTTAAGTGTAAGTGGGACTTGCGCACTAAGGGTGCTGGTAGCACACAACGAAATTAATACAATAGGCGCGTTCCTTCTAAGCAGCGTTGGAATCTTAGTACAAAACCTTATTTTAGCACAAAATACCCGCTCCATCTAAGCGTAGCTGATAATTTCAGCGGCGCTATTATTGTTTAAACAAAATGTAATTTCTTGGAAGTTCTGTGTGTTATACGACATTTGAGTTTTTTTTTTTGTAGTTTATAACAAAGATATATAATTTATAATGCGAAAATAAACTTTTCTTTAAAAAAACAAGGTTATAACTAATTTCCTAATAGGATTCACTTTCATAGATGATAACCTTACCAAAAGCTAATAAAACTCAAACCGCTAACAATTCTGCTACGAAGTAGTTAAATGGAACGCCCTAACAGCCTAATATATAATAGTAAAACCGTCGGTCCTGGCTGTTTGTCTGTCTGTTGTCTGGCTTATAAATGGCTTTAAAACTTATGAAAGTCGAATGGCTTGTGGAAATGTCTGTCAACCCGTATTAGGGCAGCGTGATGAACTATGGCCTAAGCCTACTTCTTCAAGGAGGCCTTTCCTTCTGAAGTTGAGCGTATAACGGCTAAGGCGAATCAATTTGCTATTGTAAAATTGTAGGCGCGGGGAATACTTTTTTATTGACGAAACTACTACACAAATAATGAAACTAGTTGTACGACACTTTTTTCATCAACGGTTTCACATGTAACTGTCCACTTTCACAATACATACATGCATCGTAAAATGAATACATGCATTGTGAAACTAGATGTTTACACGTGAAACTATTGTAAATATAGTGTCGCGAAATTACTCTCGTTGCACTAGTTTCGTAATGTTAATTTGAATTAACTTTTTTAGTACATTGGCACTCTGGGTACGAAACTCTTTGTGTTACTGATCTTTTGTGACAGTAAGAGAGCGTATATGCATTTAAACAGGAGATTATAAAAATTTATTCCATCTTTATTAAGGAACTATGGTAGGTAGTATGAACCTTTTAGTGTATCTCACACTTATGGGTTCTAGCAATTGAGAGTCAGAAGGAGGCATTGGCACGTAGCCTAAACAGCGAAGGTGTTCGATCGGGTCTGGCACCGGGGTCTTTTATCGAAGTTGCCATCTTACGGACTGCCCGAGGATCAGTGCAAATGGGTAGCTAGCTTTTTGTCCGGTAGACGCATACGAGCATACGCATAGGTGATGGTAGTTGCTCTCATTGGCGTGGACATTAATGCTGGTGCACATAAGCCGTATCGAACCCTTAAGACTGGGATATACGCCAACGACCTTGCTCGTTTGAGCGAAGCTAGTAAAAATACCCCCCCGCGCGTTTCAATAACCTATTTACGGAGTCGAGCTTAGACTCTCTGAGATGCGGCCGAGTAAGTTTTTAAACGTAGTTATGAGAAAAGGGCCCGCACACGTCACAATAATTTAGGACAAGTTAAAGTAAATGTTAATTTATGATACAAATTGATATAAAAACCAGGGTTGGAAAACGGTAGTGTGATTTAAAGAATCCATACTATTATTATAAATGCGAAAGTGTGTTTGTACGTTTGTTGGCAAAAAGCACAAAGATAGTTTATGGGCTACTTTTTATCCCGATTGAGAGTTCCCACATGGACAAGTTTTTGCTTTTTTAAAAGTGGGTGTCGTAGTTCCTACAGCTATAGCGAATTTTCTCACGAATCAAGGAGTTGCCGTAGGAATCCTACGCCGATAACATAATTTAGCGCTGACGGAGCCTCAGGTAAAAGCTAATAATGCCTCAAATACCAGGATTTTAGTTTCTGTCTTGTTTAATTTATCTGAGATACCTATACAACCGTAAAAGCCATCTGCTGTTGCATGTTTTTAGTACAATTTTATTACATTTGTTAACCATTATATACTTTTTTAATTCTTATTAGGGTAAAAGTGGGATAGTTGCTTCACATTTTGAAATTGGATAATTATTTCCAAAAAATCAATGAATTTAATCAAGCTATTATTTATAATGAAAACCATGTCTTTTACCTTAATCACGATAAAGAGTTGTTATCTCAAATAAATTATTTTTTGCAGTTCTGATTTGGGGATAGATGCTCACTATATGCTATAGGCTAAAGAAAATGCATAATTACTAGACTTGAAACAAATAGTATATTTGGCCACACGCCGGAAATAGAACTATTCGTTGCAAGCCTAATTACTAATGTTAATTTTTAGGGTTCCGTACCCAAAGGGTAAAAAACGCGACCCTATTACTATGAATCCACTGTCCGTCCGACCGTTCTTCCGTCTGCCTGTCACCAGGCTGTATCTCATGATCCGTAATAGAAAGTTAAAATTTTCACAGAAGATGTATTTCTGTTGCCGCTAAAACAAAAAATACTTAAAAACAGAATGAAATAAATATTTAAGGGGGCTCCCATACAACAAACTCTTTTTTGCTCGATAATAACGGCAACAGGTAGACGCTTCAAATATTATTCTTAGAATATTTAGTTATATATTCACGTTAAAAATAAATGAATTAAATTAAAATAAAACAAACATTTAAAGGGGGCTCCCATATAAAAAACGTGATTTTTTGCCGTTTTTATAGATAATAGTACGGAATATTATAATTGAGGAGTTGTCGTTGAAATCCTTCACCGATAACGCGGGCAAAGGCTAGTATTATATAAGTGTAACTTACTCATGATCCTGTATGATCGAGGGACAGACAATAAATTGTAAATAAAATTGTATCACTTTTAATTAGAGTTACTTACTACTTTTTTTTGCTGTCCGTAGGCAGTGCTCTATTATGGTACTATTACTCTAAATAGTCAAAAAAAACAAAATTAACTTTCTGCGCAACGGAACATGCAGCATTGATATTTTCGTAATTGTTGACTTAGGTACCTACCTACTTACGTTAAACGCAATAAAAGTAAAGATTCGCTCACGGATAACGACTGATTTTGCTCCCTCCCCTCCCCCGTCTCAAGCCCCTCGCGTATGCCACACGAGAAAGCATTCGCGTTGTACAAATTTGGCTAATGTATTTTGTGTTTCGTATTTTACTGTGTATTAATTTAATTTAGTAAGAATGACAGTAAAACTTTTTTGTTTGTGACATTTATTATATTTCCAACGTCTGTGGTTCTTTAAAATTTTCGGAAACGTTTTAGTTTTAGTGCATAGTTAGCAGAAAATTGCACCTGTTTTGAACATAAATTAGAAGTTTTTGCACTCTAATAATTTTAGAACTATACAATTTAACGTAAAACTGATAAACCGTAGACGTAGATATTAGTTTTCTGGCCTTGTTAAAAAAAAAACATTGATTTTGAGGGATTGATATGCATCCTAGGAGTAAAATCTGTTGTATAGAGTGCGCTGCGAATTCGATACTCTTAATGTCCCTTCGTTATTTGGTAACTAATTTGTGTCTTATCGTTTAAATTAGTAATAAATAATAATAAACAAATATTTATCTTTAACTTTTAATATTTATCTAGCGTAGTATCCCGAGTAGATGTCCTCACTGGAGGCACACTCTGCATGATAACCAACGAAGAACTCATCTGCTCATAGTTCTAGGACTGATTGCAGATAATACCCACAGAACAAAAAAAAAAAAAACAATCTAGCGTAACATAATAGTGTTTTTACATAATAAACATTTAGTATTATAATTAAGCTGTGTGTAGTATTTGATTTTAAATTTAATCTATTGTTTGGCACAATTAATTTATTGTTTATATTATTTCGAAGAATAACATAATATTTAGTATTTTATTTTTATTACATAATATTTAGTAGTAAAAACTTTTATATAGTTAAAAACTAAAGGGGCTTAAAGATATTTGATATGTCAATATTTGTCATTTTTGTATATCGCGTCCAAGGATAAAAATTGCTAACATCGCTGCACGAAAAATTTGCTAAAATGTATTGTCTGTTGCCCAGTAGCCAAACAATGTAGTACTTTTTTAAGCTTCTAATTCACAATAGACGATGATGGACCACTCCCAACCATTAATCACGATAGAGCCGTGCCGTACAGCCATCTTTTATTAGTATTAGTCAATCAGCCATTTACGGCAATTAATGGAAGATGGACGTTGAGAGTGTGCAGTGGTGCTCTTCCTCTGTCTATCTTTATAATTATATATATGTCGTTAGATAATCGGAAAAAACGAATCATTGCAAAAGCCTAGGACGTTTGCAAACGGGAATAAGAATTTATTTTTGATTTACAAAATTTGAGCGCTGATCGGGTGGGATAAGTTACGATTTACAACATCTTCTTTCTGATTGGTCAGTATCTAGATGGCTATGTTTGTGTTAGTTTACATAGTTCATACCAGCCAATCAGCGCTCACGATTCACGACACATGAGTAGTTATTCCCGATAATCCAAAAATAAACTCGGATTTTCGCAATAATCCTAAAGGTATGTCTAGCAGGATTGAAATTTCATTTCTTAATATGATATTCTAAAAGAAGAACAATATGGGTTTCGAAAAGGTAGTTCAACTGATCTAGCCTGCTTTAACTTAATCCGTAAAGTTACAGAAGACATTAAAAATGTGTATATTTTTAGACTTAAGTAAGGCATTTGACTTTGTTGATCACAATATTCTCCTAAAGAAATTGCAAAACTACAGTATCCAAGGTAATGCTAATGAATGGTTAAAAAGTTACCTAAAAAATCGCTTAGAATGCAACTAATATGGATTGTAGGTCACAAATTACAGGTTTTTTAGATCGAAATATAAATTAAACAGATATAAAGTTCTACAGGGAAGTATTTTAGGCCTATTACTATTTCTTCTATATATTAATGACCTACCAATATTCAATAATGAGATTAATGACACAATAAACACAGTAAGTAATTGATTGTTTAAAAGCAAATTACCTTAAAATTTATTTAGAAAAAACTAAATGTATACAATTTAATTCATACAAAGCAATGCCGCATAATCTTAAAAAAAAATGATGCTCAAGAAAGTTTCGAAGAAGTTGACTCAACAAAATTTTCAGGCATGATACTAGACAAACATTGTAATTGAAAGGTCCATATTGCCAATGTATGCGGAAAAAGTGCATTAAGTAAATGACGTAGAATAGCTTCTGGATAAAGTGCAGTAACGGCATAATGCTACGTGGCATTTATTCTGAGCTATGGTCTCATGATGTGGGGAAACTCAATTAACATAGACAGAGCATTTACAGGCCAAAAAATGTATTAGAGCCATTTGCGGCGTTCACACTTTAGACAGTTGCCGTCCATAATTCATAAAGCTACGTATCTTACCGCTTGCTTGTTTATATATTAGACAAATTTATATATTTGTACAACAATATAAAAAATGTTACCAACTCCAAGAAGACTTTTCTCAAAGATCAAGACACATTAAAAAAAAAAAAAATAGTTTTACCGACAATTAAACTAGAACTCTACAAAAGAAATGTATATTGTATGTCTATTCTTATCTATAATAAACTCCCAAGTTATTTGAAAGAGCTGTCATTGGAAATATTTAAAGTAATTTATATCATGAAAATATAATATTTAAAAAAAAAAAAAAAAAAAAAAAAATTGGTATAAAAAAATATCCTTAAATTATGTTACTGTTGTTATTTCTTTATTTTAATTGTTTATTATGATGATTTATAGTTATTGGAATAATTTGAATAGGCTTGACGTAAATTAAAATAAACAAATATTGATTGTTGTAAACAATTTGCATGCTTGAAAATGGCTGATCATTGGTATAACCTATAATAAGACATAATAACTTATGTACGTGTTATTTGCAAATAAATATTCTATTCTATTCTAATAACTTGGAATATTACAATACTTATTCTTATTTTCCAATTATCCGGTCGTTTGCAAACGTCCTAGGTTTTTCGCAATAATCCGTTTTTTCCTCTTTCTGATTATTCTACGACCTCTATATATTTTAATAATATTTTTAGACATTACACACAGCGCCATCTGGTCCCAAACTACGCAAAGCTCGTAACATGGATATCAGATTACTGATTTAAATACATTTTTTTTTTAATACATACACATTATACACAGAAAGCACCTAGTCTAAAAATATCAATGTAAATAAATACTTTCATATCAAAGATGCAGTCAATAGATTAACCTCGAGCCAGGACTTGAACCTGCGACCCTTACATTCCGTGTAAGGGTTCACTGAGCTACCGAGGTACAAGTCTGACCGATGAAAATCCCAACTACATCTTTGATTTGTATCATTGAAGTAAGAAATACAATATAAATATACATACATAGAAATATGTATTCATATTTATTATGTTATTATATTCAAGTCCTGGCTCGAGGTTAATCTTTTGTCTGCATCTTTGATATGAAAGTATTTATTTATATTGATGATATTATTAAAGCCTGGATATGGTATGTATAATATATTTTCTTCTAAGACTCTAACCTTCAGGGAGTCATAAACGAAGAGAGATTATTTCAATGTATGTATATTATTATTTTTTTTATTGTATTTCTTACTTCAATGAATATTTTGTGTGTTTATAAGATTGATGTACTAGAACTTTATAAGTCACTAGGAGTTATATTAGTCTAAAAACAAAAACAAATGATCATCACATTAATATTTGTCTTGTGCGGGAATCGAACCCACGTACCTCGATTCAGAAGTTGGGTAACTACCCACTGAGATAGGTTATCTATTAGACAGATTCAGCCATGAGTAGTAAAAGATAGGTTATAATATGAAAATATTCTTATGGTTACAGATATTACGCTGACGACATGTTTCAAACATAGTGTTTATTTCATAATTTTTATTATGTACATTTTATAAGTAGTACTTTAACCTAAAGAGGTAGGCACTTAGGAAACAATTATATTAACTTATATTATAAATTTGGACATATCCGACCACAGAAATAATAATCACATATAACTAATAATAAGGTATATTATATATCTTCTAAAATTCTCTCATAAATATTGAAGATTTTGCTAAAATTATCACAAATTTGGATAACTTGGACTTGGTCCCTTTTTTTTTGGTTGAGATCGTTCGTATAGCAATTGTCATTCATAAGTTCATACCGCGTATCACAACACAACCTTAGACATGGTAAATCCAAGTCGAAACAGGTTTTTAACTACCTAAGACTGTTGATATACTTCATAAGATTAAACACCACGATGACTCCCATGACGTCTGTGTATCCTTCGTGATTTGAGTTAGAAGAATTGCAAAGGTCCCCACGGCAGTAACAGTATCTGAAATAACAATGTGGCTTTTAAGTATGTGTTAGCAAAACAAAGAATGGCTATTAAGAATGTGTTAGCAAAACAAAAAGTGGTTTTTACGAATGTGTTAATAAATTTCAAACAAAGAACGGCTTTTAATAATGGCTTTACAAAACACAGAAAGGTTTTTAAGATTGTCTTAGCCAACACAGAAATGTTTTAAAGAATGTCTTCACAAACAAAGAATGGCTTTTAAGTATGTGTTTCAAAAAAAAAAACCTATGAATTTTAAGAATGTGTTGACAAGATTCATATTTTCCATATAACAGGTATTTTATACTTTATTAGGTTTTTATACCATTATTTTAAATAAGCTGACGTCCGAAATACGCCGGACGCTTGCAACATTTTGGGAGGATTGTTGGTTTGTTACGGCTAACAAGTTAATAATGCTTATTTTATCCACTACCTTACACAGATTGTAATCCATCCTAAATGTGTTAGGGAGTGAGCCTATCGCTGTCTTTAAATTTTGACAATAGACATATTACAGCTTTTGTGGCCATCACCATTATGATGTGGGTGAGTTCAGCCACTACTTACTCGTAACTTTTCCCGCCCTTTCCACATTGGGTTTCTATTCAGGCTCTCCACATAATGGTGTAGGCGTGTATTCAGCCACTAGTTCCTCTGTCGTAACGTTTTAAGGCCAACAAGAGTGAAAACAAGATGTACCTATCCCGGCCCCTCCACTATGACGTGGGTGAGTATTCAGCACCTACTACATAGGTACTCTTAACGTGAGAAAAGTTTTATCCCGCCACCTCCACATTATGATAGTGTGGTCAGCCACTAGTTGTAACTCCTTGAGGCCAACAAAAGTGAAAGGAAGTTGTCCCTTCCACATTAATTTGGTGTGTATCTGTGTGAATCCTGGCACTTGTTACATCTTCCGGGGGATTAACCGTGGCGTTCTACATAAATATACAATTAATTAGTCATAAGAAGTGTTACCTAGTTTTTGTTACTTTTTCGCCTTTGTCGTCTGGTACCTCGCAGCCTTCTGGGTAAACCTCTCTTATTTCAGTCTTGTGTTGCCATCCTGCTTTTGTAGCAACTTGGCCTTCGTACTTTTGGAGGGCGCAATCACGTTCTACACCAGTTATGGTAACTGAAATTAAAAGATACGTCGTTATGAAATATTGTACTAAATACGGATATTCTCATTTGAAGGGAGTTTTTGAATATTTAAATTCTCGAGCACAGTATACGTAATAGCATTTCATGCAATATCTCTGCCGCTCCCTAAAGACGATCCGGCCTTCCCTTTGTTACGATCCTGCGACCGCTTACAATGAACGCGCATTCATTTTTGCGTGTATGCACGTCAATTGCTGTATTACTGTTATTAACCTCGAATAACGCTGTTGTTGTGTGAAGTGGCCAGTGTTGTTAAGGGTCAAATCAGACGGAGAAAAACGACTCGCTCATGGTGGAACATTATCGCCAATGGATCGAATCCGCTGTACATTAAAGAAAATTATCTCTTTTAGAATATTTCAAACTCTATATTTGAATTAGATTTTGACGATATTTAATTATCAATAGATAATCTAGTGTCTGCCTGCTCTGAATTGACCCTTAAACGTATACTGACATAGGATTTTACATAGCAAACAACAATCATAATTCTTACCAATATAGTTTAGAGTAAAATGAAACCTGAAACATAACTCTTTTCGTTAATTGGTCAACGAAAATGACTGACCAGCCTCCAACTTCTATAAAAGTTACAAACAAATCTCTGGTTTTTTTCATTATGATATTAAAGTTTTTCAAAAAATAGTACAAATTGTAAAGAAAAATATTTTAATAATGTAACTTTTACTAATTGTTCCATACAATCATCGATACGCACAATGGTGATCAATTATAATTCAATAAATCCTTAGTCTCCTTTTGGTAGTCGGTTAAAAAGATGTGTTCTACCCTGGAAATGACACCACCACTTACGTAGAACCTAACTTATCATCTTTGACATCACATGGAAACATGTCTTTAAAAAAGTTCCTTAATATGAATAGTGATCCTTTATAATTATAACTTAAAATGTGAATTGTGATTTGTTTTTGTGAATTGTGAATGTTAATTGAGGTATTCATATAAATACTGCCACAGGGTATTGATCTTTTTTTTGTTATTAAGTGCCAATATCTTATTTATGTAAAGAGATACGACTTATGGGTCATATAAACAGCTTCTTAAAAGGTTAAGGAACCTGCTGCCATTTTGGCTTATGATTTGTGTTTCATATCGATATAGATGAAAGTTCAGATCAATACGAACACATTTTGTCAGTGAACTAAAGTTATATGTTACTGCCATGACAGTGGTATTGATTCCTTTTTTTTTTATTAGGCGCCAATATCTTTTTTTTTTGCAAAAACTAAATTTATCTTATGATTACGCCTCTTGGATATTCATCGTTGAAGCATAATTCTGACCATCACCTGATAACCAATTTGATAACGCAGGCGCAGGGCTGGCTGGCGTATGTTCCTTAAGTTACAATGCAGTATCTGGAAGACCGAGCTTTGCTCGTTTTTTAACAATGCCATCTATAGTGAAGTAGCTTTAGTGTTGCATAACAACGCCATCTATTGTCAAGTAGGACAAATAATAGTATTACTACTCGTCAATTGCTGTCAATAATAGCCATATTTTTCAGTTTATCATTGCCTGAAAACACGGATAAAACGACATTTTTTTAAAATGAAACCTACCTAGATCGATTTATCGCCCCCGAAAACCCCTGCATACTAAATTTTATGAAAATCTTAACTGCTCTTTAAAAAGTGTTAGATATAAATATTATAAACGGGAAAGTAATTCTGTCTGTCTGTCTGTCTGTTACCTCTTCACGCGTAAACCGCTGTACCAATAAAAGATAAAATTTAGCATGGTGATAGTTTGAGTCCTGGGATAGGTCATTGTCTTCTTGAAAACGTCAAGTGTGAGTCTGTTTTTAATATAATTGAGGAGCTGCCGTTGAAATCCTACACCAATAACCGAATTTAGGGCGAATGAAACCGCAGGTAAAAGCTAGTCATCATATCTTGTCTTGCCAGCCTTCATATTGGGTGGATTTGGGCAATAGCGGGCCCAGTGCGGATTGAAGACTTCACGTACGTCTTTTTTTTCTGACGTATGCAGGTTTCCTCACGATGTTTTCCTTCACCGAAAAGCCAGTGGTGTGTATAAATAAATCAGTGTACTTGAGAAATCAAGAAAAGACTCATTGGTACACGCCGACCCCGGGGTTCGAACCTCCGGCACTTGGGACGTGAAGTGAAATTTTAATCCCCTCGGCCACCACCGACTCATAAGTCATCATATAAATCTATATTAATAATTTTTGCCAAATGAAAAAATATGTAGAAATTTTGGCAGCCAACCTCCGAGTCCGATTGGAATATGTTTATTTTTAAAAGAAAAAAAATAATTAAAACCTGAAGTTTTATGATTTTAAATGGTTTACAGTACATAATGATTAAAAAAAAATGCCCCCGATGATTAGCTACTCCCGAGATTTTTTTAATTTCTGGCTTACCTACTGTGGCGTCTTATCGAAAAATAACCTTTACAAAAATTTTAGGTCTAGTAAAAATCTACAACTTCTAAGTAGTGACCGACCGAAACATATTATTTTGCCGAAACCGAAACCGAAACAGAAGGTTCGGTTTCATTGTAGTTTCGGCCGAAACCGAAACCGAACCTTTTATAAAAAAAAAAGTCCTTAAAAAGTCGAAAAAATGTTAGTAAGCCCGTTTTTTTCTAAAATTAATATCTCGCCGACCTATAATTACAGGTTTCTACTTTCAAAGATTTATCACAATGAAATTTCAGTACAGTTACAGAGGTTCTGTTTGAGAATTTAAGTACCCAATAAAGTGAAAAAAATACATTATTTGTAACACAAAGTTAGCGATTTTTTAATGGTGGTATAAAATAAAACAAATTTATTATTAAAATATGATGCTCATATATTATGTTTATTTATTTTCAGTTACTTACATTTTAATCATACTCACAAATATCACAATCAGTTAGCCTCGAATGGCTAATT
Organism: Apoda limacodes; assembly: GCA_946406115.1. NCBI lineage: Eukaryota > Metazoa > Arthropoda > Insecta > Lepidoptera > Limacodidae > Apoda > Apoda limacodes. The sequence goes on from OX291559.1 coordinate 15,967,531, forward strand.
TCAAATATAATTAGATAATCAAAATAATCAAATTGATCAGCTTTGGTAATCATTTTAGCGAACCTTTTTTTTTATTGTGTAAGGTGAATTACATAGGTTATGATAACAAATCAACAAGTATAATATAGTAACAAATCTATACTTATACTTTTTATTTTTTATAACTAAGTAATTATCTAATAAAAAATAAAAACAGTGTTTTTGACATACTTACTGAGATCAACAATTTCTTTTTTAGGATCATCTACTTATAGATTTATTCTTTGTCATTTATTGTTTACAACAGTCTTATCAACTTTGCTTACAGTACAGTAAGTTTGACTATAGTATTTTTTTTACGTATTAATCAACAGATAGTAAAATAATTATTATTATAGTTACTTAACTAACGCTAACAGTCTTAGTAATCGAAGTTGAATAGTCTTATATTATATGCCAAGAACAATAGTTTTTCCACATTTTCTCCAAGCAGATTACCTCGCCTATCAGCATATATTTGTCCAGCAGCGCTAAACAACTGCTCGCTAGGTACACTAGGTGCTGACAGGTATTTTAGAACAGCATTTCGCAATAAAGGATATGGACTGGAGTTCCAATAGGAGTAAATATCAGCATTACGCTGTAACAAGGGTTCTGATAGGTAACATTGTAGAGTCTGTCTGAGTGTCGCTGTTGGGTCAAGATTTTCATCGGTGTGCATCTGCTCGATATTTGACTGGTCGTGTGTATCCCAAAGACTCTCTATTTGGCTATGGATATTTTGACTTTCAGAGAACAATGTCGCATTTATGTCGTTCTCTTGCTCACGGTGAGTATCTATACTTATGAACAGCGTGCGGGTGAGTAAAATTTAGTCGCTGGAATGCTTCACCTTCAACCAACGTATATGGAAGCATGTCTACAATTATCAAATCCATTATGGCTTTATCTATCCTTTTAGAAATTTCATGATCATCTGGCCATTGAGACAGTTTAGGTCTAGAAATTAAACCTGGAATCGTGCTTTGAACAAGGTTTTGATTATCACAACTAGAGGTCGATGCATATGCTTGTGGAATTTTTTGTTCTTGTTTCTTTAATTTGGCTTCGTTTTTTACTTCGTTCAATTTGGACTGTCGTTTTAAAACCTGCCTATGCTCAGCTTTGTGCTGTTTTGATAAATGTTGTTTTAGACCATGCAAGGTTTGTTTTTTAGGCTCATGGCTACCGAGTGAAAACGACCTGTTACACAGTTTACAGGCAGCTTTCGAAACGTCAGCTGTAGATTTCTCAAAAAAATTGCCAAATCGGATGTCTTTCCTTTTGTGAAATTTTTTACCTAAAGGCTAAAACAATAAAATTATTCATTAATTAAAACAATTTATTTTACGGGATTAATCGCGTTTGCTATTACTATTTGCTAATACGTTAGCAAACTATTAAAATAAAGCGTTAAATATTAACTATGACATGACGAATTCACAACAAAAACAAACTAAAATACTTGATCAAACTACTTACCATTTTTCGCGGAACAAACGCAACACGTATTGACACATCTACACGAGCAAAGCGCACTGATTTAGGTAGTTGCCGGTGGAGTCAGGCGAGCGACGCCATATTGCCAGCCGTGCCGAGCGCGCCCGACGCTAGCTGAGTGCGACCCGAAGGTACGATGTTGTAAGTTTCGGCGCGGCCGAAAGGTTCGGCCGTTTTTGGCCGAAACCGAAACTCGGGCCGAAACTGGATTCTTTGGCCGAAACTGGATTCTTTGGCCGAAACTGGCCGAAACCGAAACCGAAACCGAAATTTCGGTCGAACACTACTTCTAAGACACTTTTTACCACAACCTCAAAATTTTCGTGATTTGCAAATAGGCTATTTGAAATAGCAAATAACCCGTTATTTTATTTTTGCTTGGTTTTTTATTTTTCAAGTCCGTAAAAAAAATCTGATTTTTATGAAGCTAAGAGAAAGTTCTAAATACATTTAACAACAAAAAAAAAAAAATATGAATCCGTTTCCGAGAAATTTATGTTTTATGGTCTCGAGGGGCTAAAAGACACCCCATCTTCAAGTTGCTGTCTACATTTAAAAAATTATATGGTCGTCCTGCAACGCACATACATAAGAGAATACGATTCGCGGCGCCTCGCAGGGTGTTTCATACAAACGATTTTTCCACATTTGACGCTTACTTTTTTCGATAGGACGTCACAGTAAGCCAGAAATTAAAAAAAAAAGCCATTTTCCACCCCGGTCCACCCCACCATTTCTCGGGGGTAGCTGGTCATCGAGGGCTTTTACATTTTTTATTCCTAATGTAAACCTTTCATTAAACTTCAGGTTTTGATTGTTTTTGTTCACAAACCGGATTCTGATTTTGGACTATACTATACTTGCAAATGAATAAACCATATTTGAAACAATTTAGCAGCGTAGGACAAGTGTCTGTCCCTACTATTATGTTAGTACTCGCAGCCTAGTTAGTAGTGTGGCCGGCTGCTGTGCAGTGAGTGGGTTCGATTCCTGCACTGGACAAACATTTATGTAATAAACATTTGTGTTTGTCTCTGACTCATCTGGCTGTATTTATGTATGATATGTATGTAAATACAAAAAAAAATTAATGTATGTATGTACTTGTATCCGTTGTCTGGTATCCATAACACAAGATTTGCTTACTTTGGGACCACTGTGTGTAATGTCCAAAAATATTTATTATAATATTATTATTATATTAATTTTATTGGTTATCCCCTTCTGACAATTAAAACCGTGACGATTCATGGCCGTCCTGTTTGCGTGTTAGAAAATGTTTATTTTAAATTTCTTACATACCTCCATTCTGTATCCCAAGCTGGAACTCCTTCTTCATGCACATAGTAGAGTCAGGGCAGTCGATGATAAACCTCTTTGAGTAGTCGAAGTGGATACACATAGGAGTCGTGTTGTACGTCTGACCAGGATAAGGGTTTACGAAGCATTGGTAGCACTGGAGTGATGACACGCCTGGAATTATATTTATACGGTTTTACTAAATATGCTATCAATTGATTGGCAAGTCTCCATCCATCAGCCCATTGACATATATAGACTTTTCTCGCTAAAAAATGTAAAGTGCTGGAAATAGATTGAAACTTCACAATCAGCCCATCTGTGTCCGCTGACTTTATACTAAAGGCCCTATACATAGGCCTTTCCAGCTTAAAAATCTAATGTTCTAGCAGTAAATTGGAAGTATTCATCATCAGCCCATCTACGGGTGTAATTATGTATGATATGTATGTATTTACAAAAAAAAAAAAGTAATATATGTATTTGTATCCGTTGTTTGGTATCCATAACATAAGCTTTGCTTACTTTGGGGCCAGACGGCGCTGTGTGTAATGTCCAAATATATTATTATTATTATTATCTACATATTATGTCCATATTATGTCCACTGCTAGACCTCCCCTAAACTAAACCCCACTCTACCCGTTCCATTTGTATTTCATGACTACTTTAGATTTGTCGTACACCACACAGCGCTTTTCAAACCACCATCTGCTATCTAAGGGTGTGTTCTAAAACGCAACTAGGAAGTGTTACTTTGAAATTTTAACACTGCAGTAGATAAGTTGTTCACTTCTGTCAGTGTAAAGATAACTTTACCGAGCCATAATTACTTGACAGAGAGTAAAATATAATTGGAACGCAGTCTAAAACTCGTGTGCCCCACCCAGCGGACATATCGATCCTTTAATATTATATGTGACCAGCCCACTTCTCAGTTAATAACTGATACTTCATCTATGTATTTTAAACCGGCAAATCTAACAAAAACTTAACAGGTTAAAAGGTCGCTGTTTTCCTACACAAAACCCCTGTTTCCTTCCTAAATTTTATTGTTCAAAACGTTCAATAGTTCAAAACGTTCAATACAGTTACATTTATAGAATTTTTTTGTATTTTATCTTCAAATTTTTTTATTTAATTCTAGCTTAGTCATTGGGCTATTTATTTTTTTAGATAGGTCAATGTCAGGTCTGTTTTTTTGTTTAAATTAGGTTTTTACAAACACTTTTGAATTGTCAAAGTTATTAAATATTATCATTTATACTGTCTGAAATATTTTAGTAGTGTCTGTTACAAAGTTTTTGTTTGATAATAGATTTAAATTTACTTATTTATAGCTGTTGAATATTACTAGAAACTTTGTTGTTAAAGTTTATACATTGTCCCATAAAAGAAAAGAGTTACTTATTTTGTATAGACGTGTATTATGCACCAACAGCTTAACTTATAAGCTCACTCACTTAAAAAGCTCTGCATATTGTGTACATACTCGTTTATCGATACATTAACGCATATGTATATCACCTTTGGCTGAAACCTCTTTAATGGCAGTTACATCACCAAATCGTTTCAAATAATGCAAGTCACCGTTCTTATTTGCAATATTAAATTAGCAGTGATTTCAGAACAGGACCTCTCTATTGTATTGCACATGGTTGATGAAGATTATTCATGGTCGTCGTTTGTTGTAGACACTATTCTTTCTAATTTTGTTGACACCAGAAGGTGCACTATTTATGTTACTTCTCCATCTTTAATTTCTAAAGTATTTACTCATCGAGAAATTTTTCGATGGTATTCAATCGTGACTTACTTCTTATCTGGAACTAGCAAAGGGTGATATTATTCTATATCTGGGGGCAATCAACAGCCTTATTCGCTATCTGATTTTCGACATCAGATCGCTATTATTTTACTGTCGGATCCTACAATCATGTTTAAAATGATGTAGAATTCTTGTCTTCTTTAATACCATTTGCAAATTCAAACAGCATACGTTTGTTATCGAGATAGTTATAACTAGTTGAATAAGGGGGCTGGTCTTTCGTTTTATCACTTTTTAATCTAAAGCTGATGATGTACTACTTATGATGGCGAAGAACTTTGCCCATATTATGATTTTAGGTGTGTGTATATCAAGCCACTGGTTATTATCCTCTTTTGGAGATTAAAACTATAATGCTTTACATAACAATATGGGTCGAAACAATTGTTTATCGGCAATTTAGGAATCAAACTTATTTTATGTTCTAAGTATTCTGCGCACTACAGAAATGTTAAAACTTTGATTCACTACAGATTGCAGATAATATCTTTGCTAGATCAATGCCACAATTTACCGAACTATTCAATTGTAAATGTAATAAAAATGCAGGTTTTGTCGTCAGTTTGTCTGTCGCTCGTTACAGACGTATGACACATTCCGTGCAGAGTGAATGCAGTGAGTTTATTGAGACCGATGGTGTCAGTGACCTTGGTTCGGTCCGTCTGTCCATACATAGTTATTTCATTATCATATTCGTGCGTATCACTTATATTATGCTACAGAAAAACACCAAATAAACGTTATATTTCGCTTTATTATGGTTAAAAGCGACATCAATCGAACAAAAATATCAATTAATAAAAGGGAAATTAAATTAAATATATAAAAAGTTGGTTTTTTTTATTGCTTTATAATAAAAATGGTTAATTGATTGATATTAAACTTTCACGAATTGCGAAATATCATGCATGTAAAACAGCGGTAACCGCTAGTGAATTATGAAGAAGCTGGTTAGTTACAATTTTTGTTTTTTTAGAGCCTTTTGAAAGACACAAGGCGAAAGAGGTTCCTGATTTGGATGGCATCGTTAATAGGCAAAAGCGTTCGGAAAACCAAAGACATAAGTCGGATTGGCAACCCGTTTAGGTAGAGCCGCAAGAAGTGGCTTAATATGCAGGTGGTCGTTTTGGCTATCTAAAAATAAGGCCAATGGTAGTCTTGTGGTGTGTTAGTATGATGATGATAATGTCACGGATTCCGTTTACCACTTATAGTATAAGTGGTATGTCTTATACCTTCAGAAGTGAATTTGGAATACCGTTTTTCCTATACTAATGGCTCAAAATGAATTTACGTAAGTAATTATAACTAAAAACAGCGGATTTCCTTATTTCCGAAATTAGTGAAGCTAAAAAGTTATTTGTTGGTTTACTAAGAAGGCACCAATAATTTACCAGTATATATTTTCGTAGTGGTAGGTATTTGTTTTTTATATGTGCCAACCAATCCTGACTTACTCTTCTTAACGGTTCGTCAGGAACTGGCAATGGTTGTATATTATTCTGTCCCAGGTCTTTTCTTTTACCACTTATTACTTTAAAGATGGTCATTAACGACGTATGGAATATGAATCCACTTCAGTCCTACATCACACCAAAAGAAGTGTTGCGTCGATGGGCTCACCCTCTGTCACTCAGGACTAAAGTGGTTGGTAAAATAGGCTGTCCAGCACATTATGGTGTGAGTGTGTGTCTAACTCAGTAGATTCTGTGGATAAAAACCGTTTACAAAGATACATTTTATAGAAAAAGTATTGCGATAATCATAAGTTTTATAATTTGCGACATAATATGTATAATGATCTACATTCATGTATTATCATGTAAACGCAACTCTGTGTGAGTTCCGTGCAGACGCGACGTCATCGGAGTTTTTGAAATAACAATAGTAACAAAAACAATAATAATAATAGACAATTTGTAGGTACCTACATCTTTACTGGATATTTTTATTATTTTAGCTAAAAAAAAAAATTTGCTAAATTTGTAAGCTAAAAAAACACGTACCTAACTTAATGTTCTGTTAATATGTCCTCTTTAGGGGTTTTTTGTTACTTTTAAGTAGAGTTTTGAAATCGAATTATTTGTTTTATAAAAATTTAAATTAAAAACGTCCACTTATCACATTTTTATTTCTTCGGAAGCCTAAAATAATCAAATAGGAAATGGATAGACATGTAGATAACAAGTCTTGGTCACACTTAATTAGCTCAATACATCTACATACCTATAACTCAAATAGTTTAATTTGAACACATGATATTACCATTAAAATCGTCTAATAACTCCAAATACGGATTAGGGATACATTGTTAAAAAAAAATTAATATAGACAATATACATGATCGCTTAAATATATTAAGCTATTTATTAAATCTACTGACGACGTAGATTTCTTCAGACAGAGGTTATGAAGGTAGTTGACCTATTTATTTACTAGCTTTAGTACCTGTTAATATAGCTGAGGTTCAAGAAGGATACTTAAATGCCCTGCGTTCGGTTTCGTATTGCAAAACCATGCACGGTGTTTTTATACTAACCAGAGAATATTCGAACGGTAACCGGTGTTGCCACTTATACACTTATAAATAAATAAAATAAAAAGCCTTATATTTCTTGCAAAAAAGGAAACAGTTACAAAAGTATTAAGAAAAGATAATTAAATACTAAAAAAATGACTGTTTATGCTATATACTTAAATTTCTAGCTAGGTTCATTTATGTTTGGTATTTACATATTTACAGTTATTTGTGGTTTGCAAGAATTCCTCTACAGGTGAAGGCCACCTCCAAGGCTTGCCAGTTTTCTCTGGATTTAGCTAGCTGGAACCAGTAACTACCAGCCGTTTACTTCTTTCTCCCATCTAGCATAGGGTCTTCCCTTTTTACGTATACACTTACTTTTCCGAAAATAAACAGTGTAGCTTCTGTCATTACTGATAAGGGCGAAAAGCCAACTTCTCTTTGACATTTATAACCTTAAACTGTATGAACCCTGCCCAAGGTTGAATTTAGGAGCATCATGACATTGGAGTTTCTGACCCTGATGTTGTTCTAGTTCAAGAAATTTTGCATTAACTAATGATACATTTAGAGTTATATATCACAAATCCGTCTTTAAAGGTATTCGTTATGATTACGAACTGTAATCAGGTACATATTGTGGTTTAATTAAATGGATAAGCTTTAGATCCCTTTTAAAATCAGGAACTTGACTGAATACAAGCAAGACTTCTACGCATATTATTTCCACAGTGTAATTTTCGAATAGTATTTTACGGTTTTGCAGTAGGCATTAAAACAGTAATCACAATTCAAAAACACGCAGCATTTTTTAAAAACATAAATAATTACTCTAACGGTCAATATATCTGAAAAAAATATGTATGTTTAAAAAAATATATATGAACCTAAGTGATTAAGTGCGCGATTATAATTAATTTTCAATGAATCATACACATAGGTACCGTTACCTCCTACGCAGGTCCGTGTTAGTCATGGCGGTTAACGTTCGCCAATAGAACCTTGTCCCCTTTGACTACTGTCTATTTAATAGCACAATAACGTAAAATGGTAGATAGCATGTTTTTGGACATTTATCATCTTTTCTTATTTATTGATTGGCAGCAGTGTTGCATGTAGCTTTCTCATATCGGTACACTGCTTGATAGAAAAATGAACTGGAGCTAAGGGAGCCTGGTTGTCTGTCCTATGTGTGTGTTTTTACTGCTAACGATTGATTGATTGATTAACAAAACTACCGATCTAAATAAGAACTAGTAAAAGATGGAGATGGACATAATAAGATGTTAAATTTAAAAAATTATGACGTTACTGTGTCACAGGTTATCCCTTTGACATTCGAGCGGTTAAAGAATCACTTACGGTCTTAATTTTAGTTTGAATAAAATCTGTTTTAACAAAACAACAACCGACTTCAAAAAGATTCAATAAAAAGGTAAAAAATCATTTTTTCAAAGGATCTGATCTAAATTACAGTTTGAAATTGGTGTCTATCTCTTTAACAGTTTATAACACACTTCACTTGCACGACACATAATTATTTTTAACTTTTTCGTGCATTTTTTTTAAGTCGGTTGATGTTTTGTTTTGTTGTTGGTTTTGTAAAAGTTTTTATTTTTTACTTATAAGCCACTTACCCATTGGCTTATTTACTCGTACACTAAAAAAAATTCACTAATCGCTTCAAGGGTGCCTATAAAAATTTAAAGAGTTCCCTTGATTTCTCCAAGACCCCATCATTATATCCTGACTGAAAAAGAATTTTCCGATTCGGTCATAAAAAAAAAAAAACCGACGATTTGAGAAACTCCTCCTTTTTTTTGGCATCGGTTAAAAATCGAAACTATGTTGCTACAAAAAAGCTTTCTTGTAATTTTAAACATTTTAGCTATTAACATATAGCCTTGCCATTAGTTAAATAAAAAAAACATTTGGTCTAATAATTTTGCCAAAACTTTACGTTTCTTACTTTGGTTATAATATTTCTGGTAAATTATGTCGACCGTTATTGTAACTCATTTTCCTTGAAACTGGCACTATATGTTTACGTGACTGTAAGAGGCTTTGTACTTATAAATAAATAACTAGAAGGTCATGCTATATTAACACTTAAGTATAGAAAATGTCAGTAGCATTGTTTCAGTATTTCTTGGTTCTTTTATTGTTGCCAAAGAGCTACTGTGTCGGTATAGAATATCTCGACGGTTACGTTGTAGAGGAAAAACAGCCAAGCAGTAACAACACTACCTCAGAAACAAGAAGGACCGATGATAAAACAAATAAGTTTGTGTTTCCTGATGTGGATTTTGTTGAAGATGAAGATTATATTATTAAAGTACTGGAATCAAAGAAAAATAAAAATAAACCTAAAGAGACTTTGAGAGTTGCAAACTCTGACAATAGCATCAATGCTAGTACAACTGTTGACAATCGTGTAAAACTGAAAAATCTAAATGTAAAAACTTGCCCTATAACAAATACTACTTCACTAAAACATAAGAATATATTTGAGGATTATGAATATATTTACGATGACCCAGAAACTAAAATTATGACAGAAACAACGACCGAAAAAGTACTAACATCATTACCTACCAACGCATCCCATCATAAAGCTACAGTTTCTAAAGCGCATTACGTAGATTTTTATAATTTAGAGCCAGCGGCTTGGGAATTACATTATAAAAAGCTAAAATTTGATGACACTGCGGAAGGATCCACATGGTATGTCCCAGAAAAGTATCCATGTTGGGACTTACCGCTACTATACGGAGAATTAGGTGTGAAACAGAATTCTAAGAATGTCTTCCGAATTTTCTCTGCACGTCTTAAGAATGTTATAGTAGAAAAAAGTAAACAGAAAAAGGGCCCAAGTGTTGTGGCCTTGGTTAATAAGCGTATTTACAACAAATGGTGTGAAGTTGAACCTTGTTTCGGAGATCATACTCTTTGCCTATATCCTCAAAACGTAATGTCCAAAATATGCTACAGCGGGTACTTTGTAAAAGTTCCAAATATTATGGAACAAATTGGTTTAGTGAACACGATTAATTCCATGCGCAATCGTGTGGCTTCAAGAATTTCATTCACTTATCAGCATTTGCCTGGAGCTACAAATATGCAGCAGATCATCTACGATCATGATCTGGAGAAAATTTCAGAGACATGGCTTCGACAGTGTCTGCCTGGTCCTGCGCCGTGCTCTGCGCTTGATAATGATATGGTCACGCAATTAGAGTGTACTAAAAGCGTAGAACATTGCTGTATCAATGAGTACCGCAAAGATACTACTTCGAAATGGTAATTATGTTTTATTTTAATTTCATATATCATCACATAATAACCAAATTCAGTTTCTGTCCCGATCAACTACCTAACTTATGGAAAAAACCAAGTTCTGCTTGGAAAACAAAGTGATGTTTATAAGCCAAAGTCATGCTTACTCAGGTTAATTTACCATCATACTGGTTACCAGAAGTCAGCACAGTGGCTAGAGGTACATTTTAATGATAGGCTTAATGATATATTTACAAGTTTCGCAGTTTCAGAACACACTCATTATCATCTGCAAGATCATTGGAATACTCGTTAATGTCATTTCCAGCGGCGTTCAGTTCGGAGAATATATAGAGTTACAAGTCAAGTTGGCGTTTTAAACAATTTATTGAGCTGAACAGAGCAAATTTATACTTAACCACAGGGCAACGCTTTATAACGTGCAGAGCCTAACATGGAATACTACTGCCATCTCTTCTCTGTTTACCAGCTTCGCCCTATTGACTCGGTTCAAAGATGAGCTAATTTATATTGCACTCGAGCTAAAATCCGAACTCGAATGTGTGTGTTTCTACCTCTTGTATGATTGCTTGATGTGTTCAGTGGGATTGCTTTCAATGATGATCTCGACTCTTTTTAGCAGTTTTCTACCATTCCAACGGTCTGCATTGGCAGCAAGTTCACTCTGACATCTTTAAATCTACGCTTTAGTTGTATGGTTTTGTTTAGAGACTTCAGTATGGGGTTCTTCGTATTCATATTTTATATTAGACTTTGCCAGCGGTTCAGCCCGCCCTCAATTAGGTTATCGGCGTGGAACCCCTTAACTAACTCCAAGTAATAAATTAATTAGTTAAACTAATAACTTGCTATAGCATGCTATAGGTGCACCAATAGTTCGTTCAACTCTGTTATAGTTATTCCCGCAGAAACTTTTGAATTTTTAGAGAAAAAAGTAGCCTTTATGCTATTCCAGGACCTAACCTATATGTATGCCAAGTTTTATCACGATCTGTCCAGTGGTTGAAGCGTGTTTGAGTAACAAACATCCATCCAGACATACAAACTTTCACATTTATAATATTAGTAGGATTTTGACTGAAGACGGATTAAATTTTTTTTTTATTTAATTTTTAATCGTGTTTTCGATTATACATTGAAATTGTTGCCACTAGATTCAATCATGTGTCATTAATATACAGTAAGTTCCAATTTTACAAGTAATTCTATCTAAACTTTGTTGTTTTAACCCAAAATAAATTTGTTTTAGCATACCGCAATTCGAATGTTATATCCAACCAATCATTGGGTGCGTTCACGCGTGGTATTCAAAAGCTGGTAAGGATCTAGATGCGACGGACATCAACTGTGGCCATATGGAGAAATCTACGTATTCCACGGTCCAGTTGCTATGGGCGGCCACCAAAAAAGTCGGATGCGCTTACGCTATCGGAAGAACTTCCGAAATCAGAGTCATCTGTAACTTCTCACCGGGAGCACCCTTCTACTTCAAAACCAAATTCTATTGCGGTATCGTGTCCCATAAAGACGTTACAGGAAAATACTTTTTAAATGTTGCAGATATAACAAATTCTTCGTTTCTATCTTCTCAGGGTATCGATTTGACATATGTTAGCAACTTTCTTTCTAAAGGCTTTGTTACATATTCCCCGAATTATGAGTTAAAATTAAATTCTGACAAGACTTGGGGGATAGATTCTTTAAGAAAGATCTACAAACAGCACTGGATGAGGGATAAATTGAATGACTTCAGCAATGGCACTAAAGCAGCTATTGCTCAGCTGGTAACAAGATTTACTTTTCATGATGCTAGTAATGCTAAATGTGATTGGAATGAGCCAATTTATAAAGTTGGAGAGCCTGCCTCGGATTGCTTGGAGACAGGACGAAGATTCTATTCGCTGTGCTACAGTTTTCGGGATCCAGCGACGGGATATCGACTAGTAGCAGTTTTGGCTCCAGTTGCGTTGTTTTCTCTCATATTATACGATTTGTTTAGCGGAGTCGTAAGGCAGACTAACTACTGATTACGTCATTAAATGTTCGAATGACGTGTATGAGTCACATTACAAATAATCTGTATTCAATTCTCGTAAATAAATTTACACTTAAATGAAAGATATCACCGTGTGAATCATACTGCGACATGTAGAATTTTGTTTTAGCGTGTAAATACTTCTGATCATGAAGTGACCGCAAGTCAGACAAAGCCCACAGAAAAAGCAACCTGAAGTGGCAATGGGTAGATTATTTTTTGCGAAACTCATGGCCGTTGGTGCAGGCGAGGTCATCTAATTGAATTTTTAAAAACTACTATAAAGGAATCCTATTATTAATATTATAAAGGCGGAAGTTTGTAGGTGTGTGACTGTGTGAGTGTGTATGTGTACGGAGCCACCGCACATAATATAGTAATTTAGCTTAGTAAGCAATATCATTGCGGAATCGTCGATTCCCTCATTTGTATTAATTTACCAAACAGTTCACGTTTTCTATCGGAACACGATAGACGCGCAACTCGGTATCACTTCACCATCATCCTAGTACTAATTAATATATATGAAAATAAAATAAACTTTTGACTTTATCAAAGACTATCATTTAGCATATTCTGATTGTACGTAACAGCTCGTACCAGTATGTTTGTTACTTCTTCACGCTTCAACCACTGGACGGATCGGTATGAAAATTGGCATACATATAAGTTAGGTCCTGGAATAGCATATAGGCTACTTTTTATCCCGAAATTCCCGCAGGAATAACTATAACCAAGTTTAAACGAACTATAGCTATACCTAAAGCTTGATAGCAAACTTCATTACTGTAATTAAGGAGTAAATCACATTCGCCGAAAACCAAATTTAGGGCAAGACGGCCGCTAGCAAAATCCCATTAATATTATAAATGCAAAAGTTTGGATGTTTGGTTGTTTGTCACGCTTCAACCACTGGATGGATCGTGATAAAACTTGGCATACATATAGGTTAGGTCCTGGAATAGCATAAAGGCTACTTTTTTAAGAACCGCTCAACTGATTTAGATTTAGATAAAATTTGTCTGAGTGCCGGGGAAGGACATAGGCTATTTTTCATCCCGGAAAATTCAAAAGTTCCCGCGGGAATAACTATAACTTTTGTTACTTAATCCTCCTGCACTGGGAGCATTTAAATGAGCTAAAATTTTACACACAGAGATAGTTAAAGATACAGAAAAGGACAAAGGCTACTTTTTATCCCGAGAAATTCAAAAGTACTCGCGGGAGTAACTGTAACCGAATTCCACGAACGAACCATAGCTGCAGCTATAGCTTGCTATAGCAAACTTCTTTAGAATAATCAAGGAGTTGCCGTAAGAATCCTACGCCGTTAACCAAATTTAGGACGGGCGGAGCCGCGGGCAAAGTCTAGTATATTATAAATGTGAAAGTTTGTATGTCTGGATGGATTTTTTGTTATTCAATCACGCTTTAACCACTGGACGCATCAGGGTGAAATTTGGCATACATATAGGTTAGGTTCTGGAATAGCATATAGGCTTTTTATCTCCAAAAATTCAAAAGTTCCCGCGGGTATAACTATAACAGAGTTAAAAGAACAATAGATGTAGCTATAGCTTGCTATAGCAAACTTCATTAGTATAATTAAGAAGTTCCACGCCGATATCCGAATTCAGGGCGGGCGGAGCCGCTGGTAAAGTCTAGTAACAAATAAATTTCAATTTTGTTTAATTAGAATGAGCAGTGAAAGTCCTAAAGTCGTGTAGGATTGAGGTTGTAAGTTGAAATTTACGGTGAACCAGCCGTATTTTATATTTTAAAAACCGATGTTAGGTAATTTAATTTATTGACACAAGCAAATATTTAGGATCTGTATCTGTGTCACGGTCAAATTCAATGCTTGTTGGCTTCATGATAGCAAAGTGATTTGTTTATCATGTTTCTATTTAATAACGGTCTAAGCTAATTCAGCTAAACACTAACATCGCAGCTGGTTTTTAAAATGAATTTAACTATAAAAAAAAAACGTTTTTCATACAAATTAGCTTTATAGTTAAGGAGCTCATATTAGCTATTATATGATTTCATTGTGTAATTACTACGTATGTGTTTTACAACTGATGGAATTGAAAAAAAACCGGCCAAGTGCGAGTCGGACTCGCGCACCGAGGGTTCCGCACCTACCAATATTTACGTAATTTACAAACAAAAACAAAAAGTTTACCGCTAAGCGGTCACTTGTTCATTTACTTACCAAGCCCGACGTTGCTTAACTTTAAATATCCTCTCCAACAACCAAATATGTTACTGTTTCGCTTAATAATAACTAGCTGCAACGGTCATTTAAGATGGTAAATGTCTCGGGCCCGTATTACACTTGGTCAGGTTTTTAGGGTTCCGTACCCAAAGGGTAATTAGCGGAACCCTATTACTAAGAATTCGCTGTCCGTCCATCTGTCTGTCACCAGGTTTATCATCATGAACCGTGATAGTTAGACAGTTGAAATTTTCACAGAAGATGTATTTCTGTTGCCGCTATAACCACAATTACTAAAAACCAGAATAAAATAAATATTTAGGGAGCTCCCATACAACAGACGTGATTTTTTGCTCGATGTTGATAACGACAGCAGGTAGACGCTTGAAATATTCACAGAATATTTAGTTATATAGTCACTTTAAAAATCAATAATTAAATTGAAATAAAACAGAAAAATTTCAATGCCTATGCGATATCATAGCTCTCAACAAAACGCAGCTATAGTTATGAATAATGGTTTTTAATACAATATTGACTTTACTACAATTTTGCTCGTTTTATTTCTATATCATATGACGTAGGTATATTTATACATTATTTATTAAATCTTACGTAGATTAAACTCATAAATTTACCTGTAGTAACGAAACTCAGGATTGTGGAGAAGAATATAAGTAAATTCTCCATTGTTTCCTTTTGACTTTGACTAGAGTTCTTATATTCGAGAATTAAACTGAAGCTCCTTGCGCTGCCAAGTGTTGTAGGTAAGGTAATGGCTTATCTGCAGACAAGTAAAAAAGTAAACATTAGTAATGTAACATCATTTATAAAAGTGTATTTAAATTTCAACAAACAGGAGTTTATAAGATCGGACGCTAAAGCAGGAAGAATTTCGTACAATGACCGGTCACTATTTGTCTCTGTTGCACGCGCATAATTATTTGCCGTTGCGCTCCTCTATGACAGCGGTCATCGCATCTGTGCGAGTGCGACGGCAAATAATAATGCGCGTGCAACAGAGACAAGTAGTGACAGGTCATTGAACGAAATTCTCCCTGCTTAACGTCCGTGCTATAGTAACAGTTTGTTTAATTCTATTTTATTATATTATCTTTTATATTTATTACGATTACGTTTTTGTTTTAAATGGACTATATTATTGTTTATAATGTTATTAATTTTCATTATTGGATAACTTCAAAATAATATGATAATTTGGTATTTTGACAATGAAGGCATTTACTGTGCAACAAACTTTTTTGACCTTGGATGTTTGATCGCTAGTGTCGCTGTAAGTTTATGTCATTTATAATGGCAACTATAGTTTTGTTATTGGACCACCGGTAAAGTCTGAAAAGTTTGTTGCACATATCATACAAATAACTTATTTTGACAACCATAGACAACAATAGATATCCATCCATAATAATAACATTCATCTGTAAAGAGATATATTTATATATATTTTAAATCTATTTAAAAAAAAAAATATTTTAAAAGCTTAAATGTGTTTAAAAGAAACCCGACAAGTGTAATTCTGACTCGTGCACTAAGTGTTACATATTGAAGGACAATCTTAACTTTGTCGTTGAAAAAATGTTCTCCCATACATTGAAATAAGTCACAGTTAATTCTTCAATTGCAAATTACTTATGCCCTGTTGTTATGTTACATTACACACAGCAACAAGCTTGTGAATGGGTATGACAGTGCGATTGCAATATGTAGACAAAACTTGTATTTAGAACAGACGTGAACTTTCAAGGTCTTTAAACAGGCTACAATGCAACGACTTCTATCAAACCACAGACTTGTCTGCGGTTTTTACATAACAGGCTATGAAATGAAACATGACAATAAACATGAAGCACATGAAAATGTTGTAATTCGTTTCTGTTTTATGTATATACAGTGTAAACACTATATAAAGCCACTTAACGAACTGAGCATTTTTTGGTATAACACCAAAGCAGGTGGTCGTTTAGTGGAGTCTATTAATAACTGCAATTATTATAACTTGACAAAAGTCTAGTGACCGAGGTAAACAAGTACAAATTCATCATACGAAAAGAAAAGACAAATTTTTGACAAATCTGTCAAAACAAACACGTGCGAGACAATAAAACAACGAAAAAGCAAACAAAAGAACGTATACAGCTACAGTTCTTATCAATTTCGGCAACTTAGAAAGTATAAGTCGCGGCACGTAAGTTGAATCATGCGCCGTAACACATTTCGGGTCCGTTGAGGTGTGGAATGAAGTGCGACGCGAGGGGCAGCTGGTAACCATAGCAACGTAGGCCCTTGGGTACAATCACGTACTTAAGTTTTCGTAAAGTTTTCAAAGTCGGTACTTCTGGCCCAAGTTTTTGCCAATTCAAAATTATGTAGAAGGTGTCATGCCGTCACCAATGAGTGATAGTGATTGAAAATCATTTACAACTTTTAACCCTTTGTGTTTTAAGAAATTCTTATTTTTTTGACTGTTAAATTTTATTAAACGTAGGTAACGACCACTTACCATACCTCCGTTGTTCAAGAAGTACAATAACTTGAAATTTTAGTTAAACAGGATGTATTCATCAAAACTTTTTTAATTAATTCACTTTATAAAATAAAGGGGAATATAAGACGTAATACTAACGCATAATACGTAAAATTCGTTAGTACTATTGTCCGTAACTGTACCTGCCCGGACGACCGCCACTTTGGTTCAACTTACGTGCCGCGATCTATAATTCTTTCATTCGTTCGTTCGATTCAGCCGGAAGACGTCCAGTGCTGAAAGTAGGCCTTCCCCATATGTCTCCACAACGGCCGGTCCTGAGCCGCCCGCTCCCATCCGCTTCCTGCCGCTCTGACCATATCGTCTGTCCACCTGGTAGAAGGCCAACACACGCCTCGTCTTCCGATCCGTGGTTGCCCCTCGAGAACCTTTCTTCCCTATCGGTTATCGGTTCGACAAGCGATGTAGCCCGGCCAATGCCATTGATAATAGACTTTCGTCTATAGACTGAGGTATTTCGAACAGAAAGATGTTGCGTAGTTTCTCCGTAACGCTGCCGAGCCGAGCTGGATTCTTCGGTTAACCTCTTTCTCAAAGTTGGACCTACCTACTTACTAATCACTAAGTACTGCTTATTGTTTCATAATGCCTGATTGTTGTTAAATAGAGTCAGCGTGACGATTTTTGTATAGAAAACAAGGTAAACCAACCAAAGTCAAGGAATTTCGACGTTTAAAGGAGTTTGTCGTTAAATCGAGTGATGTTATTAAGAATTTACACTGTAATTACACGTATCACGCATTAAAAACATATTTTTATCACACTTACTAATTACATAATACATATACTGTCATTATGTGCAGGTAAAGCGGATGCTAAGAACTTAATTACTCCCACGGAGTTTTCTTTTCAAATATTTTTCTCAAAGCAAAACATTTATAGAACCCACGGACGGTAATGACGCGCGTATTCTATCAAATACTTATGTAGAGACGTTGTACTGTTGTTCAAAATAAGTTTTGTAGATATATTTAAGTATGTTTTAACTTTAGCCAAAACTTATGGATTCATAAATTCTGTAGATATATTATTACTACTCCCGACATTTCGATTGTGTTTTGGTGAGTTTATTTATATATTAATCTTGTATTTTTATTTATTTACTCGTAAATGTTATGAAAAACATTGTGTGTAACGCGGGCTGTACGGAACAAACTCGAGTCATTAACCCTTCGGCCTCTCTTTAGGAATTTTCTCCTTACTACCTACTTGTATCTATTAAGCTGAAATTTGGCATAGAGATACTTAAGTCCCTTGACTTAAAGGCTACTTGAAAATGTCAAGCGTGAGTCGGTTTCATTTCTATACTTGAGAAGATGCCGTTGAAATCCTAGACCGATAGCCGAATTTAGGGCGAGTGAAACTGCGGGCAAAAGCTAGTAAAGTATATATGAGATCCACGTTGTCGATTTCAGCCTAACGCTCAAAATAGAAATGTATATCCGCATTGGGGACCCTCTTATATATAAGTAACTCGTTTATTTATTATTTGATATATAAGTTTTTTAAGTAGGTTCAATAACGGGTTTTTAAGGATTGGACCAATTAAATAAAAGCTTTATTAAGTTTTTGTCAAGTTTGAAATTTAAATAATACCTATCCGTTTGAAGTGATTTACGATTAAAGCTGTTATAAAATATATTATAATAACACAGTTGTGATAACTAACAGTAGATTCTAGATTGCGCAAGTAAAAAAAAGACGAATGTTTACACTATTAAAAAACATGTTAAAATTCGTTATCTAAAGTCAAATTCATAATGACTTGTCTTGCTAATAATAAATATTCTGGTTTACTAAAATATCCTTTCAATAGTGTAGTATATGTATGTATGTATTTATACATACATGTCTGTGTGTATTATGAATTTTATGTATGTTTATGTATCTTTGTATACAGGATTGTGAACAAAAACCAATTACGCGTTTTAGACGACAACCCTGAAGATTAAAAGAAAATCATTGACATTATAAGAGCAAAAGGTCTTATTGGATACACCTTTTCTAGAAAGGAATCTAAGAGCTTTAGAATCGTTATCAGAAACCTTCATCACACTACACCTCATAGTGCTATAATAGAAGAAATCAAAGCAACTGGCAATAAAGTAAGAGGAGAAATTATAAATGCACGGTATGGTCCTGACAAAAAACCTACGTTTACGTTCTTCGTCAACCTTGAGCCGAGTATAAATAACAAAGAAGTAAAAAACCAAAAAATTTAAATTGAAGACCCCCGAAAATCGAACAGCATTGTACAGTGTCAACGCTGCCAACAATATGGCCACTCAAAATATAACTGCATGAGGCCATTTAGATGTGTGAAGTGCGGCGAAGGACATAAAACATCAGAATGTAAAAAAAAAGATAGAAACACTCCTGCCAAATGTGCCCTTTGCTCACTTGACCATCCAGCCAACTACAAAGGTTGCCAAGTGTACAAGGAAATCCTTGCTAAGAAAAATAGGAAACCTATAACCAAACTACCCCGTCCGAACATGCTAGCGACAACTAACCAGCCTGAATTAGACTCTGCCATCCCTACCCAAAAGACCACACAAAGCCCTAGACCAATACCTGCCCAAACACCCCATCCCCCAAAGTCATTTGCAGAAGCAGCTGCTACTACAATTCCTACAACTGATTCCCACTCACAAGCAAACTACAACTTACTCCAAGACATACTCATAAAACAAAGTGAGAAAATGGACACCCTATTACAACAAATAAGCCAACTTGTAGGGCTTATCACAAGTCTCGTCATTAAGTTGTCATGATGGCTTCCTTACGGATAGCCACCTGGAACATTAACGGCCTAGCAACCAACACAAACGAACTAGAAATGTTTATCAACTCCAACAACCTAGATATCGTCTTAATATCTGAATCCCATGTTTCATCAAAAAGTAGAATTAACCTGCCCAACTTCTGCACATATCTGACTCCTCACCCTGATGGTAAAGCCCATGCTGAAACTGCTATTGTTGTCAAAAAAAGCATTAAACATTGCGCTCTTAACCCATATGCCACAGACCACTTACAAGCAACAAATGTACAGATTGAAGACAAAATGGGTGCTATAAATCTATCTGCTGTGTATTGCCCACCTAAGCACAAAATTAGTGAGTCCATGTTCTCACACTACTTGGAGACACTTGGCAACCGTTTTATAGCTGGAGGGGACTGGAACGCTAAGCATGAATCTTGGGGCTCAAAAAACAACTGTCACTCGAGGACGCGAATTAAAAAAATGCGTTGACAGAAAAAACTAACCATATCAACTGGCGAACCAACCTATTGGCTTTCAGATCCTCACAAGTTACCTGACTTGCTAGATTTTTTCATTACCAAAAACATTGGAAAGTTGTATACCACAATTGAAGCAAATCTAGATGGATCATCCGACCACACTCCTGTCATACTAAATATAAGCTCTTCAATAGTCACAAACAAAAACGGTTACGAATCTCTATGCAATCACAGAACTGATTGGGAATCCTTCCAAGAATACCTTAATGAGAATATTAACCTCAAAGTTCCACTGAAAACTTCTGAAGACATTGACGAGGCCACTGTATACATCACAAACCTTGTACAAAACGCTGCTTGGGCAAACACCCCAGATCTGCAAGTCTCCCAGTCAAATCGCATCTTACCTATAGAAATTAAGCGTAAAATTGCGAAAAAACGACGACTAAGTTGTCCCTCTGACATAACCCGCCTCAATCGTGCCATCAAGGAACTTAAATGCTTACTTAAACACTCAGCCAATGAAACATTGAAGAGAAAGCTGGAGAATATGTCACCTAATGGCCGTGGAGAGCACAATTTGTGGAAAATAACAAGAGATACAAAACAACCCCAACAGTTTTCTTATCCAGTCAGAACTGGTAATAAATGGACACGAACAGGTAATCAAAAATCGGAAGCTTTTGCTACCTACCTAGAATCTGTATTTTAACCTAACGCTCCTGTTGGTGATGATGATAAGGAGATAGACCAAATCCTCAGTCAGGACTTTCAGCTATGTCCCTTAATATCAATGACAACTCCCACTGAAGTAACTAGAGAGATAGCAAAGATGGATCCGAACAAAGCCCCTGGATACGACCTGATAACTCCCCAGATTCTAAAGGCTTTGCCTAGGAAATGCATTTTGTTTCTTACAATTCTGTTTAATGCTATTTTCAGACTAAACTATTTCCCTCAACTGTGGAAAGTCTCACTGATTACCATGATCCTCAAGCCTGGGAAGCCAGCCAGTGAAATTTCGTCCTATAGGCCTTTTAGCCTCACTCCTGTTCTCTCAAAACTTTGGGAACGAGTCTTTCTCCTAATACTTAACAAATGCCTTAGTGAAGTGGACATCATTCCCCACCACCAATTTGGTTTCCGTAAACACCACTCTACAACTGAGCAAATGCACAGGGTTTACCACACTATTCGGCAGTGTCTGGAGAAGAAAGAGTACTGCTCAGCTGCTTTTTTGGATGTTCAGCAGGCTTTTGACAGAGTCTGGCACAGGGGCTTGTTGTGCAAAATAAAAAAATATTTGCCTCACTCAATATTCCCTGTTGTTCAATCTTACTTGGCTGACAGATGGTTTCAAGTAAAGCAGGGTGAATCCAGATCCACTCTCCGAAAAATCGTAGCTGGAGTACCTCAGGGATCTGTGCTTGGACCAGTGCTATACAACATTTTTACGTGTGATCTTCCTCAACTATCGTCTATGATTAGTGTTGCCACTTTTGCTGATGATACAGCCTTTCTCTCTTGTAACAGGGACCCAGTACAGGCGAGCCACGAACTGCAAAACCAGCTCAAAATAACACAAACTTGGCTACAAAAGTGGAGAATAAAGGCAAGTGCTTCGAAATCCAACCACATAACATTCACCTTACGGAAAGGATTATGTCCGCCAGTTAAACTAGGAGAAGACACACTTTCTCAAACTCATTGTGTTAAATACTTGGGTTTCCACTTGGATCAACAACAATCACATAAACAAGAAGCGAGACGAAATCAACCTTCGTTTTAGGAATCTCCTTTGGCTCCTCGGAAAACAATCTGTATTGTCACTGACCAACAAACTGCTCATTTACAATGCTGTTATAAAACCAATCTGGACCTATGGCATACTAATGTGGTCCACTGCAAGCAAGTCAAACGTTGAGCGCCTACAGAGAACCCAAAACAACATTTTAGGAGTGATTGCAGGAGCTCCCTGGTATGCCCGGAACAAGGAAATCCACTCTTATCTTGAAATCCCAACTATCTCTGAGGAAATAGAGCGTTACAAAATAAATTACAATGATCGGCTCACTGTTCATCCTAATCCTCTCACCAAAATGTTGCTCCAGCCCAACAAATTTAAGAGACTTAAAAGGGCAAATGTACTGCCTTAAATATTGAATATGGGACATTGGCCTCATACTTCTAAAAACGTCAACTGCATCCCAACATATTTGATTATAGTTTTACGACTGATGGCAAATTATAAATGGGAAAAAAAAAAATGTGTCTGTATGTATGTTTATGTATTAGATGTAAGTATATCGTGAGCGCTGTGATGTTAAAATGGACACCTGTGTGCTTAGTGTGAGTTTTTGCGCATATCGTAACTCTACTATCGCGTTCGCGTGTTCATTATAAGTCTTATGAGAAAGAATCGTCTCAAAACGCGTCCGCTAGAGGCGCACCTTCATCTCCATATATGTATTTCGTAGACGCGAAAGCGATAGTAGCGTTAAAAACTCACACTAGGCACACAGCTCAGAGACACGAGTGCCTCAGCGCTTCTCATTTTCAGCGGAGCCCATGTTCCACACTTTCTGTTGGTATTAAATTTCATGCAAGAGTAAATTGTAGCAAATTCCAAAATAAATGTACAAAGTCACGGTCTTTATTCACCGAAGGGGTTAACCAGTAGCTGGAAACACACCCATAATTTAATGTGGGGGACAAAATCTTTTTAACAACCACTTGAGTCTTGTGTGACAAATGGTGAGCCTAACGCCGCTACACTTCTGATAGCGCACTGTATTTGGACTAAAGTGGCTTCATATATAAGTCATAAATGCCAGATTTATAGTAATAAGCGGTAAAATGAAAGACCATGCAGAGACAAAATAAAATACCCCTTTGCCAATTCTAGACAAAATATTAGAAGTAAGTTAGGATTGGACGCAAATTATTTAAGTATATTGCTACGATACGTTCAAAACTCTCTACTTTAAAAAAAATATACACAAACAGTACAGTTATATTGACAGTTATCATATTATATTACTATTTATCACTGTCGCAAAAAGCATATTTGATTATGAAATGCCAGTGAACTATGATATACCTAACTAAAGTTTTTGCTAAATTCATACATTTAATTAATTTTATAAATAATAATTTACTGGCATTTTATGAATGGAAATGGTAAATAGCAATATACGATAGTAAAGCATTTTGAGTAGCACAATGTCTACAGTCAATATTAAGTGTTAATAATTAAGTTTGTATGAAAAAATAATGTCTTAAAGGGTAAATTTATTATTAGAATAGAATATAATAGTACGGTTAAAGTTTACAAAACATATAAAATTACCCTAAAAAAAATTGTAAAAATTGCTGCTTTATATAGGTGTATAATATATTTATATATATATATATATATACATATATATATCTACTTATATTTTTTTTACAAAGGAATAAATAAGACTATAGTAATAATATATCTAGGTATATGTTTTAGCACAGTTAGGGAAAATGTAAGATTTCGTGTTCCTAAATGAGTTGAATGCTTTTCCTTATATTACCTATTAAATATAGAAAAAACACAAATGTTTATGCATGTCTGACATCCGATCTCATAATCACATGGACCGGTTTTATAAGGAAACGACAAAAAGTGTTTTTTTTTTGTTATAAATGAGTGTGTTTAGGTTGGTTGGTAGCTATTTGGATAGATAGCCCTCAAATGGCTGATTGGATTCCTCGCGGTGTTCAAGGTTTAACTAATAGAATCCTTCGCTACTATTTGGCTTTAACTGAGGCCCTCGATTATTCTACTGAGACTTTAATAAGCTAAGCTGGGTTTAAGATTAACTAATACCTTGTAATAACATTTAAATATTATGTAATACATACTAGTTTTCGGCCAAATGTGCGCGCGGTTTCGGTCTGGGAATATTTTCAATTTCGTAGTTAACAAACTGCTATCTAAAATAAATAAATAAATTAAAATAAAACAAATATTTAAGGCGCCCATACAACAAACGTGATTTTTTTGCCGTTTTCATGGTATTGGTACGGAACTCTTCTTGCGCGAGTCCGACTCGCACTTGGCCGATTTTTTTAACAACATCCATCTATAGTGTTATAGTGGATGGGCTTTGGACTTCTGCCGTCGGTGCCCTTGGTGCATAAGTCCGACTCAAACAGGGTCGGGTTTTTTTTTTACTGAAATATGAAACCTGCAGTCTCTTGTTTCTAGGTAACAATAAAATAGCAGATTATTTAACAAAAAAACGTTCTATTAGCTTTTGACATTATCTTTAAATTATGTTATAATACATATATCTTATATAACCAAAGGTGACCTAACCATTAACATGCCAAGGTGTTTTATTTGTGAACGGTAACAACGATTCTATAACAATTAATGCAGTAGGTATGGGCTCTAGCCTACCCAGAAAGATGTAATCCTAATTTCTTGAACAAATTGTCTGTCGATTTCCTGCCTCTTGTGAAGAAATGGGTTTGTAACATTTAGATTTTAACTATCATGTCATTAAGTTCAGAATCTACCACTGAGCTTTTATCACAGAAATTACAGTGCAACAAACTTTTCTGAACCTTGGGTGTTTGGTCGCTAGTGTCGTTGTAAGTCCACACAATTTCAATATGGCGACTGTTTTGATTTTTGACCACTGGGTAAGAAAAGTTTGTTGCATTATCATCAATTTTATAAGCCTATTGCAGACCACTGCTGGACATAGGCCTCTCCCAAGTTGCTCCCCTTAGCGTGGTCATGCTTCTTACGTATTGATACTGATTGTTTTTTTCTCTATATTAAGTAGCTTGTTTTGTGAGGTGTCGTTTCAGAACGCTCCTTAAAACGAGGTATAAAAATCCATCACCGTACGTACAAGTAGGGCAAAGTATCTATAAATTAGTTTTTATAAACCATAAATCAACAGTAGTGTTACCTTATAACCCACTGGTTACTAGCCCAGACGGTACATTTACGTAACAGTAACAACGCAGAAAATAAACTCCCATTCCCCCACAACCACAAGCAATTTTAAATGAGTTGCCACTGCAAGTGTTGCCACATCAAATTCGTTGCGTAGGTTTTGTCATAAGTTGCCGGAGTATCAGACATGGTTCTATTAGAGGGTTTCCTTATTATTATTTTTTTTCTTAAGAGAGGAATCGCAAAATATACCTTTAGCACGATATTTTGTTACCTAACTCTTACCTCACAATTGCTCTGTCTAGACGCCCTTGATGGCCGACTGAATGAAGTTAGGCTTTAGGCTGTGGTCTTAAGTTGTTTTGACATAATATGATGTCATCAATTCAAATAACTGTAAAACGCTGTTTAAATAAAGATTGCCTTCATAATATTTTGTGCAACTCGCAAGTAATTATTATTTTAGATTAAATTACAAGTCTACCAAATAACAGATTTTGACACTCCTATGTAAATCTAAATCTTAACTACGTAATAATTCCGAAAGTATTTTTATGTTGTTGTTCATAAAGTTGTAGGTAGCGGGAAAACGTGATATTTTGCATTTATTTTTACCTGTAGGTTGGTATCAGTGGTTCTTAACCTTTTTATAACGAGGCACCATTAAGGTGGATCTGATGCTAATTTTAATAAGTAGGTACTCTTTTAAAGTAAATAGATTTTATGACGAGATTTTTTTTAATTTATAAACAGTTTTATCTTTAAAAGAGAGTAGGTACTATTTTAAATTATAGCTATTAAATGTAATGAAGTTTGTATGGAAAAAATAGCATCACTTCCACTTTAATGGTGCCCTGTTTTTAAAAGGTTAAGAACCACTAATACCAGCCTATAGGTAAAAATAAATGCAAAATATCACGTTTTCTCGCTACCTACAACTTAAAGGATACACAAATAAACATTCGCATTTATTAAGTATTACTCAGGAATAATTATATTGGGAACCACTGAGCCTATAGGCTATATGGAATGATATGTAGGTAATAGGTCCCATGCGAATAGGGTTGGCAAAATCCGGAAAATCCCGGAATTATTTTTTTGTCCAAAAATTAGACGTCGTCGTTCCGATTTTTTGCATGTTGTAGATATCCATCTAACTTACTTAGGTAGTATAGTTTTCGCTTAGAACATTAAACAACCCTACATGCAAACTCTAGGCGGATGACCAGTTGGAAAAAACTCATTGAAATACGTTAAAAAGTTTCAAGAGTCGTTTAATTAATGCCCTTCACGGTTTTTTATGCACGTGGTGATCGGAAAAAGTAAGAAGATCTAACTGGTAACATTTAATGGTTTCTCGCTCTCCCTGCACTATATTTTATGATTTATCCTGATCGGCCTAAATATGTAGGTATAATAGGGATGTCCGCATGCGGTACAGATGATTCATTCAATGGTCATAACCGGAACTCGTTCTAAACGCGTCCTACGAAAGGATTGAACTAAGATTAGGTTACCCCACATTTGTGACTGATTACACTGCTGACAAATTCATTGTTATCATATTATGTAAGGTAATAAACCAAATGTTTTGTATTAGTGTGAAAAAAATAATCAGGCTAGCGCACGAAGGGTTCCGTACCATTATCTATAAAACCGCAAAAAAAAACACCGTTGTTGTATGGGAGCCCCCTTAAATATTTATTTTATTCTGGTTTTTAGTATTCATAGCGGCAACAGAAATACATCTTCGGTGAACATTTCAACTGTCTGACCATCACGGTTCATGAGATACAGCCTGGTGACAGACGAACGGATGGACAGCAGAGTTTTATTAATGGGGTTCCGCTAATTACCCTTTGGGTACGGAACCCTAAAAACTAACAATACTGGTAGACCAGTATGCAGCACGACACGGCAGTCCTGATAAATCTATTCCTGAGGGGACTCCCTCGCAGCCTAGTTGGTAGTGTGAGCGGCTGCTGTGCAGGGGGGGTGTGGGTTTGATTCCCGCATTGGACAAACATTTATGTGATAAACATATGTGTTTGTCTTGAGTCTGGGTGTATTTATGTATGAAATTTATGTTTTTACAAAATAAAACCATAAAAGTGATATACAACATCACCACATAAATGTTTGTCCAGTGCGGGTAAATAAGAGTTGTTTTCGACGGTTCGTTCAAATACATACATATATTATATGTATTTGTATCCGTTGTCTGGTATCCATAACACAAGTTTTTCTTACTTTGGGGCCAGACCAGACGGCGCTGTGTGTACCTAATGTCCAAAAATATTTATTTATTTATTGAACTCTGTCAAAATAAAAATTTATGGCTGCACTTTTCTGTTTCTCCAGCTATTACTATGCCTAAACCTATTGTTCCGTTGCGATATACACAGTGCCCCGCAGAAAAGTCCATCAGTCGGGACTTGGACCGCGTGAACTTTCAAAAAAAAATAAACCTTTAAACTGCTTATAGTTTTAAACATGAAACACGTCAATCTTTGACCTAAAAGCCAAATACCAATTTTAATGCATTTAACTTCAAAATTAACGGATTCTGATATAAAATCCTCTTTAAGGAGAATGAATTTTGCAAATTCTTTCTTAGTGGAGCCCTACGTCAACGGAAATCTGTGGCCAACAGTTAGCTAGCTAGAAAATGTATTCACAATTCTATTTCCTTGCGGGCGATGACACATACATCATTAAGTTAAGTGTGGCAAGACAAGACATACTTTGCATTGATTTACGTCACCTTTGTTTAGGATTTTATGTGTTTGTTTGTCAAGAAAATATCAGTTGCATATTTTTATGAATTTGACCTAAATTTCGCAATTTATACAATTTGCGGATATCTTTGTAATGATTTCCTCACTTGTAGTGGCACGGAAAAACATTTTGCTAAATCTTTAGTAGTAGCTGTTACTAGTAGTTGTTATTTTGTAACGAATAACTTAGCTTATCGTGCCCAGACTGCGTGGGGCAATTAAGTTTTTTTCTACGATTTGCGGCGCATCGCAGCGGGGTTCTTACAAACGAATTTCACTCCTATTTTTGACATTTACTGATCAAACTAACATTAAAATATTGTATAAATGATCTGAAGTCGAATATTTATATATGTAGTAAACATAAAACATGTTTTTATTAACTTTTAATCTTATTTCAAACCAATTGTATGAAAAACTAGAATACTGAATAACTTGAAAACAACACAATTTAATAAAAAATTGGCACACCGCAGATTTAAATATTTATTCCTAGAACACGTCTTCAAAATTTCATGGTGTTATATTAATAATTGTCAAAAATAAATGGAAAATTCATTCGCGAATCGTTTTATATATAAATTTGTAATTTTTTGCTTACGTACTTACGATATACAAGTGTATAATTAACCAAATGCATGGCGTTTGGAAAATGGATCAGATCCGGGAAATAACTTTTGAAACCAGTTTCAATCTTAAAAATCCTACAGCGATCAAGAAATCTACGAATTGATACTCTTGAACACTATTGAAGTACTCAATCGAGAACGAAATCTTGTGGCCAATTTTAAATCTAAAATACAACAAAACATTAAAATGAATGCAATAAATATATATAAATATAATATAAAAAAAAATCTTATCTGAATCGGTTTCACCTTAGGGTTCCTGTCGTCCACTACGGATACTTTTAATTTCCTCTTTGTACGAAGCAATTATCAAAAATCAGCCAAGTGCACTCGCGCACGAAGGGTTCCGTACCATTATCTATAAAAATGGCAAAAAAATCACGATTGTTGAATGGGAGCCCCCCTTAAATATTTGTTTAAATTTAATTATTTATTTTTAAACTGACTCTATAACTAAATATTCTGTGAATATTTTAAGTGTCTACCTGTTGCCGTTATCAATATCGAGCATCATCCAGCAAAAAAATCACGTTTGTTGTATTGGAGCTCACTAAAATATTAATTTTATTCTGTTTTTTATTATTTGTTGTTATAGCGGCAACAGAAATACATATTCTGTGAAAATTTCAACTGTCTAACTATCACGGTTCATGAGATACAGCCTGGTGACAGATGGACTTTTAGACTTATAGTAATAGGGTTCCGCTAATTACCCTTCGGGTACGGAAGCCTAAAATTGTACTTCTGCAGAAATTTGAAACTAAACTTATATAATGTTCTGAATCATTTTAAGAGGATATATTTTTATTGAAGATTGCACATTAGCTAAAATAGCCGCTTACAGATAGATACAATCTACATGACCTTTTCATTTTCAAAAGTTTTTAAAATAACAAATAGTAATTTACTACTTTCACATTTTAGAAAATGTCTTTGTACAGAGAGGAACTTAAAAATATCCATTAGCGGCGCTAGTGAACGTCACGAAAAATAGCTCACTAAATTTCATTAGGTAATGTAAGTACCCAGTTAATTAGTTTTTTTTATGCGAAAAACGTGTTCCGCACTGAACGTAAAGCCTAGTTTCTTGCCATACAAGTTTATTTACTTTTGCAACGATTAAATACCTCACTCGTATCGTTGCCTTCAATATACAATTATCATTTTAAGGATTGCATCATTTGGAAGGCGGAAATAAGCTTGTAAAAAAACAAGCAAAGCACTTCCTAATGAGGCGAACAATCTACTAGCAGAGTTGGTAAATGTTTTTTCACTATAGTCTTAAACACCACAGAATTATAAAATTAATAATCATATTATTATGTATATACATACATATTGTATGTATATACATAATATCTTCACCTTTTTTTATCACCATAAGGGGGTAGCCTGCGGCTGGATACACATCATAATGTGTTGAACAACCTCTTTTCTTCTATTGCTTTACTTTTTTTTTAAAACACTAAGGTGGTAAACACCACCGCCTGATGGTAAGCGGTCACCGTTGCCTATGGACGCTTGCAACACCGGGGGTATCACTCGCGCGTTGCCGACCCTTCATAAATCTAATAACTTCTTTCTCAAAGAATCCCATTCCTGGGCGGCAGGAGGTAAACCTATCGCCGCAATACCTACTGATCCTGATGCAGTGTATTTAGAGTAAAGTGGCTTCATTATTATTTATTTTTAGACCTATCGCATGGAATAAATACTGTATGCTTAGGGTCAGCTCAGACCGATACGCGACGCGACGCGGCATTTTTAAGATAGCAACACATTATGGACCTTGTTTACTAGAAAAAAGATATAATCTTTCTCTCGTTCTGAGATGACACTTGGGGCTCAACACTGTTATGATTTTTCATATAAAATAAATCTGCCAATTTTTCTGTATTTCGCTTTGCATTTTTTTTTTCAAAAAGAGAGCAAAACATAAAAAAATTGGCGTTTTTTGTTCGATTATTTTTATGCGACCGAACTGCTCAAAAAGGAACTAAAATTGAATTCAATTTCCATATACATAATATGAATTATAAAAAGAAATTGTAAGAATTTTTGCCTTGAAATATCATTACTTATACAATTTATTCGAAAATATTACAAATCGAGGTAATTCGTGAAATCTACACTTTCTTCTATAACATTAGAATGAATGATCGAAATCTTATTTCTGTATTATGTAAGTATTAAGTAAGAATAGAAATTTAAGAATGGGTTCTAAAAAAATACAAAACCAGTGTGCTGTTCTGTGCAGTTTAATACAAATACTATAATTTATAAAGCTTGAAGTTGGTCTTGGTTAAATACTGCTTAAGAATTTCGAAGGAATATTTGGCGTAAGAAATCACCAGTAAAAATTGGCAAAGTGCATCGCGTACTTGCCCGATTAGTTTTCCGTACGTGGTATTATTATGCAGTGTTCGCCAGGTTGCTGCCAATATCACAAACCTTTTTAGATTGCCTTTAATTGTATATAATATGATAATGGCACTAGTAATAATAAATTCATTCATTTTACATATTGATTTTTTTTTAAATAGTTTTGTGAAGTTTCAAAGTTTCATCTCTATCTATTGTGTGGAGGCTTAAGCCTCTTCTGGAATAATATCCAAGGTTAGGAGACAGACAAACAAAAACCGCTAAACAAAGCTGTTTGCATATTTTGTATAGGAAATAATATCCTGTACATTAAATTCTTCCTTTGATTTTACAAATTAATTTTAGTTGTTTCTTTGAGGCGAAAGCCCCGGGGCCACCACAAACGGGGGGCCCCCACAATTGAGAATTCGGAAAAAAAAACTGTCGAATTCCCACTAGTAAACATCTTTTCCTTTGAATTTTTTTTTGATGTTTTACCTTAACCTACTAGTGGTGGGTAATATAACGTATAGCTGAAAAATATAGCAAGCTATTTACTTGCAACGAACAGCGCGCGCTATATAAATATTCAGGTAGCACTGAAATTATAACATTATTTTACAACATCGCGCCATTGTAGCACTTTTGTAACTAAGCTTAACCCTGTGTATCGCTATTATGTAAGCAATAAAGAACTTGTAAGTTCTAAGGACGGGAACCTCTTTCGTGGTTATATGTGAGCTATAGCAATCTATAACTCAATTCTTAACACTGATATGTCACTTTAAACGTAAGTTAACGCGAATGTGCTAGTTGGAAATGTAACTACTTACATCAAACTATTATTCTACCGGACCCTAAAAATCTGTATCTGGATTAAAGATGTCGCAGAAAACATGAGCCTGGATCTAGTATCCCTACTTAAAACTTTATCCAGCATTTCAATCGACTAGTAATGAAGAAAGTTGAGATAAAACCACGCACTTAATGAGTTACACCATTATGTAGAACACGAACAGATTAAGACGAACTGGGACGGTACACTGCCTGACCTATAAAGGCGTGTAGTGTAATGGTATGCGTCGTAATTATTTGATATGGGAGCAGGAATTTAAATTATCTTAACAAGCAAAACAATTAACAATCTCTGTCAAAAATCAGTACAATCACAATAACAAACTGACAAATAGACTCACACATTCATATATCCCTACATATATTAGTAAGGATTAAAATTAAATAAAACAATAGATAAAATAAAAAATAAAATCTATAAATATACACTCTTAACATATTTTTAAATTTTTGGGGATCCGTTTGCATTAAGCAGATTAATCAACAAACGTTCGTTTAACAATACCTATATCTGTATGTATTTAGTGTAGTTATTATCAATAACATTACACTTTTATTATCACTATAAAAAATACCTCACTTTTACCGTTTCTGTAGCCTAATTGATTTCTAGGGATTTCATAATAAAAAATAGTTATCACAAGTTTATGTTGACGGTTGTAATAATCAGAAGGGGGAAGCTAGTGGCTGGACACACATCTACACCATAATGTGGTGGACAGGGTCTTTTCACCAACCACTTTAGTCCTGCCGTCCTGCGGGAGAGACGGAAAGCCAATCGCCGCAACCCTGCTTCTGCCGCTTCTTGTACTGATGCCATTAAAATTAAATAAGGTTGGTACCTAAACTGTCAGTTCCTCGCCTACTTTGACAGAACCCAGCCTAACTTATTTAATTTCCAAAACACCCTTGCTTACGTCGAATGACCTAACTTGCCGAATTTTAAATTAGGTACCTAGCGGGCGGCACAGTATATCTACGTAATAAACATTGTACATAATAATATTTTATGCCAGTGAGGCCGTTTATTAATTTCAGTGACTTTCTTCTTTTATATATATGCATATTTGATGATTACATACTTTAGGTATTCAGATTCTTATCGTATGTTCATATCATGCTGTGTATACAGCGGAGTGTGTTCTGAATGGTAAATATCTTAGTAGTTGAACACAGCCGCAGCAGTAAGACATATATTTTAAATATAATAATGGTTACACGTATATGTAATTAAGGTACTGGTTTTTCCTTCTGGTTTTACCCGAAATACAGTGTGGGACAATACGACTACGCCCGAAAACTAAACGGGGTGAAATAAGTTGCATTGTCGTATCCAGGGATAGGTGGTATCAAAGAATATTTTGAAGTTTAGTCATTCTTGAGTAATAAAAAAAACGATTTGCACTCCGGGAGTGTCGGAAGAAGTGAAAACCTTTACACACGATTCGCGCTTAACACTCAAAAATGTCGCAAGACATGTCTTTGACATTGTCAAGAAATAATAATGTTTGTTTATTTACTTTTTTGACGTAGTATATTTGACATCGCAATCTGTCATAGAATTAAAATTCCATATCCAACCTCCCTGTACTACTCATAATCGCGAATACTAAAAATAAAAATTATAATAGGCGTGGCATTACGGTTTCCGTCTTACGAATTTCCACGATTATGACACGTGACCTGACGCGAGTTTATCATTTTTTACCCATACCAAAAAAAGTGCACAACGCCGCTAAAGAAGTTTTCACTTCAAAAAGACACACAAACAAAAAAGTTTTTCTATTCGGTAATTATGGATTCATACAATAATACCTAATTCGCGCGTTAGACTCGTAGTAAATAATACATTACGATTGCTCGCAAAACCAGTCAGCTGTTATTTCATTTGAATTAGGACTTCTGTTTTATATCTTACATCACTTCGACCAACCACTAAAAAACTTATTTATAAAACACGCATTAGCATTTATATACAATTTAGCTGTAGTTGCTTTTTAAAAATGCACCGTGAAAACGTATATTATTTTACCTGGAATTTACGTAGAATTAGGTCCATTTAAAATTGCACCTTATCACTTGTACACAGGTACTAACTAACACAGCAGCAGGTTACGCACGTGTTTCTAATGTTTTTACCGGACTATTAAGACTTGATTTGAGTATAATCGACACGTGTATTACGCAGCGTAGTTGGTCACATTCTGACTACTTACTGGTGCCAAACTCAAGCCGGCTGCTGTGGATAGTTTGTATTCTTGATACCGGTCTCAAGGACCACTCGATCGGTATTAAGGCTGCCACACACGTAGCTTAAATATATTGTTAAAACATATTGCGCTATAAATTATAATAAAATACATTATTACCTATTGCACTAATAACTCCATAAAAAATATTAACAGTAGGTGCGTGATTGTCCGGGACCTAGATTTTTTTCTTAGGCCGGATTAATAGAAATGACAGATTATTGAATGCCTATAGAAGAAATAACTTCGCCTTAGAATTAGAAAAATTTGGAAAACGTTTGAGATTTTTTTATTAGATTAGTATGAGTTTTAGATTCTCAATTATTTATTCCAAAAATATTATATTTTTATTAATATTACTACTATTAATAGTTTTGTGAAATGGTTAACAAGCATTGTTTCGTAAATTCTCCTGTTCTGCTGGACGTGCCGGATCGGTGAGAGCTGGTTTACCGAGCGGTTATTTCTAATTTTTCTAACACGCGCGACAAGATGGAATTGTAGCACTTTCTGTGTAACAAATACAACAATAATGTGTAATAATGAAACTAAATATTTCTATAATTAACCTTGCTCTATATTTTTAATAAAATAGTTATTAAATAATATCGTTTATTGCGCATAATATAACGAAAAAAAAATATTTAGGTCGATATCTTGAATATGTCTTAGTATACATATTTTATTAGTAAATAAAAATCATTGAATATTAAATGTCATTCAAAAAAAATGTGTTCTAAAGCTGCGCGTGTTTATGTATAAAGATTATTACCGATAGGAAATATGTTGTTATATGTATTGTATTGCGATAATATTTATAATATTTAGAACTATAGTTACGTGTGTAACGGCCTTTATGTTATGTATGACACACGCCCTGAGAAACGTAATGTATACGTAACGGCATTAATTGAGGTTTTTGTTATTTATTATATCTAGTTTAATTCTAATTTAATTGTTAATTATATATATTTGCTTGTTATTGTCATTTGGGTAATTATAAAACGAACTTTTAATTTAATAAAATGATTGATAAACACTTCCTTGTTGCCACTTTGGTTTATGTATGTTTAAACAATTAAAATTTAAAAAAAAAATTGACGAGGTGAATCAGTTGTTGTGTGAAAGGTGCAAACTGCGTGCATATCAACCTTGTGGCCCGCGGACCGCATGCTACGACCCCCTATGAACCTGGTTGCGGCCCGCTACAATTTTAATAATAGCTCATGTAATAATCCTTTGAGAGCCTAATTGGCTTAAAATACACCCACTACTGTGAAATTAAATATCAAATAGCATAACGCGAACGCGCAAAATAAATACAAAAATTACGTAAATAATAATAAGTCATTCATTGCAAGCTAGTTTGCCCCCTACGCCCATTATAGAACACTAAATGAACCGCTCGGCACGATGTAATCACGCGGTAGGCGCGTCCTCGCTGCTGGGGTTGCGAGCTTTTGAGGACAGCGGCGCGTGGCCTTAACTAACACTAAATTCACTAAATTTCGGTGCCTCCGAAGAACGGCATCAGCTACGGGAAACGAGTTTATAGGTATGCATTTAAAGGAAACTCCAAGCTCCTTTTTGCGTCTAATCTAAACAATTTTCGTTAAAATTATTAATAACTCTATCATTGTACTAACTATCTAACATACAGTGTTGTTAAATCCAACGAGCCTTCTAACGATCTAAGCGTTGCATTGTTTCTCAAATTTCAGCTTACCTAATAGGATACCAGAAAGTGCTTGAACAATGATTTGCAAATTTTGAAACTGACTACTTACATACAAAGTCTTACAAGTTAATATGAAGGTTCAAATAATATGTACGAACCTAAAACATGTAAGGGGTTATCTATCTATTAAATCTAATCTTGGGAAGCCCGTTTAAAATTATAACTAACTTAATTAATCATGATTCAGCAATAAATAAAAAGAAAACTGAAAAAATAACTGCCGTTTTATTTTGTTACCTCAAAGGTGAAACTGACCCAACAAGGGCATAGAAACTACTAGAGTTGTACAAGGTCAAGGGTATACTGGACATTTTAAAAATAGTTTGCACGCACTTTAGAGCGGGTGCACATTAAAAGAGTAAATTTAAGTAGGCAGGTTTGTTTACTGTAGCACAGATAATACAGTAGTCTGTAGTGTAATATGATTGGGCATAATTTAGGCTACCTACACATTTCGGTCCCGCGCCTTACTTACCAGTTAATTACTATTAGTTCATAAACAGTTAAAGTAGACAACAAAGATTTGCACACATCAGAGCGGGCGCACATAAGAGTTAAATGTTTGTACTTGTAGAAAGGTTAAGTACCGATGGTGTTCCGTCCCACAAACATGATGTCTTTTTTTTTAATACCACTAAGGGGGCAAACAAGTATACGGTCCGCCTGATGGTATGCGGTCACCGTGGCCTATGGACGCTTGTAACACCAGGGGTATCACTCGAGCGTTGCCGACCCTTCAAAACTCCAATAGCTTCTTTCTTGAAGAACCCCATACTGTAGTCCACAGAGAAAACCTTGACAGGGAGCTCATTCCACAACCAATGACCTGTGTGCTTAGTATAAGGTTGCGAGGTTGTAACTCTACTATCACCTTTGCCTATTCATTAAAATTTCTTTGAGAAAAAGTAGTCTTAAAACTCATCCGCTAGGAGGCGCTCCTTCATTTCCATACTATTATTTCGTTAACGAGAACGCGATAGTAGAATAGAATTGAATATTTTTTTGCCTGAATACTTTATTACCCACCAAAGAATTTAGAATTTATATATTTAGAGTACAACTAGGCGGCCTTATCGTTATAAAGCGATCCCTTACAGTCAACCTTGGGGTACATTGAGATAGAAGTAGGTGTTGCAGAAAGAAAAATGTTAAAAAGATAAAAAAATACAAATTACTTATACTATTGACCTGATGTGAAGCGGCTGATGAAAAGAGGTAGAGAGTTCCATAATTAAATTGCATGAACAGTAAACGATTAATTATAATAATTGGAAATATGAGTACGTGTTTTTAAAATAGAGTAGAGGAGCAAAGAGTTAAAGAAGAAGACCGGATCAACTGGCATCGCTTCTTTAGGTAGGTTGAGGATGACGTGTTGCTTAGCACGTTATACAGTAGTATTATACTATACTACAGTTAAAAACTCACATAAGGCACACTAATCCTATGACCGTACCGCTAGTACCGGGCACAATCTAGACGAGAGGCCGAGCAAAGGGGTCGACCGGATCTGGCATCGGGGTCTTCTATCGAAGTTGCCAGCTTACGGAGTGCCCGAGGGTTTGTGCAAAGGGGAGGCTAGGTTTTTGACTGGCAGGTGCATATTTTCAATTAAATTTAATTTTTTCCTCGTGCCCTTGTGAAGGAAAAGCGTGGAGAACTTGTGTCTCAAATCGAAACCATTTTGTCCAAGGTCTCTGACTAGGGACGGAAAAACTTGGTCCGATTCAACTCTACAAAATTACAAGTCAGCGCGTTCACCGCTAAGAAAACCCCATTCACTGTGGTCCCACAATGCCAGAACCGTTCCCTCACCATCTCCAAGAGCATTGGGATCCTTGGTGTTGACATTGCCAGCGATGTTCGGTTCCGAGATCATTTGCAAAACAAGGTAAAGCTGGCGTCCGAAAAACTTGATGTACTCTACAGAGCGTACCAGTACTTCACGTCGGGCGAAGGTTGCTGCTTAACAAGTCCTAAGTTTGGCTTGGGCGGGTGCACCCGGATACCAGCTTGGCCCTTTTGAATCGGTTCAACGACGGGCTGAAAGAATCGATGATTCCAAACTCACTTGCCGTATCGAGCACTTAAGTCTAAGGAGAGACTTTGTCTCCCTGTGTGAGTTCTACCGCTTGTACAATGGGATGTGTTCTGAGGAATTGTTCGAAATGATGTCCACGACTACTTTCTACCATCGCAGCGTTGGCCATCGGCAGGGAATTTATTCTCACACATTAGAACCTTAATGATCGCGTATAGTGAGGTTTCAGAGAAATTTCCTCCCGCGAACGCTTGGGTTGTGATATGAGCTCCCTGTCAAGTTTTTCACCAAGGACTACAGTATGGTGTGAATTTTTAAGGGTCGGCAATGCGCAAGTGATACCCTTGGTGTTGCAAGCGTCCATAGGCTACGGTGACCGCTTATCATCAGACGGACCGTAAGTTTGTTTGTCACCTTATTGGTATTTAAAAACAAACCCGGGACCTTGACGAGTCCAACGTAGGTAGGTACTACTACTTGCGCTGTAGTGTTTCCAATTCAAATTACTTAACTTTAACTGCCATTTGAACTTTGGTCACCGGCTGTGTCCCAATTTAATTAATTATTTCCTCAAACACATAGATTTCAATACATAACATTTACTTTTCATAATTACGTTTTAAATAATAAATAAAACAATAAAAAAAGATTCTGTAATATTGAATGTTGAAGATCGAAAGGTGTTTGGTATCAAGTATTGGCAATGCGGAACACGAACCCAATTTAGCGGCTATAAACTAAAAGTTTTTTGAATACAGAATATTTTTTAGGGTTCCGTCACCAAAAGGCCTAACGGAACCATAATAAATAAACGGTGCTCTTATTTAATTATTGAAACCAGTTTGTCTCTAAATATCGCACAAACTGTAGATGTTTGAACCAATTTGCATACCTATTTAAAACTAAGATAAATTTTGATAACGAAATTCATGATGAAATTAAGATCTTTAATATCATATTATGTCATATCAGTGAAAGCCTGTAGAAGCATGACCTAAAAAATATATGTATAGTTCGCGCCATGTAAGTTGAACTAAAATGGCGGCCGTCTGCGCAGGTACAGTACGAACAAATGTACTGACGAACCAAAAATGTGTTACTGCGCAGGTTCAACTTACATGGCGCGATTTATACGTGCAGTTACATTTTCTTGAATCTTACTTAACATTTTATAGATAAAGTTTGACTCTCACTTTGTCCCCACAAGTAGATAAAAAAATTTAAATACTTGAACTATTGATTTAGCCTCATCAACCATCATAGTCATCTACGCCTATAGACGTCCACTGCCTAACGCGGGCCTCCCATGTTGCCTTCATTTAATTTTTCAACGGGCTCTCTTGAGCAACCTGCTTCCAGTTCTAGTGGCATGCTGCGGCTACAACCAGGCCGTTTTCCATCTGTTTAGAACGCTATCCCACGCTGCGTCTTCCAATTCGCGGCTAACACTAAATATGGCCTGCCTACTGCTTCTTCAGCTTGTGTTACTATCTGTCCTATTTCCGCATTTCGGATTTTGTCACAAAAAAAAAACACCCATACTCTCATGGCTAGTGAACATCCTAAGTAATTGAAAAAACCGTTTCCTGTTAGAGTCAAGCAGTTGAATGCGGCAGCGGATGTATACGTATACGAAACAATATTTAAGGTCGTCTTGTTTTTTTTTTTGCCTAGTTTCGTTTAATTTTATGATGTATAATCACGTTTATAATATACGATATTTGAATCACAGCAACTAATAATAACACCTGTCTACGCGATGTCTCGCTACGAAATGTAATAAATCAAACTTACCAATTTTATTATTTAACCATTGTGTAACCGTGAAAGCTACTTATTGCAATTCATCAAGCTACATTGACGGGGCCGCGCGTGCGGCGCATGCTTACCGCTCTATTTAGCAAGCGTTGTATTGTAATTAGGGCAGCTGATTGTTTGTATTTATTTGGATCGGTGTAACATTGTTCTTTCACTATGTTTTGACTTCTTTGATGTTTATAACATTTTTTTTTCTTTCTTTTGTCAATGGAAATCCTGCATCAGTCCTCAAAATCGTACGACGTAAATTTGACGTTACATATATGTAAAAAAAATAGGAAATGAAAGGTAGAGGGGTATTGAAGTAGATTAGTATTAACAAGTCAATATTGACGTGACAACGTCTTATAAATTGGTTTGCCGGGTGACACTTCAAGAAACTGCGTTACGCTCCGCTCACGTTATGCGCTCACAATGAAAGCGAGTGAGAGGCACGCGCCCGCCTAAGAGCGAGAGAGACAGACATAAAATCATTGTCACGTAAAACTTTCGCCCGTATACCGACTTTACAGGCAACCAGTTTTTTTATTATTTTTGTATGTTTGCATATCTTTAAAGTTTTTAGCCCTAGGAGGGGTAGCTAGCGAAATGATACGCACTGAAATCATAATGTGATGGACAGTCACTTTTAACCAGTCACTTTAGTCTCGGGTGATTTCTATCTTCTTCTGATGCAGTGTGTCTGGACTTTTATATATGTCCCAAACATCGTAAATTACCAGCTTCAAAGTAATATATATAATAATAAAAACTTATAAGTTCTACTTACGTCAGATAGTTTTATTGAATGTACTGTAAGAGTTAAATAAATAAATAATAATAATAAGCGATAAACTAAAAATTCTGGGGAAGTATAATATGTACCAGTTCCCAATTCATGATTGGGCAAGGTTGCTGTGATATATGAATGTACCTGGGCGACCGCGCATTTTTTTTTATTTGGTTCAAAATACTCGTTTTCACAAATAATACAATTATATAGGTAAACTGAAAAAGCAAAATTTTTTATTTAGTTAGATACAAATTTTCATCCAAATCGTTAGAGCCGTTTTTGAAGTACGCAAATGTATATTATTAATTAGTATTATAATTTTATATTAATAACATGTATATATTATTATTAATTACAATAATTGCTCCTTAAATATATCAGATTACTGAAAGAAATGGTAATCAAAGATAATTGTGTTTTAATATTATTATTTATTTAGAATTGTGAGTTTGTATATAATATACGCGCAGTATAATCTCTGAAGGTACTGGACTGATGGTAAAAAAATATTTCACTTTTATATATCTACATCAAATGTGCCTTAATCAGAAATATCAGAATAACCGTTTGGTTTTCACAAGATTAATTTATCAGAGGTCACAAGAGTAATATAATTATTTAAAGGTAACTATATATAAAAACAAAAATATGTGACCTGCAATTAGCCCAAAACTTCCTTGACTAGTCAAGAACATATTGCCACTATCAAAGGTGGGGAAAGGAAGGTACAGTAAGCAAAGGAAAGGATGAATGTTAGGGTAGTAGGGAAAGGAAAGGATAGTAGGGTTGTAGGGAAAGGAAAGCATGGTAACGTAGTAGCGATAGGAAAGGAAGGTAGGGGAAGCTTAAAAATTTTATTATTAGAAAACTAAACGGCGCTTCACATAAACGTGTACAATTTTGTAGCCCATCTTTGTGCCATGTAATCGTAGATTCATCGATAGACATAGATTTGTAAATGTATTGTTTACTTGTTGCAGTTGACAGACATTGTGAACGCAATGTCGTCGCGCGGCGAACTACCGCTGGAGCTAGCGTTGCGCGGTCGCAGTGCGTCGATCGCAAGCACGTTGCTGCAACACTGCGCGGACGCAGATGCACGCGGACCGCGCGGGCGGTCGCTGTTGCATCGGTCAGTCGACGCACGGGACGCTTTCTCAGCAAAGTTCCTTGTCGAAAACGGAGCGGACCCTAATCTTAACACTAAGTAAGAATTTATCTTTACATTCAGTTCCTTCACAATGTGTCACAGATTGTCTGCGTGCGAATGCCAGACTGACAAAAGACAAAAGATTCAGTGCCAAATTCTTGGTTACAGAGCTGACCCTAACCTAACTACTAACTAAAAATTTATTTATAGTTTATGAATATCCAAAGCCCTACACAGTGACGCAGATCACGCAGAACGATACACTGATTATACGTATAATGAGTTCAAAGCTCAAGAGCGCCAAATTCGTAATCGACAGCGGAGATAACCCCGATGTTATCACTTAGTGTGTATAATGTATCCATACTTTAAGAGGCTTTACTACCTAAATTTTTTTTTTTTGCAAAGGTTTCTCAGTGTTCTTCGGGATATAGTTGAAACCCAGAAAAACGTGAAAACGCGATTAAAAAACTTTGGTCGATAAAAAAAAAGTCC
This sequence comes from Apoda limacodes, assembly GCA_946406115.1. Taxonomy (NCBI): domain Eukaryota; kingdom Metazoa; phylum Arthropoda; class Insecta; order Lepidoptera; family Limacodidae; genus Apoda; species Apoda limacodes. The sequence continues at coordinate 16,009,889 of OX291559.1, forward strand.
AATAATGATCCCTTTTCACTATTTTTATTAAAGTTTTGGCTAAGAAATCTCCTAAGAAAGTCCTAATTGTTTACAACTTTGCTAAAACATAGGCGTGATAGTGTTTTAAACTCGGAGAAAAAGCATTTTTTAATAACAATGATGTATAATAAGCTATTAATTTCTTTTATGTATTTTAATGAAAATCTCGGTGAGTCGAGATTTTCACTACTCACGCACGCTCAGTTACATAGGTAAAGGTCAGATGACTCATTGATTGGCTGATAATATGAGCGGCGCGGACGCGGAGAGGTGTCATCAGCCAATCGGTCGGTTGGATTTCATCAAAAATACCGAAAACACCGTTTCAAAGACTTCAATCGTTGAAGTTGAAATAAAACATCTACATTTTTTATTAAATTCATACGCTTAATTAATATAGGTAATAAAACATCTATCGTAAGAAGCGAAACATAATAACATCGCGTTCGCGAGTAGCGAAATTTTTATAGTTAAAGATATTTTACCGTCTTGTTTGGAAGAAAAAAAAATACGTTGGTTTCACCTTAAATCGAGTCCTGTCCATTTCAGAGAGGAAGGCGACACGGCGCTCCATCTCATAGCTGCATTAACATCAACCTCTTGTGATGAAGAAACGATGGAGCAGATGACTGAGATAGCTGATCTCATGATACAAAAAGGGGCAGATATAAACAGGCAAAATAGAAAAGGACTGTGAGTTTCACATCATTACTACAGCTAGTTTTTTTTTTTTTTTTTTTATGTGACATATATAATGTATGTTTTTCTTTTGCGGTTTGAATCCCTAGAAGGGGTGACCAGTTGCTGGCCACACCGGACATCATAATTTGGGAGACAGCCTCTTTAGCCCTTAGCACTGATTTTGATATACGAGTAGGCTATCTACAACAATACGTGTATTATAATAGGTTTATAATAATCCACTAATCCCCGAAGGGGTGGTTACGAAAGTATGCCCGTAACATCCACGTTTGTCCATGGAAGACCGAACATTACTCGTTTTTTTTTTAACAACACCATCTATTGTCAAGTATCTGTGATTGGATAACGGAATTAGTGGCGGCGAACTGTGATTTAATCAACTCAAATAAAATGCTTTTCAACAATTAAAATTTACTATCCAAAATGGATTAAACAAAAAAATAAAATCAATGTAGGTATAATTCTATCGCAACAAAAATTATAGAGAAATTCAGTCTATATTTAAATTACATCCATCTAGTAGTACAAGCTTTGCTTAGTTTGGGACAAGATGGCGCTGTGTGTGATGTCCAGAAATGTTTATTATTTATTATAGGCGTTTTACATGTCGATACGACTGAAAAAGTCAGATTCCGTGGGTCAACTGTGCAACTGCGAAGAACTAGCTATATAATACATAAAATAGTATCTTCACTACACTAGACAAAATTTTAGTGTCCTTTTAAATATAGTTTATATAATTTATTTCCAGCACACCTTTGCACCAAGCAGTAATTGCAAGAAACCAAAGGATATTTGACTTACTACTAAAACAACCAACTTTAGACACAAATCTACGTACCCTGTCTGACGAACATCCGCCCTTGTACTACGCACTCGTCGACGACAGACGAGCTTCCATATCGTCTAGCGAAACCTTGGTCATGAACGGTTCCAATCCTTTCGATACTCCTGTCACTAATAAGATCGCCTTTACTGAAGACCCAGTGGAAGGAAAAACTGAGCATATTGTCGAAAGAGGCTTCGCTGCTAAACTTCTGGATAAAGGATGTCTACCAAATCCTGTTTATTCAGGTTCTGGTGATAGTCTGCTTCATATTTTGGCTCAAGGTTGGTTTGAAGTAAGTATTATTGTGTGTTTAATTAAATATTTTACTAAAAGACTTGTAACTATTACTCAACAAAATTTAGTTGTATCAATAAATAAATTGGTATTGTAAGTGAATAAATTGTGTATGACTTTTCTGACAAAAAAATTTGTATGCGATAACTATAGTTCTTATATAATAATATACCATCACGATGTAAGCGATCGCGATGGGGATAAGTCCCCATAGGGGTTTTTAAAGACGTCGACCACCTAGTTTTTTTTTTTTGACGAATGTGGCTTTAAATTTAACAGACACTGATTTATACATTAAACGCAATGTGCTACCATTTTAAAAACAAACCAATACATATAGTTTTTTTTTAACACGCAGTATGCAAAAAAAACAAATTAATTAGTTTTTCTACGAATTCTGCTGGTAATTTTAACTATAAAACAATTTTTAATTTAATTTTTTATAGTTTTGACTAATATGTCCGAAACCATACCGTATCTTTTCGCCAGAACGTCATTTTAATTCCGAAACGGTAGTAACAAAAGTGGGAAATAAAACATTTCATTTTAAGCAGACAATGGTAGTGTTTTTCATAGAAATAGCAATGTATCTAGAGGTTTATAAAATAGATGAACTCGCGGCAAACGTTAAGCATCGTGCGGTGGGGGAGCGGGTATTGTCCACCGCACAGCTCGCAACTGGTGGAGTCCTTATCATGGTTGTCGGTTGGCGGGTGACGCACACGCACAGGTCGTGCGAATTTTATTTGTAAAATGTCAAAGGCACCACGTCCAGTGCCGCCTATGTGTTCACATCACATAGTTATTATTAGTTACGTACTACATATTTCCTGAAATTTATATACCTGATCCACCTGATTTTGGATTTTCCTAATGCAATTAGTATGAAATAATACCTAACCTACAATTTTTAAAGTAAATATAGGTAGGTACTCAAGTACTCTTAAAATACCCATTTTCCAGTCACAGCCCTCCTTGTAACTACCTAACCATAATATTAATATCCTTAAATCTTGGTAATAAATAACATAGTGTTATCGACAAGCCTAACCGATTTTTATGTTTAAATTCTGCGATCGGGGTTGTATTGAAATTGACCTACTCACTGGCGCCGCGCGCGCTCTACGTACTTTGGAAATAGCATGAAATTTGAGTACTTTTTATTCTTACACATAGCGTACTTTCGGAATGAACTTAAACTGTTTTTAACCTATTTTCGTTTCTTTCAACATCGAAACCAGAACTAATTATTTTGATGCAACCCATTGTATCTTTAATTTGCCTTATTATGTGTTGCCTATAACACACGAGTAAGCAAAATTAGAATTTTAAAACACTTTTAACAGGATTCAGCTGTATTTCTATCTTCGCACTTAAACGGCGAGCTAAACCACACGAATGAAGCTGGTCTTACGGCCTTACACGCAGCCTGTGCTAACGGCTTAGCGCGGCTCACCACGGCCCTATTGGAACACGGTGCTCGGCCTAACTTGCAGACCTCTTACGGTGAACATGAAGATACTGTTTACAGGTCAGTCGAAAGTTCGTTACCAGCCTTCATACGTCCTCACGGTTGGGTAACTGGCCTGTACCTCATCTTGGATGGAAGCTACTTGAACCAAAGTCCATTACGTGGGCCGAGTGCGGATTGTGGACTTCATATATGTCTTTTTAACGTATAAAAGTTTCCTCACGATGGTTTCCTTCATCGAATTATGCTCATAGTGCGAACGAATGAATGTACTTGAGAAATTCAGAAAAACCTCATTGGTAGACTGGGTTTCGAACGCCCACCCTCAGAACGGACGGCAGACGCCGAGACGACTAGGTTATCACACATCGATGCGTGGATCACTACATGTCCTTAATAACACAAATCGCGACCTTACTTGCAGGTTGTTATGGCAAATAACAAGATAAAAAACTGGGTTGTTGGTAGTTTTTAGACGATAATTAGGACAATGGGCAATATGAAATAGGCAAAATGGGATTAGCGAATTTATGGTAAAATGGTTAAGGATTATCACGCCTTTACAGGGGCATGGCGCTCACCTAAATATGCAGCCTTGTTATGGTTACCACGAAGATACTTATAGTTTTTGCTTGAGTTAAAATGTAACATCTATCATTTTACATTTACAAAAAACGAAGTTTCTAGTAATCATCGATGCCCGTACACATGTAATTATAATATTTTAAAATATGTACCAGACAAACTCCGCTTCATATGGCGGTGCTAAATAACCACGAAGCGGCAGTGCTGGCAATACTCGAGCACAAGAAGCTGGTGGAGAAAGGGGACCTGCCTGCCGCTGATCGTAGCAGTGTCAGTCTGCTGCCCAACCTCAACTTGAAGAATTCAGAGGGGGACACCCCTGTCAGTCTCGCGCTCACTGAAGGTATAGTAGACCCACTCCGCTAAATATGTAGTGATCGAACACAATCGTAACATTTTCGCCATATCTGTAATAAATTCTGATAGTGAGTTAACGCGGCCATTCAACAGAGCACCCATGACTCGTCTCCCTCTTACTCGCGCATATTTATGCAGGAGCATTAATTATTGGAAGACTCCCACGGAGCCTAGTTGGTAGTGTGGCCGACTGCTGTGCAAAGGGTGTGAGTTCGATTCCCGCACTGGAAAAAATATTTGTGTTAATCTTAAGTCTGGGTGTATTTATGTATGATATATATGTATTTACAAAAAAAGTAATTTATATATATTTGTATCCATTGTCTGTTGTCCATAATTCAAGCTTTGCTTACTTTGGCAGACAGCGCTGTGTGTAATATTTATTTTTATTGTTTTTGTCTAGCTCTAACAAAGGAGTTGTCTTACATTTTTATATTAATACAGTCGGCCATCACGTTTCATGTTATATAACGTCTAGACATTCATGGTGCCGCGACTAAACTTACTGGCTGAACAGCTGCCGAATGGCCATATGTGAAGACACAGAATAGTTGAGAGCGCCGAGCCCGAGCGAGTGCCCCTGTTTGAGTTTGAGCCCCTCAAAATTGCGTTGCCTAGACGCCTTCGATGAAAAGCGTCAATATGCCGCGGTGACCGCTTGCCATCAGGCGGGCCGTGTGCTTGTTTGCTCCCTTAGTGGTATTAAAAAAAAAAAAAATTACCAACTGTATGAATGAGATGAATGTTTTTGCTAATATAGTCTGCTTAGGGTATGATTTTTTGGTTAATTATAGTCTTTACCATATTTGTTAAGGCCACAAGAACCTGGTGGCGCCTTTAATTGAGTCCGGAGCGGATCCCAATATCCGCAACGGTAAGGGATTCACACTACTTCACCAAGCTATCGTGGAAGAGGACTCGAGGACTGCTATCTATCTGCTCGACCACGGTGCCGATATGGATGCTTTGTAAGTCTAATCTGTTTTTCTAAACCAAATTTTCAAATATTTATTGTATATTTGATTGGATCAGGACACTTCTATAGACAAACATCAAATTTGGTAAAACCTATGTTGTTTGTCACACTAGTACGGTAATGTTTCGTTATTCTAAAATTCGGCAAAGTATACGCTTGGTGGCTTTGCTGGCCACTGCGTTTTTTTTCCATCGAAGCCAAGAAATTCAAGAACCGTTGTCTGCAAATATTTATATAAACATGAAATGTTGTGTTATATATATAGATATATATATATATATATATTTTATACGCTTAAATTTGTGTGTGTTAAAATGTCTTAAATTGTGCTTAAATTGACGTTTGAAACGCGTTAGCATTGGTTATTACACACTAAGCTAAGTTGCAGATAAGCTGTGTGATAATCAGTAGAATGAAGACTTACATTCACTTAGACATTCCAAATGCTTACAGTCGGTGTCAAATATAGTGATTTTTTTTAGAACTGAAGCAGGTGAAACCCCACTGCAGTTAGCCATCCACTGTCGTCTAGGGTTGGTAGTTGAAGCGCTTTGTGTACGAGGAGTGGACATGAGTCGTTTGGACGCTAACGGAGTGCCACCCCTATGGGCTGCCTTAGATTCCGGTCAAGAAGAAGTTGCCAGTGTAAGTGGAACTTTAAAAGTAGACAGTTAAGACGTATTGTGCGGTAAATTGAGTTAAATAATACCATTGTTTTAGATATTAGTGAGGAACGGAGCGGACGCCGATTGCTGGGGACAAGGTCCTGACGGATGTCTGCAGACTTTGCTACACAAGTAAGCTCCGATATTTATTAAAATTAATACTTATTTTTTATAATACGTTAATAACTGGCTAAAGGGATATGTTACTCAATAAAGACCAGTTCTTTAATTTTACCAGTAATATTTCTAAAAAGCTGGTTATTTATGACCTACGGCACATATATAAAGCCACCTTAGTCGATATAATCTATATCATAAGCAGTGTTACGGCAATGGAGTAGCACTAAAAAGGTTGCCTGAAAAAGCCTGTACCTGTCTATCATATAGATCTGTATCCAGCTGATTACCACTTTCGGGAGATGAAAACTGTTAAGATAAACATACATACTGAAAATATTTGTCTTATTTTATATTGATTTGTATCTACAACAGGGCGATAGACGAAAACAAAGAGTCGCTGGCTATGTTCCTGATCCGGTCTGGCTGCGATGTGGAATCTCCGCGAAGACCGGGCTCAGCAGGCGAAGGTGCTGATATCGCCGCAGAAAAACAGTCCCCGCTACATCTCTGTTGTACCTGGGGCCTTACTGACGTCATACAGGTAAAAATGTACATACATACATGTTTGGGCTTGTAATTTATCATGTTCAGATTAATTTAACGACCTATATATAATTTAATAGATAGGTATGTTGCTTAATTAAAATTTAGAGCTGTAGCTTTTGTGATTCATGTTATAAATATGTGTTTTTTTTTCTATGTATGTATTAACGAAGAAAGCATAATTCTAGATATATGTATATATAGACATGTGTGTATTTGTATCCCTTGTGTTGGTGGTCATAGTACAAGCTTTGCTTAGTTTGGGACCAGATGGCGCTGTGTGTTGGGCCAAATTCACTCAACATCACCGTCGAATGCCTTAACATTCCTAATAATCAAACGATTCTTTTTTTACAGACTTTACTTGAACACGGTGCGAACATAAATTCCAAAGATTCTGAAGGCAAAACTCCTCTTCACGTCGCAATAGAAAATCAACACGCAGGAATCATCACTCTCCTTCTCTCTCAGCCAGGCATCGATCTTTCAGCGAGAGACAACAAAGGAGTGTCACCATTTGCTGCCGCTCTAACTGCTAGGAACAACAAGGCTGCACAGGCGATACTTGAGAAAAACCCATCGGCTGCCGAACAGGTATAATATTAGATTTAACAGGACTTTTGTGCGAGTTTATTTTAGGATGATGCTAGTTTCGACATTTAGGTATTTTTTCCCCTTAAAAATACCTTCGATTATCATTAAAAAATGAATTTAATAAAATACTGTTTTTAGTTTAAAAACCTAATTTAAGGTGTCAAAAACTTTACCCTTTTACCACACATCATTTTTATATAAGACGCTAGACGCCTATTGCTGGTCATAGGCCTGCTTATGTTACAAAACTTACAGGTCTGAGCCGCTTCCATCTAGCTTATTACCTACGATTTCCTGCTTCTAACATAACTTTGGCAAATTTGTTAATCGGGCATGTAGTCAGTGACAGCCGCGGTAGATTAAATAGTAATTTTTTAAATAAGATATGAGATATGCATATTACATACATAGCATTACGCATGTTTCCCGAAGGGGTAGTCCGATACCAAGGACTTCCACTTACTACGGATCCTGGCACACTATTCATTCTTCATTGATGTAAATAAATCCATCGTTTTGACAATAATTCTATTTATTACAACCATCTGACACTTGGGAATATCAATTGCACCCACAAACTAAAAATCCATTGTCAAAGCTAGGCACAATACCAAACACTAATTAAATGCAGCCCTATTCCCCTATATAAACAAACCATCTCCTTGATACCAAATTTCTAAAAATTACCTTTTTAATATAAATTATATTATAAAATATTTATATATTACATATTCGCAGGTGGACAAAAAAGGCCGGAACTTCTTGCATGTGGCGATACAGACGTGCGACATGGAGAGCGTTATGTTCCTGCTATCAGTTGAAGTGGACGTAAACTCGCGCGTGCAAGACGCAACGCTTGCGCCGCCGCTGCATCTAGCAGCTGCTGGCGGCAACGAAGTACTGCTGCGAAGTTTACTGCTAGCTGGGGCCAGGCCCAATGACAGAGATGCGCACAAGTTAGTTTATAGCTTTACAAACACGTAGCAATCCAGCTTATTGTTGTTAAAGACGCTATTTATATACTTGCTTTAACAAATATACTCACGGCTAAGTTTGCGTTGCGGAATTCCAACTGACGTAGCAAAAAATATAAGTCGTTAGTATTGTCATTAAAAAAGCAACCAAGATTAAAGATCTAGATTACTTATAGAACATAACACTCAATATGTATTATCGGAGTCTCTTTGATTTGATATTGCTTGGTCCTTCGAGCCGAAAATATGCAAGATATTCAGGTGTACGTACCAATGGCGATGTCTCTATACATGCCGATTTCCGTCAGCCTACCTTACAGAAATTCCACGATACTACCAAAACCACGAACTAACTACAGTGCGAGGTGCACTGTCCAAGTGCAACAAAATCTAAAATCAATACAGTCGCCATATTGAAATGATGTGAACCGACAACAACACTAGCGAACATACACCCAAAGTTTGTTGCACTGTACTTGTTACAGAGGGGCTATTTACAATATGTTAAGTCTCGACCAAAAGGTCGAAACCGCCATGTACAAGTCGGAGCTTACGCGTTTTGTTATTAAGGTTAAAGACTGTACTCGTCGAGACGCCCACTCATCAATAGATGGCGTTACAGTGCTGAATAGTGAAAAATAGCGGATTGCCGCTGTCTATTATTGAATTTAGTCGCGAAAGCCAAAATAGCGCGCCCTTGTCATTTTTATGTATCTTATTTTCAACTTAACTAACGTTAAATAAGAGCCATTTTTAAAATTGTGGCAAAAATCCCATGAACTTTCAAAAACTCAACTGAAATTGTTAACATCATCAAGTAGAAATAAACTTTGGATCATTGTTTTACAGTTTAAAAATGGTTAGGCAATGCTTCTCAAACTTGTAAAATTATCATCAAAATTTAACAAGAGCTCCTGGTATTTTATACACAAGGCCATTGTGTATATGTATAGTATAGGTAGGCAGCTATGTCTTTTTTTTAATTTCGATCGGATAGCAACGTATGTTCCGTGCGTAGGTAGTATATTGTAGCACTATTTGATTGATGTCTAGGTACCACCTAGGGTACCTACCTATGCTGCGTAAAGTAGGTACCAATTTCTAGTATAACAACACCACTGTTCACATATTATTTACATCTATTTTGTAAGTACCTATCATTTACGTGGCTATTTTATGTGGTCATTACATCTTTTTGCAGGTAGGTAGGTATCTACATATTTACCTTTTATATAGGTAAGGTACCTATCTCGAACCATTGCCTACTTATTTTGTGCCTAGGCTTTGGCCTAGTTAGGTAATCTACGTTATTGTCGTTCGCGCTGCAGACTGCAGGATATATATATATATAGGTACAAATAGCTAATTATTTAAAATTATATAATATATAATAGGTATAAGTATACATGCCGGCACATAAGTTAAGCGATGACCTTGAATGCGCAGAATTCATATTGTAATTCACAAAAATTTTTCTTTTCATTTCTTTTATTTTGAATCATTCTTTATGTTTTAGATTTGTCAGAATCGAATTTAACTTTAACATACGTTACGTTCCAAATTTTTTTCTACATTTAAATAAAAAGGTTTTTTTTTTGTTTGTTTCTACAATATTAATCTAATTGCCCTGAAACTTTGGTGAGTTTTAGTGCACATAACCAAATTTATAAATAAACTGAATTATCGTCCATTGCATTGAAATCGTAAAACTGATTTTTTATCAAAGTGTTATAGACTTTTTTTGTCCGTTTTACCCTTGTGTTAATTCCACCCCTCACCACTGGAACGTACCTACCCGTAAGCATGTATTAGACAAACGTTTCAACACTGAGCAAAAGCGCATTGATGCATTAATATAACTGTTCTAAAACAAAACCAATTGGTACGCAAAAAAGAATTAACAAACACATAAGCGACGTTAAACGATATGTACTATAAATTATGTTAATTGACAGGCGCACAGCCCTCCACGTGGCAGCTAGCGCGGGTCATTCGACTATCGTCTCCGCCCTCCTGAGTGGTGGCGCAGAGTGCGACGCAGCGGACGCTGGTGGTGACAACGCGTTACACGTGGCTGCGCGGGAAGGGCACACGCAGGTTGCGCGCGCTCTGCTACAGGACTCCGAAATCGACGCTGCCGCTGTTAACCTCAAGGGTAAGAGCAAAAATAATATAATTACTATGTTTTAGGAAAGAGAAATCTTTTCGCTACAAACTTGTCTGACATCACATATACTGTATCGCACTCGAAATTTTCTTGTTTCAGCACAAATACACTAGTACCAAAATATTTGTATGTTGACCACGGTGAATCCTCAGACATCCGGACTAGCGGCAGGCATCATTTGATTTATTTCAAAGAATGGTTTCGCAAAGTCTGAATACTTAACTAATACTCAACAAGCCCAAATCACCTTTTTCAATTTTAGTTACAACATGTATCCTTATTATTTTTATGTAAAAATATCTTATTCTCATGTAAAATTATTATATTGTATGTATTTTCATTCATCTTCTTTTTCCTCAACCCAAAATTCACTACTATATTTTGGAACCAACACACCCTCATAAACAGCCAAACATGCCTTTTCAGACAACTTATGACTGCTCCTAACAATACTCACGATTCCCACAGCCAAGTTCAAAATCTTTCAACACTTACAGTCTTATTCATAAACAAGCTACGCCGCTTTACTTTAAATTGAACAGAAATAAATATTAACCAAACAACAAAATACTAAATATGACATAAAAAAATCAAACAGTTGCGCGCGCACAATTCTATTATCCGACGAAAAAATTAGACACAGATTTCTTTCATACGGCAATACAAATTAAAATACATTATTTTGGTTGGATTACCATAGCTATAGACAATATTTTATTGTTTCTTTTTTAGTTTACTAGTGTTGCAGTAGTCAATCACTGCATCACGCTTATAGCGGCGTATTAGTTAACAATGACATAAAGAGCGTTGATCACTGACCTCTATTACTACCCACTGGACTGGCTTGCTCTATACAAAAGACAGCTAGTTTTGTGTGTCAATTTGAAACGCCACCGCGGAAGTCTCAGGGAACTAATTTTGACGAATATTGTTTATGGCTGCCTTGGAAGATTGAAATAATCATAAAACTTTGCTGAATTCAACTTAATTTGTCGGTATTTTAGTGAGTTTTTTTAAATTTATTTGTGTAATATCGAGGTACAAGTATGTGGAAATGTGTCTTTTGCAAACGTTGCTACATAAAGGGGAGTAACACGTCGTTTCACAGGTACGTGCATTGAGTGTTGTTTTTATTCAAAATTGATGTAAAATTTATATGTAAACCATCTGATTTAATTAATCAGAAATTGTTATTGCAATACTATATTAGCAGTACAAAATTGAATTTCGACAAAATTGATATTTATTTGTGTTGTACAGAATTTGCTATTGATTCAAAGAGGTCACAATTTTAATATCGATATTTAGAAAGCTGACCAATATGGACATGGAAATTGTAATATTTAGAATGTTGTAAAACGCAGTCAGTCTTCTCTTTCGACATGGCATACCTTCGACTTAGAAAGCAGGATGTTGATACATTTGAAGCCTTTGTCTGTCTGTATCTGCCCGTGGCATCGTAGCTTCAAAATGTATCGATAAACAAATTTCAATATAGTTTTTCTTATACGCGGGTTATCATGAACTATCGAGTCAAACGTATCATGGAATTCAAGCCACTTATGAGGTGGTTTTATAGCATAAAGCTTGACATTACTGTTATCCATCACTGGATTCAAGGCACAACTATGAGTTTCGAAATCTTTTGTTACAGGATACTGCTGTATTACATTGGATTTACATACCTTGCCATCCGTGGAATGGCCCTTCTAGTGGTCATTAAAGGCTTCGGCGACAAAGAACTGTACCTCTAAATTCTGAATAAACTGTTTGTATATGAGATATGCTAGTTTTAATTTGACACAAGTCTACTGCTAAAATTATTGAAGTTGTTAACGTTTCTACGAATTTAGAACTACGCTACTTTATATCATAAAGCAGTTCAAACCATTTCTCTAGCTAGGAGGCTGACATGGTCAAACTGGGACCATATTTCTATGATGAGGAAATGGCGTGCTGCGATCAGACCCATTCCAATCGACAGGCGGTACGTATAGAAACAATACATTGAAGTTGCAATATTATAAAGTGCCAGGTTTTAATTGATAGATTTTTATAAAAAACCCGATTTTTTCCACACGATCACAATACTTCCTTCACTTCATATAGAAGTTCGAAACAAAAAAAAATAGATGTTATATATTATAATAGACAGGTAAGTGGCAAAACAGTTGAATGTTCCGAAAACCGCCAAAGAGTGTTTTTTGCTGTTGTTGGGATGAAAAACTGTCTATTTCTAAATCATTATATATCGATATATCACAGATATAGTGTAGACTTGCGGACATCACTAATTTTAGTTCTATGGACTTCCGTATCTGCCTACAGCGCCAAAATGGCGTTATTCAAGTGGGCAGAAAAAACGTTTGACAGTAGCCAGTCCAGTGGGTAGTAGTAGAGGTCAGTGGCGTTTATGAATAACATTTCTTACGAAAGGTCTAATAGGCTTATTGAGCATTTAAGCTAAAGAACGTTTTAAGGCTATCCTAAGATTTTTTTATGAATAAGACTGTTAGTATTGTTTTCTTTTTAAAAATTAAGTACATGATTGCAAGCACTTGATTTGCAACATTACAATCTGAATGTGTCTTTTTGCAAGATTGCAATCTGAACGTGTCTTTTTGCAAGAATGCAATCTGAACGTGTCTTTTTGCAAGATTGCAATCTGAACGTGGCTTTTTGCGAAATTATAATCTGAACGTGTCTTTTTGCAAAATTGGAATCTGAACGTGTCTTTTTGCAAGATTGCAATCTGAACGTGTCTTTTTGCCAGTTTGCAATCTGAACGTTTTTTTTTTTAATTTATATTAAAAATGATTATTAACAGGTCGCAACCCATTACACGAATTATGTTGGTGCAAGAAAGACAATGCAGCTACAATTTGTGAAATATTCTTAGAGTTTATGCCGGACTATCCCATCAATAGAACAGATTTGCATGTAAGTTATTAATTTATACATATATTTTACCAGTATATAGTGTTGCTATTACTATCTCTTTTTATACCTTTAAGGTTAAGGTGTCAAACAACCTAACGGTCCTTCTGATGTTAAGCATCACCGCATTTAGTTGAAAGGATAAAGATAGATATAGTGTATACTTTTATTCCGATTATGAGCTCCCGCGGGAATAGTTTTTTCCACAGATAATACTAAAAGTGAACGAATAGCGTTCGCTCACGTTGCAACGAATGGTTGAACCTGATTGTTGCCACATGGGTAGTCAACAAAAAGTAGGAAGGTCGAAGAAGAACAAATTAATGTAGGAAACAAAAAATGTAGGTAGTGTGCTGCACGATCATAATGAGTATGATAAAGTATTCGATTCTGTTATTAAACGGAAGGGGAGATAATTAGTAATCGGTAAATTTGTCTATTACACCCCAGGGTAACACCCCATTGCTACTTGCGTACATGAACGGGCAGGGCGCGATGTGCCGCGCGCTGGTGCGAGCTGGGGCGTGTCTCGCGCAGGAGAACAAAGAGGGAATATCTATATTTAACTACCAGGTAAGTAACTTTTTATGATAAGGGGCCACTCATTAATAAGGTAATCAAATTTTCGTAATATTAGACCCCACCTTCATTCCTGTCGCCATGCTTTTATGGTTATGTTAGTATGTTTTTTTTTTGACTTTGTTACACTTATCATTTAGAGTTTAGAATCGGTATTTTCAAAGTTTTGTCATGATACAGGAACTGGATGCTTAGAGACTACAGTTTTTATCACGAGTGCCTACATTAATAAATCATTGTTAATCTGATATTCTTGTAAACGAAGTTGCGGACAGAAGCTAGTGTAGGTAAAAGTATAGGTAAATACTTACTTCTCGGTAACCCGTCAAATTTCAATAAAAATAAATTTAATCCATAGGTTAGCACACCCTTATACACAGATGAAATAACAAACTCGGCAGAGAAGTTTTTGAAAAAAATAAATTTAAAATAAAAAAAGTCTACTGAAATACTAGTGCTAGGTTAGGTTAGGTTTTTTCCCCGAGTGGAGCGAGGGCAGCCCTTTCAGAGGGGTGTGTTTAATACATACCAAAATATTTCAAAAAAAACCATACAAAAATTTCGGCCGCCGATTTCTGCATTTCCTTTGGGGTGTAACGATGCATCTTCATCCATTAGAATCATTTTTCCGTAAATTTTACGGGTTGCCGTGAAATAAAAAAATTACCAGAGTATGTTATACTTGGGCGCCCAAACTTAGCTCGGCTTTTGAGTTTTTAACGCAGTTGCTTATATTATAGTGTCCTTATAGCTGAGTTGCGTAGTATTTAATTCAATATTATATATAAATTTTTTTTAATAAAAACGAATTATCTTGATAAAATTGGAAAGTCGAACATTTAAATACAAAATTTCATTAAAAAATTTTTCGAACTAATGTAGACCCAAGAATTGCCCATTTAAAACTCGTAGCAAAGATGCAGTCAAAAGATTAACATCGAGTCAGGACTTGAACCTGCAACCCTTAGTTCCGTCAGTGCTCTACCAATTAAGCTGTTGTCCGTTTAAAATACGTAAATATTATATTTACATATGTATATGTAACAAATAACCACTTACAAGATATGAGATGATAGTATATGTATTGTTGTAGGTAGCGACAAAGCAATTGCTGCACAGGCTTCTGGACGCGCTGCCGAACGAGGCGCCTTGGGCCGAGAGCGAGCTGTGTCAGGAGTGCGGGACTAAGTTCACACTCACCATGCGGAAGCACCACTGGTACGTAAACACACGACATTTAGGTATTTCTACAGACAAAAGATTTCTTGGTTTTTATTTTCCTTTTTAAGCAAAGGTTTTTTGCTAAAAGGTGCTAAAGGTTTTAGTCAGAACGATCAACGTAGAACTTTTATGTTAAAAACTTGTTCCTTTATTGATATAGGCTACATGGTATGTATTAGTATTTTTAAATGTCAATGTGTGTAAAAATTAACCTGAATAATGATAAATCAACCCACTTACATACATCTTCATTCAAAAAGCACTAATTTTGAATACATGCAGAATCATACAGAAATTTCTCTCAATCGTCACTCAACATCACCCCTATTCACCACACTCGTCGTATACATTTTGTGAAAAAGTCCGATCTAATTTCGCTATCATGTAGGAATGGACGGTATATTTTGTCTTTTTTCTATATTATAAAAAATCAACATACAAAAATACGGCCCAGAAAACAAGGATCCAGAAACAACAATGGCTCAAACAGAACCATAGCCAAGCCGGAATTCGAATCCCTTGTGCCAGTATTATAGATAACGGACCAGTAGTCAGTACACCATTACGTCAAAAAAAAATATATGTTATACTAGCTTTTCCAGGATTTGGTCACCGCCATAGGATTTCAACCCATTGGTTAACTGGGATAAAAATAATTTTATGTTATTCACAGCTACTTTTTGCCAAAAATCATGTCCCATTGCTCCATGCTACTTAAAGGAATATGCCTCCGGGTATCAAAAAATACTTTTGTTGGAACTTTAAGGATAAAAAGTACTTCTTGTCCACAGAAAATATATCATAAAGTAGATAGTCTTCCGTTCCTTAACCATCTTGGTGCTGAAAATCAGCTTTATTGGATCCTCCGTTGCGACGCTAAGCAACAATAAGCAACGCATTTATATATAAGGATTGTATGTAGCATTTTTTAGAGTTAAGCCATCTGTATTGTGATAAGTCCTTATTTGAAGTACCATGTCCCACTTGGCAGTAAAGTACAAATCTCACTAATCATTCAGTTATTAGTGCTAATCATATTCTAACTCACTCACCGTATTGCTAATTTTGGTGTATATTTCCAGTCGACACTGCGGTCGTATGGTCTGCAACAAATGCTCTAATCACGACGTTCCTATAATGAAGTTTGGCATGAACAAACCACAAAGGGTATGCGAGATATGTTTTAATGTACTCCAACTTGGAGCCAGCTAGTTACCTCTGAGAAATAAAGTTCTGGAAAAGTTTTCGCAGTCGCTTGTAGAATATATTGGGTCGGTTTTAAATCTAAAAAGCCTGTTTATGATACAGTGGGTAATCCATGCAATAAAAAAATCATGCTTTGATAGAAAAATATCGATGAAATAGACCTTAGTTTGTGGATTGAACTTACATAGTGCGTAAGCTCAGAACGCATAGTAGATTTTGCCGTTTTTTTATTGAAGTCAGCAAAAGTATATTTTATTGCTTGGATAGATTGATTTTCTATTGGATATCCTGTTAGGTCTTGCTAAAAACAGCTCTGTGGAAAGTCTACAAGTCATTGATGACTAGTAATAGATCATGTAATGAGACCTGGCATTGACAATAATGAACTTTGAAATGCGTTCTTAATGCATGCTTAATATTATTTAAAATGACACACTCTTGTTTGAACTGTGTTCCAGCCAGCCCTCATTAGTGTATCTGCATGTCAATTGTCGAATAAGTATTATAAAAATCCTATAACAGCTTTCTAGCGCCGCCATTAGATATCATTTATTTCCTATTTTTAAAAAGCATATTTCAAAAATATCCTAGATAGAAATTATAACAGTCATATTGTCTGCATTGTTTCTGAAGAGTGCTTTAGTTAGCATTCTGCTTAATATTTTTGAAATATGCTTTGTACGAAGAGACTATTAAAAATATATAAAGGCGGCGCTAGATAGCTGCTATATGCGACTTAAAGAATGGCATTGTTTTGTGAGCGACTGTTTCACTCACGCTTTTAACCACGAAAATCAATTAATTTTAACTTACTGTAAATAAAACTATACCTACAACTTGTTTTTGACGATTATAATTGTAAACAAGTTGTAAGTCATATTCCAATGGTGACTTAACTTTGATTGCGATTTCGGAATTTAATTCTAAGTTAGATATAGAGCAGAGCTGTTGCTCTTAGATTATTATATTTTGTATTTTGATAATAAGATATTAAACGATAGTTGTGTACTTGTATGTGTACACATTCCAGATGTATGCTTTTAAATTGTTTATAATATTAATTACTATTGAACACTGTTTTTTAATTGTTGCCTATTCACTTGAGTCCGTTGCAATTTGCTGTGGCAATAATATTTTATTTATACATAGGAAACATTGTTAGGCACTTGTAATATTATATGTCAGATACTAGAGTATCAAGTCACAATTATATATTATAATGTTATTGTTTAGAATTAATTTGTCAGTCGTAACTATAAACCTAAAAATGATTCAATTAAAAGCCACCCAAGCAAGCCTTTGCATGTTTAATATTATTTTAATATATTGTATGGAAATTGACATTTTCACCGTTTTGTAGTCACATTTTCGATTTTTTGCGAAAACTTAGTCAATGCACTAGCTAACAACAAAATTATAATGATTGAACTGACTTTTATAATAACTGAATGGAATATACGAAAATTTGCTTAAGTGTTGAAACAAAAGTCACTTGTAGATTCTTTTTGGCATTAGATGTAATAATTGTAAATCACTAATGAGGTAATGCACCTGACAAAAGCAAGTTTTACAACATATCAATTCATTCATCAACCCAACGGACTGGCCACAATATTGCATACACTGCAATATTTACAAAAACTGCATATTTACAGAATCTGGCCTATCTTAGACTTAATATACTTTGTTAAAGTAATGCGCCTATACCGTGATTTAAATATATATGTGCCTCTTATTTGTATTTAAAAATCTTGACCAAAGTTTAATCGTCCTGAAAAAAAGTGCTTAAAGATTATTTATAATTATTTACTTATTATTAAGTTACATTATATATCTCATATAATCAAGTTATATAATATAAACTACAAAAAAAATAATTAATTGTTGCTTGTATTGAAATGAAGACATGAAATAAAAGTTTTTTCATAAAGTTGATTAATTTGTTAGCAAGGAAAGTGTTTTAAAATGTAAATTATTTTATGCTTAACTATTTTTTGTTTACAATCTAGTCATAAGTTGTGGGTTCTTGTGTCAATTTCAAATCTTTGAGACCTTGATATGTTTGGTACATGTTACAATAACTATTGTATTAGGTGTTTAGTGATATTATTAAAATAAAATTGTCTTTAATTCAAAAGATCTACTTTGTTATCATCTACTAAATCTCTCACAGTGTTTCATTCTTCTAATGATTATTTTTATGGCAAATATTTTTTTTGAAATGAATAGTAATGTCGGCAATTAATGAAAATATAACATATTCCCTATTAACTCTACAGTTTGGTATTACTATCCTGTATTGTACATGTACTCTTTTATACATGCTTATCATAGTAAGGGCGCAGGGAGCCCACTAAGAAATGATTTTTAAAATTATTATTACTTTATTCTTTTATTTATACTTATCTATTATTATTTTATTTAAAAGGAACTCATATTTGACCAAGTATGTTTGTATTACATATTATTTAGTGCCATTTATTTGTTTATGAAGATTATATTTATGTTATTGTATAACTTCTTCTCATTCCTAAATTTATAGCTCGCAAGAAATAAATATTGTTTATAGAATTTTGTTTTATTTAGTATGTCGGGAACGATTAAAATACATGCAACTGATTATAATCCCAATTTATTTACAATTATAAACAATCATCTGAATTATGGGCAACTATGACATAAATAATAAATTATATATCTAATTCTACAGTTGCACCAGTCACGTGCAGATAGATAAATTGACCTTAAAACAAATAAACATATGCAACCATTGAATCTATAAGTTACTTAAGCCTTTTGAACAGGTCCTTGGTGACGCATTTGTCAAGGACATGAAGATAGTCAATCAGCTCCTCTTCACAAGTTTCTGTGGTGTTTGAACGAGAGGTTACTCTGTCTGTGCACTCTTGATATTTAGCATACATGTTTTGAGCATCAGGCTTTGCAGCACATTGGCCCTATAACAAGAAAGACACGGATATAGCGATTCAACTCATGAAAATTTTAAATGAATTAAATAAATAGCTACTAATAATACAACTGACTACAAATTTTAAAATATTTTTATAGTAACTGCAGTAGTTTTTGTAAGAAAATTGTATAATAATGCTACTTAGAGTGTAGTTAAGATTTCTATATAATTATACAGTGCTTCTACAACTTTCTATAAGAACTAATACTTTACAAATCTCCAGCAAGGATGGACTGTATAAATCTACAGACTATTCAAATAACAATATTACATTAAAATAGTTAACTATATTTTATTGCTCTACATGATAGATACGAACAAATATTACTCATATTAACATCTCCAATTCTTTTTCGTGGCATTGTATTCTCATTTCATATATGTGCTACAAAAAAATATTTTTATATTACTTTCCACTGTAAAGCTTGATCTATAATTTAGTCAAATTTAAGCATTCCAAGAATGCTTGGCTACACATAATTATTAAACTGTTAAATTGAAGTTAATAAAACCACTCCATGGTTGAGTTTTCAATGTAGAATTAACCATAAGTAAATTTTTAAAACTGTTTTTATGTCAACTGTAGTGGGCGGTTATAACTCAACAGAGAGTAAAAGTAAATTGGAATATAGCTTAAAAGAAGGTACTACAAACAGGCCAATGTAATAAACCTCTCAGATCACAGTAACTAAAAGCACAGAATATTCCAAAACGCTTTATCCACGCATTTCGAGCAAGGCAAATGCCTTTGAAATACCTTAAACTCGGATGTAGACGTATGCGGGTGGGAGAAGCGTTTAAACCGTTTAGTGTGGAAAGAGCATTCTAATATATTCTGTGCTGAAAGGTATCCACTCAGTACCCTCTTTTACATCCAAACCATCATCGCAAGCAACGATCTTCAATGGATTTTTCTATGTTTTACCCTTAATTCTTGCTGAGGATCTACCAGTTCTTCTTCCTCTTCTGACGCCCTCACTACAGGAAAAACTTTGCCTGACATTTTATCTGGAAATAGTATTCACAGGTTATACAAATCTTATGTAATTTTGTAAGAATTTTCAATATTCTAAATGAAAAATTACCAAATTCAATGACGTAACAATCAAAGATAAATGACTATCCTAAGGATTGAAGGCGCGTTCCTTTTGATTTAATTCTAAAACGTAATTTTAGCACAAACTACCGTTTCGTTTAAGAGTACGTAGTATATTATATTCTTTTTGGGTAAGAGCAGCTGATTAAATAAAACTCATTTTGCATCACTATTTGACAATTCAGTGCACTATTATTAATAATTATTCTATGGTTCAGTGTGTGAATCAAGAAGTTTATATATGGAATGACATCCATATATAAGCGTCTTGCATCCATATAACAAGGGCCGTTCAAGTATTTACGTCAGCGGAATTTATTAAATAATTGTAGCCTTTCATTATTTAGGATAGTGTATAGATTAGTTATTTAAGTTCATTTATTTGTAGTTAAATGCATTAGTCCATTGTATATTTCATTTCAGATTGACCTGGCTGATGAAAATAACCTTTTGGACTAGTCACATAGAAACCTACGTGATGGTGGCTTAATGTACTTAATGTACAACAAGATTAAGATTAAGTCAGCGGAATTTTAGCAATCACTGATGATGACATATACAACATATATATAAATAGCTCTTAAGTCTGAGGAAAGACTTTGCCTCCCTGTCTGTGTTCTACTGCTTGTACAATGGTGTGTTCTCAGGAATGGTTCGAAATGATGCCCACGGCTACTTTCTAACATCACACCGTTCTCAACGAAACTTCCTCCCGCGTACGCTTGGGTTGTGGAATGAGCTCCCTGCCAAGGTTTTCTCTAAGCACTACATATATAAAAACATGTAACATACAATCAATAGTTTATAATAATCACTTCTTTTATTAAGATAATAATTTAGCCATATTTATTGGGCAAATCTAGCCCCTTTTTTAAAGTCTATTTAACCCGAAAACCTAATACCGAGTTGGCAACAGTGAATCTATGATCGCTATCGCCGCTACGCACACATGATTAGAAGGTCTGTATTTTTCTTGCTTTGAGTAAGTTAACATCGATGTTATATACTGCAAATTTCGATTATGTGTACATGACAATCGATGTTTCACGCTCACCAACATCGATGTTTTACCTCTTAACGTCGATGATCGATCATCGAACATCCAACCCTAATATAAAACCATTATCTGTGAACTGATTTGTTGGTTGCATTACTTTGCTAAGGTTATTTTTGGCCTATCTTATCCTAAAAAGTTAATAAAAATATAAATTAGATTGAAGTGCGGTATAGTACCTTACGTTTAAAATTTAAATTTAATTACTGTCAGCTGAGATCATACTAAATATCAGCAGCTGTCGAATTTCATAAGTGATTCCATTTTGACATAATCTGCAATGGCTGCAACGAAAAGGCTTCAAAAAGTAAGATTCCTGGAATTTAAAAATTAGATACTGTTTTAGTATAAGTTAGTTCAGTGCCGCATTAAGCGTGAAATCCACATGCCAGTGAATTTTATTATTTTCAAAATGAATCATAGAATGATGATCAAGCACTTATTGACATTCAAATATTTAGCTAGTACATAGTGTTCAGTTCTTTTTTTATGTTCTATTCTCTATGTGGCCTTTGAGGTATTAGGGTTGGACGCAAATACAACAGAAAAATCTTGCACCTCCTTTTAGTTACTGTGACATATCCCAAAAGTTATACTTAGCATTTGGGCTAAGGAGAAGTATTTGTAGATTCCCTAATATATATCACAAAGCTTTACATATTAAATTTAAAAAAAATAGCTTATCACCAGCAAACAAAAAAAGTATAGAAAGTAATAATGCTTGCTTCAAATCAAAGATACCAAAACTATACTCTAATGGGTTTTAATATGTTAAAAGCATACTTTTTAAGACCCTGCCTATTACAGAGATATATTACCACTTACATTTTTTACTTAATTGTTTGGTAAACAGCATTATCAATTAAATTTTTCAATTAAGCTTGTTACTATCTACCTGTGTGTCTTTTTTGTGCCAAATGCTTAAGTTGATTTATAGGACAGTTTATTTGTTGTTTTCTGCTTAACCCCTTGCACACTCAAGGTCCCATTATTTCTTCAGTTTTATTTATAAAAATATAATAAGTTGTAAAAAAAAACTCACATATTCGCTAATGTCCTATAATGACTTTAATAACCTATGACCTCACCGATAAGGAGAATATGAAATTTATGATGAGCAGTATAGTAATGTCTAGCCAACCTGGTATTTTTTTTTTATCATTACTATTGCCTATAGATGCTTAACACATATAACACCAGGGGCAAAGTCAAATTTATTCAATCACTATTTGTAATTTTCAGGAATTAAATGATATTAGACAATCAGCACTCAAATCATTTAGAGATATCCAAGTTGATGAATCCAATATTCTGACATGGCAAGGATTAATTGTTCCAGTAAGTGTATTTATTTGCTTTTTATTTAATAGCAGGCTACAACCAGAAGGGTTGCTAGCACTTTAGAGGGTCAAAAATAGTAGAATCGTGACCTATTTGTCACAGAAATAGCTCGCCTAAATATGGACAAAATTGTCACAATTCCCCAACCAATTTTGAAACTTTTGTGATAGCTAGTCATATTTTTTATCATAGTATGTTCTACGATTTTTTGTAGTTTTCAAGATAGATTTTTTTTAATGATTTTTTTCGTTATTTTCACCTAACATCAGTTTTCTATTTTTTTCTCATTCGGTTGAACATTTCTGGTTCAGTTTTTTTGTGATAACTAATAAGCATAGTCTAACCTAACCCCCTAAAAAATATGGTTTATCTAGGAATTGCAGAACTTACTTAGTATTTATTTGAAAGTTCAAAATTAAGATTTGAGCTCAGTACTCACAAATTTTCAAAGTATCAAAAAAAAATTAAATGGAGAGATTTTGGGTTCAAAGTAATTTTAAAAACTTCCTAAGACATTAAACTTTAAAACAAGGCCAAATAAAGTCAGAGTTTATTTTCTGTAACTGACCTTCAAATTAAATTAAGGCATTTGTTAAGGGGAAAAAATTATTATTTTATATTATTTAAATTTTTGACTTTCTTTGCGTTATGATGGATTTGAGTAAAACACAATTAAACTTAAATTCTAAATTCTTTGAATTTGTAGATGCATGCATTTAATCAGAGAAACCCAATAGATATGATTTCATTGTTTTGATTTTTACCATGAAAAAATGCTCAGGTTTTTTTTTTTATACCACTAAGGTGGCAAACAAGCTTACGGCCCGCCTGATGGTAAGCGGTCACCGTAGCCTATGGACGCTTGCAACACCAGTAATCCAATAACTTCTTTCTTGAAGAACTCCATACTGTAGTCCTTGCAGAAAACTTTGGCAGGGAGCTCATTCCACAACTTAAGCGTTCGCGGGAGGAAGTTTCTCTGAAACCGCACTGTACACTACCATTTAGGTTCTAAAGTGTGAGAATGAATTCCTTGCCGATGGCGAGCGGTGCGATGGTAGAAAGTAGCCGTGGGCATCATTTCGAACAATTCCTCTGAACACAACCCATTGTACAAGCGGTAGAACACACACAGTGATGCAAAGTCTCTCCTCAGACTTAAGGGCTCGATACCGCAAGTGAGTTTGGAATCGTCGACAATTCTCACAGCCCGTCGTTGAACCGAGTCAAAAGGGCCAAGCTGGTATCCGGGTGCACCTGCCCAGAGATGGCAGCAGTACTCCATATGGGGCCGAACCTGCGACTTGTAAAGTAACAACCTTTGCCCCGACGTGAAGCACTGCTTCGCTCTGTTGAGTACACCAAGTTTTTTGGACGCCAGCTTCACCTTATCTTGTAAATGATCTCGGAACTGAACATCGCTGGAGATGTCGACACCAAGGATCCCAATGCTCTTGGAGATGGAGAGGGGAGTGTTCTGGAATTGTGGGATTACAGTGAATGGAGTTTTCTTAGCGGTGAACGCGCACACTTGTGTCTTTGTAGGGTTGAATCAGACCAAGTTTACCAGTCCCCAATCAGAGACCTGGGACAGTGTGGTCTCGATTTGAGACACAAGTTCTCCGCGGTTTTCCTCCACAACGGAACGAGGGATGTTTGCACGACCCGTGTAAAAAGCGTCTCCAGTACTGTCATCTGCATAGCAATGTATATTGTTGATGTCCAACATGTCATTGATATGCAGTAGAAACAGCGTAGGAGACAGCACAGAGCCTTGCGGGACACCAGCATTAATGTCCATACTATCAGAGCAACTACCGTCAACTACGGTTCGTATGCGTCTACCGGACAAAAAGCTAGCCACCCATTTGCACAAACCCTCGGGCACTCCGTAAGATGGCAACTTCGATAGAAGACCGCGGTGCCAGACCCGATCGAACGCCTTCGGTATGTCCAGGCTGCATGCCAATGCCTCCCCCTGACTCTCAATGGCTAGTGCCCATCGGTGTGTGAGATACACTAGAAGGTCACCAGTCGAGCGACCGTGGCGAAAGTCATATTGACGGTCACTGACCAGATCGTGTACTTCTAGGTATCTTAGAAGCTGTGTGTTGATCACACGCTCCATCACCTTAGAGAGGAGAGAGGTAATAGCGATAGGCCTGTAATTCGATGGATCTGATGTATCGCCCTTTTTGGGCACCGGGTGCGCATTCGCAGTCTTCCATGAAGACGGAAATTGCCTATTGTGGTAGGAAAGCGCGAAGAGGCGCGTGAGTACAGGACATAACTCAGGAGCACACTGCTTAAGCACCACTGCTGGTATACCGTCTGGCCCACTCGACTTATGAACGTCTAGAGAGAGCAACGCCCGCCTGACCTCCCGCTGCGTTATGGAGATTTCCGGCATGGTCTTACCGCACCACGGTATAGTAGGTGGTACAGCGCCTTCATCGTTCATATTCGAGTTCGAGGCAAAGAGACTGCCCAATAGATCGGCTTTCTCTTTAGCACTATGGGCCAAGTCACCATCGGTCTTTCGCAGTGGTGGTAACGACGACTGGCAGAAGTTCCCTTTGGCAGCTTTGGCAAGCGACCAGAAAGCACGACTCCCAGAAGGATAGCTCGCAAGTCGCCCACCTATTTTGCCGATGAATTGGAATTTTGCTCTGGCAGTTGCTTTCTTACTGAACCTCGAGGCAGCATTTAATTTGCGTTTTAACTCAGAAATATTCGGATCCTTATTATTACGAGCCGTGGTCCAAGCCTCATACGCAGTTTGCTTAAGAATTTTAGCTTCTCTGCAAGACCTATTAAACCACGGTCGTTTTTTGACGCCGGCAGCTACTCGCAGGTTAGGGATGAAACATTCCATACCAGCAAAAAAAAATTTAAAAGGTAAAAAAATTATGCTATCTCACTCTCTCTAGTTTGTGTCGGTGGGTTAGAGTAGTACAGTAACATTAGAAACAGGTTAAAGTGAGACAACTGCTACCAGCGTTGACGCTAACAATGAGTACATCTCCGTGCCGCCGCGCGCCGTACCTCAGTCGTACTCACATTGTGTTTACTGCTACTCATCTCGTTCTGCCGTTTTTTGAGCACTATCTTGCCTATTGATACCCCCACTGCTTACTTGTTTGACCCCTGCTTGTTACTGGATTTCGTTGTGCATATCGATTTGGACTGTAGTTACTTGGAAGTGTTAGTGATGCCTTACACTCTGAGTGAATATGCAGAAATGCATTATTTCTACGGTGTTGCACAAGGCAACGGATGTGAAGCAACAAGACTACAGAGAACACCTTGAACGCCGAGGCGGACCACATCCTGATCATTACCCTGACTATCGTGTGTTCGTTAATACTCACAATACGTTAATGGCAGGCCGCATTCCTGGCCAACGTGGTGGTGAAGGCATTTTGAGAGTTGATCCGGAACGCAGGGAAATTGTTCTAGAGGAAGTGCAACTTAATAAAAGTACAAGTATGAGAAGAATAACTCGTAATCTTGACATACCAAGATCTTCAATACAAAATATTTTGCGTAAGGAATCTTTTCACGCCTATCACATACAAAAAGTACAAGCGCTGCAGCCTGCAGATTATGAATTGAGAGTCGAGTTTTGTAGAACTATGTATAAGTGGAAGAAGACCTCAGATATTTTAATAAAATCTTATGGACGGATGAGTCAAGATTTGAGCGAACGGGGGTTTTCAATATCCACAATTATCATATTTAGGCCGTTGAAAATCCACATGCCACCAGATCTTCATCATTTCAACATCGTTTCAGCGTGAACATGTGGTCTGGCGTCTTGAATGGCGAATTAATAGGCCCATTTGAACTGCCATCCTGATTAGACGGCGAGACGTACAAAAGTTTTTTTAGAAGATGATTTACCAATATTACTTGAAGATGTAAACCTTGAATTGAGAAGGACAATGGTGCACCATGTCATTACGCGGCGCAAGTGCGTCGTCATTTAAACCAGACGTACCCCAGCAGGTGGAGCGGACGACGAGGACCGATTGCCTGGCCACCACGCTCGCCTGACCTCATCCCCATAGATTTTTTTATCTGGGGTTACTTTAAAGAAATAACGTACGCCAGAGAAGCTTCAAGTGAAGAAGAGCTTAAAAGAAAAATTCGCGAAACCGAAACCGCTGTGAGAAATAACCGCGGAGCTTTTTTAAGACATAATTTTTTGCGCAGGTGTAGATTGTGCATTTATGTGGGAGGGCGAAATTTTGAAAATTTACTTTAAATAAATTCATCTTATTAACAATTAACTGTGTTTTACTCAAATCCATCATAACGCAAAGAAATTCAAAGATTTAAATAAAATAAAATAATTATTTTTTTCCTTAAAAAATACCTTAATTTACTTTGAAGGTCAGTTACAGAAAATAAACCCCCGATAACCCTATTTTTATTTGGCCTTGTTTTAAAGTTTAATGTCTTAGGAAGTTTATAAAATTACTTTGAACCCAAAATCTCTCCATTTAATATTTTTTTTTTGATACTTTGAAAATTTGTGAGTACTGAGCTCAAATCTTAATTTTGTACTTTCGAATAAATTCTAAGTAAGTTCTGCAATTCCTAGATAAACTATATTTTTAAGGGGGTTAGGGTAAACTATGCTTATTAGTTATCACAAAAAAACTGAACCAGAAATGTTCAACCGAAAGAGAAAAAAAACGAAAACTGTTGTTAGGTGAAAATTACGAAAAAAATCATTAAAAAAATTCTATCTCGAAAACTACGAAAAATCGAAGAACATACATGGGGGTGATAAGGACACTCCTCATCACAAAGTATCTAAATTTTACGTTTCAACGTCAACTTCCCGTCCACCCTGTATATGAATATTATTAAAAGTCTACAAAAGAAATATAAAAATATAGAAAAATTTGGAAAGAATCATAATAGGGTAGGGTTGCTTCAGCTACGTTATAGTGGTGTCTATATCAGCTGACATTTATATTTCAAAAAGCGCTTTTGATTTCTGAATGAATGACAATTGTGATAGAATTTCGCAAAAACCATATCTATGGCTCATATATATTTTATGGTTTAATAATTTTTAGGATAATCCGCCATACAACAAAGGAGCATTTCGCATAGAAATAAATTTCCCAGCTGAATATCCATTTAAGCCACCTAAGATAACATTCAAAACAAAAATTTACCATCCGAACATTGATGAGAAGGGACAGGTGTGCTTACCTATAATCAGTGCTGAAAATTGGAAACCTGCTACTAAGACTGATCAAGGTAATTTTCCAGTGTTATTTTATTATTTTGCAATGGTTTTCATATTTGGAATTTTGTATAATAACATTTAATTATTTTAGAAATGACTTCTCTTGGTGACAGTGTGATGGAGTAAAATAATAATATAAAATTGTATCTGGCCAATGTCTGTACATAATATGAAGGGTTTTCATAAAAGTAATAGAAGCGAAAACAAATATCTTCAAAAAATATTTTTGTCTGTGTGTGTATGAACATCACACAAAAACTACTGCACAAAATTGGATGTGGTTTTCACAGTCGTAATGCTGGTGTACTAACTTAAAATCTAGTGCATGTTTTATCTTGACACCTAGGAGCTGAGTTATCAAGAACTTCCACATTCCAAATTCCACATTGATAACCGAATTTAGCGGGGGCAGAGCCGCTGGCAGAAGCTATTAGTAAATAATATATTAAATCCAATATGGCGGATAGTTATAATTTTCACAACCCCTTTGGACATGGGATTCAAAAATGTAACTACTATAATGATGCCATCCCACATCTTTATATTTATATTTCTCCTATGCGGAAATCAAACTCACGCTCTTTGGTTCAGCGGCAGGTTACCCTCTGAGCCACAGAGGCTGTTAATATGTCCATAACTGACTTTTTGGTGAAGATATGCATCGTGAGAGAACCTGTATATGTCAATCTTCACTGGGGCTGCGCGGTGGACTATTGCTCGAATCGTCACATAGGCTGGTGCCCCAATAATGGGGATATATGTGGCTGGTAAGAAAGAAAATTTACAACATGTAAGCTATCTTAGTCTTAATACACTGCGTGTTGCGGCAATGAGGTAACCACCTGTCCTGTAGGACTAAAATGGACAGTAAGGCTGACCGCTACATTATGATGTGGGTCTGTGTCCAGCCACAGTTTAGGCCCTTCTAGTAAAACAATGTACAGACATCATACATACAATATCCAATTAAACCATAATTTAAATGTATTTTTTGTTTTAGTTATCCAAGCATTAGTTGCTCTCGTCAATGATCCAGAACCAGAACATCCCCTGCGTGCGGAACTAGCTGAAGAATTCCTTAAAGACAGGAAGAAATTCACAAAGAATGCAGAAGAATTTACTAAAAAGCACAGCGAAAAGCGACCTGTAGATTAAGTGATTGTTTAGGTAATTGTTGTAATTTAGCTTGGATTTTAATAACAGGCAATTTCATATTTTTCCATTTGGCATGTAGAAATGTAAACCGTATTTTTTCATGCTCATTTAATTTGTTCACAAAGCCTCAAAATCAAGAAAAATTTGATCTCTTTTTTACTTAATTGTTTAATTTTCCTTTCTCATATTGTGAGTCTTAGCTAAACAAACTATTGTTGCATTTTTTTCGAGGTTATAATATTGTTTACAAAATGAGACGAGAAAAAGTAGAGTTTACATAGTGGCAAACTACATCTGCATTTCTACATTATGTAAGTCACCTTGCATTTATATTTTTTTTTTAATAAACACAAAGATACGTGTAAATACAGGGTCGTTGAGTAATGGTATTTAATTTCAGCTTAATGCTTCTTGTTATGAACAATAATAATAAGTGATGCTTGAAAGTAGGTAATGCTAAGTTTCAAGTGGCAAAGTACACTATGTACTCTTAAAAACCATATTACTGGTATGAAGTTAAGTCTTATTTGTGTTATTTGTATTTGGAATCCATTAAATATTTATGTAGAAAATTCTTAAGGATCCAGTGATTTTAAATTATTGTATGTTTAATTGTTTAACTCACCAATGAAAATTTTTGAGACCTAGCAATAAATGGACTGGTAATTAAAATTCAAAAAGATTTCAAAACGCTTAATGTATTAATTTTCTTTGTGGATTACTTAATTATTATTGAACACAATATATATCCGTTTATTATCCTGTTTCTGTTTTTATTTATCTTACAAGCTGCGTTACACTTAATATCTTTAACTAAACTTTTCGCTAGTCAATCAACGTTATTATCATATATGCCATTTACCACAGTCGCAAAAAGCATGTTAGTCCATAAAATGTAACTGAATTAATAATTCTCTGAAATTACATGAATGTACATGTTTATTGAGACTATGGTTAAAAGCGATATATGATAACACATTTGTAGTACTTAGCAAATTATAGTTAAAGATATTAAGTGCAATAAAGTTTGTATATGTAAAATCGGAATCGTATTCAACTTAAAAACATAAGCTATGTAAAAATATTCCCAAAATACAAATAAATCAAAAGTTCTAGAGCATTGAATACGTTTTCATAAGCATTAAAAGAGATTATAAATATGAATTAATTTATATTACCAGAAGTAACAATAATCATTGCTTGAGGCCGTTTAAACTATGTACAGCTGTTATTAACAATGTATTAAATGTGTAGTACATATTGGCTTAGCTGGTACAAGACATTTTTCACGTTACCCTCAAAATTATTAATAACAGCTGTGTGATATTGAGCTTTTATGTACCACGTACTGGAAGAGACACCGTACTTCGTCGCTGTCTCAGAATTGCAGTTTTTTTTAGTCACTGGTTCATCACGGCATAGGCCGTCCCACTATGGCACGTAACGAAGTAACTAGTATTTTTTCAGTGACGTTTGTTCATAGCGTCTCCTCTAGTGTAAACATTTAGCTCAATCTTTTATAAAATACTTCACTTGTAATTACAATTGAGTGTTATTCAATTTTAATATTTGTTAATTGTGATGTTGAATTTTATCATGTAGGTAATAGTCTTCATTTGCAATTATCAAAATGCAGTATTGATGGATGACATTCTTAAAAGTACATTATTGTCAACGGTGATTTGATCACCATTGAATAAAAATGACTGTTTTTATTAATCCAAAGTCGAATGTATCGGTTGCTACTGTAAACACTTCAGTGAGAAAACTTATATATATAATATATTGTTCTGCAAAGTTGTGTTATCAATTATATTAATACTTATAATAGTGCTATAACGAACACGTATATATTTATATGTATATTTATATATATAAACATTTGTTAGTACAGTCAATTAAGCTGAAAAAGGGGGTAAACTTTAGAATGAAAGATAACAAGCTAAAACTAATAAAAATATTGATTTTAGTTAAGAAATTTTAACTTATTTACAGCTTAAAAAAATTGTAGCTCATTTTTCATTCATTCATTTCTTATTAGACTGGACTACGTGGTTTTCGTTACATACGGTTTGATTGAAAAGTGTGTCAAACAGATAAACAAAAACAGCAGAAAATAAAAATCGCTTATCAAAATACAAGTTCGACTTTTATTAGACTTGTTAGTCATTCCATAAACGCGTACACATCCTCAGATTTTACTGGTTCAATATTTGCTTCTTTCGCTTTGTATTTAACCTCTCTATTTGCCGTTGCTAATGACCTTTTTGTTTTACTTGTGTTTTCTTCAGACTTGTTTCTTTTAGATTGTGGTTCTTCACTTATTTGCAAATATTTAGCTAGGTTACCTGAAATAATCTTTCTTTTGTACTTTTAAAAATAATAAATTTCTTAATGAAAAAATATTCGATAAGTACAGTTTCAGTTCTTTGGGTAATGGTAACATTGTAGTGCATCACCCAGGTTATACGCATAAGTCTTAATTACAGTGTTTAGGTTATGCTTACAGTACGTGACCTGTTAAAAACCCAGGCTATAAGAGACATAGAGTAAAGATATACTACGTAAGATGGACATGGACGGTAATAGGGATATCACAGAGTCCACTCAGGTTTTGACAAAAAGTTGAATATCATAATATCTCTATTTACCTGAACGCTATATTGAGGAATTATATAGTCCTGGCTCTTAAATGTTAAGTAATACGAGAGATCAAAAATTTATACGGTCGGTCATCGAGGGTGTCGAGACGTAGCAATCGTGAGGCGAGATGCTGTGGGCGGTGAGACGCGGGACTGGGAGCTATTGCGAAAAAGTCTGGAGTGCTCAGGTCTCTTCCGAGTGTCAAATGTATGGACGGACATCTCACCTCTTAAGACTTTATTAACTAGGTCTGCCCGCGAGACCAAAGTACTCCAGACTTTTTTGCAATAGGCTCTCTGAACGCTCCTGCTCGTCTCGCCTATGTCTTCACATATGGCCATTCGGTTGCCGTCCAGATATGCATGAACTAAAACTTACTTTGTATCACACTTATACAACTATCCAGGTAATCTTGTTTATTTGTGTCTCTAGCTAGCATTGGTTCTATATTGAGGGTGTAATCTGGCCCGTATTGGGTCCAGAACCTGTGTTCGGGAATGTTGTCATCTAACGTTACTCCTGCAGCTAGCGCGGTCAGTGAAGTCCAGAGTCGTGCAGTATTGGAATGATTGTAACCACCTGTTGAAACAAATAATATGTGTCTAAATCATGCAGAATTTACCAGTTGACTAGACTAAGGTCAAACAACACAGATACCAAATGTAATGGCTGGTGCGGCTTCGCGCTTTTGCGTCCATCCATGTGTCAGAAAGAGATGACAATATTCTGTCGCTGTATGCTTTTGTATCTGTTCGCCGTACTTTAATTGGATAGAATTTTAGAGTGGAAAGTATGAAACGTTATCACAATGGCGAGTACATTTGCCTATGATATTGTGGTGAAGGCACAATCATTTGAAGACATTGGTAAGATGCTCTGAGACCTCGGCAAAGTTAACAAAGTAGGTGGGCCTAAATATGCGTTTAAATGTACCACTGATAAAACAGTAGTGTTTTATATCCATGGATGTGGTCGGAATGCCGCGCCCCTACTGGTTGTTGGGAATGCTACTCAAACTTGTTGGCTAGGTATACCTTTGTGCTTAGGGCAAGTATTACGGATAGGCGAGTCTCACTTTGAGAACGAGGTGAATCGGAAAATCGTCTCGTCTCGGCAAAATTAGTGAAATCGCGAACATAGAAGCAATGCATCGGTTCTGAGTATAAAACTAATCAGCGTTTAATTTAATTGTATTCAAATAACTATTAATTCTTATAATCAAAAGATTGTCATCTAGGCTACGAGGAATCTGAATAATAATATTTTTGTTACCATTGTCAGTCGGAAAAGGGCATCCTATTTATCGATAACAGTGAATAAAAACTCAGTTTTACTCACTGAGTGAATAAAAACATATTGAATTTTGAATAAGCACGAATTGTACAAATTGTTAACAAAAAATAAATAAAACGGGTTGAAAGTACCTACTTTGCTGGCTTAATAGACTATTCCAATTAAAAAAAAACATGCCCCGCCAATTCTAGTTGGTTTTTTTCTATTGAACCTAACCAATTGTTAAATTGTTTTAATTATTATTGTGGCTGTTTTATTTCATTGTTTTCTTATCACCCGGTAATAATTACCGGATATATACTAAAATGTGAAAAATATTACTATAGTAACTGAAAAGTAAGTAAAATATAGTATTTTTTATTTTCTTGCAGTCAATGGTAAAAATTAGACTATCCATGTGAAAAAAATTATTTAATCTTAGTTCTTTGTAACCCTCGCCCCGCTCAGGACGCTTTGCTGCTCGCGGGATCTAACTTAGTCGAACTAAATTACCTTTTTTTTTTCACTTGTATAATTTACTATAATTCATATAACTACAGAATGTTCAAACCGGCAATTCAACTCCCTCTGACTGAAGTTGTTCAGATTAAGAAACCGAACCATTAAGATTTATTGGGGATAAAGATAACAATCGGTTCATAGGAATAATTAAAATAATTAACTGTTTTTCAACTCATTAACTCACACTTTGCTAGCTATGATGTTGCTTGACTTTAAATACCTATCGTTTCCAACAAACAAATGTCTGTTTCGCTTAATAATAACTAGATGGCGCTGAAACGGTGATTTAAGATTGTAAATGGTTTGGGCCCGTCGCACACTTGGCCGGTTTTTATTATTTGTTGTTATACTTTAGAGCTTACACACACTATGATCACTGCAAGATTATATGTGTTACTGTTTTTACGATAGAGCAACTAGATTATGACTTTGTAGTACCCTGTACCGCCAAGAGCTGCGTCTGAATTGTAAACTAAATATTGTTAGTAATTTAGGAAATTTTAGTATCTAAATGTCATAAATATAATTTACTAGCTTCTGCCACTGATTTATGGAAGTACCCACTTCAACTAAGTACCTTTTGGTGATTTTTTAAAGTTGGTCGACTATTACTCATTAAGTTGTAAAGCCTACTTAGCCATGACAGTTTTCCTTTTAATTTCGGTATAAAAACTATTCCCATGATTTTTTTCCACACACCCAAGAGTACAAGCTGGTAATAAGGGGGAACGATACTACACTCTAACAAAAATTTGCACTTAAAAGCTTAACATTTCGCGTAAAATTACCCTACAAAGGTACCCTAATTTTTTTTCCAATTTTATCACTTTGTCGGCTTATTAATATGTATATCCATGCCAAATTACAGCTTTTTGATATTAATGATCTCTGAGCTAAGCCGCGGACAGACAGGCGGACAGACCGACGAACATGGCAAAACTTAAAGGGTTCCTCCTCCTTGTTGACTACGGAACTCTAAAACAAAAGAACCTCCTCCTCTTTTGAAGTCGGTTGAAATTAATTTACATTAAGAATTATTTACCTCCACCTAATAGCATGGTAGGTTTCCGCTTGTCAAGGACAACTCGCAAGCAGT
The DNA here is from genome assembly GCA_946406115.1 of Apoda limacodes. NCBI lineage: Eukaryota > Metazoa > Arthropoda > Insecta > Lepidoptera > Limacodidae > Apoda > Apoda limacodes. Next base: position 16,044,546 of record OX291559.1, read on the forward strand.
CGCAGTAGCCCCGGATAGTGAGTTGACCGCCACCGTTGGGATCGCGCGCCAGAGCGTCAGCCCCGCATTGTACAACCATTGCATCCGGGGCGAATTGGCTATACACTGAAGTAAATACCCTGTAATTTAAAGAATTATAAAAGGCGTTTTGTTGACAAATATATTATAAGTACTTACGAAATATTTTATATGTACGAAATAATTACTTATATTTTTATAAAAAAGCTATTTAGGAAGATTGCCATACGTGCCAATGTGCAGTGCGGCCCGCTATAATATGCGCAGCGTTTTAAATATTTAGGTACTTTGCATTTGAGTTATTTCTTGCTATCATAGTGATTTTTGTCACGATTTGCCGCCCCTAATATCTGGCCGCCCTAGGCCCGGGCCTACTGGGCCTAAGGGCAAATCCGCCACTGAAAGGTGGCTTCACATATGTCCCATCCACCCTTAATTACCTGCTTAAAAGTAATGAACGGTAAAATAGTATAGGTATCCCCATAGCCCCTGACGTACTATAGGAAGGTAATTAGGATTGGGCACGACTTCTAGCTGCAGATTTTCATCAACTTTTTTTACACATTAATACATTTTTTATAGGAACTGTTGGTTAAAAACAAAAGCGAAAAAGCGTTAGCTACATACATGCAGACATATTTTGTTAAGTACATTTTAATACCTTATGTCCTAACTAAACTCAATTATTTACAGAATAAAAATACTTTAATTTTGTAACCAGTACGTAACAATTAAAACTGATACTCACTTCTCAAAAGTATATTTCAATGTATCATCTGAATACAGGGCGTGAAATGGAAAGTTACACGCGTACCCTTTACCCCCAAGAGCTCCCACATCTTCAATACTACCAGTCCCAGGGTAGAAACCAGCTTCGAATTTGTGGAATGACAAAGTAAATACCGATTTACTTAAATTGTACGCATCTTGGACACCATTACCTAAAAGTAAAGATAACTACAAAAAAACCCAGCTAAGTACAAGTCGGACTCGCGCATCGGGGTTTCCTTACCACCTCAGAATGCATGAGCCTGAGTCACACTTGCTGGGATTTTATTATTTATTATTATACTCTAGCTAGAGCTTACATTATAACCGTTTGAAGCTTGTATGTATCGCCTTTTTACGATAGAAAAACAACAAAAACTAATTTCTATTATAGTTTAGGAAATCCGTCATAATAACACATGTTCTGTGAAAATTTCGAAACATGCCATCGAGGGGCATTAAAGTGTCACGTATTCCTATCACTTGCCACTTGTAAAGCAGCAACCTCAGCCCCGAAGTGAAGTACTACCTCGCTCTGCTGAGTACACCTAGTTTTTTGGACGCCAGCTTCACCTTGTCTTGTAAATGATCTCGGAACTGAACATCGCTGGAGATGTCAACACCAAGGTTCCCAATGCTAGTAGCAAATCTATTGCCCTTGATATGTTGTACTCTGGATCGGCCAAGTTAATATGTAGTGGTTTTATGATACAATAGGTAAATAATCCACAAGGCGTTCGCGCGGCCACATGCAACATCACTAAATACTTACGACCTACACCTCTACACATGGAAGGTTAAAGGAAAAGTTGTTCTGTTGGACGATCATGTAGTGGCGACTGCACAATTTACCGTTACTGAAGTGATGGCGCACCAACACGATCAACAATGCCTCTCTACACGTGGTTGAACGAACAGTTTGACTAGTGCAGTAGCAGTAGCGGTATAAACTGCGGTCGAAGAGAATAGGTACATGTTTGAATGATTAAATAACTCCGGACATATACTTACCCATGCCCTGTTTGGGGGGGGGCAGCTGTCTCCCATGCCCGTACTTGTTCATTCCGAACCGGTGGTAATTTTTTTATTAATAATAATTAAACTGACGCTTCAAAAGTGCTGTTAACAAGTGTATTTGAATAAAAAAGTCTGAGTTTAGCTACTTGAAGGTCCCGGGTTCGATTCCTGGGTAGGGGCAACCATACTATTACAATTTGTTAAGTTATTGCGACTCTAGTTGGTGCCCGGCATTGCTAGACTGCAAAGACTACATAGACGGTTTGATAGACGTTTGTGAAACGAAATAACATCGGTAAAACAAGCTGCTACAAGCAGTTGACGGTTCGTAATGCCACTAAACAGTCATTCGTGAATAAGTGCGTCATAATGGTACATTAAGTATATAGCATTAAAGTACAATTTGTTGACTTACCATGGTGTACATCTAGATCTATGTAAAGAACTTTCTTAAATTTCCGCCTTAACTTTTCGATTGCCAACACGATGTCATTAACATAACAGAAGCCTTCGGCACCAAATCTGAAAAATAAGACTCGTGTTAAATATTCACCAGGATGTCATCATCTAGTTGTAAACAAAAAGAACCCGAAGAGTTAGGTGGAAGATATTTTTCTCGGCCATGACTACCTCATACACTGTTTATTTTTTCCTCGTATTGTTTTATTCTCGCATTGCTTCGATCGCGGTAAATGGTATCCAGATTCCTTTTTATACTTAACATCCACCATCTTCGTTTCCGCCGAGGTTTTCTGATTTTACGTCGGTTATACACTTGTAAAAAATTATATGCACTCATAACATATAGTGCAGAAGCTCCTATCACTTCGAAGGATTCAACATCCTGCATACTGAATGAGGTTTGAACGTAGCCTGTGAATGTGTAAAGAGTCTTACTAGATGTTAGTTGGATAGATCGTATGTTGGGATATGTTTTTTAGAGTGTTGGACTGTTGGACTCTGTGTAGTGCCGGCATAAGACTGAAAACAACGCTGGATTTTAAGAGCTTATAACGTTTATAAAAAAATATTTATACCACACTAAAGGCTTTCTTTATTAATAAAATATCAATAATCCAAATTGAACAGAAAAGTAAGTAGATAAACCGCGCGCCTACGCGCTTAAAATGAAACCACAAAATTTTGCTTGACTCCGATCGTAAGCACACTTTTCTCGCAGTCGCTTTTTGACAACTCTCCGTGAGGATGTCAAAGTGTGCATTTAAAAGTTGGCTAAATAATACATTATCATCGTTAAAGAAATATTGTGTGACCTATCAGCGGTGAATGAACCTCATTCACAACAAATTACAGATAAGAAAAAGTAGAATTGTGCCATAAAAACGTTAAAATCAATTATATTTCAGTTATTTTGCTTTAAATGCCATTGGCTTCTTCGCCCTCACTCACTATACGTCAGAAAAAGATAGATGAGGATGATAACAGGAATATAGACAGAATAGAAAGACATAGAGTTGCTTTTTGTTTTTAATTTTTCGTTCGGCACTCCAAGAGACTTATCTTAGAGTGCATTTAGATCAGTTAGAAATAAATAGATAAGTATTTTGTCAACTGTCATCCATTAGCTTACTTAAGTGGTGTCAAAACATCAACATTTTTGTATTATCCGTAACAAACTATCAAGCATTCGCTTACGATAATTTTTGTAATTTTGTCACGTCTGATACTGAAAAATGAAATATTTGAAAGTAGGGTTTTGGTGTATCTGTCAACTGCCAAACACATATCATTGATATTTTATTGAAGTGTGTGTCTCTGTGTAATTTAATGCAGTGTGTTATAGTTGGTAGCACTTTTTACTTGATGGGCATTATAGCAAAATCCTGTATTTTGATTTTCGTCACTTAAATGCATAAAAAAAAACATTTTAAATTTTGAGTGAACCGTTTGTTTTGCAAAACCAATAATTTCATTTAAAATGTTTCACAGCTAGCCAAACGAGAAAAACCAGTAGCAAGTGTCAAATGAAGTCCAACGTCGTCAATTTTCTTCATACAAAATAAATTTTCCCATAATCTACGAAGTTCACTTAACTTTGCTTTATATTTTTTATTCTATTTTTTTTAAAAAAAGGAACATAAAATTAAGAGCTTGACGTTTTTGGTTATATGAAATTCTGATAAGCCATTATTTTTTTAATAGTTTTTGCATAGTTGCCGGAATTTATTGTATAAATATATAGCAACTGCAGAAAATATAAAATTATAATGGATTATAATACAATCTCATGAAACTGAGCACTTATTTGTTTGTTTTTGTATGAAATAAACTAACTGTTTTTGTATAAAATAAAAATATAATGTTTGCTCGCATTATTTTTATTTTTAAAGTTTATTTGCTAAATCGAAATTAAGACACTGTAGTACTAGCATAGCTCTTAGAAAAACTTAAGTATCTTTTTATCGGTTTAAGTACTCGTAGGCTGTAGCTCCAAATTATCCCAGACTCGCGCGAAATCATGTTCAGTAACTGCTCCTTTGTGGTACTTATAGTGCTCTGCGGTTTTAAAATGGCGAAAAACTATTACCGTGGTAACTTTTAACCCTAATTAAAAAATATCTGATGTTATGTTTCATCCCTTCAGCTATCGCAGTGCCAAAAATGAAGTCATACATACCATCATTTGCTGCAGCATCATGAGTTATGTTTGGATTTTTTACGTTGGGATAAAATAGGAAGTCACATCTAATATGTTTCAAATTTAAAGAATCATTACCAAAACTTTGTAAAAATTATAATTATTGACTTGTATAGATCGTCCACATTCACTGGAACTATATAAAAAAAATTGTTTATACAAAATGCATAGCCTAACCTAAATTTTCTAAATAAATTTTCAATAACATATTGGTAGCTCTAGTTCACCCCTGTCGTATAAAATTATAAGCACTTTTTATACAAACCTTACATCAAAAAAATCACTACAATTTAACCAGGTGTTAAACTCCTTAGTCCATCGCTTTCGTAAAAATGTTAATAATAGCATTTATACCTCTTCATCCTTTTAATCTGTCCATGTCGTAAAATTCTTTCTGTCTGCATCCCAAAGAAAATAACATGTCAAATTTCAGTTTCAACAATAGGTTTAATAATTTTTTAAATTTTTTTTTTTAAATTGATATTGATATTTTATAACATTTTGTAGGTTTGATTGTATACTTCATATAATCAAATACACAATGACATAAATATCTGTCATGCAAAATAGAAAATACAAAATAAATATTTGCTCAGTATAATAGTGCAAACTACTCGACTAGTTCTATGTTTTCTCAAATTCAATCCGCACTTCGCACATGCGCGTCGCGTTCGTATACATTACTGTTTAAACAGCGAGCGTATTATCAGACCTAAGATCGAAAACAGCAATGGACAATGTGGTTAATTTAAATTGGTTACACTGTTCACCAGTTCCACAGTTCACTACATACATAGAAGGTCATTGACAGAAGGAGTTAAATTTAAAAAGAACGAACATCCTGTTTTTTTCAAGTTTATTAAAAAATTATTGATTGAAAATTTAAGTCATAGTTACGGAACCGCTTTTTTTGGAAGGAAATTGCCTGGTGATAAAACTAGGACTAGACACGGCTATCCTAGCTGTATATCGCCCACCATCTTTCAGGAATCTTGATAATTTTGTAAAATCCCTTGATAATACTATTAACGACAATGTTAACGACTCTACTAGCCGGCGATGACTTGATCTTTAGGTATAAGCTAGCGTAACTTTATCAGTATAATAATAGGTATAAGTTAGGTTTTATTTGGTCGTACAGTTTAAATAGAGAACTCGTGCGGACTGACCTACCTATTATATTATTGATATTTGTAGGCTAAGTTTAGAATAGAATAGAATATACTTTTATTGTACACCAAAAAATTTAAAACTAAACATTCATACAATCTTATATATTATAGTACAACTAGTAGGCCTTATCGCTATAAAGCGATCTCTTACAGGCAACCTTAAGTTACAAGCAATGAAAAAGGAGCAAGATAAGTAGGTGTCACAGGAGGAGAAAGTTACAAAGAGAAAATAATACTAAATACTTATATAATTGTATAAAATAAATAAATACATGAACATACATATAGTTACATATACATACTTGTATAAGTGAATATAACTAATTTACACATATATACATACATACCTATATTACATTATTGTAAGGATATTCAAATTATACTCAAGTATTAATAGCAAGACTGAATTTATAAATTGAAGTTAAGATAGTGGATTTTAACCAGTTTTTTTAAAAGTGTCAGCGGATTGTGAGCGCCCGATAGATAAAGGTAGCGAGTTCCATAATTTCATTGCACAAACAGTAAACGATAAACTATAAAAATTGTTACTATGACTGGGTATTTTTAATATGAGGCTAGTAGAGGAGCGGAGAGTTAGAGTAGAAGAGCTAATAAACTGAAATCGCTCCTTTAGGTAGATTGGGGTTGATGGATTGAATAGCACGTTGTATAAAAGACTTAAAACATGAGCATTCCGGCGAAAGCGGATTGGGAGCCACTTGAGTTCAGTGCGAAATTTAGAAATGTGGTCATATTTGTGGAGTCCAAATATAAACCGAATACAAAGATTTTGAAGCCTCTCAAGTTTGTCAAGTTGCTCCTCTGTAAGATTTGTACAGCAAGCGTCAGCATAATCGAGGACAGGAAGAAGCAAAGATTGTGCAAGCAAATCCAGTTAATTTGCTTGCAAGCAAATCAAAACTTAATTCCAGTTAACCCTGGACGTAAGTTTTGGACTACCAATAATTATGGCTTGTGATTTTAAGGGATTAATTCTAAGACCATAATACTCGCACCATTCCACAATATTTTCAAGGCCAGTATTTAATGACTCGATAACATTGTTAAGATGGTCAATAGGTCCACTTGCATAAATTTGCAGATCGTCTGCATAAAGGTGGTAGGGAGAAGAAATCTTTAGATTGATTGTATTAATGAAAAGTGATAGGAGCGGGGACAACAAACCGCCTTGTGGTACGCCGGCAGTAATGTTGCACCAGTCAGAAAAGGAATTATCAAATTGGATGCGCTGCCGGCGGCCGCACAAGTAACTACGAAACCAGTCAATTACTGTTGGAGATATGTTAAGAGAGTGTAGAATGCCCAACAAGATATCAAAGTCTACTGAATGGAAAGCATTGCTAAAATCTAAGAGTGAAAGAACTGTAACTTGTTTGGTATCCATACTTAAGCGAATATCATCAGTAACCTTAGCAAGTGTTGTAACCGTACTATGCCCAGGACGAAATCTTGATTGTAAGGAATTCAACAAATTATTTTTGGTCAGGAAAAGGTTAAGCTGCTGATTTACCAACCGTTCGAGAACTTTGGAGAGAAATGGTAATAATGAAATTGGACGGAAATCAGAAACAGCAGATGTAAAAAGTTTCATAGTAATGTAGCTTCCTGATGAGATTTTCATGTTGAACACAGTCAAATGCCTTAGATAAATCACAAAACACTCCAAGGGCGTCATGCGAATCCTCCCAGGTGTTATATATATTTTTTAATAGTACCACTCCTGCATCAGTTGTGGAACGGCCTTTCATAAAGCCAAACTGTTTACTACTAAGTAGCTCATTAATACAGAAATGGCTTAACATTTGACAAAGTATGATTTTTTCAAAAACTTTACGAGTATAGGCAGTATTGAAATAGGCCGAAAATTATTAGGATCTGTTGAACTACCTGATTTAAAAAGAGGTATAACTTTGCTAAGTTTCATCTCATCAGGAAACACACCACTATCAACACAACTATTAAAAATATTAAAAATACTTTATTATTGAATTTACAGACCACGTTGTACGCAAGCTGGATGCAGGGTCAAAATGTCTGACTATTTTTCTAGATCTTGCAAAAGCGTTCGACACAGTCTCGATCCCATTACTTCTCGTGAAACTTGAAAGAATGGGGATCAGAGGTACACAATTAAAACTTTTCCAAGATTATCTTTCCGAAAGAACACAGTGTGTAAAAATAGGCAACCACATCAGCTCCGATACTCCCGTCACTTTTGGAGTTCCTCAGGGCAGCATACTGGGGCCAACCCTATTCTTAATTTATGTCAACGACCTCTTCTCGATCAATTCCTTTAATGGCAAACTTATTGCATATGCTGATGACTTTGCACTAATATTTTCTGCAAATACATGGGAAGAAGTATACAAAGAAGCCCAAATTGGTCTTAACAAAGTAACACAGTGGCTAGCACATAATTTGTTGACTCTCAATGCTAGCAAAACGCAGTATATTTCTTTCTTGATACGAAATAATTCCCAACCAGCTCCGAATCTATTCATCATTGCAGACAATTTTGAAAGTAGTCAGGCTAAAGATAAATGTTATTGCTCTAGTCTTAAGCATGATTCTTCTGTAAAATATTTAGGTGTTATTTTAGATCAGAATCTGAATTTTCGTGCACATATTGAGCATCTATGCGTAAGATTGCGTAAGGTTACTTATGTATTTAAAACTCTTCGCAACATTGCAAATTGAACATTGTTAGGTTATCATTTTGTAGAATGTAGTTCTTATTTTTGTAATTTTATTGCTCTGCCATAATTTAAGCTAAAATGGTGTATTACACAGGTATAAACAGTAATGTAGTAAGTAAGTGTTCAAAATTTTAAACATATATATTTTCACAATCTCAAATAAATATGTATAACCTAGTACTCAGTGAAAATGGTAAGCAGACGACAGGGGGGCACTGGTTCCTGAAACACAGGCTATTTTTTCCTATCTTGGAAGCCAGGGAACTCAAGACTTTAATACCAAAATTGTTCAACTATTACTTTCTCTTCTATATATTTTTTTTTTTTTGGATATTACACACAGCACCGTCTGGCCCCAAAGTAAGCAGAGCTTGTGTTATGGGTGTCAGACAACGGATACAGATACATATATTACTTTTTTTTTGTAAATACATACATATTATACATAAATACACCCAGACTCAAGACAAACACAAATGTTATTTATCACATTAATGTTTGTCCAATGCGGGAATCGAACCCACACCCTCTGCGCAGCAGACGGCAACACTATCAACTAGGCTGCGAGAAAGAGTATATTACTTTATACTTTGTATGGTTTTCTATGTATCTGGCTATCAATAAATAAATTTATTATTATTATTATCTCTCACAACAACCACAGTAAAAGGAGTTTTTAATCACGTTTTTCTTGAAATTATTCTGTGTTTTATCTTACCTTTGAGCGTGGTGCCATCCTCCACACCAGTTTATCACAATGTCAGCTACGCCAAGAACAAGGCATTTTGCTGCAGTCACGGAACCACCAGCTACAGTTGAAACCAGCTCAAACATCTGGGAAACAGGAGGACAATCATATCCTGAAAATATAATATTGATGTAATATTTAGGGGTATAGTACCTAGCCAAAGTTGTCTATCGAACCTTCGAAGGACCTTTTAAACTGTACCTAATGTGTAACTGCTGAAATTTGTACAGAATATGGATATTGTGGTAGATATCATAAAAAATATTTAAGGGTATTACTCCATACAATGCAAGGTGGGCATCAGCATCTCTAAATCCGTAGTCATCACTCTAGAACCTTGACCTATTGTATGTACCTAAAAGGTAACTGCTGATGTTTGCACAGAATATGGTTATGGTGGTGGAGATGATAAAAATATTTAAGGGTCTTCCTTAATACAATGCCCATCCTATGCAGCATCTTTAAATGTAATTCTAGAATGTTGGCTTATTGTAACTAATAGATAACTGCTGAAATTTGCACAGAATATGGTTATTCAAAGTCAAAGTCAAAATGTTTTATTCAAATAGGCTTTTACAATCACTTTTGAATCGTCAAAGTTATGAAATATTATTTTTTGAAAACCGGGTCACAATGTTGTTGATTTCTACCGAGAAGAATCCGGTAAGAAACTCGATAGTTACTCTTTAAAAAATCATAAAAACTAAAAATACAATCAATGTTTTAAATAAAAATTTTAAGCTGTACAATTTTATATTATTTCCATTTTAATTTGGTTTACCTATGCATCCTGTAATTGAGCATCTTCAGTCCCAAGGATTTTTATCATTAACATAGTCTGAAATATTGTAGTATGCTTTTTTACAAAGTACTTGTTTGATAAACGATTTAAATTTACTTATTGATAGCTTTTGCATATTATTGGGAACTTTGTTGTAAAGGTGTATACATTGTCCCATAAAAGAGTTACTTATTTTGTGTAGACGTGTATCATGCACCAACAGCTTATTTTTACTTCTAGTATTTACTTTGTGCACGTCACTTTTCTTGCTGAAACTATTGATATTTTTATGTACATATAAAAGATTTTCATATATGTACTGCAACGCTAAAGTTAAAATATTTACTTCCCTAAACCTATCCCTCAGAGATATCCTAGATCCTTATTTATAAATAGCACGAATTGCCCTTTTTTGTGACAAAAATATTGTATTACATCAGCAGTGCTACCCCACAATAGTATACCATTTGTCATTAAACGGTCAATTGTCTTATTTTCTTGATCACATACACAGCAGAGCTAAGTTTTTTGGCTAGGTTATGAATATAAGGACCCCAATGAAGTTTGGAGTCCAGCGTTATCCCAAGAAAGACTGTTGAATTAACAAGTTCTAATTGCTCGCCATTAACATTAATACATGTCTGTATCTGACTAACATTTGGTCATGTAAATTTAACACATTTGGTTTTTTTTTCATTAAGTAATAAATTATTAACGTTAAACCAACTAACAATTTTAGAAAAGGCAATATTTAATTCATCATAACATGTCTGTCGTCTCTTAACTTTAAAAATAAAAGAGGTGTCATCAGCAAATAAGACAATGTCATGGTTTTTTACATGATATGGGAGATCGTTAATGTAAATAAGAAATAGAAAAGGACCTAAAATTAAGCCCTGAGGGACTCCCATAGTGACTGCTGATCCCAGAGATATTTCACCGTTGACATCTATTTTCTGTACTCTCCTACTCATGTAGGAGGTCAAAAGGTCAAAGTCAAATACACAGTCAAATACCTTAGGTAAATCACAAAACACTCCAAGAGCATCATGCGAATCCTCACAGGCCTTAAAATTATTTTTTAATAGTGCCAATCCTGCATCGGTGGTGGAACGGCCTTTCATGAAGCCAAACTGTTTACTACTAAGGAGGTCATTAATACAGAAATGGCTTAACATTTGACAAAGTATGATTTTTTCAAAAACTTTACTGAGTACATGTAGTATTGAAATAGGCCGAAAATTATTAGGGTCTGTTGAACTACCTGATTTAAAAAGAGGTATAACTTTGCTTAGTTTCATCTCATCAGGAAACACACCACTATCAACACAACTATTAAAAATTATGGCTAAGGGTTGTGCTATAACATGAATTATTAAGTTTATTGTTTTTACAGAAAGTTGCCAAAGGTCTGTGGTGTTTTTTATTTCTAATGTTTTAAATGAATTTATGATATCTGTAATACTTATGTTTTTAAACAAAAAGGGAACTTTACATTCAGGAACATTAGTTTTTATTAATTTTTCTGCTAAAATTGCACTTGAGTTAAGATGTTCAGTTGTTTTTAAAGAAATATTACTAAAAAAAATTTCAAAGGCAACTGCTACCTCAGAATTTGTTTTTAAACTAGTATTATCTACAATCACCTCAAAGTCCTGACAAGAATTCCTAGCATTACCAGTTTCATTATTTTCCATGTCGTTTTTATTTTATTTGTTGATTTTTTTTACTTTATGTCTGAGGTGAATTGATTTTGCAACAAGACAGACTTTTTTTAAGGTTTTTGAGTATTTTTTTACATATTCCCTAAATATTTGGCTATTATTATATGTTTTTTCTTTATATAATTCATACAGCTTACGCCTACTTTTAAAAATACCAGGTATTTGGTAGCCCATTCACTACAACTAAAGTGACTGGAAATAAGTTTCTTTTTTGCAGTAAATATTTTATTATACTCTGTAGTAAAAGTGTCAAGAACAGTATTGTACATTTCATTTGGGTTGCCATTATAAAGTAAATTCGGAAGTTTATGCAATAAGTTAGATTTACATGATTCAATCCGTTTAGTTCTTATTGGTATAAATTTAATTTCCTTTTTAGTAAAACTATTCTTTCTTTCTAAAACCACTAACTGTCCACAATGATCTGACTCTAGATTGTTTATAATTGATTTTTGAATTGGTTTTATATCAGTAAATATATTGTCGATGCAAGTGGCACTAGATACAGCAATTCTAGTTGGTTCACAAAACAAATTATTTAAATTAAAAGACCGAAATAAGGCAAGCAATCTGGTGCTTAATGAGCTATTTTCTAAAATATTTATATTTAAGTCTCCACAGACAATGATTTGTTTATTGGAAATGCTGATTTTATTTAGCACTTCTTCCATAACTAATTCGAAATTATCATACATTGCACAAGGTGGCTTGTATACACTCACAACAATGAGATGCTCAACTTCTATACAGGACAGCTCGGCAGTTCGCTCAACTGAGAGGCTCACAATGTCTTTACGTTCCTTAAACTTAAGCTGTTTATAAACTAAAATTATAGAGCCGCCATGGATTGCATTGCATTAGTGAAATTGAACATAAACTGATGACTGCATAGCCAGTGTTCAGTGATACATAAAATGTCTATCTTTCGGCAGTTTATGAACAATTCAATTTCTAGTTCTTTGTGAGACATTCCTTGTATATTCAGATGCACCAGGTTCAATGGTATATTATTTTTAGTATGACAAAGTTTATTTTTTTGTTTCTGTTTGCATAAAGATTGAGTAGAGATAGATTGCTTTATATTATCATTATTTATGTTGGAGTTATATTTGCCAAAGTGGTCCTTTGTTGTCTTAAAATTTGATTTAAATTAATACATGTCAAATGGTTGATATCATAAAAATATTTTAGGGTATTCCTCAATACAATGCTCATCATATGCAGTGACTTTAAATCATTACTCATCATTCAAAAACCTTGGCCTAGTGTAGGTACCTAATAGGTAACTGGTGAAATATGCACAGAATATGGTTATTATTGTGGATATCATAAAAATATTTAAGGGGTAATCATATATCATCATATGCAGTATCTATAAATTCATTGTTACTCTAGAACCCCATCCTAGAGCTACTTTCTTTTTGAGCTACTTTTGTAACTGGTTGGAATAACTATGTAATTTAGTGATAGTGTTTCCACTACTTACCTCTACACCACCTTATGCACCCTTATTACTAAAATAAAAAAAATAATACACTTAGATTTTACCAATCCCATACTCTTCATCTTGTTCATTACTCATATAATCCTCCTCATTTTCTTGAAATCTTTTTAAATAATCAATATACAACTCAGAATGGAACTCCTTTAAATCTGTGTAGGTAGCTGGAGCGGATCGTACTACTTTAATATGATCCAGAAGGTTGTACGATACAATGAGACTATGAACCATGGAAGCCTGAAATTAATTAATACAATATTATTGCCCAGGTTTTAAGCATTTAGTGGACTCACCGTCAACTAGATGCGCGAATAATGCCCAAGGTGTTACATGCAGCCATATGCTACAGTGACCGCTTGGCATCACACAAACCATTAGCTTGTTTGCCACCTTAGTGGTATAAAATGAATACATTAAAACTGATTTTCATAGCTATTTTGGGCCCTACAAATTAATAAAATAGGGGCGGAAAACGATTTTATTTTTATTTTTTATTATTGGGGTGCCCTAACAAGATTTCTGAGTTCGCGGCAGTGTTTATTGCTATTTTTTACTAACAAAGAACTCAGAAATCTTGTTAGGGCACCCCAAAACAGCAGGGTTAGGTTAGAAGGTTAAGCAGGAGCGAAGCGAAGCAAGCAAGCAAGCAATTCTACCCAGAAATTACCACATTATTAAAGTTAATTTTTGCATTTTATTTGAATGTAAGAGGATGCTTCTTTATCTATTACGATATTTTTTATGCAAAAATAGCTTGTGCCTAATAATTAAATATTTTTACCGAACTTATAAGGGTAATTTCTGGGTTGGGGTGTTCAAAAGGGGGCGCTGAGAAAAAAAGACTTAGACATTTATTCGCGACGAAGCAACCGGGTTGAGGTGAAGAAAAAGGGGCGCTAAGAAAAATTTCAAAAAATTTACTAAGTTAAACTTGAAGTGATTTTTTCTGAAATTTTTTGTGAAAATTTATGTTGTCCCCATAAGCATATATTTTGATGATGGAAATCGATAGAGTACATCGTCGGCAGCAACGTAACGGAACCCTAAAATTATTTTTTTTCGATTAGTTTTCCATTTATAGCACCTTAGGGAAGGATCACAGAAAAAACGGCTCATACAAATGTTGCTGCCGACGATGTACTCTATCGATTTCCATCATTAAAATATATGCTTATTGGGACACCATAAATTTTAACGAAAAATTCATGAAAATGACTGTTTCAGCGCCCCCATTTGTACACCCTAACCGTAACGAAAAAAATCGTAAAAATTTCCGGTCATTTTATCCCTTGCGCCCCCTTTTAGTTACTCTGACCGATTTCTGCTTTGAGCTGTTATATATTACACAAAAATAAAGCTTTTACTGCACTGCAGGCTTTCTAGAAGTTATTTCATGGAGGAAACCGAGAAATTCTTTTAGGGCTAGCACTACCCCTCTACCCTCACTTGACTACTCCAATGCTTATCTTATCATGCTATAAAAGGGGCTTCACAGCTAGACTTTTGATTCCTTTTAACTTACACGATTAAGAACAGCCGGTAGACGATCACATTGCAAAATCAAACAATCATCCCACACATAATACACTTCTTTAGCTTTTTTCATGTCCTTATTCATCCTACTAAAATTTATAATGACGAAATAAATAAACAATATAATTCACGGTACATATGTAAACAATTTTAAATAATTTTTAAAATTCATGCCAATGAATACAAAACAAAAATTATTTTTTATTCTTTTATTTGTCCAGGGTTGCGTTCAAAAACGAGTAACTTTAGTAAAAAATGACGTCATCGGGTTCCTAACTCTAACCTATAGTTTTTGAACGGCTAACCGAGTTACATCTGTCAAGTTTTAATCAATGTTTCCACTTTTAGGAATTTCGCCCTTGTAGGGGCATTTTTTTTATTTGAAATACCTTTGTAAGGCCTACGGAGCACTAATATGTATAATCAAAACAAAAGAATTATTTGAAATAAAGTTTTAGGCTAATAATAAACTTTATTTGAAATAAAGTCTTAGGCTATTTTTTTGACTTTGAGTGAGAACAAACTAATAGTTTCCTTCTTGCTTTTTTGAATTAAGTTTTCATAAACTAGGTGGGAATTTGGTGAATTCTTTTGTTTTGATTATACATATATTTTAATAAAACTTATCATTATTATTTAGTATATTATAATACTATTTATTTATCAGTATGTTAACAATGTTTACCTTTTTGTAATTGTAACGTTGTGTTTGCATTCTAAACACTTGAATCGCGGTTTGTTTTATTGTTAAATTTTATGTTGACAAAAAATAAAATGAAAATAGGAGTATTTCTAAACAGCTAAAATTTACGGCTAAAATCAATATTTTAAAACTATTTAGTCATTTAGGGTTATGCACTAAAGATTCTAAGAAAAAACTGAACCCCAGTAGTGGTGTGGAAATACTTAAAAATCTTTTATTACTAAAAAAACTCCAAATACAAAAGTCATAGAAAAATACTTTAATACAAAAACAAACAACAAAATAATTTACTAATTTTCTTAATACGGAAACATTGCTTTGACCATTTTAATCAAATATGGCCGCCTACTCCGACGAACCCGCGTCGAGTACGGTTCACTTGAGCCAACCCTAGGGTAACAACTCTACGCGTTTTTGAACGGATTAGGGTTGGAACTCAGTTAGTTTATGAACGGTTCGAGTCATAACTCTACTCGACTCAGTCGGTTTTTGAACGGCCCCCAGGCTTCATCAGAAGCTCTGAAATTAAATCCAGTTAGCCTAACATACACACATTATGACGCCGGTAATGGCGCCAAAAATCATTATTTCGTCGGAGCTCTAACTGAAAATTTTTATTACTATAAAAAATATACTATAAAAACTTTTCAACAAAACAAAACAACCGGCTTCAAAAAGATGCACTAAAAAGGTATTTTTATCTTTCTAGTGCATCTTTTTGAAGCCAGTTGTTTTTTTTTTTGTCAAAATGTTTTTATTTTTACTTTTTACTAACGAATTGCTTTTTTCGTACACTAAAAACATCAATACTAGTAATAAAATGTTATGTTAATAAAATGCTATTGTCAGAACTGGACTAAATTAAAATGGGAACACGGTACACGAGAAGCACCAGCTTTCAAATAAAAAAATCAAATCAAATCATCAAAATTGGTTCACCAAGTCGAAAGTTCTGAGGTAACATAATAAAAAAAAAAACATTCGAATTGAGACCCTCCTCTTTTTTTGAGGTCGGTTGAATATGGTTTTACTTAACTATTGGGAAAAAATGCCAAAATGAAAAACTTATTAATATCACACTTTATGCCTGCCGTCCTTTGACTATTTAACTCCGCGACGCGTATTCTTTCTAAACAATATTTGCGGGAGGCGAGGTAGCACTACTTACAAAACAAATTACGCAGTGACATTTTTAAATACCATCACACCTATAGAAGTTAAGCCGGTTTTAAACGAATTCAACCAACATTTCAACGGTTTAAAAACATTTTTTTTTTTCGTTTAAAACGTTTTCAACCAATTTTTTTGGTTTAAAATAATTAAAAACTATTTGATTTTTTAGGAGCTCACTGTTTATTATGTCATGTCTATTTATATTGAGATCTACCATCTCATGAAGCACCAAACAAATTCAGTGTTTTTTTACCTATAATAAATCAATGCAAACTTCTTATTTACATGAAATTTATTAAAATTAAGTAGATTTGAAAACTGTCCTGAAAAGTTCAAAACTGTTTGACTAGTACAGAAACTAATAAACTAATAACATTAATCATAATATATTTGAAACAAATCTCATTCTAGGGAATTAAGTTGAATAAATGATAATAATTTTGGACATATCATACATCGCTATCTGGTCCCAAACCAAGCTAACCTTGTATAATGAAAACCAGACAACGGATACAAATTCTTATATACTTTTTTTTTGTAAATACATACATATCATACATGAATAACACCCAGACTCAAGACAAACACAATGGGTTATCTATCACATAAATATTTGTCCAGTGCGGGAATTGAACCCACACCCTCCGCACAGCAGCCGGCCACAATACCAACCAGGATGCCAGGGAGTCAAGGTAAATTAAATTCGTGTACGACACACACTTGACTTGTTTTCGTCCTTATTATAATGTTATAAACATATTTTAAACTCATCACCCTCACGCTCCCCATTCCGACGGGCAAGGAGGTGTAGCTTGAAGGCCGTGCATCGTCTAACGTCGTTTCAGTTCGGCAATCTTCGACACGGCGTTGTGTGCGATTAGACGTATTGTACGACTCTACGAAACTCGCACGAATCGAGACGAGCTGCTCCGAAATCGGACGAATACATAAGCAGCTGTTTATGAGAAAGTATATAGGTGTATAGGTATTTATGTACAACAGTGAATATTTTACTTATTTAATAATAGAAAAATTTGTTTTCTTATCGGTCACCACGCTTAAAAAGTGTAACTTGAATTAATATCAAAGAAAAAGAAATACTGCATGAATAAAATAAATAAATAAAATTATAATTGCATAAGTTGATACAAAATGCTATGCAATATCTTTACCGCGGCAGTCCCCGAGTGCCACACGCCTTTTTTTTTGAGAGGCGCGTCTGCCATAATTTTTGAACTAGACCCCGCAGATTGTCGATAATTCGCATCAGTTTGAGGGACGTTGCCGTACACTGTACACGTATTTCGTGTTGCAAGATGAGCGAAATACAAGACCTAATAGTCTAGTCTTTTATGTACCAAATGTAAAAACATATTAAACATAAGACGAACGCGATTGAAAAATTGGACCAGAGTGGGAATCAATAAAGAAAATGTTTTTACTTCTTGGTGACCTTCCACCATTTTCCGTGCCCAAGCTATGTTTTCTAGGCATATTTACCGTTATTAAAAACTAAAAGAAAAAAAAACAAAACAATTATCAACAATTACAATATAATTTTGATAAATGCGACTGTACGTCAGCAGTTTTTTTTTTTTTTTTTTTTTTTTTTTTTTTTCTGAGCTGACTATGCAGTTGGCTGTTGCAGCCATTACTGCTTCACCGGACTTTTGGGGCGAGACTCTGAAGGAGCCTCAGCCCATATAGCGCCCAACGCTCAAGGGCTTCCCGCGGGGGAAGCCTCGGCTTGGGTTGTCGCTCTCGGGGGCGTCCCTTCGACCGGCGTGAGTCTCGAACCCGAAGGTGAGTCACCGCCAGGAGGGGAGTTCCCCGTTACGCGGGTGCGGTTGCGATTGAGTGGGGGCGAGAAGCGCCCCGGCACTCTTTGATACCTAGTGTATCCTTGTGGGCGCCGACGAACCCGGGGACGTCGGCGTCGTGTTTGGAGGGAGGCCCTATTCGGGGTCGACGTAGTAGAGACTAATCTCGCTATCCGGACAGCGAGATCGTCATCTGGGGACGTTAGTACGTGCCGAGGCCGCCTGAGTATAGTTTTACGACCGCGACGGGGACGATCGGGGGGAATGTACGTCGTGGATTGCACAACTAATCTATTAGGGTGATTTTGCGTACGCTCGAAAAAGCGGACTGCCAAGTCTTTAAAGTACTGGGGAATCGTGGGAAGTTCGAAGTCTCTGTGTAGGTCCGCATTGCGAACGTACCAAGAGGCTCCAGAGGCCGCTCTGAGAAAGCGGTTTTGGAGGGTCTGGAGTTTGTGGAGATTGCGCTTGGACAGAGCAAAGACTACGCTAGCATAAGCTAGTATGGGGCGGATGCAAGTTGTGTAAAGATTTAGCTTATTTCTAAGCGACATCTTACTATACTTGCCTATCATGGGATAGAGACGACCGAGGACAAAAGCGGCTCGGTCTCTGACTATTTTGGTGTGAGCGTGGAAGTTCAAACGTCTATCCATGGTCACACCGAGATATTTGGTCTTATTTTGCCAGGGAATGGCACGACCGAAGAGAGAGAGGGAAGTTGGCCGCGGAGGGCTGCCTGTGGTGAAAAGGACGGCAGAGCTTTTGTCGGGATTCACCTCGATTCTCCATTTCCGAAACCACTCGCCTAGGGCGGTGATAGCGGATTGGAGTCTCTCAGTGATTCGACTCACTTGCCTATCGGTAGTATAGAGAGCGGTATCGTCCGCATAGAGGGCTAATTGGGTACCTATCGTTTTTGGGATATCGTTAGTGTACAGAAGGTACAAGACGGGGGCGAGCACGGACCCTTGCGGGACTCCTGCTTCTATGGGGCGGGGGGAGGAGAGAGTGCCTTCAACTCTGTAGCGAAAGCTACGATTCGACAAATAGTCTCGTATGATGAGCACGAGACGATCTGGCAACTGAAAGTTGTACAGTTTAAAAATTAAACCGTTGTGCCAGACTTTGTCGAAAGCTTTCGCTACATCGAAGAAGACAGCGCCCGTGTGACGGGTCTTACCTAACGCTGGCTGGAAGCCAGTAAGAATATGTTCCGTTATGCGGAGGACTTGATGGACGCATGAGTGTTTGGCACGAAAGCCAAACTGCTCGTCTATTAAAATGCCTCTGGAGACTATAGAGTTCCGTAGGCGGGCGAGAAGGAGGCGTTCATAGAGTTTACCAAGGGCCTTTAGTAAACTTATAGGGCGATAGGAGGACGGCTCGGTACGAGCTTTGCCGGGCTTGTGGATGCCTATAACGATTGCATCTTTCCATTGGGATGGAAAGATGCAATGTTCCATAGCAGCGTTAAAGATCGCTACTAGGAGGCAGATAAGGGGAAGAGTGAGGCGCTTTAGGATATCGTTAGAGATACCGTCTGCGCCGGGGGACTTACGGGGGCGTAGGTCTTTGATGACCTGTATGACTTCGTCGACAGTGACAGGGGGCAGGGGGTCTTGTGGAGGCAGAGAAGTTCTGCGCTCCACTTCGCCGTCTACCTCGCGCACGTGATCGGGATCGAAAGGCTGTGTGCTTAAGGCACATTGGGCTTGGAGGCTGGATGCTAGGCAATCCGCTTTTTCGTCGTCATTGAACGCGGGAACGCTATTGTTGGGACGAGTTAACGGAGGGAGAGAGTTTGCGGTTTCGGATTTTAGAGCTCTGGCTAAGTGCCAATAAGCTTGGTGAGAAGGAGAAATGTTCTCCATAAGATCACCGAAACGTTGGGCGCGAAGCTCAGCTACAGCGGTTCTTACACGGCGGTGTAAGTCGTTGAAGCGAGCTTTATTATCGATAGTGGGAGCGCGATCGCGAGCGCGGCGGGCCGCGTTACGCTCAGTCATTAGCGACCTGATGTGCTGAGGCAGGATTAGGTGGTGATAATCACCAACCGGCACTTGTCGTGAGCACTCGCCAACGGTGGCGGTCAGGTGGCTAGTGAGTGAGTCGATAGCTACGTTAAGATCGGTCGCGGATGAGATTACGTCGGGAACGCGGTCTAGATGTGGCGAGCTGGGATTTTCGAGCAATCGCCCAAATTTATCCCAGTCCGTCACGGTTCTAGTGTCGGGAGGAGAGTCCGAAGGGAAACCTAATCGGAGGACGACAGGGCGGTGGTCCGAGTCAAGTTCGTCAAGCACCTCTATAGAGCGAAAGCTTAGCCTTACATTCTTTAGAAGTGCTATGTCGAGTACGTCGGGGTTAAACCGAGTATTGTGGGGAAAGTAAGTGGGCGTCATGGGAGCGATGATGTCAAAGTTTAGTCTGTCAACTAAATCGTCAAGGAGTCTGCCTCTTTGTGAAGTTACAGAAGAGTTCCAGCGGCGATGCTTGCAATTTAGGTCGCCGGCAAGAATGACGGCGTCGCCTAAACTTAAGAGCGACTGAAGGTCGCTCTCGAGCAAGTCTTTTAGGGGAGAGAGATAAACCGATGCAATGATGATCGGCTGATGGCCGGTCATCGCTAAGCGGCAGACGGATGCTTCTAAATTCGTAAGCGGTGGAGGATCGATAGGGGAGCAATGCAGGGAGCGCCTGTAATAGATGAGAGTGCCTCCGAGATTGGAGGCAGTTCTATCATTACGGACGGTACGATAGTTCGCGATTGAAGGGGTACGGACAGCGGGCTTTAGGAACGTTTCCTGGATGAGGAAGACGTCCGGTTTTTGGGACGAGAGGAATTGCGATAATTCCTCTCTTTGGTTGCGGAGACCGTTGGCGTTAAAATAGCCTATGGAGACGGACCG
The DNA here is from genome assembly GCA_946406115.1 of Apoda limacodes. Classification (NCBI taxonomy): domain Eukaryota; kingdom Metazoa; phylum Arthropoda; class Insecta; order Lepidoptera; family Limacodidae; genus Apoda; species Apoda limacodes. The sequence continues at coordinate 16,065,792 of OX291559.1, forward strand.
GGGTTTTTCGCGCGCGGTTGTGCAATCCATTTTGATTCTACGGTTTTGGAGCTACCCTGCGGAGGGCGGCGAAGAAATCGCGATGCTTAGCCATGAAGCCGAGCATTTGAGAGAAATCGGTGATCTGTTCGTATTCGGCGAACACGATCTCGAAATTGGCCGCGTCGAAGGCCCAAGAAATCTCGGCGAGAATGCCGAGGTGCTGCTGCTGCTCGGCCGTATGAACGGCATTGCAGGGCAGCGCGAAAGAGGGGCGCGGGGGGGCAAGGCGCGTATGCGCGAGAGGTGCGGGTGCACTTCTCATGGGCGCTGGACGCGGGATGTCCCGGGACATCAGAGGGGCGGGGTAGGGAATACCCGTAACTGAGACGGGCCCGGGGAGAGCAGACAAAAGTTTGTCTGTCTCCTTCGATTTGGACGCTACTAGCGCTGGAGGACGGCTCCAGGCGTTGACAGCCGGGAGGGGGGCAGGCACGAGCGGAGCCTGTTGGCGGGGGGCGGAGGGGCGCGATTTACCCTGATGGGGTTTACGCGAGCTCTGTTTGGGAGCTTTGGGGCACCCGCGGTAATTCGCTGGGTGGCCTTCACTCCCACAGAGTACGCAAGCGACCGGGTCGGATGCGTTAGAGCGATCGCGATCACAGTCCGGAGTGGCGTGATCGCGTAAACATTTGACGCAGCGCGGTCTGCGTCTGCAGTTGCGCTGCGCGTGGCCATATAGCTGGCATCGGTGGCATTGACTCGGGTTCGACCGCTTGTGCGGAGTCTCGACCCTGATGCCTTTGAGGCTGCAAACATCTTTAATGTTAAAGATGTCTTTGCCTTCTTTTGTTAGGTCTAGTACAACGAGCACCATGTCGTAGCACTCGGACTTATTTCGGCCATTGTACATACGATGTACTTCCCGTACGGGGAGGCCTTGGACGATTAAGTCGTCCTGGATAGTCTTGGTGGAGAATTCCCTAGGGACTCCCCTTACGACTGCCCTTAAAACGCGTTCCTCGGCCAATGAGTACGTGTGGTACTCATATTTTTGAGCCGTGAGGAAGGCCGTCAGATTTCGGAAATCTGACGGTGTCGGGACCTGCACTTTGATGCCGCGCTCGGCATCATTGCGGGCGTGCGTATAATTGATACGCTTGGCCTTCATAGCGTTAGCAATGTTCGGCCAGGCCCCTTTGTCTTTGATGACGATGGGCGGCGGAGATTTTTCCTTCTGTCCCGAAGTGGGACAGTCGGACTGCGAAGAGGTGGCGGCGGGGGGGGTTGTGTCCATGGCGGCTAGCTCAGGGCTGGCCGCCGAGGTGGACGGGGACGGGGACGCGGAAGCGCTAGGCGCTTTGAGGCGTTTAGCCTCAGAGTCGGAGGGAGGAGGAGTAGAAGACTCCAGAGCGGATGCCGCCGAAGCCTTTTTAGACTTGGCGGACTTCTTCCGTTTTTTACCCTTTTTGGTTCCCAGGCCAACCACTTTGAAGCCTTCGTCGTCCTCAGACAACGCCGACTCAGCGGACATTACGGCTGCTGGAGACCGGGGTGCGGTTTCGGAGGTTGCGGGGGGCGGGGTAGCGAGAGACCGAGTAAGGGTCTCATCGGCTACCGGAGTGGGAGGGCGAATGGGCTCAGGGGCCCGAAGAGCGCGGCGAGCGACACGCGGGTCGCGATGGCGGGGTTCGCGGGAGAGAGAGCGCGAGCGAGTGCGTGAGCGAGAACGCGAACGGGACGGGGCACGCGGCGGCGAACATGGCGGCGGCGAACATTGGGAGGGTACCGAATTGTCGGACGTTTCGTGGGCAGCCACAGCCTGGAAAGCGTAGGCTCGGACCAGATCTGAGTGATCACGAAGGCATAACCTTATGATCTCCCCTATCTGGTCCCGGGACATGCCAGTGAGTAGTTCTTCGGCCATCGCGGGAGTGGCCGAGGTGTAGCTTGTGAATACCTAGTGACTCCCCACCATTGCTGGCGAGGAGCAAGAATACCTAAATGTGGCCAGGCGCCCCGCAGTGCTACGGATTGCCTGGTGTGTACCTAACTCCTACTCCTACGGCCGGGGTTACGTTGTCACCGTTAGGTTTCCCCCCAGCAACGAGACGTTTATGAACGAGAAACTTTTAGGTAGACCGCAACTCTGAAAAGAGCTATACGATCTCACCCACCAGCCCTTGAGCACTCGGAACTGGATTTCTACAAACTAAAACGCAATCGACACTTAAAACGCGAGAATGCACGGAGCGGCGAACCGCTGAAGCGGAAATACTACGCTAGCGATTTAACACAAAGCCGGACTCAGACCGGGCGAACCGGTAACAGTCAAAGAGGCAAGCGAGGGTCACCGCTATGCGTAGTAGTTCCGCGACTACGAGAACACGCACTCACGCACAAAAACGCACAGTATCGCTTCGATAAACACTCGGTTATGGGCGCGTTGAAGAACGCACAAACACACTCAGCGCGGGCCGAGAAGCAATTTCCCAGCCAATACACACTGCCGAGCAGCGCTTCAACACTCAGGCCGATTTTCCAGGAATTGCGGGCAATAAACCAAACAACAATTCGAGGTCGTCAGCGCTGAGGCAAAACACCACACAGGAATGCGCACCAGCTGAGTCACCACTGCACGGAGCACACTAAGAGCACTTGACGCTCGAAAACACGACCGCACAACACAAGAGTCGAATCGGGAATCGACGTCAGCAGTGCGCGAAGCGTCATATCGGTGCGTGGGACACAGGTATGTTGCCGGCACGTAAGTGAAGTTGAGTCCGAAATAGTTGCGCTTGTAAATAGTTGTGATAAATAAGCTCGCGGACCGCCTTATGTTGGGCGGTCATCCTAGCCTATATACTCTAGCTAGAGCATTATACCAATGAGTCATTATAGCAAGAAATACTAACAACAATAATAGACATGAATTTCGATAACTAATTATCACATATTATACAAAACTATTTGTTTTTGCTATCTAATTTTAAAACTGAAAATTCTTTTCTTACGCTTATAATAACTTAACTATAAATCGTAAAAACTAACTTGTAAATGAATCAAGTAATTTGTATATTTTAGTTATATTATTAAATTATCCATAAAAATACATAGTGTTATTCTGTAAATTAATTATATGATAAAAAGGAATATAATTAGTTTATCGATACATTAATAATTTGAACAACATACCTCGACAGCAAAAAGATTAGTTTTGCAAGAATTCTGTGAAACATTTTTTTTTTATTTTCTAAGAAAAAAAAAACGGTCAAGTGCGAGTTGGACTCCGTAAAAGGTAAACTGTATTGAGGGACAAACTTAACTTTGCGGTTGGACAACTGCTGTCCCAATACATCGGCATTGGTCGCGGTCCGTTTACCAACTGGAAATACGTTTATAATCACAAAAAAAAAAAAAATGTGATGTACAAACAAATGGAACGAGGGAAATCTTATTGACTTACGGCGAAACAACAATTGCCCGCATGTTATAACTCAAGAGCAGAGCCGCCTGATGCAAAGGCAATACTTGATGGACGCATTTACGCCGAGTCATTTTTCAGAAACGTTTGAAATGCACCCTTCGACATTTAGAAGGCATCTACGCGCTATGGGACTGCATCACAGGCGACCTGCAAAAAAAAATGGCTTTGACGGCCAACCATTAAGCTGCTCGACTTATTTTCGCACATCAATATCTAAATTTTGATTAGACGACTACGGCTTTTATCGATGAAAAGACTTTTCTATCTTCCCAAACGGGCAGACTACATATGTGGCGGATTAACAACACGCGATACGCGGAAGACCACGTCATAACTATCAATGCGTCTGGTCACATTACAGTTAACATGACTGGCTGGATTAGTTCAGGAGGCATTGGAGAACGTGTAAATTTACCACCCAGAGCCACTGCTCACAATTATGTATGTTAATTTATTGGACTAGAGATTGCTCCCGTCATTGCGATTATATTATGCACTAGAAGTTGCTAGAATAAATTTTGTTCAAGATACCGCAACCATTTATAGAGCAAGAATCGTTAGAAATTGGTTCAACAATAATAGAGCGAATTTAAATGTTATTCCGTGGCCTGCAAAGTGTGCCGATTTAAACCCAATCGAAAATTTATGGGGCTCAATGATCCAAAAATGGTCAAATCGAAACGAAAGAACTAGAGAGGCATTTATAGATCACTGCCACACAATCTGGGAAAGTTACAGGGGTAAATTGATTGGATTCATGCGTGGAGGCATTATTATTGCCGTTATTGACAACCAAGGTGGATATACGCGGTTTTGAATATTTCTGCACTAATAATGCTTTCTATATAGTTATTTTATGTCATAATGAAAATGAAAAATAAAAAAGTTTATTTTGCTCAACATTTTATTAATAAATATTTTGGCTGGCATCTCCTAATTATAAGGTTAGGTGAACTTTAATATATTTTAATAAAGGTTATAATTTTAGACTTTTATTTTATTTCCGTATCACGACCAATAAAATATATACTTCCAAATAGAAGACGGGCAAAAACCACATTACATAAGAGACAAGTACTCGGAAAAAAACAGAAATAATTAAGTGGTTGCCCCTAGAAACGTAAACGTTAGTTGTCGATGGTAAACATTATGACGTATGACACTGCGTTAGAATATTAGCACTAAACAACGTCAGTTTGCTACACGATATTCAACCTTAGGTGGGTCCCAAATTAAAACCCGTGACTATATATATATACATACAGAATACAAAGAAGTTTGCAAGCATGACACATGAATCAGCCATCGCTTCGCTCAACCATGTTTTAGAGAACGCAACGACCCGACACACATTCCACCACCGCAGAGACTTTGAGAGAGCATGACACACTCAAGCAACTCCAATAAAATTTGCGAGGATGGCGGGCAGTCATGAGGAGGAAGGGCGGTACGTACTATTTAAAAATATTTGTACCTTTTGTGTTTTTTTATGATTGAGGAGTTGTCGAAAGAATCCTATGCCGATAACCAAATTTAAGGCGGGCGAAGCCACTGGCAAAAGCTAGTATGTATATACGCACATACGTACTCGTGCGCCATACCCCCTCACATACAAAGCCCCACCAAAACCAGGCAACCAAATGCGGATTGCACATGGTGCATCCCCTGGTAGCTCGCCACCAACCACTACAAAGTAAACAACAGAGACATAACATCGTTACTAGGTCTTTAGAGTGCTCCTTTAACTTATCAAACCTAAATTATTTAAGTTTGAATAGAAAACCTAACATTCATTTTGTGTGATACTAAAAGCCATACAATTTTGTCATTTAAATATTCATCTAAATTATAATATGCTTTCTTACATAGCAGATGTTCAAATAAAATTTAAATTGTTTGTCACCTAAGTTGAGAATTTCTACAGTTAACTTATTATAAAATTTTACACCGCTTCCTATAAATGATTTGTTGGCCTTAGTAAGCCTAGGCATAGCAAGTTTATTTTTATTTGTCGTATTTAAGTTGCTGCTTATCACTGTTCCTCGGAAATTGGGATATATTTTTACGGACAAACATATTATTTTCATAGATACATCGTCAAGCAGTCTATCTGTTCGTCCAATAGTCTAACATTTCGTCGAACCTTCCATATGTAGAGTAGTACCTAATTCCTGAGTGTTTGATAATGTTGGGTCGTGTTGGCGTGAGATTGCAAAATTCATAATTTACTTACCTATTCGCGTGTTACTGTAGCAATTTAGCGTATATCATTACGTCATCTGGCTGAGGGACGTCCAACACTACGTTTGCCTAGACACGCTCTCTACTCTTAACACATCTACACAAGCGGTCATTGGTTCTGTAGGATGCTAATCCTTACACCTATATCGGTGATCCTAGTTATCTGTTGGATTACCTCATTGTGGGTCCAATCTTTACGGGAAACTCCGAGCATAGCTCTTTCGATAGTCCGCTAATTAATTTCAAACTTATGGACTAGCCCCCCCGCACCGGTTGTGTCCACATCTTGGCACCATATGCCATCACTCTCTGATTAGAAAACTTTAGTCTTCAAGCTTACGTTATAGCGGTACCGACGACGTATAAAGACGTGACGAAGGTCCTTAAACCGTACCCAACCTAAATGGATCCTCCTATCCTTCTTTTTTCAATCAGAATTTCTTCTCGAAGTTGTCTGTCTGATGTACCTAAACAAATTCTTGGATAACTTTAAAGTGTGTGCTTTTAAATATATGATTAGGTCCCAAAGTGACGTGGACACTTAATTTTACATCCGTGCGTTTGGTGAGAATTTTTTTCATTAATAAACTATTTTAAATTATAAACCAGCCCAAAAAATTGTTATAAAATGTTATGCCCCTAAAAATTTTTTTTTTTATTTAATTTGCGATTTTCACATACCTACACTTAAAACTAATTAAACCCACCTTTTGGCCCCCTTATTTCGTACTTGAAAAAGCTTCCATCATTACATATTTTTAATCTTAAACATCAATACCAAATTTCCTGTAAATTACCTGTCGCAAACAAAGGAATTCGGTAGAAACACAAAGGTTTGACACCCTAATCTGTACCGGTTGTAAAAAAATGTACTACTCCTAACTGTAGCGTTTTAGCTTTCGATTATAATTTTATTATGTAGATACCTACTTTTACATATTTATTAGGTACCTACCTAGTAATTTTTTTAACTTGCATAGATATCTGCATTTCGGATCGTTGCCGATTGGTTATAAAAAATACTGTAAAATAATAGGTGGGTATATATTTCCATGACATATCTTCTTTAACATTATTATTTTAAATTTGAATAAAAAGTTGAAAAAATCTAATTTACTACTAACATTACCTAGATAATATTTAACTGACTGAAATCTCAAGAGCTTATTGCGGGGGGCAAATTTATGAAATTGCAACTCTCCTCTTAAGACCTTTTTTTCTAAATCTTGAGAGGTAAGATATACTTCCATTTACATTTACATTCCACAGAAAAAGGCAAGATCCAAGTACTCGAGACTTTTTCGCAATAAACTTCCTCGTCTTCCTACTTTATCATAAAATATGTATGTTTTGTCGTATGGCTCGATATGTAGCTAGGTATTAGACCGCCATCTTTTGACTTCAAAGAACCAGTTACAAGTATAACAGTAAGTATTCAACGAGAAACGCTAGATGTCGTTAGCTTATATTTTCGACCCGCTGCTTCTTACGGCATCTAGCGGCTAAACAAAATAGCCCGAAAAATAGCCCGAGATACGGCGGTCCCATTTCTTTGTATGGGATGAGGCATCTGTACTAGTTTAGTATTATATAATCATACTAGATTTACCTTAGTTCGGGACCAGATGTAACTGTGTCTAATATAATTTTTTTAATTTTCGCGTTCAATACATATTAAAAAATAAAACGGGATTAAAGTCGTAGTTATGTGGCAAAATACCTTTTTCCGTACGTTTCGGCTGGGTAACACCAGCCTTGGTCACGGGTAGACTGGTGGTGCGCGGCGTCTTCGGCTTTGAGTTGAGGCCACTAATTATATAGTATATGTTGTACCCAGTGGAGACGTCCTGTTGAACTACCCTCACTTCGTCTTTATACTTGTCATTATCTCTACACACAATACTAAGTCTCGCCGCCTCGGGTGCGTTCGTAAGTGAAACTCGAGACCTGTATTTTCCTATGACTGGATTCCATGCAGGCGACAGTTTGTTTCCATCCTCACGATTGAAGTTCTTATGCATTTTTATTTAATTGCTTCGCGTACCAATTTACGGTAAATTGGCAATCACTGGACAAAACCTTAACGGGGATATATTCAGAAATTGCAGACTATTGCGTTTTAATACAACCAAAGTTGACTTTGATTAGATGTAAGCCTTCTAGACTTGTCACTCTCGAAAGTGCTACTTACGCTTGACTACATTTGAATACTGAAGAACCAATGTCCATCAATGCACTATTAAGACTCAGCCCTTGACTCTTATGTTTCGTAATAGCATAGGCTATACCTATTGGATACCGTTCACGATACACATAACATATATATATAATTTCAAATTTAGTTTTGACCCGACCAAAGTCGTAAACAACTATATTATCAATTTTTTTTTTTAATTATGTTTGTATTTTTATCATCAAGCATCTAATCATCTAATCTTTGTACTATACCGAAAGAACCGTTAACTATGCCAATAATTAAGTCAATATTTCGTCTTAACATTACTTATGCTCTATTTTTATAAGGTAAATCTTTGTTTGTGACGAGATTCATTAACATCAGAACCTGAAATGCTTTGAAAAGTTGAAGAACCACTGCGTTCACCAGATTATATAGTTACTTATTCAGATTTTATATCTAAAAAACGGGACTGAAAATTCGGAATGTCAGAGTTTTTCCTTTCTTTATAGTCTAAGCAATAACTGTGTTCAAAATGTGGAGCTTGCGGCTCTGTTAGAAGTTTTTTAGAATTTATGTTGATTGGTGAGTCAGTGAGTCAGTCAGGAACTTTGACTTGGAATAATTCTTAAACTGCTGGTTCAAATTTAATGCAATTTTGAAATACATCTAGCTATGTAATGCCCTCTTGGTCACTGAAAATTTAGGCTTCTAGTTTTTTCCATATCGAAGTTACAGGGGGGTCGAAAATGCCCCAATGACTTCGAGGAAAGGGTGGTACGGTCCAGATTCACTATAATTTTTAAGATTCAAGTCTCAGCTCATCAAGATCAAGACGTAATTTTGGTAATTTAGGTAAGCAGGTAGTTGTTAGTTAAATATATCAATCAATCCAATTATAGCGTATAGCGTTCCACTGCTGGATATTAGTTTTTCCTAATTAACGCCACCACAGCCGCTCCTCCGTCTGACTCATCCAACCACTTCTCTTCTGGCTACCTTTTTTAAGACATTGATCCACCCGGCGGAAGGGAGACCCACCCTGTGCTTACCGATCGAGGTTTTTAACTCTATGACTCGTCTGTCCGTTGGGACTGGGCTTACAGTTCTGCAACAAAGACTTGCCCATTGTCACTTTCCTATTTTTTATTCTGAGGGCTATTTCGGCGACTTTTGTAGTGATTGGAATCGCTTGAACCAACAAAATGAGTCATAAGTAAAGGCGGATAACAAACATTTGGTTCCAAATTGATACAAAAATTAAAACTCGGATAAATCCAACAACCAACATTTATTTAAATACCTCTATAGTTACAGTTAAAGGTCATAAAAGACACCAACTTCAAATTCCCAGTGTTTTCCCCTCCTATATATCTGTAATTAAAGTATTTACAAGTATTTATAATTGATAGTGTGCTCTTTTCAATTTTAGACATTATTTATTATATATAGACATTAATATTTTAGTTAAATTTTGAATCTTAATATTGACATAGTGTCAAAACTTTTTCCTCAGGGGCAAATAAATGAAAATATTCTGATGAGTCCGTTAATAAAATTTATTACGCTTTTTAATATTACCACTTTTTTACAATGTAATCTTATGATTTTCTGATTATCCGAAAGTAATTTTCGGTAATTTTCCTAAATTACCGAACTTTTTTATTTTGTCCATATTTTACCGCAAATGTTTTTCAGATTATTTCCTTGTAATAGTGTAAATATGCTCACATATTATTCTAAGTAGAATTGTTCATACTGTAATCCAGCCCAGTAAAGCAAATCATCGCCGGCTATTGAAAGTCTTTAAAAATTATTTCAATAGAATTAGAATTAGAATGTCATAAACAACCAAGTTGGCTCGGAATGATTTTGTTGTATTATTGACATTATGCACATTATGTACATAATGACGATCAATAAAATACCACTTATGCTATTAAAGTAATGTTCCAAGCCCCACCGAGTAATTATCACCCGGAAAATTTTAAAAATCAACCCGTTTTGGAACGTAAGACAGTTCATTTTACACTGACAGGAGTAAATTTCAACCTTTTCTATGTCAGTGTGAAGAAGTCAACTTGACAGTTGGACAATTACTATACCCTGGGCGTCCAAAATCACTTTTTTAACTTCCTCGTTATAAGTTGTGACGCACCCTTAATAGCAACGCCTTCAAAAGAAGGCGACTATGGGTGCGATGAGATTCACTCTCACGGCGGTCACACTAATTACCGCTTTCGTAGGCGGTCCGAATCATTATGACATTGGTTATATTCATTAATAAAAGACACTATATAAAATAATCAAATATTTATTGGAGTTAACTCCGTAAGAAACAATATAAGGCCCGTGGTATGAAAAAAATAAGGGCAATAAAGTCACGTGTAATAGTCACGTTTTGTGAAAGAGTAACTATGCTTTATATATTAATGTAATTATATTACATTATCCCATCCCTATGCTTTATATATTAATGTAATTATATTAGAGAGAGGGAGAGAGATGGATACCTTTGTATTAATCCGTATACAAATAAATCATTTCGTATTCAAGACTATTTGAATACCTGTAGATAACTTTTTGAGTTATTCAAATCGGACATTCCATTCAAAAGATATTACGTTAAAAATGTCAATCTCAACAAAACACTAATAGAAAAATAAACGGCTCCCTACGCAATAAAATCAAGTCGTGTGTCGGAGCTGACACACACACTTTTTTTTTATTTAGTTTATGAGATCTAAAAATTCTAATATTTTATAATAACTTGTTATTACTAAAATCTAACATTAGAAACTGAGCATTAAGATAACTTCTTATTTGAGAACTGTATAAAGTAAACAAAACCAAAACTCTCCTGCTCTAATAAAATCATCAGACCTAGAAATTTCTCCAACATCAGCATAAAGGAAACTTAAAATATTCAAAACTCGCGCCTTATAATTAAAGCAAAATGGGCCTAGTGGGAGTAGGACTCGCGCACGAAGGGTTTTGTACCACTATCTATAAAAACGGTAAAAAAAACACGTTTGTTGTATGGGAGCCCCCCTTAAATATTTGTTTTATTCTGTTTTTTAGTATTTATTGGTATGGCGGCAACAAAAATACATCTTCTGTGAAAATTTCAAGTGTCTAACTATCACGGTTCATGAGATACAGCCTATTGACAGACAGACAGATGGATGGATGGACGGACAGCGGCGCGGCTTCTTAGTAATAGGGTCTCGTTTTTTTTACCCTTCGGGTACGGAACCCTAAACAAAAAGGAATTGACGGCTGCGCTAGGTGTGCTTTCTCTCGATATACTGTACACAGTGAGCACAATGAATGACGTAATTCGTGACGGCATCGCGGCTTACGTGAGCACAATAAGCATCATTCGGACCGAATATTAGTGCTCTCATAGCGCCATGGGCGTGGTTCGCACCGCGGTATATAATATATTTTTGCAAACACTATTGTAAGATTATAGAAACATAGTGTAACAAAAATACCCTGAGGTAAGATAACAGAAATAAAATATAACATTAATGTTAGATAATAAAAACATAATGTAACAAAATTTCACTGAGGTAAGATAACGGAAACACAATTAGGGCGTTCCTTCTGAGCCGCGTTGAAATTTAATAGTAAAATCTCATTTAGCACCAACTACTCGTTCCGTCTAAGCGCATCTGATAATTTCAGTGGCACTATTATTGTTCAAATGTGTTTTATTTTGATGTTTTTGTACATTGCCATTCACAAAGATATATAGTTCATAATGCAAAAATAAACTTTTCTTTAAAAAAAAACAATGTTATAACTATTTTTCTCAAAGGATTTACTTTCACATTTGACAGCTGTCTAAAAATAGCGCAAAATACCCACCGCCCGGCATAGAATTTGGTAGCAACATTTCGTAGCATAACTACTCAGTCGAAACACTAAGAGTCAACATTAGATTATGCCTCTTTTGGCTAAGTTGTCAGATAGAACGCCCTAATAATTTATGTGAGTATTATTAAACCTGGCAATACTGATAATGCAAGCGGATAAAGCGTCCATTTTTCATTTTAAATCGAAGTTTTGCTCATAAAACAAATGGCATAAACTCGGTCGAATATTTCAGAGGCGTAGCCTGTTTGATCTATGTTTAACTAAGTCGTAAAAAATTAATGGAAAAATTAAAATGCAACAATTACGTTAATAATCACATGATAAAATAAACGCGGTCGAATGACTACTATTACAAAACATTTGTAACTGAAGCTTCGTTTTGATTTTGTCGATTATGCCATTCTAATGTTGTTTTGTTGTCTTCTTACTATAATCAGTGAAAAGAAAAAGTTGAAATGGTTCGAGGTTGGTATTTTTCTGACTACACCAGATAATACATTTGTGTTGTATGAAATTATAGGTAGGTATGATTGTTATATTGTATTCTTTGTCCCATGTTGCTTCGAGACACTGTGTAGTAGCGGCTCTAAAATCATATGTCGTTTGTTATCCTCATAAAATCATTTATTTTCAGCTGATAGCTTAACGGAAAAGCAAGACACTGTCAAGACACCTCATCGAATCGAATTGTACGAAGAACAGTCAGTCAGGCCAGTTCGCAATTACAGAAAGCGGAGGTAGGTAATCGAGGGCTAGTCACTTGTTAGGTACATAAATATATACCCTTTGATTTCATTCTTATTTTTAATGAGTGATTAAAGTATAAACTTTTTTGCTGTTGGGGATTAGGTAGGCAGCCCAGTAGAAAATGTCTGAGTAACTAAAAGAAGATATGTACCTATATTGTAAATATGTACCTGCTTTATGGGATTCAATTTTTACTTGAAGCTGGTTTTTGGTCTGCCAGCCCCTGTATGGTCCCTAGTACATCTATGTTAATCATACCACAGTCTAAGCCTCCATACAGTCTGTCAAATGTTGACAAATAAACTAACATAAAGACAGTTTTTGCAGTATGCCTTCCTGGACAGATCCTAAATAACCATTTGTGAAGACATAGGCTGTTTGGTAGCATTCTGCTCCCTTCTTGCGCAGTACCACACCTTATGTGCTTACTTTGCCATGGCCATTGGTGGCTGACTGTGTTAATGGTTAGGCTGTGAAAGGATCCATATTCAATTTATTAAGGAAAACTCAAGCTTTTTTACCAATTTTACTATAGAACTACTTAGAGTAAACCTTCCTTAATATAGGTATTTTGTTATATAGTGTTTCTGTTATCTTACCTCAGTGTATTTTTGTTACATTATGTTTTCATTATCTAACATTAGTGTTATATTTTGTTTCTGTTATCTTACCTCAGTGTATTTTTGTTACATTATGTTTCTGTAATCGTACATTAGTGTTTCAGTAAACCTACCTTAGTATAGGTTTGTATATGTATTGTTTAGTATATGTAATGAATTTTTTTACATTTTGTTTTTGTAATCTTATATTAGAGTTATATTATGTTTCCATAAACCTACCTTAGTAGAGTTATTTTGTGTAGAATACCTTAGAGTATTTTGGCTAATTGTGTTTCTGTTATCTTACATACTTTAATGTATTTTGTAAAGGCGTATATAATAAGCATAGCAGGTAATTAGCACCACCATTAGGTATTATTTTTTTCTATTCATACAAAGCACATTTCAAAAATATACGACATAGAACTTACAACACTAGTCATAAGGTATTTTAGGAATATTGTTTTGTTCCTGCAAAACATCTAAGTGTTTTTAAGCGTTTCAGCTTAAAGTAGCCACTTTTAGCTTAAAAGTTAAGTAAAGCTCACACACATGTTCCAGAAACAATACAAAATTTTGTATTGTATTTTAACTAGTCTTATTACTTTTATGTAGTACATTTTTGAAATATGCTTTGTACAAAGAGGAAATAAATAATACCTTACTTTTTTACAAACTTACCTTAGTGTATTGTCATATTTTTGCTTGATTCAAGTTTTGTATTTAATCTTAAATGCTGGTATATTGTTATATTTATGTACTTACTAACCAGATTTATCCTAGACAAATATTTATTAAGGCAAATTCACACTACAGTCTTATATTGTAATGTGTCAACATTTAATCTTCATCTTAAGTATGCACACTGTACAAATCTTTTAAATTATATTTTAGTATGAAATGCAACCATTGAAAATAAACAAAGTTGCAGACATGTACTTATTTTTTGTATCATATGTATATATATTTGTATTTTAATATTATCTAAATTGGTAAAATACATTGCTTTATAGAATAATAGCCACACCTCTACCAAAGACTGAAAATGGAAAATTGAAGGCTGAACCACCATTGAAAAAGGCAGAACCAAAATCAAAACCATTGAAAATAAGTAATGGTAATTCAAACATGACTAATGGACCCACATTGCGAGCTAAATTACCAAGATCAACAGCTCGTGCTGCTGACAGCCATAAGTTAACTGAGTATTTCAAAGAAGAGCTCAAGGATCCTAAAGTTGAGCCACCCTTGTCCTCGCCAAAAGAAACTACTGTGAAAGTAGAAGCTAAAGTTACAAATGGACATAATAACCATAAATTGACAGAGTACTTCCCTGTTAGGAGGAGTGTTAGAAAGACTTCAAAATGCGTTATGGCAGAGAAAATGAGAGATTTGGAGAGAGCTGTTAGGGAACAAAGAGAAGATGGATTGCAGGTACAAAATTATTGTTACATTTGAGGTATCCTCTCCCCTAAATCTATATTTCTCAATTAATATTACTGACAGAATTGTCATTAACAAATAGACTACATTTTTATTTATTTTTTGATATTTTCAAGTTGATGATGCAACCATGACACACCTGCCAGAACATCACTTTCACAATTAAAAAGCTTAGTCTTGTGTTTAAAACATTACTAAAACACCCCAATAGCACTTCCTTTTATGACGAGACACCTTTTTCGCGTCTACTACACATTTGTATCAAACTGCAACTTTTGCTTTAGCTATAGGGTTTGCACTCTGACCATCCCCATAACAAAAGTGGTGGACTGGAGATGGGAAAATGTACAAGTGGTGTAAATTTATTCATACTTTTACATTTATAAAAAAGGAGAATGAATAAATTTGATGTTCAGCATCCGTATTCAATATCCTATCCATTTTTTTTTTATTTACCAGTAAGGTGGCAAACAAGCTTACAGTCCGCCTGATACTAAGAGATCACCAGCCATTGAACACCTGCAACACCAGGGGCATGACTCTTCTGTATTGCTGACACTTTAAAAATCTAATAATTACTTTCTGAAGCATGATATAAATTTCATAGATGTAATACCTTAAAACTTCTTATTTTTAGGTAGCATATTTCGAAGGTAAGGGACGTGGTGTGATTGCGACGCGTCAGTTTGGACGTGGACAATTTGTGGTAGAATATTCCGGAGAACTTGTTGGAGTTGCAGAAGCTCGTGAACGTGAATATCAATATTCTCTGGATCCAGATGCTGGCTGTTATATGTACTATTTCAGACATGGAGATCAACAGTACTGGTATGTATTAATTTAAATTTATATATGTTGCAGCTGTCTGCTTAAATTAGCCAGTTAATTGAGCTTCTAGGCAGATTGTTAAGTATGGAAAAGAAATTATCATATAACAGAACAGATTATTATATGAAACTTGACTGGAACACTCCGTTCCCTTTGCTCGTTCCGCATCTACGTTAACACAAGAGAAACAACCTAACCCAACATACATGACTTGTATGGTGCAATTTTTGTTCCTTACTTTACCATACTTGACAATCTGTTTAGGCGTCCAATTAACAGGCTAATTTCACCACATATTTGCGACATATATAGTAGTACCTTGGGTTGCATAGATCTATTCCTGGCAGTCTTCTACCTGTCTCCAGCTTGTAAACAGAATGAGTTGCAGAAATTTCGTGTAAAATGTTAACCTTGAGCTAATTATAGTTCAATAGAATCATTTTCAGGAAGAGGGAAAAACAACACAAACAAATTTTGTTTTCTTACCGTGACATGTGGGAGTGTTATTGCGTAGTATAGTGTATTATATTATAGTGCTAAAATATGTTTAACTGTCAATTTTGTTAGTTTGAGACAATTTTGCTGGGGTCGAAAATAATAACGGACTGAGGACGAACACAGGAACTTTGCAATTCTGTATGTACCATATATTGTATTAAAAAAAAAATATACTTATCACGCCAATTTATCATGTTTATTTAATTTGTAATAAAGTTGGTAATGTAATAGTTAAGGCACTTGACTGTAACAAAAATTAGCACTTAAAAGTTTAATATTTTTCAAACGGATCCCTGAATTGAGAAATGGTTTTGTACACATCCACAATAGTTCAATGACACCCAAAAAAAAATTCATCTGCACTTTACGTACAGGATCGGATTCGGGATAGAATTATTTTTTTAGTATTACATCACATGTTTGGCGTGATTAATATTTATACACTTGTCAAATCACAGCTTTCTAGCACTAATTGTCTAAACCGCGGGCAAAAAGACAGATGACGAAACTATAAGAGTTTCTTGTTGATTATAGAACCCTACAAATATACATTTGAGAGTTCATTGTTTTCAGTATCGATGCTACAGCGGAATCGGGTCGCCTTGGTCGCTTGGTGAACCACTCCCGCAATGGCAACCTTGTGACTAAAGCGATATGGGTTGATGGACCTCGACTGGTGCTACTCGCCGCCCAGGATATTGTACCTGGCGAGGAACTCACCTATGACTATGGTGACAGGTCTAAAGAGTCACTGCAAAATCACCCCTGGCTCGCACTTTGACCTGGGTAAGGGCTTTTTTTTTCATTATGAAAGATGGGTTTTAGTTATAGCATTTGCCTAATTCTGGTGGTGGCCTACGTTGAAAAGTCGTATGTAAAAGTACACAATGCGTACTGACACCGCGTGATGTATCATGGCGAAAATCGCCCAAGCTGGAATTTCCCCAACAGCTTGCATGTAGGCTGGTTATGATGTTGCTTTAATATGAATTTCACAGTAAACCTATGAAATCTCAAATAACTAAATGAGCTAATGATAATAATATAATAATAATATAATATAGCCTTTTATTTTCCTTATCTCTCTTAGTGTAAGGTACAATTATAGGTTAGTTAAGTGTTAGTATACATAGGTTATTTTAATGTAGTTGTTAGTATGTTATGAGATATGGATCCCTTTTTGGGTAAAGGCCTCCTCCATCTTTTTCCACGATTCTCTGTCTGCTCCTACTGTAGGAGCTAATGATATTGAATACGTATTTAATATCAGAAATGTAAACTGTCTTTCCCTCACTCAGCTATACTTAAATTAAAAAAAAATATGATACAATATGCCTTTTATATTTTTAATTTTAATAGTAATGATAGTTATTTTTACTGACCGAGTGGCGCAGTGATAGAGAGTGCGGGTGCCATGACAAAGGTCCTGAGTTTAATTCCTGGTAAGGTCCAGGGGCCACCGATATTGTTAAAATTTGTTAATTGTAAAGTTTCCGACTCTGTTTTGTGTCCGGCACGGGCGATAGGCTCACCTCCTATCACGTTTACGGGACTGAATACCATCGGTGAAACGTGGATGTTACAGGCATACGTTCATAACATCTCTGACCACTCCTTCAGGATAAGTGTTGTTATGGTATTTTGTTCTTATAATATTTTTTTTATCAAAACTAAAATAATTTCATTTCCTTACAGATGTTCCCAGAAATCTCCTAACTTCTATTTATTAATTAACGGTATTTATTAAGAAATTTGTTTGTAAGTGGACATTTGATTTCACTTTATAAAAAACTTTATTGTTAAGTAGTGAGACAAGTGGCCTAACACTAGTGTATATCTGATGTGAAAAAATTCATTTCAAGAACTGCCTTTTCATATTAAGGTGAATCTGATTTCTGATTTTTTCAGTACAATCTTTCGGTGCACTGAATATTTATAACTACAAAGTTTTCGCCACTTAAAATACGTTATTATTATGTTAAGTTATTAACCATAATGGGAAAACACACATATATATATACACATTTAATTAATTTAAAGGAAGTTTGGTTTATTCAATAAATCACTAGTATTTTGGCCAATGTGGTGAACATCGATAAAAAATAAAAAATAGTTTAAAGTAGCAAAATGTTTATAGCTAAAGATATTTATAACGCAGTTAGTTTGTATGAAAGTTGGATTCACCTTAACAATGAAAAAAGCATTATATATTGATATATCAAAAAGACATAAAAAAAATATGTCAAAATGCTGGCATAGAAAACATAGCTAAATTAGCTAAAATCTTAAATAGTGCAAGTCATGACATGAAGTATGAACGACTGTAGACTGATTGGTACATTTGTAATTTTTATAAAATATAAATGAACTGATTCGAAATGTTATTAATATGTGTAGGCAGAGCCAGAGATGCTTAAATAGAAGCGCTATCCCAACTATGTTCACCATGATCAAATTAAGACTATATTAGGCAATCTACAATCTATGAAACAAACAATAACATTTTTAAAAGCTTAGCAGACAGGACACAATAAAACATTTATTGTAATTTAAAGACTGTTCTTATCATTTACTCGGTATTCATTATTTGTTTGTATTTCCTGAACTAAGATATGTTTATAAAAATCTAGCTAACCCCGCGAACGTTGTTTCTTTTTGTTAAAACAACTGGCGCGTTACCTATTGTAAAGGGTTGTTCTAGTTCAGACACTTTCGAACAACAATAACATTATCAAACACAATAAAAAAAGATTTATCCAATTTAGTGCAGTCGTTCGACAGTTATGGCGTGATCAAGGGATTTAATTTGATATAGCGACGCTTTACATGCAATATCTCAGAAGCCTTAAGAAATAAATTATACAGGAGGGAGTTATTTGTTGATATATTTATTATTTGTAGATTTTTGGTCTTATTGTTGAATAATAGAGACTTATTTAAATGAGAATTGTTTAGGATTTCGCTAAAAACATCAGTAAACACGGTTATTTACATTTAATTGTGGCTTATAATTTTAAATGTGGCTTAATCGAAAATTTTGCGCTTTCTCAAAATAGCTTAAAACTTCGTATTTAAAATTAAGTACTAAATAAGGTGTTTACAATTTAGACACAATTTGTCAAAAGACAGATTAAAGTGGTTCTTGATATTTTGAAGTCAAGTAAAAACACAACACACACTATGCTAGAAGCCTATTTATACAAAAACTTACATGCAACATAAATAAAGTTAGATTGCAAAGTTTGAAGTGAAAAAGTCACAAAATAACACAACCATTTTCATAACAAATTAACAAAGTTTTATTTTTTAAAAATCAGAAAAATTAATCATCGTTATTGTATGGCAAGCTGTCATAGAAATGGTTAGTATCCCCAGGGAAAGCAAATTTAAGATCTTGAAGGTGTCGCCACTTAGACATTTTAATTTTTAACTTATCTCTATGTAACTGAGGCCAGTCAATGTGTGTCTGTACTTTGGGCTTATGAAGGAAGACCATGGAATTCCTGTGCAATTTTACCATTACTATTATACGGGATGCATTTAATATCTGTAACGCAAGGATTTCCTTTTTTTTTGCCAGGCCTAATGGATGGGTATCTGTACAGGTTTGTGCAAGCATAATTCTTGAAAAATGTCTGGTTTAAAACTTTTGTTACGTAAGGGAATGGGTTTTTGCGAGCTTCTGTTAGTGAAGAGTTAGTTAGGCATATTCACTTGGTAGATTTATTTCACGGTGCTTAATTTTACGTTCAATGGTCGCATGCACAGAAGAATCGCATTCGTTTTGTGTGTGACCTACTTCTGTTCAATAGTGATCTGCTTTTTTATTGTATCTAATAAACCAGTAGCCATTGTGACATTACGGTTTTGATAGGTACATCCATCGGAGTAAATAACTATTTTATCTTTTACTTCTGCGCAACATTCAGATAGGTAATCAATTAAGCATGTGACAAAACTTGAGGCAGTTAAATCGTCATCACATTTAGTTAACCAATAGCAACTAGTGTGGTGTGTTTTAAGTTTGTAAATTGAAAAGTCATAACAGCAAAGTTTAGTCTTGTAGCCACTAAAAATGTAGCTACTGTAAATCCATAGCTAACACTACAAAGTCTGAATTATTAACCTTCTCTTTCTCTTTGCGAGCTCTATTCTTCTGCTGCAGGTATAAAGCTTCCTCAGTATTATTATTTCTGTAGGACTCACATAAATCACATTTGTCTTTTTTAAGAGGAAATATTGTCAATTTTTCGGAGTGAAATAATTCGTCGGAAGTTTTTCTTGAAGCTATAAGATTCTCCTTGTTTATCAATGATTCTTTATAAATTTGGTAGAGTTGAGTGTTTGTTTTAATATCAGTTTGAAGATATAACCTGGCGCTATCTTTTCACGCATAATGAGATGGCAACTTAGGCAGTGAATCCAAAAAGGCAGAAAGATATTTTCGTTTTTCGGACTCGGATTTCTTAGTAATATGTTTACGTTGGATCATGCCATTTTTGCCTTTTTCTACCCAGCTCCTTACTGTAGAAGTCTCAAGCCCAGAGTAGAAAAGGATGTGGTCTTACAAACTTGCACCAGGTTATCTTCAACTGTCAAGTAGTGAGACATGGGTAACTCGCTATTAGACACATCACCTTTTTTGTAACTACGTAATGGGGTTCCTTTTTTACATAATTTATTACAAAAAAAAATCTTTGATCCTAATAAAGTTCATTCGAATTGAATATATTACTTCTCTCATGTTCAGATAAATAAAGACAATGCCTCTTAGAGGTCCTGACACACAACTTTAAGTTACAAAGTGGGCCTATTCTACGAGCCTCTCTTTGGACATTCTGAATAATTTTGTTGTTTTCTTTTGAAAATCATAGGTAGCTATTTCCTTTCAAACGCAGTGATGGATTTTTTGTCTTTTAAAAATTATAAATATGATGTTATTTAGGTATTAAAATTGCAATAGCATAATAAATTGCACTAATAATAAAATTACCTACTCCCATATCAGATGTATTTGATCTTGATTCACAAAAATTTATGTAAGGTACATAATAAAAATCACTATCATTGCATGAAGCCATTTTCCTATCTTCTGAAACATTGCAAGTTGGAACTGTGGGGTCACTACTTGTGAAGCTATGTTGCATATTAAACATTCGATTGATTTCTGAAAAAGAAAACAATATTAATAACTAGCAAAAACCCATTTTGTTATCCAATTACTGTCAAATTAACATTATCCTTCGACACAAGAATTTGATATGTTAATAAAATACTTATGCAAAAAGTACTGAACTGGTTAAGGATGTAATTTTGCACATAGTTTGATTGACACAAAAACGTTTGGTTTATTATGTATTTCACAATGAGGGTTACCAATAAATGAGTAACAAAATATCATATTGAGTATGACAGAAATTGCACGGAACCTGTTAAAGGGCATTTCAACATAGCAAGACATAATTTTCACCACTTACATCCTTAATGGTCCACAATGTTAGAGTGTGTAATAAAACCAAATTCCATAGGAAACATGTCTTGTTAAGAAGAACACCTACTAAAAGTTATATTAGAAGATTTACAACACACCACTAAAAAAATGGACCTAGCGTCTATGACGGCACAATGTTGTGCCGTCATAGACAAGGTCCATTCTTTGAGTAACTAAGTTGTAATTTTATTATTAAAAACATACCTGCTTCCTGGTCGCCGTCAACTACAGAATTCGTTGACAATTCCTCACTTGAGCCATTTGGCATAAATAAGCTAGCAATTTCTGACATAACAATATGAAAATTATGCAAAGACCTTTGACAGTAATATGAAATTATTATATTACAATCTATGATTGCAATGATTTATAAAACCAATCTGTTTCATGATCTTTGTAGCAATAGACCTCATACGCTGGCGTAGTCTCAATATTTCTTGCAGTACATTGCTGAACTCGTTTTTATGAGAGGCCTTCTTTCGCGAATTCTTTAATCTGTCAACCTTTGCTCTAAGTTTATTGCTTATTAGTAACACAGTTTTGAGTTTTTTGGTATCGTCTTCTGAATAATCACTCTGGTCAGCTAACATGGTTTTGTGACAGATTTGTTTGGAATAAAAACGCGTTTACTTGAATAATAATTTGCAAAAAAGAACCGTAAGCACAAACAATCACGCTACACATTAATTATTACATTATTTCAAAAATCTTACGCTTAAAGCGAAAAAAAGACAAGCAAAATAGGCATGTCAGTGACGTTTTGGACGGTGTTGCCAGCAGCAATTCAGGTACAAAGTGGGATATGAGTTTTTGCATCTCTGGTTTTTGAGTAATTGCTTCTAAACTGGCTAAAAGTGTGGGTTGATATAAATTACTTTTTTAATACTAGCAACAATTATGCATTTGTGGCTTATGAGATTTTGCAGCGTGATTCTTTACCAAACTATCTATTTGAAATGAGCAAACAGTGAAAGTTGTGGCTTGTGAGATATTGTATGTTAAGCGTCGATATATATATATATATAGATTATATACCTTTATTAAAAGAATATATGATTCAAGTTTCATTAGCATGGTATAACAATCCTTAACATTGAAATTCTTAAAACAAAATAATAGCTTTTAGTACATTAATGTTATAGGCAAAGACCGCAAAAGTATTATAGTCGTCATCGCTGAATCGACCTTATGGGCATAGTATAGATTCTATACCTACTATAGAATAAGGTTGGTAATGTAACTGAGGCTTGGACGTTATTGATGCTGCCCTTGCGCGGATATATACTGACGGACATGTAAACTCAAACAAAAAAAATTATCGAATTTGGTTTTTTTTTTATTTATTTGTATGGAAAAGCAAAGAAAGAATAATTGCGTTCGCGAAAGAAAGCTTCTTTAAAACATGGCCATTTAGGTTCTAATATGTGAGGATGAACTTCTTGCTAATGCAGTACATGCAACTCATAAAGCAGTAACCTTTCGGTACAGCAGCGGTTTAAGCGTAAAGAGGTAACGGACAGACGACAGACTTTCGCATTTATAATATTAGTATGGATTAAACTAAAAATAAAATTTAAAGATATTACATGTTCCAATACTAGAGTTATTGTTAATTATTCACATCGCATGGATGTAATGTAAACGGTTTAGTACGCAAAGTACAAAAAATTAGAATTTTGCTATTCTCCCTTTCCTGAATTAATAGGCTGACAAAAACTAAATTTCACTACCGTCAACAGACAGACCTACCTCAGATCATGAGTTAGTCAGTGACACGGTAACATACGCGGCAGGCGCAAACGGTTGCAACATTCCGTGGAATCCCTTGTTTCTTTTCATAAGAGCTTCTGAGTTCGGTTGTAGGAGTCACCAATTTAGCACTTTCTTTGAATGACAAGCTGCACTTGGTAAATAAATCGATAGTTTATTACACAACTCGTAAATAACAAATGGTTAACAGTTTAGATTAATAGGTAGGCTCTAGTACCCAGGACGGATGCGCGGCGTTGACTGGTGTCCCGAATTAATTATAACTGCGAGCAACGGTGTGCGTGCATGTCGCCGCAGGCCCCACCGAAATTAAAAAATAATTAGAGGCTAAAAATTATGTAGACTTTCGCATCTTTTATGCGACAATTAGACCAGGGGGCTGACTTCCGTATTGAACTGACTACCCCTAAATCGTATGGCAGTCTTTAAATATCTCGTACAATAATATATTTTATAAATGATTTTATATACTTACATTGCAATTACATTTAGTGGCGTGGAATCTTTATGTTGATGTGTGTTAATTTTGTGGCATAACAAGTGGTTTATTTGAGGCCAAGATCCCAGTAAAGTTGAAATTGAGCGTCGAGAGTTACGCCACAGTTCTGCCAACTTTTATAATGAAAAGATAATGCTCAAAAGGTCCGGCGCAAACATAACGTACCTCATATTTTTAGTAAAAATGAGTAATTAAATACCACATATGGGTATGGGGGTATTATCAAAATCCATTTCCAAAAACTAATTCATATCGCTATAATATAAACTAATCAATTCTTAATGTTTGGAACGTGCGCACAGATAAAAAGGATTTCTCTTTACAAGGCGAAGTACTTTCTCAAAATATTTAGTTATATTCTCAGATTCTCAGATTAATAATATATTTTTGTTATAAAATTACCTCCTGTCTGTTTCTGATACTATTTTATTCTTAGATTTTTGTAATTTTAAGATAAAAAACAAGGATTAGGCTAGTGTTCACTTCAAATGTTTGCGAGACCCCAATCTTAAAATATAGTATAGATCTTCTGCCATTTTGTCATAGCAATCATGATAGAGGATAAAGTCAAACTGAAACCATCACCTACATAAGCTATTAGGACTTTTAATGCCAGCTTTAATTGCGTAAGACACCAAGCTTAAAAAAAAAATAAGGATCGCTAGTAACTCCTGTCATTTTGTACTAGCAATCTTGATAGTGGATAAAGCCAAGGCCAAAGACCACGCCAGGCTTAGTCCTGTTGCTATCAAAACACGATGGTTATTATCTTGCGTCTGACTTGATCGCAAATTGAGTTTTTGATATTATTAATTTGGCAAACAAGCGTACGACTCGCCTGTTGTTGAACGGTTACGGAGCCTATTGTTGCTTGAAAATAAGGAGTATAACTTTACCGATTAGCCGATGGCGAAAAGTGAGATGCTAAAAAGCACCCCTATAAAAGTGTATAAAGTAGATTTTATAAGTCAGGTAGTAGTCTCGGTGTCAAAAGATGTATTTAAAATCGCTTTTGCGAAGAAAAATTGCCAGGAACGGAGCAAATTAGTGTTTGGGTTCTGCCTACCCCATCGGGAAATGGCCTTGTTGTTGTGTGTTTGTTTTAATGTGTTAATGTGTGCCACACATCAAAGCTGATGTTTTATCGCCAGAACCGCTCTTCTCATTGCGACAATGGATAATGTTACGTATATAGGTAACGAAAATGCCGTTTGGTTATGAAAATGATTTTTTTGGACTTCATTGTACACAGTATGACAAAATCCTAATCGTAAGGAAGTCGTTCAATTTTTGCTGTTCTGTTCTGTTGCCGTGTAGTCGTATTCAGGTGTATTCTCTACGATAAATTCAAAAAAGTGAAGTAAAATAAACTACTTCGAGGGTAAAAGGTTCATTTTTACCTATATAGCGCGGTTTCTCACACCTTACTCATAGCAGAATAGAAAACCACATTAAACAATTCGTTTTACACCCTTTTGTTGTTGCTCACGGGTACGCCGATATTTCTTGAAGTTACAGGCGTAACAATGATTTCATAATTCTATTCACCGAGCATGTGGATCAACCGATATCCTTGTATATTACAATAATGTTTGTAGTTTCTATTGCTATACTTTATGTGCCCTTGTAACACCTAACGTGACTTACTAACATTACTTTATGGTTTATAGTAATTTTAATTCTGAAGTTCTAAGATTATATTATTATTTGTTTTTCGACATTAATTATGAAACACCATATATAAAGTTAATTATCCGCACAATAACAAATATCTTGTTTTCCAAATGTAAATTAAAATAAGGGTTATTATGTTTTTGCCTGTTATTTTATTATAGATATCTGTAAGGGTTGGTTGGCACCATGGGCTTAGCCAGCCTTTGGGCTAGTGTGGGACAGACCGGGCTAGGGTGGGGCACATTTGGTAAATATATTATTTTCATATATCAAAAATTACTGTTCCAACCTACTGGCAAAGTTCTCGAGGTGATGGGCACTTAGGGTAGTCTAGGCAGGGACATTTGCCCCAACCTGGATGTTACTGGCTTCGCCCATGGTTGGCACTGATTGGAACATCATTTATTTTATAATAATCATTATTATGGGTATGCCCAGATTTTTGGGTTTATTTTTAATATTTTGATTAAACAGAAAGGGAAAGAAATCCAATAATGTTAAATATTTTTTGAAATTATAATAAATCATGATTCAACATACGCTCATGCTCTTTAGTAGCCATAATATTATTTCAACTAAACTATAATGAGGTCGATCTGTCTCTATTGTGCGGATTGGTCGGTTCCCATATAATAGATAAGCCCACCACAGATTTTTAATTTTAAAAATTGAATTTTATGGCTTATGGCAAAGTTATCCAAAGTTTGTTATAGATTAAAATCAACCTAATTAATTTTAACCAATAACTTTTTATCACTTCAATAATATTTTTAATTAAGATGCATTATTTAATATTAACATTAAATTGATGCAGAGTTTGAATTATAAAATATCGAATTCTATGCAAAAAAAATGGTTATGATCCTAGTACCTACTGTCACAGCATAAACATCCACTGCATTCATACAGTCGGCCATCAAAGGGAGACAGCAATCGTAAGGTCCGGTGCGAGGCAAGTTATACGTCGCGTCGCGCTGCCACGATTCTCTAAATGTTGAATTTTACCTTAACATCAAACGAGATGACCGACTGTATGAATGAAATGAATTAAAGCTGGGACCATATTACGGGACGCGTGCATCAGCAGCGACTGACAACGGTTACTGAACGTGTAGACAGTTGTCCGGGGACGAATACATCTAGCGAGTCATATTTCTTTCGGACGTCCAAAGGTTGCAAGTCACATTCAACATTTATTTTAAATAAGCTAGTTCCCCGTTTCGTAAAGTTTCAAGTAAATTGTAGGTACTATCCGCAGATCGCCTAGGTCAACCGCAGCTGACGCATGCGTCCCTTATATGCAGCTTCAAGCTGTAGTACGGTGTTAATTTTTACTTTTGTAGATCTCAAACGTTTAGATATCGTATCTCGAATCAATACAAGTTAGATCAATTCAAACGTTAGATTAAGTTATTTTGTTCAAAATTTTGTATACAAATTCGATGAACTGTTATTAGTACAATTGTTTTTAATAATATTTAGAATATGTTATTAAGTGTTGTTTACATTGCGGATGGTTTATTGTTTATATGTATATATTTATTTGCAAATTATTTTCAGTGACAAGCATTTTTTGACAACTTTTGTATAGGAATTTAAAATAAATAAATGTATGTTCGATTCAGAATATTCCTACGTTTTACGAGACAACTGTTTTAAATTGTTATTTAATATACCTATGTATGTATATTATAGCAATCTAATCTAATCTAAATCTCTGTATCTCTAAATCTTATTTCCGAATAAACAGTCTAAGTGGAAAGAATAATTTAAGTTATTCAACTGTTAAAACTATTTTTCAATACAGTTTGCGGTAAACATAGTTTAAAAGTTGCAGATTGCCGACTAGTCAAATTTAAATAATGTAAGCAAACTAAGCCAATATTTAATCATTATTGTGTATGTGTTTTCTTATTTATTAATAAAAATTAATGAATTTTCATTTACTTCTACATTTTATTCACCTGTTTTCCTGTAACTGTATTGAAAAACGTCTTGGTAAACACGGGCGTTAAGGTAATTGCAAATCTCGTTTAAGATTTAAACATGTGAACTCGTTTGCAATAACCTATTTTACGTCCTAGTATCACAGTTTACTTTTTTTTTTATTTGACTTTTCTGTTTTGGCGATATTACTAAAATATTAAATTCGAAGGTTTTTGTTCTGATAAAATTATACCGATCTCTCACGACGGAAGAATATTAAATTTGCTTAGTCAAATATATAAATTATTTCAAAGTATGATGTTAAGATGAATCCGAATACATTTTTTATGAAGAATTCGCACTCAAAACGCGTTGTTATCATATATCGGTATATATGATAACAACGCGTTTATATAAAATGACAGTAAATAAAAAAAGAAAACCAAAGTTTTTATTAAATTAATTACGTGTATGTACAAAATTCATCAAAAATTTACTTGCATTTTATGAATGTATATGTTTTTTGCAACTAGTGAAAATACAATGTAAGATAATAATTCCTTTTTCGTGGCGAATTTTTCATACTTAGATATTTTCTGCAATGAAGTTTTTATGGAAAAATTTGAATCGGTTTCATCTTAAGTGTAATGATTTTTATCAGTTTGAAGCTTAAACTGACTCATGGAAAAATATATCGACAGCTTAATATTTTGTACTGTATTGTCACTGAACCTATACAAAAAATACTGCCGCAGAGTACGTCCCATCCGATTAGGTAATATTAAGTGAATTTTTGTATGGTACATAATACTTACATGTAATACGATAAATCATTGGTTCCAAATATGTCGTATTATGGCACTCAAGAAGTATGTGCCTAATGATTGGCACTATAGCACGGACGCGCAGTAGGAAGAATTTCGTTCAATGACCGGTCACTATTTGTCTCTGTTGCACGCGCATAATTATTTGCCGTCGCGCTTGCACGGATGCGATGACCGACCGCTGTCATCAGAAATTACTACTATTTGACCACTTAACGTAGGCTAAAAGGTAAAAGGTCAATGTTCGAAATTCTTCCTGCTCCGCGTCCGTGCTATAACTACCCTACAATGAGGAAAAATAATGTACAGAATTTTAACTCGCGTTACAAATTGAAATCTGTAGAAACAAATAACCATACATAAAGGTATAGTTTGCCATATTACCGCAAACCTAATACACAGGAGGTGAAAATGGAAAAACATTTAGTCATTATTTCCATTATCTTGATACAAATTTTTGTTAATCTGTGTCAACTAAGGATTCACTATTGAAATTCATTTTAAAAAAAACGTGGTAAAATCAAGATGACGTATTGAGCTTTGTTGAGTTGGTAATTTAAGTTCTGAACATGCAACGGTTTCGAACTTCATATTATGTCGTTATGCCGAACTTAAAAAGAGAACCAAATTGAGAATCTCCGCCTTTTTTTAAGTCAGTCGGTCAGAAACTACATTAAACCCATATTTTTTCGGGTTTGTTGGCTTTGGAACCAATGATGTAAATATTATACTTAAATTATTAAGTGAATGAATGATGTCGATCGGGACTTAACATAATTATAACAGTATTCTAACGGCTATTTTCTTACATAGCGATGTTGAGACTTAATAATTTATTTTGTAAACACGGGCCAGATGCATTGCCTCTATTATCTGTAGATGATTGAAGTAAAATATAAAAATATAAGACAACTCTGAATGGTATTTTATTTACCCCTCTTAAACCCGTGGTTACATTGAGTATTGGATATTTAATTATTGGAGCTTTGGGCCTAATGATATTAGAGTACTTACACGGACGGTAAGTGTTGTTGCAGGTTCAAGTCCTGGCTCGAGGTTAATCTTTGATCATTTTGCCATTGATATGGCTTTTGGAGTCTTCAACGATGGAAGATTACTTCTATATATGTATATTTATAATATTTCTTAATTCTTGAAAATTTGTGTGTTTGTAATATTGATGTAGTGGTATTTGTGGCCCTTATAATAAGTAGTACTATACTAAATAAAAGTATATAAGTCGGTGGCGGCCTAGTGGTCTCTGCGATTTCGAGCCCCGGGCGTGTACCAATTTGTCTTTTACTAGAGAACATCGTTTCATTTACACCACTGGCTTAACTCTATGAAGAAAAATACTTAGAAACATGCGCAAGGCGAAAAGACTTGTGAAATCCACAATCCGCACTAGGCTTGCGTGATGGACTGGCTTTGGACCAAATCACCCTTGCCCAAGGTGTGGGTAGGCCGGTGTTCAAACACGGTAACGGTGTACCGAAGAATTTGCTGCAATACGTCCATTAAATTTGAATATGTGCCTTATAGTCCTACTAGCTTTTGCCTGCGATGTAGGATTTCAACGGCAACTCTTCTATTGTATAAAAAAAAAGACTCACACTTGCCGTTTCTAAGTAGCCTATGTCCTTTCTCGGGACTCAAACTATCTCTATGCTAAATTTCATCTTAATTGGTACAGCGTTTTAAGCGTGAAGACAGGGTGTCCACTTTCTGGAAAGTCGGAAGCTAAAAGTGGTCAGGGAAAGTCAGGGAAGCTTATGGTAAGGTCAGGGAAAAATATGGTATTTACAAAAAATTTTAGGTGAAACAAAAATGCTACTATCATAGTGCTTGATTATGAGGGATATTTTTATGTTCTAGCTGACCCTAATCTAGTCTACAGAAGCATTTTTATTCAGGCTATTGGAGGGATATATTTATGTTTCTTTGTGACATAATTAGATTTCTCCGTTTTAGTAAACTACTTAGTAATAGTTTTTGATCAACATCATTTCCGTTTATTATTTATTATAGTTGTAGTATTAGTTATTAGTAACTATTAGTGTTAAGTGATTAAATTATAAATGTCAAAATGAGTTCAAATAAGTGTCATTTTAATAAAGTGTGTCATTTTAAAAAAGACCCGAAAGTGAACTCAGAATTTGTAGATTGGCTTGATGAAGATCCAAATGATACAACAGCTGCCTACTGCAGAATGTGCTGCAAAAAAATTAATCTTAGTAATATGGGCAAACAAGCAAAAGGGCCCAAATATATATTATGAGAGGTAGGGCACTGCAAGTTCTCGCTCGAATAAGTCGCCCGAACAAATAAAGCGGGGCATAGTGAGTACTTGCTCGAATGAGCGGCCCGAACTGGGGAAGTACCTCCACCTTACAGAAAACCGCAGCCATAATAACACTAACTTTGAGTAGTGTTGTGTTCCTGGCGGTGAGTAAGGTTGCCAGAGCTCTTTGAGGATTCGCTGCGCGGACAGTGGAGGACCGGCGGTGCTTGTTGCTGTCATTGCTCGGCGTAGACGCGGCGTGCTGGTCCGGCGGTCAGAGAGACCTGATGAAACCTGACCGCTGGCCGCCCGCAGGTTGAACGGGTTCCCGAACCCAGGGATCACTTAATCTCCGCCCTGGGAGGCTGATCCACCAGCCTGTGTAAAGTATCTGAAGTGGTAGTCGTGCCGGAGATGGTGACCTGAGTGGACCCGGCTACTACAACAGAGAGGGATTAGGGGCCCTTCCGCTCGCCGGTGCAGCAACCGTATTATGCCGACCTTTGGCAATTCTAGTACCGCACCTTTTGTCCTCTAAGCTGTCTGTGCAGTGAATCCTCATATTAAGTCTAAGTTACTTTCAAAAATAAAAAAAATGGCTACAAAAATAAGGGAAAGAGGTTTTTTCAGCGGCCGCTACATCCACATTTAACGTGGACTTTTGCAACATTAGGGGTATTCACGCAAATTTTAACGCAGTCCACCTCCATCTGGAGACTGCGCAGCCGACCATTCTTTTTCTAACGGAGACGCAGATATCCTGCCCGGCCGATACATCATACCTTTATTATCCCGGCTACAAACTTGAGCACAATTTTGTGAGTCGTGCCGGTGTATGTATGTTCGTCGGGGAGGATATCTGCTGTCGCCGCCTTCATAGCCTTGAAGACAGGGACCTGTCGATATTGTGGGTGCGCGTAGATTACGGCGGCCACACTCGTATCTATGCGTGCCTATACAGGTCTCATAGCGGTGACACGGACGTAAGTAACTCAACTCTTCACGCACCTGAGTTTGACGACTGACAAAGAGAGTCCTAGAGCAATATCCCACAGCAGAACTAGTTATTTTGGGAGACTTTAACGCCCACCATCGTGAGTGGCTCGGTTGTCGAACCAATAACTATGCAGGGATATCTGCTCATGAATTTGCTCTGAACTATGGATTCTCTCAGCTGGTACTTTCTCCAACGAGAAAACCAGATATAGAGAACCATACAAGCTCCTTACTGGACCTTCTGCTGATATACGTCCGGACGGATATTCCGTCTCAGTGGATGCGCCTCTTGGCTCCTCGGACCACTGTCTCGTTCGGACTCAAGTGCCATGCACACAACCCGATCCATCTGGGCCAACTAATTGGCGTCGTGTGTGCCACTATAAGTCGGCAGAATGGTATGGTTTGCGAGAAGTTTATGCATCGTACCCGTGGAGGCAGATCTGCTTTAGCTCAGAAGATCCAGACGTCTGCGCAGCCGCAGTCACTGAGACAATCCTCGCTGGTATGGAATGCTATATTAGTAGAGGGGATTCGTTGGTTCTGGCGCACTACCCTCCAACCCCAACCCCTCGCCTCAAAAAAAAACTCCCCAATTTTTCTGCCCTGTACGACTCACGCTTGACCACTACAGGGGATTTGTTGGTTCTGGCGCACTACCCCAACCCCTCGCCTAAAAACTTTTCTGCCCCGCACGACTCGCGCTTGACCACTCTCAAAACCACCGTGTGTCTGGGGTGTGGCGACTCGCGCTTGACCATTCTCCAAAAACCACCCCCCTGTGTCTGGGGTATGTCGACTCACGCTTGACCAAAACTACCGCGTGACGTCACAGTGACTTCTGTGTATAACCTATTCCTATTTAATTACAATGATGTTGGTGGTGACATTCCAAAAACTAGTCCCCCCGAGGGTGTATCTCAAGATTTTAGGGGTGTGTCCACTCACGCTTTACAAAAACTTAACCTGGAGACGTGTCGGTTCACGCTTGATATGACTTGACATGTTATACCTACAGAAAACCTTCAATTCAAGTCGGTCGAAGTTTAAAGAGAAAAGCTGATAATAGTGTTAAAGATTTACAACTAGTATCGACGTCAACATGATGTGTCAAATATGTGATTTACAGGTTAACCAAAGATTCTATGCTCAGCACTTACGATCTAAGAAACACAAATAGAAATGTCTTATTCTTAATCATAATTTACTTTATGTGTCTGTTATATCACTTGTGAAGTATTTATAGCATCAATTGAAGAATCAATACTATTTTATTATTCATGCAGATTTTGATCAGGAAACAAAAGATTTAAAAAAAAACTAACGTTTAATAATATTCAGTTCCCAATCAAATTATCTGATATACCCAAGGTAGAAAAACAAAATGACATTAACATTAATATGTTTGAATTAGAGTTTAACAAAGAAAAAAAAAAACTTTACAAAATGTTCTAATTAATTACAAATTAACTTATTATTTTTAAACAATGGTTGAAATGGGTTTTAATTAATCACCAGAAGCATGACTGTGCTCAAATTTTTACTGAATAACTAGGAATTCATAAAAAAGAAAAATATTGGTTTAATAGGGTAACAAATAATGATGAAATCTATTTTGATAAATTTCAAAGAATATTAAAATTACATTTTATAATATATGCAGACTTTGTAGCTCATTTAAAACCCGTCGCCTATTGTATCCCTGATCCATCGAAGTCATATACGTAAACAATACATGAACATGTAGTTTGTTCTTATGGATACTATATAAAATGTTCATATGATGATAAACTGTCTATATACAGAACATACTCAGAGCCTAATTGTACAAAAATGTTTTGAAAAATGATATTAGCAATATACATAGGATAAATTGTTTTCAAAAATGTCCACTTTCTTTAACTAATGAAGAGAAGGATAAGACAATCGCAATTATGTTATATTAGGTGATGAAATCACAGTAGACTATGACTGGAATACTAGTAATTTTAGAGCTGTTAGTCACGAATTATTTAGTAGCACAAAGTATCGTGTTCCATTTTTCATTCCTATTCTATTTCACAATCTAAACAATTATGATGCTCATTTTATTGTTCATGCTTTGAATTTTAAAGATTGAGAAATAAAAATAATTCCACAAAATAAGTAAAAATATATTTCATTCTCATATAAACTTAATATGTCGTATAGTTCATTTGCGGTTTTTAGATTATTTTTAATTTATGATCTACTAGAGTTTAGATATATAGATGTTATATAAAGACCAATTTGCAGAATTAAGAAATCAATTACAAACGAATTTTAATAAACTTATTAGGAAAGGTGTTTTTCTTCATGAATTTGTTAATTCTTATGAGTCCTTTAAAATTACATCTCTTCCAAATCAAGACGCTTTCTTTAACTCTTTAATACCAGTGTATCTAATTAAAATAATAAACATGCTTAAAACAATCAAGACGCTTTCTTTAACTCTTTAATACTAGTGTATCTAATTATAATAATAAACATGCTCAAAACGATGTCAGCCCAATTTAAATGTAAAATATGTTGGAATATTCCAATCTATATTTAAGAACTTATGTAATGCTTCTCACTGATATTTCTGATAACTTTAGAATTTTTTATATCTAATGTGATATAATTGTAATTATTTATTTTCTTCTTTTTACACTAAGCTGTACACCTATCTATAATATATTTTTGCCACGCAAAATGAGCTCTATTTTAAAATTAACCTGTAACCTTAAGTACCCTGAACATTTACATGATCTTAATTCAGATTTACCTTTATGCCTGAAAAACATTGTAAACGGTTATAGTAAAGATAAGAAATTAGTATCAAATTTTTATAATAAAACTAAAATATAATTTACTATAGAAATCTCAAACAATGTTTACAACTTACTATGAAGTAAATTAGGGTTCATAGAATTTTACAGTTTAAGCATAGTCCTTAGTTGAAATATATATATATATATACATTTAAATACACAAGTAAGAACTACAGCTAAAAGTGACTGAAAAAAGATTTTTATAAATAATACATTCTTTGGTAAATCTATGGAAAATGTTAAAAACGTGAATTTGTGAAAAAAAAAGATATTTATTTGGAGAATTATAAGTCGTGTCTATGTATCACAAATGTAAATATTTCACGTGCAGAATTCGAAGTGTGAAACACACTATATTACACAAAAAAATAAATAAACTTGTTGTAGACTTATATAAATACTTAACCATTGTTTTTTATCTTTATAATATCCAAGTTTCGTTTTATTAAAGTTTAATAATAAAGTAACTATAAATGTTATCACTAGGATAGTCTGAAGTATCGAAAAAAAAGTGTATGGTATAATAATGAAAGTTATACATCAAAATTTTTATTTTTCCAATATACAAAATCGTAACAAGTATTTCGAGAGTCCTACAGACTTCACAAAAATTAATAAAACTTGTTGTAGATTTATAATTGCTTGATGTAATTGCCGAATCTAAAGTTTTCAAGAAAATTGTGACAAAAAAGAGATTTATTTGGAGAACTATAAGTCGTGTCTATGTATCACAAATGTAAATATTTCACGTGCAGAATTCGAAGTGTGAAACACACTATATTACACAAAAAAAAAAAAAAAACTTGTTGTAGACTTATATAAATACTTAACCATTTGTTTTTTATCTTTATAATATCCAAGTTTCGTTTTATTAAAGTTTAATAATAAAGTAACTATAAATGTTATCACTAGGATAGTCTGAAGTATCGAAAAAAAAGTGTATGGTATAATAATGAAAGTTATACATCAAAATTTTTA
The DNA here is from genome assembly GCA_946406115.1 of Apoda limacodes. NCBI lineage: Eukaryota > Metazoa > Arthropoda > Insecta > Lepidoptera > Limacodidae > Apoda > Apoda limacodes. The sequence goes on from OX291559.1 coordinate 16,100,942, forward strand.
TATTTCCAATATACAAAATCGTAACAAGTATTTCGAGAGTCCTACAGACTTCACAAAAATTAATAAAACTTGTTGTAGATTTATAATTGCTTGATGTAATTGCCGAATCTAAAGTTTTCAAGAAAATTGTGACAAAAAAGAGATTTATTTGGAGAACTATAAGTCGTGTCTATGTATCACAAATGTAAATATTTCACGTGCAGAATTCGAAGTGTGAAACACACTATATTACACAAAAAAAATAATAAACTTGTTGTAGACACGACTTATAGTTCTCCAAATAAATCTCTTTTTTGTCACAATTTTCTTGAAAACTTTAGATTCGACAATTACATCAAGCAATTATAAATCTACAACAAGTTTTAGTAATTTTTGTGAAGTCTGTAGGACTCTCGAAATACTCGTTACGATTTTGTATATTGGAAATATAAAAATTTTGATGTATAACTTTCATTATTATACCATACACTTTTTTTTCGATACTTCAGACTATCCTAGTGATAACATTTATAGTTACTTTATTATTAAACTTTAATAAAACGAAACTTGGATATTATAAAGATAAAAAACAATGGTTAAGTATTTATATAAGTCTACAACAAGTTTATTTATTTTTTTGTGTAATATAGTGTGTTTCACACTTCGAATTCTGCACGTGAAATATTTACATTTGTGATACATAGACACGACTTATAGTTCTCCAAATAAATCTCTTTTTTGTCACAATTTTCTTGAAAACTTTAGATTCGGCAATTACATCAAGCAATTATAAATCTACAACAAGTTTTATTAATTTTTGTGAAGTCTGTAGGACTCTCGAAATACTTGTTACGATTTTGTATATTGGAAAAATAAAAATTTTGATGTATAACTTTCATTATTATACCATACACTTTTTTTTCGATACTTCAGACTATCCTAGTGATAACATTTATAGTTACTTTATTATTAAACTTTAATAAAACGAAACTTGGATATTATAAAGATAAAAAACAATGGTTAAGTATTTATATAAGTCTACAACAAGTTTATTTATTTTTTTGTGTAATATAGTGTGTTTCACACTTCGAATTCTGCACGTGAAATATTTACATTTGTGATACATAGACACGACTTATAATTCTCCAAATAAATATCTTTTTTTTTCACAAATTCACGTTTTTAACATTTTCCATAGATTTACCAAAGAATGTATTATTTATAAAAATCTTTTTTCAGTCACTTTTAGCTGTAGTTCTTACTTGTGTATTTAAATGTATATATATATATATATTTCAACTAAGGACTATGCTTAAACTGTAAAATTCTATGAACCCTAATTTACTTCATAGTAAGTTGTAAACATTGTTTGAGATTTCTATAGTAAATTATATTTTAGTTTTATTATAAAAATTTGATACTAATTTCTTATCTTTACTATAACCGTTTACAATGTTTTTCAGGCATAAAGGTAAATCTGAATTAAGATCATGTAAATGTTCAGGGTACTTAAGGTTACAGGTTAATTTTAAAATAGAGCTCATTTTGCGTGGCAAAAATATATTATAGATAGGTGTACAGCTTAGTGTAAAAAGAAGAAAATAAATAATTACAATTATATCACATTAGATATAAAAAATTCTAAAGTTATCAGAAATATCAGTGAGAAGCATTACATAAGTTCTTAAATATAGATTGGAATATTCCAACATATTTTACATTTAAATTGGGCTGACATCGTTTTGAGCATGTTTATTATTATAATTAGATACACTAGTATTAAAGAGTTAAAGAAAGCGTCTTGATTGTTTTAAGCATGTTTATTATTTTAATTAGATACACTGGTATTAAAGAGTTAAAGAAAGCGTCTTGATTTGGAAGAGATGTAATTTTAAAGGACTCATAAGAATTAACAAATTCATGAAGAAAAACACCTTTCCTAATAAGTTTATTAAAATTCGTTTGTAATTGATTTCTTAATTCTGCAAATTGGTCTTTATATAACATCTATATATCTAAACTCTAGTAGATCATAAATTAAAAATAATCTAAAAACCGCAAATGAACTATACGACATATTAGGTTTATATGAGAATGAAATATATTTTTACTTATTTTGTGGAATTATTTTTATTTCTCAATCTTTAAAATTCAAAGCATGAACAATAAAATGAGCATCATAATTGTTTAGATTGTGAAATAGAATAGGAATGAAAAATGGAACACGATACTTTGTGCTACTAAATAATTCGTGACTAACAGCTCTAAAATTACTAGTATTCCAGTCATAGTCTACTGTGATTTCATCACCTAATATAACATAATTGCGATTGTCTTATCCTTCTCTTCATTAGTTAAAGAAAGTGGACATTTTTGAAAACAATTTATCCTATGTATATTGCTAATATCATTTTTCAAAACATTTTTGTACAATTAGGCTCTGAGTATGTTCTGTATATAGACAGTTTATCATCATATGAACATTTTATATAGTATCCATAAGAACAAACTACATGTTCATGTATTGTTTACGTATATGACTTCGATGGATCAGGGATACAATAGGCGACGGGTTTTAAATGAGCTACAAAGTCTGCATATATTATAAAATGTAATTTTAATATTCTTTGAAATTTATCAAAATAGATTTCATCATTATTTGTTACCCTATTAAACCAATATTTTTCTTTTTTATGAATTCCTAGTTATTCAGTAAAAATTTGAGCACAGTCATGCTTCTGGTGATTAATTAAAACCCATTTCAACCATTGTTTAAAAATAATAAGTTAATTTGTAATTAATTAGAACATTTTGTAAAGTTTTTTTTTTCTTTGTTAAACTCTAATTCAAACATATTAATGCTAATGTCATTTTGTTTTTCTACCTTGGGTATATCAGATAATTTGATTGGGAACTGAATATTATTAAACGTTAGTTTATTTTTGATGGCTAAAGTATGATGATACACTATCGGAATGTGTATTTGCAGGATATAGTCCACTTAAAATATTGTTGATCGTTCTTTTTTACGAATATACGAAGATCCCCGTAAGGGATTGAACTTATTAACATGCATTTCTAAGAACTGTTTTTTTAAAGGTCTACCATTTTCTTTTTTTTTCTAAATCACTATGTGACATTACACATTTTATTTTTAATGTCATCACTTAAAGGTTCTGAATAATTTTTTAATTCACCAATTTTTATCCAATTCCTAATAGACAAATTTAAAAATTCAAAAGAATTTTTTAAATCTTTTGTTTCCTGATCAAAATCTGCATGAATAATAAAATAGTATTGATTCTTCAATTGATGCTATAAATACTTCACAAGTGATATAACAGACACATAAAGTAAATTATGATTAAGAATAAGACATTTCTATTTGTGTTTCTTAGATCGTAAGTGCTGAGCATAGAATCTTTGGTTAACCTGTAAATCACATATTTGACACATCATGTTGACGTCGATACTAGTTGTAAATCTTTAACACTATTATCAGCTTTTCTCTTTAAACTTCGACCGACTTGAATTGAAGGTTTTCTGTAGGTATAACATGTCAAGTCATATCAAGCGTGAACCGACACGTCTCCAGGTTAAGTTTTTGTAAAGCGTGAGTGGACACACCCCTAAAATCTTGAGATACACCCTCGGGGGGACTAGTTTTTGGAATGTCACCACCAACATCATTGTAATTAAATAGGAATAGGTTATACACAGAAGTCACTGTGACGTCACGCGGTAGTTTTGGTCAAGCGTGAGTCGACATACCCCAGACACAGGGGGGTGGTTTTTGGAGAATGGTCAAGCGCGAGTCGCCACACCCCAGACACAGGGTGGTTTTGAGAGTGGTCAAGCGCGAGTCGTGCGGGGCAGAAAAGTTTTTAGGCGAGGGGTTGGGGTAGTGCGCCAGAACCAACAAATCCCCTGTAGTGGTCAAGCGTGAGTCGTACAGGGCAGAAAAATTGGGGAGTTTTTTTTGAGGCGAGGGGTTGGGGTTGGGGTTGGAGGGTAGTGCGCCAGAACCAACGATGTTTTGAGAGTGGTCAAGCGCGAGTCGTACAAAGCAGAAAAATTGGTGAGCTTTTTTTTAGGCGAGGGGTTGAGGTTGGGGGGAAGGGTACTTATATTCCTAACCCGCGAGTAGCTGCCGGCGTCAAAAAGGCAATACCTAGAAGAACACGACCTGGTCAGTGATCGTCAATATGGCTTTCGCCACGGTCGTTCGACTGGTGACCTTCTTGTGTATCTCACACATTGGCATTGAGAGTCAGGGGGAGGCATTGGCATGTAGCCTGGACATAGCAAAGGCGTTCGATCGGGTCTGGCACCGGGGTCTTCTATCGAAGTTGCCATCTTACGGAGTGCCCGAGGGTTTTTACAAATGGGTGGCTAGCTTTTTGTCCGGTAGACGCATACGAGTCGTAGTTGACGGTAGTTGCTCTGATAGCATGGACATTAATGCCACTCCCCGCAAGGCTCTGTGCTGTCTCCTACGCTCTTTCTTCTGCATTTCAATGACATGTTATCCATCAACAACATACATTGCTATGCAGATGACAGTACTGGAGACACTTATTACACGGGTCGTGCAAACATCCCTCGTTCCGTTGTGGAGGAAAACCGCGGAGAACTTGTGTCTCAAATCGACACCACACTGTCCAAGGTCTCTGACTGGGGACGGGTAAACTTGGTCCGATTCAACCCTACAAAGAAACAAGTCTGCGCGTGCACCGCTAAGAAAACCCCATTCACTGTAGTTCTACAATTCCAGAACACTCCCCTCTCAATTTCCAAGAGCATTGGGATCCTTGGTGTCGACATCTCCAGCGATGTTCAGTTCTGGCGTCCAAAAAACTAGGTGTACTCAACAGAGCGAGGCAGTACTTCACGTCGGGGCTGAGGTTGCTGCTTTACAAGTCGCAGGTTCGGCCCCATATGGAGTACTGCTGCCATCTCTGGGCGGGTGCACCCGGATACCAGATTGGACCTTTTGACTCGGTTCAACGACGGGCTGTGAGAATTGTCGACGATCCCAAACTCACTTGCCGTATAGAATTGATGGAGCGTCACGACGTTGCTATGGCTCGCTGCGAATTTTTGAGCGAAGCCAAAAATATCCTCTAGTAGTATATCAGATTGGTCAAACGTGAACCCTTAAGTCTAAGGAGAGGTTTTGCCTCCCTGTATGTGTTCTACCGCTTGTACAGTGGGATGTGTTCTGAGGAATTGTTCGAAATGATGCCCACGGCTACTTTCTACCATCGCACAGCTCGCCATCGGCAGGGAATTCATTCACACACTTTAGAACCGAAATGGTCGCGTACAGTGCGGTTTCAGAGAAACTTTCTCCCGCGAACGCTTGGGTTGTGGAATGAGCTCCCTGCCAAGGTTTTCTCGAAGGACTACAGTATGGGGTTCTTGAAGAAAGAAGTTAGTGGATTATTGAATGGTCGGCAACGCGCGAGTTATGCCCCTGGTGTTGCAAGCGTCCATAAGCCACTGTGACCGCTTAACATAAGGCGGACCGTGTGCTTGTTTGCCACCTTAGTGGTATATAAAAAAAAATAAAAAAAAATGTAAAAAATATTGAAATAAAAAAAAAACAACCGTTTATTTCAATATCTATTTAAATTATGTTCTACTTAAATGCAGGCATTTTAATAATGTGGTTTCATTAAAATCTCGTATGGGAACGCTACGTATCTTATCTATATACGTAATTACTCAAGAAGAGAAACATATAATATATATTAAAACTATCTCCAAATAAAGCAACTCTAAAAAATGTAATCTTCGATACAATTAAATAAACTGATTCCAAGAAAAATCTGATTTTTATTGTTTTGTTTACACTTATATGGATTCATCGTTCACTAAGACCAAAAACAAGTAGAAACAGTAAAACATAGAACCTCTATTTCAGGGTTGGTTTGAAAGTATAATAGTATAAACTTAACAAACTTGAAAGATTTCATAAATATTATAATTTTTGGTCAGGTAATTTTGAAGAAATGGTTTGAGAAAGTCAGGGTTTTTTTTTGGGAATTAGAGTGGACACCCTGAAAGAGATAACAGACAGACAGCGTTACTTTCGCATTTTTAATATTAGTATCAATCAAATACATAGATAACATCCACTAGATTCCGAAAGTTAAAAGCATCTCTTCAGCTTTAGTGTATAAATAAAGTAAACTAAAAAATATTTAAAAGAATTTACGTCGATCGAAAATTATTTATAAATTATGTTTGTATGGGAAGCTAAGCACCGAGCCCACTTTTTAAATGAATATTATCGTTGGAATCTCTAGGTGTTTACGTTTATACATTGGAAGCTTAATAACAACTTCAAAAATAACCATTTAAAAAATATTCGTAACATTTATTTAATATTTCAATCAAAATAAATATTTTATAAAGATATAAAGATGTCACTAGCTTACACGTGCGTGATAATGATCGAAACAGCAACAAAAATGCGAAAAAAAATTAAAAAAACAACACACAATCACCTTTTATAAATGACCAGTATAACGTGAACCATGGACAGAAAAGATACAATGTAAATTATTATCTATTTACCAATGCAAAGTAACTCCATCCGTTTTATAGTTTGATGTTCTACTACCCACTTTACTGAGCACGAAGACATTTTGATCTAATTACTACAAATATCATGTTTTATCTACAATGAACGATGCTATGTTGACCAGTGCTAATTTCTGGTCGTTAGTGAATCGTACGTTTTGGCTCTTGTATTTAATACGTGCAGATTCACGTATGAGTTGTGAGCTAGCGTCGCCTTGTATAAGGGATCCACGCCGGTCGAAGGGACGACCCCAAGAGCGACAACCCAAGTCAAGGCGGGGAGCCCTTGAGCGTTAGGCGCTATATGGGCTGAGACTTCTTTAGAGTCTCGTCCCAAAAGCCCGGTGAAGCACAAAAGGCTGCAACAGCCAACTGCACAGTCAGTTCAGAAAAAAAAAAGAGATCTAGTGGATGTTATCTATGATCAAATAACACAAAAAGTGCAGATATCAATCAGTCTGTATTCTTAAATAAAGCATACTCATACTTATTCATAAAACATTCTACATAAATCTAACCTACAGCGACATTATGATGCAATTTGAGATAATAGAGTTGGGCCTGTGACTCCAGTTCCTGCAGCGACCGTACGACGGGTGCCATCTGGGTTACGTGATCCTGGAGACAATATTTGCGTTTGAAAAACATTGTACAATATGTATAAATGTATTATCATAGTATAAGATATGACATGCAGACTATAGAAGCGACACTTCTCGGCCGAAAACGGTGAAAGTCACGCTAATACGGTGTTAACCTTCAATTCAGTCGTGTCGGTAATAGCGATTCATGTTGAAGTAAAATCCGACGTTTGGACATTTATGGGCAACGCGACCTAACATAATATGACTTGCCGGACAGCTGCCGAATGGCCATATGTGGCCATTTCGCCATATGCGCCTACGATGGCCGACTGTATGAATGAAATTGAATGTTCAGGCAATGATAGCTATTAGCCAACAAAAAATCAAACTAGGCATGTGGAGGCAGCACGAACTTTTCCGTTGCTATTAAAAAAAATGAAGGCCTTTAAGTTTGACGACTGCTCGACGCGGAGCTCATAGTCCAGTTATATTTGTCTATCAGAAACTTTATGAGAAGTTAAGCAACGTTAGGCGTGGTCAGTCATTGGATGGGTCACACTAAGGTGATTAGTGACATATTTTTCATAGTTCCTCGGAGATAAATGGTTTTGTAACCGTTATTTCGAACACACTTTTTGGACAAGAGTTCATTTACCTGATACCCTGATCCAACTTGCTTCCTCTTCTCTCCGTAGACGACTTTCCCATCGAACTCGTTGCAAGGGACTTTCATATCTGGCTCTACCTGCTGGATTGTTATGTTCAAATGATCTTCTATATCAGCCAAATACTAAAAATAAAAAAAAAAGATAATTAATTTTTTAGAACGAAAGTGGTCGTGTGGACACAGAAAAGAACGGTGAATTGTGTATCATACACATGGGTTTGGGTTTTGTATAAAGATAAATGTTACAAAAATGATTTTAAAGGCATAAAGTATTTGACAGTTTAGTTAGAATGGTCAACGGTATAATATCGCACAAGCCTACATCAGTAACCTGCCATATCGCCGTATTTCGTCATCTTTGACGAATGCGTTTGAGTTGCATCTTGCTTTCGCCCGGTACCTGATGACGTAATCTCACGTAACACTTATCCCTCTAAAGAGGGAGAAATCCAGGCGCAATATTTTATTTATACCATGACTTTAATAAACCCACCCAACACTGGAAAAAATTAATACTTGTAGCCACTATTTCAGTTAAAAATCTACTCCAATATAGAAGAACATATGTAATGGCTTTAACTATCAAAAACGCGACATTTTTTATTTGCCTCAATAGAAAAAAATATAAACATACTTCTAAATTTTCTGTTTCTTTTTAGTTGTTAACCTCCATCGGGTAACATATATAATATTAAAATAACAATATACAATTTAATAAAAACTATGTAAAAACTTTAGTTAAACCCACCCCACTGGAACTGGACCAATGGAAGGTATATACTGACCTGAGGTTCGTTGTACCACATACAGCAACCCTTGGGGCGGTCATCAATCAGGTTGGTGTTCCAACAGTTGCGGCCACGGGACGAGCACCATTCCCCGTGGTACCACACCTGTGCACATTAATGTTATGTAGCCGGCTTATCAAAGGTAACGGAGCCAGTATATCGAAAACGTCTTTAAAAATGTTAAGGCCTCACCACCTTATAAGCAGAACTAAAGTTTTTGGTGAAAAGAAGCTGTCCCTTATGGGTGTGTATCCAGCCAATGGTTATTAGCCAATTTTTGACGATGTATAAGAAGTAAATAGAATCAGGATTAGGCAGTAACTTGTTCTTTCAGGGTGTCCACTCTAATTCCCAAAAAAAAATTCCTAACTTTTCCCTGACTTTCACTGACCATTTTTTCAAAATTCCCTGATCCAAAATTATAATATTTATGAAATCTTTTCAGTTTGTTAAGTTTATACTATTATACTTTCAAACAAACCCTGAAATAGAGGTTCTATGGTTTACTGTTTCTACATGTTTTTGGTCTTAGTGAATTCAACAATGAATCCATATTAATGTACACAAAAAAAGACAAAACAATAAAACTAAAAGTCTATGTCTGACAAACACTCTAAAAAACTGCTTAGTAAATGTTCAGCAGTAGACCGCTCCATAAAAACACTAGTCCAGTATCTTGATTCAACTTTGTCTGAATCTGTGTTCCAGATTCGGAATACCAAATCCATTTGGCATTTTTGTGACACCTTATTTAGGCTCTCGTCAAAGGCAACTACATATAATTTACAATTTTTAATTATATTTGTTCTTAAATATAGCGCTTTACCGAGATTTATGACGTATGCTGCCTTAGTTTTGCCCATTGAATAAGCTAGTGCGATCTTGCTGTCAGTAAACATTCTCTTAAAGGCTTTTGAAGTTCTGTCACATGAATTTAAGCTCATTTTATCAAAAATTACCTCTAACGCCCAGATTATTTCAGCAGACGTAACTGCATCGACCTTATATGTAAAGTCATATGCAGTTTTGGGAGGTACGGACGGCTCTGCAACTGTTGTTGTAGTTGCACTAGTACTAGGATTGCTGTATATTGTCAATACGAGCTTTATTTTGAAATATTGATATAAGCTGTAGTTTTTTCTTTTATTTCAATATTTTTTATATGTTTGGGCCCTTTGGCATGTGATACTAAGGCTGGTTTGCCCATATTACTAAAATTATAAATATTTTTTTGCAACACATTCTGCAGTAAGCAGCTGTTGTATCATTTGAATCTTCATCAAGCCAATCTACAAATTCTAAGTTCACTTTGGGATCTAGCCACACTTTATTAAAATGACACTTTTTGAATTAATTTTGACATTTATAATTTAATCACTTAACACTAATAGTTACTATAATAAACGGAAATGATGTTGATCAAAAACTATTACTAAGTAGTTTACTAAAACGGAGAAATCTTATTATGTCACAAAGAAACATAAATTTATCCCTCCATTAGCCTGAAAATGAAAATGCTTCTATAGACTAGATTAGGGTCAGCTAGAACATAAAAATATCCCTCATAATCAATCACTATGATAGTAGCATTTTTGTTTCACCTAATTTTTTTTCTAAATACCATTTTTTTCCCTGACCTTACCATAAGCTTCCCTGACTTTCCCTGACCACTGTTAGCTTCCCTGACTTTTCCCTGACTTTCCAGAAAGTGGACACCCTGGTCATTTAACCACGGAAAATTCAAAAGTTCCATCAGGATTAACGATAACAGACTTCCAAGTGGACGAACTGTAGCTACAACAAACTTACTATTAGGAGTAGATGTAGAAATCCCAAACTGACAACGGAATCCTTTGCAGGCTGGCCAACGGTAGTGTGGCGACACCCCAAACCTTATTTACTGACATAGCGTCTAGGTCCGCTCCTCGCCGAAATCATTTTTCTTTTTATACCACTCAGGTAGGAAACAAGCATACGGTCCGCCTGGTGGTAACGCTTGCAACACCTGGGGCATCACTCGAGCGTTGCCGACCCTTCAGAAATCCAATAACTTCTTTCTTGAAGAACCCCATACTGTAGTCCTTAGAGAAAACCTTGGCCGAGAGCTCATTCCTCAACCTAAAGGGTACTACAGCCTGGCTATTAAAAGCCATATCTGTTACTGTTATTAATATCGCAACTTGCGGAATAAACTCTTTGCAATTCAAACTACAATTTCATTTCATTGCCCTCGTCAAGACACCTCATCTTTACGTTACCATAGCATAGCTAGAAGCATGTGATTAAGCTAACCAAACAAGCGTTAGGTTAGTTATTTTATAACTGTTGTTAATATAGATGGAGCACATGCTAACCGCTCTGGTGTAGTTTACCTTTTCTGGTACCGCTGAGACGATGCTGATGGCTAGCCCCATACGCTCGGCGCGACCCACTCGCCCAATGCGATGGACGTAGTTAGATTTCTCGTCCGGCAACGTTATGTTGATCACTAACATATAAAAAAATAATGTATTAGTAAAAAAAACTAACTTTTATTTACTATATTTGTATTATTAAATGTAAGTTAAAATTCCGACTTAGTTAAACCATGACATATAATAGTCTCTAATAGTAGGTTAGCTCGGTCTGTAGACGGATCAACAATGAGGTGCGGTATAAAAGAGCGAGCGGCGTCCCCTTGCACCGGTTTGCGGAACTATAAACCGGTACTCTTACCACCACTCTATCACTCGTCCCGCATGACAGCTGGTGAGCAAATCTGCTTCTGATACAGTATATCTAGACTAAGGTGGGTTTATATATGTCCCACATGTTTTTCAATTTATTTTATGGCCTGCAAGAACTTTTAAGCTCTTAATTTTTTTATTGTCCCATATGTCGTCGTAAATTACCAGCTTTAAAGTAATAAGTGGTAAAATAAAAGACCAGAGACGAATCAAAATAGCCGCTTTGCTAGTTTTTGACGAATTATAAAATGAAATGACATACTGCGATAAGTAGGCTTTTATAAATGAATAATTCGTATTATTCTTTTTGCATATAAATAACCGTGTGCAAAAATGTTTTAATAATAATAATTAAAAAAATACAGACAGACTCGACAGTGATTTTAGACATATTTTCCTTTCTCTGGGATCCACCATGGGTAACAAAAGCGCATAGCACCCCCTATCTTTGATAAAACTAGCGCATAGCATCCCTTATCCATGTTACCACTAGCTCATAGCGCACGCTATCCATGGTAAAGCCGTACAAAATATATAAAATAAATACATAATAATACTCACTGAAAGGTAGTCCAGAGATATCAATGCCTCTCGCAGCGACATCGGTGCATATCAGAAACTGGGCCTGTTTCTGCTTGAACTTTTCAAGGTTAGCTTTTCGCTCGGCCGGTTTTCGGTCGCCATGCAGGCAAACGCACGAGAATTCGTTACCGAAAGATTTTAAGTAACGCTCTAAATTGTCACAGTCTAACTTTGTGCGGAGGAATATTATTGCTCTGATGACAAAAAAAGGCAATAAGTAAAAAAATATTTTAGCATACTATTTCACGTATTTGTACCATTCCTAAGAACAAAATAAATAGGTACAGAAGGTCCACTTATGATGTACTTGATTTAAAGTACTTATCACAGTGTCCAGGCAATTGCGAATGACTTCCCCTAGTCAATTCCTTTAAAACTACTTTAACTCGACTGAATACGTCTACGCGACGCGACGTACGATGTCTACCGCGCTTAGTATATATTGGTCCTTCTGTATATATTTATTTTGTGCCCTTGAGTTTTGCTGGAATGAACTTTATCTCAGTGAAGTCCTATTACAGCCCGATTCTTATGGCATAGTAAGAATTTTGCTTTATCTGTGGTCTATATTATTCGTTTATTTTTAATTTTTCGTACATTTAAAACAAAAGCGAGATAAAATATTTTTCTCACCTATCCATTTTGTGTTCCCTGATAGCCCGTAAGCAGTATTCACCTTTCAGTATCTTCACGGCTTCGGAAAGAGTTTCAGGTGTAGTGTTACCGCTGCGTATGTTGTCTTTTGCGTGCACACCGTCTGTTTGCACGTGTCTGAATAATATAAAATGATGTAAAAGTGGTTTTTTTCTGATACTCGATTTACGGACGTCCCTACGACTTAGAAATTACACAGCATCTGTACATATTTATGTGATAAAGTTACCTGCGTAGTGTCTCCCAGCAGCGATCCTTCTGTGGATCCGCTATGACCACCACGTGGTGCACAGTCTCTGGCACAGAGTCTTCTCCTTTTAAGTCCACCCACGTTGGGAAGTGCATCAATTTTTCCTGTGAGAATTTAGATTTTACTGCATGACTTCCATATGCAAAAAAAAAAGTTTTAGTAAGCGCAACATTTACAATGTGGGTATCAAACCCAGTGAAAAAAAAAGTCAATCCACACTAACTCCTCTCAAAAAGTCCACTGTTCATCCATACTATAAATGCAAAAGAAAGTTTTTTAGTTTATTTGTTTGTCCTTTCTTTGCGACGCAACGGAGCATCCAAATAAGCTGTAATTTAGCTTAAAGATAGTTAAAGAGAAGAAGAAGGAAATAAAAAAAAGAAAAAAGAATAACTAAATGTAAATTCTACGAGAACGAAATAAATAGCAACAGTTAACCTTTCCAATGAGTTAAAGTACTAACGCGGATAGTCGACTTTAGCGCGAGCGAGTCATGGGCAAAAGCCTAGTTGTGTTTAAAATATATGAAAGTCTTACAGTATCGTTTTTCGTCCTGAGAGTTATTAAAAAAAAAATATTATTTATTAAAACAGAAGTCTACTCAACCAGTTTCTAGTGCCACACACTTTTCTGACCCGGCGGTCAAAAATCAAACTTTAATCGCCATATTGAAATGGTGTGAACTTGACCACACTAACGACCAAACACCCACGGTAAGAAAAGTTTGTTGCACTGTACATGGACCATTGATTTATGCAAACCTCACCGGGAGTCACTTTAAAGAGTGTTCGTAAAACAAAGGGAAGCAAATTATACCGCCATTTTCTTGACTTCAAAGGCGTGCAAAGTGGCTGAACAAACGACCATCTGTAGACGGCGACCATCTGACGTGATCTTGGGGATCTGACGGTGAAGTCGCTCTATTAACTCTCCGTAGCCAGCCTTTAGCAAGCCGTCCGCTTCGTCCAGCACGAAGAAACGACAGTGCGTTAGAGCCAAGTAGCCTGTACCAAAAAGTAATATTAATATACTATCATGCGAGCTACAGAGGTCGGTAAAGTTATACAAGACGAGCACCTGCAGTACGCTGGTGTACATCTACGAAGGGTCCTATCCATGATTCATAATTTGTGTTTCAGTCATGCCTATTTAGTAAATAACCTATTTTGTTGCCGTACGCGAAAACACAACAGGAAATATTGCAGATAAAGGTAACTATATACCAATATCATTAGCTATAATTATTGCCAAAGTCTAAGATCGGATGCTGGATAATCACTCATGCAAAGATGTTCAATTCAATGATGGTCAGTTGTTTTAAGCTGGGCTTGTCTACAGAGAGTGTTATACTCTGTTTAAAACATATGGTAAGATATCTAAATAACAAAACCCTAGTCTATGCTTGCTTGTTTTCTTGATTTGTCAATTGCATCGGCTTCGGTCTGTTATAAAGTTAGAGACACCAATGTGCCCAATGATATGTTTTATTAGTGTTGGTACGAAAATCAATTTAAATAAAAAGGTCAGGAACCCTTTCGGTCACATACAGGTTGAGGTGCGGGGTAAGACCGGATGTACAGTGTAAAATATACTAGTCAGATGTTACAGGAATTATTCCAAAGAAAAATTCTTTTAATTCCATACCTCATACCCATTGACCAACCCAGATTTCAATCCTAAACTAGTGCTTAGTCAAGATATTCTACTGTCAGAGTGTTTTAATCTTGGACCTTTATATGATCGAGTTTGTTATGTTAATATCTGTGCGTACGAATTTTGCCGACGCGCCATAACATTTAGTCACAATTGTAAAGCTGACTTACCTCCTTGAATAAGATCTTCTAGTCGACCTGGAGTGCCCACCACAATGTCGATGCCAGCATTTAGCTGGTTGATCTGATCCTTGACATTAATACCTCCCACAACCAGCAATTCCCGGACTTTGGGGTTCTCCAAGTGTTTCTTGAACTTGGTGATTTGATTGCATGTCTGTTCTGCCAGTTCTCGAGAAGGCTGTTGGAGAAAAAGAGTCGTTTTCTATTAAGCTAATCAATCACCGATCATAGCAGTTACAAGTGACTACTATGAATAGGTATTGCCCAGGTGTTCCAAGCGTCCATAGGCTGCGGTTATAGCTTGATTGCCACCTTAGTGGTAATTGTACCTTAATGTTTACCTTGCTGGTAATAAACTACGCGATTTTATTTTTCACAATTTGGTTATTATATGGGACTGCACGCACAGGCGATTTTAAATTCACGCCGCATAAATAAGCACCTACGCGAAATTTAATCCATGCCGAAAAAAATCAGGCGTGTACTATTATTCTGTGGTACGGTATGTGTTCTGTGACATGGTAAGATGGTATCTTTATGTGTTCCATCCCCAGAAGGGTTACCACTGGTTACCACCAGTGACTGAACACATACCAACATCATAATGGGGGGATAGCCTTTTTTCATAAACCACTCCGGTCCTGTAGGACAAGGGGTAAGCCGATCGTCGTCTGATGACCTGCTGGTGGCAGTATATATGTCCCATACGTTGTTAACTGCCAGTTTTAAAGTAATAAGTGGTAAAACGAAAAACCAAGGGACTGAATAATATTGCCAGTTCCTGACTAACTATGAGAAGTCATGGTTGTGCAGGAGTGTAGGCTTCATTGTGTTGTGCCAATTGACACTCAAAACGTCCATCGAGTGTACCTACCTTAAAATCCAATACTCCGCATTTATTAGAGATAAAAATCAAATCAGTGCCAGACTGCCAATGTGTACAGTATGAAAACACATTGCTAGAAAGATTTTTGTACACTTATAATAGGTATGTTAAAATTGACGATATTACACCATAATATATTAATTGAAAAAAAATATCCTCACCTCAATAATAATGGCTTGAGGTGCATTATTGACTGGCTTTGCATCAGCAGTAGTACCAGCGACGACCACATTCTGTTTGACACACTCTTTCGGCGCCTGGCAGACAGCTGTGTAGCCACTAGGTAGAGGATACTGCCGGAATAAAATACACACAAGTTTTTTTTGAGAATAGTTGAACTAGAAATACAACAATGTAAATTCTTTCTGCATTTTCTTAGTTGATTACTATGGAGACCTGCTGATGTAAATAATCTTGATGCTTTTATAGCAACTGCAGAACTTTATTTAAAAAGATGATTCCAAAATAATTTAGTAAACACAAGGATAACTTAATCACAAACAAGTAAGAATTTAAATATATCTTGATTTCTTTCGCACGCGCTAAGTCCTAATGAGGGTTTAGGCGTATGAAGCACCTCATTAACTAATTAACCGGACGCGCGATGGGTTAATGCCGTCATATTTTTTTTATACAAAATAGACTTAATCTTCTAAACTTTACTTTATATTTTGAATGAAAAAAAAAACAAAAACCCGAGAGCTCGACGTTTCAGCGGCATTATTTTTAATATGCCGAGCGCTAAATTGTTTGTTCTTTTTTAAATATTAAAATACAAAGTGAAATTAAAATCAGTTTTGTAGGATTTTTAATGAAGCACCTTGGACACTATACAATAATACAATAAAGGCGTGATCCGTGACTTCTAACACTAAAAACAAATGACGTGTGTATACACGCAAATGTGTGACAGTTCCAAGAGTGCGAACATTAGAGAGCGGTGGAGAGCGCGATGCTGCATGTAGTATCACTTTTGATGTCGCTATGTAAAGTACCCAACACTGCCATGTAAATAAAGTAAATATTTCGACACCGTTAGTGTCAGTGCAGTTTCACCTGCAGAAAAACCTATTCCCGTGGGAACTCTCAATCGGAACAAATGTTTTGTTAAGTAGTATTATATTCTTCTTGTCTCTTCAGCTGTCTCTGTCCTAAAAATTATGCCGATTGTATGTAAAAATGTGATAAGGCACGTGAGGAATAGGGCCCCACATAAAAGATATATAAGCATAAATATATTAAAGATATTTTAAGTATTTAGCTGTTGATTTCTATGTTTGTCGTAGTCTGAAGTTTTCGATGAAATGACAATAGACAAGTAGGGTTTGGTATTAAAAAACCTTGAGTATGTCACCTTGGCGGTTCCTGTTACTGTGCGCAGAGGAAAAGGTGTAGTGTCACCCGGGCAGGGCGTCGTGACGCTATCTCACATTCCTACGAAATCACCCGTCGGAATGTCAGTGGTACAAATGTACCACATGCCTATTAAATCGCTCACTATATCACACTGTTTCTAACAAACTCCCGTCGACACAAACGAACCGAACGCGGGATTTAATGTGTACTGACTTTTCCAAAGTCTTCCAAAAATTCAAAATCGAACAAACACTATACGCTACATCTACTAAGAACGCAATACGCGGGTGTGTGCGTAGTCATCCGCGACTATTCCAGAACTACAACAAGCAAGTGAGTGAAGTAACAAGCTTACTTTACCGAAGACTATCCTTAGGGGACAGATTTATTTTCCAAATTTAAATCCAAGAAACTAATTAGGAATAATGTAGCTTTCTAATACATATACCTTGGAAAATTATTGTCTTTCAGGGATTGTACAAGAAAATCGAGAGACAACTAGGCATTACAGGGAAAAAATACTGGGCAATGAATTATATATTCACAGGTTACATCCCAGTGAAATTAAAAAAAAAAGCTTTTAATAATAGCATCATCGCATGTCTGACACGTGGGTGTCAAACCTGGACAATAACAAAAAAATATCAAACAAGATTTCAGTCAGTCAACAAGCTACGGAGAGAAGTATTCTTAATATAAAACTCAAAGACAAAATCAGAGCAACGGAAATAAGGACAAAGACAAAAGTGATGGATGTAGCAAAATTTATAGAGGATGGAAATCTGATGCGCTGGCCACATTGCTAGAATAGATGAAATGAGATGGACAAAAAATTACAAAGTGGAAGACAAGAATAGGCGAGAGAAAAGTGGGGAAACCTAAGAATAGGTGGGTAGACAATATAATTCATAGAATGGGTTAAACAAAAAAAAAGTGGAACGAAGATGGAGATAAATACATAAGAAAATATTAGGATCGGAAGAGGCCTAAGGTCAACTGACCTCTCACACTACAAAACTTAAATTGTGTTATGTAATGTAAATATTAAAAAATAAGTGGAAGTAAGGCTTATATTATATTCTTTACCTTGAATGGAGTAGCGCCAAAATTAAAACTCATCTCTGCATTCTTGAGAACGACGGCTGGAAAATAGCAGTCGGCACGGCGCGATTGGTCTAGTTTAAATGCAACTCCGAGGTCTTCTCCATTTTTTGTGTAGCGTATCTCTCCAGTATTCAAGTTGAGTAAACAACCTAAGAATGTAAATATATGATTAATGGAAAATGAACCTATGTATTTTATAAAAATACAGTAGAGCCTCCTTAATCCAGACAGGCAAATAATCGGCCTTTGTTACGCGAGCGAGACTACAAAGTCACAAAGTACCTATATGCAGGACGATTGATGGCAACAGACTAGCTAGCTACGCGTGAGCCGACAGGCAGAATCTTAAATGCCATCCCGCTTTGTCACATACGCTCGACCATTCGCGTCATATATGTCCAAACAACTGCGATCACTTCTTGCCAGCTTATTTTGGCAGAAATTAACATTGTTTACATTGCATTGACGATTCAAAAGTGTTCTCAGAAACCTTTTTTTTTTGGCTTTAATTGAGTCAGTGGACTCAAATATTTCTCAGAAACCAATTATTTCAAATATTATTTGATCTGACCGAACAAGCGGTGGTCCGAATTAACAAGCCTCTACCCTAATGCTAAAATGCACAGTAATATTAATTATATTGTTAGCCCTCAATTTTGGTCTCCTTCAAAACTCTATTGATTTTTATATAAAATTTAATAGCAATTAAAATGTAAAATAGCATTTTTCTTAAGTCAATATTTGCAATAGGTTAGGCTTCTATTCTACAGAATAGAATGAGAATTATTGCACTTATCTCAAAAACTGAAACTGATTCTATTTTTAAGATATTTGGAAGCTACGGCACAAAATTTGTACCTTTAGAAGCTAAATATAACTCTATAAATATGCAATGCATTCTATAAGAACTATCCTGGTTAGATCCAAAATTGGATGCAATGATACAGATTATGTAGTGGCAGCATTATTGATAAAAATTATATTTAAATTACCTATAACATCACTCATTCCATAGGCATTACCATAATCGTCAAATTGTTTTGCATTAGACTTTTTGCCAGTGCCACCAAAACCGAAGCCCAATCTGTCAGTGCCAAGATCCAGCCTTGCCTAAAACAATAACTTGCACTTGATACACATATGAATCCTGGATTTCTGGAGAGAGCTGATATGTGTGAGTATTTACCCAACTCTAAGTGTGGTAAGTTAAATTCAAATTTCAATTCAAATGCTTTATTCT
Source organism: Apoda limacodes (assembly GCA_946406115.1). Classification (NCBI taxonomy): domain Eukaryota; kingdom Metazoa; phylum Arthropoda; class Insecta; order Lepidoptera; family Limacodidae; genus Apoda; species Apoda limacodes. Next base: position 16,120,181 of record OX291559.1, read on the forward strand.
CAAAAATAGGATATATAAATTTTTTGAAGTCAATAAAATAAAAGTTACTAGTTTCTACCATTTCGAAGACAAAATGGCATTCTGGTGAGAAGAAACGACAAAAAATCTCTTCAGCAGTCACTCTTTTAATAGTGATTAACCAATACAAATTTTCAAGTAATTTATGTTAACAAAAAATATTTAATCTCATGCATTTTTATCATCAAGGTAGTCTTGAATTGTGTAATAAGCTTCTGTTTTACAAAATTTTTAAACTCTTTATAGTTGAATTGACATAATTCTGCAAGAATTTTACTGTAAAAACAGATGATTTAAATAATTTATCTATTTTCTTAAGCCTTGTGTGGATCAAAGCAAGATTGTGTCTATTTTGAGTATTACGATTATGAATATCGCTATTCTTTTTAAAACAATCAATATTTTTATGGAAATAAATTAAATATACACTGAAACCGAAAGGTTAAGACGTTGATTTCCTTAAATTTATCTCTTAGAGATGTCTATGGGATAGAGTGTAAATTGCTCAAACAGCCCTCTTCTGCAGCATAAAGATTGTTTGAATATCAGCTGCGTATCATGTAAAATATGGTGGGACAACACGCCATGAAAGTAGTTTACTATCCAGGCAGTAGTTTTATCCGTAAGTTGATGAATCTTTTTGACAGCGAATGCTGCAGAACTATACCTGACTCAAAATCTATTTGCGATTCGGGTAAACAAAAATGACCTTAATGCGCGTCTTTCGCTTTGTTAGTCTATGCAACATAAACATAAATACATATAATATTTTTCATCATAAATTTGGAATTTTGTGTTATTTTAGGTTTAATCAGTGTCGTGGTTTGAAAACCAGGTAAAGAATGTGACAATAAAGGTAATCATGTAAGTATTTTAATGATTTATGATTAAATTACCAGAAAAAGTGAAAATTAAGTACAGTTAGGTTATGTTTACAAGATTTGCAAATAGATTTTGAGTCAGGTTTAAGCCTATTCACTAATCTAGCTAGTGGCAGGACCTTACAACTACACAACAAACAGTGGACAGAACAAACAGAGACTGCTCTTACTTTCTGGACAAAGACTTGTTGTGCAAGCTGTTGCAACTCAGCAGGAAAAACCTATGCTAAATAAACAGTTAGCATAATTAGCAGGTCACTGCCCACTACACAATCATTTTTTCAATATCTGCATTACTGACAGTCCCCTGTATAGGGGCTGCATGGTACAGTGGAGACACCTCACATAGTCCTACACTGAAAAAGTGTGTGCAACCAACAGGCAAGGCTCCTTAAGAATCCACAAAACATAACAGAGGTAGGAAGTGGTATGAGAATCATTGACATGTAAATGGGTTACCCTTGTACAATGGCCCTATTATGTACTAAAAACATAAGTCTAACTTACTAACTAAAATAAAAATCATGGCATAGCTTAAAAGCCATAATTTTCAAAACATTTGAAATTTTCGAAGATATGTTTTATGTGGTAGTTTTTTAAATTGAACCTGTATATAATTGCTTGAAATTACATTTGTATTAGACTAGCCTATCTCCGCAACTTTAGAAAAAGATTTTACCTACAAAAAAATCAAATGCTTATACAAATTTCATTTCTTATATATATTTCCCTCATAGGAAATGATTTTCCAAAAAATGGTGAGCCATCATTAGTCATTGTCAATCATGGTTTTCAACCGAATGGTCAAATACTTTACCCGTTTAGGGAATGAATTTTAGAAACTCCTTAGTGGAACTAGTGTGTTGATGTTTTGTATTGTTTTTTATTATTTATAGCTATCTTAGATACAATTACTATTGTCTATGGATTCTAGTTATTGAATGCTAAAAAATATACTTTTTTTCAACCTTTTAATTTTTAAAATAGCATCTGATTTAGGCTATGTCCAATCCACTTAACATCCAATATTGTTAGTACTGTACTTTCAGAACAGGAGTTTAATAGTTAATTTTCACACTGACAGATGTGATTTTCAGGGGTGGAAATTTTTTCCATGTCTGTCTCACCGAAACCCTCTAAAATACTGACCATTTACTGACTAAATCTCTAAGACCCTAGGTCGGAATATTTGAAACTGAACTACATGATTGTCAATACTCTAATAATAATGTATTATTTACATCTGTGATGTCAGAGATATCATAACTCTACTGAATTATCATAACTGAACAGCGTATATTGCCAAAGAAACGAACAATAAAAGATGATTGATCATTAAAATTTGGTTTTAAAGTGATAGTGTATACCTTAAAACAGGGACCAAGGGAACAAATCCCAAAAAAAAATGGGATGTTTAGGGACCTACCCAAAAAAGAGGTATTAATAGTTAGTTACAATGACTAAATATTTTTCTACCAAATAAAATTGCCAGCAATAATATAATGGCATCATTAACATGGTACACTTACAGCTTGCGTTGACCATCCTACACGACAAAGTCCTTCATCAGTAACTGAAGCTTCATAATAATATGCTCCTTTACTGTGTACTCCTTTTGTGGCTCTACATCCATGCCAAGCTTTTTGATCGCGTGATTGACATCGGAGACCATCTGGGGTCACCGCTAAAGCATCTGTTCGATCAATAAACGACATAGTCCATTCTGAAGACGTCTGAGGTATTACTTTTTTTGTTTTTCCTTCTTGAATGTCCTTTAAAGTTTCCCAAACAATTTGCAATATAGGTAGACAAAATGCACCGGTTTTTCCGCTGCCGGTTTCCGCTGCCATTAATACATCACCACCACCCAAAATCAAAGGAATAGCTTCAGCCTGTACATCAGTGGGCAGTGTCCAATCCATCTCATCGATTGCTCTACCCAGTTCGGGCAGAACACCAAATTCCTCAAAAGCAGTCATTGTGTAAAGAAATGCAGTAATCACAAGCAGTAATACAATCAAATTACCAAAATAAAATAACACAAAATAATAACCTCAATTACTTTTTTGCTCATTCGTCAAGGACAGGCTAAGGTCCTCAGACCATGCTGCCAAATTTATGGCCTGGTTGGTCGCACTGTTGCCAATCTGTACGGTAATTACTGTGAAATTCGGTAATATACTATACCCCCGGGCGGTTTACAGTAGTCAAGTGCACCTTACGAAGTATTTGTTTTCACTATAAAGTTCACGATACCGACAAAAATAGAACCGTTTTTCCCCCGAAGGTTAAAAAACGGATATTTAGGTTTCAGTCGTAGCTTGAACCACATTTGAGATTAACGCACTGATATTCTTCCTCAACTCTATCTATCCTTCTCTTTCGCTTTGTGAATATTGACGTCGTAACTATATCTGTCATTGTTACGCATTAGACGGGCAGCGTGCGGCGGCCATTTCCTTCAGTACTTTGAGCCGGCAAGGCCTTTGGGTGTGGTTCAAGCTACGGCTGAAACCTAAATATCCGTTTTTTACCCTTCGGGGGAAAAACGGTTCTATTCAGGTGTTCGAGCCTATGCTTGAATCACATTTGAGATGTGTTTATTATCTGCCGGCTCTGTCCGACTAGTCTTAATAGTGAATACATGAGATTTCAATATGTGGCTAATGATAAGCGTACTGTGATTCTTTAATTAAAATGTATATATGTCTTTAGCCAATAAAAGGCATAATGTACTCAAATATGTATAATATTTCAGGAAAGAACACTTTTAATATTAGATATATTAACTTTAAAGCAGGTTTGCAATTTTTCGCCCGATTTGGCTTTGATGATACGATTTGCGTAGACTAATGACATAGTTGTGTAGAAACAATTAAAACTCGAAATAAACTTTTCATAATTTTAGCTTCATTGGTAAATTCGTCATGACTTACTTACAATATAGGAGAGAAGTTATTAATGAGAGTATTTGGATTACACTTAGTAGTTAGTTTTATTTCCCTAAGGTAATGGCCGAAGAAGGTGTTACTAGAGCGCCAATTGCCTCTTTTAAGAATCTCGTCGATATTGCAATGATTGCCTACCCAATTATTAGTTGTGACGGCTGCTCTAAAGCTACCTGCCGATGCAGATATGCCTGTTTACTTAAGTTTAATCCAGCCCGCAATCACGGTTCTTGAGGCATTAATGGCTCTACCTGTTGTGGTTATAAATAAATTATCGTTACATGCCTTTGTTCGGCGCGTTTTAGAGGCTAAAATGGTTTTATTAATCCAGAAAGTTAGCTCGAGCCGCTCCCCTGCATTGGCTTCTCCTCTTAGGATCAACTAGCCTGACTGTCTATATGAAGCCGAGTCTGTTTTGGACCCAAATTTAGGCCAGAGTATAATTTCGTTTCCCTTCTCCTCAAAGTGACCGTTTTCTATTGACAGGAGAGTTAAATCGTGTACCCTTCTACCTGTAGCCAGCAGAAGGAGCACGCACGTGTGTCTTGCTATGCAGAAAGGCTGTCATGATCAAACTGGTACGACGGTAGGAATGTTAGCAAGTCTTCTATTGTCCATGTTATTGATTTTCTGAATGGAGGGTCTTTCGCAAAGTTCCCCTTTAAAACCTGTTTCACCAGAGGATGAGAACTGAGCTCGCCCGATCTTATGGGGTTTGCAAAGTTTGCTGCAACAGACTTGTTAACTGCTATTGTTCTCGGTGCTAGCTTTACAACTCTATAAAAGTAGCTCAGATACTTAGCTAAGTCTTGGGGGTTAGGGTTATCCACCGAAATGTTATTTGATTGGGCCCATCGGATCCACCTCGACTAGATAAGCGCTCTCCTAAGTGGCCATTTCAATATAGATGCCCTGATTGCTCTATAAGCTCGGTCCGACAGCGTTGTTGCGGGGGGATAGAAGGCTTATGCCAGATCCACTGTAGGGATGGCAAATCTGAGTTTTGATTCTATTGCCGGTGGGACCTGGTTGCTTCCAAACAGTTCCTCGAAGGTGTAATTATAGACTTTCCATTCTCTCCAATTAGCTGGGTAGTTTTTGTCTAATAAGGAAATAATTGCAGCCACGCTATCTACGTCCTTCTCCTCGTAAGGTTCTGCAGAAATTATTCTGAAACCAAGATATGCTTAGTTTTAGGTTAGACAGGGAGTAGAGTTCTGTTTGTCAAACATCTATGTAACAAGTGCTTTTAGCGAGGCGAGACTAATGGCTGCCCCCGGCCTAGGTGACAATCGTCCCGACCGAAATCACGGTCGTCTCGTCTCAGGTGACAGTGGCCCTTGCCAGCTGGGGCTACGGTCGTCCCAGCTTAGGCGACGGTCGTGCCGACCGTGGGTACGGTCGCCTCGGGTGAGGCGACGGTTCTTGCCAGCCAGAGAGGCGGTCGTCCCGACCGAGACGACACGGTCGTTGCACCCGAGACGACTGTCGCTTCGCGCCAAATGAGGCGTTGTGTCGTCTCGCCTGATGCTTCATTTAGAGTTATAAAAATTTGTTGCTGAGCTCTGAGGCGTCGAGCGTTGGGTGTCATCGTTGGGTAAAGGCGCCGAACGGCAATGCAGGCAAAGTAAAATGTTTACCAAGAGTGGAGGCGAGTTGAATTGACGAATATCGAAAGCGTACTGAAGGAAATGGCCGCCACACGCGGCCCGTCTAATGTGTAACAAGGACAGATATAGTTACGACGTCAATATTCACAAAGCGAAAGAGAAGGACAGATAGAGTTGAGGACGAATATCAGTGCGTTAATCTCAAATGTGGTTGAAGCATAGGCTCTGTAACGCCCCCCCTTCCCCTTCGGAAATCAAAAATATATAAGAAGATAATAAAATTTTCTATGTCCACTACCACTCAACGAGACAAATCAAAAGAATCTTATAATATGTAATGATGTAGATAATTATCTTATTTAGCCAAGCCTGATCGTCAAAAGTGGTAGAACCAGAAAACCGTTGTGTTAAATAAGTAGTAACCCAGTTGTTTTAGAGCTACGTCAGAGTAATATAGCAAACAATAGCATACAAAATAAGCAAAATGTTTAAATTTGGAAATATTTAGCTGGCAACTTGGAGGACATATTTAGGCTACTTAAAGTTATCAAGTGTAAGCTGGTTGTTTAACTATAATCAAGGATTTACATGATAATCAAATTTAAGGTGGGCGAAACCGCGGGCAAAAGGTAGTAAGTATACAATTGATAAAATATATAAAAAAAATCAGGTTGTGCTAACATGCCTCTGCCTCACAAATTAATTCCGAAAGGGCCACCAATATTGTCAAAATATGTTGTTGTTTATTCCCAGTATAATGATAGGCTCATCTCTACTTATCACCTACCACATTGTGGGACAAAACACCATCTCAGTAAAATGTGAATATTACAAATATTTTCACAGCATCACTGACCATACATTCCAAAACTTTGATGCATACCTGTTTTAAAACACTGTTCCTTAATAACCTTTGACCGCCATGCACCCAAGCATATGCTGCCTCTCACAGGCCTATGCCCATTTTAGTATTGTAAGAAAACATGAAAAGTCGTGTGGTGATATCCTGACGTCAGCATACAGAGCACTATGTTTATATGAGTTTTAGTGTTTGGGGGTCAAAAGGTTAAGATAGTCAAAATACAGATAACTATAGATGGAACTTTGTAAGGATAATTTCATTTCACTGGAGTAATTGATTATTAGGATTTACAAACTAAAGATGCCGATTGTAGGTGTTTGACAGTACCTACTAATTCTTCGAAATTTTTGTTGAAACTTTTATGTTATATTATAAATCATTCCTAAGGACGTGCAGTTAGTATTCGGTGCTGTGTTTAAAGTTATTTTGTCACAGTGACATTGTAGGCATCCTTAAACACTGATATCATTAACCTGCCAGTTGAAAGGATTACCTTTACTGTTTTGAAATCAGTACATAAGATTTTTACAGCATAGTCTGTTCTTTTGAAGCTAGTGATAGTACATAAGATTTTTACAGTAGTAAGATAGTACATAAGTCTGTTCTTTTCGCCTCCTTAGTTGTTTATCCTGGGGAACTCTTTGTGTTTTTTAGGGTGCGTTCCAAATCGCAACGAGGAAGTTAAAAAAGTTGTTTTGGGACGCCCGGGGTAGAGTAATTTTCCAACCGTCAAGTTGAATTCTTTACACTGCCATAGAAAAGGTTGAAAATCACTCCTGTCAGTGTGAAAATTAACTTTCAAACACTCGTTCCAGAACCGGTTGATTTTTCAACTTTACCGGGCGATAATTACTCGGCGTGATTTGGAACATAGCCTTAGTGGTGGGAGTGTAGTTTCACCTTAGGCAAGTAATTCTTCACATATTGACATCTCAAAACCAAAAAACTGATGCTACCTAGATCCAGCGGCTCGATTCCGTAAAATGACAGCTAACAATTCTCGTTTGAAATTCATAGAAATAAGATATACATTGCGCATTTGAAATGACGTATGAAATTCATCGATTGTCGCGAAACCGCAATGTATATCTTATTTCTTTCAAAAAGGTTCGCAATCTTTTTACGGAATCAACCTGCAGGTTACCCAGAGTTGATTTCCTTTATGATAGCGTTTTTTTTTTCAATCGAGAACTAAGACGACTGGATCAAGCAAAAAAAAATTATCTTCAATACATAAAATCCACGTTAAACTTTATAGACATCCGTCCATTTTCATGGCAGTAATTGTTGTAGCTGTTTTTTTCTACTTTCTTATGAAATACTTATCCATGTAAAGAAAAAAAACACAATGCCAGGGAGGATTCAAATACTGATTCTAATTATTTAAATAGGAATAAGATAGCAGATTTATTTTCCAACAAGTGTAAAAGAGATAATATTCAAGTCAAGTCAATTCTTTAACATGCCATTAGCGCATTTAACGCACACAACGGGTGAATGAAACGCGCTTAAAAGCAGAGACAAAATCAAAGTAATGAACTAAATTAAAAAAAATATATTTGTTTGTACACCGATTATTGCCTGTCGAACTTTGTACAGACGATATTGCACAGCCAATAAATGACCGCCCCAATAATCCATGTACATGATTTATTGCCTGTACAATTCTTGGATCCCAATTATTGGTCGTACATTATCGGTCCATGTCGATATTGTACAGCCAATAATTTTCGACCGCGGATTGCACGGACCAATTATTGGAAGCCAATTTGCTTGTACATGGATTATTTGCCGTACAATACGCGGTCGGCCAATATAGGGACTCAAAATATTATGTAAAATATGTAAAACAATGTAAAAGTATAGGCTGTTTAAAGCAACCAAATAGAATATAATTTTTACAGGTTTAGTAATCAAATATACAAAACCAGAAAACACGACAAGTGGTGCTTCCGTTAAATATTTAAGAAAAAGTACCAAAGGATACTGGATAAAAGTGGTAAGGCATGGAATTAGAGGTACTTGAAGAATATCCAAGTCAGGAGAAGAGGTTATCGTCAATTGGCAAAGTACTTATTTATAGTACGGGTGGTCTAGCAGTTGGTGTAAGCATTGTCTGTATACCATTTATTACTCCAGCACTTAGAAAAATTTGTTTACCGTATGTGCCAGCTACAACTGAACAGCTTTCAGGAGTAACCAAGGCTTTAAATGGCAGGAAAGGCAACTTACTGGATGTGGGCTCTGGTGACGGTAGGATAGTGTTAATGGCAGCGAAATTAGGTTTTCAAGCAGTTGGTGTAGAGCTTAATCCTTGGTTAGTGTATTACTCTAGAATATCTGCTCTGTTAAATAAACAGTATCACAATGCAAAATTTTATAGGTGTAATCTATGGAAATTTGACTTAAATCCTTATAGGAGCATTGTTATATTTGGAGTTGAACAAATGATGATGGATTTTGAAACAAAACTGCTTAAAGAAGTAAATAATGATACTGTTGTTGTAGCATGTAGATTTCCTTTGCCAAATATAACTCCTGTAGAAGTAATTGGATGTGGAGTTGATACTGTATGGAAATATGTTATAAAGAAAACTTAAATTTATATGTACAGTAATTTAATAAACAATTTAGCTAATAATAATAAAACAGTTATGAGTATAAAACATTGGTTTAGAATTTTCCACTTCTTTTTCTACCAGTGTATTTTGTATCTGGTCGTGTATCCTTTCCTTGTTTCCGTCTTCTTTCTTTCTTCTCTAGGAGCCATGCTCTTGTATTTTTTAATGGCTTGCCCCGAGCAGCTTTAGATGCTTCCCTTCTGGCATATTTAATCTGTAGATTAGAGTCATTTTCTTCTGTCCCTATAACATATTACAAAATACAATACAAACCCAAAAGGTAAGCAAAAAGTTACAAAATCAGTAAAGTGCAAGTGTCTGTCTTTAGTAGTAAGATTGTACTCAAGTAATAAAAATAATAATGTAAAAAATAAAAACAAGATGAGTCTATTGATTAAAAAAAGGTATTAATGGTCGACAACAGGAAACCATGAATTAAATTGGTGTAAGGTGGTTTTTACCATATTAAATCAAATGGACATGTGACATTGATAGCTGATGCACAATTATTTTTGGATTTTTGTTACTTTACTATTTGGACTCTTGTGTGTAAACATAAATTTTGAGCACCCCACCTTCTCTCTCATGCAGTAAATTTTTACGATTTATGAAAACTCAAAACCTACAATTTCATAAGAATTTTTTTGCAGATTTTATTGTTGGGTGGACTGTTACAGCAAGGTAACATGAATTCCAATAAATAATTACTTATTGGGCATGAGCTATTTTTGCATATTTCTTAAACCATAAAGAAGCATCCCCTAACACACAAATGAAATGCAAAAATCGGTGTTAACAATTTTTTTTATGAATTTTTTGAAAAATTTTGCTTGGCATGATGATTAAACACACCTCTCTGTGTGCCGGGGCACAAAAAAAAATCCAAACCTAGCACCAGTATTTCACTATAGACTTTTTTATGTTGAAATTTTTTTTGTTCTAAAACTATTCTTTTCTGCCGATTATATTAATTAAATTTTTTTTAAGCAAAAGTAGCTCATACCCAATAAGTAAATTTACCTGAATTCCTGCTAGGACTTCAGCTTAAAGTTAAGATATAAATATATATATATATATATATGATTAATATAAATTACCAAGAGCTTGTGGTAGTGGAGCAGTTCCTCCGGTCATAAGCACCAAAAAGAACTTCTTAGCTTTTGCGGAGTTTGGATAATCAATAACAACACCCCCATAGAAACCAGCTTTCATGGCCTGATTTGTAACAAGTTCTAGTTGACTCTCATTTTCTGGGTAGAATTGGAATACTGCTCTTGCTGACCTGGACTGTAAAATAAATACAATATATGCAGTTTCAATGTTTGAAACCACAACTAATTGTAAGGAAAATCTATAGTTAGCATTATTGAGGTGTTAGTACCTTCCTGTATATGATTTTCGATAATTACACATACCAATGAAGCGTACAATGAACTAAAAAATTTGTATATCCTCTTGACTGGATGATGTGACTTTTTGTCTGCATTGAAAAGCCACTGCAACGCGGAAACAGAGATAGCACCATCAAAACAGCCAGCTCTAAATGGTACACCCTGGCCCATATCTGATAGAACTAAGTCACCTTCAGTCTCTCGTTCTACAGCTACATCTGTATTGGTTTATAGTATTTAATTTAAATGATTCTTTTTAGATAAAATAATAAAACAATAATGACAAAATTGTATATACCTACCAAGCATTGCGGAAGAAATATCCATGCCAATCCACATGTGTCCATTTTCTTCCAAAACTGTACCTGACAATCCTGATCCACATCCAATATCTAGAAGTAAACACGAGACATCTTCAGGCAGTAATAGTAGCTCAAGGCATCGCTCAGTCATTTGAGCTTGAATATCTATAATTCTTGAACTGCAATGATAATTGAATAAAGATGAAATTCTTCAATATCACATGAGTGCAATCTTATCTAAAATAGAGGGGTATCTGACGCATTGGGTTAGGCCCAAGTTGTACACAAGCACTATAGGGGGGCTGGGGGGTCTTTGTTTTGCTTATTTTTGATGACATGGGGATCTAGATGGTGATTATGTCAGCAGTAGTTATTTAAAGTGCGTTGTATTGACGGCATTGAGAGCTATTACATTGCATAGGCATTGAAATTGTTCTGTTCACCAAATGTAAACAAACAATATTCACTATTTGACATGCATCCCCTACTCCACCTCCTGAGCATTTTAATGCTTGTCAACAAAAAGCCCCTACCTACCACCTACAAATTGTTTATATTTGGAAACGAAGCGCATTTCCGGGGATTTCCGCAAATAACGTATACGTTTAGGTACTCACTTAGAACCAAGTGGGGCAATTACCGCGCGATATACATTGGTCATAATTTCTTCCGTGCATCTATTGTGTTGTTTTGGTACGATTGACGATTAGATGTATTGTAAGCAAAGCAAGTTAATGTTTGTGTTACTGTTGATCCAGGAGACACACAACATTGAGCAGCAAACATCCAATATCATCGGAAACTTAGAATCATAGATTTGGGTGTCATGGACTGAAGACCGTTTTGTTAGTTATATTACTTAAGATTATAATCTACCTTACTCTATGTTGAATACCATGTCAATAAAGTTTGTTTAAATGAATATTATGTGAAATGGAAAACAAAGAATACATTAAAAGAAGGAAAAACAGAATTAATTCAAAGAAAAATGCATTTAAAAATGTTTACATAAGCATGCAAGCTTTGCTTACTTTTGCTGACAAGGGGGATAGGGGAGTAAATAATTGTAATAAATCTACTTATGTAATACTTGAATGGCCCCTTATGGACTCAATTACTCAGATACTTAAAAGTACATGTAAAATCCCTAGACTCAAGACAAACACAATTAATGTTCATCACATAAACTTCTCATACACCAGTTCATTTATATGGAGTGATACTCAATGGAGAATTGGCTCTACTCAACATAAATACAACAACTCTGCTCAAAGTATTAGTAGCTTTTGGCCACTTTTTCACCCACCCTAAATTCGGTTGTCAGTGTAAAAAAACTGACTCACTCAAACTAGCTTTATGCCAAATTTCATCTTAATCGGGACAGACAGAGTTACTTTCCTATTTATAATATTAGTATTGATTGACAGATTGCGTGATAAGACAATTAAAAGAAAAAAAGGTAGCATTTTGTCCAGTAAAAGCTTAAAGAAGTAGTCTACAGCATGAACTATAATGCTGGTGGGATGCAAGGAACTGTTTGCTGCATATCATTATGAACCAACGACAACATCCATTGCAATGAGATAAAGTTAGATGATTTAAATGAAAAAAAAATTATAGCTGATGATGACTTGCGTTGATTCTTTAATAACATTACCCTACTTGACTGCATTACAAACATGTATTTGTAAATAGTCTATGATCTCATAAGTTTTATAGGCTTTAACCCACAAGGGGTCCACATCAACACAACACAGAACTAACAATACTAATAATAGAATTTAAACACAAAAGAAATCTAACAACACTAACAAAAAAGCTTTATTATTATTATTGTCTAATAAAAACAAGTGTGAGTCAGACTCGGACGAAGGGTTCCATACCATTATTTATAAAAACGGCAAAAAAATCATGTTTGTTATAAGGGAGCCCCCTTAAATATTTATTTTGTTCTGTTTTTGAGGATTTGTTGATATAGCGGCAACAGAAATACATCATCTGTAAAAATTTCAACTGTCTCACAGTTTATGAGATACAGCTTGAGGACAGACAGACATACGTAAAAGGGTCCCATTTTACCCAAAGGATGTCTAAAAATCCATAGGTTGTCTACATAATCTTATTCTCCAATAAACACTATAACACAACTATCATAATTGAAATATGTAGTACTTTATTAGTTAAAGTAGTACTTAATACTCACTTTTGTGTATATTTCCGGGCTTCATCTTCATTGTAAAACTAAAAAAATAAGTATTTGTAAGAAAAAATTAAAAAAAAAAAACTGTTATAGCTCATTTAGACTCTTGCACCTTGCCTTGTACCTACTTCGCCTTGTGTCTTAAGTTACTACTTGTATTGCACTTCAGTGTTTACACTTTTGCAGTGTGTCCAATTTTATGTTTGAACCAGCCATAATGCAGGACCTCAAAGTTCTAGTAGATCAACTCTATGTTTGCAGAGTTGTAAGTTTTTTTAAAAAAACAAAATATGTTTATTTTTCTAGAAAGTGAAATGCTTTGTTTTCATAAAAAAACCTAGGATTGTAAGAAAAACTAGGAGCTCACGTGCCTCATGTGGTCCTTTGACTAATGCCCAAGAAATCACTTGAAAGCAAGCGGCAAGTATAAGGAATATATTGTTGTTTTTATATATTAAGGTATGTACAACATGTACCTTAATATATAAAAATAAATTAATATTCAAACATAACTTTATTGTAAATTGAAAATTGGTCAACTTTTCTTTCTTCTTGATATCATGGTCAGAGTAACTAAAAGGGCACGTAAGAGAAAAATGACCCTTTTGTATACCCCTTAAATACCCCAACCATTTAAATAGATTATTGTACAAAGAAAATTAATTGATTTACCATCTCAGGTGGTGCTTGATGTTCTGGTCGTTTAGACATTTTGTGATCTTTATAAGTACTTTATTGTTATTCATTAAATATTTTAAAAAGAATTCAACTTTATTATCTTTCAAAAGTTTTCCAACTCTTATTATTTATCTGTAATTATATTGCGAACCTAAGAACTTAACCTTAAAAATGTTTTTTTTTTTTTTTGTGGCTTCAATAGACTCAACTATTTGCCAATGTCATTTAACTTGGAAAGACGTTTTAACGTTTTACATTTTTCTACTTAGTGCTTTTTTTTTTTGGAATTTAATGTCTGAGACCTTTAAGTCATGTCTTTATTGTGGTTTACATGCGTTCCATCTAACTACTTCGTAGCAGAAATTGTTAGCGGTTTGCGTTTTAAGCTTTTGGTAGGAAAAAGAGAGGTAGGGCACTGCATAAGAGAGGAAGGGCACTGCAAGTATTCGCTCGAATAAGCTGCCCGAACAAATAAAGCGGGGCATAGCGAGTACTTGCTCGAATGAGCGGCCCGAACTGGGGAAGTACCTCCACCTTACAGAAAACCGCGGCCACAATAACACTAACATTGAGTAGTGTTGTGTTCCTGGCGGTGAGTAAGGTTGCCAGAGCTCTCTCTTTGAGGATTCGCTGCGCGGACAGCGGAGGACCGACGGTGCTTGTTGCTGTCATTGCTCGGCGTAGACGCGGCGTGCTGGTTCGGCGGTCAGGGAGACCTGATGAAACGGCTGACCGCTGGCCGCCCGCAGGTTGAACGGGTTCCCGAACCCAGGGATCACTTAATCTCCGCCCTGGGAGGCTGATCCGCCAACCTGTGTAAAGTCTCTGAAGTAGTAGTCGTGCCGGAGAAGGAGACCGGAGTGGACCCGGCTACTACAACAGAGGGGGATCAGGGGCCCTTCCGCCCGCCGTGCCAGCAACCGTATCATCTGTGTTGAGCTTCGGCAGTCTTAGTACCGCAACTTTTTGTCTTCTAAGCTGTCTGTGCAGTGAATCCTCATCCGTAGTCTAAGTTACTTCAAAAAAAATGGCCAGGAACAGAAAAAAGAAAAGAGTTTTGACAGCGGTTACTCCATCCACATATAATGTGGATTTTTGCAACATAAGGGGTATTCACGCAAATCTTAACGCAGTCCATCACCATCTCGAGACTGCGCAGCCAACCATTCTTTTTCTAACGGAGACGCAGATATCCTGCCCGGCCGACACATCATACCTTCGTTATCCCGGCTACAAACTCGAGCACAATTTTTTGAGTCGTGCCGGTGTATGTATGTTCGTCCGGGAGGATATCTGCTGTCGCCGACTTCATAGCCTTGAAGACAGGGACCTGTCGATATTGTGGGTGCGCGTAGATCATGGGGGCCACACTCGTATCTATGCGTGCCTATACAGGTCTCATAGCTGTGACACGGACGTAACTCGACTCTTCACGCACCTGAGTTTGACGACTGACAAAGTTCTAGAGCAATATCCTACAGCAGAAGTAGTTATTTTGGGAGACTTTAACGCCCACCATCGTGAGTGGCTCAGTTCTCGAACCAATAACTATGCAGGGATATCTGCTCATGAATTTGCTCTGACCTATGGATTCTCTCAGCTGGTACTTTCTCCAACGAGAATACCAGATATAGAGGACCATACAAGCTCCTTACTGGACCTTCTGCTGACTACACGTCCGGATGGATACTTCGTCTCAGTGGATGCGCCTCTTGGCTCCTCGGACCACTGTCTCATCCGGACTCGATTGTCATGCACACAACCCGATCCTTCTGGGCCAACTAATTGGCGTCGTGTGTGGCATTATAAGTCGGCAGACTGGGATGGATTGCGAGAATTTTATGCATCGTACCCGTGGAGGCAGATCTGCTATAGCTCAGAAGATCCTGACGTCTGCGCAGCCGCAGTCACTGAGACAATCCTCGCTGGTATGGAATGTTTCATTCCTAACCTGCGAGTAGCTGCCGGCGTCAAAAAACGACCGTGGTTTAATAGGCCTTGCAGAGAAGCTAAAATTCTTAAGCAAACTGCGTATGAGGCTTGGACCACGGCTCGTAATAATAGGGATCCGAATATTTCTGAGTTAAAACGCAAATTAAATGCTGCCTCGAGGTTCAGTAAGAAAGCAACTGCCAGAGCAAAATTCCAATTCATCGGCAAAATAGGTGGGCAACTTGCGAGCTATCCTTCTGGGAGTCGTGCTTTCTGGTCGCTTGCTAAAGCTGCCGAGGGGAACTTCTGCCAGTCGTCATTACCACCACTGCGAAAGACCGATGGTGACTTGGCCCACAGTGCAAAAGAGAAAGCCGATCTATTGGGCAGTCTCTTTGCCTCTAACTCGAATGTGAACGACGAAGGCGCTGTACCACCTACTTTACCGTGGTGCGGTAAGACCATGCCGGAAATCACTATAACACAGCGTGAGGTCCGGCGGGCGTTGCTTTCCCTAGACGTTCATAAGTCGAGTGGGCCAGACGGCATACCAGCAGTGGTGCTTAAGCAGTGTGCTCCTGAGTTATGTCCTGTACTCACGCGCCTCTTCACGCTTTCCTACCACACTAGGCAATTTCCGTCTTCATGGAAGACTGCAAATGTGCACCCGGTGCCCAAAAAGGGCGATAGATCAGATCCATCGAATTACAGGCCTATCGCTATAACCTCTCTCCTCTCCAAGGTGATGGAGCGTGTGATCAACACACAGCTTTTGAGATACCTAGAAAAACACGACCTGATCAGTGACCGTCAATATGGCTTTCGCCACGGTCGCTCAACTGGTGACCTTCTAGTGTATCTCACACACCGATGGGCACTAGCCATTGAGAGTCAGGGGGAGGCATTGGCATGTAGCCTAGACATAGCGAAGGCGTTCGATCGGGTCTGGCACCGGGGTCTTCTATCGAAGTTGCCTTCTTACGGAGTGCCCGAGGGTTTGTGCAAATGGGTGGCTAGCTTTTTGTCCGGCAGAAGCATACGAGCCGTAGTTGACGGTAGTTGCTCTGATAGCATGGACATAAATGCTGGTGTCCCGCAAGGCTCTGTGCTGTCTCCTACGCTGTTTCTACTGCACATCAATGATATGTTGGACATCAACAACATACATTGCTATGCAGATGACAGTACTGGAGACGCTTATTACACGGGCCGTGCAAGCATCCCACGTTCCGTTGTGGAGGAAAAGCGTGAAGAACTTGTGTCTCAAATCGAGATCGGTCTGTCCAAGATCTCTGACTGGGGGCGGGAAAACTTGGTCCGATTCAACCCTTCAAAGACACAAGTCTGCGCGTTCACCGCTAAGAAAACCCCATTCACTGTAGTCCCACAATTCCAGAACACTACCCTCTCCATCTCTAAGAGCATTGGGATCCTTGGCGTTGACATCTCCAGCGATGTTCAGTTCCGAGATCATTTGCTAGACAAGGTAAAGCTGGTGTCCAAAAAACTTGGTGTACTCAACAGAGCGAAGCAGTACTTCACGTCGGGGCAAAGGTTGCTACTTTACAAGTCGCAAGTCCGGCCCCATATGGAGTACTGCTGCCATCTCTGGGCGGGTGCACCCGGATACCAGCTTGGCCCTTTTGACTCGGTTCAACGACGGGCTGTGAGAATTGTCGACGATCCCAAACTCACTTGCGGTATTGAGCCCTTAAGTCTGAGGAGAGACTTTGCCTCCCTGTGTGTGTTCTACCGCTTGTACAATGGATTGTGTTCTGAGGAATTTTTCGAAATGATGCCCACGGCTACTTTCTACCATCGCACCGCTCGCCATCGACAGGGAATTCATTCTCACACTTTGGAACCAAAATGGTCGCGAACAGTGCGGTTTCAGAGAAACTTCCTCCCGCGAACCCTTGGGTTGTGGAATGAGCTCCCTGCCAAGGTTTTCTCTAAGGACTACAGTATGGGGTTCTTCAAAAAAGAAGTTATTAGATTTCTGAAGGGTCGGCAACGCGCGAGTGATGCCCCTGGTGTTGCAAGCGTCCATAGGCTACGGTGACCGCTTACCATCAGGCGGACCGTAGGCTTGTTTGCCACCTTAGTGGTATAAAAAAAAAAAAAAAAAAAAAAAAAAAAAAAAAAAAAAAAAAAAAAAAAAAAAAAAAAATCATACCAAAATGTTTATTGACTTATAGCGTTTCGTCTAAGCGATTTTGTTACGTAATATTGTTATCAAAAATTCATGTCGGGAAGTGAGTATTTTGCGTTACTTTTTAACAGCTGTCAAATGTGAAAGTGAATTCTTTAAGAAAAATAGTTATAACGTCTTTTTTAAAGAAAAGTTTGTTTTACTATCGTATCGTTTGGTTTGTCAAATTCCTTATATAAATGCTTACCTCCACAAATTAAAAATCTTTGTCTACCGTTACAAATCTTACAGAAATTATGAAATTTAAAACATTGCTGTAATAGTTGAACATACTTAAAAACTCATCAAATGAAAACAAATCATATTGTACATTATCGGGTAGTACAATTGATAGGAAAGTAATGTTAACAGTCTGTTGTGGGACACGTTCTTGCATAACTTTCTTTGTAAATCTTCTCATTGCAATGATTTCGTGAAGATAAGATAATCGGGTATATAGTTCTTTGTTCGAAATATTTGGTTAACCGAATTTGATTATTCTTGTGTGTTATGTTTTGTAAGAAATGTAGTGCTGTTAACAAAATTGTTTGCTGTATTATATTGTTAAAATATTATTGCTATTTTATCAGCATTCACTCTCTGAATTGCCGACATGCCTTTTATTTTCGTTGTGTTAATATGGTTCAAATAAATTGGACTTTTATTGCCTCATCTGGCTTGAGAAATGCTTTTTACAAATTTGAAATCTACGTTGAAATAGTATTCTAGATTCTTTGGTAATTAGGTTTATGAAAAGTTAAGGTAAATATGCAAAAATAAGAGTCACCGCTTCCACCTCCAATGCCACAGTCGATGTTGTTAGTATTTTTAGTACTTTCGTCCTCAGCCCTAGGACGTTTATGCGAGTTACGCGGGTCATTCCCGCCCTCCTCGTTCCCATCCATTTCTGTAGCTCACCGCAACCATCTATTAAGATTTTAAGAAAAATTACAATAGATGGAAAACATTAAATTAATTCCGAAAAATTTTAGAACCTCGCTTTTTGGTTTCCCGCTCTAAATTAACTTAAGAGTGCAATACCAATAAACAAACTATTTATTGCCAGTCTCTTACGCTTATTTTAAATATTTAAGGCTGGGTCCAATAGCTCCTACGTCATTTTAGCATGACTGATATTTTAAGAATAAATTGTAATATATAAGAGGCGTTCCATCTAACGATTTTTTAATACTAAGCAGCAGATTTTTTAGCGGTTCGTGTTTCATTGGCTTCTAGTAGCAAAATCTAATGGTGAATTTCAGCGTTTCGTAGGTGGGTATTTTGCGCAACTTTAAAGAAATATAGAGAAACTCGTTGCGTTTAAAAAATAATAGCGTCGCTGAAATTATTCGCTGCGCTTAGACGGATCAGGTATTTCGTGCTTATATGTGGTTTTGTTGAATTGTAACGCCGCTGAGAAGGAACACGATGAAAAACATATGCATATATTTTGAAACAATGATAAAGTAAAACAGATCAATAGAATAAAAGTATTCGTCACTCTAAACCTTACTTATTTGACCTATTCGATTAATGACAAAAAAATAGCAATAGTCGTTTGGGCACGTCTTGAAGCAGTGCACACCAACAACCACCGACAGCTATATTTGCTATCCAGCTGGTTATCATGGTGGGTTTAATTTCTTAAAAATATTCTGTTATTTTCTTTGAAACGTGTATATTAAGAGGGCGATATAGGCCAGAAAGCTAATTTCTGTAATTCTAACGTTGTGTATGTAAATGTACTATAAATCATAAGATAATGTCTTATACATTACTTTGAGATATATAGGTTATATACTTTTTAAGTAATTTATACCGTAATGTCGCCTTGAAACTTTAATTTTTTTGTATGAAATTTAACGTTATTACCGTTTTGTTGTCACATTTCTTGACTTTTCGCTACAACTTAGAGTCTATGCACTAGATAACAAGCTATTCTAATTATTTAACCAACTTTCATTACAAGCAAATGCAAAACACGCTTTAATAATTTGCACAAGTGTTGAAAAAACGGTCACTTCCAGATTTTTTATTGCATTAAATACAATAAATGAAAATCATTCAGTAAGGTAATGCACTAGACAAAAGTAAGTTTTATAACATATATTTTTTTCAATGCTTTAGATGCTATACTCTAGCCACAAAATTTGCACAAAAACGGCGTATTTTCGCGGTCTGGCCTATACTCTAGCCTTAAACTTAATTAAATTAGATATTAATAACCTTAGTATGTACTTATCCCGGTTGTTCAAGTAGTGGATGTTTTAAAGGAGAAAAATATAAATCTGTCTTTCCATGTCGGTTAAACTCATTATTATTGTGATTTTATGAAGTCAAATTGTAAATTGTGGATTCTATTCTACTAAAAGTAACTAATCATAAATACATGCATTTTTCATACCACTAAGGTGGCAATCTAGCTAAAGGTCCACCAGATCCACCCGGTCACCGCAACCTATGGACGTTTACAACACGAGGAGCCTCACTCACGCATTGCTGACCCTTTAAGAATCTAATAATTTCTTTTTTGAAGAATCCCATATTATATTCCTTAGAGAACCTTAGTAAGCTAATTCCACAATCTAAGCGTATAATCATATTTTTTAACGTTACTTTTGCAAGGTTATTTATGGTAAATCAATAAAACCGATATTTTTATCAATAAACTTTTTTACTGTTGAAACAAAAAATACCTCCATTTCTGAGTTTTTTACTGGTTTCCCAGTGATCTTGAACTAAAAAAGGCAAAAGACGATGAATGGAGTCCTCGTTATGAACATGAATATGCTTTTACATATTGACATTAAGATTCTTGCTTTTGTGAGGGATATTAACGGAAAATTCTATATTATGCAGTATAAAAAATTTCTAAATCTGCAATTTGGTTTAGGGCAAAATATACTAGTGTAGATCCAAAGTATTATTTTTACATTAGAGGAATGCTGTATTCTTACCTAAAATATTTTTAAAATTGTGGCTAAGTAC
The DNA here is from genome assembly GCA_946406115.1 of Apoda limacodes. NCBI lineage: Eukaryota > Metazoa > Arthropoda > Insecta > Lepidoptera > Limacodidae > Apoda > Apoda limacodes. Next base: position 16,140,803 of record OX291559.1, read on the forward strand.
TTTTAAGTGTAAAATATGTTTATTGATGGAAATAAAAACATTCTTATCTCATAATATCTAAGTATCATCATAATACCTATTTAATTTCTCATCGCGGATTATGACTGTAAATATAACTAATTTAAATAACTTTTTAAATTTATACAGTGTTTTTAAAATGAATTAAAAGGTTTTAATTCATTTTTCCTTGTCCATATACATTTCTATATTTCTTGTAGAATTCAAATAAATAAACCGGCCAAATGCATTTCGTATACGCATTAAGTTAGTGTTCCGTATACGCATTAAGTTAGTGTACCGTAGAGTGCGAGCTATAGGGATATATGAAAAACTTCTAAAAGAAATCTGTTTAAAACATTTTTAGTTGTGAATAATAATAAAGCTTTTATCTTGTGACTTGTTTAAGAATTTAATAACACTTGGTTAAATCTGTAATGTGTTTGAAATGTTTATAGACTTAAAGTTTTTGTTTTTTTTTTTTGTAAAATTTCTCCATTTTGGCGTGAAAGTAGGACAAACCACTTTCACGTCCATAATATTATGATAACCTACCTTTTTATTGGTTTTAACATGCCTCAATATTTATTATCGACAACAGACAACACTATCAATTGTAAAAATAAAAATAAAAATAGCAGCATGGTTTAAGACCTTAGCTTGCTCTTAGTGACGAAAAGGGAAAAAAACCAATATGGCGGGATTATCCCGCCGCGGGAATTTTATTTTGTTGTTCTTCGATGTCATGACGTTGTTCTTTGTATGTAAGTTATGATAATAATAATAATTTACAGACAATTATTATTCGATTTTTTCTTAATACTTGTTGACGTCGTTTTTTTATTTAAACTAAAAATGCCCAAAGGGTTAAGTTTGAAAAAGGTTAGTATTTTACACTCAATATTTATTTTCTTTTTACAAGCGGTGACCCCTTACTAAAATTCATACAATATACCCATTTCAGGCTCAGGCTGTTTCATCTAAAAATCAGAAACCTATTACATTATTTTTCAAAAACACTAGATCTTGTAATGAAGATAACGATTCAGAACAAAATAATAGTAAGTCTGAAGAAAAATGTAATGATGCAAAAATATCTAAGAAAAGAGCTATATCACCACCTAATCTGGTAACTGACGTTGAAACTAAAGGACATATTGTGGAGCAGATCGATGATAACTATCATGTCATGGGTGCACGCAAAAAGTTCAGAAATGAAATAGTAATTAGTAACAAAAACATTAACGGCAATAAAGCACAGGTAGAAAATATATCAATGGTCAATTCTCCTAAAAAACAGTATAGTTTTCAGTCATCACCTGATAGATATTTAGCATCAAGTTCTGTAGAGAGATCTCCACTTACACCCATTAATGACAGTGTCTCTAAACAAGATTGTGTTTTCATGCAGGGACCAGAAATGGTACCTAAATTGGAAAGAATCTCTAAACATAAGGAAAATATTGTGAGTTGTAATTTTGGACCGTGTATGGAGGATGGTAGTTCAAATAAAAGTTTGACTCCTGAAAAATGTTTGTTACCAAGTGAGTGACTAAGTTTTATAAGAAATGCTTGTATAACCATAGAATAAAAATAAAGAAGTTGCAGCCCTATTACATATCCTTAATATAGGGAACATACAGTTTAAAATTAAAGTATAGTTAATATCATGTTGATTTCTTTCATAAACTTTTTTTTTACCTGCAACACAATCAACTTGTTACGTACTATGTTATAAATGCGAAAGTAACTCTGTCTGTTACCTCTACAGGCTTAACCCGTTAGTGTCCTAGGGACCACAGTGGTCTCTAAGTGTTTTGTGTCGCGGGGGTTTTTATTCAGGACGACTTTTATCACACAGGCTAATTGTAAGTATTCAGAAGTGAAGCCAATGGCCTGTCCTACGTTCTAGTATTTTTGGGTGGACAATATTTTGTGCGTTTAATATTTTTTTATCAGAAATTGTTTTGGTAATTTGATCCGGCTGCCATTTGTATTGCGCCATTTTGAGTTGGATTTTGGATTTTATTAACAGTAGCTTAGTGTTCATTTTGACCCCTGGTAATGTGCTATATATAAAAAACTATGTATTTTTTTAGTAAATAAATTTATTATTACTTATTATATTTATCATAAACTTATTCTTATTACTTTTTTTTTGTACTGTATATATTAGGGAACATACCTAAAAATAAATAAAGAGGAAAAACATAATAAAGTTAGGTGTATGTCCGTTTGTACGCCGCAAGGGCGGATAATTTCCTTAGTATGGGGACACTTGATGGGTTAAAACAGTAGTACATACAAACTTCAAACGTCAGTGAAAAAAGTGTGAACTCTAAAGTATAAAAATAAATAATAAAAATGTGCTAAGTGTGAGACCGGCCGAAGCCATAACCATCTTAAATTACAGTACAAAACAATTTTTTAAATAGAAACAGTAACATATTTGTTTGTAAGAAACACAATTCATAGTAAAGCAATGGTGGGCTAGGTCAGTGATTGGATGGGTGACGGCTTAGTGGAGCACTGTTTGTTTATGTTTGAAAAATATGGAAATGGTGGTAGGTACGGAACACTCAGTGCACTTGGCTGGTTTTTAATTCTATCTATTTGTTTTAAAAATCAGAACAAAAATTATTAACTTACAAACACTTGTATTGAAATTAACATTGAAAAAAATTTTTACCCAAGGAAATAACAATCTACTTACTAAACATAATAGAAGAACCTTAGGTTAATGTGTTAGTGACAGTTTTTTCAATGATTTCATAATAAATTAAAACATGGTTCCATTCTTTTGTCTTTATGCTAGAAATACTATTAATTTTGGTCAGACTAATTGCCTTATATTTGCAGAATTACAACAATCGCCAAAAACAAAAAATCTGTGGACCCCTGAGAAGATCATTGTTCAAGCTTTGGACTTTAGCCCCACCGGTGTGGATGATGTGTTTAATGATGATTGGAATGATGAAGAAGTTAACCTGGCTGTGGAGGTTTGCCATACATTATTATTTTAGGATAACTGTATATACTCGATGAGAGCCTCTCGCCAGGGTCTAGAGCTAGAAGCTCAAGTGCACACCATGTACACACTTGTCGGTATAAGTAGAACTGCGGATGCCGGCTGCGATGGACTTGAAATTGCTGTTGTTTTTTCTATTTGTGTTTTAATTTTATACACATTTACCATATAAAAATGGTTAGTATGCCCTGTACTATAGCGGTTCTACACTCTAACAATGTTAATTTGCGCTCTTTAGTCCACATAATAGAACCTGATGCAAACTTTTAGTGTTATTTTTTAATTTTTATATACTTTTATTTTAGGTAATGCCTTGTGCATTACAACAAATCAAAACATAATAACAGAATCTAATTATTTTTCTTATTTTCTTTACAATCAGATTCAATATGGCATGTAGTAAAAAGAAAGCAACTGGTGAGGTTGGGTTTAGGAGGGAACCTAAAATTAATAGTAAAAAAAAAGACGGGTTGCACTCCGGGAGTTCTGGCAGAAGTGAAAACAAACAGCCTGATTATAACATTTTAACATGTGTAATCCGATCCTATATTTAGGATGTAAAAGCGAGCTGTGCGTATAGTTGCAGGCGAGCCACACGGAACACCCGCCAAACAACTGTTCATCAAACAACACATAATGACACTCACATGCCAATACATATATAACATGTCAGTATTCATGAAAACAAACATTTCACATTTCAGAACACACTCTGACATACACACTCACAGCACACGCAACTCGCACAACTTAGTGACACCAGCACACCGCTTGGCAAAGTCTCACAAGTGCGTCTATGTTGGCGGACCAGCTGTCTATAACAAATTGCCTAAAGTTATCTCTAACAGTGAGTCATTGGGATGTTTTAAGTCTGGTCTTAAGCGATGGCTGTTAGGTAAAGCCTATTATGCCTTTAATGAGTTTATGGCCGATAGGGATTGACTATTTACGGATATTACGGATACCTACCTACTTGATATTAGTGGTTATATTGTATTTTATTTTTTGACATGTCAACTATAAATAAGTCAATTATGTACTATTTTTTATTTTAACTTATACCTAAGATTAGGTATTTTTCTAACATTTTTTATTATTATTATGATTTTTAATATGAACTATGATTATTTCTATAAAAATTCCTAAAATTAATACGACATTTACTATAATAACTATGTTTTACCTAAATACTGACTTGTAATATTCAAATATTATGAATAAATGTCTTCTGTCTCTTACTTTTTATTCGTCCTATAGAGTTTAACATTTTTTACCCATCACAAAAAAAGTGCACAGCGCCGCTAAAGAAGTTTTCACTTCAAAAATAATTCAATTAATAAAAAGGCTAAAGAGTGTTAGAAATCTGCAGACTATTTGAACTTGTATTGTAATGAGTCATGCCTGCTTATAGTTAAATATTTGATATGTTTTAATTTCTGTTTAGTTCTTAATGTTTTTGCAGTCGGGTTTTTTCATTTATTTAATTATTTTTATTCACAGCTTATTCCAATATGTTTTACTTGTGCTGGACTATTTTATTATAAGTGTATATTTTCGTACTTACGCGTTTTAAATCCCCTATTTTGATACCAAACTCAAGAGCCTTTAAAAACAAAATCATTTTTTGGCCCGCACATTAAAGCGCATGAAACCCACCATTTTGATTTTAAAATTTCAACTACCCAGTGACACTCCCACAATTGAGACGAATCTAACGACACCTTAAGCCAACATCCATCAAGCGGTTTAGGTTACGGAGTGTGTCAAAAAAAAACATAACACGCCTTTTGGCGCAGTTGGAAAAATAACTCTTTAAAAAGCTTAGATGTTAAACTAAAAGAAAAAAACTACTGTTTATGAGCCGAAAACAGAGCGGCGCGGCGGTGCCCTGGCGCCGTTTTAATTTAATATTAGTATTTTGTTTAGATTGACATTTTTAAATTCGTCATATCTTTTGAATGGAATGTCCGATTTGAATAATTCAAAAAGTAAAAGATACATGTAGAATGTATCGAAACAGTCTTGAATACTTTTCTTTGAATACAGATTAATACAAAGGTACGCATAACTAACATGGTTTGATATTGGTCGTCATTACTATCCACTTTTTAAATGTAAAAAAGTAGTTATGTAGGTAACTACAATAGTTGGACATTATTGTATCGTGAAGTTTTTTTATAGATATTGATATGTTTTTTAATATTGTAGAACATTTTTTTGTTCTATCATCAATAGTTTACGCAGCGCATGCGATGAAAGACATTTTGTGGTTAATTTTTTTACGCCTTGGGTTACATTATTGAAGTTTTGTAAGAATCTCAAATTTTTCCTAGTAATGAATATTGCCTTTGTTACTTAGGGATAATGTAGCATTCTAATGGTGAAAGAATTTTTAAAATTGGTCCAGTAGTTTTTGAGTTTATTTGTTACAAACAAATGTTTAAGATAGTAGGGAAAAGCATAGGGAGGGGCAGCGTTACTCTTTCACAAAAGGTGACTTTCGTTTGATTTTACTAACCATATCTTTTCATACCACGGGCGTATCATATCGTTTCTTAAGGAGTAAACACAACCCCTGAAATCAAATATTGATTTTTATATTACAGGTTTGTAAAGAAGACCTGGATTTGAGTGTAATACAGCGCTGTGAAGTGCTAACTGTTAAATGTCACCCTAATAAATTAGAGCTGCAACTTAAGAATTCTAGTAATAATAAAGGCACTTGTATTGTGGAAGGCATTTGGTAAGAACTTAGTTATCATCATTTGCTACCTGTTCCTATCTACATGGGCGTACCCTGTTTTTGATTTGCTCTCTCAGCTTTATACCGACGCTTCGAAAAATAGACCCTTCTAAAGTTATACAAATAAACAGTGGTTGTTTGCTCTCCACCTGATGTAATTCGGTCACCGCAGCCTATACACGGACGCATGTAATACTGGGGATATTACTCACGAGTTGCTGACCCTATAAAAATTTAATCACTTTTTTCTTGAAAAACCCTATATTTTAGTCCCTAGAAGAAACCTTGGCAGCATTCCATGACTTAAGCATTTGCGGGGCGAAGTTCCTCTCAAACTGCAATGTATGTCACCATTCAGGTTTCAAGGTGTGAGGATGAATTCCCTGCCGATGGCGAGCGGTGCCATGACAGAATGTAGCTGTTTGCATCATTTTTAACAATTTCTCAGAACACAGACCATCTCTCTGCCCAGACTTAAATTGGTTTCAATACGGATTGTGAGTTTGTGATCTTCAACAATTCTCTCAGCTGCTTATTGAATTGAGTCGAAAGGGAAAAGCTGGTATATGATAGGTGGGTACACCTGCCCAGAGATGGCAACAGTACTCTTGTATATGGGGCCGGACATGTGACTTATAAAGCAACAATCTTTTTGTCTCTGTAAATGGTATTATATTGATACATATTTGGTTTAGGTCAGATACTCCAATATCCTCAGGGGATATAGTAAGTATATTAGCAGAACGTGACTCTGCTAGCCAGTTCAGGGTGACCAACTCGTCAGGTCTGCTGGTATTGCGGCCTGACCACCTTCTGTCCTCTACCAGTGTTGTTGCTGGTGTGTTTTGTAAGAGGAAGGCGTTATTACAGGAAAGATGGAGAGGCATAGACTCTGCAAACACTGCTGTGAGTTATCTTAGGGGCTTTTCATATACACTTGTATACATACTTTAACCTAATGTTGTTTACATAATCGAGCGAATAAATTGGTCCAGCGCGCATTCCGCTGAACCGCATAGCAACCGAGCACACTGAAAATCTGCTTTCATATATTCTATAGCATCTGCCAGCGGCTTCGCCCGCCCTAAATGTGGTTGTCGGCGTAGGATTCTTACGGCAACTCCTTAATTATAGAAAAATAAACAATCAAATCTTTCCTCTTTATAATATTAGTATAGATAGAAAGAGAGATTAGGCAGGTATAATACATTCGTGTCTGTGAAACCATGGAAATACACATACAAAATTTCAACCCAATTGGTCTAGTCGTTTGTGACATACCGACAGATGTGCCACCAACCGGGTCCAATTGTATTTTTCAATCATCCAGGAAACCATCGAAATACCCACATAAAATTTCAACCCAATCGATTCAGCCGTTTAGAATTTATGTGAAAAAGATAAGTACGGAAGGATAATTCTTACTACCCGTTGTCCTATTACGAAGAATTTTCCCGCGGTAAAATGTAGCCTATGTTCATCAGGAGGGATAAGGTCAGCTTCTAATGGTAAAAGAATTTTTCAAATCGATCAAGTAGTTTCGGAGCCTATTCAATACAAACAAACAAACAATCAATCAAATCTTGCCTCTTCATAATATAAGTGTAGATTCTATATGCACTGTCACAAAGTGACTAATATTTTTTTTATTATTTAGTGTACTGCACTGTTACGTTTAACATAATGTGTTCTGAGCCTTAGACGGTATTTTTTTTATTACAGATGACAATTGGTATTCTTATACATGAATTAGTGCAAAAAGCCCTCACACAGCGTTTAATGACAGTGGAACTGCTGAGCTTGGAAGCGCAAAATATCATAAAAGAATCCATGCAGATGCTGTATGATGCGGGATTATCACAGGACGAGGCGACACTAAATATGCAGACCTATGTCCAGCCACTTGCAGATTTTATGCAGACTTATATGACAGACGGGAAAAGTTCTAGTAAAGTGAGTATTTTAATTATTTTACAGGTGGCTGTTTAACATGCTTAGCAATCATTAAGCCAAGTCTCCAAAACTCTGTCATTCGAATGACCACTAGCTTGACAACGTCCGCCAACTCGCACTAGGCCACCATGTTTGACTATGGCCTAAGCTTTCTTCTTCTAGGAGAGGGATATATCCCTGCAGTGGGGCGCATAACGGCTGAAGCGACGACAGTTAAAATCACTGGCGTTTTACTGTCCCACTGCAGGGTAACAGGCCTCCTATATTGGCTTTGTTGTCCTTCACTAAGGATCAGTGGCCTTATAACGACAGTCCAGGAATCTCTAGTAGATCTAATAGTAAGTGTGGCGCATAGACGCGTACATGTATGTGTGTTTACACATATTTGCATAGATTTTGTGTATTTGGTGACCTGGTTCCTGCGTGATTGATGGTACACCCGGGAAGTTTCTTGTCACTTCTTCTTCCTTTAGGATTGTTTCCGAAGTGACAGTACGTTAAATAGTGTACGTTTGTTGCCGGACTGTCGTGTGGGAGCTGGGCTACTTCATGATATACAACGTCTGTGAGTATGCGTATGCATATGGGTATGTGTGCACGTTTGTGTGATGCGCCCTCTCGCATTTAGAACCTCTCTAGCGCCGGGCGGCCGATGGTGGATTTGCTAGTAGTATCAATTTTAGATACACTGTTTGTGTTTTATGTACATTTAAGTGTGTCTGTATTTTTATATGTACTAGTTGTTGCCAACGGCACCGCCTGCGCTAGATTGGCTTAGGATTACTACGACCACTCCCGAATTGTAGTAACAAAGTTGCAATAGCAAGCTCTACCTGTGGCTATAGTTCATGCATGTGGAATTTGGTCATTCCTGCATAAACTTCTTTTTATTTAGATCATCGGTGTAGGATTTCAACCTCAAAGTTGCCTCCTCAATTATGGAAAATAAAACGGATCATACTTGACGTTTTCAAGTAACTTATGTCCTTTCTCGGGACTCAAACTATCCCCACGCCACATTTCTTCTTGATCGGTATAGCGGTTTGAGCGTGAAGAGGTAACAGACAGAGTTACTTTCGCATTTATAATATTTATAATTATATTATATTTGTTTGGTAAAGATAAGCGTGTGACGTCACTCACTTGCTGTGACATTGATCTTAGCGTCTGGCTAGCGCACGACGGCCGCTGCCGGACAAATTAGTTCAGGAATAGTCGCAGACGTCTTCGCACGCATCCGTGTACTTATACAAGCGTATTGCGTTGTTAGTGGTGTTTGCTCGCTTTTGAATTTTTGGAGGACTTCGGAAGGCAGTACAAATTAAATCCCGCGTTCGATTCGTTTGTGTCGACACGAGTTCGTGAAAGAAACAGTGTGTTAGAAGAGTGATTTAATCGGCAAGAATACCAGTGACATTCCGACGGGTGATTTCGTCGTGTTGGTACTTGAAATAGCGTCGTTACACCCGGCACCTTTTACTCTGCGCACAGTAACAAGATCCGGAACTGTGACGTACTCAAAGTTTGAGTCTGTCTTGTCTATTTTGTAGCAGATTCCTAATGTTTTAAAGTAAATTTTCGTCCCTTAGAGTAGGCCCCTCGTAGATAACATAAGCACAGACCTAGCACCGCCGCAACGCCCTCGATTGTAAGTACACGGATTGTATAACAATATTCATGGATAGTATGGATAGTTTTAAGTATATATATGTACATATGATTGTGCAGGAATATAATTATGATGGCGCTAATGCCTAATCTTTTTTCATGTGGTCCTCGCGGGTCGACGCTTTGTTTATTATATAACAAGGTAAACGAGCCGTGCATTTAAACGAAATTGTTCCTTATTGCATTAACAACTTAGTAGTCAACCTTTAAAGTTTGTTTTTTTGTAATAAGACTGCATTAAGTGTCTAAACTTTACAGTGCAATAGGCTTGTATAATTTAATATAAATAGCTGACTAAGTGGCTTTAAAATCTTGTTTATCTGCGGTATGGTAGAAGAGAAGAGTACTCTAAACTAGATCTGGATAAAGAAAATGTATTGTGTCAGGATCGTAGCCACTAAGGTTTTTGGTTCCTGCCTACCCCGTCGGTAAACGGGTGTGATGTTATATATTTATGTGCTGGCATTATAAACCTATAATTTCTTTTTTAAAAACTTCTATAATGGACTCATTTTCACATTCACTTATAAAGCAACGCACTGTTACGCTCTTTAACTCGATAATGATGGGGATTTATTTGCATTTTTTTTTCTGTATGGCCTAGTACAGTGTGGCTGATGCAGCCATTACTGCTCCACCGGACTTTTGGGGCGTGACTCTGAAGGAGTCTCAGCCTATGTAACGCCCAATGCTCAAGGGCTCCCGCTGGGGGAGCCACGGCTTGGGGTCACCCCTTCGACCTCAAACCCGAAGGTGAGTCAGCGCCAGGAGGGGAGTTCCCCGTTACGCGGTCGCGGTTGCGAGTGAGTGGGGACGAGAAGCGCCGCAGCACTCTTTGATACCTCGCATATGAGGTGAACGAGTGGACTATTTGCAGGCAAAATAGGATTTATTATATCTGCAACGCGTATCCACCTTGCGACTTGCGAAATCTATAACTATAATCGCCGACTATTGTTTATTCTGCGTTTCATTATAATACTCTATATATTAAGTAGGTTAAACAGTTTTTGTGTAGTTTTAATGGGAGCAGTATAGTTTGTTGTATGTAAGTTTAAACTTGATTATTCAATGCAACAAACTTTTCTAACCCGGTGGTCAAAAATCATAACTATAGTCGCCGTATTGAAAAAATGTGAACTTACAACAACACTAGCGACCAAAGACCGGGTCAGAAAAGGTTGTTGAATTACAAACCTTTTGTATCCTGTCAGTTTACAATTGTAAAAAATATATAAATGAAGCTGTTTCTTCCAGCATGTTGCAAAAGATAAATGGTGTGGACGTATAGACAAGGTTCTCGATATAGAAGAGAATGTTTGCTGTCCTCAGCTAGGCCTAAAAGGAAAAATCGATGCTACACTTCAAGTCACCATACATGATAGGAATGGTAAGATAGGTATTCATTACGAAGATTTATACGTATACTATTGGGACACCGGCCTAACCTTACCTTACCTTGGGAGAATGTACTTAAAAAGTTAGTAAGTAGTCCTATTGGTTCACGCTGGGCTCCAAACGCCTTAAAATCGGAGTCAGATGCCGTTACTACTAGACCTCCACGAACTGCATCACAATATGCACCAATAAATTAATTGTTTCTAATTTAAAAGTTTTACCAGTAAATCCTTATATAGGTAAATTTGTCAAAGTCTTTTTGTTTATTTGATTTTTGTTATTGTTTTGGCGTCGCAACGGATCAGTGAGCAATCATTGATTTGTTTTTTTTGTACTGAGATAGTTGAAGGACAGGATACAGACATAGGCTACTTTTTATATCAGAAAATTCAGATATTCTTGCAGAAATAACTGTATTCGCCGAATTCCACGTAAACAAACTATAGCTGCAGTTATAGCAAACTCTACAATCAAGGAGCTTCCGTAAAAACCCCATGTCGATAACCAACTATACCGCGCGTGGGCAGCAGTTATTTTAATATATTTGATAAATTCTAGGGAGACTTTTAAATAATAACTTTCGTAAAAAAATTAAATAAGCAGTAAAATAAGCTTACAAAATACCCACAGTTTGGAGGTTTTTGACGGTAATGAATCCATTTAGCTAGGTCTTATTTCTGGGAAAATTCTTTTTTTCCGTGTTAGCCCAAGCGAAGCCGCCCAGCTATTGTTTTCTTATTAGAGATTATTGAAATAATTTCGCAGGAGGAAAAAATGCAGTAGTTCCTTTAGAGCTGAAGAGTGGTAAAGCGTCAGTGTCCGCGGAGCATCGCGGGCAACTGGTGCTGTACGGTATGATGATGAGTGCACAGCGGCGGGGCAACCCTGCGACGGACGTACAGAAGGGTCTACTCCTGTATTTAAAGTTAGTTATTCATGAATATTTTTATAGCAGAGGCAAAGTAAAAAGAATTCACTTCAAGCTAGGACTAGAACCTAAAACCTATCTTCGGAGTCCGTTATATACTTAAACTTTATGTAACTAGGTGCTCCTAGGACACAAATCTTATAACACGGTTTTTCACATAATTAAAGAAGATATACATAGTAATAATCTATCTTCGTTAGAACTTCCTAAAATTCTGTGTGCTGAAAGTAGGCGTTCTTAAAGTCCTTCCTTTCCTTCTGTTCCTTCGAGTCCTGGCTAGAGTTAAAGTCTTTTGAATAAGTCTTTGATGTGTTTTAAAAACTATTATTCTATAATTTAGCTAAGTTTACTGTACTAGGAGCACTTAAGTTACCTAGAGTTAGTGAACCGTTTATTACTTAAGCTAAGCATTCATTTCATTTAAACTCAAACTCAAATTTTTTGGATCGTCAGTTAAATTATTAATTTTATAAACTTTACCACCGGTTCGGAATGATTAACTACCGAGAAGAACCGGCAAGAATCTCAGCAGTTAATCTTTTCATATTATATATCATAACTTCATATTAAAATACAATATAGCCTTACACTATGTAATAACATTACATACAATGTTTTAATTTAAAAATATTACAAATGCACCAATACCAATAAATATTGATTAAAGTTCTAATTCTTCGATTCATCCCTCGGCACGTTCGTAAAACTATTGTTCTGTATTGTTGTGCCTCGACACGTATTAACGGCCCCAGATGACGATCTCGCTATCCGGATAGCGAGATTAGTCTCATAGACCTCTCCTAATAGGGCCTCCCACACTAATATGACGCCCCCGGGTACGCCGGCGACCGCAAAGATACACGAGGTAATAAAGAGTGCCGGGGCGCTTCTCCCCCCACCCCCCAGTCAATCGCAACCGCAGCCCTCCTGGCGCTGACTCACCTTCGGGTTCGAGATTCACGCCGGTCGAAGGGACGCCCCTGAGAGCAACAATCCAAGCCGGGGCTCCTACAGAGTGTCGCCCCAAAAGCCCGGTGACGCAGTAATGGCTGCATAGCTCAGAAAAAAAAAAAACTAGTTCTTCCAAGCATTTTTATCATTAACGTATCCATCAACTTTGTAATAGCTTTTTTCATTAAACTATCTATGACATATATGTTAAATTTATTTGTAGGTAAATTAACCACATGTTCTGGACATTCAACAGTCGGCCAGCGAAGATGTCTAGACATAGCAATCGTGTAGTGCGATCTAAACACTCCCGACTAGTATATATCTTCACATATGGCTAGTCGGTAACTATCCTATCATCATACGTTTGGTCGTCGCGAGCGCCACGAATGTTGTCGAAATTTTCTTTAACATCAAACGCGACAATAGACTTTTTAGTGACATGAATGTTAATTCTGTGTTAACACTTTAGATCATGAAACTAAATTCATTAGCATTTTTGGTCGTAAAAGTGATCGGGTGCTACAAACTACCCAAAGAGCTCTAGTTGGTTTTCACCTGAACTCCAAACCAGACCCAATCTGAGGTTTGTGTCTTGAAGTTTCTACCCGACCAAAAGTTTTTGATGTCTGATAGCTGAAATATGAGCTTAACATGTCCTCCTAAGGTATAAGAAACTTCAGAAAATCAGCTCTGATTTAATCATTGGATGGATGGACTTGTTTATTGGTCAGTTCATTGAATTATTGGAAAAAACCTTAATAATTGTTTATTTTCTTTGGCATAAGCAGTAAATCAAATTTAAAACTTGTGTTTTAGATGTTTTTTTCTTTTATTTATGTTGTTTATTTTTATTTAAGAGATCGGGTGGACTTGCGTGAAGTTAGCTGCGGGTATCCAGAGCGGCGCGACCTAGTAATGCTGCGAAATCAGCTAGTGCAGTACCTTGCGGCAGGGCCAATGGATACTGACACAGGTATTGCTGAAAAAACATTTATCTGTTATTATTTACAAAAGTGGCAAACAAGCATCCGATTTATTATCTATCTATTTATGTTATTGTTACCATTTATGTTTACTTTTCTGTTTGTTGTTCTTCTATGTGGTCCCAAACCATTCTATTGTGATTAAACATTGTTGAGTTCTTGATTGTTATACGCACGGCCGTGAAGGTATCTGAATCAATACGACAAACCATCAATAGGTGGCGCGTGGGTAGCTTTAACAAAGTGTATTTCATTTCGTATGTTTTCGATGTGAAGTGAATGAGGGAGGTGAGAGAGAGAGGGTATACCTATCCCGTAGGCTAAAGACGCAAAATAATTGTTATTGTATTGTCTACGTTTTGCCAACCCTTTAATAATTAAATACTTAAAAATCCTATACTATGAAATAGTTACTAGGGAAAACCTCAATAGGAAAGCTCATTCTACAACCTATAACTTAGAAGGAAATTCCTCTAAAACTGCATGGTGCTTGACCATTTAAATGATCATCACAGACAGACATCACAGTGCATTTAAAGAACTTTATTTTTTATGTTTTAGAAATTTTTGATATTTGATAGTTAAGTTTGTTCTACAGAGCAACTGACAGACATCGAAGATGCGTCGCGACTTTTACAAATGAAGCTACCAGAGCCGGTGAATCATCCGACTGCTTGCGCCAAGTGTCCCTACCTCACTCTCTGCTCTCTGCATCTTTGGTAAGAAATACGAAATATTAAATAGGAAAATCATGATTTGAATTGTTTTAAATATATAAATGGTTACATTAATAACAGTTGGGCAGTATACTTTTTTTTTATTTGTAATTAAACTAATTAAGCAGTTTTTAAAGGATTTGATCAGATTTAACCTCATAATTTTGTAATTGTATCTAAATAAACCATGATAACTGACGAAAATAGTATTTCAAAGTAAAAATTAGTCGTGAATTTTTACTACTAAGCTTTAGGAATACAATAAGAAATGCACCTGCTAAAGTATTGTCGTAGACTTCGACATCACAGTCGAACTAATTATTAGCGTTCTATTTTGAATTTCGCAAATGTTTTTCGCAGCATTTCTCCCTTACTTTACAATAGTATATTACAAAGTAAATGCTGTAGTATTTATTTTAAAGCTAGGGATCACGTTAAACAATCTTAGGCAGTATAGAGATTTTTGAAGAACAGGCAACGCGCCAGTGATGTGTCAGGTGTTGCAAGCGTTCATAGACTTCGGTGACCGCTTACCATCAGGCGGACCGTAAGCTTGTTAGCCACCTTAGTGGTAATAAAAAATTAGTATAGTTTAGCAGTGGAGATCAATACACATGACATGTTTAGTATTTAATTTTGCCCACGGCTTCGCCCGCGCCAAATTCGGTCATCAGCGTTGGATTTCTATGGCAACTCGTTAACTGTAGCAGAATTATTTATTTTTCCTCCACGGGGATTTCTGAATTTGATGCTCTGTAGTGGCAGGAAAGAAGGAAAAACATAAATAAATATATAAAACTCATTTTCGCATTTATAACACATATTTTTTAGTATGGATTATTTTTAAAACAGGAATACGGACAGTACAGAAGTATCAGAATCTCACCCACTTGTGAAGTTACGGGACCAAGCACTGGGGCACTTGACAGCCGACCATGTGAAATACTTTCTAAAATGGACAGCCTTGCTGAAAATGGAGGAAAAAGGGCAATTGAAGACGTCTCCTTTGCACTCGCTGTGGACGGATAGTGTCGAGAAGCGGTAATATTTTTTTCAACGCACACACGCGTGCTTTTAACTAAACAATAACCAAAGAATATGTAACGAAAAGAAGTGGCACTGACACATGTGTCCTCGCAAAATCTCTCTTTTGGTTATGTGGCCGGCTTCAGGAGAGTGCGATCTCTGAAACGGCCCTACCATCGTAGGGCGCTGCTCAGATCGGCGACGCCGCACGATTGAATTTTCTACACACGTGCCAGATGAAAGTCGCCGGTTTGCCATAACTGCACTGCACTGGCACTTTTTTTTGACCACAGCAAAATAAAGGCTGTTGTCGTCTTTGCTGGGGAGTGCGTTTACTGCAATGATCTACGAATTTTTTACAAATGTTTGTATTAAAAAATTGTTGAGATGTTTTATTACGCGCAAGTGAAATAATAAACGTCGAATAAAATTGTCTGGAGGCTCGGGGTGTGTGTGTGACAAATTCCATAGCATCATCTGGTCCCAAGCTGACCATCGCTTCTTCTATTCGTTATACAAATACTTTTTTGTAAATACACACAAACAGGGAACATAAATGTTGCTGTACAGGGATTGAACAAACGATCCTCAGTTCAACAGGTAGAACCACTACAAACTGTGACTGTGTCTTATTATTAATGTGTAGAAGTAGTGTGTTTATTATTATAGTAGTTATATTTTTTTTGTAGAGAGAAACGTGGATCTTGCGCACCGAATTTGAAGTTGAAGTCGGTAAAGGAATCTGACGGAAGATATTTACATGTATTTGAAAGTCAGAGAAAGCAAGGTATTGTAAGGTTATTTTTGTCTTACTGGTCCGCTTACGCTTGGCTTACGATCCGCATGATGGTAAGCGCTCACCGTAGCCTATAGACACTTGCAACACCAGGGGTATCACTCGCGCGTTGCCGACCCTCCATAAATCCAAAAACTTCTTTCTTTAAGAACCCCATACCCATGTAGTCCTTAAAGAGAACCTTGGCAGGGAGCTCATTCCGCAACCCATCGTTCGCGGGAGGAAGTTTCTCTGAAACCGCACTGTACGCGAACATTTCGGTTCTAAGTGTAAGAATGAATTCCCTGCGTATGGTGAGCGGTGCGATGTTAAACAGTAGGCGTGGGCATAATTTCAAACAATTCTTAAGAACACTGCGCATAGTACAAGCGGTAGAACGCACACACAGGGAGGCAATCTCTCTCCTCAGGTTCGATACGGCTTGTGAGCTTGGGACAATTTTCTAAGCTCGTTGTTGAACCATGTCACCCGCCCGAGATGGTAACAATTCTCCATATGGGCCGAACTTGCGACTCGTAAAGCAGCGACCGTAACCCTGAGGCGAAGTACTGCTTCGCTCTGTTGCATACTCCAAGTTTTTTTGAACGCATACTTTACCTGGTCTTGCAAATGATCTCCGAACTGAACAACGCTGGCGATGCCAACACCAAGGATGCCTATGCTCTTGGAGATAGTGAGGGGTGTGTTCTGGAATTGTGGGACCTCAATGATTGAGGTTTTCGTAGTGGTGAACGCGCAGACTTGTGTCCTTGTAGGGTTTATTCGGACTAAGTTTTCCCGTCCCTAGTACGTTCTTGCACAAATCCTCGGGCACTCCGAAAGACTTCGCAACTTCGATAGAAGACCCTGGTGCCAGACCCGTTCGAATCCCTCCCCCTGACTAGAAAGTCACCAGTCGAGCGACCTATTGAAAGCTATATTGACGGTCACTGACCAGATCGTGTTCGTCTAGGTATCTGAGAAGCTATGTGTTGATCACTTTGGAGAGGAGAAAGGTAATAGCGATTGGCTTATAATTCGATGGATCTGATCTATCGCCCTTTTTTAGCACCGGGTGCACATTCGCAGTCTTGAAGAAACGCGCAAAGAGGCGCGTGAGTAAAGGACATAACTCAGGAGCACACTGCTTAAGCACCACTGCTGGTATACCGTCTGGCCCACTCGACTTATGAACGTCTAAAGAAAGCAACGCCTGCCGGACCTCCCGCTGTGCTATAGAGATTTCCGACATGGTCTTACCGCGCCCCTTAGGTAGTACAGCGCCTTCGTCGTTCAAATTCGAGTTGGAGGCAAAGAGACTGCCTAGTAGATCGGCTTTCTCTCTCGCACTTTGGGCCAAGTCATCATCGATCTTTCGCAGTGGTGGTAACGACGACTGGCAAAAGTTTCCTTAGGCAGCTTTAGCAAACGACCAGAAAGCACGACTCCCAGAGGCATAGCTCGCAAGACGCACTCCTATGTTGCCGATGAATTGGAATTTAGCTCTGGCAGTTGCGTTCCTGCTGAACCTCGAAGCAGCATTTGATTTGCGTTTTACCGCAGAAATATTCGGATTCTTATTATTAGGAGCCGTGGTCTTTTTCCTCATAGTAAGTTTGCTTTAGTCTTTTAGCTTCTCTGCAAGACCTATTTAAACGGGATAATGTAGGTATGATGTTTCGGCCGGGCAGGATATCTGCGTCTCCATATATCCATACTAATATTATCAATGCGAAAGTGTCTGTGTGCCTGTTTGGTTGTGGGCTTTTTACAGCTTAACCGCTGAACCGATCTCGATGATATTTGTCAAGGTGATAGATAGCTTTCATCTCAGGAAAGCACATAGGCTATTAGAATAAGTCAAGTGTTAATCGGATTACCGCACAGAGGGTTAAAAGAAATTGGGCTGAACCGCTGAGTCCATTTTAATGAAATTTTATAAGGTCAGAGCAAGAATATAGCTACTTAGGTTAACGTCAAGTGTAAGTCGGATTACTATTTACGATTTGCCGTAGGTATCACACTCCAACGCCGATAACAAAATTAAGGGTGGCTACGCTGGCCAAAGCTAGTTAGTATAATATATATATATATATATATATATACTGGTTTCAGGAAAAGGCGAAGGAAACAAAGCTATTAAAGGTCCTCAGGAAGGCGAGTTCTCAATTGTGAGCATAGACAATAGACCTTGGATCGCCGCCGGGGTGATTACATTGATTAAAGACAATGAGTATCATATATTTTTAGAAAGGTAACACAGGTGCGTTTAGTTGACGGCATTGAGAGCTATGACATCGCATAGGCATTGAAATCGTTCTGCTCACTAAATGTTAACAAACAATATGGCCGTTCAATATTTGACAGTGCATCCACTGCTCCACTCACCTCCGAGCATGTGTAGCAAATGCGTTCAATGTGGACCAGAAGTGACCTCATAGCTCATTAATTTTTAGTCAACAGAACGATCACATGTGCGCATAGAGAGCATAGAGCGCATTCAATGCGTATAATGTTTGTCAACTAAACGCCCCAAAAATTCTTATATTTTTTTTTTACTGTTATACTTTATTTTATTACATTACGGTTTGGGTGTGTGTTCAGCCACTGATTTTCCCCTCCTTGACAAAAAACCGTGAAGAAATATATTCATACTTTATCTTAGTAAAAGTAATATATATCCTTATGAAATTCGACAAAGATCAATTAATAACTAATAACTATTTGTGTTACTTTCGCCTTTAAATTTGTGACTCAATTTGTGTTCCAGAGATCTCAGTAAGCGACTTCAAAACGATATTATGTTTCAAATAGACGTGTACGAATCTTACGCAACTGTGGTTCAGAATTTAACCAATTTGGGAGTTCTTTTGGAAGACAGTGACCGTGCAGAGAGGCTTCGAAAGTAAGTTTAGCGTCAAAAAAGTTTAGATACAGAACGCTCATTAAGCGGTTTTATCGCTTACCCTACACGCATACAGCCGAGCTCAAGGAAATCACAAAGGTGTCTTTGAAAAGTTTTTAATTGAAAGCGGTTAGTGTGGGGTGAGCGTTCTTTATCTCTTTTGTGGTTTAGCTTTAAAAATACTCTTAAAAGCACCACATGACTTGCTTATATAATGTTATAGACCTCGATAATGTCAGAGATAAACGTGCGCCCTGTGCCGCCTGGAACCGACAACAATTCCCCACAACTTTTACTAAATCATCCGTTTATTTGGCGGTACCCTGCGCTTTCCGGTACATGGTCACCACTCGAGAACCTTTTCCTCCCATCAGCCATTAATTTTTTGAGGTATGTGCCTTGATCACTGCCACTTCAGCTTTGCAATTCGGTCTACCGATCTCCTAATTTTTGATCTGATCACAAAGAAAAACTATGAAAATATCTTTCTTTTTCTACAATGTTGGTTAAGCTACCTTGAGATTTCTGATGACGTCCATGTTTAGCGGCCACGTCTTAGTGTCGTAAAGTCATCACTGGTTAGGGGCTGTTCTAGTATTACGTAAGCACCAAAAGGATCTTTTATTTGCTTATTTTTTAGTACATGCGGGGGGGGGGGGAGGATTTAAATGATGATCATGTCAGCGATATTTCTCTATTTAATTGTTTTTTTTTGCAAAAAGTAAATACTGTAATGTTCAGGGTATTGCTTAAGAAGCTTTCGTAAGAATTATACCAAGGCTTACGTAATCATGAGAGTGAGTTTGCATTCTTTCGATGACGAGGGAAAAGAGGGGGATTAAAAATTAAGTCTGCTTACGTATTACTTAAACAGCCCCCTAAAGAATTTTTACTTTTTCTATAATATCATATTAGTTTGGTTTCAGGTTAATAATAGACAAAGTGCCTCCTGAATTCGAAAAAAAGTTACCAAGGGAAGTGGGTAGACTGGGCGCGAAAATGATGCGGACTTTGAACATCGAACAGCAAAGAGCAGTTCTGAAGACCCTCGCTGCTAAAGACTACGCGTTGTTGCAAGGGCTCCCGGGGACTGGTGAGCTAACTTTATTGGGTTATTATAGTACATTGAATTATTGACATGGTGAACCCGCCAGCGTAGCTTTAGCTCCCTCTCTTCCCTATCCTTCTTTTAACACTGACTCCTCCCTTCCCCATCTCCTACACCGAAAACCACCGCTCTTGGGGTTTCGAGTCCGTTTGATGCGCATGTACACTGAGTTACATAAGTGATTTAAATATAGTTTATATCTTAATATATATTACAAATATATATTACAATATTTTACAAATAAAATTAAAAATTAAGTGTACTTAAAAATTAGCCAATCCCGGTCGCCGCGTTAAATGAAAACCAATCAGTGAAGGCGAACACTCGCATACGCGGAGGCTTTAGACAAGTGGCCACAACGATGACAGACATAAGACGCCGGATCCGACCGAATAAATGAAATATTTTTCATAAAACCCTGCCTAACTATCTGCACCTTGTCCATTTAGTCGTTTAACAACGGCCCTGTTAACCGATTAAACGCACACTCAACTAGGGTTTCTGGTTTGGTTTAGTTAAAAATATCAAGCGAATGAAGTCACTGGTAAAAGCACTAAAAGCTATCTATAAATAGTATTTATTTTCAGGTAAAACGCAAACCATAAGCGTACTCATACAAATGCTGGTAGGTATGAAACTGCGTGTGCTAGTCACCGCGCACACGCATTCAGCGGTCGATACCGTCTTAAGAAGGTTAGTTTTGTTTATTGTTGTTTCATTATGCCTTAGTAACAATTCAGTTGTGGGTGAACCTACTTACTGAACCAAGGGTGAGGGTTCGATCCCCGCACAGGACCAAGAATTGTGATTGCTATAAGTTTTATGTATGTTATCTGATACCCATAGTACAAGCTTTGGGACAAGAAGACGCTGTGTGATTTTTCCATAAATTTTTTTGCTGCCGTCTGCTTTTTTGACAAAAGAATACAATGAACGTATATGTAAAAAACTACGTTAACGTTTTTGAACAGAAATTATACTGAAACTGAATAATAAATATAAATATTTTTGGAAATTACGCACAGCGCCGTCTGGCCCTAAAGTAGGCAAATCTTGTGTTATAGATACCAGACAACGGATAAAAATACATACACTTTTTTTTTGTAAATACATACATATCATACATAAATACACCCAAACTCAAGACAAACACAAATGTTTGTCACATAAATGTTTATCCAGTGCGGGAATCAAACCCACACCCTCTGCACAGCAGCAGGCCCCACTACCAACCAGGCTGTGAGGGAGTCAGCACAGTCAGAATGTAAAGTTATAGTAGAATAAAAAAGTAGAACAAGTGCGACAGTTTGTATATTTGTAATCTTCGTTTAAAAAAGTAGGAAAATGTGAGAGTGACATTGAAAGAAGGGTGAATACGCTAAATCAGGGAAAGGGGGTTTACACACCTTTGTGAACAGTCAGAAGTTGTCCGAAAAGGCTCGTTTTAACGACAAATGAAGCGCGAGTGATACACCTGGTGTTCGCGTACCAAAACCCAGAAATGATTATTGACACTAAAAAATATCTTTTAGGTTGCCAGAATCGCTGCGAGTGATGCGACTGGGCTCAGCTTCTCGTGTGGCCCCAGATTTAGAGGCCCGTACTGAGCAACGTCTGACTGCGGACTGTGACACTCCAATGCAGCTCGAAAAACTATACGACTCCATGGTATACTTCCTAACAAATTCTTTACTCTAATTAAAATCGTATTTATTTGCCGAAGATTCACTTAGTTTCTTGCCGGTTCTTCTTTGTAGAAACGGGCATATTAGGTGGTATAGTTAGTTGCTTTGTGACTTACTTATCTATACCACTATTGTGCAGTATCAAGTATCAATCATTATGTGTCTTACTGCTGAAACTTGTTTAATAAAAGGTTTTGTATCAACATTGCCTTAAATTTGGCCTTGAAATTAATTTGCTTTGTGTTTCATTTGCAGGAAGTGGTAGGCGTGACTTGTCTTGGTGCGGCGCATGCTATGTTGACGCGCACCACCTTCGACATATGTATAGTAGACGAAGCTACACAGGTATGTTTTTACGTAAAGTACTTCAACGAATCACAACCCCGACACTCATGTATATCATCAAGGTTTTTATCCCCAAAAGGTGGTTACCAGCGCCAGAATACACACCCACACTATAATCGATGTGAACAGCATCTTTTCACGAACCACTTTGGTCCTGCGGGAGAGATAGGTGAATGTGGACTAAGGTAGCTTTATATTATGTCCCATACGTCGTTAGATAGACTATCATTAAAGAAATAATTAGTAAAATAAAATGCCAGTTCCTGACGTAGTGTAGTAGTGTAAGCAGTAAGTTAGGATTGGACAGTATAAAACAATTACACGGAAAATGACGCGAATAGATCTCGTACCACAGATTATACAATTACTAACTGCGCTGTGCGTTGCAGAAATGCGACGAAGCGGTGAGTTAACATTGCAGGGGGTAGGGATCGCTGTAAATGGGCTTTCGTGTATGTAATCTAATGTACGACTTAGGGAGAAACACAAATCCACGTTGAGATACCTCACCACCACATTGCGGACGCCAAGCTAAAGAGGAACCATATCGATACCTTATTCAACTTTCAGCTTAATTCCTAGCTTATTATCTAACTTAACTCCCATTAGCTCCCAGATTGGTAACCACCACCATGACCAGTCTTACAACCAAACTCGATACCCGACTAACTTCAAACTTTCAGCTCTATTCCTAATTAATTCCCAGTTCAAAACTCCTAAATCATCACAACCTCAGTACCTTTTTACTGGTGAATTTGACCCGGTTATTGATGAGCTCCCTGCTGAAGTTTTTTCTGAAGACTACTGTATGGGGTTCTCTAAGCTGGGAGTGATTAGATTTTTAAAAGTTCGGCAACGTGGGAAAAAAGTCCATAGGCTACGGTAACCGCCTAACACCAGGTGGCTCGTAAGCTTGTTTGCCACCTTGGAGATAAAAGATCTATGTATGTGCGCGTCATCAAGATCTATTCGTTTTATATTGACAAATTTCAAGGTCCTACGTTAACTATTTTTCGAGAATGACTTTTGAAGGGTTACGTGTTTCCTGTTAAATTACGAAACCCCGAAAGAAACTTCAAAAAGATAATTATTACATGCAGGTGTTACAATGCACTGTGCTCCGTCCGCTGTTTGCTGCGAGACGCTTCGTGCTAGTCGGTGACCCGCAGCAACTGCCGCCAGTTGTAAGAAGTCGTGCTGCAAGGTAACTTCATGTATCTGTTATTAGGTTAGTCGTTGTACAGGGCGCAGTCTTCTCCTTAAAGGAAAAAAGACTTGGGCGTATAGGCCACCACAGCTAGCTAGATGTGACTGACAGAATTTTCGAGACTACCATAAACGATTTCTGACTTGGCTTAGCAACTGTTGTTATAAGACAATAGACAGGTCTGTCGGTTAAGCGTGTCACTACCAAGCTCGGGGGAACTAGTACAATGCGCTACTATAGACTTCAACTATACAATGAGTGATCACGCCCGACATTGCTTAATTTTGCATAATCTTTTTTGATAGAAGAATGGTTGGGTCACTTTAACCGTGTGACGTTGATATATTCCTTCATATTATAATATGCTCCTATTTTACAAATACCACACACAAAAGTTTGTTCATTAATCTATCCAGTAACCGTCTGAATTTGTTCATTTCTTAATTTTCATATTTAATATGTTTAAAATAAATTTTATAGTGCCAGAAGTGGGCGGGGTTTGCACAAGTCAGAGTACCCGTTTTCAGCTGTATTTTCACTCCTCTAGAAAAATCATAAATATTGGTCACACATTCAAAACTTTTTTTTATGAAATTTCGTCTTCTTTTCGAATCCCCTTTTGGATTTCAAAAATCTTAATTAGTTTTTGAGATATTTACAAAAACCAAACGCCCTTGCTTTCAGTAAATCGTTTATAACTTTTGCAATTTTTTTGAGCGGAACTTAATTTTTATCAAAAATCATCTAGACGCGATTCTAAATCGAATGACACCTCATTTAACATTAAATTTGTCTAAACTAAAACTAAACATTTAAAAAAAATTGTAATAGTATTTATGAATTTATGTATGTTTGTGTGTGTCTCCGAATCAGTGAAAATAAGGTAGTATTTTGGTATAATAATAATATACATGTTGTGTTGTCCAGCTGTCTAGGCATGGAAGAGAGCCTGTTCCACAGACTGAGCTGCGCTGATGCGACCAGCACGCTACAGATGCAATATCGCATGAACCAGCGGCTAGTCGACGTAGCTAACCGAGTCGCGTACAATTCTAAACTAAAGTGCGCCGACCAGAAAGTCGCTGAGGCAACGATAAATATTAATGTTCAGGTAGTAGCTTTAAATTATTTTCTCTTTAAACGACTTCTAAAACAGAAGAGGTTCTCAATTAGCTTGTACTTTTTTTTGTATGTTGTACCTTATGCGAAATCTTTTACGTGATTTTAATGATCTTTACATGTTTGGAAAGGTTTGTCTCCGGAATGGTCCCATTTGAATTTGGTAAGGATTGAAAAATGGAAACCAGAGTTACGTCATCATTCCGATTCAATCTATTCCATTATTTATAGTTAGTACTTCAACAACTTACTGAAAATTACTAGTTCAAGTTTACATATGATAGACACTTTTAATTTTATTTACATTGGCACTTGGCTACTGAAATCCATTGTATATGAATCGCCGTTATGGCTTAGTTGATAAGATAGGCTGGCTGCTGAGCTGAGGGCGCGGGTTTGATTCACGCACGTTTTTTTTTCGCTATTCCTAGTTTATTATTTTCATAATGGTTAAAATTTTATGTATACTTTTTTTCTCAGAAAACATCTGAATTGTTTGAAGCAGAGTCACCGTGGTTGTGCAAAGTTTGTAGTCCTGACCCGGATCACACAGCACTATTCCTGGACATATATAACGAAGCCACAACGAATGGTATTGATCAAGATAACAAGGCATTCACAAATACAAGTCCTGATGAGGCCTGCATTGTCTTGGCTTTGATTGATGCTTTAATAACGGTGAGTTTGAATGTCTATTTTCAGTTTCAGAGAAAGGACTCGAAGGACTACAGAATGGGGTTCTTCAAGAAAGAAGTTATTAGATCTTTGAAGGGTCGCAAACGCCCATAGGCTGCGGTGACCGCTTGCCATCAGACAGTCCATAAGCTTGTTTGCTATCTTAGTGGTAAAGGAATAAAATAAAAATAATCTGTACTAATATAATGAATCTGAAGTTTGTTTGTCTTTTTTGTTTGAACACGCTAATCTCGGAACTACCGATTGAAGGTTATATAGGCTATTAAACATCACACTACGACCCTTAAGAGCCGTGTAAACAAAAATAAAGTCAGAATGAACACTTTGTACAAAGAGGAAATTTTACTATATTAATTTGCGGCGCTAGTTTTCAGGGGTGACGCTCTAATTTATGTTCAATACAAGATAATAGTATCTACTTGACACAGCTAAATTCGTTATTAGAAAATAGCACTTCAAAAACACATCTAATTCGAGTAGGGTACCTTAAACACCGAGTCTTTTCATGTTTATAAGGGATGGGGGGATCACAAAATTTGAAATTCCTCTCACACTCACGCCCGCTGTATTTTTTGTGTCTACCGCGAGCCACTTTACAGAGTAAAATACACATATGAGTATGGTAATATCTAGGTATGTTGTGGAGTGTGCGTACAGGGTGCGTGCTTGTGTGACGGCTTGCATAAAGATCTCTTCACTGTCTTTCTTTCACATATGCTATCAGGGACTTTATTTCTGTGATACAAAGTTTGACGTCGCGCCAAATACACAAATGGTATAAACAAATATAATTCAAGGGTTACTGACCGAACACAACACTGATGGAATTTCGATACCTTAAAACAAACGTTGCAATTTTTATACAGGTTGGAATGCAACCGTCAGATATAGGAGTGATAGCTCCTTTTCGCGACCAGGTGTCGCTCCTGCGTCGCGCGATACTAGGCTTTGGTGCAGAGGTCAGCACCGTCGACCAGTTCCAAGGAAGAGACAAGTCGGTCATCATCTACACTTGTACACGCCGAGATGATAATACTGTTGGGAAGAAAGTTAAGGTTTGTTTCGACACTAAGCAATACCTATTTTAGTGATAAAAGTGTTACTTTTGTCGCACTCGGCCCACTTAATACAATGATATAAAGTTGATCTTCAGATTGAAAATCTGATCAAAACATGGTTGAGCGAAGCGATGGCTGATTCATGTGTCATACTCGTAAACGGGTGTCGCCTGTGGAGGCTGTTCTGCTCTTGCAAACTTCTTTGTATCCTAGTTTTTAGGGTTCCGTACCCGAAGGGTAATTAGCGGAACCCTATTAGTAAGGCTCCGCTGTCCGCCCGTCCGTCTGTCACCAGGCTGTATCTCATGAACTGTGATAGTATTTCTGTTGCCGCTATAACAACAAATAATAAAAAACAGAATAAAGTAAATATTTAAGGGGGCTCCTATACAACAAACGTGATTTTTTTGCAATTTTTATAGATAATGGTACGGAACCCTTCGTGCGCGAGTCATACTCGCACTTGGCCGATTTTATGTTTTGTTTATCAATACTGTAAGACATTGATTATTAGTGGTGAATACATAAACTGTCTTTTTTTATATTTTGTAATTAGATACTTTTTTATGTTGTGCTTGTGCATGTCATGTTTTTATGTTTTTAATGGAAAGTGTCCTTCTATGGTAGGGAGGGCATTTTCCAACATTTTAAGTGGACGCTGTAAGAGAAAGGGAGAAAAGAAATGCCTTTGCTGAGTTTCTTGCCGGTTCTTCTCAGTACAAGGTCTCCCGCCCTATAGACTTACGAACCAGTGGCGTAGTGACATTCAGAAGTGCTCAATTATTGAAGCCTAAATTGAAAAAATGATATTGATTTGATTAGATTTACTACTATAATTTTCCAACCACTTTAGTTCTGCGGCAGTTGGTGAGCCATAGTTAGAGTTAGATTAAAAGACCAGGGAATAATTAATAAATAAATCATAGATATTTAGATATTTTTGAACATAACACACGGCGCCGTTTGGTTCCAAACTAAGCAAAACTTGTGAAAGTAACTAAAAAGTACTATAGACATTTTTTTTTGCAAATGCATACATACTTATAGAAAACCAAACTCAAAACGAACACTATATTCATAACATAAATGTTAGTTCTGTGCGGATATTGAACCTGCCTCCCTCATTTTATTACCTAGTAAGCCAATTTTTCAGTTTTTGGTGGTGACTATTTATTTTTTCTTACAGGAAGGAGAAATCTTAAACGATCAACGCCGACTAGCCGTGAGCGTAACTCGAGCAAAACATAAACTAATATTGGTCGGAAACTCGCGCGCACTTCGTCGGTACGAACCGCTACAGCGACTAATCAATGCCTGCACAGTGTTACCATTAACGACAGATATCATTAAAAGTGTGTTCAATAAATACAGTACACTGGTGACGTGATGCGTAATAGTAATCATGTGTAATGTAATTTAAGAATGATAATGATAAATACTTATTCGCGCTAACTATGTTATAAAGTGTTAATCTTCAAAAGTGATCTATCGATGCCTGCACAATGTTACCGTTGGCAACTGATTAATTAATTTATATTTTTCGTTATTAGTTTACGTCAAAATCAGTGTTGTCAGTATATCTTAGTCAATCAGTTCTGTTTAGTCCTATCCTAAGTAGATAAGATAAAGAAATACAAGTCTGATTAATATTTTTAGGATGAAAAAATAATGTGTCTTATTTTATAATTAATCAAGTATTATTGGTGTATTATTTATTTTAAAATTAAGGGTAAATAAATATATTGATTTAATAAAAATGTGTTTTTAATAAAATATTGATATTTTTAGTGTTCATTATATTTGTTTATCAATAAGGGTGTTTATGCTCGAAGGGGTGATCAAAGATTTTATGAATGCACTTTGGGGGCAATTAATAATGCTTGCTACCGACTTTTACTTTTAACCGACGCGATGATATTTAATTCCAAACGTTTAAGATAGTGAGCCTTTTATTATATTGGACTCAAGTTACCTAATATTATAATAGATACCTACATAATTATATAGTAACTATTTGTTTCCTCTACTGGAAACAATCCCAGGACCCAACTTGGTAGTCTACTGAACTACCACTGCAACTAATTACGTTTATTGAATCACATTTTTTTATAAGAAAAGTATATTTTACCGTAATGACACCGTTTTATTTGTCGCTGTCTCAAAATAAGTAATAATAGTAAAACCCGTCAGAAGCATCTGCGGACCTCGCTGGAAGAAAGCGAATTCCAGCGAGGTCCGTAGACATTTCCGACGGGTTGTACCTTGTACCTACTCAGAATAAAAAATGTACTAGGCTAGTTATAATCGGCGTGCATATAAAAAGGGCAGGCTCCTTGCAAAGCAAAATACAAATGACAGTTATATAGTTTAGTAGAAACATAAAAAAAGTTAAATATTTCCCCACGGCTCAACTAGTTGAGTCGTTCAATTGGATGGTGGGGTATAAACGTTCAACAATGGGCGTGATTTTATAGCTGTTAAGATTGCATTTGCGTTCGTGCTGTCTCTTACTGTTTTGTTGAAAAATCTATTTGCTATCCTGCCATCAGTGGCGAAATTTGCTAAATTTGATAGGAATTGCAAGCTACAAAAACAGGCCCTTAAATAGTTTCAAAAGGTTGCATCCCATTCAGGAACTCGTAATTAGCGTGTTTTTAAGGCAAAACACCGTCAAGCAGATTTTAGACTTGGCAACACTATGACAATCTGTCACTGTCATTTCAGTCATCTGTTCCAAGGTTATTTATTAATTTTTCATTGCCGGTTGATCCCAAGATTTAACAAAAATCGTCAATCTTATCGTGTTGTTTGCTCAACTATGTGATGTAATAAGTGAAGGTCGGGGTTCTGAATATCTCATACGTTGTGTTATCGCATACACTGTCAGTAGAAATCGTGTAGCAGACAGGTGTTAACGACAATTTTATCTTGCGCGTATACTTTAATCTTCTTGAGAGTGAATTGATTTATGCACTGTTAAAAATAAACACTGGGCTAAAGTGTTTTGCCTTTATACTATCAGTAAGTAAGACATGCTACCTAACGTTTGTAATTTCTTCTCTATTTGTATTTAGATTTGGCACGTTTTTTTCTTTTTACCAGAATTTTGAAGATGGTGAAAGCTGTGGCTGTCATAACAGTCAGTGATACATGTTTTAAAGATAATTCAAAAGACACATCTGGTCCAACGCTAGCAGGTTTTATCAAAGAAAACTTTCCGCAAGCAAATTTACATACAATAATCATACCGGATGAACGAGAGATAGTTGAAAGAGAATTAAAATATTTTTGTGATGAAGCTAATGTAGATTTAGTTCTAACTACTGGGGGAACTGGATTGGGTCCTAGAGATGTCACCCCAGAAGCAACAAAATCTGTTATACACAAAGAAGTGCCAGCAATGTCAATAGCACTTACATTAGAAAGCCTAAAGAACACTCCAATGGCTATGTTATCTAGGTCAGTCGCTGGCGTAAGAGACAAAACTCTTATTATAAACTTTCCTGGAAGCAAAAAAGCAGTTTTGGAATATTTAGATGTTATTAAACCAGTTTTACCACATGCAATTTCTTTAGTTGGTAATAATTTAAAGGAAGTAAGAGTAGTGCATGATTCTATGCAATTTGGACATACATGTGAGCATCACAAACATGGCAGTAATGTGGATGTTACAAAAGTGGCTTTGAGACCTCGAGAATCTCCTTTTCCTATGCTTGAAATGTCAGAAGCGTTTAAAATAGTAGACAGTGTAATGGAGCAATGGACTAAACATTTGGAAAAAGTTTCAATTGGAGATAGTCTGGGGAGAGTAGTTGCTGAGCCATATTATGCAAAAGAACCTATGCCACCATTTGCAGCATCTGTTAAAGATGGTAAGTTGTAGGTATTTGACACATAATAAAACTTACTATATAATATTGCCTTGCGTGGGACACTTCATTATGAAACAAGAAATGTTTAGCAGAAAATACATTTTAGGGTTTTTTACCTGAAAAACTCAAACCCTATCACTTTTATTCACTTTCTGGAATGTCTGTCTTAATCTTTACACTCAGACCATTTTGTATAGGATGCTTATTACCAATTGCCCTAGAATCAGAAAAAATTGAGAGTAAATAATCTTAAGCTGGTTCTCCTACTGGTGTTTTGCCAAAATATTCCACAAATATTACACGTGTTTTCTCCTGCTTTGTTAATGTTGTTGTATTGTATTTAATTATTGAAAAATATCCCACAATTTTTCTTATTAAATAATGATGATAAAATTATTTTATGTATTTAAATAAGGATAGATTCTTTTAACCATAGATTCAATTTTTTAACAAAGCTGTTTAATTCTTTTTCCATTGTTACATCATCAGGCAGTTTAATTGTTTGCGTTATAATATATATTTCTTTTGAAATTAGTAGTTTTATGTTTATTAATCTTCAATTTATTTTTTTCCCCACACTTTGTTTGTTTCCTTAAAATTTGTTTGATTTTCTTAAAAACATTAACTGTCAAAATGACGTTAAAAATAGAAAAGTTTTCAGTTTTAGAAATTGTAGATTAGGCATCAACAAGGAGTAGACATTTGATTACCACAGGTCATATATACAAACAAAATTAAGTTTTCCGTTGAGTGGGGAAAGCAAAAACATTGTTTCTATCAACAAAAACAAAGTTTTAACAACAAAAATGTGTAGCTAGGTTTTTGTGTAATATTTTGGTGAACCACAAGCAGGAGATGCAGCTACACACAAAATAAAAATTAAAACTCTAAACAATATTAATTTCTAATGTTCTATATTTTAATTGACAAACTTTTGACTTAAATTTTAGAAGTAAACAGAACCTACCTTAATAATACTAAACTATGCATACACAAAAATTTCATATAAATAAAAATCTATATTTACACTAATATATAAAATAAAAAAGAGAGAGAGAGAGGGCAGATATTAAAGTTTATTTATCAGTGGAGGGTAATTTCTGGAACCACTGCATCTAGTTGAAAAAGGTCTTTCCCTATTTAAAGAGTACTATAAATAAAAAAAAACATTTACATAATTACCAAATAGCATTATAATGATTAATATCTAATTGTGTGTAATTATTATCCGATAAACTTTTTTGTGTTTAACTAAAACTAAACAATAATGAAATGGGACATGCTGGCATTACCTACCCTTTTTTTTATCTATAAAATGGTTCTATCCTTTCTACAATAACTAAATATAAAAATATAATTTAATTCTACTTTTATTTTAATAAGCTGGAAAGAGGTTTCTATGTATATACTGTATAGTAAATCTTATCCATGTTGAGAAACAAATAAGAAATTAGTGTCATAAGTAATGTAAATTACAAACATTTTTTAATTTATTTATAAGCTAGTTATTTAATATTTTTTTAAGGTGAACATCTGCAGTGTGGACAGACCAAGTATTGATGCCCTCAATTAATATCTTATCATTTGAGATATTAATTAATGACAATCATAAATATGTGACATATTTAAAATGATAAATTAATTACTTCTTTACAAATGTGTAAATATTATTTAACTTCAAATAAACAATGACGTTCGCAATTTGTCTGTATATGTTTTTTCCATTCAATATTAGAGGGAATGCAGCTGTTACATTGTCTAGGGTGCTGGTGTGCTTAGTTCCTCTGTTACCTCTCCATACTCCTGCCTGCCTTAGTCTCGGGCCGCCATCGCCGCCTCTGTCTCGGGCCGCCATCGCCGCCTCTTGTTGAATGTGTAGGTGGAGCAGTAAATTCACTAAAATACTTAATCAAAAATTGAAAAAAAATTATCAAGAGAATAAAACTACTAATCGTGTACTATTTATATATTTTTTAAAAAACCACTACGGTTCTTCATAATGCCTGCATAGAAATTCCTCCACTCCGCTCTTCTGCTACTTATGAAATAAAAAAATCAAAATCATCTTTAAAAAAATACAATTGAAAACAAATGGAACTAAACTACTTATTTACTAACATTATGTATATGTTTTTAAGAGAGAAACTTGATATTGCATTCTCAATAAATTAAAGGCTTCTAGAATTTCAGCAAAAGCAAACTTCGGACAATGCATAAAAAATATCCAGCTGACGAAAAACACGCTTACTTTCAATACTAAGGCAAAACTTATGTATAATACAAACGCTCTGTACACATGTTATATATTCACAAATCTCTCCTTCCGATTTTATCGCATACAAGTTAATAAGCTATTATAATTACAAAAAGGTAAAAATTGGCGTCCACAGGCAAGGCCTTCCTATTTTTTCAGATTTTCCCAAATTCTTGGTCAAAAGTCATATCACACCTTGTAGTGGTTAGGTAGTTACTTTAATCGGAAAGTAATAAAACTACCTTAACATAGTCATTGTTTCTGTGACAGCTCCAGTGCATAGAGGGTTTGCATTATATTTGAGGTTTAGGACATACCGGGTGCTGTATGACAGTTTGTAGGACTTTGGTGGAAGATGGTACGAAAGCTGTAATAGCATTCTGTAACTATTAAGCAGCTTAGTAAGAAGGTAGTGAGACAACATCAAATCGCCCGCACAACGGAGCGTCGGCTGGCACCGTTTACGTCTTATTTTAAAATTTAAACAGAATATTTGACTAATTCCGATATTACGATATTGGACTACTCAGTATCGGAATTTTAATATCGGACTTAACGTTCCAAAATTCCGGGATTTCGATATTCCGAGATTCCGATATTCATGCCCTAGTCCGAAGGTTATGCTAGCTTTGGTTAGTTTGTTCTTTAAGTGGTTGGTCCAGTTCAGCTTGCTGTCGAGGATAACCCCCAGGTATTTGACCTCCTGTGAGAGAGACAGACTTGTGCCGAAAAATATTGGGGCGATTGCTTTGCTGGTTTTTATTCTGTTTGTAAAAAAAATTAGTTCTGTTTTGCTTGGGTTTACCGCCAGTTCGTTTTCGTTGCACCGAATTTCCACTTTTACCAGTGCTTCTTCCATGAGGTCATTTAGTGTGCCTTCATCTCTGCCACTGATAAGTATGGACAGGTCGTCGGCATAGCCCACTGTATAGTGGCCTCTTTCGTTGAGTTTGGCTATCAGGTCATCTACAACTAGATTCCATAGTAAGGGCGACAACACACCTTTCGCTACTATGCCCCTAGTTGTGCTGCTGTTCACGGTGAACTGTATTCATCTCATTTTTAGCATGTTGGTTATCCAACTGACTAAAGAGGGATTCACTTCGCGTTTAATGAGGGCTCGGTTTATGCTTTTAAACAGCGTTTTGTCTAATGCACCCTCAATGTCAATGAATGCACCTAGTGTTGATTGCCTAACTGCCAGCGCCCTTTCTATCTTTTCCAGTGAAGGGGTGTTTCTGTGGATTTTCCGGTGCAGTAGGCGTGTTTGTTGATGTTGATTGGTATGTTTGTTAGTGTCACGTCCCTGATGTGTCGGTCGCAGAGTCTTTCCAGAGTCTTTAACATAAAGGAGGTTAGGTTTATTGGTCATGCCTTCGGAATTGTGTAGTCACTCCTGCCAGGTTTGGGTAGAAAGATTACCTTTACTTCCCTCCAAGCCACAGGAATGTATTTGTGTCCGAGGCAAGCTCTGAAGATATGTACCAGGGCCTCGGCAATAAGGTTTAGTCCCCACTGCAGAAGGCCTGGGAATATGCCATCCAAACCCGCTGATTTGAAGGGGAGAAAGGATTGGATCGCCCAGACTGTTTTTTCTTTGTCCACTACGTCTTGCGCGGCTCTCCAGTCTTCTTCCGATGGTTCCTCCTCTTGGTGTGTTTCCCATTCTGCGTCTGTGATTGTGCAGCCGAGAAAGTGCGTTTTTAGTAGTAGTTTGCATGCTTCCTCGTCCGATGTCGTGTAGGAGCCGTCATCGAGCTTTAGCGAGCCTAGGTTGCGATGGTTGTCGTTGCTGAGGATTTTTCTTATCCTTGCAGCTTCGTTTTGAGATTCGATAGAATTACAAAAACGCCGCCAGCTCTCTCTTTTGCGAGTTCTGATGCGTTTCTTGTAATCGGTTGGTGCTGATTTGTAGGTTTCCCAGTCTTGTTCTGAATGATAGTGTTTTTAAAAGAGTAACTATCGAGTTTCTTGCCGGATTCTTCTCGGTAGAAATCAACAACATTGTGAACCGGCGGGAAGGTGGGAGGGTTCAAAAAATAATATTTTATAACTTTGACGATTCAAAAGTGATTGTAAAACCCTTATTTGAATAAACCATTTTGACTTTGACTTTGACTTTGACCTTGTATTTTTGGCCCTATTGAAGAGCCTTCTAAGGGTTTGCCTTGCCCTCTCTAGCTGCGGGCACCACCAGTGATTGGTGTTGTGTTTTAGTTCCTTTGGCTTGGGGACAGAGCAAGACTGATGATAGGAGTCCAGCAGCGACTGTGTCATCTTTGTAACCCTCTGTTTGATCAGGTCTATATTTATCCGTGTTCCCACTGTGTTTGCATCGGTTGTTTCTAGGTTACGTTTTAATGCAGCCTTGAATTCCGTTATATTGGTTTTACGGAGGTTCCTTCTAAGCTCCATTATTGTCTTTTGTATTTGGATCTTGTAGCAGATCCTTCTGTGGTCCGAGCACGACAATTCGTTAGAGACGTCCCATCCTGTTATGATTTCCTCCGCTGAGCTTGTTGCCAATGTGATGTCAACAATGGTTTGGTACCGTGATGTTACAAACGTTGGTTCAGATCCTCTGTTGAGAATATTAAGATTCGTTGCAAAAAAGGAATGAGACGAGATCCTCACCTCTTTTGTTTGTGTTTTCGCACCCCCAGAGTGCGTGGTGGGCGTTGGAGTCTGCAGCTATGATCAGATCCGCTTTGTTTTGTTCGCAGTATCTCACCAGTTCCACTAGTTCATGTGACGGAATGTCTCCGTCAATCGGCATGTACACTGATGCGATAACTAACGAGAGTAGGCCTGCGTCATTATCCTGTTTTATTCTAACAGATGTTAGGTCTCTGGAACAGAATTGGGTTAGTAGCACAGCTGGTATGTGTTCGCGTATGTATATGCATGTGCGTGGTTTTTCTATGGTTGTGTTGAGTAGTAACTTACCCCCTAAATTGCTGAGGCCACAGATTTTGTTGTCTCTGATCCACGGCCCCTGAATCAGAGCTATGGCTCCTGTGTCAACCTCCAGAAGCCTGCGTGGGGTAGCCGTGGCCGCTATTTTATGCTGGAGGTTGGTTTGTACGACGGTTATCGGTATTCTACTCGGAGGACAGGCTATTGTCGCTATCCGACTCCGCCTCCATCCCCCGTAGTTCTGCTGCCGTCCGCTGGGTGCTGGTCGACTGGTTGCCCTTAGAAGTAGAGGGAATCGCCACATACTCCACCTCTCGCCTGCGCGCCATGCACTCCCTCTCAGACGGAGTAGAGACGAAATGGAGTAAACGAATCCCCAGAGGTCGGGGATACCTAAGGTTAGGAATAGGTCGTCGCCTTGGCGGATGGTATTGTACAGTGACCAGGTGCCGATCTTATATTGAGGGTTTTGGCCTCTGAGGACGTTCTGCAGGCACTTCACGTCTCTCTTATAACCTGGTATAAGAACGACGGACTTCACCATCTTGGGGATGTCCACTTGCCTGATCACCTTCAGCCTGGTGCCTTCACGTGGTGATTTTATTTTGGCCACAGTGGACTTGAGCCAGTTCAGCGATCGCTCGTACTCGCACCACAGTTTGAGGCAACCTTCACTATGGAAGGCTTTACCTCTGAACGTAGGTGCGTAAAATGCCCCGGCTGCCAGCGTCGTCTCCACGGTGTCAAAGATAGCATCTTCGATGGCTAACCTTATGGTTTCCGGTTCAGCAGAAGTGAGGTCAGCTTCGGACTGCAGCCTAACGGCTACCCGGAGCTCGGTGTTGGTGGCGTCCGCATAGCTGGGCGCTGCCGACTTACGGTGAAGATCGACCTTCGCGCGTTTGGCACCGTCCCTCGGAGAAATGGACTCGTCGGGTCGGTTACGCTTCGCCCTTGTCGAAGACTCAGGCATTGCGTCGGGTTCCTTTTTGGGGGCCCCGTGCTTGGCAGCGTCAGGTCTTCTCTTACCGCGCTTCCCTCTCATCCACTTTTTCTTGGTGGTTCCCTCTGGGTTGCCTTGCTCTGGGGACCTTTGCGTGAGCTTTAGGCTTTTGGGTACCGGTGGTCTTGTCCGACTTTGTTGATGAGGTGACGGTTTTCGCGCTTCCTTTTTGAGGGCTGCGTTTGCCGTCTCCTCGTTTTTTGTGTGGCACAAATTGCCACTCGTTTTGTTCCTCATAAACTGTCGATACGGCACCAGACAGCTCTGATAGGTTCAACGTGATAGTGTTGGTATTGGTTGGCGCGATCCCCGCAGCCGGTGGGTTGAGTATGGTTTTGAAAAATCCATAATTTTGTTTTTTTACTTTCTTCTCTGAGGCGTCCCACCCTCCATGGAGCCCGCACTTTTGAGGGAGCCCCGGCACGAACTGCCAGGGTCACCAGGACATACCTCGGAGCAATAGCAGGCCAGAATGAGTTGCAGACGAGACGGGTCGACACATGGTATGCAGAGGGTTAGCCTACGCCCACCTGCCCCGTGCATCATCGGCTGCCTGCCCCATCATTCTACCCTGCTCACCCCGGATCTAATTGGACCCAAGCCGAATACCCAGGGGTGGGTTAGCTCCAGGGCCACCGTTTTTCGTCCGAAATCCAGACCTAAGAGGGCGTGTTGGCAGTGCAAGCCTGCCGGGATGCACCTGCCTCAACCCTCCAGGACTCCTTCATTCGTCGTTTCGGCGCTCAACTGCGTACGGCTCTGTCTACTCCGCAGGAACCCCTAGGTTCTCTAGATTCACTGAATTTGAGATGTGTGTATTGTGTGCGTTTGTGTGTGTGTATGTATGAGGGTGTGTGTGTGTGTGTGTGTGTGTGTGTGTTGTGTGTGTGTGTGTGTGCTTATGTGTATGTGTTAATCCGGACTTGGGACCGGCACCATCCAATGTGTGCACAGTTAGACTGTGTACGACACTGCACGGGGTTGGGTTTTTTTACAAATTATTACAAATAGTTATGCCAATTTGTTATGAATTATAATTATATTATTAATGTGGCAAACAAACATATGGCCTGCTTAATTTTCAGAAGTCACTGTAGCATATAGATGCTTGTAAAAACTAGAGACATAAATCGCGTGTTGCCGACCCTTTAGAAAGCTAATTGCTCCTTTCTTGAAAAGCACCATACCTACTTTAATCACTAGGGAAAACCTTGACATTCCATTCCA
This sequence comes from Apoda limacodes, assembly GCA_946406115.1. Lineage (NCBI taxonomy): Eukaryota > Metazoa > Arthropoda > Insecta > Lepidoptera > Limacodidae > Apoda > Apoda limacodes. The sequence goes on from OX291559.1 coordinate 16,178,367, forward strand.
TTGGGAGATCATTCCAGAACCTAAGCATTTGTAGAATGAAACTCATCTGAAACAGTAACTAACTGTGTTAATGTTAACACTGATGATGGCTGAAAGCGCGGCGTCGTGCAGCTCTAGGCCATCATAGCACTGTGTGCATTGCAGCCCTTGATGGATATCTGGAATATCTAAAGTACGGAGAGCAAGGGCTGTAATGAAAAAAAGGCTTGTTTATTGCTTGCTTTATTCAAATAATAAAAGTAATTTTAATAACACCCGTTTAGAAGGACGATTTGCTCAAAGAAGGTTGTCAAAATAATAATAATATTACAAGCATTCTTGTGTTAAAACTTTTTGCACCTTGAAAAAATAATCGATAGTACAGATTTTCAAAGAAAAAATCTGGTGGCTTAAACTCACCAACATAGAAATTTCATTTAACTGGTGGCGCCTGAATAGCGCGGTTTGGTCGACTTTGCTCAAAGAAGGTTGCCAAAATAATGATCACATTACAAGCATAAATGGAAAAATATGAGACTAGGGACAGAATAATATACCCCTATTAGCTATAAGTAGTAAGTCAGGATAGGACATGAACTTTACTTACCATCCGCGACTAGTGCAGTTCACTTCTTCATTCTTTCAACTTTATTTCTTATTTTCTTATATTTAGGTTACGCATGCGTGAGCGGTGACGGTGTGGGTGTAAGACGTGTTCGTGGTGCGCTTACTGCTGGTGACGCGCCGACCGCGCCGCTCGCCAGCGGTGAGTGCGCGCGCGTTAACACCGGTGCCTCGCTGCCGTGCGGTGCTGACTGCGTTGTGCAGGTCAGTACTCTGCGTTCGACTTTTCAGCGTACTGATAGACCATGCAGCATGCACTGTGTAGTACAGGTATATAATGAAGCTGCTGAAGCTGCGTAATGTTACTTTTTCAATTCCGATTCGAAAGTACAATGCCAGCCGCCATGAAGACTGCACCGAACTAGTGTGAGACATATTACACGACGATTGTATTTGATTTTCATGCATTATTTTCTAGATACTTCTTAAAAAAAAAACCACGGTGACACCACTGGAATAGTAGCAAACTATACTTTCTTGAGGGTCGTAGACGGAGACTCTGTATATGTTGCGATTCCCATCTTCACATTCCTAACATTAAGCTCGATGATTATATTAAATACTCACGAAATTCATTTTACAAAACAAAAAGGCAATAAAACCAATAACTTTAGTTTGGCTTGTTATAATCTGGTTTATAAGGTCACATCTATAATTTAGGTGGAAGATACAAAGCTGGTATTGGCGTCAGAAGACGATCAAAACGAGCTTGAAGTGGAGATTATGGTGGCGCCGCAGCCTAATCAAGACGTACGTCCCGTCGGCTTCGATATACCCATGGGAGCTGTGCTAGTTCCGAAAGGTGAGCCTCTAAAATTTATCAAAACCAACCAAACCAAGTATGAACAAAGAATGGTTTTTTATTAGGCTAATTAAAACAGTCTTCTATTAATTTATTCGGCCGGCTGCAATGTAACATTATTTGCAAGGTATTTAAACAGTAACTTTGTATTTATTATGTACGATTGCTAGTAGTAATATAGTGAGTGACAAATCATTTTGTCATTAAGGTCACCTTTGTTTGTTGCTTTTTCTCTTTATATTTAAATATAAATTATGTATGAAGTTATACATACATAGTTTACTCCTCTAAATTTTATAAGAACCTAAAAGGCATTTGTTACAAAAGTGACAAAGTGACTCTCAATTTACATATCTACTTGGACCAGAAACGGTATCTTTGCTGTATTTACACTTTCTTATCTAACAGGTGCAGTTTTGGATGCTGGTCATATTGGAATTCTGGCAGGAGCTGGTTACCAAAACGTCACTGTACGAGCTCAACCAAAAGTAAATAAAAGCTTTTTTTTTTTAATTAGGTCAAAAACAGCAAGACTTTATGGTGTTTAAATTGCTGCTCGAATCCAGCACCCAGACCCTATCCTAGTATGATATACCCTTGTCCACGTCAAATACTGCTACGCCACTAATTTGTAAATAAAGCTAGTGAAATAAGACAGATATGACAAGATAGTTTCATCAATTAAGTATTGGCAACAAACTGAACTCTCTGAAAATGAGAATGGATTGAGTAAAACTATTAGAAGTCAAAAGTCTTTTATCAAACAACTACTTTGAAAAAAAGCATACTACAATATTTCAGACTATGTAAATGATAGAAATGCATGGGACTGAAGATGCTCAATTACAGGATGCATAGGTACACCAAATTAAATTATACGCTTTAAATTTTTATTTAAAACTTTTCTTTTTGTAGTTTTCAAGTTTTTCTTTAAAAGAGTAACTATCGAGTTTCTTGCCGGATTCTTCTCGGTAGAAATCAACAAATTTGTGAACCGGAGGAAGGTCAGGAGGGTTCAAAAAATAGTATTTCATAACTGACGATTCAAAAGTGATTGTAAAATCCTAATTTACTTTGAAAGAAATACAAACGTATGTGTGATTAACTTGCACAGAAAACTGTAGTGGAATCTATTTTTATTGTGGGACTGGACTTTTCAACGTGACTGTACTTTTTGCTTAATATCGTCGTCGTTGTCTTACTCGAAATACGTTTACTGTTGAATGTAGCCCTTCCTACATTCCTTTACAATGCATTTAACTTCAGACGGCCGGCCTTGAGCTTAATATTTCATTGTATTGATTAGTTTAAAGAAATATATAAATAGTTAGTAGTTGTGTGTAGGTGGTGCTGTTGTCGACCGGTAATGAGCTCCAGGAGCCGTCGGAGGTGAAACTGCGACCGGCACACATCAGGGACTCCAACAGATCGATGCTCAAAGCATTGCTGAGGTGAGTCATCTTTAGAAATATATAAATAAAGTACCTTTTTTAAATACCACAAAGGTGGCAAACAAGCATACGCCCCGTCTTATGGACGCTTGCAACACCAGGCGCACTACTGGCACGTTGACAACCTTTATCTGATCATTCCCTTTTCGAAGAAAAGTACGAACGGTATAAACTGGCGCATACTGTATTCCCTAAAGAAAACTTTGGCAGGGAGCTCATTCCACAAACTTAGCGTTTGCGAGAAAGTTCTTCGAAAACCGCACCTCATATATTATTATTTTAAAATAATTCGACAGGCTGAATATTTTAAGTTTTGAACAGATACCAGTGTATGACATAATAACTATCTAATCTGACATGGCAACTGGCATGCGTTTAAAGCATCATTCACTTGACATAATTTATTTGTTGGACAAGTGGTCTTTTCAATAAGTTGTTTTCAACCAATACACATATTTCAAAAAGCATACGTTTTTTTTTTTATACCACTAAGGTGGCAAATAAGCCTACGGTCCGCCTGATGGTAAGCGGTCACCGTAGCCTATGGACGCTTGCAACACCAGGGGCATCACTCGCGCGTTGCCGACCCTTCAGAAATCTAATAACTTGTATTTTGAAGAACCACATACTGTAGTCCTTAGAGAAAACCTTGGCAGGGAGCTCATTCCACAACCCAAGCGTTCGCGGGAGGAAGTTTCTCTGAAACCGCACTGTACGCGACCATTTCGGTTCCAAAGTGTGAGAATGAATTTCCTGTCGATGGCGAGCGGTGCGATGGTAGAAAGTAGCCGTGGGCATCATTTCGAACAATTCCTCAGAACACATCCCATTGTACAAGCGGTAGAACACACACAGGGAGGCAAAGTCTCTCCTCAGACTTAGGGGCTCGATACCGCAAGTGAGTTTGGGATCGTCGATAATTCTCACAGCCCGTCGTTGAACCGAGTCAAAAGGGCCAAGCTGGTATCCGGGTGCACCCGCCCAGAGATGGCAGCAGTACTACATATGGGGCCGGATTTGCGACTTGTAAAGTAGCAACATTTGCCCCGACGTGAAGAATTGCTTCGCTCTGTTGAGTACACCAAGTTTTTTGGACGCCAGCTTTACCTTGTCTAGCAAATGATCTCGGAACTGAACATCGCTGGAGATGTCAACGCCAAGGATCCCAATGCTCTTGGAGATGGAGAGGGGAGTGTTCTGGAATTGTGGGACTACATTGAATGGGGTTTTCTTAGCGGTGAACGCGCAGACTTGTGTCTTTGAAGGGTTGAATCGGACCAAGTTTTCCCGCCCCCAGTCAGAGACCTTGGACAGACCGATCTCGATTTTAGACACAAGTTCTTCACGCTTTTCCTCCACAACGGAACGTGGGATGCTTGCACGGCCCGTGTAATAAGCGTCTCCAGTACTGTCATCTGCATAGCAATGTATGTTGTTGATGTCCAACATATCATTGATGTGCAGTAGAAACAGCGTAGGAGACAGCACAGAGCCTTGCGGGACACCAGCATTAATGTCCATGCTATCAGAGCAACTATCGTCAACTACGGCTCGTATGCGTCTGCCGGACAAAAAGCTAGCCACCCATTTGCACAAACCCTCGGGCACTCCGTAAAATGGCAACTTCGATAGAAGACCCCGGTGCCAGACCCGATCGAACGCCTTCGCTATGTCTAGGCTACATGCCAATGCCTCCCCCTGACTCTCAATGGCTAGTGCCCATCGGTGTGTGAGATACACTAGAAGGTCACCAGTTGAGCGACCGTGGCGAAAGCCATATTGACGGTCACTGATCAGGTCGTGTTTTTCTAGGTATCTCAAAAGCTGTGTGTTGATCACACGCTCCATCACCTTGGAGAGGAGAGAGGTTATAGCGATAGGCCTGTAATTCGATGGATCTGATCTATCGCCCTTTTTGGGCACCGGGTGCACATTCGCAGTCTTCCATGAAGACGGAAATTGCCTAGTGTGGTAGGAAAGCGTGAAGAGGCGCGTGAGTACAGGACATAACTCAGGAACACACTGCTTAAGCACCACTGCTGGTGTGCCGTCTGGCCCACTTGACTTATGAACGTCTAGGGAAAGCAACGCCCGCCGGACCTCGCGCTGTGTTATAGAGATTGCCGGCATGGTCTTACCGCACCACGGTAAAGTAGGTGGTACAGCGCCTTCGTCGTTCACATTCGAGTTAGAGGCAAAGAGACTGCCCAATAGATCGGCTTTCTCTTTTGCACTGTGGGCCAGGTCACCATCGGTCTTTCGCAGTGGTGGTAACGACGATGCGCACAGTATGGTACGAGATTTTAATTTTTGCGTCATTTTGCGCGGACTTTGCCAACCACCCAGCCCTATTAATTACAAACACAATGTAATTGAGACATACATCATCCAGCTAATGTACTATAGCATGGACTCGAAGCAGGAAGAATTTCGTTCAATGATCGGTCACTATTTGTCTCTGTTGCACGCGCATAATTATTTGCCGTTGCGCTTCCCTATGACAGCGGTCATCGCATCTGTGCGAGTGCGACGTCAAATAATTATGCGCGTGCAACAGAGACAAATAGTGACCGATCATTGAACGAAATTCTTCCTGCTTAGCGTCCGTGCTATAGTTATAAATATTTTTTATGATATTAGTATTATTATGGTCAGGGAGTACGGGTACGATAGTACGGACCGCGGCATCGCCCGCGACGAGCCCGGCGAGCTGTGCGCTGCGGTGACGGGTGCGCTGCGCCAAGCAGACGTGCTCGTGTGTAGTGGAGGGGTCTCTATGGGTGAACGCGACCTGCTTAAGCCTGTCTTATTAAAGGTAAGGTAAGGTTGGGTAAGGCGTTTTGCTGAAGGTGAAACCGATAAACCTCTTTTAATACTAACTGCGTTAAACTAAATATCATTAACTTTCGCTACTAAATTGATTAACAGGTAGAACATAGATAGATGGATAGATAATACATAAATAGATGGATCGGTGGTACACAAATAGGTAGGTGATACTTAAATAGATGGATAGGTAGCACAAAGGCTGACAGATAGGTAGAATATAGGAAGACAGATAGTTTGTACAAATAAATGGGTTCTACTAATTATACTGATAAGTAGATAGTAGATGGTTAGGTAGTACATAGATAGATGCAAGTAATGTAATTACCCACATTTAAGTGGTTTATGTTTATTGTTGTTAAATTTCTAAATTTCATATCTTACGGTTTCTCAGAAAAAAGGGTGAGTAACAAAATTGACATTTCTGCCACGTGTAACTAAATGTTGGTTCATTTTATTTCTGTATTTTTATGTTTGGCAGGATTTCGGTGCGACCTTGCACTTTGGTCGCGTTCGAATGAAACCAGGCAAGCCGACCACATTTGCTACCTGCCAGATCGGAGGAAAAACTAAGTACATCTTTGCGTTACCTGGTTAGTTTTATATCCTTTTAGACGTCCATATTCCTGAAAAAAGCTGAAAAAGCCGAACGAAGCTCGAAATTAATCTTTTGACTGCATCTTTCAACATATTTATTTATATTGATAGCCTTTGTGATATGTTTGCTTCGAACCTTCAAGGACTCTTAAACGAGGAAAGGTTATTCCTACGTATACTAAGGAATACATTTATCATGTATTTCTTAATCCTATGAAGATTTGTGTATTTGTATAAGATCGATGTACTAGGACCTCATAACTTATGAATAATAAGGTCCTAATAATTGTGTATTTAACATGTATTTCTTAATTTCATGAAGATTTGTGTATTTGTATAAGATTGATGTACTAGGACTTCATAACTTATGAATCATAAGGTCCTAATAGTTGTGTGTTTATATTATTTATACATAGCGGTACTAAGCTAGCATCCTAGCAAGAGTTAATGAGTATGTAAGTATTTAACACAGGACTAAGGTCGTAGGTAAGGAATTACAAATTTAAAAAAAAAAAAAAAAATTAATTGTTTTTTCTTCTTACAAAAGGTCTTGGGTTTAAGTTTCCCGGAAAAGTGACCTTTGTGTTAAATTCTATTATAATACCGTTTTCTGAATACCTACATACTTTTAAGGCTTTCTGATTCTACCACTATTTTGTTATATATACTGTATAGAAGTAGATTTTTGACATGATTTGGTTTTCAGGTAATCCAGTGTCAGCGTACGTGTGTTGTCTGCTGTTCGTGATACGAGCGCTGCGGGTGTGCGAGGGGCGCGCGGCGGGTTGGTCACGGCTTCCGGTGCGGTTGTCGCGTGACGTCATGCTCGACCCGCGCCCCGAGTACGCACGCGCCTCGCTGCACCTCGACACTGACGGTGCTCTTGTCGCCACGCCGCTTGGCAGCCAGGTTAGTCACTGAACAAACCTTGTGGCATTTGTACGTGAACGAGACTATTCCTCGATTTTATCTGGTGTTGCAAGCGTCCATAGGCTACGGTGACCGCTTACCATCAGGCGGACCGTAAGCTTGTTTGCCACCTTAGTGGTATTCAAAAAAAAAAAAAATCATCGCACTGAACTGCATAAAATGTTTGTAAATATTTAAAAATGATATGATTGTAGATAGTAAGTTAATGTGGGTAAAAAGATACAATGATGAATTATAAAAAAAGCTGCATGAGATTTATTACCTAAAAGTTTATCTTAAATAGATTGAATATTTTTAATTTTGACTTAAATAAAAGCCGGAAAATGTATCAATCCCTATTTATGTATCCATAAATATATACATACATATATTATTGCCATATATATTATATTATGAATTATAATTTTCCTGTAGTGCCAATTAAGGTCTACTTTGTTAATACCATGCATAGGCATAGGGAACTTAACATTACCTAGCCAGATTTGAAAACAAATGGTCACAAAAGTTTGACAAAGAGGCTTTGTCTCTTTCTAAAGGATGGTCATTTTGTGAGGCAGTCACAGTCCATGGGACAGATAACAGAACTCGAAGTCTTATACTAACTAAGTATGGCATCGCCGGAAAACGTGGCGCATTCTATGTTCTCAAATTTAAAAATTGTGCTAACTGAACACTCTATTTTAATCAGAAATAGATTGGTGTGGTGTAATTAATAATACTGCTATACTTATTTTACAATTTTACATAAATGATATTTTTGCCCTGTGTTCATATCAGCCTATATTGGTCCACTGCTAGACATAAGCCTCCTCTATGGCGCGCCATTTCTCCCGGTCTTCTGAACACCGCATTCAGCCACCGCCGGCCATTCTCTTAAGAGCGTCGGTCCATCGGGCTGGAGGGCGTCTCACGCTTCGCCTTTCTGTACGCGGTCTCTACTGTAGGACATGTCTGCTTCATTAGTCATCGGTTTTATTTGGCCGTGGATAAAACCTAATTTACCATCAAGGCTTGTTTGCCACCTTAATGGTATTAAAAAAAAAAAAAACAAATTTAAACTAAAATTACATTACATAATGTTAAACATTTAAACGAGCCATTCTGATATAGATTTGCTTATTTCGGAAACGGCTCTAACGATTTGGATAAAATCTTGGGTTTAGATAGGGTTTTACTTTTTAAGTTTACCTAATATACCTAGTTGTATATTTTGTGAATAAAATAAGTGTAAAGCCTTGCTCTCCTAAGAACCATATTGCAGAGTTAATCGATGTCATGTTTTATAATATGTTATTGGTTAATAGTGTAGCAGTCGTCTGCTGAGCGCGTGCGGAGCCAGCGTGTTGCTCGAGCTCCCGGGCGCGACGGAGGCGACGACAAGGCTGCCCGCGGGCTCGCTTGTACCCGCGCTGCTCACCGGACGAATAGACTTTCACCCGCAACTCTAAACCTCACTCTGACATATCTCGTCTTTTTAAGATGGTGAACTTGAAAACCCTGACCAGAAACTATAGCAAGAGCTTTATTACAGCAAGACTAATTCATATCAATAGTGACATAAAGTTAACAACTTTGTATCAAAAAATGGGTAATTCTTTTATCGCCTACATGTAGCGCTGATGATTTTTTTAGGGTTCCGTACCCAAAGGGTGCCAAAAGTGCCCTTTTACTATGTCTACACTAAACGTCTATTTGTCTGTCTGACAGGTAAAGGGCTCTAGACTTTTAGACCAGCTCGAGCATTTTGTGCATGCATGGTACAAAACCATCGGTGCGCGAGACCAAAAGTATGTAAGTACATTTTGCACACTGAACGTAGCCGCTAAGGTGCTTGATCAGAGTGAATTAAGGTTTTATTAGACAAACGGGGACATGTAGTGTAGAATATCTATCTATTTTTCGGGTCAGGCTTTTTTAGGTTTACTTTTCAAATCTGCTACTTTGTCAGCGTTGCATAAATTTAAGCATATTTTGAAATGAACATAGATTAATTGTAACACTGATTGTGTAATGCATGCCAAAATATATAAAGGCTTGATTAAGATACCAATATTTTAAAGATTTTGCAGATCAAATGGATTTGTTTTTAGTGGCACACACTTAATAAAATTTGAAGTTTATTGATTTCTTTAGTAAATTAATTTGAAAACACATTGGTCTATGTATCTGTATATTTTTAGTGAATTTGTATATTATCTCACGAGGCATTTGGGGAAACAGACCTTTGTATTTTATAGCTTTTTTGGATAAACGTTTTATTATGAATCGCTCAATTTACTCAAGTACTTAATATTATTACAACGTGTTATAAAATATTCGACGAATGTGCTTATTGCATTCTTAAGTTTTTGTTTGATAGAATAATACGTTTTTACGTAGTTTAAGACTGCGATATAGGCAAGACCGTGTGAATACGCCGTTTTTGTGGAATTTTTGTGGCTAAACTATAGCATCTAAAGGATTGAAAAAAAATATATGTTATAAAACTTGCTTTTATCTTGTGCATTACCTTACTGAATGATTTTCATTTATTGTATTAACGGAATAAAAAATCTGGAAGTGACCTTTGTTTTAACACTTGTGCAAATTGATGAGGCTTGTATTACATTTGCTAGTTGTGAAAATTGGTTAAATAATTAGAAAAGCTTGTTAACGAGCGCATTGCCTCTAAGTTGTAGCAAAAATATAAAAAAATGTGACTACAAAACGGTAAGTATTTAATTCTACATAAAAAAAATTAAGATTCATCATGGTATAAATGACTTAAGAAGTATTTATACAAATATATCTCATAGTTATGTATATGTCGGCGGCCGATCGTAAAATCCGGCAGATCACGAAATTCCTAGGCAGATCGTACAGTATGGAAACGAAAAGAACAGAAATCGTACTGTATAAGTCATATATGATAGGTTAGGTTCAGTTTCTCTTATGTAAACGTAGATGCGGAGCGAGTGGAGCGTTCCAGCCAAGCTTCATTTAATAATTTGTTCAATTATATGATAATTTCTATTCCATATCTCGATCTGCCTATGAATTTCGTGATCTGCCGGATTTTACGATCGGCCGCCGACATTTATATGACATTGTGTAATGATTGAATGTACATTTACATAAACAACCTTGCGTTAGTATTACAGAAATAAGCTTTCTGGCCTATATCGCCTTCTTAAGGCTGTCATTTTAGACAAATATATATTTTGTTTTGTTTATTTATTTCTATAAAAAGAAATTCTTTTACTTAGATATAAGAATAGTAGAGGCTTTGTCTGACCATATGAAATCTCAATAATATATATATACAAGGATCTAGTTATTTAATAGCTGAAATTTTTTAAAACAGGTTTTAAAATGGTGGAGGGAAATAGTTAAATATTTGAGATTTTAGATCTACTTAAAATGTTGGTTGTTTTTATAAGTTATTGTTAAGTAAAATTTAAAAAAATAACACTGTACCCTACTTTTTTCGAATAGTGACATAAAAGTGTCTTTAATACTTATATATATATATATATATATATTTGTTTTTATGTTAAATTAGTTATTAGAATTAGAAAATCCACAATATGTCGAATCATATACCCCATTTACATTCAGCCAAAGTGAGCAGGGAAGTGGGCAGGACGAGTATGTAAACACGATACTTCTCATGCTCCTACGACTGCTACTCGCGCTGCCCTAATGAGCGGTTTTTTAAGCGGTAGTCAAAGAACCGGCAACGCGAGCGGCATTGTGTATTTACATTCAGCTCCGTCCCTCACTTTCCGCTGAGCGCCTGGACGAATCCGACGTGCGTGCAGCCTTGTTTCTTTAATGCCAAGATGGGATTTTAAGGAAAAAACTAAGGAAAAAAAATTTAAAGTATTACCATAATTGCATATTGCAAGAAGACACAGCACGGACGCTGTAATTATTCTGACATCCGCCATTGCCGAAAATCGAAAGCGAAGTGAGTGGTAGGGCAGAATGTAAACACACTTCTGTCGATCCTGCCACGGCAGAATCTAGAGAATTATTGCCGGCAGCACGAGGAGCAGTGGAAGTGGCTGAATGTTTTTCCCAAAGTTTTACATTATTTTTAAATCATAGCAATCTCAAGAAAATAAATGATTATTTTAATTGCCAAAGTGTTTTATTTGTTTTTTAGGGTTCCGTACCTGAAAGTTAATTAGGAACCCTATTACTATGGCTCCGCTGTCCGTCCGTCTGTCACCAGGCTGTATCTCATGAACCGTTATAGTTAGACAGTTGAAATTTTCACAGAAGATGTATTTCTGTTGCCGCTATAACAACAAATACTAAAAAAACAGAAAAAAAAATGATTTAATGGGGCTCCCATACAACATTCGTGAGTTTTTTTTGCTCGTTTTTGTAGATAATGGTACGGAACCCTTCGTTCGCGAGTCCGACTCGCACTAGGCCGATTTTTTTTGTAATTGATTTTGTCGTAATATAGATCTAGTTGTTCGTGAACATAAATGCATTGAAGCAGCTAGTATTGTTCTGTTTTTTTGTATGTGCACAGCAGGGGTGTCATCCGATTGCGATTGAACTGGCGTATTTTGTGTAACTTCGTTCTTGCAACTTCACCAGGCATCCTGGGGAGATCCATTGCACCTCTGCCTTTGACTACAAGCACTTTAGTAGATGATTTCCAGGGTCTGATGATGAAGTCAGAAGGCTACAGAAACTCTGTATTGAAACAATGCAACCCTGTCTAGTTTGGACTTGTTTACTTTGTTATAACAAGCACTCTGGTCTCAAATGAAACCCTAGGTTCTGATGATGAAGCCGGAAGATGGCTACAGGAACTCTCTAATGAAACACCACAACCCCGTCGAGTTTGGGCTCGTTTGATAAGTACTTTGTCTTCAGCTGGTGTCCAGGGTCTGATGATGGATCTGAAAAGTGGTCATAGAATTCGTAAATAAACCACACAATCCCATCGAGTTTAGGCTCGTATGATTCGTCTTGACGTGTACTTTGGTCCTAAATGGTAACCAGTGTTTGATGATGAAGCTGGAAGGTGGCCATAGGATCCGCATCAAGTTTGGGCTCGTTTGAATCATCTTGATCATATGCAACCCCATCAGATTTGGGAAAATCCATTTGTTATGAATGTAAATGACCCAATGCTGAAATGAGCACGTGCCGAGGGCTGAACGGTATGTGGGTGTATACACATGTCATATCGCTAACGTTGCGCCTCAGATTACTAGACTGAACCCTATCGTACTGAAGCACTTATCACCCTACAATGGACCTCTGGGGGTTTGAACCGTTTTTGTCCTAAATACTCGTAGGAACAAAATTATCAAAAATGCCGAATCATAAGTACTCAACAGATAAAAATAATTTAATTTTGATCAGAAATATAACATTTTAAAAATCAAAGGTGTAACGACACCTTCTCTATTTCTCTTGCTGTCAAGATTTAACACACATTTATTAAAGATTTAAGTGTGAACATTTTGACAGCAAGAGGAAAATATAGGTGTAAAGTCGCTTTTTTTTAAAAAAATCGGCAACGTGCGAGTCTGACTCGCGCACAAAGGGTTCCGTACCCTTATCTTTAAAAACGGCAAAAAATCACGTTTGTTGTATGGGAGCCCCCCTTAAATATTTGTTTTATTTTAATTTAATAATTTATTTTTAAAGTGACTATATATCTAAATATTCTGTCAATATTTTAAGCGTCTATCTGTTAGTTATCAGTATCGAGCAAAATCGAACAAAAAAAACACCTTCGTTGTATGAGAGCCCCCTTAAATATTTATTGTATTCTGTTTTTAAGTATTTGTTGTTATAGTGGCAACAGAAATACATCTGTGAAAATTTCAACTGTCTAACTATCACGGTTCATGAGATACAGCCTGGTGACAGACGGACGGACAGCGGTGTCTTAGTAATAGGGTTCCACAAATACCCTTTGAGTACGGAACCCTAAAATGGGCTATAATGTACCTTACAAACGGTATATCTCTTATCAGAATTTAATTATTTTTAACTTTTTAGTTCATTTTATTAACAAGTAATAAAATCTTTATTTTTTTACTTAAATCTAAATAAAAAACGGGCCAAGTGCTATTCGTACACGGATGTAGTTAGGTTCCGTAGAATGAGAAATATTGCAGATATCTAAAAACTTACGAAGGACCGATAAGACGGCGGAATTAAACGAAGTCAGACATGACGATTTATGAGGGTTCCGTTCTTTGCCATTTGAAACCCACCCTAAAAATGAATCAGTACTTACAGAACGCATTTCATTATGCTTATTATTTTTTACCTTATTTATATTATCATGCATTATTACGTTGTGCGTGAACGTAACTCGCCGCTTTGTTTGGCTATGTTTATTATTATCGATAGCTATTATGGATATGCTAATAGCATCACTCTGCAAACCTTGCTTTATTGCTCAGCCCTAGGTCATTGGCTCGACCTGCAGTAAGATTTTGCGTTTGGTATAAAGTTTGAACTTGTTAATCGGCAAACTTAAGTAATTGAATAACAAGGATATTAATCAATCAAAAGAAAAATAAAATTTATTCATTTACAATTATTTAGAAATAAATTTCATTTGAAAAGCAATCTATATATGATGGTTGAACTATAAAAAAATTTATTAAAAAAAAACAAAAATGTAACTAAACAGTATTTATTTCAATTTCATTGGACCAGTATAAATATGAAAACAAGAAACGAAATGCTTGATAAAATAAATTACAATTATTATTGTGATTTTGGACTTTGTCGCGTCTTAATTATGCATTTTTAAAAAATAGTTTTACTTTAAAACTAATAAATACAGAAGAGAAGGTATTACTGAACTACATAGAAATATTTCCAAAAATATATTTATCAAGTACAATAACAAAGTAATACTAGTTTAAAAAAAAAATGTTTCAGTTCTTCATGTAAAATTTTACTATTTACTGACAAAATAATGTTTCCAACCAATTGATGACAATTCTAACATACCATATATACATACATACATCTCTGAACAAATGGTAATTGTTATTTTGAGAGAAATACCATTCAACCACACTTAACAAACTGAATGGTAATTCATATTAATCCTCACTTATAACAAAAGCATTACAAAAAAAACTAGCTTCTTGTCACTAAACAACACGTTGCACTTCGAAGAATCTTTTTAAGTAGTAAACTTGGCCAAGAGTCATAAGCAGAAGTACCGATGCCTCAAATACTGACCACATGACAACTCGTGAGTTAGTACTCTCATTGATAGCTCTATGGATTCGGTCACGAACCTGTAAGATACAATGTTTGCAGTAAGGTTTTGTTTGCTATGAATACAAAATATAAGATATGCCATGCGGTTGTACACTCAGAAAAAAAAAACTTATTCTGTAAAACTGTTGATCATGATAAAATTATTGTTTGTCCTTCTTTGTAACTGTAGCTATCTCTGTGCCAAAAATCAAATCAATTTTATGCCCCGCAGATATTTTTTTTCTCTAAACTTAAGGTCTTGTCACTCCCTACAATAATCCGTTTACTAACTACCACTTAAAAATCGGTCAAGTGCGAGTCGGACTCGCGCACGAAGGGTTCCGTACCATTATCTATAAAATTAATTTTTATTTTTTATTTTTATATTTGAGATGATTGAATGAAAGGTAAATTGCGGTTTACGATTTATGACGTATTAAAAAAAACTACTAACTAGATCTCGAGAAATATAAACACGTATGGGTTTGATGGAAAAAAAAAATCTTTAGTTTCAGTTCTAAGTATGGGGAACCCCCAAAATTGATTGTTTTTTTTCTGTTTTTGTGTGAAAATCTTAATGAGGTTCACAGAATACATCTACTAACCAAGTTTCAACAGTATAGTTCTTATAGTTTCGGCAAAAGAGACAGACATGACGAATCCATAAGGGTTCCTTTTTTTGCCATTTGACTACGGAACCCTAAAAATCATGTCACCCTATTGCATCGTAGCAATGTGAAGTATTAGTTTTTTCTTTCAACTGTATTAACAAATACTGATAGTTTAAACTTAAAAAAAAATAAAGCTTATGTTAAATTGAAGCTTTCTATTAGTGAAAAACTTTTAGAATTGTTTCAATAGTTGCAGATATCACCCCTACATACAAACAAATAAACAAGCAATTAAATTAGTATAGATAGACAATGTTGGTGGTGGTGGTTTTATTTTCGTAAATTGTTAGTATAATAGCATAGTTTTTGTGGATGAAAATCCTACTAAAATATAAACATGTGAAAAGGGGGCCATAATGTGCAGTAAAAAGGATGCACTTAATATTTTTTCTGGTATTCCTTAAATCACAAGACATATTCATAACGAATTAAACACAATTCTATTACATTCAGTTAATTATTTTTTTTCCAACCATGTAATTTTTGTGTAGCCATTATAATTTGAGTTTTTACAGATATAAACAAATATATTTATTTTCCTAATAATGATGCAATCAGAAGTTAAAAGATTAACTGTACTGTATCCCTAAGATTCTGTCCAAATGCTTGATTTAGCCAAACAATGCCATATATAATTCAAAAACTCTTACTGTCACAGTGTTTCAAAAGATAAATTATTGAACATAAATTGAATTTGCTATCATATCATGATTTATACCTGCATATATTCTTGTTCATGTTTCACAGTCTTGAGGGTTGTGGCTAGCTCTTTGATCATGTCATCTAATTTATTGTGATCAACAGTTGCATCTTTATCCTCAGTGCCTTTGTGCGGTGCTTCACCTACCTCCAAATTGAACATAACTACCTGTAGGAAATAAAAAAATACATTGACAGTTGTAAATAAATAAGATAATCAACATGATTAAATTTATTAATCTATTTAAATACATAGACTCATAGGGACAAACCATACAAAATATTTAAACACTTGAATTTGATAGTTTGGGATATGTGTTATCAACATCAGTAGTTAAACCAATACATTTTTATTTCTAATATAGATACTATATGCATAGCCTTTGCAACCACCCCTACACCTTACAGAGAATGAACTTTGATGTGATAATAAATAATAAGAAGAGACAAGCTATCAGAGCGAATGAATAAGTTTCAGGGCCACGTCCACAAACTCTATATAACACAGGTAGCACTGACAACAGGCTAGCAATTAAAATTTTTTGCAGGTCAAAAAGGACATCATAAAACTACGCAGGTACATGTTTAAAACTAATCACACCTAAATGCTTATTTTAGTAACACAAACCTTAGGGGTCATAGTGGACATTTTGTTACTGAAGCAGTATGTGTATCGGCCAGCAAGAGCTGCAGAAAATGTGTACATTCCAGATGATTCTCGCTCTCCTCTGTATATCACTGCACCATCAGGACCAGTAATAGTGACATCTATGTCCAAGAATCCACCTTCTGCTATTTCAAATGTCAAACCTAGAACAATAATAAAGTTTTTATAGTGTTATCGTAAACAATACAAACTGTCCTACAATGTCAAGCAGTAAGGTGATAGGGGGAATGTACTTCTTTTAAAAAAAAATTAAAACGGTGAATCTCTTACGTAAGACCTAATTTTAAAAGTTTTCAAGTAGACTGACTACATTAAATAAGTAAAAGTTACTTTATGAATAATTCTTTTTTTAATGTAGGACAGTTCCATCATGATTTACATCTGTGTTCCATATTAATTTAATTAAGAACAAGAAATCAAATTTAAAAGCTATTTATAATATAAAGCCTTAAATTTGGTTATCTGCATGGAGCTCCTAAATTATACTAATGAAGTTTGCTGTAGCAAGCTATCGCTGTAGCTGTAGCTTTTGTGATATTCCAGGACCTATATGTGTGCCAAGTTTCATCCCAATCCATTCAGTGGTTCAAGCATAACTAACAAACAGTTGATTTGTACTGTACTAAATGAAATGGACCGGTAGTTAAAATTGACAGCTGAAGTTCAACTACGAAAAGAACAAAATACCATGCCTGTGATTATTTGTAGTGGGTTTGATTATGTTAGATTAAAGTTGGACCGTGGTTGTTCGTCATTTGGTCAAATGTATTCAATATAGTAATTTTTTATGACAACTGAACCACTCTCAGTTACTACTTTTTACCAGAAATTATTAACGGTTTGCGTTTCATGCTTTAAGTAGCAAAATCTAATGTTGACTTTTAGCGTTTATTTTGAGCACTACTTTTGACAGCTGTCAAATATGAAAGTGAATCCTTTGAGAGAAATACTTATAAAGTTGTTTTTTTTTAGAGAAAAGTTTATTTTTGTTTGTTATATATATTTTTATAATCAAGGAACTGTCATAAAATGACGCGAAACGCGTTTCCTTTGGACAATAATAGCGCCGCTGAAATTATCAGATGCGATTAGACATAACAGGTAGTTGGTGCTAAAATGAGGTTTTACTATTAAATTTTAACGCGGCTCAGGAAGAACACCCTAAGTGTATCATACAAAATTTACATCAATTACTCTGCACTATAAACACTTGAACAGGGTTGTGTTCCGCTTGTATTTAGCATACTACCTCACGATTTTGCAGCTCATGTTACTTTTATGGTAGATAAATATGATCCCTTTGACCTCAAATCTGAAATTTCAGTTCACGGAAATGAATACTTTTTGAGTTATGAATTTTTGAAAATCATGAAAAATGCATTGAAAGTCGTAATATTTGTATAAACTATGGCCAGAGATTTGTTTTTAGGGACAGGAAAAATGTATTGATACTTTGGGGTATTGATAGATTGGGTAATCAAGTGATTTTTCGATTTTGATACTCTTCTACATCAGTATTTTGTCAATAATAGAGTGAAATGCAAGTTTTTTTCAAAACTATAAAACTCTAACTTTCATTTTGTGTGCCGTGTGCGTTAACCTATCGATGTTTCGAATGATTACCCAGTAATCTTGTTATGGCACCCCAACACAGCTGGGTTAGGTTAGAAGGTTAAGTCAGGAGTAGCCTTAGTAGTTATTTTTTATTTCTACCCAGTAATAAAAGAAAAATATTTGTTAGTAATATTGTACAATTTTATTATTACATCAATTTCAACAACCCTTTTTTTTTTAGTTTACAAAGTTAGTTGCTGTAAGTATTAAATATTTAAATGATAGTGCCCTGTGCCTAAAGTAATAATTAAATATTTTTAGACTCAGTTTTTTAATAATCGATTGTTCATACTTTGATTTGAATTGATTTACTTCGATCTTTTTCGGCATCAATTTTCATCGCTTGTTGCTTGTACTTGCGTCAGTGAACACTGTTTACTTCGTTTACAGATGCAGTGCCGGAGATAAGGCGGAAGTAAAGTTTTGCAAAAAAAAAATCTTATTCTAAAAATGATTGGTTCCCCCTTAATAAGGTGGGGGAGGGGCAAAGGGCCAAACGCGGCCGAAGCGACGCGTGAGTGATGCCCCTGGTGGTACAAGCATCCATAGGCTACAGTGACCACTTACCATCTGGCGGAACGTATACTTGTTTGCCACATTAGTGGTATAAAAAAAAGGGGGGCAGTAAGTGGGGGAACTCCCCAAACCCCTTTTTTACATTTTAACAAACCACTAAGGGAATAGATATAAAAAATAGAGTAGTTAGGTAGCAACCTTTAAAGGTCCACATCTCCGAAACTATGAATACCCTCCCCCGTTTCAACCCCCTCGGCGGAAGGCCTTATTCTAAAGACCTTCCTGAAACTAACCCAGTTAAGCAATTAATTTCAAAAATTCATAACCAAAAAACTAATTATTTCCTCAAGCTGAAACTTTCCAGTTAAACTACCACTAAAAAGACCCTTCTACTAAAAAAAACATGAGCCGCGAAATCGTGAGGTAGTACTAAATTTAAGCCTTATGTTCCTCGTTTTAGTTTACACTTTGTTTCTCGTGACAAAAGCCGACAACAGCGACTTACCCATCTTTGTGTCAGCTTCAACAGTTTCGAAAAAACATTCTTCAGCGTGTGCATCTACTGTTATACTGTAACTATTGCACGTCTGAAAAGTAGACACTAAAAATATTATTGCTAAGCACAGTGATATCCGACAGTTCCCCATTGAATTTATTGTAATATAATAATTTAAAACACGCCACCAAAAGCACGGCAATAAATAAATATTTTAATAATTTTATAAATTTGTTTTCCTAAGCCACGTAACTGTTGACAACTCACTTCATAGTGTTGCCATCTTAATTCCTTCTTTTCTTCCCTTTTCGATGTGGAGACCAGATTACGCATTATTGCATATCATTTCTCCAGTCATGTGTAAATATAGCCCTGTCCTTATCTAAGTTTGGCGAGGCGCCATATTCAAGGCAATTTTATCGCGGGTAGAAACTTTTGCACTACTGCTTTTATTCTATTAATAAAATAAAAAAGCTTAAAATCAATTAAGATAAAATAATCCACGACAGTATTGAGAGTCCCTTAATGTTTACTTCGTGCAACCTGGCCTCACCTTGAACGACTTCCAAACTTTGTCAAATTTTTGAGCCCGAGTTAAATGGCGTTTTGTAACTTCTTAGCTATATAATAAGTAGTAAGTGAGACAACATTACATTGCACGCAGTATCGAAATTGTAATTGCAGATGCAGGCTTCTATAAACTAATGACATGAGTTGAGTTATGCTACTGCTGCTGCACAAACGTACCACTCCGTACTGACTGCGTCTTCTCCGTCCGTCATTACCGAATTTCCTAAGTATTCTAAGCGATAGACTAAGTTATTTACATATAATACACGATCGTGACAATGTTTATTTTAGATTTTTTAAACGCACCAATTTTATTTTAAAACAATTTTTCCCTTTGTAAAATCCACTATCTCGGGGGCCCTTAGTGCCCCCTCTCTGGATCCGCCCTTGTTAGGGACATGTTGACTGTCAGTGTGTTAAAATTTTTTTGTTGTTTCTTTTATGTACTTTGTATATATTTTTCTTTCAACTCAGGTGATAATTCATTAAATAAGGTAGGTATCAGCCATTTCTTAGTGCGTCTGCCGTAATGGTTACTCATTTTCGGTACATAGAATAGCGTTTTTTTAGCTAACCGAACCGTGTTGGGTATTTATGCACCCTTTTGATTAAATCTTCTTTATCCTTGTAATTTTCTAACTATACATATATGTTAGAAAATTACAAGGATACAGATTTTCTAACATATATAATAGTTTAAACTTTTTTTGTATTGGTAATACTTTGCATATTTAAAACAGTTTTTCGTATTCTTTACCAATCTCGTTTTTTGATTTTTTATTCATTGTTAAAAATTAACAATGAATAATCTTATTTGTTATGACTTAATTTTGTTTTTGTATACTTAATATAAAGTTGACGAAATATACAAGATTAACTGCTGGGTTTCTTGCCGGTTCTTCGAGATAGTAAATCATTCCGAACCGGCGGTCATTTTATAAAATCAATAATGAAACTGACGATTCAAAAGTGCTGTTTAAAAGTCATCATCATTTTTGTTCCTCAGTTACTTTCGATAGTAATAGGAAATTAAATACTTTAAATTCTCTTTCAAAAGTGCAAACCCCTGACTTTTCTCCATTACATATAACTCAATTGTCCGATTGTGATGTTAAGAAGAACGTTCTCTCTATCTCATTAAATGCTGTTGGAAGTGACGATATTAGCCGTAGTATGATCATTCCCATCCTTGACATTGTATCTCCTATCATAACTCATATTCTTAACTATTCCATTTCCACTGGCTGCTTTCCTAAACTATGGAAAGATGCACTAGTCAGTCCTTTGCCTAAAAAATCTAGTCCTACTTCTTTTTCAGACTACCACCCTATATCAATCTTACCCTTTCTTTCTAAAGTACTTGAGCGTTTTGTATAGCAGCAACTAAGTTTGTTTCTAACAAAAAGCTCTATACTTGATCCTTTACAATCTGGTTTCCGCCCTAGTCATAGTACGGCTACAGTACTTGTCAAAATCACCGACGATATCCGTGAAGGCATGGAGCATAAAAAGTCACTGTACTATCCTTGCTTGACTTTAGCAATGCTTTCAACACGGTTGATCTTGATGTTCTAGTGGGCACTTTACGTTCGCTTAACATATCTCCAACGGCTATTGACTAGTTTCGCAGTTATCTGTGTGGTCGTCGGTGGCGCATAAAGTTAAATGACTCAACATTTACCTGGTAAACTTTCGCTGGCGTCCCACAGGGTGGCGTGCTTTCCCCTTTACTTTTTGCAATATTCATAAATTCTATTACTTCTCATATTTCTTCTCTCTACCATCTTTATGCAGACGATCTCCAGATAGATAAGCAATCTACAATTGAAAATCTGCCTCAAGCTATTGCTGACATAAATTATGATCTGAGTCGTATTATAGATTGGAGTGAGTCCTACGGTCTGAAAATAAATCCCGCTAAAACTCAAGTAATAATTGTTGGCAGCTCGCGTCTCTTAACAAAATTGGATTTTAACTTAATTCCACCAGTATATTGACAAAATGTCTTAATCCCTTATACTCACTGAAAAACCTAGGAATACAAATTGACCGTTTAGGAATAAAAATTGTTCGTGGCTAACAGCTCATTGAGGCGACTGCGGAATTTCTTACTTATTCCCACTAAAATTGCTTTGGCACATTCGTTACTCCTTCCTGAATATCCTCCCATATTTCAGAATACCGATCAAAGCTCAAATGGTTACCAATTCGTTTTCGCCGGGATCCTCATATTCTATGGTTTATGTATAAAGTTCTGTTCATCCCATCAGCAACATCATACAAGAGCGTTTCCAATTTCTGGGTTCTTCTGCACATCGACTTTCAAATCAAATCAAATCAAAATCTTTTTATTCAAATGGGTTAATAAGAACACTTTCAAGTAAATTTACTGCAACTAGCTTTAC
This sequence comes from Apoda limacodes, assembly GCA_946406115.1. Taxonomy (NCBI): domain Eukaryota; kingdom Metazoa; phylum Arthropoda; class Insecta; order Lepidoptera; family Limacodidae; genus Apoda; species Apoda limacodes. Next base: position 16,200,456 of record OX291559.1, read on the forward strand.
AAACTAATTACAATACTGTTTTATTGCGTGCGTCCAATAGGAAATCTTTGTAAAATCACAAATGAAACATAATATTATAGTGTATCAACTAATGTATACATGTTTTGTATTGAAACACTTAATAAACAAGATTTAAAATGTAAATAGTTTGATTTAAAAAACAATAAAAATTTAGGTACTATTTTAATTGCCTATTGTTTTTAGATTGCATAGGGGGGGGGGGGGGGGCACCATGTTTCCACAAGCTTGTTGTTTAAAATCCCTACACATGTTACGCAATATAACAACGATTCCTATACGGTACATGCAATCAAACTCTGGAACGCTTTGCCCTTGGATATAAGACGTGCGCAAACTTTATCTATGTTTTAAAAAATGATTCATTCTCATTACCTTAATTTAAACCGATAATGTATTTATTAGTATATATTATTAAAAAAATTAAAATATATATGTATTTATGTTGTATGTATTTATTTATTGTAATATATGTATTGATATATTTATATATTTCAAATATATTACCTGCACTTCCTATCACCCGTATTTATTTTGTAATTTCCACTACCCAAACTTATTAGCGATAAGATCGCCTATATTGTGATTTTCTTTTGTTTTTTATTGTTATTGGTATATTTTTATGTGTGCAATAAAGTATATATTACTACTACTGACGAGCAAGAAGAAATATCTAAATTGTTTTCAAATCTAGATCTATTCGATGATGTCACAGGTTTTTTTTGGATTAAAGAAATCTTATCACGTGATTCGATTCAGCAACTTTTTACTATATATAATTGCATACAATAAATCTCATAGAATTTATTAGTACGTTGGTCTTCTCAAAATATTGTTCTTCCTCCAGCACTTTGTCTTCCTTAAAACAAGTTTATACGTATATCTGAAATTCCATTCACGTTCCGACTTCTTTTTTTTTTACATTATACTACTTTGTCACAGCACGTAATAAATATGTATTTATGACAGTCTGTTTGTTTGTTTGCTATCGCTTAGCGTCGCAACGAACAGTTGGTACTGAGATTGTTCAAAGGTCGGAAGATATAGGTAGGGATTGCAATCCCGCAAAACGGGACCCCGCTGCTTTTATTAACCTGCTGCATAATCCCGCACCTTCAAAACGCGGATCCGCGGATCCCGCAAATGGAAAATTTGGCACTTAAATATTCGCGTAAATCGCGAGTAGCACGAGTGCGACGTTTCAGTTGTTCATAAATGGCACTGCGGTGCGCCTGTGCACGTCTTTCTGTAGGTGACGAGTGTTTCGTTTTAGTATTCACCGTCCGGCGTTTAATATAGCGATACAGTAAATATCATTTTATTCTTAAGAGGATAAGATTCGCGGTGCCTCGCAGCGGGCTTTATACAAACGAATTTCTCATTTGTTTTTGACATTTACTGATCAATCACTATGAAATTTCTTAGTCATAATCCCAAGCCGAATATATATGTCTGTGGTTTTCCAAAATTTTGTAATTGTTTTATTAACTTTTTTAAACAATTTGTATAAAACACTAGAATCCTGTATAACTTTTATACTATAAAATTTAACAGAAAACTGACACACTGCAGACCTAAATATTTATTATTTAAACATGTCTTCAAAATTGTGTGGTGTTTTATCAGCAAGTGTCAAAACAAGTGAAAAATTCGTTTGTATGAAGCACGCTGAGAGGCGCTCCGAATCGTATTCTCTTAAGAGCGTATTTTTAAAAATTATCACCATAGGTTGATATCATAGTAATAGCATTTAAGAGAAAGTTATGATTTGATTATTAGTTATTATATGAATATGACTGAATTAAAAATATAAAACTCTTGTTTAGAAGTAAGGGTAAAATTAAACAAAACTAATTAACTATGCCAAACATTTAAAGATGATTTTAAGAAAATAGATTACTAATTTAATTACTTACACTCAATAGATAGAAAAAAAATCTGTTGCTTAATCTAAGAAATGATTATTAAAATTGATTTTTACACAAAAATCTGTAGTTTCAATTTGATTTTTTAAACATAATTTCAAAGATGCGGGATCCCGCGTGATCCCGCGCGGGATTGAGTAATCCCTCATATCAATCCCACGGGATTGCAATCCCTAGATATAGGCTACTAATTATCCCGGGGAACTCATAATTTCCACAGGAATAAATATAAAAGACATGTACCGAATTAGTATGGAGCTTGGTATTTTATTTCTAAGTAAATGTAACCAGCCTCAACAGTTGTAGTTAGGTAAAGCCTGAGGTAAAGAAGTTAGTGGAATAATAAAAATAAATATTGAGACCTGCAGTTTTTTTAAATTGATTTTCAGAAAATGTAAGATTATTCAAAATAAATTATTATCATATCACAAGCAATATAATTCTATAAAAACCGTTCCTAATAGTGATTAAAAACACATTTTCATACTGGTTATATTCGGTCTTATAAAAATAATACCAGTCCAAGACAGTGACAGTTTTAGACCTGAATTTTGCTTGTAAGTTTTGGAGCAGTCTTTTAAAAAGCTGTTTTTAAGTCTTAGTTTAATTATTTTATTTAATTTTTAAGTTGTATATAATATTGACATTTGAGCCGTAAAATTTTCTATGGTATTAGGCACTGTCCATTGGTTTATCCGCCAAAGGATATACGCTCCGTTTCGTAATTCTACGTTCCGTTGTCCGTTCTACGATTTTCTGTGAATTGCAGGTCCAAAAAAATGTTTTTGTTTCAGAACTTCTAGATTTTAAATGCTCTTTTAAAAATAATCATAGGCTGGTTAATTATTAAATTTTAGTACTAAAACGGTACAACTCTTTTTATTTATTTCGACAAACTACAATTCTAGCTTTAGCTTGCTGTATCAATCTTTCTTCGTACAATCAAGGAATTGCTGTAGAAATTCCGGGCCGGTAGCCGAGTTTAATAAAAATAAAAATTATTATGTGTATTAGTTAGGATTGTTTAAAGTTTTTACCTGTAGCTTTATTCGTGCGGCATTCGTTCGTGACTGTCAATTCCTAGAGGAACTCCTCGGTGAATCAAGACAAAAATATTCTATGCTATTCAATGTCCCTCCAGCTTCCCATATTTCAAAATTCAACGCAATGTAAATGAATAGTGCTCCACGGGACCTTTCGATCAGTTAAAAGTATTTTATGTCCATCTTTGTTCCTACGACGATCTCTGTGCAGAAAATCAAGTTATCTTCCTATCCGGATATCTATCCGTATTCTATGTTCGTCTTACAATAGCTCATTCCTGTGGGAGCTTTTGATCAGATAAAAAAGCCCTAGGCTATGTTCGAAAATCAACCCGTTTTGAAACGATAATTAGCCGCATTCATCTACGTCACAGTAATCCCATATTGTAAGTACATTAAAGAAAGAAAAACATAGAGAACATTAAGCATAATTAATTAATTACACCTTCATTATTTTCTTTTGCAATCACAATGTAACACATTTTTTTTTTTATACTACTAAGGTGGCAAACAAGTACACGGTCCGCCTGATGGTAAGCGGTCACCGTGGCCTATGGACGCTTGTAACACCAGGGGTATCACTCGCGCGTTGCCGACCTTTCAAAAATCCAATAAGTAACTTCTTTCTTGAAGAACCCTATACTGTAGTCCTTAGAGAAAAACTTGGCAGGGAGCTCATTCATTATTTATAAAAAAATTAGTATACCTATGATAAAAACGCAAAGATTTAATACAAGGTCTAAAGTTTTAGGGTGTAATAAAAATGTATGATAGGTACGTACCTACTTACGATATGGGATTAATGTGACGTAGACGACTATGGTTAATTATCGTTAAGGTTACAAGGTATAGATAGATACCTTCCTATATAATGATATTTTTTTTTGCATGTTAAAATAATTATTTTGAAATTTTTCGATGTTTTTGTTAACAAGAACATAATAAAAGCTTGTTTAAAAAAGTTTTTTTTTCTTTTAATTTTTTTTTTAACTTTTTAGTATTAATTTATATTTTAATAACTTTACATATCAATTAGTTATGTAATTACTAGTTAGTGGTTTGTAACATTTCTCATTCTATCCATTTCATTTAATGCGTCAATATTACAAAGTTTCTTCGAAGTCAACTTGGAGCAGCCAAGTTCTTTGATTTGAAGACCCGCTAAAGACCTTCCAGAGCCATTATCAGACCCTGGTTACCGTTTAGAACTAAAGTACTTGTTAAGACAAATCAAAGAAGCCCATACTCGATGGCGTTATTTCGTTTAATTACTAAGTTCCTATGGCCATCTTCCAGCTCCATCATCAGACCCTGGTTACCATTTAGAACTAAAGTAATTGTCAAGACGAATCAAAGAAGCCCATAATCGATGGGATTGCATCGTTTCTTTACTGAGTTCCTATGTAGTGTAGTGTAGTGTACAGTACCACTTTCCAGCTCCATCATCAGACCCTGGTTACCAATAAAAGACAAACTACTCGTCAAGGCGATTTAAAAGAGCCCAAACTCGATGAGGTTGTGTCGTTTCATTGCGAAGTTCCTATGGCCACCTTCCAGTTTCATCATCAGATCAGCACCATGTTATCATAATATTGCATTGACACATGTATGCAAAATTTATTTTTTAATTTATTTTGAATAAAAATAGAAAACTATAAGGGACCCTTTATCAACTAACAAACGAAACCCTAAAAATCTGATATAAAACAACTTTACTTAAACCGTATAGGATAGGGGCTGTATTGTCATTTTCCTGGGGTGACTACAATACTGTCTTATGTGGAACACATAAGCCATAATCAGGTACATAGACCACCGTGATAGTGAACGGTTTCTACTTCTAACTCATATATAAAAGGGCTGGTCGAGAGCAGCACTCAGTTTAGTCGGTGCTCCACCAGACTGTGGTGTTACCGCGTTTCAACTTTTAATATAGTTCATCGCGTATCTTGTTAGTGAATAGTTTAGTGAAATAAAAATGTCGTTGCTTGAAGGACCTTCTCCTAAACAGCTGGAGATGATTAAACAGGAGCTGGGCGAGGCTCCAGGAGACCTGGAGCGAGGGGTCAGGGACTTGCAGAGCATGTGCGCTGCTGCACCGCACTTGCCGCATCCAGATAACATTGGTATGCAAGAAGATTTTTAACTTAAAAATGGATATTAATTAAAAAAAAAATTTAATTTCGATTTAAAAAAAATCAGGTTTTTATTCATTTATTTATAACATAAATAAAAACTATTAAAGTAGGTATGTGTATGCAAATTTTTAATGTGTACTTACCTACAATTGTTTCCTACCTACTTTATTACTGGCATTACGATTGAAATCGTTTCAAATTATGCAAATTGCATTTGGCTTTATAATAAATAATTGTAATAAACAAGTTTGAACGAAAATGGTATTTTATGCATATCAATAATAATAGAAGTATCCAACGTTATTAATTAAGTATTAATGTTTTTTTGTTTTTGTTACTTGGACTTCAATTATTGTAAGTAATAGTTATTCATATAGTATGTAAAGAAGGAAAAAAACTACTAAATGATTATTGCCTGCTAACAATAAATAAAAATAAAAATAACAATAAATTATTATGGTTTGACTTGTAAAACAAACAAAAATCGATTTAACTAATAACATTACGTCGTTTCCATGTACCGCAGTGATATATTGAAGGTTAGTGCTTGTTAGCTAGATCAGCACTTTAGTATGTGGAACGACTGCTTTCCGTCGTACCTACGACATGTTTTCCTTTACTCATACATAATATATGCTCTAAATAAATTCGTAGGTAGGTAATGTTTCTTTACTACTAGTGAACTGTTTACGAATTAAGTGTTGATTGATGTGAGAATTAGAAATTAAGTTTTTCTTCGAAAGTAAGTTAAGTTTTAATGCGTTTAAAAGGCCTAACATTCGCGATTACTGGTGAGGTTACCTTGCGAGTTAGCGTGGAATTTGGCCATGCCTGTTAGTGCTGTGTAGGGTAACCCTACTAGGGTTGTCATCCGTCCGGGTTTCCTCGGATTTCTCCTGGTTTTGTTTTATATAGTCCGAATTTAAAAAAAACCAATAACTTTACGAACATTTTATTTTGGTAACAAAGTAAAAAAAATGTAAGACTGCTAAAAGACTGTTTCTTAAGTTTTATTTTTATTTATCTAAGTAACTTTAAAAAGAAACTGTTGACATGTGCCGGTTCTAAACTCCAGATTCCAGATGGCAACCCTAGTGCTGTGCAGATTCTCTCGCATAATAGCACCGAGTTGCAGCATATAGCAAATATTACATGAGTTGTGAAGTTCATTACAATTTTAAAGGTTTCGTATCCAAATGGCAAAATGGAACGCACTTGTCATTTTGATGACTGTTCATCTAAGTGGGTATGTCAGTAACTAGAGTACCTACTACTCATGGTCAGAGCCAAAGCTCATAAACCAGGGTTACTTGCATACGAAACCAAAGTGACTAAGTTCATTGTAGTACTTGTTAGTTTTTTTTTGGAGTCTGATACCAATGAACAACGTGTGCAATAATTGGAAAGGTGACCGCTTAGTGAGACACACTAAAGTGTCGCCGAAAGAAAAGAGAAGTGAAAAGTTTTTTAGCACTTTTAGCCTTGGCATGAATTTAGATAAGGCAAAAGTCATGTTCACCCAAAAAATCGTGTCAATGCCAGTATTCCTACGTCGCCGTTACCTTGGATAGAAAATTCAACTGGGCCGTAAAAAAAATAGTAGGAAGCCGATAAGACTATCCAGCTAGGGTGGGCAGCATTTGATTCGTCATGTCTTTACGTCGCCTAAGCCGCAGAGTCTGAAGATGAAATCCTTTGACCAGCGCGTTCTATCTGTCATGATTAACGCCGCCGAAACGTGGACACTTACAGCAAGGTCCACAAGTTCAAAGTCGCACAGCGTGCAATGGAGCGAGCTATGCTCGGAGTATCTCTGAAGGTTTGATTTCGAAAAGAGGATATCCAGAAGAGAACTAAAGTTACCGACATTGCTCGAAGAATTCGAAAGCTGAAGTGGCAGTGGGCTGGTCACGTTTGTCGGAGGACCGATGGGCGATGGAGCAGACGTGTCCTCGTCTGTACTCCGAGTGGAGACTGCGTATGGGAAGACAAAGCGTGGGTGACACTCCAGACCGGTGGACCGACGACCTTAAAAAGGTGGTTGGTGGTTAAAAAGAGTACCGGGAGAAATGGCACGCCATAGAGCAGGCTTACGTCCAGCAGTGGGCCAATATGAGCTGATATGGTAATAATGAAGAGGGGTGAAAAAATTTGGAACCTCAAATGCATTTCTAAATACCTATCTTATGTTACACAAGTGCGATTTTATTAATTTTTAATATTTTTTTCATGCCTCAGTTCAATGTAACGAGTGCAACTATGTATTAAAAAATATTGTTTTCTGTTTACACAATAGAATTATTTGGGAGTCAATGTGGTAACAATGTCGACAGTCTTGGCCTTCACGGGCTTTCGAATCGCAGAAATGCTGGAAGCTGACATAGGGATGTGACGGATGGACAGACATGACAAAAGTTTTTTTTTGGCTACGAACCCTTAAAAACCGACCAATTTCGCGAGGATTCCGTAGTGCGAGAATCATTGCAGACATCTGAAAAAGTTGTTAACCGATTTTGTTCAAAACTATTTTCGTTAAAATTTTATGTATTATAATTTTTTTCAGAACTCACGGTTTAAAAGTTTTGGAGTGGAGGCACATTTTTTTTACTTTTGACGCTTATTAGTCTGAATTTAGCGAAATCCGTACCTTCTTGAGAGAAAAGTTACTCATCGCATTTTTAAAGATCTTTCTTACGATAGCCCATGGATAACCCACAGAATATATACCCAAAAACTTTTTTCTTCATCGGTTTAATATATATTATTTTTTCAAAATTTTATGCGATCCCACTCAATTACCTTCTACCTTAATTACTCACGCTCACAAGCGACAAGTAGAAAAATTACTTGCGCCGTACCCGTGCATGAAACCACCGCTGCCCTACCTTTGATTCAACTCTAGCCCTGGAAAACTTTCTTACTATAAAATTCGCAGACATCTCACGCCGATAACCAAATGAAACGCGGGCGGAGCTGCGGGTAAAAGCTAGTTTAAATATTATTAATTTCATAAGTTTTTTAGACATTCACAATAATTCTTATTCTACGGAATCCACTTAATGACGCGACGTGAAACAAATATGTGTTAGAGTTCAAACATTAATTTGAGAGGATTTGCTGATATTATAATAATTTGGCTATTAAAACAGCTAGAAAATAAAACTATTTTCGGGCTTTGATTCAAATTGTTAGGAAAACTAATAGTGATATTTTCTTGATTTTTATTTCATCAAATATATATTAATGAGACCAAATGATTTTGTTAATTTTATAGTTCTAGTTTTATAATTCTATATGCCTATCGTACGTGGAACCAATCTCTTTGTATGCTACAATGGTGTAATATGTCTTTGTACATTGGTCAAAACGGCACGCTTTTGCTAGGGTATGCCATAGCATTAATGGAAGTAATTCAATTAAAACTAGTATGTCGTGACATCCACTAGCCACCAATGGACATTTTTTATTTTTTTCTTTGTATCTATACATCCAATTTCAAATTCAAAATGTATACAGGCAAAAAAGTTTTTTTTTTTTTTTTGTACCACAGCAAACAAGCAAACGGTCCGCCTGATGGGAAGCGGTGACCGTGGTCTATGGACGCTTGTAACACCAGGGGTTCACTCGCGCGTTGTCAACCCTTCAAAAATCTAATAACATCTTTCTTGAAGAACCCCATGCTGTATATAGTCCTTAGAGAAATCCTTGGCAGGGGCTAATTTTTCATACAAAATCTTCTGTTTCACGTGTGAGACTGTGTCGAACTTTCTCTTTCACACTCGTGGATTTTAGCTTTAGGTCCCTATACTGAAATTCGTTTCATAGGAGCGTAATTCCATACTAAATCTCGAGATAACAGTGTGTGTACAGAATGTTTTTAGTGAAATGCTATTATAACATAAAGAGTAATACAAGCATTATAATTAATTATTTTAATTAAAATATAAAACATATTATTTATAAAGCAGATAATTATTTATGGGAGTGCGCTGCACCAGCGCTCCTTAGGACGAGCCACCTCTGGAACCGAGTCAAAAGAGCCAAGCTAGTATCCGGGTGAACGCGCCTAGAGATGGCAGCAGTACTCCATATGGGGCCGAACTTGCGACTTGTATAGCAGCAACCTATACCCCGACGTGAAGTACTGCCTGCTCTATTGAGTACATCTAGTTTTTTGGACGCCAGTTTCACTTTGTCGGTGTGTGAGATACACTAGACGGTCACCAGACGAGCGACTGTTGCGAAAGCCATATTGACGGTCACTGACCAGGTCGTGCTCTTCTAGGTAGCTTAGAAGCTGTGTGTTGATCACACGCTCCATCACCTTGGAGAGGAGAGAGGTAATAGCGATAGGCCTGTAAATCGAATAAACTGATTTGTCTTTCACAGGTGTGGGAACGACGACTGGCAAAAGTTCCCTTCGGCAGCTTTGGCAAGCGACCAGAAAGCACGACTCCCAGAAGGATAGCTCGCAAGTCGCCCACCTATTTTGCCGATGAATTGGAATTATGCTCTGGAAGTTGCTTTCTTACTGAACCTCGAGGCAGCATTTAATTTGCGTTTGACCTCAGAAATATTCGGATCCTTATTATTACGAGCCGTAGTCCAAGCCTCATATGCAGTTTGCTTAAGAATTTTAGCTTCTCTGCAAGACAACTAGACAGCTACTCGCGGGTAAGGAATAAAACATTCCATACCAGCGAGGATTACCTCAGTGAATATGGCTGCGCAGACGTCAGGATCTTCAGGATCTGAACTAAACAGATCTGCCTCCACGGGTACGATGCATAAAATTCTCGCAATCCATCCCAGTCTGCCTGCTTATAATGCCTCACACGACGTGAATTGGTTGGCCCAGATGGATCAGGTTGTGTGCATGAACTAGTTCTGCTGTGGGATATTACTCTAGAACTTTTGAGTGGTCAAATTTAGGTGTGTGAAGAGTCGAGCTACGTCCGTGTCAACGCTATGAGACCTGTATAGGTACGCATAGATACGAGTGTGGCCGCCGTGATCTATGCGCACCCACAATATCGACAGGTCCCTGTCTTCAATGCTATGAGGGCGGCGACAGCAGATATCCTCCCGGGCGAACATACATACACCGGCACGACGTACAAAATTGTGCTCGCGTTTGTAGCCGGGATAATTAAGGTATGATGTATCGGCCGGGCAGGATATCTGCGTCTATCGTCTGCGTTAATGTTACAAAAGTCCACATTAAATGTGGATGGAGCAGCCGCTGAAAAAACTCTTTATTTTTCTTGCCATTTTCTAAAAAGTTACTTAGACTGAATATGAGGATTCATTGCACAGATAGCTTAGAGGACAAAAGGTGCAGAGCTAGAGCTGCCAAAGTTCGGCACAGATAATACGGTTGCTGGCACGGTGGGCGGAAGTGCAGAGTCTTATGTGAACCGCTACAAAGAAATTAAATTGAAAGAAAAATACATGAAACTAATAGATGTTTTTCCCGCATCCCTTCGTGTGGGGTTACATAGGATAGGTTTTTCTGAAATGCTTCTTTTCCAACTTTTTCTCTTGGCTTTCACGTTAAAAATTATATTTTTGCCCCTTAACTTGGTAATGGTTTTTTTTAAAGACAAAAAACATCTTTTGATCTGAACCATAATGGCTTTAAACCAAAGGAGTTAAACAGTTTTTAAAATTTAAAATTATGGCGGTAATTAACTCGAAAGTGGCCGGTTCTTTAAAAAAATATTTGATTTTTAGATCTGACAATTTTAGATCGCAATTAATTATATTTATTTCAACCATCAGGAAGTCTTTATTATTTTTAAGGTCAAACACCAATTTGCGGAAATACAAATTATAAAAATTATTACCATATAACAAAAATAATTAAATATATAGCTGATCGTTGGTACTTTAATAATATGATTAATTTTACACGTGCTTAGCTTAATAAAATTTTTAAGTATTATTTATTACTTATACCTAATGTATTAATATGTAAAAAATGTTTTATACATAAAATCTATTAGAAAAAAAGAAATATTTAGCAAAAGTCAGATATTAAGTTGTGTACGAAATCCAAATTATTAATGAATATTGTAAATGTGGAAGTAACTCTGTCTGTCCATCTCTCTACCTGTTTCTGTTACGTATTCGCGCTTAATCCGCTATATCGATTAAGATGATATTTGGCATGGATATAGTTTGAGTCCCAGCAACGGACATAGGCAACTTGAAAACGTCAAGTGTCAGTCGTTTTTTTTCTATAATTGAGGAGTTGTCGTGGAAATCTTACAGCGATAGACGGATTTAAGGCGGGTGGAACCGCGGGCAAAAGCTAGTTTTACATAATTTTGTTTTGTTATTTTAAAATTGGAAGCAAGTTTTCTCTAGTTCCATTCAGTATACAAGAATAACTTACAAGTATGACCTAAAATATGATGCATAGTCGACATGTCGCGAGTAAAAGCTAACAATAAATAAATACTAATTCGATCTCCTCTAAGTATATTTACCGACATAAACCGACTCAGTAATCAATTACAAACAATCCATAGTTAGTGGTATTAGACTATTGGCATTAGTTAGTTGTGAAGTTTTAGTCAAATTCGAAAAAGAAACACGCCTTTGTTATTTTAACCTAATTTTGAATGTTGTTTTAACCAATTTTGTAATTTAATGCCACTGATTTGACATATTTTTGAATATTACATTTGTTAAACTAATATATATATAACTACGAGTTAAAATCCAATGTAATTTTTGTTTTTTTTTTTAATTTATGACTTGTGATGTGTTGTGATTATGACGTCATGTCATTTTATTCAGTTCTAACAGTAAACATACTTAATTAATAATGAAAATATTTATTTATTAGATTAAAGAATATTATAAACATGCTAAAAGTCACCTAAAATAAAATATACATAATATAATAATGAAATCTATGAAAACAGAAGGATTCGCATGATTTTTTTTTTATATACCACTAAGGTGGCAAACAAGCACATGGTCCGCCTGATGGTAAGCGGTCACCGTGGCCTATGGACGTTGTTACCTATGATGTTCTAGGAGAGTTTTGTTATTTATCTATGGCATTTGACAGTTTGTCCAACATAAAAATCTTATCAGGAAGCTACATCACTATGGTATTAGGGGCAGAGCTATCGATCTTATGACCTCCTACATGATTAGCAGTGTACAGAAAATTGATATCTGATTATCAACGGATCTTTTAGATTTCCGGGATAAGCAGTCCATCAGGCTCAATTCTTTCTGATTCTCATTTATATTAATAATCGTATGAAAACACTGCAGGGTAGGTAATATTGCCACGGTACGGGTTTCATAGAATTTTCATACATATCTGGTAAGTGATTTAGGGTTGTCAAAAACGTTTAACTTCTGTGGGACTGGGTGTACACACACATAATTATTATTTTATTTGCATTAAATCAATCTCTCTCATATTTAGTAGTTCAAGGTATTTAGTGCCAGGCCTGTATCTGGGTATTATTTTCCTATTTGAACAAGAAATTAGGCAGGTACCGCAAAGGGTTAATGTATGCCTTGAATATGTGACAACCCTAGCTACAGGTCAAGATCCCGGCTACACTGGCATCTATACCTCACCTCTGTTACCATTACCCAAATCGATATTTCAGAAAATACATGCAGGTTATACTGCTCGCGTTAATTTTATAGAATTTTCAATAGTTTTTACATTATATATTAAAATTTTATTCAATTTGCCCCAATGGTTTCTAATTTACAATTTGTCATCAATACTGGCACGGCAACAGTTTTACCTCGCCGTAAATAAAGCGCCATATTGTCTTCATTGTCAATGTTAACAACTTAAAAAAACTTTAGTCGTATAATTCTAAGTTGTACAGTTTTTTTTAAAAAGGCATATCTTTAGCAAGAATTTGAGTATGGTAAAGATGGCATAAGAAGGTAATGTTGTCATGTTTGATGGCACCCAATTGATCCAGACCTGTATTAATATAAATGGGGAGTTATAACAATTTGTTGATTTAACAGTCTTTCTTGGCATGACGCTGGACTACATACTTCAATGGGGGCGTCTTAGTTTTATGCCTTATATTCACGTGGCGGATCTTTGTATTTTTCTAATGCTAATATACCTAACAGGCAGGTATATTAGCATTTTCTTTATCTTTGTTGGCATGTGGCTTTAAAATATTTCTTTTAGGCTTTAGTATTTCTTCCACGTACCTATTATCCTGCTTTGAACTTCTTGTACGTTATTTTGTTTGTGAAAGGAAAATTTGTTTTCCTAAGTATATATAGGAGTTGACATTACTTGACATATTCGAGAGGTGTGTTTTCAACGCTTATCCAGAGTAGAGTTTGACATGAGTTTAGTGTTGCTAACATTTATTTCGAGTCCAGCTTCTCTAATAGCTTTTTGTGAGAGTGGATCATTGATTCTAGTTTAACACTATTCTTTGATAGCAAGATTATGTCGTCAGCAAACCTTAAGTGACTGATGCGCTCTACGTTTATATTTAGACCTTCGTCGGCCTAGTCCAATTTGCTTAAAATCGTCTCCAATACCGAACTTTGAGAGACATAATACACTCTAATTCCTCAGCAAATAAAGTTTTTCACATCCATTACTAATCATCGCATAAAATATGTAAACATATACAGTATGTAAACATTGTATATGTTTGCTTTTAAGCCAATGACGTATAAAGTGATAATTATATTAACACCGCATTATTTATGGTATTTTCAAAGATTACATAGGAGATTAGCTAAAAACAAGTTTCATTTGTTTTACGTTTAGACACAGAATAAGTAATAGGCAATAGTGTTTAGATACCAAACCAACGTAATATTGGCAGATAAAATAAGGGACCTATTTAAGAATTAGCTAACCGACATCGACACGTCTAGGGATTGCAATCCCGCAGCTCATTCAATCTCGAATCTTTGAAATTATGTTATAAAATCAAATTGAAACTACAGATTTTGGTGTATAAATTGACCTTTAATAAACATATCTTACATTATGCAACAGAAATTATTTATTTTCTATCAATTAAGTATAAGTAATTAACAATCCGTTTTCTTAGATTTGTTTTTAAACGTTTGGCATAGTTAATTAGTTGTGTTTAATTTTACCCTAACTAGGAGTTTTATATTTTTAATTCAGTCTTATACATCTGTATGTATTATTAGTCATTATTGACTTATAATCAAAGAATAACTTTCTCTTAGATACTATGATATCAACCTATGGTGATAAATTTTGAAAATACGCTCTTACGCTATATTAAACGCCGGACGATGAATATATCAAAACAAAATACTCGTCACCTACAGAAAGACTTGCGCAGGCGCAGCGCAGTGCCATTTATGAGCAACTGAAACGTTGCACTTGTGCTACTCGCGAATTACGCGAATGTTTTAGCGCCAAATGTTTAAGAGTATACACTTCGCTTTTTTAGTTTTTCTTATAATGTACAGCATGTCTAATTGTAACTCCAATCAAGTAGTGACACAAATTACATTGGTGTCTCATGAGGCTTGCTTGCCGCATTACAGTACACGAAAGGTGCATGCTAATGCTTTGCGTTTGCCCAACGTCTAAGGAGAATGCGTTTCTTGCCTTGACCAACCTGCGGCGGCGTAGGACGTGCTCGCGGCGAACATGATACTAGAGACAGTAGCGTTTTGTAGGGAAATGCGATATTTAAGATTCGCGAGAATTGTTATTTAGTGTCCTTAGGCAAAGAATGTCATAACTACATACCGGGTTAGTGAGTGAGGTAAGGCGTGGTGTGGGAACTTGGGTATAAGCACAGTTGGTTAGGTATTATGAATAAGTAAAGACATATAGGTATGCGTTTTAGTTTTAACCGACTACAAAAAAGGAGGTTCTCAGTTTAAGTCGTATGTTTGTCCGGGCTCTGCGGGGTACTGCTTCACCATGACAACGCGCCAGTCACAGTCTTGGGTCACCCTCCTAACAGTCCTGATCTGGTACCGTGTGACTTCTTTTTATCCCTTAAATAAAAAAGCAGCTGAAAGGGATACAGTTTTTATCGTCGGAAGACGCGCTAGCAGTGTTCGAGAAGGCCATGGAAGAGGTGTCTGCGGCGGACTGGAAAAAATGTTTCGAAAATTGGTTCAGACGCATGAAACTTTGTATACAGGCTGGTGGAGAAATCTTTGAAAAGATTTAATTATAATAATTTTATCCATAGAAGTTAGTTTTTTAGTTTCTTAAAAACTTTTTGATTGTCCCACGCACTACCTCTTGATTCTATAATAAAATTGTATCGCAGTTAATATGACGAAAAAAATCATACCCCGACCATTTATTTTTGTTTATCTTTATTCTATAATAAAATTATATTATCATCCCTTCAGATAAATAAAATATCAGAGCATTTTTTTTTAATCTTATAAATATTATAAATGCGAAAGCTTTTTGTATGTGTCTGACTGAGACTTTATAAGTCATTCACGTGGATCGATTTAGATGAAGTTTGGTATGGAGATAGTTTTATTCCCATTAAAGGACCTATGATAGTTTTTATCCCAAAAACTATGATCGAGCTTAAACGGACTAATAGCTTGCTATAGCAAACTTCATTAAGTAGTATAATTAAAAATTATAATTTGAAAAAATCTATCGAAATTACAGTTTGAAGTTGGTGTCGTGCTGTTTTAAACTGTTAAAGAGATACCAAATTTAAACTCTAATTATTTTGGATCAGATTTTTCTGATCCAAAATATCATTTTAGTGCATCTTTTTAAAGTCGGTTGTCGTTTTTATTATTATACTTTTATATTATATTATACAATTTTATAAAATAATTAAGATATTGTTGTTGGTTTTTTTTTTTTTAAAATATTTTTTACATTTTAGTAACCTATTGGCTTATTTTTTGAACACTAAAAAATACCCAAATCGCTTTTAGTGTGCCTATAAAAATTTGAAGTGTTGCCGTGATTTCTCCAGGATCCCATCATATATTCTAACCTAGAGATGTAAATTGAAAAAAAACCAAATGTTTTTTTTCATGATTTTGAAAAAAAAAACATGAAAAATAACTTAGGGCTACAGTTTTTTTTCTAAATTTGGTTTTTTTTCAGAAAAAGTGAAATGATATTATAACACCCGGAACTGAACATTATTTTAATAACAAATACTTATATATATTTCGTGAAATTATAAAATAATATGAAATTAGTTATTAAGGGTCTGAGGGGTAATGACGTAGAAAATCCTTAATCTTCGTCCGTGTTAGAATCATCAGTATCGGTGGTGTCCACGCTTAATCCTATCGAGACCGGAATCATCACTTTCTGAATCTTCATAAATTTCATCTTCAATGACTGTACTTCCAGGAAAGTTCACTAATTATGCTCTTCTTTGTACTCACTCAATTTCATTAACCTAAACATAATCCCAACGAACAGGGATAGGGAAATTCCCGTCCATAAATGCCAACATTAAAGAATGTTGCCAGGTATTTTGAGCTATTTTTGTTCTATTATGAGACAATAATAGTAGTTAATACTGAATTATTTTGTTTAAATTCATAAAATTGTTTTATATTAAACATTTAACGTTTAATTATTACTTATTTCTCATTATTAATTATTACGCCCTATTACTCTTGAAAAAAAACCTACTCCAAAAAAAAAAACAGTTTTTTATTATGTTTCTTTTCAATGATTTTTTTCATCTTAGAAAAAAAACCGTTTTTTTACAACTCTATTCTAACCTGATGACCATGGGTATCCATTTGTTGTATACTAAAACCTTCTTCAGAATGTAAAAAAAATACTTTTCTGAAAACCGCACCAAAATCGGTTAAGCCAAAAGCGGGACAATCGCGGACAAACACACATACACGGAGAAAAAACTTTAGTAGCTACAAGTAAATAATACTAATAACCACTTAAATATTAGTAATTCCGAGGACAAGTAAATATCACTGACGGTTACCAATGAGTTTTACTTATTGTATTTACTAATATGAAAAAACTAGTCTTATTGGAATAACAGTGTTGTATACTAAAAACAAATAAAATTTAATGGAATGCAAATTATGTATAAACACGCATACAATCAGCGTTTAATTACATCGATATGAGTTGGTCCTGATGAAGCTCCGTGATGCCAAGCGTACGGTTGATAATAACTGGTCAGTGTACCTGGTAGCTGAAGGAAGCAGTGCTGCCACCTTAGCGCTTTCGGAGTTAGATCTAGCGCTTTTTTGGGATACATAGCGCCGAAATTTTAATATTAACTCCTAGCGGAAAACCTAGCGCATTTTTATGGCAGACCAAAATTAGTTGTAATCACGTCGCAATCTTGCCAAAAAGTAGAAATAACGCAGCAACACCGTAATTAGTTTAGCTTTCGTTCCATTTGTTTAGGGTATTCCCCAACTTAAATAAATTATTTCTGGTTGTTGGTTTACGATTTGCAACCTGGACCTTCAGGAATTCAGTCAACTCAACCTGATCCTTCTGACATCGAAAGCCATACTTATTAATATTAAGATTAATTAAGATTAATAAGATTTAAAATTATGCCAATTTGTATTGAAATAAATAAAAACTTCTTAGTTTTATGCATTTTTTGTTCATGCAAAGCTAGCGGAACTTAGCGCTATGTTTTGTTACAGCAAATTAGCGGAATCTAGTGATTTTTTCAAGCGCTTTTAGCGCTGATTGGCCTCAGAGAGGTGGCAGCACTGGAAGGAAGGGCTGTTGCGGTTAAGAGGAATCCCCCGCCAGGTGAAGAGTTATACCTGGAGAACGTCTTTTCATACTTTAGCAGTACGATATGATGTTTGTTATTAGTAAACTTCACTAATTCTTAGAAAGGTGTTTGTAAACGTTAATTAGCCTTCATTGTTATGACAAGTAGTGTATTATCTGCCCTCTTTAATAAAAATTTTTTTTAAGCTTTATATGTTGATATTAATTACCCTACTCATAAATACGAGAAAAGTTTTATAGGATTTGTAAAATTCTGTAATCCGAAGTACAAATTATTAATAACGGAAATGAAGAAAACTATTTTGTTGTTATTATTTTATGGAATTAATAAAATTTACTTAAATTTATATTGTTTTGTAATTTCCAGAAAAAAATTCTGTGTACATACAAACATACGGGTCAAACTAAGAAATCCCTTTTTTTTAAGTCAGTGAAAAATAAACGATAGTGGTAGGGATGGTTGTTTTCGACATATTTTATTATAGTATCAAGATAAAAATATTTTTTTGTATGATTTGTCGGTAGAAAAATTTTTAGGGCATAGGAATTTAAAATGCATTTGAGCTCTATATTTTGCGAGTTACCTTTTAAATTTGAAAAAAAATGTGTCCCTCCTCTAACCGCTTGATCTAACAAAAAAATCACGATAATAGTGCTTGATAAATATCACGAATAGCAATTGTTTTGGACATAAAAACGTTTTAAACACAAACCGACTTTAAAAAGATGCACTAAAAGGATAAAAGTAATTTTTTCAAAAAATCTTATCAAAATTACAGTTTGAAGTACCTAGGTGTCTATTTCTCTAACACACCCCAATAAACATTTAAGCTGAAAAAAAATCTTTTAAAATGGTGGATAAGGTAGTAAAGAAAGCTTTGAGGCATTACTAAGGCATAAGTTGTGTAGGTTTATACAGTGCAGCTGGTTTATAGCTGTATATGATTAAAATTAAAACATTTGGCTATTAAATAGGTTTGAAAAACGCTAAAATACAGTATCTAGTATACAAAAATAATGGATGGATAATGTTCTTGATTTATACCTTTGTTTTCAGTACAATAACATAGAATATTGCTATCGTCTGAATATTAGTGTAAACCTACTCTCTTGCAATGCCATTATATTAAGCTTGATATTAGCTGATCAATGGTTTTTTGGGAAACTGCTAGACAGCTAAGAAACTTACTAGAGTGTAAAAGAGTATTATCGGCTGCAGAACAGTTTAGTCATACTCTATTTTTAAAGACGAGGCATTTGTGTAGGATTAACTCTACAGTTCAGCCATCGGTATTAATATCGCAATACAGTAGATAATAATCTTTACTCTAATAGTGTTTATGAAGACAATTTTCCAGCATATTTAATATTTCAATGCCTAAAGTGAAATTGTCAGCTGCTGTTCAGTTACATTTTCACATTGCGAATGTCAGTTATGGACTTTAAACCATGGAAGAAACAAAAAAGAACCGATGTAATCAAGAGAAAACTATCAAAAGTAAATTTGCAATATGAAAAAACAAAACTTCCAACGGAATACGGAGTAGCTGTAGAAGGTCAACCAAACGGCAGCAAACAAGTGTCAGTATTTTCATCAGGCCAGGAGGGTTCCGTGCAATTAAATTTATGGAAACATTTTTTGTATGATTGTACGTCTGCTTTCACTGTCAAATTTTGACTACCTCTCCTGATGATTTAAACGACAAAAATCAATGTACTTTGTTTATCCCCCCGATCGTCCTCATCCCCCCGACCGACCTCGGCATTTTTAAACAATTATTTTTACCTTTTTAATCTTTTAAAAATGTATTCTTGTTTCTGTTAAAAAAAAAAAAATTTTTCACTTTTATTGGCTTATTTTTTCGTAAACTAAAAAAATCGTTGACGATCCCAAATTCACAAGCATACGGCTTGTGCTTGTGAATATGGGATATGGAACCCTTAGTCTGAGGAAGTCTGCCTTCCCTGAGTGTATTCTACCGCTTGTATAATGAGATGTGCTCTGAGGAATTGTTTGAAATGATGCCCACGGCTACTTTTCACCATCGCACCGCTCGCCATTTCGGGTTCCGTACCCAAAGGGTAATTAGCGGAACCCTATTACTGAGACTCCGATGTCCGTCTGCCACCAGGCTGTATCTCATGAACCGTTAAAATTTTCACAGAAGATGAATTTCTGTTGCCGCTATAACAACAAATACAATAAAACAGAATAAAATAAATATTTAAGGGGGCTTCCATGCAACGTGAAACGTGATTTTTTTGCTCGATATTGATAACGGCAAAAGGTAGACGCTTAAAATATTCACATAACATTTAGTTATATAGTCACTCTAAAAATAAATTATTAAATTAAAATAAAACAAATATTTTGGAAAACCACAAAATTTCACAGTATTTGATCAGTTAATGACCAAAACAAGTAGAAAATTCGTTTGTAACCTACAGACAGACTGACGAAATTGGGTAGTTAAGCGGAGATAAATACGTCAAAATCGATTAGCAAGCTTTGATTCTAAAAGTAACTTCATAAATTCTACGCATCAAAAAACCATAATTAAAAACTTGTTTTGCGAGATTTATATAATAGCCGTTTGTGTAGGACACATACAATCTACATAGGTATATGTGTTCTGTGACCTCCGCGCTCCGCGAAGTACCTATTAAATGAATTATCCATCCATACTTATGTTATAAATGGGAAAGTGTATGTGTGTGTATGTTTGTTTGTCCGTCTTCCCACGGCAAAACGGAGCGACGAATTGACGAGATTTTTTAAGTGGAGATAGTTGAAGTATTGGAGAGTGACATAGGCTTTTTATTCCGAAACAATCAAAAGTTCCCGCGGGAATTATAACTGTTATTAATTATTTAATTAATTATAATTATAATTATAACTATAACTGACTTAAACGAACTAAAACTTGCTATAGCAAACTTCATTAGCATAGTGTGTTGACGTAAGAATCCCACGCCGATAACCAGATTTAGGGCGGGTGGAGCCGCTGGCAAAATAATTCATTAATGACCAACTATCCCATAAATATTGTAAATGCGGAAGTTTTGATGTTTGTTACTCAATCACGCTTCAACGAACGAACCATAGCTGCAAATATAGCTTGCTATACCAAACTGTTTTATTATAATCAAGGAGTTGCCGTAAGAATCCTACGCCGATAACCAAATTTAGGGCGGGCGAAGCCGCTGGCAAAAGCTAGTTTAAATATATTTTTGGTATATACACAAACCTGTATATTAAAGGTATTCGATCAGTAATTATTAAATACATAATACAATATGCAAATTTTTTGGTAATAATAAATACTTATTAAATATTATATTTAGGGGTATATATTTTTTATATATATTGACTAGTGTTATTATATGGGTTTTATTAGTATAGGGAAAAATTTATGTCAAAAAGATAGTGTGTTAAGGGTCCCATAGCAGCTATAATCTGCAAAACAAACATCTTCTGATGTATTTCAGGATCAATATAAAAAAAAAATCTTATGACTAGTATAATAACTTCCATGTAGTACATTTTTAAATATGCTTTGTACGGTTCCGGTCAGAAAATGTTTACCAGTTTTGAAATTAGATTCTATATCACACTTTTTTCACTAAGTCTAAAATGCCATATCAAGTTACTTATTACCTTTCAAAAGCTATTATGCAAAATGACGCATCAAGAAAAACAACAAGAATTTTTGATAACTCTTTGATAATGGAACTAATATCTATATTTGTTGAAATGACATTTATCAAAAAATATTGTTTGAACGTCGTTTTGACAAGAGTAAAATTTTACAAAATATTTTTTCATAACTGGAGCAAAGGGTTGAAATAATATTTCTCTTCGAAGATGGACATAGTATTAGTGCTATATCACCAGAACTCAATATATCGCGATTCACTGTGAGGGTCACGGCGAAGAAGGGCAAATAACAGATCATAGAAATAATTCAGGACGACGACCGATACTAACCGCCGCGCAAATAACAGAAATCATTCGTCGTTAAGAAGAGAATGGTTTCACACCAACTAGTTATTTTGCTGCTTTATATGGTGTTAGTGCTCGGACGATCCGACGAGCTTTGCACAATGTTGGACTACACTACAGACACCATACTATTAAAGTGGAGCTGAAACCTCACCACAAAACAGCCCGGCTTAACTTTGCGCATCGACATCTCGATTTTGATTGGTCGAATACTAAATTTACCGATGAAAAAACTTTTAAATCAAGCCAAATCGGAACATTAACTTTATGGCGCTACAATCGAACTCGGTATGATGAAGATCACATTGTGCCTCAAAACGAGTCTGGTCGCATTACAGTAAACTTATGGGGGTGGATGAGCCTTAACGGCGTCGGAGAACTGGCGTCGTTAGAGAATAGGGCTACGGCCATTAATTATGTGTCGCTTTTGGAAAAAGTGATGCTGCCTACTGTGCGCGTAGTGTATCCTGTAACGGAATTCCCACACATTACTTACGTTCAAGATAATGCACGGATATACACAGCCCGTGCTACTATGGCGTGGTTCAACCTGCACCGTGACATTCGTCCCATTCAATGGCCCGCTCGGTCTGCTGATTTAAACCCTATTGAAAATTTATGGGGGCTTATGGTTCAAGCCTGATACTGTCAAAATGAAAGAAACCCTCAAGCTCTTAGATCACACTGTGCTCAAGTATGGGATGATATCAGAGGTACTGATCTATGCACGCGTCTTGTTGCATCCATGCGAGATAGACTACGTGCCGTCATAGCTGCAGAGGAAAGTTATACTAGATATTAAATAAAGATTTTCGAAGTGTCTATTTTATTATTTCTTCATATTCTTATTTAAATAACTAAAATATTAGTTTTTTCCAAGAAGGTTTTCTATAGTAGTCAGTCCATCTCCTAGAGCAGAGATGGCGAACCCATGGCAATTCGTGCACGCCAATCATTTATGAAATTTCTATTTTCACCTACGTATGCTTGCAAGTCATTTTTAGAAATGAACTCTAGTTAAGCTTCTATACTGCTTAGTAACAAAGTACGAGCCTGCCTTAATGTGAGATTTTTAGCACCTAATTTGCAACAGCAGAAAAAACATTTCGATTGCTGTAAACATTTCGAGCTGCAAGTATCTAAATAGCTTTAAGTTAACAGCAATTCGTTTAATTTTTCTCCATTATTATTAAGTAACCCAGATTTTTAATATCCCATGGCGGTGCTAGTAAGCTGCTAAAGGTGACTTAACAACATTATATTAATTATTAGTAGGTATAGGAAGTTATATAACATTTTTATTTCGAGTTTTGCTCAAAAATTTAAATTGAAAAAACACGTTTAATTTGTGTTTGAATAAATTTTGGAATGATCATAAATAACATGCTAAGCGGGTGTTGTAACATGCGGTCCGTAGGGTTCCGTTGTTACTTTATATCGTAACCGTAGAGCGAAAACTGACTAACTAACTAACAAATAGTGACTTCCGAGATCCCTTCAGCCGCTTTCGAAACCAAGTTTCGAAACCGAAACTGAAAGTCCGTAATATAATACGAGAAAGATGGTTCGTTTTTAATTCAAAAAAACTCATAGTAGTACTTTTTGAGAATAATTTAAATAAAATCTATTCTTACTAAAACTGATACGAAAAATATTGTAACTTGAAATTTTTAAAAATAATATAAATCGTAACTTTGAAATTTGGTGTTTTATTAATAACTTTTAATGGTTTTAAATCGCAATTACCTGTCTTCTTTATCTGTTCAAATCAGATTTAAGAAAAACCTTGTTACTTTCCAGTAATTAATACAAATACAAGTTAGTTAGTTTTCGCCCTCGTAAGTTACTTTAGTGAAATTTTGCTTAAAATTTACGTGAATGTAATGGTGATCAAGACATGTTAATGACATTTAACTTGTATTTTTCTGATCAAATCTAAATTTCGGACCTTGAGATGTCAACCTTAAAAAGTCAAATTTGAACTTTGTAGTTCACCTGCTTAAATTAATAGTAATACAAAGAAAATAAAATTAAACAACATCTTTATCAAAAACTGTTACAAAATGATATGAAAATTATTTAGTTTCATCGAAACATTATTCATTAGTAACATCTGGTTCGCCTATTCTATCCGGTGCAGTTTTGTTAGTAAGTAGGGAATGGTACCACGTATGTAACTTAAGGGGGCTCAAGGGGTTATTAGTAATAACTTATTACTATATAACTTATTACAAAAACCATTCAGGCTTCAGTATAAAGACCTACTAGGTCCTTCTTCTTGGCCTCCGAAATAGAAAGAGCACTGGAATAAGCCTTCGGAATAATAAACAGTTTTAAGGTAATTGCGTCTCTGTTTCTTTTACGTTCGTCTGTATGATTATCAACTCTTTGGAATATTTTATAATATTCTCTTGTTTTTTTTACTGTAGTACATAGTCCTAAGAGAAAACTTTGGCAGGGAGCTCATTCCATAACCTAAGCGGTACATGGCTCTAAGGTGTGAGGATGAATTCTCTGCCGATGGCGAGCGGTGAGATGGTAGAAAGTAGTCGTAGGCATCATTTCGAACCATTCCTCAGATAACATCCCATTATAAAAGCTTTAGAATTCACACAGGGAGGCAGAGACTCTCCTCAAACTTAAGAGTTCGATATGGCTTGTGAGTTTGGGACCGCTGAAGATTTTCATAGCCCGTCGTTGAACCGAGTCAAAAGGGCTAAGCTGGTATCCGTATGTACCCACCCAGAGATGGCCGCAATCTTGTGACTTGTTAATCAGCAACCTTTGCCCCGAGGTGAAGTAGTGCTTCTTTTGTTGCTAAGTTTTTTGGGCGCAAGCTTCACCTTATCTTGTAAATGATCTCTGAACTGAACATCGCTGGAGACGTTAACACCAAGGATCCCAATGCTCTTGGAGATGGTAAGGGGTGTGTTCTAGAACTGTGGGACCTCAGTGAATGAAAACCTTCTTAGCAGAGAACGTGCAGACTTGTGTCGCCTTAGGGTTGAATCGAAACAAGTTGTCCCGACCCAGTCAGAGACCTTTCACAGAGTGATTTTGATTTTAGAGTTTTAGACACAAGTTCTCCGCGCTTATCCTCCAAAACAGAGCGAGGAATGTCACTTGTTCTGTCATCTGCATAGCAATGTATGTTGTTGTTGTACACGTCATTAATATGTAGTAGAAACAGCGTAAGCGACAGCACAGAGCCTTCCGAGACACCAGCGTTAATGTCTATGCTATCATAGCAACTACTACTTGTATTCGACTGCCGGACAAAAACCTAGCAACCCATGTACACAAACTCGGGCAGTCCATAGGATGGCAACTTCGATAGAAGATCCCTGTGCCAGACCCGATCGAATTCCTTCGCTAGGATTCCAGGCTACATGCTAATGCCCACTCCTGACTCTCAATGCCTGGTGCTTATCGGTGTATGTCACCAGTCAAGCGACCGTGGCGAAAGCCACATTGACGGTCACTAACCGGGTCGCGTTTTTCTGGGTATCTTAGAAGCTGTGTGTTTATCACACGCTCCATCACCTTGGAGAGCAAAGAGGTAATAGCGCTTGGATTTGATTGATCTGATCTATCGCCCTTTTCGGCACCAGGTGCACATTGATGCATGAAGATAGAAATTGCCCAGTGTGGTAGGAAATCGCAAAAAGGAACATACAACTCAGGAGAACACTGTTTAAGCACCACTGCAGGTATACCATATGACCCATTCGACTTATGATCGTCTACACTGAGAAAAATATCTCTTTGTTGTTACTGAAATTCTGTTTGACTCAACAAAAATTCTCGTGCTATTTGTAGAACAGCTAGAATTTTCTAGTTAAATTTTCTAGATTTATTTGTTAACTGTACTAGATTTGTGTTGTTATGTGTACTACATTAGTAACTATTGTATAGTTGATGCCTCAAATTAAGCCGACTTTAAATACCCACAAAGAAGTAAACCCATATGGTAGACTGAAAATTGAGCCCACTGTCTTTGAGGTCAGATACCAACTGTCACACTTGTTTTTTCTGTGTCTGCAAATTTTTGGCATCGAAACTCAAGAAGGATAGTTGGCCCATTGTTGACTGTGCCATACAGGATTATTTTCATTGGAGATTAGAAGCTGGTTTGATTTGTGGCACCTATTTTCTTTAAATTATCTTATCCCTTCATTTGTAGTGACAACAAGAACTTCTAAACAATTTTTTTGACCATTGAAATAGACCATACTAAATTTTAGATGCCACATACAGAGAAAAGTAATTTGTAGAAACTGCAGTACAGGATATTTCCGAAATGAAATATTTTAGAGATAAAATTATATGTCACTTTATTAATCATTTTTTAATCAAAAATTTTAAAGAAAACATTGTAAGCTAGTAATATTTTTAACAAATAATAAACAAAACTTAAAACATACTCAAAAGATCGAATAAATTTTTTAAGAAATTCTATTAATTTTATAATTACATAATTTTCTTCGGCTACTACTGGACAGTAACCAATTTTCTTTGTGTAGATTTAAAAGTGATTTTCCTTCTATAGTGCTATTTAGCAGCTCTTCTAGATTGGGAATAGGAACTCACTAGCCAATTTCAGCTTAAGTAAGCCAGCTTGCCAAGCTTGAAAAAACTCACACATTGCAATAATATGACTTGAAATGTGATCGTTTAAGCTATAGTTAAAGTTTGAATTCTCTAGATAATCAATAAGTAAGTTTAAAATCTACTTCTAAATTTCTAAAGAGACAGAAAGTGAGACAAAGTGAATATATAAAAAAACTTTTCAATAAAAAAAAAACAACCGGCGTCAGAAAGATGCACTAAAAAGGTAAAAACAATTACTTATTTCTAAAAAATCTGATCTGAATTACAGTTTGAAGTTGGTTTCTATTTAATTTACTTTATTTCTTGTATGAAACCAACTTCAAACTGAAATTCAGATAAGATTTTTTAGAAATAAGTAATTATTTTTACCTTTTTAGTGCATCTTTTTGAAGCCAGTTGTTTTTTTTTATTAAAAAGTTTTTATATTTTACTTTTGAGTGACGAAGTGCTTTTTTCAAGGGAAAGTTATTTGGAATTGTCTAAAAACTAAACTACTGAATGGATTTCGATAAAATTTCTATGGGACCAACTCGCAAGTATATCCTGTCGAATAAAAAAATCACGTAAATCGGATCATAAACAAAAAAGTTATGGCTGAACACCCATAAAAAAAAAAAAATACAGTCGAATTGAGAACCTCCTCCCTTTTTTTGAAGTCGGTTAAAAATGTGTTAATAATAAAATTCACACCAACAAACTGTCAGAAAATGGCTTTTTAGGTGTCAGTGGTGAGCTTGGTTCTGTGTTTTGAGTTGATTCAATAACAACTTCAAACTGCCTATTAGTAAGATCTTCTAGGACTAGATTAGCTTGTTTGTGTTTATCGTTGAGAATATCCACAAAATCAACTAATAGATACTCCTGCTAAAAATAAAAACAGGTATATTTAGTTTATTTCCAACAACGCTTAAAAATGTAAATTTTATTTATATATTAGTATGAACAAAAACTTTTGCAAACATCTTTTAAAAATGGAATTATAAAGAGGGCATTGACAGCTTGAACATTTTTTCTAATCCTAGAAGTTTAGAGCGCAATAAAATTGCCACTTGGTGGCGCTACTAACATCCTTAATTTTTAGTCGTTTTAAGTATGTTTGTGTTATTTTCGCTGTCATCCTTGTATGCAAGTTTGTTTACATAATTTTCTATTTAATCCTGTTATTCTACAACACAGGATTTTTCCAAAACATCAGTTCCATAGCGCCATCAAGTGGGAAAAAGGCTTGCATTTCAAACTTCTGAGTTGACGTACTGTCCTATCTGTACTTGTACATAATACTTTATAATTTGTGATTATAAAGTATTGTTGTATTATTTTTTTTTATTTATTTAAAAAGGCACTGGCAACAAGACTATCACCCTGGCTACATTATTATGTAGGTAAGACATCACATCATCATCAAATTTAGGAGGCTAGCTTTATTTCCGTTTGATAGTGCTGCCACTAAGGAAGAGATTGCTTAAAATCTGGATTCCAGATGTGGATCATAGTTATTTGGACACAGATTAAAGATCGATCCGTCGATCGTAACCAATCTTGGTTTGATTTCTATCTCAGATTGAGGATTGCATATTAGGTTCGGCTGTAAGTGTATACTTAACCATAAACCCGTGAGATGATTTGGCTTACGCAACTTTTTTTTGCGGATAATTGCGTCTTTAGCGACGCTCTAGCACTACAAGCTTCACAGTACCTTCCTATCTTTTCATCCCCTCCCCCCTGACGCGACTCACGCGCCGCTCAGTGCCGCTGCGATCACCTTTTAAAATTTGAGCAGAAATGCCATCCCAGCCTGAACTACTACTCTTGATGCCATTAATAACGTTTGCTACTTCTTCACAATCTGTTTCTCTAAGCATTGAATAAAATATTCAAAAAAAAAATTACGTCATATTGGATCCGCCATTTTGAATTTTGAAAAACTGATAAAAAATTCGAAATCAGCACCCTCGAAAACCCTTTACTACCCCTCGATACATGAAATTATACATTTATGTATACCTATATATATTTTATGTTGCGCTCATAAAAAAGTCAGTTTTTTACGGATAAAAAACGAACCGCTGGACCGATTTATTTCAGACCCCTTTCAGATCTAATTCATGACGTGACGTATCGATTGATATGTCATCAGAGCGATTCGGTCCAGTAGTTATTGAGGAATCGAAAGCCAAAATATGTCTACATACATACGTAGACACACTCACACACACACAGACATCACTCTAAAAATGATTGCAAATGATTCTCCAAGTCTTGAAACGTAAAGAAAACACAAAATTTTCGATATCGATTTTCGGACCTATTCCAATAACTTCTCAAGAGAAGTTAATATACCAAAAGCTGACTTGAACCGTTTTCCTAGTCAGGTATGTGTTTTATGTTCAGGCAAAGGCTAGTAAGCTGTACTAGCATTTTAGCTAATGCAACACAAAACCTTATAAATCTCATATTCTTTGTCCATTGATTGAGCGCCCATGGAAGGAAGAGGGTAGGTACCGACCTATGTGTGTATACCAAAAGGCTGCATGTGAGGAAGCGGGGATAAAATTTGATATCCATGATGAGGTTTTCCAGGCTTTAATAATTATTATGTCTGTTCCAGATCGGCAACTACTGCAGCTGTTTGTGCGAGGATGCCGCATGGACCTGGATCGAGCCAGGGTCAAGTTCGAGGCATTCTGCGTGTCACGAGCTCGTTGTAAAGATCTCTACGAGCATCGCTCCCTCACAGAGCCACCGCTCAGCCATGTCTGCAACTTTATGTTCGTATTGCATCTTTAGTGAAGCTACTAGCTTTTGCGCGCGGTTCCACCCGCACTAAATTCGGTTATCGGTGTAGGATGTCAACGGCAACTTCTCATTTATAGAAAAAAACCGACTCGCTATTGACGTCTGCAAGTAGCCTATGTCCTCCCGAGACTCAAACCATCTTCATGCCAAATTTCCCCCGCCTTAAATTCCGTTATCGGTGTAGGAATTTAAAGGTAACAAAATACGCGAAAACCGCGTGGGTATGGTTAATTTCTCAATAACCACTTTTCCGATTTTAACAAATAAGGTGTCACATGATAGGTGATAAAATGCTTAATATTACGTGTCTTACAACAGTTTCTGTAAATACCATAGTTTATTTAAAATTCAGAAAAAAAGGAAATTGTCAACAAAGGTATTTTTGTTTTTTTTTTGAATTGAAGCAGTAAATGACATAGACAGGTTAACAACAAAGTACTACATAAAATTGCCACATTTATTAGCTAGCGGTCTCTTTTTCAATTTTGAAATTCGGTCTGCAAATAACAAAGTTGGGGGCGTTTTGTTGACAAGCATTATAGGCATTGAATGTGCTCAATGCTCTCTGTGCGCACATTCGATCGTTTTGTTGACCAAAAATGAATGCGCTGTGACGTCACTTCCGGATCACATTTAACACATTGGCTGCACATGCTCGGGAGTTAGAGTAGTGGATGCGCTGTCAAATAGTGAACGGCTATATTGTTTGTTTACATTTGGTAAACAGAACGATTTCAATGCCTATGCGATGTCAAAGCTCTTAATGCCGTCAATAGAACAACGCACCTAAAAGTTATCACCAATATCACGGGCTGTGACTGAGATAGAGATTGACCGAATGAATTGCCAGCTCAACGACGACGTTTCATGAACGTCAGTCACTCATTCTCTCGCTCTGTTTATGCACCGTAGTGGCTGTGTATGTACCTAATTAGTATTATTTGGTTGTGTTAGAAACTTAATAAATAATACATTCTTATCCTACACTTTAAGTTACATACCTACCTATGTAAAGTAAACATGGAGTTAGGTGCTGTCGGGTCGGTTAGTTTACCTAAGCGAAAAGAAAGGTTCTATCAAGTCTGGCACCGGGGTCTTCTATCGAATTTGCTATCGTAAATAGTGCCCGAGGGTTTGTGCAAATGGGTGGCTAGCTTTTGGTCCGTATACGACGCATACGAGTCGTAGTTGACGGTAGTTGCTCTGATAGCATGGACAATAATGCTGGTGTCCCGCATGCCTCTGTGCTGTTTCCTACGCTGTTTTTCCTGCACATCAATGACATATTAGAATCAACAACATACATCTGCTATGCAGATGACAGCACTGTCGAGACCACTCTGTCCAAAATCTTTAACTGCGGACAAAAGTCACACAAGTCTGCGCGTTCACCGCTAGGCAAACCCCATTTACTGTGGTCCCACAATTCCAAAACACTCCCGTCTCCATCTCCAAGAGCATTGGGATCCTTGGTGTTGACATCTCCAGCGATGTTCAGTTCCGACATAATTTGCAAGACAATGTGAAGCTGGCGTCCAACAAACTTGGTGTACTCAAAAGAGCGTAGCAGTACTTTACTTCGGGGCTAAGGTTGCTACTTTACAAGTCGCAAGTCTGGCCTCATATGGAGTACTGCTGCCATCTCTGGGCGTGTGCACCCGGATACCAACTTGGCCCTTTTGAATAGGTTCAACGATGGGATGTGAGAATCGACGACGATCCCAAAATCACAAACCGTATCGAACCCTTACGTCTAAGGAAAGACATCGCCTACCTGTGTGTGTTCTACCACTTTTATAATGGGATCTGGGTGTTCTGAGAAATGGTTCGAAATTTCGCACGTGTACGGAAAGTCCGTACACATGGCAACCCTGTGCCAATATCTCTCAAATATTTGCAGTTGATGTCATGTAATTTCAAGTCAGGTTGCAGTACAAATAGATGTGGTTGTGCCGATAGGAAGCAGAAGTGTTAGGAAGGTGTTTGCCATATTGGTTCAGAATGTTTTAACCAGTACAGTAACGTACCTCAAGATGACTAAACTGTCACATCAAATACATCAAATAGATATTTTGAATTTGGACAGACATGTGTACATATTCCTTGTTAACTATTTCAGTAGTACTTAGAAGAAGTAGGAGAGCACCTACCTACTGTCAATCTATAAATTTGGATCTCTTAGGGAACTTAGTATTTAGGGAAATTAATATTTTAACTGTTCCTTGCAATGTATCTACACTTGTATAATTTAAAATTGACATGTCTTTGCTAAAAATAGTTACCATCAATTGTATATATATATTGTAATAATGAATTATATTTTAATAATAAAGTGGTAGTTCCAAAATGTCGTCTTCAGAAAGTACATAGCTCTTTTAGAATACAAAGTATATATTTTTTCAATAAAATTCCAAAACGTGTGGTTAATTAAGTTCCAAATAAATCAAAAATATATGTCAAAGAGTTTAATGAAAAAAGGCTATTACAAAGCTAGCCAGCAGTTACCGGCGCATACAGCTATGCATATTTACCGAACAATTTTCTACTTACCTATAGGTACATGTTACGGACGGACAGCAACAGTAACGTTGCACCGTCGACATGCACGCAAAAAATTAACTTTCAAAAAACTACGCAACTAGTTTTATCAAAACTCAAAGTTGCTAGTTCCTGAAAATGTCACGGCTTCTGTGGAGCTATGTTGCGGGTATCTTCTCTTTACACCCTACTGGATGTTGAGGTGCGGGTGTCGGGGGAGGGGAATATACCTCCCACCATGACCCGGGCAGAAGCTCAGGGGTGCTAAACACCCCCGGTGAAATTGAAAGGAGGCCTACTTATCAGGCCCCTTTATGGTGGTTTGATTTTTACAATGAGAAGGTGAAAAATGAAAGTAATAAAATGGAAATGGGATGAAAATAGAAATAGAAACGTGGTAAGCGCATACAATAAAATAAAAGCAAAAGAACAAAAGAATAAAAATAAAAACAAAAACGAAGCACGAGCAAAACAAAATGAAAATAAAATAAAAGCAAAATAAAAATAAGACAAAAAAAAAAAAAGAAAACAAAGCAAAAAGCAAAATAAAAATAAAAGCAAAGTAAAAATAAAAATAAAAATGCACTAAAGGTCGTAAGGAAAAGGAAAGAGGTGGGTGAGTGTGTGAGTGGGTGAATAAATAAAATTATTCACCTCTGGGAATGAGCTCTCGGGGGAGAGGACGTCCTTCAGGAGGGCGGGCGTGTAGTGGGGCGATGCCCCTGAGGTGTTGATGGTGGCTGTTATCAGCGCGATCGAAGAGGTGTTTAGACAAACCAGAAATGAACTCTGCGAGTGATTCGGTTTTGGTGTCTCTAGCGATGGTGGAGTTTCGGACGTAGCGGCCGGCGCCGGTTATTATTCTCAGCGACTTATTTTGGACAACCTGGAGCTTGTATTTGCTGGTTGAAGATAGAAGTCCGTACCAAGCAGGGGCTGCATAGGTCAGTCTCGACCGAATGTACAGTTTGTACAGGCGAATTTTAGTTTTGAGAGGCAAGTCAGAGGAAAGTACCGGTCTAAGCGCTGCCCGTGCTGCGACCGCGCGTGCTGACACGTGGTCAAGCATTTTGCGCATGCGCAAGGGGCGGTCTATAACGCAACCAAGGTACTTTACACTGGGTTGCCACTCAATGACTTGGCCTCGAAACACAAGTTTCGGTGGGAGGAATCTTTGTAGGCCGGTCAAAATTGCAGTTGTTTTGCTGGCGTTTACGGCTATTCTCCACTTGTCGAGCCAGCCGGGCAAAGTGTCCAATAGCCGCTGCATTTTTTTGGCTGCTAATTTTGCTTTGCGAGAGGAGGACATGTAGGCGCTGTCGTCCGCGTAGAGCGCTAGGTGTACGTCTTCAACACCTTCAGCTAAACCGGAATCACTGAGAGTGGGGATGTCGTTAGTGAAGAGCGCGTAGAGCAGAGGCGATAGGCAGCTGCCTTGTGGTACCCCTGCTTTAATGGGTTTGTCTGCTGAGTGTTTGTTCTCGACCGAGACATAGAAGCTACGTTTGTCCAGAAACGAAGCTATTACTCGACCGAGCATAGGCGGGAGATCCGTATCCAGCAGCTTGTACAGTAGTCCTTCGTGCCAAACCCGGTCGAAGGCTTTCTCCATATCGAGAAATACACCGACCGTGCGCCTGCCCTTGTTTAGCTCGAAGGCCATGTGATGGAGCACGCGCACAAGCTGCAGGGTAGTACTATGACTGTCCCTAAAGCCAAACTGTTCAGGCTTAAGCTGGATATGGGGAGATATCCTATGTATTAGTAGGCGTTCGAACAGCTTAGCTAGGTTAGACAGCAAAGTGATCGGCCGGTAATGTTCTGGGCGGTGACGGTCTTTCCCTGGTTTCGGGAGAACAATGACTTTTCCGGTCTTCCAGGTAGAAGGGAAATGTCCAGAGCGCAATATCCCATTGAAGATCCGGGTGAGTGCCACCAGACCCTTCCTTGGCAGCATAATAATCGCCGTGTTTGGAATCTCGTCGGGGCCAGGTGATTTACGTTTATTAAGTTTGGTGGCCTCCTTTCTCACCTCTTTGGGCGAGATGAAGTAATCACCTCTGAGTGGTGGGGCTGGGGCCGCGAGAAATTGCTCTACGCGATCTATTACTCCTAGCGTGTGCAGAGGGTCGGTAATGGGGTTCGGTTTAAACTGGTCCTCGAAGTGATCGGCCAGTAGTTCCGCGCGTTCTGCGGCGTGATAGTGGCGGATGCCGGAGGAGTCAATCAGAGGGCAAATGGGGGGTGATGTTTTCGAAACTTGGCGGGTCAAACGAAATAAGGCGGCATCGTCATCGCTAGCCTTAAAGATTGTGTTGTCCCACGCAAGTTTACGAAATTGGGCAAGTTCTGCTTGCAAGTCTTTGCTTAATTTATTCAGTTCACCCTTCAAAACTGGGCAGCGAGTACGGCACCACAGCTTACGAAGCTCCCTCTTTTTGTTGAGTTTGACGCGCAAGTGCGCAGGAAGCAATTGTTTGCCTGAGGCAGTGGTTGAGGACCTCGTGGACTCCTTAAGGGCCTGCGTTAGCGCGGTCGTGAAGGTTATGACGGCTTCCTCTACCTCAGACGGAGTTGAGATGCCACCTGGTGGCAATTTATACGTGAGCATTGAGTTGTGAAATTTTGCCCAGTCAGTGGTTTTAGTAGGGGGCGGGGGGGATTTCCCACAAGCCGACACTCCGAGGACCAGAAGGATTGGCAGATGCTGAGTGTCGGTGTCGTGGAGGACTTCCGATGCAATTGGCCAATTGATGTTGTGTGCTAATGCGATGTCAAGTACGTCAGGAAATTGCCTATCTGCAGTAGGGTAGTGAGTAGGAGCACCTGGACCGATGACTAAGTAGTTTTTGTCCTCAGCATCTGCTTTTAGTTCGCGACCCGATTTGGTTGAGATTCGTGAACCCCATTGTTGGTGTTTGGCGTTAAGATCGCCTAAGATTAAGGTGGGTGTGTCGTCACAAAAGATGTTTCCTATGTCGATTGGAACAAAGGGGGCTACTGGTGGCTTGTATGCGGCGAAGACTTTAAGCTCAGCATTGCCGGTCTTAAGTTTTACACCTATAGACCGAGTGGATGTAAAAGGGGGAAGGGGTAATAGTTCATGAACAAGGTCACGACGGACTAGTACTGCCGTTCCCCTATAGGCCATATTAGCGGGAGAAATTTCATCTCGCCTATAGGTGAAGAAGTTTGGAATGCGGAGCTCATTCTCACCTCGGAGTTTCGTTTCGCCCAGTAACACAATGTGTACATCGTGTTCCTGGACTAACGTTCTGAGGGCGGCTGTCTTGCCGATTATGCCCCCAGGGTTCCAATACACAATTCTCAATTTAAGGCCCCTGTGAGGCCCCATTAAATTCCCACGTGAGAATTGTGGTGAGTTGCGCTAGCCCATTGAAAAGGGCTGGCAATGGGTTGTGCCCGGCTGCAATGGCCTCTATAGCCGAGTTTAACGCCGCTATGGCGGCCCTGGCTATGTTTAATGCACTAGGTGCAAAAGGCGGAGGTCCCTGCATGAGCGGGTTTGCAGTTGGGCGGTTAGGCGGCCGACTGTTTGTTGCGAGCATAGGTGGGGCCGGTTTTTGCACTGGTTTGGGGGGATGCAGGGGGTCTGCAAATTGCGGTGGCGGCACAATTGCGACAATTGGGGGGAGTGAGCTGGTTTTTGTAGTGGCAGTAGTTGTAGGGGCTGAAGGACCTGATATTGCCGGTACTGGTGCCGACAAAAGTTGTGCGTTAGGCGGTAGGGATTTTGGTTTACGCTTGCGCTTTCTCTTCCCGAGAGCCTGGGATCTTTCGGTTGGAGGGTTGGCGGGAGGGATTAAGTTTGAGCCTGCCGTTAACTCGTAGTCCTGGGGACCGATTTGCTGCAGGGGGGTAGGTTGAGGGGGGGGTTGATTAGTAGCCCTTTGCGGGTCCTTACGAGGCAGTGGAGGGGGTAATGCCACACCCTTTTTCCTGGCCTCACGTCTGAAAAAGGGGCATGCACGGTTGTTAGCCGTATGCGCCTGTTTACAGTTAGCGCATTTGAGCGCTACTGTATTGCGGTCGCATTCGGCTGCCGGGTGTTCGCCGCCGCAGCGAACGCACTTAATTGGCCGATGACAATTTGCTGACGCGTGGCCGAAAGCCTGGCACCTATGGCACTGAGCTGGGCCCGGTCGGGTGCGCCACGCCTCGATAGAGATGCCCGGCATGCTCAGCATCTCATTGGTCGCGTATAGAGTTTGGAGGTCGGCTATAGGGTGCCTATTCTGTAATTGCGCGTAGTAAATGACATTAGGGCGACCTCGTACCGCAGGAATTTGGCGGATATGCGAGACGGGAAAATTGGCCGAAGCAAGCTCCTCCGCAATCTCGTCCAAAGAGGTGTCCTGCGGTAGCCCTTTGATTGCTATTTTTTGGGGACGATCGCTGTCTAAACTGTAACAGTACCAGGATACTGTGTTGTCCAGTTTAGACAGCTCGTCAATGTACGCCGCAATTACCCTATATTCGTCGGGCGATTTCGGGAAAAAACGCACTCCTTTGCCGAAAGGGCGGGCATTAGGTGCGTGGCCTAATAGAGAATGCAGTTTTTTTAGGTGCATAGTCCACTGCGGCAGCGCTTCCACAATAATAGGTGGGTATCTATTTTTGCTTTCAGCGGGAGCTGTTTGCACATTCGCGCTATTCGTTGGCTGGGCGTTTAGTATTTGGGGGGCCGGTTTCGGCGAAGTAGAAATAGTGGCCTGTGCGTAGGACACTGCCGAGGTTGATGGTATTGCCGGCATAGGAGGAGTGATCTCCATTTCTACCGGTAGCGAGGGGTTTTGGTGGGTCACTGCGCTTGCCTCGGTTGTAGCCGGCGTAGGCAATACCTGCGATTGTTGCCAATCAGCTACGGCATTTCTTGCCACCTGGCGTGCGCGCTCAGAGGGGTCTTTAGTAGGGCTAAGTGTAAAGGGTCTCACCTCTCTATTCCTTATCCTGGGGTCCCTACGGGGCAGGGGGATGGAGAGGGGATTTGCGTTCATGGGCGCTGAAATAGGGGTCTGTATTACGTCTTGGCTGTCGTCTTTAGACGAGTGTGACTTAGACTGCGACTTTTGGTCGCGATGAGGGGGTGTGTCTTGAATGGGTGACAATAGGGACGGTAAAGTGGGGAGATCTTCATCCCTAAATAGCTCGTCGCCGGACACAGACGCCGTGTACACCGACGACACTGAGGTGGCTGGGGTCATAGATGACCTACTTGGGGGTCTGGACGGGGGAAACGCGACGTTGAATGGCCTATTTTCGGTCGAAATCTCACCCGTAAAGAGGTTGCGCGCCACTACGGCGGCGGAGGGCTGAGAACGTAGCCATACGCCACGTTTGCGTACGCCTCCTCTACGTACCGGGGGGGGAGCTGCTACAGGGGGCGGCATTACATGTAATAATAAAAACTATACTAAACACATACTTTATCTGCAACAGACAACCAGACAGCGGTGGGGGGGGGCCCCGGAGGGGCCGCCCTTGAGCAACTGACGACCTGTGCGATCCGCGGCAAAACAAAGTTGCCGAGCAAAATAAAATATATGCGCTTACCAAAGTCGCCGAAAAGCCGCTGAAAAAGCGGCAACCGTCTACCTTTAGGCTGCACAAGCGTAGGCGCAGACTCGCTGGACAAAACAAGCCCCAACACAATTTCGTCCGTGCACGTCCGCCGTCTACAGAAATTGATCTCTTGAAGCACATACACAATTTACACTATGGAGATATTATGCACTATGGAGAATGAATGATAATGATAGGATGAAGATGGATGGATGTGGAGCTACTGTCAGAACGTGACTTTTCGATTTTTTAGCAAAACTGTAAAGTGAACCACATGTGTTTTTTGGTTCTCACACATTCATTTCTAGACATAAATGTATGCCAATTGATTTTTTATACTATGCAAAACACAACTGACGTAGTAGTAAAATAAAAAATGTTAAAAGTCAAAATTTGTACTAAAAGTTCGAAAACATTTTTTTTTTTTTTTTTTTCTAACTACTGGCTACTGTTGTTGGCCGCAGATGGCCTTTACAACTACACGCGGACTAACTTTTGCTGCGGTGCTGCTTGCACTCTTCAGCGAAAAGTTGGGGCGGTTTGCGCAAGGGTGTCCTAGACACGAACCTCGGCTTGGGCAACCGCTCTTAGAAACTACAATTTGTATCTAACTAAATTTTACCGCCGTTTCGGAAAATAGCAAAGGCGTTCTGAAGAGAAGAAACGGCAAGAAACTCTTCAGCACTCGCCTATTATTATTTAAATCTAACTAGTCGAAGCGCCCGGGTATATTAGTGAACCTAGTATACCCGCGCGCTCGAGTGTGTGTGTGTGTGTTAAAACTAAGCTGTCTAATGTTCCGTCGCCGCCGGCGGCGACGTATTCTGTATATATTTCTATAATCTGTGATCGCGGACGCGAGCGCTGAAGGCGCTTGAGCTTTGAGCCTGCTGGTTATATCATCGTCATGATATGACGTGCCTCGGATATCTAAACGGTCCTAAGGCCCCTCTAATGGGGGCATAGTTGGAAGATTGCCTAATTAGGGGATTGGGGTGGAGGGCTGCCGTCTCAAAGTAGCGTTTAGACGCATCTTTGATGAAGGCTTTTATGGTCGGAAGCTCGAAATCACTATGAAGATCGATGTTACGCATATAGTACGGGGCGCCGACTGCGCCTCGCATAAAGCGATTTTGTAAGACTTGCAAGGAAGTAGTGTTGGTGTGACCAAACGCTACGCTCGCATATGTGAGTATGGGCCGAATACAAGTTTTGTAAAGCGTCACCTTATTTCTAAGAGACATTTTACTGTACTTGTTTAACATTGGCTTAAGACGACCGAGAACAAAGGCTGCTCGATCTCTTACTCTTTTAATGTGGGCTCTGAAATTAAGACGAGAGTCTAAAGTGACCCCTAAATATTTGACCTTTTTAACCCACGGAATGGGTTGGCCATATAGGTGGACTGGGGTGAGTTGCCTTGTGACCTTTACCGATTTTCGGCCCCGGGCGAAGTGCACTGCTGCACTTTTCTCGGGGTTAACCTCGATTCTCCACTTCCGAAACCAATCGCCTAAGGCGTTGGCGGCAGACTGGAGGGCCAGGCTTATACGACGGACGTGTCGGTGAGAACAGTAGAGCGCCGTATCGTCCGCGAAGAGCGCCACATTAACGTTCGAGGGACGAGGTATATCGTTTGTGAATAGGGAATAGAGTAAAGGGGAAAGCACGGAGCCCTGGGGGACACCTGCACCTATGGGGTGGGGAGACGAATGACTTCGATCTACGCGATAGCGAAAACTACGATCCCTAAGGAAGTCTCGTAATATGAGCACGAGACGGTCTGGGACACCGAGATTGTACAGCTTGTAAATCAAGCCGTTATGCCAGACTTTATCGAAAGCCTTCGCTACATCGAAGAAGAGGGCTCCTGTGCTGAAAGGCTTAGGGGACCTATTGAGACCTTGGAGGATGTGCTCCGTTATGCGGTGCACTTGATTGACACACGAGTGATTAGCTCGAAAACCGAACTGTTCGTCAATCAGAATGCCTTTAGACTGAACGTAGTCTTTCAGGCGAGAAAGGAGGAGTCGTTCATATAATTTTCCCAAAGTCTTTAAGAGACTAATGGGTCTATATGACGTGGCTACGTTACTAGGTTTACCCAGTTTAGGGATACCTATAACGTCAGCTTCTTTCCAAGAGTCGGGAAAGATGCAATTTGCCATGGCCGCATTGAAGATGCTGACCAATAGAAGGAGGAGCTGAGCGGGGAGGATTTTTAGAAGCCTATTTGAGATCCCATCGGCACCCGGGGCCTTTTTGGGTTGTAAGTCTTTGATGATCTTTTCGACCTCAGAGACTGTTACGGGGGGAAGTGAGTCAAGTGGGGGAAGGGCCGCTCTCCGCTCCACTTCCCTGTCCACTTCATCGACGTGAGCTTGGTCAGTGGGTTGTTCACTATCACTATCAGATGGCTCGAGCGTTAAAATCCGACGTAGTGAGTACTATGCCGCCTTTAGTCGACGCAAACGCGACAATCGCATTTGACGACGACGAAAAGGCCGAATGCCTAGCCAAATCGCTAGAAAGTCAGTGTTCGCTCAGCGAACAACCCACTGACCAAGCTCACGTCGATGAAGTGGACAGGGAAGTGGAGCGGAGTTCGAAAACAGATTTTGAAGCCTCATATTTATAGGAAAATGAGCAGCCAATCAGAGCAAAGACGAAAGTGGGAGAATGGCTCGGAACAAAAACACCATTAAAAAACATTAAAATACTGGCTCGGCCCAGCATATAAATAGAAAGTTCTAGGTAAAAATCCGGAAAATACCGGTTAGAACTGGTTATTGGGTTTCCAAAATAAAAACAACGTTCTCTGATTGGTCTAAAATAAATGATTTGGACATTTCCTCCTAGACCAAAAAAGTATAAAAGGAGACGCAATTTTCATACAGTATGCAGTGAAAGCTCAACAGTTCCAGGAAAATAAGCAGTGAAGAAACCAACTGAAGAAAGAACAAGTTATATATATGTGTCAAGAAAGAACCAATATTTTTATAACTCAAGATTACTTCAAGAAAGAAGTAACATTTTTATAAATCAAGAAAATTCGTAGAAGTTAAGTAAAATCAGTGAAGCGTATATTAAAATTACGATTTTAAAGAAAGTGTTTGTAATTTATAGATAAGTGTTTGTAAATTATAATTTTGAGAAATGTTAAATGTGTTGTCGAAATAAGTGTAAATTGCGTTTAAGGCAATTATAAGCTGTTGCAAGCAGAATCCAATTTGTTTCATTTTTTCAATTTTACAGTGGGCTTTTTCAGAGCCCACATTTCGATAAATCTACAGTCCACTAGCTCTGTCCGCAACAGTACATAATTGTCTCTTATAGCCAGATGTCAACACACAATCCTATATGTTTCAGGGACATAGTACCTCTGCCGAAGTTGAGCGACGAGGGTCTACGCGTGACGATTTTCCGGATTCGTCCGAACTACCTCGAGTCTTGCGCGGACATGACGGCGGCGGTGCACGCCATTCTGCTCGTTAGCGACACGCGAATGCACGACGAGACTATGATCCTTGGAGACGCCTTCATTTGGGATGTTCGTATCATTGTTTCTTTGCATATATTTTTTTTCGTTTTTTTTTTATTATTGTTTTGGGGAATTTCCAAATGACATGACGTCTGGAGGAGGGCAGGTTTGACAATAAGATAAAATTTTATTAGCTAAGGGAATTCAGCAAATACTTAAGTATACAGCGTGCTTATTATTATATCTTGTATGTGTAGTTATTCTTGTTTTAATTGGATACCGATAAAGCTTTGTAAACTTTACGTGGCATTACGTGTCTTATAGTTTTTTTTTTGCCTATACTAGCCCTAGCTCTTACCCAGTCCTCAATTTTTTTAAAACAAAAGAGTGCAAAAATTTAAGTTTGGCGTTTTTTGGTAAGAAAACTTGTTGAATTTTTTTTTTGACACAAATATTTACTTATTGAAAATTAGCAAAAAAGTGTCAGATTTTGCTAAAGACCTCATCTGAAAACGATTAAACAAAATACGTGAATTTTAAATAAACATGCCGCTTAAAGTGTAAAACTGCATAGCCTTAAACCGTCGATCAATGAGCTGTATCTATACTAAAATAATAAATGAGAAAGTAACTCTCTCTGTGTGTCTGTTACCTCTTCACGCTTAAGCGGTTTTACCTGCTGTACCGATTAAGTTCAAATTTGGCATGGAAATAGCTTGAGTCCCGAGAAAGGACACAGGCTACTTGAAAACGTCAAGCGTAAGTCGGTTTTTTTTAATAATTGAGGAGTTGCCGTTGTAAAGCTACACCGATAACCGAATTAAAAAAAAGCAAAAGCTAGTATAATATATAATGCAACACTGAAAATAATAGCAAGGTAATAAAAGGTCTACGTAATATTTCTTATACTTATGGAACACACTAGTTATAAAAGGACCGGATACTATTTAATGCAAAGGATAGTATTTTGATGGGGTTTCATTTTAGGCCTGGTAATGGAGCTTTGTTTCATATATTGATGATGCAAGCGTTTTTTTTATTACAATTGCATTTTAATTTAAGATTAACATTAGCTAATTGACAGCTAGGTATTATTTTATAAATTACAAAAAAATTATGTCCTCGATGTAATCTTAATTGCACCGTGGGCAATGACATTCGCACCCGATTGTATTAGTGGCGTTTTGTTGATAAGCATTATACGCATTGAATGCGCTCAATGCTGTCTATGCGCACTTTCGATCGTTCTGTTGACCAAAAATGAATGCGCTATAACGTTACTTCCGGACCGCATACAAGGCATTGGCTGCACATGCTCGGGAGGGACAGTAGTGGATGCGCTGTCAAATATTGAACGGCCATATTGTTTGTTTACATTTGGTGAACAGAACGATTTCAATGCCTATGCAATGTCATACATCTCAATGCCATCAATAGAACGGACTTAGAGTAGTGGATGTGCTGTCAAATAGCGTACGGCCATATTGTTGTTAACATTTGGTGAACAGAACTATTTCAGTGCCTATGCGATGTCATAGCTCTTAATGCCGTCAACAGAACGCACCATTGAATCAGCCCTGGAAAAGTGATATGTATTTGGTAATTTCGGCAATTATATTGTCTAGTACCTAATAAAGTTTACACATCAGGTAAAAACATCACTTTCCCAATGTTGGTTCAATTGGGTTCAAAAGGTAATTTTGGATTGACCGTGATGTAGTTGGTTGGAACTTACGTAATTTTTATGTAAAACCGAATCGGATTTTTCCCGCAACCTTCGATGTACTAAATATGTATAACATAAACATTTCACTGCTTAAAATACGTTATCATATAGGTGTTGCTATTTTTCATTGTCACAAAAGAAATATTTATTCATAAAATGCCAGTGAATATAATAGGCCGTACAGACTCACTCCGAGAAGTCCCGAGAACACCTGAGACACGTGAATGTGATAAGATGTATTTTTATAGACCTTGTTCTATTTCGATGTATTTGTACATCCGCCATCGTCTGGGCCTCTTTTTTCTTTTTTGGATTTTTTTTAGGCACAAGGTCATAGTGTGCTAGTGCACATAATACCAAGCCTGCACTAGCAAAGTCGTCCATACCGGAGAACGGGGAGAACCGGACTGAGAACTCACCGTGAGTGTGAACAGTGCACCCATTTCTCTTCAAGTCTCGCCGAACCTTCTCGGTGAAACTTCTCGGCGTGAGTCTGTACGGCCTATAAAATAACCATAGTTTTTGTTGATTTAGCCATAAGGCTTTGAGACACTTTAACCTTTCGATGTCAAACAAGCACAAAATGAATGAATGAATCTTTATTCGAATAAAATGAATAGAATTAGATGATTACATTACCTACTTGGTTTCATCTATTTTGCCGACTTGTAGCATGCAAATCTTACGTAATAAGTATAAAGATGTCAAGAAACATCATTTTCATACCGCTAATGCAAAAGTAACCGACACAATAACAGGTTTTTTGTTGTTCGTAGCTTACGAACCGACTCGCCCACGAAGGGTTCCGTACCATTATCTATAAAAACGGCAAAAAATCACGTTTGTTGTATGGGAGCCCCCCTTAAATATTATGGTTCCGTACCCAATGAGTAATTAGCGAAACTCTATTACTAAAACTCCGCTGTCCGTCCGTCTGTCACCAGGCTGTATCTCATGAACCGTGATAGTTAGCCAGTTGAAATTTTCACAGATGATGTATTTCTTTTGCTGCTATAACAACAAATACTAGAAAACGGAATAAAATAAATTTTTAATTAATTATTTTTAAAGTGAATATATAACAAATATTCTGTGAATATTTCAAGCGTCTACCTGTTCCCGTCATCAATATCGAGCAAAAAATCACGTTTGTTGTATGGGAGTTGGGAGTTCCCTTAAATTGTTTATTTTATTCTGTTTTTTAGTATTTGTGACAACAGAAATACGGTTCATGAGATACAGCCTGGTGACAGACGGACGAACGGACGTACGGACAGCGAAGTCTTAGTAATGGGGTTCCTCTAATTACGCTTTGGGTACTTAGGACTGGACTTCTGTTAATTTTGCAACACATCTTTAAAATTTTCTCGGTTTTCATTTCTGGATTC
This sequence comes from Apoda limacodes, assembly GCA_946406115.1. Lineage (NCBI taxonomy): Eukaryota > Metazoa > Arthropoda > Insecta > Lepidoptera > Limacodidae > Apoda > Apoda limacodes. The sequence goes on from OX291559.1 coordinate 16,244,457, forward strand.
AAAACACATTTATCTAAAATAAAAAATAAATTGGCCAAATGCGAGTCAGACTCGCGGACGAAGGAAAAACTCACGTTTGTTGTATGGGAGCCCCCTAAAATATTTATTTTGTTCTATTTTTAAGTATTCACAGAAATACATCTTCTGTTGAAATTTTAACTGTCTATCACGGTTAATGGGATACAAGCCTGGTGACAGACGGACGGACGGTTACAGTGGAGTCTTAGTAATAGGGTCCCGTTTTTTACCCTTTGGGTACGGAACCCTAAAAAACAAATAGCTATGTATTATACCTTAACCTATTGGAATCCTGATTAAACAGACATTATTTTTCATTAAAGGGCCACTTTTCAATACTACACTTTCTTTTCACAGTACGGCCTTAAAGTTTGAAAAAAATTATCTTTTTGTAAAGATAAATTCTGTGGCAATAAGAAAACACCAAAAAATAACTAGTTTTAAAAATCCCCTTTGATTATTATGCAAAGTTATGACTAAAAACGTTATTTTTTTATGAAAATCAAAAACTGCCTTAAATTTTGTGCCGTCGATCTCCGGGCATACCATAGAATGATTAGTTGTTGGGGATGACCCCCTCTATCCCCCCGTTACGTTTGATCCACGATTTACAGGGCCAACCTGTATAGATATTAGTACATAAAGAGTTAAGCTGTCTCATCAACACTGTTTATTTATCTATATTATTTAGTTTAGTAATCTAGGGTTAAATAACACGAAACAATATTAAACCATAATTATATTGCTTCAAGCATTGTTACAGACTTTGAGTGTACCACAATGTATCTTTTGTCTCCATTGAAGTTGAGATGAAGTCTTTTAAATGCTATCAATACAACATACTTAGTAAGTGTATTGCTGGCTGCTACTTAAAGGCTGAACATACATTTAGAACATACTTTATACTTAAAACTGTATTTTAGTATTTTTTCCTGCTTTAAAATCACGATTTTTCAAATGCAGAAAGTTCACATTTACAGCAAATGTAAACAACTATAGACAAGAAGGAAGGACAGATTTACCTACATACCTATTAGAAGGTAGCTTGTATGTATTGTATAAATAATGCTTGTATGTATGTATAGTATTATATAAATAAATACATATATATTTTTGGACATTACACACAGCGAAGTCTGGTCCCAAACTGAGCAAAGCTTGTGCTTTGGATAGCAGACAACGGATATAAATACGTATATACTTCTTTTTGTAAATACATACATATTATACATAGATAAGAATCAGTCTCAAGACAAACACAAATAATAAATGTTTGTCTCGTGCGGGAATCGAACCAACGCCCCTCGATGCTCACTGATCCACGGAGCCGTCTTATATTCTATGGCCATAGTAAAAGTTCTGATATGTTTGCTTAGGTATCATCAGCACGAGCGTCCCTGGTGGGTCGAATGGCGGCAGCAGTGAGCGCGGTGAAGCGAGCCATCCACCTGGCGCACGCGGCGTACCCTCAGCGGCTTAAAAAAAACCATATCGTGGGTGCAGCCTCCTACTTTGCATCGTCACTAAACCTCATCCGCAATTGTACCAGTGACAAAATTAAGAGAAGGGTAATTCCATTTGTAATTCTAGGGCTTAGATAAGTAAAGGAATAATTGGAGCAAAGCTTGCAAAACAAGGATAAAACAAATTATGTAGGTCTAGGTTATATATAACTTATACCACAGCCTATACAATCTTTCATTCATAGATGGCCATCGAAGAAGGCGTCTAGACAGGGCAATCGTAATAGCTCTGCCACACACTCGTCGAGTGGCAGGGGAAGTAGCGAGGAAAGAAGGCAGAGACGTAGTTTGGCATCATTACTAGTCATTCGGCACGTCATGCTTCTCATCATGCCCATTACTCTCTGTTTTGTCGGTTTTTGGGCGCGGTTCAAAGGATTTTATTGCTGAGCGACATGATTAATTGCGCGAGTAGAGCAGTGTGTGGGCAGAGAGTGCAACTTCGCGGGTAAAGTAAGGTGCGCGGCGAGACGGGGAGCTCGGGCACCCGACTAGCATATGTGGTCACACATGGCTGATGTCCAGCCAGTCATACATATTGCCGCGGCGCTATGACTGTCTAGACGTTGTCGGATTTATCAAAGGCGGCGACTGATTATATGAATGAAATTAATGTTTTTGGGCGCGGTTCAAAGGATTTTATTGCTGAGCGACATGATTAATTGCGCGAGTAGAGCAGTGTGTGGGCAGAGAGTGCAACTTCGCGGGTAAAGTAAGGTGCGCGGCGAGACGGGGAGCTCGGGCACCCGACTAGCATATGTGGTCACACATGGCTGATGTCCAGCCAGTCATACATATTGCCGCGGCGCTATGACTGTCTAGACGTTGTCGGATTTATCAAAGGCGGCGACTGATTATATGAATGAAATTAATGTTTCGGCTGTGGTTATACCATGAGAATAAATTTACATATACCTTTATACGCCTTGTGCATTATCTTATATAATAAAATCTTCCTTAGCCAAATGACAAAAAATCCGTCATGAATGTTTTTCTGTATGTCTCAGACTTATAATTCCGCCATACTTTCATTGATTCAAATATAATTTCATAGACAGATTTATGTATATTTTATTTCGTTCACTTTATTTGTGGGGTGATGTTCATAAGTCTTCAAAATGCATTTTAGGTATAAATATGTCAATGTTTACCTTTTCTCCCCTCTAACTTTTTTACCGTGAGTTCTAAAAATGTAACAAAAAATCACTCACAAATTTTAGATACCCGCAACAATCTTACGTTCTACGTAACCCTAAGTTAAACGTACAAGACTCAATGCTTTTTTGTATTTAAATGATTACCGAAATATAAATAAGTAAGAACCATTAATTTCGATACAGTCATAATTCAAATTCTATTTTAAAAGAATTGCTATTTAAACCTGTAGGTTTTTTTTGTAATGTACGAAGTCGTCTTTTTTTAAAAAATAAATTTATTTTATTGATGAGAGGCAAATTAAAATCTCAACACATTTTTTTAAAGTTAATAATAAGCGAATCATCATAACTTATAAATAAGTAGTATTTTAGTAGTTTTGAATTAGTAATTATATTTTCTGATGACATCAGGGCAAACGCGTCGCCACAGAATATCTGACCTTGTGTGTTTGGGCGCTAGTGTCTGTAATTTTACACCATTTCAATATGGCGTCTGTAGTTTTAATCTGTGACCATGGTCAGCAAAGTTTTTTGCACTATATATCTCAAGAATGATTCGTTTACTATCACTAGACTTTGGCACACTTTACCCTTCAATGTCAAAAAAGCACAGACTTATAATATTTTAAAATCCGGTAACACAATAGTTAAAGACTTAACCTATCTCATCTCCCGGGAGCCACAAGCTGAGGCGTGGGGGGCCTTGAGCGTTGGGCGCTATATGTGCTGAGACTCCTTCAGAGTCTCACCCCAAAAAGCACGGCGATGCAGTAAGGGCTGCGACAACCAACTGCATTGACAGTTAAGAAAAAAAAATCTCATCACTGTACTTTGTATAATTTTTATATTATTTTATTGTTAAGTTTCAATTCGTAACAATTATTCAGTTAGCATAAACGTGTCCTCATTTTTTTTATAAAATCTCCTCTACCCAAAGGCTGTCAGGAAGAGATCGCTCATTAGCGATAAGACCGCTTATTTGCTATTGTTTTAATTGTATTTGTATTCTTTAAATCTGATGAATAAAGTATTTTATTTGATATCTATATACTAATAAATAAAACTTAGGTTTGGATGTATATATATATATGGTTAGTTTGTTTGCTTGAACGAGGTAATCTTAGGAACTAGCAGTGAGAAAAATAAATTGTATACTTATTTACATTAAACTCATCAAAATCATTTAAGTGATCATAACAATAAAAATATATAGTTCTACCTACATTATATAGGTACCATATAATATAATTAAATGTAAGTGGACGTTGATAATATACCTACCTCCTTTTTCGTTGTCACAGCCGGGTATAAATTAATTATAATAACTAAAATATTATTAAGTATTCATAGACTACTTACCATCATTATTACATACTTACTTAATTCTACGACTTCTATACATTTTTTGGATTTGATTAATTAATCTACAGATACCATGAAGAGGTTTCTTTAGACAAATATTTCAACAACAGACACATATTAAGAGGGCGATATAGGCCAGAAAGCTAATTTCTGTAATTCTAACGTTGTGTATGTAAATGCACTATAAATCATTAGATAATGTAATATACATTACTATGATATATATATGTTATATAATTCTTAAGTAATTTATACTGTAATGACGCCTGGAAACTTTTAATTTTTTGTATGGAATTTTACGTTATTACCGTTTTGTAGTCACATTTTTTGAATTTTTGCCGCAACTTAGAGTCAATGCACTAGATGACAAGTTATTCTTATTATTTAACCAACTTTAATTACAAGCAAATGCAAAACACGCTTTAAAAATTTGCACAGGTGTTGAAACAATGGTCACTTCCAGATTTTTATTGCATTAAATATAATAAATGAAAATCACTCAATAAGTTAATGCACTAGACAAAAGCAAGGTTTATAACATATATTTTTTTCAATCCTTTAGATGCTTTAGTTTAGCCACAAAATTTGCACAAAAACGGCGTATTTTCGCGGTCTGGCCTATACCGCAGCCTTAAGTAATTTTGAAATATTTATCTTAAGGAACTTCCTTATGACCACGGTATATGTAGACTATAATCAAATCAAAAATATTATCAAGGATATTAGCTAGCAAAACCACACACCTCAATTATTTATTTATTTTAATAAAAGAAGGTAACTAACAGTTGTTTATCTTTTTTCGTAGTTCCATATACACTCCAAAGTAGACGAGTTATTCGACCACTACCCGTCGCGGATTTTACCAGTGGAATGGGGCGGTGAAGAGGAATCCATAGAAGTCCTCGCTAAGAAATGGCGACACCGCGTCGACGAAGTCAGGGACTTTCTGCGAGACCTCGGCGATTTGTCCAACACAAATGTGGAGGTCCCCTTAGACGTCGATATCTATGGCACAATTGGAGCATTCCGGAAACTTGATATAGACTAAAGGAAGTGGCAGATCAGAGCTCGTGGTGAAATACTATTGATTGATTTTATTTTTAAAATTCCTCTGTGATGTATGCATATTATGTTGCGGTTGGATAGGTAGGTTATACGCGTAATGTTTAATACTATAAGGTAAGAATTTAGAGATTGAAAAGATAAAAATAGCAAAAACAAATTGTTTTAGATATTTATTTTTCACACCGTTGTAATTTGGCAGCGTTTTGTTAAGGTGCTGATGTTTAAAAAAACAAGTAAAATAAAAAAATAATAAATTGTGATCTTGAATTATTATTTATGTATGTAAGTGTCTACTCAGTATGTCAGTTGAGTAAAAATGTAACAGATTTAAATCGTTTGCTATCACCGATATGGATACGATAACATGTATTTTCCACATAGAACCCTGAAATACCCTATTGAACTTCTCTGTGGATCCACGCTTGTTTGCTAGGCGGGACCTAAGGTAATCGCAAAAAATATGACCCTATTGAACTCCCCATAGATGCACACTTGTTTGCAAGATGTGACGCCAAATCCCTAAAGGTAATCGAAAAAATAGGACCCCATCCAACACCTCCATCTACGCTTGATTGCTAGATGTGACGCCAAAATCCCTAAGGTAATCGCAGTAAATATAACCCTATTGAAATTCTCCGCGGATCCACGGTTGTTTGCTAGGTGAAACGCCAAAATCTCAAAAAGGTAAAATTTAAGGCCCCATACAAGAAACACATTTTTGTTGTATTTGCTCTATGCTCTAAACTTGCAGTGAAAAATAGTGTGAACTCTAAAATATAAAAACAAATTATAAAAACCGGCCAAGTGTGAGACGGGCCGAAGCAATTACTATTTTAAATTACAGTGTCATCTAGCTTATCATTAAAAGAAACAGTTACACATTTGTTTGTTGGAAACGATATTCAAAATTAAGCAACGTCGGACTTGGTCAGTATTTGGATAGGTGACCGCTTAGCGCCACACTTTTTTTTTTGTTTGTGTTTGTAAATTACGTAAGGGTGGTAGGTACGGAACCCTCGAAGCGTGAGTCCAACTCGCACTTTGCCGGTTTTTACCTACTCGTACCAACGACTATTCCTACTAAATGCCTTGATATTGGACAGACAAATCTAGACTCAGATTTCTTCAGGATGATGTTCGAGCTTATGAAAATTAAATGCTTTTCTAAAGAAGCCCTATCCTATGATATGACACATGATGGATAGCGCAAAAAAATTTTTTATCGCTTGGCTTAATGTATGGAGAGCTGCCCCCAAAAAAACATTTTCTCAATATCCATAAAATATCTGTATGGCGATTACACTCAAAGGCTGAATTGTGAGACTGTTACAGAGCCGTAGCTAAGGGGGGCATTGTGGGGCAATGCCCTACCTTGAAATACTAATGCCCTACCTTAAAAGTACCATAAACTAAGGTATAATTTATATAAATTGTTTTTCCATACTATAAATTAATACCATTTTGCTCTTGTTTTCCCACGATCCCACCCAATCACCTTCTACCTTAATTACTCACGCTCACAAGCAGGTAAAACCAGCGCTGCCCTACCTTAGATTCAACTTTAGCTACAGCCCTGGACTGTCACATACGGACGGACAGAAATGGTGAATTTATAAGGGTTTTTGGCAATTGGCTAATGTTTGAATCATTCAACTGCAAAAATATATTTGTAGAGCCAACTAGAATAACAGCTAGATGGTGGGCAGCAGCACCATACTGAGGGAGTGTTAAATATTAATCTGCGATCGCCAACCCGCATGCCATGCGTGGCGATTATTAGCGATACCCTCCTTATGCATTGTACAAAAAAACCACGGCCCCTAGTCACCGGCAGTCCCACTAGTCCTGACTATGGTAGCGGTCAAAGTAACGGTGGGGCAGCGGGTGCGAAGAACCCTTTATCTTGTTCAACAAACTCCCGCTCACTTTGCCGTGGAGCTACCGTGGGGGTCTCTTCTCTATCACCCTGTTGGGTGTTGAGGTGCGGGTGTCGGGGGAGGGGAATATACCTCCCACCATGACCCGGGCAGAAGCTCAGGGGTGCTAAACACCCCCGGTGAAATTGAAAGGAGGCCTACTTATCAGGCCCCTTTATGGTGGTTTAATTTTTCACACTGAGAAGGTGAAAAATGAAAATAATAAAATAGAAATGAGATGAAAATAGAAATAGAAACGTGGTAAGCGCATACAATAAAGTAAGAAAACAAAAGAATAAAAACAAAAACAAAAACGAAGCACGAGCAAAACAAAATGAAATGAAAATAAAATAAAAACAAAATAAAAAAATAAAACGAAAAAGAAAACAAAGCAAAAAGCAAAATAAAAATAAAAATAAAAGCAAAATAAAAAATAAAAATAAAAATGCACTGAAAGTCGTAAGGAAAAGGAAAGAGGTGGGTGAGTGGGTGAATAAATAAAATTATTCACCTCTGGGAATGAGCTCTCGGGGGAGAGGGCGTCCTTCAGGAGGGCGGGCGTGTAGTGGGGCAATGCCCCTAAGGTGTTGATGGTGGCTGTTATCAGCGCGATCAAATAGGTGTTTAGACAAACCAGTAATGAACTCTGCGAGTGATTCGGTTTTGGTGTCTCTAGCGATGGTGGAGTTACGGACGTAGCGGCCGGCGCCGGTTATTATTCTCAGCGACTTATTTTGGACAACCTGGAGCTTATGTTTGCTGGTTGAAGATAGAAGTCCGTACCAAGCAGGGGCTGCGTAGGTCAGTCTCGACCGAATGTACAGTTTGTACAGGCGAACTTTGGTTTTGAGAGGCAAGTCAGAGGAAAGTACCGGTCTAAGCGCCGCCCGTGCTGCGACCGCGCGTGCTGACACGTGGTCAAGCATTTTGCGCATGCGCAAGGGGCGGTCTATAACGCAACCAAGGTACTTTACACTGGGTTGCCACTCAATGACTTGGCCTCGAAACACAAGTTTCGGTGGGAGGAATCTTTGTAGGCCGGTCAAAATTGCAGTTGTTTTGCTGGCGTTTACGGCTATTCTCTACTTGTCGAGCCAGCCGGGCAAAGTGTCCAATAGGCGCTGCATTTTCTTGGCTGCTAATTTTGCTTTGCGGGAGGAGGACATGTAGGCGCTGTCGTCCGCATAGAGCGCTAGGTGTACGTCTTCAACACCTTCAGCTAAACCGGAATCACTGAGAGTGGGGATGTCGTTAGTGAAGAGCGCGTAGAGCAGAGGCGATAGGCAGCTGCCTTGTGGTACCCCTGCTTTAATGGGTTTATTTACTGAGTGTTTGTTCTCGACCGAGACATAGAAGCTCCGTTTGTCCAGAAACGAAGTAGTATAATATTGGGCACTCTAGACCACCTCCGTGTCATCAGGCTCACTCCGTTCGCCTGCACTCCGGTGGCTTAGCGTGCCCAATATTATGTTTTTGAGATCAGTCATCGTTCGCCTTTTGAAACACGTTGTCCTTAACACGATTACAGAGAGCCCGTGGTAAGATCACTCTGTGAACCGTGTATATCCTAAACCTTTCAGTTGGAAGACCCGTGGTAAGTTCTTCCTGGGGTGCCCGTGGTAAGATCAACCCCACCGAAAGGAATTCCTAACGCGTTCAACTTGGAGCCCATGGTAAGATCACCTTATTGAACGCGATACCTAAAACACGATTACAGAGAGCCCGTGGTAAGATCACTCTGTGAACCGTGTATATCCTAAACCTTTCAGTTGGAAGACCCGTGGTAAGTTCTTCCTGGGGTGCCCGTGGTAAGATCAACCCCACCGAAAGGAATTCCTAACGCGTTCAACTTGGAGCCCATGGTAAGATCACCTTATTGAACGCGATACCTAAAACACGATTACAGAGAGCCCGTGGTAAGATCACTCTGTGAACCGTGTATATCCTAAACCTTTCAGTTGGAAGACCCGTGGTAAGTTCTTCCTGGGGTGCCCGTGGTAAGATCAACCCCACCGAAAGGAATTCCTTACACGTTCAACTTGGAGCCCATGGTAAGATCACCTTATTGAACGCGATACCTAAAACACGATTACAGAGAGCCCGTGGTAAGATCACTCTGTGAACCGTGTATATCCTAAACTTTTCAGTTGGAAGACCCGTGGTAAGTTCTTCCTGGGGTGCCCGTGGTAAGATCGACCCCACCGAAAGGAATTCCTAACACGTTCGACTTGGAGCCCATGGTAAGATCACCTTATTGAACGCGATACCTAAAACACGATTACAGAGAGCCCGTGGTAAGATCACTCTGTGAACCGTGTATATCCTAAACCTTTCAGTTGGAAGACCCGTGGTAAGTTCTTCCTGGGGTGCCCGTGGTAAGATCAACCCCACCGAAAGGAATTCCTAACACGTTCAACTTGGAGCCCATGGTAAGATCACCTTATTGAACGCGACACCTAAAACACGATTACAGAGAGCCCGTGGTAAGATCACTCTGTGAACCGTGTATGTCCTAAACCTTTCAGTTGGAAGACCCGTGGTAAGTTCTTCCTGGGGTGCCCGTGGTAAGATCAACCCCACCGAAAGGAATTCCTAACACGTTCAACTTGGAGCCCATGGTAAGATCACCTTATTGAACGCGATACCTAAAACACGATTACAGAGAGCCCGTGGTAAGATCACTCTGTGAACCGTGTATATCCTAAACCTTTCAGTTGGAAGACCCGTGGTAAGTTCTTCCTGGGGTGCCCGTGGTAAGATCAACCCCACCGAAAGGAATTCCTAACACGTTCAACTTGGAGCCCATGGTAAGATCACCTTATTGAACGCGACACCTAAAACACGATTACAGAGAGCCCGTGGTAAGATCACTCTGTGAACCGTGTATGTCCTAAACCTTTCAGTTGGAAGACCCGTGGTAAGTTCTTCCTGGGGTGCCCGTGGTAAGATCAACCCCACCGAAAGGAATTCCTAACACGTTCAACTTGGAGCCCATGGTAAGATCACCTTATTGAACGCGACACCTAAAACACGATTACAGAGAGCCCGTGGTAAGATCACTCTGTGAACCGTGTATATCCTAAACCTTTCAGTTGGAAGACCCGTGGTAAGTTCTTCCTGGGGTGCCCGTGGTAAGATCAACCCCACCGAAAGGAATTCCTAACACGTTCAACTTGGAGCCCATGGTAAGATCACCTTATTGAACGTGATACCTAAACACGATTACAGAGAGCCCGTGGTAAGATCACTCTGTAAACCGTGTATATTCTAAACCTTTCAGTTGGAAGACCCGTGGTAAGTTCTTCCTGGGGTGCCCGTGGTAAGATCAACCCCACCGAAAGGAATTCCTAACACGTTCAACTTGGAGCCCATGGTAAGATCACCTTATTGAACGCGACACCTAAAACACGATTACAGAGAGCCCGTGGTAAGATCACTCTGTGAACCGTGTATATCCTAAACCTTTCAGTTGGACGACCCGTGGTAAGTTCTTCCTGGGGAGCCCGTGGTAAGATCAACCCCGCTGAAAGGAATTCCTAACACAATCGCAATTGGTTGACAGACCCATGGTAAGATTCCGCCCGGGGAGCCCGTGGTAAGATCACCCCACGCCAACCGCGATTGTTTAATGTTCCAAATTAGTGAACAGATCGAACGATCGAATTCATAATAAATAAAAGAAAAAAATTAAAAAAAAAAAAAAATCACCTTTACCTTTTGAAAAACCAAATACCTTTTACCATTTACCTTTTACCATTTTACCATAGAAGAATTACCTGCAGGTGTATAAAAAATAAAACAATGTTGGAAATAAAACAATGTGGAAATATCTACAGCTCAATCAAAGTTCATTACTGCTTTGAGTGAACTATAGAGTTTTGGTAGGATAGGTTTTTTTTAATTTGAACAGGTTACAAAATTAAATACTTTTCTTTATAGTGTAGTGAAGTCTGGTCTGGTAAGAAGCATAGTACCTGCGAACAATAAAATATATTAGCACAGACAAGGTTCTTTTACAGTTATTAAAAATATTGAAAACCAGCGAGTTACCTGAATGTCCCATGTAGGTACTTGGGTCTTAAATACTTGAAAGCTGACAGTTCTTAAAGTCGCAGCACTGTCTTCTCTGTAAACAATTTAAAAAAATATAATTATTATAGTTTTACGGTGTTTTTCTATACAAATTTTATACCTTGAACACAGGTACCTACAGTTTTGACTAATAAAAAGGAAACTAGCAGTAAGATAACAGGGATTTTTATTTTTAAGATGAAATAATAAATTAGATTAAGGCATTGAATCCGTACTAAGGAAGATCTAGTGCAGATCTAAAAAAATATAAAAAAAATAAACTGTTGCATTAATTAAATATAAATAAAATCATGATAATTGCAACAGTGTTATAATACTGAGAGCTGAGCTGAGCAAAAACCATTGTGAAAATTTTTTATTTTATCCTAATATAATCAGAATATTTCCAATGAGCAATAAAATGTTACATTAAAAAAATCTCTATTTACTTGACAAAATGAACAACTAAAAATTATATATTATTTATTTTTAATTTTACAATAAATAAATAAGTAACACACTTTACTTACAGTATATAAATAAGTAAGTACTGCTTGATCACTTTTCTTGATTTTGGTAATTGCACTTTCACTAATTAAAGTTTTGAGACGTGTTCACAGCGCTACAAGTTTCTATGAGAAATGAGTTATAATAATTATTATAGAAATAATTCTCACGGTTTGCTTATACTCCGACCAATGAATCTTGAACACTTCGGAATTTAGAGCAATTCAATCGTGTTTAGTATACGTTTTAACACCAGTATCTTATTGTTTTGTAGTATAATATCTAGGTTATATTAATATATTCTCACATACTTACAAATATGAGTGATTAATTTAACTGAAAAAAAACAATTTGTTTTCACATTCATTGAGAAAATAAGTTTTATTATTTTTAAGCAAATTTTATATTATGCAAAATTTTAGATGATTTGTTCATAATAGCGAATTTAGGTTATTTGTCCCTACCACAGAAGCAAAGCCTTCGTTAGATAAAGGAGGCTTAGGCTATTGGCCACCGCACCGGCCGGCCGCAAATTGGTGGATTAATTTAAGTACATAAATATATTATAAATACATTTTAGTTAATATAGTTCTATGTGGGTTCGTAACCGATTTGTCTTTTTTATAATTTGGTATTTCATTAATGTAATATTTTAAAGTATCATGTATAGTTCAGCGACAAATACATAAACAAAGAGCCTTGCAAGCATAAAATAGTATCACGAACATAATATGAGAAGTTCATCTATTGCGAAATGTTACAGTCAAGTTAAAAAACATACGATAGTAAATATATCCGTATTGCTTATTTTTATATAAAGTTTTTGTAATCTTTGTTGTATAGCGAGTCATATAAGAAAAGTACTACTTAGTGTTTTTTTCCCTCTTTTTATGAAAAAAATCATACAACGTCTCAAAATTAAATTATTGAAGTTATAAGTACAATAACTAACGAATCCAGTTTTCGAAAACATAAGTTTAAATCTAAGTTTTTGTTTATGATTTTTAAGTGTGGTATTTTGCCGAAATATGTGTTGAGAGGGGTGCAATTCGCGAAGCATTAATTTTATTTGACAATTAGTATTTTATAATTTATGAAGGAGTTAATAAAGGATAATTTTAATAAGAAATGTAACTTAGATTTTTAACCATTTGGTCAAATGTCTACAGTGCGACATTTTCAACATTTTACCGCGACCTAATATCAATTTACTACACATCCTTTGACGCAAGGCGACAAAGAATACCTAAGCGTGATAATTGCAAAGTATGCAATATTATTGATTTAGGGTTCGATTGGGTTCAATTTAAAAAAATCAAACGGTACATTTTATCTAGTCATGAGCTGTTTGAGTAAAATTGAAAACTTCGTTATAGACGTTATTAACTTTAGACATATTTCAATTTTAAACAACTGAATAGTATAGAGAAGGTATAAAGTTATGTGTTAAGATGATTTTTAATGTTTGTCTATGTGTAATTACATCTGCAGGAATTATTTGTAATTATTACCTAGTACATGTCAAATTATTTCAAACCTCTAATGATAAAAAATAGGAGTTTTAAAAGGTAGATATCGTAGTAATAAAAATTAGGTGTTGTTATGACTCGCTCTTGACCGGTTTTTCTATTTTTGCTGACGAATCTATATTCAATAGCTTATAAGCTCACACAGGCTACAAGTAATTACATATTTTTTTGAAAATTTGTGCATTAAATACAGTTGCTTCCGGTGTTAAATCCAGTTATTCTGATATTGAAAAATGTAAGTAAGTACCTACTTATAACAAAAATTTTTTTTTGTTTTTAAATGTTTTTTTCTTATAGTTGATTTTATTATTTCTATTTATTTCACAGGTCTGACTCAGAGTTCGAATCCAGCCAAGAAATCCTTGCGGTGGCGCCTACACCTCCGGTGTCTTCTAGAAAACTCTGCACATCCTCAATCGGTGCAAAAGCAGTGAAACCCAAAAACATCGCCTCATCCCGTAAGCGCCTTACATCGGATACGCTAAACGAAAAGACAAGGTACTTATATAGTTGTGTTTCTATTTTAAAAATCTTTTGCTAAACTTAATGTAAAATTTGAAATAGGTATACATATACTTTACCTTTTCTGTGGTGTTTGCTTTGTAGTAGCACGAGCGATGATGTGACGTATGTGATGATTCATCATATCATAACGCGTGCAGGCAAATACATGTTTGATGATCGTATATAATTTGTATAATAGATTGTTATCAAAATAGATTATTTTTTTAAAATGTTTTTATTATTTGTTATATTAAATTGTTTTTATGATAGTACCTATTCATTACCGATTGATAGAATGTGACCCTTATTACGCAACCATAAATAATGCTATTTTATTTTATTTCTTTTTGCACCACCAAGGTGGCAAACAAGCTTACGGTCCACCTAATCTTAAGTAGTTACTTCATGTCAATAAGAAGATAACTTTATTTGTTGTTTTGTTCCCAGTTCAAAAAAGAAGAACCGAAAAGACCTCTTCACAATTTTAAATTTTGAGGAAAAAGCATCGAGCAGCAAGAAGAGTGTTCACAGTACAACATCCTCTTTTACATCGCGCGTTTCAACAGGTCAGACTCGTCGCGTCGGGAACTTTCAAGGAGACTTCTTCATTGATTTGAAGATTTACAACACGGGTGACGTTCAGGACGCTCCACCAGAGGAACGGTACAAGAAAGCCCTCGCAGCGGTAAAGCTACAGTGTGAGAGCTCTTCCAATGAATGGGGGGCTATACAGGAATTTCTCGCTATAGCCTTCAACTTGTTTAAGGATAGTGAGCCTACGCATTTTAATAATAAGTTAAAATTTACCTAAAAAATATATTAACAATGGATTTATCTACATTATTTTATTTTTGAACTCACGCATTATACATTAAATATTCATGAGGTTAATATAAGTATTTCATAACAACTTTCTGATATTTTGGTTTTCGTTAATTCATTAAAAAATGCCTTTCTGTTCTGTTTGTAGCGTATCTGTCAATAATAAGTCATGGACTGGTCACGTAAGGAGCAATACTCATAAAAAAAATGATAAAACTCAACGCCATAGCGATGGGGTTGAAATTATTAGCTCGGCGTTTCGTCGACGCATTATTTCCTATAGACTAGTGGCTTTTGAACCTATTCCAAATAATTTATCTATGTTTTTAAACTCTCTTCGTAGTAAAATAATGTTACTTTTGAGTGAAAACTTACAAAAACATACCTGTCTAAAGGTAAATTTGGAGTTATTTTCAATTTTTGTTTTGTTTAAAAATAACAAGCAAGAAATTAAGTCCTTCAGTACAAAAAACATACCAATTTATTATAATTACGATTTTAATAAGTTTTTTTCAAAAGTTGTTAATACTTTAACAAAGAAAGTTGAAGAGTTTGAGCAACGTGAAAGCGGTTGGGCCTTCCTAAGTGCTTCACATTTGGAGGTAAATGTAAACCGTTACCAACCGTTGCGGGGTGGGGAGGGGTCCACATTTATACAACTGCCGAGAGTCATAAAGAATAAAAAGGCTTGTCTTAACATTCAGAATAACGATGAGTTTTGTTTTTTATGGAGTGTTATGGCAAACCTTTACCCAGCAAAATATCATTCTGAAAGAGTAACATCTTATCCTCATTTTCGTGATGTTTTGAACATAGATGGCATGTCTTTTCCCGTTACGTTTACAGATATCCACATTTTTGAAAAAAATAATCCACAGCTTAAATTCATAATTTTTGGTTTGCAAAACAATAAGACCATAACGGGACCATTGTATAAGTCTGAAAATATAAGTAATAAAAAAATCATACATTTGTTGTTTTTTGAAAATAATGGTAAATCGCATTACTGTCTCATTAAGGATTTGTCACGGCTTGTTCGTAAACAAATAACAAACCATCACGGGAAACTGTATTTTTGCGACACGTGTTTAGAATTTTTTAAAACACAAATCGAAGTTGATAATCACGTTTGTGGTGGAATAGTGACTTTATTACCGGAAAAGGGTTCAGTAATCAAATTCAAAAATTATGACCGTAAACAAAATGTCCCCGTCGTAATTTACGCGGACATGGAAACTTTATTGAAACCGTGCTATAAAGAACCATCAGGCACTTCGAATACAGAAACGTTACAACATCATATTCCAGCAGCGTTTGCTTATCAAATTGTTTGTACAGCGGACCCGAACCATAATCGATATGTGTCTTACCGCGGCGTTGACTGTATTGAAACATTTATCGATTATCTTTATAGAGACGCGCGTAAAATACACCAAATTCTATCTCAAAATGTTCCTATTATTTTTAATGAAAATGATGCAAAAGATTTTAAAAATGCTACCCTTTGCCATATTTGCCGGAATTTTTTATTTGGTGACAAAGTGAAAGATCATTGTCATATATCAGGCCGTTATCGTGGTGCAGCTCATAACTATTGTAATTTACAATACAAAATTCCCAAATTTGTACCGATATTTTTCCACAATCTGGCAGGCTATGACAGCCATCTGTTTATCAAAAATCTAGGAGAAGCTCCAGGAGCGATAAAAATCATTCCTAAAACTAAAGAGAACTATATCTCATTTACTAAATTCATTCCAGTTTCCGATGAAGAATTCATTCAGCTACGATTTGTAGATTCTTATAAATTTTTAGGCACCAGTTTAGAAAAGTTGGCTAAAACTTTAAAAAAAGAACATTTTATACATCTTCGTAGATGTTTTTTAAATCCAACTCAATTCGATTTAGTTACACGTAAAGGAGTTTATCCTTACGAATATATGGATAAATGGGATCGTTACAATGAACAGAAACTTCCTAAAAAAGAATGTTTTTACAGTTCTCTTACTAATGAAACTATTTCGGATGAGGATTACGAACACGCGCAAACAGTTTGGCGCGCATTTGATATTTTAAATCTCGGTCAGTACACTGATTTATATTTGCAAATTGATGTGCTTTTGCTGACGGATATTTTCGAAAATTTTAGGCAAACATGCAAACGTCACTATCTTCTCGATCCAGCATATTACTTAACAGCAAGTAGCTTATCATGGGATAGCATGCTTTTTAAAACAGGTGTCGAGCTTGAACTCATTGGAGATTTAGAAATAATTAGAATGATTCAAGCCGGTATAAGGGGCGGTGTTTGTATGTGTTCGCACAGATATGCAGAAGCTAACAATAAACACGTTTTACACTATGATCCTTTGTTAACTGACTCATATATAGTCTACATAGATTGTAATAATCTTTATGGATACAGCATGTGCCAAGCTTTGCCTTTTTCAAACTTTCGTTTTTTGAGTCAATCTGAAATAGTTAATTTTAATGTTAACAATGTATCAAATGATGCTGATTACGGGTTTATACTCGAAGTCGATTTGATTTATCCTAAAGAATTGCATGGAAAACATAACGAGTTACCGTTTTGTCCAGAAAAAAGTATTCCTCCCGGAGGGAAAACTTCTAAACTTATTCCGAATTTATTCGACAAATATTTTTACGTAATTCACTATGTGAATTTAAAAACTTGTATAAAACACGGTTTAATCCTTGAAAAAGTGCATCGCGTTATTACGTTTAGGCAGAGCTCTTACCTAAAACAATACATCGATCTAAATACAAGTTTAAGACAAAACGCAAAATCGGAATTTGAACAAGACTTTTTTAAATTGTTAAACAATAGTATCTTTGGTAAAACATTAGAAAACAACGAACGAAGGGTTAAGGTACAGTTAGTGAATCAATGGTCTGACACCCAAAATAAAACTAAAAAGAAAAATAGCGCAGACAAATTAATAGCAAGTCCGAGTTTTCATAGTGTTTCAGTCTTTACTGAAAATTTGGTTGCTATACAAACCAAGCCTGAACAGATAATTTTAGATAAGCCTCTATACATAGGGTTTACAGTGCTCGAGCTATCTAAAGCTCACATGTACGATTTTCATTACTCTATTGTTCAACCATTTTATGGTAAACGCGTACGCATGTGCTATACTGATACAGACAGTTTCATATATCACATAAAAACACCTGACTTTTATAAAGACCTAAAAAAACATTTTATACAGTACTTCGATACTAGCAATTATGGTTTACAAAATGACTATGACTTGCCACTAATAAATAAAAAAGTTCCAGGTCTTTTTAAAGACGAAATGGGAGGGGATATTATTACAAAGTTTGTAGGCCTACGTTCTAAATTGTACTGCGTTAAAACTGCAAACAGTATTATTAAAAAAGCTAAAGGTGTAAAGACATGTGTTGTACGAAATTTAAGTTTTTCAAATTATAGAAAAACATTGTTTAAAGGCGGTGTCATAAAAAAAAAAAATATTTTATTCAAATCTATAAAACACGAAGTGTTCACGCGTAGCGTTAAAAAGATTGCCTTGTCAAGCAACGACGATAAGCGATTGGTGTCAGGAGATAAAGTGTCTACGACAGCATGGGGTCACGTGTCTATTTTAGGGGTATAAGTTACTTGTCAACCATATGTGTCTTAAAACATACATACGAATATAACGGTCTACAGTTAATAATTGCACTATGGGGCGACATCGATTTCAAACCAAAAGTCAAGATATTGCAAAGTGATTGTGAAATAGTAACATTAACCTCAAGTGATTTTGGTTATATTAAAAATATTCTAAATTTAAATACTTGTGATATGCATGAATTATATGTCTTTTTATACTGTGTAAAACTGTGTGATTACGAAATTGTTACAAAAGTACTAGGCATCTTAAAAAAATTTTACCGTTGTATGTGTATATATTTCGATTATCTTTTAAGTTTAGATGAATATGTGTCTGAATGCATTACACGTTTTAAAAAAATTATTAAACAAGACACACTTTCTTCCGTTGAAAACATTTACTATAGACTATTGTGTAATTGTAATACCGAGTCTTTGGTTGAAAATGAAATAGTGACTATTGGGTTTGATTATTTTTTACCTTTTGTAATTTTCAACTTATAAATATTTTAAAAAATTGTTTAATAATTGTATAGTGCATGATTATTGAAAATAAATTTATGTATGTAGAATTTGTATTTATTATTTATTTTCTACCACTATACTTGGAAGATACCATTATACCTGCTATTAGTCTATCTAGAGCAACAATTAACCAGTCCAGACATGATTTTTAATGACGCATGCGTATTACGTTGCATTG
Source organism: Apoda limacodes (assembly GCA_946406115.1). NCBI lineage: Eukaryota > Metazoa > Arthropoda > Insecta > Lepidoptera > Limacodidae > Apoda > Apoda limacodes. Next base: position 16,263,274 of record OX291559.1, read on the forward strand.
TTGCATAGCGTGCGAGCGCGGGGAGCGGGGCGCGTTGTCTAGTATATGGTGCATGGCATATGCCTAGCTCTTAGCTCATTACGTTCTTCGCGTTAAGTGCGGTCACATCTATATCAGTATACACGAAATCATGTCTGAAGTTCGATCAATGCAAGCTAGTATGGTGGCAGTTATGGACTCAAAAATACCAAAGTATTTAGTAAAAGTTGAAATTTTTGATGCAGTTGATAAAGCAAATGATGTGCATTTACGATCACGTATTAAAACTCAATATATAGTTTATGATGAAAAGGATAATATTCTATACAAGGCATCCCAATTAATATACCAAATAACGTCTGAGCTAGGAGAGCGCAACGAAAATCTGTGCAACGTAAATCTTTTCAGGTATGTAGATATGTTTTTATATAATAGCTAATTTTTACTTCTCCTTACTTTTAAGTCTTTGAAATGGTATTATTTCCTTTTACAGAAGCAATACACTAATCATTTTTTGTTTTGTTACAGATAATAACGCTTTGTTTCATGTCAAGACAAGATACGGATGTCAAAATAGCCTGCGCTGCGACAATATCTTAGTAGATAAATATGAAATCTATTTAGAAATATAAAATGTACAAATTGAAAATAAAAAAGTATATTTAAAAAAAGTGTATTATTTAAAGTCTCACTCACATTTCATTATTAGCATTTTACTCTGTAGATGTCCACCCCATAGTTAAAATTATCCTTTCACATTACCTTTCTTGTATCCGTTTCATAAATATAATAAAATTATAAGTGATGGATTGGTTAAGGTTCAAAAATAATACAAAAAAATATTAAACTATTTATTTATTTAGTAAACAAGTAAAAAATTTACACATTTTCAAAGTACCATTTCTTAATACATAAAACATTTTTTAAAGCGCATTCTTTTTTATGATTTTTACAACTTGTTACAGAACCTACACTACTATATTTATCGTACAGATTACCAAAGCTAGGACAACCTATCTCCTCAATATTTGAAGACTGACACTTTTCACAGAGTAAATTAATCCATTTTTTCTTTTCGTCTCCTTTCGTTATGACTTCCTTATTTTTCAAAAATGATTTCATTAGTCTTAAGAATTTATAATAATCTATGTAACCTTCGCTCCAATAGATACCTCTGTTTCGTTCAATCCATGATACTGTTTTCTTTTCTTCATCAGTTAATTTCGTGTACGGGTAAGGAGGCTTAATCAAAAATACCCGAGTGTTGTTATATTTGTCAGAAATTGCAAATTCTTTTATGATAAAATCATTTTTGTAATTTTTAAATCCTTGAACATCGACAAAATAAGAATTCATGATATTTTACGAACGATGTTACTTAAAGGTTTATATTCAACTATACAATCGTTTAGTATTAAACAGTAAGCAGATGTCTGATCAGGAATTTCTACATCACTTTCTAACTCTAATCGAATGTTTACTACAGGCCCACTCTTTAGTGATTCAGGCTGACGAGCACAATCAATGACAAATAGCGGCGCTTTTTCTTTAAATTCTTTCGTGCTTAGCAACGGTTCAGCTCTACGACCATAATAAGACTGTTGAAACTTAACGTATTGTTCATATATTAAAACAAATCTATCTTCAGAAAAGTTTGCATTTAGACATTCATAAGGAAAATATGTTGAATTCAGAAAAACTTTAACATCACGTAAATTACAATGATCAAAGTGCGACATATCTTTCAAAGCATCATTTTTTCTACCAGTTTGCAAGCCTACAATAACATATCTAGGTTTTTCTATTTGAGATGAAGTTTTGATGGTCCAGGTATGCTTGGTGGTTTTAGCTAACGTATTTTCATATAGGTCCCAATTTCTAAACGTTAATTGAATGGTGCGATCCTTTTCTAATAGTTTAAGAAAATTTATTCGTTCTCGGTCGGAGACCTTAATATGCGGAACACGCCAGATTATTTTATGTATTTCAATATCGTCTATAACTTCTCCAGTATTTAATTTGACCGCGTTTAGATTTGTGTTACTGCGCAACATGACAAGTTCATGTTTACAATTAATTACAACTTTCTTGTAATCCTCAGCAAAACCTAAAATATTGCTCAACGGTATAGATGCTGAAAATCTTCCACCATGCATATTTTTTGTACCATCAATGTCCCAACCCCAAGCTTTTGAAATTTTTGATTCAGTTTCATTCATTGATAATAAACTTTTCATTGTTGTGGTAACGCCAGCATTTTTCACTTTATCAATTTCGACTCCATTTAATTCATATCGAATATCTTGAAATAAATATAGAAGGGGATTGTTTGTAAATTGAACACTAGATACTTTTTGTTTTGTATCTCTTTTTATTACATTTACTATTCCTTCTAAGTACAAGGTACTTGCGGAGGGCAATATGTATACATCTTGCTGATTAATCGGAATTCTAATTTCATCGTTTTTGTTAAAACTTGTGACATAAGGTTTATACGAATGAGTTTCGATAGCCTCGATAGAATTATCGTGAACAGGAGGATTGATAATGTTTAAAATACTCATTTTAATAGGCCAACTAATTTTAAAAAGTTTATGTTTTCAACGCTTAATTTTTTTTTCTTGGTATGTGTTGTTTTACGAACACCACCATTATTACTACGCGTTTTAACTGGACGTTGTTCGTTTTTATAGTAATCAATCATTTCTTCTTGATATGTAAATACAACTGAATTTCTTCACCTCTTAAATTTATCAAGTTATTCTTTATATCCAATATTCTTATGTCTATATTGTTAATGGTATTCCTATTTACAGGAAAATAAATAATGTTTTTTGGTATTTCTATTATTCTATAACCTGGAGGAACATTCGGAGAAAACTCGTGGATGATGTGACTGGAAACTCCGTTTATGTATGAACCACTGACTATGTCACATTCGACTCTGATCACAGTTGTTGATAAAATGTTAACTGGAAAGCGGGACTCGTGCAATTTATTAGCTTTTAACAATACTTCACCAAAACCTAACAGGTTACCAAGTGATGACCGTTTTTCAAAATGAATATCTTTAGTACAAAATATTGTTGTCTTTAAAGTGTTATTGTTACAATATAATTTTAAGTCACATTTTTTTATTTTCGATTTTAAATAGTCACAAATATCTTGAAGTTCGTATGCACCTTCAGGGATTTCTATTAGTTCATTAGTCCCATAATGAAATTTATTATTTCTGCCATCAATATTCGGTAAGGAATTAAATGTAGATAAATGTAGCAAGGCACACTCATATTCACCATCAAGTTGTAATGTAGGAAAATAGTTCGTCGTCAGAACAGAGGTGTTACCTGTTATAGACAGCGTGAAGGACATATTGCGATTGGTAACAGCAGAACTAATCAGTCCGAATTTATACTACCGTTTTTACCTTTATCGTACATTGTTTCCAGAAATTGTGCAAAAACTTTAAACATAGATGTCCGCAATTATATGAATTAAATTTTTGGAACTTTGTGTAATTGTAAGTTATATTGTTTGTGTCTAAATATTTTACTAATTCAATCGGTGGTTTTAAATCTCCAAAACTGTCAAAATACTGACAATATTTATCAATCTTTGCATAGGCTACCCAATGAGTTCCTTGATTCTTGTAACTATCCAAATTAACTATGCCACATTCAACTTTTTTCACCTTTCCAGGTAATCTGTCTTTCATATATACTCCTCTAAACTCTGGTATTTTTGTTTTTTTGGCATGTTCTAAGATGTCATAATTTGTAAGTGCTCTCTCAGGCAGCCTGGTTCTCAGTTTTTTGATGAATTTAAAAATATGCCATTGCCTTTTTTATATGGTTTAATATACAATCCTTTACCTAATGCTACAGATTCCATAATTTTATTATGTCGTTCAGACTCCTTAAAATTTTGTTGAGCCATTTTATAATCATTTATTGATTTAGCTATACCTGCCGCACCTCCAGCTAAACTACCTAAGGCTGACAGCCCCGCAAATATTGGGATCAAAGGTAGAATGCCTCCTGATTTCGGAAGTGGTATAATACGTGGTAAGTGCACACGGCATTTTTTAGGAAATAATTTCTTGGCTGCTAAATATGCATATTTAATAGCAGTATTACTATCTTTATGTTTAAATTTCTTAATTTTTGATCGTATTTTGGATATAATTTTTTTGAACTTCTTGACTCCTGCACCTGTTTTAATTTTGGCTTTCATAACTTTGCTAACAAGCCATGATGCAAGTTTTTCACCTTTTCCAGAGTCTTTTGATTTGAGACGTTTTCTTGCCATATTTAGTAATTGATTATCTGCTTTGTGCCGGTTCGACAGATCTGAGAAATTAGAGTATGCAATATCGTGATGCATACAAGCTTCATCTAATTTGTTTACCCCCTTATCACCCTTTAATAACCGTTCTCTTAGTCGTGTTCCCGGACCGCAATAGTTATATCCTGGTAAATGTAACTCAAAAGGAAGATTATTAATTAAATTATTTACAAGTCCTTCTCCTTTCATTTCTGAAAAGAAAGTGATAAGTACCGAAAACTGTAGATAGTATAAGTACGTTAAATTATTTAACAAGTTCATTTCTTCTAATCCAGCAATTTTCGTTATCATTAAGACCCAACCATTTAACAAACAACTTATCTCTGTTTTTTCTAATAACTTTTTCTACTAAATACACGTTAGGACAGTTTGTTTTTTGAAGTTCTTGCTCATAAAATGATCCCATTATTATTTGTTTTTTGCAATCTTCAATAAGGTAAGTTGGTGGGTTAGTGTTATTAACTTTTCTAATTACAAAAAGTTCAGTAGTCCAGTTAGGAGTATATCCCTTTTGAAATATTGTTTTATATTTACTAATGCGAACAATATCTCCTACTTTAAATTTATTTTTATACGACGTAAATGACTGTTTCTGAGACTTGTTGATATTATTTAAAACCATCATTTCATTTTCTTTGTCAACTTCGCATGGTTTATATTGGGTGATGCGATGTTTGGTATTATTATATGAAAGCATAACGTCTTTTATAGTATTTCCAATCCATCTTTTATTTCCATTGAAAGTAAAACATTTAAATAACTGATTTTTAATAGTTTTAATCAGTCTTTCGACAATAGAAGCTTTTTTAACTGAATATGATGAATAATGATTTATTTTAAAAGCATTCATAACTTTTTTGAAAGATTCATTGTAAAATTCTGAACCCATATCAGTTTGTAAATTATTTGGACAACGACCACTTAAACGTAAAATGTTTTCAAAGGCTGTACTGACCTCTTTCTTACTTTTCGTTTTTAATGGTACAGACCAAGCATACTTCGAAAAACAATCAATAATAATCAAAATAAAACTGTAGCACTTATTATATTTTTTAAGATTATTAAAATCTATGAGATCTGCTTGCCATAAATCATCAATCCTTCTTAAAATAACGTGACGCCGAGGAAATTTTTTTCGTGCTGGTTTGTGGATTTCATTTACCACTTGATGTTTGCTCATTTTTAATCTTAATTACTATTTTATCCAAGTAGTCTTTCGTACAAAACCTTTCTTCAAACTGTTTTAAATACATTTTTATATCGGTTTTTAAAGTTTCTGTAAGAGTTTCAAAATCTTTCTTGCTACAAAAATTTTTACATGTGTGATCTACATATTCCTTGTTGACAGCATCATCAGACTTTATAGGTGACTTCACACCTACTAGTCTTGCTGATTGTAAGTCAAAACTCCCACTATCTGACTTTAACAGTGCTTTATCAGCAAATTCAAATATTTCTGAAAAACGCATTCTTTTATGCACATGGTGACCAAATTTATCAATATTCATTATGAAATATAGAACGTTGCTTTTATGTTGAAAGGTAAACGTAAAGTAATAAAAACCAATACATATTTATCTAATTTATAATACCACTTTCTCGCAATTCTTCTATAATAGATATTATTTCGTTATCCAAACCCGAATTTCCAGCATTTCTAGAAGCTGTCAATAACTTTAGTCTATCAACTAATTCATTAGGATCGTCCCAGTAAACATAATCAGTATTCTTTTTTAATCTTTTCATCAATGGCAACCCTTGTCCAACAAAATCTTCGTCAATATTGTCATCAGTACTGACGGATTGTTTTCGTAATTTGAACAATGGTTTTATAACAGTTAGATATTTTCGTCCTTTGTTTGATTTTAATGGCTTATGGGGATCAAAGTCCCTACGATGAGCATTTGTGTTCAGAAGCATTGATTTATAATTTTGCAAATCTTCACTTGTCACTAAATCTAAATCAGGCATTTTCTTGAAAAGTAACTCTACCAACCCTGGTGTAGAACTATATACTCTTCCAGCAACTGAAATCTCTCTATCGGTAACATTTATGCGAACTGATCCCATCATAAGTTTTCCGCGCTCTCTTCGAACACCGAAGGGGACATCGCAAAAGGCTTCTGAAGATAGGGACCATGATGATGTATTCTGTTCAGGAGTTGATACTGATTCAATTGTTTTAAAGGATTCATCGCCCTCATCGGAAATGTTATTAATGTCGGAACTATCGTCTTCATCAGATGAGCGTTTAGGTGTTGAGACCATAGAATTTCTATTTACAACAGTTTTATCCATTATTGTTGATTGCGGAGATGCATTGATACCAATTATATTATTATAACTATTTTCTAATGTATCATTAGCTAAATTTAGTTTTTCACTCCCTATCATTTTATTAAGCGGATTGATGATAGGTTTGAAAACTGTTTGTAAAATTTCATGGTTATCAGTCTCCATTGTACGCATATTTTTTACTTTCCGCTTAACTGCTTCCGCTGCTTTTACGATTTGTGTTTTTAATTTCTTTTCCATATTAATGTTGTCTGTATACTTATATATTATATCTCTCAATAGTTTACGTATATAACCTTCAATAGTAAGTAGCAATGAAATAATGAATATAAAATACAATTTTATAGACATTTATAATATCACTAATCAAATATTACAAAGGTATCAAATTTTTTTCTATAACACCCGTTACTTTTTGAACAATCTTTGTTTATAACTAGATAGTTATACGCTTCACTCCATATTTTGGAACACATTTCACGAAATTCAATCCACTTCATATCTGTGTTGACGTGCTCATCATATATGTGTCTTAAGTTGATATCATCCTGCTTAAATAAAACTAAAAGATTTGCATTGTCTCGAATAAGCTGTTTAGGAATTTTGCTATACGTTTGATTTAAATAAAAACAATCTATATTCTTATGACGACCCATAGCAAAATAATCTCGAATGTTTGTTTGACTTTCGCATGCTACGTCATCAAATATTATTACCGAATTCGGTTTTGCGTCCTGAGGACTAAGCACATCTTCATTATCACTGTATTTTGCGTAAGACACGCCTGGAACAAGATGCAAAACTCTTTCTAAGAAGACATATTTCGGTTGATGAAGTGTTTTCGAATAGACATATACGTTTTTAAAACGTAAACCATTTTGATGTAATAGAAGACCGATAACCAAATTAGTTTTTCCACTATTTGACGGTCCACAAATTATACAACGAACGGTATCAGGTAAGAGATTTCCATGGCGATGAGTTGTGTTTATAGTATCTGGACAAATTTTGTCGAGCTGCAGGGATTGACTTTGTTTAACAAACTTCATTGTGAACTAAATCAACAGAGCATTTTGCCTTGAATGACATTAATGAAAGCACTCTTTTCGTTTTATAGCAGAAAAGAACAAAACAACTCCAGTCACTCAAGGTAAACAGAAGATCTCAAAAACATAATATTGGGCACGCTAAGCCACCGGAGTGCAGGCGAACGGAGTGAGCCTGATGACACGGAGGTGGTCTAGAGTGCCCAATATTATACTACTAAACGAAGCTATTACTCGACCGAGCATAGGCGGGAGATCCGTGTCCAGCAGCTTGTACAGTAGTCCTTCGTGCCAAACCCGGTCGAAGGCCTTCTCCATATCGAGAAATACACCGACCGTGCGCCTGCCCTTGTTTAGCTCGAAGGCCATGTGATGGAGCACGCGCACAAGCTGCAGGGTAGTGCTATGGCTGTCCCTAAAACCAAACTGTTCAGGCCTAAGCTGGATATGGGGAGATATCCTGTGTATAAGCAGGCGTTCGAACAGCTTAGCTAGGTTAGACAGCAAAGTGATCGGCCGGTAATGTTCTGGGCGGTGACGGTCTTTCCCTGGTTTCGGGAGAACAATGACTTTTCCGGTCTTCCAGGTAGAAGGGAAATGTCCAGAGCGCAATATCCCATTGAAGATCCGGGTGAGTGCCACCAGACCCTTCCTTGGCAGCATAATAATCGCCGTGTTTGGAATCTCGTCGGGGCCAGGTGATTTACGTTTATTAAGTTTGGTAGCCTCCTTTCTCACCTCTTTGGGCGAGATGAAGTAATCACCTCTGAGTGGTGGGGCTGGGGCCGCGAGAAATTGCTCTACGCGATCTATTACTCCTAGCGTGTGCAGTGGGTCGGTAATGGGGTTCGGTTTAAACTGGTCCTCGAAGTGATCGGCCAGTAGTTCCGCGCGTTCTGCGGCGTGATAGTGGCGGATGCCGGAGGAGTCAATCAGAGGGCAAATGGGGGGTGATGTTTTCGAAACTTGGCGGGTCAAACGAAATAAGGCGGCATCGTCATCGCTAGCCTTAAAGATTGTGTTGTCCCACGCAAGTTTACGAAATTGGGCAAGTTCTGCTTGCAAGTCTTTGGTTATTTTATTTAGTTCGCCCTTCAAAACTGGGCAACGGGTTCGGCACCACAGCTTTCGAAGTTCCCTTTTTTTATTGAGTTTAACGCGCAGGTGCGCGGGAAGCAATTGCTTGCCTGAGGCAGTGGTTGAGGACCTCGTGGCCTCCTTAAGAGCCTGCGTTAACGCAGTCGTGAATGTTACGACGGCTTCCTCTACCTCAGACGGAGTTGAAATGCCGCCTGGTGGCAGTTTATAAGTGAGCATACAGTTATAAAATTTAGCCCAGTCTGTGGTTTTAGTAGGGGGCGGGGGAGATTTCCCACTAGCTGACACTCCGAGGACCAAAAGGATTGGCAGATGCTGAGTGTCGGTGTCGTGGAGGACTTCCAATGCAATTGGCCAATTGATGTTGTGTGCTAATGTAATGTCGAGTACGTCAGGAAATTGCCTATCTGCAGTAGGGTAGTGAGTAGGAGCACCTGGACCGATGACTAAATAGTTTTTATTCTCAGCATCTGCTTTTAGTTCACGACCCGATTTGGTTGAAATTCGTGAACCCCATTGTTGGTGTTTGGCGTTAAGATCGCCTAAGATTAAGGTGGGTGTGTCGTCACAAAAAATGTTTCCTATGTCGATTGGAACAAAGGGGGCTACTGGTGGCTTGTATGCGGCGAAGACTTTAAGCTCAGTATTGCCAGTCTTAAGTTTTACACCTATAGACCGAGTAGATGTAAAAAGGGGAAGGGGTAATAGTTCATGAACAAGGTCACGACGGACTAGTACAGCCGTGGAGCTACTAGGCCGGGCGTGAATTTTGAAAATATTAGCAATACGCTTGCGAGACGCCCTTTGCATTTTTGGCTCTTAAAGCCACAGTTTTTAAGTTATTTACATAAATCCTTTTGCATAATGTTCTTAAAATTAATATTTATATGTAGGAAGAAATTGTAATGTAGAGAAAATTCATTTTTGTATTTTAAATCAACAAAAAATGTATCTCCATACAAACTAGTGGTAGACGAAGAATAATAGAATGCTTGCTGCATTGTGCAATAGGCTTGCGATAGATTACAACCGTAACGGTAATTTTATGGCATGCCGCTTTTTTCGAAATGGTTAAAAACTCGACCGATAAGGAAAAGAAGAACCAATAATCAAGAAAGAAAATCTGCAAGAAAATAAATGCTCAATTGTAGAGTGAAGGTTCAAGAAAGAAACGCTGCTAGAAAAAAGGAAGAAACTCTGTTAGAAATTAAGCGTAAAATAAGTGCTAGTCTAAAAGTGTGAATAAATTCTTCATAAGAATACTACTCTTCACTTCGGCTATTATTTCGCTCTGAAGAAATCTTCGTGGTCAGCGGTTCACAAGTGCGTCACCCGGCTTCACCCGTCCGGCCCGCAATACGGTCGCCACGATAAACACGTCAGTGGCCTAGTCTAGTAGCTAGCTAGCGTACGGTTGTCTAATTTCTACGGCGCTTCGTTGTCGTAGCTTCGTTTTAGCAACCGAGAAAGCTAGCCTACGCCCACCGCTGTGCGTTTCGTAACATTTTCTGGTCCTGTCGAGCCGAATTTGGGAAAAAAGAAGCCGTCAACATGCCGACCACAAGATCCGAGTCATCGCGTTCCAAGACGACCGAGTCAACCCAGACGAAGACTACTGGCGAGAGCGGTACATCGAGAGATTGGATCCAGTGCACGCCTACTGAAACTAGTACTGACGTCACCAGTCAGTCTACGAAGACAATAAGGACAGCCCCCCCACAGCACCAGTGCAGAAGAGTCCGGGGAGCTGAACATCGTAGCCTGACATCAACAACGCAGTACCAGCCCAGCCTGCATTGCCACCGCCTGCACCGCTGCCCAAAGAAAAGGGTACAATGAATGGCCAAGTCGTACAAAGGAAGAACCGTAACATCGACACGCAGTCCGTCCGCTCAAATAAGAGAAAGCAAGATTCGAAAGACCTGGAGCCCTGGCCTTAGCGGAGCTAGAGAAGATGAAGAGTCTACCAAGGGTCAATGAAAACCCAAGCGATATCTGCCAGTTTGCAAGCCGGGTCCGAAATGCAGTAGCAAGCATCAAAGCACTGAAGAAGAGTCAATAACTCAGCTCACCTGAAACACTAAAGAGCTTAACAGAGAAGATGCCATCTTCAATGAAGTTCCGTTGGTTTGCGTACCACAGAGAAAGAAGGGATGAAGAAATGCATGAGCTCATCCTACTGGACGCATTCCTCGGACTAGAAGCCGACATCTTTGGGGACTTTGCCCCACCTGAAGAGCTGAGGAAGACTTATAAGGCGGTTCCACCACAACCAAGTAAGCCCTGGGAACCCACAAGCGTGCCAAAGAGAAATTGGGAACCAGAGCACAAGCCAGTAAACAACGTACGGCAGCCGCCTCAAGAAAGGTAGAAAATCGCCTGTAAAGGATGCGAAGGCGATCATTGTTTGCTTGACTGCAAAACCTTTAAAGAAGCTGACCTGGATGGGAAATGGGACATAGCTAAGAAAACGAGGACATGCTTCAAATGCCTACGCATCCGGCACTCAAGACTGAATTGCAAAGCGCCGGTATGCAAGAAGTGCGGCAGATGGCATCACACGTCCCTCCAATCAGAGAAGACGCCAAACAGAGCAGAAGCACCAGGCACCAGTCAATGTTACCAACTGGGCCAGCAAGTGGAAGAAGAACAATAAGGCGGGCGATGTCGGAATAACGTCAGAGCTTCTGAAAACGGGTACCGTAGAGCACCGATACTTAAAGACCTTCAGAGGCTCTTTAACTCTGTTATCCTCGAAGGCACTACGCCAGAAGCTTGAAGCAGAAGCGCGGTCATACTTTTCTTCAAAAAAAGAGACCTGACCTTATTGATGAACTATAGACCGATTTCGCTTCTGAGCCATGTCTATTAGCTGTTTTCCAGGGTCGTTACGAATCGTCTCGAACGCAAGTTTGACGAATTCCAGCCTCTCGAACAAGCAGGTTTCCGAAAAGGCTTTAGTACCATGGACCACATACATACGCTGCGCCAGATTATACAGAAGGCAGAGGAGTATAATCGGCCTCTTTTTTGTGGACTATAAAAAAGCCTTCGATTCTATCGAGACCTGGGCGGTGTTACAGTCTCTCCAGCGGTGCCACATAGACTATCGGTACATCGAAGTGCTGAAGTGTTTGTATGACAGAGCCACGATGTCTGTCCGACTACAAGACCAGAACACGAAACCAATCCATCTGCAGAAAGTTGTTAGACAGGGAGACGTTATTTCCCCAAAACTGTTTACAACTGCGTTGGAGGATGTGTTTAAGCTTCTGGAGTGGGAAAGATATGGCGTCAACATAAACGGCGAGTACATCACTCACCTTCGATTTGCCGACGACATTGTGGTCATGGCAGAATCGCTGGAAGACTTAGGCACGATGCTCGGAGACCTCAGCAGAGTTTCCTAACAGGTTGGCTTTAAATTGAACAAGGATAAAACGAAGGTGATGTTCAATGTCCATGTCGCGCATATACTGGTTGTTGGTGGGAACGCTACTTTCGAAGTTGTAGACAATACACATACCTAAGACAAGTAGTCCAATTAGGGAGGTCCAACTTTGAGAAAGAGGTTAACCGAAGAATCCAGCTCGGCTGGGCAGCGTTCGGGAAACTACGCAACATCTTTTCGTCCAAAATACCTCAGTGCCTAAAGACAAAATTTTATAATCAATATGTGTTGCCACAGATGACTAATGGTACAGAAACGTGATCTCTTACTGTTGGCCTCTGAAATAAGCTCAGAGTCGCTCAGCGAGCCATGGAAAGAGCTATGCTTGGTGTTTTTTTGCGCGATAGAATCCGAAATTCGCCGAAGAACTAAGGTTACCGACATAGCTCAAACAGTTAGTAAGCTGAAGTGGCAATGGGCAAGCCACATCGCTCGTCGAACCGATAACCGATGGGGAAGAAAGGTTTTCGAGTGGCGACCACGGATCGGAAGACGCAGCGTGGGTCGGCCTTCTACCAGGTGGACATACGATCTGGTCAGAGCCGCAGGAAGCGAATAGGCGCGTGCGGCTCAGGACCGGCCGTTGTGGAGACATAAGGGGAAGACCTACGTACAGCAGTGGACGTCTTTCGGCTGAAACGTCCATATACTAATATTACAAATGCGAAAGTTTGTCTGTCTGTATGTCTGTTACCTCTTCACGCTTAAACCACTTTACCGATTTAGATCAAATTTGGCATGGAGATAGTTTGAGTCCCAGGGTAGGGCATTGACTACTTGAAAACGTCAAGTGTAAGTCGGTTTTTTTTCTATAATTGAGAAGTTGCCGTTGAAATCCGACACTGTTAACTGAATTTAGGCCGGGTGAAACCGCGGGCACGAACTGCACTGCAATTACTCAAGGAACGGGTCACATCGAAAAAAAAAAGGATCGATGAGAGGGTTCTGAAGAGCACTCAAAACTGCGGGCTGGTACAGCGCAAGCGTTCAAAAAGGTGGTAATTGAAGAAACGGAGGGTCCTCAACCACTGGATGGTATGCGGCGTTTCCAGTCCGCATTGGTATGTGATTCGACATAGTAGTGTCCCGACCATCACACGATATTTTCATGTGTGCTTATTACTTCTGCCCGAGACACCAGTAAGTTTAGGATGTGTAGTGGGAGCGATAGAGCCGACTGGTACCAGCACCCTTAAGTCAGCAGGATGATAAATATATACAAGAAGGGAAAAGTGACTGCTATGCCGTTTGTAGTCTGCATGCTGGCTTCTAAACTCTTCTATGCACTAGCTTATTCAGTTTATATCCATGTAGCTTGAGTAATTTTGTTTTTCTATTTTAGCATTCCAATTTCTGTTCCTCTCGTTGCTTGACTGGCATGCCAACTTTTGCATTTTATCAACGACATGTAATTAACGAATGTTTTTCTGTAGCGGTTTTTCCAAACTTGCGTTTTATTTTTCCTCCCAGTAGCGGTATTTATTTCTTAGTGTCTGGTGCTCATAGCTTCGGTAAGTATCCTCAGATGTAACTACCTAAGTACTTGTAGTTCGCAAATGAACATAACCAATGCAATAAAATGATTTCATTCCTTTGTTTTCTTTACTTTAGCAGAGTTCTCATATTTTTTCACGCGTACTTAAGTAAATTCTTGCCTCTCTTTTTAATATTAATTTGATTATTGAACGTAGTAATTTCGTTCTCATGTAGCTGCATAGGCTATGGTGACTGCTTAGGTATCATTAGTTAGCCGTTAGCTTATTTGCCACTCTAGTAGTATAAAAATTGGGTATTCCAACAATTGCGTTATATACTATAAACGCTGTTTAATTTCAGTGGTCTGTTTCCATAGCTTTACTGTTTTAAGGTGTATAAGCAGTAGTAGAATTCCAACGTCATGGTTTTTTTAATTTCTTAATTGGCAGTTTTTCGTTTTCCTTGTCCTCATCCCATAATCTCAGTTACCATTTTAGGTGTACCTAATTTTTTAGTAGATCATAAATGGTTGTAATCATTGAAATTTATTCGGTCTTGCGACGGTCTTTCAACTTTTTTGTGTCTGTTTATATTTTAGTTTCGGTGTCCTTATTCCGAAGCTTTATTTAATATTTTTAGACGTACTTGAATAGATTAAAAACAATTAATTGTGTAGCTCAATTATATTGTAGCAGAATTCCAATAACTGCATTTTTTATTATTATTTATTGGCAGTTTTCAGTTTCTTTGTCTTTTTGTCGTAGCTTCAGTTCCCATTTTTTAGGCGTACCTTTCTAAGTTTATTAAAACGGAGTTAATTAGTCATCGAAGTTGATCTTTTGTGGTAGTATTCTAACACATGCTTTTTTTGCTTATTTATCTGCTATTTTCAGTTTTGTTGTTACTAATTTCAGGCATACCTAATTAAATCATGGAATAATACGTGATTTTCAAGGAAGTATTCCAACTATTGAGTCTTTTGTTTCTTCATTGTCAGTGTTCAGTGTCAGCTTTCTATTCCAATAGCTTCAGTTACTATTTTCAGGCTAACTTAAATGATAAATCGAAATAATCATGAAGTAGTTTCATTCTGATGTAGCTTAACGTAGTAGACAGAATCTCAACAATTACGTTTTCTTTTCTTTTAAGTAAATCATAAATGTATAACCAATAAAATAATTTCCTTGTTTTGATGGAGTATTCAGACCATTTTTTTTTCTTTATTGACGGTAACCATTAGCGCGTATATTCAAGTGTCCTGAGTCTTTTTGCGACACAACGTTCAGACTCCTTGAAACAAAAAAAAATTTGAAACTCAGTTTCCTCTTACTTTTTCCAAAAGTTGTGGAATTTTTTATACACTAATATCAACAAACACGTTGGGTTTATTTTATATTAATTTTATATAAGGTAGAATTTAAAATTATTCTATTTAAATCAATAATTCTCTTCAAAAAATGTTTTTAAATTTACTCTATTTCAAGAACCAAACTATTTCATTAGATTTGTACTTGTTTTATTAATAAATTTTATTATTTTTATGAGATTTCACTTCTTCTCAATATGTTTCAAGCATTGAAAAACACTTACAGTAAAAAATATATATGTCTGTGTAATTTTTCATTTTTTTAAAAATTTCATTTAGGAAAAGGTAAGAAAACTACAATTTTCTTGAATTCCCCAAAGATAACTCACATTTATCTTGTATATTCTATCTTCAAAACTTTCATTATTAAAAAAATCATAAAAAAAATAATTTTAATATTTTCGAAATTGCTTTCAGGGGGTTAAAAATGAGGATATAAACTATCTGGAGGGGCCCACCGCCAAGCTTGGTATGTTATGAAAATACTTTTTGGATTCTAAGGATACAAGTAGCCCAAAGGTAATAGTGTGGTATATTTTTAGAACCGGCTTAAACCGGCTAAAAAAAAAAAATTATATCCCATACAAAAAATTGATGACGCCATAACCCTAAGGGAAATATTTTGAGGAACTGCGGCACAAAATAATTGTTTTGCCCTAAAGTACCTGTATGCCAAACGGCTAAACTCTACATCGATTTGCAGTTTTCGAGCGAAATTGCCGTTGTTCACCTGCCACTAATTGTGACAGCAATTTTCCTTAGCATCTATATAAATGCTGTAGACTTGAAATTTGGTACAGTTGTAAACCTGTACCTATCTAAGATTAGAAAAATATAAAATAATAAAAATTGCAAATGGGGTCCGATATGGGGGCTTGAAATCTAAAAGTAAAATCGGCCAAGTGCGAGTCGGACTCGCGCACGAAGGGTTCCGTACTATTATCTATAAAAATGGCAAAAAAATCACGTTTGTTTTTTGGGAGCCCCCTTAAATATTTTTTTTATATTAATTTAATTATTGATTTTTAAAGTGACTATATAATTTAATATTCTGTGCATATTTTAAGCGTCTACCTGTTGCCGATATCAATATCGAGCAAAATCGAGCAAAAAAAAATCACGTTGGTTGTATGGGAGCCTCCTCAAATATTTATTTTATTCTGTTTTTTATTATTTGTTGTTATAGCGGCAACAGAAATACATCTTCTGTGAAAATCTCAACTGTATAAATATCACGGTTCAGGAGATACAGCCTGGTAACAGACGGACGGACGGACAGCGGAGCCTTAGTAACAGGGTTCCGCTAAATTGCTTTCAGGTGGTTAAAAATAAGGATATAAACTAGCGTTTACGGTATATATTAGAAAAAAATACAGAGCCGTCTTCTCCCTGGAGGGTCCAAACTTGATATGTTTTGAAAATACTTTGTGGATTCTAAGAAAAAAAGTAGCCCAATGGTAATAGTGTGGTATATTTTTAGAACCGGCTCATTAAGCCCTTTCATTTGATACCCCACACGATGGGTTTCTAAAAAAAAAAAATGAAATCCCATACAAAAATTGATGACACTATAACCCTCCCTAAGGAAAATATTTTGAGGAACTGCGGCTCAAAATTTTTGTTTTGCCCTAAAGTACCTGTGTGCCAAATGGATATACTCTACATCGATTTGCGGTTTTTTTTTTTTGCGTTCACCTACGACTAAATAGACAGGTGGACACACACACTACTAATGATTCCTTTTAACCATTATAGTACGAATCCTAAATTTATAAAACTTGGCGATTTCTTTTAATGTAAACTAATTTTTTTTTTTTTAATATTATAATGGGCTCGCACGGTCTTAGCAGACCATTTATGCATTTGCCAGAGTCAAAGTCAATTATATTGTATCGTTGCGCGGGCGTTACCGCGCGTCCTCGTTTTCAAGTCCCAAGATTGGGCGGGAGATTTGGTGTGGATCCTCAGATATTGCGCGTCATGTCCTGCTTATTTCTTCATAATTCACTATTCATGAGCCTTCGCTGCACAATTCTTAACACGCTTTCGTAAAACATTGCTAAAATATATACACCGAGAGTCACTTAATGAATTTAGAAAAATTAAACAGAAAAAACACCACTCCTTCGTAAGATTCGCGCCAAAACTCAACTAATTTTAAACAAAATAACTTATACTTATTAGTTGTCACGTCATAAGGATTTCAAAACATTCCAACGAAAAAGTTAAGGTAATAATGTTGCAACAATAGATGGCGCTGTACATTTAGTTACACATGCTATGGTTATGTTTTATACGTACTAATATATTTCACTTCGTAGATTCTCCCTGGCCCCCCGATCGACCCGGTCACGGTCGTAAAACTATTGTTAGGCGGCCTCGGCACGTACTAATGTCCCCAGATGACGATCTCGCTGTCCGGATAGCGAGATTAGTCTCTACGACCTCCCCGAATAGGGCCTCCCTCCAAACACGACGCCGACGTCCCCGGGTTCGTCGGCGCCCACAAGGATACACTAGGTATCAAAGAGTGCCGGGGCGCTTCTCGCCCCCACTCAATCGCAATCGTACCCGCGTAACGGGGAACTCCCCTCCTGGCGGTGACTCACCTTCGGGTTCGAGACTCACGCCGGTCGAAGGGACGCCCCCGAGAGCGACAACCCAAGCCGAGGCTTCCCCCGCGGGGAGCCCTTGAGCGTTGGGCGCTATATGGGCTGAGGCTCCTTCAGAGTCTCGCCCCAAAAGTCCGGTGAAGCAGTAATGGCTGCAACAGCCAACTGCATAGTCAGCTCAGAAAAAAAAAAAAAAAAAATTCTCCCTGGCCTTCCGAACGAGTAATGTGTGAATAATTTTTGAAAAGTCTCATGAACACGAGTGAGGCTAGGAATGGGTCGAAGGACTTATTAATGAGAGGTTTTCCGAGACGAATTAAAATAAAAGTTAGTTCTAAAATATAAACTAGATGGCGTTAACTCGACAAGGCGCATTTTTTTAAAAAAACATATGATAAGTTTATCCTCCTTGAAACGTTGTGATTATTTTCTTTCCTTGAGTATTCTTTGATATAAAGTTTACCTCTGTACTGAGAACTCTTATTCGTTATTTTGTTTTTACTTTATTTTTGATGATGAGTAAGAATTACGGATCATGGTCTGTAGCAGACCTGAAACAAGAGCTCCGGAAGCGCAGTGCGAAAGGTACAAGTAAAAAAGCGGTGCTTGTCTAGAGGTATGTACTTTTTTACTCAAAATGCGGGAAAATACCATATAACAAAGCCACATAATTATTTATACTGTATAGTTTTAATTTGGAACACAGCCAAATCACTAAGTTTCAGAAAAAAAAAACGGGTTGCACTCCGGGAGTGCCGGCAGAAGTGAAAACATACTCGCTATTTACTTCCCATCACTTCTTATCCATATTTATTTATTAAAAATAATAACTTTTGTTTATTTACTTTTTTGACGTTGTATATTTGACAGCTTAATCTGTCATAGAATTAAAATCCCATATTCAACCTCCCTGTACTACTCATAATCGCCATATACTAAAAATAAAAACTAACCTAATGTAAATAAAGGTCACTTGTCCTAACGCGAGTGACATCTTACGAATTTTCGATCAGGACACGTGACCTGACGCGAGAACAGTTTTTACCCATCACAAAAAAAGTGCACAGCGCCGCTAAAGAAGTTTTCACTTCAAAAAAATGCTCCCTGTTGGTTCAACGCCATCTATCTAAACTTTTTAAACTATTTTTTTTTCTTTTATTTCAGCCTTCGGAAAATCCCTCAATAGGATCCTACGAATTACGTCAGTCAAGTCGTTGGCCCCAGCGGAATTATTTATTAGCCATGGTGTGGTACGGTTCTGCACCGTTTATGTCTAAAAGTAGGGCAGTAATTTTCTGTATAAGTAGAGTTTGAAGGCCGTACCATACCATAGTTAAGGCCGTCAATAAAACGCATCCAGCAATGGCTTCACGGCGAGAGACTTAGCTTTTCTCAGAAACGCAGGAAAAAGAAAACAGACATATAATCCACACTAATATTATAAAGAGGAAAGATTTGATTGTTTGCTTGTTTGTTTGTTTGTTTATATTGAATAGGCTCTGAAACGACTGGACCGATTTGAAAAATTATTTTTCCATTAGAAGCCGACATTATCCCTGATGAACATAGGCTACTTTTTACCGCGGAAAAATGCTTCATTCCTACGGGAAAACGGGTAATCGGACAACGGGTAGTAAGAATTATCCTTCCCTACCGTACTTATCTATTTCACATAACTTTTAAACGGCTGAACCGATTGGGTTGATATTTTATATGGGTATTTCGATGGTTTCCTGGATGATTTAAAAATACAATTGGACCCGGTAGGTGGCACTGCTGTTGTTATGTCAACTACAAAACGGCTTCACCGATTGCTTTAAAATTTTGTATGTGTATTTCCATGGTTTCTTAGACACGAATGTATTATGCCATTAAAGAGGAAAGATTTGAATGTTTGTTTTTTTTTTTATATAATTGAGGAGTTACCGTAAGAACCTACGCCGATAACGAAATTTAGGGCGAGGCGAAATTTAAGACTGGTAGAAGCTAGTCTTAAATATACAAAACAAGTCTCTGGTGACTGACTGACTGACATATCAACGCACAGCTCAAACTGCTGGTCCTAGAGACTTGAAATTTGCACAGAGATTTCTGTTATTACATATGCGGACAACAAGAAAGGGTTTTGCAAAACTCCACTTGAAATGGGGGTTGCAAGTAGGTACGAAAAATCCTTATTATGTATACCTCTAAGGTGGCAAACAAACCTACGCTCCGTCTGATGGTAAGCGGTCACCGTAGCTAATGGACGCTTGCAACACCAGGGGTATCATTTGCGCGTTGCCCAAGCGTTCCACAACCCAAGCGTTCGCGGGAGGAAATTTCTCTGAAACCGCACTTTACGCGACCATTTCGGTTCTAAAGTGTGAGAATGAATTCCTTGCCGATGGCGAGCGGTGCGATGGTAGAAAGTAGCCGTGGGCATCATTTCGAACACAACCCATTGTACAAGCGGTAGAACACACACAGGGAGGCAAAGTCTCTTCTCAGACTTAAGGGCTCGATACCGCAAGTGAGTTTGAGATCGTCGACAATTCTCACAGCCCGTCGTTGATTCGGTTTTAAGATTATTGATGATTGATTCCACTTCAAAAGAATTAGGTTAAATGACAAAAATAGAGTTGGGAAGGGAAGGAATCAAATCAAGGTATTGATCTACAGACTCATCATTAGTAGTTATCTGATTTGCTAGAGTTTTCCTTATATCACGAAAGTGTCTGTTTATGAACTCGGCAGACACATTAGGGTTCTGTTTGAATTTTTTTAATTCAGTATTAGGTAGTTTTTGCTTATTTAAATTGGTAATATTATTAATACAGTTCCCCAAGGTTTTGGTATTAGCTTTAGCCTTTTGTATGCATTCTGTTTCATATTTATGTTTTAGGTTTTAGGGTTCCGTACCCAAAGGGTAAAACTGTGTTTATATTGCCGCTATAACAAAAAATACTAAAAATCAGAATAAAATAAATATTTGAGGGAGTGCCCATACGACAAACGTGATTGTTTGCTCGTTTTTGCTCGATATTGATAACGGCAATAGGTAGATGCTTGAAATATTTAGTTATATTATATTCACTTTAAAAATAAATAACTAAATTAAAATAAAACAAATCTTTAAGGGGGCTTCCATACAATAAACGTGATTTTTTTGGTACGGAACCCTTCGAGTCCGATTCGCACTTGGCTGGTTTTTACCCTTAGGGTACGGCACCCTTAAAATGGCTGTGGTTTAATTGGTCGTGAAGAAGAGTATCAATAAGGATCCGAATATTTCTGAGTTAAAACGGAAAATTAATGCTGCATCGAGGTTCAGTAAGAAAGCAGCTGCCTGAGATAAATTCCAATTTATCGGCAAAATAGGTGGGCGACTTGCGAGCTCTCGTCCCCTTTAGTAGTCGTGCTCTCTGGTCGCTTGCTAAAGCTGCCGAAGGGCACTTTTGCCAGTCGTCGTTACCACCACTGCGAAAGACCGATGGTGACTTGGCCCATAATCTTTGTCAGTTAGCAGTCTCTTTGCCTCAAACTCGAGTATGAACGACGAAGGCGCTGTACCACATACTATACCTACTATATATATAAAGGGCGATAGATTACATCCATCGAATTACAGGCCGAATCGCTATTACCTCTCTCCTCTCCAAGGTAATGGAGCGTGTGATCAACACACAGCTTCTAGGATACCTGGGAAAACATGACTTGGTCAGCAATGGTCAATATGGCTTTGTCCACGGTCGCTCGACTGGTGACCTTCTAGTGGTAGGTGATTATCTCACACACCAATGGGCACTAGCCTAAGAGAGTCACGGGGAGGCATTGGCATGTAGCCTGGACAAGGCGAAGGCGTTTGATCGGGTCCGGCACCGGGGCCTTCTATCGAAGTTGCCATCTTACGGAGTGGCTAAGAGTTTTGCTACTTTTGCTATAATATAGGGCGTTCCATCTGACTACTTTTTAGCAGAATTGTTAGCGGTTTGCGTTTCATGCTTTCGGTAGCAAAATGATAACACAATCTAATGAATAAAAAATTTTAGCGTTTCGTCTGAGCGGTTTTGCTACGAAATGTTGCTACCAAACACCCATGTCGAGAGGTGGGTATTTTGCGCTACTTCTTGACAACTATCAAATGTGAAACTGAATCTTTTGAGAATAATAGTTATAACGTTGTTTTTTTTAAAGAAAAGTTTATTTTTGCATTATGAACTTTATATTTTTGTTAATAAGAGCGTTCCTTCTGAGCCGCATTTAATTTTTATAGTAAAACCTCATTTTTAGTACCAACTACCCGTTCTGTCTAAGCGCATTTGATAATTTCAGTGGCCCTATTATTGTCCAAACGAAACGCGTTTCGCATCATTTTTTGACAGTTTCGTGTGGGTATGTTTGAGTATTTAATTTGATTTTTTTGTAGATAATTAGGGCGTTCCACCTGGCTACTTTTTAGCAGAAATTGTTAGAGGTTTGTGTTTCATGCTTTCGGGTAGCAAAATCTAATGTTGACTTTTAGCGTTTCGTCTGAGCGGTTTTGCTACGAAATATTGAACTATTAAATTGCAACGTGGCACAAAACGAACGATCTAATTATAACTCCATGAGTTCTGTGTGTTCTCTAAAAGCGGTATTGCCCGGCTGATTAGAGGAGTTGTTGTAAGTTTAATGAGGATCAACGAAGTTTTTAGTTTTGAATGTAGTATTAAAGTCCTTGAAAAAACAAAAATATTGGTATATTTTTTTTGTCATACGACCAAAAATAAGCTAGTAGTATTCAAATTAATGCGTCGATCGCAGAGTTGGCGCGGCGCAGAGTGCGTGACGTCATCTTACTTATCGGCCGCCAGTTAGCCGTTGGCAGTAACAAAGCGCGCAGTGTTTATGTTTGATTCACAGCCTAAAAAAAAGAATTAAGTGGTCAATTTGTGCACGGTTCAACTTTGTAACCATGAATAAATATTGTATAATGCCGAAATGTACAAATACAACTATTAAAACGTCAAGAAAACTATTTTTTTGCGTGCTGAACGCTACGCTTTGTTTGCAGCCTCCCTTTTGGGTAGCACCATCATGACAATCCACGCTCAAAACTATGTCCTCTTTATCATCACACCTAAGCATGCAACAATACGCTTTACTTTTTATCCTATGTTCAGGCGTTATTTTTGCTTTTAAACAGTTAAACATGCCATGCCATGACATGCCGTAACCTTTGGACTTGGACCAGTAATAAATAAACTATATCGGAATAAATATGTAAACCTCAAAATACCTAGGAAGCCTAACAATATATACTCATTATTCACAGTAAAGTTTGGTTTTCTAGTCACTGATTAATGAAAACCGGCCAAGTGCGAGGCGGACTCGCGCATAAAGGGTTCTGTACCATTATCTATAAAAACGACAAAAAAATACGTTTATTGTATGGGAGTCCACCTTAAATAATTTTAATTTAATTATTTCTCTTGAGAAGTTATTATAATAGGTCCAAAAATCGAAATCTCTAAATTTGTGTTTTCTGTACGTTTTGAAACCTGGAGAATCGTTTGTAATCATGTTCAGAGAGATGTGTGTGTGCGTGTATGTATGTATGTAGCTTTTTTTGGCCGTCGATATCTCAAGAACTAATGGACCAAATCGCTCACCGACCATTTTAATCGATATACCACGTAATGACTTAGATATGAAAATATTTTAGAAAAAATCCGTCCAGCGGTTGTTTTTATCGCAAATTTTTTTTTTTGTTTAGCGATAACTTTCCGGTTTGAGAACAGATTTCAACAATTTATACATATATAAAAGGACTAACACGCAAATTGGTTCCATTCAAATTTGGTGAGGATTGGTTCATAGAAACTTAGAATTTAGTATTTGTGGTTAGTAGCAACAAAAATTACATCATCTGTGAAAATTTCAACAGTCTAACTAACACGGTTCTAAGATACAGCCTGGTGACAGACGGACAGATGGACAGACAGACAGCGAAGTCTAATTAATAGGGTCCCGTTTTTACCCCTTGGGTACGGAAAACTAAAAAGAAGCGAGACGGCAAAAACCAGCCATTAATCAACCATGAACTCTGTAAAAATTGCTGGTTATGCTCCCGTTTAGTTTATGTAACGTCAGTTTTCGGGGGCAGGGGGGGGGGATAAATCCCAACTATCCCCCCCTCTGTATACGTTATGAGATATATAATATAAGACTTAGAGTCCGAACCACCACTTAAGTCCTGTCATTAAAACTGGAACTATTGCAAGAAAATTTAATTAAGCAGCGGTGTATCTGTTTTACCTTATTGAAAACCAGATAAATATCAAGTTATACTTTGATAAGGATAGCACTTTGTGGAAAAGGTATCTATTAGGTATAATTCTTATTTACAAGATTTAGTAACAAGACTACTGGTGTCCACTCGATCTTAGATAAAGAATCAAACCCCTCGCACCCTATCGATAGAGAGTAAATTTGCCGGTGGCTACAGATAATACATACCTAGTATACTTACCTAGTTATCGGACTTGAGTGGTGGCGTGGATTCTATCTAACTAAATTACTAAAGTTACAATAAGTAGGCAGATAAATAAGGTGCAACCTTACTTCAGTAGTTTCCAACCACGGATTTCAGCACTGGTAAACTCTGAATGATTACCTAGGTAGTATTCAAATACCATAAAAGAATTCACTTCCGGAAGGTTATGTGTTTGAGCTTGTACAGAACCAGCTTCAACTTTATTAATACTCATAATGTGTAGGTATTGGTTTCATAGTAATTATCACAAATTTACACTCTTGATATGTATCGACACTTTATTTAGGTACATATCGAGTCTCAGCTCCGTCGAGTCGTGAGCGACTTGTGTATAAGTGCACGAGCGCGCAGTCCGTTCAAATACTATGACGTCACACGCAATCGCGGCGCATTGGCTTTTAGCGGCACGGAAGAGTTATTTTATTATTTA
This sequence comes from Apoda limacodes, assembly GCA_946406115.1. Classification (NCBI taxonomy): domain Eukaryota; kingdom Metazoa; phylum Arthropoda; class Insecta; order Lepidoptera; family Limacodidae; genus Apoda; species Apoda limacodes. The sequence continues at coordinate 16,287,888 of OX291559.1, forward strand.
ATATCTCTGTAAGTAACGGTCCGATTTAAATAATTCAAAAAGATTCTTATGTTATAAAGAACAACATAGCTACTATTGTAATGTCTATAATGACAGACGTTCATTATATTTTTAATATGACATTGTATGGAAGTAGTACTACTCTATGACATTCCTCCCCATTTAGTCTAATTGTTCAATGAGAAGAGTTGGACGTCTAATTTGGCGATGACTATGTCGTCGTAGTGGAGTCGCTCCTAGAACTGGTGTTGGTCTTTCACCCGATTCAGGCCATTCCGAATTATTTGCATTCAAACATCTCATATTTGAGGCTGACTCGGTCGTTGGTGTATTTCTAGAATTTACAGAGACGTTTGGGGGTTCAATGAATGTTGCTCGATCACTTGCGAGTAAAAGATTAGGTGATATCATATCTGGTGATCTTGATATTTTTTCAATATCTTTGTTTTCAGTAACAACAGTTTGGTAAAGTTGTTCACTCATTCTTGGACGGATGTGGTCAGCATGTCTTCGTTGTTCTATACCTTCAGGAGTAGTTATAATATATGAATATTTATTAGTTCTTTTAGCGACAACAGCTGGTTTCCACTTATGTTCGCATTGAGTTTTTGTAAATATTTTATCTCCCGGTCTGTAAATAGGAGAAACTTCATCGGTTTTGATATTTTCTTGAATATTTTAGTGCTGCAATGTTTTTCTGAGATTTGCGTACATTATCCAGAAGACATGGCAGTTGACGACCAAACATCATTTGAGCTGGCGATTTTCCTGTTGTACTGTGAGGAGTATTTCGGTATGAGAACAAAAAGTTACGAAGTCTGTTTTTGGTACTCAATTTGTCCCCAGTACTAGCAGCCATTCTTGTCTTTAGGGTGCGGACTAGACGTTCTGCTAACCCATTAGTCCTTGGGTGATATGGTGATGACGTAACATGTAAAATACTTTTGTTTTCACAGTATTCCTTAAATTCTTTTGATGTCAGTTGGGGTCCATTATCGGATACTATAACTTGTGGTATTCCAAAAGTCGAAAAAATACCTTCAAGTTTATCGCATAATTTTGATGTGGTTATTTTTAACATGGGTTTCACTTCGATCCATTTAGACAAAGGATCAGCAAGTACAAGCCAATATTTCCCTTCAAATGGTCCTGCAAAATCAATGTGAATTCTTTCCCACACTCGATTTGGAATTGACCAGGAAAAAACAGGGAGTTCAGGATTGTTTGGTCTGTTTTCTTGACATTTGTAACATATTTTTACATTGGCCACCAAACATAAAACCGTGCAAGAGCTCTCATTGAAGATGACCCAGGATGTCCAGTGTGCAAATACTCTAAGGCCTTAAGTTGCAATGTTTTTGGCATCACAATTCTTCCTTGCCACATAACAATTTTGTTTTCTAAAGAAATTTCATCACGTTTTCTGTAAAACGGCTTAAGGTCACTTTCATTGTGATAGTTTTTCCAATCTAATTTTATACATTGTGATACTTGTCTAAGGATTAAGTCATTTTTAGTTTCTCTTCTGATAATTCCCTCTTTTAATGTTAGATCTCGGATTTTGCCCTGCTGTTGTTGTTCACTTATTTTGTTTACTAATTTTTCAGATTCGCATAATTGTTCATCAGGGTTAGGCATTCTAGACAGGTAATCAGCCACAATATTATGTTCTCCTTTTTTGTATACGATATCATAGTCATAGCTGCCTATTGTCAATGCCCACCTTACAAGTCTGTTATTAACAATCTTAGGTAGATTTCTTTGAGGTCCTAATATATGTATTAGAGGCTTATGATCGGTTACAAGTGTAAATTTCGTTCCTAGTAAGTATTGGTCAAACTTTCTTATTCCAAAGAAGATCGCTAGAGCCTCTCGATCAATGACTGAGTATTTGCTCTCCGCAGGTTTTAACTTTCGAGAAGCGAAAGCTATTGGCTGGTCAACGTTTTGAATTTTATGATATAACACAGCTCCAACGTCCTTTTCGGAGGCATCGCAAGCAAGGTATAATGGTTGGTCTTCATTTAAGGCAATAAGATATTTAGAATTCGTAATGATACGTTTTATGTTTTGAAATTCCTTAACTTCTTTGTCCTTCCACTGCCTTTTTTGTCTATGTCCCGTTAATTTATGTAGATCTGCGCATAACCCATGTAGATGTGGTATGAAACGTTCATAAAAATTTACAAGTCCAAGGAAGGATCTGAGTTCTTTGGTGTTTTTGGGAGGTGGTGTTTTTAATATAGCTTCGACTTTGGATTTTGTAGGACTTGCTCCTTTCTTGTTTATTAGATGTCCTAAATATTCAATTTCAGGTTGCAAAAAGCAATATTTTTTTTAATTTACTTTTAAGCCAGCTTTTTGCAATCTTGTTAACACACTATACTCTGAATATGCGTTGATAAATATGCTCTACCAGATTTAATGCAGCAATTCTCAAAATTTCCTTCAGAGTCACATTCCTTACAAATGTGATTTTTTAGCAGAACGATCGTTGTAGTTGTGTTTTTCATATTTGCCACAACGTCTGCATTGGCCTGGTTTTAGTTTCCTGGGAGTGTTGAAATTTTGTTCTTTTATGCCCTGTTTACTGTTTTTGATATTTATTTTATTCGTAGAATGTGCTGTGTCATTTTCAGCCATTTCTCGTGAGCGGGCTGTATTAAAAACTTCAGTAAAAGTAATTTCTATTGGTTTGTCGTTTGACGTTTGTTTTTGTAAGTCAGGCCATCTCTGCCGTAATTCAATTTCTAGCTGTTCGTGATCTAAACCAGTAGCAAAACGGTCACGTAGTTGTCGTTCAAGTAATACTTCCTTATAGCCACAGTCTCTACTAAGTTCTTTCAGTCTGTTGGCATAATTTTCCATAGATTCTGTACTTTCTCTAGTAGAGTTCCAAATATAAGTGCTTGTATCTTGTTTTCTTTGTGCGAAGTAAATCTAAAAGTTTCACTTTTAAATCTTCATATACAGTTTTCTCGAAATCAGGGGTGAATGCAATTTTTACTTGATGGTATGTTTCAGGTGTCAAACATGCAATGAGTAGGTCTTTTCTCAAAATATCACATTCAGTTCCCCACATGTTGCATTTGGCTTCAAAATAATCGATAAAATTTTCGACAGTAGTAGTAGAAGGGTTAAATTTATCATTTTTAAAATTGATTATTAGGTTTGTTTTACCTTGTTTTTGCTGTTGTGATGTAGATACTACATCATTGTTTGAATTCGGTGTGTTTTGTTTTGTAACCAATAGTTGTAATATTTGGGTAATTTGCTGTTGTTGAGTTTGTTGCATTTGAAGTAGTTCTGTGAATTGTTCCGTATTCATTGTTTTTTTTCTCTTCGTCGCCAATAATATATCTTTGAATTATAACATTTTATACACAAATATAGTTTATATTTATTGTAATGTCTATGATGACAGACGTTCATTATATTTTTAATATGACATTGTATGGAAGTAGGACTACTGTATGACAGGTACCAATTGTATTTAATTTGTTTTAACAGTACTGATCCTCATTCTGGTAACACTGACCATAATTTTATAAAAAATATTTCAAATGGTAACGGAATGGTGAGTGGATTAGTAGTTTTTGAAATATTTTAAACATACAAAACGTGCTATGTGAAACCTCAAGAGACATTTTAATTAGTGTGATTTAATGTGTATCAAATATCATGGAACCTTCTAAAGAACCGATCGCTGTGCGTATTGCCCGGCTAAACCGACTAATATTGGGTAAAGTGACTACTGGATCATGTAAATTTAGCAAAAGGACAATAGACCGTGAAGCTCTATTGGATGCTTTAACAGTTTTATATGATGATTGCAATGAAGATCCTATCAAGAAAACTGATGAACTAGTGCGAGCCTTCCTGGACAGATGTGAGTACAACCTTGGTTTTTTTTCTCTTGCGCCCCCTTTTAGTTAGTCTCACCCAAAAGGGGGCGCTATTTTGTTTACATCCCCTTTTTACTGACCCAACCTGGGAACTGACACTTGACGACAATCCCAATATCAATCATACAGCAAAATTAAATTTTCTTGAATGAAAGCTTATATTTATACTTACAATAATATAAATAAATTTATATTATGGGATTTTTTTGGTTTAAAAGTTTTTGATACCAAAATCACAGCAATAGTGAAAGTGGTAAAAAGTTACCCCCCATTCTTATATTGAATTCAAAGTCAAATGCTTTATTTCTCAAAAATCGGATATTGTCACTAAGCAATAACTGGCAACAAGAAAAGGCGAAAGGAACTCCAGCAATCACTTTTAATTTTGGTCAATCAATACAAATTGTCAAGTAACTAATGTTAACAAAAACTTATTTAATCCCATGCATATTAATGATTTCTGTAGTCGTTAATTATGCAATGGGCTATTTTATTTTTGTTTTATTTATTTATTTGGGCAACAAACAGTCATATACATCAAGTTAATTGTACAATATTTTTAGATTCTAGACCTTGAGTGCCACAAAAAGTCCTTAAAGCAAAAATACTTAAGGGAGAGAGTTAATGTGGTGGAAACTTATTTGCTTAGGATATCATATCATAGCAAAACTCTTTACTAAACTTAACAGTTAATCCCATTAATATTATAAAGGCGAAAGTTTGTGAGTGTGTATGTTTGTTACTTCTTCACGCTCCAACCACTGGACGGATTGGGATGAAACTTGGCATACATATAGGTTAGGTCCTGAAATAGCATATAGGCATTTGTCCCGAAATTCCAGAAGGAATAACAATAATCAAGATTTTTTTTTTTTTTTTTTTTTTAATTATTATTATTATGCGATCAGTCCTTCCGACTATGAGCAAATGTGTGGAATGGGATTAGGCATGAGGAGATATTCCCCAATAGGAACATCTTCCATTGCAAGGTTCTGCGCCGTTTCAAGCGATTCACACAATCAGGCAATGTGAGTTGCACAGCCAACTGGTTAGGATGGTTAATGAGTCTTGTTCTGTATTTACTAGCGGATGCCTTAATTTCGTCTTTTACTTTTGGCATGTTCAAGTATTCATGTACTTCACTGTTTCTGATGAACCAGGGAGCATTGCTAATTTGCTTGAGGATGTAATTCTGTGCTCTTTGGATTTTGTTTATGTTGGAATCGCAACAGGCACCCCATAACTGAATCCCATAGGTCCAGACTGGTTTTATAACGGCCTTGTAGATTAAGAGCTTATTGTCCAGTGACAGTTTTGAGTTTCTTCCCAAGAGCCAGTAGAGGCCCTTGTATTTGAGATTGACCTCTTTACCTTTTGTCTCTATGTGTTTCCGCCATGTCAGCCTTCGGTCCAAGTGTAGCCCTAAGTACTTCACTGTGTCACTCTGAGGTAACGCCCTACCACTAAGGTAAACAGGAGGACAGGTATCTCTGCGCAGGGTAAAGGTGACTTGCACTGATTTGTCGGGACTCACTTTAATACGCCATTTATCACACCAGAGGCTTATTTCATTGAGGCTTATTTGAAGTTTAGCAGTGGCATCAGCTGGATCTTTACTTGAGGCTAGTATTGCCGTGTCATCTGCATAGGTAGCGATAGTTACTCCAGGTGTTAGTGGCAGGTCAGAAGTGTATATGGTGTACAAAACCGGACCAAGCACGGAACCTTGGGGCACACCAGCAAGTATTTCATGGAAGCCTGATGAGCAGTTATCTTCTCTGACTTGGAAGATCCTATTGCTGAGATAGGATTCGAGTATTTGATAGAAACTATGAGGTAGCAGTAGTTTAATTTTATAGAGCAATCCCTTATGCCAGACCCGGTCGAAGGCCATTTGGACGTCAAGGAATGCCGACGAGCAATATTCTTTTTTCTCTAAGCTATCACTGATATGTTTGCACACTCTATGTATTTGTTCAGTCGTGCCGTGCTCTGGTCTGAACCCAAATTGGTGGTCTGGAGTCACGGAGTTTTCGCACATAGCACGTGAAAGTCGTCGAAGTAGTATCTTTTCCAGGATCTTGGACATTATGGGAAGTAAGCTAACCGGTCTGTAGGATGATAGTTCATGTTCGGGCTTTCCAGATTTATGGACCATGATTACTTGTGAGACTTTCCATAGTGCAGGGAAGTAAGATGTTCTAATGATACAATTAAAAAGCGTGGTCAGGTAAACTTTTGCTTTACGCGGAAGCTCTGAGAGGACCTTTTTGTCTATGAGGTCAAATCCTGGGGCTTTTTTATTGTCTAGTTGGCTAATGATTCTCGTTACTTCTCCTGGTGTGACTGCTTTTAGAGGGAGATCGAGTTGGAAGTCTTGTTGAAGGATGTCGTCTATGTCGGCTTCGCTAACAGTGGCATCATTGGGAACAAATACTTTGTCGAGGTGACCGGCAAATGCTATTGACTTTTCCTGTTTCGTTCTGTCCCATTGGTTTCCTTCTTTTCGTATAGGTGGCTTGGGGTTTATTGGTTGGTTTCTATTTTTGCATGCCTTCCAGAGGGAGTAGTCAGTATTTGCAGTAGCAGTTAGCAACAACAAGTTTAATTCAATGGCTTCATTTTTTTTTGCCTGTAAAGTTTGTTTTACAATTTTAGAATAGTTGTTAAATGCCCTTTTATCATGGGGGTGCCGGCTAGAATGCCACACTCTTCGTAGTCTCCTTTTCTCCAGAATTAGTGCTTTAATTTCTTGTGGTACATAAGCCTGTCTTACATTCTTGGGTTTTACCTCTTCTGTGCTGTTCCAACAAGCTTTCTGGACTTCAAATGTAAATGCAAGAACTGCATCGTCAATCTCATCCTCATTCTTTAGGGAAACCCGTAAGTCCAAGGAGTCCTCGAGCAAGGATCGAAAGAGTTTCCAGTTTGTCTGATTATTATACAGTCTTGGTTTGTTCTGATCCTTTAACGCATTGGCACTGATTGTAAGTATGACAGGGATGTGGTTAGAGGATCCATCTAGGCAGGAGTCAATTTGGTAGAAGAGTCTAGAGAGTCCCTTCATTAGGAAGAAATCCAAGACATCTGGCAATTTATTTGGGTCGGTCGGGTGTGGCAATTGTTGTCAGATGCTGCCTATCGATGCACTTTTTAAGTTCCCTGCCTCGTGTGGTTATTAGTCTTGACCCCCACTGCAGATGTTTCGAGTTCCAGTCTCCTCCGGCTATGAAACGAGAGCCTAGACTTTTGATGTATGCACTGAACTGTTCCTCTGTTATTCTGTGTTTTGGAGGACAATACACTGATGAGACATTGAAATCACCATTTCTATCTCGAATGTTTACCGTGGTAGCTTGTATGTGGTCTGTTCGAAACTGAGCGAGCTCGTAGTGTTCAATTGAGGCTCTAATTATGATAGCTGATCTGCCATGTGCAGTGTCGTCTGGATGGTTTGTCATGTATATATTATAGTTTTTTATCTTTATGAAGCTTTTGTGAGTGAAGTGGGTCTCAGATACCATTAGAATATCTATGTCATGGATTTTTAGTAGCATCTCAACCTCAGCATTGTTGGGTGTTAAACCATTTGTGTTCCAAGTGGCTATTTTTAGTTTATTTAGTTCAGCGATAATTTATTGACTAGTGTTGTCAAGAGCCCCAGCATGTTGCTCATTTGTTGTAAGATAATGTCTAATTTTTGGGATTGTTTGATAAATATTTCTTCTAATCTTGAATATGACATTTGTTGATGGTTTTCTAGCTCAATTTGAGGGTTAAAAGGTTGATCTGGCAGATTATTTTTGAGAACTTCACTGTACCGTTTCCCAGTTTGGATATTGCTGTGGTTTGGAGCCAGTTCTTTAGTATTACCATGTACAAGGGTGGGAAATTGGGATGAGGTTTTTTCCACTCTTAGGAAGGTTCGCTTTTGTGTTTTTCTGGCCTGGATCTCTATGTAGACTTCACAGCCTTTATAATTTGATGGATGAGGACCATGACAGAGAGCACATGTAGCAGGAGTGGAGCGGTCAACCTTTGGACAGTTTTTAGTCAAGTGTGGTTCTGCACATTTAAGACAGCGAGCTGGCCTCATACAGTAGTTTTTGGTGTGCCCATACTGTTGACACCTTTGACATTGGACAATTGTATTTCTTTTTTTTGGATCTTCTATGGTAACAGCTTGGTGATATATGTGTGTTATTTGCTTGGCAGCTTTATTATTAGGACCAGACTCCAAATTTACAAAGAATGTCGTAGTAGGCTTTTTGTCCGGTCCGAATCTAGCATTGATGATTTCCCCAATCACAGCGTTTCCTGTCTCTTCAAATGCTGCTTTTATTTCTTGATGTGGGGTTGTGGGATGTAGGTTCTTAACAACAAGTCTATAGTTTCTTTTATCTTTTCTATTAAAAGTATGTCCGATAAGACCTTTCTCTCTAATAGCTGATATTAGCTTTTTGTAGACTTCTGTATCTAGACATATAATTCTTATTTGGTTTTTATTAACAATCTTATATGTAAATGTATCCCTTGTAGCTACTGTCTCTAAGAATTCTGTAAGTTTGTTAACATTCTCAATACCGTATAAGATAATTGGAGGGGGCTTGTATACTCGTTTCTCATAAGGTTTGGGCTCATCTTCTGTTAGGTCGATCTGTAGGCCATGGAACCTATTGGTATCTTTAATTGTCTCAGGAGATGGCGTCTGTGACATCTTCTTTCGCTTGCTGCTTCTAATTGTTGGAACTCTTTGCCATTCGGGAGGACTAGGTGAGCTTTTGATGATCTTCATTGGCGACTGACTTTTCTGTTCCCTAGTTATAGCTTCGAACTCTGCTGTATTTCCAAGAGATAGGCTTCTTGGTCTATTCACAAGCAAGCTGGGGTGGAATGCCTGCTGAACAAATCGCTTTCCAGTAGTATTCACTGACGTAGATGCCTGGTTACTCACATCTATGCAGTCTTCGGTAACCAATTTCACACTCCCTGGCCCGGGTACCAGAGAGCGCCGGGGGTTAGCCGGATCGCATGACAAATTACATTCTCTAATTGACTTTTCCATGTTTTTTACGAAGGTTTTGGGAAGGATAATCATAGCACTTTCCCAAGGTGCTATGTCCACACTTTTAGGGGTATTTAATGCCGCATGGCTAGTGGTAGCCGTTCGATAGGTTACTTAACCGCCGCCCATTTTTCGGCGTTGCTGTTCATTTGGCACCACCCATGGAGCACGTGCAGGGTGGTAAAAGTTGTTGGCTGGGGTGGTCTAGCCTGCGGACGCGAACAGCACTACTCCCCTATAATCAAGCTTAAACAAACTATAGCTTGATATATCAAACTTCATTAGTGTAATTAAGGAGTAAATCACAGTTGCCGATAACCAAATTTAGTGCGGGGTAATTCAGGAGTAAATCACAGTATCAATACTGAGATTAAAGAAAGGAGTTTGGTTGTTTGTCACGCTTCAACTATTGGATGGATCGGGAAACGCTCAACTGATTTAGTTGGAATTTGTCTGAGTTCCGGGGAACAACATAGGCTTTATTTAATCCTGGAAAATTAAAAGTTCCCACGGGAATAACTATAACGTTTGTTACTTAATCATGCTGCACTGGGAGCATTTAAATGGGCTGAAATTTTGCACACAGAGATATTTAAAGATACGGAAAAGGACAAAGGCTGCTTTTGAAATTCAAAAGTTCCGGCGGGAGTAACTATAACTGAATTCTGCGAACGAGCCATAGCTGCAGCTATAGCTTGCTATAATAAACTTCTTTAGTATAATCAAGGAGTTGCCGTAAGAATCCTACGCCGTTAACCAAATTTAGGGTGGGCGGAGCCACGGGCAAAGTCTAGTCAGTAATAAATATTAGCGACATGAATCAAATATAATGAATACAATTATAAAAGATCTATGTGCCAAAAATTGTGAACAAAAGGAGGTATAAATGTTTCCCATTCTGAGATCAACTATTTAAAGAAAAGCTTTCTGTGCTTTTTGTGAACACTCCTTACGAAAGGCATAAAACAGACACCAAACAGTAATACCGAAGTCTAGTATGGATCTAAATAGGTTTGAAAGGTTTGCTAAGTCTTTACAAAAACCCTAACTGTTTAAAAGCTTTCTGTACAATATTGTCAATATGAGGATTAAAGGTCAATTTGCTGTCTAAAAGTATACCAAGGTTAGGGACCATTAACTCTAGAAATAAATTGTTCGTCTAGCTTGTAATTATAGATTATAGGATTCTTTTTTGAGTGTAGGGTTGAGAGTAAGCACTTGTTTGAATTTAAGAAAAGTTGATTATCCATGTGATAAGAGACAAGGGAATTTATATTCGAACGCAGTTTAATACAATCATCCAGTGAAGTTATTATTTTGTAAAATTTTGTATCGTCTGCATATAGAAGATAATAACTATGGCAAAGGAAACTTCCTTTGTCATTGATATAGAAATTAAAAAGTAATGGCCCAAGAAGTGAGCCTTGAGTCACACCAGATGAGACAGGCATAAATTTTGGTGTAAAACCCTTAAGTCAAACAGCCTGAGAGTGGTTATTGATATAGGATGATATCTATCTCAGAAGTTCTCATTTTATTACAGACTTCTTAAGCTTTTCCAACAATAAATTATGACTTATATTATCAAACATACACTGAGTCTATTATCTGCCTTTATCCATGGCCTGCAGCAGGAAATTATCAAAATTAATTATGGATATTATCCTATCAACAGATCAAACTTTAAAAAAACCCATGCTAGTTGAGTGCTATAAAGTTTTTTATCGAAATTGATAACTGTTCAGCAATAAGTTTTTCTAATAATTTTTCAAAAATGCAATGTTTAGAAAAAGGCCAATATTGGGTAATATTATCTCTCATATAATTTTTTTTAGTTACGGGTGTGACCAAAGCTTTTTTCCAATTAGCAGGGAATACACCTGTGGATAAAGATTAGCTGAATATGTACGTAACAGGAAGTGTATTCTCATCAGCACATCGAGAAATGACAATAGGATGAATATAATCAGGACCAGAACTTTTGTTACAGTCAACACTTTTTAATTACTTATAGACCTTATCTGACTTTATTTAAATGCAACAAATGCTATGAGCACTGTCATACTCAAGGTTACTTATATTTTAATTTCGCGGTGGTTCAAAGATGGAGTGCAAATAGTCATTTAACAGGTTGCATATTATAGTGCTATCACTAGTTGTATAGCTGTTGTATTTTAAATCTTGTGGTATATCTGCTTGCAATTTTTTGTCATTTATCAGGTTGCATATTATAGTGCTATCACTAGTTGTGTAGCTGTTGTATTTTAAAGCTTGTAGCCTTGCGATTTTTGTCTTAACATAAGTCCAAAAGCATTTGGAATTATGTTTTATATTTTATTTTTATTTTATATTCGTTTAATAATTGGCTTAACTGAGAGAAACTCATAAAGTCGGCTGCCAGTATAGCAAGTTGGTCATTATTGGCATTCAAAGACTCCTGATATCAGTACCACAATGCTTTGGAAATATTATAGGCTAACTGGTATTGTCCCCACAGCTTGTTGCGATTGCGAATCGAAACGCAGCGTGCTACCACTCCGCCGCGGGTCCGCTCGTCTCCTGACACTGAGCTTGTTTCTAAAAAAATGTTGTCTCAACAATAAGGTTTCGACAAGTTTCTGATTTAACAAAAATTTTAACTTTTCTTTTAATTTACATACTTACATATGCAGGCATTGCTACTATTTTATTGTAAAAGTGGATACATTGTCCTTTAAATAATGTATCTATTTTCTGAAGCCTAGTGTGGATCAGATCAAGTTTGTATCTATTTCAACTATTACGATTATAAGTTTCACTATTCCTTTTAAAATAACCAACATTTTTATGAACATAAAATAAAATATTTACTGTATAATGAGACAGTAAGATTAAAATCTTGATTTATTGAAATTTATCTTTAACCTCTACATTTATTGGTTAAACTTTCAGATCGAAGTACATTGGCAGAGCTGAGAAGGAGCCGCGTATGCATATCTGATTTTGATACACTGCAAATCATTGGACGGGGGCATTTTGGAGATGTTCATGTAAGTTTTCTAGTAACTTTTCAAACATTTTATGATTTTTAAGCCCTATTACAGTCCACTTTTATTAGTTACTGAGCCCACAAATAATTTATTGATATTAGTATTAGGTTCCAAGTTCTTTTAATAATATTTTGTCCTTAGATTTTGTGTATGACCCACTTGAAACTATGCAATAACTAACAATAAAATATTCATATTTCTAAATTAATATATTTGATGAAAATGTTTTCACTGAAAATTTCTGTAACACTTTATATAAATAATTATTACTGAAGGGCACTTATCTTACATTCTAACATCCTTAAACGGATTTTAAAACACAGATGGTTCGGGAGAAGCAGACAGGAGATGTTTATGCATTAAAGACACTACGGAAAGAAGCCCAGAAAAGAGCAGCTGGTGCTGTAGAGGACGAACGAGATGTGCTTGCTACAGCTGTTGGACCATGGGTGCCCAAGCTGCAATATGCTTTCCAAGTATGTATCTCCTTTAAATTTTTTGAACGCGTTTATGGGAGGGAGGGCGTCAAGCCGAATCTCACGTGTGGGAATGGGGGTCTCGGCAAATATTTTTTTCTAAAGAAACAGTCTAAAATTGTGAGGAATTGTGTAAAAGATGCTATGACAAAATCATACACAATTATATTTATCGCAGTTATGCAAATGTCACAATGAAACAAATTATGTTTAAGATAAATCTAATGCAATAAAAAATAAAATTGAAAAATCTCACGTGAGATTGGGGGAGGAGTTTTAAGCCAAATGTCATGAAATCTCACCATCAGAAGAGTGGGATTGAAAAATCGCCTCACGTAATTAATGGACGCCTCCTTTTTACTGTAAATTTTGGTTTTTTTTTGTGTTGTCCTAATATTCGTTTATGTGACAAACCAAGGGCTTTTAACACAAAGTTCTTTGCAAAGTCTCCACGCTGCAAATTGCACTCTTCAATCAGTTTTCTGTTCCACAATCTTTTGATAATTATAGGAGTCAATTGCCAACTCTTCACTTTGCATGTTGTTTGTTATGAAGAATGAAGAGTGCAGACTTGCAGAGTTGTATCATAAAATAGGCCCCTATTTTTTTACTATGCAATTTTGTGGTCGAACATTAATATTAAGTACATTATTTAAAATATTTCAGGACATAGGTCATTTATATCTGGTAATGGAGCTATGCGGTGGGGGCGACCTGGCGGGGCTATTGTCTCGGCGGAACCATCCATTGAGTGAGCGTGACGCCGCATTCTATATTGCCGAAGTCACACATGCACTGAAAGCACTACATGCTCTTGGATATGTACATAGGGATGTGAAACCACATAATATATTGTTAGACAGGTGTGTAAAATCAATTAGCTACAGAACCGTATGACACATTTATACATTTATACATATACAACAACATTTATTACATACTAGGTTTTGCCAGCAACTCCGCCCGCCCTAAATTTGGTTATTGGCGTGGAACTCCTTAATTATTATACTAATGACGTTTGCTACAGCAAGCTGTAGCTATAGCTATAGTTCGTTTAAGCTCGGTTATAGTTATTCCCGCGGGAACTTTTGAATTTTTCGCGATAAATAGATAGAAGAGATAGCCTTTGTGCTATTCCAGGACCTAATCTATAGGTGTGCCAAGTTTCATCCCGATCCGTCCAGTGGCTGAAGCATTATTGAATAACAAACATCCATCCAGACATTTTTACAAACTTTCACATTTATAAAATTAGTAGGATAATACTAACTTTTGCATGCAGGAGCCACATCACTCACAAAACTTGGTATTAAGTCTACGGTGGCTCCTACATTGTAATAAGAAAGTTTGCTATAGCAAGCTGGTCATCCATGTGGAATTTGGTTATTAATTCTGTAGGATTCCTGACCCGAAATCTGTGTCTTGGATAATGGAAACTCTTGTGGACACTCAAGGACACCATCTTTCTACAATGTTTATGGCTTACCGCAATAATATTTATTGAGTTCCCAATATTATACTTCCTCAGTTAGCTAAAGTAAACTAAACCAATCTTGTGCACTACTTCCTGAGTAACCGTGTTGTTTAAAATTGGAACACACATCCTCATAGTTTTCTGTGTGCTATATAATAATAATACATATTTTTGGACAACACACACAGCATCGCCTGGTCCCAAACTAAGCAAAGCTTGTGCTATAGATACCATACAATGGATACAAAAACACACAAGTATATATATATATATATATATATATATATATACTTTTTTTGTAAATACATATTTTTTTACACCACTAAAATTTGTCTTGAGCTGAAACAAAAAATATATGTATTTACAGAAAAAATATATATGTATTTGTATCAGTTATTTTGACACCCATTGTATACGCTTTGCTTAGTTTGAGACCAGATGACCATATGTGTAATATCTAGGAATATTCATTCATTTATTTCATGATGCTAAGATCTCTTTGAATGTGTGAACAGATGCGGTCACGTGAAACTTGGCGACTTCGGTTCGTGCGCGCGACTCTCCGAGGGTGGGTGCTCCGCCGTGCCCGTGGGGACTCCGGACTACGTCGCGCCTGAGCTGCTCGCGGCGGCCGAATGCGCATCCCGACACACTGTCTGTCTCGAATACTGTCGCGGCATTGTCTCTACTGCCATTGTGGGTTCGCACGCTACACGCTTACAGCTTGCTTTTTCACACCTCGTAGATTAGTTACCTCTTTTAAGCACCTTGTCAATATGTATATGGAATGAAACAAATATTTTACTTATTTGTTTTAAAAAAAAATACTCTGGCTCTTTAAAAATAGTCTTCTGTGATTTTCCAAATTGAACTATGCTCTCCGATTTTTAATTCCACGTGTTCTCTGATGCTAAAAACACCAAAAACAGCGACATATTGGTATCTGAAAGCAAAGAGAGTAGAGTATATGACCTTGACGTCATCGTCAATATGTGCGCATGGATTTATACAATTTGAAAAGAGCATTAAGAGCCAATTAAAATACAAAGCAGGTAATCATATAGGCATAGAACTACTTTTCCTGACTACATTGTTTACTAAGAATCCAACATTTGGCAACAGGTGGATTCCATCTTTCTGCACATCTAAAGACTACTATGGGATTAGGACAAGTATACTTTAATACAAGTATAAGTAATTTTTTTTTTCCTAATCCTGCCTTAAGCTCTGCAACATGTTTGTGTACATCCTCAGTTGCTATATATATTATATATTAATGTAGAAATTTTACTTTAAAATATAGATTTGGTATTGCCATAGATTTATGACGTAATTGAACCTGTGCAAAGTAGGGTGGATTCCTTGTATGTAATTTATTTTGTACTTGATACTTTATCAACTTTATACTGTAAAAATTACAACGTTAATAATAAAAAATAAGGTTATTTTCCCCAATTACAAAATAATGGGTGATTTTTTTTACTTTCAAATAAACAATTTAAAGATTATATGCCAATTATTATATATCATAGCAAATTAAACGATAGTGAGCAAAAATCTTTTGAAATGGAGCCTTCGAGAAAAATATTCTGGAATCCTGCATCAAGAACTCTGTCAGCTGAAAGAGAGAATAGAGAAGTAGATAGAGAGAGAATATAAGAGTAAGATTGAAAATTTTAGTGATTTTGGCTTGCATGACAGAATTGAAAGTTGACACAAAAATAATATAACTGATACTTGTAGCATATAAGTAAATTATTAACTTAAAGGTGAGACCGTTGCTCATGTTTCCATACAAACATAACTATGAACCTTTCACTACCTTCTCAAAATGTGTCTTTTACCATAGTTATCGGTTTTGTTGGATAAAGGCGCCTATGAATGCTAACTAGCGACGCCACTAGATATTTTTTATTTTCTCTTGGTACAAAGCGTTTTTCTAAAACAAAATAAAAAATCGGCCAAGTGCGAGTCGAACTCGCGCACGAAGGATTCCGTACCATTATCTATAAAAACGGCAAAAAAATCACGTTTGTTGTATGGGAGCCCCCCTTAAATATTTGTTTTATTCTGAATTAATTATTTATTTTGAAAGTGACTATATAACTAAAGACTCTGTGAATATTTGAAGCATCTACCTGTTGCCGTTATCAATATCGAACAAAAACAAGCAAAAAAATCATGTTTGTTGTATCGCAGCCTCCTTAAATATATTTCATTCTGTCTTTTAGTATTTGTTGTTATAGCGGCAATAAAATTACGGTTCATGTGGTACAACCTGGTGACAGACTGTAGAGCGGAGTCTTAAGTAATAAACATTAATTAAAGAGGCTAGTCAGAAGCTATTTTTAGAATGTTTTTAAGAATATGTCTGAGTTTTAATTTTTATTTGTGCTAAAAACCACTTTTACACATTGAACATTCTTTGAAAACGCTTTGTTTGTACTAAAGTTGTAGAAAATTAAAAATAAATAAATAAATAGTGGCCTTAATGTTTATTCATGAAGTGTTAATAAATTAGATGATACTCTAATGCATTATAAAAAAATTAATGTTTTGTGATAAGTTAGTTACTCCAACAAAAACTCTGGTTTACCTTATTATTCAGTTTAATTTTTAAATAATTTCTTGTGACTACAGTATAGCAATGTATATACTAATCATACATTACATTTTAAGAAGAGAATGGTTTATATTTGATAAAGTTTGTAAGGAAATTTCTAAATCGGTTTTACCTTTATTAAATTATTTTTATTCCGAAAATATTTGTTATGGTGTTTGGTGTGTACAAAGTTTTTAAATATTATAATAACTGCATGAATTATCCATTTAATTTTAATGATACAAAAAAATCATTTGCATAGTTTAGTTAAAAAAATTATTAAAATTACGTTGAAATCAAAGTCATTTTTTTTCTACAAACACTTGATTCATCGAAATTATTAATTGCTATTATTTTACTCTCCCAGCCACCCATATCACAATATGGATTTGTACCGAGAAGAATCCGGCAAGAAACTCTACTTTTTTGAATTACTAAATTTGGTGAACAAAATATCTTATTATACATCACTTTAATAAATACAAGTCAAATCCTCAAAGTTTCGATAAAAAAAAATAACAAAATAATTCAAACAACGCTTTTGCACATATTATTTTCTTAAGTAAGGCCATAGAATTTTAAATCATTTTCATTTACATTTAATTTACCTATGCGGTCTGTAATCTTCAGTCCTATGAATATTTATCATTTATACTCTGAAATGCTGTAGTATTTTGTTACAAAATTTTTTTTTTTTTTTTTTAATAATTTTGCTTTATAGAGTAGTGCATTAGGCAGCCCTAGTTATAAGTCTCAAACGGAAAGAGATATATCTCTAGAAGCAATCATGCGATCAGTAGAGAAGGTAAAGTTCCATAAATAGGTTAAATAATGAAAAATAATAAATAATTAAATAGGTTTCTTCAAATGTGTTGCAAAACTGCCTATAAATAGTTGTGGTTGTCTTGTGGACTAATAAAAGTACATGTTGTCTACTAACATGATAATCGAATTACTAGCATACTAACAAAAAACGTAGAAATAGAATTATCATTTACAAGTGCGTATTTACGTTACTCATACATCTAAGGCTGATAATATTGTGAAGTCAAGGAATAATTTGATTTAGAACTCTGTCAGAATATATGGTTATGGAGTTAGGTTATGTGTTATCAGTTATCTCAGTATTATAGTACACTAGCTGAGCGCACAGCTCTGCTTGCGCTAAATAAAACTAAAGGATCGCCATTGGACTCCTACCGCAACCCCTTGATTATAGTGAGGAAATTTGCTATAGCTGTATCAATGGTTATTTCATTATAGTTATTCCTACGGCATTTTGTAAAATTTCTATAGTATAATATAATAAAAGCATACGAGTCTATTCTGGGTATAAACTATCTTTATTACAAATTTTACCCAAATTGATTGAGTTGTTTTAGTTTAAAGGAGATAACAAACATTCTAACTCACACTTCAACAACTTTTGTATTTAGTATTTTATCAGGCTTTTATTTAATGTCTTTAAGTAATTAAACTTTTTAGTAAATTAAAGTCTCACAAGTAATGAAAGTCGTACGTTTATGGCTACAAATATCTGTCTTTTTGTCCTACATATATATATAATAGTATCAACATATAAAGTAAGACCATCTGTTTTCTTCAGTAAAAGTCATAGAATTTCTTTCAGTCAGCCTGCGATTACTGGTCGCTGGGCGTGGTCGCTTTCGAACTAGTCACACTGAAGAGGCCGTTCTCCACAGGGGATGAAGACTCCTTTGCGCAGATTCTTGGTAATATACAGAAGTGAGTATGTAGAAAATCAATTATACAACACGAAGGTTAAGGAAAATTCAATTCAGTTTTTTTCCTTATAAACTTCGTCCCCGTGTACCTTACAGAACCCTAAACTTATCAGATCAAAACATAGACTTTTACCATCGGGAATAAAATCACTTTCTAACAGAAAAAGAATTTTTCAAGTCAAGCCAGTAGTTCCAGAGATTACCCTTCACATATTACAAACTTACTAAACCTTCTCTCTCCGTTTTTAATATAAGTATAAATAGGTATATTATGTTACATATATACTCTTTAAGCCCACTTTCTTAAGTAATTAATGTCTTGCAATCAGTCTTTAAAAGACTTCTTCGATTTTTTAAATTCATACTAATATTATAAATGCGAAAGTCACTCTGTCTGTGTGTGTCTGTTACCTCTTCACGCTTAAATTGCTGTACAGATTAAGATGAAATTTGTCATGTAGATAGTTTGAGTCTCAAGAAAGGACATAGGCTACTTGAAAACTTCAAGTGTGAGTTAATTTTTTTTCTTTATTTGAGGAGTTGGCGTAGCCATCTTGCACCGATAATCGAATTTAGGGCGAGTGAAACCGCGGGCAAAAGCTAGTAAGAATAAGGGCTACTCTTTTATCATTAAGAAACTATAATCACTCCTATTGGAATTACATCTACTTTTTCACTTTATGCAATTGTAAAGTTCTGCACTTTCTTAATTGTTAATCCTGATTTTGGCAGGTACGAACGCGATCCAGAAGCAGAGCCCCCTTTCGACCCTCTGCCTTGTGGCCCGTCGGCCTCGTGGCGCTCCCTGGTGTCGGGTCTACTCCGAGTTAACCAGTCGCGTCGATACAACTACCTTGACACTTTGCAGCACCCTGCACTGGCTCACTTATCGCTGCACGCTATAAGAGATCAGGTACACAAGTTAATTTAAAATTAGATACACACCATTTTCAGAAAATGACACGGGGTAAATGTGTCAGAAATAGCTTGATTTGTAGCGAAAATTATAATGCACAAAGTTAGTCGCTACTAAAATGTTATAAGGCCAATATTATAAAGAGGAAAGATTTGATTGTTTGTTGGTATTGAATAGGCTCCGAAACTACTGGACCGATTTGAAAAAAATCTTTTACTTTTAGAAGCCAACATTATCCCTGATGAACATAGGCTACTTTTTATCGCGAAAAAATGCTTCATTCCTACGGGAAAACGGGTAATATGACAACGGGTAGTAAGGATTATCCTTCCGTACTTATCTTTTTCACATAACTTCTAAACGGCTGAAACGATTGGGTTGAAATTTTATATGGGTATTTCGATGGTTTCTTGGATGATTTAAAAATACAATTGGTCCCGGTAGGTGGTGCTACTGTCGGTATGTCAACTACTAGAAGGCTTGACCAATTGGGTTGTAATTTTGTATGTGTATTTCCATGGTTTCACAGACACAAATGTATTATGCTATCAAAGAGGAAAGTTTTGATTGTTTGTTTTTTTTTCTATAATTGAGGAGTGGCCGTAAGAACCTACGCCGATAACGAAATTTAGGGCGGGCGAAGCCGCTAACAGAAGCTATAAGACCATATAGTAGAGACACTGTCCTGCCGGACGCGCCCAAGGTTACGCTAATGGCTTATAAAAAGTAGCAGTCTCGGCATTGCGCTAGTTTTCACAGCATAATTTATTTCGTATTAAAAGTGTCATCTTACCACTGTGAATTACGGAGTTTTTCGTAAATTTCAAGCGCCAAGTTTTTTTTATACCACTAAGGTGACAAACAAGCTTATGACCCGCATATTGTGAAGCGGTTATTGAAGTCTATAAACCGGACTCAGAATCTGTTTGCAATTCGTGTAAACAAAAATGAGGTTGACACGCGTCTTTCGCTTTGTTAATCTATGCAACATATACATAAATACGTATAATATTTCTCATTGTAAATTTGAAATTTTGTAGATTTTAGGTTTAATCAGTGTCGTGATTTGAAAACCAGTTAAAGAATGTAACAATGATGGTAATCATGTAAGTATTTTAATGATTCATGATTAAATTACCAGATTTTTTTTACATTGAGTAAAGTTAGGTTATGTTTACAAGATTTGCAGAGATTTTGAGTCAGGTTTACCAATAACCATTAATCATTCATTTGTATAAAATGCTAACCAGGGATTTGTGATGTAAAAGCCGATGATTCAACGCTAAACGCAGCAATGAACTAATGGCTTATAAACATGATCTTACAAAAACAAGCTAAGTAGTAAATACCTATAATATCTAACTCATGCCTAGTTCACGCTTAGGTTGTGGAATGAGCTTCCTGCCCAGGTTGTCTCTAAGGACTACAATATGGGGTTCTTCAAGAAAGAAGTTATTCTTTTTTTAAGTGTTGGCAACGCGCGAGTAACGCCCTAGGTGTTGGGTGTTGCAATCGTCCATATATAGGCTGCGGTGGCCCGTTAGCTTGTTTGCCACTAGGGATTGCAATCCCGCAGCTCATTCAATCCCGCGGGATTGATATGCGGGATCCGGATCCCGCATCTTTGAAATTATGTTATAAAATCAAATTGAAACTACAGATTTTTGTGTAAAAATCAACTTTTATTAAACATTTCTTACTTTAAGCAACAGAAAAAATATCTTTTCAATTAATTAAGTATAAGTAATTAGTAATCTGTTTTCTTAGATTCATCTTTAAATGTTTAGCATAGTTAATTAGTTTGGTTTAATTTTAGCCTTAACACAGTTTTATATTTTTAATTCAGTTTTATTCATATAATAACTAATAATCAAATCATAACTTTCTCTTAGATGCTATTACTATGATATCAACCTATGGTGATAATTTTTAAAAATACACTCTTATGAGAATACGATTCGGAGCGCCTCTCAGCGTGCTTCATACGAACGAATTTTTCACTTATTTTGACACTTGCTGATAAAACACTACGAAATTTTAAAGACATGTTTTAGTAATTAGTATCTAGGTCTGCAAAGTGTCAGTTTTTTGTTAAATTTTAAAGTTCAATTGTGTATAACTTTTTAATAGTTCAAAAGTGTATAATAAATTATAGTTTTTTATACATTTGGTTTAAAAAAAGATTTCTATTTAATAAAGAAATTTACAAAATTTTAGAAAACCACAGACATCTTTATTCGGCTTGGGATAATGACTAAGAAATTTCACAGTGATTGATCAGTAAATGTCAAAAACAAATGGGAAATTCGTTAGTATGAAGACCGCTGCGAGGTGCCGCGAATCGTATCCTCTTAAAAATCAAATGGTATTTATTGTATCGCTATATTAAACGCCGGACGGTGAATACGAAAACAAACAACCTACAGAAAGACGTGCGCAGGCGCAGCGCAGTGCCATTTATGAACAACTGAAATGTCGCACTCGTGCTACTCGCGATTTACGCGAATGTTTAAGTGCAAAACTTTCCATTTGCGGGATCCGCGGATCCGCGTTTAAAAGGTGCGGGATCCAGAGGTTAATAAAAGCAGTTTTGCGGGATTACAATCCTTATTTGCCACCTCAGTGGTATAAAAAAAAATCTCCGCTAAAATATATATCATACTGTTAAATTTCATCAGAATCGATGTGAGATGCCATATATTATATATTTCGGTCGAAAAACCATAAATAAAGGGGCAGAGAGAGAATGTAAACAAGCACTGCCGCTCGCGCGGCCTTTCCTTTGACTTCCGCACAAAAAAACCGCTCCCTCTTTTTTATGGGCGCTGCGAGAAGCAGTGGCAGCATCATGGAGAGTATCGTGTTATAATATTCGTTGTACATACTTCACTGCCTACTTTCCTGCTCACTGGCGTGGAAGTACCTAAATATAAGCGACGTCTTAGAAATTGCCGAGGTGTGTTAAAAGATTATCATATATTTTTTTACAGCCCCCGCCATGGGTCCCATGTCTGCGAGGAGCCGAAGACGCATCTCACTTTTCCCCGCCGCCCCGGTCGCCGCCACCGCCTTCGTCCGCCCCTTTCCGCACAAGACCCCCTTTCGCTGGACAGCTGCCTTTTATTGGTATACTAACCGTTAATTAATTAATTTATAAGATCCCTAGCAGGCTTCGTTAGAACTTAATCTTCTTTGAGGAATTACTGAGAATCCCAGTCTAAGTCTTAGATCCTTAAATAAAATGTAAAAGATTGTATAAATGCATATCAATAAAAAGAAAAATTATTTAAATTGGACTAAGTACGTAGTGTGCGTGCTGCTCGTCGCGGTTCCAAGTTTTTGGCCCACTAGAAGCCACAGGATTGGTTGCTGTCCTTCGGGTTTGATCGGAGGCGCTCGGCGCAATTCGTCAATGTCCGAACAGGCTGCGTTTGATTATTTAGCGTTCCAACGCCACGGCGGCGTAGCTTTACTATACGAAAATAGTTACCAGCTCTCATACATGCCTATTGTTAGGGCACGGTCTACACCTTGGAAGAATGCAATTTGGGCCACAGTGTATTTTCGTGCCCATTGCAGATTGTGGCCTTCATACACGTCTTTTAGACGTATGCAAGTTTCGTAAAAGCCAACTACTGGCTTCTAACCAACTACGACAAGACTCTGTATTTTGTAATTATCTACGCCATTTTAATAGCGCACTAATTTCGTAACCGATGGACTTACTCATAATTTTTTTGCAGGATATTCTTATGTGGCTCCCGAAGAGAATGAAGAGACCAGTAGTTTTAGCAGCACGCACGACTCCACCGCTATTGATTTGGCTACATTTAAGTATGTTATATTTAATAAAAGATAATATAATAGAAATTTAGTTAATATGATGTATATGGTCTTGGTCACTCAGGTTATACAATTCGTACTTTAATCAAAATGTAATACATTTGGATTTGTCGTCTAACCACAACGAGCGAGCTCCTTACCATAAAATGACAGCTTTTGGATCTATCGCTAAATTAATCCGCCAAAGTGTGTGCATACATTCGTCGCACTAAAACTTGAATCTGCGTTATAAGTATTTGCTGACACACAATAAAATAAAATAAAGTGAAGGGGCGCGCAGTTTTATATTAGATAATCTTACTGTAGGTAGGTAGTAAATGAAATACATAATATATACTTAAGTATATGAATAGAATATTTAATCTACACAACCATTCTGTGTTGATTTAGGCCACATGTTTGAACAATGCATACTTTTTGTTTCCGTCAGGTCAGCAGAAAAGCTTGCAGCGACGCGAGCACGAGAAATAGCGTCATTGCAGACGAAGTTAGCAGCGGCCGAGGCCTCGGCTGGGGCGGCAGTGGAGCGCACGCGACGGGAGGCCGACGCAGAGGCCGAGCGACAGCGCGCACGCCTACAGGCCGAGATTACTGCACTCACTCTGCAAAATAAGTAATCGAAAAATCATGACCTTGCCTAGAAAAACTATTTTTTAATTAGTTACCAAATGCGTTGTTTAAATATGTTAACATATCTTCAAACAAATATTTGCTGTCGCTCTCTTATTTTATATATTTGCTCTTTTATATAAAAATATCAGTTATTAATTTAGATAACTACGTTAACCTTAAAACTTTGAATGTGTTATAACCAAAGTAGCAATGAACAGCATGCAATGGCATTGAGCTGTTGACCAAGTCATCATAACTATTTTTCTCGAAAGATTCACTTTTACATTTGACAGCTGTTGAGCGCAAAATACCCACTTTCCGAGATGGGTTTTTGGTAGCAACAGTTTGTAGCAAAATCGCTTATTACGAAACGCTATGGGTCAGCTCATACCGAGACGCGAAGCGGCTTGAAAATGCGCCGCATATCGCGTCTCGTCTCGTTGCTCGTAATGACACGAGTATCCGAACGTCGCGCGACGCATCTTCAAGTCGCTTGACGTCGAGTTCCGGTATTAGCCGACCCTAAAAGTCAACATTAGATTTTGCTACCAAAACCATGAAACGCAAACTGCCAACAGTTTATGCGCCGTATAGCCGCCGTAAGCAGTATAACGCCCTAACACTATTATGACTAAAAAAACTGCAAAATGGCTAGCTAAATTTTGTCGGGGAAAAATATAAAGTATAATTCTGTTAAAGCCCGATAACTACGTCGGCGACCCGAGCAGGCACGATGCCAAAAAATTATCTTAAAGTGAGCAGCCGGACTTAGCTACTATAGTTAGAGGAATATTTCCTGGAATAAAAAGAAACTAAATTATCATTTAATATTTTTATTGGATAAAAGATGTATATAGAAAAAATATTCTACAGACGTCTCGAACGTCAGGTTGAAGTGGAGAAAGAAGAGAGGATGGCCTTACAGCGCACAAATCAAGAGCTGGCATGTGGTGCAGCATCCAGACACAGTGCCGAATTGCGTGCCGCCCATACTCAAGCGTCAGAGCTACAGGTCGAGAGGGACACGTTAAAGGACGAGGTGAAACGACTCCTGGCTAAGGTTGAGGAACTGCAGAGGGAGTGCGCTAAAGCATTAACGGAGACTGATGCAGCAAGAGTGCAGCACAAACATTATAAGGTATTTTTTTAAAAGCTCTTAAGTATATGTAAAATATAAGTTTTGTTGATGTTGTTATGTTATTTAAATTGTTTATTTAGCTTCCTAAATTTTACAATTTTATAACTATAATATTTTTTTACTATATAACTGGCAGGAAATTTTACAACTGTATGTACCTAATTTTAAACCAATAGCATTTTCTATAGTTGTTGAGGTTATCCTAATTGAATTAGAACAAGGTCTAATCATATAAACCAAGTAGGTTGCAAGATGTATTTTAAATTTTTTTTATCACTTGAACCTATTTCAAAAATTGACAAATAACAAAAACAAAGTCACTAAAGCGAAACGGAATATGTGTTATTGTTGTTGTTGTATATGTTGCTTAGGGTTCCGTACCCAAAGGGTAATTAACGGGACCCTATTACTGAGACTCCGCTGTCCGTCCGTCCGTCTGTCACCAGTCTGTATCTCATTAACCGTGATAGTTAGACAGTTGAAATTTTCACAGCGGATGTATTTCTGTTGCCGCTATAATAACAAATACTTAAAATAGAATAAAATAAATATTTATGGGGGCTACCATACAACAAACGAATTTATTATGCTTGTGTTTGCTTGACATTGATAACGGCAACAGGAAGACGCTAGAAATATTCACAGAATATTTAGTTATATGTTCACTCTAAAAATAAATAATTAAATAAAAATAAAACAAATATTTAAGGGGGGCTCCCATACAACAAACGTGATTTTTTTGCCGTTTTTATTGATAATTGTACGGAACCCTTCGTGCGCGAGTCCGACTCGCACTTGGCCGATTTTATTTGCCTTGAACTGGAATGTTAGAAAATCTCATTATTCAGCTTTTACCTGTCTTTCTCATTGGCGTGCGGCTCTGTGCCGCCCGTACCAAATAAGGGCTCCCGCAACCTTTACAAGGTCATCAGTCCATCTAGGTGCGCTTTCCGGTACGTGGTCGTCACTCAAAAACCGTCGACGCATCTGCCATCGGTTTTTCTAGCTATGTAATGTGCCCGCTGTCAAATTAGATGGATTCTCCTATGGATCACATTATTTCTGATTCAAGTATAAAATGATAAAAAATCAAGAAAGAAAATTATTGGTATTTGTCAAAACTGTTGAAACTCAACTGTATCTGAAACTATTATATGTAATTATTCATAATAATTGTTTAATCTTACAACCGAATAATATAATATTGTGACCAGGACATACTAGAACATGTTCACGATTTGCGTCATCGGAGGATTACCGAAATCAACGTGCGAGCTGTTGTGAGTCATTATTGTTAGTAGTTAGTGTGTTGAGTCTCAGATAAATATATTGCATTTGGCAAATCAGAATTTTTACTAAACTCTTTTTTTTTTCTGAACTGACAATGCAGTTGGCAGTTGCAGCCATTACTGCTTCACCGGGCTTTTGGGGCGAGACTCTGAAGGAGCGCCTATATAGCGCCCAACGCTCAAGGGCTCCCCGCGGGGGGGAGCCTCGGCTTGGGTTGTCGCTCTCGGGGGCGTCCCTTCGACCAGCGTGAGTCAGCGCCAGGAGAGGAGTTCCCCGTTGCGAGGTTGCGGTTGCGATTGAGTAGGGGCAAGAAGCGCCCCAGCACTCTTTGATACCTCGTATATCCTTGCGGTCGCCGACGAACTTTGGGGGAGGTCGTTGAGACTAATCTCGCTATCCGGATAGCGAGATCGTCATCTGGGGCCGTTAGTACGTGCCGAGGCCGCCTAATAATGGTTTTACGACTATGCCGAGGGCGGTCGGGGGGATGAAGGGGAGATAAACACATAATCGCTTAAATATGGCCACTCTCTGCTGCTCTCTGGAGGACTCCGCAACCCACTGTGTAACAAAGTTAATGCATACATTTGCGCATATAAACACATCATAGGGTTCGGTAGTATAACTATGAACCAATCACATAGATTTAATATGCAGTGGCCAGAGTGCGGTAAACTATATAATTTGATGATTGAAAACTAATGTATGAAACAATAATTACTTTTGTCATGTAGCATATCTTATATATTCGGCCCAAATACTTAAAGTTTTGATTGCCAAATGCATCCTTCTATCTAAGTTCTTGGCATAGTAAAGACAGATGTAGTTACGTAGTGTGACTTAGCGTATTTGATTAATAGACTAGTCTTTGCACGCGATTCCGTGTACACTTTAAATATTTTAAGGTAGGTAATGTTATTTCTATATCTACTACAGCACGGACGCGAAGCAGAAAGAATTTCGTTTAACGACCGGTCACTAATTGTCTCTGTTGCACGCGCATAATTATTTGCCGTCGCGCTCGCACAGATGCGACGACCGAAGTCGTAGGCGAGAGCTACAGCAAATAATTATGCGCGTGCAACAGAGACAAATAGTGACCGGTCACTGAACGAAATTCTTCCTGCTTCGCGTCCGTGCTATAACATCTTTTTCATCACACTTACTCGTAAGCACGTGCAGGTAAAGCCGGTGCTAAGACCTTTATGACTCCCACGGCCTTATTTTTGTAAATTTTACTTTCCTTAACCCATTAGGGACTGAGTTTTGAATTCTCGTTTTTTTTTTTAGTTTTATTTATGTATTTGGGTCACTTATAACATAAATTACATTGTTTATTAAAAAAACATACTGATCAATTCTAAAATCTGAAAGTTATGGACTGTAGCCATATGGCAATGCTAGGCCAATAAATGTACGAAAATTCCTAATTAATAATTCCTAGAAATTCGTGAGACGGAAACCATAATACCACGCCTATTATAATTTTGAAGTGAAAACAGCTTTAGCGGCGTTGTGCACTTTTTTGGAATGGGTAAAAAATGTTAAACTCTATAGGACGAATAAAAAGTAAGAAGAAATTGGGTTGATGAAAAGATGAAAGTGCAGGTTACACATGTTAAAATGTTATATCCAGGTTGTATGTTTTCACTTCTGCCGGCACTCCCGGAGTGCAACCCGTTTTTTTTAATTCTATAAATCTATCGTGTAGAAACAAAAAAGAATACTTTCTTAGCAAATGTAAATTAAATTACATTATGTAACTCATATAAAAATTTAAAAATGATTTTGTATGATAATTTTCAAAACATTTTAGGCATAGGCCAACATCGCACTTTGAACACATGACTCTTCCAATAGTTTTGCAGATGTCTCCAGCACACCTTCGTTTTTTATTAATAGTTTTAGAGTAGTGGTTATTGCCATCGTATTTTATTCTCTCATACACTTTATTGGAGATACTTGGGCGCCCACCAGGTTTGGGGGTAGTTCCATATTTATTCAAATAGGTCCGAGCGATTTCACGACGGAAATCCAGTTGCAAAATTTCTTTTCCTCTATTGCGCATCAGTATCCAGCTGTTATTTATGCTAGCATCAGATAGCCATGTGAATATGGGTCACTACCATATTTTTCCACGAAGTCCGAACCTTTAGTTATTTATATGAGCATCCATCAAATCGGTACCTCCCATGTGCTGGTTATAAGCTGTGCTGTGTGCTGGCAAAAAAGACACAATTTAGAAAAAAATGTATGAACCGCAGCACGTAAGTTGACCTTTTCACAGATTTTCGGTTCTTTAGTACATTTTTCCGTACTGAACCTGCGCAGACGACCGCCATTTTGGTTCAACTTACGTGCCGCGAACTATACTCGCTATGGACTAGCGTTGCTATATGGCAAAAGTGAAAAAATTGTAGTCTACTTCATTCGTGTACAAAGATCGTGCAAAATTTAATTCTTCTTGTCATTATTACAAGTATCTCTATCCAAAACATTCAACGGTGAAAGGGCTCAAGGGCGGTACTGATTTCGTACCAATGCTAAGTTTTACAAGCCATATCCTAAAGAATTTTTAAGCTACAGTAAAAAAAAAGACATATTTTTGGATTAAAATGCAAACTTTTTGTACTTTTACGTATATGGTTTATTTTCGGAGTTAATTTGAAACATGTAATTTTTTTTGAATATTTCAAAAATACCTAGTTCACTTTGATGATATGTTTTACAAAAATAAGCTTTTTAAATCGGTCAAACTCTTGAATCATATTTATAATGTCAAGATAAAGTCATTTGTACATTTGTAACATTTAGTTCCAATTAGGGTAGTAATGAGATGCGTTTCATTGTTGATTGTTCTCTTAAAAAAAATATAAACCAACTTTATTTTCGAGATAACTCCTTTAATTTTTATGCT
Organism: Apoda limacodes; assembly: GCA_946406115.1. Lineage (NCBI taxonomy): Eukaryota > Metazoa > Arthropoda > Insecta > Lepidoptera > Limacodidae > Apoda > Apoda limacodes. The sequence goes on from OX291559.1 coordinate 16,316,900, forward strand.
AGGGAAATTAAAAAAAAAACGCATTTTAAAGGTTTTTTAATGTACTTTTAAAAAGATTCTGAGCAAATTTCATCGTAAAACGTACCGTTTTTTCGTAATTCAATGTTGAAATCTGTTAATTTGTGTTAAAGAAATAAGGCTTACCTTCAATGAGCTATAATTTTGTTTGTATTGGGTCTACATTAAAAATAAAAATAAAAAATTCTTTGATTTTTCATAACCTATCATTTTGATAAGTACAGAATTTTTTGATTAAATCAATAGTTTATGAGTTATATGTGAAAAATTGACAAAAAATCGTGGTTATTTTCGAATAACTTCTAAAGAATATTTTTAGCTTAAAATCCATCTTTCTATCGATTCCTGGAGATTTTTTTTTATTACCACCCCCTAGTTGGGGTGGTATTCACCCCCCGCGAAAAAGCACACCTTGGCATACGGTAGATTTTGCTTTTTGGCGTATTCCCTACTTACTGTCAAAATTTAAGCAAAATCCATCTTTTTTGAAAGAATTGCTTGCCAAAAACCGTCATTTACTGTACTATTCGGCCTTAGGCTTCTAAATTGCCTTTGGTTGTGAATTTTCTCCTTACCACCGTTAATACACAATGTACTATATACTTAGTAGAATTTTTAGTATTTCTTTTATACTTAAATATTTAATAATAGCCACAATTCAGACACAAGGATTCGTAAAGCGAACTGTAATTATATGTATGTATATAATAAAAATGATTACTGTAGAACTTAAATGGAAACATAAGAAAGAAGAACTTGCTGCTGGTTTTTATGTTGTATACCTTTTACTTTATTATCGTTTAATAATAGGAAACATTTGCCTAGGATACTATAGCAAAGGAGCGGGCATTACGTCGACAAACGCTTAGCGGCGGGGAGGCCGAAAGCCGAGAGGCCGGAGCGAAGTTGGCGGCAGCCGAGGCCAATGCCGCCCGTGAGGCGCGCGCTAGAGAACTAGCCGAAAAGAGACTCGCCTCGGTCGAGGTCGAGAATACAAGTCTGCAATCAGAAATAAGTGACGCGACAAGAAAATTGATGGCTTTCCAAGTAATTAGTACTTTTTATTTTATGTAAACATATTACTTATCTACAAAAATATTTTTGTTAATTAAACAATATTTTTTTATTATAATTTATTGTTGTAGGAATCTCTAAGCGAAAGACAACGTATTGAGGCAGCGTCCAATGATCAAGTAAAGGAAATACAAATGCAACTTACCCAAGAACGTGTCAAAGGTTCTACATTACGGGCACAAGTGCAGGTGATTCTTATTTATTATTTGAACCATAAGTGTTTGAACGTTGTCACTGTAGAGCACAATGTTTCTTTTTGGAGAAATTAGGCTTAGGCCATTGTCTACCACGTTGGCTTAGTGCGATTTAGGAGATGTTTTCGATATAGTGGCCACTCGACTGTTATTCACGTAGACAATATGGCTTCTTATTTGGCTTAACGACTACTGTCATACGACAACAGCCATGACCGATAGATTACCGATTATATCTTTTTCGATTAATAAATATAACTGGACCACGAGCTCTAACAAACAGTACTTGAAAATAATTTGACTATATTAAAACTATGGATCAGGAGCTGCAACGTGAAATTGAAGAAGCCAGACGTCGCGAAACTGCATTGGAAGAACAGTGCGTGCGGACTGAGGCGCGCCTCAATGAGAGACTGGAGGCAGCTGAGGCTAGAGCGGCTGCGGCGCTGCAGGATGACGCTCGACACCGGCAGAAGGCAAGTCTATGTCACAGAATACATACCGAGCAGATATCATACTTCCTAGTATTTTTTGTTACAGAATTATGAAATTTTTGCAAGCAAAACTAAATATAAAAGCTATGACACAGAGGGCTTATTTTTGAATGTCGCATTTTACGTGTTACGCTTATATGTTTTGTTCATGATTTATTCATGTTTTATGAACTAGGTTCAGAAGCTAGAACAATTGGTACGTCAGTTAGAACGAGAAGTGAGCGCGCTCGAGACCAGAGAATGCGCGGGATGTGATACGCGATCCGGAGATGGGAACGGAGGGAATGTCTGCGCAGAGGGAGGAGGAAGGAGTCGGGACACACACAGTGACACTGAGAGCGTAGGTGACGTCACACATGGACAAATCACATTGTTGAAGGAGCAGTTGGAACGCGCCGAAGCACAATTACAGGTAATATTTTTTCAATCAATAAAAACGGTCAAGAACATGTCTGTCCATGCTTAGCGTAGTTCCGTAGCTGTCACTAAATTGTTTAATAAATTGTCTAATATCTTACAAAGTATGAATTTGGTAACAATTTCCTGTTATTTTTAAAGTAACCAGTCTAAGTGCTAGTACTTTAGATTTCTTTCAGATTTTTCTGGCGTTCAGGGTGAAATTACTGACACGAATCTATCTTTAAAATGGCCTCTTTGGAGCTATATATTTCAAAAACAGCTTATATTTAAAAAAAATGAACAGATAGACATGGCAATTACAGAAGTATAAGGGTTCCTTCGTTTGATCGTAGACATAGGCAAAGTATAAAGGACATTTTAAATTGTTTTAGGCGCGCGCAGAGGAAATGGCAACATTGCGTCAAGAGGCCAGAGCATCAAATTTGGCTAGATGGAGAAAGGTAACAATTATCTTTATCATAAACATTTCACTAAGTGGCTTTGAGTACAAGATTAACTTTTTAATATTAAACCTATTTTTAGGAACGGGAATTCAACGATTTGTCCTTAGAAGCTAAAGCAACGTCACGTGATTTAAAGAGAATCGAAGAAAGACTATCAAACGCAATAGAGGCTCGAAAAACTGCTGAAAAGAAAGCGTTAGGTCTGCAGACAGAGGTGGACACATTACGGCCGCAGTATGAGCAATCAAGCAAGGAAATGGAGAGAGTGAAAAAGGAACTGGAGGGATTACAAAAAAGACACGAGACTGCACAAGCTGAAGTAGACAGGTATATGTCAGGACCTATTAAAAAGACATGGGACTACACAAGCTAAAGTAGACATGTATATGTATGCACCTATTATAAAGACATAAAACTGCACAAGTTGATGTAGACAGGTTTTTTTTTGTTATACCACTAATTGCAAAATAAGCTTACGGTCCACCTGATGGTAAGCGGTCACCGTAGCCTTGCAACACCAGGGTATCACTAGCGCGTTGCCGACCCTTCAGAAATCTAATAACTTCTTCCTTGAAGAACCCCATATATATAAGCACCTATCAAAAAGACATGAAACTGCACAAGCTGAAGCAGAAAGGTATATGTCAGCACCTATTAAAAAGACATGAGACTCCACAAGCTAAAGTAGACAGGTATAGGCACGTATTATACATCATTCGACAGACTATACAACTCAATAATTTTTTTGCTAGGAGTTCTATAGATCTGCTAAGTAAATCCGAGTGAAATTTTATGATCGTGGATCCACAATATTTAGCTCAAACCCAGAAAACGTGAAAACATAATTAATGTACAGTGACTACATGAAAATGTTGACCAGCATAGTTTTTGTAATTTTTGTTCTATTCTTCTATGAAAGTATTATTGAATTAATATTAAAACGCTTCATTTAATTTCAAATCTGTTGTCATGTTGGTCAAAAGCGCCGAATCATTCGATATGGTACGTACGATCGTACCACGGACGCTCAACGGAGACAGGAAGTGTGGTACGTTGTTGATACCACAGAGGTTTAAGAGAGTAACCAGACATTTAAAACAATTTATAAGCTATGTTTAGAACGTTTTGTATTGTTTCTAAAATGTATCAGTGTTCTAGGTTTCGTTTATTCTGGTGCAATAATATGATCAGTCGAAAGTCAGATAGGTTGGTTGATGGTCATGACCCGATGATAGTTCAATGCATTTGCGGAAATCAATTCGATTCCAGAATGTGCCGTCTTTTTAGCCTTCTGGATTGTAGATAATATTTTGTTTCTTTTAGATCAAGAAACGACATTAGAAAGCTGAAGAGCGAGCTTCAATACAGCGAGAAAAGACGACTTCACGCTGAGGAGCAAGAAGAGCTATCGAGCCGGGAGCGATCACAGTTACGCGACGAGCTCATGGAGTTACGTGAGCGTAATATTGAACTCACTCAAGTAATTATAATCTATTGATCAATACCAAAAATAAGTAATAATGTGTTCTGAGGAATTGTTCGAAATGATGTACCAAATATCAGGCAAGTAACAGCCCATTGTTTCTTTAGATCAACCCATCCACTTTGTTGGATCGCAGCTGTCCTCGGATTTCTGGCTGACGTTTCGGCAAACTGTATTTAACACTACTATTAACATGCTAACAAAACATCAGCCACATACTTGATATGCAAAAAAAAAATATTTCCTGGGCTATTGTCCCCGGATTGCTGGCTGATGTGAACATCAAATTTTACGTTCAATATGCTGTCCAGAACGCACTGTCAAAATATCAGACTGTTGTTTTATTTTCGATCAACCCTTCATCATGGGGGTGGCTTGGATTGCTATTCAAGGTGTCACTTGATCTGGCTGGTGTTTTGGCAAATTATTTTACCATTCTGTCAAAACATAAAGCATCAAAATATTTTTCGCATGATTGTCTCTCAATCCACACCTGCCGTCTCCTGTTGTCTGGGTGCTGTTCCGGCATCTGTTTGAGCAACTTTAAATCTTTACTTTCTGCGACAGATAAACCACGACCTGTTCGCGAGTAAAAGTTGCATGTCCCTGTTACTCTATCACACGTACGAGTTGTTTGAAATTTCGTGCATTTTTTAAACAGGATTGCAATTTTCGATAGCAAATAACATTAGAAAAAAATATGTTACAGCGCTCATTTTTTAGCTTGGCATCAATCAATGCTTTATATCGGGAACGTGCCGCACCTCACTTATCAGTAGGATTTAGTCGTATTGTAATGTTGCAATAACATGATTTTTGATACTTGTTGCTTAAATCACTACTAATATAATACTATAATATGATAATTTTGATTTCTTTAATTTTGAAATTAAAGTACGGGAGTATAAAAACAGTTTTAAAGTTTAGAACAAGCATTGTTACTTAACGATATCGTGGGGTTACGCAAGAGGAAAAGTTAAAAAATAAGAATATCAGTTGAGAATTAACACAATTTTTTAATGACTTTGAAGTTATAGCATTTAAAGTTTAACAAAAATCGATAATATATTGCAAACTTGCAAAATCCGTGTTTTTTTGCAGGTGGTTTTTATTTAAAGTACTCAGCATTATAAAGATCTGTGGGAAGTTTAAGTGTAAAAAATTATATACTTCGTACCCTCAGAGAATTAAACCAAAAAATAATCCAAGTTTTTGCCAGTTCTTGAAAGAGGCGAGGTAAACATGTACAGGGGTGGGTCTGTTTGAAACCTTTAACCAGGATTTGATTACTTATTTTTGAGAATTCATCACTAGTAGAGTACAAGTCTTACAAGACACTCTCGAAAATTTGGTCTACAAAATGCGCGCCAAGTTATTATTTCAGTGTCATCAACGTATATTTTTAATAAATTTTTTACATTAATTTTTTCTATGTATGTTCGGGCATAACTTCGTTAAACGGATTTTCAAATATTATTTTTTATTTAAAAGGGTATATTTCCGAGGTAGTCCCATATTAATGTAGTGAATTTAAAACTTAAACTTTTGGTCCAAAAAAATAATTGGTGTTAACTTGGAACTGGTGAAACGCCTTTTATGTTGATAGTATAAAATTTTGATACGAGTATGGATGTTTTTAATGTATGAAAAAAGCAACCGTCATTCAAAAGTAAAAAATAAAACTTTTAAACAAAAAAAAAACAACCGACTTGAAAAAGAAGCACTAAAAAGGGAAAAATAATTACTTATTTAAAAAAAATTAACAGAATTACACATTAAAGTTGGTGTCTATATACCAAACAGTTTATAACCCTCTTCACTTGCATGAAACCAACTTCAAGCTGTAATTCAGATCAGATTTTTGGAAATAAGTCATTATTTTTACCTTTTTTAAGCTTTTTGAAGCCGGTTGTTTTTTTTTTTTTTTTGTAAAGTTTATTTATTAAACAAATGAACAGTAATACCACATTCTCCATAATTACGACACTGCTTGGCGGCTGCAACGGGTAACTCAAGTTTTGCCGATCCTCTAAAGTATTTAATCGCTTCTTACTTGAAAAGACCCTATACTCCCGAGTCCCTAAGAAAAATACCTTTGCTGGAAGCTCATTTCACAACATAAGCCTTCAAGGAAGGTCCTCCTAATTCTGTGCAAAGACAATTTCAATCAGTTCCTTATATCTACTGGTAGACATTTTCAATACTCATTCGATGTTGTCTTATAAAAGAATGTTATTATAATATGTCCGCGTTATTTTTATTCATGTAGATACCTATTGTATACAGTTTTAAATGTAAATATAAACAAATAGCTCTACCGGCAGATCATCGATAGGTGTGTCAGTATGCAATCATAGATCAGTTAAACGGTATTCAATGAACAAGTTACGTGATTATAATAGATAAAATTCCAAATTTGTGATTGCTTATTTTAATTAATAGAAGAAAAATGTTTCGCCATGTAATCGATAGTAGAAAAGAAACATCAAAGCAGAGTAATTTGAAGAAAGTGATCGTAGACAAGCCCCCGATTCGGCCGAAGCCCCCGCACTTACGTAACTTGTTAGGAGGCGTGTTCACTGCGTTTTCGCGGCGGCCCCGCGATGTGCCGGGTTGGATGCGTCGCGTGCGATTTGCGCTTGCAGCCGACCTTTTACACGGACGATGTTTGGCCACTGAATCTACGATATTCTCTCTCAATTCGCATTTTTTGAAGGTTAGGTAGTTTGCTATACTTTTTTTAATTCTGTTTACCTTTTTAGGTCTTTTATTATATATTGTTTATTTATTTGTAACGACTAAACTCTATTTTTAAAATTGTCATATTTGAGAAAATGGAATATGTTTCGAAAGGGATTTAAATTTGTTTAATATCGAGGCTGGCATTGTCGCTATACGCCCTTATTTTTTAACGAGACACATTAGGGCATTTTGTTATTTATCACTTTTCGTTTGTCTACACTAATTCAAATATAGGTAAATATAAGTTTTATTGTGCGACGCGATTTCGAAAAAACAAAACAAAATGCCGGTTAGGGATTGTTTCAAAAATTTACAAACCCCTTTTATAAATCTGGTTTGTTGTAGTTCGAAAACGTAACATGTAATTGCGAGATGTTTCAGGAATTAATTTAAAAACGGACAAACCTGTTTGTTCCACTACTGTATAATCGACGCGCGTTTCGAATGGGATGGAACCATCTCAAGTGTGAAAATGACGCTTCCAGATTGAAGTTAGCAAAGAAGTTCCAAATATTTAGGTGTTTTGCTTATTAGAAAATCACTAATATAATCTTAGGGGTTACGATATATACACAAATATATAACGCGAGTTTGTCCACACTATGACTGGCGAACGTCCGCAAATACTTTAGTTCCGTAAGGTCGCATTTACTATGAAATTAAAGAATTATTAGAGAACTGTTTATATTTAATATTTCTATTGTTAACTTTGTTTCAGAATAATAAAGCACTGCAAGAAGCGTGTAGCTTACTCGAAGAACAACTAAATGATCTCGAAAAGTTAGCCGATATCCACGAAGTTAAGAATAAGGGCCTTGAGGTAAAATCGTTAAATTATATTACATTTCAAAAAAAATAATATGATATTGTAAACTCAATGACGTATTCACTAGAATCAAGTCATAAGCTATTCGCTTAACTAACAATAATATCTAACAATAGCTTATAACTTGTTTAACAATTTATGAGAAGCACATCTTCGAATTATCCTTGGATTAAGAGTAATTAAAAAATATCAAGTGGCAACGCAGGTAGGCTACCTAACAGTTTAGGCTATTAGCCCCTCAAGGGACAAAAATTATAGAACATAATATTTACTTTAAAGGTAACACACAAATTAAGTAACACAATCATGGTACAACTAGGGGCAAGGCGTATTTAATATCAATAAGAATATCGATATATTGTGAATCAATGAATCTCTAAAATGCTGAACCGCGGGGTGTAACGTGGGTTCGGTTCCCACATACTAACATTCATGTAATAAACAGTTGTATTTGTCCTAACATTCTCTCAGTTGTATTAGTCTTGAGTGTGGATGTTTTATATGTATACTGTATGTATTTAAAAAACGTATGGTATAATATAAACATAGTACACATATAAGGCGTTGTGTAATTTGCCACAGAATATTTATGTATACAATTTAAAAAATATTTTATTGTAAATTATAGTTATTATTGTAATTATTTGGTATCAGCCTTTTTGGTAAGTAAGGCTTGTTCCATCGATAATCATATCGGTAATATCATATCGGCAATTTTCGGACATCGATGTATAGTACCTAAAATATGGAAATCTGCTTTCATTACCCCTATCCACAAAAAAGGGCCAATAAATGTAGTAACTAATTATAGACAGATCTCAAAACTATCCAGTATAGCCAAGTTATTTGAAAGAATTATTTATCAGCAAGTTTTCTCTGCGATCAAAGGCTCACTTAACATCGCCCAGCACGGATTCTTGAAAGGTAGGTATACTGTCTCAAACCTTACGCTTTTTAATGACTTTCTTACCTCAACCATGGAACAGGAGCAACAAGTTGATGTCGTTTATACCGACTACAGCCAGGCCTTTGACCGAATTAGCCACAGAACGCTTATACAAAAATTAGAGATAATAGGTATACGGGGTGATTTACTACGATGTTTGTCATCATTCATCGAGAATCGAACCCAGGCTGTAGTGATTAGTAACTATATGTCTAGCTGGGTTACGGTACCCAGTGATGTTCCGCAGGGTTCACTTCTGGGGCCTCTTCTTTTTATAATCTTTATCAACGATATTAACCCATGCTTCCGAAATTCACAGTTCCTGTGTTTTGGGATGACATGAAGATTTTCGCTTCAATTTCATCACAAGATGATGCGGTTAAACTTCAGTCCGATATACAAAATCTAGATTTTTTTTTTTTATTTTATACCACTAAGGTGGCAAAAAAGCTTACGGTCCGCCTGATGGTAAGCGGTCACCGTAGCCTATGGACGCTTGCAACACCAGGGTTCACTTGCGCGTTGCCGACCCTTCAGAAATCTAATAACTTCTTTCTTGAAGAACTCCATATTGTAGTCCTTGCAGAAAACCTTGGCAGTTTATTTATAACAGTATTTTCTTTCGACGTAGACCGAGTTACAACGAATGCGCACAGAATTGACGAATTGCAAGGAGCAATTGTCGGAAGCAGAAAAGACAGTAACTGATCGTTCTTCGGCATACAACCTGGTCAGCAAACAGCACGATGAGGCTGTCGACCAAAATCGTCACGCCCACTGCCAGCTTAGCTTATTGCGGGTATGTATATCGTTAAGTGATGGTAGTAACATACAAATATTCAGGATCTTGAAGACCCAACATTTCTTTTTAAACCTATCAGCCGAGGTGACCAGTATAAGTCCTGAAGATTATGCGGAAAACTAAGTTATGTTTGGATATATTGATATAAAAGGGTGTTGCATCTTTAATTGTAGCAATGACATTACTTCATCTTCGTCTGCGGTAGTAAAAAATGCAACCTTTTTTTTCTTACTAGTTTATCTTCATTAAGTCTTACATTAGTTCGTCTTTAATGAAGTAAAACCTATGAATTAGGCTGCCCGCGGCTCCAGGACTAGCAGGTTATTGGTGCGTGCAAGTACATAGAGTAGTCAGTCATAGTTTGATAAATATTATGATGGTTCAGAATAAAATGACTAGCTTTAAAATAAGAAAGTGTTGAAATGGGATTATTAAAGCCACTTACAGGCAAGTCCAGATACACTACTTTAGAAAGAGTGTTGCGGCGATAATCTTACCATTTACACTACACACAGGGCTAAAGTGGTTGGTAAAAAGAGTCTGATCCCCCACATTATGATGTCAGTGTATACCTAGTCACTGGTAACCTCCTGTTGGGATTCAAACCTTAAAGATACACATTCATTAAGGAGCGACTGGAGAGCCGCGAGGTGCGCGTATCCGAGTTGGAGTGCCGCGTGGCGACGCTGGAGGGCGAGCGGTCCGCGGCAGAGGCGGCGCTCGGCAGTGCGGCGCGGCGTGTGCGCGACCTGCAGGAGGAGTGTGCAGCGCTGCGGACAAGGGCGCATGACCATCATGCGCATGCGCTCTCCCTGCAAGCGCAACTCACCGAGGCGCAGGTACACACACACCACATTAATGTGCAACACAAACCGCACTGTACTGCACACACTTACACAACACCACGCAACTACACTACACCGCACTGCACTTCATTACATATAAGTAAACTACAACATGCTGTTCTTCAATAAATGTACCTACACTACAGTGCAACATACTTTTCTGACCCTTTGACCCTGGGTATTTTGTCGCTAGCGTCGTTGTAAGTTCACAACATTTTAATACGGCGACTTGTAATATATATATATATATATATTGTTAAGACTCAATTCCCCAGGGGAAGATAAATGAAAAGATAGGTTCGTTAATACAATTTATTTTTTAGTTTTATATACAATCACTGATTCACAAATAAATAATTTGAAAGTCTATAATTCCATAATAAATCCAGTTTCTGAATTTATCTGTTTTGCCGTCTTTTTCCTATTTAGACGATGGTATCGTAATTTTTCCTTCGGGTCGACTGTATTGTCGAAAATATCAATTAATCGTAATATGATGTAATTTTCACCAATTCTCAGCAATCTATGCTTTTATCATTCTTTTCAGATTGAGAAATTAAAAAAATCAATATGGCGAAAAAAAGCCAATCCGCAGAATCGATATAGCAATAATCACCTAACCAAATAAATGCACTTAGGTACCTGATGGGAGGGTTTATGGTAGAACCCACAACCTTGAGATAGTTTATCGAGAAATTCAAACCTTCTCTTATTAAAATCGTGTAGTAAGTTCCTCTTGTAATTTACATCTCCTTAGTTCCTGTTTCTCGAAGAACTTGATGCACTTCAAAAAGATTAACTCCTATTTATTTTAGGTAAAAATTGCAAATTTTGGTTTTAAACATCTATCCTTGAGAAAATCTCCAAAAGACTCACTTTGAATAATTTTCCATCTGTCATCTTTTTAAAAATCAGATTTAAAAGACTGTTGACGTAAATGAGTATGGCATTCCATGCATGTATGGATATAGAATTTTACAATGATTTTGACATAGCACGCAAAAGGGTAATTTAAAGCTAATTACACACTACATATACAAAATAAAATACTTCACTCGCTACATTATCCCCCCTTCCTCGTGAAAATTCGGTTAGACGAATTTTCCGGGCTGTTAGTTTAATAATTTAAAAGACAGAACCGATCCCTAAAAACTTACATCACGTACGCATCTAATACTCTAACCTCATCACTCATACTAACCCAACCTAACACGCTAACCTCATATACTTCCTATTCATTCATCCACACACGAAGGGCATAACCGCTAAGGAACCCCATGACCGATCTGTAAGGGACTTGATGTTAATTGTTGTATCTTGGCCAAATGCCTTATTACAACTAGGACTACGATATAAGGCTTATTTAATGAGTTATCCCACCGCTCAAATTCCTCGACAAGGGCTTTTTTAGGGAGTTGTCAATCCGCTCCATATTTTGGACATAAGCTTATTTAATGAGTTGTCATACTGCTCAAGCTAAAACCCGGTGTATTAAAATCCTTTAATTATGAGATAAATATTAAAGAGACTGTCTAAAATTGCAAGTTTGAAAGTAGCTAGAAAGTAAAACGAGTAAGAAATTAGATAGTTAATAAAGAAAAATAGTTAAAATAAATTGAGTATTTTTATATAATTAGCTACAATAGCTTTTAGACTTAACAATGAGCCAAAGATGTCGTGCTCTTTGGTCTCCATTTAATAACGCAAAAGTCGTATAACCGACCCAAGGAAGGAGTACTACTAAAGAAACTATGTAAAGAAAATTACAATAAATAATGTTGCAGACATCAACAACGAAATTTGTCGTTGTTATAGTAATATTGAGAAAAAATATAAAATAACGTTAAATTACGTTTCCATTACGTGTCAAATAGACAAAAAAATATACAATATAGAAATTACGTCTCTTGACGTGAGAGAACAAATAGCTTTTTTGAGAATCAGTTAAAATATTTAAATAAAGAATGCGTCCAATCGACGTTAATGAAAATTATTATTCGTAGTTAAATATAAATACAAATCAAAGCATCTCTTGCATGTCAATCGAAAAAAAATAAAATTATTTTTCCTCTAAAGGAAATAAAAGATAAAAAAAAAAACAAAATATTAATAAAGGCCTAAACGTTATTTTTATAAAAACTACGGTGTCGTTAAAATGACATTTTGCATTTTGAAAAAGGTTAAAGAGAAATATAAATTAAATTAGGTCTAAATGTTATTATTATAATAACGACGGTGTCGTTCAAATGACTTTTTGAATTTTGAAGAAGGTAAAAGAGGAATATAAATTAAATTAGGTCTAAATGTTATTTTTATAATAACGACGGTGTCGTTCAAATGACTTTTTGAATTTTGAAGTAGTAAAAAAAACAACATATCGTGATTAGTAATTTAAAAAACACATCACTAACTCTTAGGTTAGTTGTAAAACAATAAGGAAAGCATATATTAGCTTCATAAACAATAATATATAAAGCAAATGCTTTAAAAACCAATTTCTTTGGTCCATTACATATGTGGTTAATTATAATTAAATTGCACAATATGTGCCCTCAATTTAAGAGGTATCTTCAACATTTAAAATCTTTAATATGGTAAATACCCACATTTTTATCATTTAAGTCCACCAGTTCGTATACTAACGGCGAAACTTTACGTATAACGCGACATTTTACGAATTTCGGAGCTAGCTTAGTGCTGAAATAAGCACCGGCATCACTTAAAACGTGATTGCGTCTCCATACATAATCATTAACAATAAACTCTTTAAAGGTACGACGCAGATTATAATGTTCTGCGTTCTTCTGATGTGCCTTATATAAAGCTAATTCAACCTCGTTAAATATATTAGCAAGAAACCCGGTATGCTCAGCATAAATATCCCTGGGCATAAATACGAAATTGTCGAAGTCCTCGTACTTCGCGAAAATATTACCATCGGTCACTAATTCACGGCCGAAAACTAAAAACGCTGGTGAATAGCCAGTCGTATGATTACAAGACGAATTAATAGCCATTTGTACTTGTGGAATAAATTTGTCCCAAGTTCGGTGGTCTTCGCCTACTAAGGCTGCAATAGCCGTAATAATAGTTTTATTATAACGTTCCACAGTATTTACTTGTGGACAGTAACGTGGAGTGTAAAATACTTTTGGAATGTTATATTTTTCCCAAAGATTTTTACAATCGTGACTGGTAAATTGTGAACCATTGTCCATAATTATTGTTTGGGGTACTCCGTAAACCAAGAAAACATCGTTTTCCAAGGTTTTTAATACATTAGCCGCTGTGGCTTTTTTTAAAGGAAAAATTAAACAGTATTTACTGAAACAACATGTGACAACCAAGATGTTTTGATTCCTATCCCTTGTCATTGGTAGAGGACCAACTAAGTCAATGGAGATACATTGAAAAGGACGTGAACAAATTTTAGGTTTTCCCATGACACCAAATGGGGAATGGTTTTGATGCTTGTAAGCCAAGCATGTAGAACAATCAGCTATGTATTTAGATATCTGGCGGAACATTCCTGGCCAATAAAAATCTTTTGATATCTTTTTAAAAGTCTTAAAAGCACCAAAATGTGAGTTTGATGGCTCCGTATGTTTAGCCGCAATAATATTAAGCCTATCGTTAGGATTCGGAACCTCCTTCCACATGTAATCACTATCAGGTTCCGTTTCAACTTTTTTAAGTAATTTCCCGTCTTTAATACAGAAATCTAAACAATCTGATGGATTATTTAAGCAATAGGTACGCTTTTGTTCGTACCAAATCATACTCCGATCAGTATCAATTGGTTCTACGTATTTATGGAAAACATCATCTACGTCAGTCTGTACGTCAGTTGATGTGTCCTCTATTATAGGGGTGGACCGAGATAAAATATCAGGAACGACATTGTCCTTTCCTCTTTTATGCTTTAAAATAAAATTAAAACAAGACAACCGAATGGTCCATCTGGCTAACCTACCTGTTGGATTAGATAATTTTAAAAACCATTTCAATGCAGCATGGTCAGTAAAAATAATAAATTGTTTCCCGTTGTCCAGAAAACAACGCCAATGCTCTAATGCTAGAATAACCGCTAGCGTTTCTCGCTCCGTGGCCGAGTAATTCCGTTGTTTTTTAGATAAAGACTTACTCATGTATGCCACAACAACCTCATTGCCGTCTACCTCTTGAGTAAGCATTGCACCTATGCCAAAGCCAGATGCATCACAATGTACACTAAATGGTAGATCATAATTGGGACAAGCTAAAATAGGTGTATTTACAAAATGATTTTTTAAAGTATTAAATGCGTTATCCGCTTCTTTCGTCCATTTAAATCTTGGCGTATTTTTACCCGCAGACGTTAATAAATTAAGAGGACCAGCTACAGTACTAAAATTGGGTATAAAACGTCTATAGTAACTAGCTGTTCCTAAAAAACGACGAACCTCCTTACGCGATTTAGGAGTAGGAATTTCAAGAATGGCTTTCACCTTATCTGGGTCTGTGCGTAGACCACGTTCGTCCACGATGTAACCTAGATATTTTAGCTCGTTTTTAAAAAACTTACTCTTTTCAAAATTAATAGTTAAACGAGCCTTTGTGAGTTTTTCAAGTACTCGATTTAAAAGGGATATGTGTTCTTCGAAACTCTCGCTAATAATGATAATATCATCTAAATAACAGAATACTTTGTTGTTAAAGTTGGGAGAAAACAAGGAATCCATCAATCTCTGTTGCGTAGCAGGACTATTTGATAACCCGAAGGGTAATCGTTTAAATTGAAAGCTGCCGCGTGTCGGAACGTAAAACGCAGTTTTGTTTCTGTCATCTACGTGTAAAGGAATCTGCCAAAATGCTTTTGCAATATCAATACTGCTTAAATATTTCGCATTAGACAAATTATCTAAGATTTCATTAATAAAAGGTAAATTATACGCGTCTTTCCTAGTAATTGAATTTAATTTCCTACTATCCAAACAAAATCTCCATTCGCCATTCTTCTTAGGCGTAACTAAGACTGGAGATAACCATGGACTCTCGCATGATTCAATAATGTCCCACTTTATCATTTTATCTACTTCTTCACTAAGTACCCGTTGTCTTTCCGGAGATAGCCTATAATTTCGTTGTTTAATCGGTGCGTGATCACCAGTATCTATTCTATGTGTAACTAGATTAGTTTCACCAATAATGCCAGTTTCCTCAAACGAAATAGCTTTAAAATTACTAATAACTCTGTCCGCCGTCTTCTTTTGAAAAGGGGAAAGGTTATTATAAAACTGAATCTTGTTTTCCACTTTAGAAAGTTCAGAAATATTAGATTTTTTAACTTCGTTCTTAACTTGAAAAAGATTAGGTGCCAAATTAAAAGATTTCCAAAAATCTATCCCTAAAATTATTGATGGGAACAAATCTGGGAAAACAAATGTTTTAATTATATTACATTGTTTATTAAATACCATTGGCAATAAAAAATAGCCAATAGCTTGGTGTACTGCTTTACCAGCAGTCGAAACTTTTATATTCTCATCCCTTAAAAGGGTAAAACCTAGCTTTTGTATGGCTAGATGTGAATTATTCCCTAAAACGCTGATGCAAGAACCTGTGTCTAAAAGACCCATACATTCTGTCTCTTTTATATTTATTTTTAAAAAAGGACGTAAATTATCATTTTCATTTTTAAACAGGATCGAAGTATTACGAAAGGAATTGAAAAAAATGTTGATTTTGTTAAGCCATGACGACCAGTCATGTAAAACTTGTTCACAACGACCCCTGTTTCCTAGTTTTTTTGATTATAATTTGTAGTATTTTTAACGTTATTATTATTACCTTGATTACAATTTGGGCAATCAATCGTTCTTACATTTTTAAAACCACATCTATAACAAACAATGTTGTTAGATGAGCATTTACTAAGTTCGTGTCCATGTACACGGCATCGAACACAAAATGGCGGACGATTTTCATGAACCGCTGCAATTTTCCTAGGCGACTCGTAATTCGCCGAATTGAAATTTTGATTCCTATAACCCGTTGGTTTATACGTAGGGGATCTAGATTCAAATCGAACCGTAGGTTTTTGTTCATAGTTTTTAAATGATTCAAAACTATTAAGTGGTTCCGTCCGAAACTCTTTCTGTCTCCAATTTTCATAGTTATTGCCTTTGTTATATGTAAAGGGGACTTTCGCAGAACTACAAGGTTTATTATAGTTAAAATCTGAAAACATCACTTCACCGTTTTGTGGTTCTTTAAAATTCCTGTTTTTGTCAAGATATTGATCATATTTCTTGCAAATGTTAATTAAATTCTCAATGGACACTACATTAGCTTGTACTACAAAAAGGGAATAACATGGTCTGATGTTTCGAAGCAAAATTTCTAATTGATCACTCTCAGAACGCGATTTCTTCAACCTATTGAACATTTCAGACATTATTGCAGTATAAATAATGATATTCTCGTTTTCTCCTTGAGTACGTTTGTATATATAGTTCAATAATTTATAATCGTAGTCGAAACTACCGAAATCTTCAACTAATTTAATACAAAGTTCGTCCCAATTGCTTACCTTTTTTTTAATAAATCTAAACCAATGTAAAGCGTCGTCAGAAAAGAGTTCAAACGCTCTAGCTAACAGTAAATCTTTCTTTATATTCCTAGAAAGCCTAAATTCTTCTAGTTTTTGCAAAAACGACCTAGGGCAGGATTTCCCATTATAATTGAATCTTTTCAATTCAAGTGCAGAGCTTCTATCACAAGAAACTGTAATAAATTTATTTTGTTTAACGTCTACATCTTCTAAATTATTGAAGACCTCATTAAATTTTTGAGATACCTGGTTAATTCCAGGTAAACTACCGACTTCTGACCTATTGTCATCAGTTAAATCAGAAATTTCTTGTAATGAATTAAATTCTAGTTCAGTAATCTCTAAAATCTTGTTATTCCATAATTTATCCAATTTTTGGAACTCATTTTTAACTGTAGCCAGTTTTGGACCCAAGTTTAACTTATCCGTGATGTCAATACGTAGTAATCTAAAATGTATAAGATTTAAAAAAGCTTCCAATCGTTTAATTTTTTCCTTATTAATACCTGTGACCTCTAACTTTTGTTTTATAAAAGTTAAAGTAGCTTTTACACCTTCAATATCCTCTTTGGGATCTAAAGTTGACTCAAGTATCTCATTAGCTGGTAATTTTTCAACCAACTTTAATATTTGACGCTTCAGACCTATTAAAGATTCTTCTGGTTTCTCAAATCTCACTAAAGTTTCATAGATCAGCTCACTTTTGTTGAGCAAGTGATATTTAATAGTTTTTTCCATTTTTACTGGTTTGTTTTTTTTTTTTTTTTTTTTTTATTACAGATCCACACTTCCTTTAAAGAAAATAGTAAAATATTCGTAACGAAGCTTTTACTACTTTACAGTCTCTTTGTAAAAACAATATTAATATAATTGATTCCAAGATGTTATACGTGTAATCCCACTTATGTCAAGTACTGCTTTAGACATAATCGACGAAGATAATCTTGGAAACAACAAAAATAAAATTATTATTAGTAGGGACTTTTTATTTATTAGTTAAATAACGTAGTTTTATAACGTAGTAAAAGAACCCCTCACTTGAGACAAATATAAATAATTAAACGACACAGCTTTTCACTGTCTCCATTTGTACAAAAAAAAACAAGAAAAAACGATGTAAACGTTTTTCTCCGAAGTATTTTTTCCTGGTGGACCTATATGAATATTAAACACTATTAATATTAGCAATTCGTTACTAATCTGACGATTAGTAAATAAATAAGGTTTTCTTACAATACAACCTTTTAACTGTTTAAACAAGAGACGAAAGAAAAAAAAATAGTTATTAGCCAAACGAGTCCGAAAATCTCATGTAAAACATGAATGTAACGCAGATAGTTGCATTTTTTTTGAATTTTGAAAAAACAAATATATAAATTGTCTATTTTTTTTTTTTTTTTTTAAAAAAAACCTTTTGCGTGAGGTGATCGTATACAGAACTATAAAAAATTGTATTTTTTATCCCGTTGGGCGCCGCTTGTTAAGACTCAATTCCCCAGGGGAAGATAAATGAAAAGATAGGTTCGTTAATACAATTTATTTTTTAGTTTTATATACAATCACTGATTCACAAATAAATAATTTGAAAGTTTATAATTCCATAATAAATCCAGTTTCTGAATTTATCTGTTTTGCCGTCTTTTTCCTATTTAGACGATGGTATCGTAATTTTTCCTTCGGGTCGACTGTATTGTCGAAAATATCAATTAATCGTAATATGATGTAATTTTCACCAATTCTCAGCAATCTATGCTTTTATCATTCTTTTCAGATTGAGAAATTAAAAAAATCAATATGGCGAAAAAAAGCCAATCCGCAGAATCGATATAGCAATAATCACCTAACCAAATAAATGCACTTAGGTACCTGATGGGAGGGTTTATGGTAGAACCCACAACCTTGAGATAGTTTATCGAGAAATTCAAACCTTCTCTTATTAAAATCGTGTAGTAAGTTCCTCTTGTAATTTACATCTCCTTAGTTCCTGTTTCTCGAAGAACTTGATGCACTTCAAAAAGATTAACTCCTATTTATTTTAGGTAAAAATTGCAAATTTTGGTTTTAAACATCTATCCTTGAGAAAATCTCCAAAAGACTCACTTTGAATAATTTTCCATCTGTCATCTTTTTAAAAATCAGATTTAAAAGACTGTTGACGTAAATGAGTATGGCATTCCATGCATGTATGGATATAGAATTTTACAATGATTTTGACATAGCACGCAAAAGGGTAATTTAAAGCTAATTACACACTACATATACAAAATAAAATACTTCACTCGCTACAATATATCATTATTAGGATTTACCGTTTTGAACTTAACTCAAAATTATTATTTTTTAAATAAATTTATATAACTGTCAGATTGGAATTGATTATTTTTAACTCAGTCATAGCTTTATATTAGATCGACCCAGTTCTTTTTACATCCACATAACTTGTACATAATTTTAATAAGAGAGCATAAAACTAAATTTTCTGCGAAACACAACTTTTATTTAAATTACTATATCTTCGAAATTTATATTGAGCTGTAATGTTCCTGGAACACACTAATTATACAAGGGAAACACTACAGACTGTAGTATCGATTTTTGATCACCGGATGTAAAATGTTTGTTGCATTATACAACACACTGCACTTCAGTAGATATATAACCATACTACAACATGTTGCACATACTAACATTGTATATCATCAATAGCACATTATGATACAAGTGATTGAGCATAGCTTACGAGTGACATACAACTGTTTTCAACACACATGAAGGATAGTAAATACTTATATTAGAGTTAAAATGTTGTAACAAAAAACAGCCAAGCGCGAGTTGGACTCGCGCACGAAGGGTTCCGTACCATTATCTATAAAAACGGCAAATCACGTTTGTTGTATGGGAGCCCCCCTTAAATATATGTTTTATTTTAATGTGATTCGTTATTTTTAAAGTGAATATATAAATTAATATTCTGTGAAAATTTCAAGCGTCTTCCTGTTTCCGGTATCAATATAGAACAAAAACGATGAAAAAAATCATGGTTGTTGTACTAATGGCATGGGAGCCCCCTTAAATATTTATTATATTCGGTTTTTTAGTATTTGTTGTTATAGCACTAGCAGCAACAGAAATACATCATCTGTGAAAATTTCAACTGTCTAACTATCACGGTTCATAAGATACAGTCTGGTGACAGACGGACGGACAGCGGAGTCTTAGTAATAGGGTCCCGTTTTTTACCCTTTGGATACGGAACCCTAAAAATGATATTTTATGGAATGTAATGAATATGTTTTAATTGTTGGATTTATCTTTCCAAAACTGATAACTAAGTTCATAGGCTCTCTTGTTAAAAATTAAAAAAAAAATGTGTAAAGTAAAAGGCACTTGCGCCGTAATTACTTAGATTAATAATCATCATCATATCAGATGCTAGACGTCCACTGCTATACATATGCCTCCTCCTTTTCTTACAAAAATGAACGCATCTGACCCGCTTGCATCTAGGGACTATCCGCGGCCACAACTAGGTCGTTAATCCACCGTGACCTGACGACTCTGTTAAGGTGGCTGATGGAGACTCACTTTACATGAAACATGACGAAATAAACAATAAACGGTTGTGGAATTAACTACATCGAGGTTTTCCCTAGTCCTTACAGTATGAGAATCTTCAAGAAGCGACTGATAAGATTTTTTAAAGGGTAGTTAAAAACGCGAGTAATTCCACTGGTGTTGCAATCGTCCATAGAGTACGGTAACTGCTTAATATCAGGCAGGTAGTAAGCTTGTTTGCCATCTTGGTGATATAAAAATAAGAAGTTGGTTAATATGCGAAGATGCTGTGATGTTACTGTTATCAGGAAGAGGTATTGGAGTCACGTGAAGCAGCTGAGGCGGCGTCAGCATGGTGGCGCACGCGAGAGACCAAGGCGGACGCCACGCTGAGGCAGCAGGCCAAGCTCATAGACTTCCTCCAGGTAAACACTCGTGATTACTGCGGACTTCAGGTGCTCACACTCTGCTGCTAATGGAATCTTTAATTGAATTTTTATCCAAATTAGGAAAAAACAGTATATTACATTGATATGTATTTTTTGTAGGTAAAAGTGGAGGAAGCAGGTCGCAAGAAATGTTCACTAAGCAATAGACTGTTTGGACGCTCAACAGGCCGCAGGGGAGCCGCGTCACCGCCGTTGCGACGAGCCAACAGGTATTCTAAACTTACCCACTCCATAAAAGTGAAGTATTGATTTAAAACCCATTGTAAACATATTAATTTGTAGTAGTTCGTTTAAAATCATATATATCTTATATCTTTTACTCTTTTTAATATATAGTTGATTTAATTTTTACGTTTTATAGGGAATTGCGTGAAGAAGTGGAAAGACTGCGAGCTAAACTTGCCGCAACGCGCGGTTCTAATGGAGATTTTGAGTAAGTATTCTTCACAATAAGAGAAAATTTCTATTGTTATTTAGAGGTTTAAAATAAAATTACTGATCCAAATTATGTTAAAACTAATAGGGTCGTCATGGCTATGTAACCGAACGTTATCTTGAAAAACTTTATTACATTATATTTAGTAGCGAATGATGAATGAATACGAAATATGACTGAAAAATTATTATTTTTTCCTAGTTATCCACCGACGCCGAGGAAAGAGAAAAAAGAACATCTTAACAGGTATTATTTTCATTTGCTGCCTTATCATAATTACAGCTTTGGTTAAGTTCAGTTGTTCAATCATTTAAATACATATTTTTTCTCACAGCGTGAAAAGCATAGATACTCCAGATGCTGCACAAGATACCTTACAAATCGTGTGGTAAGTGTTTTTTATAAATAATTAATAATCATCCGCTCCCCCCCCCCACTACTAATTGGTAATTTTCTTCCCTAATCCTATACTACCTAATCTTGATTGGGAAATTAATATTACGCTAATTGAACTGGTGACCGTAATTCTATCGCTGAAATGTGGATGTTACAGGCATATGTTTGTTATATCTCTGGCCATTCCTTTGAGGATAGTTGTCGTTAATAAATCATTATTATACATAAATAAGTCTCTTACTTTTTCTAGGTCTGATGGTTCACGGGAAAGAATGCGTGTCCGTGAGAGTGGCGGTGAGCTTCTACTGTCCAATGGTAACAGTGAGATTCGCGCTCGATTACACTCATCTAATGCGCCAGCCTTGCCACAAAATGAGGCCAATAGGGCATTCACGGTTAGTCTTTGAACCTGTATCCCTACACTTAACATTTATGTGATCAACATTGGTATTTTCTCTAGTCAGTGTGTTATTTATGTAACTAGATATTTTAAGATCCATAGTACAAGCTTTGCTTAGTTTCGAACCAGATGCGATGTTTGTAATGTCTTGGAACTGTATGGTGCTGTGTTAGTGCGTGACTCCGTGAGTCCGGCTTGTGCGTGGCTGCTTATTACATACATACGTACTTACACAACGTCACGTTAAAAAAAAACCAGACTCCAACTTGCTACGATCCTAGCACATTTATTTTGCTTCATACACTCGTATCAATGCTTTCATATACGTTCGACGGTTTAGATTACTCTGGACATTACCTTTTCTAAAAACAGACTCAATTTGATCGTGATACGTTCCACGAGGTCTAACTAACAACCCTTTCATTTCCTATTACCTCTAATTTTGGTTACGTTTCATTTGTTATATATTGAAATTGAAACCGATAGAAACCGATATATTAGGCAAGTTTCTTTTGAACGGCGATGCTATTTAATAGCAAAACCTCGTTTTAGTACCAATTTTCTGTTCCGCTTAAGCGCTGCATATAATTCCAGCAGCGCTGTAATTGTTAAAATTAACTTGTTTTGCGTAATTTCGTGACACTACGCCTAGGAGTCACCTCCGAAAGAA
This sequence comes from Apoda limacodes, assembly GCA_946406115.1. Taxonomy (NCBI): domain Eukaryota; kingdom Metazoa; phylum Arthropoda; class Insecta; order Lepidoptera; family Limacodidae; genus Apoda; species Apoda limacodes. The sequence goes on from OX291559.1 coordinate 16,339,685, forward strand.
TAAGGGGCACGTGACTGACACGACACTACAACTCGGGCGAGTTAACAAGACATCCCGGGGAGGGGTCACAGACAAAAGTACTCCATACAAACGTTGCTGCAGACAATGTACTCTGTTGATTACCATTATCAAAACATATTGTTATAGGAACACCACAAATTTTAGTACAAAATTTCAAAAAAAGTCACAGAGTCACAGAAATGACTAAAAAAAATAATAATTTTCAGCGCCCTCATTTGTACACCCTAACCGTAACCAAAAAAAACGTGAAAATATTTTTCCGGTTTTTCCCTAGCGCCCCCTTTTAGTCATTCAGACCAATTTTTTTGCACACTCTGCATTTGATAGACTTCACGCGTCCAGATGTCATGTGCACTCGCCTGAGTACGTTATCATCCGACACTGAGTGAGAGCAGAATATAGAACTCAGATGCATTCGACAAAGATGACGATAAACGGCGATATGGTTGGTTAGTGACGTAGGCTCGTGTCACTCTCCGCAAGAGAAGACTTTCTTAGCATCATCCATGAAACAACCTTATTGTGTGTACAGATAAAGGTGGAAGGTAGCGAGAAAGGCAGTGAGGCCGGGGTAGTTTGCAGCGAGGTTTCGGAGCGCGCGCAGTGGGTGTCTCGACTGGCACCCCCGCCGCCCCCCGCCGGTTACACCCCTCCGACGCTTACTACCTTGAAGGCCGCTCCGTACGCCGCACTGCATCTAGCTAATAACGTCATCGCTATCGGTATCTATGTTACTAAATAATTTTAATATAGTTGATTTTGTTGAATACTCCGTTATTATTAATGATCGTTCCATGTAAATACTACCCCATTTTTATGTGAAATAAAATTTTTAGTGCTAGAGACTACTGCAAGCGTTATGTGATAAGTAAAATAAACGTATAAACTAACTTCCTGATTTGTATTACGGCTAACTTACACATTTTCCTTATCAACCTCATATGTCCCCACTGTTGGGACACCTACCCTCACCGAGGGCGATTTGGCTCATTGTCCACACGCGGGCTCAGAGCAGATTGTGGACTTCATATACATCGTTTTTTTCTTGTTTCCTCTTGTGTGTTGAGAAATTAAGTAAAATACTTGTTGATACTTTAAATGCTTTAACCTCCCCCATTCGAGACGCAAGGTGAAATCGAAACCATTACATATTACACATTGCTAAATAGTAACTACATGTACTGCACTTATCACAATGTTTGTTTATTTTTAATTTGACATTTCACTTAACACTTCCATTTGTCGCCTCCAATTTTAACTTTAAAAAGTTTAAATGTGCGAAAATGATATTTTATTTTAAGGTTGTTCCGACGGGTTGCACTCTTTACGCGGCACGGTCCAGTTAGAGTGGTCGGGCGAGACGCAGCGTCCGACCGGGCTGCGTGACGTGACGAGCATGGCGGTTGCGAGCGGGCGCGCGGTAATGCTGTGCGGGGACGTGGTGGTGCAGGCGGGGCTCGCGGCGCTCGGGTCCGCGATGAGACGGGCCAGCACGCTGCAACCGGCCGTTCCCGTCGGGAAGGTTCGCCTACCGGATATCAGCTCGCCGAGACTTGTTAAGGTAACTACTGTCATATGTATAACTAAATCTTATATTTAAGGTGCGTTTTGTTGACTGCTTCAATGCGTTTAATGTCATAATCCAGCTAAGTTGAAAAGACATAAATACACACTACAAATCTTGGCTCATTCTCTTTAGTTGGATTATCAACATTAAGCGCATAATGTTCAATATGTCGGTCAACAAAACGCCACTTTAGTCAAATCCTTATTTCGCTCCAGCATAAGCGGTGGTGGGACTATCAACAGTTGGTTCGGTAAGTCGTAGGCTCGCGGGTACTTCGGGTCCCTTTCATATCGTACCTCATCGTCACTCTTTCGAACGACCGAGTTGACTCTTTATGACTTTGTTACTGTGTTGCTTGGAAGCGGAAGGTCTTACCACAAGTTTTTACCATAGTGAGGTATAGAAATGCGTTACATGTGGGCGTAAATAGAAGTAAATGCTATACAACCACTGAGTTCCATATTCATCGCTAAAACTTACTAAATATGACATCCATCTGCAGAAATATTAGATTATGAGTAAGGCAAAATCAGAAAAACAGATGCATAAGTAATTGACCTTGAAACAAACGATAACAATGTCCTAGTTATATTTGATACCTTTTTATTCTTTTTATAAGTACTATAGTTCTAGTACTATTTAAGTTATTGTTAAATTGTACAAGGGACTACTTTATCGGGAGCCAAGGTAGGTACATCAAAGGCTAAATTATTTGATTTGAAACTGACAATGATACCAACCCACTTTGTGGTAGAGTAAATGCACGGTTGTCTTGCAGGGTATATCGACGGAGACGACTGATGGTCCGAGCGTTGCGGTCGCTTGCGGGCGGAGACTGTTCCTGCTTCGCTTCGACGCGGCCGTCGCAGAGTTCAAGGTGGCGCGCTCGCTTACGCTTGACCGATACCCAAATTCTCTGCTACTCACTGGGAGGACGCTTTACATCGCCGGAGAGAGGCTGCTTAAGGTTTTTATTTGATTATAATTTAATTAAACATTTGAGAGAGTGGCATTAATGTTAGTACGTTGGAGATCCTGGGTTTGATTCCCAATTTATATTCTGTTAAAAGTTCTCTCGACCCTTTTAACCGGAACGACGATAGGACCGGACGAAACGTACCACTTATTACGTTTGTGGAACGGATTACCTTCAGCACATGTTTTGTAATATCTCTGACCACAACTAAGTAAATATTTAACAATGTGTTTTGTTGCTTTGTTCCTAGTTGTCTCTGCAGTAGGGACATAAATTAGTTGAGGCAACAGAGGTTTTTTAACAATTTCAATTTTTTGTTTGAGACCTTAAGGTGAATTCGAATCATATTTTTCCCATACAACCTTCGATGCACTAAATATCAAAAACTATCAACATTTCACTGCTTTAAATACGTAATTATCATATATTGCTTTTTATCAATGCCGCAAAATGTATATTTATTCGTAAAATGCCAATAAATTATGAAATAACTACAGTTTCTTTTAAAACTTTTTTTATTTATAATGAAATTGTGCAATTATGGTAAACAGAGCTTTAAAATAATACGTTTTGAGTAGCGAAATGTCTATAATTAAGAATATTAAGTGTAATACAGTCTAAGAAAAATTTGTTCGAATACACCTTAATCTGACCAGTTTAACTTTATTTTGTATTTCATGTTTAAAGGTAAATCTACCTTCGGGCACCCTTGAAACTTTTGGATTGGAGGAGCCAATCATCGCAGCCGCAGCCAAAAAACAATCTCCACCACGAGCAATTCTCTTGATCAAAGAACACCCAATCGAACTACTCATTTGCTACTCTGAGTGTGGTGTATTCATCAACGAAAATGGCAGACGAACTCGTAACGACGATCCTAAGTGGAGCTCAGCTGTCTCCAATTGGGAATTCATAAATCCCTTCCTATATGCTGCGGGAGATGATAAAATAACAATATATCATATCAACGAAGAATCATTTAAATCACCTCCTTGTACCTGCGACACAGCTTCTTTAGCCTCTACGCCATCAGATTGCTATATGCCTGCTGTGTACGATTTTAAGGCGAATGAGCCAGTTATATTGGGCGCCGCACCAAATGGGGTCGTAATAAGATCAAAGAAAGATGACGGATACAGTGTTTCAATATTAGAAGGTATGATTGCTTTTAGGAGTGTTGGTGCATCCGTAGAATCATTAGAATCCATGTCAGACAAATGGTCTTCAACGGAATTCGCACAATCTGTCACTGATGTCCGTCAAGACATTTCTGAAGATAGCGTCGAGTTGACTACAGGTTTTTTAGCCGATATTAGAAGGAGAGCGAGACAATTGAGAAAGAAAAGCGTCAAGCAGAAGACGGCTGATGATGTAATCAAAGAGATTTTGGCGACTGAGGTCAGTTTGAAGAGAATGTCGGGAAGGAAGTCGCCTGAGACTGCTTCAGAATTCGATTCTGATTCTGAAAGTGAGACAAGGACTGAAGTCAAAAAGAGTACTGGAGATATTTGCGCTGAAATGTTTGCCCGGCAGGTTAGGTTTCAGTGAATCTAGTCATTGTTACGGATTGTGCTTAATTGTTTTCTGTATATTTATTACTATGTGTGTTGCCAACTATCAAATAAGTCATTAATAAAACGGGAACTCGTAAAGACTGCTCAACTAACTTACATCAGGCACTTGAAATTAAAAGTAAATAAAATAGTAAATGTATTTAAGGACACATTAAAGTTTTAGAATTTATGTATCACTCAAAATTTTAGATTACCACTATCGATACTCAAATATGATTTCTGCATAAAACGTGTGCCTTTAAGATGCCTCGGTTCCGCAAATAGTAACTAATCACCCCCCGCCCCCTCACCTTCAGTTAATCAAAAATTTACACTGTTTTTGCAAAAAATAAAATTACGTGATATTTGGCGAAACCCTCCTTTTCCCTATGTGAGAGACCTTATCCCAATGTCCGCTCGACCCCGCTTAACGCCTCACGTAATTTATGGACGCCCCCTTATGGGTTATATTATGAAAGAGCTTCTTTATAGTTATTTCTTTTTCTATCTAGACAACTTTTTGGACGGCATACTTATAACATTATTGTATATTGTATATTATATTTTAAAAAGGGTGTACATTTTGCTATGATCTTATATCATACTAGCTTGACGTTGTCCTGCATGATACCGACTGTAGCGCCATCTGCCGGGCTGATTTGGGAATCTAATCCATCAATGGCGCCACCCAAACGCATACAAAAACCCCTCGGCTTTGCACCGATGTACTGGAAATATGTACAGCGTTAATGGATAATGTATCTATAAGTATAGAAAAGGAATTACACTAATAAATACAATACAATAATAAATGACCTATATTGCTCCTACAACTATGGGCTTCATAAAAATTGGTACTGACTTCCGGTAGCACTACTTTTGTAGTCATTTTCGTAATTTTTTTTTAATGATTTGTCCACTAAGAAAGCCGTACAACAATTATTAGTCTTAATTTCTTGCACATATTTTTAATTTCTCACTTGTACATCTTTTCCTTTTCTGAATTTTAATAAGATATTTGAATTTGTTTTTCATACGTAATTGTAAAATTTCACATAAATAATTTTTCGTTTATCATATTCTTTGAATGTTTACGCTAAACTTCGTCGTTGGTTCGATTTTGAAGAATTTTTTTATGTGTAAGGCACCTCCAGTGTGGACCTACATAAATTTCATGAGGAAACCAGTAATTCTAAAAGTTGTGACTTTACTTAGCTATGTACTTAATGTTTTTTGTAGTTACAGAATAGCAGAAACCCTTAGTGGTTTAATGAATAAACTAATATAAAATTAAAATAAAAATACACGATAGTGCTGTTTATTTTTTTAAATATGCTTTAGAATTCATAGCTAGCAGAAAAGTATATTGTCTTTGTCGAATACCCCCAATCTCGACCAGATTTTAACGTTGACAAAATTGGAAAATTTTGACATTTTTAATTTTTGAGTTTGAACACGACTTTTAAATGCTTTTAAGTTTTCATTGTGTTTATTTATTGTATTTATATTCAACTACATATGTTTTTAGATAATAATCGGTGCTTGCCGCTGTCTCATATCTTGTATTATTGAATATTTACTGTGATTTGATACATTAATTTTAATTTGTATTTAAAATATAGTTTTAATGTATGATAGAAGTTGATAAGTCATGTTTGTTTAATGTTGTATGTATTAATACAATTCTATTTTGATAAAGTTTTGTTTCATTTTGGCTAAATATTCATAACCAGACGGTTCCTGAGTGAGCGAGCAGCCTCGGGCGATTGCCGCGCAACGTTTGTCAGCAGAGGCAGCCGCGAGCTGTACATTATTTGCCCGAGACTGCCTCGCACGGCAATGCCGAGTCAGTTTTGATCAAGATCGTCATGAAGCACCACGTGCGGAAAACTGTCGCCACTGTCGTTTATATTCATTCTCTGACTCAAAAAAAAAGAAAAGGAGAAATATGCTTTTAGTCTTCTTTCTTTACCATACAATTGTATCAACTTAATACACAATTCTTTAGCCATATACCAAACTACAACCTTCCTCAGTCTGCAAGGAAAACGTACGAAGCGCCTTTGAGCATCGACAAAAACCGACCACGTTCGGCCAGCCCGCCGCACGTTCGGCCGAGGCAGCGCGTTCGTTAGCCGCGGGCGAGGCGCGTCCTGACTGTGCGAGCATTTGCCTCGCGTAGCAGCTCGCTCAGTCAGTACGCGGCTAATATTTCCAACCTGCCAGCCTCATGCGTGCCTCATTATTAATGCACGGTCTTCCCTCAGTTTAGGTCCATTTGGACCATAAGTAGCACACGGACCCTGGTCTTTGACACAAGCAGGTTTCCTCACAATGTTTTCCTTAAAAAAGTTCTGCTATTAAAGCCAAGAAGTAATTAATTTTTCGAGGTTTTAGCCATAAGCGGTCATAATAGGTTTTCACTAACTTGAATTTAATAACAACCTCAGAATGTATTGCGTATCTATTTTTCATAAAATATTAACTTTGTGATTAGCCAAATATTTCAAAAAGAAAATTCCACGTTAAAATCAGCTCCCATAATAATTAATGGGCTGATTACAACACGTAAGAATAAACGCTCTGATAATGAATTTAATTATCTTTAAAAAGTAATCTTAAACTTTGCAGAGCTTTTTTAATAATCATCCCTAAAAAAAGGGTAAACCAAAGAGCATCCGATATTAAAGGACTACCGTGCCCCCGCCAAGACGAGCCAAGCGGAGTGCAAGGGCACTACCAAGGTAGGTAGCCTCTTCTTGAAGCTCTTCTTGGAAACTTCATAACTTGGGTTTGGATTATACTGCAAAAAAAACCCTCGGTATATGATGTTAAAAGCGGGCTTATTAATCATATAGTTTTAATTGCATAGCTCTTATACTTTGGATTTTATTGATTTTTTTTATACCACTAAGGTGGCAAACCAGCTTACGGTAAGAGGTCACTGTAGTCTATGGACGCTTACAACACCAGTGGGTATCACTCGCGCGTTCCCGACGCTTTAAAATACTCATAACTACAGTATTAGTTACTAGAAAAAATCTTAAAAAATATCTAAAAAAAAACCCGATTTCGTCACTGACGACTCACTGATGATCATCAAAATTTCTTAGAGTACTTCTTGAAGTCCTAAATGCTGAAATTTGGTATGTACCTTAAACTAGGAGATGGAAGTTTGTATGAGACTTCCGTAAATATTGATTCAAGGGGTCTGAAATTTTGTAAAGGGACTCCTTGTTATAAATAAAAAAATACATATTTCAGGGTTTTTAGTAAATAACCACTACCATCACCATTCTTTAAATTAGGGGATGGAAGTGTGTATGGGTTTTCCCATACATACTTAATTTCTTGCTAGAGATCTAAAAATTATAATAGTACACAGACTTCTTATTACAAATTAAAAATACGTATTTCGAAAAAAAAAATCGTCAAAAATACGTAAAAAATTCGACACGAATCAGAATATTACTACATTTTTATACTTATGTTATACAAAAAATTTTCCTGTCGACAATAATCGCCTAAGAGACAAGTATCGCCCTGATCTATCGCTTATTATAAACAGTAAACCAACAAAGAAAAAACCAGCCAAGTGCTAGTCTGGCTTCTGCGGCGAGGGTTCTGTACAAACTTATATGTAGACAATTCTTTCATCATAAGACCAAGTATCATAGGTTAATTATCAGTTTTTGGATTCTTTCCTGTATTTGTTAAGTAACATCTTGCCGAATTTCATGAATCTCTTAACGGGAAGTACCCCATAGGTTTTGATTTTTTGTGTCATAATATGCGACAAAAATGTCCGTAATTTAGGTATATTCTTTTATGGCATTGACTTGGAGGTTTGATTTTTTTACAGCTTCAAGGGACCTTAGTATTGATATTAATTTCAACTTGATACCTTTACGCGTTCTTAAGAAAAAAGGTCTTGACAGACAGATGGACAAAATATATAAAAGGGTTTCTTTTTTACTTTTGAGGTACGGAACCCGAAACTGGCAAAGATAGAGGGTGGACTATGAAAAAAGGCACCTCTGATGTGCAAAAACATACAACGCAAAAAAAGTAAGAAAAAATTTACAAAATGAAAAAAAAAGTCATAAACAACTTGAAGTGAAATTCCACCAAGACGAGACCATATGACTTGAACTGTCAATAAGGTATCAGATCTCATGTAGAGCCAAGTTTCTAACTCTACGCGCTCTAACTTCACAAACTTCACCTTAGTCGCTACCGTCACATGGCCGTAAGGTAACTATTCTGTTATACAATAGTTCTCAAAACATATTTTGACTAAGGTGTAAAGTTTGTGAAGTAAGGGCTTGTAGAGTTAGAAGCTTGGCTCTACATAAGATCTGATAACTTTTTGACAGTGCGAGCCATATGGTCTCGTCTTGGTAACATTTTACATAAAAATGTTTTTCGTGGGTAGTGTTGTCTTAAGCCCTCTTGGTCAAAATAATGAAACAAAAAGTTGAAGAAGTGTGAAGGATGTTGAAAAACAAGATAAAAACAAACAAAAACAAGGAGTGCAAAGTATCTAGAGGTGTATAAATTAAATCAACTCGCGCCAAACGGTTTTACATCGTAGCGGTGAGGCGGTGCGGCGGGGGAGCCGATGTCGTCCACAAAACAGCTCGCAACTGGTGCAGTCCTAATCGTGGTTGGGGATGCACTCGCCTCACGTTTGCAGCGGCGGCATTGGTGCGTACAGCATTTTACGTTAATATTTTATGACCGAGTCGTGTATTGAAGTTAACTTACTTCCTGGCTCTACGTTGTGGTGACAGCCAGTACGTTTGTTCGCGGCGCCACGAAAATACATTGTCAGAATTTTGGAACAGAAAAAATCGATTGGCCGACAGTGTGAAAAATGGAATGTTTAGGCTGTGGCAATAGCGCCCCGTTGGCACCTTTTTAGTATGGAAACTTAACAATTTAGGCCAGTTGCAACATAATTCGCCTATTAGTAAAATTTGATTATGGAATACATCGTTTATTGCCAGCTTTTTATAGTTTTATCCTGATTTTTCTACTATAGCACGGGCGCGAAGCAGGAAGAATTTCGAACATTGACCTTTTACTGTTTAGCCTGTGTTCAATGGTCAAATAGTAGTAATTTCTGATCGGTCATCGCATCTGTGCGAGCGCGACGGCAAATAATTATGCGCTTTCAACAGAGACAAATAGTGACCGGTCATTGAACGAGCTTCGCGTCCGTGGTACACCACAATATTGGTAAAAAAAAAACATAAAAAATCGTCCGTTCAAATATTTTATTTACAAACTTAGACATTTACATAACATATCAAGAGCAATTGGATACTTCTATATAATTAAATTGTGTAGTTTTCATTTTTATAAACTATTACTTCATAAGACGTAGCTAAGGTTTGTGAATCACAGTTTAAAAAAAATTAAGAAAAAAAAAAATACGATTTACTATTGCTTTTCAAAAACTTCATGTACTTGAAAAATGTACTACATCAATCTGCTTTGTTATCAGAGATCTTTTTATTCACACACAATATACAACACAGAATTATAAAATAATTACAAAGTAGTTGATTCCGACGTACGCCTAATAATTAATATATTATATAAGACTCAGTCAATATAATACAAAATATTTCCTACACGAATTTGCTTTGCGCACACTATATACTATAGTTAAAAATTTCTCTTTGCACAAGTAGCGTTCGTTCATACAAATATATTACATTTTACATCATAGAGTAGTCTTATTTGGGCAGTTTTCAAAACAACCTAATTCATTAGTCATGTTTTAAAATAACTCCTTTGGGTTTATGAATGCTATGTGGTGTTTCCGATGGCTGTTGAACATCAATTTCCGCATATTTTTTTTTGTGAAAATATCCGAAAGTATTGTCAAAATTGCTAAGATCATATCATTGTGATTAAATTTTTTTTTAATGATTGGATTGAAAATATCAACTTTTACTAGATTTATGTTTTTGGAAAACAGTCAAAAAAGGCGTTTTTCATAAAATTATGGTGTTACTACGTGGCTGACCTATTTATTTCCTTCTAGTTTTAAATATTTTTCTAAAAAAACTCACAAGAGGTTTGAGATCAGACTTCGAATTATAGATATGTAGCAGACCATGATAGTCATTTTGTAGAATAGATAAGTGTAACAAAACTTACAAAAACAACTAATTCAAATCCAACTATCTATAAGAAAAATAATTAAGAATGTTCAAACAATTTTCTCCTTTTACTATTTACAGCTCTAATCGTGGTCCAGCCAAATATTGAATATACACCATCTAAAGCGGCAACAAATCTAGTTGTCTTAAATCATAGCAACTCTAACATGGATTTGACAAAATGAAGTCACATTTTAGAAAATAAACTCATTATATCTTTTTTCCTAGAAAACACCATCTAAAAACAGCTCTTGATGTTTCAACTATAAATAAAACCCAGCCCACTGCTATATCTACGTTCTGAATTTCTGAATTCTAATAAAAAATATTTTTTTCTTATAGGAAACCATTCTCAACAATTTCGCTTTGCGATCACATTGTAGGCTGCAAACTTTATTGCTAATAAATTTTCACTAAATAAAACACATCACGGCGTGAAAGGTTTTATCTAAAGCATTTGAAGCAAGCCATCATAGCAATTATCCAGCACGCAAAGGTGTAGAGCCCTTTAGTTGAGGAAACCTCGACACTGAGGCGCTCCACACAGACAGGGGATCTTCTCGTCTTCTAGAGGGAACTTGTAGTCGTAAGTTATCTCCTCGTCGACACCGATCGGTTGCTTCGAGTATATCACTATTTTCTTTTGAGACTCTATTGTTATTATCTTCGCATAACAATTTGGCTGCGAAGGAAAAATAAAGAGAATTATTTTTAAGGAATAATACAGTGAGTATGCTCGCCTCTGATCTTTGTCTCTGAAGTTTGCACTGTCACCCTCCCGAAACTAACTTCATACCCACGTCTGTAAATTTATTCATGCCGCACATCTCGTAGCTAACTTTAACACAAAGATCCGTAGCAAATACTACAGATAATGTCTGTTTGCTCTTTCCTCACAGCGCAACGTAGCATCTAATTGAGCTGAAATGAGATGACCTTCTTTTTATCCCGGAAAATGCAAAACTTTCCAAATTAAATAAGCCAAATTTCACGTGGACGAACGATAGGTATGTTGCAGCTATAGGTTGCAAAATTCCACACCGTAAACCGAATTAAGCGCGGGCGGAATCTAGTTTAAAACAGAGATGTATGAGAATCGCTACACCTCAATATTCTTCACACAGGTAACTTAGCCAACTTGTAATTTTTCACACAGTGTAATAAGCCAACTTGTAATTCTTCACACAGGTAACTTAGCCAACTTGTAATTTTTCACACAGTGTAATAAGCCAACTTGTAATTCTTCACACAGTTAACATAGCCAACTTGTAATTTAAGCCACTTGGTAACTCACATTGCAACTGTGATTGATGAACCTCGCTAGATTTCCGCACTTGGTCGCGTCGATGATGGTGTCCAGGTCTATACGGAACAGGTATGAGCTACCGATGCCGGTCGCCTCGTAGTGAGCCTCCCGGACGTCCGCTACTATCGGACGGACCATCTGACCGACGTATTCTATTACCATCTCGTCCGCTGCTATAGGTTCCTACAATTGATAAACAAATATTAGAGAGGATAATATATTATGATTCAATTCAATACTATAAATGCAAGTGTTTGTTTGTACGTTTGTTGGTCTGTTTGGATACGTTTAAGAGTTCCCACGGAAAAAAAATTATCAACAAAACAGCTATAATTTGCTATAGCAAAACTTTCTTACTATAATCACGGAGTTGCCGAAGGAATCCCACGCCGATAACAAAACTTAGCTGCAGGCCCAATCCAGTATCACATATATACATACTACTATTAATGATCTCGCTTTATTTGTAAATGATGTGATGTGATGTGAACGCGTGTTAGGTATATAAAGGTACTAGCTGTCCCGGCGAACGTTGTTCCGCTGCCGTCCCTCTGTACCCGGCGAAAGTTGGTTTTTACCTATAGTGCCCGAGTCCGGCTCGCACTTGACATATCGAGATAAAAACTATCCTATCTTTTAAGTTGGATCAAATAACAGATATTTACGAAGTTTGATCAAAATCGGTTCAGTAGTTTAGGAGTCCATTGAGGACAAACATTGTGACACGAGATTTATATATATTAAGATAGTTACCTGGGCGAATAGCCCCCAGTCGTGGATACCAGATTTTGCAAACTTGAGTTGTTTCTTCCTGAACTTTAGCTGGTTGAACTTCAGTAAATCTGAGTCCGTATCCGTTCCTGTCAAACAAAAACAAACATATTTAAGGTGCGTTCTATTGACGACATTGAGAGCTATGACATCGCAATGAAATCGTTCTGTTCACCAAATGTGATATCATTATTGGCGTTCACTATTTGCCAGCTCATCCAATACTCTACCTCCCGACCATGAGCAGCCACTGCGATGATTGCGGTCCGGAGGTGACGTCATATTAGGTCATTCATTTTAGGTCAACACAACGAGGTAATGTGCGCATTAGACAGCATCGAGCGCATTCAATGCGTATAATGCTTGTCAACAAAACGCTCCTTTACTCAAAAACGGTATGAAAAGTTCGAATTAAAGTTTCGAAAAAAGAATACGGAAAGGACATAGATGCTGGATTGCTGATAAAAAAAAACAACAATTGACACTTATTTGTAATAACCTTGTACCGCACTTGTATCATAAATAACTATTCTTTCACCGAATTAAGCAAATGGTATAAATAAAACAATATATTTGAGAAAATAAGGAAAAGACTCATTAGATACGCGTAAATAAAGCACACCCATATAATGCTACATGAAAAGTATCAAATGTATAAACTTTTTATACTAATATTTAAACAAACACAATCTAGGTAAACATACCGAAGGCTGTAAGCAGTCTCCTCTGGTTGGAGCGCGCCTCTCGCGAGAGTCCCTGCATCTTGGAGGCCTTCTTGTCATCAGGCGTAGCGCGTCCGTGGTGATACTTGTATTTAGCTTTTAGCCTAGCGTCCATTTTGTAGTAGCCCTCTGTTCGCGCTGATCCACTTGAATGACCCTGTTGCCATGGAAAGATATTAGGTGTATCTAGCCAGTATCGGAAACATCGGAAAAAAAGGGGTTTGGGTAATCCAATACTCAACTTTAATAAAATGAAAATTTATTACAGCGCAATAGCTTTGTTAAAAAGACAATTTACAGAAGTCTTTGGTCAATAAAAATAATTTGTTGCTCCTACCAGGGATCTTCAACACGACAGGTACTAAGCCTAGTTCTAGTTGTCAATAATAATAATAAAAATATTTCTCAATACCTTTACCTGCAAATCCTCATAAATATTATTATGCCTTTTGGACTTTTTCTTGGGCGGTAGATAGCAAAGATCAGTGGGTGGATGGTCGACCCAATGCGTATCGTTCAACCAGTAGCCCTGCGAGTCCTCGGCAAGGAGTGCCTCGTATGCCCTCCGCAGATACTCCACGTCTTCTCTATCTACCCCTCGCGTCAGAAACTCGTACATTATCTGCATTTCCGCCATTATGTCCCGAGTTTTGAAAGTCACGCTGGATAACAAACGGTCGAACTCGGAAGATGAGTGTAGTCTACAAGATAAATTGTTAATTAAATAAATGAAAATAAACCCACGTGAAATAATAAATACGAAAAGTAAAACTTTAACGCCGTCTATGAGAAAATGGCGAAACTTTAATAAATATAAATTTATAACTTCAAATCAATTTAATATTGTAGTACAAATAATTACTTGTTTTGAATCTCGACCAATTTCTTAGTTTCATATTTCCGTTTATATGGCCGTTTCGTTTCAATCTTGGGTTTGATTTCTTCCAGAGGAGATGATATTTCAGGCTTCGTCATCCACGTGTAGCCTACGATGCAATAAAATAACTTTATATTTTGTACATCCTACTAGATATAATTTAATATTCAATTCACTATGCAGTGTATTTCTATCAAATAAGTCAAGTTAGCTAGGCCAGTTAGCTAGGCAGCTATTTATTGAGGCCAATAAACCTGTCGTTGGACATACCATGGTCATGCTGCAGATGGTTGGGGGGTGTCAAGTCTCGCTGCTCGGGCGGCCGACAGTACGAGTGGTCATGGTCGACCTGCGACGCCTGCGATGCTTGAGATAACTGCGACACCTGTGACTGCGGCGATGACGGTTCCGAAAGCCCACCCTGAATAAACTAAAATTGTCTTAAAAAGTTCACGCATCCGTAGACTTCACATTAACAAATCGGCTCGAAGGACCATTAAATTTTTATATTTTAATGGTCCTTCGAGCCGGATTTGATTTGTAAGTTCTTTTTGAAAATAATTCATATAAAATGCTCTGACATAGTGCTGATGGTATTTTTAGGGTCATGTATATATTTGAATAAATTGATTAGCTAGATATAGCCTTTTCCAATTAATATTATTCTTATTCATTTAAAAAATTAAAAATGTCGATTGTTTATATTTTACCTCTTTAACTCCATTCATACTGACAGCAGACTCAGTTGTACTCTGTTCGCCAACTGACAGAACTCTTTCTCTCGTTTCTTTTTTCTCCTTTTTCTCTTTCTTCTTAGTCTCTAAACGTTCTTCTTCTGAAGATACCTCGCCGTCTTCTAATTCCGCATCCGGTTTCTTCTTTTCGGGTGATTGTTTGATATGATTTTTAACTGGACTACTCTTTTCTCGAGGTACTTCAGGTTTAACTTCAGGTATACTGAGATAAACAAAATTATATTGTTATTATAAGACATATGAAATTATATATCCTACAACTAATTTGATCCATATTTAGCCCCATACTTTAGACCCATGACATCCCAAACTTCTTTAGATACATTGATATAAAATGAAATAAATCTCTAAACTAATAATTTTGTGGTCCTGAAACATTGATGAAAGAAGAGATGAAATAAATAATTTAAGCCATGTAATAAATTGGTAGTTCTAAAACGTTATTATAATAGGTAATCGGGTCTTACCTAAATATGTTTTCATATTGTTTCCGATATTTACAAGCAGTTACATGCGTAGACAACTTTGCCAAAATATACGAAAAAAAATAAAATATACCTTTCACAATAAAATTGACAATTTTAAAACGTAATCTTCTTTCTATACCACAAGCTACTTTTTTTATAAAACAAGCTTATTATAACGTGTTTTACAATAATTGCGTAATTTTTTTGGAAAAATCAAAGTGAAGTTGCGATAAATTGTGTATAATTTCTGCGTTAGCATACTGAGCGCCTATTTGTAAAAATGTTACTCTATTATCTAGTATCTATAAGTGTCAAAATAAAAATCTCACGTCTCGTCAGGCGGTTTCTCTGGCTCTGGCTTTGATTGTGACTCCATTTGTTGTCTCTGCTCTTCTAAGAACTCCCTTTCGATCTGCTCCATATATTCTGTATTCCGTTTTCTTCTCTCCTAAAATATAAGTGTTTTTTAGTACCTAAAGACAATTGTAGATAGCTCTTACCATACTAGATTATAAAATATGATTCTGCTTGAAAATATTTAAATAACGCAAGCAATTTATTTTCATCAGTTCATACATACACTGACGAAGCGTATAAGACATGACGTTATATGTGAGTCTTAAATATTAACATGTTATTTCCTGTCGCACATAATTCTACACTTGCTGAGCTGGCAAAAGTTATGCAATTATTTTTTCTTTCTAACTTAGCTTACGTTGTATTGTTGTCTTTCTTGTCACTGGTTAAGGATGAGTCCCTCTAGCTTCTTTCGATGTGAACACGTATGGTACAGGCATATCTTGTTGTTTATATCGATTTTTTAGAAGATTGATGTTAACCATACCTGGTATTCCCGTTCCTCTTCGGAGTCTGAGTATATCCGGTCCAGCAAAAGATCCCGCGGTTCCTCTTCGGGTGACAGGATCGGAGAGCCCAGCCGGTCGTCCGATGCTTCCACTTCCGGAATCGGAGTTTTTTCTAAACAATTGTTCAGTTAGCTTTTGAATATTTTTTTTTAGTAAAATATTCAATTCAGTTGAGGATATTTAAAAAATATTTTGGGTAATATTAATAGAAAAGCTGCAGTTCCGTTTAAGAGAGTCAAAAAAATATCCTACTAATATGTATAGATTTTTTCATTACAGAGAAGAAAAATACTTTTGCCCTACTGTTGTTTTTTGCTACATAATTTCTATACCAATTTATTTTTTAGCGTAAAGCAAAACTAAAACAAAGCGAACCTGTGGTCTCTGTTTTCTTACAATCAACTTCCACCATTTTGTTTGTTTATATTTATTAAAACAAGTCAGAAAGAGACAGATCGAGGTTAGCTTCGTCTCCGTCACACTTTTGCGACAATTTTTTTTACAGCTGGCTAGGAAATGTGCTGTCCAGTTCTTTATGTATATGTGATACACATACGATAGCAAGCAGCGCCAGTAAGAGCTAGCGCCGTTCGCCTAATTATTATCGTAAATTAACCAACTTTTTCGTGCCAATTAGTGACACTAGTTTAATATGCAAATAGCTCAATAAGTGCAATATAGAAAATGTATTATTTATTCTTATACCGTATGATTTAGGCTTCATACAAAATTATTCATCTGAAGATAAATGTTACCTCTCCTTCGCTGCTGTTCCTCTTCGCTGTCCGAAGACGAGTACACCCTCCTCAGCCGCTCCTTGTTTGACACCACCTTGAGCTAGATAACAGACGACAAACATTATTACAAAGGCATACCTCTCGAGCAATTTCCGTTGGCAAAATGTGAGGAACGAGATTTGAAAAGGAGAGAAGTGGGGGGGGGGGGGGGAGAAAAAGAAGATGCAACATCCATCTGGCAACATGTATTTATAGGTAGCCATTCCTTCTGAGCGGCCATGTTTCAGTAGTAAATTTACTATACTAATACTTAGTCGAAAGAAGAAACTATGATTAGAGACTCCTTAGTCTGACGTAAATAATTTCTTTTTGAAGCTATCCAAGACTGTTTATTGTGAAAAGTAATAGGCTTTATTAATTCACGCTAAGACGTGGACTTAGGAGCGGAGCATCAGAACAGCTAGCGACAATAAGAATTTGTAATACCTCGGCCTCTTCGAGATCTGAATCGTCGTCCGTGTCGGAGTATAACCGTGGCGCGGCTCCCTTCTGTTCCGCCGTTGAGTCAGACGAAGACGAACGAGACGATGAGGACGAAGACGATCTGCGACAACATTACACACAATTATAAGATTAGGGCAACGGTCCACAGATATCTGTTTCTTTGGCTAAGAATATTACCACCGCTTGCCTCGCTTTCGTCATTATTCGCTCCACGACAGGGGTATAGGCCTCTACTTGAAGAAGGAGGCTTAAGCTGTGGCCTAGTGCGGGTTGGCGGACAATGTCGAGTTAGTGTACACTCGACTGTCACGAATTTTAATCTCTGACTTGGCTTAACGACTGCTGTCATATGACAGCTAGGACTGACGGGTTTGCTTGACATCCAAGACACGTAGGAGCTCAAATAAATATGCCACTCGGCGGTAACCCATCCAAGTAGTGACAAAGCCCGATGTTGCTTAACTTCGTATATTGTTTCCGATAGACGAATGTCCCTGTGCCACGAGGTCCTTACTATCGATAATAGACAATAATCCATCATTTGATAAATTTGTTAATTTGTAATTTTTTCAACATTGGAATTTTCCATGTCCTAAATTTCGAAAATTAAGATTTGCTAGTCATATTTTAAGTAGTTTACACATAATTTATATTTTGGAATGAAAGACGTATAAAATCTTTTTCTCGAAAAAATCACAAATCACTATTTATTAAAGGAAAATATATATTTTGATTCAATAAGTTGTAATAATATAAATAAAGCTGCAATAATATAGTCGTGTAATGTTACCTGGAAGAACTGGTAGACTGTCTCCGTCGACCCCTGGACAAATATGACCCTGCTGTTCTGTTGTGTGGACTTGTGGGAACTTCTTTTTCTTCGTCAGAGTTTTGGACCATCTCCTCCTAAAATCATCAAAGAACACATTGTATGCCTATCATAGATTTTTTACCAGAGTCTAAGCAGACTTTGAACACCAGAGGTATTTTCTGGTTTTGGTATTGCGGCATGCGGCAGACAATCCACCAGCCGTGGCTTTAATATGTTAAGGGGCCTTTAGCAGCTATCTGGCATAAGTTATTTTTCATTTCCTCTTTGTACAAGCATTCACAAAAATTAAAAAAACATAAATTTTATGACAATGGTTATTAGCTACATTGAGGAAGTTTTGTATTGTCTCTATAATACTGGAATTAAACAGCTTTAGTTAACTTTTTTGCTAAAATTGGTCACTTTTACCAGACATGTCAAACAAAACTTACGTACGTATTGCAGGATCCATAAAAAAAGTTTTTTTTAAATAGCTAATGACTATTGTTATAACTACTATAAAGTACATTTGTGAAATATGCTTTTGCAAAGATGACATAAATAATATCTGATATTGGCGCTAATTTGCTGCACGTATAGCAACTTAATACAAACAAATTGTTTATAGGCAGTTAACATAATACTTTCCCATGATAACTTTACCTGATCACTTAACCTCTTCGACGAATCTTCATCCATGACGACAGGCGAAGGTATTTTCCGTTTTTTTCGAAAGCTCGGCATCTTGGGTATAGCTGCCCTCAAGCCCAAGCCGATACCGACACTGTAACCTCCTAAATCTAACCCCAGTTCCCGAGACTCCATTATAGATTTTATAGAATCCACAGCCTCTTCCTTCTTATTTGAAATGTCCTGTTGAAGAAACAAAATATTATTCACAATAAACATAAACTGTGATTTCGAAAAGATTCTAATAATTGGTTTTCGTTATCAGGGTTCTTGAAGTCCACTAGCGTCGCCAGTGGTTTTCCTATTTGAGCAGAGCAAATTTTAAAAATATGCTTCTACAGAAATATAAAACTAGTTATAATCTAGTTCTGGAAAATTTGTAGATAGCATGTGCTAAAAGTGGTCGTTTTTTAGAAGATATGGTAACTAAAACTCACAGATTTATCCTAGAATCAATAAAAAACGTTATGCTAAAATTGGACTTAAGATGTTCAATTGTTTTTAAATGGAATATTTTTTATTTGTTGAATTTTTTACTTTACTTTCGAGTCGAATTGATTTTCGTTGTAAAAGCAGTCATTTTTAAAGGTTTTTGAGTATTTTTTTACATTATGTATATGTTTTTTCTTTATATAATTCATACAGTTTACGTCTACTTTTATAAATACCTGGGGTAGTCCATTCACTAAAAGTAAAGCGACTGAAAATAAGTTTCTTTTTTGCACTTAATATTTTATTATACTCTGTAGTAATAGTGTCAAGAACAGTATTGTACATATCATTTGGGTTGCCATTATAAAATAAATCCGGAAGTTTATACAATTAGTTAGATTTAAATGAATCAATCCGTTTAGTTGTAGTAGGTATGAATTTAATTTCCTTTTTATTATTATTATATTTTTCTTTCTAATACTACTAACTGTCCACAATTATCTGACTCTAGATTGCTTATAATTGACTTTTGAATTGGTTTTATGTCAGTTAATATATTTGCGATGCCAGTGGCACTAGATACAGCAATTCTAGTTGACCCCAAGTAGAAAGATCCCAAATAAGGCAAGCAATCTATTGCTGAATATACTATTTTCGAAAATATTTATATTAAAGTCTCCACAAATAATTTGTTTATTTGAATTGCTGATTTTGTTCAGCACTTCTTTCGTAACTAATTTAAAATTATCATAGATTGAACAAGGCGGCTTGTATAACTAAACAACAATGAGATGCTCAACTTCTATACAGGACACACACTTATAACTCTGAAGCTGGTAAGTAACAACTTATTGGATATTATATAAAGCCACCTTAGTCCAGATATACTGCTATCAGAAGCGGTGTTGCGTCGATGGGCTTATCACACGTCACGCAGGACTAAGGTAGTTGGTGAAAATAGGCTGTTACTGTTGGTAGTGTGGCCAGTTGCTGTGCAGAGGGTGTGGGTTCGATTCCCGCACTAGACAAACATTTATGTCATAATATAAACATTTGTGTTTGTCTTGAGTCTGGGTGTATTTATACATAATATGTATGTATTTAAAAAAAGTAATATTTATGTATTCGTATCCGTCGTCAGGTACTCATAACACAAGCTTTGCTTACTTTGGGGTCAGACGGTGTAGTGTGTTATGCCCAAAATATTTATTATTATTTTATGATGTGGGAGCCTGGACACCAGGCATTAGTTACCCTATTTTGGGAACAGCCGTGATGTTAAACTATTAATTTTATTTCTAAGAATTTGCTTAAAAAATTATCGGTGGGTGTCTAAATATGTTAATATACCTGTAAAGGTTGTGTCGAGTCCTCCGACTTGACAGTTTTGGTAGTCTGTCTCGCCTTACGAATTTGTTCGTCCCACCATATCTCGAAGTTCTTGAAGGCTGTGTTTTCTATCATCTTCTTGTTGAAGTCTTTCTTTAAGATCTGCTTCAGTTCCGTCGTCACCCGCTCTATTACACTGTCTATTGTCGGATAGTGAGGGTTGTCCACTTCCTGAAGAAGAGTTTTTTTTTTTCATTTTTGCAGACATATCAATAAGAAGACATGCGAAGTTTTAACATGTTTTTATTTACTCATGTCAGTAAAAAAGATTTAGAGTTTACAGTTAAAACCAGTAAAATACAAGTCAGACGCGCGCACCAAGTGTTCCATACCACCTCATAATGCCCGAGAGACCGCCTCGCACTTGACTGGTTTTTAATATTTGTTGTTTTACTACAGAACTGACAGTGTAATCGTTTGAGTGTTAAGGTTGTATGTATTACCGTTTTTACTTTAAGGTAAAAACAAAAAAGACAAGTATCTTGTATGGACAAGCCCTTAAATGTTTGCTTCATGTTTTTTATTATTTGTTAGAAATCTGTAAATATTCAGGCTTCTACCGGACTTTTAGCTACTTCGGTCCTAAAAATAGGGATAGACTATTTGTACTTAAGGCCGGTCTTTAAAGACCATAAGGCACAAAAACAGCGTAGGCTGAGTAAAGATAAGGCTCCGTTGGCACTCTTTTGGTACGGAACCCTAAAAATGAAGCCTATGAAGTAAATTTAATCATTTTCGGGTATCAATGGATGACCATACCTGCTGCGTAGGCGCCGGTTCCGGGAAGGTCGGGTAGGGGTGCGGTAAGATTGGGGGCGCTGAGAATCCCCCGGTGTATGCGAGAGCTATGTCAGCGCCAGGGTATCCAGGGGGAGGAAATGCTGTAAAAAATGTTAAGATGAGGACATTTTCGTGAATTAAATTCAGTAAATTGCAGAAAATACAATCATCCATCATCATCGATCAGCCTCTAGCAGTCTAATGCTGGACGTAGGTCTTTCCTAAGGAACACCACCACACTTGGTCCTCCGCCTTTCTCATCCAGCCACTTCTGCCTACCTTCTTTAGGTCATCTATCTGGCTGAAGCACGACCTACACTGCGCTTACCGATCGATTTTTTTAATTTTTACATTGCTTATAACTAGTAAAGTATGCGCCTTAGACTAAAAGTTACTTGAAAACTCTGAAATGCATTTTTAATGACCTATTGAATGACCCCCTACCTAACAGGATTTCATCCTTTACTTCTGTATGAAGATCAAAAAAAGATTTTCAAATTTTTTTTGTGACGCCGAACTTCTTTGTTTATATTGTCATGGTATATGTTTTGCGTTTACCAATAAAGTAAAATATCATTTATAACTCACCAGTAGGCGGCCACATGGGTTGGTAGTAGTTGGGGTGAGTTATAGGCGCGGGAGCAGGGCCGGTGGGATAAAAGAAAGCCTCTGCTGGAACCTGTTCCTCGATCTTAGCTTCTGTCGACGACAGCGATGACAGAGACATCTATGGAAACACTTCTAATTTACACACTTAAAAGTTAAGAGTGGCGCTAATACCTACGTTATATTAAACCCCTATTTTTCAGTTCTTATTTTTTATACAACATTGAAGTATGCAGCTATGATTTAGGCTCAAAATATAATATAAAGAAATACATAGACATAGAAATAATCTTTCTTCGTTTGAGACTCCCTAAATGTTGAAGTCTTATTTATAAGATATTCGAAATATGTAGATATATATTTTTATACAACTAAGGTGACAAACAAGCCTTAAGTTAATCGGTTACAGTAACCTATGGATCTTAAAATTTATATCACATAAGGTATGGAGAATATAATACAGTGATTTGCTTGCTTTATGGTTACTACCCATTCTATGTTTTCAATAATATTTTTACTACAAGTAAATAATGTGTCATGGAATAAAAATAGAATGAGAGGGGCAAAAGTAATTTTTAAAAGCGATGTTCATAGATATCTTATAACAAATACAATAATTCTGTATTAAAAGAATATGTAAGGTATTTTTTCCAGTTTGAAACGTGAAATAGCACAATTAAATCGGCAGAAATCTGCACATTTGGGTATGGGTCAACCTTAAAAGTCCAATTACATTCTACTTAAAAAACCCTAGAGTGTAGTCCCTTTAGTCGCGTTACCTGATCGTCATCCAGGTTATCTTGATCCTTGGCTGGTAACCCGGCAGGTGACCTTCTCGTATCCTCGCCAGTCAGCACCTCATCTTCCGACGAAGATATATCTGAGCCAATCTTGTCTATTGCTGGCAACTTCTTTTTCTCAGCTTCTTTTACTTTCTGTACAAAATTTTATATTTTTTAATATTGTACCTTAGAATAACAACGGAACCCTTACAAGATCACTTAAGTGTCTGTCTGTCTTTCCGGTCGTCTTTCACTGTCGCGAACTTCATGCTTAATGCATTTACCAGTTAACCAGAGTAATGAGACAAAAAAAAGGTGCTATATTAGGGAGTAGGAAATATCAAAAATAATAAAGTCATATTCCTAACTAAAATAAGTATGGAATGTTCTAATTATTATTTTTTTTAATTTGATAATATGTTGCTTGTTTAATTGATTTTTTGTTAAAAATATAATTTTATTTTGGACTATTAACGTTGATATTAAAGCTTATATGTACGCTTGTAACACTTTACACTATTTCACAAAGCATGGAGCGGAATGTTTTAATAGATTGCAACCCCTGGAGACCGCAATAAAGTTAATAAGTACGTAATTTTAAAGATCTAAATTATATCTTCACTGTATATGATTTATACAATAATTATATTTTATTTTCAAACACAAAAGTACATTTATGTGGTATTTAATATAGGGGCATTACTTGTGTTGTGTAGCATACCCTTTAAAATCCAAACTGTATTCTAACGCGTTTCAAGAAATCACAATTACGTATACACACTTTTTAACAAACGTACCTTTTCTATGGTGGCCTTAAGACATTCGAGATAGAACTCTCGACTTAGAAAAGGTGAAGGGGTGTTCGAAAGCGGCTCAGCGTCAAACTCCTTCTCTTGGTTGAAAGAGACTATGCTTCCCCGGTCTTCACTGCCTGAACCTAAGAATAAAAATTAAAAAACATTTTGATTCAAGATATGTTTCATACACGGGATATGTTTTTTTGGAACTTTTGGGACACGAAGGCGATTTGAGCCACAGTCCTTCAAGTGGGTCCGATGCGGATTGTGGACTTTACATACGTCTTTTTTTAACGTATTGAGGTGGAGTGAATAATCCATTCGCTTGAGTAATTAAGTAAAAAAAAATCATTGGTACACGCCAGGCTCGAACCATCACCCTTCAGGACACGAGACAAAATCAAACGAATTGCTGTATTTGTGTGAAATCACAGTTTTGGCTTAAATGATTAAGTACATATCCTTGCTTTGACGTGCATAAGATTATATCATAAGGACGATCACCGGGAAGGCTGAAAACATTCCCCGGAATAACAGCATATATAAGCAAGGAAATTAAATAATTAAAAAAATTGAACAAATGAACATTTGAAAATTTTGACATTTTCGTTTCAAATGATGATACCAGGTACATTTCTGTTAAAGAACTCTTACCTTCGTCATCGGAAGGAGGTTGGTGCGCATCAAGATCAGGGATTTTCGCCTGCAATCTGTCGTCGTCGTCTTCTTCCGATGATCCCAAGTTAAGAAATGGCGGCGCCATTCCACCTGCGGAACTTGCTCCTTTCAGCAATAAAGCTATCCTAGAAGAGAAAATAGATTTAGCTTAAGGATTTTATACCACCAAAGTGGCAAAGCTTACGACCTGTTTGATGGTAAACGGTCACCGCAGTGCATGGACACTTGCAACACCAAGTGCATTATCCACACTCCCTTCCCAACTCTATACTGAAAAACCTAGAGAAAACCCCGACCAGGAGCTCATTCTACAACCACTACACCACAGACGTCAAAATCTGATCAATGAAACACGAAAAAGCAGCAATAGCATCTTTAGAGTGCATTTAACAATTATAAATTAATAAAGTTGAGCCTAGATCAAATTGAGTCAGTTCTCAAAAAAGGCAAGGTAATCTAAACAGTCGAAGGTGTATGAAAGCATTGATGCCTGTAGATGAATCAAAAGAAATGTTCCAGGAGCGTAGCAGGTTTTTGGTCTCTTGTTTGGAAACATATAAAATAAAGTTAAATCCACAAAAACTGGCAAGCAAAGCCGCCAACTGCCTTCATTTAGTTTAGTAAAAATAAAAATGTAACATTATCGCACTTATATAAAGCAAAATGCACGCCTAATTTATAAACTGCACTGCATTATAAAACTAATTGCAGTGTAATACGCACTATTTTAATAGCAAGTGTTTTAAAAATGTTAGTACACACACTATTTGTTAAGAGAACATCATTGCTTTCTTACCGAGTGTCAAGATCGACGTTTTTGGGTTCATCAGCGGGCGGTGGCGGCTTGACTTCCGGCTGTGGAGGTTCGATGCTGTCCTCCGGTGGCTTGGGTTCAATGTTTTCTACTATCTTGTTTTCACTGGGTACTTCCTGTGCAATTAGCCCGTACATCTTTTAGCTATTATTAAAATATATATGTTCCGGAAGTGTCCTTTAGACATACGAAATACACACATAAAAGCTACTACTTGAAGAAATTTAATTTCTTTTACGTGTATTGAATTGCACGCGATTTTCTTTATTGGCGATAAGGTAAACGGAAGTATATGTATTGTAAAATTTTTATTGTAATAAGTATGTACCTAGGTAGAATAATGTGTGTGATTAGGCAGGTTAACTATTTATAGCTAGGTAGAATAAAAAAAAATTAAGAACAGAAATACCAAGTTTATATGGCGCAGTACAAAGTATTTGCCAATCAAGAGTGACCATTAGTAAAGCGCTTAAATACTGTGCTGCTATTTGTTGTTTTAATTGATTTAATGTGTATGTTAGCGAGAGTAATACAAACTCCGCTGCAATCAATCTTACTTTTTTATAGTTATGTTAAAAGGTTAAATGATTAGGTTATATTTTCGATTGCTATTGGAACAAACTCGTTGTTTGTTTCTGCGCGCGCAAACCATTATTCTCCCCACTGAAGGGCACAGGCCTCTCCATAGTCCACCGTTTTGGCCCTGGTTTGTCGAGCTGGTAGCCACTCGATTAAGCTCCTTACTTGGCTTAACTACTGCTCTTATATTATAACAACATGTACTACTGTACCAAATACAAATTGAATTAAAATATTAAAAACTTCCTAAAAGTAATTGCTTACACTTACTTAATTCAGTGAGACAAATATGAAATTTGAATAAAATAGTGCAAAGCATGTCAGACGACGAATGAAAACCTCGTAAAATTGAAATACCCTCCATCAACCGTTTCCTATTTGAATGCATATAACGACATCTATCGAACTAATTAAAAACCTCAGTCTTTCTATTTTTATATATTAGGCGTATCTAATTTTGCTCAAAACATTTACGAGGTGTTCACTGGTGGCCGCCGAAACTATATTATGAAGTGCTACAGTTTCTGTTAGTATTCCTCTAAATAAACAAAAACTAATCAAATTACCAAACTAAAGCAAAGCATACTTATGGTATAATTTTAATAGTTTATGCTCAATTTACATGGTATAAGATAACGAAGCAAAAAATGACGATGAGGTTATTGCAATTGAGCCTTCTCTCCCCGGGACGCCATGGCGACTTCGCCAAACTAGATATATACTATGGTATAATGTTATGGTACGTTCGGCGACCGTAGCAACTGCTATTTTCGGTCGGTTGGCAAACTTCAGTTGCCAAGAATTGCCAAAAAACACTTCTAGCGGCGACACTATGGCATCCCTGTGAGGTAGGACCCTAATTGTCAATAAGCATTACTATACCGTAGGCTACGCGGCTAATCACTCCGTGTGCTCACCAAACTTAAGTGTACAGAATTTTATTAAATAGCACAAAATATTGGACCAGAGACAGACCACATTTAGTGAGCAAATCCATCTAGATTAAGTATTTTTTGTTAATTTACCTGCATAACTAACGAGAAAAGTAAATATTTAATTTACAGCACAAAAATAGTTATTTGTTATGCAAGGCTGGAAAGTTGCTTTTTGGCGTGAGTGCCTTTATTGAATACCGAGCAAGCGAAGCAAGGATTGAACCTACAAGCGAAGCGAGTATAATAAACAATAATTAAAGTGTTTAATTACTTATAAATAGAACAAGAATACTTATTTTAAATAGATAAGATGATAACAACATTATCAGTCTCTGAAATAGGTTGAGCGCCTTTTGTATGTCTGCATGTAGTCAAAAAATCGCTCGAAGTACTTACCTATTTTACGCGGGTAAACTTAGGTATTTTACGTCACTTCTTTTTTTTAAGGTGCGTTCCGAATTCGCATCATGCTAATTTTAAAATTCTGAGTACAAAAATTATACTTGAAAATTATTTATTTTTATTGTATTTAATAATTTAACAAACTACAATCATTTATCTATCAATAAAATTGAACAAAAAGTATCTTTAACGCAATAGTATGAAAAATTAAACTAAAGTTTTACTAACGTATCACTAATGTATAGAGTAGTAAGGACGAACCGTATTTCGGACGGTTTCATAATGTCTGTTTGTATATAATTTATAAAAAAAGCTTTTGCGCGCAAGCGAATAAAGTAGGCTTTTTCGCGCAGATTTTAAACGATAAAGTAAGCCTTTCTGAGCAAGTGAGATGAAAAAATATTATAAGCAACTGAATATTATTTCATGAAATAATGAATTAAGTCATCTAAATAAGTAAATTGTTCCTCAAAGCTACGCAACACTACACACTTTTGTAAAGCCGTTTGACTAAAAAGCGTTATACACTCCGAAAGCATTACAGTGACCTATTTACAAACTTTTCCCATCACAGCACATTTGAGTTTGTGTAACTATTGTACTGAATTGTATTTCTCAATAACAATTCTCCATACCTTTACCGGGTATTGGTAGTTTCATTTAATTTTTTTATTCTTTAGTTCTTTCGTATAACATTAAAACTATATTTAACCAATCATAGTATTCCAATAATTTAAGTTATCCAGAAAAAAGTTAAATTTTTAAAAGTTTTTGCAAAAATGTTACGTTCATAGAAACATTCAATTTATAAGAGATTTTTTTTATTATTTGCAAACAAAATGCAACCAGTACAACGATACTTAACATATAATACTACAGATTACGCAACTACAATTCGGTGCTATAGCAGCAAAGCCAAGACCCTTTATAAATATCCTCGACATATCTAAACAGAGTGCGAGTTTAAAAGGTACTAGCATATTCTGAAGCGTTTATACGAGTACTTTAGGCCAACCTTAGGGGTTTCCTTAGTAATTTTTCCCGTGTTCTCAGGCGATGTGCGTTCTTGCTCTTTAGGAGTGGCCACGGGCGTGGGCCACGATGGGGTCGCATTCGGCCGACGCTCCAGCTTTAGTAGTTACATTAAAATTAATGTAACACGCCATTAAAACTACGAAATTCTTTTCAGAATTCCTAATTAATAAGCGGCAATGAAAATAAATGCAGTTTGGTGTTTTATGTGACATCATATTATTTATGACTTAAATACAAAACAAATTTAATAAAATAAAAGCTAATAATTAAGTGTTAATTGTAATGTAAAAGACATAAACACACCAAACATAAAAAAAAAAAATATATAGAATGAGAGAAATTGTATGAATATATACATATAAAATTAATGACATAAACAAACACAAGACTTATAACATATGATTAATCCAACCCAAATGAATGTAGAATGAAGTATATATGTTGGTGGACATGATTTCAATTATTTAAATTTTGGAATTCTTTTAAATAACAGTAATTTAAAAAAAAAAATACATTCGTTTTAAAAATACTATACTCACGTATGATATATATACATGATACTATGCTAAAATAAGGAAAACTAAAAATGATTAAGTAAATTTAGCACGACATCAATTTAAAAACGATGATGACAAAATATACAATTTTTCTTGCAAGATTGTGAAAATATAAAATAGTATTTATTGAATTTATTTACATTGTTCATTGATATGAGTAAGCGATAGAAGTACAACAAGAATATAAATATAATATGGGACACATTACGATGTTTTTTAAAGAAGAATTTTACATACCTTTTACAAACAACCTAGTTTTTTTTAAGTAGATGCTAGTAATAATATTTTGACCCTTATATATTTTTCAGTATATTTTACGTCGTATAATTTGTCTATACATAACTTATATTTAAAGACTCACGTGAGATTGTGACCCATGATGTCCAGGATGAGTTGAGGAATGTCTCCAATCCCCCCACCACATTCCGCTTCCACCAGCGGGCGGAGCGCTGCCGTATCCATACGGGAAACTAAGAGTAAATAAAGGTATTAACTAATTCCCTGTATAGTCAAAGAATATTCAAGTTGTAACAGCTATGATGTCACTAGCTTTTGCCAGCGTCTCCTCTAGCGCTAAATTGGGTTATCGGCATGGGATTTCTACTATAGCTATAGTTAGTCTACATGGAATTCTATTATTGTTATACCTCCAGAAACCATGTCTTACACCATCTCTTCAACTATCATTGTGCCAAATTTCAACTCAATTGGATGCTCTGTTGTGACATGAAGGAATGACAAACAACCTCACTTTCAGATCCCAGAAATCCACAGGAACAGTTCATGTGTTATAGTTATAGTAAAAAAATCGTCCAACGAATTGATCCCAGAAGTTCACAGGAACTAATAAATAAAGAGAATCAGATGTGCGATAATCAATCACTTCTTCCACTACCGGGGAACAAAGCTGGGAGTTGAAGCTCATCAAGTGTGGTCACTACAAACTGAGTCAGCAACCTGTCAGACCAGGAAGGTTTCGTAGCCTAATGGCAACAATGGAACTCTTGTACTTTGTCATGGCTGTCCGTATAACGTTGTATAGGATTTTGAAACTGCATTCAAAATTTTTTGCGCGTTATGATAAATTTTCAAACTTGAAAATTGTGTGACTCCACCCCTCTAGCTTTTGAACTGTAAGCTCTAAAAATCTAAAAATCAAAAGAGCTCAGTAACTACTTTTAACCAAAAATTTTTCGGATACGGACGGTTCACAAGTTTTTTTGATATTTTAAGAATTTAACAAATTTTCATGATCTAACAAGTCCAAGATACTCAGCTGTGTAGCTATTCTGTCTTTATTTTATATAACCCAAGAGTAGAACCCAATACCAAACTCTCATGCATATTTCATATACCTACTTTAGTAAAGACGCTATAAATATGGACTAGAGTAATATACATTTTTATGCAAAAAGAATGAAACTTACCCCATATAAAATAAGAATCTATAAAATATAAGTTAAGTAATCAAGGATACGTTATTTAACATGTAGGTACATTTTATTTTTGCATTGAGCCTCACTTCTAGAAGTCACTGCTTGTGTCTAAGTTAACCAGGCTCGAGGAAATGTTTACAATACACAAATGGCAACTTTTTGTTGCCTCTATCGGGAATCGAACCTAGGACTTTTGACACGCACTACCACTGCGTCATTGACAAACACTTAGACATAACTTACCTCTGTTGGTAATAGGGGTCGAAAGGCATCTGACCAGAGGGCGCGAAGCTAGGTTCGGGCACGTGGCTGGTCGCCGGCTGTGTGAACACTGATACCTCGCTCGACTCGCTAGCATTGCGAGTGTACCGTTCCCTGTATCTAAGACAATATGCTTTTATCAAGCATTGTACTAAATATTACATGAAGGCACATGTAAAAAAAATAAACATTAAAAAGTTCAATTAGGATGTTGGATGTTTTTTTTTATGTCAGCTTGTTGCTACATTTGTCGGTTACCAAAGAGTTATTTATCAACTGTAGTCCCACTGAAAGTCATCAGAGTTTGAAGTAAAAATATAACGTAAATCTTAGCCTACCACATAATTCAAATTTACATTGTAATTGCACTCATTTTTAGTGTATCGTGCGTCCCGGTTTCGAGCTCTCGTGTCTGTCTGTCACAGTCAATTTGCTCCAAATCTACTGGACCGACTAGATAGAATTTTGGTACACTAAACATTTCTGATTTGTGACCCAAACATGAAAGTGTAAAAAATTGAAAAAAAAAAGTTTTGCAAACTATACTGTGTGACATATCAAATTATTTTAAGAATCTCAAATATTTAAATTAAAAGGTTTAAAAAGTTATTTAAGAAAATTGATGATCTTCCCCCCCCCCCCCCCGAAACTAGAGCCTAAAGTTTAAAAAAAAATATGGAATAGTTTTTTACTTTTAAATTACACGAATGCCTGTAACAGGCTGTGGTCGTCAAAAAACAGTGTTTAGAAATATATGCCTAGAATTTACGAAAAAGCCTTATTTCTAATAATTATTTATTGAAAACTGTATCAAATTTGTTGCATAAGATTTAGTATTGTGTGTTGGTACAGAACCCTTTATCCACGAGTTGAATGGTTTTTTCACGAATGTCATGAGAACATTAGGGAACATTGTACCTAAGTAAATAACAGTTTATTCTGTTTTTTACTTAGGTACAATGTTTAGCAACAAAAATACAGTTCTCATTCCATCCATGCTACAATTACCTAGGAAGTGATAGTACCTTTACAATAATAAAAACTACTGATATACCTACTTTCGTCTACATTTCCTCCTGCATCGTTTGCTTGCAAAACAAAATTTACAATATACACAAAAAAATAAAGTTAACACACTATATATAGTGGTTATAATATTATATTACTTCCTAACAAACCACTAAATGTTAGATCATACACTTTAAAAGTAATCTTACCGGTCCCTTTCTCTGTCTCTATCCCTATCCCTGTCTTTATCTCTGTCTCTATCCCGCTCGCTCCTGCTGCGATGCCGATGATGTCTGTGCTCTCTTTCTTCATCAGACCACTTTGTGTTGCTGTCGCTGTGCTCCACGTCTTTATAACGAGGGTGTGGGTCCTAAAAATGTCAAAACATATATAATTTCTTGCAGGCGTGGTAAGGATGCACAAACAAGGCCAAAACTTCCAGTTTTTCGCACTGCTAAACCGATTTTCAGGTAACCGGTGGCATTCTACTCAGAAAGTCATTTATAAACTTTGCTACCCCTTTTTTCCCGTTACAAATGCATCTTTAAAATAAACTTTTAATCATTCAATTAATGATCACAAGTATGATGACCAAAAAGGTCTCCTAGGTACTTAGAGAGGTATAGAGGTTGTAAGACATCCCAATGGCTTTACTTTTAATACACCCAAATTCATTACTTGGGGGTGTTTGGGGTTGCTTATAGTTCAAATAGGTCCTCAAGGTACCTGGAAATCAGGAAATCATGTCACTCCCTCACCTGCTTCATTTTTTTTTTAATTCACCGAAATTATTACTCGAGGGTTTTTGGGTCAACCTTCCAAGTACCAAATGTTGACTTATATGACTAAAAGTGCATGTTAAAGATGCATTTTTCTAAATGCACATGTACGGTAGCGAAAAAAAAAAAAGTGGTAGCAAACTTTATAAATTACTTTCAGAGTCGAACCGGTCGAGCAACCGGTTTCATAAAATCTGTTTAGCAGTTGAAAAACCGTAAGTTAAATGCTTTATTTTCTCGTCTATTGTTTAAAGAAAACAAATAAACTTTTTCTCTAGATATGCAATGTGAACTTTTAAACATCTGACTTTAATGTGGAAATATAAAGCTTTCCGCCTACAGTAAGTAAGCCTTTAGTTTTGTACAAACTGTGACTTTAGTTACTAATGAGAGGGGGTAAACTAACTTTGAGCTACTGGTAATAGCAGTCCAGTCAGCTATCACCTTTGATAAATCCGACAATGTCGAGAGTCATGGTAATGACTGGCTGGACAACATCCATCACTAGCATTTGTTTTGGACATTGGCTAGTTTGGTGCGCTCGCCCAACTCGCCACGCACCTTACCTTACAATAGCTCTGTAATATGCCTGCAATAGCAGACTGAATGAAATGATTGTCTAAGCTAAGGTTGTAATATTTAGAGGTGTAGTATATAGAGGTGAATTTATATTGAAGTAATTAATTGTGTACACCAATGATGGTATTTGAAGATTGACTGTAAGATACTATTTATCTTCATTACATTTTATATTTTTTCCAATTACTAGGAAAAAAGTAAACGATTTTATTATGATATTTAATATCACTATGATACCTTCTCAGTTATTTTTGTTTCTTCTAACCGCTTGCTGAGCGATGGATCTATTTTTTGGACTCTAACATCTTCAACTGTACTAAGTGCCTTGTTTATTAATGGAATATGTTGTGGTTTCTTTTCTATAGTTTTATCGTCATACAATTCCTGGCATTTTTTCCCAAATGGATCATGCATTACCTGCAGCACCTAAAATGATAAAACCAAGAATACAATTAGGGTAAGTTTGCTTTTTAGAAAGAAACCTTAATTCAAATTAGTTTTTACTTTTGCAGTTCTGGCAAGTCACAGCTCCACAAATCATACTGTTTCACCATTATGACCTGAAAGAATAGTGACCTGCAGTTTCACCCATGGAAACGTCTATTCCCATTGAAACTCTTGGTTGGGAAGTGAAGTATTCAGTCCTTTTTTGACGTGACAACGTCTTATAAATTGGTTTGCCGGGTGACACTTCAAGAAACTGCGTTACGCTCCGCTCACGTTATGCGCTCACAATGAGAGCGAGTGAGAGGCACGCGCCCGCCTAAGAGCGAGAGAGACAGACATAAAATCATTGTCACGTAAAACTTTCGCCCGTATACCGACTTTACAGGCAACCAGTTTTTTACAGGAGGGGAAATCCACAAGTCCTTCTGTCTCTCCAGCTATCCCTGTACTGAAAATCAAGCCTATTCACCTATAAACCTATTCACGTGGGAAATCTTGATTGGGATAAAAAGTATCCATTTCACATCCATCCCGTTAGCAATTCCTGTGACAAGTCAGGTCATCTCATTCTTCTGTGCCTTCTGTATCTCCAATAGTGCCTTACAGTATCACTAAAGAAAATTGATTGCGGATACTGTCAAACATGATAAAAAGTGTACCCTCGCTTCAACTATTCCTCTGAATTCATTTCAACTTCAGGACAAAAACACAGACTTTAAGGTTTATTTATTTGATAGGATTATTTAAAAACTAAAAAAGTTACCTTGCCCATAACTGATTTTCCATTATACTTTTCTACACATATTTTTGAATATTTCACATCTTGAAACACAACTCTTGCAAATCCCAAGTGTCTGTTGGTGATTGGATGGTAGAAAATTGATAGCTCTTCAAAGGGACCCACTTTATTCATCATGTCTGACAAAAATGCTTTGTCTATATTGTCATTTAAGTTTTCTATTGTGATTTCTAACTGTGGAGGAGTTCCTATGTAGTTTTTGTCTATTTTAAACCTAAAACAAAACAAAATTAAAGATGTCAAGAATTATAAATGTCAAGTGACCGGAGAATTTCTTTGTAGTAATGTTTATTGCTTAAACTATTCTGGCCTTGTGAAAAATAACACTCTGCATACTTAAATGCAACACTAGCCGACCAGCGGTTAAAAAAATTAATATTACAAACTGCTGAGTGACAAAGGCCTGCTACTAGGTAATTTTACACAGTAGATGTGGGAGCGAGAGGTGTACTCACAAAATCTCTATAGATATTCTCTCTATTATAAAGAGAGATATTAAAACATATAAACACATCCATTTTGGTAGGCAGGGAAGGGAAACTTGAACATGATTATTGCAAGTCCCAGCCACTGCCCTGAGCTCCCTGATCTGCATGATGGATGTGGCAACCCCAAAGTGAATTACGTCTAGAAGCAGCGGCCACTAACTTACAGATAAAAAACTCAAACACTTAACACAAAATATTTTATGCACAGCATTAGTCATAGGATTCAGCCATTAAGATAGTTAAGAAAATTTTGATTAATGGTTTCTATTTCCGAATGAAGTAATATATACATAAAATGTATTTCATTAACGCTGAAAGACTAAGGCTACGCACCAGAAGAAAGAATAATGTATAATAAGCATAGTCAAAAGATTGAATTGGTAACTGTAATAGACTAATACATCTAAGAAATAATCTAAAATTTTCATTAACCATAAATGAGGCTGAGTAAGTCAGACATTATAAAAGAGAAAGCAGTATCATTAGCTTTTTGAATATGGTTCAGCCTGAGAAGTTTGGAAATCATGCTTTACAAAATGTAAAATCCTACTAATGGTAGTAGTCAATTTTAGGCTCGCAACACTAGTCAAAACAATAATAACAAAGATATAACCACAAAAATAAATAAGAAATTAATTTTTATGCCATTGAAGTTTCTTTACAGCATTTTTGGCAAAATAGTAGATATTTGCCACAACTATAGTATTACAAATACAGGTCATATAGCCTTGCAATTAATGTGATTTTGTCCATATTTTATGATGACAAAACAGTCAGTTTGTTGCACAAAAGATAACAAAATATAACATTTTAGACAATTTCTAGACAACAAATTGACAAAATTATTGTCAATGTATTGATAACAATATAAATAACTTGCATATTGATGAAGAACAATTACAACACATTCAAACTATTGTTTATACCTAGGTAGAGGTAAATCAGCTGGCTCTATTCTGTTCCAAATTCTAGATAATTGAGATCTGGGATCTCTACATTGAACCGGAGGATAAGTTGAATCTCCAGGAACGCTGCCATCATATCTGTACAACTTAGTGGCTCCCTTGACAAGAAATGGGTCCATGAGTAATTTATAGTTTTTAGGTGCTTTATGGGGTCCAACATTATGACTTGGTGTCCTATGCTCCATTCCTCCATTCATTCTGAAAGATAAAACCAATGATAATTTTATGTTAAATATAACCTCAAACTCATAAAATATATCAAATCGAAAATTGCAACAAGCAAAAAAAAAAACAAAATATTAAAAGAAATACTTACTTTGACCTAAAATAATTTTAAAATGTTTAGAATACAATTTGTTAAGAGATAATATAATTTTTCATTTTTGTCTGAAAAAAAGATGGCAAAACTGATAACATTTTAATATTATATGAATTGTAATTAATATATAACACAATAATGGTGATCAAAAGCGAAATTTTATTAAATTAATACGGTAAAAATTAAATTATAATAACAAATTCACAGCAAGCTCTCTCCATGGTGACGAGCAATCACTGAATAATAAACTTGTGTTTGTGAGATTGCTTGCGTGTGTGTATTCTGGTCCTTTGATGTCATCACAATTTCTGCTAATAAATTAAACTGCAGACATTAGACAATCTGTGTTATTGTTGATTTTAGTAACATTAAATTATTAAGTACAATTTTGCTAAGAAAATTCAGGTAATGAGATATTAATTTGACTGTTGTGATGTGACACAGATTAGCCTTTGACTAGTGCATGACACTTGACAATAAACAAATAATATAACTACGATTTTCAAATTCAAATAATCGAATAGGGAAATAGCTAATATTTTTTGGTGAATATGTATCAATTAGGGCTATGTACACATACTAGTGAATAGTTCGAGATCTTCAATGAGTAAGTGTCAAAATAGATCATGTTATAAATACATAGAACATACTAATCTCCTGAGGTTCGAAATACTAGAACCAAATATTTTCTTTTATCTGCCGTGTATCCGTTGTCGTTTAGTACGGAAATATATTTGGCATTGCGGCAGCACTGTCTTCAATGAGCGGGGAAAGTTTTTCGGTCTTGTACCAATAAATGTCGAGGCGATGGCACGTGCATGGAGAGGAGGTTAGTTTAATTTATATAAATCTTTGTGTTATATTTACGAGATTTTATTTGTTTTTTGTGATAGTTAGTTGGACCTATGTCTTCTGCACTTACCGTCATGATAGGGCCATTGTGCGTAGGTGATCAATTTATGTTAATGGTTACTCATACCATTTCAGCTCTGTAATGCTCCGAAATCAAGTAGGCATCTAATGTTACTCAGTGCCTCTCTCATGGTTTGTGGATTCGTAAGGAGCTTCGTCTGTCGGTCACTCACACTTTTGCTGTGCAGGACCACATGAGCTGCAGGACAAAGCTACATTGAATAATCGTAATTCTAAAAGAAATGGGGATGAGAGTTGCCGAAATATCACGACTACTAAATGTGTACGTAAGTTTTACACCAAATTTTCTTATTAGTGTTTTACTTTGCCCGAATTGGCTCGAAAAACTTTTCTTACACAAGTGCACAAAAGCGACAGAATAGCTCTTTGCCTTTAATACTAAAATTTCAACTGGATTAATAATATATGATATTTGTAGACGAAAAGACTTTTAAATCAGATAAGCATTGTCGGAAAATATTTTACAGGCGGAAAAATGAACATTATGCAGAAAGTAATACTTTGCTTAATAGGTCAAGTGGAAGGACAATTCTTGTCTTTTGGGGTTGGAGGAGTTCCATGGGCTTAGGGGAAATTGTTGAAGTGAGTGGCCGGATGAATGGATATATTATCTGGCCCAGGACAATAGAGCCATTTCATCTTATCAATATCTCCAGCATTCTTCAGTTGTGCAAGAATGGTTGGCAAGTCATCCTCATACCGAAATCGTACAATAGCCAGCAAGAAATCCCGATCTAAATCTATTGAGATTGTGATTGTGATCCCGTCGAGGTGCGTAATCAAACTAATCTATGCGATCTGGTGTATTCCACTTTGGAACCCTTAAGAGGCAGCAAAATGTGCTGGAACACGGTGGAGGATATGCAAGTTAGGATACTAGAAAACGGTGGAAGTCACATTTCATACTAAGAGCCATGCTCGGCATGTAAATTCGATTTAAACTATTGGCTCGTGTCCATATGTCATGCAAATTGGTTCTGCTGTTTATGCGTTATTAGAATAGAATATTCATTTATTTCTTACCACAAATAAAATAACAATATTTATACATACTAAATTCAGTAGAACAAAAAACAATTTTCACTTGTGGGAGACCATAATTCATTTTGATCGTCAAATAACACTTTAATATTTATAGGAGTCGGGTGACAGGACTCGACCTATATACGCTTCGCTCCGTTTACTAATGACGATTTTGACGTGACAACGTCTTATAAATTGGTTTGCCGGGTGACACTTCAAGAAACTGCGTTACGCTCCGCTCACGTTATGCGCTCACAATGAGAGCGAGTGAGAGGCACGCGCCCGCCTAAGAGCGAGAGAGACAGACATAAAATCATTGTCACGTAAAACTTTCGCCCGTATACCGACTTTACAGGCAACCAGTTTTTTTGATGACACCAATGTTTGACGCAACTTAAGTAATTATTGAGTTGGAGTTTATATGTGCTGACCAAGAAATTTTAAATATATTGTGGGTTTGGTTTATCCGGTATAAGAGTACCGCAACTGCAGTCAATTTTGCAGAAGCCTCGTGTCTGATAATGAATCTTTTTTATTTAAAAAAAAATGAAAAATAATAATGATTTTATTAACCAAAAAAGGTTTGCAATTTTACATTGGAACATTACAGTACAACGATTTAACAAATCATTGCAATGGATGTTGATTGGAAGAACTAGAATTATTATCATAGAAGAAAATAGACTATCGATGTGAGTGTTGTGTGTGTATGTGTAATGATGTCACGTCATGTAATTACGTCTTTCTTTAAGAGTGCGTATATGATTTGAAACTTTTGAGTAAGCAACACTCCTTGTACATGCTGGTCGTTGTCGTTGGATCCCCGGGTGCTTTCCTCTGTTTTTCGCGACTAAATTTTTCTGTTTTTTTCCGTCCTATAACTATTTTTAGTAATTACCTTCTAAAAAGGTATCAGTTCGTTCTCCAGATGTTCAGGGTTAGGGATGTAATTGCCATACGTTATAAATATTAGATTTAGTTACGTTCATCGTCATAAAGATGATTGAGTCCATGTCTAAATGCGCTGAACCACGCATTTGTAGTGCAGAGATGATTGTTTGTTGTTGAGAGATGGGCTTCTAAATAAATAAAAAATACCGATTCTAAATCTGGCAACTCCCTAACTTATTCAAGACGCAGCAAAATTCATAAAAAAATCAGTGCACGAAAATTTTGTCAAGTAAAATTCTTTGTGAAACTCACAATGAAAAAACAAGTTACTAAACAGTTAATAAATAATGTGATCTTTTGCCAAAACCATTGTTGCGTTTTGTCTATCGATGACTTCTTACATTTAATCTAGCTTTTGCCATCGGCTCTACCCACGCTACATTCGGTTATTGATATGGGATTCCTATAACTGTAACTATAGTTCGTCTATGTGGAATTCATTTATAGTTTTTTGCCGGAACTTTGTTTTTTAACGTTGTTATTCTCTCTTAATGTTGGCTTTATGTTATTGTACGGTGTAGTTTTAAAGTCTAATCTTGCTTGATGTATATTGCATTTTTTGTTTAATTGAAACCAAACTCTAATTAATCGATTGATCTTTAAGATACATCACTGACTCTCAGTGTTGCCATAATACATAGGTTAATATTATTGCTTCCAAATATAGTAGGAATCTCAGGATAAACATCATCCTAGCCGACATCCACTGCTGAACGTACGCCTCCCCGATATGTCTCCAAAACTTTGGTCTTCATCCATCTGCATCCAGTGGCTTTTTGAGGCTCGAACCAAGTCGTCTACCGATCTGTCCAATTCCATGAGCTTGTCACCTGACTATTCCCACACCTACTATCTATTGAATTGTTTTCTTACGTTACCTCCCTATGTTTTTTGGACGAAAAGATCTTACACAATTTCCCCAACGCACATTAACCTAGTTTGATTACTTTTTTTATTTTATTTTATGACCTACCTCTATTAGCTTTTAGGCTGGACTTGCCTACCCTTTGCATAGTACCTACCTATAAAACTTCGAGAGTAGCACCCTAGTAGCAGTACCTAAGAGTGCTAATGGACGGTATTAAGGGACGGGAATGGACATTACTTGCTTTTTATACCCACCTTCATGTTTATTTCAGGCCCACCTGTTAGGAAAATTGGCGAAGGTTGCTAAAAATAAAGACAATGTTAAGCCTCAAAGGCTTTTTATAGTCAACGAACGCTTCGCAGAGACCATCTTCTGTAGGTATTTACTGTGTGTTTCAAATAAGTTGACCGATGCTCAGGCGCCAGTCCGTAACTGGTACCGAGCACAGTAGCAAACTTCGTACAATGTGGCCTTAGTTACCATTCATTACTTATACGTAAGGACGATACTGGCCATTTTTAACCCCCAACTACCCATACATACCCAACATAACCCATATAAGGGCACGTAAGATTTCTCTAACCCCTCTCCTTTCAGTCATAAGAGTTCTTCTGAGTATTTCGTGAGAAAAGGTTCAGTTACACTG
The DNA here is from genome assembly GCA_946406115.1 of Apoda limacodes. Taxonomy (NCBI): domain Eukaryota; kingdom Metazoa; phylum Arthropoda; class Insecta; order Lepidoptera; family Limacodidae; genus Apoda; species Apoda limacodes. The sequence goes on from OX291559.1 coordinate 16,379,769, forward strand.
AAACACGTTACTATTAAGGCTTAGATATAAGTACGCTAAATCGCGTAGGTAAATAAGTAATTTTTGTGAAATGTTGTAGCAAGCAAAACTATAGCATCTTAAGGGTTAAAAACAGATGAAAATTACCATTGTTGTATTACTTTTGCAAATTATCCATCCATCATCGTCGCTCGGGCTGAACTGGTTGGCATCTTATCTACTCTATCTAGCCGCAGCTAGACTGTATTTGAAGCACGCTCTCAAGATTTTTGACTCACAGTAAAATATTATAGTCCAAGATCCCAGAGCGATCTGACATAAGTTATTTTCACATAGATAAAACCTTAGGTTCTCAGTAGCGTCTCATGTTCTTTGAATACCTGCGTGCTTGTGGAGCTACCCTTGTGACACCTGGGCAGGTACCAGGTAAGAAAGGTAACTAAAAATAAGAGTTACTTAACTTAAATTTAAATGGCTGATTTTTATATGTTTGTAGAATATTATTCTAAAATAGTATTATAAGTGTCAGTCACTTTCTATGGGCCACAACTTTTGTCAGACGCTTTTAAGCTCCACAAAAAATAAAGATCCCATACCGATCTGACATAACTTATATTTACATAGATGAAACCTTATAAGTTTCTCAGTAGCGTCTCATGTTCTTTGAATACCTGTGTGCTTGTGGAGCTCCCCTTGTGACACCCGGGCAGGTACCAGGTAAGAAAGGTAACTAGAAATAAGTTACTTAACTTAAATTTAAATGGCTGATTTTTATATGTTTTGTAGAATATTATTCTAAAATAGTATTATAAGTGTCAGACACTTTCCATGGGCCAAAACTTTTGTCAGATGCTTTAAAGCTCCACAAAAAATAAATGAACTTTACTTATTTTTCCATGTTTGATTTTTAAATATGTTATTAAGGTTACTATTACAAAGTTATATTTCATTAGTCAAATTGTAGTGACCTAACATCCCCTAAACACAAAATTTATTTTTTGTGGAGCTTTAAAGCGTCGGCGAGTAGTAATTATTATTATAAATAATTATAAAGTAACTATTATTAAAAATAATATTAATTTATCGCCCCGCGCTAGTTGTACTTCCATACATTTTGCTCCAAATATTCTTTTCACCATAAGCTCCCAAATAAAAATAAAGCTAAATCACAATAAGCTTCAATAGGTAAGAGCTCGATTTTTGTGTTTTGTACCCATAGCGCAAAACGGAGCCCTATTGTTATAGGATGTGTATCGTCGGTATATAGGTCTATTTATTTTGTGACTACACGCTATCGGTGTCAAATATGTCTACCCATTCAGTGGCGGCGCGGTTTATTTAAGTTCAGTTCTTACGGCTGATACACACATTTGAAAAGCGTCCCAAATAAATGAATGTTTAGGCTGTGGTAGGGGTTTACGGGGGCTAAATTGGTCTAGCCAGCCTTAATACTCAAAACCTTACATCTGGGAAAATTCGTTGTCTTCAAGATTTTAACACACAAAACAAACTTGACTTGACCGCACAATATGATTGGTAATTTTGCCACAAAAATTAAACTCTCAACAGCCCAGTCGCCTAAACGTAGTTCTACGTAGAGAACACGAGTTCAAATACTGCAATGCAGTCAGATTTTTTATTTTTTTTCCTACTTGGATGAAATTTTGTATTTAGATGATGTTTTAATTTATTTTAGCTGGTTGTTAGGAATGATATGGCGTTGAAATTTTACTTCTTTCATGTGTAGGTAATTTTAGGCACGCGATTTTTTTATTTTATAAATTTGAGTTCGCTTTAAATTATCATATCAATAAGGCCAATAAATAAAAAAGTAAACATAATCATTATTATAATAGCTTTATTACACTGTTTACAATAACACAACTTTTGTGAAACTGGTTGAAGATATTACAAAACTTATGCAGATACAAACGCATTATTTGTTGTTTGTCTTTGTATTGTGGTAGTAAATTATGACCTACATTGTTGCTTAAAAGCGTCAGTCTATACTTTCATGCTTCGAAATCGAAATGTGATCTACATTAATGATTCAAATCGAGTGTACAAAATGAATGAACAAGTTTTTAAAATATCCCATTTCATATCTTTATTAGCTTTATTTGTTACGATGAGCTCTTCCTCTATATATTACTAATTTAAATTTAAAATATAAAAATCTTGCAGAAGATCTGTAACAATAACTTTTATTAAAAAAAAAAAAAAACAGGTATAAGTATACAGGAAATTCTACAACCAGTATATTCAAGATAGATATATAAACATTTTATTGTTACAAAAGCTATTATAATTTAATCATCGTGGGCCCTTTCGTCGTCGCGACGTCGGTTGCGCGGGCGGCGGTTCCAGCCCTCCCGCGGGCGCTCCCTTTGACCCCTCCCCTCCCCACCGCGACCAGCACCCCCGCGTTGGAAGAACGAGCCCTGCTTTTCGAATATTCGCTCGTTCGAGTCAACTAAGTTGCCAACCTGGATAAAAAAACAAAATAAATATACGTAGTAAGAGTTCCGTAGCCAAATATAATAAACGGTACCCTTATAAATTCGTCTTGTCCGTACACAAAAAATATTACTTAATTGTCCCTGCCGTTTAGATCAGTGACAGACAAACTAGCTGCTGCTCCTCCTACCAAGTCCAATTGTGTGTGAAGAGGTTACTGACAGACAGACTGACATGGTTACTTTCGTATTTGTAATATTAGTATAGATTTATTTCCATGCATATATATAAACAGTGAGTTTATTATAATAGTCCGGTCAAATTAGACCAAAAAATAAGAGTAAACCTGCGTTTTTTTTTGAATTGTTAAAACTCAAAAACGGTGGCTCATAGAAAAAAAAGTCTTGATACGTTTTTTGGAGTTAATTTTATGCTCTACAATTTTTGTCTAAAGTATTTTTATAATAAAACTTACCGTTTTGGTGAAAATCGTGTAACTCATTTTTTTGACCTTTGACCTTAAATAAAAAAAATTCCATACAGGGGAAAGAGGGGGGGAAACTTTCAAATTTTATTTTTAATCATATTTTAAACAATCTTACTGATTTTCAGCTTGGTGGGAATTTAGGTAACTTCGAATGTCTAAATTGACCGGACTATAAATAAGGTTCTAAAAGTGGGTAGTAGTCAAAACTACATGTTTTGAAACTTAATTATTTAAAATTCATTTTAAAATTATAGACAAGCTATATAGATCAAATAAATAGTGATATTTGAAGCTCACCTGCCAATAATTTTCACCTAACATTTTCACTAGCTTCAATTTAATATTTCACAAGTTCTGCAAAGTGACCTTTGGACTCAAACACTATGGACTTTGGAAATCAACTAATTAAATTACAAGAAGCTATGGAGACGATGAGCAATAACTTTAACAAGGATATGGCATTATTTGAATCCCGTATCACTACAAAGTCCATTAGCAACACATCCACTGCACCGGAATTGTCCTCATTATTATCAGAATTCAAGCTCTTCAAAGATTATACGAAGGATATGATAAAGATTTTACGCACTCAGCTTGATTTAGTGGTCTGTGCTGTTGATGACATTGAAACCAGATCTAGGTTAAAAATACTATTGTTTCATGGCATCAAGGAAGAAGTAAATGAAGTTTGCTTAGACAAAATCTCAAACCTAATAATAAATCAACTCAATATTGGTACTTTTACATCTAGTTGCATAACCAAATGTCATAGACTTGGAAACCCTAATCCTGATCGACCCCGACCTATCATGGTAAGACTTAAGGATTACAATACTCGTGACAACATATGGCGTAGTAAGACTCGGCTTAAGGGAACATCATCAACGATAACAGAGTTTCTTACAAAATCCAAACACAGACTGTACGTTGAAACTCGAAAAAAAATAGACATGCGTCGCTGCTGGACTCAAGACGGTCTTATCATTGTGTCACTACCTAATAACTCGCGCCGGAAAATTAATTCTATGACGGACCTCATTAAACTTTTAAAAGATTGCCCTGAATTACATCGAATAGAAGACAAGGGGAGCATAAGCCCGAAAACTCGGAAGCAAAAGGCCAAAAAGAACTCCAAATAAAATGTTAATTCTAACATAGACCACGGTGCTTGCTTTTCTAGTGTCATTCTCATGATAGCTTTGTTCTCGATTCTTCTACCATACTAAGATCACATCACATAAAGACAAACACTTATTTAATGAAGGTAAATACAATATAATTTCTTTAGGGTGTGTTCCAAATCGCAACGAGGAAGTTAAAAAAGTGGTTTTGGGACGCACCGGGTAGGGTAATTTTCCAACTGTCAAGTTGAATTCTTTACACTGCCATAGAAAAGGTTGAAATTCACTCCTGTCACTGTAAAAATTAACTGTCAAACACTCGTTCCAGAACGGGTTGATTTTTTAACTTTACCGTGCGATAATTACTCGGCGTGAATTGGAACATAGCCTTAGATACATGTAAACAAACTTCTGTCATAAGTCAATATTTACTTCTTGTTTCTTTTTTTTTTAATTTTTTTTTTAATCCTGGACTAAAGCACTTTGGCCTCATGTCTTCAAGATCAGTTTCTAATTTTTATTAGTGTAATTTGTTATGAAAGTAAACGTAGGTAACCAGTTTTTGTATTCAATAATGTCAATAGATTTTAAATTATTAGTTTAGTAAAAAGGGCAGTAAATGCAGAGCATAATAATACAAAATTTTAATGAATTTTAACAAATATAGCTTATATCTTTCGTCTAAGATACTGTTTCATCTTTTTTTTTAATATTTTATTATAATAATAGTAGGTAGCTAAATTAATAGTAGGTAGGTAGGTAAATGTTTTCTACTGGCGGTGTGGGTTTCATTTTTACTTATTGTTTTTTTTTTCTTTTTTTGTTTTGTTTTGTTATTGTTTTTGTAAATAGTATTTATTTTATTAATTTTATTAATATATAGGTACATATATATTATTTTATTTATGAGTGATAACGATTCAGTATCTAGTAGCAATGAATACTTCTCATGTTCAACAAGTAATACAAGTAGTGATAATGACTTATCAGATTACACACTTTCCTCACGCCTATCTTCTACCTTTGAAAAACTTGCTGAAAATTTCAATGTCATACACATCAACGCCCAAAGTATTCCACGGCACCATTCGGATATGCTTACGTCTTTGTCTAATGATAACATTCATGCCATCCTGATCTCTAGAGTCATGGCTCAAACCATCAGCTTCAATCAGCTTTCTATCCACTTCCTGGATATCAACTAATTAGAAATGATCGCATAAATAAAGGTGAAGGTAATGTGACCATATATCTACGTAATAATATTCCTTTTAAGAATGTAAACAAATCACCATCAGAATATACAGGCACCTCTGAGCATCTATTCCTGGAATTTTTTCTTAAGCACAGTAGAATTCTCCTAGGAGTATTTTACAGCCCTTCTCTCACAGTTAACTATTTTAACTCTTTTGAAAAGCTTCTAGAAGATTTTACGCCACTGTATGACAACACTATAATCATGGGTGATTTCAACACATGTCTCATCAAATCTGACCATCGTTTTCAATACCTTTCATCTCTAGTATCATCCAAAAACCTTTATATAACACAATTAAAAGCCACCCATCATCCTCCAAACTCTTTACCCACTCTTCTTGACTTAATTATTGTCTCTAATCCTAATCTATTTCATAATTTTGGTCAAATCTCCGCTGTTTTTCTTATCATGACCTTATTTTTCTCTCGTACAAAGTGAGACCTCCAAAACCTAAAAAACTTTAACGGAATCGATTTGTAACGTCTGAGTGAGGACGCTAACACAGTTAACTGGTCGGTTTTAAATGATGTTCACAATATTGACGACAGAGTTGAGAAGTTTAACTGTCTTTTGATCTCGTTATTTGATAAGCATGCTCCTTTGCGACCTGTCAAAATCCGTAACCTACCAGCCCCATGGCTTACAGACGATATCAAAGTACTAATGGCTAAACGTGACCGTGCTAGAGCTAAATTTAAACTTAACTCAACTGACTGCAACCTGGACCGCTATAAAAGTTTAAGAAATCTGTGTAATAGAGTGTGCAGGGATTCGAAACGACGTTATATTCACCGTTCTATTGATAATTGTGATTCCTCTAATTTATGGAGATTCCTCAAGTCTTTGGGCATTGACAAATCTTCAGACCATTCTTCTATTAATTATAATCTCGATTCACTTAATAAACATTTTTACTCTCCACCTCACACAATGGATGATACAACTAAAAAGGAAACTTTAGCTCACGTCTCTGGTCTGCCGCGTCCTGACTTTAATGAATTTCAGTTCAAAATGGTCACTGGCCGTGATGTTGAGCGTGCGATACGCAGCTTAGGTAGTAAAGCAACTGATAGCGACAATGTAAGCCTATTTATGATCCTTCCTATAATTGATGTACTCCTTCCTCACATTACCAATCTTCTAAATCTCTCTCTTCTCACTAACAGTTTTCCTGATAGTTGGAAGAAAGCTTTCATTATCCCTCTACCCAAAATTCCTAATCCTTCTACTCTTTCTCACTATCGTTCTATATGTATTAGTACCTTTACTTTCTAAAGTGCTTGAGCGATTAGTGCATGAACAACTGAGTCAATTTCTTCTCCCAAATAACCTTCTCAGCCCTTTTCAATCAGGTTTTCGCCCAGGTCACAGTACTGTCAGCACCTTGTTGAAAATTACAGATAATGTGAGGCATAACATGGAAAATCAGCGTGTTACTGTGATAACTCTGCGTTTTACGTTCCCTTAACATATCTCCGGTGGTGACCATGTGGTTTAAATCCTATTTATATAATCGCCAACAATACATACGCACTGACTCTGGCTCCTCAGATTGGTGTTTTGTGCGTGCTGTTGTTCCACAAGGAGGAGTTCTGTCGCCTTTGCTGTTCTCTCTTTTTATGAATTCATTGACAATTCGACTTACTTCACAATTTCACTTATATGCTGATGATCTCCAATTATATACAGGTTCAACATTAGACCAAATTGACAATGCTATCAAAATCGTTAATCATAACCTTGAAATTATATCAGATTGGGCAAAGTCCTTTGGACTGATTCTTAACGCCAGCAAATCCCAGGCTATAATAGTAGGCAGCAAACGTCAAATGGCCAACCTGGACATAGATAAAGTAGCACAGATTGCATACAATAGTGTACCAATTCCTTATGTTGAAAAGGTAAAGAACCTCGGTATACTAATAAACAGCACGTTATCGTGGCGCCCACAGGTAAATGCACTTAGTAAAAAAATTTTTGCTTCATTATACTCACTCAAACGTCTGCAGAATTTTTTACCATTCCAAACTAAAGTTATGCTGGCGCAGTCTTTGCTGCTTCCTCTTCTTGATTACGCAGGCGTAAGCTATCTTGACCTTACAGAGGAGCTACTCGACAAACTTGATCGTCTCCAAAATTTATGTATCCGATTTATTTTTATTTACGATTTATTACGATTACGAAATGAACTGATCACATTTCCGAGTTTGGTGATGGCAATTCGACTTCGCAGGAATACTCATATTCTTACCCTTTTGTATAACGTCCTTAACAATCCATCTGCACCCCATTACCTTACAAAACTGTTTAATTTTTTATATAATTCGTCACAAAGTATGTCACTAAGGTCTAAGGTAGAACGAACACTCACTATACCGTCTCACTCCACCACTTTTTATGGAAAATCGTTTGTTGTAAAAGCAGCATTACTGTGGAACAATTCACCTTCGGATATTCTTTTGTCATCGTCTATTAACATTTTTAAAAACAAACTGAAATCCTTTTTTCTCGAATCATTGCCAACATGATGATATGATCACAACTCTTTAACTACCAATTTTTACTTATATTTGTATGTATATGATATTATATGTTGTTATATATATTTATAAAATACTTATATATGTATGTTTATTTATTCTTCATATTATGTATTATTATTTTCTTTTTATTTTGACTCTACCTACATAAATTTAATTTTATAAGCTTTCGGAAACTCCCTTAGGTTGGCTGCAAGAAATCGCATTATGCGATTAGTCCGCCTTAGTGCATACAATTTTATAGGTTAATACAATATTGTAATAGTTTTCATATGTGCTATAATTGTTAAATAAATTAATAAATAAATATAATTTCAATTATACTTGAATATTCGCGCGTTGTACACGTTATTTTTGTATTTATCGAGTCTTAATGCAAACAAACATTTACCTTTACCTAAAATATAAATACAGCAAATAAATACCTTATCAGCAAGCTGCAACGCCAGAGCCTGCATGCGAGTCGGTTCAGACCGGTGTAGTATAGCACATTCACTGGGATCGTCCAAAGAAGCCAGCAGTTCCTCATTGATTATCATTTTGGAGACCAGCGAATGGACACGTTGTCTCGGCAGTTCAAACATATCAGCCAATGAGCGAAGCGACAGCGATGCGTATACGTGCGCGTAAGTAAACAGGTAAGTGCGAAGTGACTCTTCACGAATTAAACGGCCTAACATCGCTCGAACATTGTCAGCTCCTACCATAAGATCCCACACCTAAAAAAAAATTTAAATTATTAGATTGCAAAGATTCCTTTTAGATATTTTGTAAGTGTACCTTACTGTGGTCCTAGATTAGGGCCAAAGTGATATTAGTTGCTAAAAGAAACGTCAGTCCAGTATTCTTAAAAGTTTTTTTTTGCTAAATCGAATTGATTGAATTAAAGTATAACACAAAACAAAAATAGGTAGAAATAGATGTTTCTTCATATTATGGGGATCTTTACTTTTAAATCAAGAAAACAAAAAAAGTTTCTTACAAAAAAGATATATATATATATATTTTCATACCATGATGATGCTTAAATTTTGTATGCATAAAACCTTTGATTAATTCGATGATTAGAACATTTCAGAATTATATAATACTAGCTGGCTCTGCAGACGTTGTTCTGCCCTTAAAGTCCGTTACAACAAAGGGGTAGCTATTACCCACGGCTACACCCGCGCGGATTTCTATTAGATACTTTACCCAATCCGGACATGTTTATGACGATAAACTAACTTACACCGCCATCTGATAGAAATGTTTGGAACCTGGACATTTTTATGTCGATAAAATAAACTTACACCGCCATCTGTTAGAAATGTGTGGAACCCGGACATGTTTATGTCGATAAACTAACTTACACCGCCATCTGTTGGAAATGTATGGAACCTGGACATGTTTATGTCGATAACTTACTTACACCGCCATTTGTTAGATTTTTTTGGAATCCGGACATGTTTATATCGATAAACTAACCTGCACCGCCATCTGTTAGAAAATATGAAACTCTTAGCCAGAGCACGCCATGTAATGCTCGCTCGGCATGATTTTCCGACATTTCGAACAATTATCGTCATATTTCAACAAATTAACCCAAAACAATATTAAACTATACATATAAACCATCCTCTTGAAACACTCTAACTATTGATAAAAAACCCTTGCGTAGTTTAAAAGATCTAAGCGTACATCGCTACAGACAGCGGGAAGCGACTTTGTTTTGTACTATGTATAGATTGGAACGTAATTTTCTCTATCTATAAATAAGGGTAGGTACATAATTGCCCTTATTGATCTATTTGATTATAAGTAGAGTACATAACGTGGTGTTGTTCTAAATCCTACATCAATACTAAAATAAGAAAATGGCAGTTTGACTATAATAAAGAAAACAATTTCTACTGATACCTTAGCATTCATCTTCTCATTGACAATGAAGTCAAGACAAGCCCGCCAGTCCCCACGGCGCATCGCTCGGGCAGCCGCCACCGCATGTTCACGCATCGACTCCGGCGGCCCCACCAACGCCTGCCTCTCACTCGCTCGCAAGTTCTGGTAGAACGTCTTGCTAATCATCCTGCGACGAGCATCAAATTCGTGAGCCGCCATGTAAGGGATTTCAATCATCATAGCCGACACCAAATACACACATTCAAGAAGCTCTAGGTTTATGTGCATATGGAACGGCATCTGACGCTGCTTCTCTATCTTCTCCTGTTCCTTAGACCTCTCGTGCTGACGCTGCGGCAGCAAACCTTGAGCCAGTAACTCTTTGGGCTTCCCTGTCATCATTAACTCCGCTAAACAACCATGAGCTTCTTTAACATTGCCTCGCCGGAAAGCGCAAAGACCCAGGTTTGCCATTGTACGATTGTACAATATTTGCGTGCTGGGATCAGAATGTTGAACTGTTTCTTGGAGATGAGACATAAGCAACAAGTCTCTAGCTTGGAACCAGTTGTCGTGCAACGCGTGGTGATAGATATGGGATAAAATAGCCCGAGTTCTTAACCTATCTGATTCATCATTAGCGTAAATATACTTGCAGAAGCGTTCCATTTTTTTGATAGAAGTTTCTTCACCAGGTGGTAGATCCTTCCTCACAGCTCGAGGATCAAATTTGTAGTACAGATGGTCAATCTTACGTAAATATGCTCGGCAGATTTCTTGTGGTGTGCCATCACGTTCGACCACACTGCAAACGCGATCTATCAACGCGGATACTCTGACTTCATCTTTTAGTCTTTCAACATATTCATTAGAGTGAGGGTCGCACTCTTTGAGTAGTTTGGTGAACTCGTCATCGAGGCGTTCTAGAGTTGTCAGCAAGCAGCCACGAACTTGATAAGGGGGCGTCACAAGTTGTTCATTGTCCTCAGTAATAGCTTCACTAAGCAGCATGTCTTCATGTGCTAGCAAGATGGTAACCATCTGGTCCACATTCTCGACAAGTCGGGACCAATATTCTGGCTTCATAGCATCGGAAACTTTAGGGTTATAGTCAAAGAGTGCGGCAACAGTTGCTGCTCTAAGTTTTAGTTGTAGTGCATCTCCCAAGTTGTGTTGCTGTGCCACTGTTCGAAGCTCGTGTAGTAACTCAAGCTGTGCCCGACGATCGGTGCGCTTGCGGCCTCGGGCGGCGCTTATTTCACCCAGTTTCTTGACTACCAAAGCTGCGTCAATGTCACTATCCTAAGATAAGTAAACAAGGTTGAATGAAATTAAAAAAAATCAACAGTAAGAATAAATAACAAGTTAAATTTAATACCTATACAGATACTTATTGAAATTTTGTTATGCCTGAGTGTGCTTCAAAACCTATAAAACTGTTAGTAAATCAATTGCACATGCTATTATTTTATGAAAAATACTGTCACTAGCCAATATACTAACATTTATAATAAAACTTTAAACCATTAGTTAATAAGTCAGAAGTGGTATATTTCTTTCAAATTTTATATTTCTCATAATTGGTTTTTATATACTCAATTACTAAATATTCATAAATCACACAGTTATATTTAATATTAAATGTCCATAATAATATTAATATATTGACGTAGGTTCCATAGATATAAGTCATGGATCTCATTTGGTTTGTAAAAGTGAAAAATTCCCATTTGAGCTTTTCAGGTACCAACTGATAGGAAACTACTTCATATACAAATATTTTACTTACCTTAGCAAACATCTTGGGTTTGTCAGATGTTGCAGCACCTTTTCGCACAGTCTCCCACTCTCCCCCATCATCAGCCTGATCTCTTTTGCTGGGTTTTCCAGCTTGTTCACGCTTTTCTCTTCTATCTTTGCGCTTAGGTCTCATCTTAACACCATCATCATCCTCTTTATCGGCAGTAGTTCTCTTGAGAAACCGTTCTCGCATTGAAGACATTCCTTTAGCTTCATCATCAGAACTGGAGCTGGATTCCGATGAGCTGGAGCCCCAATCCATAGAATCGGAAGATTCGTCATCTTGAGGCGGAGGCCGGCGAGGCGGTTCGGGGGAACGATGGACTTTTATCTTTTCTTTCGGCTTTTCCTCATCCTCAGACTCGTCTGATGAAGATGTATCTAAACAACAAATTTTATTTTTATTTTCTCTGTGAAGAAGATTACTTATTCACTTTTATTTATTTTGGGTCCCCATATTTCTAAAAGTTTAGGGTGCTTGATTCGTAATATTAATAACAAATTTTAATATACAAATTTAATTATTATTCTGCTTCACTGTGAAGAAAAGGTAAACCTAATCAAACCTTCAGAACGTAGATAAACAGAAAAAAAAATTAAAACAAGGGATTTCAGTATTGCATGTTGTGATATAATTCCTTCTACCTTAATCAATAATAAATCAGAAACGTGTGCGACTACTAACCAAACCTCTTTAGGTCAGAAAAGCTATGAGTAATTTAGCCCCCATCTTTTCGAATGTTTAGGTGCCTTATTAGTAATATTTTTGATATACGACAACGCAATAAATAAACAACATTTAAATTAAACAGGACGCTACACTTTTTAAAATACTAATATTTTACAAACTTTGTACTAAATGTGCAACTTAAGGTCTTAAATAGTAATAAATAACTTGTTATAAATAATTTATTAAATAAATAACTTGGTTTCTTTACTTTTTCTCTTCTGGGCGTTACATTGAAACATTAAGTGTCGACACAATTACTACGTAAATAATGAGCACTTGAGAGATTTAATCTACTTATTTAAAAGAATTTATTTCTCTTTTCTAATTGACGTAGGTTCAAATCACAGTAGTACGAGGTTAACATGGGTAAAAAAAATGGCGGTAAGTAACACTGATGTCAAGTGTTGTAAAAAATTTAGAAATAAAAATTAGAAACGCTAAACAAAAAAGCAATTTGTTGACTGTATTAGTCAGTTACTTGAAATAATTTATAGTGTCTAGAATTTGAAAACTACGGTAATAAATTATGGACCCATTGGTTTTCTTATTTTTGGATTTGCTATAGCTCTGTAAAGATATTGCAGTTTCCAGATATATTAAACTACTATGCGCAATATCTCAGCAGAGATACTAGAAAACATTTGTTTCCCTTCAGGAAAAAGCATGCAGGGATAACTTTCCAAAATAGTTGGATTCAGAAAAGCCTGATTTATTTAAGGGATTTAATGGCCTTCGCCTTGGTAGTGTCTAAATGCATAATTTATACATTTGTAGCTTAGAGCTATATATTTAATAATTATAATTAAATTATTTTTTTTGCATAAAATATGTTAAATAGAAAATATTGTTCAGCTAATGCACAATACAAGGCGCAAGTTGTATTTAAAGTGTGTAAAATAATTACAATTTTAATCATTGTTATCACATTGTAATCTTACGCATGACCTAAGCTTTAAAGCAAAAAGTCAAAAATCATAGTTAAATTTCATACAAAAAATATTGCAGCATTCCCAGACGTCCCGATTTTAATAATTAAAATTTAATTATTTTTTTCAAATTATTTTTTCTAATTAACAATTTTAAAATAATTATTTCTTTATTTAAAAAAAAAAAAAAAATTTTGTACCTTGAAATAGTTGGGTCATTATGAGACACCTGCACTATTTTTTTTTATTATAATATCATTATAAAATTTATTATTAAATATAATGGATCTTACCACTTTATTTTTTGTTTTGTTTCTGATATTTCGACATAATAATGTCACACTACCACAAAAGATTTGTTTAAAATCATTAATTACAAAATTTTGCCTACCTACCTACTATAAAGTTTTATGTGTATAACTATCAATGTACAAATTAAGTATTGTTTTAAAGTCACGGTAATGTACATTTTGACCAATACATTACCTAAAAGGTGAGATTTGTCATGGTATAACCTTTACTGCTCAGCAGCCTCACAAAATTTCCCACACTTTAGAAAGAAAGAAAGCTAATTTGCTGCAAGTAACTGTCTCTTCTATTAAAAAAAACAATTAATTAGGAAAAACACTTTGTTTCTTTTACACTTTTGTGACCCTTCTTACTTCAGACCTACATCTGTATAGGAAATGCACTGTCTATATGCAATAACTATTTAAATTTGTCATACTGGTAATATAGTGCAACAAACTTTTCTGACGCAGCGGTCGAATATCAAAACTACAGTGGCCATATTGAAATGGTGTGAACTTACCACAACACTAGCGGCCAGACACTATAGGTCAAAAGAGTTTGCTGCACTGTACTCAGAGACAAAACATTTGATGCTTCTTTTGTGGCTTTAATTGAGTCTATAGACTCAGATATTTGTGAATGTCATATTCTATGGAATACACAATATGTAAGTTGCTGGCAAACTGTTACTTTTTTATTATAAGTAACTGATGAGCACACTCCATCTACATAACAAAAACAAATCAACTGCTTACTATCAACAATAGAATTATATACATAATAGTAAATATCAATACAATTCATAAACATAAATACAAAACAATACACTATAGTCTATTGTGACTATACATATGTTAGAAGGTATTTTAGGTTTCTAGGATGAGATATTATGGGAAAGTTATTCATATAATGACAGTTTTAAGCATTCAAAGAAGATTTGATCCATAGTACCCTTATTAAAGCCACATTCACACAAGGAATTGTTCTTGATCCTATGTTTTATGAACTGGAGTACAAGCATCTCCACAATGAATTCTCACGATAATGAAATAACCATGGTTTGACAGGATATCAGGTTGAAAGTGTGCATAGTGTTTACCTTTAAGAGTTTTGGAAACTTTTCATATGTCCCAAGATTTCAACAGCTGACGGTTTTGGCCAAGGTAAGAAGGTTATGCATGGGAATATTATTTATTTTGTTATTGTGTCATAGTTTAATAATAGCACTTTATGCAGTATGGCTACTCTCCGTCATTCTTTGGAGTAGACAGGGCAGCCAATGGGTCTAAGTGCTGGCTAACATAGAAGTCTCACTCATTTGCCAGATCATTTAATTAATAAGTGTTAGAACCTATTTTTGTGGTTTTGGTATGAAGTAGTCAGGCTGTGACTATGACTTGTATCACAAATTTTATAATTATTTATCATTAAACATATAAATCAGAATCAACGTTGCAATATTTAGGATTTCATTTCATATGGCATAGGAAGCTACAGTTGAACTTATAAATCATATATAGAAGAATTGTATATCCTTCAATTATTAATATTAAAAACCATTGTACCTATAAAAATTTAAAGCTTGTATAAGGATAATTGTAATAATCTATTTGGCTACTGCAAATTATTAGGTATACATGATAAAATAACACTAGAATTTGTTTGTGAATGTATTTAATAAATACATTACAAGAAAAAGTAAGAACTAGCAACCTACCTACTTGAACATATTTATCACATTATAAATTACCTAGCTATAATAATGTATATAGACAGCGCATAAAAAAAATATGCTCTCCGATATACTATTTTCGTTACCTAAAGATATTATAGATAAAATAAGGAAAAGTTAAAATATTAAAAATTAAAAAAAATACACTTAAGTCACATTTCATCAAAAAAATGGGGTAAATACAGTACAATAAATAAAAAATATTGCATTACATAGGAAAATGCCCCTTACTTTTTTGATTAAATGTGACAGCAGTGACTGAAGCCCCTACATATAGTCCTCAATAAAAAGGTTAAGAATAATTTTGTAATTTTATTATATTGTAAATGTGTTCGAAAATAAATGGAAAAAAGAAAATTCAGACTCTATGAAGTGCCTGATGACAAAGTACCAATAGAAGTCTTATCTATTGACATGTAATTGTAAAATACATACCAATAACATACTAAAGACTTTCTTACCTTTTCTTTCATTGTCGTCATCAGGTAGATCAGGATTCTCTCGGAACTTAGAAAGATCCAAATCAAAGTCCTTGGCATATTTCCTAAGTTTCTGCCTAAGGGAAGTAAGTGCTTTACTACTTCCTTTAGATAAAGATTTTCTGCTATCACGGTCAGACCATGCTCCTGACACCCAGTCTTCAAGTTCTGCTAAAGCTCTAATAAAAAATCGTGGAGCAATCCCATTCTCTTCTTTCTGCACTACTGGGGCTGCTCTAGTGTAAGCTTTTTGTAATTCTTCAAAAGAAGCTAATGCAGAAGAAAAATCTTTGATTTTGCGATGATTACGCAGTGTATGGATTATTCCTTCTAACTCCTCATATCGTTTTTCTTTCATAGAGCGTACCACACGCTTTGTTTCTTCCTCATCATCACTAAACTGTAAAAATGCAACAAATATTACTACCTTCTAGGCTAATACCCTGAAGCATTCAGGTAAAGGAGATCACACAGGCTCAGTACAAAATTACTGCAGGCCTGACACAAAAGAAACTTATCTCAGATTTTTGTACACTAAATACAATGAAAATATTTTTGATAAATTTGATTATGCGGGAAGAGCAATTAGTTGTTAAGGTGCCTGCTGTTAGGCACAGGTGTATGTGCAAAATGTGAAAAAATAACATCTTTTCAGCATTACACAACATATTATGGATAACTTAAGATTAGAAAAGGTTGAATAAAACAAATGAAACAAATACTTGACATTAACAGCATAAAATGCATGTACACCAAAACTCGATTAAAATGAGATTTACTTACCGTGTAGACAGGTGCTGGTGCCCTTACTACCTGATCTTCTTCACTAGAGCTTTCGGACTCAGAGTCCGTGCCAGTTGCAAAAAATCGACTCATTGTTCTTCACTTGATTTACCTAAAATAAAAATAAAGAACGTAATACTAGCAACAAAATAACCTTTAGTAAGACTAAAGTGAGTGGTGGACATGAAAGGTTGAGGTTAGAATTCGTAATTCGGCCGGATATTTTACCTTTAAGCGATATAAAATACGTATACGTACCGTTTGTTAGGATTAAATTGTATCGCTTTCTTTATAGAAGTTAATGCTATTATAATAATCATGAAATCTTATTAAAAGAAAATTCAAAATAATCCAGCGTAGGTATCTTTGCCTACGACAGCAAAAAAAGAATATTTTCTTTGTTTTTAGGATACGTTCCAAAACACAAATTCCTTGGTTCCTTCTTCAATGTGGAGAACAGATTTCGCATTATAGCATATCATTTCTCCATAAACATGTGTAAATATAGTCAAGTGCTTATATTTAAGTTTGGCGAAGCGCCATATACGAGTTTTATCTTATAGGGCGGGAGATTTTGTGTGTATCCTTCAGAATTTGCGCGTCATGTCCTGCTTATTTCTTCATAATTCGCTTTGCATGAGCCTTCGCTGCACAATTCTTAACACGTTTCCGTTAAACACTGCTAAAATACATACATCGAAGCACACTAAATGAATTTAGAAAAAATAAACAGAAAAAAACACCACTCCTTCTTAAGATGCGCGCCAAAACTCCAAAAAACACAAATTGTAAGTTAAAAAAGAAATTTCAGGAACGTTCAGCTCAGGGTAATTTTTCAACTGTCAATTAGAATTATTTACACTACCATAGGTACTACGGTTGGAAATCACTCTTGTCAGTGTGAAAATTAAAGGTAAAACCACTTCTAAAATAGAAATAAAATTTACCGGGACGATAACGACGAGGAGAACTCGAAGACGGCTGGACCAATTCGGGTCATTTGCTTTTGTTGTGTTTGTTAGTGTTAGGGCAAGGTTTTTATGAAAGAAAAAAACGGTCAAGTGCGAGTAGGACTCGCGCACTTAGAAAAACTCGAAGACGGCTGAACTAATTCGGGTAATTTGTTTTTGTTATGTTTGTTAGTGTTAGGGCAAGGTTTTTATGAAAGAAAGAAAAAACCGGTCAAATGCAAGACGGAATCGCGCACTAAGGGTAAACAGATTTTAATGAAATTTTGGTAAGTTGTTATGCACACGCCGGGAAAGGTTTCTGAGAAAGAAGAAAGGGTCAAGTGCGAGTCGGAATCGCGCACTAGGAGTAAGCCGATTTCAATGAAATTTTGCTAAGTTGTTATGCACACGCCGGGGAATGTTTCTGAGAAAGAGTCGGACTCGCGCAATAAGGGGAAACCGATTTCAATGAAATTTTGATAAGTTGTTATGCACTTGCCGCGGAAGGTTTCTGAGAAAGAAAACAAGGGTCAAGTGCGAGTCGGACTCGCGCAATAAGGGTAAACCAATTTTAATGAAATTTTGGTAAGTTGATATGCATACGCCGGGGAATGTTTCTGAGATAAAGTCGGACTCGCGCAATAAGGAGAAGCCGATTGTAATAAAATTTTTGTAAGTTGTTATGCACATGCCGAGGAAGATTTCTGAATTAGTACAACCCTTCCACAATAGGTTGGTGCGGAGATACAACGTTCGCCGGGTCAGCTAGTATATGTATATTAATAATAAAAATACAGTATTGGTAAAATTACTTTCCTACTACTTAGAAGTTCATTGTATTGGTATAAGGTTTACATGCTACCTAACCCCTAAGGGGAGCGGGGCCCCGAGACTTATAGTGCCTGGGGGCCTTAACACGTTTGCGGGTTTGTTCCGTACGAGGGGAAATACAGTGGTTCCTAACTCTTATTTTAGCTAAAAATACTGGAGTACATGCATGTTCCAGTCTGGGATGGCATATTGTCGACGTAACTAATTTGTCACAATATTGAAATCGAAAGAACCAAGGTTTTGCAGGGATAACAGGTTGTATTTGGCCATGATAACGGCCCTTAATGGATGAAGACTGTTTCCATACATGACTCCAATCTAATGACATTGGCCTTTTAGCTGAACTGAGAAAGTCTAAAGAAAAAAGTTTATTGAAGTTTTGTATATCTGACTGAACTACTTCTTTAGCCCAGTGGTCAGCTTTCTCATTGCCTTCTATTCTACTGTGGCTTGGGACCCAGGCAAGGACAACCTCAATATTAACTTAATAGGTTACATGTGTCACTGAGGCCTTCAGTAAACTCCATCACCAAATGATTGGCACACATAAAGAAGCAAACAAGCATACTGCCTGCCTGATGTTGAGCAGTTATAATTGCCTAAGGACACTTGAAACACTAAGAAGCAATTGTTGAGTAGGTAACATTACATTGAATATATATCCCTCATCATCCAATACAAATAAGAATACTCTCTCTATATTTTCTGTTTCCATAGCTTATTTATTTGTTAAACATATTCCCCACAAATAAGGGTCTATAGTGTTCTTGATGCACCAGGTGTACAGAGGCCTTGAAAACTTTATGAGGAATAAAAACTGACAACTTACATGGTCATAGTGATGCCTACCTACCTACCTTCTGCTGAAGATTCAACCGTAGTTTGACTTTCACATGCTCTTACTAGCAGCTCTTACCAATTTTGAAATTTCGTCTAGTTATTTCTTACTAGGCTACGTTCCAAAACGTAATGTGTAAGTTGAAAAAGTAGTTATGGAACGCCCGGCTCAGGGTAATTTTCTATCTGTCAAGTTGAATTATTTACACTAGGGCTATGTTTCAAATCACGCCGAGTAATTATCGCCCGGTAAAGTTGAAAAATCAACCCGTTCTGGAACGAGCGTTTGACAGTTAATTTTCAAACTGACAGGAGTGATTTTCAACCTTTTCTATGGCAGTGTAAAGAATTCAACTTGACAGTTGGAAAATTACTCTATCCTGGGCGTCCCAAAACCACTTTTTTAACTTTCTTGTTGCGATTTGGAACGCACCCTAGGCTGTGCCCCAAAACCCACCGAGTAATTATCGCCCGGTATTGGCAGTTAATTTTCACACTGACAAGAGTGAATTTCAATCTTTGTATGTCAGTTTAAGGAATTCAACTTGACAGTTGGAATATATCTAACCCCGGGCGACCAAAAACCACTTTTTTAATGTCTTTGTTGCAATTTGAAACGGGTGGGAAATCAACTATAGCGGGCGATTGTCACTCGGCAGTGAATTGGAACGTAGCCCTAGTACGTATATGACAAAGCAATTAGGTGCTTATCACAAGAAAATACACAAAAAAATAATTATTTACGTAGTTACCACGAAATGCACGTTCCTGTTTTCTAACGTTAAAGATATGGTATAAATTGTATCCGTTAATTCATAATAATTATTTTTTCAAAGACCTTGTTTTTTATCCATTACTTTATCTTTTGCAAAACAATCCGAAATCTGTTAAAACGACACACAACTTTGAACTGATTGCTGACAGCTGTCAATAGTAAAAAAAAATATTGAAAGCAAACAACGCAATATCCTGTTTTTTTTTTGGCACCATGCAATAAGCTACGAAAACACTTATTGCTTTCATTGCGTTCATTTGCACGCAATACAATCGCAATGGTCTACAAAAACACGCCCTAAGCATGCGAAAAACCCATGCATGCCAGAAAAAGAAATAAAAAAAAAACTAATTTATGTTTTAGTCTGTGCGAGCTCTTTTTGTAATTTGTTCTTTGTGTTGTAATTTTTTATCCAAATATTTGACCTTTTTTCGGCATTTAATGTTAATGCGTAATTTCTGATAATCCAAACAATTTGTAAAGATGTCAGGTCATAAATATATTAATAATGCAAGTAACTTGTTCGAGGAAGATGATGTTGATGATGACACATTCGTCAACAGCTACAAAGCCAGGAATCCGCCCCAAACGAGCTACAAACCTTCTGGAACATACGGTGGTCACATAGCAGACTTAGAAAGACAAAAACAACTAATGATGGACAATAAAAGAGACATCGAGCAGCGAATTCTTGATTCCTCTTCAAGGAGTATAGACCTTCTACGCAACTCGGAGCAAATTGGAATTTCCACAGCTGAGGAGCTGGTACGCCAAAGGGAACAACTTGAAAATACTAACAAGAGATTAGACGAAATTAACACCAATCTTAACTATAGCCAAAAACATTTAAATGGTATTAAATCGGTGTTTTATGGTTTAAAAAACTACATTGCTGGTAAGTCTGATTCCACTCCCCCAAGAAGTCAGACCTCTACAGACTCCCAGAAGAGTGGTCCTAGTAGCAGTGGTAGATTAGAAAGTACCATAAGCAATATACCAACTGCTTCTGGTAAAGACAACTTTAATTCCCATCCTTCTACGCGCTTAAGAGGATTGGAAACCTCTGCTCCCCATACAGAGAGTCGGCGAGTGGAAGATGTATTAGATGCAAACTTGGATGAAATGGTACATGCTATAACTAGACTAAAAGGCCTTGGATCTGCCCTTGGTGAAGAAATAGATCATCAAAATTCACTTCTAGATACAATTCAAGATAAAGTAGAAGTTGCTGATATTAAAATTGGAAAACAAACTAGGGATATGAATAAACTCTTAGGGAAATAATGGTTATTTTTGTAAGTTTTCAAATACTTGGGGTCTTAAAGAGGCATAAAAGGGTTCTCAGTACAATTCAGATAAATATGTTTAACTAATGGTTCTACTTTCATTTTCCCCTTTTTTATTGATTTTGTGATTTTTTAACATCTCATGGAATTTGTCCTCTAAGTTATCTATCACAAATGGTATTGGTAAGGTAGGCATACAATATAAATCTATCACTTATAAATATTTTAGCTAAGCACTATTAAATTATCTCAAATTTGTGTTATTATTTTTTCTATTCATTATGAGTATTTACTGCCTTAAACAAGGCTGTTTGCTAATGGGGTATTTTTTTCATTCAGATTACTTTTGTCCTTAACAGTAAAATTAATGTTAAAATAGTAAATTAAGCCTACAGGTAATGAATTTATTGTCTGCAATTTAGCTTTCTGATCATTTAATCACATAAATGGGGACCAGTGGTTCCCTATTAGTGGTATGTGAGATTACTCAAAGAGGTATGTGAGGCAATCTCGTCACTAACATAATTCAATCAGCGATTAAAATAGTGTGTTTAAACTCCAAAATGAGCAACATACAAGTAATTTGTTATGCACATGTTTAACATTAATGCTGCATGCCACGACCCGCTGGATCCTTGACTTTAATGAGCACTCAGTTCATACACTTACACTGCATGTTCTTTTAGAATGATAAGATTAGTTCCTACGCACTTTATGTTGCAACTTTATATTAGTACATATATTCAGGGTAATTATTACACTTCATCCTTTAAGTATTGATAGGCAATAGAAAAAAATAGACCTTTGGCGCAATTTTAAAGCAAGTGGCTGCCATGTCAAAGATCCCGGGTAAGATTCCTGGTAAAGAGGTTGTCTTGACTGGTTTGTGCCTGGTACTGCGCTTTCTATCATGTTACAAAATACCATTGGTGAAATGTCAATGCTATGGGCATATGGTTGTACATCTAACCACCCCTTATATATATATATATAAATAAGTGTTGTGATGGTATATAATTAAAATAATTTAACAAAAAATACATATAACTATATAAAATAAAGCAATTTATTTATTAGAAATGAGCAATAAATATGTTTATATTTTAGTTGATAAATAAAAATTTAAGGAAAGTATATTTTAATATAAGATGAGATTTGAGGAAGTTACTAATGATATTGCTTTACCTAAAAAGTTTGTAAAAAGGTGCATATTCTGTGGTAGGCATCTAACCAAAGATGTGGCATCTCAAAGTTTTTTTTGCGTTATTCTAAATTCAGTTATTTATGCAATATATAGGTTTGTGTATTATTGTATTAATGATTTTGTCATACAGTACCTAATAATTTAGTAATCAATTATTATTGCTAGTTTTTTGTTTTTAGTTTTATGCTGGTTTGCCTATATTTTATCTTTTACATTTTTATTGACCATAGATAATAAACATAAGTGTGATACATCTTGCAATATTCAGTCAGTTAACTTGAGTGAATACTGATTTCTATTATTCCTAGAATTTTAGTTAGTAAACAAAGAGGTAGGCAAGTGTCAAGTGTACATTCTTCATCTTACATTTTCATTTACATTTTCATTTAGTTTGCTATGCTAGAAATTTTGATATACAAAAGTGAAAGCCTGTGAAATATTAATTTTCAATTGTTGGATTATAAATAGAATATTTTACATACAATATGTTTTTTAATAAGCCTTTTTTCGGTAAATTATATTTTAAAGCTAAAAGTGCTAATTTTTTTTTTATTTGTCATGTACTCTTATCCTTGATTCGTTATATTTAAATATAGTTCAGAGTAGTTGTCATGTAAATGTAACATATCTAAAGATAAGGTTTTTGTATGCAAATAGCCCATTATTAATAAATGAGAGATAAGAACCAAACTTGTTACGTGAATTACCATTTAATAAATGACGTATGTTCGGAATGAAAAATCCTACAATATCAGTTATAAATAAGTAGGTACAAACTAGTGGGGCACTTTTGGGATAACAGATTGTTTGAACCGCATGTGATACGATACGATACTCGCACGCAAGGCCCGATCAGCTCCAGATTTTAGTTAGTTCCCCTCGTACGGAACAAACCTGCAAACGTGTAAGGGCCCCACCCCAGGCAATGTAAGTTTCGGGGCCCCTCTTCCCTTAGGCGGTTAGGTAGCATGTAAACCTTATACCAATTCTAAGTTGATAGAAGGTCATTGTACCAATACTGTATTTTATTACAAATATACATATATACAAAATTATATGCCTGTTACCCAAAAGGGTAGGCATATACGAAAGACTTCCACTTGTTACGATCCTGGTACAATTCTTTTGCTCAATCACCAGGTATCCATGCTTGCATAGACGTTCGACGGTTTAGACTTCGCCTTTTCTGAAAACAGAAGTTCCCAACATCCAAACTAAGTTTTATGGGCAACTTGCTTTTGCCAGCGGCTTTACCCGCCCTAAATTTGGTTATCAACGTGGGATTCTTGCGTCAACTTCATTATATTAATGAAGTTTGATATAGTAAGCTATAGTTTATTGTTATGCCCGCGGGAATTTTTCGGCATAAAAGCTATCCTATGTCCTTTCTGGGACTCAAACTATCTCCATACCTTCGTCTAAATCGTTTCACCTATAGCTGGAGGTAACAGACCGACAGAGTTACTTTCGCATTTATAATATTAGCAGGGTGGCCAGTATTAACTGCAATCGAATTTCTCTGACTTTTCCCGGTTATCCAGGCGTTTTTCTAGTTTTTTCCTGATAATATACCAATATAAAAAAAGTGCACAGACGTAGAATTTGAAAATTATTTTACTTTTTCCCTTAGGGCGCATATAACAGCTTACTAGAGCCGCCATGGGATACAATTTAATTCCTCTTTGTACGAATCATATTCCAAAAATGTGCTAGGTACATAGAAGCTATAACACTAGTTATAAGCTACTTTAAAAAATGTTTTGTATTGTTCCTGTACATCTATATTATACATCTGTGAGTTCTATTTGACATTTCTGCTAAAAGTGGTCACTATTAGCAAAAACAAATTAACAACAGCTCATAGATCTGTTCCAGAAGCAATACAAAACGTCATAAATGTAGCTTATGACTAGTGACTTATAACTTCTATGTATAGTCGTATTTTTAATTAGACGAAGCCAACTGACAGTAGCTAATGTCACTTTGTAACATTATGTTGCCATATTAAAAGTAATAGTGATGCGTTCAGTTCTCGTTCAATCAGATGAATGAACAATGAGTGTTGTTTTATACATACATAGTCGTCGAAAACTCGTTGGTATGTACAAAGCACGACTAAAATTCGAACCCCGTACCAGATATCGGCACACTAACTATTCACTAGACAATCGACGCAATTTCATTCAGTCAGGAGTTTTTTCAATCATTCACTTTGTCACAACACTATTTTTATTTCATCAAAAACTGACAACACAGTAAACGTCAGCTGACTTCGTCTAATTAAGGGCGCGTTCGTTCTGGGATTAAGAGTTCCCACGAATGATACTTTTCACACTTTTGATAACGACAGTTTTGCCACCGACACCTACCGTTCGTTTAGCTTTGAAACGTTACTAACAAAATTTTTGGTTACAAAACCTGCAAAACGAACGCTTGACGTACACACACTACGATAAAACACACACACACTACCATAAACAATGAATATGTATAGGCAGTTTGACAGATTAACACAAAAACCCCACCTCCAGACATGGGTCTAAAGTTTCATTTTGCGGTGGCAAAAGTGACAAAAATAACAAAAATATCGTAAACGAACGCATGACAGTTTGTCACAGATGATACTAAAATTTTGATACTTTTGATACCAATGCTAAACGAACGGATGACAGGTGGCAAAAGTAATGAAAATAATGATTCTGCATCCCAGAACGAACGCGCTCTAAATATACGACTATAGTACAGTTTTAAAATATGCTTTGTACAAAGAGGAAACAAATAATATCTAATGGCGGCGCTTGTAAGCTGCTTTGGAGCCCTAAAAAGCCAGATTTAATTAGCGAATGAAACGGTTTGGATGTACAAAAGGGGGCGCTGAGGAAATTGTCAAGAATTTTACTAAATTTTTCGTACACTAAAAACATACATACTAGTAACAAAATGTTATACAATCATCCACCTAAAAATTAAGACTCATATGGTTTTCTTATGGATGCCATTGTCAGAACTGGACCAAAGAAGAATGCAGAATGCGTCTTCACGGGAAGCACCAGCTTTCAAATAAAAAAAGAATCATCAAAATCGGTTCACCCAGTGGAAAGTTCTGAGGTAACAAATATAAAAAAAAAACAGTCGAATTGGGTTCTCAATTCGACTGTTTTTTGAAGTCGGTAGAGAATAGTACCTACCAGTTTAGAATTCCCACCGACAAATTGTCATTATCGGTCGCTGTGGAAAATCAGCCTAAATATAAGAGTTCCGTCAAATTATTACTCACCAACCTATTCAAAACAAATTTTGGTTGTCCCGCCTTCAAAAAAAAGATGGTTATCAATTTGAACCATATTTATGTCAAATTGTTGGATTTGCACACTGACCTCTACTAGGTAGTAGTAGAGGTCAGTGGATTTGTACAATATTCGTTTGTTATTATTGTGACTTCTAAACAGATGTAGGTATTAAATTTAGCCTATGTTCCTAAATTTGAACCAGCATACTGGCCAGTACGGTGTGACGTCATATTTCGGAAGTCAGCGCAGCAGTATGACGTTAAATAATGACGTCACACCATACTGGCCAGTATGCTGGTTCAAGTTTAGGAACACTGGCTTATAAGTGTGTGGTGTGTATCTATGTAAAGTATCTAAGTATATCTTAGAATTAGGAAACGGATTTAAATTAATAATTTTATTGTTAATATGATGGATGAAGTATCTATAACTTAGTTTAAGCACACAGCCTGTCTATGGACGTTTTATTACTTGCGCTTTATAACTCCTCAACTAAACAGAATAGTCAAGTCGTATTTGGGTTCGTCAGATTAATCACGACTAGCTGACTGATGGTAATGAAGGTCTGATGATGTCGCCCGAAGGTGGCTACAGGAACTCTAATGAAACGACGCAACCCCATCGAGTTTGGGCTCGTTTAATGTAGTGACAAGTAGGGTACTCCTTCCTCATTCCTTAAAAGCATGTATTTTACGACGTATATGAAGCCACCTTAGTCCAGATAAACTGCATCAGAAGCAGCGTTTCTGCAATAGGCTAACTAAACTCTGTCATGCAGGACTAAAGTGGTTTTCCACCTGTGCCCCATGTTGTAACTACATACAGGCTGAAAAGAAAGGCTGTGGTTGGAGGGAAACTATAAATGATGATGATGTAAAATTTTACTAAAAGGAAACATTCTTTTATTTTTAAAAAATCTTCATTAGTAAATTTTAAGATATTCAAATAAATCACTACTTTGAGTCAGGTCAGTCAAAGCTGTAAAATTTAAAAAGAAAACATTTTCTATTTTATCACATGGGAAATTTAACAATCTTTATCCAAAAATGTTTAAATGCTATTTTAATCATTTTAGAAAGTAAAGGAATGTTTCCTTTAAGTAAAATTTTCCACAAAGCTGCCCCCTTGCTCCTCTCTAGCTACGGCCATAACTTTATTGCAATAATTAATAGAACTTGGACAAGGTGCAAAGCATGTGGGAAGATTCTTCAAAAAAGAAAAACACAAAAACATATCAAGTACCTACTTTCAATATAATTGGTCAAAGAGAACATCATCAACTATTGTCTCTAAAATTATATCATTTGTGCTTTCACCATGACTTTTAATGTGTTTTTGTAACATTCTTTTATTGCCTATTTTTATTCCACATATCTCACAATTTAACTCTTTGGTATTATGTGTTTCTCTATGAATCTTCAACCCAGCACTTGTAGCGAAACCTTTATAGCATATATCACATTTATGGGGTCTGTCAGATTTATGTGTGTGAGCAATATGTACCAATAGGCAGTATTTAGTTGCAAATCTTCTATCACAATTAACATGATTACAGAGAAATGGCTTGGGTCTCCCTTGTTCTGTATGCATCAAACTATGAGCTCTCAAATATGATGCTCTGGTATACTTTTTAGGGCAATCAGGACATGCATATTGTTTTTCTCCATTATGTCTCTTAATATGCATCATTAAAGTTGATTTTGCAGTAAATCTTTTATCACATGTAATACAGACAAATGATTTACTATTACTTGAATGTGCAATACGAAAATGATCCTTGAGTGATTGTCGGGACTTATAAGTTTTATTACAGAATCCGCACTTGAATTGGGCAATATTTTTGTGAGACAATAAGTGCTGTCTCAACCCGTTTGAATTGTGAAATCTTTTTCCACATTTAGAACAGAGAAATCTATAAAAATTACTGTGCTTTACCATGTGATTATGTAATCCATTTTTTCTAGTAAATGATTTTGTACACAAAGTGCAAGCATATTTTTTATCTCCCTCTTTTATTGGAATTTTCTCAGCAGATGTTATTTCAGTCACAGGGGGTAAAGGAGTTAATTCTTTATTTTCAGGTGTATTTTGCCCAAAATTCAAAGTAGAATTATTGGGAGAGAATGAAAGATATTCGTGATCTTGATAAACAACATTGATTATATTGATATCTATGTTGTCAATATTGTCTGAAGCATCCAAATTGGTGGGTAAATTCTGTGTTGAGAATATCTGAGATAAAATTGTGTTGGCCTTTAAACAATTCAATTTGAAGTTATAGGCTATTAAAGCTGTTGTAATGCAAGATGCACACATTTGCTGAGGCCAGTTTTCTTCATTATTACTCTGCAATGTAAAATATTTCCTATTAGTAGGTTAGGAGTTAACTATTACATGAACACCTACAAGCAAAATTGAAACCATTTCTTGATATAACATGTAATTGCCACTGATGTAAAATAGTGTTTTTATAAAAAGTACCTGTTGCTATATGTTAGAATACAATAAGATTTGTACCTATTAATGTGTATACAGCTGTAGATTTTGACGTCACAATCAAACTGACTAATAGCTCTTAATTTAGAATTTAACACACATTTTTTGAACTTTTTAATAGTCAAATTTATAAAAATTAATATATTTTATTATATCATTTTGTGAAAAAAAATATATGGGTCTATATTTGAATTACATGCATAGGATAAGAACAAACCTTATTGTGCCATCCATCAATTTCTATAATTGAAATATATAAAGGTATTACTCAATCGAATTTGATGGCACTACAATACATGTTTTTTTGACTTTTTAATTTTTATGTGTTGGGGGTTTTTCAATTCTTTTGAACTTATTTACAGATGAAGTTATGATAAGTTTGGTTATATCTATGATATGCCTCAGGGCTTATGTTATTGTACAGCTACCATCGTACTGTAAATATATTAAATACTGATAAATAACTAATCCCAAAACTACATATCTGCAATTTATTTTTTAAGGGTGTATTAGTGTGGTGAATATCCTGTCTCCAGCATCAGCTCATCATGTTGCCACCATTGCATTGTATGTTGAATCAAAAACATGGATCCAAACGAATCCGCACACAGCATATCTGCTACTATTTTTTAAGGGCTGTGGTGCCACAGATAGATACAAAGACACACAGACACACATAGCGGTCAAACTTATAACATCCCTCATTTTCAGGTGAGGGTTAAAACATAAAAATATTAATTTCACATAAGCTTCAGTTCTAAATCGTCACACACCATTCTAAACATATGCAGGTTAAATTTAAGATTGTATAATAAGGTTGCGTTCCAAATCGCAACGAGGAAGTTAAAAAAGTGGTTTTGGGACACCCAGGGTAGAGTAATTTTCCAACTGTCAAGTTTAATTCTTTACACTGCCATAGAAAAGGTAGAAAATCACTCCTGTCAGTGTGAAAATTAACTGTCAAACGCTCGTTCCAGAACTGGTTGATTTTTCAACTCTACCGGGCGATAATTACTCGGCGTTTTTTGGAACACAGCCTAAATAGGAAAAAGTTATTAGATTGAGACTAAACAGATTATTCTCTTGTTCTCAACAGCTAAATTAATTTTTTTGTTAACTGTTGAAATGTAGTTCAAAAGTAAAATCTTGGTTGATAAATAGGTGTATTGACTACTTACACTCTTTGTGACAACAGTTCATAGTAAATTTAAGGGTTACCAGGCACTTTAAACTAAAAGCCAGACTCGACACTGTATTAGGCCAGGCCTAGCAAATGCCCGACAGGCTAGACTGTAAAAAGCGTGCTAGAACTAGAGTGTAGCTTTCTAGCATTTTCTATGGTAGGCCAGGCCCATATTTCATTTGTGAATAAGGGGGTGCTATTATTTTGATTAAGATTTTTTTTGCGCAAAATGTCAGGGTGCACATCAATAAAATGAATATTAACCAAATTTATAATATTAATAATAAATAACTAAAATCAATAGTTTTCCCTTACCTCCAGACAGTTCAAGAAAATTAAGATGTCGATAAGTTTAACCTGATTCAATTCATATTCAATCAAGTCTTGAACAGACATACTTTCATCAGACTCTGAAAGACATATTCGACA
Organism: Apoda limacodes; assembly: GCA_946406115.1. Classification (NCBI taxonomy): domain Eukaryota; kingdom Metazoa; phylum Arthropoda; class Insecta; order Lepidoptera; family Limacodidae; genus Apoda; species Apoda limacodes. The sequence goes on from OX291559.1 coordinate 16,409,514, forward strand.
AATATTCTTAGTGAATGGTAAAATCAGGTTTGTGATTTCCATATTCTCGTTGGATATGTACCTATACGATTAGGTTTTGCATACTCTGTATCCTTGAAAGTTTCTAGCTTGACTCTATGTTCACAAATTTACATATTAGTAGCACTAGCAAGCTACCTGTGTTATTTTCTCAAGTTGACGTAACTTTATTCCAAAGTACTCCTCGTGCAAAATCAAAATTGGTTGACTTGTGCATTTTGACAACTGTGTCTGTGTGCGTAATTTCGGTGTTACCAATCTTAAAGTGATTACCCTAAATTTGTGAGTTTACTTTTATTCGGTACTACAATTTATTTTTACTTACGATGACCCCTGTGGTGAGACATTATATTGAGAAAAAACGTAAACTTTGCTATGAGGGGTGTAATTCATTGACCATGGCCTACATTGCATGCATGTTAAAACAGTTCGTTGTAAAGAGAGGATATTTTTTCAAACTATTTATGTATTTTAAGATACGGTATTTAATTAAGTGTTGTAAAAAATAAATTGCCTAACTAAACTTGGGAAATGAAGTTACCGATAGATTTGGCAACACAGACAGAAAAACATTAGTTATTTGTTATGCGAATGATTATTTTGAAAATTTAGTTTGTAACTCTAATACCTATAACAAGCAGATAACTTAACTTGTGGAAAGTGTTTTTTTTTTCATCAACCTCGAAAGAAACAACGGAACCCTTATGGGATCACTTTGTTGTTTGTCCGTTCGTCTGTCAAGATCCCTTTTCTCAGGAACGCGAGGAGGTATCAAGTTAAAATTTATATCAAATACTCAGTTCTACTGTTCCTTGGAGCTGTGAAAAAATCAAACTTCTAACCCACGCAATCAAAAGATACAGCCGTTTATGCCGCAAATTTTCGAAACTCGCAAGGGAATCAAAAACTACAGGGTACATCCCGTGAACTCAGAATCTTGAAATTTGTGTACGAAGCAACGTCTTATAGCACAGATAAAGGAAAAACTGCGAAAACTGTAAATTTTTAACTTATATACTTATTTTTATAGGTTGGTACGGAACCCTCGGTGCGCGAGTCCGTATAGTAAATGCTACGCAGCAGAGTCATGAATCGATGGACTATTTAACTTGCATTGAATAAAACAATTACATCAACATTAAATTAATTTTATATATTTTTCACTAAGACATTTTACAATAACAGTAGTCGCCTAGCAACCTACCATAGAATCAAGTGTACTGATATCTTATATGGAAGTAATATATCTACAACACTCCCCCTCACGAAGATTCAAGGTTATTAGGAAAGTCCTATTTTCACACTGAGACTTCTTAGTCTTGATTGTGGGAGCGCTTTAGTAAGCATATCAGCTTCCATGTTTTCCGATTCCCTGTAGTCTATTTTTATCTTCTTTTCCTGAACGCAGTCACGAATAAAGTGTTCTTTTTTACTTATATGTTTGGACCTCTTACTAGTCATCAGATTGCTGGCTAATTTTTGCGCTGCTAAATTGTCATTGTAAAGCGTTATTGTTTCCTGATTCACACCTATATCTTCTAAGAGGTGTTTTAAATGTAACGCTTCTTTTGCTGCTTCCGTCATCGCCATGTATTCGGCTTCAGCTGTAGACAAGGCTACAACTCTTTGTTTCTTAGTCTCATAACTCACTAGACCACCTCCGTATTTAAATATATAGCCCGTATAAGAACGGCGATCAATAGTACAGCTAGCCCAGTCAGCGTCAGCCATTCCAGACAAAAATTGACCACTCTTTTTGAATCTCAAACCAATATCTTTGGTTCCTTTTAGGAATCGAATTATTCTCTTAGCTGCCTGCCAGTGCTCTGATCCGTAACATGTGTTATATTGACTGAGATAACTTACTGCATAAAGTATATCTGGTCTTGTGGCAAAAGCAAGGTACATAAGAGAACCGATAAGACTCTGATAAGGATATTTTATTAATTCCTCACTGTCCTTGTTTTTATTTAATTTTAAATTAAGTTCAATAGGCGTTAAAGCAGGTTTGCAGTCTTCCATACAAAACTTTTTCAATAGGTTTTCGATATACATCTTTTGTGACAGCACTACCTCTCCCCCTACATGGGTATATTCTATGCCAAGGCAATGATGAAGATAACCCATGTCTCTTATTTCAAACGCCTGTTGTAACTTCTTCTTTATCATATTTAATATTTTTTCAGACTTGTAAGCGATAATCAAATAATCGACATAGATGTTAAGTAATAACTTCCCCCTTTCTCTAATATATACAAGCAGGGATCTGCTGATGCATTCTTAAAGCCAATTTCGGTTAGAGTTTCGTGTAATTTTTGAAACCATTGCCGACTTGCTTGTCCATAAATACATTTGTTTTGAGATTATTGAAATCTTTAAACATTTCTTTTGCCTTTTGAACTATTTCTTCATCTCGGTTATCTGAAATTATCATTTTTAAATACTTTTCTAAGTTTTTAGGTATTTTCATATAAATTTTTTCGTTAATATTACCATTCAAAAATGCCGTGCAGACGTCAAGTTGATTTAATTTCATATCATTTTCTATTGCGTGTGCAATCATTAATCTCATTGTACTCATTTTAGTAACCGGTGCAAAAGTCTCGTTGAAATCTATTCCCTCTTTCTGATTAAATCCTCGAGCGACGAGCCTCGCTTTTCTTCTATCTAAATTCCCTGAGGTATTGTACTTACATTTTAAAATAATTTTGCTATCAATGGAATTTTTGCTTTCGTTTATGTGCACAATGTTCCAAGTGTTATTTTTTAAATGGGAAGTTATTTCTTCTTTTATGGATTCTATCCATAACTCATTATTTTCTTCTGTTTCACATAAATATCCAGTATCATCATTTATGATATAATCTTTATGCCATACTGGTGTTTTTTTAATTCTTTTTTCTTCCATTGAAGTAGTTGGTGCATCAATGCTTTCATTGTTTTTATCTTCTTGAGCATTTGCATCAAAGCTTTCATTGTTTTCATCTTCACATATTTCAATGTTTATTCTATCAGTGTTTACAGAAGTGTTTGGTACTTCATTGCTCTCATCACACTTATTTTCTACACTGTTTTCTTTTTTCTTAAATAATATTTCAACCTCATCATCAGTTTTCTTATTTGTGTTTATTTCATCTTTTTCTGATTTTCCATAATACCGTTTATCTATTACTTTTACATCTCGGCTTATTATTATTTTTCTCGTTTTTGGGTTGAATATCCGATAAGCCTTTGCATTTTCAGAATAACCCAAAAATATTCCCATGATTGCTCTTGGTTGAAACTTACTTCGCCTTAATCCCTTATTCAGAACGAACGCTTTGTTTCCAAATATTTTTAAGTGCCTAACTGAAGGAATTCGCTTTACCCACTTCTCAAAAGATGTAGCATTTTCGATACTGCTGCAAGGACTTCTATTTGTCAAATAATTTGCTGTGAAAACAGCTACACCCCAAAATTCTTCAGGCATGTTTGCATCAATAAGCATGCATCGTGCTTTGTCTAAGAGCGTCCTATTTTTCCTTTCTGCCAAGCCATTTTGCTGTGGCGTGTATGGAGCTGACAGTCTTCTTATTATACCATTGTCTTTTAAATATTTATTGAAGTCATTATTTATGTACTCTGTACCATTATCACTCTGCAAATGTATTATTTTCTTCTTGGTAAAATTTTCTGCCTCATTCCTATATTCTTTGAATTTTTGTTATGCTTCATTTTTATTTTTCATTGTATATATTCTGCAATAATTACTAAAATCGTCTATGAAGGTAATAAAATATCTGGAATCAACTATTGTACCAACCTTCATAGGTCCACAAACATCTGTGTGAACAATTTCCAATGGCTCACTAGTTCTTGGATTAGTCTCATTTTTATTACTTATATTAAAAGGTAATCTGGTTAGTTTCCCTTCTTGACAACCTTCACAATCTTTGATTGAAGTTTTTTTATTAAATGCTAACCCTTCAATATTATTCTTTTCTAAAGCGGTGCGCATTTGACATTCGTTCAAATGACCAAATTTACGATGCCATAGCATCATATCGTCTTCTTGACAGTAGTTTACTCTCAGCGTTTTATTTTCATGGATATAATAGAGTCCATCATCATTTCTTCGAGCTGTCATCAATAACGATCCATCACGCATTACTGTGTTTTCTTCTGTTTTAAATAATACCGTTGCACCATTATCTGTCATTTTTCCGACTGACATCAGATTTGTAGTTAACGTAGGTACATATAACGCATTTGACAGTTGCAAATCTGGTTTGTTTTTTATGTTCAGTTGAGCTTGACCTCTACCTTCTACTTGAGCGGTACAGTTCTCAGACGCCAATTTTAATGAAGTGCAGTTTTTATCTTTTTCCAACTTGATAAACCTGTCTTTTTCGAAAGACATATGAGAAGTACAGCCGCTATCCAGACACCATACTTTATTTTTTCTACTAATATTATTTGTATTCATGCATGTTTCTTCTCAGCAATACAAAGATTTTCTGTCATTGGTTTTTTTATAGTTCTATATCTTTGTTCTACATTTATCTGCTTTGTGCCCTTTCTTTTTACATCTAAAACATTCTATCGAAGAATCCTTTCTAGGATACTTTTTGCTATACATAGCTTCCGGTTCTGTTTCCTCATTCGTCATATTTTTTCTAGCCTGAGCTTCTTCTATTATTTTTATTTTTAAGTTGTGAGTTTCTGGTAACTCATCTCGCGATTCTATCGCTATTCGAAAATTTTCAAAAGACTGAGGTAAACTGTAGAGAAGCATTATACTCAGAAGATCTTTGTTAATATCAATGTCCATTTCTGACAGTTTGTCTACGTTATCCATAAATTTATTGATGTGATCAACCACATTTTCACCCTCCTTCATTTTTGTTAAATTAACTCCTTTAGAAGATGTGCTTTCCGTGCAGGTCCTTTGCTTTGATATATATTTTCAAGTGTCACCCAGACTTCATTGCTTGTCTTGCAGTTTTTTACTTGTTTAAGTTCGCTTGGTGAGATTATCAATAGCAATTCGGACAATGCTAACGAATCCTTTTCAAAATATTTTATTCGCTCAGAACTTTCGGTTGGTGGTTGCACTTTGCCGGATACATACTCCCATAGACCACATTTTATTAATAGCGCCTTTGCTTGTATACGCCAAGTATCATAATTTTCTCTTTTCAGAGGTTCGATATGGACATGACTCATTGTTCGTTAGGAAAAAAAATTTACTTACATAGAGTCAAATGCAATGGCCCATAACCTATAGTAAATGCTACGCAGCAGAGTCATGAATCGATGGTCTATTTAACTTGCATTGAAAAAACAATTACATCAACATTAAATTAATATTATATATTTTTCACTAAGACATTTTACAATAACAGTAGTCGCCTAGCAACCTACCATAGAATCAAGTGTACTGATATCTTATATGGAAGTAATATATCTACAACAGCACGACTCGCACTTCGCCGGTTTTTTTTTAGTAGTTTCTACACGATTTTGTGTGCCTGAATAAGGAATCTAGACGTATAAGTCATCCTTGTGCAATATATTATTGTTTTAGCATTTGACCTTATTTTTCCCAACTGTCCACGTACTTAATCTTTTTTGTTCTTGTCTTGGATATATAAGGGTGCGTCCCATGTCACAGTTGAATTCTTTACACTGCACTGCCTTTAAAAAGGTTGAAATTCACTCTTATCAGTATGAAAATTAACTGTCAAACCCGTTCCAAATTGGGTAGGTAGATTTTTCAACTTTACTGGGCAATAATTTACTCGGCGGGTTTTGGAACAAAGGTTAGGTATCTGTGCTTGTGCTAATTTCAAGAAGCTTATTTAAATATTGATACCACTATCAATCAATAGATATAAGCTTCCTCCCTTCCTTCTACGATGTGGAGACCAGTCGCCCTAGGCTTCCAAAAAACCGACTAAACGGGAAATAGTAGGCATGACGCAGAGCATGACCTGCGGCATGACGAGTAATATTGCCATACTACGTCTCTGTGTCCTTTCCTCGCTACTTTACATGCCACTCGACGAATGTATGGCAGGCCTATACTTATATGGGAAGTTCCTTCTGAGCCGCGATGCAATTTAATAATAAAACCTCATTTTAGCACCAACTACCCGTTCCGTCTAAGCGCATCTGATAATTTCAGCGGCGTTATTATAGTTTAAACGAAAAGTGTTTCGCCTCATTTTTTGACAGATCAATGTGTCTATATGTTTGAGTATTTTATTTTGATTTTTCGGTAAATAATAAAAAAGATATAGAGTTCATAATGCGAAAATAAACTTCTCTTTAAAAAAACACAACGTTATAACTATTTTTCTTAAAGGATTCACTTTCACATTTGACGGCTGTCAAAAAGTAATGCAAAATACCTATGACAGTATATACACAGCATTTTCAGGGTTGCGTTCAAAATCGAGTAGCTTGAGTTAAAAATGACGTCATCGGGTTTCTAACTCTACCCTAAAGTATTTGAACGGCTTACCAAGTTGCGCCTATCAAGTTAAATCAATGTTTCCACTTTTAGGAATTTTGCCCATTTTTAGGGCCATATTTTAATTTGAAGCTCGTAGGACTAAGAGAACACTAAACTTCAATTGAAGTTTTAGATATTTCTTCACAATATTTGAGTGTGAACAAAGTATCTTATTTTTTTAATTTAGGTAGGTAGGTAGGTGGGTGCAAGTGGTTTGATTTTTTATTTTTATAAAACTTATTATTATTATTCTGTTATTTATTTACTCATTTCATTAATTATTTATAACATTGTTTTCCTTTTTGGAGTGGTAACATTGAGTGTTCTATTTTTAAGCGCTCTTAATTTTTTTATATTTAAAGACAGTATTTTCAAAGTTAAATGATGTAATGCCAAACTCAAAGGAGGAATATTTGTGGGACCACAAATACGCACATTGATGAAAGATCCAAATTTTGACAAAAACTTACTAACAAGGAACTTGATGCCTGGCTATCATTGAAAGCAGTTATAAAAGGGTTTTAGGGAACCATAGAGCCGAAAATGTGGAACAGCTAGTTAACGACATGTTAAAAGCATACGAAAAGTTGGGTGTCAAAATGTCATTAAAAATTCAGTTTCTTCATTCTCGTTTTTCTTTTTTTCATCTAATCTTGGTGCGGTCAGTGATGAGCAGGGTAAGAGGTTCCACCAGGATGTAAAGAAGCTAGAAGAACGATTTCAAGGCCGTTGGAACTGAACTATGCTAGGTGATTACTGTTGGCGTTTAAAACGAGAAGATACAGTGTATGAAGAGCACTGTTTTTTTTAAAACACTTAAATGCCGGTATAAATACAGTTTTTTACGAAAAATACGTTTTGACTGCTACATCTAGACTAGTCGTGATTTATTGACGAGTATTAAATGCGCTGTATGCTCTGTTTACGTTAATATAAGTAACTACTTAGATTAATTTCAACAATGATATTCGTTATTCTTAGTTTCGACATAGATTTATATATTAAACATCTTACTTAGTTTGCTATTTCGTATTGACGCACGTCCTAGATTTGGCTGCTGATGCTGCCGTGCTGATAAAGGAGATTTGGCAGGGTTGCTCAACCTTAACTCCTCCCTCCCCAAGAGAGAAATTATCCTGAGATGGTGTAGGCGGTTCAGAGTAATTTCGGAAAAATAATTTAAATTTAATTACAAAGAAAACAATACAAATAAAAAATATAACATAAAGGCTTAAAGTCCATACACTGACACTATTAACTACTATGTACTCAGAGTTTGTTTTACTAGCACTATATCTTAATCTGTTCAGTAAGTCTTTAACGTCACATAGGTCTACGTCCCTCAGATCCAGTTGTTTGTCTTCTATTTTAATGATCTGACATTGTTCTGGCATTGTTGCTACTGGCCACTGTACGTTGATGTCAGATGCGTTGGTAGATCCTTCGAGAAGGATTTTTGCACTTGTGGTTTGGTATTACGATGTATGTGCCTTTCACGTTGTATTTTAGAGTTTCTTCCCCACATTGTTCGGTGATGATGAGGTTATCTTCAGAATATATAGCCAATTGTGATTACTTATCTTCTGTTTTTTGAGCTTTTCAATCATGATGTATATTTGTAGACAGTAAGTGTGATTTTTAAACAGCATTATTTCTTTAATACAGGTTTCGACTGATTGTTGTGCTAGGTTATCACTAGAGCACAAGAACTTATAATTCTCTATCTCTTCACACGGGCTGGTTACAGGTCTGTAATTCAATCGATTCACCAAGAGGAAAGGGTACTTGGGTATTATTGTTAGGGTTTTATGATTTTCAGGATTAAATATAGGAATAGGGATTAATTGATAATATACACATGTGTCAGAGTCTATAAGCGGTATTTCTATTACAAATACTAATTTTCTACTATCTATGATTTTAATATCATATTTCGTTCCATCTTAATTAAATTATCTTAAGTAGCAGGATATATAATTTGTGCGTGTTTTTCTACCTCTTTTAGGATTACTTATAGTTCTGTAAAGTTAATTATTAATTGAAGTAACGTTTGTAGTTTACTAAAAGCTATAGCAGTTTCTGTTTCTTGTATAGTATCTAAGATAGTATGAAAGTTATTCAGAATCTGATATAATCTGTTCATTAATGAAACAATTCTACTCAACTTTAATTCAGACCTTAGATTATATTCGATTTCTTTTGTTTTATTACCGATGTTTCTTATGTTGTAATCTAAGCTATCTGATGCGTTAACTAGTTGATCAAAAGTTTTTTGAATTAGTGATATTTTACGTTCAGTAAAGTGTTCTTCGTATTAAATGAAGCATTTCCGCGTTGTATTTTTTTGCATCCTCTACGTCTAAATTACCTGATATTACTTTAATTAGTTATCCTAATGGGCTAAATATTGCTCTTTTTCTCGATGGTAAATTTTGATACAATCTATCTGTAACTAACTTAGAAAGTGTATTTATTTGATATTTTACTCCTAATAATTCTAGGTTTAATTCAGAATCCTTTTTGATTACGTCAACTAACTTATAGTATTCATTGTTATTTCTATCTACTTCTAAAACTAACGTATCTAAATCTAGTATCTTAAATATAGTCCAATAATCATTCTTCATCAAATCTGTCGCAGAATGTATAGTGTTATTATATGCCATGATGGCGTATGTCATAACGGAAGCGGCGTCAAGTTCACTTTTGTCATATTTCGCTAAGCGGTATATTTCGTTAATTGTTGAATGAAACCGTTCGACTAAGGCCATTGAGCTAGGATTATTTGGAGTCCCGATATGCAGTTCTATTTTGTAAAGATTTAATAGTTCTTTTTTTGGTTCGTTTTTGAATTCTGTGCCGGAGTCGCTATTTTTTTTTTTGGTAGCCCGTACATACTGAAATATTTGATTAGTGACCTGACTACTTCTGGCGTACTTCTATTTGGGATATGAATAGCTTGACCTAATTTGCTAAAAGCGTCTATTATTGTAAGATAGTATTTACTTTCTATATATAGTAGGTCCATGAAGACTTCCTGGAATGGTGAATTATGGGTTTGAGTTAGTTGTATACAAGGTTTAATTGGTTTTCTTTCGTACTTAATTTTTTTGCACTGTTCACATGAATTGATGATAGCTGTAACCGTCTCTTTCATATTTTGCCATCAGTATTCACGCTTTATTTTTGTAAGGGTTTCTCTTATGCCTCTGTGGCATGTTTTACCTTCGTGATATTTTTGTACCACATGTTTTTGATCGACTTCGGAGTCTGTTAAGTTTATAATGCGTTCTGTACATTCAGTTACAGTTTTTATATAACTTTGTTGCTACATTCGAAAAAGTTATTCTAAGAGACTTATCCTCATAATATATAAAATATTTGTTTTTTAAATCTATATATTTTTTCATAAAATCTTTAACTAATTCTTCGTTTCTGTGGGTAAATGAAGTTCTAGAATTTTTGTTTTTTATTTGATGTGTCTTTAACTGAGATTTTATCTGTAAACCATAAGTACACTAGGATTTGTCTAGGTTTCGTGTCTATGGCTTCCTTTAATATAGGTATACCTTCATGTTCACTATTTGACACTGAGTTAGCTGTTACGCCGTCGTCCGATTCTGAGGTTTCGCCGGCTTCAGGTTCTCTTTCGGTCTCTAGGTTGCATATTTCCATAGGTTCATGCTTCATGCTGTTTATTTTGTTTTGAAGGTAGATCGCTTTCTAATTCTTGGATTATTTCCTAGACTCGTTCATCATCGTCACCTATGTTGACTAATATAGAATCTATGTAATTATCAATTGCGTTTATTCTTATACGTGACAAGGCATCCGAGTTAGTATTCTGTTGTCCTTTTTTTATAGCGAATTTCAAAATCATATTCCTCTTAACTTAAACGCCAACGAGTTAATTTGCTATTTGGTTATTTTAGGGAATAGAGCCAAGCTAGTGGTCGGTGATTTGTATAGATTATGAATTTTTTGCCATAAAGATACGGTCTAAAATGCTTTACCGCCCAGATGATAGCTAAAAGATCTTTTTCAATTTTACTGTACCTCGATTCTGTGTCGCTTAACGTTCGGCGTGCGTTTGCTACCGGTTTATCTGAACCTAACGTTCCTTTTGATAATACTGCTCCGATCGCAAAATTTGATGCGTCGGTGGTTTAAATAAATGGCTTATCGAAGTCTGGATATTGTAATAATGGTGCATTAGTTAGAAGTTTTTTACATGTTTCGAAACAGTTTTTATATTTGTCATTTATAACTATTTTGGTTCCTTTTTTAAGGCATGCCGTCATTGGCCTGGTGATTAAGGCAAAATCTTTAATAAATTTCCTATTAAATATCCTATTAGTCCCAAAAATCTTTTGATTTCAGTGATTGTCTTAGGCAAAGGATAATTAAGAACAGCTTCAATTTATCATTATTAGGCTTAAGTCCTTCTATAGTTATGGTGTGACCTAAATATAGAACTTCTTTCCTTAAAAAGTGTGACTTATCTAACTCTATTTTCAGGTTTGTTTCGCGGAATCTGTCAAAAACTGCTCGGAGCTTTTCCATATGTTCTGGGAGACTTTTGGAGAAGATGATTACGTCACCTAAGTAAATAAGACAGTGGATAACTCGGAGACCTCTTAGGACGTTATCCATAATTCTCTGGAATGTTGCAGGAGCTGTCTTCAAACCGAAGAGCATCCTGTTAAATTCGTTATGACCGTACGTTGTGGAGAAAGCTGTCGTAGGTCTATCTTCTTCTTCTATCTCAATTTGATGGTACCCACTTGCTAGATCTAATGTTGTAAAGTACATACTTTTATCTAGCATGTCAAAGAGATCGTTTACGTTTGGAAGTGGATATTTGTCACCTATTATGAAATCACTTAACCTACGAAAGTTTACTACCATTTTGTTGTCCTGATGCATCTGCTTTCTTTGGCACCAGATGTACTGGAGCGCTCCAAGGGGAGAAAGATTCTTGGATAATATTATCCTTGATCATTTTTTCGATTTGGTTCTTAATTTCTTTATTTTGAACCGGGGGTAGCGTATGCGCTTTGATGTTTATTGGGTCTTCGTTTTTTGTCCTAATTTTATGTTTTATTTGGTTACTGAAAGATAAGGGGATTTCTTCGCAATAAAATATATCTTTATATTCTTTACAAATATTTTGTATCAATTGTTTTCTTCGGAGTTCATGTGGCCTAATTTTAGTTTGCTTAAGTTTCTAGTTAGTAAAGTATCTGTTTCGCTATTACGTTTGCGGATACCCTCATTTGACATTTTAGTATAATTTGTTTGTTCGGTGATCCCTGTTGAAGCATTGAAAAGCACGTTGTCCCGGTGTAGAGCCGCGAGCTGAGATTTTTTCAACTTTGGACAGCCACCCTACGGATTTACAACTACAGGGATCCTACCGGCTGCGCCAATTAAGTGAACGACACTGAAGTATTTATAAAAATATATTTATTTGGACAGAGTAAGTACTTAGATTAATTACAACAATGATATTCGTTATTCTTAGATTCTACAGAGATTTGTATACTAAACATCTTACTTAGTTTGCTATTTCGTACTGACGCACATCCAAGATTTCGCTGCTGATGCTGCCGTGCCTACAAAGGAGATTTGGCAGGGTTGCTCAACCTTAACTCGTGCATTTAATCGTTTTGTTTACTAAAAATGAATGCGCTCAGTACCGGATATGGCGTGTTTAACGCATTCACTGCATGTTCGGGCGGTAGAAGCGCTGTCAAAATAGGGAACGGACATCTTGTTTGTTTACATTCGGTCACATTTACAAATGTCTATGCGATGTCATCGCGCTCTATGTGTGCTAAGGAAAGGATGCTATGCGAAAGAAACAAGGCCAATATGGCAAATACCACGAGGTTTCCGCCCGCGAACGGTATGTATTCTTAATAATACAGTTTTTTGTTCTATGCTTTTCTGATCATCGTCGCTCGGTTTCGGCCTGCTCTGTTTTCGAAGTGAGTGAGTGATCTAGTGAATGTTAAATATAAGACGACTAAATTGTGGAGATTTCTATGATGAATAAAAAAAAACCGAAATATAGGTATATAAAAGAGACGGCTATCGCTATGGGCCTAGACGACGGTGATAGCGATGCAGCACTGGTCGGGATCGGCAGCTAGCTACCACAAATTATAAAGTATGGGCGCGTTCGTTCTGGGATTAAGAGTTCCCACGAATGATCCTTTTCACACTTTTGATAACGCCAATTTTGCCACCGACACCTACCGTTCTTATAGCTTTGAAACGTTACTGGGCGTTTTTCAAAAAAGATGACCGTTACGAAACCGGAACGCTTTTTTTTTTAGAAATGACTTTGTTGCTTTTTTTAATTTTTAAATAGCTGAATTATAAGCTTTTTAAAAATACATTTTTTTTTAGAATTAAACAATTAGTTAAGCCAAAAAATGAGTTTGTAAGAGCACTCAGACATATTTGTTATATAAAATTTTTTAATAAAAACCAGGGTATTCTGTATTTTTTTATTTAATTAATATTATGTAAATCAGTTACAATCATTATATTAGCAAGCAAAAACTATTTTCAGCATAGTTTTACTAATTATTATGGAAATGCTTCCGATTAGTAACATTTGATTCATGATGTCCTCAAGCTATACTCTGTTATGAAAAAGGCACAAGCTATAAAACTCAATCTCTTAAAAATTCTGGTAAAATATATCAAAATAAACAATATTTTGTAGTTTCGTTAATCATCTTCTTATAAAATTAACAAAAAAAAATAACATTTTCTAAACTAAGTCTCACTTTAAAAAGTTACTAATTGGAATTCTTAGTTACTAACAGGAACACAAAGTTGGGTTCACAATTCTTAACTTTTGATAATAAATTAACTACTTCTACAATTTTAATTATCGGTCTTAATTTAAATCACAATAATCACAGATATCAGTAGGGTCATTTTCAACAAGTTCGGTTTTTTTCAATATCAATAGCGCAATTTTATTTTGGTATTTTGCTTACTTATTATGAACAAAATTACAATCTTAACAAAAATAAAAGAAAGTATTGTGCACCAAAATTAAAAAAAAAAAATTAACTTGTTGAAAGTAACCCTGTAACAACATCGCTTATATGCTAATTAAAATAATTAAAAATTAAACTGTATTTCGCCCTAGTCAGTCTATTAACTTTGTACGCTGTATTGTCTATGCTAAATCCTCTTTTGAACTTAATTACTTAAATTTAAAAATAACCATCATGTTGTCACTAACATGTGGAGAAAACTACTGATAATGACAGCCTGCGAGTTTGCGAACGTTTTATTTTGTCATGATGTGATAACTAATATACATAGTTAAAAGTAGATCTTAACATTCATCACATAACACAGATACAGACAGATATAATCAAAAAAGTCTGTCCCACTGCATTTCAGGCATATATCACTTTTACAAACCATGCACTTGATTTTACTCTTTGCGTCCTTTTGACACAACTTACAGATAATGCCATGTTTTTAAAGTTTGATAGAAGATCCATCATTGTACAAAAGAGACCTCACACTAACTTTTTTTGGTGGTGGTGGGGAGTCTCCACGATACTTAACGCGAACGCGTTTTTCCACACATTTGGGAGTTGAAACTACTGTAGGATCACAGCTGCTGTCCACATCATCGAAATTAGTATCAAGATCAAAATTAGTAAGATCAATAGTAAGATCAATTTGCTCGTTTATACAATTAATAATTGACAGAGATGGAGAAGGTAAAGCGCATTCCAACTCTGAAGGCATAGCTATAACAATTGGTTGGTCTTTAAGATCAGTTTGACTACTTATGCTAGATTCATTAGGGTGGGTTTCTTTAACGGACGACTTAGTAACTCTTTCATTATTCAAAACGACTTCCTTTTTTAATTCAGTTTTTGGCTTGATTCATAAGTAACAAGTTTATGTAACTTAGGGCCATGGCAGTTACATAAACAAGCCTTGTCGCCACAAAAACAACTAAGCAAGCGATATTTGATGATATTTTCGCATATTTGATGTAATTTCATCGTTCCAGGCACAGGAATGGTATTAGATAGAAATTTTAGCAATATTTTTTATGTCGGTATTGTTAACGTAAAAACATTTTACTGTTTTCATTGCGTTCAACAAAACATTAAAGGCTTCTGTTGCATTAGTGATATCACAACCGTATGAGATTCTCTTATCTAATTGGCGTTTTACACTGCCCCCGACACCATCGGCTACGCTTTTGCCATGGTTACTTTCTGAGAACGAACATGTAGAATAGTCAAGTTTTAATTTACATGTAACGAAATTTAGCAAGAAAAAGTTCTTTTATTGTCGATATTGGCTCGTAGGCCCGTCCGAAAAAAAATGAATAACTGAAAATTCAGGGTAACGTCCCCTAGCATATTTAATTACGTGAAGTAAATGTGCCCAGATAGCTTCAGGTTCGTGGCAATTACTATCCGAAAAGGTTGCAAATGTTTGACACTTATCATTAAAAAATATTGCACCAGTATGGAGAGTTATAGAATTTTTGGATGCACCAAAATGAATTGACTGAACATCGTGTGAATATTTACACTCATAATTTTCAGAAAAATCACGTAATATTGCAATCTCATGACTTTTTAAATTCTGAACACATTTTCGGTACTGTCTTTGTTGCTCTTTCCAGTTATAAAAGTGCATTTTAAAAAGTGCAATTTTTAATAGGATTAAGGATATTAATTTACCGACAGTACCAACCTGTTCTTGCTTAGTTGTTTTTTGGTTACACATTCCTTGGCAGCTTTTTGGTATTTGTGGTCGATTCTTACCCATTGGTACCACTGAATACTATCATTCACTTGATTATCGTCAATTTTCAAGCGGTATTTTCCATGCATACAATTAAATGAAGTAATATCACAAGAAAAAGACTTAACAACTTCGTCAATATTTTCTAAGAAATGATCGATCGTAATTTCAAAGCAGTAAACAAATATTCAAAATTGTGTGTTTTATACACATGCACGTATCTCTTGCAGCACGGGTGGATGCTATAACATAATAAGATCTACAACGATAAAATGTAGAAAAACTCATATTTCCGCCTTCTTCCCTATACATACGATAAGTGCTCAGAAGCGTATCCGGCAAATACATTTCCACGCTTTTTACAGCAATTCTGTTTGTTCCTGGTTTTGCACTCTTTTCGGCCAGCTGCACATCTAGATACGTCATATCGAAGATAGAATGCCGCAATGCTTTCTCGAATCTTAAAAATAAGAACCAAAGAATACATTTTTTTAAATCTAGCTATTTGTGCAGAAATAAATATTATTTAAATTGCTCAGCAGTGGAACTCAAGTACAGGTTAATAATAATAATAATAAAAAAATCTTTAATATCCTATCGTTATCGCACCTCCAGTTGAAAAATCTTATTTTATTTTTTAGACCCAAAATTTTTGGCAGTTTTAGCAGGTTCGTGCCAGATTTTTGAGAAACTTTAAAAGCTACTTTTTTTAATCATCTTTTGTCCATAAGTGTCTTGCAATCTGTATAAGTCTCCTTTACTGCATCTTTCAATTCTCCAATTCTTTTTCAGTTTTACTTTTAGCCGTTTCCAAATCTTTTGCTTTTTGTTTAGCGCGGGTTAACTGCTTTCTAAGACGACCAATGACTGTAGTTTTTTTTGTGCCATATAATAATTAGAAAATTTGTAACTTTTTATTAAGTTTACTACTTTGCTTCTTAATTTTATTTGTTACTGTAGTTTCTTGATTAACTGAAACTTTTTTTCTTTCTTTCTGATTTCTTTTCTGTTTTCTCACTGTTTCCTTTGCTTTTTTTTCTCGTTATCATCTAAATCAGCAATCTTTTTCCTTCGTTTTCCAACAATTTCTCTTGTGTTTCTACCTTTCATATTTTTCAGGATCCTCCTTTAACTTTTCTCTTAATCTCCTAGCTCGTTCAGCTCCGGTAAGTGGCATTTTAGTTTTTGTAAATATAGGTTAGTATCTTTGCTACTTGTGACAATATTCGCATTCGTCGGGCGGAAAATGATCATAAATAGTAAATTATAACAGGTTTGTCACCAGAAAAATGTATGATTCAAAAGACGAATTCTTCGTTCGCCAATAAAAATAACAAAATGAGTCGGTATTCCAGCGTTCGTGTCAGTGTAACTGTTGCAGTTATAACATTTTCTTGCTAGTATAAAGTATGTTATTTTCAATGGTTTTTTTGAGTAGACTTAAATCTTTGCGAGTCAAAAACTTGTCAATGTCCAGAAATACTGCTATTTTTCAGTAAGTGTGTATACAACTTATCTGCGTTTTTTATGTCGAAGACCTGCAAGGCAACCCGAAATTTATTTTCGAATGCTCTATTTAATAACTACTTTTTAAGATAACTTTGAGGTGTTCTTACTTTCAGCTCAGCACCATGAGATGATGACTGACAAACATATCTGAATTGCGTCAGAAAGTATATGAAAAACAATGCATGTGCCTATAAAATTTGAGGGTTTCCTTCGATTTCCCTATCTTATCACCCGATTTTGACTTGGTGACAATGGGACTACTTCAGGTGTATAGGCTTTCAAACAAAAAAGAATTTTGAAAAATCAGGGAAACATACACAAAAAAATACATACAACCAAACATTGAGTACACATGAGTAACATCCTTTTTTGAAGTCCGTAAAAAGTGGCTTCAGTTTGAATATTTCTAGTAAATAATTTTTGCACAAGAAGTATAAAAAAAAGTAATTCGAGGAAAGACTTAATTTTTATTCATTATTTACTGAGCACTCGGCCTTATAATTCCAGTTAGTTCCAAAATCCATTCCGGATGTATATAACGTTACTCACCTGACGCTACGAAAGTACATTTTATAACTCCACATCACAATATTTTACATAAAATACAAAACTTATGACTCTAATAACTTTAGTTATTTTTAGATACTTGGTGCTAAACTAAAGTATCTTGTTGAAACAATAATATTTATCTTTCAAAATCACTTTACTAATCGGAACACGTTATAGTCGACACACTGCTCTGAACACTAAGTACGGTTTTTTAACCAATCATAGAAGCCCGAAAAAGGAACAGAAAACGGAATTTGAACTGTCAAGAAATAGTTGCCACATCAAAAAATTCTGATACAAACTTGTTTATTTTAAAATCGATGAAAATCGTAGTTACTAACTGGGAATTTCGGTATAATCAAAATTCTAGGACAAAATAAAATTTGATTTTTTTACTTATTTTAAATAGCAACCAATTAAATGACATTAAAAACTTAATTTAATATTGTTTTACCACAAACCAATTGATTTTAGTATTAGTGTGATAAGAATATTTAGGGATTATATCACTTCAAAGTTGGAAAGGTATTCATGGGACATCGAGAAATTCGGAAACATGTTTACATTTTTCCTATGTATTTTTACTTAAGATTTTATTTTAAATTATTTTTTTTGGTTTAATTTCCTTTTGTTGAAATTTGCTATTCATTGCCATTTTAAACATAATACTTTTACTAATAATTATTAGATAAGATCATTAATAAGTCAGTGGACAATATGTTATGACAATGGTCAAAAGATTTGAAAAATGCCCTACTAACAAAATTTTTGGTTACTAAACTTGCAAAACGATCGGTTGACGTACACACACTACGATAAAACACACACACACAACACCATAAACAATGAGTATGTATAGGCAGTTTGACAGATTAACACAGAAACGCAACCTCCAGGGGGCCGTTCAAAAACCGACTGAGTCGAGTAGAGTTATGACTCGAACCGTTCATAAACTAACTGAGTTCCAACCCTAATCCGTTCAGTTTTTTTCTTAGAATCTTTAGTGAATAACCCTAGATGCCTTAAAATAGTGTTAAAATATTGATTTTAGCCGTAAATTTTAGCTGTTTAGAAATACTCCTATTTTCATTTTATTTTTTGTTAAATAAAATCTAACAATAAAATAAACCGCGATTCAAGTGTTTAGAATGCAAACACAACGTTACAACCACAAAAAGGTAAACATTGTTAACATACAGATAAATAAATAGTATTATAATATACTTAATAATAATGGTAAGTTTTATTAAAATATATGTATAATCAAAACAAAAGAATTCACCAAGTTCCCACCTAGTTTATGAAAACTTAATTCAAAAAAGCAAGAAGGAAATTATTAGTTTGTTCTCACTCAAAGTCAAAAATTAGCCTAAAACTTTATTTAAATTTTAGTTTTTCGTAGGCCTTACATAGGTATTTTAAATAAATAAAATGCCCCTACAAGGTCGAAATTCCTAAAAGTGGAAACATTGATTAAAACTTGACAGATGTAACTCGGTTCGCCGTTCAAAAACTATAGGGTAGAGTTAGGAACCCGATGACGTCATTTTTTACTCAAGTTACTCGTTTTTGAACGCAACCCAGATATGGGCCTGAAGTTTCATTTTTCGGTAGCAAAAGTGACGAAAATAACAAAAATATTGTAAACGAACGCAAGACAGTTTGTCACAGATGATACTAAAATTTTGATATTTTAGATACCAATGCTAATCGAACGTATGACAGGTGACAAAAGTAATGAAAATAATGGTGCTGCATCCCAAAACGAACGCGCCCGTTTAGCTACGTAGATCTGCTTACAAAAACTATATATTTGCTGCAGAGTGCAGATAATCTTGCAAATAGTTATAAAAATATATTGGATTTCAAAATGATGGCCGGAAAAAGTACGTATCTTGCTAATATATTCATTTGATTATATATATTTTTTCTTGTTTCTGTTTCATATTGGTACTAATTTTTCTTACTACTTTACTTTCTTATTTTTTGCAGTTATGACTGAGACAGAGGAACAAAATAGAATAAGGTTTCAAGTTGAACTGGAATTTGTACAATGTCTTGCGAACCCAAATTATATACACTGTGAGTTAATATTTTGATTCATTTAGGCAGTGGTCTACTATGTATAAACAAACGGCTATTACTCTAAAAAAACAACATATTATTATTATTATTAAATTATAGACGAGCAGCATGAGATGCTGGTGTGTCTATCTTAAGTGATGGAAATGTTAAAACAGTCTTTTTCACTAAAATATTATTCACTTAATATGTCATTCTTGTAAGTTCACACACTTGAAGTCTTTAAACCATTTGTCTAGTCCATTTTTAAAAGATTTCACTGAATCGGCTGAATATACACTGGCCGACAATCTGTTCCAAGTTTCCACAACACGATTACTCAGAAAGTGGTGTGCAATATTGGTTTCTGATCTGAAGCGCGTGATAGTAAGATGGTGTCTTCTTGAGTGTCCATGAGAGTTTGCATCCTTCAAGACAAACATGTCACGTATGTTAGGTAGGTTGTAATTGCATGTCAGGATTTTATATGTCTCGATTAGATCACCCCTCATACGCCAATCTTGTAAAGTTGGCAGCTTTAGTATTTTAACCATTTGATTATAAACTTAAACCAACTCAGCTACAGTTTACTGCGGCCTATAGCAGGGTTTTAAATGAATTATCTGTTGATGTCAAATATGTCTGTTGCAATTAAAATTTTTGAACAAAGCTGTTATCAGTTTGATTCATATTTGCTTAAAAATCACAATTAAAAGTTAAAAACCTTAGAGCAAGCAGAAAAAAGTGTATGAAAGTATTCAAAAGTAAATAAACTTCAGCTGTCACCGTAAAATTTTGAAACATGTAGCAGATGTTTGACTACAACAAAAACCAATTCAACTGCAACTTAAGATGTGGTATTTCATGGTTGTTTGATGGACTTATAGCCTTAGTGTGCAAATTCTTGAGAGTGTCCAAGGGCTCTCAGAGCATACCTTCTGTTCCCCCCACAGCCACCAACACCCAGAGTTTCACAAACCAACCTTTATCTTCCGCCGCCACAATTAGGTTCACCAGCCACTAGTTCATCTTATAGCCTTAGTGTGCAAATTCTTGAGAGTGTCCAAGGGCTCTCAGAGCATACCTTCTGTTCCCCCCACAGCCACCAACACCCAGAGTTTCACAAACCAACCTTTATCTTCCGCCGCCACAATTAGGTTCACCAGCCACTAGTTCATCTTAGTGATGACTAGCTGTGGCAAGTACAGCTTCCTAATTCAATTCCAAATTAGCACTACTGACATTTGTGCTTTCCACTGCACAGGTTCAAGCCTTCTCGTCCTGTGCCTGCTTTGTGGTAGTACTATTTGATTTGGCTTCTCAGGGTTGCTTGGTATCATCCTCTTTGGTAAGGAAGCTGAAGTTGTCTCCGGTTGTGGATTCTATTCAAGGCATTGGTGGCTATTCAAGGTCTCGAGACTTAAAGGTCAGGTTTCCATTGTTATTTCTCCCCTTTATAATTCTTTTATTTGTTGGACTATCTCAAATCACTTACGCCAGAAATTGGCCACGGGTCTGGCGTTGGCTGATCCTCCTGCAACTCCTAGGTCTGTCCCGGCTGAAGAGTGTATGACCCTTTTTGTAAATATTACCTAGTCGTTTTTCACCTTGTCAATTCTTTACCTTGCCGAACTGATCTGCCCTTGGCCACTCCAGGATGCTAGTCAAAGATGGTTGATTTCCATGGAGAGGCTTATGAGGCGCGACCCTGTCTACTGACAGAAGAATTTTAGAGTTTGGTGTTCATGCAGGAGGACCAAGCTTTGTGCCTAATGACTGTTTCCGAGTTTGCCTGGACAAGGGAGGAACACTTCTTCATTCCTCACTATGCTGTCTTCAAGGAGGGGAAAATAAGAGTTGCCTTCCATGGATCCTTTCCTAATCTAAACAGTGTGTGTCTAGGAGATGTGCAGTGTCTTCACTCGGGACCCAAATTGCACCGGGATATTCATGACATCCTGACCAATTTTCGGACACATCTGGTTGTTCTGGTCGCTGATATCCGTATGATGTTTCGACAGCAGGTGATCCATAAGAAAGATTGCAGTATCAATTGTTTCTTTGGCAAGTAGACCCTGCATTAACCATGATGGTCTTTAAGTTGAACTCCAATACCTATGGTTTTTGTTCCAGTCCGTTCGTTGCTATTTGGACCCTGTTATAGCTTGCTGATAGGGAACGTGTTTACTTCCCTCGCGCTGCTTCTGTTTTGTCCAGCGACGACACGTTGACGACATCTGCACGGGGGGCCTCTATGAACGAGGAGGCACTGATTCTCCGCGATAAGCTAATTGGAATCCATCATGCCGGCGGATATGAGCTTCGGAAATGGATTTCACTCTTCTCATCTCTTCGATGGTTTCGCCGAGAAGTTCTATTAGGATCCTCTGATCTTCCAGTACGTCAACAACCCTGATTCAGTAGCAATTCTCGAAGTACAATACCAATCAAATGCGGATTGTTTCTCCTTTCAGGAAGAAGCTCTTCCCTTAGTTCCCAAGACCTGGACTAAGCGCACTGTGTTGTCTACCATAGCCCAGATTTTCGACCCTTGCCGTTGGCCTGCTCCTGTTGTTTTTTGGGCCAATTTTATTTACAAAAGCTGTGGCTGGAGAGAAGCTCCTGAGACACCCCGCTTACTGGTGATCTATTGTCATCTTCGATGCGTTATGTCTCTTCATTCAGGATCTCTCTCATGTGCGTATTCCTAGTTGCTTTTAACTGCTGGGTCAATCCAATGTCACTTCACGGTGATTTGGTTACAGCCAAGTCAAAGGTCGGCCCCATTCGCACCCATCTTACGATTCCAAAGATGGAATTGTCTGGTACTACTCTTTTGAGGTAATTGCTCAATCACGTGGTTTCGACCTTGGGCCAATCTGTACCGCTTGGACTGACAGCCAGATTGTGCTCGCCTGGCTTAAAGCTTCGGTCCATTCATTAGGGACCTTGGTGGCGAATAGGGTTTCCAAGATTTTGGAGTCTTCCGCTGCCATTGAGTGGAATCACGTCCCAGGGAAATTTAATGCAGCCGATATTGCTTTCTTGGTTGTATGGCTTCTGTTTTGGTCGATCATCCACCAAATCCACCAGAGTCAGGGTAGCCTTCTTCTATTCTGGAGTTGAGTGGAGTCCGGATCCTCTTTTAGGTCTACGCGTCGTAGCGGCGAGGATTGACCCTCCTCTTTGTACGGATCTGTTGTTGAGTAGGTTCAGCTGTCTTGAAAAATTGATCTGAGTGATTGGCTGGATTTACCGATTTGTCACCAACGCCCGTACACCTTCAGACCGTCAGAACGTGAACAAGCGCGCCATATTTTAGTGCGCAATGTACTACGAGAGCACTATGGGACTTTAAGTGGGGATCTTTAAGCTGTTGGCTCCAAGATCAAAGGATTTGCTTTGAAAAGCATTGGCCAGACTTAATCCATTTCTCGACGATCGTGGACTCATTCGTGTAGGTGGCCGATTACGTACGGAGCTCGGCATTCGCTACTTTTGACTAAGGATAGCCACTTAACCTTGCTGTTGATTCAGGACCACCATTAGAGAAACTTTCATGCGGGACTCTTAGCATCTTGCCATACTCAACGAGAGATCGGCTCGAAGGGTTATTAGGAGTGTGCTCTTTGAGTTCATACCCTGTTTAAGGCTCGAGGCAACTTTGACTCAGCCACAAAAGGGGGATTTGCCTCCCGACCGAGTAAACCCCGGTCACGTCTTTTCTAATGTTGAAACTGATTTTGCAGGTCCCTTTATCATTAAGGCTTCTACCTTTACGTTATGAAGGCTGTCCACCATGAGGTAGTCTTGTCTCTTTCCAATGAGGCTTTCACTGCCTGCCTTTCTCGCTTCGTCAGCCACCGTGGATTGCCAAATATCATCCGTTCGGATTGCGGCACCAATTATAAGGGTGCTGTGTGTAAGTGAAGGTAGCAAAGGCATTTCTCTCTGAGAGACTGTTCTTACCTTCAAGGAGCTATCTACAGTCTTCTG
Organism: Apoda limacodes; assembly: GCA_946406115.1. Taxonomy (NCBI): domain Eukaryota; kingdom Metazoa; phylum Arthropoda; class Insecta; order Lepidoptera; family Limacodidae; genus Apoda; species Apoda limacodes. Next base: position 16,432,951 of record OX291559.1, read on the forward strand.
TAAAATTGTAAAAGGTGTTGCTCAACTCTAGGCCCCTCTGTCCGATTTCTCCGGACCTGAATGATTTGGTGATGTTGACTCCTGGTCATTTTTTGGTGGGTGGGCCCTTGACGGCCTTACCCGAGTTTCCCTTATTAGATACTCCACTCAACCGCTTGGCACGGTTTGAACTGCTGCAACAGATGTCTCAGAGCTTTTGAAAAAGGTTTTCTCTTGAGTGTCTTCATCTCTTGCAGCAGCAAGTGCGTTGGTCGAATGAGACTGAACTTCCAAAAGTGGGTAATCTTGTCCTGGTCAAGGAGATGAATATGTCACCTCTTCTCTGGAGGCGTGGTCGCATCCTCAGACTCTTCCGCAGCTCGGATGGCGTTCCTCGCGTTACTAAAGTTTTAGTAGGCGACTCGATTCTTACGAGAGCTGTTGCTATTCCGTCGCGATTGCCGATTTTTTAGGGTATACAGTGTCTCAGTCAGATGCGATCTGCCTGGTGTACGGGATTGTTTTGTACTGTTGGTTTTTGCGAACGCAACCGGTTTTTGTTTCTGGCAACACTTATGCACAAATAAAATTAACCTATTTTTCACAGAAAAGTGTTTTGTTAATTTTATAAAAAGGTATTAAGAGTAAAAGTGATGTGCCATTATATAGTCAGGATCCCACACCACGAACATTAGGTTGTATTTATCTATTTGTATTATTATACTTTAAGATAGATTTTCTCCCTACCTTTTATGTCCTCTATCAGTTTAAGCTATAATTTGGGTCTTGCTTAGGTCCCCTAAGAAGACATAGGACAGACAGATGAGGTCCATTTAGGTACAGAACAACACCTATGGCGGTAAGTCAAGTCGCTGCATATTTTCATTAGGGTTAGATTGTACCTCTCATCATTGACAAAACAAGTAGTGAACGAGCATGGTGTGGTTGTGCCCAGTTAAGTGTCACTCAGATCAGTACACTAGTGTTTTTTTATATAGCACACTTTGGTTTGGCTTGCCTCTAAACTAAAAATTTAAAAAATTAAGGGGAAGGGTGGGTTTTTCCAACTAACTTTTTTTTTGTATGAATTGTAAAAAAAAAACAGTATATTTTTTCAGAACTTTAAAAAAATGCCTTTCCAATGCTATCTGATTGCCATTTTAGCTGCCTATCTCAACTTTTGAATTTCCTGATCTTAAAATGTCAAACACATGTGCTGATTCTGTACAACTCTTTTTGTCTACTATAAACATGTAAGGTTTGTATTATGTCCTATTACGCAAAGTATTTATTTTATAATGATATGAATTGTAAATATTTAAGACAATATTTTTATTAAAAGTATATTATGTTGAGATTGCCCTAGTTTTATTTTTAAAACACTTTTTTTATATTTTAAAGAATCAATTGAATGATTTTCTTTTAGTTCTGGCACAACGTGGGTACCTGAAAGAGCAGACATTTGTTAACTATGTTCGATACCTCCAATATTGGCGAGAGCCAGAATATGCCCGTTATCTGAAGTATCCCATGTGTCTTCATTTCCTGGAGTTGTTGCAGCATGAGGCATTTCGAAGGGAATGTGTGTCAGCACAGGTTAGTTGTACAATAAAACAATACTTCGTGCCTATAATAGAAAACTATTACGACCGTAATCTTCAAAGAGGTAACCCAAATAACCCAAATCACCCTCGGCCTTAGTTTGTAAGTAGTCCAGTGCCTCAACAGTGGGTACAGATGAAGGCTACGGTGACCGCTTACCATTAGGCGGACCGTATGCTTGTTTGCCACCTCAGTGGTATATTAAAAAAAAAGAAGGCTGATCTCTAAACTCATCTTCTCCCTTTACAGGTGTGCAAATTTATGGATGACCAGGCTATTCTGCTGTGGCAACACTACACGCGAAGACGTACGCGAACGCTACAGCCACCCGATGCACTTGCGCCGCCCGCGCCTCCTGCCCCCCCGCAAGGTCCCCCACGACAGCAATCATAAAGATGTAAACATTAATATGAAAATTATGGGACAGTAAGATCTAACAGTATTAGCCTGCTTGTGCATTTGACAATAACCAACACCTGGGTTTCACAAGACTGTCAATTTACTTATGCAAATATTTGTGCTTGCATAAAGACTCACACAACTATCAAAACTTGTAGGTTATTAGCACCATACTTGGTAGATTGCCAAGTTGTTATTTTCAAAGTAGTAAGTCTACTATATTGTTGAATGTACTATGGTGAAAAATTTAAACATTCTGTGATTATGAAGAATATATTAAGTTATTTTGTAAAATAGTTGTAAGTTTTAGTAACAGATAATAAATGTGCTTATTTTATATGTCAAGTAAGAATTTTAGTGATAAAGGAAGACCGTCTGTATAATGGGATGTGTTCTGAGGAATAGTTTGAAATGATGCCCACGGCTACTTTCTACCATCGCATCGCTCGTCAGCGGCAAGGAATTCATCCTTACGCCTAAGAACCTTAATGGTCCTGTACAGTGCGGTTTCAGGGGAACTTCCTCCCGGGAACGATTGGGTTGTGAAATGAGCTCCCTGTCAAGGTTTTCTCTAAGGACTACAATATGGGGTTCTTAAAAAAAGAAGTATTTAGATTGTTAAAGGTTCTGCATTGCGCAAGTGATGCCTCAGGTGTTGCAAGCGTCAATAGGCTGCGGTGACAGCTTATCATCAGGCGGGCCGTTAGCTTGTTTGTCACCTTACTGGTATAAAAAAACTTTAATATTGGGTTGCTAGTGTTTTATCCGACTGATGCACACAGGTACCTACTTGACGGTAGTTTCATTGATAGTGGACATTAATGTCGGTGTCCCACAAGGTTTAGTGATGTTTTCTACACTTTTTCAACTGCATAACAATAATATGTTTTCTACTGAGGACAGTAATTGCCATGCAAATGACATTTACTGAAAACGCTTATTACAGAGGCCGTGCAAACATGAGCACTCGTTCTGTTGTAGAAGAAAAGATAGAGAACTTCTGTTGAAAATCGTGAGTGTAATTCACACTATAAAGCACAGGAAGCGCCTTGAATTTTAGCGATCAAAGATTGGATCGAGTCAAAGTCGCAAGTTTGGCCCTATATTGAGTACTGCTGCCATCTCTAGGCGGGGGTGAAGTTTCTTGTCATTGCTCCCCTTAGGCTTGTTTCCGAAGTGACAGTACGTTAAATGGTGTGCATTTGTTGCCGGACTGTCGTGTGGGAGCTGGGCTACTTCATGATATACAACGTCTGTGAGTATGTGTATGCATATGGGTATGTGTGTACGTTTGTGTGATGCGCCCTCTCGCATTTGGAACCTCTCTGGCGCTGGGCGGCCGATGGTGGATTGCAGCGGGTTATGAATACTATTATTAGAATATTATTATACTTGTACCTATGTAAGTTTATATATATATATATATGTATATTTTTCTAGTAGTCAATCAATTTTTGATACACTGTGTTTTAATATAAATCAGTTTTAAGTTCAGAGTACGTTTGTTCGCCCTGTAATGTTAAATGTAAACTTGTGTGTGTAAATCTCAATATGAATCGGATTTATATTTTGTTCCTTTACTACACATTGTAACTAATACAATCGAAGTTTTATTGGAGTTGCTTGAGTGTGTCATGCTCTCTCAACGTGTCTCTGCGGTGGTGGCGTGTGTGTCTGGTTGTTACGTTCCCTAAAACATGGTTGAGCGAAGCAATGGCTGATTTATGTGTCATACTTGTGAACGGGTGCCGCCTGTGGAAGCTGGTCTGCTCTTGCAAACTTCTTTGTATTCTTAGTATTCGGTCATCGGTGTAGGATTTCAACAGAAACTCCTCAATTACTAAACGAATAATACTTGACGTTTTTAAGTAGCTTATGTCCTTTTCCAGGACTCAAAACTATCTGCATGCCAAATTTCATCTTGATCGGTACAGTGGTTTCACCGTGAAAAGGTAACAGACAGATTTACTTTCGCATTCATAATATTTATTATTATATTATATTCATGGATAGTGTGTATGATTTTAAGTATATGTAAATATATGTATGTACATATGATTGTGCAAAAATATAATTATGATGGCGCTAATGCCACTAGTACTATTACATATCGGAATTCTCTTAGATATCTAAATTCTTTCACTCGATTAACGATATTTGACGCTTCACATGGTGCGCCCCCTATGCTTCATAAAAACAAGAAAAAATTACATGTTTGACTTTGTTTTTAGTAAGTTACTAACTATTTTTTTATTACCTAATAAGTGTTTCGGTACATATTGTATACTCTTTAGCTATTTATCAAAGTATTGTATTACTACTTTAAATGGAATTTCTTGCCAGCTCTTTTTGGCAGAAATTAACATTGTTTACATTGTATTGACGATTCAAAAGTGTTCTTAGAAACCTACTTACTTGAATAAAGTTTGATTTGAGTTTGAGTTTGAGGTGCACCCGGATACCAGCTTCTCCATTTTGACTCGGTTCTACGACGGGCTGAAAGAATCGTCGATGATCCCAAAATCACTAGCTGTATCGAACCCTTAAGTCTGAGGAGAGACTTTACCTCCCTGTGTGTGTTCTACCGCCTGTATAAAGGGATATGTTCTGAAGAATTGTTCAAAATTATTCGCGCGAGTGTAGTGGTATAAGAAAAAAAGATTTTCAAAAATTAAAAAGGCCATCAAATACAAAAAAGTAATTTATTTCATTCGAAATTCATAAAATAGTCGCAGAGCAGGTGCCTTTATATGTGTTCTGTTTTGTTACCAAAAATTGTCTTGCTGTCGAGTTACTTATTTCACGTGGTAAAGGGTTGTTTGGGTCGGCGTCTCTGGACCAAGCACAGCGCCCTTAGCGTCAGGAAGTACAAGAGCTCTATTGCACTCATTATGCTGAACCCCATGCAGAGACCTAGCAGTCCACCTGTGTTTGCTGTAACCGTGAGGTTTTTGAGGATAATATTTATTTGGAGAAAACTCAATTTGCCGAAGAGATACGTCTTTACTAAAGATATTTAGGTACAGTGTAACAAACTTTTCTGACCCGATGTATGGTTGCCAGAGTCGTTGTAAGTTTTAATCACTTGAATATGGCGACTGTAGTTATGATTTGTGCAACAAACTAAGTGTACGTAAGTTGTTAAGGTGCCGAATGCACTGCACGAAGCGAAAGTCCGGAAAAAACGGAAAGCAACTTCGGTTTGGTATAATATATACTTTATACTCACATAAAAACTCCGTGAGACCGAAGATCTCTCCCTTCGTAAACCTTATGAACGTATTGTCTTCGAAGTAAAAGTGTACGACTAGCATATTTCTCCTGAAAATCATTCGAATGGTATAAATACGTTTTTTGAAGTGAAAACTTCTTTAGCGGCGTTGTGCACTTTTTTTGGTATGGGTAAAAATTGATAAACTCGCGTCAGGTCACGTGTCCTAATCGTGGAAATTCGTAAGACGGAAACCGTAATGCCACGCCTATTATAATTTTAATTTTTAGTATTCGCGATTATGAGTAGTACAGGGAGGTTGGATATGGAATTTTAATTCTATGACAGATTGCGATGTCAAAAATACTACGTCAAAAAAGTAAATAAACAAACATTATTATTTCTTGACAATGTCAAAGACATGTCTCGTGACATATTTGAGTGTTAAGCGCGAATCGTGTGTAAAGGTTTTTACTTCTGCCGGCACTCCCGGAGTGCAACTCGTTTTTTTTTTCTTTCCCGATTTCATAGGCTACATTTACTTACGTAAAGTACTCGGGTGATTCGTCAGGATATTCATCAGTGTATTGTTTTACCAACTGTTTGGTAAGTGTTGCTACACTCCTCCGGCCCACGTAGGAGATCTCCGTGCAAGCTGGTAGACACTCCGTACACGATCTGCCACGAGCTTGAGACAAGCAAAAACAAAGCATTCATGCATGGATGAAAATGAGAATGAAAAATAATGTTATTACAAATCAATAACTTATACCGGTATGCTACCACAAACTGAGGCTAAGATGGCAATCAAGAAGAAGGACTAACTTTTGGGCTAAAAATAGGCGATTATGTGTAGGCGTTGATAGGACTTCGGGACTACATACCTATTCAACGAATACGTAGAGTATTCAGCGGATCGGCTCCTTTCCGGGCTCTTACGTATAAAAACAAAAGAAAGCAATATCAATAGCTTGGAGTATTTGCACCTTACGAGCCTTCCTCCATACGTCCACAATGTTAGAGCACAGCCTGCCCTCATCTTGGGCGAGGTCGATTTGGGCTATAGTCCACAGTCAACATGTGAATTGTGGACTTTACATAAGTACATATTTTGGACGTATGACTGCCGGTTTACTTACAATGTTTTCCTTTACCGAAAAGCCAGTGGTGTGATTAAACAATATACCAAAGTAATTAAGAGAAATACTCATTGGTAAACGCCGGGCTCCAATCACCGCCCCTCAGAACGCAAGACAGACACCGAAACCACTAGGTCACCACTGGCTTTTCGCATGTACAAATCGAAAACCTATGCATAATTAACTTAAGCGAGAATCTGAAATTTGGAATACCTACAAAATAAAATGTTAAAAAATTGCTAAAAAACCATCACGTGATTAATGGACGGCCCCTTAGTGCTTTAAATTTAAATTACATTTTATTTTGACACATCTTTGACAACTCAATTCGATTTATATTCAAGAAAAACCGGCCAAGTGCGAGTTGGACTCACGCACTGAGGGTTCCGTACCTACCACCATTTACGTACTTTACAAACACAAACAAAAAAATATGTTTTTTTTTTATTTTGATATTTGAGTTGATTGAATAAAAAGTAAATTGCGGTTTACGATTTACGACGTATTAAAAAAAACTACTTCCTAGATCTCGTTAAAACCAATTTTCGGTGGAAGTTTGCATGTTAATGTACATCATATATTTTTTAGTTTTATCACCCTTTTATTTTAGAAATTACAGGGGGGGGGGAGGAACACACATTTTACCACTTTGGAAGTGTCTCTAGCGCAAACTATTCAGTTTAGAAAAAAATTATATTAGAAACCACAGTATCATTTTTGAAGACCTATCCACAGATACCCCACACGTATGGGATTGAGGAAAAAAAAATTTTTGAGTTTCAGTATGAGGAACCCCCAAAATTTATTGTTTTAAATCAATATCAAAATCAAAATCTTAATGCGGTTCATAGAATAAATCTACTTACCAAGTTTCAACAGTATAGTTGTTATAGTTTCGGAAAAAAGTGGCTATGACATGACGGACGGACAGACAGTCAGACAGACATGACGTATCTATAAGGGTTCCATTTTTTGCCATTTGGCTACGGAACCCATAAAAGGTTAAACTCACTCAAAAACATAAGCCAATCTTCTTCCATATTATACATGTATATTAATATTATAAAGCTGAAGAGTTTGTTTATTTGTTTGTTTGTTTGTTTCAAAGTCAAAGTCAAAATGGTTTATTCAAATAAGGATTTTACAATCACTTTTGAATCGTCAAGGTTATAAAATATTATTTTTTGAACCCTCCCACCTTCCCGCCGGTTCACAATGTTGTTGATTTCTACCGAGAAGAATCCGGCAAGAAACTCGATAGTTACTCTTTTAAAAACACTTAAATAAACTAAAATACAATTAATGTTTTAAATAAAAGATTTTTAGTCGTACAATTTTATGATACCTATGCATCCTGTAATTGAGCATCATCAGTCCCAAGGATTTTTATCATTAACATAGTCTGAAATATTGTAATATGCCTTTTTACAAAGTACCTGCTTGATAAAAGATTTAAATTTACTTATTGATAGATTTTGAATTTTATTAGGAACTTTGTTGTAAAAGTGTATACATTGCCCCATAAAAGAGTTACTTATTTTGTGTAGACGTGTATCATGCACCAACAGCTTATTTTTACTTCTAGTATTTACTTTGTGAACGTCACTTTTCTTGCTGAAACTATTGATATTTTTATGTACATATAAAAGATTTTCATATATGTACTGCGACACTAAAGTTAAAATTTTTACTTCCCTAAACCTATCCCTCAGAGATATCCTAGATCCTAATTTATAAATAGCACGAATTGCCCTTTTTTGTAACAAAAATATTGTATTTACATCAGCAGCGCTACCCCACAATAGGATACCATATGTCATTAAACTATGGAAATAGCTAAAATATACTATTTTTGCAGTGTCGACATCGGTCAATTGTCTTATTTTCTTGATCGCATACACAGCAGAGCTAAGTTTTTTGGCTAGGTTATGAATATGAGGACCCCATTGAAGTTTGGAGTCCAGCGTTATGCCAAGAAAGACTGTTGAATAAACAAGTTCTAATTGCTCGCCATTAATATTAATACATGTCTGTCTCTGACTAACATTTGGTAATGTAAATTTAACACATTTGGTTTTTTTTTCATTAAGTAACAAATTATTAGCGTTAAACCAATTTACAATTTTAGAAAGGGCATCATTTAATTCATTATAACATGTCTGTCGTCTCTTAACTTTAAAAAGCAAAGAGGTGTCATCAGCAAATAAGACAATGTCATGGTTTTTTACATTATATGGGAGATCGTTAATGTAAATAAGAAATAGAAAAGGACCTAAAATTGAGCCCTGAGGGACTCCTATAGTGACTGCTGATCCCGGAGATCTTTCACCGTTAACATCTATTTTCTGTACTCTCCTACTCATATAGGATGTCAAAAGGTCGAGAGCTTTGCCTCTAATACCATAGTGATGTAGCTTCCTGATGAGATTTTCATGTTGAACACAGTCAAATGCCTTAGATAAATCACAAAACACTCCAAGGGCGTCATGCGAATCCTCCCAGGCGTTATATATATTTTTTAATAGTGCCACTCCTGCATCGGTTGTGGAACGGCCTTTCATAAAGCCAAACTGTTTACTACTAAGTAGCTCATTAATACAGAAATGGCTTAACATTTGACAAAGTATGATTTTTTCAAAAACTTTACTGAGTATAGGTAGTATTGAAATAGGCCGAAAATTATTAGGATCTGTTGAACTACCTGATTTAAAAAGAGGTATAACTTTGCTAAGTTTCATCTCATCAGGAAACACACCACTATCAACACAACTATTAAATATAATGGCTAAGGGTTGTGCTATAACATGAATAATTGAATTTATAGTTTTTACAGAAAGTCCCCAAAGGTCTGTGGTGTTTTTAATTTCTAATGTTTTAAATGTATTAATGATATCTGTAGGACTAATGTTTTTAAATACAAAGGGAACGTTACATTCAGGAACACTAGCTTTTAATAATTTTTCTGCTAAGATTGGACTTGAGTTTAGATGTTCAGTTGTTTTGAATGGGATATTCCTAAAAAACTGTTCAAAGGCAACTGCTACCTCAGAATTTGTTTTAAAACTAGCATCATCTACAATCAACTCAAAGTCCTGACAAGAATTCCTGGTAAGAAGGAACTCCTGGTCCCATTTGAAAAAAAATCTTTCAGTGTAAGATACCCTATTTATCGAGGAAGGCTATAATCTATAAATTATTACGCTAAGAACAATAGGAGCGGAGCACCAACGAAGAATGTTTCAAAGCTTTCGCTGAGTGCGCTGCGTAAACGGTTAAAGTTTTGCAAAAATCATGTATTACAGAATGGTTTCCCTTTAAAAGTTCTATAAAAAAGGTCCGAGACAGCATATGTCTATCTTCTAAGGTTGGCTCACTATAACCTTTTTTATGCTAACCAAATTTGTTCTGAAATAACGCATTATTTGCGACGGTGTTTTTATAAACATGATATTAATCCTTATCCGAATAAATATATTATTCATCACAAGTATTTAATTTAAAACAAAATTTTCCTTTACATCATTCGATTTTAATGAATATCTTAGGACATATCGCAGTTTTAAATTAACATCGCAGCAAAATAATGATCAATGCGCATTTATGATGTGCAAGCGCCGCGGACAGTCATGAGGTTCCCCCTCGGGCGGTACGTAATATTTAAAAATATTTTCACCTTCTACGTAAACAAAGTCGCCGGTTAAAGTTAGCGTTAGCCCAATGCTCGCAATGTTAATCCATTAGGTTATTAGTTATTAGTAGTTAATTATGTATTATTTTAAAGAAAGAGAAAGGGAGAAAGAGAGAGATGGAGAGAGAGTCTAAGTAGATTCTATTCTATAATTGAGGAGTTGCCGTAAGAATCCTACGCCGATAACCAAATTTGGGGCGGGCGAAGCCGCTGGCAAAAGCTAGTTTTTCTAAAAAACATTAATATTAGGTGTACAGATGTTGTGAAGATATCGATGTAGTGAAAGATACGAAAAGTACACGTCTTCCGGCTGAAACGACGATGACAATAGATCTGCAAGGTAAAGGCATAGGTAGGTATAATTGAGTTTTTTACAACACGGATCATTTTTGGGGTTCCGTACTCAAAGGGTAATTAGCGGAACCCTATTTCTAAGACTGCTGTCTGTCCGTCCGTCTGTCACCAGGCTGGAGCTCATTAACCGTGATAGTTAGACAGTTTGTAAAGGTTCAGTTTGGGATCCGAACACAAACCTCGGCTAGCTATCACTTAGTCAGCATGACTGAGATAATAGTGGGTTCGATTCTCGCCTATATTCAAGTTGCTAGTATTTTGGAACAGACACTTTATAAAAATATTCTTTAGGTACAATAATATATATTAAATGTTTTCCTAATAACAAATTAATCTAAAATATAATTCTATTATAAGACCTATATTAACTTAACACTTTACAATGGTTACCTTTTAATGTTAATTAATGTTACCTTTTTGTCTATTCACTACCTAATTGCACTGTATAGCTAAAGGCACTTGATATTGGAGATTGAGTTCAGCCTAGGATTGACTTATATCACGTCGTGACGAATCGGAGAATTGCCACCTAGGCAACGTAGATGTCTGAGCCCATGGTCCTTGCTACCATAGTCAGCTGATCAGGGTTGCGCCTGGAACTCGGGGTCGCTGTCCTTCGCCGCCAGCTAATATTGCTTAGGTCCGGTACGGCCAGCTGATCCTTCCAAGTTTGTTGACCTCTGATTTTTCTATTTTTGTTTCTCGTACGAAGATTTCAAAAATACTGCGCTGAAGTTTTTTTTTTTTTTTTTTTTTCTAACTACTGGCTACTGTTGTTGGCCGCAGATGGCCTTTACAACTACACGCGGACTAACTTTTGCTGCGGTGCTGCTTGCACTCTTCAGCGAAAAGTTGGGGCGGTTTGCGCAAGGGTGTCCTAGACACGAACCTCGGCTTGGGCAACCGCTCTTAGAAACTAAAATTGGTATCTAACTAAATTTTACCGCCGTTTCGGAAAATAGCAAAGGCGTTCTGAAGAGAAGAAACGGCAAGAAACTCTTCAGCACTCGCCTATTATTATTTAAATCTAACTAGTCGAAGCGCGCTCGAGTGTGTGTGTGTGTGTTAAAACTAAACTGTCTAATGTTCCGTCGCCGCCGGCGGCGACGTATTCTGTATATATTTCTATAATCTGTGTTCGCGGACGCGAGCGCGGAAGGCGCTTGAGCTTTGAGCCTGCTGGTTATATCATCGTCGGAGTCAATTATGACGTGCCTCGGATATCTAAACGGTCCTAAGGCCCCTCTAATGGGGGCATAGTTGGAAGATTGCCTAATAAGGGGATTGGGGTGGAGGGCTGCCGACTCAAAGTAGCGTTTAGACGCATCTTTGATGAAGGCTTTTATGGTCGGAAGCTCGAAATCACTATGGAGATCGATGTTACGCATATAGTACGGGGCGTCGACTGCGCCTCGCATAAAGCGATTTTGTAAGACTTGCAAGGAAGTAGTGTTGGTGTGACCAAACGCTACGCTCGCATATGTGAGTATGGGCCGAATACAAGTTTTGTAAAGCGTCACCTTATTTCTAAGAGACATTTTACTGTACTTGTTTAACATTGGCTTAAGACGACCGAGAACAAAGGCTGCTCGATCTCTTACTCTTTTAATGTGGGCTCTGAAATTAAGACGAGAGTCTAAAGTGACCCCTAAATATTTGACCTTTTTAACCCACGGAATGGGTTGGCCGTATAGGTGGACTGGGGTGAGTTGCCTTGTGACCTTTACCGATTTTCGGCCCCGGGCGAAGTGCACTGCTGCACTTTTCTCGGGGTTAACCTCGATTCTCCACTTCCGAAACCAATCGCCTAAGGCGTTGGCGGCAGACTGGAGGGCCAGGCTTATACGACGGACGTGACGGTGAGAACAGTAGAGCGCCGTATCGTCCGCGAAGAGCGCCACATTAACGTTCGAGGGACGAGGTATATCGTTTGTGAATAGGGAATAGAGTAAAGGGGAAAGCACGGAGCCCTGGGGGACACCTGCACCTATGGGGTGGGGAGACGAATGACTTCGTTCTACGCGATAGCGAAAACTACGATCCCTAAGGAAGTCTCGTAATATGAGCACGAGACGGTCTGGGACACCGAGATTGTACAGCTTGTAAATCAAGCCGTTATGCCAGACTTTATCGAAAGCTTTCGCTACATCGAAGAAGAGGGCTCCTGTGCTGAAAGGCTTAGGGGACCTATTGAGACCTTGGAGGATGTGCTTCGTTATGCGGTGCACTTGATTGACGCACGAGTGATTAGCTCGAAAACCGAACTGTTCGTCAATCAGAATGCCTTTAGACTGAACGTAGTCTTTCAGGCGAGAAAGGAGGAGTCGTTCATATAATTTTCCCAAAGTCTTTAAGAGACTAATGGGTCTATATGACGTGGCTACGTTACTAGGTTTTCCCAGTTTAGGGATACCTATAACGTCAGCTTCTTTCCAAGAGTCGGGAAAGATGCAATTTGCCATGGCCGCATTGAAGATGCTGACCAATAGAAGGAGGAGCTGAGCGGGGAGGATTTTTAAAAGCCTATTTGAGATCCCATCGGCACCCGGGGCCTTTTTGGGTTGTAAGTCTTTGATGATCTTTTCGACCTCAGAGACTGTTACGGGGGGAAGTGAGTCAAGTGGTGAAGGGCCGCTCTCCGCTCCACTTCCCTGTCCACTTCATCGATGTGAGCTTGGTCAGTGGGTTGTTCGCTGAGCGAACACTGACTTTCTAGCGATTTGGCTAGGCATTCGGCCTTTTCGTCGTCGTCAAATGCGATTGTCGCGTTTGCGTCGACTAAAGGCGGCATAGTACTCACTACGTCGGATTTTAACGCTCGAGCCATCTGATAGTACGCTAAGTGGGAAGGCGATATCTCTTTCATGAGATTGTCCCACTTTTCGTTCCTAACTTCGGCTATTTTTGTCTTTACGGCACGTTGTAAAGATCTGAGCGATGCCCTGTTTACCTCGGACGGATAATTGTCGTACCGCCGAGTAGCCGCGTTCTTAGCTCTCAATAACAACCTCACGTCCTCCGGCAGATTCCAGCGGAGATTATTCTCTACTGTAATCCGCTTAGAGCAATCCGCTACAGCGGACTGGAGGTGGCTAGTAAGCGCTTCGACCGCTAAACTAACATCTTCGGCTGAGACAATATTGTCCGGGATCCTATTTAGGTGGGGCGAGTCTATTTTGCCTAGGTTTTCACCTAGTCTCCGCCAGTCGACCACGTCCTTAACGGACGGATGACCGTCGGTTGGGGACCCTAGTCGAAAGAGAACCGGCCTATGGTCAGATGTAAGCTCGTGTAACACTTCTATGGAATGCAGCCTTAAGGCTACGTTCTTAAGAAGTGCTATGTCAAGTACGTCAGGTCTATGTGTCACTACTTCGGGAAAGTGGGTCGGAGAGATGGGCGCAATAACATCGAAACCTAACGGGTCGACTAGGGCCTCTAGTCGTTTGCCGTTTAGCGATGTTGAATGCGAATTCCATCGCTTATGTTTGCAGTTTAGGTCGCCTGCTAATACAACAGCGTTACCTAAGTCAAACAGCGTTTTAAGATCGCTTTGTAATATCACCTTTGAAGGTGACAAATACACAGAGGCCAGTACTATGGGACTGTGTCCTGTCATCGCTATACGGATAACCGACGCTTCTAAATTCTCTAACGGAGGAGTGTCGAGAGGTACGCAGTGCAGAGATCTTCTGCGCTGACGCTTCGCCTGCTATGATTTTTATATGAGGGCTCGCTTCTATGTGTGTGTCAGTTACTACTTCCGCTGAGCGACGCGTATTTGGTTGTCCAATCGCTGTGTATTTGCAATTTCGAGTTCGCCGATTGGTCGAGCCGTTCTTTAAAATTTCTGGGAATTTCAAAATTTCGCTTGTGGAGAATTTGATTGGTTCACACGTCTTAGTTTCATTTACTCCGCCGCTCTTGTTCTAGAAGTTTCTCGTACATTCAATTGTGATGTAACTTCCTGTCGTACACTTCGTCTATATGTAGGTACTTAAATATACGTATGATGGCGAGCAGTGCCGTTGAATGCTATATCATTACAAGTTGAAATTTTCACAGAAGATGTATTTCTGTTGCCGCTATAACAACACACACTAAAAAACAAAATACAACTCCCATACAACAAACGTGATTTTTTTGCTCGATATTGATAACGGCAACAGGTCAACGCTTAAAATATTCACAGAATATTTAGTTATATCGTCTCTTTAAAAATAAATAATTAAATTAAAATAAAACAAATATTTAAGGGGGGCTTCCATACAACAAACGTGTTTTTTTTTTGCTGTTTTTATAGATAATGGTACGGAACCCTTCGAAAGTCCGACTCGCACTTGGCCGAATTTCTAAATTACCGATCACCACTTCTATAAAAAGAGGAATATATATGTATCTAGTAATAAAGGGAAAGGTTGTACTAGGTACCTATATAATTATCTTATCCAACCTAGCATCTTTAAAATCCATCTACTTGCCTTTTGGTTGCTACCCTACTATATATATGCCACAGATTATTTTTGATAATTATATTTTCTATAAATTTAGTGAACTTCGTCAAGTCTACGTTTCCTATGCCGCAGAGTCTAAAAACGAATGTCGCACCAGTGCGTCCTACCTGTCATGACTTACGCCTGCGAAACGTGGACACTTACAGCAGTAATGGTTTTCAAGTTCAAGTTCGCACAGCGCGAAATGGAGCGAGCTGTGCTCGGAGTGTCTCTGAGGGAGGGCAGCCGAAAGAGAACTAAAGTTACCGACCGACACAGCTCGCAGGATTAGCAAGCTGAAGTGACAGTGGGCTGGCCACTTCGGTCGGGGAACTGATGGCTGATGGAGCAGACGTGTTCTAGGGTGAAAGGAAAGGCGAAGCGTGGGACGACCTACAGCCCGGTGGACCGACGGTGGTGGCTGGAAGCGGAAGGCAGAGGACCGGGAGGCCTATGTCCAGCAGTAGACCAATATGAGCTGATATGATGATATTTTGATGATAATTATAAAGTAAAAAACATTCTATGTAGGTATATGCTGTTCAACTTACCGCTGGATATGGTCTTCATGTTACTATAGCATTTTGCATCAGCTTTGCCGCATACTCTGGTCGTTTTGTTTTCTGAAAGTCGAGGTACCTTTACGGAGCCGAATGGAAAGGTATGTATAGAGAGGTCCCTATATTGTAGGCAGGTACCTACTCATATTTTAAAACAAATTTCTTTAAATTGAAAAGCCTATTTTTGTTTTTATTAGTTTAATGTACCTATTGGCGCTGGCGATACGCTCATCAACTGTTATGCAACGTAAACTAACTAACAAAAGTGGTTGTAATTTCAAGTAGGTAAAGATTTTTTTTCCTACATAAAAATATTATACCTATAGCAAAAATATGTTGGTAATAAGAAGTAAATTGTCTTAATGTTGCTTCGACTAATGCATTGACTCTCAAATTCCTGTCACTAAACATTGTAAAACTCACTCCGAAGAGTAAGCACACATCTGCCGCTCTCTTTTTTTTTACGCTTACAAAATACGCGTCTGCTGAGTGATGTGTACGAGTGAAGTCCTCGCGAATTTTCGTTATAAAATATTACGTAAAAATGGCTTTTAGCCCACCCCCCAAGATAAGACCATGTAAAGATTTTTGGGAGCCCCCGCTTCCTCGAGACCCTTACGTAATTAATGAATTGCCACCAAAACACACTGGAAACAAACCAATCATATGGATGCCTATTTAACAATTAAACAGATACTCACTTGGCATATAATAATAAACACATTTACATATATCCAACATATTTTGAGCTTCACATTCCATTTGGCAGTTCTTCAAGGTGTACGTTCTGTAAAATAATAATTTTATTCTACTTGGACTGTGACATTTATTTGAGTACTTCATACTTATGAATTTCAGAAATTATTTTAAAAATTATATATAAGTATAAACAAAGTTTTAATCTGATAGCAAAAGCTTTACATCAAGCCAGGAATTGAACCTGCAATCTTTACAATACGCTTCAGTGTTCAGCCTTGAAGCTATTGAAGTACAATACTGGCACGATAAAATCCCGACTACATATTTGCTCAGAAAAATTCATAAACCCACTAAGTACTGCGCTTCTTGTACTAGCAGCGCATAAGTTGCCTAAGATTTGAGATTTTAATTTATGAATTCCAGCTCTTTTTTTAGGCATACTGTACTTTAACACATTTTGTCAGGTATGTTATTTCTGAGAAAGTGTAAAACCGGGTCTTTCCTTTCTGGAGTCGTCAACCAGTTCCATATTACATCTTAATCTAGTCTTTCAAAATGCATACCTCACACACGACATACTTTTGGCTAATCACTTACCTGAAGAAATCCAGGTGCTTTTCGCCTGAGAAAAGACAAAGCCTTTTGTTTATATCAATGGACCGTAGTGCTGGCTTCGCATCTAGGATCCTAGGCTGAATGGCTACCCTGGTTTCTACTCCCGGACCGTAAATCTCTCCAAGGTTTGCTATCTTGGGGGTCTCAGTGGGGTTATGTAGCAATATCTGTACAGCCAAGAAAGTATTTACTACCTAGATACTAGCTGACTACCTGTTTGTGTTCTACCGTTATTGCCCATGACTACTATTTTACTTCGCACCGCTCGCCATCGGCTCGCCAATAGCAAATTCATCCTCGCACCTTAAAACCTAAATGATCACGCAAAGCCCTGTTTCAGAGGAAATTCCTCCCATGAACGCTTAGTTTGTGGTATAAATGCACTATCCAGCCGAGGTTTTGTGTAGGAATTACAGTATGGAGTTTTCAAGAATGCAGAAATCAGATTATAAAGTGTCGCCACGTGAGAAATGCCCCTAGTGTTCAGCATTCGTGTTCTTGTTTGGCACCTTAGTGATAGAAGGAAAAAAAGCTTAGGTAACAGGAAACCTTATCCCATCAGAATAGACAGATGTACCCCATACCTTAAATCCAGCGCTCATGGTTGAAGCGCAGTAGTACTGGGCAATGTTGGCATCCAGCATAAGCGTCAAACCGTGATGTGTGCCGACTCCTTGCATGCATGTAGGAATGGTGCAGAGTTAAATCATTCTAGCAGTATTGTTGTATGCATGCGTTGAATCAAATAATATCGTGTTGTCGAGATGTTTTCTACATCAAAGTAGTAGAGATAATTTTTTACAGTAAGTAATTTCAAATTGCATAAGAAACGTTTTAACCGTTATAAAATTGACTAATTTAAGGTTTCCAAAGTTATATTACTATAATGATTCGCTTAACTTTACCATACGAATATCGAACTTATTCTTTGATAATAATACGCAGACCCTACAACTGTGTGCTTAGTTTGCGCTTATAAGTACTTAGTCGTACTAACATTTAAAAGCGAATGTCTGTATGTTTGTTTGTTATTTCTTCACGATAGCTTCCGATAGCCTTAAATTTGGCAAAGGGACTGCTAGAGGGCGGATAAAGATAATAGAAATATATTTTACTAGCTTTTGCCAGCGGCTCCGCCCGCCCTAATTTTGGTTATCGGCATAGGATTCTTACGGCAACTCCTCAATTATAAACAAAAACACAGAAGGTAAAATATTTTTAAATAATACGTACCGCCCTTCCCCCTCATGAGGCCCGCCGGCCTCGCACATCATAAATGCGCGCGCAATACTTGATAAGCAGCGCACGCAGCGGAAGCTCTCAAAAGGATAAAAAAAACCCGATTTTGAAATATTTTTCATTAGTGCTCCGCTCCTATTTGTGTTGGCGTGATGATATATAGCCTCTAGCCTTCCTCGATAAATGGGCTATCCAACACTGAAAGATTTTTTTAAATCCGACCAGTAGTTTCTGAGATAAGCGCGTTCAAACAAACAAACTCTTCAGCTTTATATATTAGTATAGATACCGACAGAAACCTAGTTCCCTCAAAAACAGAATTTTCCACGGATGAAAAATTACGGCGCACTATTCCTCATGGTCATGATGCAATAAAACAACAGGGTTGTAGGGTGACCTTATAATTGGCACAGGCAGGTTCAGAGGTGCGGAGAGAAACAAAACATTCTTTGACTCGATCGAGAGTAACCAGTATTTTTTTCTCAACGGTGAACCCCATGCCATTCTTTCTTTACGTTGCATTTTGGCACTGCTGTAGATGGAGAAACATAATAGTAAATTGTGTATGAGGGAGGTAAAGGAGAAAATTACTAATAAGAGGCTGTTTAGAAGCCGAAGGCCGATGGCTTTATTGATTCAAATTTGTAATTTCCGTACCGACCGTGTTATACACAATGTTTTTCATCACATTTGCGAGTAAATAAATGAAAATATAAGGCGAATAAATAAATAAACTCACCAAAACAAAAACAAAACAAAAAGCCCGAGGATGTAATTAAGGTCTTAGTTCCCGCTTTGCCTGCACGTAATGACACTGTACGAGTAAGTTTAATGAAAAATAACATACAAGCTTTTAATGTCAGTTGATTTGGAAGCTTCTGTAGGAATGCGAAGCTGCAGGCAAAAGCTTGTAAGTTTATATAGGAAAGATGATATATGTATCTAGATTTTTTATACCTTTTGATTTCCAAGGGAATCCGTCCGGAGGAGCATCCGCTGGGTAGCCTCCTTCTGGAGTCCAATCTACTGCTGGTGATGGAAATGTTAGGTTCAAGTCGTTTAAATCATTACTGAAAAGAGTAATAATCTGTTTATACTAAACTAGATAATTTTTTTTATTAGAGACAACTATGATTTAGTATTATTGTCAATTAATAACTATAAACAACTATGGTATCTAAAGGTATGAAAAATTATATGTTATAAAAGTTGTTTTACTGAGTGATTTTTATTTAAAAAAAAAACTGGAAATGACCATTGCTTCAACACTTGTGCAAATTTTTAAAGCGTTCATTGCATTTTTTTGTTATGAAAGTCGGTTAAATAACTAGAATTGGTTGTTATATATAAGTGCATTTTAAGTAGTAGCAAAAGTGAAAAAATGTCACTACAAAACGGTAAAAACGTTAAATTCCATAAAAACATTTTTAGTTTCAAGGCGCCATTATGGTATAAATTACTTAGGAAGTATATAACAAATATATCTCATAGTCATTTATATGAAATTGTTCAACAATTTTAATACATGTAGGTATGTGAACATCGTTAGTATTTCACTAATTAGCCTATATCGCTCTCTTAAATTACTGCCTTTGCCAATTTCAACAGGATTCTCAAGTTATAGGGGAGCGTCTACCTCGATATGTACATTATTGCCCTGTGCGCCGCTGTAACCTTTTAGCGGTAGCAGTGCAGGGGTACTAACGCTGTACTTATCAGCGTGCTGTATACTATAGAAAGTTCATTCCCTAGAAAATACCAGGTAAAAATATATACAAATAAAAACGGTCGGTGAGTTCTGTATCACCATTTACGTAATTTAAAAAATTAAGAAGGCGGCGAACAATGAATTTCTCTTACAAACCTAATACCAAAATAATTTTCAATTTAAGAATATGTCAATGCATATATGCTGTTATTCGGATAAAGACAGTATTTACCTAGGGTCCTGTTCAAATATTGTTTTCAAAATATTTACCTACTTAAAAATATATGAAATTACATTTCGTACGTTTTTACGCTGTTAACGACGAATTTCCGCCTATTAGTTTTGCATTAAAAACTGAATCGTTCATAATGCAATTATAATAGAACCACAGCTTATATTGTCAACTTACAAAATGTCAAAAAGAAAATGAAAAAATAATCAAGTTATATTCATTATTTTTGGTATTCACGCACATTTCGAATTTCTCTTAAATTTTGAACAGCTATATAGCTGTCTCTGCTCGCACGGGGATGATGACGACGACGGCAGCGGCGCGGGAGCGGTAGGGGGGTAAGCGCTCGTAGGTTATTAGGTTATATACTACTAGATTTTGCCCGCGGTTTCACCCTCATTAAATTAGGTGATCGGAGTAGGATTTCAAGTGTAAGTCGGTATTTTTCATAATTGAGTGAACTGCTGAATTATTGAAAAAAACCCAAACTAACTAGTAATGCGGTTTTTAACTATATTGCCTAGTAATTAGGTACTTACTTAGTGACGCTAAATTTATACCTACTACGTCATATCTTTCATACCATACTTAGGGTTGATGATCTAGAGTAAATTAGAAGAGATCGTTAGATTGTTCTATTTTGAACTCTCTGGAAATCGAACCCAAGACGTTGTAATGCCGAGGAAATGTACCAGCGCAACTGTCTTCAGTTGTCTGCAATTTCGCTAAAAAATTCAGAAGGGTGGCTATGTCAACTAGACGATTGACGGACATATCCAGTTCCAATTATTTACTTATAATTGTCATAGAAATTATACATAACAGTAACAACATTGCTTGATGGAAGTCATGTAAAAAATTTCAGAATTTATTTAATTTGTCTACTCCTCGGTATCCTTACACTTCTAAGAGAAGAAAGAAAAGGCGCAAAAAAAATATATCGTAATTCTGTCGTTAGTATGGGGGCATACTATACCGGTATGGTATATATTTTTACTTTTATTACTGATCTATAAATTCAGGTAATATGCACTTCAAAAATTGCTGGACTCTAAAATTCAATGGGGTGGGTCCTCATATTCATAACCTAGCCAAAAAACTAAGCTCTGCTGTGTATGCGATCAAGAAAATTATAAAAATAACAGTTGACCCGTGTCGACACTGCAAAAATAGTATATTTTAGCTATGTCCATAGTTTAATGACATATGGTAATAATTTTGTTTTCGTTTTAATTTTATTTTATTCAAATCATCCTTAAAAAAAGTAATTTTTTTGTGATATATCGCCTCAGCTGGTGTAAAGTTCACTGCGATCTTTCGAAGCAAAATCTTTAACTATGCTATACGTTTACTTGAAGAAAAAGTGTCTTGATAAGCGATCATCAATCCAATGACTGACCAGTGCGACGTTGCTTAACTTCAGATATCGTATCGAATAAAAAAATGTGTAACTTTTTCTCTTAATAGTCTAAATTATATCTTATTTAAAATGCTAATGCCTCGAGCCCGTCTCACACTTGGCCAGTTTTTATAATTTATTGTTTTACTTTAGAGCTCATACTGTAATCACTGCAAGTTTGAAGCTTGTATGTATTACGTTTGTTCCAATATCACTTAAATTTGTACTTTTAGATTTGTTGTTATTTGTAAATTAATGCGCCGTAATAACACATATTCTGACAAAATTTCAGCAATTTTTCTGTTACGATACAAAAAGTAAGTAAGATAAGTATTATAGGGCCTGTTGGCACTCTCTGGGTACGGATCCCTAAAAAGTAGCTGAATTATCTAGCAGTGCCAGGCTGTATCGACTTTTGTATCTATAGTAACCTTGTACACTAGTTGATTGAATAATGATTATTTGATATAAGATCCATTGGGAAGTCGGTGGTGGCTCAGTGGTAGGTCGCAGATGGCCCGCAATGTCGACTCCATGGGGTCTAAAGGTCTCCTAATTTTTTTTATCATTGTTGTGATTTCTGGAACTCGCACGCCTAGTCTTGGGCCTGCCTAGCGTTCTGAGGTGTAGATGCGATTTAGGCCCTGACGTGTAAGAATTAGTGTTTTTTTAATTTGTCCTTTGTTTCGTTTACACTGCTGGCTCAATTCAGTGAAGAAAATTTAATGAAGTTGGTTTCTATGTACCTAACAGTTTATAACACACTTCACTTGCATGAAACCAACTTCAAACTGTAATATAGATCAGATTTTTGAAAACAAGTAATTAATTTGTACCTTTTTAGTGCATATTTTTGAAGCCGGTTGTTTTTTTTGGTAAAAAGTTTTTATTAGCGATGAAAAACAAACCCAAGGACCGATTTTGCTCAAACTCTTTTCAGATGTAAGTCATGACGTGGCGTATCGATTGATATGGTCACCAGAACATTTTGTCCATTGGTTCTTGAGATATCTTACGCAAAAAAAACACACACACACACACAAACACGCACGGACATCACTCTAAAAATGATGGCAAACCCTTTTCCAGGTCTCAAAACGTAAATAAAACGCAAATTTAGCGACTTTCATTTTCGAACCTGTTATATTAACTTCTATCAAGCGAAGTTAAAAATGTTCGCAAAAGTGTGACAGAAACAAAGTGAAATTGAGGTTTATTATCTCTTTATAACTTATTTTAATAAAAATAAACAAACAAAATGGCGGACGTTAAGAGAAAGAGAAAAAGAGACCACAGGATCGCTTTGTTTCGTTCTGAAGAATGGTCAATTTTGTAAGGCTATTGTGCAGTCCACAAGACAGACTACAAAACTCGAAATCTATGCCCTTGCGTAAGATGAGAATAGAACAGAAGGCTGGTAACGATGATTGGCTAGAGGTCTTTGATCTTACGGATTTCGAAACATCTTGTCGCGGTGCACAACGTTGAAGGAGCAGCACAGCCCTTCGTCGGTCAGTTGGGCGTTAAACAGGTCCTGGCAGCTCAGATTCCTCTGGTCCCACAAACAAGTCGATAGCATTTCGCTACAGGGCTGAGTTACCTGCATGGACGGACATATACGGGTGATATCATTTATGTTTTTAACCTGACCTGGGACATAAAAATCACATAGTTCCAAGATAATAATGATCTAGTCTAGTCAGCCAACATAAATTATAGTATAATACCCATGAAGTATAAAATCTTAACTCTTAGGGTCAGCTCACACCGAGACGCGACCTCAAGCGGCTTTAAGTTCTCATACACGAGGACAGCGGCGCGACATGAAGCGGCTTGAAGAAGCATACCAACGTCACGCGACGCATCTTCAAGCCGCTTCACATCGCGTCGCGTCTCGGTATGAGCTGACCCTTAAGAGAAGGGGTAAACTAGCTAAAAATCCTGATCTGGCCGTTCTAGAGTGAGGTAGAATGGGGGCTTCCTGCCCCCTCTTCCATATACCCATGATATCACCTATTGGTTTAAAAACCTTGTTTTCTGTCCTGCGTCAAATCGTAGAAGTCACTTTAATTTAAAACGACATTTCAGTAGTAGGTATATCTAAACAAACGTGATTTTTTTGAATTTTGAATCTGTCTGTCTGCGTCAAACTTTTGAGTTATTTTTGTTAAAGCTTGACGTTTTTTTTTAAATTAATTGGTTCTGTTCTGATGCGTTTCTATAAATAAAAAAAGTACCTACATTGATGAGAAACGCCCTGGTGTGGTTCCAGTCTGCGCTCTCGGCGAGAAAATCCTCAAAAAGCTCTGTATCATCTTGCGAAGTACACAAGCTTTCTAGCAGCTTTTTGTCCACTGAATCCCTGTCAAAAACATTGGATACATGATTTGTAGTTATTTAATTAAATAATAGGTATATTTGTTGCCCAAAGTGTTTTACATAAAAATATTCCAATTTAAATGGCTGGTCTCGAAAACGATAAAAGTATAAGCTCTATAGTAAGTGGGGTAGGGCCTGTACGTTCTGTGGTGGTACGGAGTACTCGGTGCGAGAGTCCGACTCGCACTTGGCCGGTATTACTTAAAATCACCCGTATTAAGAGGTAGTACTAAGTGACAGAAAACTTCAGTAGAACAAGGATGACGCGATATGTAACAGAGCGTGCGTGAGTAGTGCAGCTACATCTAACTTAACTCACTGAGAGTTTCATTGATATATATGAAATAAATTAATAGTTGATTATACATCATTGTTATCAAAAAATGCTTTTCCTTAGGGTTTAAAGCAATATCACGGCTATGCTTTAGCTAAGTTGTAAACTAATAGCACTTAGAACTTTGCAGATTTCTTTACCAACACTTTTAAAAAAAACAGTGAAATGGGGTCAGTTTAGGATTTTTTTCTATCGAACAAAAGTTCATTAATCGTGTTTTCACGTTTTTTAGAGTCTGATCCATATTCCGAAGAACACAGTAATTTAATTTTAGTTGGATCTGCTTAGTGGATCGGGCGAAATGTTCGCCATATAAAAATTAGGTAATTAGGCCTCTTAACGTACCCATACAGCTCAAAACGTTCGGCGACAGTCTTCTTAGCCTGGTTAACGTTACAGATGGTTAAAGCCGGGAAAGGCAGGTCGTCCAATGCCATATTTTGAGCGTTGATACTCACGATCATAGGACTCATGCGCCATTTCGCGTACACGTTCAATATGAAGAAGCCAGCACATATAAGCGAGCTGCCGAACGCAGCCAGCCAGAAGAATCTGAAAATGTTAAATTTCAAGGATTCCGTGTATTTTTATAACTATTTTACTGAGCCTACGCTGTCTGTCAGTCTGTCTATTTGTAAACACCTTTTAAAGGCTCTATATTTTGGAGAATAATGTGTAGAATGTTAAAATTTCAACAAAATATTGTAGCGAGTGAATTATTTTAATTTGTAATTTTTAGTGTGTAAATAGCTTTAGATCACCTTTTGCGTGAGTAATTCAAAATTATTGTAAATTTCTATATCCATACAGGCATGAAATGCCAAACCTATTTACTTCGACAGACTTTTAAATATAATATTCAAAGTAGTGGCAGATAGAAAAGATAGGAAGTCAATTTTTTGGAGATTATCTCAGAGATAAATGTATTATTTAGATATATTTTTGCACTTTTACCTAAATTGAATAGGAATAAATCTTTTTGGTGTGCTTCAAGTTCTGCGAGAAACAGGAACTATGGAGACGTAATTTGGAAGAGGAATTTACCGCACGAAATTTAATAAGAGTATGTTTGATTTTCTCGATAAAATATCTTAGGGTTGTGGGTTCTACCATAAACCCTCCCAACAGGTACCTAAATGCATTTAATTTGTTAGATGATCACTGCTATATTGATTCTGCGGATTGGCCATTTTCGTAATGATTATTTTCAGTTTCTCAATCTGGGAAAAAATGGTAATGACATAGATTACTTGAATTTGTTGAAAATTACACCAGTTAACGATTAATTTATATTTTCGACAGTACAGTCGACCCGAAGGGAAAATTACGATACGGTCGTCCAGATAAGAAAAAGACGGCAAAACCGATAAATTCGAAAACGGAATAAAGTACAATTGAGTATCGAGTAGTAGAATTTCAAATTGTTTAATTGTGAATAGTGTGATTGTACATAAAACTGAAAATAAATTGTATTTACGGACTTCACGTATATTTTCATTTATTTTCCCCTGAGGAATTAGTCTCGACAATATGTGTTAACGGCGGAGTTCTTGACAAATCATAAAAAAAAGAAGAAAAATTTAAGTGCTAAATAAATACATACCTATCTAAAAGAAACAAAAAACTTTTCTTTTATTTCTGCTGAATTGTAAAAACAGTATAAGTAACACTTAAGCTAAGAGAGTTAAAAGTAAAACAACAAAAAAATACAAATCTAAGGTCAAAAAGGTTTTTTTAAAAACAGTGTAGATATATAAAAAAAAAATCCGTGTGCCCACAATTTCACAATAGCAATTACGAAGAAAGACATGATTACTGATTGTTATTTATTAGCCTTGATGCATAAGATTTAGTATTGCGTGGTGGTGCCGAATCCTCAAAAAAGCGCGAGTCCGACTCACACTTGGTCCGTATTTTGTTCTAAATATTTTACTATAACTCCAAATTCCGTGGTATCCGTTTCTACATCTTGGTGAGACAGGTGAGAAGGTCGGTTATATATGTTTTAACTAACTTGAGCAAGTGGCTCCACCCGTGCTCAATGTCGACGTGGGATTCCCACAGCAACTACTTGATTATAGTAAGACAGTTTGCTATAGGAAGGTATAGAATTCCACGTGGGATTCGGTTATAGTTATTTCTGTGGACATTTAAAATTTTCCGGATAAAAAACGTCTTTCTTCATCTCTTCAACTATCCCTGTGCCAATTTCCAGCTCAATTAGATACACCGTTGCTTCGTGAAGGAAAGACAAACAAACAAACTCATTTTCGCATTTATAATATTAGTATGGATTAATGTATGTATATATTTACGGCTTTGCTCCGAGTTCTACTTTACTATCATGTCATCAGAAATGGACACAAATATTTTTTTGACAAAAACAAAGTATTAAATAACTGGCCAAGCGCGAGTCGGACTCGCGCACGAAGGATTCCGCATCAAATCTATAAATACGGCAAAAAAATCACGTTTGTTGTATGGGAGCCCCCCTAAAATTTTTGTTTTATTTTAATTTAATTATTAACTTTTAAAGTGAATATATAATTAAATATTCTGTGAATATTTTAAGCGTCTACCTGTTGCCGTTATCAATATCGAGCAAAAACGAGCAAAATAATCACATTTGTTTAATGGGAGCCCCTTTAAATATTTATTTAATTCTGTTTTTAGTAGGTATTTGTTGTTATAGCATAAATCATATATGAAAATTTCAAATGTCTTACTATCACGGTTTATGAGATACAGCCTGTGTGTTGATTACGTAAAGTTGTTGCTAACAATTCTCGATGGAAATAAGATATACAGTGCGGTTTCGTGACAATCGATGAATTTCATACGTAATTTCGATAGCGCAATGTATATCTTATTTCTATGGATTTCAAAAATAAATAAAAAAATATGTATAAAAATTAAAAATATTTTTAATTTACATATTAAGTAAGTTTAAAAAAACGCTGTTCACGGGTTTGAAGCTCCAGAGTTCGGAGTTTTCACGCTTCTTGTCCGGTTGCCAGATTTTAAAGGTAGCGGTCCGCCACCGTCACGTGGAGAAACCACGGATTAAATTGGTTTAAGTTTGTTTTTATTAAGTGAACCATTAGTCAAAATTTTACATTGTAAACTGAGAAAATAACAAAATACCCTGCCATAGATTATATAATATTATACCTTGCCACAGATTATATAATACTATACCTTGCTATGACTTGTAGTTGTTTTTACTGAGATGGTTTAAGTTGGATTATTTTAGATTGGAAGATCATGGACCGTTGTTGTGACGTAATTTGGTCATTTGCGGTCAAATTGTCTTTTGTTTATGAGTCTTAGACCGTTCTCCTAAAGTGTCATTTTATAAATGAAGCTAATAATACTACTTAGCATCGATCACGTGGTAAGTACTTAGATGGGTGGTTCTATTGGCAATAAGATCATAAGCGTTTCTTGTCGTTAATTATGACACACGACAAGTCAAGTCTGCCTTATGAGCAGTTTGAAGAATTTTTTTTGAGTCGACACTGGGTTGACAACGCAATGTCCGTAAATCCACAGTGGGCTCGTATTTTGGACTACCTACCTATCGCCTAAGTGCGCTTTACCATATCGAATATAATATATGAAATTACCTTTCAAACCAAGTAAGTTTCTTCTCGCCAATGTATCGAAGACCGTGTAGAGTTGATGTGTTGAGGTACTCTCTGAAGTCCTTGCGGAATTCAGTAACATCACATTGAACCACTTTTTCCTGAAAGTCACTAATTAACTTACTGACTGACTGACAATTTGCTAAGCCTGAATCAGAGCTTAGCTTTCATAGAGTAAAGGAGCACTAACAAGTTTAAAAATTCGCACGAGTGTGTTCGTTTTGGGATAAAAAGTTCTCACGTCTGATTTGTTTCATACTTTTGATAACGTCAGTTTTGCCACTGACTTCTATCTTTCGTGTAGCTTTGAAACGTTACTATCAAAATTATTGTTTGTTAGACAGCCAGTTAACGTACAAACACTACGATAATAACACACACATACCTACCATAAATAATTAATATGTACAGGGAGTTTAATAGACTCCAGACGGACGTAGGTCTTACTACATTTCATTTTTCGGAGGCAAAAGTGACAAAAATAACAAAAATATTGTAAACGAACGCCTGAAAGTTTGTAACAGATGATACTAGAATTTTGATATCTTTAACACAAATGCTGAACGAACGGTTGACAGGTAACAAAATAAACGAAAATAATGATTCTTTATCCCAAATCGAACACACACATCCTATAAAGTTTAAAATTGGATCAAGGTTAGCAAAAAATATAGAGTATCTCGAAAACTATAAATGACTACTTCGTCCGCGTGGCCGTACCGTAAAAGTAATTGCATACGATATACATGTTTCTTTCGAATTCTAGTTTGGCGTGCTCGAGACTGTTCCTAATAATCTACTTTTCACTAAATGTAAACACTTTCTTACCTCGCTTTTGCTCCTAGGTTGAATGGTGTCCCTCAAATACCGGGGTGGGAAGTCAGGTTTTGTGTGACTTATCCAGTGGTTTGACTGTCAACATTAAGTCATAATCTTATTATCTTAACTCATACTATACCTACCTATAACTGACCATAACCTATTTTAAACGGGCTATCAAAAATATTAAGAAATTAAAATGGTTTTAGATCAAAATCTATCCCATTAACCTAGAATGTGAAGTTGGTCAAGAAAAAATGAAAATTTGTACTAAATCATATACTTATCGTTTTTTTTTTAACGTAATACGTTCTAGGAAAATGGTTATAAATCATAGATACTCGATTTCCCTTAGCCCCTTTATGTTATTAAGTAATTTTTTTTGTAAATTTTTAGACATAAGTCAAAAATTATGTCATGTAATACAAAACTAGTGGTTAGCCTCTAACCTAAGAACTCACGATGTTTCTTTTATAACCCTGATACACTTAAATAAGCTACGAATTAAATAACTGAATAACTTTACAGTTTAATTTACACTAGCTTTTGCCAGCGGCTCCGCCCACCCTTAATTTGGTTGTCGGTGTGGGATGCCTACGGCAACTCTTTGATCGCAAAGGAGTTTGTTACAGCAAGTTAAAGCTGTAGCTATATAATATTTAAGTGGAATTCGGTTACAGTTTTGGTTACATTCAGCACGGTCGCTTGACCGGTGACCTTGTTAACCCATCCAATTTCTGACCAAGCCCAACGTTGCTTAACTTTGATTATTGTTTCCAACAAACAAATGTGTAACTGTTTGGCGCTGTAACGGTGATTTAAGGTGTATGGTAAATGGCTCGAGTCCGTCTTACACTTGGCCAGTTTTTATTATTTGTAGTTATACTTAGATAGACTATATATACTAATAGATAAACTATATCTAAAAAACATCGGCCAAGTGCGAGTTGGACTAACGCACGAAGCGTTCCGTACCATCGAAGCCTTAGTAATAGGGTTCCTAATTACCTTTCAGGTACGGAACTCTAAAAATAAGGACTGCAAGGTTATTCCAGGGGAAACCCTCATCTCCCATCATAGGCTTTTACTAACAACCATGAAACTGAAACCAACCATTAATATAAAAAGACCTAAAGTGGAGTGAATTAAATGCCATGGAAATGGAAGTACCCTAAAAAAGCATGTTGTGGGTAACTGGAGCAAAAACCCCCCTCGAGATCAGACTTCTACAGAAACGTGGACAAACTTTGTGAAACTATGTGTCACTACAGCAAAACGTGAGCTAGGGATAAGCAAAGGATACAAAATTGTCGAACGATCACACCAAAAACGGTGTTGCTGAAAAGAAACGCATGTTCAAAATTTGGCAAGGAATATGCTGCGATGAAGATAAAGAAATGCCATCAAAAACAAAACGTGTAAAAAAAACAAGTCTCGCAACTCAGTTCTTCTACCGTAAAAAGTTGTGAGATCCATGTAATACCAAGTCGGTTGATTTATTCAGTCTCTACTTAAGGGACCTTCTGTCTTAACTTATTACGTAATTAGCTAATCTAACAATATCTTATAGTGACCACCTTAATATTAAAAATCTTTTATGTTTAAATAAAATAGATAGTAAATAAGAATTTGGGAACAAGTCCTAAGTGAACGCTTTTTACACCTAACTAACATAACTGAAAATCAGTTCGGTTTTATTTCTAGGACAACAGACGCGATCCATGCAATCATGGAAAAAGTTCGCGAAAATAAATGAAATCTGTGGATGGTATTCATAGACCTTGAGAAAGCCTTCGATCGTGTTCCGAGGACCATAATATGGCAAGCACTAAAAGCTGAAAATGTCCCTGAACACTATACAAAACTCATTATGGACATATAATGTACAACCAATGAACTACCTAACCGAGAAAATTCAGAAATCTCAGACAAAATACAAAAAAAATTGGAGCAATGGAGGTTTCCACAAATGTGTTACTGTTTCGCTTAGTAGTAGCTAGATCGCGCTGTAACGGTGATTTAAGGTGTATGGTATTGGCTCGGGCCCGTCTCACACTTGGCCGGTTTTTGTAATTTGTTGTTATACTTTAGAGCTCGAACACACTGTGATCACTGCAAGATTGAAGCTTATATGTGTAGATAGAGCAACTAGATTATTAAGTTTGTACCCTGTACCACCGGTATCGCCAAGCACCGCGCCTGAATTCAAACGTACATATTGGTATTATTTTTATAAGGATTAGTATGTATTAAGAATTTTAATGGAATTTGTACGAAATTTTTACTTTTCCGACTACATTTTTTAAGTTGGTCGACTATTACTCATTAAGTTGTAAAGCCTATTTAGCTATGTTGGTTTACCTCCTAATTTCGTTATATATGCTACTTCCATAATTTTTTTTCACTCACCCAAGAACATCCATTTAGTTGGGGACGATAAAAACGACGACACTGGCTCAGTCAAAAAATTTACACTTTACAGCTTTATATGTCGAAAACGCATCGCTAAATCGAAAAATGTTTTTCACACGCCCTGAATATTTTAACGAGCTATCTAACGACACTCCACACACAAAAAAAATATTCATCCCCACTTTACGTGTAGGTACCGAAAAAAATTTTTTTTTATATTTTATTTTACCACTTTATATTTTTTAATTTACATGTATACCCACGCCGAATGACAGCTTTCTAGTACTAATGGTCTTGGAGCTAAGCCGCGGGCAGACTGATAGACAGACAGACTATTGGCTACGAAACCCTAAAAAAGGGATAACGAAGCTTCATAAATACTTCAAACGAAACATATTAAAAAGTTGCCAACTTGGAAATGTGATACCGATAAAAAAACGAGAGAATCCCCTTCTATGCTCAGAAATCTTGGAAAAATTATTACAACAATATTTCGGTTGGACAGACCCTAGTTTTTTTTTATACCACTAAGGTGGCAAACAAACCTACCACCTGATATTAAGCGGTTAGAAATACTAAAAAATAGGTTCTGTACTAAACTAAACACAGAGATTAAACAGTAGTTTACCTTTCTGAAAGCCCCTAGAGATACTTTACGGGGACGAATTCCAAATTCTTGATGCGGGTAGACCATCATTAGGGAAATATTGTAGACTTCCTATCCTGCTACTGTTTGCGTGTGAAACAAAGTCGATAGGTGTTTACTTTAGTTGCTCCGTGTGACACAACACAATTAACTTAGGGTAACATCAATTACTGTCAACTAATTTCACATAATTAATGTTTGCA
The DNA here is from genome assembly GCA_946406115.1 of Apoda limacodes. Lineage (NCBI taxonomy): Eukaryota > Metazoa > Arthropoda > Insecta > Lepidoptera > Limacodidae > Apoda > Apoda limacodes. The sequence continues at coordinate 16,464,705 of OX291559.1, forward strand.
CCATACTGTAATCGTTTGATTAGTTCGATCGAGTGATGAATTGACCTTGCTCCGCCTACTATGCTTGCTCACATTACTTACCTACATTTTCTTTTTTTTTTATTTATTAATTTTTTTTTATGTATTTTGTGGGATAGCTTCAGTTATAATAAGCAGGTACTTGGATTATTTTTTTAAGATGTAATTTCGTATTTTGTTAAAGTGCTTTTGTCGACATTATGAACTTACTCTAAACAATCTTTAGATGCCCATAGATTGTCCTGCATATGGCAATTCACATGATAACCGAGTTTTTATTAAAAGGATTTTTTTTTTATAAATAATGATATTAACAGCTAATAACTAATTAGTGTTTAAAGGCGACATCTATTGGTGCGATGCAGACGGCTCAGTGCTATGCGATGGGTGGCCCAAAGGTCTTCTTAGTATTGTGTTTGCCTTTATTACATAACTGCTTTTCAGCGCGGTTCCACCCGCCCTAAATTTGGTTATCGGTGTAGGATATCAACGGGAACTTCTCAATTATAGAAAAAAAAAAACGGACTCACTCTTTACGTTTTTAAGTAGCCTATGTCCTTTCTTGGGACTCAAACTATCTCCATTCCAAATTTCATCTTAATCGATACAGTGGTTTAAATGTGAAGAGGTAACAGGCAGACAGACAGACATATAGAGTTACTTTCGCATTTATAATATTATCAGGATTAACAAATAACTGAATGCTTTATTTACACAATAGCATATCATTGCACAGATCTATGCACTTGCATTGCCGATCGTCACGTTTCAGGAACTTACTTGTTACTTACTTACTTACCTAGTTGCATAATGTTGTTACAACTTATGGCTGTTTGAAAATACAGCAAAATTTTATTATAATTAAACTAAATAACATAAATTTGTTGTAGCTAATCGTTTGTTCTGTCTTTTGTAGTTTAACATGAGGTATCCATTTTGCATGAAAATACGGAAAAAGTTTTTTGTAAATCTTCGAATTTGTAGTACTTTTACCTGCAGTTGGTCCCAGTTGGTTTGATTATAATAAGAAACAGAATGGAATAGCGTTAAAAAAGGATTTTTTAATTTTTTCATTCTACTGACTGAAATTACCAATATAAACATTTGGACGATTATTTTCATGCAGATGTTACGAATAGAGTAATTAAGAGAGAGAATAGAGAGTTAAGGTAACTTTATTCACCCTTTTATCGCTATTAGAGGATGGATTTTGATGAAAAGTGTTTGGTGTTATAGCATGAAGATCAGGGTAGCTGATACAGTCAGCATTTACAGGTTCCAGGGGATGGGAAATTAGTTTTTTATTCTACTCAAAATGCATGAATCAATGGTTTACGTAGATATCGAAACAAATCTACGGGTGGTTGGTCTAAAGATTTCGGGATCGAAGTTCGGGTAGTACGGCCTAGTCAATATCAGTCATTTATTTAATTAATTATTTCGTCTTCTCAAACTTTGTATTTTTTGTATTTTTATGATGGAACTGCATGTTCGCGGAAAAAAATATATTTTTAATTTGGTATTTTAAATTTCTAAATGAATTTGAAAAAATATGGTCATGGGTGTGCAATAAGGCCTTAATTTCAATAAATAACAAAATGGCTTCGTTAAATTCTATTTTATCCGATGACTCGTGGAATTACGATTAGTTATTTAAAGTGAAAGAAACTGGCGCTGAGAAAGTTACATACGAAGCATAGACTTCAATAATCTTCCAAACAATGAAAAATTTGAATGCTGCTCGTAGGCTTTATTATTCGCATTATACAAAATCAGTTTTTTGCTAAAAATCTATGATAATAATTTTGATTTTTCTTTCTCAAGAGTAAGGAACATTTTGTAATTGTTTCCCATATTGTAATATTTTTTGCATTTTTCTTATTTTAAAATTTTAGGGGGTAAGCTTTATTACCCAACGATACAATCAGTTGAAAAAGTATAGATATTTGGAATAAGTCTGAAATTTATTATTACGCTCTAAATAAAATGTATTTGGATTACCCCAGCCGATGTACTGCAGGGGCACATACTTCTCCTTGGAGAAGGAGGTTTAAGCCATATAGTCCACCGCACTGCGTATTTGGAGACGTTTGTCAGAGCCATGTAATGGCAATTTTCAAGCTGCCCATAACCACTCTGACTTTGCTTAACGACTGCTGTCATATGACAAGACAGCCCAAAGGAAGCTCACTCCGAAGCTCAAAGGAGCTCAGAAAAGTTGCTACTAGGCGGTCACCCATCCCGGTACTGACCACGGCCAAAGTTGCTTAACTTCGCTTATCGTTATCGATAGACGAATGCAAATTATTTAGGTAAAGTCTAATAAATAGTGCGAAAACAATTAATTAAACAGCGAATTGATTTTCCATTAGGTATAAAATCCGTTTATTACGTATACATATAATTCTTATTATGTACAAAAGAGTCCGTTTAACAGAAATAAAATAGAAACTAGAAGCTACAAGAATAGAATAGGCTGACGCACTTGCACTTTAGAAACGTCTTTAAAGAAGAAGAGAGAGATCGAAACTAGAAGGGACACACCGACGTAGAACTATTGAAATACTTCTTCGTGAAGTTATGTCATAGGGCTACGTACAATATGACTGGAAGGAAGAAGAGAGCTAAGAGATTCACCAGTGCTGCTGAGGGGCGTGTGCGGGGGCTCCGTGCGCTGCTTGCGCGTGCGCGGCTAAGTGGGCAGCACGCGCAGCCTCAACCTCGGGGGTGTTCAAAATGCCAGAGCCATCGTGAGCTAGTCTGACTTGAGCAGCTTCGTGTTTAGGTGCAGACTGCCATGATGGTGCACCGTTCCACTGAGAGGGGGCGTTCCACTGCTGGTGTGAAGGAGCGGGAGCGTTCCACTGTTGGTGAGAGGGAGCAGCGTTCCATTGAGGAGCAGGAGCATTCCATTGCTGAGCTGGGCCGGAGTGAGCAGAGGCGAGAGCAGCCAAATGTTGGGCACGCGCTTGAGCTACTTCTGGAGTTTCAGCGACGGGTGCGGGCGCACCGGCGTGGTTCCATGCGGGAGCGGCCGAAGCGGCATTCCATTGGTGAGCAGGAGCAGAATTCCATTGTTGAGCGGGAGCAGCGTTCCATTTATGCTGTTCACCGGCACCCTGCCAGTACTCTTCGTTGTCCCAGCGAGGGTCGTATGAGCCATCATCTTGTGGGTTCGGGTTGTTCTGTGCGGCTTGCTGAAGTGCGGCAAGGTGGGCGGCGCGCGCCTGGGCTACCTCGGGGGTTTCAAGGATGTTTTGTCCGTTCTGAGACAGAGCTATGTTTGCTGGTGGTCCCACCCAACCAGACGCATGGACGCCGCATGCCAGGGCCAAGCAAGCTACAACGATCTGTGAACAATTAAAGACAAATATTTAGTAAAAGATAGATACTGTATCAAAACCAGTGTTGCGGTAATGGGTTTTAACTAAAGTGGTTGTTAAAAAGTGGTTTTCCCCCACATTAGAAAGGACATGGTTGTACTGCTAGTCATTGGTTACCCCTGATGTATATCTTAGAGTTATACATTCATACAAATCGGGAGAAGAGATTAAAACTTTGAAAATAAAAAATAAAATTCTTATCTATAACTTCTAAAAATATTCAAACGACACTATCGGTAACAAAACTTCATATTATAAACCATAAGTTTAATTAAAAGAGTAAAAAAATAACCATAAATTAGATTATCACGTTTCTAGCGATTAGTTATCGTTAATGGTTTTCAGAATATATCTTGAAATATTGCAAAAGCCAGCGTCTCAGATTTAGTATGCTATATCCGCCATTAACTAGATAATATTCAAATTTAGAATTAGGATACGAGTCTAATTGCTGTACCAGTCGAGCTGTTTTTATGCCTCGATCTGGTCACTGCAGTATTTATAATAATTCTAGTCTTTTGTTCATTAGCCGCTCTGAATCGGACAAGTGTTTCATGGTGTAATGTTTTAGTTTTATACTTCTATAATGTGTGGTGTTAAAATATTGCAAGATTTGTTAAAGTGCAATATTTATTTTATAATATTAAACTAATTTAAAATCTGAGGTTTTAAGGGGTATCTATAAATTGTGTAGTACATTTATGGGGGGTTGTCGATTGTGACATATATAAATTTTGAATAAATGTATGACAAAGAGGAAGTAGAGAGAGAGCTAAAGTTGCCATATTTAATTCGTTTAAAATAATGCAAATTCGAAACACTTTCAAAATATATGATTCCAAATATGCGTCTACATTTATTTATTAGACAGAGAAATAAAATTAATTAGTTGATTTTATCCTAGGTAATCGAAAATTTAGACTTTAGACCACAAGGTAGTATTTCTCCTACTAAAAAAGGGGAGTACCTACCTATCTTTTTTGATTGGGTACCAAGTATTTATTCCCCTTCACATATACCAGGTCAAAATTTGATATAGAAAAATAAATTATAAAAAGTTAAATATATTTTTTCCATACAAAATTGTGATGCCAGATATTGTCGCAGTTGCATCATTTTTACACCTATTTAGCTAAATATAAACACCGGCAGTTACATTAGAAATCGCAATAAGTGCTTTATTAAAAGCTTTAAGAAGCTTTGGATCAGTTTTACATAGCATTATACGACGTGTAAGCTACAATACGTGTGCTATTTAACATAAGCTTGGCTTACTTCTTCGAATATATCAAATGTAAGTAGTTATAAGGAAATATATGTTTTTAAAAATATCTTGATTTATATGACACTGGTTTAACTTTTAACATTGTATCATGGTATATATCAATGTTAAACTGTGTAAGTACTTTTGAGTATGTCTTAACTTCTAGAATTTATTTAGGTTCTTTTGGGGGTTAACCTTAAAAGATGCTCATAATTTAGTCTGATAAATTTTGATAAATTCATAACTCTAAAGGTTTCAGAATGAGCATTCAAAAGTATTTCTTAGGCAATTAATGAAATAGCATCTACGAAGCTTTTTAAGAAGATATTAGAAATTATTGAAAATAACTTAAAAAAAAAGTAATTTGCAAACTTGACTTAAAATGAATTAAAAACAACCTCCTGCTGTATGTATGGGTAGTTATTTCTACTTCAACGTGTCCTATAAATGTTACGTTGTATTTAATACCTTAGAACAATAACTTACTGTTCTGACAAAACAACAAATCTTTATAAACACCTATTGATTTATGTCCTTATTCACAAGTAACTTATCTAATTTACAACCTAAGACCTAATCAAGAAAATTGTAATATTCATAATACCTTTGTATGAACAAAGTCATTATTTAGATTATGTTTATAATTAAATTGGGTTAAGTCGGGTTAAGTTACCACAGTGGTCGTGTATAGGCTTGGCTTATTACTGTGGGCGGGTGGACGTAAGATCATTAGAGGTTTATGTCGCCTTGTCAATATATATATATATATATATATATATATATCTACATACTACATCCTGTCTAGTCTTATTTCTCGATTGCTTTGTCTGTTTCAAGCCTACCATCAGTGTTGCCAAGTCAGATCTTTTCAATCATTAGCTACAAAAAAAAATCTATGTAATTCGTATGTAGGTGTTATCTTTACGGTTTTTATTTTAAGAAGGGGGTAATCAGTATCTAACATATATAACGTATGGGACACCAACTTTTCATCAAACACATTAGTCCTGTGTTTCTGGTGCAATTTAAAATTTATAATATTTGTCCCATACGTCGTTATTTGTCAGCTTTAATGTTTTAGACTATAAAACAAAAGACAAGAGACGGAATAATATACGCCAATTGCCAGTTACTAACGAACCAAAACTTGTAATTCATAATATTGTCTTTGGTTTCGCAAATTTTAAGATAAGGTTTGAATATCCATCATCATGAGTTATCAAAAAAGATATAAAAATAAATCGGTAGAATTTAAATGTCGGACTTATGACAAATGAAGCGAGCCTTTATTGTGTTCACATTTCTCGAAGAGTGACGAAATACAGTTTCAATTAATACCTTGGCATCCTGTAGTTTTTGTACAGATACACTTTGATATTTACTTTTATTTGAAAACTGTGTTACATACATGCGTTATAAAATAGTCAATTATTACATAAAAAAAACTTAATAAAAAAGTCAATAAAAAACGTTGATCTACGTTTTAATTTTGCATTATGTAAGTATTCAGATTGGTACAAGATTTTGGTTATGATATAGTCTGTGGTGTAGGTATGTTCTGTACAATGGGCTACATCAGAAATATGTTATAGGTGTTATAGAAAAAAAATCTTAAATATTATGTTAGTTCTTGTCAATTACAATAAATACAACATTAACTAAAATACAAGTAAAGTGGAAAAACTAATAAGTATCAAACTTCCTTAACTACTTCATTAAGATTAGGAATCGGATGTATTTTTAATTAATAAGTAGGTTTATTATTATTGATATTATTTAATAATTTTACTAGGCACATTATTGGATTTGGATCCGTAATTGTATTTGTCTGTTCTTGAAGGTTTAAGTTGCGTATATCAGACTCAATTACATAGGTACATATTTAAGTAATATGGTGACAAGTAAATCTTTTATATAAAGTATTATTAATGTATCTATCAAAGCTGTACATTTAATATTGACTGCGTTATAGTTTCATGACTTGTTGGCGCTGTGCAATTTGCGTCCGTCACGTTGTTACATATTGTTTGATACCGTTGATAAAGTTTGTGTCTATAAAGTAAGTAAATTGATGATTTCTGGATAAAGGAATTCCTGTCGTATTCGATTACTTAGTTATTCTGAATTGACTTAAACAGCCCCGTCTGTAAGTTAAGCTATCTTTATTATACAAAATTGTTGCGTTATACCACCACGTTCAATATTTTCAAAAGTCCGTGCTAAGCCCCCTGTCTAAAAAAGTTTTGTACTGTAATATTTACAGTTGTTCATATATTTTTATATTATGCAGAGGGGACATTCTGCAACAAAATTGGCTTTAACAAAGTAAAAACTATGAAAATTGGTGTTAAGAATGTCAGTTTTAGAAAGAATGACATTTTTTTAACATTTTTGGAAAATCGTCTCCGTCTGGGGTAAAATACAGGATTTGTGGGAGTTCCATCGGTTTATACGATGGGAAAAGTTAGATCACACAGGTAACACCGCGGAAACCTAGCTAGCATTCCACTAGTTATAACTACTATTAAAAAACTACTAGGTACTATCTATATATCCATACTTGTCTTTACACATGTCTTGAACTTGAATTCAAAACATTTTTAAGCAAAAGAGAAAGATTTAAGTAAATTGATAGTATGTTTAATCACACAACTACAAATATCATATAATTCAATTTAGAATTCACGCCAATGAAGTATTGTAAACGCAAGTAAAATATAAAGCATATTATATTTTATGAAAATTCAATGAGATGAGTGAACAAGTCAGGAATTTGCGTCAGGCCATAGGTTCGGAATCACGTATTGGGGTCAGGGCTTGCGGTCGGGCGGTTCACAGATGTAGTTCACCCCGTTGACCGCGCTGGTTCTGGTCAAATGAATTGTATAATTGAACTAGTGATCAAATATTGAAGGTACGCAGTTTTAGTTTCCTGCCGAGTATTGCATTATGTCGTCCTTGAATTGTTAAAAGTTGTAAAGAGAGAAGTTTTGATGATCGAATCAGGCGTAGAGAACAACCTAAGATCGATTTGTAAATTTTTAGTGTGTTGTATTGGTGACTTGGTTGTAGGGCATTATTTATGTAAATTGGTATTGTAAGGTATTGTAATAATTTAGACAGTGTGGCTTTATTTTCATTAACATTGTTATCTTTAGGTAGGAACATTCAGTCCTTTGCTGTTCTAGTTAATTTTTGTTACTACGTATTCAAAAATCGAATAGCAATCTTTCGAATTTTCTGGAAATGTTTCATTAAACTGTTACGTTACATATATTAGAATTTAAAAAGTTTAAAAAATTATAAAATATACCTTTAGTTGGTTGTAAGGGACATACCCTTATTCGTAACGTAACACAGATAAGTACAGACAGATATGTTTGCGAATGTTACATTCCTACACGTGATATTATACAACTGTTGATAACATCTGACGCACATCGTGTCGGTTCTGTTATACATAACATATTCTATGCTTAAACGTGGATCTTTTCAGGAAAATCGACCAATCTTGTCACGGAGTCAAAGTAAACTATGGTCACGTCAGGCAAAAGTAGGCTCTACATTTACAGTTCTTATAAAAGGTTCTTGAAATACATATAATCATACTATAAGTTTATTGCTAAAATCTCCTAACGTAATGACAACAGAAAAAGAAAAATGTAAAAACTAGGAAGTGGTTTTGCCAATGATTTACGTAATGAGATATGTATCGCTTTATCGAAAGAAAGATCAAGACATTGAACTTAATATGGCACTTACAACGAGACGTGTGGGTGTGAATAGTAAAGCGTGCGTGAATATTCGCACTGCTATAAAATGTGCCAAAGGTTTGCTCTTGGCGATGATTGTGCAAATATATTTTTTTAGTATATCAATTAAAAACAATAAATGAATAATAAAAATAATCAAAAAGGGGATCTTGTGTTTAAAATGATTTGTTCCTTGATCGCGATTCGATACAAAAGCTATTTTTTATCGTGTCATAATCACACGCACGTTGTTAAGTAATGTTTTTTTAACTCTAAGCAAAATAACAAGTGTGTTGTTATTTATATATAACTAGTTGTCACAAGTTTTATTAATGCAATCAATAAATCTGTAATGGTATTTTATTGACTTTTGATATATAAATACATTAAATCTTAAAAGGACACAGATAGTCGCGCTTTAGACAGGCAGAAAGTTTTTTTACTTTTCGGAAGTCAGTAAGGAACGTATGATAAAATAATGCTACTTATATCTTTACTTTAAACATTTAAACATTACCCTTTAATGCTTCAGTGTGTGTGTGTGGATATATATCAACCAGTAGCATTTGGCAAAACTAGCTTTCGTACCATTCAATTCGAATAAAAAGTATGCCAGCAGTGAGTGAATGGCGCCAAGGTCTGAAGGCTGCTCGAAGGTCAAGCAGCAGGAAATAAGCTTCCCATTCCTGGTAACCACCTCGATAGCGACCATTTATGGCTGATCTACTTTCGTAATTTGTTTTTTTTTTATACCCAAGGTGACAAACAAGGAGAGGTATCACTTGTGCATTCCCATTCTTTTAAAAATGCAATCACTTTCCTGTAGTTACTGTGGCAGTCTAGGCCCTTAAGAAACCTCGATATGGAGCTCAATACAAAACCTAAGAGTACGTGGAAGGAAGCACCTCTGAAACCTCTCAATTCCGAGTATATCGGACCATAAAGAGAACTATTGATTTATGTTTATAGAGGAGAAGGGTCTTCTGGTAGAATCAGCGTATTTGTAAATGTGCATTTTTATGGCAATGGGGGATTTAATTAAAAAAAAAATGTAGTTACCTAAGATTTTTTTTTCATTCACTTCCTTTTTTTTAACTGACTCTGATTTTGAACTAGCTAGGCTAAGTAAGCGAGTATCATATTTGATAACCTTCAGTTACTTTCAAAATCATGTCCTAGTTCAATGAGCTATTATTTTTGAATTATCTAACAAGTAGCTTTGTGAGACTTGCATATCTAAATGGTTTTTATTATTGGACCGATCCTTGTTATTTAATTACCTACATATTTTTTGTATCTGATCATAATTGACGTGAGAGGTGTGAACCGTGCTTAATATCACTTCTGTCAACTTGTTTAAATTCGCCTTGTTAATCATGCGGCGTGTCCTGTCGTATGAGGTAAGCTTTAGTGCTTTAAGCGTGAATTTATAGCGGAAACAGACATTAAATAAGGCAGTAAAATGAAATCGAAATTGTTTTAAATACAATATGATGAAATTACCTTGCGTAGCTGGTATATTATTAATTTGATACGTACACATTTTCGTGAAAGTTAACGAAAAAAATGTCGCAAGGACGTAAAGTGCGTCCATTAATGCAATAGAATTATATTAAAAGAAATGAAACGGATGAAAACAGACAGATTTACTGAGATCGATTTAGGCAATGGAAAGCAGCCTTGGTAAGTTGCGTTAAAAGACTGCACCATACCATAAGTTTTATTAATATGCACCTGCTTTCCAATTTTGTAACACCCCTTAAAGTAAAGTAAATGATAATTGGAAAATGAGACCCTATGCCCTGTGCGTTGACCTCTAGTGGTGGGCGTCCTATAATGTAATTAGGATATCGATTAAAATGGCCTGGGGCACCGCGTGGGCATGCCCTTCTAAATCGGTGCGCGATGGAATGCAGACAAAAAGCTTAGGCGAGTGGCGAGGCTGGCAACACCCAGTCCTGCCGTTGACAGCCGATAGGCGTCTTAGCTAGACAGTGTTGCCAATATGCAAATTTAGAGATGTGTTTAGAGAAAAACTGTAATAATATGGCAATTTTGTTTATACTGCGTGATTTATGAGGGGCTGAATAATACTGGAAGTAACTTTTATACTATTCTTTATTTTCATAAAATTATGTGTCGAATAGTAAAATGGTATAGACAGACAATCTGTCTGGTATGTATGGTACATGGTGGTAAAAGCATTTGGCATTAAGATGCTATTATGACCTAAATTGCAGCTTTATACCCGTGATTAGAAATCAGATTATATTTTATCTGAGAAGCAGTGACTGCATTGGCATCCTTCTGTAATGATCGGTGGTTGCATTGGGATCCTTTAGGGCCTTTATATTTTCATTGGATCATTCCCACCCTTTGTAATATCATGATCATATAGTAAAAATTTCTTTGCAAAGCATACGAGTCATCAAGTTTCGTAGGATAATTATTTACTTATATTTAACAAGTAAATTGCAATCACAATAGAATTTATCATATTTAAATTAAAAAAAGGTTTTCCTTTTTTCTGAAACCATAATTTGACTTATAGCAAGGATTTGTTCATTAGGATTTATGCGTTGCAGATATATAGAGAACAGGTTTGTTGAAGAGATTCAAAAGAAGTGTAGAGCGCTGGTTGACATTGAGTAAGTATATATACACAACATCGCGAGACAAGATGGCCTATTTTATTGGCCACGGGTGACAATGATTGGCGTACAAGTTCACCTGTAGGTGTAACCACTGCTTGAATTGTATTGACGTTTATCATAAATAACCTGTTCTTTTCTTTATTAGACATTTTATACTGTACAAGTAATTTTGTATTGAATGCGACAGGTTAAGACAGCAATTCTAGTGGACAGGTAATGATTTCCATCAACGATCTTTTCTATTATTTGCACTTATATATGTCGATGAAGCTGTTGCAGATTGTCCTTATGATTAATCAAAAAGAAATGTCGACAATTATGTTGTATTAACTCCCTTCGGTTTAGTTTGGCTGATTTAAAAGTACGTACACCTATGATAGTGTTTGACGTAAACAGAAAAGGCAGATGGGAAAGCTGAAACTTTTAAATTCGAATATTTATGGATCTAGGACAAACTTCTTCTTTTGCGATTTATTTCTATAGATCACATAGCCTTGTACAAAAGGTATATATTATAGTAGTAAAAGGTATATATATAATATTTGGTAACAAAATTTGGCAAATGGAATATTTTGTAGGAATCTAGTCCACAATCTTGTCTAAGTTTGAAGGTTTAAAATTCTTAGCATAAAACTAGTTCAAACTAACCTAATTAGAATACAGAAATTGTTTAACTACTTTACGTTATTAATATATGTAATTAAAATATATACAGGTTGTAAAGCATTTTCGCACGTTTCGTTCAAATTATCACCGCTCTACACAGCCCGTTGGTTTACGCACAGTAATTTTAAAGTGGTTCAAACGAGGCCTTGATTTAAAGACTGGACATTAATTTGATTTAAAACTAATCCGGGTAATGAAACCTATATTAATACCGAACTATTCAGTCACTAACAACTAACTAGGCAGTCTACAAACCTTTTACAATTTTTACTATACTATCTCTACATTAGCAGACGAGCCAAAAGGTGAGAAAAACCATCCAGGTTTCAAATTATCGAGTCCTCTGTATAAAAGCTCTGAGTGATAAAACAACTGCATTTGTCATTATGACCTCGGAATCAAATGATGATTTCTGTTTCTTTGCCTTACGTTTCAGTAAGAGAAGATCCCAAAGGGAGACACTTTACTTTCTGAAACTTTGTAAAGGACTTAAATGTTATGTGACATCACTCACAAATTTTCAAAAAACTTGCTTTTCAAATTAATTTATTTGTAAATAAGAAATGCTCCATACAATATGTATTAAAGTATAAATATTTCACAAGGAAACCTACAATCATTTGTAACTTATAGAAGTCATATTTATGTTTTTAATTTTCTATTTATTAGCGGAAACATTGATTAGCATTCATTATAATTGGGTTAGTATGAAAAGGTCTATACTATACTCTATTAGTCCTGCACTTCTAATTCCAGTTCCTTAGGTTATCATTGGTTTGTCGAGTTGCTAAATGTCATTTTCGCCTACTTGTTCAAAATTAGTTTATTATCGTTTCGGAGATTAGATATTATTTTTTTAAATTTATACTTCCTTCCTTGTAAGGATGGATTATTTTGTAATAATCTGTATGGTTTCAGATTAACTAATGACAACAAATTGGTAAGTAGAATGTGGCCATTTGACTTTAGTAACTTATTTTTAATTCTTACGTTTCGATATGTTACTAAAATCGTTGTCTGTTTCGTTATTTCCGTTTTTCTGCAATTTATTCGTCTTCTTGATCCATGACTATCTTTTAATAGTGCTATTAATTGGTTTGATTCCTGATGTGCTAATAACTATTTTTGTTATCGCTTTACGTGACAATGCAATAGATTATCACCTACATTTATTATAAGTGCGGGAAATTCATTATAAGGGGAAATAAATTTTGACTAAATTCTTTTCGGATCGTGTTGCAATTTTACATGCACTTTTGGTTCACTGTTCAACGTTTTCTATAAACTGTTCAACCTTTAAAAAAACGTAATCAGTCTGCGTCATATCTTTGTAGTGGGTTTTTACCTTTTGTTTATTAATTTTTTAACCTATGCTTGTCTGCTATGCCTGTGCTTTTGAAATATCCGCACTCCATATTCTAGCCTTATTTTTTTTAGCTTACAGATTCTTAATCAAATTTTAATATTTTAAGATTGTAGTTTATAGGAACGTAGCTGGTACAATTATTTTTGTATACTGATATTACATACCTTTCTAACCTACTCAGCAGTATTTTAACTAGGATTATTTGAAATTTATGTAGTATTTGTTTACATGAAAAGTAAGCTATGTAAATCATTAATATGTGAAAAGTTTTGGACGCTTGTGTATGCTGTTTATTGTGAATGTATAGTTCATTATAAGCCACTTATCTTTTAATTATCAGCTTTTTATTTCTATTGTTACAAATTCATTTATTGTCTTGACTTTTTAGAATCGTGCGCTAAGTCGTAAGTTGCAATATCCAACATAAGTTCCGGAAAAGCTAGTCTATTTAAAGATACAACAAAAAAGAAGTCGGTGACATTACTTGTGAGTCAAGCAATAATAGATGTGATACGCTGTACCTATTTCTTTATTACAAGTTATTCTATTAAATGATTGAATTACAATTGAACTCTTGCTCACGTCCAAAAAAAGTTTATAATGAAATGGCTGAAAGAGTTAAAACTAGCTGAACTAACATAATTAAATAGTTGAGATGATTTGGCTAAAAAGAAGATTGTAGGCTTAAAACTATTAAAACGCTTCCATTATTTCCATTCAATTTAACCATTATCTTTTTTTTACATTACTGTATGTAATTTAAAAAAAATATACAATTGACTCCTTTAGAAGTTACGAACAAGAATTAACAAGATATTGCTGATCAAAAAAGGAAATTAATAGTTACCTAACAATTTCTTGCCAGTTAGTTGTTTCATTATGACTATAAGGCACCTACTGAAATGCTGTCTTTAAAAAAATCCTTTTTCCTTTAGATTGTTTAGTATATTTTTCTTAAGGTTTTTTAGAGTGAAAATAACTATTATGTAGGTATGTTTGTATGTATGTATGTATGTATGTATGGATCAGTTAACTTAACTATTTTGTCCAGTAGTTTGTATACGATATAGGTACTGTTCCCATTCTACAGGAATTGCAGATCGCTCAGCGTGAGTTAATGAACTATGTGAAGTAATATTGGGCTGCTTATCGATATCGATCAATCGACAGCAAGGTGGCGTCTACTATTGATGGGTTCCGACTTTCTAGATAATTGTATGCTGATAAAAAATAATTCATGTTGCACTAGTGATGCAATTGCGTGCACAATAAACTTTGGTGGAGAATTTATGGAGAAATAGTTCCTGATATGGAATGTTTATACAAAGGACGCAAATAAAGCAGAGTTTAAAAAGATTCTGTGAAACTGAAGTAGTGAGTAATTCGGTAGTGGAGAAATGCGTAAATTATACAAGCATTGGCCTCTTATCTGAATGGCAATGAAATGGCGAATCGCCGAATTGGATAAACACTGGTTTATACATGTGCAACAACAACAATACTAGAAGTATGATATCTTGAAAGAATTTGGACAGTTTCTATGGCAACAAAAGAAATCAATGGGAAAAAATGATAAAAATCTACACTTGGATGTACGTGTTATAATAAAAGATGTAGGTACTAAATAAACTTCTGGCGGAAAGAGTAGAATTTTATGTTGTATGCGTTTATTATGCTGTCGCCACCAACTTTTGTTACTTCCGCATTTTTGTTTCACACAACAATTGAGAATTTGAAAATTTCTGAATTAGAGCATGAAGTTGAATTGGAATAGTAACTGACAATGACCTCAGGTTGCGTGCGGTCGCGGGCACGTACCACGGCGATAACTTTTAAATTTTCGTCATAGTCCTACTTGCTCACGTTCTGCCAGTTAGCTCTCTTAATTATGACAAGCTATTTGACATTCCTATTAACGAAAAATTTGCAAATTAAGAAACCGGACTACATTATGTACTAACTTTATTAAGAAAATAATTAAATATGCAATTAATTAGATTTGCACGCACATTTTACCTGTAGTTTTAGTAAATAGCTAATTATAGTTGGGAAACATTATTTTAATGTAGAAGGTTGTCGGCATGTTTTAGTTACTGTCGTCAACTTACTTCCGATTGCAAAACATGTACATAATTTCTAAAATAGTAATCAAATTTTTACATGTATTTATGACAATCTAAATCTTTTTATAATAATCGATTAGTGATGCCCACCACTATTTATTTTTATCGTGAATTTTAATTCCCCAGTTAAAACCGGATTAAGGCAATAAATGGTCTTCACCTTTTGTAAGAGGAACGAATTGACATTGGAAAAAAGAAGGAGAATTCCCCCGTTTTAAGTTTGTTTATACACACTGGTGTTGATTTATGTATGCCCCTTGTTAACTAGTGGTTTTACTATAAACCCATATCATAATATGAGGACCAACCTCTTTTGTTTCGAACCACTTTAGTCCTGCGTAACAGATGATAATCCCATCGTTGTAACATTGCTTCTTATACAGTTTATCTGGACTAAGGAGGCTATATATACGTTCCATAGGTAGTAAATCAATAGGTTAAGTGTTAAATGGTAAAACAGAACAATAAAGAGAGAATAATATACCCCTTTCGCTAGTCCTTAACATACTATAAGAAATAAGATAGAATTTGACAGGGAATGATGATTCTCTAAACTTCTCAATAGTAATTTTACATTAACGTATTAAGTATGTAGGTATGATCATAAAAAGATTAAATCACATATCGTACAAAAGATTATTATTTGTTTAGAGTAGCGTATCATTCAAGTATTTCAGAACAAAAGAACTGCTGGTATACTATAAAAACTACATTAAATTCTTTCATATCTCATTTCTGATAAAACAATCCAATTTAATCAATAACTAAATCACTATGAACTTGTTAGACTCGATATAACTAGAGGTCATATTACTGACTGGCTTGTTGGGTAAGGTAAATGGAAACAGAGTGTAAGACAAGCATTACTCGATTACTAAAAGATAAACAATGAAATTAAGATATTGGAGACTAGAGGTGCGCGTGCGGAGTTAATCACCATGCAGTCACAATATTTGCATACCATGATATATGATACTTTATTAGATAAATGTAGATCACTATTGGCTGTCAGATTGATTATTTAATCGACTACTGAAAGTGATTTACTATCATATTAATAAAGTTATTTATAGAATGCTTTTTAGACAATGGTGTCTACTAAAGTTTATCTGTATGTGATTAATTATATCATAGACTTTTTTTTTGTGTATTTCGAATGAATATTAAAAACATTTATTTATAAAAAAAGGATATTGTGGACAGTTATTATTTTCGGTATTATTAACGATTAGGTGTTTATAGAAGAATATTATTATATAGGTAAGTAAAATAAATTAAAAATGATTTCACTAGATCATCTTGTAATCAAATACAAAAAATAATTACAAAATCCACTTCAAATAACAATTTTGAGGTAGGTACTCACCATAGTTTTCATTTTCGAAGGAATTTGAGCACAGAAGTGAAAGAGAAAAAAGTAAAGCTAAAAGTTTGTTAGCGAGTTTTTTTCTTTTATAGCGCTTCTGGAAGACTAGAATCTTCCAGGACTCGCTATGTTTGAGGTGCAACTTGCGTCTGTTGGAAATGAGGGCGGGAGCGACTTATAAATACAAGTCGTTGAGCGCAGAGGGGATTTGCGGCTCCAAGACGTGAAAGTACCACAGACAAGACAATATGCCATTGATAATAGAAACATAACATACGCACTTCAATGGCAGTGCGGTGCAGTCGATGTGGCCAGTGCTCTTGCTGTTTTTTTTTAATACAAAACTAGTCTTCCGCAAGGTTGGATATGCAGGTTTCCGGATGCAATTTTGATTTTTTTTTACGGAATTGCGTGCCTTGCATTGTGTTGAAAATAGGATAAAATTTAAAGGACTATTTAAACATTGAGTGTTGACGTTATTGAATGTGATTTTCCCTGAAACATTTGATTATTTGACTAATTTATGTAGTATAGATGGTATGTGAAGATTTTAACTCAAAGATTAATTTATTTGGTTCACATTTTGAATATTTTTTGTACATACCAGCAAAGTAGTAGGTATAATATCTCTACTATGTGCTGGAAACATAAATTCTAATATTTCTTACTGTTTAGAAATTTGTTTTCAATAAACCTTAACATACTAAGTCAAAAAGTGTTTTTTTTTAAGTTTAAATTATTCTTTAGATTTATAACACATTAGTAGCTATTTCCGCGCAAGATTTCGTTTTCACCGTGGAATTTATACGGTAAACCCTTAATTATTCGGGATAAAAAGGTTATTATCTGTTCCTAAACTTTATCTGTTTCATCTTTGCGACGTGAAAGAATATTGCCTAACAGTTTTATGTGTGGAACAATTCCTCTACCCTAATTTTAAAATTTCTAAGAGTGTTTTTTTTTTGGAAAATCCAGGTATCAATTTTTATGCGTCTAGTTTTCTGGATATTAAATCGTCCTGAATTATACCTATTTCTTATGGTTTGTCTAGGATAGGTAAAGGGGGCATATCATTATTTACACTTTTTATTAAGTAAAGTTGGTATTTGTGACTTAAGGGACATGCACCTTAGGCCAGAGACACTGTTGTGTTAGAGATAGGGTTGTCATCTTTAAAATCTGGGAACTAGGACAAGAAGCGTAAATACTCTTTTGGATTTGAGTATAGAACCCGGACATGTCAGTTTCTTTCTTAAAGTAACTCAAAAAAAAAACCTATATTAGTCCTCAAACGTTTTAAGAAACTGTTTGCAGTCTTACATTTTTACTCTGTAATTAAAACAAAAAGTTCTTAAAGTTTTAAGAAACTTTTAATACCACCCTGCCCGGACACTCCCCAGACGCCCTCTAATCTCTAACGCCCTTCGAGGAATATAAACAGTAACGTTATACATTTATTATATTATGCTCTGTTTTTCAAGAAATGGCCAAATGACAAATGGCCCTCGGACTTTCCTGGAAGTAGGTTGATAATTATGTTAACGGCTTCTGATTCAATGAACTCTGGAGTTAAATCACTGTGTTCAATAGACATTTTTATAAAAAAGAAAACGAAGTTTGTAACGGAAATTACACGGCACGCAGATTTGCAGTATTCGCGCTTTTTGTTTATTTTGTTTGTTTCTTATTATGGTGGCTAGTTCAATTCTCAATTTTCTTACAAATTTTTAGTTGTTCTAACTTGAAATCACATTAAATTATATTTAGGAAATCCAGTATAAACTCAAACTGTTTTTATTCAAGTAGACATTTATACAGCACTTTTGAATCGTCAATTTAATTATTATTTTATAAACTTTACCACTGGCTTAGAATGCTTTTACTACCAAGAAGAACCGGCAAGAAACTCAGTAGTTAATCCATATAAATATAATAAATGTACTCTGTTACCTTTTCACGCTTAAACCGCTGTACCGATTAAGATGAAATTTGGCATGGATATAGTTTGATTGCCCATTGTTATTATTATAATCTGAATTTGTCGAACAGGTCGTGTTAAAAAGAATTTAAGAATAGCCTGCTTATTTTTTTCGTGTTTGTGTGGGGTTTCGTTGTATTTTATTGGTCTTCAAAAATGCATTTGAGATTTTTAAGTGACTCTAATGTCAGATGTATATTTTGCGAGTAATTTTTTAGGGTTCCGTACCTCAAAAGGAAAAAAGGACCCCTATAAGATAACTTTGTTGTCCATCTGTATGGCTGTTTGTGTGTCTGTCAATACCTTTTTCTCAGGAACGCACGAAGGTATCGAGTTGAAATTGATATCAAATTGTAAGTTCCACGGTCCCTTGAAGCTGTAAAAAAATTAAGCTTACAAGGCAACGCAATAAAAAATTAAAAAGCAAAGAAAAGAAAAAAAAAAAGAAAAAGCTTTTATTTAAATGCTAAAAAGAAGAAAATAAAATTTTCCTTTAAAATTTTAACTATCAACTTATAACCTCATTATACACAATTTATATGATTATAAAAGCTTGCCGCGAGGTTTGCGTAAGTAAATTAAAAAAAAAAACTAGTTTTTAGTTATCGCTGGCTAGGTTTCTGAGTCTGACGAAACACAGTACCGGGTTTGATTTTGGAGTTGTCCCTCTCCTAGACAAGTTGCAGACCAATGCTGATGACGCCAATCTCGCCAAATCACACAAGTCAAAGTTAATCAACCGATGTTACAGGCTCAAAAAATTCTACCTCAAGAATGATCGAGGTCTCTACACTTAATGTTTAACCTGCCTTTTTATTCTCGGCGAACCCTTTCTTTTAATACCTATACTATAAGAAAGCATAAAAAAAACTTCAAAAGTCCGCCATATTGGATTAAGAGTGATGTCAGAATATTTTTTTTCTAATTATTCTCGGCAAGCCCTTTCATTTGATACCCATATTGTGGAAATGCATTAAAAATAACTATGCCACCATCTTGGATGGTCCTTAATTTTGGATTTAGAATGACGTCACACAGGTAATCGTGTAGTGTCATCCAAACTAAACGTGTATACAAAATTTCAGTTCAATCTGTTGAAGAAATTTGCTTCAAAATTGAGTAGCAAGATTCCACCCGAACAAACATACATACATACATTGCAAATTAAATAAAAGCATTTAACTTTTAAAAATACGGCAATTTTGTCGCATATTTTGGAATTCACGAATAAATCAAAACTTATGGGGTACTTCCCGTTGTCCTCGGATCATGAAATTTGACACAAAGCAAGGTTTACATCACAAATATAGGAAAAAAATGTTGTTATAACACATTAAAAAAAAAATTAACCTGATACCTCCACGCTTTCTTGAGTAAATATAGGGAAAAATCCAAAAACTGATAATTAAGGCATAACCTCTGAGAATTGATCTCATGATGGAAGAACTATTTACATATAATAAGTTTGTACGGAGTCCTCGGTGCGCGACCCAGACTTGCACTTGGCCGGTTGTTTAATATTAATTAATTCTAAAGTAAAAAAAAACAGTGCCTGTTCCCCTCTCACTTTTTCACAAGTTTTTTCTAATACTCACCGACAACGGGACCCTAATTAATGCGTGTACGACGATCACTTGAACGGTATCCAAATTACTAATATATAATTGAGAAGGTCTGTTTGTGTGGTGTTGTTATAGAGTATTGAGTATATTTGTTTTTGCTTAGCATCGCAAAGGCGTACCTATCTAGTTGAGCTGAAATTTTGAATATGGATAGTTGAAGAGATGGAAAAGGATGGCAGGCTATATCCCAGAAAAGTTTCGAATTTCACGTAAAGAACTGTCTTCACACCTATAGCTTGCTATTCCAATCTTCCTAGGACGCGTTCGTTTTGGGATGCAGAATCATTATTTTCGTTTACTTTGTCATCTGTCATCCGTTCGTTTTGTATGTGTGTCAAAAATAACAAAATTTTAGTATCATCTGTAACAAACTATCATGCGTTCGTTTACGAAATTTTTTCACTTGTGCCAACAAAAAATGAAACTTTAGACCCATGTCTGGAGGTGGGTTTTTTATGTTAATCTGTCAAACTGCCTATACATATTTATTGTTTATGGTTTTGTGTGTGTGTGCGTGTATGTGTTTTAACGTAGTGTGTGTACGGCATCCGTTCGTTTTGCAAGTTTTGCAACCAAAAATGTTGTTAGTAACGTTTCAAAGCTACACGAACGATAGGTGTCTGTGGCAAAACTGGCGTTATCAAAAGTGGAAAGTATCAATCGTGAGAACACTTTATCCCAAAACGAATGCGCCCCTAGCTATAATCCCAAAAGCCGTAGGTTATTTATTATAGGTTTAGGATTATCATTAGAGAAACGGAGGTAGAGGATAAATCACACGAGTTAGTCTTTTGGTATACCTAATGTTGTGTGTAGAAATAACCCCCTAAAAATTATGTTACCTACCATAAAAAAAATTACCAGTAGGCATGGGCGTTGCCACCAGCTTTGGGCTAGGGTAGAGCAGACAGATATTAATATTTATAATTATTATAAAAGTCTAATCTGTGTGTTTCACAATTAGCCTTTGTTAACCATGAGCGAAAACAGGAACATCATCTTTGTTGGGGGCAGCTGCCCCATCCTCGACTACCCAAAGTACATACTTATATATAGCAATAAAAAAAGCTTGCAAAATAAAAAGGAATAGGGAATTTATCCTATGCTCTCACCTTAGAATTTATGATCCGCGATGTCTTTGCCATAGATATTTATCCTTTAATGCATAGTTTTCGAAAAGAATGCAAAAATATATATATTTCAATGCATGCATATATGTATAGGTATATGTATATTCTAATGCGCGCTCTATTGGACAAAAATATGGAAAAATAAGTATAATACATATATGTATATGTATGTAGGTATATATATCTATTACCCATACAACCTCAAGCTCGTCAACCTCAAGAACAGCAACTTAACATTCAATATGCATGTTAAATTTCATTGGAATACAGTTGCAAATGGCGATTTTTAGTTTAAATCCTGTGGACTATACGGCTAGAAGTTAGGACATTTTGTGTACCTACCTAAAATGGTTCAATTTAAGAAAAAAGTTTTGTGTCCGAGTTAACGTGTTTCACTCTTGCAAAATTCAAAATAATAATACCTAAATAAATAAGAACCCTTTTTTAGAGACGATTGAAACAGAACTTGTAACTGGATATTTTATCTCGCATTAGAAACGACTATTAGGTATGCAATCTAAATATGTTAAACAGTGCTGATTAATTATATTATATTATATTATCTCATAAATTATCAATAGTGGTCTAAATACGTGTTGAATTAACAACCATTTTGAAGTCGGTTAAAACAGGATTACTGATAGGCTGTTTTATTATGCCTTAGAAATGACATTTTTGTTAAACAGGTGATAGTCAATTAATTATTACAAAATTATAGTTGTCCAATTATAAAAGTATTATCTAAAATTATAATTGACTATTTCTAGTTGCTAATGTAAGTGAAAGTAAACAACTATAATCATTTTAAACTGGATAAATTGCTCGTTTAATATTACACGATAAAGATTAGTCTAAAGTACCTATTAGATAATTAAAACGAATTAAAATGAAAGAAGTAGATTTTAGTTAAAGAGATGTCATAAATGCAATTTAAGAGTGAGCGAAGTTAGTTTTTGAGGTTCCGTACGCAAAGGGTGCCAACGGAAACTCTTTTACTAAGCCCACGCTCTCTGTGTGTCCGACATTTAAAGGGCTCTATCTTTTAGAATGAAATAACATAAATAGCTGCGGTAATAGTACAAGATCAAAAGAACAAATAATAACAACCGGCAAAGTGTGAGCGGGCTCGAGCCACTATCCATATCCATACTTACTTATACTTATCTTATACCTTTAAACAAGCAATTCCTATATATATTCTTATATCTTTTTTATATCTTATATATATATATATATATATATATAATATGAATCTCGGGAACGGCTCCATCGATTTTCATGAAATTTAGTACGTAGGGGTTTTCGGGGTCGATTAATTGATCTAGCTAGGTTATTTTTAGAAAACGTCGTTTTATCCGTGTTTATAAGGCAGTGATAAACTGAAAAGTATGACTCTTCCTGACATCTATTTGCGAGTAGTAATAAGCAACACTTAAGTTATTTGACAATAGGTGGCGTTATTAAGCAACACTTAAGCTACTTGACAATAGATGGCGCTGTTTAAAAAAAACGAGCATTTGCTCGGTCCTTTAGGTACTATAAGATTATAAATGGGAAAGTGTATGTGTGTGTCTGTTTATCCGTCTTTCACGGCAAAACGGAGCGACGAATTGACGTGATTTTTTAAGTGGAGATAGTTGAAGGGATGGAGAGTAACATAGGCTACTTTTTGTCTCTTTCTAACCCCCCACTTTTCTTAAATGGGGGATGGAAGTTTGTATGGAGCATTCCGCAATTTTCAAGGTAGAAAGCTAAAAATTGGTACGCGGACTATTTGTGACTAACAAAAAAATCGTGCATCATTTTTTTTGGAAATCTGCCTCCAACCCCTTAATTAATATTATAAAGGCGAAGGTTTGTGAATGAGTTTGTTTCTTCTTCACACTCAAACGGCTGCACCAACTATAATGAAATTTAGTACGGAGTCAAGTGAAACCCTGGATAAACATATATGCTATAACAAATTATAGTGTTTTCGTGGGATGAGCAAAATCAGATATATTCGATAACTGAATTTAGCGCGGAACCGCGGGCACAGCTAGTATTATTATAATCTACTATATAAGTGCCATCCACAGAATATAGTACAGATTATTTGTTAGAAGAAATATGCTCGTAACCCAGCAACATTTATTTGTATGCTCGTGAACCAGCAAAAGCGAAATTTGGTTTCGAAAACGGCCGAAGGGGACCCAGCAACATTAATTTGCATGTTCGTGACTTAGCAACATTTATTTGTATGCTCGTGACTTAGCAACATTTATTTGTATGCTCGTGACCCAGCAACATTAATTTGTATGCTCGAGACCCATCAACATTTATTTGTATGCTTGTGACCCAGCAACATTTATTTGTATGCTCGTGACCCAGCAACATTTATTTGTATATTGGAAGCGATTTGCGAAGCTAAGCAGCATCGGGCTTTGTCAGTGTTGGATAGAGTCGCTTTTTAGTGTTCCTTACCCAAAGCGGGATAACAGAGCCCTATTGATTTTTTTAAGTATTTTAAAACCAATATTGACCGTTCGGGCTGTCATATATTCCACGATGTGTTTTATTGTCACAACACTTACAAAATAAAATTTAGTCTGCAACTTAGTACCTAAAAATAGGTGTAGCTAGAAGCTTAAAGCCGCGTCCAAATGCTCCAGCCCTCACTCATGCAAAATTTCAGTCGCGGCAACTGAGTCGAATCGATTTTCGGAAGCTCGATGAAGCGACTGAGCTTTTGACACACGTTTTGAATGCATCATCGTAGAACAGTAGAAGTCGAAAAAACGCGTTATTTTGATCAAAAACAATAAGTCGCTAAAAAGGGATTGCAGGATTGACATAGTCGCAAATTAACCGGTACTCTAAGCTAAAAGTATCGTGTTTGCTGTAATCGTGGATAAACGGGGTGATAAAAAAACACAGACGGTGCTTTATCACAACGGTATACTTAAGGGTGTGGCCTAACGTACAGGTTATGAATTTGAGTTAGTGTGTGTAGGTACTTCATTCTCATGGTGGTTGTTCAAGCTTGGCTCTTTTGACTGGGTTCAACGACGGGCTGTGAGAATTGTCGACGATCCCAAACTCACTTGTATCGAGAGACTTTGCCTTCCCGTGTATGTTCTAGCGCTACACAATGGGAAGTGTTCTGAGGAATTGTTCGAAATGATGCCCTCGGCTACCTTTTACCGGCGCACCGCTCGTCATTGGCAGGGAATTCATTCTCACACTTTAGAACCGAAATGGTCGCGTACAGTGCGGTTTCAGAGAATTTTCCTCCTGCGAACGCTTGGTTTGTGTGTTAGATTTTCTCTAAGGACTTCAAGAAGGAAGTTATTAGATTTTTGAAGGGTCGTCATTTTTTGATACCCCTGGTGTTGCAAGCGTCCATAGGATACGGTGACCGCTTACTATCAGGCAGACCGTAAGCTTGTTTACCACCTTAGTGGTGTAACTCAAAATCTTGTTCGTAAATGTATGACATTTCTTTATATTACGGTCCGGCGCACAGCCACCGTACTCTAAAATGTAGGTACGCTTTGCAACACTGGCTAGAGGGGGGGGGGGGGGGGCATTTCTCGCTCATTGCTGACTCCTTACATCCGTTCAATGTTTACTTCTTTCTTAAAGAGACTATTTTATATTTAGTCTCAAAAAACCTCAAGAAACATTCCAAAATCTAAGCGTTGGCGGGAAAAATTGCCTTTAAAACCGCACAGTGCGTGACCAAAGAATAGAGAACATGAGAGGAGGACGAATTCCATGCCTTATGCTTTACAAGAAGTAGTCTGCGTTTATTGATCACTCATGAAAATTACGTAGGGAGGTGTCAACTTTACGTAATATATATTGTAGTCTTTGCCACCAACGAACCAGAGCAGTCAAATATTTTACTGTTTACGAGGCATCACGCTGTTACTATGATACAAAATTACCATTTTTGGTACTTGGACTGAATGTTAAGGATATGTTTTATAAGCGTAATTATAACTTCAATTCGGAGTAATTTAATTGTTGATACTACCGATGCTTATACGGTAATGTAAGCTATAAAAAACTTCATTCATTCTTTTTTATTTAGGCAGCGCGCTCATTGCTTTCAAAACGCACTTATGTACCTACACATGTTTACAAAATGCGTATACATATTATGTTGAACATGTAGTTGCGCTGAGATAGTTGTACAAATGTGATTGGTTAAACAGTACCTAGGCACATAATTTCTAATCAGTGGCCCAGGCCGTAATTCAGGTCCTTAAAAAACTAGCCAAGTGAATGTCGAACACGCATTAAGTTAGGTATCCGTAGAATTATTGCGGATATCTGAAAAACATATGTTTTGACGATTATGTTTAACACTATTATCATTCGAATTATTTAAATACGTCTTTGCGTTTTCGTTAATTGGGTGTTTTTAGGTAGGCACAAAGTAAGCAAAGCTTGTGTTATGGATAACAGACAACGGATACAAATACATATATTACTTTTTTTTTAAATACATACATATCACACATAATTACACCCAGACTGAAGACAAACACAAATGTTTATTACATAAATGTTTTTCCTATGCGGGAATCGAACCCACACCATCTGCACAGCAGTCGGCCACACTACCAACTAGGCTGCGAGGGAGTCCTATAGTCTGAAATTGAATTATAAAGAGTGAATCTTAAAATATCTTAATTTATGTATTTAATAAAATCACATTACTCTTTCCCAGAAAAATCATAATAAATTCAAGAGAAACTATCAAGATTTTCTCATAAATACAAAATAGATCATATAGTTTTAATAAACAACTGAAATAAATTAGTTTAAATTGATAAATCTGCTATATTTATTACAAAACTTATATTAGTTCATCTGTTTGTTTTTTTGTTTTGGTCAAATCTTGCAATCGTAATATCGATCAGTTCCCGACTAGCACGACCAAATTTTTCTGGACAGCTCAGAACTTGGTGCCAATGAAGTAATCAAGATAAACTTAAAAAATATTATAAAAAACATTTAAAAACCACGTTCAGGTATATAAAATATACTAAACAGTAGAAAATAAGCTCCCATACATCACAGACCAAAAAAAGCGTGATCATTTTTCATCTATCACAATCACACAGTATACAGGAAAATTAAGACTTTTAAAAAAATTTGCTCTGATTCTGTTGTATTACTGTATCAAAGTTGAAAAGTGCCCACACTTTTTTGCTCCGTGATGTATGGGGGCTTATTTTCTACTTTTTTAGTTATTTTTTTCAAAGCGTGGTTTTAAATGTTTTTTTTTGATTCAGTGGTCAGCAATGAAATTACAACTACCATATTTAAAACGCGTGTACCACGCTATACTAGCGTCAGAGGAACGGATTGAATTAATTGTTAATGTTGTAAAACGTAAAGCAGTCTATAATCGTCATTTTGACGTAAATTTGATAGCGTCATTATGTTCTTATTTATTGTAAAAACGTCAGTACATAGGTACAAGCTTCAATCTTAAAAAAAAATATAGTGTAAGCTCCATAGTAAAACAAAAAATAATAAAACTGGCCAAGTGCGAGTCGGGTTCGTGCATTACCTATCTGATGGTACAGAACCCTCGGTTCGGGAGTACATCACGCACTTGACCGGTTCCTTTTTAATATACATTTTATGTATAGGGTTCCGTACTCAAAGAGTAAAAACGGGACCCTATTACTAAGACTCAGCTGTCTGGCTGTATGTCCGTCTGTCACACATTCTCATGAACCCTAATAGTTAGACAGTTGAAATTTTCTCAGAAGATGTATTTCTGTTGCCGGTATAACAACAAATACTAAAAAACAGAATAGAATAAATATTTAAGGGCTCCCATACAACAAACGTGTTTTTTTACCTCGTTGTTGCTCGATATTGATAACGGCAACAGGTAGACGTTCACAGAATATTAAGTTAAATATTCACTTTAATAAAATAAAACAAATATTTAAGGGGGGGCTACCATACAACAAACGTGATTTTTTTGCCGTTTTTATAGATAATGGCACAGAAAGAACCCTTCGTGCGCGAGTCCGACTCGCACTTGGCCGATTTGACAGATTCTTAGGGGCGGTTTAAAGTTATTTTAACAGGATTTGAAAAGCTCATAAAGTTTCTGTGTTTGCCATTTGGTTACAAAACCTTATAACATGGTTGCGAGAAAAATGTCAATCATATGATTATGTCTTATATATCGTTTCTTTACATAGTTATTACAGTTTTATTTTACGCCCACATTTTTTTCATACTTCATTATTTTAGGTCACCTAACCAATAACATTTACAAGTAGAATCTTGTACAAAACTCTCGGATCGTCTCGGGCAATCTAGCGGGTATTTTTTCGTAAAAATCTGTACATCTCTTGCTTCTTATTTTGTGTACCTATTTCATTCGATGTAGGCGCGCTTGGATACCTAAAAAAGTATCTTACAAATATTGCTTTCAATTTGATTAATTTCGTGACCCGATTGTCATTGATTATTACTAAGAGGATTAATTCTTTGAAGGTCTTTCTTTCTATTTATCAGATTGTTTATTTTTTGCAATAGAAAAGCATTTTATATTGATTTGCTTTAAAGAATAATAATGCCTAGAAAGGACCTATTCTGGGTATACGTCTAGAGTTTGTTAGAGGGCTTAACTCGAGTATTCATAGTATAGGAAAAGTAACTTAAACTGAAGTAAAAATGTTTGTATGAAAAACAGATAGTCCTATTTACGACTACAGCGTGGCAGTGTTTTTTTTTTCAAACAAAGCTTACATAACTTCAAATTAATTAATACGAAGTAGCTCATGCTAAGCCCTCAGATTAGTTATACCTAATAATAATTCGAAAATTATTCTACACGATTTCAGTCCCTCTATCATTAAAATATTTTAATATAATTCTGTGCAGCAAAATTACGTGCAGCAAACTGCATGTTTGCCATAATTCTGTTCTAATTTGTAACAATACGCATTGAGTAAAACTATTCACCAAAGAGCATAGTCCGATATTATATTAACTTCAGTTGGTACGCAAAATGTCAAGGGTAGGTCGATTCGTCCATTACATATTTGATCTGTGGCTTAATTTTTGCGGTTCAGCAGGCTCAGAGCATACAAGATGGCGATAACTAGGTCGTTAAGTTTCCATTTTAGGACTTGTTATGTGGGAGGATATGTGGTGGAAAGAATATGAGGGCATATTGTTATAATTTACCTAGTGCATAGTTTTAATGCACTCGAATGAGTGGGTGTAAGCTGTTGTACATAAGTAAAGTAAGTAGATATACCACAAAAAGTTTTGAGAAAAAACGTTTTTATGTATAAGGCACTGGCCACTTGTTATTATTTTGATAATTTTGGTTATTTAAAGATAAAAGTACCATTGTTCGAATTTCGAATTTCCCTCCACATTTTTTTGAGAGCCAAATTAATTATCGTGTCTCATTTAAAAATGGATCTGCATCGAGAACATTTTCGTGCAATGATTTTCTACAATTTTAAATGTGGCCTAAAACCTGGTGAGTCATTTAATCAACTTCAAATGGCTTTTATGGATGAAGGATCTTCAAAAGCAACCATCTACCGTTGGCATAGCGAGTTCAAGCGTGGTCGCCTTACTTTGGGCGATGAACAAAGGAGTGGTCGTCCTTAGACGGCTGTCACGGAAGAAGGTGTGTTGGCAGCAAAATATTTTTTTCAAGAAAAATTTTTTTTTTCAAAATTTTTTTTCAAGAAAACAGGCAAATTACATAGGAAGAGATTCAGCATACACTGCAGATTGGTAGGAAAAGCGTTCACAAGATTCTACACGAGCACCTTCGCGTGAGGAGGATAGTTTCGCGCTGGGTGCCGCACAACCTGAGGTGCCGCACAACCTGAGTTGCCGCACAACCTGAGGTGCCGCACAACTTGAGGTTCCGCACAACCTGAGGTGCCGTGATATGATTCAAAAATTTAAAACAGGATCGTCTCGGCGCGTTTACGGCATTGTGACAAGGAACGAATCCTGGATTTATCAATACGATCCAGAAACAAAGTGTCAGTCGACAATTTCACGAGTTGACAGTCGATCAAAACGAACCAACGCCTACGAAAGTAAAGCGATCGAGATGCCGAGGGAAAATTTTGATTGTTAATTTCTTCACTTACGGGATATCTGGTTATAATTCCATTACGAGAACAAAGTAGCATTAACGCCGAATGGTAAACCACAAAATGTCTGCCAGAAGTTTTGTCTGTAATGAGCAACAAGCGACCGAACACCGGGCTCCGCAGGGTACTGCTTCACCATGAAAACACGCCCGCGCACTCTGCGCTCAAAACGAGGGACTTCCTGGACACCACACCGATCACAGGCTTGGGTCACCCTCTTTACAGACCTGATCTGGCACCGTGTGACTTCTTTTTATTTCCTAAAATAAAAAATCAGCTTAAAGGGATACAGTTTTCATCGCCGGAAGACACGCTAGCAGCGTTCGAGAAGGCCGTGGAAGAAGTGTCTGCGGCTGACTGGAAAAAATGTTTCGAAAATT
This sequence comes from Apoda limacodes, assembly GCA_946406115.1. Lineage (NCBI taxonomy): Eukaryota > Metazoa > Arthropoda > Insecta > Lepidoptera > Limacodidae > Apoda > Apoda limacodes. The sequence goes on from OX291559.1 coordinate 16,494,554, forward strand.
GGTTCAGACGCATAAAACTTTGTATACAGTGGAGAGTTCTCTGAAAAGATTTAATTAAAATATTTTATCCAAGTTAGGTTTTTAGTTTCTCAAAACTTCTTGAGTGTCCCACGTAAAAAATACATAAATAATTTACATCATAATAAATTTCTGCAAACCTAGATTTTTCACTAGTTTAGGATCCCAGATAAGGAAGGAGAAATTAAAAAATGCCACAAGCACATACAAGTCGGACTCTTGCACTTAAGGTTTCGGTCGTACCACCACCAAAATAACAAGATAGATTTCATAACTAAAATCTGGAAAATAACTACCTTTTTAGAAAATAGCTGCCAACTACATAATATATGTTCTCGTATAGTGCTGACCAGTCATTCCTTTTATAGTTCGTTGAAAACTGGCAAAAGGGTTACAATTATTTCTTCAAAATTGGTAACTTATGGAATGTAATAACCACCTTAGTCCAGATACACTGCTATCAAAAGCAGTGTTGCCACGATAAGATCACCACTCACTACCGGTCAACCAGGACTAAAGACGTATGTAAAGTCCACAAGCAGCACTGGGCCCGCGTGTGGCTGTGGCGCGTATATTCCAAATCACCCTCGCTTATGAGGGTAGGCCGTGCCCCAACAGTGGGGACATATGAAGGCTGGCAAAAGATAAGAGCAAGAGTACTGCCGCTTAAGCGTGAAGAGTAGGGATTGAAATCCCGCAAAATGGGATCCCACACTTTCAAAACGTACTTTTTTGTAAAAAATTGAAATATGTATTTTGAGAGAATATTTTTGTATTTTTTTTAAAGGTTAATAGCTGGAGATTCTTAAGATGTAAACCATTTAGAACAATTTGCACGACCCTAAAAATAATTATGCTATGTTTTTTACTATCTAAAGTATTTTAGAGCGCAACCTCGCTACCTGCTGTCCAATTTTAGTAGCTAATTACACTTAAAATTGCGTTCAGCAAATGTTTGGCCTTAAGTGACCAATTCGTGATGGAGTCAGTGTAACTGACAGCTCGCATTATTGTAGGAATGGTGAACTTGGGCCTTGGACCGCGGAATATTAATGTGCGGGTCGGTGCAGCCTGACACTTAATTAGTTATCGTTTAATTAGTAAGTTATGTGAAATAATAATAGATTAAATGTGGTATTTCTTATAAATGGTGTTGATTTGTCTGATTAGCAGATTGACCTGCTGCTTTAATTGATTTATTATTTAATGATTACAGGTAGTGGTAGGAAGAACTACCTGTTATGGGTTTTGACCTTTTGTGATCTACATGTATGTATATCTTCACTATCTAAGCTAAGCCTTTAAGCTTGAAGTCATAGAGAGACTAACTCCGAGTCAGTCTGCAACCATTTTGTATAGTCCTGAGAACACAAGTATGGAGTCAGGGAGATAGTATCAGAAACTCTTCGTGACGTCTGAGTTACGTTTAGTGCGATGCAGGCGCTTCGTACGTGTCCGGCTTCAAGGCCGGTGGGTCAACTGTCACTAGGCTGCGGCCAGATTGCTACCACCTGCAGCGAATACATAAGTGCTAAAATTACAAGATGGTGGACACACCCACCTGGTGGGCAGCTAGAATAACACGATGACTTCGCACTGGACGTGGCTTGTGGCTTGTGGCTTGCAAGTCTCTTGGTTGTCATTTGGTACCTGCAGTCATTGGCTTGTTGGCACATAAAAATGTCGCTTTCAAAAATATAACAAATTATTCACTTCTGTCTAACTCGTTTCATCAGCTTGCTACATGCCAGGTAGCTAACTAGGCGACAAGCTTGCAGCCAAGATAGTCCCCTGTTGAGTAGCTAGGTGATAATTCTCGAAAGTTTTAAATTGCCTGGCGACCAACTAGGACTAGGCTCTAAGCAAGCCACCTAGCACCCTAGCAGTGCGTCCGCGGTCTAAGGTATAATAATATACATATGTTTAAAAGCATTAACTTGCTTTTACTTATCCTGCCATATTGTCTGCCGTAGAAGTTAATTTTGATCCACTTTAATTTATTGGATAGAAATTTGCAAACGTTGGGTTTGCGTGAAAATGCAATTTTAAAAACTTCATGCTATTGAATTTTGCATAAACTTTGCGTTTAATAAGTAAAAATGTTATTTAAACAAACGTTGTCTATCTGTCTGCGTGAAACTTTTAAGTCATTTATGTATGTGTTATCTTTAAGGTTATATGTCTTTAAAAATACCTTATCTATACATATAAAAGGCTTTGTCCTGAATGACTGATGGATCAACGCACAGCCTAACCCGCTGATCGTAGAGACCTGAAACTTGGAGGATGTATTCTTCGTATGACGTAGGCATCCGATAAGAAAGGATTTTCCGGAATTCTACCCCTAAGGAGGTGAAAAAGGGAGGCAAAGTTTGTATGTGACAACGTGATTCCTTGGTCCAATCTACTTCAAATTTTGTATAAATCTTTTTTAACAGAATTAATGGAAGACGTATTTCGTATTTTATTGAAATTCATCCCCTAACGGGGTTAAAAAGGGGTAGAAAGTTATTTGGCGGTTATTTGCTTCGAAGTTGATATCAATACTCCTTACTGCTTTTGATTTAAATTACATTTTATTTTGACACATGTTTGAAAACTTAATCAGATTTTATTCAAAAAAGGTTGAACTTACTTAAAAACATAAACAACTTCAATACTGTTAAAAAATGGATGTCTCGAATGTCACCGTACTATATTAGTCCCTCATTTAAGGGATTTCTAAGCTCAAAGAGGCTATGCGTTTTTTAGGTGTTTGATTTTTTGTGTACAATAATACTTAAAGTTTTCTTTAGCTACCTATCTTGTACACATAAGATGCTTTGTCCTGAATGACTGACGGATCAACGCACAGCCTAAACCACTGATCGTAGAGACCTGAAACTTGGCGGGTGTGTTCTTTGTATGACGTAGGCATCCGATAAGATAAGGTTTTGTTGAAAGGGTGAAGTGCGAGTCGGATTCACGCAATAAGGGTAAACCGATTGTAATGAAATTTTGGTAAGTTTTTATGCACAAGCCGGGTAATGTTTCTGAGAAAGAAAAAATGGTCAAGTGCGAGTCGGACTCGCGCAATAAGGGTAAACCGATTTTAGTGTTATTTTGGTTAGTTGTTATGCACATGCCGGGGAAGGTTTCTGAATTAGCACAACCCTATTAGGTTGTATTCAAAAAAAAAAGTTTGCTGGTTCAGCTATATTTATATAAAAGAAGAAATTGCTTGGCTGACTGACTAATCGATCAATGTACATCTGAAACCGCTGTGTCTAGAAGCATGACATTTTGCACAAACGTTCCTTAAATGACATAATTGTGCACTAAGAAGGGATTTCTGAAAATTAATCCCCTAAGGGGGTAAAATATGGGTTGGCAGTTTGCATGAAAAAGGGTTAAAACTAAACTAAACTTGGCTTAAACGTTAAAAATTAAGATTCATGTGATTCACCGTTGAAAAATTATTTTCTAGACGGCAAGACAGAGGATGAAAATGTGTATGAGAATTCCGATGCTATTGTAAACAGTCAAAAGCTATTTTTTTAAAAAAAGTTTACGCAGACGAAGTCGCGTGAATAAGCTAGTCTATACATATAAAATTCTTTTTCCTGAATGACTGATGGGTCATCCCACAGCCTAAACCGCTGATCGTAGAGACCTGAAACTTGGAGGGTGTGTTCTTTGTATTACGTAGGCATCCGATAAGAAAGAATTTTCCGAAATTCTGCTCCTAAGGGGGTGAAAAAGGGGGGCAAATTTTGTATGGGACAACGTTATTCCTTTGGTCCAATCTACTTCAAATTTTACATAAACCTTTTTTAACAGAATTGATGGAAAACATGTTTCGTATTTTAGTGAAATTCATCCCCTAACTGGGTTAAAAAGGAATAGAAAGTTTTTTTGGCGGTGATTTGATTCGAAGTTGATGTCAATAGTCCTTACTGCTTTTGATTTAAATTACATTTTATTTTGGACATGTTTGAAAACTCAAACAGATTTTATTCAAAAAAGGGTTGAACTTACTTAAAAACATAAGCTAATACGCTTTATATTACTATATTACTACCTCCTTTGAAGGTTTCTTACAAAGAGAATATAATCACTATGTTTTAGTTTCCAAGCTTAAAGAGGTTATGCACTTTTTAGGTGTGTTTGGTGTATTCTAAACCTAAAGCGCTGATCGTATAGACCTGAAACGTAGAGGGTGTGTTCTTTGTATGACGTAGGCATCCGATAAGATAGGATTTTCAGAAAGGGTCAAGGGGTAAACCGATTGTAATAAAATTTTGGTAAAGTTGTTATACACACGCCGGGGAATGTTTCCGAGACAGAAAAAAGGGTCAAGTGCGAGTAGGACAGAGTCAAGTGCGAGTCGGACTCGCGCAATAAGGGTAAACCGATTGTTTTAAATTTTGGTATGTTGTTAAACACACGCCGGGGAATGTTTCTGAGAAAGAAAAAAGGGTCAAGTGCGAGTGAGACAGGGTCAAGTGCGAGTCGGATTCACGCAATAAGGGTAAATCGATTGTAAAGAAATTTTAGTAAGTTGCTACGCCGGAGAAGGTTTCTGAATTAGTAAAACACTTTCACAATAGGCTAGTGCGGCAGTTGTTTAAAAAAAGAAACAACGTTCGCTGGGTCAGCTAGTATTAATATATACGTTATATGTAGTAGGTACACGTTTCAGAGCAGCTTTCTACTTCGAACGCTTATATTGCGTAATGAGTACCATGACAAAGTTTTTCTAGGGACTAAAGTATGGAGTTCTTGAAGGAAGGAGTAGTTAGATTTTAAAAAGATCGGCAACGGGCGTGTAATGCCTCTGGTCTAGCACACGCCTATAGGCTACGGCTTAGCATCAATATATTGTATACATAACATCCGTATATGTATAGAAAAACGGAAGTTTATTAATACCAGCTGATGGGGTACAAAACCTTTTTAGATTTTTTATACCAGTTGATGGTGTATATAACGAGATTTTTTTTTCCTATTAGTTACTGCCAAGTGTCAGTCGAGCTGGAGCTAAAATAAAAAATAATTTAAAAAATTTGTGGTCGCTGATCTGGAGCTTATTGGGAATAGAAAAATGTATGAAAGTACATTCACGGGTTTCGAGAGATAGGTCAGACTTCCATACTTTTTTGTCTCGAATTCCATGATTCGAATAAGTTCACTGTACGAAACCAGAGCGCTCGGTGCGTGATTCCAATTCACACTTGCCCGATTTTAAATGTAGAATATTGGTGAAAGAAAGAAATCGTCCAGCAATCTCTATCGGGTTGAATAACCTAGTTCTAGAGATTGATCAAGGTTTACGTAAAGCTTGTCGGCTGACCTTCATTCTGGGAACCTTTATAGGCTTTGTTATAATGTAAATGTAAGGAACCGGTGAAGTGTGTGTCGCCAAGTGCTGTAGGTTTTTGTAATTGCCCGTCACATTTTTTTTTAATTTTAAATAGAAAATCCAAAAAAATTAATAAGTACGCTGAAATAAATAGGTTACGTTATTTTCGAAAATTTTTTATACAATCCCTAAGAAAACAGCCCATTATTAATGCGGTAGGACACACACAAGGAGGCAAACTCTCTGTCCTCAGACTTAAGGTTTCGATTAAGGTAGGGCTGGACCTGCTCAAGGAGAAACACTGCTAGAGTACATCAACGCCAGCTTCACCTTGTCTTCCAAATGATCTCGGAAATTAGCGTCGCAGAAGATGACAACACCAAGGATCCCAAGGCTCTTGGAGATGATGAAAGGTGTGTTTTGGAATTGTTGGACCGAATACCTTAGTATTTGATATTAATTTCAACTTGGTACCTACACAGGATCGTTCCTGAAAAAGAGGTTTCGACAGACAGACAAACAGACCGACAAACAGACAACAAAGTGATTCTAAAAGGGTTTATTTTCCTTTTGAGGTACGGAACCCTCAATATGCTACGAACCATGCCATGTGAAATGAAATATAGTAATATCGTATTGGTTACAATTTAATGGTAAGTAATAGTAAGTATGATGTAACATGCCTCAAACTAAATAGATTTAATCGAAATAAAAAAAACTGACGTGATGATAGTCACAAGTGGTATCGATTTATCATTGTATATATGGAAACAGTTAACGGCGGCAACCTAGAAAATCCATTAATAGTACTTATGTAAATAAAATATGTGCACGCGTAGTAGTTTAAGGCGAGCATGGCGGGAGATTGTTGGAGTTTCTGTCACACCGTTGCAAATAGATATATACTTCCTGTTTCAGATTTTTATTCTAAACGCTTAACGCCAGTTGAAACTTGTAATATTTAGGGCAGGGCATTTAATAAAAGAAAACAATGCATGTGCGTCTGCCGGCCGTGTCGAAGGTTCTGGTATCAAATCCTGGTAGGAGCCACAAAGAGTATCAATTTGCCATGTGAAAAGTTGTGTCAAGTGTGGTTTGTGCCATGAGTGACAAAGTGGAATTTTCTATTATAATATTTTTTTTATTTCGGTGGTGGCCGAGGCGTTTAAATTTAACTTTATGTCCCAAGTAGCGGAGGTTCGAACATCGGGTTCAACGTGTACCAATGAGTATTTTTTAATTTTCTCAAGTACACTGATTTATTTATTCACACGACTGGCTTTTTGGTGAAGGAAAACATCGTGAGGAAACCTGCATACGTCAAGAAAAAAAAGACGTATGTGAAGTTCACAATCTACACTGGACTCGCATGTAGACTATGTCTCAAACCACCTTCGCTTATAAAGGAAGGCCGTGCCCCAACAGTGGGGACGTATGAAGGCTGGCAAGACAAGACAATATTTTTTTATAAAATATATTTTTATTTTTCTAAAACCTAAAAATAATCTAAAACAGTCCATCGTTAGACACACAAACAAAGAGAAGTAGCATTTTTAACCGAGGAAGAAAGACGGAGGTTCACCTTTTACTTCGATTTTGATGATCCTTTATTATTAGATAAGGTCGATGTTGGTACCATTTATAATCGAAATTTGTAATTTTTTACTTGCTGAATTATCACCGGCGAATTGATCTTGTTAAAATTTGGCATACATCTGTAGTTCTGACGTTGTAGTTCTGATGACACAATTATTCAAAAATTAAGCAGGTAATTAAGTAAGAATTAGATTTTAGCTAACAACAAAAATAAAAAATGCATTTAAGGGCATAAAAGATAAATACTCGTATATGGATACTCAACCAAAACGTTTCTCTTCTCGAACTTTCTAATCAAACATTATTCATATTCACTACGGTGTAAATTCAGTCTCTTCCTCGAGACTTGAACTTGATTGGTTTAAAAAACAGTGGAATGTTGATAGCCTTCTGAAAAGAGTCAAGTGTGAAAGGAATAGGTATCAGCTGCAGCTTACTTTTAGCCTCTCTATGTGGCACTATCTGTCGTCTAGGTCATTTCGGGTCTCGACATTGGCTTTCGAGCATATGTAAGAAGTTTTTTTTTTCACGAAACGGAAGGGTCAAACTGTACTAACATCCTGTTGTAGTATCTTAGTTATAATTCTGTTAATGATCTAAATTAAACGTGCACTGCATATTGCCCGCTGTTTCGCCCACGTTAAATAAATTCTGTTTTCGGCGAGGAATTTCCTACTAAAGCAGCAACTTAAAAAACAGCTTTAGAGTAGCCTCAGTAAGTATACTGAGTTACTGAGTAATAACCTGCCTGCTGAAACGAGGTTTGTGTGGTTTGTGTGCGGGAATCAAACCCACACCGGGTTTGAATTCCGCACAGGACAAACGAATGTGATGAACTTCTGTGTGTGTCCTAAGTCTGGGTGTTTCCTATGTATGATATGCATGTATTTACAAGGATAATATATATATCCGTTCAATTGGCTGGTATCCCCATAGTCCAAGCCTTGCTTAGCTTGAAAACAGACGCTGCTGTATGATTTGTCCAATTATTGTCTATTATTATTTTTGAATATCGATTTATATTTGTAATATATATTATAAGAATGAATCCCGACCCCCTCAATTTTCCATTTTTAATTCACTCCTTATTTATGTGTAGTCAAAATATAAGTAAAAACATAGATTGTAAAGTAAGCATTAAGCTAGCAAATTATGGTAATAGATTTTCCATAACTTATGTAATGAAGTTAATTTACAATTTAACAGTAAGCTGTCCTTCAATTCGAAAGATATGTTTGTCACAGTAGAACTCTTTTTTTTTTTTTATATTATAATGTTCTCGCACGGTCTTAGCAGACCATTTATGCATTTGCCAGAGTCAAAGTCAATTATATTACCGCGCGTCCTCGTTTTCAAGTCCCAAGATTGGGCGGGAGATTTGGTGTGGATCCTCAGACATTGCGCGTCATGTCCTGCTTATTTCTTCATAATTCACTATTAATGAGCCTTCGCTGCACAATTCTTAACACGCTTACGTAAAACATTGCTAAATTATATACACCGAAAGACACTATATGAATTTAGAAAAATTCAACAGAAAAAAACACCAGTCCTTCTTAAGATTCGCGCCAAAACTCCAGAACTCTATTTGAGAACAACATAGTCGAATACAGATTAACACTCATAAGGCAAATGTGTTTGCGCATAGGGCTCCCTAATAAAAATAAAATTTTAGTGATAGATATCCTACCTAAAAATTTCAATATTATCTATACTAATTTGTTTGCCCTTAATACACGTCGCAACGGACCATCCAATTGAGCTGAAATTTGGCACAAAGATAATTGAAGAGAGGGAGAAGGACATAGGCTAGGTACTAAAAAAAAAAATTAGAAGTTTTTTTATCAAAAATACTGCAAGAAAAACGACGATATATTTAAACGAACTATAGCTGGCAGGAATTGCCAATAACCGAATTTAGAGGGGGCGATAATACCTGAATATGATTTTTCGGATGTTTCTGAGTTTTTTTACAGTATTGCCTCTATACTAACGCGGAACTTTTTCTATAAGTAATTATATTATGAAATCAATTGCCTAAAAGCTACTCGAAATTATATTTCAGTTAAACTGTAATTACAGTATAGTTACCGAAAAAGTAGACCATGGAGATAGATTACAAGTCAATAAAGGTCAATTTTGATTATATATTAGATAGCAAAGTACAGATGTTAAGTGATTGAAATAATGTATAACTGTACTGTAGATCAATAGAAATTACCATACTATTATAGACCCAATTTGTTAAATAAACATTGTGTATAGGTACCTACTCATATGACAACATTATGATTTAGTATTCGTGACTTTCAATCATGTTATTAGTGCGAAAGTTAAATTGTATGTCTGTCTGTTTATTATTTTGTAGTTTACAGACCTCAAAAGCAAAAAAGACAGCGACAAAGATAAGGATGCCACGGTCGAACGGACGACCCGTTTTCCTGATGTTGAGCGGTTACCGCATTATTACATGGACTCCTGTAATACCGCGACTTATTGCCAACCCTTTAAAAGTGTATTTTTTTAATAACTGAACCCTAAACATGCAGAGGGTTATTAAACAAGAAATAAACGTAAATAATGTTTATGACGAACAATTTAAGCTATATGTTAAACAATAATTAAAAAGTTAAAAACAAACTTATTAATTCTGTTAATGATCTAAATTAAACGTGCACTGCATATTGCCCGCTGTTTCGCCCACGTTAAATAAATTCTGTTTTCGGCGAGGAATTTCCTACTAAAGCAGCAACTTAAAAAACAGCTTTAGAGTAGCCTCAGTAAGTATACTGAGTTACTGAGTAATAACCTGCCTGCTGAAACGAGGTTTGTGTGGTTTGTGTGCGGGAATCAAATCCACACCGGGTTTGAATTCCGCACAGGACAACCGAATGTGATGAACTTCTGTGTGTGTCCTAAGTCTGGGTGTTTCCTATGTATGATATGCATGTATTTACAAGGATAATATATATATCCGTTCAATTGGCTGGTATCCCCATAGTCCAAGCCTTGCTTAGCTTGAAAACAGACGCTGCTGTATGATTTGTCCAATTATTGTCTATTATTATTTTTGAATATCGATTTATATTTGTAATATATATTATAAGAATGAATCCCGACCCCCTCAATTTTCCATTTTTAATTCACTCCTTATTTATGTGTAGTCAAAATATAAGTAAAAACATAGATTGTAAAGTAAGCATTAAGCTAGCAAATTATGGTAATAGATTTTCCATAACTTATGTAATGAAGTTAATTTACAATTTAACAGTAAGCTGTCCTTCAATTCGAAAGATATGTTTGTCACAGTAGAACTCTTTTTTTTTTTATATTATAATGGGCTCGCACGGTCTTAGCAGACCATTTATGCATTTGCCAGAGTCAAAGTCAATTATATTACCGCGCGTCCTCGTTTTCAAGTCCCAAGATTGGGCGGGAGATTTGGTGTGGATCCTCAGACATTGCGCGTCATGTCCTGCTTATTTCTTCATAATTCACTATTCATGAGCCTTCGCTGCACAATTCTTAACACGCTTACGTAAAACATTGCTAAATTATATACACCGAAAGACACTATATGAATTTAGAAAAATTCAACAGAAAAAAACACCAGTCCTTCTTAAGATTCGCGCCAAAAGTCCAGAACTCTATTTGAGAACAACATAGTCGAATACAGATTAACACTCATAAGGCAAATGTGTTTGCGCATAGGGCTCCCTAATAAAAATAAAATTTTAGTGATAGATATCCTACCTAAAAATTTCAATATTATCTATACTAATTTGTTTGCCCTTAATACACGTCGCAACGGACCATCCAATTGAGCTGAAATTTGGCACAAAGATAATTGAAGAGAGGGAGAAGGACATAGGCTAGGTACTAAAAAAATATAATTAGAAGTTTTTTTATCAAAAATACTGCAAGAAAAACGACGATATATTTAAACGAACTATAGCTGGCAGGAATTGCCAATAACCGAATTTAGAGGGGGCGATAATACCTGAATATGATTTTTCGGATGTTTCTGAGTTTTTTTACAGTATTGCCTCTATACTAACGCGGAACTTTTTCTATAAGTAATTATATTATGAAATCAATTGCCTAAAAGCTACTCGAAATTATATTTCAGTTAAACTGTAATTACAGTGTAGTTACCGAAAAAGTAGACCATGGAGATAGATTACAAGTCAATAAAGGTCAATTTTGATTATATATTAGATAGCAAAGTACAGATGTTAAGTGATTGAAATAATGTATAACTGTACTGTAGATCAATAGAAATTACCATACTATTATAGACCCAATTTGTTAAATAAACATTGTGTATAGGTACCTACTCATATGACAACATTATGATTTAGTATTCGTGACTTTCAATCATGTTATTAGTGCGAAAGTTAAATTGTATGTCTGTCTGTTTATTATTTTGTAGTTTACAGACCTCAAAAGCAAAAAAGACAGCGACAAAGATAAGGATGTCACGGTCGAACGGACGACCCGTTTTCCTGATGTTGAGCGGTTACCGCATTATTACATGGACTCCTGTAATACCGCGACTTATTGCCAACCCTTTAAAAGTGTATTTTTTTAATAATTGAACCCTAAACATGCAGAGGGTTATTAAACAAGAAATAAACGTAAATAATGTTTATGACGAACAATTTAAGCTATATGTTAAACAATAATTAAAAAGTTAAAAACAAACTTATTACGATTAAAAACATTTTTAGAAATTTGACCGAAATTGAAGATAACCTTTTAGACTGATAACCTTTATCATCAGACCCTGGATATCATCTAAAGCCAGTCACAAGACTTGTCACTACAAATCCAACGAGCCCAAACTCGATGGGGTTTCGTCGTTTCGTTACAGAGTTCCTATAGCTTGCCAAGGTAAGGATTACAATATGGGGTTCTACAAGAGAGAAGTTATTACATTTTAAAAGGTTTGGTAACGCCAAGTGATGCCTCTAGTGTTGTAAGCGTAAATTGGCCGCGGTGACCGCCTACCGTCAGGCGGGCTTTTGGCTTGTTTGCCCCCTTGTATATGCTTAATTTCAGCTGAATCAACCGGGAGGTGGGTCTGATTTGCAAGGTTGAATTACAAACCCACAGACACCGGGACTATATAAAAGCTTGTAAAAACACATTTCACCTAACATAGTTAGCTGTTTTTTTTTAATGACGTCACTGTGTTACTTTACGTACTTCTATGTAGTATGTACAACGTACTACAGCGAAATAAAATACAATTACCTTCGAAATAATGCTCACGGCTACTTCCTACCATCGCACTGCTCGACATCGGCAGGGACTTCATTCTCACACTTTAGAACCTAAATGGTCGCGTAAAGTACGGTATAAAAGAAACTTCCTCCCTTTGAACAATTGGGTTGTGGAATGAGCTCCATGCCAAGGTTTTCTCTAAGGAATACAGTATGGGACTAGTATAGTATTATATAATCTGTGGTATAGGGTTCTCCAAGAAAGAAATTATTAGATTTTTGACGGTTCGGCTACGCGCAATGGATGCCCCCAGGTGTTGCAAGCGTCCATAGACTGCGGTGACCGCTTATTAACATGCGGACCGTAACCTTGTTTGCCACCTTAGTGGTATAAAAAAGATATGATTATTGATGCCTTACGTAGCTGTGCTGGGGTACACTACTAAACGATAAAAAGTTTATCAGAAGAACTATATCTCTGATCGATGCAGATATTCTCACAGATAAAGATTGTTAAATGTATGAAGTAGCCGGACTCAAGCACCACTTATAATATGTACCTACCTATAACACTTAATATTTCTTAATAACTATTTAGTTATCTATAGGTGTGTTACTCTAGTAAGACAGTTTTTGATTGAAATGCCAAGATCGCTTTCGTAACGCAATTACTGTTAGGAAGTCGTTAAATTTTTAAGCGTTTTCAAGCCAAACGTTATATATTTATGGTATTAACGTTTTTGTTTCCATTTAGGTCGTATAATCATAGATTCTGCCAGATCTGCCTTGATAAACTAAGGCCTTTCGCTGTTAAAGGGATGGTCGCCCACGCCGGTTACCGTTCGGCCTGTCTGGGATAGTGGGACTACGCCAGGGGCATGATTTAGATGACACCAAGTTTTATACCAGGCCAGAAAACTTTTTTTAAGAAATTATCCTGGATTACACAGGCCCTTCTGCGTGAGAGTCACTACGCTGTCTTATCACACACATTAAGGACACGTTTGCATGTAAACGTGACATTTGTATTTTAAACGGTAATAAGATTCAATATTATTGACTGATCGTGACTATAACTATGACCAACTATTTAACCAAGTAGAATAAGACGTAAACAAAAAGAATAGACAAATGGATTTGTAATACGCCGATATTATTATGGGTACTGAATGTGACGGCCATACTCCGCCCTACTCAGTGATAAATTGCTCACATATGATGTTGATGTATCTACAGCATGACGGCCAAAGCCTTTATCCATACAACTATTATGCTGGTCGCACATGATGGGTTTCAAAGTGAGAACATTTTAATGCGCACGCTTGGTTGGAACGGTTGGGGAACTTTTTCGTTGAATGTACGTCCGTACGTCAGAACAGCGCTCATGGGGAAAAACCGCGGCGGGGAAGGGGAAGAGGGGCGGAAGGCGCGCGCGTGTAGCCGCTGCCTCTCTCGCTCTCAGTTCTCACTTTTGCGGATGTACGTAAAGTTAGCAAAGCAACTATCGCAAATCGAAATGAAGTAAGTTGCATAATTTACTAACTACTTACTAACTAACTTTACGTTAAGTTAGCAGAACACAAACGAAAAAAATGGGATGTAGAAGAAACCAAATACACAGGAATTTGCCATGATTTATCCGTAAAAAAATTAAATTTGCCGCTTTTATATTTCTTGAGTAACATATAAGCCACGGCAAATTCCTATGTATTTCGTTTTCTCTAAATCCCATTTTTTTCGTTTGTGTTCTTCTAACTTAACGTAAAGTTAGCAGATAACTCTGTAACTCAAGAAATAAAACAGCGACAAATTTTATTTTTTACGAATAAGCCACGGCAAATTAGCGACAAATTTGGTTTTCTCTAAATCCCATTTTTTTCGTTAGTGTTCCGCTAACTTTACGTAAAGTTAGCAGATAACTCTGTGACTCAAGGGTTCAAATATTTTCAGAATAGGTTCTGAACATAGCAATTCTCTAATTTTATCAAATGATTCCTGACATTCTGCAGACCAAATAAATTTCACATCCAATGATTGCACTATGTGGTAGAAATTTATGATGGAAATTTACTTTTCCGAGGAATTGTCGTACATTTTTACTTGTTTTTGGAACTGGAAAGTTTTTTACTGCAGTTAAATAGTCTTTTATAGGTCTGATTGAATTGTTTTTTTATTATGTGCCCTCAGTATTTGGCGTAATTATTAGCAAAAGAACATTTCGAAAACTGTAGTCTGAAGCCTTCTGTTAGGATTGCCTCCATTAATCTAGATAGAGATGTAATAAATGATCTTTAAAAGTTTTTGAAAAAATTAAGATATCATCTATGAAATTTACTGCAAAACTAGAGAGTTCGAATTTTCTAATTACATTTCCCAGTATTCTTTGGAAAATGGCTGGAGCAGTCTTTAATCCAAATGCAGTCTTGTATCTATCTTGAATTTTCAAAGGAATTGACCAAAATGCTGAATTAAAGTCTAAAGTCGAAAAATATTTGCAGTTTACTGTTTTTATCATTAAATCCTCAATCAGTGGAAAAGGTTGTGACTGAGGGACGACAATTTTATTTAATTCTCTGAAATCTATATACAATCTTGTTTTTCTATCGTCTTCTTTTTTGTATGCTAGAGTTACTGGCGCAGCAAATGGGCTATAAGAATCTTCAATCAATTTTTTTTTAAATAGCTTTGATATTTGATTTCTATCTTTTCTATCTTCAGGTGTGCATCGGTATGGACGTTTGTAGCAATATTTATCTACCATTAAGTCAATATGAGCTTCATAGTCTCGTACAGTACCAATGTCATATTTATCCTAAGCAAAGACCGGAGTGTATTTTTCTACCAACTTATCAATTTCTGATTGTTGGTATAAATCTAGATGGTTCACTATTATTTCTAATTCATTAGAGTATATATTATCATTGAAATTTATTTTACATTTATTCGAATATATATTTGTTTCAATTTCGTCACCTAGTACATCAGGAATTTCATCATATTTTATATTTTCTTCATTTGAGGTTACCTTCTTTTCTTTTGGATTGTTACATTGTATAACTTCTAAATTTTCATTTTGATTTAATTTTTTTTTATGCCATCCAAACCAATTAGAAAATCATAGTTAAAGTTTTCATTATGTACTATAAAAACATCCATATTTCTTTCAATGTTTTCGATTTTTATTTTTAGTTTTACCATACCTTTGGTTTTCTTCTCACCATTAATAGTCTTCAAGTTAATCTTTTTATATTATTTGCATTTTCCTTTGGATTTATTTTTAATAATCTTGCATTAATTAATGACACATTTGAACCTAAATCATAAATTCCAGAAACATTTAAAGTATCATTCAACAATAACTTGTTGGGGTTATGGACCTGTTTATTTAAAGCAGTAGATCGTTTTATAACAGATGTTATTTATTATTATATAATCACATACACAATTATATTAATGACAACAAGAAACAATGAGAAGAATAACAAATGGTTGCCATAGATACAAATATGATGTGCATTGACATGGAACTATGAAAACAACATAGGTCCAACACCTCCACTTCAATGCATACTCCTTAAAATATTATACTACTTAGTTAATCCAAGCCACTTCACAAATTTCTCAAATTTGCCTTTTCCAAGGGTTTGGTAAGTATATCAGCTAGCATGTCCTTAGAAGGTAAGTATTGAACTTCCAATATTTTTTCATCAATCAATTCCGTTAAAAAGTGGTGACGCACATCAATGTGTTTAGTTTTAGAACTTATCAATCTATTTTTACTTAAATTTATAGTGCCCATGTTATCGCAAAATACCTTAAAATGGAGAACATTTATATCTTGTATCTCTTTAATTAATTGTCTGAACCATATGACTTCTTGAGCAGTACTAGATAGAGCCATGTATTCAGCTTCTGTTGTTGAAAGAGCAACAGTTTTTTGTTTCTTGCTGAACCAATTTATTGCACCACCATATAGGGTTGAACAACTTCCTGTAACCGAGTGTCTATCTATTGGATTATTTCCCCAATCTGCATCTGAGTAAAATAATAGCTCATTTGTCTTCTTACCATCATATTCTAATTTGCAATCTATTGTCCCTTTAAGATATCTAAAAATTCTCTTGACTGCCTTCCAATGGCACATTTTATAACTGTTATTGTATCTGCTTAGTACATTTACACTGTAGGTAATATCAGGTCTTGATATTAGTGAAAGATACAAGAGACTTCCTATAGCTTCTTGATAAGGTACATTAATTTGAGTTGTTTCATCTTCCTCATTCAAATTTACACCAAGTTCCATAGGTGTGGTGACAGAATTACAGTCTTCCATACCAAACTTTTTAATAATAAATTCAATGTATTCCTTTTGGTCAATCCATATTTTTTTTTTCTGAAAATCTCTAGCTATGTTCATACCAAGACATTTTTTAACCTCACCTAAATCTTTCATTACGAAATTTTCTTTTAGGTTAACTTTTAATCTGTTTACTAGATTCTCATCATTATAAAAAATGATAAAGTCATCAACATAAATTGACACCACAATCAGATTTGTTTTAGTTCTTTTGTAGTAAATACAAGGATCTGCTTGTGATTGTTCTAATCCAAAATCTTTTAAAACTTTATCTAACTTCTTATTCCAACAACGGCCACTTTGTTTCAAACCATAGATTGATTTCTTTAATTTCCAAAAAATATTTTCGTCACCGGAATTCTGTAACTCCTTTGGAGGTTTGACATATATATCCTCATCAATCTCTCCATATAGATATGCAGTAGTTACATCCATTTGATCAATGTATAGATTACTTCCTGCGGCTAAAGCAAATAAAAGTCGCAATGATGCATATTTAACAACTGGAGAAAATGTTTCTTGGTAATCTATACCATATCGTTGCGAACAACCCTTTATAACCAATCTGGCCTTATATCTAAAATTTTTGTATGACTCTTTTATTTTAAATATCCATTTAGTTTTTAATAGCTTTCCGTTTGATGGCATTTCACTGGTTTCTACATATGTCTCATTTCTTAGCAATGCCTGGTGTTCTTCCTTTATTGCTTTCCTCCACTTTTCTGCATCTTCCCCAGATAATGCCTCATCTGCTGTCTGTGGTTCATCCATCGAGTTTTGCACATAGTATGTTACATAGTCTTCGTATAATTTGGGTTTAGGTATACGACTTGATCGTCTCAGGCTTTGATCATTATGTATAGTTTCATCTTGTATTTCAACTTCAGGTGAATTAATCTCAATTGAAAAATCATTTTCCTCAGCTTGAACATTCGTATTTATTTCATTTCTCGATGTTGACACATTTGCATTTTCTATTGCTTCATTAATTATTGTTGTACGGTTGACTTCATCTATTTCTTCAAAACTACTCTCATAATCATCTGAAGTCACACTAGCTACATCTTCATCCATAGTGTTACATTGTCCTCTGTTATTAGATACTGATGTATGTAAATCTTGTACTGTATTAATATTATGATCAGTGTTTAAATAGTTTATTTCATTATCCAAATCACATTTAGCAAATTTATTTTCAAAAAAATCTGCATCTCTGCTGACTGTTATGTTATTAGTTTCAGGATTTATAAATTTCCAGTTTTTAGTAGGTTCATCATATCCCAAAAATATTAATTCTTCTGTTTTAGAATCCCACTTGAGTCTTTTCTCTTTAAGAATGTGTACTAATGCTTTACAACCGAAAACTCGTAAACGGGAAAGATCAGGAATATTACCAGTCCACACCTCTTCAGGAGTTTTTCCTTTAACACTTTTGGTAGGAGAACGATTATAAAGATAAGTTGCAGTATTGGCTGCTTCAGCCCAAAAATTTTTTTTTAGTTTGGACTCGATTAACATACTTCTTGCTTTTTCTATTAAAGTTCTATTAAGTCGTTCTGCTACTCCATTTTGCTGTGGCGTGTAAGGAGCAGTCTTCTCATGTTTGATTCCAGAGTTCTTTAAAATGCCTTGAAAAACAGAACTAATATATTCTCCACCGTCGTCTGAGCGTATTGATTTTATCTTTCTTTCTGTTTCATTTTCAACTAATGTCTTAAATTCCAAAAATATATTTGGAACTTCACTTTTGTTCTTGATAAAATAAACAAAAGCTTTTCTGCTATAATCATCTACAATTAAAAATATATATTTTTTATCACCAATAGATATTTCCTCCATGGGACCACACAAATCAGTATGTATAAGCTCCAATGTCTGATTTGTTTCTCTAGTACTAGTCTTGAACGGCCTTCGAGCTTGTTTAGCTTTTATACAAATAGTACATTTGGTATCTTCTCTTTTAAAATCATCTATACCAGTTGACCAATATTTTAGAATGTTCAATGCTTTACGATTTAAATGCCCCAATCGCCGATGCCAAAGTGAAGCTTTATTTGATGTGCTTGTATTTTTATCAGTATGGGTCATTTCAGAAATATAAGCATGATGAGGTAAATCCACTTCAAGTTTATAAATTCCATTTGACTTTTTTGCCGTGGCAATAGTATCACCTTTATCATTTACTATCATTCCACCTTTTTTGTCGAAAATCACTGTGTTTCCTTTTTCTACGATCTTGCTAACTGACAGTAAATTAGCAGCAACTTCTGGTATATACAGAGCTCCTTTTACCATTAAATTGTTAATACCTCCAGTAACATTGGCTTCTAAAACAATATCACCAGCAGATTTTGCGATGATTTGTTTATTATCAGCAGCAGTAATGATTTGTTGGCAAGGTTGTACTGATGTTAATATTTCTTTTTGATTGGTAATATGTGAAGACGCGCATGAATCTAAATACCAATCCTTTTTAGTACCAATTTGTTCTTGACTATATAATGCAAAATAAGATTTTGGTTGATTTTCTCTACTAGGTTCTCCTGAGTTCCTATCTTTTATTGCACGACATGTTTTAGCTAAATGTCCTTGTTTACCACAGTTATAACATCTAAAATAGTTTCTTTTCTGTGAATAAAGTGCTGTATCTTTAATGCGATTTGTTTCTGTCACATCAATATCTTGCAATAATTTGACTTTAATGGAATCTGCACATATTTTTATTCCTGAACTCTCTAAGCCCATAATCATTGGCTTATATTCTTCTGGTAAGCCAGCTAACATTAATGTTCCAATCCACTCAGAATCTATTTTCAGCCCTATTTCATTTAATTTCTGAGCTGTTGTTATTATTTCATTGACATATTTCTCCACATTGTCATAATTTTTTAATTGTGAAGTAACTAATTTCCTTAACAGACCGACACGCCTGGTCAAACCAGAATCTTCGAAAGTGGTTTCTAAAATTTTCCAAGCTTGTTTGGCAGTTGTTGCACTCTGAATGTGAGAATAATTTACAGGTTCGATAAATAAAATAATTTTTGAAAGAGCTTTTCTATTTTTCACTTTATCAATAGTATCGGATTCAACTGCATCCCATAAATCATCAAATTCAAGCATAGCTCTCATCGCAAATTTCCATGATGAGAAATTATTTCTTCCTTGTAGTTTTTCTATTGTTAAACCACTGTGCGAAGCCATTTTTACTTGTAGAAAATTTAAAGGAAAAAATTTCAAGATAATTGTTTGTATTTTTTAGCAATTGCTGGGCCCATAACCTGTTGGGGTTATGGACCTGTTTATTTAAAGCAGTAGATCGTTTTATAACAGATGTTATTTATTATTATATAATCACATACACAATTATATTAATGACAACAAGAAACAATGAGAAGAATAACAAATGGTTGCCATAGATACAAATATGATGTGCATTGACATGGAACTATGAAAACAACATAGGTCCAACATAACTTTACTTTTATTAATGGTGGCACGTCTAGTTTTTTGGATTCTCCTCATTCAGTTCGATTTCCAATTCTGAGTTAATTACAGTTTTAACAAATGCTTTATGATTTTTGCCTTTAAACCAGCAATTTTCCTCGGGATGGTAACGTTTCCCTCTTTTCTCGTTGACGCAGTTTTGACATGGTTTTTTTCTTAAATTTTTTTGGATTGGTGTCAGTATATGTAATACTTTTTTATCGTATTTATTTTTTCCAACTAAATGCTCTAATCTTCCTACTTCATTGTAAAGATCTTCCGTTCCTTGCAAAGTTTCTCTGTTAATTTTATCAGCCACATAATTGGGTAAGCCAAATGCTATAAGA
This sequence comes from Apoda limacodes, assembly GCA_946406115.1. Classification (NCBI taxonomy): domain Eukaryota; kingdom Metazoa; phylum Arthropoda; class Insecta; order Lepidoptera; family Limacodidae; genus Apoda; species Apoda limacodes. Next base: position 16,514,921 of record OX291559.1, read on the forward strand.
TCTATAAGTGTCCCTGTATCAATTTATTTTCTTACTTCCAGTAACAACTTTTCTTTTTTTAATGCATATTCAATTTGCTTGATATTTAAAACCTAGAGCATATCTAATAGGTGACCATCCTTTGTTTGCAAATGTCTCGCAAATTTTTTTTCCCATTTATTCCATTTTGATTCCACTGTAAGTTTAATTAGCATGCAGCTGTACCAATCTACACTAGAGTGTTCCAAAAAATTTTTTTGTATTTCAATTTTCTTTTTATCTTCGTTAATTAGGAATCGTTCACATTCTTTATTAAAGTCCTTCATCCACTGGTGCGCATTTAAATTCCTGCCAGTGAATTTTTCAATCATGAAATCTTTGCAATTTTTCCTAAATTTTGAGTTTCAGTTTTTTTTTGTTTATCTTCAAGCAAATTTTCTAATAGTTTTCATTGGAGCTACTGCAACTAGGCACAGATTCAGCATTATTTGTTTTCTCCAAAATTTCTTCTAAATAAAAATCATTAAATAGTAAATTTTTTTCTTCATCCAAATATATTTTAGAAATGTCGTCTGTCAAAGTTATCCATATTTTCCTTGTTTGATATCTTTTATTTAATGATTTTTTTACCTTGGCATAGTTCAGTTGGTATTCCGAAGACTTGTCCTATAGGTGTTGCTATCGGGGTTATGCATATAATGTTTGATTTGCATTCTGCTGTTGGATTCACAACAAAATCAAACCTTAACCTTCCCATGGTTCGTGAAATATATACCAATAAAATTTAGTTTTATAATGATTATTATATCACCCTCGAATCGTTGAGAAAAGAAATAAAGACGTAATTGCGTTTCTCTGTAAATTAAAAAGAAACTACATTTAAAGCCTTTATTTAAGGTATTTTTATAGGAAATAAATAAAAACAACAAACTCTTATCCCTTGGATAAATATGTCAGTTGTGACATCTATAGGCTTTGTCAATCACGCCACTAAGATCAAAAATTAAGAAAAGCGGTCGTATATGCATGAACTGGTTTTCTTTACATATATATAAATTTTAATACGACTTTTCAGTAACAACGTCACCCGTTTAATACATACCTACACTATTACTGCCCCTAGAATAGTTTAGTAATCTAGGGTTAAATATGTCAATTCTCGTGCGTACGCCGCACCGTTAAGGCTTGCGCAGACGACGCACTTTACGTAGGTTCTTTTTTGTCCCTCAAAATAGATCACTTGTAGCTTCATTGCACAACGAACGGACTAAAAATGCCGCGTACTAGTATGTTCGATCTTGACGGATAAAAAGTCCTCCGAGCACTATCCCTCGTCTGCGCAGGCCTTTATCGTGACGCTTCCGGACCTCATTGTCTAAACTCACACACGTTACACGGAAAGCTCGTAAAGGCCCGCTTTTTTGATATAAATTAAATTAGAACTACATTGATATATAATTATTTTTTGAAGGTATATCGTTTTTGCTATATATGTAAGTAAAAAAAAATATCACATACAATAAGTTTTATTCATATTATTAGAGCTTTTATAGAAAAATTACAAAAAACCAACTTTTTACCTTCTAATTGAATAAGACTTCTATTACTAATTTAACAATCAGTGTCAATGCATTATGTCATTTCTAGAAATAAGACTAGTTTATCTTTGAAAAAAAACACTAGATATTACTCAGCACCATTTTTATTGGTACAGTTAGCGCAGAAAGGTACGATATGTTCTATGCACAAATGTTTATTGCAACGTTAAAGTTGTTTTGCCGTCTTTCTTGACTGGACACACATACTTAGCATTTTTTACGAACGTTTGCTTTCTTTGCCGAGGGCTCTTCTAATGACTCACCAATTCTTTTTCGCAATTCGCGTGGTACGCCCGAGAAAAAGGCTGCTCCTCCAACGTTGCCTGGCGTTCTCTTCCGAGTCCATTTTTTAATTTTCTGCAAAAAACACAAATAGAGTATAAAATTATATATATTAGGAACCAAAAACCCAAAAATAACTACAAAAAGCTGTATATTAAAGCATAAGCACAGTTACAATTATTAATATTGTATGTATGCAATATGGCGCAAAATTGTTACATTGACTACGGGGGTGGGTTTCACATACCTTTTTTAACTTTGTCGGCGGTCTCCGCTGGACTTATGTGTTGCTTCCAACATATAGAACAATTCAACAGCTCCAGCTACTGAGAAGAACAGCAACGTCACACGTGAAGTAACCGAAAGTCAGCAAAAATAAAATAGGCCGGGTCTGACAGACCCTACCCCCATGACGCCGGGTTAAATATATTAATAAGACACCCAAATACATAATGGTACTAAAAGCATTTTTTATAGTCACCTAAAAATGCAAAATGTACAAAGTTGTAAGTAATAAAAATAAATGCGAGTATGAAGGTTGTTTTAACAATGACAGATTTAACAAATTATTTTTCCGCACGATATATATAAAAGCTACGTTAATGCGTGGCGAGGCTCTCACCAGCGCAGGTAATAATTTATCGTTTAACAGGGTGAAGGTGAAATATTTCGAGCATGCGTTTCCTTTGTAATGTTGCCAAGTCTCACCACATAAACTACATACAACTGAAAGTTTTCGGATATTTATAAACCAGCTTCAAAAAAGGGGGTTATCAATTTGCCCATTATGTATCTATATAATATTGTTAGAATTGTACAATATTTATAAATGTTGTGATTATTGTGTGGGCAACAATATTCATACTCGTATATGCTACTCTAAGATGTGCAAAATTTCATAAGCGTATTATTGTACCTATGTTTGTATGTATGTATGAATTTAGGTTTGTTCGCGTATTTCTCTGAAACTAGCGATCAGATTTTAATAATCTGTTTTTAATTGAATTAGGTACCGTTAAACTTAGATAACGGTGCAAGTTTCATCATAATCGGTTTAGTAGTTTTCAGGATATGGACTGTTAAGCGTGTAATGCAATCACTAGAAAAACACGTCGTCGTCTTAAAGCATTGGTTTGACGGCGCAATTCTATGAGAAACTATGGTGTGTTTGTTATCCGATATCTTCTTGCGGGTCGATTTATACCACTTAGGTAGCAAACACGCATTCGGGGCCTGATGTTAAGCGGTCAGCGTAGCCTATAGATGTTTGCAACGCGATACAGGGGCAATTCTCGCGCATTGGCGACCCTTCGAAACTCGAATTACTTCTTGAAGAACCCCATACTTTTGAATTATTAAGGTAATCCCTTACTGATATCTATGTGTAGGTATGTCCAAGTATCAACTAAAAATTACAAGAATTGAAAAAATAATCGTCTCCTATCTTTGCTGCAAATTTTTGACATTTGACTCTAAAGAAAAGAAAAAACTTTGTTCAATGTTCCATGTGCGTAAGGTTTATTTTTACTTTTTTTAGTAGTCTTTGAAAGCTGTGCAATTTTTAAATTTATTTTTTGTTAGGTTAGATTGTTAATACAAATTTCATACTTATTATATCAAAGCGACCGCACTAAATAAGTTTGTCTTGAACTTTTGATGGTTTCCGTTAGAAACGTCTGAATGATTTTAGGAAATTTAAAGTTGCCTAGTCACCCAAGTGGTTAAAACTTGCTAACAAGTGAATAGTAGTCAGTATTAAAATTTCTTGTTTTTGAACTTCATACTTCAAAAATAATTAGAGGGATTTTATAAAATTTAGGATTTCAGTTAGGTAGACAGTACACAGGTATTACCTATTTAGGTTGGAATGGAATAAATACTGTGTTACAGGGAGGTCAAAAGCATGGCAAGAAATGGTTTATACTTATATGAAAGTTCAAGGCATGAGGCTATAATGGATGGGTTTTTTTTCTGAATTACACTAAAATTTAACTAGAATGATAATTTCTTTTAATTTATGGATTTTTTCTGAATGTTACTGAAATTTCCTTTCTGCTTTCGCATAACTTTTTTATAAACCTAATCAATATCATTTACGTAATAATATTTACAGGCCTTCACAAAAAAAACACTGCTTAATACTGTTTCACAAGCAAAAATACTGCACCAGATTTCATCAGCCAATTCCTAATTATTTTAAGACTCGGGAAGATATAAAATGTATATATATGGTTGAGATTTGTTACTAAACATTTTTTAGCACAGCATATTTTCGTTACAAACATTATTACCATTATTCTGATCGAAAGTGTTAACGTTTTCACGTCAAATAACTTTTAATACCTAACTTCATAGTTTTCGTGTACCTTGCAATGCCTGTACTGGGCCTTCTTAACCAAGTGAAGTTGAAAGATAAGAGGCAGTGTGGCTCGGTCAGATAATATCTCTGAATATGGACTGGACGGATTGAAGTGTTGTTACTTCTCGTGTTGGATTGGCGAATATTAAATGAAGCTATTAACCAACTACTCATTAATAATCATACAATATTTATGTTTTATTTACAAGGTATGAGTAACTTCGAAAATTAAAAGTAAAGTAATAAATAAAAAATTTAAGCTTTTAAAACCTTCAAAATGATCAATTAATTTGAAGATTGTATATCGTCGTAGGTATGACAGGGCCGATGGCTTACATACTTTCTGAAGGCTGTAAATGAATCCAGGTATTTGATTCCGTCATCTCTGTTGCATTCAGACTTTGGGATTACAACAAGCTTGCTGTCCGCCTGATGCTAATTGGTCACCGTAGCCTATGGACGCTTGCAACACCTGGGGCACCACTCGCGCGTCGCTGACCCTTCAAATATCTTAATATAATAACCTTTTTTTGAAGAACCCCATACTGTAGTCCTTAGAGAGAACCTTGACAGGGATCTCATTCCACAACTTTAGCGTTCGCGGGAGGAAGTTTCTCTGAGTCTAGGTTCTAAGGTGTAAGGATGAATTTCCTGCCAATGGCGAGTGGTGCGATGGTAGAAAGTAGCAGTGGGCATTATTCCGAACAATACCTCAGAACACATCCCATTATACAAGTGATAGAACACACACAGGGAGGCAGAGTCTCTCCTCAGACTTAAGGGCTCGAAACAGATTAGTACGATTTTCACAGACCGCCGTTGAACCGAGTTAAAAGGGCCAAGCTGGTATCCGGGTGCACCCGCCCACACATGACAGCAGTACTCCATATGGCCGGACTTGCGACTTGTAAAGCAGCAACCTTTGCCCCGACGTGAAGTAGCTTAGAAAATGAGTTAAAAAAGGTCTACCGACCCGTATGCATGTAATATTTTAAAATAGCACAATGGTCGCCACGCCGATAACCAAATTTAGGGCGGGCGGATCCACGGGCAAAAACTAGTAATATATAAATCTTAGTTCAGATACACTGTATCAAGACAGCGGCTGTCACGTAGGACTGAAGTGTTTGTTTTAAAGTGGCAGTCCCCCACATTATGATGTGTTATTTTTCCAGACACAAGCTACCTACCGACGTGAAATAGCTTAGGAAATGAGTTAAAAAAGGTCTACCGACCCGTATGCATGTAATATTTCAAAAATAGCACAATGGTCGTATATGTTGTCGTGTGTATGGGCTTACCCGTGATTTTTGCAAATTGTTAGCCAATTTTGTACCACTAAGACATACTTTTTAGGGTTCCATAGTCAACAAGGAACCCTTATAGCTTCGCCATGTCCGTCCGTCCGTCCGATGGATATACACATTGATCAAGCCGACAAAGTGGTAGAATAAAATCTGAAAAAAATTTTTTGGTTGGGTTGCAACGTGGGAGCAACTAAAACCGAATAACACAAACGAACGACAGCTGCAGCTATAGCTTGCTATATGCAATTTTTTTAGTATAATCATGAAGTTACCGTAAGAATCCCACGCCGATAACCAAATTTAGGGCGGGTGGCGGGATCCACGGGCAAAAACTAGTAATATATAAAGCTTAGTTCAGATACACTGTATCAAGACAGCAGCTGTCACGTAGGACTGAAGTGGTTGATTTAAAGTGGCTGTCCCCAACATTATGATGTGGTATTTTTCCAGACACAAGCTACCTCCTTCGGAAAATAAAAACAGTGACGTAGAGTATTATATAATCTGTGTTGACGTTAAATAAAAGTATTTGAATTTCGGTGCGATCTCACTTTTGAATTGAAGCAGCTAGTTAGAAAGTGATAAGAGTAAAACCAGCTCCCTCTTGTACCATGTACTATTTTAAAAGTAAAAGAATTCTAACCTGTGCGCTACCGCAGAACAAGGAAATATGTAAAATAATTTGAATACAATAGTCATTGGCAGAGTCGTGTCGATTGCAAAAATGTAACATAGAAATATTTGGAGGCAAGCGGGCGTAACATCGAGATAAACTGGGGTATTGCAGCTGTGAAAACTGGGGTTACTTAATTAACATTTATATGTAGTATCAACATCAGGTTAGTTAATTGACCGTGGCCTTCAGTACGAATTTTATAGAGAAATTCGATAGCAATGTGTTCAATAGAAGCCTTAACCATATATCTCCACAACGGCGGGTCCTGAGCCGCCCGCGTCCATCACCTTCCTGCGGCTTAGACCAGGTCGTCTGTCCATCTAGTAGGAGGACGTCCCACGCTGCGTCTTACGGTCCGTCGATTCCTTCGACAGAGTCGGATTGTAAAGCCGAAAATAGTTAATGAGAACTCTGCACCTTAACAACATAATTCTGTCGTGGGTGGCCTTTGATCAGTTACCACGGATTGGCTTCTTTTGTAGCTTTTTAATTTAACTTCATGAACCTAATTTTTGCTCAGCTCAGCTTCACTTTTTTTTACTTCAATAGTTTGTAAATAAAAGCTAGTTCTCAGACACCGTATATGTTAATGTTTGTCGATCTAGATCTTAGTTTGTATGTTATTTATGATTTTTCTTTTACTTGAGAACTCAATCTCGAACGTCAAAACTTTGACTTTTTACTTAATACTTTTTTTTTTCAAAGAGAAACCATTTTTAATTGAATATTTGAAAACGAAAGATTATTTTACAATATTTTTTTTTTATATATAAGATAGATTTCCTAACAGTTTGCAAATAGTTAGGTAAGCATGAGAGGTAACTGGCCAAACCAAAAACGTCCGCAGAAATCGTAAACCAATCACAGCGGCTGCTTTGTCCCATTCGTAGTCCACAATAACATTGTAATAACACAGATTTATGAGTTTGAACATTGTTAATCCTGTTTAGAACTGTATTAGCCGTTTGTGTAGACCTCGATTCGTGATCTAAGGTTCAAACCTAGCTAGCACATGGAAGAAATTATTAGGTAGGTAGTAAAAGAATTGCTTTAAATGTCTATATCTAGCTAATAGAATAGTACATTATGATACAAGTGAGCTTAATTGGTTATTTCACACGAGGCCGGATTGTAACCCGTACCGTAAGGCGAGGGAGAAATGAAGCCGAGTGTGTAACGACCTTAACGACTATGCGTGTAATACGACGTTTTTCAACACACTTGCGAGGTATAGTAAAAAATTATTTTTTTAACTCATTTCATGGCACAGCGTCAAGTAACTAGACATATATATGTTACTTATCTTTTATATGTACCGATCTACTTTCCACGGAAATAGTCCTATTCGCCTTCGCTCTAAAATGGTGGCACTAATCCTTAGTGCAACAACCTTACTTTTGGCGTAGTGATGGCTGAAAGAATGGATAAGCACATAACATACATTTTATCTTACTAGTGCACAAGAGATAGATAGGTAAATCAACTGAAAATTTGATACACAATGATGGCCACGTCGTGCCGTGTTCAATGCGTAAATACGATGACACTGAACTAATATGACAACCTTGCACTGTCGGTGCTGTAACCAGGGAGCTTATTGGGAGCAGTCTTGAGTAAGCCAGACTCTGGAATTCCAGAGAAAAATGTATATTAGAAAGTACCGTCACTGGTCTCGACAGGCAAGGCCTGTTTGCATACATTTTTCTCTCGAATGCCAGAGTCCAATAAGCTCCCTACGCAGTCCGCAGATTACCCATAATTTGTATTCGTATTTGGTCATTGTGTTAATTGCTAAGTTCGTGTATAATTAAACCAAAGTAAATTTTGGACTAAAACATCATATAATGGACTCCGAATTTTCACTTCTTATGAAGTAGTTTTGTTGTGTTGGGCTCGATTATCTAATCGGTGGTTGCTTTAGTGTTTTTAACACACATTCTCATAAAGCGGCCTTTGATGCCCCGTTATACGCATATTGAATCTAATCTAATAGTTTGAATATGTTTTTAAAAAACACTTTAAATTTATTCTTTCATAAATTTGCTTGTGCTGTAATTGTCGTCGTAATGTCTATTAGATTTCATTGAATATCAACTTTTTGCAACGTTTTAACACTACTATAAGTATTTACTGTAATTCAAGTGTGTTAAAAACAATCGTATGACACTCGTGAGCTCTACGAAATAAACACTCGGCTGAATAACATCCTCGCCTTCGGCTCAGGCTGCAACCCGCAGCCTCGTTTGTGATGAGCAGCAATTATTTTACTTGTTGATTTTACGACTCACTTTAAAAAATGTTTATCGGTACACCACGCGTTTTTAAAACGTGGCTAAAAAAAATCGGCCCCCGGATTTCCTAGGTCACAGTATAGTAGGGAGAGTGTAAGTATCATGTTGGTATAGTATTAAGCACTATTGATAATGACTGAGTCCGGTACCTACAATTAAACTTGTCAATGATTGAAGTTTTAATGGAACGGAAATTAAGCGTTTCGGTGGTGCATGCGTGCTATTAATTTATATGTTGGCTATAGGCATGTGTGTGTGTGATTTTGTTCCATGTGTCAGAGTGGCAATGGCCGCCACTTTCGATCTTAGTCGTCTGTCAGAACAAAGGTCAATATCAAGCTGCAAAACTGTGTTCACAGTGCGAAAAACAGGCTGTTAACTGAAAAAAATACTAGATGAATTTGACAGCTCGATATCAGCGTTGATGAGTAGAGTAGTCGACTTTATTACAACCCATGGAGTATATATATATTTATATATCTTTTGAACACGCCCCAGTTTTATAGAATTAGTATAAAATAAATAAATAAGGAAGGTATATACTTACCTACCTATAATTATGATTGCAGAAGCATGACAGAAATTGAGTTTTTTTAAATGACAATATTTGTAAGTAAATTGCTTGAATGAATTATTATACTACCTATAGTGACAATTTAAAAAAAATGGAATAATCACTAGCGGGGCCTGAGCAATTAAGCCTATATGGTTCGAGCCAAACCTAAATCATTCAAAATTTATTTAGCTTCTTGCGTTGTGCGTGGCCAAATTTTTTTTTAATGATACTCGTCCAACAATCCACTGTTTGTTCAACCTCTCACGTGAGAGGCAGTTGTGAGTGTTCACGTGTTGAGTCGTGCTGGTGCGCCATGCTGCCGCTACTACCCTACTAACCTTTTGCGTGTAGAGGTACCTACTGTCCGTGAGTGTTCGGATCAATAGTGAAAAAGTCGCTAATTGCGGACAAACATACATACATACAAAAATACAGGTCAAACTGAGAACCTAATTTTTTTAAGTCGGTTAAAAAACAGAAATAAAGAAAGAAAATCGCATCAAAATCGGTTCAGCCAAACGCGAGATAATCGTGGACAAACATACATTCATACAAACAAACATTCATTCATACATACAGGTCAATCTGAGAACCTCCACTTTTTTTGAAGTCGGTTAAAAAGTAGAAAGAAAGAAAGAAAACACGTGTATTTATCGCATACATGCAACATGCACAAGAGCAGTGGTACAAGGATTAGAAAAAACTAACCGTGGTACCACGGTTAGGAAAAAGTAACCGTGGTACTACCCCTGGTGATACTACTGGGTGTACCACGGTTAACAAACGGGCGGTGTTTCAGTCTCTCCAGCGGTGCCACATTGACTTTCGGTACATAGAAGTGCTGAACTGTTTGTATAACAGAGCCACGATGTCTGTCCGACTACAAGACCAGAACACGAAACCAATCCATCTGCAGAAAGGTGTTAGACAGGGAGACGTTATTTTGCGAAACTGTTCACAACTGCGTTGGAAGATGTGTTTAAACTTCTGGAGAGGGAAGGATATGGCGTCAACATAAATGGCGAGTACATCACTCACCTTCGATTTGCCGTCGACATAGTGGTCATGGCAGAAACGTTGGAAGACCTAGGCACGATGCTCGGAGACCTCAGCGGAGTTTCCCAACAGGTTGGCCTAAAAATGAACATGGATAAAACGAAGGTGATGTTCAATGTCCATGTCGCGCCTATCCCGGTTGTTGTTGGGAACGCTACTCTCGAAGTTGTTGACGAATACACATACCTAGGGCAAGTAGTCCAATAAGGTAGGTCCAACTTTGAGAAGGAGGTTAACCGAAGAATCCAGCTCGGCTGGGCAACGTTCGGGAAACTGCGCAACATCTTTTTGTCCAAAATACCTCAGTGCCTAAAGACGAAAGTCTAAAATCAATGTGTGTTGCCAGTGATGGCTTATGGTACAGAATGAATAATGAAAATGAATACTTTTGAATGTCTACAGGTAACTTATTGTTGAACCGTATACATTGGCATTTTAAAGATTTAGTAACTTTATGAATTCTGCTCACATGATTTTCAAGTTTATCTTTATTCCTTGAATTTACATTATAATGATCACTATTTTTTCGAAAGTTAAGAGCGTAAATTCAATGTAAATATTATAATTCCAATATCAATATATTAGACGAATAGAATATATTAGACGCGCCGTAAGAAAACTTAAGGCGAATTCCTCTTCCGGGTCGGACGGTACCTATACCGTCGTATATTGTTAAGGACTGCATCAGTGCATTTGAGATGCTGCTTCTTTACGTATTTAATTTATGTTTAAAGTTAGGGAAATATCTAGGATTTTGGAAACTTTCGAGAGTCACGCCTGTGTTCAAGGATGGTTCCAGATCTGAAGTGAATAATTATAGGCCTATAGCTGTCCCATCGGCATTCGGAAAGATTTTTGAATCTATTATAAATTGTCACATCACACAACAAATCGTCATTCGGTTATCCGACAACCACCATGGTTTTCGAGCGGGCTGCTCGACAACCACCAGCCAATTAGAGTTTGTCAGTTACGCAGTATCGGAAACGGACAAAGGAAATCAAGTCGACGTGGCGTATTTTGACTTGAGTAAAGCCTTTGATCGAGTAGATAATGATGTCCTAGAAAATTTGCAAATATAGGAATCACACCTAAATTGCTTAAATTATTTGTCAGTTACTTTTCTGACCGATACCAATATGTGAGACTAAACGGATATTACTCTGAACCTTATGCGATCGCGTCAGGAATAAGTCAGGGTAGTATACTTGGACCTACACAATTTTTATTATTTATCAATGATTTTTTATCAGAGTTCGTAAGGAGAGCTAAATGCTCTATGTTCGCTGACGAGCTGAATCTATTTTTGAGCATCAACAACTTAAACGATCACACATTGTTGCAGCGCGATATTGACGGTTACTACAGTGGAGTCGCCAGAGCCATTTAGAGTTTAACACATTTGGATGTGCAAGATAATGACGGTAACCCGCATGCTTTCGCCGCAGTACCACGTCTACACTGTCAATGACGTTCCGCTCACTCGTGTTGAACAAATTCGTGTCCTTGTGGTAATAGTTGATCATTGGCTAACTTTTAACGCATACGTTCAGAGTATATTAGAGTATGACGCAATCATCTGGGACCCACATGAGGCGAAATATACCCTTTTGGTGGAAAGAGTCCAAAGTAAATTTGCAAGGTATCTTTATAAAAAAATGTATGGGTATTATCCTTATCTTTTCCCATCTATGTTCGTAGTGGGATTGGTGGGATTAAACACACTAGAGTTCAGACGAAAAATGGCACTCCTGGAGCATTTCTACCTGCTCTTTCACAATCAGGAAGGTAACTCCGGTGTGCAATATAAATATTGTGGACTGCTGGTACCAAGGTTTGGACAATACGGACCGGCATGCCGAGCTCGTACCCTGTTTGTTACATGCCCGGCGCGAACTCAGCAGGCGGAACATTCGCCCATCTATCAGGCTTGTCAACTCGTCAACAATATGATTGTTCAGTACCCAGACACTGACATGTTTGCTATGATGAACAATGTCTTTTTGTCACTAGTTTATAAGTACTTAAATAATTTTATTTAAATTTAATTTAAAGTTATTTAATACACGTTTTGGCCATAGCTGTAAGTGTATTAAGGTCCTTTTATAATAAATAAATAAATAAATAAATAAATTAGTAAAAAGTTAAAAAATAATTTAGAACTCAATATCTTTATTGATAAGTGTCTTAATTAGTAATTAACACATTTTTTTAAACAAAATATAATACAGAAAATGACAAGCACAGCAAAATAGAATGCAAACAAAACATTAAATAAACTTGTTAAGTACAACATTTACAGTATCAATAAAACTTAAAATAATTATTTCACAGTAAGAGAAATATAAACAAAATAAATAAAAAACTATTTTTCTATTATTAAACTAAATATATCTATCTAAACGTTATATTATCATTCCTTACACTTAAGGCGAGGTTATTCTAATTTTGGGTGTTTTCGAACATCTTCAATAGCAATAAATAAAGAAAAATTAAAAGAAATCAAATAGAGTATACTATCTATATAGGAACTGATAAAGCCCGAAACACGATTAGAACAATTTTGTTCAAAAAGAAAAATTGCCAAAGATGACATTTACATCAGCTTTAGAACAGACATTATGAACAAAGGTGGCAAACAAGTTTACGGTTTCGCCGGATGGTAAGCGGTCATCGCAGCCTTTGGACGCTTGCATCACAAGGAGCATGACTCGCGCGTTGCAGACCCCTCAAAAAAATTGACAGGGAGCTCATTGCACTACCCAAGCGTTCGCGGGAGAAAGTTTCTCTAAAACCGCACTGTACGCGATCATTTAGGAAAAAAATAATATAAAATCGACCAAGTGCGAGTCTGACTCGCGCACGAATAGTTCCGTACCATTTTTTATAAAAAGGCAAAAAAAAACACGTTTGTTGTATGGTAGCCCCCCTTAAATATTTGTTTTATGTTATTTTATTAATTATTTTTAAAGTGACTATATAACTAAATATTTTGTAAATATTTTAAGCGCCTACCTGTTGCCGTAATCAGTATGGAGTAAAATCGAGAAAAAAAATCACGTTTTTTTGTATGGGAGTCCCCTTAAATATTAATTTTATTCTGTTTTTTTGTGTTTGTTGTTATAGCGGCAACAGAAATACATTTGTGAAAATTTCAACTGTCTTAGTATCACGGTTCATGAGTTATAGCATGGTGACAGACGGATGGACGGACAGAGAAGTCTTAGTAATAGGGTTCCTAATTACCTTTTAAGTACGGAACCCTAAAAATGTTTTAAAATCTGTGGCGAAGGGACGATTCCTCTCGGGCACGTAGAGGCTCTAACACCGCACCGTAGGCAATTTAATTTTGCAGTAACATTGGTTATCTTCTTACTCAAGTTAACCTCGCCTTAACTAAATTAACCTTATTCATGAGTATTAATAGAAACAGGAACTCATATAACCTTCTAATTTTTCATAGCCATTTCGGATTTTCACTTTCATAATAAATGACAGAAATCACAAAGTTGTAAGTATATTCAAATAATATTTACACCACACTACATAGAAAGGAAAGCAACTCTGTAATTATAACTTATTTGGTGGGAAATCGAGCGTTGTATAAGTAGGCCTAGTTCTAGGGACAGGTGGTCTTCTAGGCCGAGGGTGGGTTTTACCTCCCTCTTTAACTGGGTTGGCCCCAACTTCAGTTTCTTCAGGCAAATACGGGGCGCGAGGGCTAAGCACCCATGCTTTGTAGGAAGAGTGAGAATCGGCTATACTTCTTCCGTCTCCTTCATCTCTTCTAGAAAGCTCTGAAAACGGCGATACTGACCGCTTTTCCATACAATTAGCTACGACCGGTTCTTCTTTTGGTTTCAATTCGTAAGCGTTCTCTTCTTTTCTTTTTGGTTCTGAATCTTTTTTGTACTTTGCCTGCCTTTCTATTATTTCTGCAGTAGTCAAATCGGATCCTTGAACATCGGTGCCTAAAGGTGCTGCTGATAGCCAAGGCCGAGAAGAATTACCCGCACACCAACGATCGTCTTGCTCCACGGTATCACCCAAAAGACCAAGCTTTTCTAAATTCTGAAGAAGGAGATTTTCACTGGAACTTGATGTTCTAAGTTCCGTTTTAGATTCTTCAGCTAGAAGTAATTCTGCTAAAGGTGGAGCCAGACCTAGGCCAATATTTCTCTCATGGTATACTTCAGATATTGTAGGAGTAAGTTCTCCACTCATGTGCCGCACCTGAGCTAAGGAGTCTCGACTGCTCGTACCCATTTTAGGCCTTGGAACCCGCTTCGATGTTGAAGGTTGGGTAAGTGGTTGGTCCATTTTTTCTTCCTCAGTTCTCCGAGGTTGCGCTGAAGCTAATTCATAGAAGGCATCGAGGTATCTTGGATGGGAATGTTCTGGACGTCTTCTTAAAACGGTGTCATGTCCAGAACTTTCCCAATCGGAGTCATCTGTCGAAGGTGGTCTTCTAGTGTATAGAGTTCGAATTTTGGTTTGGTGTGCGAGGGCCAAGGAAACATCTCTAGGTGGGGCTGATGTCGAGGGTTGTGCTGCAGGAGGTGATGGGGTGAATGCTGCATCACTTTCTCCTCGATATCTTGGGGGAGGTGGGGCGGGAGGGGGAGCAGTTCTCCCATCCGGCTCTCCGCGACCAACTTCCGTAGATGCAGAAGAGCCACGGACATACATAGTAAAAGCTCCTCCACAAGAACCCAATGGCAGAGGTGGCGGCGGCACTGATGATACTCCTTCTTCTATAAAGATGATAATAATTCTTTTAGTTTACAAATGCGTCAACAATATTTATTTTACTACATTTACCGAGAAGCTCAAATAGCGGGGTCAAAATGTTTTAACCGAAAGTTCTATAGTGAAATGAAAAAGAAAAAAGAAGGAAGGTTAAGGTTATGCCTTTGATTCGATTTTGCAACACGCACAGTTGTTTGGTTAGCATCCTAATAACATAATAAGCCAAAAATGAAAAACAATTACATCTGTCAATTTGATACAAGTTACTTTAAGAATGTACCTCACTGGAATACAATGCCCCTCTTGCTTCCGTGCGTAAAGTACACACGTCTTTATTTCTGCTTCAGTACGGTTCGCAAATCATAGGCATTGTTTTAACGTTATCGACGCAAGGTATGTATCAAAATTTCAGGAGGCGTGTAGTACCATCGGTGTGAGAGGTAACTTACGTCGTCGCTGCGAGGTCTGCTCCCCGTCAGAGTGCGGCTCTAGGTCACCATCATCGACAGACGCCAGGGACTCCACGCTCGAACTTGACCCCAGGCTCAGGCTGCGAGGCGCTTCTTGTGTGTCTGCACATGAAATATAAGAAATATGATCAATGACCTTACAAATTATTAACGTGAATAAAAAAAGATCGAGATAAGAATGAAAGGAATTGTGATTCTATGTTGTTTTCCGTTCCTTTGCTAAATATTAATTCCGCCATTGCTCCATTGCAAAGTTAAGAAGGACATACAAACTCAGTTTAATTATTAATATTTGTGCACACATATATGCAGTTCATTGTGAAAGTGAGCACTTTTACTAGTTTAAAGTACGTATAGCGCGCGCTAGTAAGTAGGTAAACATCAATACAATACGGTCAGGGTTGTCGATGACAGCATGTTATTTATCACCAAGATTTTAAAGATATTAATATTATATTATTATTACAGACGCAAGACGTGCACGCCACGATTTGGACTCCATCACATGCGAGCTGTGCGGTGGACGACACCAGCTCCCCAACCGCACGATGCTAACCGTTACGTTACTAACCGTTTGGCGCGAGTTGATCTACTTTAACACCTCTTCTCTACTTGTTACGAAATATTAAAACTTACCAAAGAGAGCCAAGAGTGCCTGGAGCACGAACTGTATATGTCGACGGTTGGCCGCCTTGCCTGTGCGCAACGTCACTTCGTCCTGGCCAACCTCTGCCAGGTCGAAGCCCAAGGAAGCCAGCAGCTCATGGCAACCGTTCACTCGCCACAGTCTGCGTTATTGACAAAACAAACAATGATGAATTATGCAGAATTAGTTGGTTGTTTATAGAATTTAGGATCCCTTTAAGAAGCTTTTGAAGAATACTTGTAAGTGAGCATGATATACCTGACGTTGACGGCGACCTCAATGGTGTCGGTATCGCAGTTCTTGTTTGAGAACTGAGCGATGACGGAACGGACCACGCCGATTATGTCGTCCGCCACCTCGCCGTTAGATATCAGCTTTGAAAGCGCTTGCAGAGTTGTTGGAGTCAGCCCTGAATAATAGATATGGTCTTAGGTCGAACGCACACCAAGAGTAACATATCATAAGAATAAATAAAACGGGGTAGAAGTTATCTTTCAGTAATGTCATAAAGTAATTAAATTAATTCTTTATTGCACAAATTTTTTTAAAAGTAGCCACGGAGCCGCCAAAATAAATAGCTCTTTTCTGCGGATAATGAATGGGCGAGACTTACCCAGTAAGGCTTGAAGACTGGCGGAGCACTGAGTTAGCCTTTCTTCAGGATCGCTCTGCGGGAAGAAGACACTCGACGGTATGCCGTTCGCTGCTGGCTCAAACCTAAGAATAGCATTAATGATTCTATAACTATTCCTGATATTTAAAAGAACTTTAATTATCGTTCATTTAATTCTTTGTGTACCGCCTACCTATTTATCAATACTCTACATAAAGGTTGGCTGGTATTAATCGTTATTTTGCTGTAGCTGTTTTTGTTAATTTATTGTATTATTGTGTACGTAAAGATATACAAGGGTACAATAAAGAATATTAATTGAAAAACTGTCGCTTAATACGATGAGTTTGTCATTGTGTCTTTACAAATTGTGTGACCTTTTAAAAAATTTAATTGTCACAGGAATTCGAAGATACAACATTATACTTACTAGTGCCTGGGCGTAAAGATCATGGTTTTTTTAAAATTGCGTTTTATTTTCACAAAAAAAATCAACTATATAGGTAAACTTAAAAAGCAAACACTGTCTAAATACAAAAGTTCATACAAATCGTTAGAGCCGTTTCCAAAATACGCCCATATAGCTAAAGAACCAACATTAAGTCTGCAACATTAAGCAAGGCTGATTAGTCAATTTTGAAAGCGAACCCTGATTTTGTTGCTATGTAAGCTGCGATCCACTGAACAATATTTGGTCTATTATGCCCTTTGATAGCTTGGGCTTGAGGTTAAATTTAAAATCGAAGCCACGTTTTATACGAATCCACTGGGCCATTATGGGCCATTTTCTAACTCCAATGGCAATCGTAATCGTTTTCGAATTCAACACCTTTGGCTTTTCATTGCTGCGCGCGTTTGTATTGGAAGGTACACAATATATAACCCTGCAGTTCAGTTTACCCGAGATATGGTGCATAGTGTCACGGGAAAAAGCTAGTATAATATACCTAAACCCGACGCTCATTAGAAGCTCCTTCCAGCCGGTTACGCTGCCTGCTTTGTTCTCTATACTCTTCTGCGTCGTGTACATCGCGTTCTTCTGTCCACGCACTATCCTCTGGAGTGACTTTTCTACCAAGTGCAGACAGACTCTTAGTGCATCCCTGGAATTAACGTGAAAAAGACACTGTAATCTTAAATGCTAGGTGTTTCTCTGCGAAATTAAATCCGAAAGGGAAAATAAGAATCAAACCAACCAACATAGCTTAAATATTTATATATTTTTGGACATTACACACTACGCCATGTGGTCCCAAACTATATAAAGCTTGTACTATGGCTACCAGACAACGAATACAAATACTTAGCTTCTTCTATATATAAATACATATATATATAAAATAGTAAATTGACTAACTGACTGACGTAGTGAATGATATATCAAGTCACTGCCCAAACCATTGGGTCTAGCTCAATAGGGCAAGTTTGGGGAAGTCTCTAGA
The DNA here is from genome assembly GCA_946406115.1 of Apoda limacodes. Lineage (NCBI taxonomy): Eukaryota > Metazoa > Arthropoda > Insecta > Lepidoptera > Limacodidae > Apoda > Apoda limacodes. Next base: position 16,532,945 of record OX291559.1, read on the forward strand.
GACTTGAAATTTTGTATAAAGGTTTCTGTTATACGTAGGCGGGCATTAAAAAAGGATTTTACAATAATCTTCCTCTAAAGGGATAAAATAGGGGCTTTGAAGTTTGTATGGAAATCACTAATTTTTGAAGTTAAATGTATTAAACTTGGTACTTAGCCTTCAAATAGAAAATTAAGATTTATGATTTTTACCGTTTTTGGACTATCATCCCCTAAACGGTAAAATAGGGGATGAAAATTTGTATGAGAATTTAGAATTTTTGTGACTAGACACCTGAAATGTTGCACAGGTATTATAATGTACTCGAGCACTGAAACCAATTTGGCGACATTCATTCCCTAAGAGGGTGAAATGGGGGTTGAAAGTTTGTATGGAAATCCGTAATTTTTAAGCTACATGCATAAAAATTGGTTATTTACTAAATTTCAAAATTAAACTGTGCGAGGATCGGGAATGCATTCCATTGAAAATTTGCAGATGTTGTCGAGCTACTGGCCTCTTAGCAGTCTTCAAGCCGCTCACAACAACTTGACGTAACGACTGCTGTCATATGACTACAGCCAGGACAGACGGTTTACCGAAGCACGGAGACGGTCTAAAAAATCTGCCAATAGCTGACCACCCGTCGATGTCGTTCGGAAGCTTAGCAATGTCAATATGACAGAAGAGAATGCTATACATGTAGGTACTCTCGCCCACTGATGGGGCACGGCCTACCCTCATAAGTAACGGTGATTTGGGGCCCAGTGCGGATTTTGGACTTCACATACGACTTTTTTTCTTCTTGACATATGCAGGGTTCCTCTAGTGTTTTCCTTCACCGAAAAGCCAGTGGTGTAAATAAATAAGTAGACTTGAGAAATTAACTCCGAACTTCCGACACTTGGGACGTGAAGTGAGATTTCGCCAACACCGACTCAATGTAGGTATTAAATGTATATAAATGTTATTTCACCTGCACTTATCAGGTGCTGCTAGTAGATCGCAGAGCGCTTGTCCCAGCAGCGCCACCTTGTTGCTGAGCCGGATATTGCTACCGAGAAGCATCAACCCCGCCCAGTGCGCCGGGTGTGAAAACTGCTTTGTATGACGCACTGTTTGCATTGCGTCACCCAAAGCTCTGAAAAAATAATGGTAAATAACATTTTTTTTTAAAAAGTTTTGCTTTGTTTTCAGTCTTAGAAGTAAGATGTCTTTTACTTAATTTTAAGTACATACCTACAAAAGATATCAATACGCTTTTCTCAGTTTTAATCTCGTAAAGAGTTCATACAAAAGATATCAACGCGTTTGTTTAGTTTTTAGTCTAGGAAAGAGTCGATACAAAAGATATCAACGCGTTTGTTTAGTTTTTATTCTAGGAAAGAGTCAATACAAAAGATATCAACGCGCTTTTCTCAGTTTTTAGTCTGTGAAAGAGTTCATACAAAAGATATTAACGCGTTTGTTTAGTTTTTAGTCTAGGAAAGAGTCGATACAAAAGATATCAACGCGCTTTTCTCAGTTTTTAGTCAGTGAAAGAGTTCATACAAAAGATATCAACGCGTTTGTTTAGTTTTTAGTCTAGGAAAGAGTCGATACAAAAGATATCAACGCGCTTTTCTCAGTTTTTAGTCAGTGAAAGATTTCATACAAAAGATATCAACGCGTTTGTTTAGTTTTTAGTCTAGGAAAGAGTCGATACAAAAGATATCAACGCGCTTTTCTCAGTTGTTATTCTCGTGAAGAGTTTATTCAGAAGAAATCAACGGGTTTTTTTTAGTTTTTGTCTAGGAAAGAGTCGATACAAAAGATATCAACGCGTTTGTTTAGTTTTTAGTCTAGGAAAGAGTCGATACAAAAGATATCAACGCGCTTTTCTCAGTTTTTAGTCAGTGAAAGAGTTCAAACAAAAGATATCAACGCGTTTGTTTAGTTTTTAGTCTAGGAAAGAGTCGATACAAAAGATATCAACGCGCTTTTCTCAGTTTTTAGTCAGTGAAAGAGTTCATACAAAAGATATCAACGCGTTTGTTTAGTTTTTAGTCTAGGAAAGAGTCGATACAAAAGATATCAACGCGCTTTTCTCAGTTGTTATTCTCGTGAAGAGTTTATTCAGAAGATATCAACGGGTTTTTTTTAGTTTTTAGTCTGAGAATAAGTTCATACTAAAAATTTCAACGCAATTCTTTCAGTTTTAAGTCTAGAAAAGGGTTCATACAAAAGATTTCAATGTACCCGATTGAAATCTTTTGTATGAACCCTTTCTAGACTTAAAACTGAAAAAATCGCGTCGATATCACTCAGTTTATAGTTTAGCAAAAAGTCCGTTCAAAAGATATCAACGCGCTTTTTCAGTTTTTAGTCTAGGAAAGAGTTCATACAAAAGATTTCAACGCGCTTAACTCAGTTTAAAGTTAAGCAAAAAGTCCGTTCAAAAAAAATCAACGCGCTTTTTTTAGTATTAAGTCCAAAAAAGAGTTGATACAAAAGATTTCAATCGGCTAACTCAGTTTACAGTTTAGCAAAAAGTCCGTTCAAAAGATATCACCCCGATTTTATCAGTTTTTAGTCTAGAAAATAGTTTATACAAAAGATTTCAATGCGCTTAACTCAGTTTACAGTTTAGCAAAAAGTGATACAAAAGATATCGACGCTTGTCATGTTGTCACGTATTCCGAGAAACCGTTATAATGTTTCTTAAGTATCAGGGAGGATCTTAAGTATAAGTATCAGCGAGGTCTACCTATAATCCTACTAATGTCTTTGATTTTAAGATTGAGAATTAGTGTGTTATTGTATTTTATTCCTTTACGCCAGAATAACTAAACCAATTTGGCTGAAATTTGGAAAGCAGGATAGTTTATACTTTAAATTAACACGTGCTTCATTTAAGTTTAGAAAATTTCAAAGTTCCCACAGAAATAACTATAACCAAATCCTATTACTGCCCTATTGCAACAGCAAAAATTTTTATTAAAATATAGAAAACCAAATTCAGCACAGGCAGAGCTGCGGGCTCTAGCTAGTTGTACACATTTTCGTCATATTTAAATATTATTAATTTTAAGTCCATATTGACATATAAATTAGAGGTCGTTCACCGTAAATCACTGCCTACTTCGATCTCTTATCAAGAGACTTGACATTTGACTTACTTGGCGACCCTGCTTCCTTGAAGCAGCGCTGAGTAGAGAGATCGGTACAGTATCTTAGTGGCTGTATCGTTTGGTGCCGGCCATAGAGTGAGCAGGACTGCTTGTGCACCAGCTGTCAGAAGAGCTCGGCAGAGTCGAGAGATACCGGCGCCGGCTCCTGATACATCTTCTGACTCCTCACCCGAAGATCCTTGCAATGCTGCACTCGATGGTGAGCAGGATAGTACGACCTAGGATAAAGTAATAATAATAATATATAAATTTAGGGCATTAGGTACAGCGCCCCCGCGCCGTCTGGTCCCAAACTAAGCAAAGGTTGTGCTATGGATACCAGACAACGGATTCAAATACTTATATATACATACATATTATATATAGAAAACACCCAGTCTCAAGACAAACACAAATAATGTTTGTCTTGAGCGGGAATCGAACCCACGCCCCACGGTTCAGCAGTCGGAACATTATCCACTGAGCCACGGAGCCAACTAAAAAAGTGATATAGACGTATGTATATATATTAAACATGTGTGATGTGTCATTTTCGAACTTTATGGAAGTATGAAGGGATATGATTTTCACCATTTTTTCTAATATATAATACTCTTGTAACATTTGTACTTTTCGTTTCAAATGAGTAGGCGCACGGTTAGGCGCCATATTGGCGCCACAGTTTACGTGAGTTGCTGCGCTGTGCTCAGTGTTCAGTACTAGTTACGGACTTCGGCCACCAAGATGGCGCCGAGTGCCAAGCTCATTGTAGTTGATGTTGTGTCTAAATCACACTAAAAAGGTGTTAAAGGATTTTAATAAAGGTAACTCTTATCTTGATTCAGAGTTCCCAAAGGAATGCACACTGATTTAAATTGTTATTAGCTAACTCACCAGTCTAGCCGTTAACTTTATGTTCACAATCTCCGAGGCGGTCAGCATGAACTCTGATGATGGCGGAAGTTCTTCGTTGTTCGGAGCCATCTCAGCATCTATACAAATACATTATATTATTCTACTATCTATGGGTATCACCAAGGGGCATAGGCGACAGTAATACCTGGGCAAATTTATTGATTAAAGTAGCGTTTTGTTCATCGACTTAATGTACATTATGCGCTTAATGTCAAAATACGACTAAAGATAATGAGCCCAGAATTTTACAGTATGTCATACAGAATTTATGTCTTTTTAACTTGACTGGATTATACATGGGACTAAATGCATTGCAGCAGTGAACAGAACGAACCTTATATAACAAAATTTTGTATTTCTTATAAGAATCATAAAAATATTACCACATTTAATCACAAAAAAATAGCTTGTTGTTTTTAGGGTTCCGTACCTCAAACGGAAAAAAGGAACCCTTATAGGATCACTTTGTTGCCCGTCTGTTTGTCTGTCTATCAAGACTGTTTTTCTCAGAGACGCGTAATGGAATCAAGTTGAAATTCATATCAAATTTTAAGTTCTACAGTCCCTTAAAGCTGTTACAAATCAAACTTCTAAGTCACGCTAAAAAAAAAAGTTTGGCACATATTTTGGAATTCAAAAATAAATTATAAGCTATCGGGTGTTTCCTGTTGCCCTAGAATCATAAAATTTAATATAAAGCAAGGTCTTACATCACAAATATAGAAAAAAGAACTGAAATTCGTTAATTTGTTGTTATAACACATAAAAAAAATTGTCGGTCTGTCTATCAAGGCCCTTCTACTACTATTATAGATTCATACGTACTTTCTTCTTCATTTTCAGTAGAAGTGTCTGCATTTCCACTTCCAATACTAGTGTTCATAAGTCGTTTCGCTTGAGAGTCAACCTGGAATATACGCCATATATATGTTACTCGTAAATAATTATATATTTTTATTTAAAAGCAACTACCTTACGAAAATATAACTAAGCGCGAGCCGTTGTCTTGATATAAAATGTTATATCTAGTTCTCACCACTTCTCCCGGGCTGAGGACGATTCCAGGAGTATTCCAGCAGATGTGAGCAGCAAAGTGTACACATTCGGCTTGAGGAAGCTGGGCCAGGACGGCTTCCTTAGATGCCTGCAAAATATTTATTTATAAGTATTGCAATTTTGTTATTATCTACTTATTTAAAACTTCTTTTAATGAGCACCAATTTACAAAACAAATTATTTAATCTTTCATTCCTTTGTCAAAAGTACAATTGCATGCAAAACTTCCTGAGCATATATTGGCACTAATTTTAATAGTATATGATATTTAACCTCACAGCACTAATTTAATAGTTTATGATATTAACGTCATCATCAATTCTATTGACGTTCACTGTTGAATATAGGCCATGTTTTCCTTTTTTTTTTCCGCGTGCGGTTCTGTGCCACTTTTAACTAATGGCTCCCTGCAACCTTTAATCTATCTATCTGTCATTTATGTTTTGTAATACTGTAGATACATAGTGTACCATAGTGTACTACACACTATGTCTGAATACTGTAATGAAGAACATCAATATAAAAAGATATTTTAATAGCAAAAATGCAGTCATAAGATTAACCTCGAGCCAGGACTTGAACCTACAATTTTAAGATCTTTTTTTAGTGCTCGACTAATTTAGCCATTGAGGTACAATTTCCGCTGATTAAAATCTCAACTACATTCATAAACACAGAACAACTAGGGACTTATGAAATCATATAAGATCAATCTTACAAATAAATTATACAAATCATGTTTATCTTAATTCTAAAAAGATTTGTGCATTTATCCTACTAATATTATAAATGTGAAAGTTTGTATGTCTGGATGGATGTTTGTTACTCAATCACGCTTCAACCACTGGACAGATCGGGATCAAACTTGGCATACATATAGGTTAGGTGCGGGAATAGCATATAGGCTACTTTTTATCCCTAAAAATTCAAAAGTTCCTGCTGGAATAACTATAACAGAGTTAAACGAACTATTGCTGCACCTATAGCATGCTATAGCAATTCATTGGTATAACTAATTAATTAAAAATTTGGAGTCAACTAATGAGTTCCACGCCGATAACCGAATTTAGAGCGGAGCCACTGAAAAAGTCTAGTATATAATAAGATTAAAGGACTTTTTATAAGTCCCTATAGTAGTTATGGGTTAACGACTTACGTAATGTAGAACCATGCTGCTTTCATAAACCTACCGCCTTAAGTATATTCTTATTCTGTGTCCTAAGATTAAACAAAACATGTTAGTGATTTTACTTGATAATCCGTAAGCGGTGAGACCCTCAGCATGTCGGCTACTAGTTCTGCCTCCTTGACCTGCGAGTGCGCACCGGCCCACCGCGCGCCACCTACTCTAGGACCACCCACCACCAGGCATCGCATACCCGCTTCTGCATTGTTATTACTACCAGATGCACCAGCCACTCCTGTTAAACAAACGAAGATATAAGGTTAATATACTGCAGCAGGTGATGGAAAAACCATAAGTCTGAGAACGTATGCTAAGTTCAACAATTTGCACTTAGTCTATGGCCCAAATCATTCTCACCCAACGTTTGTGAGGGTAGATAGGCTTATGCCCTAACATTAGGGATGCATAACGACTGATAACAGTTGCCAAAGATAGGTATATTATAGACTACTTTAATGGTTGTCGGTACTGATAACATAAATTAAAAAAAAAATAGCACAGATAGCTATAGAATAGGCAAAGATACCTATGTCCTATTAGATTGGCACTCCAACAGATCTCCCCTCCTAACCAAGTTGCTGAATCGATTTTGGCCTTGGTTAATAGCCGACAGCACCTTGGTAAATCATTTTAATGACAATTGTTCTAAAATTTATAGGAATTTCGGTATTGTTGTCAATCAATATTATCTGTGTTCCCTTCAAATAAATCTGCACCACACTATCACAATTTATTTTCAACGATGACCCAGCGGCCTGATTCTTGTGCTAATAAAGGTAATATCGAATTAGATATTTTTTTCCTTCAGAGTCTCACCCCAAAAGCCCGGTGGAGCAGTAATGGCTGCATCAGCCAACTGCAGTAGTCAGTTCAATAAAAAAATATGTCGACCGCTGACGAAACAATTTTTATAGAAATATTTTAAGAATACAAAAAGCTATTTGCAAACGATTTCCGCCACGTTTTATCGACACATCCAGTTTGAACTAGTCGAACTATCGACTAAAACAGTCACACCCATGAGTAAATCAATTAAAAATATCTCTAGTTCGACATTATCTCTATTATCACGAGAATAACGCCCCTGAGATGTTAAGTTAAAATATTTTGCAAAACACGTTTACCATGATGATGCTGAGGTTTAGAGCTGGATCGCTGATGTCTCTGCTGTCGCAAGGGGCGTAATGCGGGGGCAGCTAAAAGCGCGTATCGCTCACAGAGAGGCTCAATGTCAGCACCCCCGATAGCACCTCCTCTGAGTGCCCCCCACGGACAGGTGTACAGCGCCCCTTCTACTACCATAATCAGTTCGCGACGGCCACCGCATCCGCGACGACCCTGGGATGCTGAAATGAATTTAAGATAAAAATACTTAGCTTGTCTAGATAAACCAAGATATTCTTATAAGATAAAATGTAAAAACTGTTCAAATATGAATGTTGAAATCTAAAAAACAATGATACTGATAAACCTAGTGAGGGAAGTCCAAAGTAAAAGTAGGTAAAATTTCAAGAAAATTGCAAACAATTTTCGTGATATTTTAATATGAATAAGGAGTAAGTAATGTCGTATCTTCGTACCTACTTCAAAATATTTATTAAGTGATGCTTAATTGTATAGTTTTGCACAAAACGCGACCTTTATGCCTCAGGCATTCTCTCCCAGCCAACCTTTCGGTAATACAGAGAAGCAAAGTGGGTGCATCATAATGATTACCTGAAGAAAATCATACTGACTAAGATTATACTTATACACATACATACAATTATATATACTTAAATATATACATATTATATATACATATTTATATACTAACTATTAGTATAAGGTAAAATACGTCCTTATACTTAGTTTAATCATTTTAATATCAGGTATATCTTTCTTAACGTACCACCTCTATGTTTTAAATTTTTTCTGTAAAAATAATGCTAGTGATCAGTGAGGCTGTGAAGGTTACCGTGATTATTGTTACAAGACGCTGGCAGAAGATCTTCAAATGGCGCCAGAAGCATTTGGTAAAGCAAGGTAAGGCACGGTGGTCCTTGCCAAGATGGCTGCTTCTTCCGAGGACCGTGGACATTCGATCTGACATCAAACAACACAAAAATTATGATGAGCTATCATTATAAATGTCCTCTAGAACATTTAGGGTGTTAACTAAAACTAAGTGTCTGCCCAAAAGATTTATAAACTCCTATTGATTCCAATACCCTTTGTTTCATAAATAACATAATGCGTCTGATAGTTTCTTCCACACCACACCACACTACATATAAAACCGAGCGGGAGCAGGATAGGTAACTCAATGGTGTTTCACAAAGAGGACGATGATATGGCTTGTTAGTGATGTAGTGATGTGTCACTCTCCGAAAGTGAAGATCTTGTTTTCTTAGAACATAGTTGGATGAGAGTAAAAAAATTATATCTTAAGCTTAGTTTCCTCATTCCACGCGAACGAAGTCATGGGAAAAGCTTGTATAACTAACACAATATCTAGGCAGCTTATGCGCCCCTTAAAAACAAATCTTATAAACACAGATATTTGTTAACTGAGTTCGAAGACCATCTGGACGGTAAATAGAAGTCGGAAGTTTGAGTCCTGACCTAAGTTCAGATTCTTTTCGATTACGTCTTTGCTTTGCCCATATCAATATGTATTATTACGTCGTAGTTTTTAATCTCTGAAGGCCAGTGGCTGAAGACACACCCACATCATAATGTCAGGCAAACCTGTCCCGATTCCCTCTCTCTTTTTAACAACCACTTTAGTCCTGCGTGACAAGTGGTAAGCCTATCGTCGTAAAACTAGTCCTGATTCAATGTATCTAGATTAAAGTGGTACATAAGTAGTTAATCACCAGCTAAAGGGTAAAAAGTGGTTAAATAAAAGACAGGACAGAATCACCCTTTGCCAATTCTGAAAACTAAAAAAAGTAAGTCAGGATTTGACACGGAGGAAACAATATTAAATATATTAATAGTATTACGAATATCAATACACAAGGTTGAGGACAATGGTTAGTTTCCCAAAAAAAATGATAATAATAGTAGCTAAATATATAAATTAGTTAAGTTAAGTAATTTAGTTAAGAACAAGGTAAAGTTAGCTTAAGGACAAAGTCAAGGTTAAGCTTAAGTTAAGGTTAAAGTCAAGTAAGTAAGTTACACTTTAGAGCTGTAACGAGTTAAGAATAAATTTTATGTGTTAGTTGTTGATTTTTAGTTACCGAGTAGATCCCTGTAGACTGGCGACGGAACCCGCTACCGAGCCGCCCACTGAACCCACGCTGAACAGTGAGCTTAATGAGTAGTTTGAGGAGTTGAGGAGATGGTTTCGAGCCACCTGAAACCAAATACAGAATAATAATAATAAAGATTAAAGACTAGACACTGGACATTGAGTAGCGCATTTCCTATTCAGCTGTAAAGTAAAAGCAAAGCAAGCAAAGTGTGCGTTTATTGCAGATAGCAATACCAGCCGCACTACTGGTAGTGCTATTTACAAAACACAGCACTACCAGACATTCAAATATTTTGAAGTACAATCGTGAACAAAAATACTTATTATACGAATTGTGCCAGGCTTGATTTGTTCGATGGTTCTTGGATTAGGCAATTATCGATGACGAAAAATTTGTCTCGTTACCGCAAACTTCGCATGGTAGAAAATCGGTCTAAAGTTAATCACTAGGATTTTTTTCATTTTATAAATTTTTAATTATTATTTATTTCTGATGACAGCTGTCAAACTTGAAAGGGCTATACCTCCTTAATTATTGATCGTAGACTAGCAGTTTCCTTGGAGAAATGATAGATCTCATCAAGATCTTTATTTTTGATGACAGCTGTCAAACTAGAATCGATCATTTTTCTAATTTGACCGCTGTCATTTGCAATAATATTGAAAATAAAAAACTAAAACGACTATAAACGCTCGACATATCCCACCGACCGCACTAGTTGTGCCGTTCAGTTGGTCGGTGGGGAAAAACTTTTTTTGGGGTAATTTTTTTAATTGGAAAAGTAGCTAGAACGCGTCCTGTCCGAGGGGCTCGAAATATGAGATGCATCAGCAGTTTAATATAAAATATTTGTAATTTTTCCCTAGTCAGATTTTTATTTCTATTATTACCTATATCTTGATAATACGTGCATTACTGGGTTACTCTTTAAAACACCTCGGCTACACTTAAATTTTACAAGCTTTTATTTAGTTTCGCCTGTCCCGTTGTCTGAAATCAAATCTTCTATGTTAAATTTGACCCTATTCCCGGTATTTGATTAAGTTGAAATTTTGCATACACACGTAAATCGGATGACAATGTAATATAATGATGTCATAGAGCTGGTCTGATGATGGACCCAGAAGGTGGCCATAGGACCTCTCTATGGAAACGACGTTACCCATCGTGTGGGCTTGTTTGATTTGTCTTGACGATAACCAGGGTCTGGTGAAAGCTTGTTTATAATATATTTTTTTTAGTAGGTAAGTTATTCTTTTTAGATCTTAGTTTGGCAAGTTCTATTCTCTCCGACATGACCGATAGGTATCAACAGCGTTTCTCTTTCTCAGAAGATTAATTTTAATAAAACAACTTAAATATTTGCATTAGCTACATTACCATTCTAGCAAGTCCAGCAGCTGGCAGTTCTTCGGGCTCCCATTGGTCTTCAGCTTCATTGAGACGCTGCTCGGCTGACTTAAGCCAAGTTGCCCATTCGCCAATGCACCGTTCCAATTTACCAAAGCCTGTGTATTTTAGATTGATTAGCAAGTACAATCGCTAATAAACAATAAAAAGAAGATCAGGGCACGGTTTAAGATTTCCGCACAAGATAAACATTTTACTCTCTCGCAGCCTGGTTGGTAGTGTGGCCAGCTGCTGTGCAGACGGTGTGGGATCGATTCCCGCACTGGACAAACATTTATGTCATAATATACATTACATTTGTGTTTGTCTTGAATCTCTGGGTGTATTTATGTGTCATATGTATGTATTTACAAAAAAAGAAATATTTATGTTCGTTATCTGGTACCCATAACCAAGCTTTGCTTACTTTGGGGCCACGCGGCGCTGTGTGTAATGTCCAAAAAATATATTTATTTATGTGATGAAAAATTGTGTTTTTCTTGAATCTGGATGTTTATTATATGCATATATATATTTACATAAAAAAGTGTATAAGTGTTTGTATTTGTTGTCTGTGGACCTGATGGCGCTGTGTGAGATATTTTTATAACTTTATATTTATCGATTCACAAAAAAATTACCTGTGTTAGTATGAAGGTCATCGGGACTGATATCAGGCAAACTGCTATCACCACTTTCAACTTCCTCAATCAACGACTCCTGATGGAATCTAAGTATACCTGTGAATAATTAATGCTGTGATTATGGTCATACCTAATTACATCACGCTTTTTTCTACTATATGGTTCTTTTACAGTACAGTCGAGGACTTCGTTGCTTTACCAGGCTAGGGCAACCATTTGTAGCTTCGGCAGGTCAGACAACCAACGCGCATGCAAACTATTCTTAGTATTGTGCCATCAGCTGGGAATGTATCCTCACTCAAAAACCTAGATGGTCACCCACTGTGCGGTTTCACAAGTGCTTTCTTGCGCGAACCCTTAGGTTTCCTGCCAAGGTTCTCTTTAGAACCTTCCTGTCTTCTTTAAAATGGGGCTCTTTAGAAGGCAGAGATTTGATTTTTAAGGGATCGGCAACGCGTGAGTGATAACACTGGTGTTCCAACCGTCTATAGGGAACGGTAACTGCTCGACATCAGTGTTTTGTCGCTTTAATAGAAAATATATATACGTATATTTACCCTTATGTGGCTGCAGCAACCAGGCATATAGCCTGCCAGCTGCTAGACTGTAGTACAGGACTGGGGCCTTCTGCTTATTTACTACTTCTAGCAATTGATCCACTGTTGACGGCATCCATAACTCGATACGCTCTTTGCTAGCCTCTTCTGTAGGGTTTCTAGTTAAAAGAAATCGTAAATATGATTTATAAATCTACAATAATATTATTAATACTGAAATGTTTGGATGGATGGATGTTTGTTATTCAATCATGGCAGAACTGCAGAACGGCTGAACGGATCTGGATGAAATTAGAGATTATTGTCTGGAGTAGCATATAGGCTTAGGGGATAACTATTGGGACTCCCTGAAGGTTAGGCAAAGACAATATGTCATAAATGCCATATCTATGGCGACATCATCAATGTAAATAAATATTTACATAACAAAGATGTTGTCCGTTGGTAAAGAGAGCATTTACACGGATTGTAAGGACTGTTGTAAAGTAAAATCTTTTGACTGCAGCTTTGTTGTGAAAATATTTATTTCCATTGATAAAAAAAAATTAATTTATATAAGACATTTACAATCCAAAACAATTGTTTACCTTTGAACAGCAAGCATTTCCAGTGTACCCTGATTGGATACAAAATGTTTATCTACTAAGTTGTCGAGGGCGCGACATCGACCACGCTCTGCTACCAATAACGCCTCAGGGTGACGGCCCAATTCTGTAAGAAAAATAAATCATTAATATTTCCATAACAGAAACAATATTTAGCAGTTCATAAGAGGTTCTGAGATACTACCTGTGTCATAAGTCCTCACTGTTGTGCCACTGTCTACCCTCACTTTAAGATAGTACATCCATTTTTTAGACGTCTGCAGGTTTCCTCGGGAAGAGAAAATCCAGCTGCGTGAATATGCAATGTAGGTACTGGACAAATTAAGACTCACTGGTCCACGCCTGGATCGAACCTATGCCCCTCAGAACGCGAGGCAAACACCGAAACCTCTACGCCGACACCGACTTCTAGGCCACCAGCTATCAAATGCATTTGATATTGGCAGTTACCTAAAGTCTACAGAATTAATCTAAACGAAGAGATGGACTAAACGATCTTACCAACCAGAACCCTCTGCAAAGCATGATGGGTAGACGTGTACAGAGAAACTGCCTTCTTATCCCGATGTTTTTCACTGCTAGACTCCAAAGCAGTAAGAGCAGCCTGCAGTTGCTCTTTGGCCTCTTCCAGCTCACCCGATGCCCATAAAGCAAAGCCAAGTCTATGTCGAACCCGTGCCTGTAAAAAAGAACTAGTTTAAAATAGTCAAATCTCACCAATCTTATCTCGTTAAATTTGAATATAAAAAATTTGACTGTTACACTTTGGATGAGGGGTCACCCAAAGTGTGACTATAAATTCATGACGTATTAAATGGATGGTGCCTAAGAACATCAAAATAGAGTTTAACCTCTTCATCAGCATCAGCAAGTCCCTCGGTAGCAGCGAGCGCTTGTCGCAAGTAGGATACAGCACTGCCACAGGCACCCATTGCGAGATGTGCTCTGCCGAGATCAGCCAATGCTTGTGCACGTCCGCGACTATCTCCTAATAATAATAGACAAAATAAATTTATTAATTAACTGCTGGGTTCAAGCAATATGGTATAGTACACATTAGATGCTAAATTCTTACATAACGGAAATCTCGAATGTTTTACTAAAATGTTAGTGGTACGCTCCATAGTATACTTTTGGTTCTCTAAGCTAATAAACAATGTCTTGTTACTAAAAATACTCCTCGCTTTAAATCTTTGAGCGACAATATTAACAGAGTATATCTAGTAAGTTCTCTTTCGAACATCAATTCCCGTCAAGGCTAATAGAGCGAGATAGCGCTAGATTGGTCTTAACCTGTCACACTTACGCACTCCCTTCAGGGATGCTTAGATTTTAGAAGGAATCACAGTGGTGTGGAAGTGTGACAGCTGTTAAGACGAATCTAGGCGCTATCTCGCTCTAATTGCCTTGATAGGATAGGATTGATAGGATGTTCAAAAGAGAACTTATTCGATATAATCTGATATTAATAACACTAAATTTTTTACGTGAAATATTAAAGTAAAATTATCTTGGTGTAAGGACTGACATAACTATAAATTGCGTCCTTTTTATACTTATGTAACATAAGTCTTACCAGCGGCAGTGGCATGCCTAAGGCGAGATTCGTGCCAGCGGGCAGCTTCCGCGTGTCCTCCCATCGACGCGTGAGCTGAGCCAAGTCCACCGCATGCACGTGCCTGACAACAAAAAATGTATGATAATTTTTATATCGAATTATTTATGACGAATTAAAACTTCACAGTAGCTAAAAATAATATGAACTATTAATCTGTTACGACTCTCGATTTTGACGATAATTATTCAAATTAATGCGAATATTAACTAAAGGTGTGTGACGACACTTGCTCTTTATTGAAATTACTTTTTTAATTACCCTTAAATAATAAGTTAGGAATTTATTTATTTATTGAGCAAAAAATTTCGAGACTAAAGATTTGGTTTATATTAACACAAAGCTAAAGTTCTATGCAAATTTAAAGAATTTCACCTGTAAATGTGTTAGGCCAAGTCGATGCGCTAACTCAAGTTCCGTGCGATGATGACGTACTGCCGCTGCATGGTCTCCTAGCGCGTGCTGTGCTACTCCCAAAGCGTGACATGCTTCTGCCTCCATAATTTGGTTGTTTAGCTCCCTACAGATAACAAAATTAACATAAATATTTCATTTCTTTGATCAATAAATTAAGGGGTTACTGCACGAATTTCTATTAAATAAATTATTAATGATATTTTTTTACAGTTGATGTTACTTTAGTGATACTACTTAATAGTGGATGTAATAAAGCATAAAGCAATAATATATAATACTAATAATTCTGTTATTCCAAGCATATAACTGCTTACTGTAGGAATCCTGTTTACATTAATTGATCTAGATTATTGCACGCAATATGATAACCTTGATCTACGAACTAAGGAGTTACTGCAATATTTTATGGTAAATGATTATTCTATCCTCTATCCATATAGAAATTAAAAAAATATAATTTATTTATCCATATAAAAACTAAAAAAATATAGTTTATTTATACATATAAAAACTTAAAAAATATAGTTAACGTTTTTATCCTCGTAATAGTTAAGCATAATATCTATACATAACAACTTGGCAATTTCTTCTGATGTTTCAAGCCTGAAACTTGCTTGCTCTAGCTAGATTGTTGAACGCAATATTATAAGATCAAAATAAGTACTTCATATTTGACATACTATTTGATTTCATAGCAAATTATTAGTTTATCCATATGAAAACTAAAAATTTATAGTTTATGTTATTGCATCCTAACAGTTAATGTCGTACAGCATATTATCTTTTTATACGTACTTGGCAATATTTTTCTGATGTTCCAAGCATGATATTGCCTGCTCTAGATTATTGAGCGCAATATGTAGTGCTCCAAGTTCTCCGTAGGCTTGCGCTTTGGCTTCTGGAATACCCAACTCATGGGATACCACGAGCCGTTTCTCTAGGCATACCAGGGCTTGCTGGAGACTGCCTACAGACCTAAACAAATTAAAACACTGAAATACATATAAACAAAAAATAATATTCAAATATTTCATAATTTTAAATTAATGGTCATTTAATTAAGTAATTAAAATAAATACCGATTATATGATCATTATTAAAGGCAAATATATTTACTTATTTATTTAGAATCGACTAAGTCAAGGATAATCAATGTGTCATAAATCTGTAGAGAAACTTTTTTGATTGAACAATTTACTTTGAGTGGGCTATCTTATTTTAAGCGTTCCGTAACAAAATGCCAGAACTGTACTCCTATCGTTTCGTCATGTCCGTCAGCCCTCCCGTCCGTTTGTATGTCAAAACATCCAGAAATATGTCTAGTGTGAACCATCACACAGTTGTGTGATAAAATTAAGGAAAAAATGATAGCTCTGTATACATTAAACTGAACTGCATACATTTAAAAAAATTACGACAATAGGCTTTTTAAATATGTTCTTAAGTTTTCATATATCTGCAATAATTTCATTCTACAGAACCCTAACTGAATGCATTTACGACACGTACCTAGCCGGTTTTTTATTTATAACAGTAGAAGTAGAATTATCCTTACTTGTGACTTAGACCCAAACCACGATAAGCTCTCTCTTGTTCACGAGCATTATCTAACTTCAAAGCGGATGCAAGATGCTGTTCATGATATTTGGTGGCTTCATCAGGGTCGCCAAGAGCATCATAGCAGTCTCCAAGCGAACCCAGGGCACGAGCTTTGTCTAGTTGGCACGTAGGCGTGTTTATACGTTCCAAAATTGCCAGTTGCTGCAACGAGTGAATTCAAATATGAATTTTACTCTTAAATGATCTCGCAACATTACAAAAAAAAACAAATTATTACAGAATATACTTTTAATTTTATAAGTACGTTACGTTACCTGTATATTTCGTACCTGTTCTAAATATCCGATGGCATCTTCATAATGCCCCATGTTGAGTTTAGCTATACCCAAGTTGCCATACGCTTGCGCCTCTAACGCACAGTCCTGTAACTCTTGAGCTCGTTCGAGTTGTTCCTTAAATTGTAATATTCTTTTATTCGTGTAATTCAATTAACAAAAAAAAAAATTTGAAATTCATATGATATTTTCTGGTTTTAAAAATTAGTGAAATTTCAATTTGTAAAAAACATTAACTTCCAGTATTAGATGTTTATCCTACTAATATTATAAATGTGAAAGTTTGTGTGTCTGTATTTTTTTTTTTTTTTTTTTTTTATACCACTAAGGTGGCAAACAAGCTTACGGTCCGCCTGATGGTAAGCGGTCACCGTAGCCTATGGACGCTTGCAACACCAGGGCCAGGGAGACAGCACAGAGCCTTGCGGGACACCAGCATTAATGTCCATGATATCAGAGCAACTACCGTCAACTACGGTTCGTATGCGTCTGCCAGAAAAAAAGCTAGCCACCCATTTGCACAAACCCTCGGGCACTCCGTAAGATGGCAACTTCGATAGAAGACCCCGGTGCCAGACCCGATCGAACGCCTTCGCTATGTCCAGGCTACATGCATTGGCCTCCCCCTGACTCTCAATGGCTAGTGTCCATTGGTGTGTGAGATACACTAGAAGGTCACCAGACGAGCGACCGTGGCGAAAGCCATATTGACGGTCACTGACCAGATAGTGTACTTCTAGGTATCTTAGAAGCTGTGTGTTGATCACACGCTCCATCACCTTAGGGAGGAGAGACGTAATAGCGATAGGCCTGTAATTCGATGGATCTGATCTATCGCCCTTTTTGGGCACCGGGTGCACATTCGCAGTTTGTTTTGAAGGAAATTGCCTAGTGTGGTAGGAAAGCGTGAAGAGCTCGTGAGTACAGGACATAACTCAGGAGCACACTGCTTAAGCACCACTGCTGGTATACCGTCTGGCCCACTCGACTTATGAACGTCTAGAGAAAGCAACGCCCGCCTGACCTCCCGCTGCGTTATGGAGATTTCCGGCATGGTATTACCGCACCACGGTATAGTAGGTGTTACAGCGCCTTCATCGTTCATGTTCCAGTTCAAGGCAAAGAGACTGCCCAGTAGATCGGCTTTCTCTTTAGCACTATGGGCCAAGTCACCATCGGTCTTTCGCAGTTGTGGTAACGACGACTGGCAAAAGTTCCCTTCGGCAGCTTTGGCAAGCGACCAGAAAACAGGACTCTCAGAAGGATAGCTCGCAAGTCGCCCACCTATTTTGCCGATGAATTGGAATTTTGCTCTGGCAGTTGCTTTCTTACTGAACCTCGAGGCAGCATTTAATTTGCGTTTTAACTCAGAAATATTCGGATCCTTATTATAACGAGCCGTGGTCCAAGCCTCATATGCATTTTGCTTAAGAATTTTAGCTTTTCTGCAAGACCTATTAAACCACGGTCGTTTTTTGACGCCGGCAGCTACTCGCGGGTTAGGAATATAACATTCCATACCAGCAAGGATTGTCTCAGTGACTGCGGCTGCGCAGACGTCAGGATCTTCTGAGTTAAAGCAGATCTGCCTCCACGGGTAGTATGGATGTTTGTTACTCAATCACGCTTTAACCACTGGACGGATCGGGATGAAATTTGGCATACACATAGGTTAGGTCCTGGAATAGCATATAAGCTACTATTTATCTCGGAAAGTTCAAAAGTTCCCGCGGGAATAACTATAACAGAGTTTAAAGAACAATAGATGTAGCTATAGCAAACCTCATTAGTATAATTAAGGAGATAACCGAATTTAGAGCAGGCGGAGCCGCTGGCAAAGTCTAGTAGTTGATAGTTTATCACAAACGTACATACGAAATAGTTTATATTCTGAACAGTCAAACAATATGTTTAACTTTAAATAATTCTAACCCTATAACATCTAGCTGCATGAGAATAATGTCCCAAAGCCATGTGAACTGCCCCAAGATGTGAGTGAGCTCTGGCTTCGCCAGCTGTATCACCAGCTTCTTGTCGAAGGGTTAATTCCTGAAAAGGAAAGAATATACAGTTTGCTAAAAGAAGTCAAAATTACCGCAGGCTTTTTAAAGAATTAATTAAATACCTGTGTGTGATGTCCCAAAGCAGCATCTAGTCTTCTTTGAAGTCTTCTTGCAAGACCCAAAGCACCACAGGCTGCTGCTTCCAATGATCGATCCCGAGCCTGTCGCAGAAGAGTTTCAAATTCACTACTATAGCACGGACGCGAAGCAGTAAGAATTTCGTTTAATGACCAGTCACTATTTGTCTCTGTTCCGCGCGCATAATTCTTTGCCGTCGCGCTCGCACAGATGCGATGATTGCTGTCATAGGCGAGCGCGACGGCAAATAATACTACATTCATAGACCAAATTCAACCTTAGGTGTAAACGTTCTATATACATCAAACTAATAACTAGAAGATTTTGGATAAATGTAGAGGTATATTTAAAAGCATTAATAATTGTAGTAAATTATTTATAACCTGTCTAGCAAATCCAAGTTGCCTCTGGTACATTTTTACTGCTTCTTCTACATCACCCATCTTGATTAGCACATCACCAATATTACCCAACGCTCTGAACTTTCCTTGTAGATGCTGGGTCATATGAGCTATCGCCAGGAAGTACTTTTGGCATTCCAAGGCAGTTTCTAAGTTTCCTAGAGCCAAATGAGCAAGCCCAAGGTTACAATAGGCTCTACCCATATTCATTTTGTCTTGAAGGTCTTTGGCTAGGGACAAATCTTGGTCGTAGTATCTAAAAGAAAAAAAATCAGCAATAAATATTTTTTAAATTTAAAAAATATGTTCTTTTATATTAAAGATTATTATTTCACTTTTACATGTACTATAATGACACCGAAAAGTCCGTGAATTCTAATGAGGGATCTTATGACTATGCCATGAAAGGTCATTAAAATTCCGAGGTACGAATTACTTACCTCACAGCTTCCCTATAATTACCCAAGCAGTAATGGGCATATCCTAAGAAATGGCAAGCTTTTGCTTCGGCTGTCACATCACCTAGTTCCTGGGACAGCATCAAATGTTGTTCGTAGTAAGGAACAGCTTGAGAAAACTCTCCTCGAGAAGATAAACAATTGCCAAGATTTAAGAGAGCACACGCTTCTCCGGCTGCATCTTTTAATTCACGTGCTATACCTAAAACACAATGTTAAATCTAAGTTAACAAAATCTGGAATTAAAGGCAGACCTACCGAGGACAGTAGGTGTTTATTAAATAAGAATTATATTGTATTTTGAATTCTATATTTTAGTTAAACATTCTGTGCAGTAAGATTTATGTTCTTATTATTAAAACTTAACAAGACTTTTTTAGCCCAAGCTAATCTTCAAATGTAAAGAGTAATTCTTACCTAAATGAGCTCTGTAGTGAAACAGTGCCATATCATGAGCTCCTAGAGCTTGATAAGCTACAGCTAAGTTTCCATGAGTAGATGCTTCTGAACTCCTATCATGTACTTCTTTAGATATCGTCAGTTCTTGTTTGTGATACTTGATGGCCTGTTCGTAGAATCCGGCTGCGGAGTACGCATTGCCTATATTTCCATAGGCTCTACCCATACCAGCTTTATCCTATAAAATAGTTGATAAAATAAATGTAAAAGTAAAAAATTCAAAAGCAATCCATGGTTGGCTAAAGAAAGACATTTAAATCGGAAAACATATAAGATCAATCAATTGAGACAATCAGGACTGGGAAGCTACTGTTTCCTTAGATAACGAATATAACAAAAAAAGTTGATTACAGGAAATATGTCATCTCATTTGTCATCTAAAATACAGATAGTAGTAGGTACTAGGGTGCATTTAGACAATAAGAGACCGAAGATTTATTCAAGATGACTTATATCACTTCTAAAACAAAACCTATGGTTTTGTTCTTCTGCTAAAAGATTTTCTATAAATGTATCACGTGGTAAATATACTAAATAGTTTTTAGTCTGTTTAGGCTAAGGCGAGGTTATCTTGAGTGAAAATATTAGCAATGTTACAGAAAAATTACGAGTTGGTAATAATACGGTGGTGTTAGAATCTCTGCGTGCCCGGGACCGTAACCGTGAACTGACCGTACGCCACAGATTTTATCAAAAGTCTAGCGGTATTTTAATTTCTATGTAAAATATAGTTACATAATTAATTTTTGAAGTGACAACTTATTTAGCGGCATTGTGCACTTTTTTTGTGATGGGTAAAAAATGTTAAACTCGCGTCAGGTCACGAGTCCTGATCGAAAATTTATAGAAAATTCGTAAGACGGAACTCGCGTCAGATTTATTTATTTATCATTGTCCTATTTTTATAAATTGGAAAATCTTTTTACTAATACATTATTTTAGCGTTAATAATGTCTGTTCTAAAGAAGAAGGTTATGAATTTCATCTTCGGCATTTTTTTTCTCATGAACAAAATTATTCTCATCGTGTTTTGGGCTGTGTCAGTTCCTAGATAGTAAACAGTGTTTTAATTCTTTTTATTTTTGGCTGTTAATAATACTTTATATTTACGCCCGAAAAGGATGTTCAAAAACATGTAAAACTATAATCTCGCGTTCAAATATTTCTTCTAAACGGACGAAGCAGACCAGCACGTTAGGCATTAACAATGGCTATTATAATCTAAACTAGGTACTCTAAAACAGGCACATAAAAGCCTTTTTGATTTCCGGTACCTGTAATTGTCTGGCAATAGACAAATGAGCCTGGTGCAATTTGAGAGCAGCGTCATGCTCTCCAAGCAGTTGGTACACAATACCAAGATTCGAACATGCTCGGCCTTCGCCAACCTATAACAAGCCACACAAGAAGTAGGTATAAAATGTATCTTTAAACAAGAATAGACGTAAAAAAAAATCTTTTAAAAACTAGTTTTCATCAGATCCTGGTTATCATTTTAGACCTAACTTGCAAGATTTGATTACAGATACGGGACAGATGAAACTAAATAAAAGCTTATATAATAAAAATTTAAACTATTGTTAACTACCACAAACTTACTTTATCTCTGGCAGCCAAAGCGACATCCAATTGCCTTTCATGCCATTTCTTTGCTTGGGCGTAATCACCAGCACATCTAAAAGAACAAAATCAATGTTGAACGTAAATATACCAAATACAATGAAGGAGTACTTGGAGACCGAGCTCTGCTCGTTTTTTAGGGTTCCGTACCCAAAGGTTAATTAACGGAACCCTATTACTAATACTCTGCAGTCCGTCCGTCCGTCTGTCACTAGGCTGTTCCTCATGAACCGTGATAGTAAGATAGTTAAAATTTTCACAAAAGATGTATTTCTGTTGCCGCTATAACAACAGATATTAAAAAACAGAATAAAATAAATATTTAAGGGGGCTCCCATACAACAAACGTGATTTTTTTGCCGCTTTTATAGATAATGCTACGGAAACCTACGTGCGCGATTCCGACTCGCACTTCTTTCATCCGATCTTTTTACCAACGCCATCTATTGTCGAGTAGCTTTAGTGTTTCTGTGTCTGTAAAAACAAAAGTATTACTACTCCCCAAAACGTTGGAGCCGTTTCCGAGATTCAGATTATATACATATGTACAAGAATTGTTCGTATAAAGGTATTAGATATTTTTATTTGCATTGGTATAAACTTAACAGCGTTCATATGGCTAAAAAACGGTTTCTGATTTGAACTTCTGACGTGAAGATTCAAAACGAGAAATACGTTAGTAACTCAATTATTTTAGAATAGTTACAGTTATTTAAATACACGAATGACTTATCACAGGCCACTGTCTGGTTGTTAGATATATATATAAATCACAGTTGATCTTGTCTTCTTCCGTCCTTTGACTGATTCACACGATCCATTGTTTAGTTAATGCAACTAGATATTATCGAAATGATTTATGAAAATTGTTTAAAATTCCTAGCAATTTATCTGACAATGTAGAAGGAGGCGCTGTAATCGCACTTGCACCTATCTAATCTAGCAGAATTGAAAACGGTGTTAATAGTTCTTTAATTTGACACCTTAAGAGGATACGATTCGCAGGGTCTCGCAGCGCGCTTTATACAAACGAATTAAGGGTAAACGTCATAGATTGTTTTTGATAAAAAAATAATTTGCTACAATCTTAGAAGTTCCGGGAATTACACTTTGTATTCTGATTTTAAAAAAGAATAAAAAAATTAAGTGCTCGTGGTTTTTGGTGTAATAAGATTCTGATAAGCCATTATTTTGCTATATTTTTCTGAAGTTGTTCCATACAAGAAATTCCGGCTCCTTTGCAAAACTATTAAAAAATAATGGCTTATCAGCATTTCATAAAACCAAAAACGGCGAGCTCTTAAATTTACAAAATGTTTTTCATTCATTTTGTATGAAAACAATCTTTTTGCAGGCAGGGACTTCATTCTCACATCGTAGAACCTAAATGGTTACGTACAGAGAAACTTCGTCCCGCGAATGCTTCGGTCATAGAATGAGCTCCCTGCCAGGTTTTTTCTAA
This sequence comes from Apoda limacodes, assembly GCA_946406115.1. Taxonomy (NCBI): domain Eukaryota; kingdom Metazoa; phylum Arthropoda; class Insecta; order Lepidoptera; family Limacodidae; genus Apoda; species Apoda limacodes. The sequence goes on from OX291559.1 coordinate 16,556,135, forward strand.
GGACTTCAGTTTTGGGGTTCTTCAAGAGAGAAGTTATTAGATTTTCGAAGGGTCGGCAACGCTCGAGTTATGCCCCAGGTATTGCAAGCATCCTGCCACTGCGGTGACCGCTTACCATCAGGCGGACCGCAAGCTTGTTTGCCACCTTAGTGGTATAAAAAAAAAAAAGACGTGTGCAGATAAGTTGGTAGGACTATAAGTATTTTGTTTGTGGGTAACCATTTTATACCTAGCAGCATGGCCTAGTCCTGCATACGCCCTGGCTTCAATAGCTCGGTCACCCAAATTCTGAGCTATCCTCAGCACATTTTCATGGTAGGCGATGGCTTGAGAGAAGTTTCTCCTGTAGTGATATGAGGAACCTAAATTTGAATACGCTCTTGCTTCTTCCACCTGTTTGTGATAGACAATTTAATTTGAATTAAAAAAGGAATATTAACATTTTTTAGTACCTCTTTTAACCTCTTTTAAGATGAAATATCAGACTTTAGCGAATACTTTGTGACTGTGTATATCTATTATATATATAAAATACGTTTAAATGGAGAAATCCTGATAATTCCTCTTAAGTTGCAGGCATACAAAGCCTAACTTTACCCTTGCAGAAATAGGGGTGATAGTTTGATTGTTTGCAGTAGTAGTAGTAATAGTAGTAATAGCAGTAGTATTTTTTTAAGAAAGTAGAAGATATTGGTCACAGTTCAATTGCTTTAATTATCTGTAAAAAGACTTTAAATGACAAAAAGCAGCCCTGAAAGGGTTCTTTTATTTCGCATAAAATTCTGTCACTGAAAAACTTATTTAGCTACAAAAAGAATTATACTTCAAGTAAGTAAGTAGTACAGAGAGTAAGTGATATGATAAAGGTAAAATCATATAGTGAAACTTAGTACGCATAATTTCTTCTATCACCTGATCCCCAAGTCTTCGAGCCAATCTTAAATGTTGTGTATGACAATCAACAGCGGAATCGAAGTCCCCCATGGCCAGGTAGACTGCTCCAACATTGCCTATTTCCCGTGCCTCCTGTAGCCGGTCCCCCATTTGCTTGACCAGCTGTACACACTGCTTGTGACTGGCCAAGGCATTGGGATAGTCTCCAATGGCGGTGTAGACGTGACCAAGTGAAGTCAACGCCGCCGCTGCTGCTTGCGTGTCCTGGGTGAATAAGTAATAACATTTTTATCGCAGATCATGATTTCTATTTCTCAGAAAAAAAAATTTATGCCTAGTCGTATTAAACGTATAGTAAACTATGTATATGATATATTTTATTGGGAAATGTGGTTGTACCAAGTTATGTTTGTTACTATATAATATCACAGTTTTATTTAGGTATAGTAAGTCAATAACTAGCAATGGTACACATTATTCTGGCTCAGGGTGAGCTCCTTGCCAAGGTTTTTCTAAGGACTAGAGTATGGGGTTCTTCAAGAAAGAAGTTACTAGATTTTTGAAGTATCGGCAAGGACCATAGGCTACGGTGACGCCTTACCATTAGGCTAAACGCAAGCTAGTTTGCCCCCTAATTAATTTAAAAAAAACAGGTTGCACTCCCGGAGTGCCGGCAGAAGTGAATACATACAACCTGGATATAACATTTTAACATGTGTTTACCATCACAAAAAAAGTGCACAACGCCGCTAAAGAAGTTTTCACTTCAAAAACTCTGATCCTTCTTTTTAACACCTATTACTGTAAAGTTAGTGATTTACGACTTGTCGGACGTAAATATAAGGTCACCTTTGTCCTGATACATTGTAATAGAAACTTACTTACTTACCACCTGTCACATAGGTAGGACTAAAGTGGTTGAGATGTGAATACAGCGATTAAAACCGTGGTATAATCTTTACATACTTACCTCACTTATTAACCTGTTAATATCAAAATTTGCCAAAATATCTGAATGCTTGTTCTTGATTGTGTAAATCACGCATAATCGACGAAATACCTACATTTAGAGTTAGGCGACGCCCTGGATTAATCCAAATGAATTATATAATTTTGTCCTGATTGACAGTTCCCACGGTAATATGTGTAGCGGCGCAGCTACTCATTAATAAAAGCCAGTCTCAAACCGCTATTTGGCAGCACTCAAATAAATGCCACGCCAAGTCATATGCCCAAATATTTATTTTTTAATTTGGTTTCTCCAAATGCGAAAACACCTATTGCTTATTCAAGTGTCTGTTTTTAGTACATGCAGCATTCTTATTCCCTTCCGTACGCTTTTCGAATGTAAATGACCGTTTTATTAATTTTTGAAGTTACTTAGCAAACATTATTACTTAGGAAACACTTTTCCTAAATAATAATGTTTGAAAAAAACTATAGCAACACACATAAAACTTATTTTCGAAGTACATTATTTTCTACTTCTTTCTATATTTTTGGACACTATCTAGGTATATCGATTTTATATTATTAAATAATCAGTTTTTATAAAATTCATACATTTAATTAATTCAATAAAAACTTTGGTTATTTAATATTTTATTAGGAGCTTGTTGCAAAAAGTTAAGAGGACCTACAAATATATAATTTGGCAAAATATATTTTACCAAAGCTTGTACTATGGAAAGACAACGGATATAAATATATGTACATAGTTTTTTTTAAATACATATATACTATACACAGAAAACACTGTTGTCTTTAGGGATTGCAATCGCGCGAGATTGATATGCAGGATCACGCGGGATCCCACATTTTTGAAATTATGTTATAAAATTAAATTGAAACTACAGATTTTTGTGTAAAAATCAACTTTTATTAAACATTTCCTACATTAAGCAACAGAAATTATTGCTTTTCTATTAATTAAGTATAAGTAATTAGTAATCTGTTTTCTTAGATTCATCTTTAAATGTTTGGCATAGTTAATTAGTTTTGTTTTTAATTCAGTCTTATTTATATAATGACTAATAATCAAATCACAACTTTCTCTTAGATGCTATTACTATAATATCTACCTATGGTGATAAATTTAGAAAATACGCTCTTAAGAAGCAAATGGCATTTATTGTAAAACAAAACAGTCGTCACCTTCAGAAAGACGTGCGCGGGCGCAGCGCAGTGTCATTTATGAACAACAACTGAACAACTGAAACGTCGCACTCGTGCTACTCGCCATTTACGCGAATGTTTTAGCGCCAAATTTTTTATTTGCGGGATCCGCGGGTCTGCACTTTGAAGGTGCGGAATCCAGCAGGTTAATCAAAGCTGCGGGATCCCGCGGTAATGCGTGATCCCGTTTTGCGGGATTGTAATCCCTAGTTGTCTTGAGACTGAGACAAACACAAATGTTCATTACATAAATGTTTGTCTTGTGCGGGAATCGAACCCACGCCCCTCGATTCAGCAGTCGGATCATTTAACCACGGTGCCGACTTCTACGATACATGCTTTTATTATTAATATAAATATGGTGCTACGGTAAGTTACAAACAATGGTAAGGGCATAACAACATCTGCATGCTGGACTAACCAGTAGCTAAATACATACATGTATATTAAATTAAGGTGAAATCTTATTCATGTAATTTTTATCATACAAACTGCATTACACTAAACATCTTTTTCTCAAACATGCTACGATATTCGATCATATCTTGCACAAGCTTCTTAGAGATAAATCGTACTTGCAGTACAGTATCAGAGAGCGGCTTGCAATGTTTTATACGTCCGCTAAAGCGCTAGAGTGGCCAAATATGAAATTTGAAAATGGTACAAACTTTTTAAACCACAAAATTGCTACCTAAACAGATAACTTGTCAAAGTTTAGCACAACAAAAAGAATGCACCATTAATTACTTTCAAAAAGTAAAAAAATAAATCGACATTTGAACGCGGAGAATTGGCGGCAAAATTACCTAAACTATTTTTATTATTGTCAATACAGTTGCCAATACAATCAGTTTTTTTTCTCGCATGTTTGAGAAAAGCACTATACAAGCCTTGGTCACAACTAAGCATAACCGGAGTGTGTGATCGACTCATCGCCCGGTTACTCTGCGTTTGCGGGTCGCGGCAGTAATGTAGTTACCATAACTAGAAACATATCGCTACCCGAAACGCGTTATTATCATATATCGCTATCCTAAGTAATATATATTTGAAAAAGTCTGTTTGTCTTTGTTATTGCTTAGCGTCACTACAGAGTAAACAATTGAGGTGAATTTTGGCACAGATATTGTTAAGAGGACGGAGAACTACAGAGTAAACAATTGAGGTGAATTTTGGCACAGATATTGTTAAGAGGACGGAGAACTACAGAGTAAACAATTGAGGTGAATTTTGGCACAGATATTGTTAAGAGGACGGAGAACTACAGAGTAAACAATTGAGGTGAATTTTGGCACAGATATTGTTAAGAGGACGGAGAACTACAGAGTAAACAATTGAGGTGAATTTTGGCACAGATATTGTTAAGAGGACGGAGAACTACAGAGTAAACAATTGAGGTGAATTTTGGCACAGATATTGTTTAGAGGACGGAGAAGGATATGCAGGCTTTTTATCTCGGAAAAGTTTCTGCAGGAATAACAAAAATCGAATTTCACATGGGCTAACTATAGCAAACTTTCTTACTGTAATCAGACTCTTGCCGTAAAATTAAGAGCAGGCGTAGCCACAGGCAAAAGCCTGTTAACAAAGTCGCAAAAAGCATTTTATTTATATTGAAAATAACCAGAGTTTTAGAGTTTTTAATGTTGATATATTTTACATGTATGAATTTAGTAAACACTCCGATTTATTTAATAGGGGCAATGCTTTTTACGACTATATAGCGATATATGATAATGACGTATTTTGAGTAGCGAAATATTTATATTATTATTAATATACGACTAATATCTAGTATGATGTATTTTATTATTAAATTCTGTATCGGTACTTTTCTCAGGTCTCCGAAGCTAGGCCACAGTTGAAGATCGTAGTTATAGGTACTAACAGGACAAAACAGACTGAGAATAACTCTTTATGGAGCCATTCGGAGAATGTTCGCGCTGTGATATCGTAAATATCCGAAGGACTTTTATGGTTTTTCTGTCTGAGAAGTTCAGATTTTATAGTCTTTATAGGTTTAGCGGATTTGCGACAATATCGTTAGAGTATATATATGTATATATATATATATTCTTTGACAATATGTACGAGGGTGGTTATCCTTAAACACCAAATAAAGAAATATAAAAATTTAAACTATGTATAGCCGTGAAACATAGCGCTTTACATATGATGTAAATCAGTTAAGAGTTAAGGTAAGCTCGGCCAAAGTTCATATGTTATTCGAGTAGTTCAGTTTTTTTTTTATACCACTAACGTGGTGCCATCAGACTGGTGCCTCGATAGCTTAAATGGAAGAGCACTTACACGGAATGTAAGGAGTTGCAGGTTCAAGTCCTGGTTTGAGGTTAATCTTTTGACTGCATCTTTGCTATGAAAGTATTTATTTACATAAACAAAATTAAAATATGTTATAATAAGAAATATATAAAACAAACCATTCATTACCTTGAGAGAGTCATACACGAAGAAAGATTATTTGTATGGTTGCATTTTTATATTGTACTAGCTGCTGCCCGTGACGTCGTCAGCGTGAACGCTATACTATAATATCACTTTTTGTGAACGAAACCATAGCGCGATCTAATTCGAAGCCAACGCCATCTAGGTACCAAATAGGAAACATTTTTATATGGAGAAAAAATTATAACAATCTAAGTTATGACTTTACACGATTTTTAACATAAAATAAATGGCTATGTGTGAGTAGAATAATTAATAATTAAGAAGCAAGTCAAATATGCGTCGTTAGATTACACTGCTCGTTCCCCGTAGGTGATAGCGTGGTAATATGAAGTCTATATGTTGACCCGACTTCTTAATAATATTCGTACCCAATTTGAAGTAAATCCATGCAGTACTTTTGAGTTTATCCCGAACATACATACAGACAAACAGACAAACAGACAAAAATTGTAAAACCTATATTTTTGGCTTCGGTATCGATTGTAGATCACACCCCAAGTATTCTTTTAAAAAAATATTCAATGTACAGTTTTGACTTTACTACCGTTTTATTATATGTATAGATTTGTTAATCCTATGAAGAATTTGGTATTTTCTATGATTGATGTACTAAATAAGTCACTAGCAGTTTTTGTTTTATTTTTGTTTGGGGTACTAGAGACCCTAGGTGACCTATCAAGTGTTAAAGTTGGAACACAAACAGCAGTGCTACTGGTAATGAAAACAAAAGGTACCTGCTTACCGATCCTTTGAAGTAATCGTCATTCTGTTTTATTTGGACAATACTATGGAATCTATTCAATATACCATGTAAAATCTAAACATTAATAGACCTTAAAATAAATAATAACCTAACTTCAAAGAATATAATGAATATATCTTGACTTTTTAACAATAAGGAGGTACGCCAAGTAAATACTTTTTTAAATTTCACTCACGTACAAACTACAAAATGTTACCTTAAATATATTATTCTTATATCGTATGCATGGACAAAACAAATAAAGACTTCAAAGCAAATAAAAAAAGCATAGAATACACCGGGCGTCCTATTCACTGAGGAAGTGCGGGATAAAAGGTAAAAAAATCCGATGACAGGGCGCCCGTTGGAGTCTTTGTCTCAAGAAAATGATATAGTGCCGTGCTGGACGTTGTTCAGCTTTGTCGATATCGATAACAGTTTTGAAATATTAACTAGGTCAAATTTAAAATAAGAGCTTAATATAAATTCGTTTTACTAAGTGAATTATTTTTGCAATATACAAAATCTCAATTAATATTAGTGAAGTTACAGCAAAAACATTTAAATAGGTATTTAAATAGGTAAAAAGTCATATTATTATGAACACAGAAAACTGCTTCTAAAGTGATATTGTTAATCCAATAACGTTACTTGCTGTGTAGGTATGTATTTGTTTGTACATACATTTTTTATCTCTATTTAAGATAAACCAGCAAATGTAGGTATCAATTATTGTTTTTGGCCACTTAAAATCATGTCAGAAAAACATTACAGTACTTCTTTTGGCAATTACGCTCATTCTACATTAAAATTATGCTAAGAACACATTATCATATTTATTGCTTTCGACGAATTTAAGCTTTCATTAATTTAACGACATTTTAAACACCATTACATTATAAACTTAACGACTTAATATTAATTTATCGATATAAAGTATCGACTGTGTGACGTCACAGGCAGGACATTGAAGTCGGGACGGCAACAATCTAGCTAATTAAGTATGTGCAACAAGGCACGATACGATAAGACGGTGATTTACATACCGAGTTGATCTCCTCGGCGGTATTTCAACAAATACACAATAGTGGTGTATTCGGACAGCTTTCGTTTGGAATGCAGTACTCTCTGCTGCACTGTGTCAATTGTGCTCATGTTTATTGTTTCTAAATGACGTCAATTTATTTATTTGTTTATAAAATACTAGCACAGCGCCGTGTATTGATCCTTCTATCTTGGAAGCTCCCCGTTATAAATTTTATGTATAAATTGAGTGAATACTGTAAAATATTTTTTGGAATTGGTTCAGAACTTTTCAAATTTACGTCCTAAAAACAAACAAACGAACCTTCTCTGAGTATATTAGTACAAAAACAAACAAACGAACCTTCTCTAAGTATATTAGTACAAAAACAAACATACGAACCTTCTCTGAGTATATTAGTACAAAAACAAACAAACGAACCTTCTCTGAGTATATTAGTACAAAAACAAACAAACGAACCTTCTCTGAGTATATTAGTACAAAAACAAACAAACGAACCTTCTCTGAGTATATTAGTATAAAAACAAACAAACGAACCTTCTCTGAGTATATTAGTACAAAAACAGACAACGTCTGCCTTTCGTTCCAAGTTCTAAGTTCGTTTAAAACTAGAGATTTAAGTACTCAACGCATTTTACCTCTGGCTGGTACTTTTTATCTATATGGTCAGGCTTCTTTAACATATTATAATTAGTCCCCTTATTCAACTCGTTATAAGTATCTCGACGATAAACGTATACTATATGAATTTTGCAAATGGTATTCAAGACAAGAATTCTAGATCATTTTAGACATTATTGTAGGATCTGACGAATGGCGAATAAGGCTGTTAATTGCCCCCCCGATTACATCAACCTAGCAACTTTTACATCAGCGAAACCATAAAATTATACAGGAATGTAATATTTGTTGATCAACGCCTTTTTATTTCAATTACATAGAATATTTTTCTTTTTTATAAGCGAGCCGGTTTGTAAATACAACAAACAACGTACTTGTAATATTGCAAAGACGTTTCAATGGTAACTATCAAAAGATGAGATGAGATTATATCCTTTTACAAAGACAAAAACTTAAAAGATTAACATATTGCAATCGGAATAATAAAAATAACGTTGTGATCAGTATTTATTTAAGGGAATAAGATGGTGTATAAAAACTGATTTAAAAATATTTGAAAGAGAAGACTCGACATTGAAATGACTAATCATTTTTAGTATCACCTTTGAAACGATGACACCCTGGGTATCCTCCTAAATGCGCCACTGCTTATATAATTACCAATCCTCCAATTATATTAAAATTTTACGACACAAAACATAACATAAACCTCATTCATTAGTCCCAAGAAAATACTTATGCCTACAAATAATGTGAATTTAATAATCCTTTAACGTTTGAGGTGCAATTTGAATACTCTTGTGCCTGCACTCAGCAGTATAGCCAGCTGCAAAGGACGGGTTATCCTAGGTATTCACTAATGAACAGGGCAGGCCCGCCTCACGTGTTACTGTCAAATTATATGCGGTTTATAATCTTGCATCGCGCGCGAGACTTGGCTCGAAAAGTTGGCGTGTTTTAGTAACTACATTCATGAACCTAATGTGAACGTGTTCCGTGTTTATATAAATGTTTCTTTTTTAATTTGTTAGTCCATTTTTCTAATATATTCATCTAACATTTAACAATAGGTAGGTAGCACGTGCGTGTGTTTTCTTGTTCTTCATATAGGTAGTTTAGCAGCAGTTTTTTACTTCTCTGCACCACGTCATTTTGATGATGATGATGATGATGAATGATTTTAATGGATAAAGATGCACCCCCTTATGCCCAAATGGAATGCAGAAATCGCCGGCCGAAATCTTTTTTCTAAGGATTTTAAAAAAAAATGTTTTTTGTGTGGATTTTTTTAAAATTTTTTGGGGGTTTAGGGGTGTTTTTAATATATACTAAACACACCCCTCTGTGTGCTGCCCTCGCTTCGCTCGGGAAAAAAAATAACCAAACCAAACATAACCTAGCACTAGTATTTCTGTATAGACTTTTTATTCAAAATATATTTTTTTTCAAAAACTATTCTTTGCCACCGACTTCTTTATTTCATTTGTGAAGGGTGCTACTCTATCAATAAATTTTTGTTTTGCCCAAAAATACCCCAATAAATAACCCAATAACTAGGTGCCCTTTCATTAAATACCCCACACGATAGGTTTCTGAAAAAAAACTTTTTAAATCCCATACAAAAAATTGATGACACCATAACCCCCTGGGGAAATATTTTGAGGAACTGCGGCTCAAAATTATTGTTTTGGCCTAAAGTTCCTGTGTGCCAAACGGCTAAACTCTACATCGATTTGCGGTTTTCGAGCGAAATTGCCGTAGTACACCTGCCACTATAATATTTAAGTCGATATTGTTATTATTACAAAAAATCCTTGAAAATTCTATTGCCCACCACAAACTCGACATTCCCGCGTTTATTATTTTGTCAGATATCAAATAACGAAGCAATTCCAGTATTGCCAGTATTTTGCGGTAATATTTTTAAACGTAGAAGTTTTTGTTGGTTGCAAGTCGCGTGGAACGAGCGAAGTAAATATTTTTTACGACTGTTTGTTCGTGGGATTGTACCATGGGTTGATGTGAGCTGGTGATTGCTCACAGTCGACGTACTGATCATTACTTATGTTATTTATGAATGCCTACACGTTCACTGGAACAGATTAAAATATACTTACATCTAATGCTAGACAATGCCCGTGGTTTCACTAGCGTGGTCTTTAAATAGTGAGAAGCGAAAAGAATAAATATAGAATCCAGTATACAAGAAAAGGACAAGTTTAATTCTTCATCAAGATATTATAGAAAAATAATTGTTTAAAAATTAATAGCAAAAGTTTTTATAAATATATTTCCAACGCACTTGCTCATACAGCAGCCTTTACTGCGCCATTTTAAGCTTTTTAATTGCGTTCGTTACGCACTTGTGCGATTATGACAAGTTACGCACTTGTGCGATAATGACAAGTGACGCACAAGTGCCTTTTACTTTACAGTTTTTTAATTTTAGCAAGAAGAATGTATGCCTATGAACTAAGTTCTTATTGTTGGAAAAATAAATCCAACGTTTTTATTAAAAACATGTTAACACTAATAGAAGTACCTATTTACTGTCCTTTAAGTTAATTGAAAATAGGCGTATTGACACTCGTGAGCTCACACACGGCTGAATTACCTCGCTTTCGACTCAAGCTGCAACTTGCAACCTCGTCTGTACTGAATATACTATTACGTCGCGACCTCTAAACTTTGTTTTTAAATTTTTTTACAAAAGGTTTTGAGTAAAACCTGCCAAATAAACTTTATAGAGCAGCCTGAAAGGTTTTAGGTAAAATTAGCCGATCGATGTTTTGTTAAAAATAATTAATCAAAAGATTTAAATTAACCGTTAACTAAATAATGCTAGACGCAAACTCCGGGGCGATGAACTGAAAGTGATTTTACATATATGCTCAGAATTATTATTATTACTATGTTGCAGTTGGATAGCTAGGTATATTATTTAACTTAATAATAAAGCAGATGTTTCATTGAAATTATTGAATAATAAAATATTGGAAGTTAATATTATTATGCGCTGGAAATTAATATGATTAACATTTATTTTTATTTAAAATATTTTATGTCGAATCAATTTGTTTCGCAAAATAGGCGCGTGGAATACAAATTGGTAGGTATAAAATGGAATACAATATCTATTTGCTTCACAATACTTGCGCACTTTCTATCGTTCTGTTGACCAAATATGAATGCGCTATGACGACACTTCCGGACCGCATTGAACGCATTGGACACATGCTCGGAAGCTAGAGTGGTGGATGCGCTGTCAAATAGTGAACGGCCATATTGATATATAAGAAAAAAAAGTTTTACTACTTTTAAATGTTTATTCATTCAAATCCACAAAAACTGTATATAGTCTATTACAGATAGGTTTTATTCTTAGATCTAAACCACCGTTGCGCCAGTTTCACCCAAGGCGGTTAATCATCCAAAGCGTGTTACGGTCAACGGTAACAAACATACCAACAAATTTAAAGCATTTATTATATGTATTCGCAATTTTTCGTACAGTGTTGTAGAAAAAAACAAAGAAAACCGGACAAGTGCGAGTCGATCTCGTGTGAAGATTATATTATCTTCTTTTTTTTTATCTGACCCAATGTTTGTGGTAAGTAGCTAAAAACACAATTTCTAGCAGTGCTAAAATAAGCTGATAAGATAAAATGAATAACTAAATGTAAGTTTGTAATATTGAGAGATTTACCATGATATTTTAAGAGGGTTACCCCTGGTAAATAGCGCCGCCAATTAATATTTTCAATTTCTTCAAAGATTTCAAAAATGTATAGAATATATAGAAGCAGATTTTTGAAATTCGCTTTGCACAAATAGAAAATTAAAAATGGTCATTAATGCCGCTAGTGGACGTCAGGGACCCACAGTCTTAAGACCATAGGCTTCTCATATGTTTTTCTGTAATCTATAAGAAAAAAAATATTTACATTTTTGAAGTGAAAACTTCTTTAGCGGCGCTGTGCACTATTTTTGTGATGGGTAAAAACTGTTAAACTCGCGTCAGGTCACGTATCCTGATCGAAAATTCGTAAGATGTCACTCGCGTTAGGACACGTGACCTTTATTTACATTAGGTTAGTTTTTATTTTTAGTATATGGCGATTATGAGTAGTACAGGGAGGTTGGATATGGGATTTTAATTCTATGACAGATTGAGCTGTCAAATATACATCGTCAAAAAAGTAAATAAACAAAAGTTATTATTTTTAATAAATAAATATGGAGATAGTGATGGGAAGTAAATAGCGAGTATGTTTTCACTTCTGCCGGCACTCCCGGAGTGCAACCCGTTTTTTTTTATTTCCCAAATTTTTTTCAGTATTTTTAAGGATAAGGAGCTTAGTGGTCAAGATTATTCTTTGATATCTTTGAAACAATATATATGTATAAATTATTAAAAAAGAACCATGTCACATGTTTTAATGTTGTTATGTTTTAAAATTTTGGCAATACTGCAGTCTGCCTTTGACCAAGGCTGGTGCAACTAATTTGAAACGTCGCGAAAAAGGTATTTTACCTAATTATTTTGCATACTTTTCTTAAAATTTCATATTTCCTCCCAAAAGTGAAACTCATATTCAAAATTTATTTATTTATGTTACGTGTCCGTGTTAAAGTCATAGAAATTGACATTTGTAAGTAATTTCAACTTAATCGGTCCAGTAGATTTGAAAAAAAAATTACTGATCGACTTCATTCCGCCGTACGGAACTCTAAAATCATACAAACTATGGTACAATTTGACAACGACTACGGTTTGGACCGAAATGAAATTAGTGCAAAAACCAGACTATTATAGTTCATAATAGCTTTTTTATGGACAAAAAGAAAATTATATTTATTTATAATTAGCTGGTATGTGCGATGTTACTCGCGAGATTCAAATTAATAATCCTATAATTCAGCAATTATGTTTGTACTAGAGAAGACGCTATAAGCAAACGCCAAGTTCAATAGGTACGCGGCAAGGCTTAGTCCACTCGTTGACAAACTGCAGCCCAAACACTGACGTTTTTAACACTTCGTCTTGCATTTTGTTAGAAACCTACGCGTCTAACAAGTTTATATTTTCCTCTTTTCTACCTTTCATATGCGAAAGTTCGATAAGTTGTACCTGTACGTAATTTTCAAAGGGGACGGAATTGTGGTTGCAAGAAAACAACATTGAGGTTCAAACAGGCGTATAAATGGACCTGGAAGTCAATACCCTAAGGGTTCTTTCTTAAAATTTTGGTAAGGAATCCTAAAACACAACCAGTTATTACCCGACTCTTAACACAAAGACTGATTTAAAATAAAACACATATTTGCAATAACCATTTGTTTAAAAAAACAATACAGACATCAATTGTGACTTCACACTTGTTCAATAAAATGTTCCTCGTGTGAAGTGGCCAGTATTTACTGCAAATTAGCATCAAGGCGACGTGTGCGGGTACAACGTACCGGCGTGCCATCAAAGGAGCCTCTCATTCTAGCAATGCGAAGGATACCTTATAGTCTGCGGACTTTAAAATACGTACCAATAGTTTTGTTAGGCAAGAGTAATATATTGTGTGAATTAGGTTACTGTTGCGGTTAAGGCTGATGGTTCCTTGCCAAAGTTCTAGTTATAAAAAAAAAACATGTCCATACATTTAGAAGAGATGACGGTGTAAATTAGATTATCGACGTAATAATAGAAATCCACGGAGGTGGAGCCGTGGGTAATAGCAACCCCAGCTACAGCGCATAAACTTTATAATGTTCCCCCTGTATTATACGTGGGATTTAGGGGGTTTATGAACATAACATCTCAATGAAGTCCGAAGATATGAAGATTTGAATAAAAAGTTGTATTAACATAAAATTTAGTTTATTGTTTTATTCTTAAAATAAATACAGCAGATAATAATTTATAAATCCTTATGTGAATAGATGTAGAGAATTGGTTTAAACAAAAATCAAGTAAATGAGTCAAACATAAAATGTCCATCTGATAGTTATACAAATTAAGAAATTAAAAATAATTATTTTGAGTGAAGTTCAAATAATTAGACCTAAAACCTAAAAGACCTAATGAGGTTATATATGTTACAACTTTAAGGGCAGAATAACGTCTACAGGGCCAGCTAGTATCAAATAAAAGGGCAAGTCTTGTGAGGGTTTAAATTTTTTTTTAATTTATAATAAGTATTTTTAAAGTCATTGAAGAGTATAGATGAAATATTATTATTATAATATATAAATTTAAAATAATAGAAAAAGAAATTTCTTCACTTATTTATTACAGGAAAACCTATCAAAAGGCTATGGTCCTAAAATAACATGGTAGGTAAATATCGTAGTATATATTTGGCGTAGGTACAAACAGTACCTATTACCTATTTTATCCTAATGGTCTTCACAGTGGGGACGTAAGTATGAGGCTGGTTCGAGTAAGGTGCCGATTTCACGCAAATAAACTCTTTCTTTAGTTCGGCTGTAGGCGGTAATTTATTTTATTAAAATCATACAAATAATGTTAATTACGTACAAACATTACAAGCAGCATGAATAAAAAGAAAATTTCATGATTTTCAAAACCAGTACAAAAAAAAGTTAACATTAACGTAATAGATAACTATTGTGGGGTCTCATGAATAAAAAACTCATAAAAGAAATCGATTTAATAGGATTCTGATTAAAAATAATGTGGATTTAACTAATCCAGTTCCTTTCCCGCGCAAAAGGAGAAACCTCGCCGCTATCTCTGTACCACATAGCCACGTATAATTAGACGATTATAAACCGGCTTCGTCTTACACATCCGTTTATAGTTACATCAGGACGTAGATACCTTAAAACACGTAACTGGTCTCTTCGACTTGTATTACTCTAACTTCATAAAGAATTAAGTTATGAATTTGAGGTACCTATTTATCTATTCACTTTGGCATAAGCAGGCAAAGGATTCAGCATATCTAAGCACAAGAATAGATATATGAATCAATTTCGTAGCATGTATGAAAGATTATTACCTATTGAGAACGGCTTGACCGTATTTTCTGGAACACATAGAATTGTCAGGATTGTAAAAACGTTTTTTTTTTTTAATTTCACTGGTAAAGATAGAAATTTGGAATCAATCGCTAAGTAAATAATGTAGACAATTGTTATTTCGACTCGACCGATTTGGCCGATTTTTCTGGTTGTGTTTGTATTATCTGGACAAAGATTGTATAAAAGTTTTTTTTTTAATAGCGAGGAAAGTTAAAAAAAAACATCTAAATAACCGAGCGACGCGGACAGTTAAGTAATTAATGTGACCGTTT
Source organism: Apoda limacodes (assembly GCA_946406115.1). Taxonomy (NCBI): domain Eukaryota; kingdom Metazoa; phylum Arthropoda; class Insecta; order Lepidoptera; family Limacodidae; genus Apoda; species Apoda limacodes. The sequence continues at coordinate 16,571,391 of OX291559.1, forward strand.
TTTTTCAGGTTGACCGATTTGCCCAGTTTTTCTGGTTGAGTTTGTGTTGTAAGCACAAGGATTGTATGAAAGTTTTTAATATTTTTTTTACGCAAATGCATAAATTTGGATGTTAAAAGAAATATCTCAAAAACCAACCAAACACCAACAGCTTAATAAGTACATAATGTAGACAACTATTTTTTCGCTATTTTAGTTTTTTTATATTTTTGACAATTTCCACTTTTAACATTGAGCTTTGTAGCACAGCACTATTTACTAGAAGCAGCGTCGCACTATCCGCTACTGTTTCAAGCAATCGTGATACCTATATGTGCCACACGTCCCTCAGTTACTGGCTGGAACGCAGGCCTTACCGCGTATGGCACGAGATTTAAACATTAGTTACTACGTAATTTTTTAATCTATGTCATGACATTTGTTCAAAACGTCTCCTCCAGTGTTAATAGAATAGCACATTTCTTTTTACCACGTTTAAAGTTCTCGTTGTTACGTACCTTGCACTTCATAGCTAAGACGAGCTGATATCGGTGCGCAGTAAGAGCATCTTTGTAGGAGCCCTGACTGAAGTATGCGGCGCCAAGGTTCCCGTGGGCGCGACACTCACCGGCCGTGTCTCCCAGAGACTTGGCCACTGCGAGGTCTTGCTGCATGTAGTTGATGGCAGCATCGAGCTGGCTGAGAGCCCAGTGCGCTGAGGATAGTGCGCTGAATACTGATCCACTGTTGACAATATATTTCAGATTAGTTATTATGATTTATTATACTCGAACTAGCCTCCTTTCTTCAAATAGAGGCCTGCATCTGCAGTGGTGCGTAAAATGGCTAAGATAAAATAAGCATATATATATAAATATATATTGACATCTATTTATGAAATTTTTTAGATGGCAGAACTCAACTTTATCAAATATACCCACTCTGGAATTAAATCCTATAGTGCAACAAACTTTTCTGACCTGGTGGTCAAAAATCAACTACTACAGTGTTCATATTGAAATGGCGTGAATTTAAAACGACACTAGCGACTAAATACCTAAGCTCAGAAGGTCAGAAAAGGTTGTTGCACTGTACTGATATAAAAGTCATTTCAATCAGTCCGTAAAATAAGAAAAAACAAAAATGGCTATTAGAATACAAAATCTTCCCTGTTTTTTATTGCGATTCAAAAAAATTGGGGACAGGAGAATGGGGTTTTTGGCAACGAGCAACGAATAATAATATTGTTTGTGTAGTGAAAATAAACTGTTTGCCACTTTTAGTAGTATAAAAAAAAACAATTTATACTATTATTTTACAATTTTATGCAATCAACTTCTTTTATGCTTAAATATTCGAACATTTTATATTTATTGTGATCCAAACATTGTATCTACAACAAGACATCTGTTAAACCGGTTCAAAAAATAAAATCCCATCTCGATTATAGTCGTTTTAAGTATTTTGAGTTATCAGCGATCATTATACTCATTCTACTTACAATAAAAGTATTTAATATCATTAAGGTATCGTCAGGTGGCACAAATTCAACTTATCTGCACCGCATCGATCAATCAAAAGGAGATAAGATCTGTTGGATGGAGGTGTTGGGTTCGACGCGAATGGCGTTGTTGCACTGTGACTATAAAACCGCCGGTAACAGAAAGACCGCTTTATACTAAGCGAGCTAAACCCATCCCTCGCATACATACGACGAGTACATGTTTGCGAGCTTAAGGGATTTCAGAGGTAGTCGCAAAGGCCAGTAAAAAATGTTTGTACATTACACACAGTGCCGTCTGGTCCCAAAGTAAGCAAAACTTGTGTTACGGATACCAGACAACGGGTACACGTACATATATATAACTTTTGTTTTGTAAATACATACATTATCATACATAAATACACCCAGAATCAAGACATACAAATGTTTATTACATAAATGTTTGTCCAGTGTGGTAATCGAACCGACACCCTCTGCACTGCTGTGCTGTGTGCCGGCTAAACTACCAACAAGGCTGCGAGGGATATGTCTAATACCTTTAAACGAGCAATTCTTTTATACCTTTATAATCTGAATCTCGGAAACAGTTTCATGATTTTCATGAAATTTAGTATGCAGGGGTTTCGGAGGTGATATGCCTAGGTTTCATTTTTAGAAAACCCCGTTTTATCCGTGTTTTCAGGCAATGACAAACTGAAAAATATGACTCTTCCTGACATATATTGGCGAGTAGTAATACTATTATTATTACCGACACAGCAACACTAAAGCTACTTGACAATAGATGTCGTTATTGAAAAAACGATCAGAGCTCGGTCTTCCAGGTACTACACTAAATATACGCGATATACACTTACGTACATGAGCGAACTTTCGGTACGTAACACAGTACTTTTCACAATCTGACTATCGTATTTAACATCGGCACTATAAGGTTTAGTAAATTTATGCTTGTAAGAAGGCGAAATTTAATGTTTCCAATTTTTATTACCGACTAATTTTATCGATAAGCTATCAATCTTCTTCTAGTTTTAAACAATCTTTCAATCCGGAAAAAAACGTTATAAGAGTATAACCTACATACATGAATGTTGAAAATTAATGTATTTAAGCAACGCAGTTAAAGTGCAGTTAATGCACCACGGTAATACGAAACTTTATATCGGAGATGGTTTATGGGACCATTAAACCACCGTTAATGACCCATACCTTGAATTTTGGATGTTTTTCATCGAGATACTTGGAGCAATTGGAATTGTAGGCGTATCGAATATTTTCCACGTATTCTAAATGATGAAAAATGTATACGTTCACGCCACCACATTTTTTTGGTCACAAATATAAATTCGGTAGAAATATAAATGACCATTAATTTGTCTTTGAGCGTTTCAAGTCGATGGAACCGAATGGTAAATTAATTATTCAAAAAAAATAGAACCTATATATTTTATTTAAAGAGAAAATATGATTCATTTCATAATCTTTAATTTGTTTTAATGAGTTTCTTGTCGGCTTTATCAGTTAAAATTAATAGACATGTGAAAAATTCGATAGTGTTGTTCAAAAGCATTCTTGAAAAAAATATTTCTATGAATATTTATTATTTAGTTTCGTAAAATTAAGTGATACATGGATGTCTCACAGTGATATTAATAAGCTCTAAAGCCATTGACGTATAAATTCGAATAGTTTTCTAGAATAGTATTTAAAATGGGCTTGTAACAGAATCTGAAATTTTCTTCTCCTGTATCCCCATTTCTTACAAAAACAAATAAAAGCAAATTTGCGAACTCTTGGCAGTCCTCGGAGCTTATCGGGAACAGTTTCGAACTATTCAAGCTCTGAAATTCAAGAGCAAAATGTATGCAAGTACATTCACGGGTTTCGAGAGGTAAGTCAGACTTCCATAAATTTTTGTCTAGAATTCCAGAGTCCGAATAGCTCGAGACTGATCCCAATATGGTCCCTGATTTGTAAATAATACTTAGTATCTTATCTGAGGTTGTACCTATGCAGTGCAATAAATAGCATCAATATATAAATGGTAACAAATACACAATCGCCCTCTTACCCTAAACCCGTTTCCGTTTCATTGGGAAATTTATATATTATAACCTAACGCGTGGGTAAAACCTCATTAAAAGTTTTATAACAAGTAAGATGTTATTTAAAAAATTAAAATTACCCGACTGTGGATTAAAAAAATAAAGGTAATCTAGTAACTGAAAAGCAAAAATGCAAAATGACGCCTAAATTCCGCCATTTTAATTTCTTATAATTTTAATAATATATCCTATGACACTCTAATGGTTAAGACGAATCTAACCACGTATAATTTATTAAAATCGTTTAAGCCGTTTAGTAGTTACGAGGGAACATGGAGTCCCAAATACATACAGGTCAATCACATATACCATTTGGGCTTTGCCGCAGTTTGGTAAAAAAACCGGACGAGTGCAAGTTAGGCTCGCGCACTAAAGGTTCTGTAAGATACATAAAATATAAATACTAAATGTTAGTAGAGTAAGTAATAAAATAGTAGTAATTTTTAAGACCATAGCCTTTTAAGTTTTCCTTTAATTTATAAGTAAACAACTTTTTTTTTTTTTAATTTAATGCTCAGTTGTTGCGCAGATAAGGGTGTGCGGGGAATGGTCAATTTAAGTGGGTTTAAGATCCTCACAACAAACCCTTTCATTTGATTTGTCGCGCACGGTACAGTTTTCAAAACTTTTTTTTTATTTATTTATACACACAAATACAGCTATCCTTTCAGGAGTTCCCTAATCCGATAGTTTATTTAACATTATTAAATTACCTAATCTTATACTTATTTTTTTAATTACCTTTAAATATTCCAAACACAATAAACATATGTGTATAAAGTCACTTTCTCTATTCTTAAGTGACAATTCAAAAGTCTTTTGTTTACGTTACACGTCTGTATTTAGGTTACAGAAATTTATATGTATATCTAACTTAGTCGGTCCTGAAGTTTCGGAGCACAAATTAACTTAAATTTGAAATCAAAAGACTTACCGCAGCTTGAGCGAGCAAGAGCCTATCCTTAAGGCCGCCTCCAGTACTGTGACCGCTGCCTGGTAGTGACCAGCCGCCAACAACTCTTGACCCACCACCTGATTATAAAAACAATATAAATAAGGGTAACAGATATTAGTCTAGTTAGTAGTTCTCTTTAGAGAATCGAGGCTTAGGCGCTGGCCTATAGCAAATCGTCGTCAAGCTAATGGCCTCTCAACTGGTAGTTTTCAAGTTGAAGGCCTCTGACTTGTCATAAGATGAACCCGAATTAGATTAGTCCCATACAACCTTCGGTGCACTTAATATCTACATATAGGTAACTATTCCCCAAACATTTTGCTGGTTAAAATACGTTATAATCACATATTATTATTGTTATTTGCCGTTGTCACAAATGCAGTTTTGAAATGCCAGTGAATTAAATAATAATGGTTAAGTATTTAATAATTTATACGATTTGAGTAGCAAAATGTTAATAGTCAGATTTAGTGTAATGAAGTTTGAATAAAAGTGTTACGAACGTCAACTGTGACATGTTTCACCGATGGTATTCGTCGTCAATTTGTAAACTAGAATAAAATTATCGCTTAATATATCCTTCAGTTCCTTACATAAAACCCAATTTTACTCACTGGCAGCGACAAAGTTGTATATTTCACACAAGAGCAAATTATTTTAGGTTTAGTGCCTTTAAATCCCTCACTGTGCTCTTTCGTCTTTTTAATTCTGGAATACTCAAATAGCTCAGAATTTAAAGCATTTCATTTACTCCAGAAAACAACTATGCTAACTAGTTGAAAAAATAGCTTATATAGAACTCAATCAGATCTTATTATTGCCCGCTGTAGAAGCTTGTTTCAGAAAAGACGCACTTATCTCTTGCTTAAGAGCATATACATTTGCTTTACGGGCGTTAAGCTGAAATAGTCAATTTTAATCTCGAATTGAGCTCATTTTTCAATGGCGAAAATATAGTAAGGCGTAAAACTTAGCGTAAAAAGTGGAAAATAATTAATTACAGTTCAATCACATAAGATATAAAAATTCTATTACAGTAATTTTCTAGCTTTTTAGTTACTTAACATTTCATGAAATAAATTATATTCCAGCTACTAGTTGATAATGAGTTTTGAATTAAAAATGGAAAAAAGAGAGGTTCGGCCGTTATTTTCTTAAAGCAATGTTATAACAGATATCTTAAAAAAAAAACAGTAATTTGCTAGTTCATGCAAGAATGTAGAAAGCCATGTTATTTTTTCCAGTCTGAAACTTGCAACAGGACAGTGGAATCGATTTTCAAAACGACCAGAAAACTGCACATTCAATTAGGGCGAAGCCTTAATTACGAACTTTTAAAATAGATGCGATTAAAACAAATTTGTAGCGAATTTTGTAAAATAAAATGCCGAATACGATAACAAAGAAAAGTACACTAAATAGGCATAAAACCACTAGAGAGCGAGCAATAGCACTCTTGGGTGTGAGTTGGGTTCGGCGCTACTGTGCAAAGAAAAAAGGAGCCCAAGAGAATGAATTGGTCAAGATGTTCAGCGCTGATTACGAAATTGTTCTCAGCCATCAATCTCAGGTGCTATCGACTCGAATGCGGTGCCTGTAGATGCGGATAATATCACTGAAGATAAGTAATACGCAATTTTATGTGCCTAAACCGATGGTGGGGTAATATGGGCTCTTGCATGTTAATTAGTTCGCGTTGTGTCATCGGGAGCCTACGTCGCAGGTGATAAACACATCGTGAAAACGTTTTTGGACAACGACATTGGTGTGTCCTAGGATGTGTGTCAAAGACTATATATATATGATTCTCCAATGATCCGATCTGGAAATCATCGAATAACGTTAGTACCCCGACTTCTACCCGCCTATCTAATACCTTTACATGAGCAATTCTTGTAAAATATATATATATATATATATATTTATAATCTGAATCTCGGAAACGGCTCCATCGATTTTCATGAAATTTAGTATGTAGGGCTGTTCGGGGGCGATAAATCGTTCTAGCTAGGTTTCATTTTCGGAAACGTCGTTTTATCCGTGTTTTTAAGCAATGATAAACTAAAAAAATATGACTCTTTCTGACATCTATTGGCGAGTAGTAATGTAGTAAAACTATTATTTTAACCGAAGCAGCAACGATAAAGCGACTTGACAATAGGTGGCGGTTATTCAGCTACTTGACAATAGATGGCGTTGTTAAAAAAAAGACGAGCGAAGCGAAAAGAAGTCCCCCAGGTACTTTTTTTAATACGTAAACTTCATCCCTTCATTCACTTATGGTGCGTTTTGTTCACTGCATCAATGTCATAATCCAGCCAAGTTAAAAAGACATAAATTCTGAATGGCACACAACAAAGTTTGGCTCATTTTCTTTTTGGATTATTGACATTAAGCGCATAATGCACATTATGTCGGTGAACAAAACGCTACTATAGTTTCTATGTTGGTACCTCTTTGGAAAAAGAACCCAAAAGGCCAATACTAGAAAGATACAATTTATTACACATGTAAAGATGCCTTCAACATTCAATCGTTATTTTAGAAGTAATTTCAAAATTAGTTTCGAAACAAATCAACAATAATCCGATTATGGGTATCATTGCCTTTCGCAAGCGCGACGAATTTAAAAACCCATTAGCCCTACCATTCCAAGCGGCTCAGTTAAATAATTCGAACTTATATTAATATATTGTAACGTTAATACTTTAAAATATTTGAGGAACACACACGATGCTCTTGCTTTTATTTTATTACCCGACTGCGCCAGAAGGAGGGGTTATTTTACTTAGCATATAAGGAAATATTTCTCGAAGAATATTAAATTGACTGCTTATCACACCGTTCTGTAATGCGATGCAGAAATTTTATGTTCGTTGCGAAATATAATAATTATTTATACCCACACGTACCCGTATTTGGTTTACTTTAGTATAAACCATAAATTAAACCTTTTAAGTTTAAATGAACAAAATTTATTACTATCCGCAAATTATTTGGTAAACGTATCCATAAGTAAACATTATTGTTAGTATTTACCTACTAATTTTGATTCTGTACCGTTCAGTGCCATTTTACCTGACCAGCCAGCCACCTCAGTGTTCTACTGCAAGGACTCAAGGAACGAGTAACATAGAGCGTTCGTTGACAGTCCTAAATTTGCGAGTTGAAGCACTACAAGCTTATTTTAAGTTTGTGGTGGTTAAATGTACAGAGAGTACCTTTAATCACAGGTGGAAGGTATGCGGCGTTCCCAAACTCTATATATATATATATATGTATATATATATATATAACAAAAGTAAAATACAGTATAAACTATAATGAGTAAGGAATAGTATCTATCTACCTTATCTAAATCATTTTATTTTGCTAATCAGTGAAATGAAAAAATTCATTAAAATATTCCATCCATTTCGTTTAAATCTATGAATTATTTATGTAGAAACAGTTCTTGTTTGTTTTTATTTAGTCATTTTTGAAATACAGACGTTATGAATCTTATCAGATCGGCCATTTTGTGGTAGAACGCCGCCATTTCGAACGCTCACGTCTCGACTGCCGATCAAGTGTCGCGCAGATTGTATGTAAATTGAACGGGCTCCTGTATTTATGGGTCCTGATCACTCAGTTCCATTGTCTGGCCAGTTAAATGCGCCGAAAAATGTTCAGATGTCGTTGCTGTGCGCGCCACTGGAATGTATGCAAATGGTCTGAGAGAAGGTTGTGTATGGGGTGTTTGTGCTGCCGACTTGACTTGTGCAGCTGATCTCGGTGATATTTTATTAACGGGTTCAACCAACGTCTAAGATTTTTTTTATATTTTATTTAGTCAAATGTTTGTGCTGTTCAAAGAGAAAGACAAGTGTCTTTCTTTTTGATTTATTTATGCTGAATTTGTTTATCGTCGTGATGTTCCTACGGCAACTCCTTGATTATAGTAAGAAAGTTCCAAGCTAAAGGACTAAGTTTTAATTTTATTTTATTTGCTCAATTTTAGCCAAATCGGTTTCGTTATTGTGGCGTAAAGGAGTATCTATAGTAAACATACATACTAACAAACTCATGCATTTACAACATTAATAGGACTTCTATATCATACTAATATTATAAATGAGAAAGTCTGGATGGATGTTTGTTACTTAATCACGCTTTAACCACTGGACGCATCGGGATGAAATTTGGCATACATATAGGTTTGGTCCTGGAATAGCATAAAGCCTATTTTTTATCTCAAAAAGGTTCCCGCGGGAATAACTATAACTTAAGGAGTTCCACGCCGATAACTGAATTCAGGACGGGCGGAGATGCTGGCAAAGTCTATTCAGTAATATTTGTTTTTTAATACCACTAAGATGGCAAACAAGCTTTCGGTCCGCCTGAATATATACCTTAATTAAACAAAAATCCTTTTTGAGTCATTCTCCGCTTCTAATGCATATACATACGTTGAAATTAATCACATCACTATTTCTGGCTTATTCCTTTAAGTTGTATACCTATTAATTTGTTTTTACATTATGGTCTTTAGGTATTACAGTAAGTTCCACATATAACTCCCGCGCGTTTAAGTTTTTTCAACCATATGTCTGGCCTGGATGTTTACATCTTTCAGTATTTTACAATAATTTTTATACGTGTTCAATATAAAACTCCATTCTAAAGTAATGCCGATTGTACAGTTGTGCCCTTGTAAAATTTTTGTAAACTCATATATTTTATTGCTTGCTTAATCTCTTTTGGGCTCCAGATACAAATATGATTTTACTAATCGCAAACGTATAATTTCAGTACCTTCTACTATAGCAACCAAAGTAATGACCTTTATAAAAGATCACCCTGCATCACACCAACGCGAATGCCTGGCCTCAGCTATTGCTTCGTCATAAATATAACAAGATTTTTCAGTACATGATAATAAAAAAAACTGATTACTACAAAATATTAAGGCTGTAATGTTATTACCTGACAGACCTCAGAAACTCTCGAGCCAAATTCAAGACCTCATGGAGAAACGACGCTGTCTGCCACTGCAGTCTTCCGATGACGCTAAGTCATATGGGCAGCTCAATAAACAAATCTCGAAGTCCTCAGAGCAGAGGCGTGGTGGTGCTGTTCTTCAAGAAAGGTCATAACACTTTGCTGAAGAACTACAGACCCATCACGCTTTTGAGCCATGTTAATAAGCTGTTCTCCAGGGTTATCACGAACCGTCTCAGTCGCAGGTTTGATAACTTCCAGCTTCCCGAACAAAACGCAACGCAAACTAATACCATGGATTAAGTACATGATTCTAAGCCCCTTAGCATTGAAATTTGTATTACTGACAACTAAAAAAATAGCCATCTCCGTGTCCACAACAATTAACCAATATTTAAATCCAATCGGTTTTTTTTGTTTGTTTTTTCTTTCTCAGAAACCTTCCCCAGCATGTGCACAACAACTTACCAAAATTACATTAAAATATGTTTACCCTTAGCGTCCGACTTGCACTTGTCCATTGTTTTCTAACATATAAACTTTAAACAATAACGAACAACAAAAAAAAATATCCAAATCAGCTAAATAATAAAAAAAAAAGCTCAAGCAAAAAAAAAAACAAAGGTTTTTTTACATGTAAGTATTACTTAGTCTAGGGTATCTTTGTGTTAAGATGTCACCTACACCCCTTATTGATTTTATTACCTCAAAGCTTAATTCAATTTTTCCAGATGTTGATTTTAACTCGCCATCTATGAAACAACGAATCCAAAAGGTTCACGATTGGTACTTACGTCTTTGTCATACCGAAAATCAGTGATAAAGAAAATGTATCCAGAGTCCAGAGGCACAGATTATATAATACTATCCAGAAGCAATATTCTTTGGTATTTACATTCAAAAACGTGACTGACACTGACAATACTGATATTTCCGAAGATACCTTAATGGTGGACATTATTTTGGGGTCGCATGTACTTTCCGTCCAATCAGATGTCGGTAATGCGGGACGATGACAATATAAAAAGAAAAAAAGGCAAAGAAAAATATTCGACGAGAAATGCGTGGTTCATATTTTGAATGGTGTCGTTAAATTGACTTCTTGGTGGAATTTAGTACCTACATTTTGGCCTAAGTACCTACAGATACGAATACTTTGCAAATATGTTAAAAATGGGTTTTTTTCCGTACCTTAAGAGTACAAACGGGGCCCTATTACCAAGACTTCGCTGTCCGTCCGTCCGTCTATCACCAGGCTGTATCTCAACTGTAATAGTTAGACAGTTAAAATTTTCGCAGATGATGTATTTCTGTTGCTGCTATAACAACAAATACTAAAAAACAGTATAAAATAAATATTTAAAGGGGCTCTCATACAACAAACGTGATTGTTTTGCCATTTTTATAGATAATGGTACGAAACCCTTCGTGCGCGAATCCATCTCGCACTGGCCGATTTATTTAAGTAAATACGTGAAATTGGTTAAAAAAATCCTGTTAAAAACACATTTCTTATAAGCATATTAACATTTTAACCCTCCAAGGAAGATAGCTCGTATCGGAAACGATATGAGAAGTTAAGCCACGTTGGGCCTGGTCGGTAATTGGATGTTGACCAAATCTATCAATCCGTCGGCCCTGGCTGTCGTAATATGACAGCAATCATAAGCCAAATCACAGGCCTTGAAATTCTGACAGTCGAATGGATACTAGCTCGTATGCTGGAGCAGTGCATTCGCTTACCCAAACCCAACCAGCAAAATAGTAGAATAAGAAATGATTTACTCAACTTATAGTTGAATAACAGCTGACCACGAAAATTAAATAATAGCATATTTTAGGCGAACTAAAGCCATTATTCACTGTTACTAATCGAAATTGCTGAGTAAAGAAAATTTAGTTGCTTAGCAAATTTTCTGAGTAAAACCGATTCGGTAGCTTTTACAGAACAAACTACCTAAGTAATAGCAAACTAATATATTAGTAGAACAAATTAATCGTATAAATGCATATCTTTCGCTATTAAAGCACTAATAGCAAAAATAAGAACGTGCTCTCGATATTTATTGCACATAGTTTTGTTGGTTGGGTGGCCTCCTTTCTGTGTGGCAAAAACTGTGCCCCTGTAGTAGGAATAAGCAAATGGGTAAGGCAACCTCACCAGAGACTAAAAGTTTGAATTTTACACTCCTAACAACTCTGTTATACAACTCCGAGCTGTAGACACAGCTAAATAACTATGTACAATCTATCTTTAAAACTTACCGATATAAGTACAAAAGGAGACTGATCTAGCTTCATCGCCTCTAGCTGGTTGAAGGTTGGCTCCAGCGTGGTTCGCAAGGGTGACTTGAGTGACGCCTCCACCAGGGCTGCGAGCAGCTGTCGGGAGGAAGGCTCCACGCCCAGTCCTGAGCTGAAGGCTGCCAAGGCTTCTCCGTGACGACCGAGACATTGTAGTGCCACTCCTATAACAAAGGTAATATGACTCCTGTCAAACGTCATTTATTGGATCATGATCTTGACGGTAGACTTACTCTCTATCACGTTGGTACATAATATAACTGCAAATCGTATAATATGCCGTTTCATAATATGCGTAGGCAGATCGTAAAGTATGGAAGAGAAATTATCATATAACTGAACAGATTATTATATGAAGCTTGGCTGGAACGCTCTGCTCGCTTCGCTCGCTCCGCATCTACGTTCACAAAAGAGAAACTGAATCTAACCTAACATACATAACTTATACAGTGCGATTTCTGTTCCTTTCGTTTCCATATTTTACGATCTGCTAAGGCATATTATGAAACGGCGGATTATACGATTTGCCTGCGACATAACCACCAGGTAAATGAGTATTATGCGAGTGTTTAAATATTTATAATGACTCCTTCAATAAATGTTGTATAATCATGGTAAGATATTACTGTAGTTTATATTGAATTGCAAAAAATGAAAATATTTACTCAAGATATTAAACCTTGGTAAAGGTATAGAACGTGTGAAATTACATTCAATAGTATAGGTATCTAGTCATCACTGTCGTCAAAACTGACACAGATGGGTATTTAAAAATTATGTTCATAAGTATGACTTTTCGTAATTAATTTTAATTTTATACCTACCATATACTAAAACTAGGTAAGTAAGTACAAAGAATCGTATTAGTTCTAGACGTAATGGATTTATTAATACACAAGTTAAGCTGAACAACGTGAAAAAGAACGTTACTGGTTAAGTGAAAGTTAACAATGCATATGTTATACCAGTCACACGCAACATCGACAAATCATTTGTATGTGTTGTGTGTGTGTTGTGTATGTGCCATAAAGTGGCGACAACAGGCGTAATTATTTGTAGGTACAATACTTAGTACTCTGGCGAACAAACTTTTTTCTTTCTGTATGATTATTTACTCTCTATTATGATTAGGGCTGCCATCTCTAAAACCTGCCGCTCAGGACCGTAAGCGTAAAAACCCCGGATTTTGGAGCCTTGAGCTCGGACATTTGAATATTTCACTTTTAGCTTGGTTTAAAAATGCATTTTACTCCCTAATTGAAAAAAAATGAGATTTACTTCGACATTCGGATGAAATAGTGTATTTTACTCGTTATAGCAAGGAGTTCGTAAGTAAAAGTTTCATTTTTATAAAATAATAGACGTATGAGACTTTGTAGCTAATTTTTAACATAAATAATAATCAATTACCCAGTTAGTAAAATAAAATAAAAGTTTTAATTGTGTTTTATTTTTTTTCTAAATTCTTAAATCTTAAAAATAGATAACTATTATTTATAACTTTCACCAAGGAACTATTAGCAGTTTTGCATTTTTATTGCTTTAATTCGTTATTATATAATTTATCTTTTCATATTGCAATCAAACAAAATACAATTTGTTGTTTTTATTCATCGAACCATTCAAATAAATTAAGTCTTTTGTTTTTATTTATTTATATAGAACAAAATTATACTTTGCAATATTTTAGTAATACTTAAAGTATACAACAAAACTTTTTAAAAAAATTAACAGGTTTAACTAAGTTTAATCAAACGACAAAATCGAAAGGACGTCTTAACTAAAAAAACTAGTAGCTGTTACAGTCTTTTAAAAAGTTAAGACATAAATAAACATTTGAATACAGAATAACACAAATCTAACATGAGAAAACATGCATGTTCTCTAAAATATCGTCATTTTTTGTGACACCAAATCCGGTAGACTTCCAAATTCGAGTGAAGTGAGACATGTGCTTTAATTCTCCGGACTGTATTACGCTCTCAATCGCAAAACATTGTAGGGGTCAGATACCGCAAAAAAAACTGTCATGTAATCACACTTAAGCTACAACAATAGCTACAGGAGTTTTAACCCCTTTGTTGAGTGTCGGACTTAAAAACGATTTACAAAACATATTATTTATTATAACACAAAATTATTCCTTAGGTAATTCAATATTTTGATGTAAAAAATGACGGAATCACGACGAAACTCCTTGCAGTAGAGACCACATTAAACCATTTCAGAACTGATTATAAATCAACTTCGCAAACATGATCTTTTGGTTCTCTTGTGGAGTTTGATCAAACCCGGACTGCAATCAAAACCACGCTCGGACGCTCAAATTTTATTAGCAAAGCGCGCGTTCATAGAACCCACAGGTGGTAATGACGCGTCTATTCTATCAAGCATGTATAAAAACCTGTTAAATTATTTTTTTAATCATAAATTCTCTAGATATCAAGCATCTAATCTAGCCTCTCCTTAGTAATTTGCTCCTTACCACCATTACATAATGTATCAAAATATTTTATAATCGTATAATACATATTATAGTTACGTGTGTAATGGGCTTCAGACGCTGAAATTTTTTTTTGAAAGATATTTATTAATTGCGTTTTATTTTACCTAAAATTTTAAAATTAGATTTTTTTAAGTTATTTTGTCACTAAGGTATACGCTCGTTCAATTATACGCTATATCTTAACTCTATATTCTATTACTTTTTCGGCTAAGAAGTTTCGATAAGCTCCAAAATGTTTTTTGTCAGCAAAAATAATTAAAACTGATCAGCAAATAATTTGATATTGAACAGCCTAAAATTTAATGTCAGAAAATTTAACATATCTGCAACATATATACTACAGACCAGCAAATTTTGATTTGGATTTTAACAAATTTCGTCAAGCTGTAAAATTAATTTTGATTAAACTAATCATACACAAAGTAACAAGATTCATAGACGTTATTTGAATCTGGCAGTCACCGACATCTCTTGGATTATATATATAATAACAAATGTAAAAGTTTGTAAAACAAATTAAAATATGATTTATATCCCGATCGAAAGTTTCTCAAGTTATAGTTATCCAAAAGTTACCTTGTCTATAATAGGCTTTTGGCCAGTTAGGGCAAAGCTCTCTCGCCCGTGTCGCATCTTGAAGTGCAGCTGCAAACTGCCCTTGTTTGAGTCTAGCGGCCGACCTGCAAATAAGTCCACTGTTAATGCTTTTGATAGATCAATGCATTGCGGTTTCAGAGGACCTTCCTCCCACAAACGCTTATGTTGTGGAATAAGCTTCCTGCAAAGGAAAAATGTTATAACATTTTTTAAGGGTCGGCAACGCGCGAGTGATGCTCCGGGTGTTGTAAGCTGCGGTGACCACTTACCATCAGGCGCAAGGCGGTCCGTTAGTTTGATTGCCACCTTTGCATATAAAAAACTCATAATTAAAGTACTTTTTTCTTATTATATAAAGAATACTCAGCATAACACTGAGCGATGTGCTTATATATACAATGCCGGTGCTCAAAAATCGAAACTACAGTCGCCATATTAAAAACGTTGTGGACTTACAAGCCACACTAGCGACGGACAACGGGTCAGAAAAGTTTGTTGCACTGTAAGTAGGTATACGTATATCTAATAGTAGGCAAGACGTTGATATACAAATCTGTATCTTCTTTGTGAGCAATATGTGAAATAACATGACGCAATAACTTGTCGAGATCAAGGAAACAAGGCTTAGCCTAGAGATGGCGAACCCATGGTTTTGCACGCCAATAATTTATGAAATTTCTATTTGAACCTACCTATGCTTGCATGTCATTTTTAGAAATTAACTCTATCTTTTATTCTGCTTAGTAACAAAGTACGATTTTTAGCACGTAATTTGCAACAGCAGAAATCATACTAATCGTTTTCGTAATATTAAACATTTCGTTTAATTTTTCTCCATTTTTATTAAGTAACCAAGATTTTTTGACAGCACGTCATAAGTACAGTATTGTTTTTTTTTAATTAAAAATGGCACATTCCATTATAAAGGTCCGCCATCCCTGGCTTAGGCCATACCTCGTCGCGCTGATTCAGTGCGAAATGGCAGACGTCGATCTAGTGGCCACTCGCTGCTGTCATACCAACAGCCGATTATCAAATATAAAAATATAGAGAAAATTTACCTATTGCTATACAGTATGTGGTTAGCAGGGTCCAAGGTGAGGGCGTCGGTGTACAACGCGACTGCGGTAGAGAAGTCCCCTGCCTGGCATGCTGCGTTCGATGCGCGCACTTTCTCCACGAAGAGTGCACGAGATGCAGCCCCCAGCGACGCTGAGCCAGTTGGCTCTACCTGCAAGGAAAGTTACTTTTTATATCCTCATAGTCTCTATATCTTAAATTAGAAATAATTATTTTTAAATGAGTAATTAGTCATTACCAAAAATCTGATCTGAATCACAGTTTGAAGTTAGTTTCTATATGTACCTAACAGTTTATAAAACACTTCACTTGCATAAAACCGACTTAAAAAGGTAATTAAGATCAGATTTTTCGTTTTTTTTCATCATTAGCATCTTTGTTAAAAAGTTTTTATTTCTGAAGTATTCGAGAAAATTTTAGAAAAAATTTCACCAAGGAATTACATATATACTGTCAAAGCTTAAGGCACTAGCGGTTTTTTTTTCTAAAAGGTCCCCAATTTTTATTTGTATAGCTTGCGCCCGGTCTGATAGTATCACTCCCAAAATCCAACATTCCCTGACTAACGCTCTTTATACATATTGGTACTACATACAGATAAAATAAAAAAAAACTAAAACACAAGTGCCAACTTCTAAAGAACATGACCTTCATAAGAAAGTTACAGCCTCTGACTACAATGCAATGACACAAAAAGTAAAAGAACTGAATAACGCCCGATCGATAGCGATTCGATTTCGCATCATTCAAATTAATCGATTCATACGAATCGTGACTTAACTTTTATGCGTTATCGACATTAAAATTCGATTCTTTCGCTTCCAACACACGTTCAATGGATTACAAACCTTCGGCCGGTGAATTACAACCGTTCTGAGATTTAATTGGATTAATGTTAATAGCCTGTTGAATTAACATTTTCATAAGCCCGTCGATGGTGTTATGGTGATACCTACAAGCTTGGAGTCGTGTAACAACATTTTTAGTGTAATTTGAATGAGCTTGGATTAAATTTATACAGAGAGAAAATGTTAATCGTTATTAAATGCGAAATTTGAAGACTTGCTGAACATTTTTGTTATCGAAGGATCTAGCCACCATGTGATATAATTGGCTTAATCGAGAACGTCAGTTTACAACATGTTCAAATAAGAAACATCTTACCTAATTACAGTCTGAAAACTAGTGATATTATTAAATTATAAACACTTAACTAAACCTGATTCAAAATCTATTTGCAAAAACACACCCTAACAACCTAAACCTAAACATTACCTTTATCACATTCTTCTTTCAAATCACGACACTGATTAAACCTAAAATCTACAAAATTACAACTTTACGATGAGAAATATTATACGTATTTATGTATATGTTGCATAGACTAACAAAGCGAAAGACGCGCGTCAAGGTCATTTTTTTTACCCTAATTGCAAATAGATTTTGAGTCAGGTTTATATAGTTTCTAAACTCCTGACCGTTCGTTTCACATCATAGGTAATAATTTTTACCAGAACCAACAAGTAAGTACCGACAGCCTAATAATTAGTCTACATTAATATGTTACAGCCGGAAGAAGTCTTCAGTGGAGTGAAGACTCTCCACAACGGCCGATCCCGAGCCGCCCGCGCCCATCGACTTCCTGCAGCTCTAACCATTGCAGCCCCCTTTTCAAGTCAGTAAAAATCATCTTGTTCCGAGATTACTGTAAAATTATGCATTGTCCGTTTATTTACGTTGTAATGAAAAAATGTGTAGAATAAGTTTATGCTTATGACCTACATTGCGGATTAAATCGTTATTCTACACATTTTCTTATTAAAACGTAAAGTAAATAATACATGCCACAGTCATCTCGGAACCAGATGGATTTTACTGACTTGAATAAGCGGGCAGGTAGTCTGTCCATCTGGGGGTCTACCGCCTAACTCCATTGGTTTCACTAGTGATATAGTTTATGACGTCATTCTGCAATTTCGTACCGCCTATGCAAGGTATAGACTAAACCTTGTTCAAGCCAATAATCAAAACAATGAATGACTGATAAGTCTATGGATTTTACAGATAATCCGAACCGCCTAAATATTTCAAGATGGGGCATTAGTTTCAGCTACTGTTACGGAACCAATACCATATGTCATGAAAACTGTTGCGATTGCATAAAAGCTAACGTATATTATTTCCAATTTTTCGGAATCGGACATGCGGAGGCCGTCTTACGCTGCGTCTTCCGATCTGTGGTTGCCATTCGAGAACCTTTCTCCCCATCGGGTATCGGTTCAACGAGCACTGTGGCCTGCCCATTGCCACTTTAACTTGCTATTTCAGGTATGTCCGTAACTTTGGTTCTTCGGAGTTATATAGCTCGTTGACCGAGTCTGAGCTTATTTAAGAGGCCAACAGTAAGAGACTTCGTTTGAGTTCCATAAGTCATCACTTGCAACACAATTTGATTATAGACTTTCATCTTTAGGCACTGAGGTATTTTGAACGGAAAGATGTTGCGTAGTAGTTATTGTTAGTATAAATATTATATTATTATGCCTATTACAAGTTATTTTCTTACTTTTACGAAATGAAAAATTGTTTTAAATGTATTTTTTTAAACTTTAAAAATCGAAATCAAACAGTATATTAACAATGTAACACCTCTTTAATGTAAGCACAACAAACTGGAATCAGTTTTAAAAAGAGTATTGGATGCTGGCAATAAAACACTGTTTACTTAACGATATTAAAAAAAAATATTTTGAGTTTAAATCGTGTAACTTCTTAAGGAATATTTAAAATCAGATTAACTTGTTTAAAGTAAGTTGTTTGAATAGTTTAAAACAGTTATTGTTTTAAATGATTTAAAATTTGAAAAAAAAGGTTGAGCTTCCATGGAACTATATTTTTGAGCTAATATTCAAAGTTTTACTTTCGAAGTCAATAAACTTCAAGATTAAGTTGGTGATCCCACATGCGTGATGAGAAAATCCATTTTAGGATAGATCTCAAACAAACATAACTCTGACCATGGTTTGCAGGTTTTCAGAAAAAGGGCCACAGATTCTCCGATTTTGGTGCTCATCTTAAGAATGGAGGATGCAATCTCCTCTTATTCCCATTATTAAAATTTCGTTTAAAATGGCGCCTGATAAAACTCGGCGTTCATGTATTAAATAAATTGTTATTTCTTTGAACGATCTTTAATTTATCTTGAAAAGGTTTATGAAAGCTTGTGGACCGCCCATCACTGCGTTGAAAGTTTTAGTAAGAGTTTCCAATATTGAACAGTTCCTTTTATGACTTCCGTAACCAGATTGTGACCTCGGGTACTAATAACCAACAGATTTTAATTCTTAATTCACTTGAAAACTCTGAGCTTGCCTGTATGCGACGTATCCGTACGGGTGGACGGTGAAACACGCTTAATTATTATATTCTCTTTGTTTGCACTTAGTACCAAAAGGGTGCTAACGGAAGGGGTCGATCTCTGAGACCGAAGTAGGTAGAATTCTAAAATTTTCACAGACTATATGTTATGGAGAATTATCTATTGGCGGCTCCACATTAGTGCCGTGAAGCTCCGTGAACAGGCGTGAACGTGAATGTGGATGGTTTTCGCGGGGTTCACGCGGGTTGACGCCTGTTCCCCGATCAGAGTCGGTATTTTGTCCCGCGACAAAGGGGTTCGCGCCTCTTCGCGCGGCGTTCACGCGTACACATCTACATACATGGCCCCGTGCGTGCCACTGTGCCAGTTTACTCCGGACTACAAACGAGTACGGACGTGTGCAGTCGCTGCATTCTGTAATGGAGTCGAGCTTTAACCTTTGGAATAACGAAACTGAAATGTTCTTATTAGAGCATAACCTCGGAAAGTGTTCTGTGGGATGCAAAAAACCCGCATCATAACGATAAAAAGAAAAATTAATGATGCCTGGAGGCGGATTAGTACTCAATTGGATATTAAGATTAAATAATTAAACGCTTTCTAATAACTTGATCGTTTTGGACGTCTAAATAGTGATATGTTGCCACAGCAAACAAACTTGTTGCAGCGGCAGCTTCTACGTCCATTTCACGGCGGGTTTCATGAACGACTCTGAGCATCCCGTGCATGTGGAGGGCACGACTTTGCCGTGAATTCACGGCACTAATGTGAAGCCGCCATATCAAATAGAACAAAAACACATAGACGCGGAATCTATGAAACATGTTCTCATTCCATATTTTCAACAGTTCTACAGAGTAGTTGAATGGCAAGTGAATGTTCTTCTATTTAGTGCTCGTACAACAAGCAAGTACCTAAATATTTGGTGATTTTGTTTAAATTTTACAATTTTGATAAATATACTATATGCTTTTGTATATACAATATTTGTGTTACAAAAACGGGCAATTCGTGCTATTTACAAATTCTATGATATTTCTGAGGGAAAGATAAGTGACGTTTACCAAGTAAATACTAGAAGTAAAAATAAATTGTTGGTGCATGATACACGTCTACACAAAATTAGTAATTCTTTTATGAGGCAATGTATACAAATTTACAACGAAGTTCCTAATAATGTTCAAAAACTATTGATTAGTAAATTTAAATCTTTTATCAATCAACAACTTTGTAAAAAAGCATACTAAAAAATTTCAGACTATATGAATGATAAAAATCCAAGGGACTGAAGATGCTCAAAACCTAATTTGAATAACAAAAAATGAATTTGACTTAAACGTTCTTTGCTTGCTCGGTACCTAACGAGCCGTAGCGTGATGTTTAATAGCCTATAACCACAGCTTCCTCAAAAATTGAATTAACAAATGCAAAAAGAATTTTTAAAATCCGACTGGCACTTTCAGAGATTAGCGCCCTCAAAAAAAAAAACAAAGAAAACGGATTTGATAAATTATATTTGCCTTTAATAGTCCAATTCTTGACGAGGTCTCCAATTCACAGAAAGGGCAGAACAACGTCTGCCAGCTAGTATAACATATATATGAATATATATATATATATATATATATATATATTATGTAAATACACGTATTAATATATATTTGATAGGATACATACAGTGAGTTTATTAAACGAGATCGCTGTAATATGATTTAATTTGATTCCTAAAAGTATTGATAGATTTAACTTTTTTATAGATAAATACAATTTATTCCACAGTTTTGTTGCATACCGTACATACCGTAAATGTGTTGCATAAAAAACTATTAACGTGTGTCAGTAATTTAAGGATGAGATGGAAAAAAGGCAAAGATATCTATTAGAAATGCATATAAATTAAATATAGATTTATATAAACACAAACTTATTGCAGTTATTTGAAATTCAATTGTATTGAAGACTGTTTAATGTGATGCATAGTCACATACACGCTCGGCTCGCTATAAAACTTTTTACGACCCATGAGACAGCACCGCTATGCATTCAGTACCCTCACTTATGGTCGTTATCATTATTTCTATGTACCCAGGTCCACTGCTAGTGTCTGATAGACGTAAGCTTGGCGGATGACACGTCAAACATTCCAATCACCAACTTTCCATCTATACATCCACCATCGGACACTCACTTTGTATCGTCAGTCCATCGAGCTAGCTGCCTGTGGAAATGTCTCAAGCTAACCTGCCCTACTCTAAGTGGGGATGAGGATTTCTTTTCCTCTTCGTCATAATAAGGAAATTCCTCGTTGTTTGAGATTCCTTATCCACATCTTTGAAAATCGAGTTTAGAACTTCCTCTTCCGTTTCCGTATTAAGAGGAATTTATGAGGAAGTTTCATTATGTTATTAGTTCAGTTTACGTCCGCCGCAACGAGAGAAATCTCCATTGCTTTGCTCGTTATATTTGATGCCGTTTAAAGCGTTTAGAGAGCGATAAATACATATATTACATTACACTTTATCTGTATAAATGTGTCTATTAATTTTAACTCCAGAGTAAATAAGTTTGTTGTTTTCCGGGTCTCGAGTGGTAAGACCTTATTACTTACATACATTTTAAAATACTCAAGTCAACCCTATTAACTTTAACAACAAGATAGTAGGTACATAGAAATAGAGCCCAGCGCATTTCTTAGCTAGCTGTGCAAAGATGAAGACAAAGCGAAGCGAAGATTTTTTGTCTCTTTCTAATGGGTGGTGTGAGGCTATTGCGTAGTCCATAGTACAAATTACATAACAAGTCTATGGCAGCCTACAGTTTACAAATGAAGTGAAAAGAAAGAAAACTGTCAGAGGTCATTCACGAACGGACCGCTTGTCAGCACCATAGTGCCACAGTCAGTGGCACAGTCGCCATATTAAAATGATAAGAACTCACAACGGATACAAATACATATAAATAGTATAATTTTTTTTTGTACATTACATATTTATTTAAATAATATCAGTAGGATAGTTTGAATAGATAATTTTTCTCAGTTAACATACGATAAAAATATACTTGGTTTTATATTAAAATCCTCTACAAATTATATTACAAATAGAATATAATATTGTTTCTTTAAACTCAAACACGGTTAGAATAGAATGACGCTGACAGCCAAGTTTCGGTTACATCCCCCGCCCCGATTGAATCCGTTGAATCAAAACAAAAAAATATAGAGCATCTTTAAACCGGTCGGCCTTTGTCTATTTTTTCAACAACTATTCTCTCAGTGTGTTCTTTCGTTAATAACTTTTTACCTGTTGTCTAAAAGAGCGGCGTCTATGTGGATAGATACTTTGGTATAAGACGGTTACCGTGGACAGTCGAGACAAATCACACAATCATTTGGGACCGGATTTGAGTAATTTTAGTGGTTTAGGTTTATTCAAAATAATACGTTTTTTCGCCTCAACCCAGGTAAATTGGGTGGAATCAATCTTGCTTCTTGTGGCTAGAAACGAAAATTTTATGCCTGTCATATTATGAGCACATACAGATACTCCATGATCTGGGCATTATTTTTAATTCTATAAATATCAAGACGCTAGTTGTCTTATTTTTTTTTATGCATTGTTATATATACAGATTTAAAAGAAGGTACTGGCTGACTGGTTTAATGACATATAAACACAGCTCAAACAGCTGCGAGACTATAAACTTCAAATTTCCTACTTTCCTCTTGACCTTGGCCTCCATTGACAAAAGAATTTGCAATCCAATCCTTTTGTCAGTGGAACCATACGTCAAGTAGGAAACCCGCATGCCAAATTTCAAGTTTCTAGTCTAAGCTGTTTGGCCTGTGTCGTCACTGAATCAGTATCATCTTTTATACAGTGTGAGGCTTTATAAAGTGCATAAATAAAAATAAGGGGAAACTATACTTAATTTTATCGATAAAAACACATTAAAATAAATCTGAATTTTGTTATTTTTTTTGTGGTATTCCTTAAATTTCTAGGACGCTACTGCGACATCAATGTAAATAAAACGATATATCTTTTAAAATACATGATCTATCACCATCAGATAGCTAACATGGTGTAGAATAATAAGAAGTAATTAAATAGGTAAGTAAAGGGGGGCCTTTATTGAGAAATTTTACAATTAATGTAAAATCTTATGAAAAATAACCCTGGTTTCTGTTTAAAAACATTTTAACTTTTTTTTTGAGGGCGGTTTTTTTTTCCTTAAATTTTTAATTTATGAGCAAGCCCTGTTATTTCCAGTTATAATTAAGTTTGTTTTATCGTGATAGATCATGTACTTTAAAAGTTCATCATGTACATCTTTCTATTTACATTGAGGTCGCAGTAGAATTCAAGAAATACCACAAAAAGATTTAAAAAAAAAAAAAAAATTTTTTAATGTGTTTTTCATTTATAAAAAAGTATAGTTTCCCTCATTTTCATTTGTGCACTTTATAAGACTCACACTGTATATACAGATGAGCTGAATATAATACAAGAAGTATTCTAATCTGCATCTATCTTTAAAATTATTTGTTAATTTCTTTTTAGTATAAACATTAATTACTCATTATAGCAACTTTCATAAGATATCTATCGCTCAATTAACCTCTTAAAATGTACGTTTCTAAACTAATGTTTATTTTTTGGGAAATGATTTTGGTCCATAAAATTTTATAACCCTGCCTTCCGACTTTTCAATAAACTTAGATTAACATCTAAAGGTTTTTTTTTAGATTTTTGAAACATTGACAAGAAGAAGGCATGGAAGAAGTTTTACTTACTTATATGCAATTATCAAATATCAAAAATAAAATACAAACACAACGGTCATTCCAATCAATAGGTGAATTAAATTAATATTGTGCTTTTTAATTGCGAAGTTTTAAAAATAATACATAAAATATGTGGACGAAGTCGCGGGCCTAGTACAGTGCGACGAACTTTTTTGACCAGGAGTGTGGTGACATTAGTCGTGCAAATTATCACCGTTTTAATATGGTCAATGTAATTTTAGTTTTTGACCACCGGGTCAGAAATGTTTGTTGCACTTTAAAACAATGTTTTAAGCCGGGTCTCCTGGTCGTGTTTTGCAGATAAATTACTCAAAAACATCTATACTTGTTTCGTTACACATTTTTGTGGTTAAAACTCTGTTTTTGTAGATGGAAACAATGCTTTTGCTTTCCATGCTCGTCAGAAACCATCTAAAAATTTACCCCCGCGCGAGTAGAGAGGCGGGGCACAATCATTAATTTCGTATGTACGTATATATGATCTATGGTAATCAAATGTCTTTTGTTGATACCGAATCTACTAAATCTACTATTTATAAAATTGAAAATACGTCTTCTACGTTTGAAGTCATTTTGACAGTAAACGTTTTTAAAAACATCAAACAACAATACCATAACAGGAGACAATACGTGCATTAAACGCAACATGTTTTGTCTAGATGTTTTTGTGTTGCATTTTGGTGAAATACGAGCAGGAGACCAGGCTTTAGGTGTACTTTTTTGTTGCTTTTTAGCCCTTAATGTTTTGTGGTCGGGTTTTTTTAATTTATTTTTATTTAGAGCCATAGTTGTCGTTTTTTATACTTTTTTTTTTTCGACTCGCGCTTGACTATTTTATGTACCCTATAACACTAGGTAGATAAATACCTTTCATTTGAGACCTCTTTCATCGAAATTGGTCCAGCCGTTTAGGCTACGGAGGTCACAATAGAACGAACATACCCACCCACATACCTACATACGCGCGAAAAACATAACCAAAATTAAAAAAATAAAATGGTGAAAAGGACAAGCGATTTTTTTTAAATTATCCTATTAAAAATAACAATAAATTATGTGCATCGCCTCAGGTTTTCCGAAATAATCATGTATTTTCAATTCAACTTCCGCGCATCTGTCCAAATTGGCCCGAAGGCTTTTTATACCATCACGATTTCAATCCAATATTTCTCCACTTATTTATCCTAACCAACCAAGTCACAAAGACCTCTCGCACTACGGCTCGATACTTATTTAAAAACATTTTCTCTTTTGTCGGATCTTTGTTTCGAAATGGCACACGAAAGCGTTGGATTCCAGGCGTTCCTTTAAAATTACCATTTCGTGAGTGACCTCTTGTTGATTCGCAGACAGACTTCCAGGATTCCTGGCGATCATGGACCTTTGACACGAATAGCTACTTTTTTACCAGACTGCAAGAGAGTTATGTTTTTCGCGCGTAGGTATATTACTTATATAACTATACAGTACGGTTCTGTACATTTCAAAACTCAAGTGTAAATACGAAGTTTCAAATTAGGAAGCTGATAACTCGTAAAGATATGCACGAGAGTAAGAAATATAATATAAGTGACTATCTGTCCGTCCATTTGTCACAATACTCACACTCGCGTTCAAGCAACTATAACATAAATAAAAACAAATTTCTATTCTTACCTAACAGCTTGTTTTTCATTAGACGAACACGACGACGACAACCACAACGACGACGACACCGGCGAAAGCAAAAGTGTATGAAAATCAGTCATCGTTGTAACGGTGTCTTTGTCGTTGTTACGGTGTCTTTGTCGTTGTAACGGTGTCTTTGTCGTTGTAACGGTGACTTTGTCGTTGTAACGGTGTCTTTGTCGTTGTAACGGTGTCTTTGTCGTTGTAACGGTGTCTTTTTCGTTGTAACGGTGTATTTGTTGTTGTAACGGTGTCTTTGTCGTTGTAACGGTGTCTTTGTCGTTAACCAGCTTAATCGTTGGAAAACCAGCTAGTCATACAATCGCACTAAGATATAGACAAAAAAAACCGGCCCAGTGCAAACTTATTATATGTCGTTGTATGTATGTTGAAGAGTTAACTTCATCATCAATCAACTGTCTTGGCGCAAGTGAAAGCGTGCCTTAATTTGCGTCCTTTGATTCACAGAAGAGATAATCCAGATCGGGCTCACTCTCACTTTTAGTAGATGTTCAGTTAAGTTTTTTTTTTGGTTAACGGTCACCGCGGCTTATGGTGGCTTGTGACACCAGGGGAAACACTCGCGCGTTGCCAACCCTTCAATAAATTCAAAAACTTCTATCTTGAAGAACCCCATACTGTAGTCCTTAGAGAAAACTTTGGCAGGCCACGGACGCCAAGGATCCGAATGCTCTTGGAGATGTAGAGGGGATTGTTCTGGAATTATGGGACTACATAAAATGGGGATTTCTTAGCGGTGAACGCGCAGACTTGTGTCTTTGTAGGGTAGAATTGGATCAAGTTTACGTGTCCCCAGTCAGAGACCTTGGACAGTGTATTCTCGATTTGAGACACAAGTTCTCCGCGGTTTTCCTCCACAACCGAACGAGGGATGTTGGCACGACCCGTGTAATAAGCGTCTCCAGTACTGACATCTCCATATCCAACATGTCATTGATATGCAGTAGAAACAGCGTAGGAGACAGCTCAGAGCCTTGCGGGACACCAGCATTGATGTCCATGCTGTCAGAGCAACTACCGTCAACTACAGTTCGTTTGCGTCTGCCGGACGAAAAGCTAGCCGCCCATTTGCACAAACCCTCGAGCACTCCGTAAGATGGCAACTTCGCTATGTCCAGGCTACATGCCAATGCCCCCCCTGACTCTCAATGGCTAGTGCCCATCGGTGTGTTAGATACACTAGAAGGTCACCAGTCGAGCGACCGTGAAAAAAGCCATATTGACGGTCACTGACCAGGTCTAGTCTTTTATGTATCTTAGAAGCTGTGTGTTGATCACACGCTCGATCACCTTGGAGAGTAAAGAGGTAATAGCGGTTATCCCTTAATTCGATCGATCTGTTCTACCACCCTTGTTGGTCACCAGGTGCACATTCGCAGTCTTCCATGAAGACGGAAATTGCTTAGTGTGTTAGGAAAGCGCTAAGACTAGACAAAGTAACGCCCACTAAACTTCCCGCTGAGTTATGGAGATTTCCGGCATGATCTTACCGCACCATGATATAGTAGGTGGTACCTTCATCGTTCATTCGTGTTTGAGGCAAAGAGACTGCCCAGTAGATGGGCTTTCTCTTTAGCACTATGGGCCAAGTCACCATCGGTCTTTCGCAGTGGTAGTAACTACGTTTTGGCAAGCGACCAGAAAGCACGACTCCCAGAAGTGATTTTGTAGAAAATGTTGTGATGTAATATCTTGCTTCTTGCTAAATTTCATGATTCTAGGTCAACTGGAACCATCCCGTAGGTTTTTATTCAATTGTGTCACAATATGCGACAAAAATGACCGTATTTTGGGCATATTTTTATTACATTGACAAGACTGACGTATTTTACAACTTTAAGTTACCCTAGACTTAAGTATTTAATAGTTATTTCAACTTTATACCTCCAGGCGTTCGTGAGTAAAAGGGTCTTGACAGAATGACGGACAAACTTTTTTTGAATGGGTTATAACTACAAATTAACTATTTTTGGATTTTTTATTTGTGATGTTAGACCTACTTGCTTCGTGTCAAATTTCATCAGTCTAGTACAACGGGAAATACCTCACAGGTTTTAATTTGTTTGTGAAAGCCAAAATATGCGAAGAAAATAAAAGTATTTTTGACTGTTCTAACTTAGAAGCTAGAGTTTTTTAAACCTTCAAAGGGCCGTTGACATTAGTATTTGATGATAATTTCAATTTGATACCTTCACGCGTTCCTGAGAAAAATTGTCTTGACAGACAGACAGACGGACAACAAAGAAATCCTATAAGGGTTCCTTTTTTCCTTTTAAGGTACGGAACCCTAAAAATCAACGCGACATACCTGTATATTATTTAATAATAGGTAGCTGAGTATAGAGCCCGGTAATTCTTCTATAATAATCTACTACCTAATTTACTTAGGTACCTAAGTGGCTACTTCCGCGTATTAGGTACACGAATATAATGAGAAAATATTACTTTATGTTAAGAAACATTATATTTAGTTTTTTTCTTCTAACATTACATACATATAGCCTTCGAGGTGGTCAATTTATCACGATACGTCATACCATGGAACATCGTCTTCTTTAGCTAAAAAAAAACCGGCCAAGTGCGAGTATCGCGCACCGTAAAACCGTACAAACTTATTATATGTAGATAGTTTTTCCATCATGAGATTAAGTTTTGATCAGTTTTTTGATTTTTCCTATATTTGTTATGTAACATCCTGCTTCTTATTAAATTTTATGACTCTAGGTTAACGAAAAAATCACAAGTCATTCTGTTTCAACTCCCCTCATACCGAGGTAAGTTGAAACAGAGGTCGAGGTGAGGTGAAACAGAAGATTTTTTGGTAGAATTAAGGGTTGTAAAGTAGAAATGACGCTTTAATTTCAAGGTATTTATTAAAATAAAACTTTCAAAGATGGAGCATTATGCATTTTGAATAATATTTTTTGCTAAATTGAGAATTTTATAGTTAACTAGCAAAATGTACTATAAATCTTAACAAAAATAATCTCTCCTAATTAAACTCTAACCATGTACTGAAGTAGTATGTTATTTTATTATAATCAACAAATAAAATGCTTTAATACGATAAAAAAATTAAAAAATATAAACCATCACCATATAAGCAAATCAGCCATACAAATCTTAAACGAGGTGTATTGAAACATTCTGTTTACTACTGTTAAATTCTGTTCAATACTTCCAATTTCTATTTAATTAAAAACCAAGAAGCAAAACACATATATATAAGCTATACCAATGCTATAATTATTTTAGTTAGTTATAAGAAGCTTTCGAAACATATATTACTCAGACCAAAATACAGACGCATTATCTAAACAAAGGTGTTTGAAATACACGATTAAAACTTATTTTTTACGATTTATGCGACGTGAAACTAAAAACAACGCAATTGCGCGCCCAAAGTCACGAAATTGTACTGAAGGGTCTGCGGGCGATGGAAAAGGGTTAAATTGCGACAAGTCCAACTCTAACGGTTTTAAGTTACGCGAAATCAGTGCTGTTTCAAATTTCCTTTGTTTTAAAACACCGCGGTCGCCCCTATACAAAAAGTGAAAAAAAAACGGAATTTAAATAAGTTGGATCCCGAGAGCGGCGAAGCTAGAGTAGAACCCTAAAAGGAGCGAGGGTTACAAAAGACCGATATGATTTTTGAAGTGAAAACTTCTTTAGCGGCGTTGTGCACTTTTTTTGGTATGGTTAAAAAACGATAAACTCGCGTCAGGTCACGTGTCCTGATTGTGAAAATTCGTAAGACGGATGGAGAGTAGACAGCTGGCGCGGCGTAGGAGAGGGAGTATCCCCCTCTCTTTCTACGGCGCGGCGAAAATGTATGCCTGCGCCTGCTGTTTCGTTTAGGCGGCGCAGGGCGCTTGCGCGAATGGTCGTGTGTGTTTATGTTACAGCGTGCTACGCGCATCCATGCACTATACTATTGCACATTTAACCAATCACTCTTCAATTGTTATAATTTATTTATTTAACTTTCATAGTAAGTTATAATTTTAGTGTAAAATTAACAAAACGATACTTATCTACTAAGGTGGAATTATCGCATAATTCGATTTGTTCCAGCCAACCTTATTATTTCCGAAAATAAGTTAATTTAAATTTAAGTAGTTAGAGTCCAGACCAAAAAAAAACCATAGATAAACTAATTCCAAGTATATGCACATACATAGGTACATACTTACATAGGTACTCATAAATACAAACATCATACAAATCTATATATGTATATGTATATATATTACATAATAAATATACATTAAGTGAGTTGTCATAAAATTGATAATTTTATATTACCTTTGTTAAGCACAAAGCTTAATACCGATTTAATATTTCAACTCGATGTCAACTATACAAATAGTTTTAATAACTTTCGTTGCATGCCATATAATTTTGTTCCTTTTATATTTAAGTAATTATATTCAACCTGTTATTACGAGAACATTATCGCGGATTAAAGTACAGTCTTTTATTTTTTAGGTCCTTCGCAAACCAGCCAGCATGGGCGTGGTAGACAACTTGCATTTATAGCTGGCCAGTTATACAACCTCTTTGGTTAAAAATCTTTTAGGAATTTTATGAACTAGAACTACATGATCAACCATCAACCGCAACTATTTTTAAAGTAAACAAAAGATTATTAAATTGTAAGCCATTAGAAAAAAAAAGTAACTAATTTATTGAGTAGTTCCAGTGATGAAGTTCGTGATATGATTGTATTTGTCCAATATTTTTATTGGTGATTCTGTTCATGAATATTGCAACAGTACAAAAACGATGTATCTGCTATTTAAAATCTGTAAAACAAGGACACAAGAAGGACATTGATTCTGGGTTGGTTAGTAATTAAAAAAAAAAAACCTTTTGTGGATACTCTTGTTTTTAAAAAGGCTATTATTTTTAAAAAAAATCTACAATTGTTATAAAAATGGGCACAATATTCATTCGTCCCCTTCTTTTCTACATCTATGGCTGGATTTCAAAAAAAAAAAACGATAAGTTTTTTTCTTTTTATTTTCGATTTAATTCTGTAATTAAATATCAGTTTCACCACTTGCAAGCATTTTATTAAAAGTCTGTTTCCTTTTCCTTGCTTTATCTATACCTACAAGGCTATCGTGAAGCCATTGATAAATTCGTATTTGTGACGACCTTACCTTCGGTTCAGCCATCAAACTCTACTTTTACAACAGAGGCTTTCTTTCACGGCCTTGGCAGTAATTTTATTTTATTTATTTATTTATGAACATTATTATTAGACAATAAGTTATATACCAGGAAAATCCCAAAGTATCTATAATCAAGTAACACAATTTACTTAAATATGTACTACTAGCTTTTGCCTGCGGTTTCACCCGGCCTAAATTTTGTTATCGGTGTTTGATTTTGATTTCAGATCTAAGTCATGTAGTGGTGTATCGATTGATATGGTCACGAGAGCATTGAGATATTAAAGACCAAAAAAAGCATTCAAAAATACACACACACACACACACACATACACACACACACTGAAAACAATGGCAAACGACTCCCAGGTCTCAAAACGTAAAGAAAACGCAAATTTTGCGATTTTGATTTTCGGACCTATTATAATAACTTCCCTCAAGAGAAGTTAATAAAAAAAAGTATGAGTACCTAAGTAGAAAGTAAAGAAAAGTAGGAATTATAGAAACAAACTACTAAGTTACTTATTAAAATCACAAAAGAAAAGAGTACCATCAAACCCTGTAGTTTAAAGAAATTACACTGTGGATGTGGTGTATCCCTCTCTGTACACCGCTTGATGCAAAGCGAAGGGTGGGCTGGGCAGGGTAGAGTTAATTAGTTATTAGACGCGTAAGAATGTGGCGCGGGCTTACCGACTCGTGCAGGTCTGATGTTATCCAGAAATTAGCTGCCGGAGCAAATTAGCCGTGTCTGGACCAGGTTTTGAGCCAAGTGTACCGGTGAGAAGCAGATATTCTTGCAGATAAAAAAATAATAATGGAGGTACATGGTCACACCGCGGTCTTTGTTTGAAATATTTATGAAAATTAGTTATTTCTTTTACTTTGGAATTATATTTTGGATACAATTTGCATTATTGGTCTGTGGACTTTTTAGGTAAAGTGAACTATGAAAATGTTCAAACTTCCCAACTGCTTTGTAAAGATTTTTTTTTAAAGGCCTATGCTTAGGGAAAGGAGGCTAAGGCGGGCCTAGTGTGAAATGGCAAACGTTTTCGAGCTCGCCACTCGACTGTCAGTATTTTCAAGCCACCCATAAGTCATAAGGCTTTTGACGTACCTTAACGACTGCTTGTAACACACGGGTCACGATGCGCTATTAAACAAATAAGAAATCGCTTCCAGCTTTATGGAATTTAGTTGAATTTCTTGGCTGGTTTTTGAATGCATATATCTTGACTGACTAACTGACTAATATATCAACGTATAGCCCCAAACTATTGGGTGTAAAGACTTGACATTTTGGCACAGTGGTTCCGGTTACGACGAAGGCGAACATTAAGAAAGAATTTTGCAAGATTAAGAAGGAAGTGGGGGTTGAAAGTTTGTATGGAAAGCTGTCCTTATTTTTGAAGCTTAATACTTTAAAATTGGTATTCAGCATTAAGGATGATTATAAAAATTCACGTATGATACTGTTTTTGGAAAAAAATACTGTAGAGAGCAAAATAGGGGATACTAATTAGTATGGAAATTCCGATATTTTTATCAGGTAAAACCATAAATAAATAAAATATTTCTTCTTTTTTCAAAAGTCTACGCGGACGAAGTCGCAGCAACAAAATAAGCTAGTGTGTGCATCCTGTGTACATAATATAATGTACGAATATTCGTCTCCTTTAACGGCTAAACCGCATAAGATTTAAATTCATTCCAGCTATTTTACGTGGAATTATTGTCGGAAAGGAATGAATATTTGTGGGATACATACGAACAGGCAGACCGCAAAGTCTTACAAAGACCGCAGCACAAATTTTCGTAAACATTGCCTTTGTGGGTTTCTTTCATTAAGTGAAATAGTCATTGTCTAAGGAGACGTAATCAAAGTAGGTAATAATGTAACATTTTAATGTTTATTACTTGACAAATACAATTGTTAGGGTTCCTTAGTCAACAAGGAACCCTTATAGTTTCGCCTTGTCCGTCTGTCTGTCCATTGCTTAGCTCATAGACGTTAAACTAGTTTTAAAGACGGACATTTAGACGTTTCTACAACAAATAATAGACTAATATCTGCAGATACGTTTATGGGTCATTGTCGAATTTTGCGATCATAACATAAAATTATAAACATATTAAAAAAAAATAATTCAAAATTACTTTTCCTAATGCTCAAATTAAAAGTGACATTAGGCAAGTAAAATTTTGGCCAATTATAGTCAGCTGTGATATTTAAATAATAATTTAAGATTTATTCCAGACTAGCTTTTACCAGCGGTTAAATCTGCTTAATTTAACTTAACTCTATTCGGTTATCGATGTAGAATTTCAACGCGGCAACTCCTCAATTATAGGGAAAACCGACTCACACTTGACGTTTTAAACTTCTCATTAATCAGGAATCGTTTTTCTAAATTATTCAGTTTCGTTAGATTTTATGGCGGTGACTGAAATGTATTATTATTTTTTATGATTTTTTTACCAAGGTTACATAATTAATATTAGTTATTGCAGTAGTTGAATAATAATCAACGACGGAAAACCAACAAAAACACAAAACGTTATCGAATTATATCGAAGCCCTCTTAAAGATTTTGGAAAGAGTGAAATTTTTTAATATTAACTAGCTGACCAGGCAGAAGTTGTCCTGCATGATACCGACAGCAGCGCCATCTGCCGGGCTGATTTGTGAATCTAAGCCATCCAGGGCGTCATACCCTCTACAAAAAAAAACATTCAAATCGGTCCAGCCGTTTAGGAGGAGTACAGTGACATACACACGTACAGTAGAATTATATAGGTATATAAAGATTTAAAATTGTGTTAACTTTTTTTTGTGTTGCTGAGAAAAGTTTTAAATAAATAAATCTTATTCTTCTTCTATTCTTCTAATTAAATTCCCACCTAAACAAACCATTGTTTTTCCCAATATTTTATTACTGTCCAATTAATTGAATAACAGTTAAAATTATACCGGCTTATGTAACTTCCCGGATGTATTAAAATCATTAGAAATAACTATTTCCCCCGGTGATTTACCCATTTCTTAGTGATTTAGATTCTAAAAGGTGGTTTTATTTCCTTGTTTTATCGGGATGGATCCACGCGGCTTATCGTCTCATAAAACCACTGGCTGCGTCTCGCGGTTTTATTCACGGGAATCTGTTTCCGTTGAATTTTCGATCAAACCAATTACTCTCATATTACCACTTAGATTCTGATGAAAATTTACAGGACTGAGACAATTAACCGCTCTACAATTTTATGAAGAAATTGATGAAAAAAAGAATTTAGGGTATCTGTCCATACGTTGAAATACGTTCGAGATACGTTCAGCTAAAACAATTTATTTTGCACTTCGCATCACTGAGTTGACTTTTTTAAACAGGTACACTTTTCATCTACATTTATATTTTGCTTTTATTTAACATCACATGTTTTAAACATGCGAAAAAATCGTGGTAAAATTTTCTTTTTATTAATTCTTTCGACAATTTTTTTAACAAAATTAACATTTTCTCAGTAATTCTCAGTCTAAGAAACCATAACTTAATACGTAAACGACTCGTATTTGGCCATTTTTATACATATCATTGTGGTATTTTACCTCACAAATGACGATAGCAAAACGTTTGTCAAAACTTACTCGCTATAGGTTTTTCAATAAGATCTATAATAAATACATGGGTAGAAATCATTAAAAGCAGTTTTGAATCGTCAAAGTTATTAAATACAATGTTTATTTTTTAAAATCGGGTTCACTATCTGAAATTCTACCGAGAAGAATCCGGCAAGAAACTCGAAGTTATTTTGATTTTATACTCTGTTTCCAGTTTTCCCGTCGATAGCAAAAGGTTGCTAATTTATACTTATTCAAGAAACGCTCATTTTATAGTTATAAGAAGATAATCCATGTTATTAATCACAACATAACGAAAGTATTGTATCATGAATGGCTATTTGAACCTAACAGGATACTATAATGGCTTCAAATTAAACATGGCTTTGATACCTCTTTAATTCGATTTAAAATTAGCAATTGCATTTGTAGGCGCCATTGAACTATGATGTTAAATAAATTAATGTGTCTGCATCCTTACTCTTGTCAATCCACTAATTATTACTATCGAAAATCATACGGTGATCAACAAATACGAATAGTAGTTTTAGCGATAGATACCCGCTTATGCCCTAAGCCTCCTTCTTCAGTGAGAGGCCGGTGTCCTTAATGTGGGGCGCATAACGGCTATTGCGAATACCGATAATATGCGATTTTCTCAATTTCCGTATGACTTTACGATCAAAATTAAAGTACTCTTGAAAGAAATTATAATTGTAAAATCTTATACGTACTTACGTACGTATTATACGTATTTCAAATTAGTGATAGTATTTTACTATTTGTTAAATTTTTCCAGTGCATTAAAAAATAATATGATACCCTTACAAAATATCAAGATGTGCATGATGTAAACTTATTTTAAAACCTTTTTCAAGGTTTTTTTTAATTCTTATGGTTTTTTCAAAATTGAGTTCGATTCTCGTTTAGATTATGTCTTTCCCCAGCTTCCATATTTTACTCAGCTCTGCAATTAGTGCCACTTCTTCAATCTAGAATAATTAGTGTAACGGAACGACCGTTTCCGGTGGTCCGTCTCCGGTAAAGGACCGGATGATGTAGGAAACGATAGAAGTTTCTGGGCATTCGCTCTTAGGTCCATTACCACATAACAGTGGTAATTTAAATTTAGAGATCAAAGAATCTCT
The DNA here is from genome assembly GCA_946406115.1 of Apoda limacodes. NCBI lineage: Eukaryota > Metazoa > Arthropoda > Insecta > Lepidoptera > Limacodidae > Apoda > Apoda limacodes. The sequence goes on from OX291559.1 coordinate 16,607,220, forward strand.
AGATGTTTGACATCGGTAAGTCAAAAACAGTTCACTTTACGTAGATACTTGACGTAGTCGTGAAAAAATTCTATTGATAATTATTTTCACGGATTCTATTATTAAGTTACAAATTGCTGCATATCTACTTCTATGCTATAAAAGAAAACCGTCCTCGGTAATTTTATATATTTATTTTTTCTCTTTCTGTGTTTTGTGAGTTATTGGTAAGTCGCTAATCCATTTATCTTTCTCCTTGACAGTACGGTTCTTAGTATATATATACTACGTATATATATTGCTTCACTACGGCTCTACGCCTAAACTGAGGTCCGTGAGAAGAAGTCTTTGTATGCGGGTGCACGTTTGTTGTCTGACGACGGCGCACGACAGCTGCTTTGCTGTTCTTTTACTGGGGAAGGACGGAGTCTACTAAACTCCAAATCCTCGGCCTGCCCGGAGTCTCCTTGACACCAAACCTTCGGCCTGTGCAGAAGGGTGCTATCTTGAACACCGCTACACACGAAGGTTACGGCGACCTGCTCTACGCCGAAGCTACTGGCGAGCTACGTTCACGTGCGGTCTTGCACTGTGCTAGCCACGTGCGGCCTTACCTTGTGCCTGCCACGGGCGGCATATTCACAACTCACCACGCGCTGTTAGGCCACGTAACATCAGTCCCATCCGCGTCTTCTTTCTACGGCGGTGCTGACCTGAGGGGTGCCTACAGCGAGCAAGACATCGAATCGGGCTCTAGGCCGAAGAGATCTGAGTGTACTAGTTCCCTAATAAAAGCTTTAAAAACTACACTTAAAATCTGTGTAGGCAGGCTTGCGTATGGCTATCTTTCTATTTATTTAGGTAGTCCTATATGATTGTGAATTAGGTAGCTGTGATCTAGATATTTAAGTGTTAAGAATCACCCTATGGGATATTGTGCATAAGCTGTTACTATATAATGAAAGAGTATACTAATATAACCTGCCTTACCCTTGAAAAGTGTTTCTTTACTCGCTTTTGAACTCCCTCTATCTTTTCTCCTCCTTCTGAGCACCTAGCCGGTGCATTCAGTAACAGGGCACTACTGCTTTAACCTGTCCTGTTATAGTAGGGTAGTCCTTTTTTGAGAAATCGGCGTAGATCGTCGTCTTATATTTACCCGAGATGCTATCTTCCCAACTCGCAGGTATATTTTAGACACTATAAATAGAGTAATAAAAATAAATTTATCACCAGTTTAAATTTTTTGATATTACAATAACATTTTTATAATATGCTTACTACGAAAAGGAAATTCCAAATAACTAATAGCGGTAACAGTTGTTCCAGCCCTTAAATATAATCAAATAATCCTGTTTCAGTTTATTTATTGGTTACGCTGTGTGCCACAAATATTTTTATTCTTCTTTTACCACAGACTCCTTGGATAGATCTAAATTGAGTAAAATGGCTGGGACATATGGGCCATCCGTCTTACATGAAAAAACTGTAATTTTCCGGCGTAAAAAGGATCTTCGTTTAATTTTATTTATTACAAGCTTTTGCTCGCGGGTCTACCTGCCTTAAATATTGTTATCGGTGTAGGATTTCAACGGCAACTCCTCAATTATAGAAAAAAAACTACTCACACTTGACGTTTCCAAGTAGCCTATATCCTTTCCCGGGACTCAAACTATCTCCATGCCAAATTTAATCTTAATCTGTACAGCGGTTTAAGCGCGAAGAGGTAACAGACATACAGAGTTACTTTCGCATTTATAATATTAGTATAGATATAGTTAGCTCTGTGCCAAAAACTTTTTTTTCTTTTTCTTCTTTTGCCATAGACTCCTTGGATAGAGGTAAATAGCTTGGATAAACGGGCCTAATCCTAAAAAGGATCTTCATTTCTCAAGTGCTACATGGAAAATAAGCCACTCTGATCACCGTCGGGTGTCGTTGACAGCACAACACAAAAAGGTGTCGGACACCCACTCCATCCGTCACATCTACACATAACAGCAAATTTGAATTACATCAATTTGTGTCGGGCCTTGTGTGAACCTAACACGTCATCCGATTGGCCCATTTCATAAAAAAAGATACTGTTTTTTTTTTTAATTAGTCAAAGTTCAATCAAAAGATTAGTAATTTAACATATTTGTATCCAAGACATACTCATGCATATGTCGCAGGCAAATCGTATAATCCGCCGTTTCATAATATGCCTAGGCAGATCGTAAAGTATGGAATAGAAATTATCATTCGTATAGCCGCGATACATATTCCTATATATATATAGTAGGATATAGTTATAGTTTATCTATCTTGTTTAACTTAATTTGATTCATGCAAAAAAAATTACGTCATATTTGCCGGGATGACAATATTAACCCTGCTCGAAGTTAGAGTTGATGGTGGTAATCCTGGTATCGCAACACTAGATTCTAGAGTTATAATAGAACCGCTCCCTAAAAATTTACCCTCTATCAGACAATGATTTGTACCATACACAGAAAACTAGCAAGTCACGTGAAGACAACACATACAATGCCAGACAATCGAACAACAGCAATAATGTTGTAACAGAGTTTAGGATTTAACCCGTGACTAAATCATAAATAGTATCTCAAAGAAAGAAAATTATCTTACGAAAAATATATTCTTACAACTTTAGTCAACGCAATCACTTGAATCTCGGACAAGAGAAAGCGCGGCTGGCATTTTGCGCTTTCCCTACCAAAATCCCAAAATGCTGTTTTTGGTTAACAGGTCTCATATATTTAAAAATATAAACATAATTAAAAAAAAATTGTCAATTTATTCTAGACAGTTACTAAAACAGTTCATGTCTAATAAGAAGCGGTTCTAGCTAGAAAAACTGCTTTCAAAGAAAAAAACCGCATCCAAATCAGTTCAGACAAACACACGCACACACACACACACACACACACACACACACACACACACACACACAAACACACACACAGACACAGACACACACACACACACACACACACACACACACACTTCTTTTTCCGGTGGGGGTTAAGAACAAAAATATTGATGTTTTTTTTTTAAATAATAAGTCCCGACCTAAAAATGCATGTTTTATACCACTAAGGTGGCAAACAAGCTTGCGGTTGAAAGTAGCTTAGATTCCCTCACAATTCCTCAATTGTCCTTCCTGCTCCATCAAACACCCTGATCACCATCTAGCTATAACCAATTAACTAAGATTATTCTAATGATTAATTTGTCATATTCTAATGAGCCCAAGCATGATACCACTTTTTTAAGTTGGCAAGGAGTTAATTTGTCATATTCTAGATGATTCTGCAACATCAGCTCCAGGTTAGTTTGTTGAAGTCATTGTCATTAAAGTAACATGATACCAAATTTTGAATCTATCAGACCTGTGGAAGTTTCTCATATCCCTTCATTAACTAGAATAGAGCTGATGATCTTCAAAAGGCTTGACAGATTTTCTTTTAACATAGCTTAGAGTACTCTCAATCAAGTAAGCTTTCAAACGAAAAAAACTAAATCAAAATCAGTTCATCCGTTTGGGCGGTACGATGCAAAAACATATATATAGTTACACAAGTCAAAGTATAATCCGGGATAATCTATAATTGTAATACCTACCTACGTACATTATAATAAGAAGCAAACTGAACAAATACCTATATTTCAAGCTGATGGCTGATCAATTTCCCTACCGCCTTTAGCAAAATCGACTACATAATATTATGTAAATTTTACGTGTCATATTTACATAAGGTGGTATAATCTAAATTGAATACCTACATAGAAAATACCTATGAATATCATTTAAAACTACATACATATTAATTTATTTAATGACCCCCTTTACTTATAGTGTGATGACGTACTTATAATATTACCATAGGTACAAAACAACTTTTACCACATTTCAAAAAAAATGGTTTTTGTATATTTCTAAACTGGGTGCTTGTATAAATATTTTTTTTGGCTTTGTTGATTTTTCCAATACACGTTTTAGCCATACCTATGCTTACGTCTGGAGTTCCACAGCCTCAAATAGTAAAATTAACTACCTGGCTACATCTATCGCACGCGCACTTTCTCTTTGTTTGGCTTAATATCGAAGATTTTTGACAAAAAAATGGACGCCATATTGGATCTTGAATTTTAAAAAACTTACAAAAGATATGAATTTTGCCACTGAGCTGTAACAAAAATTTGCACTTTAAATGGTTTTTACACACCCCAACGTTTTTAACGAGCTATCCAACGACATCTCACACTATGGGGTAGACTACAAAAGAAATGTTCATGTTACGAGTAGGAGAGGTACCCTTAATTTTTCTTTTAATTTTATTTTACCACTAATTAATTAATATATAAACCCACGCCAAATTATAGCTTTCTAGTACTAATGGTCTCTGAGCTAAACCAGACAGACAGACAGACGGACCGACAGTCGGACATGGCGAAACTATAAGAATTCCTTGTTGACTACGGAACCCTAAAAGTGGGTCCAGTAGTTCTAGATATTATCATGCACAAACTAATTCACACTTTTTATATAATTTAGTCTTTTAATATATGTAGGTATAGGTTGTTTTAGTATATTTTTGTAGATTTACTTGCTCATAAGGATTTAGGTAAATAATTTTTTTTGGTAATAAACGTGCAATAAATTTTGATATTGATCGTTATAGAACATGAAAAACTGGATTTTATTTTTAAATATTTAAACAATGTAAGCACCTTAAACTACGATTTTTTTTTGTTAAAAATATTGCGTAGCTAATTGTGGCATATGACGTCAGCTTTTAGGATTTGGCAATATTCATCGCCTTAAGGGTATGGAAATGTGGTTTTTGAAGGTCAATGCATAAAAATTGAAAAGGTAAGATTAGCGTGTTTCACAGTTTTTGGGAAATTATCCCCTAGAAGGCAAAATAGGCAATGAAGATTTGTATGAGTTTTCTGAGTTTTACATAAAAATATGTACATAAAAATATCAATAGTTTCAGCAAGAAAAGTGAATTTCACAAAGTAAGTACTAGAAGCAAAGATAAGCTGTTGGTGCATGATACACGTCTACACAAAATAAGTAACTCTTTTATGGGGCAATGTATACGCATTTACAACAAAGTTCCTAATAAAATTCAAAAACTATTAATTAATTTAAATCTTTTATCAAATAACTACTTTGTAAAAAAGCATACTACAATATTTTAGACTATGTAAATGATAAAAATCCACGGGACTGATGATTCTCAATTACAGGATGCATAGGTGAACCAAATTATAATGGAAATAATATAAAATTGTACGGCCTAAAATTTTTTATTTAAAACAAAGTTGAGTGTATTTGTAGTTTTCGTGATTGATGTTCAAAAAATAGTATTTCATAACTTTGACGATTCAAAAGTGTTCGTAAAATTTTCAAATTTTTTATTCAAATTAGAATAAAAAAAATTTACTTTGGCTTTAACTAAAGCTTAGTGCATAAATATTGGTTCAAAATTAAGATTGGCGTGTTCCACCGTTTTTAAAAAATAACCCTAGAAGGAGAAATAGGGAATAAAAATTAAGAATGATGAAAGTAGGAGGATTCTGATATTCTTGTAGGTGTTTTAAAAGTCCACGGGACAAAGTCGCGGTAATAAGCTAGTTTATAAATAAGTAGGTACATTTAGTAGAAAGAATCCATATTATGTATGTAAGTCAATTAAACCTGTCCTTGATTACAGATTTAACTTATCTCATAGTCCCCACTTATAAATAACTTAGGGTAGTGAGAGACAAAGTTTACCGCAGCGGTATTTTCAGTATATATTTGATGGAATCTACCTTTAGGCATTAAGCCGTAATTATCGTGTGAAAATAAAGTAAACACGGGCTGACTGCACATGACTAAGTGGTAAAATTATATCACAGAATCCATAATGCCATTACTCGTTAACAAAATTATGAATGCAATTATAAATTTTGTGCGCAAAACGACTTAACAATTAAATTTTAAGCCAGAATTCAAAACTTCGTTACCGGCTAGCGAAATTAAGCATTCCATATAAATTTAGGTGTTGTGGCTAACAGTCGGACCTCATTAACACTTATTGCCGTTAATTATTACGTTAAGGCCGACTTGCGGAAGATTCAGGGTTAAATAAATAACTAGCTAAATAACTAAACCTGGGTCAAATGTATAACTAGATAACTCGTCAATTGTCTTGCAGAAGCAGAAAGTTAACTATTCCTCAGAAGTGACAACATAATAAAAATAAATGTGCATCCTATTATAAACCGCCTAAATAAGAAATTCGTGCATAAGTATATATGGGTCTCGCTCTCTCTTGTTAGAAACAATAAATCTATCTCTTTTTACAATCTCTGTTATTCTTCTACAATGAACTTTCAAAGCTAATACCTTATTATGTCGTCCTTCGACTCCTTCGTGAAGCCATGCAGCCGAACGCCAGATGTTTATGAATGACGTTTTAGGAATGGAAGATGCGTTTAAAAATGGTGTTATTCCATGTTTTGCATTATACTCGTACGTAGGTACTCAGTTTGTCGGTTTATTCACTACATATTTATTTAATTTGAATTGTGAAAGAAGAAAGTGTTAAAAATAGACCTACTAAAGATCTTTCGTTATCTTAACGCATTCGTTCTTGCTCCATTTTTTTCTACGGTGGAGTCTTTGCCTATGTGTATGTGTTGAATATAGAGAAAAAACCGAGGTACCTTGAATGCCTGCAGGCAGCAGAAGCAAAAATAATGAAATTCGGAATTCAGTGTACATACCTATATATATTATCTGACAATAGTGAGTAAAAGTTTTGTTTTCTCATACTTTTAAAATACCTAAACACTTTGTTCTTGCACAGTTCTATTAAAATGGTTTTAGTAAATGTATTCGTCAGAAAAATAAATGTTATCTACCTACTTGCCTATTTATAGTTATAGGTAACTACTCATAGTCGAAAAATAATATAAATTTAACCAGAAAATCGATATGAAAATGAATTTATCTTCAAAATGTTGACGCAATATGGCGGAGTTAGCGACTTAACCCTCCGATGGATGCGGGTTAAATTTTTAATATTTAACTCGGCAGTGACCCGGGTTAAGTAGTAGCGCAAGACAAATATGACTTTGACTCAGGTTAACTTTATAACTTGACAAAAATGGCGCTAACCCTGAGGAGCGCAAGTGGCCCTAAGAGAAATTAAACACATAGGTACAGTCACGACTTAACGCTCAAATTTTAAGACAGAATTTATAACGTCATTACGTCAACAGCAAAATATAAATCAATTTATAAATTTAGCGGGCTAGATTGTGCCTATCAATGGATTTAATTAAATCTCAATGCCGTTAATTATCACGTTAAGATAACGATAAAAAAAGTATCCACTAATATCCAGATTTTTTTATGACAGAATTCATAATGTTAGGTGTTCATACATCACCATGAATGCAATTAAAAATTAGCGCGCTAAGTTGTAGCTTAACGTCTTTTATTGTCTAATAACAAGATAATTAATGTGGCCACGATTAGAATATGCCCCGTGCGAGCACGTGCGAGAGACATACGGCTATTTCATTATTCATGGGTAACATTCAAATAATTCGTCACTCTGCGACATTTGGCAAGAGCCACAATGGCCACAGATCACATGCACGCGTCGAAGCCGTGCCTTGAATTAGTTAAGCTCTTTAACTACTTGGGTGGTGAGTTGTGTGAATTTTGTAGGAAGTTGCAAAGCTCTAAGTTGTGTGCAGCTAATAGAATAATTTAAGTATTTTATGCTTAGCTTAAGAGGCAGTACGACATGACAGAAAACTTGAGTAAAAACAGACCCTTTTTAACTGTTTTTTTTTTAAGTTTTGCCGAAAAAAATCTTTAAATTTAGTGCTTTAAACCCTAAGAAAAAGCATTTAATAATAAACTATTTATTATATTACATAATATTTCATGTATTTCAATAAAAATGTCAGTGAGTTGAGATGTAGCTGCACTACTCACGCACGCTCAGATTCATATCGCGTCGTCCTTGTTTTTACTCAAGTTTTCTGTCACGTAGTACTGCTTCTTAACTTAAAGAGGTAATAGATTTTTCTGGGAATCAGATAAAAAAACTTATAATAGGTAGGTTAACATACCTCGGAAAAATCCCTTTGCGACATATCGCTATGACCCTCTAAATCGCACCTGAAAAGAGAAGTTATGGTCAAATATAGGTAATAAATATATGAGCTCGTGGCCCAGTAACGTAAATAAGTAAGTTAAGTGACGTCGTGCGTGGCCAGTTATTCGATGGGTATAGTGATAGTGACACATTTTTCTGAGCTCTTGCGCCTTAAACAGGTAAGTAATGCGTCAGTCCTGCCTGCCTGTGCCTGTTTAAACCAAGTGAGAAGATTTGAAAATTCTGACACTTGAGTAGCCACTAGCTTGACAACGTCTGCCAATCAGCACTGGGTCCGTAGACTATGAAAGCCTCCTTTCGCTAAAGAGAGGTCTGTGCACCTGTAGTGGGGCCAACTGAATCAACAACATAGCTAATAAGATAAGGTAAGAATGGCCATAAATGAATTGAATGAATATGTCTCTAGTCTCTCAATTTATTCACCTTACTCACTCATAAACATATTTAAGCTCACAGTCATGATGCTAAAAGTCGATTCAATAATAATTTATTACAAAGGGTCAAAGAGTGTTATATATTTAATTAAATGTAAACAATATGCAAAAATAAATTTAAATATACATGTTACACAATACTTATTTATATACATATATGTATAGGTATGAAACTACAAGCTCATTAATTGTTTTAAGAAAAAACTAAATCTATACTAATATTATAAATACTGAAAAGTTCGGATCGGTGGATGTTTGTAATTTAATCACGCCAAAACGGAACTGGTTGGAATTGGTACAGAGATAGATTGTTGTCTGGAATAGCACATATTCTTTTTTATCCCGGAAAATTCAAAAGTTCTTGCGGGAATAACTGTTACCGAATTCCACTTAAATTAACTATAGCTACAGTTATAGCTTTACACAGCAAACTACTTTGGTACAATCAAGGAGTTAACTGAATTTTGGGCGGGCGGAGCCGCTGGCAAAATCTAGTAGACTATAAAAATCAAGGTCGACATTCGTTAGGCTACTCTAACAACCTAACCTCGGCCACCTTCACTTTATGCGATGAAATACAAGTTGTTTAAAATACTAAATCAGTCTATTCATCTAAATGTGTACGTACAGAGTGTTTATAATTATTTGCCATAAAAGACAATGCTGTTTTTCTCATTAAAACGCTGATTATTGTTGTAAATTTTAATAATTTATTTTATTTTATTTATTGCCAATGTCTGTTTTGAAATAAAAATAATTAAAAATAACAAGGAAATACCTCAGCCTAATTTTTTTTTTCTTTTAATAGGTATTTGTAACGAAATAAAGTTTATTTTGTATTATGCACATATCAAAGTTACACCAAAAATCAATTGTCAATTGATATAATACCCTGCTTACAATTGAGAACACCATTACTGGCCGACATTAGGGTGAAAGAAGGCCGTAGTTAAGTAAAAGTTGGCCGATATAATAAACGCTTATAATTTGTTATTATGTTATTGAAGTCGTTTACAAATCACTTATAACTTTAAGTGGACATTTAAACTAAAAAGCCCGACAAAGCAAATTCATCGGTGGATAACCTAAATATTCAGGCGTTTGTATTTAGGCATTTTACCCTACCTAATTAGTAAGTGACAAAGTATTAATTATGTAGGTGTAGGTAGAATCAAAGTATTTAGAAGGTAGGTACACGTTGCCTCGCGGCCCGGCCATCCACTTCCGAACCGTTTCGAAAGCGAAGAAGGGAGGCAGGGGCGCGGGGCGCCTTTTGCACTAGATATTGGCTGTATAATAGATATTAAATTAAGCCCTTAACACAAAGATTTTACTCAGAATGACAACGAGACGAGAGAAGTAAAGTGAAGGCTTTCAAAATTAAAAACAATTTATTTCTTTATCGTATCTTTACTTTTTTGTGAGGATTGTGAGGGCCGACTGTGTCTAAAATGCCCGGGCCGGTTTAGGGTCCCAGGCCGGCACTGCTAGCCTCTGATATACTTTTGAGCTTAGAGAAGTTAAGTTACTGGAAACGCTGACCTACTAGAGTTGTATTTGATACGAACTCGTTCTATAAAGAACTAGGATACAGTGCAACAAACTTTGCTAACCCCCTGACTTTCGGTGTTTAGTCGCTAGTGTCTTTGTAACCATAATTTCAATAAATAAATAAATATTTTTGGCCATTACACACAGCGCCGTCTGGTCCCAAAGTTTTTTGTAAATACATACATATTATAAATAAATACACCCAAACTCAAGACAAACATAAATGTTTTTATCACATAAATGTTTGTCCAATGCGGGAATCGAACCCACACCCGCTGTAGTTTTGTTTTTCGACAACCAGATCAGTAAAGTTAGTTGCAATCTTATTATAATTCTCTACCTAAACCTCTTGCAAACAAAATAAAGTAAAATCGACATTCTGAAAATACGCGAGGCTTCTATTAGATGCTAAACATTTTTAGGGTTCCTCAAAGGTAAAAACGTACCGTTATAGAATCATTTCATTGACATCTGTCTGACAGTCTATCTGTCAAAACCTTTTTCTCAGAAACGCATGAAAGTATCAAGTTGAAACTATTATCAAATACTGAAGTCTATGGTTCTTTGAAGTTGTACAAAAAAAATTCGCCCGAAATACGGCCATTTTTGTCGCAGATTTTGGTACTTACAAATAAACATATGGGATACTTCCGTTGTCCTATAAGCATGAAATTTGACACAAAGCAAGTTCTTACATCACAAATAAGGAAGAAAATCCGAAAATTGTTAATTTGTAGTTATAACACATTAAAAAAAAGTTTAGTCTGTCTGCTAAAACCCTTTTCTCTGGAACACGAGAAGGTATTTAGTTGAAATTAATATTAAATACTTAAGTCGGTGGTGGCCGAGGGGTTTAAATTTCACTTCACGTCCCAAGTGGCGGAGGTTTGAACCCCGGGGTCGGCGTGTACCAATGAGTCTTTTCTTAATTTCTCAAGTACACTGATTCACACCACCAGCTTTTCGGTGAAGGAAAACATCGTGAGGAAACCTGCATACGTCTAAAAAAAATAAGACGGATTTGAATTCCACAATCCGCACTGGGCCCGCGTGTGGACTATGGCCCAAATCACCCTCGCTTATGAGGATAGCCCGTGCCCCAACAGTGGGGAAGTATGAAGGCTGGCAAGGACTTCTACTAAGGAAGTCTACGGTCTCTTGAAGCTGTAGAAAATCAAGCTCCTAAGTTAATGCAATAAAAAATATGCCCAAATACGGTTATTTTGTCGTATATTGTGACACAAATAAATCAAAACCTACTGAATACTTTTCGTTGACCTAGAGTTCATGAAATTCGTCCAAAAGGAGTGCCATGTAGCATACATAAACAAAAACCGGCCAAGTGCGAGTCTGGCACGCGCACCGAGGGTTCCGTGCAAACTTATTATATTTAGTTGTATATTATTAAAAATATTTTTATTATATGATGTAACTAAAAATTTGCGGGTTTCGCAATTTTCCCATTATCTGTGCTATAAGACGTTGCTTCGTACCAACTTTCAAGATTCTGAGTTCACGGGAAGTACCCTGTAGGTTTTGATTCCCTTGCGAGTTTCGAAAATTTGCGGAATTTCCGGCATTAACGGCTGAATCTTTCGATTGCGTTGGCTTAGAAGTTTGATTTTTACACAGCTCCTAAGGACAGTAGACCTGAGTATTTGATATAAATTTTAGCTTGATACCTCCACCCGTTTCTGAGAAAAAGGGTCTTGACAGATGGACAGACAGACGGACAACAAAGTGATCCTATAAAGGTTCCGTTTTTTCCTTACGAGGTACGGAATCCTAAAAATATCTGAAAACCATAAATTTGTTGTTACATCACAAAAAAAATTTTTTTTTTTAGTTATTAACTTATTTGCAGTTGGTAAAAAATACCGCGTCCTATGTCGATGTATTAGGTTAACAATTTACTAACGGCAAAGATAAGTTTGTTCGATAATACAGTTTATCTTTTACGGAGCCCTGGTGCGCGAGTCCGACTCTCACTTGACTGGTTTTTTTTTTAATAGAAATGTACCTAAATTATATTAACAAGTAACATTTGAAACGTTCAATTCCTGACTTTCATCTTATAGTTTATATGGAATTGGCAAAGTGGGGATATTGTTTTGTCCCTGGTCTGTCATTCATGACTTACAAAGCTACTTTATTCTAGAAACACAGCTATAAAAAGCCATTTTACGATGGGCTTACTACTACACAGGACTAAAGTGGATGGTGAAAAGAGGTTGTTCCTCACTTTATGCTGTGGATTTGTTTTCAGCCACTGGTGAACGTTACGTTGGTGAGTGTTAAACGTTCAGAAATTGATGCCTAATAAAACACATGATCTGTCTTTCTCGCTCTTACTGTTCAAAATATCAAAATACCGCAAAGCAATACCTCTTTACAAATAACGTAGCCGTAGTCCAAACACAGGGGACAAGAGTCAATAAATAGTAACACAATCTATTTGATAGCTTAAATCCTAAATTTACCATTGGATCGGAAAGTCATAAAATAAATCAAATACCACTTTGGACGGTTCCACGAAGAAAACTCGATTTGTCTCGTGGCGTATGTGAGACGAGGAACTTCGTAGAACACTTGATAAGAACAGAGAAAACAATCTCTATGCATTAAAATAACCATGGAACTAATATACAGCGATCAACAGTGTCGTTTATAGTTTATAGTATCATCGTTATCTGTGTGGTTTCCATGAGTTTGCGAAGTCGATACTCGCTAACGCCTGTAGCTAGAAATTGGTATCGAAAACCGTAGCTTGCCATTTAACAACACTTTTCATACGCACGGGTAGTTAGCGTAATAGTACGGGTGTTTACTAGATTTCATAGAAACTCGCTAGCGAGTATTGACTTCGCAAAGAGCAATTGCCACTTTGTATATATAAGTCGACTAGGTTTACGTCTTTTAGTTAGTGGCACATGTGACATTTTGTTTGCCTTTAGAAATTAAAGGAAAGGTAGCTTAAAACACTAAAAAAAAGTTGGGAAAAGAAGTGAACAGAGAATCTTGTAGATTTGAGTTTATGGCTATGTACTGAAATGGAACTATTTTGATAAATATACATTCCAAAAATTTGTTGTAAGTTTTATCAATTATAGTTTATTAACCAATCCTTTTGAAAATATATTAAAAAAGTCAATAAATTGGATAACTATAATATTAACCTGTACTTTTATGTATTTTAATTTTACATTGTGTTTTAAGGGTAAGTAAGGAGTAAATTACTAACGAGAGGTTATTTAGAATCCTAAGGTCGAAGATCGAAGTGTTTAATGACTCGAGTTGTAATTTCCCTACGTCCCAAAATTACAAGTAAATAAATAAAAATATCGGGTGAATTAATAAATCATCAAAACAAATTTGAAATTGCAGAAATAGAAGTAGAGAAATCAATTTGATGCCACCGCCAGATATAGATAGATAGATATCTAGAGCATTAATGAATTAAAAAGTTTTGAACTGAAGAACTTGTAATTGCTCTCTTGTTGTGTGCGCGTAGTTCATATTTTGAACAGACTGCTTTTCAACATATTTGATAGAATAGGCGCGTCATTTCTGCCCGTGTGTTCTATCAACGCGCCTTTTGCTTTGATAAAAGTTAAATTTAAAAAGAAAAAGCCCGTGGCAGTAATTATGGTCTAAGCTGGCGTGCTGCTGTGGACTATGGCCTAAAACCCTCATTGAGGGTAGGCCGTGCACCAACAGTGAGGCTGAAAAGGATTTAAAATCCATATGACCCAGATTCAGAATAATAGTCGAGTTCTGGTCTAGAGGTTAGTGCATTTATCTGGTTTCTCTCTGGGTTCGATTCCCTGCTTGGACATGGTTGTTGTTATTCATCATTGACCGCTGGCGACGAACAGTAGAGTTTTCTAAGACTATTTCTTAATACTAAATTGCAACGCCCTTAATCTTGAAAATTATATTACTTCGAATCTGTATTTTATTACCAGCATCTCCGCCTCACCTCTAATTAGAATCATTATTGAAATTACCCTCTAGTAGTCTATAAGTTCTCATGCCAAATGTACAAATTAAATTTCATGACCAGGTTACCCATTACATAAAATTACTACCTAATGATTTTTTTAAAGATAAAAGGTTTGAAATCGTATCCGGCAATTTCAAATTTTCTGCTTTAACGTCGGTTCTTGATTATGGTATTTTCATCTTCATCAAGTTAATAGTGGGACGTGTTGTCATCTCATGGATAAAAGAGATATCAAATAATAAAAAAAAATGTGTAATAAATCTTTTGTAATCTTTCTATCTATCTATTATCTCTATCAGTTAACACACATGATAGCCAGTACACATTATAGATAATTTAAAAAAAAAGGTTCGTTTCCCCAGACTATTCCTTGCTAGTTTTATTAGGTTTGACTGTTAAAAAGTCTTTGAACCCAAATCAATCTATCCTTGTTTTTTTTTTTTTAGATTTTGTTTTGACCAATTATTTAGATTCTAAATAATTTAAAAATTTTGAAGTGAAAACTTATTTAGCGGCGTTGTGCACTTTTTTCGGTATGGGTAAAAAATGTGAAACTCGCGTCAGATCACGTGTCCTAATCGTGGAAATTCGTAAGACGGAAACCGTAATGCCACGCCTATTATAATTTTTATTTTTAGTATTCGCGATTATGAGTAGTAAAGGGAGGTTGGATATGGAATTTTAATTCTATGACAGATTGCGATGTCAAATATACTACGTCAAAAAAGTAAATAAACAAACATTATTATTTCTTGACAATGTCAAAGACATGTCTTGTGACATATATGAGTGTTAAGCGCGAATCGTGTGTAAAGGTTTTCACTTCTGCCGGCACTCCCGGAGTGCAACTCGTTTTTTTTTAGAGTGATATCTTAATCGACACGAACAGCCATTTTGAAGTCACATATATCTAAACTTTGAGAGTGGAAGATACTTGGACAATTTTTCGGAAACAATGCCAAGTTTTGAAATATTGTCCAAGTGTCATCACAATAATTTTTAATTCCTGTTCAAAAATTCTATTATTTTTATCAAAGACGGAAACAAATTATTTGCTTTCCTTTATATACAAACGTACAATGGTAACATATCTTTCCCTACCTTTTTCTTCGTCTTTTATACAAGCAGTCTACGAGAGTATGCCCCCCTTTTAGAGTTAAGTTTCAAAAGTATAAAATAATTATAAATATTATGCATTATAATGTATAACTACATTCTACAATAAAGAATCATGTTATCTGAAAAGAATTGATTCCCTTTTCTAGGCCGTCAACAGCTTTTAACACTTCCCGTACCACAAGATACGTCGATATTTTCCTATCACAACTTGGGTAGTAAAATAAATGCATTCAAAAGACACTTTACGAGTCAGTTTTATAGTTCCAGTAATCATAGCAATAACTAAGTATATTCTTGAGCATCATACTTGTTGTAACAACCCTACTTTGTATCTTAAAATGACGTTTTATCACCCATCCTTAAACGAAAAGTGTAGTTTTCTGTTTATGTTGATTCTTTAGTTTTTAACGCTTGGTTTCTAACAACTGAGAGTATGCGTTTTTGCATAATCTATAGGAGTGTTACTTGGTAAGTGTTGCCGGGTTCTTGGTTTGGTTTACGAAGGTAGATTTTGCAGAATGAAGACTAAACAGATCTTTTACAAACAGTTTACATTTACAGTTTTGAAGAGAGAGAGAGAGAGAGAGAAAGAAAGAGAAGAAATGGAAAGATGAAATTTGTCATGGAGATAGTTTGAAAACCACGGAAGGACATAGGCCACTTGGAAATGTCAAGTGTGAGACGGTTCTTTTTCTATAATTGAGGAGTTGTCGTTGAAATCCTACACCGATAACCGAATGTAAGGCAGATGAAACCGTAATTATTACCACGTAAATATTACCAAGCAAATAATTATTAAAGGTGCGTTTTGTACACTGCTTCAATGCGTTTAATGTCATATTCCAGCCAAGTTAAGGAGACATAAATTCTGTATGTCACACTACCAATCTCTCAAAGCTCATTCACTTTAGTTGTATTATTGACAGTAAGCGCATAATGTACATTATGTCGGTGAACAAAACGCAACTTAAGAGCGTGTTTACCACTGATAAGTAAACTTGATACACAATTTGGAGCGAGCTGCTCTCACCTCGTCATGCCAACACCTGTTGATAGCGTGTCTTATTCGTGCTTGACGGACCGAAGAGGTAATGGACCGCATTCTCCAAGCGCTGCACATAGCTTCGATCCATTGTATCATGGTTACAGATGAGTAAAGAAACCTGTTTCTTAATGGCGGATAATAAAGATTTTTCCTGTGATTCTACTTAAATATGTGTTGACTTTTAAAACATCGTTAAATTAATTATATAAATCTTTAAACTTTTAAATTTATTTCAGTAATTTTACAAAGGTTTTTATGACTTCAAAACGTAAGCAGGGACTTCTTTATTTTGTCTTCTTTGGCATCACGTAAAAATGAGAGGTTCAATTGCGATGGTTATCACGTATATGCTGCGTTAAATGAGAGCTAGAGAAGCATTTCATACGACTAATAACAAATTCGCTTAAAATCTTTTAGCCAAGTTTTTGTTCTGATGGAAGCGAAATCACTGGAAAAAGCCAGTTATTAATTCAAATTTATGTTTTAGGATTGTTATATACAGTATTTATATAGTTTAAAATATTGCACTTTGAATGCAAACAAATCTAACATAATCCTGTGTTCTCTCAAGTCCTAATTTGTATTCAAATGTCATTGGTCGACTCCAAAAAACTGTTAAGTTCATTGACCATAAAACATAGGTTCATTAATAGACAAATTACCTACTTCGAGGCAGCTTAACTTAGTCACTTTGTACTCTAAATTAGTCATTCTTCACCTCTACTTGACATCCTATAAACTTACGGGGAATGACCATTGAATTTAGACCCGTCACTACATACGAGTATAATCGACGGATGGATCAAATTAAACATAGCTTAAAAAAGCCACTTCGAACTCTCAGCTAGTCATTCTTCACCGCTAGTTAATACGTTTCTTTATACCACTTGAGTGGCAAACAAGCTAACGGTCCGCCTGACCGTAACCAATGGACGGTTACAACACCAAGGGCTTCAAAATTGGATACAGATTTTTATTCATACTAATGTAACAGGTCATGTAGCGATAACCATTTTAATTGTGTCTTGGTGAGTTTATTTATTTATTTATTCACCTTATATTTTTATTTATTTACTCCCAAATGTGATGTGATGAACGGTAATTACAAACGCGTTAGGCTTCTAAATAGCCTCTCGTTAGTATTTTTTTTCCTTACTACTCTTAATACACAATGTACTATTATACTGAATTTAGGCCCATTAGAAAATACAACTATCACCGTCGGATGGCTCAAATTAGTTTGCCGTTACTACATACAACTGAAAGATCAAATTAGTCGCACTAGTACTTTAAATGAGTCATGTTTACCTCTAGTTGACATCTTTTAAAGCTAAGGGAAATGACGATTGAATTTAAGCCCATCAGTAGGAACGTTCATCTACAATAACCGTCGGGTGAGTCAAATTAGCCACCCAGCATTCTTCACTTCAGGCTATGCTCCTCACCAGTAGCCAGGTGTCAGGAATCCAAATTCTAACCGCTGCCTATCGGCATCGTCGTATTATTACGAGCACGTGAAGTAGCGTGCGCAGAGTAATCACTTGTAATTTGTAAGACTATGTACGGATAACAAAAAAAATTAACCGAAAAAATTAAAACATTATTTACAATAAGATATACGATAATTCATGTGCCGAATGTTGGCCGATGAAGACGACAACAACTCATTTAGCTGTTTTTAATTTGATGCATGGCGAATAAAAAGATGCTTTAATAGTATTTACTGCACGTATGTAATTCTATATTCAGAGATTTTACATAAAATAATAAACGCAAAAACTTTTGCTATGTTTGTGTTGTTTTCTTATAGTATTTTAAAACCACAAAAAACAAATATATCTTACATCACGGTAAAACCATTTTTTATTTCTCTAAACAAATTTGAGCACAGATTGCATTCTTTATTAGTTTATAAAAGAACAATTTACTAAACATAAAAAAATCAATTTATATACGTCTGATGAACATACTATAAGAAAAAGATTCAAAATTAATATGAATTTTAGAAATGGTTACTTAATATCTTATCATGATTGTTTTTTAATTTAATTATATTACTTTAGCTGCTGACTCTACTTTGTCATATCATCATGAGCGTAACGTATAATTTGTTGGATATCTTTTGTGGCAGCTCGTACCTGCGCATTGTGGTTGACAAACCACATGTATGTATACGTAGTTAATTAGAAATTTAACAATACGCCGTGGCATTTTGTGATAATATTAAAGATTATATCTATGCCTTTTATTTAGGGTTCCGTGCCTTAAAAAAAGTCGATAAAATTTGGAACTAAGTTGACCGTTGCATTGAAATGATCTTAGGACAGAAAAAGTATGGAGTAGCAATTTCATGTATAATTTTGAGCAGTATCAATTAAATGTTCAAATCTATACTAAAAATAATGTACTGAGCTAAATGAGTTTCTATATTTGAACGCACCAGCCGAAGGAACTACTAATCCGGTTTCAAAATATCTCCTTGCATTCAAGAGCCCATTTAATGATGTGAAAAAAACCCATTTTCGGAAATACAAGTATTTAGATACGCTGACGAACAAAAATACTAAGTCATTTACATAAATGACAATACCCGTATTTCATAAACTAGCAAAGATAGTTTAATGAAACAAAAAAATACTAAAAAGAGTTTTATTTTACATAAAAAAGAAACGGGTTGCACTCCGGGAGTGCCGGCAGAAGTGAAAACATACTAGCTATTTACTTCCCATCACTTCGTATACATATTTATTTATTATAAATAATAATGTTTGTTTATTTACTTTTTTGACGTAGTATATTTGACATTTCAATCTGTCATAGAATTAAAATCCTAATCGCCATATACTAAAAAAATATAATAGGCGTGGCATTATGGTGTCCGTCTTACGATTTTTTATGGCATGGTATTACGGTTTCCGTCTTACGAATTTTTGATTAGCCTGCGTGAGTTTATCATTTTTTACCCATCACAAAAAAGTGCACAGCGCCGCTAAAGAAGTTTTCTCTTTAATAATTAAATAAGGGATAAAATACGCTTCAATGATACTCTGACCTCATAGAGCTATCATTAACTGTTTACGAAATATCGTCGTCTATGTACTAGTTATTTTGCTCGTCAGTGTACTAAGTCTATAGCAGTGTCTTCTGTTCGGTTAACAGTTAAACCCCCATTGAATCGTTTACTTAAAGCCTTATCAGTTGAAGAACTACAACAGCTAATTGCCCGGAAAAAAATATCTAAGGAAATACCAGTCCGATTGGCATTTTTGTTCCGTTCATTCAGAGTGAAATACTAACATATCTACATAGTAACTGTTCCGCTCCATAGAGTTATAGCAACTGTGGTTTCCAATACAATACGATTTTTTTAAATCGAACTGATTCATATTTGAACAGTTTTGAACGTTTGAACATACGAAATTCTATAAATCTTATGAGCGGAGTTACTCCGCACGATGAGTTTCAGAATGAATCCATTTTTTTGATCATTTTCAGTAAAAAAGAGAAATATTTCGCCCTTTCCTTGTGACATAACAAATAGAAGGCCATGTGTTGATCGCGTGGTCAGCCCTCAGTATTTGCCGCGGGCAGCCACGCGCCTCTGATGCTCTCTTCGTGCTACTAAAACTGTTATTGTTGATGAGACTTAATAACAGTACAGATTGTCATGTTATAAATATTAGTCATCTGCAGTCGTTTTTTTAAGCCGGTAGCGTGTTATGATGGATTAACTTAGACTAGATTAGTTTTTTACATCGCTCGCATTGTAAGTGTGGCGTCTCGTGCTGATAGAGATAATCTCGAATTCGAGATATGTTTATTAGATTTACTTATGGCTTGTAATCGCGGTAACTGTTTTAGTCGATAGATCGACTACTTTGAACTAGATATGTCGAAAAAACATGGCGGATATTGATGCAAATAGTTATTTGTATTATTTAGGCATATATCGTACGCTAGTGGTCGGCATCCATCAAGTAGTCGGAAGCATTAGAGATGGGATGTCGCACGTAAAGTGGTATGAGAAGGAGTTAGAATTATATAAATCAAAATAGAAAGTTTTAGGGAAACACCCCTTTTCAAAAGGACCCTTTTTTGTCCCCTGTTTTTTCAAGGAAAGTCACAAAAGTCATTAAAATGGGGAATCATGTGGATCCCTTTTTAAAAAGAAGAAGGGTTGCAAGCGGGGTTTTTGTGACCCTTCTTTTTTAGCGGCGTCATAAAAGTTAATAAAATGGGGAATTATGTAGACTACTTTTTTTTAAAAAAAAAACAGGTGTCCCAACAGGGGGTTTTGTGACCTAAAAGGTGTTAAAATAGGGAATCATACTTTTTGAAAAAAAGTTAACGCGATTAACAAGCCATGATTAAATCAATTAAACATATCTCGAATTCAAGATCATCTTTATTGGCACGAGAATCAGGCCCCT
The DNA here is from genome assembly GCA_946406115.1 of Apoda limacodes. NCBI lineage: Eukaryota > Metazoa > Arthropoda > Insecta > Lepidoptera > Limacodidae > Apoda > Apoda limacodes. Next base: position 16,627,976 of record OX291559.1, read on the forward strand.
GCAGATCAACACCTTCTTAACTAGAGCTCGGGAATTCTTTGTATGAAACATCGGATCGACATCGACAGCCTGGCCTAATAAGCTAGGAGATGATCACGGATGGACGATTAGTGAACGTCAAAGTGATAAAGTGAGAAAGGTCATCGTGGGCCTAGCAATTAAAATCAATTCCAATTCCAGTTGTATAGCATTCTTTTTAGGGTTGCGTACCAAAAGGGTAATTAGCGGAACCCTATTACTAATTTTAAGTTTTGAAAATCTGCTAATTTTAAATGGTTTATTTGATGCCTTAACAGCAATATGTAAAGCCACAGGTAATTAAATCGTAAATTGGTTATTTAAATAGTAACTGCAAACGGTACAGAGTTTTAGCGGTTGGAGATCACTTATTTTTGTTGACTTGGAATTTAAATAAGTCTGAGTTGTTTGATAGCGTATCATTTGTAAAACACAACCAAGGAAATTCATACACATCCGACTGTGCACAATTGAGTTTGACTGTATTTAAGAAACTCTGTGTAAGTTAACACTATTATAAGTCAAAATCATTTTTCTTTCGCAACCCACCATTCCCACCATTTCAATATGGCGACTTGAGTTTTGATTTAAGACCACCAGGCCAGAAAAGTTTGTTGCACTATACACCTTGGGGAAGGACATAGATTACTTAAAAAGGTCGAGCGTGAGTCGAATTAGCTGAGCTGATTGTAATGAAAATTAATGAGGGGAGGGAAAGGACCTAGCTACTTAACATCAAGTTAAATTAGCTAGACCGGATAAATAAGAAATTGGTTTAGCCACTTAGCCGATTTTGATGAAAGTAACGGATCCGTAAGGCAGGATATCTGTCGCCGAACCGATAGGCTTTGGGGCAGACTGATGACCTTAAAAAGGTAGCGTAAGTGGCTCATTGAGCAAAACGGAGGATCGAGTGTGGTGGCGTTCCTTGGAAAAAGCCTATATCCAGTAGTAGACTGTTTGATTGTTTTAAAAACATGAATATTTTGTTATACGACTTCTATACTTATTTTTTTTAGTTTCTAAATTTTTACTTAATAAACTTTTAATATTTTTCCATCTCTACTATTCGTGGGACACCAGTCAAGCGCGCTAAACAAAAAAAAATAGTGAGTTTTAGCACCTTTAATAGTTATCACAACCTTTGTGTCTCGAACCATAGACAACATAACAAAGAAAGCAAACGCGTTTTAAAATATTCTTTATTAGCAAAGTCATAAACATTCTTTGTAAGATAGATTTTCAGTGTAAAATTTAAAAACTCGTAGTCAAGTCAACACGTGTATAGCAGGTGTTTATTTTTTGTGATTATAAATTTGGGTGGGTAACCATCGAGTCATATATAAAACTTAGGTGTACTTAAGTTATATATATATAAGCCGTTTTTTCTGTTAATTTTTTATATTATATATATTTGTAATATGTTTACAAATATATATAACTTATACATATATTATACTTTAACTTATACATATAAACAAAGAACACGACATGAGGGCCGGTTTTCATCTAAATAAAGGGCCAACTTAAAATTAGCTTTGTGATCCTCACCGGTCACAGCATGTGCTGAGTTGGAACCTATTATTATACGAAACTAAATTACATATTTTTTTATTTTGCTGTTAACTATTATTATTTGTTGCTTCATTTTTAAGTCGAATAATAAATTATTTCTTTTCTTTTCTTTTTAGGGTTCCGTACCCCAAGGGTTATTAGCGGAACCCTATTACTGAAACTCCGCTGTCCGTCCGTCTGTCCGTCTGTCACCAGGCTGTATCTCATGAACCGTGATAGTTAAACATTTGAAATTTTCACAGAAGATGTATATTTATTGCCGCTATATTAACAAATACTAAAAAACAGAATTAAATAAATATTTAAAGGGGCTCCCATACAAGAAACGTAATTTTTTTGCTCGATTTGCTCGACATTGATAACGGCAACAGGTAGACGCTTAAAATATTCACAGAATATTAAGTTATTACTGCTCACTTTAAAAATTAAAATAAAACAAATATTTAAGGGGGGGGCTCTCATACAACAAACGTGTTTTTTTGCCGTTTTTATAGATAATGGTAAGGAACCCATCGTGCGCGAGTCCGACTCGCACTTGGCCGATTTTTTTTACTTTAAGTACTTTAAATATCTACTTAGGACGTTTAAGACAAAATATGAAGCCACTTTACTCTGAATACACTGCTGTCAGAAGCAGTGTTGCGGCGCCTGTCACGCAGGATTAAAGTGGTAAGTGAAAAGAGGTGTGTCCAGGTACTTCTTACCTTTTTGGAAGGAATAGAACTGTAAAGACATACATACATACATACATTATGTGAATATAGTCTCAATTGGTGAATTGGTGGTCTTATGAAGTCTTTCATAAGTTATATGACATCAAACAGACGCACAAAAGATTGTATGGAGGTTAATAGGTAGGTATATAGTATATATGTGTGTGTGTTCAATGACGTTTGGAACAAAAAGTGAGAATATGTATATATATGTATGTATTTATAGGAGATTTTAAACTTTTGTGTATGTATAATACAAAATACAAACAGCTAACATTCCACATAAAAAAATGTGTGTAGGAAAAGACATCAACGTGGCTACTGTTTGCTTTTGGTCATTCGTTTATACAATTTATATTAATTTTACATTATGTCTATGTTATAAAGCATAGTATATAACTAAATAGACATGTCTATTTCTATTAAACTTTTAACCTGTCTGTTTTGCAATTTTATTATTACATCTTGCCAGCCTTCATACGTCCCCACTGTTGGGGCACGGTCAACTCTCATAAGCGAGGGTGATTTGGGCCATAGTCCACACGCGGGCCCAGGGATTGTGGATTTTACATACTTCTTTTTTTTCTTGACGTAGGTATGCAGGTTTCCTCACGATGTTTTCCTTCACCGAAAAGCCAGTGGTGTGAATAAATAAATCAGTGTAATTGAGAAATTAAGAAAAGACTATAGGCCGACCCCGGGGTTCGAACCTCCGCTACTGGGACGCACCCCCGACCTTTATTATCTTTATTTACCGTTATTTACCGTTATCATGATATGAACAATATAAATTAATATTTTCATAATAAAGATGCAGTCAAAAGATACCCTCGAGCCAGGACTTGAACCTGCAACTCCTTACACTTCGTGTAAGTGCTCCACCAAAAATCTCTAGTGTTTGTAAGATTGATGTACTAGTACTTTATAAGTCACCAGCGCTAAGTTTGGTTATCAGCGTATTTATATGGTAATTTCTCATATATAATATTAGTTTAACATGGAGCTGTTATAGACAGATGCGTCTATTTAAGACTTTCGATAAAATTACTGGTTAATTTTATAACATGTTAAAATTCGATTTAGATTATTAGTATGTTAGTATATTTATATTGCACTAGCTTTTGCCCGTGGTTCCACTTAGGAGGTGAACCAAGCGAGCAAGCTATATTCATTTAAATTGATATGTAACCTTTCGATTAAAAATTAGGATTGATGAGATTTACCGTTTTTGAAAAATCATCCCCTAAATGTCAAAGAAGGGGATGAGAATTGGTATGAGAATTCCGATATTTTTTTTGGTAAAACCATGCATAAATAGAAAAGGTTTATTTTAAAAATCCTCGTAGATGTAGCCGCGGGCAAAAGCACGTTTTATATTAAATAAACTTAACGAAACTCACAAGACACTGTAAACGCGTTGATGTCTTTTCCTCTACGCATTAAGTATTTGGATATTTCATTTCCGGACTTTTTATTTTATGTCAAACGCGAGTGTTTTAAGGGTTTCATATTCAAACAAGAAACTCTTACTGCACAACTATCTAACCTGAATTATAGTTTGAAGTTGGTATCTATATACCTAAAGTTTATAACACACTTCACTTTCATAACAACTTCAAACTGTAATTCTGATCAGATATTTGGAAATAAGTAATTATTTTTACCTTTTTAGTGCACCTTTTTTAAGTCGGTTGTTTTTTTTTTTTGATAAAAAGTTTTTATAATACTAAAATATTGTTTTATATTTATATAATATTTTATATTATAACTGTAATAGTTAAAGTTCATACATAGAAAAACGAATTTCTAACCATAACTATTTATCTAGGAATTTTAGTTTCCGGGGAGTTTGCTCTCCTGTAAATACGCCCTACATATGTGTCACACATTATTTTAAGTTTTCCCGAAAACTTTTGTAATGTCAGACATAGACTTCAGTCCTTGCTCTTATTTTTACAGCAATAACAATTGTAACAAGAGCAGCCAATAATAAGAATCAACAAACTTGTATTCCTTTAGCGGACGCGCAGTTATTTCAAATCGATCATTTACTAATTAATTATACGATAAATCGATACTAACAGCATTTTTGACATTTTGATCTAAACTGCGTACCTTTAGGCTTGGACTTAACTAAATATCTTAATTGAATGTGTTTTCACCGGCAAAAATATTTATTTATTTTAAAACATAAGACCTGACGTACACTAGAGCTATATTTATTTTATAATGTTTCTCTTAAGATGATTAAATAATCTTTATTTAAATTTCTTGCAACCAATGTTTGTGTATTTTTGTTGGAGATATCATTATCTTGTTAGTATCATAGTTGGTTCCAAAACTAAGCACGCATTGTACTATATAAACCGGACTCAGAATCTGTTTGCAATTCGTGTAAACAAAAATGAGCTTGACACACGTCTTTCGCTTTGTTAGTCTATGCAACATATACGTAACAACGTATAATATTTCTCATTTTAAATTTGAAATTTTGCAGATTTTAGGTTTAATCAGTGTCGTGATTTGAAAACCAGTTAAAGAATGTGACAATAAAGGTAATCCTGTAAGAATTTTAATGAATTATGATTAAATTACCAGAAAAAGTTAACATTAAGTAAAGTTAGGATATGTTTACAAGATTTGCATAGAGATTTTGAGTCAGGTTTAGGTAGGTACCAGACAACTAATATATAAATGTAATATACAAAAGATCAATGTCTGTTTGTTTGTTCGTGTTTTATGTGCTGCCATACCGCTTATCGAATTGCGATGAAATTTGGCATGGTGATAACTTGTAGCTTTGGGAAGGTCAAATGCCAAAAAATGTCAAGTTAGTGTATATCAACTTTAAGGGCAGGACAACGTCTGCGGTTCCATATAAAACTTATGTAAATGTATGCAAAATATGTTTTTTTCTATTTATGTGACGTGGAAAACACCAAGACTCAAGAAAAACAAAAATATTTATAAGATAAATGTGTGTGGATATTGAACCCAAAACAAAGTAACAATATTTATAATTTGACGATGTTAGCAATGAGCGTATCAATAATATCTGTTCTACTTTTTTATTTATGTTGATCAACTGTGTGTAATACTCATTCATAAATTGAAAACATTCAGTGGTAACGGGCTACTCTCCTCCTGACGCTGACCCACCTTCAGGTTCGAGGCTCACGCTGGTCAAGGGGACGACCCCAAGAGTGACAACCCAAGCCAAGGCTCACCCCGTGGGGAGCCCTTGAGCGTTGGTCGCTATATGGGCTTAGACTCTTTCAGAGTCTCGCCCCAAAAGTCCGGTGAAGCAGTAATAGCTGCATCAACCAACTGCAGTAGACAGTTCAGAAAAAAAAACATTCATTGCACGAGATTTTGAATTGTCGTCATAATAATAAAGCCATGTCGGCCACATTATAGATCTAAAGACAGTCTAGTGTCAGGTGTGCGCCCACATTTATTAGCGTTTCATTCTTAATAACTAGATGCGATTGATTGAATAGAGTCTGTCCTAAATTTTTTTATTTGGTTTTTTGACCTAAAAAGTGAATGCGAGTTTCGTGCAGCGAGGGTATTGCGAATAATCTCAAGCTCTACAGAATTCGAGAGAAAAATGTATCAAGTTATCTCTCGGGACCGTGAAAGTGCCGCTTGGCGTACTAGATACTTTTTGCAATAAGATACCTAACATACATTAGAGTATATATTTATGATGCGCATGCTTATAAAAGAAAATAGACGGGCGCAAGAGTAATTTCAAAAATTGTTTTTGTTGATAAAAAGCATAAGTGGTCTTATATGTTACCATGCCTTTTTCACATATCGTGTGCCTATTTTACAATGTAACTCGAAAAAAATATAGCCTCATATTTCTATTTAAGACAAATAAATTTACCTTGCCCAAACCTGACTCAACTTTGATAATTAGTCACAAAGCTGGTAATTTACTACGTATGGGACGTATGTAAAGTGACCTCAGTGTAGATACACACACATAATTTTTTTTAGTTAAAAACCCACAACTATTAGGGACTTATGAAGTCCTAGTACATGAATTTTACAAATACACAAATCTTTAGAGAATTAAAAAATACATGATAAATATACATTCCTACATAGACATAATCTTTCTGCGTTTTAACCTCCCTGAAGGTTGGAGCCTTCGAAGAAAACATATAATAAAGGCCACATATCGATCTATAGCAAATTTATCGATCAAAAGATTAACCATAAACCAGGACTTCAACCTGCAACCCTAAGATTCCGCCTAATGTTCTACCATTGAGCCATCGAGGTACGATTCTGGCTTATTAAAATTCTGACTACATTCTTGCTTTCAAAATACGCTCATTACTAACGCACTCCCGATACTCACTGACAAACCTTCAGGAAGTCTCAAGAGAAAATATTTCTATGTATTTATGACTGTACTACGTATTTATCTGTATTTCTTTATTCGATGAAGATTTGCGTATTTGTAGATTTAAGTACTAGGAATTAATAAGTCACTTGTAGTTGTGTATTTATGACGTTCGTAGAAGTGTTGGAAGAAAACGTATATTCTTTGCCTTTTTGTGATATTTAAGCGATAGAGATAGATAGAGCTTAGAATTCATTAATTGTTAGGCATGATTTTTTTAGGTTTCGCGTTTACATTTGCTTTCGTGCTGTCTCTTACTGTTAAGTTGAAAAATCTATTTGCTATCCTGCTGTCAGTGTGACACAATGGCCAAATTTGATAAATTTGCGAGAAATTGCAAGCTAAAAACAGGCCCTATATCTAGCAGTGGACACCAGCATATTGTCAAAACGTAGGTGTATTTTGAATTTTAACTCAATCTTTATCAAGCATGAATGTTCCTTATATAGCCTATAAATTATTTCCAAAATCTTCTTAACTTTTAACAAGGCGATTATTATATTTACTAACAAACAAATAAATTTATTAGTAATATAGAACACATAGCGTAACTTAACCTATACATCTATCAATTGCAATCAAACACTAAGGTAAACTTTCACATACATACGGTACACACACACGTGCAACATTAATATAGGATTAAGGCCTAGAATCATGAATAAAGGTATCTTACCATCACATGGGCCTACAATTGGACCAATTATAAACCCATTTCTTAGTTTTGAACACAGTTATTATACGGAGCAAACATACAAACAAAAAATATCAAACGTTCACCACTTTACGTTACACACAAAAACACAGTCGGCATTGTCAAATATTAATGAAAACACTTTTACACACTTCTAAAATCACTACTAGGGAAATTTGGATACTTTATACTGGTAATAACAGGGAGAATTAGGATAAAAAGTTTAATTTTAGAATGTAAAGCGGAAGCTCTACGTTCGCGTGCGCAAGCGCAGGTTGCGCAGGTACGGACTGACACCGGCAGTGGTCAGTGTTGCTAGGATAAGTCCCTCGAAGTACCTCAAAAAAAGTAAGGATTGGTTCTTAACTTATTGCATTTGCTTAATATTTAAAAATATGGTTACCAAAGCATCTCGATAACGCTAAGCTAACGAATTATTTTTCAAAAATACTAAACTACTTTGTTGTGGACAAAAACCTTTAAAGAAAACAACAATCTCGAGGCGATATCATTTAAGTTTTTAAATTAGTTTCCTCATATTGGTTATTTTATTCTTAAAAAAAACTACATGAATTGATTGACACCTAACATTTTCCAAAATCAGCGTTTATATTGCACATAAAAACTAAATAAAACCCAATTAAATTTGAATTTGATAAAAGTTTATAATTTTTGTTTGGCAAATATATTATATTGGAAAGTTGTATTTTTTAGAAATGTTACTTCGGAGTTTCTTGGCACCTCTTCTCTGTTAAAAACAATTTTGTGAACCGGTAGAAAACATTTGACGCCTTACAAGGGCATTTTTAATGTATTATTACATAAAACTAAGCTTGCCCTAAGATTAGGAACATTTCCTATGCAGGCAACACAGTATGGTCCGCCATTTTGTATGAAGAAAAAGATATAGGATATATCTCTCTCTTTCTTCGGGCCGGAATGTGACCCCCTATCACCTTGAAGGCCACAAGCTCGGAGGCTTCATTGAAAATACGAGCTTACTGCACTACAAATATTCTTCGCTAGTGGTCAAATGTTAGAAAATTGTCTTTCGAGTTAAACTAGTATGTATTGCTTTCAAGCCAGGTTGATGGTGCTGCCATCGTATTGTACAAAATAAACTTGTACGGATCTGTATAAAGCTTATTCAATACATAACCTTCTTACTTGCTTAACTATGATGTAACTTGACGATAGTAAGTTTTATACGTTTTATAAAAAGAGTGCAAATAAAACGTATCAGTTTTTTAGCGAAATAAATTGGATTTACACTGTCACTACCTTAGATATATGTAAACACATCCACTTTACCTTTTTACAGTATATAGTATTTTAGGGGTTTTTAAGAAAGTGGTGATTAGATTTTTAAAGAGTTTTGCCACTTGAATAATTCTCCTGGTGTAACAAACGTCTATAGGCTACGGTGACCGCTTAAAAACAGGCTGGCCGTATGCTTGTTTTTTACCTAAGCGATTTTAAAAATAAAGTAGCAATGTTTGTTATGGTTTAGCTAACTAGCGTCCCATGGGTTTAGTGAAAAGCGAATCAATATATATAGTAGAATCTGACGAAGCATACCTAAAGCATAGCACGGCGGCGGACGCTTGGTTAGAAAGTGAGCAACGCAGTAGGCGCTGTATTAGGTTTTAATTATACGATGCATTCCATCTTAATTATTAAAAGCGATGCGATATGTAGTTCGCAACTGTATGCTAAAGGGTTTTTTTAGTTACTGCTAGTGAGTATTAGTCACCTTAATACAACTCAAGTCGCCGTCGTGCGAAGTGGTCAACGACAAATTAAAATTATTTCCTATTATTTATGTTACGACTTGACTAATTTGAACATCTATACATATAATAAAATGGTAGGAAAGTCAACACTGTACATTGAATATTTTTTTAAAACAATACTTGGGGTGTGATCTACAATCGATACCGAAGCCAAAAATATAGTTTTTAGATTTTTTGTCTGTTTGTCTGTATGTATGTCCGGGATAAACTCAAAAAGTACTGCATGGATTTACTTCAAATTTGGCACGAATATTACTAAGAAGTTGGGTCAACATATAGGCTACATATAATCACGCTATCACCAACGGGGAACGAGCAGTGAACCTTTATTTCTTCAAAGCATTCTGTAACAACGTGTAATCAAACGACGCATATTTGACTTGCTTCTTAATTATTAATTATTCTACTCACACATAGCCATTTATTTTATGTTAAAAAATCATGTAAAGTCATAACTTAGATGTGTTATATTTTTCACCATATAAAAATGTTTCCTATTTGTTAACTAGATGGCGTTGGCGTCGAATTAGATCGCGTATAGCGTTCACGCAGACGACGTCGCGGGCAGCAGCTAGTTATAATATATGGCTACTGCTAGGAACTCACAGAAAATCAGTGCCGTGGCTTAATTGTGCAGCTTTATACTGAGTAAGGTCTTTTTTGACTTGGCGCAACAAACGCGTGGTTATTTAGATATGTAAATAAGTAAGTATTTGAGCTATGCTTATTGCTTAGTAAATGATAATTTTCTTTCTCTTTTTTAACTGGCGTATTCACGCAACCGACTACCACCCCAAAAAAACACATAAGTAAATTCATCCTTCTGCTAAACTCAACCTGCTACAATGTAGTGGTAATTCGGTGGTCGGCCAATTGAGTGCCAAGTGCGGCGGAGTACGCGGCTTTCATGCAAATGCTTGCAAAAATGTGGTCGAGGCATTTTTATTTTAGTATCGTTTTTAAATTTAATTTCCATTCAATCCTAACATCCATATATGTCTTTTGAATGGTGACATCTTTTAGTCAGTAGTTAGAAAAACAAAATGCCCGTCAATTGACTGGCGTTTCGTTTCTTCGTTTGCGATTTTGAATTTTGCTTACTACAGCCAATCCTATAATTAAACAAAACGGTGGTGTGTAGTGTGAGCCCTAAATTATTGTACTGGAAAAACACTAAAATACCAGACCAAATAAATAATATATTATAATTCCTCAAATTGTTCTATATTGTAGATTCAATGAGACGGAGCCTTGCTGTGTTGTCGTATAAATATATTTCATCTCTCATACTCTAAAAGAAGACCATATAATAACTAAAAAGCGGATGGGAAGTGCCAAATGTCGGCGGGCCCTAGGGCCGTAAAGTAAACAAAGAAAGAAAAAGAGGCTCAAGCTGTAATGGAAAATCTTTTTAAAATTTTGGCTTGTGTTTATTTTCCTTATATTTGAAATGAAAAGTAGAGTGTTTAATTCGGGTAAAAGGCCCATTTTAGTCTCGAGCTATTGGCGCTCGAACGAAGTGTCTCGTGGCAAAATCCCGTCAGAAATGAGTTCCATTCATCCCTTAGTTAACAATCTACTGTTTGTATTTCTTGTCCACACGTTTAACAAAGCCATGTTTTTAGGAGTAAGGTGTTCATTAATATATATATATATATATATATTCTATCGCCAGGAATTTCAATATCAGACGATACGATATATATGTCCGGGAGCTGGGTTGACTTAAATCTGACAATAGTGGTCCTCGGTAGTCCTTGATTTTAATTACAGGAGGGGGGCGCAATGTTCCTTGTCGATATCGTCGTTTGTTAAGGTCACACCAGTAATTCGGTTTTCATCAGGCATCCCAACAGGCAAGCTTCAAAGGACATTTTGGTATAATTTCAAAATTTCTCAGGATGTAAGCTTTTCATAGCAAATTGTCCTTATACTTTTTGCTTACTTAGTAACTTCAAGCGTTTCTAATTTCGCGATTTTTATAGAATAGCAATTGCTAATTGTATAAAATCCATAGTACACGTCCAATGCACACAAGATGAATCGGCTGCCTGAAAATCGTCGAGCGTGGCCATCCAAAAGCTGTTATTACACTTGGCTTAATTGAAAAGCAATTTTATAAGCTAGTTAAAAGCTTCTGGTCAAACTATCTTCATTTATTTACTGAATCAATTACCAAATCGAACGTGCCGAGTGCGGGGATGGCTTCGGTACTATCCAGACAGCAAGAAATTGGCCTTTGCTTAGCTCCGGCCGTCGGCTCAATAAAAACATAATAATAACTTGCTATGGCTTTGGAAAATATATACAAAATTCAATTAATTTCACTTAAAAATACCTTAAAAGTTTACGTAAAAGTTACATAATCGGTTTCATTTCGACATTGTTGTTTTAGAAAATTTTAGCACTTTTTGTTGAAAGGTTAAAGGATATTACATATTTCCGATGGATAGTAACCATCGTAACATCGGAAGCAGTCAAATTTTCTATTTAAGTTTTTAAATAAGACGAAAACTATGCCAGCCCGCGCTCCGCTACGCGTTCAATGTAATGTTGTCTTACTCACTCCTTATTAAGGTTATGTTCCAAATCACGCCGAGTAATTATCGCACGGTAAAGTTGAAAAATCAAGCCGTTCTGGAACGAGTGTTTGACAGTTAATTTTGACACTGACAGGAGTGAATTTCCACCTTTTCTATGGCAGTGTAAAGAATTCAACTTGACACTTGGAAAATTTCTCTACCCCGAGCGTCCCAAAACCACTTTTTTACCTTCCTCGTTGCGATTTGGAACGCACCCTAAACAGCTAAAGATATACAGAACGCCATTACAGCTTACGTATTGTGAGTGCAATCCAATCCATCAAACTGCGTAAAACCTGGCCCAAGTCGATCATAACGAATTCAAGTTTTGTCGACAAAGGCCACCTAGTAATCAAGCAGCCCGCCAAAAAACGTACTTGATGTGGAGTATGCCATTAATATTGTCCTGGAACTGGAAGGTGCATTAAGTGTGATATCGAATTATATGCAGAATGCTTTGTGGCATATTATACCAAAAATAGTTTATGAGTGTCAGTACAAATAAAGAATTTGTTTACTAAATAATGCATTTTTGTACCCGTATAAGCCACATATAGTATTTCTGCTCGAGAATTCTCAAACTCGAGAAATCCGTCTTGGTTCGAGACGAGAAAAAAAATCCTGTGGCACAAATTCAACGTATTCGAGGTAGGGTTTTTCGCGTAAAATTGTCCTCGCTCACTGCGACTACTGCGAGCAAGTTGTTTTACTCACACACACACACACACACACAAACACGCCGCGCACAGGATTTTTTACTAATGATCTCAATTAGAGATGAAACGGACATCCGGTAACTATCCGGTATCCGGCCTATCCGGCGATGTTAATACTATTCGGCCGCATACCGGAAAGCTAACTACTATTCGGCCAGATAGGCATCCCGCCGAGTTAAAAAAAAAAACTAAATAAAAAAAAAAAAAATTTAAGTAATTATTTGCTTTATTCAGTTAGTCTTTGTATCACTTTAGAACTATAATTACTTTTAGTAGTAAAATTAATTCACACAATAGTAAATGAGTCTAAGAAAATGAATTTCTTAATTAGTGCTCATAATGCACTAAGGGCAAATTATGGTGAATAAATACTAATTTCTCTTCATTGAGAGGTAGCAAGCGGTTTCGCTTCTCTTCATAAACGAGACCACCTTAAAAAAAAGTCTTTCGCTGTACACACTGCTGCAAGGTGCTGAAAGATAGATTTTTGCAAACTTTGTTAATTTCAAGTGTGTGTGTGCGCTACACCATACGGCTAAGTCCAACCGGATATTCGGCTATTCGGCCACGTGGTTGGCCGAATATCCGGTATCCGGCCAAACTGCTATCCGTTTCATCTCTAATCTCAATCAGTTCTAAAGCTATTAAAATTAATTTTGAACGACTGATATTGAATTTGTTAAAGACTATAGACAGAATCAGATTCAAACTCTTGAATCTGTGAACTGTTACTATTAGTTTTTTTAAGATTTAATTATTGTAATGGTTATTTAAGGAGCTTTCTATGTTTTGATATCGATCTAAGATAAAGCTGCAAAATACCAGACTGATTTTAATCATAATGCTTTAGCATTACTGACTGTTAGTTACTTAATACAGTTACCTACTACAAATTATTAGAGCCTAATCATTTTCTTCAGAAAGTTTTTTTGTTATTTCTAGAAGATTACTTATATTTATTATTGACGCAAATTTTAAATAGAAACTCTTAGGGTTGTTGTGGTACTGTTTCACCCTAACTTATCTGTTTACATTAGTTATTTAAGATTTAATTATTGTGATGTTTCTGTAAGAAGATTTTTATAGTTTATCTCAATGATTTAAATTTAGAGCTAATAAATACTAATATTATATTATTATTTAGATTATTAGTAGAGCAATAGCTTGATACTAAAGGTTTTTGTTTCTAGATGAATAAGACCCACGCAGATTTAATACATACCAAGATTATATTATAATTTAGATTATTAGTAGAGCAATAGCTTGATTGACGAGGAAATTCGTCGAAGAACTAAGGTTACCAACATAGCTCAATCAGTTAGCGAGTGCATGAAGTGGCAATGGGCAGGCCACATCGTTCGTCGAACCGATAACCGATCGGGAAGAAAGGTTCTCGTGGACGACCACGGATCTGAAGACGCAGCGTGGGTCGGCCTCCTACCGATCTGGTCAGAGCCGCAGGAAGCGGATAGGCGCGGGCGGCGTAGGACCGGCCGTTGTGGAGACATATGGCGGAGGCCTACGTTCGGCAGTGGACGTCTTTCGGCTGAAACGAACGAACGAACGAATAGCTTGATACTAAAGTTTTTTGTTTTTAGATGATTAAGACGCACGCAGATTATTAGTGTACCTTATTCTTTTAAGTAATAAGATTGGTTTATTAATGTTTTTATGTTTCGTTAATTTTAAGTAAGTGCAGTTGGGGGTAACATATATATGTTCCTTTCGTGATTATTTTAAGTTTTTTCTTTAAATTTTATTACCAATTATAAGTCTTCTTTGAAAGCCTCGAGACTCGAGAAGACTCAAAAATTTGGCCTCGAGAACGAAAAAAGTTCGAGAAATCAAAAACCCTAGCCACATATGATAGGTACGGCTTATTTCTGGCCCCCCAATTTGTGATATATTTTTTTACACATGAAGATGTTCTAACCATATAGTTAATCAATAACTGTCAACATTTATAAAAAAAAATTGTTTTAGGTGTAAATGGGTTAATGTTTACTTCGTGCAACCTGGCCTCACCTTGAGCGACTTTCTAACTTTGTCACATTTTTGTGTCCGAGTTAAATGGCCGGTGTCTCTAGATTAGTATATTCCTTGGCTGGTATCGCGAGTATGAAAATACTCACTAGATTACTCTGCTTACTTTTAATGCAGAAGTGCTCTAAACGGCTATAGGTAAAATCTGATAATATATCGAATATTGAAAATTAATGTTCATTAAACTTGACTAATTAAACTCAAGTCTTACAATAAACTTGCGAAGCCGAATATAAAAAGACGACTATTAATATCAGAAGTAGTTTCTTCACTACCTGCATAATTCTGTAAGAGTCTTTTGGCTTCCGAGGACGACACATTTTCCAAGTGAACAAGTGTCTAAATATAGGTAAAATTCAATTGTAAGGATGTTAAAAACCTCTAATATAATGCAACCCTTTTTGTACTAGAGCCGTCACAGAAACAAAGACTAAATTAATGCTAGTTGATTTCGATGGAAATAGCGACCCAACCGGTACAAGGTGTAAGATGACTTTTGACCAAGATTTTCAGATGGAAATAGAGAAATCTGAAAAATAAGAGGGCCTTGTTTGTAGATGCCAATTTTGACGTATTCAAAATTATAATAACGATATAAATTGCCTGAGGAATGAGATGTATGTATGAGGGGTGTGTTCAGAAATTGTGGGATCTCAGTGAACGGGTTTTTTTTAAAAAAAAATCTTTGAAGCGGTAAACGTGAATCGTCTCGCTGGAAGATTTCACGAGTTTCAGCCGCCAGAACAATCTGGGTTTCGAAAAGGCTTCAGTACCGTAGATTACATCCACACTGTACGGCAGATTTAACAAAAAACTCATGAGTATAATCACCTGCTGTGACCTGTACCATTATATGTAGACTACGAGAAAGCCTTTGACTCCATCGAAACCTGGGCCGTGCTAGATTCACTGTAGCGATGTCGTATAGACAGGTGATATATTGAGGTGCTCCGATGTCTTTACAACGCTACTAAGATGACCGTCCGGTTCCAGGACCATAGGACAAGTGCCTTCCCGATGCGTAGAGGTGTAAGACAGGGGGACGTCATATCCCTGAAACTGTTTACCAACGCACTAGAAGATGTCTTCAAAACCTTGGGCTGGGCTGGGTGGGGCATAAACATAAACGACGAATACATAGCACACCTAAGGTTTGCCCACTCTAACTGGATCTCCCTTCTTCTCGACGAGTGTACCTTGGCATGAATTTAGATAAGACAAAAGTCATGTTCAACCAACACGTCATGCCAATGACAGTATACGTCGCCGGCACCTTACTCGAAGTAGTCCAGGATTATGTGTACCTTGGACAGAAAATCCAAATAAGTCGGAACAATTTTGAGAAGGAAGCCGAAGATAGGGAGATCCAGTTAGAGTGGGCAGCATTTGGTGAGCCTCATGAAGGCTTCATATCACCTGTACTGTAGAGTTTGAAAACGAAAATGTCATGACTTAAGTACGCCGCAGAAACGTGGACAATTACAGCAGAGCTGATCCAGAAGTTCAAAGTCGCACAGCGCGCAATTGAGCAAGCTATGCTTAGAGTGTCTCTGAGGGATACAGTCCCAAATTAGGACATCTGGTAAAGAACTAAAGTCCCCGACTTAGCTCGCAGAATTAGTAAGCTATAGTGGTAGTAGGCTGGCCACGGCTGTCGGAGGATCGATAACGATGGAGCCGATGTGTCCTATTGTGGAGACCGCGTTTGGGAAGGCGAAGCGTGGGATACCCTCCAGCCCGGTGAACCGACGACCTTAAAAGGGTGGCTGGTGGTGGCGGTATGAGGAAGGCAGGGGACCGGGAGAAATGGCGCGCCATAAAGAAGGTTTATGTCCAGCAGTATGGTGATGATGATGATGAACACGCAGTCTTTTAGCACGCAGACGCGTAGGGTTGAATCGAACCAAGTTTTCCCGTCCCCAGCCTTGACTATGGACAGAGTGGTCTCGGTTTTAGACACAAGTACTCCGCGCTTTCCGTCCACATCGGAACGAAGGATGTTTGCACGGCCCGTGGGCCCGTGTAATAAGCGTCTCCAGTACCGTCATCTGAATAGCTCACTGTTATTCCAATAATACTTGTTTTATTCCTGTTAGTAAATACAATAAGTAAAACTCATTGATAACCGTCAGTGTAATTTACTTGTCCTCGGAATATTTTATTGGTTATTAGTATTATTTACTTGTAGCTACTAAAGTTTTTTCTCCGTGTAGCTGCAGCCATAGTAAACTTCATTAATATAATTCCACGTCGATAACCAAATCTAGGGCGGGCAGAGCCGCTGGCAAAACCTAGTTTATTTATATTAGTAGGTTTCCATTTGATTTAAATAGTAATTAAATCATAGTGAGTTTATGGTTTTCCGTACAAAAATATCGGAATTTTCATGTCAAGTTTCTGCCCCTATTTTGCCTTCAAACATAAAAAATATCCTACTATTATCACAGCATAATACGTTGTTGTTGTACTAATATTATAAATGTAAAAGTTTGGATCTTTGTTACTCAATCTTGCTTCAACCACTAGACGGATTGGGATTAAACTTGGCACACATTTTAGGCATATTTCTTATCCCGAAAAATTTATATTCCCGCGGGAATATAAAATAACCGTGTTTAAACGTTCTATAGCTACAGCTATAGCTTGCTTTAGCGAACTTCATAAATATAATTAAGGAGTTACGCCGATAACCGAATTTAGGGCGGGCGGAGCCGCTGGCAAAATCTAGTAATAATTATATTTTCGTTTGATAAAGAAATCAGATTTTCCCCCTTTCAAATCTCTTTTGGCAATATGTTATTCAAAGTTTTCCTTGCAATTTTTTTGTAAATTAATGTAGCTGCAACACTTGTGGGACACATCGTGTCATCTTGTTTCACTTATGATAACTGTCACATACACCAGCTTTTTTTGAGACATCAAAATTCAAATATGTATGTGCCAACACATTATGCATAATCACAAAATTTCTTTCAAGGTACAAATGTTCATATTTTTAGGGTTCCATACCAAATATACAAAACAGAGCACTAATGGTGTTTGTTTTCTTTGCTCATAATATTCAGCTATCCGGCTATTAATTGTCTTTTATGTGTATTTAGCCTATGTATTCATTAATTACATCTTGCTAGCAATAAGACAGGCGCCTTATAAATAAGGTCTATTAACACTATAATAGTTGATTTGGATTTCATGGTATTGTAGTAAATAAATACTAATTAAAAGAAAAACAGAAAATTTTGTAACAAATTTAATATTCATTCTACTTAATCTATACTTAATTTAAAGTTACATAATTTATAAAGTTACTCTTCTATGACCTCCCATGGTTTCTCAGGTCTATGCATATCCCAAGGATCAGGTTTTTTATATACTTCTGGCTCCGTTAACTTTACACCACCATTTTCAACTTCTTTCAAAAACTTCTCTACCTTTCCATCCTTGATAGCTTTTATATTACAATACATTTCAGTTATACCAGCTTCAAGACATCGTTGAGCAAAAACTCTTCCCAAATTAATATAAGCACATGTATCCTTCACACTATATAGCTGTTTACGGATTGCCCATTCTGATGATCTGGCTTCAATTACTGGTCCATTAATGAAATGCACCACTTGTGCTGTGATAACACGATTGCTGGGAGTTAAAACGATTCTGTAATATTAAAAATGTTTAATTTAGTATAGGTTGGCTGGAATGCTGCTCTGAGGCATTGTCGGTAGTAGTGACTGTCCAGCAATAAGAAGGGTGTGGGTTTGACCCCCACATTTATATGATTAACATTAGTGTTTATGCTTTTTTTATATATATATATTATGTCTGTATATACGAAAAATACCCATAGAACATGCTTTTTCTTAGTGTGGTGAGTAGATCATGTGGTGCTGTGTGCAATTTCGAGAATATATATAATATATTTATCTATTAAAAAACTAGCTTGGAATAATTTTCCAAAAGTTACTAAAAATAACTACTAAATGTTTAATTTAAGAGTGTAGGTAGGTATGAGGCATATTCAAACAATGCAGTAGTAGAGCATAAATTGCTAGCTCAGAAAAAATTATAATAGTGTTGATTATGGTTGCCATCTATCCGGGTTTCCCAAGATTTGTCCTAGTTTAGAGGGAGTCCGGACAGCGTCCGAATGGGGTTTCATTTATAATCTGGGCTTAGAAGTTCCTAAAAACTTTAAGAACCTTTTGATGACAGAGTTAAAAATTTAAGACTGAAAACAGTTTCTTAAAAGGTTTTGTTTCTGAAGAAGACTAAATTTAGTTTTTTTTTTAAATTTTTAATTTTTCTAAGTAACTTTTAAAAACATGTCCCGGTTCTAAGCTCCAAAATCTGGGGCTTTACGCTTCTTGTCCTAGTTGCTAGATTTTAGGGATGGCAACCCTAGTGTTGATTAATAATAGCATCTTTGAAGCCAAATGTTATATCAAGTAACACAATTCTAACAATCGGACCCAGTATATGCAAAAGTGTGTGTTTGTTGAATTTAATTTTGTCTCTGAAAATTCAAAAAATCTCAGAGAATAACTATAATTGAATTCCAGAGCTACATCTATAACTGACTTCCTTACTGTGATCATGAAATTATCGCAGAAATACCACAACAATAACCAAATTTCATGTGTCACATTGCAACAGAGCATTCAATCAATTCAATTTGACATAGTTAAAAAGGGCAACATAGGCTATGGAATACATCCTGGAGGTAATTTTTTACTTCTCTGCACCCTCTCATTTTAGTGCAAGGCTTCTTGAGCAAGAAACATCCTCTTGTACCCAAATGAAAAGCAGAAATTGGCGGTATATTTTTTTCTATGAAGTTTTTTTCTATATTATTTTATTTTTTAAATTTTTTTACCATATTTACTGGCATGAATTAAACACACCCATCTGTGTGCAGCATTTGCTTAACTCAGGAAATTAATAAATAAACCCTGACCTAACTAGTATTGCTTTTTTATTCAAAAAAAAAATATTTTCAAAAACTTTTCTTATCCACTGACTTTATTATTTCATTTGTGTATGAAGGGGTGCTAAACTATTGATTAAAATTTTTTTAGGCAAAAATGACAGGGTACACAGAAGTAAATATTTACCCAAAAAAAATATCTCTTATTCCCCTCCCCCTTAAAAAAAATAATCAGTGCCATTCTACAAGGGTAGAATGAAGAATATTTTGTATTTAATTTTATAGTTTACTGCTCCCAAACTGAACTTACTTGTGCCAAAATTTTCGTCCTGGACTTTCAAGATGATAACCATCAGGCTTACGGCCAATTCTCATTCGTTCTAAATTTCTTGGATTTCTATTTACAAACTCTGTACGAGCTGAAGAACTGTATCTTGCAAGTTTTGGAAACGTAAAAAGCTGTCGTATTGAAATCATGATAACCTCCATAATCCTCTAATACAAATTTTAAAAGCAGAACTTTGAATCCAATTACTATCTTTATATTTTATTAATATATTTATTATTATAACTTCACGTATAAAGAATGTAAATTCTAACTAGTACTTATGTCAAGCTATGTTCTGAGATCAAAGAGAATATAATCACTACGTTTTTACCTCAACAACATTTCACATTTTTTTTTCATTCGTCCCCCTAAGCAGTGTTGCCAGCAAACTTTTTGGAAGCCCACTAGATGCAGGTCCTATAACCACCAGAAAACCACTAGATTTTTTGACGTATAATATGAAACCACTAGGAAAACCACTAAATTATGAGGTAAATATTGAATTCTCGTAAACCCATTATTTTTGCATGAAAAAATTATAATCGATAGAAAAGCATATCCCTATACACAGATAAGAAAAAAAAGTCGGCGGAGAAGAATAGTTTTGATAAAAACACCGGACATTTTTTTAAAAGGTACTTAGAAAAATTAAAAATTAAAAAAAAAAAACTAAATTTAGTCTTCTTCAGAAACAAAACCTTTTAAGAAACTGTTTTCAGTCTTAAATTTTTAACTCTGTCATCAAAAGGTTCTTAAAGTTTTTAGGAACTTCTAAGCCCAGATTACAAATGAAACCCCATTCGGACGCTGTCCGGACTCCCTCTAAACTAGGACAAATCTGGGGAAACCCGGATAGATGGCAACCATAATCAACACTATTATAATTTTTTCTGAGCTAGCAATTTATGCTCTACTACTGCATTTTTTGAATATGCCACATACCTACCTACACTCTAAAATTAAACATTTAGTAGTTATTTTCAGTAACTTTTGGAAAATTATTCCAAGCTAGTTTTTTAATAGATAAATATATTATATATATTCTCGAAATTGCACACAGCACCACATGATCTACTCACCACACTAAACTACTATACTATAGAGTAAACTGAGAGATTGGAAGGTTCGTAATGCTTTACTACCAAGAATTTTATGTTTTTATTAGTATCGATGAGGGTAGGCCGTGCCCCAACAGTGGGGACGTTAATTAGTTAGTTAGTTGGACTTATGTTTTCCGCACTTAGCCTCATGATAGGGCCATTGAACGTAGGTCCAGGAGGTTTGTGGATTCTTGAGGAGCTTTGTCCGTTGGTTGCTTACGCTTTTGCAGCCTAGGACCACGTGAGGAGGTGTCTCCTCGGCTTCCATGCAGCACCTGCATAGGGGACTTTCGGTAACGCCGATATTAAAAAAGTGTTTTTGTTGCAGGCTTTTTAGTTTGTTTTTTACTGTACTTAGCTGTGTTCGGGGCCACCAGACTACTGCACCATACGTTAGCATAGGTCGTAGTATGGCTGTGTAGAGCCATAGGGTTATGGATGGCTTTAATGGGGACGTATGAGGCCGTTAAGGATATTAGTGGGATCACAGTTTTGAAGAGTTTCGTGCATAGAGCGCGTGATATCAAGACAGTGTTGGTAAGAGGGGGTCAATGGAGCTCTGGCTATTATCGATAAATCAGCACAATTAAAAATTATAGTCTATAATAAAAAAACATGCTTTTACCAGCAACTCCGTCGTGCTAAATTCAATTGCGTGGAATTCCTACGGTTACTTCATGATTTTAGCTAGTAAGAAAGTTATGTTTCGTCCATGTGGAAATTGGTTATAATTTCTGCGTAAACATTTTTCCAGGATCAAACTTTTTCACCTTAATTATTGTCACCTTTGCGACGTAATGGACGGAAAACAATTAAACAAACAGACAAACCAACTCGCTTTTGCCTTTATAATATTAGCATGGATAATCTATATCTTCAGTATTGCAGTAATTTGTAAGTAGATCCTAATCCTAACCAATACATTATTATTTAATAGTCAGTTTGTTTTCTTGTTACTGCTTAGCTTTGCAACAGAGCAACAAATTGAGCTGATTTTTGGTACATGTATTGTAGAAAAGACGGAGGACACTAATAATGCAGATGTTCCCACAGGAATACTAGAATCGAATTCCACGTGAACGAACAATGGCTGTTGATTGCTAAAGAAAACTTTCTATACCTCTAGCATAAATCAAAGACGCCGTAGAAAGCCCACGCTATTATAATAACTGATTTTAGCGCTGGCGGAGTTGGGCCAAAGATGAAATGAAAAATGAAATAATCCTTATTTTGGTTTACAATGACCAAGCCTGAATCTGCATATAATTGTGTAAACTTTGGTTTTATTCCACGTATTTCTTGAATTAATAATAGACTGAGACTCAAAATAGTAAAATATCATCGACCTTTTATATTGTTCACAGTGCAACAAACTTTTCTGACCTTGTTTGGTCGCTAGTGTATTGTTGTAAGTTCACACCATTTCAATGTGGAGACTGTAGTTTTGATTATTGACCATTGAGTTTGATAATTTATACAGCCTTTATTTTTTTCTTTTAAACATGAAAAAAATTATTTGACATTAAACATCTATTTTTGACTTATAAATGTCATATGATATACTGTTATAGAAAGCAATTGCTTATAAATTAAACTTAACATGGTTTTGAGTTATTTTTAAAAGGCAAAACAATTAAACTTATTTCTAAATGTCGAGAGTAACTATATTTTCTGAAAGGAGAAGGGTATCAAAATTCGCGAGAAAATCTCATAATGTAATAAATTCATTGCCCAACAATATTCCAGAACGTACATGGTACGTATCTCTGTATTAAAATTTCTATTTAAATAGATAGTTACAAATACACGGCTTAACAGTACCAAAAGTTAATGCCATAAGTATAAGAAATAATACGCAGATCTCTGTCTGGTAATTCTCCATCCAGGTGTTCTGACTTCTATAGGCTTAGGTGACTGTTTATCATCAAGCGCGCCGTAATATTGTTAGCCTCCTAAGTGGTTCAAAAAAAAAAATTATTTAAGTTTATTTTGTATATGTATATGTGATGCTACCTTATGTGCATAGTGTGATGCAGCTTTATTTTATTTATTTTATTCGCCAAGGTGGTAACAAGCTTGCGGTCGGCTTGATGTAAAGCGGTTAGCGCAGTTGCCGATCCTTTAAAAATCTAATCACTTCTTTGTTAAACTTCAGAACCCCATATTGTAGTTTATAGAGAAAACCTTGGCTGGGAGGTCATACCACAACTTAAGCGTTCGCGTGAGGAAGTTCCTCTCAAACCACCACTGTACGTGACCATCTGGTTCCAAATTGCGAGGATTGAAATGATGAGCGGGCTAAACCTGTGGAGGCAGCTCTCAGAAGATCCTGGCGTCTGTGCAACCACAGTCACTGAGTTAATCCTCGCTGGTATGGAAGGTTTTATTTCTAACCCGCGAGTAGCTGCCGGCGTCAAAAACAACTGCGGTTAAATAGGTCTTGCAGAGAAGCTTAAATACTGAAGCAAACTGCGTATGAGGCTTAGACCACGGCTCGTAATACTAAAGATCCGAATATTTAACATAAATTAAATGCTGCCTCGAGGTTCTGTAAGAAAGCAACTGAAAGAGCTAAATTCTAATTCATCGGCAACATAGGTGGGCGACTTGCCAGCTATCTCTCTGGAATTCGTGCTTTCTGGTCGCTAGCTAAAGCTGCCAAAGGGAACTTTTTGCCAGTCGTCGTTACCACCACTGCGAAAGACTAACGGTGACTTGGTCCATAGTGCAAAAAAGAAAGCCGATCTACTGGGCAGTATCTTTTTCCTGAATGGTGACCTTCTAGTGTATCTCACACACCAAACACACTAGCCATTGAAAGTCAGGGGGAGGCATTGGCATATAGCCTGGTTATAGCGAAAGCGTTCAATCAGGTCTGGCACCGGGATGTTTTATCGAAGTTGACATCTTACGGTGTGCCTGAGGATTTGTTAAAATGGATGGTTAGCTTATTGTCCGGCAGACGCATAGGAGCCGTTGTTGACGGTAGTTGCTCTGATAGCATGAATATTAATGCTGGTGTCCCGCAAGACTCTGTGCTGTCTTCTACGCTGTTTCTACTGCATATCAATGACATGTTGGTCATCAACAACATACATTGCTATGCAGATGACAGTTCTGGAGACGCTTACTATACGGGTCGTGTAAGCATCCCTCTTTCCGTTGTGGAGGCAAAGCGTGGAGAGCTGTGTCTCAAATCGAGACCACTGTCCGTGGTCTCTGCCTGGAGACGGGAAAACTTGGTCCGATTCAACCCTACAAAGATACAAGTCTGCGCGTTCACTGCTAAGAAAACCCCATTCACTGTGGTCCCACAATTCAAAAACACTCCCCTCTCCATCTCCAAGGGCATTGGGATCCTTGGTGTTGACATCTCCAGCGATGTTCAGTTCCGAGATCATTTGCAAGACAAGGTGAAGCTGGTGTCCAAAAAACTTAGTGTACTCAACAGAGCGAAGCAATGCCTTACGTCGGGGCAAAGGTTACTGCTTTACAAGTCGCAAGTTCGGCCTTTTATGGAGTACTGCTGCCATCTCTGGGCGGGTGCACCCGTTTACCAGATTAGCCCTTTTGACTCGTTTCAACGACGGCTGTGAGAATTGTCGACGATCCCAAACTCGCTTGCCATATCAAGCCCTAAGTCTGAGGAGAGACTTTGCCTCCCTGTGTGTGTTCTACCGCTTGTACAATGGGATGTATTCTAAGGAATTTTTTCTCACACTTTCCAACCGGAATAGTCGCCGTGACCGCTTTCCATCAGGCGCACCGTAAACTTGTTTATCAGCTTAGAGGTATAGTAAAAAAAAGTGCTGTTCAAAAATCTACTTGAATAAAAAAGTTTGAATTTGATGGGGTGGTGAAAGTTGTCTGTAGACGCAGGAGGGGCGCTAGTATGCCCCCACAATTTGATATATCTAGTTTTGATGGCCAACCCTCTAGTTCTAGTTGCTAAAACGGTAATTTTATAATACCAATGTGATGGGAAGGCTTGGCTGTGCAAGTAAAGTTTTTAATGGTTATATTGTTGCTATGGTCACCATACCCAGCATAACACTGAACATTTTTGTTTGGGTCATAGCCGTGTATGTGCAGCTATGTACATACATACAGATTAATTTGTATGAGTTTATATGGTGTTATAACCACTAAAGGCCAATGGCTGTCTTCTGTCACTTGGCCCTGACTCTAAATTTATTCAATCCAACAATGCACCTATACGCTTGAGCAGTTTCGGCGTATTTTTTAAACTTTCATGTAGTTTATCAAAAAACTGCTAAACAGTTATTATATAGATTTATGGAATAGGAATCGAAAATACGAATTTTGATAAAGTATTACATATTTCATTTAGGTTCGAACTTATCGAAAAAGAGGAGGACGAACTCTGTATATATAACATACGGAATCACATAGTGGAACAAGCGATGACATATGTTTATTTTAAGTATTTGAATAAGCAGACAGTTTTGTTTACAACCCACTGTGCCGCCGAAGCTATGCTTAAAGTAATTGATTGGTAAGTACTATAATGTCGCCTTTACCTAATAAACACCGTTATCTTCAGCTTAATTGTAGCAATTTTAAACAAATAAGTTAAAAATAAACTAAAATCAGTACATCAACTTGCAGTGAGCCTGCGTAGTGGACTATGGCCCAAACCATTCTCGCCCAGGGTAGAGATTAGGCCCGTGAGCGTACCCTAATAGTGTGGATGGATATATCCTGGAATGTTGGTATCTGGAAATTTATTGAAGTGTGTTTTCTGATTATAGTGATTGTCGGAACGTCAGTACCTGACCAAACAGGTAGGATTTATATTGGTAAGATTACATGGAAAATACATTCTTTATTTGGTCGAGTAACTACGTTCTACAACCACAATAGCCATTGTGCACACTTGTCAAGGATTAGGGGCCTCCTAGCCTAGACAGTGTCAACAGTGGTCAATAGCGTTCATATAAACGTAATTACCTCACAAAATAAAGAAGACATTTTTTCGTGTAACCTTATTAAATAATTAACACCTTGTCAATTTGGTTGGGTAACCAACCACTATCTCAAAAAATTTAGACAATCATTTTAGATTTTAAGCTACTGATTACAATACTTTTTAGGGTTCTGTACCTGAAAGGTAATTAGTAACCCTATTACTAAGGCTTCGCTGTCCGTCCGTCCGTCCGTCTGTCACCAGGCTGTATCTCATGAACTGTTATAGTTAGACAGTTGAAATTTTCACAGAAGATGTATTTCTATTGCCGCTATAACAACAAATACTAAAAAACAGAAAAAATATATTTAAGGGGGCTCCCATACAACATACGTGATTTTTTGCTCGCTTTTATACATAATGGTACAGAAACCCTTCGTGCGCGAGTCCGACTCGCACTTGGCCGATTTTTTAAAGTTCTCCAATTAATTTATCAGACTTCCGTAGCCTAAATGATGGTAGTTTAAATGATGTGCATTTGTTGCCAGGCTATTGTGTGGGAGCTGGGCCACTTTCGGGTGTGCGATGTCTGTTTAAATGTTTAGGTGTATGTACGTCTGCTGGGTAATGAATGGTATATGAATATATTTTTCTCCAGGGTTAGTTTAAATCCCGTCACAGAATAATTGAAGACCTATTGTATCACATGGTGCTCCCCCTAAGGGGACAGACATATGCTACTTGAAAACGTCAAGTGTGAGTCGGTTTTTTTTTTCTATAATTGAGGAGTTGCCGTTGAAATCCTACACTGATAACTGAATTTAGGGCGGTTGAAACTGCGGGCAAAACCCGGTTATTTAAAATTCCGTTTTTCGTAGCCAGTCTAATATTTTTTTAAGTAAAACTATTTTCTTTTTTTAGATGACGTACCATTTGTATTGATGTTTACAGTGGTGTTTTTACAGGCATTTTTACCGACATGATCCCGGAGAGGATTCCAGTGCTGCCCCTCTTTGCTTTATTCCAAAACGTAAAGAGTCTTGGATTGCTGACAAGATGCCAGAACCTTCGCCTAAGGATTCCATGATACCACAAAAATTAGAAACGGAGGAGCTGGAATTTGAACTGGAACTGGAACTTGCCACAGAGACTACGAGTAGCTTACGCAAGTGGTCGAGTGCTGATTCTATTAATTTTCCATCAGTGGACTATATCCCATCAATTTATTGGTAAAGTCTCATTTTAAACTTCTTTTTATATGCCTGTGCCAATAGTGTTAACACTGAGTTAAAAATAGCTCACTTATCTTGAAGTTCGTGTTTAGGGCCTAGAAAGTAGTAGTAGTAAGTAATATACTTTATTGCACACATAAAAATATACAAATAACAATAAAAAACAAAAGAAAATCACAATTTAGGCGGTCTTATCGCTAATAAGCTATTTCTTCCAGACAACAAAAGAGCCCGAATTGTCTGTATTTTACGTTAGAGAGCTATTACGTTCCATTTCACATAGCAGCGTTTGTAGCATTTTTGCTAAAAATTAAACATAATTGTTTGATATCATAAATAAAATGAAGATATAATTTACGAGTATGTCTTTAAAACTATATATTCACACACTTCATCTAGGTTACTAAGTAATTTCTCGTACACTGTGCTATGTGAAATGGAGTATAAGGTGATAAACTGTAACTAATCATTAAAAATGGAATATAAACATTCTGAAGAGAGACAAAAGAGTATCAGTCGGTCTGGCTGCATTGACATTTTAGGGTTTTTTTTCCGGCGACAACACTGCTTTACACATTTACCAATATACTGCTACTGACTGCGCCGTGGGGTTAACTGAATAGCACAATAATCAAAATTTGCAGCTCAAATAGGAGCCGCTCTCTATCGTCGAACAACAACTGTTAGATGGGAGGCGAGAGCCAGAAGCCGGCACTAAGCGATAAGACAATTACGCAGCTATCTACCTATAGGTTAAAATAAAAAATTCATTTCGAATAATCCCTTGGCTCAGCCAGACTTAGTTGGGGGATTCTAGGGGACGTTCTAGACTTAAGATAGTTAGATAGGGTGGTATATTCACCTCATTTATTAAAACAAAGTCTCCCACCTTGGGTAGTTTCGTTTTATCACACTACCGGACGCGTTGCTACAAAAGATAAAGATGATCCAAGGAAAGTCATTTTTATAACGATTAAGACACCTATGCTGCAGAAGTTCGAAACGTATCAACCTGTTTGCAGCTGGTTAATCAAAGGATACTCAAGGAGTGTATTAAGTAGACCACCAATCAGCAAATGGCCTAGAGTAAGAGCTTCTAGTACCAATTTTTCTCGTTATTGTACTCTTAAATACTATCTAGGTGCCAAATTTCAAAGCCTGAGCTAATGAATTTCGGTAGTACAACTTTTGTTTGCATAAAAAGTTACTTTATTCCATGACCCAATTCGTCATTCTTCTTATTTTTACCTTAAATAATGTCTGTGTCATATTTCAAAGATCTAGTTCAATTGGGAATACTTTGCTATTGATGATCTACATATGTCAGTAAGTCAGCAAATGTGTGCCGAAAATCGTATTTTTTTGCCTGTGATATCTTGAAAACTATTCTTAATTTTAAATGTTACTTGTCATTAGTAACCGTTACCTTTACGTAAAATTCAGCCAAATCGCTTGAAATTGAACGGAGATATTCCATTCGGAGGTATATTATAGTAGGGTCGAAACGATCGTATACATAGTGCACAGTTCGCATTCCTCGGTAGACTTGAGAGAACTTGGCCTGACGTTTAAATTTGTTTGTATACAAATAGGAAAACCAGATCCCCTAGCCAATTGCCTATTTCGGTCGGTCAAAGAACGTTATTACCTGCTCAAATTGAAAAGATATTTTTGATGTAACCATACAGAATAATCTGTACCATGTTGGTCGGGTAAAATAACGTTTATTTGATTGACAGTTACACATTTGTCTAGTGGGCTTGTATTATATTGTAGAATATTTTTCTTAATGATTCTTTTTTACAGGTTTCCCGGTAAAGTTAAATTGGATAAAGAAGAAACCAAACTTAATGTAAGTAATATATTTGCAACTAGCTGACCAGGCGAACATTGTTGCTACCTATAAACCGTTTTCTCTCTCCGCGACATATTTTCATTCTATATGTTTATTCTAGAAAATATCATTCAGCGGGTTGAGTGGTGATGATAAATTCACCAATGACAGCGAGGAACTTCAGAAAATCACAGACTACAACTCAGACTCTTTCCAGGTTTTTAAAAAAACTTGTAGTCGCGTAGTCAGTTAAATTTAAGGTGGAATTTCTCCAACGCTTTTATGATGTTTTCAAAGTAATTCCATTTATCACGTATACAGGTGTGCTTTGTACCTATGCACGGTGCCCGCATGGGTACCTCTTCATACATGTGTTCATGTGATGTATGTGATGGCGTAATACATGTTCATACGCAGGATGCGGGGGGCGTATTTTAATTTTATTTTTTATTTTTCTTTATTAGGGACAACAAACAGTATCACAGGATTTTTACATTCTATATCTATGGGGAAAACGAGAAACGCGAAATCCACAATCCGCACTGGCCCCACGTAATGGACTACACCCTAAATCGCCTCTGTGAGGGTGGGCTGTGCTCCAACAGTGGGGACGTATGAGGCTAATAAGGGGTAACCATACACGGTGGATCATCTCGGTCAAGATATCATCTTACACTGTCGGAGGAATTCAGATACTATCACAAAGACACTTTTAAATAACGTGACGTAGCGCGTTACGCTATAAGCTTATGTTCGTTACGAGTGTAGTAACGGTAACTGGTATTTTGTACGTACCGTGTACCGGTATTATGTTACTGTAAAACCTAGAAGTCCGGTAAAATCCGAAATACTGACATTTATTTTGACCCTATATTTTATTCTATATGGTCAGAACCAATGACCTTGTCAGAACCACTGATAACCTAATCAAAGCAATGATATATGCTAAAAGAATACAGAAAGTTTGAGTTTAGATATCTTTAACCAATATTTTTCACATATCAGCCTGATTACTACAGAATTTGATTTTTTAGTTTATTTCTAAAAGCTAGTATGCCTAGATTACACTACGTAGTTCAAACCATATAAAATAGTGACAAAATAAACCTAAAACTCAGGTGACTTAATTTTGTACACATAGCAGTGTTACATAATGTATTTATACGAACACCATTGAAATTCCCTTGTACAAAGTTGAGCTACTCAAAGCCGCCCTCACTGACTCCGAGTTCGCTGATGGGTGCCGGGGACTCAAACATTCTACTTCAACGGATGCCTTCAAAGGATACCTATAAAAGCAGAAGAAGCAGCAAAGCCAGGTACAAATTTTTCCTTTTCATACATGTATGGATCAGGTTAACATCTTGAAGTGGCACATATCACATTTTGTTCACCTATGAGAATAAAACAAAACTAGCCCAAAACTATTGAAAAAGGTTGGGAAAAAGAGTGTATATGAAATATATAAGTGAGGCTATGTTGATGTTAATGTTAATATTTTGATACACATTTTACAAGAATAAGTTCAATAATCTCTACTATTCAAAAAAATTACCAAAAATGTAAATATATTCTGAATTATTTGTTGACAATAAATATTTTAATAAATATTTACTGTCACTTTTACGTACTTATTAAGTTGTTTTCTCTTATAATCCAAATAATTTAACTCTTAAAAATAATGTAAAAGCACTCAATAATCACAATTATTTTATACTATAATATTGTATTAATCTCATTCAAAGACTCAAGCCTCGTTTTTCCTGGCCTAAAATGGTCATTGTTCTTCGTAAAACAAAAACGAGATAAGAAAGACCGCGATCAGGGCCGGCATAATGTAACTGGTTGAATTGAATTGTACGCAACATTTTACTTGTACAACAACAAATGTTTAGAAAAGTCTTGTTCATGTTGGTTATGTGCCAAGACTTAGAACTTGGTATCCATCTGCATTTCAGACGACTGCACAAGTGTACTTAGCGTAGATAATGATTATAGTAAAATCATTACACGACCAAATATGCAGGCTCCACATTATTTGGTGAGGCTATATGAAAAATATCCTTTATAATTGGTCGGATAGCTATGATCGCTGTTGCCGCTGTGCAAACTTCGATATTTTGCGAATTAAACGAAAAAAGTTATACAGTCTTATCATAAACTTACCTTGTATGTTATTAACTTTAGGCATTAGAATAATAACTCGTACTATTAAATATTCTTATGCTTTAGGACATAAATACTAAGAAACTACTTCTTAGATGGATAAGATCTAAAAAATGGCGGTGTTTAAAGAGCATAAAAAAGTAAAAGAATATTTTAACTTTTCAGTAGATGCTATTCAAAGGCATCATTTCACAAGATGAAGGAGTCTACTCCTGTTATCCAAAACATCTCTGACTGTCAGCTAAAAGACCTCAGGTTATATCGATCATTATAATTAATTTACAATTTACTGCGGACAAAAACCAGGGCTGTAGCTAGAGTTGAATCTAAGGCAGGGCAGTGTTGGTTTCATGCACGGGTACGGCGCAAGTAATTATTCTATCTTTCATTATTTTACCTGCTTGTTAGCGTGAGTAATTAAGGTAGAAGGTAATTGGGTGGGATCGCGGGAAAACAAGAGCAAAATGGTATTAATTTATAGTACCTACGGGAAAACAATATATATATATATATTATACCTTAGTTTATGGTACTTTTAATGTAGGGAATTGCCCCACAATGCCCCCCTTAGCTACGGCCCTGACAAAAACAAACCTAAGCTTTTAAATTAGTATGGAGCGTTTTTTGGTCGATGTGAAAAAGGTATGAAGCGATCTCAAAAATGTAGTTCATATGTGAGAAAAAAATCGCTGATACTGATGTGACCTTTCGTATGTACTATCTATACTTAATATACACACCAAACAATAACTGCAAACAAATACAGTCCGTCATGAGTTTTAGAGTTTGGAGCGTTTTTGGTCGGTGTGAAAAAGGTAGTAAGTGATCGCAAATATTAGTTTTTATCTTAAGAAAATTTTACTTTCACAGCTGTTTTAATAATTTATACTTAATATATGAAGCAGTCGGAAAAAAAGACGTATGTGAAGTCCACAATGCGCACTGGGCCCGCGTGTGGACTATGGCCCAATAATCACCCTCACTTATGAGGGTAGGCCGTGCCCCAACAGTGGGGACGTATGAAGGCTGGCGAGAATATATGAAGCAGGCCAGTGTGTTTAAATACGCTAATCTCAAGAACTACCTCTTCAATTTGATCAACGACCTTCTAAGTTGATAGAAGGATTGGATTTGAAAGGTAGTTTTTTTTATTAAGTAGCCTGTAACTTGAGGTTATAACTTCAAGCTATAGTCCTAAGTAGTTGAACAGTAAATTAACAATCGTCAGACTGCTGATAACAGATAGTTAAGTATAGAAACATAACATAACATAGTATCAGCATATTGTTAAGTCGAAAAAAAACTTAACTTAAAACATAATTGCTGGTATAGTGTAAAAGAATAAAACTAGACGGGATTTTATAAAACGGCGTTTTGACCAAAATGTAGATTCATATAGCGTTTTGCATCTGTTAAGGTTCCTCTACAGACTAATGACTCAGTTTTCGTGTAAATGGCGTTTTTGAAATATAATTAGTAATGTTGAACGGCTCCCCTTCAACCTCCTCTCAGAGAATAATGCTACGCCAATGGTGCTCACAATTTTCATATTAAGTTAATTATTATTAATTATTTGATATATTACAGATTGGATACCGAATATGAAGTGAGTCCTGAAAAAATAATAACTCCAAAGAAAGTTAAGGACTCAACGAAAAAATAGCACTAACAAACGGGTTCGTTGATGCGGTCAGTAGTGGATATTATTGAAAATTAGTAAAAACTTTATATACCGAAGACATTAACGTGTTTAATACGTTTGTAAAAGTATAGGTTCTTACCGTTTCTGAAACTTTAAACTGTGGCGAAACAACAAAGCTTAATATTTAGAGTTTCAATCGGAA
This sequence comes from Apoda limacodes, assembly GCA_946406115.1. Taxonomy (NCBI): domain Eukaryota; kingdom Metazoa; phylum Arthropoda; class Insecta; order Lepidoptera; family Limacodidae; genus Apoda; species Apoda limacodes. The sequence goes on from OX291559.1 coordinate 16,660,882, forward strand.
GATTAATAAAAAAAAAAAAAAAAATTATTCCCTTAAAATTAAGAACAATTACTCTTGCATCATCGTTTTACATGTAGATAAGGTACTTTTAACTAGGGCTTGCACTATTCGTTCGATTTTACTATTCAACTAATATTAATACCATCTTTGCTAAATATTCGAAAATTCATACAATTAATAGTGAATAAAAATATTACATACAACGATAATTTTAATATTTTTTTTTTTTATTTATCAGCTTCAAAACCGAAATGGAATGCAGGCAGCCACAACATGCAGGATACACTTTATGAAATAAATCAAAACATTCTAAAATCACCATAACTGAGTATTCTAACTTCATTCAATCAAATGTTAGTCATTCATCAATTAGCTAGTAATCAGTAGGTGATTATAATGTTATAGGTTATTAATTATGTGGGTATTCTGACCAGTCTCTAATTAGGTTTCTTTTGCTTCTTACGTATATAAATGCACGCCTGCTTTTTACAAGTGAAGACAGAGACTAAAGACTCACTTGCTGCTATTCTAGTTCACGTCTTTTGATTTATCCACTTGCACCAATGATTCCATATTCGCTCGAAGGTTCAACGTACCCTTGAGCTAGCCTTTTCTTTCGAACGGACTCAATTTAAAATACTTTCGACGCGGTTTACCTTTATTGACCTCTCCATTTACTTTTGCTTCACAAATTTGCTTCATTCGTTCTCACAACATGCTCAATACCATACTTTTTTCAACCTTTATCACCATATGTTCTTTTGCTCAGCAACGCTTTCTAATCACATATTTTTCTATTCTATCGTAACGGCTTGCACCACATATACTTCTCAATAATTAATGCTGTGGAAATGCCACAGCAATAAAAGAACATACAGCAAAAACAACCAAAGTAACACAACACATCTGTGTCTAACACCTCGTTTAACCACTGACACTGACACACGCACTGCAATCCCAAGAAAGAAATGTCAGTGCTCGGATCAAGTGTGCGCTCACCCTACTCATATTGGCAGCTTTGTGCTGGCCGGCCATAACTCATTCCTTACCAATTTTGTCATAGGCTTCTTCCAAATCCACGAAAGCACATTGAATTTATACCAAATATTTTGTTTGCTATGTTCCGCAAGAGAAATGCCTGATTATTTATTTTCTAAATCTTCTTCTCTCTTCCCCAAATTCTTCCTTTCATTTTCCCCTACTATTTCAATCAATACTTCCACATATTATTCGCCAACTATCCTAAGTATACCTTAGATCTTACTTTAGCTTCGTTTCATTTACACACACCACATCAATATTAAATTTTTCTATCGTCTAACATCGTCGACGGCGTCATTATCTTATCCGAAAAACATCCTCTGTTGGTCGTAGGACTCCCCGTGTGTCTCTACAACTGTGGTTGGGTCGCTTGTTTTCACTAACTTTCTGTGGCTCAGACCAAATCATCTTTTTGCCTAGTTAGAGGCCGTCCCACGCTGCGTCATACAATTCGTAGTTGCCTCATGAGAACTTTTCTCCCTCATTGGATATATGTTCGACGAGTGATGTGGCCTGTTTATTGTCACTTCAGCTTGCTATTTGAGCTATGTCGTTTGGTTGAATTTCCTTGTTTCAAATTTTACCAATGAGAAAAATACCTAGCATAACTCTTTCCATAGCCCGCTGTTTTTTTTTCCATAGTAATTTTGATGACGTAATCGCCATTTATGTTATTCTGTCCTCTTCAGAAGCTTAAATGCGACTACCAACGCGCGCGGTGAACGGTTTCGGAGTAACTAATAATAACATCTACCTGTCTTACACGTTCCAGTATGGTCACATGGATTGGTTTCGTGATTTGGTCTTTTAGTCAGACAGACATGGTGGTTTTGTTTTACAAACACTTTAACAATTACTAGATAGACTGATAGTTAATATGGAGCTGTAGGAGAAAAGTAACGCTGTAGCATCTCTGCTATTATACTCCTCTGTCTTCTGACATAATCTGATTAACTCGCTTGGGAGGCTAGAATTTATCAAATCTGCGTCCAAGACAATTTGTAATGACTCTTGAAACCTAATAGACAAAGCTCAGAAGCGACACGGGTTTTCAGTTTCTCAATAAGGTAAGATCTCCTTTCGTAAAAAATAGTATCACCACGCTTCTGCTTTAGGCCTCTGACGTAGTATCTTAAACGAAGACAAAGAACTATGAAGGACTTTCGGTATTAGTGTTGCATCCGCTTTCAAAAGCTCTAACGTCATTACGTCGTCACCCGCTGCTTTATAGTTCCTTAGCTGTTTCAAAACTTTTTAAATATAGTAAAAGCTCACGTTAATTAGGCACTAAGATCTTCTACCTTGATGTTGACAGAATTTAATGAAGTGTAAAACTGTCTGGGGAATACTTTCAACCTTCTATTTCACTCTAAAGCCTCTTCAACACGTGTTTTAATTTTAATTCACTATTCAAAAACTATTATTTAAATATTTAGCAAAGATTCATATTATTTGAATAGTGAAATCGAACGAATATTGCAATCCCCAAATTCGTTGCTCATATGCGTTGCACGCGTGTAAGCTTATACTTACATTACATACTTCATTTACGAGTTTAGCAAATATGCTTACGTGTCGAAGGCGTGCGGGTCAAATAGAGACGCCCCGCTCGCTTCTTTATACCGCATCTCATTGTTGAACGCCCGATTTGGCCCACTAATAGACGGTATATAATTACACTTAGATAGATATTTTAAACGCCATCAATGCAAAAATATCTTGCAACCCTATTTTTTTTGGGTTTGACTAATGTTAAGAGTGCAGAATAAGTTAAGATGTTTAATTGTTTTTTTATTGATGTCATTAAAGTTCCTTTTACTTGTTTAATTTGTCTAAATTTTTGAAATATTTCACTTATTCATATTTAGGAGCGTACATACATGTGTGCATACATTAAGAAAGTTGTCTCAGGTCTTCGTCACCACCCCAATTCTCAAAAACAAAGATCCTTAACCAATGCGTCTTGAATGTCATGACCATCGCATGGAAACTTGGTTACTGACAATTTGCCTCCCCTACAACATAAAAGTCGCTCAGCGAGCTATGGAAAGGCCTATTGACCATCGCATGGAAACTTGGTTACTGACAATTTGCCTCCCCCACAACATAAAAGTCGTTCATCGAGCTATGGAAAGGCCTATAATTATAAAGGATATGATTAGGTACGTAGAGATCCGACGAAGAACCATATTCACCGACATAACCCACAGGATAAACTTAAGTGGCCATACTTGTCGCAGACCTGATGGCCGTTAAGACAGGGAATAAAAAGATATACTATATGAATATAAATCGCTCAAATGCGAGTCGGACTGGCACATCGTGGGTTCCGTGGCTTTAAGTAATTTACGAACACGGGTGCAATCGATTACCTGGCGCCCCCTAGTAGGCACGTGATTTAAATGAAATACTTAGGTGCAAATGGTGCAATTATACATGACGTTGAGAAGCAAAACCCCTTTACATCGCTTATGGTATGCCCCAGAGGGCCTGCGATACTAGTTTAAACTTTCGATCACTACTTTTTATCACGCACGCGCAGGTTTGTACGCTCGATTGTAAAAAAGTGTTTTGTTCAAAATAAATGGAAGAATAAAGTTAATTCAAAACATGTAATTAATAGTAAAATATAAATTACACGACAAAGTTAAGTAAAAATACAAGTATGTAACTTTAGTATATCTACATTGAAACCTTTGTTGGCTTTATGGTAACTGTAGGTGATAACCAACTCAACTAAATTCAAATAGGTTTTCTACTAAAAAAAACGCAAAAATATCCTTCATTACTTTTGAAGTGAATTCGATGAGCGCCTTCCTTGCCGTACCGGCGTGCATTCCACATAAATTGCGACATAAATTTAATTTAAAAATATATAGGCACGTATGATTGTGACTTAAAGTAGAATTAAACCTATCATTTCCAATTTGACTTTATAAAATCACGATATTTTTTCCTTTAAAACATCTACTCAACTTGAACGACACGATTTTTACGACAGGATATATTTAAGAAACTAAAACGACACATTGCTCACCAGCTGGATAATAAACAAACATGGCTTTGCGTGAATATTTATTGCTATCGGCTAGCATTAGAATGACGAATAGTATTTACAGGTACCTACATTGTTCAACTTATTGTTATCCACCTATTGTTTCACTGTATCTTTGCCCAAAACAATGCTTTAACTATAGTGCTGAGCGTAGTAGTACCTATGATTACTTTCACAGCAGATTAGCTTAGGTACTTTAAAATGAAGTAAAAACCACCTTCAACCAACATAATCTGTAGTTTCTTGTGGCAGTTGATATGGACCGCTACCCTAATAGTTAGCATTGTAGTCAAATTAGTGACATTATGACGTTTTGACCTACTAGAGAGACTGGTTTTTATCTCTTTCTGTCTTTGGTCATTCTACACGGTGTTACAAAGGACATATATAGATAGTTGGATCAAGCTAAATACAATCAATCTATTTTTTTACTTTATCTTTGGTGTGAAGATAATATTTTTTTTGGGCCTGTTTTGTCTTGTAGTCTGTGACATTACCTATTTTGGCTGAAAATCGAAATTTGTTTCGTATATTCTAAAAATGTAATTACTTATTACAACATTCTGCCTTCCTGCTTGTAGTTTATTCTCATTCTGAATTTAGAATGTGGCGTGCTGTGAAATCATTTGTAGTTACCAGTTAAGTTCTATATATGAACAGTTATGAGTGTTTTCTTAACAGTTCTCCCACATGTTCAGTTGTTGGACTCATTTTATTTATTTTGTGATATTGCATGATGTTACAAGGCGCCTGATAAGTATCAAAATAATCAGAGAACCGTGGGCTTTCCATAATGTCACTACAGAAAAGTGTGAAGAGTTCAGGAGATAGAAGTGACCTGGCTGATAACACTTCCATCTGTTCCTCTATAACCACTGTCACTCAGGTCCCAGACAGACATGGCTTTCTTGGTGGTGCACAGTACAGTCCTGAACCGTAAGTACTTAATGTCAAGTATTTTTTTGTAGACACATCATGCTAGAGAAAGGCATAGTTTTATATAGCTATATTTTTGTAGCTTTGATTTATTTTGATAAAAAACTTCAGTACTATCATTATTTACTACATTTTATCTGGTGGAATTCACAATTTAGAGGAAAATACGGTAATTCTTTACTTTCCAAGAACTTGAGATTTTTACGTAATAAAAATTTCTATTGATAGAATACCAAATTTATATACAAAGATGAAAATCAGAAACTCTCGGAGGACACTAGTTTTTTCGGAAAATATATAAATTAATTTCAAACAAAATCAGCCATTACACAACAATAAATATCTACAAAAACAAAACGCATGAGAGCAGAAAATAACAAAAACATAACATGTTGCCAGTATTTAACAATTGAGTATTTACTCTGTAAAGTAATAATCGATAAAAAAAAATTAGGTAAAATTTTAAGAACTACTTATTTAGTATAGTCACGGCACCCCATTTTGGAACATAAGCACTTGTGCGCAAAATCAAGCGGAGCACATGAAAGTTAGCGCGCGAAGCCGAGCAGAGGGAGCATAGCCCCCTATTATTAAAGCGGGTAGACACCGGTTTATCGGTACGCTTCACTCGACTCGTGCGGTGTTCACCATATAACCTAATGGCTCGTCCCTTCGCTCCTCACCACCTAACTTGGCAAGGTTTGGATTCGCTGCCAGTTTTTTGATTTTATTTAAGTATATAAATATGCTTTTCTATCGATTAAAATTAGAGAAAAGTAGAATCCATTGAATCCTGTGTTAATTTTTTTCTTTAGACTGGCAAGTATTTTCGTGAAAAAAAAGTATTGTATTTTTAAATGTTGGTGTGTAATGGTGGGTTTTGTATGAAATCAATTTAGTTTTTTTTCGTGAAAATCTAGTGTCCTCCAAGAGTTTTTTGTATTTTACCTGTGTATTTAAATGTGGTGTTCTATTAGTTAAAACCATTGTTACGTAAAAATCTCACCTTCTTGGAAAGGAAATAATTACCGAAAATACAATGAAGTGCCTGTCCTGCATCACTAAATTTGGTAAATATTTAGTCATTGGACATGAGCTATTCTCGCATAAAAAATGTCTTGAATGATAAAGAAGAATCCACTAACACACAAATGAAATGCAAAAATTCGCAGAAATAATAATTTTTTGTAAAACAAAATGTAAAAAAATATTAACTTTTGCCCTACAAATGGTGGTAAAGAAAGTACTTAAATTATATACAAAAATAATTGATTTTATCATCACATCTGAATGTTTGTGAAATTTGATATTTGCCTGATACAAAATAAAGAAAATAAGAAGAATTTCGGTAATAATGTGCATATTTTTTAAAAACAATTGTGTCTCAATTTGTTTTACTAGTTAAAACATCCCAATCAAAAATTTTTGGCAGTGCCCTATATGAATAAACAAAAAATCAAGTTAACCAGCCACAATCGCATTGTGGCACTTGGTGGGTGCAACAGTGGCAAGTTTCACTCCGCTCATAAGCTATTCATTAAATAAAACCTATTAAAGCTTGTTGCTCCGCTCTTTGCTACCTATTTTTATCATTATCATTTTTATGTCTGAGATACTTACATGAATAGAAAAATTTAGATACCAAGGAGTGCAATGACAAGCTGTTAGGTTGTATTTTATGTATAGAGCACAAGCTGAGCAAAGCGTACCGCAGCATCATTTTATTATGATTAAATAGTATATAATGCTGATGTGTCCATTGGTGTAGAGTCTTAATATTAAGCATTTTTTCTTTATTATTCAATTATGGGTTCCTTTGGATCCATAATATTTTTTTACAAAAAACTGGCTGAATTTTATTTGGCAGTACACAATAAAAGTAAAAAAACCACTAAGTTTCACAGATGCGATCAAATTCATAGGACTTACTAATTAAATGTTTTTTTGGGCAACAATTTATGATTTCTGCATTTAATTGGCCTATAAGGAGATGCTTTATAATTATTATTTTTTATGCAAATTAGGTTGTGCCCAATAATTAAATATTTACCCTTACTTTATTTACCAGAAATTTTGTTTACTATACACACCGGCACAATTAGCGGAACAGAAAAAAAAGTGAGACTATGAGAAAATAACGCATATATTTGACGAAAATGTAATTAGACACAAAATAACAAATTGATTAACATCTTTTAACAATGACTTTGAAAAGTCTTTGTTATTTTTTATTGAAAAATAAAGAAATTTGAAATAAGTGAAATTTTTAGATGATTATGAACCATCATAAAACATAAAAAAAAGTAAGCATTAAATGATTTAACAATAAAATTAAAGCAAAATTAATAACGAGTGTTTCCCCCTCTTGCTCTGATTACGGTTTCCATTCGTCTGGGCATGCTACAGATTATGTTATCGATGATTTCTTGAGGCAACGCTCCCACTCCTCAAGTAATGCGTTTCCAAGTTCATTCAGATTGTTGGGGGGTGGCATTCTGGATTTAACCCTTCTTTTTAGCAAGTCCCAGACATGCTCTATCGGATTCATATCGGGGGAATTTGCTGGCCACTGCATCACCGGTATACCTACGTGGCTCAGATATGCCTGTACCGATTGTGCACTATGAGCATGAGCATTATCTTGCATTAGAATAAAGTCGTCACCAATAAATGGGGCAAATGGTACAACATGTTCTTCTAAAATGTCTCTGGTGTATGCTGTCATGGTCCCTCCTGTGACTATCACTAACTCCGTGTGAGCTCCCAAACATATCGCTCCCCAAACCATAATCGAGCCGCCACCATAAGCCACTGTGTGTTCAAAATTAGACTGTATGTGGCGTTCTCCTTTGTGTCTCCATATTCGCTGTCTCCCATCGATCTGTTTTAAAAGAACTGCACTCATCAGTAAAGAGAAGCTGCTGCCATTCGTTCAAATCCTTTTTTTGTGTTCCGCTAATTGTGCCGGTGTGTATATTTAACACACTACTCTAACTATACAGTTTACTGAATACCTCCAGGCCAACTACCATAATGGTTTTTTAAAAAAATATACACATAGTTTTGTATTTAATTAGATGCCGAATAATTTGTTTCTCCTCTCAAGTGTAAGGTTGAGTAAAAAACACGTAGAGTAACATAAATCAATTAATGTATCAAAAGTTAACGATAGGTGCGTTTTGTTCACTGCTTCAATGTGTTTAATGTCATATTCCAGCCAAACTAAAAAGACAAATTATCTATTATCTTGTTAAAATATGCTGTGCGTTTGAGCATAGGACGAGGGAAGTGATGATTGCCAGGTCTGAGTTAAAGGCCTACACCTATCTTCAGCCACATTTTTTTTATTTTATTTTTTATAATTGGAGGCCATAGATTTAGCATATTATGTAAACAAAAAATAAATAGCTTATTGCATCTTTAATATAACATAATAATTAGACCAGTTATGGCAACTCTGATAGTGAAATCAAAATTTACTAGATTTTTTTACTTGGAAAAAAATATTTCAGCTCTAATTATTGCTTGCTATGTATATGAAGTTATGACTTATAATTTAAAAAAACTATAACAAGCATATTACAGTCATAAAAATTTAAAATTTCTTTCAGGGTTTGTTTCATCTTATGCTCTGTGTTATACATTTAACGCAGGTTGAATTCATTATGGTGAATATATTCTTAATTTCAAAATTAAGAACCTTTTTGATGATTCTTATGATAATTATTACAATACAAACACTATGTGAATCTCAACAGAGTACAAATTATGGTTTTTTGGATTCAATGAAAACAAACAATATTTATTCAAATAGGTTTCCAAGAACACTTTTGAATTGTAAATATAATGTAAACAATTTTTAATTTCTGCCACTAAGAGCAGGGGACTCCTTTGTAGTGGGATTGACTGGTTTTGTTTTTGATAAAGTTGTTGTTGTTTTTGATAAAGTTGTTGTTGTTAAATCTTTCATAGATATCTTTTAGTACCTAGTTCTAAAGTGAAAATTCTTTTATTATCTTGATCAGTACATTAATATTAAGGTATATGTTATTTATCTAACACATTCTATGCCTATGCACATTGACATAGATGCAATTTAACATGTTTACGGGCCGTAATCTTTATAAAAAAATTAGAGTTAAAAAGCAAATTAATACCGTAACACCTATCTAAGAACCGTCACCGATGAATCGGATACCCTTTAACAAGCAGAAAATGTTTAATGCAGCACCGAGTGAGTAAATTTGAATTTGGTCCAGTACTTTAGGACACTGAGTTATTTTTAATTGGGAAATAAGCTGATGTGAAGTGGTCACTGCAACTTTTCATAAGCTTGCAACACTGGAGTCATTACTTGTGAGTTGCTAACCCTTTAAAAAGCACTTGTTTCCTAAAAAAACCATATTGTAGTACAAAGACAAGGGTAAGGGTTTGCAAGGTGTAAGTTCCTCTCAAATTGCACTGTATGTGATCAATTCATGCTTATTGAGGTTCTAAGGTTGATGTTGCTCAGAAAGTTATGCTTGAAGTAGCAGCAGGCAGATCATGTGTATCAAAGGAATGAGGAGAAATAAAGCTGACTTTATAAAGTGGAGACAATGTACAGGCAGGCAGGTGACTCAAAACAATAATGATTAAAACAAAAACATACATTATTCTTATTTGCTACAGTGTTGTTGGTGTTTGGTTTCAAAACCAAATGCTCTATTTGAATGTTAGTCACTGGGTAATAGATATTGTGATGATAAAACGTGACTCACTATCTGGAACTGTTTTCTGTTTTCCGTTTTAGTACATTTCATGAACATTTGTGGATTTCAGTTGTTATACCTTTATGGCTTTATATTTGACGTTACTGTTTATCGAATTTTGGATTCTGTGAGCTTCTGTGAACAAAGCAAAAAAATCGGCACATTACACTTTGCGTAAGTCATCAAATGATGAGTATTCTTCATCTTCAATTTTCTTTTAAGATTCTTTTATTCCTCATTACCAAATCCTCATCCTCATCCTCAATATGTATTTATAATTCTTCCTTCTATATATTCATTCATTCCATTTGCATCCTCTTCCACTATGAGGTTCATCATCAAATTTATTTACTATGATCTAAGTTAGGGTTTACTATTACGCTGCATGCTAGAATGCCAACAATTAATTAATATTGAACTACAATTACTACTAATTCTCGTCTTGAAACACCTGCATTATAAAACATTATGCTTTTCAAAATGTGTTAACATTAAATATAGCTTTTTATTTCCCGTGTCCAATTCAGACTTCTTATAGTTTGTCTAGAATTGGCAAAGAAGTATATTAAGTCTGGTCTCTCATTTTACCAATTATTACTAAAAAGCTGATATTTATGACTTAACTTTTACTTTTTTTATTACAAAGTTCAAAAATATAAAAGACTAGCTTTTGCCCGCGGTTGCATCCGCCCTAACATCGGTTATCAGTGTAGGATTTCTTTTCCTCAATTATAGAAAATAATCACACACTTCTCACTTACACACTCTCTCTCACACTTGACGTTTTCAAGTAGCCTATGCCCTTCCTCGGGACTCAAACTGTCTCCATGCCAAATTTGCCCGCGGTTCCACCCGCCCTAAATTCGGTTATCGGTGTAAGATTTCAATAGCAACTCCTCAATTATAGAAAAAAAATCGACTCTCTCTTGACGGTTTCAAGTATAATATTAGTATGGATTAACTACTGAGTTTCTTGCCGGTACTTCTCGATAGTAAAATCATTCCGAAACGGTGGTAAAGTGTTTAAAATTAATTATTAAACTGACGATTCAAAAATACTATTTAAAAGTCTACATAAATAAAAAAGTTTTAGTTTTATGAGACATACCTTTATAAAGTCACCTGAGGATACACTGCTATCATCAGTGTTGCAGCGATGGGCTCATCACCTATCACGCAGGACTAAAGTTAGTAGCATTTTGTTGACTGACATTATGCACATTATGCGTTTAATGTCAATAATCCAACTGAAGACAATGATCCAAGATTTGTACAGAGTGTCACACATTTATGTCTTTTTAACTTGGCTGGATTATGACATTAAACGCATTGAAGTAGTGAACAGAACACATCTGTTGTTGGTGAAAAGAGACTGTCCACTATATACATTATGATGTGTGTTTCCTGGTTGTATATATTATGCAGCCCTTCGAGGAATAAAAATTGTGACGTCACGACATACATACATTCCATAGTTGTAAGCAGCAAATTCATCCATAAAACGACAGTAAATGTACGTTATTTTTATTGAATTTGAATTAAATGCATTAATTGAACAGAAACTCTGGTTATTCAATAAATTCACTGATATTTTAATGCAATAAAAGTTTGTATGGAAAAAAACTGATTCGGTTTCAGCTTAACGTGCCAGGTAGCTATGTACAGGTAAATTGTCTTCAGCAATATTAGCATAAGCAATAGTAAAATTTACTGTAATGACTGTATGTTGCCATAATAAATGACAAAAAAAAAAAACCTACATAGAATGTTCTGCTTGTTTGGTTTCTGATGAACAAGTTGAGGGACCTAGACCATGAAGATATACTCTTTAGCGGCTTTTTTTTAAACTTATTAGTAGATTTTGTTTTGTTTAAAATTAATACCAAACGAAATACAAATATATATAAAAAAAAAAATCTGAAATGTAAACTCCGGTGGGTGTTGAATGACTCGACTGCCGCATAGAGGGGCGTGGGTTCGGTTCCCGAACAAGACATTTCATTCATCATTCATTCATTCATTTCATCATCATTTGTGAGATAAACATTTGTGTTTGTCTTGTGATTGGGTGAATTCTATGTATAATATGTATGCATTTACAAAAAAACTATATTTCGTATTCATAGTACAAGCCTTGCTTAGTTTAGGACCACATACAACTAAGAGTATGTGTGCCCAAAAATAAAAAAAACAAACTTTTAGCAATAGAGAATAATACATCAACAAATCACTTCTTTAATTTTTAAAGACTTGTAATTAATCAATGAATGTAAGTAATAGTATGAGAAAAAGGAAACAAGAAATGTTTCTTAACTTCCCACATTATACGTTAGAACGCGTGCCGGCGCGCGTATGTCGTAACTGTAATTGTACTCAAGGTTTACTTCATTTTTGACTAGGCGTTAGAATGCGAATGGGTTGTATCTATTGTATGTACATACGTACATGTGGGTAGTATGTTTATGATGCTAATTAATGGGCCTTTATGAATTAGCTATTGTAAAATACATCTGTCTTTGCACTGAGGTAACTTAATACAATTTGGAGTAGTAAATAATTCTTTGACATTTCTAACTACCAAATTAAATCGAAATAGGCTCAATCGCTTTATGAAACACATTGCCCTGTGGTCGGTTACAAGTTGCAACCGTAAAGCGCAAAGTATCTTATACCTTTAAACGAGCAATTCGTTTATACATGTATATATATATATATATATATATTTTTATATATATATTTTTAATCTGAATCTCTGAGGAGTTGCCGTAAGAATCCTACGCCGATAACCAAATTTAGGACGGGCGAAGCCGCTGGCAAAAGCTAGTATTTGTTTTGTAAGCTGTGTTCGCGGACGCGGGCGCGGAAGGCGCTTGAGCTATGAGCCGTCTGTTAATTTCATCGTGTGAATCAACACGGTAAAAACAGATTACTTAAAAAAAGACAAATTGCTTCGTATCAAAGCAAATTCATTAACTCCAAGAAAATTACCCTCTCCCTATAGACGTAAGAGAATGCCTATTTACTTAGTGAAAGTAAAAAAAAAACTTGACGATATTTATTTGTACCAAGACAAAAATATTCAATGCACGTCAACAAATGAATCGGGTTAGAAATAATTATTATTTTGACAGCAAAATAAGTAAGTCTTCAAGTGAAATTCATTATGGAAATTTTCAGTTAGAATTAGAAATATTATTCTTCTTTCTAGCAATTATATTTGATTCTTCAGAGTAGGTAATAAATATTTCTGCTTGAGATTATGCAATGACGAATAAATGGACTTATACCGACGATCCAAAAAACACCATACTTAGCACAGACCCAACTGCATTCTAGATAAGTATCTGTGACTATTGTTTTCTCTTCGAATTGAAGCCTCTACGGTTTATATATTATGAAAGTAGTCATTAAATCATAATAATTCTAAATAGCGCGTTCTAGCTGAGTTTCAATAACTGTACAACACCATCTGTTGATATTATTTAGATTTATCTTAGAAAGGATTAAATCCCTTATTTAAAGAAGTCCAGTTTTTTACTGAAATAAAACTAAATCTCAAAATAAGCATATTTATCTTAAAATTACAAAAAAATCCAAGAACAGAATAGTATCAGAAAGACAGGTGGTAATTTTATAGCAAAAATCTATTTTTGATCTGAGAAAATATATTTTTGGAATAACCAAATATTTTGAGAAAGTACTCCTTTTTATCTGTGTATTAATACGTGCCTCGGATATCTAAAAGGTCCTGATGCTCCTCTATTGGGGGCGTAGCTACTTTCTTGCTTTTGCCATCTCATCCCCGAAGAAATATATTAATTTACTAAAAGAAATATTTAAGAGCTCGCTGTTTTTGGTTTTAAGAGTTTCTGAAAAGCCAATATTTTTGCAAAGGCGCCGGAATTTGCTGTATGGAGCAATTTCAAAAAAAAAAATAATAATAAGGGCTTATCAAAATTTCATGAAACCAAAATCTGTGAGCACTTTTTTAAGCAAGCAATTTTTTGTTCTTACTTTTTAAAATCAAAATACAAAGTGTAATTCATGGAGCTTCGAAGATTATGGCAAATCAATTTTGTATAAAAAATAACGACGCGTTTACCCTTAAGAGCAAAAACCTTTTATAAAAAAAAAAACACTTAAAAAAATATTCTATATTAATCCAACAATATCCACTGTATCCCATGCTCCCCTGCCTATTCGTTGACAATCGTAGATTTTTGCTGCTTTGTTTTATTAAGATAATAAATACAACTACTGAAAATTTAGTTGTTAGTATAATAACGTTTTGTTTATTGAATTGTGTACAATATCAACATGTTTACTGTTGTTTATTACGTTACATCACCAAACTACTCCTGTCATTGTGAAGTTTTTAATGATAGGCGACCGATTCCGTTTTTTGAGCTAAACCATCTAGATTAATTTTTCTAAACAACTAAAAAATTTATTTTTCTACTTACGGCTACGCTCTACCAAAGTGTGCAGTTTTCTGCTCGATGTTAAAATTGATTCTACTGTCCTATTGTAAGTTTCAAACTGGAAAACTATAACATATTATTTTACTAGAAAATTACTGTATTTGTTTTTAGATACTCGTTTCTATCTGTGAAAAGGTCATTTTAAAAATAACTATCGACCATCTTGTTTTTGTACTTGTAATTCACTAGCTTTTGTCCGCAGTTCCATCCACACTAATTTCAGTTACCGGCGTAGGATTCTAACGGCAACTTCTCAATTATAGAAAAAAAAACGATGTAACACGTGACGTTTTCAAGTACCTTGTCATTTCCCGCGACTCAAACTATCTCGATGCCAAAGTTCATCTTAATCGGTAAAGCAGTTTAAGCATGAAGAGATTACAGAGAGACAGAGTTACTTTCGCATTTATTATATTTATATGGATAAAACCTCTTTTACTCGTAGCACAAATATCAATAATTACATAAATCATAAAGCTAACAAATTACTGTAATAGATTTTCCATAACTGTGGTATGTGATATAATTAATTTTAATAAATTAATTTCGGATTCAATGCTAGTGATCCTTCAATTTAAGAGAAATTTAAATTTAAGAAATTCACTTGAAATTAACATTGTAGATTTCAACTTATCGCGTATAAGACAAATGTATATGCGCATAGGGAGCCCTTTTAAAACACAGTTAACGTGATGCTAAAAAAACGAGTAAAATTATGAAACAGACTGAGCGAAAACTGCATGTTTTGCCATTAAAATTATCGAAAACCGCAACACGATATGGTGTTGTGGAGATAAAAAAAAAATGGTATGCTACCTACTCATCAACACAATTGTAAAATTGTAACAATATGTCTGTCCATTGTAAATATTTACAAATAACAGGTTACGATATAGGGTTTAGGTTTTATCAGACTCCAAATCACCGGTTTTGATTTATTGACTGTCTCTGTTGGTTTGTTCGAGGACATCACGTTAAAGCCTAAAACTACTGCACCGATTTTGTAATTTTTTGCGTTTAACAGCTTATGAAAACAATTAGGAATCAAATCTAGTATATATTTAATCTCGCTTAACTATGCCAGAAGCCAGCGATGTAACTCTAAAATTTAATTCTTTAAAAAGTGCATGCGGACGGGGTCGCCGCCAAATCTAGTTGGATATATATTTTATAAGAAACCTGGTTAACCTGTCTGTCGCATCGTGTAAGGTTTATTAACATTGTTAATTAGTTTTTACATCTAGCTGTGTTAACGCTAGTTAGGTAACAATACGTGCACGTATCTATTCATTTGCTTTTTACACATTTGCGTGGGAATTACAAGGAAATTCCTACAGTATGAGGGAAAGAGGGCGTTCGTGTAGTAGTTGTTAAGTTACGCAAGCCTTTACTGGGAGAAGTAATGTTTGGGCTTATTCAATCAATTAAATATATATTTAATACTAGACGCACTCCGCGATTTCACTTGCCGAAAAATACTAAAGTGGGAATTTTCGATCAAAATAAAAGTATTCTTTGTCCTTCTGTGTCGCAGCCAACAGGAAGTAAGGTGCAAAGCGTTTTTTTTTCAAAAAACTTAGTTTTTTTTTATTAAAAAGTTTTCATTTTTTTGACTTGTAAGTGACGAATTCCTTTTTCTTCTCGTACACTAAAAACATCCGCACTCGTAAGAAAATTTTATACAATCATCAACATAAAACCATTTACTAATCCAAATTAACATATATTTTATTTTTTTTTCTCCAAAAGTTTAAGTTCATTTATTACATTAATATGGGACCACCTTATAAGTATACCATTTTGATTAAAAAAGAATTTCTCGAATCAGTATAGGCGTCTGCGAGTAATCTGGGAACATACATAAAAAAAGATTTCGACGAATTGAGAACTTCGTATTTTTTTAACTTTTTTTTAAGTCGTTTAAAAATGTTCACATATGAAAAAAAAGGTCAGGTTATTAAAATATATATTTCTAAGTATACATATGTATATATATACTTAGAAATGGCTCTACATGTATAAGTAGGTAGGTACAACAGATATAATACACATTGGTATAGCTGTAGGGAGCGCCATCTCTATACCAAAACAATGCGTTTTCAGTTTTAGTTACCATAATAAAAAAACAAAAACACTGAATCGTCCTTATAAATTAATATACCGCATTTTCTGACCTACATAACTTTAGATTACATCAATACCTGCAGACCCTAAAACACCGTATAATAAGTTAAAAAAATTATAGAATCAATAGATATACCATATACGATAGCATGCAATAACAACACTGGACCAGTGGTTTCATCATGGGATGATCAGAGATAGTATGAACGTATAGGTATGTTTGTAACATCTACGATTCACCAATGGTATTCCGCCGCCGTGAGACTTTCGCCGTACCAGGCACAAACTAGAGTCGAGACAACTTTTACAAATTACAAAATGTAACAATATTGGTTGCCCCAGCCAGAAATCGAACCCGAGACTTGCGACATGGCAGCCCAACGTTCTACCACTGCGCCAGAAACTAAACAAATAAACATGCACCTTTATGAAATAACACACTTTTTACACAAAATCGATGCAATAAATTCGTAACGTAACACTACTATTTGCAAAAGGTGTTTTTCTTTTAACGTGTTGTTGTTACCAACTTGAGTTATTACAATACAATACGTATTTACAACTTTAGTTGTACTGAAAGTCTTTTGAATATAAATGTTTGCACAGCTGTTAAGTTACTTGTTTAAATGTGAACAGGACTTGTCAGATTGGCAAGTTAAAAAATAGGTATTCAATGTACAGTAATCGTGTAAGTTACTAGCTTCCCTCCAGGTTCCCGCAATACATCTTGACTTATACTTAATAATATTATAAGGATTATAAGTTTCAATTCGTTGGAGTCGTTTCCGAGAAATTAACTAAAGCTAAACATAAGCATTAATATACCTGCATCCTTATAAATACTATAAATGCAAAAGTAACTTTGTACGTCTGTCTGTTACCTCTTCACGCTTGCACCGCTGTATCAATTGAGATGAAATTTGGCATGGAGATAGTTGGATTCCTGAAGAAGGACATAGGCTACTGGGAAACGTTGAGTGTGAGCCGTTTTTTTCTCTACATATAATTGAGGAGTTGCCGTTAAAATCCTACACCAAAATCGAATTTAGGCCGCGTGCGAAAGCTAGTGTTATGATATATCTATCATATTAAATAAAAGTGGGAGTTTATTAAACTTATTTTTTAGAAATGACCCAAAAAAATAAAATAATCAAAATTGTATATTTATATCAATGGTTGATACTTATTATTTTGCGCATTTGACATTTTTTCTTTAGAAATATTTTTTAAGAGATCAATGTTGCCATTGTTGCAGCAAGCGGACTGTATCACCGAGCACGATTCTCAAGCGGGAGCAGAAATGGCTGCGGATGTTAAACAAATGGGGGGACTTCATGAGCAAGAACCACAAGAAGGTGCGAGAAAGATGTCGAAAAGGTATGGTTTTTTTAAGCTTATAATTTTATTAATTGATAAAAGTTATCAAACCCTAGATTTATGGCATAACATAATTAACAAGTGATTTTACTGCCATTATGGGGGTTGTAAAGAAAATGCAGTAACGTCAGTCTTTCGACTCTTGAGAAATAAATAAATTAAAGAGCAGTTTAGACTGCCCCACTTCCCTTGTCACACTGTTTCAATTATTTTTGCATACCTACGTAAAATTTTCTTATCTACCATTTACTACGTACAAACCTATATGAAAATGGGAGGAAGGTCTGAGAAATCTTATATATCCTTATATTGGGGTAGGGGGACCAAAATGCTCGAAATTGTCCTAACGTAAATAATGAACAGCCCCATACGGCAATGGGCTTACCACTTGTGCTTGTAACGCAAAAAGTGTATAGTAAAAAGAGGATGACCCTGGTTACCCACTTTTCAAAATTAAAACCTACCTTCATTGATTTATAATATTTGTGTGACAAATTTTTGATGTTAATGTGTGTGTAATCGACAAATGAGATTTCATTAAAGGATGTATCTGTCGTAAAACTAGCACGTCACGCAATCCTAAGGAAATCGGCATCAAAAGTAGAATGAAATACCTAACGAGACGTAATAGTTAGTCAGCTGACTATTGAAATGTTAATAAGCGAGGTAATACTGTAATTACGTCACCAATCATTCTGGTTACAAACAGTGCATGTATACACAGAAACGTCATTTTCTGACGTAACCAGAGTAACCACCGATATGCGATAGAACGCGAAAAAATTAATAGGTAAGTCGGTGATATTAAAGTTTTGTCCTTTACCACAAGGTCACCGACCTTAATGGTTATGCAAAAATCTTTTGACCAATGCTACTCGAAAAAAAAATGTTGTTCACCGCGTGTTGTAAAAAACATCTTTTAAGATTAAAATTTCGAAATAGCACAAAAAGTTAAATTTAATTTGTCAGTCATCGCCTTTGATGAATGCGACTACATCGAGACTGTCACGGTGCCGGAATGTATAACTGGCTAGACAGAACCCTCTAGTCATATGCGACGACATAGGGTAGTTGAGTCCGCTCGCCCCCCGTCTCGCTGCACACTTACCTTTCTCGGACCTTTGCTGCAAATTTAGTAGGTACATCCGTTTAGAAACCCACAAAGACTATAGACTATGTGAATATTGTGCAGTTCTAACAATGTAACAGGTACATACTGGTCAAATTGATAACCTCCTTTTTTGAAGTCCGAAAAAAGGAGAAAACATTATTTTTCTTTTATTAAGAAAATGGTGGTAATTGTTTTCAATACGTTTTTATTGTATCGATACTCGATGGTTAAAAGCAGACTGCATAACTTGTTAAAAACTAAATTCATCTGGACCTTTGAATCACTCGCTCCATTCAGGATTTTGCTCTTGAAGCACTCACTACGCTTGTGATTCAACAATAGAACTCTTCACTACTCTCGGGATACAACTTAAGCCCTCGCTGAAATTGGCCTTTTTTTCACTTGTACAATCTACTATTATTCCCTTTGCTTGGTATGCTAGGAATTCTTTTATGTTTTCTTACAAAACTTCCCCAGAAAAATTTAAAAATTCCAAAAGATCCTAGTGTTTCTCGTGACATAAATAACAAATTAACCGTAATTCGTAGTTTATTTTGTTAATAAATATTGTTTCTGATTCACGCTAACCATTCAATAATTCTAACTTGTTTTTTTTTTATATTTAAATGCGTGAAATATAAATACCGTTTAAAAAATAAAAGCAATTATTTTTTAGGCATACCAGCATCAGTGCGACCGAAAGCTTGGCTATACCTCTGCGGTGGTGAACTTTTGATGAAGCGGCATCCCACGGAATATGAAGAGCTACTGCAGGCGCCGGGGGATCCCAAATGTATGGAGGACATACGCAAGGATCTTCACAGACAGTTTCCTTACCATGAAATGTTTATCAGGGAAGAAGGGCCGGGGTGAGTACGAACGGTGTATAAGAAAGAACATAGGAATCAGTAAGATTTATATAGAAATCTTTAAATTTAATAAAAATGAAATGCTGTTTGCACGTTTGATAGGCGCATTACTTGTGAATGATGGACCAATTTGTCAATTTTTTTGGATGATTGTAAGAGGGCGACCGAATAATTGGAAAAGTTGCCCCTAAAATCAGAAAATTAAACTTAAAAGTGCCTGTTCCAGGTAGTTAGAAAAAATCGGATTGAAAAATTCTAAGATAAGTGCAAACTGACCAGATTTATATATTAGTATTCTAATCTAAGACCTTTAAACGATCAATTTTTGTATATATATATATACATATATACAAAAAATATAATAATATATATATTATATATATATAATCTGACAACTGGGTTTCGGGGGCGATAAATCGATCTACTACTCGACAATAGATGGCGTTGTCAAGCAACACTAAAGCTACTTGACAATAGATGGCGTTTTTAAAAAAAAAACTAGCAAAGCTCGGTCCTCGGGTACTATTTACTAATAAATGTGAAAGTTTGGATGTTTGGTACTTAATCACGCTTCAACCACTGGACGGATCGGGATGAAACCCGGCACACACATAGGTTAGGTCCAGGAAAAAGGCATAGGCTTTTCGAAAAATTCAAAATTTCCTGCGGGAATAACTATAACCGAGCCTAAACGTATTATAGCTACAGTATAATTAAGGAGTTAACGTAGAAATTCCACGCTGTAAACTTAATTTAGGGCGGGTGGCAAACCACTGGCAAAATCTGGTAGATTATAAATACTTACAATTTATTTTATAAATACCTCTAATAAAACGTGATATAATACAGGCAATAACGTGATTAATTAACTGTTAAGTAATTAACATTCATATTCAATTAATGTAGCTTTTATTCATGTTTTTCAACTGATTAAAAATTAATTGTAAGCGTATTTCCTTGGGTTACCTCATATTCATATCTTACTAATATTATAAATGTGAAAGTTTGTATGTCTGTATGGATGTTTGTTACCCAATCACGCTTTCACCAATGGACGCATCGAGATGAAATTTGGCATACATGTAGGTTAGGTCCTGGAATAGCATATAGGCTACTTTTTATTCCGAAAAATTCAATAATACCTATACGCGGGAATAACTACTAAAGAACAATAAATCTAGCTATAGCAAACTTCATTAGTATAATTAAGGAGTTTCACGCTGATAACCGAATTCAGGGCGGGCGGAGCCGCTGGAAAACTCTAGTTTTTAATACATCAAGATTTCGGAACCGATTTGGATGCTTGCCTTTTATGAATCCCATATAAGTTTAGTATCTTCTAAATTTTTTTTTTCTTTCAAATATGGCCTCATTGGGTTTCGTCTTATTGATGGTATAATTAATTAAGCTTTTGAGCTTAATTATTACATTGTGGTATAATCGAATTTGTTTAGTATTTCATATTGCAACTAAAATTTTTACTATAATTTAATACACTCCATACTAATATTATAAATGCGAAAGTAATTCTGTCTGTCTCTTTGTTACCTTCTCACGCTTTTTTAGACCACCGATTAAGATGAAATTTAAAATGGAGATGGTTTGAGTTCACGGGAGGGACATATGCTACTTGAAAACGTCAAGCGTGAGACGGTTTTTTTCTATAATTGAGGTGTTGTCGTTAAATTCCTACACCGATAACCGAATTAAGGACGGGTGGAACCGCAGGCAAAAGCTAGTAATATTTATAAATTTTTTTCAGCACAAATGTTAATAACGTCATCACACTTTAAAAACTGTTAAAACGCTTATCTTTTAATATAACATTTCGGATTTATTTACTAATAAAAACCCTTAATGAATCCCACATATATAATTGCCTATTCTAACGACCATCGGCTTTTACGATTTAAGGGCCTATTTTGTGGCCAATTTGCTAGCGAAGCTGCTCCATCCTGAACGCTTTTCCGCATAAAAGAAAGGTAAAACAATCTACAATCTACGCTTGTATTTTAGGACGTAAGCGCCAAATAAATTTAATAACTGGAAAACTGTACTGGAATTTTAAAAATCCTCACTATCTTTACTATAAAACATTTATTACTCGTAAAGGCGTTGATATTTTGCAATTATAACTAAAAATGTAAATCTACTTCGAAAATATAAACTTTGTAAATTTGATCCAATCGTGTCTTGGTAAAGTCATTTCTTTTTTATAAGTTAAGTTTTCATAAACGCTTTTAAATCGTCAATATTGTTAAATGCTATTTGTTTTAGTTCAAAATTCAAATACATATAATTAAATAGTAATAGTTTCTACATGATCTGTACAAGCACGAGATTAAATCACAAGCCCTCGTACTTTTTCGAAATCCTGCTAATATTATAAATGTAAAAGTTTGTATGTCTGGATGGATGTTTGTTACTCAATCACGCTTCAACCGCTGGACGCATCGGGATGAAACTTGGCATACATATAGGTTAGGTCCTGGAATAGCATATAGGCTACTTTTTATCCCTAAAACTTCAAAAGTTCCTGCGGGAATAACTATAACCGAGCTTAAACTTTAGCTACAGCTTGCTATAGCAAACGTCATTAGTATAGGTAATAATTAATGAGTTAATTAAGGAGTTCCACGCCGATAACCAAATTTAGCCGCTGACGAAGTCTTGAAGTCCCATAATATGACTGGTCCCCTCAATGTAACTGATTTCGACTTTCGACTCATCCACCTGCACACAGAACGCAGAACTCAATATCCTGTCACCAACAGGGGCTTTTTTTTTTATTGCTATATGTTTTTATACAGTGTCAAAAGTACTTTGTGCGCGCCAATTTAGTGTCACAGATATAGATAATATCAGATAATACGTGGAACAAGATATTCTAAGGAAATGAGTAAACATTTCAAAGTATACTACATTGACATTTCTAGGGTTCCATAGTTAAAAAGCAAACACGAAACCTTTATAAATTCGTAATATAATTATCGAAGGTTTATGGTATTGTAAGTATTTCGCCTGTCTGTATTGATTCTAATGACATTTTACAGAGATGTATCTCTTGTGATATGTCTTAATGTACAGATATGTCGTATTTTTTATCCAGCACGGGAATCGAATCCACACCCTCTGCACAGCAGCCGGCCACACTACCAACTCTCCTGCCTGGGAGTCATACATAGACTAGTCATACATTTTGTTGCGGCGTTATGAATGTTCGGTCGTACAGTAGTTTCCTTACATTTTAGTTACAAATAAACCACGTGACAATCGAAGTTCAGTCAAATTATTTTATCTACAGACTTAAATAGATTATAAAATGTATCTACAATGAAAACCATTTAAACATGTGTTTTTATGGCGGTATAAAAATAATACCATTATTTGTACAGTACTCAAGTTCATACCAAGATAAAGCTGGCTTTACACTTTGTGTGTATGTATTTAGGATATGGCAGTCGAGTGGCCACTTGTTCGACAACGTCTGGTAACCGCGTCAGCATGTTGTAGTATGACCTAAGCCTCCTTTTCGAGGAAAACACCTGTGCCCAAGACAAAGCTGGATTTACACTTTGTGTGTATGTATTTAGGATATGGCAGAATAAATTATGCATAAAAAAAACATTTTACATACCTACATCGCCAATATTTATTACAATACTAGAGTTCGAATTTGACTGGGCCTCTAACTCTCAAATTTAACGATCTGCAAAGTAATGTCCGACGTAGTCATTAGGTACCTGGATAGTTGAACGACTAGGGACACATTTGAACTCCTCCCCTCTATGTAACAGAAGGCACGTAAAACTGTCAGCCAAGTCAGAGGCCTTCTGAAAACTCTTGACAGTCGGGTGGCCACTAGTTCGACAACGTCTGGTAATCGCGTCAGCATGTTGTAGTATGACCTAAGCCTCCTTTTCGAGGAAAACACCTGTGCCCCGGCAGTGGGACGTTTTACGACTGAGTCAAAAATACAGCGATTCACTTGTATAAACAACGATAACGCTTAAGAATCTGATATAGAAGCCCACTGACTGTCATCAAATATGCGACTCCAAAGTATCCATTTTTCGGTTACAATAATGTCTCTAAATCGAAACCCTGAACACGTTATCTAAATAATCTAAAAAAAAAAAGTATTACCTAACATAGACTCAAATTACTTTAAAGAAGTAAGCTTTTAAGCGGAATAAACGACAGTAACGGTTACGGAACCCTACACTAACCATGACCTGACATGCTTTTGACCAGTATTTTTATGTGTTAAATATGTAGATGAATATATATTTAAAAATTTCAAACATGAGCTCTATAATACTGGTTTAAGAATTAAACGAATCGAACAGAATTAAAAAATTTAAATTATATTCAATTTTTTTAATTCGTCAAGACCGTTATACGTGTAATTAATATGTCGGTCGGAATGAGTACCACTTTTTACGTAAGGTTGGCCGCACATTTGGAAATTGGCCACCGGAAATTTAGTAACGTTATTGTAATGTCTTTATTAAAGAAATGTTCTAAACGAAAGTTAGACAAAAGAAACCCTGGTTGTGAGAGTAGAGCTCGCTCATCGAGGGTTCTGTGACGAATTAAAAAAAAAATTTTGAAAACTCAAAAACATACAGCTGTCGATGCCTAATTGAATTATGTACTTTACATTTTTCGGCTTACAAACTTCGGAGATAAGGCTTGGGTTCAATTTGGACTGTGCTAAGCTACACCATTTGGCCAAATGGATACTAAACAACAGATACAAATACTAATATCCTTTTTTCTATACCCACATACATATTATACAATACATAAAAACACCTAGATTCAAGACAAGCGGGAATCGAACTCCCGTCCGTTGGTTCAGCAGGCATTCACTACTAACAACCGAGCCGCAGAGCTATTCAATAACGGAAAAATATGTTTCAGGCAACAGGAGCTGTTCTCAGTACTGAAGGCATATTCGGTGCTGAATCCGAAAGTGGGATACTT
The DNA here is from genome assembly GCA_946406115.1 of Apoda limacodes. NCBI lineage: Eukaryota > Metazoa > Arthropoda > Insecta > Lepidoptera > Limacodidae > Apoda > Apoda limacodes. Next base: position 16,685,616 of record OX291559.1, read on the forward strand.
CCAAGCACAAGCGCCTGTGGCCGCCTTCCTTCTGATGCACATGCCAGCAGTCCAAGCCTTCTGGTGTCTCGTCAGTATCAGCGACAAGTACCTTAGTGGTTACTACAACCCTGGACTGGAGGTGAGTTCTTTTTGTATTTAAAGATTGCATTGCCCGGCGATAGGGCCTTCGTCCGATGCCTTTTGCCTAAATTCTCCAGCAAATTTACATTTTAAATCTACAAGGCTGCGTTGAGCGCTCAGATTTCTCCTCGGATATATTATACCCAGAGAACTTGGCCGTGGTTGCTAAACACCTTAGATTTTGGGTATCCCTATAGGAATAAGTCCTTTGGTGTTAACTTGGGGCTACGTGGAGACCAATTAATGTCAACTGAAGCGAACGCTTAGGTTGTGGAATGATCTCCCTGTCATAGTTTTCTCTAAAGACTACAAAGCATGGGGTGATTCAAGTAAGAAGTTATTAAATTAATAATTTTGTAACATGACTGATTGAATCGCTAATAAGGTATTAGTTATATCTTTTATTAGGGTTCCGTACCCAAAGGGTAAGAACGGAACTCTATTACTTAGACTACGCCGTCCATCTGTCTGTCCGTCCGTCCGTCCGTCACCAGGCTGTATCTCATGAACCGTGATAGTTAGACAGTTGAAATTTTTACAGATGATGTATTTCTGTTGCCGCTGTAACAACAAATACTAAAAACACACAATAAAATAAATATTTAAGGGGCTCCCATACAACAAATGTAATTTTTTTTTGCTCGATATTGATAACGGCAACAGGTAGACGCCTGAAATATTCACAGAATATTTAGTTATATATTCACTTTAGTAATAAATAATAAAATTAAAATAAAACATATATTTAAGGGCGGCTCTTATACAACAAACATGATTTTTTTTGCCGTTTTTATAGATAATGGTACGGAACCCTTCGTGCGCAAGTCCGACTCGCACTTGGCCGATTTTTTATTTTATTTTAACCACTAAGTGGCAAATCTTACGACCCGAATGATGGTTACGGTTACCATTAGCATAATGACGTTTGCAGCAGCGGGGGCATTGTTCGCGCGGTGCTGAAACATTACAAACCTTTACAATCCCTTTTTAAAAATCCTCATACTTCTAGATCCCAAGAGAACTTTTTACGTAACAATTTTTCTTCATAACACTAAGTTGGCAAACAAGCCTACGGTTCGCCTGATGGTAAGCGGTCGCCTTAGCTGGACGCTTGCAACACCAGGGGTATCACTCGCGCTTTGCCGTAGTCAACCCCATACTGTGGTCCTTAGAGAAAACCTTAACCTTAGCTTTCGCAGGAGGAATCACCTTTTAAACCTAACAGTAGTATATGTTACAGAAAAATGGCGGCAGTATGAAATATAAGGCATAAATATAAAATACTAGCTAAACGCGGGCAGACGTTGTCCTGCATGATACCGACTGAAGCGCCATCTGCCGGGCTGATTTGTGAATTCTAAACCATCCGGGGTGCCACCCAAACACATACAAAAAAATCATTCAAATCGGTCCAGCCGTTTAGGAGGAGTAAAGTACAGTAGAATTATATATATAAAGATAAACAGTTCCTAAATAACGTTTAAAAAAATATAATCTGACCAAAAATCTTTTTGTATAATTGAAGGTCCTCCAAAGAGATGGCGACATCCTCCATGCGCTGCTGCGTCGCACGGCGCCCTCGGTGCACAGACACCTGGTGAAACACAAGGTGGAGCCGCTACTGTATGCGACCGAGTGGTTCCTGTGCGCCCTCACCCGCACGCTGCCCTGGGACAGCTTGTTGCGTGTCTGGGACTGCTTTCTCTGCGAAGGAGTCAAGGTAAAGATCGTGCCATAGTTTAATTTGACCCTAATGGTCTTAGACGCGTATTTTCGTGCAAGTTGTGTCAAGTAAATTCAACTAGTAACTAGACGTTTGAAGCTGCAAAACACGTATATTATAGGGATGCCCACATTTCTTTACCGAAATATAGTATTTTTCAGACTTAGCAATAAAAAATTATAGTACGCCTAAAATATAGTATTTTATGTAAAACGCAAAAAACAGACGAATATATATTTGCTACTTTTTTTTTTTTTTTTAAACTGTATTTATTTGCACTTGTCCTAAAATAAATGTTTCATATGCTTTATCACATTCAATTTTTAAATTAATGTAAATTAAAAGCTCATTTTTTATTACATACGTTTCTTTTTTCACGCCACTTCGAATTCATAACCGAAAATATCCTTTCTGTGAATGCCGAAGTGGTGGGAATAAAGCAGACCAATGACCAAACATTCGTTTCACTTTGACAAGTTCGGAACGCAGTAAGATAGATACGTTCGGATACGCAACACGTATTAGTCAAATTATTTATTAAGGGCGACGCTGAAAATCAGCGCTGCAGCACCTTGTTGCAGCATACGCTGAGTCGATGTCCTGTTTGGCATCACAGCACCCATATTTAAATATGTCTAGTTAGATCCGTATATTTTTGTTTTGTTTTATATTTTCGTTTTTAAGTGTTTTTTGTTTTCTTATTTTTATTTCCATTATTTTGGTGTACCTTTATGTAAACGTGTATGTAACAGTATGGGTGAAATGATGCTAAATAAATGTCTGTCTATGTCTATGTCTATGTCTAAAAGTTAATGAAAAGTCACATTCATAAATTTTTAAAATAAAAAATTTGTTTGTTAGACTTCGGTGTTGAAAATATAGTATTTTTGCGTACTATATGTTTCTTCAACAGTATATAGTACGAATACCCGAAAAACAGTATGATACTATATATTATAGTACGGTTGACAACCCTAATTAGCGCCTAGTTTAGAAGTTAATATTTTAACGTGATTTTATCCCAAACTTGGTAATGCAAATTGTACAACTGTATAGAGAAATTTTATTCCTTTTTAGGGTTCCGTACCCGAAGGGTAATAAGCGGAACCCTATTATTAAGGCTCCGCTGTCCGTCCGTCCGTCCGTCCGTCTGTCACCAGGCTGTATCTCATGAAACGTGATAGCTAGACCGTTAAAATTTTCACAGAAGATGTATTTCTGTTGCCGCTATAGCAATAAATAATAGAAAACAGAATAAAATCAATGTTTAAGGGGGCTCCCATACAACGTGATTTTTTTTGCTCGATTTTGCTCGATATTGATAACGGCAACAGGTAGACGCTTAAAATACGCACAGAATATTTAGTTATATAGTCACTTTCACATAAATAATTAAAATAAAACAAATATTTAAAGGGGGCTCCCATAAAGCAAACGTGATTTTTTTGCCATTTTTATAGATAATGGAACGGAACCCTTCGTGCGCGAGTCTGACTCGCACTTGGCCGATTTTTTACGTAGCGGATTTTGCATGCGCAGCGACGCAATACTTTTGACTTGTGCATTTTTAACTATGCTTAACACTTCACACTTTAACTATACACTGAACAGAATAGGTACTTAACAAAATTATAAATAACTTGAAATAGATGAATTAGATTGTTTTCACACAAACATCATTACCTTAAATATTTTGCTACTTAATATCGTTATTACCAAACGACGTATTTCAAAAGTACATTAAACCAACGAATGCGTGCAAAAGCATTGGTGCGAGTAAATATAGCATAAAAAGTGTATCATAAGAGCAAGTACGCTTGTCTCTTTCTATCCTGGCGTAAAACAGGCCTGATGTTATTTATGTATGTATACTTTATTTTATTCATATATATTGTTACAGGTGTTGTTCAAAGCAGCACTAGTGATTCTCGCGGGTTCCCTCGGCTCGGCGAAGGTACGCAAGCAAGCTGCAGGGCTGTGCGAGACGCTAGAGGTGCTGCGACACCCGCCAGAGAGTGTCCTCACAGAAGACTACCTGATGTACCACATGCAGCGGCTTAACGTATCAGAGGAGGACTTTGAGTTTGAACACCAGCGGCAGACTGCGAGGCGGCGCGCTATGGCTAACAGAAGGTACACTAACTTGCATCATACTAAAGTCACCGTGATAGCTTGAAGAACCAGCAAGTTGAAGTAGCAATTGGCTAGTCACGATGGAAACGCTTTCCAGCCCGTTGGACCGACGACCTTAAAAGGGTAACCGGTGGGAGCTGGATGCGGAAGGTAGAAAACTGGGAGAAGTGGGGCGACATGGAGTCATATATCTAGCAATGTATTAGTATAGGGTGATATGATGATGATAGGAAATAACACGGAGCCTGTCTGTAAAGTAGGTCACTGACCATCCGAACGTGATAGGTAGTAGTCCTAGGCATGCTAACAGTGAGATTTTGTGCTGATTAATATCGCTTGTTTAATAGCAATTAGTTGACTGATATGAAAATAACTTATAACTGCTGAAGTTGTACTCATAAAGCTATATATGTTTATTTTTATTCTGTTCATAACTGTGTATGTATGTGTATAAATATGCTACATTTATTGCGTTTATGTATATGATGTTTATATTTATATATATGACTTTGTACATGTGTATTTTTTTATTAGTATATCTATCAAACTAGTTTTTTTATAGTATTTAATTACTTTGTTTTGTACTAAATATATTAAACCAAGTGGCAAACACACGAGTATAGTTTTAAGTGGTACTTAAACACTCAATATGTCAATTCAAAAAAGCATTTAATATTTGCAATAATAATAAAACAGTCCTAATAAAAACAGTACTTACTACGAACTTGGGTGTTAAATTTTATTTTAAGTCTTGTTTTCTATTACTCTATGCCCCTTTCTCCCTGTTCCAAATATAACCATGTTACATTACCACCAACTTATCTGTTCGACAAAATTGGAACTACGGCCGCCATTTTGTTAAACTTCATTCCGCTGTTAGTTTTTAAAATGTGAGTGCTCCGAGTGTTATTTTTATTATAAGACATTGAACAAATAAAAAAGATATGTGTCATTTTTAAAGTAAAATTCTTATAGTTGCAACACTGAACGCCCCAGAGGCGACAGAACAAAAAATCTTTTTTATATATATATCTTCACGGTTTTTATACCCAGAAGGGCTGAATACACACCCTCATTATGATGTCTTCACACTATCAGCCTCTTTTCACCAACCAAATCTTGCGTGACAGGTTAATAAGTCTCTCGTCTCAACACTGCTGCTGATGAAGTGTATTTAGACACGCCTGTGGACGATTGCAACACCTGGGGCATCACTCGCGCATTGCCGACCCTTCAAAAATCTAATAACTTCTTGTTTGAAAAACCCCATACTGTAGTCTTTAGAGAAAACCTTGGCAGGGAACTCATTCCACATCCCAAGCGTTCGCGGGAGGAAGTTTTTCTGAAAATTAAAATATCTGGAACAGAATAATATACCTCCATTGCCTTTTTGAGGAATTATAAGTAAGGATTCGGCCAAGGGGAATGGATAACCTTTTACAGCAACTAAAACATTATTATTTGTTTCAGTGGCAGCTGATTCAGCGAGTATTCCGACAGGCGCTATTCGAAAAATAACGCACGGGATCTGTTTAACACGCTGTAAATACATGTGCAATCAAATCATCTATCAATCGAAATTGTACCTCAAGTGCTTTGTGATAAAGTTCATTGTGCTAAATCTGTGTTACCGAACATTGCGATACGTTACGACGCGACTTTCAGTGATAAATGTGATAGAAGTAATGTGCTACTGTTAAGTCAAGTTATGGATTTTTATATGGTAAGTTAATTGAAATAAGAAAATATTTAGGCTTGGAAATATTTTAGAAAAATTTAGATGCAAAACTACCTTAAGATTAGATGCGTTATATTTGCTAGCATTGAATGCATTCAGTGCGGCGTGTGCTCTATATGCGAGTATTATATCTGCTAGAAACCAATATCTATCTTTTTGGCACTTGTGGCGCAGATTTAACACATAAAATTTGCTGTGGCAATAGTGAGCAACCATCTTTTGTTTCTTTACCTTTAATCAATAAAATCTTTTTTTTTAATACCACTAATGGGGCAGATTAGGATATGTCCGCTGCTTATCACCCTGAAGCGGATCATATCGTACCGCTACAAGCAAGGGTGACGTCACGCGTCCTACATCGCGCTATCGAAGTTTCTATATCAGTTCAGCATATATTGAAATCGAAGCGCAAGGTAAGTGGACCACGGTGGTCCCTAGACATAACACCTCGACTGACAGGAGATCTCCTCTTTTCCGCCGCTCCACAACCCTAATCACTAGTGAAGTCCTTAAGGAAAACCTCGGCTGAGTGAGCTCATTCCACAACTTAAGCATCCGCGGGAAAAAGTTACCATGTAATTGCTAGGAGTAATTTCGCACAAAACTTGTGAAGGCTTTGTTCTGTGTAGATTCAGATTTTTCATTTGTATTTTTATATAAGCTTTGGTGAATCATTTTATCAAAAAATTATTTATTTCCCATAAAATTCAAAGTTATTTCCATATTGTGTTTTATACTGCTGCACTGCTGTATATTTGCTGATTTAAAAATATAATATAATGAATATGGAATTGTGTAGTAAAAATATTCTTCAGAATATTTAGTTTTCATTTTAGTTATGCTATGTTGCCTAGTTAGAGGTTTAGTGTGGGTTTGCATCCCAAGTCTGACCACTTGGTAGAAGGCTGACCCACGCATTTTCTTATCCATGGTCACTATTTGAGAACTTTATTATTGGTTATTGTTTAGACAAGTGAGCTTCACCGACTTCAGCTAGCTAACTGTTTGGGCTATGTTGGTTACTTGGCAAATTTGCTTGTGTGTTTCATCTTAGCAAAATATTATCCCTAACTTGCTAGATTAAACTTGCGTCAATGATAATGGACTGGTAGTCGTCAGCACTAGTTATAATTTAATTTAATGGAGTTTTGTATCTATATTTTTTTGCACAAGGTACATTTATCTACTCCATACATAACATTGTTTTTTTAAATATAAGTTAAATGTCGTGTTAAATTTTAAAATATTATATTTCTACCAATATTTGCACATTGCACATATTCTCGAATTATTTTACAAACTATAGGTTTATTATTTGTTTTGTTCTTCCAATCACATTTAGGTATTGATTATATGCAGTAAATAGTTTTTGTAAGTATTTAAATAGATAAATATGAGATAATGGTTTCAAATGGTTTTAGCACTGTATTTTAGAAAATACTATATAATTTTTTTACAGTTAATTTCCAAAATGTTGTCAATGAGAATATGTACAGTACCACAAACTTATTACAGAGTCAGTGCTACAGTAAAAACCTACTTATAATCGTTGTTCAGTAATTGTTACTGAACATAAATATTTACCATGGCTTTGACTAAAAATAAAATATAAATTTCCTAAAAAAAATAGTTTAATGTTAAAATGTATGTTTCTACATATTATCTATTTAGTCAAAAGTTGTGCTTGTGGTATATTATATGCCATAAATTATGAGCAAATATCCATTGATTATGCTGTACCGTACATTAACCCATATAGCCAACATTTGGTAATTTACAGTGATACTTAAATTCTAAATTTATAAAAATAATATAAATTAAATACACCCTTCTAGTAAACTGTACATAATATATTTAATTACATAAAAACTGTAAGTAATTTGTTGAGATGTGTTTCACATAGATTTCGAAGAGAATACGGCGTTTGTATGTATGTGGTGTGTGTGTCCGTTTGTGTTTATACTATATGAAACAATTCTTGTTTTGTAGATAGAATTTACTACCTAATACACATACTTAGGTTGTTCCATCTAATTACTTTGTAGCAGTATTTTTACTAGTTTTGCTACGAACCGTTCCAAAAGGTTTTTGATGTTGAAAGTTCTGTAATGTTACACGTAGACGTCAGGCATTCCATTTTTAAACAGTGTGAGATTTGGCGTAAGAATTTAATTAGCATCTCCGTACCAATCTTAATAGATGGGTATTTGAAGTGTACTTTTTGACAAGCACAAGTAATTGGTGTCAAGTAGCTTTTATTTTTTTGTATAGTCTTTACGTTTTGGTTTGCAAAACATGTTAATACATGTGTTAATATTTATTGGATCATTTTCATTTTGGAACGCAACCTAAACAAAAATGTTTTGGAGTTGGTGAGTTGGTCTATACACCTAATCTTTCTAGACAGCTGTCAAAAATTAGCATTTAGTGTTTCTTTTAAGCACTTTCAACACCATTAACGGTTTTAACGGCCTATCTGAAACCGTGTGGTGCTTAAATGTGGTTTTACCATCAGCAAAAATGTTTAGAAGAAACGTACCAAATATTTGCACAATATTTTTTTATTTTACATCACACTATAATTCTTATAAATTGAAATTTAAGTGTACCACAGAAGTCCCTACAGAATATATGTCTATGTTCCAATTAACTTTTACTCTCTGCCAAGAGATTATCGTAAAGGTACCCCCCCTACTATGGAACTTAATTTAATTAGCTAGTTAATTTTTTTACTGACAGGAGTGATTTTCAACCGTATTTATGGCAGTGAAATAATTCAACTTGACAGCTGGAAAATTGCCCTGAGCCATGCGTTCCAAAACCACTTTTTCAAATTCCCTTTTGCTTTTTGAAACATAGTCTTGTTACACTGATTAAATAATAGTGAAATTTATCATATTTACTATGGCTGTATTTATGTATTTTGTTTACATTAATGGTGTATTCAAAAATTGTATGATAGTGTGTAATAATAAATAATTAAAAGTGTATTATAAAATTACATATCTTGTTAAATAAATGTGTAAACTATATATTTGAATGTACTATATAGATAAATAAAAGGCATTGCAAATCGTTATCCTTTCTAAACTGGAAAGTACAAATAGATTTCAATACATTTATTTATAGAACTAAAGTATGTATTTAGAATTGTAACATTTTTTCAAAAATTAATGATTTTTATGAGAAACTGTTAAATGATAGGGTTTAAAAAAATAGGCAAAAGCAGTCACTGTTTTTATCTCAGCCTATTCGTGTCCACCTGTAAACATATGTATGATTGCACAATTCGAAATCAACAGCTTACTGCTAGGTTGACAAACTGTGTCATGTTATCTGCTGGGATCATCAAACTGTGTCATGTTATCTGCTGGGATCATCAAATCAATCATCAAAAATCTTAGTGTAAAGTAAAATGAAGCTCTTAAATGTCAACACTTCTTAAATATTTAGAAAAAACATGTGAAGCCGTTGTTTGTCCCCACAACAGGGGTACAGGCCCCTCTGTAAAGAAAGGAGGCTTGGGCTATTAATCTAACGTGCTGGCCCGTGTAAATTGGCCGACAAAGTCAATCTAATGGCCACTTGACTAGCACAATTTTTTAAGCTGCCCATAAGGTTTAAAGACATAATACATACATAAACAAAGTCACATAATAACAGCTAGGATTGGCGGTTTTATGTGCTCTCCAAATCATCAACAAAAGAAGCTTTGAAAAATGTGCCACCCATCTAATGACTGCTTTCCTTGCGTTGTTTTACTTCGCATATCGTTTCCGATACACAAAAGTTACTGGGCCATGAACTCAGAAATTAAATACAAAGGATGTTATAATTACATACAATTTTTAACCTTACTATATTTCACATTATCCAATGTGATCGCACATAAATTAAATGGATTATAATAAAAGTTGGAAAAAAACAACAGACAAAATATATATAAATATTTAAAAATCATAGAAAATTAAAATATTGATGATTTTAAATTTAGATGCTTACTGTTTTATTCTCGAAATTCCAAAGTCAGTATTAATATGATTCTTCTGCATTCTTAATTTAATATAAACCTTCCTTAAACTGATGCTTGTGAGACACCGACTTTTTTGTTGCTAATGCAAAAATGAGCCAATATACTACTATACAGGATGGCTATTAAAGTGACGTCAAAAGGTTATATTTAGATGCCCTAAATTGAGGGGTAGCCGAATCACCCCCATTAATTTTCTGCGATTATTAGTAGTTTAAGAGATAGATCTTTTTATAGTTTTTGTCATGGTTTCCACCTGATATCGGTTTTTATTTTTTCTCTTTCTGTTACACATTTGTGATGTAAAGTTTTGCTTTGTGGTAAAAAATTATCTTTCATCTAGTCCTGCTGGAGGACGACTAGAATTGAGTCGAAATTTCAAAATTACAGCATAAAATTCAAGCATAAAAGTCGCAAAAGTTCTTCATATAAAATAGAAATAAAGTCAGTATTAAAAAACAATTTTTTTTAAAAAAACACTGCACCTCTATAGGGATTTTTCTTCGAAAACTAGCCTTAAAAGCAAAAGGGATGCTAAACTAAATGTGTGTTAAATAATGATAAATAAAAAAATACGGCATATGTTACAAAATTGCACTTGTGTCGTTTTATCCTAAATTTTGATTTGTTTTTTCGTTTTGTTGTTAATGATTTTAAAACATTATGGTTTAGAGATGTCTGATAAAAAGAGCAAAAATAAAATCAATGTAAGGTTGAAATTATGACAAAAACCTTCAATCTAATAAAATACTAACTAAACTACTAACATTCGTGGAACATACACATGGGGGTTATTCGGCTACTCCTTAAATCTAAATTTTACCTTTGAACATGACTAGCTGCACCCAATTACACTGTCTAGGCGCCGTCAACGGCGGAGTATATTAATCAAATTTATGTGTAGCTTGTGTTAATATCAAAATAAGAGTTTAGCATGTATAGTTTTTTTTTTCATATCACTAAGGTGGTAAACAAGCACACGGGCCGCCTGATGTAAAGCAGTCCCGTAGACCATGGACGTTTGTAACACCAGCGTAACAATTTGGATTGTATTATGTAATATCAATAAGGGAAGACTCAAATCTAGCGATCCTAGTTGATCGAGTTCATAACTACACAGGTTCACTCATTTAAGTTATCGATTTTGTATGAAACTCGAATCACTAGATGGCGCTAATTTCCTGCTTCAGTGCCTTTGTATGAGAAATGTCTCTTCCTCCTCTTTTATTTGGCATAACTGATTCATTTGATCTTTTGTATAAAGTTTTCGAATGTAGGCTATGATCTAGATCTAAGGTTAGTCATTTTTATTGGTGCATAATGATTTATTTGTTTCTATTGTTTTTAACTTTTAATTATGTATATAATAAGAATAAATAATGGCCAATATTAGAGTTCAAAATGCTTAGTGCAATCACTTTAATTTTTTTGAGTAAATAGATTTATATAAGTTTGTGTGGTGTTTTTGTTTCTTATGAATGAACTTTATTTAATTAAAGTTATAATTTATACCGTAAATTTTAATTGTATTATAAATTTTAGTACATATCGTTGCTTTTTTCCATTCTTGAACATTTCAACGATTTATCTACTATTTAGATTTAACTGATAAATATAATTGATCCAACAACTGTTCCACATTTGTATCACATTCCATATTACAGACTGTTTTAAACATATAATTAAATATTACCGTATTTGTATGTATTTTTGTATTGAGCCAACAAACTTCTGAAATTACTATGTTGTAAATAAATAAATAATTTTTTTTTGTGTTTTATTTAAGTTTACGGGGACTAATGCCATATTTAGCAACTATCAACTACTTGCGAAGAACTTTGTCAAACTCAATTTCATTACTGATACGTTATTCAATCACTACTTAAAAGGTTTTACGTGACATTCGATCATTAGTTTAATTACGAATGAGTTACGTGCAATCCCCCACGGGATGTGAGCAGGGGATCCTAGTGGACGGAGAGATAATAAATAGAACCAAAAAGCATTTTAAGTCGTTATATTTTTGAACACTAATAAGTCCTTTGGATTTATTTTTGATGGCAACATTTTCCTTTTCTCGGGTCTTATTCTTAAATCAAGTAAACAAATTATTGCTCTCCCTGCTGCGTTTACCGTTCCATGTTTGCCACTCGAGAGCTCATTCCCCCTTGGTTCTGCGAGCGATGTGGCCTGCCCACTTTAGCTTTATTTAAGGTAATAGCCATAAAATGTGATGACACCTATCACTTCTGTCAAGAAACACTAGTTTACGATCAATATTTTCGGAGATATATCTCTTTTAGTTTGAAAGCTGTCATCCGAAATGAAGATCTTGATGAGATCTAACACAAAGAAACTATTACACAGTTGTCAAACTATAAGAGGCTATTTTTTGTAATAATTGCATTCTTAGATATACAGGTACGTTTGAAGCGTGTTTCCTGGCGAATTTAGATGCGTAGTAAAAAATTACGTAAGTATGGCTTTTGCCCTCCTTCCCCCGAAATAAGACCATGTACAATTGTTTATTACCCCCTTGCACTCGAGACTTACGTAATTAATGAACGGCCAAGTACCTTCACATATTTTAAACTAGTTTCACTCCCAAGCAGGCATCTATACTAACATAATAAATGCGAAAGTAACTTTGTCTGTCTGCCTATCCGTCGGTAACCACTTAACGTTTAAACCGTTGTGCCGATTAAGATGAAATTTGGCATGGAGATTTTGAGTTTGAATCCCGAGAAAGGATTAATTAATTATTAGGCTACATAAAAAAGTCAAGAGTCGGTTTTTCTTTCTCTATTTGAGAAGTTGCAGTTGAAAACCTACACTGTTAACCGAATTGAATTTAGGGCGGGTGAAACAGCAGGAAAAAGCTAGTCTAAAATAAGTGTCGTCTGACGTCTAGTCTAATATTTTTTTAAATGTTTTAATTGTGTAGCTCAAGACAATCAGCGACTCCCTAGCAGTCTAGTTGGTAGTGTGACCGGCTGATGTGCAGAGGGTGTGGGTTCAATTCCTGCACCGGACAAACATTTGTGTTTGTTTATGTATGATATGTATGTATTTACAAAAAAAAATAATGTACATGTATTTGTATCCATTGTCTGGTATCTATAACACAAGCTTTACTTACACGGATAAAAAGGATTTATCTTTACAAGACGGAGTACTTTCTCAAAATATTTGGTTATTCCAAAAATATATTTTCTCAGATTAAAAATATATTTTTGTTATAAAATTACCACCTATCTGTTTCTGATACTATTTTATTCTTAGATTTTTTGTAATTTTAAGATAAATATGCTTATTTTGAGATTTAGTTTTATTTCAGTAAAAAAGATAGACTTCTTTAAAATGAAGAATTTAATCCTTTCTAAGATAAATCTAAATAATATCAACAGATGGTGTTGTACAGTTATTGACACTAAGCTAGAACGCGCTATTTAAAATTATTAAATACAATAAAATAATTAAATTGTTGAGTTAAAATACAATAGCGACAGATACTAATTAAGAACGCAGTTAGATATCTAAATATGGTGTTTTTGAAACGTTGGTAATGTGTATAAGTACCGTTATTTGTCATTCCATATTCTCAAACAGAAATATTTATTACCTACTCTGAAGAATCAATTAATCAAATATAATTGCTAGAAAAAAGAATAATATTTCTTATTGTAAGAAAAAATTTCCTTAATGGAAATCGAAACATTTTTCACCCAAAGCATAACTTATCTTTGACTCGATTCATTTGTTTAATTGCATTGAATATTTTTTGTCTTGGTACAAATAAATATTTTCAAGATTTTATTTTATTTTTTACTTTTACTAAGTAAATATTCTCTTACGTCTGTAGCTGTTTTTACCATGTACTTTGGATCCAGACGGCGCTGTGTGTAATGTCCAAATAAATTTATTTATTTAATAAAATAAAACAAAGGAGACAGTATAAATTATTTATGTTATTTATTATAAAACTATAAGCAATCTTAAAAATAAAAAACAAAATACCTCCATACAATTTTGTACACACTTTGTTATAATAACACACACACATAACTCAAACTTCTAGAATATTCTAGATTCTTGCACTAAATTGAGCACCAAAATTTGTTAACATCCATGTGCACAATATACAAGGCCTCAGGTGTTGGTGACGTTGTTGGACATTATAAGCAATTGCATTTTCTAGAAGTAGTCATTCTTTTAAATGATATAGTATGAGCAACTTTTGGACTGTAGGAGCTAAAGTCCACTTTTAATGGATATTCCTTAATTTTCAATTTCAAGATCACGATTAACAAATTTTTTGTCAAACTATAGCATCTGAAGGATTTAAAAAATATATGTTATAAAACTTGCTTTTGTTTAGTACACTACCCGACGAAGTGATCTCCATTTATTGTATTAACTGCCTAAAAAAAATCTGGAAGTGACCATTGTGCAAATTTTTCAAGTGTTTTTCATTTGGTTGTTTTGGTATAGAAGTTGATTAATAATTAGAATTGGTTGTTTTGGTATAGAAGTTGATTAATAATTAGAATTGGTTGTTATCTAGAGCATTAACTATTAGTTATAGAAAAAGTCAAAAAATGTGACTACAAAAGGGTAAAAATTAAAAGTTTCAAGCAACAATAGTACAAATAAACTTAGAAATACATAACAAAAACATCTCATAGAAATGTATATGATATTGTGTAATGATTTTAAGTACATTTACATGCACATCGTTAGTATTACAGAAATTAGCTTCCTGGTCTATATCTCTTAAGTTATATACAAACATTTTTGCGTTACTCTTAGTATTTTTTCAAAATAAACTGTATCATTATGTCCAACAAGATTTTTTTTCAAATTACATTAACTTCCAAAGGTAAGTTTTTTTGATGTCATACAATGATTTTATCTAGACATGAAACTAGATGGATTTATGAAAAAAAATCTAGGTAAAAGTTCAGACTAAAAATTGATAAGTAGAATTGTCAGCCAAAATTGCCATTGCTAGAGTTCCTACAAATCCAGAGTTGCCCATATCGTCATATTTAAAAGAATGTCCCTGTATATAATTTATAAAATCATCTGCCCTATCAGCATACCAATGTTAAAAAAAAAATCATAGGTAATGAAGATTTAGTTTTCACTCAAAATACCACCTTGGCACAGCCTCATTTATGTCACAATAATAAATTGTTTTATTAAGATAATTAAACATCATATAATTAAATTATTCATAATAAATGCTTTGCAAAATTTGATAAAAACGACTGTCAATTAACTACGTCACACATATAGGAAAGTCAATTATCTACGTCAAACATATAGGTAAGTATTTTAAAGATGCTTAAGTCTGGCAAAATCTTTTTTTTTTGTAAAACAATTAGAATAAAAAATTGCATGACAACGAAGGAGCAAGATGTTTAATAAAAAGGAAACCTGTGTTACTTTATAATGTTTTTATGAATGACCCCTAAGCTCCTGGGGTAAAACGAAAAAAAAAAAACTGTTTGGTCATGTGCACAGAGACATGTCTAATATATTACTGGCCTAAGCGGAGTATAGTGCTACAAACTACATATTTACATTTTATACAAAAAAGATTAAGAAATATACCTCTGGAACGCGTTTAAAAACGTTATCAGATGGCGCATCTGAGGATAGAATAGTATTTCAAAACTATTCTAAGTCTACGGAATAGAGATAATTTTCAAACTCAAGTAAAAGCTATTGCTTCTATCTTCTATCGTAGAATCTTAACAAGGCTGTTTATAACCATTTTTATTGTTTCGATAAATAAGATAAGTTAAAAATTATCAACAAACAATTAAAAATGGATTCCTTTTGCTGACCAACAAAATTTCAACAAGTTCAAGAGCAATAGTTTTTTTTTTTTATGTCACGACAGTGTTAAAGTACAAAAAAGGAATAAAACAGTAGGTACGCATTAAGGCAATTTTACATTTTCGCGACAGAAATTCCCGTTACTGACTAGACTGAGTAGGTATTCATTGTAACAAATGGGTTTTATGAAATAAGCAGCCCATAAACATTTTAAATTATTAGCTCATTCACTTGATTATGGCTGGAAATTTTTCGCTCATGATTGACTTAAAGTACTGCCTTGCCAGCAAGAAACATATCACATAGTGATGTTTAGAGAATCATAAATTAAATTTAAAGTTTAATTTGGCCGTCGTATATTTATGCAGGTATATTTCTGAAGGGGTTGAGCAGATATAGTTCTTTTATTGTTCCAAATGCACGCTTAGTGCGTATATTTGTTACATTTTCAAGGCCAATCTAAGAAATCGATAAGGACAAAAAATTGAGAATGGTTAAAGACAGTGACGTAGCTATAGTTGCAATAGAGGGCCGTTCGTCGGCCGAGTGTCTCCATTTCAGAAACACTCCGGCTTAACGGACTAGCTGCTTTGCATAGAAAGAGAATTAAAATACAATTTAAATTGAGATTTAACATTAAATTTATGTTTCCTGTCTAAAATGCATTAATATGTGATGAAAAACCCCCACTAATATAACAGGGTTGAGATAACATTAAATTACAACCTCAGTAGCTACACAACTGGCTTAAAACCTAAAAATAAACGGACATTACATCACAATCAAGGGTTAAAATGGAACACGAAAATACATAATTTAGGAGTGGTAAATACTTTGCAGGGAAAACCGTGGTCACCACCACAAGTATTTACTATTTAAAATATATTTAATATTGAAAATATTAAAATATATTTAAGTGCTAAATATTTTGATAACATGTAATGAAAATAAGTACTTACATTTGAGTCAATATATTAACACTGGGGATTTCTTGCATTTGATTTTCAATTATTGATCCTTAGAGTTTTGAAATTGGTGACAAATACCACATAATTAACAAATTTTGTTCTTTTTAATCTAAAGGTAAGTTCTGCATACAAATAAATAGCTAAAACTAGTTTTTTTAACGGATTTTTACTTCGCACTTTTGGTTTCAGCCTAGCATCCAACTAAAGCCTTGCATAAAGCGACAATATTCACAACAAGATATGTATTAAAATTTACTATAATTCACTCACAAACTTTAATAAGGACACTTTAATGTATTAAACTTTTTAAATATTTCTCCTTTTTCTTCAGTATATTACTAATATCTCTAATCATTGCTTCTTGACCACTCCTTAAATTTAGTTCTACGGGATCAACAAATGTTTCTTCTAAATTAAATTTTGAAAATTCATACTCTAACTTATTTTCAACAGTATATTTCGGCCATTTTTCGAATATTTCTTCTACAAACACTATAGATTGTTGTACATTTTCGTTGACTTTGGTGAGTAATTCGGACGTTTTTATTTCGTCAGGTGATTGATTTGTCTTCTTTTTGTGTTTTTTTGTATTCGTCGGCGTCACCAGTTCGTTGCAGACTCCAAGTAGGAAGGTTGTTATGCCTATGAACTGAAAAAAAAAAAGGTAAATACATAAATAGATGATTCGATGGACCAATGACCTTAAGAGGGTGGCCGGTAGTAGCAGCGAGAAGTGGCAAATAATAGGGGACGCTTTATCCAGCAATGAACCTAATGCTAATGATGATGATAAAGCAATTGATAACATTTAATTGTTCTTTAGCAAAAATTGGAACCCATGATGAAACATTATGTTTAGCCATCTGTCCGACCGTATGTCACAGAACTTGATTCTGATGATATTTTACAAGCCGGTGTAAAGTGCAGTTTTTTAATTAATAAAAAATAAAATAAAGAAAAGTTTATATTCCCGGGCCTCTAACTTTTCAACTCTGTGATCTAAAGATAACTTTTTACAAAAAAAAAACACACGGCTTCAAAAAGACGCAATAAAAATAATTACTTATTTCCAAAAATCTGATCTGAATTACAGTTTAAAGTTAATTTCATGCAAGTGAAGTGTGTTATAAATTGTTAGATACATAGACACCAACTTCAAACTGTAATTCAGATAGAATTTTTAGTAATATTTTTACATTTTTAGTTCGTCTTTTGAAGCCGTGTGTTTTTTTTTTTTGGTAAAAAGTTATCATTCGATCACAGAGTTGATTGACGAATTGCTCTTTTCGTACACTCAAACATCCATACTTGTAACTAAATTTACAATCATCAACATAAAAAACGTTTCACGAGTTTCAAATTAACACTAATTTATTTATTTTTTATTGAGTTTTAAATTCACTACATTAATATGAGACCTCGGAAAAGCCTTTTCAAAAAAAAAAAAGAATTTTGCAAATCGGTCTATATAAAACGGAGATATGCACGAACATACATAAAAAAAAATATAAACATCCAAATTGAGGTCCTTCTCCTTTTTTGGAGTCGGTTAAAAATCTGATAAAAATCATAATAGAGTTTTATAACTACTTAATTATAACGAAAACACTTTCGAAAAAAAAACTGCCAAGTTTTCCAGAACTGCAATAACTATCGCACTAAAGAACCCTTAACTTCTGAAACCATATTCTAACATAGGCAATACCAACCATAACCATACTATTAGAAAAAGTGCCCGGAACGCAATTTTTAACCCTATTAAGCCTATTACTTGGCTAAGCAGAGGCCACATAAACATATGCCACTAGGCGGTTACCCATCCAGGTACAGAACTCCCGACGTTGCCTTGCTTAAAATGTTGTGTCTATTGAGCAAATAATTGTGTAACAAGCTCCTTTCTCAAAACTTACCTCCAAATAATTGCTGATAACCTCAAGAACATCTCTCATTCTCCACATTAGATCCCCGTCCCACCGCACTTCAGTTTTGAGCTGATCGTGAGACGAGATTATGAGTTTGGAGACTCTCTCGCAAACCTCATGTGTGCTACTCGAATTGCCCATAGACAACTCCGCCACAATGGTCACCATCCATTTGTAAAGCTCTCTGTACGGCACCGGAGAGTTTACTAAGGCTACACGGCAAAAAGAAATATAAAGAATTTACTAAACAGACATATTTAATTAGGAGCTATTAAACTAGGGAATTATTTGTACTTAATTAATTGTAATATATAGTTCAGTAAGCAATTGCGTGTCATCCAGTGTTTTTTAATGCAATTTTTGGTTTAAGGGATTTCAATATTGAACACTTAAAAATGTATTTTTTTTTAATGGTTTTTTTTTATTTCTTCCACCATGAATTGGTTATTTTATTTGAAAATAACTTATTACAGCCGTTGGTAGAGGCAGTGACTGTCAAACCAAGGGGCACGGGTTCAACCCCGCACAGGACAAACATTTACGTGATTAACTTTTGTGTTTATTTTGAGTGGTTGTTTTTATGTATAATATGTATGAATATACAAAAAAGTATTTGTATCCGTTGTCTAGTCCCATACAAGCTTTGCTCAGTTAAGACCAGATGGCGTTGTGTATGTTGTCCAGAAATATCTATTATTATCATTATTTATTACATCTATAACCATATTTTTTTGGTAATTATCATTATTATATCTATAACCATCTCTTTTTGGCTGAAAGGTAGAAGAGCATCCAAAAACACATTTCGTTGTATACTTACCAATAATTCTAGAAGGAAATGGAGCAGATATACTAATCCTCTCTTTCTCACAATATTTCAGTCTACATTTCTCTATTGCTTCACTAAATGCATCTATACACATCTTTAGTTCCTCGTATTGCTGTCTCTTTTCATCAATAGATCGGCCGTCCGCCAGCTCTATACAAAGAGCAACGGAAGAGACTAGACCGTCTTTGAGACGGAGATATGCTATGTCTTGTTCTAATGTTCTACTTCTAAGATTAGGGTCTTTACATTGCGGCGGGTCCCAATTTACAATGACCTCTAAGTCTCGGTTATCACTGAAATTTGAAAAGAATTAATTAATTTTATTAATTAACAGTTGCTCTCGGAAGTTGTAATAAATATTAGATACAAGTTTTTTTTCCAGTAGCTCTGCCCACTCTAAATTTAATTAATCTAATTTGGTTATACTAAATACTACCGCCTCTCTGTGCGAACTTTTAGCTCAATTTAATGCTCCGTTGCGGCCTGATTAAGTAAAAAAACAAACTTACAAACATCCACATTTATAATATTAGTAGGATAGGATTAGGCTTAACAATAGCATATATATCACAAGTCAACAAAGAAAAACACTTTTTTTTGTGTTTGTTATTTAATAACTATTGTTTGATTTTTTACATTGTAAAATAACCAAAAACTCAATTTATAAAAAAAAAACCGTTTGCTTTTGTACTTTATGCGACTATGAATAAAAATACACGATTTTACCAAATGTTAGAGGTTACCATTCTTAATAAGCAAATTTTATGAGATAAAAATATTATTTCTTTTATAAATTAGGTATAAGAAATCAAAATCGCGTACACAGAACTCAGGCACCGAGTTCGTGTTTGCTTGTGAATCTCAAGATGCAGCATGCGTCGGCCTATCAGGTGAGTAGACAATCTGGTTAAAGCTGCAGAAAAGGTTTAAGGCTGTGGGCGAAAGCAGGTCAGGACCGTCTGTTGTGGAGGCGACCTTTGTTCAGCAGAGGACGTTTTCCGGCTAAGACGACGATGAAGATACTTAAAAGTATATCTTATAGTTGCAATAAAACTAGTCTAAAAAAAGTCTCGCATTATTACATAGAAATAATATTGATCTCCTTTGGGAAACAGGCGTGGTAAGTATGTTTACTTACGAAGGTACAGGTGCCAGAGGATTCGGTGCGTGGAGCGGCGCCGGCGGGCCCGCCAGCAGAGAGAGCAGGGCCCGCTCCCGTGCGGCTGCGGCGCCGCTAGCGCAGGCCGCGATGCGTGCGTTCCACGCGTACAGCTCCACTAACTTCTCGAATGTTCCGTACTTGTACGCGTAAGTCAGGTGCTCCACGCTCTACACAATAAGATATCGATGTATTTAATCCACATTAATATAAAAGCAAAAGTGAGTTTTTTTGTTCCTTCACGCAACAACGGTGTATCCAATTGAGCTAAAATTTGGAACAGAGATAAGTGAAGAGACGGAGAACTTTTTTTTTATATAAAGATTCGGCAGGTATAGCAAATTCCATGTGGACAAACTTTAGCTACAGTTATATCTTCCTATATATATATTTTTTTACTTTAATCAAGGACCAGCCGTAGAAATCCTACGCTGATAACCAAATTTAGCAGGTAAAAGCTATTTTTATATAAACCACGTTTTGTTGATAAGATGGTTTTGGCGTAGAGAGCTATGACATCCCTTAGGCATCAAAACGTTTTGTTTGCCAAATGTAAACAATCAAAATGGCCGATCACTATGTTTACAGCCTCACTGCTCCACCTTCCGCGCATAGAGATTGACCGATCGTTCGCTTGAAGCGTCTTGGCACGTGTGCGCTCGTAAAATTAATGGAAATATTTTTATTTCAATTAGTAAAAAAACTAAGTTTTTTTTTTAGTATGTTCCATTGTTTTTCTGGCCATGTTTAAATGTACATTTATTATTATCAAGTATTAATCAAAAAATAAAGATAGCTCAAAAACCTAACGCTCAAACTAAAGTTTATTTTACAGTTTAAACTTGTATAGTATTCACTCACATCCTTAGCGTGGTGAGTGTGGAAGGCCCTGGTGTCAGCTAGAAGTTGCAGCGCCCTGGTGCTGGCACACTCCGCCGCCAACCTGCCCGAGTGCATCCACCCCACAGACAATAATTGGATGTGCTTTATTTCAAGCTTCTGATACACCTTGTCTGCTGCCAGAGCATTGCCTGTAAAATAATAATTACATAATGATATTTAATGTTTATTTTACACAAAATTTAAATTATATAAAGCATTACAATAAATGGCTATAAATTTTTAACTCACTCGCTCATAAAGCAGCCTTTATTGCACCATTATCGGGTTCTTAACCCGTTACGCGTCCTACCACAGTGGTCTCTAAGCGTTTTGTGTCGCGGGGGATTTTTTTCAGGACGTCTTTTATCAGACAGGCTAATTGTAAGTATTCAGAAGTGAAGCCAATGGCCTGTCCTACGTTCTAGTATTTTTGGGTGGACAATATTTTGTGCGTTTAGTATTTTTTTATCAGAAATTGTTTTGGTAATTTGATCCGACCGCCATTTATATTGCGCCATTTTGAGTTGGATTTTGGATTTTATTAACAGTAGCATAGAGTTCATTTTGACCACTGGTAATGTGCTATATATAAAAAACTATGTATTTTTTTAGTAAATAAATTTATTATTACTTATTATATTTATCATAAACTTATCCTTATTACTTTTTTTTATACTGTATATATTAGGGAACATACCTAAAAATAAATAAAGAGGAATAAACAATAAAGTTAGGTGTATGTCCGTTTGTACGCGGCAAGGGCGGATAATTTCCTTAGTATGGGGACACTTGACGGGTAAATAGCTTTCATAACGTGCAAAAGCTTTTACTTCAAAGATTTTTTAATTTTAAATTTTAAGCACAAAGAAATTATGTCTATGAACTAAGTTTTTATTTTTTGAAAAATAAATACAACAAGTTTATTAAAAAAAATTAGATGCTATTATCAATATTTATATTATTAAAGTGTGTTGAAAACTGTTGTATGACACTTGTGGGCTCTGATCAATACACACTAGGCTGAATTTCGCCTACGACTTGGATTGCAGCCCGCAACCTCGTCTAGCTCACTTGATCATCATGTAGTAATATATACGCAAGTATAATAATGAAAACATATGAAAACCACTTAATTAATCTAGACCTTAAAATTTTATGAAATGTATATAATTCAAAACATTCACTATCTCTTCCTAATAATCTTTCTTCAAAGAAGCCGTTTTGTAATCAAAATAAAACTTTAAAAGAGTCAGGAAGTTACAAGTTTTAAAATTATTACACCTAGTCCTAAGCTTTACTTACCAAATTCGTGGAATAAAACTGTAAGTGCAGTAGAGCATTGTAATAAAGCCCCTGATGTTGAAATGTACATAAACTACAGTGACCATTTAGCATCAAGCGGGCCGAAAGCTTGTTTGCCAGCTCAAACTTCAATAACACTTCTATTACTACCTCATTCTAAAATAAATCTGTGATGAGATATATGCTCCCATTTACTAGAATATTCTTTTTGTGTGAATCCAACAATATCAACAATTCACCATCATCAAAGCCAATATCTTCTATTATTTAAGTTAAATTAAGTAACATAACAAAATTTCTCACATTTCTAAACTTACCAAGCAAATGGTAAAATTTGACTAGAAGTAACTTGGCGTGGAAGTTGGCAGGAGAGCGATAAAGCAATAGTTCCAGAACAGCTAGAGCTTCCACCACTGGTCCAGACTTCTGCTCCTGTAACGCTAAAATTTAAAATAACTTATTTTGAAAAATTTCTTAATTGTGGCCAATGGTGATCTAAATAACTATATGTAAGTACATAGTTTAGAATAAGGAAAATATAATATAAATATATATATATATATATATGTATATGTACGTCTGCTGTGTAATATTATATGTTACATGAATATATTTTTCTCGGGAGTTACTTTAAATCCCGTCACAGAGTAATTGAAGACTTTTAACCTATCACATGCTGCCCCCCCTATGCAATCTGAAAAACAATAGGCAATTTAAATAGTACCTAAATTTTGATTGTTTTTTATTTTAATCAAACTATTTACATTGTAAATCTTGTTTATTAAGTGTTTCAATACAAAACATGTATTTATTAGTTGATACATTATATTATGTTTCATTTGTGATTTTACAAAGATTACCTATTTGACGCACGCAATAAAACAGTATTGCAATAAGTTTGTAAAGCTAGTTGTAGTTAATTTACTTGACGATTCGAAAGTGTTCTTAGTAACCCATTTGAATAAAAAGATTTTGATTTGATTTGATTTGATTTGAAGGGTAGAAGGTCAGCTTAGTACAGGTCGTTACACAAGCACACAAAAATGTAAGTGCCCTAATCTAGAAACAACTATAACTTGCACGCTTGAAAGTACCATATTGCTTATGCTCACACACGTCACCATCCTATTTTTCACTTTAGTTGTAATTTAACTTTCTATTTCTGCTATGCTTCTTTGGCATGGAAGCTGCTAAAAACAGAAAAGCCGATGAAAATTAATTCGGAAAAATAATACATGTGTTTATGACAGTATAGTTAAAGATGTTTTTCATAGCCATTTTTGGTATTAAAACTTATTAAGAACATTTAAAATCACCATCATATCAGTTGTTAAATATCTGCTGGACATTGGCCTCCCCCTCATGTTTCCAAAATTATTGCGTCTGAGCCACGTACATAGGCCTTCCCGCGGGCCCTATGTTGTCAGTGCACCAAGTGGTTGGGCATCTCACGTTTTCCACATCGTAGTGTCATAGGACTCTCTTTACTATGGCAATATCTATGGCACAATAAATGTAACAACTATCAGACCCCACCACCTCTCTGTAACCTTTCTGTTGCCACTTGTATGGAAGACTCCTACATTTATACAGACGTCAATACCGTGATTATTAACGTAGTTGTATAGAGTGGCCAAGGTGTGTGTACAATTATCAATCTGCGTAACTGAATATCAGTAGTATGCGGTGACCCTAAAGTTTATAAGTACTATATAAAAATGTTACCAGCATAAAAGTAATGGTGTGCAGCCAATATAGCGTATCCGTCAGATGAACCAAATTCCGTAGGGTTGGTGGAAATAAATCCTTTGCTGATGGCTCGTAGGTAGTGACCCCGCAATGTGCGGGCTAATGCTACACAGTCAGACGCGGACAACGGACGGTCAGTCAAACGCCACGCACAGAGACACGAGACGTGGCGTTGAATATCGTCCAGCTACAAAGATAATACTAAATTGTTAAGGTGATACCAATTCAGTTTCTTTCCATACAAACTTCATTATCATAAATTTTACTACTTAATAAAAAAAAATATATTGTTATTTATATAGGCGCAAAAATCATATACACATTCACAAAGTACCAGTTAATTGTTAAATATTCAGTTTTTGTTGAAAAACAATAAGTTCACATAAATTAAGGTTTATAAGAGAGTTCTGTAATTTAATAACTAATCCTCCTTAAGGTAAAATAAGAAAGAAAGATCTTTGAAATCATTCACATGACACATCAAAACTATTTAACACTATATTAACAAACTCCATTACATCATAAAATAATAAGTGAGAAAGATAATGTTTACAAATATAAATTTAAGATTCCAAAAATTTTGTGCTTTCTAAAAAATAAAGTTTGACCTACTGTTTCTGGCTCACTGTGTTCATCTAATCCTAAACATGAAAGGAAATCTTTACTGTGCTCTTCTCTTTCTTTCTGCGGTATCATGGCTATGTAAGGCCTTAAGTCTGGGACAGCACATGGTTTATGAGCGAATACCCTTAAATACTGTACGCACAACGCCAGAGCACTGCCTAGTAATGCTTTAGGATCACCGTCTTCCGACAGCCTTCTCCATAATTCTAGCCTCGCCAAGTACGGTCCCCGTAAATTTCTACCCACAGCATTACTTTCAACCAATTGACAAATGAACTCATGACATTTCTCAGCTGTGTCATCGCAAGTACCTTCAGTTGTGTCATTTTCTTTCTCTTTTTCTTTCATTAGATGGAAGACAGAGTCAAAGTAAGGCATATAATAGTCCCATCTATCTTGATTATCCCAGAGGAGTTCCTTACATAGCAAATTCAGTCTTTTCCAATATCCTAGTTTTCTTAAATATGGTATGCAAGCTTGTAACGTCATGCCTGGAACTAGATTTGAATATAAAGGGCTTTCAATAAATTTTAATATCTCCTCCCATTTTTCTTGAAGTTCTAAAATCATAATGTACAGACGAGCTTCTTGTTCGGCTTCCATTTTGTTTTCAGTAATGAAGTTGTCTACCATCCTTTGTGCTAAGGCAAGCAGGATACCTTTTTTTGTTTTTTCATCAGATGATTTAGCCTGTTGAAATTTTTTATAACAATTACCATCGTAGTTAATAAAAGAATACCATAATTTTATTAACTACAATTTAAATATGTAATAGATAAAAAAAATTAATTGCTCATGATTATTATTATTAATTGATGTATGAATTTTTAATTTCATAATTGCAATGTATTAAAATTTATTCTTAAAAAATGTATTTAATAATGACTTGTACATTTACTGTATTAAAAAAATTAACTTTCACTTTGATTTATAAAATTACCTAGTAAATGTGTGAGCAAATAAGAAAAACACTTTATAAATTTTAAGTAAGAATTTACAAAGGTACCAAAACAATAAACTTTATCTTAATAATTATATTGATAGTGCTTCTATATTCTACTTCCTTTGTTTTTAAATTCCTTGTGTTCTCATGGATAGTTTGTAGATATATTTGTGTAATCACAAGGTTGAAAATAGCTTTAAAAAAAATAATGAAACTTTGTACTTATAAATAAATTTTAAGGTATAATAGAGCAATCTAGACTGAATATCACCTCCAGATATATAATGCTACTTGTCACTAAAACTAGTGATATTCATAAGCAGTACATTAGTAACATTATTTGACAATAAAGAGACTGCATATAAGAGAACCTCAGTCCCTTACATACATTTTATGACCATTTTCAGAGATGATAGAAATAGGCAAATTACCTACTTAGATTCTATTTTAAATCAGTTAAATGTGGTATTATTGCATAAAAAGGATTCTTATTTAAAAAAAACATACTTGCAAAACAATACTCATGACAGCCCAAAAGTAGTAGGGATTCTTCGGTGAGAACTTGTAGAGTGCCATAGCAGCTCTTTGCTGGGAGCGGTAGTCTCCAACTCTTACATAGGACATGAACAAATGAGAGTGAAGTTCTTCACTGGTGGGCTCTGCCTTGACCGCTGCCTCATATAGGGCACACACCTTGTGCACTGAAAAGAAATAAATCTATATATATATATAAAAAATATTAGTCAAGCATTTGCTAGGGTTTCTGAAATAGTACAACCCTTTCAGAAAAGGTGGCGCGCCAGGTGTTTTAAAAAAGAGAAACAACATTCTCCGGGTCAGCTATCTGTAATTTGATCCAACGTAAAAGATATGATAGTTTTTATCTCGATCTGTCGAGTGCGAGCCGGACTCGGTCACTTTAGGTAAAAACCAACGTTCTCTGGGTTACAGAGGGACGGCAGTGGAACAACGTTCGCCGGGTTACAGAGGGACGGCAGCGGAACAACGTTCGCCGGTACCGCTAGTATACTTATAAAAGATTTTTAATGTAAGACTGATTGGACAATAGAATATAGAATAGAATAAATGGAACTAGAGATATTTAGTGAAAATTAGATTCATAAAATCAATTTGTCAGCCATCTAGTTTTCCATTTAAATGTTTTTAACTTACATATCAAGCATGGGAAATATGACCAATATTTGTAATGACAAACCAAAATAAAATTTATTTTTTGGCTCATAAAATATTTACTACTAATATTTTTGTACTTTTATCAATTTTTACAACAGCTGCTTATTAAGCTAAATAATACTTGAGCAATGTACCTCTCTGACTGCAACATCCATACAAATATTATAAATGCGAAAGTAACTCTGCTGTCTGTTACCTCTTCCTACTTAAACCACTGAACCAATCTAGTCGAAATTTGGAATGAAGATAGTTTAAGTCCCGAGGAAGGACATAGGATAGTTTTATTCTAAAAAATTCAAAAGTTCCCATGGGAATAACTATAATTGAGCTTAAATAAACTATAGGTACAGCTATAGAAAACTTCATTAGTATAATTAAGGAGTTGACAGAATGCCACGCCGATAACCAAATTGAGGGCATCTGCAGTTGCTGGCAAAAGCTAGTAATAATATACATAAATCCATATTCCATATAAACATTATAAATGCGAGTGTAACTCTGTTTGTTTTTTACTCCTTCACACATAAACCTCTGTACCAATTTAAATGAAATTTGGTATGGAAAAAGTTTGGGACCCGGGGAAGGATATAGGCTACTTGAAATCGTCAAGTGTGAGCCTTTTGTTTTTATAATTTAGGAGTTGCCATTGAAATCCTAAACCGACAACCAAATTTAGGGTGGGTGGAACCGCAAGCAAAAGCTAGTATTGAATAATATCTAGTTTTCTGCAGCGGAGCTGTAGGTCAAAATATATTATAAAACTTAAGTGTGATTCAAACTCTGTAATGAAAAAATGTAAAATATTTTGTTTTCAAAACTTTATTATACTAAATATATATAATATATATATACAGTAGAGCGTCGATTATCCAAACTAATTGGGGGATGTGGGTGTTCGGAAAACCGGTATTTTCGGATAATCGAACTACCAATGTGTATATTGATTCAGCCACATATATTTACATACAGGTAAATGAAAACTATATTTACATTTACATATACGTGAGACACTCAGAAAGTTTTGAGAAACTAAAATACTAACTTCTATGAATAAAATATTTTAATTAAATCTTTTCAAAGAACTCTCCACCAGCCTGTATACAACGTCTGAACCAATTTTTGAAAAAAAAATTACCAGTCCACCGCAGACACCTCTTAAACAGCTTCTCGAACGCTGCTAATGCGTCTTCCAGCAATGAAATCTGTAACACTTTCACACGGTGCCAGATCAAGGCTGTAAGGAGGGTGAGCCAAGAATGTGACCGGTGTGGTGTCAAGGAAGTCCCTCGTTTTGAGCATTGACTATGCGGGCGCGTTGCCATGGTGAAGCAGTACCAGAGCCCTGTGTTTGGTCGCTTGTTGCTCATTGCAGTCAAACAAAAATTCTGGCAGGCATTGTTTGGTATACCATTCGGCGTTGATGTTACATACGAGTACTATTAACAAGTCAACAAGTCGCGACACGTGCGTGAGCACTGTAGCGCGGAAGGCGGGAGAGAGGAACGCGCGGGTCGGGCGGGCGTAGTTGTTCGGATAAGCGGTCGTTCGGTTGAGCGACGTTCGGATAATCGACGCTCCACTGTATATATAATATATATAATTTATATTAAATAACATCCCATCATTTAATAAAACAACAATTTCTTGCAGTTTTTTCATTGTTTATCATTGATTAATATTAAATGATAGTAACAAAGGAGTAAGCTAAATTTTTAAGGCCTATTACAAAAAAAATATTATGGAAGTGTGAAATTGGTTCTACTATAGAAATATTTGTGTAAAAGACCTAGTTTGCTCTGATCCACCTTCCTACAGATAAATCCATTGCCATCTATGAAAAAATGGAGCAAAATTGTTTTTTTTTTTGGTTTTAACAAAAATTTAGTTTGCAAACTCTCTATATGGTCTTTTCGACCAAATTGATTGAAAGGGAACCTGGTTTTTAACTATGTTTTTTACACAGTTAAATTTAGTTGTCATATAAATATTTATCACATGTATAATAATTATTATTTATTTACTAAAATTTCTAATGCAAAACAATCATGACAAATGAATTTTTCCAAGCAAAGTAATAGAGAATATTTAATATATTTTAATCAAGCCAGGATACTTTATACAGCCTGTCCCAGAACTCAAAGTCAAGTAGGCAACAGGCAAGGAACCAGACTTTAGCAGCTCTGATAAAAACATTCTAGTCACTTAGTTTTTAAGATGTAAGATCATTTTATAAGGTTGAAATTTGACACCTGACACCTTTTCAGGTATTGTGTTTGTACTATATCAATTTAATGCTATTTTTTTATTATTTTCGTCATAGAGCCATAGTCTGCCCTGCTGCCTATTGCTCACCCGGTCATCCTGTTGTACAGGCTGGAAATTTGACTAATAGGCAATGTTTCCAGCCTTTATGTCTCTATTGTTGCTGCACCGACATACCCTAACAAACCTTAGGCAAGGGTAATTTGGGCTATACTGCAAATAAAAATTTTGTTCATTTCATTTCAAACTTATGCAGGTTTCCTCACAAGGTTTTCCTTTACCAAAAAAGCAGCAGTGTGAACAAACAATGTCTCAAATTGAGTATTTCGAAAAAGACTTATAGATACATGTCAGGTTTAACACCTGCCCTTCTGAACAAATAACTTGAGTTAACACATAGTGTTTTTATTCTAAACAGCTGAACTTTACATCCTAAATTTTGAGGAATTTAGGACGATTTACTACAGAATCTAAGGAAAAACAAATCTTATAGTGCAGTTGAAACACTAAAAAAAATTGTTCAATTTTTCAAATTTAAAAAAAATTAAATTTACTTAATTCAGTATCATTGCTTTGGCTTTTCTTATCAAATATGGCTACCAACTCCATCGGCGACGAGTATGATTTACTTGAGTAAACAATAGGGTAACAACCCTACATGTTTTTAAAAGGCATTGGGTTGGAACACTTAGTTTTTGGAAATTTTGAGGTATAACTCTACTTGACTCAGTCGGTTTTTGAACATAATTATAGTTAAATTTACAACTCAACCCAGACATCACCATTAAAGACCGGATCACAATAGAGCAAAACTGTTTAGCAAGTACTTACTTGTATATGTAGTTCTTTTGTTTACATGTCAAATGGTTTTTAACCAGTCCTTCAGTAAAATTAATGAAGGCCTTTTATACATTATGATAAGAAAAATACCCTTACACTGTTGAGATTCCCGATAAGAAATGGTCATCGCCTGTAAAGTGGTGTCATCGCTTGGTTTTTCTTCGGCAAGTGCCTCAAGTACAACATGCGCCTCCGGGCCTTTGCCTAACCTAAAAAGAGCTAAAGCCTTTAAAGCTCGAGCCGCTTGCAATGACGGACTTTTTTTCAACACCTTCTCTGCTTCTTGCAAAGCTTTCTTGTTGTTACCATTGTCTAACCAGTCTGAAAAAACAAACAAATTTTTTTACCGCATATCTACTTAGCAACAAGGAAGTGCATTGCAAAGCATAATACTTGGGTAAATTACCATAAATTGGTCTCAGCCGCCGCTCCACGATACCACCATCATGCATGTTCTGTTGCCGCACCGCCATTGTTCATTTATTAAATCCTATAAAATAATTTCAATGCTTTTTCGCTTTTCGGCATGCAAGTCTTGTCGTTTGATTTTTGTTTGACAGTAACAAACTGTGTTGCCATCATTGGCTGTCGTGAACAGAGGCGGTGAAGCAAAGATGACTACGAGAGGCATCATCCATCAGGGTTGATGGACCGTGAAGTGCCGTGCATTTTTAAATCCCAATATAAGAATTGTAACATTGGCGCCTCTCCCCTCTAGCATATAAGACTAAAAATTTTTAAAAACCGGTCAGTATAGTGTCGCATAGTCCAGTTTCAGTTCTATACTTAATTTGAAATACCCAGCTGTAGACTTGTATAAACTTGTATTTTGACATCCCAAAAGTTGTCTCAAAACCTACATGGTAGGGTGAACCCGATTATTAAAATATAAGGTCAAAGGTCACAAAAAACGATTCTTTGCACATTTTTTACAAATGTCTTGTTTCCTATGGGTTTTTCGCTATTTGTATTTTTCATCAATATTGTAGAGGATTAAATTCCCCACTACTTTTGTTTCAAAAGTTTTTATATACGTTGAATCATTTTCGAGATAGAGGGAGGAGAGCGCGCAGCTAGAGCTTATTTAAGGTCAACCGGTAGTCCCGGTCAAAAACACGTCATAAAAAATTCTTAAAAATTATACTTAAGAATTTGTTAACGACCTAAACGTCATTGCAATGGTGGTAAATTTGAGTTCTTTAAGAGGACGAGGTCTCTGACGCGCGGGAGGTTGGTTTTATCCAACGAATTTTAATCCATGGGAACGCGATAACCTATTAACTGACACTGGGGTATTCAGGCAAGGAGGTTAAGGAACTTCCGATCAAGAAATGGCTTGGAGTTAGTGCTTCCAGGTCATTAGGATCCGACGAGGTCGAACGAAGCGGTCGTGAATTCAACACCGCTTGAAATTTGTGCCACAGTCCGAGCGAATTAAGTGAGTGAGTCCACGCCGACTGACAAACAGCGACAGACATGCGATACAGGCCTCCGTGGACAAGTCTGAAACGATCTCCAGATGCACAGCCTTGGAAAACAAACATATTTTTTTTATACCACTAAGGAGGCAAACAAGCTTACGGTCCGCCTGATGGTAAGCGGTTACCGTAGCCTATGGACGCTTGCAAAACCAGCGGTATCACTCACGCGTTACCAACCCTTCAGAAATCTAATAAGTTCTTTCTTCAAAGAACCCCATACTGTAGTCGTTGGAGAAAACCTTGGCAAGGAGCTCATTCCACAATCCAAGCGTTCGCGGGAGGAAGTTTCTCTGAAACCATATATAGACCTCTACCTGAAATCCAACCCAACCTTAGCGAAAGGTCGAGCGGGCCGGACATGATCGGACGGCAAGTCACCCATTTGTGGCTGGGTCAAGATTCCCTTACCCTATAACAAGGGATACATTTAAAAATAACGCTCCGAGCTGCTCGTCTGACGGACAAAATCCAATAGTCTCGCTGCAGACACGCCAGCAATGCGTTGAGACCGGCATGACAGTTCCTAACATGGCGGTCCCTGATCAGCAACTCAACAAAATGACCGCTCTTAAGGGCAACAAGAGAGGATGCCGAGCCCATTAGGGCAATTCTGAGTTACGAAGCCTACCACCCACTCGCAAAAACTCAGACTCCTCTAGGAAAAAATTAAGACGAGCAAGACTTCCCCGCAATTTTTCGTTCTCTGAACGGAGAAGACGAATTTCCTTCTCAAACGACCGGTGACGGACGGCCTGTACCAGTCGAACACAGGTGAGGAGGGAATCCTGACGCTCTTTAGACTGAAGACAAACTTGGCTGTGACCTGTTCCGTAAGTTGTAAAGAAACCTCTTGATACAACCGGTGACACCAACGAGCTTGTTGAGAGAGCTGAACAATCAAGCAGGGAACTCGGTGAAGTTTCCACAGTCTGCTCAACAGCAAAGACATTTAACCCCGGCAGAGGGTCAACAAACTCCACAACTGTATGAGGCCAAGTAAAGTGTCTTCAGGAGAGGCCAACCTGACCCACCAGAGCGGGTGATTAAGGACTTGCGAGGCAATTAGGCCCCGTGAAGCGCAATCCGAGGGATTCAAGGACCCTGGCACGTGACGCCAATCCAGAGACACCGCAGACGACTGAATTTGGGAGACACGATTGGCCAGCTTAAGCCAAGACAAAACGATTTGGCTGTCTGTCCATGCCGTGACGGAGTCAAATTGGACCCATTGACCCAAGGCGGAGATGACATGGTTCAGAAGTCAAGTCAGCAATGTAGCTTCTGATAACTCCAGCTTGGGGATCGCAACGGTGCTACCTTACTCTTTGCGACCACCAGATTGACGCGGACATGACCATTGCAACGGTGCAAAGATAGACAACAGCCGCATAACCGGATTCCGACGTGTCAGAGAAACCATGAAGACTGGCCCGATAACGACCTGGGGGTAAGATTGACCGAGGCATGGAGACATGTTACTGTTGTTGACAGTGTCTCAGAAAACCGTAGCCAATAAGACAACAAGTCTCCAGTCAACGGGGTATCCCAGTCGAGACCAGAAATCCAGAGCTCCTGTAGGAAATATTTGGCCCAAAAGATTACAGGAGCCACCCAACCATTGGGATCAAAGACGCGCGCTACTGTGGATAGAACCAGCCTCTTAATCTATAATAGGACAGGTTATAGTAGTAATATTCTGTTACCGAATGCACCGGCTAGGTGCTCAGGAGGTAGATTAAGTAGAGGGAGTTCAGAGGCAAGTAAAGAAACTACCTTTCAAGGGTAAGGCAGGTTGTAATGTATACTCTTTCACTTTTAATCATAACAACATTTAATAGACAGCATTAACCTAATCGCATAAGGTAATTCTTAACCCTTAATATATCTATAGATAGATAGATAGATAGATATTCCTTTATTTCACATTACACAAAACGTTTACAATAACAATTTTACAAAAAAACATAAAAAACAAGCATTCTACAAATTACATATATGGTTTGGTTTTTGTATACTGGGTGCTGTAGTGCAATGTGAAAAATGGACACCGCTCAGCATGTGCTGCAGCTAGTACTACAGCGCTGATTTTCAGCAGAGCCCAGTGGGAAGGCTTAACTCGCGCCGCAGTCGACGTGATTTGCAAATTTGCTTATACTATAATACTACAAATGCAAATATTTTTTATTCATATCATTAATTCAATAGATAGATAGATAAATCATAGATTATTTTTATTTTAAATGAAAATTACTGTTATAGTAATTGTTGTTTTTGTTTATAACTAATTGTTCACATAGTCCAGAATATGCAACAGGTCCTACAGGTATGTTGGGATAACTCTGCCGCCAGTTGGTAGATGCTTTTGGTGATTTAGAAGAAACAATTTATATTTAAATTTAAAGACACCTACAGATAAAGAAGTATTTCTAAGAGGGGGTGGCAGATTATTCCAGCATTTGGTAGCGGCATACCTAAAACTACCACGAAAGGCCGATGTGCGGTGGAAAGGCATACTGAGTGGTGGACTCACAAGGCGTATGGCCTTGTGTTTATTTGAGACAGCTCGCCACTTGAGCTTTTCAGACAAGTACTCTGGGTGACCCGACCGAACAATACCAAATAGCAATGTGGCCAGGTGTAGCTGTCTACGCAGAATCATCTTGAGTGTGTTAGCGCTATTTAAGTATGGTGTAATGTGAGTCCTTGGAGGTATTTTGTAACAGAACCGTGCACAGGCGTTTTGGACTCTTTGCACAATTTTTTCCGTAAGCGCTAACAACCGCGGGCCATACACAACATCTGAGTACCCCAGCAATGAGAGTATTAAGGAATCGCAGAGACGAATGCGATGATCCACGCTGAGGTAGTCACGAATGCGATATAGTATTTTGAGCCGATAAAAAGCTCTCTGACTTAGCTCAACAATGTGACTTTCGAAGTTCAAGTCCTCGTCTATTAAGACTTCCAGGTTACGCGCTTTTTCCACTTTTCCGACTGCAATACCCATAATGGACACATTAGGTGCTAAGGTGAGAATTCGGTCTTTTTGCGACTTTGATCCAAGAATCATGTATTTTGTTTTGCTAGCGTTTAGTACTAAGGTATTATCTTTGGACCATGCATCTATACGATCTAAATCATTATTTAATTTATTTACAGCATCGGTAGTATCATTAGGGTGAAAGGAGATGTATAACTGAATGTCATCTGCGTACATGTGATACTGGCAGTGACTAATCGCTTCGGAAACATCGGCTGTGTACAAAATGAACAGGACTGCTCCAAAAATCGTTTCATTTGTATTAATTGGCCGTAAATCTTTGTACTCAGTTACGTTACCAGTTTTTGGTAACGGTGTGACTATAGTTGTTTTCCAAGCCTCGGGGAAAATGCCGGACGTAATGGATTCATTAACTATTGATGTAATGATACTTAAAGTTTGAGGGAGAGTTAGAAGTAACATATCAAGGGGTATGCCATATTTGCCAGTAGCATTTAACTTGAGGGATTGTACTACTTTGATTATTGTGCCTTCACCAACTGTTTTTAGCTGAAACTCACATTTAGTGTATAGAACTATATAGAAGCTTTGTATTTTACATCATTAGAGAACTACCTAACTAAATAGAAAGACAGAGAAAACGCAAGCTCGCCTACACAGAGTTCAAAGTGTACAGTTTTCAAGCATTTATTAAAGATAGAAATACAAAAAGAGTTTCTTCGGTCTAGAGACCGATCAGCGATCTTGCACGTCGAGGACACCCCGCAGGTCTCCGCCGCTAAAGTAGGTAGACGCGGACGGGACTGATTTTAAGTGACCTAGCGACCTGTAGTGAGTAGTGTAAGATATGCCGCACGTGGCAGGCACAATGTAATGCCGCACGTGGCTGGCACAATGCAAAACTGCACGTGAACGAAGTTTACCCCGTAGCTACGATGTGGAGCGGTGTTCAGGCTGAAGCAGCGCTACCGCACAGGCCGAGGATTTGGAGCACAGAGTACAGCTACAGGCAGGCCGAGCATTTGGTATCTAAAGAACTCCAGGCCTCCCTCAGTGCTGAAGTCGCTAGCAGGCTGACGCGCACCGGCCCTCGCAGTAGTAGAGAATAGCAGCCTTCTCTCAGACTTCAGTCACGGCACAGAGCCGAAAGGAGAAGTTATAGTAATAACTATGAACCGCACTGTGATTCGTAATATAATGATTATTGACTTACCAATATGACACTATTACACAGCACAAAAGGAAAGTACACCTATCGTATCGCACGGTTTTATTAATTTTAATGAATGAGCGTAGGCAACAGCGTTGCAGAATAAAATAATGTTAATTTAATTTAGTTTTGAGCAGATTTTTATTGACCTACGTTAAGGCAACACATAAAGAAGAATGTTGTCATTTATAGATGTTAAAACAACTCAACTAACGATCTTTATTTAAACTTTATACGCGGATATGGACCTAGTAATGGATGTTTCGAAACTTCCATCGTTTCCTACATCATCCGGTCCTTTACCGGAGACGGACCACTTGAACGGTCGTTCCGTTATAAGCCCACCTCTTCACTGTGTCCGACGGTTCAACCAAGTTAGTGAAGATATCCTGAAATGGCCGATACTGAACTCCAAGGACCGCGATGGAGTCAGGATTTACAGGATTCTGGAAGAGGTTCCTGCCGATGTTCTGACGGCATTGGAAATCCATTTCCTCAGTTCATAACCACCTGCCCGTAACAAGCCGATTAGCTCATCCCTCAGGACTAACGCCTCCTCCACAGATGAAGCACTCGTACAAATATCGTCTACGTAGGCGTCAGAATGGAAGACACCAGCTGCACGCGGGAAATACGGACGCTCATGATCAGCCAAATGAAGCAATGAGCGGATTGCTATAAACGGGCTCGACTTAGCCCGTAGGTATTAGTGTTGAGCTCATAAACTACCAATGGAGAGGCCGGATCCTCTCTCCACAAAATGAGCTGAATTTGCCTATCTTCAGGGTGTATCATGACCTGACGGAACATCATCTTAATATCAGCCACAAACATGTGGTGTGTGATGTCCAAGATGTCTACCTAAAGTTATGGTCCCGGTAGTCGTTCAAGGATACACCCGAAGATGTAAGCGTCGACCCATCGAACACCACCCGTATCTTGCCTTTTTTAAAGACGGCGTGATGTGGAACAAAATAATGTTCGTTGCCTTCCCACTCGAACTGCAAACCGACATGTGATCTAGGGATTCGTATTCGCGCATAAAATCCACGTATTTTGTGCGGAATTCCCTATCACAACGCATCCGGCACTCCATGGGTAATAATCTTTTTACGGCTATTTTTCAGGAGTCACCCAGGTGCGGACGAGAAACTAGGAAAGGCAGTCGAGTAAAAAACCGACCAGAATTTGACGACCCGTATTGGCGAGAAAATACGAATCGCACTCGTCGTCGACTGGTCCAAAAACGCTGAAGGGAGTCAGCGAGCGAGAGTCCCACCTGCACCGACGAATCCGTAGACGCCTGAGCGGCGAGATAAAGGACCCACCTGGCTGGAGTAACATGGCCTAGCCCAATCCGAGCAACCTTAGGACATCAGCGCCAAGCTCCACATGACCAGGTAGGTGGAACCTTTCATCGGCCAACTCCTAATTCCGCGAACTTACCTGTAAGCGGAGACGCTTAAGATACCCCTGAGCGCCTGAGTCCAAAATGGCGCGCAAAACTACACCAGGTCAGCGCGGTGAATGGAACAGAACCTACGCGGTGTGCAAAACAGGTGTGACAGGTGGTGGAGAGGCTGGTGCAGCGGCTGCCACAAGTCAACGAGCGTTGGCCCGACCCGAGCGCCGTACTTACCCCCGGGGCTCCTGTGGCTCATAATGCCCCACGTTAGAGCCCGTATAAGCATACGTGTCCCACGCAGACATAAGTGGCTGCCGTGATAGCCACCGGATCCTGCCCTCAATTCGCGAGCAACGCGAGGACGCTTCGCGATAGGGAGGGGCAGAGGCTCATACTCTGCGTTACGTGCCCTCTCCGCAATACCCACCTGAGTGGAAGGGGCACGAGAGGGTGGTGACGGACGACCATCCCGTGAGCTCGCCCGCAGTGAGCGAGGCGGGGAAGGTCGATGTCGCACTGGGGACGAGGGCGATTGGGTTCGATTCGGCGGCGACGAACCCCAGCCCGTGCAAGCCGTAGACACACCTCCATGTGCCAACCGAGGTCTATCCTCTCGGATGGGCATGCACAAATCGGGGTGGTGACCCCCACCACACTTCGATCAAGGTCGCGGCTGTCGGCAGTCTTTGGCTAGGTGCTCCCCCAAACAATAATAGCATAGGCCTAGCCTACGGGTCAGAAACCGTTTTCGGGCCACCCCAGATTTTCTGAACTGGTGAAAATCCCGAAGGGTGTGTCCCGGTTTGTTCGTTCACACCCAACACCATTCAGTTCATTCGACCGTTAAAATTCTGAGGGGCCGAAACGACCCGATACCTCGCGATGTCCGGGACGAGGTTGCTGACGGGGTCCAGACGGGGCCGGAAATCGTGCTTCAATCGATTCAATCAATCGACGCCGAACTAACTAATTAAAAATTTAGATGCGAGATGTGTTCTACGCACATAGTTGTGGACGAATGACCATAGAGTAGAAAATATGCGAATGACTGGTGCGCGGCAAAAATGATATCTAAATCGTCACACCGGTCCGAGACGAGTAATTCACTCGTACTTTTCCGAACAGTTAATGTTTTCTTTGTTTAACTTGTCTGTCTTAGCGCGTGAGCGCACGTGTTGTTACAAGGCATCGTTAATTTTGCCCGCACAAGTTATGTCGATAGTTGACATGTGCAAGCGGGGAAAACATGACGTGAGTTGTGTTGCTTGCATAGCTACAAGACAACTAACTGACTCGACAGTTCGACATTATTCGAGAAGTGAGCAACACATACCCTCTGTATTGGTTATGCTATTGTATCGACTTATTAAATATAAGATAAGGAATTCAGCTATGCCTTTTTAACTTCGTCTTAAGACCAATCAACCCTGCGCCAAAAATTCCTATTTTACAGAATTGTTCCTGGAAATTAGGACCCCTATTATAGTATAGTATGAACCTTTCTATTTATAGCCAGTACAATTATTTTTGATTATTTTTTGTTTGTTAAATTAAACAAACAATTGCAGGATTTTTAATTACTGAAAAACTGTAACTTATTTGAAAGCTCAATTTTATTTTTCCTGTAATTACATTTGAATGTTAACAAAATATAATTTTCGTACCCAAAGATAAGTTATACAGAATAACCTAGTTTTATGTCTGTCACAAAAAATATCCTAACAAAAAATATAGGATCAATCACAGAAGCAGTCCCCGACTTCCAATATTTCCAAATCTGGGTAAAGAACCTTGACCAAAAATGGGTTAAAAAAGTAATATGTAAAAATCTTAGAAGTATACTAAATGGGCTTCAGAAAATTCAGAAAAAAAAATACAATTTGGTGTACAGAGAACCAACAAATCATGCTGCGATCTGTCATATCTACCTCACGAAAACATTTATTGTACACGAGTAAAACAAGTAGCATATATAATATCCTGATGTCCTGATAAGAAAAATATTAAAGGTCAAACATTTTGACCCACACTTATCCAGTGCTAAAAAAGAAGCTTGAAAATTTCTTGGGCAACAATAGAATAGAGGATTATGAAGATCTTAATAATGCCACAATGGAATACCATTTATATTATAAATGCGAAAGTTTGGGGAATGTTTGTTACTCAATCATGCCAGAAGCTAACCGGTTTTGGATAAAATTTGGCACACACAGACATAAGTTATAGTCCGGAATTGCCTATGAGCTACTTTTATTATCCCAAATATTCAAAAGTTCAGACGGGAATAACTATAACCGAACTATAGTTAGAACTATTCCACTTAACGAACTATAGTTACAACTATAGCTTGCTACAGAAATTTTTTAGTATAATCAAGGAGTTGCCGAAGCAATCCTGCGACGATAACCAAATTCAGGTCGAGAGGAGCCGTTAGTAAAAGCTTGTGTTTTAATAAATCCTCATCTTGATCCTCACTTATATATCTTTATATATATAATTCTACTGTACACACGTATGTCCCTGTCCTCCTATACGGCTGGACCGATTTGAATGAATTTTGTTGTATGCGTTTGGGTGGCGCCCTGGGTGGTTTAGATTCACAAATAAGCGCGGCAGATGGCGCTGCAGTCTAATAAAAGTAAAAGCCAGTCTGTTTGTTATGACCTTCACGTCATCATAGAGCATTCAATAGTCGCAATCGCAAGTCGCCCGTCAGTCATGCCCCTCAACAGACACAATGAAAACGGATCTGTCACTAACATCCTAAAACTAAATCTACCTACTAAGCCAAACTTGCAATAACATTGCTGAACGTTACATTTGGGAGCTTGTAAGTTTCAAATGCAAGGTTCCAACATTCCAGTAAGCTTCCAGCGATCCCAAAACGAAGCCCTAACTGCCACGCCAGAAGTAATGCCTGTAACTTACCCAGTCCTGATCACTAAAATGTATCATAACTTTAAAAGGTAATGTTGCATTAATTTGATAATCGTAACTTTTGAGTAAGTTACTAAGTAAAGTTTTAGTAAGTTTAAATTGAATATTAACACAACTTTAAATTTGTAAAGTAACAGAAAGTTATGATGCGAATGTTACATAAACGTTACAAATGAAACTTTACACTTTCATACAAACGAATTTCTCACTTATTTTTGACACTTGCTGATCAAACACCACGAAATTTTGAAGATATGTTCAATATCTAGGTCTGCAGTGTGCCAGTATTCTATCAAATTTTATAGTTCAAAAGTTATACAAGATTCTAGTTTTTCATACAAATGGTTTTAAAAAGATTTCTAGTTAATAGAACGTTTTGCAAGATTTTGGAAAAACCACAGACCTAGATATTCGGCTTGGGATTATGACTTAGAAATTTCACAGTGATTGATCAGTAAATGTCAAAAACAAATGAGAAATTCGTTTGTATGAAGACCGCTGCCAGGCGCCGCGAAGTGTATTCTCTTAACATAGAACAAATGAAAATAGAAGTAGAGAAAACCAATCAATCAATCAATCATTTATTTGTAGAAGTAGGTACATTGAAGTTCTTAGATTTCTAATAGGTACAGATAATTACTTCCTGCCTACAAAGGCGTACACATATTTAGATGTTTTAGGATAATATTTAATATTTAAACAATTCATCATAAAATTAAATCATAAAATAAATTATGACATTCATACAATCATAATCAAAGCAATAAAATTTAGTCATTAGAATTTAGTTTGATGTCCTTTTTAGCGAATACTGCCGCTTCAGAAATATAAAGTGACGGTACAGTGAGAATTTTTAGTCTTTTGAAGTGATCTTTACAGCTATCTCTTTGGTGTAAATTACAAATGGCACGTATACACCGCTTTTGAGCTTTAATTATGCGTTCCTTCTCAATTGAGTTACCCCAAAATAAAATTCCGTATCTTAAAGTAGAGGCTACATATCCTTGATATGCTGTTAGAACTGTAGTTTCATTTGTCTTTTTTCTGAGGCAGTATAAAGCATATGAAAATTTATTAAGCTTTTTACAAATGTTATTTGTTTGCGTCTTCCACTTCATGTCATTATCAATATTTATACCTAAAAATTTTGTTTCTCTTGTTTCGTTTATACTTTGGCCCAAATAATTATATTGAGTTGTGTGTTGTCCGGTTTCTTAAATGTCATTATTTTTGTTTTACTTAAATTTATTTTCAGATTATTTTGACTGAACCATTCTATGATCCTTTTGAGACTTTCGTTGATTTCATATTCCAAACTGTCAATATTGTTTACCACATAGGCTACTGTACTACCATCTGTAAACAAAATTACCGGATGACCTGTAACTTTTGGAAGATCATTTATATAAATCAAGAAAAGTAGTGG
Organism: Apoda limacodes; assembly: GCA_946406115.1. NCBI lineage: Eukaryota > Metazoa > Arthropoda > Insecta > Lepidoptera > Limacodidae > Apoda > Apoda limacodes. Next base: position 16,727,341 of record OX291559.1, read on the forward strand.
CCCTAGTACACTGCCTTGGGGTACGCCACTATTTACGAAGTTTGTTTTTGAAGAGTATATTATTTCTTGTTTTGTATTTGGACAGATTTTACTTATCTCAGTCATTTGTTTACATTTTTTTAAATACGATTCAAAAAGTGAGAGTACACCACCCCGGATACCGTAGGCTTCTAGTTTACCTAATAGTATATTGTGATAGTATATTAAATCCATAAATAGTGTACAAACTGGGACTCTGTTGTCTATGTTAACCATTATTTTGTATAAAAAGTCATATATAGGCCCTATTAATATTCTTGTTCTTTCTGAATCCATATTACGTCGGCGTCGTGTTTGGGGGGAGGCCCTATTAGGGGAGGTCGTTGAGACTAATCTCGCTATCCGGATAGCGAGATCGTCATCTGGGGCTGTACGTGCAGTAGTACGTGCCGAGGCCGCCTAACGATAGTTTACGATCGTGCCGGGTCGGTCGGGGGATGAGTGAGTAAGTAGGTACTTACCTAATATATGAAAAAGTCAAAAAAATACTAATTACTTGGACAAAAGAACTTTTAATAGAAATACAAAACTTATAAGTACGTAAAATAACATCTTTAGTTAACACTTCCGCCCTAATAATAGTGTCTAACTAAAAATTAGAAATTAATCAGTGTGTGAGACGCCTATATAATTTTAAATCTGCGATATCTTCTTAAATGTTAGGTAGGTACTTAATGCTAATGATTTTCTTTTACGAGGAAATTTAATTTATATGAAATTCCCAACGTAACCAACTTATTTATTTAGATAAGCATTAAAAATATATTGGTCAAAATAACTGCGAAAGTATAACCCACAAAAAATTTAATATCAGTTGCATTAAATGGTCATTGTGAGTTATCCGCAGTATATTGACATATGTCATATTGTGGACTTTTTCGCAGATATTTTTGAGGTACAGAATTCTGTAGTACATCATTTTAATATAGGTATCTCGTAAAGTTAGAAAAAATGCGCCCAAAATTCAATATTTTTAAAAAACATTAAACTTATTATGTTTTCTGTAAATATAAAATTCATGAATTATACCTATAAGCTACTCGGAAGAAATTATTTGAATGATAGTGAAAACAGCGTACCTAATTTAGAAGATTAGCCCAATGGGATATAATGCAGGAAAGAACTTTGTTTCATACTATGGTATATGTAGGTACGTATGTATAGATCAGGCGTTGTAGGAATCATCCAGAAGGCAGAGCACGTTTCGAAAGCTGTACGTCTCTATAGAAATGTTGAATATGTTTATATTGAGTAAGTAGGTACTTACTGAACCAATTATTTTTTTATTTTTCAAAAATTTCGCTCCCCTTTGTAGCCTCGAGCCCTAGGCACGTGCCTATATAGTTTGCCGTAGGGATAAACGCCTCTGTGTGTTCTGTATCTAGATGTCTGACCGGCTACAGTCATATTTTTCTCAGCTTTTCCGTGGTTTGAACGGAGCGTAGAACCTTTGGTCCTGGTTGCTGTCATATTATGATTGCAGTCATTAATCCTAGTCAGTCTTATGGGTGGATTGAAAACTATAACAGATAAGTGGCCATTAGCTAGACAAACGTCCGCCATGTCTAAGCTTTCTTTCTCCAAGAAGAGGCCTGCCTCTGCAGTAGGGCCTATAAGATTTCTACAATTGATACTGGGATTGTCGACGGAAGTCAGCCCCTAAGTTTAGTGACGCAGTTGGTAGAAGTGACTGCCTGCTGAACCAAGGGCCCGGGAACGATTCATTCTGTGTTATAAACAACTTATGAATGTAAAATAAAACAACAAAATGAACATAACACATCAAATATTTAATCTAACATAAATTATCATTAAAAAAATAATTTACAAATGTTTAATTACAACTAGACATAAAAATTCTACTCAAACAGAACATCGCCTACCCTTAAGTTCTAAGATCGCGTTGCTCAAAATAGTAAAATATCTCATTCTTATAAACGCTATGAGATTCCTATTGCAAAACTCAAGTCAAATATTTTTTTTTTTATCTTGTCAATAGAGAATCAAAATACCGAATTTTACCAAGAATTAGATCCCATAGCTCATTACGTAGAACAGTGCAACAAACTTCTCAGACCCGGTGGTCAAACATCAAAGCTACAGTTACCATATTAAAATGGTGTCAACTTACGCGACACTAGCGACAGACATCGGGTCAGAAAAGTTTGTTGCACTGTACTACGTAATGAGCTATGGGATCAAATTCTTAGTAAAATTCGGTAATTCGATTCTCTATTGAATGACATGCCTTATCCATAATTTCTATTTATAGCGTTCCGTAACATAAATGGAAAAAACAGAAGTCTTTTAGGATAACTTCGTTGGCCGTCTATTGGTCTTTCAGGACCCATTCTTTCAGGAACGCGTGGAGTTGTCAAGTTGAAATTAATAGGTTACATCAAAAATCAAGCTTTTAACTTATCGCAATAAAAAAAAAATATCAATTCGAACATAAAAAAGTTTTTGAGATTGCTAACTTACATTTGCAGTTGGATACTTAATCGCGAAATATATCGATGTATGGGAAGATATTTTTTGTAACTACAAAGTTAAGTTTGTCGTTAAATCCGACTTTTCTATTAATTAGAGCGACTTTTATTTTCAGTATTTTGATCATTTTGGTGAAAGTAGCTGTACATTTAAGGATATCGTGAAGTTACCTTTAGGCACGTTTTGGGAATTACTCGAATAAACGGGCAAATCTTATCGGGATATGATTGATAATGACCGCAGCATTCCACGGGATACCACGGTATACAACAACATCCAGGGATACTCCAATTTTTCTAACGATCAACGAAATATGAGCGCTAATTATATCTATTGTAACAATATTGAACTTAGTGAGCGTCAACCTTTATGCGGTGTTAGAAATTTAGCGACGAATCGTAGCAGATCAGAAGAACATCACAACACACACCATACATTCGTTCCTCGAACTTCGTACAATAATATTGTAAGAAGTATCAGTATAAAAGGCAGTGGAAGTCAGTACGTGCTAATTTAATAATTTACTTAGCTCTAAGATCAACGGTTTCGAAACCGGCGTTAGGAATTGTAGCAAATTTAGCTGCCGTCAATTCAGGGGGTTGCTCTAGATAGGGATGCCTTTTTGTGTCTTGGTAGGGGAAAAGGTGCAGGGGGCATTATCTTGGATTTAAGCAGGCTTTTTATCCTCATGCCTCCTCTGTAGTAGTACAAATAGATGCCTGCCGGGAGCCACACTGCAACCAGCAATGCGACAATGACAATAACGAGGCCGTATAATCCGCTGCTAGTAGATTCTTCTGGTGTTGCTTCCGTTGGTCGTTTACTTGGTGGCGCCACCGTTGGGGGCACATACGGCCAAGACCGTCTGGCAGACGTGCCGAAGCGTCTGCCTATGGCTATATCGGCACAAGCCCTAAATTCTTCCTGTGGGCCACAACCTACAGCTCCTGTGCCGTCTGCACAGGTTCCCCAATTATTACCAGCTATATACCTCCATTGAAATACACAATGAGAACATTCTAGATCTGCTGGTAAACGATACTTCATCTCATATACTTTATTTCCATCTTTTGGATAAAATTTGGTATTGTTCCCGTAACCAATGGTCAATACGTGCTTATCCAAGCAATCCTGACTGGTGTTTTTAGATTCTTCGAAGACACGGAACTCGAAGTGACCCATATGGCTCGCCGTCAACTCGACTTTGACTGTGATAACCTCTTGAGGTCTATAAGTTCTTACAATCACTCCTTTGTAGAATCGTCCTCCAGTTTCGTGGTCTCAAGGAACTGGAGAGTCCCATGCATCTCCACAAAGTCCACATTTTCCGCCGTTTCTGATCCACTGGTGCACTCATGGTGGATTCACTAATACCCCACAGCCTAGTTGGTGGTCGTCATAGTTGTGTGGAGTTTCGAAGCCGTCCCGCCATTCTGATGCTCTGGAGGGCGGTTCCAGCAGCCTGCCATGTCCACTTACTCCTGCCCATAGTGTAGTTAGGACCGCGAGACCACAACACATTATCTGATCACATTATAAAAATAAATGTAAATTTAACTATAAAAACATTTTTGCATAATTGCCGTCCATAAGACCTGCCTACATAATATGATGGAAACGTTATAAATTATACAAAGAAAAAGGTTTTTAAAACATTTTTTCCATTTCGGGGGAGTTTGAATCCCCAAAACCCCCCGTGGATACGCCTATGCCAGTGTTACAAGTATCCATAGTCTAAGCCTTACCCTTAGGGGAGTCCCCCCGACCGACCTCGGCACGGTCGTAAACTATCGTTAGGCGGCCTCGGCACGTACTAACGGCCCCAGATGACGATCTCGCTGTCCGGATAGCGAGATTAGTCTCTACGACCTCCCCTTATAGGGCCTCCCCCCTAATACGACGCCGACGTCCCTGGGTTCGTCGGCGCCCGCAAGTATACACAAGGTATCAAAGAGTGCCGGGGAGCTTCTTGCCCCCACTCAAGCGCAACCGCACCCGCGTAACGGAGAACTCCCCTCCTGGCAGTGAACTTCCTTCGGGTTCGAGACTCACGCTCAAGCTGAGGCTCCCCCCGCAGGGAGCCCTTGAGCGTTGGGCGCTATATGGGCTGATGCTCCTTCAGAGTCTCGCCCCAAAAAGCCCGGTGAAGCAGTAATGGCTGCAACAGCCAACTGCATAGTCAGTCAAAAAAAAAAAACATAATAGGGGAGTCACGTTTATTGTTAAAGGGGGTCTGTTAAAAAAATAAGACCTGTATGTGTAAGTTTGTATTAGGACGCATATGATCATAAATTAGGTTTTTTGAAAATGAAAATGAATAATCAATTTATTTTAGTTTAGCTAGTTACATAACACTTGTTATGCTACTTCTTACAATAGGTTACCCTGTGACGTAAGAAGCAGGCAGGCTCTTTGCTCGTTCAATATGAAATAAAATATACGGTTAGTAAATGAATAAAGGATAAGGATAAAGTAACAGTAGTTAGTTTCAATTTCCCTTCCATATCATCTAATATAGAAAAGAAATGGAATACAAATTAGTGCTGGTATTTAAGTAGATCACACAAAAGTTTTAACAGTTAAGTATGTAAGCAAAGTAAATAAATTTAAAAAATTTAATAAAAAGAAAAAAGTAAAAAAAAATTTATATAAAATTAAAATAAATTTAAAATGACCTAAGAAGATAAAATTAAAATCATACTTTTATTTCCAACAGTGTTTTGGTTTCATTATAACTCAGAATACAGAGCCAGTCAAACAGAGTCTTCTTAAATTGTCAAAGAGTATAATAATATTTAACATGTTTATGATATTTCAACAGTTTATTTAAAGAATGGGAGAGATAAAGTTGAAATGTCTTGCAGCAAATGCAGATCTGACACTATGTAGAGGATACTTCTGTACTCTTTTAGATGATTGTGGTAGCAACGGAACGTACTTAGTATGATACCTTTTCAAACATTGAAAAACAAAAAGTTGGCGCACAGTAAGCACCTTAGCATTTTCATATAGTAATTTAGTTGGATACAAACGAGGTAATTTAAGTACTGCTCTATGTGCTTTTTCAACTTAATCAATGTATGTTTTACTTGCACAACCCCAAACACATATACAGTATGATAGTAGGCACTAACAAAGGGCTTTATATGTGTTATTTGAAAATTGTCTATCTGCTACTGTATGAGCTGTTTAAAAATGAATATTAGTTTTCTAGCTCTCATAGAAATCATGTGTAAGTGCTCTTTCCAGCTCAATTTGTCATCTACCATAACTCCTAAGTATTAGATAACCGTGACACGAGACAGCACCTCACAATTACAACCAGCTGCACAAGTTCCATCAACTCGATTATAGGGGAATGTGTGAATATGTACATTTAAATCAGTTTTAGAACTACACACTGCAGAGGTCTTACTAAAGCACATATATTTTGTTTTCTGGGTATTTCAACTAAGAAGATTGTCTTCTTCTAGCAACCTGCTCACTCGTATTAAACCTGTCTCAACCACAGTTTTAACAGCGTTCCAGGATTTATCATGAAAAACTATTACAGAATCATCAACAAACATTATTAAATCAGCATAGCGAAGCTTTACATCACATAGTTTATTAATTTAAAAAAGAAAGTATTGTATTGTATTTTTCGGCCCTTATACACAATTATATGGTACCAAATTATTGTCCTGTATAACCGGGATGTATAACCCTAGCTATACCTTTAATCATAAAACAGAGGGTTATGGATAAACTGTTTCCTAAGGTCAGGTGTGGTCAGTATCTTTCTGTGGTTTGAACGGAGCGTAGAACCTTTGGTCCTGGTTGCTGTCATTTTATAACTGCAGTCATTACTCCTAGTTAGCCTTATGGGTTTGTTGAAAACTATAACAGTCGAGCGGCCGTTGGCTCGACGACAACCGTCCGCCAATGCACACTGGGTGGTAGACTATGGCTTAAGCTTTCTTTCTCCAAGGAGGGGCCTGCATCTGCAGTAGGTAGTAGTAGGTCTATAAGATTTGTACGATTGATATTGGGATTGTCGACGGGAGTCAACCCCTAAGTTAAGTGGCGCAGTTGGTAGATCGGCCCCATATACGACGGGCTGTGAGAATTGTCGACGATCACACTAACTTGCCGTATCGAACCCTTAAGTCTGAAGAGAGACTTTGCCTCCTTGTGTGTGTTCTTCCGCTTGTACAATAAAATGTGTTTCGAGCAATTGTTCGAAATGATGCCCACGGTTACTTTCTACCATCGGCGAGTGGTGACTCGCCAATGGGCAGGGAATTCATTCTCACACTTTAGAACCGAAAATGGTCGCGTACAGCGCCGTTTGAGAGAAACTTCCTACCGCGATCGCTTGGGTTGTGGAATGAGCTCCCTGCCAAGGTTTTATGTAAGCACTACAGCATAGGGTTCTTCAAGAAAGAAGTTATTGGATTTTTGAAGGGTCGGTAACTCGAGAGTCATACCCCCGGTGTTACAAGCGTCCATAGGCCGCGGTGACAGCTTACCATCAGGCGGACCGTGTGCTTGTTTGCCACGTTAATGATATAAAAGAAAAAAACTGGTTGCCTGTAAAGTCGGTATACGGGCGAAAGTTTTACGTGACAATGATTTTATGTCTGTCTCTCTCGCTCTTAGGCGGGCGCGTGCCTCTCACTCGCTCTCATTGTGAGCGCATAACGTGAGCGGAGCGTAACGCAGTTTCTTGAAGTGTCACCCGGCAAACCAATTTATAAGACGTTGTCACGTCAAAAAAAACGAGTTGCACTCTGGGAGTGCCAAGACATGTCTTTGACATTGTCAAGAAATAATAATGTTTGTTTATTTACTTTTTTGACGTAGTATATTTGACATAGCAATCTGTCATAAAATTAAAATTCCATATCCAACCTCCCTGTACTACTCATAATCGCGAATACTTAAAATAAAAATTATAATAGGCGTGGCATTACGGTTTCCGTCTTACGAATTTCCACGATTAGGACACGTGACCTGACGCGAGTTTATCATTTTTTACCCATACCAAAAAAAGTGCACAACGCCGCTAAAGAAGTTTTCACTTCAAAAAAGTGACTACCTGCTGAACCAAGGGCCTGGGATCGATTCACTCAAACATCTGTGTTATAAACACGTATGAACGTATAATGAAACAACAAAATGAACATAACACATCAAATATTTAATCTAACATAAATTATCATTAAAAAAATAATTTACAAATGTTTAATTACAACTAGACATAAAAATTCTACTCAAACAGAACATCGCCTACCCTTAAGTTCTAAGATCGCGTTGCTCAAAATAGTAAAATATCTCATTCTTATAAACGCTATGAGATTCCTATTGCAAAACTCAAGTCAAATTTTTTTTTTTTTATCTTGTCAATAGAGAATCAAAATACTGAATTTTACCAAGAATTAGATCCCATAGCTCATTACGTAGTACAGTGCAACAAACTTCTCAGACCCGGTGGTCAAACATCTAAGCTACAGTTACCGTATTAAAATGGTGTCAACTTACGCGACACTAGCGACAGACATCGGGTCAGAAAAGTTTGTTGCACTGTACTACGTAATGAGCTATGGGATCAAATTCTTAGTAAAATTCGGTAATTCGATTCTCTATTGAATGACATGCCTTATCCATAATTTCTATTTATAGCGTTCCGTAACCTAAATGGAAAAAACAGAAGTCTTTTAGGATCACTTCGTTGGCTGTCTATTGGTCTTTCAAGACCCCTTCTTTCAGGAACGCGTGGAGTTGTCAAGTTGAAATTAATAGGTTACATCAAAAATCAAGCTTTTAACTTATCGCAATAAAAAAAAAAATATCAATTCGAACATAAAAAAGTTTTTGAGATTGCTAACTTACATTTGCAGTTGGATACTTAATCGCGAAATATATCGATGTATGGGAAGATATTTTTTGTAACTACAAATTTAAATCTGACTTTTCTATTCATTAGAGCGAATTTTATTTACAGGACTTCGATCATTTTGGTGGAAAAAGCTGTACATTTAAGGATGTCGTGAAGTTACCTGTAGGTACGTTTTGAGAATTACTCGAATAAACGGGCAAAATCTTATCGGGATATGATTGATGATAACCGCAGCATTCCACGGGATACCACGGCACACAACAACATCCAGGGATACTCCAATTTTTCTAACGATCAACGAAATATGAGCGCTAAATATACTACAGGTAACAATATTCAACATAACTTATGCTGTGCCCTGCCATTACGTCAATGAGCGTAAACCTTTATGCGGTGATAGAACTTAAGCGATGAATCGTAGCAGATCAGAAAAATCACAACACACACCACACATTCGTTTCTCGAATATCGTACAATAATATAGTTAGAATTATCAGTATAAAAGGCAGTGAAAGTCAGTACGTGCTAATTTAATAATTTACTTAGCTCTAAGATCGACGGTTTCGAAACCGGCGTCAGGAATTGTAGCAACTTTAGCTGCCGTCAATTCAGGGGGTTGCTCTCTCGATAGGGACGCCTTTTTGTGTCTTGGTGGGGCAACAGGTGCAGGTGGCATTGTCTTGGATTTTAGTAGGCTTTTTATCCTCATGCCGCCTCTGTAGTAGTACAAATAGATGCCTGCCAGGAGCGACACTGCAACCAGCAATGCGACAATGACAACAACGAAGCCGTATAATCCGCTGCCAGTAGACTCTTCTGGTGTTGCCACCGTTGGTGGCACATACGTTGGTCTTGGCCGTTTGGTAGACGTGCTGACTATGGCTATATCGGCACAAGCCCTAAATTCTTCCTGTGGGCCACAACCTACAGCTCCTGTGCCGTCTGCACAGGTTCCCCAATTATTACCAGCTATATACCTCCATTGAAATACACAATGAGAACATTCTAGATCTGCTGGTAAACGATACTTCATCTCATATACTTTATTTCCATCTTTTGGATAAAATTTGGTTTTGTTCCCGTAACCAATGGTCAATACGTGCTTATCCAAGCAATCCTGACTGGTGTTTTTAGATTCTTCGCAGACACGGAACTCAAAGTAACCCATATGGCTCGCCGTCAACTCGACTTTGACTGTGATAACCTCTTGAGGTCTATAAGTTCGTACAATCACTCCTTTGTAGAATCGACCTCCAGTTTCGTGGTCTCGAGGAGTTGGAGAGTCCCAGGCATCTCCACAAATTCCACATTTTCCACCATTTATGTTCCACTGGTGAGTGAATCCTCCACAATATAGTTGGTGGTCGTCATAGTTGTGTGGCGTGTCAAAACCGTACCGCCATGCTGATGCTCTGGAGGGAGGTTCAATCAGCCTCCCGTGTCCACTTACTCCTGCCCATAGTGTAGTTAGAATCGCGAGCCCACACCATATTATCTGGAAAAAAAATAAAAATAAATGTTAATTTAACAATAAATACATTTTTGCATAATTGCCGTCCGTACCACCTACCTACATAATATGATGGCAAGGTTATAAATGATACAAAGGAAAAGGTTTTTAAAACATTTTTTGCATTTCGGGTTGTTTGGAACCCCAAAATCCCCCGTGGATACGCATATGTAAAAAGCACGCCATTGTTAAAAGTATCCATACTGTACGCGTAAGGCAGCCTCAGGCAAAGACTAAAATATATATATATGGCTTTTAGGGAGGTCGCATTTATTGTTAATCTCTTCAAAAAATAAGACCTGTATATGCGTAAGTTTCTATGAGGACGCATATAATCATACATTAGGTTAGGATGTAACAATTATTACTTATATATATTTTTATTGAATATGTATATTGACAAAATACTTTTTTCTGTAAAATTTTATTAGATTCGATTCAAAGGTGTCGGAATTATAAGACGGCATGCATATGGACAGACGTCAAGAAACTATTAGGGTCCTGATTTTACCATTTGGCTATGGAATCCAAAAAACTCCATTGGCCAAGATTGTAGGGTAAATTTAACGGATTTTTACTATAGGAACCCGGTTCTTTTTTTCCAAAATTTTTTATGGTTGACAGAATTAACGAAATACCGTTGCTAGACATTTTCAATATCACAATTTTCAAAAAAAGTTTACCAGAAATGCCTTCCCACGAAGCTTTGAATTTTTGACTGTAACTGCGCAGGGTTCAGTATGACTTAATCTAAGAATTTCATAAGTTCTGGCCTTAAAACCATGATACATTATTGGCCGTTGTCTCTCGTACTAAAAGCTAAACGTAATGTGAAAGAAGTGCCAAATTACATATGGTTTGAAGAGAAAGTAGATAGGTACATATAACTACGTACATAATATATCTACTTCCCAATGATTACTGAAACTATTTTTACACAATAATAACTACATAGTTAACTAGAGCGTAAAAACGTTCATGATAAAAAAATTATATCGGCAAACTGCGTGTCCAGTAAGCATTTTATACGTAGGGTAGGTATTCGGAGTCATTCGTAACATATTTCAGCAAAATAAAATTAGAAATAATGAGTCCGTATAGTCCCGAAACTAGTAGAGTATTGCTTAAAAACCACGCGTACTCAAGTAAATTTTAAAATCAGAAGCAAAAGGTTAGATTTCCGTTTCAAACTTAAATAAAAAAAAAAAAAACTGGTCAAGTGCGAGTTGAATTATATTGTATAAAATCCAGTACCTAAGGACCGAGCTCTGCTCATTTTTTTAACAACGCCATCTATTGTCAAATAGCTTAAATGTTGCTTAACAACGCCGTCTATTGTCGAGTAACTTTAGTGTTGCTGTGTCGCTAAAAATAATAGTATTACTGCTCGCCAATAGATGTCAGGAAGAGTCATATTTTTCAATTTATCATTGCCTAAAAACACTGATAAAACGACGTTTTCTAAAAATGAAACCTTGCTAGATCGATTTATCGCCCCCGACACCTCCTGCATATTAAATTTCATGACAATCGTTCGAGCCGTTTCCGAGATTCAGATAATATATCTATATATATATCTATATATACATATATATACAAGAATTGCTCATTTTAAGGTATTAGACTCTTAGGTACATTTCAATCATCACATTTAGTGATGGTAATGATACTATATAATGTTGTTGCATAAAAGGATGTTATTATAAGTAAAAGAAGTTTATTTTAAATGCCAATATTACATCAAAATTTAATGTTGAATCAGTGAATTACCTCAGTGTATATTTCGTTGCATTGAAGTTGAGATATGCAAGAAACTTGGCTAAGTTCGTAATACTCGTAATTTAATTCGTTCGTAAATACTGATAGGTATTATACGTACATACGATTGCATAGTGCCTGGCCATTTTCCTTTCCGCAATTTCTTGAATTCGTCACTTTCGTGACTTGATTCATAAATGTGTTTTAAATGCTTAAAAAATACTTAATGCTATGTCCTCACATTGAACGCATTAAGATTTCGTGTCTCGGTTTCCGTAGTCAAATTACAGCAAAATTCAATGTTGAGTCAGTGAATTCCTCAGTTAACTCGGTCTGTATTTTTTTGGATTTAAACAATTACTAACAGACATGAAACTTGGCATAGGTTCGTCATTCCCAGATTTCAGTAATTTTTTTAAAGAATATATAAATCAAAATGTATCACGACTCATATGAAATTAGCCTGTTTTTTATATTTATATTTTTGACTGGACTTTGCAAGCGGCTTTGCCCGCTGTTAATTCGGTTATCGGCGTGGAACTCCTTAATTATCTCCTTAAATATGCTAATGAAGTTTGCAAGCTAGCAAGCTATAGCTACATCTTTTGTTCTTTAAACTCTGTTATAGTTATTCCCGCGGGAACTTTTGAATGTTTCGGGATAAAAAGTAGCCTATATGCTATTCCAGGACCTAACCTATGTCTTTGCCAAGTTTCATTCCGATGCGTCCCATGGTTAAAGCGTGATTGAGTTACACACATCCATCCAGACGTACAAACTTTCACATTTATAATTAGTAGGAAGGAATTAATTACATTATTAAATTACCTAGAATGACTATTTTATCAAAATCAAAAAAATCAAAATCAAAATTTATTTATTCAAATTAGGACTTTACAATCACTTTTGAATCGTCAAAGTTATGAAATTCTATTTTTTGAACCCTACCACCCTCCCTCCGGTTCACAATGTTGTTGATATCTACCGAGAAGAATCCGGCAAGAAACTCGATAGCTACTATTTTTAAAAAAAATCTTAAAAACTACAAATACAATAAATGTTATAAAGAAAAAATTTAAATCGTACAATTTTATATTATTTCCATTTTGATTTGGTTTACCTATCCATCCTGTAATTGAGCATCTACATTCCCATGGATTTTTATCATTTACATAGTCCGCAATATTGTAGTATGCTTTTTTACAAAATAGTTGTTTGATAAAAGATTTAAATTTACTTGTTGATAGCTTTTGAATATTAATAGGAACTTTGTTGTTAAAGTGTATACATTGCCCGATAAAAGAGTTACTAATTTTGTGTAGACGTGTATCATGCACCAACGTCACTTCTTGCTAAAATTATTGATATTTTTATGTACATATAAAAGATTTCCACATATGTACTGCGACGCTAAAGTTAAAATATTTACTTCCCTAAACCTATCCCTCAGAGATATCCTAGATCCTAATTTATAAATAGCACGAATTGCCAGTTTTTGTAACAAAAATATTGTATTTACATCAGCAGCGCTACCCCACAAACAAGATACCATATGTCATTAAACTATGGAAATAGCTAAAATATACTATTTTTGCAGTGTCGACATCGGTCAATTGTCTAATTTTCTTGATAGCATACACAGCAGAGCTAAGTTTTTTGGCTAAGTTCTGAATATGAGTATCCCATTGAAGTTTGGAGTCCAGCGTTATGCCGAGAAAGACTGTTGAATCAACAAGTTTTAATTGCTCGCTATTAATATTAAGACATGTTGGTATCTGACTCACATTTGGTAATTTAAATTTAACACATTTGGTTTTGTTCTCATTAAGTAACAAATTTTTAGCGTTAAACCAATTTACAATTCTGGAAATTTCATTATTTAATTCATTATAACATGTCTGTCGTCATTTAACTTTAAAAAGTAAAGAGGTGTCATCAGCAAATAAGACAATGACATGGTTTTTATATGATATGGGAGATCATTAATATAAATAAGAAATAGAAAAGGACTTAAAATTGAGCCCTGAGGGACTCCCATAGTGATTGCTGATCCCGGAGATCATTCACCGTTGACATCTATTTTCTGTACTCTGCTACTCATGTAGGAGGTCAAAAGGTCGAGAGCTTTGCCTCTAATACCATAGTGATGTAGCTTCCTGATGATATTTTCATGTTGGACACAGTCAAATGTCATAGATAAATCACAAAAAACTACAAGAGCATCATGCGAATCCTCCCAGACGTTAAATATATTTTTTAATAGTGCCACTCCTGCATCGGTTGTGGAACGGCCTTTCATAAAGCCAAACTGTTTACTACTAAGTAGATCATTAAAACAGAAATGGCTTAACATTTGAAAAAGTATGATTTTTTCAAAAAACTTTACTGATACATTAGGGATAGGTAAACATTTTTTTCACGCAGCCTAATGTCATTCAGTGCAAATATATGTATCTACTGTACCTACTATGTGTGGAGTAACTATGGTTAATAACACCATCGTTAAGATAGGATGCATTTAAGATTGCAAGTATTTTTTTCTCTCAAGTGCTGCAACATTCAGCTTTGGAAGCAACGTATGCACTTAAAAAAGAAGTTAATTTTTACCTTAATTGCAACCTATCTAACTATACCCAACACAGTAGGGTGCGTGAGCAAAATGTTAACCGATCTCATATCCCGCAAAATTGAATGTAGAGAGAGCTACCCTTGATTATATCTTTCTTAAAATCTGAAACAATAATAATAATTTAAAAAGTTTTGAGATATCTGCAATAGATTCTCATTCTATGGAACCCTAACTTAAATATATTTTTTCGGACAAATCACACAGAAATATCTGGTCCCAAACTAAGTAACGCTTGTACTATGGTTGTCGTGATTATTATGGTTATTGACTTCTAAATAAGAAATTACGCGTAGTTGCGAGAAACGGACCTCTTTTAAAGTGAAATTGATAAATGTGTTTTATTCAACGTAAAATAGATTTACGTTTTTATTGAATGGAATTTAGAGATACATAAAAAAACCATAAATGGATAAGGTGCATGCCCTACGTGGGCTGGCAGTTTGCCCACTGCACAGGTGAATGACTGGCACAGTGCTCAGCCAACCGCTTCGTCATCACCATGTAAACACTACAAGACCCCTTCACCCGATCATGACATTGACTTCACAATGTCAACATGTAAATTAGCTTTCTTAACGCACATTTCGTGAAGAAACCTAGTGTCATGGTATTGATCTCATTACATAGCAGATCATAGAAAATGTTTAATTTATGAATCGTGTGTGACTGTAATGTCTACTTTAGTTACGTAGCGGTAATTTTTTTCATCATTATCATTACCATCAAGACTTGTAATTTTCTTGTAGTATGGAAATGTTGTGCTACTAGGAACTATAACTACAAGTACTACCATAGGCCTATTTAGGATTTTTTTCGAGGGGATCCAACACTATAGTTTTTTTTTGTTCAATCCAGTATACGAAAAGTTCATACATAGAAAAAGGATTTTATATATAACCTTTTATATTACAAAATAATATTTGTTGCGTGGGAGGGGAGGGGGGGGGGGGAGAGAGGGGAGGGGTTAGGGGTTGAACCACCAAAACCCTGGGTACTCCTATGAGTACCACGATCATTCGTATTAACAGTCATTACGGATTTTACGAGTATTTAGGGCACTAAAGAAAATTCTTGTACTGGTAACGCCGTTTATTCATTCTTCTCAAACACAGGTTATCATAATAAAATTGTATGTAGGTAATATATGTCTTTCCTTTTCTTTACGCAACAGGACAGCAAGAAAGAAGACGCTAGTATATTCATTCGCTGATCGACGCAAGCACACGTCATTCAAATTTCGTTAACTGTATGTCTAACAACCTTTTACGCCCTTAAAAGGCCTGTATGTACCCCGGCAAAGGAGCGTATAATGGCTGAGACGTAGTTCAAATATATGTTAAGCTTATAAATATGTATATATTTATTTCTTAATTTTAAATATATATTTATTCCTTACTTTTAAATATACTTATTTCTTTATTTTAATACAAAACTGGCGATTCACACGTACATGACTCCTGGACATTTTCATTACAATTTTTGCAAGGATGGAGGAGTTATAAGATTGTGATATACAGACGTCCAGGGCAAAACTAGGAGGGTACTATTTTAGCCATTTGGCTACGGAACCAATACGGTTTTTTTTTTTTTTTTTTATTTTCGTTACTTTTTCTTTTTGCGATGCTATAGTCTGTATCTCAATGCTGTAAAATTATTAAGATAAAAGTTCTTGGTACTGGTGACGAATCCTTTCACGCGAGTGTTAACCATTGTTCCGTCTGATAGCAGCCTTTCGATGTGGAAATTAGGTTACCCAGGAAAATCTTGACATCTCAAGGCATTCCATCTTAACGGATGACCGGATATTTGTATTTACATAAAGTAAACACTAGTTTGGCTGATACCTATGATTACCAGGTCATAATGTACATAGTATTTGGGCATAGCCAGAGAAAGGCAGGTACTTGTCTGCTCGTTTGTAACTTTAGGACATAAAATTAAAACAACTGTACCTATGGCACAGATAATATAATACTATTCTACAACATTTGTTAAGATTAACATCAAATTCTAGAGAAAACGAATTAAGGTAAAAACAAATGAAAAAAGTTTTGTTATTGTGAAGTAATGCAACGCTTTCATCACGGTGGTCTCGATCTTGAGAAAGTAATTAGGCTTAGAAGTGTTATAAGACATTCGTTTAATTATTGTAAGATGTATTGTCTTACATGGTAAGGGCAAGTTTAAAACTACAAGCGATTTAGGCATTGGATTGTATAAATTTAACTATAGTGACTTATAAAGTCCTAGCAGGTAGTTACATTAATCTAACAAATAGAATTAAGGTATACATCATACATACATAAAAATTGTGTTTCTTTGTTTTGGGACTCCGTCAAGGTTAGAGTCTTGGAAGAGGATTTATCATAAATGCCATATCTTTGCTTCATGATCATCAATGTGAATAAATAATTTTACACCAAAGATGAGGCCGAAAGATTAAACCTCGAGCCAGGACTTAAACCTGCAGCAATCGTTTCGTTATCGTTAGTCCATGTTAGTGCTCTATAAATGGAGCTATCGAGGTACAATTCTGGCCAATTGCTGCTCTGAAAATACGCTCGTTACGAACGTCAATATCAACTCCTAGTGAATTATAAAGTCCTAGCACTTACATCAATCTTACTAATAGAATTAAGAAATACATCGTGGAAATAATATTATTCGTTTTAAGACTACCGAAAATAAGAATTAGTCTTCAAAGCAAATATAAATTTTTATTTACATTAAACAACTAGAAAACATTTTAAAGTTTTCACCCATAGATTGATGTGTTATTTATAGGTTAGGAGAAATCTATTTCTATGGAAAGTCTAGTCATCTCCTCCACATTTGGATATTTCCTGTCCCATGTATACAGGATGTTAAAAATCTTATAATTAAACATATGTTCGGTTGTTATAAAAATCACCTATGAAATATTTTTTTCATCTCACTACTAGCTACCTCCCACTAGCTCGGAAAACTATTCTTTATTGTTCGAAATCTGCGCGCATAAGCCCATTTGCGCGCTAGCGTTAAAAGTTAATCGAAAAGTGTGTTTTTGTATAACATACTGAAGTAATTTTTATTGTATAGGTGAGCTTAATGCTATAAATAATTAAAAGTCATAAAGTCATTTACTAAACTAGACTAAAAAGAAAAGCGGACCCAAATGAGAACTCTGTGGAACACCTGATGGTACGGATTTTGCTGGTGATTTATATCCTTTTAATACTACTTGTTGGGTACGATTATGTACGTATGAATCGCACTATTTAAGTAGATATCCATGTATGCCAACGAATTTTAGTTTCTAAAGGAGAAGCTCGTGAGACACTAGATCAAAAGCATTTGAAAAATCAGTAGAGATAGCGTGATTCTTTTTATTTTAGAAAATTATATGCGTTTAGTGCCTTATATACAGTATTCTATTTCTAAACGAAGGAACACTTCATGAATGACGCTTGCTTGTCAAATAACAAGCATTCGAGCCAAATAACTATTATGCAGCCTTGCGGAACATATAACTATTTTTGGGTCCATGTGTATTCATTATCTTCTTCCATCCGCATATCGCTTATGATTTGTGCTGTAATTTTTTTGTATTGACGTGAGAAATCTTATAATCCTATACGGTGATAGAATTATAACTTTCTTGTTCATATTAATTTCTAAACTAACTTAACGACTTAAATGTAAGTAATTTATATGCACTACAAAAAGTGGGTTATAAACTTAAGTACATAGACACTAACTTCAAACTGTAATTCAGATCAGATTTTTGGAAAAAAGTTATTATTTTTACCTTTTTAGTGCAGCATTTTCAAGCCAGTTGTTTTTTTTTTTTAAAAAAAAGGTTTTTATTTTTTACTTTTGAGTGACGAATTGCTTTTTTTCTCGTACACTAAAACATCGACACTTGTTAGCGACGGACCACACGAAATACCTAAATAGATTTATCATACAAAGACAAAAATGTAAATAAGTTAAAATAAGGATTTTTTATTAAATAAAGTCTCATTAGACACTAAGGGTAACGCTAAAAAATAGTATGTAAAGTAGGGTGTTAGTAATTTTGTAATATTTTTGTAAGTAAGCTGATAAATAAATAATAAAGTCTGTAAGTGACGAAAAATAAAGTCACAACAGTTTAGGTTTAAAAGTATGTAAGGTTTGCTCAACTATGTATATTTCAAAGTAAAAAGGTTAAGTAGGTAGTAAAATACATAAGGAATTACATAGAAATAACTTAATGTTAGGAAGCGCATGTACTTTAGGATCGTAAATAATATCTCGTGTAAACTAAGTAACTATAGGTAATGTCAGTAAAGATTTAATATGTAGGATTGTCAATGAAATAATAGAAACTATGTAAAATAGTAGCTTAGGTAAATAACCAAAATGAATTGCACAACCGAGCGCGAAAAACCTCGGTCCGTCTCCTTAGGCTATTTTAACGCAAACGGTCTTCGAAACAAAAGAGAGGAATTATCGCAATTCCTCTCGGCCCAAAAACCGGACGTCTTCCTCATCCAGGAAACGTTCCTAAAGCCCGCTGTCCGCACCCCTTCGATCACGAACTTTTGCACCGTCCGTAATGATAGAACTGCCTCCAATCTCTCTCATCTATTACAGGCGCTCCCTGCATTGCTCCCCTATCGCTCCTCCGCCACTAACGAATATAGAAGCATCCGTCTGCCGCTTAGCGATAGCCGGCCATCAGCCGATCACCATTGCATCGGTATATCTCTCTCCCTTAAAAGACTTGCTGGAGAGCGACTTTCAGTCGCTCTCTTAAATTTAGGCGACGTCGTCATTCTTGCCGGCAACCTAAATTGCAAGCACCGTCGCTGGAACTCTTCAGTAACTTCACGGAGAGGCAGACTCCTTGACGATTTAGTTGACAGACTAAACTTTGACATCATCGCTCACATGACGCCCACTTACTTTCCCCACAGTACTCGGAACAACCCTGACGTACTCGATATAGCACTTCTAAAGAATGTAAGTCTAAGCTTTCACTCTATAGAGGTGCTTGACGAACTTGACTCGGACCCCGCCTCGGAATCCCGCAAGGGTCCCATAGAAGCAGGAATCCCGCAAGGGTCCGTGCTCGCCCCCATCTTGTACCTTCTGTACACCAACGACATCCCTAAAACGATAGGTACCCAACTAGCCCTCTTTGCGGACGATACCGCTATCTATACCACCGATAGGCAAGTGAGTCGAATTACTAAGAGATGGAGTCTCGCCATCACCGCCCTAGGCGAATGGTTTCGGAAATGGGGAATCGAGGTGAATCTCGACAAAAGCTCTGCCGTTCTCTTAACCTCGTGCCATTCCCTGGCAAAAAAAGACCAAATATCTTGGTGTGACCATGGATAGGCGTTTGAACTTCCACGATCACACCAAAATAGTTAGAGACCGAGCCGCTTTTGTCCTCTGTCGTCTTTATCCCATGATAGGCAAGTACAGTAAGATGTCGCATAGAAATAAGCTAAATCTTTACACAACTTGCATCCGCCCCATACTAGCTTATGCTAGCGTAGTCCAAGCGCAATCTCCATAAACTTCGGACCCTCCAAAACCGCTTTCTCAGAGCTTCCTCCGGAGCCTCCTGGTACGTCCGCAATGCAGACCTACACAGAGATTTCGAACTCCCCACGATTCCCCAATATTTCAAAGATCTGGCAGTCCGCTTTTTCGAGCGTACACAAAATCACCCGAATCGATTAATTGTGCAATCCACAACGTACCATGTCCCCGATCGACCATTTTATACAATCATCAACATAAAAGGCGTTTCACCAGTTCCACAACATCAATTATTTTTTTGACCAAAAATTTAAGTTTTAAATTTACAACATTTATATGGGAATAATTTTGAAAATCCATCTATGACGGAGTTATGCCCGAACATACATAAAAAAAAATACAAACATCCAGATTGAGAACCTCCTCCTTTTTTGGAGTCGATAAAAAAGTGCTGTAGTATCTACAAAATTATGAGTTTCTTTATACAAGTAGGTACTTACGTACTCTGTGGTGCTACCTACTTTCTTCTCAGTAAACTCTTAAGATTGTAAGAACTCAAAATCCATGCTATCGACCAAGTAAAGTTTCTATAGTCGTAAATCGCTCCATCTTTTAGTAGGTACCATCGAGGTCACCTATATTGTCTTTAGGGTTCCGTATCCAATGTGTGCCAGTGGAGCGTTGTTGTTACTAAGCCTACGTTATTTGTCTTCTAGGGCTTACTAGGTCTTTTAGACCGAGTAGGTAGAAACCTAAAATTTTTACAGAATATGTGTTATAATCACCCTTTAGATCACCCTCAGACGTATAGAAATAGACATCGCATTTCCTTGCCAGATGTGGAAAAAAAGGTTGCAAACGTGTGATAGAGGCAAAGCGAGACTGTGGTGTCTCTTGCTAACTTCTTAAATAAACATCAACAAACAAAATGGTGGACGTTGATAGAAATAGCCACAGTCTCACAGTAAATTTTTTGAGGCTATTGTGCAGTTTACAGGACAGATTACACAACTCGAAGCCTATGGGATTAGGTACCTAACGAATATCAGTAAAAGTTTAAAAAGTACAAAATTAAGGTAGAACGCATACTCACGTTTTCGTTATTTTTGCTCAATCGTAAAAATGCTAATATCTATCTGCTTACATTCTTAAACCTGCAGTGATTAATAGTGTGAGCTCTAAAGTATAACAACAAATAATAAAAACCAGCCAAGTGTGAGACGAGATCGGACCATTACCATATAAGCACCATTTAGCGAAAATGATCCAGATTATTCAAATAAGCAGTTTTATTTTTTGGCAACGATATCCAAAGTTAAGCTAGGTCGGCCATTGTAATTGTATGGTGGTACGGAATCCGCGGTGCGTGATCCAACTCGCACTTGGCCGATTATATTTTAATTTTCCCGCTCACTACGTGTTCAATGTTGCCAGTAAATATATGGTCGCCAGTTGCCACACAGAAACAATTGGCGTTTGTTTGGTAAGCGCGGTCCAGCGTAACGTGAGATGCATGCAGCCAGATTGATTGCAGCCAGCTATTAAACAAGATCATTTGCATTTATGTTACAGAATAATACTTTGTAAAATTTACTGTATGTATGGACCTAGGTGTAATTTTATTTAGAGACTCTATAGTCTGTATAATTTACAGCTCTGAAATTTTGTGCATATATAGATAACCTATACCCGATATAAAAACATGTTTCGAAAAGCAATGTCTTGTGACAGAGGTACTAAAGGCAAAAAGTTATATAACTCCAAACTTTTCAATGTAAATTCCATCTGTAAGAAAGCCTTCCCTAAGAGAACGGTATAAAGGGCTAAAGAAAGAATACATATGAACGTGACGTTCACAATGATTTCATAGAACTATCAAGAGAGTAATACGAGTCCAATAATCTGACACTTCAAAACTCGTCTGCCCCAAAACGGCATTTGGTTAAAGCTGAAGCCGGGTGAACCGATGATCTGAAAAAAGCCTGGATGAGATCCATCCAAGAGATGTTATGTGGACATGGACATAGGCTATGTCCAACAGTGGTGGAATGATTAAACCTAGCACTTGTCTACAATAATCATGAGTACCTGGGACCACGCTTTGATCTTTTATTTAACAACGTCATCTATTGTCAAGTAGCTTTAGTATTGCTTAACAACGCCATCTATTGTTAGTGTAGGTGTGTTGGTAAAAAAATTAGTATTACTACTCGCCAATAAATGTCAGGACGAGTCATATTTTTCAGTTTATCATTGCCCGAACTCGGATAAAACGATGTTTTCTAAAAATGAAACGTAGCTAGATCGGTTTATCGCCCCCGAAACCGTCCGCATACTATATTTCATGAAAATAGTTGGAGTCCTTTCCGAGATTCAGAGTATATTTCTATATATATACAAGAATTACTCCTTTATTAGATGGATTAGAGTGCAACAAATTTTTCTGACCTGGTGTTTGTCGCTAGTGTCGTGTAAGTTCACAGCCTTCGACCACCGGGTCAAAAAAGTTTCTTGGATTGTACTATTAGACAGGATATAAGAATATTATACATATATAGCTACTTTAGTGTTTGTATTTCGAGAAGGAAATAATCTATAAGTCAAGCACGTAAGGAAAGAGACCTGACGATTCAGAAGGGAGGAAGGTGTTTATATTTGCAATATGTAACAATGAGGCAGGTGGTATTCAAGTCTGGTTTCAACCTGTACCATTGTTATGCATGAGACATGACACTGGCGTGAACTATATTAAAAAAGAAAGTGAAAACTTGTTACCAGACGACAGTAACGGTACTTTTAAATTTGTCATCGCTCATTTGCGAATAATTTTCATATGTTTTGAAATCAATGATGATTTTGATTTCTAAAGAAAGATAGATATCCTTACATATTTTTATATGCAACGTCTATCTGTATGTCTGTTGGTGAGCATAATATAGGTATATAGGCGTTTTTTTTTATTTACTTTTACGAATGTAGTTTTTTTTTCAGTCTATGAGCTAGTAACTGTGGAGTTTTTTAGATTTTTTTTACGTATGTATGTATTGGAACATTGGAACAAACTTTTCTAACCCGGTGTTTGGTCGCTACTGTCGTTGTAAGTTCACATATTTTAATATGGCGACAGTATATAATTTTGAGTTTTAGCCTCTGGGCCAAAAAGATTGTTGCACTGTACCTATATATACTGTACATAAAAAAATATATTTTATTCGCTGACATTTCTAGGGTCGCCTTTTCATTTATACATTTTCATCACACTTACGCCTAAAGAGTCTCATTATGTGCAGGTAAAGCGGGTGCTAAGACTTTAATTACTCCCTCGGGTTTTTTCTTTATATTTTTTTCTTTTCTCTATTAAAAGCTCGGGTTCATGGAACCCACGGGCGGTAATGACGCGCATATTCTATCAAATAAATAAGTTTTGTAAATATGTTTTAACTTCAGCCAAAACTTTTTGATTCATGAATTCTTTAGATATATTATATTTATATTATATTTTATAATTTATATGTTACAGTTAAAACTCGTTTTTCGTTAGAACGCTTTTTCCCTAGTTAGAACTAGTTTTGACTAAATGCCTTTGTTATAACTAGAAATACCTAGTCAAAACTAGAATCTTAATGTAATAAGCGTGTCCAGTACATCTGCATAGCAATGCATGTTGTTGGTGTCCAACGTGTCATTGATATGCAGTATAAACAGCGTAGGAGACAGCACAGAGCCTTGTAGGACACCAGCAACTGCCGTCAACTACGGTTCGTATGCTTCTGCCGGACAAAAAATAGCCCCCCTTTTGCAGAAACCCTCGGGCAATCCGTAAGATGGCAACTTTGATACAAGACCCCGCTGCCACACCCGATCGAACGTCTTCGCTACGTCCAGGCTACATGACAATGCCTCCCCCTGACTCTTAATGGCTAGTGCCCATCGTTGTGTGAGATACACTAGAAGGTCACCGAGGGTCGAGCGACCGTGGCGAAAGCCATGTTGACGGTCACTGACCAGGTCGTGTTCTTCTAGGTATCTAAGAAGTTGTGTGTTGATAACACGCTCCTTCACCATGGAGAGGAGAGAGGTAATCGCGATAGGTCTGTAATTCGAGGTACCTGATCTATCGCTCTTTTCGGGCACATTTGCACCGGGTGCACATTTGCAGTCTTTCATAAAGACAGAAATTGACTAGTGTGGTAGGAAAGCGCTAAGAGGCGTGTGAGTACAGGACATAACTCAGGAACACACTGCTTAAGCACCACTGCTGGTATACCGTCTGGCCCACTCGGCTTATGAACGTCTAGAGAAAGCAAAGCCCGCCGGACCTCCCGCTGTGTTATGGATATTTCCGGCATGGTCTTGCCGCACCACGGTATAGTAGCCAACTACTGTCACCTTCAGTCAGCCTAGTAAATCGGCTTTCTCTTTAGTACTTTGGGCTAAGTCACCATCGGTCTTTCACAGTGGTAGTAACGACGACTGGCAAAAGTTTTCTTCGGCAGCTTTGGAAAGCGACCAGAAAGCAGAAGGATAGCTTGCAAATCGTCCACATATTTTACCGATGAATTGGAATTTAGCTGTGGCAGTTGCTTTCTTACTGCACCTCGAGGCAGCATGTAATTTGCGTTTTACGTTAGAAATATTCAGATCCTTATTATAACCAGCCGTGATCCAAGCCTCATATGCTGTTTGCTTATGAATTTTAGCTTGTCTGCAAGACCTATTAAACTATGGTCGTTTTTTGTCGCCGGCAGCTACTTGCGTGTTAGGAATGTAACATTCGATAATTCGGAAAAACGCGTTTTGTCTAGTAAGACCTAGTTTTACCTGATATTTAATTTTGAGCATTAGTTAGTTCTAGTTTTAACAAAGGCATTTAGTAAAAACTAGTTCTTACTAGGAAAAACGCGTTCTATCTAAAAACTGGTTTTAACTGTAACATATATATTATTCCCGCCATTTCCATTATATTTTGGTGAGTTTATTTATTTATTCACCTTATTTTTTTTATTTATGTACTTGCAAATGAGATGAAAATATTGTGAGTCACACGGGCGGTACGGAAATTACAAACTCGAGTCATTAAAGCCTTCAGCATCATTAAGTATCCCAATGAATATAAACTTAATAATATGTTAAAAACATTATGCTCGAATATGCGTAACTGTGAATTTATAAAACTTTATAAAGGTAACTTGAGCAACATTAATTATATGTGGAAATTATGTAGAAAGATAAATCTTATCATTGACTCTCAAGATTATATAGATAAGTAATGAACTTTTAAAAATTCAAACCAAAAACGCTCTTTAAAAATAAACACTAATGTAAAGAAATTGCCCATACAAAAGACCATTACTGAATATTTTCCGATAGTATAGAGACCTACATGTAATGGCACAGTAAGATCGGCTGAAAATTTGCCCAAACTAACATTTATAGAAACATTATACTGCTTCACCAAAATATAGCATGTCTTCTTAATAAACTCCCAATTTTAGAAGTATATATCGATGAATTTAGTAAGAAAAATAAGTTTCTAAGTATACTGTGCTTCTCGGAAACATTTATTAAAACTGGCGATGAATTTAACATTACACTCAATGGGTTTAAACTAGCTTGTTTTTATTCTAGAGCAAGTGAAAAGCGTGGAGGAGTTTGTATTTTATTGCGAAAAAATATTGAATTTAAAGAATTAACAATATGCAGGGAGTTATCATCAGAAAAAACATTTGAATGTTGCGGTCTAGATTTATCTGATTTACAAAGCATAGTCATTTGCTTGTATCGAACACCAAAATCGAATACTTCAGATTTTTTTTGTGAGCTTGAAAAACTCTTACATAGAGTTACTATGAAAAAATATTATTCAGTAATATTAGCTGGTGATTTAAATATCAATACACTTAAGAAAAATAAAACATCCTCAGAGTCAAAAAATTTGCTTTTAAATTATAATATAAATCTACACATTAATGAACCAACGAGACAAAACACCTGTATAGACCACATAGCAAGTAATATGAAAACAGCGATCAGAGAAACACATAACCTTCTACTTTCTGACCACAATACCGGTCAAACGTTAACTTTCAAAAATATAGAAACAAATAATACGCCACGAAATTTATATACTTTTAAAAGAAACTACAGCCAAGAAAATTTACACAAATTTCAGCAATGTCTTTCAAGTCTGACTTGGTCGCATGTGACAAAGACTTAAATTCATCCTTCAACAAATTTCACGAAGATATTTGTCTCTTTTACAATCTTTGCTTTCCTATAAAAAAACAAAAACTTAAAACAAATACATTTACGCCAAAGTGGATTACACAAGGTATAAAAAAATCTTGTATTACTAAAAGACATCTAAGGCATACTTACTACAAACAAAAAAGTATTATACACAGACTTGCTTACAAAAACAATGACAAAGTTTTAAAGAATTGTATACTTTTTTCTAAAAAGAACAGTAATAATAAAAACATTTCTAAGGCAAAAAATAAGTGTAAGGCCACATGGGATGGGATAAAAAATAAGACTGAAAGTTCAGGTATTCCAGAAGGCGTTAAGTTATTAAAATTAAACGGAACAACTATACATGAGCCAAGTGAAATCGCAACTGTGTTTAATAATAACTTTATCGATAAAGTTCAATCGTCTACAAAAACTGTTAAACTCAAAGAAATTACGGGAAAGCAACAAAACATATGTTCTAGTATATTTCTAAATCCATGTGATGAAGGTAAAGTAATAAAAATTATAAATTCACTCAATAATACCAAATCAGTTGGCTTTGACGGTATAGCTACACACGCAATAAAATTTTGTGCAACTCAAATAGCTCCTGTTCTGGTATATCTAATTAACCTTTCTTTTGTTCAGGGAATCTTTCCAGAAAAATTAAAACTATCAATTGTTAAACCCCTTTATAAAAAAGGTAGTAAAGAGGATATGAATAACTATCGGCCCATTACTTTAATTGCTGTACTATCAAAAATATTTGAAAAACAATACATGAACGAATTGCCAAATTTCTGTCAAAAAATAATGTAATAATACCAGAACAAAACGGATTTCAAAAAAATAAATCAACAACACTTGCTAGTTATAAAATAATAGAAGACATTACTGAAAAAATCGACTGCAAAATACCAGTTACTGCCATTTTTTTCGATATGACTAAGACATTTGATTTTGTGAATGACCCATTATTAAAAAAATGCGAACAGTATGGTATTCGAGGAATTGCACTTATGTGGCTCAAAAGTTACTTGACTAATAGAAAACAATATGTAGAAATAACTCGTATTAATGAAAACCGTAAATTAACCTCTTACAAATCTTCGCAAAGAATCAATAAATTTGGAGTACCCCCGAATATATTATTGGGCCCTTTGCTGTTTTTAATCTATGTAAATGATCTCCCTTCTGTAACGAAATATCCCTGCACTTTATTTGCAGATGATATATCTATAGTCATACCAGATAACAAGAACACAAATTTATATGAATCAAATATAAACATCACCATAAACTCTGTTTTACAATGGTTAAAGTCCAATAATTTATGTGCCAACCTTAACAAAACTAAAAATATACAATTTTCTACTTATAATAGGCCTACGCCTTATTTAAATGTAATAGGTTTTGATCAAAACATTGAAAAATTTACTGAAATAACGTTTCTGGGTATAACACTTGACCAATATTGTAATTGGAAACAACATGTTAATATCGCTGTAAAAAAACTAAACAAATTTGTCTATGCATTAAGAAGTCTACGTAACACAGCTGGTGCTGGCAGCTGCTCTTACTGCCTACCACGGGTATGTTGCTTCAGTCTTTAGATATGGTCTTTTATTATGGGGAAATTCTACCGATATAAATCGAGTCTTTGTAGTACAAAAAAAATGCATTAGAGCTATATGCGGAGCCAATCCATTTGACTCACGTAGACCTTTATTTAAAAAATTGAAAATTATAACCTTAACAGGTCTCTATGTTTTTGAAATTGGAATGTTTGTTAAAAAGTACCCCAATTTGTTTAATAATAATCACAAGAGTTAGGTTTCCAGGCAGTTGTAACACATCTCTATACTTAAAAAATTCTAAAATGAGGTGTACACAAGTGTTTAACACCTTTCCAAAACAAATCAATGAGCTGCCACTAAATAAATTTAAGATATGTCTAAAGAAAATAATACAAGAAGAATGTTTCTATGCGCTTAAGGAATTTAATGAATATTTTAAAAACAAATGAAAATTTCTACATGTGTCAACTCATATTATAAAATTGTTGTCCTCATGTACGTACTACCTAATACCTACTATGTAATTCTTACTAAGCTAGATATTTTCTAATTAAGTTAATGTTTTAAAGATATTATATATTTGCACGCCATATTGTGAAAAAAAAATTTTTCATTTATAATATTAGTATGGATTTAATAGAATGTTTTAAGACTTGGTTATAATATGCCGCACCGACCCCTCTACCCCTTTTTGTCCTGAGTAATTTATATGTTACTATATTTATATACTAATTTGTATACTATTTATTATAGCTATATTTAGATTTATCTTTATTGTCTATTTGTAACTTAATTACCTGACATAGATCAATATCTTCGACCCTTTTGGTTTTTTTTTAAAAAAAACCATTCTATGTTTTTCCCCGGGGACTCAAACTATCTCAATACCAAATTTCATCTAAATCGGTTCAGCGGTTGAAGCGTGAAGAGGTAAGAGACAGACAGACAGAGTTACTTTCGCATTTATAATATTTGTATATAGATAGTAAATATAAGTAGATCTAAGTACTTTACTAAAGCAGCTACTTATAACACAAAAGCTATGATCAAGAATAAAGAAACTTGTAAAAGCGTTACTAAACTTTATCCACCATTAGTAAAAACGTTTAACTGAATGTACCGCATTCAATAACTTACTTTCATTGCTCTTAGGTACCTATGTTGTGTTCGTATTGTTAGGAAAGCTTTGTAAACACTTTGTTACATTGTAGTGCCTATTGTATTGCTGAGAGTTCTTTCAAATTTGAAATTTCGGTTTAATAGCACGAATTAAGGTTGATGATTGATGATACTTTAGTTCATAACAACATTTAAACCATATTTTAACATTAACACACACTGACACATGCACGCACAGACCAGTCTGCTTACTATTGAAACCAATTTCAGTCCGAATTTTTGGTTCCATTTTCTTATCTCAAAGAAAAAACTTTAAAGTACTTTTAGTGTGAACTAAATGATTACTTAACTGATTACAAGTTCCAAGTATAAAAAAAGTTTTTTTGTTACCTAGTCCCTGACCTGACGCAAAAACGAAGTGCTACCGTCTTTAAGAATATTTTAGCCTGTCGGTCTGCAAGTGTGACGCTTGTATGACATATAAATGTAGATATATAATATATATATAGCAAAATTCTCTAACTAATTATTCTAAAAATCTATCTATTCGATTACATAGCATATTCAAGTAGCAGTGGTTTGATAATTTGTCCCTTACATGCTTTAGATAACTACTAAAATGAACTGAATTACTCAGCCGCGATGACATCACGCTTCTAGGGTTGCGACGAAAAAGCTCATATTTTTATTCCCAGGAACTACAGTCCCTATATTGAAATGGTGTGAACTTACAACGACACTAGCGACCAAACACCCAAGGTCCGAAGGTCAGTAAAGTTTGTTGCACTTTAAATCATGTATTTCTTAATTCTGTGTAAATTTAAGTTTGATGTACTACGACTTCATAAGTTCCTAGTAGTTGTTTATAGTGTGCATTATTGTACAATCACGTGCTTACGATATGAAGGAAAAGTTGCGGTTTATGCTACAGTAGTAAACGATCGTGTCTTTAATACTCCTTAGCAGTAATCTCTCTCTTAAGAATTTACCTATTATTTTCAGTAATTATTAAATTGTATTCAACAAACTATTCATACTTGTTACATTTGTAATGGAGCGGAATCGGTTCTTATTTTAGTATTTACTAAACCCAATAAAATGTTTTATTTTTGCTTTTAATATCCATAAGTCGTAAACACGAAAGGAAACTGGTTATGCAAGGTAATCGATTCTCAATTTAAGCCTTTGGACCATAAATAATTCCTGGTTTTAGAAGTAATAAGTATATGGTTATCAAATTAAAGAGAAAATGTTGAATAGGATTTTAATATCCATTGCTTTCTACATTCTTGGGAAAGTGACTTGGAGTGGTGGAGTGCATACTTACCAAACCAGTTATGTGTTGAACTACTCTTTAATTTGTTTTCACTGTTCGGGCCTTAAAAATACAGAAAAAAAAACTTGTGTAGATCATGATAATATTCGATTTAAAAAAAGAAATAAATAAATTAACTGACCAAAATCAAACAAACTTCACAACTAATATGTAAATAAGCCCACTAATATCCTCGAGTTGCTAAATAAAAAGTGCGTTTTGTTGAATGCTTCAATGCGTTCAATGTCACAATCCTGCCAAGTTAAAAAGTCATAAATTCTGTATAACACAGTACAAATCTTGATTCATTGTGTCGGTCAATAAAACGCCACTTAAGTTGCCAAGATACAAATTTATGCCTCACCACAGATTATATAATACTGTCCTCACCTATTTTTGACACTTCGTCTGATTCTTTTAGCACGAAATTTTAAAGACATAGGAATGAATACTTAGGTCTGCAGTGTGCCAGTTTTCTATTAAATTAGGTTAAGGGTAAGGTTAAAAGTTATACCTACAGGATTCTAGTTTGATATACAAATAGTCTTAACTAAGATTTTAAGTTAATAATAAAAAATTTCAGGATTTTAGTAAACCACAGATTCGGCTTTAGATCATGTCTACAAAATTTCACAGAGTATGATCAATAAATGTCAAAAACAAATGCGAAATCAGTTTGTATGAAGCACGCTGCTAGGCGCCGCGGAAGGTTATCACATACTTTTTAGTAGTGATTTGAAGTTGATATTTTTTTCAAAAAAGTTACTATAGGTATAATTTTTAGGGTACCGCACCTCAAATGAAAAAAATTGAACCCTTATAATTATAATTATAGGAACAATTCGTAGTCCGTATAACTGGTCTGTAAAGACTCTTTTTCTTAGGAAAGCGTGATGGTATTAGGGTGAAATTTATATGAAATACTTAGTTCAATTTGATCTGTAAAAAAAAATTTTCAACAAAAAAAACAACCGGCTTAAAAAAGATGCACTAAAAAGGTAAAAAATAATTACTTATTTCCAAAAATCTGATCTGAATTATAATTGAACGTCGACTTGCATTTTTTTTCTAGTACACTAAAAACATCGATACGATTTTATACAATCATAAACATAAAAGGGCCACCAGTCACCAGTTCCAAATTAACACCATTTTTAATTACCAAAAGTTTGAGTTTTAAATTCGCTACATTTATACGGGAGCACCTCGAAAGTATACCCTTTTAAATAAAAAATTTAAATATTTAAAATCCGTCTATATATGAAGGAGTTATGCCCGAACATACATAAAAAAAAAACTTCCGAATTGAGAACCTCCTCCTTTTTTGAAGTCGGTTAAAAAGAATTTAGCCTCTAAGTTAACTCAATAAAAATATTTACAACTCGCAAAAAAATTAAAACCTCCCCTTGCCTAAGCAAGGTCTCGCGCAGCACAAGCACAGAAAAAAAATATCTGTTAATTCGTAGTAATGCACGTCTACTTAACATTTTTTTTTAAGATTGTCGGAAAAAAGGTCAAAAATCTTTAAAACTTGATTCCATGGTTAGTAAACCTTGGTGTACCAGACAGACTCGCACTTGTCCAGTTTTTTATTAATCAGATTCAGTACCTAATTTAAAATCTAAAAAATAGATAATCTAATTCTCATATATACAATGTGCACCCGCGATAACATCTCCAGTAACATCGGATGAAAAAGATGTTATCTTTATCACTGTGCAACCGGCAGCACATTTATGAAATTTTATTTACAGCCTGTATTGCACTTAACTAGGCTAAAGTATTATGTAACTAAAATTCTGTTAAACAATAGACAATAATGAATAATGGACGAGGCGTCATTTTCATTTGTATGACAAATATAAAACTGAATCATACTAAACTAGATTTTACTAGCTAGATGCTAGATTTTTTAGGCGTTTCCGTTGGGTAGAAAGATGATTCAAGCATAACTTGGTAGAAAGTTAAAACTAAAATCTTACTTCTTATACAAAAATCGCGTTATTCGTGACTTAACACTAAAAAAAAATCAATGTCGTGTTTATTTGCGCAATTGTGAGCATATACAACAGGAGCGGTAACAGGAACGTAACAGAGGGGTGGTGACGTCGACACTAGGGAGCGGCAGAAAGTACCATACTGCTTGAAGTGCTATTAGACATCCGGCGGGGGGGGTCGGCGAGCAGTGCATCCTACACCTTAGAAAAATCTTCCTCCCGCATATGCCAGGTTTAGAACTAACTCCTCCTCCGACGAGGCTTTGCCGAGGGACTACAATTTAAATCTGATGAGCGATTTTAAAGGTCTAGGACCAGAATAGAATACCTATTGAAGAACTCAAAGAGCACGCGGCCACTGTCTATATTGTTTCCTTTGTACTCTCGTAGTTTTGGTTAGCCCACGTAGCACTTTTAAGAGTTACCAACCTCAATGCGGTTCATCTTATCTACATTAACTGCAGTAGCACCAAAGCTCAAGGATACCGCTCCGACCTTCTAAAACCAAACCAAACTTGAAACTTCTTACCACCCAGAAGAACTAACAAAGATCGAGAGTGGGCTGTAAGAAAAACAAGCCAAGGAACAAGAAAAAAAAATGTGTAAAGAACGCCTTAACTGCCAAAACTTAATCGAGATAATTTATCTATAGAAAGTAGTGAAATCTCATAAACAACCAAGTCTAGGAGGTGGATATAAGAACACGAGTAATTTTTTGTTGCCAATCTTTTATTCTTTAAAATTCCATTCTTTAGAAGCTTTTGTGCCTAATTATATAAGGCTAAAACATTTTATTTAATAATAATAATATATTCTTATTATATACGTTGTAGAATTTTGTGCAGATGATATTTGTAGGTGAGGATGAATCATGGACATTTTGTATTAGTAAATATCTCTCTCTCTCTAGCCACGTATAAATATGTATTAAGTTTAAATATTTTAACATTTGACATTGTAGTTAAAAGGACATTAAATAAGTTACCGTTGTACAAATCTTGTCGAATATCAGACCTCCTATAACCTTAATATGTATTTTAAACCACTCTTAGCGACTTATAAAGTCATAGTTAATAGAAAGTTTTAATAGAAAATATATTATCATATATGCCATATACAGATATATCATCAATTTAAAAAAAAATCATAGCACAGATACATATATATCATCAATTTAAAAAAAAAATCATAGTACAGTTAAAGGATTAACCTCGAGCTAGGACTTGAATCTACAATTATTCCTACAGTCCGTGTAAGTGCTCTACCAATTGAGTTATTCAGGCGCAAGTCTGGCCAATGAAAATCCCAACTACATCTTTGCTATGGAAAAACGCTTACATCGAGATATAATACGTATTTTAAAAAGCCAGCCAAGTGCGAGTCGGACTCGCGCTAAAAGGGTTCCGTACTATAAAAGTGGCAAAAAAATCACGTTTGTTGCATGGGAGCCCCCTTAAATATTTGTTTTATTTTAATTCTTTCTTTTCTGTGACAGACGGACAGCAAAGTCTTAGTAATAGAGTCCCGTTTTACCCTTTGAGTACGGAACCCTGAAAAGGATATTAAAGGTTAAGTTAGGTTAGTAGTCTTAACCCTGTCCAACCCTGATTAAATTCTTGAACTTTCATTGTACTACAATATTCTAAAGCTGGTGATTTACGAGTCGTTTATGGGACATTGTAGCTAATAAACAAAATGATCTTAAATTCAGTTAAATTAACCCATTTTATCAGTTATTTCTATAAAATTAGTTTTGTTGGACCTATATGTATGTATCTAATATCTACCCACAAAAAAATTTATGAAGTTTTCTTATTATGTGGTCTTTTGTAGATTTTTAGAGCACATAGTCAAAAAGTTATAGGATGCGGGCCACATGCTTAGGAAGCTGATAACTCGCAAAATATGTTCATGTGAGAAAATCTTATTTACAAATAAGGCCTTAGAGTGCGCGAAAGTAAAGATGCGTTCTGTTGACGGCATTGAGAGCCATGACATCGCATAGGCATTGAAATCGTTCTGTTCACCAAACAATATGGCCGTTCACTGTTTTAATGGCACATCCAATGATCTACCTTCCGAGCAGCCATCATGTAATGTCAGATGAGCCTGCATGTGCAGCCAATGCGTTGAATGCGGTCTGGAAGTGACGTCATATGAATAGAATTCAATGCGTTTAATGCTTGTCAACAAAACGCAAAAATTTCTACTCCTAAATGTAATATAAGAACCGCCAAAAACACTTGAGTTGGAATTCCTATAACGGCGGTAAAAATTATAGTTAACTGGCGTTAAACACATTTATGATGGCCATGATAACAAAATCCTGTTTAACAAGTTTGATTAAACAATTCACACTTGACCTTTTTGTTATGTAACCGACGGACACGCGAAATTTTCACTAATTTTTAAATAGCAGCAGTATCCGCCATTTTGAATCGTAAAAAGAAAAGACGGTCTTATAATTTGGACTACAGTGAAAGTGAAGCCATTATAGTTAAAATTACACAGTTGATGTGAGAACAAAAGTATTAGGTAATTTTTGACGTCAAGTAATAATTTAAAGCTATTTATGACGGAAATCTGTTGAGAGATGCAAATTAAACCAGCGAATGGCATGTTTAGGTTTTCTAATGATAATAATAATATTTTTTATTATCTCATGGAGCTATCTAGTCAGTTTCTACAAGTTTATGTAGAAGTTTAATATACAATGAACCTAACTTCAGCGGCCAACAACGATGGGGTGTTTATGAGTTTGGCGCGTCTAACTGTAAATGTGTTTGTGTTGTGTGTATGTCTGCGAAATCATTTTTTTTAAAAGCTAGTCTGATCCAAATGGATCTTAGTTTAGAGAAATCCAGTAAGCGGTTTCCAAGATAATCTTTTAGATCGCAGCTATTCAATGGATATTAAAATCAAATCCGATCGACAGCAATTAAATTCAATATGAATACGATGAATCTGAACTAGATATAACATAAATCCGATACTGCAGCTGCAACCAAGACAGTCTGCGATTTAACTAACTCTTAGACAGCTTACAGCTGATATATCGGATTACCGAACTCCTAGGCAACTAATAGCCGATATATCGGATTATCTAACTCCTAGGCAGCTTACAGTCGATTTATCGGATCACCTGACTCGTAGACGGCTGTCAGCCGATATATATCGGGTTTAGGCTTATTGTGTGTGTTAGTATCTATGTCCATATATAGAATAACTAAAGAAATTTCGGAAAACAGCTTTATATCATAGAATTCGAAGGGAATCAACGGAACTGCTTAACAATAGACATCCAGCACAGACCGGGGTTTTGTTATATTTTTAACAATTAATTTTTGATCGGCTTCAAGACGAAAAACTACATTAGTATTACTCTTTTGCAATAAAATGATAAGTTTATTTCACTTGTAATTAGGGCGGCATCAGTTGCAATTCTTGGCAATATCACAGATATACGGTTAGAGTTTGTTACTATGTAGGTTTACGGTAGGCTGGTCCGTCACGCTGCACCGCGTGCGTCGACGCTGACTGACGCTGAGGTGCATCGCCTTGCTTCCTCACTCTCTCTGGCCACGCTAACTAGGAAAGGCTTGAAGGGTGATTGATTATACAAAAAACTGTTAAATTAAATACCTATTTGTTAGTAAAGCTGCTATTTATGGTTGCCTCAGTCGTGGTTATCCCCTACTACAGGGCCATATATAGGCTAGAGACCCTAAAAATATGCTATTGCTATTATTATACGAGATATATATCTATGGATTAGTGGGTAATGAGCTGCCTGCTGAACATTGGTTCGATTTCCGCACAGTACAAATATTTATATGATGGACAATTGTATTTTTCTTGAATCTGGAGATTTTGAATAATAATATGTATTATATCTATGAATAATATGTATTTTTTTATACCACTAAGGTGGCAAACAAGCTTCCCTTCAAAAATCTAATAACTTCATTCTTGAAGAACCCCATACTGTAGTCCTTAGAGAAAAACTTGGCAGGATGCTCATTCCACAACTTAAGCGTTCGCGGGAGGAAGTTTCTCTGAAACCCCATGATATGTATCTTATCATTATTACTTTGCTTAGTTTGGGACCAGATGGAGCTGTGTGCAATATCCAAATATATGTATTTATTTATTATTAGTATGACCTATTATTATATATGAGAAACTAAGTTTGTATGATCGTCTTTCTTTATCACGTCGAAGCATCTTTCTGGCATAGGGATAATTGAAGTTTAGTTTTCATATAGGAAAATTAAGAAAGTTCTCATGAGAATAACTAGAAAAAAAAATTCTTTCTATTACTGTTACAATAAAGGATTTTACAGCAGGCGGAACCGCCAAAAACAGTTAGTAATATTTATAAACGACCAGCTGATTTGAAAACTTTAAAATTTTAAGAGACACGTCGGATTTCCGCACACGGTAATTATTACAAGAATAGAAAGAACGTTGGATCAACAACGAATGTAAATGTCAAACAGGAAACAGTTGCCAGAAGCATGGACGCTGGCTCGTGCACATCAATTAACAATGGCCACAAATCCGCACACAAATTTGGTCTCGAGGAGACAATGGCGATTGTGATAACAGATATCGGATGCCGCTCACGACGCTGGTAGCAGTCAATCAGTTGGATGGAACTACTCAAAGGTGATTCGCGACCTTAACTACTCTTATTGGCGAGGCTTGCAACCGGAGATTTCTAATATTTCTGGTACTCCTGCCTCCGTTGGTTTGGTTCTATAGATACTTTTAATCCTTATAAAGAAACTAAATTTAATTCTTAAACGATTTATTTCTTTTGTACAATGTAAATGTAATCGAACTCATGGAAATAATTACTTTTTTACCATTGCCATTCGAAAAAGGGCATCTTATATAGTGAATAAAACTCACTTTTACTCACTGAATGAATAAAAACATTTTGAATTTGGAACAA
Source organism: Apoda limacodes (assembly GCA_946406115.1). Lineage (NCBI taxonomy): Eukaryota > Metazoa > Arthropoda > Insecta > Lepidoptera > Limacodidae > Apoda > Apoda limacodes. The sequence goes on from OX291559.1 coordinate 16,764,361, forward strand.
GCACGACTTGTAAGAATTATGAACAAAAGAAGTTATTTGTTCAACATGTGGGCAAAGTTTTTTTTGTGAAGAGTCCCAATTATCTATCCCTTGCTAGCAAAGTAGCCCAGAATTAAATCATGAGCGTAGCGAGTGATTCTTATATAGACTATTGAGCGCAGCGAGGGATTTAAAGGCACAAGACCTAAAATTTTAATATATATCGTGTGAAACATAAAACTTTTCACCTCTCCCAGTGCGAAAAAAAAGAGGGCAAGGAACATACTGAAAGCCATACTAAGCAATAAGTTTATTCTTATTTACAAATACTACCTACTATACTCTGCTCCTATAAAAAGATAAACAATAGGTAGGTGCTAACTATTATTTTTAACATAAGTTTGAAAGTCGCCTATTATTGAACAATTCGTATGCTTTAAGATATTTTTCACGCGACTTCTCTGGTAAAAAGCTTAGTTCAGCATTAGACACTTGTTGTCTTATCTCTTTTGGTGTTAAAGAAATATCTTCGTAAATCGCGTCACTCACTTAAAAAAAAAAACAATATACGTTAATAAATTCACGCCATTTCGCTATCTTTTTTTTTAGACGTGCGTTCACAAATTTACTCTATAACATTTTTATCGAAAACAAACCATATTATTTTTTAAATAAAGGCTATTAATTATTAGTAGATATTATTAATCATAAATATTAAGTACGTCAACAATGAAAAAAAGCAATGTAGTGTGCTTTTCATTAAAATAAAGTTTATATAAACTAACCATCGTGCTGTTTTTTTAAAGTGCAAAATTGCAAAAGGTAATATTCGAACGTTGCATTACTTTAGTGGCGTTTTGTTGACCGACATAATGTACATAATGCGGTAATCCTACCAAAGAGAATTAACCAAGATTTGTACTGTGTTATACAGAATTTATGTCTTTTTAACTTGGCAGGATTATGACATTAAACGCATTGAAGCAGTTAACAAAACGCACCTTTAGTCTCACGCTCGCAGCTTACTTTAGTGGCGTTTTGTTGACCGACATAATGTACATAATGCGGTAATCCTACCAAAGAGAATTAACCAAGATTTGTACTGTTTTATACAGAATTTATGACTTTTAAACTTGGCAGAATTATGACATTTAACGCATTGAAGCAGTCAACAAAACGCACCTTTTCTTACTTTAGTAGTTCCAGAGATTAATGCGTTCAAACAACCAAACTTTTTAGCTTTATTATATTAGTCTGTATTAAAACTAAACACACTAGCTCAAAAGTGACTGTTATTGTTGCACTTTTAAAATTCATCTCCATTACGCCCTCGTCTCGCGGCTCGGACTGAAATTAGGATTAGTAGTGGGCCTCGTGTGTAGTTAGCCAACTAATCTCACTTGTATTGAATGTTGTACTCTTTTATTGCTAACTAGATTTGCCCATGTCTTCGTCTACGTGAGTGTGAAAAAAAATCATAGTAGTTTCAAGTGTAACCCCAGGCTATCGCAAAGCTTATTGCTTTAAATTTAATTTAAAATTGCTTAAAATCCGTTTGGCAGTAGTTGCGTACTTTTGTGTGATAAAACAGGCAAAAATTCCATAAACAATTATCTATTACCTTTAAACGAGCAATTCTTGTATATGTGTATATATACAGGGGCGGATCCAGCGGGGGGCGATCGCCCAAAAACGCCTAAGAACGGTCGAGAAAGAAATGAATTGTAACATTTTTTTAATTATAAATTTATAATTGGGTTTGTATAGTTAATTATTCAAAAATTGCACGAGCTGGGTCGATTGGGTAACTTACGTTTGCAGATTCAAAGTTCAAAAAATACCTTCAGATCTTATGATCGCCCCCCCCCTCCCCAAACTTTTGTTCTGGATCCGCCCTTGTTTAATTGTATACATATCTAATCTCAATCTCGGAAACGGCTCCAACGATTTTCATGAAATTTAGTGTGCGAGGGTTTTGGGGCCGATAAATCGATCTAGCTAGGTTTTAATTTTAATGAGAAACTGAAAAAAATTACTCTTTCTGACATCTATTGGCGAGTAGTTATACTATAATTTTCACCGACACAGCAACACTACAGCTATTTGACAATAGATGGCGTTGTTAAAAAAAGGTACTTATAATGAAATGTGTATTGGAAATGTTAACATATAATATCATAAAAAATGTTTATGATTTTTATCTATAAGGTATAAAGTTAAATATTTGGTTAAATTATAGTTTTTTAGTTTTAAAAATCAAATTAAACAAAATAAATAGTAAATATGATATTGTAATTTTTGACTATAATAATATTTTTTTTGACATTGAACCAAGGGATGAAATTTTATTTAGCGCACCCCATGCCATCATGCGGGATATCATTGGATAGGGCTTCGAAAATGCATTTCAGAGTTTTAAGAAAAAAAAAATCTAAAGTTTATATTTAGCGAGTTGGCTCCCAAAGTTAATTCAGTCCGGGGAGGACTTAATAAATTTTTAACCGCGTTATCTAAAAATCTGGAAAAATCAGAATACTATAGGACTTTATAAATATCACAAATAAAAGTAATTGTAGGTAACATCGATTCATAAGTTGATTAAATATCCGTAATAATTCTCATTCTACTCAACCCTAATTTAATGCTAGACGACACGCACATGGCCGAGGTTAACTCAAAAAGCCTATTCAACTATCTATAAATAGAAAGTTGTGCGCAATGAATCGCATACAATTTTTTATACAGACACGCGTTGAAGTCTCTATCATAGGTGAATCAGAGCTATATTACGAAATTATCATCGCATTAGAAACATAAAATACTTATTAAAATTTAAGGTAATCAGCCATCTACATCGTCATCTTGATTCCATTTAGTTGTTTATCTTTTATAACTGCGTAATTAGCTAGTCAAGAGAGAGACCATAGTTAGGGAAACGAGTATTTTTCAAACTTGTTTTAACTTGTTGTTTTTTCAGACAGATCAATTATTATCAAAACTACAGTCGTCATAGTAAAACTCTTCGTCAAAACAACGGTTAAGAAATGATGACGGCAACTCAAATGGTACCTCCATTCCTCCAAGGAACTTGAAACATGGAGATGTTCTTTAAAAAAAAACGAGTTGCACTCCGGGAGTGCCGGCAGAAGTGAAAACCTTTACACACGATTCGCGCTTAACACTCAAATATTTCACAAGACATGTCTTTGACATTGTCAAGAAATAATAATGTTTGTTTATTTACGTTTGACGTAGTATATTTGACATCGCAATCTGTCATAGAATTAAAATTCCATATCCAACCTCCCTGTACTACTCATAATCGCGAATACTAAAAATAAAAATTATAATAGGCGTGGCATTACGGTTTCCGTCTTATGAATTTCCACGATTAGGACACGTGACCTGACGCGAGTTTATCATTTTTTACCCATACCAAAAAAAGTGCACAACGCCGCTAAAGAAGTTTTCACTTCAAAAATATTGAAACTATGTAAATATATAGTTCGTCGATCACAGAAATCAGGTCTCAAAGATTTTTGTCCGTTTTTTTCGAGTAACTACCTATATATGATTACCGATAAAATCAGATTATACGACAAACTTAATTTTGTAGCTGAAAAAATGTTTTCCCATACGCATCGCGCGCTGTAATAAATACATCGTGGTCGATTCACTATAGTTCTTAAAATATAGGATGAGCTTTGCGATAGCTGTCAATGCATTGGAATCACGTCTAACATGTTTCGTATTTGTTGACGGTTAAAATGTATGTATGTACTTGATGTTGCGTGCACAAAAGAGAGACGTTCCTCGGATTAGTTATCGATTTTGCAATTAAAATCAATCGAAAAAATAGTTATTTTATAAATTTCAATATTGGATTCACACTTATTATCTATATGTATAGGTATATAAACATGCATGTTGCCTTGTTTGTTTGTATTTGTCACATTGCGTTGAATCTTTTGTGAGTTTTTGTGCCCATGGCCGCCGGAAAGGTTCTTAATAAGTTAATTGAAAGCGGAAACAATAACAGAGAAAAGAGGGATAGGGGAAGAAAAGGTTATATTATTATTTGATTAAAAATATATTTAAACATAAATAATAATAGCAATAGCAACAATAATAAATAATGATCGATTATCAATATTGTCTCAGCACTAGATCTGTTACTGTGACAGCTGTCGCAGAACTCAAGCTATATTTTATAAGGTATAACTGCAAATGTAAATTTGTAATCGATAAAATTATTTTTTATCTGTCAGACACACAGACAGATGGACAACGAAATTATCCTATAAGGGTTACTTTTTTACAAGCTTTTATTTAGTTTCACCTGTTCCGTGTCTGTAATCAAATCTTGTAAGTTAAATTTACGCCACTTCCCGGTGTTCGATTGAGTTGAAATTTTGCGTACACACGTAAATCGGGTGATAATGCAATAAAATTATGTTATAGAGCTGGTCTGATGATGGAGCCGAAAGGTGACCATAGGACTTCTGTATAGAAACTATGTTACCCCATTGAGTTTCGGGTTGTTTGATTTGTCTTGACAAGTATTCTGATCTCAAACGATAACCAGGGTCTGATGAAAGCTTGTTTATCAAAAAAAAATTTTACGTTTATTTTAGTTTTTTTTTGAGGTATAGAACCCTGATGATAAAAGGCACTCCAAAAAGATTGTTTATTTCACCAACCAGTCGTCTATTCTCTTCCAAGTCTTACTTAGTACGCTAATGTACCAATTTGATTTAACAAGATGTACATAGTAAGTATGTAATTATATTAACTAATAAGGTGGTCGTATACCTCATTTGTAAATGATTTATTTATCAACTTAACTCTTGAACCAGGATGTAAATATGTTACATAAAAACGTGTAGCATAAATGAGGTATTAATTTAAAACACTGTGAGATGCTAATTAATAATTATATTAATATTAATAGTTCTAAAAATATTCCTTGTGAGGTGTGGCGTAATTCCATCGTGAATTAATGGGAGAACCAAAGAACTAATTATTTTTTATCACACTTAGATACTCGTAAACAGTGCCATTACGTGTAGGCAAAGCGGGTGCTGTGTCCTTAATTATTGCCACGGCTTTTTCTTTGTAAATTTTACTTTTCTCAAGCAAGGCGCGAGTTCGTAGAACCCACGGGCGGTGTTGACGCGCCTATTCTATCAAGTATGTATAGAACTGTCTGTTAAAAATATGAACTAAGTGCACACTACAAGCGAGCAATTACAAGACTTTCTAATTATTATTTTTTATCACTAAGGTGGCACACAAGCTTGCGGTCCACCTGATGGTAATTGGTCATCGCAGCCTATGGACGCGTTGCTCTCTGCATTATAAATAATAAAGTCTCTGAACATCTATAGTACCGTTTGGCGGTGACGTTGTGTTCTCTACTGTTATTTCCGCCATTTTATTTTTGTTTTGATGAGTTTATCTATTTATTCACCTTATATTTTTATGTTTTTACTCGCAAATGTGATGAAAAACACTGTGTGTAACGAGAACGGTACGAAAATTACAAACTCGAGTTATTAAAGCTCTCGGCCTTAGGCTTCTAAATGGCCTCTCGTAAGTAATTTTCTGCCTACCACCCTTAATACACAATGTACTATTATCGTCTTTAAATTGATGACTAATTTAATACTGTCATAAAATCGTTTTTATTATCTCTGATTAAATAAATAGCCTGTTTTTTCCACTTGTCTCTTAGTTCACACAAAAACTTCTTAAACTTAATGCAATTTTCGCTTTCGAGTAGCCTAGGGTTAGACTTAAAACTGCGATAATTTTTATATACTAAGACGAAGTCGTGGGCAAAATCTATAAAGCAATACAATATTATTGTTTAAAAAATAAGTACGTAACTCTTCCTGACTATAAAGTAGGTATAGGATGCCGCAGTCATAACAAAAACGGAAACTTAATTTATTAAGCTATTAACTCCCGGGAAGGTAAGGTATGTATGAGACAGATACCATTGTCATAATTATGCAATAGGCCTTTGTTACCTACCTAATGAGATATGTATATAATCTTTAGCGGTGAAGGCTTACAAAGTTACAATGCATGCGCTTTAAACATTTAAATATAAAATACCTATAATGTAGGTATAAACCTGGCTTCCTGATTATGCAGTAGTAATGATAGCCCATCATGATACTTATTCTAAAAGGGATGGTCGGAGATATTACGAATGTACTGGCTTCAAAACGTGGCAGTAGTCTTGGTTCAGAGGCTTCCGGGGGCTGCAGGTAGGTTAAGGAACATGTTCGAAGATAACTATTAATGAAATGATACATATATAGGTATTTATAATGTAATAGGTACCATTATGTGACAGGTTTAGTTGTATGTCTTAATTATTTGTATTGACCTTGTCGCGATAAAAATACCCGCAGCCATGCAATAAATTGTTGTAATTGAATTCTGGCATTGTTTAAATACACATAAATGTATTTCATTATTTGATTTAAAGTTAATTTTAAAACGTACATACTTAATTAAATATAAAAAACCATATGCGTGAGTATGTTAGTTCGTACTTCCTTCACGTGACGCAGCGGAATATCACTCGCTAAGTTTTAGCACAGACAGCTGCTGAAGATTAAAGAGACCCAAGAGCGACAACCCAAACCGAGGCTCCCCCCGCAGGGAGCCCTTGAGCGTTTGGTGCCATATGAGCTAAGACACCTTCAGAGTCTCGCCCCAAAAGTCCGGTGGAGCAGTAATGGCTGCATTAGCCAACTGCAGTAGTCAGTGTGGAAAAAATAAAATAAAAATTAAAGATAAAAGAAACGGAGAATGGCAAAGGTTACTTTTTTCTAGAAAAAATGGGGCATTCATTTATTAAGTGAGATATTGCAAAATCTCAACTTAAGGGGGGAAGGGGTCATTCAAAATCTCACGAAAACTTCGTCAGGTGTCCTATCATGACGCTGGAAGAGCTACATGAATATCCTAATATAATTTAGTTTAAAATGTATTGGGTGCGTGCGTAAGTGCGTAACCACATCTCACTAAATCTTACCAAGTGGGTGGGAGGATCTTAATACTAAAAAAAAATACCTCATGTAATAACTGGACGCTACCTTACAGCTATATCTTCCTATAGCAAACTATTTACGGAATTGCCGTAGTAATATCAAGCATAGAAGTAAGGGGAGGTGGAGCCACGTGCAAGGACTATAGATAAAGTAAGCGCTTTATGAGTACACTAAAACGCATACGCGTACTATTAGGTTTATTATTACCTATAATTAAAAGCTCAGCATTTAAAACAGTCAATGTTTTTTTGGCTTTAATTCTAAAAGACGACACTGAAGTGCGGTCTCAACAATTTATGTGTAACCAACCTTGTAAGAAAAATAACGAAATCGCACCGGACAGAGGAAGTAAATTTTTCACGCTTAATGAGGTATATCAAACTGCATTTACTTACCGATTTGTGGCTTATTTTTATATAATCAATAGACCAGGTGTTGTTGTGTGATAACACCTCTCATAAGTAATATATAATTAATTAAATATATATTTGATTATATCAGTATTCATTAACTATCAGTTAATTATCTGATGGGTTTTTGTTGATAAAAAAATTTAACCGCATCCAATACGCATAACGGGGTAAAATATAACTATATGGTATCATAAATAAAGTAACCTCTCCATTTTAGGGTTCCGTTGTCTTATTTTGTTTTCACGTCTGTCGGACTGTATGCTATAGTTATTTTAGTTAGACTACAGCGCTGTAACTTGATACAGATTTCGGTTAATCCGCTATAAATATATGTATCAAACCATTATTTTGATTCAATTTCTTCGATTCAATCGAGCAAATTTCTTTCGGATTTTATCGCGCAAAAAAACACTAGTTCTTTCCATAGCTGGCTAAGCGATTCGGAGCTTATTTAAAAGGCCAACTGTTAGAGTTTGAATTTGCATCTAATATAAAAGTGTAATGTCAATTTTACAATAACTATGGATATTTGGGTAACCCCTATTTTAAAAAAAAATCTGGTGTTACCTTCCCTTTTTATAAAAATACCGAGTGTATATATATATATATATATATATATATATATATATATATATATATACCTCTCCTCTTTGTATATTAATTAAAGCTACCTCCTCTTTTCATAAAAGAAGTAAGGTTACCTCCCCGATTTGTAAAAACGTGAATAGTGCCTCCCGTATTTGTAAAAATAATAAGGGTACCTCCCCTATTTATAAAATGGGGATCAAAAAACGATTGCCTATCGCATCAAGTGTGGTAGGTTTTGTTGAACAATGAATGTAAAGTTATTTGAAAGAATTTAAACTTAATTAATTGGGAGACCTAAATCAAAGTTTACAAAATAAGACATATAATGTAAGACTACTACAATATTTTAAATATTAAATTGGAAAACAGATATAAAAGATAACTAGATACCGACTTTCTTGCCAGCTCTTTTCGGTAGTAAAATCACTCTGAAACGGTGGTGAAGTCTATGAAAAATGTTAAATTAAATTAACGATTTAAAAGAACCTATACTGTTTAAACTTTACTGGAATAAAAAATTCTCATTGATTTAATCTGACTTTGAATTATGATGTTTTTAAGACAGTTTATTACAATTAAGCTCCGTTTTAGGGCTCCTAATACTGCCTGTCCGACTTATAAAAGGATCTATATTTTAGACTGAAGTAGGGAAAAGCCTATTTTTACAGAATATATACGTAATTATGGCAGATTACGTAACTGTCAAATTATAAAAAATTAAAAAGTTAAAAGATTATGGGGATCCCTAGACACACATTTTCGTTGTTTGTTTTTGCTCTGTAAAAAACAGTAAAGCTTCAAACTTGCAGTGGTAAACAAACAATAAAAACCGTCCAAGTGTGAGTTGTTGTTGTTTGTGATCGTATATAGTAAAAATATGCTGGTACGGAACTCACGGCGTACGAGTCCGACTCACACTTGACAGATTTTTAATACAAATATACTTGGAGTCGAGTACCTATTTCACTCAAAAATAGCTATTTTTGGTTATGACAGTACCTGTCATGATATGATTCTGAGCGAAAGCGTTGTCAAAAAAATATAGGATACCAGTGTAGTGCACAGACTCAAAAAAAACTTGGAACCTTTGAACATATCCCACCATACTCTTGACCGATTTCTTGCAGTCAGAGGGGCTAAACACCGAAGTCATCAAGACAAGACACGGTCACCTTTCATAAGGTTCCGTACCATAAACAGGCAAAAACAGATTCATTATACGTAGTATTTCTGAGGTCGTGGAATTTATTAGGAAATCAGGACATTCGTTTTGTGCTGATAACTGATACCAACTCGCGTGTCAAAACCTATAAAAGGCGCAGTACCTACCTAATTAGCATCGCCATGCGATATTCTTCATTTCTTCTTTTCGTTTTTATAGATAATAGTAAGGAACCCTTCGGGCGAAGGTCTGACTCGCACTTGGCCGTTTTTTTTTTATTTAAAAATTTTAGAGATTGTTAAAAAGCATGAAATGATAAGAGCATTATGTTTAAAAGCCTTTTTTTATTCCTTTAAAATAACATAGTAAACCCCTAAATAGACGGTACGTATAGATACTATGTTTATGCCAAATTAAACAACACTATATAAAACAGATTCCAAAATTATTTTAAGTTTTTTTTTTTTTTAATTTTATCACGTACCATTTTCTTGTTTTCACAAGACAAATTATTTGTCATTGAAGCAGGTATCTAACCATGTACTTACTATGGTTTGCTCCACATCTATGCGCTGAGATCTGAGTGACACGTTAACTGGTGAAAGCCACGCGACCTTGCAACACTGTACCTATTTGCTCACAAATACGGTTAGGTAGGTATTTAAGATATTTAACGCTGTTTTTAGAACTTTGAACATTCTAAGTCCTTACCTTTTCGTTAGTAACTATTTGCTTTGCTATTTATTAACACTAAACCGAAAGTTAATGTCTTTGTTCCTATGTAGGTACTATAAAGAAACTCTAAGGTGACCTGATATGTTAGCATTCAAATTTCACCTAAGTACATAAGTAAAGTTAAACAGACATTAGAAATTTAATTACGGAAAATGCAGGCACCGCAAAGCATGCTAATGTTGCTTATCTGAAAACCAGTAGTTTATCGTAAATATAGAGAATCTTTATTTATCTTTCCTAAGAAAGTTCCTAAGAACTTTTAAACCGTTTTTAACTTTTAGAAAACGATTGTGCAAAGTTATACTTTCAGCGAAAATTATTATGAACAAAAAAGGTTTACTAATTTTCCAGGTATTCGAATCGCGTACGATCGCCCTTTCCCAGTTTTTCTATCTATGTAGCTTAAAAGTTATAATAGATTTATGAGGTTATAACATTATCTATCTAATACCTTTAAACGAGCAATTCTTGTATATTTGTATATGTATATATAGATATATAATCTGAATCTCGAAAACGGAAATTTAGTATGCAGGGGGTTTTGGGCGCGATAAATCGATCTAGCTAGGTTTCATTTTTAGAAAACGTCGTTTTATCCGTGTTTTCAGGCAGTGATAAACTGAAAAATATGACTCTTCCTGACATCTATTGGCGAGTAGTAATACTATTATTTTTACCGACACAGCACGATAGATGGCGTTGTCAAAAAAACGAGCAAAGCTCGGTCCCCAGGTAATATATATATATTAAAACAATATATATATTATACAATATAATGCAATATTTGTGGCACTGATCTAAATTCTTCGATTAGATATTCGTTATCTAAATCACTGTTGATTGGGTCATTAACCTACAAAATTCTTAAAAAACGTTTTTCCAGGTTGATTGACTGATAAAATTCCACAGTGAAAATTGCAATGAACAGAAGTAAAAAAATACATAAGAATTAGTTACTTTATGTATTTAGATGATTTCTTTCTACGATAGCAGCATAATTGCAGTACGGGCAAGGTTTAACTTAACATCTCATGGTTTGAAGTAGAAAAAAAAGGAAAGAAAAGACAAGAATAGGAATACTAGAGACAAAAATGTTATATATTTGGCTATATAAAATATTTTGTTCCCATTAGAGTTCGCCTAAAACTTCTTCAATTACCTTTTTAGGGTTCCGTATTCAACAAAAGGAACCCTTATAGTTTCGTCACGTCCGTCCGCCTGTCTGTCTGGCCGTCCGCGGCTTAGCTCAGAGATCATTAGTACTGGAAAGCTGTAATTTGGCATGTGTATACATATTAATTAGGCCAACAAAGTGATAAAATAAAATTAGATTTTTTTTACCACTAAGGTGGCAAATAAGCTTACGGTTCGCCTGATGGTAAACGGTCACTGTAGGCTATGGACGCTTGCAACTGCACCAGGGTTATCACTCGCGCGTTGCCGACTCTTCAAACCTATCTCTCCTACACTTTAAGTGGGAATGTTTTTTTCTTGTCTACCCCAGTGTGGGGAGATGGGGGTGTTATTGGATAGCTCGTTAAAAAATATTGAGGGTGTGTGAAAACCATTTTTCGATTCAATGATGCGTTTGTGAAACATTAAGCTTTAAAATGCAAATATTTGTTAAAGTTCAGTGTCGTCGTCCCCCCTCCCACCACTGCCAGCTAAATGTCTGTCCTCGGGTGTTTGTATAACATTCTGAATACTAATACTTACTAAATTGATAACAATATTTACGTTCGAATTCGAGCGCGGCGCTTGGCGTTACAGGTGGTACAGGGTACACACTTAATAATCTACTTCCTTTATCGTAAATTTATTATGCCGGTTAATATATTAGTTTATATATCATAGTGTGTGAGCTCCAAAGTATAACAACAAACAATAAAAACTGGCCAAGTGTGAGATGGGCCCGAGCCATCACCGTCACACATCTAGCTATTATTAAGCGAAACAGTAATAAATTTGCTTGTTGGAAACGATATTCAAAGTTAAGCAGCGTCTGGCTTGGTCAGTAACTGGATGGGTAACCGCTTAGCGACACAGTTTTGGTTTTTATTGGTCGTAAATTACGTAAATGTTGGTAAGTATTGGCCGGTTTTTTATGAGTACTGTAGAGGTTAAGCCCTTTTGGGTAGGAATGAGGAAATAGAAATTTGATAAACTTTTTCGCAAGCTAAATACCGCGGATACGGAGCGAGTCGTCTTTAAATTGGAAAAACAAGTTTTAAGGTGTGTACCGTTTTCCATATTAATAGATTCAGTTGTTTGACACAGACCCGAGAAGGTCAAATATTGCTGCTCGATTCCTGCATTTTATCATTAAATAAATATGCTGAAAACTGAAAAATTTTTTGACCAGCTTCATTGCTTATTTTACAGACAGAGTCCATAGATTCGCAAAAGCTAGTTGGTACTTATCTGCATAATTCCAAAATACGAGTTTCTCGAAGACATATACATATGTTTTGTGATTGAAATTGGTGTCAACATGTCTTACAGGTAGTAGAAGTCCAGTCCACAAAAGTTATTGGCGCAAAAACTTGTGGAGATAATTGCTCGAGGCCTAAATTCAGCAGAGTAGAGCTGATGAACGGTAACGGAGACCAGATATCTTCTTCCATTTCCTAACAAAAAAGGTATCCTTACTATACTGTATTAGAACCTGTCACATACCGCCTAACTAAACTACCTCTTTTTTTTTAATTTCATAAAATGTAACTTTCGCTTGTTTACTCTGTGGACATCGATCGAGCGAACGCATTTAGCACCATTTAGATAACTTTGTTGGAAGGTCGTGCGAAGTGGTAGCCTCGCGTGACCGACATTCTTTACATAAATAATTTTCTCTTCGGGCTGGGATCAGCTAAGAATGTATAAATACGTGGAAACGAAATGGAACGGATGTACCTATATTACACTATGGCACGATTGGCGCTACAAGTAGAAACGTTTGGAGTACCATCTAGCACCTACAATTACTTGAGCTGTATCAAAATTAGTGTGTAATCAAATTTAAACTCACGACTAATTCTTATTTTCTTAACTTATTTAGAGAATTCATCCTCATACGTCACGCACTGGTTTCAGCAAAAAAAACTCCCGCGAACGCTTAGGTTGTCAAATAAACTCCTGTCAAAGTTGTAATGGTCCTAGTGTTACAAGCGTCCATAGGCTACTGTAAACGCTTAAAATCAGGCGAAACGTAACTTGTCTGCCCTGATATCAAAAAATAAAAAAATCATAAGTTCTTTTCATTTGCTAGAGTTAGCAGTTTTTTTAATTAAATATATATTATTACTGCAAATACCTGTGTTTATTTGAACATTACCTTGACATTAAGCAATTTATGTCTGCCGTCTAGTAGGTTTTCTGTACTGGGCCTAAATTTTATGTCTTTATTTCAACACCGTAACTATGAAGTAAAAAATTCATATGAAAATGTATTTGTTATTTTCAGCAATGTTTAAAAGAAAAGTAAATTACGTTACGTACTCAATGAAAACAGTAAAATTGTATAAAAACGGAGTAAGACCGTGCGCGCACGGAAGCCTTCCTTATATAAGAACAGAAACAGTAGTGTCTTGTCTTTGTGTAGATGCTTCTATTCTATCTTTCACAATTTAGTCTAAGGTCTAAATGTGATACTCATATGACCAAAAAATAATTTCAACTACTTGATAGTAAGGAAGTTTGCTATAGCAAGCTATAGTTTGGTTTTAGTTACCTATAGTTATTCCTTTGAGGTTATAGTTAACTCGCAGAAAGTTCTGAATTTTCTGGGATAAAAGTAACCTATGCCCTTATTCGTCTCTTTAACTATAACTTTGCCAAACAGTTCAGTTGGATTCTCATTTGCGAAATTTTGACGGAACGAAAAAAAACAAAATCACTCTCGCATTTATAATATTAGAAGATTAGATACTGGTAAGTAGTATGGATGCTGGAGAAAAATTGCCAATACTAGTTACAAGAAAACAAAAAAAACCTCAAAAGTTACCTGATTTTTTTTAATTTAGCGCTAGTTTGAACTGAAAGAAGACTGAAAAAGTTAAAATCATACATTAAAGTTTGCCACCGTGATGTAATTGGTTTTGAGTGGTTAGGAACTTGGTTATGATAAGCACAAGTTGTCTAAGCTTTAGCTCGTATAGAATTAAGGATAGAAAGCTCTTTAAATTTTTAAAGCTTCTAAAAGCGCTAAGACACGTTCATGGCTTTACCTACCAAAATATCGAAATTTTTATATAAGACTTAAATTTTTAAACTCGTACTAAACCCCTTAGAGAATGATTCTCCAAAACCGGTGAAAGACCGATCTTTTTGGCAGAAATTAACATTGTTTACATTGTATTGACGATTCAAAAGTGTTCTCAGAGACCTATTTGAACAAATATTGTTTGATTTGATTTGATTTAAATGGAGAAAGTACTATTAAACAGACCGCATATGTTTCAATCGATAGTTTATTTCTTTGACTTGAAGAAAAGTAAGTGTAAGTGTGAATTCTGTGGCAAAAAGTCGACTTAAACATCACTCCCTCATACCGAGGTAAGTTTAAACAAAGATCGAGCTGATTTAAAACATAAGTTTTTTTAGTAGATATAAGGATTGTAACGTAGAAATTACGCTATAATTTTAAGGTATTTGTTAAAATTAAACTTTTAAAGATGTAATTTAGAATTTAATAGTTTAACTATTAAAATGTATCTACTATTAGTCTTAACAAAAATAATCCTTTTTTATCAAATTCTTACCATGAACTGAAGTAGTATAATCTTTGATTATTATCAACGAATAAAATAAAACACAATAAAAAAAAAAATATAAACCTCACCATTTAAGCAAATCAGCCATAGGAGGCCGGGGTTCGACGTTCCGATTTTGGAGTCGGGGGCAATATGAATGTAATAGAAACGTTTAAAATTAACGACTCCTATATAAAAATGGTGCATAATTTATCCTAGTTCAAATTATATACTTAAGTTGTTTGTAATAAGCATATATTTTGGCTCAGGATATTTTTTCTGTAAAAAGTCGACAAGGAACAACTCGCCCCACAAAGGGGCTGGTTGTTCCTCAGCTGAGGTAAGTTGTTCCGCTTATCAACTTCAGTCCCTAATAATGTAGTATTAGTTGGAAAGGTATTATATAAAATAAATAAGGTATATGTAATTGAATATTTATGAGAGTTTTATTTAGAAAAGTACAAAATCTTAATGTTTTTTGCACATTTTTCAACAAAATTTAAAAATATAATGAACAAAACTACAAACATAAAATAATAACAAGCATTAACTACCGGTTAATAGTGTAGTACAACCTAATTAATAGACTTAAGAGTAATAATCATTTTTGATATTACCTAATCAACTTTGACAAACGTTTGTTTGTCAAAAAAACAAAATTATTTCTTTTAATTAAAACAAAAATAACTAATTTTAACATTTCGAGTTAGAGTTTCTTAATTCAGTGTTACAGCATTCATTTTACTGAGATCAATAATCTAAACCTACTCTGTGACAACAGATTCATTTCAGTCTTCAGAAGAACTTAAAAAAAATTAATCAGAGTCGTCGTCAGAATTACAATTTTGACAAACATAAGAATGAACATCTTCAGATTTCAGGCATTTTGAATGAGCCCAATTCTTACACATGACGCATTCAATCCATTGTTCACCTGGTCGTGAGTTGGAAAATAAATCGCAACATATTATACAATACCATTCCATGGTCTCTTCTTCACTATCACTTCCATGATTATCGTCTTGCAGGACTTTCCTTTTCACATTTTCTTTACCATTTGCGGATTCACTTGCCACTTTCTTTCGCTTGTTTGTACCAGTTACTTTATTCTTTTTGACTCTTTTTTCAACTTTCGTCTTTATTTTACTATTGCTCTTTACTTTTCTTGCTTTTTCTTCAGCCAAAGCATTCTTTACAGGCGTATCTGTCAGTATTGCTGATTTTCTTATTCGTCGCTTAGTTGTTATACACGATCTTGGTGGTGCTTTTGGTAAAGGTTTAATAGCTTCAGGTGAAAATGTGCTAGATGTGGCTTGAATGACAACATTATTTGGCAAATTAGCAATGTGCGAGGGTCCTGGTTGAGGTTCGTTGGTTGCTGATTCTATTATTGCTGGATGTGGCTCGTTACCTGGGATGGTTTCCATATCATGATGCACCTGAGGTTCATTAACGTCTGCTAATTCTTGAAGCTGTGGTTCCAGATTTCCCAATTCCAATGAAATATTAGCAGTGTCGGGCATTGGTCGATCAGTTACGAACGACGGGGCAAAATCTTCATCCGTAAATATATCAGGGTTGTATGGACTTATGCCTGCCTTTTTAAATGCGTTCATAATGTTATTTGGTGTAGCTGCTAAAGGCCATGCATGTTTGACAATTCCAGGTATCTCATAAATAGACATTGTCTTGCCTGGGTTATTACGTAGCCAGTTTTCTTGCGCTTTGGCACAATACGTTTTAAACGGTCCATTAACGCCAACGTCTAGTGGTTGCAAATTATGGGTACAATGTGGCGGGAAAGACAACATTATAACCGAATTGGCCTTTGCCTTTTCAACCACATCAATGTCAACATGTGATTGATGGTTATCAAGCAATAACAATACGGGGTCTTCGGGAGTGGGCTTTGTATGTTTTATAAAATGGTCCATAAATATGAGGAATTCTTTAGCCGTCATCCATCCTGAGCTATTTCCAGCTCCAATACTCTCCGTGGGACCATCTCGAATAAATAAGTCCTTATATTTAAGGCGCGGAAAAATAAACATAGGTGGTACAGTATTTCCCACTGCATTTGCTGCAAGTTCAACGGTAACTAAAGTTCCTCGTTCCGCTGACACTATGGCACCCACTTGTTTAATGCCTTTTGCAGCGACTATTTTCTTTGGCTTTAATACAGTGGTAACTCCGGTTTCGTCCAAGTTCCAAATTCTAGACGGTAGCAAGTTATATTTCAATATGACGTCTCCGAGCTTGCTAAAGAATTCATGAACGTTGTGCCGGTTAAAAGAGGATGCGCGTCCTGCACTTGTGGCTTCCGGAGCTCTTATGGACAAAGACGGATTTCTTTTCAGAAAACTAGTGAACCAATCAGCTCCAGCTTCTTTATTTCTATGCCAAGAGACTGGAATATTAGGCATGTCAAATTTGACAGCGCAACTATATGCCAACTTCCTTACTTCTTCTGGCAAAAGACCAAAGTAAATTGATGAACATTTTAATAAATAATCCGCCAATGTCGTCTCCTGGTCTTGGTTGAACACCTGTCTAGAATAGTAACCCACAGTAGGTGTTACACCAGCTTTCAACTTTTTGACAAAGCGAAACAATGTCATATGACATATCTCTAATTCCCGAGCTACCGTCTTAAGTTTACGACCGTCTTTAATAACAGCATCAGCAGCCCGCTGCAAAAGCTCAATTGAAACCTTGCCCCGTTCGGTTTTTCGTTTATAGTTTCTCATCCTAAAACAAAGTTTTAATTTTATTATTTACGTGTTCATTACGGGGCAGATTGTTCCGCGGAACAACTAGCCCCCCGCCAGAGGAACTTGGAACCCCAAATTCTATTTTCTAAAGTAACATCCAATTATAATAGAATAGGTTTTCAAAAGCCAAAAATGATATTAAAAAGATAATCACTATAGTTTGCTCGACAGATAATAGCAAGTCACACATAAATAGCTAGAAAATTTATTGAAATAGACCAAAAAGTATGATGACGAAAATATTTACTTACGTGATGTTTGAGTGTCACTAATCGACTACCACGCTAACACACGGACAGAGCGTCACTAAAATGGCTGACGCAATGGCGCGATAATATGTCGTTTCGCGACGCACTTCACATTTATTGCTATCTCTTTTCTTCGCGGAGCTATTTCAATCGGAACAACCTGCCCCCGGCACTTTGAACCCCGGCCTCCCCTACAAAACTTTAACGAGGTGAATTGAAACACTCTGTTTCATATTTTCATAGTAAGGAAAATTCTCCCGATTACTATTTAATTAAAAACCAAGAAGCAAAACACATAGAAATGAGCTATACCATTGCTACGAATTTAATATTGAAGAAGCTTCCAAAACAAATTACTATTGTACTATAATTGTACCTACTGAAGGTCCTGCGGCCGATGGAAATGGGTTATATTGCGACGATTCCAGCTTTTTGACGGTTCTTAGTTTCTCGAAATCAGTGCTGTTTCAAATAACCTCTGTTTCAAAACACCTAATTATTGATAATCAAATATGATGGATATTCAATGATAATAAGGGTTTTTATTAAACACTCTCTTTTAAAAGATCCTGAATCCGGTGCTGCTTGGTTTCTGGCCTTCCCTCCCTAAAGTGCGCTAACAGAGCCCTCAATTACCTACTAAGGGTGCGTTCTAAATCGCAACGAGGAAGTTAAAAAAGTGGTTTTGGGACGCCCGGGGTAGAGTAATTTTCCAACTGTCAAGTTGAATTCTTTACACTGCCAAAGAATAGGTTGAAAATCACTCCTGTCAGTGTGAAAATTAACTGTCTAACGCTCGTTCCAGAACGGGTTGATTTTTCAACTTTACCGGGCGATAATTACTCAGCGTGATTTGGAACATAGCCTAAGTCTACGCTGCCTGTCCGTCTGTCCAACCTTAAAATCTTTATCTTTTTGACCGAAGTAGTCAGAAGCGTGAAATTTCACAGAGTATAGTTTGTTATGGCGAATTTCCTAACAATAAAAAAAGGAGTTTTTCTTCTCTACAAGAAACCTGTTTTTATTGTTTTTGCGTTATCGTAGAAGCGGTAATACCTACATAAGCTTCCAAAAATTATAGTGTAAGCTATATACCAAAACAACAAAAAATAAAACCGGTCAAGTGCGAGTCGACCTCGGCATTTCTGTGATAATACGGATTTCTTTACTTTTTAAGAACCTAATCGAATGTTTATATTAAAATCACTGACAACCAGACACAAGAATTTTATTTATTAGTTTACTTGCTACGTGCTATAGATAGATAACCTTACCAAACAATATCGTAGCTTAGTTTAAATTGATAAAAAGTTAAAAGGACACTCACATTCATTATTATTGCAGCAATCCCAAGGTATTACGTTTCAAAGCAGCCAGGATACTTCAAGTAACCAAAACACACCTCACAAATATATCCAAATGAAAGGAAATGTATCGTTTCCCTTAAATACTAGATCAACCGGACTGAGTCTAAGAACCGGTTTACGTCGATTAGTTTCAGTTTGATATTTCGAACGCACGTCTGCCCACTGCAAACAGTAAAAATCAACTGTCGTCCATTTGCTGTAAAAAGCTAAACTTTCTCAAACGCCCCGTTTAGTCTTGCTTGCTTGGTTACTTGACTATAGTAGAGTGGTTGCTGATACACTTGTCAAGCTATTAATGTTGTATTTAGGATAAACAACATTAAACGATGACGTCAAATTCAACGTTCATATTTACAAAATACGGAAGTCAATTTAATTGAATTCAGAGTAATAAATATTTTAAGAAGCATGTTATACAGCAGACGGCTATATATTTAAGAGAAACTTTATAGGATTTCATATTGTATAGGTACTGTGTAAGCTCAATAGTCAGGTACTGTGGTGTCAGTGAAAAACTGCACCCACGATGTTTATGTAAAATTTACATTCTAATTTCTAATTCACATGTAAATTGTCTAAAGAGCTGACCACCAAAGCCATGTGGTTTATTCTTTAGAATTATGTTAAAGATAAAACTGTATTAGTGAATCATTTGTGCGGTAATTCTCATTACCGCTATGATTCACATATGGACGGTATTATAAGATGCTGAAAATAGTGCAATAAAAGCAGCCTGCTTTATGAGCAAGTGTTTTAAAAAATCCTATATTGTAAACAGCACTTCAAAACACAGCCGCACTTCTCGTATAATGCTGTCTTTATATCTGGAAAATATATTTTCACTTCTCCAGCACCAAAAGGGTGGTTTTGCTGTTCAAAAACAGTAGGCAAAATGATAGCGTGAGACACAGTAACGCAGCGTTCGAATATTATGTTTTAGAATTTGATTTACGCATATATTGTTTTTTTTTTTTAAATGAGTGACGTGACTTACGAAGATATTTCTTTAACACCAAAAGAGCTAAAACAACAAGTGTCTAATGCTGAACTAAGCTTTTTACCAGAGAAGTCACGCGATTTAAAGTTGGCACTCTTCACAAAAAACAACTTTGCCCACATTGCTGTCTCCTACGCTGTTTCTACTGCATATCAATGACATGTTGAACATCAACAACATGCATTGCTATGCAGATGACAGTAATGGAGACACTTATTACACGGGTTGTGCAAACATCCCTCGTTCCGTTGAGGAGGAAAACCGCGGAGAACTTGTGTCTCAAATCCAGACCACACTGTCCAAGGTCTCTGACTGGGGACGGGTAAACTCGGCCCGATTCAACCCCACAAAGACACAAGTCTACGCGTCCACCGCTAAGAAAACCCCATTCACTGTAGTCCCACAATTCCAGAACACTCCCCTCCCATCTCCCAGAGCATTGGAATCCTTGCCGTTGACATCTCCGGCGATGTTCAGTTTTGAGATCATTTGCTAGACAAGGTGAAGCTGGCGTCCAAAAAACTAGGAGAAATTAACAGAGCGAGACAGACTTCACAAAAAAATAAAAATAACACCGCCTTTCAAGACCTATTAAGAACTACAAAATAAACTTTCATGGAATATTGAGCTAAGAGCTTTCTTCTCCTTGAAGTCAAATGGCAAACATTTGCAGCAGCCTTTTTTTTGGCAGCTTTTTTATTAATTAATGTTCTGTTGGTAAAATATTATTGTCCCCTGTTGATAGGTTGTCTGGCAAAGATCGCACTTTTATGGGGCTTATGCACAGAGCACGTAGGTTTTTAGCTAGATTTTTCATGTTTTTAATTAATAAAAAAAAAATTAGCCTTTGTATAGAAATTACAGCCGATTTTTATTTTAATATAAAACAATACCTAATTAATGAATTGAAAAAAAATTGGGTTCCCTGACAAAAAATTGAGTTCTAAGACTAGTAAACTTAAATTCACAGCACTTTTTGTGATTATTTAAGAATTATTTTTCTAATTTATGAACATTTTTTAAAATTTCTGTTCAATTTTTCTTTTTAATAAGTTCTTCCCCTAACCGCTGTATTTTACTTTGTTTTGTAGTATGTACCAATTCTTCAATCTAGAACGAGTAGATGTTTCTGATTTGGGATATTAGGGTGTAGGGTCTTAAAATAATTAAATAAATTATATGCATCGCCGATTGTCCACGACACGGTTTCGCACCACTCGCGTGTGGCAGCGAGCTCCATTCTTTCTGTAAAACGGGACTTTTATTCGTCCCGGGGCTTTGTTTTGGGACAACGGGACAGGAAACCGAGAGAAGGGACAGTCCGTTCAAAACGGGACGTATGGTCAGTTTAGTCATAGGCTATATTAAAAATATTGGAAATCAAAATGGCGGATTTTTGGCGCCAAATTGCTTTTCAGTTACTAAGATTTCCTTTTATATATTTTTATCGGCAGTCGGGTTTTTTTTTAAAATAGACAGTCACGGCCGTAGCTAAACTAGACATAATTTGTAGCAAATTGTTTTGCCTACAAATATGTTTCTACAACTTTTTGCCCTAAATTAAAAATTTAAGAAGTTATAAGCAAAAAAGTGAGATTTTTTTAATAAAAAATTTCTTTTTTGCTCTATAACTTTTTTTTTTACACATTTTACAAAAAAAATTACCTCAGACCAATCTCGTAGATGATCTTTTGAGGAAAATTTATCTCTGTGATTTTTTTTTGACTTCATTCATTTAAAACGCTGTTACAGCGCTCCAAAGTTGACCGGGTTCGTCAATGCTCATGAGAATCCGGTCAAAACGAAATGTTTAATTATTTTTAATTTTTTTGTATTGTAAACATATTCTTAAAAATTTTTTGTTAAAATCGTACAACTTTCCTTATTCATTCCTAACTCTTTTCCTCGCCACCTATGAGTTAGAGTCTGTAGGCGCGTTTTTTTTTGCGTGGTATTCCCAGTAGGCCTACTCCAAGGACATCTCTTTTATAAGGTTATCCTCGAAATCATAATATTTTCAATCACTTATTAGCTAGCTACTCTAATCTACTTTTCTTCGATGGTTCAGGCTGTGGCTCGGAATCTCTTAATCAACGTCAAATGTTTAAGTTTGAGGAATGACAGGAGATACCATTGGAGTATCTCCTGTCATAGTTGGAAGTTCATCTTCGAATTCATTTTCTTCCATTAACTTTGACATTTCCATAATGTTCCTGCATGTTTAGTTACGCCAGAACAATGGAGGCATACTGTAGAGCATTTCAGGCCTGCTTTTCTGTAGCCACACATGCTTCCACAGTATCCTTTGCATCCGCAGAAAATTAATTTCATAAGATAGGTAGGTTCTGGAGGCTTGGAAGCTTGTATTGGCATCCAAATGTTTGCATGCTTTTTCCAGCCCCAATCTTCAGGATTTTGATATCTTTCGAGCCACGACTGGACCCAGTGATATACTCGGAGACTGTGAAAACGAGCTGCATCTTGTGTTGGAGGCAGCTATGATAAATTAAATTATTTTTTAGTCACTGTCTCGGCAAATCGTTTGTATCGCAAGCTGTCTAGTGAGTCGTCTTTATTACCGCCGTATAAAGCTATGAAAAAACGTTCACCAACAAGAGTAAGCAAAGATGGATCAACTTTCTCACTCAAGAATAGCGCGGTACCACCAGCTAATTCAGGATGCCACGTAAAAAAAACGGGCCTACAGACTCTACCTCATAGGTGGCGGGGAAAAGAGTTAGGAATGAATAAGTAAAGTTGTACGAATTTAACAAAAAATTTTTAAGAATATATTTACGAAAAAAAAATAATTAAACATTTCGTTTCGACCGGATTCTCATGAGCATTGACGAACCCGGTCAACTTTGGAGCGCTGTAACAGCGTTTTAAATAAATGAAATTAAAAAAAATTACAGAGAAAAATTTTCCTCAAAAGATCATCTACGAGATTGGTCTGAGGTAATTTTTTTGTAAAATCTATAAAAAAAAGTAATAAAGCAAAAAAGGAAATTTTCATAAAAAAAAATCTCACTTTTTTGCTTATAACTTCTTTAATTTAGGGCAAAAAGTTGTATAAACATATTTGTAGGCAAAACAATTTGCTACAAATTATGTCTACACGAATTTTTTGTAAGACGCATAGTTTCCGAGATATCGCGAAAAAAGTGTTTTCACCCCTTTTTCCAAGATGGCGGCCGGATGACAACTTAAGGTTAAGCTTCTATTGACCCCCCCACACATGTCCCAAAAATAAAATTGCGTCCTCTAACAAATGCAAAGCTCATGTAACATTTCAATGGACTAAAGCCTCATATTTTAAATAAGGTGTAGAGTTTGTGAAGTTAGGGCTTGAAGAGTGAGAAGCTTGGCTTTACATGACATCTGATTACTTTCTGACCCATATAGTCTCGTCTTGGCAACATTTTACAGGAAAATTTTTTTGGTGGGATTTCACTTTTTTTTGTAATTTGCTTATGAAATGACAATGTTATTTATGTTCTCAATCTTTGGTAAATATTTACTTATTGAGCACGAGCTATTTTTGCATTCAAATGTCTTAAACGATAAAGAAGCATCCCCTAGCACACAAATGAAATGCAAAAATCGGCGGAAACGATATTTTTTTGTACACAATTTTTGAAAATTTTTGCTTGGTATGTAATAAACACACCCCTCTGCGGACCGCCCTCGTTCTGCTGCACTTTGCTCGGAGAAAAAAAAAATATACCTAACCTAGCACCACTTCAGTATAGACTTTTTTATTTTGAAAATTTTTTTGTTCTTACACTATTCTTTTCCGCCCATTTTTGTATAAGTAGATGCTTTTTATCGATTCAAAAAAAAATTATGCTAAAGAAGCTCGTGCCTAATAAAAGTAAATATTTACCCTTTCTTTTTTAGGGTGTATTTCTTGCACATCAGAGGTACCATTTTTCATAGCCCACTCTTTATCTTTGTTTACGTTAAGGGTTACGTAAAACTATATTCGCATAAGTCGATTGAATTACTATGACATCAGATTTTTAAGTTCGACCTTAGATAGAGCTTATTACGATTTTTATGTTACAACAACCGGAGCCCACACTATTCTGCTTTCCAATCACCATAGAAGTTTTGTTTTGTAAATACTTGTCACATTTTAATTTTTAACGAACTACATAAGTATAGTAATATTATTCGTATAGTATAAGTGTAATAATTCAGTAATATTCTGAAACCTGACAAAAGTCACATATACCTACACTTTTATTCTCTAATTTAAGGGGTTGAGATTTTTTTAAAAAACCTTAAAACACGTATTTTTTAATTTGTAATAAGAGTCTGTGTACTGGTATAATTTTTACATCTTATTGCATGAAATTAAGTTTGTAATTTAAAGGATGTCGATATACTAAAAATCCTATGAAGAAATATGTATTTTATTATTTATAACAAGAAGTCCCTATATAAATTTTTCAGACCTCTATCATCAAAATTTGCCCAAGTCTCACCAACTTCCATCCCCTATTTTGGGGTTGGAGGGTTGGGAAAGTTCAAAGTTTTAGATTTTTTTGTTGTTTGTGTAGTAATACTAGCTTACATACCACATTTTAGCTTTTTAGAACTTCCGGAAGTATACCCTTACAATTTTAATGATCATCAGTGAGTAAGAGCTTTTTTAGATAAAAACTAAAGATGCTATGCAATTGTAACTTAATATGTTTAATAAGTCCACTATAGATATCACATCCCAAATTTTTTTTTTATAAATTTATATATATTATAAAATTTATAATCAGGTTTCAAAAAAATCGGCCTAGTGCGAGTCTACGCGCACGAAAGGTTCCGTACCATTGTCTAAAAAAACGCCAAAAAAATCACGTTTGTGGTAAGGGAGCCCCCCTCAAATGTTTGTTTTATTTTAATTCAATTTATTTTTAAAGTAAATATATAACTAAATATTCTGTGAATATTTCAAGCGTCCACCTGTTTATACATGTTTAACAGATGTACCTACTTTATTTAAGTAACTTTTAATGGAATTTGTAAGAAAATATTACTTTTCCAAGTACATTTTATAACTTGGTCGACTATTACTTGTTAGCCTGTAAAGTGTACTTACCACCGTATTTTTTTTTTACATTTCCAAATACTATACTTTCACTGGTAGAGGGAGAAAAAAAACTAAGAAATACGTGGACAAACATACATACAAGTATGAAATTTAGCGCAACTTTTTAAAGCCCACATAGACAACACATATAAGTATTGTGTAATTCTTACCATTCTACCTATACACATACGGGTCAAATTGATAACCTCAGTCGGTTAAAAATGGCTGATCAATATTTTGACCATTCGCTACTGTACCGCTCGACTCTCCAGTATATGAAGCCAATGCGTTAAATGGGAATCAGAAGTGCCACCATGATGGCATTTAATGTGTTTAATACTTGTACACAAAAAGCTACTTTTTTAAGATTTTCTTTTTTAATTGGCAAGTTTATAGAATTTACAAGAGAAATTAGACACATCTATATTTCATAATTTTATTTTTTCTTGAGTAAATATAAACATAAAATAACTAAAACTTATTTCAAATATGCACCCAGCAATGTTAAATTGATGTTTATAATAGTACATTACGATACATGTGAGCTAGGCTGTTTATTGCAGACTAAGTTGTAGGCCCAAACCGAAGGAGTATTGAGCAGAGCTCACGAGTGTCATACGACTGTTTTCAACACAATTGAAGGAAAGTAAATGCTTTTCTTAAATATTGTAGAATGTTATATTATATGGAATATATTTAATGGAATCTAATAGTTTTAAAAGGTTTTTAACAAACATGTTGGATTTATTTCTCCAAAAATAAAAACTTAGTAAATGTTAGTTAAATTCTACTTGCGGCGTAATGAACGCAAATAAGAAGCTGAAAACGGTGCAGTAAAGGCTGCCTTATGAGCAAGTGTTGAAAATTATTTTTTAGATTTCCATTTTATTATTTACATTATTTTTTTTTACATTTCATAAGGATTATTTTTAATGTTCTATTATTTGCTTAAAAATTTCAGTGACCAAATATTAACAATCCCGCCTCCTGTGTATTGACCAACTTAGCTCACTTATATTATATGTCCTTCTAGCTTTTGCCAGCGGCTCCGCCTGAGTTAAATTAAGTTATTGGCGTAGGATTTTGACGGAAATTCTTTGTGAAGTTTGCTTGTAATAACGCATCGTCCAAGGAAGAAAGGAGGAATTTAACTATAGTTATTCCTGTGGGAACTTTTTAATTTTCTATGTTCTCAGTCTTTTCAACTATAGGAAGTGCAAACAGACAAACTCACTTTCGCATTTATAATATTAGTATGGATAATGTAATAGCAAACTATGTCAGTTTAGTCTATGAATGTAAATTTAAAATATGTTCTTAAGCATAATTGAAACAAATAATAAAAAAAGCCTTATTCCATAATAATAGCAATTTCATTATAACTGTAAATTGTATATCACTAGCTACTGAAAAATATATATAATTATGCCCAAACCAGTTTATATGGATCTCTTTTTTTTTTTTGTAATAAGAATGTAAATAATCCTTATAAGTAACAAATCTTTATAATGAATGGCAGAATAACCAATAACTACCTACAAAATATTTGTTAAAATAGGTTATTTGTTATGCACGGCTGAAAAGTTATTTGGCCGCGCGAGTGTTTAAATTTTTTTTTTTAATTTTTTGGGTGGCAACTTGATTCCTCTTATAAATCGTAAGGTATAATAGGCGCCACGTAAAATTAAACTTTGCACACCACGTGTTCATGGGTCCCTTACGTAGGTAGTTCAGCGATAGGGCGATAGCGCATGATTCGTAGTTGCCTCACCATAATAAACGTATAACTATTCTTGTGAATGACTATATGGCTGCGCAAAAACCCCACTTCTACCGCTCGCCAAGTCTCACCTAACAGACTATACATTACTACCCTCAATCAGGAAATTTGTTCCCCTCTTCCATCACATGTACAATAGGTATAGGGCAGTTTCCGATACTAAAAATTTGTGTAGAATACCGAGCAAGCGAAGGACTTTATAGCTGGTACCTCACATGGCTTCTAACATTTATTCACATACTAGCTTTTTCCCGCGGTTAATTCTGTTTTTATCGGTGCAGGATTTCAACGGCAACTCCCCAATTGTAGAAAAAAACCAACTTACACCATACCTACACTTGACGTTTTCAAGTAGCCTATGTCCTTTCTCAGGACTCAATTAAACTATCTCCATGCCAAATTTCATCCTAATCCGTACAGCGGTTTAAGCGTGAAGAGGTAACGGACAAACTCAGTTACTTTCGCATTTATTAGTATGGATGGGTATTTGCGAAAATTTGTACAAATATGTGCATTTCGCAATGTTGTTGTTGTTTGAGCGCAAGTCGGTTTGTTTTTATTTCATTTTTTACACATGCAATAAACAATTACATACATCCATCCTGATTGTTGCCAAATCGATAACTTTGAGCTCAAATATTTGCGATGTAGGTATGTCTGCCAGTGACACTTGTTTTCGACAATATGTGTACAAATATGTACTGCATTCTTCAAACGAGTGTAGAGTACACATAATCTTAAAAAATAAAACCTGAGCGTAGCGAGCGATTCTAATACACGAGACACAAATAATTATGCAGCCGTGCGAAAAACACATCTTTTCATCTCACTGTAGTAAAGAAATACTAGTAACAAGTAAAACGATTTAAATATATTTTAGTCTATGTACAAAATAGAATATTAGTATGTATACTAATACTAAAGCGTAAATTTACAATAAATGGTATTATGATAGGTCCACTTTTCGTATTTCGATCGAGCGTGTATTTGGAACAATAAAGACAGCTTTTCCGAGCTAGTGAGATGAAAACTAAAAATATAATATAAAGCTGTTCCTTTGAATACTGATAACATAATTTAAAGGGATTATATTCATTAGGAATTGCACCGCGCAAAATATAAATTTATCAAGTGTGGGAAGGCAAAAAAAAAAGTTATTTATGTTTTTGTTCGTTTTTTCTATTTTGATAGGTAGGCACAAAAAAAGTTACCGAGTTTTGTGAATATTATGACCTCTTATAACTTATAATTTAGTGCCTTTGAACACGTCCGTACGTACTTTTTGTAAAATCTGACCGAAATTTTTCGCAGTCCTCCTGTCAAATGTGTGCGTTTCAATATTACAAACAGTTTTATTTTTTGCCGGAAGAAAGTCGGTTGTCGATTCTCACCGACTTTCGGACGCGGGCGGGCAGCGGTTATTTATTTATTTTATTCTTGATAGGTTGTAGCACTTCGTTACTAGTTTCTTGTTCGCCATTCATCCTTTTAAACTGCATAACTTTTCCTCTCGTAGATTTAAAGACTCCGCTCGCCCCTAAATTCATTCATGCCGCGCATCTTGTAGCTAACTTCAGACACGTTAGATCGTGGCGCGTAAACGGCAACAACGGCGTAAGTAAACAGCAATTCAATATGGGGACTGTAGTTTTGACTTAGTTGTTAGGTTAGTTAGAAATCATTCTGCACTAATATCATTTTTGCTCTTACATCTGATTAATTTAAACATCAACTGACACAATGACTACGCTAACAAAGATTTTTTTATATCATATTGTTTGTCCGCTACCAAAAAGGCTACGTTCCGACTCACTTTTACTCTCTCTGTCAAGTAATAATGATAGCTAAATAAAATTTATCTTCCAACCGTTTTAAAACGTAAATTTCCTCACTGTCAGGAAATCTTAAATGTATTACTATAACAGTGAAAATACTTCAACTTTATAGTTAAATAATTAATCGGCGAAAGGGGGTTCCAAAATCACTTTTCTCACTTCCACATAGCGTTTTGCAATAGTCTTGAATGAGATATTGGCCACATAACAAATAAAACAAAATTAATGGTTATTGAATATATATTGATACCTAAATCGGATACACAATTATAGTATTCGCTATTTATCGGTATTCAAAGGAAAGTTTAACAATATATAGGCCACTGATAAGGTATTGCTGTTTTACACTGGAATAACAAATTCATTAACGTCTTGTAACATGTTGCCATTCGTCACCGTCGGGGTCGCGAGCTGCAAAATAACATACTTTATTAATAAACTAGCTGTTAGATTTGGTAGAAGTGTATACCCCCAGCTTATTATGTAACGGTTGCCTAATGTTTGTACAGAGAAAATATTTAATATAATGTACCTACCAGGAGCAAAAAATTTCATTTTTGAAATGTTTGTTTGTATGTTTGTTAGCTTATTTATTAAGCAAAAATTACGTCGTATGACGCGTAGTCGTGACTGTCTAGACTGAATTAACATTTCGTAACCCATGACGCGCCTTGAAAAGCTGGTTTATGTTATTGGTGTAGTTGTACATTGACAGACGTGCAGTCAAAGCAAACCTCTAAAACAAAATGTTTGCTGTCAAAGACGATAGTTCAAATTTAAACGACAGAACACACTTTGATGTGGCTTTTACCGAATAAAGGCTTAGACAATATGAGCGACAGTAAACTTACTATACTCGCAAGTTTTTCCCCAGAATTCGCCTATATTCATTGGAGAATGGGGATAAATTGTAATCATAATACTTATTGATAATATTGTAAAGTTTAAGAACAGACCAAAATTTTACATACCTTTTTCTTCACGTCGAGGTGGTGGGGGACGACGATCGCGGTCGTCGCGACGTGGACCGTCACGGTCATCACGACGCGGACCGTCGCGGTCGTCACGTCGAGGACCATCGCGATCGTCTCTTCTGGGACCATCACTGTGTTGACAAAAAAAGAACCACATTACATACATTGCAGTGCGTACATTCAAGCATATGTTTCGGTGAGCCTGAAGTTTAAGGTTAAAAGTAAAAAAATACAAAGGAAACACTTGATTCACGGAGAATAAAATTTTATTGCATCTTCACGCACACATACATAAGAACTAGGCTTTATATAAAAAAATACTAACCGATCGTCTCGCCTTGGTCCATCTCTATCGTCTCTACGCGGAGGCGGGTAGCGATCACGGTCTCGATCGCGGAACCCGTCCCGATCCCGCGGGCCATCCCGGTCACGCGGTCCATCCCGATCACGCGGTACATCCCGATCACGCGGCCCGTCCCGAGGACCGTCTCTGTCTCTAGGAGCATCCCTGAAACGATCTTCGGGACCGCCTTTGGTCCTCCATGCCGACGGACGCTCCTGTAAAAATTACAATATACTACAAATACAGTTAGGACTCAAATAGGACTCTGGAACGCACTATAGAAATTCGTAAGGCACAGTGAAAAAAGACAAAACCAAGAAGAAAACTGAGTTGTCATTATTTAGTGTTTCTATGACATATTTATGAATCCAAAACCCAAGACTGACAATGTCTTGGGTTGGGTAAAAATCAAAATTAGCACGCTTAAGGTATCACCAACGACAGAAAGTCTTCATAAAAACATATAAAACTACAAATCAGTAAATCTTATAGTAATGTTTAGACAACGCGACTGCGATTAGTCCGTGAAATCTTACTAAGGTACAACCAAGTATCACAAATCTTAGGGCTAAAGTATGTGTATGTTTGAATGCGCATGTACACTTTGTACACTGAGTCACATAAGGGTTAAAGGGTCGAGTGTTTTAAGAGATTTACTAATTTGTCAATTTGAGATTCTCGGTTAAAATGAAAAGAACCCCAGCCGACGGATACGCAGTGAGGGATCAGCAGGTGAGTACAAGACTGCGATCTAGTTGCACCTATTGTCGTGCAAAATGACCTTGACGCCCCAAGACCGTGAAACTTATAGGTAGTTCAATTCTTCAGTACCGTTTAAACCTGTTTTCTAAGTACCACCCACTATATGTTAAATCTAGATATCTTAATGCAACAACATTTATTGATTTCGAGTGACGTACACCAGCTGGCGGCACCTCCGCAAGTCCACGTCGCCAGCTGCTTTGAGTTTCCGGTCCACTCGTCCGACCCATGTATCGTGGCCTGAAACAAAGATTTTAATATATGTACCGATCGGGTACTAAACTTGCACCTGTATTATAACCGAGACAAACTCCCATTATCTTGATAGATCAGATATATAATTTGTAAAATAATATTCTTTTTCTACTTATATATTTAAGCTCGGTCCTACTCCAAAAATCTCTGCGAACAATGTACGCCGCAAAGTTCACATTATAATTAGTTTTCTGGTCCAACAATCTTTACTACTGACTCTTCACGTTCGATTTAACTCTTAATTAGGCGCATTAAAAAAATCACACCATTAGTCGCATGGGGTCTCTAGTGACCCCAAACAAAATAAAAAAATAAGCAGACTATTTAATATGAAATATATCAAAATATTCCATTATAAGAAGAAAATAAATAAAAAAAATAACAAATAAATAAAAATCTAAAAAAAAAAAAAAATCTGGTTGTGACTAATATGCGAGCCCTGCGGGAAGTTAGGAAGCTACAAGGAGCGCTTGCGCATTTCGAACACTTTAACACATATTTTTTTCAATTTGAAATTGTGTTGACCCCAAGCGCCGAACTAAGGGTTAAAAGTTACAGATTGCAGATTTGCAGAATTGCATCGTGATTAAGGCCCTTGTTGTCTTACTTAAAAATGTCCTTAGTATGATTGGTATTGAGTATCCTAAATCCATACAATTATTTTATTTATTTATTTGTTATATTTTATTTTATATAGACATTACAAACCTTATACATAACACACACTATACCCAATAAAAAATCGAGAAACCCAAAAAGAAAGTACATTTAAAGGAAACAAATAATAAGTATAAAAAAAATAACAACAAACGGTATATACTTAATATTTAAGTAAAAGGCCATTGACTGATTATAATTTTTTGGAATTTATTAGTTGATCAGATTCATTAAATATTTAAATATCTTATGCAGACAAACTTGTTATACTAGCGAAATATTAATATTTTATTTAATAGTTTTGGAACAGCGAAAGTGTAGTTGTCATAAGAAACTTACCTATCTCTATCCGGTTCTCTATCTCGATTTGCAGATCGCCAACTGTCGTCTCCTCGCCTATCATCTCGTGGTCGGTCGTCTCGTGGACGATCGTCGCGCCTGTCGTCTCGTGGACGATCATCTCGCCTATCGTCTCTTGGACGATCGTCGCGTCGGTCATCGCGAGGCCTATCATCACGCGGTCTATCGTCACGCCTGATCAATCCAAAACACGAATGTTATTACTTTCGCATATAAAAGGTCAACAGACAACCAATATAATTATTGGTTCTCTATGCATCTATGTACACAGTACAATGTTAATAGTATTTTGATAGCTGAATAATCTTTGAGCCACATAATAAAGGAGCCAATAGATTTTGTAATACGCTACGCAATGAAAATAAAAGTTTTTTAAAGTGAAACTCACAGAAGGCGATTGCCGCCTTATTTATACCACAGAAATAAACTTAGAACAAAGCGAATTATTACACATTGCGCCCATAAATAAAATATTACTGGCTAAAAACACCAAGGTAGCAAACAAGCATGCAAACCGCCTTTTTTTTTTTTTTTTTTTACGACTAAGGTGGCAAATAAGCTAACGGTCCGCCTGATGGTAAGCGGTCACTGTAGCTTATAGGCCGATAATATGACGGTAGCAAGCAGTGCGATGTTTAAAGGTAGCCGTTGGCATTATATCAAACACACACAGCGAAGCAGTTCCTCCTCAAAACTGAATGTTTCTTATTTACAGCTTGTTTATACATATATAGCTTCTTATTTTTCAATTTTATTTACCTATCATCTCTGAGCGGGGGCTTGTCGTCTCTCAGAAGTGGTCTTTCTCTCTTATCGTCTTTCGGTCGATCGTCGCGTCTCTCAGGAGAACGTATGCGCTCGTCGCGCGACGGTTCACGAAGACGACCTGCAACAAACATTCCAATATTCATAAATAAAAAAAAAAACTGATGACCACACTGCTGTGTCTAAAAACCTAAAATTTCACATGTGTGTTCCTTATGCGACGTAGTGCTCCACTATGAAAGGGTTTTGAACATAAATCAAGGTAAACTGGGGGTTGTTTGATAGTAAGGGATAGCGAGCACAAGAAACTTTTGTCTCTGCAACAATTGTGTCACGCATATCAAGGTTATAGATTGTATTATGTATGTCTGATATTGTGTACAAAAACCTTAGAATAGAGCGCTTGCTGTGAAAGACAGCTGCCGGTGCGCGCCAGCCCTTAAAAATGACAATGATATGTGTCACTGTTTAGATATATTTGTGACCGCGCCCCTAACCTAATTTGCTGACATAGCGCTCCGCTCCGCTCCGCTCTTCGCCGGAATCGGTTGCCCGTGACGCCAGTCACCGCCGCGCAACCGTACTGGGTACTAGAGCCTTGCTACTATAAACTTAACTCGTATCTATTGTAAATATCGCGTCTTGCGAAATAAACCTTGTAAATTCCAACTACAATTTCATTTCCTTGCCTTCAAGTTATCCCGTCTTAACGCTTCCATAGCTACCAGAAGTCAATTTTCTTGCTACGCCACAAGTGTTGAATATTAATACTACTCTATTTGACCCTTATAATCGCAGCTGCAAACTAACGCCTTTCATTCGAGATGTAAAGGGTTGAGGCATTATGTAGTTATAGGTAAATTATTGTCTTAACTTGTCAATAGCTTATCTTACTCACCACCGGCTCTCCAAGGATCTGATTTCTTCTCTGGTTCTTTGGCAGCGTCAGTCTTAGTTCGCCATACGCTATCCGCATCCTTTTCTTTCTCGGGAGCAGCTCCACGTCGCCAAGTGCTGCCACCACCAGCCGCTGCGGCTCGCTGCTCTTCGATTTTCCTCTGGACATCTGCTTCCTTTGCACGCGCTTTGGCCTCCACACGAGCAAGCATCTCTTGGTGTTCCCTATCGAAAATCGATATTAGGTTCATTTTGTTTCTATATTGAACTCAATGGAAGAGTTGTTATTAATTCAGTCTCTAAAAATGGGCACAAGCATCGAATAATCATATTTCCACAACAGTAAAAAGTTAGGAGACTAAGAAGAGGCCTGTACCCCTGCAGTGGGATTATAAAGCTTCAGGCAACAACTAAAAGCACACTGTCCTGCAGTCAGAGAACTAGTTGTACACAACAAGTGTTGAAATGTAAGATAGGAAAAGTCGCTGTGTATGCTATTAAAGTCAGTCGTTTGTAACCTTTTTTCGACTCCTAAATCTGTAGCCCCAAGCCAGATGGCGAAATAATCTGCGCAAAATTTAATATTCTATTTGTATGACGTAATTACTGCAAAACTAACTTCGGGTGAGACCATAGTCTACCAGTAAACGATGATGAAGACTAGCAAGGATATGTGATGTTAACAGATTTAACAGAAGGTTAGTAGCTGCTCCGTAATTTTATGAATATGAAATTATACCTCTCAGCTTTCTCCTTGCGTTCGCGTTCGGCCTCCATTTCTTCCTGTCGCTTCCTTTCTAACTCCTCTTGTTCTTTTCGCTCTTGCTCTTCCTTGATACGCCGAGCCTCTTCCGCCGCGCGCTCCTCAGCGCGACGTTTCTCCGCCAACCACTGTCATGACACATACAGAACATGTTAGTACTATTTTCAATGTCATTAATATGACAAGCCTGTTTCAAGTCCAAGGTCATTAACAATTTCGTCATAAGTTGTTGATTATATGCTAGTAGAAGCAATAACTGATGGGTAAGGAAAGTTCCAGAAACGTCTATACTAAAAATGCAGCGGAGGATGATCTACCAGGTGGACCTACTACTTGGTTAAAGTGGGTGACAGACGGACGAGTAAGTATGTGTACTTTTTGGAGTATGTCAGATAAACATCCGGTTTAAAATTTAGCTCATAACTCGCTTCAACTCGCTACGCGCGAGCCATGAGCTGCCTTTTTATTGCGGTACCAGAGATAGTCGGTCGCATTTCAAGTGTTGTTTAGATAATTTCGGTTTAAAATAATGTATTACGTGTTCATACGTATGTAGCAAATTATTAAAATCACTTTTAATTGGTATTCAAAATAAAGAATGACATAAGTCCTATACAACACAATGCTTGTACAACGTGTATCGTGTGTAATGTGTAACGCGATCCGTGTCACTTTGTCGTACATTAAAACTACGGTCTTCAAGGTCGTACGTTTATCACCCACTTAAAGCCATAGGCAGTCACTGGATGAAGGCGATTTATGACCATCCGTTGTTCTACACTAGACCTCTACAGACTAAAAGAATGATGAATTTACCTTTTATTCATAAATTTATCGTCCTAGCCAAATTGCTAATGTCTCGGCGGACGCGTAAAACCAGCTTAAGCAGTTTTTAAAATCAACTATTAACTCCTAGCGCATAATAGACAATACTACTAGTATATAATTTCCACAAAAACTCAAACTTCTATAAAGCTTGATAACTTTATCGCAAAGCTAATAAGGAACAATTCCGGTTAAATCATCGGTTCGTATCTACTTATGCACGCTGAGACCGGCACGGACTTCTTACCAAGAACCGTGTCGCTCACAAAACTAAACGACAGGAGAGCGCTTGTGGCCTGGTTAAGCCTGTCGCATTTAGCACGTGTAGGAAAACTTTTCTGACCTTGCGGCAAACATTAAAACTAACTTCAAACCCTATTAAAATGCTAAGAAATTAGACGACACAAGCGACAGTCCAGGGGTTATTCAACCTTTACAGGAAAACCAATGTGTCGAAAAAGTTTACTTGACTACCGCTGAGTGACGGAGACTTACTCCTAGTCAGCTCTCTGAAGTGTCTCAACTAAGTGAACTAAGCTTCGGCTACCTGATTGTCAACTCCAGTGGAAACGGAAATTCGCTTCAAGTCCATTATAATTTCCGCACGCATGTGTGTTCCATACCTATACTAATACACACAGCAATAGGACTTATAACCGATTTTTATTATAGTTAAAAAGCCAAAGTATCAAATAAACTTACAGCTCGCTATAGGTGTTAAGTCAGTGCTTACCTCTTCTTGGCGTTTCTCTACACGCTGCTTACGACGCTCGGCGAGTCTCCTCTCGCGTTCAGCGGCTAATTTCTCGCGGAAGGCCTGCAGACGCTGCTGGTGCGCCGTGCCGCGCTCCTGCCGCAGCCGTGACATAAACTCATCCCGCTGCTCGTGCATGCGAACCAGACGAGCGGCCGTCGCTACGTCGCGCGCTCGCGCCTCTATACATATCTTATTATGTCAGTTTTTAAGGGATTAAGTTCTCTATCACCAATTATGTTAAACTATTATCGTATATAAAGTAGCTTTTGCTTAGGGTTGAGCGGGAGCACAATTCGATCCTTGCCGTGGGATCCCTGTAGGAGCCCCTTGAGTTAACAGTTATCTATTTTGTTTTGTATACCACTAAGGTAGCAAACAAGCTTGCTGTCCGCCTGATGGTAAGCGGTCACCGTAGCCTTTGCCGACCCTTCAAAACTCTAATAACTTCTTACTTGAAGAACCCCTTACTGTAGACTTACCCCTTAGAGATAACTTTGGCAAGGAGTCATTCGATAACCTAAGTGATTATTTTGTTGACCCAAGTGCTACCTATATATATCGTTTCAACTTATATATTATAGCAGTATACTTCATTAAAATCAATAATATTAATTGTGCAGACATTAATTAACACAGGCGGTACAGATAGCACATTTCCTGTCGCGTCAAGTCCACAAAACAATCTGCCTCCGAGGCCTACCATATTGTAACAAAGTAATTTACAAATGGGATTTATTTCGGAGGCCATGAATAAATATAGTGATAGGAAATAGACATATATTACAAAAGCGAGCTTTATTATAACCCTCAGGATATGGAAACTACATTAAAACAAGGAGACTATTAGTCAACAATTATTTCAAAATGAATAAAAACCACATAACATACCAATAAGTTGCTGTATACGTTCCTTCTCTTGTTGTTCCCAGAACGCTTTGTCTTGTACTTGTTTCTCTTCAAGACTCTTCTGAAGCAGAGGAATCTCCTCCAACCGCTTCGCACGCTCAAAGTAGTCCACCTAGATTACAAAAAAAAAATTAAAATAAGACATTAAACAATCACAAAGTATGTGATGACAATTTCCGAACATGCATTTGTGTTTGTATACAAGATAGAAAAAAAATTATTCATAATAATGTAAGCACAACTTTTTAGCCTCCTGTTGCACCTAAGCCGTTGTTTGTATAGGGACACAGGAAGTACAGTAGAGAAAGGAGGTTTAGGCCAAAGTGTAAGTCTGCAGACGACTTTACCTTCTTTTCCTGGGACTTTAGCCTGGCTTGAAGCTCGCGACGTTCTTTCATCAGTTCTTCAACTTCACGTTGAGCCATAGCTTCGGCATCCATTTTCTTCAAATCCTATTAAAAAACCCATTACAGTTAACATATATGAATATTAAAAAGGTAAGTTAGTATTTTCTTTCACAAAAAAAAAAAAATTACAAAAATATATTACACAAAATAGTATTTACCTCTTCATTTAATTTTTCCAACATAGTTTTTCCGTGTTTAGTTTGCGATATCAGCGCCATACGCTCCTGTCTGTGTCTCTCCTTCATAGCCGCCAACTCTGACGCTTGACGCTTCTTGTCTCTCTCTTCTCTTTCATGCTCAAGACGACGAGCTTCCGCCGCCGCGGCTGCTCTATGTTGCTCCTCTTGACGTCTGTATTAAAAAAAAAAACATTTATATTGATTTTTTTGGTATCCAATAATGTCAGACCTTTTAATGTTGTGTTAACTAAGATTAATGTGCTATTTTTGGAGTTCGTTATTAAGCATAAAAAGGTACCACGTTTGATCCTTTTTACAGTTTGGTTAACGCCACTTTTGCCACTAATATATCATGTAGTAAATGCTTTAAAATTATTAGATTGCAAATCGCACATTTGTTGAAAATGTATTTTATGTAATTGACGAAAATTACAATCTAAGATTTAATTATTACACTATATTCTTTCACTTTCAGCCTAAACTTCGATTTTTTTTTATTTCATACTTTGTTCTAAAACTTAGTTCATATCTATTAAAATTTCTTGAAATATTTTGTGCAGGCATCAATTAACACAGGCGGTACATAGCATTTACATTAAAATAGCACATTCCCTGTCGCGTCAAGCCCACAACACAATCTGCCTCCGAGGCCTACCATATTGTAACAAAGTAATTTACAAATGGGATTTATTCTGATTGCCTAGTGGCTCAGCTGGAAGGAAAACCACCTACTAAACCAAATACGCTGGTTCGATTTCCACGAGATTCACACGGGATAATAATTAGATTTTTTTTTTTATTTTGTTGAGTCTTTGTATTTTCTATATATGTGTAATGTAGTTTTACAAAATAATTAATTATATTAAGTATTTGTATTTGTTACTTGGTACAGTACAAGCCTTGTTTCTTCGAGAACCGGATGGCGCTGTGCGATATGACCGGAAATATTTTTATTAATTACGATGCCGTCTCGACAGATTCGACCTTGAAATTATCGCAATGCGTCCAAAGTAATCTTCTATAGATAAACTCACCTCAACTCTTCCTCTTCTCGCACGGTGTTGAGCCGTTCTATGTACTCCTTGCGTTCCTCGATGATCTTGTGCCTCTGCAGTACGCGGTGGTGTTCAGCATGTTTGTTCTCGTGATAGTGTTGGACCATGATGGCGCGCGCCCGCTCGCGCTCGGCTCGTCGACGTTGCGGGAACAACGTAGTTACCGCTCTAGACAGTACCTCGGCCGCGCGGACTAATTGCTCTCTTACCTACGAACGGACACATTCAATGTTTTATGTAGTATTGTCTACATAGCACTAAATAGCAACCGCTACCTTAAAAGATCGTTAAAATCACAAATTTTGGCACAGGCGTATCCAGAGTAAGGGCAGCTGCCCAACCCTAGAATAGCCAAATCACCAATCTCTTTGAAGAATCAGGCAAATAAAAAATACACAATCAAAACTAACATCGAGAGTACACACGGAAACGGGGTATTCTTTTGCTCCGTGAAGACAAGACAGAAACAGGTGGAGGGACAGAGAAGGACATATACTTTTAATATTTAAATTAGGTTTTCTGGAAGTGGAACTGCGGGGTTCTATATCTTCGTGTCGCAACAGAAAAACAGGTACACTTAGCAGTATATGGTTGGTATTAAAGAACCTAAATCAAATAATGGCCATTGCCACTTCAGTTTTCTAATAGCTATCCTGAGTTAAAGCAATGACCAAATCTTATGGTCGCTTGTAACACCACAGGTACTACTACTGATGCGTACAAAATATAATCACTGCACTTCTTGAGGAACCCCATAATGTATTCCCTAGGGAATAACGTAAAATTATTAATACCTGTTCAGCGGGAGTAGCTTGTAAGATAGCACCACCGCATGCTTCATCCGCTGTAGAGCACCATTCGCCACCGCCCGCTTCAACGCCGAAATGGACGCACCTGACAATTAAATGATTACTGGGTACTAGCGAAACATCTGTTTTGTCATAATTTTAATGGAATTTTCCGTGGTCCTAGACTACACTTTGAGTCAGTTATGCCGCGCATCGTGCACTTTCTTCGCACGCGCCTTAAAATGAATATTGTGTGTACTTTTTATCAATTTTTAAAGTAATTTTTACTCATATAAATTCCAAGTTCTTACTGATAGTGCATTGTAAATATATATGCCACCAAGAAATCTTAAGAAATGATATTTCTATTTAAATTGAATATTCATTTAGCTATGAATACTTTTATAAGTACACAAAAGGATCTCGTCAGACATATCACTACAATAGTACAAGATTAGTGACCCATCCAATACCGATATATGTACTGTAGAGGGGCAGGTGGCGTAGACGGAGCCGAGGGGAAGGCTCAGTTAGCAACTGTCTATTTCCCCAAGCGACAGTAGTACTACATCCCTTTACCACTTAATGGTAAATCAGTGTAGATTTACTTACGTGTTGGCGTGGTCGACGCGGATATGCATATCGTTGTGACGTACACAATCCACCAGCAACCGCTCCAAGTGGAACATGTCATCGGTGGAACACAGCTCCAGCAGACGAGAGAACTGCACGCACGAGTAACATTGCGCTACTTGACGTATCAAGCGAACCAGCGCCACGTCATTTAGTGCCACCGTGTACTGAGCTAATGGCGAATCTGTATTAAAAACGGCGATGCTATTAATGTTTTCTGAGGGAAAAAAAAAAAACTGACAGCACCATTACTTTGTCCTTGCTCTACTGGAAGAGATCACTTCTTAGTGATAAGGCCTTCTGTACTTTTATTTTTTGATTTGGTTATTATATATGTAAGACCCCATCAGTCCAAATACCATGTATCAGAAGCAGTGATGTCCATCGCTGCAATACTTTAGTAGTTATTGAAAATTTTTATTGGTTTCCCACTGATACTAATTGCTTACTATAAAACTGCGTCATTAATCACACACACATACATTTAAAGCCAATGGATACAAATAATTTTGTTTATTACCTTACAAACTCAAAGGTTTAATGGAAGAAATTGCATATTGCGATAAGAATAAAAAGAAATCAATTGAACAACTATACTTACTGGGCTCGTCTTCCAATGCCTTAATGACACTCTTCACATTGTGGCAGATGGAAAGTGGATCAAACTCTACCTCCAACCAAGAGTACAGCTGCTGAAGTTGTGGCGACGCCAGCGCTACTACATTCAAGCGGACCACATCTGAAATAGAATATTAATGTATAGATAAACGTGTATACTGGTCACGTCTTACGGAGGACCGATGGCCAATAGAGCAGATGTGTCTTGGAGTGGTGACTGCGTACGAAAAGGCAATGCATGGGACGCCCTCCATCCGATGGACCGACGACTTTAAAAGGGTGGCCGGTGGAGGCTGGCTGCGAAAGGCCGGGAGAATAATCTGATATGATTATGATGATAATGACACTTGTCAATAGAAGTGTACATGAGGCGTCAATAAGAAAGATTTTCAAAAGTGCGTGTTGTTCACATAATAACTAAGGGTTCCGTAGTATGAGGATTATAAAACCAACATCTAAACCACTTTTGAACCGACTTTGTTTTCTGTATAATATGTTTCTTTATAAAGAACCAATACTTAAAGAGATAAGGATAAAACTGACCTTAAATGTATTGTTGATGGTGTTTTTTAAACGCCAGAGGGGCGTTCTATGTATCCTAAATTCAACTTTTATCAATCTGAGACATGAACAAAAAGTAATCTCAGGTATTTTTAACTCTCAAATTAATTATGTCATAATTAAATGTTTACAAAGTTATTGTTTATAGAGATTTTTGTGCAGGCATCAATTAACACAGGCGGTACACATAGCACATTCCCTGTCGCGTCAAGCCCACGACACAATCTACCTCCGAGGCCTACCATATTGTAACAAAGTAATTTACAAATGGGATTTATTTCGGAGGCTATTGATAAGTTGTAAACACTCAGTAATACATTTTAGCATATATTATAGAATAAAATAAAAACACTTTTTATTCAAAATAAATATTTTATGCAATAAGTTCTTGGATGGCAGAATAACTCCACTTTAAATCAAATTAAATGAAATATTTTACAAAAAAAAAGGCAGATTGCTAGTTGCCTAGTGGTCTTGGCGTCTGCTTCGCGTTCTGAAGGACGGACGACGACCAATGAGTTCATAACACAGGGTTTTTGGAGAAAAAAACATTGTAAGGAAACATGTATACGTTGAGACATCTATAAGTATGTGAGATCTACAATCTGCACTAATCCGCAGTAATGGACTGTAGCCTAAATCAACTAGGGTAGGGTTGGAAGACGGGTAAGAAGGCAGAAATAACTTGTGTACCTTTAAGTAAACTTGCTCTAGTCGGTGGTTGAGCCAATCCAAGTAACACAGCCAGCCTCTGGGCCTTTTCCACAGGACTCTTGTCAGTCTCCACAAAGCGGTCAAACTCTGGATGAAGCGAAGGTAAAGGCACTGAGAGGACAGCCACTAGAACTCGGCAAGCCATTCTGAAGTGTAAAAAAATTAGTTTTTAATGAGAATGATAGACAACCTACAAATCCCCACTAAAATACAAACCAAATCTTCTAATCTTTGCAAACTTTAACATATATAATAATAAATAGAAAACTAATATTAATTTTACTAAATTAACTTTTAACTGTATATAAAATCTCCCAAACTCACTTTTGTAACTCCTCTTGTGTAATATTTTTCTTCATTTCCCTTGACAGTTGGAACAGTTTTAACAATGCCGCAGCATGGAACAAACAATGTCCAGCCTTCCAGAACACTAACGCCAGTTTCCCATAGTAGTTGGCCATTGTCTTCGCTACTGGAGTCTTCTTAGACATATTCATCAAGTTGTGGATATCTTCTATGGCTTTATAGGCTTCCTGTGTAAGAGATAGTTTTTATCAGTACATATCCTACTACTACAAAAAAAGGTTTGTCAGTTTGAGGCTAGAGTACCAGGTATTACTTGCGCGTTGCCGACCATTCAAAAATCTAATAACTTCTTTCTTAAAGAACCCCATACTGTAGTCCTTAGAGAAATCCTTGGCACGTAGCTCATTCCACAACCCAAGCGTTTGCGGACGGAAGTTTCTCTGAAACTGCACCGTACGCGGTTTGAGAATGAATTCCCTGCCGATGGCGAGCGGTGCGATGGTAGAAAGTAGCCGTGGGCATCATTTCAAATAATTCCTTAATGTATATGTAATATGTTGTTTAACTGATAATTATGGATTTCTACTGCAGAACTTTTATTTTTGGCAGAACAGAAAAAAAATCTATGAAAAAATTCTGACTATGATCTAAAAAGAGTGCTGACACACTGCTGAATTGTTATGCATTTATTTTCTGATTCCAAAGTAAATCTAGTAGATAATAGTTATTTGAATATATTGTATTATATATATATTATTTTACAGTGGTTATATTTAAATGAGGATTTTTTGTGCAGACATTAATTAACACAGGCGGTACACGTAGCACATTCCCTGTCGCGTCAAGCCCACAACACAATCTGCCTCCGAGGCCTACCATATTGTAACAAAGTAATTTACAAATGGGATTTATTTCGGAGGCTAGGTATATTGTCTTCAAACATGTACTGTAATCACATGTACTAACTTATATTTTGTAAATTAATAAGTTACAACATTTACAATAATAAATCACTTAATTCAAAGTATATACAAATCTGAATTTTACTCATTGTAAATAATGTCACTAAAATGAATTACAGTAATTCTTTTTTTTTTATATACCCCTAAGGTGGCAAACAAGCTTACGGCCGCCTGATGGTAAGCGGTCACTACCAGCGGTATAACTCGCGCGTTGCCGACCCAGCAGAAATCTAATAACTTCTTTCTTGAAGAACTCCATAA
Organism: Apoda limacodes; assembly: GCA_946406115.1. Lineage (NCBI taxonomy): Eukaryota > Metazoa > Arthropoda > Insecta > Lepidoptera > Limacodidae > Apoda > Apoda limacodes. The sequence goes on from OX291559.1 coordinate 16,807,891, forward strand.
CATAGTCCTTGCAGAAAACCTGGGATTGGTTGAATTTTGCTTACACGCGCTCATTAGTCACTAATAAATAGAAAATTCAACTATATTAATAAATATATTATTATGAAAACTGACCTGCCACAGCTCCATCTGTATAGCACTGTCCAACTGAAACAGTCTTGTCTCCAAGTTTAATTGCTGAGTCTCAGGCTTGGATATGCTCACATTGCCCTGTTGTACCTACCCAAAAAAAAAAAATGTTTATCTATTTCACTTTATAATGGTAAAACAACGCAATATATTTCAAAATAAAGTTGCCAAATTTTCATGATCCAGCCAAGTTAAAAAGACAAAAAATCTGTATGACACACTTCACAAATTTAGCTCATTATCTTTAGTCGGTCAACAAAACACCATTCATAGCAAAATCTTGCCATAGCATAGCCTAACCAATCATTTAATTCATACAGTCGGCCATCAAAGAGTAGCGACCGACTAGCATAGTCTAGTCAGGTGTAGTCCAGCCAATCATACATTTTAACGCCGCCATGACTGTCTTAACGTTGTAAGATAAATCAAAGGTGACAACTGACTATATAAATGCAATTAATGTTGAGGCTGTAGCAAAAGTAAAGAATCACTAACAGTTTAAGATTGACTACCTCACAGCCTAGTTGGTAGTGAGGTCGGCTGCTGTGCGGAGGGTGTGGATTTGATTCCCGCACTGGACAATCATTAATGTGATAAACATTTAAGTTTATCTTAAGTCTGGGTGTATTTATGTATGATATGTATGTATGTACAAAAAAAAGTATTTAAGTATTTGTATTCGTTGTCTGGTTTTCATAATACAAGCTTTGTTTAGTTTGGTACCAGACTGTGCTGTGATATGTCCAAAATTATTATTACCATTACTAGATAAAAAAAAATTCTTACCGTAGGCTTACAAATGTCTTCTAGATGTTTCCTGAGCTTGTCACAGAGCTTCCTGAATTCTGTCTTGCGTGAGTATTTGAGACAGAACTGGAATGCCATCCGGGCAATGTCATGGTACAAGGTCTCTACGTGCGCATTCGTACGAAGCAGCTCTAAGCATTGGCAGTAAGACTCCCACAAGAATTTTACCTGAGAAAGAAAAAATGATTTTGTGAACAATTTACATTCTATTGTCACCTAAAAATTCAATTATAAATGGTATTTCCCAGAGGATATATTTTTGCTTAGATGAATGGATTACATTAAAGACTAATAGCTAACATGGGCTTGGCAAGCATATTATTTAATAATATCTCAAAAAATAAAGGTAAAATAATAGAGCAAAGCTGTCACCAAGTGGCCTATGTAGTGTTTAAGCGACTGTCCTAGAGAGTAAAGTAATAGACCGAGCATACAGAGGTTATTGAATACACATTAATTTGTGGAAATAGGATAAAATACAGATGAAATTAATTTTAAGTTCTACATATTCTGCTGTTTCTAGCATGTAAACATCACTCAATTATTATTCCAAGAATTTACTTAGTGTAAGTTGTAATTGTACACACATTGGTTCTTGTCACACAACTCGAAAATGTTTTTTAATATTTTTATCTATTCTTACTTGAAAATTCAGGATAAGTAATCTGAAAACAAGTGCTTCAGCCATAGTCTAGGAATATTTATATCATGATATTTATTTATACTTAAAACTAACCCATGGAGTAAGTATGGTTCGATCAGACCTATCTTGAGCATCTTCCCCAGATACTGCACTCAGCAATATGCTCTCGGGAGTGGCCAAGTTATCCAAATCGTCAGTATCAATAACTGCCTGAGTTGACTGTGCTCTAGCAGCTTCTGTTCTTTCTTCGGCCATTCGAAGATAGCCCCTGTAAGAAAATTTCAATACAAATATATGACTATAGTAACAAATTGATAGTAAAGCCAGAGTATATTGTGTAAGTGAACTTTAAAACAACGTGTCTAGTCCAAGGCTAATGGAGTGAGATAGCTCTAGATTTTTCTTTTCCTGTCACTGTACCCCCTGCACTTAGGTACTAGAAATGTAGTAGTATGTGTAAGGATAGGGCGATCAGACACGTGATTGTGTTGACCGAAAATCAGAATACCTATATGAAGATATCTTACTGGTTCTACTGTGGTAAATCTTGACATTTAAATGAGTTAGAATGTACAATATAGAAAACAGATAAGTTTAAATTGAAAACATGCACTATTTTGAAATTGTCAACAAGCCACCATAAAATACTGGGTACAGGGCACAAAGAATGAATTGTTAGTAGCCTGACACATCACAGTTTAAATGAATTACTAGTTCTGGCAGCAGTCACTTTATAATGTTCTGTACCAATTTCAAAAGGAACTATAGTGCCTAAATTGAATTGAGGAAGTACCGAGAATATTAATCAAAAAAGTAATGAAATTTCATGGTTCTGATTCACCTTAATAAAAAATACTTTTCAATTGTTTATGAATGAATTACTGAGAGTCAGCTGATGACCTACCTTGCTTGCTTATAACTATTCCTTTTCTGTCATTTAATGTAAACGCGACATATGGTACACATACAACTTTACTAAACTATAACTCATTTATCAAATTGTAGGACATACTTACTGTGGTCTACTTGCATCTACTGCAGGTGTCAGAGTCAAGCAACTAAGTTTTTCATATTGTACTTGGCAAGCATAATAACATACATACATTTCCTGCTGCCAGCCTTACCTGCTGGCTTTGCTATCACGATAACACTATTACTAAGTATTGGCTTCCGTCATTAGGTTTGGGCATTGTTTTCGCGCACTTTTTATTTGTTTCCACAGTTTATTTATTTACAAATTAAGTTTCATTGACATAATGGACGTTTTCTTTTTGATTTTTAACAGTAAGCAATGACATAAATATTATTCGTAATCTTTTGACAATTAGATTTTTAAAGGGTCAACGCGCGAGTGACGCGTCTGGTGTTGCAAGCGTCCATAGGCTGCAATGATCGCTTACCATAAGACGGACCGTCAGCTGTTTGCCACCTTAGTGGTATACAAATGTAAATCTGTTTATACGTTATTGCTTAGCTGTGAGGAAGTGATGGAGGAAATAGGAATTCTATCCCAATAAGAACTTCCCACAGAAAACCATTTTTCCACAGTTTGCGGTAGCAAAGCACTATTTGGTGACTTGATTTTTGGCACAGGGAGAGTTGGAGTGACAAAGGACAAAGTATAAAAAATAGTAAATAGGAAATAGTATAAAAACTACGATTTTCCTTACCGGAGAACGAAATGTAGATTTGAGAGATTTTATTCCGACAGTAAGAAAGCCATTTTGTACTTGGTAAGAACAAATCATTTTTAACAAAACTAACAAAATAAGTACATATTACTAGATGTTTATAGGAGAAAATATTGGGAAGTGTGCAAAGTGGCCAGAAGCATCATTCTTTGAATCATTTTACTCCATGGTCCAAAAAAATTTGATTCTTGAAACAAATTTTGAGTATGTAAAGGAACATTTTATTGAAGATATAAGAGGAAAATACACTTATTAACCAAATAGAGATTTCTCACATTAATGGATTTTTTGAAAATTAAGGGAGAAGAAAGTTTCTTAAGATAGACCATTTTTTGTACACTTCCTTAATACATTTTTAAGATAAATAAATCTAGTTTACCTTATAACTTGTTCCAAGGATCCAACATTGACAGACTGGAACATATTTCTGTACTGAAATAGACCTTCTTTGGCAATGTGGGATTTTCTCAAATCCACACATAGCTCTAAATACTTGAACATAATCGGCTCCAACACAGACTCAGACCAATTGTAAGCCCATTTCTTGTTTCTGAAGACCTCCTGTAGAGTATCAAGTGCCCGAGAGGGCTTAGCCAGGTCCATAAATTCTGTAAAAAAAAAAACAAATTTAACCGCCAATGTCTATATTTGATCTAATGTTCTATACATGAAGTATAGAAGATTAAAATTAATTATTTAAAACTTTAGAAGCTTGTAGCCTTAGAATTAATTTTATAAGAATAATGTGTTTATTTATTATATTATTATTTATTATTATTATACTCTTTATTTATTTTTATTCATAAGTTAGGTTTATATAACGAATGTAAAAGTAACATAAAAATACTTATTATTATTTATTATTGATAATTATTATTATTATCTGTAGCAATCTGTAGCTATTGTGTGTAGTAGTAGTAACTGAAATCCGTCTCCGGTAAAGGACCGGATGATGTAGGAAACGATGGAAGTTTCTGGGCACCCGCTCTTAGGTCCATTACCACTGTTGTAGTTTGAATATAGAGATCAAAGAATCTCTAGATGTTTGACATCACTAAGTCAAAACAGATTACTTTACGTTCTGCTTGACGTGGTTGTAAAAATTCTGCTAATAATTATTTTCACGGATAGTAAACTGTGCTACTAATCTACTACTAAACCGCAAATTAATTGCATAACTACTTCACTACTATAAAAGGCCGTTTCTTGGTATAATATTTTATATTTATTTTCTTTCATGCTGTGTTTAGTGAATTATGGGTAAGTCGCTAATCCATATCTTTTTCATTGACAGTATGGTCCTTTGTATATGAATACAATACATATATATATATATATATCACTATACTACGGCTCTACGCCGTAACTGAGGACCGAGAGAAGACTACTCTGTGGGCTGGTGCACGTTTGTATTCTAACGACGGCGCACTGCAACTGCTTTGCTGTACTTACATTGAGGGAGGCCGGAGTCGCCTGTACTCCAAACCCTCGGCCTGTGCAGTAGTGGTGCTGTCTTGAACACCACTACACACCAAGGCTACGGGGCGACCTGCTCCACGCCTAAGCTACGGGGCGAACTGCGTTCACGTGCGATCTTGCACTGTGCTAGCCACGTGCGGCCTTACCTTGTGCCTGCCACGGGCGGCTTTTCACTACTCATCACACGCTATTAGGCCACTTAAATTCAGTCCCCTCCGCGTCTCCTTCCTACGGCGGCGGTGACCTGAGGGTGTCGGCATCGAGCAAGACGTCCAATCAGGCTCTAGACCGAAGAAACCAGATTTGTACTAGGTCCCTAATAAAAGCTTTAAAAATAATACTACACTTTAAAAATCTGTGTAGGCAGGCTTGTGTTTTACTGTCTAAGCATCACCCTATGTGATTAGGATATTGTTTATTAAAATCTGTTACAATAAAATGAAAGAGTATACAATTATAACCTGCCATACCCTTGAAAAGTGTTTTTTTACTCACCTCTGAGGGAGTTCCTCTATCTTTTCTTCTACTTCTGAGCACCTAGCTGGTGCATTTGGTAACAGGGCACTACTATAATAACCCATTCTGTTATAACTAGTGGTAAAATCTTTCCCATTCCCAAATCCCAATTATTATTTTAATACTACAAATACCAGGTACATACTAGATAACTATTGAAAGCAATCACTTAACTCGCATTTATGCATTTTGTTCAATGTAGTGTAATCAGATTGTTCGTAATTCATTAAAATCACATATTAAGTAAATTAAAATATGAATAAAAAAAAAGATTAATTGAGAAAAATGAGTTTAAATGGGAACAATTTTGTAACTAATGAGAAGTTGTTACGAGCTATAGGAACGTTGAAAGCTGATGCTATTCTACGTGACATCACTAAAGCAAAAAGAACTAGGTGAAACATGATTTTAAGGTTATGGTCACTCTATCGTGCCAGACGCGAGGCTACAAGGTGGCGGAGAGAGAACCAGGACCAAGCCCCGTCATTAAACCTACGACCAAGACCAAATTTCACAAGTTGCAGAAAGAAATCAGCCAAATGTTGTGGCAATACAATTGGTTAAAAAACCTTGGTTTTTTTTAGGTCCCCAATTAGAACATGCCGTGACTGGTTGTCTGTTGTTTACCATTTAGACATGCTTGTTCACTTTGTGAATGTGGTTTGGAAGTTAGTAATCACATCTTTTTCACCTGTCCTAAATTTCCCTACTCATTATACAATGTCCTTCCTCAAGAAGTGCCCTGCCCAGATAATAAACATCCTTAGCAAATCCTCGTATAAACAATTACTTAGCTAGATATATTAAAACATTCAATATCAAATTAAAACCTTTCCTCTCTTAATAACAATAAATTCTATGTTTGTGTTGTATCAATGTTGTGTTGTATATTTTTGTTGTAGGTGGTGGTCCTATGTATGGTGAAAATCAATTTAAAGGAAATAAATATCCATAGGCATATCTCCTTGATACTGATCATATCTGATAAGTGTCTCCTTCACCACTGACACTGGCAAAATTAATGTGGCTTAGTTCACATTTCAAAGCTATACAGCAGATAATAATTGGTTTTATGTAGCAGAAGAAATCATCATAAGATTTCTCTATGATTTTACAACCAAAAGCTAGTAGTAGTAGTAAATTCTTTATTGCACAAGAAAATAATTACAGATAGTAAATACATGTGATTGGTAGAGTAAAATAGAGGCGGTCTTATCGCTTTTTAGCGATTTCTTCCAGACAACTTTCTTTTCTTTTTGGGTAGAGGAAATCTAGTAGAAGTTTAGTTATAAGTAAAGAATTTAAGAGTAGGTGCAACTTGGAACTAGAAAAAATAAAAAATAAAATATAAATATAAATAAAAACAAACAAGTGTGTTATTATAATAATATATATATATAAATAAGACATAATACACGTTACAACATATTAAATATAGTATGAAAAAAAAAAAATTTACATATACTTACATAATACCTACTACATAGACGTACACAAAATAAATAAAATAACATGTCTTATTTGTAAAATAATAATTATTAATGTGATCGATAGTAATTTTTAACCTGCGTTTTGAAGCAGTGTAAGCTTTGGGCTTGTCTGATATTGAGCGGTAAAGCATTCCATATTCCATAGTTTTATAGATTTAACGGTAAAGGAATCGTTATAAAACTGAGAGAAATGTAAAGGAATCTTCAGAAGTAAATTTGTAGAAGATCTAAGATTTTTTATAGAAGAGCCAAGGAATCCAAGAGCTAATGAAACGCAAACTGTTTACAATTCTGCTACTTTGTGGTTAGAGGGAATGACACTATTGCACAATTGTTTATGTTTCAAATCTACTGGAGAGAAAGGTGTCAGTGGCAAAACTGAAGTCATAAGTGTGAAAAGTATTATATGTGGGAACTTTTGATTGGCTTTTTGGCAGCACTAACCTTCAGCATCCCTTTTCCTTTTAATATAACATCCTAATAAAAAAAATTAATTAAAATAGACTCTGGGTTGAAGTGTCCATAAGGGGGTACTAAGTAAAAATGATTTAGGAAAAAAAAATTTGTGAATAAGCAACCAAGTCCAGTTTTGTTAAAATATAGGATGAGCTCTGTGACAGCTGTTATTGGAATCACATCTATCAAGTTTCGTATTTAGCCAGTTAAATGTATGTGTGACAATGCCATATGCACAAAAGGCAAAAAGAGAGACATTCTTCAGATTGTTTTAAAAAAGTATTAGTTATCGATTTTGCAGATAAAATCAATCGAAAAAATAGTTTATGAAGTAACTATTTAAATATCGGATTTATGCTTTAATATCTATTAGGTATGTATAAGTATATGAATTTTTTTTTTGATATTGATCTCTATCGATTTGCGATCGGTCAATAGACCATAAGCAAGTTTGTTGCAAGTAAGAATGGTGTTTTATGGTGGAGCCACCATCCCCGCACCTCCCAATTACACTATGTGGTCTCTCTTCAACCTCCTGACCACATTTGACAGGACGAGTGGGTTTTGATGTAAGGATAGGTGTTCTTTATGAAGTTTTCAGTGCATCCTGATTTCGGATGCAACTATCGGAATTTCAAGATAGTCATGTATCTCACAATTTTTCATAAACCAAGGAGCATTAAAAATTGTCCTTAAGATCTTATTCTGCACTCGCTGGAGGAATAGTATGTTGCTTTTGATAGTGACGCCCCAAAGTTGGATTCCATACGTCCAAATTGGTTTAAGCACTAACTTGTATATTAATAGTTTGTTTCTTTTAGTTTCTTTTCATGAGCTAGTATAGGGAGCGAAATTTGTAATTGACCTGGTCTCTTTTTTGTTTTATGCGATATTTCCAGATACTTTTTTTTTTATACACCAGTAAAGTGGCCAACAAGCATACGGTCCGCCTAACGGTAAGCGGTCACCGTAGTCTTTGGATGCGTGTAACACCAGGGGTATCACTCGCGTGTTGCTGACCCTTCAAAAAACCTCTCGAGATGGAAGCCAAGGTGCTTCACACAGTCAGTGTGTGGAAGGGTATCATACCAAGTTTTACTGAGGGGCAGTTTCTTTTCCTCAGAGCCAAGGTGGTTTGATTTGGGTACGCTAGCATGGATATACCACTTTTTTGCGTTTCATCTAGCTGATTTTGGAGCTTAAAGCTGGCGATTGTGGGAATATCTTCATCAGATAGATAAGCTGTGTCATCAGCATATGTTGCAACAGTGATGCTGTCGCATATAGGCAAGTCAGACATGAAGATTTTATAGAGAACCAGTCCAAAAACTGAGCCTTGTGGCACTCCAGTCTCAATGTCATATAGACTTGATCTTGCTTCTCCTTGTATGGCTTGGAACAATCTTCCAGAGATTTAGGACTTAATGAGTATGCGGAAGTCTTTTCTTAACTTTAACCAGCAATCCCTTATGTCAAACGTAATTGAAAGGTTGCTGTACAACAAGAAAAGCATAATAGTGTGGTACACTCTATGTACTCTATCTATATTGTACTCTGGTGAGAAAAAACCTCTCCCATAATTTGGACAGTGCGGATGTGAGACTAATGGGTTTAAGAGGAAGCTTTTTATTCAGGTTTCCCCAGTTTGTTGATCATGACCACTTGAGACACTTTCCAGAGGGTCAGGTAATAAGAAGTTCTGAGGATGGCATTGAATAGGCTAGCAAGAAATGTAATGCATTTTCATGGAAAATTCTTTAGGACTGTAGGGGTGCTCAAGTCAAATCCTGGTGCTTTTCCTGAGTCAAGCAGTCTGTTTTCCCTGATGATCTCTTTGGGCAAGATTGGCCTAATTGGTTGGCACATCTATTGGTCTTGTTCTACAATGTTGTCAGGGTTTAAATCATGAGCTGAACTTTTGTTTGACTTAAAGACATCAGCTAGATGTTTAGCAAAAACTTCTGCCTTTTTCACATCAGTTCTTGCTCAGGAGTTTTATGTTCTGATAGGAGAGAATGCTGGTTGTGGTTTACAATTCTTTTATTGCTTTCGACAGAGAATTCATTTATTTTCAGTAGTTCCTGATACTTGCCGAATTTGATGCACAGTAAAAAGATTACTTTTTAATCTTTTTTGGTAAAAATACAAATTACGGTTATAACATCTTTTCTTAGAGCAAATCTGCAAAAGCCTCAATTTGAATATTTTCAATCTGTCATTCTTTTTCAAATCAGTCTGTTGACGTAAATAAGTATGGCATTCCATGCCTGTATGGATATCGAATTTTATTATAATTTTGACATAAACACGCAAAAGGGTAATCTAAAGCTACTTACACATTACATATTATAAATGAAAATACTTCACTCGCTACAGGAATTAATCAGCTAGTATTGCTTTGAACAAATTTTCTTTTCTTTTAAGTAAAAACCTGCATTTTTAAAACTGAATAAACTTTATCACTGTCCTTCATAGGATTTTGTGTTGGGTTTTAATTCTAAATTATTGTATTGCTGTTATTTGGAGAGAGCAATTTAAGGTTGGTTTGGACTATGTCATTAATCAACTTTTTAATAGCAACCTTTAATTCCTTAGCAGCTTTATTAAGGCTGACTTTTTATCCAGGGGTTGACATGTTAGATGCCAAATCCTTCGCAGGCTACGCTTATACTGGATCTTTTGCATTATATCAGGTGGGTTACTAGGGTGGTTGGTTAATCTTTCTCCCAACAGGGTGTTAGGCCAGGTTGCCAATTGAATAAGGTTTGTCACATGTTTGCAGGCTACATCTATGTCTTCTTTGGATTTTTCAGTGGAATTGCTAGGTTTATGTGATCATTAAGAAAGCTTTGTTCATCATTCAGAAAACAATGTGTTCTACAGTTTATGTGGAACTATATATACATGCTGCCTTATTTGTTTTAAATCTTTGATTTTTGTGCCCACGGCCACGAAGGTTTCTGAATAAGTTAATTGAGAGTGGAAAGGAGAAAAAGGGAAAAGATGGATAGGGGAAGAAGTTATTTTATTTAACAATATAATCAAACATATAGTATAATAATAACAAGAATCATCATTGTTAATTATCAACATCGTCCCAGCCCTAGGCTTTGACATAACTTTGACAGCTGTTGCAGAACTTAAGCTATATTGTACAAGGTATAGTTACTCTGACCTAAACAACTGGAACGAGTTGGTACTGAGGTAGATTTCCCTTGCATGCTGAAATCCAGATAGTTTACATTTCAAATAATACGGATTGAAATGGGACATGTCAAGTGCTTCTAATCTCACCACAGGTACGTAGGTTATACTAAAAGAAATATTGAAATAAAATGAACTCCTAAAATTTAGTAGTTTTTTAATAAAGAAAAGTAGCTAGGGGCATTGATAGTTGTGCAATATGAATCTATTATAGCTAAAAAAGTAATCAAACTTTTGCAACGTGGAATGTGGTATCATGTGCAGTTTATGAGTACACTAACCATTGGCCCTTTTAAGGGCATTTTCTGGTCTCTGACCGTATCGTGCCATGTTGAGAAGTTCACTTCATCCACAAACTATTGTAATGACAGAATCAAAAATAAAGTCTACGAGAAAATAAGGGTATTTATTGCACGCCGACACAAAATGGCTGCTAAACAGTGTTACCAGCAAACTTTTTGCAAGCCCACTAGATGCAGGTCCTTAAACCACCAGATTTTTTAATGTATAATTAAACCACTAAATTATGAATTTGTATGAAAAACTAGTGTTTAATGCAAAATAAAGAAATATTGAGTCAATATTCAATGGTAGTAAATTTTGTAAAAACAAGAAAACAAAAAGAATTAAGAAAAAATATTATATATTATATAAAACATTTGAATCAGGCGTTACTTTGCGGAAATTCATTATTATGATAAAATGTTATTATTACCTTGAAAATCCGCACGTACCGAAGTAAACTATCCACATGTGAAGGAGCGCACCTCCCTCCTTATATGGACTATGCCCACTTCACTATAACATTACAAGTTACCTTTGTGTTTCGCCTCAACACAAGGCATCTGCAGGAGATACAAGATGTTCGTGCGCTATATCTTCACTTACTGCTACCGAGAAGAATCGGCAAGAAACTCAGCAGTTAATCTTTTATATTTTTTCAACTTCACATCGAAATACAATATAGCCCAACACTAGGTAATAACATAACAATGTTTTAATTTAAAAAATATTACAAATGCCCCAATTCAAATATAAATCAATTAAGTTCTAATTTTTCCAAGCATTTTTATCATTTATGTATTTATCAACTTTGTAATAGCTTCTTACCATTAAACAATCTGTGACATATATTTTAAATTTATTTGAGGATAAATTAACTACATGTTCTGGAATTTTATTTAATACTATACGGTCTCCCAAAGACACATAAAGACGATATCTCTGTTCGTTAAGTAGTGTCCTATAGGAGCTCCAGCATATGATCTTGCTAAAAAATTAAACTAGATATTTAGAGATAAAAAAAATTAATACCATTTATTCTTTTAAAAATAGTCTTGTTTTAATTAAAAAGATTCAGAATATCACGACACCGGAAGATTCAATTATAGTTTCGCTGGTTGTGGATAGTTTGTTGACCAATTTTAATATCATATATGTTTGATTTGCAAAGTATTTATAGGTATTATAGGTATCATAATTTATTTTGTAATAAAATGTAGTAAAAAATTACGAATGACTTAAAACTCATCGTCTGAATAATACGTCTCGTGCAGGATGAAATTTATTATTTAGAAAATGAGGTATCGCTATCATTTTCAGTCGCAGCCGTATGAGTTTTATTGGTACAATTTGTTTTTAAGTATGATTTAGGAAGTGTATAGTTATTAAAAATTAATACTTAAAATTGATGATATTAGCGGCAATTTCATGCGATACATATATATATATATTTTATATACATACATATCACACAAAGAACATTAGTATTAATACTAATGTCGTCTCCGTGGCTCAGTGGGTAATGACTTAACTGCTGAATCGAGTGGCCCGGGTTCGATTCCCACTCAAGAAAAACATTTATTATTTGTGTTTGACTTGAGACTGAGTGTTTTCTATGTGTGATATATATGTATATTAGATATTAAATATTATCGTCTTAATACTAATGTCGTCTCCGTGGCTCAGTGGGTAATGACTTAACTGCTGAATCGAGTGAGGTGGGTTCGATTCCCACTCAAGAAAAACATTAATTATTTGTGTTTGACTTGAGACTGAGTGTTTTCTATGTGTGATATGTATGTATATTAGATATTAAATATTATTGTCTTTGATACAAAAAACTTCTTATCTGAAAAAAATATAGTAGTCAATCTGAAAACTGACCATGGTGACTATGACAACAATGTTAGCCATGGCGTTCCGAGCACTTTATTTTGCGGCAATAAATGGTTGCCGGGGCGTTTCAGGGGTTAGTTGGAAACCATATGTTTATTTATAATTTTACACTGTATGCCGCTAAATGATAAAAAAGAAAGATAAAAAACACTCCAAAATCCATAATTTCGATTTTTATACAAATGCGCACAGGCGTCCACTAGCTGAGCCTCTGTCGTCCACACTGGTGGAAAATTCCTCCAGAAGCGCTCGGAGAAACAAGAGCATGATGTTGCTTTCGGATTAAATTCGAGATAAATTTATTCTGGATCCTGCAAAGGGGTCCTGTGTAGTCAATGCAGGAAAAAATCAAATGTTTTATTGAGCGATAGATTAGATCCGGGCTTATCCGGGGCCGTTTTAAGTCGTTTTTCATATATTTTGACAGAGGGGACACGTGAGCAATAAAGAATACTTAATGTCTGTATGTACGACCTAGTTTTACATAAAAAATATAAAACAGGTCTCTTGAAATTTTTCAAGTGCAATTCCTTATGACAGGGTCAACATATAGGCTATAAATTTTCCGCTATTTGCTACGGTCTGTATGTATGCCCATGCCCAAAAGCTACTCTGTTAAAGTTTTCATGCATGAAGGATCGGTTAACTTATTAACTATAAATTACTAGGCTATTTGCCATAGAGGATGAGCAACAAAATATGATGTTTTTAATTATTATCTTTCTTTTTTCCTAACTAGATGTCATTTTGAATTACACCTCACTATGGTTTCGTTTACAAAAACTGTAAAGGATATGATGGGTGATCACTGATCACATAAACAACAAAAAACGTTCAAAATCTGCGCTAGACCATGATCATGGCATTTTAAAATATGCGTGTAGTGGATCAGTTTGCCAAGATATTCATACATATCAGCGCAGTAAAGGTACTATAATCTAATTGGCTGCACAGCGGACACGCTACTGGCAATTATAAGGACTCTGCATCGGAGAGAGCCTACCTGATGGTAAATAGTTACCTAAATCTATTATTTACGGCTGTTACTGCATCCTTGGACACAGTTCTTGACGTAAAGTATCGTTTACAGTGATCCATAAACTGACCGAAAAACAAAATATGACATTTACTCACATAGTCAATTCAGCAATGTCTGATCATAAACCTGGATCAGCGTACCTTGAAGTTCCTAATTACAAACCAAAATAAAGGAAGAAGATCCAATACCAAGCAATAGACTACGAGAATCTTCACAAAAATATTGAAGCGAATACGCAATTCAATGATCAGGATCCAAATTTTGACAACCTAGAAAGAAAACTTAAAGTTAAAGTGATTGACAAGTAAAAAATAATAAAAACTAAGATACAGTATGTGATTAAAAATGACTTGACAAATAAAGACAGAATCACAGCTATAAATAAAAGGAACCGACTATAGGTAGGACTCTCTTTAAAACAACCCACAGCAATGATGATAGCATTGAGAACAAAATTTTAGAATTAGACTTAGCTTAAAACTTAAAACTTACAATTACTGATGAAATAACTAAAATAATAGATAACCTTAACACAAACACTAGCATAGGATTAGATGGTATTAGCTGTAAAGTACTGAAATGTATAAAGTATAAAATTGTCAACTAAGTAACAGCTTGTGTAAACGATTGCTTAGAAAGAAATATTTCCTTGTAGACTAAAAGTAGCCAAAGTCACCCCAATTTTCTAATCTGAAAACAAGTAGACACCGGAAACTATCGCCTTATTTCAGTACTTTCGATTTTTTCAAAAATATTCTTAACAGTCGGCTTTATGAACTCTTAGAATCCATTAATTTTCTTTTTGATAAACAGTATGGATTTAGACCAAAGTCAAATACACTCTCTGCAACTATTGATCTTGTAACCAAACTAAAGAACAATATGGACAGTAAAAATTTTTCATTGATCTAAAAAAAGCATTCGACGCGAGCACGTCACGATTTACTATTGCAGAAACTATATCATTTGTGTCAACGATACTGCACTTAAAATATTCCGCTCTTACCTGACTGACAGATATTAAGTTGTAAAATAATAATAAATAATAACATAATAATAACGTTTATTAATCCATTCCATTACAGATTCAGTACATAGTTTTAGTCTTATACATATATGTAGTTTACAGGTAACAAAATGCATATTATTTAGTCTCTGGTACCCAATTTAGGATTTAACCTGTGTTTTGGGTGCCAGGGCTCTCGGACAAAAGACAATGTAAACTTAAAGTTATGTTCATTACATTTTTACCAATATTTTTATTTTAATGTGTATCTATGTATGTATGGTAAGAGATAAAATATTTGATGCTAGTGTAGGGCGTCAATGTACATGTATGTTTGTGCGTATGTTGTATGGGTGTGTTTGTGTGTGTAAATTTTGTTTTTATAAGGATTATAAGTTGATTATAAATATACATATACATATTAATATAATAATAATAATATTATTTAGAAGATATTAGGTCATTTAGGGCACTGTTATTTTTACAATTCTTTCAGTTTCATCGTAGGTCTTTGTCATCAGCCAGTCAGACACTTTCTTTTTGCAATTGAATCTGGAAAGTGTGTAAATATTGCAGTTGTCATTAGTTAAGTTATAAAGATAGCTACCAATAAGTTTATGATGCCATGCAGCTAGGGAGGTTTTAAAGCTTTGAGTTTGGCACACTTTGTGTGATCGGCGTTTTTGTGAAATATTTGGGTCATATTTTAAGTTAGTGTGCTTTCGGATTACTGTTTCGAGAACAAAGAGCTGTCTCACTGTAAGAGTCTGGCAGTCTTTGTAAAGTTGAACTTGGATACCTGAAAGGTCTAAAGTTCATAACTTTGAGTATAGCTCTTTGTGCTCGTTCCAAGGGTAGCAAGCGCGTTTTGGTAGCTCCTCCCCACACGGAAATGCAATACCTGAGAATAGACTGACATAAGGCACAGTAAGCCATTTTGAGAGTATCAGCGTCTGCAGAATGGCGTAATTTTTTGAAAATAAAAATCATCTTGCGGACGCGAGAGGTTAGATTATTTATGTGTATTTTCCAGTTAAGGTGGTTGTCGATATACACACCTAGGTATTTTATTTGGGTGGACCTAATTAATATGGGACAGTCACATGGTATCGAGGAGGGGTTTGGAGAGCAGGAGTGTGCTTTGAGAGAGAAACTACCATCAGCTGATGTGATGGCTGTGTAAAAGTTGTCAGTGAGTAGGTCAGGTACGTTGTTTTATTTAGATTGATGGTGAGGACATTCGCTGATAGCCACTGCATCATTCGGCGAAGAGCAGATTCAGCGTCAGTGAACACATCAGATCATTTTTTACCTCGGACGAGTAAGGCAATGTCATCAGCATAGCTGATAATAAAGCAGTTGGGTAGGGTTAGGGTGCATAGAGAATTAATGTAAATGAGAAAGAGAGTAGGTCCTAGGACTGAACCTTGGGGAACGCCGAATTCTAGAGAAGCATTATTACTAAAAAAAATTGATTACCTGTGGTGTCCCCCAAGGATCTATCCTTGTTCTGTTCCCTATCTATATAAATAATATTTACGGAATAGGCCTAAAAGGGTCAATATCACTTTATGCTGATGACACCGGCTTATTCTACTTCGGCAATTCTATTGATATTATGATACAAAATGCCCAAGATGATCTTAATGCTTTACATAAATGGTTTCAATATAACTTGCTAACGATTTATATATCCAAAAATAACTATATAATTTTTAGTACAAAAAACAAAAAAAAAATCCTATAAGCCATTATTAATAAACAGTGAACCATTGACAAAAGTAGATTCAGAAAAATACTTTGGCCTTATTCTTGACAACCGGCTGACATGGAAACTACACCTAGATCAATCCTGCTCTAAATTATTTGTCCATTGCTTTCTAAAAACAATTCGCAACGTCATATACAACTGCATGGTAAAACCACAGTTGGACTACTTGATTGAAGTTTGGGGTTTGGCTGTCAAAAATATCATAAAAAAACTACAAACAACATAAAACAAAATGACCAAAATGCTATTTCACTATGACTACTTAAATCCGACACCGAAAATCTATACAGAAACTAAATTGATGACTGAATCACAGCTATATAATTTCAACACATGCATTTTAATGAGAAAGATCTTAAATAAGCACATACACACATAAATATCGTATACAAAAAAGGCCAAATACAGAAACGCCTAAATAGACGAGCAAACAACCTCTGTCTGCGTGCACCTCGTACTAACTACGGTATGAAAAATATATTATTTGAAGGAGTACAAATTTACATTCATTTATATTAATTATATTAATTTATTTATTTATATTAATTTATAGAACTTCTCAGAATTAACAAAGTCCTGTTAAACATAATAACCACATATTTAGTTAGGTAACTTTATTTTATGTATACCAAACTAACGTAATAGATAAGCGAAATCTACTTATTGTATAATTTTCTGTAAAACGTGTGTCTTGTGTACGTTCCTACACGGTAACATGTTTGTATTAATAAATATTATCTATATTTCTCAATGCAAAATGAATTTTGTATATTCGATTTTGAAAAATAAATGTCTTAAACCATAAACCAATACCGATTACATTCTCGAGGAAGCCAGTGTTACAGAGAACTGATCATTCTAAACTACTGTCGTAGTTTATTTGAGGATACGGTCAATTAGATCGGCAGAATCTTATCGGAATATAGTTTACCGGCACCGCAACGCTCGGCTTACCAAGTCAAACTAGACGCAAACGTATTAAATAGAATACTAAAAAATTTGGGCTCAATTTGGGTAAAACATTCCACGCTGACGAAATTGCAGGCAAAGCTAGCATAATGTATTTTTACCTATTAATATTAAAAATATAAAAGCTTTTTGCTTAGAAAGGGCAAGATTGAATTGAGTTAAGAACTTACTCTACCGGGGTAGAGTTTTTAGAATTTAGCGGTCTCTTTCTTCACTGTAGAAAAATGTATTTGCTATCCTGCTAAATTTGCGACCCAATTGGCATTCGTGTGAGACTGACAGCAGAATAGCAAATAGATTTCTTAGCAAAACAGTAAGAGACAGCACGAAAGCAAATGCAATTGCAAAAGCTGATAATCATGGCCCGTTATAAAATGGTTTCGTTTTTTTTTTGTTTACTGACCTGCGAAGAAACGTTTTAAATTTCCCCAAATAATAAAGCAAGGTAGGAAGGACAGCGAAAAAAATTCATAAAATCACAATCACAAATCACAGAGCAAAGAGAAGTAATGATCCTACCGGGTCACAGAGTACATTGCTACATAAAGTTCAGCGTTGCCAGAGGGTTACTTTTGTCACCTTTTGGGTAACTTTTGAGACCCTGAGGTTACCTGGAGGTTTCTCGACTTAAAAGGTAACTTTTGGGTTACTTTTTGAAAAAAAATCAAAGGTAAATTTCGATACTTATTAATATGAGTTTGAATCTGAGAGTGTGTAACGCGCTTAAGACATTTCGGTTAGTCAACAGGATGCTTTAGTTTGCATAGACATTTATGCAACACAGATAGTACGTAACATCAAATGAAACGATTGTCTCTTTCCCGCTTCCACAATCAGGATCGTCTGTTGCTTATATGACCATATAATTGATTGATTCCATTGCATACGTACCTCAATTATTAATCTATACTTATGTTATAAAAAGGAAAGATTTGATTGTTTGTTTGTTTGTATTGAATAGGCTCCTAAACTACTGGACCGATTTGAAAAATTCTTTTACCATTAGAAAAAGACACTATCCCTGATGAACATAGGCTACTTTTTACCGCGGGGAAATGCTTCATTCCTATGGGAAAACGGGTAATAGGACAACGGGTAGTAAGAATTATCCTGCCATACTTATTTTTTTTACATAACTTCTAAACAACTGAACCGATTTGGTTGAAATTTTATGGTTTCACAAACACGAATGTATTATGCCATTAAAAAGAAATAAATTTGATTGTTTTTTTTTCTATAATTGAGGAGTTGCCGTAAGAACCTACGCCGATAAACAAAATTTACGGCGGGCGAAGCCGCTGGCAGAAGCTACTATTATATTATTTAAATCTTAATAAAGATTTTCTAATCGTTGATTTCATATTTTCTTTGTTAAAAATATGTCGCTTTATCAGGAACGTGTATAGATTAATAAAATAATGTATATGTATATAAAAAAACAAAGGGTTACTTTTTACAGGAAAAGGTAACTTTTTCTTTACTTTGTGTTAACTTTTGAGCATAGTCCGCTGGCAACACTTATAAAGTTAACCTACCATTTCAAATTCAAAATAAATACAATCATTGATTTTTGTTACAAAAAAACCAAATGTTTAATTTATATGTTAATAACTGTTGTAATTAGCTATCCCGTATGATATTGAAAAGAAACAATTTATTACAACAAAATGTATCTCATTACAAAAATCCACGTTTTACAAAATTTCAGTACCATTTCCTACATGACTCAAGAAATTTTTAGTTTACGTAACATAGAGAATTACAAATTACTGGGTCTTAATGTTAAGGAATACAAAGATGAAACTGAAGACTTTAAAAAGTTTATTTACAAAAGGAGAGGACTAAAATTGATAGTGAATGCTCTATTTCTGCAACCATTTGTAAAAGAGTGTATAAGTTCCGAAGTATACAGGATTAATATCCTTAGCCATTTGAATGAACTGACTAAAAATCCAGAAAATGGTATAATATTCCTAAAACTGATACTTGTGCCACCTGATAAAGAGATTGTTGACTACTTGTGGTAAGATATTTACTTTACCTATTCATTTAGTGCAGAGAAGTAAAAATTTACCGAAACCACAGATTAAGGTTGCTTTTTCCATATCAAATCATAGGGACTGATAAAAATTTTCAACTCCTATTTTGTCCCATAGTATAAAATGGTGAAAAATGACAATCATAGATTCAACTCTAATGCCCAGCTAACAATTCTATGCATTTAGCTTTAAAATTGATGGTTTTTCATACAAACTTCCAAACCGGATTTGGTAAATATTTACTTATTGGACACAAGGTTATTTTTCTTAAAAAAATCCTTATACACAAATGAAATACAAAAAACGGTGGAAAAGAATATTTTTACAACCAAAAAAATTTCAAAATAGAAGTCTATACTCACGAAAATACTGGAGCTAGGTTAGGTTTACTTATGTTTTGTTTCCCCAAGCCGAGCGAGGATGGCCTACAGAGGGGTGTGTTTTATACATGCCAAGCTAAATTATTCAAAAAAATTTTTTTAATAAAGTCCATATAAAAAAAATAGATGTTTCTGCCAATTTTTGCATTTCATTTGTGTGTTTGCTTCTTTAAAAAAGCTCATGCCCAATAAGTAAATATTTATCCCTGATTTTCCCCTTTTTAGGGTTGATTTAAAAAAAATGATAATTTCTTACTTGAGCCCTAGTCAAATAAGTAACTTACATGCCAAATTTCAAGTTTCTATACTCAGCAGTTTGGGCTTTGTGTTAGTATGTCACTGAATCAGTTAGTTTCTTTTATATATACAGACACATCCATATCAAATATTTTCAGAATCTTTTTATGAAAAGGAGCCATGTTGGCACCACACCTGCATAATGTAATATGCTTATCTCTAGCAAGCATCCCTAATATTTAATTCTGCCTTAGTATTTACTTACCTATGTTGAAAATTCAAAAGTTTTTGTAAAAACCTAATTTGAATAAAAAAAAATTGACTTTGACTTTGAATAACCTTTAATTTCATTAGAATTTTACTACTTTTGTGAACCTGTAGATAGGTAACCATGATAATTGAATAATGATGTTTCTTTTATTTCAGGAATGAAAGACTGCTCAAATTAATATGGAGTAGAGTTGAAATAGAAAATGCATTTTCATGGCTGTCAACACTTGGTGGAGCATATTCTGCTTTAGGAGACTATTTCGAACATTGTGTGAGTGAAAAATACTAGTTGGTTGTCTCAGCTGTAGTTTGTTTCCACTACAAGGGCAAGGGCCTCTCGTTAGACAAAGAAGGCTTAAGCTATAATCAGGCCAGTGTAAATTGGCAGAATTTTCAAGCCTTTATGAAACCTGTCGTAATGACTGCTGTTATAATATAATAACAACAGCCAAAAGGATAATTCCGCATATTATCATAATTTGTGCATTTTGTTTTTAACCTCATCAGGTGTGTGTGGTTTTTAGGGTTTCATACCCAAAGGGTAAAAAATGGGACCCTATTACTAAGACTCTGCTGTTCATCCACCTGTCCGTCTGTCACCAGGCTGTATCTCACAAACTGTGATAGTTAGACAGTTTAAATTTACACAGATGTATTTCTGTTGCTGCATATTTAAGGGGGCTCCGATACAAAAAATGTTATTTCTTGCTCAATATTGATAACGGCAACAGGTAGACGCTTGAAATATTCACAGAATATTTAGTTATATATTCACTTATATAGAATAATTAAATTAAAATAAAACAAATATTTAAGGGGGGCTCCCATACAACAAACGTGATTTTTTGCTGTTTTCATAGATAATGGTACGGAAACCTTCGTGCGCGAGTCCAACTTGCACTGGGCCGATTTATAAGTAAGGTAACAAATGGCAAAAGGTAAGCTGCCGAATTGCTACAATTAACTTGCAAACCTCTACTTTAAGAAATCCTGCTGTGTGGTTTGAAATGATGCCCTAGGCTACTTTCTACCAAAGTACTTCTCACCATCGGCAGGGAATTGATCCTTTCCCCCTTAGAACCTAAATGGTCATGTACAGTATTTCAGAGAAACTTCCTCCTGTTAACACTTAGTTTGTGGAACGAGCTAGGCAGGGCCAAGGTTTTCTCTAAGGACTACAGTATGAGGTTTTTCAGGAAGGAAGTTGTATAGACTTTTTACCATATAATAATGCACTGATAAACCTAAGTATAAAAAAAATCCTTGTTTGAAAAAAATTTTAATGTTTATTTTCAGGCTGAAGAAGCAGGCAGGATATCTGTAAGGCAGTACAAATTGTCAAAAATGTTGGGAGATGACAGCTTAGCCGCTCGGAGCAGACTCTACTCAGCTCTGTCCTATGCTCAGAAGGGAAAGTTAAAAGTGGCCAGGCATATTGTCAGGCATACAGCAGAATTTGCTAGGACCACTCATGATAAAAGACTTCTTAGAATGTGTCAAGGTGTATGGGCTAAGTTAAAGTATCTTAGGTCACTTAATAGTTGTACACAGAAGCTTAGAAAACTTGATACCAAAGGTAACGGTGATATATGATTTACCTAGGTTAAGTAGGTACATATATTATTGAACTGTTGATATGAACTTAGTTTTATTGCAACTGTATTTCAATTTACAAGGGTATTTATAACAATGTATGATAATTATTTTATTTTATTTTTTAAAGTATGATGGTGTTATTGTCTTTAAAGCTTAATTAAATTCAAAAATTTGTTTCCATAAAGATTTAAGGTGATGAGAAATTTTACTATTTACCACTGAATTCTGGTTTGTAAAAAATCTCTCATCAAAGAGATTTGTTTTAGGTCATGATTGAATGATGTTCAAAATATTAGGGCCCAGTTATGGCACTGCTCTTCTATTTTAAGGTGAATGCAGCCATACATACTTTATTATCTTACATATCTGAAACTATAACAACTACATTATTATCCTAATAAATTACTATTTACCAGAAGTACAGGTTTTATAGAAATTAAAAATAAATAAATTAGTGTTTAACAATGGTTAAAACTGGTTATTTAATATTTTACTGGTTAGTAATGAAATTATGTTTTTTCTGCTTCTGGTAAAGAGTGCTATTTATTTATTTTGAGTAGTAAAATGTTTGTTATAGATATTTTAGGTAATGAAGTTTTTATGGTTACATTCACCTTAAGTAGATGCTAGTGTTGCTAATTGTTGTACAATAATGTTTTTGGGTAAGTTGTGAATATCAATATAAATGTATGTATGGTGCTGTAAATAAAAACTATATATTCAAACATAATTTTATTAAAATTCCAAACTAAATGCAATACAAAGTGTGATTTTCAATATTAGATTACAAAGATACAAACACTAATTTATAACAGAATTGTATAAATAGGTCACAGGTAATTAAAAAATAATGAAACTGTTGGTAACATTTTCAGATAATGTATTAAGTACATATTATGTAAAATGTACAAACTAAGTGGTTACTCTATGATGAGCGTTTATACAAGAGAAAGTAAAGCTTGGATGTCTCAAAAGTTTGGTTAAATCATAAAAGGTTATAGTTCCTCAGTTTGGCCATTGAAAACTTTATGAATACTATAATTCCAGCATTCAACTTCCAAAAACATATTGACATGAATAAATCTAGATGGTAACAGGAACTAATTTTTATTTTTGTAACAAATATTAAATAAATGACACAAACTTACTTATATAAATTTTGTCCGACACCTACACGTTACACTTCAGCTACAGTTTAGCCTTCGCTGGTCATTTGATTGGCTTGAAACCCTTAAAAAAACCTAAACATGTAATCCGTAAAAATTACCAGTTATTTTGGCTGACCACTAGAAGCAACTCTAATCATCTTTTTAATGACAAAATACATATAAGAGCTGGCCAAGGACTCTATCGAAGCGCGAATGACTGCTCTTTGTAACTTTTTTCAAAACTGTAAAACCTGTAATAATTTCACCCTTATTAGTGTTGATATAAATACTATTAAAACACAACCCGTGTACTTAAAACAGTGCAATAGGAACTGTTATGGTATGCGTAGGTATAGGTTTTAAAATATCTATTGTCCCTTGTTATCTAACATTTTGGTAAGTAATTATGGCAAGACTAAATAAGTAGCTGTAATATGCTACTGCATAACACTTGGGGTATAAACGTGTCAGTGCCAATATAGAGCTTCCCAGTTTCGTAATAACTTAACGCTACCACAACCAAAACAAACATTTCATTAATACAGTCAGTCATCAAAGCGTCTAGACAAAGCAATCGTGACGTAAGTTGTGTGACGAGATTGGCACCCGACTATTCGCGGACGCTAAGCAGAAAGAATTTCGTGCAATGACCGGTCACCGGTTGCGCTACTGATGACTGACAATAAAAAATGATTATTTAGGCTGCGCCTTTAGGGACTATTAATGTAAATGTACGTAGAACCTATTTATTCTCACTTTTCTTATCTTGAAAACTCAAAATCAAAAACACTACGATTTACGGGTCAAATAAGGAAGACGTCTAGTCTAAAATACAGTTCAATCTCTCTGATTTTATCGGTTTGTGAATTTCGCGTTTTCCTATTTTGAACCTTAATCACAGTTTTCTTGATTTTAAGTTTACTAAATAAGACAAGTAAGAAAAAAACAGCTGAAAAATAAAAAAAGTATAAAATTAACTTTGTATATTAACAATGATGTGGATATAGAATATTATATCTGCTAAATAAAGATCAATTTTGATCTTATTGGTAAGTAAATAAAATACTTAATCAAATAGTAATAGTACAGTTTTCTTCTATTATAATAGTGCCTTTTTCAAATTAATACTTGTATTTTATACATAAAAAAGTAAATTAGAACTTTATTGATTTTTCAAATAAAAAAAGAAAGATAAAACCTTGTATAAAACTGATAGGCATTTTTTAAGGATAGTTACACACGATATTTCTAAAAGCACCATAATAGAACTGTTTTTATACCTTAGCAAAAAACATAAAAAGATAACACAATAAAAATACATTTTCATAGTAATGTGAATATAAAACTTATATTTAAAATGGCTATTCTTTTGAACACAGGGGGCAAGCTAGAGTACCCATGGGGTCCCAGGCTGGTAACACTTTTGGTTCTTGTTTGAACACCGCCAGTACTTCAGGTGATAAATATTTTTTATCTACCACCACCTGCAATTAAAAAAGAAAACAGTCAAGTGCGAGTCGGACTCACGCATCGTAGGTCATAGACAATCATAAACTTTCTATCCCAATAAACAAATGTTGCTGTGCCATAACCACGAGTTCGTTAAATTAGTGCCATTACGGAAGTAACTGCTTGTCTTAATAATCTGGAATATTTTCACTAGATGGCACGGCACTTATATGGCAATGCCGCGAGCTTATCTCACACTTTTTATTACTACTCGGAGGACTTAATATCACACCCGGCCGTGTAAAGTCTATTCAATGTAGAGTGTGCAAAAAATGGTCAGAGTAAATAAAAGGGGGTGGAATGGATAAAAACTGGACTTAGAATATTTTCAGGATTTTTCCTTTTTTTTAGTTACGGCAAGGGTGTACAAATGGGCGTGCTGAATAAAAACATTTTTTTTCGAAATTTTGAATGATGAGATGATGGAAATCAGTAGAGTACATCCTCGGCAGCAATGTTTGTATGGAGCACTTTTGTCTGTGACCCCTCTAATCTATGAATTAAGCATATGTTCTGGAATGTTATTGTAAAAATATATACTTTGTATTGCAAAAGAGCTATGTACCTTCTGAAGACGATATTTTAGAACTACCAATATATCCTTATTCCTTGTATTAACAACTCCGACAACACTCTAAAGAACCAATTGTTTTGCAGTTATATTAATAAAGAATGTTACCAACCTCGAATACAAATTCCTTGAACCAGGGTGTAGTGAGCAAGAGGTAGCCTTTGTCAAATTCTTTATCACTGTACGAGTTCTCTACACGGAACTTCTGAGGGTTGCAATGTTCCTGCAAATAATATGTCAATGTATTACATACAATTGAGATATTTAAAGTAATATGCTTATAGCGAACATATTTATTTATTTATTATATTTATAAACTTATAGTGCTTTAACTGCAAACCAAATCGCACTATAAGTTAGGATTTTTCAATACAAATAATAATAATTTTGGATATATCACACAAGGCCATCTATTACAAGCTAAGTCAAGAACCAGATAACGGATACAAATACTTATATCTATCCTTTTTGTAAGTACACACATAAATACACCTAGACTCAAGACAAACACTAATGTTTATCACATAATTGTTTGTCTAGTACGGGAAACGAACCCACACCCTCTGCACAGCAGTTGGCCACCAAATAGGCTGCGAGGGAGCCTCTCATTATGATTGATCATTATAAAACCTAACCAAATATTCGTACAAGTCTGTTTGTTATTGCTTGGCAACGGAGCAAACAATTAGGCTGCTTTTTGGTACAGAGATTGTTGGAGGGATGGAGAAGGACATAGGAAAAAATTTAAAAGTTCCCGCAGGAACAACGATAATCGAATTCCAAGTGGACGAACTATCGATACATCTACAGCAAACTACTTCTTACTCTAAGTTTTCGTAGAAATACCACGCTGACATCAAAATTAAGGGAAAAAGCTAGTTCGAAAATATTACATGCATATATTATCCTATTAGGCTGACGCAACGGTTTCATACTAACATCGGTCCCGACGGCTGTGAAGACCATGGCGTGCGTCATACAGGAGTCACCGTACAGCAGTCGATCTGCTTTGCTCAGTCCGATTTGGACTTCCGTATTGAAAACTAGCCGGTAGTCTTGGCTGAAAAATTATTAAGTATGTATGCATCATAATGTGGCAGACAGCCTCTTTTTATACCAACCACTTTAGTTCAGCGTGACAGGTGGTGAGCCCATGGACGGAACATGTTTTGCGCTCAGTATATCTGGCCTATATAAGTGGTACAAAACCAGCTTTAGTGTGATAAATGGTTAAACGATAGAGAGCGAAAATACTATCCCACTTTTGATATCAACTTTTTTAAACAGAAAAAAATGGAAGATAACATAAATACCAAAAACATTTTTACAACAATATAAATAAATACTTTCAAAGCAAAGATGCAGTCAAAAGATTAACCTCGAGCCAGGACTTGAACCTGCGACCCTTAAATTCAGTGTAAGTGCTCTACCACTGAGCTATCAAGGCTATCTGGCTGATGAAAATCCCAACTACATCTTTGACATGGAAATACGCTCGTAACGAGCGTCACACACAACTCCTAGTGACTGATAATGTCCTAGTACATATATTTTATAAACACACAAAATCTTCATAGAAGTAAGAAATACAAACAATATTTTTAATCACAAATACGGTGGTAGACTCGCCACACGCTCTACTGTACTATATATGACAGTTATCGAGCGATCTTTAGAAACACTCTTGTGTGTGTAATGTTGAAATTTTACACACAAAAGTATACCAGTAAACTAGGATCTAAATTAAGTTGAAGGAGGGCGCCTTGCTCTCAGCAAGTGTTCAAACTAGCTGAGATTTATGATGCGTCTAGTGTCCTGCGAATGATCATTCAGTAAGCTTAAATTGATAAAGACGTATTTGCGCCCGCTGATGGTTTAAGAATTATTTGGTCTTACAATTTTGTCGATTAAACGCGCCATAGCATAGCTCCTCACGTATGACGAGGAAAGTAGGTAAAATTAAATCATAAATTAAATTTGTCTTCAATATTTTAACCAACGAGTGTTAAGTGTCATTTGTGTATTGTATTTTGGTAAATATTTACGAATAAACGCTTTTTTTTTACCTAAGAACCTCTGTAAAACGTGGAAAAATATCGAACGAAAATTTGATACCACTTTGTCAAAGGTTTCTGAACGGTGACGGGAAAACTTGGTCCGATTCAGCCCAACTAAGACATCAGTATCCACGTTAATCGTTAATAAAACTCTATTACTATGGTCCAGGACACATCTCTTACTACCTCCAAGACCTTTGGGATCCTGGGTGTTGATATTTCCGAAATCATTTCAATACCAAGCTCAAGTTGGCGTTCAAGAAACTTGGTCTGCGTCACGGAGCGACTTTCCTTTTTTTTTTTCCTTCCCTTTTCCTTCACTATGGGGAAAGTTGCTTACTGCTTAAACTTCTGGAGCGCCTGAATACCAACTTGGCCCTTTTTACTAAGTTCAAAACAAGCGGTATCCAGCTTTAAAGTGTGGTGAGAGTTTGCATGACTACGTTACAGTTAAACAGTTACGTTTTAAGAACTGGATGAACGTTGATGTTAGTTAATGATTTCTTATTTTTTACTTCTGAAGTTCATAATTTAATTAAATATATCTTTCAAGTTTAATTCCTAAAGTTTATCATTAATATACACATGATTGACGTATTAGTGAGTCTTTCTTATCTTTTTTTGGCACAACTTCAAACCACTTCTTTGGTTTCTTTCGATTTATCAATATTTCAGGCGCTTAGTATAATTTAAAGCACTAAACTATATTAATTAGCCTGGGCAGTTGCCTGACTTAGAACTGATGAACTTTCAATATGATGTAGTCAAAGAAATAGTCTGACTGCTAGTTTCTTCAATGGTAAAAATAAAGTTTCTTTTGTAGTTTGTTATTTTTTTTTTTTGGGTTGTAAGTGTTTTTCTTTTTTTTTCTATTTAATAGTTAAGGAAACAAAACGAATAATTTAAGTTTATGTGTAAAACTTATAGACTTTACGGGCGTACTTCCAAACTAGTGATTTTTCTGCAAATGCTTAAAATCAGAGAAACCATCATTTACACAGTATCGTCAAAATTTTATTGATTGATTTTAAAGATGGTACTTATAGAAATAAAAAAAGTATTGTGTGGTTTAAAGTTTCTGCTAATCGCGAACGCTTAGTTATGTATTGACCGCGTCGAGGTTATTTCTAGGTTTCTAGGGTTGTTCAAGAAGGAAAATTTTTATAAGGTCGACAACGCGCCAGTTACGTCTCTGGCTGGTGTTACAAGTGTCCATAGTCTTAAGTGACCGCTTAACATAAGGCAAGCTTGTTAGCCTCCTTGGCATTTACCATTGTTTGAGGGCGCACAAAAGGCTAGTTACGACACTGTTCATTATATATGTAAAGAAATTACTAAAGAAACTTACGCATCCAAATCCTCAAGTCCGTTTTTTCTCTCAAAACGCTTGGAGACCTCGCACCCAAACCACACAGCTTCTCCGCATTGTATACTGTCCTTCACCGCCCTACAAATAAAAAAGATGCATTTACTTTCTGGTAACCTAAATGGGTGACCGCCTTTTGGCAAATTTTTCTAAGTCTCCATCTTCTAGGTCTGTTCTCTTGCATATAATGGCTGAGGCAACTTTTGGGTAAAATATCAATTAAGAGTAAGCTATACTTCAATTCACATAGTATGGTTTTTAGGGTTCCGTACCTGAACGGTAATTAGGAAGCCTATTACTAAGGCTTCGCTGTCCGTCCGTCCGTCACCAGGCTGTATCTCATGAACCTTTATAGTTAGACAGTTGAAATTTTCAGATGTATTTCTTTTGCCATTATAACAACAAATACGAAAAAACAGAAAAAAAAAAAAATTTAAGGAGGCTCCCATACAACATACGTGATTTTTTTGCTCGTTTTGTAGATAATGGTATGCACGAGTCCGACTCGCACTTGGCCGATTTTTGAAAATCCATACTAATATTATAAATGCAAAAGTAACTGTCTGTTACCTCTTTACGCTTAAACCGCTGTACCGAATAAGATGAAATTTGGCATGGAGATTGTTTTAGTCCCGAGACCGGATATAGGGTACTTTAATACGTCAAGTGTGAGTCGGTTTTATATATTGGTAAAATCTACGGTTGAAAACCCCGGTCCCTATGACCGGTGTCACCAATAAATGTAAGTCGTATTGACGTTACCAGTGGCAGGTTAGAAACTGCTAAGAACTTATACGGGCAGTAGCGACAGTCTAAAGTAATATTTATATAACTAACCGTTGAGTGATAGCCGCCTACCCAAGGTAAGGGTAGACCAGTGTATTTAACCCTCGGGACGTTTGGATGTTGTCAATATAATAAATCTAAATGTATACTAACTTGATAAGTGTTTCAATGGGCTGGTTGTTGTACGCCGTAGCTCTTCCGCCGACCATATTGCCGAGACATCGCAGCGTGTATAAATTTCCGAACGGGTTCGACTCCCGGGGATCGCTTACTAGACACACCTGCGTACGGTAAAGAAACAAAGCGGTTAAGTGCGAGTCAAATTAGTGTTAATTATAGTGAGTAATAAGCTAGTGATTTGAGACTTATGGAATATAGTTTGGAGAAAAGCTCCCTTTGCCCCCTACTTATACTTTACAGTCAGCTTTAGGGTTCTGTACCCAAACAGCCTATGAGTTTTTAATTTAAAACGTAGCCAACAATAATTTAGAAACAATAATTTAGAATTGTAGCTGTCCACCTATTTCGAACTGAATATGTTATAACAACTTTTAATAACAAACTATTTAAAATTTAAGGGTGACGTCATACAAAAAACATTTTTTTTCTATTGTAATAACAGTAATACATACGACCTTGAGAATTAAAGTGATTACTGTGTAAACTCTGCAGCTAAACAATCAACTATAAAAAAAAATGAATTAAAGTTTCTCTTAGCTAAGTCAAAGTTTAGTCAAATTAGGTTTTTACAAACACTTTTAAATCGTCAAAGTTATTAAAAAGTACATTTTTTTTAATTTTTAAGAAGACTCATCATCGCTTTAGCTTTTAGATGGCCCACTTCAGGGGCTTAGGCCATAGTCCACCACGCTAGGTTAGTGCCGGTTGGCGGAAGGTCTCGAACTAATGGCTACTCGACTGCCTTAACGACTGCTGACATCTGACAAACAGCCAGTATCGACGGTTTACGTGACCTCCGAAACACAGCTACGGAAAAAATAATTATCGATATTGTTGTGATATGTGATAATGACACTGATATCAAAACATGCTTACTCAGCTGACGTCATCAACATTTCACCCTTGCCGAGTCCACTGCTGAACGAGTAAATATCTTCCATAACTCACGATCCTAATCCGGAACCTGACTATGGCTTTGCGACCCACAATGGTCGCGTACAGTGCGGTTTCAGAGAAATTTCCTCTCGCGAACGCTTGGGTTTGTGGAATCATTTTCCTGCCAAGGTTTTCTCTAAGGACTACAGTATAGGGTTTTTCAAGAAAGAAGTTATTGGATTTTTGAAGGGACGGCAACGCGCGAGTGATACCCCTGGTGTTACAAACGTCTATAGGCTACGGTGACCACTTACTATCAGGCGAACCGTAAGCTTGTTTGACACCTCAGGGGTATAATAAACTGTATCAAATAAGGCTAGACTCACTTTATCGTCGACGTTGAAGAGCGGACGGACGTGGTTGTTGTAGAACTCGACCGGAGTCAGCGACCCTAAGGTTTGATACGCCTTGTCTTTGTTGTAGTACTCAAATGTGAATCGCTCTGGTGGAATGCCTATCAACAAAATGAAAAACAATGTAGGGCTGGTAAGAGGGACCCTCTACACAAGATTTTATTAACTATAAAGAACTGATGGTCTTGAAATTGATATGACTCTTACTCTTGTGACTACGTGACTTACTCTTATAGTCCCGACATTAGTTAACACAACCATGCAAATAATAATTAGGCATTGCCTGTGAATAGTTAGAATAGAGGCGCGATTAAAAACGATTCTCGCTGAAACCTGATAAAACTTTTGTGAATAGATAGAATAGAGGCGTGATTATAAACGATTCTCGTAGAAAAATGATAAAGCGCCTGTAAATAGATATAGTCCAGCAGCTCCCGTCTGTTTGTTTTTCACTGATAAATAACGATACGCCTAGTTTTTCTTCTGTGAAAACTGAAGGTGTAAATCATATCAATTTGTTGGCGTTTCGAAATTGTCTGATTAACAGTAAGTTTTTTATTGAAATGTTAAGATAATTGGACAATAAACTCGGAAAAACAATTGCCCTACAAAATGGATGGTTTGACTAGAGCGTCCTCGGCTCTAAATACATATGTCCAAATAACGAAGTCATACATACATTAAATTCAAATACCAACTTACTACAGATTATATTGTATTGGACTTAGGCTAAGTACTTTTTAAGTTAAATGTGTGTGTTGGGGAAGACACTGTAGCCTGTAACACAGTTTTAAACTACCACAGGCTGCAGGGCTTCAACAAATCTTATTGTATATTGTTGATAAATAAATAAATAAATAAATACAAATTATTATTAACCAATTGATTTTTTGCATGCAGCTTAGTAAATATTTGTACAATGAAACTGCCATGTAGTCCTACAAATTTACTGGTACGTTTTCCCAGTCCTACGCTTAGTAGTTGTCGATTCCACGGTAACATTTTTTTTAATTTTAAATCACTTTTTTTTTTTACGATCCGCCTGAAGAGGTCACCGTAGCCTATGGACGCTTGCAACACCAGGGGATCACTCGCGCGTTGTCGACTCTTCAGAAATCTAATAACTTAAAGAACTCTATACTGCAGTCCTTGGAGAAAACCTTGGCCGGGAGCTCATTCCACAACTCAAGCGTTTGCGGGAGGAAGTTTCTCTGAAACCGCACTGTACCATTTCGGTTCTAAAGTGTGAGAATGAATTCCTTGCCGATGGCGAGCGGTGCGATGGTAGAATGTAGCCGTGGGTATCATTTCGAACAATTCCTCAGATCAAAACACATTGTACAAGCGGTAGAACACACACAAGGAGGCAAGTTCTCTCTTCAGACTTAATGGATCGATACCGCAAGTTAGTTTGGAATTGTCGACAATTCTCACAGCCCGTCGTTGAACCGAGTCAAAAGGGCCAAGCTGGTATCCAGGTGCACCTGCCCAGAGATGGCAGCAGTACTCCATATGAGGGCGAACTTGCGACTTGTAAATAGCAACCTTTGCCCCTAATGCATTATTTGCGTAAATGAAATCATCATCAAACAGTGTCCTACCAAAAAATGGGTACGTATCACTAGTCCTACAAGAATATTGAAAATAACATTATATGTATTATATACTATAGCAACTAAGCTCAAAATAGCGTAGTTGCACAAGAAGAGTGAGTCTTTTTTTTATACATCGTTTTAAATGCCGGAAAAGACGATCAAAAATTTTCTGCAAATTTCAATTTTGCTCCGAGTTTTGATGTATCATTGTCCGTTAATTCCTTTTCTACAATGTACGTTTAACATTATTGTCAATAGGAAAATCAAACCACATGTACCGCCCCACTAGTAGGCAGCACTGGCGGATTTTTTTAAAAGGAAATCGAATTCATAACCAGTTAATTAATTATTTAAAGCTCAATGAAATAGAACTTAATTACAGCTTAATAAATTACTTTTAAAATCTTGGTTTTGTAAGAAGAACAAATAATTTCCTCATACATGACTGGTTCTGTATGACGAATAACAATTCTTCGTACATTACTAGTATTGTGACTTGGTAATATACGAAGAAAAAATAATTCTTCGTACATTACTAGTATTGTGACTTGGTAATATACGAAGAAAAAATAATTCTTCGTACATAACCCGGTTATGTAAGACGAATAAATTTTCCTCTAGTGTGTGCGATCTTTGATTCCTTCGCTTGCTCGGTATTCAATATGAGCACTCAGCCCAAAATGCAAATTTCCAACAAATAACTTTTATAACCTCGTTATTTGGACATATTCGGAACAGGGGAAGCTCCAGTCAAACCATCCATTTTGTAGGGCGATTATTTTTCCAAGGTTATTGTCTAATTATCTTACCATTTCAATAAAAAACTTTCTGTTAAGCAATTGCGACACCAAATTGACATGTTTTACACCTGCGCACTTCATTGGCTACCTCTATCGAGATGAAAACTGGGCGTCTCGTTGAACCGAACCTACTCACGAAGGTTCAGCCTGTTATGAATCACTGAAGAAAACAACAGACAGGGGCTGCTGGACTAACAGAATAGAGGCGTCATTATAAACGATTCTCGCTGAAACCTGATAGAACGACAGAGTCCCTGATTGTTCGCTAATGTTTATCAGCATTATAAACTAGATATTGATTTGAAAAACTTACCTAAGCATGTGGAAACAATGTTGTATATGACAGCTATCTGTTGATTAATGGTTTCCTGAATTTCTTCATCTGATGCTTTATCTGCAACTTTACCTCTGAGGACTTTTGCAAACTCTCGCAGCTGTAAAAATACAAAAATTGATAGAATTTTGTGTTGTTAATTTGCTATGGATAGATTATTTATCAGCCAATTAGTAACTGCAACCATAGTAGTATCACAAATATTTTTGGGACCTCTTAAGGCGTGGAGGAACCTAACTATCTGGCTGTCTTGTCGTCTTGTAACAATAAGTTCCTAATAACAAAATAGTACAGCGTAACAAACTTTCTGACCTTCTGTGTTTGTTCGCTAGCGTCGTAAGTTTACACCACCATTTCAATATGGTGACTACAGTTTTGATTTTTGACCACCGGGTCAAAAAATTACTGCTCTAGATTTGGCTTTTAGAAGACTTCCACAGCTCAACGGAGTCCTACCACACATGTCTCCACAACTAACAGTCTTAACAAGCCCGTGCTCATCGGCTTCGTGCGCCTTCAACCATATCTATCTATCGTGTAGGCCGTCCTACGTTGCGTCTTTCAATCCATGGTCGTCACTCAAGAACCTTCGACAAGCCGATGTGGACTGTCTTTTTCGTACAAAACCCCCCCAAAAAATCTATGAGGTACTTGCCTTAGTTTTGATCAGTGCATTCATGTGCAGACTCCGCCGAGAGCTGAAGGACTCCGGAAAACACTTCTTCGGTACTACACCGTATTTGTTGACTAGATTCACTATCATGTCCCATTGACCTCCGTCGTTTATGGGGTCCTGGTAACAACATGTAACAATCACATTAAATCATAATTTTTATGTAATAGTACATTATGATACAAGTGAGCTAAATCGATCCTCAATGTCATTACAGACAAGGCAGTATTTCAGCCTAAGCCTGGCCCGACTAGCGGTGGATTTGTCGTTTCATGTGGAAATATACTTACACCATCATTAAAGTAAACGCATTGGCCAGCAAACCTACTACAGTTTTCAGTTTGCTGCATTTTAAACCTAAAGGTCGTGAAATACAAGCTATTTTACGAGCAAGTGTTATTTTTATAGTTTCTATATAATGCACAATTTGTTAACACACTTGTTTTATTTGCATTGTAAAAATTGACAAATAAGGGGATATTGATACTGATATAGCAATCTTCCATGCATTGTTGTGATTTTATAATATATAGTCCTCTTAAATCGTAGAATGAACCCCCTGACTCTTGAAATTAAGTCTTGGAGAATCCGCCACAAAAAAAAAAAACCTGGATATGCCCATGCAACTACACACATAGCTAGGACTATATGTATTTAAAATTACTTCCTAGTGACCTATTATTATAATTACATTCTCCAACTTCACATAAAAAGCAGAGTTAAGTAGTTTATAAGCAATCTTTACACAGAAATATCGTCTTGTATTCTCAGTAAATTTTTGAAACATGACAAATAAAACATGAGTAATTGAAGGTTTTTCCCCGTCATTGGCTATGATAGTACATCACTGTACCTAGATAATAGATTAACAATGACAATACGGATGCGTTTGCGGTTTTATTTACTATTATAAGTACCTATATATGCCATATATCATATATATATATCTTTCATCGTGCGTGGAAACTTAAAATCAAAATGACGGCTGGTAGATATGCTACAAAGGTTCTATCCCTTTTTTATAGCAAAGGCTTTCTGATTATGATATTGTAAGAATCGTAGCACTTAAACAATATAATCGTATCGTTGTTGGTTCAGAACTAAAACATATCCAAATATTTTTTTTTTTTTTTTTTTTTATACCACTAAGGTGGCAAACAAGCTTACGGCCCGCCTGATGGTAAGCGGTCACCGTAGCCTATGGACGCTTGCAACACCAGGGGTATCACTTGCGCGTTGCCGACCCTTCAGAAATCTAATAACTTCTTTCTTGAAGAACTCCATACTGTAGTCCTTGCAGAAAACCTTGGCAGGGAGCTCATTCCACAACTTAAGCGTTCGCGGGAGGAAGTTTCTCTGAAACCGCACTGTACGCGACCATTTAGGTTCTAAAGTGTGAGAATGAATTCCCTGCCGATGGCAAGCGGTGCGATGGTAGAAAGTAGCCGTGGGCATCATTTCGAACAATTCCTCAGAACACAACCCATTGTACAAGCGGTAGAACACACACAGTGAGGCAAAGTCTCTCCTCAGACTTAAGGGCTCGATACCGCAAGTGAGTTTGGGATCGTCGACAATTCTCACAGCCCGTCGTTGAACCGAGTCAAAAGGGTCAAGCTGGTATCCGGGTGCACCTGCCCAGAGATGGCAGCAGTACTCCATATGGGGCCGAACTTGCGACTTGTAAAGTAACAACCTTTGCCCCGACGTGAAGTACTGCTTCGCTCGGTTGAGTACACCAAGTTTTTTGGACGCCAGCTTTACCTTATCTTGTAAATGATCTCGGAACTGAACATCGCTGGAGATGTCGACACCAAGGATCCCAATGCTCTTGGAGATGGAGAGGGGAGTGTTCTGGAATTGTGGGACCACAGTGAATGGAGTTTTCTTAGCGGTGAACGCGCACACTTGTGTCTTTGTAGGGTTGAATCGGACCAAGTTTACCCGTCCCCAGTCAGAGACCTGGGACAGTGTGGTCTCGATTTGAGACACAAGTTCTCCGCGGTTTTCCTCCACAACGGAACGAGGGATGTTTGCACGACCCGTGTAAAAAGTGTCTCCAGTACTGTCATCTGCATAGCAATGTATGTTGTTGATGTCCAACATGTCATTGATATGCAGTAGAAACAGCGTAGGAGACAGCACAGAGCCTTGCGGGACACCAGCATTAATGTCCATGCTATCAGAGCAACTACCGTCAACTACAGTTCATATGCGTCTGCCGGACAAAAAGCTAGCCACCCATTTGCACAAACCCTCGGGCACTCCGTAAGATGGCAACTTCGATAGAAGACCGCGGTGCCAGACCCGATCGAACGCCTTCGCTATGTCCAGGCTACTTATATTTGTTTAGATTCATATTTTTAAATTCGTAATATCTTTTGTCAGCTCATCTCCTTGGCTAATCACGGTAAGAACCCCGTATAACATTTTGTTTATAAAACAATATTTTGTCAGATTTGAATAATTCCAAAAGAAATCTACAGGTTTGGAAACAGTCTTGAATACGAAATGATTTATTTGTATAAGGATTAATACAAAGGTATTGATAACATTACAACTTTTTAAATGTAAAGCAGTAGTTATAGTGACATAAAATTGAACATATGGTATCGCGAATTGATATGTTCTTTAATATTGTAGAACATTTTTTCCGCAGCGCATGCGATGAGACATTTTATGACTAATTTTTTTACACCTTGGGTTTCATTACTGAAATTTTAGTAGGTTTCCTTAATTTTTTCTAGATATAAATATAGCCTATGTTACTTAGGGATAATGTAGCATTCTAATGGTAAAACAATTTTTGAAATCGGCCTAGTAGTTTTTGAGTATATTTTTACCCAACATACAAAAATACAAATCTTTTCTCTTTATAATATTAGTGTAGATTAGCGAAAATGAAGTTTGCATTGGGAAAAGAATTCGTCCATATTACCTTAAATAGCAAAACTGCAATATACCAATTTTATAAAGACATGTAATACAACATACCCTCAGTAAGAAGTTAACAAGTCTACCATCTAACTGTTCTCCTTCTTTAGCTGTTTCAACTATGCTGTTGAGCCAGTAGTGTGACCGCTCGATCTTATCCCAGAAGAATAAATAGCTGGAAAAAGTAAATACAAATTACTCTTTCAAGCTCAATGATGAATCAATAAACTAGATGGTAAAAAACTTAAGACGGTTGAGAAGCTGAATACTATATATATATTTTTACTATAACCGCATGGCTCGTCAAACCAACAACCGATGGGCAAGAAAAGATCGGATCGGAAGGCGCAGTATGGAACGACCTTCTACCAGATGGTTAGACAACTTGATTACAACTGCAGGATAGGATAGGTTTACGATCAGCAGTGTACTTCTTCCGGCTAGGACTACCATGTCTATATGAACATTTCTCCCTCCTTCTCCCTTAAACCTAGTCCTATACATTTTTGACAATCTTGTAGATATTAAGAAACACTAGGTTTGTACGTTTTAGTTTTAAAAGAAATAATTGAAATTCTTTGCAAGAATTTCAAATTTTGAAATCATAGTTTCACAGAGATATTAAAGGGGATTATAATGCAGTTATTTTTTGAAATAATAAAACATTTTAAGCAGTTTACAGCATACCTCTGTGAAAATTCAAACTCATCAATTCCGAATTTCTTCATGAATGGTAACCGCATTACATTTAGTGCAGCAAACAACCAGCATCGGCCCGAGTTCTCTTGATTTGTCACTGGTTTAGCTTCAGATTCCACCTGGTTAAATTTATTAAGGTTAAAAAAGTCAAATCAAAAAGTTAATATCAAAAACTGGCAAGTGCGAGTCGGACTCGCGCACGAAGGGTTCCGTACCATTATCTATAAAAGTCACATTTGTTGTATGGGAGCCCCCCTTATATATTTGTTTTATTTTAGTTGAATTATTAATTTTTAAAGTTAATATATAACTAAATATTCTGTGATTATTTCAAGCCTCTACCTGTTGCCGTTATCAATATCAAGCAAAAAAATCACGTTTGTTGTATGGGAGCCCTCTTAAATATTTATTTTATTCTGTTTTTTAGTATTTTTTGTTGTAGCGGCAACAGTAATACATCATCTGTGAAAATTTCAAATATCTAACTATCACCGTTCATGAGATACAGCCTGGTGACAGACGGACGGACAGCGAAGTCTCAGTAATAGGGTCCCGTTTTTAACCCTTTGGGTACAGAACCCTAAAAAGGTAAAATGGCACTCTCAGTATTCTACATATACTTTATGAATGACACTTTAAGGCTATTTTGTTGTGTTTTAACTATTTGTGGGGACAGACCCTTCAATTATCTGTGGCACAAGGTTTGCCCTTGACAAGGAGTTTCTTCTTATACGCAATATGTAGAGCAAGATATAAAAAAACCGTATTGCACACAACGGACTGATTTTATTTTATTTATTTATCTTCTAATCTTAAATTTTAACACATATTTACAAATTTTAATTTTTAGCTCTCATAGCTTGTATCAGATGGATACTCATTAATTTCGTTCAGTATTTATAAAATAATAAAAAACTCCATCAGAGTGAGAGGTTTTCAATGGAACCATCTAGATTTAGTGCTTAAGTCACGTTAGTTAAAGATAGCGCGCAGTAACTGATACAAACATATAACAAATGTGTAGGTATAACTATGTAGCTATAAACTGCTGCTTACACTTTGAGGTTTTTATCGGATATCGCTATCACACTCACACGATTCGCAGCTTGACTAAAAAATAACGTTGTTTTACGTTTTCACGTTTTATGGCTAAACGGTATGAGCTATAATGATGTTTTAGGTTTCTTAGATAACTTGTCGCCCAGGACCGAAAGGGTAAAAACCCCGGATTTTGGAGCCTTGCCCCGGACATTTGAATATTTTTTTTATTCACTTTTAGCTCTGTTAAAAAATACGTTTTACTCCCTACTTGATTGAAAAAAACATGGAATTTTAAGGCTTTTTTCGAATAAAATAGGGTGTTTTACTCGTTATAGCGAGATGTTTGTGAGTAATAGAGTAATTTTTAAAAAAATAATTAATATCTTTGCCTTTTCGGCTCATTCATTATCCTTCACTTAACATAAATAAAATAATAAACCTAATATCAATTACCCAGTTAGTAAAATAAAAGTTTTCATTGTGTTTTATTTTTTATTTTTTTCTTAATTCTTAAATCCTAAATCAGAAAGTTATTTATTATTTATAACTGAGGAACTAAGGAACTGTTTTTTTTTTTATTTCTTTAACTATTTATTAGCAGTCGTACATGTTTATTTCTTTATATTGCAATCAAACAAAATACAATTTGCTGGTGAAACAGTTCATACAACTATTCAACAAAATGAAATCAGTCTTTCTTTTTTATATAATTAATACTTTAAAATGTTTTAGTAATACTTAAAGTAATAAAACAAAACGTCTTTAAAAATTATGTAACAATGTGAACTAAATTTAATCAAATTCAACAAAACAATGTCTTAACTAAAGAAACTTAT
Organism: Apoda limacodes; assembly: GCA_946406115.1. Taxonomy (NCBI): domain Eukaryota; kingdom Metazoa; phylum Arthropoda; class Insecta; order Lepidoptera; family Limacodidae; genus Apoda; species Apoda limacodes. Next base: position 16,847,609 of record OX291559.1, read on the forward strand.
AGCTGTATTACAGTCTTTTTAAAAAGTTAAGTAGTATTTTAACAGTATTTTAAAACCACTAATAGATATTTCACTTTTTACTTAATAATAATAATAGATATCACTTTTTTTTCTTCTTTTAAGTAAATAAAATAAGAGTAGATTATACAACATAAGAGATTTAATTCGAGGGACTAAGTTGGATTCCGAGAGCAGCGAGGGATTCTAAAGTCCTGAGCGGAGCGATACCTGTTTGTATACTCTAATTTTAACCATTAACTGCGAGAAAATAAAATTTACTTACTTTTTAGTTAGTATATTAATATTTATCACACTTTGGTATATATTCGGTAATTATAACCGGGTGATAAGAGAACAATGACATAAACCAACCACGATAACAATTAAAACAATTTGACAATTATTTAGGTTCAATAGAAAAAAACCCAACTAGAATTGGCGGGGTAGGTTTTTTTTTTAATTGTAGGTAAAGCTCTATAAAATAGCTCCATTTAGCCAGCCAGTAGGTTCATACAATTCGCGTTTGTTCCAAATTCAAAATGTTTTTATTCCCTCAGTGAGTAAAAGTGAGTTTTATGCACTGTTATCAATGAATGCCCTTTTTCCAAGTGGCAATGTAGTGCAGTCATTGAAGCGAATAGTAGGGTCTTACCTCCGAATTTTTTTACTGTGAACCGATTTGCATGAAATTTTGGAATTAGGCTCATCTTACCCTTAACTTCAAAAGTGAAAATGATCTGAGCTCCTCCTATTATTTAGGTGTAAACAACCCCTTCATGGAAAAATTGACATTGAGCCATTTTATCGCTAGAAAACGTGTTTAATATTAAGGGGTGAAATTGTAAAGTGTTTTCTAACATAATTACGTCATAATAAAATCATTTTCAACCCCTTGAAAACCCTACAACCCTTGAAAACAACCCCTAAATTGAAAAAAACACAAAAAATCCTTTGGTATGACATAAAAAGTAAATAATATTTTATGTTCTCTATCTTAATTTTTTAACCCCCTTTCGACCCTTAAAAACTAACCTTTCTATTTTTTTTTGATGAAATGAAAAGGATTGAAATGTTATTCCACATTCTCGAAAATGATTATCATATTCTCAAGCTCTTCAACCCTTAAAACTACCCCTAAATTAAAACAGTAAATATATATGATTACACATTTAAAAATAATTTAATTATAGAGTAAGAAATCACCATTTTCATGCCTACGTATCCAAAATATATGTACATAATACAATAGTTTTGGGTCTCTATTACTGTTTACTTTCACTTTGCTCCAAATATTCACACTCCGAAATTTTCAGTTTACTAAGTAGAGAAAAAAATACGATTAGATTTTGGACCACAACTCCTTCAATTTTAATGCTATCACAACTTATAAAAAACCATTTTAAAGGTAATTAAAAGAGCTACAACTTTTTTTATTACAATATTTAGTGAAAAACCTTTTATTTTAAAACGGTGAAGGATCAAAGGGCTCGAGAGAGACTGTGATTGCGCTGCCGCGCGCTCTTTAAACAATCATATCTCCGACAATTTTTGTGCGACAGAAAAAATAAAACAACAAATTTTTTGTCAGAGAAAGACCTACATTTTTTATCAGTATACTTTTATACGTATCTTTCATCATTTTTGAGATATTATGAAAAGATTTTTTTTTTGTAAAAATTTGAAATTTTTTTTTATCTTAAAATCGTGATTTTTTTGAAAAATATGTGTCCTAAAACAGCCAAACTGCTAGAATCCATTAAACTCTTTATATTAAAGTTAATTCTAGACGGAAAACGATTAATTATAATTACGGTGGAAATGGCACTTATGAAACCCATTGATTTAAAAGAAAAAACCATTAGCTGTTCCTCTTATTTGCATTACAGCTCACTCATTTTACGTGCAAAAGTGCATTTTGAAGCTTATTTCAAGCACTACAAAACTCTATTTCATTAGAATGCATAAAATGTATCTGCTCTGGCATTGAATACATCGATTAAATTTCTGACAAAACAAAAAAAACGGCTTTGATCTTTAAGAAGACGGCGAACAATAAATTTCTCATACAAACCTAATACCAAAATAATTTCCAATTCAAGAATATTTCAACACGTATATGCTGTTATACGGATGAAGACAGTATTTACCTAGGGTCCTGTTCAAATATTTTTTTCAAAATATTTACCTACTTAAAAATATATGAAATTACATTTCGTACGTTTTTACGCTGTTAACGACGTATTTTCCGCCTATTTGTTTTGTATTAAAAACTTAATCATTCATAATGCAATTATAATAGAACCACAGCTTATATTGTCAAGTTACAAAATGACAAAAAGAAAATGAAAAAATAATCAAGTTATATTGATTATTTTTGGTATTCACGCACACCTTTGAATTTCTCTTAAATTTTGAACAGCTTTATAGCTGTCTCTGCTCGCACAGGGCGGACGTCGACGACGACAGCGGCGCGGGAGCGGTAGGGGGGTAAGCGCTCGTAGGTTATTAGGTTATCGGAGTAGGATTTCAAGTGTGAGTCGGTTTTTTTCATAATTGAGAACTGCTCAATTATAGAAAAAACGCAAACTAACTATTAATGCGGTTTTTTTAACTATATTGCCTACTAATTAGGTTAGGTACTTACTTAGTGACGCTAAATTTATACCTACTACGTCATATATCTTTCATACCATACCTAGGGTTGATGATCTAGGGTAAATTAGTAGAGATCGTTAGATCGTTCTATTTTGAACTATCTGGGAATCGAACCCGAGACGTTGTAATGCCGAAGCAGCGCAACTGTCTTCAGATGTCTGCAATTTCGCTAAAAAAAAAGTCAGTAGGGTGACCATGTCAACTAGACGATTAACGGAAATATCCAGTTCCACTTTTATTACTAATCTATCAATTCAGGTAATATGCACTTAAAAAATGTCTAATTTCTGTACAATATAATTCCAGATAACGCTGGACTCTAAACTTCAATCCTCATATTCATAACCTAGCCAAAAAACTAAGCTCTGCTGAGAATGCGATCAAGAAAATAAGACAATCGACCGATGTCGACACTGCAAAAATAGTATATTTTAGTTATTTCCATAGTTTAATGACATATGGTATCTTATTGTGGGGTAGCGCTGCTGATGTAAATACATTTATAAATTAGGATCCAGGATATCTCTGAGGGATAGGTTTAGGGAAGTAAATATTTTAACTTTAGCGTCGCAGTACATATATAAAATTCTTTTATATGTTCATAAAAATAATATTTCATAACCTCTACGATTCAAAATTAGAGTCAAATTGACTTTGAGTTTGACAGAATTCATTGTCTTTTTTTACTCTTTCATGAGACAGTCCTTTCGGGGTCCATACGATAAAAATACAGTAATTGAGGTAGGTTATTTGAAGTCGTGCTTGCATTTAGTAGTTATAATTTTGTTTTTGTTTTAATTTAATTTTATTTAAATCATCCTTAGTGCAAAAAGTAATTTTTTTGTGATATATCGCCTCAGCTGTTGTAAACTTCACTGCGATCTTTCAAAGCAAAATCTTATCTTTACTATACGTTTGCTTGACACATATAAAATATAAGCATATATTTACTAAAAGTCCAGTAATAGGTCAGTAAATTATAAACAATATTTACAAACAATATTAATAAAGGAATATTTTGAACTAATTGTTTCATACATCTGTTATCTTTATCATCACTTCATACTTATCATCACTTTATATTATGGTCGAAAAAAATACCGAAAATTCCGGGAAATCTCGGATCTATCATAATCCGGCACCGAAAAATCCCGGTTCCTAGAAACAGCCCCGGTTCAATATTTATACCTTTATGGTTACCCTACGGTACCTATTTTAGAATAAAATGAATAAACAATAGAAATAAGCCTTGACACAGAAAATAAGTAAATCATACACGACGTGATCATAGATGATTGATCAGACCAGGAGCGACTATGGCTGGTTTTCCTCGGACTCTGATTTTGTCGGCGCTGCGCTGATGCGTCAGTTTTGAGTAGTGGTGGGTTTTCTAAATTCTCATTTCGTCGGATAAAAGTTAGCTAATGTAAATACTTAGTGTGTGATACCAGCTATAGTTCGAAGTTCATTTTTGAGTACAAATACGCGTTTAGAACTTATCAAATAAAAAGGTAAGTCGAAGTTAAGAAATATTATTTTTATGTACATATAAAAGATTTTCGTATATGTACTGCGGCGCTAAAGTTAATATTGCCCGTTTTTGAAACAAAAATATTGTATTAACATCAGCAGCGCTACCCCACAATAAGATACCATATGTCATTAAACTATGGAAATAGCTAAAATATACTATTTTTGCAGTGTCGAAATCGGTCAATTGTCTTATTTTCTTGATCGCATACACAGCAGAGCTAAGTTTTTTGGCTAGGTTATGAATATAAGGACCCACCCCATTGAAGTTTAGAGTCCAGCGTTATCTGGAATTATATTGTACAGAAATTAGAAATTTTTTAAGTGCATATTACCTGAATTGATTGATCAGTAATAAAAGTGAAAATATATACCATACCGGTACATGTGTGACCCCTACTAACGACAGAATTACGATATATTTTTTTTGCGCCTTTTCTTTCTACTCTAAGAAGTGTAAGGATACGACTATTACCGAGGAGGAGACAAATTAAATAAATTCTGTTATTTTTTACATGACTTCCATCAAGCAATGTTGTTACTGTTATGTATAATTTCCATGACGAATATAGGTAAATAACTGGAACTGGATATGTCCGTCAATCGTCTAGTTGACATGGTTACCCTACTGACGTTTTTGTTTTTGGAGAATTTGCAGACATCTGAAGATAGTTGCGCTCCTAGAGAATATTATCCTCATTTGTCGCAGCATCACGTCACGGGTTCGATTCCCAGACAGTTCAAAATAGAACGATCGAACGATCTCTTTTAATTTACCCTAGATCATCAACCATAGGTATGGTATGAAAGATTATATGACGTAATGGTATACATTTAGCGTCACTAAGTAACTAGGTAATGTAGTTGAAAAAACAGCATTACTAGCTAGCTGCGTCTAGGAATCAGTCACAACAGGTACCTATTTGCATATTTTTAAAGCTCTAATATTTGTAGGTAAGGTACGCGGTACTGCGATTCACATAACTCTCGGCGCAAGGTATGCTCTCCGCCCGCACCCCGCACGCGACAACAGAGATAGCGATATGTCGAACGAACTTTGGCGCTCGCGTCGATTTGCACTTTGCGGCTTCCTCCGCCGGCGTCTTAATATCTAGCTTAATATTGCACTAAGAACACTTTATAAAACACCGATTTGTTCAGTTTTTTACCTGCTACAATTTTGTTTATTATAAAATTTTCGTTAAAATGCATATTTTTGGAGATATTTGTAAAGAACCGATGAAAAACGTGAAAAAAAATCCGAATTTTCAATTGCCAATAACTTGAAAAGTATTGGGTGTTTTAAAAAACTTTGTAGAACATTTTTTTCTTAATATAAGGCCTTCTATCGATATCCGAGGTTATTTTGAAAAAAAAAATTACACCACCGAGAAGGGGTGGCAACCACCCCTAGGGAGGGTGCGGAGTTCAGATCATTTTCACTTTTGAAGTTAAGAGTAAGATGAGCCTAATTCCAAAATTTCATGCAAATCGGTTCACAGTAAAAAAATTCGGAGCAATAACGCTTCAATAATTCTTATAACAATCTCGGTGCAATCTTTATAGTCTCTGAAATTGAATTTAATTTTAAGTAGTGACGAGACTCTTTCAAAATTCAATGAATTCCTTTTTTTTATCCACTTCTGAGTCAATCCGCATTATTGGCAAAGATGCAAAAAAAAACCGAGCTATTTTTAGTAATTCTGAATATAATATTGGCATTTGGTATTTTTAAGAATCGCAACCATAGTTGATTTGCATTTGGAAGTTTATCTTCTTCGCTGAGATTTAGACAGAAAGATTTTAAACCCACTTATCTATCAATTTTGAGTCGTCAAAATTATGTTCTTCTCTTTAAAAAAAAACGATAGTGACTTATATTAGTATTTTCATATAAACTCGGCAAATACATCCAGTTAAATTTATCAAATTGTTTCAAAGGCTATATCCAACCTTCAAAGTCAAAGTCAAAATATTTTATTTAAATTAGGATTTTTTGAATCGTCAAAATGATGGAATTTATTTTTTGAAACCTCCCACCCTCCCTCCGGTTCACAGTAGTTACTCTTTTAAAAAAAATCATAAAAACTAAAAATACAATCAATGTTTTAATTAAAAATTTTAAGCTGTACAATTTTATATCATTTTCATTTTAATTTGGTTTACCTATGCATCTTATAATTGAGCATCTTCAGTCCCAAGGATTTTTATCATTTACATAGTCTGAAATACTGTAGTATGCTTTTTTACAAAGTACTTGTTTGGTAAAAGATTTAAATTAACTTATTGATAGCTTTTGAGTATTATTGGGAACTTTGTTGTAAAAGTGTATACATTGCCTCATAAAAGAGTTACTTATTTTGTGTAGACGTGTATCATGCACCAACAGCTTATTTTTACTTCTAGTATTTACTTTGTGAACGTCACATTTCTTGCTGAAACTATTGATATTTTTATGTTCATATAAAAGATTTTCGTATATTCACTGCAACGCTAAAGTTATAATATTTACTTCCCTACATACCTATCCCTCAGAGATATCCTAGATCCTAATTTATAAATAGCACGAATTTCCCTTTTTGTAACAAAAATATTGTATTTACATCAATGTACATTTTCATTTTAAGAGAACAGTTTTTGAACTCATGTTTTATGTTCTTGTCGTTTCTGTTTGGAATCAAAGCTTTCTTTGATTCTGTTGTCTAGGATTTTTTTTATAGATCTGAGAATGTTTCTGGTTTTTAGCACATAATTGTCGCTTTTTCCTAATTTTTCGATTTTGCTGCGCAAGATATGCATAATGGAGTGGATGAGAAGCAAATAAGCCTCTGGTAGCAGGTTTTGGAAAAAAAAAAATAACGAAGGGTGGTCTTTGAATAGTTTTGAAGTAGTTACAAAATAAGTTTTCCATGTTAAAAAAAGGAAAATATGACTGGCAGGCTTTCTGTACCATTTGTACATGAAATATTTTAATCGCAAACAAAGGAGTTTCTGACATTTCAATACAACAAAACACAAAACATAAGAAACCAAGCAAGTTCTTCAAAAATATCTACATTTTTTGTGACATCAAGTTCAGAAGACCTCCAAATTCGAGCAGCTGTAGGCGCACTTGTTTATACCGCAGTCGGCCATCACTTGTCCTTTAATTCCTTGCATTGTACTTGCGCCTACAATCGCACAATATTCTTGGGGTCAGATACCGCAAAAAAACTGTCATGTAGGTAATCTTACAAGAACTAGAGTAAAAGCTACAGGAGTAGTAATAGTAGTAGAGAGGCTTAAAGCCTTTTGTTGAACTTACAAACAATTTACAAAACATACCATTTATGAGCGCGGCTACTGATGCCAGCAACCATGGAATTCAATTCAAAAAAAGTTCAATATTTTAATGTAAAGAACGGAATCACGACGAAAGTCCTTGAAGTAGAGACCACACCAAATTAAACAGTTGAGACCATTTCAAAACTGATTATAAACCAACCTCACAAATATTTTTTTGTGGCTCTCTTGTGGAGTTTGATCAGAAATCTGAACTTTAATTGCAGTTAAAACCCCGCCTGGACACTCCCCAGACGCCCTCCAAACTAGGACAAATCCGGGGAAACCCGGACGGACGGCAGCCCTATTCTTATGGTGTATAGTGGTATGTACAAGAATCTTTGCAGTTAAGCCGCAATAAAGGAAAAACAGATCATCCAGCTCTCATTGTTTTCTACTTACATGGAAAGCTGTAGATATTGTACTAAGTTCTGTTGTGTAGAACTAAAATATCAACATGTTCTATGGTACTTTTCATGTTTGTCTGTTTGACCTGTTATATGAAAAGTTGAGGTGTAAACTTTTATGATTTTCCTTATGTTCCTGTGCTTCAGGGCTTAAAGTTTCCATTATAAAACATTTGTAGACTATGAAAATGCCTCCAATTCTAGCGAGACCTGGGCGATGTTTATGTTAGTTGCTTCAGCGATGCCATAATTACTATCCGTGGATAGTAATAACTTTAGCTTTAATTCATCAATGTGAAATTTGATTATAATTATTCATGCAGGAACTTTTCATGATTAGTACACATGACAGGGTAATTTTTTCCCTTGCGCCCCCTTTTAGTTACTCTGACCGAAATTTGACCTAGTTGCTTCTTAAATATGAATACCTGGCCATGATTTCCACTTGCAGTAAGTGCAATCAAATTAGACATAACTGTAGCCTAAAAAATCACTCCATTCATACAGTCTGCAATTGAAGGTGTCTGTACAGAGCAATCATGAGGCAGGACAGGGTGCAAGTGAGATTCAAGTCTTACCTTAATATTATACACATGTAATGCTTGATCCACTCTCCTTTTGCTGATAGCCACTTCAAATGGATCAAAACGGGTGCATGCATTTTGAGCAAGCTCATTTTTTGGGTCTGCATAGAAGTTAGTTCTTAGTTTGTTTATTGTTTCAATGGACAATGGTTCTGAAAAAAAATAGTCTTATTTTAACTACTAATAAGGAGTTATATTTCAAAAATAGGAGATGTACATCAATTAATTTTTCGGTTCCCTGCTGGTCAGAGTAACAGTAAAAAAGTAAGTAAAGGTAAAGGGGACAAGAGGAAAACCTCAACATCTCCTTATTTTAGGTACCCCTTAACCAAAGCAATGGCTTCTTCCATAACATAGTGGTAAAGTAAAAGTTTTAAATACCTTTAACATAGTAAAAGGTTACAGGTATTTAAAATGGATCAACATGACAAAGCAATTTCCATTTTAATTCTGGATATTGTTTAAGTGTAATCATTTCATACAATAAAACTTTTGACTATTTCTTGTTCTTTGTTTGCTGATATGTGTTAGCGTTACAATAATGAGGAAATTGACAATAATTTAATAACAGCAACGATAAAGTTTTTACACCGATCCATACATATTTTCAAAGTTTTACTTACTAGAAGACATTGTTGCGGACATCAGATAAAAACAATTTGATGACCTTTTCTTTATTAATGTTACTGTTGCTGTTTTTAATAGCATTTAATATAATAAAAATAATAATATTTCCTACTCTGCATACTATGTACGTAGTATGTATGTAACAAAATTCAATTTCGTAAACAAAACTTTTTTTTTAATCCATTTAAGTATTGGTCATTAACCATTAGCCTAATCAATGTTCCGAATAACCGCCGAGTAATTATCGGCCGGTAATGTTGAACTCGCAACAACTCGTTTTGGAAAGGTTTGACAGTTAATTTTTACACTGACAGAAGCAAATTTCAAGCTTTTTTATGGCAGGATTTCATGGACGATTACACTACCCCAGGCGTTCCAAACCCACTTTTTTAACTTCCTCGTTGCGCTTTGGAATGTACCCTAGTGATTTGTAGGTTTGACAAATAACCGAAAAAGCCCTGAATTTCACGTCTTGCCTCGTGTCCAGTAATTAGGCATCAGTGTCGCTGTTAAAATTGCATGTATCTACTTAACGCCTACTTATTATTAGTTTTGAATCTTGCTGGGTTGATAAAGAGTAAAGGATATCAAATTTTTTTTGGCTTTGATAAATTCTGCTAAAATTTTACTTAAATTCTACTTGTAAATTGCCCATGGCAGGCGCTAAGGTTTTGTGTAAATCATGGTCGTACATTTTCTGGCTGAGGTTCTGTGTTTTAATATTTGTTGGTTAATTGAAATTAATATTCATCTGCATTCAGCTGTATCTGATTATTTAGATGATGAATGTGGCAATCTTTTTGATTATCGAGTAAACGCATTCAATTGAATACATACACAGCAGTATTTTTAATTTTCTGTGGGATAGATTTTTACGGTCTTACTTTACGGTCTTATACAAAATAATAATGCACTATGTTAAAAGTCTGGGGGCAGGCTTTGACTTTCCTAGACCAAGGTCCATAGTCTTATGCCCATTCTCTTTTCTTCTGAAGAAATTTAGTTTTTAATAATTTATAACTGTCCTAGCACTATTTATGGGATTTGATGTGATGATCACTTTTATATTTTCAATCATTTTTAAGGAAAGTAAAAATTTATAAAACGCACTGTGTTAGCAAATTATACAAGAGGTGTACAAGAGAAGTAAGAAAATCAATACCTTCGACAAGATATAATGCGGTAGTTTTACGAAGTCGCTTCCGTGTTTCTTATTGAAGTGTAGAATTTATTCATATAACATTTGAAATTATATATGCATAAGTAGATAGATTCAGTACGTCCGTAGTAACAGGCCTACCTAATGTCGTTAAAAGCTTACCAAGATGCTTGTACCAGAGCCGAGTTATTTGGTCAGCCGATACCGAATAAAGAAGAGTTTTTGGGAACACACATGCATTTGGACGTAGTTGAGTTTGAGGAAGTAGATATCAAAAATGCGGAGGTAAGCATTTTTAGCTAGAATTTATGTATTACTTTGATATGTGAATTGAATCTTACTATAAACTTGATTCGTTACGAAATAAATATTTAGTTTATATGACTCGCCTCTTAGGATTTTGATGTTTTAGGTAGGTAATATAACGCAATTTCCTTATTTGATCGTAACAATTACGTTGCGTTTATCATTTTTGTAGGCATTTATTTTATTTAATATAATAGAAATAAATGTTAGATGAATACTATTCTTTAGTATTTAAAAAATTATATCTATAATTTGAACAGATAATATTATTTTTATTTACAAATCTCTAGTTCTTTTAAATTAACCGTAAGTGTCAGTAACAAAATAAGTGTTATTTACCCAAATTTTGAATTCATTTTGATCGATTTATCTCGTTGGTGCAATTTTTTCAGAATTGTTTTATGCAATTCTTTGCTAAACTTTAAAAGGGTCTTAACTTTTTTTATTTTAATGAAGTGACAAACAAGCTTGCGGTCACCTGTCTTACGGACGCTTGAAACAACGGGAGCATTACCCGCTGAGCGATCCTTTAAAAATCTGATAACTACTTTTTTGGAGAACCCCATATTGTAGACCCTAGAGAAAACCTTGAGAGGGAGCTCATTCTACAGCTTAAGCGTTCAAGGAAGTTTCTCTGAAACTAGGCACTGTAGGTACAATCTAACAATTCAAAAATGCCTCTTGATTTTTGGACATGTTGAGGTGCCTATGTATGGCAAAAATTTTTATGTTTTTTTGACGTGACAACGTCTTATAAATTGGTTTGCCGGGTGACACTTCAAGAAACTGCGTTACGCTCCGCTCACGTTATGCGCTCACAATGAGAGCGAGTGAGAGGCACGCGCCCGCCTAAGAGCGAGAGAGACAGACATAAAATCATTGTCACGTAAAACTTTCGCCCGTATACCGACTTTACAGGCAACCAGTTTTTTCTATTAAAGTAGTTATTACAGTTATCTTTGGTAAAAAATCTGTCACCCACATTATGATGTGATATATAACCATGAAATAAAATCATAATAAATAATAAATACTTTTGGACATTACACACAGCGCCCTCTGGCTGCAAGGTAAGCAAATCACATAAATGTTTGTCTAGTGCGGGAATCGAATTCACACTCTCTGCACAGCAGTCGGTCACACTACCAATTAGGCTGCGAGGGAGTCATGAAATAGGGTGGGAGAGATAATATAAATATTAATACAAAAGGTTAATAATGAATTGCTTATGTAAAGGGGATAAAAGGACATTACACTGGTGGACATAATATAGTTAATCAATTTTAAGAGGACAACATTCTCCGAACTTCCGAAAAATCCTGGATCCGCTGCTGTAACAATGCCATAGATATAAGTTTAAAAAGTCATAATAACTATTCACCTACTATTATCATATCTATTGATCGAGTGAAAGTAGCTTACTAATCTATCACCATCATAATTTCTCTGCTCATCATCGTACCCTGATCACCATCTATTTACTACCTATTTAATGAAACCATTCTAATGAGCCTAAACATGATACCTCTGCTGCTGGGTAATTTGCAGATTCCATGTGATGCTGCAGCATCTTAGCAAGGGTTCTAAGCTTTTGTTATATCGTTGAAGTAACAGTATACAATATTTCAAATCGATCAGACCTGTGGAGGTTGCTCATACCCCTTCATATACCTGCTAGAAAAGAGTAGACAAACTTCAAAGAGCTGCATCATAGCTATGAACAATCTTGATGGATTCTTGATTCATTCACCTTTGAAAAATACGAAATCAAAATCGGTTCATCCGTTACAAACTACGATGGAACCATTGCCATAGACAGATACAAACGTCAAACTTATAACACCCCTCTGTTCGTCGGGGGTTTTAAAATAAATAAATGAGTATTCTAGGTAGCTGTAAATAGTAGGTAGGCTAGAGATTTTACCCAGATTTATGAATGCAATTTAAGAAAAATTCGAAATAAAAAAAAAAAGTTTGAAAGGGATTGCATAAGTTCATAGCGAATATAATACGGGTATAAAGACATTTACAAGTTCACCTTAATCACTCATGATTGATATCAGTCAATACCCAAAATAATTTGCATAATGAGCTACCTAAGATTGAATACTTACCTAATAGAGGTTTCTTTACTTATAGGTTTTACGGTTTTAAAATGATGGAGCTGAGAGGGAGAGGGATTAAAAAATAAGCTAGCGAGCTTTGTAGTTACAATGCAACAAACTTTTATGACCCGGTGTTTGGTCGCTATTGTCGTTTTGAGTTTACACCATTTCAATATGGCGACTGTAGTTTTGAATTTTAAGCATCGGGCCAGTAAAGTTTTTTGCATTGTATAGGTCGGTGTGCAAAGAAAGAAAACCCGTTCCCAATTTGCATGTATAATTAAAAATCCGTTAATATTTATTAGGAACCTGATCAAAATTTAGATGTTTGAAAGAAGTTGCTGTTCTTTGACGCAAATGGAAATTCTACTCTAGTACTTAGTTTGATTGTTTCAATAAATATGCTGCAGCCTAATTAGAATAAAATAATAAATAATATATAATCTTATTATTTATTATTCTTATGGCTGCACCTAAACACGATACGGAATAGACGGTAAGGATTAGTGACGGTTTGCTCACCCGGTGGTTAAACATCTAAACTATAATCACCATATTAAAATGCTGTGAACTTACGGACACAAGAGACCGACATCGGGCCATAGGGCAATATACCATATCTGCATAGTTTAAAACTCATAGTGTAACCTAAACATTTCCGTACGTTATGTTTCAGAACACTGCTATGCTTAATGACAACCTCAAGGGAGTGGATGGCGGACTCAATGAACTAAACATAATTCTGACCTCTACACAGTCGAAAATAAATCGATTAAAGGTACCATCCAAATATTTACACAGGAAATAATTTGTTATTCGACAAAATGTTTACTTTTATAGCTTATTTCTTGCTCTTATCGGATTATTTATGTATTGATTAGTTACTGCAGAGATAATGCGTACTTGAGTGTATTTCCTTTAAAATACAAAATAGTACATTTCTGAAATTGTTCAATTTGAAACTAAATATTATTCTAAAATATGTTCTAGATTTAAGATGCTACTACAACACAAAATTTACTGTTTCAGGGTGTTTGCGGCACCTTAACAAATTTCTTTCGCACAAAACTCACAGCCAAAGACAATTTGTCATATTCAACCGAGCCAAGCTATGTAGGACAAACTAATTATGACAAAGATTACGTGCCACCAGCAAATAGCACATCAGCTGGCTTAATGGATACGAACTTAGTTGTAAATGAAAGTACACCAATGCATACTCATAAAAAAAATGGAGATAATATCAACGCGGCTCTAAAAGATTTGGATGAAATGCAAATAGCAGAAAATACATCAGTATTAAAGACAGCAGTTGGTGATGTGAAAAACCAAATTGACTGTCAAATGAGCAAGCTGGACCAGATGATCAGTCAAGCAGATAGAGCCCAAAGCTCCCTGAATCATCAAAACAAGCAGCTGAGAAGTTTCTTGCGATAATTTCTGTTGGTAGTAAAGAATTTTTGGTGCGTGTCTCTAATACCGGAGCTTTACGTACATATTGTGGCATGGTTAGATCACGCGTACAGATACCTATGTCTTCATATATGTGGACAAATGATTGAAACTATTTAAAGTGCTGGCCTTATTGTGTTAGGTTCGCGCGGAAAAATTAAGATTTGCCTCTGAGCTGATGAAAAAATCTTGCTACTTTGCCAGATATTCTTCTATATTGCAATGCGACGCTTACTAGTAAAAAAAAAAGATTAGGATATTTCGCTAGCATTGCCTAAACATAGTGATTTAAATGATTTGTTTGTACTGTATGTATAACTCTGAAGAATCATGAAATTAGATAGGTATAAAGTTTACGTTAACTAGACAGACTGTATTCTATGGATGACATTTATTTACTAGTAAACTATAGGTATCGGATTTATTTACATTAAACAAAACTGAAACACCATTATATAATAGCCAATCCAATAAATTGTTATGGTTTACTATGATATTGATAACATTATAAAAGAAATCGTCCAAGAAACCATAACAATAAACATAGTATAGAAGGTAGGTACTAGAGACTAGTTAGAGAACATTTGGAAAGAGAAGGAAAAATGTTTTTTTTGTATTAGAAAAAATATTTATAAGTACCTTTTACACTACAACAAACTTTTCTGGCTGGGTGGTAAAAATTCAAAACCACAGTAGCCATATTGAAATGGTGTGAACAAACAACAAAGGTCAGATGGTCAGAAAGTTTTTTACACTGAAATAATTATGACACTCTGTCTAATTTTGATTTACTTGTTAGAGATCAAGAACTGGCAAAGGGTAAAGTCCCAGGGGTTACATTAACCACTTTCTTTTCTAAATAGACTCGTTTATGGCGAGGGACTTACTTGTACTAAGCTACCTTAGTCCAGATAGACTGCGACAAAAGTAGTGTTCCGTTGATGAGGTCACCACCTGTCACGCAGGACTAAAGTAGTTGGAAAAAGAGGCTGCCCCCCACATGAGTGTGTTCAGCTACTGGTTACCTTTTTAAGAGGATACGATTAAAAATCCTGTATAGCTTTATGATTTAATAGAAAGCTGGCAAACTGCAGACCTAAATATTTAATCCTAGAGCACGTCTACAAAATTTCACGGTGTTTGATTTGTAAGTGTCAAAAATAAGTAGGAAATTCGTTTGTGTCTCTTAAGGGGATAAGTTCCGTAAACGTATGGTCTATACGTAAATACATTTGTATAGATATATAGATTCTATACATCGGTAATATACCTATATTATGTTTATGAATGATATCTCATGTGACATTTTCTAATTAGATGAACTAATGCTAGTTTTTTATTGTTTAAATTTTAGTTAAGAGTTATCCCATTAATTTGGAATAGGGTAAGATTATGGTTAAAATTTTAATCTGTCTTCTGGGTAGGCTAATGACCATAATCTTAGTATATGTATAAAGGTATTTCCTGATCATTGATTTAATAATATACTTAATGAAAAAGAAGTGGTATTCGTACTATATTGGTGCTTTATATGTATAAATATGTAATATTGCAATATTATATGAATAGACAATATTAATATAGGATTTTGTGATAATGTGATCTAGGGTGAAAAGTATTCCCCTTTTTTTTCCATACAAACTGTAGTATACTTAACATATTTATCTATAAACATTTTGCTACTTAAATCGCGCTATTTACTATTTACTAAAGCAAAAAAAATACTTTACCATAAAATCCCAGCGAATTATTTAATAACCAGACTTGATGATAGGGGAGACCTTTTTTGCACATGCACTTTTAGTATCATTATGGTTATTTCTTTTGTAATTTTTCTTTTTGTCTTATATTTTGTGTTGCTAAATAAAAAAAAAATCTTCTTTTTTACAAAATTAATGAATTCAACAAAAACTTTGGTTATTAAAAATGATCTGGCTACTACATAATATATATATCTATATATCAACATTTTGCTACATAAGTGGTAAACAGCTTTGTTCGGTGCAATGTTTAGGTACTTACCTACCTAAATACAGTTAAAGTTCCTTATTTACGGTTTCCTCATTCGTGTTTTTAGTATTCTCGGATTACAAAACCAGGAATATAATTATCCCTTATAATAATCCTATAAAAATCACCATTACATATATATTTGCAATCGCGAAATATCTTACGGAACGTATCCACGCGAAATTCCGCGAATAAGGAGTCTGTACATGTCCAAAAGTCTGTACCCAAAAGTGCACTAAAGTTTGTATGGGAGCATTCTGGGCAATATTTTACTTCCCTGCACCCTGTAATTTGTGTGTACAAAAAATTTTAATTAAGCAAAAATAATCTGCTTATAACCAGATAGAAATAAGAAATAAAAAAAAGTTTCTTTTCGGTAAATATTACACCGGTTGTTGCAGAAACAAACAAAATATTACACCGGTTGTTGCAGAAACAAACAAAATATGTAACGTAAAACAACCAAAACTAGTATTACTGTAGACTTTCTTCAATTTAAATATTTGTTATGTATACACATGTATATCTTTTATACAATATAGCTTTAGGGCTCCGTACCTCAAAAGGAAAAAACGGAACCCTTATAGGATCATTTTGTTGTCCGTCCGTCAAGACCCTTTTTCTCAGAAACGCCTGAAGGTATCAAGCTAAAATTTATATTAAATACTCAGGTCTACTGTCCCTTGGAGCTGTGAAAAAAATCAAACTTCAAAGCCATCGCAATCAAAAGATACAGCCGTTTATGCCGCAAATTTTCGAAACTTGCAAGGGAATCAAAACCTACAGGGTACTTCCCGTGAATTCCAAATCTTGAAATTTGGTACGAAGCAACGTCTTATAGCACAGATAAAGGAAAAATTGCGAAATCCGGAAATTTTTAGTTACACCATATTATAAAAATATTTTTAATAATATGCAACAACATATAATAAGTTTGCACGGAACCCTCGGTGCGCGAGTTAGACTCCCACTTGGCCGGTTTGTTTTTTTTATCAAAAATTACTCTTTTCCGCCGCTTTTTTTTATTTTATTTATGTATAAGGGGATGCGACTTTATTGATTAAAATTGTTTATGCAACAAAATGACAGGTTGCAGAGAAGTTAATATTTACCACGATCTGAATCAATTTATGTAGTTAGATAAATTGATAAGAAAATGAAATTGATGAAGCTATGTATGACTTATTTTTATTTCCAGCATGTTAACGACTTAATACATTTAACTATCTATAATAAATTTATCTTTAACAATTAAGAACAGTTTTTTTTAATAAATTTACAAACATACCTACAAAATAATTACTATGTCTAAAAACCTATCACTAACTTATTTATTATTCATGGTGTCAGAAATAGATCGACCTGCGACATATTAAAAAAATATCAAAAATCATAAATAAGCCCGATGACGTCACATGTTTGTTCAAAAGTTGGTCACATATTTGAAGACGTAATGCGGCACGGAAATTTGAGCGTTTGTGCAAATGTGCCACAGTATGTGTGCAAATGTTTGAACGGCGGCGGGTTTATATTATCTTTGATAATTAAATATGTTTAGTGATAGCTTTTTGCAGTTTCGTCAAATCCCCGCTGGTAATAGTTTGGAGCTTTTTAGATTTCTTCAGTAACACAAAGGTGGGCAGCGTGTCGATATTATATTTATCCGCAATGTCTTCATTTTCTTCAACGTCAACCTGATTAAGAGACACGTTATTAAAATCTTATTATCACTTAATGATTGGTTGGTTAATGAACATTAGGCACATCTTTTTTTAGAATTCAGTATAAATTATAAAAATCAATGGGACATAAAAACGACAAAGAAAAGGTACCTTCTGCTCCTGTTTGAAGAACAGTGTGACCAGATGTAAATTTACGATACCGCTTGTTTGCTTGGCGAAACCTGCTAAATGCTGAATAATGTTTTTTTACTCATAAGATGCCTAGAATTTATGTGTTTAGATAAGTATGAATACGAGTCGTAAGACATTTATCTTCAAGGGTTCCGTTCCCAAAGGGTAAAAAACGGGACCCTATTACTAAGACTCTGCTGCCCGTCTGTCCGTCCGTCCGTCCGTCACCAGGCTGTATATCAGGAACCGTGATAGTTAGACAGTTGGAATTTTCGCAGAAGATGGATTTCCGGAAAAAATACTAAAAAAAAGAATAAAATATATATTTAAAGGGGCTCCCATACAACAAAGGTGATTTTTTGCTCGTTTTTGCTCGATATTGATAACGGCAACAGGTAGACGCCTGAAATATCCACAGAATATTTAGTTATTAAGTGAGTTTAAAAATAAATATTTAATTTAAAATGAAAAAATTTTTTAAGGGGGCTCCCATACAACAAACGATATTTTTTTTCTACTTATTATTAACTAAAAACAGAACTTTGCTAATAATTTTCATCTTTCTTCAAAGTTTCTATGTAGTGTAGGCTATAAATGGATGCATATTAAGTTACGTTCTTTATATTTAAATATATTTATTTATTGTAAATATGTTTTGTTGATTTCTAATTATTTCCTTAGTTAGTATATAGTTTGCCTAGCTTCATTCCAATATTTGCATTGCAAGTGGTATAGGTTTTTTATGTGTCGGTAAGTTATAAATATGATGGCAGGAAAAATTGCAATGGAGATTTTGGATATGAACATTTAAAGAATCATATGTTCATATATGAAATTTAAGATATTTGTCGATTGGCGGTTTCTAAAAGACAAACAAAATTGAAAACTTGCAAGTCAAATAAATTTTGAGCATTGAAGGGCATTTAGATCGCCGATCCTGCTAAAACTAATAGATTTCATAAAACTGCTTCAAAGGCTGAAATAAAAATCCAATCCTGCTTAAATCGCAGAATCCTGCTAAATTTGGTCACACTGTAATAGAAGTAAAATATTTTTTACTTTAGTTTTAAGAGGCAAGTAGTAAGATGCTACAAGTAGGTAAGTATCCCCCTTAAGTGGTGATGGCAGAAACACAAGCCTTATACTTTCATCATGCCCGTCTGTCCGTCCGAATGGATTTCTATTGGATCCTAGCTGGATTTTAACATTTGGGGTTTGAACTATAACTTTTAAAAAAAAAGTGATGTTCATTAATCTAAATACAAGAAACAGATACAAACTGGCTCTTATCTCACAAAAGGCTTGAAAAAAATTGATAAATCATTTAAAGGACAATGTGTCTGTTTTTACAACAAAATCCCTGCAGAAGTATGTAAACTGAATTTAAAAAAGTTTAAAAATTTTGCTAAGCAGAAACTTGTCAAAAAAGGTTACTATTCAATTAAAGACTATCTTATAGATAAAAACGTATGGGAATAACTAAAATGATGTTATCATAGTACTTATATTTGGAAATGTACCAATCGTTATAATTAAAATTGAAAAGAGCGACAGCTGGAGAGTTTCTTTCGCCGTTTCTTCTCCCCAGAACGCCATTTTGATTCCGAAAGGGTAGTAGTTTATGAATTCCTTGCATATTATACTGACGTTAAAAAAGTGATATTGTATCCAATTTTTGAGAAATAAATTATTTGAATTTTGAATTTGAATAACAATAATAATAATAGGTTACTCAGGACTGTTACAAAATTAATCAAATTCACCTTTAAGATAAAATGCAAATTGAACGCAAAAAAAGTTGGTAGGATTTACTGGTTTTTGTTAACTTACCTTTAGAACTACCACAAAACTCTGACAAATGTTTGGCAATCTCATCAAGTCTTGGTGCAATCTTCTTACACGGCCCGCACCATGGAGCCATGAAGTCTACAACCACCAGCTTATCTCCAGCATCCTTCAAGCACCGCTTCAAATCATGACTGTCTTCTACGTTAATGGCCATAGCTACTGCAAAACCACCATACCTAGTGATTATATTCGCTTTGACCACCATTAATCAATTCTCTAATGCGACTACACTTATTTCTGACATTGGCTATGATTAGCATCACTCTCTGGGGCTCTTGCGGACTTTTGGAGTCATGGGGGGGCTTTGAAGGGGGAGTATAGGCAGTCGGTTAATACAATGGATCAAAAAAACGATTGTATACTTTCAAATGGCAAAAGCATATTGTTAGTTCAACCCTGCCATTTTGACTTTATGATACCAATCATAAGAAGTTAGAATTTTTTAAAGAATATAAGCAGACATCCTGGGGTTATTAGAGACCGCACTATCACAAGAATAACCAAATCAGTACAAATACCCTAAATTCCCAGGTTTTGACCTTGAAACCCCGAATTGGATTGGTAATTAATGTTAAGGTTTTTGGAGTTAATATAGTTTGCAAACCAGGAATCCGGACGCGCGCCAAACCAGGACAAATCCATTATCTTACACTTGTCAACATGGTACCATTTTATTGACAGTATAAATGACAGTTAGAAATAAATCATCAAAAGCACAATGACTGACAGAATCATCTTTTTCATGCCTTAGTATAGCTTAATGTTTTTCACCCAATTAAAGGCGACTTTAGTAGAATTGTATAACACCTTATTTTTTTACCCTTCAAATACAAATTCAATAAAAAAAAAAACAAAAAAAGATAAATTACTCACGGTTTTTGAAAAAGGCGATAGTTATGCAATTTGGAGAATGACAAATGGCGCACTTCACGGTGACCAACAACAAAATACAAGTTAAAAATACTGGTGCTTACCAGTTAAGATTTATAAAAGAAAAATAGAATTCATTCGTTCACTGACTAGATTATAAATTTATTCTTGAATATTCTATAGAAACAGTGAGAGGCAGGCATAACAAAATTGAAGGTAGTTTTATGATGTTATAATATGTCATCGATCAATATTGCTATGTTCAATGAACGACGAAGAACGGTAAATGATGACTACCTACTAAGGCTATGTTCCAAATCACGCCGAGTACTTATCGCACGGTAAAGTTAAAAAATCAACCCGTTCTGGAACGAGCGTTTTACAGTTAATTTTTACACTGACAGGAGTGAATTTCAACCTTTTCTATGGCAGTGCAAAGAATTCAACTTGACAGTTGGAAAATTACCCTACCCGGTGCGTCCCAAAACCATTTTTTTAACTTCCTTGTTGCGATTTGGAACGCAACCCAATATAATAAAGCTAGTTTTTTTTTGTACTGCGCTAATCTCTGGAACTACCAGTCGGATTTGTGATTTCAAAGAGAAACAAATGTTTAAATCAATGTTTATAGGTAACATTTATTTTTGAATTTTTAGTGGGGTTTTAAAGGCGGTGTTACTTTTTAGCTGGTACTTGGCCATACAACACATGTCAATAGAAGATAACTCTAGCTTAATAATTGAAAATCGGTCAAGTGCGAGTAGGACATGAACACGAAAAATTCCGTACCTATAAAAACGGCAAAAAAATCACGTTTGTTGTTTAAATATTTGTTTTGACGTGACAACGTCTTATAAATTGGTTTGCCGGGTGACACTTCAAGAAACTGCGTTACACTCCGCTCACGTTATGCGCTCACAATGAGAGCGAGTGAGAGGCACGCGCCCGCCTAAGAGCGAGAGAGACAGACATAAAATCATTGTCACGTAAAACTTTCGCCCGTATACCGACTTTACAGGCAACCAGTTTTTTTTATTTTAATTTTATCATAAATTTTTGAATAAATAACTAAATATTCCGTGAATAATTTAAGAGTCTACCTGTTGCCGTTATCAATATCGAGCAAAAACAAGCAAAGAAAATACATCGTCATCTACTATCACGGTTCATTACAGCTTGGTGACACACGGACGTACGGACAGATGGACAGCGGAGTCTTAGTAATAAGGTCCCGTTTTTTACCTTTTGGGGACGGAACCCGCAAAAGTATGGGTATCTTCAAGATAATTTTCTGGTGATTGTTAAAGTTCGCCAATGTGTGAGTTATCCCCTGGATGGCGCTGCAAGCGTCCATAGGCTTTGGTGACAGATCAACATCAGGTTACCCGTTTGATTGTTTTCATCTTAGTTGTATAAAATTAGCTTGCAATTAGTGATCGGGTTATTTACACACAGTATGCTTCCGAATGTTGAACCGAGTCGACGTGTTTTTCAAGGGATAGGTACACACACACTAGGGTTATTGCTCGAGAATTTTCGAGAAATCTGTTTTTAGTCGAGATGGGAAATAACACTCAACGCCTCGAGAAATCTATTCCGTCCGTGCGCTAGGATCTAATATTACTAATTAAGTTTTATTTAATTAAAGACAGACATTTGGAACTGGTATAGGGTCGCAATAATTATAAAAAACTTAAAGACTATCGGACACTTTAGTTTTTATAAATGGACTAGCCGAGTATAATTTGTTTAGTTTATTTTTTGTTTTTCATTTGTTTAATAAGTGCTATTTATGGTCACTAAAAACTAAAAACAACTATTTGATTTTATTGATTTCAATTAGCAGTCTAATTTGTCAGAGAGCAAAATTTTGAAAATAAAATCGTGTTTATTAAAAAAATCCAAATTTATCGAGATTCTTGAGAAATCCTAGTCGAGAATCTTCGTGCCTCGAGAAATAAAAAAGGTCGTGAAACCAGAAACCCTAGTACCCTAGTACACACTCAACAGGCTATAACTTGGAAACTACAGAACCCATTTTAATGAAACTTCCACTGTTCCCAAAGTGTAAGATATTTAATTCAAAAAGTTAATAATATTTGAAATCTAATAACCAGTTTTTGAGAAATGCACTTTTTGGGACATATGTTGAAAAGCCCACATAGACTAACATATATTTACAATTTTAACAATATTACATATACGGGTCGAATTGATAACCAACTTTTTTTGAAGTCAGTTAAAAAAAAAGTTTACCTAACTGATAAACATTTGTGTTTGTCTTGAGTCTGGGTGTATTTATATATGATATGTATGTATTTACAAAAAAAAAAAATATATGTGTTTTTGTATTCGTTGTCGGGTATCCATAACATAAGCTTTGCTTACTTTATAAAGTAAGCAAAGCTCCTATAGGAGCAGTCGGCGCTGTGTGTAATGTCCAAAATATTTATTTACTTATTATTATTATTTATTACCTCCGAAACTACTAAGCTAAAATTTACTTAATTTCTTAAAAAATACAGAAATTCTTTACTTACGTTACTTAAAGTAACATGGTAAAATTGTATCAATTATTACGTGAGTCTAACTCGCACTTAACTGGTGTTTTATAGCAAATTTATATAAACAAAAACTATATACAGGGTGAATTTTTCAAGTGTGCATACATGACCAAATCCGAAACTTTAAGGAATAGCGAAAACTATCCTTTAAGGTAAGATAAATAACAATTAAAAGGTATCAAGCGGTATACGCTTCATACGACATCGGAAAACAATAGCGCAGATAAAACTGCGAGAAAACATTTTATCCGGCTCATAAAGGGATTTGCGCGGACAAAACCATGAGAATAAGCAAGTTTCTTATAAAAAGATTTAAAATACTCATATCTTCTGTTTGTGTGTCTATCTGTTTAGTATAACATTGTGCAATAGCTAACAGGAACTTCATGGGGTGCCAGCGCTGCCTGTTTAAAGACGTCCGCTATGGCTCTCATATTCTCAGTGGCGGAATACTGTGCCCCCGTATGGATGAACAGTGCACATGTAACCGGTGTGGATGTTGAGCTTAACAGTACAATGAGAATAATCACGGGCTGCATCTCGCCAACACCTTTGTATTGGCTGCCGGTCCTTAGTAACATCGCACCACCGGACATCCGGAGACAAAAATGCCTAATACGAGAGGCAACGAAAATTTCTGGTAATCCATCACTGTCGATACATAAGGACCTGAGCAGTCTTCAAAACACCCGACTCAAGTCTCGAAAGCCACCGGCTAGAATCTTTCACACCCACAACCCATCACATCAGGACAACCAAGCGTGGATGAGAGAATGGGAAGCTCGGCACAGTGCAGACAACACCATTTTTGAGTTGAACTCAAGGAAACGGCCTCAAGGGTTCACGGATAGCCGAGAAATATGGTGCAGACTTAACCGCCTCTGGCACAAGTGGGGGTGGAGCGAGTCGGCAGCGTGCGAATGCGGACACCCAGAGCAGACGGTACAGCACATGGTATTCGAGTGCCCCGCCACGAAATACAACGGACCAGCTGAGGATTTTAAACACCTGACAAAAGATGCGAGCATATACCTGCAGAAATGTAAATTTAAAATTTTGATTTTTTTTTTATATGTAACCAGTGTGTAACCGCCATACGATAAATAAAAATAGCTGTTTAGTAGTTACATCCTAATCAAGTAACGAACATTGACACTTTTGCATTTGTAATATTAATATGATAACCTTTGATTGGTTCAGTCACCAGAACTAACAACAAACAGTACACAAAACCATTCAATGTCACGAAATAGCATTCATCGGACAATTATTCACGTGTTGCCGTCAAGTTTAAATGTAATGTAACCTTTGTAATGTAAATAATAGTCTCAACTAATAACATTTTGAAATTTGAATCCACCCTCAAGGGATAAATTTAGTTATGGCTTCTTGCGAAACATTCTTGGGACTTTGTATTTTTGCAGCATTATTTTGGATAAACAAACTTTAAAAAATGACGAAAGCTGTAATTTTATTCCGGAACAGAATCCGGTTTAGAATAATAATAGATGCACTAAAAGAAATGCTGGTACAATAGGGAAATTGGTACGTCTTCCTGATCTATCCATAATAACAAAGACTGAAGATCTGCTTGTCATTGAGCGTAACGCTGATAATCACGGTCAAATAAAAACTGGAGCGTTTCAACCGTGAAATCGACTTATATAAGTATCTGACCAACGTACCATGACTTATCAATATCGTTGAGACTGCAGCCAGTCGAAATGTTACAAGCGTATTTTATTATTTTAAATCTAATAGTCTTAAGTGTTGCTAATCCATTTCAGAAATATCCCTTTGTGTTCCTATTAGATATCGGCAATGAAGAAATTCAGAAAACTAATGCTGAACAAATTAGAGTATCGGCACCTGGAGGTTCTTTAGCTATAAGATATCCAGCTATTGGTGACGGAGATACTATAGCCCATGTAAGAGTCAGTGGAGTAGATTTTGGTTCAGACCTGAAGTCTAATGTTGTAGACGGTGGTCCTGGTTATAAATACGTGGTGATCGTTCTGATGGGAAATCCAGGAGTCAAATATGATGCTGTTGTAACTATAGAGACCATGAAAGGTGTAAAAAATATGGGCAATGATATACCGGGTACAGTTAACTCTGTAGATAGTAAAAATGGTAATTCTAATCAACCTGGGGAAAGCAATTATATAGAAGACAATGGTATAGAAGAAATAGATAGTAGTTCTGAAACTGAAGCCAGTTCTAATGTCGAGCAAACACAATCAAGTGATACTGTTTATAATTATGCACACAATGAAAACATAAACGACATTAATGACGACGACCAAGATGAAGATGAAACTCTTTCAGATCCCAAAGATATTATTGCACAAGAAGCTGATGACTCGAGTGAAGACGACGATGATCAAGATGCTACAGATGAAGATGATGACCGAACTAATGAAGAAAGAGAAAATGATTATGAAGGTGAGATTGACGATGACAATGATCAAGATCAAAGGCAAGTTAATAATAATCCTAAGGCAGAAAAATATACTGCAAATACTGGTTTCTTTAACAGGGATTATGTAAATGATGAATCTGTTGAATTTGTAGATAGTAATTTGTATGGAAAATATAAGGCTTTAGAACCTCATTTATATGACAACGTTAAAGTGTACCCTCAAGAAGCAATCAACGATCAACAGGTAATAATGCAAAATTCTAGTCCAGAAGACCCTATGGAAATGGATCAGATGTTTAATGATGAAGAAGTACATAACGATTCTGGAAAATATAAGGATCTTAACAATAATTATTTCGATACCCACGATAGTAACGCTGTGGCGTCCTGAGATGTAATGGAACGTATGACTGACGAAATTAAAATATTCGAATTCTTTACCTTAATAGTCTATTTTTGACTGACTAATATTATCCTAGATATTTAATTTCATCATGATTTTATGAGAGTGTAAGTAAATGTTATTAGTGTACATATTATTAATTGTATTAAGGTACTTACTTGTATTTAAACACAAGCTATATGTTAAAAAACGTTTTATTGATATGTATAAAATGTATATAATTATTAATAAATAAAAAAAATCTTACGTTGAACTTCTTTTATTTTTCTCCTTATCAGCATCATACGTCCCCACAAACAAATCATCTTCCTCGCATACTATTGACTTGATTTTTTGTACAAAGGTAGGTGTAGGGACAGAGAAAGACAAAGAAAAGACACAGTGCAAAGGTGGGACTTGATTTTTACCTCCAGTCTACAGAGTTACAGTATATAATATACAATACTTTTATTTTCAGAGATTTTCTGTAGAAATCCTACGGTGATTAACGAATCAAGTGTAGGCGAAGCCGTGTGTGTATACTAGTTGACAATATTGCACGCCTCATAAGCGGAGCGGCGAGGTATTGCACGCCTCATAAGCGGAGCGGCGAGGTAGTGCTCTACTCTCGACATGTCAAAAAACCCAGTCTTTCGAAACTTAAATGACGTTTTTTTTTAATATTACACATACAGGATAATATTAGTGCACTAATATGAAGTTAAATAATCTGTCTAGCACATATGGTACATTATATAAACAATTTATTTGTTTAATATAATAAATAATAACATTAAAACTAATCATTCTTGGACGTCCGTGAGTTTGTGTTTATGTGACCATGTATGTGGCAGAGAAATTGGTCGAAAAAATCATCTTACCGGAATACTTTTGTTTTTAATATATAAAGTATTACACTGTGCTGATTCCTAGTTAATATCAGCGTTCTAAGTACTGTCGTTTAATTATAATTTATAAAAAACTAATATACCACTGTATACTGTATATCTTTATATATATTTTTTATTTTTATTTTATAGTATATTTTTTCCTCACCTTATTTGTTATTTTATTTTAAAAAACTTGAGTTTTTGTTTTAGAATTTTTTTTTTAAATGTGAATGACCGCTATGAGGCGTGCACTTTTGGATTTTCCAAATTTTTTTCAATTATTGAGGCGTAAATCGTTAGCAACGGCAACGCACAACGTGTTGCACTGTACAAAATCAATAACAAAATGTAAATGCAGCAAACCATCCTAAACACTCAACCAAAATAAACATTACAAGTGACAATGCTATCCATCTGGAAGGATACTATTTTAAAGGGTCGGGTAATTTTGCCGAAAACACCACCGTGCCGGTCCCTTATGGTAAACTACTCGGCGCCAGTACTACCTATATGCTGCGGAGCTCAAGGTTCTTTAATTGGCAGCGATACAGCGACGCTAGAGGAACTCTCTCTATGCATTTCCGAAAATTATAGGTCATCTCTAGACGGACTAAGGCCGACTTGTTGAAGAATCAGGGTTAAATTAATAACTAGCTAAATAAGCAAAAAGTTCACTATTCCACAGAAGTGACAACATAACAATAATAAATGAGCATCCTGTTACAAACCGCCTAAATAAAAAATATTTTTATCAAAAACAGGACTTTTTAAAACTTACTGACAATTAGTATGACAAAAAAATGACACAAAAGAATTGGCACCGCATATACAAAGTATTAGGGCCTGTTTTTGTAGCTTGCAATTTCTCGCAAATAAAGCAAATTTGGCAACTGACGGCAGGATAGCAAATAGATTTTTCAACAAAACAGTAAGAGACAGCACGGAAGCAAATGCAATCGTAGCAGCTAAAAAATCACGCCCTAAACCAAAGCAAAGGACGTGTGGTTTTTATAAAATGCATAGAAATATGTCTAAAGATCAAATTGGTTAAAACCTAGATTTTATATAATGTGTAGTTTGTGTTGTTTTAAAATCACATAATTCCTTGTCATTTCAAAAAAAATATTAGGCTGTCCTGTTGTTTTTGTTGTTATAACAATAGTGATAGTGAAAAAAAAAATAAGGAGAATGAACATTTGTTTAAATACCTAACATTCTACTGAAATATGTTTAGAGTAGTTAAAGTATTAATACCTATTAGTTGCAACTAAAGGTCAAGTAGCGACGGAAAATTTAATAAAAAAACAATTATGCTAACACAAACGAAATAGGTACTTACCTAAAAGTATTTTTTTTCAGTTTATACTTTTAAAGACGGTTTATTTTAATGTCAAAAAAAATTATGACCTTTTATGCTGTTACAATATAGTCAAGTCAAGTAGAAGGCGCATTTAAAATCTGTACTTTCTTAATATATATAAATCTCGTGTCACAATGTTTGTCCTCAATGGACTCCTAAACTACTGAACCGATTTTGATCAAACTTCGTAAATATCTGTTATTTGATCCAACTTAAAAGATAGGATAGTTTTTATCTCGATATGTCAAGTGCGAGCCGGACTCGGGCACTATAGGTAAAAACCAACTTTCGCCGGGTACAGAGGGACGGCAGCGGAACAACGTTCGCCGGGACAGCTAGTGCCATATAAAAATCTTTGTTAATCTTCATAACTTTTTTTTTTTGCCCGCGTTAAATCAGGTTGCCGGCGAGGGTTCCTACGGCAACTTATTAAAATAGTCAGGGGGTTAGCTATTGTTCATCAACGAAGTAAAATTGTTCTTGCGGCAACTATTTAATTTTCTGGAATAAACAGTCATTAAAAACTCACTTTCACATCTATATAAAGTAAGCATTACTACTAGGTAATTAATTTCAATTAGACTAAGGGTCCATATTATTGTGAGTAGGCCTTAAAAACTATGTCAGTAAACTTTATTTATAATTTAATACATTTAAAGGTAATTAAATTTAACATAATAAGCGCATCCGCGAACAGTGCAACTCAGCAGTCCATTCGGCTAGCTGAAATGCGAATGATGTTAATTGTGCTACCACGTATACGGCATGAAATCACAGAGCACAAAATTAAACAGAGCATAAAATTGGTACTGATTTGTAGGTGGGTGTAGGGTGGCATTTAGCCCCAGAATACGCCTATTTACTCTTTCGTTATCCTTATTTATAAGTAGCTAATATTGTGATAACACACGCGCCTGCACTTAATGTCAGAGCAATTTGTTAATTTTGTGTTGATTGTTGGATAAATGATGTAGGCGTACACGCGCTACGAATTGGGTCGAAGAAAATATACATGCCGAGTGCCATTTAAAGCAAACCCAAAGGAAAGAGAACATCACTACGAGAAATCGAACTACTTAATAAAACAGTTGTACAACAATAAATTCAATCGCACTCGATCCTGAAATTGATTCGATGTTCTTTCGTGTTTTTCGAGTAATACCATGATGCTCGTGAATTTTTACACGTGAATGTTTGCTGTCTCGTCTCAAGGTTCACGGCAATTTACTCAAGTAGATATATCCCAGCGTGTGGCCAGCAATTTTGTCATATTATGGACGAAATTAACTTATTTGATCTCAATGACATTTTTACACGTGTAACGATTGCTATTTTGGTGTTGCAACAAGTAGAAGTTGGTATGAGTAATGTGGAATGAGCTCTGTTGATGTTTTTCCTAAGGACTATAGTGTAGGCTATTAGACATGTATACAGGGTTTTTTCGAGTCTTAGTTCTTGGCAGCCTTAAGAGGAAATATCCCAACCAGGCGAATACAGAAATAAGTACTTGAAACACATTTGATATTATACTAGGACTCGGGACGAGATACCGATGTGTGCATGATAGGAACAATAGGGTAGCGGCGAGCGCAATATGGTTCCGATTTCTGTGGACGGATACGGACGGTATGCTATTTATATATTTCCTACCCTAGTGGTACAAAAAAAAACGTATTGTATTGCCGGAGCGATATTTGTTTGTTCCAGGGTTTCCTACTTCCGATGCAGAGACTGAGTTTTGAAAAGCGCAGTTGAGATATTTAGGTGGATCTGAAAAATTTAATGGCTGGAAAGTATCGCAAAATACGGGGTAAAAATATTACATTTGATAAATATCTATTAGTGTAAATTATTTAAGATTTTTTTGGCTTACAAACTCGCGGGATAATGCTTTGGCAATTTTTAAACATTTGCCGGAAAATTATTACAACATACATCTTTATATTTAATTAGTACTAGTGACTTATAAAGTCCTAGTTACATCAATCTTAAGAAATACAATATAAATATTCATACCTACATAGAATATTTTTTCTTCGTTTATGACTCCCTTAAGGTTAGAGTCTCAGAAGAAAATAATTATACATGCTTATCTTATCTTATTATAGAGCTATATTATCATCAATATAAATAAATATTTTCATAGCAAAGATGCAATCAAAAGATTAACCTCGAGCCACGACTTGAACCTGCAACTCCTTACATTTATTTTATCAGAATGTGTAAACGTAATCCATTCCATACATGCGCATATACAGGGGGTTGATTTGGGTGTCGTATCCCCCGCCGATATCTTTGACATTTTAAATATTCAGATGCACTTTTTCGTCACATTCGAATTCGCCCCGGACTGGCCCGAACAGACAAGGATCTGTGTATACTACTACTTTGCTTATGCCGAAACACTCGCGTTGGATCGGTCGGCCCTTTTGGGTTTACTTCGGCGGGTGTCGCGATCGGCTCGTATAACATTATTAAAGAAAATAATGATGGAACATTTATGGCACTTTTGCGGTTTCATGTTGACGCCGGAGACGAAAAGTTAGACTCGCACATTGTCACTGGACAAAGAAACGCGCAGTACACAAGTGATCAAAAGGGAATGTGATCAAAAATACGATTATTGATAGACTTAATCGCTCGCTCGCCTTTTCAGTATCATGTGAAGAGACTACAGATGACTCACGAACGGTGCAAATGTCTCTGTGTCTCCGCTATAATGATTCGGATAAGCCAATTTTGAGAGAGGATTTTCAAGAATTTGTACCAGTACAAGACCTCACAGGTGAAGGCATTGTTTCGACTATTTTGAACCGTTTAGAACCACTTGGTTTAAACATGAATACTCTAATCGGACAAGGCTATGACGACGCTTCAGCTATGAGCGGAAATTTAAATGGTGTCCAAGCAGTAATTAGAAGACAATTTCCTTTGACTCTTAATGGCCACTTAGCGCTCATTCCTTGAATTTAGCAATTGCAGATACATGCAACGTGCGTGCTCTATCTACATGTTTGGGGACTATTAGCTTAATAGGGAATTTCTTTCGGACCTTAACACTTCGGAACCACGTCATAAAGGAAACGATTAAAACAAATAAACACAAGTCCAAAAACATGACAGCGTGATCAGGTTTGACGAACTGATGATCCCTATTGCGGAGGCTCTCGAACAATTAAAAGAAATCGCGAAACATCTCAAACAGCCAATCAACTGATCGCAGATATAAGATGTAGGTAACGATTTTTTGATTACTCTAAAAATTGCAGTAAATATTTTCAAGATTACTGTTACTCTCTATAAGTTCCTCCAAGGAGTTGACTGCGATTAGTCGATTACCTGTAAACACGTAGATAGCGTGATAGATGTTAATTAATAGCTGTTAATCATTTTTCCAGTTGTTCCAGCAGACGCTTCCAACGTTACCAGAAAATTAAATGGGCAAGAACATAAAATTTTTGTGCCTCGTCGAGTTGGTCGACAATCACACCGAAATAATGTTGAAGCTGATACGGCGGAAGAATACTAAAGACGGGCTTCATTTGTACCAATCGTGGAACATGTTATTATTAGTCATTTAACTGAATGTGTTACAAACCATAAATCAGTCAATAGTTGTCTCGCAAAATTGGTTCCGAAACGATGCGTCAACTTTGAAGCGAAAGATTTTGGTAAACTTCTTGCTTTTTATGAACCAATTTTACAAGAACATAATTCCGGTTTTGAGGGTGAATTCAGTGTATGCAAAGCTAAATGGGCTAAAAACTGAAGAAAAAGAAAGGCCGATCATCAGCGATTCAAACTCTAGAGAATTGTGAGCAACCATTGTTCCCAACAATTAGTGAGAATTCTGCTTACATTACCTGTAAGTACTTGTATTCAAGAGCGTAGCTTTTCACATTGCGACGTTTCAAAAGTTATTTAAGGAACACAATGTTTAACCAACAGTACAGGTTTGGCTCTACTGAGTATTCATAGTATTCTGAATGGATTAAGGATCAGAATCCACCTGCAGCAGTTGTGCGCAGATCTACTGCCTCACACAACAGAAGGTTAATATTATAGTATATTGAACTGTAATTGAAAGAAAAAAGAATCATTTTTGAAATCTGTAATCAATGCTTTTATTGCAAGTATTACTAGGTTTTCATACAACATCGAAGTATTCATAAAGGTTAATAGGTACAATAAAATAATCATTTTCTCTTCTCTTGAATTTTTTAAATTTTACAAATGAATAATAACCATTACAACATCGTGCGGAATTATTGTGCACACACTTAAGCATTGATTGATTGACCTATACCTATCAGAATCGGAAAATTTCGCGCTCGCTATGCTAGCGTTAATGTTAAAGCCTTGTGTCCTAGTGTGTAGACGTGTCTATTCTACTTGGCCCCCCCCCGATTACAAATACTGCCTATGCGCCTGATTCCATAGAGCAATATAGCCCCCTCTTGGCCGCGTCAAGATGCAGTAATGTTCTATGGTCCATTCAGTCACCTCATTAGCCATATCAACCCTACTTTTATATATTGAACCCCATTACAAAAACAACGAAAAAAAACCCTGTTTTCCTGTTCCGCATCTAATTATAGAAAAAAAACCGATTCACACTGGACGTTTTAGTTACGCTTAGTCGCTTGGTTGCCTATGTTCTTACTTGGGACTTAAACTATCTCCATTTCAAATTATGGCTTAATTAATTTTGGATTTTTTTTTAATAATTATTAATTAAGGTACCGACCTCGGTTTAAGCGTGAAGAGGTAACAGACAGGCAGACAGACAGACAGAATTACTTTTATCAAATTCCGGTCGGTACGGCGATTGGCTTACCATCTATCACGTTTGTGGGACGTAATACTACTATACGTGGGAAGTGGATGGTACAGGAATACGTTTTTAACATTTTTGATGATGATTAAAAAAAGTTGGTATTTTTTTTAATTATTTAATGATCTCTTGTCCGTACCGACCCAGATTTTGACTTTGATCTTTTTCAATTTAATAGGCATGTAGGAACACTGCAGCTATAATATATAGGCGGGTAATGACTCGTCTTCTGAACTGAAGGGCATAGGTTCTTTTCCCGCACACATTTATGTAATGAACATTTGTGTTTATCTTGAGTCTGGGTGAATTCCATGTATGGAAATATAAATATGGATGGAATATGGAAATGGAAATATATATATATATATATGTAATATTGTAATATGACGCTGATGGACTACACTAGGAGAAAGACGGACGGACTAAACAATTTCACATATTATATTTCAGTTAAATACCCGCACTACATGTCTTCAAATATTTGTACAAAGGTTTTTTTTTATGCCATGAACGTGGTAAAAAAGCTTGCGGTCCGCCCGGTGGCAAGCAGTAGGTAACCGCCGCCTATGGCCTCTAGCAACCAGGGGCCTGATTTTTGTGCTGATAGAGATAATCACGAATTCGAGATATGTTTAATTGATGAACTCATCGCTTGTTAATCGCGCTAACTGTTTTAGTCGATAGATCGACTACTTTGAACTAGAAATGTCGAAAAAACATGGCAGATATAGTTTCCAAATAGATTTTCCTATTCTTAGAGTCTGCCTTTAGGCATATGAATTCGAGAATATCTCTATCAGCCCGAGAATTAGATCCCTGGGTCATCACTCACTCGTTGCCAAGGTGGCAAACAAGCACACGGTCCGCCTGATGGTGAGCGGTCACCATGGCCTATGGACGCTTGCAACACCAGGGGTATCACTCGCGCGTTGCGATATACAGTTTATTGTAGTCTTCTATGGCGTATTGTTTTTTTTTTTAAATCTTGTCTTGTATTTTATCTTGGCGTTGTTACTTCCTCATTGAAATCCATGGTTTGTTGATACAGTTCAGTTATTTTCAAACAAGTTTTAATGTAACGTCTATGTGCGTTGTCTAAACATATCAAAATGCGTCATTAAGTATTTTAAAAGCATTTCCTGGCGGAGATGTATGATCTGTGGGTAGTATGTTTGGTTGTCGTGTATTTTTATTGAAAACAATTTTCGTCGAAAGTAACAATACATTTGTATACCAGGTGTTACAAACTTTTCTGACTAGGTGTTTGATCGCTAGTGTCGTTGTAAGTTCACATCATTACGATATGGCAACTGTAGTTTTGATTTTTGACCACTGGTTCACAAAAGTTTGTTGCACTTTACACTGTTGAATTTATCACGATGTCATCGGCTTCCTTATGACGTAAATGTGAGTGCAAAAGAGTTAAAATAAATAATATGAGGTCATGGCTACACAAAAAAGGAATATGGATTGATTGAAAAGCTACCTAAATTACTAAATAGCAGTGATTTATTTGAATCTGCTCTGTAGATTTGACCCGCAATTGATAGTCGTGCTTTAGGGATATAAATGATTCAAATAAAACCAACCCAATCTGAAAATATTTTTTTTTGGCAAAATTCCTAACTTAAAGTAAATTTCCTGAAATTAAATATTTAAGTTGAAGAGCTCTTCTAGGAACCAACCGTTTCAACCAGTCATTCATCACCACGTGCCTTATTGTTAACCTATGTAAGCTGTTTGAGAGACGCACTAATCTCGTACACAGCGAAAATAATATAAAATATTTCAATAACAACTTATTATTCAATGCTGCAATGTAAAAATAAATATTTAAATACATTCAATAAAAAAAAATATTAAAAGGTTCGGTAAAAGGCATGAAATAATATTTGTATTTAAATATTTATTTTTACATTGCAGCATTGAAATGGAATACATTCAGCACAATTTCTCCTTTACTTATCTCAATTTTTTATATTTGACTTAAATTATCACACATTGTTTTTCACGGCAATTATGCGTATACTATTGACCTGTCATTCATGACCACTAATGACAGTGCTACTAAGGATTGCAATCCCGCAGCTCATTCAATCCCGCGCGATTAATTGAAAATTGAAACTACAGATTTTTGTGTGAAAATAAACTTTTATTAAACACTAGCTGTTGCCCGCGACTTCGTCCGCGTGTATTGAATTTTATCACGCGGTTAACTGTTATACAGCAAAAAATAAATAAAACGAATAATACTAAGTTTCGATTAATGCGTAAATTGTAGATAAAAAGAAAATGTGAACAATTGGACACAGATTATTTTCCAACTTAATCTGGCCGGTGATTGAATCCGGATCCCTGCAGGCCAAAGGCACTTGAGGTACCATAAATGACCACTGTACCTATACTTCTCCTTCAACATTGTTGAGTATATCCAAGTTGATTCATGCGGCTTGGTCATTTTGCGGAGTCAAAATTGCTCTTTAGCAAAGTTATGAGTTCTCATGATTTTTTATTTGATTTTGTTTACCATACACGGAAGAGATAAGTTCTTCAATTGAATTAACAGTGTGGCAGAGATTTTCAGATAAAACAATTTGCCCTTCTTCTTCCCTTCGCCAATTTTTAGCAATAAATCAGAAAATTCCCGCGCATTTGTGTTGCCGCCAGTTCGCGCCCTCATGTTCACTGTTAAGTTCATCCTTGTGACGTGAAGCCAAAGGCTTGAGATAATAAATCAGAAAAATTTAAGCATGCTCTTGTCTCGTTGGTTTTTGTTCCGTGAAACATTGCCGTGGTACTACTGGCAATGTTTGTCTAAAATCCCCACAAAACAGCTTCGTTACGCCACCCATAGGTTGGTCATTTTGATCTTGCTTCTACTGCTTTTCGGTGTGCCATAGTGCACTCGTCCCAGATAATTAAACAGCAATCGCTTAAAACCTTTGATTTATCACTGCTTCTAGAGATACCACATACAGGATGTTCACTTATGTCCAAATCTTTGGGGATTTTAAACATCGAATGAGCAGTTTTACCGCCAGGTAATAAAGTACCTGCTATTCCAGACGACGCCACAGTCGAGCTATTTTGGCTTGAGCTCGTAATTGTGCCAAGATTATTTTAGTGAGAAACGTTTTTCCCGTCCCACCGGGTGCATCTAGAAATATAATTAAGCGTATGACTGTGGACTCCGGTTCGTAAAGTTTCAGCTAGTTTCGCTGGATCATAATTTATTTCCACAGCGTATTCTTTATTAATACGTTCCCCTTCTATGGTCGGCCCTGGCAAACCATACTAAGGGAGAGAATCACCACACATAGATGTTACTAAATCTTGTAAAGCTACTAAGCATTGATTGAAACCAATATCTCGTAATCTGTGGTCAAGGTCACTGTCAATATTTTGTTTTATATACCTAAAAAAGTCTTCCGCTAATCTTTCTTGATATTTTTGCTACAATTGCTCAGCATCAATCAATAACAATTTTTCATGACCAAGTCGTAGAGCTATATCAAAATCCGTATTTCCTAAGCCAAGTTACAAAAATTATTGACCAAATTGAAGAGCTATATATCAGAATCCGTATTGCCTAAGCCAAGTTACAAAGAAAACAATTTTTATTGACCAAATCCTAGAGCTATATCAAAATACGTATTTCCTAAGCCAAATAAATAAGAAGAAAACAATTATCATTCACTTAATCGCACTTCAAGGCAGTATCCGTATTGCCTAAACCAAGTCAATTTAATAATTGTCAATTAAATAAAAAAAAAAAATGCAGAAAAATTCCGTTAGCGCGTTGTAAAAACGAACAGCGCCATCTATCATATTTTTTAGAGAATGATTCTGTAGTGTAGAATGGAACTAAAAAATACTTAATATCTCGTTTTTTAAACGATTTGGGAAAGCCAGAAGGTCGGTTTGAGATTTTCACAGGTTACTAACCTGGTCAAGTTCAGCCAGCCAACCGGCGCGGTGTGTGTCAGGCCAAGCATTGAATAGGGATCCGTAGCAACTTTTTTCCCCGCTAAATCCCGTCACTTTTATAAGATTTATACTTAAATCGAGCGGTAATATAAAGTATCAGCATAAGGTAAGTATATAAGTTGTGTGTACTAAAATGTTCAAGTTACTATGATTTTTTACCTATCTCACGGGAACCCTTTAATTTTCCGGAATAAAAGTGTCTAAGATGTTGACCAGGGATATAAGGTATCACCATGCAAAATTCCATTAAAATCGGTCCAGCCATTTCGGAGATTAGCCCGTACAAACAGACAAACAGACATAGAAACAAAAAATAAAAAAAAAACATATTTTAGTATTTTCCCTCTTTTTACATCCCCCTGACTTGGTTTTAATCATTTTTTTTCTATGTACAGACATTCGACCTCTACAGTTTTATTATATGTATAGATTTCCTACATTAAGTAACATAAATTATTTCTTTTCTATTAATTAAGTAAAGGTAATTAGTTATCTGTTCTTAGATTCATCTTTAAATGTTTGGCATAGTTTATTAGTTTTGTTTAATTTTACCCTTACTATGATTTTAATTCGGCCTTATTCATATTATGACTAATAACAAAATTACAACTTTCTCTAAGATGCTATTACTATGATATGTGTGGGATAACTTTTGAAAATAAGGTCGAATTTTAAGGAGCAAATGGCATTTATTGTATCTCTATATTAAATTAATACGACTCGGAGCACGTCTCAGCGTGCCTAATACAAACAAATTTTTCACTTATTTTTGATACTTCCACATTCAACACTACGAAATTTTGAAGACATGTTCTAGTAATAAATATCTAGGTCTGCAGTGGGTCAGTTTTCTGTTTAATTTTATAGTTCAAAAGTTATACAGGATTTTAGTTTGATCAAATGGCAAATGATCATGATCAAAAGATTTCTAGTTAATAAAAACATTTTACAAGATTTTGTAAAACCACAGACATAGGTATTCGGCTTTGGATTACGACTAAGAAATTTCACAGTCATTGATCAGTCAGTATCTCCGTGCTAGTCATCATCGGACTGTCAATTCACGTCACCTGCGCGTCTTTAATTTGGGCATCTTCCCCTATACCCTTGACATTGCTTAGCATCCCTCCTCCCTTTGTTTTTGTAATGCTTCTTTAATTTGGGCATCTTCCCCTAAACCCTTGACATTGCTTAACTTAAAAATCACGAAGTAAGCTACATAGGTATCTACAATAGAAATTCTTTGTCTACGTGAAAATGAAAAATATTAGATAAACCGTACTCTTTTTATGTAAATGGCTCTAGATGTCTCATAAGATCGCCGTTAGTTGGATAACGGTTATTAGAATTTCAAATATCGAATTGCGTCCAAATTCAAAGTCCGTGAAACTTCGGCGTCTTTCGCCCTGATTTCATTGTTTTATCATTAGAGCAAAGGTTGTCATGTGTAATGCCATTGATCAAATTAAAAATGTTGAACTTTAAATCTTACTTACTTTTTACAAGAAAGTTTGTTTGTATTGTGGCTTTACATTTAAGATGGTCTGCAAGTTGGTTTATATTCATGATTGCTATGCATTGCTTCAAATCGTCGTCGAGTCGAAACGGACAGTTCATTTTGCATTATTTTCCATAGAATTACAGTATGATCTTTTTTTAAGTTTATTTAAAAAAGATTTATTATAAAAAATATTATAATTTTTAAACGTTGAATTTTAAAACAGTTTAATTTAGACATAGTAGTCTAAAATATGACTGGTCATTTTGATAGTCTCTAGTACTTACCAGGGCCTCTAGCTAAGTAAGAAAAACAATGAAAACGATAATAGAAATGTTATTATTCGACCAAGTATGTAAGTTGCGCATTACTTGGCGAAGTAATACATTAAAGATAACTTCTTTACTTGGTCGGGTATCAGCGTTTCTACGTTATGCATGGTTCGACCTGGCGTCTCGTATCGCCGTATCACTGATGTCACCCTGGTAAAAAAAAACAATAAATGTGTAGTGGTTAGCTACAGTAGAGTAACACTTGAAATCAGTTTCAATCCCAATCCAATTTCAATTTATAAACCAAATTGTATTGACTTTGACAATAAAATTAGGATTGCGGTCGATTGTATAGTCCTATAACTTCATGTATAAACAAGTCTCCAAAAACAGTAAGTTTACGTTTGATTAGTTTCGACAGATCTACTTCCGCTGACGTCAAAAGGACGTCTAGCACCGATTCAAGTAATATCTAAAGGATTTTTCTTTCAAATTTGGAAACTAAATTTGTAAAATGAAAGTACGAATCTGTTGATTTTTTGATCGCCGAAGGATTTTATGAATAGAATTGGTTGGAGTTACCCAGTCGTTAACAATTGTGACAGACACTGAATAGAATCCTGAGCAAAGCGAGGGGTTCAAAGGCACAAGACCCAAATAATTCCCTCGCAGTCTAGTTGGTAGTGTGGCCAGCTACTGTGCATAGGGTGTGGATTCGATTCCGCATTGGACAAACATTTATGTCATAATATAAACATCTGTGACTTTCTTGAGTCTGGGTGTATCAATGTTGTACAATGGGATGTGTTCTGAGGAATTGTTCGAAATGATGCCCACGGCTACTTTCTACCATCGCACCGCTCGCCATCGGTTCTCACACTTTAGAACCGAAATGGTCGTGTACAGTGAAGCTTTAGAGAAACTTCCTCCCTGCTTAGGTTTTCTCTAAGGACTACAGTATGGGGTTCTTCAAGAAAGGAGTTATTGGATTTTTGTAGGGTCGGCAACGCGCGAGTGATACTTCTGGTGTTGCAAGCGTCCATAGGCCACGGTGACCGCTTTCCATCAGGCGGACCGTGTGCCTGTTTGCCACCTTGGTGGTATAAAAAAAAATGTATGATATTTATGTATTTACAAAAGAAAAGTAATATTTATGTATTTGTATTCGTTGTTCTCTGGTGTGATACGGGTCACAAGCTTTGCTTACTTTGGAGCCAGACGGCGGCGCTTTGTGTGATGTCCAAAAATCATTCTTGGGCCGTGCGTGCGAAACACACAATTTTTCATCTTACTACAACGAGGAAAATTAATAATAATCATGATTTATTTGTTTTGGATAGTTCCATTATACTACGTCTCTAAAATATTTACGCGCATTCTGAATGTCTGTGTTTAATTCATATCTTAGTTGTTGACATTACATTCATTCTTTATAACCTACATGATGAAAAAGAAAAAAAAAAAGTTATTTTGTAGGTGTTCTCGGAATTTGCCCCATGCCCATTAAGAATTCTTAAAACGGAATATTTTTTTTAATTTAATTGTATCAAAAATAAAAATAAAGAGTACAAATAGATCACTAATGTATGAAATTGTGAGGGCAAACCGCGTGTCAATATGTTTTTTAGTGGAATTAAAAAACCTTTTGCGCGTTTGGCGATAAAGGGCTTTTCCATGCAAATTTTTAACAATAAAGAAAGCATTTCCGTGCGGGTCGGATGGAAAAAATACACACACACAAACGATCTTCAAACACTAGTCGAAATTAAATTGGATTAAAAATTGGATAAACTCCGGCACTCAACACTGCCATGCCGTAACCATAGACTATACTAACTATAGCCATGCCGTAACCATACACTAAATTAAAAAGGAATAGATAAGCCACTCTATCTTCGTTTAGCTGTTCCTCCACCGCTAGATGGCGTTGTACCATTAGTACTTATATATACCCACTAGATGACGCCACTTTAACTCAATTTCTTATTTTTGTTGAGACACTGTTTGATGGTAATTGTGTAGATTTTTTTCATTCAACGCTACATATCTTTTTAACGTTCATAGCCTAGAATGAAAAAATCTAAACGAGTACCATCATACAGTGACTCGACTAATTTATATTTATAAATCGCTTCTATACATATTAACCTTAGATTACTTAATGTGGCACGGACCACAGCTTAAGGGAAATAAAAACAACATGTATGGATTTATTTTTTAATCCTACTGTTTTTTACAAAATACTGAGCTGCATGTTATTTAACAGTGTTTCTAGTTCCTGAGTTAACTCTTAATTTTCATTTTAAAATCCTGTTTACATTTGTACACCAACTATTAATATTAAGTTTTATAGCTGAATTGATCAAATACTTTGTTAGTTTTTCTTTATGACTATCACAGCTTAAAAAAGTGCTTTCAGAAAATATATATTTTGTTGGCTTGCATCCTCAAGTTCTGACTGGATAACTTTAAAACAGTCATTCATTAAATGAAGAAGTTTATCACTTGGGTTTACTAGGGACCTTTTTGTAATATCTCGTTCCAATAAAAAACTATTTGACATGGGAGGTGTAGTGCTTTGCATTTCCATAATGCATTTAAGACAATTTTTGCTTATTTTACTTTTAGTCTTTTTAATTACACTGGTCAACAAAAAAAAAAACTTTTTTTTTGCCGTTGTTCGCCACTACTTTTTTTTTAAACCTTAGCTAATGGGTAGTCAAGATATGTGTGTAAAAAAAATTGCAAACAGCTAATTACGTAGAATTTTTTTTTTATTGAAAAACAAAAATTGGGCTTACTTTTAACGATAAACTTTTTAAAAAAAAAATATTCAGATTATTTTTTAGGTCGTTTTGCTTGTCTTTTGGAACTGCACGTTGGGACATCTCGTTTTAATGTCCAACAAAAATCTGCGACCATTTTTGGCGACCATTTTCCTTGATATCTCTTTTCCATCGCCATGATATCCTGATGGAATCTTTCCCCGTGTTCGTCGCTCACCGCACCTAAGTTTTCTGGGAAAAAGTTAAGATGGGAATGCAAGAAATGCATTTTTAAGGACATATTACATCCTAAGGCTTTATAATCCTCTAGTAATTTTGACTCCATTTCCTCATAGTTTGGAGATTTTTTGTTTCCTAAAAAATTTTTTACAACGTCAACAAATGAAAGCCATGCATTTTTTCCTCTGTGTTTAATTTTAAAAGGAAATTGGAATCCTTCATGATCTTCTTTATATTATCCGGTCCTACAAAAATTCCTTCTTTCAGTTTAGCTTCACTCAGTCGAGGAAATATAGATTTTTTTTTTTTTTTAAACCACTTAGTTGGCAAACAAGCCTACGGTCCGCCTGATGCTAAAACCTTCTCCATTTCTATCCATGGCCTTAACAAAATGCAATATGCAACGGCGGCAAAATAATATTGTTCGGTTCTACTAAGGGGTTTTCAGAAACATTTCTTTGTCCAGAGATGAAATTTGTCCTCATTGGCCAATCCTTTTTTATGTAATGTTCGCTTCTAGCTCTACTGTCCCACTCACATAAAAAACAACAGTATTTTGTGTAGCCTCCTTGCAATCCCAGTATTATTCCCAAAACATTTAGATCC
Organism: Apoda limacodes; assembly: GCA_946406115.1. NCBI lineage: Eukaryota > Metazoa > Arthropoda > Insecta > Lepidoptera > Limacodidae > Apoda > Apoda limacodes. The sequence goes on from OX291559.1 coordinate 16,890,156, forward strand.
GCACATATTTTTCAAGAATGAAGGTTGTACTGAATTTTCTCGAGCAGATTCTTTATATTTTCATATGTTTCTTTAATGTGGACACCATGTGCTAAAGGTACAGATGCAAGATCATTGCCATTATTCAGTAAGACAGCTTTTAAACTTCATTTTGAAGAGTCAATGAATAGTCTCCATTTGTCTGGTGAATAGTCGTATTCTAATTTCTCCATTAGTCCCCGCACATCATTGCAATTTGTGAGACCACTTTCTGCTGCGAAAAAGTCCACAAATTCAGCATCGCGTTGCCTATAAACAGATATCTGTGTACTAGAGTGAAGTAAATTCCATTGTTGAAGTCTAGAACCTAAGAGTTCAGCTTGAGCTTTAGACAGACTTAGGTCTCTGACCAAATCATTTAGTTCTCCTTGCCGTATTAAATGTGGTTCCTTTTCATTTACAAGGAAATCTTGTGACGGAATGGTGGTCTGAGTTGAACAATCTGATTCTATGTCGCTTGCCTTCTTCTCTATATCTGTTCCCTGCTTTGGAGGTTGCGGTGGTGGACACTTTTCACTGTGAGGAAGAGGTTTTGTTACGGATTCTACATCAGGATACACAATTTTATCTCTTGTCTTGTATGAATATCCCTTTAGTTTAGTCAGACAGAAATAACAGTCAGTTACGTGATCTTTTTGTTCCCTCCAAATAACAGGTTAAGAAAATGGCATTGCTGGGTGGGTACCTTTAGACCATCCTCTTAAATAGCGTACACACCTTAGACAAAAATAACTTGGTGCCCAAGGTTTGTTAATAGTGTTTGGAATGTACGAACCAAAATACAAATTATAAAAATTGTTTAGTGACGGTGTAGGCCGTTCTCGATTTGAAATGGAAGTAAAATTTCCACAAATAAAACAAAAAAGGTCTGGTGAATTTGAGCACTTTCGATTCATATTGTAAGCGGTGTATATCTATCACTTGTTTGAATTAAAATATCCGAAATATAACTCCAAAAACTTGTCACAATTAAATAAACTCCGCAGAAAAACTTCTCAAAATAGTACGCCGTTAAAGTTAGTATTAAACGTCAAGAACCAACAATTATGTCGCATCGAAAAGTGAGGGTATATAGTGTACTTACGAGTAGCAGTTTTAGTTTTGGTATTATGATCAATAGTGATGACTTATTTCGACACACGCTCAAATTTTTTTTCGGACATCTCGATGTAATAGAAGATTTTTATTATTTTTCTGTTAATACATGAACATTAGAGATACCGAAAATATATATTTGGACAAACGGCAAAAAGTCGTGTTGACCAGTGTTATATAACCAGCCACATAACTTTTGGCATCTCTATGTATTCCTGAGGTTCCAACATCTACATCATTGTTTTACATACAATTTTTTTGTGCAGTAAATATCTGCCCCATTTGTTTTTTGTTTAGGCCCTTCTAATAAAGATGTCAAAAATTTTAAAGGTAGGTTTGCATCATTTTCGCAGTTAGCTCCAACTGCGAGATAGGACGTAAAATTGTTAAGTAACAAAGTTTTAAATGATTTTACAAATTGATCACATGTGCAATATTTCTAATTCCAACACTACGAATATTGCAGAAAAAATTTTCAAGAGGGCCTGATTAAAATTTCTAGTTAATAGGCTGGTTATATTGTGATTCTTATTTAAATAAGCCCACATCTCCCTGTATGCATTTATATTCCAAATCCAGTTTTTTATGGAAGGGACCTTGACATATTTAGTTTCATGTGTACCATCTTTCTTTTTAATGACTGTTTTATAACCCATAGATTGCAGAACTGGTAGCCATTCTGCCCACATTTTGTGATGTAAAGAGTTCATTTTTAAGCATCCTTTTATAGGCTTGTAACAGTCGCTATAAGTGTGGCCATTCATAGAGTCAAACAATTTGTCCACTAATGATAATAACTCAGCAGTTCCTCGACATTCATCAGGAAGCAGCTTATGTTCTGAAAAAAAAAAGTATAAAAGTTATTTTTGAATCACCTCAGTAAAAGGTCGGTGAGTGATGCCCTTGGTATTGCAAGCATCCATAGGCTACGGTAACCGCTTAGCATTAGGTGGGCTGTACGCTTGTTTGCCACCTTGCAAAGCTTGTACTATGGAAACCTGACAACTTGTATTTTTTTTTGTAAATACATACATATTTTACATTGAAAACACCCAGACTTAAGACAAACACAAGTAGCTTACTTGTCAAAAATCTCATTACAGAAGATACTCTTTGAGAAAATACTTGAGCGGCATGTTTGACTTTCATTTTAGGAATCTTATCTTTATTCACGTGGGCATCTGTCAATTTGTTGACAATCCTGATATCATCTTCTCCAATATCTATGTCTAGCAACATCTGTAGGTGGTCCCATTTTGCAAATAACACTTCTCCATTTAAAATATATCGCAACTCCTTTGAAAGGAGACTGTTCCTCATGCCTTTTAAGAAATGTGGAGGGTCATATAAGTGGAATATTTTTTTCCATCAATCTCAAATGACAAACTTTTATATTCCTTTCCTTCTCTTAAATAATTTTCTTTGTTTCAAATATCAATCTATTGACAGCGCTCATGTTAGCTCCACCTTGGTCACAAATTGTGGCACAAACTCTTAGACCAATCCCTAGTAAAATTCTAACCACATGCTTTATCAACTCCTTTAAAGTGGCTGTTTTTGTTGATGCCTGACAAAAGGTAAAGCATATTGGTTGCTTGTATTTGGCTTTAATTCTATTATATATATATATTATATATTAAATAAACGTCTCAAAAAATTATAAGCTTTATGACTATGTTTATATATCAGCAAGGGTAGGACTTTCTCTTTTATATTGAATCTTCTGCCTCTTGCTTTTACATTAGCTTTTCACTGCATTTTAGTAAAGATTGCTGTTGGCGGGGTAAATTTGTCAACAATTTTCAAAAACTTTTCATTTCGTGCTAATTTTTCTGCCAAATGTAATTTTTGTCTATGATTCTTAATCGCAATATTTTTGATTTTAAAGCTGCTTCTCTCTTTTTCAATGCCGTGTAACACAGGCCCTTACTTTTAGCTCCTGAAAAGCAACACATCTGTTAAAAATAACTCTATAACATTCAAGCAACTAACTATAACAAAATGTTAGGTTAAATTAAACTAAGAATGAATTTTGTTCGTAGGGTTTTTTCATCTTTAATAAAGCTGGTTCTTGGTTTTGATTCAGCTATTTTACTTACAGATTAAAATAGGACTAATATATACATGCTTGTATCTATGGCTATATATATTGTCTAGAAATAAAAAGTTGTTCCAGTCAATGGAATCCAGTTAAAACTATTCTAGACATATGCTACATCTCTAATGGAGAATGCTTTTTAACCGACATCAAAAAAGAGGAGGTCATACAATTTGTCAAAATCTTTTTTTTTATGTATGTTACCCAATTACTCAAAGATGCCTGGACTGATTTAAGAATTTTTACAAAAAAATGTGAGCAGGTTATAAAGATCAGACTTGATTGTCAGATCATCTGACAATCAGGTATCCAAAATACAGTCCAAAATTGTTGATAAAATCATAAAATTAATGTAATACGTTTAAAATATAACAGTCACCAAAGATGTGTTGCCAATCCCTAAAAAAATATCTCCCCATACTGTGGTAATATGTTAGACTGTAACACGGAGAGGGAATATATTTTTAAATAATATTTATTCAATAGTCAAGTATACATACTTATTTATAAATTAAGAGTTACTGCTTATATTCTTAAAAACAATAGACAAAGTCTAAGTTACTTACTAATTTTCGCTTTTTAGGACGTGACGTCTTATTTTTTTCAAAAAGTTGCTGAGCACATATGAAACTAGGTCAGGGGTCCTCCTATAAATCCTAAATGTGTGAAGACGATCTAATTGGTAGTTTGAGTAGGTGCTGTCTTTTCCATACCATGATCGGTCGCTCGATCGTTTGTGAAAACTCGCGCTACGGGGGCAGTTGCTTAAGGAGATAACGACCTAAGTGTTAACAAAGTTGTTATATTTACTCAGCGGATAATCGTTACGATTTCGAGATATAGATAACCATGATGTTTTATGCACCTTTTAATTTATATTTGATGGAGATGGTACTGATTTGCTTACTTTTATGTTAAATATGGTTTTAACAAAATACCTAACTGCAACCTTTTTAACCTTTTACGTATTTGTTACCACATTGATAACTGTTTGAGCATAGACTTACGAAAGGATATTTTTCACTACGATCGAATACGCGCATAGGGAACATAGCGCGTATTCAATGCGTTCCATGTTTGTCCACAAACCGTGGCTCTAATTTTTACTCACCGTTCGCCAAAATTACACATATTTGTAATGTAAACTGCAGCACCGTGCATGTGTGTGAGCGGTGTTGTAGATCAAAAAAGAAAAGATCAGAAAAAATACGAAATCTTTTTGACTAAAATTGAGTTTTGTAAGAGCATATTATAATGATTTAAGGAGTGGTTAGGTAGGTAGGTACTAGGGTTGCCATCCATAGTTTACAATAAAGTATTGTACGTCATTTTTGGTAATTATACTCTTTACTTTATGAGAACAATGTCGAAAGCGAAAATACTAAATTTCGCATGATTTGGTTTCTCTGATATTCAAAAAAAATTGTTCATAAGCATTCCTGAATAAAATGGCATTAACTGTTGTCAAATCGATAGGTCTATAGCGCCACAAAGAGTGCATTCGTTTTGGACTAAAAAATCATAATTTTCGTTTCTTTTATTCCATTTTTTATCATTTTTATCATTTAATCCATTAGTTTAGCTTTGGTGGGAAATAAAAACATTTAGGTTTTATTCGTTTGTCATTAATAAAACATATCCATGTAAAAAAATATCTAAAAACACCAAATTACATATTACGTGGGAATATTCTTAAGTAATAGCAACACTCATTACTATTATTCGATATCGATAGAATCCTACAGTACTGACATCTGTTAAAAATATTATTAAAACGTTAAAAAGTTTACGTTCCTCCACCAAAAGATTGCATTAGCGGCTTATTTAATTTTTATTTAGATTAAATGTATGAAAGATTCACCCCCATGGCCGTAACAACACACTATACGTGTACGTAACGATAGTAACTTATATTATAATCTGTGCCCGTAGTAAGAATCATTATTCTGGTCCAATATTCTTAAACAGAAACTACATATTATTAACAATAAAAAAAATACAGACTGTAGAATAGAAAACTACCTACTGTTAGCTTTAGACCCGTTTACCATCTGCTGCATAAAAACAAAATACAATTTTGACGGACACTGGCCAATAAATATTTAGCACACAAGCGGTTTTCGAACACAATTCGAAATTCAAATTTAAGTAAAAAATAGAACGTCGTCGTCGCTTAGTCAGCCCCGTAGGGAGCACCGCTATTCTGAATAAATATTCTGGAGAAGTAGATCAAGAGATAATAATATTGATTTTTGTTCATCAATTGTGCAACAGATGAACACACACAACACTACTTGTTCTACAACAGGTAGCGTTGTATTGTATGTAATGTTATGGTTAGGTGTTTTCATATCCCTACTAGTAATATTATAGGTTAGCGTATAAAAAAAAAACTTATATTACATATCGATGGGGTTATCAAAGTGGTAATTTCTATAAAGTGATTAATAACGAAACAAACTTGATTATGGTGGTCAATTATAATAACTGTCAATCACAACAATGTAAACGGTCGATTATATTATACTAACTAGGTTTTTCCCGCCACTCCTCCCGCGCTAAATTCGGTCACCGGCTTGGGATTTCCATGGTAACTCCTTGATTATACTTAAAAGTTTGCTGTAGTAGGATAGAAGTTAGCTGTATCTATATTGTATTGTAATATGAAGTTGAAAAAAAATTAAAAGATTATCTGCCGAGTTTCTTGCCGATTCTTCTCGGTAGTAAATCATTCCAAACCGGTGTTTTTAAACTGACGATTCAAAATCCCCTCGTTATTGTGACGATTGAGTAACGTGACGCAGCAGTCGACGCGTGTTTGTTTTACGTAGTTCATTAGGTACCCATTTTTCAAGCTTTTTTACTTTTCCAATTTATTATCAAATGATTCGAAATGGTTTTATCACTCAAACCGAAGTCTGCAGCAAACTCTGACGTAGTTTGAGATTCCACGATCACTTTCAATTCCTCATTGACAACTAGGGTCTCAGGCCATCCACGAGGTTTGTTCTGGAGGTCGTACTGTGTTTTCATTTACAGTGGCTTCTAGGTACACATCATTAATCCTTCGAGCTGTTTCTGCAGCGCTAGTGCCACCATGGAATTCGTATTCGAAAATAATGCGATATTTTATGTTTTCCATGTATGCTTGTGATAAAAAAACCGACCAAGTGCGAGTTGGACTCGCGCACCGAGGGTTCCGTACCTACCACCATTTCTGTAATCTGCAAATACAAACAAAAATATTTTTATATTTGAGTTGATTGAATGAAAGGTAAAATGAAAAAAAAAACTACTTACTAGATCTCGTTCAAACCAATTTTCGGTGGAAGTTTGCAAGGTAATGTACATCATATATTTTTTTGAGTTTTATCATTCTCTTATTTTAGAAGTTACAGGGGGGGGGGGTCACACATTTTACCACTGTCTCTCGCGCAAAAGACCTATCTATAGATAGCCCACACGTATGGGTTTGATGAAAAAAAATATTTTGAGTTTCAGTTCTTAGTATGGGGAACCCCAAAAATTTATTGATTTTTTTTCTATTTTTGTGTAAAAATCTTAATGCGGTTCTCAGAATACATCTACTTACCAAATTTCAACAGTATAGTTCTTATAGTTTCGGAAAAAAGTGGCTGTGACATACGGACGGACAGACAGACAGACATGACGAATCTATAAGGGTTCCGTTTTTGGCCATTTGGCTGCGGAACGTGCGGAGCGTGTGCTCATCACAGTGGTACAAATAATCCTGCTCCAAGCAAAGGGTGACTCAAAAAAAGTTACTGGTTAGTGTCTGGTGGGTCAGCGTTGGTGTCATCAACTACAGCTTCCTAAGATTTGGTCAGACGATTACGGCAGATCTGTATTGCCGAAAATTGGAAACCATGATGGAAAAGCTAGCCGTTAAACGGCTGAGATTGGTCAACCGCTCTAGCCCACTGCTGCTTAAGGACTATGCTAGACCACACACTGCACAACAGAAGGTGGCAAAACTAAGGGAAGCAGGATCGGAATGTGTCCATCACCCACCATACTCCCCGGACCTTGCTCCAACCGATTACCACTTTTTTCGGAATTCGGATAATTTCTTAATTGTAAAAAAAATCAATTCAGATGAGGCAGTCCAAAACACCTTCAAAGATTTTGTTGATTCTCGCTCCCGCAATTTATTAAGTGAAGAAATCAATGACCTCCCTATAAAATGGCAAAGTGCATAGATCACAACGATACCTACTTTGATTGATTAAATTAAAAAAATGTAAAAAAAAAATGTTTTAGAACATCAATTTCATATATAAGGACCTAATATAAATATTATCTATAAATACAGGTTTGGATCGTTATGAAGTCACTTCACTTCGACATCTTCTTGTTATTGCTCCCACCACTACAAGAACTAACTTCGATATAATTATCAGCCAGTACGAAAACACTAAACTATTTGCAACGCTACCTTCCATACTATTAGTTAAGTTAGGTAAAGGCCAATATTTTATTTATTAAAATAAGGAATAGTACTAGGTAAACGATACAACATTTTCCTTACACAATTACTTGCTACACAGAAATCCATAATGGAAATGCCCAAAAAAAAATTTAAATATCGTCAAACACCATTTATGGATTCCTACAGAAATAGGGGTGGGGTATTAATAACCAAGATATTTTAAATTTTGCTGCAAAACTATAGCATCCAAAGGAACTTGTTTTTTTCTAGTGCATAACCTTAGCGTGTGATTTTTATTTATTTTATTTTATGCTAAAAAAAATCTGGAAGTAGCAATTGTTTCATTATGTAATACAAAAAACCACAACAAAATAAAGCCCAAAAGTTTTAAAGACACATCTAGTGCAGTTCCCTCTGGTGACCTTGACCGTAAAACATGACACACAACCTACTCTAACGTGATACCTATTAAATTCAACTGACCGCATCAAAATTAGTACTTTTTATAGTTTATAGTACTAGTTTATTCAAAACACATTTTCTGTAGCGCCCCCCAAATCCGCTAAACTAAGAATCTCTGAGGTGATGTCTCAGCATCTATTTGATTTGTCAGTGATTACATGCACTGCAAATATGTAAAAGCAGTTATCTATGCATTTGTTTTTGAAACATTGCAGTCTAACTTGGTCCAGATTAAATACAGAACATTGGTTTGTTCAACGAGATGTTATAATATCGGACCGAGCACCTCTGAGTCACCATATCGTGTTCATTTTCTGTCGAATGGGTTTTGGAACGCAACCTGTATTCGTTATTGGTTGATTACAAATTGTACCGCTCAGGTGGACCGCTGTAATCTCTATAGAAATTAAATATCAATTTATCTCGTGTGTAAACATTAGGGGTATTAGGGTTCCGTAGCTAAGTTAAAAAATTGAAGGAATCTATATGTACACTCTTAGTTACTCTTAAAAACATTTACTACAAATTGTACATACTTCAAGCTGTTTTTTCTCCCCAGCGTTATCCTATTTAGTATAGTTAATCACTCATTAAAATTATTAAAGAGAAAAATAAGTTGTGAAGATCTAAGTGGAAATGTTCCAAAAATCCTAGAGATTACGATAGGTTTGCTTCATAACGTGCACGACGAAGATGTTTTCAGAAATTATGCTTCCAAAGATATACGTCACGAGCTGAAAATCGAAATACTTTTGGAGCTATGTCGAATCAATGGTCGGGTGATCTACAAATTCTAAAGAATTTATTTACAACGATAAGAGAATTACTGATGACAATGTTATTTGTACAAAATTTAATAGATTTTTCAAGAATAATTTTGTCCAACTTTAGACTATTCGCGATTGATCCCTAATGATGAATATGATAGGTGATACATTATCAACTATAGAACCTAAAAAAAGATCTTTTTTTAAAGCAAATGCAGAATCTTGATGTATCTAAAGGCCCAAATAGCGATGGCATTCCAGCTTTATTCCTGTATGTAACGAAAGCCTGGCTTATCCGACATTTCTCTTTTTATCCTAACCTATCGTTTGTGTAGCTTTGAAACGTTACTAACAAAATTTTTGGTTGCAAGACTTGCAAAACGAACGGTTGACGTACACACACAACGATATGTATAGGCTGTTTGACGGATTAACACAAAAACCCTATCTACAGACATGGTCTAAAGTTTCATTTTTCACAAAAATATCGTAAACGAACGCCTTACAGTTTGTTACATATGATACTAAAATTTTGATATTTTTGACACCAATGCAAAACGAACGAATGACAGATGACAAAGTAAACGAAAATAATCAGTCTGCATCCCAAAACGAACGCGCCCCTAGTCTCTAAATAGTTACCGTGACGTGCGTGACATGGCGAAACTATAAGGGTTCCTTGTTTGTCTGCCGAAACCTAAAAATTTAGTCTGTGCCAAAACTAACAGAATTATAATTTCTTTAATTATGATTGGTCCTTTACAGATGAACTCTTCCGGAGTCAATGTTCCCTGAATTTTATTATCAAGACATTATATCTTTTGGCAATGTGCCATTATGCAATATAAAAATTACTCCAATAATTTCTTAAGTACTAATTTGGCAGGACGCCATCTTGAAGTCCTATAAATTTACAATGACTAACGACCTTAAGATTTGCACCTGCGAATAATTCTTAATGATAATTCTTAACGGATGCAAGTAGGTAAATATTGCATAAAATAAAATACAAATTAGGACTATTATTCTGTATACCAATCAACGATTTTAGGGTTCCGTAACCAAACGGTAAAACGGATCCCTTATGTCTGTCCAAATACATTCGCGTATGTGTTGACCTTAAACCGAATATTGAATTAGAAATTCAATTACTAACCTACTTAAATAATAATTATTTTAGAAGGGGGTCCCTCCTACATGACAAAGGAAAGGAGGATTTTTTTTCACCTCGGCATGTGGAACTAAGCACGAACTTGGAATTTTAAAATAAATTCAAAATAACGAGCGGTTTTTAATCGCTAATTAAATGAAAACATGCATAACGGGATTTGGTCCGGCTGTTAGACATCTGTTAACAATTTAAATTTTTCCGTCATTTTGGATAACAGTAAATCGGAGAAAAGTATTTGTTACCTGTGTCTGTATTAGTGACTTAAACTGTAGGTACTACATTAAATCACAGCTGTTTTACTTTCCTCAAACATAACATAACAAAACAAATAGACCATGATCCTTTCCCAAAATGTTTATCTAGTTATATTTTGCCTGCCGTTTTATGTAACTTCAATTTCGTTTGGCTAAGTTTTTTAGCCGTTTTCTTCCTTTAACTTGAGGGAACTGTACATTTTGTCAAATAAAAAAAAAATATAGGAAAAATGCACATATACCGTTTTTAAAAGATATGGGTATCCCTTTATAGGTTGGACATGTCTCTCAGCGTAGGTTTAGTTATTATACGTTAGGTAAGGTAGGTACCCTAAAAACCTTTAAAAAAAACTACATAATGTAACTACTTAAAACTTAGATTTTGAAAATACGTACACTTAAATACATCTGTAAAATAGGTTAACTATTCTGGCGAGATCCGTTATTCTGACAATTATGTATGTAGGTATCAACATGTTTTTCCAGCACTAATGTGGTAAGTAGAACACAAAACAAACCAAAATACCGGTCAAGTGCGACTAAGAACAGTTAGTTATCGTAAGTTTAAAGAAAACAGTTTTAAAATTAAAAAGCTTTAGGAAAAAATCGGCCAAGTGGAAGTCGCACTCGCGCACGAAGGATTCCTTACCATTATCTATAAAAACGGCAAAAAAAATCACGTTTGTTGTGTGAGAGCCCCCTTAAATATTTGTTTTATTTAAATTTAATTATTTATTTTTAAAGTGACTATATATCTAAAGTCTTCCTGTTGCCGTTATCAATATCGAGCAAAATAGAGCAAAAAAATCACGTTTGTTGTATGGGATCCCCCTTAAATATTTATTTAATTCTATTTTTTAGTATTTGTTGTTATGGCGGCAACAGAAATACATCTTCTGTAAACATTTCAACTGTCTTACTATAACGGTTCATGAGATACAGCCTGGTGACAGACGGACGGACGGACAGCGAAGTCTTAGTAATAGGGTTCCGCTAATAACCCTTTGGGTACGGAACCCTAAAAAGAAATAGGAAAGGAGGGAAGTGTTATATTGTAGACGTCAATGTAACGTAAAAAAAAAATGGAAAGTCCTTTTTTGCATATTTGATTTTGAATCTCTAAAACAAAAATAAGTAGTTTATTTACAAATTTTAACTTATTAATTTTATAAGTTACACACTTAAAAAAAAAAACTACAAATACACTTTTTATGCTGAATTTTTTTCAATTTTATTTTTAAGCATTGGTTCTTTGTTAAGAAATATGTCATTGAAACAAAAAATCGTAAAACTTCTCTTGTTTTTGGTATGGTAAGTATTTAATAAATCGGCCAAGTGCGAGTCGGACTCGCGAACGAAGGGCTCCGTACCATTATCTATAAAAACGGCAAAAAAATCCCTTTTGTTGTATCGGAGCCCCCCTTAAATATTTGTTTTATTTTAATTTAATTATCTTTTTTTAAAGTGAATATATAAATAAATATTCTGTGAATATTTCAAGCGTCTACCTGTTGCCGTTATCAATATCAAGCAAAAACGAGCAAAACAATCACGTTTGTTGTATGGGAGCACCTTAAAAATTTATTTTACTCTGTTTTTAGTATTTGTTGTTATACCGGCAACAGAAATTCATCTTCTGTGAAAATTTTAACTGTCTAACTATCACAGTTCATGAGATACAGCCTGGTGATAGACGGACGGACGGACGGACAGCGGAGTCTTAGTAATAGGGTCCCGTTTTTTAACCTTTGAGTATGAAACCCTAAAAAAAATATAAAGTTTTCCAAGTGAACACAATTTTTTTTTGATGTTAGTAACGTAATGTCCTATAAGATTAGGGGCAAGATCGGTTCATAAATTACATGTAAGAATACGCAATCGCATTCAATGGACGCTCAAATAACCTACATTTAATAAAGTTCGTTCCACTAATATTACTACGGAACCCTTGACAGTTCCAACAGCCCGGCGATAATCGTAAACTAGTGACGACAAAAATATGGTGTAGTATTTATTTATTTCAGTGGGAAAATAGAGCACAGTGTGAAAAATATATTATCACCAAAATAATTCAAAGATGCTTCACGTTACTCTAGTTCCCTTCATCGCAATTTATAGTTTCATTTGTGGTTTTTTACCTACAGGAAAGAAATTACGACGCTGTAGTGCTAATTTCAAGGGAAAAATATTAATTTGCTGCCAAATGAAACGTGCCGAAGAAATATTTATCTAAACCTACTTATATAGTGCAACAAACTTTTCAGACCCGCTGTATAGTCGCTAGTGTTACGTAAGTTTACACCATTTTAATTTAGCAACTTTAGTTTTGATTTTTGCCCACCGGGTCAGATATATATATATAATCTGTATTTCGGAAACGGTTCCAACGATTTGCATGAAACTGAGTTTCTGGGGGGTTTCGGGGGCGATAAATCGATCTAGCTAGGTTTGATTTTTACAAACTAAAACCTTGTTTTATCCATGTTTTTAATGACTCTATCTGACATTTATTAGTCACTATTGTCAAGTAGCTTTAGTGCTGTGACGGAGAAATTAATTCTATCCGACACAGCAACACTAAAGCTACTTGACAATAGACGGCGTCGTTAAAAAAACAAACAAAACTCGGTCCCCAGGTAATATTACATTCTGTCTGCTGGTATCAGAGTAAAAAGAGCGGGATTAATTAGGTAAAAGTTAGATGATGCTTATTTTAATATCTAATAACTAACACTTAAGTGTAATTATGATGTTTGTTTTGATGTTTGTGTGTAAAAAAAAAAAATGGCCAGGAACAGAAAAAAGAAAAGAGTTTTGACAGCGGTTACTCCATCCACATATAATGTGGATTTTTGCAACATAAGGGGTATTCACGCAAATCTTAACGCAGTCCATCACCATCTCGAGACTGCGCAGCCAACCATTCTTTTTCTAACGGAGACGCAGATATCCTGCCCGGCCGACACATCATACCTTCGTTATCCCGGCTACAAACTCGAGCACAATTTTTTGAGTCGTGCCGGTGTATGTATGTTCGTCCGGGAGGATATCTGCTGTCGCCGACTTCATAGCCTTGAAGACAGGGACCTGTCGATATTGTGGGTGCGCGTAGATCATGGGGGCCACACTCGTATCTATGCGTGCCTATACAGGTCTCATAGCGGTGACACGGACGTAACTCGACTCTTCACGCACCTGAGTTTGACGACTGACAAAGTTCTAGAGCAATATCCTACAGCAGAAGTAGTTATTTTGGGAGACTTTAACGCCCACCATCGTGAGTGGCTCAGTTCTCGAACCAATAACTATGCAGGGATATCTGCTCATGAATTTGCTCTGACCTATGGATTCTCTCAGCTGGTACTTTCTCCAACGAGAATACCAGATATAGAGGACCATACAAGCTCCTTACTGGACCTTCTGCTGACTACACGTCCGGATGGATACTCCGTCTCAGTGGATGCGCCTCTTGGCTCCTCGGACCACTGTCTCATCCGGACTCGATTGTCATGCACACAACCCGATCCTTCTGGGCCAACTAATTGGCGTCGTGTGTGGCATTATAAGTCGGCAGACTGGGATGGATTGCGAGAATTTTATGCATCGTACCCGTGGAGGCAGATCTGCTATAGCTCAGAAGATCCTGACGTCTGCGCAGCCGCAGTCACTGAGACAATCCTCGCTGGTATGGAATGTTTCATTCCTAACCTGCGAGTAGCTGCCGGCGTCAAAAAACGACCGTGGTTTAATAGGCCTTGCAGAGAAGCTAAAATTCTTAAGCAAACTGCGTATGAGGCTTGGACCACGGCTCGTAATAATAGGGATCCGAATATTTCTGAGTTAAAACGCAAATTAAATGCTGCCTCGAGGTTCAGTAAGAAAGCAACTGCCAGAGCAAAATTCCAATTCATCGGCAAAATAGGTGGGCGACTTGCGAGCTATCCTTCTGGGAGTCGTGCTTTCTGGTCGCTTGCTAAAGCTGCCGAGGGGAACTTCTGCCAGTCGTCATTACCACCACTGCGAAAGACCGATGGTGACTTGGCCCACAGTGCAAAAGAGAAAGCCGATCTATTGGGCAGTCTCTTTGCCTCTAACTCGAATGTGAACGACGAAGGCGCTGTACCACCTACTTTACCGTGGTGCGGTAAGACCATGCCGGAAATCACTATAACACAGCGCGAGGTCCGGCGCGCGTTGCTTTCCCTAGACGTTCATAAGTCGAGTGGGCCAGACGGCATACCAGCAGTGGTGCTTAAGCAGTGTGCTCCTGAGTTATGTCCTGTACTCACGCGCCTCTTCACGCTTTCCTACTACACTAGGCAATTTCCGTCTTCATGGAAGACTGCAAATGTGCACCCGGTGCCCAAAAAGGGCGATAGATCAGATCCATCGAATTACAGGCCTATCGCTATAACCTCTCTCCTCTCCAAGGTGATGGAGCGTGTGATCAACACACAGCTTTTGAGATACCTAGAAAAATACGACCTGATCAGTGACCGTCAATATGGCTTTCGCCACGGTCGCTCAACTGGTGACCTTCTAGTGTATCTCACACACCGATGGGCACTAGCCATTGAGAGTCAGGGGGAGGCATTGGCATGTAGCCTAGACATAGCGAAGGCGTTCGATCGGGTCTGGCACCGGGGTCTTCTATCGAAGTTGCCTTCTTACGGAGTGCCCGAGGGTTTGTGCAAATGGGTGGCTAGCTTTTTGTCCGGCAGAAGCATACGAGCCGTAGTTGACGGTAGTTGCTCTGATAGCATGGACATAAATGCTGGTGTCCCGCAAGGCTCTGCGCTGTCTCCTACGCTGTTTCTACTGCACATCAATGATATGTTGGACATCAACAACATACATTGCTATGCAGATGACAGTACTGGAGACGCTTATTACACGGGCCGTGCAAGCATCCCACGTTCCGTTGTGGAGGAAAAGCGTGAAGAACTTGTGTCTCAAATCGAGATCGGTCTGTCCAAGATCTCTGACTGGGGGCGGGAAAACTTGGTCCGATTCAACCCTTCAAAGACACAAGTCTGCGCGTTCACCGCTAAGAAAACCCCATTCACTGTAGTCCCACAATTCCAGAACACTCCCCTCTCCATCTCTAAGAGCATTGGGATCCTTGGCGTTGACATCTCCAGCGATGTTCAGTTCCGAGATCATTTGCTAGACAAGGTAAAGCTGGCGTCCAAAAAACTTGGTGTACTCAACAGAGCGAAGCAGTACTTCACGCCGGGGCAAAGGTTGCTACTTTACAAGTCGCAAGTCCGGCCCCATATGGAGTACTGCTGCCATCTCTGGGCGGGTGCACCCGGATACCAGCTTGGCCCTTTTGACTCGGTTCAACGACGGGCTGTGAGAATTGTCGACGATCCCAAACGCACTTGCGGTATTGAGCCCTTAAGTCTGAGGAGAGACTTTGCCTCCCTGTGTGTGTTCTACCGCTTGTACAATGGATTGTGTTCTGAGGAATTGTTCGAAATGATGCCCACGGCTACTTTCTACCATCGCACCGCTCGCCATCGACAGGGAATTCATTCTCACACTTTGGAACCAAAATGGTCGCGAACAGTGCGGTTTCAGAGAAACTTCCTCCCGCGAACCCTTGGGTTGTGGAATGAGCTCCCTGCCAAGGTTTTCTCTAAGGACTACAGTATGGGGTTCGTCAAAAAAGAAGTTATTAGATTTCTGAAGGGTCGGCAACGCGCGAGTGATGCCCCTGGTGTTGCAAGCGTCCATAGGCTACGGTGACCGCTTACCATCAGGCGGACCGTAGGCTTGTTTGCCACCTTAGTGGTATAAAAAAAAAAAAAAAAAAAAAAACTTATTATGTCCTTATGTCCCGCTTTTACAATTAAATTTTATAATTAAATATCAACTAACAATTTTCCAGTTTCATTTGCGTATACATAGGCCCTAGTAACTAGGACTTGGAGAAAAGGGTATTTATATATTTATGGCCTTGATAAGCGTCTTATTATTTGTTGTGTGATGTGTATCTTTATTTGAGCATTTTTAACTGAATTATACCGGGCCCTGAAAAGGGGACTACGACTGTTTTACGCGGGACACTGAACTTAATACTCACTAATCAAGACTACCCGCTAATTCTGGAATTCTTATACCACTTCAGACAAAAGGTCTTATTTGGGTATAGAAATGTTGAGGAAGCAGTATACGTCACTGCTTATAATATATACTGCCTTTAGCCTATTTTGTGTCTGTGGGTCGGCAAATACAGATTGTGTCTAAAGATTGATTACAGGTGTGGCAATATTCTGCTGATTATTTCAGTAATGATATATTCAGTATAAAAATATGTATTTGAACAATCTGACACCACTTACCAGTTCTGTTTGACTCAAATATTATTCTACTCTTTGGTTTGACTGAAGCGGGTTGTAAAAAATGTATCCAAACACTGGAGCAAAAACCTAGACGTTATATAAGTACATACATTTATTAAAGGCTCATTAAACTCACACTCAAAATAATTATTATTTCAGCGTAGTGAATTAATTGGCGCCAAAACTTCTTGCCTTGCCGACATCTGGCCGCCATGCCAGTTCAGTGAACGCTATTGTTTTCTTTTGCAGACATTTTGGTCGGTAGGCACAGGGTATGTTCCATACTTCCGATTACCGGCCATGCATGAATCATACCTAATAACAGTATTTCATTGTAGAATAATCTTCGCTTGCCAGTGAAGTTGTTTTCATATAAAATAAACTCATAAAATTGTAACATGGTAAATGTTATGTTGCTATAAATTTAAAAGTGTTTTCTAGACTTTAGTTGTCGTCGACGATATAGTTTCGAAATAATTTGAGACTTTCTTCTACTAAATTATCATAGGTACTGTAACACGTCGGGTTACCTGGTAGGTATTTAGGGGAAAAAGGAGTGTGTTTCAAATCCACACAATTGGAAGAAACGAATACAAGTAAAATGAAAGTTGAGTGGAAAATATGGCAAGACATGTGATTTTTATAAATTGATCTAAATTATTTAATAAATGACGACATTCCTTCGTCCTTATGTGTGGGAAAGAATATCGTATTGGAGTAATATTTTTTGACTCCCTCTCAGCCTTGTTGATAGTGTGGCCAGCTGCTGTGCAGAGGGTGTGGGTTCAATCCCGCACTGGACAAACATTTATGTCATAATATAAACATATGTGTTTGTCTTGAGTCTGGGTGTATTTATGTATGATATGTATGTATTTACAAAAAAAAAAGTAATATTTATGTATTTGTATCCGTTATCTGGTACCCATAACACAAGCTTTGCTTACTTTGGGGCCAGACGGCGCTGTGTGTAATTTCCGAAAATATTTATTTATATCAATTATGTCTGAGGTCCAGGAGCGAAATACCTAAAAGTTATGAATAAAGTAAAATTTGTATCTTAGATTAATGAAACATTATCAGCAATTTAGAGTAGTAAAGGGGTCAATTAACAGTAAGTTACATCCCCAATCATCTTTGATTCCCACATCCTGACAAGAATCCTCGAATCTTACTACGGTACGCCCCAGTACCTCTTTAGCAATCATTATAAGCCAGCGAGTATTAAGAGTTACAGTTCCTAGTTCAGAAGTGTATAAAAAACTAACAAGTCTGGAGTAAATATAGCGTAATTTAGCGTATATTTTTTTTAGAAAAAAAAGGGCAGAGGATCCCAAAGTGTTTGCCCGTCTTTTGTTTCGACCTCCCCGAAAATAAATTTAATTTTGTTAATAATTGTAGTTTTATATTAATTCTATGTTATTAAATTGACTGAAGATAGTTACAAAGTGATCGAAAATTATTGAATATCCGTGTTTTTTTTTTTATCAAACATATCTTTGTAGATTATTCTAGGTACATAAACTTTCAGAAGGCCCACAGTTCTTTAATAAAAAAAAACAATATAATTATGAAAAGTGCACAAAAGAGAAAATAAGGCCAAGATATTTACCTACGTTTCGCTTGAAACTAGAACAAAAATAAAATGTAGATAGAAATTCATTCATAGTATTCTGAAAAAACCGGCCAGTCTGGCTTGCGCACCGAGGGTTCCGTACAAACTTATTATATGTTGTTGTATATTATTAAAAATATTTTTATTATATGATGTAACAAAAAATTAACGGTTTTCGCAATTTCTCCTTTATCTGTACCTACTAAAAGATGTTGCTTCGTATCAATTTTCGAGATTCTGAGTTCACGGGAAGTACCTGTTGGTTTTGATTCCTTTCGAAAATTTGCGGCAAAAACAGCGGTATCTTTTGATTGGGTTGACTTAGAAGTTTGATTTTTTCACAGTTCCAAGGGACAGTAGACCTGAGTATTTTATATTTAGCTTGATACTTCCACGCGTTCCTGAGAAAAAGGGTCTTGACAGACGGACAACAAAGTGATCCTATAAGGGTTCCGTTTTTTACCTTTTGAGGTACGGAACCCTAAAAACTAACTTTTTACAATCACATACATAATATATACCTACTATTGACTAATTCATAAATATAACTAAAAAGTTCATCCTTCTTTTTCAGTATTCTACTTTCGCTTTATTTATTATTAATGTTATATTAAAAACATTCCGTAATGCACAAAACCTTGTCAGTTACAGACTGTTTACTGCTAAGCTTGGAAATATAGAAAAACACTTTTTCCGCCTTTCAAGAAAATTTACTCCGTAACGTAGAGATGACAGACGACAGGTCGGTATAAACAGAGTATTCTGTGCTTGACAATCGGCCTACGCGTGGTTACCTCGAGTTATGATGACGCAAAAGGCTGTATGCACCACGATAATCTGATTTAAGGGCAACTACTCAGTTTCAAATATACGTATACATAATTTTGTATTTTCCTTAATCTGTGTTTCGGTCCTAAGCCCATGGGCTTCCTGCGGCCGATCTGTGGTCGAGCGATGTGGCCTGCCCATTGCCACTTCAATTTGAATGTACGGTAGCGGTCAGAAAATGTTTACCAGCTTTGAAATTAGATACTATAGTCGTATTTTTAATTAGACGAAGCCAACTGACAGTAGCTAGTACTGTTTCATCAAAAACTGACAACAAAATAAACGTCAGTTGATATCGTCTAATTAAAAATACGACTATATATCACACTTTTTTCACTAAGTCTAAAATGCCATATCAAGTTACTTATTACCTTTTAAAAGCTTTTATGCAAAATGACGCATCGAGAAAAACAACGAGAATTATTGATTACTTTTTGATAATAAAACTCATTTCTTTATTTGTTGAAATGACATTTATCTAAAAATATGCTTTGAACCGTTTGAACGTCGTTTTTACAAGAGTAAAATTTTACAAAAGATTTTTTCATAACGAAATAAAATGGCAAGTTCAACCCTTGAGCAAAGGGCTGAAATAATATTTCTCTTCGAAGATGGACAAAGAATTAGTGCTATATCACGAGAACTCAAAATATCGCGATTCACTGTGAGGTTTTGGATTAAGCGTCACGGCGAAGAAGGGCGAATAACAGATCATAGAAATAATTCAGGATGACGACCGATACTAACCGTCGCGCAAATAACAGAAATGATTCGTCGTTGCGAAGAGAATGGTTTCACATGAACTAGTTATTTTGTTGCTTTATATGATGTTAGTGCTCGGACGATCCGACGAGCTTTGCACAATGTTGGACTACACTACAGACACCATGCTATTAATGTGGAGCTGAAACCTCATCACAATGCAGTCGGCTTAGCTTTGCGCGACAACATCTCGATTTTGATTGGTCAAATACTATATTTACCGATGAAAAAACTTTTAAATCAAGATCAAGATTTAAATCGGAAGATTAACTTTATGGCGCTACAATCGAACTCAGTATGATGAAGCTCATATTGTGCCTTAAAACGAGTCAGGTCGCATTACAGTAAACTTATGGGGGTGGATGACCCTTAACGGCGTCGGAGAACTGGCGTCGCTTTTGGAAGAAGTGTGCGCGTAGTGTATCCTGCAACAGAATTCTCACACATTACTTACGTTCAAGATAATGCACGGATACACACGGCCCGTGCTACTATGCTGTGGTTCAATCTGCACCGTGACATTCGTCTCATTTAATGGCCTCCTCGGTCTGCTGACTTAAACCCTATTGAAAATTTATGGGGGCTTATGGTTCAACGCTGGGACTGTCAAAATGAAAAAAACCTTCAAGCTCTTAGATCACACTGTGTTCGAGTATGGGATGATATCAGAGGTACTGATCTATGCGCGCTCATGTTGCATCTATGCGTGATAGACTACGTGCCGTCATAGCTGCGGAGGGAGGTTATACTAGATTTTAAATAAAGATTTTTGGAGTGTCTATTTTATTATTTCTCCATATTCTTATTTAAAAAACTAAAATATTAGTTTTTTCAAAGAAGGTTCTCTATATATCATAATTTGAAAGTCAGTCCATCTCCTACAGCAGAGATGGCGAACCCATGGCAATTCGGGCACGCCAATAATTTATGTAATTTTTGTTTTCTGCTTGCAAAAAATGAATTGAATTTGGAATACTGCTTTGTTAAATCTTGTTATTGCTAAAAACTTAACTTTGTACTTATCTATTTGTATTATGTGAGCAAATAAAGGCTTTATTATTATTATTATCATGCCTGCAAGTCATTTTTAGAAATGTACGCCAGTTTAACTTCCATTCTGCTTAGTAACAAAGTACGACCCTTATGTGAGATTTTTAGCACCTAATTTGCAACAGCAGAAATCACACTAATCTTTTTTTAATTTGAATATAAATATTAAACATTTCGATTGCTGTAAACATTTCCATTATTATGAAGTAACCCACATTTTTTGACGGCACGTCATAGGTACAGTATTGTTTTTTTCAAAGAAAATGGCACATTCATTAATAAAGGTTCGCCATCCCTGTCCTAGTGAGATTGATTGTCATATTCGAAAAAACCGCCAAACCCGTGGTGTGAATCATCAATAAACTTGAGAAATTAAGCAAAAGACTGATTAGTACACGCGGGGCTCGAACCTTCGCCACCCAGGACGCAAGGTGTAATAGAAACCCCTGAGCAACCACCGACTTTTTAACTTTCGTTTAATAACATTTCTAAAGTACGCTTTCTACGAACAGTAAATAAAAAATATCCACCGGTGGCGCTAGTGGCGAAAAAGCAGCGTCTTCATAAGAGCAATAGAAGCCAAAACAAATTGTCTTTAGATTTTTACTGTCTGTCTGCATGTTTATTCGCACATTACTCAACTACCGCACGAAATTGGACGCAGTTTTTACAGCTATACCTTTTCAGAAGGCAGATTTCGTTGCCTCATTTTCTTTATATCTATCCATTAACCGTTTGACTATTTAAGGGTTCTATGGGCACAAGTTAAAAATAGTTTTAAGTTTTCTCATAATTGACTTTGCTGATCTACTGAAATATGAAAGGTAGATCTCTCTCTCTCTCTTTCTCTGTATAACGCTAGCGTTATACCATTTTACTAAGGGTCATTTTAGGTCAGATGTATCTGTTCTGTTCTGAGTCGTAGAGTCATTTACTTGGGCTTCCTATAGATCTCTGTTCGTTTTATCTCTTGCGTTATTTATTTTAGTCAGCGGGAGGTCCGGCGTGCGTTGCTTTCTCTAGACGTTCATAAGTCGAGTGAGCTAGACGCTACACCAGCAGTGGTGCTTAAGCAGTGTGCTCCTGAGTTATGTCCTGTACTCACGCGCCTCTTCGCGCTTTCCTACCATACTAGGCAATTTCCTTCTTCATGGAAGACTGCGAATGTGCACCCGATGACCAAAAAGGGTGATAGATCAGATCCATCGAATTACAGGCCTATCGATATTACCTCTCTCCTCTCCAAGGTGATGATCAACACACAGCTTCTTAGATACCTAGAAGAACACGACCTGGTCAGTGATCGTCAATATGGCTTTCGCCACGGACGCTCGACTGGTGACCTTCTAGTGCATCTCACA
The DNA here is from genome assembly GCA_946406115.1 of Apoda limacodes. Taxonomy (NCBI): domain Eukaryota; kingdom Metazoa; phylum Arthropoda; class Insecta; order Lepidoptera; family Limacodidae; genus Apoda; species Apoda limacodes. Next base: position 16,912,455 of record OX291559.1, read on the forward strand.
CACCGATGGGCACTAGCCATTGAGAGTCAGGGAGGCATTGGCATGTAGCCTGGACCTAGCGAAGGCGTTCGATCGGGTCTGGCACCGGGGTCTTCTATCGAAGTTGCCATTTTACGGAGTGCCCGAGGGTTTGTGCCAATGGGTGGCTTTTTGTCCGGCAGACGCATACGAACCGTAGTTGAAGGCTCTGTGCTGTCTCCTACGTTGTTTCTACTGCATATCAATGATATGTTGGACATCAACAATATACATTGCTATGCAGATGACAGTACTGGAGACGCTTATTACACGGGTCGTGCAAGCATCCCACGTTCCGTTATGGAGGAAAAACGTGAAGAACTTGTGTTTCAAATCGAAATCACTCTGTTCAAGATCTCTGGCTGGGGACGGGAAAACTTGATCCGATTCAACCCTACAAAGACACGAGTCTGCGCGTTCACCGCTAAGAAAACCCCATTCACTGGAGTTCCACAATTCCAGAACACTCCCCTCTCCATCTCCAAGAACATTGGGAGCCTTGGCATTGACATCTCCAGCGATTTTCAGTTCCGAGATCATTTACAAGATAAGGTGAAGCTGGCGTCCAAAAAACTAGGTGTACTCAACAGAGCGAGTCAGTACTTCACGTCGGGGCAGAGGTTACTGCTTTACAAGTAGCAAGTTCGGCCCCATATGGAGTACTGCTGCCATCTCTGTGTAGGTGCACCCGGATACAAGCTTGGGCCTTTTGACTCGGTTCGACGCAAGCTGTGAGAATTATCGACGATCCCAAACTCACTTGCCGTATCGAACCCTTAAGTCTGAGGCGAGTCTTTGCCTTTCTGTGTGTGTTCTACCGCTTGCACAATGGGATGTGTTCTGAGGAAATGTTCGAAATGATGACCACGGCTACTTTCTACCATTGCACCGCTCGCCATCGGCAGGGAATTCATTCTCACACATTAGAACCGAAATGGTAGCGTACATTGCGGTTTCAGAGAAACTTCTTCCCGCGAACGCCTGGGTTGTGGAATGAGCTCCCTGCCAAGGTTTTCTCTAAGGACTACAGTACGGGATTCTGCAAGAAAGAAGTTATTGGATTTTTGAAGGGTCGGCAACGCGCGATTGATACTTCTGGTGTTGCAAGCGTCCATAGGCCACGGTGACCATCAGGCGGACTGTGTGCTTATTTGCCACCTTAGTGGTATAAAAAACCAAAGGGGTACAGGCCTCAGGTCAGGGTTATCCATATGGGAAATAATTAAAAATTGGGCTTAGATCATATATCCTCTCCTCTAGTTCAGACGCGTAAGTATAGTATAATGTGCGGTGCCCAATTTACAATAAGGAATTGTATAATTGGTTAGAGCGGCTTGTCGAACGCAAGCAAAAGGCACGCGGTTTTAACCAGTTCCACTCAGAGTTACTAGTTCAAGTGTCAAGGAAAAATTAACTAAATACGAGACACCTACTAATTTTTTATGTCAACAAAAACAATTCCTAAACTAACAACTGGTAAACTTTTTTTACATGATCACTTTTTATTAGTAAAATCACGTTAATTGACCAGTTAAATGCAATTTGAGATTTCTTTTGTAAAACAAAAACTAGGGTCATGCAAAAAGTTTGATTAAAGTTTTTGCACGTCTTCCTTGATCATCAATTTGTTTGTATTGTTTTTCACTAGTTGTTTCGACCGTGACAACCTTGAATTTACTACGTTGCTAACAGTAACAGGAACTTGTTAACTAGGAGTCTAAGGAATCCTAAAGGTTGACACTTGCTGTCGAGATAGGATAGCGCATGGCGTGTGGCGGCTCTGCGGGGCGGAGCGTGGGCAAAGGGTTTTATTCCGTCAAAGTAATTTGATTTCTATTTGTAATGTGATAAATATAGACATCGAGTTCTATCAACTATCATATGGACTCCGCTAGAAAGAGAGAAATTTTATTCGTTGCAACTACCTGTGTCGTTTCCGTAAAAAAAAAAAGTTAGAAAGCGACAGCTACTTGTCGCGGATTGACATTGGTCCTTTCACGCTTTTGCGACCATTTTTATTTTACTACTGACTAGGAAGTGTGCTGTCCAGTATCTATAAATCTATGTCGCTAAACGCTTATATCTTGTTGTCAGAAAGATTTGAACATACCCAGTATGCCACAGCCAACGAGATGCCGTGCAAATCTCGTAAGTGGGCGTCGGTTTTAACCCGTAGTTTGTTATTTTGTTATGCTCTGTGTTTCTTCATACATTATGGTTTCTTCAACCAAGTGTTTTTTTTGTGTAAACCGTTCAATACCTACGCGCGCCAATGGTAATGGTGTTAAAACCGATTGCCATTTTCAATGGAGTTGACACTTGGGAGGCTGGTCTACAACTGTTGGGCTGTATACACAAGTTCAAAGCGTTTCAGCTGGATATGACGAGCTATATGCTCGCAGTCTCTCTACGTCTTAAGATCAGAAACCAGGAATTCCGGGGCAGAATTTAAATGACTGACATAGTGGGTTCTAGAGTGGAGATCACGTACTGAAATATGCAGTGTCGGGATGGTGATTGTTTGCAATTTGTAGGCCTCGTATAATATAGAATTATTTTTGTATAAACGTGCTCAAACGTTTCACCTGACAAAAGAAACTTTAAGAATTTTAGGGAAATTAAGCCAATTGTGTGTTGTACAGGTATTTATTTTGAAATCATAATCATAATTGTCAAAACCGATTTTGTTGCAAATTATTTTTGTTGAAAATTTTTAGGTGTATAGTTTATTATTGTGATTTTTGGCGGACTTTTGAATACGCTGACGGAGAGCACTCGCAAAGTGAAAATGCTTAGAAAGCTTTGAATGCATTTTTGAAGATCTATCTAGGTAATGACACATGACAAAAAAGTGCGCAAAAAGTTTTCTCGCTCAATTAATGTGCGTTACGTTCAAAATTTTTTTTTCTAATTTGTTGAGTAATTTGCATTCTATGAAAATTTCAGCATTGTACCTGTTAGGTTTCAAAATAGACTTTTCAAGGTCGGACAGTCGGTCGAACCCTAACAAAACAAATCTTTCTGTTAGCTTATATTTTTGTAAGCCTAATTTAGGGTATTTTATAATAATATGTAAAATATTAATTTATAATGACCATGATAAAAATGCAAACCTTTTATTAAATACCTACTCTCGGTCAATAGTGATTCTGACTAACACTCATGGTCAAAACCCATTTTAGCCAAATTTTTTCAGTCAAAAGCACTATTAACCCAAATCTTTTAGTAAAAACTAATTTTGACTGACGTCCTTAGTCAAAAGTACTTTCGACTGATAAAGAGTTTTGACAATAACATATATATTTTTATAAAAGTAAAATCTGTGCTTTATCGTTATATATTCAAATTTAATAAATTAATTAATTAATCTATACAGCGTGGCAACGCTGCCTCTATTTTGGGCACCATGCCTCATGGGGGATTTTTTTTTCTTTAATTTATATTTCTTATTGTGATTTAGATATTTAATAAGTCAATAAATAATGTTTCTTGATATTTATGTGATAAAGTAGGTATCATTGTTACTAATAAATTAATTCAATTATAACTAGGAGTGGTGTCGCCGGTAGGTATACCTCTTACTCTTACCTCTAATGTCTATACCTACTAGGTAAATATACCTCGCTAAATGTCAAGTCACGAAGAAAGGTTTGTATTGATTTATAAATTATTTTTTTTAAATTAAAAATAAAAATTATCGATACTAATATTACAAAAAAGTGTCTCTTGTCTGTCTCTTTGTAACCTTTTCTTAGCTTAAAACCGCTGAACCGACCTCAATAAAATTTGGCAAGTATGGGAAAAGGCAAATGTAAGTTGAATTAGCACACAGAGGGTAAGAGGGAATTTTGTTGCTTAGGGGAAGCCAATTTTGGTGAAATATGGCAAATAGAGATTACTAAGCATAGCAACTACTACGACAATACGTGTGAGATACCAGCAATCAGGGTTTTTTTATACAGAATAGTTATTTCAAAGCTTTTTAACCGAATCAAAAAAAGGGAGAAAGTTTTTGTACAAAAAACGTTACGTCTGAATCAGATTAGTAGGAATTTGGTAGAAACACAGTGTCGTTTTCATTCAATTTGTCTTTTTTGATAAAAATATATACAGGAAATAAAAAAATTAAAAAAAAAAACGGTTATGTGGACAAGATTTTGCTGGTATACCTAATGCTTTAAACTGTATAATTTACCTCACAACTAGCTAATGTCAAAAGAGAAAGTACAAGGTAATTCTGTGGTTCATTCAAAAGGTATTTTGTAAGAGTGCCAAAGCTCAAAAGATAAAAAAACTAACTCTTATATAGGCTACGGTGACCGCTTACCATCAGGTGGACCGTAGGCTGGTTTGCCACCTTTGTGGTATAACAAAAAAAAAACTTTATTGTCCGTTAGTCTGTCAAGACTATTTTCTCAGGAATTAGTCGAGGTAGGCCCGGAGAAACAGGTAATAATCTTCGGGCCTCGATTACTGTGATGGATGAAATATCTAAGTAAGTTTGTAAATTAGTCAGACTCGCACTTGTCTGGTGTTTGTTATAAAACTACATTCATTAACCAATAATAATTGTATACCTGTCTGTATTAAAAATAAACTTCGATACCTTTTGAAATATCTTCTTTTAATAGATAAGACACGACTAAATTTTTGACTTTCAAAGAAATCGTATGTTATTTTCGTACAAAATGTTATCATCAGGAAAACTCTCAGTAAAAATAGCACACGACTTCTGAGAAAAACCACAGAATATAATTAATAACAATGTATAATAATAACGTTTATTGAGTCACTTTCTTAGCCTAGGATACAATGTAAGTAATTAGGAGTAAAACTTTACATTCTTTCACAATATAGGTACTAAGTAGTTATTTAAATACATAATCTAACATCCACTTACTAGTGGGTACGTATTAAAAAGAAAAAAAAAAAAAAAAACAAAACATTCCTTTTGTTGCTAATGACTATTCGATATTCCCCTCAGGTCGAACTAATTATAAAATTGTATTTCGACCGGTGGTGATTGTCGACTTTACGCAGGTTGACAATGCAAACCGGTTATAATTCCTGACCTCGTCAGACATCACAACACAGTGTATGCAATATGTTAAGATAAGTTTTTAACTGTTTATTTTAGTTAGTTGTTTCTATTTTTTTTTATTACTTTTTTACTAGCTTTCTTATGTTGATCGAGAATAATGGATAGTTAAAACAGTTGCCTGACAGTTAGAACTTCTGCAGTTTTATAGATTTGTGAAGTTGAGAATCTGTAATGCTTAAAAAACATTACCTTTAGAACAGCTTTTTGTGTTCTTTCTAATTCTAATTTAGAGAGAATCTAATTAAGGTTAGATTTGTTACAGCCTCCCCAAGAACTTACACAGTAACTCAGCAGTGATTAGCATATTGCATAATATGTTGATATTAGCTGCTTTCTTTCACAAACATGTCTAAGGGTTTTAAATATATATATTAACTTTCTGATTCGGTTTGACAGTAGCAGAGTTTGTTCTTTCCAGCTTAGGTTTTTATCTATTATTATACCAAGATATTTGAGTTAAGAAGTATGTGTTATAAGTGGACAGTTACAGTTTTTTTTTGCGTTCAGGACATACATGAGCTTAAATGTTTATAGTACTCTATGAAGGCTGCGAATACGGTCTTATGCTAAATGTAATGTACTTAGTTTTCTCAGTATTTAGGGTCAGGAGGTTATTTTCTAGCCATTTGTTAACTTTATCAAAGCCCTTCCTAGCAACTGAACTACCGTCTTTCCAAGTGTTTCACTTGAACAAAAGAACCGTGTCATCTGAAAATTACATTTCCGTCTTGAAGAGGTATTCGACACAAATCATTTATATACATTAAAAACAGTGTCGGCCCTAGAATACTTCCTTGTGGCACACCAAATTCAATAAAAAAAATTCACTAAATAATTAGATTTTGTCACTTAGGAGTTTGTGTTGAATTCCACGTATACCGTAGACATCAAGTTTGTCTAAAAGCAGTGGTATAGAGACAGTGTCGAACACTTTAGCTAGGTCCAGAAATATGCCATGACTTTTTTTATTGTTATCTAAAGTATTGGTGATTGTTGTACAAGGTTTTCTAGTGCATCATTTGTTGATTTAAATTTTCTGAATCCATATTATATACCACTTATACCTCGGTATAACCACGTATAACTGTCTTCTTAGAAGATAGAGTACAATATTCGCTAAAGGCAAAAAGTCATTCAAATGCGACTCAAATCAAAGGTAAAAAACAAAATATTTTAAATTTAATTAAATATGTTAAAGTTTTTTTACAGTTCAACTTGAAAAAAAAAGCGGCATTGCTCTAGGACATACAGTCTTATTATGTATATGTCGCAGCCATCTAGTTAAATCAGCCAGCTAATTGTACACCTAGGCCATTCATTAAACGCCAGCATCCAATTAAATGGCTGAAGAACAACTAGCCAAGTCCGCAACTTTTATCCAGATGCTTGAATGTAGTATAGTCATTTAGTTAAATTGGATATTGATGAATTTGTGATGTTTGAAAATCTGAATTTAACCTAAAAACTTAGTAGGTACTTATTTATTTTCGAAACTTGTGGCATTTAAATTTGTTAAGTATGGAAAAGAAAGTATCATATAACTGAACAGATTATTATATGAAACTTGGTTGAAACGCTCCGCATCTACGTTTACAACAGAGAAACTAAACCTAGCCCAACATACATCTACACTAAAATTATAAAGAGGAAAGATTTGATTGTTTGTTTGTATTGAATAGACTCCGAAATTACTGGACCGATTTGAAAAAATCTTTTACCATTAGAAGCCGACATTATCCCTGATGAACACAGGCTACTTTTCACCGCGGAAAAATGCTTCATTCCTACGGAAAAATGGGTAATAGGACAACGGGTAGTAAGAATTATCCTTCGGTACCCCTCTTTTTACATAACTTCTAAACGGCTGAACGGGTTGAAATTTTATATAGGTTTTCTGGAAAATTTAAAATACAATTGGACCCGGTAGGTGGCGCTGCTGTCGGTATGTCAACTACTGAACAGCTTGACCGATTGGGTTGAAATTTTGTATGTGTATTTCCATGGTTTCACAGCCACGAATGTATTATGCCATTAAAGAGGAAAGATTTGATTGTTTGTTTTTTTTTAAAATTGAGGAGTTGCCGTAAGAACCTACGCCGATAACGAAATTTAGGGCGGAAGCTAGTAACTTATACAATGCGACTTCTGTTCCTTCCTTTTCCATACTTCACGTTTTGCCTAGGCGCCCAATTACTTGCTTATGTAACCAGATGGCTGCGACATATATAAGTACCTATATACTTTTTTATTAATTTTTCACAAAAAATATTTTAATTTACCTACAGCACGTCAGTACAATGAGATATTTGTTTTTATGGAACAAATAAAAAGCGGTGATAACTTTCTTCGAATTTTTTGGGCTGCAAAATACCAAATATGCATTTTTATAAATCAAAAAATTGTTATTGAAATTAGGTTATTTACAAACACTTTTGGATTGTCAAAATTATTACATGCTGTTTTTCCGGTTCACAATGTAGATTTCTACCGAGAAGTATTCGGCAACAAACTTTATAGTTATTCTTTTAAAAAAATCAATTGGTTAACATATTATTATGATGTTAACCAATCACTTTTAAAAAATTACAAGTCAATCACAAATGTTTCAATTAAAAAAAACACAACTTATGAACAATTATAATGAAAAGAATAAATGAAAAGAATAGTGTGGGTAGGTGTGCTGTGAACACTGTGTTCTATTTTAAAATTAAAAATATTATTGCAGTAATTGTTTAATAGCAATTATTTTAACATAATATGCAAGATTAAAGTGCACTACTTACCAGCTATCATTATCCTAGTTCATATCTACTTTACACAAATTACAATTTGACAAGATTGAAACTGTTCTACTTTGTTATCACTGCACAAAATGGAGTCCTTAAAACAGTCAATGTCTGAGATGACTGAGGTATTCAACAAAAGAATGGCTGAATTCCAAAGTGAAATAGGTGAGAGAGACAAAACTGCACATTCCTCAAGCCTTGCAGCGGACTTTGCCAGCTTCAAATCCTTTGTTTTGTTGTCTCTAAAATGTCTTCAATCACAAGTGGAGCATTTGACAAAAGAGCATGATCGTCTTGAGATGTGCAGTCGACGCAAAATGCTTTTAGTTCATGGAGTCCCAGAAAGCAAGACTGAAGATATCAAGGACACTATTTTTAAAATTGTGACAGAAAGATTAAAAACCAAGACCAAGAAAGACTAAAAAAAAAAAAGTTTTTCGTCAGAGCAAATACGTCACAGTTATCGATTAGGCCATCTATTGAAAGACAAATCCAGACCAATAGTTCTTAAGTTTTCTGATGTGACCCTTAGAGATAAAGTGTGGTCTGCCAAAACTGGGCTTAAAAATTCTGGAATCACGCTTTCTGAATTCCTCACGAAGTCTAGGCACGAGTTATTCATGGCAGCACGGCAAAAATTTGGAATCTCCAAGTGCTGGACGCAAGGAGGATCGATAATTGCAATTGGCATTGATGGCAAAAGGCATAAGATTGTTAACCGTAGTGAGCTTAATGCTGCCCCAAACACGACTGCAAATGCCGTGGCAGTTTCTTCTATTGACAGTGGTACTGAAAATTCCTCTATAGAAGCTAAAACTGGCCGACCCAAGAGAACAGCAGCGAAGAAATAGGTGACATTCAAGTTCAAATGTTTACGAACGATTGAAAGCCGTTATGCAGTCTTGCCCTCTCCTGTTATCTTGGAAATTTTTTTTTTTCTACCTTCAATTTTCTCTTTTAACCACTTGAGTTAAGTATAATCACATTTCGTTATTTTATTTATCACCGTTTATCACTTAACCTTCAAAAATATTTTTATTTAGTTTTTTTTTTTTTTAAGAATTTTACGGCTCTAGAAACTACGTTTTAGGTACTTTAATTTGTACGGCTGTGGTAAAAGCATATTAGGACAACTTTAATTTGTTGTTTTTTTTTTAATGTTTCATGTTTTAAATGATAATGATAATAACTATTGTATTTATTTTACCAGAATGTAGCTGTAATTTTCCGTGTAACATATACCTAAATAATTCTTTTTTTTTTTGTTTCAGTAATACTTTTTTTTTTTTTTGTTGTTTATGTTTTCGATTGTATGTAATTTGTATTTTTTCTAAACCAGACTGCTGGCAGGTAGAGCACATATACTTATATATTTCTATTTTATTGTATATCAAACATATTAATAGTCTTTATATTATATTATACGTATATATAAATAAATATTTTATTGTAATATATGAATAGTGACAGCGACAGTAATAATTCTTTCCCTTGTTCTTCAGATGGATTGAACAGTGACGACAGTTCTTTTAATGCTTCTCCTTCTCTCAGCGCTACTTTAACATCCACTTTTTCAGACTCACTGAAACATTTCAATATCGTACATATAAATGCACAGAGTATTCCAGCTCATTACTCCGATATGCTAGCATCTTTTGATAACAAAAACATTCACGCCGTCCTTGTTTCGGAGTCTTGGTTAAAACCTTGCTTACCTTCTACATCTTTTTCATTGCCAGGCTTTCAGTTAGTTCGAAACGACCGTAAAGATAGAGGTGGTGGTGGTGTGGCTATATATCTTAGGTCTAACTTTTCCTTCTCTATTATTAACATTTCTGATCAAATTTCCTCTAATACCTCTGAACATATTTTTATTGAGGTAAAACTTGCAAGCTGCAAAATTCTTCTTGGAGTTTTCTATAGTCCCAATTTACATATTAATTACTTTTCTTCTTTTGAAAGCCTTTTAGAAAATTTAACACCCCTCTACGACCACACAATTGTTATGGGTGACTTTAACACTTGTTTGTTAAAAAAAGATAGACGTTCTCATCTGCTCAACAGTATTGTAGAGGGATGCAACCTACAAATATTACCCCTTAAAGCTACACATTTCTTTCCTAATTGTACACCCTCCCTTTTAGATTTAATTATAGTTTCCTCCCCAACACATGTGTACAAACATGGTCAGTGCGCTGCTGATGCCTTTTCTTACCACGATTTGATTTATCTATGATGTTAAGAAGAGCATTATCGCTATATCTTCTAACGCTGTGGGGAGTGATTGCATTAGCCGTAACATGATCCTTCCTATCCTTGACATTATTATTCCTATCATCACAAATATCCTTAATCACTCTATTGCCTCTGGCGAATTTCCAGGTTCCTGGAAAGATTCATTAATTATTCCTTTGCCGAAAAAAGCAAATCCTGTCTGTTATTCCGATTATCGTCCCATATCCATCTTACCATTCCTTTCTAAAGTTCTTGAACGTCTTGTTCATGAACAGCTGTGTCATTTCCTCACTAAAAATAACTTACTAAATCCCCTTCAATCTGGTTTTCGTCCTGGACATAGTACGGTTACTGCACTTGTCAAAATCTCTGATGACATTCGTCTCGGTATAGAAAACAGAAAAGTCACAGTGCTAACACTATTAGATTTTAGCAACGCCTTTAACACTGTTGACTTTGATATACTACTTTCACTTTTAAGTTCTTTTAACATATCTCCAACAGCAATCGACTGGTTTCAAAGTTACTTGCGTGGGCGCCGGCAGCGGATCAAGGTTGATGATTCCTTCTCCACTTGGTGCTACACCAATGCTGGTGTCCCGCAAGGTGGCGTGTTGTCTCCACTTCTATTTGCTATTTTCATTAATAATATAACATCTAATTTATCTTCTCTCTACCATCTATATGCAGACGATCTTCAAATATATACTCAGGCTCCAGTTAGTGAACTAAGAAGTGCAGTTGCGATTATAAATAACGATCTTGCTCGCATTATGGATTGGAGTACCTCTTACGGTCTAAACGTAAATCCAAATAAAACGCAACTTATCATTGTGGGTACTTCAAGAATGATATCTAAGATTAATTTACAAAATCTTCCTAAAGTGAGTATTAATGGAACAGTCATTCCATATAGCGAGGCTGTAAAAAACTTGGGCATCATCATAGACCAGACATTTTCGTGGGAACCACAATTAAAAGAAGTTAGCAGAAAAATATTTGCTACTGCTAAATCCATTAGCAGATTGCGTAACTTCTTGCCCATTGCCACTAAAATTGCACTGGCTAAATCACTACTGCTACCTGTCCTTGATTATGCGGATGCTAGCTATCTTGACCTTACTGAGGAGCAATTAAATAAGCTTGAGCGACTCCAGAACCTATGTATTAGATACATATTTGGTTTACGTAAGTATGATCATATATCCGAATTTCGATTAAAACTCAAGTGGCTCCCAATTCGCCTTCGCCGGAATACTCATTTTCTGTTTCTTCTTTACAACGTACTGTTCAATCCGTCTACTCCGTTATACTTGAAAGAGCGTTTCAATTTTATAGGGTCTACAGCTCATCGCGCCACTACAAACATGATGCTGAAAACCCCAACACATTATTCGCAAGCATATAATGACTCATTCACTGTCACAGCCATAAGGCTATGGAATAGTTTACCCTTTGATGTCAAAAAAGCACAAACTTTAAGAATATTTAAAAATCTCGTAATCACACATTACTTAAAAATTTAAGCCGTCTCATCAACACTGTTTATTCATCTATATTATTTAAGATGTATGTAGTTTGTGTATTTTTTTTTATTTTTTGTACGTATTAGTATTATTTATTATTCATATGTATATAAATTTAGCTATTGCTATAAATGTATACTTATATTGTAAAGTTTCAGTTAGCACATTCTACTCAATAATTTTATAAAGTCTCCTCTACCCAAAGGTTGTCTGGAAGAGATCGCTCATTAGCGATAAGACCGCCAATTTGTTATTACTTTTATTGTTTAATTGTTTTGTTTTCTATATGCGCAATAAAGTATATTATTATTATTATTAATTGTTTTGTAATTTTTGGTTAAGTATACAATTTTATATTATTTTATTTTAATTAACCTATGAAGCCTGACATTGAGCATTTGCAGTCATGGTATTTATCATTTATATACTCTGAAATTTTTTAGTATCTTTAGTTACATTATTTTTTAAAATGTTTCAAATTTTGAATATGATAGCAGTTGTATATTATTAGGAACTTTGTTGTAAAACGTGTGCATTGTCCAATAGAAGAGTTACTAATTTTGTGCAGACGTGTGTTATGCACAAAAAGCTTTCTTATTTCCAGTTAACCTGTACACACCACTAACACAACCACATCACAGTACAACATTTGGTCTCCTACCAAGTTGACAGATGGTCTAAATACAGCTGCAGGAAGTCGTTGGGCGTGGGTGGCTCAAAGGACACGTGGTAGGAGTTTACGTTCAAAAAAGTAATCTTCCGGCCGAGACGACAGTTTCCTAATCATATAAAATTATATAAAGAAAAATTTTAAATATAAAAAAGTCAAAGTACTGTTTAATAGTAAACTTACATAAAAATACTTTAAGTTTGATTGTGTTCCATTTTGAACCCCTACTTTTAGATTTCGGTCCCTCATCTCAGACATAAAAAATAATTAATAAGCTTCAATATGATTGAATTGTTTATTCCCTGTGAACTGAATGGCACAACTAATTGGATATATTTTTAATTGAAATAAAATAACATCCAATTCCCTTATCCCTATTTTCCCTGTTTCTTTTTTCCGCTCTCAATTAACTTATTCAGAAACCTTCTGCGTGGGCTCAAAAACTCTCTAAAGATTCAACACAATGGGACGAATACAAACAACAAAGGCAGCACCAGCAAGTTTATGTAAAAAAAGCGTAAGTCCAATATTTAAATTTATAAAGTAACTAAGCAGTTTTGCAATTGAATTGATTTTATCTGCAAAATTGATAAGTACTTAATACTTTTTTATATTAGGAACGTCGATTCCAATTCTAATGGCAGCTGTCGCACAGCTCTTCTTATATTTTAAGAACTAATTAAGATTATTTTTTTTATTTATTGATATTGGTATTTTGGTACTGAATCCTCGATGCACAAGTCTGACTCCCACTTAAACTTTTATTTTATAGCGTGAACACTTATAAAAATTATACCCTATAACCTTTTTGCACTTTTCCGTTTTTTTCAGTGTTAGTATTCATGGTTGTTTATGCATAAAACAACAATAATTGAGCAAATAAATGGTCTTTTAGTCGATATACATAAAGGTATTAGCACACTAAATAAAAAATTACATTGAATTTTCTTCTAAAGTGTAAAAAAGTTTTTTTTTGTTGACTTGTGTAATTTGTGATACTCATCCGCAGTGAATGCTTGTGCGATTGATAAGAAGTTGTGATGAATCATATCGGTACTACCACTACAAATGGCGACCATCATTTTTAGGGGTAAGTTTTCGTTTTGGGCATTTTCTATATAGGTGGTGAACCACAACGATTCAGTTCGAGTGAAACCTCTTTTTATCTTGCCAATTTGACGCAAATGGGATTTATTTTTTATACAACTAAGGTGGCAAACAATCTTACGGTCCGCCTGATGGTAAGCGGTCACCGTAGCCTGTGGACAGTTGCAACACCAGGCAGGGGCATCACTCGCGCGTGGTCAGAAATCTAATAACTTCTTTCTTGAGAGACCTCATACTGTAGTCCTTAAAGAAAACCTGTTTTGATGATAACGTCGAAAGTTGCTGCTAACTGAGCCGTAGATAAGGATCATCAGCTTCTATTATTCATCGTTGTCGACAGGATCATTTCATGAATATCAAAATTTCCAATCCCATCAAATTAAAAATAAAAACCAAAAATTAGTTCGGTAGCAAGTACCGCACGACCAACTTTTCTTGAGAATATTTTTTTTTAATTTGAGAATTTACGTATGAAGATTGATATTGCGTTTTTTTTAGCGATAAAAACAAATCGCTGGGCCGGTTTTGCTCAACTCTACAGATCTAAGTCATGACGTGCCGTATCGATTGATATGGTCACGAGAGCAGTTTGGTCCATTGGTTCTTGAGATATCGAGGGGCAAAAAAGCTAACACACACATAGACATTACTCTAAAAATGATGCCAAACGATTCTCTAGGTCTCAAAACGTAAAGAAAACGCAAATTTGGCGTTTTCGAATTTCAGACCTATTATAATAACTTCTCTTTAGAGAAGTTAAAAATCTTTATATACAGAAATTGGTACAAACCATGTAATGTTTTCCCTGTCTTCCGAGCTAGATTAGTGTCTGTGTTACAGAAGGTAGTGTCTTCTCTTTCACTGATATTTACTATTATAGCGGTAAATATTATTATAACAAATTGTATTATTTATTATTATTACGATTTTTCAGGAAATTTACGAGGGTATTGGGTTTTTATATAAAACGAAACCTCTGTAATTTTTAAACTTCACAATCAGACCTAATCCCAAATTAGGTTTAGTCTGGTTTTGTTTTTAGGCTATTACTGTATATTGTGTCTGACATACTGTACGGTTGTTATGATTATATATGTTATTGTCAAGAGCTACCAACGCTAAAAGCGGTTGCCGAAGCCTATACATGGACTCCGCTCGCAACACCAGGGGTGTCACTGGGTGTTGCTGACCCTTCAAAAATCTAATAACTTCTTTCTTGAAGAACCCCATACTGTAGTCCTTAGAGAAAACCTTAAAGCCTACTTAAAACCTTAAACTACGAAAGCCCGGTTCATATTAACTTTAACTTTTTTTTTTTTAAATGTTCTATTACGATATGGTATTATTTTAGGTTAGTAAAGTTCTTTATATTAAAACACCATAACACACACAGCCTAACCTACCCCAATCAAAGCACTTATACTAAATTTAAGTTTGAATAATCCGAGCTTTGACTAGTCATTCCTCAGGTTTGACGAACGACAACAGCTTGGCTCTGCGGTTTCTACAATTCGAAGCACAAACGGAGGCACGGAAGATATTGTACCTACCTTTTGAGCGGACACCCCATTCAATAACTGTCTATGCCCGATGTCGCTAACTTTGCCGATTGTTTTGGATTGATAAACACACTAAATTTTCATTACACTTTAACTTTTTTTAACCACATTAGGTGTAATGTATAATTACAAATGGTTAACTACCGCAACAGAAAGACACTGTTTCTGCACTTCAAGCTTTAACACTTACAATCATCACAGACCACGCTCACCTAGTGATGTTCTACATCACTAGTGATGTGCCTACTACAACAGTTTCACACATCATAGTTTTTGAAGTTACGCGCTTCTAAATAACAGAAAAACAGAAATTATAAAATGTGAATGCTCAGTGTGTGTATACCCTTATTCCCTAGGGTAAAACAAGAGTCCTTGTAATATCCAATATAATGGGATCAAATATGTCAAGGCTGTAATTTTTTTCTTGCTGTAATTTCATCGACTGAGCATCGTTTAAGTTATGTATGACATGATTTATTATGTCTCTGCCGAGGACTTTGTAAGAAAATCAAGGGATTATCGCGTAATGGGTCTTTAATGTATTATTACATAATGTTTTAGTAAATCTTGAACGAGAAATATGGAAAATGTGTAAGTTACCATTTAATTAACATTTTTAGGGTTTCGTACCCAAAAGCTACAAACGGGACCCTATCACTGACTTCGTTGTCCGTCTGTCACCAGGCTGATCTCATGAACCGCGATAGTTAGACAGTTGAAATTGTCACAGATGATACATGCCATACAAAAAACGTGATTTTTTTGTAGTAATGGTACGGAAACCTTCTTGCGCGAGTCCGACATGCACTTGGCCGGTTTTTTTTATACCACCAACCAAGGTGACAAACATGGTTATAGGCCTATGAAAAGCTGCAACTGGGGTTGCCGATGCACTGATTCACCTTGTTGAGTACCTACACTGAGATTTTGGGCGCCAATTTCATCTTCTCATCCGAAAAACCGAATAAAATAAATATTTAAGAAGGCCCCCTACAACAAACGTAATTTTTTGCTCGTTTTTATAGATA
Organism: Apoda limacodes; assembly: GCA_946406115.1. NCBI lineage: Eukaryota > Metazoa > Arthropoda > Insecta > Lepidoptera > Limacodidae > Apoda > Apoda limacodes. Next base: position 16,928,485 of record OX291559.1, read on the forward strand.
ATATTATGGAACCCGTCGTGCGTGAGTCCGACTAACTCTTGGCCGAGTTTATTCAAGAAATTAATAATTTTCTTCTCCTTGCGAAAACTTCAAAACAGGACATCAATTTAAAAACTGTGTAAGGAAACCCATAATGATTTCAATTCTGCATTTAACGATACCGCAATCAATGAGGCAATGAATAAATGTCGAATATTTTTTGATATGTATAAGAAGCGAAGTATTTGTTTTCCCAAATATTAATACATTGTTGTAGTGGGTAGAATTGACTATATGTGTGCCAAATTTCAGCTTTGTCTTTATAGTCTCTGAATAAAGCCACTACATACAAACGGACGGACATGGCGTAATGAGGGTTCCCTTTTTGACTACGAAGCCCTAAAAACGACATTATTAATGAGTCAAGTTTCCTGTAGCATATTTTGGGGTTAGTTAACAAGTCAATTTCTTAGATCTACCCAATAATAATAAAACGGCCAAGTGCGAGTCGGACTCCGGCACCTAGTATTCTGTACTACCGCAGAATGTACGAACCGGACTCGCACTTGACCGATTTTTGTTATTGTAGTTTTAATAAAGAGCTTATCTACACTTGAATCGTTTTAAGTTCGTATGTTATACCGTTTTTACTATTAAGCAAAAAACAAACAATAACATATATCTTGTATACCACTTCAAATTTGTGCTTATTGTTTTGGTGTTTCTTATTAGAAAGTTCGCCATAATAACACATAAAAGAATACAGAAGAACCTCGGTTATTCAAACTTATTGGGACCGACACTAGTTCGGATAATCGAAAAGTTCGGACAATGGAAATGGGGGTATTTTGGGTGAAGATCAAACATAAACAACATATTTTACGTAACAGTACAGTATATTAAAATTATATATAATGAAAAAGGAAAAATTCGGCATTCACGTTTCTATCTGCGCGATGTGAAAAATAGGCATATACACGCACACATTAAAATTGCGAGCGGAATCTCCGTTAGCGGACTAACAAAGACGCGTTTCAACACGCTCCATACCTACCTTTGCATAGAGCGGCAGCAAATAACAAATTCGCGCCAACAAACGTTCGGATAATTAAGAGTTCGGATAAACGAAGTCAGCGTTCGGATAATTGAGGGTTCGAATAATCGATGTTTTTCTGTAATATAAATAAGCCGTTATTGCTGCTATTTAATTCGTTTAACGAACATTATTTAAAATAAAAATTAAGGTAAACCTAATTATCTTAAACTAAGGCATTCTCGGAATTCGATTGGTCTTCTCTCTTAATAGCTTGTCTTTTGACAAAGGCCTCCTCTAAGGCTTTCTACTTGTTTATGCTTCTACTTACATCGGCGTAAAAGATAGGGCCTTTTAAAGGCAGGACAGACAAAGAAAAAACAGATAGACAACAACAAATACTTAGTAATTGGGGTCTGTTCTCACCCCTTAGGTGTGGCATTCCAAAAATGTTTTAATTGGGTCCATGCACTTAGCGACATTAAATACCAAAGTTTTTTTTATACCACTAAGGTGGACAACAAGCTGACGGTCACCGCAACCTGTGGAAGTTTGCAAGGGGCGTCACTCGCGCGTTTCCGACTATTTAAGAACCCCATATTGAAGTCCTTTAAGAAGGCCTTGGCAGGGAGCTTATTCCACAACTCAACTCAACTCAACCTAAGGGTTCGCGAGATGAAGTTCCTCTGAAACCGCACTGTACGTGACTATGTAAGTTCTGATGTGCGACTAAACATGGCACGAGATCCTTCCTATTCTCAGTTAGATTGCTTTGCATATAAAAATATTTAAAATCTGGTTAGTAGAATAAACAATGGGGCAATACGCGAATATAAATAGTAAAAAATAAATGTATACTTACAATATAAACATACAGATGAATTGGGATGGTTAAGAATAGATAGCTGTGCAAAACACGAAACTGTAGAGTTACTGTTGAGGAAAATGTAATAATGTAGGTAACAAAAGTACATCGGACATTTTCAAATTAACAAAATTGTTAGTACGTTAATATTAGCTTGTGAGAAATTTAAGAAAATATTATGATCTGTCTGAATTTAGTTTATATTACGTTCGATTTCAAGTTCAAAAAAATAATAAAAAATTTCAGAGTATATACGGCGTTATTAAGTTAAAATTTTATTCGGCCATTATTTTTTAATAAGTTTACAAATTTTGCTCCAAATACATTTGTAGTGGTAGCACACAAAGACTCATTTTAACACGCTATAGTTGCACACACTTATAATAATCTTACGGACACAAGGCGTGAAAGAAAGGTCCTTATGTGGTCAAAAAAGACAGCTGTATTTCACACAAAGCCATCTCTTAATTTGTGATTGCTCTTGTGTTTGGATTATGTGAATTTTTTATCCTTGAATGTATATTATTTAAAAATTCAATCCTGTAAACAGTTGTTGGCACAAAATTCCCTTATATTACTTTTATCCTCCACTACGACTGCTGGTGATCTAAGTTTAATCCCACCTTATCTATTGTTAACTTTTCGTTGATTTCGGTAAGATTTTTTAGTTGATATCGATTATGTAAAACATCGCATTTTTATCGTTTTTTTTTTGCAACTACCATAATACAAAAATAAGTTACTTATTAAGTTATATGTGAATTTTAAAGTTTTATTTGATTGTATTTAAGTAATTTTGTATAATCCTATTTTATGTAATAGAACCAATGACCTTCTAAGTAGAATAGAACACGGTTCCAATGATGATTTTGAATACCCACCTATATTTTTTTTACTGAAATCAACGGAAACTATTTCAACTAGCTAGGTATTTTGGAGATAAGTTTTATATAAATAAAAAATTACAAAAAGCTAGGTAGGTAGATAGGTAAAGTCGTTTTTGTCGGATGCTGGATCAGGGAGTTCATTGCGAAAAAGTCTAGAATAGTCAAGTTACGCGTTGTATGTACCTATGGAAATGTAGATACATCTTGCCTCTCAAAACTAAACAAGAAAGCTTACTGCCAACAGTCTCTCCGGATTCGGGAATTCGAGATAGCAAGTAAGTCTAACCTTATGACCCGTGAAAGTACTAGCATAACGAGAGAGAATTTCACGAGTCTGAGATCTTCGAGACTTGTCGCAGTAAGCTCCAAGGTCTCGAGAGTTGAGATGTGTGAGATGAGGTTTCATTATTATTTTCATTACATTTTTGCCATAATTTGAAAAATAGCTCTTATTAAACATAAGTTTAGTTTTAAATAAGATACTAAATAATGGCAAGGGCTCGCCGTTTTGGGTTTCACGACTAAATTCAGTAGTAGAAAGCAGCAATCCGGTATTTTTCATTATTGATCTATTGATGAGTGAGCGCCTCGACGAGTGCAGACTTTAATCTTAAAATCATAATATAAAGTAAAATTTCGGCAACTCCGGATATTATCGCAAAATTCATTTTGTATAAAACAATTTGACGGCATTTATCGTTAAGTCATTGAATATTTAATTTAATAAATAAAACAATAAATGGAAATATGTTTCGTCCTTATTTGCCAATACCGCCAATATAGGTCAAAGTGTTGCTGGGAACAAAGGTTACACGTTTGACACAGCAAATCCTGTCAGATTGGAGTCATCACGTGTTACAGCCAATTCTAATGGATCAACCTCGATCCTGCACAAGCTATCCTCTTACTAAACATTAGCAACACAGTACAGTCAAGTGCAGAGTTATGTTTCCATCGTCTAAATGATAAAATGCTTTTTTTTTGCTCCACTGAACGGCATGTTTTTGGTACGAGTACATTTCGATTACTTGTGATTCTAAAATAAAATTATTTCATTCAAGAGTACGGTGGTAACTTTTTAGTTTTGTTAGAAATAAATAGTCGATTATTTATTTTATTGTGATTCTTTTATTTATATAATCCTAACGGACAAACATTTCATACTTTCTAACTCAAATTCTGGATACCACGATAAGATCTTCACCAAAATAAGGAACAAACGTCTAGGGACGCTACCAACCAACACAAAAAGTTGACCTTATGATACTAATTATGTTGAAGATATCGAGTAACATACATACATAAATAACTTATATTAAGAACAGATATCAAATAAGTACGAGATTTTGTAGGTCAGACAATAAACTTTCAATGTGATCTTGTGGGATATCAAAGTACAGCTTGTGAGAGTTTAAAATGTTTTATATGTATAATTTAAGTTTTATTTCAATTAAAATTTAAATCTCACTTTTATTTAACCAATCCTTTATTGCATTTTAAATTAATAAACGTTACTTTACTTACAATATTACACGATCTTACATTTTTTTTTTACATTATTACTTTGATTCACTAAAACATTTTATATCAATACCTACCATTACTTTTCGATAAGAAACAAACATTTATGCACAATACAAATGAATATGTATTTAAGCAACGCTCTTTTTGTATGTTGAAGAAAACATTACGTAAGATAAAGATTATTGTTTAACATATTTATTACTTCACTCTACTTGTGCAGTCTACTGTACACTTGTAAAGAGGGTTAATACTAGCATCAACGAGATTAGAGAAATATATGTCAATGCTGAATACTTTGCACCAAAGTCTTTACGTTTGTATTCATTGGAGTATCTGCCACTTTTGTTTATGTAACTATATCTTAGCATGCAATGAATTACTTGCCCCAATTCGGTGTAAGTGATTCTGCGAAATCAGTCAATCTTTCAGGAAGCAAGGGTGGCCTTCACCTGATAAACGTGCTAAGCTCTAGTAGTTTCTTGGAGTAAAAAGTTACTGGCTTTTTGTTGTTTCTTTTTGCTTTTGAAGTGTTAATATTGAACTTCCTTAGATTAAGTAATAGACTTAGGAATTTGTTATCAAATTTTGTACGAAGATTGGTATTTTCGTACCATAAGTAAAACATTTAAAAATACTTAACATCCTCCATTACATAACAAAAATACAACTAAGTAGGTATATAGGTGAACATCAAAAGCAAATCCCTATCTAAATAATAGGTTGGGGAAAAAGTGTCTTCCATTTTAAAAACTTAAGATATTTTTTTCAATGTTTATTTACATTTAAAAACAGTGTGCCATTTTGTTCGATGACTTTTTACCATCGTGTAGGTAGTGACATAATCCCGTTGCTGTAAAATTTTGGGACTTCTGATCAAAACGCGACAAATAGATTTGGCAGTCCTCTCTTGATGTTAACCTGACACCGCCTAAATAATTCCGAAGAGACCTAAAGAAGTGGAAATCTGAAGGCTCAAGGTGAGCTCAAGGTGGGCTTTATGGTGGGTGAATTAACACCTTCCAGGCAAACTCTCTTAATTTTTGTTAAGTGGCTAAAACGTGTGTGGTCTAGCGTTGTCGTAATGAAAGGCACCCTTTCTATTGATCAATTCCGGCCGCTTTCTCTCAACTTCTTGCTTTAATATCATAAGCTGTTGGCAGTAGAGATCCGAATTGATGGTTCTACCCGGCGGTAAAAGCTCATAACGGACAATGCCCTTCCTTTCCCACCATACACACAGCATCACTTTATTGTGAGTTAACCCGGGTTTTGGCACAGTCTGTAAAGCCTGACCGACCTTTGATCACATCCTTTTTCGCACGTTCTTGTCTTACGTGATTCACTTTTCATCACCAGTTATCAATCTCTTAAAAACGGTTCGGTTTTTTACGTCTCAATAAAGCCAATGATTACACGATTCATAAAGTTTATTTCAGTGAGATCGTGTGGCACACAAATATCGAGCATTTTCCTGTACCCAGCTTTTTTCAAATAGGTCAAAACTGTTTTGTGGTCAATTCCCAGTTCCTTAGCTATGTCGTAACTACTGATATGCCGATTTTGTTAAACTTTTTTTTAAAAATGGCCTCCATTTTATCCGTTATAGGGCGACCAGAGCGTTGTGCGTCTTTGACGTCAAAATTTCTGGATTGAAAACGCTTAAACCAACTTTGTGCTACTCTTAATGACACTGCTTTAGGACCATAAACGTCACAAATTTTTTTTGCGGCTTGCGTTGCATTTTTTTCAAAATGAAAAACAAATGAAAAATAGCGGGAAACAACATTTTACTATTTTGTTTCTTATTTTGAAATGATATCAAAACCAGCCATAAACAACCAGTACAGCCAAAGAGATTTTATATATATTATGCAATAAAAACTTTTTAAGATAAAAATAAACAACCAGCTTCAAAAATATGCACTAAAAAGGTAAAAGTAATTACTTATTTTCAAAAATCAGATCTGAATTACAGTTTGAAGTTGATTTCTATGTACCTAACAGATTATAGCACACTTCATCATGAAACCAACTTCAAACTGTAATTCAGATCAGGTTTTTGGAAACAAGTAATTATTTTTTTTTTTTTTTTGAAGCCGGTTGTTTTTTTTTGTTAAAGAGTTTTTATTTTTTACTTTTTAGTGACGAATTGCTTTTTCCGTACTCTTAAAACATGAATACTAGTAATAAAATATTATGCAATCATCAACATAAAAGACGTTTCACCAGTTCGAAATCAAGACCGAACCTTTTTTTGATCAAAAGTTTAAGTTTTAAATTCAACATTAATGTGGGACCACTTCGGAAGTGTACCCTTTAAAATTATTAATAATTTATTATTTTTTATAATTATTTGCTAATTCGTCTATATATGAAGGAGTAATGCCCGAACATACATAAAAGAAAATATAAACATATAACATATAACATATATATATATATATATATATATATATATATAATATATATATATAATATATATATATATATAAGTGTACCCTTTAAAATTATTAATAATTTATTATTTTTTATAATTATTTGCTAATTCGTCTATATATGAAGGAGTAATGCCCGAACATACATAAAAGAAAATATAAACATATAACATATATATATATATATATATATATATATATATTTAAGCACAAGAATTGCTCATTTGTATGTTTGTACACTCATGAAATTTGGCATATATTTCTAAACGAAGCGGGGGGGGGGGGGGGCAGCTGGGGGCAAGTGCGGGCAATTGACTTCCTTACCTATTAATAAATTCCGCATCGCATGACAAAACGTAAATAAATTCACAAGGTTTAATGTATATTGTAGAAAGTATTGAAATATTCAGAATAACAATAAGATTTTGACATCCGTTTTTAAAATTGCCGCCATTTTCATTACCACTATATCAGATTTGCCAAAACGCAAGGCCATTAAACAGTGTAAAAATATGAAGGTATAGTGTATTATCGTTAAGAATAGCATTTTTAATTTTATCTGGCATATTTTTGATGTGGAAAGAAAGGATCGATTATGTGGAAGGAGAAATGTTAAGAAAAACTATTATTTTATTAAAAACGAGTTCATTAAATCAATCTCTATGAATTTAACGTTAGATAAACAGTGCTATCGTTTTCAGTAATTAATTATGAAAACAAAACATAAATTATATTTGTTGCTTAATTAAATACAAAAAACAGATCCTTGATATAAATAAGGCTTAAAAGCTTCCTGAGATAATGTTTATAAGTAATTGAACAAAACTGCTCTCCCGTAAAAATTTAATTAATTATATAAAGTTTTATCAAAGCGTTTTGTTTTGCAGGAAGTTTGAAACGAGAAAAAACTGATGGATCAAGTAGCAACAGCGATGAACAGGACAAATTAACGACAATATCGCATATGTCTTCATCGGTCACCACAACCACAACAGGTTATATTCCGCCGACGGAACTACCTAGACCAAGTTCCTCTAGATATCTGGCTCTGGCGCCGAATCCTGATTCATTGATGGATGTGGTTGACTACAATGAAAATTATATCGGGCGATATGTTGGACGGGCACACATGTTATCAACCGAAAAGAAGAAGGAATTGATTGAAAACTGATGGTCCCGTTCCGCGACCTATAACTTTGCGGAAGATGCAAAATATTTAAAGAGAAAATTTTATTATTCTTGGTTGGAAACATACTCTTCATGATTGGTATATTCCAGGCGCCAAAAAGGAGTATTTTGTAAATATTGTACGTTGTTCCCACCAAATCCAAATTCATTTAGAGGCATATTGTGATCATTTACTATAAGGCCCCTTTGTAAGTTCAAAGATATTCACGAGCAGTGCAAAAGGCACATTGAAACCCACTTCCATAAGGAGGCATTGAAAGCTGCTAAATCTTTTCTCGAAGGTGTGCCTGTCAATTTGCAACTGAACAAATATTCCCAGGGAACTATTGAAGAAAATCGCAAAATTATAATATCTATTATTTCCTGTTTATTACGTTTTGTGGGTAACACGACTTAGCACTGAGAGGTAAACATTATGGTGAAGGTATTCTCGAGGATTTATAGAGGCTGCGAATTGACGCGGGAGATTTAATTTTAAAGAAACACATTGAGTAAAGGAAAAAGAATGCAAGCAACCGTTCAGTGGATGTTCAAAATGACATTATTGGTATTTGTGGAAGCGTTATTAAGGCTGATATTATGAAAAAAGAGAAAGAAGTAATAGCATATAGTGTGCTAGCAGATGAAACAGCTGATATTTCTGGCACTGAACAACTATCGATTGGGATGCGCTATTGATGACGAATCCAGTAAGCCTAATAAATGTTTGTCGGATTCATTGAACTAAAAGATTTGGATGCGAAATCGATTGCACATAGCATAGATGAGTTTTTGACAAAAGAAGATCTGAATATAAATATATATGCGTTGTTGTTGGTTTTGATGGTTGTTAAACGATGTCAGGAAAAGACGGAGGGGTACAAGCGATCTTACGCAAAAAGTACACCAAAGCCCTCTCATTCTTTCATTGCTCGTCCCACAAACTGAATCTAGTTATCAATGATCTAAATTCACTTCCTGAAATTGGAAATGCTATGGGAACCACCAAAGATACTATAAACTTTTTTCGGGAATCAGTTTTGAGGAGGAAGTTGATACCTAATATTTCCAGACTTTGCGAGACAAGATGGAGTAAGAAACAAAAAAACCATCAGAGTTTTTAAATAATTCTGGAAGCCTTACAAACATTATCTCAGGAAGGAAATAGTGCAACACGGAGAAGTGCCTTCCAACTGCATGCCGCTACTTCCAGAATTGCTTTCATTCTCGGGATTATGTTGGTAGCCAAATACTTGGCTTTGATGGAACGAAAAATACGAAATCTGTAGCTTTGGACGTGGTCAAAGCCTCGGAACACGTTAAAATAATTTTACTTTTAATTAAAAACCACCGTGAAACCCGGAAAAAGTGACAGACGAAATTATAAAGGAAGCTACTGCTGTTGCCGAGAAAGTCGGACTGGAGGAGGACATTATTTCAATGCTGCGTATTACGGGGAAACAAAGTCATAGAAGCAATCATCCAGCTGAAAGCCCTTCAGAATACTGGAAGAGGTCTTTAGTAATACCATACTTGGATTCAATTATCACATCCCTTGAAGTACGTTTTGCTGAAAAAAACACGCCATCATTAGCATTATCTAAGTTACATCCAGCGCAGATGCAAAAGATGACAACTGAAAATCTGAAACAAACTTGTGAATCTATTGCCCAGTTTTATGATTTACCGAACATAAAGAATGAAATCGAAATTTGGCAGCGATTGTGGCACAATAGGCTTAATCTAACAAATCTTACAGTTGTTGATGTCCTAAAAGAAACAAATACCTTCTTTCCCGAAACGGAAAAAGCATTGAAAATTTTGATCTCTTTACCATGCACGACATGTACAGTAGAGCGATCCTTTAGCAGCCTCAGAAGACTAAGAACATGGCTAAGAAGCACCATGGCAGAAGATCGCCTTAATGGTCTGGCCATTAAGGCGATCAAAAAACCTAAATAATTTTAATGATAAAGTGGTTAAAAGTTTTGCAAAAAATGTTTTAATTAAATATTATTTTTGTTAAAATAAATAATTATTACTGTGTTTAAAAGTTTGATTAAGTTATTGTGCTATCGAGGGCTTGAGAAGTTTTATACATTGGTATCAGAATCGTTCTTATTACAATCGTCATCGAAGCAAAGACTTCCAAAGTGTAACGCTTCATGCTTGTGACTGTACCAGGCGTTCATATTTGTTATCCTCCATAATATTGCCCCATTGCCCCTCCGTTAGTCATAAGCTGGCGACGCCCTTGGGTATGGACTAATATTATCCAAAAACTGCAATTCTGACAATATTACATACATAGGGGTCATACCTTATATATTTTCATCCCCTGTGTTGCCCTCTTGGGGATAATTAATCCAACTATTAAACAAAAAATTATGGACACTTTCTGTTTTAGTGCTATCAAAAAATGATTTTGTAAATATTTATATAACTATTACGTTACGACTACGCTTTACTAAATTTTTAAGTATAATTAACACGTAAAACTTACGTTAGTAAGCGTAAGTAACGCTATATATATTTCAAATTATGTGCGATACCTACATAGTTAAAAAAAATACTATTTAATTTAATTGTTATTAATTAGCAATGCTACCTACATTATATTCAAAACACCAGGTAATTCAAATTTGTTGTATCTATCTTAGGAACGAGCTACTCAGAAATATTTGAATAGAAAAGCAATAAATTAAATTATTAATAAATTTTGAAGCATAAAAGTACAGCGTATTTTAAAAGGTTCCAAGAACTGGACAATGAGTAAACAAACTAGTTGTTGGATGCAGAGGAAATGCAGAGAGAAATGTAAGTACTGAACATTACACTTCGTTGCCTTGTGCACAACCTCGTGTCTGAGTGCTGTCGATTAGTTCCTTCGAGGTTGAATGCATGTTATCGACACATCGATAAATCGATACCTGATATTTAAAAAAAATATAAAAGTTATCAGCCAGCCAGTCATCGGGAATCATAAAGCGTCCTTTCGTTCTATAACATATTGAGAATGAAATCCACTAACAAAAAATATCAATTTATGTTTATAATTAGGGTGTATAACGTGTGCGTCCAGGACTCAGGATACAAATTAATTTAAGTAGTCACTTGTGGTTTAAATTATGAAAACATGTAAGAGGAGACATAGAATCTTAGCGTTCAAAAAACTAATAGCTGTAATTATTAAAAATGCTTGATTACAGCTATTTCAAACTTTGTAATTCTTAGTCTTTTTTTAAACTATGAAATTAAACCTTTATGATTTTGCTTTGGTTAATCTGTTTATATGCTTTTTAAGAACGTTGGGTATTAGATAATGGCAAATTGGTTTTAATTTTAGCTATACGGACACCGCTCGGATTTTTCCGCATTTTAACAAACGGACGCTTTAATAAAATATTTTGTTTTTGTCTCAGATATTTGTTTTTTATTATAGAACGAAAACCTTCCCCACTACAATGACTTCCACAGAGAACGACTCTTTCATCAAGCGACCTCCCGCAATCTTGACCAGATGTGGGGTGTTGTCCTAAACTGTTTTTTCTATGACGTTAATCGCCATTCCAAAACAACATTTATCGATAGCAGAACTCGTGCCCGTCACTAAATCGATAAAAGCTCCATTTACTGAAGACGATATAGCGACCCCGAAACTGTCGAGTGTTCCAGTCGCTTTCAGCCGTTCGTTTGAAATTGCCTTATTCCACGAGCAAAAGGTATATGGTTTTTACATTGATTGATTTAGCCTGGAGTATTTAAAAAGTATTTTTTCCGTAATATTTAAAATAAAAAATCTAGAGGCCTAGCTTAAGAGTACTTTGTTTTAATTGGTCAAGTGTAAGCTCGAAAAAAATCCACTACAAGACTTATCCTTAAATTGTGTCCTTACTAATGGGGCACTGGCCTGTCCTAACATGGTGTCTTGGATAAGGGGGAATTGGACCATTGTCCATTACGTATTTTACATCGTACGTACTCTTTTGAATCTCTTCTCTCTTATTGGTTAAACTCGTAGTATTAATATCTGTCAGACCAAGCTTTGCTTAAAACTGATAAAGTGGTATATTATAATGTTCCTGGTCACTTATTTAACCACTAGTTACTTTTGATCTGGTGTTTTATGACTTAATGGACATACTACTGTATCCTCCTAGCCTACTTATATTAAAAATGTTAAAGTTTGAATTATTGTTACACAATCACGCTTCAACCGCTGGACGGATCGGGATGAAACTTGGCACACATATAGGTTAGATCCTGGAATAGGACACAGGCTACTTTTCATCTCGAAAATTCAAAAGTTCCCGCGGGAATAACTAGAACCGAGCTACAACGGACAATAGCCACAGCGATAGTCTGCTATAGTAAACTTCATTAGTAAAAATTCCACGGCGATAACCGAATTTAGGGCAGGCGGAGCCGCTGGAAAAATCTAGGTCTAATAAGCCTGAAATAGCTAGATATAACCGAGACATCTTTGCTTACATACATTAAAAGTGTTGCAGCGATGGGCTCACCACCTTCGTAGGACTAATGTGGCTGGTGAAAAGCGACTGTTCCTACCGTTGGGATGTGGGTGTGTTTTGGGGATTAAAACCGTGATAATTATACGTACTAGTCTAAACATAAGGTAAGTAATTAATGGTCAATAGACGTCGGATAATCATAAAAATAGTAAAACCAGATTGTCTGTATACTTTTTGCAAAAAGGACTACAACAATATCCAGAATAACCCTTGCGAGTGCAATTGCCTTGAAAGCCCGGCTGTGGCGACTGCAACATTACTGTGGAGCGAATGCAGCGCTGAATCCATGACTCATGCATACGCACCGTCGGTCGGGAATACCTGAAATTATATTTAAAATATTTGGTTTATCCTTAGGAGTATAGAGTTATTGTGTTTATTAAGTACTGGTCGATGATAGCAGTAGAGCATGTTTATGTCTTAGAATTTCTGTGTCGTTTTTTTTTTATTATTTGACGATGTTTGTTATTGCAGTACTTTTTAACAGCCTACTTATATTTGCTGACTAACTCTGGCCACGCACAAATATGTGGCCGGTTTTTTCTATAACGTAATGCCGTATTAAATCTCAGCTGGAGCGCTGCTTTTATGTGACGAATGGCATCAATTTTTGCTTCCGGACGTGTTTTTTTACAAGCTTTTATTTAGTTTCATCTGTCCCAATGTTTGTCATCAAATCTTGGAAATTAAATTTGATCCACTTCCCGGTTACCGATTGAGCTGAAATTTTGTATACATGTGTAAATTTCGCGTCAATGCAATATTATAATGACATGGTGCTGATCTGATAATGGAGCTGGAAGGTGGCCATAGGAACTTCGCAATGATACGACACAAACACATCGAGTTTGGGCTCGTTTGAATTGTCTTGACGAGTAGTTTGTCTTTCAATGATAACCAGGGTCTGATGATGGAGCTGGAAGGTGGTCATAGATTCTCTGTAATGAAACGACGCAACGCCATCGAGTTTCGGCTAGTTTTATATGCCTTGACAAGTACTCTGGTCTTAAATAATAAACTGGTCTGATAAAAGCTTGTTTGTAAAAAATATTTTTATTCTATTTAGTATTTAAACTGGTGGTCGCAGGAGCAGTTACAGAGTGATAGTGGCCGGTCCTCTTCCGATCATAATATAACCACCTGCTACTCAAGACAAAGTGTTTGGAAAAAGAGACTATCCTCCATACAATCCTTACAATGATGAGGCACTGTTAAGGCTTGGTGGAGCCCTTCAAGGGATTCAAACCATGTCGTTCTTGTACATGAGACATGAGATGTACATGCGAATGATTAAATAGTGGAATAAATTCACTGCCTAGATTTGTCTCTAACATGGGATTCTTCAAGAAAGAAGTGATTAGACTCTAAAGCCGACTGTACACACTCGACGAGAGTCTCTCGCCGAGATTCGACCGAGAAGCTTTCGGCAAGAGCACACCGTGTACAAACTCGTTGGTATTAGTCGAACTGCATTGAGATACCTTGACTTAGGCGCAAAAACCGACACTTGACCGAGCGTCGACGAGACAATACGAACGGCAGATAGCAAGACAGGAGAAAAACACCATGTACACACTCGCTCTCGGCCTAACTCGAGGTGTCTCGGCGAGTGTGTCACGAGTAATGCCCCCAGTGTTGCGAGCGTCCATAAACTGCGTTGACCGCTACACACCAGGTGAACCGTATGCTTGTTTGCCACCTTGCAATAAAAAAACCGTCTAGATAGTTTAAGCTTGTAAAGAAATTAAAAAAATCCATTTCTGAGTGTTCACCCCGATGCAAACCAACACTTTAAGCGACCATTCCATATCAACACCTAACTAGGTAGTAAAATTCAATGCAGGGCGCAAGGACTTTTTTTAAAAAGAATTAAAAATTAATATAAAATTTATTTACTTTACAATAGAGCGTGTTTCTTACATGGAATCTACAATAGAACTGACTTAAAAACTAAGAGCTCGAGAGGAGCCTGGCGAACGCCGTGCGTGTGGTCGTCCGAGCGTTAGTCAAAACAATCCGGCGCCCACGCGCTTTCGTGGAGGTTTAGTTTTGCTGACTGGGTATTTCTACGAACCTGACCGTAGGACCAGCAAGCATAACTCCTCCTCCCTTAAGTTCGAAGTCATCAGAGGGATTATTTTCAGTCTGATGATTTCGACTCATTAAAATAAAAGATTTATATTTGTATAAAATAAGGGTTACAATGCTTACAACTATGATTATATATAATATTAATGTCCCGATGCTAATGCTATTCACTTTTATCACACTTTTACATTCACTATATTGACTTTCACTTTCACTGTTTTGCAGGTTACGTGCCAGTTGGTGCAGATTTGTTAATTCTGTATGATCCAAATTAATTAAGGTTTTTCTTAATGGTTTTTCGTCTTGAGTCGGCAACTCTGGAAAATGAATTATAGGAAGCTTCTCAAAAATAATTGCTTCACCTAGGTACTGGTGTTTTTTCAGGGTCACGTCTTTGATTTTACCTTCGCAGTTGTCATCCAGGGTTAGTATGTAAGTACCTTTAATTATTTCTCTAGACTCTTCTGAATTACAAAATTATGTCATCATTGTTTCGGTCTTACAATAAATTATCCAGCGATCTTTTTGTATTAACTCTATTTTTAAGTCTTTAATTTCAGTTACAATTGGAGTGCTATTTCTCTTCTGGATATTTCTCTAGACTCTTCTGAATTACAAAATTTTGTCATCTTTATTTCGGTCTTACAATAAATTATCCAGCGATCTTTTTGTATTAACTCTATTTTTAAGTCTTTAATTTCAGTTACAATTGGAGTGCACGTACTTAGATTTTTGGAAAAGGTCATAAGTGCTGTAATACAGTTGTCTTTTGTGGATGGCTGCAGTTCGGCCTCGTGGCACAGGTATGTAGCTTTGCTGATCCGTATAAAGATACGGTTGTAGAGGAAAAGTGCTTTCGACCCTTTCAATATCAGGTAGGGGGAGTTAGGTATGATTAGGGTAGTTTTATAGGTAATGGTATTACTTTGTAGTACGTGTACATATCCCTATTAACAAGTGGAATATTAAAAATGAACGTTATCTGACTTTGTTTAGAATAAGCTTTTACCTCTATACATTGCTCTAACATTAATAAATTGTCAACATTTGCAGGGTACATAAGCTTATCTGTTTTTTCAATAGTTTTTTACATTTCTAACAGTTCATCTGGGTCTATTAAAGACTGATGCAATGTTTTAAATTTGCTAAAGGCTATAACATTTCCAATTTCATCCAATCTGATATAGAGCGTTTGGAAATTGTGAAAAAAGAGATTGTAGGTGTTTATTACTTTATTGATATTTATAGCTGTTTTAGTTTCATTAAAATGCTTTCTAATTTCCCAAATAGCTTTATCTAACTGAATGAAATTGTCTCTACTTGAGCTAGAGATATTGACAAATGAATCCACCAATTCGGCAACTAGCGTGATCTTTTTACTAAACGCATTCTGTCGCATTTTTACATCACTTATCAGTTTATCGTACCTTATAGCGTCGTCATTATCTAAGTTACCAGTTAATACCTTTATAAGGGAACCCAGAGGGTTTAGAATTCCTCGTTTGAGTCGTTTAGGAGGGATTAATTGTAAAATCTTTTTAATGGTTGTATTCATAAGATGGTCAGTCTGAGTCTTAATATCAGACATTTCATAATAAAATTTCCCTAAAAAGAAATTTGATACATGTTTGTTTAAATGAGCATATCGGTTAATATTAAATTCTAAATCTTCGTTAATTAA
This sequence comes from Apoda limacodes, assembly GCA_946406115.1. Classification (NCBI taxonomy): domain Eukaryota; kingdom Metazoa; phylum Arthropoda; class Insecta; order Lepidoptera; family Limacodidae; genus Apoda; species Apoda limacodes. The sequence goes on from OX291559.1 coordinate 16,944,676, forward strand.
ACTTAAATCTAATATCTTAATAATAGTCCAACTATCGTAACTAATAAAAGACTGTCCTTCTTTTATAGGCAGAATACCAGGATTCTTATCGATCCTTTGAAGTTGTAGGCTGCAGGTCTTGGTGGCTTAGGCTAGTAGCAGGAGTCCGCATCTGGGAAGAACGTTTTATATCTTTAACTGGTACTCTTGTATCACGTTTTTTTATTAAAATAGGTACGGTATTTCTAATTATTTCACCGGTGACTTTAGCCTTTTCATATCGAGGTTTGTCTTTACTACGCCGGGTATTTACGCCTTTGATAAAGACGTCATCTCCTGTATTAATGTTAAAATCTTTTTCGCCTCCCCGTTTTTCTATTATTTTTTCTTTACACTGTATAATTTTGTCCGTTAAATATTTATATAAGTATTTGGTTTGTTTGACATGGTCGCTTACTAATTTTTGTGTATACTGTTTGTTTAAATCTACGTCAAAAATACTAGTTGAGTCTGTGTGACCAAAAACTACTTCAAAAGGGGTAAGACCGGTAGTAGAGTGTATTGTTTGGTTATATGACATAATTGCGTAGGTCATTACGGCCGCAGCGTCACTAATTTTCTGTTCGTATTTTGCAATTCGGTAAATTTCTATAATGGTAGAGTGGAAGCGCTCTATTAGACCCATAGAGTTAGGGTTGTGTGGGGTGCCAATGTGAAGTTGGATTTTGTAAAAACTTAGGGTTTCTTGGAGAAGGGTATTATTAAATTCGGTTCCCGGGTCACAGCTTATTTTACTGGGTACACCAAAGCACGAAAAATATTTAATTAATGAACGTATTACTTCGGGAGTAGATCTATTGGGTATATCGTAAGCTTGTCCAAGTTTGCTGATCGGTCTATGATTGTCAAAAAATATTGGCCTTCTATCGAAAACAGATCCATGAAAATTTCCTGAAAGGGTTTATTTTGTGTTTGTGTAAGTTGCAGTTCAGGTTTTAAGGGTTTTCTGTCATATTTCATCTTTTTACATGTGTCGCAGGCGTTAATAATACTAGCAACTGTTAAGTCCATATTATTCCAAAAGTAAGTGCGTTTTAATTTCATAAGCGTTTTTTTAATGCCTCTGTGACAAGTCTTTCCCTGATGATAAGTGAGTACTATTAGTCTCTGCTCGTCCTCGTTTTCTACGTATATCACGCGTTTCCTACACTCATATATTTTAACAGTATCCTTTTTATATAATTTAATAACTGTTTCCGTAAACTGTTTGCGGTGTATATCGTATTCGAAATAAATAAATTATCTTATTTTAGGCTTAATATATTCTAATAAAAATTTCTTAACTAATTCAGGTTTATCTACTGGCATGTGTACTTCTAAAACCTTTTGCTTACTTCTTGATAGATTTTTTACTGATGTCTCGTTTCTATTCCATGTAAAAACAAGAATTTGGTTTGGCTTTGTATCTATTGCCTCGTCTAAGATAGGAATGCCTACCGTGTCTACATCTAAGGCAGAGTGTGCTGTGTCTGTTTTGGAATGAGCTGATATAGTACTTGAGGATGGACTACGTACTAGTGGAAACTGTGAGCTCTCTGACTCTGAGTCTGAAATCAATATGAGATTGTCATCACTCCTATTATCCAAGATAAGATCGTTTCTCGTTTTTATCGATGTTAACTTGCATAGAATCACTGTCGTTTTCTAAAGAGTTGAGTTTAATACGTGATCAGTAATGAGGGCATCAGCATTACTATTTTGCTTTCCATTTTTGAAGATAATATCATAATCAAACTCAGCCAATCGCAACTTCCATCTCGTGAGCTTACTATTTGGTTCTTTAATAGAATTTAACCATGAGAGAGGTCTGTGGTCTGTGTATATTGTAAACCTTCGGCCATAGAGTTAGGGTCTGAAGTGTTTATATGCCCAGACTATAGCCAAAAGCTCCTTTTCAATGGTACTATACCGGGTTTCAGTGTCATTAAGGGTTCGGCTGGCATAAGCGATCGGCTTATCGCTGCCAATGGGGCCCTGGGAAAGAACGGCACCAAGTGCGAAATTTGAGGCATCCGTCGTCAGTACGAATGGTTTCGAGCAATTAGGGAATTGTAAGAGTAGAGGCATTGACAAGGAGTTCTTTACATATTTGAAATGCATTTCTAAATTCATCGGTAGCTTCAACTTTATTACCTTTCTTTAAGCAATACGTCAATGGCTGTGTGATTTTTGAAAAATCTTTTATAAACTTTCTATAGTATCCTATGAGACCTAGGAAACTTTTTTTGATCTCTGTCGGTGTTTGAGGCAATGGGAAGTCGATTACGGCTTATATTTTGTCATAATTAGGAATAAGGCTGTAATTCTATGACCTAGATATAGTACTTCTTTCCTAAAGAATTCGCACTTATTTAGCGTAACCTTCAAATTTGATGCTCTAAGTCGGTCAAAGATTTTTCGGAGCTTGTCAAGGTGTTCCTGCAAGCTTGCAGAGTAGACAATTATGTCGTCTAAGTAGACTAGGCAGTGTATGCCTTGGAGACCATGTAGGACGTTGTTCATAGTCCTTTGAAACGTCGCGGGGGCCGTCTTAAGTCCAAAGGGCATCCTAGAGAACTCGTAATGTCCAGTTTCTACCGAAAAAGCGGTCTTGTGTCTATCCAATTCTAAGATCTCTATTTGGTGGTACCCACTCGCAAGATCTATGGTGCTAAATTAAACAGATTTACCTAATTTATCAAACAAATCGGTGATATTGGGCAGCGGATACTTGTCATCGTAATACGTAATACGTAATCTCATTGAGACGCCTATAGTCTATTACCATCCGGATCCTTTTTTCACCGGATGAGTCAGTCTTTTTCGGGACAAGATGTACAGGGGCACTCCATGGTGAATGTGACTCGCGAATTACGTCATCTCTTAATAATTTATTAACTTGTTTTTCTATTTCGGCTTTCAGTAACGGTGGGTGTCTAAAAGGTCTAAGTTATATAGGATCCTCGTTTTTTGTTCGAATTTCGTGTTTAACTTGATTGGTGAATGATAAAGGAAGCTCATCGCAATAAAAAATATCTCTGTATTCGTAACACAGATTTGTGATCGCTTTGCGCTCTTGTTCGTTAGTGTGTTCTAATCGTAATTTTTATAAATTTTGTTTTAGAAAGTCGTCTATTTCGAAATCGTTACTGTATTCTGTGTAGTTAAGTTCAATTTCGTTTTCATTAAACGCGTTAGATTTTAAAGGGCGACAAAATATATAGTTACTTTATCTTCAGAGGTATTTTGTATAACTGTATCTGCCAGGTAATTAGAACATTTAACTATTGCGCTGGGCATACGAACGCTAAGGCCAAAGTCCATAAAGTTCAATATTGATGTCCCATCTTTTAAGTCTACTGGAACTTTAACCCCAGTTTCTGTACGTGGTTCTAAATTTATTTCATGCGGTGGGCTATATAAAATGGGTATATTTGTAGCGCTGGTATGTAATATCTGGTCTTTCATATTGATAGTGGCATTTAATTATTTCAATAAATCTGAACCGATTAAGCCATCGTAGCGTTTATCTACGTCGTATATATAAAATTTATGTTTAGCTGTGCTTTTGAAAGTTTTTAAAAGGGGTATGTAAATGACTTCGTTGTGGTTACTACGAGCATGGGTGCTAATAACTTCAAATGAAAAGAATTCGTTAGCTTTTTCTGGACTTATAAATGATCGAGTGCTACCAGTGTCAATCAAAAAACGTGAATTTATTTCGGGGATCTCTATATGGGGTAGTTTAAGAATACCGTTGCAATTTAGGTGAACTATTTCGGTAGTTTGGTTCTCGAGGCTGTTGTGTGACAATTTGTGTCAACGCTTTCACAGTTATTAGCGTCTTCGGCGGAGGTGACCTCTTCTGTAAGGTTATGGGTATCGTCCTCTTCTGAATAATTATAGTCAGAGGGGTAGTAATCATCTATCTGCTCTAACTCGGGGTAGTACCCTTCACAAGCTTCTACATCATTGTTATAAAATAAATTTTGGGGAACATAGATCATGTTTTGCTTTACAGGGGGTGCAGTGCGCATTGAAACGTCTGCGTCGTTAGTGTAGTTAGATTTTTGTTGTTGTGTCCTAAATTGATTTTGTTGACCCATGTTGTTCGAGGCATGGGGCATAGCTTGTCTATTATAATTTGGGTTAGCGTTAAATGTAGGGCGGTAACCTTGATGAGGAATGCCAAACTTGAATTGGCTTTGTTGGTTGGGCATGCCAAATTTAAAGTTGTTTTGGTGGGGAACACCGTATCTAAAATTACCTTGATAGTTAGGTATGCCAAATTTGAAATTACTTTGATTTGGGACTCCGTATTTAAAATTTGGTTGGTTATTTTGATAACCTTGGATTCTGAAACCTTGATTATTTTGCAAGGGCATATAAAATTTGTTCTGGAATGGGGTTCTGATAATATTATTGTTGCGAGGAATTCCAAACGAAAAGTTTTGATGTAAGTTTTGGTATTGATTTAAAAATGGTTGAAAGCTTTGTGAATTTTGAATGGGTTTGATATTTGGTCTATTTTTATTTTTAGCATTATACTGAAATAAGACATTAACTTCTTCCATAACAACACTTAAGGCACTCTCTAACGTATTACAATTTTTCAAACGAACAACACGAATCATGTCTTCCGGTAGGTTATATAAAAACACATTTAAAGATGTTTTGTTGTAAATTATCATTTTGGCTGCCTTTACGCCTTCGTCAATAAGTCTATTTACTTTGGAAAAGAGTGTACTGCGTACAGATTGTATGCGGTCTCAAAAATCGGAATATGATTCGCCTTGTTTTAATTTTAAGGACTCTAACTCGATTGCTACACATTCTTCCGAACGTGGATCGCCAAAATGTTGAATCAACAAAGTATTTAAGCCGTCGCAGGTTTGTATGTCTTCCCTTTCACCCAGCAGGGAAGCTGCTTTACCAGAAAGTCTGCTAGTTATAGAGTGAAAGACGTACAGCACCTGAGCTCCATTATTTGGTGTAACAAAATGTCTTAATGCATATTCACTCTTTTTAATAAACAAGTTAAGCAAGTTCTCATCCCCCTCAAATTTTGGGATAAGACACAAAAATTCTTTTGGTATTATTCTAACTGAATCCATTTTTATAATAAATCTAAAAACTTAATACAAAATTTGTTAAAACACAATAAAATCAATATCTGTTTCAATAATGTAAGTTAACTATTTTTATTTTCTTTGTTTCATTTAATGCAAAAATGTTTAAACTGTATTCTTTAAATAACACAAAATCTTAAACTTAAGTAAAATATAATGCCTTTTTTTGGTGCAAAATATTTAAAATCAGATAATGTTCAGCAATTGTGACCGAAAATTACTAAAATTGTATACAGCTACCGGAATAGAAAGGAATAAGACGGAAAGTGAAAAGGTCTACTCACATAAATCTGCTCGTTTCCATGTCCTCCAGATATAAGCTGTCGTCCTCAGGCCGCCACACAGGAGACTAATTTTTTTTTGGTTCGAGGATTCCCGCACTTGTACAGTCCACACAAAAACACGGACGATTTTGACCAGAAATTATCGCGCGTAAGACCGCAAAAGAAACTGGAATCCTACCGGCTGCGCCAGTCAAATGGCGCAAGAACTTTTTAAAAAGAATTAAAAATTAATATAAAATTTATTTACTCTACAATAGAGCGTGTTTCTTACATGGAATCTACAATAGAACTGACTTAAAAACTAAGAGCTCGAGAGGAGCCTGGCGAACGCCGTGCGTTAGACAAACTATGACACGTGTTAAAAAGTACTTACTTTCGCAACAATGCATAAATAGTAGTTACATTACTGTCGAGGTCGTGCGGAATAAGTCGTGTCGTTTTTCAGTAATAGCTATCAAGCTTCTTGCCGGCTCTTTTCGATAGGATTTAACACTGTGAACCAATTGTAAAATAAAGCTAATTGTTATAAGTGGTCATGTTTTAGTGATCCAAAAAACCTATGACTAGATACTAATTAAATATTTTAACTTTGAATGAATTCTTTAGTGATTTCTTTAAAGAGCGAAGTACGCATCAAATTATATCCCGTAGGTTAATTAATATTTAATTTGAGTTATCAAGTAAACTCTTAAGAGCACGAATAGTTTTTCAAGAATCGTAATTGATAATAACTTCTTGTTGTGACGACACTTTGCTTTATGACGTCAGTTGACGTGACTTGAATTAATTGACGTGATTACAATTATTGAAATTAATGTTGTCAGTATCAAGGACTTTTAGAGTAGGATCGATAGGAAGAGGATGCTTTGGTAATTATGTTTATATTTAAAACTAGGTATTGTTCTCGGTTTTACTTGACGAGAATTTGGAATGCGTCGGACTAAATTGTATTTAGATTGATATTTTTTTAAATTCCTCTTTTTGTGTTCAAGGAAGCTACTCCTAAAACACATTTCTGTCACTTCTGCACTTAAATTGCATTGTCAGACAGTTACTCAGGCAATTACGTGTCACTTACTTTGCTGCTGCTACTGATAAAATCAATCAGGGGGGCTTGTAGCACTGCATTATCCTACAAATATTATTAATGTGAAAGTTTGTATATCTGAATGGATGTTTGTTACTCTATCACGCTTCGACCACTGAACGGATCGGGATAAAACTTGGCATACACATAGGTAAGGTCCTGGAAATATATAATAATAATAGCATATCGGCTACTTTTTATTCTGAAATATTCAAAAGTTCCTGCGGGAATAACTATAACAGAGTTAAACGAACTATTACTGCACCTATAGCATGCTATAGCAATTCATTGGTATAACTAATTACTTAATTAATTGGAGTAAATAAGGTGTTCCACGCCGATAACCGAATTTAGGGCGGGCGGAGCCGCTGGGAAAGTCTAGTACTATATATGTTATCTGTTTTGAGGAACAAACAAAACTTGGGAGTCATCATACTAGAATTCGGTCTTTTTTTCATTACTTTTTTGAATTGCATTGCAGCAACTCCATTTCATGTTCCCCCATTAATGACGTAACTAATTATATATATATATATAATAATATAATTATATATATATATATAATTAGTTATATATATAATAATCTAGTAGTCTTATCGAACTAGGTTTAGTGTCGTGGGCTCCCCTACTATAATTTACTAGATATATTGTGGTTTTGTTTATATTGTAACAATCACACTTTTCAGAAAGAGATAAATTCCCATTTTCCATGCTCACGTGACGTCTATTATTGATTTACCTGCTTGTTTGTCGCTTTTATGAAAACAATGCGATTCTATTCTTGTACGTTTCCCATATTTTTTCTATTAAACACTTGATGACATGGCCGAAGGTCGCAGTTAATTGTATTAAACCGGATGTCAGGATTTCCCGGTGTGAATTATTTCCTTAATTGAAAAAATAAATTCCAGTTATCCATAAATCTAGGTATATAAAATTTGAAATATATTTAGGAATTGGAAAGTTGTGTCTCTTGTGAGAAAGAAATAAAAAAAATTTAAATTCCTGGCTGGCCAAGCTATTCTGAGATAGTTTTCTTTAGATTAAGTTAGAAATGTAGGTACGCTGATAACAGACGTTGGTGCGAAAACCCAAATTAGTATTATGGGTGACAGTGTTTTAACATAAAAACAAAACATTATGATCATTTTTTATGAACACTTACTATTAAGAGGGCCCTCAATGCGCATATGCATATAGTTATGGGAGCTAAGCTGAAATCGAGAATGTCAATCTTAGGGGCCGTCCATTAATCACGTGAGGCTCGAAAGGGGGGCGGCGGTCTGGCAAATATCACAAGGGGGGAGGGGGGGGGGGTTGTGTAGTAAGATATCACGTGTATTTATTTTTCGTCAAAATTTTAAAAATTTTAAGATTTTTTGTAGGTACTAAAAAATACACGTGATTTTGTGAAACATCTCATGATCAATGGACGGCCTCTTAAATAGAGCTCACTTTTCAGTGGCAAAAATATATTATAGATAGGCGAAAAGCTTAGCCTAAAAAGTGGAAAATAATTAATTACAGTTATATCACATAAGGTATAAAAAAGCTATGACAGTAATTTACTAGTTTTATTGTTACTTACCATTTTATGAAATAAATTATGTTCCCGCTACTAGTTGATAATGAGTTATAAATTAACAATAGAAAAACCAGAGGTTTGGTCGTTATTTTTTTAAAGTGATGTTTTGACGGATATCTTAAAACAAATACAGTAATTTACTAGTTAAAGAATGTAGAAAGCCATGTTATTTTTTTCCAGTCTGAAACTTGCAAATGGACAGTGGAATTGATTTTTAAAACGAGCAGAAAACTGCTCATTCAAGTAGGGCGCAGCCTTAAGTGTGTTTTTAAGCATACCTAATGCTTTTTTCATGACGTATGCGGATGTGTGGCACTTTTTTTATACAAAAATGAAGTGCGAAATTTACGTATAACTCTGAAAATCCGTAAATATTAAAAAAATCATGAAAATTTCTTTTTTTTCATTAAATTAGAAAATTATTATTATTTTTTTTTATAAAATATATAATCTATTTCTGTTTACATTGTAGTTCTAATCATACAGGTTTTATGCGTGGCTGAGACATTTTGAGAAAAAAACAAAATGGCAGACAGTAATAACCATAGACATAGAGAACTGGACAGCGTATTTCCTAGCTAGCTGTAAAAATCGTCCAAGTGCGAGTCGGACTCGCGCACAAAGGGTTCCTTACCATTATCTATAAAAACGGCAAAGAATGACGTTTGTTGTATGGGACCCCCCCTCTTAAATTTTAATTTAATATATAACTTAATATTCTGTGAATATTCAAGCGTCGAACTAACGACCAAACAAAATTACATTTGTTGTATCGGAGCCCCTCTTAAATATTTATTTTATTCTATTTTATAGTATTTGTTGTTATAGCGGCAACAGAAATACATCTTCTGTGAAAATTTCAACTGTCTAAATATTACGGTTCATGATACAATAGGTACAACCTGATGACAGACGGACGGACAGTGGAGTCTTAGTAATAGGGTCCCTAATTACCCTTTGGGTACGGAACCCTAAAAATGGTCTCAAGTGTGGCAATGACGAAACGAGGTGTTCTCCATCCAACTTGTTTTAGTAAATATAAACAACCAAACGTTGATAGAAAGAGAAAATAGATTTTAATTTCGCTCTAAAGGATGCTCCACTTTGAGAGGCTATTGCGCAGCTCATATGACAGAACTGGAAGTCTATGTTAATAACTTCTTGTAGGATATACCCATAGGTATAGGACACGTGGCAAGTTCAAAGTTTCTACATAAATCCAGACTTCAGTTCATAAATAGGGCCACCAATTTATTCAAGACACCTAAAGAAGAACCTGAAGACATAACTTTCAGAGTTCAGATGCGCTAGTTGCTGATAAAGCTGCGTTCAAATACTTGATGCAGTGCCAGATGTGCCGTGGACTGGACTGTCCTGGACTCAAACTGTAATAATAACGTGTCTTGCGAAAACGTGTGTGAATGAATGATTGTAACGACCGCATTTAAATCAGTCTCGACGGATATATTGTAGTTTATTTATGTTTGACAAAATGGTGGGCTGAAATGTAAACTTTGTTCGTGTTGCTAAAATTTTAATAAAACTAACCGTACCTATTGTTTGATAGTAAAGTTTTATTTAAGTCTAAATCTGAGATTCATTATTGAATGAAAACTTCTTTAGCGGCGTTGTGCACTTTTTTTTGTGATGGGTAAAAAATGTTAAACTCGCGCTGGCTGATCGAAAATTTGTAAGACGGAAACCATCATGCCACGCCAAAAAAAATTCGCAAGACGGAAACTATAATGCCACGCCATAATAGGATGATTGGCAAAATAAAAAGATGGATTTTGAAGTGAAAACTTCTTTAGCAGCGGTGTGCACTTTTTTGTGATGGGTAAAACATGTTACACTCTATAGGACAAATAAACAGTAAGATGAAATTGGGTTAGTGAAAAGATGAAAGTGCGGATTACACGTGTTTAAGTGTTATATCCAGGTTGTATGTTTTTTTTTTTATTTTTAGTATATGGCGATTATGAGTAGTACAAGGAGGTTGGATATGGGATTTTAATTCTATGACAGATTGAGATATCAAATATACTACGTCAAAATGTAAATAAACAAACATTATTATTTATCATAAATAAATATGTAGAATCGTGATACGTATATGAAGTGATGGGAAGTAAATAGCTAGTATGTTTTCACTTCTGCCGGCACTCCCGGAGCGCAACCCATTTTTTTTTCTTGAGTCATGCAAATCAAGTCTGAAAAAAAAATTCAAAAGTTTTTGTGAATTTTATCAATTTTATTTTTTGCTATATATGTATTTTAGGTTATTCACAAGATAGCTTATTTAACTAATTATTGAGTTTTATTATACAAAAAAATATGCACCAGTGTAAGAGACTTACTACTACTAGCTTGTTCTACCTAAATTTAAATTTTTTTGGCAAAGGTTTTTCCGCATCCGGTATCCGATTAGCAGATCCGACTAAAATTTAATTATTGTGTTCTTTAGGCTATGCTTCAGACTGGTGCAGTCCCTCAAAAACATGAAAACACGATTAATGAACTTCTGTTCGATTTCACTTTTTTTTAAGTTTCTAAGAAATCTAAAAGTTCTATTAGTTTACAACTTGGATACAAACCGTGACCGTAACACTCGTGTAAGTGCTTCAAACCCTGAGAAAAAGCATTTTTTGATATCAATGATTTTCATTCATTTTATGCATTTTCTCTGAAAACTGCGATGTAGCTGCACGCTCAATTACATATCTTCTTTGTTCTTACTGTACTGCCTCTCAAATAAGTGCAATAAATTCAATTAGTAGTTGGTGCCCAAGTTGTTGTGCCATTTATAAATATTCCATTACGTAACAGCTTATTGTTATCAGTGCAGAACACAAACTTTTTCAGACAATGTTTCACCTAAACTATCTCCATGCCAAATTTCGTCTTAATCAGTACAGCGGTTTAAGCGTGAGAGGTAACAGACAGACAGAAAGACAGTTACTTTCGCATTTGTATAATTTTACATGGATATGCGACATCACAAAAATAGCCTTTGAGATACATTTTCTTCAAAGACTACAACCTTTCCAAATATTTTTATGTTTATATTTATCTTGTATTTCTTAATTTTATGAAGATTTGTTTATTTGTAAGAATGATTTACTAGGACTTGACAAGTGATTAGATTTTTGAAGGGTCGGCAACGCGCGAGTGACGCCCCAGGTGTCCATAGCGTCCATAGGCTACGGTAACCGCTTACCATCAGGCGGACCATAAGCTTGTTTGCCACCTAAGTGGTATTATAAAAAAAATTGTGTTATGTGTTTATCACAGAAATGAATAGACACAATCAAGGAAAGTCCTAGGAAAGATCAACTGCACGAAATTGTTCATAAAATAAATGCCATTGGAATTATTTTGACACTTCAGCGCCTTATGCAAATAATTTTCACTTTTAACATTCATTGTATAGTCTTATTTATTTTACTTGAAGAATGTTTTATTAAGTTTTCATTACATTGCATTCTTTAAATACCTAGTATGTTTAACTTATTTTGAAACAACTTCAAAGAAATATACCCTGAAAAATTGACACACCCTCTGTTTGGCAGCTGAAGTGTTAACGCAAGCCACAGTCGGGTCACTGCCAAAAGGGCTTTCACTCTTCGGATTATGTCACTGACCATTGTGTCGCGGAAACATGTGTTGCCACTCAACTCAATACTAGTGTTTTCCGTTGTTTTTTGATGGAGATTTCTATTGTTTAATCTATATCCAAGTGTGAGTGTGAGCTATTTGTTATTAATTTTATGGTTTCACTGGTTGGTCAACGCCCACGAATTTTATTTACATAACCAAGGTGGTAAACATGCATACGGTCCATGTGATGTTACCATAAGGGACGTTCGTTTTTCGAGCGTTGCCCACAATTTAAAAATCTATAATCATTCCATCTTGTAAAACGGTCGCGAGAGGAAGGAAACCTGAAACCGCTTACTGCGTGACCATGGCATTTCGATTCTAAGGTTTTCTATGGATAAAAGTGCCATATTTATTATGTTATTCCAAGACTAATACTGTTTTTTTTTTAAATCGCATTTCCGTTTTACAAAAAATAATAACGTAGTACATTACTGACGATGGCGTGACGTAAGCCTTCACTAGATGAGTAGAGTTTTTAAGGCCGAACCGAAGGTAAGGCCGTCAATAATACGAATCCAGTAATGGCCTCACGGGTGAGACTTGTACAGAGCTTTAATCAAAAACGCAAGGAATGAAAACAGACTCCTAATATAAATATTTGCATTTTTTTTAATCCAGCGCCACAACGGCTGCTGTAGCGCGGTCTGTTATTACTAGCTAGGTGTATATTTGAATAAACGAAGAATATTATTCTGTGCTTTTAATTGGAAAATAAGGATGTGACCGCTTTGTTCATTTCACAATTATATAGATTATAAAAAAAAAAAATAATAGGCCAGGAAAAGAAAATAGTATGGGATTTTACCGAAGCCTTTTCTGTCTAGTAAAGTTCATTTTTAGGGTTCCGTAGCCAAATGGCAAAAAACAGAACCCTTATAGATTCATCATGTCTGTCTGTCTGTCCGTCCGTATGTCACCACCACTTTTCTCCGAAACTATAAGAACTATACTGTTGAAACTTGGTGAGTAGATGTATTCTGTGAACAGCATTAAGATTTTCACACAAAAATAGAAAAAAAACAATAAATTTTTGGAGTTCCACACTTAGAACTGAAACTCAAAATTTTTTTTCATCAAACCCATACGTGTTCTATGGATAGGTCTTCAAAAATATAAATATTGAGGTTTCTAAAACCTTTTTTTTCTAAACTGAATAGTTTGCGCGAGAGACACTTCCAAAGTGGTAAAATGTGTGTCCCCTGTAACTTCTAAAATAAGAGAATGATAAAACTAAAAAAATACTTAAAATTCTGTTTGTTTGCGTCTTGGTACAAATGTTTGTGAAGTACATGTTTGCCCCTGGGGTACAGTGTTGACGAGCGAGGTGTTCATGGCCTCTCTTACCTAAAAAGTGCAGGCCGCATATATCGCCATGGTACTATTAATGACCTCATTAGGAGAGCTCTTTCTACTGCTTCTGTTTCTTCAAACTTAGAACCTTGTGGACTTTTTAGAGACGATGGAAAGAGACCTGATGGGGTGACTTTAGTGCCATGGAGTCTTGGTCGTGCTCTGGTGTGGGACGCAACTTGTGTCGATACACTTGCTCCGTCCTACGTTCAGAGTACGTCTACTAGACCTGGTGCGGCCGCTGAACAAGCACAACTTCGTAAGCGCCGCAAACATTCATCTTTAATCAATCGTTATGAATTTGTGGCACTTGCATTTGTGACACTTGGCCCTTGGTCATCGGATACGAAGTCTTTTGTTAAGGACTTATCTAAAAGACTTGTTCTTGCGTCGGGTGATTTAAGGGCTGGATGTTACATCTCTCAAAGGCTAGGTTTGACTGTGCAGAGAGGTAATGCCGCCAGTGTCAATGGTACTATACCACAGGGGTTTACTTTAGATGAAATATTCTTTTTATGAGTCTGGGGGAGCTTTTAAATTTAAATTATGTTTTATTTATTTTTAGGTTTTTAGTTAAGATAATTTTACTTTTGTTACTTAATTATGTAAATGATATTTTATATACAAATAAATATAATTAATTAACTCTTAAAAAAAAATATATATATATGATGTACATTACCATGCAAACTTCCACCGAAAATTGGTTTGAACGAGATCTAGTTAGTAGTTTTTTTTTAATACGTTAATCGTAAACCGCAATTTAGCTTTCATTCGATCAACTCAAATATAAAAATATTTTTGTTTGTGTTTGTAGATTACATAAATGGTAGTAGGTACGGAAACCTCGGTGCGCGAGTCCAACTCGCACTTGGCCGGTTTTTTTAATTTATTAGCAATCCAGAATTGATGTGTTTCCTGTTTTCTTTTGTCAAATGTTATTTAAACATTTTCTTGCGTTTTTGAGTATACACAAGTACACACACTCAGTTGAGTTTGAGTAAGTACAAGGTACAAGTACCTACTTTAAAGAAACATAATCTTTTAGACGTTCACGTTTTCAATTTCGTTAAAATCTTGATATTCTAAGACGTTACCTTGCTATTAGTTCGAAATGAAAAAAAAACCTACTGAAAAAAAAGGTAACAAACTTGATACTTAACCTTTTAACAGGAGTTTAACGGTTTTATGTTAGAAAAGTTAAATATTTTCGTCGTTTTCAAATCCAATGCTGTTATTACTGTTATTTGATTTTACTGACCCATCCCTATTAAGCTTAATTAAAATTAAAAGAACCGAAGTGTAAACATAACCAAATTAGAATGTGCCTTCTTATTAAAACAATTATAATTTTTCTCTTATCCCTGTTTATACTTCTTTGCCATAACCCACTCCGTGACCCAGAACGAATACTAAAATAGAAAAATGAATCAACCATTCTATCTGGGTCTACTATATTAGGAAGGGTTTCATGCAATGCGCCTTTTGAGTGTGTCACCGGTTTTGTGCACGCGATGAGTCCCATATCACGTGATCTATAAATCGTTTCAATTGTAAATCAATCGAATTCTGATTGCTACTTGATTCGTGTTTACGTGCGGCATTCTTCATATAATGCGATTCTGTTTTTAGCAGGTATTCGCAATATGATTGGTTCTCGAACCTGAGGGCACCTTATTCGTTCGGTAAAGTGAGTTTTGGGTTTTGGTGTTCGAGATATTTTAGAAGTAGCTATAGATGACGCATGTGGTCAGACGTTAAACATTTCCAAATATAAGTCTTCCTCGATCGACACAGTGAGCGCTGATGTCGGTCGAGCGTAGCTGTATCTATCTACGTTTAATTATGATTTTCATCCTGTGTAGGCATAGAAAATATGTGTAGGGCTAATTCGAGTTAATATTGTTTTGGAACACCTTGTAAATGTTTGAAATTTGGCTACCCCCATGCTCAATACTGAGTCACTGCGATTGTTTCACAAAAACTGGCAAGGGAAGAGTGCTGGGAGCTAATTGCAAAAAGTTTCGAGTCAGCCAGTCTCTGAAATTCGAGAGAAAAATGTAAGTATGTACTTTTACGGGTCTCGAGAGGTAAGATCTACTTGCATACATTTATCTCTCGAATTCCAGAGTCTATCGAAGTCGAGACTATTCCCAATAAGCTCCCTGATCTTTCAATATTATAACAGGACAGGTTAAAGTAGTAGTATCCTGTTACCGAATGCACTGGCTAGGTGCTCACGAGGCAGGAGTTTAGGTAGAGGGTTCAGAATCAAGTAAAGAAAATACTTTTCAAGGGTAAGGCAGGTTGTAATGTAATGCCGCACGTGGCTGGCACAATGCAATGCTGCACGTGGACGAAGTTCGCCTACGGTTTTGAGCGGTGTTCAGGCTGAAACACCGCTACCGCACAGGCCGAGGATTTGGAGAACAGAGTACTCCAGGCCGGCCGAGGATTTGGAGTAAAAGTGAAAGAGTATACATTACAATTTTTTTTTACCACTAAGGAGGCAAACAAGCTTACGGCCCGCCTGATGGTAAGCGGTCACCGTAGCCTATGGACGCTTACAACACCAGGGGTATCACTTGCGCGTTGCCGACCCTTCAGAAATCTAATAACTTCTTTCTTGAAGAACTCCATACTGTAGTCCTTGCAGAAAACCTTGGCAGGGAGCTCATTCCACAACTTAAGCGTTCGCGGGAGGAAGTTTCTCTGAAACCGCACTGTACGCGACCATTTAGGTTCTAAAGTGTGAGAATGAATTCCCTGCCGATGGCGAGCGGTGCGATGGTAGAAAGTAGCCGTGGGCATCATTTCGAACAGTTCCTCAGAACACAACCCATTGTACAAGCGGTAGAACACACACAGTGAGGCAAAGTCTCTCCTCAGACTTAAGGGCTCGATACCGCAAGTGCAGAGTTTGGAATCGTCGACAATTCTCACAGCCCGTCATTGAACCGAGTCAAAAGGGCCAAGCTGGTATCCGGGTGCACCTGCCCAGAGATGGCAGCAGGACTCCATATGGGGCCGAACCTGCGACTTGTAAAGTAACAACCTTTGCCCCGACGTGAAGTACTGCTTCGCTCTGTTGAGTACACCAAGTTTTTTGGACGCCAGCTTCACCTTATCTTGTAAATGATCTCGGAACTGAACATCGCTGGAGATGTCGACACCAAGGATCCCAATGCTCTTGGAGATGGAGAGGGGAGTGTTCTGGAATTGTGGGACCACAGTGAATGGAGTTTTCTTAGCGGTGAACGCGCACACTTGTGTCTTTGTAGGGTTGAATCGGACCAAGTTTACCCGTCCCCAGTCAGAGACCTAGGACAGTGTGGTCTCGATTTGAGACACAAGTTCTCCGCGGTTTTCCTCCACAACGGAACGAGGGATGTTTGCACGACCCGTGTAAAAAGCGTCTCCAGTACTGTCATCTGCATAGCAATGTATGTTGTTGATGTCCAACATGTCATTGATATGCAGTAGAAACAGCGTAGGAGACAGCACAGAGCCTTGCGGGACACCAGCATTAATGTCCATGCTATCAGAGCAACTACCGTCAACTACGGTTCGTATGCGTCTGCCGGACAAAAAGCTAGCCACCCATTTGCACAAACCCTCGGGCACTCCGTAAGATGGCAACTTCGATAAAAGACCCCGGTGTCAGACCCGATCGAACGCCTTCGCTATGTCCAGGCTACATGCCAATGCCTCCCCCTGACTCTCAATGGCTAGTGCCCATCGGTGTGTGAGATACACTAGAAGGTCACCAGTCGAGCGACCGTGGCGAAAGCCATATTGACGGTCACTGACCAGATCGTGTACTTCTAGGTATCTTAGAAGCTGTGTGTTGATCACACGCTCCATCACCTTAGAGAGGAGAGAGGTAATAGCGATAGGCCTGTAATTCGATGGATTTGATCTATCGCCCTTTTTGGGCACCGGGTGCACATTCGCAGTCTTCCATGAAGACGGAAATTGCCTAGTGTGGTAGGAAAGCGCGAAGAGGCGCGTGAGTACAGGACATAACTCAGGAGCACACTGCTTAAGCACCACTGCTGGTATACCGTCTGGCCCACTCGACTTATGAACGTCTAGAGAGAGCAACGCCTGCCTGACCTCCCGCTGCGTTATGGAGATTTCCGGCATGGTCTTACCGCACCACGGTATAGTAGGTGGTACAGCGCCTTCATCGTTCATATTCGAGTTCGAGGCAAAGAGACTGCCCAGTAGATCGGCTTTCTCTTTAGCACTATGGGCCAAGTCACCATCGGTCTTTCGCAGTGGTGGTAAAGACGACTGGCAGAAGTTCCCTTCGGCAGCTTTGGCAAGCGACCAGAAAGCACGACTCCCAGAATGTGTTATGATACAATTAAAAATGTATGGTTGTTCACGATTGCATCTTTAAATATCGATAACGTGAATAATGATGTTATTCTATATAATAGAATTAAAACTTAATAACCAATGTCAAAATTTGGTTTCTTCGAATATATTTCGATCTACATTATTTTTCACGAGACTGCTTATGAACTATTACATTCGTGTCTATTAATACAATTTAGTTACATCAAAAATCTTATCAACTCCTTGCAAGCATTTCAAAACGTTTGTTGGTGTCAACTGATACAATTCGATAATTCTATCTTCTTATGCGTGAGCTTCTTACTAGCGCGAAAGAGATAGAGTACGTTCATTCGCGAAAACTAATTATGCTTATTGCTACATGTGGCCATAATCAAGTAGAGGCAGATGAGAAAATCAAATTTCTTCCTTCTTGTACGACTTTGTTATTAATCTTTGGCTACTATTGCATCCAAACGCGTCAAAATTGATTATGTACTCAGATTCATGCGTCGGGCAAAGAATTCCGTGGTAGCAACAATGTCACTCATACTTGTGCAGAACTAAGAACAATTAACTACTACAGAACACAAATTTCTAGTACCTGGTCACACACATTTGAAAGTAGATTCTAATCATGCTTTGATAGAACGAACTACAAAGCGCACTTCTATGAGAGACCAAGAGATTGGTGTCAGTTGGTACGAAGTTCGTCTAATCGTACTAATCAACTTTCTGTAATAGAAATATGTTATAAAGATTTTGTTGATTTTGCTGATTTTTCCAAACACCAACTTCAAATAAAGAAAGTAAATTCCATAGGCGAAAAGTTTGTGCAATCCATTTTAATTTTATGGATTGGGACCCACGCTACGGAGGGCGGCAAAGAACTGGCGATGCTCATAGACGAAACTGAGCATCTGTTGAGGGGTGGTGACCTGTTCGTATTCGGCGAACACGGCCTCAAAGTACATTGAGATGTTGTTGTTGCTCTACCCCTCATTATACGACAGCTGCATAAATAGCTATTATAGGTCATTAGGGCAGTACCACCATCTCCAAAAGCATTGGGATCCTTGGTGATGACATCTCCAGCTATGTTCAATTCCGAGATCATTTGCAAGAAAAGGTGAAGCTGGCGTCCGAAAAACTTGGAGTACTCATCAAAAAGCAGTACCTCATCTCGGGGCAAAGGTTGCTGCTTTACAAGTCGCAGGTCCCACCCCATATGGAGTACTGCTACCATCTCTGGATGGGTGCACCCGGATGTCACCTTAGCCCTTTTGGCTAGTTGAAAGGCCGACAACGCACGAGTGATGCCCCAGGTGTTGCAACCCTAAAAATACGGGGTTGAATTTCATTCCTACGCAAAACTTGTATTTGACGTTAAAATATGTGGAAAATACGTAGATACTTATACCCCCACATGAACAGTAAGTACATGTTATGATAAAATTTATAGGTATTTACGTGCAAAATATATTATAGTCATATGATTTAATGCACTTTGTAGTGAAATGTGAAAAGCTCACGTGCGCCTTTGTACGTAGAGAATATTAAAATGTACTTAAAACGTGTAAATAAATGACTTGCATCATATACACTTTACGATAGACAAAGAGTAAAGAAAAATAAGGAATTTAAATGACCAACACTTTATTCAAATTGACCAATGAAAAAATGAATAATAAACTGTTTTTTAACAAAATCATAAACCGACTTTAAATCCACTAAAAAGTAAAAAATAAGTCCCTAAAGCAGACTTATTGACAAAACATTAACCTATGTGTTTAATTCGCCTTGAAGTCGATTGCTGAAAATAAGACACATAAATATAGGATAAAAGGTTCAAAGGAAAAACCAAGTTTTGAAACTGGTTTCTTCTACCGAAACCCGGTTTCCAAATAACGTCTGCTTTAGGGGGAGTGGCAATCGACTTCAAGGCGAATAAAACATGTAGCTGAATGGTCCGTTAATAAGTCTGCTTTAGGGGGTTTGTTGGTAGTGTGGCTGACTGCTGCTGTGCAGAGGGTGTGGGTTTGATTCCCGCACTGGACAAACATTTGTGTTAGTCTTGAGTCAGAATTTATTTATGTATGATACGTATGTATTTACATAAAAAATTTAATTAAAAGTATTTGTATCCGCTGTCTGGTATCCATAACACAAGGTTTGCTCACTTTTGGGCCAGGCAGCGCTGTGTGTAATGTCCAAAATATTTATTTATTTATTTATATTTTTCCTTTTAGTGGATTAGAAGTCGCTTTATGTTTTTGTTAGGAAACAGTTAAATTTTTAAATTTTTAGTTGCCCTATTAAACAAACTTCATTTTTCAGTTTGTCCTTAAAGTCAATATTACAGAAACTTAAGACTTTTATGTTTCTTCTAAACCATATATATGTCAATCAGAGGAACGATAAGAAAGAATGGATAGGAAACTACAACGGTTTGGTTTTTACCACATATCTACGGAATCCTAAAAACAAATGATTTAAAATACATGAGGAAACTATAACCGTTCTAATTACTTTTTAACATTATGTAGGTATGTAAACCTACGTAATGTTACCTACCCATACCTACCGTTTAAGGACTGACAGACAGCTTACGTTTTTACCCTAACATTGACAATAGAAGAGCGGATGGACCTGACGAAATTCGTTTCTGCTGTGTGACTACGGAACTTATATTTTTTGTTATTTGACAAACAGATGGACGCACAGATATGACGAAGCTATAGATTAACTACATAAAATTCGGTTTTAACTACGGAACCCTAATAATTAAAACGTCAAAATCAGTTTTTTCTGGCAATGTCAAAATGGTCATGGAATTTGCTAGGCTTACCGTGCACATCGTTTAAATGTTGTGCGTTTTTTTTTAAATTTTAAGTTGCGAATCACACAACGAAATTGCGATTTTAAACGCACCGCAACACGCCGCGCCGCTGTGCTCCCAGCCTAAAATTTCGGGTTGACAACTGGAGTTCACGTCATAGAAGTTTGCACGTATTAAAATGCGGAGTGACAATTCTATCGTATTTGACAGTGGTGCCTCCGCTACGCAAACATTTATATGGCTAACAAAAATTACTTATACGTCTAGATTTCGTGTTCAGGTACACGAAACAAGCCATTTTGGGTACCTCAATTTTCAGGTACTTGCCGTCAACACTACATCATACGTAATCTGTGCGTCGACGCGAACTGTGCTCCCGCGTAAAGTAATAAAAATGACGATTTATGTATTAAAATCGTGTAGAAACGATTGGACAAAAGGGTCGATGAAAAAAAATACTTTTCACAAGTTATTGCACTAATCTGCTTGCTTGCTTGCTATTTGAGTTATAAACTAAGTTTATAGCAGCTGCGAATACACAGCTACACGGATGCATTTAATCTTGATTTTATGAATTAAATTACTTTGTACGAACACTACTAGTTAAACTGAGTGTAATTTGCATTGTTTGTGTAATATTATGAGACGTCAATCAGTTATATAAGTTATGCAATTACAACGATAGACTTATAAGGTCTTAAGAAAAACAAATATAATAATGTACTTTAACTTAATAATTTATGTTTGATTTTCTTTTAGAAAACTAATAAAATGTTATAATAATTTATTTATTAACAAATTTTATTTTATTCTTTACATTTCTTATGTAAATTGAGATTAAAATATTCTACAGTTTATTGATTAAAATCCCTAATCGTCTTATTACTCGAAGGTCCCAATGGAGCCTATTGTTAAGCCTACGCTGACCTCTAAAGATCTCGAAGTAGGCAAAAGCCTGAAATTTTCTCAAAATATTTGTTATATAGGCAAGTATCCTAATAATAAAAATATAAAAGCAAAAACTAAAAATCTATGAAGGCTTTTAAAAATAGGTGGCGTAGTTCCAGTGATAATTAAATGACACTGTAAATTACAAAATACTCACGAGTATGAAATTCATAATAAATTTTAATCTCACCTAATCTGGTATTCTTAGACCAATCCTTACTAAATTAAAATATGACCAATCTGTGTATTAATCCCTAACTATATGTAATGACAAACATTTAAAAAAACAAACAACTGAGTTGAGAACCTCCTCCGTTTTTGAAGTCGGTTAAAATCAGACAAGTCGTACTGTAAAATAGTAATTTTTGGCGCAGGGTTGATTGTTCTAAAGACGAAGTTAAAAAGACAAACAGCTGAATTCCTTATATCACATTTAATTAGTCGATACAATAGCACAACCAATACAGAGGGTATGTGTTGCTCGCTTCTCGAATAATGTCGAACTGGCGAGTCGGTCGAGTCTTGTAGCTATTCAAGCAACACAACCCCTCACCTCATGTTTTCCCCGCTTGCACATGTCCAGCTATCGACATGCCTTGTGCGGGCAAAATAAACGATGCCTTGTAACAACATGTGCGCTTACGCGACAAGGCAGAGACAAGTTATACAAAGAAAACATTAACTATACTACATACACAGACAATAAACAAACAAATAAGAAACTTAGGTACCTAAACTTAGACTACAAATATTAGTTGTATAAAAGGTAGGTCACTCCGCATGAGTTCTCTACTTAAACTGTACGACCAAATAATACCTAACTTATACGTATTATTACACTTATAAAGTTACGCTAGCTTATACCTAAAGATCACGTCATCGTCGGCTAGTAGAGTCGTTAACACGTACCTATCTACTTATCAATAAGAATAATAAAAAACAATATATATATATATATATTTAAATTTTACAAAATTTACGAAAAGATGAGCGCAATGTATTTTTTAGATTTATTGTAGATGGAGTGACCCATCTGTTCCTATTGCTTAATTTCTAATCTTTGCCTCCAGAACGACATTTATTGGCTCATTGAAATCATAGACCATCAATTACGCAAGGTAAATCAACAAAGCATGCCAATAATTTACCGCGGGAGAGAGAAGTGTGACGTATAAATTTTTAACCGTCTTCAAACAAGGAGGAGGTTCTATGTTTACGGGTATATTTGTTTTTTATGTAGGAATGTCCACCGATTTCTCCGTCAATTGTGTACTGATTTCAAAAATTCTTTTTTTAGTCGAAGTAGTACGTTCTTGAGGTGGTTCCATATTAAAGAAATGGATTTATAACTTAACTTTTGGAGACAACAAATAATTGATGATAAATTTGAACTGGTTATAACTTAAACTTTAGGAGACAACAAATAATTGATGATAAATTTGAACTGGTTGAACGCGCCTTTTATGTTGATGATTGTATAAAATTTTGTTACAATTATGGATGTTTTAAGTGTACGAAAAAAAAATTCGTCACATTAAAGCAAAAATTAAAAATTGGTTCGGCAGCAAGTACCGTAAAAAATAAAAATTGGTGCGGCAGCAAGTACCGTACATGCAACTTCTCTTGAGAAAAATTCTTTTACAATACATACATATACATACATACATACGTACACACACACGCACACACACACACACACACACACACACACACACACACACACACATACATCACTCTAAAAATGATTGCAAATGATTCTCCAAGTCTTGAAACGTAAAGAAAACACAAAATTTTCGAATCTGATCTGAATAACAGTTTGAAATTGGTTTCTATGTACTTCAAACTGTAATTCAGATCAGAATTTTGGCAATAAGTAGTAATTTTTACCTTTTTCGTGCAGTTTTATGAAGCCGGTTATTTTTTTTTTGTTAAAAAGTTTTTTTAACTCCTCTTGAGAAGTCATTGGAATAGGTCCGAAAATCGAAATCGAAAATTTTGTGTTTTCTTTACGTTTCAAGACTTGGAGAATCATTTGCAATCATTTTTAGAGTGATGTCTGTGTGTGCGTGATGGACCATGGTCAAAACCTCCTACTTCAAGGAAAGGCCTGTTAACGGCTGAGGCATATCTATCTTCAAAATTTGAAATTTGGGGCATATCCTCATTGCTTCCCCAGTAGACAGTCGACGGATAACATAGAATTAAGAACTCCCATTTCCACTTCTATGGTCGGTAATGAATCGTGCGTAAGACAGGATATGAGCTACTACGGGTCGGTCGTGTGCACCGTGCGTGTGACGTCATGTGAACGCGGCCACAAATAGACAATGACATTACAGGTCATTGTCATAGACATGCTCATGAATTCGGGATTCAAAACTGTTTAACTTACCTAATTAGTAATATTTATTTTAGTTCCTGTATGTGACGTCACTGTGTTCTTTCAATAAAGGCAGATGTTTAATTTTATATGTGATGTGTTAGGTAGTCTATTTGTTGCCAAATCAATCATAGTTTTTGGAGAATAGCCAAGAAGTCAAGTGTTAGAATTAAAATTTATCTCAATAAATTCATTGCATATTTTAAGAAGATTAATGTAACTTACTTGTGAAAACGTACTGATATCTAGAAACGATCGAAATTAAGTGCATAAACTATTTCAATATTACTTTACTCTAATTATTACTTTAAATAGAACTTCTTGCCTGCTTTTTTTGGCAGAAATTAACATTGTTTACATTATAATATAAATAAATATTTTTTGGACATTAAACACACCGCCGTCTGGCCCCAAAGTAAGCAAAGCTTGTGTTATGTGTACCAGACAACGGATACAAATACATAAATATTACTTTTTTTTTGTAAATACATACATATCATACATAAATACACCCAGACTCAAGACAAACACAAATGTTTATATTATGACATAAATGTTATGTCCAGTGCGATAATCGAACCCACACCCTCTGCACAGCAGCTGGCCACACTGCCAACTAGGCTGTGAGGGCGTCACACAATGTATTGACGATTCAAAAGTGTTCTTAGAAACCTATTTGAATAAACATTTATTATTATATATATTGATTTTATTTAGCGGTTTTAGCGCTCTTATGTGATTTACCATGCTATTTTACGACTAAAGACTTTTAATAGGTTTTTCTGTAATCTATAGGTGAAGATCTATTTACTGTATTTTTTTTTTTAAATTTAGGCCCAGTAGTTTCGGAGATAGGGCTGAATGGTCAATTTTTATTTACTTATGAGCTAAAAATTTATTTTTATTTAAAAATATATTTTAGACTTTCACACCAGTCCTTTCATTTGATATGTGACACGGTATAGTTTGCAGACTGATAATTTTGTACCTACGCCTAATATTAAGAGATTTATACATATATTTAGATTATGGACCATATACTTCACATAGGTTTAGCTTGCAATTTTATTTAATTTTTTAATGTTTTTATGCCGGTATGCCCGTATTCAATATTTTCACGAAGGTTCTTAAGAGTCACCTTAATCATTTGTCATTTCATTGAACTTCAAACTTTCCACTATAATTTCATTGAACTTCAAACTTTCCACTATAATTTTCCATCGCATCACAGCAGGGCCATGCCAAAGGTCATTTACCTTTATTACCCAGCCACGTACTCATTACATATACTTACCTACATTCACTTAATACATGACCCGTACTGCGTTACATTAAAAGGTCTCGGAAGTCTTTAAAAGGTAAAAGTTTACTGAAAATTACTTTAGTGCTTTAGTTTATATTGGTCCCTTAAAACACAGTAAAGGGTTATGTATGGCAGAAAAGGGTTTTCAGCAATGTAAGTATTAACTTATTGTTAGATTTCTGTAAAATTTGTGTAGAAAATTCGGTATTTTCTTAATTTCTGTATAAATAACAGTGTAAAGAAAGTGCGATTTATTACAAAAGTATATCGTAGCTATATGAGAGTTAGGCTTAGGCCATATGGGTGCTGTTTTAGTGCGAATGGTCACTAGACTGTCAAAAGCTGTCAAGTCGTAAAATAAATGCTGTCAAATGACCACAACCAGAACCGACGGCTTGACATGTCCTCTGAAGCACGGAAGAAGTCATTGGCAGTCTAAGTCTGACGTTGTTTAATTTCGTATATGGATTCTGATATAAAGAATGATACTGAGCCTATAGTTCGTACTATAGAGACTTGTGATCTGTTCTACTTATAATGAACTGGTTCACTGATAATCCAGCGATTCTGAAAGTGGTCTCGAGGTATTCTAGAAGTTGTTTGCTGCGACTCTAGAAGTGGCAAGGGTGACTCTATATGTTGGTCAGCTGTAAATCTAGACGTGGCCTGCAACAACTCCGAGGTCGGTTCACAGCAACTCTAGAAGTAGTCCACAGTGGCTCATGAAGTGGTCCGCAGCAACACTAGTAGTTGTTCAATTCCGAATTCAAATTAAGCTTTTAGCAAGCCTTCTGTGGCTTAAGCTGAGCTATATTTTAACGGTCATAGAAAACTACTATAGAAATGTTTTCATTAATAATTATTATTTGACTAGACGGTAGATCCGTTAGAATATTCAATTTATATCTTAGAAAACTTTTATTTTAAGTTGTATTTTGAGTACACACAACAACAGTACATATCAGATATGTAAGAAATTATGTTGTATATGTTTTCTCTCTTCCTCTTTCTATCACATTTACTCGTAAACAGTGTCATAATGTGCTGGTAAAGCGGATGCTTAAGAACTTAATTTCCACGGGCCTTTTTTTTTGTAAATTTTACTTTCTACATGGCAATCGCCTTCAAGCCAGCAAGGCAATCATAGAACCTATGGGCGATAATAAACACATGAACGCGCCGCGTGCGCTCTACGTACTGTCTATTCTATCAAGTACGTATTTAAGCGCCATCTGTGGTTCAAGATATGAACTACGCGCCAAGTGATCAATTACAAACTTTTTAATTCATAAATTTTCTAGATTCTAGATATCTAGGTGGCGTTGTCTATACTACTATTTTCAATTGTGTCTTGGCAAAGTATCTAGAGGTGTACGTCAAACAAACCTGAAGGTAGGTATAATTTTCGTCAGAAAAAGTGGGAAAAATCCCAAGACTTTTGCATCAATGTCTAATAATAGTGTAGGCTCATAATTGGCTCACCGTAGATTTCCAAGTTTATACCACCACCCACCATAACGCGGTCGTTCCCTCCCACAAAGGGCGGCCCGGCGACTCATGGCTAATATAGCTCGTCTGGAAATACTAACACAACTACCGACTTTTCCATTTTTTCCATAACTGACGTCTTACGACTCCAATGGTTAGTTAAAAAATGCTCTCTTTTCTAGGGTTTTTTTTTATCTATTAGGTTTGAAATCAGCTTTAACTATTTAATGTTTTTATATGTATCTGCAGAAAATGTATCTTGTAGCTATATGTATGTATGTATTTTTATGGATAAATACGCAATATTTTAATTGCATTAGGTCAAAAATATAAATCAGAAAAAAATTAAAACTTAGGTAGATTTTTTTATTTGAAACGTAAGAAAATATAACAAAAAGGTTTTTTGTTTAAGTTGAACGGTATTTACTATTTATCTTTAAGGAATTTTTTTGATATTTTCTCATATTTCTCTAAGGACTACAGTATGGGGTTATTCAAAAAAGAAGTTATTAGATTTCTGAAGGGTCGCAACGCGCGAGTGATACCCCTGGTGTTGCAAGCGTCCATAGGCTACGGTGACC
Organism: Apoda limacodes; assembly: GCA_946406115.1. Taxonomy (NCBI): domain Eukaryota; kingdom Metazoa; phylum Arthropoda; class Insecta; order Lepidoptera; family Limacodidae; genus Apoda; species Apoda limacodes. The sequence goes on from OX291559.1 coordinate 16,971,669, forward strand.
GCTTACGATTAGGCGGACCGTAGACTTGTTTGCCACCTTAGAGGTACTAAAAAAAAAAAAAAACTCAACTGAAACAAAATAACCGCAAAAAATCTTTTGCACTTTGCCCATTTCACTTGGTTATTCCCGTTGTACGTAATTCGTATTCTCATAACTTATTCATTGGCTGCGAGCCTGAGGCAGGTTAAGGGTAATCTGCCTTTAACCTAAGTAATTACCTATAGTAATATATATATATAATACTTTTTACGTTAGTAAACTGACTTATTGATATATCAACGCACAGCCCAAACTACTGGGTCTAAAGACTTGAAGTATTGAACACGAAACAAAAAATATGCTAATTCATATTGGCAAAATCCTTTCTGAAGATGAGGATTGGACATTTTTGAAGCTAAACGCATAAAAATTAATATTTGGCCTAAAAGTTAAAAAATAAAAATTGACGTGTTTGAAAATCATTCCCTATAGGGCTAAATAGGGGATGAAAAATTGTATGAGAATTCTTGTAGGGAAAACATAAAACAGTTAAAGCTTTACTTTTTCTCAAAAGTCAACGCGGATGAAGTCATGTAATTAAGCAGTATTGAATTACAGTCTGACCAATATAATAAAAGTTTGTAAGTTAGCATGTTCGTTACTCCTTTACGTCACAGCAATTTTCCATTTTTTTTCTACAATTTCTTTCTTGCGACTTCAATGGTGAAAATGTTGAACGGTATTTAGTATTCATTTTTAAGGTTTACATTTTCTCATATTTTCCACATGTTCGTTTCTCCTTCACGTCACAGCAATTGACAAAAATTTGGAAAATCCAAAAGTGCACGCCTCATGTCATTCACATTTAAAAAAAAAAATTCTTAAACAAAAACTCAAGTTTTTTAAAATAAAATAACAAATAAGGTGAGGAAAAAATATACTATAAAATAAAAATAAAAAATATATATATAGATATACAGTATAAAGTGGTATATTAGTTTTTTATAAATTATAATTAAACGACAGTACTTAGAACGCTAATATTAACTAGGAATCAGCACAGTGTAATACTTTATATAGGTATTAAAAACAAAAGTATTCCGGTAAGATGAATTTTTCGACCAATTTCTCTGCCACATACATGGTCACATAAACACAGACTCACGGACGTCCAAGAATGATTAGTTTTAATGTTATTATTTATTATATTAAACAAATTAATTGTTTATAAAATGTACTATATGTGCTAGACAGATTATTTAACTTCATATTAGTGCACTCATATTATCCTGTAAGTGTTATATTAAAAAAAAAAACGTCATTTAAGTTTCGAAAGACTGGGTTTTTTGACATGTCGAGAGTAGAGCACTACCTCACCACTCCGCTTATGAGGCGTGCAATTGACTTAAATTGGATATAGCTTTAATAGCTTATATCCCATATTTAAACATAAGCTGCCTTTTATTAAAACATAGGCGACATTTTTTTTAAATATAGGCTTCATTTTTTAAAATTAAAACATAGGCTACATTCAATTGAAATTAAGGGTACATTTTATTTAAACATAGCCTACTTTTTACTAAAGCAAAGGCTACGTTTGACGAAAACATAGGCTAAATTTTATCCTGGAATACTCAAAAGTTTCCGCAGCAATGTATAACTAAATTCCTATATGTACTACAACTATATAGATTAAACTTCCTTGCTATGATCAGCAGGCGGAAAATTATATAATAATTATAGAAATGACTATGTTCTGACGCTTGACGGTATGACATATTGAGAAGTTGCTTCGAAACTTTTACAAACTTTTAAGATTCACCCAGTCAGGTTATTGCTCCTAAATATTGTTTCTAGAGCTTTTCCATAAACAAGACACGTGCAGTGTTGCCAAAATGATATTTATTTACCGGGGTTGACGACATTAACGAATTAAACTTATGATGGTATATTTAAGCTTGGGATACATTGGGAGGTTTTACTATACGATTCAAATCTAGATTAGGAGATATATAATATAAGGTTACAAAGACATAACAAAACACATTATGCGGCTAACCTTCCGTACGGAGGGCTACCTCCTTTTAACCAACTTTAAAAAAGGAGGAAGTCCTGAAATCATAAGCAATCGTTTCAGAGTGATTATATTTAAATTTTTAAGTTGAAGTTATATTAATTATATGTTAAGTAGTTCAAATAGCAACGAAAAATTAAATTAATTATTAATAAAAATAATGAAACTGACAGCAGAAATCCAATAATAAGTAAACAATATTCACATAAAGCAGATACAACCTTATGCTGGGTGTTGTTTTGACTTAAAGTCGGATGCCAGATTGCAGCCAGAAGGATTTATATTGGTATCCGATGTCAAGAAGGATAAAATGCTTTGACTACAATTTTTTTACATTTAAGTAAATTATAAGTATGGTATTTTTTATAATGTCGTCATACTGGAATTAACAGGCTTCAAATAATAGATAGGGACAATACAGGTCCATAAGTATGTTATTTTTATTGTATATATACCAGTCATGCAGGTAACGAACCTATGAGTAGCAAGTTAGACTCGTTGTATCGACAACGGATAAAGCCGTACAGACAGACTAATACAGACTATCAGTGTTACAACGTACGTATTATCGTTATCTAATTAATTTATTATAAAACAATTTGTTTTTTAATACACATAATGCCGTCTGGCCCCAAAGAAACCAACCTTGTGTTATGGACCAGACAACAGATAAAAATATATATAAACTACTTTTTTTGTGTAAATACATTTATATCATACATAAATACACTCAAACTCAAGACAAACGCAAATGTTAGTCACATAAATGTTTGTTCAGTGCGGGAATCGAACCCATATCCTCTGCCGAGCAGCCGGCCACAGATCAACTAGGCTGCGAGGGAGTCAAATATCTCGCTATTTTTATAGAAATAAGTCGTACAATATATTTTATTTTATATTTCCTAAATTCTTACTAGTACTTCCGAATACCAAAATCAAAGATGACTTATACGTTTAGATACTGTGTTCGGGCACACAAAACGAGCCAATCCGAGTACCTGAATTTTAAGGTTCCTGCCGTCACACTACATCATACGTAATCTGTGCGTCGATGCGAACTGTGCTTCCGCGTCAAGTAATAAAAATGTCGATTTGTGCAATGAGATCGTGCTAAGCTATTGACAAAAAAAGGTTAGTAAAAAAACACTTTTTACAAGTTATTACACTAATCTGCTTGCTATATTTGAGTTACAAACTAAGTTTTCAAAATAATTATTCGCAAAACAAACAACAAAAGTTTTACAGTCTGTGTTGCCAAGTCTGTAGGTACCTTTATTTCCCATCCCAAGTTTAGTAAAGCGAATACTGAAACGATCATACATATTTTTCACCTAACGTCACTTACATACATAACATTATTTCAGGTTGATAAAGTATTTATGTACCTATTGATGATCCCTGTGACACATTGTATTTTTTGAACATAAACCTTTACCCCGGACTTTTGCAATGTTTTAATAAAAATAAACATAACAGTTAGATGTAAATATCAATAGAAATTGTAGTACTTATAATATATTTTATGAACTATAAAATTTATTACTAACCGTTTCTTAAAATACATAAATAGTTTGAAAATATCTTTTGTTTACAACGAACTGTAACCTTAACGTCACGTTTTGGTCTCTTTGTATAAAATTTCAACTATTATTTACCTAATACACACTACGGTGCGTAGAAGTTATTCAATTACAACCATAGACTTATTAGGCCTTAAGAAAAACAAATATAATGTTCTTATAATGATTTTTTTTGCATTTGCTTTAAGAAAACTAATTAAATGTTATACTGAAATCTTTTAATTTTATTGATTAATTTTTAAACAACATATTATATATAATCATTACATTTCCTATGTAAATTAAGATTAAAATATAGTTTATTGATTAAACTCCCAATTGTTTTAACCTTTAAAGAGCTCGAACTAGGCAAACGCCTGAAGTTTCCTCAGAATATGTGTTATATATGCGGGTTTTCTAACTAATAATAAAAATAAAAAAGCAAAATTTAAAAATTTAAGAAGGCTTTTTATAATAGTTCCAGTGATAATTAAATGTCACTGTAACTTACAAAACTGATGACTATAGAATTCATAATAAATGTTAATTGAGAAAATTGCACGCATTTGAACAATAGCATTGCTCTAACAATGTCAGCAATATCGCTGTCGCAAAAGAAATTTAGTAATTTTATAATTTACGCATTGAATGTGCTCTATGCTCTCCATGCGCGCATTCCGTTATCTATCTATCTATCTGTTGACTAAAAATGTATGCACTCTCTGTTAAATTTGGCGACATTACTTTCCGCATTTAACGCAGTGACTGCACATGCTGAGGAGATAGAACAGTGGAAGTTCTTCAAAAATAGTGTGATGCGATAGCTTTCTATGTTTAAAAAAATCTTGTCAACGAAGCATGGCGGGACCTATGAATAACGTACACGGCGCGCACTGTAGCCATTGTAGAGAGTCCTTCTCTATTTTATTTTGTACACGCATCTATATTTTAGCACTACAGAATACAATATGTTAACATGTATTACATGGCCATGGTTAACAGATTGCTACCTTCGTAGCAAAGGCTTACGTTCTATCTCAAAATAATGTGTCAATAAAAGTCAGAACTCCCCAATTCGGGGTAATCACTCTGAAGTTGGTAACATCAAAATTACTCACACAGACGTAAAAATGATAGTCGTATTAGCTGATTTACACAACATTGATAGGAAAATGGCTCGCAATACTCCGTCTTAGTTATTAGTTTCAGTGTGTCCCAGGTTTTATTCAATAACGTATCGATAAGAGTAACCAGTATCAATATTTTTGGGAATTGTTATATTCTATATGAGAAAATATGGATTTTTGATGGATCGTAATTACGTTCTCTGCTGGAAGCTCATACGTCTCTAATTGTATATCTCTGTACCTTCTTAAACCTAAGTTACTTCTTTGTAAGAAGTCCTTGCACTTTTATTAAGCATCATACATAAGTTACTTATATGTGAGATGATACTTACCTAGTACTTTAATAAAGCATTTGATTATTTTTCGAGTTTAAACTTAACTTGTATAGAAAAAACCTCTTTAAGTAGTAAATAATAGTAAAAATAATTACTTATTTCCAAAAATCTGATCTGAATTACAGTTTGAAGTTGGTGTCATGAAAGTGAAGTGTGTTAACTTTACTTTACTTAACTTTAGATACATAGACACCAACTTCAAACTGTAATTCAGATCAGATTTTTGGAAATAAGTAATTAATTTTACTTATTGTTGTTTTTTTTTTAAGCTTTATTTTTTACTTTTGAGTGACAAATTGCTTTATTTCCCGTACACTAAAAACATCGATACTCGTAACAAAATTTTATACAATCATCAACATACAAGGCGTTTCACCAGTTCCAAATTAACACCAATTTTTTTTGAATTTAAGTTTTAAATTTACAACATTAATTAGTGATCACCTCCGAAGTATACCTTTTTTAAAAAAAAAAATATGACGGAGTTATGCCCGAGCATACATTAAAAAAATAAAAATAAAAACATCCGAATTGAGAACCTTCTCCTTTTTTGAAGTCGGTTAAACAAAAAGCCTAAACAATGACGCATTTGCAGACACTAACTTTTAACCCCTATTAAAATTCCTAAGGGTATGAATTTTGTTAAATCCTACGGACCTACGTCATAAAAGAAATTCAAATCAAATGTTTCGAATTTCTTACAACAGCAAGTAAGGCTGTGCGTTAATGAATCACTGTAATGAAATTAATTAATTAATGAATCACTGTAGATCGAGGTCAAGGTAGTATAAAGTGACTCGATGGGGATGAGGCTTGCAAAAACTAGGTTTTGTCTCGAGAGGCGAGATGTACTTACATTCATTTTACCTTCAAAAGCGTGAGACCCGAGTATTTCAAACTCACGGCAATAAGCTGTTAGTAAGCGAATAGATGTGCTAAAGCCTGGGTATTGGACAAGTTGATAACGTAAGTTGATAAATACAAAATAATATGTCTCAAAATCCAAATGTCCTAAGAGATCGGAAAGAGATAGATATCAAGCGACTGGTCCAGGTATTGTTTATTGAAAGAAATAATAAAAAAAAAAAATTTTGGACATTACGCACAACGTCACTTTTTAGCACTTAGCACCGGCTAAGTGCTCAAAGAGAGGTTCCAAGAAGGAAACAACGGTTTGTAAGGACAAGGTTCAGTTATAATATACACATTCAAGGTTAGTCAAGAAGTTATTTATTGATGAGGATTACCAAATCACTTAAGGTGATTCCTAGCTACGCCTACGAACTATAAAATTTATTCCATCTGTAATTTACCATATTTTAGCAAATGATTTTTTATTCTATTCTAGACTGAGAGTATGCCTAAACTCGACGCTAAATTAAAAAAAAAAGGGTAAACTCAAAAAAATTGGAAAAAAAGTTGATGACGTCACATAGAAAATTCGTAGTCTAAAGTGGCGTTGAACTGGTTACATGATGAGGGCAAACTAGGAGTCCCACTCTACAATTTGGTGCCCACCCACCCCAGAGAGGGATAACGTTAAGACATATAGACGATCAACCAAAAGGCTGGATGAGAACACATCAGAATGACACCCTATTTCAAATTGCACAAAATACTTGTAGTGCATGATAGATGTTAACAGGGTCTGAGAATAAAGACAATTTACATTTTTGAAAAATTAAAAACAGTCACTTATTTTTCTTAATTTTATAGATACAAGTTAACAATTTATATATCGATCGATAAATCGATCTAGCTTGGTTTCATTTTTAGAAAACGTCGTTTTATACGTGTTGTCAGGCAATGATAAACTGGAAAATATTACTCTTAGTGACATCTATGGGCAAGTAGTAATATTGTCATTTTTACCGATACATGAACACTAAAGCTACTTGACAATAGATGGCGTTGTAAATAAAAACGAGCGAAGCTCGGACCTCCAGGTACTAACTATTAGGCGCAAAACACACAGAAACGGCATACGGCGCGGGCGTGGTGCGGGTGCGGCGCAGGCACGGTGCCGCTTCAATACTTTTTGATACAAAACGTATGAAAACGACGCATTGTGAATTATACTCAAGCGACGTGGCACAGGCATGCCGCTTCGCTGCCCGACCCGCGCCGCTAACAGTCGCGACCGGAGCGGCACGCCTGGGGCACGTCGCTTCTTATACAGTACGATCATTTTTTACAAACATGCGTGACGATATTGAATACAATATATAATTCTGCCAGATAGTTGAGCAATATCCTGCTCTCTATAACCACACTAAGTCGGAGTACTGTAACAGAAGTGTGCAAGTTATTCATATAATTTTTCTATTATCTTAAAATATCTATGCTCTTGTGCTAATTTCCAAATAGGGTGCACCCAATATTTTCTTTGTCTCTGCATATTAATGAGTTGCAGCAAAGCAAGCGCATCTTCAACTTCTGAAGAGGAATACATGCTGTCGCAATAACATCAGCTTGTATACTGACAGATCCGGGCATATCTTCGCCTCTTCTGTGTAATTTAATGTGGCGTCCGTGCCTTATTCGTGCCACGCCTGCGCCGCGCCCGCACCATGCCCGCGCCTTATGCCCCTTCTGTGTGTTTTGCGCTTTACAGGTGAAATTCTTTAACAGATACAAGTATTTGATTTATATGAGACGGAGGTGTAAAACGTATTGATTCAGGGAAATTATACATTTTTGCTAATTTGATATTCGCAGGTACTGTCTGTAAAAGGAACAACAATATTCAATATAAAACAGTGCCTTAAGTATATTCTACTATACATACCAGTCTGCCCGTATGGATGTCAGTCATCTTGACAAAATTATACAAAATGCAAATCCACTTCCGCACGAGGGGAATAATTTATTTTGGTTTGTAAGATCTCCACACGAGAAAGAGAAACGTGTTTTAAGAAAAAACCGGCCAAGAAAATGTCCAGCTAAGATAAATGTAGGGTTCTGTAGCTTTTTCTACAATCGTTGGGATAGTAGTTAAAGAGACAAAGAAGGACATAATACTGTACCTAAATACTATATACGTGTATTTTTGAAACCTTTGCATTGCAACGGGTGACCTGATTTTTTGGCTTGAGATAGCAGGAGAGACGACAAAGGTCTTAGGACATTTTGTATTCTGATCGGAGGGTCCCAGGGGAATTGATTTTTTCGCGGGTACCGCTCGGCCCTATATACCTGTACGTCGCAATTGAGCAACGGGTGACCTCACTTTTGACACCGGGTACCTGTAGGGTCAGAAAAGAAGATAGGATACTTTTTATACTAATCGACCGTCTCACAGGTGTAGACATTTTCGTAGGTAATACCTTTATGTCAAAACAGAGCATCGGGGTTACCCACAAAGTACATTATGATGTCCTCAGTTTTGTTTGACACAGGGATACCTGTAGGGATAGAAAAGGAGATAGGATATTTATTTTACTGATCGACCGTTTCCATAGGTGTAGACTTTTTCTTAGGTGATACCTTTATGTCGCAACAGAGCATCGGGGTGTACATTATGGTGACTTAAGTTTTGACATAGGGATACCTACAGAAAAGGAGATTGGATACTTTTTATACTGATTGAAAGTTACCATGGGCATAAAATTTTTTGTGTGTGTTTATGACGTAACGGAGCAACATATTGATCACAAAAACCCATTTGTATAAAAATGATTTGACTTTTGACTTTCATTGAGAGTGCCCACGGAAGTAAAGTTTACCGCGGGTGATAGCTCGAGGCCAAGCAACGGGGTGACCTGATTTTGGATCACAAATACTGCTAAAATTATACTATTTTCTGTAGCTAAAACCGCAGCAAACTACTATTTTTCTTAGCAACGGAGCTACCGATAGGGGTGACCTGATTTATGATACAGAAACAGCTAGTGATACAGAAGAACATATTATACATTGGTTCCGATCGAGTCGAAGTGGCGGACTCAGAAACATTCTTCTATAGGAGGACGCTAAGCACGAAGAATTTCGTTCAATGACCGGTCACTATTTGTCTCTGTTGCACGCGCATAATTATTTGACGTCGCACTCGCACAGATGCGATAACCGCTGTCATAGAGAAGCGCAACGGCAAATAATTATGCACGTGCAACAGAGACAAATAGTGACCGGTCATTGAATGCAATTCTTCCCGTTTAGCGTCCGTGCTTTATAGAGTCTATACGGTACTAACATTCTAACATTTCTAACCAAAACCAAAACCTAAAAAAAAGTATTTCGAACAATGTAGATTCTGCATGGTAACCAACAAGACAGAAACATGTATTTTTTTAAATCGGTTCACGGTCAAGGTTTTTTCGTATAAATAATTCAATAAATTGAAAATGTATTGTAATCGCAATCACAATAAATATTGTATTTTGGTTTCGTATCTTGTATATTATTCCAAATCGAAACCCAGGTGTTTTCTTGTAACTGTTTCTAAATTCTATCCGTTACGTAAAACAACATAAAAACTTACAGCCCAATAAAAACATGTTCAAATAAACTTGAGGAAAGATTTGAATGAAATACATATTATTATAAAAATAACTTATAAGAGAATAAGTTTATAAGTAGGTACACTTATGTAAAAAAATTTCTATAAAGAGATTTATTTTTATATACCTCTAAGGTGGCAAACAAGCCTACGGTCCGCCTGATGGTATGCGGTCACCGTAGCCTATGGACGCTTGCAACACTAGGCGTATCACTCGCGCGTTGCCGACCCTACAGAAATCTAATAACTTCTTTCTTGAAGAACCCCATACTGTAGTCTTTGGAGAAAACCTTGGCAGGGAGCTCATTCCACAACTTAAGCGTTCGCGGGAGGAAGTTTCTCTGAAACCGCACTGTACGCGACCATTTGGGTTCTAAAGTTTGAGAATGAATTCCCTGCCGATGGCGAGCGGTGCGATGGTAGAAAGTAGCCGTGGGCATCATTTCGAACAATTCCACAGAACACAACCCATTGTACAAGCGGTACACACACAGGGAGGTAAAGTCTCTCCTCAGACTTTGATGATTGATCGAATAAATTTTTTTAAATTTATTTTATGAGTACTATAATAATATTTATTATTTATAAACTTTCTCGTTATGTATATAATTATTTATGTTATACGATTATGAATTCAATCTATTTTTATTATTATTATTATTATTAATTTTCATTGCTTTTTGTGAAATCAGTGATTTTATTTTATAAACCCTGTTCATGTTTGCTGTACATATAGTCAGTGCTCGGAGTAATAGACAGCAATTTAAAATTTGTGTTACTTCCTGCAAAACTGTCAACACCGCCACTGTCATTCTTGTTTGCAAAAGTCAATTTTTCTATTCAAATTAGATTTTTACAAACACAAATCGTTATTATTTTTTTATTTATTTGAAACAAATCATCAATGTTTCAAATAATAAAAAAAAAAAATAAGTCAATTTAAAAATATTATTTTAGGCCATAGGTACTATTATTCAATTCAGTAAAAACCATTTATTCCCAATATGACTGTGACTTGCATTGACCATTTACTTAACGTTTTAATTACGAAATATTTAGATTAACGATTTAATCAGCAATGTGGGTCACCATCACCACCTACAACTTATTCTACACATCATCTCGGACCCAGGTGGTTTTTACTGACTTGAATAACTCTAGGACCTTGTCCGTCTTGAATTGCGTACACTAGGTATTTTATTTTATGTTATTTGACGTTACAATTAACGGGGAACGCGATGTCACCGTTGCGATTTAAAATCAGTAGTTTCAAAAATAAAATCTTCCTCATCTGTTTGTTTGCCTGACCGTCAAGTGTCAAGACTGTATTCACTCGTAATGCCGTAGAGGTATTAAACTGTAATTAATATCAAGTAAAGGAAGAAACCCGAGTCTATGTGCTTAATTTTTTAGGGTTCCGTACCCAAAGGGTATTAAACTGGACCCTATTACTAAGACTCCGCTGCCCGTCCGTCCGCTGCCCGTCCGTTCGTCTGTCACCCAGGCTGTATCTCATAAACAATGATAGTTAGACAGTTGTGATTTTCACAGAAGATGTATTTCTGTTGCTACTATAACAACAAATACTAAAAAACAGAATAAAATAAATATTTAAGGGGGGCTCTCATAAAACTAACGTGATATTGATAACGGCAACAGGTAGCCGCTAGAAATATTCACAGAATATTTAGTTATATATTCACTCTGAAAATAAATAATTGAATTAAAATAAAACAAATATTTCAGTGAGGCTCCCATATAACAGATGTGATGTTTTTGCCGTTTTTATAGATAATGGTACGGAACCCTTCGTGTGCGAGTCCAACTCGCCCTTGTCCGATTTTTTTTAACTTGTCTTTAGGAAAGTTAATGTATTACGTCCGAAAATCGAAATCGCTAAATTTGCATTTTCTTTACGTTTTGAGAGTGGAGAATAGTTTGCCATAATTTTTAGAGTGAAGTCTGTGGGTGTGTGCGTGTGTGTATTTATGTAGGTTAGTTTTTTTCGCTTCTCGTTATCTCAAAAACCGATGGACCAATTAGTCTCGTGACCATATCAATCGATACGCCACGTCATGACTTAAATCTGAAAAGATTTTAAGCAAAATCTGTCCAACGGTTTGCTTTTTATCGCTTAAAAGCTGAGTTTTTAAAATACAGTAGCTTAGTCATATAAAATTGCAGCCAGTTTAATAAAATTCCACTACGCAAGCGTTATTGTATAATTCCAAAGGTTATCACAGGACATGAGGACATGGTCTTTTGTTATTGCTCATTACGTTATTGGAAACACGTGTTTCGCGAGAGACGCCGTTGTTGCTAGGTCACACGTGCGTTATACTGCGAGCACAGGCATTAATTATATTTAGGTATCTAAAAATCGATAGCTAGTCCACTAGTGGTAAGGAGAAAATAATTTCTGTACCGCCCGTGTTACACACAATGTTTTTCATCACATTTGCGAGTAAATAAAGAAAATTTAAGGTAAATTAATAAATAAACTCACCAAAACAAAATTGAAATGCCGGGAATACAAGTAGAGAAAACAACATCACCGACAGATGGCACTCGATATCTAGAGAATGTATGAAATAAAAAGTTTTGTCTGAAGTTTAAACTTCTCATTTCTAACTTGGCTTGTATTTCATATTTTGCAGCTGTTCTGATTTTATACCTACGTACTTAATAGAATAGACGTATCATTACTGCCCATGGGTTCTTTACGCGCGCTTTACCTTGAGGAAATTTAAATTTACAAAGAAAAATCCAGAGGGAGTAATTAAGGTCTTAGCACCCGCTTTGCCTGCACGTAATGACACAGAGTAAGTAAAAATAAATTAAAGTCATAGTACCTATTTGTCAAAGATTATGATAATAAGATAAGCATCATTTAACTTTCGTATTCTCCTATTATCGCCCGGCCTGTTACACGCTAAAGTACATTGCACCATTAGGGTTTTGAACTGTTTGAAGTTTTATTGGGGTTCCGTGCCAAAGGGTTCAAAACGGTACCCTATTACTAAGACTTCGCTGTCCGTCCGTCCGTCTGGAAAGGAGGCCCCATCAACAAAAGTGATTTTTTTGCTCGTTTCTGCTCGATATTGATAACGGTAACAGGTAGACGCTTGAAATATTAACAGAATATTTAGTTATATATTCACTTCAAAAATAAATAATTAAATTAAAATTAAACAAATATATAAGGGGGCTCCCATTCAACAAACATGATTTTTTCTTGCCGTTATATAGATATTGGTACGGAGCCTTTCGTGCGCCAGTGCGACTCGCACTTGGTCGGTTGGTTTAATACCGTTTTTCACGATTAAACATCCATTGGCTCACCCCGTTTAGGTTATTTTATTGGCAAATTCAGAAATTCCTACAAATGGCGTATGGTACTTAAATACATATTTTTTATGACAATTTTATAAAGCATATACAAATAAACCATATTGCGGTGGGATCACAGAATAAAAGTCAGTATTATCACAGATTTTTTACTAAAATACAAAATATTGATTATTCTGCAATGGGTCAGTTTGTTTTGTGACAAAGAATCACTATTTTCGTTTATTTTATCACCTGTTCGTTGGTTTAGCATCAAAGTCAAAATATCAAAAAAATTCTATCACTTTAACAAACTTTCAGGCGTTGGTTTACGATATTTTTGTTATTTTTGCCACCGAAAAATGAAACTTTAGACCCATGTCTGGAGGTGGGGTTTTGATATAAATCTGTCAAAGTGCCTATACATATTCATTATTTTATGTTGTTGTGTGTTTTATTATTTAATTGTATGGTGTGGACGTCAATTCTGTTAGTTACGGTTCCAAGCTACACAAACTGGTGTTATCCAAAGTGTTAGAAGTATTAAACGTAGGAACTTTTTATCCCAAAACGAGCATACTTTCTTTCTTTCTTCTTTAACGCAACAAGGAACAATATCGTCTAGCTTGTACCTGCTTACGTATGACACAGACCGACACACCTAATGACCAAGAACCCTCACAAAAAGATATCTACTACCGGAGTGCGCTTGATTCATTCTTTGCTTGTGGTCTGGTTAATCTACGTGCCTTATCGCGCTGAGCGCAGGTTTACAAACTTCTTTGACCCTGTGACAAATATCAAAACCTAAGAACTTACGTGACAGTAGCGACAGTTTAAAGAGCCACCTTACCTCTAAAGAAAGACCAAGGGGTCCAAAAATTTGTATAACTAACCTCTGAGTGACAGAGGTCTGATGGGATTTTACTGAAAAGTAATATTATTTTTGGTACCATCAGCTATATCTATGTCAATAATTAAGTCACAACGTTGCTCCGTTGCAAAGTGAAAAACGGACAAAAAATTACAAACATAAATTTTTAGGGTTCCTCAAAAGAAAAAAAGGAACCCTACACTGTCGTCCGTTTGTGTGTCTCTCTATCAAGAACGTTTTCCTCAGGAAAGCGTAAAGGTGTCAAGTTTGAAATTAATATCAAATATTAAATCCAACGACCCCTTGAATCGGTAAAGAAATCCAGCTAATAATCTAAGTCAACGCAATAAAAAACACGGCCATTTTCGTTAAAACCTATTGGGTACTTCCCGATCTACTATAAACATGAAATTTGAAACGTATTTAAAAAAAGTTTGTCTGTCTGTCTGACTGTCTGTCAAGACACTTTTACTTAGGAACGCGTGGAGGTATCAAGTTAAAATTAATATCAAATTCTAAAGTCTGACTTAAAGTTAAAAAACCCGGCAAATTGCGAGTCGGACTCGCACCCGCATATCTATAAAAACGGTAAAATAAATCACGTTTGTTGTATGGGAGTCCCCCTTAAATATTTGTTTTATTTTAATTTAGTTATTTATTTTTAAAGTGCATATATAACTTAATATTCTGTGAATATTTCAAGCACCTGTTGCCGTTATTAATTTCGAGCAAAAACGAGCAAAAAAATCACGATTGTTGTATGGGAGCCCCCTTAAATATTTATTTTATTCTGTTTTTTAGTATTTGTTGTTATAGCGGCAACAGCAATACATCATCTGTGAAAATTTTAACTGTCTATCACGGGTCATGAGATACAGCCTGGTGACAGACAGACGGACAGGGAAGTCTTAGTAATAGAGTCCCGTTTTGTACCCTTTGGGTACGGAACCCTAAAAACCAAGCTTCTAAATCAATGTATGCATATTGTAACACAAATAATTCAAAACCAATGGGTTGCTTCCTGTTGACCTAGTATTATGAAATTTGGCAAGGAGCAAAATGTTGCATCACAAATATAGATAAAAATAAAAAAAACTGATAATTAAGTCATATATACCTGTCAGACTTGATCTGGCTACATGTAATTAGTTTGTACGCAACGTTTTTTTGCTTAAATAAAATACAAGTAAAGCAACGGAACCAATCTCTAATTTAATAATTTAATATCTAGGTTCAATGAAATCACGATTAGGGCTTAGGGGTTGTTACCCGTTCAATCACAAATATGCTTTTAATTTTATATTGATAAAATGGCATATGATAAAATTAAAGTGCATTCAATCCTTATTATAGGTTGTTAACAATATTAAATTTGTCGATGAAAATCTTTGCAAAGGAAGAGAGTTCGTTGCACTGTTAACTTAACAACCTTATTGTATTACTAGGTATTAACACGCGGTTTTGCTTGCGTAAAATTAAATAAGATTTCGTAGAACAGAAAGCTAGTCCTAATCTAATCTAGTCTGTAGTCATCTTTTAGTCTAAGTTAGGTAAAGATAAGCAGTATGACACATTATATAAACTTGTGGTATGAAAAAAGGTAGCCGGAAGTGGCTAGATGAGGAAGATGTGGTGGCGTTTTTTGAGAAAGGCTTAAGGAAAAAAATATAAACCATCTAAAAATCAACAAGTTCATATTTGCAATAAATCATTTCGTTAGAATAGATTATTTAGTAAATATATAAGATATAAAGAAGAAATCCACAAACAGGGCATGATGGCGGGAAATACCGGTACTGATTTTTACCGATATTTTAAATTAACTTTATTTAGCACTAGTTCATACTATGAACACTTAATACATATACACTTACTATATTATAGGTTAACATTACATTATTATTACTACAATTCACAATAGGTATGCATATAATACGCAAAGACAAAGCAATAAAAAAACGGGTTGCACTCCGGGAGTGACGGCAGAAGTGAAAACATACTAACTATTTACTTCCCATCACTTCGTATACATATTTATTTATTATAATAATAATGTTTGTTTATTTACTTTTTTTACCATAGTATATTTGGCATCTCAATTTGTAATAAAATTAAAATCCAATATCCAACCTGCCTGTACTACTCATAATCGCCATACACTAAAAATAAAAAAACTAATCTAATGTAAATAAAGGTCACGTATCCTGACGCAAGTTCCGTCTTACGAATTTTCGATCAGGTCACGTGACCTGACGCGAGTTTAACATTTTTTACCCATCACAATAAAAGTGCACAACGCCACTAAAGAAGTTTTCACTACAAAAACCTATATACCTTGTTTATTTTTTCGTTTCAAACAAATGATGCTAAAGAAGAGAGGGTGAGAAGAAGTCAGTTTTATCCGAATTTAAATTTCCCGGTTTCCCAGGTACCAGTGTGAGTTCAGTACCGTGAATCAACTTTACCTCCACAATATCGGTACTTCAATCCCAAAAAACTCATAGGGTGCATTCATAATTGTCAGACGCTACAATAAATTACTATAAATTAGAATTGCTTAGTTTGGTGTGTCGTTATTTATAATAACCTATAATTAATTATAATTCACTTTGTCTACAATAAGAGTATATGATATTGTTTTTATAAAGCGGTTGAAATTCTTGCAGGCAATTTTAGAACCATGACCTGTAATAGAAAAATATTTGGCTCTTAGGAATTCTTATTTCATTTTTACAGTATATTTTACAGTATATTTCTATATATATATATATATATATATATATACATTTCAGTTATAAGTATACTCTATCATTAACCCGTAAGTTTTTAGGGTTCCGTACCAAAAGGGTGCCAATGAAGTCCTTTGCTACACCTACGCTGTCTATTTGTCTGTCCGACCATTAAAGACCAAAGATCTTTCAGACTGATAAAGATAGAAAACTGTTTTTTTTTTAGAATATGTTAATGGCGGATTACCTACCAAATATTAAAAAGTTCAAAAAGTAAAAATTTAAGGGGTTTCCCCATACAAGAAACACGTTATAGTTGTTTTTGCTCTATCGTAAAACATACAAACTTCAAACTTGGTAAAAATATATCTCTAATTATATTACTATTATTTGAAATTTAACTGTATTGGTACATCAAAAGCAAGCAAGAGAAAAAGAGCAGTAGGCAATATTCTGACCAGCAATAAGAAAATCGACGACGAGGGTGAAATACGATGTCCGTAGCTAGACCAAATCGAACAATTGAAGCTGTTTGGAGCTGATTGGTTTTCTGCAGAGGTCCCCTTTATAGCTCGGCCACAATTCGATCGATTAAATTTATTTTACTACGGGCCCACCTAGGGCTAAGCATAGAAGTGCTAGAACTCAGAGCAGTTACCCATGAAAGGTCATTTTCATTCGTTCGCCGGCTTTGTCACAATGCCCCTGCACATTACTAGCCTTGAGCATCTTATTGCACTAAAACATCAATTTAAAAATGGGCCAAGTTAAGAAGTTTGTCGATAAAAGAGTTGGAATAATAATAGTCACTAGTTTGCCACGGAAGAAACGAAAAAGTTCTAATATAAGGCACAGCCGAACTTGGCCCTATTTAACATTAATATTTTGGTGAGACAGCATAACCTTTTCAAAGATAAATATTTACTTAATAACAAAGTTGTACCATATAAACATTCTTCCCATATTTTTTGTATAAAAGTGACCACTCCAAATCCATACTGTCTGTCTGTCTGTCTGTTACCTCTTTACGCTTAAACCGCTGTGCCGATTAAGTTAAAATTTGGCATGGAGATATTTTGAGTCTCGGGAAAGGACAAAGGCTACTTGAAAACGTTAAGTGTGAGTCAGTTTTTGTTTCTGTAACTGAGGAGTTGCCGTTGAAATCCTGTACCGATAACCGAATTTATGGCCGGTGAAGCCGCAGGCAAAAGCTAGTAACTTAACACCTACCTAATACTTTACTATACCTAATATATTTGTTTTCTAGTGCAATGTTCGTAAGTACTTATAGTATAAATTACATATGTGAACACAGTGACACTAGGAAGGTATATCATTAGTCAGATATTAGATTACTTATAGTAAAGTAAATTTTATATGAAAATTATATAAGGACCTTTCCTTTCAGCTTACCTTACGTAGAAAAATGTAAGTAAAACCTGCTGAATAAAATTAATAAAACATATTTTTTTAAATCTTATGTGTAAAGTATATGCAATTAAGTTATACTCTATTTCATTGTGTGTTTGCTGTTCAGGAAAAAACTTTTAATAGTTTTAGAAAAATCTTTGTTGAAAAACAGATTTCTTGCATACAAGCTCGCTTAATACAATGAACGTGTTTTCTAAACTTATTTTATTAAAAGCGACCCCACAAAATATCTTCATCTTGAATATCTGATGGGTTTCGTCATATAAGTACGGCAAAAAACTTCGAAGTTATTAGGTACACGGGCAAAGAATAAATATCTAACTCAAAGTAAATCTTGCTACTTTACAAGTCGCAAGTCCGGCCTCACAGGGAGTACTGTTGCCATTTCTGGTATCGCTTACCATCATTACTTGTTTGCCACATTGTTGGTACAAAAAGAGTGATTTTTTGAAATGTAATGATTCATTAAACTTGAAGGATCTTACTAGATAAGTACATAAAATTATAACTGTGTAAATTAAACAAATTTCGAGTTACAGGGAAAAGAGGCTGAAATGGTTAGAGGAAGGAGGGTACACATGACAGGAAACGTGTCACACTTTTATTTTTTGAACTTGGCGGATACACTGTCGTGTCTCTCGATCATCCCCATTTCCCCTTGTCCCAAATTCCATTGCAATCGTGCGAACCGTTATTGAAAAAGCGATTACATACAAATATATGGTTGGTTGAATTACTAGAATACATTTTATTACTTGTAGCAAATTTCCGAGTCGCACTTATCCCAGATCGTAATAGTAATTCAGATTTGCGTTATTATTGATCGTGTTAAAGTAGATAGTTCATTAGTTTTCCCTCGGGGTTACCACTTTTTCTTGCCCTGCGTGTTTTATAAATTTCTCAAGTACTTTGAATATTCACACACACCACAACCGTTGACTGAGAAGTCCTTCAGAAGTCCACAAAGTCCGCAATGAGCCCGCGCCGCATGTCGACTATAGCCCAAATCGCCTTCGTTGAAGTTAGGCCGCGCCGAAACAGTGGGAATGCATGAGGCATGCATTGCAACTCATCAACCCATTTTTAAATGTATATTTATATGTATGTAGTATATCATCATTTTTTATCCCCAGTCATATTATAATTTGAAGGATAGAGGCTTCTATTCACCAACCCCTTTAGTTCTGTATGACAGGGACCCATAAGTCCATCATCGCAGCACTGCTTCTGATCCATTGAACCTAGATCAAGGTTATTTATATATTTCCATACGTCTTAAATTATATTACCTGCTTTAAAGTAATTAGCGTTAAAGCGTGTAAGTCGGGGTTTTTATATGAATTGAGGAGTACACCGATTACCGAATTTCCTGTGGAAGGACATAAGTTATTTGAAAATGTCTAGTGTGAGTCGGATTTTTTGCTATAATGGAGGAGTTGTCGTGGAAATCCTACACAGATAACCGACAAAGCTATTAAATTATATGTTAAAACATTGTTTTAACAACCACTAGAAAAGGTTTTTCAAAATCCCTAAATCCGATAAATTGCCCGAGTTACCTGTGAAACCTAAAAATGAAAATTCTTTCAGTAGTTTTGTAGAAAGAGGCAGATAAAAAATGGCCCCTGTTGTTACTATCCTACATCATCTGCAATCAGTTCTTGAGGTAATATTTTTTTCATCACTCTTGTAAACAGTTTCATTGCAAGCATGCAGGCAAAGTGGGTGCTAAAACCTAAATTAATCCCACAGGCTTTTTATTTGTAAATTTTACTTTTCTCAAAGCAAAGCGTGCGTTCATAAAACCCACGGGTGGTAATGACACAACTATTCTATCAAGTATGTTAAAGAGTGTCTGTTTAAAACACGAACTACACGCACACTACAAGAGAGCAATTACAACTTTTAACGTCAGAAAAAACTTTCAACTTCATAAATCTGGCGGTTGTGTTGTTTTCTCTACTTCTATCACTATCATTTCAATTGTGTTTTGGTGAGTTTGTTTATTTATTCACCGTATATTTTTATTTATTTCCTTGCAAATGTGATAAAAAACATTATGCGTAACACGGACGGTACGGAAATTACAAACTGGAGTCATAAAAGCCTTCGGCCTTCGGTCTTAGGCTTCTAAATAGTCTCTCGTTAGTAATTTTCTCCTTACCACCCTTAATACATAATGTACACGTTTGATCATTTATTATGATATACTTTCTTATCGCAAGCAGATTTTGAAAAACAAATCTTATATACTGCGCCAAGCTAAGCTTAAGTTATCTGTGAAAACCCCATGAAAATTACTTCAGCAGTTTAGGAAATTTGTGTGTACCTACAAACATACGGACAAAAATTCAAAAGTGATTATAAGGATTCCGTACCCAAAGGGTACAATCGGGACCCTATTAGTAAGACTTCGCTGTCCATCTGTCCGTCTGCCACCAGTCTGTGTCTCATGAACCGTGATAGTTACAGATGAAATTTTCACAGAAGATGTATTTCTGTTGCCGCTATAATAACAAATACTAAAAAACAGAATTAAAGGGGGGCTATCATACAAAAAACGTGATTTTTCTGCCGTTATTATAGATAATGGTACGGAACCCTTCGTGCGCGAGTCCGACTCGCACTTGGCGGTTTTTTTTTCGTATTCTTTTACTCTTCCTACATCACCCGCAATCAGTTAATGGTAAATATTTTCAACGTTCCTTAGCTTAATAGATATACGAAACCCTTGCAAATATATTTAAGGTCTATTCTATTATCCAAATTATTATAAAAATAAATAATAAATAAAATAAAATAAAATAATTTTAATTTCAAAACATATATATATATATACTATATTTATATATATATATATATTTATATATATATTTTCCAAAGTTCCATTTGTAATTTTATAAAAATATAATACGAAAACATTGTGTCAAACAAAATTAGTTAACGAGTTTTTTCAGATATCCGCAATACTATTTATTGTACGGACGGAACCTTAACTTAATACTTTAACGTCAAGCACTAGGTCGGTTTTATAGTATACCTAGATATAGATGGATACGCAATATAGATCACTTATTCTTCCAATCTATAAAAACGGAATGTAAGACTCGCTCGCTTCCTACTTGGAAGTGTGGTCGGCTGCTGTTAAGAGGTTGTGGGTTCGATTCCCGCACTGGACAAATATTTGTGATAATCATTTGTTTTTGTCGTGAGTCTGAGTGTATTTATGTTTGATATGTATGTACATATTTACATATAACACAAGCTTTGCTTACTTGAGGGCCAGACGGCGCTGTGTGTAATGTCCAAAAATATTTATTATTTATTATAAACTGTCTAATTTATATGTTAACGTACAGCCCAAACTAATAACTTAAAATTCTGCATAGAGGTTATTGTTATAACGTAAGAGAGTAAGTATAGGTGTTAACAAGAAATTTTATAAAATATATTCTCAACCGGGGTAAAATGAACATTTGTGTTTTTCTTGAGTCTAGGTGTTTTTTCTTTGTATAATATGTATGTATTGGGGGCTGTCCATAAATTACGTCATCGATTTTTTCAGATTTTAGACCCCCCCCCCTATAATCATCCTATCGTCATTTCTTAATGACCCCCCCCCCCCCTTCTCCCAAAATTGACGTCATTACTAGTTTGACAAAATAAAACATTGCAGATTTGAGAAAAATAGGGTATTATATGAGTATAGTATTAAAATGTACTTTTATTAATTATAATAATAATAATAATAATAAATAAATTCTTTATTTTCCACATAAACATAATTTGTTATAATATATATACAGTCTCTTTAACTTTAACATATTTAGTAAATGGGACAGGAGCCCAAACTAGGTAAGCCCTGTTTTATGGGTCTCCTTTAATTATGTAATGTTGTAGTTATTATTTAAGTATTGTGTTTATTATCAATACATAGTATAAAACAAAGTCGCTTTCGCTGTCTGTCCCTATGTATGCTTAGATCTTTAAAACTACGCAACGGATTTTGATGCGGTTTTTTTTAAATAGATAGACTGATTCTTAAAGAAGGTTTATATGTATAATACATGTAAGTACCACGGGCGAAGCCGGGACGGGCAGCTAGTATTTTACTAGGTGTGCTGGAAGAAATCTCTTTTTAGAAATAATCTTTTTGTACGTGAAAAATAAACTATAAATAAATAAATAAGAATGACGTCAATTTCGAAACACACACCCCTCCCCATCTATCATTTACCGTCATCCGCAGACCAAACCCCCCCCCCCCACCCCCCCCCTAATTTAGAATGACGGCCCCTTGACAAAAAAAGTATATATACCTATGTATTTGTATGGATTGTACGGCATAGCATAGTACAAACAAGCTTTGCTTAGTTTAGGACCAGATGGCGCTGCGTAATGTCCGAAAAAAACTTAAACAATTCCTTTGGTAGTTACATTTAAGAGAAATATAAAATTTTCAGGACAATATTTGGGCATTTAATGCCTACTTGATAAATGTATACAGCGAAAAGGTTTTAGAAAGAACTAGGCCACAAACCAGTAAACTTGTACCGAACTAATTACTACTAGGTAAATGTCTATTCAATTAATTATGACATTAAAATTACATACGTTATATAAGTTATACTTACTTAGGTACCTATAGCTTTGCTGATGCGGCGGCGGCGGCGCGGCGGCACGGCGCGCACCAGTTCAAGTTACTCAGACATCGGGTATCCTATATCTAGGTATATCTAGACTTTCTTCGACTCTGCTTTATTTTGTAGTGATATAACACTGAGTTCGTGACTTGTAGTACTTACGTTTGGATCCGATTCGTTTTAACCTTGCAAGGCATTCTCGAATTCTAGATGATTTGTCAAGTTATATAAAATGCAAAGTTACGGAAATGTGATGTAGGAAATGAAATTTTCTCATTGTTTTTATGTAGGTTGAATATTTTTTAGGTAGGTATACCTACATCACTTATATATCTAGTCAGAAATATTATTACATAACAGTTTGGTAGCCCATACAATTCAGCGGGAGGCCCACTTTTTTTTTTGTGTTATGCCGATTACGCGTTAAGGCGTAAGGGGCACTCGGTCAGCACCCCGCTTCCTGCCCATGGGCGTGATGGGCACTCAAACTGTTAACGATCTTAAGAGAACACAATTCCCGGTCCCTTGCAGGGTTATACATACATACAAATTTTTCACTCGTTTTGATCAAGAGCGACAACCAAAGCCGAGGCCGCGGGGATTCCTTGAGCGTTGGGCGCTACATAGGCTGAGACTCTTTCAGAGTGTCGCCCCAAAAGTCCGGTGGAGCAGTAATGGCTGCATCAGCCACACTGTACTAGTCTTACAGTTTGTCTATGTCTAATATGAGTATATATGTGGTTATTCAAAATCCTAAAAAGTGTTTTTACTAACTTACTACCTTGTTTGAGACCATTTAGTACGAAAACTAAAGTCCTGTTTAAATATTAAACTATACTATTAAATAAAAAACTTGCAAACTGCAGACTTAGATATTTATTTCTAAAACCATGCCTTTAAAATCCCATAGTGTTTGATTAGTAAGAGTCAAAAATAGGTAGAAAATTCGTTTGTATGAGTCATATTATCATAGATAGTGATAAATCAATAAAAAACGCCTTATAAAAGACATGAAAATCAAGACACGCAGCACTTAAACTTTTAGAGATTCATGCATGTCATCAAACCTTATCTATCATTAAGAAATATATAATAAAGGTTTATAGCGCTAAATGTTTGGCCGAACCAAAAAAAAATCCAACCAACCAAAAATGACCTCATTGTCATTTTATGTTACATTGTGTTATTTAATCTATACGACTGATAATCACTTGTACTAAGTATCCCGGTTCGTTAAGGAGTTCCTAGGCTAGGAATAAATCCGCGGTTGAAACATTACTTACTTTGAAATATTACTGACTAATAAACAATGTCAGAACTTTGTTTGTTGGTGTGTCCATCTTTAGCGCAGCAACAAAGCAACAAAACGACCTTTTTTTTTGCACAGACCTTGTTTATGGGAATAAAAAATAATATTTCGCTATATCAAAGACTAGTTTTAGCCCGCATCTCCACCCGCACTGAATTCGGTTATCAAAATCTTGATTTATTGTAAGGAAGTTTATTGAGTACTATCTGACCTGGCAGACGTCGTAATGCCCTTTCCCCCCCTTATAGGGGGGCTGTCATAATGAAACATGCAACAAATTTTAGGCTACCTCTAGCAATACGACTGCGAACCGCATCCAAATTCATGCAATTGTTTATGTGTGATACGCGTCACTGAAAAAAAAGATTTGCTAACAGTAACACAAATTTTATCTACCGGTAAAATTAATCGAGGGATAGCCAAATTGAGTGCTACTAGTAGATAAAATGCGTTTGTGAAATAAACGTAGTTATATTCTGTTCAACTGTTTTGTATACAAAATTACAGACAAACGAACAAACAAAAATTCCAAAGATGAATAATTGTTTTGGATTCTAATGCTCTTATTAAGACCCCTTAATTATTTTTTTTTTTAAATCTCTATGTACACACAGACATCGGCCAGTCACAATTTTTTTGTATGTAAAGATTAATATACCTAATTTCTAGTGATTACAGAACCGAAGTACGAAACCAATTCAATCTAGCGTGAGGTAGGATGATGGAATTCCTCGAACCTATTGAGAACCACAGTTTATTGTTCGTGACCCACAGTGGAAGACATATGATGACGCAACCAATACCTTTAAATGACCAACTACAGAACTCAAGTAGGTACCTGATCAGAAATCTGATACAAAAATGGTCAGAAGTTTAAAGAGTTCGTTGTGCCCGCCTTACACGGTGGTCTGAAAATTAACTAGGATGGAAATATATAGTATATAAAAGAAGAAATCGACTGACTTATTTAATCCACATCCATACTAAAATTATAAATGCGAAAGTAACTCTGTCTGTCTGTCTGTTACCTCTTCACGCTTGAACCACTGTACGGATTAAGATGAAATTTGGCACCGTGATAGTCTGAGCCCGGAAAAGGACATAGGCTACTTTAAAACGTCAAGGCTGAGTCGGTTTTTTTCTACGTATAATTTTTCTGTACGTGTTTTTGTCACCTAACTCCTCCAAAACGGCTGCAACGATTTAGGTGAATTTTTTTCTGTATATTTGAATGGGTTCCTAGATGGTTTGAAAACAAAACTGTACCCGGTAGGTGGCGCTGCAGTCGGTGTGTCGCTGATCTTTTCCTTAACGGCGAGAATGATTTCAATAATATTTTTTGTGTACGTTTGAGTGGATCCCTGCAAGGTTTGAAAACATACTTGCACCCAGTAGATGGCGCTGCTGTCGGTGTGTCACTTATCTTCTCTTAAACGGCAGAGAAAATTTAGGCAATTTTTTTGTGGCCGTTTAAGTGTTTCCCTGCAAGGTTTAAAAACACAATTGGACTTGGTAGGTGGCGCTGCAATCAGTGTGTCACTGATCTTTGAACAAACGGCAAAGATTGAATCTACGACAATGATTTCAACATTCGCTGCATTTAATGCGACTCCATTATTATCATATCCCACAACTTCAACCATTGTGAAATTTGTGGCTTGGAAACGACACATTATATAGAACGTTAAAAACACATCGAAAGGAAAATTAAATAGATTTAAAGAAAGGTTACCCGCTAATACTTCTACGATCCGCCAAAACGTCAATCAAGTGCACGGTATAACGGAGCACATCCTCCAAGGTCTCAATAAGTCCCCTAAGCCATTCAGCACAGGAGCCCTCTTCTTGTTTGATAAAGTCTGGCATAACGGCTTGATTTACAAGGTGTTCAATCTCGGTGTTCCGGACCGTCTTGTACTCAATTTACGCGACTTAGTTTCGGAAGTGGAGAATTGAGGTTAACCCTGAGAAAAATACAGCAATACACTTTGCCCGAGGTAAAAAATCGAGAAGGTAACTCACCCTAGTCCACTTTTATTGCCAACCCATCCCCTGGTTAAAAAAGGTCAAATATCTAGGAGTGA
Source organism: Apoda limacodes (assembly GCA_946406115.1). Lineage (NCBI taxonomy): Eukaryota > Metazoa > Arthropoda > Insecta > Lepidoptera > Limacodidae > Apoda > Apoda limacodes. Next base: position 16,997,638 of record OX291559.1, read on the forward strand.
CTTTGGACTCTCGTCTTAATTTTTGAGCCCACATTAAAAGAGAAGGAGACCGAGCGGCCTTCGTACTCGGTCGCCTTTAGCTGATTTTAAACAAGCCTACACTCACTTATGCGAACGTAGTGTTTGGTCACACAAAACTACTTCCTTGCAAGTCATACACAATCGCTTTTTGCGTACTATGTGCATAATATCGATCTCCATAGTAATTTCGAGCTACCGACCATTAAAGCCTTCATCAAAGACGAGTCAAAACGCTACTTTGAGAGGGCAGCCCTTCACCCCAATCCCCTTCTTAGGCACGCATGTGATTACGCTCCCAATAGGGCCCTTTAGATACCCTACGCACATTATAATCGATTCGGCGATTTCGACGAGGGCTAAAGAGTTTCTTGCCGTTTCTTCTGTTCAGAACATCTTTGCTTTTCCGAATTGGCGGTAAATTTTTAAACAGATTTAGATTTAAAGAGCGGTTGCCCAAGCCGAGGTTCGTGTCCAGGACACCCTCGTGCAAACCTCCCCTCCCCAACTCTTCGCAGCATAGTGCAAGCAGCACCGCGGCACAAGTTAGTTCGCGTGTAGTTGTCCAGGACATCTGCGGCCAACAACAGTAGTCAGTATTTAGAAAAAAAAAAAATTCTACGTTAGAAGATTTGGAAGGAAATAAAGAATTAATTAATTAAGACATAGTAAACAGTGAGATATCCAAAAATGATGACACAACCATAGATTCGTTAGAAGTAATTATGGAATCGCAAAATTAACAAAATGTAAATGTTAAATTTAAAATATCATATTTTATGTGACGCTGCTTTTCCGGGCAGAACAACGTCCGCCGGGTCTCCTATATTATACATAAATGCGAAAGTAGCTCTGTCTGTCTGTTACCTCTTCCCGCTTAAACTTTTGTACCGATTAAGATAAAATTTGGCATGGAGATAGTTTGAGTCAAAATTTTTACAAGAATCCCTGCATATTTCAATTAGAGTCAATGCATTAGATAAGAAGGTATTCTAATTATTTAACCAACTTTCATTACAAGCAAATTAAATATACCTACGCATAAAAATTTGCACAAGTGTTGAAACAATGGACTCTTCCACATTTTTTATTGCATTAAATAGAATAAATGAAAATCATTTGAAGTGATTTAGGTAGGTAGGTATTAAAATTATACATAATCAATTCACAAAAAAATCGTTAAGTATAAAAAATTTACTAACAAAAGAAGAATATAAAAAGCTTAGAAATATTCTAAGATAAACTGTCAAAGATTAAAAATAAAGATATAAATATAATCAATATTCAATCAAAGATTTAAGAAATGTCAAAATGAGAAATTAACATAAATAAAAATAAATAGTCAATAAAAATGTCAAAACAAAAACAAACGAAAACAATAAAATGTCAAACAAATATTTAAAATGTCAAACGTGTTCACTGTATTCTTTGACAGAATACAGTGATTAAGTCAGTATTTAGTAAAAGCTCTTTTAGAAAAACATGTTCCCGTAGGAACTGTTGATCGGGATGCAAGTATTATAATTTTGTCGTTTTCCATCCTCACAGCTCTGTGCCAAAATAACTCACTCAGTCACTATTGCAATGTGCGAAAAAGTACCCCTGTACCACAACAAAACCGTGACATCCGATAACTCCAAAAAACAACATTTAAGATACAGGTGGTTAAAGGTTTATGTATATTACAATGATAAAAAAATATTACTTATAAACAGTTTTGTTCCGGGTTAGAGTTTTCAAAGTCAGATCTAATTAAAATAAAAAATATCAGGTAAAATTAATAAAATTGGATTTAACTGAAAAATAAAAATTTTGGAGTTATTAAATGTGAATCAAATATCACGGAAATATTCCCGTGGGAACCCCCACTATTTTTTATATCCTCTTAGTCCCTCCAACTATCCCTGCGCCAAAAATCAGGGAGGTTATTGGGAAAAGTCTCGAGCTATTCGGACTCTGAAAATCAAGAGAAAAATGAATGGAAGTCTTTCCTCTCAAAACCCGTAAACTTACTTACATACATTTTTCTTTCGAATTCCAGCGTTCGAATACCTCGAGACTGTTGCCAATAAGGTCTCTGGTCACCTCAGCTTTGTTTGTTGTAAAGGAACAGTGCGTATTGTTATGACTAGATTTACAAACATTAATATATATCGAAATAAAAACAATTTACAACTAATGTTACCCAGGTATAGCGTGATAGTGGAATTTTAAGAATCGGTTATGTACTCGAAGTTCAGCTCTCTCTACGGAAAAACAAACAATCATCAAATTTTACCAATTAAGGCTGGGTTGCACCAACTAACTTTGACGTTAATACAACCGTCAAAATGGGAGACTGTATGAAAATTTGCATAGTCAACTTTTTTTAAACTTAACCGGCCCGTCAAAGTTCAGCAAACCACTAGCTGGTTAACTTTAAAAATAGCTAACTATCGATCTCCTATTTTTGGCGACTGGTTAAGGTCAAAGTTAGAAGTTAGTTGGTGCAACCAAGCCTTATAATATTAGTGTAGATTGAACTTACACCAATAAATGAAAACAATAACACTGATGACATACAGCACTCATTCATAACAATAGTAATCTTTTTGGCACAAGTGTTCGATAATGAGTTGACAGTTACACGCACGCCACGCACCCAAAACAAATCTTTTCACTACAAAAAAATATACTTCCAACCGTATCACTTGGTCTTAAAGTTTATAATAAAATACAGTCATGTATTAACATTTTCGCGAACTTCATTTTTGGCGGATACATTTGACGCAGATGATATGTCTTGTGACGTAACAGTCGAAACGACCATACAAACTTGTTTTTATTAAATATTTAACTACAAAGTTTATTTTTATTTAAAATATCACTAAACTTCGAACTGGATGCTAAGCGTAAAAAGTAGATTTTATATGCCTTTCGAAGAAATGTTTGTCGTTTCAATAATGATTTTATCTTGTTAGACTTGTTGACGTAAATAATTTCTCGAAACCTAATTTTTAACTTCTCACGAAAACAGAATGTTATAGGTTTGTGTGTATCTTTATATCTGTCTGTGGCATCGTGCAGCCCAAACGAATAAATGAATAAATCGATTTTGATTTAGTTCTTTTTTGTTTGAAAGGGGACTAGATTGAGAATGTTATTTTCTATGTGTGATTTAAGAGAATCAGCTCCTTTCTGGTTAATATTATATGGATAGGAGCAACTTCCACAGTTCCGACCAAATCGTAATTTGTGCCGTTGTACCTACATATACCTACCTAATAGAACTTTGATTGTAATGTCAAATATCAAGCGTAAACTGTATTTTGTATGATTTTTGATATTCAATAAAGAATTAAGATTTAGTGATATAGTAAACATGTACTGCAACATCACCTGACCCTGCAAGATACCCAACTCCTTACCAACTTACAGAAGAGGTAATTTATTTTGTTTGTCACTGGAATGGTCTCAATGAATAAAGATGTGATCAGGGTACGATAATGGACCACAAAAGAAGAATGCGGATTAATTGGTGAGAGGTCTTGCTTGAGGGATGACGCTTCTTTCAATCGCTTAAGCTATGTGATTTCCTTAAATTTTAGATATTTTAATTTGTTATTTGGGCCAAATAATTTAATTTGTTATTTGGGCCAAATATTTGGAGGAATAAGACTAATTATGTGTGACGGGTATATCCACACTTTACGATAATAATCTTAAAAATTATATCAAATAAATAAATCACTGATAATGCTACGGGAGGGGGAGGCATTGGCATGTAGCCTGGATATAGCGAAGGCGTTCGATCGGGTCTGGCACCGGCGTCTTCTATCGAAGTTGCCATCTTACGGAGTGCCCGAGGGTTTTCAAATGAGCCACCCATTTTTGCCCAGCAGACTCATACGAGCCATAGTTGACGATGGTTGCTCGGATAGCATGGACATTAATGGTGGTGTCAAGGCTCTGTGCTGTCTCCTACGCTGTTTCTACAGCATATCAATGACATGATAGACATCAACAACATACATTGCTATGCAGATGACAGTACTGGAGACGCTTATTACACGGGTCGTGCAAACATCCCACGTTCCGTTGTGGAGGAAAACCGCGGAGATCTTGTGTCTCAAATCGAGACTACACTGTCCAAGGTCTCTGACTGGGGACGGGTAAACTTGGTCCGCATCAACCCTACAAAGACACAAGTCTTCACCGCTTAAAAAACCCCATTCACTGTAGTCCTACAATTCCAGTACTGCTGCCATCTTTGGGCGGGTGCACCCGGATACCAGCTGGCCCTTTTGACTCGGTTCAACCATGTGACCGGATCAACCATGTGACCGTGACCGCATACCATCAGGCGGACCGCGTGCTTGTTTGCCACCTTAGTAGTATTCAAAAAAAAAAAAAAAAGGCAGCAGTGCTAATGGAAAGGTCATTTTATACCGGATCACATTTATTGTCAAAATGTAATGTGTGCATTATAATAAAGTTAAAAAGAAAATACCTACTATGGGATAGTTTATTGTTACCATATGTACCTATATACATTTATTGAGATGCCCTGAGGGCGTGCTCGTTATTATGTAAAGATTTTGCTGGAATTGTGTGCCTATTGTTCCCATTATCTCTCTATCTAAGGTTATTTGAAATAATCTCACCTGATAATTGGCACGTGTGTGTGCTGGGACGTCGGTCACGTGCACCCATTGTCATCCAGCTACCAGGGTTGGCAAATGCAGGAAATCACTTTTATAGACTATAAATAAATAATTGACTTTTTTCTGTAATAAAGTTTTTGAGAGAAAATGATTCGTGATACTGCCCTTATAATGTATCTCTCGTGATCGGTTACTTTTGGTCTGAAATTACTGATCAGCTGCTATTTGAACTTTAGAATCCAGATTTGAAACCAAAACCAGACCTATGCTAAGATTAGGCTTGGTCAGGTTAGTGAACAACCAGATTAGAACTCTAATAGAGTTTCCGATCGACGAAAACTAGCATGTTTACCTGTCCTATTTAAAATTTTATTGTATCTAACCCTTTTATTGCCTTAGGGGTTAAACTCGAAACCCACTAGGGCTGTGCGCTAGTTTTTAACCTTACATATAAAATTGTCTATCTCTTACCTCAATCACAGATCAGAAATATTATGTTCAATACCAATATCGGTCACTTCTAGATGAGAGAGAAACTAAATAAAACAAGAGGAACTTGGAAATCTCAGTGTCTTAATTCTTCCGCTTGTGTTAATTTTCTGTAGTGTTCATTAACATATATTTTACGTATAAGCCACAGCTCTAATGCAAAGAGCGGAAATTTGATTTGATTTTACAGATTGTTTTCGACTCAGGTATGAAACCTGCACGGCAGAAAAATCTATGAAATTACGGCTTATATTTAATTTTCATATCAATATATATATATTAGAAAATATTGTACCAAGAGATTGCAAACATAAAAAATACTTTTACAATAAACTATTAAATAAAAATTTACATTGCATTTTAGAAAGTGTAATGCGTTTATTTCTAGTATTCAGATAAATTAAAAAAGTGTATTTTTCTCTAAACGTTCATAGTGAAAATGATTAAGAAAAACAATATAATTTGCTGCTACCTATTTTGTATTTCTTTTTCAATTTGGTCAAGTAACTTTTTTCCGTCCCTTATGCATCAAAAGGTTTTTGTTTATTGCAGCACTTTTAAACCTTAAACTTGAATTTTGTAGAAGCCACAGAAGGTTTACTTCAAAAATTTATAATTTATTTAAATACCGGCCATGACTGTCAGCCCTAACGTTGAATCAATGCGGTTTGATTTATCGCTCGTCAATATGCAATGTACTTACTTGTACTCGATCACTCACGCGTGACTTGCGACATTATCGACCAGTTAGGGTTGCCAGCAACCAGAAGCTCACCATCAGTAGTAGAAAAGCTCAACAGCCTGTTGCTTGTTGAGTTTGACTAAATCTTCATTTAATGAGCAATTTGTTGATGTCTGGTATCACAAACAGTCGTTTCTCGCTACTGCCTGCGTGCTAACACTTATACATATAAAATGTTTACAAATAGTACTTACGTAATATAAATATTAAGTTTTAGAGTATGGACAAAGATATCTGTCAATGTAATCTGTCTGATTACTATAAAAGTAGCCTATTTTCATTACCTACCAAGTCGCCTTCTTTTTTATTAATGGAATCATTTTCAGTTTTTCTTTGCGGTGATAAAGTATTTGCTGCGGGACCTTTTGTGGATAACCACAATTACCTACGTAGAACTACTTTTCATATCTCATACTTGGAAAGTACGCTCTAAGTTACCTAAACGAAGGCATGAAGACAGTACTTTTCGTCCCTGGGAAACGATTTTCCCTGGGAAGCAATTATCCATGCTGTCTAATTATTATATTTTTTAAATTCCATAGATTTGAGCTAAATATATACCATATTTAATGGTAAATAATACTGACTGGTAAATTGCCATAGAAGAAGAAACATAAAAAAGGCGGGAAGTGACAATTCAATCTTAAGCGGTTTTGTCGAATGATAATATTATTTACGTATAACAGAGATTTGTATAAAGTGAACACATTCAGATTAATGATGATGAATTTAACGCTTAATTTCATTAGAGAAGAGGCTAAAAAAGAAGTGGAATCTTATTTTAATATTGCTCGTAAATTGATGTAGGTTTTTCCATATTGTTTATTTATGTTCAGGCAATGTAAAAAATTGTAATCATGTTTTATTTACTTCCCTTATATTCGAAATTAAAAGTACAGTGTTTTCCTTATGTGGAAGATACTATTTAGGCACTCAAACTATTATATAGCAGCCTCGATATACACATCGTGCCTTAATAGTTCCCTTTCGACCCTTGTGTAACAATCTACTATAACTTACTTTGCTTTTAGTTATTAATTATATTGTATATGGGTGTAGCTATAAAACTATCCCGATATATACGCAAATCCTTACCATTAGGTGGACCGCAAGCTTGTTTGCCACCTTAGTGGTATAAAAAAACAATCCAAGTCGTTGTAAAAATGGCTAACATTCAGTATGGTAAAACGGAACACTTACCCTATAAAGGTTTTACATGGTTTTGCACGCCTCATAAGCGGAGCGGTGAGGTAGTGCTCTAATCTCGACATGTCAAAAAACCCAGTCTTTCGAAACTTAAATGACGTTTTTTTTTTAATATAACACTTACAGGATAAAATGAGTGCACTAATATGAAGTTAAATAATCTGTCTAGCACATATGGTACATTTTATAAATAATTAATTTGTTTAATATAATAAATAATAACCTTGAAACTAATCATTCTTGGACGTCCGTGAGTCTGTGTTTATGTGACCATGTATGTGGCAGAGAAATTGGTCGAAAAATTCATCTTACCGGAATACTTTTGTTTTTAATATATAAAGTATTACACTGTGCTGATTCCTAGTTAATATTAGCGTTCTAAGTACTGTCGTTTAATTATAATTTATAAAAAACTAATATACCACTGTATACTGTATATCTATATATATATTTTTTATTTTTATTTTATAGTATATTTTTTCCTCACCTTATTTGTTATTTTATTTTAAAAAACTTGAGTTTTTGTTTTAGAATTTTTTTTTTAAATGTGAATGACCGCTATGAGGCGTGCACTTTTTCAAATTTAATAATATGTATGAACGATTGGTATTGCAAGCGATAATGTTTGTATGTATTTATGGATACGAGCAGGCATGCATTTTGTAATAAAAAGAAAACGGCTGAACAAACAGAACAGACGCACAGGCAGCCGCCGCTTTTGTGTATATTTATAATAACAATAGTATGTTTGTATTTATTCTACGGAAAAAAGATACAATAACAAACAACATTTAAAGCGCTTGTGGTGCTGTGCACTAAAAATACTGTATTTGAATAGAGCCTGTTATTTTCCTGTCTGAGCACACAGATGCTCAGATTTCTTTTATCTGTGGCCTATATTTTTCTATGTAACTGTCAATATCTGCCCCTTTATATTAAATAACACTGGCTGGTATTCGTTGTTCCACATTTCTTAAATAAATATTTATTCTTAATTGTCGATGTTAGGTCACTGGGTTACGTTGGCTGACACATATTACAAATTCCAAATTTTATATCCTAGATTTATTCTAAGTATCTCAGATTTTTGTATAGAGCCAAGAGCGATATAAAAACTTCTGTAAAAAATAACTATCTACGTATAGTACCTATAATAAAATTAAGAAGATTCTGAAAGAGATCTAATTTTTTTTTAATACGGGCGATGTAAGAAAGTATTTCACAGGTAGATTTAGACGTATATACGTACACTTAATTATATTAAACTAGATTTTGGCCGCAACTCCGCCCTCCCTTAATTTGGTTATCGTCTCCTAATTATACTAAAGAAGTTTTCAAGCTATAGTTCGTTTAAGCTTGGTTTTAGTGTATACCCGCGGGAACTTCTGAATTTTTCGGGATAAAAACTATCCTATGTCCTTCACCGAGACTCAAACTATCTTACTCAATATACATTTTAGTACATATACCAAAAAAAATTGTAGCATTATCATATATAGCTTAGAAAATAATGTTTTTTTTCCAATTTTGAAAAAGTTTTTTGGCTATGGTGATCAATTGCAATATCTACTTACAACAAAATTGCTTTCTTACATTGTTAATTTTAAATTTGAGAAGCTAATTAACTTTTAGAGTATGTATCTGAGAATCCAAAAACATCCCATAGAGCATCGTGCGCGAAACAAAAAATATTTTTACCTAAGGGGCACCGATTATATATGTATAAGTTGCTCTTAGTTCAAAATTTGAAAAGTGAACCTGTTAATTTTCCTGCCGTAGTTAACCTACTAGGGTTTATGATAATCTAATCTAGGTATCGGTTTTATACGGTTTTGGCCGTATTGCTATATAATACATTGTTTTGGTCGTGAGCTCTCGGACTAACATGTTGGTTACCGGATGTCGTTAAGGTGCAGACCAAGGAACAACAAATGGTTGCCGTATCGGTATGCCATTGTAAGTCCATTGTCAAATGAATTCTTGTGATTTTGTGTGTTTGAGTTAACTTTCTATGATGCAGTTTCTTAAAACTACTTATCTGAAAGTGTAAAATTTGAAGGTTTATGTTGTACTTGTGGTTTTGAGGTCTATGTATTTTTTTTCTTTATATGTATTCTGCAGCAATTGGCAATATGTACAGTGCAACAAACTTTACTAAGCCGGTGGTTGAAAATCTAAACCATAGTTGCCATATTGAAATAGTGTCACACTAGCGACCAAACACCCAAGATCAGAAGGTCAAAAAAGTTTGTTGCAAGTAGACGTAGGGTAAAAAAAACAAAGCATTTTAATTTCCATATACGCAAAGAGGGTAACCTATCATGTAGGTAGAAAACACGTGAAATCACGTATGGTAATCAATTTTATGACACAATGAATAAAAATTTACAGTTAAGAGTTTAACAGGGTTATGACATTCTTATTTTGCTTCAACAAATTTTAATCGAATAATAAAATTAATTAACCTTATTATTTAATTATATCTAAAGATCCGTCAGAACCGCGGCATAACCGGTAACTTGACAGTACTGACCTTCTTAGGATGTTTAACGTCAGTAAATTTAAGTAATTTGTTTACCGTTTCTCACATATTTTAAGGATATCAACTTATTTAAGGATAAAGTATTAAATTTAATATTATTATATTATTATTATTGACTTTGACTGTCTGAGTGACTCAGTTGAGAGCTTTTTCTATTACACACAGGGGCATAGAATTGATCAAATTTGCAATAGGCAAACATTAATGTAATGAAACATTAATGTTTTTTTTTAAAAATAGCATTTATGTATTTAGAAGAAAAGTACCTACATACAATTTAGCATGCAACCTACCTGTCAATTGATACATTTTCTGGTACATGCCTTGCTTTGTTTCCAACCAGATGGCGATGTGGGATTTTTACAGAAATTATAATTACAGATTAGCTATTATTATCATAGTAGAATAATAATAATGCTTATATAAAATTCTTAATTATTATTATTAATAATAAGTTATTATTATTATTAATAATAAGTTGTTATTATTATTAATAATAAGTTATTATTATTAATAATAATATTTATAATTATTATTATACTATTACTTATATATAGATTAATGCATTATGATTAGTTATGAAGATATGCATAACCTTGTTGTATTTTTACTTCCTTTGTAACTATTATTTTATACCATGGTAATACCATCGTATCATCCAAATAGTATATAAGGTTTAGATTTTGATAGTTTTTTATAGATTATTATTTGATTAGGGTTCTTACTGCCAACATTAGATAAGGTTACCTTACATAACAAAAAACATTTCCTCAATCGCAGAAATCTATATTTTATTTAGACTTTGTACTATTATAAGAACTATACAAGATCTATCTATCCTGGAGGCTTGTGTCCAGCAGTGGACGTTGAGAAACTGATATAGTTTTGAAATGATAATGATAATACAATTCAACGATACGCTATCATTAATTTTACTGTTGCTTAGATTAGTTTAGATAAGCATGTAATATTAAGGTAAGGAATGCATCATACGATTAGGAAATCAGCAAAAAATCAGCCTAGGAATTTAAAGGATTTCCTTTTTTTTATGTTAGCTGCTGCTACCTCGGCCGGGTTTCTTACTATAATATGCAATTTAGAATCAAATATTAGGTAGTAGCTCTTATCAAATAACAACTAGGCTTCCGTTTTTTAGCCAACTGCAAATTCTGTAATTAAATACGTTTAGCATAATTTATTTGATTTTTTACACGGAAAAAAAAACATTTTTATCTTGATATTTGACTAGTTTTTTTTGCCACTCCCAAACAAAAATCGGTCAAGTGTGAGTTGCACTCGCGCACCGAGGGTTCCGTAAAAGGTAAACTGTATTGAGGGACAAACTTAACATTGCCGTTTGACAACTGTTGTGCCAACACTTCGTCATCGGTCGCGGGCAGTTTATTAACTGCAAAAAAGTTTATACTCGCATCTTATCTAAAATTTTTAGTGATGTAACAACAAATTTACAGTTTTCAGATTTTTCCTTTATGTGTGCTTTATGGTTTTGCTTCTTGCCAAATTTTTATGATTCTAGGTCAACGGGAAGGTTTACTCCATTGATTATTTTAGATATAATATCATAGAAAAGTCGGTCACCCCAAATCACTCCACGCTGACCATTATCACACTTTAACTGAATCTGGAATAGGGATACCTAATCTGAGTCTATGACAATACCTGTCATTAATGTTGTCTCTTAATAGCTTAGAATAAATAAATGATATACTTACATAAAATATAGTTTAAAAAACTAAAAAAACACGCTGCCTGTAATCTACTTCATCATCGGACCCCAGTCACTAGCTGTTAAAACTAACTAATGAGCTCAATAAAAGGGGACTTGGTAACCATTAATAAGATCCACTATCCACTATCCTTCAGGATACATCATCAGACCCTCCTCGTCACAAACTGTATTGGATTCGTAAAACAAACCAAATGGGCCCAAACTCGAGCAGTTCTCTAAAAGTCATTAAAGAGTTCCACTATCCTCCTGGCTCTATCATCAGAACAGCTCGATGGGACAAAATTATTGTCATCGGTATTACAATTTGCTTAGTTTAAAATCGAAATAACAATTAGTAGTTGGTTAAATTCGATTTCCAAGGTTTGTTAACATACATAAGAATTTTGATTTTTAGGGTGATAACTGAAAACACAATCCTTATAAGATCACTCTAGAGTCCGTCCGTATGTCGTCACAGAGGTTTTTCTTGAATACTGAGAATTGTAGGAACTTTAAACTTGTAAAGTCAAAGTCAAAGTCAAAGTCAAAATGGTTTATTCAAATAAGGATTTTACAATCACTTTTGAATCGTCAAAGTTATAAAATATTATTTTTTGAACCCTCCCACCTTCCCGCCGGTTCACAATGTTTTTGATTTCTACCGTGAAGAATCCGGCAAGAAACTCGATAGTTACTCTTTTAAAAACACTATCAATAATACAAACAAACTAAAAATACAATTAATGTTTTAAATAAAAAAAATTTAGCCGTACAATTTTATGTTATTTCCATTTTAATTTGGTTTACCTATGCATCCTGTAATTGAGCATCATCAGTCCCAAGAATTTTTATCATTTACATAGTCTGAAATATTGTAGTATGCCTTTTTACAAAGTACCTGCTTGATAAAAGATTTAAATTTACTTATTGATAGATTTTGAATTTTATTGGGAACTTTGTTGTAAAAGTGTATACATTGCCCCATAAAAGAGTTACTTATTTTGTGTAGACGTGTATCATGCACCAACAGCTTATTTTTACTTCTAGTATTTACTTTGTGAACGTAACTTTTCTTGCTGAAACTATTGATATTTTTATGTACATATAAAAGATTTTCATATATGTACTGCGACACTAAAGTTAAAATTTTTACTTCCCTAAACCTATCCCTCAGAGATATCCTAGATCCTAATTTATAAATAGCACGAATTGCCCTCTTTTGTAACAAAAATATTGTATTTACATCAGCAGCGCTACCCCACAATAGGATACCATATGTCATTAAACTATGGAAATAGCTAAAATATACTATTTTTGCAGTGTCGACATCGGTCAATTGTCTTATTTCCTTGATCGCATACACAGCAGAGCTAAGTTTTTTGGCTAGGTTATGAATATGAGGACCCCATTGAAGTTTGGAGTCCAGCGTTATGCCAAGAAAGACTGTTGAATTAACAAGTTCTAATTGCTCGCCATTAATATTAATACATGTCTGTCTCTGACTAACATTTGGTAATGTAAATTTAACACATTTGGTTTTTTTTTCATTAAGTTACAAATTATTAGCGGTAAACCAATTTACAATTTTAGAAAGGGCATTATTTAATTCATTATAATATGTCTGTCGTCTCTTAACTTTAAAAAGCAAAGAGGTGTCATCAGCAAATAAGACAATGTCATGGTTTTTTACATGATATGGGAGATCATTAATGTAAATAAGAAAAAGAAAAGGACCTAAAATTGAGCCCTGAGGGACTCCCATAGTGACTGCTGATCCCGGAGATCTTTCACCGTTGACATCTATTTTCTGTACTCTCCTACTCATATTGGATGTCAAAAGGTCGAGAGCTTTGCCTCTAATACCATAGTGATGTAGCTTCCTGATGAGATTTTCATGTTGAACACAGTTCTTAGATAAATCACAAAACACTCCAAGGGCGTCATGCGAATCCTCCCAGGCTTTATATATATTTTTTAATAGTGCCACTCCTGCATCGGTTGTGGAACGGCCTTTCATAAAGCCAAACTGTTTACTACTAAGTAGCTCATTAATACAGAAATGGCTTAACATTTGACAAAGTATGATTTTTTCAAAAACTTTACTGAGTATAGGTAGTATTGAAATAGGCCGAAAATTATTAGGATCTGTTGAACTACCTGATTTAAAAAGAGGTATAACTTTGCTAAGTTTCATCTCATCAGGAAACACACCACTATCAACACAACTATTAAAAAATATGGCTAAGGGTTGTGCTATAACATGAATTATTGAATTTATAGTTTTTACAGACAGTCCCCAAAGGTCTGTGGTGTTTTTAATTTCTAATGTTTTAAATGTATTAATGATATCCGTAGGACTAATGTTTTTAAATACAAAGGGAACGTTACATTCAGGAGCACTAGTTTTTAATAATTTTTCTGCTAAGATTGGATTTGAGTTTAGATGTTCAGTTGTTTTGAATGGAATATTCCTAAAAAACTGTTCAAAGGCAACTGCTACCTCAGAATTTGTTTTAAAACTAGCATCATCTACAATCAACTCAAAGTCCTGACAAGAATTCCTAGCTTTACCAGTTTCATTATTTATTATGTTCCATGTAGTTTTTATTTTATTTGTTGAATTTTTTACTTTATGTCTGAGGTGAATTGCTTTTGCAACAAGACAGACCTTTTTAAAGGTTTTTGAGTATTTTTTTACATATTCCCTAAATATTTGGCTATTATTATATGTTTTTTCTTTATATAATTCATATAGTTTACGTCTACTTTTATAAATACCTGGGGTAGCCCATTCACTAAAACTAAAGCGACTGGAAATAAGTTTCTTTTTTGCAGTAAATGTAACTAGCAACTCCTTGATTATATGTATATATTATTTAGTAAGGAAATTCCTGTAGCTATAGTTCTTTAAAGTGGAATTCTGTTATATTTAGCTATTCCTGCGGAAACTTCGCATATTTCGCGATACAAGTCTATGTCCGTCTTCATCTTTTAACTATCTCTGTGCCAAAATCAGCCCAAGCATTCGCTTTCTTCTGTTGCAACTCGGACGATGGAAAAATAAATGAACAAAGTGACATTCGCATTTATAATAATCGTTAGGACAAAATAATAGTATGACAGTAATCAACCGAAATTGAAAAAAAAATACCATATTAGTCAATATAAAAATATTTGAGAAATTTGCAGAAAAGATACGTAAAAATTGAATATTGACTATCCGACTTCAAAGCGCAACTCAAAGTTCTGTCATAATGTCTGCTTTAGGGTGATATTAAGAATAAAAATCGGCCAGGTGCAAGTCGGACTCGCGCTGGAAGGGTTCCGCACCATCATCTATAAAAACGGTAAAAAAATCACGTTTGTTGTATGCGAGCCCCACTTAAATATTTTTTTTAATTATTTATTTTTTATGTGAATATATAACTTAATATTCTGTGAATATTTCAAGCGTCTACCTGCTGCCGTTATCAATATCAATCAAAATCGAGCAAAAAATCACGTTTGTTGTATGGGAGCCCCCTTAATATTGATTTTATTCTGTTTTTTTATAGCGGCATTGGTTGTTATAGCGGCAACAGAAATACATCTTCTGTGAAAACTTCAACTCTCTAAATATCACGGTTCATGAGATACACCTTGGTGACAGACGGACGGACAGACGGACGGACGGACGGAAGGATGGTCGGACAGTGGAGTTTTAGTAATAGGGTCCCGTTTTTACCCCTTTGGGTACGGAACCCTAAAAAGCGGATTTTCAAGAAAAGAGTAAAATAACCACTTAAATTGTTTAAAATAAATTACTGCTACATTACATTTTTATTATGTGCTGACGACATAACTTTACTAAACAAATTAAAGAGCTCGTAAATTGTTTGAGAATTCACTGCTTGGTCAATAAGAAGCAAAAAAGTTTTATTCATCAACAAACTGCTATGTAATGGCCATTACAATTTTGGACGGTGGCCATAGGAAACTGCCACAATGAGACTTATAAATTAAAAATATTAATATACTGAGATAAACTTTAAAATGAACATAAATTTTAAGTTTTTTATCGTAGAAAAGTATCGTAGGCAGTTTAGGTTTCATTTTAAAATACGGAACCCTTAAAATAGCATGCTAGCAAAAGGATTTATGTCTTATACTAAATAATAATAATGTCTTATTAAAATAAAAAGAAATCTCTTTGAAGGTAGATATAGCACCAATTTATTTTTATAAAAATTACAAAATATTTAATTTACCAAGTGCGTGTGTGTAGTCACAATGATATTTATTTCATTTCAAAAAAAATATCTTAGCAATCAGCAAAGCTAATGTAGAAAAAAAAAGCATTAATTGTATTAATTTAACTAATTATTATTCAAATGCATATTTTACAATAAAGCGTATATTAGAACTTAAAAAAAAGGCTTTTAAATTTCTTTATTTTTATTATTTTTTACTTGCAAATAATTATATTAATATAGGCCATATTGATAAAATTATTTGCCAGTAAAAAATATTTACAAAATATTCATATAAAAATTTACCTACCAATATTAAAGGTATTATAATTAGTAAGTCAAAATAAATATATTTTTATAAATCATGATTATTGAAGTACTAAAAATATTGATATCTTGTCAGGCTTTCCGTCAAAACCAGTAGGTAATCTAACGTAGACAATTGATTGATAACACTGCCCGACGTTATAAACACGGGCCTTATTGGGAATAGTCTCGAGCTATACGGACTCTGGAATTCGATACAAAAATGTATAGAAGTCTGACTTCCCTCTCGAAACCTGTGAATGTACTTGCATACATTTTCTCTCGAATTCCAGGGTCCGAATAGCTCGAGACTGTTCCCAATAAGGTCCCAGGTGTGTTTACCATTTAGTATAATGCAAACTGTTTTAGGATTCCGTAATCAAAATAGAAACCCACATAGTTTCGTCATTCTATTAAGGTTTTTTTTCAACTTCAGTGCTAAAAGCCACAATTTGGATCATTATTTTTAACATATATAAATATCAACATTAGGGAAAAAGTATATTAAGGGTACCTCCTCTATATGTATAGTAAGAATGAAAAATTATGTATTGAGTGTACCTCCTCTTATCTATATGTACCTACTGAAAATGAAAAATAATGCATTTTCTATTGGTAGTAAAAATGAAAAATAATGTATTAAGGGTACCTCCCCAAACATAGTAAAAATAAAAATAATGTATTAAGAGTACTTCCTCTATAAGTATAGTGAGAATGAAAAATAATGTATTAAGTGTTCCTCTTATCTATATGTACTGAAAATGTAAATAATGTATTAAGTGTACCTCGTAGTGAGAATGAAAAAAAATGTATTTAGCGTCCCTCCTCTTATCTACATGTAGTGAAAATGAAAAATAATGTATTGTGTACCTCCTCTTATCTATATGTAGTGAAAATGGTAAATTATGTATTAAGGGTACCTTCTCTTATTTAAATGTAGTGAGAATGAAACATAATGTATTAAGTGTACCTCCTTTTATCTAAATGTAGTGAGAATGAAACATAATGTATTAAGCGTACTTCCTCTTTTCGATATGAAGTGTTATAATAAGGAATGTAATAGTGCTATAATAAAAATGAAAATGCGGATAAAGCTAGTAAGTTATTAAAAAAATTGAGCTGACAGAAGGACCGACAAGATATATATATGTATAAAATTTCTTCTGATGTATATTATTTAGTATTTTCCTGGGCATGCAGGACTTATAAGACAGTAAGAATAAGAGTTGTCAAACACCGTTATTTACACACTGGGTTCGACTTTCTATCAAATTTAATACATAATTAAGGGTCCTTCTTGCAATCACACATTTTTCTACCTGTCTACAACTGGTATTCTCGACAAGAATATATATACATACACTCGCCATTAAAGGCTTATTTCTTAAATTTTAGTGAATATACTTACAGTTTTTCCAGTCCAATTTTACTTAATTCTTATAGTATAGTTTATCAAAATGTTTGCGGTTTTTCTCCCCAGAAAGGGGGGTGTCCCAGCCACATCATAATGTGGTTCACAATATCCACATTTTGTTTCTGCGTGGTGGAATGTGGCTCCATATTTGTCTCATATAACATTAATTTCCAGTCATGCAGGCCTGAAGTAATTGATGAAAATATGCTGTTCACTATAATGATGTGGGTAACGCATCCATATTATGGGAAGTCCATAATTATGCCCGCATGATGAACCGTAAAATAAATTGCTCTTGCCCGCTAGGTAAAGGCGTTGAGGGTAGACCGTGGCCTAATAGTAGGGACGTATAAGGCTGGTAAGGTGAAGGAACTGGTCACCCCCATATGGGGATTAATACTGTTACATTATATATGTATTATTAAGAAAAGCTAAAGAAGAATATTTCAAGCAGTGCTATCGACAAATATGTTAATGCATTGTCATATCTCATCGGCAATTATCGAGCTCATAGAAAATTACACTTATTTATTTCCTCACCTCACGTTTCTAAGCCGCGTACATACTTTACTTACCTATGTTTTAATTTATAGTTATGGTAATACCTATAATACTAAGTCAACGTAATTACGTAAATGTGAAGTTGCATTTATCGTGTACAGTTATGTTCTGCTTCAAACTAATGCGTTTAATGCATAAATGCAAGTTAAATGGAACGATACCCCCAACGTTGGGTATGTTTACTCATTGTAATTTATGTTTCCGCAAAATTTTAAAATATAATTTGAACTGTTATGGACAAAGATTTTATTTGTCTGCGGTTGCTTTTAAAATATATGGGAAATGGACTGTGTGTACGGCTGCTTTAACTGTTGGGGTTCGTGAATTATCTTCTTTTCTCTGGTCCGATTTTAGAATTTTCTCCGCAAATCGATAGTGGCGGCTTCTTTACATTATTAAAATATATATATATACATATATATATACTCCGAAATTTTCAGTTTACTAAGTAGAAAAAAATACGATTAGTTTTTGGACCATAACTCCTTAAATTTCGATGCTATCACAACTTATAAAAAACCATTATAAAGGTAATTAAAAGAGCTACAACTTTTTTCTTACAATATATAGTGAAAAGCCTTTTATTTTAAAACGGTTAAGGATCAAAGGGCTTGAGAGAGACTGTGATTGCGCAGCCGCGCGCTCTTTAAACAATCATATCTCCGTCAATTTTTGTGTGACAAAAAAAAAAAAAAAAATTTTGTCTGAAAAAGATCTACGTTTTTTATCATTATACTTTTAAACGTATCTTTCATCAATTTTGAGATATTATGAAAAGAAGGTGTTTTTTGTAAAAATTAGATTTTTTTTTATCTTTAAATAGTGATTTTTTTTAAAATATGTGTCCTTAAGCAGCCAAACTGCTAGAATCCATCAATTCTTTATATTAAAGTTAATTCTAAACAGAATACGATTAATTTTAATGTTGGTGGAAATGGCACTTATGAAACCCATTGATTTAAAAGAAAACTCCATTAGATGTACCTCTTATTTGCATTACAGCTCACTCATTTTACGTGCAAAAGACTTTTAACAGTGTTAATTTTAAAGCTTAGTTCAAGCACTAATAAATCCTATTACATTAGAATGCATAAAATGTATCTGCTCGCCGTTAGATGGCATTGAATACATCGATTAAATTTTAGCTGAAATAAAAAAAACGTCTTTGAACGTCAATATCTAGCTTAATATTGCAGTTAGAACACTTTATAAAAAACTGATTTGTTTAGTTTTTTACCTGCTACAATTTTGTTAATCATAAAATTTTCGTTAAAATGCATATTTTTGGAGATATTTGCATAAAACCGATGAGAAAAACAAAAAATTACTCCGCCGAGTTATTTTATACCGAGAAGTATACCTTTCTAGGTTGACAGCTGTCATCCGAAATTAAGATCTTGATGAGATCTATCACTTTTGTAATGAAACAACTAGTCTACGTTCAATAGTTACGGAAATATAGTCATTTCTAGTTTGACAGCTGTCATCTGAAATAAAGATCTTGATGAGACCTATCATTGCTGAGAAGAAACTACTAGTCTACGATCAATAGTTACCGAGAAGTATACCTTTCTAGGTTGACAACAGTCATCCGATGTAAAGATCTTGATGAGATCTATCACTTTTGTAATGAAACTACTAGTCTACGATCAATAGTTACGGATATATAGTCCCTTCTAGTTTGACAGCACTCATCCGAAATAAAGATCTAGATGAGATCTATCACTTTTGTAATGAAACTACTAGTCTACGATCAATAGTTACGGATATATAGTCCTTTCTAGTTTGACAGCTGTCATCCGAAATAAAGATCTTGATGAGACCTATCATTGCTGAGAAGAAACTACTAGTCTACGATCAATAGTTACCGAGAAGTATACCTTTCTAGGTTGACAGCTGTCATCCGAAATTAAGATCTTGATGAGATCTATTACTTTTGTAATGAAACAACTAGTCTACGATCGATAGTTACGGAAATATAGTCATTTCTAGTTTGACATCCGAAATAAAGATCTTGATGAGACCTATCATTGCTGAAAAGAAACTACTAGTCTACGATCAATAGTTACCGAGAAGTATACCTTTCTAGGTTGACAGCTGTCATCCGAAATTAAGATCTTGATGAGATCTATCACTTTTGTAATGAAACAACTAGTCTACGATTAATAGTTACGGAAATATAGTCATTTCTAGTTTGACAGCTGTCATCTGAAATAAAGATCTTGATGAGATCTATCACTTTTGTAATGAAACTACTAGTCTACGATTAATAGATACGGATATATAGTCCTTTCTAGTTTGACAACAGTCATCCGATATAAAGATCTTGATGAGATCTATCACTTTTGTAATGAAACTATTAGTCTACGATCAATAGTTGCCGAGATATATACCTTTCTAGTTTGACAGCTATCATCCAAAATAAGATCTATCGCTTTTGTAATGAAACTACTAGTATAAGATCAATAGTTACGGATATATAGCCCTTTTTTAAAGTTGGTAAAAATATGAAAATGACAGGGGGGACACGAGTCCCTAAAATAGTATTAGAAAGCAAGGTCCGTTGTCTCCCCAGCCTAGGGGAGACAACAGTACTTTTAAAATCGTGATGTCTCCCCCAGGGGAACCATCAGGGGGGACACGAGACCGACACCACTATCTGAGCCCAAACACGTTTTATTAAATTGATGTTATACCATAAAAAACCGGCATAGTGCGTGTCGTACACTCTTTCAGTTAGAATTCCGTGTTTCCGTGGCATGAGAATTCATGGAAATCCTAACTGAATATAAATGTGAAACAAAATACTAAAAAAACAATGTAAATGTGAAATTATGGATAAATGGATGTTTGTTACTCAATCACGCTTGGACACTTGGCACCCATATATGAGTGCCAAGTTTCCAAGGGCCTGGAATAGGACATAGGCTACTTTTTATCTCAAAAAAATCAAAAGTTCCCGTGGGAATAACATTAGTTAACCGAGCTTAAATGAAGTTTATCTACAGCTATAGCTTGTTATAGCAAATTTTATTAGTATAATTTTAAGGAGTTGACGTAGAAATTCCTCGTAGATACCCGAATTTAAGACAGGTGGAGCCGCTGAAAAAAATCTAGTTTGTATTATAAATGTGATAGAAACTATGTTGGTCTGTCTGCATTCATAGTGAAACCACCACCACTCAGAAACTTACATGGCCGGTCTAAAGGTGAGACCGGTAGAAGGTCCATTAAATAATCAAAGTCTTAAATGATACAACTGAAGACATTTTCTCACATATTTCTGCTTTTCTTGGATCGATCCTTAATAAATTGAAATCAGACCGACCAATCTGTGGGTTACCCCTTTTATGTATAGGTGTGAAAAAAAAATCAAATCGATTTATAAATTACGGAGTTCTGAGGTAACAAACATTTAAAGAAAACATACGACTGAATTGAGAGCCTCCTTCGTTTTACAAGCTTTTAATTTCACCTGTCTCGTTGTCTTTAATAAAATCTTGTAAATTAAATTGGACCCACTTTCAGGAAGGATGTCTTGTTAACAAAAACGTCGAATCGTGCGCCAGAAGATAACATGCGAGTCCTGCGACTATGATACAACTTAAGAGTAATACTTAGGTCGAGGATTTGGAGTACTGGTGATTCCGGGCAGGCCGAGGATTTGGAGTCTTAAGGGCCCCTGGCCTCCTTCAGTGTAAACGCAGCTAAGCAGCTGCAACGCGCCGGCCTTCGCCGTAGACGCGAAGAGTAGGGTTTGTATCCGAAGGTGGATGATGAAAACCCCCACGGAAAAACCATCGTGCTAGATGTAAATAAGAATGGAATTAGTACGTGGGGTACGTCCTTAAGACTCCAAATCCTTGGCCTGCCCGGAATCACCAGTACTCCAAATCCTCGACCTAAGTATTACTCTTAAGTTTTATCTTAGTCGAAGGACTCGCATGTTATCTTCTGGCGCACGATTCGACGTTTTTGTTAACAAGACATCCTTCCTGAAAGTGGGTCCAATTTAATTTACAAGATTTTATTACAGACAACGAGACAGGTGAAATTACACACTATCACAACACAGTAACATGAGCGCAATTACCTATCAACACTCCGGTTTTTTTACTGGTAAGAAGAAGTAGCAGTATTATTAGAAATATAGTCGCAGCTTACTACATAGCTGGAAATATTCAAGTTTAAGTCAAAATCAAGTAGATTTTTTCTGCGTCTGCAGAGATCAAAGCGAGAACGTTAAGACTGATTGTCAAAGCTAATGTCACACGATATCCAGACTCTTCTGATCTCGATATTCAAACAAACACGACATCGGTAATAGACCTAAGAATGGATGCCTGGAAACTTCTACTGTTTCATACATCATCCGGTCTTTTACCGGAGACGGACCACCGGAAACGGTCTTTCCGTTATAATGATTTGTGCAAAAATATTGGCGACTCCAGGAGTTTTTGCCCTTGCCTAAGCCCATGCGCCATTGCATGTCAACTGAAGGTCAATTGACCTATGCAAGTATTTTCTCCAAAAAATGAAAGAGTCTGAAATGCCCATTTTTTTTTTACAAATGTAAACCTTGTACTGTATTTAATAGCAAAGCTGTGATCAAAGCAAAGTTCAGGACTTCAGGACATGGGCGCCGGCAGAAATAATTTCCAGGTGGTGCAGATTTTAGTTTTCTTACAATCTTCGCCGTATTATGATTGTTAATAAAAAATTGAAATTTTGGGCGAAACATCTGAAGCCTGGTTTATTTTATGTTCGAGACATTTACAAATTTCTGACTATTTTTAGACTATAATATTTCTAAATATTTTAAATTCATAAATTTATTTTATAGGTACCCAGTCATCACGGCTCACACCTATTTGTTCGCGACGATCGTAATTTAAAAATTTTAAGTTGGTGGGCAAGGAGTACCGGGATCGATATAAATCGATTTCCATTACTTCTCTGAACGCACGCTTTAAAGTACCGCTACTCCACACGAGATAGCACCAGCATAAATGGGATGAACTTAACAGAGAAAGCGCAATACAGTTTCTAAGCAGTGCGAAAGAGATCGACTCATGTCAAAGTCAATCGCGAATGAACTAGAAAGCTCATAAATGTGAAAGAGACATAGATTATAGATGACAGGGACCGAGCTACGTTCGAGAACGTTTGGAAATCTGGAACCTTCCTTACATTTTGATATATAAGGGGGCTAGGTCACGTTCCGAGTCAGTCAGTTTTCGATTGAAGCTCGAACAGTTCGTTCCGAGTGAACAAATCGCGAGTAGTGACTAGCAGTTATCTTCAGTGCACAGCGCTTTCGTTTAAAAAAATAATAATTCCCGCCATATTCGTTTACATAGATTAGTGTTTTTAGAGTTGTTATAATGTTGCCGTATTTTAATTTTGAAAATATATAGATAGTTAGTTCATATAGTCCAATAGGTCAAGAATCATTGCTTGACTTGATTACATGTGCAAGAGCGCGCCGTAATTAATCAATCAGTGCAAGCAAGCAGTGACAAGTGAGCTAACGTGTGTTTCTTTTCTTTATTTTCAAAGTAAAAATAATTATAATTTTGTTATAAATTTTTCTGCAAGAGAAAAAAGATTGAAAATGAACAGTTTAATGCTAAAGATTGTCCAAGTACTTCGGCACAGCAAAGTACTAGTAAAACTGAATTAACAACACAACAAACTTTAGTTAATATTTATGATGTGGGTTTATATCTGGATTCTAACGTAACTGATAGTGATGAAATACGGTTTAAAGTGCTCGAAACAGCGTGGAAACCTCCGCAACATTATGATTTCAAGCAGGACATCGATCATAAAAATGAAACACAACAACGTGCATTTCGCCACGAGTGGCTCACAGCCTACCCTTGGTTAGCTAGCCTATTCTGCTCAGGCTAAAGGACCACTTTGCCGTTCATGTGTATTATTTCCCGCACAAATACATCGAGGCTGTACTCAGGGGCCATTTATCGTTCGGCCATGCAAAAAATATCAAAAATTTCATGAGTGTGCAACTGTGTCTCATGCAAATAGCCAGTAGCATCGTGAACCGGTTACACGTTCTAAAAATTTTCTGGAAATCATGCAAAGAAAAAAAATGACGTTTATGAACAGATTGATACTGAATATCACAGGGAAAAGGGAGGGAAACGGGAGGGGAGACCACTTTAAAAATTAGATGCTGCATCGATTTATGAAGTTATAATATCTTTTATGACATCATGTGGTATAAATCTCAACAAAATGATAGTCTGCAAAGTACAAAAGTATTTGAATTTTCGCTCAAAATTTCACCGAAATTGTAGAAGCATTACAAGATCTCTCAGAAGATCAAGTCACTAAATCTAAGACAAAGGTTAGAGCTTACCAACTGCCCACTGCTTTGAACACCACAATTTTTATTGTGGCCTTGCATATTATTGCATATTACTAGGCAAAGCTTGAGCCTGTCTGCAACCAGCTTGAACAAGTAGATTTTGACATTAATTCAGTGAATGACCACATTTGCAAACTCACTAAAATAATAGAGGTTCACAGACAAAACGCATCGCAGGAATGTGATGCTATATTTGGAGAAGCTAAACAAAGTTGCGAAGATCTTAATGTTTAGATTAAATGCTAACGAGTTACGAAACGACAGGTTCATCGATCCAACCACCCATCCGAAAACGTTGAAGAATTTTACAGAAGAGCTTTATACATCCCTTAACTTGATTCGATCATTTCTCCTTTAAAAGACAGATTTTCTGAAACACATAAAAAATCATTTTCTCTGTTACAACAAAGAATTTTTTATGGCGATCTTTTACCGAATTTTATTTCAGAAATCACGACTTGGTTTGAAATGTGGAAATATCCACAGCCCAGCGGCAAATGATACCAGTGGTGTTGATCGATATGAAAAAACATCTTATAGACTACATCGACGAGGTAAAAGATTTTTTCCTTCGGTAGCAGGAGCGATCAAGATTGGCCTTAGTCTACCCGTCACAACGTACACAATAGAAAGATCTTTTAACACATTGAGAAGAGTTAAAACTTGGAATAGGTCCACAACAGGTGACGAGCGACTGTCTGGATTATGCTTGTCAAGTGTCCACCGAAGCAAGATAACCAAGAACAATAAAGATAACTTTATAGAAAACGTCATTAATAAGTTCGGTCAAAAACCCCGCCGGCTGCAGTTGATTTTTAAATGAGAATTGTGTAATTACTGCCTACTAATTATTGTGAATAAAAAATGATTTCCAACAGACGGCTTTTTATTTCAATATTTCCTGTTGATCCCGAGGTGCAAGTGCACCACCTGGCAACCCCCTGCCGGCGCCCATGCTTCAGGAAGCACTCAAAGTCCTGCTGGCAGAACTCCGGGTGATTTATCATTATAGTCGGTTATAAACCAAGTAAAACTTCACAAATAAAGAGCTTTCAGTGTCTGTTTTATTGGCTTACGAATAGGTATTTGTTTGCAAAGTAGGCCCTAATCGAATGTTTACTAAATTATTATCAATGACCTATTGTTACATATATAGATACAGATTAGACTAATCTACATTAAGTAAATATAATTTCAGCGCTTATCGTCTCCTGAGTCATTTGCTCTTGTTGCCTGCATCGTTGCAGTTGCCAAGGAAACATAGGTACTAAATAGGATCAACAATAATACCTACATATAGCTGGGCCAACTTATTTTTAGAGTGAATGGAGTCGCTACTGATAGTACAAATATATTCTTTAGCACACGAATCGTATACAAAATGTGTCAACTTCTGATTCGCCGTGTCTACAGCCTAAGTTGGTTTGCAGAGGTAAATACTGCAGGCAACGTGGTTTGTTATGATAGCATCACATCACAATGTTATTGATGTCAAAAGTTATATTGAACCGCAATCGGTTGATTATTATATTATTTATCATGGTGATAAAGTAGAAAAATAAGCATCAACCTTGATGATACGGCAAAACGTCTTCTTGGTGTCTGAAACACTCGTCAAGAGCAAAAGTTCTGTTAAAATAAAGACCGCACTGCTGTAGTCTCGCTGAGATCTGGACAACCTTTACAATGATTCCTAGTGACCTGCCTGGGAGTCCACTATAGGTTCCATTGTGGCATGTAACACTTAAAGTTCTTACTACTTACTATCATCGAATTTCGTTCGACGGTTCGAAGAGCTGAACCGTGCCGCTATGCAAACTACGTTTCTGCTTCATCTTAGGTACGTACTGCGCGGCCTCTTGAGTTTGGGGCTGCACCTGGACCCCCAAGGGATTCGCACTGTCCACACAAGATTTACATGGAGTACTTTAACGTCCACTTCTAGTGGTCGAAAGAAGACAAGTTTTATAGCTTAATCATTAAATGTTAAGTTAAAGCTAATTTTGATCTCAAGTATCCCAACTATAATTTGGGGTTTATACGTGTCGATTTTAGCCGAGCGGCAAGTTACCAGTCGAATCTCTAGTAAAAATCGAATTGCCACCTCATTTACACGGTTCGATAAAAATCGCAAGTGACTTCAAAATGGCGACCACAACAGTCACGCTGCTTACTGCCATAGAAATTGTTTGACAAGCATCAACTTCAAGATCATTCAAGAATTACTTGAAGACAGTAAATTCAAGGAAAAGAGAAGAAAGAAGCGGAAAGTCTGGGCCAATGGAGCAATCGCATGCGAATGAGAATTCGCACGGCCAAAAGTCGGATGCTTGTCTACTTTGGAACTTGCGATTCTAGTCACCTAGTCGAATCACCATTTAGACGGTCGATTTTTTCCGTGCGGCGAAAATCGTTCTGCTATAGTCACCTGGTAAAGCCCGCATAAGGAAAGCTCTTCACGCATGGAATTGTAAATATGGAAATGGCATTTTGTTTAGCGTACTTAACCATTAGTCGTTATATATTCCTTTATAATTCGCTTCTGAAAGTAGAATAAAATTATATATGTATAATGGTACTCAACAAATAATGTGTAATAAAGATATAATTTTTATCTTCAAAACTACTAGGTATCTAAAATACTCATTGTGGTCACTGTGGCTGTAATTTAGTAAAAAATCTATGTGAAATATAGTATAGTAACTTTATCTCAGGTGTCTATTTTGCAAGCGTTCCAAGTTATTAATTTGGTCTCTCCGTCTTCAACAATTTGCACTAATAGGACTTTATGCCTAGATAAACAAAAAAAATTGTGTATATATATCTATTCAGGTTATAGTGCCATAATTTAATGCGTGTACGACACATACTTAGCTAGTTTTAAGCATTCATACTTACATTTTTTACTTAGGAATTTATATTACCAGTGTGGCCAATCACTACCATTTTTTTTTTCCAAGACTTTTTTAAAAAACGACTAAGTCAGTGTAATTTTTGGATGTAGGATGACAATTATTGCGGAAAACACGCTACACATTATTTTTTTTAAATTAAATTTTACTACTTTGTCGGAATGATTAACATGTCAAATTACAGGTTTCTTGTACTAACAGTCTTTGAGCTAAACCGCAGACGGACCGACAGCTAAACATGGCGAAACTAAAAGGGTTCCTGCGGTTAAAAATTCAGTTCATCTAATACCTTTAAACGAGCAATTCTTGTATATATGTATATATATATATATATATAATCTGAATCTCGAAAACGGCTCCAACGATTTTCATGAAATTAAGTATGCAGGTGGTTTCGGGGACGATAAATCGATTTAGCTTTGTTTCATTTTTAGAAAACGTCGTTTTATCCGTGTTTTCAGTCAATGATTAACTGAAAAATATGACTCTTCCTGACATCTATTGGCGAGTAGTAGTAGTAATAAGCAACACTAAAGCTATTCGACAGTAGATGTCGTTATTAGGCAACGCTCGAGCTACTTGACTATAGATGTCGTTATTAGGCAACGCTTGAGCTACTTGACAATAGATGGCGTAGTTAAAAAAAATCGAGCTAAGCTCGGTCCCCAGGTACTTTTGTTAAAGTGCCAAACACATTGACTACAAGGTCAGTCCCCTGGTCGCCACTTGAGAATCTTTCTTCTTTATCGGCTATCGGTTTGGCCAGCGACGTGGCCTGCCCATTGCTACTTCAGCTGGCCAACTACTTGAGCTACGTCACTGGCTTTAGTTTCTTAGATAATATTCTTATCATGGATTTTATTGCGCAAAGAAACTCCTTTAATAGCATATAGCTCAGCATATTTCCATAGCTCGCTTACTTTCTTAAAGTTGCACTGAGGTACCGACTGCACTACTTGCCCAAGGTATGTAATACATAGTGTATATTGTACCAGGGTAACTATATAACGTATGTACATCCGTCATCAACGAACGTACGACGTCAAACATTACCTTCGTGTTATCCATATTTATTTCCAGATCTTCTTGTTGAGAAACTCCTATGAGAAAAACTCTTGAGAAAATATTATGGCCCGATGTGTTTTAAATTTTTTAAAGTCTCACTTTTTACTATATATCTTTACGGTTTTTATCCCCAGAAGGGGTAAA
Organism: Apoda limacodes; assembly: GCA_946406115.1. Taxonomy (NCBI): domain Eukaryota; kingdom Metazoa; phylum Arthropoda; class Insecta; order Lepidoptera; family Limacodidae; genus Apoda; species Apoda limacodes. The sequence goes on from OX291559.1 coordinate 17,026,029, forward strand.
CCAGTGGCTGGATAATGTGCAGCCTCGTTTTACCAACGACTTTAGTTCTGCGTGACAGGGGGTGAGCCCATCGCCGAAACACTGCTTCCGATGCAGTGTGTATGTCCCAAACGGCATTAATTACTAGATTAAGGGTAATATGCTATTGCCAGTTCCTGAAAAACTATATGAACTTAGTCTGAATTGGGCAGTTCATTTCTTTGGATCTGCTCAGTAGGTCTGACTGAAATTTAATGATCGTTTTCATGTGGATAAAGCTCATCCCCTAGCAAACGCAAATTAAAAACAATAACTATTGTGCATTTGTTCAAAATCAAAAACGTTCAGCTTCTCTCTACCCCAAGGTTGTCTGTGAGAAATTGCCGGTAGTGATAAGACCGCCGCAGTCAAACAAAATTAATTCTTTTGGTTTGCTTATTTTATATGTTTGTCTCTTAAAACCATTTTTACTCTTCTTTCAGAAAGAAAAGAAACCTTTAAAGTTTTACTTTCTATTACTTACAAGTTACAACCGTGTTAAAGAGAAGCCGTGACACTTATTTTAACACTCACAATAAGCAATTTTTAGGACTTAAGTATAATAAACTATTAATATTTATTTATTGCATTTCATTGAAAACATCAGTACCTAAGTTGCACTACTTACTTAAGCTTACTGACAAGTTACAATACTAGCTCCTAAGTTAAAATATCTCTTAAGTTACATAAATTACATGTTAAACTGTCACAAGCGTGTGAACTTATACCTAAGTAATGTATTGATTTAATTAAACACGACATAAATAATAAATTGTGTTAATTGAAGTAATTTATTATGTTAATATTTAAATTGGTTAAGCTTTACATTAGTGGCTACAATTGTGGGAATAATTTAAGTATAATTAAGATCAAGTTTAAATATGTGTATAATATTGTAGGTAATTATTTAAGTATTAAAATTCTTGAGTTAAAGCACATGGAACTTGGTTGCATTATTTACTTAGTTTATGATTATATGTATATTTACACTGTGGTTTAAACTACTGGACAAAGAAAAAATAATGCGTTCTTAATATTCAAGTTAATAAGTGCATTATACACCTATATGTGCATTATAACTAAAATAAAAAATTTTAACACGTAAGATTAAAAAAATTTCTACCTATTTATGTATATAACTTTTATACCACCTACAAACAAATTATAAGCAAATGAATCTTGGTAAACATTGAACGACTTCGTTTTTTAGGGTTCCGTACCCAAAGGGTAAAATACGGGACCCTATTACTAAGACTACGCTGTCCGTCCGTCCGTCTGTCACCAGGTTGTATCTCATGAACCGTGATAGTTAGACAGTTGAAATATTCAAGGAATATTAAGTTTTATATTCACTCTAAAAATAAATAATAAAATTAAAATGAAATAAATATTTAAGGGGGGCTCCCAAACGTGATTTTTTGCCGTTTTTTTTTAGATAATGGTACGCAACCCTTCGTGTGCGAGTCCGACTCGCACTTGACCGATTTTTACCCGTTCCATTCAAACTAGTACAAGATCTTTTTAATGGTATCGTTTCAAACGGATGTAGGCACTTCCATATAAACTTTCTCATCCTACTGCACCAATTAATCAACCTAGATTAATTTTTCGAAAAAAGATATTTTGTTATTGGAAATTAAAACGTTGTTGTAAATAGAAACTTGTTATATGCCGATAATTGTTTGTATGGCTAATTATATATAAAAAAACCCGACTGCAAAAACATTAAGATCTAAACAGAAATAAATAAGTGCACGTAAAAATACTAAATATTTAACTATAAGCAGACGGTTCTTATTTTAAGGTAAGGTAATTTCGATACTAATTAATATTAATTAATTTATTTTTTATTAATTCGATAGTAAATAATTAGGTTAGGATCAATTAGGGTTATTTTTTACCCAAATGTGGTTTTCTAGAATTTTTATTTTTGATTTTTATACCACTAAGGTGGCAAACAAGGACAGGGTCCGCCTGATGGTAAGCGGTCACCGTGGCCTATGGACGCTTGTAACACCAGGGGTATCGCTCGCCCGTTGCCGACCCTTCAAAAATCCAATAACTTCTTTCTTTAAGAACCCCATACTGTAGTCGTTAGAGAAAACCTTGGCAGGGAGCTTATTCCACAACCCAAGCGTTCGCGGGAGGAAGTTTTTCTGTAACCGCACTGTACGGTTCTGTACTGTACTATAAGAACATTTCGGTTCTAGAGTGTGCCGCTAGAATCTAGAATGAATTCGCTGCCGATGGCGAGTGGTGCGATGGTAGAAAGAAGCCGTGGGCATCATTTCGAACAATTCCTCAGAACACATCCAATTGTACAAGCGGTAGAACACACACAGGGAGGCAAGTCTCTCATCAGACTTAAGGGTTCGATACGGCAAGTGAGTTTGAGATCGTCGACAATTCTCACAGCGCGTCATTGTACCAAGTCAAAAGGGCTAAGCTGGTTTCCGGGTGCACCCGCCCAGAGATGGCACCAGTACTCCATATGGAATCAATCTCAATATACACTTGCGACTTGTAAAGCATCAACCTCTGCCCCGACGTGACGTACTGCCTCGCTCTGTTGAGAACACCTAGTTTTTTGGACGCCGGCTTCACCTTGTCTTGCAAATGATCTCGGAACTGAACGTCGCTGGAGATGTAAATACCAAGGATCCCAATGCTTTTGGAGATGGAGCGGGGAGTGTTCTGGAATTGTGGGGCTAAAGTGAATGGGGATTTCTTAGCGGTAAACGCACAGACTTGTGTCTTTGTGGGGTTGAATCGGACCAAGTTTACCCGACCCCAGTCGGACAGACCGATCTCGATTTGAGACACAAGTTCTTCACGTTTTTCCTCCACAAAGGAACGAGAGATGCTTGCACGGCCCGTGTAATAAGCGTCTCCAGTACTGTCATCTGCATAGCAATGCATGTTGTTGATGACCAAAATGTAATTGTTATGCAGTAAAAACGGCGTAGCAGACAGCACAGAGCCTTGTGGGACACCAGCATTAATGTCCGTGATATCAGAGCAACTACCGTCAACTATGGTTCGTATGCGTCTGCCGGACAAAAAACTAGCCGCCCATTTGCACAAATCCTCGGGCACTCCGTAAGATGGCAACTTTGATAGAAGACCCTGGTACCAGACCCGATCGAACGCCTTCGCTATGTCCAGGCTACATGCCAATGCCTCCCCCTGACTCTCAACGGCTAGTGCTCATCGGTGCGTTAGATACACTAGAAGGTCACCAGTTGAGCGACCGTAGCGAAAACCATATTGACGGTCACTGATCAGGTCGTGTTTTTCTAGGTATCCATATTGACGGTCACTGATCAGCTCGTGTTTTTCAAGGTAGGTGTAGGTATCTTAGAATACCTAGAAAAACACGACCTGATCAGTGACCGTCAATATGGTTTTCGCTACGGTCGCTCGACTGGTGTTGATCACACGCTCCATCACCTTGGAGAGAAGAGAGGTAATAGCAATAGGCCTGTAATTCGATGGATCTGATCTATCGCCCTTTTTGGGCACCGGGTTCACATTCGCAGTCTTCCATGAAGACGGAAATTGCCCAGTGTGGTAGGAAAGCGCGAAGAGGCGCGTGAGTACAGGACATAACTCAGGAGCACACTGCTTAAGCACCACTGCTGGTATACCGTCTGGCCCACTCGACTTATGAATGTCTAGAGAAAGCAACGCCCGCCGGATCGCCCGCTGTGTTATGGAGATTTCCAGCGTGGTCATACCGCACCACGGTATAGTAGGTGGTACAGCGCCTTCATCGTTCATGTTCGAGTTTGAGGCAAAGAGACTGCGCAGTAGATCGGCTTTCTCTTTAACACTATGGGCCAAGTCACCATCGGTGTTTCGCAGTGGTAGTAACGACGACTGGCAAAAGTTCCCTTCGGCAGCCTTGGCAAGCGACCAGAAAGCAAGAAGAACAGAAGGCTCGCAAGTCGCCCAACTATTTTGCCGATGAATTAGAATTTTGCTCTGGCAGTTGCTTTCTTATTGAACCTCGAGGCAGTATTTAATTTGCGTTTTACCTCAGAAATATTCGGATCCTTATTAGTACGAGCCGTGGTCTAAGCCTCATATGCAGTTTGCTTAAGAATTTTAGCTTCTCTGCAAGACCTATTAAACATCGGTCGTTTTTTGACGCCGGCAGCTACTCGCGGGTTAGGAATATAACATTCCATACCAGCGAGGATTGTCTCAGTGACTGCGGCTGCGCAAACGTCAGGATCTTCTGAGCTAAAGCAGATCTGCATCCACGGGTACGATGCATATAATTCTCGCAATCCATCCCTGTTGTCCTCGTCCTCGTTGGAGAAAGTACCAGCTGAGAGAATCCATAGATAAGAAAGGATTTGATAAAATTCATTCCCTAAAATAGGGATTTGTATAAAAATCTGTCAATTTCGAAGATAAATGGAATACCAAATATTTGGCTTTTAGGTTGAAAATTAAGGTTTGCCGTGTTTCACCGTTTTTGATAAATCGTCCCCTAGGGAGTAAAACAGGTAACAAATATTTTGTAGGTAAAACCATAAACATTTAAATGCTTTCTCTTTTTTAAAAGTCCACGCAGCCAGAGTCGTATTGTTTATAATATGTTCATATTTGAAGTCGACTCTAAACTTGTTAAGAGATAGTCGACTCCCGACCTAAAAACTACACTAAGGACTTATCTCAAGTAGCGTTGAATCATCGAAGCCAACGAATCATTCGTATAGAATTTCCCAGAGTAGATAAGATCTTGTTGTATTGTACCTAACCCTAACATTGTATCGTGAATACCGTATTTACGCAACTCGCTGACCTTTTTAAAGATGAATCTTTATTTAAAACATAATCTATATGTATTTATGACAATGTTATTTACAAAAAATACATACAGCAGTAGGCCTTGCAAGTCTACGTCAGGAAATCGAGTGGTCGCAAATGTTGTCTGCTGACGTGCGACATTTATATTTTGGCTGAATTAAATAAGTTCCTGTGTCAGACCGAAAATTTGGGATAATAAGGGGTTCCGTATTTTTTTTTATTCCTTTCGAGGTACTTACATAACCCTTACAATAACTGACCAAATAACTGAAATTAACATCCGTCGCACAGACGATATTTTTTTCATATAGTAAAATAATAGAAGGACATCTTAAAACCTAGTTGTTTTGATTATGCAAATACACGGCCGAAATACGTAAAACTTGTTAATAAAAATAATGAGTTATGTTGCTGCTACTTCATAAAACCATAAAACAACGTAAATATACATATTTGTGGTATTTTATGTCAAAATAGTTGTTTATGTTATAAGTGCGGTAAGTTGGTTATTACAAACGAGCAGACGAGATTAAGTCGCGGGCTAACCATAGTCATGAGTTTGTAAATACTAATTCCGCACGAATGTCAAACAACGTTTTTCAAACTCATTTTTAAAACTTAAAGTAAACAAAGATTTTAAAAACGTACTTACCTAATTAATAAATATTTTTCATCTGGCGTGAATATTTGTACGTTAGCTGCAGTGAATACTTTAGATTTTTTGCTGTATAGCCATCTGACTGTCGTTTCAAAAATACGTGTTACTTTATGTAGGTACTTTGTTAGGTATCTATCGCATTGTTGGTTTTAAAAGTGCTTTTTAACATCGAATATATTGACCATACTGAGGACGGGTTATATTTCACACGTAATTTATTGAAATAAGCCATTAAAACATTTTCAGAGAATAATTGAGTTGAGTATTTCTTCGAGTTTCCCATTATATAAAATTATTGTAAGCCATTTAATATCGCTCTCGCGATTTTGGCGGCAGGAGTCCATTTTCTGCAATTTGCTCTGATTTTAGATTTCAGTTGGAGTAGATTCCATATTAATATCGGATTCCTCGCTTGAATTCATTATTTTGTAAATACATAGTTATCGATCAGAAAGTCGCAAAACAATCTTTGTCTGATTAGAAACTGGCGCGCATTTGCAAACGGCGCCACGTGCGGGTGGTGAATATTAGAACTAAACTAAAGGAAACGCACAGCGCCATACAACGGTTTCGTTGTATGGTGCTAATTTTGAAATTTCGAACAATGGATACAAACTTCGTAAATGCATTTTTTGAGCAAATGTGTTGAAAAATAATGAATGATTTTAAACTCCGTTAACCATCCATAGCACCTATAAAACTCCACCAAAACGCGGTCTTTTTAAATTTAAACAAAGAACCACTAAATATATCAATCGTAACAACTAAAGGCCTGCAATCAATTTTGAGTAAAATTTATTTGAGTGGCAAATGTACTTGCGGTGTCAAAACAAATAAGTATATTTATTAGTGACATTATAGAAGTAGTGTTAAAAACCTTATTGCAAATAAACGACAGAAATTAGTTTCTAAGTCACAGCTAATTGACAAAAACTGTAATTTTTTGAAAAAAAAAAATATTATTTTAAACGGTTGACGGATGAAATTAATACGGTGAAAAGTATATTAAGATTTACTCTTCGTGATAAAGTTCAAACACCGTCCAAGAGCGTGGGAGGAAAAAGCATCAATGAATACGTGACGAATAAATTTGAAACAGAATATCCGTAATTCATTTCGAGTATAAAGACGCCAGTATTGGGCCATTTAGTTTTCTTTTTACATAAGTTGTTGTAATATCATATAACATTTCTTACTAGAAATTTTCCATTCAAACTTTCAGTTCAGACATTTTTATGTAAGTGAAGATTGCAAAATATATTTATGTATGTATTGATGTAAGTATTAAAGGCTGGCTGAGAGTAACGATCGGAAATATGATCTATGATGGTTGTTCGGATAGGTGCAACAGATCTGGAGTTATATCGATGGCTTTGTTGGCTTTGGTCTTAAATCAGCAGGACCATGGTTTATCGGTCGGCATCGGTAAAAGTTTTATGCTGAGAGTTGGCACAAAATTAGGGTGCATATATTTGATCAGGTTATATATACATTTAGAGTCATAGCAGCGTCAGTTAGTTGTTATATACCCATTGAGCGTTGTATGTTACCCCTTAAGCGATGTCTGTGTCTTTTGCAAGAAGGGAGTTATTCAGTTTTGAAAGGATCGGCAACGCGCGTCGAATGCCCAGGTGTTGGACTAAAGTGACTGCTCAACTCATTTCCAAACTTGGTGGTATAAACAAAGGTCGTGTTGATTAGGTATATGGTATGGACATATCTTGGAAAAACCATGATACTGAGGTTCATACCACAATCTAAGCCTATTTGACGTCTCTATATTGTGAAATAAATGTAAGAAAAACTAGTGGTAACAAAGGCGAAACTAAATAGTATTTCAACCAAAGATCAAAAATTTAAGTAGACTTAAAAATGACTTATCTTAGTCATTCTGACTAGACTACCTTGACTTGATTGATATGATCGTGACCATCACATTGGTTTTATCTAGGAGATAAGGGGGTTCCCTTCTGATTATAGTGGAAAAAATGCATTTATCTGACAGATTGTCGGTTAGTAGATATTATCTGGTTTTAAGCATGGCTGACACTCGAGATTATTAAACAACTAAGTTGTTTAATTAATTAGTTTACTGTTGTTGAGTAGATGGTTCAGGAAAATATGCATTTTTATTTTTGATTCTGATGAATATAGAATTGGTTTAAACTTGTCTTAAATATTTGATTAAATCTTGGTTTAAATCTTTTATTCAAAACGCAACTAATATAAATTTTTCATGATTCTTTGTTATTTTCATAACAAGTCTAATGCTCAGTCCAAGAGACTGTAGGTGCCTTCTAATAGCTTCCTCTCCCAATTTTTTCCAATGAAACATGATGTCTTTGTGGACTAATAGTGGAATTATTTCGACGCAACTAGTTAAAGCATAAGTTCTTAGGATTCCCTTTATATGGTTGATTTTTTCTGCACAAAGTTAGTATGCAGTCCATCATTCTATTGTAATATCAAAAGTGACCATTAGTTATATTATTAGTATTAGTGTTATTTAGTGCTATCTGCCTGTCTAATTTTCCTTATTACCTTTTTAGACAAAGAGGATATTTTAAACGATATTAAACAAGAAATAAACATAGTTTTCTTAAAAAATAATTTCCTGGCCTACTTATGTATCTATTTTTCTTCTTTTATTTTTTACGGCCCAATATTTTTCAGTGCTGTTATCGTGATAGTGTCGGTACTAAACCATGTCAAAATTTTATGGAGGCCAAACCAGCCACTGACCTTCCAGCGACAGCTGTTGGAAGAATTTGAGAATAAATATAAGGTCACTATAGGATTTATATTGTCCGTCTATGTATCTAAAATATTGGCTCTTTTACTAAAATAGTCTAGCCGCACACGGGCTATTCGCTACAACCACAAAAAGAAGCTGCGAAGCGAAAGCGCGCTTTAACCACTTGCGCTCGGTCTCTATCTGCATCTCCCCTGCAGAAGACTTCGCTATTACTCATTAGTCATGGCGTGAAGCTAATGAAAAAAAAAAATAATAACCAAGCATGAACGCGATAAAAAAAATGGTCACCACACAATTGTCCGAGCTCAACTCACACTTGACTCATTTTTATTATCTATTTGTTTAGCATTGATGTTCAAAGTAGGCGGCGTGACGACATCCAAAAAGTGGCACAAGCACTTTCTTCTTTTGAACCTAGAATTGGAAATCTGTCAAAAACATGCTCCGTCCCATAGAATTTTCTTTTAAAAAGTGTGTAATTTTTTTTTATTAAATAAAAAATCTAAAAAAAATTATTGGACTTTATTACCATCATTGTATTTGCGTGGGTAGACTACTTGCTGCCATTAGCTGCGCCGAGGGGGGGCGTGGGTAATTCTATTTTTGGCAGCCGGGGTGCGTAGTAAAAATAACTTTAGGAACCCCTTAGAGTTTCGTAAATAACAAAAAACTTTGACTCCCTCGGAGCCTAGTTGGTAGTGAAGACTGCTGCGCGGAGGGTGTGGGTTTGATTCCCGCATTAGACAAACATATATGTGATGAATAAAAAAACATTTGTTTTTGTCTTGAGTCTGGGTGTATTTATGTATAATATGTATGTATTTACAAAAATAAAAGTAAAATATAAGGTCGGGGGGGGGAAGGGGAACTATGGGGCAAGGGAAACAGTAGCTTGTATATGAAATACTAAAGGCCGTGACTTTATAACTAATCGGTCGTCAAACCAGTAATGTAAATTTAGTTTCAAAGAAAAAACACAGATGGCTCTATTCCTTAGCATCAAACGAATTTGACACAAACAAAAAATCAGTTGGAAAATTGCGATAACGTGAGCTAGTGGAAACTTTTGCTGGTGATGATTAATTTGGTAAAAAGTTTTGCTACAAGGTGTTTAAATGTCTGTCAGTATTCCTTTATGCCTATAATTAAACTTTTAATGTACAAAATTGGAAATACTCTGCAATAAATATTAAAATTCGGTCTGTTTCGAAGCATTGCCTAAAAATTCTCAAGTGGGGCAAGGGAAACTACTATGACCGGGGTAAGGAGAACATATGTTCCTCTTTCCCGATATCAGGAGTAAAAAACTTGCGGCAGTGTTAAAAACATGTTATGTTTTAATGATGACAATGCTCCCGTAGTAAAATACTGTAGAAAAAAAGCAAAAGCGGGAAGTGAAACTAAATTCACTTTTCATCCTATAGATGATATCTTCTAAGTAAGACACACTGAGGACTTCGTCATCAAATTGCTTGGCCCACTATTGGCCGAAGAGGAAAAATTTTTTTTAAAATGCTATTTAATTCTTTTGATGTTCAATAAATATTCAATAATGTGCTAAACAGAACAATGCTGAACATAGTTTTATTGTTATATAATACTGATTGATGTTTGATTTAATGTAGAGAATATAACAAAACAGAATAATTATAGAAAAAAACCAGCCAAAACATTTGTTTTATTTCTTTAGTTTCATTACGAGTGGCATTATATATAACCTGACTGGCTGACCGCTGTACATACTCAAAGATGTCATTGTAGTAGTCGTCATTGTAAACAGCTTTTACTATTGGACCCACCCTGACATCCTGATAAAAATTAGCTCATCCATAGAAAAATAACATTCACACCCGAAAAAGGGTATGGAACAGCTGTTTTTGCAATTATATCCTTGTGTGGAAAGGTGGTAAATGGTGATGAGTACAATCATATCTTTGTGTATGTATTGGGCAGTGTTGATGTGTTTAGCTTTGAACTTGTGAACTAAGAGAAGACTAAGACAATTCCGCGCGTGTCTTATTACAATTCCTTAAAATGATCAAGAAGTAATACATTTTTTGTTATATATTCATTGCCATACTTCTATTTACGATGCTGTATCTTCTTTCATTGTTAATTTAGTACAATAATATTATAAAAAACAAACACTTAATAGGTTGACGATCCCTGTCTCCACCTCCTATGTTTCCCTTACCCCGAATTCCGTTTTTGATTAATATCTTTTATTTTAAACCTTATGTTATTGAATTAGAGTTTACATTTAATTGATGAAAAGTTAATATACAAAACATTGTAGGTATACGTAGCTTATTAACACATATATGGAAGCAGTTTCCCTTACCCCAATAACCGGGAAAGAGGAACAACAAGACAAGCCTAATGATTTATTGTTTTTTTTTATCAAAAGTATTATAGAAACTTTAAAAAGACGCTTTTTCAGCAAGCTAAGATACATAGGCAAGTTAAAAATGTATCGAAACTATTAAAATCCCATAACATATTGTAAATAAACGTTAAGGTATCACATGAAAAATAAAGTATGTTTCCCTTCCCCCCACCTGACCTTATATGTATCTGTATCCGTTGTCTTGTATCCATAACACAAGCTTTGATTACTTTGGGGCCAGACGGCGCTGTGTGTAATGTCAAAAAAAAAAAAATTATTAGAAACGATCACAAGGGATCAAAATAATATTTTTACGTCGAGGGCGCTATTTTGAATTCAGAGTGGAGCGAAGGATTCTAGAGTAGTTTTGTGAGCATAGATAGGGTTTCTATGGTAGAATCCAGCGCGCAGCGAGGAATTAAATGGACGGCGCACGAGGTAAAATAATTTTGCGACCGAGTGATACACTCAACTTTTTATCACCCTCTATGAGAAAAGAGATAAGTGTAACTTATAAATAAGAATAGCACATTAATTTATTTTGTTATCACTACTTAAGGAAAATTAATTTTTTCATAAAAGTATCATCATGAATACGAATTTGCATAAATAATTACAAAGGCGGAATACTTACTTTTCACACGGTTTTTACTTTTACACGAATGTTTTTTTTTTTTATTTGATTTGCGTGCGACCAGCCAGTTTTATTATACAGCTAGTTACTTGTTCATACAATGTTCTTGATCAGACTCTGAAATTCCATATTCCAAATTAAAAAAAAAACCCTAGGGACTCAAAGTGAAACTATAATCTGTTTAAATATGCTACAAATGAGAATACTTATCCTGTGAATATTTTAGTTATGGCTAAATTATGGCTTAAGGGCCCTCTTAAACCCACTAGCGCCGTCATAAGATATCCTCAATTTTCTCTTCGTAGAAAACGAATTTCTAAAATCCAAATGTCGCAAATATAAAGCTAGTCATAAGCTATTTTTAGAAGGTTTTATATAGTTTCTAAATAATATCTGTGAGTTGTAGTTGGCATTTTTGCTTAAAGTAGCCGTTTTTAGCAGAAATTTGAGAAATTCGTTTTCTACGAAGAAAAAATTGAGGATATCTAATGGCGGCGCTAGTTAGCTGCTATATGCGCCTTAAAGACAGCCGTTGTTCGATGTCCGGGTCCGTGTATTTCTAATATTGTCTATATTTTATCAGAATTGTATACCATTTTTATTTAGAAAACACAATTGACATAACATAAAACATTAATGAAAATAAAATATCTAATGAAAAAGCTGCGTCTTAAGTAATAAATAAGTATAACAAAAAAGTTTTGGAAAATTTTGAAATGGCTGAGAATATTTTGTTTTTACATTTTCAATATTTATATTATTTCATTTATGTGGCATATCTTAAATAAAAATCCATATAATATTGAAGCGGGTCACAAAAATTCACAAGATTTGGTTTAGAAATGCGACCTGTAGAGGAGAACGGACGGACAGACATGCGAAAGCAATTTTGGCGAAGCTAAAGACGGAAACGCTACGCTCGCTCATTTTACTTTACAAAGTAACAAGATCAGACATCTTTTTATAGCACTAAGGTGGCAAACAAGATTGCGGTCCGTCTAATAACAAGCAGTCACGCAGCCTAAGGACGCTTGCAACACCTGAGGCATCACTCGCGCGTTGCTGACTCTTAAAAAAATCTTAATAACTTCTTTCTTGAAGTACCCAAAAATGTGGTCCTTAGAGAAAACCTTGACAGGGAGCTCATTCTACAACCCAAGCGTTCGTGAGAGGAAGTTTCGCTGAAGCCGCAGCAAAAAAAAAAAAAAAATTCACGAAAACAAGTCTATAACTTATCAACCATTTTAAGCTATCATAAATTATAGCAGCAGGAAAATACATATCATATTGAAGTACTTCACCAGATAATTATTACTTAATACCTTTAAAAATATTTCGTCTTATTTTCCATTTCCAAGTATTACTATTACAACAGTAGTACAACAATTACTTTTATTTACCAAAAGTTTAAGTTTTAAATTAATTTCAGTAATGTAGGACCACCTCGGATATGACACGAACATACATAAAAAAAATTCAACATCCGAATTGAGAACTTCCTCCTTTTTTGAAGACGGTTAAAACATTATATGATAAAAAATCGCTCTGCATTTTATTAAGTGCAAACTTATATCACAAAAACTCTAACAAAAACAACAACCGACTTGAAAAAGATGAAGGTAAAAATAATTATTTCTAATACTAAATTACTGTTTGAAGTTGGTGTCTATCTCTCTTACAGTATATAACACACTTCACTTGCTTTTATACATACTTGATAGAATAAACAGTACGTACGGTGCGTCATTACCACCCGTCGTGAGTTCTATGAACGCCTGCTTTGACTTGAGAAAAAAAAAACTTACAAAGAAAACGCCCGTTGGAGTTATAAAGGTCTTAGCACCCACTTTACCAGCACGTAATGACACTGTTTACGAGTAAGTGTGATGAAAAGTATTTTATTAAAAATACATTGTTTCATTAAGTATTTTAGTGGCTGGTAATTTTAAAAGAATAGCGACAAACCATATTAATACATGAAAAGTACCACTTTAATTATTATTATGTAAGTTACAGACACAAAAAATGAAGTACCTTCTTTATAAACTTGCGTATTGTTTTCTATTTTTTGTTATGTTATTTTATGTATAACTGTTAAGTTATAGAACCAAATAGTTTTACAAACAGGGTGACATCAATTTGATCTTATTTGAAGAGAATACGATTCGCGGCATTTCGCAGCGCGCTCCATACAAACGAAAGCCCCACTTATTTTTGACACTTACAAATCAAACACCACGAAATTTTGAAGACGTGCTCAAGAAATAAATATCTAGGTCTACAGTGAGCTAGTTTTCTATTAAATTATAAAGTTTTAAAGCAATGCAGGATTCTAGTTCGAAATCATTTGTATGAAGACAAATGATTTCGAATAAGATTATAAATTAGTTTTTTTAGGATTTTGGAAAACAACAGACATATACACGACTCCCTCGCAGCCTAGTTGGTAGTGTGAACGGCTGCTGTGCAGAGGGTGTGGGCTCGATTCCCGCACACATTTATGTGATAAACATTTGTGTTTGGCTTGGGTTTGGGTGTATTTATGTATGTATGTATTTACAAAAAAAAGTAATATATATGTATTTGTATCCGTTGTCTGGTGTCCATAATACAAGCTTTGCTTTAGGGCCAGACGCCGTTGTGTGTAATGTCTAAAAACATAAATAAACATATATAAGATATTCGGCTTGAGATTAAGCCTAAAAATTCAAGAGTATTTGATCAATTAAGGTCCAAAACAAGTAGGAAATTCGTTTGTATGAATCGAGGCGCCGCGAATCGTATCCTCTTAAGGTACCTACTTATGCTTCAAAATCAGTATGTGTAATTTGCATAATTCCAATTCTATCGATTAGTATTGTATTAAAAAGCTGCTATAAATAGTACCCATACACATTAACCTTGGTATTTATGCACTGAATGACTTAGTTTATTTCGTTGTGGATATAAAAATTAAAAAAGCAATACTTATATCATTGCCATTAGGTACTAAAAACACAATTTAAGATATCACGGACAGACATTGATAATCCGAATCTTATTAATTCGAATATTCATTTAATCTTATTCACAAATTAATAGTTAGCACAACTAACCAAAGACAAATTAAAACTCAAAGAAATCATTGAATTTGCGAAATTGATCGTTAAATTCATTCAAGTTAGTGAACTCGGGCAGAAATAATAGCCTTTGCATATTTGAGTACCCACTTCAGTTTTTTGTAAATAACATTGGAGTGCAAATTATGTTATCAATAAGAAAAACTATTAAGAGTCATAATAGTGTGATGATGACATTAAAAGTCAAAAGGTTTATTAATAATATTAGGTTTTATTAAAGCCAAAAAAAGTTCTTTAATCTTTGGATTAATTTGAGGGAACAAACGGTCAAGAGGGGTCAGACTGATGATTCTGAATATCAAATTTTGTGATTCTAGTCTGCCAAAGTTACTGGTTTAAGTTTTATTCTGAGCAATGGTATTCCGGCTCTTTGGTGTACAATAGTTTGTTTCTGACCTTGGGTGTTTGGTCGCTAGTGTCGTTTTAAGTTCACACCCTTTCGATGTGGCGACTTTAGTTTTGATTTGTGACCACCGTCGGAAGAGTTTTTTGGCTAAAAACAGGGAAGCTTTTTGGGTTTCATCGCTAAATATCAAAAACGGAACTTTTATAGTTTTGTGATGTCTGTCCATCCTTCAGAGCTGTAGTCCGTTATAATTACGACATCTTTTTAAAAATGAGAAACAAAATTAAGAGAAAAATGTCTTAAGGGCTGGCCTTTTTTTTCTGGTGGCAAACAAGCTTACGGTTCGCCTGATGGTAAGCGGTTACCGCAACCAATGGACGCTTACAACACCTGGGACAAAACTCGCGCGTTGCCGACCCTTCAAAAATCTAATAACTTTTTTCTTAAGAACGAAGAAAGAAGACCCCATACTGTAGTCCTTAGAGAAAACCTCTTCATACATGAAACTGCGAGATGTAACTTTTATTTTATGCACCTCTTTGTGTGCGGTGTCGTTAGAGTCTTGAAAAAATTGAAAAAATCTGAGGAATTGTTCGAAATGATGCCCACGGCTACTTTCTACCATCGCACAGCACACCATCGACAGGGAATTCATTCTCACACTTTGGAACCGAAATGGTCGCGTACAGTGCGGTTTCAGAGAAACTTCCTCGCGCGAACGCTTGGGTTGTGGAATGAGCTTCCTGCTAAGGTTTTCTCTAAGGACTACAGTATGGGGTTCTTCAAAAAAGAAGTTATTAGATTTCTGAAGGGTCGGCTACGCGCGAGTGATGCCCCTGGTGTTGCAAGCGTCTATAGGCTACGGTGACCGCTTACCATCAGGCGGACCGTAGGCTTGTTTGCCACCTTAGTGGTATTAAAAAAAAAATCGTGAGATTTGAAATGTCAAAACTTATATCCTCAGTTTCTAATACAAAAGTAATCCATCTATATTTACAATCTTCTTTTATTTTTACATTTGGAGAAATAGATTTCTTTTACTTTGGTAGAAGGTGTGCTCATTTTATAGGTCACGACAAAAAATTTAAATGACTCCGAGCAGTCTGATGATTTTACCTCCGCCATTTTTAATTAGCTAAAGGTAATAAGAGGAACATGATTTTTATAAACCAGTTTACCTACTATATTAATCGCTTCGTATGATACCTATTTAGATGATAGAATGTTAATACATGTACCTATAGCTCATTTTATTAATGCCTGAATATGATTATTTTATATTTCATGTTAGGTATTGCGACGTTTTTCATAATTGGTCGGCTATATATGGAACTAGCGCTAGATTTTCTTCTTTTTACATTCTAAATTTAAATGACAAGGAACTGGCGTGCTTTTTCATCTTCAAAGTTAGAAGGTTAATACTCTCTGGGGCAGCGCGTAGCGTGTTTCAAACTTACAAATAAAAGTTTTACCCTATTTTTAACCGACTTCAAAAAGGAGGTTCTCAGTTTGACCGGTATGTTTGTATGAATGTATGTATGTTTGTCCGCGATTATCTCGCGTTTGGTTAAATCTATTTCAGAAAAGTATTTGTTGTATTCTGGAGATGGTTTTGGTATACAATAAATGGATAAAAATGGTCCCATGATCATGAGATCAGGATATAATGATGGGATCCTAAAGAAATCAAGGGAACTCTTAAAATTTTTGGCATTTACAAATCAAACACCATGACATTTTGTGGACACGATCACAATTCAAATAGTAAGTATAATAGTTTGTGGTATTAATAAATCCTGAGAAATGTAGGCATAACTTTTAACCTATGCTACGTTGCAGACCTAGATATTTCTTCTAAGATTATGACTATAAAATATCAATTAAATATATATACAAAAGCCATTATATTGGTATATAAAATTCCGCACCGCTTTGTATACAAAGTAATTTAAATAATATTTTCCGTAGCGCGCTCCAATACGAAGAGAATCAAACTGCGTTTGTATGGACCCCGACCCCATACACGTTTTTATTTTACAATACTAACAGACCTTCGTGGCTAGGATTTTGTAGACAATATTGAAAAATGTTTAAGGAAGCTTATATTTCTTTTGAAATTTCTTAAAAATTTTACGTATTTTCTGTCGTCGCAATAACGTATCTTCGTATATATCCTACTAATATTATAAATGTGAAAGTTTGTATGTCTAGATGGATGTTTGTTACTCAAACACGCTTTAACTACTTGACAGATCGGTATGAAACTTGGCATACATATAGGTTAGGTCCTGGAATAGCATATAGGCTACTTTTTATCTCTAAAAATTCAAAAGTTCCTGCGAGAATAACTATAACAGAGTTAAACGAAATATTGCTGCACCTATAGCATGCTATAGCAATTCATTAGTATAACTTAATTGGAGTTAAAATTAATTAATTTGGGTTAATTAAGGAGTTCCACGCCGATAACCGAATGAGGGCGGGCGGAGCCACTGGCAAAGTCTAGTATATACATACGTATATAACATATAGCAGTTACATTTTTATAAAAATTACACAAAGAGAAAAAACAACATTCGGCTTAGGAACACATTACAACTATGTTCTAAAATTATATGTTATACTTAAGTATTACTTAGTATCGTGACATGACATTTCTATGTATTAAGTTTTTTTATCTATAAACCTGTCATTGAAATAAAAAAGCTCGTAAAATAAAAATAAAACCAGATCGTGAATGACATAAGATAACATAAATGGGCACACCCATTTATACATTTAAGTATATGTATATACATCTGCAAAATATATTAAGTAGGTATATGTTCTGCATATTCGTATTTCACTTTACATGTATAAATACAAAATAGCAGGTATTAGTGATATCTATTATACCAATACATTCAAAATTGTTTTATAGATTTCTTGTTGTACCGTTTTTACCGTGATTTAAGTTTTCAAAAAAGAAATCTGCTATAAATGCACATTTTAGGACAAATCATAGACTTAGTAATCAGTCATATGGACTGCGCATTATCTTCAAAAAAATGACCATCTTTTAGAAAGAAGCCACGATGACCGCTTATCATCAGGCGGATCGTGTGCTTGTTTGCCACCCTAGTGGTATAAAAAAACTCTTTTATGAACGTAGGCTATTTTTTTCGTTTATGTTTATTAAAACAAGTTAGAATGAGACAAGACACCACAGGTTCTCTTCGCCTCTGTCTCACTTTTGCGGCTATTTTTTTTTACCGGTTAGGAAACGGGACAAATTAAGCAATTAAGCATCAATGTGAAGGTTATTATGCACTCAGCCTAATAATATGGAAAACTTATTTTTAGGGTTCCGTACCCAAAAGGTAATTAGCGGAACCCTATTACTAAGACTTCGCTGTCCCTACGTCCGGCCGTCTGTCACCAGGCTGTACCTCATGAACCGTGATAGTTAGGTAGACAGTTGAAATTTTCACAGAAGATGTATTTCTGTTGCCGCTATGACAACAAATACTAAAAAACAGAATAAAATAAATATTTAAGGGGGCTCCCATACAAGTAACGTGATTTTTTTGCTTGATTTTACTCGATATTGATAATGGCAACTGGTAGACGCTTAGAATATTCACAGAATTTTTGCCGTTTTTATAGGGTCCGACTCGCACTTGCCCGATTTTTTTTCTTACATTATTCCAGATATGTGCTTCAACATGATTCGATTTTATATTATCTCACACGATAACAATTACGGTATGTTAGCCCAAGCATTCTTATTGACAAATGAGCTGTTTGGTCAAGCGTGTGATTCATCGACACATCACTATTATAAAGATGGCAGGCTTTGTTTAAACACGCATGCTGACCTTCCTTACCAAGGATAATTAAAATAAATATTTAATATTAAAGGCCTTGCAATTTAATTTAGTTTTTGTAAAAAGCAGGTATGTTAGGGATATGAAACTGCATATTGATATGAATACGGATATACGACTTCAGATATGGTTACGGATTTTTGATTTTAAAGAAATTATAAAAGCAAAATTGAAATAGGATAGGAACATAAATCATTTAACTTTATTTTTAGGTTATTATTTGGTTTTACAATTAATCATATAACTAATTATAATACTTAGCTACTTATTTTGAAGAGGCAAGTTTTGTAACACAATAATTTTGCCACTAGTTGATGAATTTATTTTTGTTTAGTATTACTATCATCCCATGCACCTCTATTTCTAAAGCATCTGTTATTGACAGGTGTTGGCTAATTATACTTTTCCAGTAGCAACAGTCCTTCATATTTATCACTGTGTTTTGATTAAAGATGTAGTTTCAGTAAAGTAGTGCCATTGCCACCTCCTAAGCGTAAAAACTTTTTACCGCACTGTTTACATTTTGCAGATCTGCATTTACTTGTTTAAAAAATGTCCAGTTATAGGACGAATTTTGCCCAGATAATAACAATTTATTTAGTTATATACACAACACTTTTTATCTAAGTACTCGTAAATGTTTAATTGTAATGTCCTATGACTGATTATTGTAGTTATGAAAAAGCAATAAAATAAATAAAAAATGCAATGGACGCCTGTCATAAACTATTTAAAATCTCTATATCCGAGTCGCTTACGGTTACGGATAGATGTTTATTTCGGATATGCAATAGTTTCGGTTCGGTTACGGAGCTCCATAGCATCCCTAGTAAAAAGCTGCGTAGCAAAAACCCATGCTTTCTATACAATTGAAATTAAGCGCTTATAGCTGAAATCAATTAGAAATGTTCATTCTGGATGCAACAAAATACATCTACGTTTTGATTTGATTTGACTTGATTTATATTTGATGTGTTCTTAGGTTTCATGTGTTAAATTTTATAATCTAGCAAAATTCAAAAGACATTAATCTTTATATCTTGGGTCATCTCTATACTTGGATAATGTATATGGGTCTGTTTTTTAACGCGCGATTACTCGCAAATTTAGAAAATTGGCAATCTTTTGACACTGATAGCAGGATAGCAAACAGGTTTTTCCTCAGAACAGTAAGAGACACCACGAAGGCAAAGCAATTGCAAAAGCTGTGATGTCAGTCAACAAAACTCGACCATTATAAAGCTTTTCCGTTTCAAACTTATGGATCGTACGAAACTAAACGAATGAATTTGCAAATATTTTTACAATAATATTTCGTTTATACAGAAACACAGCCCACAGTTTTTTATTTATATGTTTGTTAAGTTTCAATAATCAGTCTTCATTAAAGTTTTTGAACTATTATTTCAGATACTTCCGAGCAATGAAATGGAATAAAATTGTGATTTCTTTATGTTTTGATACTAGAGAAATATTTGCGACTATTTTCAGACTGATGCTTATGTTGAGTGTTTGTGTGTGTGTATTATGTACGTGATCTTTTTTTGGGACCGGAGTTTTGAGGGTGCTAAATGCAAATATTTTGTTATTTTTTTAATATTCAAGATGGCGGATCAAATAAATCATCAATTTTTTTTTTAAATATTTGATTCCGATAAATATTTTTGTTGGGTTTTCTAGGGTGCTAAATTAAATTTACATTTATCAGGTTTTAATAATTCAGGATGGCAGATTATTTTTTTGTCACACTAAGGTGGCAAACAAGCACACGGTCCGCCTAATGGTAAGCGGATACCGTGGCCTATGGACGCTTGCAACACCAGGGGCATCACTCGCGCGTTGCTGACCATTCAAAAATTCAATAACTTCTTTTTTTGAAAAATATATAGAATATAAGAAAATTAGTCGATTGATAAAATGATTAGTTGCGTATATATTTGAGGGTGCTGAATTTAATTTTTTTATTAGTCTTCCAAAATTATAGATGGTCCGCGTTTTTTTAATACGGCTCGCAGTTTTAGTCAAAATTTATTTGTTATCAAGACAAATAAAGAGAAGTTACTCATGCAGTAGGTGCTGCCGTACCCTTTTTTTTTTATAAATACTTGACAAATTTAACAAAATTAAAGGGGAATGTGGACCAGATTGCGTAAAAATTTAATCATTGATGTTTTATTTGACAATACTTTTAAACCTTGTTGGAGAAGATTTCTTTTAGTCCCTACGTGGTAAAGAAGATGTTCTTCATCGAGTGGCAGTGGTTAAGATATAATATGAAATTCAAACTGATATCAATACTATACTGATATATAAAGCTGAAGAGTTTGTTTGTTTGAACGCGCTAATCTCAGAAACTACTGCTCCTATTTGAAAAATTCTTTCAGTGTACGATAGCCCATTTATCGAGGAAGGCTATAGGCTGTATATCATCACGCTTACACCAATAGGAGCGGAGCACCAATGTAGAATGTTTCAAAATCGGGGTTTATTTATCCTTTTGAGAGTTTCCACTGCGTGCGCTGCGTAAACGGATAGTTTCGCAAAAATCATGTATCAAAGAATTATTCCCCTTTAAAAGTTCTAAAGAATAGTCCCCAACAGCATATGTCTATCTTTTAAGGTTGGCTCACTATAACCTTTTTTATGCTAATCAAATTTGTTCTAAAATAATGCATTATTTGGGAAGGTGTTTTTATAAACATGATAATAATTCTTATCCAAATAAATACGTTATTCATCACAAGTATTTAATTTAAAACGAAATTGCCCTTTACATCATTCGATTTCAATGAATATCTTAGGAAATATCGCAGTTTTAAAATAACGACGCATCAAAATAATTATCAAGTACCTACTGCGCGCGCATTTATGATGTGTGAGGCCGGCGCAGTCATGAGAGGGAAGGGCGGTACGTACTATTTAAAAATATTTTTAGCTTCTTTGTTTTTTTATAATATAGGAGTTGTCGTAAGAATCCTATGCCGATAACCAAATTTAAGGCAGGCGAAGCCGCTGGTAAAAGCTAGTACTTATATATTTGTGAAAGTGTTTGTTTTTTTGTTATTGCTTATCGTCGGAGTGACAACAAAAGGAAAAATACCGGCCAAGTGCGAGTCTGGCTCGCGCATTGAGGGTTCCGTACAAACTTATTATATGTAGATAGCTGTTCTATTATGTGATCAAGTCTCCTAGGTCAACGGAAAGTACTCCATAGGTTTTGATTTATTTGTGTCTCAATAGGCGATAAAAATGACCGTATTTTGGGCATATTTTTTTTCACATTGACTTATAAGCTTAATTTTTTTACATTAAGTGACCATAGACATAAATATAAAAAACATAAATATAAATATATGATATAAATTTTAAATTGATAACTTCACGAGTTCTTGAGAAAAAGGGTATTGACAGACAGAGATTTTTTTCAAATTTTGTGTTATAACTACATAACACAACTACACAATCAACAAATTTTTTTTCATATATTTGTGATATCATATATATGATTCTAGGACAACGGGAGTACCCCATAGGTTTTGATTTATTTGTGAATAACTGAATACCTTAATGTGCTTCAAAAATGGCCGTATTTTTTTATTGCGTTGACATAGGAAATAGATTTGACCTTTGTATTTGAGCCGCTAGAGGCGCTTCTTCATTTCCATACATGTATTTCGTTAACGCGAACGCGACAGTAGCGTTAAAAACTCACACTAGGCACACGAGTGTAGGCGAATCGTGGGACTCTTTCCAGCCTGGTGGACCGACGACCTTAAAAGGTTGGCTGGTAGTGGCTGGATGCGGAAGGCTGAGGACCGGGAGAAATGGCGCGATATAGAAGAGGGTTATGTCCAGCAGTGGACATAATGATTACTGCGCGTGTAACGAGATTGCATTATGATTTTAAATCTGTATAATTTTTGTGGTTTTTTTTTTTGAATTAGATGGAAGTATTAATGCGTGAGGGCAATTGCCAACCACAAAAAATCAGTCAAGTGCTAGTCGGACTCACGCACCTGGGGTTTCGTATCACCATTTACCTAATTTACAAACAAAAACAAAAGTGTTTCGTTAAGCGGTCACCCATCCAATGAATAACCAAGCCGGACATTGCTTACCTTTGAATATCGTTTCCAAAAAACAAATGTGTTGCTGTTTCTCTTAATAATCGCTGGGTAGCGCTGAAACGGTAATTTAATAGGAACTCGTAATTTACGATGGCGTGACCGGTTTTTTATTATTTTGTTGCTCACAGTATAATTACGGCAAGTTTGAAGCTTGAATATATTCCTGTTTTTTTAATTAAACTGTTTTGTATGGGAACCCTCTTTCAATTTTTTTTTTTTTTACTTCTTTTAACTTTCGTTAGATAATCCGTTATAACACATATTCTGTGAAAATTTCTACCTATTTTGATCTAAAAACTAGAGCCCTTTAATGGTCGGAGAGACAGCCAGCGTAAGCTTAGTAATAGATTCCCGTTGGCACCCTATGGGTACGAAACTAATCCTATAGCATACCTTTTTTTCATGTGCTACATACAATATCTAACTTTACAAATTTGTACCTAAACCTGTAGGTATTAAAATATCTTAATACATAGTTATAGTTTCTCTGGTGTCTCGATCTTCTATGTAGGTATAATATTTATTCACTTTTGAGTAGGTACAACTGGTTTACATAAAGTTTTCCTCTACAAAAATCTACCTCGAAATAATTTATATAATGTAGAAAACAATAGGATAAGTTGTGCAGTTGTCTGTAAAAACAACAGCGTGGCCTGTGTTTTTGACAAGGACTTAAGTATTTTATGCATAGCAACGTCTACCTGGGATGCGCCTCCCTGCCGTGTTTACGCCTGCAACACTTTAGGGATAGAGGGGAGGGTAATACAATGTTATAAAAAGATAGCATCTGTTACTTAGGGTGACAGTGACTTACCACTACTAGCAACTGTCCTTTGAGCCTCTAAAGCAGCGTTGCCATAATTCTAAGTACTGACCGGGACATTTTTACCGAGCTCTCAGGCTTTATATAAACATTCAAGCATTTTAAATTAAACAAAGTACATTATAAGCTGTGGTACCTATAGGTAATACCACTTGATGCAGTACGGTCACTCTTCGCCCAGCTAACACATTAGTGTTTCCTGCAGCTTATTTTACAGCTTCAAATGATAGTATAGCTGTACAATGGTTTTATTGGCAGCTAACAGAGGTTTAGAAGGGTTAACAAGCGATGCTTAATGCTTTAAGACGTATATGAAGCATAACTATTAACTACTATAGCTAGTTATTGTATATTAGCGGTAGCTGTAGCCACTATATAGGATATTCCTACGGCTATAAGTTTCCCGTAGAATTAAGTTAAGCTGTAAAAAGGAGTTACCTGACTCTTATAAACTACTTAAGTTCTTGTATTGTTCTATATAATCGATAATTGTAACGATAGTACAACCAACTGCTTCTAGCGTTGAAAAACATCATTATGCAACCTAAAGGTTTACAATAGATTCCAAAACAGTAATTTAACCCTATTGTAAAAATTAGGATTGCACAAAAAGGCTAAAAACTGTTATTGTACAGGAAAATAAGGGCTATAAGGAAGGCTAAAGCAGTAAGCATAAATCACCATTTTTAGGACAATGCTATGTAAAAATCGTAATTCCATAATTTTGCTACATTTGAAAAGTTTCTTGCTAATTATTGCTATGATTTATATAAAAAAAAACCAATTTAAGCATTAAATCAAGCTATTATTATATAAATAAAGCAAATTAAGTAATAAAAAAAAGCACGCTGCCTATTATCAATTAGTAGTTTTTATGTAAAATCTTAATATACTAATGGCGCATTGAAATTCAGATGTAAAACATCATAATATTTACGGTAAACTGATAAGCGCAGTTGAATTGTACTTTGTAATAAGTCAATAACAAAATCCTTGACATTATTTTTATTGCAAATTAATGTTGATGAAATTATCAAAAGCTACATAATTAAAAATATAAATATACAAACTAGTAACATAGTAAGTTATAATTGTCTCAGTAATAACGTTTTTAACGGTGAGTATCACTACTGCATCTCAGAAATAATTAAGTGGTTAATACCATTGTTGTATCTCTGCAAAAGGTAAGTTCTACCATTGTGTCTCAGTAAAAATAATTTGAGCGCTAAATAGCATTGCTGTATCTTAGTATTAACGCTTTAAGCGGTGAGGACCACTATTGTATCTCTGTTATAACGCTTAAAGCAGTAAGTAACGCCATTGCAGCACTTTTATAACTAACCTTCACCATGACATATCGCTATTATGTAAGCACTAAAGAATTTGAAGCTCTAAGTACGTGGGCCTTCTTCGTGGTTATATGTCAGCTAAATCATGCTATAACTCAATTCTTAACACTGATGTGTTACGAATTGAGTTATAGCACTTTAAACGTTAGTTAGAACCACTGTATAGGTCATATGACGCTTATCTTAGCGCTAATGTGCTAGTTTGGCTCCACTCTCTAGTGTCGATCTCACCTCTCGTCTGTTATGATCCTCGTATAGAGCACGCATTACGTGACGCCTATATAAACGTCATTATATTTTTGTTGTATTAGTAGTAGCGAATAATGTGATTTTTTAAGGGACTAAAAAAAAGGAGGAGGCTATCATTTCGTCGGCATGATTGTTTTTTTCATGTATGTTCCCGCATAACTACTTTATTTGTAAACCGGTTTTGACTATTTATTTTCCAAGAATAAGGCCATAAATCTGATATTATGGCAGAAATTAAACCTTTTTTGAATTGAAGTCGAATCAACAGCTTGTCCGTTACCGAGCCTCCTTAAATATAACTCCGCCGCACTCTAGTTGGTAGTGTGGTCGGCTGCTGTGCAGAGGGTGTCGGTTCGATTCCCGCACTGGACAAACATTTATGTGATAAACATTTGTGTTTGTTTTGAGTGTGGGTGTATTTATGTATGATATGTATGTATTTAAAAAAAAGTTATATATATATCTACTTGTATCCGTTGTATGGTATCCTTAACACAAGCTTTGCTTACTTTGAGGCCAGACGGCGCTGTGTATAATGCCAAAAAATATTTATTTATTTACACCTAAATTACCATAATAATACTAATAATTATGTTACTAATTTTAATACTCACTTTACACTGTACCGCCAGGACTTCGCACAATTTGAAACACTGTCGCTAGATTTGCTTTAATATGACTCTTAATAATGACTATTACGTAATATTCAGATATGTACCGGGATATTTACTGATTCAACCGGGACAACACATCAAGACTAGTTTTATACCAGTAAACATGTTTTAGTGTAGAAGTTCAAGTGATTGAAATCACTGAAACTTTCTTTGTTTACCATCCACTGGTTTTTAGTCAGTAGCTTATATAAGGCTAATAATGACCATTTAATGTTTATAAGACAGGATGACTGAAATGGCACTTGCATGCAGAACCATTATAAAATATAATATATTAGACTTTGCCAGCGGCTCCGCCCGCCCTAAATTCGGTTATCGTTGTGAAATTCCTTAATAAACTCCTATTCATTAATTAATTAGCTATATCAATGAATTGCTATAGCATGCTATAGGTGCAGCAATAGTTCGTTTAACTCTGTTATAGTTATTTCCGCAGGAACGTTTGAATTTTTAGGGATAAAAAGTAGCCTATATGCTATTTCAGGACCTAACCTATATTTATGCCAAGTTTTATCCCGATCCGTCCAGTGGTTGAAGCGTGATTGAGTAACAAATATCCATCCGGACATACGAACTTTCACATTTTTAATATTAGTAGGATTTATATTTACAACTAGCTTTTGCCAGCGACTCCTCGCGACATTTGGATATGGGCGTAGTGTTCCTACAAAAAATACCTGATTTTACAGTAACAAAGTTTTTCTATAGATATATTACAGCTACTAGCTGTAGTCGGTGGTGACCCAGGGGTCTAAATTTAACTTCACGTCCCAAGTCGCGAAGGTTCGAACCCTGAGGTCGGCGTGTTCCAATGAGCCTTTTCTTAATTTCTCAAGTAAACTGATTTATTTATTCACGCCACTGGCTTTTCGGTGAAGGACAAAATTGTGAGGAAACCTGCATACGTCAATAAAAAGACGTAAATGAAGTCCACAATCCGCACTGAGTCCGCGTGATGACTATGGCCCAAATGACCCTTGTTTACGAGGGTATAGGCCGTGCCCCAACAGTGGGGACGTATGAAGGCTGGCAAGCATACTTCAGCTACTTCTACGTCGAATTCAGTTGTAGTTATTCCTGCAGCAACTTTTGAATTTTTTGGGATAAAAAGTAGCCTATGTCTACCTACTACATCTTCGTCTCTTCATTTATCCCTATGGCAAATTTTAACTTACTTTCTCATTTGTAATATTAGTATAAATGAAATCGTCTCAAGCTAGAAATAATACCTAAATAAATTTAATAAAGAATATTTCTTAAGTAAAAGAAATATCTACCCATTAAGATTATGTACAACTTGACTAAAAAGAAAAAAAAATAACATAAAATTTGATTCCAACCTCAAACAGTGTCGAAGAAACCAGTTACCCATTTTTTGTATGTACATACAGACAATATAACACATTTTGATTGTCAGTAAGTTACTTCCTATACTTAAAATTATTTTCTGTGCCTTCATTTAAAATTTTCTTACAGTAAAAACGTACGGAACCTAAATAAGGCACATAAATATAATGAAACATGCCATACATGTTTCAAATAAAAGCCGCTTGTAAGTTTCTACTTTTATCCGCGGCGAGCGCTGCAATAAATTCATGCCTTGCAGCGCTCGTTGTTCTAGGAGCAATTATAGTAGGTTGGTAAGTGGAATTTCAGCTACGCGTGTCGGAGTTATTTAATCACTGGAATTGGTAAATGACATTTGCACGCGACAAACAAAGGATTCAAACAAAGAGGCGTCCGATAATTACGTAACGTAACGTTCTTTAGAAACAAGGAGTCAGGAAAATCGGAACGTAACGTTTCAAGTATATTTTATATTTACCGTCTGCACATTATATACCTAAATGAACTAGAAGTCAAAATTTACTTCGTATATGTACCTTCAAAAAGTTCTTTTAACGACAATAACACGGAGAATTTATTAATTGTTTTGTTCTAAAATGTTATGTGAAAATTGAAGGAATAGCTATGTTGCATTACAATGGGGAGAGAAGATCGAAATTTTTTGGCGTTACGTTATTTATACAAAGAAAATGTGAAGATAAGGTTTCCATTGTTTTTGTTCAATCGCACTATATTTAAGTATGTTAAAATCAGATAATAGATATGGGTACAGATTATTGACCTGTTAAATACGAATTTCATGTACCATTGCACCGCGCGCCATCTGCAGGAGATCATCATTAATATTGCATTTTAAAACCTAAATAATCTTATCAGCTTTAGTGGAACTTTCTCTTGCGGACGCTAAGGTTAGAAATAAGCTCCCTGATAAGGTTTTCTTTAAGAAATACAATATGGGGTTCTTCATGAAGAAGTTATTAGTTTTTTGTGAGGTTCGGTAACGTGCGAGTTATGCCCCAGGTGTTGCAAGCCTCTATTTGGCATCAGGCGGACCGTTAGCTTGTTTACCACCTAAGTGGTCTTTATTTTTAGGAAAGTCGCAAATAGTACACGCCTGTCACTCTGTCAGCCTTTGTACATCAGTTTTTCTCTAGTCAAATCCACTGAAATCACATGCACTGAGACAAATTAGTTATGGGAAACGTAAATTTTAAAACATGTTTTTTTTCTTTTAGTTTTGTTTTTGATATAATAATAATAATAATATCTCGGATATATCACACAGCGCCATCTGATCCGAAACTAAGCAAAGCTTGTATTATGCATACTAGAAAACGGATACAAATACATAAATACAATCTTTTTGTAAATACATACATATTATACCTAGAAACCACCTAAGACTCAAGAAAAACTACATGTTTTTCCTGTGCGGGAATCGAACCCACGCCTGTCAGTTCAGCGGGCAGGTCGTACTGAACCACGACGGATGTCATTATGGTTTTGTTGTGTCAGGTGTTTTTTTTTTATTTACCTTAATATTAGAAGTATGTGTTAATTTATTATCGACTGAAGAAAAATGTATCATCTAATAAATAATTAAACATGACAAAAAAAATAAAAGGAGAAAAATGCAAATGCGAACTTTAATTTAGTCATCACTAGACTTGCTTTACCTCCGCAAAAACCTGATTTGTCTAAAGCAGTGATCGTCAAACTTTTTTTGTCAAACAACATCACTTCGCTGATTATTTTGCAATAGGTAGGTTTATCCTCTGGCTGGCTTAAGGGTGCTGGTACCGATCGGCTCTATCTCTCCTACACTAACTGTCCTATATACGCCATCTTACTGGTTTCTTGGGCATAAGTAATGGGCACACATGGGAATATCGTGAGATGGACGGCCCCTACTAGAATCACTGATGCGGACTGGAAACGCTGCATATGTTCCAGTGGTTGAGGACTCTCGGTTTTTTCAATTACCACCTTTTCGAACGCTTGCGCTGTTCCAGCACGTAGCTTTAAGCATCCTACAGAACCCCGCCATTGACCATTTTTGCCTATGTGACTCGTTCCTTGAGTCCTTGTAGTGGAACGCTGTCTGGTAAACCGCTGGAATGGAACGGAACGGTCGCCATAGTATCACTTGTTTTAATAATAAAGGAAACCACTTTCTACTTTTCCGCATATAGTAATAGTGCTGCCCGGTCATTTAAAGAGAAAAATACTCTTGTATTAACTTTCGGTTAGGAAAAAAGGTATTCTTTATCTTTTTTCATACCTACACTTATTATTTATATTATATTATACTTTAGGGTTCCGTGCGTTCGGTTATTTAGAAAATAGATTTTTAATTTTGTTCCTTTTTGATTTTTTTGTGTGTGCTATTGTAATCGCTAACCATGTCTAAACCAAGGGCGAGAGTTTTAGATGTGCTTAGATGGTAAGCGTCGGCTAATCTCAATATAGGAGACCGAAAAGAAATCAGGCATTAATTGCACGGTCGAAACAACTCGATATCCGAATGTAGGTACTGAGCCAGGCCTACCGGAAACTGGTCGACTCGGAATTAGTGCCGGAGGATCTTAGCCATGCTAAGATCCTGGCTGATATTAAAATGTTCGAGAAGATAGCGGACGAGATACGACAGGCTGTAGCTGATCTTGTCGTGCCCAAGTCGGATAGGGGGCCCGCCGGCCTAAACCTGGGAACATCGGCACTACTTAGTTAGCTGCCGGTGTTTGATGTTCCCAGGTTTACAGGAAAAGTTAGCCAGTGGACTTCTTTCCGGAACATGTTCACCAGGCTAGTCGATGCCCACTCTGACCTGACCTCAGTGCAAAAGTTGGCCTATCGGTTGGATTGTTCGGTAAAGATAAGCGATGACTTGGTATGACATTGACCTCGGCGTCTGGCTGGCGCGCGACGGCCCACTTCCGGACACCAGTTCTAGAATTCTCGTGATTGGTTGGAAATACCAATTTGTGGCATTGACGCGTGATTTTGGATTTTGGAAACTTAGTGAAACGTAGTGCTTGCAAAGGCCATTCCGGCTGATGCTCGTCGTGTTTGGAATGTGAGATAGCGTCGCGACGACCGGGTGACATTACACTTTTTTCTATTAATCTGTACCTACTCCCTTGGTATGAATATCCTCTAATTTTATATGAGGTTAAATTTCCCTCCCAAGAGCTCGGCCCCCTAAACGACGATAGAAATGACTGATTGACACCCCTTCCCATCGAGACTGGCAGTCACATAAGTTTAGTCAAAACAGGACATTCTTAGTAGTAGCATATTTAGTATACGATTATTTGGGTGCTGCGACAAGCAAAACAAACAGACTTTGAAATTTATGTGCTTATTAGGATTTTTTCCGGCTACCAAAGATATTAAGGGTGCAAGGATACTAAATAAGATAATAGTCGGTTAAAAATATAAACTAGTTGATTAAATAAAAATAGTCTTTGAGAACATTACTTAGGTCTTATAAAATAAGGTTATTAGTCGCGGGCCGCATGAGATTTCGAATCGGACATGCGGCCCGCGGGGTTTGACGACCACTGGTCTAAAATTTAAACGGACCTCACTTTATAATTTACATAAGGCTGCACGTTGCATATCACGTTTTATGTTAAGTACGCGCAGCTTGGCACGTTATGGTAGCTTTTCAAACCGACTTCAAAAAGGAGGTTCTCAGTTTAACCCGTATGTTTGCATGTACAAAAGTAGTAATAAATCGATATAAAACATTAGAACATTTTTCATGCAGAAGTTTGTTGACGGCTCTGACTTGACATAAAATGAATGAATTTTCAAAATGTGACTGTGTGTTTAAAATACCTTTAACCTGTAGTGAAGGTTTAAGCAAGCTCTCAATATTTTTTAGATTTTTGTGAATACTAGAAATATCCGATTATCATTACATTTAGATCACCCCTCGTATGAATGTTTATCTGTGAATATTTCGCTTTTGGTTAAATCGATTCTGATGCGGCAAACAAGCTTGCGGTTCACCTGATAGTAAACGGTCACTGCAGCCTTTGGACGCTTGGAACACCTGCGGCATCACTCACCGACCTCCGACTCCGACCCTTCAAAAATCTAATAACTTTTTTCTTAAATTTATTTAATGTTTGTAGACTATATCTAAAAAAGTTTAAGAAAGCTTACATTTCTTTAAATATTTTTAAATTTTACAAATTTGTTGTTTTCGCAATAACGTATCTTCGCATACATAAATATAAATATGTTCTATATGTATATAATATATAGTCGTGCATGCAGTTGCATTTTTATAAAAATTACACACAGAGAAAAGAAAACCTTCGGTTTCGGAACACGTTTTTTTAAAATTATATGTTATACTTAGGTATTACTTGGTATCGTGACATGACATTTCTATGTATCAATTTTTTTTTACAAAACCTGTCATTGAAATAATTTTAAAATCAATAAAATAAAAAAGGTCGTTAAATATCAATTAATTCTCTGGCGAGTAGATTCTGCGTTACCCATGGCCATGGCCGCCTTTGATTGGAACTCTAATACTTATGGTCCTAGTTCCAGTCCGTCCGTGCTATTCCGACCCTATCAGAGCTTGCTGATAGGGAATGTGTTCACTTTTTTTTGCGCTGCTTCTGTCTTGTCCAGCTACGTCTATGTTCCGTGAATTTCTACCGCCTTTCCCGTCTCATAAAACCATACATTCCGATTCCCCGTACCGACTATTGCATGGACCCTTGTCGCACACGACGACGCCGAGTAAGCCTCGCTACACTCGGCATGTTCATCGTCGGGACGCCTTTAGACGTCTCGACGTCGCCGCCTCAACGCGTGCGCCGCCAACCGCCGCAGCACGCAGCCCCCCGCGCCCGATCCGAGCGGCCGCCGATGCTACACGACGAGTCGCTCGCCAGTCCAGAACGCACCGCGCTCCATATAAGCCGCACCCGCCTTATATCAATTTTTGAAGTAAGTGTTGTTTGTCTCTAAAGGCCGCCCGCTCCCGCTCGTACAGTCTACGTCGACGATATCTGTACGGGAACCTAAACGATTGCGCATCATGAACTAATCTAAATTCTCCGTGCAGGCGAATATGAGCTTCGGAAATAGATTTCCAACTCTCCTGATCTCTTCGATGGGCTCGCCTAGGAGTTCTAGCAGGATTCTCTGATCATTCAGAATATAGATTCAGTAGCAATTCTTGGAGTACAATACAAACCGAGACCAAGACCTGGACTTAGCGCGCTGTGTTGTCTACCATAGCCAGAATTTTCGACTGGCCTCATGTCGTTTTTTGGGCCAAGTAAAATTACACTACCAAGTGAAAAACTGTGGCTAGGAGCACCCCGCTTATTGGTGATCTATTGGCATCTTGAATGCGTTATGTCTTGCATAGGTGCTTTTTACTGCCGGGTATATCCAGTGTTACTCTCCACGGCTTCTGTGATACTTCTGAAGCGGGCTATGCGGCTGCGATTTATCTTCGTACCGTCCAGCCCGATGGTTTTGGTCTTTCTCAATTTGGTCTTTCTCAATTTGGTCTTTCTCAATTTGGTCCCAGCCAAAACCTAGGTCAAGATGACCTAGGTTTGATAACTCCTTGAGTTTTTTACCACGAAACTCCTAGTTTCCTGCACAAAACGGCACCAATCTAGCACAAAACTTTAGCAGGATCAGATTTAAGAAAAAGTCAATATTTCGCTACCATGTCTCCAACCCCCTATGTTATTAACTCCTCGGGTTTTGTGGCACAAAACTTTTACTCTATGGCACAAAACTAGTACAAAACCTGAGAATATAATAATAAGTATAGTTGATAGTGGGGGGGGCTGAACCTCCAAAACTTCATACTATTAAACCTTTTAAATACAAAAAATAATAATTTGAAATTAAATTTAACTAATTGTTACGTTAACGTGTCTACGAATTACATATTTTACTTTTTTGTTGAGACACTAAGAAAATAAGCTCCTAAAAATCTGGCTTGGTTTTTTTTATCACAAACTTGGTAATAACTGTTAACTGGATAATCTGTCCATGTCGTTATCAAATATATTTCTGTTTCGTAATAATTTAATAATATGAGTACACAATTTAATATTATTATGCAAGTATTCCATGTTATATATTATATTCATTTGTATTATATTTAATTACATATATCTTATTAATTCCGGTTGATTTATTATAATATACTATTTAAATTTGTAAATGTAAAATAAATATTTAAATAAGTCTTTAAAAGTGAGGATGTCAATAAACTCATTATGGGGTTACTTTTCAAAGCACCTACTCGCATAATTTTTTTTTAACAATATGTTCTTGGTTGGCTGGTACAAAAGGCATTAAGTCCGCCAATCGTACATTATTTTTTCGTATTTGTGCCATAAAGAGTACATAAATAAATAAATAAAAATACAAAATGTAGATCACAATTTGTAATTTTTAAATTGTAGTGGACGAGGGATGTTACGTATCACGATGTTTGCAAAAGTACCCGCCCCCTAGAGCACGATCTTACTTCCCTTGTTTTCCGCCCGCGAAAACCTGAT
Organism: Apoda limacodes; assembly: GCA_946406115.1. Classification (NCBI taxonomy): domain Eukaryota; kingdom Metazoa; phylum Arthropoda; class Insecta; order Lepidoptera; family Limacodidae; genus Apoda; species Apoda limacodes. The sequence goes on from OX291559.1 coordinate 17,059,755, forward strand.
GTGTCTTAAACGGACCTCAGCTGATCTTAGCTTGCTCTCACAAGGTTGAACTTTGCATATCACGTTTTTTGTAAAGTAAGCGCAGCGCAGCACATTTTGTAAAGTAAGCGCAGCGCAGCACATTTTGTAAAGTAAGCGCAGCGCAGCACATTTTGTAAAGTAAGCGCAGCGCGGCACATTTTGTAAAGTAAGCGCAGCGCAGCACATTTTGTAAAGTAAGCGCAGCGCAGCACATTTTGTAAAGTAAGCGCAGCGCGGCACATTTTGTAAAGTAAGCGCAGCGCGGCACATTTTGGTAGGACTTTTCATGGCTTGGACATATTAAAAAAAATTGTGCTATATACATATAAAAAAATTCTAGCCGATGTTTCTTATAATATGAATCATTACCTTACTATTGTATGTATTTAAAAAGAATTGGATTTCCTGACTAAAATTCGAATTCTACGAATCGATTAATCAACAAATTTTGTTAAATATTTATTTTTTTGATGTCTTTCCTATACAGTGTTTTTTTAGATTTGCAGTATGTGCCACTTCTTCAGTCTAGAATATTTCAGTAATTAAATCATGGGCGGCTTGAAATTTCTGACATTTGAGTTGCTAGTATAGCTTAGGGTCCCGATACACAGGTTCTTATTTAAGGTCCCAGTCGTCCAGGTGGTTGATTTAACTGAAATTCCAGTACACACGAATAATCTAGATAGGCAAGACAGTGCTCGATGCAGTAACAGTGCTCAGCACGGACATCTTCCTATTTAACCTGATGTAGGTATGTATGTTGTTTTTCATTTCATATAAAGGGGATGATCAAGCAACTATAGCTAAGGTCTGAAATTGATTTACTTATACCTACCTTATTTACTATTAAACTGTCGGTCCTGGCTGTTATCATATGACAGCAGTCGTTAAGCCAAGTCAGACGCCTTCTGGGCGGCTTGAAAACTCTGACAGTCAAGTGGCCACTAGATCGACAACGTCCGCCAATCTGCACTAGGCCAGCATGGCTTAAGCCTTCTTCTCTAATAAGAGGCCTGTGCCCCTGTAGTGAGGCGTATAACGAAATATCAAAAAGAAGACAGCTGTTCTGATTGTGACTTGATTCCAGACCCTCTTGTAATATGATAAATCCGCGTCGACAATACCGTTGCATCACGAAGACCATTAGTAATGCTAGCGAAATAAGATATTGTACAATCTAGTTAATATTTTTTTAATAAGTATTGGATATAAAAATAGCTTTGGTACAATACAAACGTAATTTAAAATAATAAAACGGGATTAAACGCGTCGTTATTTGGCAAAATACCTTTTTCCCTTATTTGCCAAACGCGTTTAATCCCGTTTTATTATTTTAAATTAGAAAAACTCAAAAAACAAACGTATTTGTGAATAACTCGCACAAAAAATTAACCTCACGATTCAGTGGAATTTAATTTTAATATGGAACTGGAGTTTTGACTGTGACTGCGCAACTCTTGTTTAGTGTCCACTATTGATTGTAAACTATTAAGAGGATAAGATTCACGGCGCCTCGCAGCGGGCTTTATACAAACGAATTTCTTATTTGTTTTTGACATTTACTGATCAATCACTGTGAAATTTCTTAGTCATAATCCGAAGCTGAATACCTTTGTCTGTGGTTTCCCAAAATTTTGTAAAATGTTTTTATTAACTAGAAATCTTTTTTAAAACAATTTGTATGAAAAACAAAGAATTCTGTATAAGTCTCAAACTATAAAATTTAATAGAAAACTAGCACACTGAAGACCTAGATTTTTATTACTAGTAGAACATGTCATTTCGTGGTGTTCGATCAGCAAGTGTCAAAAATAAGTGAGAAATTTGTTTGTATGAAGCACGCTGAGAGGCGCTCCGAATCGTATTCTCTTAACAAAGTTTGGCTAAAGCAAATGTCTACTTGGTAGTTCTAAAGGCTCGACTGTCTCTGCAAAAAGTCCCAGTTGGTAAGTAGACTCTTATGGCAACCCTAAACTAGCTCGAAAACGTCTGTCAGTTAGCATGATGCCAATGTGGTAGACTATGGCCTAATCCTCCTTTCTCTAAAGCACAACAAAAACAAATTACCCGAATTGGTCCAGCCGTCTTCGAGTTTTCCTTAGTGCGCGAGTCCGACTCACACTTGACCGTTTTTTTTTTCATAACAACCTTGCCCTAAAACTAACAAACATTACCAAAAAAAAATTACCCGAATTGGTCCAGCCGCCTTCGAGTTTTCCTTAGTCCGCGAGTCTGACTCGCACTTGACAATTTTTTTTTCATAAGAACCTTCTCCTGACAATAACAAACACAACAGAAAAAGAATTAGCGAAATCGGTCGAGCCGTTCACGCGTGATGGCGTGACCAACGGAAATTGGCATTCATTTTTTTATATATATAAATAATAGAAGAGAATTTGGTCTCCTATAGCGGTCCAGCGAGGTGTTATAAAAATTCATAATACGTTTATCGTGGACACGGAATAGTTAAAGATCGTGGTGATGCGCTGTGTTTAGGTTCATCACGAAAAAAGTATTTCACAATAATCGCAGTCATAACACACTTTCCAAATAAAATGCTACCGCTAGTAAAATATGGATCACAAAAAATTCCCAATCAAAATTGGTTCCTGTTTCAATTTCTCTAAATACGTCGGTTCAAAATTTCATGATTGTTGTTATAAATAATCCTGAATTAAATATACTAAAACGAAATAGCCCATTACCTAATTTACGCGAATTAAGGCCATTTTACAACGCTCGTGTAAGGTCTAAAGTACAATTACCGGCCAAGGGCTAAGCTAAAAGCTCTGAATATTTACTTCACAAGCCGCCGAGTTTACGCTCAGACAGTCGGCACTCTGCATCAGAAACAAAAACAGTGAAACCGGCATGAGGTGGGGATAATCGACGGCGCGCCACGCCGAGCGTTTCCTGCCACAAGCCGCCAGCCAGTCAGTTGTCATCTGACAGCGCTTGGAGAAAGACGCGGCTTCGTACCAGCGTGTTCTCTAAAAGTTCACACGACTAACAACTGCAGAGAAACCATAATAAAACTTTATTGACTGAGAGTGTTAAGTTGCGTGTTTTAAGTGTTATTAAGTGTATAGTGATGACTTTTGATTGGAATAACCAGCTTTCATGTCTCCTGGACGTACGTTGATGTCAGAGGGAATGGAAACTAGAGATCGGCTCGTGGAGGAGATTGTACTCCTGTCTCTCTTTTTGGTGTCTGCCGCAGCCAATTCATTGGCGTTGTTGGTGTTTTGCCGGCGACCTGTTCTAAGGACTATATCTAACCGGTAAGTTTTGATGCATCACCATTTGTAATTTCCATATATTTTGTAAGATAAAAATTCACGGAATTCTATTGTGGCGATATTTTTCGGATATTTAAAGGTCAGTTTGTTTTCGCAATATTTGACTCGTAGCTTTGAGAAGTTTATTTTAAAATATTTGAAACTTTAACTCTTGATACCACTCGTGGGCTCTGTACGATTTTAAATAAAGTACATAAAACACTTTGAAGCTTGTTTAATAAGTTATAACCACATCAAAAGTTTTCTAGATGGTCTTATATTAAATTTAACATAAAAATAATGTTAACACTGATGCTCTTGCTTTACAAACACAATTTTTTAAACATGCAGTTATCTGTACAAAAAGAGGGTGTAATAATGCATCTCTATAAAGCTGGGATCAAGTCTCTGAAGATCTAGAAATAAAGAAAAAACACATAAATTGTACTTGTACAAAACTGTACAAAAGTAAGGTTGCCATTAAGAACAAAGTTGTAATTTTTTTTAACGTAGAAATGGAAATCAGTCTTATTTTCCCTAGTTCAGACAAAGTAAAAGATATTTTCAGTAACATCAATAATGCTAAAATTAGGATTGACAAGATACAAGCAGATAACAAAAATTAACACCAAAAAAGCAAACTTTTAGAAGTACATATTCCTAAAACTTTTTGTCGCAAGATATCCCCGAGTTGGGTATGAGCCAAAACCCATCTTATTATTAGACTATTAGTACCGGTTGACGCTTCTACCTGAGCTCTGTTTATTTTTCTATGTCATAAGTATATTTGCAATTCTTGATTTTGTAAAACAATATAATTTACAAGTTGAATTTAAATATAATTAGTATTCCAATAAAGAGCACGGCCGGTTCTTTTGTAACTTAATTGAAGAATTCATAATAAAACCGTTTTGCACAACAATCTTCCACAATCCAACTTGAAGACTCATTAGAATGTCAAGTATTATTGCCCCTTGGTTGTATCGATCGACTTCGAGAACGAAATACGGAATAAAAATATGCCGATCACTGTAAGGGTCATATAATATTGAATAATCTAAATTTTAATGTTTCCCTTAAAAGTTTATCACACTTTGATAATAACACTTGTAAATTCATCGTTAAAAGAAGTGTTACTGCTTTTATTTGAATTGTATAATCAAATTCATGTATTGACATTGGGATTACAGATTATATTAAATTGAAGGTTATTGCCGGCGAAATTATCCCGGTACCAACATTAAATCAGACTGACACTATCTTTGTTGACCTATATTGCGGCAAATAAATGGTTTAAAACTAAAGAGTTATTATGTATTTGCTTCGGCTACCGAAATAGTACTCCTAAAATTTTTAAGACCTCCATTTTGAAGATTTTCTATAAATACTATACCTATGTCTATCTGAAATACTTAAACGCATTTGTGATTCGCAGTTTACCGGTCATATACATGTTGCCGGTCTTTATCAAAATTTGATTGTTTTCTTTAAATTTAACAATATGAAAATGTTTCGTAGCAAGAATATAAGCGACAAATCAAAACGGTCTAAATATGGAATTTGTGTCAAAATGATATTTAATAAGATTAGCTAAAGAACTTGTTTAACGTTACAACTTGATAATACATTTTCAATAAAATATGTTTAGTTCCTAGTAGATAGTAAAAAAAAAAATAATTAGGAAAATTAAATTGCATTAAATTTAATAATACAAATCACACGCCTAATACTAAAGTTACGCCATTTTAAAAATTGTTAAAACTGAGTTGCCACCAATCTCTTGTAAATTTACCGCCCAAAAACCAAATCGGATCATTTTTCACAGTAGATTCATAGATAACGTCGTAAAGGACACAAGACACTACACACGGCTATAATCAAAACATATTTAAAAGAGGTCAAAACAAGAAGCAAATTATCAAAAACAATAATAATTTTTTAACACATTAACTACTTTAGTTTTATTTGAAGTCATTAAGTGTAATCAAACTGTTTACAGTTCTTTAATACGATTAATTTAGACAAAACAAACTTAAACATAAACATATAAATAAATAGTTAGTAATGTTTGATAAATTTGATTGTATTTTTCAATGCAGAATACCTTTGATTTGTAAACTGTACTGACAAACTTTGCCCTGTTTACATAAAAAAGATTTGAAGATGAGAATCAAGTTTGGTAAAAAACAGTCAATAGTTGTCAAATATGTTCTTAAGTACTGTTTATAAGATTCTGTATGTATATAATATTAACATTTTTTAAATTAGTCATTAGGGTTTTCAGTTTAAAATGTTTAATTGGGATTTAATTAATTGGAGATCTTCACTTTGAGAATTTCAGTCTTGACTTGTCGTTCAAGATGACTCAGTAATACCATGACCCAAAACAATTGAAACCGGCAATTGAGAATGGCGTGAGTACCGTGGGTAACATTGTTTGAAACTTGCGGCTCCCATCTAAAGATTTTGATGATGTAACGAACAAAAGATAAACTGAGACAAGCCGAAAGTTTCCAACTGGGGTAGAGCATTTAACCTATGGTCTAAGATAGAGGTATGTATTAGATTAGCATTTAGTTGAATAAATACGTCGGGAATTTTAGCTATTGATATTTCAGGTGATACATAAGCAGACACATCGTAAATATTTGTTTAATCTATAATATTTTACAATTTTCATTACGTATTATATTAATGTAGCATTTTTGTCACCAAAATCACGGTGACCTCTGTATCTGAATCCTGTATCTTTTCTATTTACAAACAATATTATTTGTGTCTCCCAGAAATCGTTAAACTATGAAAAATAATGTTTTCTTCAATGAAATATCCTGAGCTTTAAGATAGATGGGTATTAGATTAGTATTTGGTTGACTAAATACGTGGGAAATTTTAGTTATTTATATATTAGGTGATTCATAAACGAAAACATCGTAAATATTTATTTTACATGTTAGATCTTACGGTTTTCGTTACGTATATATTAGTGTAGCAATCCTGCCACCAAAATCACGTTGTCCTAATATCCTATATTCTGTTCATAAACAATATTATTTGTGTCTCGCAGAAATCATTAAACTGTGAAAATGAATACTTTTTTTAATGATGTCTGTTTCAATTTCATCAGATTTTATAAATTTTACCCTATTTCATTTAGATACTTTCAAAATGGTTTAAAAAGTTAATTTACTTTAAGTGGTTCGTGTACTTCGTAATATTTTTTCGGCTTCAAAATATCTATGTCTATTAGTGGTTTCCTAATGACAGAACTGTCAAGATAATTTCTATTTACAGTCGCTTTTAAATGCAATGTTAATGATAAATGAAATATTTGTTACTAATATGAATGCGCTAAAGTTTCTTATCTTTACGACGGTGGAAGAAAACGCTTTCACATTAAATATATGTAATAAAGACAGATAGACATATGTAATTATTCACTATCTATATACTTTGGGTACCTATCTATTTAATATCTAGATTATGAAATTTCTAATTTCTTAGGATATTGAGTCAACTAAGATATAACAGTTAATAATTGCGTTTAGTAAATTTCGATGTGCATATTTTTTATTTGACAGTTTTTGCAATCACTAAAACTTTTAAAACTAGGAGTATTACATAGTAAAAGTCTAAGTCATTTGCTTTCTGGTCTCGCAAATGATTGTACTATTAAGTATATCTAAAATAGAAAAACAAATACTGCTTAGAATATCTTTCTTAAAGATAAAAAGGCATTGAGGTACAGTTTTATCGTTTGACATTGATAATTAGCGCTTTAATATTTCCATTTCGTCCATTTCGTGATTTCCCAATAGAAAGAATCTTATTGGTTTAACACTTTTAAAATTAGATTTTATTTACATTTGTTTTTATGATTCTTATCAACTATTTATTAATCAATAATAAAATAATAGGAATCTCTTTTTAAGATAATACGAATCATCAAGTGTCATAACAATCATTATACAATTTTCATGGATTGATCGCATCGCAACCATTGTAATGAAGTGCTATAAAACTTGTTGCACTTGTTTGTAAATTACTTGCTACTTCTTCTAAGGAATCACTTATTCCGGGACCTTCTACATTGTAGTCTATAATTTTTCCACTCTTTGAAACGGAAGCCGTAAGAAGTTATTTATTAATGTAATACCTACCTGGGTGTAGTGGCGTAATACTGCTAGTTTACTGTGTAGAACTTTGTATAAAATATAAAACCATAGATTTCGATATCTTACTAAGTAGGTATAGATATGTATATATTATAGATAAATATTTAACAGTTATTTTTATTGCATATGTAACACAAAAATCTGCAGTATTTCTGCTTAAAATATTGCGTGTTCTTACCTTTGAATATAAAAAAAATTAAGACTAAAGCTGTTAAAATTTAAATAGGCTGTGAATAAAAAAAAAACAATGATAATAATATACATAAAATTGAAGAGCAATATAATTTAATTAAGAATAATGCTAATTCTTAACTTATTTAATTTTGATATAAGGTAGAAATAAGCATTATTCCTTATTAAATTATATTGCTCTTCAATTTTATGTATATTTTATATTTACAATGACGATGGTGGATGCCTATATATAGTTTTGCTTTTATTACTAAATAAAAGCAAAACTAAATAAAATCTAAACAGAATCAAAGGTTATGCGTAAGTTAATTAAACTAATACTTCATATATATTGCAAACAATTCAATTGCTCTATTTGACCAAATTTCTATTACAAAATTGATTGATATATGTATTAGTTAATATTGACTTTTGTTATTAAAGGAATGAGAAAAGTAATGTAATTGATTATTTGGACAAACAGTAAGACACAACTCAAAGAAGCTGTGAAAAACGCTTAATGTTAGTTTACAAGTTTTCGAAAAACAGTGTTAAACAACAATATAAATCCAGTTAAAATAACCTCTTATGTCATGGACACTGAATAAATGAGATGTTGAAATGTAAATTTCAGTAATTTTACGTAACGAAAAATAGTGAGTTTGTAATATTTTAAAGGTGCATTTTGTCAGACAATCTATGTATAAAATACCCAAAACTGCATAATTTACCATAAATAAAACATATAAAAAAAAAAAAATTCTGTTACTTATCATCTGATACATTTTGACGTGACAACGTCTTATAAATTGGTTTGCCGGGTGACACTTCAAGAAACTGCGTTACGCTCCGCTCACGTTATGCGCTCACAATGAGAGCGAGTGAGAGGCACGCGCCCGCCTAAGAGCGAGAGAGACAGACATAAAATCATTGTCACGTAAAACTTTCGCCCGTATACCGACTTTACAGGCAACCAGTTTTTTTTTTTCTTGGCATACATACTTATCGTATACGTCGAAAAATTAATTAATCCTATAAATAAATATTTAGGTACTTTACATACGTATATATGAAATGATTACTAAATTCAATGAATTTTAAAAATCAAAATTGATAACGATATAATTTAGCAAAGAATATTTGGCTTGTAATCAAAGGCCGAATCAAAATTAGGTCAATACATTACAGAGACTAATAATGCGAACATATGGAGCAAAGATAACTCTGTATAATTTTTAAATTCCTTGACAAAGACATTGTGCAGGCCTCGTCAGTCAATTTGTATCAAATGTAAACTATGTCAAGAACTATATTATTCACGGGGTCAAAGTACACTTTAACAACACTAGAGATATTAACTCTAAATACATGATATTTACGTTTGAATGATTACATCACGGTTAACATTTATTTATTGCTTCTTTTAAAGTTACTACGAAAGAGTCCAGAATCAAGGAAATGTCCGAGTCGTTGATATGCATGTGTATGAATATGGATGAATGTTTGTTTTTACGTTTAATCTGTTTACATCTTCTAAGGAAGTTAAATACAGCGGCTGCTATTCACCATTTCTTTTTCTTTTTTTATTTAACGTCACGTGTACCCAACCATATATTAAAACATCTTGAATTTCAATGTTTAAAAAAAATTTAATCAATTAATACAACACACACCGTGTTTATATGTTTATATGTATTAAAAATATTTGGTATCTGATTGCAAGGAAATCCAGTCTTACAAATTTTTAGTTTTAGTTTATTGAGCCTACATTCTAAAATATTTGGAAAATGAGTGATTCTGTAATGAACAGAGAATCGTAGGCCGACGGAGAATATCATCGTTAAAAAACCTACAATGATGGATTGGTTTGTAAGAAGCTATTAATATTTAAAGTAAGTAGAAGCTAGTAATATTTAAAAACCAAAGGTGCAAATTGCTTTGGTGATCAACAGAATTTTTTAGTATATCTCACCTCAAGAAAAAGAAGAGTGATACTATCAATGCATTTAAATGGCTTTCTAACAACTGTACCTTCGTTATCTTTTGTCTAAATGGTTTAGTACTTAGCAGGTACATTTTTTTTTTGGAACAAAATAAAACTACAACTTACATTTTAACAGTAAACACATGGAACATTCGGGCGACGCAAAGAGCTATTAAGACTAATAGTTGGTTTCTTTTTAGTTTTTGGAAGTTAAAGAATGTAGGTCAATGAACTATATAATTTGGTAATACTAAAGAACTTAGCAAGATTGTCTAACTTGAAGATTCTGAAATCGCACAGAATGTGTCTTATAACGCAATCGTCTAATTATAGACGAACGTGAGACATGTAAGGGCAGGAGTATATAAAATTTGATGGGTTGATTAATGCTTACAAGCTCAAATTATAATATCAAAATAGATTAATACAAGTGTGGGTGACAAAATCACACGACACTATAAACTATTAATTTAAATAAGTTGTTAGATTATAATTGGTTTTATAATCTTTGCATATTCATAGATATAATATAGGTATCGCGCACGCTCTTAGCTCCATGTACATCATGATGTTTTGGCAGTTGACATTTTTCGTACTGGCAGCTTATCAAAATGCATGGCGCTAACACTTTCTTTGCTAACACGTTACAACTTTCGAACGCGCATTCTTTGCTTCATACATTATCTTGATTTATGAAATAGGCGAATTGATCAATCACTATTGCAATTTCAATGTTTCTAATAAATCATTTTGGCTTGACTTTGCCAATGTGTAATTTATGTAAAGTTAATTTTTTGTAATGAGTTAAACAGCATAAGATTTTTTTAAGAGCTTAAAAAGCCAATCAGCACCATATTTAAAAATACTACAATTACGAAATATAGTGCAACAAACTTTTCTGAGCTGGTAGTGGAAAATTAAAACTACTGTCTCGATATAAATGGTGTGAACTTAGACCGACACTAGCGACCAAACACCCAAGGTCAGAAGTTCAGAAAAGTTTGTTGCACTGTACATGATTTAATCAAATGATCAAACTACTGTTTTTGCACAAAAGCATTGTTTCAACATCGTTGCTGTTTATAACTAACAATTTAATGCGTTGGCGTTTGTATGAAATTACTTGTTGTTTGGTTTGAAAGTTAAACACAATTAAGGAAAACATAGTAAAAATCTAACAAAGATAATCCTGTATACATTCTTTGGGCAGAATAAATAAATGTTAGGAGACAAAGGAAACTATTTCAAATAAACACCAAATGAGTTCATTTCTATGCAATATAATATGTAGATGAAAATGTCACGGTAGCACGCCGCGCGCCGCGTTCAGTGTTCACGCATACACTACACAACAACTTAATCGATTTAAATTTGTAATTTTATCGACATTTGACTTACAAAACTATATAGACCTACTTTACTTTATAACTACTTGCAAAAGGAACTTTGCATTGAAAATACTGTTTATAATAAACTACTACTAGAAAAATTGACGTGTTACGATAATTTGAGTTTAAAAGTAACTCCTCCTTTGCTATTTTTACTTTTTGTAAAACAGTAAGCAGTTGGAGTTACTGTTACAATTTTTTAAAAATTCTTTCAAGGAAAGAAGTAAGTTAATTTAAATTTGGAATATCGTCGACATTACCTTCAGATTTTTTAGAGTAAATAAAATTATCGTAAGTAAACGGTTTATGATATTTATTTGCCATTTTAACTTTTTGTAAGTTGTCAGTAAGCAGTCTAAACAATAATTACAATTTTGTAAATACTTAATAAATTAATGGTAAAAAATTATGCTTGATCACTAAATCCTTGCTCTAATTTATTGAGCTTGAGAAACCAGAATCATTTTAAAGATGAAGACAAATAAATTACTTGAAATTCAAAATATGGTTGCTATATTTTATCTATCCTTTCTAATATGTTTTTATTCAACAATGATACTATTAGATACATATCTATGTTTGTTATTGTTATAATAATTATATTACTGGGACTTAAAGTATTATTGATTTGTATAATTCAATGATATACATCAAGAATTGTGAAATGTGGAACCCAGAATATTAAAAAACGCTTGAAAATTTGGATGGATTTTCTTATGAAACAATAAAAGAAGATGCAAACATGTACGGTTTTATGAGACTTTCTTGCCTGATTGTAGAGGCCGTTTACGAAATATGGGTTACTCTATTACGGATTTATTTCCCATCTATAAGTATGCAGCTTTTCAATAAAAATGTTGTTTTAATAGCTGAGCTATAAAAATAACCTTTATGTAAGCTAGCTACATTGTACTGTAAGACTGCGGGTTTAAGATTGTTTATTTTTAGATGCGTTTAGCATTTGAATCAGAGCGGATATGACATATGAACTTCCAAACAAAAGTCGAGTTAGTTATATATTTTGGTACATTTGGCAATGTAATTTTATTTTTTGGTAAATCTGTTCTGTGCTTTTAAAGATAAGATTTAATTTATGTTAAAAACGTTTTAATTGGGTTAACTGTTAACAAAATTCTAGAGTTAAAAGGACTTGTTAACTGTCATTTAATCAGGAAGTAACCGATGGTCCCGTAGTTAAACCAACAAAACAAAGATTACGAAGGTAGATCCGTGACTAATCTACTGTAATTGTATAAGAAAAAAAAGTTAATTCAATAACGAAATGAATTCAGACAAAGGTTAAAGTTTGTCACCGAAGGTCAAAATGGCTAATCAAATTAACAATGCTATTGGCTGACCCTTCCGTTTTGTTAATTAGTTTTTTGCCTAGCAACTAATTAATTTTGGCTGTTTTCTTTAGTTTCTTGAAATTCATCCTCGGACCTGATAATCTATTTGGTCACAGATTGTGCGGTATTACTTCCGCGAACGCTTTAATTGTGGAATAAGCTCCCTGCCTTCGTTTTATATAAGGACAAAAGGGTGTTCTTAATTTCTTTAATTGATTTTTCAGTCGAGTATTTCCCTCGGTGTTGCAAGCGTCCGTACGATAAGTCGTTACATAAAGCGGGCCGTAAGGTTGTTTGTCACCTTAGTGGCATCTAAAAATCTATATAATTTGTCGATCATAAATGCTATAGGTTTATAGCTTAACAAAAAAGGCGATATTTTAAAATATACTTCGTTAATAATTTATGGTAGGTAAAGATGATATTTTATAATGACTTCGTTAAAATTTAAGTTGTAAGGATTTATACCTATCAAATCAACTTGTTTCAATAATTTTTTTTAAGTATATGTTAGAGGCTATCCTGAGTAGGTTTTGTGACCTTGTAAAGTTAGGTAGTCTGGTAGTTCAACATTTGGTACCAAACTTTATTGAATGGGTCAGAAAATTATTAATTAATGATTTATTGAAAATTAAAAAGCTACTATACAAAAAAAAAAACTTTTATTATTAAATTGTTAACTTCAGTGATCAACAAAAAATCTGTGGTTATCAATATAATTATTATTATCTAACCTTCTGTCGAGTAGGCATATATAAAAAACATAAAAATTTTATATATAAAAATAAATACATGTCACATTAAACAATACTTTTGCTAACCTGTTTTTATAACACCTTGCAAGTTTTTTACTAAATATGTTAAATCATCTGCCTCTTTTGATTTGCTTTCTATTTTTTTTTAGAAAAAAAAATTATACCATTTTTAAAGCACGAACGTAATAGACAAAGTAAAAGTCAAAGAGAATATAACCACTACGCTTGTAAAAGTCTTGTATGAGTGGTGCGTGAGAGTGTGTGTGTGTTTGTGTGTGTAGGCAGAGAACATGGTCAGAGTCTGTCTTAGAAATACACGGACGGAGACCGTTGGTGACCTTTTAGTATCGGTGACTCAGATTTAATCTAAACTTGTCGGGGTTTTTTTTTTATTTTTATTGGCAAATATGCAAGCTCATTATCTATCATCAAAGATTTGCGATTGTAGTTTTTATAATAACATTTAGCAAGTTTTTGATTCGAACAACAGGCTGAAATGGACTTTTATTAGAATCCATGGTTAAAAATACTAAAAGTGTCATTAAATTAGAATAAAGACACAATAAAGTTTGTGAGTGACAAAGTTTTTTTTTGTTCTGTTGTAATAATATTTGTTGTTATAATTATTTTAGAGGTAAAAAATTTTGTTGTTGGTTCATATTAATTTTTAATAAATGTAGGCAACAATACAAGACATCAGTTAAGGAACATAATTAGGGCGTTCCTTCTGAGCCGCGTTAAAATTTAATAGTAAAACCTCATTTTAGCACCAAACACCAGTTCCGTCTGAGCGCATCTAATAATTTCAGCGTCGCTATTATTGTCCAAACGAATCGCGTTTCTCTTCATTTTTTGACAGTTCCGTGTGTGTATGTGTTTGAGTATTTTATTTTAATTTTTTTTGTCGATAATAACAAAGATATATAGTTCATAATGCAAAAAATAAACTTTTCTCTTAAACAAAAAACAACGTTATAAGTTTTTTTCTCAAAGGATTCACTTTCACAATTGACAGCTGTCAAAAAGTAGCGCAAAGTGCCCTCCTCTCGACATGGGTTTTTGGTAGCAACATTTCGTAGCAAAACCGCTCGAAAGAAACGCTAGTCAACAGTAGATATTGCAATGATTTTGCTACCAAAAGCATGAAACACAAACCGCTTACAATTTCTGCTAAAAAGTAGTCAGATGGAACGCCCTAAATAAAACTAAGTACATATAGAGGCAACGGCTTTTGTTAATAAAATTGTCTATCCAAAAAAATAAATAAAATATTAAAAAGTCTGAAAGACGTTTTCACGAGTTTTTTTTTGTGTAAGTACTTTACTACTTACCACTAACTTTAGTTTCTCGTTACTTCGTAAAAACTCAAAATGAATCCATATTTAATGCATCGGCATACATGAAAGAGCAAATAAATTTCATTATCTTCATAACTTGTTAATTTTTTATTTTTCATCTGGATATACATGTTCAAATACTATTGCGTTACAAATTCTAGTGTGTAGTATATAACGTTAGAACCACACTTACCTATAGTAAAGCAGTAGTAGAGACATATTATACATATACTACCTGGTAGATATTTAATATTTAAATTTAAATTATTATTTGTACAGTTGTGGTACAAATAAAATAATGTCGTATACAAAAACAATAGGCATTTAACTACTTTTTCTTGCGTCATCGAAAAAAGTGAAAATTAAATAAAATATTGAGCGATTTATTTATTATTATTATAATATGATATTATTATGATGTCGATAAACTCATAACGATGACATTGGAAATAGAATGAAAAAAAACCTGGTACTTAGAAATTTTATTGCATGCCTTTTATTTTGATTTTAAAACAAAAATGACGACACAATTTTTAATAGTGTTCTTTTAAAATAAGCATGGCTTTATAATTACGTCAAGGCCTTTTCAGCACGCCAGGCAAATCTAGGTATTACCTTGAACAACTGCATTTTGTGCCTCCATTGACCTATTTTGCTATACACAATCCAATAACAACTACCTACTACTTACATATAGGTAATATATATAATTGAATCTTAATCACATTCGCTTAATTAACCTTCAACAGGGTTTTAAATTAGCTTCATCCACTTAATCTAAGAAAACAATAAAAAGGTTTTTTAAATTACTGACTTTGGCAACACTTAAAAACATTATAAATGAAAAAAAATTGCAACAAATGTTTAAATAACACACTTGAAATAACAGTTTGTACATGATCATTGCCTATAAATGCGAAAGTAACTCTGTGTGTCTGTTACCTCTTCATGCTCAAACCGCTGTACGTATTAAGATGAAATTTTGCATGGAGATAGTTTAAGTCCCGCGAAAGGACTTTGCTACTACTTGGAAGCGTCAAGCGTAAAGTCGTTTTTTTTCTTTAATTGAGGAGTTACGGTTAAAATCTAAACCGATAACCAAATTTAGGGCGGGTGGCACTGCGGGCAAAATTGGCATAGAGACAGTTTGAGTCTCGGGGAAGGAAAACGTCATGTGTGAGTCGTTTTTTTTCTGTTATGAGGAGTTGCCGTTAAAATTCTACACAGATAACCGAATTTAGGGCAGGTGGAAACATTTTTCTACCAACTAACTTGCCATTTTTTCCCATTTGTCTCTTAGAACAGAGGTGATGGACGTTTTTGCTAATCTATGTAATCCTAGTACCATGAAATAAATGAAGTAACCTCTTGATAGCCTTAACTGGGCTTTGCTTATCTGACAGAACAACACGTCACGCTCTGTCATCATGACATGGCTATTTTTTGTCTCAATTTATTTTACGACGCTTTTTCCTTTAAAACATTTAACAAAAGATTTCTCCAAGTACAAGAATAGATATTTGAATACTAAACACCTTTTATTATTACATACTGTTATATTTATAACATTATTAATAACAAGCTTTTGAACGCGGCTTCGCCCGCTAATTCGGTTATTGACGTGGGATTTCGCCTACTCTGTTATAGTATAAAAGTTTGCTATGGCACGTCCACGTGGAATTCGGTTAAAGATATTCTTTGGGTAACTTTAAAATTTTTTGTAGCCATTGTCCTACTCAGTCTCTGTAACTATCTTTGTGCCAATTTCAGCTCAATTGGATACTCTGTTGCGACGTGAAAGAATGGTCAAACAAGCAGGCAAACTTACTTTCGCATATATAATTATTACTATGGATAATTAAGATTTAATTAAACTATAAAATTAAAAGATCAAGTCTTCTATTACACGTATTTTGGCATTTGGTTTTTATTTTAAACATTGAAAAAGTAAATTTCAACTAGGAAAGTACCATAGGTCAGATTGCATAATATACTATTTGAAGGGAAGAAAGTAAAAAGTTTATTCTTCAGGTGAAGGCTATTGCGTTAAAAGTAAGAACTTTATATTATTGGGCTATTATAGCAGTCATTACTCACCCAAGAAAACCTTTCGAAATTTTGGGTGCCGAAAGTATTGCATTACCTACGATTTCATATTTAAAAGTATCTTTAAATTGCATAAGTTAACTATTATAAGCAATTTAGTTACCAATAATAAATTAAATAAGAATTTAAAACTGAAATTATGTACTTTAGAAAATAAATACCTAGGTAATAATCATTACATTTATTGCTCCGATTAAGAAATGAAAACAATCTGCAAACACAAAATGGTGGATACACAATAATTAAAATTCTGTTTAAAAAAAATCTAATCTCACAGATTGCTTATTAGTAAAGTAGACTATTTTAGTAGATTCTAGACATTTGACTCCCTAGTGCCGTGATTAACAGTAATAAACTGCACAAGTCTCAATAACTGTAGGTGTGCCTAAGATCGATACAAATCGCCTTCCATGGTCTCTATTTATAAAAAAGTCATCCTTTGTATGAACTTGAGTACTGAGAAGTTACACGTATACCGATACGCCTACTATGAGCTCCAATTCCGCATGCAGTTAATATTTATTTACTTAGCTAAAGTAATTACTAAATAATTCGGCCTAAACGTAATAACCAACAGTGTGTGACGATTCCTAACATTATAAAATGATTGATATTTGTTATGTCGTCAATATTAATTAGCTTTTGAAGAAACTGTTCGTTGATTCTGTCCAAAATGCGACCTACTACCAACTGCTTGCTTCATTGGTTTAGATGATTTTTTTACAGTACTGTAAAGGGAAAGCATTTCATTCTTAGAATATATTCTTATAACTACACCTACATCGACTATTTTCAGATTATCCTACTATATAAATCAGTCATCTCTTATAATTTCCACTCAACGTGATCTGAAAGATTTTGGCATAAATTTAGTCATACCTACCTAGACAGGCGTGGCTGTAAATCCAGTTTTAATCTGGACTTGACATTTTATCTAAAATGACTAAACAACTAATTTTGCGCAAGCGCAGTTTTCGTGCGTGATTTTCATGACTGCAGGTACGTGCGAATTTCTATGTTTTTACTTTAATGTAATCGGTATATTATACACTTTAATCGATACACAATACGATGAAGTAAATATAGCAACATCAGTTAGAATTCGATCGTTGAAAATTGTCTCGGATTTTCGATTGATTTATGATATCCTAGTAACAAATACCTACCTCAAAACTGACCACTTTTATTGCTACACGCCGGTTAACCCTTTGAAACTCTTGCTTTCATGTAGTCCGCACTTTTTACGACTTGCGTAAATAGGTATAGGAATTCGTTGTTTTGCTCACACTAACATTTTGACTTTGAAGGTCTTTATTTGAGGTTTTATGTGTTCTTGGTACTTTCCAGAGAATGCCGGTTCTATATCTATTCTAAAACTTGAAAACAATTCAAAGAAATGGATAAAGGACATTTAAATTTCATGAGTTTCAGACTTAAATGCATAATGTCAGTTTTGAATGATATTTTTAAGCATGATATCATATTAGTGTTGAGCCATTTTTCCTGTACCTATCACAACATCGCTGTGGCTGTAGTGTAGCAACACTGGGACGGGGCACCGAAGGCGCGAGGGCAGCAGAACAATGGCAACACCTGAACCGTTTCCGACCAACAATACAATGTACCGTCTATTGTGATACCGCGCCAACACGCAACACGCTTTCTTCGAAATATAACGCATTTGAATTTGACCGAAGCATAGACAATAATCGATCTTAAATCATTAAATTGTATCACTATGGAGATCCTATTTGGTACAAAAATATAGGCACGGCTTATCCATCAGATCGAATAAAGGCAGCTCCGCAATCACCATTGCAAGGGCAACAAACCACCGGAATCATGAATTTGAGTGAAGGTCTATTTCGCATATATTTTTCGCGGGTTTGCATTTAATAGCCGTGATTTTTGTCGGTTTTTTAACTTGCAGCAAAGGTGCTAGTTTGTTTCGTACAAAATATATGTACATATATATACATGTTCAGTCCAAAACGGACTGTATTAACGCAAATGAATAGTAGACATTCTGCATTAGATATACCCTCTCGGTGCAAAAACCAAACCCAGGCTGGATAAGTTTTTTAAACATAATTACTTCTCGAATTCCATTCACTCCAATAATGTGCTTACGTAGGCAATTGTCTGCAAATTACTCTTTGTTCCAAGTGTTACCTATATCCGTGTCACCGCTCTGCCCTGCAAAAGGCGATAAACGTAGGTATTTTATAACATATCTTTACTTCCGTGATACTTGGAAATTATAACTAAAAAACCCTTAATGAGATTTATCATTAAACAATTGATATAAAATATATCTCAATTCATTAAGTATTAGTACAACTGTTGTCAATCAAGAGAATTGGAATTAAGATTATTATATTTAAGATTACGGGGTGTTCCCCTGACTTCGCGAAGTTTATGTAGGTAGTGAAATTGTCTTGTAGGAAAAAGTTTTTCCTATAATTTTTGCAGTCCTACATTAATGCATCCGGCGATGCTACTAAGATTTATTTACGTTAACTATCGCGGGTTAATAGACACTAAACATAAATTTAGCACAACTTATCCCGTAAATTTCATAGTGCCATTCATAATAATTATCGTTAATACCTAGCGATATTATGACGGCTGTGATAGAATTTATGCGCTTAGTCTACACGTGTCTGTTGTCTGCTAACGCGATAATTAACTGCATTAAATGCCTAATTGGTGGTCCTACTGTTATAGACATTCATTATACTATTGTAGTTATCCAGGATAAACAATTGGTAACGAAAATAAATAGTCGGAATTTAAAAAGAGAGTACAGTTATTCTACCATAAGAATACACCTAATTTGAAGAAGCCTAAATTGTAGGTTGTTATAGGACATCTATTTTTGTCTACATCTCTATTTTAACCAAAATCAAGCATCAATATTATGATAAATAATACCTGTCCAGCATTGGGCTACCTCGGCGAAGGCCGTACGCACGCGCACTTAAAACAAAGAAATATCTGCTTTGGTATTCAGAAGACACATGTTTAGCGCATTCAAAAGTCAACAACGATTCCAAAGTTCGTTACGTATGTGTCCCTCCCTACATGTGTAATCTGTGACCACATCAAGATTGCTTCGGAAACCAGCTTATGATGGTCTCTTTTCGCCGCAATTCGCAAAGGAGATGTACTTATACTTCTTGTCAAATATTTTTTGGATTTGATCTCTTCTTCTTTATATCGCGACATGGTAAATTGATCCGGAAATATTTCTACTAAAATATGGCAGTATATTATAATTACAAAGCTTTCTACGCAAGGTATCGCATTAAGAACATTTTTATGTCTATTTGGTTTGGTTGTACTTTGAGGTACTGTTAAAAACCTACCTATTAATTGTCCAACAGGTAGCCCGTTGACGTATAAAAACCGAAACTTTTCCACAGTGACAAACTGGCAGGCAGTCAATCAAAATCAAAGCGTACAATTGTTGCTTTTTAATCGCATATTAGCGCCAAATTTTAGCCGTAATGCTTTTGCGTCGCCATATTTGAGCACCGTTTTGTCAAAGACAATGAACGTGGTTTCCATGTGCCTACAGCAACTTTTTTTATTTAATTTTGAAAATGCAATTTAATTCTTGGCCTTCATATATATACAGCAGTCAACAGTATGACTTATAAAGCATGTGTATTAGTGGTAGGTATGCCTAGAAGTATCTATATGTAAATATATTATTATTACAGAGTCCATCTTATTTGTTGTAATGTAACATGATATAAAACCACATAAACGCAAATTGCTATAATTAATTTTATATTTCTTTGTTATTAATATACAAAAATAAACAATTATTTAAAGCATTTAATTTAATGTCATATATCGATGATTCATGTAAGTGGTGTAAATTGGTATTAAACTACATATTTATACCACTTTAAATATCGTTATAAATTATTAGAGTTTACAAATGATTTCGAATTTATTTACAGAAATCATTAAACTGTCAATCAACTAAATTCCATGAAAGCACTTTAAAGGTCATTTAGATAATAATTTACTTATTTATCTGTACATTAAACACTGGCCTTTTTTTTCTCAATATAACGGGTTAATGGAACAATAGAACCATTGTCATAGAATTAAGAAAACTACCATTTACGCGTGGTAAATTTCTACTTCTCTGATAAGAACACAAATTCTATTTAAGTAGTTTTTAGACTATGATAAATTGATTAAACAAGACCTTTTAAGGGATTTCCATAGATTAATATTTGTTCTATGACTAATAACGGCGTGGTATTCAGTCTTATTTGTTTCAAAGCGATGTTACTGTTTATTATGACTGCATCTAGCTAGATGCTGAATGGAACACGGAAAATCCTTTGCTACTCCTACAAAGTCATACATAATACGTTACAATATTACCGTCATGGGTATTGTGTGATGTCTAGAAATACATTGGTAACAATTGTTAATTAACTGGTGTATTAAATTCTACTACCCACTGTAGCATTAAATTACTTCCTATCCTTAAATATGCAGTTGATCAAACAATACATTGTAATATGGAACTGTTCCTATTTTGAATAAAATATAAGTAATAATAGTTTAAATATTGTCTACTAATGTGTTATTTAATTACATTTCATTTAAATAAGAAAAAGTTCCATATTATGATATTATTATACCTTCCGAAAAGCTGAAACAATACAGTAGATACAATTATGCTGCTTTGGATGCACCTCCATTCTTCCATCTCCAATTAGCAATACATAACTTTACTATAACTTCTAGTTAAATATCAGCTTTTTACGCAACTTATCAAAAATCTGTCACTTTTAATGAAGCATTACCTTAAACATCAAATTAAGGTCGTATGTTTGTGTACTACATGATTTTCAAAACATAAAGACAGCTCTTGAAAAAAGGAAGGTCAAACCAAGGAAACTTAGGCCCTTAGGATAGAAATTAAACGTACCGTTAAAGGTTTACTTAGGGTAACTCCGTTTAGAGAGACACTCGACAACGGAGTCGTTGTTACTCATAAAGTAGTAGAATGAGCTACTAGTCCTTGATCTACATTTTTATACCTTTAACACTAACAACGACTAACCACGTACTTATCTATAAAACGACGATACATTTATTACATTTATTTTATGTCCATTTTTATGGATTTACGTAATTAATTATCAATTAAAACGCAAGGTGATCTCAATCGATTATTTCTAATTCATACACGATATCGAAATAGTGATTATTGATCCTAAAAGTGCTTCACAAACTTTATCCAGTGGTATCAATAAGGGTTTATAAAGTAAATTTAAAAAAGAACTTAATCCCATCAAAATTAAATTGTGGGTCCCCAGATATTTATGACAGATAAATTGATTTACTATGCCCCTAATAAAGTTGTTCGTCTAATACCGTAAAAAGTTAGTGACCACTTAACTTTATTAGTTTGTACAAAGCCTTCATTCACTAGTGTGCACGGCTTAATTAACAAGGTAACATAAGTAACAGGTGAAGGACACTTTAACCTACATTAGAATCCATCGGTAAGTGACCATATGCAAACCCCGTGGCCGTGGAATATTGTTAAAAAAAACTGTTTCCCTTTTATTATTAAATACTGGGGTAAGAATAATGGCAATTACAAAGATGAAACTAATAAATAAAATTTCTGTATACTTTAAAATTAAAAAAGGGAATATTTTTTTTTGCAGAGAAAGTAATCAAATTGTAGAATGTTTCATAATTTATTTAGGTTTGGCTGTTCCCGCGACTTCGCCTAAAAAGTTGTGAGTGCTTGTCGAAAAAGATAACAATACTATTGAAAACGGAACTAAGTCGCTTCCTTTGGCTTAACTTAATAAATAAATTGGCAATAAAAAATAGCAGGTTAAAAAGATCGTATATAAAAAAGTATACGGAAGACAAGAAGTAGTTAATAGATGTTTATTCATAGTTTCTGTTTATAGGTCAACGTATAATGTTAAGATAATATTTAAAATCAGAAACGACTCATGCTGCATTTTGGCGGTTATTCTTTTTTTTTTTAATCTTTTACTACAAATTTGGGTAGAACTGCTTAGAATTATGCGATAACCAGGCTATGAAGTTCTAACTAGCAACGGCCTTTTTACAGTTTAATTAAAGCAAGAATGAAATAAATTATGACAAAGCTAACCTGTGGATTCTTTTATCTTTCTATTAAAGTCCGCCATTTTGTCTGTTATGTTTATTAAAACAAGTTAGAAAGAGACAAGAGACCTCATTTTCGTCTCTGTCACGCTTTTTCACATATAGCTAAGAAATGCGCTGTCCAGTTCTCTATGTCTATGGGCATAGATATTGGGGATCAATTTGCTCCCAAGTCCACGAAAATTCCCCTTATACTAAATTATCTACGCCACTAGCTTAACATAAAACTAAGCCTATAATATGTTTATAGCAGCTTTCGAAATATTCCATTACATCGCTTTACAAACCCGCATCACACAAGTTTTAGGTAATGAATGAGCTATCATTTGCAAATCTCTGAATCATTTACCTATATCCTCATAAAAGTTTCCACTAATTGTAAACAACATTATGGTGCAATTAACAAGCTCCGTATTTAAAAAAATACTGTATGTCTGTGATGATGATATTTTTATTATGTTTTATATTATGGTACTTAAGTTTATAAAGTATAACAGCTATGTTTTAATGATAGTTTAATAGAAAAGTTATTTAAAACGTATTGCGGGTGAAATAAATTTGAAGTTAAATAATAATAATCATTGCACTATTTTTATTAAAATAAGCCCAAAAACTATGCATGCCTTGCAGCCTAGTTGGTAGCGTGAATAACTGCTGTGCAGAGGGTGTGGGTTCGATTCCCGCACTGGACCAATATTTATGTGATAAACATTTGTGTTTGTCTTGAATCTAGGTGTATTTATGTATGATAAGTTTGTATTTACAAAAGAAAAGTAATATATATGTATCTGTATCCGTAGTCTGGGTATTTGTATCCGTAGTCTGGGATTCATAACACAAGCTTTGCTTACTTTTGGGCCAGACGGCCATTAATTATTTATTCTTAGACATCTAACAATCAGAAATATTTCTTTTACCTTGTACCATACATCTATCTCAATTCAAAGTGGGTTTTCCTGCAATCTATTAACAACTCAATCAACACTGTTCACAATGACTATATATTTTGTAAGATAATGCCGATAACTAGGTATATTTATTAATTTAAAATAACTTGTTTCAATTGAAATGAAGTATGTTGTTTTAGGTGTATTATATTAGTAAATAAATCGTTATAAAGCAACTCTCAAATAACTAATGATAAGCGATAAATAATTATTTTTTACACTCAAGATTGTATAGCCTTGCAAAAGAACAAGAGCTGTTGGGTGTTACCATGAATTTGATTTATAATTTAGTTGTCTGTATGTAAAAATGAATTTGCAAAGGATGTCGATGTTTCGTGCGTTATAAAAAAATAAAGTGGGCGAGAAATTTGTAGATCTATTAAAGAAAAAAAAACTATAAAATTAAATAAGAACTGTGATTCATGGCAACACTGCTGACCGTTTGACATAGATTTCGGTTTGTTTCAGATGTTTTTAATTTCATGCAGATGTGTTCTGACACTGACTGGCTTTTTTAGTTTTAATATCAATATCAAGGATCCTGAGTTATAATTTCCGGGTTATTTATTACATTTAAACATTTCTGATTAAATTGTCATGTTTGAAGGTTAAAATAACACATCAAAAGGTATTAAGCTGTTGTTTAAAACCGACTGTGTATGTCACCGCCTTTCTGTAATCGGTGGTAAAGTGTTTAAAATTATTAATAAAACTGACGATTCAAAAGTCTACTTGAATAAAAAATAATTTCAATTTAAGTTTGAGTTTGAAATAATTGCTTATTTATTTGTATATAATTGTTTTGAAATATTCCAGTTATTCAAAAGAAAGTACAACATACATGTATTTAGTTATTTATGTATTGACAATGCGATATTATGCTAGTTTTTACGCATGATATTACAAACGTTTCTCCATATACAATTTATAAGACCTGCAAATATGCTATAATACACTTGATTATTAAGAGGACGATATAGGCCAGAAAGCTAATTTCTGTAATTCTAACGTTGTTATGTAAATGCACTATAAATCATTAGATAATGTCATATACATTACTATGAGATATATATGTTATATACTTCTTAAGTAATTTATACCGTTATGACGTCTTGAAACTTTTATTTTTTTGTATGGAATTTAACGTTATTACCGTTTGTAGTCAAATTTATTCACTTTTTGCTACAACTTAGTGTCCATGCACTAGATAATAAGCTATCCTAATTATTTAACTAATTTTCATTACAAAAAAATGCGCAACACGCTTTAAAAATTTGCACAAGTGTTGAAACAATGGTCACTTCCGGATTTTTTATTGCATTAAATACAATAAATGAAAATCCTTCAGTAAGGTAATGCACTAGACAAAAGCCAGTTGATTCTATAGTTTAGTCACAAAATTTGCACAAAAACGGCGTATTTTGCCTTAAATGTTTTTCATCTGGAAGGACTTTGTAAAAACAATGTCATTGTAGTGCTAATATGTTCAGACAAGGGCAGTCTTGCACCTATATGTGTAGCGAGGTATACCAACTTGCAAGGACAATATAGCATTACACATTTTATGAGGAAACGTACCATTTAGTACTTACTATGGAAATGTAATAAAGATGTTAAGGTGGAACAACGCACTAATGTATTCTTATACCTATAATAAGCATGCTACTATATTTATCTCATTTTAAATACAGGTAAATATATTTATATATTATATAAACTATAAACGGAATCATCGATTTCATAATTAAGAACAATTTTCAGTCTCAGTTTTTAATTGTTATGCATTTTTTTTAAATCCTATAGTTATACTGGCAACAATTTATTAAGAAAAAAAAAACATTTATTCGTTGCCTTTTCAGCTATGGGTTTATGTTTACGTTTACCTAAGTCAATCTTCAGATTAACCTTCCCTTGAACATAGACTATGTATAACTAAAAACAAACAATTAATGACCTTTTTAGATTCCCTCGCAAATAGCTTCGAACTAGTATTGAAATAGTTTCGAACTATTAACATCGATAGCTTTTATACATTTTCATCAGGTAAACGAAATTCATTTACTTACTAGTTCTGACTCGGTTATTTTCTTAATAAACTAAAAACACTTTTCAAGTCTTGTATGAAATCAAGGCTAAATGTAAATAATAGATATTATTTATGCTAATGTAAATTCAATTAAAACCAAGATGCAATATATTTTTTACAATATAGTTAATTACTTTTTAATATATATATATATATATATATATATATATTTAATAAAACATACCCACGTTATTAATTTGAGTAAAGTCAAAACAAACATAAATATGTTTTGATGTTTAGAAATTCTTTGTTTAAAGGAAATGGATATTTCCTATTGCATTATTAAATAATCGGCGAATTAATAAGTTACAGAATCGTCCATCCGGGTAAGAAATCAAATATTAACAAGGTCTTTTTCCTTTTAATCTTTTGTATCCGAATATTTTGTCTCGAAACATAGCAGGAAATTGGCGAAATTTTAATTTTTATCTAGGATAATAAACATTATAAATAAAGTCAAGGCAAACTTATTTATAATATAACAATAGCAAGCTAAGCTAAGAAAAAGCACCTATAGCGTATCTAATAATTTTGTGACCGACTTGATTTCAAATAATAATGCATGCTTGTGGCACTTATTACAGTCTTGAGTTACAGTAAAAATTATTATTAGTATCTATTCAAAAATTCATTTATTATAATACCGAGTTAAAATTTATTCATAAAAATTAACATAAATAAACTTACAAATGAATAGTAAAAGGTGAACTACGCACGAATGACATTTAATGACGTACATACTTAGCAGAAACCTAGAACAATATCGCACTTTCATTCATTATTTACTACGGACCTTGTTCCACCTTTACTTACAAGAAGTTATTGGTCCTATGACGTAATAACCCAGTTGCTAGAGGCGAACAAACATGCACACCTCAAGGAACCTACGCTTTGTTCAAATAACGTTGTAAAATGGTCAACAGAACACTGTAATAAAACCACTGTAAAGCTACATCGAAGTAGAAACTTAAACGAAACGATTGGATAACACTTTATACTTGCTCTTTTGACTATAATTTGCTGTTTAGTGTACAAGAGTGTATGGAAGTAAAAAGACGATGAATTACAATCCAGGTCACGTTCATGGCATTATTCTAGTAGTTTATTGTTGAAGGTATGAACATGGGGCGGAAAACAATGTTTACAAACACGCTTATTCCATCGACTGCGTGGTACAGAATCGATCGTTTTCTTGTTTTCATTCAAACAGAAAACATGTAATTAACTAGAGTCGAATGGTTTGAAAGCCGAATTTGCAGTAAGACTCCCGAAATAACTTTCTCATTGACATTAGTAACGTATCTACAGTATGTTAAAACCAAGATGCAATATATTTTTTACAATAAAGTTAAATTACTTTTTAATATATATATATTTTATAATACATACCCACGTTATTAATTTGAGTAAAGTCAAAACAAACATAAATATGTTTTGTTGTTTAGAAATTCTTTGTTTAAAGGAAATGGATATTTCCTACTGCATTATTAAATAATTGGCGAAATAATAAGTTACAGAATCGTCCATCCGGGTAAGAAATCAAATATTAACAAGGTCTTTTTCCTTTTAATCTTTTGTATCCGAATATTTTGTCTCGAAACATAGCAGGAAATTGGCGAAATTTTAATTTTTATCTAGGATAATAAACATTATAAATAAAGTCAAGGCAAACTTATTTATAATATAACAATAGCAAGCTAAGCTAAGAAAAAGCACCTATAGCGTATCTAATAATTTTGTGACCGACTTGATTTCAAATAATAATTCATGCTTGTGGCACTTATTACAGTCTTGAGTTACAGTAAAAATTATTATTAGTGTCTATTCAAAAATTCATTTATTATAATACCGAGTTAAAATTTATTCATAAAAATTAACATAAATAAATTTACAATTAATTAGAGTCGAATGGTTTGAAAGCCGAATTTGCAGTAAGACTCCCGAAATACCTCTCTCATTGACATTAGTAACGTATCTACCGTTTTGTTCAGATGTAATACGTGTATTTATATTATGTTAAGGTAAAGTAATAATACTAAAACTAATATAATATAATACATTCAAAGTACTTAAGTTTTTTTTTCTATTGTTACAGGTTCGTCATAAATCTACTAGCAACGAACTTGTTGACCACCTCCCTGCTTGCGCCCGCCCTATTTGGCGAGCATTCTGCGAGGGAGGATATCCAGTCGTGGGTGGAGGCAGGTGACGCAGCTGCCGCGGCTTGTAGTCTCACCGCGCTTCTGGCTGTGCTCCTCATAGCGCTGGACCAGCATCACGCCGTCACCGACCCACTGCGCTGCCATACCAGACTTTTGCAGCGACGCCCAGCCGCACTTTGTGCCATCACTTGGCTCGCGGCTGCATTCACTGCTACTGTTCGAGCAGCTATCGCAATTGTACGACACTTCTACCCACTCGAGCCCGCACTCCAGGGAATCTCACTAGCATACTCCATCGTATATTTAATCCTCGGCGTCATCACACCAACAGCTGTCGTTTGCATCATGTATTCGAGAATATACCGTGCTGCACGCTCGTCAGGGCTCCGGGCCAGAGCACAGGGAGCAAGCGCACTGCAGCTTCACGAACCTTCAACGAATCTACCAGATCTCGTCGAGGAAAGTGAAGGGCTAACGCTTAAAATTGATGTCCCTGAAACGACCGCTCCGAGCGAGAATGATCGAAAATTTGGACCATTTCTGCTACCGCCGGAGCGACCTCCTCGTTGCCCTTCGATCTCCAGTCTTCGAAATGCTAAAAGAGAGGGAAAATCTAATGAAGATCTGCGGAAGGGTTTGCCGTCAGTCAGTTCGGCACCTCTTTTGGCGGCACCACATCTGGCTGTTCAGCATGTACCACACCCCGCCAGCAGCACATCTAGGATAACGTCGATTAGGTATCGCATATCAAACGCTTCATTATTTCGCTACAGAGAAGAATCTCGAGCAGCTCGGGTCGGACTATTGACTGGTGCATTGGTGATGTTACACGTGCCACATGCTGTCACGGCAGTATTGTCTGCCATCGAGCCCGGGCTCGGGGAGTACGCACGGACGCCTTCGTTGGCGTTGCTGCTACTCGCATCTGCGGCGTCACCGTTCCTATTCGCGCTGAGGTCTCGGCGCGTGCAGCGAGAGGCGCGGCGCATGTTGCTTCCGGAGAAGAGTGCGTGGGAGCGTGCGTCGAACGCAGCAGCGGACGGACAGCGTGCGCGAGCAGCTTTGGAACTATTGCGCACTCTCTCGCCGGGAGAGCCTCGAGGAGAGCCACCGGCGCCGGGAAACGGCTCTGAGGCGGCGGCGTGCCGCGGATCCTTCAGCTCGGGCGGCAGCACGCAGCTCTCGTCCGCGTCGGACGAGTGACCGCCGCCTCACCCTCGCGCGGCTGTCCGCGCACCACCGCGGGTACATTTCAGCCCGCGTCCCACCGCTCTACTCATCTGTGATACTAGGCTAAGCCGTACCGCGCTCGGCGCAACCGTTAGACTGATATAATTGTAAGATTTATTTATTATTATTGTGTCCATGTACCTTTCCGCTAAGCGGACCAATTTTTACTACCTGACATAGATGTGTAAAAATATAAAACCGTATTGAAGTTAAATTATACTCGTTTCATTTGACCCAGTAACCCAAATACAGTCGAGTGATGTTTGGAATAGCTGCCACGCTGTGCTGCGGGCAGGAAGGTTGCTCCGAAAATGAATCAGCATTTCATAACCAATCCTAAACTCTCTAAATCCCATTCATTAGGCTAATCTTACAATCTGACCTCGAGACCTACAATAAAAATAGAACTGCGCTATCAATTCATGGGTACCGATTAACTTTAAACGTCTTAATCTAACTAAATAAATAGATATTTTTCGACAGTTGAATTTTGAGTTAGTACAAACCAATAGGTAGGTATATCGTCAACTTCTTTAAACTACTACTGAGTGAGCATAATAGCAACATGTTTTGGCAACGTAGTCAACTTCCTGAGTTCAACTGTGGTCTAGGGGACTTACCACGGTACTACTACTTGCTTATACTTTGTAATGCGAAGGATACTAAGTTACATGTTATAACTTCAAAAAGAGAGAAAAGAGTCTTCATAAACAACCGACGTTGTAAGCAGCAAGGGTCCTGATGTAGATATATAAAAAGTGAAAATTAATATCGATTCCACGGCGAAACCATAACGGGCATGCAAAAGCTTTTAAGACTTAAACGTAACTTTTATCCATACTGTATTTAATATTATAAATGCGAAAGTGTTTTCATTGGTTTGTCCCGTCTGAACGCCGGCGCCGCAATGAATTGAAATTTGGCACAAATCCAATTAAGCGAGGAGGGACCCGCGGGCAAAAGCTAGATTATTATACATGCTGTAGGGGTAAAATACTGGGAGGAATAGAAGATTATACAACAAGGAAAAAAAAGGGAATTCAATTCGATGCTAGAGTAGAATCCCGAGAGTAGCGAGGGTTACATAGGACCGTGATGAGGATTTTTTTTCACGTGTTGTATACTCTCATTTTTACAATTGACTGCGAGAAAATAAAAAGTACTATTATCACATTTTGGTATATATTCGGTAATTATTACCGAGTGATAAGAGAACAACGACATAAAACAACCACAATAACAATTAAAACAATTTAACGATTATTCCAAATTCAAAATGTTTTTATTAACCACTAGAGTGTCATAGGTTATATCAAAATTATTGAAAACGGCGGATTTTTAGGCGCCAAATTGCATTTCAGTTACTAAGATTCCCTTTTTATTTTTTTTAATCCGAAGTCGGGTTTTCTTAAATTTTTTATATTACTTTTTACTTGTTCTGTTTTTTGTTTGTTATTAATTAGGAAATTCGATATTCGAACACATATTCTGTGAAAATTTTCGGAAATTCAAGACGTCACGTCCTCCGCAAGCAGTCACACACGGCACAGTATGATTAAAAAGACGACTTTGGAGACGGATGACAGTGGCCATATAGCGTATAGCGCTATTTCATTCTTAAATATAAAATTGTGCTACCGTATTGGTAAAATGATATAAGTTAAACAACTTTTTGTACCATAAATTGAATTCTATTTCTATTGCCCCATTGACGCTGTTGTACTACCAAGCTATTTACTTTACTTTACCAATAAGATATTAACCTATGTAGAAAAGCAAGTTCACGCGTAACGTACGACGCGACGCGTTACGTCGAGTCATTATGTTTGTTATAAAACTGGAATGGCAACTAGTTATAAGACTGGCATGGCAACTAGTTATAGGACTCGCATGGCAACTAGTTACTGGAAGATCGTAGACGACGAAGCGTAGTATTACAGTATACCATATATGTCTATATGTATGTAATCAAATAGAAAGATAATAAATAAATAAAAAACCTCATAAGTGAAATTCAAAAATGATTTAAAGGGGGTAAAGGGGCTAAACGCCAAATGTTATGTCGAGTTACAAAGGGGAAGACGAAGGTAAAAATGGCTTTTGTAATTAATAACGTAACAGTCTGTTTGTTTGAAATTCCAATACTAACAAAGGCTGATTAAATAGTGTTTACTAATATTTTAAATGCGAAAATGAGTTTGTTTATTTGCCCTTCCTATACGTCGCATTCAATTGAGCTAAACTAGATATGGCGAGATAATAGTAGCGGTCCGTCACCACGACCACAAGAAATCACGGCTTAAGTTGGTTTAAGTTTGTTTTTACAGTAAGAATTAAAGCAAGTGGACCGGTAGTCAAAATGCTGACGTACGAAAAAATCAAAATACTTTGCTATGAACTGTGGTTGTTGGTAATGAGTTAGTGGAAGTTGGATTATTTTAGATTGAAGATAATTGACAATGGTTATGACGTCATTTGGTCATTTGTAAACAAAATTGACGATGGTTTATGTGTCGGGGACCGCTCTCTTATTTGACGATGGTTTATGTGCCGTGTACCACTCTCTTATTTAGGTAACGGAGGACAAAGATTACTATTTATCGCGAAAAACTCAAAAGATCCCACGGGAGTAACTGTAACCGAATTCCTTTTGGCCGAACTATAGATACGTCTATAGCTTAGTATAGCAAACTTCCGTACTAAGTATTAAGAGTTGCCGTAAAAAACCTACGGTGATAACTTCAAACGGTAAAAATATATCGAATACTGTTAAGTTGTTATGTTTCCTGAATCTTGCAATGTACATATGTATATGTAATTAAATGTCAGAAATAAATAAATGTATGTAAGTAAATGTCAGCATACAGCTACCGTACGGTTTTAAGATTAGTTCAGTAAATTACCGTACGCATGTTAAGAGTAATGTAGTAATGTCTAAATTACTTTTTTTGGCAAGAATTTCTTTTCGATCGTGAACGTGACTGAGATTCAATGTTGCTATGGTGCGTGATATAGCTCAAACCCTGACAAACGTGACAACCTAATTCTTATGTAGGTACTTCTGTTCAAATAAAAAAATCCAACTTTGATTACTTTTTAAATTGTATTAGTCAAAGATCTACATGCAATCACTTTACATATTTAGTAAAGCAAAGCCGTGTTGTAGTTATTTAAACCCTTTTTCAATAGGTCAAGCGATATGTAACTGCACAAAATCACGTACGCTTACCCAGTTTCTATATCTTTGTAGTTCCAAGTACATATCGCACCGTCCTTGTCTTACATGTTTCTGCCGAGTAACACAAGCTATTGACAAATAAGTATCAGTTGATGTGGTTTCGCTTACTGTGAGCTGCAGGTCTATAGTTATATGTTTAAGTCTATATTGCTCGTTTCTTTAAATTTTTTATTAACAACTCAAACCATAAACGATGAAAAGCAGCCATGTAGGTCATATCATCTTAAAACCGGATGGTTTTACTGGTTACCTCGTTACCCCCTGTTTCTTTGACAACAGACACTTTCTCATGGACTTGCGATCACATATTAAGTTTTCTAGGGTACGTTCCGCATTGCTCTTTTTCGGCTCAAGATTGTGAGCGCGTTTGTGACCGATCAGAATTGTAAGTGTGTCTGTCGACAAGGGACTTAAACAGACTGTGGCCGGTCATAAAATAAAACATGCTCTACTGCGGCGGGTGTTATACCTGCGTGCGTACCCTGTTAGTAGATCCTGAGAGTCAAGACCGAAAAAGAGAGAGCAAAATTGAAAATGAAAATTTTGGTAGAGGCAGATACAGTCTTTTCAACTTAAAGCTCAATAATGATTAACTGATATAAAACTAAAGGTCTATATGGCGTAGGTTGTGACGTCATGGAATTAAAGGCCTGTAGCGTGTCCAATATTTTGACACGTGTAGAATTGCAGCATGAGTAACACAGAAAGAGATAGCATGAAATCCTACACTACTAGTAAATATAGTTATTTTGCGCCTACAGCGCCAGCAAAGTTTTGATTCAACTTAATTTAGCTTCTGATAGTTTTTTTTTGTACCATTAAGGTGGCAAACAAGCTTGCGCTCCGTCTGATGGTAATCAGTCACCGTCCTACACTAGACTTACGTAGCCTGTGGACACTTGCAACACCAGGAGTATCACTCGCGCGTTGCTGACCCTTCAAAATTCCAATAACTTCTTTCTTGAAGAACCCCATACTGTAGTCCTCAGAGAAAACCTTGGCAGTGAGCTCATTCCACAACACAAGCGTTCGCTGAAAGCGTACTGTACGCGACCATTTTGGTTTTAAAGTGTGAGAACGAATTCCTTGCCGATGGCGAGAGGTGCGATGGTAGATAGTAGCCGTGGGCATCATTTCGAACAATTCCTCAGAACACATCCCATTGTACAAGCGGTAGAACACACTCAGTGAGGCAAAGTCCCTCCTCAGACTTAAGGGCTCGATACGGCAAGTGAGTTTTGTATCGGTAATATCGTAATTAACGACAGGTTGTGAAAACGGTCCTAGCGCAGTTAGGATTGCTAATGTATTTGTTTAGCGCGTTTACAGCGCGGTCAACGCTCATAACGCAAAACGGAACGTACCATAAAATAAAATGAAATAAAGTCGACTATTAATTAACTCTATATTCTGTCTAATTACACATATGATAATTTTCGCAATAGAGGATATAATATTGCTACTGCTCGTTGAATGTGCTGAAATGAATGCCATTTTGATAATTAATGCAATCTGGACAGTAATTAAGAAATTATTAAGTTTAAAAACGTATGACTCAGTCCTTGAAGTATTTTGACATTAGTTACAATTTAAATAAAACTATGCTAAAGAATTATAGAAATGTGTTTCTAACAAAAATATTTTTCTCTAAGCACTTGATGACCCGATTAAAATAAAATTTTAATAAATTAATAAATAAATAAACCCACTAACCATAAACCCAATAAATAATCTATCCAATAAAACGCAGTCACTTTTATCTCGAGTTCGACATTAAATTTGCACGAGAATCAGACCTCGAATCAAGATTTGTCGAATTCTGGGTCTTATCTTTTTATTGTTCTATATAGTTTGTATTTATAAGTTTAAATCAGACTTATACGTCATATTTGATGCTAATCTTTTAAACCGCCCAACCGATTTGAGTAAAATTTGATGAATGTATAATGTGTACGGTTGGTTCTAGCTCGACGCAGCGGCGGTTAAAACCGCTAGGTAAAATCTAGTATGCCGTAGAATTTATTTATGTTTTGAATTTCCTCTGGCAACCTTTGAGCTACAACATTTGAATAAATCTTCTATACTACCATTAGTGTAGTAATTTATTATCTATATATGAAATAGTATGATGTGTTTGGTAAAGATAGTGATACCACATCATACGAGGGGTACCAAATATGGTAAAAAGCTAGCAACTTTATGACCTTTAAACTAAACAAAGTTCCTATCGTATTAGTTGTGACATGAAGTAAACAATTTTGTATGATAATAAACAATGAATCGCGTGAGCGTAAATAAAACTATCTTCCTATATTTTATAGAAAATTATTTACTTTACGTCACATTTCCGATGTATTAAAAACTCGTGGTAAGCCCTCTGCTAAGGTATTGCTTACACTTTTAGTATACATTTAACAGTACTGTGACGTCACGTCTCTTGATCAGTCGGGCTATTAGCAGTAGCAATTAACAGCAACCTTATTAAAAGGACGTATTAATATCACGATAAGGTTCACGGATGAAAATTACGTGAATAAAAGATCCGTAGGTGCATATGAATACGTGACTAAAAGAATGTTACATTTAAGTGCACTTGAAATAGATAAGTTGAAGGTTCGCAGATCACCTGCTTATATTTAAAAAAAAAAAAAAAAATTTCAGACTTTGGCCCCAAAATCTGACCATTAAAGTCTCTGACCTGTCCAGTCCACAAATTTATTTTAAACTGATATTGGGACCAAACTTCTCTCATTTTCCCATGTTATTGAACACTGTTTTGTGTTTTTAATAGTAAAATAACAAAGGGTATTACATACGCGAATACCATTCGGTATTACAAAAGTCAATTTTTTAGTCTCGTGCAATTCGAAAAAAATCAGCTACTTTTCAATATTATTTTAACTTTGTAAGAAAAAAATAGGTCCTCACAAAACAAGCTGGTTTTTGATTTGGTTAGTCAAGTTAGCACAGTCCATTTTTTCTCATAACTGAACTTCAAATCTGACTGTGTTAATTTTGAGTTAGTACAAAATTTCAAAAAAAACATTATTCCTAGGAGCTGTTTTATTATTTTGAAAACCCTGCTAAATGCAATTGATCCGACCACTAGCGTGGAGTATTACCTTAAAAACAATAATTAATAAAGTAGTCATTTGTAGAAATTATGGCAACACCTTTAATTGAAGAAAAAAATCAAGGCAATTTCAGAAAAGTCCGAATTATTCGAAACCTATAACAGTTACTAAACATTTTTTTCAATATTTTGATAGGCCATGACTACTAGGACCCGGGCGTTTGCGCGCTATTTATGGGACACTCTTATAAACCAGGAAGACATTGTTGGTTCCAGTTGGTACTACGCTGGTAAATTTTTGGGATATTTCCAAATTTCTACTATACAGTAGGCGATCTGCCATATATATTTCAAATTAATGTTAGTATCGGTATCACCATCGCAGCCGGATGACGTCTCTTGCTAAACGTAAGCTAACCTCTTACGTCTCCACAAATGCCGGTCTTGAGCTCCTGCCAGGGACCATATTGGCGAACAGTCTCGAGCTGTTTGGACTCTGAAATTCGACAGAATAATGTATACATGTACATTTACGGGTTTCGAAAGGTAGGTCAGGCTTCCATACATTTTTTTCTCGAATTCCAGAGTCCGAATAGTTCAAGACTGTCACCAATAAGTTCCCAGGTCCCGCCGGCCGTCGTTTGCTGCTTCTTCTATTCCGTGGTTGTCGCACCTTACTTCACTCAAACAGTTAGTATGCTTTTTTGTTAGTGCCGACCAGTTTTTAAATGTGTAGCTATGTATATTGTTACGGATCTTATCCCCGTGTGGGTAAGCAGCGGCATGACACACACCCACATCAAATCTACGAGACACCCTCTTCTCACGAATCACTTTAGTCCTACGTGACAGGTGCAGAGCTAATCGGCGCAGAACTGCTTTTGAAGCAGTGTTTCTGGACTAAAGTGGCTTTATACATAGGTATATGTCTCATTTTGTTTACCACTGGCCTAACAAATATTAGTTGGTAACATTTAAGATCAGAGTCGGGATACCCCCTTTTATGTTATTGATAAGTCTACACGGGGGTTTTACACATTTGTTTTCCAAAGGAACTGTGTATATTCTGGGATGATTCAATAATAAAGGCCTTATCTATATCCATATATTATATAAATGCGAAAGTAACTCTGTCTGTCTGTTTGTTTCCTCTTCACGCTGAAACAGCTGTAGCGATTGAGATGAAATTTAAGATGGAGACAGTTTGAGTCTCGGGGAAGGACAATAGCTACTTGAAAACGTCAAGTATGAGTCGGTTTTTTGCTAGAAGGAAGAAGGAAGGAAGGCCGTTGAAATCCTACACCGATAACCGAATTTAGGGCGGTTGGAACCGCGGACAAAAGCTAGTATACGTACCAAAGTTCATTCAAAACTTTAGTTGTTTTGTTACGCATGACGCATGACGTTGTATAACCAATATCAATCAATAATTTATTTATGTATCGTTGGAAATAAACATTTTCATACCATTGTGTGTAATGCAAATTGATCTGCATATTTTATTTTATAAATTCTCGGTTTTCAGCTGGAAAATTAATTGTTGCATTCAAAGTGGAATTTCACGCTTAGTGAATGTCCATGAGAATTAAATATTCACTAAGTTAATTAAGAGTCCGTTACGCTTGGCCTATCTCCGCTTTTTTATGTTTAAATATTCAACATATTTTGAACTCTTAATTTAGACGTTATGCGATTTTAATGTGTTTATAGGTTTATTAGTAATTTTATTATTTTTACCTTTTTCTTAATTTATTTCCTGTTTAACTTATAATAAGATATTGCGTAAGAAGTATATATTAAACAAAAACTTTAGGTTCCTTAATCCTTATTAATTATCATATCATATTTATTATATTTTACGCAGGATAAAATATTAAATGCGAACTTGCTGAATACTTTTTTTTATAAAAGAAGAAAAAAATTGTACTTATTTCTGACCTTCTGACCTTAGGTCGCTAGTGTCGCTGTAAGTTCATACCATTTTAATATGGCGAGTCTAGTTTCGATTTTTGAGCACCGGATCAAAAAAGTTTGTTGCACTTGTACCTATGCGTTATCTCGTTTTAGTTTTTTAAATACATGCCTGTAAAATATTTAATTACAATGTAAGAAACTTTTCTGACCCGGTGGTCGAAATTCAAACTACAGTCGCCATAGTAAAATGGTAAGATCTTACACGACACTAGCGATCATACAACGGGTCAGAAAGTTTGTTGCACTGTTAATGAAACCTTTTTGTGTAGAATATTTATTAGATTGAAAAAAAAACAAAAACAGTTGTATTTCAATTAAAAAAAATAAAACAATTTTATTCATAAAAATGAGTTTCCCCAAAATAAAGATATAAATACAAACAATCCTGAAACCTGTACTAGGTAATCCTGTGTTTCAGGCGAGAAGTGCTAACATACATGTTTATATATATAATCACTGTATTTAAGATAAGATAAGTTTTGTTAATTTAGTTATTTATCCTACTAATATTATAAATGTGAAAGTTTGTATGTCTGGATGGATGTTTGTTACTCAATCACGCTTCAACCACTGGACAGATCGGGATGAAACTTGGCATACACATAGGTAAGGTCCTGGAATAGCATATAGGCTACTTTTTATTCCGAAAAATTCAAGAGTTTCCGCGGGAATAACTATAACAGAGTTGAACGAACTATAGCTACTCCTAGTTCAGGCTACTTCTTGGCAAAATCTAGTTGTAAATAACTTTAAGAGGATTCGACTTGCGGCACCTCGCAGCGTATTTTATTTATGCAAACGAATTTTCTAAAAATAATGTAATATTTTGTATGCATAATCTTAACCCGAATATCTATTGTCTGAGGTTTTCGAAAATCCTAAAAAAAGTTTTTAATAACAAATCTTATTCAAGATCAGTTGTATATAAAACTAGAATCCTGAATAGCTTTTATACTTTATAATTAAACAGAAAACTGGCACACTGCAGACCTAGATTTTGAATCCTAGACCACGTCTTCAATGTGTCTTCATGGTGTTTGATTTGTAAGTGTCAAAAATAAGTAAAAAATTCGTTTGTATGAACGGCGCTGCGAGACGCCGCGAATCGGATTCTCTTAATATATTAAGACGAGGCATTGAGAAAAATCTTTTTGATTAAGAATACAAATCAATAATAAAAGCTGAAACCAAGCGTCAGCTCAGCAACATGATTTGATCATCTTAGCTCGATAGTTTTTCATCAGAAATCACCTCTTTAAAATCATTAAAACTGAGAATATTATTATAACGTTAAGACTATATGTCTTTCGAAATAGCTTAATTATGTAAGTAACAACAATACTTAAAATTCAACAGCTGGGAATTTTTAAATACATATCCGTCAATTTTTAATACATTAAATAGATCATTTTTCGCTTTCTATTTCCTTCGTGCGCAATCAATTATCAACCTTTTCTCGAAAGCAGTTAAGATGATTATTGCACATTACTGTGCAATACTCATCAATGCCTCGCCTTAACACATTTAATCGCGGGTTTGTGCGTTTGTTACTTAGCTACTACTATAGATATAGTAACTGCGATACGCGATACTATAGATAAAGTGCGAAATGATGTCTTATACGCGTAACAAATCTCCTATGTTATACCAGTACATGATAGGCGGGCAACTGATACGTAGAGTGGAAGAGGTCCGTGATTTAGGTGTCCACTTTGACCCTCAGCTCAATTTCCGTCAACATGTGCTCAAAGTGACTAACATTGCATTTCAGCGGTTAGGCTTTGTTCTGCGCCATGCCGCTCCTTTGTCAGCCGAAGCTACATGCGCGCTTTACACTTCCCTTGTCCGGAGTGTATTAGAATCGAATACAGTGGTGTGGAGTCCTCATGAGAATAAATATATACTCATGATGGAACGCGTTCAAAAAAAATTTCTTCGCTGTGTTTATAAAAAAAAATACTATTATTACCCGTTTTTGTATCCTACCCAATTTTTACAGGGGCATTTAGGTTTCGACTCATTAGAATTAAGAAGATCTATGGCTTTAGTCAAATTCTTTGTGTATATTTTAAGAAACAAAATCGACGACATTGAATTGCTAGGAAGAACATTAAAGTTATTTGCACCAGATTCATATTTGAGGATGCGCAAACGTCCGTTGTTTAAAGTCGCTGTATCCCGCACTAACTTGTACCGATTGTCGCCGATCCCGCGCGCGCACGCAGCACTGCGAGCTCTACTCGAGGCAGCACCACACTGTGATCTGTTTGTGACAGCAGAGCCGAGATTGATGTTTGAGTGTAAGAGCATGCTAGAACGACGTATATAAGTTTTTTTTTTTCTCTTTTATTTTTGTCTTGTGTGTTTCGTTTTTATAAAATGTAAGAAAATAATATTGTAACGATTTGGTTTTCTGAACTGTAATGTTGCAAATTCATATATTTTAATAAATAAATAAATAAATAAATAAATAAACTGTCTAAGCTGTCAAGCACAGACACAGGAAAGGAACCAAGTCCTGATAAGTAACATAAGCTAGGTACTTATATAACATTATT
Source organism: Apoda limacodes (assembly GCA_946406115.1). Classification (NCBI taxonomy): domain Eukaryota; kingdom Metazoa; phylum Arthropoda; class Insecta; order Lepidoptera; family Limacodidae; genus Apoda; species Apoda limacodes. Next base: position 17,099,773 of record OX291559.1, read on the forward strand.
CGTTTCCCAGTAAATTATTATAGTTGAGGAAAGGTTTCGATTGCTTAATGTCACTTCGCTTATTTTAAAGGGCATATTATGTTATATATAAGTAACATGTATTTTCTGCGTATTTTCCTGAAAAAAAGAACTTAATAAAACTAAGTATCTATATGAAGGTCGTGACATTGATAGCCTTAAACGTGATCGCATATACTTATTTAAATCGATAGATTTTTGTTTTGAAAATTGCTTACATAGATACCTACTTTAGCAGGTTTAACACAAACCAATAAAGTATATGTAATTCAAATTAATGAAAAACATATTTTAGATGTTAGTATGGGGTGTAACGCAGAGATATTAAAAAAAACCTTTATTATTAATTTTGAAACTTTTTTTGATATTTTGACATTCTTATCTCTTACTTGTTCACACATTACCGTATTGACTCATCTCGCTTCTGTAGTTCTGCATTGGCACACTCTTAAATAATAAAGAAAAGTAAAAGATCTCCTTCCATAAATATCTTTAGAAATTTCAGCCCGAAACCACGTACCTATACCAAATATGCTATTCAAGTAAACATTCTAAGTTAAAGATTAATTATTTGAAGTTAATTATATCAACTCACAGTAGAATTGAATTTTGAATGAGTAGGTAAATCAAGTCTGAAAACATAATAAACAACATATAGATACTTTATTACAATTCCAAGGTCTGTTATTAACAAGAACATAATGCAATTTAATATTAAAATTTATGATTTATTTTTATAACGGTACCTATAATTTAGCTAAAATTTTATTATAATATATAGCAAATTTTCAATACAAGTAATAATATTAGATTTATAATATTTAATGCTTTTTGCCCATACTACGTTCATTTCCCGCGTTGTACGAATCGCAACCGCAACCGAGTAAGGGGGAACTCCCCTCCTGGAGCCGACTCATCTTCGGGTTCGAGACTCACGCTGGTTAAAGGGACGACCCCAAGAGCGACAACCCAAGCCGAGGCTCCTTTGAGCTTTGAGCCCTTGAGCGTTGGACGCTATATGGGCTGAGACTCCTTCAGAGTCTCGCCCCATATGGCCTGTTGGAGCAGTAATGGCAGCAACAGCCAACCGCATAGTCAGTCAGAAAGAGCGTTGTATGCAGAATTCATCTGGCTTTATGCTCCCTCTTAACGTAACCAAATAGCCATTTGAAATTCTACCAGTTTCCTGTTACGTTACTAAAAAATTCGTTCGAATGCGATAAAAATATTTTTCTTACATGAATGGCGCAGTAGATATACATAACCTTGCACATGATTCTGAGGGTCATGTATTATTGATGGATATCGCACCCCAAACATTGCTTGGCGTAAACAAAAGCTGTCGATTAGGTTTATGAAACATTACATAAACTGTCTATCATATACCTAATGACCATTCTTCCACAGTAAACTTTTATTTCTATACAAGAAGAAAAAAGTTAATAATTGTCACATATAATACTTACAATAACAAATAAAATTGTAAAGTCAACAAAAATTACTGTAAAATCAAATAAATACTGGTTGTGGTTACAATATTTAATTAACATATTAAATTAAATAGATGTAACTATTATCAAAATTTAGTTGATTTTAGAATTTTATAAATTTACATAAGGACTGTTGTCCAGGCTTTTCGTCCGGGAACCCGATTGCGCAGCGAACTTCGGGCAGACTTTGACTTTAATTAAAATATGATTGTAGTTCCAATTCTGAAAGATGAACAATTTGTTTCGAAAGTTCTAAAACACTTGAAGTACGGGGTACCTAGATACTATTTTTTAAACGTTTATGGCATCTGAGTTTCAAGGTTGAAAATGCAGGGTTTCCAAAAAATCTGGTTTGATGATTCTACAGGCAGCAGCCCTAATACGATTTTGGTCCACAAATGACGCAATTACAGTGTATGTGTCAATGTCACGGTCACACAAGTCATGCCCCTCTCATCCGCACCAAGCTGTCAGTCGACACAAGTGCCAAAGTAGATTATTATTACCGACCACTACACCAACGAGTTTTAGGCCAAGCGCACATTACAAGAAATTTCCTAAAGAAAAATTTTCGCGGTCTATGCATAGATTATGTCACGAGAAATTTTCTAACAGTATCTCAGTCTCGTAGTATGCGGCCGCCCTAAACCTGTGTAACGCACAGCCGTGGACGGCGACAATTAGCATAGACAGCCGTAGACAGGTAGGTTTTTAAAGAAATGGCTACCGTCTCTTTTTTTATCCTTTTTTTATAACCGGTAACATATAAAGCTATCGTAACGACAAAGGTGGGTTTTTAAAAAAATCAGCCAGTTGAATTTTGTAATAAAGTTGCATACATACCCTAACAAGTTAATTTTGCAAACATTTAATTAATTTTGTTACAGTCCTGAGTTTACTTTTCGACGTTAAAAAAATAAATGTTATAGTTCAAACCTTAATGAAGTGGATTTGCTAATATTATAATAATTTGGCTATTAAAATAGTCATAAGAAAAAATTCTAACACTTTTTTCGGTCTTTCATTCAAATTACTATGAAAACTAAGAGTTATATTATCTTGATTCTTATTTCATAAAATATATATTAAAATGACTAAATGAATTTGCTATTTTCATAGTTCTATATAAATACTTGAATTTTATAATTTGAGATTTTCAACGTGCTGTCACGTGCTGACGCATATCGTACGTGGAGCGGTGTCTCTTTGTTTGCTTCAATAGTGTAATATGTCTTTGTACACTGGTCGAAACGTCGGCACGCTTTTGCAAGGGTATGCCATAGCCTTAACTTGTAAATAGCTGTTGTCCTTATTATAATTGTTAATTACGTGCTACAATTTAAATTTGCCGTAAAATGACATAGGTATAATGAATTAACTAATTTTTGGGTAAATTTAGTTTCTGATATGTGTAATGACTGACAGAAGTCAAATTTAAAATTATGTTGATATACTTAAGTAAATGTAAAACATGTTTAAAATCAAAAAAAAAAATAAAATCACGCTAAAACATTGTTCTTTTTAAAAGAATATCTGTACTAGTATATTTGCAAACTTTTCTCCTAGACGGCAGCACTGCACGCGATGGCGGCGCGATTCGTGTCGCTCGCTATTACAGCTGTGTGTTTCCGATATAAAACTTGTAGCATATAGTATTTTCGTAACCTTTCGGACATATATAGTTCATATCCATCTATTTGAAAATGCATTTTTTTGTTACTAAAATGTAAATAGTAAAATAGTTTTTTTTCTGCTCCAGAAAGTTGATATTACGTTAAGGTTAAGGATTTTAGGTGCTTCGTAACAAATGTTTATGCGTGTTCCACGCGGTAATAGAAGCACACTGGTGCGACTATACATTCACGACCAGACGGGTTGTTAGATCTCCGACAAACTATAGGTAATACCACTACATAGTGCCACGTAACGGGGGGCATAAATTATTAACAACGTTTCTTAACAATTTAATTTATTACTAAGAAATAATTGACTGAAATAATTACATAAAAAATTAATTGAAAAAAAAAAAATTGTGCACAAAAGAAAAATTAAATAAAAGGAAAATCTCTTAAATGGTTCTTCTGGCTTAAATGGATCTTATATCCAAAACTGAAATCTGATCTTCAAACTTAAATATGAAACATTAGTGGAATTAAATTTATTTATTTCGTAGGAAACTCCAATCGCGACCAACAACACACACTGCGTTCTTGCCTTTACCACTCCGTTTTCCAAGCAAAGCAGAGCACGAAAATTGAAAGCAATGGAAAAAAAAGGGTGTAGCGGATCATATCGTACCGCTACAAGCAAAGACCTGACGTCACGTGTCGTACATCGCGCTATCGAAGTTTCAGTTGCAGTTCACGATATATACACCGAAGCGCAAGATAAGTGGACCAGGGCGGTCCCCAGGAATAACAAACACCTCGCCTGGCAGAAAATCTCCTCTTTGCCGCCGCCCCACAAGGGGAACAAGGGCTAAGCAAAACTATGTGCAAAAGGAAATTAATAAAACAGAAAAGATGGGACAGAGTTATTATCAAACCATTCAGAGATTCGACTAACCCAAATTTGGGGTTCCGTATTTACACGTTACGATTTTCAAAGTGGTGCGTCCCGGCGAAAACAGTTTTATAAGACCGGTGACTCGCGTGTGAAAGGTGGCGTGGCGTTTTCGATAGCAAATAGTCGTAGTTTTTGAGACCAAAAATATTATTAATAAAATGGTAAAGTCTAATTAAATATTCTTTTACTTCGCGGATCCGACCTTAAAGGCTCGGATAGGTACTTGACAACAGCTGCGGTTTTATTTGCGATTAAGGCCGAGCGCACATTACGAGAAATTTCCGATAGAAAAATCCTCGAGCGCGCCGGACGAGCACTCCGTGCATACATTCCCGCACACTGTAAGAAAATTTCTCGTTATAAACTTAAGCACAGAGTGCCCGTCCGGCGGCGCGTATGCGGCCGGCCTATTGCGACCAGCCATGTCCGGCTAGCAGCACAAGAGTCAGTCGTGTTGTATCGATGCGGCGCAGGCTCTGGTCACTCCAGCCAGTTGTTTAGTTTTGGACATAAGATAGCGGTGACGAATATAGTATAAAGTCCTAGGTACCACAAGTGCGTAAATTTGAAAGCAGATTTTCTGGCGATGGTTTTTAGACATGTTTTACAAAAATCCGTGTAGCCGTTTTAGAGTTAAACCTAAATTTACCCATACCCATCTATGCTACTAAACTATGCAAGATAATAGAATTCTTGGTCTGCTGCCAGGATATCTAGCTCACTTGTACACTCTTGAAAAATAATAGCAGATATGCTGTGTTTGGATTCGTTTTTGATTCAATTTACAGTACGTACCGATGGTGGCTGTACAATAACATAAACCCGGTAGCATATTATAGATATAATTGTACTTATCATAACTCTTTTTGTAGCATAACTATTATTGCTCAACGATACGTAATATTTTTGACTTTTTAAATGTTTTAACGGAATTTTAATAAAAAGGCATATTCATAGGCCTAGTTATGTCTTAGTAAAAAATCCTAAATATAGGCTGCGGATAAAATTCCGGGATATGTTAAAAAGAGAAAAGAGACCACATGTTCGCTTTGTCTCTTATTAAAGATAGTCAATTTTGTGAGGCTAATGCACAGTCCCAAAGACAGATTACACAACTTAAAGTCTCTGATTGAGACAACTTAAAGTCTCACCTTAGTGGTGCAAAAAAAATGGTTTCTAAACAGGGATTTAAATTGCACTTTAAATCCCTAGAGACGTAAAGTATTAAAGACATTGATCAAGAACATTGTATGAACAAGTAACTAGCTGTATAAGAAAACTGGCAGGTCGCACGTGTATCAAATTAAAAAAAGTTAATGATGAAGTATAAACCGCGTGAAATGTATTCCGCCTTTCTTCGCGTTCACTCAAACTCGTATTTATGATACTTTTATAAAAAAATTATTCGTTTTCCTCAAGTAGTGATAACGAAATAAATAAATGTACTATTCTTATTTGTAAGTTCAAATTATCTCTCTTCTCATAGAGGATGATAAAAAGTACGTATCACTCAGTCGCAAAATTATTGTATCTCGTGAACCGTTCTGTGAATCCCTCGTCGTATATTCAAATTCAATATAATTTATTCAGTTAAGGCTACAATAATTGAGCACTTATCAATGTCACTACGCCATCGGTTCGTAAGTCTATAGGGCGGGAGACCTTGTACTGAGAAGAACCGGCAAGAAACTCAGCAAGGGTATTTCTTTTCTTCCTTTCTCTTACAGCGTCCAATTAAAATATTGGAAAATGCCCTCCCTATCATAAAGAAAGTTTATGTATTCATCACTAAGAAATAATCAATGTCTTACAGTATTAATAAACAAAACAAAAAAGTAAGACTAAATACTAAGAATACAAAGAAGTTTGCAAGAGCAGACCAGCCTCCACAGGCGGCACCCGTTCACGAGTATGACACATGAATCAGCCATCGCTTCGCTAAACCATGTTTTAGGGAACGTAACGACCCGACACACACGCCATCTCCGCAGATACACTTTGAGAGAGTATGACACACTCAAGCAACTCCAATAAAAGTTCGATTGTATTAGTTACAATGTGTGTAGTAAAGGAACAAAATATAAGAGGAGAAGATTGGAAGGTTCGTAATGCTTTACTACCGAGAAGAACCGGCAATAAACTCAGCAGTTAATCTTTTATACATCATATAAAAATACAATATAGCCTTACACTAGGTAATAACATAATAAACAAGGTTTATATTAAAAAAATATTTCAAATGTCACAATACAAATCAATTAAGTTCTAATTTTTCCAAGCATTTTTATCATTTATGTATTCATCAACTTTGTAATAGCTTTTTTTCATTAAACTATCTTTGACATATATTTTAAATTTATTTGAGGGTAAATTAACCACATGTTCTGGAATTTTATTGTAGAAAAATATACTTTGTATTGCGAAAGAGCTGTATACCTTCTGAAGACGACATTTTGGAACTACCATTTTATCTTATTCCTTGTATTAACACTGTGGAGGTCACTATTTTTAGCAAATAAGTGACAATTTTGGCGTACATACATTATACAAGCGAAGATATATTGGCAAGGAACAGTTAAAATATCAATTTCCCTAAATAGTTCGTAAAGAGAAATTCGAGGTCCTAATTTATAAATTGACCGTACTGCTCTTTTTTGCAAAATAAAGACTGTATCAATATCAGCCGCCTTACCGCAAAGCAAAATGCCATAAGCCATGACGGAATGGAAATAGCTAAAGTAGACCAAGCGAGCAGTGTCAACATCTGTAAGCTGCTTAACTTTCCTAACTGCATAGGCAGCTGAACTGAGTTTCCCTGCAAGAACTGAAATGTTGTAGCGAGTGAAGTATTTTATTTTGTATATGTAGTGTGTAATTAGTTTTAAATGACCCTTTTGCGTGTTATGTCAAAATCATTGTAAAATTCTATATCCATACAGGCATGGAATGCCATACTCATTTACGTCAACAGTCTTTTAAATCTGATTTTTAAAAAGATGACAGATCGAAAAATATTCAAAGTCAGTCTGGTTGAGATTTTCTTAAAGGAAGATATAAAAAATAGAAATTTGAAATTTGAAATAGATACAGATAATTTATTATTTTACCTGGTGCAACTTTATCGGCGTGGACCATATATAAGAACCTGTGCTTGGGAATAGATTCGATCAAAAGGAAAGCACATAAGGAGGTTTGATTTCCTGGATTATCTGTCGACGGTTTGTGAGTTACCCCATAAATCACACAGAAGGTACCATATTTCTGTTTTATTAGTAAGGTCTACGAAGATCTTGATTTTTTGTGGATTGGGCCTTTTTGCCTTTATCGAATTCCCTTTTCCCTATCCTGGAAATTCGGGAATATATGGAGTTGACATAAATTGTCGTAAACCATTGGATTAATCACGTCGTACCACGATTTGCCAACTTTGGCGATAATAGAGTCGACCGGGGTAAAAATTGTAATACGGTCGTCAAAGTAAGAAAAGACGGCAAAATGAATAATTTCCGAAACGAAGAAGTTAAATTGTGTTTGGCATAAAAGGGTTTGAAATTAATTAATTTTTGTAAAGTGTGATCGTACTACACCTATCTTTTCATTTATCTTCCCCTGGGGAATGGAGTCTTCACAAGTTTTTTTTTTTTTTTTTTTAGTTCGTAAATACAATGTAATTATAGTTCCCTATACGATCACACTTTACAAAAATTAATTAATTTCAAACCCTTTTATGCCATACACAATTTAACTTCTTTGTTTCGGAAATTATTCATTTTGCCGTCTTTTCTTACTTTGACGACCGTATTACAATTTTTACCCCGGTCGACTCTATTATCGCCAAAGTTGGCAAATCGTGGTACGACGTGATTAATCCAATGGTTTACGACAATTTATGTCAACTCCATATATTCCCGAATTTCCAGGATAGGGAAAAGGGAATTCGATAAAGGCAAAAAGGCCCAATCCACAAAAAATCAAGATCTTCGTAGACCTTACTAATAAAACAGAAATATGGTACCTTCTGTGTGATTTATGGGGTAACTCACAAACCGTCGACAGATAATCCAGGAAATCAAACCTCCTTATGTGCTTTCCTTTTGATCGAATCTATTCCCAAGCACAGGTTCTTATATATGGTCCACGCCGATAAAGTTGCACCAGGTAAAATAATAAATTATCTGTATCTATTTCAAATTTCAAATTTCAAATTTCTATTTTTTATATCTTCCTTTAAGAAAATCTCAACCAGACTGACTTTGAATATTTTTCGATCTGTCATCTTTTTAAAAATCAGATTTAAAAGACTGTTGACGTAAATGAGTATGGCATTCCATGCCTGTATGGATATAGAATTTTACAATGATTTTGACATAACACGCAAAAGGGTCATTTAAAACTAATTACACACTACATATACAAAATAAAATACTTCACTCGCTACATTACCCTTTTTTTTTTTACTGCAAATAGATATAAAATCTTTTATTTACGATTTTATTTTTACATTTTTAAACTTTACTTGGAAACTGCTATTCCATCCTCAGAATTCAAAGTCAGTGAAGGTGGTGCAATTTTATCTGTAGGTTAGAAACATCTTGTGTGTTTAGCAAAAGCCATTTTTAATGATCCAATAAAATGTTGATTAAGGATGAAGCAACTTATCGCAAATGTGGATCCACAGTTAGTATTTTTTTATTTATTTTATGTAACTTGACATGAGCATGTTTTTTACTTGTTTTATTTTAACAAGAAGGACAATTTCATTCAACGAACTGTACGTTGTCAATTTGCGTCTCGTATTGTCCTGAAGATCGATGGACTCGGACCGGGTGCTGTTGAAGTACAGTGGACTGGTCGCAGGGTTTGATTATCCTTACATACTGCTTTCCAACCCTGACAGTAATTTCTCCTCCATGGTCCGTGAAACTGGTGATAAGAATAGTGCGCAGTTATTTGAAGTAGCTTAAGATCCTCACTTTCGCAGCAACCAGTATCATTGCATTTTAAATTTAAAATCCCCAAATTCTAACACCTGGATTTTTACATTTGAGTACACGATATCCCAAAAATATTATAATTACTATCATTCCAAAAATGAATTTTATACAGGGTTCCACTGCAGGCTATTGTCTTATGTATAAATATTATTTTGATTCCAAGTGATACAATCTACGATTTCAGCATTCGAAATTCCCCAAGTGCAGAAGCTTGGAAAGTATGGATATGCCAACAGGAACATATTAAAAAGAACTGCAATTTTTATTTTTTTGCAAAAAATCACCAGGTGATTATCGTTGTAGTACAAGTTGTTGACCTCTTGGATCCTACGTGGATATAATTGTGAATCCGGTCCCTCATGATGAACATTAGGCAAAGTACCTAGTTTTCTATACATATAAACCTGCTTAGATATTGAGAAATAACCGATTTAAAGCAAGTTCGACAAAAATAGAAAGAATATAATTTAGAATCGAATTATTGTTGACCTTGAATATAAAAAGTAATCATGTATTGATCGTTTGTTAAGAGGACAGTGTGCCTTCAGTAACAATCAGCTTTTAAAGACAAACGTTTTTGTGTAAGTATCAAATATAGCTATTTGTACATAGCAAAAAAGCTAATTTTGGAAAACCTGGGACGTCATTCGCGCGTTGCCGATTTTTCTTTTGCCCATTCTTCCTTGTGGAAACCCATACCCATGTAGTTCGTAAAGAAAACCTTGTCAGGATACTCATTCCATAATCTAAGCGTTCGCGGGAGGAAGTTCCTCTGAAACTGCACTGTACGTTATCATTAAGGTTCTAAGGTCTGAGGATGAATTCCCTACCGACGGCATGGCATGGCATCGTTTCGAACAATTCCTTAGAACACATCCCATTATACAAGCGGTAGAACACACACAGGGAGGCAAATTCTCTCCTCCGACCACGGGGTTCGATACGGCTTGTGAGTTTGGGATCATGAACAATTCTCTTAGCCCGTTGGTCATTTTACCGAGTCAAATGGGTCAAGCTGGTGGGTGCTTCCGCCTAAGAGTTGTGTCAGGAAAGTAGTGTTACGACACTCCCTTTATTACTAGTTTCACGAGTAGATCTTTCACAATCAATGCACCAATTTCAAGACACCGAAATACTTTAACTTACTTAAAATACCGCGCAATTTTTATGAAAAACTGGTGTCGCAAAATCACCTGCACTAAATGAGTTGGTACCTATGGTTTCATCGCATTAAAATGGTTAATCAACGATAAGAATATCCAGGGACCTTATTGGGTACAGTCTCGATCTATTCGGACCCTGGAATTCGAGAGAAAAACGTATGGAAGTCTGACTTACCTCTCGAAACCTGTGAATGTACTTGCATACATTTTCCTCTCGAATTCCATATTCGAATAGTTCGAGACTGTTCCCAATAAGGTCCAGTTCATTATTGGATTTGTTTTTTTTACTTTATATCTACATTTGAGAATATAATACATTGCCAAATTAAGATGAGACGCTGCCAGGGTCGTTATCTTTGTATTACTGTTGATTTTACGACACTGGTAAAAGCACGAAATTCCTTCCTTCCTTAAGCTATTTTTTTTTTTTTTAATCAAATGGGTTACTAAGAACACTTTCGAATCGTCAAGTAAATTCACTACAACTAGCTTTACAAACTAATTACAATACTGTTTTATTGCGTGCGTCCAATAGGTAATCTTTGTAAAATCACAAACGAAACGTAATATTATAGTATATCAACTAATAAATATATGTTTTGTATTGAAAGTATTTTCGTGAAATTAATTTATCCATGCATGACACAGTTTTGTGATGTAAATTTGGCTTTAAATTTCATTACGTGCAATTGCCTATACGATTTTATTTCCGACTCATAGAGTAATAATACATGTACTGATAAATCAATCCTTGAATAAAACCAGCATACCTATACTTTTCCATTAAGATCCAAATCATAATATGTTTTGGTACTGATACCTGTGTACATTTTGTATAAAATAAATTATTGAGACTGATTGGAAATATTCCTTATGCTGAAAAATTTGCTTTAGACCTAGCAGACGAGGTTAATGAGGGTTTTGCATATTGCTGCTAATTTCATGACACACTGATTACCAATATAAAAGACTGCTATTTGTGATGCTACCCTAATAGGTAGTACAATGATGGTAGTTGTCTTTTCATAGATTTTTTTCAGAAAGCTCGCATTTATATCCGCCCGCTGTGTCGAATTAAGTAACGATGATATAAATAAAATTTCGTTATGTTGCATTTCGATACAGGGTCCTATAAACTAGGTCTCGAGGGCGAGATGTACCTACTTCGATACATTTTGCCTTCGAGAAAGCAAGAGTAAACTAGATTAGTTACCACAGTAGCTAGTACGCCATACTTGTTTATTTAAAAATGGAACATTATAAACCTAAAGTAGATAAATTAAGTTCATAGAACTTTTAACGTATATATTGCTGCAATAATATTCAAATTTAAAATAAAAACAAACAATTACCTTATAAAAATCTGCTTAACTTATTTTAATTACATACAAACATACATGTTAAGCGTTAGTATGTAATAAATGTATAAAATTGTCATTGCATTGGCAGGTAACAGTAGTCTTAAGAATTATATAATCTTCGTGGAACAAAAGAAGTTAGCGAATGAGTAGTAGAGTATTCGAAAATTCTCAAACACACATACTATCTTTGTTCTAAATCTTGAATGCGAAATGAAGCATGTTTGCGAAGAATTCTAACCGGGTTTACGGCCTTTATAGGTCTAGACTACCTACCATGAACGGCTACGTACGAGTATGAATTTTATAAATAAAAGGGTACATCCGTAAAAGGGTACCGTACTAAAAAGTAATATTTTTGGGGGACCTTAAAGTAACAAACATCATTTGGTATATGTAAATCAACTATAAGGTGATTAACTTTAACTATCATATTATAGCCTTCTGTAAAATAATCAATTTTATTACAGGATTTATGGTAAAATGATGGGAAACCGTGATTATCCATACTAATATTATAAAAGGATATAGGCTTCCCTTATCTCGGAAAATCTAAATTTTCCCGCAGGAATAATAAATAAATGTCTACGTGAGCCAACTATAGCTTACCGTCGGAGGGGCTAATGGACTGAAACACGTACATAGAGAAAGTTGTATGATCGATTTTACAAGAAGTCCGTTTTATATTTAGGCGGTAAGGAACCTTAAAAATAGTTATTTTAGTAATACTAACGAGGTTTACATAATCATTACATTATGTCACATGCGACCATGACATGTGTTTGTTGAAAACAGGTCATAGTAAATATACTTCCTTTCTGCATAGAAACTCCCGGTTTTAAATATATTTCGCATAAAGTTCAGGCTTTATCCCAAATATAACCTTTAATTAAATAATAAAAATTTAATAAGAAATAAATATTTTTTGGACATTACGCACAGCGACGCCTGGCTCCAGAGTAAGCAAAGCTTGTGTTATGGGTGGGTGTTATGGGTCAAGACAGCGGATACAAATACTTAAAACATACTTTTTTTTGTAAACATATACATTAAAACATCCAGACTCAAGGCAAACACAAATGTTTATATTATGTCATAAATGTTTGTCCAGTTTGGGAATCGAACCCACAAGCTACCAACTAGGCTGTTCTATTAGGAAATCGCAATAAGGTAACCAAGTTCCATACAAGCTTTCAGGTCTCACTACTATAAATACGTTGTTATCATGTGTTATTGCTATTGATTATTATAAAGGCTTGAGTATTACTTCTTATACTTAAGCTAAGGGTATGCTGCGACGCAGCACAGCACAGCATAGGGCGGAACTGGCAGTGCATTGGGCACGCAGATGTAGGCTACAAGCGTCAGCTGCGACGATGCTAAATAGGACAAATAAATACATCTGGCTCTAAAAATACAGTAATCTATATCCTGGTAGATTATAAAATAATGCGTATTTTGATAGAAGTATGTCTTAACCAATACTTTGTAGATTTTTAGTTATCTCTGAAGTACTAAAGTAATCCTAAACATTTTCGAGGTGTGTGATTAATATTATTATATCAACGCACATCCCTAACTACTGTGTCTAGAGACTTGATATTTTGCACAAAGGTTACTGTTATAACTTAGGAGAGCATTAAGAAAGGATTTCGCAAAATTGATTCTCTAATGGGGTAAAATTGTGGTGGAAGTTGGTATAGAAATCAGTCATTTTTTAAGCTGAATGCATAAACATTTATATAATTTTGGTTAAAAATTAAGATCGACGTGTTTTACCGTTTTTGGATAATCATATCCTAGGGAGCTAAATAGGGGATGAAAATTTGTATAAACTCTACGCGGACGAAGTCACACGAATAAGTTAGTACCTATTTATATAAAAATAATTGTTTCTCCTCGAAGTTTTCCTTAACCATTCATTCGATTAATATAAAATTTTATTGAGTTGTTGTGCTCACGCTGGGTTTTTCATATAAATTAGTATTGTTATCCAGAAGGTTGCGCGCAAGTAGTATTAATAATCTGTGTATTTTACAGAATTTAACGATTATTTTTTGTTTGTGTATTTTCGGAGACAACAGAAATTAGAAACGGTAAAAGAAAAAAAAACTCTAAGTATACATTCGCTGGGTCAGATAGAGGTCAATAAATATAAGTCATTTAATATATAACAATGGATTTTTGGTAAAATAATTATATACGTCACAAGTCTGCAGTCATTTTTCGTAAATCTTGAATTTGTATGTATTGAAAACTACAGAGAACAACCTAAAACCAGGACCAAAATCTAATTGCAATTAACAAAAATTAATGTTCGCGACTTTAGCATTAACGTAATATTTTTATTGCTGCAGTTATTTGTATTATGTAAACTTAATTGTTAATTGTAGGTATCCTAATAAACAAAGAATCGATTTTAAATTGCTGCAGCCAAGATTAACAAATAAATTTTACCCAACACTGCTTAAAACTAAGTTTCTATTAAAAGTTCACAGTATAAATCTTCCTAATTTAACGTGAACCAGTAAGTGTCAGATGTTACATGCGTGGCAAAACATTCTTGTTAATGTCATTGTATTTGATATTGATCTAACCTATGTTACCTATTCATATAATTTTGTTTGTTTTGTTATTAAAGATACGCGTAGGGTATATTATTTATTTGTCGATCTTACGATGTTGAATAATATTTGTGTACCTATATTGGTTGGTTATTTTGCAACTCGGGAACCCGATGAGTTTGTTCCGTTCAAGTCCGACATCTTGTTCGATATCTGCTGTTTGAACATTGTACACGGGTAACATTATGAATAAAGCTATTTGAAAAAACGTAATTTGTTAGTTTGGTAGGAGGAAAAAATGTTTCGTCCTAACCTGTGTATTTTATTTCAAAGGATACACAGTGGTACAGGCTCCCATGTAACCCAAATCAAACTTATTTTCTACAATACACAACAAAGAATGAAAATTTAAAATCTAAATCAAGGATTTTCACCATAAAGTTCGAAACTGTAGACTAATAAATTAATCTAACACCAATATTTTGGCGTATTTTCCATGCATAAGGATTGTATAAAAGATAAAATCTTCTATAATTTGTTTATATTCAACCATCATACTTCAATTTTATTGAGTACGGTCGCGGTCAGAAAATGTTTACCAGTTTTGAAATTAGATTCTATATCACACTTTTTTCACTAAGTCTAAAATGCCATATCAAGTTACTTATTACCTTTCAAAAGCTATTATGCAAAATGACGCATCGAGAAAAACAACAAGAATTATTGATCACTCTTTGATAATGGAACTAATATCTTTATTTGTTGAAATGACATTTATCCAAAAATATTGTTTGAACGTCGTTTTTACAAGAGTAAAATTTTACAAAAGATTTTTTTGATAACGAAATAAAATGGCAAGTTCAACCCTTGAGCAAAGGGCTGAAATAATATTTCTCTTCGAAGATGGACATAGTATTAGTGCTATATCACGAGAACTCAATATATCGCGATTCACTGTGAGGTTTTGGATTAGGCGTTACGGCGAAGAAGGGCAAATAACAGATCATAGAAATAATTCAGGACGACGACCGATACTAACCGCCGCGCAAATAACAGAAATCATTCGTCGTTACGAAGAGAATGGTTTCGCACCAACTAGTTATTTCGCTGCTTTTGTGAGTGCTCGGACGATCCGACGAGCTTTGCACAATGTTGGACTACACTACAAAAACCATACTATTAACACGTTAGCTGCGGCACCAATTTTTGCATACTTTCCGTTCCTGCGGCACGAGGTATAATCGGCCCGTACCGTGACCAGACGTTAGGGCGACACGCGGTCTATTAGACCCCACCTCCTTTTACAGACTAAAATCCATTTTCTGGCGCGAAATCAAAGATAAATGAGAATTTTGGTCCTTATTGATATAGACAGTGAATTGATGAACCCTAATCCACCGTCGCCCCGGGATCTGATGGCTAGTTTAGGAATTATTAGCAAAACAAAATATGGGATCTTATACACCTCGTAATGCACTGAAATAGGGCAAATTTTCGCTGCGATTAGTGATGGGAAAAATAATATCGACGTTTTTAAACTACGCAACGACTTGACCGATTTTGATCAATTATATCTCATTAGATCGTTTTAAGGGCAAAACCTGGCAAAACAACACAAAGCTATCAAAGGATACATTTTTTTTTAAATAATCTAAATTGTGCTTGAAGGCGCCATAAAGAAAAAAAAACCGGCCAAGTGCGAGTCGGACTCGCGCACGAAGCGTTCCATTCTATACCATTAAGAGGCACCTATTACAGACTTATTATTGGAAAATAATGGATTACGGTTTATGCATAAGGTTTATCTTTCTATTTGTATATGAAAATCTTAATGTGGTTCACAGTATAGAAAAAAAAGGCAACCAGAAGTAGAAAAGAAACTGTCCTATTTGTTCTGCCTCGGGCTTTAAAAATACAATTATTAGAACTTGAATTAACATTAAAAAATCAGTATCAATATACTTTTTTTATAAAAATCTCAATATATATGTTGTACTTATTTATGAGTGTTTTTCATTGAAACACGGTAGACTGAGACTACACTGACTGACTGACACTGAGTCAAAATCTTTTTGGATTGTGGCCTGTTTTGGCTCTGTTTCTGGGTTTTTTAAAATTAACTTCTTACGACATCGTTTAGACATGTTCGGCGCTGTAAAAGGACGTGCTCTCCAATCGACGTGATGCACAACACTGGTCGCGGGAAGCTCGCGTTGAGTGCGGTACGAGTTGAGTCTTTCCTACACTGGACCAAACCAAAGCTATGCCATTTGCACGACAGAGAAATTCACTTTTTTGCTTGCCGCACCACAGGGAAGTTGCATCAGGGGTGATTTAGGCCTCGCTTCGCACTTAACGTGTTAAAGTGGAGCTGAAACCTCACCACAAAACATCCCAGCTTAACTTTGCGCGACGACATCTCGATTTTGATTGGTCGAATACTATATTTACCGATGAAAAAACTTTTAAATCAAGCCAAATCGGAAGATTAACTTTATGGCGCTACAATCGAACTCGGTATGATGAAGGTCACATTGTGCCTCAAAACGAGTCTGGTCGCATTACAGTAAACTTATGGGGGTGGATGAGCCTTGACGGCGTCGGAGAATTGGCGTCGTTAGAGATGAGGGCTACGGCCATTAATTATGTGTCGCTTTTGGAAGAAGTGATGCTGCCTACTGTGCGCGTAGTGTATCCTGTAACGGAATTCCCACACATTACTTACGTTCAAGGTAATGCACGGATACACACAGCCCGTGCTACTATGGCGTGGTTCTACCTGCACCGTGACATTCGTCCCATTCAATGGCCCGCTCGGTCTGCTGATTTAAACCCTATTGAAAATTTATGGGGGCTTATGGTTCAACGCTGGGACTGTCAAAATGAAAGAAACCCTCAAGCTCTTAGATCACACTGTGCTCAAGTATGGGATGATATTAGAGGTAATGATTTATGCACGCGTCTTGTTGCATATGTGCGAGATAGACTACGTGCCGTCATAGCTGCAGAGGGAGGTTATACTAGATATTAAATAAAGATTTTCGAAGTATCTATTTTATTATTTCTTTATATTCTTATTTATAAAACTTAAATATTAGTTTTTTCAAAGAAGGTTTTCTATATATTTAAACTTGATAATAGTCAGTCCATCTCCTAGAGCAGAGATGGCGAACCCATGGCAATTCGGGCACGCCAATCATTTATGAAATTTCTATTTTCAACTACGTATTCTTGCAAGTCATTTTTAGAAATGAACTCTAGTTAAGCTTCCATACTGCTTAGTAACAAAGTACGAGCCTGCCCTAATGTGAGATGTTTAGCACCTAATTTGCAACAGCAGAAATCACACTAATTTGAAGTTTTAAAAATTTTTTTTTTTTTAATTTGAATTTAAATATTAAATATTTCGATTGCTGTAAACATTTCGAGCTGCAAGTATCTAAATAGCTTTAAGTTAACAGCAATTCGTTTAATTTTTCTCCATTATTATTAAGTAACAGATTTTTTAACGGCACGTCATAGGTACAGTATTGTTTTTTTCATAGAAAATGGCACATTCATTAAAAAATGTTTGTCATCCCTGTCCTAGAGTGATTGATTGTCATATTAGAAAAAATATGATCTATGGTCATCAAATTATTATGAAATAGACATTTAGAAGTTATGACTTACATGTGTGCATGCAATTGTGATCCTTAAGGTGGTAAACATTTTCTGACCGCGACCATACAATAGAGTTTATTTGATGTTATTATAATTTACTACTATTATTTTTCAGAGCGCGAATACGTATACAGAGAAAGCTGAGAATGTCAAATTTAATATTCAAAAATCATAACTTTATTTAATATATTGTAAAAAGATATAGGAAAGGAAGGGGTAACATGTGTTTACAAAATTATATATTTTATAGCTATGAATTCTTATAAATTTACACAATTTCATGACAAATCAGTCGGTATGGTCTTGTCAAATTTTGTCACAAGACTCGGAAAAATAAACAAAAATTAACTTTATTAATATTATAAATTTATTTTTATCAATCTTAAAAAAGCTATAGTTTAATGGCCTTTACGCAATTTTACTTGAAAATCTCCGTCCACATAGTTTAAAGATTGTTTTCAAACTAATGATGTAAGTAAGTCAAATCAGAACATTCTCGGAAAGGTATAAATAAAAACACTTATTCTGTATCGGCGACTTCGTGGCTACGAAATGGTGTTCATCGAACTTAAATTGAGTCATTTCGTGTTTATGTTAGATCATCACCGTGGAATAATTTTATATTAGACATTTATTTATGGAATACATTGAGATACAAAAATCAGCCTTTAAGATGCATCAATTTCTTAGTATTCCGTAACAAAAATTGAACGGCGACGGAACACTTATGGATCATTTTATTGTATCCAAATTGTGATTGTAGTTGAAATTTTGGAAGAGTTAAGAGTTACAGTAAGAATGAACTTATCTATAGTTAAAAAAAATATGTAATGTATTAAAACTTCATGAAAAAGGTACGTACGTTTTCTAGTTTTATGAACCTGTATCTTTCATTGTCATAACACTTATCGCCGACGGGGTAGGTGATGGTCACAAAATTTTAAATAGCAACTTTTAGAAACAAAATATTAACTGGTGAGCAGTGAGTAATGCTCGTATTCCAGACCCTTATTAACAGTATTCCATTCCGACGTGTTTGTTTGTGAGCCTACAACCTATAGCAGACACAAACCAGACTCGAGATAAATGTTATAATTTGTTTTTGAGCCTACAAACTATAGCAGACACAAACCAAACTCGAGATAAATGTTACAATGCCGATTTTATCACTCTTTGTTGACCCTATCGGAAACCTTGGCCCTCGTAGTTTTCAAGTTACTTCCTTTAAACTCAAAAAGAAATAAATAAACTCACACCATTACTATACCATTTACATTAAATAAAAATCCTTTTTTTTTTATACCACTAATGTGGCAAACAAGCTTACGGTCCGCCTGATGGTAAGCGGTCATCGTAGCCTATGGCATCACTTGCCGGTTAGTGTGTTAGAAAAATTTAGTTACAATTATTTTTATGGAGCTCAGTACAATATTTCTATTTAACAAAAGACACTGGGACGAAGTAGCGATATCGTAAGAATGAATTAAAGTGATGGAAAAATACTTAAGGCTATAGCATATCCTAGCAAAAGCGTGCCGTTTCGACTATTGTACACCGTGACCGCACGTTGAAAATCTCGAATTGCTCGGTTTTTCGTCGGTATAAAATTCAAATACTTATTTAGAACTATGAAATTAGCAAATTCACTTGGTCATATTAATATATATTTTAAGAAACAAGAATCAAGGAAATATCACTCTTAGTTTTCGAAACAATTTTAATTAAAACCCAAAAATAGAGCGGTTTTTTTTCTAACTGTTTTAATAGCCAAATTATTATATTAGCAAATTCACTAAATTTAGATTTGAACTATAATACATATATGTATTTGTTTTACGTCAAAACTTGTACTCAGGACTGTAAAAAAATTATTCAAATTCTAGAGAACTTAACTCGTTTGCGTATGACATCATCTTAATTTGTTATGTTTGCTTTGATGTTTGATTTGGGTTTGTTTAGCAAATAAAAAATTTACAGTTCAGCACAGACAAAATGGCGGACCTGGGTTAATTACTAAATAAGTTTAGTCAGCATCTGTTCATGGGAATCAAAGTTAGGGTAATAAAATCGATAATGTATAAAAAATTTAAGCCTATATATTTGCATCAAATAAAAAATAATTCAAAGTACTTTTGTAGATATTTTATCTTTGTAATGGTAAGGTCGTTAACAATAATAAAGATTAACATTAATACAAATAGAATTGAAAGGTGTTTTACTCTCAGATAATAAAGATGTCTGTAAATAACATGTTTCTTACGATATCTGTTATAGTACGGAATACTTATCACGTAAGTTATATTTGTTTTTGTTGCGAAATGACGCAAATCCATTCTCAGTAAAGAAATAAAAATTGGTCTTGATATACTAATTAATGTCATGAAGTAAATTAATAATATTATTTTAAATTTTTTGCCGTGTACATTTATAATTCGGCATGTTTATATGTTAGAAAAACCTATGACGTAATACCCAAAAACAGTGTTCTTCGTAAACGCTTTTTTGAGTTCAAAGAGCAAAACATTTTAATTCTTGCTTGACGTTTTCAAATAGCCTATGTCCTCTTCCGTGGCTCAAACTTTCTCCATGCCTTTCATCTTAATCGGTACAGCGGCTTAAGCGTGAAGAGGTAACAGATCGACAGACATACATAGTTACTTTCGCATTTATAATATTAGTATGGATGGATATAGGCTGTAGAGAACTTATTTCGACCTTCGTACTAGTTACAAACTGTGCTACTGTATCGCATCTGATTTGCAACTGTTTTGCAATTTTTTACTGGATCCTGCGACTGTTGCTTGTTTTGGCAATCGCAAGCGACTTAAGAGTGCACCTATGCAGAGACATAAACAAAGAGAAGCTCAGTATGACTGAGACAGCCAACCCACAAATCTTGCTAAAATTCAGGAAAATGTTATTTATAAAAAAACTACAATAGTTACTGTAAGACTGCTTCAAATAAATTGAGATTTTTGTTATTGCAAACATTAAAAAAGAACGTTTAAAATATTACAAATAGTAATTATAAATTTATTTATATAGAAATAAGAAGAATGAAAAGTTAAAAAATAAAATAAAAACAAGGTATCACAAAAAAAAACAAGCATTTTAAGATTAAAGTATCACGTTATTAGATCTTTGAATGGTCGGCAATGCGCGAGTGATGCCCCTGGTGTTGCAAGCGTCCAAAGACTGCGGTGACCGCTTACCGTCAGGCGAAAACGCAAGCTTGCTTGCCACTAGCCAAGATATAAGTTTTCAAATGTCAAAATGTAAGCATATTTGTGTGCTAAGATCCCGAGACTCAGAATACTTAGGGAACCATAGGGATTTCAACTGAAGATTATCAAATAGCGCAACTGTTGCTAAATCACGGGCACGAGTCAGTTATACTTATTCTTAGATTATACTTATGTAACGTCTAAGATCACTCTAGGCCGTTTTTTTTAATTTCTACGGATTTGATCTTAAAAAGTTTTTCGAGGTTGATTAACATTCCCATCCTCTTTTTTTTGGCATTGTCTTTTCTATAAAGCAAAAAAATATGATACTTTTATTCTTTAAAATATAAGAATCTATTTGTTTTGTTTGTACACAACGTGAACACGGGCGTACGTGAATTGTGTTGTACATTATTGACATTTCAGTCTTGTTTCCACTTTATAATAATTGTGGTATGTATGTATGGAGTATTAGATAATAATTGTGGTAATAAAATTTTGCATTATCAAACGTAGCTGACATTTAGAATATTTTTTTAAGTGTCCAATTCAAAGACTGTATTAAGAGTATACACCTTACAATACAGATTAAGCGAAGAATCAATAAAAAGAAAATATTTTTCTATATTTCTATGTACCATTATACAAAATAAAGTACTAAATCATGAAATCATAAACCGAATATTTTATTAAAAAATAAGTTATAAGGTAGAGTTATTTTGCCTTCATTGACAACTAAGCAGTTTGCATATGGATTATGAAGGGTAAGACATGGTGCCTAGCGGCTACATCACATGTTTTTGATATTTACTTATCTATAAATGAAAAATGTAATCGCTAAGTTACAAATTTTGATGTACAGATAAATTGTTATGTTATTTTCAGTTTACGTTTCGTATGTAAGAAATTATATACTTTTTTAGCCAATCCAAACTAATATTTATTTTTAAAAGTCTGTTTGTTTTTGCTCTACTTATATATCCCAGAAAAGTCAATAGTTCCCACAGGAATCACAACTGAATTTCCCTTTTTCGAGCTATAGCTTGCTAAAGGACTTGCAGTAGAAATCCCACGCCGATTAACGAATTCAGAGCGGACGAAGCTGCGGGAAAAACGAGCTTTTTTTTAAAATAACTTTTTGAATACAAATCTTTAAATTTTTACTTAGAATTTGTAACAGACTGGCCATCAGGTCTGTTATATTATTATAAGATTTTTTTTTTTTTTTTCGACTTCTGTCAATCAATGTACCTTTTGGCGCGAATCTTAAGAAGGAGAGTTGTTTTTTTTGTGTTTAGTTTCTCTAAATTAATTTAGTGTGTTTTGATGTATATATTTTAGCAATGTTTTACGAAAGCGTGTTAAGAATTGTGTAGCGACGGCTCATGAATAGTGAATTATGAAGAAATAAGCAGCTGGGTCCCATTTTTCATCCAGACTGCAGATTTGCGATACGGAACTAACCCGCTCCAGCCGGTATATTATAAGTTTTCACAATAGAAAATAAATATAAAAGGAAAAAAAATATATATAATATAAATTTTAAAGCTTATATCAGTGTGTTAAGTTACCAGGCCTCACTCATAAAGAAAACAGCACAAGTTTTGATAAGCAAAATCAAAATAAAAAATAAGCATAGTTCAACATAAGACATTGATATAATGTAGCTTTTACTATCAAACATAATCAATTACATTTATTATATGTGCATGTGCTGTAGCAGAATAAATATCATTATGCCATAAACAAATAGCTAATTTTCACAGTAGTTCCACTACGTAATATAATGCCAGATAGGGTGTACTTCGGCTAGGACTCTGCTTTAGTGCAGCAGCCCTAAAACACATCGGCAGCGATACGTTCACGGGTAGCACCAACTTTCTTAAGAACCAATAACAGCTACCACCGAAACTTGGTGACCGAGCGTGGTCCAAGTCACAAAATACATATTTGAATGCTAAGAAAGCTGTATAGTAATGTATTTATTTACTGTAATTAATTCGTCAATTGTTATTTATTTGATTGCCATAACACTTAATAAAAATAATAGTTCACATGAAAGCCTTCGGTGATCCGTGAACCAAATGTTAATAATGAATAACTAGTTTAAATAGTTATTAATTCTTTCTAGATACAGCAGCTAATTGCATATATTCTAAGTGCAAAAATGCTTAAATATTCAGTCAGCCAACGTAAAGTACAACTATTTTAGTACCATAAAACGTGTGTCTATCGTATTATTTTTCCCAAATCGGTTGAGAAAAATACATTTAAATAATTTCGCAATATATTTTTTGCGAATTTGTTTGACATTTATTAGTTCCTAAAAAATAATTTCTATGTTCAATATTCAGTTTATAGTCGATTATAACATGCAATCTTAATCACCATTGAATACAATAATAATTTAGTAGATTTACCTATACCGCAAAGCATTACCAGTAATTATTTGACAGAGCAGCCCTATCTTGGGACATGAAAGGACGCGCTGTAACGCCTGCGCCACGACACAAGATAATTGACATTGACTCTGGAAAATGCATAAATGGTTTTCTAAGCACGTGCGAGCCCATATAAAACAAAAAAAAAAAAAAAACTGTTAAATACCTTATTTACCTACTTAGTCCTTCCTTCCTTCCTTCTTCGATTTGGAGACCAGATTTCGCATTATTGCATATCATTTCTCCAGAGTCATGTGTAAATATCGTCCTGTGCTTATAAATTTATGTTTGGCGAAGCGCCATATTCAAGTTTTATCGCCGCGATATTGCGCGTCCTTGTTTACATGTCCCAAGATAGGGCGGGAGTTTTGGTGTGAATCTTTCAGAAATTGCGCGTCATGTCCTGCTTATTTTTTTTATAATTCACTATTCGTGAGCCTTCAGTGCACAATTCTTAACACGCTTTTGTAAAAGATTGCTAAAATATACACATCGAAACACACTAAATGAAATTAGAAAAATTAAACACGAAAAACACCACTCCTTCTTAAGATTCGCACCAAAACTCCACCTACTTAGTCGCTAACAGCAGTAATTTGGTTTTGTAATTGAATGAATTGAATGGCGGTTCACATCAGAGATAAGAACAAATTGAATGGCAGTACACATCAGAGATCACAACAAATTTTATCAGAATTTATGGCAATTAAGTATGGCATCATCACAGGACAATGAACGGGAATGAAACTAAAGAAATGGTTTCCGTTTTTTTCATTCAGTTGCAAAACTCACACTAAGCGTCCAGGTAGCTGAAAAGTTACTTAAAATAACATATCTACTGATTAAGTGCTACCGATAAAAACAGCTTATGTCCTTCCATGTTAAAGTTAATTAGGTTAAGTACGATCAGTCAATGACTCCGATACTATACGTATACCCTGTAAGTATATATGCAAATGATATGTAAATAACGTACCTAATAACATAAAAAAAATAATAAGAACAAGATACGTATACCAGTCAGATTTATAAATATATTTTTTGGTTAAATTAGTTAGGTATAATGTACCTATAATAATATGTGATTTATATAACAATAAGATAGTATATTTTTTTATTAACTAGTAAACCACCGCGATTTTGCCGTATCGTACGGAACCCTAAACTTTTATATATAAAATCATAGTTGATATTTATCTTGGCAAATATAAAAAAAATCGGTGGTCGCTGAGGGGTTTTGATCATACCTTGTGTCCTGAGTGACGAAGTTCGAGCCCGGCGTGTACCAATGAATCTTTTTCTAAATTTTTTATGTGCATTGATTATTCACACATAATGGCTCTTCGGTGAGGAAACATACATGCGTCAAAAAAAAGGCGTTTGTGAAGTCTTCAATCCGCACCGGGCCCGACTGTGGACTATGGCCCAAATCACTCTCGTTTAGGGTAGGTCCCGTGCCCCAACAATAGGGATGGATGATGAAGAATTGACCCGTCCAAAGACAAACTCGCAACGTCACTTTGAATTACTAAAAACTTGTGCCTACGAGTGTTAGATAAATTATATGAATCTAGCTTTAAATCTAAACGAACATTTATTTTTTTTCTTTAATAGCTAATTTTTTTATGTTTTAATTTTTAAGTTTGGCAATATGTCAGGAGATTTATTGCTGGTATCACAGAAGCCTGAACATTAATTTCATTCATACATTCGGTCATCGCCTTTGATGCTGAAGAAAAACCAGCCTTTTGACTCGGTTCAACGACGGACTGTTAGAGTTGTCGACGATGCAAAACTCACTTGCCGTATCGAACCCTTAAGTCTGAGGAGAGACTTTGCCTCCCTGTGTGTGTTATACCGCTTGTACAATGGGATGTGTTCTGAGGAATTGTTCGAAATCATGCCCATGGCTACTTTCTACCTTTGCACCGCTCGCCACATTCTCACACTTTAGAACTGAAATGGTCGACGCTTGAGTTGAGGAATGAGCTCCCTGCCAAGGTTTTTTTTAAGGACTACAGTATGAGGTTCTTCAAGAAAGAAGTAATTGGATTTTTGAAGGGTCGGCAACGCGCGAGTGATACTTCTGGTGTTGCAAGCGTCCATAGACCACGGTGACCGCTTACCATCAGGCGGACCGTGTGCTTATTTGCCACCTTAGTGGTAGTAGTGGTATAAAAAAAACACACACACACACACACGACACAGTATAAATCTATAAACAGATAATAACCTTAAAACTTATACAATATTTTTTGTTCCATAGTATACAATCTGCCTAGGCAAATTGCAATAGGGCGAATTATATCATACAATTTGTCTGCGACTTATATATCACACACCAAGTTTAATATCTATCGCCGCCATACTGTCTTCAGCAAAGTCAATTGGTATACATGAGAATACCAAACGACAGACAGGTTACACAAAATGCTTAGTAAAAACACCACATGTTTTTCTCTGAATCTCTGCTTCTTCAAACTCCACTAACATGAATGCTTGCAGTAGTTGCGGTGTATCACCTCTCAATTTAGATTGCATTTGCATCACCCGCCTGTGTACCGCTTCTTTCCTGTATTCCTCGTTCCTCGAGCCCTTGCAGTGCAACGTTGGCTGGTAAGACTCTGGAACGAAATATAGATAACGTAATTTTTGAAGTGAAATTTCTTTAGCGGCTTTTTTGTGATGGGTAAAAAATTTAAACTCGCGTCAGGACACGTGACCTTTATTTACATGAGGTTAGTTTTTATTTTTAGTATATGGCGATTATGAATAGTATAGGGAGGTTAGATATGGGATTTTAATTCTATGACAGATTGAGATGTTAAGTATACTACGTCAAAAAAGTAAATAAACAAACATTATTATTTATAATAAATAAATATGTATACGAAGTGATGGGAAGTAAATAGCAAGTAAGTTTTCACTTCTGCCGGCACTGCCGGAGTGCAACCCGTTTTTAAATTTAAATACGAAATTGTATGACGGTTCGCGTAAGACCTTCCTGCAAATTTTCATCAGGATCGATGCCAAGGCAGAAGCATTCAAACGAACGGACGGACATTATAAAGCTATAAGGGTCCCGTTTTTGCCATTTGCTTACGGGACCCTAAAAAGGAGAATTCAACTATGTTATTTTATTGGCAAATTATACGATTGTTGATAGTTTGAAACGTGATTAGGATATAGGATAGGATATTAAAATTTAAAAGTCCTGACAAAAAGACTGATTCCTATAGAAAATCCTGACATTTTGTTTCAATGGTAACTCTAAATAGTTTCAAATATTTGTTCTAAGTGTTGACAGATGCATCAAAGACGTAAAAATCGACATCTTCCACCACCTCTGTAATTCATGCCCATGTGTCTAAAGATCCTTTTAACAAAAAACTCTCACACTGTTAAAAAATCCGGCCACAATCCTGACGAAAGCGAAAAAATCCTGACATTGCAGGACAAATCCCGTATGGCAAACCTAAAGAATCTAGAGACCAGGAAACTTAACAATTCACAAATTGTAAAAAAATTCGAACAAGAGACCTTTGAGATGGCAGCCCGACGTACTACAACTCATCATCATCAGATCATACTTCCACATCATAAAATCAAATAGCAGCCGATTACAATAAGCTTATAATATACATATTTATAATTTCTCGCCTTAATGATAATGACAGCAGCGTTTTGACGCAAAAAGAGTTATTGAAATACAACTTTCAATTTAATGTTTACATCAACACCTTCATTAAAAATGTATAATAGATACTTATCTATAACCAAATAGGTCATCAACTTTATTGTAGCCTTGTAATAATCGGTTTTGTAATTGCACATAACCTTTGAATAGTCTGAGTAATTTACCGTTTTGCATCATCTTTACATTACCGCGTACAGTACCGTTGGATACGGTCAGAATGACGTAAACTGTTGTCATAATATTTAGCATCTACATACATACATTAGTAGATTTACTACTATTTAGTTCGTTTCTATATGTAAATAGAATTAAAGTGTCTATCTATGTCGTTTTTAGCACTTAGGTGACAAACTAGCATACCTACCACATACCTTTATCAATAGGTCTGCCTGATCTGCAGTGATAACTGTAGAAGCGTTTTGTTGACAGGCATTATACGAATTGAATGCGCTCAATGCTCTCTATGCGCACATTTGATCGTTCCGGACCGCATTTAACGCATTGGCTGCACATGGGCGGGAGGTAGAGTAGTGGATGCGCTGTCAAATTTAAGAAAATGCTAAGTCTTTTTTTAGTCTATAATAAATTTTTGTAACAATATTTTGACAATTAATAAGTAATTAGTCTATAGGATTTTTATTAAGCAGATACCTATTTAAAAGTCGATTTAATGTATTTATATTATATGTTATTTTATTGTAACGTCTCTACAACTAAATTAGCTATCAGACTCCATAATATCATCAAAAAGCTTAAACATTTCAAAAAATTAGTTATTATGTATAATTTTAGTATCTGATAGAGAAATACGATGCAACAAACTTTTCTGACCCCGGTGTCTGTCGCTAGTGTCGCATAAGTTCACAGCATTTTAACTTAGCGACTGTAGTTTTTTGTTTGAACACCAGGTCTAAAAACTTTAAGCACTACAATATTCGTGCTGTGAAGTACATTAATAAATACATAAATGTCTTTAAACTTTCTTTCTTGAATCTTTAAAAATAAACTTCAATAATTTTAAGAATCTGTACAACCTGTTTAAGATGCGGTACTACCTACGTGACAGTAAAAACAAGGACGACGCGATATGTAACTAAACGTGCGTGAGTTGTGCAGCTACATCGTTATTCACTGAGATTTTCGTTGAAATACATGAAATAAATTAATAGTTTATTATTTATACATCATTGTCATCAAAATAATGCGTTTTGACTTTTCGCAGGGTTTATAAAGCACTATCACGGCTATGCTTAAGCAAAGTTGTAAACTTGGGGATCGGCGTGAAAGAGATCTGCTGCCAGGCGAGGTGTTATGCCGGGGGACCGCCGTGGTGCTCTTAATTTTTTTTTTATCTTAACTGACTATGCAGTTGGCTGATGCAGCCATTAGGTACTGCTCCATCGGGCCTTTGTGGCAAGACTCTGAAGGAGTTTTAGCCCATATAGCACCCAACGCTCAAGAGCTCCCCGCGTGGGTAGCCTCGGCTTGGGTTGTCGCTCTTGGGGTCGTCCCTTCGACCAGCGTGACCCAAAGGTGAGTCAGCGCCAGGAGGGAAGTTCCCCGTTACGCGGCTGCGATTACGAGTGAGTAGTAGTAGTTTCGAGAAGCGCCCCGGCAATCTTTGATACCTCGTGTATCCGTGCGTTCGCCGACGAACCCGGGGACGTCGGCGTCGTGTTAGGGGGGAGGCCCTATCCGGATAGAGAGATCTTCGTCTGGGGCCGTTAGTACGTGCGAGACCGCCTAAAAATAGTTTTTCGACCATGCCGAGGTCGGTCGGAGGGATAATAGGTTGTGGATCGGTTCGGACACTTAATTGGCGCTTCGATTTCTGTATATGGTGAACTACCTGAACTATAAATCAGTTTAAAGTTCAGAGTACGTCTGTTCGCCGTGTGGTGTTAAATGTAAACTTGTGCGTGTAAATCTCGATATGAATCGGATATATATTTTGTTCCTTTTCTACATACATTGTCACTAGTACAATCGAAGTTTTATTGGAGTTGCTTGAGTGTGTCATGCTCTCTCAAAGTGTCTCTGCGGTGGTGGCATGTGTGTCGGGTCGTTACGTTCCTTAAAACATGGTTGAGCGAAGCAATGGCTGATTCATGTGTCATACTTGTGAACGGGTGCCGCCTATGGAGGCTGGTCTGCTCTTGCAAACTTCTTTGTATTCTTAGTGTTAATTTCGCTCATCGGTGTAGGATTTCAACGGCAACTCCTCAGTTATGGGGGAATAAAACCGGATAATACTTGACGTTTTCAAGTAGCTTATGTCCTTTTCCGGTACTCAAATTATCTGCATGCCAAATTTCATCTTGATCGCTACAGCGGTTCCAGCGTTAAGGAGTAACAGACAGATTTACTTTCGTACTTATTATGTTTATTATTATATTATTTTCATGGATAGTATGGATAGTTTTATATGTAGTATATGTAAGTATATGTATGTGCATATGATTGTGCAAAAATAAAATCATGATGGCGCTAATGCCACTAGTACTATTAAATATCGGAATACTCTTAAATATCTGAATTCCTTCACTCGATTGACGATATTTGATGCTTCACATGGTGCGCCTATGCTACATAAAAACAAAAAAATAATAATTGACATGTTTGACATGTTTTTAGTTGCTTACTTACTTATTTTTATTACTGAATAAGTGTTTCGGTACATATTTTATACTCTTTAGCTAATTAAAGTATTGTATTATTACTTTAAATAGAACTTCTTGCCAGATCTTTTTGGCAGAAATTAACATTGTTTACATTGTATTGACGATTCAAAAGTGTTCTTAGAAACCTATTTGAATAAATATAGTTTGATTTCATTTGATTTGATTTGCCGAAGAAACTTTGATAGTGCGATGTAGGACGCGTGACGTTTTGCTTGTAGCGGTACGATATGATCTGCTACAAACTAATAGCACTTAAAAATTTTAAGATTTCGTTGCCAAAACTTTAAAAAAAACAGTGAAAAGTGGTCAGATTAGGATATTTTTCTATCGAAAAAAGTTCTTTAATCGTGTTTTCAGGGTCTGAAACATATCCCAAAGAACACACTCATTACATTTTAGTCGGATCTGCTTAGCGTATCCGGAGAAACTTTTGCCAAAAAAAAAAAAGTTTGGTAGTATAGCATCTTAATTTTACAGTCCTGATTTCTACTGAAAAGCGTGGGCACATTACTTACTCTTTTTAGTCATAACAAGAAATTCTAAGTGACATTGCTGTAGGGAATAGACGGAACGGAGAAAGACATAACAATACCTGTAATATGGGTACCAGATAACGGATGCAAATACTGATATCCCTTTTTTTGTAAATATGTAAGTACACTTATTTCAAATTATAAATAAATACTTAAATAGCGAAAATGCAGTCAAAAGATTAACTTCTAGCCAGGACTTGAACCTGCGATCCTTACATTCCGTGTAATAACTCCACCACTGAGCTACCGAGGCACAAGTCTGGCCGATGAAAATCCAAACCACATCTTTGATCTTAAAGAAGTCTCATGAAAGTAATTATTTATATTGATTGATGATATAGCCATAGATATGGCATGTATAATATATTTTCTTCTATGACTCTTACCTTGAGTGAGTCATAAACATGTCATAAACGAAAAAAGCTTATTTCTATGTATGTATATTTACATTGTATTTTTTACTTCTATGAAGATTTTTGTGTGTTTAGGGGCGTTTTGTTGACGAGCATTATAAGCATTGAATGCGCTTAATGCTGTCTAATGCGCACATTCGATCGTTTTGTTGACCAAAAATGAATGCGCTATGACGTCACTTCCGGACCGCATTCAACGCATTGGCTGAACTTGCTCGGGAGGTAGTGTAGTGGATACGCTGACAAATAGTGAACGGCCATATTGTTTGTTTACATTTAGCTCTCAATGCTGTCAACAAAACGCTCTTTTATAAGATTGATGTACTAGGACTTTATAAGTCACTAGGCGTTATAAATTTTAAAATATAGGCATACCCAGACTTAAGCCAAACACATGTGTTCACCACATAAATGTTTTCCTGTGGGTATAGAACCCGCGTCCCTCGGTAAAACACAATGCAGCCTGCATTAGTAAGCAAGGATTATGCGGTAATTACTAATTGATTTACCATAGTATTATGTAATGGGGTTTTAATGCTGTATCACTCGCGTGAAGTTTTTTTTTATTCAACTGTACATATATAAATACATGTATAAAGAACTGTATAAGTATTAGTATCTTAATCGCCTTGCCCTACGACATAGTTTACAACTTAATAAAGTTGACATGTTATTTATAAAACAATAATAGTTGATACAATTAAGTAGGTAACTTTAACAAGTTCGATGATTGATAAAAATGATATGAAAATGTTTTGTTCAATTGTTGAATATGGAGTTAATTTGGTTCATAACTATGTAACATGCAACAAACTTTTCTGGGTTGGATATATGGTCGCTAGTGTCGTATAAGTTTACACCATTTCAATAGTTTTAATTTTTGCCCACCGGGTCAGAAAAAGTTTCTTGCACTGTATTGCTATTTATAAGGCTTGCAGAAAAGCTAAAATTCTTAAGCAAAATGCATATGAGGCTTGGACCACGGCTCGTTATAATAAGGATCCGAATATTTCTGAGTTAAAACGCAAATTAAATGCTGCCTCGAGGTTCAGTAAGAAAGCAACTGCCAGAGCAAAATTCCAATTCATCGGCAAAATAGGTGGGCGACTTGCGAGCTATCCTTCTGGGAGTCGTGCTTTCTGGTCGCTTGCCAAAGCTGCCGAAGGGAACTTCTGCCAGTCGTCGTTACCACCACTGCGAAAGACCGATGGTGACTTGGCCCATAGTGCTAAAGAGAAAGCCGATCTACTGGGCAGTCTCTTTGCCTCGAACTCGAATATGAACGATGAAGGCGCTGTACCACCTACTATACCGTGGTGCGGTAAGTCCATGCCGGAAATCTCCATAACGCAGCGGGAGGTCAGGCGGGCGTTGCTTTCTCTAGACGTTCATAAGTCGAGTGGGCCAGACGGTATACCAGCAGTGGTGCTTAAGCAGTGTGCTCCTGAGTTATGTCCTGTACTCACGAGCTCTTCACGCTTTCCTACCACACTAGGCAATTTCCTTCAAAACAAACTGCGAATGTGCACCCGGTGCCCAAAAAGGGCGATAGATCAGATCCATCGAATTACAGGCCTATCGCTATTACCTCTCTCCTCTCTAAGGTGATGGAGCGTGTGATCAACACACAGCTTCTAAGATACCTAGAAGTACACGATCTGGTCAGTGACCGTCAATATGGCTTTCGCCACGGTCGACTCGACTGGTGACCTTCTAGTATATCTCACACACCGATGGGCACTAGCCATTGAGAGTCAGGGGGAGGCATTGGCATGTAGCCTGGACATAGCGAAGGCGTTCGATCGGGTCTGGCACCGCGGTCTTCTATCGAAGTTGCCATCTTACGGAGTGCCCGAGGGTTTGTGCAAATGGGTGGCTAGCTTTTTGTCCGGCAGACGCATACGAACTGTAGTTGACGGTAGTTGCTCTGATAGCATGGACATTAATGCTGGTGTCCCGCAAGGCTCTGTGCTGTCTCCTACGCTGTTTCTACTGCATATCAATGACATGTTGGACATCAACAACATACATTGCTATGCAGATGACAGTACTGGAGACACTTTTTACACGGGTCGTGCAAACATCCTTCGTTCCGTTGTGGAGGAAAACCGCGGAGAACTTGTGTCTCAAATCGAGACCACACTGTCCCAGGTCTCTGACTGGGGACGGGTAAACTTGGTCCGATTCAACCCTACAAAGACACAAGTGTGCGCGTTCACCGCTAAGAAAACTCCATTCACTGTGGTCCCACAATTCCAGAACACTCCCCTCTCCATCTCCAAGAGCATTGGGATCCTTGGTGTCGACATCTCCAGCGATGTTCAGTTCCGAGATCATTTACAAGATAAGGTAAAGCTGGCGTCCAAAAAACTTGGTGTACTCAACAGAGCGAAGCAGTACTTCACGTCGGGGCAAAGGTTGTTACTTTACAAGTCGCAAGTCCGGCCCCATATGGAGTACTGCTGCCATCTCTGGGCAGGTGCACCCGGATACCAGCTTGACCCTTTTGACTCGGTTCAACGACGGGCTGTGAGAATTGTCGACGATCCCAAACTCACTTGCGGTATCGAGCCCTTAAGTCTGAGGAGAGACTTTGCCTCACTGTGTGTGTTCTACCGCTTGTACAATGGGTTGTGTTCTGAGGAATTGTTCGAAATGATGCCCACGGCTACTTTCTACCATCGCACCGCTCGCCATCGGCAGGGAATTCATTCTCACACTTTAGAACCTAAATGGTCGCGTACAGTGCGGTTTCAGAGAAACTTCCTCCCGCGAACGCTTAACTTGTGGAATGAGCTCCCTGCCAAGGTTTTCTGCAAGGACTACAGTATGGAGTTCTTCAAGAAAGAAGTTATTAGATTTCTGAAGGGTCGGCAACGCGCAAGTGATACCCCTGGTGTTGCAAGCGTCCATAGGCTACGGTGACCGCTTACCATCAGGCGGGCCGTAAGCTTGTTTGCCACCTTAGTGGTATAAAAAAAAAAAAAAAAAAAAAGGCTACGTAGGTGTAATTCAAATATAGTCTACATATCAGCTCCCAGCCAATCTGAGGACTAGATTTTTGAAGGGTCGGTAACATGCGAGTGATGTGTTGCAATACGCGGCGGTGACGGAAAGCAAGCTTGTTTGCCACCTTAGTGGTATTGACAAAAAGCAAAATCTAAAGTAGCAAATGAAAAGCTGAAGTCAGTTCGACTGTGAGATCAAAGTAAAACTTCAGTGTGCATTTCTTATTGTACCTACTCTGTTACTGCTACACTGATTCCTTCCTTCCTTCTTCGATGTGGAGACCAGATTTCTTATTATTGCAAATCATTTCTCCAGAGTCATGAGTAAATATAGTCCTGTGCTTAAATCTAAGTTTGGCGAAGCGCCATATTCAAGTTTTATTGCGATGTCGCGCGTCCTCGTTTTCGAGTCCCAAGTTAGGGCGGGAGATTTGGTGTGCATCCTTCAGAAATTGCGCGTCATGTTCTGCTTATTTCTTCATAATTCGCTATTCATGAGCCTGCGCTGCACAATTCGTTTTCATAAAACACTGCTAAAATATACACATCGAACACTAAATAAATTTAGAAAAATTAAACAGTAAAAAATACCACTCCTTAAAATGCGCGCCAAAACTCCCGCACGGATTATTAATCTTTTAACTTTTTTCATGGTTGATTTAGTTAGAATAACATAACTATCGGTGTGTTACATTTTGGGATAAAGTATCATTATCTTCGTTTTTTTGTTACCCGTCAATCTTTAGTTTAGCATTGGTATTAATTTTTTTTTTATTATCTGTAACAAGCTGTCAGGTGTTCGTTTACATATTCGTATTTTTGTTACTTTTGTTATTTTGCCACCGATAAATTAAACTTTTCGACTCGTATGTAAATCTGTCAAACCTCCTATAGATACATATTTATGATCTATGGTAGTATGAGTGTAACGGAGCATGTATACGTCAACCGTTCGTTTTGCAACCAATTATTTATAAAATAGTAGTAACTTAACGGTTCAAAGTGGTTTTAAAGTGATTTTAAAGCTACACGAACGATAGGTATCGGTTGCAAAACTGGCGTTTCTATCAAAAGTGAGAAAACTAACACACTCTTTGAATATCCTTTTAGGATCAGATTGTACTGTTAACACGGATTTTGGTGTAACAAATATAGTAAAAAGTTTACGAAAAAGGCACAAAAATCGCGTCATAATGGCGACGGCTGTGGCGAGGGAGTTAAAACCACCTTAATTAGGTTGAGTTTTTAAATGTTTATTTTATAAACATACATTGTTATTATTGTTACTGTAAGTTTTTTACTTTTTATCGTAATTTAAAACATTAGCAATAGATAACGAATAGAAAAGTAATACATACATTTATACTCTAATATTCGCGACACCGAGGGTGTTTAAGTGAAATATCAGACGCAAGCGAATACACACATAGGTTTTTGTATATACAATTAATGTTGCGGTAAGACCCGGGCCGGTGGTTTTTTTTCTTAACGGTCTATGCGGTTGGCTGATGCAGCCATTACTGCTCCACCTGACTTTTGCGGCGAGACTTTTAAGGAGCCCACATAGCGCCCAACGCTCAAGGGCAAATAGTTTACATATTTATATAAAGCACGTCTGAATATGTCACAAAAAGAGGCATTTTTTGGATTTTCTCAGGGCCCCAATTAAAAAAAAAAAGAAATCACATAAAAAAAGCAAAATATACAGACATAGTGACTGTACTGTACGTAGGCCAAAATCCAGAAAGGAAACATGAGAATAGGTTTGTATAGGGAAAACCAGCCTGATATTTCCTCTTAATCAGGTTTAAACTAAAGATTTTTATTTATCCTTAGTTATCTAAATTTTATAGAGCAATATTAGCAATATATTACAAAATAATACATAAATATACCCAATTATTTCTAGCCCGTACTTTAAGCAAACATATCACGCTTTGCATTAATAAGCAAAGCGTAGTTAATAATTTAGTACCTATTTAATGTACCTATCAAATATTACATTACGGTTTTTACCCGCTGTTTGTCTCGCATAAAGAGTTATGTGTTGTACTTAGTTATTTGTTGATCAATAGAAGTTCCACTCATTTCTGCGTAAACACGCGTATCCTGTATGACGTATTTTGTTGGGATTTCTTATCACGCTGTTGGCGAAACCGAACTTTGTGAAACCGTCTGTTCGTTTATTTAGTTTATTTTAGTGGCAATTTTCCTAACTATTCGAAAAGAAAATCATTCATTTGAAAATTTAACTCATTGATGATGGTTAAAAGTGCTTTTAACTGAAATATCGGTCTTAATAATTTCGGTCAAAATTCTTAAAAGTTAAGTAGGTTATTGGCAATTACCAGAAAAAGCATATGTGAAGTTTCTTAACGTTTGTGTGCAATTTCCTTAGAAACATCATACGAATATTTTAATGATGCTGATAATATCAACTGCAGAAACAACTATCTTAACAATGATAAAAGTAGCAACTGCAGAAAGAAATACAAAATACAAAGAAGCAAAAAAGAAAACAAGAAATATATGCTAAATATAATTTTTAGAGGAAGGTAATATGGTCTCATACAAAACAATAAATTTATTCTATCATTTTTTTTATTATTATATTCTATTATTGATCGAGCATACGAAAATTTGCAAAATGTATTTCATGGGTAAAAAATACACAAATGACTTAGTCAACGCAATAAAAAAATACGGCCGAAATATGGCCATTTCTGTCGCATATTTTAGCATTACCAAATAAATCAATACCTATGTGGTACTTTTTGTTGTCCTAGAATCATGAAATTTGACACGAACTAGGTCTTTTTGTTATAACACATTAAAAAAGGTTGTCTATCTGTTTGTCAAGACCCTTTTACTCAAGAACGTGTTAAGATATCAAGTTAAAATAAATATTAAATACTAAAGTCTACGGTCACTTAAAGTTGTAAAAAAATCAGGTTTCTAAGTCAATGCAATAAAAAAATATGACCAAAATAGGTTAATTTTAGTCGCATATTCTGACAGAAATAAATCAAAACCTATGGTCCTTGCCGTTGACCTAAAATCATGAAATATGGTGTCAAGAAGCAAGATGTTACATAACACATATTGGAAGCATTAACCCAATGATGTATAAACCTGGAAGACTTAATCTCGAGATGGAAGTACTATCTAAATATACTAAGTTAGTAACAGAACCCTCGGTGCGCGAGCCAGTGTCGCACTTGGCCGGTTTCATACAACATATTTTAGAATTCTGACATCCCTTAAGAGAATACGATTCGCGTCGCCTCGCAGTGTGCTGCATACAAATACACTACTACTACAATTTTTGACACTTACTAATCAAACATCATAAAATTTTTAAGAAATGTTCTAGGAATAAATATCGAGGTCTGCATTGTGCCAGCTGTCTGTAAAACTGTATAGATTAGTAGTTATAGGGTTTTTAGTTTTTCATACATACATACATAACATCACGCCTGTTTCCCAAAGGGGTAGGCAGAGACCAAAGTCTGCCACTTGTTACGATCCTGGCATACCTCTCTTGCCTCATCTATACGCATTATTTTATTTTTCATATATAAGGTATCAAATAAGATTTCAAGTTAGTGAAAACATTTTTCAGGATTTAGGAAAACCACAGACATAGATATTCGTCTCGAGATCATGTCTACAAAATATCACGGGGTTTGATAAGTAAATATCAAAAATAAGTGGAAAATTCGTTTGTATGAAGCACGCTGCGAGACGCCGTGAGTCGTATCCTCTTAAATAATAATCATTTACAGTAAACTACTGACTTATAATGTTATTTTGTCGATTCCAGATATATTTGTTGAAAAATACTATCTTAAACAGGAAAATACGATATTTTTATGAATCACATGGCCACAAAATTTTGTTGTTCAACGTTTGTGGAGTGTCGGATTTTAATTTAAGCATCTGCTCTGATTGCACAATGTTTGTTGTTGGCGCAGCCTTTGTTTACCTCCACTACTACTACAGGCCCTGTCCTTTAAGGCTTAGGCCTAAGTCTACCGCATTGGCCCAGTGAGAATTGTCAGACGTTTCTTAGCTAGTGGCCTCTCGAATGTCAGAATTTTTTTAAAGCGGCCGCCATAAGTCAAAGTCAAAGTTATTTTTTTTATTTAAATTGGTATTTTACAAACACTTTTGAATCTTCAAAGTTATGAAGTACAATTTTTTGAGATCCGAATCACAATGTTGTTGATTTCTACCGAGAAGAATTCGGCAAGAAACTCGATAGTTACTATTTTAAAATAAAATCATAAAAACTACAAATACTATCAGTTTTCAATAAAAATTTCAAGCCGTACAATTTTATTTTATTTCCATTTTGATTTGGTTTACCTATGCCATACATCAAAAAATAGTATTTCATAACTTTGACGATTCAAAAGTGTTTTTAAAACCCTAATTTTGAATAAAAAAAATTGACTTTGACAATGCATCCTGTAATTGAGCATTTTCAGTCCCATAAGCCTTCAACACCGGACTGTAAACATGCCATAGTGTCAACAATAATCTTATATCCCCGCTTACTGTGGTCAACTTGACTGGATAATGATAGCTTAAACACGAGATATACACCCACCGGAACCCAGTTAGTATCAGTGTTTGACGTTGATGACTAATTTATGAATCAGCCCGTCATGAAAGTCCGTAGTGATGAGCCATCGTATATATGGGATGCGTTTTGACCAAGAATAGAGTGACAAACGAGCACGGCTGATAGGAATCAATCCTTGACTTCCTAAAGTATATACCATTAAGATAGTATTTAGTACGTATTTAAAAATTGCAGTATATGGACTGCAGTGCGCTTAGTCACTGGCTGGACGGAACAGGCCTGGTATGGCATATGACATTGTAGCTAGTATTTCATCTGTGACGGAAAGTTTGTTCATAGCGTCTCCTCTAGTGTAAACATATAGCTTAATGCAGATGCAGACTCCAAAGATGTTTACATCTCTATGGTGCAAAATTGGCCAAAATTAAGGGGAGCATGGCACTTAACGGCCTTGGGTGACTTATAAAGCTGGTCCGCCTTTGGTTTAATGAAGATACCACAGCTTTAAGTCATCAGCAATGGTAAAGGCGTCCAATGACGATATATCTTCTGATGGTCTACTGACTGAGTAGCAAAGACTATGGTAAGGAGTAAATAGTAATATTGACGGGGGAATAAGGTGAAATGGTTATAAGGAGCCTACCAATTGTTCGAAATTACTAAAATGTTCCATTTCCAAAGCACTTAAACCCAGTATTGATGTCAATTCGATGAATGTCGTCCGTTAAGTCCAGGGGGGGGGGTCGCTATCCGAAGTTATTCCGAACACAGTTTAAAACCAAAACTGAACTGAACTCATTGGGGACTTGTATCGCCTTTACTGGGTGACAAAAGTGGAGATGTATTTTATTT
Source organism: Apoda limacodes (assembly GCA_946406115.1). Classification (NCBI taxonomy): domain Eukaryota; kingdom Metazoa; phylum Arthropoda; class Insecta; order Lepidoptera; family Limacodidae; genus Apoda; species Apoda limacodes. Next base: position 17,139,025 of record OX291559.1, read on the forward strand.
TTTTTTTGTTTGTTTACTCCCTTCACAAGTTATACCAATATCTAAAAATATTTTTTGTGGCAAACAAGCCAACGGTTCACCTGATATTATGCCGGTAACCCTAACCTACGGACGCTTGTAACACCAGGGGCATTACCCGCGCGCTGCCGACCCTTAAAATCTCTGATCACTCCTTTCTTGTAGAGTAGTATAGTCTTTGATTTTATGAAACAAAGGTTAAGACGTTAAACAGATATTTGCTTTTCTTTAGTATTATTTTAATAAGGTTTCGGTTGCTATATATGAGCACATACATATGTAACCAACTGTGACAACAAAGTTTAATCGGTTGAACTTGTACAATATTTACCTTACCTTACACAGTAAGTATAATCGTAACCAGTTGTGTAAGTATGTGTGAGCATGAAATATATTAGTTGCGTTTTGTTCACTGCTTCAATGCGTTTAATGTCATAATCCAGCCAAGCTAAGAAGACATACATTTTGTGACACACTGTATAAATCTTGGCTCATTCTCTTTGGTTGGATTATTGACATTCAACGCATAGTGTGCGTAATGTCAGTCAACGAAACGCCACTTTAATTAAAAGTTGGCCGTAGTAGTAGTACTAACCGACATTGTACTTTATTAGTAGAAATGCCTGTCCATAATTTTATCTTACCTTTTTATGCAAACGAGTATATTTGTTTAACAATATTTGTTTTTTATTTTCGGTTACAAATTGTAAGTTTTAAATTTGAGCCCTTTGAAATATTTATTATTTTTATGGATTAATTGACACAGTAATGCTGTAGACATTCCCGTTCCCTATGCGGACTAAGAGGGCCGCATCATTTGTATTTGTTGGCACTGGAACTTCGTGGCCGGTCGTTTTATTTCACCAAAGTCGGTCTTTATCTCTGCAACCCGCATTTTGCCATCAGCTCCTGATCGGCTGCAATGACTCGGGCCATCAGCCACATATTTGAAGGTTGTTCTGGATCAGCACCGACAACTTCATCTCCGAGATTCCAATCATCGACAAGTCTTCAACCTTTCCACTTATAAGTTTTGATCGCCGAAGGTTTAGAACTCCAGAAAAACTACCAAGAAAACAAATTATTTGGAATCAATGCTTCGTTATCATCAGGGTCAGTTGATACATGGTGTGGTAAATAGTCGGTTATTTACACTGAGTCCGACTTCAGTGATAAAAGTGCATAACACTTCTTTTAGATGTTATTTTTAGAGTTCTTCTCACTGCTTGCACCATTGTTCCCCTATTACCTCACATATGCAGTGCATATTCTGGCGGAATAAACTTCCAGTCGATACCAAAGTTCTGCATTTCTTTGCCTACCTCCTCGACGTTGAATTCTATCCAAGCTTCACGTAACTCTCGGTCCGCTCCATAAAAGTATGTCCCATTTATGATTGATATAATGGATGTCGGAAAGCCTCGCCGAGACAAAAATTTAGACTATTTAAAACTTCTAAATGAATCGAAGGAGTATTTAAACATATATACAGAGCAATGTAATTTTTTTCCGATCGATAAGTCCTAAGTAGTCAAATCAAGCATCGGACGCACAGTGGGTAGCCTACCCATGGGTAAAACGGAAGGTCCTGCTTTAAGTACTCTACACCATTGGCATTGAAATACGACGTATCGCAGCTCTGTAAGTATGTATATCATTAGGCTCATGTTCATGTAATATACTCATGTATCAGAGTAATCGCAGGGCAGTCATTGAGTAAAGGCAGAACCGTTTCACTACCTTCAGGTCCCTTTAGTACTACGAGCACAATTTTCAGTAACGTAAAGTTACCGACCAAGTTAAGGCAGGCTGGCGCTGTATATGCTTCAGTTAAGTGCCTAGCACGGCCAGCAATCTTAGACTTCGATGCAAACGTCCACCTATCGTTAATACTCAGTCACAGACTAGGGGATTAAAAAAAAAGTGACCGTAACAATACTAAAAATATTTTTTTGGGTAAATTTGCTGTATACATTTAATGGAAATTACGTTAGTAATCCCTGACCGACCCCGGCACGGTCGAAAACTATAGGCGGCCTCGGCACGTACTAATGGCTCCATACGACGATCTCGCTATCCGGATAGCGAGATTAGTCTCAACAAACTCTCCTATTGGGCCTCCCCCTCACACGACGCTGAAGTCCTAGGGTTCGTCGGTGAACGCACGGACCTACCTCATATACGAAGTATCAGTGCTGGGGCGCTTCTCGCCCCCACTCAATTGCAATCGCAACCGCAACCGCGTAACGGGGAACTACCCTCCTGGCGCTGACTCACCTTCGGGTTCGAGGCTCACGCTGGTCGAAGGGACGACCCCAAGAGCGACAACCCAAGCCGAGGTTCTCCCCGCGGGGAGCCCTTAAGCGTTGGGCGCTATAGGGGCTGAGACTCCTTCAAAGTATCGCCCCGAAAAGCCCGTTGGAGCAGTAATGGCTGCATCAGCCAACTGCATAGTCAGTCAGAAGAAAAAAAACTTTAGTAATTTTACTTTTTCCAATGGTTGTAACATTATTAAACGATCAATATGAAAAAGGTCCTATCCCTTTTTTAAGCCAGACAAAAACATATCAGACATTGAAGACTATATTAAGTTACATATTGTAACATATGAGACATAATATAAAATGATTTTTGTATGTAGGTACCCTCATGAAATTGTCAAAGTTAAATTTAACCGATGCATCGAGAGATGAACATAACAAAATTCAATTTGACCATGATGCTCGTTTGTCAATAAAGTAGTTTCGGTGCTAAGTGACATAGTAACCTCAAGTTAGATAAAGTTAACCTACGAGATAACTTGCGGGGGCTCGGCGACGACGCGTCACTAACAGCCGGCGCTGATAATGTGTTGTATGTGACGGAGAACAAGATAACAGAATGGCGTAGTATTTACTATTATTTGCAGGCAACAGTCAAATAACCCGAAACTTGTAAAAACAAACATTTATTATAATAAAGCATTTTTATTAGCTTTTATTTTACTTCCTTCTTTGTTTAACCTTCTTCAACACGGAGAAAACGGGAGTTAGCGAGGTGGTTAATATAGAGTCTGCAATGTTTACTGCTTAAAACATATAAGTCGAATCGATGAACATTACTGGCATATTATTAACCACTTTACTTTGCCAAAAGTTTATATAAATAAACGTGTAGCTTATTGGGTAAAAGTAACTATTTGTAGTATTTGACACATTTAATTTGCTTTGTTCCGATTTAGATTATTGGACTCATCTACTTGATTGCTACGTCAAATAAAATCTGCTGTGACAATGAAACATTTCAGGCTCTATATAAACCACTTACCTAACTTCCACTTTCTCAGTGAAGTAACTTATTGTTATTAAATTGTGCTACAATTTTGCATATTCAGCGGCTCGATTCATAGAAATATACATTGCGCATTTGCAATTACGTATGAAATTCATCGATTATCGCTAAATCATATTTCTATCGAGAATTGTTAGCAACAACCTACGTCATCGAGACCCGGTTGACGCATAAACAACTCTGTCTGTTTATCCATTTGTCTGCCTGCATTAAATTTGTCCTTTGCGACGTAATAATAAAAGTTAAATGAGCTAACCATACGGCAAACATGCAAAATCTTTAGATGGCATTTGCTAACCCTTTTAATTAAATTCAATTGCAATCTTAATAATACTATTTGATTTTGTAGTATACAAAGATGTTATAAGTAGTTTATTAAAAGCAAAAATTACAGCATTTTTGCTTGAAAAAAATGAGCACATTGCATTCGAGAGTTGCCTGAGTTAAATAAAGGGGCTTGTATTCGAGAGTTGTTAAGCTAAAAGAAACTCACAGACGCACAATAAATTATTCTATAATATTTCGACTGTAACAGAAAGTTTAAGATAATGTTACTTAATTACTTTAGTTTTTATTATTATCCTGTAAAATATTTTAAAAGCAACAACTTATTATTGAAATAAATTATTTTGTTTTCGCTTCGAAGTTATCGCTTACCCCACATACATATAGAAGAAATACGGAGACGTATTATTTATTAAATCTTAATAATTATGTTTACTACCAAAGAGGACTTTACAATTCAGCATACTTCTCATACTACCTCACTAGGGGCGATTGAGGCCATAGTTCACAAGTAGGTCCGGTGCGGATTGTGGACGTTACATACGTCTTTTTAAGGTTCCGTACTTCAAAAGGAAAAAAAGGAACTTTTATAGGATCACTTTGTTGTCTGTCCGTCTATCAAGACCCTTTTTCTCAGGAACGTATAAAGGTATGACGTTAAAATTAATATCAAATTCTAAGGTCTATAGTCCCTTCAAGCTGTAAAAGAATCAAGCTCTTAAGTGAACTTAGTAAAAAATACGGTCGAAAAACGGTCATTTTTGTTGTATATTTTGGCATTCACAAACAAATCAAAACCTATGGGGTACTTCCCGTTATTCTAGAATCATGAAATTTGACATGAAGCAAGGTCTTATAGGAAAAAAATCGAAAACTTATTAATTTGTATCACAAATATAGGAAAAAAATCGAAAACTTATTAAGTTATAACACATTTAAAAAAAAATGTTTGTCTGTCTGTCTGTCAAAACCCTTTTACTTCAGAACGCGTGGATTATCAAGTTGAAATGAATATCAAATACAAAAGTCTACGGTCCCATAAAGCTGTAAAAAAATCAATCTTCTATGTCAACGCAATAAAAAAATCGGCCAAGTGCGAGTCGATCTCGCGCACGAAGGGTTCCGTACCATTATCTATAAAAAAGGCAAAAAAATTATGTTTGTTGTATGGGAGCACCACTTAAATATTTTTTTTATTCTGTTTTTTAGAATTTGTTGTCATAGCGACAACAGAAATACATCTTCTGTGAAAATTTCAACTGTCTAACTATCACGGTTCATGAGATGTGATGGACGGACGGACAGCGAAGTCTTAGTAATAATCCTCTAATTACCCTTTGGGTACGAAACCCTAAAAATACAGCCATTTTTGACGCATATTTAGATATTCAGTTATTCACAAATAAATAAAAACCTATGGTGTACTTTCTGTTGTCCTTGAATCGTGTAATTTGACAGGAAGCAAAGTCTTACGTCACAAATACAGTGGAGCGTCGATTATCCGAACATCGCTCAACCGAACGACCGCTTATCCGAACTAATACGCCCGCCCGACCCGCGCGTGGCTCTCTCCCGCCTTCCGCGCTACAGTGCTCGCGCACGTGTCGCGTCTTGTTGACTTGTTAATTGTACTCGTGCATGTAGCATCAACGCCGAATGGTATACCACACAATGCCTACCAGAATTTTTGTCTGCAATGAGCAACAAGCGACCGAACACAGGGCTCTGGTACTGCTTCACCATGGCAACGAACGCACCCGCGCAGTCAACGCTTAAAACGAGGGACTTCCTGGACACGACACCGGTCAGAGTCTTGGTTCACCCTTCTTACAGTCCTGATCTGAAAATTTAGCTGAAAGGGATACAGTTTTCATCGCCGGAAGACGCGCTAGCAGCGTTCGAGTAGGCCGTTGAAGAGGTGTCTGCGGTGGACTGGAAAAAATGTTTCAAAAATTGGTTCAGACGCATAAAACTTTGCATACAGGCTGGTGGAGAGTTCTTTGAAAAGATTTAATTAAAATATTTTATCCATAGAAGTTAGTATTTTAGTTTCTCTAAACTTCCTGAGTGTCCCACGCACGTATATGTAAATGTAAATATAGTTTTCATTTACCTGAACGTAAATATGTATGGCTGAATCAATATACATAAAGGTAGTTCGATTATCCGAAAATACCGGTTTTCCGAACATCCAAGTCCCCCAATTAGTTCGGATAATCGACGCTCTACTGTATAGTAAAAATTGTAGTTGCCGAATTTTGTTATTTGTAGTTTATAACATTTTTTTAAAAAAGACAAAAGTTTGCGTGAAGGTATCAAGTTGAAATTAATATCACACAACAAAGTCTACGGACTCTTAATTGTGTAAAAATCAAGCTTCTAAGACCTTGACTTAGGACTCTTGATCTTATGATGGAAGATATATCTACATATAATAAATATGTACGGAACCCACGGTGCCCGAGCCAGACTCGCACTTGGCCGGTGTTTTTTGACGTATGCAGGTTTCCTCAAGATGTTTTCATTTACCGAAAAGCCAGTGGTGTGAATAATCACGTACTTGAGAAATTAAGAAAGACTCATTAGTAAACGCTGGTCTCGTACTTCCTACCCCTCAGGACGCAAGGTAAAATTGAAACCCATAAGCCACCACCAACGTTATCAACAATTAAAATAATTGAATGAAAAAAAATGACGGTTAGTATTTGTTAGGTTATAATAACTAAAATATATCGCACATCGGCAACAAAAGTGTCACAACACGTAAAAATACGAAATAAAGATAGGTATGCCATGAGATAGGCGATGACGAACTTAATCTGCTAAATAAACGTAACTGTAGTAAGTAACATTTAAGTACATTTTGGTAGTTACCATACATTTATTATAATTTTGGCAAAAAAACAGTCATATTTCGTGAAATGCCCTTATTTTTGAATAATTCTTACTAAGTAATTTAAAATTAGAGAATAGAATAGTCACAATCTATATAAAGACGCTTTTTCAGCTATGGTTTTGATTAAGATCGTTATAACATATGTAATATGACTGTACTACCAAATAAGATACGACTTTAGTTAAGTATAATTTCTGCTTTATAAATTATGTAAAAACACATATGAATTATATCATTTTTATTTTATTATTAGGTTAAAATGAAAAAACGAAACAAGTTTATAAATGATCCCGTTTTAAATTCCTATTTGTACTGCACCTAATTAAAATTCTGAGAATATCAATTATCATGTACCGGCCATAAATCCATCGTGTCCGGATACTAATTATGACTCTGATTCGTCTTCCTAAACATTGTCTTCTAGCTCGAGCTCGTCCTCATGTTCTAGTACTTCTCCTGGTTCGAGTTCCAGTGCCTCTAGTTCAAAAACGTTAAAGTTAACATCAAATTCGACAGCCAATGTGTCATCTTGCCCATTTGCAGTATCTCTCGAAAGTAGAAAACAACCAGACTCCAATGATTTCACTGTTCTTGAAATTAACAATAATTCTTTAATAAATAAAGAAACTAATGTATAAATATTTTTTTTAAGGCCGCGTCATTCGCACGGTCACTAAGCCAATGAAAGACCGTTGTGCAAGTTATGAAAATGCCAAAGGGAGTGAAGAAAACTTGAAACAGGAATATTTAAAAGATTTAGAAGAGAAAGAAGAATCTAGAAGAGAAAAAGAACTTGATAAAGGTAATATCGGTCCAGATAACGTAGGTGCTGTACACGACTTACAAGCTGTCTTACAGCCACCTCGTGGGAAGTCAAAATTTAACAATTTTAACTTAACGATTTCAGAATTGGGTACTGATACGAACGAGTGTTACTTTTAGCATGAAGGGAAAGCCAATTTTAATACCCGGACACACGCAGAACGAAGGTGACGCTGTGCATTCTACTATTAAAAAACAGATACAGAGAATGTGAAATTTTGTATGTCTGGATGGATGTTTGTTACTCAATCACGCTTTAACCACTGGACGGATCGGGATAAAACTTGGCATACCAGGTTAGGTCCTGGAATAGCATATAAGCCTATACTATTTATCCCTAAAAATTCAAAAGTGTCTACGGGAATAACTATAACAGAGTTAAACGAACTATTGCTGCACCTATAGCATGCTATAGCAATTTATTGGTATAACTAATTTATAAATTAATTGGAGTTAACTAAGGAGTACCGAATTAAGGGCGGGCGGAGCGGCTGGCAAAGTATAGTTACTTTATAAGACTTCATTTAATGATCCAGAGTTCTTGACAGCTGAATTGACGCGAAAAAACTAATGACTAATAAATTAAATTTTGTTATAGTTTTAAGTAGTTAATATGTCTACAAAATTGTAATATTGTTTTTACATTAATAGTGCCCTTTTCTTATATAAGTTTCATTACCTACCCTACAAAAATCACTTGATTTATTTTAAGTAAATAAAAGAATTTAGCATAAAAAAGTGCTTCCGTCCGTTTCCGTTCCGTTTTTAAAAAGAAAAATTTGATAAAAAATAAAAAAATAAAATCTAGATTTCCATTTCCTATTTTATATATTGCAGCATTAAATAGTCTTTTTAAATATATCTGTGGTTCTATAATATGTTTACTTATAGAGTTTTTAATCAAAGTTTAAGTTATAAAAAAAAAATTGTGATTTCCCAAAAACTACATTTTTTGAGTTGTGACTCTCTTATTGCCGATGTGCGATATTTTTACAACGATAATTACTTTATGCCGTTATTTTTTTCTGGCATTACTTAATTATGGTATTGTTTCAAATATTCGGTAAGCAAGAAAAATCAGCTAAAAGTTATTTGACAGCATAATATGTTTTTATCGGCCATAAAAGAATTCCACCAACAATGCCTGGTTAGCAAGGAAATCGGGGATTATCAGAAAATAGAGATCTAAATATTTGGGTAGCAGGATTGTCGCTTATATCCCAAGGAGTAAGCGAGGAGCGAATCGGCGAGCTTTGAGGTTATATTTAATATTGCTGCAGATATATTTAATTTCGTAACAACATTAATTTTAAAGCTGGCCAATATTGTTTGCTGATCAATTTATTTATTTTTGCTGCAATTTAGTTAAATTAGAAGCATATTATTTTATTTTTGAACTAACCAAAACCTTTTAATAAGCTGACTATTTTAATTATTGCCTTTTTAGGGTTCCGTGGGTCAACAAGGAACCCTTATATTTTCGCCATGTCCGTCCGTCTGTCCGTCTGTTTGTCTGACGCCGCCTGGTCCAGAGACCATTAGCACTAGAAAGCTGTAATTTGGCATGGGACTGGGATTTGGGAATGGGTGAAAACGATATTCGAAGTAAAGCAACGTCGGGCTTGGTCAGTAATTGGATTGGGTGGTCGCTAAGCGGCACACTTTTTGTTTTTTTTTGTTTGTAAATTACGTAAATGGTGGTACTTACGGAACCATCGGTGCGCGAGTCCAACAGGCACTTTACCGGTTTTTTAGTTGTCCTTAACTTTCGTGACTAAGAACACAACTAGTCTTAAAATGTTTTTCGTTTCGATTCCTAACCATCGGCTGAATAAACATAGGTATACAGGGTTATTCTAAATAATATTATCTGGTATTATTGGTTATTATTATGGCTTTAGCGCACAAATTGGTAGTTTTGTTGTTTCAAGTTAGAGAGTCAAAAAGAGATATCATAGATTAATGAAATTTCATTATTATTGTAATTTTACACCTAAATACTTATTTAGTTCTAAATAAACTTGATATACAAGTTCTTAAACTAGGACTAGAAAGTGGCTTTGTCTGCTAATAACATCAATAAAACACGTGGTTGTCGAAAGAAACGTTAACACATATGTTTATCTGTCAATGGTTGATAAATAATGTTGGAAATTTTCCTTTGCAATCAGTTGCATGCAACTAAAAATTGGAAATAGTCCAAGCCGGTCATGAAATAAGCTAGAATGCAGTGTGGAAAAAACCTTAAAAAATGTAGAATAGGTTATTTGTAATAGGCATTGGAATAGGCAGTACTAGCACATATAAGCTCAAAGTACCTGGGGACCGAGCTTTGCTCGTATTATTTTAACAACGCCATCTATTGTCAAGTAGCTTAAGTGTTGCTGTGTAGGTAAAAAGTATTACTACTCGCCAATAGATGACAGGAAGAGTCATATATTTCAGTTTATCATTTCCTGAAAACACGGATAAAATGACGTTTTCTAAAAATGAGACTCAGCAATCGATTATTCTGGGAGTCGTGCTTTCTGGTCGCTTGCCAAAGCTGCCGAAGGGAACTTCTGCCAGTCGTCGTTACCACCACTGCGAAAGACCGATGGTGACTTGGCCCATAGTGCTAAAGAGAAAGCCGATCTACTGGGCAGTCTCTTTGCCTCGAACTCGAATATGAACGATGAAGGCGCTGTACCACCTACTATACCGTGGTGCGGTAAGTCCATGCCGGAAATCTCCATAACGCAGCGGGAGGTCAGGCGGGCGTTGCTTTCTCTAGACGTTCATAAGTCGAGTGGGCCAGACGGTATACCAGCAGTGGTGCTTAAGCAGTGTGCTCCTGAGTTATGTCCTGTACTCACGCGCCTCTTCGCGCTTTCCTACCACACTAGGCAATTTCCGTCTACATGGAAGACTGCGAATGTGCACCCGGTGCCCAAAAAGGGCGATAGATCAGATCCATCGAATTACAGGCCTATCGCTATTACCTCTCTCCTCTCTAAGGTGATGGAGCGTGTGATCAACACACAGCTTCTAAGATACCTAGAAGTACACGATCTGGTCAGTGACCGTCAATATGGCTTTCGCCACGGTCGCTCGACTGGTGACCTTCTAGTGTATCTCACACACCGATGGGCACTAGCCATTGAGAGTCAGGGGGAGGCATTGGCATGTAGCCTGGACATAGCGAAGGCGTTCGATCGGGTCTGGCACCGCGGTCTTCTATCGAAGTTGCCATCTAACGGAGTGCCCGAGGGTTTGTGCAAATGGGTGGCTAGCTTTTTGTCCGGCAGACGCATACGAACTGTAGTTGACGGTAGTTGCTCTGATAGCATGGACATTAATGCTGGTGTCCCGCAAGGCTCTGTGCTGTCTCCTACGCTGTTTCTACTGCATATCAATGACATGTTGGACATCAACAACATACATTGCTATGCAGATGACAGTACTGGAGACACTTTTTACACGGGTCGTGCAAACATCCCTCGTTCCGTTGTGGAGGAAAACCGCGGAGAACTTGTGTCTCAAATCGAGACCACACTGTCCCAGGTCTCTGACTGGGGACGGGTAAACTTGGTCCGATTCAACCCTACAAAGACACAAGTGTGCACGTTCACCGCTAAGAAAACTCCATTCACTGTGGTCCCACAATTCCAGAACACTCCCCTCTCCATCTCCAAGAGCATTGGGATCCTTGGTGTCGACATCTCCAGCGATGTTCAGTTCCGAGATCATTTACAAGATAAGGTAAAGCTGGCGTCCAAAAAACTTGGTGTACTCAACAGAGCGAAGCAGTACTTCACGTCGGGGCAAAGGTTGTTACTTTACAAGTCGCAAGTTCGGCCCCATATGGAGTACTGCTGCCATCTCTGGGCAGGTGCACCCGGATACCAGCTTGACCCTTTTGACTCGGTTCAACGACGGGCTGTGAGAATTGTCGACGATCCCAAACTCACTTGCGGTATCGAGCCCTTAAGTCTGAGGAGAGACTTTGCCTCACTGTGTGTGTTCTACCGCTTGTACAATGGGTTGTGTTCTGAGGAATTGTTCGAAATGATGCCCACGGCTACTTTCTACCATCGCACCGCTCGCCATCGGCAGGGAATTCATTCTCACACTTTAGAACCTAAATGGTCGCGTACAGTGCGGTTTCAGAGAAACTTCCTCCCGCGAACGCTTAAGTTGTGGAATGAGCTCCCTGCCAAGGTTTTCTGCAAGGACTACAGTATGGAGTTCTTCAAGAAAGAAGTTATTAGATTTCTGAAGGGTCGGCAACGCGCAAGTGATACCCCTGGTGTTGCAAGCGTCCATAGGCTACGGTGACCGCTTACCATCAGGCGGGCCGTAAGCTTGTTTGCCACCTTAGTGGTATAAAAAAAAAAAAAAAAAAAAATCGCCCCTGAAACCCCCAGCATACTAAATTTTATGAAAATCGTTGGAGCCGTTTCCGAGATACAGATTATAATAATATATATATAATAATTTCTCGTTTAAAGGTATTATGTACATACTTTTAAAAACACATAACGCAAAATCAAATAATTTAAGACATTTAGCCGACCCAGTTCAGTTTATTTACGAAACCAAACAATGATGGCAGTATAAAAGCTACGGAACCATGAACTAAGTGTGGCGCGACGTGGTCTAATAGAAAAATGGAACCTTTACAATCTCGTCATGTCCGTCCGTATCACTCAGCCTTTTTCCGTTCGTAACTTATGTGGTCTGCCTCCCCCCTGCAGTTTTGTTATGAAGTGTAATTTCATTAATTTTTTATTTATTGTGGGCATACAAATGAATTTCTTCCTTATTTTTGACATTGACAGTATTTTACAGTACTGTACTGTATTTGATCACAAATACTGTAAATCAATACATGATAATAAGCCTTTGTCTTTGTCTCTGGCTTTCCAAAATCCTAAAAGACGTATTTTTTAACTTTTTATCTTATTTTGAGACCATTTATGAAAAACTGGAATCTTCTTTACTTAACTTTATTATACAATTTAACAGAAAACTTACACAATGCAGATCTAGATATTTATTCCTAGAAAATCAAAATTTCATGGTTTTGAATTAGTAAGTGTCAGAAATAGGCTACGGTGCCCGCTTACCATTAGGAGGATCATCAGCTTGTTTGCCACCTTAGTGGTATGAAAAAATTATGTATTTGTTTGTATGCAGTACGCTGCGAGGGTTCACGAATCGAGATATTTTGCGACGAAGTTGAAAAATTTGTGTTTGGAGGAGGCCCCCTCTGACTTAATGGGAGTACGAAGGGTTTTTAGGGTTCCGTACCCAAAAGGTAAAAAACGGGAACCTATTACTACGAATCCGCTGTCCGGCCGTCTGTCACCAGGCTGTATCTCATGAACCGTGATAGTTAGACAGTTGAATTTTCACAGAAGATGTATTTCTGTTGCCGCTATAACCACAAATACTAAAAACCAGAATAAAATAAATATTGAAGGCCATACAGTAAACGTGATTATTTGTTCGTTTTTGCTCACTATTGATAACGGCAATATTCACAGAATATTTAGTTTATATTTACTTTAAAAATAAAAATAACAAAAAAAATATTCAAGGGGGCTCTCATACTCAACAAATGTGATATTTTTGCCGTTTTTATAGATAACTTCCTTCGTCCGCGAGTCCGACTCGCACTTGGCCGATTTTTTTATTACCCTTACCCATTACCCTGTTTATACATTTTTAGGACGATAATAATTAAGAAAGACTTATGAAATGCCATAAACCTATTTTCAAATCAAAGCAATTAATTTTTGATTTCTAAATTTGCATTCGCTATAAAAATAAAACAAAACCGGTATCACCGTGGAAATGACACATCGACCGGTTTTATCAAATTAGACTGTCTATCATATTACAATAAAATCAATTTGTCAGTCTGTGTCAATCATAAACCGAATTATTGTGTCATAAATCAGTGATACTGTAGTGATAGTATACCAAATACTTATTAATTGCATAGATTATCTTTTAAATGGGTTTTTTAATAGGTTTTGAAATTTTTAACTGACGAAAGAAAAAGGAGTTTTTAATTTGGTTGTATATATTTCTTTCTGATATTTTTATTCCAAGAAATATGTTAGTGGAGAGTTTTTAATCGACTTCAAAAAAGGAGGAGGTTCTCAATTCGGATGTTTGTATTTTTTTATGTATATTCGGTCATAGCCCCGTTGTAAATAGACGGATTTGCAAAATTCTTTTTTTATTCAAAAGGGTAAACTTCCGAGGTGGTCCCATATTAATGTTACATAAATTTGTGGTCAAAAAAGTGGGTGTTAATTTCGGACTGGTTAAACGCCTTTTCTGATGATGATTGTAAAAAAAATTGTCACGAGTTTTGATGTTTTCAGTGTACGAGAAAAAAAGCAATTCGTCACTCAAAAGTAAAAAAATACTTTTCAACAAAAAAAAAACAGCACTAAAAGGTAAAAAATAAAAATACTTATTTCCAGAAATCTGATCAGAATTACAGTTTGAAGTTGGTGTCTAAGAACCTAAAGTTTATATCACACTTCACTTTTATGACACCAACTTCAAACTGTAACTCAGATCAGAATTTTGGAAATAAGTAATTATTTTTCCCTTTAGTCCATCTTTTGAAGCCGGTTGTTTCTTTTATTAAAAAATTTTTTGTTATTGACATTCTTTGGTGTCATAGTAAAAAAAAAACTGATTAAATGCGAGGTGGACTTACGTACCAAGGGCATAGACTATAATTATAATACCAAAGCGTAATCGCTATGATAATACTATCAAAGGGTTTGAAACCATTACACAAGTACAAAATCTTGTGCAACAAAGTTGATACAATTTTTCAATGTTATTTTAAAACCATAGACTTTTCATAGGTTTTCCTGTATTCTATAAGTAATGGATTATTTTCTATATTTTTAAAAATAAGGGGAAATTTAGTAATTTGTATCTATTTTCTCCATTAACTTAAAAACTGCTTATTTTAAAAAATCTAATTTGAACGTTAGGAACTTGCGCTTTAAAAACATGCTAATATAATCCTAAATAGAATAACCCAATGACTATAGCAATACTCATAAAAGTTATAACATACTAGTTTTTGCCTGCGGTTTCACCCACCCTAAATTCAGTCATCGGGCTAGGATTTAAACGCCAGCTTCTTAATTATAGAAAAAAAATCGACTCACACTTGACGTTTTCAAGTAGCCTTTGTCCTTCCTCGTTAGTCAAATTATCTCCATGCTAAATTTCATCTTAATCAGTACAGCGGTTTAAGCGTGAAGAGGTATCAGACAGACAGAGTCACTTTCGCATCGCGATTAAGGCCTCTATCTATATATCCTCACAACGGCTAGATTATTAGATAAAATTAAAGTCTTATTTCACTCGTAATCGGAATTGGAATTGGTTTCAGTAACTTATTGTACTAAAATGTATGTCAAATTATAACAAAACACCATGCTAATTACACAGATAGTGATGTAACAATATAGTGATAGTCTCGTCTGCTGATAAATGATAGTGATAATAACATCCAGTGATATTTGACCTAGGTACTTGCACTGATAACGGGGACATTGTTTGATAGCTTCAGTTTGTTTTGTTTGTGACAATCCTCCGCTGATGACGGAGAGTTCACAGGTATACTTATATCAGTTATTTTTGCGTTCCCTGGGTAACCTATCGAGCACAACGACCAGTTGATACGGAGTCTACTGACATACTCCAAAGACAAATAATACTTACTCTTGAAGTCTTATTGTTTAGTGTAGTCGTGTAGTTTTTTGGTAAATACACAAAATAGAGTTTTGTTTTGTGTCCGAGTTTGTCCAGACGTGCCTCGATTTCAGTTATTTATTATATGAGCTTGTAGCTCAGTCAAATTCGTTCGTTTGTCGGAAACGATGTGTGAAGTTAAGCAACGCCAGGCGTGATCAGAAACTGGAAGGGTGATCGCCTAGTGGATCATTTTTCTGAGTGTCTTTGTGATTCGGAGTGCTGGCTCTTGTCATATGATAGTCATTACGTCGAGCCAGAAGCTTAGAAGTGGATTGAAAACTCAGATAGTGGCCACTAACTTAACAACATCCGCCAGCTCTTTCTGCAAGCAGAGGCCTGTGAGAGAACAAGGCAGATTTAGACATATGGTTTTGTTTGTTTTCTCAAGCATGATTATATGGGGCACGGCAGTGCCCACACAAGTGTCGAGCTCCGGTCAAACTGCCATCGGTAACTATGTTGCAGCGTGTCTATCTTTCTGCAAGCAAAGACCTGTGAGAGAACAAAGCAGATATGGACATATGTGTATAGGACACATCCCATTATACAAGCGGTGGCATACACACAGGGAGGTAAAATCTCTCCTCAGACTTAAGGGTTCGATACGGCAAGTGAGTTTGGGATCGTCGACAATTGATGCAGCCCGTCGTGGAACCGAGTCAAAAGGGCCAAGCTGGTATCCGGGTGCACCCGCCCAGAAATGGCAGCAGTACTCTATATGGGGCAGAACTTGTGACTTGTAAAGCAGCAACCTCTGCCCCGACGTGAAGTACAAATAAAATAAAAACTACATGGAACATAATAAATAATGAAACTGGTAAAGCTAGGAATTCTTGTCAGGACTTTGAGTTGATTGTAGATAATACTAGTTTAAAAACCAATTCTGAGGTGGCAGTTGCATTTGATTTTTTTTTTTACCAATATTCCATTTAAAGCAAGTGAACATCTGAACTCAAGTCCAATTTTAGCAGAAAAATTAATAAAAACTAATGTTCCTGAATGTAAAGTTCCCTTTGTATTTAAAAACATTAGTCCTACGGATATCATAAATACATTTAAAACATTAGATATATAAAACACCACAGATCTTTGGGGACTTTTTGTCAAAACTATAAACTCAATAATTCATGTTATTATTAGCACAGCCCTTAGCTATAATTTTTAATAGTTGTGTTGATAGTGGTGTGTTTCCTGATGAGATGAAACTAAGCAAAGTTATACCTCTTTTTAAATCAGGTAGTTCAACAGATCCTAATAATTTTCGGCCTATTCAAATACTACCTGTACTCAGTAAAGTTTTTGAAAAAATCATACTTTGTCAAATGTTAAGTCATTTCTGTATTAATAACCTACTTAGTAATAAGCAGTTTGGATTTATGAAAGGCCGTTCCACAACCGATGCAGAAGTGGCACAATTAAAAAATATATTTAACGCCTGGGAGGATTCGCATGATGCTCTTGGAGTGTTTTGTGATTTATCTAAGGCATTTGACTGTGTCCAACATGAAAATCTCATCAGGAAGCTATATCACTATGGTATTATAGGCAAAGCTCTCGATCTTTTGACCTCCTACATGTGTAGCAGAGTAAAGAAAATAGATGTCAACGGTGAAAGATCTCCGGGATCAGCAGTCACTGTGGGAGCTCCTCAGGGCTCAAGTTTAGCTCCTTTTCTATTTCTTATTTACATTAATGATCCCCCATATCATGTCAAAAACTATGACATTGTCTTATTTGCTGATGAATCCTCTCTACTTTTTAAAGTTAAGAGACAACAGATATGTTATGATGAATTAAATAATGCCATTTCTATAATTGTTAATTGGTTTAACGCTAATAATTTGTTACTTAATGAGAAAGAAACCAATTGTGTTAAATTTACATTACCAAATGTTAGTCAGATCCAGACATGTATTAATAATAATGGCGAGCAATTAGAACTTGTTAATTCTGACAGTCTTTCTTGGCATAACGCTAGACGCCAAACTTCAATGAAGTCCTCATATTCATAACCTAGCCAAAAAACTTAGCTCTGCTGTGTATGCAATCAAGAAAATAAGATAAAATTTCAAAAAATAGTATTTCATAACTTTGACGATTCAAAAGTGTTTGTAAAAACCTAATCTGAATAAAAAAAATTGACTTTGACTTTAAATCCCCAAGTGTTACTTCGGTACATTCTGTTATAGCCGCCATTGATCTTTTTATGAACATTTTGTTTAGCTTATTCTTTTCAAATTTAACAACACTTATGGTAGAAATTAGAAGTTTTTTATTTTTCCTAAGTGATTTATTTACAATTTCGTCAAATCCCAAAAAAAAATTTTGCGTTTCGTTTTTATCATAAATGCATTACCTTTATTATTTTTTTAGATAAAGTATGCATCATATGCAGTAAGTGATTCCTAATAACTAAATAATTACGATTATAACGTCGTAAATATCTAAATAATATCTGAAGTTAGTCCTTCAAATGATGTAAGTGATTGTATGCAAAAAAACTCTGTCCACCAAAATTTCGTCATCTCTATGGTTTTCAATTTTACTAACGGCAAGAATGGCGTTAGCCACAAGGGTGAACAAACAGCCAACTTACTTTTGCTGTAAGCCGCAATCACATCAAAAATACTGGTTTTGGTAGGCTTACAGCCTTTGTTCAAAACACTTCGTCGTAGAAATATGAGAAACAGACCAGTCGACGCAGGATTTACGTATAATATAACGTATAATCACTTTTTTGTGGCTTACAGCAAATATGTTTTCTTGCGTCTATATGTAGGTACGATGATCGTGAAGAATGCCATCGTGGCACGAATTGGAAGTCGGTAACTTAACCTAACCGCCCAAATCAGCACTTCAATAGGGTTAAAAATCCACAAATCTCTAATTAGATACCAATCGTAAGTGGCGCCAAATTAGTTGGTAAAAGAAGCATAGCGGATCGTGTTGACAGTGCTTTACTTTACCTCGAGGTAACATTTAGATACTCATTTGGCGCTACTTATGATTGGTACCTATAATAAGTGATCTGTGGAATCTTAACCTCATTATTGGCAGTTATTGTTTGAAATAAATACACTTAAAAATTTATAATCGACTGATGATGGTGGGAAAACTGATAGCTTTGTTGCCAAAAGTAAAGAAACCCAACCAATCGAGATAAACAAATAACTAGACGGACAGTTTACTCCTCAGAGGAGATAACACATACACTATCTGAAATTCACACGGCGTGTTTTCCTAGGTACCAAAGACAAAGCGCAAAATGGGAAACAAAGATATTTGTACAAACGTATCTGTTTTTTACGAATTTTATCTATGGGTATTTATGTTTCTATAAAGCCACGTTTCCGATTCCCAAAAGGGATGGGAAGAGTTGAAAGCGCTCAGTGTAAAGTGACCCTTTTGAACGTAATTATTTTGTTGTATAAGTCTTTTTTAGCGAAATATCACGCTGAGTTAAATAATATAATTAATTTAAGTCACCTATTAAGGTTATCAAAAAAATTTAAAAAGAACCAGAATATTAACAATAGATTTTTATGTACTATTAATATGAACTTTAATATAATTAAAGAAGTTTATTTACCTTGTAAGTAGGGATAAAGTGATACAGTGATTCCCAGCACCAGTGTATTATCAAACTACACCCTCGTTTGTAATAGGTTCATCCCTTGGTTAACTATCATTAACTTTTTATTCACATCCATTCGAAAAACGTCGGTTGGCTCTTCAATACGTAACGAGCAAAGTACGTCTGTTCTCCAAGAAGCTTTTACACTGGGTAGAACTAGGTGAGATACTACAAAAATATAACATAAAGATACTTGAATGTTTCTTTAAATATAAATTATTATAAGTTAACTTTTATGTACTTTAATTTCTGGTTAAAAATTGCTCATTTCCATTGTAGGTATTCCTTTTTTTAGTTTTGTTTTACATCCACGTTGACTAGCTACCTTCTCTATTTCCAAAGATTTGCAGCCTAATATAATAACGTTCAATACAATATGTATTCTTCAGTTTACATAAAGGTGTTATTGACGTCATGGAATTTATTTCCCGTTTCCGCTTAAAAGGGCGAGATTTCAAGCAAGGCTCAATGTTTACATTATCCATAGGCATCATTGCTGGTCTATGAGAATTATAGTCCTAAAGACCTTCGGATTCATAGTTTTTGGGCAATATTAATATCGTTCCTAAGCTTAAGGAGCTAGTTCTACTTTGGCTCTCTCCATGATTCCATACATTTTTACCATTTGTTGAGTCCGTAGTTTTCTTACAATGCTGCAAATCCATACTAATATTATAAATGCGAAAGTAACGCTGTCTGTCTGTTACCTCTTAGCGCTTAAAACGCTGCCCCGATTAAGATAAAATTTGGCATAGTGATAGTTTGAGTC
Organism: Apoda limacodes; assembly: GCA_946406115.1. Classification (NCBI taxonomy): domain Eukaryota; kingdom Metazoa; phylum Arthropoda; class Insecta; order Lepidoptera; family Limacodidae; genus Apoda; species Apoda limacodes. The sequence continues at coordinate 17,158,558 of OX291559.1, forward strand.
CCGAGAAAGGACATAGGCTACTTTAAAACGTCAAATGTGAGTCGATTTGTCTATAATTATGGAGTTGCCGTTGAAATCCTACGCCGCTAACCGAATGAAGAGCGAGTGGAACCACGGGAAAAACCTAGTATCAAGTATGCGTTTCTATTTAAATACTAGCGCCGCTAAGTCCGTATTGTCGTGGGGTTCCTATGGCAATTCCTTGATTATATTATAGTTCGGCGGTTAGTATAGTTCGTCAACGTGGAACCCAGGTATAGTTATTCTTGTGAAAGAATACTATTTATTTGGATAACTTTTACTAATTGCTAGTTAAATATCCTCAGATTAAAGTATTTCTGCTAAATAGTTTCTCACGCCTGACATCCGGTTAGTCATAATTTGTTCGGGTTATCACGCTATGAAGTTTGCTAACAACAAAGCTACTTAAGATTCTAAGTAAATAAAAAAAAGTTGACAATTTCCCGCCAAATAATCAGTTGTTAAAACCCTTCACAGTTCGGTTAGGTCTAGGTTAGCGTGACTCTCATGTTGACATTATTTTTGGTGCTAATCTTCGAGGTAAATATACTTATTAGTACCTTTTGTTAGTAGGTGATCTTTAGCTTAGCCTACTTTTTAGAATTCTGGGGTTCTCCGGTACTAGTTAAAAACCAGAATTTTGATTGCATGTCTTTTTACAGCAAATAAGCTAAAAAAATTGGTTCATTATTTTAGTATATTTTTTATTTATATTTTTACTAAAGTAGTTTTATATTTAGTTATTAAAAAGGTATACAAAAATTAATTATGCGGAACCCTCATTTTTTTTAACAACTTCTCGTCAACATCTAAGTATTTTAAATTTTTAGGTATTTGTCTTGGAGTCTGCAATTTTTGGAATTAAAATTAAGCAGCTCTTAAAAATTTCTGTTTGCTATATGTAGCGTCTGGTAGAAAATTAAATTTTTTGATCGTTTTTAGAGTTCCTCGGAAGGAAAAAACGGAACCCTTATAGCATCACTTTGTTGTCCATCCGTCTGTCAAGACAATTTTTCTCAGGAACGCGTGAAGGTATCAAGCTAAAATTTATATCAAATACTCAAATCTACTGTCCCTTGATAGGGCCTCCCCCCTCACTCGACGCCGACGTCCCGGGTTCGTCATCGCCCGAACGGATACACGAGGTATCAAAGAGTGCCGGGGCGCTTCTCGCCCCCACTCAAACGAAACCGCACCCGCGTAACGGGGAACTCCCCTCCAGGCGTTGACTCACCTTCGGGTTCGAGGCTCACGCCGGTCGAAGGGACGTCCCCGAGGGCGACAACCCAAGCCGAGGTTCCTCCTGCGGGGAGCCCTTCAGCGTTGGGCGCTATACGGGTTGAGGCTCCATCAGAGTCTCGCCCAAAAAAGCCCGGTGAAGCAGTAATGGCTGCAACAGCCAACTGCATTGTCAGTTCAGAAAAAAAAAGAGTTGTGAAAAAATCAAACTTCTAACCCAACGCTATCAAAAGATACAGACGTTTATGCCGCAAATTTTCGAAACTCGCAAGGGAATCAAAACCTACAGGGTACTTCCCGTGAACTCAGAATCTTGAAATTTGGTACGAAGCAACGTCTAATAGCAGAGATAAATTTATTTACAGATTACAGATTTTTAGTTACATTACATATTTTTTTTGTTATAATTGTAAACTTATTACCCTTTTCCTCATGAACGCGTAGAGATATCAAGTTGAAACTCATATATCATAAATCTCATATCAAATATTTAGGTCTGATTGCCTTTAAGCCTTTAAGCGTTTTTTATTTACACCAATTTAGTTTTTTATACCACTAAGGCGGTAAACCATTTAATGCTGAGCGGTTATCGTAGCTCTCTAATCACTTTCCTTTTGAAGAACTCCATACCGTAGTTTTTTTTGATCCAGCGCATTTTTCGGTCTGCTGGAACCACCATCTGATGCTGGAGAAATAACGGCACTAAAGTCTAGGTGTCTTTGTTTCTGCAAATCCGACTTTTAGTCTCGAACTGCATGCATACGGAAGCACTTCGTACGGTAAAAATCGGCTCCGGATTAGCCTGGGTCGAATCCGTGCCTCAAACATTTGAATTTTCCCCACATCGACTACATAGGATCCGTAATCATTCAATTCTGAATTTTACCTGGGAGAAACCAGAGCATGCTCTTGTTTCTCCGGACGCCCGGTCCGTTGTTTTACGGCATGAATGGGCGGAGCCTATCAATAACGTATGCAGTTGTATTAAGGTGACCACACAACACCTCGATCCGGCCGCTTTTAGACATTATTTTCTCAGCTTTGACTTTTCTCTTGTTTTCTTTCCACTTTTTATCAACGTTCACAGCTATACACAAAATCTCAACAAAAGAAAATATTTTCATTTTCAACAAAACTATGGCAACTATTCAACGCAAGTGCTGTCGGCCAACTAAATGAGATGATTACTCTCAGGATCCAAACCGGCCACATGTAGTCGATATCATACCGAAATATTTTCTTCCCGGATAGAGATTTCGGATGCATGTAGCCTTTAAAATACAAACTGTAATTCACGGAACTTCTACGGCATTTACCCTTAAGATATTGGTAATAAATTAATATTTTGACTATGATCAAAGTTTCAAAATTAAATCTTACTTTTCCGCGACTGTTATGTACCGTGAAAAGTGAACTTTGATAAACTTAAAAAATTATAAAAACAGGAATTGCGTACATTCTTAACGCAACAATACGACATTTTTTTGTGTTGGCAGCACTGATTGTCAGTCTGTTTCATTGCCCAAGCGCCACACTGGTAGACGGATCAAATTCGTAGATTTCTATTAAAAAGTGTAAGTCCTACATTTCAACTATTTTAAAGGCTTAAAGAAATGTTATTATGTGTTCATTCTCCTTGAGAGCGAATATTTGCTTTGTATTCTAACCTTAAAAACTTCATTCATATGATAGTTTTTATTCTACGGGGTGTCATTGATCGCCAGCGTGGATTTCTTTGATCATTAATCAATCTCACCCCGTTAGCTAGCGAATTCGTTTCTTTAGCCATGTTTGATAAAATATTGGTTTGATGGATGCTTTTATATGCCTATTTTTCTTTTTAGTACAATGCCAAGAACGTACCATAAGCGTTTAGGCGCTCACGCATATAGAAATTATAGTTAAAAGACATTGGGGCGAGCTATAACAGCTGGAGCTGAAGGTCCTATGTCATTGCGTGCAGCTTCTGAAACATCTTCTGCCGGGCTGATTAGTGAATCTAAACCATCCAGGGCACCACCCAAACGCATACAAAAAAAATCATTCAAATCGGGCCAGCCGGAGGCGATCGGTGGATAAAACCTTAGGCTGGTGGAGCTCAATCCAATGGTTGGAATTTGAGTTAATTAGATGTTCTGGTATAGCTGATTTTGTCGTCTGGCAATTCTTTACAGCAGCAATATGTTCTTTGACCCTGTCCGCAATTGTGCGTTTGGTCTGGCCAGGTGAGGGTAGTTCAACAGGACGCCTCCACTCGAAGCCGACGACGTCGCGCACCGCCAGTCTACCCGTGACCAAGGCTGGTGTAACCCAGCCGAAACGTCGGGAAAAAGATATTTTGCCAAATGACGCGCTTAATCCAGTTTTATTATTTTTCAATTAGTAATGGAACGCGTAAATTTAAAAACTTATATAGACCTACAAATATGTTTGCCAAATTATTGAAATAGAGCACTTACTTATAAAACGCTATTAAGTCAGATGGATGTAAAAGACAATTTGAAAGAATTACAGATTATATTTCTGAAATAGATCACACTGATATTGTGACTTTATTACAAAAACCAGCTGAAGCGGGTGATATTGTAACATGTTCATTTGATATTAATGTACACGAATTGTAGGTTTGAGATAATAACTGATAGTTTTTCCGTTTTAGGGTTCCGTATCCAAAGGGGCCCTATTAGTTTTAGTAATGCTGCTGCTGTCCGTCCGTCCGTCCGTCTGTCACCAGGCTGTATCTCATGAACTGTGATAGTTAGACAGTTCAAATTTTCATAGAAGATGTTTATCTGTTGCCGCTACAACAAGAAATACTAAAAACTAGAATAAAATAAATATTTAAGCGGGCTCAAATACAACAAAAGTGATTTTTTTGCCGTTTTTATAGATAATGGTACGGAACCCTTCGTGCGCGAGTCCGACTCGCACTTGGGCAATTTTTTATTACTAAAGTATGAAAATTTGTGATCTCAAGAATTTTTTTTTTTAGTATCTTTTTTTTGATTATAAATTATTATAATTAAAAGTAATAATAAAGTTGTGTTTTGAAATAGTATTTTATTATTTCTTTATCATTGTTACCCGAAAACAGATAAAAATTAATAACTTAATTTACAATTGACCGTTGTTTTCGTTCTTCAGCAAAAATTATATTTAGAGGGATTATTTTCGATTTCGATGTAAAAAATAGGGGGTATCAAAGTAACCACATACAGTATAACATTGAACACTCACATATTTTAAGAGATACGGCCAATTTAATTTTGAATTTGTTCATTGACACCCCATTCTACGTTTTACAGAAAATATTTATTTAATCTGTAAAGTGTGAAATAAAATTAAATGTATTAGAAATATTTTATAGCTTTCACTTCGCAAAGCAATTTTTGTTATAACGTAAGCTTTTTGGTTATTACTATGAATGTAAAGTCGTTTGAACACCAATTTTTCTTTGTATTACTTTCTTTGGTTTCGTGAATATATTTCTTATAAAATTATATAACTTAAGAATTTTCTAATAAAGCATTGAAGTCGATTGCAAATGCCCCTAAAGCAGGCATACTGACAGAACTATAAGCTATAGTTTTTTTTGCCTTAATGCCGGATGCCAACAGAACTTTATCACTTATCTTTACTTGTCTTTTTTTTGGCAATCGACTTCAAGGCGAATAAAACATGTAGCTGAATTTTCTGTCAATAAGTCTTTCTGTTTTTTTTTTAATACTACTAAGGTGGCAAACAAACTTGCGGCCCGTCTGATGGTAAGCGGTCAACGCAGCCTATGGACGTTTGCAATATCTGGGGCATCACTTGCGCGTTGTCGACGCGAATATCTAATAACTTCTTTCTTGAAGAACCCCATATTGTAATCCTAAGTAATAGACCTTTATACAGTTTTGTAATAAAATTAAAATAAAATTCCATTATTTCTTTTAAGGGTTCCGTAGCCAAATAGCAAAAAAAGTAACCCTTATGGATTCGTCATGTCTGTCTGTCCCTATGTCCGAGGGTAAAACCCCTTTTTCCGAAAAAATAAGAACTATACTGTTGAAACTTGGTAAGTAGATGTATTCTGTGAACCGCATTAAGATTTACACACAAAAATAGAAAAAAAACAATAAATTTTGGGAGTTCCCCATACATAGAACTGAATCCCTCGCAGCCTAGTTGGTAGTGTGGCCGACTGCTGTGCAGAGGGTGTGGGTTCGATTCCCGCAATGGACAAACATTTATGTGATAAACAATGGACAAACATTTATGTGTGTATGATATGTATTAATTTACAAAAAAAAAGTAATATATATGTATTTGTATCCGTTGTCTGGTACCCATAACACAAGTTTTGCTTACTTTGGGGCCAGACGGCGCTCCAAAATATTTATTTATTTATTTAATATAATTTTTTTTTTTCATCGTCCCCATACGTGTGGGGTATCTATGGTTAGGTCATCAAAAATGATATTGAGGTTTCTAATATCATTTTTTTCTAAACTGAATAGTTTGCGCGAGAGACACTTCCAAAGTGGTAAAATGTGTCTCCCCCCCTGTAACTTCTCAAATAAGAAAATGGTAAAACTAAAAAATATATATGATGTACATTATCATGCAAACCTCCACCGAAAATTGGTTTGAACGAGATCTAGTAAGTAGTTTTTTTTTAATAAGTCATAAATCGTAAACCACATTTTACCTTTCATTCAATCAACTCAAATAAAAAAAAAACATTGAATTTTTATAGATAATAAGTAAGTAAAGATACGGAACCCTTCGTGCGCGAGTCCGACTTACACTTGACCGATTTTTTTTATCCATTTGCGACCCTGGTTGCAATGGACAACTGAGTGTACAATTTCAAAGTTATAAAAGGTCTCCCTCCAACTTTTTAACAATTCTTGGATTCTGAAAAACTCCCAATAATAGAAGCTTATCAATATTTCCAATGCAAATTATTTTAACAATTTCTTCACAACATAAACTCTAATTTTAACGCGTGTTAAAGACGTAATCGACCCGTTTCAGGGTTCCGCAGGCAAATGTTCAAAAACGGAACCTATCTTTATGACCGTAGTCTTCTTTACCAGCTTACAAATTTCCGCTCTTTTGGAACATAGGCACGGTCTTCCCTCATTTAAGACCTAGAACTTCACATATGTTTTTTTGACGAATGCAAGTTTCTTTACGCTGTTTTCTTTCACCGAAAAGCCAGTGGTGTTAACAAAAAATGTACTTGAAAAATTAAAAAAAAAGATTAATTGCAACACGCCGGTCTCGAACCTCCACCCCTTAGACACTTCCCTTCCAACGCTTTATCTATGTTAATGTAGATGTACGTAGTGTCGATGTATCTAATAATTTAATCTAAGGCAATGCGAACAAAGCCACAGGCACAGCTAGTTTTTAATATAATTTTAGTTTGGTATATTTTAGTTTACCTATAATTAATTTTCTTGGAATTTATTAAGGTTCCTCAGATTACATAGACTAGACATTGTTTAGACTCTCTCCCGACCAAAGTCAATGTTACGTATATCTTAATATATATAAATCTCGTGTCACAATGTTTGTCCTCAATGGACTCCTAAACTACTGAACTGATTTTGATCAAACTTCGTAAATATCTGCAAAACTGTGGTCTCCTGTCTCTTTCTTACTTGTTTAATAAACATAAACAAACAAAATGAAGAACGTTGATAGAAAGAGAAAAGAGACCACAGATTTTCTTTGACTCTATCTAAAGGACGGTCAATTTTGTAAGGCTATTGCGCAGTCCATAGCATAGATTACAGAATTCGAAGTCTTTAAGCCAGATATATCATGACAGTCTCGACATTGTCGGATTTATCAAAGGCGATGACTGAGTGTATGAATAATGATTTTTAAGACTTTGCCAAAAATATCGTTAGTTCAAAAGAGTATTCTCAAATATATAAAATCATCGTAGACGCACTCAAACTCTTTGGCACAGAACACAGACTATCGATATCAGAAATCGAACACGTTTTAGCAAAACGTATGTATCATATTATTTTTCATCTTAAAATGCATAAATTGACAGACGTAAAGTTTTATTTTTAGTTATTACATAGTTCGGTTTTGTAATGTAAATAGAAACTACCAAAGTATAAATAATAATTTAGTCATTGAATGTTCAGTATTAAAGAGCAACACGAGCTCCGGATGACGCCCGGCTGGGGGACGTGCTACTCCTTGGCAAAGCAGATACTCCATGATATGGACAGGGCATTTGGTAAAAAAATTGGTTGTAAAGGTGTAACAGAGACAAAGTGAAACTGTGGTGTCTCTTATCTCTTTCTAACTATATAACTTAACTAAAATTAACTGAACTTACTAAACTAATAAACATCAAAAAACAAAATGGCGGACGTTGACACGAAGAGAAAAAAAATACAGTTTCATTTTATATCTTTCTAAAGTGTGGCCAATTTTGTGTTGCTATTGCGAAGTCCATAGAATGGATTACAGAACTCGAAGTCTATAGTGTTTCTGAACCAGTTCCCCCTAATAGAAGATAAGTATTTATTTTGCGAACCCCTTATTAGCTCTTACCGGCCTTTTAACTGAGGGACGATACCTTATGTTTATTTAGTAACTTAGATTGCATTTGCGTTGCAGTTTTGGTTTCCTGAAACCTGGAATTAGCGCACACTGTCCTTTTCTATATTGCAAATATGACTATCTAAGCTGCATGGTGGTCTAATAACAAATTGTCTCCCAAACCAAAAACAAAGTTTAGAAGAAGTCAAAAACTAGAGCTAACAGGCTTGGAGTAAGCGAGTAAATATTATTATCGGTCTTGAGCGAGGTCTTATTGTATGTATATAATCTGGTTTTAATCATCAAGATACAGTAACCAATGGCTATTCATCATCATTCACAAAACAATGTGGGGCAGCTGAAGCTCCTTTCTCTGTGACAAGTGGTAAGCCCATCACTGCAACACTGCTTCTGACAAATTGCGGACTAAGGTGGCTAAGTGGCCAGCTTTAGACTTATATTTAATAATAATGATAATAAATATTTTTGGACATTACACACAGCGCCGTCTGGCCCTAAAGTAAGCAAAACTTTTTTTAGGGTACTAGACAACGGATACAAATATATAATTATTCCTTTTTTTTGTAAATACATACATATCAAATGTTTTGTTTTGTATTTGACCTTCAGATTTCACTTGTAATCAATATCAAGCTATATGTCGCGTTTACGTATCCAAAATAATTATCCCTGTCCGAACCTGGCTTACTTCTTATGGTTCGTCAGGAACTCGCAGGAACCACTGCACTGCATCGCCTACATCAGAAGCAGTGATTCACAGAACACAGAAATAAAGTGGTTAGTAAAAGGGGACTATATCTCCCACATTATGATGTATGGTATAAAATACATAAGGGTATATACATACATACAATTACAAATTAAAATTATCCATACTAGTTTCCAATTTACTCATTACTGACTACTAATTTTACTAATCGATATAAATATCATAAATTCGATAGTAACTCCGTCTGTCTGTCTATTACCTCTTCGCGCTGAACTAATTTAGATGAAATTTGGTATAGAGATTATTTGAGTCCCGGAGAAGGACATAGAATAGTTATTATCTAGAAACAAGCTTAAACGAACTATAGTTACAGTTATAGCTTGCTACAACAAACTTCATTAGTAATAATTAAAGAGATAACGTAGAAATCGCACAGCATTTATATAGGGCGGGTGAAACCTCAGCCAAAATCTAGCAATTAATATTTTTGTTACGTATGCCTTAAAGCTTTTAAAAATGACAACTGTTATTGAAGGTCTGTATACTAAACAGAATTGCTTACAACCAGACAGGTCACGCCAATCTCATTTCTTGCGACATTAGAGAAAACGTGCAAAGTCAGCGGTATAAACTGCTAGTTTGTAAATATAATGTATCTACACGTTTCCAACATGTGTTCTTTTCAATTGGTCCTATTAACAAACGTGGAATTTGCCCGCCATGACCAGTCATAAAACAAAGATGGACAATTAAATGGACTTTGCAATAAAATGCAATGGATTGTTATGAGCTGCAACGGAAATGTAGACTGTTTTGTTTAAAAAAATTATAAATATATAATAATCACAAAGCAAATCTATTTATATAAAAGGCACAAAGTAGTCAAAGAGTGAAGAAAGACTATTTTGTATCCGGAAAATTCAAAGGTTCTCGCGAAATAGCTATAACTTAATTCCACTAGAACGAACTGGATCTACAGTTATAGCTAATTTGGTTAATATAATCATTGTTTGGAGTTGTCGTAGAAATCTCTCACCGATAACCAAATTTGGGGCGGGCGGAGCCTCGGGTGAAAGCTATTATAAGCGCTCCGTTGTAGTCATTTGGCTAGGGAACTTTAAAAAATATATTGACCCACAGAATTGTCAAGGTAGTGACAGAATAAAGAATAGTACTATAACACGGACGCGAAGCACAAAGAATTTTAGCCTGTGTTCAGTGGTCAAAATAGTAGTAATTTCTGATGACAGCTGTCACTCATCGCATCTGTCCGAGCGCGACAGCAAATAATAATGCGCGTGCAAGACACAAATAGTTACCGGTCATTGAACGATATTCTTGCTGCTTCGCGTCCGTGCTATAGAAATAATTCACAAAAAGACAAATACTTAAAAGTTTAATTAAATTTGTTACTCTGTCGGTAACAAAAAGGAACAATATCGTTTTAATTGAACCTATTTATGTACGAGTATAAATTGACTGGCACGCACCGGCAAAGTCGGTCATGGTCAGATATTGGATTGACGAATTCGCCCAAGAACCAACTTTACCAACATTGCTCAAACAAGTAGCAAGCTAAAGTGGCAATAGGCAGGCCAGGTGACTGATTAGAGCTGCAGCAGGCCAGTGGAACTGGTGGCTCATAAGTTCAAAGCTACTCGTTGTAAAGGCATACGGGAACTAACAAAATATGGTCGTGTAGTGATTGAGACAACGTTTTAGTCGCAACATAAGGTTGGACCGTTTTGGTTCTATAACAATCATGTTAACGTGTATATGACGCGAAATAGGCGAAAATTATAAAACTGTCATTCGTATAATGATCGAATAGACGTCATGTAATTTAAAAAAATGTAAAGTATCATTGTCATAACCTTTTTATGGATGCTTGATGTCAATAGTGCAGTTCACCAAACGTGAGTCGTGCACTACAATATTTAAAAATTAACATCATTATGTTAGACTAATCATCTTTGGTCTGCCATGTTTGTTACTATAGCACGGACGCTAAGCAGGAATAATTTCGTACATTGACCTTTTACTTTTTAGCCTGTGTCAGTTGTCAAAATAGTAGTAATTTTTGATGACAGCGGTCGGTCATTGCATCGGTGCGAGCGTGACGGCAAATAATTATGCGCGTGCAATAGAGACAAATAGTGTCCAGTCATTGAACGAAATTCTTCCTGCTTAGCGTCCGTGCTATAAATGTTATTTTCTATAATAGTTAAGTTTGGTTTTAGTAGCTATTAGTATCTACATTTCTATTGTGAAATTAATTTCTCGACGATTGTGTATTTAATTTTTCACAATTTTTGGATACCCCCTTCTCATTATCGCAAAATATCTATATTCTCATATTATTCCTTTTATTTAATTTATTTTAATATTACATTAATGCAATTTATGGTACTGATGATAGCTATTATACGAACCTCGATACAACCAAATGTTATTTAGTCTTTATATTACAGGACAACTTTGCTAGTTGGGGGAGATCTTAAACCGACGGTGAACGTCTCCCAGCCGACGTGACGAAAGCTTTCTGTAACTGGCGACTCTTTGTGCATTTCCATAATTTTTATTTAATCTACACAACCTGCCCAAACCACTTCTTAATTCTTCACATTCGTTACTACATACGATAAATGATTTAACTAACAAACTTTAATTGTACAAAAAATATTAAAGCATCCCTGTTTGTACGGTGGACAGCAGCTACGCAAATAATTATTGTTGTGCGGGAATAGATTGATTACTTTAGCATTGTGAAATTAGAAATAACTATAAACATCAGTTACTTTCAATAAAATAACAGTTTAGTTAACTACCGTCATACAAGAATTACTCTTACTAAAACTAAAAGCATCATTTTATATAAACTGGTAAGTTAACGATTAAAATATGTTGGCACTAGGTATAAGAAGTCGTAAATTTTTTTAATATCACGTTTCTTACCTATCGTTTGATACAAGTTTTAACGGATCACTGGTTTTTGCCAAATAAATAATACTTAAATTTGATACCTCTTATTTAATTTTATTACAATAATTAAAAAAGACAATTTATAAGAAATGAAAAGATTGTAATATGTTAAACAAGTCTTTATGTTAGTCGGTGTTGGTCGATGGGTTTCGGTGTCGCTTTGCGTCCTGAGTGGCGGAGGTTCGAGACCGGCGTGTACCAATATGTCTTATCTTAATTTCTCAAGTAAGTAACATTGATTATTCACACCACTGGCTTTTCGGTGAAGGAAAACATCGCATCGTGAGGAAACCTGCATAAGTCAAAAAAAAGACGTATGTTAAGTCCACAATCCGCACTGGGCCCGCGTATGGACTATGGCCTAAAACTAGGGACATATAAAGCTGATAAAGAGAAAATAATGTAAAAAAAAAAGTCTTTCACTGAGAAAACGGGAGCTAGCGAGGTAAAACAGTAATTGGAATGTGCTGTAGCAATCATGTAAATGATTTCAGAATAGTGAATCAGAAAAAAATAGCAAAGAAAATGTGTCAAATACTACGAGTAGAGTTGTAATTAGCTATACGTTTATTTATCAAAATTTTTAGCAAAGTAAAACGCTTGACAATATGTAAGTAATGTTTACCACACATACCTTTTCTTTTAGCAGATTTTGACTGCTGAATTAAGCAGTAAACATTGAACATAGAAGGACATATGATGACTTTTTACCTCAGTGGAGAGTTCCTACAGGGATGTGCTTTTCCACTGGTTAAATTGGAGGCACCATTCTTTCGCGTCGCAACAGTGCGATTATTGATGCGATTTATTATTTATAATAAACACAGTGTAAAATAAAGAGTTGGCAACTAATTCCTAATATTTGAGTCTTCAAAAGATTGCTGGAACAGAAACTAATTGAAAAGTGGTATTTGCTTCGTAAGTGGAATAGGCCCCAGGTTTTTGACACGGGGACTACTCAAAAGACAGAGAAGGACATCGGACACTGTTACATCAATTAAGAGTTCCACTGCAATATTTGAATTCCTAGCAGACGGAGCCGTCGGCAAAAACAAGTATCTAATTAATATATTCAAATATTCCATTAAATGCATCCAAACTTATCCATTTTCTACATCAGCTGTCTTTGTTGTTATAAGATATTTGTTTAAGCAAGATTCAACGCCATTTTATGAACAATAATTTATAACAGTATTGTTAGATATAAGTTGCATTATGTTTAAAAATACCTACTTATTTGTTATTGTTACAATTGTTTTTATTCTTTTTCAGAGGTTAGTAGCCTACTAGAATATGTAATGTACTAAGCAATATTGTAAACAATTTAATTGTTTATCTGATTGGAATATATCAGAATTAGGAACTATACGACCAAACAAAATTCCTTTGTGTTTGGGCTTATTACGACACGCTGGCCGAGTGCGGGTTGGCGGATGTAGTCGAGTTAATTGGTTATAGGTGGCTGTCAGAGACCTGATTGGATTAACGACTGCTGTCCTATAATCATCAGAACCAACTGTTTAAAAGTCTATATTACCTAAGTTAAATTTTTTTTGGTAAAGGTTTCTTCGGATCCCCTGAGTAGATACAACTAAAATTTAATACTGTGTTCGTCGGGACATCGTTCAAACCCTGAAAAACGTGAACGTTTAAAATGTATCATAGCCGTAATAGTGGTTTAAACCCTGAGCAAACGCATCTTTTGATGCATTTGAAGTATTAATTTATATATCTCAGTGAGTTGGCATGTAGTACATAATGCGTCATCCTTGTTTTGTAAGTTTTCTGTCATGTAGTACTGCCTCTTAAGCACGGAGCTCAGAAAAATGTTACACGAGACGTTGTGTTTCGCATTCGTCTTCGCTGACTTCAATGAGTGACCACCCCAAATTTGCTTATCTTGCATTTCGTTTTCGATACAAAAATGTAACTCGACCACGGGCTTCTCGTTATATTTAACCTGGAAATCCTGCGAAAATAAGTATATACGAATTGCCTTTAGTTTATATATTCTTTAACTCGCGGCCTGGCTGTAGGTACTTAACCGGAAAACAGCACGCCTACGGCCAGCCGCATACTACGAAAAATGTCCAATAGGAAATTCTCGTATACACGTCGGACGGGCAATCTGTGCATACATTTTGTCACCAGATTTTTTTCTTGTGCGGGGTCTAGTACAAAATGCATGCGCGGAGTGCGCGTCCGGTGCGTGCAAGAATTTTCCTATCGGAAATTTCTCATTATGTGCGCTCGGCCTAAATGGTTTAGTTCTGCCACCTCACTGTCAGTAAGTCAAGGTCAACAGAACAACAAAAAAGTTTAAAGGTGCCGCTAGAACCTTCTCGCTTTTCTAACAATAAAATTGTCAGACGAGTTGTTGTACTAACAGGATATAAGTGCCTGTCTTTGTTTGGGTTTTTTGTTTTTTATTTCATTAGCTTAGGCCGCGATATAGGATTAGGCTGCTTTTCCACCGCAGTCGATACTGATATCCGGCATGTAGATAATAGGTGCGTTCTGTTTACAGTATAGACTTCGAGTTTTGTAATCTGTCCTATGGAATGCGCATAGTTAGGGGCGTGCGCACATTCGATCGTTCTGTTGACCAATAATGAATGCGCTATAAGGTCACTTTCGGACCGCATTCAACGCATCAGCAGCACATGCTCCAGAGGTAGAGCAGTGGAGGGCCCTATGAACGACTTCAATGCCTATGCGATGTCATAGCTATGAATGCCGTCAATAGAACACTATTGAGAGCATTCAATGCTGTGTAACGCCCCTATTTTATTTGCTTGCCATATAAGTACATCTTTTACCGTAACCACGTCGTAACAGTGCATACAAATTGGCGTGATTTTTGACACCGAGATAGCTGTAGGGTAAATAATACTTTTACCCCGATCAAAATTCCTATGGGTTATTCTGCGGGTGAAACCGCGAGGGTCGTCTAGTGTGTAATAAAAGTTGTATGAACGTAATACGAGTTACCAACATCTAAAAAATGACTATAAGGGTTCCGAAGTATGAGAATCTTTCTAGACCAGCTGATATCAAGCAAAAGCAAAAATCAAAAAATTAGTTCTGCTCCGATCTAATTGTAAGTTTATTATGGTCAATACCATAGGAAAGAACAATTTTTTAGTTTTTACCGTACTTTCCAATTTCTTAAGGTAAATAAGTACTTTACAATTTTTATATACGTAAATTTGAGACTTATTTGGACTATAATTTTTAAAATTGTATTCTTCTTTGAACTCAAACATAAAAAGTTATACAATACATAAAAACATGTGGCGGTCTTATTGCTGTAGGCGATTTCTGCCAGATAACCTCAGGTATTTTCACCTTGTGGTAGCGAGAGGGCTGAGTAGCGCCGGGAAATCCAGTCTGGTGTGAAACCAAGAGACACCTACATATGTACGACCACGTTGACCACGTTTACGTCGACCTATGGTTGTACGGAGTGGAACCTCTGAGGCCAGACCGTTCCGGTGTGTTGCTCCGAATGGACTCTGATATCAGAGTGCATAAGCGAATGCAGAGTTGGGTGGGCTCGCGAGCAGGCACTTGTGGAGGAGTTTGTGTGCAGGAGTTTGTAGGCCTTGGCAGGCGGGCTGAAGGCCTTGGCTTGAGGGCAACGAAGAGAAATCCTCCATAAAAGCTATCGGTGGAGGTAGGTCCTCAGGTGTATGAGAATTTTCTCCTACCACTATATGTATATATATCTATCGGGCGGTGAAGGTTGGCGGGGCCTGCCTCGCGGGTCGACGCCGCAAAGGTTGCGGAAGAATGCGAAAGCGCACCCGTGACCCCTGCGCACTGTCAGGTGTATTTCATTGCAAAAAGCATTGTTTAAAACCACTGTTCAAAACACTTGAAAAAATACACACCTGTTTAAAACAAGTCAAAAATATTTTGTTTAAAACGTTTTTGTTTAAAACAAAGAACACTAAATGTTTTATTTTATAAAGTTAATTATTTTTGTACTTTTCCAGACTTTTGTTAGCAACATTATATTCTGAAGTAACTTCAAGTTTATATCTCGGAATATCTTAGACAAAAAGAAGCTTCAGCCAACGCAACGATGATAGCAAATTAATAAACAATATTCTACAATAGGTACTGGGATACGAAAAAAAGGTGGGTGGTTTGTGAAAAAACGGAAATAACAAAAAAATTGAACACTGATTTTGAGAGCGCATTAACTTTGCTGTCACATCTCGTGTCTGTCAAACTTCCAAAGTGATATCCCAAAGTAACTTTTTCATCAATTGTGTATTCGTGGCGTATAAGTATTTAAAGGTTTTGTAACATGTCTCTAAGGTTTTTAGTCTAAACACCACCAAGGTGGCAAACAAGCTTATGGCCGGGGCGCTTGCAACACCAGAGGCAACTCTCGTGCGTTGCCGACAAATGAGACATCAAAAAGACTGCTTTGTCGTTTAAGTATTCAAATCAACAAAAAAGCTACCGAACTGAAACCAAGCATCATGTATTTTCAGGAACATGATTTGATGAATTTGGTTTGGTAGTTTTTATTTAAAATCACTTCTTGAAAATCATTAAAACTGAGATTATCATAATAATGTAAGTAAAGGCTATATATCTTCAAAATAGCTTAATTGTGTAGTTATCAACAAAAGGTGGGTGTCACAACAATATCTATAATTCGGGTGGGCATTTAGATATTCTTAACTGTTAAATTTTGATAGATTAATTAGTACAATTTTTCGCTTCCAATTTATGTTTCTTGGCAACTTCGTGAGCAATGAATTTTCAACCTAGTGTCCTAAGCAGTTAAGATGATTATTGCACTTCACTGTGCAATACTCATCAATGCCTCGCTCTAAAAATCCTATCATTTTCATCTTTAAGAATACTGTACTGACTCTGTAATTCGAAGAACGTCGGCATATTTTTTTGGTGTTGTTATGTTTCAAACAAAGAAATATTTCAGAACTCACTAAACAAAAAGAAGTTTTAAACAAATTTAAGGGATATAAATAAAGAAGGCGAGGTTCGTGTCCAGGACACCCTTCTGCAAACCGCCCTAACCAATCGCAGCTGAGTGCAAGCAGCACCGTCGCCAAAGTTAGTCCGCGTGTAGTTGTAACGGCCATTTGTGGCCAACAACAGTAGGTAATCAGTAGTTAATAAAAAAAACCCTTTCCTATTCTATTTTGATCATAGAAATTCCCTAGCCAGATGTAAAATAGTACAATGTTTAAGGGTGGTAAGGAGAAAATTACTAACGACAGGCAACAAAAAAGTGTAAGGCCGAAGGTCAAAGGTTTAAATGACTCGAGTTTGTAATTTCCTTGCCACCCGTGTTACACACAATTTTTTTTATCACATTTTCGAGTAAATGAATAAAAATATGAGGCGAAAGAACTTATTTACTTTACAATTTATTAAATAATTAAAAAGTTTTGGCTAAAGTTAAAACATTTTGGTCACTAGTGTCGTTATAGGTTCACATGATTTCAATATGGCGACTGTAGTTTTGAATTTTGACCACCGGGTGAGATAAATTTGTTGCACTATAATTATTCGCTTGGCACGTAGTTGATATCTTAAACTACAGATGGCACTTGTGTAAATACTTAATAAGGTGAGTAAGGTTGCCAGAGCTCTTTGAGGATTCGCTGCGCGGGCAGCGGAGGACCGGCGGTGCTTGTTGCTGTCATTGCTCGGCGTAGACGCGGCGTGCTGGTACGGTGGTCAGGGAGACCTGATGAAACGGCTGAACGCTGTCCGCCCGCAGGTTGAACGGGTTCCCGAACCCAGGGGTCACTTAATCTCCGCCCTAAGAGGCCGATCCGCCAGCCTGTGTAAAGTCTCTGAAGTGGTAGTTGTGCCGGAGAAGGAGGCTCTTCCGCCCGCCGTGCCAGCAACCGTATTATCTGTGCCATGCTTCGGCAGTTCTAGTACCGCACCTTTTGTCCTCTAAGCTGTCTGTGCAGTGAATCCTCATCCTTAGTCTAAGTAACTTTTTTTATATATACTGGCCATGAGAACGAAAAGGAAAAGAGTTTTTCAGCGGCTACTCCATCCACATATAATGTGGATTTTTGAAACATCAGGGGTATTCACGCAAATCTTAACGCAGTCCACCACCTTCTCGAGACTGCGCAGCCGACCATTCTTTTTCTAACGGAGACGCAGATATCCTGCCCGGCCGACACATCATACCTTCATTATCCCGGCTACAAACTCGAGCACAATTTCGTGAGTCGTGCCGGTGTATGTATGTTCGACCGGGAGGATATCTGCTGTCGCCGCCTTCATAGCCTTGAAGGCAGGGACTTGTCGATATTGTGGCTGCGCGTAGACTACGGTGGCCACACTCGTATCTATGCATGCCTATACAGGTCTCATAGCGGTGACACGGACGTAACTCGACTCTTCACGCACCTGAGTTTGACGACTGACAAAGTTCTAGAGCAATATCCCACAACAGAACTAGTTATTTTGGGAGACTTTAATGCCCACCATCGTGAGTGGCTCAGTTCTCGAACCAATAACTATGCAGGGATATCTGCTCATGAATTTGCTCTGACCTATGGATTCTCTCAGCTGGTACTGTCTCCAACGACAAAACCAGATATAGAGGACCATACAAGCTCCTTACTGGATCTTCTGCTGACTCCACGTCCGGACGGATATTCAGTCTCAGTGGCGCCTTTAGGCTCCTCGGACCACTGTCTCGTTCGAACTCAAGTGTCTTGCACACAACCCGATCCATCTGGGCCAACTAATTGGAGTTGTGTGTGGCATTATAAGTCGGCAGACTGGGATGGATTGCAAGAATTTTATGCATCGTACCCGTGGAGGCAGATTTGCTTTAGCTCAGAAGATCCTGACGTCTGCGCAGCCGTAGTCACTGAGACAATCCTCGCCGTTATGGATTGCTATATTCCTAACCCGCGAGTAGCTGCCGGCGTCAAAAAACGACCGTGGTTTAATAGGTCTTGCAAAGAAGCTAAAATTCTTAACAAAACTACATATGAGGCTTCGACCACGGCTCGTAATAATAAGGATCCGAATATTTCTAAGTCAAAACGCAAATTAAATGCTGCCTCGAGGTTCAGTAAGAAAGCAACTGCCAGAGCAAAATTCCAATTCATCGGCAGAGGTGGGCGACTTGCGAGCTATCCTTCTGGTAGTCGTGCTTTCTGGTCGCTTGCCAAAGCTGCCGGAGGGAACTTTTGCCAGTCGTCATTACCACCACTGTTAAAGACCGATGGTGACTTGGCCCATAGTGCTAAAGACAAATCCGATCTACTGGGCAGTCTTTTTGCCTCAAACTCGAATATGAACGATGAAGGCGCTGTACTACCTACTATACCGTGGTGCGTGGTGGTGGTCCTACCATGCCGGAAATTTCCATAACACAGCGAACGTTGCTTTCTCTAGACGTTCATAAGTCGAGTGGGCCAGACGGTATGCCAGCAGTGGTGCTTAACCAGTGTGCTCCTAAGTTATGTCCGGTACTCACGCGCCTCTTCACGCTTTCCTACCATACTAGGCAATTTCCGTGGAAGACTGCGAATGTGCACCCGGTGCCCAAAAAGAGCGATAGATCAGACCCATCGAATTACAGGCCTATCACTATTACCTCTCTCCTCTCCAAGGTGATGGAGCGTGTGATCAACACACAGCTTCTAAGATACCTAGAAGAACACGACCTGGTCAGTGACCATCAATGTGGCTCTCGCCACGTTCGCTCGGCTGGTGTCCTTCTAGTGTATCTCACACACCGATGGGCACTAGCCATTGAGAGTCAGGGGGAGGCATTGGCATGTAGCCTGGACGAGGCGAAGGCGTTCCATCGGGTCTGGCACCGGGGTCGTCTATTGAAGTTGCCATCTTACGGGGTGCCTGAGGGTTTGTGCAAATGGGTGGCTAGCTTTTTGTCCGGCAGACGCATACGCACCGTAGTCGGCGGTAGTTGCTCTGATAGCATGGACATTAATGCTGGTGGCAAGGCTCTGTGCTGTCTCCTACGCTGTTTCTACTGCATATCAATGACATGACATCAACAACATGCATTGTTATGCAGATGACAGTAGTGGATACGCTTATTACACGGGTCGTGCAAACATCCCTCGTTCTGTTGTGGAGGAAAACTGCGGAGAACTTGTGTCTTAACTCGAGACCACACTGTCCAAGGTCAGTAACTGAGGACGGCTAAACTTGGTCCGATTCAACCCTACAAAGTCACAAGTCTGCGTGTTCACCGCTGAGAAAACCCCATTCACTGTAGTCCCACAATTCCAGAACACTCCACTCTCCATCTCCAAGAGCATTGGGATCCTTGGCGTTGATGTTCAGTTCCGAGGTCATTTACAAGATAAGGTGAAGCTGGCGTCCAAAAAACTAGGTGTACTCAACAGAGCGAGGCAGTTCTTCACGTCGGGGCAGCAGATGCTGCTTTACAAGTCGCAAGTTCGGCCCCATATGGAGTACTGCTGCCATCTCTGGGCGGATGCACCCGGATACCAGCTTGGGCCTTTTGGCTCGGTTCAACGACGGACTTTGAGAATTGTCGACGATCCCAAACTCACTTGCCGTATCGAACCTTTAAGTCTGAGGAGAGATTTTGTCTCCCTGTGTGTGTTCTACCGCTTGTACAATAGGATCAATGGGACCGCGTCTACTTTCTACCATCGCACCGCTCGCCGTCGGCAGGGAATTTATTCTCACACTTTAGAACCGAAATGGTCGCGTATAGTGCGCTTCCAGAGAAACTTCCTCCCGCAAACGCTTGAGTTGTGGAAGGAGCTCCCTGCCAATGTTGTCTCTAAGGACTACAGTATGGGGTTCTTCAAGAAAGAAGTCATTGGATTTTTTAAGGGTCGGCAACGCTCGAGTGATACCCCTGGTGTTGCAAGCGTCCATAGGCCACGGTGACCGCTTGCCATCACGCGGACCATGTGTGCTTGTTTGCCACCTTAGTGGTATAAAAAAAGTCACAATTCGTAAAGTCGTATATCGTCATACGTACTGTTACCGTACATGTAGAGCGCGTGTGGTGCTTTCAATGCAAAAAGCTTATATACCATAAATAAGCTTCTTGGTTCAATGACATACAAAATCATACCGCCCGTGGGTTTTATTAACTCCCGTTTAGCCTTAAAGAAAGGAAAAAACGTGGGAGTAGTTAAGGTCTTCTTCTTAGCCCCCACTTAACCAGCACGTAATGATACTGTTTACAAGTAAGTGTGATAAAAAAAATATTACAGTATATATATGCAGATGAACACTACAAATAAGTAAAACAAAGTAGGTAATCTATACCTCACCATATTAAAAAAAACGGTTATTCTATGCTAACAATAACATTGAATATCATACCCACATAACCTTTGGTGCACAAATCAGTAGTTTTTGAAGCAAAACGCATAAAAATTGGTATTAAGCTGTAAGGTAGAAAATTATGTCAAGATCATCCCCAAGCGGGTAAAATAGTTAATGAAAATTAATTTAAGAATTCTGATATTTTGTAGGTAAAACCGTAAACAGTCAAAAGCTTTCTTGATTTTTTAAGCCAATGCAAAAACCAATAAAGACGACCTTGACAAAAGAATAAGGAAAAATATTCCCACTCTAAAATACTTTCGCTAAACAAGAAAGCAATAGCGAATAAACACAATTGTCGGTTAGTAGGTAGTTTGTTTAGGCCGACTTGCGGAAGATACAGGGTTAAATAAATAACTAGCTAGATAACTAAACCTGGGTCAATTGTATAACTAGATAACTCGTCAATTGTCTTGCAGAAGCAGAAAGTTAACTACTTCTCAGAGGTGACAACATAAAAGTAATAAACGTGCATCCTGTTATAAACCCCCTAAATAAGAAATTCCTGCATAAACATAAATGTGTCTCGCTCTCTCTTGTTAGAAAAAATGAATCTATCTCTTTTTACAATCTCTCTTTTTATTCTACAATAAACTTTCAAAGATAATACTTTATTATGTCGTTCTTCGACTCCTTCGTGATGCCATCGCCAGATGTTTATGAATGATGTTTTAGGAATGGAAGATGCTTTTAAAAAATGTGTTTTTCCATGATTTGCATTATACGCGTACGTAGGTACTCAGTCTGTCGTTTTATTCACTACATATTTATTTAATTTGAATTGTGCAAGTGGAAAGTGTTAAAAATGGACGTACTAAAGATCTTTCGTTGTCTTAAGGCGTTCGTTTTGGCTCTAATTTTTTCTACGGTCTTTGCCTATGTGTTTGTGTTGAAAAAAAAACGAGCTACCTAGAATGCCTGCAGGCAGGCATGCTGTTACATATAATTATTATCTGAGAATAGTGAGTAAAAGTTTTGTTCTCTCATACTTTCAGAATACACTTTGTTCTTGCACAGTTCTATTAAAATGGTTTAAGTAAATGTATTCGTCAAAAAATTAAATGATATCTGCCTACCTACTTATTTATAGTTACAGGTACCTGCTCATAGTCGAAAAATAAATAAAATTTAACCAGAAAACCGATATCAACACGAATTTAACTTATGTTGGCGCAATATACGGAGTTAGTGACAACCCTCCGATGGGTGCCGGCTAAATTTTTAATATTTAACTCGGCAGTGACCCGGGTTAAGTAGTAGCGCAAGACAAATATGACTTTGACTCAGGTTAACTTTATAACTTGACAAAAATGGCGCTAACCCTGAGAGGCGCAAGTGGCCCTTAGTCTAGTAGTTACGCGGTAAAAGAGGGCAAGGACAGTGCAATATCCCGTCTAAGGTTTATTGCACATTATAAGACAAACTTTTTATTTCTGTTAAGAAACTTAGTGGTAATTTAAATATTTGCCACAGTGTCTTGTAGTCAGTGCAAGGTTAAATCTTTTAATTTTGTTCTCAAGTCCAATTTTGACTTACCTCTTAAGATACACATGGTTATCGCGTGCATTCACCTTTGCCTTTTGGTACAGCTTGTTACAGTCGCTCCGGCGTGGGCGACCAACGGGCAAAGCTCCTTAAGAATCTACAAACCGAGACAGAGGTACTGAATAATTCCACATACCGCCTGGATTTCTGGACAAAGCTGAACTGGTATGAGTTACCAATAATATGTGAATCGGTTATCTACGCTCAATGGCCCTATTATGGGCAGGTTAAGGCTAACCGTTCCGGTGAACCCGTGGCCTATTTTTGCGTAGTTATGGCAAAAGGATCACCACCTGTGACGCATTATACTTGGCTGTATGGCTACTGTCTGCCGCTCTCTAAGGTCAACTTTACCTCCCCTAAATTACGATCCTGTTACCACTCCTATAGACAACGCACACATTTACGAATATAAACACGTCATTTATTTTTGTAATATAAGTAATGACGACTTACGCCAGTATTGTATGAAATGTGACGTAGTCACTGGTCCTTCTGAGGATTGAAGCCGTATTGATATAAGACATACCTAAGTTCTCTTCTAATTGGCAGCCAATCTAACACGGGAGTCCATTAGGTGGCGAGTCAGTTATGGCCTTTGCAGCCTTCAAGTTGTTATTTATGCTCTTACCCTCTAATGAAGGTAAATGTAGTGACAAAGGGCGTTTGTAGTTACTAAGTTCCTGAATGTTTCTGATATCCTGGTATCTATGTTTAAATTTTTTCAGAAAAATTAAAATTCTCAATGAAATAGTTTTTTACATAAAGTGTACTTTTAGGGTTCACTAGCTAAATGAAAGAAACGGAATTATTATTATTTCTTGATCTCCTTTCTACTACGCGTTTTGTTAATTTGAAAACTATCACAAAAAGTACTCTTAACGAAAAACAACGATTTTTATTATTAAGATATTCAAAGTTTTTAGTTTTGTGTTATGACATTTTGCTACAAACAGACATTCAACAACGAAATTGTATTATATTATATATTATTTTATTGTTATTTAATAAGTATACATCTACTTAAAAATACTATCCCCATTTTACGGAATCCTAAGTTTATATTATTATAATATTAGTGCTTAATTCAGTAATAGACGTGATATTTTTACGCAACTTCTAGAATAGAAAGTTTGCTATAAAAACCTATACATGTAGCTATACGCATTCGGTTATAATAATTTCTAAATATTTTAAGTCTTTCGGGAAAAAATGTGAGCCTAAGTGTAATTAAAGGGTATAAGCTATCTCTATTCTAAATTTCAGCCTAATTGGCACGTTAATCTGTTGTTCCCGGCTGTTCTGAAATAATGATAATTATGATAGCAGTCTTAAGCCAAGTCAGAGGTCTTATGAGCTTAAAAACTTTATCAGTTGAGTAACCGCTAGCTCGACAAACGATGACCTAACCCTCCTTTTCCAATTAAATGAGGCCTGTGCCCTAAGTAGTCGGACGCATAATGGTAAAGGTTAAAAACACCCAAAATATACCTAGTTACATAAAACGTTTTACTTAAAGGTAGTTAAGATTTTATAAATTTACTTAAATACCTTCGCTCCTTATCCTTTGATTATCAAAAGCTCTCTAATTTGAATTGATTTAAGCATCTTATTAATTCACCTTCTTAAATAGAGTATTATAGGCCAAGATGCCATTGAACTCTCTTAAGGGCATGATTACAGAAAAAAGGTTACAACGGCGTGCATGAAATAAGTACTTAAAATAATTTTTAGCTCAACGAATTAAACCTCTTACACACTCGGAGCTATAGTATATATTATTTTACGATAAATGTTTAATAGTAAACTTCACATTATCACACAAGCAGCTATAAATGTTTTTTTCTCAAACATGCTACGATATGCAACCATATCTTGCACAAGCTTCGTTGGGGTAAATCGACCCGCAATGTTTTATACGTCCGCTTGAGCTCTCGAGCGGACAAATGCGAAATTTGAAAGTGAAACGATATTTTTTTTTAAACCGAAAATGGATAACTAAAGAGATAACTCATCGAGTTTTATTTAAATTTCGGAAAGAATGCGCCATTAGATTAATTTAATAAAGTAAAAACGATTTGAACGCGGCGAATTGGCGGCAAAATTACCTCAACACATATTTGAGAAAAGCACTATACTAGCCACAACTGAGCATAACTGAATTCCGTGATGCGTGCCTCGGCTGTGCCTCGTCGCGATCGTCCAGTTATGCTGCGTTTGCGGGCCGCAGCAGTAATCTACTATTAGTTTTGTATGTATTCTGAAATATTAGTAGGTATATACCTACTATAGTCTCCAGCTTAAAAATACTGTTAACCTTTTGGTTACTTCACCCCATTAAGAACCACAATTTAGGTGAGGTTTGTGTTAATTTTTAACTTTTTAGTTTTTATTTTAGGTTTATGTATTTCATTGATTAAAAACTTATGATAGGTTTTTGTAACAAATTGATCCACCAACCAATTGAATTATAGTTAATAGTTGTGTTAATACAGCCTGGGGTTATCTAAATTTTATTATAAGAACCCTTTTTAAAAAAATAATCTTTTTACCATTGCCACCCGAAAAAGTACTAACATTAAAGGATTAGGCACAAAATAGGAAAAGATTAGTAACCTTCTATTCTCCTTAAACATAAGTTTAATAAACTTCACATTCCAAAACAATAGGTACAAAGTTTCAATTTACTTTCATACTATGCTAACTACGGAAATTTTAAAGCAATCCAATCTTCTTACAAAGGAAAATAATAATATACCAATAGTAACGATTGACTTCCTTCTTAAAGAAATTACGTATTAGTAAATAAATGAATAATACAACCGAGAAGCTTAAATTGATATTTGCTAAACTCATTTTGAATAGTTATAGTTTCTTAGAACTTTTAGTTAAGAAATTAGCTTTTTATCCAACAAAAAGCTAAATTTTGAAATACTACGATGTCCATATAAATTGTAGTTCAATGCTATAAGAGATGTCATTACGATTGCATGTATATTTGGTTTTTGCATATTTTGATTAGGTTAGTTGTCACTTATACCACAATATTTAAAAATTAAGATATACTCCTACCTCGGTATAGATTGTAGTATTTTTTATCTTTTGTATACGACTGTCTGATAAAAAGGGTGTAATATGTAAGGATTGAAAATATGAAACTAGGCATAAGCAATTTTAAGAACGTTTCGTATTGTTTGTACAATACACCAGTGAGTTGTAGTAAACATTCATTTGAGTCCGATTTGCCAAAAATGCGCAAAGTAGCCTAAATTCGCCTAATCAAAAGTCAGTTAGCCTAAAAAAGCTATTTGTTTTTAAGTAGACCTATTCCCTCTAGCCTTCTAAATATTTCTTATTTGAAAATATATACCGTACCTACAAAACAATTTAAGCCCAAATAAATATATATATATTCCGTTTATTTAGTCAACTACTGCCAAAAACTAAAAACCTGCCAGCTGAGTGCTAATACGGTTCCGTAGATTGAAAAATATTTCGGATATCTGAACAATTTGTCACCTGATTTTGCTATAAACAATTTTCGTTGAAATTATTTAGAAATTCATATTTCGTGAAATTTATCAGTTTTTTAGAACACACGGTTTAAAAGTTAGATGAGGTAGAAACACACGTATTCTTCAACTTTGGATACCAATACCTAGAAATACTTTTTAGAGAAAAAGATACTTCCAAAACTCCTGCATTTTAAAACCTTCCATCGTCAACAATACACTGTAGCGAGTGAAGTATTTTATTTTGTATATGTAGTGTGTAATTAGCTTTAACTTACCCTTTTGCGTGTTATGTCAAAATCATTGTAAAATTCTATATCCATACATGCATGGAATGCCATACTCATTTACGTCAACAGTCTTTTAAATCTGATTTTAAAAAAAGATGACAGATGGAAAATATTCAGAGGAGTCTTTTGGAGATTTTCTTGAAGAGAGATGTTTAAAACAAAATTTGCAATTTTTACCTAAAATAAATAGGAATTAATCTTTTTGAAGTGCATCAAGTTCTTCGAGAAACAGGAACTAAGGAGATGTAAATTACAAGAGGAACTTACTACACGAGTTTTAATAAGAGAAGGTTTGAATTTCTCGATAAAATATCTCAAGGTTGTGGGTTCTACCATAAACCCTCCCATCAGGTACCTAAGTGCATTTATTTGGATAGGTGATTATTGCTATATTGATTCTGCGGATTGGCTTTTTTTCGCCATATTGATTTTTAATTTCTCAATCTGAAAAGAATGATAAAAGCATAGATTGCTGAAAATTGGTGAAAATTACATCATATTACGATCAATTGATATTTTCGACAATACAGTCGACCCGAAGGAAAAATTACGATACCATCGTCTAAATAGGAAAAATACGGCAAAACAGATAAATTCAGAAACTGAATTTATTATGGAATTATAGACTTTCAAATTGTTTATTTGTGAATTAGTGATTGTATATAAAACTAAAAATAAATTGTATTAACGAACCTATCTTTTCATTTATCTTCCCCTGGGGAATTGAGTCTTAACAAGCGGCGCCCAACGGGATAAAAAATACAATTTTTTATAGTTCTGTATACGATCACCTCACGCAAAAAGTTTTTTTTTTAAAAAATAAATAGACATAATTTATATTTTTTTTTTCAAAATTCAAAAAAAATGCAACTATCTGCGTTACATTCATGTTTTACATGAGATTTTCGGACTCGTTTGGCTAATAACTATTTTTTTTCTTTCGTCTCTTGTTTAAACAGTTAAAAGGTTGTATTGTAAGAAAACCTTATTTATTTACTAATCGTCAGATTAGTAACGAATTGCTGATATTAATAGTGTTTAATATTCATATAGGTCCACCAGGAAAAAATACTTCGGAGAAAAACGTTTACATCGTTTTTTCTTGTTTTTTTTTTTTTGGACAAATGGAGACAGTGAAAAGCTGTGTCGTTTAATTATTTATATTTGTCTCAAGTGAGGGGTTCTTTTACTACGTTATAAAACTACGTTATTTAACTAATAAATAAAAAGTCCCTACTAATAATAATTTTATTTTTGTTGTTTCCAAGATTATCTTCGTCGATTATGTCTAAAGCAGTACTTGACATAAGTGGGATTACATGTATAACATCTTGGAATC
Organism: Apoda limacodes; assembly: GCA_946406115.1. NCBI lineage: Eukaryota > Metazoa > Arthropoda > Insecta > Lepidoptera > Limacodidae > Apoda > Apoda limacodes. Next base: position 17,186,137 of record OX291559.1, read on the forward strand.
AATTATATTAATATTGTTTTTACAGAGAGACTGTAAAGTAGTAAAAGCTTCGTTACGAATATTTTACTATTTTCTTTAAAGGAAGTGTGTGTCTGTGAGAAATTTATAAATAAATATATATATAAAATAAAATTAGTAAAAATGGAAAAATCTATTAAATATCACTTGCTCAACAAGAGTGAGCTGATCTATGAAACTTTAGTGAGATTTGAGAAACCAGCAGAATCTTTAATAGGTCTGAAGCGTCAAATATTAAAGTTGGTTGAAAAATTACCAGCTAATGAGGTACTTGAGTCAACTTTAGATCCCAAAGAGGATATTGAAGGTGTAAAAGCTACTTTAACTTTTGTAAACCAAAAGTTAGAGGATACAGGTATTAATAAGGAAAAAATTAAACGGTTGGAAGCTTTTTTAAATCATATACATTTTAGATTACTACGTATTGACATCACGGACGAGTTAAACTTGGGTCCAGAACTGGTTACAGTTAAAAATGAGTTCCAAAAATTGGATAAATTATGGAATAACAAGATTTTAGAGATTACTGAACTAGAATTTAATTCATTACAAGAAATTTCTGATTTAACTGATGACAATAGGTCAGAAGTCGGTAGTTTACCGGGAATTAACCAAGTATCTCAAAAATTTAATGAGGTCGGCAATAATTTAGAAATATCCAGGGAATATTTAGAAGATGTAGACGTTAAACAAAATAAATTTATTACAGTTTCTTGTGATAGAAGCTCTGCACTTGAATTGAAAAGATTCAATTATAATGGGAAATCCTGCCCTAGGTCGTTTTTGCAAAAACTAGAAGAATTTAGGCTTTCTAGGAATATAAAGAAAGATTTACTGTTAGCTAGAGCGTTTGAACTCTTTTCTGACGACGCTTTACATTGGTTTAGATTTATAAAAAAAAAGTTACAGAATTGGGACGATCTTTGTAATAAATTAGTTGAAGATTTTAGTAGTTTCGACTACGATTATAAATTATTGAACTATATATACCAACGTACTCAAGGAGAGAACGAGAATATCATCATTTATACTGCAATAATGTCTGAAATGTTCAATAGGTTAAAGAAATCGCTTTCTGAGAATGATCAATTAGAAATTTTGCTTCGAAACATCAGACCATGTTATTCCCTTTTTGTAGTACAAGCTAATGTAGTATCTATTGAGAATTTAATTAACATTTGCAAGAAATATGATCAATTTCTTGACAAAAACAGGAATTTTAAAGAACCACAAAAAAGTGAAGTGATGTTTTCAGATTTTAACTATAATAAACCTTGTAGTTCTGCGAAAGTCGCCTTTGCATATAACAAAGGCAATAACTATGAAAATTGGAGACAGAAAGAGTTTCGGACGGAACCACTTAATAGTTTTAAATCATTTAAAAACTATGAACAAAAACCTACGGTTCGATTTGAATCTAGATCCCCTACGTATAAACCAACGGGTTATAGGAATCAAAATTTCAATTCGGCGAATTACGAGTCGCCTAGGAAAATTGCAGCGGTTCATGAAAATCGTCCGCCATTTTGTGTTCGATGCCGTGTACATGGACACGAATTTAGTAAATGCACATCTAACAACATTGTCTGTTATAGATGTGGTGTTAAAAATTTAAGAACGATAGATTGCCCTAATTGTAATCAATCTTCTAATAAGAATTACTTTAAAAATACTATAAATTATAATCGTTGTAGACAGGATTTACACGACTGGTCGTCATGGCTTAGCAAAGTCAATATTTTTTTCAATTCCTTTCGTACTTCGGTCCTGTTTAACAATGAAAATGATAATTTACGTCCTTTTTTAAAAATAAATATAAAAGAGACAGAATGTATGGGTCTTTTAGACACAGGTTCTTGCATCAGCGTTTTAGGCAATAATTCACATCTAGCCATACAAAAGCTAGGTTTTACACTTTTAAGGGATGAGAGTATAAAAGTTTCGACTGCTGGTAAAGCAGTACACCAAGCTATTGGCTATTTTTTATTGCCAATGGTATTTAATAAACAATGTAATATAATTAAAACATTTGTTTTCCCAGATTTGTTCCCTTCAATAATTTTAGGAATAGATTTTTGGAAATCTTTTAATTTGGCACCTAATCTTTTTCAAGTTAAGAACGAAATTAAAAAATCTAATATTTCTGAACTTTCTAAAGTGGAAAACAAGATTCAGTTTTATAATAACCTTTCCCCTCTTCAAAAGGAGACGGCGGACAGAGTTATTAGTAATTTTAAAGCTATTTCGTTTGAGGAAACTGGCATTATTGGTGAAACCAATCTAGTTACACATAGAATAGATACTGGTGATCACGCACCGATTAAACAACGAAATTATAGGCTATCTCCGGAAAGACAACGGGTACTTAGTGAAGAAGTAGATAAAATGATAAAGTGGGACATTATTGAACCATGCGAGAGCCCATGGTTATCTCCAGTCTTAGTTACGCCTAAGAAGAATGGCGAATGGAGATTTTGTTTGGATAGTAGGAAATTAAATTCAATTACTAGGAAAGACGCGTATAATTTACCTTTTATTAATGAAATCTTAGATAATTTGTCTAATGCGAAATATTTAAGCAGTATTGATATTGCAAAAGCATTTTGGCAGATTCCTTTACACGTAGATGACAGAAACAAAACTGCGTTTTACGTTCCGACACGCGGCAGCTTTCAATTTAAACGATTACCCTTCGGGTTATCAAATAGTCCTGCTACACAACAGAGATTGATGGATTCCTTGTTTTCTCCCAACTTTAACAACAAAGTATTCTGTTATTTAGATGATATTATCATTATTAGCGAGAGTTTCGAAGAACACATATCCCTTTTAAATCGAGTACTTGAAAAACTCACAAAGGCTCGTTTAACTATTAATTTTGAGAAGTGTAAGTTTTTTAAAAATGAGCTTAAATATCTAGGTTACATTGTGGACGAACGTGGTCTACGCACAGACCCAGATAAGGTGAAAGCCATTCTTGAAATCCCTACTCCTAAATCGCGTAAGGAGGTTCGTCGTTTTTTAGGAACAGCTAGTTACTATAGACGTTTTATACCCAATTTTAGTACTGTAGCTGGTCCTCTTAATTTATTAACGTCTGCGGGTAAAAATACGCCAAGATTTAAATGGACGAAAGAAGCGGATAACGCATTTAATACTTTGAAAAATCATTTTGTAAATACACCTATTTTAGCTTGTCCCAATTATGATCTACCATTTAGTGTACATTGTGATGCATCTGGTTTTGGCATAGGTGCAATGCTTACTCAGGAGGTAGACGGCAATGAGGTTGTTGTGGCATACATGAGTAAGTCTTTATCTAAACAACAACGGAATTACTCGGCCACGGAGCGAGAAACGCTAGCGGTTATTCTAGCATTAGAACATTGGCGTTGTTTTCTTGACAACGGGAAACAATTTATTATTTTTACTGACCATGCTGCATTGAAATGGTTTTTAAAATTATCTAATCCAACGGGTAGGTTAGCCAGATGGACCATTCGGTTGTCTTGCTTTAATTTTATTTTAAAGCATAAAAGAGGAAAGGACAATGTTGTTCCTGATATTTTATCTCGGTCTACCCCTATAATAGAGGACACATCAACTGACGTACAGACTGACGTAGATGATGTTTTCCATAAATACGTAGAACCAATTGATACTGATCGGAGTATGATTTGGTACGAACAAAAGCGTACCAATTGCTTAAATAATCCATCAGATTGTTTAGATTTTTGTATTAAAGACGGGAAATTACTTAAAAAAGTTGAAACGGAACCTGATAGTGATTACATGTGGAAGGAGGTTCCGAATCCTAACGATAGGCTTAATATTATTGCGGCTAAACATACGGAGCCATCAAACTCACATTTTGGTGCTTTTAAGACCTTTAAAAAGATATCAAAAGATTTTTATTGGCCAGGAATGTTCCGCCAGATATCTAAATACATAGCTGATTGTTCTACATGCTTGGCTTACAAGCATCAAAACCATTCCCCATTTGGTGTCATGGGAAAACCTAAAATTTGTTCACGTCCTTTTCAATGTATCTCCATTGACTTAGTTGGTCCTCTACCAATGACAAGGGATAGGAATCAAAACATCTTGGTTGTCACATGCTGTTTCAGTAAATACTGTTTAATTTTTCCTTTAAAAAAAGCCACAGCGGCTAATGTATTAAAAACCTTGGAAAACGATGTTTTCTTGGTTTACGGAGTACCCCAAACAATAATTATGGACAATGGTTCACAATTTATCAGTCACGATTGTAAAAATCTTTGGGAAAAATATAACATTCCAAAAGTATTTTACACTCCACGTTACTGTCCACAAGTAAATACTGTGGAACGTTATAATAAAACTATTATTACGGCTATTGCAGCCTTAGTAGGCGAAGACCACCGAACTTGGGACAAATTTATTCCACAAGTACAAATGGCTATTAATTCGTCTTGTAATCATACGACTGGCTATTCACCAGCGTTTTTAGTTTTCGGCCGTGAATTAGTGACCGATGGTAATATTTTCGCGAAGTACGAGGACTTCGACAATTTCGTATTTATGCCCAGGGATATTTATGCTGAGCATACCGGGTTTCTTGCTAATATATTTAACAAGGTTGAATTAGCTTTATATAAGGCACATCAGAAGAACGCAGAACATTATAATCTGCGTCGTACTTTTAAAGAGTTTAATGTTAATGATTATGTATGGAGACGCAATCACGTTTTAAGTGATGCCGGTGCTTATTTCAGCACTAAGCTAGCTCCGAAATTCGTAAAATGTCGCGTTATACGTAAAGTTTCACCGTTAGTATACGAACTGGTGGACTTAAATGATAAAAATGTGGGTATTTACCATATTAAGGATTTTAAATGTTGAAGATACCTCTTAAATTGAGGGCACACTTTGTGCAATTTAATTATAATTAACTACTTATGTAATGGACCAAAGAAATTGGTTTTTAAAGCATTTGCCTTATATATTATTGTTTATGAAGCTAATATATGCTTTCCTAATTGTTTTACAACTAACTTAAGAGCTAGTGATGTGTTTTTTAAATTACTAATCACGATATGTTGTTTTTTTACGTCTTCAAAATTCAAAAAGTCATTTGAACGACACCGTCGTTATTATAAAAATAACATTTAGACCTAATTTAATTTATATTCCTCTTTTACCATCTTCATAATTCAAAAAGTCATTTGAACGACACCGTCGTTATTATAAAAATAACATTTAGACCTAATTTAATTTATATTCCTCTTTAACCTTTTTCAAAATGCAAAATGTCATTTTAACGACACCGTAGTTTTTATAAAAATAACGTTTAGGCCTTTATTAATATTTTGTTGATTTTTTTTATCTTTTATTTCCTTTAGAGGAAAAATAATTTTATTTTCTTTCGATTGGCATGCAAGAGATGCTTTGATTTGTATTTATATTTAACTACGAATAATAATTTTCATTAAAGTCGATTGGACGCATTCTTTATTTAAATATTTAAACTGATAATTACGTCAAGAGACGTAATTTTTATATCGTACATTTTTCTTGTCTATTTGACACGTAATTGAAACGTAATTTAACGATATTTTATATTTTTTCTCAATATTACTATAACAACGACAAATTTCGTTGTTGATGTCTGCGACATTTTTTATTGTAATTTGTTTTACATAGTTTCTTTAGTAGTACTCCTTCCTTGGGTCGGTTATACGACTTTTGCGTTATTAAATGGAGACCAAAGAGCACGACATCTTTGGCTCATATTAATTCTAAAAGCTATTGTTATTGCTTATTATATAAAAATACTTAATTTATTTTAACTAATTTTCTTTATTAATTATCTAATTTCTTACTCGTTTTACTTTCTAGCTACTTTCAAACTTGCAATTTTAGACAGTCTCTTTAATATTTATCTCATAATTAAAGGATTTTAATACAGCGCGGTTTTAGCTTGAGCAGTATGACAACTCATTAAATAAGCTTATGTCCAAAATATGGAGCGGATTGACAACTCCTTAAAAAAGCCCTTGTCGAGGAATTTGAGCGGTGGGATAACTCATTAAAAAAGCCTTATATCGTATTCCTAGTTGTAATAAGGCATTTGGCCAAGATACAACAATAACATCAAGTCCCTTACAGATCGGTCATGGGGTTCCTTAGCGGTTATGCCCTTCGTGTGTGGATGAATGAATAGGAAGTATATGAGGTTAGCGTGTTAGGTTGGGTTAGTATGAGTGATGAGGTTAGAGTATTAGATGCGTACGTGATGTAAGTTTTAAGGGATCGGTTCTGTTTTTTAAATTATTAAACTAACAGCCCGGAAAATTCGTCTAACCGAATTTTCACGAGGAAGGGGGGATTATGTAGCGAGTGAAGTATTTTATTTTGTATATGTAGTGTGTAATTAGCTTTAAATTACCCTTTTGCGTGTTATGTCAAAATCATTGTAAAATTCTATATCCATACATGCATGGAATGCCATACTCATTTACGTCAACAGTCTTTTAAATCTGATTTTGAAAAAAGATGACAGATGGAAAATATTCAGAGGAGTCTTTTGGAGATTTTCTTGAAGAGAGATGTTTAAAACAAAATTTGCAATTTTTACCTAAAATAAATAGGAATTAATCTTTTTGAAGTGCATCAAGTTCTTCGAGAAACAGGAACTAAGGAGATGTAAATTACAAGAGGAACTTACTACACGAGTTTTAATAAGAGAAGGTTTGAATTTCTCGATAAAATATCTCAAGGTTGTGGGTTCTACCATAAACCCTCCCATCAGGTACCTAAGTGCATTTATTTGGATAGGTGATTATTGCTATATTGATTCTGCGGATTGGCTTTTTTTCGCCATATTGATTTTTAATTTCTCAATCTGAAAAGAATGATAAAAGCATAGATTGCTGAAAATTGGTGAAAATTACATCATATTACGATCAATTGATATTTTCGACAATACAGTCGACCCGAAGGAAAAATTACGATACCATCGTCTAAATAGGAAAAAGACGGCAAAACAGATAAATTCAGAAACTGAATTATAGACTTTCAAATTGTTTATTTGTGAATTAGTGATTGTATATAAAACTAAAAATAAATTGTATTAACGAACCTATCTTTTCATTTATCTTCCCCTGGGGAATTGAGTCTTAACAACACTACACAATGGGGTGCACCAAAGAATATCACGCCTTACCCCGTCTGTATAGTAGTTATGTAAGAATCAAAGAGTAGCAGTCTCTTAAATATATAAATATAATAGATTAATAAATATTATCGGCGACCTATTATATTTTGTTTACTAGAAATATTTTTTAAAACTGTCTTAAATAATATATGTCTGAAGTAAAAACGGTACTTAGGAATCACGTAAAAAAAACAAAAAAAATAGAATAATTACATAAATACATAAATTAATACATAATTAAATACTAGATAAAAAATTATTATTAAAATAAGTAGGTATAAAATAACTGACTGATAGCGTTCGATGGTAATAAAATTAGTTTTTATATTTTCAAGTGTTCCTCAAATGTTGCTCTTCAAAAAATCAGTCGATGATCGATATCTAAGCGTATGCGGAAGAAAATTCCACAGAATAGCTGCCTGAACAGGACATGAATTATTAAAAAGTTAGTAACGTTGCGTGGTATTGTCAATAATTGTGAAGAAACTGGTCTCGCATGTAATAAAGAAGTCATGAAATTATTTTTTTCACGTAAATATAAAGGACTACAAGGCTTATAGAAAATGTTATAAAGAAGGGATAAAGTATGAGTATCCCGTCGGAAACGGATTGGGAGTCACTTGAGTTCAGTTCTAAAATTGGACATGGGCTCCTATTTATGTAAACCGTGTATAAAACGAATGTATTGGTTTTTGAAGACGTTATAGTTTATTATTATTTATATTTATTAACTTCCGTTTTTATAAATTCTCTGACGTATGGACATACTTCACAGTTTCATCCATACGCTGATGATTTTAAAGTATACTGGTTCAAAAATAGACCAAATTGATAATCCTGTCAAAATCATGAATTATACTACAACAGCTCTTGCATTCACCTAACCTCAAAATTATATCTGATTGGGCAAAGTCATTTGGACTTGTAATTAACCCCCAGCAGAGCCCAGGCAATAGTAATGGTTTACTTATTCCTTTTGGTGAAAACGTCAAAAACCTCGGCATAATAATAGAAAACTCGCTATCGTGGCCCCCAAAAGAATATATATAATATAATATAATATAATATAACATAACATAATATGCTTCATTATATTTCATTTTCATTATACTTACTCAAACGTCTGCAAAACTTTTTACCATTCCTAACTAAGGATACGCTAGCGCAGTCACTCCTGCTTCCTTATCTCGATTACGCAGACGTAAGTCATCTTGAGCTCTCAGAGGAGCTACTTAAGAAGCTTGATCGTCTCCAAAATCTATGTATCCGATTTATATTCGGGTTACGGAAATATGATTACATTTGTGAGTTTTGTGCTCATCTTAATTGGCTCCCAATTTGACTTCGCAGGAATACTCATATTCTCACCCTATGTATTACGTCCTTAACAATCCTTTAGCACCTCAATACTTACAAGCATTTTCTATCGAAGTTGCCATCTTACGGAGTGCCCGAGGGTTTGTGCAAATGGGTGGCTAGCTTTTTGTCCGGCAGACGCATACGAGCCGTAGTTGACGGTAGTTGCTCTGATAGCATGGACATTAATGCTGGTGTCCCGCAAGGCTCTGTGCTGTCTCCTACGCTGTTTCTATTGCACATCAATGATATGTTGGAGATCAACAACATACATTGCTATGCAGATGACATTACTGGAGACGCTTATTACACGGGCTGTGCGAGCATCCCTCGTTCTGTTGTGGAGGAAAAACGTGAAGAACTTGTGTCTCAAATCGAGATCGGTCTGTCCAAGGTCTCTGACTGGGGACGGGAAAACTTGGTCCGATTCAACCCTTCAAAGACACAAGTCTGTGCGTTCACCGCTAAGAAAACCCCATTCACTGTAGTCCCACAATTCCAGAACACTCCCCTCTCCATCTCCAAGAGCATTGGGATCCTTGGTGTTCACATCTCCAGCGATGTTCAGTTCCGAGATCACTTGCTAGACAAGGTAAAGCTGGCGTCCAAAAAACTTGGTGTACTCAACAGACCGAAGCAGTACTTCACGTCGGGGCAAAGGTTGCTGCTTTACAAGTCGCAAGTCCGGCCCCATATGGAGTACTGCTGCCATCTCTGGGCGGGTGCACCCGGATACCAGCTTGGCCCTTTTGACTCGGTTCAACGACGGGCTGTGAGAATTGTCGACGATCCCAAACTCACTTGCGGTATCGAGCCCCGAAGTCTGAGGAGAGACTTTGCCTCCCTGTGTGTGTTCTACCGCTTGTACAATGGGTTGTGTTCTGAGGAGTTGTTCGAAATGATGCCCACGACTACTTTCTACCATCGCACCGCTCGCCATCGGCAGGGAATTCATTCTCACACTTTAGAACCGAAATGGTCGCGTACAGTGCGGTTTCAGAGAAACTTCCTCCCGCGAACGCTTAGGTTGTGGAATGAGCTCCCTGCCAAGGTTTTCTCTAAGGACTACAAAAAAGAAGTTATTAGATTTCTGAAGGGTCGGCAACGCGCCAGTGATGCCCTTGGTGTTGCAAGCGTCCATAGGCTACGGTGACCGCTTACCATCAGGCGGACCCTAGGCTTGTTTGCCACCTTAGTGGTATAAATAAAAAATAAAAAAAAATGTTGTTTTTATATGATTTTTTATTATTTATGTGGACTAGATTTACTCACCTACTAAGGGCTATTTTGCTTTACACCTCCTCTTAAAATCTAAGTTACACTTTATCCAAATCTGTTTAGTATAACCAATAACCTAAGGTATGGAGTAACGTATCATACACGAGGACGAAGTTGCAGGCAAAAGGTTTTTTTTAAAAACCTCTCTTGATGTTCCTCTTCACAACTGTAGATTGACCGTCAGATTTACAAATTTGCCTCTGTCTCGAAATAATTGCTCTGCGTTGGTGATTTTAACGTACTACTACCTAATATTTCGTAGCGATATTTAAAATTTCGTCGTCCTGATTTAACTTACCTGACTTACTAATAATAATAAATAATAAATATTTTTGGACATTGCACACAGCGCCGTCCAGCCCAAAAGTAAGCAAGGCTTGTGTTATTGGTACCAGACAACGCATACAAATACATAATTTTTTTTTTTGTAAATACATAAATACACCCACACTCAAGACAAAAACAAATCTTTATATTATGACATAAATGTTTGTCTAGTGCGGGAATCGAACCCACACCCTCTGCACAGCAGTCGGCCAAACTACCAACTAGGCTGCTAACTTACTTAAAATTATTGCACATTTACGATTATTTCTTTAACTATGTGTTATAATGATACCATTTTCATTACTCACGTTACGTGACTTTTGTGTATAGATATTTGTACAGTTTTGCTGATGTAATATAATAACTCATTGCAAAAGAATTTTTACTTTCGGTTCTAAATAAAGTACCCAAGGAATTTTAATCTTATCTGGTGTGTTAAAATTATCTTTATACCTGGCATGATACATGGATTTAGGTATTTTATTAGGTTTTACTCGCGATTCCGACTCGTCTCTTTAATTAGGTCGTCGCTGTGAGATTCCTACGGAATTAACTGGCATAAAAGGCATTCTATGTTATTCTCCGCATCTCCACCTATTCCTGTGCTAAAAACAAAGTCAGGATGAGTACATTACGACGTAAAGGAATGAATAAATAAATATTTTTTTGGACATTACTCACAACGCTGTCTGGTCCCAAACTAATCAAAGCTCACTAATCAGTCGACGTATATAAATACATAAAAAAAACTTTGTTTTTGTAAACACATACATAGAAAACCTAGTCTCAAGACAAACACAAATAATAAATATTTGACTTGTGCTTGATTCGAATCGAACCTACGCCCCTCGATTCAGCAATCAGGTCATTTACCTTCGAGCCTCGGAGCTGACTTGTGACCCGCGTGTATTTTAATCGTGATTCCGCAGCAAACATAATTTTTCTATTATTTTACACGTGGCCTTAGACATTCGTCTATCGGAAACGATATACCAAGTTAAGAAATGTCGAGCTTGGTTACTTCTAGGATGGGTGACCGCCATGGACACATTTTTTTAATCTCCTTCGTGTTCCACAGGGTATGTATTTAAAACCTGGTCAGTCCTGGCTGATTGTCATATGACAGAAGTCGTTAAGCCAAGTACGAGGCCTTATGGGCTGCTTGAAAACTCAGTCAAGTCGCCACTATATAGCTGCCGCCACCCAGCATCAGCGTGGCGGCTTATGGCATGGCATAAGCTTCTTTCTTCAAGAAGAGGCCTGTACTCGAGAAGTGGGCTGCATAACGGCTGGGGCGATACTAGATGTGTCTACCGGTTAACCGGGGGAACCCTCGCTAGGGATAAAATAATTTTTTGCACTTTTTTAACCCTACTTTAGCTACCACTGTAACAAAATTAAGGCCCTTGTGTGCAGGGTGACGATGTGAGAAATAGTCCAGCGCAGTTTGATTTCTCGTGGGAACTCTCCATCGGAATAAAAATTATTCCATAAATAACCTTTTCAGTTCCTTCAACTACAGTGACGCGTTTAAATAGCCGGTAACTTACATAAACGACAATATTACAACTCATAATAACTCTATGAAGTCAAAGGAACATAGAAGCGTATTTAACGACTTAAATTTAATAATTTACGTGTCAAATAAAACTGTTTTTGGTATTCTTTTTGTTCTATGAAGCTGTCTTTACTAGTTTATAAAATATCCAAATATCCGAGAATATATAGGTGACTGGTTATTTTTGCTCGTCACTATATCGCTGCGCCAGTTTTTTGGCATAACTATAGAAAGCATCTATAGAAATGAAAAAATTTATGTATGTAATTTCCGATTCAACCCTACAAAGACACAAGTGTGCGCGTTCACCGCTAAGAAAACTCCATTCACTGTAGTCCCACAATTCCAGAACACTCCCCTCTCCATCTCCAAGAGCATTGGGATCCTTGGTGTCGACATCTCCAGCGATGTTCAGTTCCGAGATCATTTATCAGATAAGGTGAAGCTAGCGTCCAAAAAACTTGGTGTACTCAACAGAGCGAAGCAGTGCTTCACGTCGGGGCAAAGGTTGTTACTTTACAAGTCGCAAGTTCGGCCCCATATGGAGTACTGCTGCCATCTCTGGGCAGGTGCACCCGGATACCAGCTTGGCCCTTTTGACTCGGTTCAACGACGGGCTGTGAGAATTGTCGACGATTCCAAACTCACTTGCGGTATCGAGCCCTTAAGTCTGAGGAGAGACTTTGCCTCACTGTGTGTGTTCTACCGCTTGTACAATGGGTTGTGTTCTGAGGAATTGTTCGAAATGATGCCCACGGCTACTTTCTACCATCGCACCGCTCGCCATCGGCAGGGAATCCATTCTCACACTTTAGAACCTAAATGGTCGCGTACAGTGCGGTTTCAGAGAAACTTCCTCCCGCGAACGCTTAAGTTGTGGAATGAGCTCCCTGCCAAGGTATTCTGCAAGGACTACAGTATGGAGTTCTTCAAGAAAGAAGTTATTAGATTTCTGAAGGGTCGGCAACGCGCAAGTGATACCCCTGGTGTTGCAAGCGTCCATAGGCTACGGTGACCGCTTACCATCAGGCGGGCCGTAAGCTTGTTTGCCACCTTAGTTTTTTCTCAAAATCTTGAAAATAAAACCACGATTCGAACCACGAACAAAATTGGTTGGACAAGAACTTAGCTGGCATTTTTATTTCTATACTTTTCTACAGTTTTAAAGTAGCTATATGGGGTCTCATCAAATAGACATGGCAATAAATACAAAAAAAAACAAATTTATAGTTACAGACATAGACAGGATAAATATGTTTTTATGGTAACTGACTCGAATTTCAATATCATGAAGTCATAATCCATACAAACATTATAAATGCGAAAGTAACTCTGTCTGTCTGTTACCTCATAACTCTAAAGCAGCTCTAAATTACGATGGAATTTGTCATGGAGATCGTTTCGAGAAAAGTTGCCACTGAAATCGCACACCGATAACAGAATTAAGGGCGGATGGAACTGCGGGCAAAAGCTAGTATAAGATAAGTCTCTTTAGCCGCAGGTGAACCTTAGCCTGGTCAGCTATATATTTCTAATCCGATCTGTCTGTTGCCAACTTACTCTACCAGACCCTTTAAAAATCCTTTTACTTACAAGCGTCCATAGGCTACGGTGACGAATATGGAATTTAAATTTTAAGTTTAAGTTACAAAAATTAAGTGTATTTTTTCTTTCGACCGAAAATATCCAGTCAAAAACTAATTTTCATCAAAACAAAATATAATAAGCCTATGGTACTTATGTATATCAAGGATACTGTGGCTCCCTAAACTTCCTATTTCTATAGCCTTAGAATCGGTTTAGTAGTTGCATGGATTAAGTACCCCTACATACAAACAAAACACAATTAGCTACCTCTTTATAATATTAATATAAATTAGTACGTTAATTAGTGTGAAAATCTGTTTTTTACACTTTCAGGAAAACCTTTAAAGCTAGAAAATTGCCTTGCTTCCTGGCAATTATAGATATCTCGGAAGTGCGCCGTCGCGATGGACAATGGCCAATTATAACTGCATCCTAATTAAGTATCATGATCGAAAATGTGGCCAGTTACAGTAAATTGATTAATTCAATTCAATTCAATTCAATATAATTTTATTCAGATTAGGCTACAATAATTGAGCACTTATGAATGTCACTACGCCATCGGTTCGTAAGTCTACAGGGCGGGAGACCTTGTACTGAGAAGAACCGGCAAGAAACTCAGCAAGGGCATTTCTTTTCTCCCTTTCTTTTACAGCGTCCAATTAAAATATTGGAAAATGCCCTCCCTATCATAAAAGAACACTTTCCATTACAAACATATCGTCAATTTGCATGTAATAAACCTGATTATGTAAAAATAGCTTAATTAGAAATATTATTGCCACTTAAAATTGTCCGTTTGTGGATTCCGTAGCTAAGTAGCAGTAAAGAAATCCTTATAGTTTTGTCACGCCCGCCCGTATGTCAAAGCTTTATTATCCATCTTTGTATTATTGTTGATTAAATTTTGCAGAAATATGTAGGTGATCCACCATACACTTTGTAATTGGCAAACAAGCTTACGGTCCGCCTGATGGTAAGCGGTCACCGTAGCCTATGGACGCTTGCAACACCAGGGGTAAAACTCGCGCGTTGCCGAGCCTTTCGAAATCTAATAACTTCTTTCTTGAAGAACCCCGTACTGTAGTCCTTGGAGAAAACCATAGCTATCCATACATTGAACTTAGGGGCGATTTGCTTTTGCAAATCATTTTGTGGATTGGATAGGTTTTTAAAATGCATCTGAAGTTATTTACTTCAGTTTTTTCTCTAAAATGTACATTTTGCGAGTTACTAGCTTGTAAATTTCAACCAAAGTGTTTTTTCTCAAAATCTTGAAAATAAAACCACGATTCGAACCACGAACAAAATTGATTGGACAAGAACTTAGCTGGCATTTTTATTTCTATACTTTTCTACAGTTTTAAAGTAGCGATATGGGGTCTCATCAAATAGACATGGCAATAAATACAAAAAAAAAAACAAATTTATAGTTACAGACATAGACAAGATAAATATGTTTTTATGGTAACTGACTCGAATTTCAATATCATGAAGTCATAATCCATACAAATATTATAAATGCGAAAGTACTTCATAACTCTAAAGCAGCTGTACCGATTACGATGGAATTTGTCATGGAGATAGTATGAGTCCCGAGAAAGGACATAGGCTACTTGAATAAGTCAAGTGTGAGTCGATTTTTATATAATCGAAAAGTTGCCACTGAAATCGCACACCGATAACAGAATTAAGGGCGGGTGGAACTGCGGGCAAAAGCTAGTACAAGATAAGTCTCTTTAGCCGCAGGTGGACCTTAGCCTGGTCAGCTATATATTTCTAATCCGATCTGTCTGTTACCAACTTACTCTACCAGACCCTTTAAAAATCCCTTTACTTTCCTCTTGAAGAATCCTATAACTTTAGTTACCTAAGGGCAGGGAGCTTATTCAGAAACTACACCTAGTTAGTTTGAAAAAAGCCGACTAAATCCACAAAATTACTTCACAATTGATTTCGTCTATTTACTTATCTGTATAAGTATTATAAAGAGATAAAATTGGTTTGGCTGTTAGTATGTTTCTGCCCAATGCTGGCTTACTACTTATAGTTTATTTATTTATGTATTCGATCACCAACATAGCGTACACTGATACAATATTTTACGTAGAATAGAATATTTAAACTAGATAAGTGGCACTATAATTATAGGTTAAGACAACATGATTTAACAATTTATAATAAGTTTTAACAAAATAAAAAAATGGTTAATATAAAAGGCGATAATAACAATAAAGATGAACAGAGTTTTTAAACCAAAATGTCAAAATTAATACATTTAAAATGTAAATATATTATTATCATTCACATTATATCCTCCATATTAGGGTGTAGGTGTGTGTCCAGCCACTGGTTACCTCATTTTGGGAAAAAAACCGTAATTATATACATACAAGTTTTATTCTTTAATTGAAACATTGACATATTAAATACCTATCCTCTTTTTTTTTAACAATAATGTGCACAATATGTATTAATAAAATCTATTTTATTTAAAGTGACCTGTAAAGATTCTTACCCTATTCCTCTCGGCTGAAATATACATTGTAAACCGGATTCAAAAAATATATAATAGTTTTGACGATTTAAAAGTGCTTGTCAAAAAATATTATTTGAATAAATTATCTTTGACTTTGATTTATGTCCAACATATTTTATATTGCATAATATCTGCAACCACTGAACCGAACTGACCACTGAACTTCAAAAAAAACCTTTTTCCGGCTTCTGAAAATACTTTAAGTAACTTAATAATAAATTTTGTTTTGATAAATATACTATATTTATTTTGAATTATCATTTGTAAGTCAAGTCGGAAAAGAAAACGCACTTCCTATTCTTTCAAGTTTTAAGCAATTAAGTGTCCAGGTTTTGACATAGGGTTAGTAGGAGGTATCGAGAAGAATACAATTTTATTATACTTTTTGTCTCGGTTGAGAGTTCTCATGGTAATATTTTTCTCCTCGGGAAACTTTACAATTAAATTATTTTTTGGCACAGAGATAGATGTTAAGACAGAGAAGGATAAATAATAAATTCATTCAAATCGAGCTGACCCACAAGAACAGGTTTTTTCTGCGTGTAAAATCACGAGACACATTCAGTATTCTAAGTTTTATATGTGCTTCTAAATCAGATACTAAGCGTTTTTCGAGAAAGATTACAAACCCGTGTCCCAAAAATGGTACACGGACTAGCAAAAATAACTAGCCACTTACATAGACGACAATATTTCCTAAACAACTCATGATAGAGCATGCAGTCAAAGAAACATTTAAGCGTATTTAATCACTTAATTAATTATTTATGTGTAAAATAAAACTGTTTTTAGGGTTCCGTACCCGAAGGGTAATTAGCGGAACCCTATTACTAAGGCTCCGCTGTCCGTCCGTCCGTCTGACACCAGGCTGTATCTCATGAACCGTAATACTGTCTAACAGTTGAAATTTTCACAGATGTATATCTGATACCGCTATAACAACAAATAATAAAAACAAAAATCGTGATTTTTCTGCTCGATTTGGCTCGATATTGATAACGGCAACAGGTAGACGCTTAAAATATGCAAAGAATATTTACTTATATAGTCAATTTAAAAATAAATAATTAAATTAAAATAAAACAAATATTCAAGGGGGCTCCCAATAAAACAAACGTGATTTTTTTTTGCCATTTTTATTGATAATGGTACGAAAACTTTCATGCGCGAGTCCGACTCGCACTTAGCCGATTTTTTTAATATATCCATGAAGCTATCTTTACTACTTTATGATATATCGTCGTTTATGTAAGTGACTAGTCATTTTTGCTCATCGGTGTACCAATTTTAGGACACGGGTTCGTAATCTTTCTCAAAAAACGTTTAGTGTCTGATTTCACACGTTCACGCGTGTGTCACGTTTTGTAGGAGTCATTGGAGTTCTTATATTTAAATATGTAGTTATAGTCTAGGAGCTAGCGCCGCAGAGCGCGCAACTGAGTGTCCGGTATTCCCCGCTCTGAAGCTTCTACTTCTATAGTAATAATTTTTTTCTTCTACTAACCGGCGCCGCTACATGATATTTTTAGGGTTCTGCACCCAAAAGGTTCAAGCGGAGTCCTATTACTGAGCTTACGATCTCTGTGGCTGTACGACCATTAAACGGCTCTTTCTTTTAGACCGAAAAACCGTAGGTAAAAGAAGCCTTAAATCTTCACGTAATATGAGTTGTATTTATCAGCAAATAGTAAAATGTACAAAAAGTAAAAGTTTATTGAACGTGTTTTTGTATGGGGTAACAAGAAACAAGTTTTGTTGTGTTTTCGTAAAAACATACAAGCTTTAAATTTGCAGTGACATAGAGAGATAGTGAGAGCTAGAGAGAGAGATAGAGATATAGGGTGATAGAGAGATCGTTCGTTGGTTTCAGCCGGAAGACGTCCAATGCTAAACGTACGCCTCCACCATATGTCTCCACAACGGCCGGTCCTAAGCCACCTGGACCTATCGGCTTCCTGCGGCTGTAACCAGGTCGTCTGTCCTCCTGGTCTTCCGGGCTGCGTCTTCCGGTCCGTGGTCACCACTTGAGAACATTTCTTTCCCATCCTAATGTGGCCTGCCCATTGCCACTTCAGCTTACAAACTATTTGAGCTATGTCGGTAACTTAGATTCTTCGGCGAATTTCCTCATTTTGGATTTTATCACACAAAGAAACACCACGCATAGCTCTATCCATAGCTCGCTGAGTGACCTTGAGTTTATTTAAGATACCAACAGTTAGAGACTACGTTTCTGTACGAAAAGTCATCACTGGCAATATACATTAATCATATTTTGGATGAACTACGTCTCCCGAAAGCTGCCTAACCGAGCTAGATTCTTCGTTTGATTTTTTTTTTCAAAGTAAGACCTACCTAACATATAACTACCTAAAGTATAATAATGAAAAATAAAAAAAACGGGCTTGATTCGCTTTTGAGATTCTTTTTTAACCATCGTTTATCGGTTCATCTATGTTATTGTGACCCACCGTACAAACCTATTCCCCTATTTCCTTCATTTGACACTAGGACTATTATTTTTTCATATATGATAGATATGCACAAAATTATGTCTGCATGTCTTGCTTTTTTTATTTGCAAATCCTTTAAATAACTGTTACCCTACAAAAGTTTAAAAAATTGCACTTCGGTATCTTGAAACCAGGTCCTAGCGCGACAGAAAATGTTTTTCAAATATCTACTTCTGCACCTATTCGCTTGGTGGAAATTTTCCTATTAATAGCTCAGCTTATGACAGGTTAAAGTAATGAAACAAAAGGGTAGGTTCAGAGTATTAAAGTAGCGTTTTGTTGAGCGACATAATGTACATAATGCGGTAATCCTACCAAAGAGAATGAACCAAGATTTGTACTGTATTATACAGATTTTTGACTTTTCTACTTGGCAGGATTATGACATTAAACGCACTGAAGCAGTTAACAAAACGCACCTTAAGTAACAACCGGATCTGTACATATGTTTTATAAGTATTTGTAAATGTGATGGGAGCGGTGTCTCAGGCAGTAGCGAAAATTAGGCGCACCCGTAGGGAGCGTAGATGTGGTTAAATAATATAAATGTGAGCCAAATGCACGTCCCACAGAGTAGGCCGCTGATTATCAGCTCAGCTGGCTGGAGCACCTCAAAAGCCCTCTTGTGCATGAAGATACTCCAAGCAGTATGTATGGAGATGACTGTACGCGCTAGCAAGATCCCTAGAAAACAAATTTCCAAGATATCAAATTAGACTAGAATAAGAAAGAAGTGTTTTTTACAATTAATAAAAAATACTTGTTTTTAAACAATTAACATGCTATTCCTGAAGCTTTGCAAAATCTGTAGCGGCCACAATGCCCAAGTATAGTACACGAATACATTAAAAAGGATAGTGTTACCTATATAGTCACTTGGTTTCTCCAGAAGGGCAAAGTTTAGTTTATTTATTAACTTTTTTATTCAACACACAAAACAGTATGTGACTAAGTTCTTTTGGTAAAACATCTTTTTGTCTTAATCTATTATTTCCTGTGTTAAACTAAATTACTTTAAATTTATTATTGATTGTCAACCTTGGTGTTGCAAGCGTCCAAAGGTTACGGTGATCGCTTACCATCAAGCGGACCGTAGGCTTGTTTGCCACCTTAGCGGTATCAAAAAAAAAAAACCATTTGACGCCTACCCCTATGGATATGAAGAACTATATAGATATAGGTTCATAGATTTTCAAAATCAAAGAGCATAGGCCGCTTGCGTTCAGTGACTTGCGCGACCTTGACTAGGGCATTGTCTATCCAGCGGATGGTCGTCCAACCCTGCATTTTCAAGAACATAAACTTTCTTCTGCAATTTATAAATTCTTAAAAATTTAGAAGTAACTATAATGATATGTAATGTGCATATACTAAAAGAACATGATACGAAAAAAAATATGAGGGAAAAGACATATCTACTAAAAAAAATTAGTGTGAATTGAATTAGTGCAGAAAAGATAACTACAACTACAGCAAATTTCCTTATAATCAAGGAGTTGCTACAGGAAATCCACACCCATAATCTAATTCAGCGCGGACAAAGCCGCCAGCAAAGCTGGTTTTTTATATTAATGTGATGATGATGATTTTTTATGCACTGCCATAACTGCTCGATGCTGCAGTGCGTCGGGTATGTTCGCCGATGCGCATGTTGATTGTTTTTACTCGATTATGCGGGAGCGGTGCACATCCCTGGTACGCAGGGTTAGGGATAGTCCTAGTGGCGTCCTGAGAGCTTTTGCTGACAGGCTGGATTGTCAGTACCTGAACCACTGCAGTATGGTTCACGTGCTGACTAATCAGGGCTGTCTTAGATATAAGGTCTAGATTAAGGTACTTTTAAGTTTACTAACATTAGACTAGGGTTTTCTTATATATTAGTAACAAAATATGATCTTTAAGGTCGAAATAAATTATTTTTATTTACTTATTTATAACAAAAAATTTCAGATATTATTAATACGTAAATGTAATTAAAGGAGATAATTACAATAACAATTTTTGGTGAGTACGATGTTAGTGACGTCACTAACCTAATATTTTAGAGCGTTACATATATTTCTTAGCACTACAAGGTATCTTAATAGTGAAATACAATAAGATAACTATTGAAACAGAATTTAAGTCTAAGGTCCACGCAAACAATGCCGACGGCAAAGTCTAATTGCAATAGTAACATTAAAAATATGTATAAGTTAATTAAATAAATAATTTACCCCTTCACTCTTGGACTATGACCTATGTATTGGGTCTCTAGTTCAATGGTCGTTCGACAGAGAAAACGTGTGTAATAATTTCGAACGATCGGGCAAAAAGACTCAATTTACATGCCATGTCCTTTGACCAACAAATAAATTGATTTTCTACAGGTCATAGAACTGTACTATTGAAAATTGCCCACAACGTAGTTAATATACTGATGTAGCATTGATTTGTACATTATTACATATTATATTTTTGTTGTGTGTTATAATATTTATTGATAATATTTGTTAGGTAATAATCATACTTACACTACAGTTATTAAGTATGCGCTAATTATATAATAGGTCTTATATCATATTCAGTCAGTGTTATGAAATAATAGTATGTCTCAGTTAATCGTTTTGCTTGATTATTAACGCAAAAACGGGAAAACCAAGGGTATAGAAGTCGGGCTTAGGGGTTCGTTTATTTTATTCATATTTGAATCTTAGACAAGGTGCGGTTTCAGAGAAACTTCCTCCTAAGAACGCTTGTGAAATTAGCTTCCTGCCAAGGTTTTCTCTAAGGACTGTATTTAAAAAAAAAGTTATTAGATTTTTGAAGGGTCGGCAACTCGCAAGTAATATCCCTGGTGTTGCAAGCGTTCATAGGCCATGGTTACCGCTTACCTTCGTCATCATCATCAGGCGGATCGTAGGCTTGTTTGCCTCCTCAGTCAACGTCAAAAGTCAAAGTTATTCAAGAAAATGTTTCAATCGTCAAAATTATAAAGACTGCCCAAGCACCGAGGGTTCCGTGCAAACTTAGTATTTGTTGTTGTATATTATTAAAAATATTTTTTATCATATGATGTAACTAAAAATTACGGTTTTCGCAATTTTTCCTATATCTGTGCAATAAGACGTTGCTTCATACCAAATTTCAAGATTCTGAGTTCACGGGAAGTACACTGTAGGTTTTGATTCCCTAAACGGCTGTATCTTTTGATTGCGTTGGCTGACAGTAGACCTGAGTATTTATATAAATTTAAGCTTGCTACCTCCACGCGTTCCTGAGAAAAAGGGTCTTAACAGACGGAAAGACAGACGGACGGACGAAAAACAAAGTGATCCTATAAGGGTTCCGTTTTTTCCTTTCGAGGTACGGAACCCTAAAAATGACTATGACTTTGACTTTTACATCTTGCTTCTTACTAAATTTAATGATTCTAGGTCAACAGAAAGTACCCCATAAGTTTTGATTTATTTGTGTCACAATATACGACATATATAAAAGTATTTTGGGGTTTTTTTTTTATTTCATTAACTTAGAAGCTTAATCTTTTTATAACTTTGAGTGACTGCTAACCTTAGTATACGTTCACGCCTTGCTGACAAAAAGGCTCTTGAAGGACAGACAGACGGACGGTCTTTTTATCCTTTGAGGTACGGAACCCTAAAAATGAATATTGATACACAAATATATAAATATTTTCGAAAAAAATTATGTGGTACCTACGCTCATACTTACGATTTTGTGTCAACGTTTAAGAAATCTTCCCTATGGGTAAAATGAGGCTTTTGTTAACTTATCGAATGGGGTAACAGAAAATGAATGGGAAAGGTTCAATCGTTTCGATGTTACAAAACTATGCCCCATTTTTTTACCCTGAAAATGCTGTCAGAAAAATTTGTTCATTTATACATTGAAAATTTATATAAAATAATTTTTTTTTTTTTTTTTTTAAAAATCTTGCTTTCCTCAAAACACTAGAATCATATACAAATTCAATCTAACCGAAAATTGTACTAAAAAGTAAAAAATAATTTTTCAAAATGAATATAATTTTTTTTATATCCACGTACGACTGACTGCAAGAAAAGCAAGGCGTGCGCACACGAATATTTGACGTGCTAGAGTTTTAGTGGATATTAATTGAGAGTTTATTTAGTGATTATATGTGATCGATTCCTAGAAAATTGAAGTTTATTTTATTATTAATTTAAGATTGTGTTGTTATTTATGTAATATATTGTTTCAATTATAAGCTCAGTTCTAAATTTAATTTTATTTCAATTTGATTAAGATGTTTAAATCAATTTTTTGATCCACAAAAGTTAAAAAACTAGAGTCAGAACGTCTTTAAATTTATATCTGTACTATGTTTTATATGGGTTTCGCTTATAATATTTATTCATATAAGGTGGAATATCTCATTTATAAAATCTTAAAAAAAAATTTGAACTTTTACTTTATAATTCTCTTAAGCAGTGACTCGTAACTTTGTTTAAAAATTAAAGTTAATTAAAATTATTTTATACTTAATACATATTCAATTTGATGTTATCACCTCTTGGCAGATGCAGGAAGTGCACCGACATTAGGATGGAACGTGAAAAAGTTCCAGCTAATTAAGTAAAGGTAAACTGATAACAATGTATGTATATGTAACACAACAAAGTAATCACTTTTTCACGTTCCACCCTAATGTCCACCTTCAGGTGCACTTCCTGCTATTTTGCCAAGAGGTGATAACATCAAAATGAACATCAAATTCTGCAGACCCTCGTAACTCCAGGATACCTATTTTGAAGATTTTTCAATTTTTCACCACCACCTCTAGGCCGTACCCCTGGTATAACTCTGGGAGAGGGTTGTTGGTCAAAGAGTAGCTGTGGAATATTGTATTGTCATCCGAGCTTAGTAAGTATACAAAATGTCATCGAAGGGTCAGAACAGGAAGTATGTTTAACTCCTCGAGCATCTGGTTAATTAGTTAATGAGGTGCTTCATACGCCTAAACCCCGTAATGGGAAATTGCGCGCGCGCCACTCAAAAAATATTTAACCATTTTTCAGTTGTTCACAACATACTAACTCTGCCAATATACAGACAGCAGGTTCAAGTAGTAATTAGTAGCAGACACAAATTTATTAATTCATTAAACAATTAATTGCCTACACTTACAGTCAATGTTGTTAAATTTCTAACAAACATTAGTCTGTAAATTTAAACAACGTAACTTCGTTAAGATAATAAATTGTGACCTGCTACGTTAATCAATTTCTAACTGTCAACGAAATAGTCTGGTCTGCTGCAACACCTAATTTACTCCATCAATAAAACAAATTCTGCTCTGCCACTGTAACTTATTTAGTCAATTAATATTTTTAAGTGTTAACCAGGAGAGAAAACGACGTTATAGGTACAAGTACAACTTTTATTTGTAACTATAACTATAATTAATATATACAATTTAATTTGAGTAGCAAAAACAAAGCTGTGTTGGCGTTTCTGCAGAGACGCTGGAGTGACTAGCGATTGGACTTGCTGTCTAATTAAAGTGAAATTAGATGATTCAATAGCTTAAGAGCATCTATTATACTCTAAACTCAATCTCCACACACTCGTACATTATTACGCGTCCCATATCACTGCCCTGCTAAAACGTGCCATAGCGTGTTTTAAACTACAAGTAGCACCCTCTAGTCTGGTTGAACAATAAATATATTGATACTACAGCCTGTAGTTAATAAAACAAACTCTGGCCAGCTACAGTTGCTAATAAGTCTGTCAATGAAATGTTCTTTTCTGCCACTTCAGTTGATCAGAATGCTAATATGCTAGTAATTCTAAATAAATGTATCTGCTCATTCAACAGTCTTGTCTGTTTAAATAATTTACATCAAATGTTTACTTTAAACAACGGTCAAATCGGGTCGTTTAATTGTTCTGAATCTGCTCATACAACTTATTTGATTCTCTATATTAGCCTACTATAGTAAGCTAATCTGGCAAATTAGAGTTAGCTATGTCATTTAACAGTTTGTTTGTAATTTGTAGCAGTGCAATGTAGTTACTGTCCTTAACGGTTTTGGCTTGGCTATGAGTAACAAATTGACGGCTGTTGTATTAGTAGAAAATTTATATTTATGAGTAACAAAGTTCCTTTAACATACCAAAAAACAGTACTCTGCTAGCCTCATATTTTTTGAGTGGCGAGGTGTTAATTAAGCTTACAAGATTCCACCAAAAGATGGAAGGAAAAAAAAAGAAAAAGGAACCATTGTGAGTTAAATAAAAGCAAGTAAAAAGTAGGTCATCATGTCTACAAATGTGTACCAAATATTTGAAGATTTGTCAAGCACCGGTTTTATAACCAATTAAATCAGTATAACTACATGTAATTTTTATAGCTCGGTAAGTATGACGTAGGCTTGTTTGCCACCTTAGTGGTATATAAAAAAAAAAAAGTATGTTGATAATAAAGGGGTGTCGTCGTTAGAAACTCATGAGATGATACACTTCGCGGCGTCTCGCAGCGGGCTTCAGAAAATCAAAAGTCCTCGCAGAAATAATATAGACGTACTATACCTTTGGCTTAACAACTGCTATATATCACAACAGCCCGGAACGACTGCTTAACGTGCCCTTCGTAACACGAAGAAGTTCAGAACAGTGTGCCGCAAGGCAACCCATGCAGGTACTGACCACGCCCTGGTATTTAGTATGTGCAGCCAATACGTTTAATACTTAACGGAAGTACCCCACCCACCATATGCCGCACAGAGCAGATTCAGTTTTCGAAGATATATTTATAAAGAAATATTCTTACTTATAGATATTATAGCAAATTTTTGTTTCTAAATTATAGATAAAGTAAGTGCTTAAATATTAGAAGTAATGCACGCATATATTGCAAATAAAATGCACCTATTGTATCTTTTAGATAAACAATGCAGCATATTTAGCACAACTTTTAGCTATAGATAATTGTGGGAAAGGGACTTAACATATCTTGGCCCGCCAATAGCTTGCACGTAGTATCCATACTAATATTAGAAATGCGGAAGTAACTCTGTCCGTCTGTCTACTTGTGTGTCTGTCTGTTACCTCTTCACGCTTAAACCAGTGTACGGATTAAGATGAAATTTGGCATGGAGATAGTTCCCGAGGACATAGGCTACTTGAAAACGTCAAGTGGTTTTTTTCTACGTATAATTTTTCTGTACGTGTGTTTGTCACGTAACTTCTCCTGAACGGCTGAAACGATATGGGTGAAATTCTGTCTAAATATTTCAATGGGTTCCTGGATAGTTTGAAAACACAATCGGACCTGATAGGTGGCGCTGCGGTCGGTGTGTCACTGATCTCCTAAACGGCAGAGAAGGTTTTGATGATATTTTATGTTACGTTCGAGTAGGGCCCTGCAAGGTTTGATAATAGATTAGTAGGTTAGTCACTGATCTTCTGCTAAACGGCTAAGATTGAATGTACGACAATGATTTCAAAATTCGCTGCATTGAAATCGACTCTATTATTATCAAATCCCACAACTTCAATCATTGTGAAATTTGTTACTTGCAAACGACGCATTACATAGAATGTACAAAACGAATCGAAAGAGCTAGCTTAGCTTAGCTTAAAATCAAAAGAATGTAAAGAAGGCTTCCCGCCAATACTTCTACGATAAAAGATTTGGAAGAAAATGAAGAATTAAATAATTTAGATACAGAGGCCATAGTAAATAGTGAGATATCTAAAACTCTCCTATCTCTCTCTCCAAAAGAGATATTATTTACTAGCTTTTGCCTGCGGTTTCACCCGCTCTAAATTCGGTTATCGGTGCTGGATTTCCACGGCAACTCCTTAATTGCAGAGAGAGAGTTACGTTGGCATTTATAATAATAATAATAAAAACACTTTATTGCACAAAATCAAACATAAAAACAGTATTTACTATACAGGTACAAATAGCGATCTTATCGCTATGGAGCGAACTCTCCCAGATAACCTTTATATGGATTAAAAAAGTGTTAGTTGAATTCGCGTTCTAAGGATTCTGTATCATTAACGATTTAAAAAAAATACTTATTAGGTATGTACTAGATGGTTAATATTTTACAGAGAAAACATTTTTGCTAAATTTTATTTTTCTGCATATCTAATTTTTTATTTTAACAAAAAAAAAAATTATACGAAATCGGTTCATTAAGTTTTTAGATATCGACGATAATTCTCACTCTACGGAACCCTAACTTAATGCGTTTACGACATGTACCTTATTGGCTGCCTTTTCCTTCTTAGGTACGATGAACTCTAGTTTTCTGGAAACTTCATCATTTCAGAAAATACCTGCTTTTTGCGGCCTCCGTTTAGATTATTATTCTTTTGAAATTGTAATCGGGTAAATAAATAAATAAAAATAAATAAGGTACTAAACAAATACTTACCATTGTCTAAACCGCAAAATTGAGGTAAGTCAAATTTCGTGTCTGTAAATTCATTAGTGTTTTGTTAGTGGTCCAAACAAATTGGTACGTAGGTGCAATTAAGGCAAATTTTAGCGTTTATAAAAAAAGGTAAATACGCAAGTAGGTACTTATCTTTGTTTTGCCTAACTTTTATATCCCTCGGTTTAATGTATGCTAACCCCAAAAAAATATTGGTTGAAGGATTCACAAAAGATACATCTAAAGAAAATTTCATTAGAAATTCACCAAAGGCAGCGGAATTATAAGGCTTGTGACATACGATGGGACTGATGGACATGATTTATAATGGTTCTGTTTTTGCCATTTCGCTACGGAACCCTAAAATTCGGTCATCTCTGACTCGCACTTGGCAAATTTTTCACAAAACAGTTTTTGGCCCACATGTTTTATATTCGATGCGTCAAGTCACGTGCAAAGAAATAAATGAGTTTGAAATCAGGGTGCTGGGCAGTGACATTCGACACTCGATACAATATATCGATGATGAATATCGACATATGGATACAGAGCACATGTCGGAGCACGTGCGCCGAAGATTCACGCGGCTGGAAGAAGCGACATTTTTTTTTGTCTTCTTGATTACCTATCTAGATCATTTATGACTTAGCATTTTAATACCTGTGACAAGCAATAACAAGTAATATTTATTTATAGAACTTGTTTTTGTCCGCGGTTTCGACCGTTGCATCGTAAAGGAAGACTGCCATGTGGCAATCTATTCCCGTGGGAACTCTTGATTGGGACTTAAAGTGTCCTATGTCCTTTTACATCTCTTGATCAGCCCGTTGCTCGGTTAGGGCTTCACCCATAGAAAAGTACTTGTGGGAACGCTAGATCGAGCTACAAAGTATTATTTGGCTTTCCAACTATCATTGTGCCAAAAACCAGGTCAAATCCTTGTTCTGCTGGAAAGTAAAGAAATAGTTTCCCGCGGTATCACCCACAGAAAATATATTCCCGTGAGAACTCTCGATCGAGGTAAATGGTTTCGAAGCACTAACAAATAAACAAACAAACTGACTTACGCATTTATATATTCGTTAGAATAGTTGCTTAGCTTCTTTGTGTGTGTGTGTGTGTGTAAATAAAATAAAATTTTGACAAAAAAAAATAATCGAAAAAACCACTAACCACGAGCAACAAACAAACCGCTGGACCGATTTAGCTTTAACTCTATTCAGATCTAACCATGTGGCGTATCAATTGATCACGAGACAAATTGGTCTATTGGTTCTTGAGAAATCGAGGGGCAAAAACCGCTAACATACATACACACACAAACACACACACGCACACACACACGGACATCACTCTTAAAATGATGGCAAACGATTCCCCTTGGTCTCATAACGAAACGCAAATTTAGCAATTTCGATTTCCGGACCTAAGTATCATAATAACTTCCCTTAAGAGAAGTTAAAAATTAACTTAACGCTGACTAAATATTGAGCTAAAATTTTTTCATTGCGTTGGATTGGATAAACTACTTTTATATATCTTCACTAAACATTTTTTGGGCATTAGAACCAAAATGCTATCAGTTTTTAGCGTTACGTATATACCCAAAGCATGCCAACGGAACCCCATTACTAAACCTACGCTGTCTCTCTGTCTTTCTGTCCGTCTGTCCTTTTGAAGTCTCTACTTTTTGGACCCAAGTACGCAGAAGCTTAAAATTTTCACTGAATATTTGTTGTCTATGGCGGATATCCTAACAAATAAGAAAAAACAAATTTAAAAAAAAGAGAAATTTAAGGGAGGTCCCGATACAAAGAACAAGGTTTTGACGTTTTTAGTCTATACTTAACACGGCAATACATACAAGCTTTTAACTAAAAAGAAAAATAATAAAAACCGGTGAAGTGTGAGTCGGGGTCGTGCATTCTATGGTGGTACGGAACCCTCAGTGCTCGAGACCGAACGACACGCACTTCAAAGATTTTTTTTAATTGTATTACACTGCACAAAACCTATTACGAAAATTAAACACTATACATAACACTAACCGAGAAGTTAAAATCAGCCAAATAGCTGATCTAATGTATATTTATCTATCAGTCTGGTATAATTTCCGTAATAAAATAAATCTAACACACAAATGTATTCCAGATTCCAGATGTTAGATTATCTCACTCAAGGATTGGCTACTTTCATTTCGTCGCTATTTTGCGAATGCGGTGGGATCAATTGCAAAACAACCAGTATAGTCCTACACCTGAACAGTACAGGTAAGTTTCTGAATAGGTGTTTTTTTAGAATAGTTAAATCACTTTAGCTCACGATACGTTTTGTATAAGTCAGGTTCAAGTACATCCAATTTTAATAACAAATAAAAGATGCGTTCTGTTGACGGCATAGAGGGCTATGACATCGCATAGGTATTGAAATCATTCTGTTCACCAAATGTATACAAACAAAATGGCCGTTCACTATTTGACAGCGCACCTAATGCTCTACCTCCCGACTCACGAAAAACACATATGTTCATCACCAAAATGTGTGCCCTGTTAAACCCGCCTTCTCTCTGTTTCGGCAGGCAACCGCTACTAACAGAGCCACAAAACAGCAATCTGGGGATCAAAAAAGATGTAAACGTCATCTACATTACCAGGCCACTGCAGTTCTCCGCTGAACACAGGCGTGTCCCAAGGTGCGGCACATTGCACGGTGCTGCACTCTACGTATCGTGTCGCTCCGAGCAATTTTGCGTAGGTAGGTGCTCGTATATCCTCGCACCGTCTGGCTAGAGGTCGCCCCACACTATGTTGTGCTGTGGGTAAAAGTTTGTATGTCCTAAGGTAGAAAACATATACATATAACATCCCGGGGAACAAGCTAGTTTTTAGGTACCCAAAGGGTAATTAGCGGAACCCTATTACTAAGACTTCGCTGTCCGTCCGTTCGTCTGTCAATCCGTCACCAGGCTGTATCTTATGAACCGTAATAGTTAGACAGTTGAAATTTTCACAGAAGATGTGTTTCTGCTGCCGCTATAACAACAAATATTAAAAAACAGAATAAAATAAATATTTAAGCGGGCTCCCACACAACAAAGGTGATTTTTTACTCGATTTTGCTCGATATTAATAACGGCAACAGGTAGACGCTTAAAATATTCACAGAATATTTATTTATATGGACACTTTAAAAATAAATGATTCAATTAAAATAAAGCAAATATTTATATTATTTTACATACAACAAACGTGATTTTTTTCCGTTTTTATAGATAATGGTACGGAACCCTATGTTTTAGGTGTTTTTTAATGATTAGGTCAAACGAAAATTATTACAGCAAGTGCATTCAAATCTAATTATAGAAGCATTTTGTAAATGCTGACTGCAGTGCGGAGAAGTTATTGCATTTTTGCAATGTAATAATTATGTCTCCTTCGTGCAACTGAACAGGTTAATTTATTTTAAGATGAATGTACACTGTCATTGACGTAATGAATTTACACAAAACGAAATGATTAAGTTATAAAGCCGTAACGAGTGTCTTCACAATTAATTAGTAGGTATATAAAATAAAATCGGCTAAGTGCAAGACGGACTCGCGCACGAAGGGT
The DNA here is from genome assembly GCA_946406115.1 of Apoda limacodes. NCBI lineage: Eukaryota > Metazoa > Arthropoda > Insecta > Lepidoptera > Limacodidae > Apoda > Apoda limacodes. Next base: position 17,216,536 of record OX291559.1, read on the forward strand.
TCCGTACGATTATCTATAAAAACGGCAAAAAAAACCGGTCGTTGTATGGGATCCCCCCTTAAATATTTGTTTTATTAAAATTTAATTATTAATTTTTAAAGTGAATATATAACTAAACTGTATAAAATCACGTTTGTTGTATCGCAGCCCCCTTAAATATTTATTTTATTCTTTTTTTTTTAGTATTTATTGTTATACCGGCAACATAAATACAACATGTGTGAAAATATCAACTGACTAACTATCACGGTTCATGGGATACAGCTGGTGACAGACGGATAGATGGACGAACGAACGGACAGCGGAGTCTTAGTAATAGGGTCCCAATTTTTACCCTATGGGTGCGGAACCCTAAAATCAGAAAACTTGTAAACTGATTTTGTTGACTTCGCTTAAATCGGTCTGAAAATCGAAATTACTGAATTTGTGTTTTCACCTCGTTTTCAGACGTGAATCGTTCGCACGTAATTATTTTTTTTTGGAAATGGATATCTTAAGAATTAATAGACTGATTAGCTCTATGTAGGGGAGGTTGGTTGTGACATTTTTTTTACAAACTGTCATATTTTTTTGTTGGTTTGATTGTTTTACCTGAGTATAGATTTGTTTGATTAAGTAACTATTCAGGATCTTTATTTAAAATAATTTTTATGTAGCAGACTTATAGTAATGACATAAATGTATGAATTCTGAAAAAAAATACCGTGTAATTTTCAACCCTGTGCTCGGGGCTGGTTGTTACACTACATGGGGCAAATTGTTACAATTAAAAACAAACGTATTATAGGTAAGAGTTTTTATTAGTAACCATCATCACAATCAGTTGCAAATGCAGCCTGTAGATCAATCGCGAACAAATTAGTCCCCATATTTAATTCGAGGGAAGATAAACATACATGGCACCGAATTCCCCGCTGCAGTTGCTGCTACGCAGAGAGTTACAAGAGTCCCTTTCTCCGCTTATGTAATGGAACCAACTTGTTTAGATTCTTCTGGAGCTAAATTATTTCTAGCTTTCAGTACTGTGGTCACACCTGTTTCGTCAACATTCCATATGCGTGACGAAGGAAATTTATATCTATCCAACATGTCAACCAATTTAGAAAAGAAATTACTAACATTCGTTTTATTAAATGATGTGGCTCTGCTCTGGTGCACTTATAGACAACGACTGGTTGCGTTTAAGAAATGCTGCTAACCAATCAGACCCTTATTCCTTTTTATCAAACCATAATTACGGCATTACAATGTTGTGCTTAGGTGCACAAGAAAATGCCAGTTACTTGACATCCTTTGGCGTCAATCTGTAGTAAATTTGGTTACATTTAATTAAGTAATTCATTAAAACGGCCACTTGCTCATCGTTGAAAATTTGTATATTCTTCTGGTAGCACACTGTGAGAGATTTCACAGGTGTACCAGTCTCTTTCGCTTCTTTTATATTCTTTAAATATCTTGTTAGCGGCATATGACATAATCCGAATTCATTTGCGATGCCACGTTTTTTTTTAGTTTTTCCCTACTACAAAATAGCTGCTGCTGGTTCGTAAATGCCTAAAAAAGATATTTTTCCCCACTCACTTTCTCTTATATACGGCTTCATCCTACAAAAAAAGACAAACACTTGACAAACAAAATGTAAGACATATCATGTCAGTCGAAAACAAGCACTACGGGGCAGGTGGTGACAAATCACAACTTGCCCCGAGCAAATGTAACTTTAAGCCCCAACGCCAAATTTTTAACATAATGCAGTGAAAACGTCAATAGACATAGCTGTATAAACGTAGATTCATTGCAAAATCAAAGCATTAGGGCGTAAAAATCACAACAAAGACATCTGTGCCTTTATGGAACGTAGGCTGCAAACCAATATTACTAAAAGTGTAAAATTTTACTAACCTGCGATTTTAATGGCGGCACGTGCGGACTCCTCTCACAAAAACGCTGGCGCCACTGGCTTTCGCGGCGTGCTAGCCGGTGGCGGTGGGAGTATTTGTCGCTTTCTTACGTCATTATTGCGTTCTCTTTTTCGCGACCATTGCCACTGTAACTACCAACCCCTGTCACATCCAGCCCCGGTCTCCCCTACATCTCAATTGATTCCCGTTCACTCGGAATTGAATTAATTAGTTTTACAGAAATATTTAACCATCCGCGGTTCATTTTTTTAAGTAAAAACTATTTCTGTCCTTTTTTCAAAAATTCTTCGATTTTGATATAACTAAGTTCTGTTCGGTTTTCAAAGGATTGCTGGAACAACAACTAATCACACAACACTTTTGAATCGTCAATACAATCTATTTATACAATGTTACCCATGTTAGTTATGGAAAACAAAGTTCTTTTCAAAGTTATATTTTTCAAAATTTCCTTGCAATACTTTATATAGCTTTACATGACAATTCCTGTTAAATTTCATTGGAGTCTATTCGCGAAGACTATGAGAGACTATATTGTAAGACTGAGTTACGGTTACGGACGAACACGAATTATCGGACGGGGACGAACATGACGAAACTATATTGGTTTTTTTTTTAACAGTTGGCTACAGAACCCTATAATTAAGGGACTTCAATGTTTTTTGAGGTAAAATTAATGGAGTCTCCGACATTAACCGTGCAAAGAGGCTATCATGTAGTGTACTGCTTTGTGAAGTTTATCAAACTTAATCTATGAAAAAGCTCCAAATTGCTATTGGAAAAATATTTGGACTAAATTTATATTGTGTACACACCTTAATGTCAATTCCACTTGTGTGGATGAACTAGATTCGTTAGCAACAGACGCGTGTATCTTCTCGGTCGCGCTGCGTCCGCAATTATTATAGAAACTGTCTCGTAAGCTAACTAGAGACTCGTGTAACTCAGATTTTTTATCTGTGTAACCTTCAGTTTCTTTGACAAGGAAAATAGTCATTTTTTTTTATGGTTAGTCTTGTTGCAGCGTGAAGACGTCCATTGTTGAACTCGTGTGTCTACAATCGCCGGGGTATTGATCTCTAGTCGTATGCATTCTTTGGGTTCCTGCGGCTCTAAACAGTAGGACGATTGGCTAACTCCAATGGTAATAGTTTTTAAGTCCATTAAAATAATCATTTACTGGGTAGTCTGGGTAGATATTGAATAGTACTCAACACGCGTGCAGCAATGCTAATAGAAATGGTTTTTGAAAACGATTTATTTCTATATATATCTTCCGTTTTCAGTATCGTTCTTTCGTTCGTTTTATCCGGAAGCCGTCTACTGCTGAACGTAGGCCTCCTCCATATGTCTCCACAACGGCCGGTTTTCAGTAAAAGAACACGGTATGCAACACAGGATGTAGGTATGTATGTTGTTTTTTTCCATAGGCATGGTTAACTATGTCGTTGTAATTAGAAAATACGTCACAGGTCCGGATGGTTTTATGAATAGTGCCGACAAAACTAGTAAGGACAAACAATTTAAATGTATGAGGCTATTGTAGATTCCAAAAAGGTCTGCATACAACGAACCTGTCTCGATGTAAAGCCGGAGCGTGCCGCTAGTATATCATACAACAAGCCACGTCACTCTAAAATCCTCATTAAAATGTAAATTACATATCATTAGGTAGGTGGTGTGCGCAATGTTTGTATGGTCACGGTGCTAGGGTCATCTATCAAAGTCCCACTTATTGACGTGGGAGACCTGACGCAGTGACGCATTCATGTGTGTATGTAAAAATTTTAGTAAATAAATAAATTCGAATGAGTTAATTTGTGACAGTTGCTAAGACGATTTGAGACTCTAGAATGTAAGTACAGTCAGTCCATGAAAGTGTTGAATAACTTTAGAACCTTGGCTTTTGCTATACATACCGAGACAGCGACATGAGATTACGTCAGACTATCGTAATTTTAGAGACAGTTGTAAGTATTACTGTACCAAAAGCCACACACAACAGAATATAGCAGAATGCTCACTTAGCGATTTATATCCTTCCCCTGCACACATAATCCGAGTTCAAGGTAATTACAAAGGCTGATGCCTCTGAAATACCTTGAATTCGAATTTACGCAGCGTTAGTGTGCGGGGGAATCGTTAAAAGCGCTACGTGAGGAGTGAGCATGCTGATTCATTCTGTGCTACACTCAGGCAAGTTATTTTGACATAGAAAGTATAATATAAGAATATTAATAGTTGTCACAACACATGAAAGATCCAAAATAAACTGTTTAGCAGAAATTAATAATGACGATATTTATTATCTATTAGTATTGACGATTCAAGAGCAATCTCAGAAACCTATTTAAATAAATATTATTTGATTAATTGTAACGGATAAGAACCTATGATGCTTATTACCATGGTAACGGCATGTGTTACAATTGTCTAGAAGTTTTCCGTTGATAACGAATCACGATAAAGCCACGGTTTCGATCCCCTAAAAGGGGTAACCATTAGTGGCTTGATAGGTAGGTAGGTAGGTATACATCATAATGTGGGGGTAAGTCTCTTTTCATCACCAACTAGGTACTTTAATCCTGCGTGACAGGTGGAGAGTGCATTGCCACAGCACTGCTTCTGAAACCTACAGTTTAATTCGACTATGTAGGTTGCCCATTAGGCCTTGGATTCTGCTTATAATAGAATAATATCCTAAAAACTTTAAGGGTAATTTTTAATCCGAAGAACTATAAATTTTTCACAAAGCTTTAAAGTCATTGCGAACGAAGTCGCGGGCACAAATAGTCACTTTATAATTACATCCTCACTCGTCTACTATGTGTGTAATGTCCTGTTATTTAGTTGATGGTAGTACTGTCACTTTGCACGCGATGGAAAATTTTGTAACAGAATGTAGATACTGATAGATGAAATATAATTAAGGAACATTCAGCATTGCTAACTAAAAAACCCTGTCAAGTGCGAGTCAAAATCGCACATCAAGGTTTTCCGACAACTTTCTGAAGTGAAAACTTCTTTAGTGGAGTTGCGCACTTTTTTTGGTTTGGGTAGAAAATGATAAACTCGCACAGGCTGATCGAAAATGCGTAAGACGGAAACCATAATGCCACGCCATAATTGGTATGGGTAAAAAATGATAAACTCGCGCAGGCTGATCGAAAATGCGTAAGACGGAAACCATAATGCCACGCCATATTTTAGTATATGGCGATTATGAGTAGTACAGGAAGGTTGGATTTGGGATTTTTATACTATGACAGATTGAGATGTCAATAAACAAACATTATAATTTATAATAAATAAATATGTATAAAAAGTGATGGAAAGTAAATAGCTAGTATGTTTTCACTTCTGCCGCCACTCCCGGAGTGCAACCCGTTTTTTTTTCTATTTACTTAAGAGGCAGGACTTCGTGACAGAAAACATGAGTAAAAACAAGAATGACGTGATATGAAACTAAGCGTGCATAAGAAGTGCAGCTATATCTCAACTTACTGAGATTTTCATTGAAATACATGAAATAAATTAAACTATTAATATTGGACGTCATTGTAATCAAAAAAATCTTTTTAAGCCTTATTTAAGTGCTGAAGCCATTGAATTAAACAAAAATAGAGTAGCAACGCTCATTATCCCGCGTCAAAAAAAGTGTAAACACTATCTAACCGCGATGACGTAGCTTTGAAACCACTAAACATTTAAAAGTAAATTATATCTGTCTCAGCTGCATATATCGCAAGAACATTGCTTTCCGCTTAGATTAGATAAAGACAGGCACACAAACCATTCGATGGCGGGTTGGTGTTGCACACTATAAAAAATTTTACCCACAATAAGCAATAAAGTTTTTATTTTAAGTTGGTTTGTAATAATATAACTGAGTTAATTATTTTAAATGTGTATTTTTTTTGTCTTATAATATAAATACAATGATTATTAGTACTAGGTATGTTTGCATGTAAGTTTGACTTCTATACATTCCGTAAGTGTTTGATTAATTGCGTATGGCCAAGTGTGAGTCAGACCACGCACTATTAAAAGTAATCAATTTATTCGAAACTTGTTAGAACAATTGTGAAATTGGTGACTTCACCAATTAAAATAACGTTATTTATTCTTTTTATGAGCAAAAAATATATTTTATCATTATTTCCAAAATATTTAAGGCAATTGTTACTTTCCAAGAACCAGTTATTTTTACATATCGATGATTTTAACTAATAGAAAACTATATTTATATACACACATGAAATTCAAAAACTCTCGGAGGACATAAGTTTTTAAGAAAAAAATATTAAATTATTTTCGTACAAAATCAGCCATTACACAACAATAAATACAGAAAAATAGAAAAAAATAATAGTAAACTTTTTTTTAATAGCAATGTTGCCAGTTTTAAACAATCGTGTACTATTTTAATCGATAGAAAAGCATATTTAACCGACTTCAAAAAAAGGAGGAGGTTATCAATTTGTCGATATCTTTTTTTTATGTATGTTCCCCGATTACTCGAAGACGGCTGGGCCGATTTAGAAATATTATTTTTGTTTGAAAGGGTATACTTTCCTGGTGGTCCCATTGTCACCAGGTCGAGATCTGATCATGGGATCCTGGAGAAATCGAGGGAACTCTTCAAATATTATAGGCACAACTATAGCGATTTGGGTATTTTTTATAATAACTTGTGCATTTCCTCATGGAAAACTACATTTGGTGAAGTGGAACTGATGATGAAGACCACAAATAGCTACTGGAACTACTCACTAATAAGTATTTCACTCACCAATTGTGAAATTGGTGACTTTATTGTTTATAGGCCGAAGGAAGTTTCTTACAAAAATGGCTTGGATCACGCAAAAGGTATTTCGAAATTATTGTAAGTCCTATAAAAAAGCTGAGATATAATATTTATTTATCTCTAATACTTTAGCTGTAATCTGACATTGAAAATATTTTTTTTTATATTTTTGCTATCAATATACCGTTTTGTTGCTTTTTCCTCCTAAATCATCTATATCTTCAACACTTATTCCATGGCACTACCTAGAGATAGAAAGACCGACAAAGATGGAAAGAAATAGAGAGAGAGAGAGAGAGAGAGAGAAAGGAGAGATAATAAAGGGGCAGATGCATTATGCGACATGATGTGTATAGCAGGGCGGAACGTCTTTCAGGTACGCTTGATAAGTAAGAATAGCCAATAGGCTAGACCGACCAGCCATCAGCCGATCATCATCGCGTCTTATTCTGATAAAAACCACCTTTCCTGCGAAGAACCAAGACAAGGTTCTTGGCAGACTAATAAAAAAACTCAATTTTAACATTATGACTGCTACTAACTACGCCCTTATTGACAACCATAGACTACCATAATCGACATAGCGTTAATACAGAATATAAGCCTAAGTTTGCGCTCTGTAGAAGTACTGGATGAACTTTGCTCTAACAATCTCTTGGTTATATGGTTCCTTGGGCCCCAGTACTACGAAGCCACTGCGAAAAAACTGTGATAAACTGGTTTAAGAAAGCTTTTAAAAGAATCAGCTTACCGCAACTAGATCTCATCCCTGCTCTCATTAGATCTCTAATATTGATGTGGTCATCGAATCTGTCACCCAACAGTCACTCGCAAGGTACTATTAGCAAGTGCTTAAAATAGAAACCTGTTTACAAATCTAACGGTGTATTTATTAAATGCATGTATGTATTTTTTGCCATGTCGAAAAATGACGCTCTTGTTGGTATAGAAGTGCTCCCGATGCAGTGCCCCTGTTGCCCTAAAACCGAAATGACTTTGGTGAAGAGTTCAGTGTCTATGAAATTACGTAACTGTGGTATTAGTAACCGTTAATAAAGTTTAATGAAAGCGTTTAGTTAACTAAATGACCTATATCACGAGGGCTCAGAACGTTTTTACCTTAAGCCACAAAAAAATATAGTTCGACATCGCCCCATTAAAAATACCTATTAATATAATAGGGGTAACCTTAATTTTGATAGCCTTCAGAACTTTGTCTACAATGACAGGAGGTAGAGAAGTAAGCGGCGGGAAAGCGCATCTCCTTTTGACCTCACCGTCTACCTCGCGGACATGATTGGTGTCTGCTGGTTTAGAGCTAAGCAAGCATTACGAGTTTTTTCTAAGCAATCTGCTTTTAATGATCGTCAAACGCAGGGATTAATTAAGATGTTTGAAGCAAAGCATGGCGCCATGTCAGAGTGTCGACATCAATAGCTTTATAGCTCCAGTTAGCCTGGAGGCCGGGCTAGATCACTTTCACCAGGTTCTCTTGACTGCTTTCACAAAGTGCGCCTTTTGTGGTAGGAGTCTATTCCTCGGTAGAGGGATAATTGTTACGTTTTCGCCGTCTGGCGTTAGGCTCTCTTATTAGAAACTCTGTGTCCTCGGGCACCGGTGAACGCTTGTTTGGAGCACTCGCTGATAGTAGCTTAGCTTAGTGACTGGTAAAAGATTCGATGGATGAGATATCGATGATGAGATCTAGTTGCTGTAAGCTGATAAGCTTTTAAGGGCTTTCTTGAATTTGTCCGAGGTACCAGACTTTTCACATAGCCTTTGTCGGATACGATTCACAGGGACATAATAACCGTAAGAAGGTTAAAACAAAATCCATCTAGCAAGATACAGAAACTTAGGCTTGTGTTCAGTAAAAGCGCTATGTCCAGTATTTCCAGCCTATGGCTATCATTAAGGTTTAAGAGGGTAGGCGACTTTATAGCTATAATAATAATTTTCACGGAATAAGTCTAAAAAAATATTTAAACAATTTTGGAGTAAACAGATGACAAACGATTTATCGGTAGAAAAAAAATAAACAATTTTTCTCTTTAACGCCGGATTACAGTTAAAATACTAGAGATTTTAATAAGCTATAGTTTGTTCATATTCATTGTTTCCGTATCAGCAATATTTGCCGAGATATAAGCAAAAAACTAAAAAAGGTTACCTTTTTTCCAAGACGGCGGCGCGAGCGCAACAGCTATTGATGGGGACATTTAGTTTATTAAACAGGAGGCCTTTTTGAACCTGTACACCAATATTCAAAACCTTAAGAATTCATGTTTTTTTAACCTAAAAATGTATCTAATTTGACTGTACTATATGAAGCATTAATCTTTAGGTACCCTGCAAAATTATCAATTTAAAATAGGTAATAGCATATAATTAATAGATTATATTATTCATTAAAAATCAAAATAAGATTATTTATTCTTTTTATGAGCAAAAAATATATTTTATTATTACTTAAAAATTTAAAATCAGAGGTAATAAAGTAACTTATTCCATAAATCACATGTTCTCCAATTAATGTGGGAAAATCAAAATTGTTTTTTAGTGGCAACTCTGAACCTAAATTGCAATATTCTGTAATTTATTTAAATTTTTACGTTAATTTGTAATTTTGTTTATGTAAACAATATACTTATTTAAGGAAAGTAATTCCGCTTGATTTCACTATGTTTTTGTGACCTTGAATCGCAGTCTTTCACTGCACATTTACCCATTTTGGAAATAGTTTTTGTCGCGCGTCGTTTGGTTCAACCCGGTCGGTTTCTCTCACACTGAGCACTGAACTGAAGTTAGCTGGGCATAGGACTGTGGTCATATGTGCAGTGGCAACGCTTTAGCGCGGTGAATACTGATCTATTGTACTATATATATCAATGGCTGAAGCATAGCCGTGATATAGTACTTATCACGGCTATGCTTTAGCACTTTCAAGATTTCCTTGCCGAAATTTAAAAAAAAAACAAAAAAAAGAGGTCAGTACAGGATTGCTTTCTATCTAACAAAGGTTCATTAATCGTGTTTTAGCCTTGTTCAGTGTTTGAGCATCCCAAATAACACAGACATTAAATTTTGGTTTTGCAAAAAACAAAATTAGGTAGTATTGCCTCTTAAGTTTTTACCTGTCGGTTTTCAGGGTTCCGTACCCGAAGGGTAATTAGCGGAAGTCCGTCCGTCCGTCTGTCACCAGGCTGTATCTCATAAACCGTGATAGTTAGACAGTTGAAATTTTGACAGAAGATGTATTTCTGTTGTCGCTATAATAACAAATAATAAAATACAGAATAAGATATATATTTAAGGGGGGTCCCATACAACAAACGTTATTTTTTTGGTCGATTTTGCTCGATATTGATAACGGCAACAGGTAGACGCTTGAAATATTTGCCTTGGCTCAACGAAATTATCTAAACCATGTACTTAATAATATTTAACAACACTATAGGTTTAAATAAAATGTATTGTATTTTTCACTCTCTGTAAATGACCGTTTGTTGTATTAAAATGAATAATTCAATTAAAATAGAACAAATATTTTAGGGGGTCTCCCATACAACAAACGTGATTTTTTTACGTTTAAATAGATAATGGGTATGTAACCCTTCGTGCGCGAGTCCGACTCGAACTTGGCACTTGGCTACTTGAAATCATATCATAACACGTACCTACCCTAGATTTGTTATTTAATTTATGTAATATTTTTTTTGTTGTAAAACATACATTAAATTAATTAGATTCGTAGCAGTGATGATTACGTTAAAAAGAAACAAACTGCAAAAAAAATAAAACAAAAATAGTAACAATGAACGTCACAATTTGACCGCCGATTTCTTTATCAAAAAAAAATATCCTATTTAAGTTTCAAAATAAAAGTCTTGAATGTGCACAACCATAAAAGTGTCAAAAAAAATCTTTCAACCCAAAGCATCGATTGCTTTCATAATTTACCGTCGCACGGAAAGGCATTCCTTTAATGTAGACGTCCACGGTATCACGATAACGTAGGAAATAGACGCTTGTATAATTTATCATCACACGAAACGGCACGACTCCCACCATAAGTATATTATAAGAATATAAATAATACGAGATAGAAGTGAGTCTCGTGTACTTTTTTTTTGTAAATGCATCTACACGAAGAAAAAAAGTGTTTTGAGGATTTTTTTTTAGTAACTAGTGGAATACACATTCGTTTTAATTATACTAACGGCCCCTGACGACGATTTCGCTAGTAGGGCGACCCCCCCCCCTCGGCCTTCAGCCCGCACGCTCACCTCATATACGAGGAATCAAAGAGTGCCGGGGCACTCCTTCAGAGTCTCGCCCCTAAAGCCCGGTGGAGCAGTAACGGCTTTATTTTGACACCGCTCTGATTACTCACAGGGTCCCAACACCCCACGCTCTCCTACACATATTTTCAGATTTCATTTAATAAATAAATGTAGGCAAGCCATTTCTAAAACTTAACTAAACTTCAAGTCAATTACATTCGTATTAGCTGAGAAACACAGCGTAGCATTCAGAAAACATTAGGGTTTCTGTGTACCATTTTGGTACGGACCTCAGAAAACTATAAACAGAAACAATAGCACTGAGCTAAGTAATGTCAATAAATTCCTATTAAGGTTTAATTTACGTAATCTATGTTATTTAAATAATTCTGTGACTCATAGCAACCTTGTGAAAATATTCGCGTTAGTTTAGTAATACAGTTTCTAAAGTGGTTTAAATGTTAAGTTTAACAAACAACACAACCTTCAGAAGTTAGGCACATGTTTGATAAAAGTTGGCCCTAAAATATATATTAAAAGATCAAAAATTATAGTGGTGGGTAAGAATAAAGAATTTAAATAAAATTTCTGGAAATCCACGCGTTTAAAAAATTTTATATTATAAGAACTCTGTATCTCATACGTTTAAAGTTTCTGTTGTTGCAACTTCAACTGGATAAAGGCTTTATATTAAATCAAAATCAGTTAATTCAATATTAAAGTCGATTAGGAACGAAATTCATCCGTTCCGTATCGACTTGGTCAAAAAAATATTGCAAAAGTGACCTACTTAAAGTGCTTATTAAGGGCAAAAGAATACAAATATTGTGTGTCGCCAGAACGTAACAGACAGATAGACAGACGGACGGACGTATACTTAAACGGCCAATCAAAATCTTAAGGCATTTAAGTTATTAATTTAAAATCATCATATTCGTGGTAATACATGGTGACAAATTCTATCATGTTTTGGATCATCCAATTCTTGGAGCTTTCGTGTCTTCTGACAATAGGCACACGGGCTACGTGCGCAAACAACCAGCTTAAACAAATATGAAGTTAGCCGGAAAATTATTGTGTTCAACTTCATGCTAATTTCTTATTTATAGATTCTAGTCATTATGCTTAATGATTACTTAGAAATTAGCACCTTGGGTTCTGTACCGAAGAAGTTTACGGTATCCGTCTGTTAATCGGTCTCTCTTTTTTTAACTGTATCTTTTCACTGTAATTAATAGATACACGTAGAATTTACAACAGTTGTTACTTACTACACGAAAATAACATATTTTAATTAAAATAAAATTTATAGTCGACTAACTACTATAAATTTTTAAGAGTTAATAGATAGATACACGTCGAGGTTACAATAGTTGTTATTTATAACACGAAAATATGTTAAATCAAAAAAATTAATTGTAAAGTCGACTAACTTCTATACATTTTTAGAAGTTAATAGATGGATCCTCGTTGGGGTTACAATTGTGAGGTAGTGTTGCAAAATATGTTATATCATAAAAAAATATTGTAAAGTCGACTAGCTTCTATAAATTTTAAGTGGTTAATAGATAGAAACACGTAAAGGATACAATAGTTGTTGCTTAAGACACGAAAATATGTTATATTAAAAAAAAAATATGTAAATTTAATTAACTTCTATAAATTTTAGATAGTTTAAAGACACGTAGAGGTTACAATAATTGTTACTTACTACTCAAAAATATGTTATATCAAAAAAAATAATTGTAAAGTTGACTAACTTCTGTAAATTTGAAATGTGCGTACTGTTAATCAAAAACAGTATTTTCTTAACTTTTTGAAATATTGATTTTATTTAATAATTAAATATTTAACAAATCCAACCCGAGTTGGCTGATACTCAAGAAAAAATTAAACTTAATTAACATCTTTTTTAAATTAGTTAATTTTGTCTTATTTTCACGAATATGTTAAAAGTAAACTGTTATAGTTTTGCACAATCCTCGAACTACTCAGCGGCGTGACATGTCCTAATCACTACGTTGCCATGGCTTTTTATCTCGACTTAACATAATTTTCCGAGGGAAACCATTGTATGCTTTTCTTATGATAAACGTGTAATACGTGTGGGAAAATACAACAGGTAAAACATACGGTTGGTTTTTAATTGACTTTAAAAATGGTGGTACCTTTTTCTAGGGAATTTATTCTTAAGGATAGATCTATATCCATATATTGAACTGAGATATAAACTTTTTTTTGAGATGCATCCCACCATAGAGAATGTCATTGGATAGGCCTCTAAGAATGCGTATTAAGTTTTATTTTAATAATTTTATCGACCTAAATTTTTTTAGGTGTAATTGCGAGGTTTTTCAATTCAAATTAAAATAACGTGTGTTCCATACATATGTGGCCACTTCATGATGTGGCCGACCATTTCATGAAATAGACGTGTAGCATGATATAGTCAGCTTAAACTGACCATATCGTTAAACCACGTTTCATCATTAAAGTAGGGTTTCAGTAATATAAAAAAAAATGAATCGCTCTTGTACGTACAAAGATTAGCTTAAAAATTACCGTACAACTGAAAAGGGTCTATAGAGATGATTTGCATTTAAATAAACAACAACGTCAATGTAGTAACCAAAAACGGCACTGGTAGGTACTGCATTTTCGTAATGATTATAATAAATATTTTTTGGACATTACACACAGCGCCATCCAAAGTAAGCAAAGCTTGTGTTACGGGTACCAGACAACGGATACAAATACATATAATTACTTTTTTTTTGTAAATACATACATATCATACATAAATACACCCAGACTCAAGACAAACACAAATGTTTTTACATAAATGTTGGTGTAGTGCGGGAATCGAACAAACACCCTCCGCACAGCAGCCGGCTACACTACCAACTAAACGTATAACTGATATCAAAATTGAAAGCACCGTTACGCCGTAATGGAAATAGTGCCCGGAAGAGAAAATAAATAAAAAAAGAAAAATCTTTTTATTTATTAATTCTATATTCTTTTCTGTCCTTCCAGCTATCTCTGAGCGTAAATTAGATCTAACCGTTGCTTAGTCCCAAAAGTCCCGTATGCTTAAAGTTAAAAATTTAGTATGTTTTTATTTATATTTAGTTCTTAAGGTTTTTTATTCTTCTTTTTTTTATTTTTTTTTATTTATAGTTAGAATTAATTAAACACGTCTTTTTCGGAATGCTGTTAGTTGGAGATGGGTATCAAAATGTTCTCCTTAAAGGATCATGCCCCTGTTGTACAAATAGCCTTGCAAAAAGACGAAAAAATAATTTTTTTGTAAAAAAATTGCAATTCTTTATCCTTATTTACTCCGAATATTTTTTCCTTGTCAACTGTTGATTCAAACTTTTGCAATAAAAGAAAATGTAATTTTGTGTTATAAACGGAATGAATTTCTCCACAAGGTTGTTGTCAAGCTTGCCCTAGAAAAAAGGCTATTATGAAAGGTTGGAAATGGAAATATTCCGAGCCGCGGGCGTGAAAACCGTCAGGTCAATGTGACGCTTCAATAATTCCATCAGTTTCAGACAAGAAGGTACCTATTTACAGTCCTAACGCAATTAACACTAGTTGATTCATGGCTTTGTCTGCGTAAAATTCCACTTCACTGATATACTTGACGATTTTTGCTCCAGCCGCTGTGCTTCCTCAGTGCTCGACTCGGTACAGGCCATTCTTTAGAGAAAGGAGGCTAGGGCCATCGTTGGCTTAGTGCGGGTTGGCAGACGTTATCAAGTTAGTGGCTACTTGAATGTCAGAGTTTTCAAGCCGCCAAAAATGTAGGACCGGTTATCAACGAGTCAAATTCTGCATGTAGTTAACAAGGTTATTAAAAAATAGGAAAATTGTATTCCCAGCCCAATCTTGACTTAATGCCATAAAAGTGGCAAAATTTTTAAATATTATCCTGTCCTTGGACTTTTATTTTACCACTTCTAACTTCAAAGTTGGTAGAGAGTAAACCAGGACTGGATCCGACAGTAAATTCACGAATTATGGGACATAAGTAGGTATATACCTAAAACCACTTTAGTTCAGATACACTGTACCTATTAGATTATTAGATTAGATTAGCAGTGTTGCCCTGATGGCCTTCCAAGAGACCGGGTTCTTCGGTTGTTAACTTGAGCCTACCACCAATTTGTTGTCCATCGAACAGAATAGTATACAATCCGAGCAGACTCACTTATTGTCTTGACCATCCATTGAAGCTGGATGGAATTATTTATTTCTTTAACAATCTTGATGTTAGGATACTTTTATTTTCATTTCTTAGACTTAGAAAAAAAGAATGTGTTTTATTTTTAAATAAAAAAAAGATTTTTACAAATTAAATCAACGAAAATTTAATTTGTTTTCGTTCGAAAAAGTTACAAAATATCAATTATTTTAGTAAATAATTGACTTCCATGTTTTTAATGTTAAAATATATGATATTGTAATATATATGTGTGGCCGAGGGGTTTAAATTTCACTTTACTTCCCAAGTGGCGGAGGTTCGACCCCCGGGGTCGTCGTGTACCAATGAGTCTTTTCTTAATTTCTCAAGTACACTGATTAATTTATTCACACCACTGGCTTTTCGGTGAAGGAAAACATCGTGAGGAAACCTGCATACGTCAAGAAAAAAAAGTGACGAATGTGAAGTCCACAATCCGCACTGGGCCCGCGTGTGCACTATGGCCCAATCACCCTCGCTTCAGAGGGTAGGCCGTGCCCCAGCAGTGGGGACGTATGGAGGCTGGCAAGAAAAAAAAAATATATATTACTATTTTTCTTAATATTTGACAAAAATATTGGTCTACAAAGATGTTCAAATTTGGTTTTAGAACCGAAATATACCTTATATATAAATATGAGCCAGTTCTGCATTCCCTACGCATAACTGTAATGATTGGTGAATAGAGACTGAGGTTCACACTAAAATTTGGGTGTGTTTTCAGCCAAAGGTAAACCGTTTCGTGTAATAAGACCGTAAAGATATACACATGTTTTAATATATTTTCCGATGTCGCATGCACTTTATTTTATAAGGCAAACGTAAATAATATGTTTTATTTAAATATATATTTGTATTTAACCAAAAAGTTTTAAAATAATATTTATATTTTCATTCAGAAAAAATAACTAATTGGGTACTCATACAGAAAGTATGGATATTTATAACTCACTGCGAGAAAAATGTAAAGCAACACTGTAAAGCACGTACTTAAATTACATGCAAATTAAGGAACCTATCTGAATTTAAAAAATAAAATTCGGAACATTTTATTACTTGAAATGTTTTTAGAAATTTGTTAACCTTTCATTGAATAAATGCGTTTAGGTATTTTTCGGCAAAAATATATTTTTATTCGGCAGAATAAACGCTGAAAATCAGCTCGCCCGAGTTCAAAAAACATCGTAGCACAATAACTGAAGTATTCCTATAAATGTCATTTCAATTGATACAAAAATAAAATAAAGCAGTGGTGCTTAAGCAGTGTGCTCCTGAGTTATGTCCTGTACTCACGCGTCTCTTCGCGTTTTCTGACTGCGAATGTGCACCCGGTGCCCAAAAAGGGAGATAGATCGGATCCATCGAATTACAGGCCTATCGCTATTACCTCTCTCCTCTCCAAGGTGATGGAGCGTGTGATCAACACACATCTTCTAAGATACCTAGAAGAACACGACCTGGTCAGTGATCGTCACTATGGCTTTCGCCACGGTCGCTCGACTGGTGACCTTCTAGTGTATCACACACACCGATGGGCACTAGCCATTGAAAGTCAGGGGGAGGCATTGGCACGTAGCCTGGATATAGTGAAGGCGTTCGACCGGGTCTGGCACCGGGGTCTTCTATCGAAGTTTGTGCAAATGGGTGCCTAGCTTTTTGTCCGGCACACGTATACGATCCGTAATTGACGGTAGTTGCTCTGATAGCAAGGTCATTAATTCTGATGTCCCGCAAGGCTCTGTGCTGTCTCTTACGCTGTTTCTACTGCATATCAATGGCATGTTGAACATCAACAACATGCATAGCTATGCAGATGGCAGTACTTGAGACGCTTAGTACATGGGTTGAGCAAACATACCCCGTTCCGTTGTGGAGGAAAACCGCGGAGATCTTGTGTCTCAAATCGGGACCACACTGTCCAAGGTCTCTGACTGGGGACGGGTAAACTTAGTCCGATTCAACCCTACAAAGACACAAGTATGCGTGTTCACCACTAAGAAAACCCCATTCACTGTAGTCCCATAATTCCAGAACACTCCCCTCTCCATATCCAAGTTGTCGACGATCCCCAACTCACTTGCCGTATCGAACCCTTAAGTCTGAGGAGAGACTTTGCCTCCCTGTGTACAATGGGATGTGTTCTGAGGAATTGTTCGAAAAGATGCCCACGGCTACTTTCTACCATCGTACCGCTCGCCATCGGCAGGGAATTCATTCTCACACTTTAGAACCAAAATGGTTGCGTACAGTGCAGTTTCAGAGAAACTTCCTCCCGCGAACGATTGGGTTGTGGAATGAGCTCCCTGCCAAGGTTTTCTCTTAGGACTACAGTATGGGGTTCTTCAAGAAAGAGGTTATTGGATTTATGAAGGGTCGGCAACACGCGATTGATACTTCTGAAGTTGCAAGCGTCCATTGGCCACGGTGACTTCTTACCATCAGGCGGACCGTGTGCTTGTTTGCCACCTTAGTGGTATAAAAATAAAAAAAAATAATAACATTCAATAAATCATTATCATTGTAAACGATAACTATTGTGTTGAACTACTATTGCGATATTATTATCGGTATTATGTTTATTTTATGTGACACTAGATTATGCTCCCGGTTTCATCTAGTAGACTTGAATTAAGCAGTTAAAATGTATAGAACAGTTTTTAGACTATACAAAAGCGTAGACCTCATCAAAATAACTTTAATGGTTTTGGTGTGATCTCTGCACAAATTGAAAGAAATTACGAAAATACTTTTTTGCGTTCTTACACGCTCACACAGCATTACTCGAGGGCTTCGAACTTAATATCTTTATTGTTACATTGATATTGTCAATGATGTATGTAATACAGAAAACATTAAGATAATAGGGTTCCGTACTTCGTTAATAGTTTTAGTTATTTGGTTTAACCTCTGAACAACACACAACCCTGCACAGAAAGCCGAGCCTGTGTGTCGCAGGTAGGAGGTGAAAATTATTCTTCCCAATGATATTTAAATAAAGATTTCATATTGTTCGAAATCTAAATTTGATCCGCTGTTACCTATACGTACTAACCTTAGCATATAAGTTTAAACAACGAATGCAATAAATAATACGGAACTTGTAATACATAAAGAGATAGCTATATTTCTTACTTGATCGCTGCTGACATGTGACTGAATCGAATTACGACAATTGTCTCAATTTCGCTGGCTCAGTTTTTGCGTGCTAGTACGATATCTACGTATTTTAACACATATATTATTATCAGTGGCTCTACCATAAACCGCACTTCAGGAGGTCCTGTTCAAACCTTTTTTTTGTTCAATAAAGCTAATTAAGTTAATAAATTAAAATGATAATTTTAAACATATGTTCATTGGAATTATATTTTGCTTATGTTAAATTAAATACGACATTTGTAAATTTTTCTATTTCGTTATAAATAAATAAACAACAAAACGTGTTTACCAACTTAGGTTGAACACCACGATGTTTACACGAATACTTACTTCCACACGTGGCTTTAGCGTCGAAGAGTTATTAATATCACTATATTATCTTGTTATAATTATATCGTAACGTGGTCATACAATAATATATCTTCATTAATTGCTTACAAAGTTGTATGAAAGGTTTGCGCTCAGATGAATGAGTCAACTAGGATGAGGTTAAGAGCTTTCGGGTCACGCCTAACGGTTGAGGGCATTGACCAGTATAATGAGAACCTACGAGTATTCTAGTAGTTACCTATCGTTCGTAAATAGATATGCATTCGTTTAAAAATAACAAATTGCGACATTCAGCATCCAAAACACAATACATGGTCTTTACCATATTTAAAAGAAAATGCTAAGTATCTGATAAAAAAAAAAAACCTACCTAAGTAATAGTCATAAATATGATACACGTGCGGAAAATTTAAAGCATGCGGAAAAACCTTCTACGATCACGTGTCATACAAGGATTTGAATGCATTGTGCAAGAAAATAAAAGAAAGACATAAATATGAATGACTAGCTTATTCCCGCAACTTCGTCTGCGTAAACTTTTTTAAAAGAAGCTACTGACTCTTTACTGTTTTACATACAATAATATTGGAATTCTCACACACATTCTAATCCTCTATTTTGCCGTCTATAGAATAATTTTCAAAAACGGTGAATCACGTGAATCTGATTTTTAACGTCTAAGCCAAGTATTAGCCATTTCCATGGAAACTGCCAACCTATATTTTACCGCCTTAGGGGATTAATTTCCAAAAATGCCTTCTTGGTGCACACTTACGTCATTTAAGGAACGTTTGTGCAAAATGTCATGCTTCTAGACACAGCGGTTTCAGCAGTTCATTGATCGATTAGTCACTCAGCCAGTCAATTTCTTCTTTTATATAAATGTAGCTAAACCGGCGAACGTTGTTTCTTTTTTTAAAACAACCTAATAGGGTTGTACTAATTCAGAAACCAACCAACCAACAACAACCAACTTAGTCCGACTCGCACTTGACCATTTTTTCTTTCTCAGAAACATTCCGTGTGCATAAAAACTTACCGAAATTTAATTACAATCTGTTTATCCTTATTCCGCGAGTCCGACACGCACTTGACCCTGTCTCACTCGCACTTGATCCTTCTATAGGGTGCCGTACCCGAAGGGTAATTAGCGGAACCCTATTACTGAGGCTCCGCTGTCCGTCCGTCAGTCCGTCAGTCTGTCACCAGGCTGTATCTCATGAACCGTGATAGTTAGACAGTTGAAATATTCACAGAAGATGTATTTCTGTTGCCGCTATAACAACGACTCGCACTTGGCCGATTTTTTCTTTCTCAGAAACATTCCCCGGCGTGTGTATGACCTGACAACCTACCAAATTTTCATTACAATCGGTTTACTCTTATTGCGTGAATCCGACTCGCACTTCACCCTTTCAGTAAAACCTTATATTATCGGATGCCTACGTCATAAAACGCGTTTTAGGCTGTGCGTTGATCCGTCAGTCATTCAGGACAAAGCATTTTATACGTATATAAGATAGGTAGAAAAAGAAAACTTTAATTATTATTATTGTACACAAAAAATCAAACACCTGAAAAACGCATAACCGCTTTGAGCTTAAAAACCCCTTAAATGAGGTACTAATATAGTACGGTGACATTCGAGACATTCCAATTTAAAAGAGTATTGAAGTTGTTTATGTCTTTAAGTAAGTTCAACCTTTTTTGAATAAAATCTGATTGAGTTTTCAAACATGTTTCAAAATAAAATGTTATTTAAATCAAAAGCACTAAGGATCAACTTCGAGGCAAATAACCGCCAAATAACTTTCTACCCCTTTTTAACCCCGTTAGGGGATAAATTTCAATAAAATACGAAACACGTTCTTCTTCTTTTTCTTCCATCAATTCTGTTAAAAAAGGTTTATGCAAAATTTGAAGTGGATTGGACCACGGAATCACGTTGTTTCATACAAACTTTTCCTCCCTTTTTCACCCCCTTAGGGGTAGAATTCCGAAAAATCCTTTCTTATCGAATGCTTACGTCATACAAAGAACACACTCTCCAAGTTTCAGGTCTCTACGATCAGCGGTTTAGGCTGTGCGTTGATCCATCAGTCATTCAGGACAAAGCCATTTATTCGATAGATTTATTTTATTTAACTTAGTATTTGGCAATGGCACGCTTTGTTTTAAGAGGCGCGCGTACATACAGGATTTTTTTCACGAGGCAAAGGTTTGGGAGCATAAGGTAACTATTTGCTAGACTTAATGCACCAAGGTGAATTAAGCAGGTGACTGAAGTCTACGTATACTTCACGTACTCCCAATAATGTACAATATATTTTTACTTGCAAAAAAAAAAAAAACATGTATTTTGAAATGATATTCAAGCATCTAAATTTAAAATTATATCGTTCGTTTTAGCCAGAAGATCCGCTGCTGATCGTAGGCCTCCCCCATATGTCTCCACAACGGCCGGTCCTGAGACGCCCGCGTCTGTTCACCTGGTAGGAGGCCTTCTCACGCTGCGTCTTCCGATCCGTGGTCGCCACTCGAGATCCTTTCTTCCACATCGGTTATCAGTTCGATGAGCGATGTGGCCTGCCCATTGTCACTTCAGATTGCTAACTGTTTGAGCTATGACGGTAACTTTGGTTCTTCGGCGAATTTACTCATTTCGGATTTTATGGCGCAAAGAAACACCAAGCATAGCTCTTTCGCTTCTTCATTAATTCAATCTCGTTTTTGATCAAACCGTCAGGAGTTATCAATTATGTGAGGTGGCGTTTTGAAGAAAGAATTCATCATAAAGAGTCCTTCTTTCTCCATAAAGTCAACCAATCGCTGGCCTCTACGGTTTCGTTGCCCAACTCCAATTTTTTTTCAATGTCCACATTTTCAGCTCATTGCAATTTCCAGTGCCCAGTTTTGTGCGGCGGGGTGTTCGAAAAATAAAAATACTTCCTAAGTTGTATTATCATATTTTTCTTATATTACATGAGTAATATAAGAAAAAATCTTTATATGGTGTTATTTTTTTGTTCTAAAATAAAAGTTTTTATTGTTTACAATACTGTTTTTTACATATTCAAGTAAATCACAAAATTATTTCAAAGTAAAGTTAGGTAGTTAAAAACACCCACAGGTCCTTACTTATGCAATCAATTGGTTATTTAATAGGCAAGGAAAACCTAGAAGTAACTGCGTCGATGTTTTTGCCAGTCGGGAAACGGGATTATATAATGCAACCTTAATAATTTAATTAATTACCGTACGTTTGTTTGTTGTTACATAACATGTAGTGCTATGCTTTTAACTTCGAGCACTAGTACTTACTGTAATATGTATAAATATTGTGTAATATATAACAAGGCACTACACAGAGTAATAATTTGTATAATCTATTCTATCTTTGTATATATAATTCTACTGTACGTGTGTATGTCACTGTACTCCTCCTAAACGGCTGGACCGATTTGAATGATTTTTTGTACGTGTCTGGGTGGATGGCTTAGATTTATAAATCAGCCCGGCAGATGGAGCTGCAGTCGGTATCATGCAGGA
Organism: Apoda limacodes; assembly: GCA_946406115.1. Classification (NCBI taxonomy): domain Eukaryota; kingdom Metazoa; phylum Arthropoda; class Insecta; order Lepidoptera; family Limacodidae; genus Apoda; species Apoda limacodes. Next base: position 17,238,838 of record OX291559.1, read on the forward strand.
CAACGTCTGCCCGGTTAGCTAGTTATAAATAAAGCTCAATAACGGTGACTGACTCTGACATAGTTGTTCTTCCGGAAGGAGCCCACGGAGAGATATATTGCCGAAATGTTTAATGCCTCATAGTGGCAAAAAATCTGACATTTCTCAAAATCCAAGTTGGCGGCGGTGATCCAAGCACTATTTTTTTTTGTTTCTCAGGTGATTTTGACCAAACTGACAATTGACACGTTCATTGGTAAATAATACAAAAAAAAATTTAAAAAAATATGGATAAACAAAATGGCCACCCATTTTAAAATTGATTGAAATCTTTAAAGTTAAGGATAAAAAGAAGGAGCTGTCGAACGTAAAAATAAAGTATGGTGCAGGTGTTCTATTTTCATACCACAGGAAAATTATGGGTTTTGCAAATTCACGATAATTTTAAAACATTTACATTCATAAAAAATGTTACTTCTTATAAAATATACTCTGTCATGCAAGTAATTTAGATGAACTTAACTATTCTCGGCTTTTAAAGCATCGAACTCTTGTTCTGTAGATTAGTGCGCGCACCTATGTATAGCAGTTTCGGGGGCGCTAAATCGATCTAGCTTGGTTTCCTTTTTAGAAAACGTCGTTTGATCCGTGTTTTCAGTCAATGATAAACTAAGAAATATGACTCTTCCTGACATCTATTATTTTTACCGACACAGCATCACTAAAGCTACTTGACAATAGATGGCGCTATAAAGCAACACTAAAGCTACTTGACAATAGATGGCGTTGTTAAAAAACAAACAAGGCTCGGTCTCCAGGTATTAAACTATGAGGCGACTTACCTCAATTGTTCTATTTATGTTGTGTTCTATCTATTTATGGACCACATCTGGCTGTCCTATGTCTTCTAAGGGGATCTAAAGTAGTCTAAATTACAGCTTAAACTGAGAGAGGACATAAAAGGTAGGCACAAGATCTAAAACGTAAATTAAAAGTAGAAATATAAATAAGTTACCTGGTGTAACATCATTGTCCTTACTTCAATGTAACTGGCACCTACATTTATTGTAAAGCACTATTTTTACTTGTCGATAAAACAATGCCAACTGCATAAGTTTTTGAATAATTGAGTGTTGCCAGATACAAAACAAGTTGCATTCGGAACCTAGCGTTTCGTGCGCAAGGACGGTACAAAACAAACTATAAACGAACTCCGCGTGGACAAATCATATATATACACACTGGCACAAGTAGTGGAACAGAAAAAAAAGTGAGACTATGAGATAATAACGCATATATTTGACGAAATCATTCAGATTGTTGGGGGGTGGGATTCTGGATTTAACCCTTCTTTTTAGCAAGTCCCAGACATGCTCTATTGGATTCATATCGGGGGAATTTGCTGGCCACTCTATCACCGGTATACCTACGTGGCTCAGATATGCCTGTACCGATTGTGCACTATGAGCACGAGCATTATCTTGCATTAGAATAAAGTCGTCACCAATAAATGGGGCAAATGGTACAACATGTTCTTCTAAAATGTCTCTGATGTATCGATCTGCTGTCATGGTCCCTCCTGTGACTATCACTAACTCTGTGCGAGCTCCCAAACATATCCCTCCCCAAACCATAATCGAGCCGCCACCATAAGCCACTGTGTGTTCAAAATTAGACTGTATGTGGCGTTCTCCTTTGCGTCTCCATATTCGCTGTCTCCCATCGATCTGTTTTAAAAGAACTCTGCACTCATCAGTAAAGAGAACCTGCTGCCATTCGTTCAAATCCTTTTTTTGTGTTCCGCTAATTGTGCCGGTGTGTATATATATAGCTTGCTGTAACAAAATTTTTCACTATAATCAAAAAATTGACGTAAGAAACCTACGCCGATAACCGAAATTAGCTGCTGGTTAAAGCTAGTAAAATATATTTCAGCTTTGTGTGTGACGATTTTAATATTAATTATTCACATCTTGGTATGAAAACATGTCTGTAGGCTAAATAATTTAATGTCTCAATATACATAATTGTAGTTATTAATCTAAGTAGTATCATAGGCTCAAGATAATCGCAGTGGCGGAGTGATAGTGCATCTGGTTGCAGTGTCAAAGGTTCGATTCCCGATAGGGCCAACAAAAAATACCATTTTGAATAGGTACTTGTATATTGTAAAAGTTGTCACATTTGTGCCCTATGACCACCGACAGGAACACTAAACATCGTTATCCCTGGGCGGTAAATGCCATGACAGTCGACGGTACTAATATCTGACTGAGCCACAACAAATTTTATTCATATCATGCTTATTGTTTTACTGTAGCGAATATTTTTTTTGGCTGTTAGTTGGCTGGTGGAAATTTATGTGGGGCATAAGCCTGTGGGGTATTGTAAATCAATATATTTCCATAATGCAAAAAGCATATATAAATAAATAAATATTGTAGCAAGAAACGAAAAATCAAAAATTGAAAGATAATAAAATAGGAATTAATAAAAAGTCGACAATCATAAAAAGTTATATAAAATAGAAAATGAGTTTGAAGAAAGATTATTATTTTATAATCTTAATTATAATATATCTATACCAATATATTAAAGCTGAAGTGTTTGTTTGAATGGAACTAGTTACCGGTAGATTTTGAAATTTCACGCTACAGCCCTTAGGAGCCGAGCAGTAAATCAACGCGGGTGAAACTGCTGGGAACAGCTAGTAATTTCTATAACGCGAGCGTTCCTTAACTAAATTGTATTAAGCTTCGATTGCAGCGTAAATTTTGGGGAACACCACAGACATAAAGTGAGCTCCTATACTGGGGTTATTTTTTTCAAATAAAAGATTAATCAATGATAAGATCATTTGGAAAATATCAAAACAATCTCATCTTACAAAAATAGAATCAGCATTCAATTTATTGCTAGTAATTTATACATTTCAATAAGTCAAGGCTGATTTAAAGATAGTCAAAGATGGAAATTGGAACAAAAAATGATCTAGAGTATTGCGGACCTAGATTCTACTGATATAACTGATCTTTGTGTAGATGTATGTATAACATTACTTTTTCTATCCCCTAAAGGGGCTGGATACAAAGAAACCATAAAATGGCGACAGGCCCTTTCCAACCCTCACTTTAGATATGCGTGACAATAGAATTTTTTTTAAAGTAACTATCGAGTTTCATGCCGGTTTCTTCTTGGTAGAAATCAACAGTGTGAACCGAATTTCAAAAAACAGTATTTCACAATTTTGACGATTCAAAAGTATTCGTAAAAACTTAATTTGATTAAAAAAAATTACTTTGACTTTATCGCCGCCAGACTACTTCTCGTACACACTGTATCATCTGCACTGTGCCAACGTAAATTACCAACTTTGGAGTACGTACCTAATAAGTGGTAATTTAAAGACCGCGAATCATACCCCATTTGCCGGATCTTGATTAACTTCAAGAATAGAATTAAGTAAGTGGTAAACTTTGCGATGTCAAAAAAAAAACTGGCAATAACACAATATACACACACAATTGCCTTGTCCTTCCAACTTCTCGACCTTCAGGTTCAAAACAATAATACGAGGTGAGAGATCAGCATCAAGTTGTTGCTTAAATACTCTGAAACAAAACGAAACCCGCTACCCAAGTACGATACACGCATGAAGTTACAGTACGAGAGACCACGACCAAAATCATGTATCGTTTTATGCTTTGCTATAACCGACTAGAATTTATTGATGTTTCTAAAAAAAGGCTGCTTTCTACCATCGCACCGCTCACCATCGGCAGGAAATTTATTCTCACACTTATTTAGTCTCTGACACTTAATTGGTCGCGTACAGTGCGAACTTAGGCAAACTTCCTGCCGCGAACGCTTGGGTTGTAGAATGAGTTCCCTGCCAAGGTTTTCTCTAAGGACTAAAGTATGGCATTCTTCAAGAAAGAAGTTATCGGATTTTTTAAGGGCCGGCAATGCGCGAGTGTTACCCCTAGTGTTGCAAGCGTCCATATAGGCTACGGTGACCGCTTATCAGGCGGACCTCAGACCAGATTTTACCGACCGATATTAAACCTGTATAACTTTAAAATGATAAAAAGTTTAGCAGAAATGGCCTTCCAAAAAGCTTTAACATTTTTGACCTATTCGGGTTCGGTATGACCTTATCTAAGAATTTCATCAGTTTTGACCCCAAAACGATGATACAAGATTTTGGTCGTGGTCTCTGTGACTATTCGGGTTTCGTAGAGTGAATATTATTGTAAATATCTCAAAAATCTGAGAACCGATTTGGTTCAAAAGAGTTTTCGTTAAAGGAATTTTTTAATTTATTATTTATGATGATGATTTTTTATTGATTTTTTTCAACACGCGGCTTAAAAGTAATAAATTGTATTGGATATTAACAAATTATACACCTAAGAGCAAAAGCTACTTTATGCATTTTTGCGATATACAGGGGAATGGAGGGGCACAAAAAAAATTAGGTTAATGCATGGAAAGCTACTTCAAATTTTTGAAGTGAAAACTTCTTTAGCGGCGTTGTGCACTTTTTTTGGAAAAAAATGAATGAAAAAATGATAAACTCGCGTCAGGTCACGTGTCCTTATCGTGGAAATTCGTAAGACGGAAACCGTAATGCCACGCCTGTTATAATTTTTATTTTTAGTATTCGCGATTATGAGTAGTACAGGGAGGTTGGATATGGAATTTTAATTCTATGACAGATTGCGATGTCAAATATACTACGTCAAAAAAGTAAATAAACAAACATTATTATTTCTTCACAATGTCAAAGACATGTCTTGTGACATATTTGAGTGTTAAGCGCGAATCGTGTGTAAAGGTTTTCACTTCTGCCGGCACTCCCGGAGTGCAACTCGTTTTTTTCTTTCTTAATTCCATTACAAAACATATTTGGTTAAAAAATATAGCGGATGTATAGATTTTATCGATTCAGGGATCCGTTTGCGAAATATTAATTTTTAAATTGCTTATTTTGCCCCTGCCACCTAAAACTTTGTTATTGGACAATTTGGCATTGCGCTTTTTTATAAAACAAGGTTCAAATGAAAAAGTATTATAGCTAATTAGGCTTTACAAGTTAGAGAGTTATAATTGACCGACTTAATAAAAAACGGCCAAGTGCGAGTCGGACTCGCGCACGAAGGGTTCCGTACCATTATCTATAAAAATGGCAAAAGAATCATGTGTGTATTGGAGCCCCCATAATATTTTTTTATTTTAATTTAATTATTTATTTTTAAAATGACTATATAACTAAATATTCTGTGAACATTCTAAGCGTCTAACTGTTGCCGTTATCAATATCGCAAAATCGAGCAAAAAAATAATGTTTGTTGTATGGGAGCCCCCTTAAATATTTATTTTATTCTTTTTTTTATTATTTGTTGTTATAGCGGCAAGAGAAATACATTTTTGTGAAAATTTCAACTGTCTAACTATCACGGTTCGTGAGATACAGCCTGGTGACAGGACGGACGGACAGCGGAGCCTTAGTAATAGGGTTCCGCTAATTACCCTTCGGGTACGGAACCGTAAAAATGTAGATAACTTGCGACGGGCAACTACTGAACCCTACACTCAATTGGCTGATTCATTAGGATTAAAAACGTAAAAGTTTGTGGTTTCAGTTCCGCCTTTAAACCGTGAAGTGCTAAAGTAAACCTTATTTTCTTTAGAATATGGCGATACAAAATGACGCAGCTGTCGCCGCTGCTGGGGCACGCAATATCATAAATATTAGCAATCCTAAATTTTACGAGCATCTTTTTTTATTTACATAACTTGCTCTTCTATCGGAATTTTATATACGTATTTATTGCTGTCGACAATGCAATAATTTTAATGTACGGAACCATTAAAGTAAGAGTTCTACAAGCACAAACTGGTATTTTTCAATAATTTTATACCTACATATAGATACAGATATAACTTCAATTAAATGTTTCAGAATAAAACATAAATAATTAAACAAATAAAACACAATAAATTAAAATATTTCGTTTTATTAAAACTGACTGATGACGCATTTTCCATTTGCTTATTTGTGTTTTTCTTGTTTAAACATTCATTATATTTATTATTTATGCCTATGGATGCCAGATAATGATACCACTGGCCATGAGATAATAAAACTTCTTGGGATACCAATTATAATGTTACGGTCAGACCGGTCGAAATGAATTTGAAACCTTATCCGGAAGCGTTGAACATATTTTTAGAGACGTACCCTTTTGACCCGGATCTGCTAACAATAGGGGTCTTTTACAAGGATATGAACTAAGTCAATGTCTTTGCATTCGAAATGTAAGACTAGTGATAGTCCTTTTTGTTATAGATTAGATGTATGTATATGTATCAATTACCAATATCTTTATAAGATATTAAAGATATATAAATGTAAGATGTTTGCTACGCAAGAAATTAATTTCATAGAGCAATAGACTCGTAACCCACTGAAAGCAGTCCAGCTTAAGGTCAAAGTCCGCAATGTACCTAACATAACCCCCTACCGCTACCCAACCATACCTACAATATCACCTAACTATATCCGTTTCTTATTACGAGTAACTCGTCTGTGACCGTGTCACATTAGTAGTAGGTACGTGATGAGATAACTTAAGTAGGAAAAGGTTGCTGACTCTCATAATAGGGCGCTATTGATAAAAATAATCAAATTTATTGAATTTACTTCGGAGTCTTTGCCTACTGAAATTTCCTGTTTTTAAAGAGAAAGCCTTACTTCGTATTAAAATAACAACAGAACATAATGGTAATTTATTAACGCTCTTAGGGTTGCCAATTTCTTTTGAATGAAATTGAGTTGAGTATACCGGGTTTGAAGAGGGTAAATAAAGAAAAATTATTATTGATTTCAAATATATTTATTTTGTACTATTTGCGCTACATCACTTCTGTCGTCTGTCACCTCAAATGTTGTGACAAAGGTCAGATGTGAACTTTGTTCCGAAAAATATGAGAGTTAATTATTATTATGTTTTTAGCTTGCCCGATCTCGACAGGCAAAGGTTCATACAACCTTGTCAATGAAAGTTCATAGTTTGCGCATAGCGTAATAACTATTATGCTATGGTTTGCGTAAATAAAGTGTTTTAGCATATGCTCTGGGTTGCGTTCAAAAACGAGTAACTTTAGTAAAAAATGACGTCATCGGGTTCCTAACTCTACCCTATAGTTTTTGAACGGCTAACCGAGTTACATCTGTCAAGTTTTAATCAATGTTTCCACTTTTAGGAATTTCGCCCTTGTAGGGGATTTTTTTTTTATTTGAAATAAATACGGAACACTAATATGTTTGAAATAAAGTTTTAGGCTATTTTTTTGACTTTGAGTGAGAACAAACTAATAGTTTCCTTCTTGCTTTTTTGAATTAAGTTTTCATAAACTAGGTGGGAACTTGGTGAATTCTTTTGTTTTAATTATACATATATTTTAATAAAACTTACCATTATTATTAAGTATATTATAATACTATTTATTTATCAGTATGTTAACAATGTTTACCTTTTTGTAGTTGTAACGTTGTGTTTGCATTCTAAACACTTGAATCGCGGTTTATTTTATTGTTAAATTTTATGTTGACAAAAAATAAAATGAAAATAGGAGTATTTCTAAACAGCTAAAATTGACGGCTAAAATCAATATTTTAAAACTATTTTAAGGCATTTAGTGTTATGCACTAAAGATTCTAAGAAAAAACTGAACCCCAGTAGTGGTGTGGAAATACTTAAAAATCTTTTATTACAAAAAAAACTCCAAATACAAAAGTCATAGAAAAATACTTTAATACAAAAACAAACAACAAAATAATTTACTAATTTTCTTAATACGGAAACATTGCCTTGACCATTTTAATCAAATATGGCCGCCTACTCCGACGAACCCGCGTCGAGTACGGTTCACTTGAGTCAACCCTAGGGTAACAACTCTACGCGTTTTTGAACGGATTAGGGTTGGAACTAAGTTAGTTTATGAACGGTTCGAGTCATAACTCTACTCGACTCAGTCGGTTTTTGAACGGCCCCCTGAAAGTGTTAAAAAATTAAAGTACACCTGCATGAAATAGAGTACAATATTATATACTATAATAGAAGTGTAGACTGCATCAGTTTACATTACATGCCCTTATTATGTACTATTGATATATTATGTATGTACGAATCATTTCATTTTTACCTTGGAATGACTAACCCTTATTTAACGATTTTCACAGAACACAATAAGGACCAAAAATTATTAATTATTAACAGAAGTCTTGGGTTCTAATTTTAAATAATATATGTGCCCCACATAGAAGGCAGAGACAAAACTTTATATGTGGATATTAGACATGAGACGGGAAATGGTTTTGCCGGGTACCCTGCACTGCTTACATATTAAGCTTAGTATATTATAAAAAAAGCTGTAATTGATGACAATTATGCCTAAAAATTAGTGTTTTTACACCATAAATTGACCATTTAAAATATTGAAACAATATAGAACCATATTGTTATATACTATTTGGAATAAATGTTTTTATTTCAATTGCTATTTTTCATAATTTTATTGGCTACTAAAATACTCTAAATCGTTACCCGGTACTGGTGTCGGACCCGCCAGGTACCGGGTCCAAACCGGGTACCCGTCCCATGTCCAGTGTATAGTAAGTAAGAAAGACCGTAAATATGTCTTAAAATTTCGCTGACTTTGTATCGACTCAGATGAAATATTACAGGAAGTTGTCTTATGTGGGTACACCGTCATTCAGTTTTATAATGAAACTGAAAACATATACAGGGGTGAATCTTGTAAGGATTTTTTTCCCCGTTCCATTGTTGTTGGAATTCTTTAGAAATAAATTTGAGATTTTTATGTAATAAGGTGATATTTTTATCCGATTTTGCGAGTAATTTGCTTCCAATGTTAGAAAAGTTCTTCCCGTCCTTAACTTTTCAACTACCCGTATTTTAAAAATCAGAGAAAAATCATGCTTCTTAATACTTTTAACGTAAATTGTTTTAAATAAAATCGGTTCACAACAGTTTTAGATATCTACAACAATCCCTTTCCTACGGAACCCTATCTTAATAAGTGTAATGGATGCATGCATGCACTTTGCCCCTTGGCCGGTTATTATATGTTTCTGACATATAATTACTGGCCATTATAGAGAACACCGTAAATATTTATTCGACCCTTTTCTGCGTGACTACAAATATGACCCTCATGCATGGCCATTCGCGTTTAAATAAGAACTCAAGAATATATGTCTTGGTAAAAATGTATCATATATTATATTTGTATCATAATTATAGGCTACAGGTACACCAATACACATATGCATTTTTCTATGTGCCAGCGACTTTAAAAGCAATACCTATACTGTGACCATACATAATAAACACAATTTTGCTTGCGTCAATAAATTTGACGTTTGAATTGCGTAAATTAAAATAGCCTAATAAGAATCGTCCACATTGCATGCAGATTAAGTGACATTTTATTTTACGTGGTATTTGTTCCAACAATTTGTCCTCAAAGAGCTAGCTTAACCGATAATAAAAATCGCCCATCTTGACCGACGTGGCTACGGGATCTTAGGACTTCACATGTGGAATTTTGAATGACCGATCATACCATTTAAAAGGTCATAGAAGGTCAATTATTTTGATTAATTGGTCGCTAGAAAAAAAGCTAAAGTTAAAGTTTCTCAAGGTCATTTACAAATTTTGGCACCCTTACTTTACTTAAATAACAAAAATTAAGTTTTGTACGATCAGAAATTATCCTTTGAAAATTGGTAAGCTAAAATAAATAATTAATTAATTTAATTTCTATTAAAAAACAACGTTAATTAAGTTGCGTAGACGGAGGCGCACGCTCGTTGCTGGTTCAGGGTAGTTAGATTAAGTATACGTGGCTCCACTATAAGCAAAATTGAAGAGTTGGTGGTGAACCATTTTAAGTAGTAATGTAAACTTTTTATATGCCAAGGGTCGGGCAATAAGCCATAGGCGGTTTAAAAAAATTAATAATTAGGAACGTAGCAATAATGAAACAAAGACCAGTCTTTGTTGCAGGGTGAAAGCGTACCATAAACCAAACTGAAGACATTTCTTACGTTGAGTTTTACCCATAAAACAACATATGAATGGGACAGCACAGCCAACAATGCTTTTATAAAAATAAAACAGTCACAGTATCGACTACGACAAAAAAAAATATAATAACCTACCGTTATTTTAGCAGGTATTATTTTACTTAAAAACATTATTTAGTAAGTATTTATAATTTTTTTTTATTTTAAAGTCTGTCAATCAAGACGACGGCTACGGACGACTAAAGCCACTAAAACTAGAATAGTTAAAGCAGTGTATTCGACTTAAAATTCGAAAAATTAAGCAAAAGATCGTGGCAAGTGAAAGTCTTTTGTCTCCGCCTACCACTTTGGAAAACAGGCGTTATGCTATGTATGTATTAATGTACCTATATTTTCGTAATTAGTAATAATTCTAAGTTTACCTTTTTCGAACTTTGGCCGACAGACGCGGAAAGACGAGCATGATCAATGTACCAGGAGTTCAAAACGCAGTGGGAGCTTTCGCTTTAAAGCTCGATTTTACATCCAGCGTCTCGGGTCGCCGAACGCAGCCTTGTTAAACAGGCACTAATTCAATTCTCCTCTTCTTTTTCATTATGCACTGTTCAATACGTAGGCGTTAAAGATGGTGGATTGTGTTTTGCCTGTTTGCCTGCGTATTCTTGCCTTTGCCTTTTCTCTTAAGGGGTAGTAGAGAATGGAATGTAGCACAGTGTCTGGAAACATATATTTTTGTATGTGAGTGTTTGCTCAATAATTTTTTTTTTTTGGTTTAGTATACAATTATATGGGTCACATACATCTTTGTGGGCTGTGGGAAACTTGACAAAAAAAAATTATTAAAATTAGTAATTCTTTTTTCTTCTTTTTCTTCATATTCTTTGTATTATTGCACGGTTCCATTAAGAGTAAGTCGTATCGACTGACAATTGTAAACGCAAAACTGATCTGTTTAAAAAGTGTAAAACTAATCAGGTGACGAAATAGGTGACAAATATTTATTGAAGTGAAAACTTCTTTAGCGGCGTTGTGCACTTTTTTTGGTATGGGTAAAAAATGATAAACTCGCGTCAGGTCACCTGTCCTAATCGTGGAAATTCGTAAGACGGAAACCGTAATGCCACGCCAATTATAATTTTTATTTTTAGTATTCGCGATTATGAGTTGTACAGGAAGGTTGGATATGGAATTTTAATTCTATGACAGATTGCGATGTCAAATATACTACGTCAAAAAAGTAAATAAACAAACATTATTATTTCTTGATAATGTCGAAGACATGTCTTGTGACATATTTGAGTGTTGTAAGCGCGAATCGTGTGTAAAGGTTTTCACTTCTGCCGGCACTCCCGGAGTGCAACTCGTTTTTTATTTATTTAAGCATTTAGTCACATTCGTAATCGACAATATTAACGTTCAAAAGCGCAAGTAGTTTTTCAATATTTTCTTTGTGCCTTACCCATTGAAGATAGCATATACTGCATAGTTTATGTTTTTAATGAGTTTTTGGCATTATTTTACTTTAAAAACATGTTATTTACTGTCTGGAAATGTTATTTTTTTTTGTATGATGATTTTTATTATTTTCTTATCGATTTCAGACAAGTAAAAATACACAGGTAAAAGTAATATTATTAACAATATTTTTGAAGTATAACCGTTCTTGTCTGTGACCGGGTCAGATTCCGCTCAATGGTCTTTGGTATGGAGATAGTTTTAGTTCCGGGAAGGACATAGGCTACTTGATAACGTCAAGTGTGAGTCGCTTTTTTTGTATAATTCAGGAGTTGCCGTTGAAATCCTACACCCATAACCGGATTTAGGGCGGATTGAACCGCGAGTAAATTTGACATGGAGATAGTTGGAGTCCCGGGGAATGGCATAGGCTACTTGATAACTTCAAGTGTAAGTCGTTTTTCCGCCGCCGCCGATAACGGATTTAGGGTGGGTGGAACAGCGGGCATAAGCTTACTAGCTATAATTTTCAATCTCATTCGGAAGCAACAAGACCGTTTTGAAAATGAATTCGCTTGACCCAGCACATGAATCAACCAATCAATGACGTCATGAATTTTGAAAAGGGATTTCCCCTGGCATGTCTAATACTTGAATAAGAACTCGTTTCTTTAGATTTATTGCATCATAAATAAACAATACTAAGGATGCCCCGGGGCGTTAGTTACCTAAATGATGATAAATTATTACCCACATTCATATATGAGATCCTTATAGATACTTTAAGGTGATGGCATACCCAAATGAGTTAAGTTTGCAAGAATTTGTTTAATTTGGTTACAGTCCTGAGTAGTATTTTTGTCGTGAATAAAATATATGTTATAATTCAAACCTTAATTTACTGGATTTGCTTATATTATAATAATTTGGCTATTAAAATAGTTACAAAAAAAAAACGGATTGCACTCCGGGAGTGCCGGCAGAAGTGAAAACATACAACCTGGATCTAACATTTAAACACGGTAAGCCGCACTTTCATCTTTTCATCAACCCAATTTACTCTTATTTTTTATTCGTCCTATAGAGTTTAACATTTTTTACCCATCACCAAAAAGTGCACAACGCCACTAAAGAAGTTTTCACTTCAAAATCAATCTTTTTATTTTGCCAATCATCCTATTATGGCGTGGCATTATGGTTTCCGTCTTACGAACTAGTCAATGAATTAAGAGGGGGGGTCATGACCAGAGACCTGACATGACGAGACTGCCACTGGCTTAAGCATAAATAATTTAGTACAAATGAAAGTTTAAATAGCTCAGTAACACGTATATAACATAGGTATTTTGTGTATGACATGAAGTAGAAAGACATATGCGTTTTTATAAAAGTTTATTTCAAATTTATTATTATCATCTATTTTTATACTTTTTTTTACTATATACTATTTTATACATGCGAAACCTACTAAGATATACTTATTATTATGTGTGATAACACTCAATTCTGCAACGGATGCTGTTTGGATTTGTATGAGCTGCAGAAGATATCACCGATAGATAGATATTCTCTTTATTCTTTTTTCATAAAATAAATATTAATATGATCTAGCGAATTTGGTAATTTCATAGTTCTAAATAAATATTTGAATTTTATATCGACAAATACCCGAGAAAATGGAGATTTTCAACGTGCGGTCACGTGCTAGCGCCTGGCGCACGTGGAACTATGTTTCTTTGTATGCTTAAATAGTGACGTGACAAATGTCTTGATATACTGGTCGAAACGGCACGCTTTTGCTAGGGTATGCCATAGCCGCGTGCGTGTGTGCTTGCTACAAAATGAGTGTATATATTGTTTCCTCAATGATGCACGTTCAGGGCTTTTTAGGAAGTCAAATTATCGAGTTGTATTCTGCGGTTGCACCCAACGACTAGTCTTTTCCTAGGAGAACTTGTAATCGAAACAAATCTTCTTCTATCTCTTCTGCGGCTCATACAAATCCAAACAGCACCCGTTGCAGAATTGAGTGTTATCACACATAATAATAAGATATACTTTCGCATGTATAAAATAGTATATAGTAAAAAAACGTATAAAAATAGATGATGATAATAAATTTGAAATAAACTTTTATAAAAACGCATATGTCTTTCTACTTCATGTCATACACAAAATACCTATGTTATATATGAGCTATTTAAACTTTCATTTGTACTAAATTATTTATGCTTAAGCCAGTGGCAGTCTCGTCATGTCAGGTCTCTGGTCATGACCCCCCCTCTTAATTCATTGACTAGATACCGGCGCTGACGATTGAGAACATACCCTACCCCAAAATGTTTCCAATCACTTTTCTGATATTATAGAGTTGTTAAAAAAATATATATAGTGATAATAATAGATGGTGTAGGTCTATTAAGTAGCAGTTTTGAAGGTTTTACATAATTACTAATCTGTACTTATGTGTGCTCGAATAAGGTATCGTTGAATATTTTTGGGAAAAATATCTTATAGGAAATGCTTTCTAAGCTGGAAAATGCAGACAAAAAGACAAAAAAATAGAGGCAAAAGTGGTAGCTGGAAAACAACACACTAATAAAGGTGCACGAGGTACTGAACCTGACGACTATCAGCAAGTGGTTAACACATTATGATGCTGAAATCTAAATTTAATTGACGAAATGTAAAAAAGCCAGTAAAATTATATTCTCATTATGTATGAGGTCTTTTCTGCTTCCACTATCGTAACAGTCAGCTTTAAGTCTTGGAAAGAGACCGATGGTTCGTAGACTACAATCAAAGTCGTAGCGACCAATAGATATAAATATTCGGCAACATACTCACGAATTACTCTTTACGCTTTTAATCGCGTGTTTTGTTAAAAAGTTTTCTTCAGAAAGGTCGAAAGGCCTAAAAATTTGGTTCGGCAGAAGTGTGTCTGGGCTTTATCCTGCTTAAATAAATCCCAGACGTCTCAAACATATTTTCTGTTTTAAAAAAAAATATGAAGTATACATTGTTTCAGCTCGTAGTTAGGGTTTAAGTTTCAATTACGTAAGGTAATATAACCCTAGTATAAAAAATGCTTTCGTTTACTGTTTAAACAGGAAAGTGTAGCGTCAACCACCACCTATTCCTTCATCACCATATCAGTGATAATCAGTCTAATGCTAAATATAAGTGTCCTTTATGGCGCCCCAGTTCTTGATTCCCTCTGTCTTTCCATGCATATAGCTAACATAACCTACCACTGTCACTTCAGCTCGTTGATTCTGCGAGCTATGTCGATAACTTTATTAGTTCCCTTTCAAAAGTCCTCATTTCGTATTCCGCTCAGTAACTGTGAGCATGTGGACAAGCCCTGCTCTGATCAAAGACCTTCGCTTTCAGACTCTGGTGCAGGTGCTGAGAAGACTTGACAAAGCTTGTCAAATGCCTTGACTAACTGGATACTCTTGCGGTTGAAGAATAATACCACCACACTTTTGCTCTAAATCACCAGTGGTACTGCACTTACAGATAAGGAAATTGAAGTGCTTTGCTAACTTTTGAAGCAATTGGAGCTTCACAAACTTTTAGAAGCTCAATCGTCGTAATGCTTTTGTCGCCTAGACTTTGCTGTTTTAAGCTGTTACAAAGTCACCCTAATATTGCTTAGGTCATCGTCCTTGATGAAGTGACACTTCAGTTTAGCACTTGGATCTTCGTTCCATTAATTGGAACCGTTATCCGTAGATTATTTCAGCTTTTGCCGTGTTATCTGATTACGGCGTTCCTGGATTTGAAACGAAAGAAATCTGGTTTGTGGAAATACAATTTGTTTAACAAGTGGGATAAGTTGTTTTTTGTGAAGAGAATCAGTCAACTCAACTTTAAATCTGAAGCTAGCGACGCTTGTGATTCTAACATATACTACTGAGCACAGCGAGAGATTTAAAGGCACGAGACCTAAAATAATTTGCTCTCGTGTGAAACATACAATTTTTCACATCTACCAGTGCAAAAAAATAGTTCTTAGGCAAGGAAAGTAAGTTAAGTTTATTCTAATTTACAAATATTACCTAGGTACTATACTTGGATCCTATCAAAAAATAAACAATAGGTAGGTACTAACTATTCTTTTTAACAGTAGCACTTTTTGAGAGTCGCCAATTATTAAACAATTCATACGAATTAAAATATTTTTACGTGACTTTTCTGGTCTTAGCTCTTCTGGTGTTAAAGAAATATCTTCGTAACTCAAGTCACTCATTTTTTCAAAAAAAAGGCAATATATACGTAAATAAAAAAATAATTTTAAAATAACTAATTTGTTTCGCGCCATTTCACTTTCTTTTTTTTTTTGAACATGCGTTCAGCAATTTACTCTATGACACTTTTGCCGAAAACAAAGCATATTTTTTTTAAATAAATGCTATTAATTATTAGCCGGTATTATAAATCATAAATATTAAGTACGTCAATGAGCGTGATAATTTTTTTCCTAGTGAAGTTTGCCCATGGAACGCTGCTTAAGCTTAGATGACCCCCCACCTAAAATCGAAGGCTGCGAACGCGCCTGGCTGATGCTTGTCTTCTGTGGTAAGCTATTTAAGCCTTAGACTAGGTGTACTATTTGTACTTTAGGCCGTGTGCACTAAACCGTTTATGCTTTAGGGTATGCGTACAGTCTTTCAACTGCAACAATAACATTCCTATAAGTGAATTTTTAAAAAATCTTATTTTTTGATATTGTAAATAAAATTAGTTTTGAGAAAGGGTTAAAGATGACTGTTTATGACCAAAGTAGCAGATACGAATAAAATTCTGTTGATTCGAAAGGGAATGTAGCCATCGCCATAAACGCATTTTTTTAGTTTTTTCCTTTAGGTCCTATACATTTTTTTCGGCCTATTATGGCAACATGTGTTAGTAAACAAAAAATATTTAATGTTTGTATAGATAGTATGGAAACATTATTTATTCGACTGCTTCTATATACAGTGCAACTAACTTTTAAAAATTATTAATATTCTGTGAACTTAGGTGACACTAGTGGGTCAGAAAAGTCAGACATTGAGTCAGAAAAGTCTGTTGCAATAAAAGTACTTACAATAAAGGACAAACCGCAACCAGCGAATTATTTTAATACAGAATTTTTAACAAAAAAAACAACCGGCTTGCTTCTAATCTGAATTACAGTTTGAAGTTGGTGTCCTGAAAGTGAAGGGTATTATAAACTATAGGTACTTAGACACCAACTTTTTGGATATAAGTAATTATTATATTATACAATCACCAACATAGATGGCGTTTCACCAGTTCCAAATTAATGCCAATTATTTTATTTTACCAAAAATTTAAGTTTTAAATTATAAATATGGGACCACAAAAGAATTTTCAAAATACGTCTATATATGACGGAGTTATACATACATAAAAAAGACCTACCCCTTTTTTGTAGTCGGTTAAAAATGAATTCTTCCATTTGCAGGTCTGGGTGGAAATTACTGCTTATTCTTTTTGAGAATCAATATTTTTTTACTTCTGACCCTTACATTATTAGCCACTGGTTATCCCCTTCAGCGGTTTAAAACCGTGAGAGTAAGGATCCAAATATTTCTGAGATAAAAACAAAAATTAAATGCTGCCTTGAGGTTCTTCAAGAAAGCAAGTGCCAGAGCAAAATTCCAATTCATCGGCAAAATAGGTGGGCGACTTGCGAGCTATCCCTATGGGAGTCACTTGCTAAAGCTGCCGAAGGAAACTTTTGCCAGTTGTCGTTACCACCACTGTGAAAGACTGTTGGTGACTTGGCCTACTAGGCAGTCTCCATAACACAGCGGTTGGTGAACGTACCTCAATCTCACAGGTCTAGAGTACTCTTTCTAGAGCTAATGGAGGAAATGTTTACGTCAAGTGACAGTATTTGGTTTCTCGCTATGGAAAACAGGCGTGATGTTATGTAAGTACGTTTTAACTACAAAACTGTGTGGCGCATGGCAATTCAAATAATAAGGCATTTATATGTATATATTATATGTCAACAGAATCGAAGAATTCGAAAGAAGGCGAAATTATAAGGCTGTGACGGACGGACGGACATAACGACATAACGAAACTATCTTAGAGTAGAGGTTCCGTTTTTTCCACGTGGCTATATATAGAACCCCGAAAAACTGACACTACGTCCAGCAAACTCTCACTCTCTTCTCATATCATATAAATCACATTGAATGCACAACACGCACGCAATCCGAAGAATATAAATAACTGAAAAGCCGAACCTATTGAAATCTGTGATTTCATTTTTCAGTTTTTTATTTTACTATAATTATTTTTTATAGTTATGATTGTATAATTATAGTATATTTTAGTATAGTTATAAATCTTTTTTACCAGCGAATAAGCAATAAATTAATAATAATAATAGCCTTTATTAACAATCATTAAGTATAAGTTACATTTTAAATTAATTCTTCTAAGTGCTACATTTAGTTTAGGCAGTTAAATATATATTTATTTTCGTATTAGACACCGGTTACTTAATTGTCTTGCTTTCCAGCATAGGACTAACTTTACTTCTGAACCATGTACCAAAACGTTTTTTAAACTTAACTTTTGTCAATAAATAGTTTTGGATTAAAAGTAAAAAACAAGGGTCGAGAGTTATTTTTCTAGAGCGAACTTTTTACAAATATCTAAAAACAAAAAAAGGAATTTACTAGTAAAAGTGTCTGAATATTTTATTTTAGTTTGAGGTTTTTCTTGCAATAGTTAGGTGTGCAATGGAATCGATTAAAAACACGAGCAGAAAATTACATATTGCGCTGGACCTAAACAAAATAAATATTTCTAAGGTTGTGGAATAATAAAACAATATGAGTTCTTCAAGAAATAACAAATAGGTTTTTAGATTTTTGAAGGGCCGCCAACGTGCTAGTGTTGCAAGCGTTCATAGGCTGCTTGTTTGCTACCTTAGCAGTATATAAAAAAACTGTCGATCTACAGAGCGTAATAATATGTGTATTCATTGGCTGTGCTCATTAAATTGTAGATACATAAAATGTTCCTTTACAAACAGATACTTACGTATTGTAATCTGACCTTTGTAATTAAGTATTTATATAGTGTATTGTTAACGGCCGGAAAATTACTTTGTTTGTTGAATACTGAACTTAGTATTTTAAGACATAAATAAACTATGTTAGAACACGAATATAACATAGGTATTTTATGTATGACCGTGTAAAATGAAGTAGAAAGAATATGGAGAAATGCGTTTTTATAAAATTTTATTTCAAATTTATTCATCTAATTTTATACTTTTTTTTTACTATATACTATTTTATACATGCGAAAGTATATCTTATTATTATATGTGATAACACTCAATTCTGCAACGGGTGCTCTTTGGATTTGTATGAGCCGCAGAAGAATAAATAAAATTGGAATTGATTCTCCCTAAAAAACTCGTCCGTGACAGACGCGGAACGACGAGTATGATCGATATACTAGGAGTTCAGAACGTAGTGGGAGCTGCCGTATTATTGTCTACGTAACGGCAAAGCAAAACATAATCTAATCGAAGCCATTTAACGTTCAAAGTTCAAAGATTGTTAGATCTAGAAATATCCCTACTAAAATGGCGGGCAATAACTTTCTTTGTGTTCCAGACATAAAGCTCAAATTTAAACATGTTTAAACAAAATGTTATTTTAGGCTTTTGTAGCGAAAGAACTTCTGTAAGATTATTTCATCCTAGTATCTTTCGGTACGAAGCGGGTCGGGTAATCCCGGCTACGGGATCGCACCTCAATGCAGAATTTTTAATAACCGTTTATTAGTTTGATTAATTGATCAGCGATAGAAAAACCTGTTATTGACCGTAAAAGTTTCTAAAAATCATTTACAAATCTTAACAGCCCAACTTAATTGAAATAAAAAAAAATTGAGTTTGGCTTGGTAGGAAAATATCCACAGATAATTTGGTTAGCTAAAATAAATGGGGCTATAAAATTCACTAAAGGTTGTGAGTGGCTTTTTCTATTTACTTTTTAGCTTCTAGTTTTTTTTTCTTTTCTTTTTCATTCTATTTGCATTTTTTATTTTGCAAGTTATTTTCTAAGTTGCTTATATTTATAAATATGTGTGTATTATTAATATGTACGTTTAAGTGTTTTCAATAAATTGTTATCCAAAATTATATAAAACAAGCTCTTTGCCAGTTTTTAGGGTACCGTAGCCGAATATTAAAAATGGAACACTAAGTGTGGGACTGAGTGCCAAGCGGCTGGTGGTGCGGGGAGTTTAAACAATGCAACTGCGACCGTGTGACCGTCCCGTCGACCGGCGCTAAATGCCACAATTATTTACTTTAAGCCCCAATGTTTCGTCATATACACGTCCGGCCGCCTGTATATCACAGTAAATGAATTGATTTTTCTGAAATTTTACAAAAATGTCTCTTTTGTGAACTGCTTAAAAATAATTGTAAGAAACTGAGAATAAAAAAATAACAAAGGAAGTAATTTTTTCGTGCACGCGTAGATAGGATTTCAAAAATGCTAATGAGGGTCCTAAATAGATATATTTGAGCATGAAACCCATCACACACACAGGGAGTGATAATGTATAAGTATATTAATATAAACTATCATCATTAACATCATAGGTATCTGCTCTTATTTGTTCACTGCTGGTTATAAGCCTCTTCTATAGCGCGCCATTTTTCCTGACCCTCTGCCTTCCGTATCCAACCACCACCAGCCACCCTTTTAAGGTCGTTGGTCCACCGGGCTGGAGGGCCCATACGCGGTCTCAGACTTGACGAAGCTTACCAAATGCTACCAATCCTAGCCGAATCCTCCTTTATGATAATATTATTTATATAAGCTACTAGCTGGCCGGCAGACGTTGTTCTACCCTCAAAGTTGATAGCGCCATCTGTTACAACAAAGAAGTAGCTATTACCTACGGCTACACCCGCGCGGATTTCTTTTAGACTTACCAAATCTGGACATGTTTATGACGACAGACTAACTTTCACTGCCATCTTTTAGTAAAATTTCGTTCATAAAATAGCTTTTAACTGTTTACATATTTCTGTAGACACATTTGTGAAATTCACATTGCACAGAAAGGGAAATAAAAAAATATGAGTTGGCGGCGCCATAGTTGCAGTACGGGCAGTTGACCGGTTATTTATTAATCCGCACGCAATATTTATCTCACGTCACACGACAGATAGGATCGGTTTTTAACTAAACTGAAATATTATGACATTAAAAGCACACCTAAAAAATATGGTTGTTTGTTTCGTATTATCAATTTTTTTTTTATATTTCATAGTCTTACCATTTTATTTTAACATTGGTAAATTTAACTAACTGTACTATATCTATTTTATTATTCTCTGTTACCGTTATCAAACTTCTTGGACCTTATTGGGAACAGTCTCGAGACTCAACTCTGGAATTCGGTATAAAAACGTATGCAAGCACATTCACGGGTTTCGAGAGGTAAGTCAGACTTCAATACATTTTAGTCAGGAATTCCAGAGTTCGAATATCTCGAGACTGTTCGCAATATGCTCCCCCGATTGTAGCAAAACTACTGACTTACACTTCATGTTTTTTAAGTAGCCTATAACCGTCTCCATTTATCTCTATACCAAAATTAATCATAATCAATTCAGCGGCTTTGGCGTGCAAACTAAACAAACAAACAGACTAATTTTTGCATTCATAATACTAGATGTTGCTAATTTCGGTTATCAGCGTGAAAATACTACGTCAACTCCTTAATTATAATAATGAAGTTTGCTATATAGCAAGCTATAGCTGTAGCTATACTTCGTTTAAGCTTGGTTATAGTTATTCCCGTTGGAACTTTTGAATTTTTTGGAATAAAAAATGTCCTATTCTAGGACCTAACTTGTAATGTGTGCCAAATTTCATCCCCATCCGTCAAGTGATTGAAGCATGATTAAGTAACAAACATCCAAACTTTCACATATATATTAGTGGGACTAGCTTCTGCCAGCGGCTTCGCCCGCGCTAAATTTTGTTATCGGCGTAGGTTCTTAGGGCAACTCCTTAATTATAGAAAAAAAACAAAAATATTTATGGCATAATACATTAGTGTCTTTGAAACCATGGAAATACACATACAAAATTTCAACCCAATCCGTCAAGCCGTTTAGTAGTTGACATACCGACAGCAGCGCTACCTACCTGGTCAAATTGTATTTTGAATCATCCAGGAAACCATCAAAATAATCATATAAAATTTCAACCAAATCGGTTCAGCCATTTAGAAGTTATGAGAAAAAGATAAGTACGGAAGGATAATTCTGACTACCCGTTTTCCCGTATGAATGAAGCATTTTCCCGCGGTAAAAAGTAGCCTATGTTCATCAGGGATAATGTCGGCTTCTAATGGTAAAAGAATTACTCAAATCGGTCCAGTAGATTAGGAGCCTATTTAATACAATCAAACAAACAAACAAACAAACAAACAATAAAATCTCATTCATAAGTATAGATTAATTAATGTCTAATGTTTAAAAAATATTTTTAAATTTTAAATATTTAATTCGTTCTCTTCTAGTTATATTTCATATTACAACTTGTGTAATGAAAATATTATTCGCGATGTGTTATACAAGTAACATATTAGTAAAAATATTAAATGCACTAATATACACTATGTTGTTACTGAAAATCATCGAAAAAAAATTAGGTGTGTCATTGATTTGCCCATTTCTTTGTTATCTATGTATTAGGTACATGCATTAAACGCGGTACATTACAGCGGCCTTGCTGTTCCTATAACAATTAAAAGAAATCAAGTGATTGAAGTAACATGTCCGCCCGGCTATTATCTCTGCCAATTTCAAGGTACTTCCTCTAAAGTTTTTTTAATTACGTATTTATTTATTTTTAGCACATACAAGAAACATGTCCTAAATATAAGAAGAAGATAAGGGGAATATTCCTACGAACGAGAAACCTCTGGGTTATCGCGATATTGGTCCTTGTGTGGTGTACTGACACAGACGATGACTATTTGTAGCAATTAATTAGTGATGGAAACTTTTGTTTACGATAGATTTATCGGTTATGGGGTATGTAAAGGTATCGATATGTCTTCATATTTCTAGAACTAAGTACTTCACGTCGGGGCAAAGGTAGCTGCTTTACAAGTCGCAAGTCCGGCCCCATATGGATTACTGCTGCCATCTCTAGGCGGTTGCACCCGGATACCAGCTTGGCCGTTTTGACCCGGTTCAACGGCGGGTTGTGAGAATTGTCGACGATTCCAAACTCACTTGCGCGATCGAGCCCTTAAGTCTGAAGAGAGACTTTGCCTCCCTGTGTGTGTTCTACCGCTTGTACAATGATTGTGTTCTGAGGAATTGTTCGAAAAGATGCCCACGGCTACTTTCTACCATCGCACCGCTCGCCATCGGCAGGGAATTAATTCTCACACTGTAGAACCTAAATGGTCGCGTACAGTGCGGTTTCAGAGAAACTTCCTCCCGCGAACGCTTAAGTTGTGGAATGAGCTCCTTGCCAAGGTTTTCTGCAAGGACTTCAGTATAGAGTTCTTCAAGAAAGAAGTTATTAGATTTCTGAGTTATTAGAGGAAATTCGTAATTTTTATTTAAGTCACCTCACACTATACATTCTTTTTTATAAATATTCATTTAAAAATGTCTATATGTATTTAAATCGTTGAATCATTAATTAAGTTGTCACTGCCCAACGTTTTAAGACGGTAGTTTACAATATGCATGTCAAACTCAAAATCATTGGTGGGCCAAATGGAAAAAGATCGAAGCATCTGCCGGCTGCAAATGTCATATGATCCAGTAATTTAATAATGAGTTTGCAAGAGACAGAATTGGAACACATTGTCGCTCAGGAATATGCACAAAGAAAAAAATATGTATATGTACAAAAATAAAACAAGAAAATATCTACTTATAACTTCATAAATAATTGTAGTTTAAAATTATCGATGTAGAAATCAAATTTTGAAACTACACATCACTAAAATAAATTTGTTTACTCATTTATTTCATTGACTCAATATATAAAACACTTGTCGAAATCTGCTTCTTTGTACACAATACATTGTATTTTATATAATGTGATTATTAGACTCAAAAAAGACTAAAAAATAATAAATTGAAGGTGATGTATTTATAGGTATTAGATGCTAATAATAATTCTGCCTTACCATTGCCTGGACTGCTCCAGAAAACATTTGTAAGATCTTAACCGTGTTATATTAAACTTTGCGTTTGATCAAAAAAAAATTTGAAAACCCTAAAAAGTTTAAAAAAAAAAATTTGATCGCATTTTGTTATTTTATACACGCACAAAGTACGCAAGCACACTGAAGGAAACTACAAATATACAGCCAGTTAAGTCAAAAAAAATATGAGCTTACACAACACAACATAGTACAATTTTATTAAAGAACTAGCTGACCCGGCGAGCGTTGTTTCTTTTTTTAAAACAACTGGCGCGCCACCTGAGAAACCTTCCCCAGTGTTCACAATAACACGCACTTGACCCTTTTTTTCTTTCTCAGAAACCTTCCCCAGCGTGTGCACAACAACTTACCAAAATTTTATTACAATCGGTTTACCCTTATTCCGCGAGTCCGACTCGCACTTGACCCTGTCCGAATCGCAATTGAACCTTTGCTCTTTCTCAGAAACTTTCCCCGGCGTGTGCACAACAACTTACCAAAATTTCATTACGATCGGTTTACCCTTATTGCGCGAGTCCGACTCGCACTTGATCCCTTTTCTAATGTTTTAAAGCTTGCTATAACAATAGTGCGGTTATTGGATTTTTGAAGGGTCGGTAAGACGCGAGTGATACCCCTGGTGTTACAAGCGTCCATAGGCTACGGTGACCGCTTACCATCAGGTAGACCGTAAGCTTGTTAGCCACCTGAATGGTATAAAATAAAAACAATAACGTTCGCAACAAATAAAGAATTATCCAAATTTTCACTGTTCTCGAGTTTTTGTGAGACCAGCAAACGTCAATTGATTTGTATGATACAGACTAGCTTTTCCCGCGACACCGGTCGCTCTAATATCGATTATCACCGTAAAATTCCTGTGGCAATAAGAATGTTTACTATAAAAGTAGCTTTAAGAATTTAATAAAATATTTTTTGTGGGAACTTTTAAATTATCTGTAATAAAATGTAGGCTATTTCTTAATTCAGGGTAGGTATATACAAGCTTTCAAAACTTCATATTTCAGCCAAATCAGTTTAGTTTTTGGTGATAGGGAAGGTCTACGTTTATCAGCGTACACCAATGTGCTGTGATACTAGGTGCGTTCTATTCACTACTTTAATAGTTTAATGTCATAATCCAGCCAAGTTAAAAAGACATAAATTTTGTGTGACATACTGTACAAATCTTGGCTCATTCTTTTTGTTTGGATTATTGACATTAAACGCATAATGTGCATAATGTCGGTCAACAAATCGCCACTTATAATAAACTTAAATCTCCTGATTACCACTTCCTAGTAACGCCACCTGTCGTCAAGCTAATGGACATATTGGTAATACAAAATACCCTAAATTAGTTTTAAAACAAGATTTGTTCAATCTAATTTACAATAAGCCCATTGTTCCGCACGTATGCAATTGAATAATTCATTGACAATGACCCTATATGTATTTACAAGTTAGTATTCATTATATTGGTCTGCACTTAGGCCTCCATACAAATTTTACGAAATCTCTGTCAGAATTAAATGTGGCAGGCACTTATACATGTGGAGTATATATGTATAACATAAATTTTCAAAAGTTAAGGCTTTAGCTTAGGTATCCGATCGGTTATCTATTGGAGCTTCGAAATGTTGAAGTGTTTGCATAATAAAAGCACCATCTATGTCTGACCAAAAGATCAAACCAATCAAACTGCTGAGAGGCGTGAGACAGGTATAGTCCTTCAAAACTGTTTACCACTACAAATACCTATTTTGTGTTCTTTGTAAAATAATACAATTCAGCTTGGCAGCGTTTGAGAAATTACGCAACATCTTTTGTCCTATATATATGCTTAGAGACGAAAGTCTACAACCATTGTGTTCCCAGTGATATCTTACGGTACAGTAAAACCTAAATGGTCACGTTTAGTGCCGATTCAGAGAAATTTCCTCCCTTCAAAAGCTTAGTTTGTGGAATGGGTTCCCTGACAAGGTTTTGTCTAAGGACTACGGTAGGGTACAAGAAAGAAAGGTTTTTGGGTGGCGGCCATGGATCGGAAGATCTGGTTAGGAAGCTATTGGCATGGGTAGTTCAAGAGCGGCAGTTGTGAAGACATATGAGGGTGGCCTATAGGTTCAGCAGTTGACGCATTTCGGCTAAGACGATGACGAAGATACTGTTTAATCGTCACCAATATGGGCCACATTTGTATGGACGAAAAAGTACAAGTAAATGGACTGAGTGGAAAAATTCAATCGAACTTGACCGGTGAATTGTATGAGATTAATTATTCTATGTGTGCACTTTTGTCGGAGCTTGAACTTCAGTGGAGGAAATGAGATAAGGAATTACTCAATGCATTATTTTGTTCCATATCAAGTAATACGGAGACGAGAAAACTTCGCGATAAGGGAATCGTTTCTCGTGATTCGTACTAAATATTTATTTAGGATACGTTTTTATGTCAATAAAAAAAAAAGTCTTCAAAAGAAATAAACGGGATCTTTATAGAATCACGTTGTTGTTCGTCTGTCTGTCTGACTGTCGGTTTTTCGAGAACATTTTGAAAATGCGCAGCTGACCATTCTCTTTTTAACGGAGACGAAGATATGCTACCCGGCAGATATACATCATACCTTCATTATCCCGGCTACAAACTCGAGCACAATTTTGTGAGTCGTGCTGGTGTATGTATGTTCTTCCGGGAGGATATCTGCTGTCGCCGCCTTCATAGCCTTGAAGACAGAGCAGACCTGTTGATATTGTGGGTACGCGTAGATCAAGGCGGCCACACTCGTATTTATGCGTGCCTATACAGGTCTCATAGCGGTGACATGGACGTAACTCTTCACGCACCTGAGTTTGACGACTGACAAAGTTCTAAAGCAATATCCCACAGCAGAACTAGTTATTTAGGGAGACTTTAACGCCCACCATCGTGAGTGGCTCAGTTCTCGAACCAATATCTATGCTGGGATATCTGCTCATGAATTTGGTCTGACCTATGGATTCTGTCAGCTGATACTTTCTCCAAAAAAGAATACCAGATATAGAGGACCATACGAGCTCCTTACTGGACCTTCTGCTGACTACACGTCCGGACGGATATTCCGTCTCAGTGGATGCGCCTCTTGGCTCCTCGGACCACTGTCTCGTTTGGACTACCTAAATGATATCAAAGACTCCATTACTCGTATAAATATATATTATATTTGAAATGCGCTCATCGAGACCTTTTATTCGATACCAAACACTACCCATTTTAACTACTTTTTCCGAGTCGTTGAATCTATTTTTATGCCACATATTAGATTTTATGAAACGTCACATGGCCTATGACACTTGGACTACTAAGACGGTCATTAGCTTCGTCTTAGTAGTCCAAGTGTCATCACCTCATTTGTCGAGATATGATGAGTAGCTTAGGAACTATATGGGAACATATGACCATGGTCTATGATAGCATACATATAGATTGCTATAATTATTACGTACAGTAATAGTCGAGTATAAAAGAAACAAATTTGACAGTTTTAAATTTTTCGCATTACAAATTAGATTTATTTATGTTGTTAATTTAAAAACATAAATTAATTATATCATATTTTATTTAAGTAAAAGTTAGTTTTTGTCTCACTTTAGCAAATTGATTAATAAGTTCATTCTGATGATTGCTATTTTACGTTTATTACTGTTTTTCTGATTAACGATAATTAATTATTTTAGTTTCAAATTGTTAAAAGGTGTTTTTTTATTAGATAAAATTTTAGTTACGACATTTTTGAGATGGAACATCCGATTTATATGTAGGTACTTTTACAGAAACGTCACCGCAACCGTTATCCGCACCATTGCAAAGGCAAAGGCCTCTGCTTGAAGAAGGAAGCTTAGGCCAAAGTACAACACGCTAACATTCAATAATTTTAATCGCGGTTAATCAAGGATTTCCCATAAAATCTTACAGGCATAACAATAATTTAGTGCAGACAAAGCCGCAAGAAAAAGCTAATAATGTGATAAATTTTGATAAAGTACAAAAGAAATCGTCCCTGTGCAGGGTTAACATGTTAAAAAAAAAAGGCCAAGTGCGAGTCGGGCTCGCGCAGTGAGGGTTCCGTGCAAACTTATAATATGTTGTTGTATATTATTAAAAATATTTTTAAGTTATGATGTAACTAAAAATTTACGGTTTTCGCAATTTTTCCTTTATCTGTGCAATAAGACGTTGCTTCGTACCAAATTTCAAGATTCTGAGTTCACGGGAAGTACCCTGTAGGTTTTGATTCCCTTGCGAGTTTCGAAAATTTGCGGCATAAACGGCTGAATCTTTTGATTGCGTTGGCTTAGAAGTTTGATTTTTTTCACAGCTCCAAGGGACAGTAGACCTGAGGATTTGAGAATTTTAGCTTGATACCTCCACGCGTTCCTGAGAAAAAGGGTTTTGACAGTCGGACAGACGGACGGACAACAAAGTGATCTTTAAGGGTTCCGTTTTTTCCATTTGAGGAACGGAACCCTAAAAAGAGGAAATGTTCACAAGTTTTCCGTTTTTTAGAGTTCCGTATTTATAGGGTAAAAAACCCTATTACTAAGACTTCACTATTCGTACGTCCGTCCGTCTGTCACAAGGCTGTATTGGCATGAACCGTAATAGTTGGACAGTTAAAAATTTTACAGAAGACGTATTTTCGTTGCTGCTATAACAGCGAATACTAAAAAACAGAATAAAATAATTATTTAAGGGGACTCCCATACAACATACGTGTTTTTTTGCTTGTTTTTGCTCGATATTGATAACGGCAACAGGTAGACGCTTGAAGTATTTACAGAATATTGAGTTACATATTCACTTTAATAATAAATAATTAAATTAAAATAAAACAAATATGTAAGGGGGGCTCCGGTACAACAACGGAACCTATCGTGCGCGAGTCCGACTCGCACTTGGCCGATTTTTTTCTTAAATTTTGACATGGGACTTAATTAAGGTATGTCGCTGGCTTTCGCTTATGTACCGTACACAAAATAAAGCCTTCATTATTCACCTTTTTCATTAGTTAAATTGTCCTTTCAATTTATTTTCAAAATAAAACATATTGTCAGGTAGCTTTACAAGTTCGAGAAATAAAGCCATCCATGGATACGTACCACGATTATGGCATTGGCCATATAATTAAAAGATTGTTTAAAGTTTAAAGTAATAACAGACATTTTAAATCTATTTTAGGTGCTCGTGTCTCGTATTAAGTACCACTATTCCGATGCGAAACCATAATTTAAGTAGGTACTTAAATAACTTTCCGTATAAATTATCATATAGGTACATACATACATACATACATGTGTAACTATCATAAAACTTAATTTCTTAGACTTACAAATTCAGGTATTTTTATTTTATTTTATTAGCAATTACTGCTTATATAAATATTTTTTATACCTATTGTCTAGTGAGTAGAAGATACATTGAAGTAGGAATTGAAATATATTAGGCATTTTAATTTGCAGATAGACATATATATTTTGTGAATAAGATGTGTATTATTTTATATGACAATTTGTGGATAAAATAAAAAAAAATGTTAAATAAATAACCTAAAACAAATACCCTAATTTGTATAGTCTTATTTGTGAAGGACGAAATCCTTCCAAGTTTTCACGGTAAATATATGTTTGCAGGAAAACTTAACATAGGATCGCTAGAGGTCGATCACGGTAAACGGCTTGTGACGTCATCGCTGCGGAGGCTAACGATGTAGGAAACGATAACCTATTTCGAAATTACTTACAGTGACCGTGTGGCCTAATGGATAAGGCGTCGGACTTCGGATCCGAAGATTGCAGGTTCGAGTCCTGTCACGGTCGAAATATTATTTTTGAAAATTTGTTACATGGATGTTACAGGAATAATAATAAACGAATCCCAGAAATAGGAAGATGGTTTAGAAATTACAAAGTATTAATAAAATTAAAATGTTTTTTTTGTCCAGACTTATGTAAATAGTGACATTGTTTATTAGATTTTAGGGGTATCATATTCGAAACATTACACGTATCGCCTACACGACGATTTTCACAGGATTTTTAATAGAATATTACAATCTAACGGACCCTTGTCGACCGAGGGTCTCGTGGTGCAGTGGTAGAGCATGCGTCTGCCATGCCAAAGGGTTGTATCGCGATCAGGGGCAACCAAGTTGTCTCGACTCTGCTTCGTGCTCGGCACGGCCGCGTCGGCGGCGATTTTCTCACCCACCACCAATCACTAATTGTGGGACGAATACTATCGGTAAAACGGGCATAAGTGTTGTAATAGTCTAAAATCTAGCAAGATGGTTTTAAATTATAGTGAATAAATGTTTTATCTATAGTATAATATATAAAACATTCAGTCAGTTTTCAAAGGAATTTTAATAGAATTTACAAAACAGGAAGAAATATCATTCACAATAAATCACAATTATTGTGAATAATTTTTCGATTTAGAATAATGAGAAAAGTGACATTGTTTGTTACATTGAAAGGATATCAGCGGGTCGATTCCGTAAAAAGATTGCTAATCTTTTTGAAAGAAATAAGATATACATTGCGGTTTCGCAACAATCGATGAATTTCATACGTCATCTCAAATGCGCAATGTATATCTTATTTCTATGGATTTCAAACGAGAATTGTTAGCTTTCATTTTACGGAATCGACCCGCTGGAAGCTGTAGCCGGTACACGGATTTTATTTGATTTTACTGTACAGGAGATGGTTTTCAATTACTGCAAATAAAATTTCGTCCCGTATACAATACGTTCAGCTTACCCCTTAAACAATTTAAAAGGAATTTTATTACAATTAACAATACCAGGAAGATGGTTTTCAATTATTGTCAAGAAATTTTTGACAGTTTTTGAAAAAATTAAACAGTTCCGTATCTATAACATAAGATTACTTTCTAAGTAGAAGTTATTTGTTTTAATTGTTTTTAGAATATTCAGTAAGTGATATTATCTTTATATATATAATTCTACTGTACGCCTATATGTCACTATACTCCTTTTGTACTTCTGGACTTTTTTTGTATGCGTCTGGGTAGCGCCCTGGATGGTTTAGATACACAAATCAGATTGCGCTGCAGTCGGTATAATGCAGGACAACGTCTGCCCGGTCAGCTAATATAATATATAAACCTCGCACTATTTAAATACGTATTCAAATATACCATTTAAATCTTAACCATTAAAAAATAAATAATATAAAGAAATACAATTTAATATAGATCATACAAACTACGCCAATTTCCTGCAGGAGTAAGCAGATATCACAGCCTTACACATGCTGCGATCCTGGTAAACTTCTTTAACTTGATCCACTCTCATTTAAGTTTGATTTGTTTCTTTTATTCTATAACCTACTTTAAAATTAATTGAATTTATTACCCCTTTTTTACTAGGTTAAACAATTATCTAAATACGTTTAAGAGAATACGAAGCGACAAATGAATTTCCCACTTATTTTTGACACTTACACATATGAAATTTTCTGCAGTGTACCTGATTTCTAATCAATTGCAGTCCGGTTTCAGAGAAACTTCCTCCCGCGAACGCTTGGATTGTGAAATGAGCTCCCTGCCAAATTTTTCTCTAAGGACTACAGTATGGGGTTCTTCAAGAAAGAAGTTATTAGATTTTTGAAGAGTCAGCAACGCGCGAGTGATGCCCCTGGTGTTGTAAGCTTGTTTGCCACTTTAGTGGTATCAAAAAAAAATTGTCAAGGATTCTAGTTTTATATACCTACAAATGATCTTGAATAAGATTAAAAGTTAATAAAAACTTTTTTTGGAAAACCGCAGATATAGATGAAGCAGACAGGCTTGAGATCATGCCTACAAAATTTCAGTAGTCTTTGATCAGTAAAAGTCCAAAACAAGTAGGAAATTCGTTTGTATGAAACACGCTGCGAGGCACCGCGAATCGTATCCTCTTTAACTATAATAACTAAACAGTAACAACATAGGTAACCTACATATTTTTCAGTCTACTTATTTTTTCTTTTGGAACACAACCATATTTTCAACAATACTGTAAATTTGTACAAAAAGCTTTGCCCGACTTTCTTACAAAATATCGTTGTTAGTGACTGGTGAGATAACATTTTTGCGTAATGTGACGATTCAAACTGTTGAAAGGCATGAATTTTCCACAAGGATTCATTTTAATACGTTCCCGAGGTTTTTAGTCATACAACTTCAAGGCAGTGCTACATAAAAGAACTAGGTCAAAAGAACGCCTAATGGCAGTCTATTTCTAGAAACTTGTGATTTCAAAAAAGATTTTGTAGTACTATTTTTTAGTATCATATATAAAAGAAGAAACTGGCTGAATGATTGATTATATGTCAAGGCAAAGCTAAAACTGCTAAGTCTAGAAACTTGAAGTTTAGCATTGCAAACTTGTAAAGTCCTTCCAAGGAGGGTTCCTTACTTAACATTATTTGGTAATTTTGTAAAGGGGAAATGGTTATTGGAAGTTTGTATGATAATCCGTCAATTTTAAAGCTAAATAGACAAAAATTGCTATGTACCCCTTAGTTTGTAAACTTAGACTGGCAGGTTTAACCGTTTTTGAAAAATAATCACCTAGAGGGGAACAGGGGAAATAGGCCACATTGTCTAGCTTTCAGTCTCCCCGCCCCAAGGTGTACCCACAAAAAACCTACTTCTACGACAACTTCTCAATCGAGACAAAATGTTACAGATATATTTGTGCCAAAAATGTTATCACCTATGTTACTCAAAAGAATTGGTTTATTAGTTAGATAACGATACCCAAAAGATACCCACCAAATACAAAAAAAAAACATTTTTATAATAATTAATAATACTTTTTACGTTTTCGTTGTTTTTTGTTTTTCGTATCAGCGCCATCTAGCGATTATCAGGAAAAACAGTAACATATTTGTTTGTAGAAAATATTATTCAAAGCAACGTCAGCGTGTTCGGTCACTGGATGGGTGACCGCTAAGCCACACACTTTTTGTTTTTGTTTGTGTTCGTAAAATAGGCACGTATATGGTGGTAGGGAGTCCGACTCGCACTTGCCCGATTGTTTACTATATACTATTTCACTTAACATGGTACGTAGCATAATGTCATTTTGTTTCGGCTAGTAAAATATAATTGTATAATATTATAAACACTTTATTATATTTATTATAAAAATATAATTTATATGTTCAAAACTAAATATTCATACACTTCTTTGTGGTCACCAGTAGCTATAATTTAGTAAACACTCGAACCACCATGCTATATGAACTGGAGTGTAAGGGAAGTACCCTTATCTGATTTTCCACTCAAGGATACTGTGACACAAGTACGTACATCGATGATAGAATCAGTGATAAAACATTTTTAAAATATTTTCCTTAAGTGATCAAAGGACACCATGTATAAGGATTTTGCAGGAAACTTACCTAAAGTTTCTACGAAAACACTTAAGACTTTTAAATCGTGTAAAAGGATAATCCGAATATTTGTAAATTGCAAAGATTAATTACAAAGGCATAGCGTTATAACTAAAGTTTAATAAGAAAGGCATAGCGTTATAACTAAAGTTTAATAAGAAAGGCATAGCGTTATAACTAAAGGTTAAAACAGAGGCATATCGTAATAACTAAAGGTTAATAACAATGGCATAGCGTAATATCTAAAGGTTAATAACAAATGCTTAGCGTAATAACTAAAGGTTAAACTTAGCAATTTCTGCAAATTAATTTTTAATGACAAAATCCCTTATATTCCATAAAAGTTCCTAAAATTTTCTTTGTCAATAAAATTAAAAAAACGTTTGAATAATGCGTTTGCTCTCATAATATATTAAAATTGTATCTATATATTGATATTTTTGAATACAGAAAAGATAGAATACCTATACATCACAACTTAGCAGACAAAATCCTTTATATTACTTTTATGTGAAAAACCCTGATTTAAAAATATGCTGTTACCATTATAAAATATTTTTTTAATTACATTATTGAAGCAAAAAGGTAAAACAATAC
This sequence comes from Apoda limacodes, assembly GCA_946406115.1. NCBI lineage: Eukaryota > Metazoa > Arthropoda > Insecta > Lepidoptera > Limacodidae > Apoda > Apoda limacodes. Next base: position 17,272,676 of record OX291559.1, read on the forward strand.
AGAGTTCATATCAAACATAATTTTGGCTCTACTTCCTAACAGTGGGATAGGATTCCGGCTGTGCTAGAAAAATGTTGATGTCTGGTAACCCTATTATTCATATAAGATGATGCCATTGTTTACAAAATATATTATAATTTAGTTAGTAGTCCTATTGTATCCAGAACACGTTCCAAATAGCGGTTTTGCCTTTAATTATGTACAAAACATTAGGTTGTTTACGTCTTACGTATATATACGTTACTTACGCACGTACATAGGATATATTACTATGCATTCAATACTATACGTAAACTGAAAAATAGTTTTTCTAAATGTATGTGTATGTGTATCTTCATAGTTTTTATTCTCCAAAAGGGGGTTACCAGACATACACCCACATCATAACGAGATGACAGCCTCTATTCTTATTTGCCTCAATTTAATTGAGGAATTATTTTTATATATGTTTTTTAGTTCAATGTCGCTTTAAGTATATAATACGTCTACCTGTAGTTACAATTGTAAACTAGAAAAAGGTGAGCCCATTCGCCGCCACACTGTGTCACCAAAGACATTAGAGTGTCCTATATGTCGTAGTAAATTACCAACTTTAAAGTAATAAATTATCGTTTAGCTAAATAACAATTTGCTAAAGTTTTGGTCATAGCACGTACATAAACATCGAATGCGACTTGTTAAAGTAAATAAGTAAATAATTGCGATTAGTAAGATATTTTAGGTTACCAGTAACCATAATTTGCAAATTAATACATAAACCGTTTTACTAAGCAAAGTTTTATTAAACTGACTTGCTGCTCTGTTTAGCAATAGTACATTATGATACAAATAAGCTAAGCGAGTGCCATACGACTGTTTTCAACACACTTTTGATGGACTGTACATACCTATGTTAGTGTTAAACTGTTTACTGATATTTAATTTAATGGAATCTAATCGTTTTGATATGTTTGATTTCACGTTAGATTTATTTTTCCAAAAATAAGAACACAGTTCATAGGATTTTTTTTTCATGCTAAAAATTAAAAACAAAACTGTAACGGGTGCTATTAAGATGCTGAACGTGGTGCAGTAAAGGCTGTTTTTTGAGCAAGTGTGTTGAAAAATTACCTACGTAGTATTTCCCTAATATTAATATACTTACCTATAGGCATTTCATTGAATATTCTGCATAATCTGAAGCTGTGTGAAATATTGTTAACTAATGTAATACCTATCATCATCAACCCACTAAAGTCCACAGCAGGATAAAGTCCTCTTTTCGGTGCGCCACTCTTCCGGTTCTGCCCCTTAAACATCAAATCGCTAACAATTTTGCGTATATCTCAGTATCATCTGGCTGTGGGGAAAATCCTACACTGCACTCATACATAGGTCCAATTCGAGCGCTGACTCACCTTCCGGTTCAAGGCTCACGCCGGTCGAAGGGACTACCCCAAGAGCCGAGCCCTCCCCGCGCGCCCCGGAACGCTTGAGCGTTGGGCGCTATATGGGCTGAGAGCTATATGAGTCTCGCCCCAAAAGCCCGGTGGAGCAGTAATGGTAGTCTGGAAAAAAAATTGTCCATTGTCTTACATCAACCGCCTTATTTTCTGAATATGCTAGTTTCGACATATTATGGGGCATGTATAAAACCACAGTAGTCCTGACACAGCAGTGTGGCGGCGATGGGCTCAACTCCTGTCACGCCTTTTTTTTTCTTCTAATTTACAATAGTCTTTATACCTAAAGTTAATTAATTAAACATAAGACAGTGACCTCAAGGACCTCGAGTTATTATGTCGGGGGATTTTTAACTTAACTAAAATAAAAAATCGGCCTAGTGCGAGTTAGGCTCGCGCACGAAATCACGTTTTTTGTATGGGAGCCCCCTTAAATATTTATTTTATTTTGTTTTTTAGTATTTGTTGGCAACAGAAATAAATCATCTGTGATAATTTTAACTGTCTTACTATCACGGTTCATGAGGTACAGCCTTGTGACAGACGGACAGATGGACGGAAAGTAGAGTCTTAGAAGTAGGTTTTTACCCTTTGGGTACGGAACCCTAAAACCCTTCAGCCGAATGAAACTGTGACGATATCCATACATATATTCATACAGTTTCCATTCAAGAACACGTCTACACCAGCGGGCATCAGGTCTGCAACTAATTTTCAGCACATTGCCATTTTAATATTAGACATACCTATTTCTGTACGCTTTTGTATCTAAGAACTTAACTTATGGTGTTTTACTTAGCGATTTAGAACAACTATTTTCAACACACTCGCTTATAAAGCATGCTTTACTGCACAGTATTCAGTTTTTTAATAGTGTCCATTACGTGGTAATGACAATAACGTATTTTTTAATCAATACAGATTTTTTTTTAAGTTTTAGCTAGCAGAGAGCCTATGCACTAAGTTCTTATCTTTCGAGAAATAAATCGAACGTGTTTTTTTAAAAACATATTAAATCTATTAGATTCCATTAAATATTGGATTTTAACAACATTTCAACACAAATGTAAGTATTTACTGTCCTTCGACTTTGTTGAAAACAATCATATGACACTCGTGAGCTTTACTCAATTCACTCTCAGCTGAATTAAGACCTGACCTTTGGCTCGGGTTGCAACCCATTACATCGCCTGTAATAAGTATCCGTTTTTTTTGTACTTACCGTTAGCCAAAAGTTAGTTAACGTTAACTCTTCGGAGATGATAGTAAACTCGTGGTAAGCACTCGGGTTTCAATTATTCTGTGCCCTCAGTTTTTACTTTAATTACATATTATGTAGTTACAATATTTGGTTAAAAGTTCCCTAAATTTTTTTTGGCAAAGGTTTCTCCGAACCGCTGCGCAAATCCGACTAAAAATCCTAAACTAAACCTTTTTCATTGTTTTCTTTTAAATGTTTGCAAATAAATGTTTAAAGTTACTGTACTCTACTATACTCTTTACTTAATGCTATTAATTTACAACTTTGCTTCAGCATAGCCGTAATAGTGCTGCTTAAACCCTGAGAAAACGCATTTTTTGATAACAATGATGTACAATAAACTATTAATTTATTTCATATATTTCAATGAAAATTTCAGTGAGGTGAGATGTAGCTGCACTACTCAGGCACGCCCAGTTACATATCGCGCCATCCTGTCTTCACTCAAGTTTTCTGTCACGTAAGTATCACCTCTTAAACCACTAAATAAGGAATAGTACTAGTAGGTACTAAAATTTAGTTTTGCCTGCAGCTCCACCTGCGCTGAATTCTGTTACCGGCGTGATACGCCTGTGGCAACACCTTGATAATAGTAAGGTAGTTTGTTATATCAAGCTATAGCTACAGTTCACCTTCAAATTCGAAAGGAATTCGGTTACAGTTATTCCTGTGGAAACTTTCCCTGGATAAAAAGTAACTCCGTCTCTTTAACTATCCCTGGGTCAAATTTTAGCTCAATTGGATGATCCGCTCCAACTTTAAGCAATAACAAGTAACCCTATGCACCACATATCAACTGCATAGCACGTGCTTTTCGGTATTTTAAGTTTAAATAGGATAGACCTAGGCGAATCGGATCAAATCTACTCTCTTGAGTTCTTCTTGAGGTTAAAAAAATACAACTTCTCTTAATAAAATGTTGTGTTTATTAAACTGTTATCTTTATTCTTCTTTACGTAGCTCAAACTTAAAATTATCCAGTACTTAAATTTTCTTTTTTGTAATCCAAAAACTAGACATCGGGAATTATCCGATTCGCGCCAAATCTTGGGGTGAATCAGATTTAACATTAATTAATAATAAAATAGAACAATCTCATAATAACATGTTTGAAGGAAATTACGACATGAATAAACATTAAACAAAATAAGATCTTATTTACGAGATTAAACATCAGATAATTCAGTTATTGATACATAAATCACAAGTCACCTCTTCTATCAGCGCAGTTTTCGTGGCACTATTTTTCACGTGCATTGTTATGAATCTAGTCTTGTGTTGGTGGGTGTTCAAAGTTGTTTGTCTGAAGCTTTTCTTATATTTTTGTGTATTTCCGAATCATCTCAAGTAATTCAATTGTCAATATAAATAAGTAATACACATTTTAAGAACTGATCCACTTCGACCCAAAAGACATGATTCTAATCGCTTCAAATCAAAGGTTTTTGAAAAACATGTTTTGTCAGAATACCTGTTACAATATTATCATTAAAAAACCAGCCAAGTGACAGTCGGACTCGCGCACAAAGGGTTCGGTACAATTATCTTAAAAATATCACGTTTGTTGTATAGGAACCCCCCTTCAATAACTGTTTTATTTTAATTTAATTATTTTATTCCAGTGAATATATCAATAAATATACTGTGAATAATTTCAGCGTCTACCTGTTGCAACAGACTCGGAGGGCAAGGACAAAGTGGCAAGTTGCCATTCTTGCGTTCAATGTAGCGTAGTTTCTTTTGAAATTTTTCAATATCTTATTTTGATCCGATTAGCCTCGGTCTACCCTGCTTAAAAAACCTTATGGCTTTTAATTATAATCAGCTGAAAAAAGTTCGTTCAACTTTCCTGAAAGGCCTTCAAAGAAAATAAAGGAATGAAAATGACAGCCTTCGCGATCTCCCGCTGAGTGTAATCCCATTCTTCTTTTTGACACTAAACTTTAAGTAAGCGAATAACCTCGAATGAACCAAACTTGAGTGTCGTGACCTAAAGTACTTTCTAAGTAGTCAATTGCTTTTTTCAGACCGGCCAAAACTGACACTGATCCGATAGCTTAACGATATCGGCGGTCAGATAATCACATACATTGGCTGTTTTCAGACCGGTCGGTAGCGACACCGACACGATTTCGACGGACAGATAATCTGATAATTTAAGATGGTTCCTGACGTCCACTAGCGCCACCAATTGATATTTTTATTTACCTCAATAATGTGCTTCTACAGAAATGTGTAACCAAATAGTTAGCAAAAGTTATAGATAGCACTTCTGCTAAATGTAGCTTTTTTTAGCAGATTTGCTATTTACAACTCGCAGTTTTATTCTAGAAACATAACAATACATTCCTAAAATAGCTTATAACTGGTACGATATTTCTGTACACGCACATTTTTGAAATTCGCTTTACTCAAAAAGGAAAACAAAATTATCAATCATGGCGCTAGTTGACAAGGGGTAACACTCCTAAATATATATAGGTACTAATCTAATACTAAATGCTTCAACACTGTGTTGTTATCGTCACCGATATCGTTCCCGATAGCGTCTGACACCAATACCGGCGACGATACAGTGCGGGTGAGAGCAGCGGCATATGTATGTAGGTATTTATTTTAGTTATTATAATAGTGGCGTTTTGTTGACCGACATAATGTACATAATGCGGTAATCCTACCAAAGAGAATGAACTTGGCAGGATTATGACATTAAACGCATTGAAGCAGTCAACAAAACGCACCTTATACTAGCAGGCCGGGAAAGCAACAGTAAAACCGGGTTTCCTACTCGTATTTTTCTGAAACATTACATAAAAAAATAAATGTTTTGTTTATGCACATGTTGTATCCTGCTTTGGTTTTGTTGTTTGATGTTTTTAAAAATATTTACCTACTGTCAAAATTACTTCAAACGTGGAATACGTATTTTTAGTTTTAGAAATAGTAGATTTAGTACATTCGGTATCAACAAAGCCCCCGATCGACCTCGGCACGGTCGAAAAACAATTGTTAGGCGGCCTCGGCCCGTACATACTAACGGCCCCAGATGACGATCTCGCTATCCGGACAGCGAGATTAGTCTCAACAACCTCCAATTGCACGTTTAGCTGTTTACGAGGGTGGATTCTAACTTCTAACACTGACGTATGAAAATAAGATCATAGAGCGGTGTGTGTGGCATAACCCAAAATGACGGAATATATACGGGAGCGTTGCGGTGTGGATAGAAAGTGTAGGGGCAAAGATTGAGAAACCAATGTTATAAGTGATAAAAAAGAACAGTTTGGGCATGTTAGAGGATGAATAAAAGAATATGCATAAAACTAATTTATAAGGCCGAAGATCAAATTGAGTCCGTGCTTAGAAAAGGCGAGGTCGTACATAAATCATTGAATGCATGTTGATGAAGCAAAAGAAGTGTGTAATCAAAAGCAGAATCTTAGAAAGTGGAAGTCTTATCTGTGCCTACGGGCCTACCCATTTGGAACACAGGCGTGATGTATATAAGTATATTAGTTTTTGAAAAATGATACTACTAATAATGAAACTTAGTAATATATTTAAAATCTATTTACGAAATCTCGCAATATTGACATTCTTAATCTCGCGGTAAAGGGCTTGGTCTCAATCTCGCAATATTGCATTCCCTAGTGTCAACATACGTCGCGCAACTGACTAGATAGAGAGCTTTCCATTTACTCGTAGCCAGTGACTGACTGGTCGAGTAACTGGCTCCAGTAATTGGCACCTTTTAATCGCACCTGTACGCGGGAAGGCCAGTTTCAGGCAGTGATTAGACGCCTATGGGTAAAACACCACAACTGTTTGAGACTTCAGTGGCTAGTGTGGCTTGCAGCATCTTCTCTAGTGCGTAGTACAGAGCAGTGTGCCTAATGTAATACATGCATGGAAATGATGGAGCGCCTCTAGCGGACGCGTTTCGAGACGGTTTTTTCTCTTGACGGTTTTTTAACGGTAACGCAATTGTAGCGTTACAAATACGCAAAAACTCACACTAGGCACACAGCTTAATGAAAGGTAGTTTTTTACTAATATTATACGGTTATTTACCTAGGCTGTTTCTATGAATCTTGGCCAAGCTTAGATTTACAATGCTAATAATGAGGATAAAGTTCGAGTCGTCGTGTCGAATCAGAAGTGAAGTGACGAATCAGAAGTGAAGTGACGTAATGCGGGTAATGCTCTTTTAGGGTGCGTTCCAAATCGCAACGAGGAAGTTAAAAAAGTGGTTTTGGGACGCCCGGGGTAGAGTAATTTTCCAACTGTCAAGTTGATTTTTTACACTGCCATAGAAAAGGTTGAAAATCACTCCTGTCAGTGTGAAAATTAAATGTCAAACGCTCGTTCCAGAACGGGTTGATTTTTCAACTTTACCGGGCGATAATTACTCGGCGTGATTTGGAACATAGCCTTAGATGTGATACGATAAACGTTCGTTAGTAAAAATCCGTGTCGTATTTACGTACGAACTCAGTTACTCTTCGGGTTCCGTACAAATAGAACTATTGCAGATATCTCAACAAATTGCTAACTTATTTTATTTAAAACAATTTTTGTTGATAGTATTTATAAAGTTCTACCTACAACAACAAACGCAGTGTGCGAGAGTGCGTCGAGAAAAATATTCAGTACTATGTATCGAAAATACGCCTTTTTTTGTCGAATTTTATTACAAAAAGGTTCACATAAAATACATTCCTGTTTATTAAACTAGCTTGTCCCAACTTCGCACGGGTGAACTTTATTTTTTTTAAATTTTGGGATAAACATAGAATAAATGTATCTCTAAGCATGATATAAGAAGTTTTTATAAATTACAATTAATATTTTTATCCATAAACCTATTTTTATTCTCAATGTCGGTTGCGTCCGCTGCTTAGGGAGGAAAGAAGTCTTAGGAGCCGACCACGGCACGGAGCGGTTTTCTATTAGTATTTTGTTTAGATTGACATTTTCGAATTCGTAATATCTTGTGAATGGAATTAAATGTCCGATCTACAGGAATTGAAACAGTTTTGAATACGGAATCATTTATTTAGATAAGGATATATACAAAGGCATGGATAACATGAGCTGATTTTGGTCGGCATTTCTTTCAACTTTTTAAATGTAAAAAAGTAGTTATAGTGACATACCAACAATAGTTGGTCATATGTATCGCGAAGTTTTATATAGAAATTTTTTACGTTTTTTATTATTGTAGATCATTTTTTTGTTCTAACATCAATAGTTTCCGCAGCGCATGCAATGAAAGACATTTTATGGCTAATTTTTGTACACCTTGGGTTACACTATTGAAGTTTTAGTAGGGATCCCTAATTTTTCGTAGTAATAAATATCGTCTATGTTATTCAGGGATAATGTAGCATTCTCATGGTGAAAGAAGTTTTAAACGACATCGACGTACATCAGGCATGTGAAACTTGCAGCCCTTAAAGCAACTTAAGAAAAGCTTGCATATAACTAGCTTTTGCGTAATATTTCCATAGTTTGTTATTTACTAACACAAACCTTAAGACAGTTTTGCTCTGTACTTACTTACACTCACACTGGTATGCATTGTGGTGTTATGTATGATGTGCCAAGATATTTTAGAAGCACTTCTAGGTACATGCATGCGTAAGCTCTGAAATCTCTCAGTATTAATCTAGCTTTCAGCTTTTGTTTACGTTTGAATAAAATGAGGTCTATTGCTTCTGATAATAATTTTCAGATAAACAAAATAGTTTATTACGGCAAAGGTAAGGTTTTCAGTGAAATACTTATGTAAAATAAACGCGACGTATTTAGAATCATACGCAGGAGAAGCCACAGACTAAAAATAGTTAACACAGATGTTTTTGTAGAACTTTCTAGGAGCACAAAAAAACAAAACCCACGGTGGATCCCACGCAGTCATACAAAACGGTGTGATGGCACCACAATTAGGAGTTGACCCACTAATAGGTGGTATAGATATCAAATTTTATAGAAACATACTTATGTGCAACTAGCTATGACCCGCGCCTTTGTCTAAAATAAAGAAAGGATCTTTCAGTGGATTATATTTTGATGTTTATTAGGGTTCGAATATTTTAGTTCGACCCTTGGAGCAGATCCAAAGAAATCCTTGCTGAAAAAAATAAAATTTAGGTAATACAAGCTATTAATATTGTTAGGTAGTACTTTGTTTTATAGTTTTACGCTTTGATGAGTAAACAATTTTGTTTTAAATTAACAATTGGCAAAAAGCATTCATCGTATTTTTTTTTTTTTATATTTAAATTTATTAAAACTTAAGTACCACAGCCGAAAGTTTTTTTTATAGCCAGTCATCGCCTTTGATAAATCCAACAACGTCAAGACAGTTATGGCGCCGCGACAAAATGTATGACTGGCTGGGCAGTACCCGACTAGTACAGCTATGTGACGATATAGACTATTCCGGTGCGCTTGCACGCGTCTCGGCCACGCACCTTACCCTCAAGATTGCAGTCTAGACACCTCCGACGGCCGACTGAATAAAATTATTGTTTAGACTGTGACCTTACCTTACCTTACCTTACTTATAAAAAGTCCAGTCAGGAAAAATTATGTGAAACAGTACAAACAAACATAATTCTTTTTTGAGTTACAACATAGTTGAGTCAAAAAACTCTAAGAGTTACTTAGAAACGTGTAACGAAAAGACATTTCTGCGGAACTGTAGCTTGATACAGACAATATCCAGTTAGTAATTAATTAATTAATTAATTGAAAACTTTGCAGAAACTCCTACGCTCGCCCTTGGACAACTAGTTAGTAAATACTTACCAGGAATCCATTAAACGAAGCCGGCGATTCTTTTCTTTTTGTGTTTTTATATTACCTAATTCCATTGTTAAAGAAGACACGATACGATGTGTTTTTTTTAACTTTAATTATTAAACAAGTGAGCTAAGGCTCCATTACGAAATCTGAATCTAAAATCCTGCCTTGTGTGTAATGAAAATAGCTCACAAGTGCCATAGAATACAATATTTTACAACACACTTGTGCAAAAAAAAAAAAAACAACCAGACATTTTTGACAAATATTTTTAAAAATAGAGCGTCTAACCTCGACGGGAGCTTATACTACAGTGTTACCGTCACTGTAGTATAAGCTCCCGTCGAGGTAAGACGCTCTATTTTTAAAAATATTTGTCAAAAATGTCTGGTTGTTTTTTTTTTTTTTGCACAAGTCTTTTGCAATGGAATTAGGTGCTCACGGTAAGAAGCTCCGATAAAAAAAACAGGTTGGTAACCAAGTACAATGAAAACACTTTCAATGTCAACAAGCAAGACAAATTGATCGTCCAACGCTAAATAAACACAAATTACTTTTTTCGAATTTCTTACACAATTTTATACATTTTTATATTTGTCTAACTATTGGAACTTTAAGTTGAACTAAGTAGGTATGGCGTCTCACACATAAGTATCTTCAAACCTACCAGCGAATCTTAATAAATAAAACAACAAAAAACTGACTGACTGACTGACTCACTGATTTGATGTCGTCATCTCATCGCAGAGCTACGCCAAGCTGGGTCTAGAAACTTGAATGAAGCTATTTGACCTATGGGGCCAAAACGTTGTACACCTACTTGTTTTTTTAAAGTGAAAACTTCTTTAGCGGCGTTGTGCACTTTTTTGGTATGGGTTAAAAATGTTAAAATCGCGTCAGGTCACGTGTCCTGATCGAAAATACATATAAAATTCGTAAGACGGAACTCGGGTCAGATTTACTTACATTAGGTTAGTTTTTGAAATGGGTAAAAAATGATAAACTCGCGTCAGACTGATCGTTAGACGGAAACCATAATGCCACGCCATAAAAATTCGCAAGACGGAAACCATAATGCCATGCCTATTATAATTTTTATTTTAAGTATATGGCGATTATGAGTAGTACAGGGAGGTTGGATATGGGGTTTTAATTCTATGACAGATTGAGATGTCAAATATACTACGTCAAAAAAGTAAATAAACAAACATTATTATGTCTTGACCATGTCATATTTGAATGTTAAGCGCGAATCGTGTGTAAAGGTTTTCACTTCTGCCGGCGTGCAACTCGTTTTTTTTTTATTTTTAACATCTTAGGTACTATTCCGAGCATTAGAACTAGTGGTAAATATTATAAAATTTATAATTAAACTGACGATTTAAAAGTGCTGTTTACAGAGGATACGATTCGCGTTGCCTCGCAGCGTGTTTTATACAAACGAATTTCCCACTTATTTTTGACACTTACCATTTAAATACCATTAAATTTTAAACAAGTGTTCTAGGAATAAAAATTTAACTTTGCAGCGTGACAGACTTTAATTGTATAGTTTAAAAGATTCTAGTTTTTCTTACAAATGGTCTCAAATAAGATTACAACTTAATGAAAACATTTTTTTAGGATTTTGGAAAACCACAAACATATTTATTTGTCTTTATATCACGTCTACAAAATTATACAGCATTTGATCAGTAAATATCAAAAACAAATGGGAAATTCGTTTGTATGAAGCACCCTGCGGGGCGCCACGAATTAATTTTCTTAATGAATAAAAGTTTGTGTTTAAGAATTTATTTTTTGTTTAAATCCCTTTCGTGTGATGTTATAAGTACATGATTTTCTTAGATGCGCTTTAACGGCATCTGATGCCCTGCGATTTGGATTTTGACGTATTGATCAAACCCTTGCATCCTTCTAGACACAGACTACATATAGTATGTTTCCTCTATGAATAAGATTACTATGATTTTGTTTCCAGTGTTCAATGCAACCGACTGAGTTGCTTACAAGATGAATTTCTTAATACGCTGGACCGCCTCCAAAATAACTGCATTCGGTATATCTTCGCTCAACGTCACTATGACCACATATCCAAATTTCGCAAATAACTTAAATTAACCAACGCAGGAGAGCTAGAGTTCTATTCTAAACGACCCTAATTCTCCAAAATATCTGAAGTTTCGACTCCAGTTCATTAGTTTTCTACATGAACGGTCGCTTCGTTCTTCTTAAAGTCTTTTCCTGTCCACACCTCGTCCACGCACTGGTTTTGTCTCAAATTCATACACATTTCAGGCCAAGCCAGGCTCTGGAGCTCACTTCCTGAAGAAATTCGTAGAGCACAGTCTAAAAATCTATTTAAAGCCAAACTAAAAGCAGATTGAAGAAACAAACTGAGTTGTCATTATTTAGTGTTACCCGTGACATTTTAATGTATGCATATATATATATATATATATATATATATATATATATACAAAGTATTTTCAAATAAAATATTTTTACACTTTTGTACTTTTTATTTTTGTTATAATATATAAATAAGTAAAACGAAATTAGATACTGTAGATATTTATACTGTGCATATATATAATATAATGGGACCCGAACCAATTGTACCGATACCATTCATCCAACTCAAAACATGGTTACGTGACAGAACCTTACAACAACACAACAAACAGTGGGCAGAACAGACAGACTGCAAACAAACCAAGAATGTTCTTACATCCTTGGACGCAAATGTGTCGCACAAACTGTTAAAACTTAGCAGGAAAACCTACGCTACATAGTTGGCATAATAACAGGTCACTGCCCGCTAAACAGGCACTTTTTCAATATCGGCGTTACCGGCAGTCCTCTATGCAGGGCCTGTATGGAAGCCGAGGAGACACCGTCTCACGTGGTTCTTCATTACAAAAGCGTGAGCGACCAATGGACAAAGCTCCTTAAGAATCCACAAACCATGAGAGAGGCGCTGAATAACATCAGATGCCTCCTTAACTTTTGGATGGAGCTGGGATGGTATGAGTAACCAATGACAGGTATTGGTTACCTACGTACAATGACCCTATTATGAGGCTAAGTGCGGAAAACATAAGTCCAACTAACTAACTAACTATATATAATATATTTTTAATTGTAAGTTGTATGTATAGCTTTATAGATATATGTACTGCCTTATAGATATATTAACGTTTATTTATATTCTTATATACACTATAAGAATATGTCTGTATATATATAATAAAATGTCTGGTTCCAAACAGTTTTACACGTAATTTGCCATTTTGTAGAATTATGTAAGTACAATGTCATGGCCCGGCCCCATACAAATAAAAAACATTATCTTCGGCAAGTGGGTTCCTTACTTGATGCAGGGCTCTATTAAGAAAGGATGTTGCAAAATTCATATCCTAAAGGGGTAAAATGGTGGCCGAATATGAAAATTTCAAATTTACGATTTCGAATTATAATAAATTTTAAACTAAATATGCCTACTATGAGTCCAAGTAAAATAAATGATCTACCTTGGGTGTCTATTGTTATAATGAAGCACATATAGAGGCAATCAGGACACTTAAGTAGCCAGCAACCCATGCCAATTCACAGTTGTAGACTAAAAAGAAAACATACAACCGAATTGAGAACCTTTGAAGTCGGTTAATAAAACTATGCTCTTACTGCTGTCACATAGTAAATAAAACGTTAAAAAAGTTGACCCATAATCAAGACATAACATGAAAATAGATCAAATCTAAACTATTTTTTTACGCCCTGACATTATTACCTTTCGCTATCATGCACACTTGGTCTTAAACTGCTGGAAAAAGGTTTCTACTAAACGAGGTACTAACCCCTTGTCCTCAATTCCCAAATGTTATTGCCGACAGACTGTAAATTCTCTACCAGTTCAAAGACACAGTTAGGTTTCCCACGGAAATAGGCGACAAAAGGTGTAATAGGCGAAAATAGGCCAGTTTTTCTTTTAAGGAAAAATTTACTGAGTGTGAAAAGGGTTAAAGAATCTAGAACAAAGTTGGATTACTAGAAATGCCATAAGTCAGTTTACCTTTAAGATATTTTTTTTGGTTTTTCTTGAGTATAAAAGATAAAGCTAACCATACTTATACTATAAATGCGAAAGTATTTTTGTAAAGGACGTCAGATGAATGTGAATAAAAAGTCGAAGGTACTTCGGAAGAAAATGTAAAAAAAATATTAATGAAGCTCCTGACTATAATAAAAATTTACTCACAAAGGTCTATATTTATTATCAAATACATTAAACGTTACCTAAAAATAACGTAATCTAAAAATAAAAAGCCTAAACTAAAATAAATAGCTAATATAAATAAATAAATTATGTTTGGTCAAAAATTCCACCTTTAAACATATCTGGCTCAAAAGTATTGATGACGCTAACCGCATTTCTACGTTGGATGGCTGGCGAAAATCTTTGCACCAGATATGATCCAGTGCGTGGATCATGTCCTCTCTCTTTCTTTTAAGATGACATAATTTTTTAACAAACTTTTTTGCTTCTGTACACTAGGTGCCAGAAGTTTCATAGGCTAGTGGGACAAAAATGTAAGAAGATTCAAACTTTAAATACTTTTATGTTTGTTCCTTGCTGCAAATCTCTGCAACATAACCTGAAACCTTCTGGGTGCCTTTAAAAAATGAAGAAGCAAACGTGCTCACACAAGTAGCATCTCATAAAAGACATCGACCTTTCTCCTAAGGAAGTAAAGTAAGCCCGTCAGGTCTTTTACCATCGGTTCTGAACGGTCTCGGTTGGGTAGAGTTGTTGAGGAAATATAAGCAGAAAATAGAGTTCTTTCATTGTGGGTATGGTGTCTTGGTAATCTACCATCAGACCGTATGCAGCTTAGACCGTGATAATCATTGCTTTCGACTAAAGATCCGCAAGACTAACAATGTGGAATACAGATCTTACAAAATAGTCTGAGAGCCGTGGCTATTCTTATAATATCGGGGTCTAAAAGTGTACCTAAGAGAGATGGAAGAGCGTTGAGCCATGCTCCTAATTCAGGTTTAGCAGCTGCGCGTAGTCGTGATAAATCGATGTTAGTAGAATCTTTTATTAGTTCGTTAAAAATATAACGAGCATGGATATCATACCAATTTCTCTAAATATGTAATTTACCTGGTAGGTTATGGTTTGCTCCTAGTGCTGACCAGGCTGTAAAAGCATCGTCTTTTAAGGGCAAATTTAATCTGTCACCATTGTAAGGTAAAATGCGAGTGGCAAGACTAGCAACTCCATGTGACGAGGCCAAAAATGCAGCTATTCCGAAGCCCGTATCTTTTACACAGCGAATTCGAAGACCACCAAGACGAATTGGTAAAGACGCTTGCCGCCACTGTGTGACATTCAGTTCAATATTAAGAATAAATTAAGCTCACAACGTCAAGTGGAAAAAGCCAAGTGGGAATGGTTAAACAACTGAGTTTTACAACTAAGCGACGAAAAGTGTTTCCAACTGCCTCCATCTTTTTTATTTGAAAGAGCATATAAAGTTGCCTCATATAGATAAGGGCAAACTTCCGGATTAAGCATTCATTTAAGTACGAAGTTACTAGGCTTCTAAAAGACGAGGTCCATTATCACCAGCTGGTGAGGAAATGAGTTCCTTCAGATGCTCAGGTGCGGGATGTTTTTCTTAAAAATTAGAAAGAGTATCGTTATTTTTCGGGGCAATCGAATAGTCTTAGCACCTTTTAAATCTCCATGCGAAAGTTACTTTGTTTGTTTGTTTTCAACTTACTGAGTTAAAATTTGGCTGAAGTCGAAGAGACGGAGAAGGACTAATTATAACGGAATTACACTATGGCTAAGAAGTGTAATAAATAACAATAAATATTTTTGGTCACTGCACACAGCCTCGTTTATAACAAAGTTCTTAATAATATTTAAAAGTTGTCAATATTTGAATTTAAATCTTTTGTCAAACAACAACTTTGTAAAAAAGCATTCTACAATATTTTAGACTATGTAAATGGTTTAAATCCATGGGACTGAAGATGTTCAACAAACCAAATTCAAATGGAAGTAATATTAAATTGTAGGGTTTAAATTTTTTAATTTAAACATTGATTGTATTTGTATTCTTTATGATTTTTTTAAAAGAGTAAAAATCGTGTTTTTTGCCGAATTCTTTTCGGTAGAAATCGTTATTGTGAACCAGATTTAAAAAAATAGTATTTCATAACTTTCACGATTCAAAAATGTTTGTAAAAACCTAATTTGAAAGAAAAAATTGACTTTGACTTTGATTTGACTTCGTCTAGTCGCAAACTAACCAAAAAGCTTGTGCTATGGATACAAGATAACAGATACATTTGTAAACTCATACACCAATATCGTCTCAAGACAAATACAAGTAATAAACGTTTGTCTTGTGGGCGAATCGAACCCACCCCCTTGATTTAGCAGTCGGGTCAAAACCCACTGAGTCACGAAATCGAGTTCTCATTGCTATTGTAGTATTGTCGTACAAATTGTCAATTTTGACAAAATATAGTATTTCTTATCATGAGTAAATCGAAATAACAAAAAAACAGTAATATTGTCAATTTACTTTTTAGGGTTCCGAACCCAAAGTATGCCAACGCTGAATAATAAATAACCATAGCAGTGTGACCATACACGAGCCATTACTATCTTTCATTACCGCATTAGCGCCATCTAGCGATTATTAATACACACATTTGTTTGTTGGTGAAAATATATATAAATATATAAAGTAAAGGAACGTCGGGCTAGGTTAGTCATTGGATGGGTGACGGCTAAGCGGTACACTTTTTGTTTTTGTTTGTGCTAGTAAATTACGTTAGTGGGGATACGGAACCCAAGGTGAACGAGTCCGACTTGTGCTTGACCGACTTTTTCAATGATTCTCGAGATGGAGCTCTACCAAAAAAAGTGCATCAATTACTGTTCCTTGGCCAAAAAAATTGGGAACCATTGGCCACAACTATAGAGTTTGTAGAACGTTGCGTTCTACAAATATACTCAGGTATACATAACTACATTTCAATGATACAATACAATCCTTGCGGCTTCACCCGCTCCATATTTGGTTCTCGACGTAGAGTTTCTACTATAAGTACAACTTATGTCCACCCTTAAGGCCATTCAAACTTGTGAATTTTTGAAGTGAAAACTTCTTTAGCGGCGCTGTGCATTTTTTTTGTGATGGGTAAAAACTGTTAAACTCGCGTCAGGTCACGTGTCCTGATCGAAAATTCGTAAGATGTCACTCGCGTTAGGACATTTTGTTTTGTAAATTCAACTAGGAGTTGAGACAGTTACAAAACTCCCTAATTCTTTGTTTCGAGGGACATGTAGGTACAATATTGGGTATTACAAATAATGCAAATAAACTTCACTTCCTCGTCCATTACATTTGCGTATTACTAAAGTTTCCATTTCGGTACCTCACTTTCATTGTATTGTGCCGATACAATGACGTCAACTTGGGGGCAAATATTTGGTCGACTCATTTCGAAAATCACAAATGTAAATTAAGGTTTAGTGTTAAATTTAATTAACACGTACACCCTTAACCATGAATTTAAAAAAGAAGTAATGAAAAAGTATTATACAACCACAAGTTTTGACTGTGGTTTTTACCAAACCTGATCAAATATATTTACGAGTAAAACGTAACTACTTGTCACTAACCGTCTGAGTTCGTCTATCGGTTAAACCTACGCTATCATAAATTAGAATATACTTTGCTCATAGTTTGTTAGTTGGACTTATGTTTTCCGCACTTAGCCTCATGGTAGGGCCATTGTACGTAGATAGATCAGCGGTTAATTTCATTGCTTACTCATACCACATCCCAGCTCCGTCCAGTTTGTGGATTGTTAAGGAGTTTTGTCCGTTGGTCGCTCACGCTTCTGCAACGTAGAACCACGTGAGAAGGTATCTAGGTATCTCCGCGGCTTCCATGCAGCCCCTGCATAGAGGACTGTCGGTAACGACGAATATTGAAAAAGTGTTTGTTCAGCGGGCAGTGACCTGTTATAATGCCAACTATGTAGGTTAGGTGTTTCTCATATAATAATATAATTAGAAAAATAGCCGATTACATTAAAGAGTGCGGTTTCCGAGAAACTTCTTCTTTCCTTACGCTAACGCTAAGATTGTATAATGAGCTCCCTGCCAAGGTATTCTCTAAGGGTTAGAGTAAAGGGTTCATCAAGAAAGAAGTTATTAGATTTTTGAAGGGTTGGCAAGGCGCGAATGCCCCAGGTGATGCAAGCGTCCATAGGCTATGGTGACCGTTTATCATCAGGCTTGTTTGTCACCTTAATCGTACAAATTAAATATAATCCTATTACTAACTAACATATTATAATTGTGAAATTGTATTAACTTCTCATGAGAAGTTATTGGAATAGGTCCGAAAATCGAAATCGAAAATTTTGTGTTTTCTTTACGTTTCAAGACTTTGAGAATCATTTGCAATAATTTTTAGAGTGATGTCTGTGTGTGTGTGAGTGTGTGTGTGTGTATATGTGTGTGTGTGTGTGTGTGTGAGTGTGTGTATGTTTGAGTGTGTATGTGTGTGTGTGTGTGTGTGTGTGTGTGTGTACGTATGTATGTAGACATATTTTGGCTTTCGATTCCTCAATAACTACTGGACCTAATCGCTCTGATGACATATCAATCGATACGCCTCGTCATGACGTCTGAAAGGAGATCGGTCCAGAGTTTCGTTTTTTAAACTGACTTTTTTATGCACGCAACATAAATTTGGGTAGTAAAGGGTTTTCGAGGGTGCTAATTTCGAATTTTTTATCAGATTTTTACAATTCAAAATGGCGGATCCAATATGACTCAAGAGAAGTTGCATGTACGGTACTTGCTGCCGAACCAATTTTTTGTTTGCTTGCCTTATAGTAGCGCTTCTCAAACTTTTTGACACTAAAACCCTCTAAAACACCAAAATACAGTTTTAAGACATTTACTATGTCACTAAACTAATAAAGTTTAGCAGAAATGATCCCCATAAAGCTGCGACATTTTTTAAACGTCACTGCCCACCTACTCAGGTTGAGTATGTCCTAATCCTGATACTTAAGTCCTGCGTGAGAGATGGCGAGCCTATCGCCGCAACACTACTTTTTATGTCCCATAATTACGTCGTAAATCTGAACTACTCGGTTCCTTCATATGCACTATAGTTACGTCGTAATTAACCAGCTTTAAAGTGATAAAGTGGTCAAATAAAAAGCTATCGGGTAAGTTTATATTTACCTGATAATTATCTAAAGGCATAGGTATTCACCTTGTTAATTCCTCATCCTCCATTTGTATAATTACTAGTTGTTGCCCGCTGCTCCGCCCACCGTTAATTTGGTAATCGACGTGGGATTCTTACGGCAACTCCTGGATTATACTAAAGAAGTTACGGAGAAGGACACAGACAAAACTTTTTATTTTATCCCGGAAGATTCAAAAGTTTTTGCTATAACTGTATTTATAGCAAGCTATAGCTGCAGCTTTAGTCAAGTGGAATTCGGTTATAGTTAGTCTCACAGGAACTTTTGAATTGTATTTAACCAATTGTATTTTAAATCATCCAGGAAACCATCGAAATACCCATATAAAATTTCAACCCAATCGGTACACCGATTAGAAGTTATGTGAAAAAGATAAGTAGGTACGGAAGGATAATTCTTACTACCCGTTTCCCTATTACCCGTTTTCCCGTAGGAATTAAGCATTTTCCCGCGGTAAAAAGTAGCCTATGATCATCAGGGATAATGTCGACTTCTGATGGTAAAAGAATTTTTTAAATCGGACCAGTAGTTTCAGAGCCTATTCGGTACAAACAAACAAACACACAAACAATGAAATCTTTCCTCTTTATAATGTTAAGTATAGATCAGTTGCGACAGGATTGAGTAACAAAGGTTATAGTTATTCCTGTGGGGACTTTTGAATTTAATTGTATGGTTAGCCTTGAGTTTAAGTTAGTTTTGAATTTAATTAATAGCCTATATCCTATTTCAGGACCTAACCTATATGTGTGCCAAGTTTCATACCGATACGTCCAGTAGTTGAAGCGTGATTGAGTAATAAACATCCAAACTTTCGCATTTATAATATTAGTAAGATATGTAAAGAAATATTATTATGACCAACTCTGTACTGTACTACCCAAGCAACGTATTACATGGGTATATTACTTATTTTTAAAAAAGTTACTCGCTGTATTAATAAGAAAAAAAAGCCCCATTTTATCTAAATATCAACAAGTGGTTTAATGTGATCTCACTGTTTACATAACACTTCGTAGGACGAGTCAATATTTTTACCACTAAACTGAATAGTCAATGCTAAAGGTTACCAATGCGACAAATTTATCTAGCGTTTTATCAAAAGCGCCACTGTCTATGCTATTAATGGTTTCTTTATAGTAAACGTTAGTTTTAT
The DNA here is from genome assembly GCA_946406115.1 of Apoda limacodes. Classification (NCBI taxonomy): domain Eukaryota; kingdom Metazoa; phylum Arthropoda; class Insecta; order Lepidoptera; family Limacodidae; genus Apoda; species Apoda limacodes. The sequence goes on from OX291559.1 coordinate 17,292,666, forward strand.
TGCACACTATATGAAGAAATAAGTTTGTAACAAGTTGTAATCTGCAGGTGATTTTAGATGCTGAATCAAATCGGGTGAAAAAGGTCGGCCGACAACCTTTGAGGTCACTGACTTGTTTGAGTTGAGAATGTATTGATAATGAAATATTGAAACTATTCATTAAGGGTCAATTACTATAAATAGTAATTTAGTAGATAATTAGGTCTTATACTACGAGGTTACTATTTTGTAGTAGCTACTGGCAGTTTCATGAAAATCTTTGTCGCAGCCAACTGGTTAAATTAACCAGTTAATTGGACGCCTAGGCAGATCGTCAAGTATGGAAAAGAAAGGTATGTATGTTGGGTTAGGTTCAGTTTCTCTTTTATAAACGTAGATGCGAAGCGGACGAAGCGAGCGGAGCATTCCAACTAAGTTTAATTTATTAATCTGTTCAGGTATATAATAATTTATTTTCGATTCTTAACGATCTGCCTACGCACCCAATTAACTGGCTAATTTAACCAGATGACTGCGACATCTATATTGCTATTGCTGATATTCTAATTTCACACAGATTTTTATTAAAATAAATATTAAATGTCTGTGTGTTAAGTTTTTTAAGGGGTCGGCAGCCCCTAGTCCCTTTTTAAAGAGCCCCTATTGCCTTTGCAAGCGTCCATAGGCTACGGTGCCCACTTAATATCGGGTGAGTCGTAAGCTGGTTTGCCATCTTAGTGCTATAAAAAAAATATTTACAAAAACATTTGACATTTGTAATATCTCAGGCCACTCTTTCGGGTCTAAGTGCCGTAATGGTATAGTTTACTATTTTTAACAGACTTCCAAAAGGAGAAGGTTTTCTATCCGCTTGTATTAATATTCTATATGGTGCGACCATTGTCAATCAAATTGTCAAGGTGAGGAAAAATGACAAATGGATGCCTCATGACAAAAAACCCGATTACAAAGATTAAAAGAAGTAATCAAGAGCCCCTAAAACTTATCAAATATAAGAAGTCGGTACTATTATATTGTGAGCAATCTGTACTACTATTAGTTAAATATTTATAATAAGTTAAATAGTTAAATATTTGGTATGTTTAAGGGGCACTAGTTTACTTCTTTTAGTTCTTGCAGCCGTTTTTTTTTTATTTATTTTTATTTACAGTTTTTAAGTGTTATTTTCTTGCTATTTTTTTTTCTCGCGCTTAATTATTTTACTGTAAGTGTCATATATTTTCGCACTCGCCTTTTAAAGCCCTTTATTTTGACCCAACCCAACTTTTTTTTTAACCCGCATAATATCCGCCATTTTCATTTTTTAGGAATTTTAATATACCTACTGTCACTCACACAATCACGACGAATCAAATGCCACCTGGCAAGTCAAAATCCGTCAAGCCGTTCGGGCTGTAGGACGTGCCAAAGAAACGGACAAACATACATACATAGAAACATACATACATACAAACATACATACATACCACGCTCGAAAAACATTACACTCCTTGCTTCGGCAGCCGTGTAAAAATAGCTATTTTGCAGATGTCACGAAATGAAGGTAATTTTAACATGAGCGCCGTTAACGAAAATGCATGGCGCGAAAATTAAAATACCGATTTCGTGTGAAGTTAGCAGAAAAAGTTATCTGAAAATTATGACCTGGCTAAATTAGAAATACCTCATTAATTTACGATTATGATTGTAAGTTTATATTGATATATCGTTATTTTTGACACAAAATGACGAAGTGTTATATCAATATAACACTTAACAATTATTCGAAATTTAAATAAAAAATGTAATTTACATGAACGTTTAAAAAACAATGAATAAAAAATGCAAGCAGGAAGTACGTTAGACTTAAATTTCAATAAGAAGTTATGACAGATGAACTAGACTATGCTTAAAAAAAGCATAGAAAATATAAAAATAAGTGTTTAAAAATTTGCAAAAATAACAGGATTTGTAAAAGATAAAAAGTTATAGAAAAATTGTAAAAAAGCAAGTTATATGGTGATGGCAAATATGATATAGGACATAAATAGACAGAGGTATGTAGTAATTCATAATTATTAAATACTAAAAGCTATCAAAAAAATGAGGTGGAATCAAGTTTGATATATAAGAACTTCCGTATTGAATTTTATGTAAGTTCAAAATTAATAGAAAAATGTGTCAACCATGCTCACAGACGGTGTGAAGGACATAAAAAGAAAGAGTTTGTGGCTTAGACATATTTATAAGATCGGTGATTCATCGGTCACCGGCGATATCGTGCAGTCGCATACAAAATTTTATCTGCGAAAACACATGCCTAATTATTTATGAAAATTATTTAACAAAAAAAAAATTTATTCGTATACATATTGAACGTTAGGTACTGGGTAGTCCCTGACATGAATGGGACATTAATGTTAATTTCATGACATACCTTTTTATTGTGTGTATTACTGTGCCGCCTTTTGCCGCGCACTGAAAATGACATTTTTTTTTTTAAATAACCCGCATAGAGTTTGTTATATTGGTGCGTATCGCGCCTTTTTACTATCGATAGCAAAATGTCTTTGCCTAGTTTTTTATTATATAGGTTGCCATTACGATGCATTACATCGAAATCGAGATAATTTCGACAGATTAGTTTTAAATTTGAAACAGGAGTAGATGTTAATAATAATAATTTTGGACATATCACACAGCGCCATCTGGTCTCAAACTAAGCAAAGCTTGTATTATGAAAACCAGACAACGGATACAAATAATTTTGAAAATACATACATATATATTATTTTACCAAAATTTACCTACACATAAAGTTTTGAAAATTTTATTGATAAATAGACTAAGGGGTTAGCACGTGTTTACTTTCGTATTCGTTAAAAATATTGTATAAAAACTATTTATTTTTATTACTATTAGTTAATAGACTCTATTCAAATATAAAAATGAACCCGTGCTAATCACTCAGCTCTACATTATTAAACTTACCTGAAAACATAACAATACTTTCCTGACAGTGATGTTGTCCTAGTGATAACGCGCAGATTCTACACTGCGCACCTTGAGTTTTCCCTGGAAGGTCATTGATCTCCTACCGTTCATCAAAACCAAGGGGTGTGTGAGATAGGGAGGCTTCTTCCTGACACACCCTCTTTAAACGTAACTTCTTGCTTCAATATGCGCTCCTAGTATTCGAGGACGCAGCTCAGGGCCTTAACCGTAAAAAATTTAAATGTCGAATCATATATAAAATTGATTTATAAATCTCTAAATTGTAAAATTCACCTGCGAAATATCTTGTTAACATTTAAAATTTCTATTCAAAAACGCTATGAAAAAGTTACATTCGAAAAAAAAAACACAAGACGGACATCGATTCTGAATTCATACCTATGACATAAACCTATAAATATTATAAATGCAAAAGTAACTCTGTCTGTCTGTCTGACTGTTACCTCTTCACGCTTAGACCGCTGCGCTGTACCGATTAAGATAAAATTTGTCATGGCGATAGTTTGAGTCCCGGGTAAGAAGGATTCGGTTTTCTTTCTATAACTAAGGAGTTGCTGTTGAAATCCTACTAATCGGGGCGAGCACTGAATGTTTTGTTCTTTTTTTTAAATAAAAATACAAAGTGAAACTCACGGAACTTCGAAGATTTCGGCAAATCAATTTTGTAAGAAAAACAATCTACGGCTTTTATGAGACGTGACGTGAATAACTAAGACGAAGCTTACGACACCTTTGATCGTTTGTCAAAATATGATGAGTACCTTTGGACACCGAAACATGAACATGCTACGATACATACCTTTATTACATAGAATACTAAAATCATACCTGTGTACCTATTGAAATAATCCGGCCAAGTGCGAGTCTGGCTCGCGCACCGAGGGTTCCGTGAAAACTTATTATATGTTGTTGTACATTATTAAAAATATTTTTATTATATGATGTAACTAAAAATTTACGGTTTTCGCAATTTTCCCTTTATCTGTGCTGTAAGAAGTTGCTTCGCACCAAATTTTAAGATTCTGAGTTCACGGGAAGTAACCTGCAGGTTTTGATTCCCTTGCGAGTTTCGAGAATTTGCGGCATAAACGGCTGTATCTTTTGATTGCGTTGGCTTAGAAGTTTCATTTTTTCACAGCTCCAAGGGACAGTAGACCTGAGTATTTGATATAAATTTTAGCTTGATAACTCCACGCGTTCCTGAGAAAAAGTCTAAGTCTTGACAGACGGACGGACAACAAAGTGATCCTATAAGGGTTCCGTTTTTTCCTTTCCAGGTACGGAACCCTAAAATGTAAAGAAAAGGAACCCTTATAGTGAGGTGTTTGTCGGTCTGCCTGTTTGTCACGGGAGTCACGGCCGTTTTCCTTCAGCTATTACATGTGATTTCCTTTTTGTATTGTGTATCTTATTCATGGTAACTTATATAATAAATACATAATATTTTACAAATTATGGGAATCATGGGCGTATCCAGGAAGGAGTGTCAAAACCTCTTGTTCTTCTAATCCTACTTTATATTATTAATGTGAAAGTTTGTATGTCTGTATGGATGTTTGTAACTCAATCACGCTTCAATCACTGGACGGGATAAAATAAAACTTGGCGTACACATAGGTTTGGAACTGGAATTATATGCTAATATAGGCTACTTTTAATCCCTAAAAATTCAAAAGTTCCTACGGGAATAACTAAAACAGAGTTAAACGAACTATTTCTGCACCTATAGCATGCTATAGCAATTCACTGGTATAACTAGTTCATTGGAGTTAATTCAGGAGTTCCACGCCGATAACCGAATTTAGGGCGGGCTGAGCCGCTTGCAAAGTCTAGTAAAAAATATATTTTGGACATTACATACCAATAATGATAGGCCTATAATGGAAATTATTTATAGTTAATGAAACGGGCTGGGTCGGTTTATTATAGTAAGAAGTTTTTTTGCATACCTAATTTAGTTTTTTTGACTTATGGCCAAAATTAACGTGTACATTTATAAATTACTTATTAAATGTCATTTCAGTTGATACACAATATACGAAAATTTGATTTCGCTTAGCTTATGGGCGGTCTTTTTTTTTGCAGTCGTTATACATATATATTATACATTTGGAATGTTTTCATTAATGCCTATCATTTGATACCGTACTCGATGCATTTTTAATATTATTTAAAAAAATATAGTTTTATGTTTTTGGCAGTTCATGGCCGCCATGTTTGTTTGGTGCTAACGTCATGTAACCTATAGCACTTCCGAAACCAACACGAATCTAACGACTCCCTTTTTAATAAAATCCATCAAGCGGTTTCGGCTACACGAAACATCAGAGATTCGTACATACATACATACATACACGCACGTACGTACATACATACATACATACATACATACACGTACGTACGTACGTACATACATACATATACATACACCCGGAAAACATTATTCCCTATTAGACAGTCAGTTTGTAATCAGAGAGTATCAACAACCAGTGTGTATTAACTTGCCACTGATAGAAAGTTTTTGCGCCGTAAAATCCGGTATAAAAAAATTTGCCGACATTTATTTATTTATTTATTTATTATTAATTGCAGTACAACAGTTTGTAAACCATATCACTACAATACATTTAAAACACATACATTTCAAAAACAACAAACATATACTTCTAAATCTCACATTCGTCTTTCTAGCGTACTTTTGCACTCAGTCAACAAATTTGCTATGTCAGACACGAACTGGTCACACTGTGGTGCTGCGAGCATGGAGCGGAGCAGAGCGTGTCCGTCGCGTCTGTACGGCGACCGTGCGTACAGGCTTGTGCGGGATACAGCTTCCCTAACATAGAGGAAACAAATACTGCGTAAGAAGAGACGGAACTCCCATACTAGAGATTTAACGACGTTTGTAAGGACGTCTTGCCAACATAAAAAAAAACCTATGCTGCCAACCACACGCGAACAATCTGTCAACACTAGTGATGCCAGCAAGATTTTTTGTTGATATCGACTTTTTTCATCGATATCGATAATTACAGAAACGTAGATATGCATTCAGCCATAATGAAATTATAATATTTTGGTAGTGAGGGGAAAATAAAAATAACCACTTCTATACTAAACAGAGTTTATTTGTTTAATCAGTAATAAAAAAAATAAAAAACACTTTTAGTATTGGTTTATTTACGCGTTAATATTAACAATAATAAGAAACAGATTATTATTTAGTATCTTAACGCAAACATTTATTGTTTCGAAAATAAATAATACTGTTAAGGCTCGGTATACTGCTTACAAGCGCCCCCACTAGGTATTTGCTTCGTTTTCTGCTTTTTGCCGTGAGATCCTTTATGTATCAACCTGCTTAAATATCAACCTTCCCAAACATATTATTTATTATACCAATATTCTCTTTCTCACGTAGGGTTGAAAGATTTGCTATTGGTAACAGACTTGTCGAAGGCTTTCTTTTTATAACGATATATTTCTGTGCAACTAATTATCCTGTATTCTGATCATTGCAAAAAAATTGTACTAGTCTTTTTGTGTCTCAAATTTTATGTAAATCCGTTCAGCTGTTATAACGTGATTGTGTGGCAAACACTTTCACATTACTACATTAACTAGTTAACTTGGTATTTGCTCTGCTCACAATGTCACCTTTGGCTTAGACCAATCGATTTACAATTGAACAACATACAAAGAAATAAACAAACAAACGAATTAAGAGTCTCTACCTTTTTGAGGGCAATAAAAATTTTAATGCATACCTATAAAAAAGGTAATTATTGAAAAACAAAATACCCGCCTGCTAAAGAACAAAAAAAAGTACTGAAATCTAGAATTATATTCAGCAATACTAAATACACCATGTGAATTGTTTTCTAGATCGATACCTACGTAAACTAACAATAAATATTAATGCAAACATAGCGACTACAACAGTCAAAGCTCATTATTAAGAAGACAAGAGTGGGATCACGTAGAAGTTCGAGTGTAGTCAGTTAGATGAACAGGATCAAGTCAGTCTAGGCAAAATGTTAGAACTGATTTTAACCATGCATTCATGTATTTACATATTAAAAGGCACAATATTAAAAAAAACCTTTGGCATCTCACACAGCAAAAATTTATATATATTTTAAATACTATAAAAAGTTAGTGGTTCATCAGGCCAGATTTATTTTTTGAGAATTGGTTCAGAAAGAAAATAAGAAATAAAGAAAAGGTGTTTTAAAAGTAACTTGATTCTATGGCGAATACTAATAAATGGAGCCCTACATTTTAATTTCTATGCTAATTTCTACATACCATTCATTGACAGTTCACTGAGAATGATTCTGTGTTCTACATTTGATGTGGCTTGCTGACTTGTTGATGGCTTCAGCTCAGGTCCTAAAATGATTATATGCCTTTTTTATATTGATTTTTATATGACCTTTATTACAGATTCCATACAAAGATTCAATCCTTATAAAAACAGAATCAAACGGAACAAATAAGCTTTGGAAAAATCTCTTATTACAAAATACATTGGAACTTGTTTTGCAAATTCTGAAATTTCTAGTCCTCTTACCACAATAGGTCCAATACAGACTTTTGATCCTTATAAGAAACTAGATTGAATGACATAAGAAAAAAGTTTTGTAAAAATTGCCTATTATTTTGCTAACTATTATCTCAAGTTAATTGACCCCTTAGAACCCTATATTTGCAAAACAAGCCAAGCTATAGAAAAAGATATTGAAAGCCTTTTTGGCTTTAAGAAGTCCATTTAAGAAACACAAAAAGTATATGTTTTCAAAAACATCTATATTTCCTATAGGTATCACCTGTTTACTTGAAATAATCAATAAAAGCAAAATAAATACTTTGAAAAAAAATTTTGAATTTTGAAAAATTTAAAAGAAGGACTTGTTTATAATTTAAAGACTGGAAACCCTTACAGATTATGCTTGCACTACACTATACCTTAAACATATTATACTCTAAATATTTATAAACTCTGCTCTACCCAAAGTTTGTCTGGAAGAGATCGCTTATTAGCGATAAGGTCGCAAGTTGTATTCTTTTTTGTAATTTTGTACTGTTTCTTAAATGTGCAAATAAAGTTTATTATTATTATAATTGGAAATAATTATAATTAGAGATATAAGCAAAACTAATTGTCACCTACAAAATGTTTTTTTTGTTCTTATTCCCACTCATACTCACAAAACAATAATTGAATATATTTTTTTACATCCACCTCAAACCACCGCTGCACTACCTTAAATTTAACTATAGCACTGAGTATGTATAACCTTGTCTGCTTGACCACAATGGTAAAGGAAATTGTAACAGTTCATCATCAGATAGTGGTTTAGACATCAAATTCAATGTTGGGAAAGCATGACTCTTCAATCAATTTCCTTTTTTATTATAATCATTTTTATGGAGATGATTTCCACATATATTTTGAGTTTTATGTAGTTTTTTTATCGGTATGTGTACAAGGTCTTCGTTTCCAGTGACTCGAACTCATTGTCTTCAACTGAAATTTAAATATTAATTCTACAATGGTGTGAAGTTGAGACACTATGATCAATGACCGTTCTTGCCCCAAATAAATTTAATGTTTTCACCCATTTATGCACATTTCAGCTCCTTGGTACCATATTATTGCATCATTATTAAAGTTGTATATAGGTTTGCTATATTTCAGCGCAAACAAATGCCGGCACGTGCTTTAAAAATAGATTACAAATTTTGAAAAGGAATTCATGTACGAACAAAGTACAAAATCTTAAAAAGTAGTATACCTATAAAATTTCAATAATAAAAATAATAATAAGTAAAATGATTTATTTACAGGTATTAACCCAGGTTTTACATGATTTTTAAGTCTAAATTAAATCCAATTAAATCAAACAAATCAAATCAATCAAATTTAATTAAATTATTCCTATACTATAATATATATAGTCACACATGTATTTATAATATGCCTATGGCAAAGAACTGTTTATCTGTGCCTATAGTAAAGAACTTATCCGCATGTGTGACAACCATAATAGAACCACCACAGAATATATCTATATTGTGCTTGCGCTGCCTGTAGCTGCGTATGTTTTAGACTAGCTGTTTAACACCATCAACACCAACCTCAAGCAGAATTCATAAAGTTATGACATCACATATGTCTCAGAGATTTTTGCTTGTAAGGAAAGACAGTTCTAACACCAGTTATCATTAGTATATTCTCTGGTTGGCATAGCTACACCGAGTGTAGTTAACACAAAGATTTCTAACGCAACTCTGTGCAAAAATTCTCCACAGATAGTAAAATTAATTTGAAATACCTAATTAGATAATACTCGGTGGAACAATTTTACATTATTATCAGTAACAGTGAGAAAAGTTATACCTACCTAATCCAGGGCTGCTTTCAGAAGCTTTGGACGAACGCTTTAAAGTCATTCAGAACCTCGAGTGAAATGCACCGATAGCATGGAGTTCTCACTTTCTAGTCTTCAGAACCCCAATGAAGTTTAAAAAACCTGTTCAATACATTTGAGTGTGTAAGTGAAAAAACAAATTGCGCTCGGATGCAGGTTCTGAACACACCGCTGGATAGATTTTGAAAGATGTGTGATGTTTAGAACCAAATGTAACTCACCGATTGACATTCAAGGGAAACTTCGAAAAATGTAAGGAGTCGTTGCCGCTTCGCTCCTTCAATTCACAAATTTCACATGTTCTCCAGCTAGACCTGCCCATTGTTTTTAAGGCAAATTGGAGTTGACTGGACCGTACGAATTTATACGTATATACAAGTCAGTTTACAAAATGTGTTAAGGCTAAAAAGTCACTGTCTTACGATATAAATTACAAATATCTGCTAACAAAAGAAAGAGTCTCTATCTCGAAATTGTACACTATATAAGGAAATATATATATAGAAAATGCTTAAATATTTACACAATAACGAGAAAAAATAACTTTAACAAAAATTCAAAATAAATAGTTCAAAAACTCAGTTATTGAGGTTAGGCTTACGAACGTCAATGTGTTGCTATATTCAAATTTGTTTTCTGCTATAATGTGAAAAGTTTTTTGTTTAAGAAATGTTTCTCGAATGCAAATTGGTGTTAGTATCTTAATATTACTACTTATGATGTTTCCGAAGTGGAATATCAAGAATAAATGAAAAAATCTTAAGGAATAAGAAAATTATCAAATAAGAAACGTCGAATATTTTATACTACATTAGTTGACCCGTTTTTTTATAGCAACACTGAAACAAGTGTCGCTAGAACCTTACAAACCCATACATTTGTGTCTTTGTAAGAAGTTTCCAGGCACTGTTCCCTAAACAAAGGACGTGAGCGAGATCTCAGATATAAATCAGGCGCAAATAACTTTAATAACTTACCTAATAGATCAACACTATCAATTTTATTCCTTATAATATGTTGGACGAATTTAAACAAAGACAGTGACCTCCTTATTTCTAGAAAATCAAAGCCTAGGTGTCCCTGTATAGATGAAAACGTTATTATATCAAAGAGTAGTATATGAATATTAAATTAAGAGTGGCAGACTACATTGCTTCTGTCGAACCGATAACCAGTGAGTTTAAAATGTTCATTTTGAGTAGCGAAATATTTATAAAGATATTGGTATAAAGTTTTTGGACATAATGCTACGCTGGGAGCGTCTCTCCTAAACCTATAGGAGAATTGCCTCAATTATTTTGAAATTTTGAACTGCAAATATTTTAAATTATAGAATTTATTTAAAAATTTTTTTTTTAAGTTTTCCGTTTTCTACAACATTTTCAAAAACCGTGAAAATCGGATTTAGTTTAGGGGGAGAAAGAAGCAGTTTTTACATTTCGTTTGAAAACGTGCAGCGTCCTTGCCATTTTACTACTTATAAATCTAAAAAAAACTTGGGGTAATAAAAATATGAGACGAAGGTCGCTATCTATTTTAGACACAATGAAATAATATTAGATGTTTTTATGACACTCTGTTGTAACCACAGCCTTAACGTTAATTTCAGTCATACAGTCGGTCATCGCCTTTGATAATGAAGAAAATTTCGACAGCGACTAGACATACATGGCGCCGCAACAAAATAATAATAATAGTATTATTACACAGCGCCATCTGGTTCCAAACTAAGCCAAGCTTCTATTATGAAAACCAGTTAACGGATAAGTACAAATACTTTTATACATTTTTTTTGTAAATACATACATATCATACATACACCCCGACTCAAGACAAACACAAATATTTATTACATTAATGATTGTCCAGTGCGCGAGTCCAACCCACACTTTCCGCACAGCAGCCGACCTCACTATCTACTACGCTACGAGGGAGTGATGAAAATGAGTGATGAACTGTATGATTGGCTGGAATAGCTAGCTCCCATATGTAAAGACTTAGACCAGTCGGGAGTGTGCCGCCCGCCTCGAGTCTCGCTGCGCATCACACCTGACGATCGCGCCATCGATGATCGACTGTTGAATTAAATAAGTTTAGGCTGTGGCTTCAACTGTTTACTATTAGTGGTCAATAAAAAAAAGCAATAAATTCGTCTTATTTTCAGGTAACTTTACAGCTGTTTATCTTTTCCAATTTAATAGAAAATTATTAAATCACCGTCATACTAACGACCAGGTTCCGACTTCGCTCGGGCAGACCTTTGCCCAATTCTTGCTTACTTATACTTTTACAACTTGCAAAGTTAGTATATTATAATGACCCCCCACATTCATTTTACGACACTTTACTCTATACAAAGTAGGTGGTTTACGACTAACAAGACATACAAAAAGCCGCATTAGTCTAGCAAAAATGAAAACACTATAAAGAAAGCAGTGTTGCACTATTGGTCTGTCAAAGAGGCTGTAGGGACATTGCGTTAGTTTTCAGCTATTAGTTAACCCGGGGATCAAAGCTGTACCTATAGTATACCTACCTACAGTTCAGGGTAGTTAGGAGAAAATTATAACCGAGAGACTATTTAGAAGGCCGAAGGTTTTAATGACTCGAGTTTGTAAATTTTCTTACCGTCCTTGTTACACACAATTTTTCATCACATTTGCGAGTATATAAATAAAAATATAAGTAAAGTGAATAAATATATGAACTCACCAAAACAAAATTAAAATTATAGGAATAGAAGAAAACTACTAACTACTCCATCGCCAGATGGCGCTAGAATGTATAAATTAAAAAGATATGTCAAAAGTTAAAACTTGTAATTACTCGCTGTAGTGTGCGCGTAATCAATATTATGAACAGACAGCTTTTATACATACCTGATTGCGGCATTACCGTTCGTCAGTTCTATGAACGCGCGCTTTGCTTTGAGAAAAGTAAATTTACTAATAAAAAGCTTGTCGGAGTAAGGTCTTAGCACCCGCTTTATCTGCACGTAATGACACCGTTTACGAGTTAGTGTGATTAAAAGATAAAATAATATGTACTATGAACTAGGTATATATATATTTTTTAAGATTTTCATACATGCTTAGTTACATGCCATGCGATAGTCACAATTAATGTCTCAAACAATTTCATAGTTATCGTTTTTTTTGTGATTTCGCTAGAAAGAAAACATAGGATTTATGCATATCTTCATAATTTTCATCCCCAAAGGGGATAACCATCAGCGGCTGGATACACACTCATATTAATTCAGTCAATTTTTACTCAAAAGGGGTGGTGTAGTGGGAAAGTTTTGGGGTAGTACTAATTTCTTGTATTTTGGGGTGCTGAATCCGAATCTGAGGTTTGCCAACAAAATTCCGTGACGTAACATTCACAAAATCGCAAAAAAAAAAACTTTTTTTGTATTCGGATTTCATCTTGATGGGCATAAGGTTCTTTGAAAGCTTCAATGACTGGTTGCAAGTTCTTCTGCAGGACTTTAAGAAATTACCCACACATACTACAGTAAGTTAGCACATAGTTGCTTTGGAATGTAAAAAGCCCTTAACTGAGATCTTTTGCTTTTTTGCAATCAACAATAAAAAGAATAATCAAAACGTGAATTCTTCGTGTCCTCGGTCTTTATTGAAATCAACTTAAAAACTAGGTGAAATTTAAAATGTAAAAAGTGGGTTTTGCACAGACCGCTGAAATATGCCAATTTTCAACTGGCACTTGAGACCGAACGGTTCTTCTAAAAAAAAACTAAAACTGATATATGTAGAGAATTTTAAGTACTTTAATTTCTGTTAACAGGCCATTTACTAAAAGTTAAAATTTTCCGAGTTTTAAGCAAAAGTCCGGAAAAAGTAAAAAAATCACTTTTTTTTGCGATTTTGTCAGTATTCCGTCACTAAATTTTGTTAGCAAACCTCAGATTCGGAATCAACAACCCCAAAATACATATAGAATATATATGTATTTTGGAGACTATCCAAAAACTTTCCTAGTAAAAACAGAATTTGACTGAATTACATCATAATGTGGTAAAAGCCTCTTTCACCAACCACTTTAGCCCTGCGTATCCACCAAAAGGGCGCGAGTCCTTCGCAAATACTTCATCTGAAAGCAGTTTATCTGGACTAAGGTGACTTTATATGTCCCATACGCTGTATAGTACCAACTTAGAAGTAATAAAATAAAAGACCATGGGCAGAATAATAATATTTACCCTAATTGGCATATATATTATAAATGCAAAGTAACTCTGTCTATCTGTTCGTTGTTACCTTTTCACGCTTAAACCGCTGTACCGATTAAGATGAAATTTGGTGTGAATAAAGTTTGAGTCCCCGTAAACGACTTAGGCTACTTGAAAACGTTAAGTGTATGTCGGTTTTATATTTATTATTGAGTAGTTAGTCAAAGTAAAAGTCAATTTATTTATTCAAATTAGGTTTTTACACACACTTTTGAATCGTCAAAGTTATGAAATACTATTTTTTGAAAACTCCACAACACCAACCACAGTTATATAATACTATACTAGTACCGCCAACCCACCTTTCGGTTCACAATATTGTTGTTTTTGACCGAGAAGAATCCAGCAAGAAACTCGATAGTTACTCTTAGTTACTGTTTAAATCCTACACCGATAACCGAATTTAGGGCGGGTGAAACCGCGGGCAAAAAGCTAGTTCCCTATATTATCGCTTTATTAGAACAAAAAAGTACATTAAGAAAACGCAATTCAATTAAGATTATAAACCAAGTAATTTTAAATATTAAGTATTTAAATTACATTATTTTCTTTTGACCGAACTCTATAAGTTGATGAAGAAAGTTTAAGTTGGTACACAAATTGTTTTTCTTCATAGTAAGTTAGTTACTCCACTAAGTTATGAAAGAAAACAATCATCAGTTCGAAAAGTCAAATTTAAAGTCACTGACATCTCTGAAGAGGTAAGAGTTCGTTGGCTTTCCAAATTAATGGACTCCATTCAATCATTTTCTGTTTAGATGATATTAATTGTGGAAAATGTTTGCCAAGGGCTCGAGAATAAACGATAAGAGTGTTTACTATGGGTAATTGTTTGGAAACCACCTGTCTGTACTTTACTTTGCACGTTACGTAGCCACGGATGAGCGTGAACAGGAAGTGAAGGCAGGATGGACTAAGCGCGCCGTATTGGGGTTCTATCGATTAGTTCGAAAAGAGCTCTTTACAACGTATGGTAGCCTAGTACTTTCCGATCAGTTATCCATTATTGACAATCGCCAATTTCGTTTAAACGTCAAAAAAAAATTCTGTTGATTTCGATTGGTACTTGATAAGAGCCATAATCTGACATCAAAATTACCGAATTGAGTTTTTTTTTCATCATAGACCTTGTTTTAGATTTAAGCCACGCTTTTTCTCAATTTTTCTAACTCATCTCAATTTTTTTATTCATACACTAGCTGTTCGTGCCCGGTGTCGTCCTTGCGCAATTTTTTTCGTCGATTTTCCCTCGTACAAAATAAAAAAAAAACGAAAATCGAATTCAGTGTGTCAATCAATAAAGGAGCAACTGGCAAATTGAGACAATTCGTTTAGATTAAAAAAATTTAAGGATTCACCTGCTTATCACATATTATGTGTGATACACAGCTATTAATTATCAGGTGCACGTAAGCGAAGCAAGAGACCACGGCGTCTGTGATACAGCATTTTCAGAATAATAGTCTAGTGTCGCCAGTGAGATTCAGTGTTCAAGACTTTTACATACGTAGATATATCGCCTGTTTCTTGCTTGGCAGGGTAGATACTGTATTCATAACTTTGACGATTTCAGAGTGTTTGTAAAAACCAAATATGAATAATTTGAATAAAAAAATTGACTTTGACTTTAAACAGTCTTTTAGTCAACATGAGCGTCAAATCTGCAGTTTTTAGATATTTACTCAAAATCGATTTTATTCGAAAAACTCGGTTATTAAAAATTTAGGTAATAATATATTTAGTTATTTCATAGAAATTTTTGTGTTATTAGTTCAGGAGGTCAATAACCAAAAAATATATAATTTAGAGGTATTTATTATGATTTTTTTCTATTCTATTAGGTTAATTAAAGCTATCGTTTTTTAGTAGAAAAAGCCATTAGATATATCTTCTTCTATTTATAATTCAAATTCAGTATTTTAAGAAAGTCAATATAATATTTTTATGGTTTTAAGTTAAGTATAAGTTTTATTATGTTTTACCCCACAGGGAATAAAAAGAAAAACGTTGGAAGTTGTCAATCTCAGTTTTCAAGTCTAAATACCAATTTTACCAATAAAATCTTTATTTCAAAAATAAGAGATATTCATACAGACATGTATTAATGATTTTTTGTGAGCTTTGGAGGGCATTTTAAATTCGATTCAGGCTGTTTTCATATTAAGATAGCAGTTGCTAAGCTAAGTCTGAGGTCTTATGAATAGCTTAAAAGTCTGACAGTTGAGTGTAGTGACCACTCTCGACAAATGTTCGCCAATTTGCACTAGCAACAGTGTAGTGGACTATACCCTAAGCGTTCCACTTCAAAAAGACCTGTGCTCCTTAAGTGGGGAGTATAATTGCAAAGATAACAGGTGTTAAAATGAAAGACCAGGGACCGTCGCGAGGTATTGTATCTTAGCCTTCTTGACGAACGATAAGTACTGGAATTTGATATTGGCAATGTTTAATAATTTTAAACAAATCACACAGTAAAGCCAATAATATATTTCATAATCATTCGTATCTTGCAAATAATTGCAAGACTTTTTATATTTTCAACGCAAGAAAATTTAAAAAAAAGTGAACAGTTATGCTACATATTAATTTTACGAAGTCTTTGATCTATATAGGTATACATAATGTAAAAAGCGTTCGAATAAATAAATTGTGTTTCGACGTCGAAAGGTCACAATCTTTTACATATTACGTTTAGTGCGTTGAACCTCTTTTGGGTGAACAATCTAGAAAAATTCGGAAACCTTATAAAATAAATAGCAATTTGTACCTAAAATCTCGTTAAAATAAATCTTTGCCAAAAAAGCAAAAATGCTTGTTTCAGAAAATGGTTTAAAAAGTGTTATAAATTTTTTATGGTTTTTATTATGTAACTATGAACCATGGATAAACTTATTCCAATTAGAAATTTCGATCGGTAAGAAGTTTTGGGTATTAAATTTAATTGAAATTGATACAGCCATAGGCGGAACTGAGTCATAACTTTCATATCTAATTATTTTATTATACAATACGAATATACAAATCTAGAGTCTTAACGTGCTATTCTCAAGTACCTACTAGAAGATCCAGAATTATTGATAAAAACTCTAGGCTAAATGAAGCTCGACACCAAGCAAGGGTGGGCGAAATCGCGGGGAATAGCTAGAGTTATTTATTATAAGACTGCAAGAGAGTTGCCTCAGCCCTTGTACGCTCCACTGCATAGGACTCCTCTCCTTGGCGAGGGATCCATAGGTCATAAGTCCACTGCGACCTAATTAGGAATTTGTCGATCTAGTGCCACTGTATAGGCGGTCACCCATCCAGGTAATAAACACGCACGACTCGCTTATCGTTTCCGATAGACGAATACGACTGGGACTTGGTCATAATACTATGGGACATATTACAGTGCCATTTTAGTTATTTTTAAGCAGCAAAGCCTTTTTGGGGTTCCGTAGCCAAATACCAGAAACATACACTTTAAAGTTTCATCATTTTTTTATCTGTCCGTCTTTACGTCACATTATAATTCTGTCCTCGGCAGGTCTTATGTCTTATCATGTAGACTTAAAAAAATAGTTTAGTGTTGTGCAAATAATGTTCACTACATCACACGTGTCTTGTACCACTACGAAATCTATAAATTTAGATTGATAAAATTAACTCCATCGTAAAATAGACTAAAATCTTTATAGGTGAGTCAATCAAAATAAACCAGCGGTGATTAAAGTTCGTAGCTGCCAAACTGTTTACGTACACAATAAACTATCAAGACGCTTTGGTTGATGTTTAAATAAATATCACTACTATAAGTGATTGCTGAGTGAGTCATTTGCAGTTTATTTGAAGATTTCATGTAAGCTAAAAGTAGTTTTGTTCTTACGTCTGTGATTTCAATGATTAAGACCGTTTGCGCGTAATAGCGATTCAAGGTGACAATGTACCGTACCCAAACCGTGCCAATGGGGCCGTATTATCTACTAAATTAGCCTACGATCGCTGTCCGTCTGACTTTAAAGAGGCTTTTTAAGACCATAGTAAGAAGACTGAAATGTTTATAGAATATTATGGGGGATTTCCTAACAAATTATAAAAAAAAAAACAAAAATTAAAAATGTAAGGGGGGGGGGGGGTCCTGTATGTATTTTATTGCATCTATCGTAGAACATGCTTCAAACCTAAAATAATTATAGTGTAAGCTCTATAATATATATAAACAAAAAAAAATAATAACCAGTTAATTGTAACTGCGGGCTCGTGCATTTTGTGATGATACTGAACCCTCGGTACGCGAGTCCGACTCGTACTTTGCTGGTAAAACTAAAAAAATAATTGTTGCCGCAGTATAAGAGTTGTGGAAAAGATCGAATGTCTTAAATACTGGTAAACTGCTGCAAAAAATAACCTTTAACTTATAACTATACATGACATTAGTATATAGCTGTGGCCAAAGCAATAGAACTGATTTTCAGTGGGAGCTTTTTGGTTGCCGTCGGAGGTCCGAGGCGAACTCATAACACACATCATTACGCCACTTACACCATTAACAAACTGAGAATGAGACAAGCAGCAAATAGATGTAGTACCTATTTTTACCTATTGTTGTATTCTTAACTTTGATACTGTGTTGTTTTCCTTTGCTAAATAAATGTTTTTCTTCTTTCTTACATTCTAAAAATAGCTGATCCTAGATTTAGTTTTTTTATACCACTAAGATGGTCGTGGTTGACATTTATCGGTCACCGCAGCCTTTAGACGCTTGCAACTCCAGAGGCTGCTTGCTGGTGGCATGGAATGGAATACATAGACAATTATATCGACCCGTCGCTAAACCGTGTCAAAGAGGGCAAACTGGTATCCTGTGTGTACCTGTCCACAGCGGACTGGTCCTGGCCCCAGATGTTACCAGTACTCCAAATGAGGCTAGTCTTGCGACTTATTTAGCAGCAACCTTTATAGATTTTTTTTTATATTCTTTGTACCAAAAGGAAACTCTACATAGGTCTCTAATGGTGGCGCTACTTAGCTTCTATCCTTTTATTTTTGGAATGTATACATACATACAGACATACATATATCGACATTGGAAAGGCAACCTTGCCAATCACTATTATAGAACATTACAGGAGAGACATTCAAAGTTTGAAAGTTTCGAAAAAAAAATGTATAAAATCTAATTGTTTAAAATAAAACTAAAACGTCCTATGAATGTCTAGAAAAGGTCTATTACAGACTTACTTTACATGCTGCATACGCGGCAGAGCTGATTCGTCACTGATCTAAGCGAATCTAAATATCTTTGTGCAAAAAGTTTCATGTTTTAAAGCGGGACAATTTTGTTTTATAAAATAATACAAAATAATATCTACTGAAAAGAGAAATTGCTTATCTACATTTCGGTTAAATTAAACGTAGCCTGTGAGCCAAAAATTGTTCGTGCGTTTATCCACCAAATACAAAACTGTATATGACAGTTGCCGATTCATTATCCACCCTCGATAATGCTCGAACTGCAATGAAACAACTATCTTATTTAACTCAATTTGCAAATTTGGTGGATTAGCAAGGTTATCTTACCAATAACGATACATATATCTACTGTACATTAATTTACTGTAGGAATACGTAATGCAGGTGTTTACCTGTAAATTCCGAAGTACCACACCCCAACACAAGACCTATATTTTTTTCTTATGCTATGGCACGTCCAAACAGGCAATGAACCGTAATACAAAGAACAAAGATGGAAAAGGAACACCATAGGGACTCCTATAGCTAGCTGTCTCAATTAAAAAGTCACATTTAAATTTAAACTCAAAACTATATACGACAAAGTCTATATTCCAACTTCTTTTTACCTGGCAGGACCAAACAGGATGCAGGATGCAGGTAGATTCCATTCATTGACTGTTTTCCGGCTCTACAGTAATTGAATCCTTAATACCTAGGAATACGACTGTAATTTTGATACATCTACTCAAATAACTTTGGTGAGAATAGCTAGAGGAGCGTGAGAAATTCGGGAACAAACTTCTTCTGAGGTACTAGGATCGCATATTGCTTTAACAGGTCTCTTTTTCCACGGGCATATCGGCGAAATCTCGACTGTTTTGCTAGCAGATTGCAATAAGCATTTTTATTACACAATAAGGACTAAGTTGATTGGTGCTCGTCACTATTCACTAAAAAATTCGGAATATTTAAAGTGTTGTGTGTTGTACCAAACGTTTTAACAAATAGTAGGTAGCTAAAAAAACGAAGTTCCTTTTGCTATATATTATGTACTGACACGCGGTTCCTCCCGTGCAGCATCTAGTTCTTTGTGAAAATTTTAATTGGATTTTATTTTTTTATTTTAAGTAATAAACTCTCAGTGCACAAATAAGACTTAGATATCTACATTTTTTAGATTACTGAAAACAATCTTTTATAATTCGGTTAAAAAGCTTTGAATTTTCTATGCAATTAAATAGAAAATTCAAACGCTAATTCGACCCACACTGTACGTCTATTAAGTTGCTATATCCTTTTCTAATAAGCTCTTCCCATACCAAATGTTATGAAAACCTGCTCAGCGGTTCCGTCGAATTCCTATTCCATTCAGTAGGTTACTGTAACTCGATTAACACCTGACTTTTAAAATAAATATCTTCGAAACTCAGTGGTTGTAAAATTGACATAAAAAAAAAAAAGGGTTGCACTCCGCGAGTGCCGGCAGAAGTGAAAACATACTCGCTATTTACTTCCCATCACTTCTTATCCATATTTATTCATTAAAAATAATAACTTTTGTTTATTTACTTTTTTGACGTTGTATATTTGACAGCTCAATCTGTCATAGAATTAAATCCCATATCCAACCTCCCTGTACTACTCATAATCGCCATATACTAAAAATAAAAACTAACCTAATGTAAATAAATGTCACGTGTCCTAACGCGAGTGACATCTTACGAATTTTCGATCAGGACACGTGACCTGACGCGAGTTTAACAGTTTTTACCCATAACTAAAAAAGTGCACAGCGCGGCTAAAGAAGTTTTCACTTCAAAAACTTCAAATTAAAATTAACACAAACTATAGAATTAAAATGTGTAGCATGAAACTTAACATATGTTACCTACACATTAATTATTGTATTCATTACATGTTAAAAAAAACGTCCCTGGAGCCTATAAGCACAAAACTTATACACATTCTAGTGGACAATAACATTTCTTGGACAATAATAAAATGTATTGTGTCGTATTACGGAGGCTGCTACTGTAACGCGCTCGACGCATCACGGATGGCACTTTTTTGCATAAGCTGTACATCCGAGCTCCAGCACAAACATAAGTACTCGATGCGCAACAAAAGGTCCTAATTTTTATAATAGCAATTAGGATTACAAACAAAATGAGTGATACCTTAATAGCAACAACTGCGACCCACTGGTGCGCAAGCTACGTATCAGACTCGCACTTGGACGGTTTTTAAAACAATAATTTGATATTGTCAATATACTAGCGTTTGCCCACGGTTTTACCCGCCCTAAAAAATTCAGTTATCAGTGTAGGATTTCAACAGCAACTCGCAACCGCACCCGCGTAACGGGGAACTCCCCTCCTGGCGCTCCTTCAGAGTCTCGCCCCAACAGTTCAGAAAAAAAAACCCAAATATAATTGCAATGTTAGTATTTTAAAAGTGGTTGCACACTTTTTGTTTTGCTTGTGTTCGTAACTTACGTAAATGATAGTACGGTACCTATGGTGCGCGGACCCTCGCCCTCGCACTTGACCGTTTTTTATGTAAACAGTTTTAGAGGTATAGCCCTTTTTAGATTAACGGCTGTCATTCTAAATAAAGGTCAAAACTTAACATTTCTTCAAAGAAACTGCTAGACTTAGATCAATACTTACGCCTTTTCTAGTGTGACAGCTGTCATCAGAAATAAAGATCTTAATATGGTCTATCACTACTGCTAAGAAACTACTTGTCTGCGATCAATATATTTTACGAGATATAGCCTTTTCTAGTTTGACAGCTGTCATCCGAAGTAATATCCTGATGAGATCTGTCACTAGCCTATGTCCTTTACCGGGACATATTCTATTTCCACGCTAAAACAGTCAGACAGACAGAATTACTTTATATTAGTATGGATATATAAATTATTTATTAAATCCTGTAGATTACACTATACCTGAAATGGCATCAAGTTATCATTTTTGTCCGAACATGGTTGATAAAAAATGTGAGGACGAAAGATGAAGTTATCGGTGATTTCCAATAATGGACAACCGTTCAATGAGTACTAGGATAGCATAAACAATCTGGAGTTGCGCCGAAGTGATCGATACTCACACACTTCTATACCGATGCAGGTATGAATATCATAGGGAACTCAGCCATTTAACAGGTAGTCCTATATCCTGATTACGAATTACAACATTGCAAAGTTAGTACAAGTAATTACGTGTTATTGGGTATGATGGCTGGAGTTTTAAAAATGTAAGTTCCACAAAGCCTTACAATTATAATTTATTTAATGTTTCCATAGATAATTGTTTTTTAACAAAATAGTTACACAAGTTTTTCAGAACCTTAGGTAGTTCCGTATTTTAAAGAATGTTTTTACTACAAAAATTTAAGACACAGGCAGTAACGGGGTGACTTGATTTAGGTGTCCGGTGTGTGCTATTGTCATAAAAACGATTCTTCCCTCCATGTAATATTCGAAGGAATACGAAAGGTACCTAATCGTAATCATTAAGAGGCTATACTACTAATATTTAATTTTGACGTGACAACGTCTTATAAATTGGTTTGCCGGGTGACACTTCAAGAAACTGCGTTACGCTCCGCTCACGTTATGCGCTCACAATGAGAGCGAGTGAGAGGCACGCGCCCGCCTAAGAGCGAGAGAGACAGACATAAAATCATTGTCACGTAAAACTTTCGCCCGTATACCGACTTTACAGGCAAACAGTTTTTTTTTTTAAGCAAAGGATTCTTTAGATCCGCTGAGTAAATACGACTTAAATTAAATCCGTTTTTAAAGTCGGTTAAAAGCTTTAATTCTATCATTTTGGGGCAGTGGTCCAACTGCAGTTTTTGACACTAAATTTCGGGTTTTCCAATGTTCAACTATTTAGTTGGACTACGGGGAAAAAAAATCCTTGTTTGTACAACTAGTTGGACAGAATAGTTGGACACAGGGGACAGACCCCCCTTTTCACTGTTTTTTTTTTTAAGAACTCAAATTTCTAAGTTCTATTACTTTACAACTTTGCTTAAGCGTAGCCATGATAGTGCTTTAAACCATTAAAAAAAGCATTTTTGATAACAATGATGTTTAATAATCATTTCATGTATTTCGATGAAAATCTCGGTGAGGTGAGATGTAGGTGCACCACTCACGCAGGCTCAGTTACATATTGCGACATCCTCGTTTTTACTCAAGTTTTCTGTCAAGTATTTTACTGCCTCTTAATAGACACATTTCCCTACACTTGCCCACGTGCATGCCTACAAATAACAATGAATTTAAAGTGCCACTGTTTAGCGAAAAAACCATAAGCAAATATGAAATATGAAGCAAAATTAATATAAATATTTTTGAATACGCTTTTTACGGAATAAAGATTTAAAAACACGCAGGAAACACCCGATTAGGATAATGTTAGACCTCTAAAGCTTTACGCTACCAAACTTAAAATACAAACAAAACTTTTGTGAATAGATAAAAATGTTGCCTCAGCCAATGTTTGTCCTTACTACAGTGGTACAGGGCTCTTTTAGGGAAAGGAGTTTTAGGCTATAGTCCACTATCGTTAGCTTAGAAATATAATTAGGAGTTCCTCAAGGTTCTATTTTAGGTACTTTTCTATTTTTAACTTACATATATGACTTGCCTTTCTTTGAAGTGAAGCTGTGCGAGATATTATGATTTACAGATGACACTTCACTGTTTTTTGATGTTGACAGAAACAAAAGTAATTTTGACGACGTATGTACCTAGTTCATTTTCTCAGGTTCTTCACTGGTTTACGGCAAATAACTTACTTCTTGTGAGAAATATAAGTACAATATTATCCTTTAACGGAGTAGCAATAGAACTATTTTTTCTTTTTAAATTCTATTTTCTCAAAACAAAGCGCGCGTTCATAAATCCCGCGGGAAGTAATGACGCGCTGATTGTATCAAGTATGTATAAAAGCTGTACTGTTGTTCAGGATATCAACTACGCACACACTACAAGTAAGCAAGCAATTACAAGTTTTAACTTCAGTCCAAAACTTTTTAATTCAGTAATTCTCTAGACATCTCCCGCCATCTGGCGGTGGCGTTGTTTTCATTACTTCTCTACCCGCCATTTAAATTGTGTTTT
Source organism: Apoda limacodes (assembly GCA_946406115.1). NCBI lineage: Eukaryota > Metazoa > Arthropoda > Insecta > Lepidoptera > Limacodidae > Apoda > Apoda limacodes. The sequence continues at coordinate 17,316,700 of OX291559.1, forward strand.
GGTGAGTTTATTCATTTATTCGCAAATGTGATGAAAACATTGTGTGTAACACTCAGATACGGAAATTAGAAACTCGAGTAATTTCAAAGCCTTCAGCCTCGGCCTTAGGCTTCAAAACATCCAGTCATTAGTATTTTGCTCCTTACCCTTATTACACAATGTACTTTTTCGTCTCGCAAACGTAAATTAATTTCTGAAATACAAACAAAATAGTAAGCATTTCAATCCTAGTCGGCAAATTTAAAAGGTTAAACATTGAATGAATCAAATCTCATTTAAATAAAAAAGCCACAGAAAGTTAATTGGAATTCAAACCTGCTTGACAACATCTTGGATACCTAGCAACTGCACTAGGACAATATAAAATATCGTCAGGTGTATGCTCAAGTACACAAACCGCTAACAATTCCATAACAACTAAGCAGTGTTTTTCCTATAAATACAAATAAATTACGTCTAAACGTAATAACAGAATTGCGGTCACAGACTAAATGATATTAGTTAATTCTCTCATAAATATGAGGTTCGAGCACATACATTTCTTAGGTTAATGAAGCCTGATTTTGCGGACTATTAGCTGTGTCTTACTGACACCTTTATGATATTTATTGCTAGGCAAAACAATACGGCCTTTTTTTGGAACTAGGCCAGTCAATAAGCAGGAAATGAAACGATCTTTTGCTTAATCTACTTAATAAATAGGTGGGCTTTTTTTGTTGTAGATATCAGAATTATTAGTTAAAAATTGATGTTAGGTAGGTAGGTATATTCGTAATTTTTGTTACCATAAGGTATTATAGTTATATAACGTTCTGCCATTGCGCTCCTAGCTACTAACTTAATAACTCGGTAGAAAAATATAGATTAAGCAAGCTACGTTTAGGTAGTAATCTTTTGAGTCTGTCTGTCCTTTCTGTCTATTCATAAACTTACAAGTTTATTATTGTGTACAAAATTTCGTTATAATAACGCCTGTGATTTCTGTAATGCAAGATTTTAGACGCTTTGATAATTGCACAGCCCTTTATGTAGGCATGATCTTAATGTTTGATTGATTTTATTGTCTTCAGACTTTACTCACTCAGGATTCGGAACGTTTTTTAATTTTTTAGTTGGTAGGTATAAGTTTAGGTTCCGTAGATTAAGAATTGTTGCTAACTGCGAATTGTTGTAATATTTTTTTTTATTTCTTAATCTTCGTAAAAAAACTTTTAGCGGATCACAAGACACTTTTGTGGCTGTTACATACGAACGGACGGACATGACGGATCTTTAAGAGTTCCTTTATTCCATTTGGCTACGGAATCCTAAAAAGTACCTATAAAGTTCTTTAAGAGGGGATTAATTTTTGGAATGTATTTTGGCACACCTGTTTAAAAGTGCACATGGACTAACATAATATACGAATATTTCAACATTATTACATAGTGCAACTTATATAATCTGTGGTGCAACAAACCTTTCTGAACCGGTGGTCAAAAATCATAACTACAGTCGCCACATTGAAATGGTGTGAACTTACAACTTAACACTAGCGAACAAACAGGTCAGAGGATCAGAAAAGTTTGTTAAACTATACATAGGTATAACGAAGGGTCGAATTGATAATCTTTTTATGAAGTCTGTTAAAAATCTATAGTAAACACAAAACTCTAAAGGTGTTCAAAAATGTTTTTTTTAGATATATATAGCTGAAAACTGTGATTTTAGTCCAATCATTCACCATTTCAGCAGTTGTTTGCCCCACTGCAGCGACGTAGGCGTCTTCTTGAAAAAGGAGGGTTAGGCCATTGCATTGCTACGTTGGCCGTGCGAGTTGTAGGACGTTCGTCGACCTAGTGGCCACTCAACTGTCAGAGTATTAAAGCCACCCATAACGCCTCTGAATTGACATAGCGACAACTGTCATATGACAATACAGGCAGGACCGACGGTTTGAACCAAAGCTCAGACGAGCTCAGAAATTGACCTACTAGGGGTCACCCATCCAAGTACTAAGCACACCCGACATTGCTTGACTTGGCTTATCGTTTTTGATAGCCCAATGCGACTAGGCCACAAGCTCCTCAATCTTCACTTAAAGTACAGAATTATTATGATAGTCATGAAGAAATGGTCTTTTTTGCCCATGGCTTTGGTTTTGTCATGGTTTTTCTTTTGTTTGAAATTACCGGCTCTGTTTAGCGCAGTATATACTTTTAAAAAACACTATTTCAATGTCGAGTAGTTTATTGCTATAAAATAACATAAAATAATGACATTTATTCTTAATGAAAAAGTCTTTAGTCTTTCCTCTCTTTTTAACACCACCTTAACCTGAAACAAAAAGGTTTTATTACTAAAATAATTATCTAGTCACACTAAATTACCAGACAAATACTTATTGTTGAATTCATACGGTACTTAAAAAAAAAGGACAATGCGCAACGAGTTAGGGAGCTGCATGGGACCTAGCCAGTGATTTTTTTTATTACCCCATGGAACTGTACCTTAGTTAATACTAAAATCAACATCGCCCTTAGGAAGTGATGATGCAAGTCATGACAAACATGTTCCTTGGAAACTCCCTATACACTCAATAAAAGCTCTGGCATGTGTTACTTTCCTGAGATCAGGGAATTTCCCACGTTATGGCCAAAACGCTGAATTTTTTTTAAGATTTGGGATCCTGAGTTCAAGTAAGCCTTTGCTTTCTTATTTCTTGATATTCATAGACTAGGAGAATCCATTTCCATGACAAAAACCTGCTGGTATTTCTTATTAGCTTAGGTTGAAAAATTCTTATTTGGTAATATATGGAATATTTATTAAATTTTCTTATTTTAAATACTGTGCAAACATGTATTGAATACTTTTTTTCCCTATTCTTAAATTTCCAAAGAATATCAACAGCCAAGCATAAGACATCTTACATCTCAAAAATTTTTAGCCAATCTCCAAAATTTTTGAAAAAGGAGAATAAGCAAAAATCTGTTGATCTTGGTCCAATAAATCAAAAGTCTGTTTATTCAACTTAAATTATATCAGGTTAATGATATTAGAAATGACCCTTTCGGCTCATAAGGACCACTTCCCAAAAGCACACTTCCCAAAAGGACCACTTTTCAAAAGGTCTGTTCCCAAAAGGACCACTTCCTAAAAATACCACATTCCAAAAGGACCATTTCCCAAAAGGACAATTACCAAAAAGAATACGTTCAACAAAAAGAAGAAATGCATTTTTTTTTTATTTATTCAATTTTTTTTATTTCTATTAATGCCGTCATTCTGTTGTATCTCCGTAACTATTGATCTTAGACAAGCAGTTTTCTCACAAAAATAATAGATCACATCAGCATATTTATTCCGGATGACAAATTTCAAATTAGGAAGGGCTATATTATCTCGTTAAATATTGATCGTTGAAAAAAGTTTAGATATCATAAAGATCTTTACTTCGGGTGACAGATGTCAAACTAAAAAGGGCTTTATTTATCTTGTTTACTATTGATCGTAGACTAAAAGTTTCTTTGCAAAAATTTAGATTTTATTAGATCTTAGGAAGATCTTTATTTCGGATGACAGCCGTTAATCTAGAAAGGGTTTTATCTCTAAAACTGTTTACATAACAAATCTGTCAAGTACGAAATCGGGGTCCGCATACCGTAGGCCCGACTACCATTTAAGTAACTTACAAACACAAACAAAACAAAAGTGTGCAGCTAAGCGTTCACCCATCCAACAACTGACCACTTCTTAATACTAACGATGCAATTATATCTGGTGACGAGTATATCTCAACAAAATACCATTTGATTTTGTCAAATAAAAATATGTGATAAGTAGTTTATTGGTAGTTATTTAGCAAACTATTTAGTATAACATAAAAAAAATTAAATACTGTTCAGATTATTTTTTTCAGTTATAGTAAAATATATTATTGACGAAACCTTCAAAGTAACAATAGTTATTTTTGTTTTTCGTATTCTTAGATATCCTTCAGTCATGGTGATTATTTCATGACATATTTAACCAAGCGTTCATCCGAAATAAAGATCTTGAGATCTATCATTTATGTGAGTAAACTGCTAGTCTCAGATGAATAGTTACGGAGATATAGCCCTTTCTAGTTTAACAGCTGTCATCCAAAATAAAGATGTAGATGAGGTCTATCCTTTCTGTAAAGAAACAAGAAGTCTAAGTTCCTAATTTAACAGTTGTCATCCGAAATAAACATTTTGATTAAATCTATCACTTCTGTTAGGAAACTACAAGTCTAAGATCAATAGTTACGGAGATATAGTATCTTTGTAGTTTAACAGCTGTCGTCGGAAATAAAGATATTAATGAGATCTATCATTACTGGAAAGAAACTACTACTACGTTAAAAAAGTTACGGAGGTTTATTCCGGAAAATATCCCTTATAAATAACCTTATGGGAAGTGGACGTTATAGAAAGTGGACCTTATAGGAAATAGTCCTTAAGGGAAGGCGTTTTTATGAGGCTAAAGGAAAAAGACGTCTTAGATTAAATGTGTTTATTACATAATCAAGAAGATTATCTACTCCATCATCTACCGCATACTTAATTAAAACAAGCAAAATAAAAATAATTTGAAACAACCTTCGAAAAAGGATAAAATTATTTAAAAACCCTCACTTAACCTGATTATGTAACGAAAAATAATAAACGAAAAAATCTTTTTTATAATAGAGTGTTTCTCTCGCGAAGTCGGTCATATAAACAATGGAGTATTAGTTTTCATAGCCCTTCCTTACGTGCCTATTTGGTATAAGGTTTTTAAATTATTTTTTCTTTTTTCGATTACGTTTTACCGTCGAGGGTTTTCTCAAAATTTTTAAATTTGCTTTTTTAAATTATTTTATCCTTTTTCAATTACGTTTTACCGTCGAGGGTTTTCTCAAAATTATTAATTTTGCTTTTTATATCAGATTTTTAGAGAGCATGTACGTATTATGTACTTATCTATATAGTTTATTTTATAGTGATAATGTATTATACGTAGAATGAAAAAGATAAGTTGATATCAGTTCAAAACATTCAGCTGCAGCTCTATAATAGTCGTCAAATGGGTGGGTAGACATAGCTTCAGTGAGTGTATCATTTCAAGAGAGATATTCCGTAATGTCCAAAAACTTCAATTCACTACAGTCGATAAGGCGGTTATATAATATGGATCTTATGACAGTGTAGTAATAAATGATTTAGATCAGAGAAAGTTTTTTATCAACCCACATAAGAGCATAGCGTTGGAAGAATTAGATCGATTGAGAAGCATTTCACGCCGGTCGCAAACCGAGGAAACAGTCAACATCATTAGACTCTCGTCACCATGCGTAATGAATGAGGCTCGTAAAAATCAATCTAACGAGCCCAAACACGAAAGGTTTGCTAGTAGCCATTGAAGAGTTCCAGTATCCACCTCTTGGTCCCTCATCAGATCAGCTTAAAGTTGCAAATTAAGAGAATTTATAGACATGTAAACCATATTTAACTTAAAAGTTTCAAACTGAGAGGACGATCCAAGTCGGCAAAAACAAGCAAAAACTTAATGTTCCAAAGGAAAAAATGTTTACTGCAGTGCCCCCTAGTTAGTAACCACCGTAACACCTATCTAAGAATAATAATAATCGGACGAGCAGTTTTAGAGATAAATGGCAACATTGGTTTGCTCAAACTAATATTTACTGCAGCGCCCCTTAGAGAGTTACCACCGTAACATCATAGAACCAGCACCAATCAACCACGAATCCATAACTGAAAACCGCATAAAAATCGGACTATTCGTTTTGGAGAGAAATGGCAACATTGGTTTGCACAAACAAACAAACATCTCTCACCCTAAATGCACTGTGTGTCAACCCTGAAGGCAGACTTTGTTATTTTTGGACCAATTTGCCCATACTTCTTTACAATTTACTTATGATAGATAGTACTGAATTATTAAGTTCAACTTACATTTCAGCAGTTTTTTTTATTATACTACTTAAATATATGTAGGGACGAGAAAGATTCTTGTTTACTTCTATCCTATCATAGTATTTATCTTTCCTTTCCTTTCCTTTAGGTTTGACGTTTGAAACCCTTCAAGCTTTGTAAATATTGATAAAAAAACAAGAAAGAACTTTTAAGCTTTTGGGAAATACAAACATAACCTTTCGTCTATTGTTATTGTTACATTTACAATCGTTCAGGTAGAAAGCATCTGTAAGGCATCACAGTATCGAATACCTACAAATTATTTTCATCTCAGTGTCAACGACTTTTCAGGAGTTTTGGAGTGCTTTCTTGAAGCGTGAACATCTGGTGTGTTAGGCTTAGTTCGGTTGATTTCACACTTTATATAGGAACGTGTAGACCATCCATATCAAAAAAACTGGTTGCCTGTAAAGTCGGTATACGGGCGAAAGTTTTACGTGACAATGATTTTATGTCTGTCTCTCTCGCTCTTAGGCGGGCGCGTGCCTCTCACTCGCTCTCATTGTGAGCGCATAACGTGAGCGGAGCGTAACGCAGTTTCTTAAAGTGTCACCCGGCAAACCAATTTATAAGACGTTGTCACGTCAAAACCTGTGGACCTAGTAAATTAAACTAGGTATATTAAATTAGGGAGGTCAAATAAATATGCAAATAGGTAAAATAATACAATGAAATAAACAGGATACGTTCCTTTATAGCTAAAAACTTATATTTATACAAGCTGACCAGGCAGACGTAACCTGCATGATACCGACTGCAGCGCCATCTGCCGGGCTGATTTATGAATCTAAACTCTCCAGGGTGCCACCCGCACACAAAAAAATTCATTCAAATCGGTCCAGCCATTTAGGAGGAGTACAGTGACAAACATTCGTACAGTAGAATTATATATATAAAGATCATTTAGAAAAATCGTGATTAAAGAGCTATTTTCACGTTAAGTTTTTTAAAGGAATTATAATAGTACATTGTCATACAAGTGCGCTAGTATGCCCATCACAGACGAAGTTGTTGGTTGCAGCCCGAATTGAAGTCAAGGTCATAATTCAGCCGAGAGTGTAATGAGCAAAGCTCACGAGTGTGATACAACTGTTTTCAACACACTTGGAGGACTATAAGTACTTATATTAGTGTTAAAATGTTGTAATAAAGTTGAAATAAAATAAAATCTAATAGTTTTGATATGTTTTTAACAATTTATTTTTCTAAAAATAAGAACTTATTTTTCAGACATAAATTGTTCTTGCTAAAAGTTAAATAAATCTTTTAAGTAAAAGGCACTTGAGTGGAAATTGTCATTACTTATTAGTACATTAGAAATTATGTAAATATTGACTAACTATTGGTCGTGTAATAGTAGTTTCTTTACAGAATTGAAAGATCTCTTCAAGATTTTCATTCCAAATGACAGCTATCAAATTGTAAAGGGCTATATATCCGTAACAAGTAATCGTTGACTGGAAGTTACAGAAATAATGGATCTCATCAAGATCATTATTCCGGATTACAGCTGCCAAAGTATAAAGGGCCATATCTCCGTACCAATTTATTTTAGGTTAGAAATTCCTATACAGAAGTGATAGATCTCAAGTTGGGTGATTAGGTTTTACTGGCTAAAAATGGTTACAAAAATTTCTCTCTAATTCTCTCTCTCCTTTACTCTCTCTCTCTCTCTCTTATCTCTCTATCATCTCTATCTCTCCACCTCCCTCTCTCTGTCTACAAATAATAAATAATATAATATAATAATAATAATAAATAAAGTATAGGAAAGCGTTACTCTTGCACAAAACGTGAATGTTACTCTCGATTTTACTACCCATATTTTTTTATCGGCTTTATATCGTTTCTTAATTAAGGAGTAAACTCCAAAAAATAAAACGGGTTGCACTCCGGGATTGCCGGCAGACGTGAAAACTTGAATATTAACGTAGTGCAATCTTGATATTTTGGAATGGTGAGGGAATAATTTTGCACGAATTGCTTTAATTATCAGTATAAAAGTACTATCATTTATGTGGTAAAATACAATATTCATTTATTGCGCCATCGTTCACAAACATGACAATTTATATAACATTAAAAATTTTGCACTTCAGAACTTTCGTCGCACGGTAGAAAGAGAGGGGGATACTTCCTCTCCTACTCTCCCTCCGTCTTACGAATTTTCGACGAAACGAAGAAAAAAAAATTAAAAATGAAAAAAAAAAGATACAAAAAAAGCTAAGTCTAAAAGCACTGTTACGTTTACTGTTAAATATTATATTTGCTATTCTTTTTATAGCTGCATATATTTAAATTATGGCACGTATCTTTCCAGCAATAGTAGAAATTTACAAATCCTTATAGCTCCACTGGTATTGTGTAGTGGAACCACGAGTACTTGAAAATCATATTGCATCCACTAGCTAGTGGAACCTATAAGTGGAACCAACAGACTGTAAGGCTAAAATCAGTGTTGCTAATAACGCCGGCCCTGATGTCGCCATTTTTTTCAACTTAAGTAGCTTAGTGCAGCCGAATTTCAGCTACTGTAGCTTAAAGTAGTAGTCCACAAGTCAAAATATAACACTAGTTTACAAAATAATTTTTTTTATGTCCTTCCAGTGAATTTCATATCGTTTTATTTAGTGACAATAACTAAACGTAAACATATATTAGTTTTATTTTTATCACGTTAAAGAATCAAGTTATCAACACATTTTATTTTAAGACTATCCTGTGATATGGAGGGTCCAATGATATGGAGGGAACCATCTAACCACGAAAATGACTGTTACTTCTGTCTCACTAAGACATTTGGTTTTAATCAGAAGAACAAAAATAAAATTATATACGCAGATGTTCCTTCGGATACTAAACCAATCTACAGCTCAGACAAGCAACAACTTCCAGAGCCTCCCGGTTGTTCCAGCACAACATTGATGACTATCACGGAATCCGAACAAGATCAAATTCAAAGTCAATTTTGGAAATGTGACGTGTTGGATTTTTCTCAAATTTTTTTTTAAAACTCAATGCATCTCAAATGATATGAAAAAACACTTCATTTCAAGGACAAAAACCATGTAAACTAGTGTAATTATAAATGCACGTCATAGAATTACCCAATTTTTTAAAGCGTCCCTGATGTTTTATCTGTCCCTGGTCTTTTTCTTCTATTTCTGATCTTTATTTTTTTTAATTATTAGCTGGTAATAAATGACGTATGGGACATTTATGTCAAACCAAATATATACACGTACTAACAACGGTGATAGGATCTCCGTGACCCAAAATGGAACTGGAAGACCATTACAGTTTTTATCAGTATTTCGGTTTGTACGGAAAATATGGGAAAAAATCAAAAGTATCTGCGTCATGTAGATCCTACTGTCTTCATGAAGTTTATACACGTACTTACAATAAAAGAGGGTAAATATTGTATTAATAAAATTAAAACTGCGCGACCATGTTATTTGTACGATGCAAACGGTGTAAAAAACTAGTAAGTATAATATTTAAATTTGTTATCATATATGTATACATTACATACTGTACACAGAAATGGGAATCCCCGAATATTTTTCTCTTTCGCATGTCTGTTTTAACTTTGATCATGTTTGTTAACTTTGACGTGTTTGATCTTTTTTTTTTATCTAGGATAAGGTCACAAATATGTAGGTATATATTATTCAGAATCAATAGCAGAACATGTCTGCAAAAATAAAGGATTTTTTATCCTACTTTTCGTAAAGTTGTCCGGGCTGTAATACAGTAATTTGTGGAATAGTTAGTAAAACAACATACTTACCTACCTATCATACTTATAGACACATTTTGCAGTAGTTAATTGTCATATTCAACTAAAGAAGAACGGCATAAATAGACGGTGACCATAAATATCTATGTTTTCATTGAATGTTTTGGTTGTCATTATTTTTTGTTATATTTCATTTAATGAAAAATAAAAACATACGTAAATTTTGATTCGTATAATCGTACCTACAACGTATTTCAATTTGTGCCCTTTTAAATAAAATCCTGTATAAACTCTTCAAAAGGGGTCCCGCCAAAAAAAATTAAATTTCAACATTCTTAGGTAAACTACTATTTTTTTTAAAAAAAAGGGTTTTTCTTATTTTAGTAAAAAAATATAATAAAAACTTTTTCTGTTTAATATAGATTAAAATGCATTAACTTGAGATATATCAATTGCTAAATTCGGAGGAATAGTTATATTTGTACAATTTTGACCATAACTCAAAAACTGTGACATATAAAAACATGAAAAAATTGTAACGATCTGTGCAAATCATGACCACACTTGACCTATAGTCTAAATATAAAACTTTTATTTTTATGATTCAATTACTAATGCAAACAATATAGGGTCAACATAATGTATAACTTTGCCAAATTTCTACTTCAAATGTTACGAGATCAAAGACCGAAAGTATTTAACTAGGTGATGGTTAATGGTTAGGACACCCTCACCCACCGAAGGAAGGCTGGTGGCGTTTCCACTTTGCATTTCGTTTGAAAGAAACATTTTAAAAGCTTTAACTGAGCTAATTTCTTATCGACTCTGCTATGACTTACTAAAATTCAATATTTCTTTGATCACCGTGGCAGCAAAATGTGTTGGTAAGTACTGACATTAGATATTTTGCAGATAAGTAAATCAAGTTTTGCTTATGATTCTGAGTAAGTAAGTAGATACCTACTTAATTAAATAACATTGCATAAAAACAAAATAAAACAACAAACCTTATTTTATAAACAACATAAATCAAACTATTTTTGGCATGAAATAAAGTCAATATTTAATATTTCGTAAAGCATAAAATTTTGTTTGCCTGACTCGTTGCATAATTGACCGTATAAACACTTAAGTGACACTCAGTACGTGCCTAGAAAATTGAGCTATTTTAATATATTACTAGATAAAATATTTGTTTTAGCAAAATATGTACTTAGATATTTTTTGCGTTATTAATGAAATGGAGAAGAAGGTATTTAAAGTGTACATCGTTTTTTTTGCCAACGATTAATAGTAGGTACATTGTGTATTAAGGGTGGTAAGGATAAAATTACTAACGAGAGGTTATATAGAATCCGATTGCCAAAGGCTTTAATGATTCGAGTTTGTAATTTCCGTACCGCCCGTGTTAAACACAGTGTTTTTCGTGAAATTTGCGAGTTAATAAATAACATTTTTATTTAAGCAGATAAATAATTACACATACCAAAACACAAATAAAATGGCGGTAGCAGAAGTAGAGAAAACAAACCAGCTGGCTAGAAATGTATGAATTGATAAGTTTTGTCTATAGTTAATTCAAACTTTTAGTTTATACTTTAAACAGATAGCTTTTAAACATACTTGATAGAATAGCCGCGTCACTACGCCTCTGGGTTCTATGAACGCTCGCTTTTCTTTGAGAAAAGTAAAATTTAAAAGAAAAACCCGTGGGAGTAATTAAGGGCTCAGCATCCGCTTTGGGTGACCGTAATGACACTGTTTACGAGTAAGTGTGATGAAAACGTATTTTTTACGCCATAAAGAACGTAGAATATTAGACAGCATATAGCATATGGCCTAGAGGCCAGAAAAAAATTTAAAAAAAAAAGAAAAAGTGTAGCTTTGGATAGTACTTCAAAAATATATTTTTGCTCCCATGCGTGTGTCCCATACGTACCAACGGAAGTGGTTGATTTTGTGCCCCACATCCGTCTAACTTCAAATTCATCTGCTCGAAAAATTAAAAAAAACAACACTAAAATAGAAATCTACGATTTTTCAGTATACCTACCAACGAAACAAGTTTTGCCGGTTTTTCACTTAGGTACGATTTCACCCCTATAATTGAATAAGTTGCCTATTGTAATGGCAGTGCATGGAGGGACACCGAAATGCTAATAATATTTCTAAGTTCCTTTAATTTAGTCCCTCTTTCAAAAAAAATCAAAAAAAAAAAATTAGAAAAAAACTGACCCACTTTTCCAACTCTCTTCGAATGTACTTGTAATTATAGTAACGGCGCACTTCATTTGAGAGCGTTTCTGTCAATTTAATTGCCTTCAAATAAAACGGCGCCACCATCCACATAAGGGCAACCGAAATCACATCCTGTGTAGTTGCACGACACGTAACACTATTTCTTTTTCTTGCCTGAAAAGATAAGTTTATTGTGCTGTAAGTGACGTCTTTAATGCATCGCGAGAAACTGGGGCGCTTTACCACTTCCTTGTTGAAGTGGTGTTTTAAAGTCTTGGCTAATTCTTAAGTCGCTTTTGGGAAAAAAATTTAGAACAAAAATATTAAATTAATCGCAATCTATTTATTTATTCATGAGAAGAGAGGTTAGCCGGGTACAGGTGTAGTGCCAATAGCCCATACGGTTAGCCGTGTAGTGTCAAATTGGACCCCCCGACCGAACTGTCCTGCCGACCGACCTCGGCATGGTCGTAAAACTATAGTTAGGCGGCCTCGGCACGTACTAACGGCCCCAGATGACGATCTCGCTGTCCGGATAGCGAGATTAGTCTCTACGACCTCCCCTTTTAGGGCCTCCCCCCTAACACGTCGCCGACGTCCCCAGGTTCGTATATATATGGGCTGAGGTTCCTTCAGAGTCTTGCCCCAAAAAGTGAGACAGTAATTGCTGCAGCAGCCAACTGCATTGCCAGTTCAGAAAAGAAAAAAAAAATTTAAAAGATTTTTTATTCTAAAATAATACTTTTTGGTTTGAATTTGTTTATCTTTTTGTAGTTAAATTTTTTACCTATTACTTTTTTTTTTGTTTGTATTCATTTTTTTCTAAACCTGTTATAAGATAGGAATGGAAAGCTATCGAAGAACTTTCAGACAATGAAACGAAAGCTAAGCGAACACTTCTTCTAATAAAGTAAATTAATTTTCTATGAGGGGTTGAGGAGACAGGGGATAGTAGGTGTAGCTTCAATATAAAACTTAAAACATATTTCGTAGTTTTAAGAGCAATCACAGTACCTACCTAATATTTCCGCACCAATAAAGTTTTGTGACCCTAGCAAGATATTATATAAATGAATAATATTTTTTTTAAAAAGGTTACATATTTAAGGTCAATGTCATCTAAACTAATATAATAAAGCTGCAGTATGTTTGTTTCTGTTCGAACACGCTAATCTCTGAATCTATACCAGTCGAATTTGAAAAATCTTTTTCCATTTGATAGACCCATTCTCGAGGTAGCTTAAAGTGCAACCCTTAGAAGTCGAGCAAAAAGAAAATTAGTCAGAAAGAATCCTGACCGTAGTAGTGTAGGAAAGCAATGCGACGGGCGATGGCAGCAAGGGAAAAGCCAGAACGTCTGCCAGGTCAGCTGGTATTCTATTATAATAATTCATTAACTTTGGGATACCCCATTGTTGTAGAGATAATGTATAGAACTTGCTTTGGATTATCTTAATGATCTCAGTCTCAAATAAGTAGCCGCTGTCAACCGCTAAGATGATAGATGACGAAAGTTTTAGTATCGCAATATAATTATTATACAAATAATGTATATATATAATAAATTATACATATGTTTAGATTATATAATAGAATATTTTACATCTGTGAATACACCAACTTCTACTGCTACTGCTACTATTCACAACACACTACAAGCTCATCCTACTAATGTTATAAATGTGAAAGTTTGTAAGTATGGATGGATATTTGTTACTCAATAACGCTTCAGACACTGGACGGATCGGAATGAAACTTGGCACACCTATAGATTAGGGCCTAGAATAGCACAAAGGCTACTTTTGATGCCGAAAAATTCAAAAGTTCCCGCGGAATTCACTATAACCGAGCTTAAACGAACTATAGCTATAGCTACAGCTTGATATAGCAAACTGCATTAGTGTAATTAAGGAGTAAATCACAGTATTAATACTGGAGTCCCACGCCGATAACCGAGTTTAGGGAGCCGCTGGCAATGTCTAGTTCACACATATTGTAATGTGTTTATAATATGATATATATTGAAAAAAAAAAGATTATGCAATGTTCCTACATATCGATTATCCCCAGCTCCCCCTTTCTTTACCTGACCAACATATTTATAACTTTTGTAGGTGGAAGTTAGATTGGAACGCAGTCGGAAAAGTTATCCACTTTCAGTTACTTAGCGTTCGCGAACTCAGTAGTCTAGACACCTTAAGGGTAACTTTCTTTGGTAATAAATTAGCCACAATTCTTTTCTTCTAATTTAATTTCTTTCTTTTTTCTACAATAAAATTTTACTTAATTTTTTTCAAAAATCCTCTAGACACGATTCCGAATCGAATGACAATTCACTCATATTTTTCCGAGACTGCTGAAAAAAGTTGAACAAAAAAGCACTTTGTTGATTAGACTAATAGTACCAATGTGATTTTAGTTTTGGAAAATTTTGCGTTTTAGGAAAAAAATAACCTCTAAGGCGAAAGAGGGATAATCAAAAATTGTATGAGAAGAAATTTAAATCAAGCTAGTGTTACCATATTCTATTAAATTATATCTAAATCTATCACAGTCTCAAACTTAACTACCTCCAACAACATATATCACTAAAAATGCAAAACAGTGTCTGCAAAGTTATAGTGTCTTCAAAAAGTAAATCTAACTACTTTCTTTTTATCTTTTAATGCTTATAAATACCTATTGTGTTTTGTATATTTTTTGGGAAAAAGGACGCAAAAAGATAATTAAATAATTTGTCTTATACAATAACTAATGATTACAAAAAACTATGTACAAGCCTTGTTTCGTACGTAGTTCGACCTGGGCACACTATTTACAACACTAATTTAACCGAGGGAATCCCCCAAAAAATTTCGTAAAAATTAATAGGTAGATAGGTAAAAACCAACAGTATATAAAATCATTTACAACCGTACTAAACATAATTAATGTATTCTTTTGTATGTTACAGGAAATGTATGAAACGTAGAAATTGTATAGAATGTCGAGAGAATTCAGGTAATCTGTTAAATAATATTCGTCAGTTCTTTAAAGCATACATATCCCAGGAAACGTATGCATTTCCTGGATATTGAATATACAATTAAGTAAAATCCGGTTCATGGTTCCTGAGAAATATGTGGACCAACATAGGTACACATACATAAATTTATATAAACGTACATTATGCATACATTTATGAAATTTGGCACATCTGCTTAGAAACCTACATCAGCTAACATTTTAGAGCAATTCTACCAATATCACTTGTTTGTGTACATTCATACATCCTCCGGGTGGAATTGATACCCTCTTTTTTTATGAACTTGATTGAAAAGTCCCAGCACATTCAAAACTTACATTAACCCAAGGCTTTTTAGGGTTTTCTAAACAACTAGGAACTAAATATAGGAAATCTTATAATTTTGATGCCTAAACCTATCTGTTTGCTACCTAGGTACTACTACTACATTTATTTTCCTATTCATTGTTTTCACCAAATAACATCCAACGGAAATCTTAGTAAATAAAGCAAAGCTTTCGCCTGTTTACTTTGAATTAATATAATTGGAGCACAGGGGAGTAAAAGGTTCAACAACATTTTAATTATTACCTCCGTAAACATTATATGCACGAATTAATGTCACAGTCGTGAGGAAAAATAGGGCATTTCATTAATTTATCTTCTTTTCATGATTGTCGTTGAAAAGGTCTTAATATGGGGTGTTTGCTCTACTAAAGAGCACAATGGAAATTAACAATACAACGCTCTGATTTCATATCCGGTCATGACATTTAGAAGATTTAAGAGTCCTTAGGATTAGGAAAAATTACTAGGTTCTGCACGCGGATCCGCTGGCGCTTAATTCGGTTATCGATGTGAAATTTTGAATATGCGTAAGTAGAATATATTGAAGGTCGATCGGTGGTGGCCTAGTGGTTTCGGTGTCTGCCTAGCGTTCGGAAGGGCGGAGGTTCTAGCCCACAAATAACAATCAGTCTTTTTTTCTGAAGTAAATTATTTATTTACACCACTAGCTTTTTGGTACAAGAGGTACGTAGAAGTCAACGCACTGCGCTCGCCCAAGGGAAGGGAAAATATAATTGCGGATGCGGCTGTGAATATACGCAACATCCCTGGTACTAAGGTTGGGAAGGAATATTGATATACAAAGCCATAGATGTATAGGATAGGAATAGTATTCGGCTATGTTTTTGTACGAAATTTTTAATTATCGTCTTAACTGCTTTAGGCGCAAGGTTGAATATTTGTTGCACATGAAGCTGCCATAATATGTACTTAAATCGCAAACGAAAAATTTACCTAATTCATTTTTAGAAGAATCAACCGATACGAATATCAAATTTCCCAGCTTTTGATTTGAGGTATTGTTGCTACCTACATAATTAAGCTATTTAGCCTTTACGTTACAATAATTATCTCAATTTAATGATTTTGAAGAGGTGATTTCGAATAAAAAAAAACTATGGAGCTAAAATCACAAATCATGTTTCTGAGCTGTCAAGGTCAAGAAGAATGTCTAGAAATACATGACGCTTAGTTTTAGATCGTTAGCTCTTAGTGTTGATTGGTATTCTTAAACAAAATAGTAGCATTTTTTTCAATGCCTTGTCTTAACATATCCGTTCCGTTCCAGCGTCTTACCAGCCAGCGTTCCACTGCAAGGACACAAGGAACTAGTCACATAGGAGAAGAACTGTCGATGAGAAAGATCTAAGGAGTGCTCAAAACTGCGGGCTGGAACAGCGCAAACGTTCAAAAAGGTAGTAAATGAAGAAACGGAGGGTCCTCAACCACTGGAAGGTATGCGGCGTTTCCAGTCCGTATTAGTGAGTACTTCTAGTGGTATCCCGTCCCGTGGTATGGCATTCCTATGTGTGCCTATTACCTATGCCCAAGATACCAGTAAGACAGAGTAGATAGGACAGGTAGTGTAGGACTTCGCAGTCTAGGATGTGGAGTGGGAGGGATAGAGCCGACCGGTACCAGCACCCTTAAGCCAGCAGGATCATAAATATATACAAGTGTAAATATATACAAGAAGGGAAAAATTACTGCTTTGCCGTTTGTGGTCTGCGTGCTGGCTTCTAAAACTCTTCTGTGTTCTGATTCTTCTTGGATAGTATTCATTTGCACCAGCTTATTCGGTTTATATCCGTGTAGCTTTAGTAGTTTCCAATTAGTATTACAACTCTTTTCCTTTGTTGCTTAACTGGCGTTCCAACTTATGCATTTTGTTGTCTTGTAATCAATCAAAACTTAATAGGTATCTTTTACTCAGTACATTTTTCTTTAAAACGACATTTAACCGATAACATTTTCTTTCAACGTTATAGAATAAAAACGAAGATTATTCTTTAAGTTAAATATTTTCTAGAAACAGAATGACGTTACAAACTTGGCAAAAAAAAACGACAAAATACCTTTATATCCACCACAAACCGAACGCACCGAACCTTTAAAGAATTCTTAGTACATTAAAGTCATTGAATTCAACAAAGATATCTCAAATGCAACTTTTCATTCGCATAATACTTTGGATTCAGAACGATTAACTACCTAATTAGGCGAAAAGGTAGAAATCGGTAAAAATCCCACTCATCTTGGTAGTTTTCGCAGTCTGACGGTTCTATTATTGACTACCCAGACGTATCCGAATTGTGTAATGAACTGTGCAGGTGACTTCACTAGGAACGGGCGTTGACTGTCTCTTGCTGGCTCTAGGTAGCTTTTAGCATCTTAATTAGGCTTGAGCTGGCAACAAGCACTATTCTGTATTTCTGTCTGTTAAATATTGACAGAAGCCAGGCTTGAAAACCGACAGTTGAATGGCCACTAGTTCGACAAACTACCGCCAATTTACATTGGGCCAACAAGGAGAACTGTGGTCTAAGCCTCCTTCTTCAAGGAGAGGCCTCGTCTTCAGTGCGCTAACTACAAGGGTCTGCGTATTATTTCTTATACAATGCCATGGGCATCATTACAAACTATTCCTTAGAACTCAACCTACTGAGAAAGCGGTAGAAGACACACTGGGAGGCAGTCTCACTTAAGACTTTTTTCAGTTCATTATCGCTTGTACTTTTGGGATTGTCAAAAGCTCGTCTTTGAACGGAGTCAAAAGGGTCTAGTTAATATTCAGGTGCACCCACCCACCCACATATGGCAATATTCCTCCTTGTGATATCGGATTTGCGACTTAGCTTTGTTCCGAGGTGAAGCATAACTTCGCTCTATTGAGTAGGTACCAAGTTTCTTGAACGCCAACTTGACTGTGCCTTCTAAATGATCTTGGAATCGGACGTTATAACAGATGTCGACACCAAGGATTCTAAAGCTCTACGATATAATAAGAGGTGTATTCCAGAATGGTGCAACCGCAATAAATGTGATTTTCTTAGAGTAGCGAACGCGCAGATTTGTCTTAGTCGGAGTTACCCTGAACCTCGAAACTTGATTCGAAATCAAATTAATGGAAATTCCATAGAGACATTTAATTATAATGTACTTGTTCAGTTTTTAAAATGTCAAACATGACATCTAACAAACATCGGCCAACGGAATGTAAATAGAAGATAAATTCTTTCTTTACCACGTATTAGATTTTGGATTGGTATCAAAAGTATGCTAGTTTAAAAAAAAGCAGTATTGCCCAACTATGAATCTTGATCCATGTAACACAGGTGCAATTAATATGTTTCCGGCTCTTCGCCAGCTAATACCGCAGCACTCTCTCCTCGCACGCTCTGCTTGAGCGCTGCTCACAAAGCATATCAAACGGCTCGCTGTCTTGCTTCTCGCCACCTAACTTTTCTTTTGTGTTCTGAAGTCTAAAATATGATCCGAATTCCTTATGCCCGAATTTCATTTATTCGACACCAGAAAAAATTTAATTTATAGAAACTATGTACCTTTACGCACATAAAACTAATTACTCAACTTCGACATTTTATGAAAAGATAGCAAATGAATAATTTGTTGTAAATGATATTTATTTATTATGTAATTTGGGTGACCAACATGAAAAATACTACATTATTATTATACTACATTGATCAAAATTCTAGCGCAACGGTTACAATGTGAGTATGTTTATAATTAAAGGTTACCACAGCATGTATTGTGTTTCAATTGTCAAATATAATCATAAAATTAACTTAATAATGATTTAATTTAGTGGATGTCAATAAAAAATTGAATTTAAAAACAAATGTTAAATTATATAAACTGAACAATACTTAAAAGTAACAAGTATAATGTAAATGTGATAAATTAAAATTAAGCAATAATATTCTTTTAGATTTAAGAAAATTATATTTTTAAAGTACAAACTTACTTACATAATATGGGTGGCTCAATGTCAAATAAAAATAAAAAATAATTTCTCTAGTCAAATTAGTTATTAAAATAATTAATATTGCGGTTAAGTAAACCTGTGGCGTTGCAAACCGAATATTTGAATAATAAAAATTCTGTGAAAATTCGTCTTAAAGTACCTACTTCGGAATATCGATAGGTAACCCTTAGTTCGGTTGAATTGGACCAAGTTTTTTCGTTTGCAGAAAGTAAGAGACTTTAAAAAGAATTAACTGGATTTTCGACACTCTAGATCAGAACTTAGGAAATGGTAGCATACTGGGCCACCGAGAGAGGGGGGGGGGGGGGGGGTGACGGGTGGATTTTCTCTCTGCGGCCCATAAGTAATTACTGGTATCTATTAGTTGTCCTTTTTGCTGTGAAGTGGAAGGCGAAGTATTTCGTATTTATTTTTCTTATTTTAAAAAACCCTATGGTCTAAGAGCCCACGACACTAAACCTAGTTCCATAAGACTACTAGATAATATATATAATTAGTCATGTCATTAATGGGGAACACGAAATTGCGATGCTGCAATGCAAAAAATCTAATCCGATTTCTAGTATGATAAGATTCCCAAGATTCGTTTGTTCCTCGGAACAGGGGAGTGGTAGAACTATATGATAGTGCAATGCTACAAGCCCCCCTGATTGGCCTTATAAGTGGCAGCAGTACAATAAGTGTCGTCTCGTACTTAGGTATCTAGTATGATTGATCTCCTCAAAAAACCAAAGCTCATCTGTAAGATCATCAATTTCTGTGTTAGAAAAACCACTGCTGCATTTATAAACGGTGAAGAAAGTGGTTGCTGCATCGATATAAGGTCGCCCTCCGCGCAATTGGATTTCGCGTAGTTCGATAAGAGTACCAGACGATATATATATGTCGGCGGCCGATCGTAAAATCCGGCAGATCACGAGAGTCCTAGGCAGATCGTAAGGTACGGAATAGAAATTATAATATAACTGAACAGATGATGATTAGCTTGGCTGGAACTATACGATACTATACTAGGACTATACGATAATGCAGGCCTTATCAGTGGCAAAAGCAAAGGATTTCAACGGTAACAACTCATAAATTATAGAAAAAAAAAACCGACATGCACTTGACGTACAATCTTTTTTTTAAAAAATCCTTATTCGAACCACTCCCCAAATATAGTTTCTGCAAAAGCTCATAGCTGGCAGCATCCAAGCACCAATGTTTAACGTAGTAAATTTTTCAGGAAAGTAGTTGCTAGCCGAACACGGATTGCGAAACAGCTTTTCAATTTGCGACCGTTTTACGCAAGTCATGTTTGCGATTTCACGTGTACAAATTGAAAATTAATGGAATTTTATGAGTACCTACTACGTCATATTACGCCCCAATCGCCCCCATCGCAAAACACCACTGATTAAAAGTGTTACGAATTAAAAAACTCATCCCTTAAGGGGCGAGAATATCGTCTCTTGAATGTTCTAAAGACCTATATATAAATTAAAAAATTACTATTCTTACAAACTCAAACAATAACAAAACGAAAACTATTGTTTGTAGTCTTGTTTGTTCTTAATAATTGTGTTGTAAGATTTATAACTACAATACACATATTCTCTAAACAAACAAAACTTAGAGAAAAGGTAAATAATTATAATCTATAGAGAGAAGGGCACCCTGACTATTCACCAGTCACCTATGCCCTGACCGGTGATTGAACTCTACTAAAAACCAATTTCGTAACATGTTTATAGCGAGCTTTATGACATTTTGACATGTTATTATAATATGTAGGTTATAGGAGTTAAACTGAACAAAGTCTTTATTGGTTTTAATTATTTTGTCCAAATAATAGTTTTTTTTTAACTCGGTGGTCAGATTTGATGACAATTGAAAAAAAAAATTGGAGATGTTTTAATGAAATCTGTCTATTGTCTTGTTAATGTAAACCAACGCGTGAACAAGTTAATTAAAGAAGTTTAGTATAAAGTGATAAAAGTTTTTTTCCGATATTTCGAAATATATGATCGTGGTCACCAGGGTGACATTATGCGAAGCAAAGATGACTTATAACTTTATAAGTCTAGATACTTACCGTGTCCGAAAAAATATCAAACGGAGTGTTGCGAGCCATTTTCCTATCGCTGTGTGTGTAAATCAGCTAATACGACTATCATTTTTACATCTGTGTACGTAATTTCGGTGTTACCAA
Organism: Apoda limacodes; assembly: GCA_946406115.1. NCBI lineage: Eukaryota > Metazoa > Arthropoda > Insecta > Lepidoptera > Limacodidae > Apoda > Apoda limacodes. Next base: position 17,338,216 of record OX291559.1, read on the forward strand.
CCTTAAAGTGATTACCACGAATTGGGGTTTTCTTATTTTTATTCGGTACCACAATTTATTTTCACTTTCGATGACCCCCTGTGGTGAATCATTATTTTGAGATAGAACATAAGCCTTTGAAACAGTAATCTGCTGACCATGGCCATGTAATGCATGTTAAAACCTTAAAGTATGTTCTAAATATTATATACTGTAGTGCTAAAATATAGATGGATGTACAAAATAAAATCCGTCCTTCTCTGCCATGGCATCCGTGCGCGCCCTGTACGTTATTCATAGGACTCACTATGTGACAACATTTTTTTAACATAGAAAGCTATCGCATCACAGGCCATGGAAATCGTTTTGTTCGCCAAATGTCAAGAAATAAAATGTTCTACCTCCAGGGCATGTGCAGCCAATGCGTTAAATGCGGATAGTAAGTACCGCCAAATTTAACACAGAGCGCATTCATTTTAAGTCAACAGATAAATGGATTGCGCGCGTAGAGGTCATCAATGCATAAATACTTTATCAACCTGAAATAGTGTAATGTTTTAAGTGACGTTAAGTGAAAAATATGTATTGTCGTTTCAGTATTCGCCTTACTAAACTTAAGATGGGAAATGAACGTAACTACAGACATGGCAATACAGACAGAAAAATATTTGTTGTTTGTTTTGCCAATAATTTATTTTGATAACTTAGTTTGTAACTCAAATATAGCAAGCAATTTAGTGTAATAACTTTTGAAAAGTAATTTTTTATCATCATCCTTTTTTTTGTAAATAGTAGGTATAGCACGACTTTATTGCACGAATCGACATTTTTAATAATTTACGCGGGAGCACAGTTCGCGTCGACGCACAGATTATGTATGATGTAGTGTGACGGCAGGAACCTTAAAATTCAGGTACTCGGGTTGGCTCGTTTTGTGAATTCAGGTACTCGGATTTGCTCGTTTTGTGTGCCCGAACACGGTATCTTTGATGCGAAGCTTGTTTATTTCAAAAATAATTAAATTGAAAGATGGTTGTTTTTTTTTATGTAACCTGTTCAGCCCACAATGCCCAAAGAAAATGAATACTCCTGGTTTTCTCTAAGGACTACAGTACGGGGTTCTTCAAGAAAGAAGTTATTGGATTTTTGAAGGGTCGGCAACGCGCGAGTGATACTTCTGGTGTTGCAAGTGTCCATAGGCCGCGGTGACCGCTTTCCATCAGGCGGACCGTGTGCTTGTTTGCCACCTTAGTTGTATATAAAAAAAAAAAACAGGCATTTGTCAATTATCTTTATTATTTATCTATCTAAACTTGTCTTTGTCGGTATGTCGATTAATGTTATTTTAACGATTTCGATGAAATTAGGCTGTGAAATACACCTCGAGAAAGGCTTCTCAAAAATGTCAAGTAGAATTCAGATTAGGGCACTCATACTGTCTATTGGATACTATGCCAACTCACTCCCATTTAAAGCCAAATGTACTAGTCAATTCCTGACTGCTCCCAAAATTATGTCATCCTCATTACAGCCAATTTACTGGTTCCAGATCTTCCTTGCGCTGCCCTTATGAATTTCCAGGAAAATAATAATTTTTTTGTCTTTCTCTGTCTTTCATAAAACAAACTCTTTTACCGTTCAGTATCTTATATTCCTTTCAAACCACATTTCTTTTTGCATTCATTACTTATCTTCTGTAGCCATCCATCCCTTGTTTATTGCACGTAATTACCTACTTCTTTCACCTTACACTACTTATCTCACCAAACTTTATTATTTTAATCCCATTCTTAAGTTCATTTTATATTTAAACCTCCCGTTTAATTTGCTTACAAACCCATCACGTATATTCGCCTTTAGCATGATTTTTACTTTATTCTATGCATGTGAGCCTGAGTTATCGATAACTTCAAATGGCGTGCAGACATGCAACACCCATTTTTAGCAAAGAAAAAACTCGCAGTCGTCTTTTTTCATACACTTTTGGATTGTCAGAACTTCGAAGGTCTAAGGTGTTTGTCATTTTTAAAATCGACTTTACTGTCCTATTTCAAGATTCATACTGGAAAAAAAAACGTAAGTAGCAAGTACTTCTACAGGGAGATTTTGCTAGAAAATAAGAATAAAAGAAATAAAGTATTTGTTTTTAAATATCTGTAAAAATATCGCTTAGAAAAATAATTCCCAACCCTCTCGTTTTTCAAATCTTAATTGTAAGTAACTCTATCAAAAAGAAATAATATAGAATAATTAAAGCTAGTAATTATCCCTGTGGACACGTAGTCCGACTGCTTTGTCCGATGGATCGGACCACGAGATATTTTTTTTTCTGTTGGTTCGATTATGGATTCGGACCATAAAAACTACGGTTTTCTTGGACCACGTAGTCCCACCAATCGGACGACCTGAACTTTGGTTTTCTTGTTAGTTCGATTAAGGAATCGGACTACAAACATGATTTATTTCTTAGACCACATGGTCCAACTGTCGGACCATGCGTTCCAAGAAAGCAACTTGTACACTGCGGAGTATTTTATAAGTTATTTTGGAACGAAGTTCCATATGGCGCATTACATACTTAGATGATGGTATAGATAGGCAGATGGTGGTGCGAGAAAAATTATGTCCGCGACACTTTTAATATTCAAATAATGCTACGTTACAGTTGTAGTTAACACACACGGCCATGCATGCAGTGTGGTGTGGTTTGAAGTGTATCTTTTAGAAGTTGCTTTTGCAGTGGGAGACAATCAGCGAGATGCTAGCTGTCAAACTAGAAAGGTCTATATCTCCGGAACTATTGATCGTAGACTAGTAGTTTCTTTACAGAAGTGATAGATCTCATCAAGAACTTCATTTCAGATGACAGCTTACAAACTAGAAAGGTCAATATCTCCGTAATTATTGATCGTAGACTAGTAGTTTCTCTACGGAAGTGGTAGTTTTAATCAAGATCTTCATTTCAGATGACAGCTGTCAAACTAGAAAGGTCTATATCTCCGGAACTATTGATCGTAGACTAGTAGTTTGTTTACAGAAGTGATAGATCTCATCAAGAACTTCATTTCAGATGACAGCTTACAAACTAGAAAGGTCAATATCTCCGTAATTATTGATCGTAGACTAGTAGTTTCTCTACGGAAGTGGTAGTTTTAATCAAGATCTTCATTTCAGATGACAGCTGTCAAACTAGAAAGGTCTATATCTCCGGAACTATTGATCGTAGACTAGTAGTTTGTTTACAGAAGTGATAGATCTCATCAAGAACTTTATTTCAGATGACAGCTAACAAACTAGAAAGGTCAATATCTCCGTAATTATTGATCGTAGACTAGTAGTTTCTCTACGGAAGTGGTAGTTTTAATCAAGATCTTCATTTCAGATGACAGCTGTCAAACTAGAAAGGTCTATATCTCCGGAACTATTGATCGTAGACTAGTAGTTTGTTTACAGAAGTGATAGATCTCATCAAGAACTTTATTTCAGATGACAGCTAACAAACTAGAAAGGTCAATATCTCCGTAATTATTGATCGTGGACTAGTAGTTTCTCTACGGAAGTGGTAGATTTAATCAAGATCTGCATTTCAGATGACAGCTGTCAAATTATAAAGAGCTTTATCTCCGGAACTATTGATCGTAGACTAATAGTTTCTTAACCGAAGTAATAGATCCCATCAATATCTTTATTTTACATGACAGTTGTCAAATTAGAAAGGGCTATATTTCCAAAAATATCAGTTTTTGACTTGTAGTTCCTTTACAAAAGTGATAAATGTCATTATTTTGGATGACAAGGTGTCATGATTAACAGATTTTACTTAAATTACGTTAAATATAAGTCTAATTAGTGCACTAACATATAACTATAGCAAAATTACTTTGTTCCAAGCGGCTGTCCTACGAAACCACTCAAACTTTGTCAAAAAACGACTATTTTGATATTAGTTTACAAGATTTTGAAATTTGACAGCTTTTTTTAGCAATTTTGCTTTAGTAACTAGTGCTTTAGCTATCAAGTTTAACAGCTGTTGTTAAAGAGGGAAATAAATCCATTAACAATTTTCCGTAGGTAGCGATAAGTGCTTACTGGCCACCGTATGTAGCGATAAGTACTAGCACTTGATCTCCCATGCCCATGATTATATGTATGCATGTCGATGTCAAAGGTAAATGTCAAGAAATAGCAATCTGTCATAATTTTTTTACATTTCTTTTTGCTTGTAATTCAACATAATATTTTATCATTATGGACGTGGGAGAAAAAATTGACTTACAAAGTCGCGACTTACAAAGCGATCTAATTTACTTAAAACGCAAAGGCGGAATAGTGTTGCTACACAGCGGATACCAATTTTACCGCAACAAAACTTACAAAAATGGGTCATTACTCTGGGTGTGCAGCAAAAAAAGAGCAGATAAATGTCGGGGCACTATCACTATACGGGTAAGCTAACTTTCTAAAATGTAGGTATGCTATTATGCTATGCTAATGCTCTGTTATGCTAGTGTTCCGTATGTCTGATGGAAATAAAATTGGTTTGTCTGTTTGTTGCTCTGTTAGCTTATTATTTGATTAAAATCTTATATCAAGTCGCCTAAGGGGAGAAAGAGGGAAAGGGGGAGGGGGCAGGCGCCTTACACCTTTCCCCACTGCCGGAGGTGCATAGTTTTTTTTAATATTACATGTTTAAACTTTCAAATTTTAACTAAATGGTTTAATTTTGGAGCACTGATTTCAGAATTCCAAGTTATAGCTGATGCACAGTTAAATTATTTCAGGATTCCACCATAACACATTCTAGTGAACATTCTTGTGTTCTTGATGTTCATAAAAATGAAATTGACCAACAATTTTATTTAATGAAAGAGGCAGCTGGTAACACCTTAATACCTTTAAAGCACATCTATGATGAACATGTGACACCACTAAAGGATGCTGGTATTGAACTAATTACAAAAATACCAAGATATAGTTCAGTTAAAACTGGATTATTCAATAATAGGAGAAAAAGTCATCAGGTAACAAAACTAACATATGCAAACCCCATGGAGGTAGAGGTTCCACCGAGATTTAATCGTTTTCTTTTAGCAGATTATGCTCATGAAGAAACACGCATAATCACATTTTGTTCACAACAGGCAAGAGAACTTATACCTACACTAAAATATTTTTTCGCAGACGGTACTTTTCATAGTTGCCCTCGGTCATTTGACCAATTATACACGATTCATGCAGATTTTGGTTCATCAACACAGTTTATTAACGTAGTCCCAGTCATTTATGTTCTAATGTCGAACAGAAAAGCAGAAAGTTATGAAATACTCTTCCGTATAATAAGATCTCAAATACCAGCTTTCAACCCTCAACAATTTATGACGGACTACGAAGCAGCAGCAATGAAAGCTATAAGAAATATATTTCCGCAGACCCAGATAAAAGGTTGTTTTTACCATTACGCGAGAGCGTTGTGGAGGCAAGCTAAAAAATTTAAAGTGACAAGAGAACAAAGCCAAAAACGAATTGTGGCTCTGGCTACTATGCTACCGTTCTTACCACCGTCATTAATAAGTGATGGTTGGTCGTATATAAGAAATGATATGCCAAATGATGACAAAGGCTTGAAAAATTTTGAAACATATATGGAACTTCAATGGCTTAAAAGCGATGAATTCATTGCAGAGTGGTCCATCTTTGGAGAGCTTATTCGAACTACGAATTGTTTAGAAGGGTGGCACTCCAAAATAAATAAGTTGGTTGGAAAAAGGGTCCCAAATATGATTACTCTTCTCAATATTTTAGAAAAAGATTCCAAATTTTATCAAATAAAAATGAAAGGCGGCCTCCTCGAGAAACGACGAAAGGAAGTAATTCGTCGTAATGAATTTATTTCTAGAACAAACTCCATGCTCGTGGATTCTGATATGGACGTCGGATTTTTTTTGGAAAGATTGGCGTGGAAAGGCTCCCTTTTTAAAACTTGATAAGTTACCTGGAGGGCGAATTATTAGAAAAAAATGTTTTGTTACGAAGTTATTGTTATTTTATGTAATGTTTATGAAATAATTATTCATGACACAATCAATAACACATTATATTCTTTATATGTTCGAATCTGACACTATCCGTTTCTGTTTTGTTTTGAAACTTTTATAAAAAATATTTTTGAAATCAACTTTTATTAATTATTATCACTACTATATTATAAAACAAAGTCCTAGTCCTCTTAGCCCTTTCTAGTTTGACAGCGTTCATCCGAAATAAAGATCTGAAAGAGATCTATCACTTCTGTAATGAAACTACTAGTCTATTATAAACTTTTTTGAAATTGCAGCCCTTTCTCGTTTGACAGCTGTCATCCGAAATAAAGATCTGAAAGAGATCTATCACTTGTGTAATTAAAATACTAGTCTATCATCAATAGTTTCAGAGATACAGCCCTTTGTAGTTTGACAGTTGTCATCCGAAATAAAGATTTTTAAAGAGATCTATCACTTCCGTAATGAAACTACTATTCTACGATTAATACACACACACAAACATACACTTTAAAGTAGGGAAAACTATGTAGACAAGGACATTTTTCTGTTGAAAACTACGTGAAGACCATTTAACACGACTGTACACACAAAGCGAATGTGTCCTAAAGCGAATAAAGGACCCATTTACGCTTAGACCGCTGAATCGATTTATATAAAATTTGGTATGGAGATAGTGATGGTTTGTCCGACTGGGATCGGACTACGGAAATTTAACATTTCCTTCTCCTCCTATGATCGAACAAATAAAAGTTGAGATTCCTCGTAGTCCGATCAATCGAACCATCACTAGAAAAAAAAATATGTGGTCCGATCAGTCGGACAAAGCGGAATTTCAAATTCTTGTAGTCCGATTAATCGAACCAACAGGAACAAAAAGTCCTCATAGTCCGATCCATCGGACAAAGCAGTCGGACGACGTGTCCACAGGGGTAATTATAGTCTGGTCAAAATAGACATTTATTTATAATATTTTCATTTATTACCCGTTGAATACGCTTCTTTATTCTGTACATGGAGCTCCAAAAAAATTGCTTGCCTATGCAACCTACGTTACTTATCTTTTGCAAAACTAACGCGTAGTAAGAAATGTAATTAGCTTGTCTTCGTACAACCTCGGCTTCTGCTCACCAACATTTATATCGAGTATATTACCAGATTCAAGCGTGGCTTGGTAATCGACTGGACCCAGAATAAAGGGGTTGAACCCTTCGGCCACTTTCGAAACAGGTTTTCAAGAAAGAAAAGTAATTTCTTCTACTGAAACCCGGTTTCCAAAAAGGAACATTACTGTAACAAAATTATCCTGTTTCGAAACTATTTCCAAAACTCGAAAGTCCTTAATATAATACAAGAAAGATGGTCCATTTTTAATTGCATACTTTTCTGCAGCTGGCAGTAGTTTGTGGATTGGTTCCAATATATTATTAATAAGCTTTCAACCCCCCTTCGGCCGCTTTCGAAACCAAGTATCACCAGCACAAAAGTATGCTTATTTTATTCACCAACATGCACTAGTTGTGAAGGTCAATCGTGTTGTTTGCAAATGTTGAATCTCTACACAGAAGAAGATCCTTACATTAAAGTCGAAAGAACTATTGTATCGCTTCCAGAATAATTTACGACAACCACGTTAAAAAAACGCGTCAAGTACGCGCTACCTTATAGGTGGCGTGAAAAAAAAAAAATTTAAATATTATTTATACGGAAATTTTAAAATTTCTGTAAAATATCGACAACCGGCTAGATTGTCGATTGACCTATTTTGTTTTTAATTTGTCATATTTTTGTAGTAAGTATATACTAAAAATCGTAATTATTTTCATCAAAATCTGATAACCTTGTCAACTACCGTATGATTTTTAGCACAAAGACACTTTTAGAAGTCTTAATTGTCTCGGTTCAGAGTTCCCATCGGAAAAGATTTAAACGCGGGTTAAAGCTGATGGCATAACCAAACGAGTTAAGTTTGCAAGAATTTGATTAATTTTGTTATAGTCCTGAGTACACTTTTTGACGTGAAAAAAATATACGTTATTGTTCAAACCTTAATTAAGTTGATTTGCTAATATTATAATAATTTGCCTATTGAAACATTTAGAAAAAAAAAAACAATTCTGTCACTCTATTTTTGGGTATTAATTAAAATTGTTTGGAAAAATAAGATTGATATTCTCTTGATCCTTATTTCATAAAAATAATTTGTAAATTTGCCAATTTCATTGTTCTAAATTTATATTTGAATTTTATATCGACACAAAAACGAGAAAATCGAGATTTTCAACTTTAAGTCACCCGCTGAGCCTATTGTACGTGGAACTATGTCTCTTTGTATGCTTCAATAGTGTAAGATGTCTTTATACACGGCCAAACGTCACGCTTTTGCCAGGGTATCCATAGCCTCTAGGATAATTTTCCATCACGTCGAACTAGGCCCTTAAATTAGAACATAAAGACATAAAGTTGTTGTTTTGCAATCTTCATTGCTATGAAGATATAGGTACTTACAATAAAAGTTTTTTTTTGATTTCCTAAATAATTAGGAATTATTATTAAAAATATTATACAATTGTTAATACATCGAATTACACCCATTTACCCACTTTGCAAAATGATTTTATGCAGCTTTCTGCGTTACGAACAAGTTTTTTGTTTTCGCATAATATAAGCTAACTAGAGTATCGTAAAATAAATAGATAAATTACAAAACCACTTACTTCTACGATGATCATTTTCCTTTATATGAACTGGGTGTAGATACAAGGAATAGGGATATTGTCACTAATTGGTAATAACACTACATAACTGATCGATAATTATTTTACTCACTCTTTCTAACTCTTATAATAAAATAAATTTAAATACAAAATAAACTTTACAATAAAAATAAATTAACAGTGTATAGGTGTCAATACTTTTAAATTTACAATCATCAATTAAATTGAATGATTCAATTCAACATTAAAAGCAGAAATTACATTTCTACCACGAATAGCATTAAAATTTGTCAATTATTGAATTTCTACAATAAATTACATACAATTTCAATTTCTACAACGTACTTTATAATAAATACATTAAAATCTCAACATTTAATGAATCAAATTGTAAGTGATTTAACTACGTAAAATTTTTAACGATATACAATGTTATTCGAGAAATACATGTATCTTAATTGTATTAAATGTTTATCAAATAAATTAACAGATCGATATTTTCGATCATAGTTCGTGACTGAACAATGAAGCCTTTTCATCGGTTAAAAATCAGAATTATGTATCTGCATTTTTATCGCAAATGACTTATTGACATAAAAAAAACGTAAATTACAGTAATACGAAATGCCAAAACAGCGAGTAGATAGTAGTTTTGGCACATCAAATATAGCGGTTATTTTGTATCAATAAGTAATTTTCGATAAATTTTTAGATTCTTAACCGACGTTTTGCAAGTCTGTTTTGTGTGTCTGCTTATAATGTTTGAATGGGTCTAATAAGCGTGGTTAGCTACGAAAAGACCTGTGTCACCGCTCACACCTGTTACTGATCCACCGACGTATTTGCCTTGGGAAGCTTGACCGTTGGCCTGAAAACAAAAAACATTTAAATGCAATTAAACAATCCCGGAATATACAAACGTACAGAAAAATAAGGGTTTTTTGCAAATAGTAAATAAACTACTAAATCGAGCCTGAATTCGGCTTTATGGCGGAACGTCCACGATGAAATTGGGAAGAATAAGCTAGTAACGACGCGCAATGTCTAAAGAGTTAACTCATGTTTTGTACAACTTTGTTGGTTTAGATATAAAACATGTAATAGCATATTGTCATTACATATAAATAAAAAATGCAAATATTTATCACATGACACTGGATAAAATTATCCGCCATAAAGCGGAATCTAGACTCCATAAATCAAGAAGGATGGCTTAACTTTGTAACACCAGCTATGTGCGACTTTTAGTATGGTACCTTGATGAAAAAAATTATCACATATTTAATAATTTGACCCCCCTGCGCAATCCTCTGACAACCCCCCATCCTGTTCCACTTTTTTTTATTGTTTATTATTTTTAAGTTGGTTTTATGACATATGGGACATAAATAAAGCTACCTTAGTCCAGATATACTGCATCAGAAATAGTTTTGGGTCGATTAAAGTGGTTAATAAAAAGAGGCTGTAGACCACATTATGATTCGAACGTGTATCTAGCTAATGGTTACCCCTTTCTGGGGACCAGAAACGTAAAGATAAGCATACATTAATACAAAACAACGCTCCGAAGAAGTTAAATGTTTTTAATGAAACAATGTAGTGTTATCTGCAGCCATTTCACAAGCGGTATAACTAAGTAGCAAAAACTCTTACGTGAAATTTGCTTAAATGAAAATGACAGGCGATTAACTAGGGTATATATATGTACACATATCCTTTTAAAGAAAGCCGTGGCTACGCCGCTTTTAGGTTTTTTAAATATTTTATAAATACCGAAATAACACGCCATTTAACTCGGGTAATTGGTGGTATCAGTTGTAAAGTTTGTACTCGAGAAATTGACGTGTTGGCGCACTGATACAAATATTGCAAGTTGTTTAGTTACTCTTTAGTGTGATACTATAATGATCACCAGCTTTTCTCTAATGTACGTAGGTAACTACACCCACCACTTTTCAATTATTAAGGTCATCGGTCTCTTCAAAGAAAGTATTCCACTTAGCACTTTCCAATATACCTTTATACGCCAAGGGCCATCGATTTTGCGATCTAAATCTGCTGCCTACTGCCAGTTCAGCATTTTTAGTATTTGGCATTTGAACATGTCCGTAACTTTAGTTCTTTGTTGTTTATTTTAATAAGCTTTTACCCAAGGCCTTTAGCGGCGCTAAATTCAGTTATCGGCGTCGGTTTCCAACGGCAACTTCTTTATTTTCTTCAGCTATTCATTCATCCTCGTGGAATTCGGTTATAATTACTACTGGGGGCACTTTTGAATTTTCCTGGATAATATACACACCGGCACAATTAGCGGAACAGAAAAAAAGTGAGACTATATATAATAACGCATATATTTGACGAAATCATTCAGATTTTTGGGGGGTGGCATTCTGGATTTAACCCTTCTTTTAAGCAAGTCCCAGACATGCTCTATCGGATTCATATCGGGGGAATTTGCTGGCCACTGCATCACCGGTATACCTACGTGGCTCAAATATGCCTGTACCGATTGTGCACTATGAGCACGAGCATTATCTTGCATTAGAATAAAGTCGTCACCAATAAATGGGGCAAATGATATAACATGTTCTTCTAAAATGTCTCTGATGTATCGATCTGCTGTCATGGTCCCTCCTGTGACTATCACTAACTCCGTGCGAGCACCCAAACATATCCCTCCCCAAACCATAATCGAGCCGCCACCATAAGCCACTGTGTGTTCAAAATTAGACTGTATGTGGCGTTCTCCTTTGCGTCTCCATATTCGCTTTCTCCCATCGATCTGTTTTAAAAGAACTCTGCACTCATCAGTAAAGAGAACCTGCTGCCATTCGTTCAAATCCTTTTTTTGTGTTCCGCTAATTGTGCCGGTGTGTATAGTAGGCTATTTCCTTCGTCTCTTGAACTATCCCCTTGCTATAAATTTTAGCTCAATTGGATGCTCCATTGCGATGTAAAAAACTACATTTCGCATTTATAATATAAGTATTGATTAGGGGACCTTTAATAATTAATTGGGGCTCACATGAATCTAATTCAGTTACAGTAATGGATTGTGAGCGCCTGATAATCAGTAGAAGAGAATTCTACAGCTGTATAGCCTGAACTGTGATTGACCTATGACAGAAGTTGTTGTTTCGAGCAGGTGCATTTAAATTAGACTATTTGAAGAGCTAAGTTAAATGTTCTTTAACCCATAACGACCTAGTATGCTTTTGTTACGTAGCTGACCAGCAGTTGCCAAGGCTCATTAGGGTCAGTTCAGACTGAGACGCGAAGCGACGCGACACGGCATTTTAGAAACAGCAACATATTATGGACCTTGTTTACTAGATAAAAAGATACGAATCCCAACGTCGCGCGACACATCTTGGTGTACTTCGACACGTAACCTCTCACTTCTGTGCTTTCACTATAATTTGTATATTTTTGCTATCCCAAATATACCGCGTCTCGGTCTGAGCTGACCCTTACACAGATCACAAGCATAAGTATTGAAGAAAACGAAGATAATGTGAATACAACAGACAATATCATATATAACAGTAATTCACTGTTATTACTTACATACTCACAGATGTTACAAGTAATTATTTTTTTCACAATGTTCAGAGCAGACATTGCGATCTGTTACTTTGACTGGTTTCATAATGGCAGTATAGAGTACGCCAAATTTTTTGCTATTTTGTCCTTCTTTTCCAATGATATATATAGTCCATTGAAATGTTACAATTTAAGGACCGAATATTGCATTTGTTAGAGGACGCAATTTTATTTTTGGGACATGTGTGGGGGGTCAATAGAAGCTTAACCTCAAGTTTGAGGGATCGCCACCCTTGTCATCCGTCCACCATGTTAGAAAAATGGGTGAAAACACTTTTTTCGCAATATCTCGGAAACTATGCGTCTTACAAAAAAATCGTAGACATAATTTGTAACAAATTGTTTTGCCTACAAATATGTTTTATAACTTTTTGCCCTAAATTAAAAATTAAAGTAGTTATTAGCAAAAAAGTAAGAAAATTTTGAAAATTAGAATAGCTAGCTAATAAGTGATTGAAAATATGATGTCGAGGATTACCTAATAAGTAAGATGTCCGAGGAGTAGGCCTACTAGGAATACCACGTAAAAAAAAACGCGCCTATAGACTCTATTTCATAGGTGGCTGGGAAAAGAGTTAGGAATGAATAAGTAAAGTTGTACGAATGTAACAAAGAATTTTTTTAGAATTTATTTACAATAAAAAAAAAAATTAACAAAAATTACAGAGAAAAAATTTCCTCAAAAGATCATCTACAAGATTGGTCTGAGGTAATTTTTTGTAAAATGTATAAAAAAAAAGTTATAGAGCAAAAAAGACAATTTTTATATGCCGGATGACAAGGGTGGCGATCCCTCAAACTTGAGGTTCTAATGACCCACACATGTCCCAAAAATAAAATTGCGTCCTCTAACAAATGCAAAGCTCATGTAACATTTCAATGGACTAATAGTAAAGATACGGTTATTGTTCCAAATCTAATTTTTTTTAACAACGAATGCAATAGATGTTCAGTTTTCAAGTTTTATACTTTAATTAATCAATTTTTTTTTTAGTTTATTATTTTAGTTTATTAACAATAAATATTAAATTTTCATGTTACAAATATTTGCATTGCATGCTTAGATTCTAAAACCATAGCGATATAATAGAAAAAGGTTTATTATTAGAAATAAATACTACATTTTAAAAGGACATAAACCTATTTGAATAAATATTGTTTGATTGGTTATAAGTCCGCCTGATACTTATGGGTTGTTAAGGGTTATAGCTAATTCGTGAACTGAACAGTTCGTTATAGAAGTGTATATGTGTATTCCGGCGAAGTTACACTGTGAGCTACGTTAGCTGTGCAATATTGAGACGCAAAATCTATGTAATCCATTATACGAATCATATAGTTAGCTTTTGAAGTTGCTGGAATTTGTTTAATTGCTTCTCCCTCGGTAAGTAGCTAGCAACAGCATAATCAAGAATTAAAGATTGTGTTAGTGTAACTTTTTTAAAAATTAGGCATAGGATCTTATTGTTTTTGGATTCAGCGAAATAGATTCTAATAGTACTTGCCGATATAGATATAGATTTATGTCAGACAGATAATTTTTAAACTGTCTAAATGAAAGGTGCCGCACATTCGACTAATATTATCACCAGTAAAGATGCCGCCGAAGCTGCCTGGCCTATCATCAGTAGAATTGCCACTTGTGTTATCAGCAATTGTGACATTTAGAGGTTGCATTGGCTTTAGATAAATCTTTTTATGTAACATGAAAAACCTCATAGTCAGTCACATTTCTAATGACACATTGAGTTTTTGTGTCTGTTTTGTAAAGGACGTTACAGAGCCATTCTTTTTTAATCCTAAGAACTAAAAACTGCATCACACTCTCAGCTTTGCCATTATTTTTGTTTGTAGATTGCAATTTAATTCCTAGCATTATAGAGATGTAAAATAAACATTCCAAAAAATAAAAACCCATACTGTAGTCCTTAGAGAAAACCTTGGCAGGGAGCTCATTCCAAATCCTGAGCGTCCGCGTTCAATAAACATTGTCATATTAGCCCATTTACACAAACATTAATGAATTACACACCTTTACCTTCCTCATGAATCACTCCGCAAATTGGTAAAAACCGTATGAAAATCCATTAGATAGCTTTTGAATTTATCGCGTTCAAACGGACATATAGACGCGGCAGACAGGGGACTTTGTTATATAATAAGTAGTGACCTGTCTTGCCCAATTACTTATACTTATCTAATAACTTTTTTTAAAGCCGTCAAAGAATTCATCTTTGAAGAGAGAGACCACGGATTTTTTAAGACAATTTTGGATTTCCAGTTATAACTCCTTTGGAATTGAATTTCTACAAAATTGCTTTAGCTTGTTAGTGTTTTGACAGTCAAGCCAAAAATTTAATCTAGAAATTTTTGCAGAGACAAAAGTCACCACAAAGTTAGCAGTTAATAGTTAAAAATGGTGGTTATTTTTAAAAAATGGTTATAGATAAGGAAGAAATGGTGTCTACAATACAAGTTTTTATTCACAAAGCAAGAGGAGGCGACAAAGAAAAGGCAACACACAAAAATACAATTTTATTAATTACTTCATACAACAACCTAGAAAATGGGCTGTTAGATGATTGCTATAGAATTCTCAATGCTCACTTACATTTTTAATAGAACATCGGAATGAAGTTTGTCTCTATTCAGTTAAAGTAGAATAGAAAATGATGATTGATGCTTAATTAAGTGAGTTTTGAGAATTTGGGTTGAAACTACATTGCTTAAAGTGTTAACTACAACTAAATGCAACACAAAATGAGCTTAAAGTCATAAAGTAATTATTATAAATTAATAACAAGAATGAAAGTAAAAACTTAAAACATAAAAACGAATAAAAACAGTCTTTATGATGTTTTCTGGGAAAATGATAAAAACTACACTAATGTACACTACTACTATAGTATTGAGTTACTAAAAATTAGCTTTACTTTAGCACTGGTAATTGTTATTGTGTTTTAAACATTTTTTAGTTTTTAAAAAGAAGGTTAGGTATGTAGGTACTGTATTAAGTATTATCAATCAATATAAATAATATTGGAAAATTTTGTTATTAAAACATTTTAGTACTCCATACTACTCCATATATAATTGCTCAGTCTAAAACTACAAAAATATTAAACAGTCTGACATATTTTATTTTACGTAAAAAAAATATGACTACAAAAAATGTTTTCAAAATAAAATCTATACAAAGCTAATAACTTTTGTAAGTATATATAATGAAATATATATATAAATATATTTAATAAGCATGTGATTTCACAAAGTTAGATTTGCGGCTGGCTAAAGAAGGAATGGATCCTGCCACGTATTTGCCAGTACAAGCTTGACCGTTTGCCTAGAATTTTAATAAAAAATATCAAATTTGGTCCAATAAAAGGTTAATATTATATTATTTTCCAGATTTTCATAGAAACAGATACGTTGAAGGCAGAAGCGGCGCACAGGAATGCAGCGACGACAGGGTAAAGTGAAAAAGCAAAAAATAATGCAACATTAAAAATATGAAGAAATAATAATTAGTTTTAGTTAGTCAAATATAATATTTACTAAACATGCATACTTGTAAATATATATTTAAAGGTTTATATTATTACGGATATTATAACGCACAAAAAGGGGTTTCTTGTATAGTTTTACGACCCCTAAATAAATAAATAAATAATCCGAAATATATGAATAAATTTTATCTCATGTTTCTAAATTTCCTTATAAAAAAGTGACAGCTTCATTTTGATGATCTGCATCATTATGGCAACTTTCGTAACAAAAACTTGCATCATTATGGCAACTTTCGTAACAAAAACTTGCATCATTATGGCAACTTTCGTAACAAAAACTTGCATCAATATGGCAACTTTCATAACAAAAACTTGCATCAATATGGCAACTTTCATAACAAAAACTTGCATCATTATGACAACTTTCGTAACAAAAACTTGCATCAATATGGAAACTTTCAAAACAAAAAACTAGGCAAAGACATTTATTTACTACCGTAAAGCCAAAGCTTTTACATGCATTAAGAAATAAGTACAACATTATACACTATACCTACTAACTTCCATTTTAAGTCAGAAAAATGTTAAAAGATATTCTCAACTAACCTTAGCACGCTTGAGGAGTTCCAACTGTCCAGGAAGAATATTCTCATCCTTGCCGCACCAGGCCTGTAAGACAGAGGCCTGCAAGGCTCTTCCGTAACTGAAGGTTAGGGTCCAGGGCCTCTTCAGTTCCACAGTGTTGATGGCGTTCAGGTTTACTGAAGCTTCTTCTTCGGATTGACCACCTGACAGGAAGACGACTCCTGGAATTGACAAAAACGTAGATTTGTAAAGAGAATGAATCGAAACTTTTGCATTAATTCTGTCCTCTTTGAGATTTGGCCATCTGTTAAGGCGAGGTATTGATAGGAATTGCACAGTGAAGTGCAAAAATAATTTACGCTACTATGGACTTGCAACACGAGGGACATTGCGGACGCGTTGCCGCCGTGGAATGGAAGTGTGAAATTATTGAATTTATGATTAACAAAATTAACAATAGGCAATTGCAGAACAAACTATTAAGGTTGATCCCCGTGTCTATTTTTACCATTTAAGGTACAATCGTGGCATCTGTTACAGCTTGAAGGAACTAGAAAATAGTAACTAAAGCCATCTATCGATATCCTGTGACTTTTGTTAAAAACAATTAAATCGTAAGTGAAAAAGTATTAAATAAATAAAAAAAAACTGTCACGAATATCATAAATTCCAACTAACAAATAACAAATTCTAAATATCGTTGTTAACTTTATTTAACAAAGCCATTTTTAAGTTTATAGCCTTTTCCTTTTTATTAGTATTTGATTTTGTGTTTGAATTATTTTGAAGGTGTTTTTGTAAAATAAAATTATTGATTAAAAATCAACAAATTGCGTATCTGACTGAATATGACAATGTAGAAAGAAGAAGGTGTAAAAAAGCATACTGCTTGGTTTTAGATCGGTTGCTTATGCCGTTAGTTTGTATTTTTAATTGAAAAAGTATTATGCGTCAACAAAATCTTGACACATCCTAAAAACACCACAATGGACACAAGTATGTATGTAAGTAATACAGAGCAAAACTGGTCTCAAGTATGTGAAAGCACATACCAAACTATGCACATACATACAAAAAAAAAAACGAGTTGCACTCCGGGAGTGCCGGCAGAAGTGAAAACCTTTACACACGATTCGCGCTTAACACTCAAATATGTCACAAGACATGTCTTTGACATTGTCAAGAAATAATAATGTTTGTTTATTTACTTTTTTGACGTAGTATATTTGACATCGCAATCTGTCATAGAATTAAAATTCCATATCCAACCTCCCTGTACTACTCATAATCGCGAATACTAAAAATAAAAATTATAATAGGCGTGGCATTACGGTTTCCGTCTTACGAATTTCCACGATTAGGACACGTGACCTGACGCGAGTTTATCATTTTTTACCCATACCAAAAAAAGTGCACAACGCCGCTAAAGAAGTTTTCACTTCAAAAACTGTGTAGCTCCTCTGGTGTCAAAACTGTATCTTTCAATGCAGCAGCATATGATCACCCCATCGCGTTGTTTAGCAATAAATATATTGATGGAATAGTCTAATTTCGTAAGATTGTTATGAGGTAAACGGCGAACCACCCCCATCATCCCCAGAAAACGCAACTAAAATAAAATCATCACTTTGGTATTAAAAAGTGCACACTAGCGCCATCTATTTGAATCGCATAGTGCATCATCAGTGAAGTCACAGGATACCGATAGATGGCGTTAGTTACTATTTTCTAGTTCCTTCAAGCTGTAACAGATGCCACGATTGTACCTTAAATGGTAAAAATAGACACGGGGATCAACCTTAATAGTTTGTTCTGCAATTGCCTATTGTTAATTTTGTTAATCATAAATTCAATAATTTCACACTTCCATTCCTCGGCGGCAACGCGTGCGTAATGTCCCTCGTGTTGCAAGCTTTCATAGGCCACGGAGACCGCTTATTCTGAACCGATATGCTTGTTTGGCACCTATATTAATATATCTACAAATACCTAATAAAACAAAAAAAAGCCCGCACTACATATAAAATGTGTACATACCGGGAACAGCTGCGGGCAGGGTTCTGAGCAAAGCAGTGACTGTTGCGCGTCCGATATCCAAAGGAGTGTACTGTTTCTTGCAGCTCTGGCCCGGTGTTACCTGACAAAAAAACAAAAATGCATAGATGACTAACAAGTCACATTTTATAATTGTTTACATAGGTTTGGAACATGGAACAGAATATGGATGCGTTTACATACAAGGTATAATATCTTTTATTTTACCACAACAGCAAGAGCTTTTCTTCGACCTTTATGAGATATGTTCCAAAACGCAAAGTCGAAGTTGCAAAAGTGATTTTCGAACGCTCGGCTGAGGGTAATTTACCAACTGTCAAGTTGAATTATTTATACTCCCATATCTATGTATCCCGTAATCCCGTATCTACCCTGTTAAAATTCACTGGCAAACTCCAGTTTCAGGTTCCAGTTCAGGGCAATTTTCCAACAACTGTTAAGTTTAATTATTTAGTGCAGTAGCTGATCGCAAACGTGCCCCCGCAAGGAGTGTATTGGAACGTAGCATAAATATTCAAGATATTTCTTGAAGAACGTATTAAAAAGACAACTGCCTTAAATCCTTATAACTATGCTCACTTGCTTGCTTAAATTTTCTTTGCCAGGCTCAAAAGTAATACGGTAGGCAAAAAAATGCACAAGTCTTATTAATTAATTTTCTTTTAATCTGTTAAAAACTACTTACCATGTTGGGCTTGAGGAGGGTTCCTTCAAGGAACACGTGATGGTCGCTAAGTGCTTTGTACACGGCCGCTAGGACCTGTTCGGTCACCTTCTGGGCGCGCTCCAAGTCGTGTTCACCTGAAAATTGTAACAAGACCTCAATTAAGCTTTGATAAGTAAATAAATATATATCTAGACATAAACACAAATGTGACAAATAAATGTTTGTCATGTGCTGGGATCGAACCTCCTCCGGCAGTACCATTAAGCGCCAAAATAATTATAAATCATTCTAGACCGATTCATTTTTATTATTTTATTAAACAATGATAAATAATAATCAAAATTATGCATAATGAGTACTAAGATCACATAAAATGTATAGAGAGTAGCGCTTACCATCAGGCAAAACTTCGGGTTCAACAATCGGCACGATGCGCTGGCTCTGGCAAATTGAAGCGTAGCGAGCTAGAACGTTCGCATTTTCCATGATAGCCTGGTAGGACGGCGTGTTGCGACCAATCTTAAGTACGCAACGCCATTTGGCGAAGTGGCAGCCATCTTTTTTGTACTGTGCGCAACGTTGTGCTAAATCGTCCAGGCCTGTTGAAAAGGAAACAAGTTTAGTTAATTATGATTTTTTTAAGTGTATTCAAATATAGTTTTTTTTTCGTATTAGTTACTTATTTAGTACCTTTTATGTGAACAAGCTAGTCACAAAGTATTTAGAGGTGTATATACGTACTTTGCCAGTCATCCGCGCGTTTCATATAATGACATAAAATGTCCAAGGATTAGGCAGTAATCTTTACTATTATAAAATTGTAAATTAGCTATGTTATTCCGAAATAACATTTTGGGCTATCTTTGATTGGTTATTTTGGAATAGTTAGGGTAAAAGACGTCTTAAAACCTTAAAAAAGATATTTTTAAATTTCATGCCTGTCAGTTCCAGCTTTACACCAAAGATACTGGACTGTTAATGCAGTTTTTCTGCTCCAAAACCTGGAGTTCAAGTTAAGAAATCTGAGTGATAATTTGCCGTTAAATCCCGGTCGCTCAATTTACCATTTGATATTCTACACCTGGTAACATATATAAAGCAACCTGCTGCACAAGCTTATTTACTAGCTGTCGCTCAGATCTTCAGAACAAAAGTGGTTGGTAAAACGGCTTACCCCCACATTATGATGTAAGTAGGTGGTGGCCGAGGGGTTTAAATTTCACTTCACGTCCCAAGTGGCGGAGGTTCTAACCCCGGGGTCGGCGTGTACCAATGAGTCTTTTCTTACTTTCTCAAGTACACTGATTAATTTATTCACACCACTGGCTTTTCGGTGAAGGAAAACATAGTGAGGAAACCTGCATACGTCAAGAAAAAAAAAATGACGTATGTGAAGTCCACAATCCGCACTGGGCCCGCGTGTGCACTTATGGCCCAATCACCCTCGCTTAAGAGGGTAGGCCGTGCCTTTGCAGTGGGGACATATGAAGGCTGGCAAGTATGATGTAGGTGTATATCCAGCCATATATACAACTTATAAAACGTAACACGGGAAAAGGCTAGCACAAAATAAATTTAAAATTCACAGTACCAGAATATTTCTCAAAAAAAAAAACATGTAGGCGTAACCGAACAATATTTCCAAGAAAGCTAGTTACCTTATAATATAATTTCAAACGAGAAAAATGACTCATTCATAATTACTAAAGTTTGACTCAATCATCCATCATGAAATGGAATTTTTTATATCAATCTTGCACTGAGAGAATATCAAAGTCAAGTCAAACAAGCCTGTTGTTTACAGAGAAGTGACTCTGATATGCTTATCATGGTTGATAGTATGGTCGAGCCCCTGGAGCTGATAATGGTCGCTAATGGACCAGCAACTCATTTATAAAGCGTAATCGCTTCTCCGGAGCTATTTATATTGGTTACATAATTTTAGTTCTGATTACAATATACAATACAGCTAAATTTTAAAAGCGAAAATTAAAACGTCATCAGTCTGAGGGTTATATTCTGCTAGGTTGTTGTTGTCTCCACTGTAGGTTACAGGTCTCTCCTTCTAGAAAGTTAGGCTTCCAAATCCTATTTTAATCCTACCACATATTTACTAATAAATTGGTGAAAACTGAGTTACATAAAAATTGTCTGATGCAATACTATTTTGAACTCAACATTGATTGAATTGGAGATAGTCTTTGATCCCGGTTGATTTTGATAAGTAAAACTATCAAAGCTTCGACTTTGTACGCATACTCAATTTGTGAACAAATGTAGTTTTATGGTGAAATCTCCAGCTCTCCTAATTATACCAAGATAAAATATACACTAGTTTTTAAGTCTAATAATAATCTTTTAAACAAAAGAGTTTAATCAAAATCGGTCCAGTAAAACAAATATTCAAAAACATTTACTAAACAGTTATACAAACATTTACCATAATTAAAGTACTTACCCTGAGTAGTGCACTCATCTTCGGACCCAAAAAGCGGCACAACACCCTTGTCAACCTTTATTCCGGGAATAATACCACGCTTTTCTAGCAAGGAGACCAGGGGAGTGCCATCATCAGCTTTCTGGTAAAGAGTTTCGTGGAAAAGAATGACACCAGAGATGTTTTCTGAGAGAGCCTGTAAAAAGAAATTAAATTTTCTTTAATTAGATAAAGAAAATAGAAAGGAGTTATTTCCAGTTTTTAAATATTTAGAAATCTTTCCTGAACTAATTTTACATAGGCAGTAGGTTTTTGATACTGTAATTGACATGAAATAGTAGACTGCACAACAAATTAAAAAAATTGGCCAAGTGCGATTCGGACTCGCGCACGAAGGGTTCCGTACCATTATTTATAAAAATCGCAAAATAATCACATTTGTTGTGTGGGAGCCTCCCTGAAATATTTTTTTTTTATTCTTATTAAATATTTATTTTTAAAGTGACTATATAACTTAATATTCTGTGAATATTTTAAGCGTCTACCTGTTGCCGTAATCCATATCGAGCAAAAAAATTACGTTTGTTGTATGGGAGCTCTCTTAAATATTTGTTTTATTCTGTTTTTTATAATTTGTTGTTATAGCGGCAACAGAAATACATCTTCTGTGAAAATTTCAACCGTCTAACTGTCACGGTTCATGACATACAGCCTGGTGACAGACAGGCAGCGGAGCCTGTGATAGGGTTCCGCTAATTACCCTTCGAGTACGGAACCCTAAAAAAAGGAAATTTCATGACTATGAAGACTAATACTTTTTAAACTATCGCGCTTTGTACAAACTTTAATCTTTCGCGTGTTAGACCCGAAAAATATTAATATAATGTGAAGACCAAAGTTGAATTCTGAGAGTAGCGAAGGATTCTAAAGTTGAACCCCAAGCGTAGGGTGCGAAATAAAAAAAATATTTTTTTACGAGTTATGCACTCTGATTTTTATGCCAACATGGAAACTACTTCTTTACAATTACACGACGTTTCATACAACAATCTTACCGCATCAGTAGTGAAAAGAAGCTGACGGTATTTGCGACGGTTTTCTTCAGTGTTCTCTACTCCAATGTCTTGGAGACGCTTTCCCATTGTACCTGCACAAAAAACAAAAGGCTATAAAACACGCAGCTGAATTTCCTTTTCAGCTCTCGATCTGGCAAGATTCCATAACGCAGATATTTTCATGTACGCATTTCTCATTTATAGCCTTTGCAAGTAATATATATATACACACCGACACAATTAGCGGAACACAAAAAAAGGATTTGAACGAATGGCAGCAGGTTCTCTTTACTGATGAGTGCAGAGTTCTTTTAAAACAGATCGATGGGAGACAGCGAATATGGAGACGCAAAGGAGAACGCCACATACAGTCTAATTTTGAACACACAGTGGCTTATGGTGGCGGCTCGATTATGGTTTGGGGAGGGATATGTTTGGAAGCTCGCACGGAGTTAGTGATAGTCACAGGAGGGACCATGACAGCAGATCGATACATCAGAGACATTTTAGAAGAACATATTGTACCATTTGCCCCATTTATTGGTGACAACTTTATTCTAATGCAAGATAATGCTCGTGCTCATAGTGCACAATTGGTACAGGCATATCTGAGCCACGTAGGTATACCGGTGATGCAGTGGCAAGCAAATTCCCCCGATATGAATCCGATAGAGCATGTCTGGGACTTGCTAAAAAGAAGGGTTAAATCCAGAATGCCACCCCCCAACAATCTGAATGAACTTGGAAACGCATTACTTGAGGAGTGGGAGCGGTTGCCTCAAGAAATCATCGATAACATAATCTGTAGCATGCCCAGACGAATTGAAACCGTAATCAGAGCAAGAGGGGGAAACACTCGTTATTAATTTTGCTTTAATTTTATTGTTAAATCATTTAATGCTTACTTTTTTTATTTTTTGTGATGCAATCTATACCGAAAATACTGTCCTGTCAATGAATAAATAATAAAATATATCTTATATTTTACTCTTTATTATCCTTTTCTTAAATAAAAAAAAATATTTATATAAATCTAATCAAAGCTGTTCATTTCTTATCTAAATCTTCTAACATACATAAATAAGACAAACTACATTTTATTATTTATTGGAAACGTGTATTGAAATTGGAAACAAGTATTTATTTGATCCACAAAATTTTGTTGATACATCCTAAAAGTAATGGAACCTTAAAGTAGTCAAAATAGGCAAATATTTTATTATATTTGTTTCAAATTAGGATGTAAGTTAAATTGTGTAATATCGCGTTTTAGTAACATGACTAATTTTATTCACTCCAAATTTAATTAAACAACTAATATTACTAACTATTATTTATGTTCAGTGTACTTATTCTTTTATTTCTTAAGATTTACAGAGCTAATGGCCAACCTGCAGTTATGGAGAGGCAATTCAAGAAGGAAAAGCACACAGTTTAAATAAATTAGTAATTTTAAGTACTGTAAAAATTCAAAAACTGACCAAGTGCGGGTCGTACGCTTCAGTTTAAAATCACTTATTCATAAAATTGATTTATTGTTCTTCAGTCTCAATCTTAAAAAATGTAAAATGTCTTTACTTAGTCTTATGCAAGAGAGTTACGGAATTTCTTTCCGAAATATTGCTTAAAAAATCCAAACCTCTAGTTTTTCATTTTATTCCATAACTTATTAGCTACTGACAGTAGAAACATGGTTTATTACACAAAATGTAAAGTAACTAAAAGCAAGTAAGTTACTGAAATAGATTCTTGATAACTTGTGTACTATAATATGATATATTATTTGCGATTTACGTTAAATACTCCAGATTAGTCTATAAATAAGATATACGCTGCGGTGGCCGCTTATCTTTAGGCGGACCGTAAGCTTGTTTGCCACCTAAGCGGTATAAAAAAGACTAACTGCTTTTAAGAAAACATATCCAACAACGGACACAAAAGGACTCACACAAAATTTTCATCCCTCAGTTTATGCATAGGGTCCTGCTGCAACTTTTTTTTATTACAAGATTGTATCACAGTTCACATAATAAAAAAAATCATCACAATCGACTGAAAGATGACAGATTTATATTGACTAATACCTAGTGGAATCTGCCATTTATATAAATAGCAAAAACTTAGCTGAACAAGCTAAGAATAAAAACATTTTTGAAAATTTAACATAAAATATAGGCTATTATTAATGCCAATCATATGTTTATCAATTTATTTATCAAATCAATCAATCAATTATATAATGAAATCCACGCTTCACAAACTAGTTGACTTTCTACTTTATTAAGGCACGCCACATGGTCATTTAACTGGTATTTTACTAAGATGATATTTAACAGAAATGATTCAACTTCATTGACCTCTGATTCACATAAATGATGTAACTGACTGCAAGAGATTTTTCTCAATACCTCTATCAAATAAAATGGCTATAATTCTACAACCAACAACAAAATTACACATAACTATAGCTACAAAGGGCAGCATTATAAATTATTGGATTATACATATAGCATTAACATACTTAAAAGTTTTGTTAAAATTATTACACTTTTAATACACAACATACTTTTTATTATCCATTACCAAAAATTTTTTGTAAGTTAGAATATAAAAATGTACTATTTAAAGTTACTAAAGTCAAGTAATATAACCTGTCAATCACATCATTGAAAAATATTATCTAAAAAGAAATTATTTTACACCTTGATAACAGCATGTTTGTTTTAGATAATAAATAGAATAAATAGAAGCTCGTATTGTTATTAATCACAGAGGTACTTCTAGAGAGAGTACTAGAGAGGTAAGTTAACAAATGGATGAAACTATTTTTTATTTTACTTTAAAAACATTACTCTATATATTCCAAAGTGTAATGTTTTTCACAGACATACACACAAAGGTCATGCAGGGATTTTTTAAATCTAAAGTAAATTTAAAATTCCTTGCATGACCTTTGTGTGTATGTCTGTGAAAAACATTACACTTTAGATTTAGATTAGAGATTTGTGCACACACAACATAATTTAATATCACACTTGATAGCCTTCATTCAATTCCTTGTGTAAGAAGTGCTGAGAAAGATACATTAAGAGCACCTGGACCTGGAGTAACGTTTTTCGCATTAATAATAAAAAGACCTGTAGTCCTGGGAATCATAGCCTGTAAGTTTAGTTCAGCAAGCAACTAATTTTATTTAAATACTAATTTCATTAATTTTATTCAGTAATAATGTTCTAACTTGAATTCATGAAAGTAAATAACACAGTGTAACTTTTAATTCTCAAGACTAAAGAATGTCTATCATAAAAAAAAAACTAAATGAAAAAAAACCTAAATCACTAAGAACTTACCAGTGGATTCATCAGCTGCTAGGATACCCTTGCCTGGAGCAACAAGGGCCTGTGCAATCTTCTTCAGCTCATCTTGAAGCTCAGGAGTTGGGTATTGGAAGTAGGTACTCATAGTGCCTGAGAACAAAATATCATTCAATATAAGGTGTCGAAATAAATGCAACGTCTTTATTATAAATGTATGTATTTATTGACTATAATGTAGAAAATAATTTAGACATATAAAATTTCTAAAAAACATTTTATAACAATATTGTCGACGATTCCAAACTCAATTACAGTATTGAGGCCTTAAGTCAGAGGAGAGACTTTGCCTTCCTGTGTGTGTCCTACCGCTTGTATAATGGGTTGTGTTCTGAGGAATTGTTTGAAATGATGCCCACGGCTACTTTCTATCATTGCAACGCTCGCCATCGGCAGGAAATTAACTCTCACACTTTACAACCGAAATGGACACAAACAGTGCAGTTTCAGAGAAACTTCCTCCCGCAAACGCTTGGATAGTGGAATGAGCTTCCTGCCAAGGCTTCCTCCAAGGACTACAGTATGGGGTTCTTCAAGAAAGAAGTTGTTAGATTTCTGAAGGATCGGCAACGCACTAATGATACCCCTGGTATTGCAAGCGTCCATAGGCTATGGTGACCGCTTACCACCAGGCGGACCGTAAGCTTGTTTGCCACCTTAGTAGACAAATATTGTCAATCGTGTAAAGGAATTCAGATATTTAATAGTACTCATGGCATTAGCACCATTATAAATATATTCTTGCACAATCATATGTATATACATATACTTAAAACTATCCATACTATATAAAGATAAAAGCAGCTTACAAATATATTGTCGCTTATAATGCGCATGTGCAAATGTATCTATTAGATATATATTCAAAAATTTAATGTTCTGTTTTACACTTTGTTTCCATTTTACACCTGTTTGTCTACTTTATATGAGATAGGTTTACTAAAATGTGGTTTGAAAAAATATATCTTTTCATATACTCAAGGACCTATAGCACACATTAAAAACAATGTCTTATGTAGTTAAATAAGTAATTCTACAAAACATGCACAACTTAACACTTGAATTCTAAAAATATACATAGGCACATAATGTAATTGATCATCCTTTATATATTGTATTATAAATCATTTATATGCATCACAATGAAATAAGTAGAAAAGGCTTACATTATCATAAAATAATGTAAAAAAATTATAATAACATTGTTACTTATTCATAATTTGACATTTATTATCTTGTGTTTCATGGTCAACATACTAAAAGACTGATCCCAAAAAACGCAATCAGGAAGTTTGAAAAGTGGAATTAGCTCAGGGCAATTTGACCATCAAGTTGAATTTTTTTCCCTGCCGTTACTACAGTTTGTATTCACTCCCTGTCTGCATAAAAATTAATTGTCTAACACTTGTTCCAAAATGGTCCGAAAATTAGGGTCTTGGAATGTAGCCTAAATAGCTATTGTTTGGTATATAATTATCCAAATATATAATTTAAATTTACAAGTATACTGTTTAAACAGATTTTACTTCCTACACTGGCCATCTAAATTCATTCATTGGTTAAAATTATCTATTCTCTTCAATTCATTGCTTAAAATTCAAGTGGTTCATTCATTCAAATGATTTTAGATTTTGTTGTTGTTAGTTGTTGGCATAACACCAATTACATTAGACACATTTATGGCATTGGATGCAAAACAACACCGTTTGCACACGAATATTATATTTGTCTGTTGACCTACAGGCCAAAAAACTATAAAAAAAATTAGTGTCGGACAACCGTCCGGAATCGTGACAACTTGTGCCTTTCACTTTTTATGTCTGTCTCTCTCGCTCTTAGGCGGGCTAACCATGCCGCGTGCCTCTCACTCGCTCTCATTGTGAGCGCATAACGTGAGCGGAGCGTAACGCAGTTTCTTGAAGTGTCACCCGGCAAACCAATTTATAAGACGTTGTCACGTCAAAAATCCAGACGCTTAGTGGAAATGATACATTGTTAAAAAAGGGTGCTATTTAAAACTGTTTCTAAATATCAAATAGACCAGATCTAATTACTGAAAAAGCCTTCAATTTAGCCAAAGAACATTGTTGCCAAGTCATTTTTAAACTTGAGTCAACTGTTTTGGAACATATAGTTGGATTTATCAAACTCGATTTTGTAACAATCTGCTGTGCTAAGAAGCTTCTTACCTCCCTCAGGTCAGCATGTGTAACCAAGAGAGTCTAAGTGGATGAAAATGTTTCTAATTTTAAAATCAACTACTACTTAAGCATACCTTCATCTTAATAACCTTATGATACTTGTGCTTATTTGTAATTGAAGTTTATTTTCTTAATTAAATAATAGAAAATAAACTTCTTTACTCAAAGTTGAGAGCATTTTCTACATATAGGTATAACCTCTTTCTACCTTTTGTCCCAAAACCAGGCATCCATCCCGACTCTTGTTTTCCCTTTTTCTTTTTTCCTTTAGGTGGCATTTTTTATGAATATTATAAATAAATCTCAAAACAGAACATCAAAAAGGTAATTTTGTTTAAATATATTGTAAAAAATACGAAAAAATTTATGACCTACTCGACATTGTGTAATTGAAAATCTTATGTAATGGAAAAACTAACCTTTTAATATTTATTCTTTTGTTTTTATTTTAAAACACCAAATCCAAGAAAAATCTATGAAATCCCAAGAACAGCTGATTGTCACCTTGAAAACAAATTGTTATTTTTTTAATTTTTTGACGTTTTACGTAAACACTAGTGTTGTACAAAATAAAGTCTTTATTTGTTTCTTGATGGAATAAATGAAGTGTGAGTAGAAATATTACTATAAAGACGTGATTTTTTAGCTTGCAATTTCTCGAAAATTTAGCAAATTTGGCAACTGACAGCAGGATAGCAAATAAATTTTCAACAAAACAGTAAGAGTCAGCACGAAAGCTAATGCAATCGTAACGGCTAAAAAATCACGCCCTATAATTAATGTGTCACAAATAGATTTAAAATACCTACGTACATTATTTTGTTTTGCAAATTGTAACAACATTCATGACGGTATTATGAAACAATACAGTCTATTTTATTATTTTGTAATAATACAGTGTACCTACCTACAAAATAAATAAATTTGAATATCTTATTTTGGACATCACACACGTATGGTCCCAAACTAAGCAAAGCTATGGATACCAGGCAACGGATACAAATACATATACTTTTTTTTGTAAATATATATACTACATACAACACAGAAAACACCCACTATCAAGACAAACACTAAATAATGTATGTCTTGTGCGGGAATCGAACATACAAATCTCAAAGAACTATGCCGAGTAATTTAACGTTGCGTTTAGTTAAGTCTGTGTGTATCAGAAATATAAGATATTATTATTTTAGTTCTCCGTTGAAAGTAATTCATAAGGGTCAATATTTGTACAAGTTAATCCAAAATATTTTCATTTCGAAGTTTTGACCTTGTAAGGTCACCCTTAGCCGTTGGTATATTGTGGCCTAGGTTTATGTTTTACATTTATGGTGTTACAATAATACGTTTATTTATTTACATTTATATTGTAACTAAATTTATACCATTTACCATTAAATTTATGAACAAAGCAACTGATAATTAGGAATGGCAGGTAAAATTGGATGCGGAACTTTTGAGAAATAAATAAAAAACTAGATAGGTTCTAATATGAAACAAATATAGCTACAATAAATTTAGATTTTATTGATACCTAGGTGTTAATTTATTTACTCACAAGTTACAATTGTTGAAGGCAATATAACTTTTCATATATATTGCAAAAATTACTAGAAAGGTAACCAATATACGTTAGTATTGTAAAAAAAAATATAGAACCCCCAGGCAGATATGCAATATGACACTTTACGTTTCTATTGCGTTAATGCTTATCATTAAGGTTCTCATTATTGTCAGTAAGGGACTTAGCCAAGAAGATTAGTAAAAAAATTAAAATACTTTATGAATAAAGCACAAAGTAATCTTTAAATGATAATTAAACCTAACTTACCGGTTTTTTATGTTGTAATTCACGATAGCACACCCTATACTGACGACGGCGCTAATGTTAGTCGAACAACACCCAAGGATAGAATTCAACTGAGGTCATTTGAAGGTTTCATCGTCGTTGCGTCATCCGAGCTGCTGATAATAACGTGACAGTTCTCATGCTGTATTTTATATTTGAAACAGCGCCATCTAACAGATGTATACAAAAACTTTTGGCTTTATGATGTACGACGAACATCTACTGTAGAATGTATTTGTGCTGTAACAAGAGAAATGTAGTTACTACGAATTTATACAGATGGAGTACAAACACATTTGACTTACGTAGGTAAAAGTTGAAAAGTAGTTGCACATCACTATTATTCGAGATTGATTTTTCTTTAAAGGGCCATTAAATGAGATTTAAAAAGAAAAACTAAAGCTTTGCCAATCTAAAGAACCTTATTGTAAAGACGTAAAACAGTTTTGAGTTTTTTTGGTATTTGTAGGAGTGCGAAAACTATATAGTAATGTAAATATACAAAAAAAGTACTGTAAAAACTTCTCCAACTACTTTTATGTACTTATTATTACTCCTTATATTAATCGGTAGATCGTAGGCGTACCTACCGTAGGTCATTGTAGGTATATATATATAATTATGAAGTTCAACCCTTTTGATATACCTAACTGGGTATATGAACCTTTTTTTTATAGGTCTCCGTAGCAAAATGGCAAAATATATTATTCTCATCTATATAGAAATATAAATTAATATATTTCTCATCTCCGTGCGACCGTATGACACACACAGCCTTATATAATTCCACCGTCTTAGTATCGACTTTAATGAAAATTTTAAAATGACGTCTTATTAGAGAAGCGCCATAAAATTTTGCAAGAAGAAAAATTGTAAAAAAATAGTGTATTTTTTTAGCGTAACTTTCCATACTAACTAGGGGAAAAAAAATTTGATTTGCGCCCCTTTGTGTGAGGTAATTGGTGGTTGCTTGAGTGCAATCAAGGAGATCTGTAATGAAAAAACTGAGGATGAAAAAGTGGCACGAGCAATCGAAACATGCGGCATATGAACGGATAACTAATGAGAGAAATATTGGCCTTAGCCTGGCTCCTCTACAAAAGTTACTAGTTTTTGCTGACGAATCCAAAACTAAACTAAGAACCACTAGTTTTTCTTCTTTTTCAGAATTTAGAAAACCTTGGCCTTTTGAGTGATTTTTCAGGGATCAGATTTGCCCAGATTAGAAATAATAGAAACCAAAAAGGGGTTGGTATTTTAAGTTACGTTTGATTTTTAAATTAAACTTTTTGTATATTTAAGTACACAATAGTTAATTTACTTTCAAATTGTTTTAAAAATGTTTTATGTGATAAGTACTTGTTGTTGACACCATTGTGTAAAGGCATACCTAAATGAGTTAAGTTTGCAAAAATTTGATTGATTTTGTTATAGTCCTGAGTACACTTTGTGAAGTGAAAAA
Source organism: Apoda limacodes (assembly GCA_946406115.1). Classification (NCBI taxonomy): domain Eukaryota; kingdom Metazoa; phylum Arthropoda; class Insecta; order Lepidoptera; family Limacodidae; genus Apoda; species Apoda limacodes. The sequence goes on from OX291559.1 coordinate 17,369,747, forward strand.
AAAAATATGTTATAGTTCAAACCTTAATTGAGTGAATTTGCTATAATTTGCCTATTAAAACAGATGGAAAAAAAATATTCTGACACTCTATTTTTGGGCTTTACTTAAAATTGTTTGCAAAACTAAGAATGATATTCTCTTCTTTTTATTTCATAAAATATATATTAATATGACCAAGGTAATTTACCAATTTCATAGTTCTAAATAAATTTTGAATTTTATACCGACAAAAAAAAACCGAGGAAATAGAGATTTTCAACGTGCGGTCACGTGATAGCGCCTATCGTACGTGTAACGTGGGGTATGCTGCAGTAGTGTAATATGTCTTTGTGCACTGGTCGAAACGGCAAGCTTTTGCTCGGGTATGCCATAGCCTCAAAAGTGTTATTGGAAACATACCAACTTGAAAAAAAAATATTTCACATCTATTCAAAAAGAGCTATGGTTGGTTGCTCCTAAACAGGGATTAAAGTTACACTTTGAATCTCTAGGGACACAAACTGATTCCAATTTGGAATGTGTATTATAGAGATCAATCAAGAACATTGTATGAACAAGTAACTAGCTGTATAAGAAAACTAGGTGGCTGCACGCAAATCAAATAAAAAAAAAGTTTTTGAAACATACATCGGTACTCCGTAAAATGTTTCCCGCCTTTTATAAAAAAATAGTTTGTTATTTTCCTCAAGTTGTTATAATAAGATTTTTTATAAGTTACTTTATCTGTTTTCTCATAGAGGGTTATAAAAAGTGGAGTGTTTCACTTGGTCGCAAAATAATTTTACATCGTGCGCCGTCCTTTGAATCCTTCGCTGTACTTTCAAAATAGCGCCCTCGCCAATAATATTATTTTGATCCCTTGTAAGACAATTAACTATTAATTCGATTTAATTATTAATAATTAAATTTCATTAGACTTTGCTCGAACAAAAAAATATTTTACTTTCCACACTAATGAAGCAGCGGGCATGAACTACCTACTATTCCATAAATGCGAAACTTAAACAATGCTGTGGAGTGGATCCTGGCTAGAAAAGACTCACTGACCCAATTTTCTATCATTTGTGAACAAAGCTTTCGAAAGCATAAAGAACTTAGGCGTTGCAAAATCTTGAAATGCTTTTCCTTTGTCGATAAAAGTTCCTTTGTTGTTCGGTTTTATTTACTTCGTCTTTGTAGTTTTAAGGTAAGCGCGCTTCAGTCAATCATTCGGAATGCTTAAAGCCCGTCACACACTTAGCGATAATATATATTTATTCGCCAAAATATATCCACACAACTGAAATATATATTTATAGCTGCGTGTGAGGTCATTCAAAGTTTGATAGCCTAATTATTGATGAAGGTTATGGGCTCTTTATTATTACTCTATGACCCTTAGTAGCAAAGCAAAAAGAATGCTAAGCGGAAACGAAGTACCTAATATCGTGGGGAGCGATACGACGCGGTGGTACGCGGAATGGCCCTAATGCGCAAAAGCAACGAAAATATACAGAACAACGTCCGCCAGGGAATAAGTGGGATATTCACCTCGGGAATATCACCTAATATCTATGATAGGACTTAAAAGGGTGTGTAAACGTTCGTATGTAATGAAAAAACATAAATTGTGCAGGCAAAACCGCAGGGATCAAGCTAGTTTGATAGATTTACGATCAGTTGCCATTTGAAGAACAAGATTTAAACTATCGCACAAGTATTTCAGCATTTTGCTTTACTCTCCTAAACAAATTAATTTCAATTTCAATCTACCTGAGCTCAATTTGCCTAAATATTGACAGGGGCGGTTTACTAAACTAAAACGTATTTTTTTATATAAGAATATAAATATGTCTAATATAAATTGTGGTTTTTATTTATCATCTGTATGTTACCAAAAATAACGATTGGTTTATTCAACTGATTTGAATTAAAACTTGACACTGCTGCTAATTGAATAGTAGGGGAGCCCAGGTGGGGATTTCGAGATTTACTAAAGCGCGGCAGATTAATATACAGGGGGATACCTTGTACCCGGTTAAGTACCTCCACCAAATTTGAGCCCCATATATAAGGCCGCCCGTCAAGGATAAAAGAGCAGATTAGTAAAAAAAATTGATCATCAGAAAATCTCGAGCGCGTCAGATTAAGGTAGAGTGAGTTAATTACATGCTAAATAGTGTTAATCTGACAATTTGAGAGTGACGTATAGAAAGGGGAGGGCTAAAAAGTTGTAAAAAAAATACGTCATCTCGACATTCTCGAGGCTAAATTTTTTTTTATTTTGAAGGAAATAATTCAAGGATAATGAAAAATATATAATCTGACCATTTCCACAAGCCGAAGTAACAAAAATTCGTCGATAAAGTTTAATGCTGCGTGATGCCCATATTCCCCTCTCCGCGTTTCCAATTCTCTCTCACTCTTACTCTATCTATTACTCTCTCACTCGGAGATCGATTAATTAATCAATTAATTATAATAAATAAATTTTTTTTAAACAGTTTTTAAAAAAAATATTTTCTTATAAATACAAGTATAGAATACTTAACAAGCATACACTTTTTTATTTGCATGCTATTTCCTGAGCTTTTCAATTAATTAAGTCAAAGGGTTAAAAAAAAAAAAATCTAGTTAATCGTCAAATTATGAGACAGCACGTCTAGGACATAAAGATAAACCATGTATATCTTAATCTGACGCGCTTGAGTATTTCAAAATGGCAATTTTTTTTGTGCACATTATAATAGTGGCCACGAGTTTGCGTCACATCGAAATCGTCAGATTGAATGAAAGCTTTGTTTTAGGTTCACTTAACGCTCCCTTAGAAAATCTGACGCTCGATTTAATATTTTTTTTTCATAGGAGTCCACGTAAATGCCTTTTTAAAAAAGAAACTTTGTACACGAAAAATAAATCTTTATTAATAAAATCAAATATGAATTAGAAAATTGGCAATTGTCGAATATTGGATTTGGAAACGATACGTATCGACCGAGAGATGTAACTGGACTCACTCACCGGGACTAGTCTCTGGGTAGCGTCGTCACGGAAAAGCTAACTCAGCATTTAAAAGTTAGGCTTCAGCATTAACTCTTGCTAAACGGATATATAACAACCCCCCCTTTAAGAGAAAACTCATCCCAAAAGGGTGAAGTTTACGTGTATTGATTTTTATTAATCTATTCGAAGCCTAGGTTGTGGGGTAGGATCTTGAATTGTTTCAAGTTCTACATTAAAAGTATCCGTCCCCTTTCTTTTTGTTAATATATGTAATAGGTTTCGACAAATGCCACTTTTACAACAATAGTACATTACAAAGCTTATAAATATGATTACAATTACAATGGTAAGTATAGGAAAGCTAATGTGGTTCTTGAAATCTGGTTGTTCAGTTACAATCTGGTCAAGGTCCTAATTACGTCATCAGCGACTTTGTTAAGATCCTTAAGTTCATTCCAGTTTACATTGGATATTTTGTTACCGGAAATGTTGAGTTTTAGTTGTTGGAATTCCTTATAATTACAACAATTATATTCAATTAGATTAAAATCGAATTTAATTGTTTTAATACTAACTTTTGTATTTGATTTAGCTATCAACTTTGTATCTTTACAAAATGCAATACAACTAGAGTTTATGTTAAATACACCTGTACCTGATATAGTGATTTCAGTTATTTCAGAGTTACATTCAATCGACAATTTCGTACGCTCTGATTGTACATATAGCCATTTGTTATTTTGAAGTTTTTGAAGCAGGCGTTGGACTGGAACGGTTTCAAGGAAGTTGGCAGATTTTAACAGTTTCTCGTACAGCAGGTCGGAAGTTTTCGTTGGCTAGTAGATGTAGCGAAGCTTGTATGGATGTCGGTGATGATGATGAGTAGATTTTCTTTTCTTTCTCTTTTGTAGGTTTCAGGGATTGTGATTGAAATTGTAGCGCGGCACTGAAGTTTCTTAGTGAAAGTTAATAGTTCACACTTTTGTAGAATATTTCACTTTAATAGTTCACTAGAAGAACAAAGTCACTTCACTTTCAACAGTTCAAAGGGCGTTTCCCGGATTTATTTTAAAAATACCTTTAGCTGCTACCAATGTTATAGGAGTCCACGTAAATGCCTTTTTAAAAAACAAACTTTGTACACGAAAAATAAATCTTTATTAATAAGATTAAATATGAATTAGAAAATTAGCAATTGTCGAATATTGGATTTGGAAACGATACGTATCGACCGAGAGATGAAACTGGACTCACTCACCGGGACTAGTCTCTGGGTAGCGTCGTCACGGAAAAGCTAACTCAGCATTTAAAAGTTAGGGTTCAGCATTAACTCTTGCTAAACGGATATATAACAGTACGACCACCCGCATCATGTAAACGATCAGATTAACATACGTACATTATTAAAAATACGTAGGACATTGATCTATATATATATCAATATATATCAATATCTGACGCGCTCGAGTATGCCCATGCAAGAGTATTTTTTTACATATTTCAAAATCTATAGCCGCTCCCCCCACCGATGAAAAGATATACATTATATAAAAATTTTTTTTTCTTATCATCTAAGCTTTGCAACCAAATAGGTCTATATGACGCTCGAGTAAATCCCCATTTAGCATCATGGGCTCCCTACTATAAAGTCATGCGTCAATTTCACGCATGATAGCATATTACGTAGATTACAATATGATTATCATTCTGGGCTTATATTAGTTGGGATTGCTTTAAGGTTTTACCTGCGGCTTTACTCGTGCGGCATTCATCACTGTGGAATACCTAGATTTGGAAGACCTTGATGAATAGGGTTAAAAAATTCCCCAATACCCCTGTATCAAAATTTTTACACACACACACACGCGCACACCCACGGACCCACACAAAAAATACAAATGTTTAAAGTGAATGAGTAAAAAATAGTTTTAATCCGTGGACAGCTGTTGCATACAAAGATTAGCTATATATTAGTTTCCTTTATTTCCTTCTTTATGATGATGCTTATACTAAGCGAAATAAATAAATAAAAAACGGGTTGCACTCCGGAAGTCCCGGCAGAAGTGAAAACATACAACCTGGATTAAACATTTTAACATGTTTAATCCGCACTTTCATCTTTTCATCAACCCAATTCCCTCTTACTTTTTATTCGTCCTATATAGTTTAACATTTTTTACCCATCACAAAAAAGTGCGCAACGCCGCTAAAGACGTTTTCACTCCAAAATTATAATAGGCGTGGCAATATGGTTTCCGTCTCACGATTTTTTATGGCGTGGCATTCTTACGTCTTACGAATTTTCGATCAGCCTGCGCGAGTTTATCATTTTTTACCCATACCAAAAAAAGTGCACAACGCCGCTAAAGAAGTGTTCACTTCAAAAATACAAATAATAAAAGTAAATGCGTAAAAAATAGTTTAAAGGCATGGATAGCAGTTGCATACAAAGATTAGCTATATATATGTATGTAACAGCTATCATTATACATATTTTGTTTATTTATTTATATAATTTGAATACATAATGACTGATGACGCTTATAAAAAGCGAAATAAATAAATAAAAATAATAAATATTGTTAGGCATTACACACGGCGCCGTCTGGTCCCAAACTAAGCAAAGCTTGTGCGATGGGTTCCAGAAAATGAATACAAATGCATATATATATATACTTCTTTTGTAAATACATACATATTATATATAGTAAACACCCAGTCTCAAGACAAACACAAATAATAAATGTCTTGTGCGGGAATCGTACCCACACCTCTCGATTAAGCAGTCTGGTCATTTGGTAATTTTGGGTCAAATCTGATCAAAAATATATATTTTCTTTTAATATATTTTTATTTTTATGTCCAGTTAAAACTACAAATATATCAATAAACTGTACTAAAATTAAGCTTAAGAGAGTAGGTTTGTTTGTTTGTATTTTTTTGTTTCAAGGCGTTAATATCTAGGACTACCTGTCGGATGTGAAAAATTATTATTGAATTTGATAGCTCAAAACTTGAGGAAGTTAATTGGTTCTTTAACATCACGCTTCGACCCTTAGGAGCCGAGCTAAGCGAAAACGAAGTAACAGTGCGGGGGAGCAATGCTACGACGCGGGGTGGTAAAAAAAACAGAATGGGCAGAACAACAGGAAATGCAGAAAAACGTCTGTCAGCTAGTGTAACGATATACTATAGGTAGTAGCTAATATAGGTAACTACACGAAAACGGAGTAGATAAGAAAAGTAAGTAATACATATCATGCATTAAGTAGTGGTCTACATTAAGTCAGGGCATAAAAGTTATCTGTGCATGTATCAGTTAATATTAATACCACACAAATACAGCGTGTTGTAATAAAATTGTAAGTAAAACATACATACCTAATACCCTGAGACAGTGTCAAGGTAAATTGACATCTATTGGAAAGTCTATATATGGATTCTATGGAGTCGAAACTTACTTTAACAAGTGTTGGTATGTAAGTTTTTTTCTATATATAGTGTCATATCCTATTAACGCTGTATTGAACTAAAAAAAAGGGGTAGTAAAACTATCCTGAATTAACTCGGAGAATCTAAAAACTCAGGAGAGTTGCCACGAAATGAATCTTACGCTGCCGATATCTACCACATTTACACTCTTGTGTTTAGCGTCGCTTGCAAACATTTGGCAAGAAGATAAATGATCAATAATAGATCATTTACTATACGTATTACCGAGAATGTTAGGCGTATCGCCACAAGGACTTACCTATTAACTCTCTTTCGTTTGGTCTCGCTTGGCATGAGAGTAAATGATCCATAGTAGTAGGTTTACTCTAACTTTTGACGGATCAATGACTAATTAAATTATCTGATCCACTAGTTAACCACTCAATGTTGAACGACCTGTATGTAAAACGATAAGATAATTCTGTGCTGTAACATAATTGCTCATTTGCGCCGTACCATAATAATTGTATTTTTGACATTGAATTAATTACATTACACGTTATAAAGAATATTCATTGTTATTATCTCTTTCCTTCTGTGAAGTGTGCTGTGGTGATATACAAACACATTTTTTTTTATCAAGTAAGTACGATTAAAATCTATTCATAAATTGGTTCAATCAAAATTCATTAATAGAATTGTATGCGAATGATACGTGAACAGTCATGAGACATTGATCAGTAACAAGTGTAGATATGTATTTGTGGCTGACATTTTAAACATTTTGAGCTTATCATAATCTAGTATAGTATTATAGAGTAGAGTTTTGTGTAAAATTTCATTTGTGGTATCTTCTGAGTAATTTTACATATCAGTTCTGAAAGTTTATTGCACGTAATTCCTGGCTTATGTATCTATAGCATATCGGTATGTAAAAAATATAATACAATAGTATTTGTATGATACGGAAAAGTTTGATTAATACAGAATGTTCTTTTTTATGAAAATTTGTACATAAAATATTGATTTAAGTTCATGACACTTGCACATACAACACAGATTCCTACTTGGGCTTTAAATTTGCCGTAAAATGACCAAGAAGATTATTATGGCAGAGTCACTGGAAGAACTGGGCGGAAACTTGCCCTCCCTAGATTCATCTAGGGAGAATTTCGGCTAATGGGCTTTAGGTTGATTTGGACAAGACATAAGTCATGTTCAACCAACACGTCATGCCAATGCTAGTTTACGTTAACGGAACCTTACTCGATGTAGTCCAGGATTATATATAACTTGAACAGAAAATCTATCTAGGCCGATACAACTGGGCTGAAAATGAAGCAGATAGAATATATCATTCTTTGCCAGCTAGGGTAGGCAGCATTTGGTAAGCTTCTTCAAATCTTGACGTCTCCCCTATACCGCAGAGTCTTTGAATAGTGCGTCCTATCAGCTGTCATGACTTACGCTAAAGAAACGTGGACATTTATAGTGGGGTAAGTTCACAACATCAAAATTCAAATCACGTGAAATGGAGCGAACTATGCTCGGAGTGTCTCTGAAGGATCGAATCCAAAATGAAGACATCCGGAAAAATACTAAAGACACCAACATAGAATGCAGTGCTTCTGCTGTCGGCTGTCGGAGGACCGATGTGTCCTAGAGCGGACACCACGTAAGAGAAGGTAAAGGTGGGACGCTCTCCAGCCCGGTTAACCGACAACAAAGGGTGGCCGGTGGTGGCTGGATGCGGACGGTAAGGGAAGACCGGAAGAAATGCAAGAGCATAATCACATGAACCCGGTTCACGACATATTTTTGCTTTTGACGGACACTTAGGATCATATCAATTTCATAGAGGTACTTCCCACATCTAAATTGCATATTGCCCTTGCCCAAGGTGACTGTAGAGTGTAAGGCACCATTTTAACAGTGGGGACTTACGTCTGCCCTCCAACGCAAATTACCTACTAATTTTATATAATTTAAAGTAATATAACTAATATTACTTTTTTCTTAGAACAATGACATACTTCTCCTATCCTGATCCTGAACTCCAGGAAGAGCTGAAGAAGACTGCTGAAGCTATAGTCGTAACAGGAAAGGGAATCTTAGCAGTCGATGAGACTAATGGTAAGGTCATGAGGTAGTATTAGTCATACAATAATGCTAGGAAGCATAAACGCGAAAGTTTGTGTCATAACATGTTTGTTCTTCCTTTACGCCACAACAACTCAACCGATTTGGCTGAAATTTGAAATTGAGATAGCTTCAATGAAGGTAAGTATTTTTAAGTAATTTTATTAAGTAAAATATGAAAAATTAACCGGATTTCTTTAGCTACTGCTTGCAGCTTTAACAAACCTCCTTATTATGATCAAGGTGTGGCCATATAGGAATGCCACACTAATAACCGAATCTAGTGCGGGAAGAGCTGGCGGAAAAAGCATAAAAATATTACAAAATACGAATAGCTATCTAGAGCAAGAAAGAATAGAAATATTATAATGGTTGTCGCTTACCATGAAAATCAACACAAATAATAAAAACCGGTCAAGATCGTATCGGGTCCTGTTTAGTACAGTTCCGCAGCCTTTATAGGGTGCCTCGTTTAACTATGAGATCCCTAAAATTGTTCATGGAATAGACACCAAGGCTTTTGTTTTACGACTTATTACTTTAAGGCAGGTGATTAACGACGAATAGGAGCCACCTTAGTCCAAAAACACTGCATTAGTAGCAGTGTGGTGTTGATACTCTAACACCCTTTAAAGTGGTTGGTTAAGAGAAGCTGTCTGCCACATCATGACGTCATAATGGGCTTGACGCTGGACTGAGGAATAGCACCGTGAAGATATTCGTACATATGTATATACAAACGGTTTACATTGACTTCACATCTTGTTATACCTTCACATTGTCACTATTTTCTGCTTCACAGAGGGAATTGGCAAACTACTGGCAGGTGTTGGGTTGGAGAATACAGAGAACAATAGAAGAAGGTACCGGCAGCTGCTTTTTACCACAGATGATGTAAGTATTTTAAGTTGGCCGTCGATTGTATCCAGGGTTTTTTATCAAGATATACCAAAAAGTAGTACCTACCAAAAATAATAGTAGCAAGTATCCTTTGTCTGAAGCCTTGCTTAGCTTGGGACCAGACGGCGCTGCGTGTCTAAAAATAATATTACCGTAGGTAACTTTCGTCGGAGGTTTTTAAGTAGAGTCTGCAGTCTGAGTATCTTAACTCTGCCGTTCGCTTATTACATCTATTTCTCCTTCTTATTAACAGCCTTCATACGTACCCACTGTTGGAGCACGGCCTATCCCCTACAGTTTAGCTTGGGTGATTTATGCCATTGTCCATCACGCGGGCTCAATGCACACACCAGTTTTTGACGTTTGCGGGTTTCCAAACGATGATTTTCTTCGCCGGAAGCCAGTGGTGTATACAAACAATGGACTTAAGAAATTAAGAAAAATACATATTGGTACACGCCTGGCTAGAACCTTTGCCTCTCAGAATGTGATGTTAACACCAAAACCATTAGACGACCAACGACCTGAAATATATAGTTTGTTTAAACCATTGTTTTAACACTACTGTAAGAATAATAAATAATACCCTTATGATTATTATTATTATTATTATGTATTTACCATAAAGGGTACCTACCTTCTTACTTATTTAAGTACACAAATATGCTAAGAACTAATCGTTCTTTTCATATTTGTTCAGTTAGATTTCTTTTTGCGTTCCAAATGTTTATATTTCACAAAGTTTTGTTGTCGTGTTTAATATTTATATTACCTTTGATATTTATAATACCCCCGGAGTGCCTACTTACTTTGCTGTTTATGGGCGCACGAAAAGTATTTCAGAATAAAGCCACGGCTTGGTTTATGCATGAATTCCTTTTCTACGGGATGGAATTTTTTATATTGGATCGCTTAAGGCGTTCTGTGATAAACACAAAATGTCTGCCGAAGTATTGTAATGTGATGTACGTAGGACGTACGGGACAGATTCGTTTTCAGAGATTTCTGTGTATTGTTTGTTATTGTTAGACTATATTTACTTATTGTCCCACTTAATTTCTCACACTCACTTAATCGCTTATGGAAAATTTTGTAAAGATGTCTGTGTGTTACTCAATCACGTATACACTTCTTCTTGAGTTGTCATATATTATAAGAAATTTCGGCCTTCATTAAGGCCTTTTGCACTTTTGACACAGCTAAAAACTTATCGAGTGCTTTTACCGAAACATTGGCGTAGGTTTTCAATCATTATACCCTCCATCGGCCAACGCTTCTCTTTCCTTTGATATTTCCCTTTTTAGATTAATTGTAGGTAGTAACTGGTAATTCTATTTCTTCTTAAAAGCAATATCAACTTTCTTGAATGTTTAGTATCTAAGCTCTTTTCTCTTTTAGTCTTTGGCAGAACATATCGCAGCAGTGATCTTGTTCGATGAGACAGTGTATCAGAAGACAGATGACGGTACTCCTTTCGTGGAAGTACTGAAGAAGATGAATATAATCCCTGGGATCAAAGTCGATAAGGATGTTGTTCCTCTATTCTTGTCAGAAAATGAGGTCACTACTCAAGGTACTCGTAGTGATTTAAAACGAGTAAAGTTCTACTAAATTAAGATTATGAAGTTATATTTCCTAAAATAGTAAGTAGTACCAATATAAAAAAACGAACAGGAAAAGAAAATACCAACCTAAATTCTCTTTGGCATAGAATTGGGTATTTATTCTAAGTTCTATCACGTGGACGTATCAAATTGAAACTGCATTAATGTTTTACTAAACAAATTTCCAGTGATAATTATCGTAAGTAGGTACCTACCTATTAGACATTTTTATTAAACCTTAAAACTTTACACCTTGTATTAAATCTTTACGTTTTTATCACATACCCAGTCATTCTAAAAATTATAATTATAACTAGTTTTAAAAAATTGGTTTGTAACATTTTAGAAATGGGTTTTGTACAAAGAGGATGTAAGAATAGCTTTTGGTGGTGTTAGTTAGGTAGCCACTGCCTGCCACTGTGACTATCGGAACGTCCAAGAATGGTATTTTATAAATCATTATGCGGGCGGGATGGCTATTGATTAAAATAATACCCTCGAACGCCATGCCCAGAGCTTAGTGACAAAGAAGAAGATAAACAAGATAAACTGTGTTCATGTAAATTATTTTATTCTCTTCTTTTTCTTCAGGATTGGACGACCTAGCTAAACGATGCGCGGAATACAAAAAGCTAGGCTGCAGATTCGCTAAGTGGCGTTCTCCAATAAGGATTGGTCCTCACACACCTTCAACTAGAGCTATAAACGAGGTAGCTCAAATACAGGCTAGATACGCATCAATTTGCCAAAGCCAAGGTCTGGTGCCGATAGTGGAACCAGATGTATTGTTAGATGGTAAGTTTACCGTTACTCGTTTTAGTTGGTCATTTTTAGGTTTACAATGCAGCCAGTGGCGTGGCCCTCGGACGCCGAATAGCAAAACTCAACCTCAAACTGAACTTTCGAAAATTCAGAATATAAATATAACAGGTTCCATCTCGACTTTAATCATTGCAACTCAGTTGAAAGTAAGGGTAAGAATGAAAGGCAAGAAATATCTATTCATTAGATATTTCGATATCGTGTATGGTTTAGAAATAATCGAGTGAGATTACTTATTGTTTCCACTCTGTATATAATTATATATTAAAATCTTTATTTGATAAAACCTATCTAGACAGGGCCCCCATTTCATTGTGCCCCAGAGCTTTTGGTTACCTAGCTACGCCACTAAATGCAGCTTACAAAGCACACGAGCATTTTACTTTACATTAATGTAAGTGTACTTTACACTACTTATTCAATTCTAATTCTAATTCAATATAATTTCTTCAGTTTAGGCTACAATTATTGAGCACTTATGAATGTCACTACGCCATCGGTTCGTAAGCCTATAGGGCGGGAGACCTTGTACTGAGAAGAACCGGCAAGAAACTCAGCAAGGGCATTTCTTTTCTCCCTTTCTCTTACAGCGTCCAATTGAAATATTGGAAAATGCCCTCCCTATCATAAAAGGACTCTTTCCATTACAAAAATAAAAAACATTTAATATAAAGCACAAGCACAATCACAAAAACGTATCTAATATAAAAAAAAGAGACAGTTTATGTATTCATCACTAAGAAATAATCAATGTCTTACAGCATTAATAAACAAAACAAAAAAGTAAGACTAAATACTAAGAATACAAAGAAGTTTGCAAGAGCAGACCAGCCATGTAAATACTATTGGGATAAAGTTTAATTTTTTAAATTACTAAAAGATAGGCTGTTGGCGTCTGGCCAGCGCGTTCTATTCCACGAGCGTGCTGTTTTTAACAAATATTAGTTTAAACATAATTTTGACAAAAAACCAACTTTACACACTCAGCTCCATTACAGCGTCACCTAAGGGCTCGGTCTGCAGTCCTACCTCGTGTGTAATGCCCAACTTACCTTACTTGTATCATAGTATGTATTTTTACTTTTCAGGCGATCATGACATTGAAACAGCTCAGAAGGTGACAGAAGTCGTACTCGCTGCAGTTTATAAGGCTCTTAACGACCATCACGTTTTCTTAGAAGGGACTTTGCTTAAACCTAACATGGTATGTATGTATGACATTAATTTGTTACATGTATGTATTATTAGATTACATATATGTGTCTCGATTTTATTCTCCGAAGGGGTTAGCCAGTATCTGAAAACACACCTACAGTATCTAACATAGTATGTATGACTTGAATGTCTTTAACTTTTTTAATGCAAGTCGCAAATTATTAAGAACCTAGGTACTTGTAATTTAAAATTCAAAATAAAAAAAAACCGACTGGGTTTGTTGGGATTGTCAAAACTTCGCCATTTATTCACCCTGGTTTACTGATTTGAAGGGTGCACATTCCCGTAACTTAGATGCGCTGGACAGGAATTGCGGCCATTTAGGTGGTGGACCAAGGTGTCTCTACCTACCCAGGAGCCGGGCTAATCACCAACGAATGCAAAGAAATTGAAAGTACTTTTTTATGTTACAGGTCATTCCTGGACAACGTTGTCCAAAGAAAAATACTCCTGGAGAAATTGCGACAGCGACCGTCACAGCCCTTTTGAGAACTGTCCCTGCAGCAGTGCCTGGTTAGTGTCAACAAAACTAATTGTATACATTCGTACTTTGTTGAAGAATTGTAGTATCTAAAAAGTATAATTAAAAACAAGTACCTCACGAGCAACTTCTCTGGATAATATTTTTTTATTTTTGAGAATTTATGCATGAAGAATGAAATAATTGCTGGACCGATTTTGCTCACACTCTTTTCAGATCTAAATCATGACGTATCGTATCGATTGATATGGTCACGAGACAAAATGGTCCATTGGTTCTTGAGATATCGAGGGGCTACATACATACATACACACACACTCACTCAGACATCATTCTAAAAATGATGGCAAACGATTCTGCAGGTCTCAAAATGTAGAGAAAATTATAATCAATAGAAGTTAAAACCCGACACAATGAATCTATACCATAAAAAGTAAAAATTAGGTAATTTTATTGGCCCGTTACGTTAGCTAGTCAGGTAAAACAATATAGGTATGGTTACTAATCGAATACATAACCCCTTTATGTATTCGATTAGAAAAAATACCTATATTGTTCAGCTTCAGGGATCAGGTTCGAAAATATATTTTCATAAAATCCTTGAACTTCTAAAATATGTGCCTAAAATAATATATTTATTTTCTTAATCCAAATGTTATTTCAAGGTTTCGGCTTTCTTTCTGGTGGTCAATCCGAAGAAGAAGCTACATTGAATCTGAACGCTATTAACAGAGTCCAGTTAAAGAAACCCTGGGCTTTAACCTTCAGCTATGGAAGGGCCCTCCAGGCATCCGTTTGGAAGATCTGGTCTGGTAAAGATGAAAATGTTCAGTTAGCACAAAAGGAATTGCTGAAGCGGGCCAAAGTAAGTTAAGCTTAGATAGAAAATACTGCATTGTATAGGTTGCCACTATCCAATATCTCCGGATTTATACAGGACTTCCACGGTAATTTTTTAACCAGAATAAATTGACCTTACTACTAATATTATAGTAATAGTTTGTTGAAGAAACGTAGATGGACATAGGCTAACCTCTTTTTATCTCGGACAGTTTAAAATTTACCACGGGAATAGCTAGAATCGATTTCCACTTAAACAAATTATAGCTACAGTTATAGCAAACTTTTTTAGTATAATCACAGAAGAACCAGTAAAATATCTCCAAAGTGTTCCAATTTCTCGTCAACACAAGCCCAAAACCGATCGCCAATACAGCCAATACAGCGGTGCGTAAGTGTGATAGGGAAAGACTGTCTCACTCTAGTAACCTTGGACCAGACGCATTATTCGGGAGTTCATGGTATAATCAAGGTTAGTTGCCGCAGGAATCCCACGATGATAACCAAAATTTAGAGCGGGCGGAGCCGCGGGCAAAAGCTAGTATTAAAATAAAACGTACTATTACCCAGAAGTAAAACTAATATACGTATAATTTAGCAAACGAATAGCTTGCGTATAATAAGGGGGAGGCCTACGTTCAGCAGTGGACGTCTTCCGGCTGAAACGATAGCTTGTATAGGTACTTTTTTTGTCTACACTTATTAGAACTTAAGTCGAATTCGTGCTGCATTGTAAACTTGTATCGAAAATCCTCCGTAAATCTTTGTTCTGATAACTTAACCCCTTTTTATTTACCACTAATGACACGTCTGATGTATTCAAAATCTGAAACTCAAATCCCTTTTTCAGGCAAATGGATTAGCATCCCAAGGCAAATACGAGGAGGGGACTGTCACATCTGCCGCAGGAGACAAATCCAACTTCAGCGAAAATCATAAATATTAAATTATATACTTTGTTATTAAAGCTACGGTACAAAGAGTAAGCGAATAGCGAGTGTGATTTGTGTTTTTATACATTTTTATAGATTGTAAGCGGAAATGGATTTATTTAATAAAGAAAATCATCAATTATCAGTTTAACAAAATACTTATTACGTCCTAACCTAACCATAAACAACTCATATTTAAGGTTTTATGAAAATCTGTTATAAAGATTGTGATTATTAAATTATTTGACAACTAACTAAATCAAAATCGAAGTAAAAATCACTATTCAAATTAGGATTTTACAAACACTTTTGAATCGTCAACGTTATGAAATAGGTACTATTTTTTGAACCGTCCCATCCAATCGAGGAGAATATAAATTTTTAATCAGTTTATGTTAATTTTATGTGACCGTTCAACAAATCGATCGAAAATATCGAATTAAAATTTATTCAAAATGAGTTTTCATACTCACAAATATCTGTTTCTGACCATTATTGGCTATACTTTGTGTTTAAAATGCTGAAAGACTATTCCACTAATTTTAAAAGTATCCATTTAATAAGCGACTTGCGTTGACAATATTCTTATCTAAATAAAACTTTTTAAATTATTAAAAAATACCAAAAAGCGACCGATATATACAACCAAAGTTTTTGGTAAAATGCCTGACCCGCAAAACGGGCGAAACGGATGACCGTCCCTCGGCTGATGTCACAGCGCCTAAGAATCTCCGCACGTGTAAGCATAGCTTGCATTATGAAAACCAGACAACGGAAACAAATACTTCTAAAATTTTTTTTTTGTTGATACATACATATCATACATAAATACACTCAGACTCAAGATAAACACAAATATTTATTATGTAAATTTTTGTCCAGTGCAGGAATCGAACCCACACCCTCTGCACAGCAGACGGCCACACAACCAACTGGGCTGCGAGGAAGCTCTTTGTAATGTTTGGAGGTGTATATTCCATTCCTTCTCATTGTCTGAATTGTTAATTATAATAATAAAACAAAAACAACACACATTTTGCGTGAATGTGAACACATTTGTTTGCCGCCTTTTGCCGCGCACTAAACTACTTCTGTACATAGGTATTTAAACGGAGCCCAAAGCAAATAGGTAACAAAAAGGTCTTGCTTATAGGTGTAAGCAATACATTTGAATCATCATCAGTAGGTACACTTTTGTGTAATATAATCCGATTTCTTACCCCAAAAGACTGGGTTTCTATTTTTGAAGATTAACCCAATACAAAAAGAAGGTATGGGTAGCGTAGAAGATCTAAGTGTTATCTATTTTTGAGTATCTTTATAAACACTTAAGACAAAATGGTCTCCACAGTAGTATGCTCTTGTTTTTGTTTAGTGCTCATCCCTTCTCATGACTCTGACCCATTTTTTTCTAACATTTACGTCTTTAGGCACCAATGTTTTTTCCGGTGTATTTAAGGTTATTGACTTGCATCTTGGAACAATACAATTTTGATATTTATTATTAGTAAGACACGTAAATGGGGCATGAATTACCCTTACAAGTGGACGTGAAAAATTAAAAAAATCTTCAAAATGGGTATCTGGGGGTTTTGAGGGTCGCTAATCACGAATTTGATGTTCATTTTGAAGTTACTAAAGAGTATAAAAGAAAAGGAAAACATTTTTTTTTAAATCTTGCTTTTCTTAAAACATTAGAATCATATAAAAATTCAATCTCACTAATTGTACTAAAAAGTAAAAATTTTTTTTTTTGAAAATGAATAATTTTTTTTTTATGTCTAGGTACGTACGACTGCAAGAAAAGCAAGGCGTGCGCAATTACATACAATCACATGATAAACTCTCAATTAATATCCAATAAAACTCTAGCACGTCAAATATTCGTGTGTAGCGCCTTGCTTTTCTTGCAGTCGTACGTGGATATAAAAAAAAAACATATTAATGTTGAAAAAAATACTTTTTTGTACAATTTTCTGTTACATTGAATTTTTATATGATTCTAATGGTTTAAAAAAAGCAAGTATTTAAAAAAAAAAACTTTTTTTTTTAATTAGCAGCGGTTCTCACAGTGAGGTCTAACAGAAATACATGCGAATAAAAAATGAAATTAGTTAGTGCGTCTGTCATAAAAATATTACGGATTTTTAAATTAAAATCTTAAAACCATTCAACCTATGGCAAGTTTATTTTATTTCTTATATTTGAGTACTTACTTAAATTTAAACAAACAAAAATAGGTTTTAATTTGGATAAGTTAACTTTTCACTTGGACCTGCTTTAAGCCTTCACGTCTCGTGAAAAGCAAAACAATGTTCCAAATATCTGTGAGTAAAAAAGGCTTTGCGACCCAGTTCCTATCTCTTGTGTTTGAGATGCTGAGAGAATATGAAATAAATAACGAATTACGTGCTTACTTCAGTTTTACCGGAAAATTTTATTGAGTGTCCCACTTTTCAACTAGGAGCCTAAACTTTGTTATCATCAAATTATATTTTTAAAATAAGAAGAGGTCTTTTATAAGATTATATTTTAAATAACGGATTGCTATAAAACTTTTTGGGACTATTTGGTCCGCTTCCTATAAAGTCAGTTTGTCATAGCATTACGATTATTGCGTTTTTTTACTGTTTCATTTTTTGACGTGATAAGTGAAACGACTTTGTCCGCAGAGAAGGACGTGCATGTTCAAAAAAATTGCTTTAGGGGACGATAGACGCCAGTGACCTTGATCAAGTATAAAGCAAGCTAAAACTGTTTTTAAGCGTTGTCCCCACATTAGGTTACACCTTATTAACTATTTCTTTGATATTTTTATTAGAAATAGAAACTCTAGCCAATTCCACTTTTTTTTGGAACAATACCTAATTTATATATTTGAATAACAATTGGTTTTCCAGACTAAATTTCTTATTTTTATTTGACCTACATGGTCTTTATGATTTATTTTCTAAATTTTCGATCATCTTTTGTTTTGTTCGATTTTTTTTAGATAAGTGGTATGTCCCATTTGTTTTTTTCTGTCCAATTTCTGTCCCAGTAGTTCCAGAGATTAGTGCATTAAACGCGATTTTTAAAAGGAGTTCCTGAAACCAGAGTTAGTTTACAAAATGGATCCGGTTTTCAAGATTTATTCAGCTAGTTAAATCTCTCTCTTTTGAAATTTCTCATCTTAAGTACCGAAGAAAATTCAATACACTTTCCACTGAATTCAAAAATTTACTAAAAAGAAAATTATAATATAGTATATATTATAATTACATACTAAAAAGCAAATAAATTACTAAGCTAAGTTATCTAGAAATTGCTTAGTATTAATTTCATAAAGTGTTAATTTAATGCCTAATTTCCTTTTTACTTTTTAGTGGATTTTGAATGGAAAATACTTTCTCTTTTAATATCTAACAATTGCAATTATGCAAATTGATAAAATTTACTTTTCATTGGTTATTGGGATTGATCCTTCTACTGGTTATGTTTGCTACGATATAAAAGTGTACTTAGAAGCATAATGTGTTAGGTTTGTTAGTTTATAAAGAAGATTATGTATTCTCTTTTTGAATTTATTTTTTTGGTTCCTAAAATACATAATTTTCTTCTATTTTGGAAGCCTTCTCATGATCTTCCGATATTACCTATTTTTACAACTTGAGTTCTGGGAGTTAAGTTCTGTAAGTTTAACCTAATTGATACTTTGATTTTTCATATATACCAACCAATGAATATATTGTAATAAATAATAAATATGATTGTAATTATACATATGTTTAATCTGTTGCAATAATTGTTAGGACATGTTGGATATGTGGTGTGGCATCATTAGTGTATTGTAGGGTAACGCGAATGTGTGACGTTTTTTTTAAATATTGTCCATTATAAAGTTCTGTAACTATGAAAATGTAATATGGTTAAAACTCTTGAAACAATTCTGTTAAATCACAACGATGTATAACGGTAACGGTATATATCACGGTCTTCGGCAGCAAACTGTTACAGTCACGTTGGTCACGTACCGAAGCTCGAAACATGAAACTGGATTTAAACTTGGGTTTAACAAAAACAATGTTTAGGTAAGGACAAAAAATATTATAAACAGCGTATTTTCGTTTACATTTAAAATTAAAAAACTAAAAAGGATTAGTAAATGCGTCCCGTCAATTTTAAATTGCCAAAAGTGAAAAATGGTTTTAAAATAGATGATTTCTATAGTACGCTTAAAGGCATTATTGATTAGTACCTGAAAGACCGAGCTTTGATCAGGTTTTTTCAACGCCACCTATTGTCAAGTAGCTTTAGTGTTGCTGTGTCGGTATAAATAATAGTCATATTTTTCAGTTTATCATTGCCTGAAAACACGGATAAAATGACGTTTTCTGAAAATAAAACCTAGCTAGATCGATTTATCGGCCCCGAAACCCCCTGCACACTATATTGCAAATGCATGCATATTGCATGAAAATTATTGGAGCCGTTTTCGAGATTCAGATTATATATATATATATATATATATATATATATTTATATTTTCTTAAAGGTATTAGATAGGTATTGATTACTGCAAAACAAAAAGGGTAGGAACCTAAAACCTTACGAAATGCGACCTTTTGGAACTAGTGACTACAAAAAAGCGTTATTTAGCACTAATATAGTAACATTATTGGCAAACAGAGCTTTTAAATATGTTATAAGGAGCTTTCAGAAATAAGTCATTCTGAATCGCAGTAATGTATACTTATGTAAAAATAAGCGACGTGGCACTTATAGTTCTAAGTAGGTAGTTTTTAGATTCAATGACACTGCACTGGTATACTTTACCTATTTCCATTCCGTCGTATCTTATGGCATTTTGCTTTGGAGAAATTGATATTTAAACGTTCCTTGTCAATATATCTTCACTTGTATAATGGATGTACGCAAAAATACACCACAGTTCCAAAATATCGTCTTCAAAAGGGACAGTCGCGGTTTAAAATAGTTAACCACCTTAAGGTCCATAACTGCATGCACACATCTGTGTCACAAAGTTGATAACTTGTTTTAGCGTTGTAAAAATAAATCCCATGTAGCAAAAGAAGACATAAGTATATTATTGTTGTACTATGATTACTTTTATCCCTACATCACTTGATTCTATGGTATGGTATTTATTGTTTTGAAATGCCTTACGAAAAATTTTAAAATAAGAAACAGCGAAGTCTTTGTTATAGGGCTTTACACCCTTTGGGTACAGAACCCTAAAAACTCAAAAACTCTTGTTTATTTTCAATAAATATAATAAGTGTTTTAATATTTTGTATAGCCTCCATCAGCGGCTATGACGGCACGTAGTCTACCTCGCATAGATGAGGCAAGGGCACCCCAGATCAGTCCTCCTAATGTCGTCCCATATACTGGAAAAAAATTTGGTTAAATTTACATACGTGCAGGTCCTACATGAAAGTTTTGTAAAAATTACTGAAAAAAAGGCTGTTTTAACTAAATTCAAGGTAAATTATACCGTTTTGTTTAGTATGCAGAACCAAATTCACGTGGTAGGCCCAGAATTAACCTAAGTAAATCCAACATTTTTTTAGTGTACCTGAATTTTGTAGTGTACAATGTGATCTAAACGCTTTAGGGTTTCTTTCATTTTAACAGTCCCAGCGTTGAACCATCAAGCCCCACAAATTTTCGAACGGGTTCAAATCGGCAGACCGAGCAGGCCATCGAATGAGCATATCACGATGCAGGTTGATCCATGCCATAGAAGCCCGGACTGTGTGTATTGGCGCATTATCCTGAACGTAATCAAATTTTGGAAAGTCTTCTCTCGGATACACAACGCGCACGGTAGGCAACATCGCCTCTTCCGTAGCCCTATTTTCTAATGACGTCATCGTAACTCATCCACCCCCATAAGTTGACTGTTATGCGCCTAGATTCTTTATTTTTTAAAGTCGGTTAAAAAAGGGAAGCATCGTTCGCGGCGTCAGCAAGTGTGTAATAAAAGTGACAATTTGAAATGCCAAACTGGATCATATTAGACTGGATAGCTTCGTGCTTAAAAGTTGTCATTATTAGGGTTCCGTACCTCCATAAGGTATCAAGTTGAAATTAATATCAAATACTAAGGTCAACAGTCCCTTGAACATGTAAAAAATTTAATCTTCCAAGTCAACAAAAAATAAAATACGGCCGACATACAACCATTATTGTCGCATATTTTACCATTCACAAATAAATCTAAACCTATGGGGTTGTTCCCGTTGTCCTAGAAACTAGAAATTTAACATCTTGCTTCGTGTTAAATTTCTTACATCACAATAATAGAAAACAATTTGTTAATTTGTAGTTATAACACATTAAAAAAAAGTTTGTTTGTCTGACTATCAAGACCCTTTTATTAAAGAACGCTTGGAGGTATCAAGTTAAAATTAATATCAAATACTTAAGTTTATATCAATTAAAGTTGCTAAAATCAAGCTTCTAAGTTAATGCAATAAAAAAATATGCTTAAAACACGGCCCTTTTTGTTGCATATTCTGACACAAATAAATCAAAAAAGTATTTTCCGTTGACCTAGAATCATGAAATTTGGCGAAAAGCAAGATGAAGACAAAAACTGCGGAATAAAACATACCTGTGAGACTTGATCTCATGATGGAAGAATCTTCATATAATAAGTTTGTACGGAACTCTCGGTGTACGAGCCAGACTAGCACTTGGTCGGTTTTTTTACATTTCATCTACTAAGCACCGACGCAAATAAAAATGTCCCAATATCAAGTTGACCTAGTTCTTGCTCTTTTAATTGAATAACCTGGGAAATATCCTTACTAAATTTATAGTTGCAAGTTTTGTTTGCGCTTCTTTCACGCCGTAACGGAGTATAGGGACAGTTGAAAAGACGGAGTAAGGTATATACTACTGTTTATCCTGGCTAACTAGCCGAATTCCACGTGGATAAACTATAGGTAGCTATATCTAAAGCAAACACTTTACCGGAATTATAATATAGGGAAAGGAAACTTCATGTCATATTCTAAGAGTTACTGTTGGAATCTCACTCTGATAACTGAATAAAGTTCGGGCGAAGCCGCAGGCAAAAGCCTCTTCTCAAATAAAACCACAAATGTAACCTAGTTATCAATCATTATTGACGTATCCATTTATGTCAGAAGTTTGGTGCAAACCGAAGAGAAATATATTTTATGAGCAATCAGTAAATGTCATCTTACAAAGTTTGTTTTCGTAGATTGGGAGCTCTCTTGTAATTTATTACAATTTCAGATAAAATGCTACTTTGCTGGATTCGCAAGTTAAAGTTTTTCCTGCTTGTTTGCAACTTCTGAATGTAGTATTCGAGATACGCAGAAAACTTTTCTCAAGAGATTAACACAGGATCAGTTTTTAATAATATGCTACTAATATGTACCAAAAACATACATATGGAATCAAATCATAAAGTTACAAGTAAGTATTTGTTTATCGGAAATTATAGGTTCATGTGAATTTAAGCAATGTCGGTCGTGATCAGTATTTTGACCTTTTCGTGTTTTGGAAGACACGTTACATTAAACCGCCGCGTCAGTTATAATACAGCAGTTTGGAAAAAATCCTTTGCCTCCATTGCTACTACGTATAGGGCAGCTTTTACCATAATGGAACCAACAGACAAACTTTAATTAAACTCTGCAAAGGCATCTTCAACTACTTTTTTTGTGTTGGGTAAAAAATTTTAAACTCGTGTAAGGCGATTGAAAATTCGTAAGATGGAAACCATAATGCCACGCCTATTATATTTTGAAGTGAAAACTTCTTTAGCGGCGTTATGCACTTTTCTTGTGATGGATAAAAAATGTTAAACTCTATAGGACGAATAAAAATTAAGAGGAAATTGGATTGATGAAAAGCTGAAAGTGCGTATTACACATGATAAAATGTTATATCCGAGTTGTATGCTTTCACTTCTGCCAGCACTCCCGGAGTTAACCCGTTTTTTTTAGACACTCCTCGCAGTCTGGAATTCTTATGAAAACTCTATAAGTGCTAATCTAGCGTCTTGCAAAGCTACAGTAGCAGTCTTCTGCTTTTGCTGTTAGTGACACCTTCAGTCCGGATTCAGTATCGCTCAACGTGGGACACGAACTCATTACCCTGAGATTAATGGGGTCATACTCACCCGACTGAACTGTAAATATTATATAATAATATGATCGCAACATATGGCAACAGTATCCGCTATCTAGAACATTCGGCACTGTAGGTAAAATATCTCATGTGCTCAGAAATAAAGCAAAATGAAAAAATAAAGAATTGTAATTATTTTCTTTATGACATTAAAAAAAATTATAACAGCAACATTATATATCTATCGCGCTGATTTTTTAGTTGATTCAACACCTTTCGTAATTAACATCTGACTAACTTGTGAACTATTCTTTTTGCTATCGATAGCACGATAGTAAATCTGAGTTACTAGCGATATGGTCCTTTTAAAATCCACATTTGTTTCCAAATAGATAATTTTTCTTCTTAAAAATAAGTACCTGGAAGACCGAGCTCTGCTCGTTTTTTTACAACGCCATCTATTGTCAAGTAGCTTTGGTGTTGCTTAACAACGCCATCTATTTTTAAGTACTTAGCTTTAGTTTTACTACTCGCCAATAGATGTCAGAAAGAGTCATATATTGCAGTTTATCATTGCCTGAAAACACGGATAAAACGGCGTTTCCTAAGAATCGATTTGTCGTCCCCGAAAACCCCTGCATACTAAATTTCATGAAAATCGTTGGAGTTGGAGATATACATATATACAAGAATTGCTCGTGTAAAGGTATTAGATTCTATGTTATTTATGATCCTAATGCAGACCGTACTGTCGTCGTGGGTCGTGCAGCCGCGGTCAATGTCGTAGTTCCTATTATTAATTGGCTATGAGCCATTGACTTAGATTAATGGCATGCCTAATATTTTATAAAAGTCAATTTTTTTAATTACTTTAAAATAGATTTTTATATATAATGGATACATAGGTACATTTGTTGGCTCTTGTTCAGATTCGCAAAAAGTTTAATTCTCATTTCGCCGGAATACTTTTAAAATGAAAAACGTATTTTCTTAGCTAAACTTGTTTTTTAAATGTATTTGTTAATAAATTTATTTGTAATTAGAACAAGTATCATAGTGCGTTTTTTGTTTACGATGTTAGCACTACAAGCAATAAACGAACAGAGAGCTACTTCTCGATTCTATTTGGATTTTCGAATACTTGTACCCAAACTGGAAGCATATACTGTGTTACCTTTGAAATAAGTTTTCAAATACAATTTGCATCTCAAAGTCCGAGGGTAAAACTTATCTTGAGGGTAGGACCCAGTCAAAGTGTGTTACTTTACGTATCCCAAATTAGGAGCTTTGACAGTTTTCATTTATCCAGGTTATATACACTGACAAGTAAAGATAGCTTGATGGAACAAAAAATACATTAAAAAGAGTTTTGTTTTACACATAAATAATTAAATAAGCTTTAATGTTTCTTTGAATTCATAGAGTTATCATGAGTTGTTTAGAAAATATTGTTGTCTATGTAAGTGATTAGTTATTTTTGGTCGTAAGTGTTTGTAAATTAAAAACAATTGCTATATGTTGGGGACGTCGATATAAAAAATATGAAGAAAAACAGTAACACATTTGTTTGTTAGAAACGATATTCAAAGTTAAGCAACGTCGGGCTGGGTCAGTTCTTCGATGGGTGACCGCGTAGCGGCACCCTTTTTGTTTTCGATTTTTTTCGTCAATTAACATGTGTGTTATTAACATCGGTCATGTGCAAGTCGGCGTAGAGCACCGTGGGTTACGTACCATGATTTACGTAATTTACGAACACAAACAAAAATAAAAAGTGTGCTGCTAGGCGGTCACCCATCTAATCACTGACCAAGCCCAACGTTGCTTAACTTTGAATATCGTTTCTAACAAACAAATGTGTTACTGTTTTTCTTCATATTTTTTATATCGACGTCCCCAACATATAGCAATTGTTTTTAATTTACAATTTGTCACTGTTTATAAATTTTTAATAACCTAGTTACTTTATTGTGAAAACAGCAACAACACAACACGCGCTCCAATCTTGCAGCTATAGTCTGTGTGAGCTCTAAAGTAAAACAATAAATTATTGTGTTAATGTGTGTTAGTTTATTATTCAATCTAGTCAAATAGTAAAGGTTGTTTATTGTTCTTTAACCTAGCAACAGAGATTGTTGGCACTATTAGGAAATTTCATAAATACAATTTTATTAATTTGATTTTTATTACCTTATTGTTTTACAATTTTTATTTACTTGTTTTAGCCTTTATCCCCGGAAAATTAGACCTTAAAAAATTATTATTTTCCTTTGGATATGAGCCAAGAAGAAACAAAAGACTGTACTATTCAAAAAAATTTGAAAAGCACAACGAAGCGAAATATCAAAAGTATTGACGCATTTTTCGAAAATTCTAAAAAAAGAAAACCCAAGCAAAATCTTCGTGTGTCAGTCAAGGGAATGAAAATGGAATCTCTTATATTTCTACCAATAATGATGACGCAACGTCTGCGAGTCACCTATTAAAAATTGAAATATATAATATGAAAAAGATAAATGATAAACTTCGGATGAACATTGGAAATACGCAGATTTAAAAGTTAAATATTATACAGAATCACATGACGACCAGCATTATTTAAGTACACGGGATTCCATATATAATATCACAAAACAATTAGCGATGAACTGTGATTGTAAAAAGTTCTTCATTGAAACTAAAGATAAGCGGGGATATTAATTTTATTCTTTTACAACTTCTTAACATTCTTAAACTTACTTTTGTACTTTTACCTGACAATGCAAAAGCTTAAAAGCAACAATAGATTTCTCACTTCTCCGACCCCACCCTCGTCCACGGGTACCTGGGCTACAATTAATATTTAAACGATACTCTTATACAAGCTTACATCATCATGGACGCTTCAGAATTATAAAACAGTTACTACGACCAACAACTGTATGAACTCTGTATACAGGAAGAAAGAAAACTCATCGTTCAAGAACTACGCGCAATTTTAACATTAATCCGACAATGAAAGATAGAATATTTGAAGACAACAATTGCAATGAAAATAGTTTAACGTTGTCTTTATCACCCTCTATTTATAGTCCAAATTAACATGAATTGTATCAATATTTTTAATAAACTTGTCTTTTTTTGTTTCAATTATTAAGGAACATAAATAAAATTATACACAGTTTTATGTTACACTTTCAAATTTATTTCAGAAAAATTATCTTAAATAGCTTACTTAACATTAAATCATTATACATTGTGTTGTCTGTGAATATATTAATAAACTTCAACAAAGATCCACCTCTCGATCTCATACTTCAGTATACTAAACAATATTTACCACAAACAGAAGTTAAATAGTTTTGTTTTTTTAAAAAAATAGTCTATGGTACTTAGTAGGTTTACATCCAAAGGAACCAAAGTATTCACCCAACTCTATTACTATCTATGTAAATAGCAATCCAGTGAGAACCTTCTTTAAAATCTTCATCTAAATTGCTTATAATAAAAATTGGACAATTTACGTGAATCGGGATACGATTAGCAGCGAATACATTATTTCCCGCTAATGGATCGATTTGTTTCAAATATTTACGTATTTCACATGTATCCATAGCATCTTCACTTTACTAAAATTTATTACAAAATGAGATTAGTTTAAGAATGCACATATATTTATATTACAGCTTAACTATTGTAATCTACATTAACATCACGATTTTTATTGATTTCTATAACGTAATCAAACTCCGCGTATACAATGCAATTTACCGTACTTTGCAACGAATTCTCAAATCTTACTTCTAATCTTACACTACCATGTCTAATTAAATTCCAATGTGAGTTTGAGTTGGCTGATAAATCAGGAGTGAGATCAAACGCTAGTAATCAGTATCCATTAGCATAATCGTCTCTTGAAATATTATTTCCTTCGTTCAAGAAGTGAATCCCAGTTCCTGAGAATAATGTGTGGTAAGTAGATGTAAACACATCAGCATCAAAAGATGGTTGTAAAGTTTTGGAAGGTATTTGTTGACCATCTACATATAAACTAAACAAGTTCATACCAAAATTCTGAAAGTTGAATGGATTTGTAGTAGAACTACCATTAAATGCTGTATTATTTACAAACCCAATAACACAACGCTTTGGGATTTGACCGAGGAAAATGTTATCAAGTGTTTTTCCTTGAATTCCAGACGGTAATGTTAAAACTTTAACTTCCGCGCGAGT
Organism: Apoda limacodes; assembly: GCA_946406115.1. NCBI lineage: Eukaryota > Metazoa > Arthropoda > Insecta > Lepidoptera > Limacodidae > Apoda > Apoda limacodes. The sequence continues at coordinate 17,397,415 of OX291559.1, forward strand.
TATCGGATATTTAGCTGTTGAGGTAGATAAAACCTTTTGGTGAGCTAACAAAACCGTGGGGTTTATTCTAGCTCTACGAATTATAAGCGTTGCGTCAGTGAATTTAACCTTTAATTTTAAATCCGCTTGAGAAGACATAATATTAAAGGTTTATTTTGTGCGAACTAGTTTAATACGCAGTTCCACACCATTAAGCAAAAATTTATCCTGATTAAATATGTCACCATGCAAATGACCCATCAGTTCAACCTCCTTACTATCTTTAACGAATTGTTGTCTTACATTGTAACCTTTATTCGATTCATCAGTGTTATCCATTTTTTTAGCTGTATATTCATACCACAAGCTACATGTTAGGTGAGACTTTTTTGCTGCTGGTCCATAATTTAATAATGTTTCTATATAAGCGCGATACACGTATGTGTTGTTTGGTGGAGATACAAGTTTTTGATTAAGATATATATCTAGTTGATTAAAAAGTGAATGCAGCCAATTATTTACTGGATTGATATTTGTTGCTGCAGCTAATACAGTGGAATCTTGGTTCAGTATCCTCGCCTTAATTTGAATCATAGTATGAGATAAGTCAATGTAGTCATCTCCTGTACCAGGAACTTGGAATTCAATAGGTCCCTCGTCACTTAAAGAAGAGATTGGTTTATAGTGAATCCATTGACCATTTTCAATGCTGGTTTGTGTTGATGGTAATGCAAATAGATCCAATTCTAACTTAGCACATTCACGAGACGAATAATGTAAAAATGACATGGTTATTAAGAAAAAATATCAAAATTATTTTGTCTGCTGTTTGCGAGTAGTTCTTCCCTGTGATGCTTTCAAAGCAATGATTGAACGTCTTTTCTGTCTTTTCTTTTTATACCCAGACCCTGTCATGATGGTATCAATTGCATTATCTGCTTTTCGTTTTAAATTACTTGTAGCATTTTTAATGCGTGATTTAACAGACTCTTCCATAGGTTGCGAATTCATCATATCCGATAAGAGACCTACCCCAACATTCAGCTTCAGCTTTACCAACAGCTTTTGCTCCACTTGATAATAATGGTAATACAGATCTAAATAAACCCCCTAAAATTAGCTGCAACAGCCAACTGCATAGTCAGCTAAAAATAAAAAAGTCGTCGTCGCAGTTCGCAGCAAGAAATCAAGAAAGGAAGAACCAATGATCAATAAAGAAACTCTGCAAGAAATTAAGTGCTCAATTGTAGAGTGAAGGTTCAAGAAAGAAACGCTGCTAGAAGAAAAAAGGAAGAAACTCTGCTAGAAATTAAGCGTAAATAAGTGCTCTAGTGTAAAAGTGTAAATAAATTCTTCGTAAGAATACTCCGCTTCACTTCGGCTATTATTTCACTCTGAAGAAATCTTCGTGGTCAGCGGTTCACAAGTGCGTCATCCGGCTTCATCCGTCCGGCTCGCAATACGGTCGCCACAACATACAGTCCACTATAAACACGTCAGTGGCCTAGTCTAGTAGCTAGCTATCGTATGGTTGTCTAATTTCTACGGCGCTTCGTTGTCGTAGCTTCGTTTTAGCAACCGAGGAAGCTAGCCTACGCCCGTCGCCGCTGTGCGTGTGCCGCGGGAGAAAGATTCTCTGAAACCGCACTGTACGCGACCATTTCGGTTCTAAAGTGTGAGAATGGATTCCCTGCCGATGGCGAGCGGTGCGATGGTTACTACTACCAGTAGCCGTGGGCATCATTTCGAACAATTCCTCAGAACATATCCCATTGTACCTCTTTATGCTTTAACCGCTGTACCGATTAAGATGAAATTTGGCATTGAGATCGTTTGAGTCGTGGCTAAGAGTATAGGCTACTTAAAGACGTCAAGTGTGAGTGGTTTTTTTATAATTGAGTAGTTACCGAGTAGAGAGAGAGTAGTCCTACACCGATAACCGAATTTAGGGCTGGTGAATTCGCAGGCAAAAAGAGTTAATATATTATGTAAATAGTTGCAACAGTCACGTACATGCTGTTACCGTGGTAACAACCTACCATAACATAACAATAAAAAATATGGAGGATTTGGATTTAAAGTAAATAAGTGCCCTTCGTTACCAAGCCTTCATACGGTCTATCTAGGACGCGTGCCCTTTGAGCAATATTCCAATACACTGGCCTAGTTCTACAGTATTAATTAATTAACAGATATGTACTTTAAAAAAAATACTACAATTTAGTTAGTATCACTCCATAAAAAAAAAATTAACTTAAAAATTTTAGATCTATTAACAGTAAGAATTTTAGTACATTGTATATCAAGGGTGCTAAGGAGAAAATTACCATCGAGAGGCCTAAAGTCGAAGGCCTTTGGCTTAAATGACTTGAGTTTGTAATTTCTGTACCGCTGGTGTTACACATAATGTATTTTATCACATTTGTGAACAAATAAAAAAATATAAGGTAGAAAAAACTGAACTAACCGAATTGAAATGGTGGGATCAGAACTATAGAAAACAACGCCACTAAGCGGTATTTAAAGAATTGAGGATTAAAAAAGTTTGGCTAAAGTTTAATTTTGTAATTGCTCGTTTGGCGGGTAGTTCTTATCTTGCATAACAGATGTCGCTTTTATACATGAATAGACAAACTACGTATAACGCGCGCGGTGCACAGGCCAGGTTCATATTACGTTATATTTACAAAGAAAAGGCCTGTAGGAGTTATTAAGGTCCTATTTAGCACCCTTTTTACATACGTAAGTATTTTTTGTGCTACGCCCAATTTTAAAGATTAATTTAAGTTTTTAAATAACTTGATGGTTTCTTAAATATCTAACGTCACCGTAAATCGTTAGTAACGACCATTTACTGCGCTAAACGATCTACTCAGGCCCATTATTCGATATTTGAAACTGCTGAAATAAATGAAAATTGAACTAAGTTTTAATATTGCCCAATTGGCGCCGCGTTTGGCAGTAATTTATAATTTTGTGATCTTCTTAGGAAGACCTTTTATGGTAAGTAAAGATCTAATAATCATTTCGTACAAACATTAAGCCAAAGTTTCGATAAATTAAAATTATATTGCAGATCTTGGTCAACCGATTGTACATCGCGAAAATGATAAACGGACAGAGAAATGTTGGGTTTAATAATATGAACTAGCTTTTGCCTGCGGTTCCATTCCCCCTAAATTCGACTATCGGTGTAGGATATCAACGACAACTCCTCAATTATAGGAAAAAATCTGAATCACACTTGACGTTTTCAAGTAGCCTATGTCCTTCTCTGAGACTCAAACTATCTCGATGCCAAATTTGTCCGCGGTTCCACATTCGGTTATCGGTGCAGGCGTTCAACGACAAATCCTCAATTATAGAAAAAAACAACTGACACTTGACGTTTTCAAGTAGCCTATGTCATGCCAAATTTCACCTTAATTGGTACAGTGGTTTAAGCCATTAGAGGTAACATACAGACAGACAAAGTTAGTTTCGCATTCATAATATTTATATTAATTAATGAATATTAGTAATAATACAATAAGTTAAGTAAAATACACCTATATTAAATTTCTAGTACCAATATTAATTACCCTAAGACCTCTTCAAAACTAAACCGCTTCACTTAGCGACGCCCTTGGCCCGTCAGAGTAGTAATTAATTAATCGAAGTGCTTAATTAAATGTTAGTAACTTGATTAATTTACAACGCCTGGGATCTTACTTCGAGTTGAATAAGTTTTATTTAATTAGTTTATCAGTTAAACTATAAAAGTTACAAAATCGTAAGTTATTTTTTTATTATTATTTTAGATTGGAAAAATTAAATATATTACATCGATAGTTTGACTTAGCTAGGTAGTTACATCTTTACCTTCGGGGAGTGTTCGTGCCTGAGGGCTGAGTAGCACTGACAACCAGTCCCGAGTCCGGTGTGAAACCAAGAGACACCAACGTACGAGGTCAAACTAAACGTCGACCTATAGTGGGGGTCGTTGAGTGCAGTGGACTGCTCTGAATGGACTCTATTGTTAGAGTCCATCAGCGGATGCAAAGGTAGGTGGTTTCGATGGTCACTTTTCTGTGCAGCTGGGCAGGCACTTTGTATTACCACCACCAACGTAATTATATAGCACAGTACGTTATGCGGCGACTTGATACGTCATAGGCCAAGTTACTGGGCCAACAGACGAGGAACAGGACAATGCGTTAGCGACAGCTCGCGAAAACAGTTGTTCATTTCTCTTGATTCCCATAGGAAGCATGTGTATAGTTAATTGTGATAAATAGATGCGTACGTTACCCTACTTTCTATCAGTGAACCAACCAACAAGACAATAAAAACGAGAAACAAACTGTTTTAGTACCAACCAACTGTGACGTAATTACCTTTAACCTTTAAATTTCTTAAGAAACAATTAATAAAACATCGGAGACCATCTAAAATTTATAAAATACAAAATATTGTTATTATAATGTTGCTCTAAGTAAAATAATTCGTTCTAGCATTAAATTTATCAGAACTCTGTCCTAGCTTAGCGATACCTACGTAAGACAATTCTTTCAGGCACGGGATAAGTTATAAGAGATCAGCGATATCACTTAATTCTAGAAAAGTCAATAATTTCTCTGTTTCAGTTCGTGAGTAAATCAATAATAATAAATTTGTAATAATAAACTAGTCTTATTTTATTAAAAGTGACATAGACCCTACGAAGCGGTTTTAGGTAGGTGTTAATGACTAATGTTTCTTTTTCATCAATTTGCTAGTGAAATCAGTAGGTCATTGATACTGTAGAAACCCCCCCCCCTAACAAATTACATTTAACCTACCCCATAACTACTAAACGCTACATCCCGCGGAAACCTAATAATAGAATTTTAATTTGGCAATGATCGTCTAATGGCGTGATGAGGACCGCTACATTGTGAACCTAAGTAACCCTGATTCTAAGAAGGTATGAGTTTAGTCAGTCACTAGCATGGCGAGTGAACTTTGATTTTAAGATTAAATTCTACATAATATAACTATCTAAGCCCTAACCATTTATCTCAACTAACTTGTCGCACACGAGTGATGTACCAATATAAGATAGCTATTTTAATACGTCCTAGTCATGATTTAAATTATCGTCACACTGAACTTCATTAAGTAAATTCCTAATACAATAACCTTCCCCATAACTACCCTTATTTACTTTCAATTAATAAATAAAATGTGTATTTAGATATCTTTTATTTAGAACAGGGAGATTCCTAAAATATTTATATCCTGTCAAAGAGTCAGCCTTTCATAATTTAGTTTCTATTACTTTATTTATTTATTTAACCTTACAATATGCCAGTAAAACGACGATAAGAAATTAAGATTTCCTTTACAGTTCGCGACAATAAACAAAAGCAAATGTCTGTAGTGTCGGGATCGAACCGCGGCCTTTCGTATGCTTATCAAACGTTATAACCACTACACTAATTGGTCGATAAATGATCGATTGAATTTAACCTAATATTTCTGCACCCTGAAGATAATTCCCTTTGTTTGCTGTAAAGGTGGTAAACAACCATACGGCCCTATAAAAAGATGTTTCACACAAGGTACTATTTAGTCTTCATGGTAGTTCTTCTTACAAACCAAAATCTCTTAGTAAACGTGGAATTTTCAGTATTTAGACATCTCACAGATAACAGTGAATAATTCCGTTCTTTGCGTAGGTACAAGAACTTATAAAGGAGACATCATGTGCAACCTTTCTCTTACGAACTTGAGATATTAAGATAATATAAATAAATATGGAACAAATTGCGAATAACGTAAAGATTAAATAGAGTTTATTTTAATAATTTGTCACAGTCAATTAAGATAATTATGACGACAGAACGCCAATTTACATGGGTAGGTAACCCGTCTTAGTAGGTACTTTCCTACTATTCAGTCAGTAATGAAAACATTGCTCACTCAAAAATCTAACACTTTAGTCAGATCAACAATAGACATTTTGAGTGATTAGAACCTTCGCGTTTCGCCGGTAGGTCGGGGTCCCCCCCCGGCTCATCAGTTATTAAGGGGGGCCCTACCTGGATAATAATACGCTATGATAATAGAATTTTCTATGAAGAAGAATTGGACAGACCCTAGACCAACTAATGTCACCTTAAACAAATCCATGTTTAATATGTTCGGTCAAAGTTTAACTTATGTCGTACCCCGGTTCAGTCATTGTTTCCTTAAGGTTAGGTACCGTAAATCATTTCCTTCTTTTTTTATATCAAAAGAAGAAAGCAATACTAAAGTATATTTTTTTTTATTATCATTGTTTGGCATAACTTAATTGTTACATTTAAAAAATAGACGTAGTAAAATATAAAAAAGTAAATTCAAAAATCTAAAGATATATAATTCTTATTCTATTCGTCTCCATAATGAGTGATTTATTTATTAATAAAACGAACTTCCCAAAAGAAAGGAGCAATCTGTATCCCGACAACTTATCACTCATTACTTTGACGAAAACTATTCCGGACCAATTAATGCTAACAGTTTAGATAGGTAAGTATTGAATAGGTATCTCATACAACTACCTACTAGACACACCAAAATTAAAATTTCTTCTTTATCATTTATATCCTCTGATCCGGATTAGAACTCATAAAATTTAAACTACCTCTTTAACTTTCTTGGAGTAGGATGGAGCTGAGCTAGTACGACCTAAAAGTAAACCAGCTCTACTCACACCCTAGTTAGTACTCGAGCTTCGCCGTCACACGAAGACCGGCTCTTCTTATTTACTACCCATTCCTGTTCTAATACTGATATTAAAAATGGAGAGATCTTACTATAACCGCGACATCCCTAGGTCTGTTGACGAAGCGTTATCGTCAAAGGGTTGTGACATTACGGTCCCATTAACTACTTTCGAAAGAAACACTTACCTAATACATATTTGTCATAAAACACCCGTACAGTAGGTTATAATTCTATAAAGGAATATCTTTACTGAATCTGTAAAGTACTAAATTTAGTGCCCTTGCCAATCAAAATCACTAATTAAATCGTACAAATAGGTAACTCACAGTTATCACTGTTTAGGTAAAATTCGAGAATAATAATTAGACCCGGCGCCATGTTCTTAAAATCGTCAACCAAGACATGTATTTTGTTAGTATTTTATTATGCAAATTTAATTTAATTTTTAAGTAATTTAGATAGTTATCTATTACATTTAATGATTACATAACATTCTTAAAATGCGATAGTAGAACTCTAGATATCCTATGTACGGTTTGCCACAACATCAGTGTGTGATTTGTGTACCTAAACCGATAGCACATACCCTATCACTCATCTCTAGGTTAGGTAATTTTATAATTTTCACATGCAAAACATATTTTGGAATCACACAAGAAAAATAAAACGATGGTAATAATTAATAGTTTACCTACCCAACAACAATTCATATAGAAACTCTTCAAATGAATTTCTAGATAAATAGCTGTACTCAGAAGGAAATTCTCTCTCTTCAACTTAACTAATTATAATTATTTCCTCTGAGAATAAAAAATCTAAGCTACTCACACAGAGAGGACGCCAAGCCCGAACACGTTTTGCAAGGAAGAACAGCAAAACAGTAGTCACTTTGTGATGTACTCCACCCCTTCTCACAACTTGGAAAAGTCCACCTCTCAATGGGTTTTTTTTTCCACACAAATGTAATTACTGCAATTACTTTAATTTTAACACTAGGTACTTTTAAAGAAAAACGCGGGAAGCACAGTCAAAATTGTAATTAAGAATGTGGGTGGCGGGACGCTTTCAATATTACTCGACTCAAAAAAGGCGGGAAACACACCATTATGCAAAACCGCGCGCGTCACTCACGAATTTTGAATTTCGAATGGGAGATAGAGGACTCTGTCACGACAGTCTCTAGCGCCGTGGCGCCAAAATCAAGCGAGCGAACGATTTCTTTCTTTTTTATCTCTTTTACACACACTAATTAGGATATATCCCTATTTCCCGTATTTTTTATTTCGTCTTCAAAGAGGTTTTGTGACGTCATCGCATGACCTGGTCACGTGACGATCATTCGATTTGGGCACACAGTTTTATTATTATTTTTACACCTCGAGTCGTACTGTTTTAAGCTACTTTACCATTCATCAAAACAAAATTTACGATAGACATATATCTAATGCAGCGCTGTCTTATCTTTTACCGCGCAATTATTTCGAACCCCAATTTATGTTTATCTATTTATAATGTTTGACTATCTTAGTTTTGTATATTCAACAGATAATTAGACCTATAACTACTTCTCTATAAATACATTAGGTATTCAATTAAATCCCACATAATGGTACGCTATATAGGTAGTTAGACATAATTTTGTTTTAGGGTAGACTAGAGTACACTACAATACGTTACCTACTATGGCCCAAGTTCATCGAAATTTGACGGATCGTTTAAACGTGAACTATTGTTTAAACAATCGGTCAACCTTTTTTTCTTGTTCACCACCAAAACATTGATTAACTACGTCAATTAGCCGTTTAACTTAACCGGGCTCGGAGAGTTCGGTTAAACACCCGATCAGTCGTTTCTTTATTGTATCTTTGGTTGGATACTTTATTTGTTTCCTATAGGGATACTTTGTTTGACATAAATTAGGTATAGGTAGGTAGTATAATAAAATTTAGGTAAATAATATAATAATTGATCATTTATAAGATTTAGAAATAAGTGAGGCGGCCCGCTCGTCCAGTTTATTTATACTATGTTTTGACGAACTTGATACTTAACGATAAAGTTGTGACAGTAATACTTACTATACTATAGGTTTTGATGGTTAAAATTATAACTAATATGTCAATAAATGCACTGACGTATTCCGTTAAAAATTAACATTGTGTACGTTTTAGGTAATCGGTCCACTCCGCATCGCTATCATCACCTAGTAAATATTAAATTCATCAGCAAGCCTCGCGACGAACATATTATATCATAAAACATTTGTTGTGGCATTAGTTCTTTTATATTTTACAACTCTTATAGTTATTATCTTGCAACTAGGTAGCTCGACAACGATGCTTTTACCGTCATTGAAAGTTTAGGGCTCTCGTTTTTGTTTCTTACTCATGAACATTGCACAATACACAAAGGCCGGGTAGATTTTTTGTAGTAAAAGTAAACAAACAATAGAATACAAAATTTCGAATATCAACAATTTAACCTAGCAAATTAAAATGTATACTGTAGTCTAAGATTCAAATGAAATAGCCGACTACTCAAAATTATTGTATAATGTATAATACTGCCATGAAGTATGATGCGCTTTGTAAGTGGTTACCCGTGCTTCTTGCATACCTCCTCAGTTAGGTCGCATGATATGGTTCACTCATTCATTCAAAAACGCTTGGTTACGAAATCGATCGTCGGAAGTCCATGGTGAACAGCAAAATTCCCGCACCCCGTTTAAACAGTTGTTGCAGTTTAACAAGGCGATTACAAAACCAATGGTTAATACTTGGTCGGTGAACTTAGGCCTATGAGTTTTAAAGACTAAATGACAGCCATAAAACTTTTTAAAAACTTACGCACTTTGTACCTACACAGTTTTCTAAATTTCTCGGGTCTTACACGCGAAAAAACATTTATCTTGTTGGTTCTTGACTTTCGGTCAGGGTGTAATAGTTGTGGAATTGAATATTAAGATATATCAAATAAACACTTAAATATAGTCTATAGTATACCGGTGCTGTATCTACATTAGTACTATTACTTAATTTGTGTTTAAAGAATAATAATAATGAGCTTTTAATTTTCTTAGTAGGTATATCGTTTTGTAATAAATAGATAATAATTTAAGTAATAAAGAACAGTACTTGAGGTTTAAACAATTCGATATATGATGATACTTATAAGAAGTTTGGTATCGTTGTTTGCAAAATATAAAAAATCTATAAACAGTTTTCTATATCGTGTTTTTTTTGTTTTTTTATTTATTTTATTACACTACCGGCAAGCCTATTATTAAGCTGTTTTAATCGATTTTAATTTACATAGGACTAGATTCTTGTTTTTGTAGCAATATAATTTTCAGCCTTAGACCACACCCTAGTAGTTTGAGCACACGTGGAGTTTGGAAAAATACCTAGCAAGCAATACGTGACTGTCCTAACCAATTTTCTGAGTAGTCGTATATATGGCTTTTCACTTTGGACTTTTTTCATTTGGTCGGTAACTTGTCCATTTGGTCAGGGTTTTATATTATATAGAATTTATGTTTTGGTGACTTCTTTCCATATAAAAAATTAAAAATATTGGTACAAAAGTCTAGTGAGTTGCTGAATTTTAAGGCAGATAGAATCTTTGTTTATACCTCTAAAATATTCTTGATTGGTTTTTTGAAAAAAAGTAGTAAAAGTACCTTAGTAAGTTCATGAACCAGTGTCATAAACATACGACATTAATCATTTTTTATTTCATAGACAATATTCATTATTCTTAAGCCAGTGTGTGTTCGTTTTGAGGTAAAAAATCAATATTTTCATTTATTTTGTTATTTGTCAACCGTTGTTTTACCATTGGTGTCAAAATCTAAATTTTTGTATTATCTGTACCTAACAAACTTTCAAGCGTTCGTTTACGATATTTGTGTTATTTTGTCACTTTTGCCACCGAAAAATGAAACTTTAGATTCAAGTCTGAAGGTAGGATTTTGTTAACCTGTCAAACTGCCTGTTATATACACACACATACACATTATTTATGGTAGTATGATTGTTATTATCGTAGTGTGAGTACTTAAACTGCTCGTTTTCGGATTGATGATAGACCAACAGATTGACAGACAGACGGGCAACAAAGTGATCCTATGAGGGTTCCGTTTTTTGTTTTGAGATACGGGACCCTTAAAAGAAAGGCTTTTAAAACTTAAAAGGACTTTAAAAACTGACATATTAACAATAATTAGGGACATTTAAAATAACTAACATTTTAACAGTGTCTTGTATTCTTAACAAAACTTTTACTTAAATACATTTAAAATTCGTTTAAAACTCCAATTCAGTGATTAAGGGTCTTTACATTTATCGCAGAATTAAGTAAAAGCTTAGGTTTCAGTAGCAGTAGGTAAATTAGCAACGAGGCTGTTTTCTTGTTGCGAAGCTACGGGCTTAAGAGCAAGTATCACATAATTCCTGATTTATTTTAAGCATATACCTTATGTAACTAATAAATCGATTAGTTCATAACCTTAAATTTTTTTAGCTGTCAGAAGTTAATAGTATCATAAATACATATATTGGGTAGTATGTGCAACGTATGTACTGTTAGCGCTTGGATTTGTTATAATTATATTCTATCATTAATAAATATGTTTTTTTTTGTGGTGACAGCGACCTATTGACAGCACGCGGGCCATCACAGGCTGATTTACTGTCAAACATATTTTTTATATTTCCTTGAGTCTTAGTCGATCTTGACCGGTTTATCTCAGCTGTAGCACTAATCAATGGCAAAAATTATTTTATTGCAAAAACAATTCGAAGGAACCTAAATTTTATTATTGTTTCTTAAATGTCATGCACTACATGACATTTTAAAATATCATTTTATAATACAAATACTTTGACATTAACGCAATTCAGGCTCTTAAATCAAACATGCCACGCAATTAATTTACGCAAGACTGTAGGTGTACCACGCCGTATTTCGCCAGAATATCCCTAAATAGACCGTGAATTTACAAAACGAAAAGGTCTGTGGAATATTAATTGTGTTTGTACCTACTAAGGGTTAACTAAGTACCTGCTACATGGGTAAAATTTGTTAAAATAAAGCTGAGAGTCGTGGCCCAGTAACAGGCGTCTATCATCGATAAGCAAAGTCGGGCGCGGTGAGTCTTTGGATAGGTGACAGTTTGAGCAGCACATTTTTAGCGGCCTCCGGACTTTGCATGTGACGTTAAACAGTTAGTCTATTAGGCTTTATGGACGGCTTAAAAAATCGTGACAGTTTAATGGTCGCTAACTCAACATACTAAGTTGTAACTTGTAAAAAGTGTAAGCAACTTACGCAACTTAGCTTCCATAATCGCTGTCGACCGCAGTTTTCAAAATTTCCAGATCGAAAGCGTGCTCATATTCCAATTACTGCTGTTCTAATGTGTTCATGTCGCCGAAAAATATTCTCTAATTTTTTTTCCAAAATAGCAATTTTTTAGGTAATTAATTACCTTATAAATAAAATTCAGGCTCGGTTCTATGACGTGGGTGTCCTGACATTTTCACGAGTTTTAAAGTGCCCGCGAAAAGCGTCTAGTAGTGATGGGCTTTGGTTTAATAACGCTATGATATTATTCTGTAAAAAGCGTTATGCTTCCTCATTCATTATGCGTCCTGCAAGGGAGTGGAACTCCTTACCACCGTGAGTGGTTCCCTATTCTTACAATTAATTAATTGTAGCTCCAACCGCTTGGACAGTTTCCACTAGTCTGTCATTAAAATCATCAATATTTTCGCAATCTGCTTGGCACTGAAAGCGATTTTGAATTTTGAGCTGAAAATGTTTGTACAAACTGACAAAGGTACTTAAAAGTATACCTACTAACTATGAAGGGTCGGCAACGCGCGAGTAATGCCCCTTGTGTTGCAAGCGTCCATAGGCTACGGTGACCGCTTACCATCAGGCGGACCGTAGGCTTGTTTGCCACCTTAGTGGTATAAAAAATAAAAAATAAAAATTAAGGAATTAAAAGAGAAAATATATTTTATTAGAGTTTGGGTGCACTATCCTCGACTGTATCATCACTTTCCATCAGGTGAGATGCAGTCAAACGTACTCAAACTTATAATAACAAAAAAAAAACATAGGTTATATAAAAACCTGTTATTTGTAAGAAAGCCCCGTTTAAAAGATGGCAAATTAGTTTAATACTTACAAATGATCTAAATACCTATTGTGGAAATTTTAAGCTCTGTTAAAATGACGTAGGTCTGGCGGCTCTGGAATCTTGGACTAGTAGTATTTTATACCGACGAAGTCATCGTTACTCGATGTCGAGATCTCCACTTATAGGCCCTTATCTCGAGAGTGCTGTTGATTCAGTTTACATCACAGACACTTTTTGAAGAGACTTCAGGGACGCAAGTGTTTCATATCTCGTTTCAAGTATCTTTTGCTCATTATTTTTTACAACCTAACTAAGATAGTCTTTCGACCAATACTGTACATAATTTTATATGAAATACATTTTAATTATTAGCTATATGAGTATTGTGTATTATGTAGGTATTATGTGTGTATTATGTATTTTTAAAAGCTTAAGTAGAAAAGGTTCTGTTGATGGGCCCCTAATATATTTTGAGGTCTTTTGACCTAGATTTAAATTGATTATGATACGCCAAAGAATTCTTAAGAAGGGGTATACAGTATTATTGCATTTAAAAAATTAGAATGAAATTTTAAGTGAGTAAGTAAAAAAACATATAGATCTATGTACATATGTTTTTTATATTATTTGTTTGTACTTAAACATTTTATTGGATTAGGTACCAATTAATTTAATTATTTATATTTATAATGTAGTCATTGTAATTCCAAGGTTGTTGGTGTTGAAAATACTATTGCAATAAAAAAAATCTCAATCGCAAACAATCACAAAGTTTCCTCTAATTTTCGACGTTATATTTTAACGTTGTATTTCATTTATCTGACATTTCATTTTAATATTTCTGAATACAAAACCGACGGCTTTTATTAGTAAATATTTTATACAATTACTAATATTCGTAATATTAAGATTTATCTTATTAAAATTTTACCTGTATATCATTTTTATTATATTCTATTGTTAATGTACTTTTTTGAGTTGCCGGCTCCTGTACTAATAAAATGATTATAAATTTTAGGTTTGCAACACCTAGACTATAATTTGACTTTTGATACGAACCTTTTTATTTTTATAGGAAAATTATTGTAACAAAATAAGAGGGAATCTAGGTCTATATAAAGTGAGGAATTACTTCAACTTGAAAATGACTGCGCTTGGCTATCCGTCAGAAGTCGAGTCATCAGCAGGTTCTATTTCAACTAATAACTTATATACGCATAGTGAAAACATATTATTTGGAGATAGCGATGAAAACGTGGTGCGGCTTCGAATCCCGTTCTCCTCACAACACTGGATACCTCGACCAGATATCACTAGACGTGTTATATCGAGTAATAACAGGAACTGTTAAGGGCACCTCCTCACCGCGGATTTTAGCGCATTTGGTAACTGTCGCGCGAATGCGTGGGGACAGTTATTTAATTTCATTTATATTTGTGGCACATCGGTTACGTGTGAAAAAATAATGGTGTGTCGTTGTATTAATATCGGATACTTACCTAGTCTAAATTTTGATCCTCGTTATTGAAACGTCATTTCGCGCCACACCTTCATAAGATTGAGAGTCTGATCAGAGAGTTTTTGGATTGTAGGTATTTTTGCTGTGAGTTTTAAGAACTTAGCTCCAACCGCTTGGACAGTTTCCACTAGTCTGTCATTAAAATCATCAACATTTTCGCAATCTGCTTGGCACTGAAAGCGATTTTATATTTTGAGCTGAAAATGTTTGTGCAAACTGACATAGGTGCTTAAAATTACACCTACTAAGTATGTCAAATCAAATGCGTTCTGTTCACTACATCAATGCGTTTAATGTCATAATCCAGTCAAGTGAAAAAGACATTAATTCTGTATGTCACACTGTACAAATTTTGGCTCGATGTCTTTGGTTAGATTATTGACATTAGGCGCATAATGTACATTATGTCTGTCAACAAAACGCCGCTATAATTTAAAAGAATATACCTATGTCAACTCGAGACATTATAACCATGGATGTTATGGTAATGTATCTTATAATAAATAACTATCATAAACTTAGCTACAAAGCCGATGTCATTCGACCTATGTTATATTTATTATTACTCAACGAGCTCTAAACAACGGTACCCCATTCACCCCAAGATTAAGGGTAAATCGTATAATTCCCGATTTAAAATTTTTGGTTTACAGAAAAGAAGATTTAAGTACTTGACAATTTAAAATTTGTTCTACGTTGAGAAGAATAATGGCTGATTACAGTTCAATTAATAAACACAATTCATTGAGAAAAGTTGCATTTTTTAACCTCAAAGTAGAATTTATCCGAATCGCCTTGGTCTATCTACCCTACATACATTTAAGAGCTTACCTAGTTTGGCCTAGTTGTATGTATATATGGAAAATAATCATTTTTGTTATTACCATTATTATTGTTATTCATATTGTACCTACACAGAAAACACCCAGTCTCAAATCAATCACAAATGTTGATCACATAAATGTCTGTCTTGAGCGGGTATCGAACCCACTCCCCTTGATTCAGCAGTCGAGTAATTACCCACTAAGCCACGGCGCCGACTTGGCTGATAGCCATTGGCTATGACTCGAACATTTTAAAAACTAACTGATTCCAGCTCGATGCCGTCCAAAAACGTATAGTGTTGTTACCCTAGTGTTGACTCAAGTGAACCGTACTCGACGCGGGTTCTTCGGAGTTGGCGGCCATGTTTAATTAGAAAGGTCAGAACAATATTTCCGAATTAAGAAAATTAGTAAATTATTTTTGTGTTTTAGTATTTTTCTATGACTTTGGTATTTGCAGTGTTTAAAACAACAAAAGGATTTTAAAGTGTTTTCACTCCACAACTTTATTCTTTAGTAAATCACCATAAATACCTCAAAATAGTTTTAAAATATTGATTTCAAACGTAAATTTTAGCTCTTTAGAAACAAAACAAAACTAATATTCAAATATTTTTGGTAACTAATATTAAATTATAAATCAAACAATAAAGTGAAAAGCGATTTGATTGTTTAGAATAGTAACACAATAATACAACTAAAAAAAGCAAACAATGTTATAAATGTTAAATAATAATAAGTTATATTAGAAAAGAAATTTAAACAAAAGAATACCCGCCTCGTTTATGAAATCTTAATAAAAAAAAGTAAAATGGTTTTTATTATTTTGTTCTCACACAAATTTTATCCATAAAATAGCCTTAAACTTCAATCAAATTTGAGTGTTCTGCAGGCCTTACACAGTAAATTATCAAATATTTAATTTAAATTAAAATATGGCCCTTAAAAAGGGTAAAATTCCTAAAAGTGGCAACATTGATTCGACTCGACTGATGTTGCTCGGTTAGCCGTTCAAAAACTTTTGGGTAGAGTTAGGAACCCGATGACGTTATATTTTATTCAAATAACATGTTTCTGAACGCAACCCCGCGGAAGACAATTTTAAACTGCTTAGTGTGTAGTTAGCGTTCTGTATATATCTATTTTGTGATAAAAGTGAAAGGTCTAATAATTGTGAAAGGTTATTATGGTCAACTAACTTTTTTACGTTCAAACTGCTCTTAGCTATAGATTCACAGTCTTAATTTTATTAGAAATCAATCTTCGCTTTGCAGAAGGAACGTTGAAATTGCAGAAAATAAAAAGGTCCGGTGCAGAAATCGCACCTTTACCGAATAGCTCGTTAGATTACACTACAAATAACAAGGCAGCATTAAATAAAGTAACGCGCATTTTATTTTATATGCATGCATAATGCCGTACTGTGAAAATACCGCTTAAAATGAGACACGATAATTGAATTTGGCTCTTAAAAAAATGAGGAGGGAAATTCGAAATTCGGACAATGGTATTTTTACGTTTAAATAACCAAATTTTTCAAAATAATTACAAGTGGCCAGTGCCTTATACATAAAAACTTTTTTTTTGCAAAACTTTCTGCCTGGTCTGGTATTGAACATTTTAAACATTTAGAGAACATTGAAGACTTTTACATATGAAAGGTAGGTATATCCCATAGATATAGGATGTAAAAGATACACAATGTCAGTTTAGTGATGATACCAAAAAAAAATTGCGTAAGTAACTGTCTTTGTGTGGGTTGAGAATAGTGTTGTCTGCGTACTCTATTGACATTGTGCATTATAGCTATATATATGCTTATTATGGTTAGCTACAAACATTGAAAACGTTGAGGGAACGTTCCCAAGTGAACAAAATACATAACTTTACGATTTGAGAGGAATCCAAGAACTGAAAAATTGTTAATAGTGGATTGTATGGGAATTCCAACGATGGATTCATGTTGGTTAGCTCCTGTCTTTTGTGTAATGCTTCAGATCTAACGCTAGACTAGACAAAAATAGGCCAAGTGCGTGTCGTATAAAGTTAGGGTTTTGTAGATTAAAAATTATTGTGAATATATGTCACGATACTATGATTTTTACCGTGATTTTTTCAGACTTTTTGATGATGTGGTTTGAAAGTTAGAGGCACACAAAATTTTCTATTTTAAAAGCCAAGAACTCGCAGAATATAAATATAAAAAAATTTCTACCTTGCCAGTTTCAGAAGCCAGTGCTGAACGGTCATTTAGCGTACTTGCGAGGATAAAAAATTACTAGCGTTCTTGTTCAACTTAAACAAGAGTGTCAGGATTGGCAACTCTTTGTTTAGAATCAGAAAAAGAAAAGAAAAAAACTTGAATTCAGTTATCGACTTTTTCGTCTTCTCCAAAGCAAGAAAAGCTTGTCTTACACACGAATAAATATTGACTAAAAATTGACTAAACAATATTGTACTTTATTAAATAAACTGTAAATGAATAAACGTTAAGGTAATCCAACTTCCTCTAAAATTACTTGTTAATCATGTTATCTAATTGTTTATTATAAACTTAGTTGATATAATATATACTACAATATAAAATAATAATAATATAAACTATTATTAGTACATATTATCTGTCTCTTTTTCTCTTGTGCAGCGATATCTCTTTTCCTCGCTGTGTTGGTCTTTAGCGTAGCGAAAAAATCCTAGGTCTGTGGTATATCCATCCATACTAATATTATAAATGCAAAAGTAACTCTGTTTGTCTGTTACCTCTTCACGCTTAAACCGGTGTGGCGATTCAAATGATATTTGGCATAGAGAGAGATAGCTTAGTTCCCGAGGACGGACATAGGCTTCTTGAAAATGTCTAGCGTGAGTCGGGTTTTTTCTCTTACTAAGAAGTTGTCGTTGAAATCCTACACCGATAACCGAATTTAGGGCGGATATAACCGCGGAAAAACCTAGTGTTAAATTATTTACTCCAACTTTTGGTAAAGTTATTAATCAATATTGCCTCAATACAACTTAATATTGAAAGTTTGTGTAAAGCTAAAGATAAATGATACCTTTAAGTAAACGTCGTCACATAAAGCTAGATTGATCACATTTGTAGTTTTCTTGTAGTAATACATTAAAATATTGTGGGATTCTTACGTCAACTCTTTAGTTATACTAATGAATCCCTTATTACTAATTAAATAGTTCATTTAGGCTCGGTTATTGTTATTCCCGCAAGAAAAAAAATGTCCTTGCCTGGGACTCTAACTATCTCCATACCAAATTTCGTATAAATCGGTCCATACTTATATAGTAACAAACAAACAAAAAGACAGACAAAACTTTGCATTTATAATATATATAGGATGTGAATGTAGAGAAAAAAATACATTTATATATTCGTCAGATAACATTTAAATGTTTAGTTAGGTTTTTGGAACAAAGGACCTAACGAGCTGGTAATTCCATTTAGACAAAGATAAACTTCATTTGAGAAGTTATAATTTCAATTTATCTTTTAAATTACTTCGGTCGTTCATTCTGAAGTGTTCTCTTAAACAATTATAATACCGACTTTGGTTTAAATTAATCCGTAAAGCAATAAATATAGAATTAAGTACCAAAAAATTTAATTAAAAAAACCGGCTAATTTGTGCTAATTATTTATAAAAAAAAATGAAAAATCAATTATAATTGACAAGGTAATCTATATATATAAAATGAGAAACTGGATGACTGTTTCACTGACTGGTCGATCAACGTACAGCTGAAACCGCTAGGTCCAGAAGCATCAAATTTTGCACAAACGTTTCTCAAATGACGTAAGTGTGCACTAAGAATTTTTGTACAATAGGGGCAAAGAGTTTCTAAGTTTTATGGCTTGTATTAACAGTGAGAGGTTACAAAGATTAACCAAAGAGCTGGATGCTCGGTTGGCCTGGATTTGGAAACAAATGAACCTACTGTGAAAGATTTGTTAAAGAAGTTGTTGAATAAGCAAGTGTTTTGAAAAAGAGACAAGTGGGTTTTTGAAGGTTGGGATTGGAACTGCCCATAAATTGGAAATGGTTTTAAGATATGCTCTTGCTTACGTACTTCTGTCTTCATGGATTGAACAGACTGCAGTATTTGTTACTTTTAAATGTCTCTTAGAAATAAGGTGACGCTTTTTAAAACTTGTATACGGCCTATACTTACATACGCGAGCATAGTGTGTACCAAATAAATACTACTTCCTTACAATGTATGCAAAACCGCTTTGTCTTATGGCTTGTTTACACGTATTAATTAGCCAAGCATTTAACTAAATTTTAACTTCATTCTAAGTTAATTGTCGCGGGTTAACACTAAATTTAATTTTAAGTTGCAAGTTAACGATTAATGATTTAGTGGAAAGTTGTGTTCTTATTTTTCGGTTAAGTAACTGCGTCCCCTGCCACCCACCCCGCACGCCTCCTTAGCGCAACTTTTTCCCGCCGGCGGCGTTTGAAACCAAGCAAATTCATATCTTTTAGTTCTCAGTGTAAATATTTGTAGATAAACTATAAGAAAATGACGAAATGGACATAAAATACGACAATTAAATTTGTGGAACTCTATATACGCTGTCTGTGGGAATTTAAAACTGTTACCTATCGCTTTAAACAAGCAAAGCAGCAAGCGATTACCGATACTGTTTTAGATATGGGCATTCCAAAGTTTGTAATAAAGGATGCAGAGTCTAAAATAAAGGGGACTTACCTACCTATTCGGTCGACTTATTCGCAAGTCGACCCTTTTGTGCGGTTTACTAAATCCTAACTTAATTCACGTGCGAACGTTCAAATACTCATTATTAATTTGTTATTATAATATATAATTATTAATTCATTTAAGATTAAGTTAAAATTTACTTATCTACTTTATCACTAAATGCATGTAACCCAGCCATAAGGCGCAGAAAGAGCCCCACTCTACATGAGAAATCTCGATCTCCATAGTGACTTTGAACTACCAGCCATCAGAGCCTTTATCAAAGACGCGTCAAAACGCTTTTTTGAGAAGGCTGCCCTCCACCCTAACCCCCTAGTTAGGCAGGCTCGCAAGTAGGCTCCCAATATGGACCTTAAAAGCTTTAAGATACCCTAGGCAACCAGTTATCGATTTTGACGATGACTTTGCTACACAGCTCATACAAATACATACAGAATACAAATGGAGCTTTAGACAGACAATTCAAGCGCGATATACTAGGTACAATTATGTACCTGGGCGCTATGACTAGTTAGATGTTAATAAGTGTTAATATGACTAGTTAGATGTTAATAAGTGTTAATATGACTAGTTAGATGTTAATAAGTGTTAATATGACTAGTTAGATATTAATAAGTGTTAAAATGACTAGTTAGATGTTAATAAGTGTTTATATGACTAGTTAGATGTTAATAAGTGTTAATATGACTAGTTAGATGTTAATAAGTGTTAATATGACTAGTTAGATGTTAATGAGTATAAAAGGACACGACTGAAAAGTTTTTTTACCGTTCTCTTTAAAACACCTTTGCTTTTCCAAAACGGCTGTAATTTTTTACTTAAAACTAACAAAAATTTTCATTTTTGAAGCGATTGCCCAAGCGGAGGTTCGTGTCCAGGACACCCTTGTCACATAGTTTATAATAATAAATCACTTTATTTCAGACTACACGTGTCCATAAAAATTTGTTAGTATATTACTTATTTTATGTTAGTATACAATTTATATTTGATATTAAACATTTAACTATTAATTATCTGTGTCCTACTGAAACACTAGGAATTGCAGTTTTTAAATGCAGTTTAATCCAGTGCGTCAGCATGACGCAGTCCGGTTTGTTAACAACCGTTTTTATTATGATGTTGGTGCTACCCCTCACTCGGTACATCAGGGACGCGACTCTTTTCCGTATAATAGCGTGAAAGCCATCTGTTTGCGACGCGGAAAACATCTCAGATGCACCACAGTGGCGCGGCAGGCCCAATAAAACCCGGAAGCCATTATTATACTGTATGCGGAGAGCATTGTAGGCTTTTTGTGTGTAGTTGACCCACAGGCTGCACGCGTAAAAGGACTGACAGTAATCTTAAACAATGTTACTTTAACCTGGGGAGTACAACGTGCAAACCTGCGAGCCAGCATGTTGCATTTGATGGACAATGCTCTCCGCTCTCTCTCAATATCTAAGTCGTCACAAAGGTTTTCAGTGACCCAATGACCTAGGTATTTAAACTCAGTAACTTTGCGTAGGTGAGCTCCACATAGCAAGACTGGTGGCGGTTCTGAATAGGTTTTATTTCCCGCCTTATTCACTTTTTTTGGTGTTGTATTGTAGCCCATGAAGAGCTGCATATTCTTCACAAATATTTACGAGCCTTCTTAGTGCTCTGATTGAGGGGCTCAGTAGCTCCATGTCGTCCGCATAATTAATATTGTTGACACAGGTACCGTCAATCGAACACCCTACACCGTTACCACTGATTTCCACAATCTGCTGATTTATGTATAGGTTGAAGAGCTTAGGGTATGTAAGTCCACCCTGCCTAACGACACTGCTCAACCCATACATACCAGAAAAAGAGCTACCCTTTAACAACATTTTTTTGATTGCTATACCAGTATTCAAAACATTAACTAACTCCTTCGGAAATCCTGTGGCCTTGAGCTTAGTCCCTAATATGTCATAGCAGTCGAGATCAAAAGCCTTGGATAGGTCCAAAAAACAGGCATAACCAGGCGTCTTCATAGCTGCATAATACTGGACGGTGTGCTTGAGACTGTATATAGCAGTTTCCGTCGCCAGTCCAGGACGAAAACCAATCTGAGCATGATGTATGTCTAAATGATCAGTTAGATGTTTATCAAGCAAACCATCCAGCACCTTAGCCACTGTGGTCGCCAGCGATATTGTCCTGTAATCAGACCCATCCGAGGAGTCTCCAGTCTTATTCTTGACCACGGGTACCACAACGGTTTTCATCAGTCCCTCAGGTAGGTATGCATGTCCAACGCAAAGGAAAAATATTAACACTAACACTCTAGGTAAGTGCGGTCCAGCATTTTGCAGTTGCTGAGCCCATCGTATCCCGGGGACTTTCCTCTTGTCATATAATACAGCAAACTTGTTTTGCCGTGAATACGACATGTGAACCAGCAATATCAATGTTCTCGTTAGTCTGAGCACCAGCAGAGTGCGTGTGTGGGCACTTGTGTGAGCTGTAAAGATATCCTTAAACAGGTTGGCTATGTCTTTTGTATCATAAACTCCTCCTACGCTCACAGGAAGGCTCGGTTTGGTATTTATACTATTTGTACTATTCCAAAATTTACCGAAATTTTTCAAAGCATTTGCGGAAGCTAGGATATCCATTTTTATTTGCTCCTCATTATTTTGGCACCATCTTAGCTTAGCTTTGTAATTCTTTTTGGATTCGTACATCATGTTGTTTATGTTACCTGTACGGGGTTTACCCATGAGTAACCAGTTAGAGCCTCGCTTCCACTTGAGATTCCCGGACATATTTGTTCCATCCTACTACAAAATTCCTCTTTATTTTGTAACAGGAGTGACTAGCTATAGCTGACTCACTTAAAACAGTTATTAAATTGTGATACATATTTTTTATCAAACATCTATGTTTTAAGTTACCACAAAGTTTTCCGGCACAATGAGAAAGTTCTCGGGGTAAACCAATTTGTTTTAACTTATATGTGCAAAGAGTACTATATTTCTCTACTTGTTCAGTGATCCTTTCACCCCATGCAACTTTATTATAACCTGTATTTGTAAGCTTAATTTTAGGTTTTAGAATATTAAAGTTACAAGTAACTTCTAATGGATAATGGTCAGACCACCTGACATCGTGCAGAATTTTCAGGCTCAACACCGACTGCATGGCAGCCTCCGTTACTACACAGTGGTCGAGCCAACTCCGTTGTTCCGTGCGCGGTGAACGTGAAGGCTCCAGACACCATTCCTAATAACTGGATATCGGCACATATCCATTTTTGTTCACTACAAAAATCAAGTAATTCGTTCCCAAACATGCTCCCCGGATTCGCGTTGAAATCACCCAACACATAAACAGATTCAATATTCGATGTTTCTACTATACCAAAAATTTCACCTAAACATTGTGTAAATTCAACTAGATGTTCACTACAATCAGTGGGCATATAGACTGAGAAAACCAAGACTGTTCTTTCGTGCAAAGTTATTTTAATTGCCACTAGTCGCATATTGTCACACGGTATCACTGACACGCACGGAAACACATTCTTGTCCCACATAAGTGCCACACCACCATATTATACTGTACAAGTACACTTCTGCAAATCGCTCCAAATTTTTGCAGCTGAGTGTAAGCAGCACCGCCACAATAGTCAATCCAGGTGTAGATGTAAAAGCCAGCTGCATTCAACAACAGTAGTCGATAATAAAAAATATGGGACATAGAGATACTGACTGCAACTTTGCACGTATTATTGCTGTAGGTAGTAAGGTTCAGTTGTAACACACAGGTAAACTATTGTAAAAAAAAGTTTGTAACTTCAAATGGTTTTAATAAAGCCGCCAGTTTACACTGAAGAATGGTAAAGGTATCAATAATAACTACGGTCCGCCTGATGGTAAGCGGTCAACACCAGGGGTATCACTTGCGCGTTGCCGAACCTTCAAAAATCTTATAAATTCTTCTTTGAAGAACTGTAGTCCTTCGAGAAAACCTTGGCAGGGACCTAATTCCACAATCTAAGCGTTCGCGGTAGGAAGCATCTCTGAAACCTCACTGTACGCGACCATAAGTTTACACCTCACGTTTTTATAGAGACTACAAACGGACAGACATACAATAGATTTAAGTTGAATTCCCGTAGGTCTCACATGCATGTAGACAACGATAAGTGCTAGTTTTTCTGTTTTTTATTGTGGCTTAATCACATTCATTCTTGTATATTACCACTGTGATGACTTATGGTACAGAAACGTGGTCTCTAACTGTTGGCCTCTTAAGCTGGGAGTCGCTCAATAAGCCATGCTTGGTGTTTCTTTGCTCTACAAATTCCGAGATGAGAAAATTCGCCGAAGAACCAAGGTTACTGACATAATAAGCTGAAGTGGCAATGGGCAGACCACATCGCTTGTCGAACCGATAACCGATGGGAACGGAAATTTTCTCGGTTCGCGACCACAGATCAGAAGACGCTGCGTGGGACGGCCCCCTACAGACGACCTGGTTAGAGCCGCAGGAAGCTGTGGACGTTTTCCGGCTGAAACGACGACTATCGATGACGACTGTTTACCACAAGAAGCCTCTTAAGGTGTTTTATTTGTCTGTATAAAGCATCGCTCTAGCTTGCCAGAGAGTTTGGCCAGAAAACGTATATTTATGTGTATTATTTTATAGCAAAGAATGGTGCGAGTGTGATAGCAGTATCAAAAGAGACTCCAAATGTAAACAGCTGACTATAGCTTGAGTGTAAACTTCATGATACGTTTATCCCAGACAAGAGCTTCCACGGGAATAAATTCCGTGGCATATTCTATGTTAATCGACACAGGGTTACCTAAGTTTTGGCATTGGGTTAACTGGAGGAACGGAAAACGGTTTTAGGTAAAGTACAAAAAGGAGACATTTTTATCCCAATCAAGAACTCCCATAGGATACATTTTTTGGGCTAGTAAAACAACAGCATACTATTCCTTTAAGTTGCAATGTGGGAGACATGATTTCGGCACACGGAAGAGAAGGGACAAAGACTAACAAAGAAAACTTTCTTCTCGGTTAGCCATGGGGTTGCCGTAGGAATACCACGTTGATGACAGTTTTTTTTTTGTATCCGCGGGCAAAAGATAAGAGTTTAAAATAAGGCATATTTTCGTAGAAAGCACGCAGCTGAGTGCGTCGCCGACTTACCGCCGGTTATCGGTATCAACACTACTGTAATCACTAATTACCACAAGCAGTATGTGAGGAGTCTCAACTGCCTGCTTTCGGCTTTTTTTTTATTTTTTCTGAACTGACTATGCAGTT
The DNA here is from genome assembly GCA_946406115.1 of Apoda limacodes. NCBI lineage: Eukaryota > Metazoa > Arthropoda > Insecta > Lepidoptera > Limacodidae > Apoda > Apoda limacodes. The sequence continues at coordinate 17,422,646 of OX291559.1, forward strand.
GGCTGTTGCAGCCATTACTTGCTTCACCGGGCTTTTTCGGGCGAGTCTCTGAAGGAGCCTTAGCCCGTATAGCGCCCAACGTTAAAGGGCTCCCCGCGGGGGGAGCCTCGGCTTGGGTTGTCGCTCTCGGGGGCGCCCCTTCGACCGGTGTGAGTCTCGAACCCGAAGGTGAATCACCGCCAGGAGGGGAGTTCCCCGTTACGTGGGTGCGGTTGCGATTGAGTGGGGGCGAGAAGCGCCCCGGCACTCTTTCATACCTCGTGTATCCGTGCGGGCGCCGACGAACCCGGCGGAGTCCCTATTCGGGGAGGTCGTTGAGCCTAATCGAGACAGATCGTCATCTGGGGCCGTTAGTACGTGCCGAGGCCGCCTAACTATAGTTTTACGACCATGCCGAGGTAGGTCCAGGGGATGATACGTTGTGGATTGCACAATTAGTCGATTCGGGTGATTTTGTGTACGCTCGAAAAAGCGGACTGCCAGGTCTTTGAAATATTGGACCATACGTACCAGGAGGCTCCGTAGGCCGCTCTGAGAAAGTTTTGAAGGGTCTGCAGTTAATGGAGGTTGCGCTTCAATAACGCAAAGACAACACTAGCATAAGTTCGTATGGGGCGGATGCAAGTTGTATAAAGATTCAGCTTAATTCTAAACGACATCTTACTGTAGTTGCCTATCATAGGCCTTGCTTTCGGCGTGAAAGAAATATAACATAGAACTGCAAAATTAAAGTTTATCGTCTTGTTATACGACACAGCCCAGGCAAATAAGTTCTGTTTTTGCATTAATTAATTATTATGTATTTAATCCGTGTTAGTAAGTCGGTGGTGGCCTAGGGGTTTCAATTTCACCTTGTGTTCTGAATGGCGGAGGTTCCTGGCGTGTACCAATGAGTCTTTTTCTTAATTTTTAAATTGATCATTCACACCACTGGCTTTTCGGTGAAGGAAAGCATCGTGAGAAAATTTGCATACGTCAAAAAAAAAAACAGATTCCAGTGAAGTCCACAATTTGCGCTGGGCCCGCGTTTGGACTATGGACCAAATCACCCTCCTCTATTTGGGTAACCCTGCTCCAAAAGTGGAGCGCATGAGGCTGATAAGGATGTATTCAAGCTCAAACTTAAACTTTTTTATTCAAGTAATCATTTAAAAATAGTTTTTTGAATCATCAGTTCAATTATATCAATGTAAATTGTTACGAACGTCACATACTTTTAAGTGGGTATAATAGTATAAAGAATGTCCCCGGTATAGTAAGATCCCTGTTGGAGACACTTTTTTCAAATCAATAATGAATTCAGGTAATTCAACACGCTTATTTAATTGCGACTTTTCACGTATCGTTATATCGCAACTAGGCAACTATTTTGTTCTGTTCAAATTTCACTAAAATACGGGTAAAACAATTTAGTTCAACACTTAAAAGCCAAGTTCAAAAGGCCGTCCAAGAAAATAAAAGAACGAAGAAAATATTGCGAGAGTGAGGGTCTCGGTAGGTGAACGGGTTAACGCCCACATATGATTGCAGCGACCACTATATTGCTGTTTAAGATGGCGATATAGGCCAGAAAGCTAATTTCTGTAATTCTAACGTTGTGTATGTAGATGCACTATAAATCATTAGATAAAATCATATACATTACTATCAGATATATATGTTATATAATTCTTAAGTAATTTATACCGTAATGACGCCTTGAAACTTTTAATTTTTTGTAGTCACATTTATTGACATTTTGCTACAACTTAGAGTCAATGCACTAGATAATAAGCTATTCTAATTATTTAACCAATTTTCATTGCAAACAAATGCGCGACACGCTTTAAAAATTTGCACAAGTGTTGAAACAATGGTCACTTCCAGATTTTTTATTGCATTAAATACAATAAATGAAAATCACTTATATAGGTAATGCACGAGACAAAAGCCAGTTTTATAACATATATTTTTTTCAGTCCCTTAGATTCTTTTGTGCAAAATTTGCACAAAAACGGCGTATTTTCACGATCTAGCCTATACCGCAGCCTTCAGAAGGTTTCTTTACTTTAGAGGCTGAAAAGTCAATATAGAATTTAAGAACATGGTAACAATAAGAGGAATCACCAGTAATACATCCAATCAGTCTATGGACACCGTGACAATTGTTCCTAGGAAGGTTGATTTCAACCTTTCCTCATTTTTTAGGGTAGTTTCTGTTAAAGAAATACCTTAATGTTCAATATTGATAATTCGCGGAATATTTATTGATCGGTTTAAAAAATATATATTTCGGAATGAGATGCCTGCATGTACGCATATTGAGCAAAGTTTTTATAAGTTTCCAGACGTAATTGAACGAGTGCCGCCACTGAGGAGGACATCATTTAGATGACGCAATTTTTTAAATATATAATGCAACTGTTAGGAATAAAATCGATAGTTTCTGTACAGTTATCTTTTATGTATATTTTTCAGAGAAACTTCCTCCCGCGAAAGCTTGGGTTGTGGAATGAGCTCCCTGCCAAGGTTTTCTCTAAGGACTACAAATATGGGGTTCTTCAAAAAAGAAGTTACTAGATTTCTGAAGGGTCGGCAACGCGTGAGTGATGGCCCTGGTGTTGCAAGCAACCATAGGCTACGGTGACCGCTTACCATCAGGTAAAACTTCCCCGGCGTATGCACAACATTTTTTTTTCGTAAAAATATAATCTATTTTCCCCCTGGAACGCGAGTCCGACTTGCACTTGACCAGTTTTTTTCTCTCATAAAACTTCCCCGGTGTGTGCACAACAACTTACCAAAATTTCGTTACAATCCGTTGACCCTTAGGGCGCAAGTTCGACTCGCGTTTGACACAACGAACACAGCAAAAAGAGAATCATTCAAAACGGTCCAACCGCGTCGAGTTTTTGCGAGACTAATAAATGTAAATTAGTAACAGTTACGAATATTTACCTACTTAAATAAGCTATTTTGAAGGAATACTATTATTACGTTATAATAATAAACTAAATTTTAATGATTTTCAAAAGGTGATTTCTTATATAGAATCCATCGAGCCAAATCATCAAATCATGTTTCTGAGTTGACAAAGTCAAGAAAAAACACGATCCATAGCTTTAATTGTTAATTTGTATTCTTAAGCAAAAAAGTACCCTATTTAACGGACTTCAAAAAAGGGGGAGGTTCCATATCCGACGGGTATATTGTTTTTGTATGTCCACCGATTCCTCCGTCAATTGTGAACCGATTTAAAAAATTCTTTTTTATTCGAAAGAGTTCGTCTGAGGACTTTTGGAGAAAAAAAATAATTGATGTTAATTTGGAAGTGGTGAAACGCGCCTTTTATGGTGATGATTGTATTAAATTTTGTTTCAAGTTTTTAGTGTACGAGAAAAAAAACAATTCGTCACTCAAAAGCAAAATTAAAAAATAATTAACAAAAAAAAACAACCGGTTTCAAAATTTATACTTATTGCTTATTGCCAAAAATCTGATCTGAATTACCGTTTGAAGTTGGTTTCATGCAAGTGAAGTGTGTTATAAACTGTCAGGTACATAGATATCAACTTTAAACTGTGATTCAGATCAGAATTTTGGCAATAAGTAATTTTTTTACCGTTTTAGAGCATCTTTTAGAAGCCATTGTTTTTTTCAATATACTAATACAATTTGACTTTCAAATTAGAAAAATAGTCGCGGTATGCCTCATTTAACCTAAGTTCTTTTACCTTGTAACCAAATTTAAGTAAATGCAACTTATTTTATCAAAATAGTTATAAATGTTATAAGTAACCCTTTTTCTTGGCAGGTTGTACAATTGGATACATTCTACTTTCTAAATTATCGAGATGTGAAAATCATTTCAAAGCTATTTTTATAATTATTTTCATATGCTAAAAACTATTTATTCTCCTTCATTTCATTATCATTTCATTTCATTTCTAATAAGAATTAATTGGCAGTAAAATGCAAGGTGGCGTCTACGCAGAAGGACAAAAAAAACCCGGCCTAGTGCGTATCGGTTCACGCGTAAAAACGGTATGTACATATCTACGTTCGTTTAAATATTGTCATTTAATTAATTTAGAAAGTATTAGTATTTAGAATGTTATAATTTTATTTCTCTATTATGTTACACCGTTTTACACAAGAAGAAACTTCATCTAAGTAGGTACCTTTAATGGAATTTGTACGTAATTTTTACTTTTCCGACTCCTTTTTTTAAGTTAGTCAACTATTACTCATTAAGTTGTAAATCATACTTACCTATGATTGTTTTCTTTTAAATTCGTTATATATGTTCCTCCCATGATTTACACGTGCTATCCAACGACACCCCACACTATGGGGATGACGAGAGAAAAATATTTATCCCCACTTTACGTTGGGGATGGTGGTTTACACTTAAGGAAAGTGGTGTACTTTCGTACGTGGGGCACATTCGTAAATTTAGTATAACAGAAAAAAAAACCCGGATCATCGTGGACATTATTTTCCTCATATAAAACACACTTTGTATATCAGCGATGTCACTATGATCCCACTTGAAACTCAACTACGACCGCATTGTACGGCTAGATTTAATTTAAATTTTATTTTATTTATTATATAGCGCTGTTTTCTTTCTTTCGTTTCTGCATAGGCACACTCTTAAGTAAAGAACTTAGGTTTTTTTATAAGTTGTTGTGGGAAAATCAGTTTTAGTGAACTGAAAGCAAATCAATCGGAGATTGTATGAAAATAATATTAATTCATTTTGAGTAATTCTATTCTAATTTGAGATATTTATTTTCTAACATTAAAAATATGTAATTTTTGTTTAAGTTTAAGTGAAACATTTCCATTAAAGACAATAATAAGTTTTGAATTACATAAAATCCATAGGTTTGGTCATTAATAGTCTATATAAATTGTATATATCTATATATATAAAAATTACGTGTCACGTTGTTTGTCCGCGATGGACTCCTAAACTACTAAACCGATTTTGATCACACTTCGTAACTATCTTTTATTTGATCCAACTTAAAAGATAGGATAGTTTTTATCTCGATCTGTTAAGTGCGAGCCGGACTCGGGCACTTTAGGTAAAAACCACCTTTCGCCGGGTTACAAAGGGACGGCAGCGGAACAACGTTCGCCGGGGCCGCTAGTATATCAATATATCAATGACTCAACAACATAATATATGTTGTATCAAAATTTATAAAAAACCCCAAAAAATAGTAAATAAAAAGTAGACAAAGACTAGAGAGTCTTGTACACTTTTGGGTTAAAAAGTTAAATTATTCCATTTTTTTAAATTGGTAAAGGTAACATTCTAACGTGAAGGTGCAAGAAATAAATAAAGATAAAAAGACACCTTTTCATTTTCTTAGCTGTGTGAAGAGCCTCATTTACATAATCCTTTTCGCATGTTACACGTGTATTTTTGTATAAAAGGAGTGAAGTGAAATATAAGTGATCATTCTGTCTTACAACTAAGTATTTGCAGTCGAGAATCGTTCAACATGTTGAAGGCAGCATTAGCACTTTTTGTGTTTGTGACTTTAATTGGTCTGGTTAGTATAATTACCCAATAATATATTAAGGTCATGACTTATTTACTTTATTATTGTTAGGGAGACGGGTTTTCTTTTTTTTTAACATTTTAAGGGCTTACATTTAACTTGCTTTATTCGTATGTCCGGGAAAATTGTGGTTCAATTTTTAAGCCCTTGCTGAGATCCTGGGGTCAATTTATAACCTCAGTGACAATACAATATTAAGGTTGGTACCCTGGAGCATGTTTAATAATGCTTGTTGTTCTTGGGTTCATTGAATTTGTCTAGACTAGTAATATAGCCTAGCCCTAGGTTGCTATCCAGGGTCTGATGATGGAGCAGAAAGTAGGCACAGGAACTACTGTACTAAACAAGATAGTCCAGACGTGTTAAGGCTTGTTGGATTTGTCTTGACAAGTACTCCAGATCCAAGTAGATAGGGTAAGGGTTTGACAATGAAGACTAAAGGAGGCCATAGGGAATTCCTAGTATTTCTTATATTTGGCTATTGATAGTGACCTATCATAGGGTTCTTTTGAAGCTTCACTATTTAACTGTATGCACTAAACATTAAAAAGTACAGCTATACTTTCTTTCCTACTTTTATATCTGTTGTTTATACCTTCATTAAATAAACAAATAATTTCGAAAATCGTAAATCTTAGGCCTTTGGTTGGTTAGTATCCCGACTACATTTTTGCTTCTTTACCCATAGTACAGGTTTTGCTTGGTTTGGGACCAGATGGCACTGCGTGATTTGTCTAGATTACATAGTTATTATTCTTATGTTGATATCTTGCTGTAGGATTAAATTTTACAACTTCGTGATCCAGGAAAAATTACCATTTTAAAAATAACTTTTTTGTAAGGTTTTTTAGGTATACTAAACTTATTTATCCTCTAGAATGGATTCAATCATCAGCATAAAAAACAGCAAAATAAGTGGTATGGCCTATTCTATGGCTAAAGAGGTTTGAAAAAGGTCTTTCTATTTAATTACTTAACGACAACGTAGGAACCTAACCTACCTGTAATTTAATTTTTATCACACTTACTCGTAAGCAGTGTCATTACGTGCAGGCAAAGCGAATGCTACATAAGACCTTAATTACTCCCACGGGCTTTTTCTTTGTGAATTTTACTTTTCTCAAAGCAAAGCGCGCGTTCATAGAACTCACGAGCGATAATGACGCGCCTATTATATTAAGTATATAGTACATATATAAGTCTGTTTAAAATATGAACTATAGCTACGAGCATGCAGTTACAATTAAGTTTTAACTTCAACCAAAACTTTTTAAGTAACAAGTTCTCTAGATATCTACCGCATCCTGGAAGTGGCGTATTTGTTTCTACTTCTATTTCCGCCATTTTAATTGTGTTTTGATGAGTTTATTTATTGATTCACCTTATTTTTTCAAGTCATTAAGAAAACCTTTGACTTACCTACCTTAGGCTTCTGAATAGCCTCTCGTTACACTTTTTTCCTTACCACCCTTAACATGCAATGTACTATAGTTTCACAGTTCGCTCATTGTATATATTTATATTTTTGTGTATGTTTCAGAGTGTCCAACGTTATCGTAAGTCATATTTTTTTTTATTTTTTATTTTTAACCGACTTCAAAAGAAGGAGGAGGTTCTCAATTCGTCGGAATCTTTTTTTTTATGTATGTTCCCCGATTTCTCGAAGACGCCTGGACCGATTCGAGAAATTCTCTTTTTATTTAAAAGGTTATACTTTCCAGGGTCCCATATATTTATAGTGAATTTAAAACTATAACTTTTGAAAAAAAAATATATAATGTTAATTTGGAACTGGTGAAACGACTTTTATTTTGATGATTGTATTAAACTTTGTTACGAGTATGTATGTTTTTAGTGTACAAAAAAAAAAGCAATTCGTCATTAAAAAGGAAAAAATTAAAACTTTTTGACAAAAAAAATAAATAACCGGCTTCATAAAGATGCAATAAAAAGCTAAAAATAATTACTAATTTCCAAAATCTGATCTGAATTACAGTTTGAAGTTGGTGTCTATGTACATATGTAACAGTTTATATCACACTTTGCACAGTTTTATCCCGATCCGTCCAGTGGGTAAAGCGTGATTGAGTAACAAACATCCATACAGACATACAAACTTTCACATTTATAATATTAAGTAGGATTATTTGTGTAATTCAAACAATAAAACTTTTTTTTTCAGTTCCAACCAAATGAAGATAATGACAAATGATGTTAAAATGGCTTACAAGGTTATAATGAACACCATCTACATTTTGCAACAATAAACTAAAAGTTTTCATCTAAGAATTGTTTTTTTTATCATTGAACAAATCAAAAAAGGTTTGTAGATATTCCTAAACACCTAATGCCTACGGCAACCTGGGCATTCTGTCATCAATGACTAACCGGGATGAAAAGTTTTCTTTGTCATTCTTTCAAGTCTCAAGTCCTACCCTATATAGAGTACTGCTACCATCTGTGAGTCGGTGCATCCGGATACCAGCTTTGGCCTTCTGACTCAGTTTAGCGACGGACTGAGTGAATCATCGACTATCCCAAACTCACAAGCAGTTTTGAACCCTTATGTCTAAAGAGAGAATATGCCTCCCTGCGTGGGTTCTCTGCTTAATTAAAGGGATTTGTTCTAAGGAATCATTTGAAATGATGTCCTCAGATACATTCTACCATCACACCGCTCGCTATCGGCAGGAAATTCATCCTCGCACGTTTAGAGGTCCGGCGGGCGTTGCTTTCTCTAGACGTTCATAAGTCGAGCGGGCCAGACGACACACCAGCAGTGGTGCTTAAACAGAGTTAGTTCCAGCTCCAATACTCACGCACCTTTTCACGCTTTTCTACTATACTAGACAATTTCCGTCTTTATTCCGACTGTCTGCCTGTTCGCTTTTAAGTTTACAGACCATTAGTACTACTAGAAAGCTTTAATTTGGCCTGGTGGTATACATAATAACCTCCCTTACACGTAAAGTGGGAAAGAATATTTTTTCTCCCCTACCTACCCCATAGTGTGGTATGTCGTTAAATAGCTCGTTTAAGAAATATTGAGGTTGTGAGAATATCTATTATTTTTCGATTAAGCGATGCATTTGCGTAATATTGACGGAAGGCAAAGTCTCTAGTAAGACTTAAGGGTTCGATACGGCTAGTGAGTTTGGAATTGTCGACAATTCTCTTAGCCCGTCGTTGAACCGAGTCAAAAGGGCCAAGCTGGTCTCCAGGTGCACCCGCCCAGCGACGGCAGCAGTACTCAATATGAGGCCAAACTTGCGACTTGTAAAGCAACAACCTTTGCCCAGGCCTCACATTTTTGACCTCACTGTTTCGATATAATGTGTATACCAAGTTTTTAGGACGCCTCAAATGATCTTATAAATGCAAATCGCATTGTCTTACAAATGATTTCGGAACTTAACATCGCTGGAGATGTCAATACCTAGAGTCCCAATGCTCTTGGAGATTGTGGGTGGAGTGTTCAGGCATGTGGGACCTCAGTGACATGGAGATTTCTTAGCGGTGAACTCGTGTCTTCGTAGGGTTAAATCGGATCCAGTTTTCCCATCCCCAGTAAGAGGCCTTGGATGTCAACAAACCATCCTTGTGGTACTTCGAGGCACTTAGTGTTCTTAGATCTAGAACGGAATATTGTCCATCAACAGCAGAATTCTATAGATGATGAGATAAGATGTAAATGTTCACTAAGTATTGTAATTAATATACTTAAGAGTTATAACTTATGTAACACGCATCTCCACATAAATTATACAATGTATAAATTGTTTATTCTATGTTGGAACTACATTTAACATCCCAACCTGGCTGACACGAAGCAAGGTCTTACATTTTCTTAATTCATCTTCAATTTGTAGTTATAACACATTTAAAAAAAACAAAAGTCTGTCTTTCTGTCTGTCAAGACCTTTTTACACAAAAAAGCGTGTTTCAAAAACAGAAATCAAGTTGAAATTATTATCAAATTGTGACACAAATAAATCAAAACCTATGGGGTACTTCCCGTTGACCTATGAGACTTAATCTCATGATTAAAGATCTATCTACATATAATAAGTTTGTACGGAACCCTCAGTGCGCGATCCAGACTCGCAGATGGCCAGTTTTTTTTTCTTTTTAGTACATCTTTTGAAGCCAGTTTTTTTCTGATAAAATGTTTTTATTTAAAGTTCTAGTTTAAAATTCACTACATTAATATAGGACCACTTCCAAAGTATACCCTTGTAAATAAAAAAGAGTTTTGCAAATCCATCAATATATAACGGAGTTATGCCCGAACATACACAAAAAAATATAAACATGCCAATTGAGAACCTACTTCTTTTTTAAAGTTTGTTAAAAATAGGTTTCCAAGTTTTCAAATTTTTACAATAATTCTTCGGAACCCTTACATAATTCGTGAACAACACACACTTGACAGGTTTTTGTATTATAAACAAGGACATACATACTCACAACTGTATAGCTACTTGCATTTTCCTTTCTGTCTTTTCCGAACATTTTCCTTTTAAGACCTCCGTTATCGACAAGGCTTAAACCAAAAATCTGACTATTAAACAAGAATAATCGCCAAGCTTTACGCACGTGCTTTGGGATCCCTGATATAACTCACCATTCGCATTTACTACCCTTATAAAGTTTGCTTACAAACTTATATTTTCTCATAAGTTAATCAAGGTTAGTTATTATGACTTTTACTGTCTATAAAATAAGATTTACGTTCTCAATACTTAGTAGTATTGATTACTAATGATACCGTTGTTTTTGCTAAGACGTCAATGATGAAGCTAGCAAGTCTTTAGATTTCATTAGGAAAATGGACGAAGATTCAGTAAAAATAGAGCTCCGCTGTTATTAGATATTTTATGTTTTTCTTTTTTTATTAATGTAACGTATTAAAAGTTTCCAACTGTTATTATAAAAAGTCCTGACTAGTATTTAATCTTTTAATTTCATCTTTGCTTTAAAAATATTTTTTTAAGATTGACAACTTTAAATATGATTTTTAACGTCGCGTAAGAAACCAGGGTTACAAATATTACCTTTTTGATAAATTCAATAACATATTGCTCAAGAAATTGTTAAAATTTAATAAAATTAGGCAATCATGTAGTGTGGCATACATACAAGAGAAATCTATAACTCATATTACATATATATATTTCTGGCTCTTAGTCATGCAGTGGGACCCATTGATAGGTAGTGTCGTTAATATAGTCAATGAATCATGTAAGAGGCTTTATGGCCTGTTTAAAAATTATCAGTCGAATGGAAACTAGCTCGATAACGTCCACCAATCCACAATGGGCCAAGGCCTAAGTTATCTTTTTTTTTAAAAGCTTGTGCCCAGCAATGGGGACGAACAAACTAGTAAGGTATAGTTTAACATTTATTAAGCCAACAAAATTAAATCCAATTTAAATAACCACACAACCCGAAGACACTAAACTAACACAAACGTTCAACATTCTAACACAAATACGCTTCTCACAAACCAAACAGTTCCACTTCAACATTGACCGTTCCTAGCCAAAGTTTACAATCGATCCAATAATCGATACTTTAATACAAATAGGTAATTCGATTCTAATACACAGACGACAAATTATACGACATATGTAGTATTATTAATAATTAAGAGAAGAAATTACCGGGTGTTCTGTTGATAGGGCAGGTGTTTATTCCCAGTCGTAGATATTCCACCCTATTGGACAAAACGACTTTGAAATTTGAACACGTCAGTGCAAAACTTGTAATGACAGTGAAAAACGGTAAAGAAATCGATTGATCATTCGGTTTAGTGATATTGCTGTCGATGGACGTAATATTTAGAAAGAATCGTAATTTTTTGTAAAAACTGATCTAAGAAGGTTTTTAAGATGGGCGTTATTGCGTCGAAAGTTAAGTGAAATTAGATGAAATAAACCTTATTACCTTTTGTGAGAACAAAAAAAAAACATTTAACCAAAGTAAGTACTGTTATATACGTCTGAATTCGAGTAAGCCTCGTATACTAGATACAAAATATCTCGTTTTATTCAAAATTAGGTATAAATAAAATTGGATTTGAGTAGGGTTTCAACCCATGGACAAATAAACTGATATTCTCTGAACAACGGATCGATGCCCCACATTATACAGTATATCATAAATTTATTTAATGCCATTAGATATGAAATTGTTAGGGAAGACAAGAAGTTACTAATATATTAAATAATACTTTAATTATATTTATTTAAGTAAAAATATAATTTTATTTATTAATTTCAATTTAAAATAATCGGCTGAAGGCAAGAAAAGGGAATACACTTATATTGTGGAAAGAGTGACTGCTACCTTCACTCCTGTTGTGATATCTGTTGATTGGGTTATCGGATTCTGTACAAACCCTCTTATAAAAAACCTATCTGAGGTCCTATCAGATCGATGGCGAAAAGGTTTTATAGGTATGAATACTATTTTAAATTGGGTTCGAGCTCGAATACCTTTCGCAGTCATTAGAGATTTTTCAATCACCATTCATATATGAAAAGAACGGAAGAGAGGACTGAAAGCCTTTTAGGATTTGAAGATGGAGCAAAATTTTTAATTGTATATTTTTTTGCTAGTGTTTATTTTAATTTTGTTCTAATGTCTAAATACTTTATATATTTTTAATTATATTTAAATTATAGTTTATTTAAAGACATACTTACCAGATGAAGTCTATTTTTCATCAAAAATAGTACTAATATATATATATATATAAAATTTGCGATATACTGAGCGTCATCCGTCTAAACTAAGAAAATAAAAAATTCCAAAATCGTATATATAAGTATAAATTACCTTTAGGATTTCGTACCAAAACGGTAAAAAGTATTTTTCTTTTAGTAGTAATTAAATAAAAAAAAAGTGTTTCTTGATCTGCCAGAGAGTAACTATAACCGCTATAAGACTGCCCTGCTTTAATCATATTATGTTGTTATTTCGTGATTAACTTACAATTGTGTCAGTTTACGGAAGTAAAACCCAATAAAAACTTTTTAGCAAATAAAAACAACCGGCTTCAAAAAGATGCACTAAAAATGTAAAAATAATTACTTATTTCCAAAAATCTGATCTGAATTACAGTTTGAAGTTGGTGTCATGAAAGTGAAGTGTGTTATAATCTTTAGGTGTCAACAACTTCTTACTGTAATTAAGATCAGATTTTTGGAAATCAGCAATTATTTTTACCTTTTTAGTGCATCTTTTTGGAGCCTGTTGTTTTTTTTTGGTAAAAAGTTTTTATTTTTTACTTTTGAGTGACTCATTGCCTATTTTTCTCGTACACTAAAAACATCGATACCCGTAACAAACATTTATACAATCATCGACATAAAAGGCGTTTCACCAGTTTCAAATTAACACTCATTATTCTTTTTTTTCACCAAAAAATATAATCCTAAATTCAGTATAATAATATGGTGATTTATTGATTGTATTTATTAGTTTGTTCGTAATTTTGACATTTCTAATTGAATATTAATTACTTTTTTAAATTTTGACTTTTTTAATTATATATATATAGAGTATATTATCTTAGTATTTTAATTTTTATTATTTTATTTATTTCTGTATTTGACGATCTTTTTGTGAAATTTAAATGTAAAATTTGCAAGACATAATGTGATTTTTAATAAGTAATAAATGACAAAACATACCATATAAAAATAGTATGTTTATAATAAACATATTTTTTTTGAAATAATTGCAGATGATGTCCACAGTGAAGACTCAGGGTCTGGTCTCCGACTTGATGCCTAACATCAAGCTGATGCAGCTAGCAGGTCATTTTTTATTCAACTATCATTCAGGTAACAAAATAATAGAAGATTGCACAACTAGTGTTAAAAAGGCGAATTTCATGCGAGGTCTAAGTTGAATTCTGAGTATATATATCCTACGTATATATTTTAATATTATATTAATGTGAAAGTTTGTATGTCTGGATGGATGTTTGTTACTCAATCACGCTTTAACCACTGGACGGACTGGGATAAATCTTGGCATACATATAGGTTAGGTCCTGGAATAGCATATAAGCTACTTTTTATCCCTAAGAGTTCAAAAGTTTCTGCGGGAATAACTGTAACAGAGTTAAAAGAACTATTGTTGCACCTAAAGCATGCTATAGCAATTCATTAGTATAACTAATTAATTAATTAATTGGAGTTAATTAAGGAGTTCCACGCCGATAGGGCGGAGCCGCTGGCAAAGTCTAGTAAGATATAAACACAGTATTTTGACCATCAATTATTTTAAAATTCGTATACTTACTAGTAACAATTTTTTTTTTTTATACCACTAAGATGGCAAACAAGCCTACGGTCCGTCTGATGGTAAGCGGTCACCGTAGCCTATGGACGCTTGCAACACTAAAGGCATCACTCGCGCGTTGCCGACCCTTCAGAAATCTAATAACTTCTTTTTTGAAGAACCCCATACTGTAGTCCTTAGAGAAAACCTTGGCAGGGAGCTCATTCCACAACCTAAACGTTCGCGGGAGGAAGTTTCTCTGAAACCGCACTGTACGCGACCATTTCGGTTCTAAAGTGTGAGAATGAATTCCCTGCCGATGGCGAGCGGTGCGATAGTAGAAAGTAGCCGTGGGCATCATTTCGAACAATTCCTCCGAACACAACCCATTGTACAAGCGGTAGAACACACACAGGGAGGCAAAGTCTCTCCTCAGACTTAGGGGCTCGATACCGCAAGTGAGTTTGGGATCGTCGACAATTCTCACAGCCCGTCGTTGAACCGAGTCAAAGGGGCCAAGCTTCCTATATATAAATAAAATTAAAACAAAAACAGCCCTATTCAAAGCACAAGTTTTTTTTAATTTGAATAATAAAGCTATTTCGTTGTTTTCATGTCGATTAATAATCATCCGGTAAGGTTGACTTTCCAGATTACGTCTTTTCAGTGTTCTAAAACGGCCTAGGGCGATTTTCAGTATCTGCCGAATGGGGTTTGGGATAAAACCTAGCTGTCATTTTCTACCGGTGTTCCAAATTAAAAAAAAAATATAATTCTTGTTGAAAAATGGGTGTTTTATTCGAGGGAGTATTAAAAAATAATTATTATACTGTTAAAGGAAAGCATAATGAATAAAAAAGGAAGCAGACATGGCAAACGACCATGAATAAATATCAAAGGACCATACTACAAAAAAAACAAGTACAAACACCGTATCTAAACTAAATCTAAAACCTTAAAGCAATCAATATCTAAAATAAATCATCATTAATTTAATGAATGACATGAATATTACACTGATCTGAATAAGGTTAATTAAACCCCATCCCATAGTTCGCACCGAGGGAACAGATGAAAGATGATTTCCAAGTTCTTACTTCTGTATTGGTTATTGGTGGTTTGAATTTAATTTCACGGACTATAAAGCAAACACTGAATGTTTTGCTATAGAATAATCGATTATGTATGTGTAATAGATTACTGTTTATCGTGTCGACATTGGGGAGGTGGTTATTCATGCGAATGTGTAATGGGTTGTTGGTTTCACGAAGTTCTAGTAAACACCATGATATATCATGGTGTTTAGGTGTGTTTATAGTTTTGCAAGTTAAGTGCTGTTAATTTATCGTATGATCATCACACGATGATATCTGTGTTCTATTTGTGTCCAGGTAGATTTTACAACTTGACCAAAGACAAGGATTAGGAACTTTATTTAATTGAAGTACCTGTAACTGTTTAGTTTAACCGTGAAAGTCTGTTTAATGTAATCGCCTACAGGTAAATTTTAAGTTTGCTAGTTGGCTTTGGATTGAGGGGGTAATTATAGAAAAGGCTTGTAAAATTAGTAAGCCAAAGTAACAGTTTATCATAGAAAAAAAAAGGAGACCATAGAAATCAGTAAGTGGGGTGAAGTCACAAATTCAACAGGATAAAATATCAAAGGCCAAGATAAAAAGATTATTACAAAATTATGTTGGCACCCTTTTGTGGGTGTTCACAATCTGGATTTTTGGTGTTCATTGCTGTCATTTTTAAATAAGGTACAAACGTTGAAATTGCTTGATTTCTTCTATCCAAATGAAAATATAATTTTGAATCGGTGAGATATGTAAGAAATAACTAATTTTCGTTTTTAATATCGTGTTATTGATGCGAAACTCTATTTCCAAATACTTTCTTAAAAACTTTTTCTTCTTACTTAAACAACAAAAAATGTTTGTATTCTATTAACATTCCAAAAACAACGATTTTGTCATCTAACGAATGCTGACGATAAATATTTTTTTACCTATCTTTATTTGTTTGGAATTGACAAATGGGGTATGAATGTGATTTACCGCTTATTACTATAAAGATAGTATTTATGACTTTTTATAACTCATATAAAGCCATCTCAGATATGTTGTATCAGAAACAGTGGGCTCACCACCTGTCACGCTGGATTAGAGTAGTTGGTGAAAAAAGGTTCTGCATAATGTTGTGGGTGTGTTTTTAGCCACCGATTAACCCCTTCGGGCAATAAAATTATGACGTCATACATTACATAATGAGCATTATGACCTATGTATCAATATAATTAATGCTAAGTGTTAACTAGAACGCTGTTACTGTGTGGAGAAATGTAGTTTGAACAATTTTTTTTTAGATAATGGTGCAATGAAAATGCTGCTGCGCAAGGCCTATTCCTGTACCCATGCCATCCTCATCGTTATCAATTTCGTTTGTATGGTTATCAACATGGCCAAGTATGCTGATGAAGTCAACGAGCTGACAGCCAACACCATCACTGTTCTATTCTTCGCCCACACAAATATAAAGTTGTTATACTTCGCCGTTAATGCTAAAAAGTTCTATAGGTGGGTAAAAATCAGGTTGGAAATAATAAGCAGCTTATTAAGCTCTTATTAAAAGCTTTTATTTGACTGTCTTCGTCTGTATGTCCGGGACGTTTATAAAGGACTTCAAACCTTTATTTTTAGAGGTTTTTCTGACTACTTGGGTTTTGTTTTGATTCGAACCCCAAAATTGTCCCAAAAACTAATGGACATTATTGTTTGGTTTTCACCATCCGTCGACGGAACCCTACATAACGTTAAACGAACGGACTGAAAAACATGACGATACAATAGAAGTTAAGGTTTGACTACTGAACCCTAAAAATCGAACTGTCAAAATCAGTTTTTTTCATGCAATAGTAAACATATGTACTTTAGTAGATCATCTACTATAATGCTAGTATTAATAGTAGCTATAAAGCTACAAAAGATGGAATCAAAAATATTTTCTAGCCTAATTCTGGTTTTCCTGATCCGATACTTACCAAGTCTGAATGGGATTCTGAAGGTAGCCCTTGCCATAAATGTAATAGCCAATATCGGTTTATGAACAACGAAGTTATACGGTAACATACATAAAAAAAAAACAAACATGCCGACTTGATAACCTCCTCCTTTCTTTGGAGTCGGTTAAAAAAATTTAACAATAAAAACGCTTATATTGACCAAACAAAATTAGAAGAAGATTTATAAATTAAAATCTTTCTGTAGAAAATGAAAAGAAATAATAAAAAATATTGCCATTAACTTCAAAGAAAATTCATTTCCCCTCAATTTTATGTAGCAAGCAAATACAAAGGTTCCTTTGGATGGAAAATAATTTTCTCTCTGCCGACGTTTCCAATTTTCTCCTCTGTGTTGCGGCACAATTTGCAATATACTCATAGAACTAGGAAATGTATAGAGTAAAATATCTACACTAAATTCAATAAGGCTGTTGAGTTTGTATGTTTGAACGGGGTAATCTAAGGATGTACCGGTCCAGTGTTGAAAATTTATTTTTATTCATTTTGTCTATGAAACCAGATTTTAAATTACAAAACTAAGCTACAACCCCACAAGAAATCTGTTTTATCAGCAAACATTTTTCGAAGAAATCATTTTTTTTTACTGTCAGGCTAAATCTTGTTGTGCATTGTTGGGAAAGTTTAACGGATTCCGGTTGGACTTATTTGTTTTTTTTATTAAATAGTTTTTACTTACCGAGATCAAGTGTATTGTGAAGTGAAACAAATGGGCACAAAATGTAGCGACTGCAATACCGCAATTTATGATACATTGTACATGGAGTATGCAAAAATGGAGTACAAAAAGTTAAACCATCTTAAGTGTTTGGCACTAACGGAGAAGAAATTGGAAGCCTTTTCGGAGGAATACAAATGTAACTGGAGATGTCCGGAATGTGTGTGCAGTATTCCGAAGGGGATAACTCGGAAATGTCGATTCGAGATAATCCTATAATTAACCAAAGTTTTACCCCTTGCTACTTAAACACTAAACTAGGCAATACGATTAGGCCAAAAGAAACCATACATGATGAGAATAGCACTAAAGTACTACAGGAAATGCAAATGTTTCACCGTGAAATGAAACTTCTTATGCAAGAACAAATAAAGAAATATACTTTGCCCAAAGATAGATTTATCAACACAGAAATCAAATCACAACGTTAACGAGAAGTACGAAAAAGGCAGCAAATGATAAAAAAGAGATAGCAGAGGGCCAGACAGAAAAATAATATCTTTTAGGAATATGGTTAAAGGGAAACCCAAGTCGTAAACAAAAGTCACTTAATAGATAAAAGTTTAGCTGGTGTGGCCACGAAATCAACTAGCGTGATGTTAGCGTAAATGGAAATAAATAAAGAAAACGGAAATGAAAGAGTCAAATTAGCGAATACCATAGAGAAAACAGATAATCGAAATATGGAAAACAGCAATGAACGAATAAAATTAGTAAACACCTTAGAGAAAAATGATAATCGAGGCAAGGAAGAGCCGTGGAATACGGTCCAAAAAAGGAAAAAGAAATATCCTAGCAGTTAAGTCATTAAAAAAGGCACGCCCACAAGCACGGGCACAGCAAATATACAGGGTACCGAAAAAATGAATTTTCTTCATGTATGGCGACTGAAAAAGGAGACTACAGTAGAAAACCTTGAAATCTATGTAAAGAGTCTATGCGGAAAAGAAGTACTCATTACAGTGGAAAAAATAAAACACAAAACAGAAAGGGATTACGCTCCTTTCATTATAGGGGTTCCAGAGAGTACATACGACAAAGGATGTAAACCAGAATGTTATATATCGAACAAATCCTTGGAAATCTTCTATCGAAAAGTAAGGGAGATGAGAACAAAATTAGAAGATTTTTACTTGGGAGTTTCTTCGTCTAATTATCATTTGTTCGCCATCACAGAAACGGGCTACAACGAATCTATTCTCAACACAGAATTAATACCACCCGGATGAATACACTATTATACAAAGTGATCGAGCGGACAGGCGCAAACAAGGTGGCGCATGTTTAGTGGCCACACTACGATACAAGATCCGGCAGGTACCTACACCGACTGACGTAAACATCGACGATCGCTCCTTTTTCAGCTGGTTTGCTGTTCAGTTTATTTGCAAAATAGCCGACATTCCACTGAAAACCAATGAAAATGAATATAAAATATTATTTAATTTAATAGAACATTATTGTAATAGTTATTAGTGCCACGATAGTAATAGGAGAATAGACGATAGTTATAGTGAGTCAAGTCAAGTTCAGTAGGAACTTAATACTTTTAAGGTAAATAAGATCTAAAAATAACTAGAATTAGTTTAGAAAGAACCATATGTGAATAAAATCTTATCAGAAATCGGACCCGTTTTTGATACAAAATTCAATCTTTGAAAAGAATGTTATTTAGATAAGAAACGTAATTAAACAACAATAATTGACTTCAAATAGCTATTCTTCACAGAACTATCGCAAATAAATGTTTGATCTGTTACAAATTTAACGTTTTCCGCCTTTCCTGTTATTAAGGCGTTTTTGTAATATTTTTATTTACGATACTAAAATTTATTTAAAAAATAGCAGCAATTTTGTATTAAGCGGAGTTTTTATCGAATTGATCCATTTTATCAATTTAATAAACACTTTAGTTGTTTAAAAAATCATTGGCATTTTATGAATAGCAGCTTTTTGCACCAATGGCAAAATGCCTATAGTTACAGATACCACTAACTGGGCCGCCAAAAGATATTCTTTATTTCCTCTATGTACACGAAGTTTCAAAAATGTAACATACCAATTAGTTAAGACTAAGTTTAAAACTATAATAAGAATATAATTTATCGTTTCTAGAATATATCTGTGTTTTAGATATAATTCTGCTGAAAGCGGCCGTAATTTTAGATACAATACAATACAATAGAGAATATATTTTAGCAGCGCAAGTTAGGTAGTTACTACGCCTTAAGTTAAAACCATTTTTATAGAAAAATCTGATTCCTCGTTGCCTCGTTTCCCGGCTTTTTGCGTGAACCATTTTTATTATATTTATCCAACTTTCGTTAACCTTAACAAAAACTAGTTTTTTAATAGAACGTTGGCTGTATGGAATCAGTCAAATAGCCACCCCTTGTTCACGGAGTCTGATGCTCGTTACCACCAGATAGCGCTCGGGAAGATGAGGAAGCTCCTTTACTTCGTCGTCGGGTCTACTTTATTTTCTGTTGTCAGTAAGTATACTAATATATTAGAAATTTCCCTTATTATACGTGGTTACCATATCAATTTTTTTTTATTTATCTATTTTTATTACTCACTCATCTTATGTTTTTTTTATTCAATACAATAACAACATGTAGTTTCAACAATTGTGTCACAACAAAAGAAACCTTTTTCGGTTTAAATGTGGTGTGAGTATGGTGTCCATCTTTATGACTCTATCTAATATCTATTTTCTATGTGATAATATCTTTTTATTCTGATATGTTTGCAAAATATCTTTTGAATTTGTTTTTTAGGCTTAATGTGCCTTTCGTACAGTCGTGGTATGAAAAGGTTCGTCATCTTAAAGTCGAGTTTTGCTGGCACGAGAGAAAGAAGTACTGCCAACATTTTAATAAATGTTACGTTTTGTTACGTTTACTATTAAGTAAAGGTTTTGCTTATTGTTTTACAACTTCATTCTGCCACTTTTACAAAAATGACAACTACCCAAATTAACATGATTTTGATATATTTATTTGTAAACAAACGTTAGTATTATGTGTACTGTAATCTTTATTTATTATCTATTTTGCCTCACTGCTAAGTTTTAGGGACAGATATATTATTGGCGGGGTCAACTGCTTTGTTGAAAGAACTAACCTCATGCTTGGCCGAAAATAAAGGAATAGTAATATTATGACATTATTTTATTTAATAACGAATATTACCACCGTTAACATCAAACAGTCATTGTAACGTTTTTCTCATGGAACGCCCAAGACGAGAGCATAGGTCAGTCCCTCTCGTATCTTCCCAAATCATTTGGCAGTGGTCTTCTATAGCCTTCTTGGTCCTTTCGTTTCTATTTTCCCATCGCTGCACCATTACACCCCATAGGTTCTCTATTGGGCTTATATCTGCAGATTTTGCCGGCCACGGAATCACCGCTATATCACTATGCCGATTAAGCCATTTATTCACAATACTCTGAATCTCTGAGCTAAATCATCAGATGGATATACGATACGGGCACTTTGTAGCATACTGTCTTTCAGTACCGACAGATAGTGGGTTGCATTTGCCATTGAAGGAAGGAGAACGATCTGGCCCACTCCACCCACTGACATCTACCCCCTAAGTCAAAATGGTTTTATTTCAAATTAGGATCAAAGTTATGAAATACTATTTCATATAGTATTCCCTCCGGTTCACAATGTTGTTGATTTCTACCGAGAAGAATCCGGAAAGAATTTCGATAGTTATCTTTTTAAAAACATCATAAAAACTAAAAATACAATCAATGTTTTAAATATACAATTTAAGCCGTACAATTTTATATTATTTCCATTTTGATTTGGTTTACCTATGCATCCTGTAATTGAGCATCTTCAGTCCCAAGGATCTTTATCATTTACATAATCTGAAATATTGTAGTATGCTTTTTTACAAAGTACTTGTTTGATAAAAGATTTAAATTTACTTATTGATGGCTTTTGAATATTATTGGGAATTTTTTCGTAAAAGTGTATACGTTGCCCCATAAAAGTGTAACTTATTTTGTGTAGACATGTATCATGCACCAACAGCTTATTATTACTTCTAGTATTTAATTTGTGAACGTCACTTTTCTTGCTGAAACTAATGATATTTTTATGTACATATAAAAGATTTTCATATATTTACAGCGACGCTAAAGCTAAAATTTTAACTTCCCCAAACCTATCCCTCAGAGATATCCTAGATCCTAATTTAAAAATAGCACGAATTGCCCTTTTTTGTAACAAAAATATTGTATTTACATCAGCAGCACTACCCCACAATAGGATACCATATGTCATTAAACTATGGAAATAGCTAAAATATACTATTTTTGCAGTGTCGACATCGGTCAATTGTCTTATTTTCTTGATCGCATACACAGCAGAGCTAAGTTTTTTGGCTAGGTTATGAATATAAGGACCCCATTGAAGTTGTCTGTATCTGAATAACATTTGGTAATGTAAATTTAACACATTTGGTTTGTTTTTTATTAAGTAACAAATTATTAGCGTTAAACCAATCAACGATTTTAGAAAGGGCATTATTTAATTCATCATAACATGTCTGTCGTCTCTTAACTTTAAAAAGCAAAGTGGTTTTTAATGTTTTTTACATGATATGGAAGATCATTAATATATAAATAAGAAATAGAAAATGACCTAAAATTGAGCCCTGAGGGACTCCCATAGTAACTGCTGATCCCGGAGATCTTTCACCGTTGACATCTATAATATATGTTGGCAGAGATTCGTCCAGAATCCATCTCCAAATAATCTTCTTAGACAGGATAGAAACTCAAACAACTTTAAATTTTACTGTCAAATAGTTAAACATATTTTTCTGTGGAGCAGTCTATTCTGTGACTCAGTTTGAAACATGTGCTCGCGGAACGTTAAATGAATCAATTTGAAAACTGGCAGACATTTTCATACTGCGACTGTACATGCTTCATATTTCAACTGGTATCTCGTTTAATATATTTGGGATTAAATATTGAATTGATCTTTTTCCATATACATTATTATAATTATGTTGAACAAAATAATTTAAGTAACTTAAGTTGCAAATTTTTTGGACGTTAACATTCTATCAAATATTTTTGTTTCTCATTTTCATTTAGTGTTGCAAAATTAAATTGGTTGAATAAATTTAAAACGTTACAATGTTTGAATATACCTTATCATCGTCCTTGTATTTATTTTTTATGCCATGCCAGGAACAATAATTTTTAGTATTTTAACTATAATTTATATCTTCCATATATGTTTAGTATGTTCTACCATAACTACCTAATCCATAACTTGACAAATATATCAATCTGAAAGTTTTTTACGCTAGTTTGAGCTTAAGATTTCTTATTTTGCTTATAATTGATCTACGTTTGCTACAGACTTGCTCTTTATGATGTCGCCATCAAAACCTGTCATCATTTATGAGTCCTATGTTCGTATTTCCATCACACTTAATAATTCTAATGTAAACTTTGATGGGAATGAGCAATAATATCTCGATTTATCTCGGTTTAATTATTAGACGAATGTTTATAAAGGACTGTGGTTTTTTCTGGTTTATTACTAAGCTGGTATCATGGGCTAATTTGCAAAGTTGATTAAAGTCATCTTGCAGTAGCATTTGAGCTTTTTTAATACTCTGTTAAAAGGAATGGTGACAAATTGGTCTCATTTTGGTAAAACTTTTTATATAGACTAGCTATTCTATGTTGCAAAATCATGTTTGCCAAAACAATTAGTTCCATATGTTACGTCTTGATTATATCTTTCTACTTTCTCATTTCTCTCACATTTACCGATTTTGGTAAACAAACAAATTCTCTCAATCTTTCATTTCTTCCACCATAAAGTGTAACTCTAATTCTGTAACCGTTTCATAGCTTATAAAAACCATAACTTTTATCTTATTTTGTGTTTATTCCATTCCTTCTCATTAATTATATTAATTCCATTCATCTTCGTTCATTTCCATAATTTTTACCGTTTTTTATCACTCTTTCACTGGTATCATTGATTATCGCCATAAAGGAGCCGCTTAATCAGTAACTATTCTGTTCTCAAACTACATACTTTCCTTTTTAAATCTCTCAGAAGAAATTAGAAATATATTATATTTTAAAATTTCTCTTTCTCATGATTAATTTATTGATCTTTCTAGCCTGGATAACGATTACATTTTTTGGAGCATCGGTTCGATACATTGCTGATAAGGAAACCAACGCAACCTTGACAGAAGACGTGCCGAGGCTACCTCTCAAAGCCTATTACCCTTTCGACGCTAGCAGTGGAACAATGTATTTATTTGCATTTATTTATCAGGTATGTAATTAATGTACGATAAAATTTACAGGGTGTCTATAAAAAACAATATAAAAACCTGCCAAAATTTATCCAAATCTGTGCGTCAATTGTTAAACAGACAGAAACACGAGAAATATGGAGAGTAAAAGCAGAAAAAGGACTTGTACGTAACTATAAAGAATTCAACCAAAAAATATGTTCGTACGAATATTTGTTCGAAGAATAATCTTAGAAAAAAGCCGTGAAAAAATTTCTACTTGTCTGTTTTGTGTATTTTTCTCTTTGACAGAAATTTCCCTTAGAAATAAAACCGAAATATATAGAACATGGTCTCACCGTCTCATTTGCGTCGCGTCGAACCTACTGAAACCAGAAACTAAAATTTATTTTTACATAGATTCCTTTAACAACGTGTGGTGTGGTGGGTGGAGCTTACCAAGAAAGGATTTTGCAAAATTTGTTCCTAAAAGGTGTGTAATAGCGGTGGTTTGTATAAAAGTTGTCATTCTCAAAGTTTAATTCATGAAAATTGGTGTTTGACCTTTTCGTTGTAAATTAAGAAAAAGATGTCCCCTAGGGAGTAAAACAGAAGATAAAACTTTGTATGGAAATCTGATATTTTCTTTAGTAAAACCATGAACTTTGTAAGACTTCGTTTCAGATTAAGGATTTAATGATAACCTAAAGGGGCTAAATAGAGGAAGAAAGTTTGTATAAGTTCCACCGGCTACACGATAGGAGTAATGAAACCGTGCGGGTAACACTTTATAAGAAACATATTTTTTACTGTATACAGGTTTATTATCTTATCTTTGCAATGTGCTCAACAAATCTGATGGACGTGATGTTCTGCTCCTGGCTGCTTTTTGCATGTGAGCAACTGCAACATTTGAAAGCTATAATGCAGCCTTTGATGGAACTTAGCGCTTCTCTCGACACTTACAGGCCTAACACAGCTGAATTATTCAGAGTACCTTCTGCAGGTAAACGAAAAAAATGGATTGAAAACGATGCACACTGCTTCTTTCTATCATTGCACCGCCTGTCGCCACCGACAGGGAATTCATCATTGTGCGGTTTGAGAGGTCCTTTCTGAGGTATTTTCTAAGGACTACAACATGGAGTTCTTCAAGAAGAGAGTGATCAGATTTTTAACGTTAGCTTAACAAGACTAATGCCTCTGATGTAAAAGTGTCCATAGACTAACGTGACTGTGTAGCATCAAGCCGGCTGTAAGCTTATTTGTAACGAGATTAATAGGATATCTACAAACCCTTTTTTTAAAGCTTTACACACCCACACATTGCACATTACAGCTTTATACATTAGATAGAATAGGCGCATCATTATCGCCTGAGGGTTATATAAACGCCTGCTTTGCTTAGAAAAAAGCCCTTGGGAGTAAATTAAGGATCACCTCATAATATAAGTTGTAAAAAATGCTGTTTTACTTAGCCTATAGTTCACGTTACAATTCTTCACGACAGAAAGTGAACTGATCTATCATCTGACCAATTTTTATTCATAAATTTTTCGTGTAAAAAACGAAATTAGAGTCCACTATAATTTCACCAAATAGCTAATCTATTTTTACAATAAATAATTGTTTCAAGGATTTATGGTACATCTTCATCATCACTATCAAACCATTTTAAATAGATTACCTTACCTTATTTTGAGCTCCCGATATTCCGACGCTACACAAACACCATGATCAAGGGATGACGTGTAATCTGTCTACCCAGTTTTTTTTTCGTTTGGTTATGTCACGCCTGTGAAGACTGGTCTGCTCTTGCAAACTTCATTGTATCCTTGTATTTAGTCTTACTTTCTTGTTTTGTTTATCAATACTGTAAGACATTGATTAATTCGAACTGATGAATAGGAACATAAACTGTCTTTTTGTTTTTTTTGCATTTTATTTTGTTTATGTTTGTAATGGAAAGTGTCCTTCTATGATAGGAAGGGAATTTTCTAATATTTTTAAGTGGACGCTGTAAGAGAGAGAAAAGAAATGCCCTTGCTGAGTTTCTTGCCGGTTCTTCTAAGTACAAGGTCGCTCGCCCTATAGACTTACGAACCGATGGCGTAGTGACATTCATAAGTGCTCAATTATTGTAGCCTAAACTGAATAAATAATTTTGATTTTGGAAAAAAAAATTGATTTTGACTGGTACTACTTGAGAATACAACAGTCAACACACGCTGTGTCACTTCGGTTTTTGTAACTCATCAACTTTTTATGGAGTAGGTTAAAATTGTTGACAGTTCAGTTTCCTGTTTTCTTCCAAATCTAAGTTTATTTCATCTTGATTTGTACTGTATTTGTTACGCCTAAATATAATTGATAAAAAAATTAGTGTCGGACAACCGTCCGGAATCGTGACAACTTGTGCCTTTCACTTTTTATGTCTGTCTCTCTCGCTCTTAGGCGGGCTAACCATGCCGCGTGCCTCTCACTCGCTCTCATTGTGAGCGCATAACGTGAGCGGAGCGTAACGCAGTTTCTTGAAGTGTCACCCGGCAAACCAATTTATAAGACGTTGTCACGTCAAAATGAATGTCTTGAAAGCACCGAAGTAATTACTACCCTGTGTAATAATTGTGTAAATGTAGAACGTTGGCAGATTATTAATTCAATAGTAAAGACATATATGGCTTAAGTTCTAACTGTAGATCTAGCTAGAGTGTAGCTAGGTCAGGTCAACCGGCTGTAAGCTCTTGACACGGTTCACAGATCGACCGTGAATTGTTCCAATAAGTGTACTGTTATTGGCAGTAGTGAAGTAAAGTGGAGAATTTCCAAATATTTAGTCAGTTTATCAAAAACTATTTAGTTTCCTGTGGTGTTTAACTATTCCAGTCCCACACAAACTTTGAGAAACCTTTTTGTGAAAAATACTGTCTCGGAAGCTACGGTTACCTGCCAAGTTTCAATTTAAATCCTCTATTTAATTTCTTTAGTGTATGAATTTAGTATTGAAGCCTTATTCGTATTCTTACTTGACACTTACGACACAAAACACTATTATATTCTCATGTAAGGTGTTTAATATAAACGTATTTCAAAAATTAGTAGGTAGTTATTATTTATTATAGTAGGTATTGTAGTCGAGGATTCAATTTTCATGTACCTTACTAAATATTCCTATAGAGGTCATAAAGATAAAAAATGGCTCATTGGCTCATTTAAATAACAGAGGTGCTTAATTTTTTATACCACTAAGGTGGCAAACAAGCTTATGGTCTGCCTGATGTTAAGCGGGGACCGTAGCCTGCAGACGCTTGCCACATCAGGGACATTACTCGCGTGTTGCCTACCCTTTAAATATCTAATCTAGTTTGAAGAACTCTATACTGTTTTAGGACAACCTTAAAAGGAGTCTTGTTCCACAACTTAAGCGTTTTCGGGAGAAAGTCCTCTGAAACCACCCTGAAAAAAATTATATTCGTATCTAGCTTGCTTTGTTTTGATTGACTTTTTTAATGCACTTAAAAATAAATTTTAAATAAATTTTAAAATAATTAATTTGTTAGCTATAACAAAGAAATAAGTATAAAGACCATCTAACTGGATTCCAATGAAATGATGCATATAGGTCACAGGGTAGGTTTTGGGTTACGGACCGTACATTTTTACTTGCTAGAGGAGGGGATATGATTTTTAGTATTCTATTCGAAAATAATGTAGCTATTTAAGAAAAACATGGGTCTAAAAATCGAACAATTCGGATTTTATTTGCATAATTTGACAGTTTTAAGGGTTCCGTACCAAAGAGCGCTACCGTAGCCCTATTACTAAGCTTTCGCTGTCTGTCTGCATGTCTTTCCCATTGAACCATTAAAGTGCTTTTTTAGACCTAGAAATAGATAGAAGGCTGAAATTTTCTTAGAATATGTGTTATAATGAGGGATTATCTAATAAAGAATATAAAATGTTTAAGGGGGGTCCGAAAACAAGAGTAAAATTACCATTTTAAATTACCGGTACAACGCCATTTGGCAATTATTAGGAGAAGCAGTAACACATTTGTTTGTAGGAAACGTTGGTTTAAAAAAAGTTTAGTTACGTTGGACTCGGTCAGTAATAAGATGGATGACCGGCTAGCGGCACACCATTTGTTTTTTTTTTGTGTTTATTATATAAATGCTGCACTTATCCGGTTTTTATTTGTCTAATTCCAGTGGACTAGTAAGTAAATACAGTATAACGAGCTAAAAAAAGTAATCACTTACAATTACGATGATATTACATGAACTAGAAAAGATTCGTGGAACAAAAAGTTTATTACAGAGAGTTTTATTTTTCATATTAAAACCCTTTTACGTGTTAATTTAACTTTTAATTGTAATGGTCTATTTGAACTTTTTATATATCTCAGCATTGCCCAAAGGATTTAGTATTTTCCATTAAAACTCGTTTATATTAATCTATATTTGTTATTCAGTACGCCGAACCGTCTTCAACCTCAAGGGAATACACAATACTAAATAACTTAAAAACAAATTAAAAGTTTGTTTTATCTAGATAACAGTTGACTTAATAACTTAAAAACTAATTTAAGTTTGTTTTATATAGATAACGGTTAAGAAGGTTTTGTACAAAATAGACGCCTGTATCATTTTTCTTTTTTTAACACATTAAATTTCAGTTCTTTGTTACCAAATGTTGTTTACCTTATGCGTGATGAAATACGCTTCAATATTCCTTGACTTCATAGTTATAATAAGTTGTTTAAAAAATATTGTCGTCCATGTGTGACCAGTTAGTTTTCGTAGTCAGTGTATGGTGGCAGTGTATGATAAGCTAAGTAATTAACTAATAAGCTATTATAAGATAGGAAATTATTCCACAGAAAAATCAGAAAAAGTCCCAGAATCAACTGATTTGGATATTCGTGCAATTTACTCCACCCAACACGACTTTGGAATGACCTTGCGTGGTGCTGGTGGTAGACTGCAGAACTTCGGGCAGCCCACATCCAACAATCCTAATGGCCTGACGCAGAAGCAAGAGTTGCTTGCCAGGTCTGCCATTAAGTACTGGGTGGAACGTCATAAACATGTTGTCAGGTATGTTGAAAAAAAAATTTAAAGTACTATTAAAACATATTAAATTTGTTTATTGGTCAAGATATGCTAAGTTAAGGAACGTTGCGTGTGCTCAGTCATAAGATGGGCGACTGCCTAATGGAACATTTCTCTAATCTGATCTGTGCTTTGGAGGGTGCTGTTATATATACTCCCTGTATATAGTAAGGCTTACTATTTCCGCGTCAGCACTATTGCCATGGATAGGATTATCTTTGTTCTAAGTGACAGTTCGAGTCTAGCTTCCAGATCGGTAACACTTGCCAGATAATAATTTCATTTTAAGTACTTTGAGTTCTTTTATTATATTATATTCTTTTGTGAAATAAATCTTTTTTTTAAAAACTCTGAATCCGAAAATCGTATAACAAATTTGGTGGTAGCGTTAAGGGATACAAAGTATTCTCGGTCCGTCTCCGTTTCGTGAACAAACAATAAAGTGAAAATCAGTGGAACTCAAGTGTGTAAGGTTATCCAAATTACTGTTGAACTCGGGGCGAACAGTAAATATAAAACTCTAGTTCTTGTTCTACTTTATCTCGCTCCTCAAAATCGTCTCGTTCCTGAAAATTAAGACGCGTCGTTCCTGAAAACAAAACTACTAAGTTCCTGAAAATCGTCACGTTCCTGAAAAGAAAAGTCGTCAAGTTCCTGAAAAGAAAAATTGTCACGTTCCTGAATAGAAAAGGCGTAAAGTTCCTGATAATATCATATTGTTCCTAAAATCTGAGAAAAAAAAACCGGCTCGTTCCTGAATATATATATATATATATATATATATATATATATATCAACTCGTTCCTGAAAATTACCGGACATTCCTGAAAGATTAACGTCGTGTTGCTCCTGAAAAGTTGTCAACCTCCTGAGAACTTGAATCGTCTACATTTCGGCGTGACTGGGCTACACACGCTGATCAGTTCCTGAGTATGTTTCCTTGCTTCTACCTCTAAATAATACACAATCTAAGTGCAGTATTTTCCATAGTGCTCAAGAGATTTTACAAGTTTCCGTGTTCTAGATCTAATAAAGCTCGCCTTCGAGAGTCTCAAACATAAACTTGTCACTGCACCCGTCCTTACTTATCCTGATTTCACCAAACCTTTCACATTAACCTGCGACGCCTCTAACTATGCCATTTTCGCTATCCTAACCCAAGGTCCTGTAGCCTATGCTTCTAGAACTCTAAATAAAAGTGAAGTTTCCTATAATACAACAGAGAAAGAGCTATTAGCAATTATATTCGGTTGTAAAACATTTCGACCTTACCTGTTTGGCCGCTGATTCTTCATAGTAACCGACTACCGTCCTCTAAAATGACTATTTAATCATACTGACCCAAGCAGTAAACTGCAACGCTGGCGTCTTCAACTCGAGGAATACGAGTATGAGATTTTATATAGAAAAGGCAAATTAAATTCAGCAGCCGACGCACTCTCACGCTATCCAAGTAACCCTGAAAATCCTATCTATCCAATAAATCCCGTCAGTGATGAAAACGACCTTTTAGACTTTGGTCCTCTAGACTTTAGCCCATTCGATAACCAAGACTTTGACTTTAGTAAGACACATAAGATCCTTGTAATTCCAACGTCTCTAGACCTTGATGAATCTATACCCTACGTCGAAGAAGCTCTATCCAACTACCCAGAATCCCAATCTTTCATTCAGTCAGAAAAAACTCTACATTCATTCAAATCATTCTTTCACAATGGGAAATCCTATTACTTTCTTTTTACTAAAGTACATCATTTTGCCGACTGTAGATACAGTGATATATACGAATCCCTTAAAAATCTCAGAAACCACTTAATTCCCAATACTGATCCTGTAAACAAGATAAGCATAACTGATTTTCGAAATCCCTTTGACAAACATAGCTATGTTAAAAGCTATAATATGTTGACATACTTATTCCACGACACAAACATTGAAATACATGTATACCGCAACAAAATTTATTATACTAGTCCAAGTGAAATCCCAAAGATACTCAAAGAAAACCATGATATCCCTGTCGCAGGACACCTTGGTTGCAACAGAATGTTCAATAGGATCAGCGAACAATATAAATGGAAAAATATGCGCAGTGATATTGAAAAATATATAAAAAACTGCTCATCCTGTCAAACAAACAAAGCCCTGCGAAAATTAAACAGAGTACCTATGCAGATAACAAGTACTTCTTGCACTCCCTTTGAAAGGATATCCTTAGATATAGTAGGTCCACTTCCAGAATTCGGTCCAGCCAAATTAAAATTCATTCTGACCCTTCAAGACGACTTGACTAAATACTCGACTGCTTATCCAATTAGAAATGCCACAGCCTAAGAGACAAGTGAGTGCTTAGTCCATTTTATATCTCTGTTTGGCATTCCAAAAACTATCCTTACGGATCAGGGAACAAATTTTACAGCTGATCTGTTTCAACAAACATGCAATTTTTTAAAGATTAAACAGCTATGGTCTTCCCCTTATCACCCGCAAACTCAAGGAGCCCTTGAAAGGTCCCATTCCACATTAAAAGAATATCTCAAATCATACGTGTGTGATAATCAAGACCATTGGCAAAGATATGTTTATACAGAAATGCTAGCATATAATACCTCTATACATACGACCACAAATTACACACCTTATGAGCTGATATTCGAACACAAACTGTTTCTCCCAAATTCCATCTACGAAAACAATCCAGATACTACGTACCCAGACTACGTGAAAATGTTACAACACCGCCTGAAATACACCAGAGAAAAGGCCATAGAAAACATCCAGAAATCTAAAACATCTTCTAAAACCTATTATCACTCACGCTCACGTCCAGTTAGTTACCAAGCCGGCGACTATGTCTTCTTAAAGAACCACCTTCGATTACGAAGGCCCCTTATAAAGTTATTAAAATATATGGTAGAAATAGCCTTACGCTATTAATAAATAGACGACACGTGACTCATCATTTTGATGAAGTCAAACTCGCACGACGCCGTGACTCTTAACTGTCTACAACATTTATTTAGGTATATACGTATACATTTATACTATATTTATTACGATAACCGCATACATAGTTTTAATAAGATTTAAAATGTTAATAGTAAAAGTAGTAGATTTAAATCGTTTGTTAATATAAGTTATTTATAATTTTATTCCAGTGGCCTCACTATGGCACAGGAGCAATTCATTGAGCCTCTAACACATAGCCCTGGGATTTATTTTGACCCTATTGGATCACTAAAAATAACCGACGGCTATCTTAGCGTAGTAATCTCAATAGATATATCATTCATTAAACCACACTCGACAACCTGCTCGGTGTGATAGGAACACTTCAACGCCTATGCCAACAAAGTGATACGTACAGCGACATTGAGTGCAATAATATGATTCAACCTTTGTTAATTAGGTATAACGATATACTTCGAGATTTTGAATCAATCTCACATCTGACTGCAGTTCGTTCTCGAAGGTCATCCTGGTTCAAGGTACCTACCGTATTTAAACATCTCTTCGGTACAATGAATGAGGATGACGCTATAAGATACAGCAGGGCTATCCAAATTGTTGAAAATTACGAAACTAAATTGTCAAAATTGGTTAAAGACAGTATACTTATAACAAATTCGACCTTATCGTCCTTTAATGAATTGATAAGTAAAATTTTTTTTATTTTTTTTTTTTTTATACCACTAAGGTGGCAAACAAGCCTACGGTCCGCCTGATGGTAAGCGGTCACCGTAGCCTATGGACGCTTGCAACACCAGGGGCATCACTCGCGCGTTGCCGACCCTTCAGAAATCTAATAACTTCTTTTTTGAAGAACCCCATACTGTAGTCCTTAGAGAAAACCTTGGCAGGGAGCTCATTCCACAACCCAAGGGTTCGCGGGAGGAAGTTTCTCTGAAACCGCACTGTTCGCGACCACTTTGGTTCCAAAGTGTGAGAATGAATTCCCTGTCGATGGCGAACGGTGCGATGGTAGAAAGTAGCCGTGGGCATCATTTCGAACAATTCCTCAGAACACAATCCATTGTACAAGCGGTAGAACACACACAGGGAGGCAAAGTCTCTCCTCAGACTTAAGGGTTCGATACCGCAAGTGAGTTTGGGATCGTCGACAATTCTCACAGCCCGTCGTTGAACCGAGTCAAAAGGGCCAAGCTGGTATCCGGGTGCACCCGCCCAGAGATGGCAGCAGTACTCCATATGGGGCCGGACTTGCGACTTGTAAAGTAGCAACCTTTGCCCCGACGTGAAGTACTGCTTCGCTCTGTTGAGTACACCAAGTTTTTTGGACGCCAGCTTTACCTTGCCTAGCAAATGATCTCGGAACTGAACATCGCTGGAGATGTCAACGCCAAGGATCCCAATGCTCTTGGAGATGGAGAGGGGAGTGTTCTGGAATTGTGGGACTACAGTGAATGGGGTTTTCTTAGCGGTGAACGCGCAGACTTGTGTCTTTGAAGGGTTGAATCGGACCAAGTTTTCCCGCCCCCAGTCAGAGACCTTGGACAGACCGATCTCGATTTGAGACACAAGTTCTTCACGCTTTTCCTCCACAACGGAACGTGGGATGCTTGCACGGCCCGTGTAATAAGCGTCTCCAGTACTGTCATCTGCATAGCAATGTATGTTGTTGATGTCCAACATATCATTGATGTGCAGTAGAAACAGCGTAGGAGACAGCAAAGAGCCTTGCGGGACACCAGCATTAATGTCCATGCTATCAGAGCAACTACCGTCAACTACGGCTCGTATGCTTCTGCCGGACAAAAAGCTAGCCACCCATTTGCACAAACCCTCGGGCACTCCGTAAGAAGGCAACTTCGATAGAAGACCCCGGTGCCAGACCCGATCGAACGCCTTCGCTATGTCTAGGCTACATGCCAATGCCTCCCCCTGACTCTCAATGGCTAGTGCCCATCGGTGTGTGAGATACACTAGAAGGTCACCAGTTGAGCGACCGTGGCGGAAGCCATATTGACGGTCACTGATCAGGTCGTGTTTTTCTAGGTATCTCAAAAGCTGTGTGTTGATCACACGCTCCATCACCTTGGAGAGGAGAGAGGTTATAGCGATAGGCCTGTAATTCGATGGATCTGATCTATCGCCCTTTTTGGGCACCGGGTGCACATTTGCAGTCTTCCATGAAGACGGAAATTGCCTAGTGTGGTAGGAAAGCGTGAAGAGGCGCGTGAGTACAGGACATAACTCAGGAGCACACTGCTTAAGCACCACTGCTGGTATGCCGTCTGGCCCACTCGACTTATGAACGTCTAGGGAAAGCAACGCCCGCCGGACCTCGCGCTGTGTTATAGTGATTTCCGGCATGGTCTTACCGCACCACGGTAAAGTAGGTGGTACAGCGCCTTCGTCGTTCACATTCGAGTTAGAGGCAAAGAGACTGCCCAATAGATCGGCTTTCTCTTTTGCACTGTGGGCCAAGTCACCATCGGTCTTTCGTAGTGGTGGTAATGACGACTGGCAGAAGTTCCCCTCGGCAGCTTTAGCAAGCGACCAGAAAGCACGACTCCCAGAAGGATAGCTCGCAAGTCGCCCACCTATTTTGCCGATGAATTGGAATTTTGCTCTGGCAGTTGCTTTCTTACTGAACCTCGAGGCAGCATTTAATTTGCGTTTTAACTCAGAAATATTTGGATCCTTATTATTACGAGCCGTGGTCCAAGCCTCATACGCAGTTTGCTTAAGAATTTTAGCTTCTCTGCAAGGCCTATTAAACCACGGTCGTTTTTTGACGCCGGCAGCTACTCGCAGGTTAGGAATGAAACATTCCATACCAGCGAGGATTGTCTCAGTGACTGCGGCTGCGCAGACGTCAGGATCTTCTGAGCTATAGCAGATCTGCCTCCACGGGTACGATGCATAAAATTCTCGCAATCCATCCCAGTCTGCCGACTTATAATGCCACACACGACGCCAATTAGTTGGCCCAGAAGGATCGGGTTGTGTGCATGACAATCGAGTCCGGATGAGACAGTGGTCCGAGGAGCCAAGAGGCGCATCCACTGAGACGGAGTATCCATCCGGACGTGTAGTCAGCAGAAGGTCCAGTAAGGAGCTTGTATGGTCCTCTATATCTGGTATTCTCGTTGGAGAAAGTACCAGCTGAGAGAATCCATAGGTCAGAGCAAATTCATGAGCAGATATCCCTGCATAGTTATTGGTTCGAGAACTGAGCCACTCACGATGGTGGGCGTTAAAGTCTCCCAAAATAACTACTTCTGCTGTAGGATATTGCTCTAGAACTTTGTCAGTCGTCAAACTCAGGTGCGTGAAGAGTCGAGTTACGTCCGTGTCACCGCTATGAGACCTGTATAGGCACGCATAGATACGAGTGTGGCCCCCATGATCTACGCGCACCCACAATATCGACAGGTCCCTGTCTTCAAGGCTATGAAGTCGGCGACAGCAGATATCCTCCCGGACGAACATACATACACCGGCACGACTCAAAAAATTGTGCTCGAGTTTGTAGCCGGGATAACGAAGGTATGATGTGTCGGCCGGGCAGGATATCTGCGTCTCCGTTAGAAAAAGAATGGTTGGCTGCGCAGTCTCGAGATGGTGATGGACTGCGTTAAGATTTGCGTGAATACCCCTTATGTTGCAAAAATCTACATTATATGTGGATGGAGTAACCGCTGTCAAAACTCTTTTCTTTTTTCTGTTCCTGGCCATTTTGTTTGAAGTAACTTAGACTACGGATGAGGATTCACTGCACAGACAGCTTAGAAGACAAAAAGTTGCGGTACTAAGACTGCCGAAGCTCAACACAGATGATGCGGTTGCTGGCACGGCGGGCGGAAGGGCTCCTGATCCCCCTCTGTTGTAGTAGCCGGGTCCACTCCGGTCTCCTTCTCCGGCACGACTACTACTTCAGAGACTTTACACAGGTTGGCGGATCAGCCTCCCAGGGCGGAGATTAAGTGATCCCTGGGTTCGGGAACCCGTTCAACCTGCGGGCGGCCAGCGGTCAGCCGTTTCATCAGGTCTCCCTGACCGCCGAACCAGCACGCCGCGTCTACGCCGAGCAATGACAGCAACAAGCACCGTCGGTCCTCCGCTGTCCGCGCAGCGAATCCTCAAAGAGAGAGCTCTGGCAACCTTACTCACCGCCAGGAACACAACACTACTCAATGTTAGTGTTATTGTGGCCGCGGTTTTCTGTAAGGTGGAGGTACTTCCCCAGTTCGGGCCGCTAAATAAATTTAAATGAGCAGCAATTGGGTAGCGCTGTGGCGAGATTGACTCGTGACATCCAAAATTTGATTATGATTGCAGATAATTTAGTGATAAGATCTAAACTTAGTGAATTGTTTAATATTTTAGAAGGTAGCTTGTTAACTTTATCTTTTAAGTTGGAAGACATTGTAAATGCCGTAATGTTTAGTAAATCCAACACTCTGTACCTCTAAATTATAACACCAAAACAACTTTTCGAAGAATTAGCCCAAAATTACAGATTTTTGCCTAGTTTTAGACAATTCCCCTTTAGTCTATAATTGGAAAATATACATCTGTCACTTAATATATCCACATTGTCTAGTTATTACAGTTATAATAAAATTGTTTTTGTAATGAATATGCCACTAGTGTCTCCTGCAGAGTATGATTTTTATAATTGTGTACCTTTTCCAGCTACGTTTCCAACAGAAAATAACATCCATATAAAAGACCTGAAATTAGTACCTAAATATACAAAGGTCATTAATATTCAACCAGTTAAGGTCAACTTTAACATTATAAATGACTCTTGTTGCAATCAATCAAATGAAATCAATCAAATGAAATCAATCAAATTTCAGAAAAATAAATACGGAGCCCCCACTTTAAATTTGAGTTACGCTAACCTAGACACCCTGTTATCAGAACATGCTAAAGCCTCCAGCCAAATCGTCAAAGACTTAGATATTTCAATGTCTAAACCGCATATTGTATTATATAGTGAATATTAGTCATATGTTACTAATATTAAATCTGTCATAGTTATTATAATGATACTGTATTACTTATACAAATTCTGTAAATCTGGCACGTGATACCCTCTTATGAAAAAACCCTTTAAAGAGGATCTACAGATAGAACCAGCCATAGAATTATCTCAAGTAACAGAACCCTCTGTGTCTCCACAACCTAAGTTTAGAACATCTCTGCCGTAAACTTCACCCTTCAGGTGGAAGTTTAATCTCGACCCCGAGGGCTGTTATATATACTGCCTGTATATAGTAAGGCTTACCACCCTATTTCCGCGTCAGCACTATTGCCATGGAATCCCATCTCTTTGTTCTAAGTGACAGTTCGACTCTAGCTTCCAGATCGGTAACACTTGCCACATAACAATTTCATTTTATGTACTTTGAGTTCTTTTTATTATATTATATTCTTTTGTGAAATAAATCTTTTTTTTTAAAAACTCTGAATCCGAAAATCGTATAACAGTGCGTTAAACCGTCGGTCCTGGCTGTTAAACAATGTCTGATAATTCGCAGTTTGTGACAGCGCAGTGGACTAAGCCTCCTTTTTCTAAGGAACGGAAACAACACTATAAGAATTTATTTTCATCTTTAAAAAATATAGTTCAGTTGATTTTTTCTGCCTTTATTTATGCACTGTTATTTTTTGAGCTAAATTATAAGTGTACAAGATATGAAAATGGTTTTTATATAATAATGGCAGAACCGTGGGCCAGGGCAAATTTGTAATTTAGCTCCAAGAAGTCATTACCTTCTTCTTCAACAAATTGAGAAATATTTGAGTGGCGGAATGTAGATCAAGAGGACGAATTAGGTACCTAATTAATAAAAAAATATACTGACTTCAAAATAATATTGTTTCTATGTACTTGTTCATACGAAAAATTAAAAAATATCTAAGCCTTGAAGCTCGCAGAACTATAAGCTATGTTTTTTACTGTGGTGGGTGGGCAGATTCCTGTTCTAAATCTTAGAAACAGAGTTAAATGTATGTTTTTTTTTCAATTTTTATAGATTGGTAGCGTCCATAGGAGACACCTACGGTACTGCTCTACTATTCCACATGTTGGTGTCTACGATCACCCTTACGCTCTTGGCTTACCAGGCTACTAAGGTATGTCAACAAAATCCTAAAAAGACATTGCCTAAGTCACAAATTCATGATTTTATTAATAAACTGTCTTACATTAAAGCAAAAATCAGCTTGTATGTTTTTAAGAATTTTTAACTTGTATATATTTTAAAGAAATACACATACCGCTTCGAAATCACGTGAATATTATAATAGATATAAATAAATTTTGAACGACTTACACCAATCGTGGACACGTGAGGTAGTAAGCGATTTCGACTCGTTATATAACTTATATGTAAATGGACTGTAAAAGGCCTGTCTTTTAGCTTACAATTTCTCGCACATTTAGCAAATTTGGCAATCGTATCACATTGACAGCAGGATAGCAAATAGATTTTTTAACTAAACAGTTAGAGACAACACGAAAGCAAATGCAACCTGTAAAAAATATGCCCGTACACTGCGTCTGTGTTCCTAAATTTGAACCAGCATTCTGGCCAGTACGGTGTGACGTCATTATCTAACGTCAAACCGCTGTACTATTCCGAAATATGACGTCACACCATACTGGCCAGTATGCTGGTTCAAATTTAGGAACACAGGCTGCATGTCGTGTAGCACATTACTGGCACAATATAAGTTACAGCAAGACCGACGTGATTCGTGACTGGTTACACTTCAATAACAAATGACGAGGCACAAATACACGCAAATGTGTGCAGGTTGAATGTTAGAAGTAGAGAGCGACACAGTGAGTGACCGAAATGCATTAATGGATATTACAAATACTAATATAATAATATAAAAGTCCACGTAGATATTATTTAACATACCATACCTTCTACACTGGTGTAAAATTCTTCAACAACAGCTACATTTCCTTAAATACTTACTTACTTACTTAAATACAGTAACTATGTAAGTCTTAAAGGAAAGTCTCGAAATTCTAAAATTCTCGAGACCCTGGATATTCTAGAATCAAGGACAGTGGTGTAAAATTCTTCAACAACAGCTACATTTCCTTAAATACTTACTTACTTACTTAAATACAGTAACTATGTAAGTCTTAAAGGAAAGTCTCGAAATTCTATAAGTCTCGAGACCCTGGATCTTCTAGAATCAAGGTCCTGGGACATCTCGGGACTGGTAGATTTGGCTATAGAAACTTTTAATTTAACGAACTTTAAACTCCTATAATGTGCACTCTTTACTTTTATCGCGATAACTTTAGACTTTAATTCTAGTGTGATAAGTAGTGAACAACCTTTTCACGCAGACATGCCTACCTAAAAGGGACAACATTTAAATGACATTTAACGTACCCCAATTTGCACTGATTCTCCGTGAACCTCCAAATTCGCCACTTTTAGATAATAATAGTAATTTAACTCACGCACTGATCAATTTAACGTTTTTTTTACTGTGTACAGATAGACGGTATAACCGTGTACGCATTCAGCACTGTCGGATATCTTATCTACACGCTGGGACAAGTTTTCCATTTCTGTATATTTGGAAACAGACTTATTGAAGAGGTAAGTTGAATAATGTATTAAATTATATCCATTATCAAAAAATAAAGATATTGTCATATTAAAAGTAAATATAAATT
Source organism: Apoda limacodes (assembly GCA_946406115.1). NCBI lineage: Eukaryota > Metazoa > Arthropoda > Insecta > Lepidoptera > Limacodidae > Apoda > Apoda limacodes. The sequence continues at coordinate 17,462,382 of OX291559.1, forward strand.
TTTGATATATTTCACCTCTGATACTATAATCAATAATAGCTCTAATAAAGGTGAAAATGATTTTATGACTCATAACAAAAAAGAGATCTTTTGATTATTTATTATACTATATATATTTATAGAGTTCATCGGTGATGGAAGCAGCATACTCTTGCCAGTGGTACGATGGTTCAGAAGAGGCAAAGACTTTTGTCCAGATCGTCTGCCAGCAGTGTCAAAAGGCCATGAGCATTTCAGGGGCTAAGTTCTTTACGGTATCTCTGGATTTGTTTGCTTCGGTAAGTTCTATTTTTTATTTTATTATTTATTATTATATTATTATTTTTAAATGTGGAATTGTTAATTTACATGAAGCAATACCTTTGAAATTAAAAATAAATAAATAAAGGTATTGCTGCAATCTATGCAGCTAGTAGTTTAACAATAATAATCTATAACCAGTTATAAAGTCAAGGGCTAACAATGTTTAGGAACAGCCTAGAGTGAACCTCACTTTCTGCCGAATCGTTCTTGGAAGGCAACGTATACAAACATTACTGTGCTGGTTTTTAGGAACCCTATTACTAAGACTTTGCTGTCGTCCGTCCGTCCGTCTGTCACCAGGCTGCTGCAGGCAGGCCTCATGAAATTTCACAAAAAAATGTATTTCTGTTGCCGCTATAACAACAAATACTAAAAAACAGAATAAAATAAATATTTAAAGGGCTCAAAAAACAATAAAACAAACGTCAATTTTTTGTTTGATTTTGCTCGATACAACAGGTAGACGCTTAAAATATTCACAAAATATTTAGTTATAAATTTCACTTTAAAAATAAAATATTAAATTAAGATAAAACAAATATTTAAGGGGGGCTCCCATACAACAAACGTGACTTTTTAGGCGTTTTGAATATAATGGTACGGAACGCTTCGTGCGCGAGTCCGACTCACACTTGGCCGATTATTAATCTGTTGTGTGGAAATGACTTCTTATCACGTTTAAAAGTCTGGAATAACACATTGTTTTTCGAAGAAAAATGGTAAAAAGTTAAAAATTATTACTTATTTTATCATTTTTCAGTTCACTGAACTTCATCTGTTTTCAATTAATCCAAAGTTCTGCTATTAATATTGAAGCAGAAATTAATTACGTAAAATGTTTCGCCTGAATGTGGAATGTAATTACAGGATTGGGTTAAATTGTGCTGTTAGGTTCAATTACTGCTTTAGTTGTAATTGAAACACATAGCATTTGACATAACTTGTTTAGAAATAGACAATAACTGTGAGGAATGCATGCCATATGTTAAATTTTCTATGTAATACGGACGGACAGCCGGTAACACATATATATTACTAGATTTTGCCAGCGGCTTCGCGCGCCCTAAATTCGGATATCAGCGTGGAACTTTGTAATTGTACTAATAATTGTACTAATAAAACTCATTATACTAACGAATTTTGCTACTAATGAAATAAGGTGTAGATATAGTTCGTTTAAGCTCGGTTATAGTTATTTCCACGGAAACATTTAAAATATTCGGGATTAAAAGTATCATAGGCCCACATTCAGGACCTGACACAACCTATATGTGTGCCAAGTTAAATCCCGATCCATCTAATGGTTGAAGCGTGATTGAGTAACAAACATCCAAACTTTCACATTTATAATATTAGTAGGATTTCCCTTAATTGACAAAATAAAAAAATATTTTAGCTTTAAATCATATATTCCAGGTACTTGGTGCAGTGGTTACATACTTCATGGTATTAGTCCAGCTTAAGTAGAAGAAAGAAAAAGAAAAAGAAAACAAGTACCTATACCAGATGGTATAAGGAAAATAATATATTCAAATATTATATGTAAAATGAGATAGGTATTTGTACTTATTTGATGATTTTTATTTTCGGTCTATTCGGAAGTCACTTCTATGGTGACGTAACTGGCTCTTAAATTAAGTCCCTAAGGACCAAAACGTAAATTTTATTTAATATCAACATTCAAATAATTGAATACCTTATTATTTTGTAATATTGCCGATGCCCGTGACTTGGTCCGCGTGGACAATTTTTGGAAATTTAAGTGTAGACAACGAGATTTGTTAATTCCTGACCGTACGTGTTATATATATTATTATAAATGTATACCCATATTTATATACCTTTCTATTTTTTTTTATTTCATTTGGTAAGCTAGTTTTCGCATAATTTTCGAACAAATAGAGATTTCAAACTTTTTTTTGGAATAAATTACATTTTAATGTACAAACTTGAAATCTTTTTCAATATTGAAACAGTTTTTTAAGGATGTACGCAAGATTTTAAAATTGTTATTTTATTTATTTTTGTGAAATATGAGCTTAACATAAAGTTATGGGTGTCATAAATGTAATGATGTATAAGATTTATCACCTAAGTGCAATGTACATATTCGTGATGCGGCAAACATTATTTTTTTTAATCTTTATAACTGTAAGGCTTTTCACGTTATTTATTCGGATCTTTATTTATGTTATATATGTAGTGACACTAGCTGACCTGGTCGACGTTGTTCTGCCCTTTCCGTTGACTTAGCGCTGTTGCGCTGACACACCGCGTCGCACGCATCGCTTACCCGCAGCATTTCTTTGTTTTCTCTTGCTGTTCTGATTTTTTTTTTACTCGGCTCCCAAAGGTGTTAGCGTGATGCAAAATAGCTTCTAACCTACCTCAAGAACTAGGCTATCAAATGCAAAATTATTTTTTCAAATCCAACTGGTGGCACAGAGATTAGCGCATTCGAACAAAACAGCTTTAGCTTCATTATATTAGCTTTAAGCTTTTAACGTCTTTTGAACATATCTTTGTTTTCGTTATCAAATGTCATTAGATTTGAAGATTTTAACGTCGTTAAAGCGAGTCTTTATTTTTATTATATAATGTTATAAGATTTGAAGATTTTAACGTCGTTTAGACGGATCTTTTACATGTCTACGTGATATAATGCTAATAGCTATATAGCACAAAAAGCTTTACAGCTAATAGCATTTTATTAAGAAATAGTAATAGTTTCAACTATCACACATTTGATAACATTTTAGTATGAACGGGTTAAACACGTATGATTGAAATATTTTACACGTTTTTACAATAATATTATTTTATAAATGTTTTAATAACAATATTTTTTAAATGCGAACTGTTTTTTTGTGTTACGATTACCAAGATGAACTAGTCATTAACTTTAAGTAAACCTTTTGCTTCTGTGTAAGTACTTTTTACTTTATAATAAATATTTCATACAGCTCTATCTGGTCCCAAAATAAGCAAGCCTTATTACTGCCTATGAGTACAAGGAAACGGATACGAATACTATTTCTTTATATACATATAGTCATAACAGCCAGACTCAATGTTACTAACAAATGTTATGCACAAAAATCTTGTGCGTGTTTGAACCCGCAGCCCTTGGCCGAACCAAGTAACTAAAGTCAATCCAATAAAGCATCCTATACCACATACATTGTAGTGCTACAGATCAGTATCGTAATTTTTAGGTACACATGTTCTTAAGATTAATGTTTGTCCCGTACGGAGATCGAACCCGCGGCTTTTAATTCGTTAGGCTACTATAAACAGAGCCACAGTACAACCTACACTACATACATTGCAGTACTACTGATGTGAATTACATAAACCTATTATGAACTACGTAAATGGTATCTATATGTAAGTGCGCAGATGCTACGATACTTGTACTACGGGTACATCGTAGTTTGCAAATACACTAAAAATAAATCTATTACTACGTTAAAATTATCTATGTAAGTGTACGTCGTAGATGCTACGATACTTGTGCTACGGGTAGATCGTAGTTTGTAGGTACAAACAAAATAAATCTACTACTACGTAAAAAATATTTATGTAAGTGCGTAGATGCTACGATGCTTGTGCTACTGGTACATCGTAGTTTGTAGGTAGGTACAATAAAATTAAATCTACTGCTATGTAAAAACTATCTATGTTAGTGTGTAGATGCTACGATACTTATGCTACTGGTAGTAACGTTGTAGTTTGTAGATACAATAAAAGTAAATCTACTACTACGTGATAAATATCTATGTAAGTGCGTAGATGCTACGATGCTTGTGCTACTGGTACATCGTAGTTTGTAGGTAGGTACAATAAAATTAAATCTACCACTTGTAAAAATTATCTATGTTAGTGTGTAGATGCTACGATACTTGTGATACGGGTGCAGCGTAGTTTGTAGGTACAATAAAAATAAATCTACTACTACGTCATATTTATGTAAGTGCGTAGATTCTACGATAATTGTGCTACTGATAGGTACGTTGCAGTTTGTAGGTACAATAAAAATAAATCTACTACTACGTGAAATGTATCTATATGTAAGTGCGTTGATGCTACGATTACATCGTAGTTTAAAAATAGAATAAAAATAAATCTACTACTACGTGAAAAATATTTATGTAAGTGCGTAGATGCTACAATAGTTGTGCTACTGGTAGGTACGTTGTAGTTTGTAGGTACAATAAAAATAAATCTACTACTACGTGAAATGCATCTTTATGTAAGTGTGTAGGTGCTACGATAATTCTGCTACGGGTACATCGTAGTTTGTAGATACAATATAAACTTATGCAAAACAGGGTTCTGTTAACAAGTTAGTCATTATATTCATGTTGTAAATTTGCTTAAATAAATTGTGTTACACATAGGTACTTACATATTATAAGTTTAGGGTTCAACACAAAGTAAATGGATTTCGGCTGTATTGGACAGCAATGTTTGCATATCTAGTAACGAGGGGTGATAAAAGTAAATTGTAAGTAAGGTTTGTTGTTTTCTCCACTATTTCATTACCCAATTTTAAGGGTTCCATATCAAAATGGTAAAAATAAACAATTGTGTGGATATTCCGGTCTGTTTGTCAGTCTGTTTGTACGTCACGGATTATGTTCTCATCAACCTCGTATAAATACTTTTAAAATTAAATTCGGGCATGGTTTTAACACTTGGTTTCCCGCATCTATCTAAAAATATGGAAATCATTTAATCGTCATTGGAAATAAGATTTCGAAATGTGAAACTGGTGTTACTTGTACTACTATAAATTATTTGCTTCTCGACAAAAGAGAAAATAAAACATTGACTCATTCTTTTATTGATATTATTATTATTTCTCGGAAATAAAATTTAATATTAACTGTCATCTTTATTTAATACCCGTGCGAAACAATAAAAAATCTTAAGGTTTTAAAAATTCAAAGAGCATCAAAACTTTTTGATAAAAAATAAAACTGGCTTAAAAAAGATTCACTAAAAAGGTAAAAAAATTACTTATTTTGAAGAATGGGATCTGAATTACAGTTTGAAGTTGGTGTCATGAAAGTGAAGTGTCTTAAAATATTCACAAAAACTATCATTACTAAACCTTCCCTGCCATTTATAGAAAGATCACTGACACACTAACTGCAGCGCCATCTACCGGGTTTATTTGTAAATTCAAACCATTCAGAGGGCCCACTCGAACGTACACAATAAAATACCAATAAAATCTTCCTAGCCGTTAAGGAGAACGTCAGTGACACACCGACTGCAGCGCCATCTACCCAATCCAATTGTGTTTTCAAACCTTGCAGAGATACACTCCCACGGACACAAAAAATATCCTTAACATTTTTCCGGCCATTAAGGAGAAGATCAGTGACACACCGACTCCGGCGCCACCTACCAGGTCCAATTGTAAATTCAAACCTTGCAGGGACCCACTGGAACCTACACAAAAAACATACAAATCGTCCCTGCTTTTTAGGAAAAGATTAGTGACACACCGACTGCAGCACCACCTACCGGGTCAAATTGTATTTTCAAACCATACAGGAACCTATTGAAATATTCAGACAAAATTTTACCCTAATCGTTCCAGCCGTTTAGGAGGAGTTAGGTGGCAAACACACGTACAGAAGAATTATACGTAGAAAAAAAACCGACTCACACTTAACGTTTTTAAGTAGCCTATGTCCATTCCCGGGACGATCTCCAAGCCAAATTTCATCTGAATCCGTACAGTAGTGTAAGCGTGAAGAGGTAACGGACAGACAGACACACATACAGAGTTACTTTCGCATTTATAATATAAAGTATGGATATATATCAGTAGCTGAGAGCTGCACGAGATCATATGAACATGGTAACATACAAACTCATACATACATAAACTGCTTAAATCATAACCCTGCGTAGTAAGGTAAAAAAAAAGCAAATCTTGTTAATTTTTTAGTAATTTTAATTTAATTATCAAATTTTGTACTTTAACCTTTATGATCCTATCATGGTCATATAAATAGATATTTATTTTAATAAATCTGAGTGGTGATCTTATTTTGAGTAGGTTTACTTTCTGTTCATGGTGCTTCACGATTTTTATTTTACCCTACTACTTATTACTGTTATGTTGGAAATTTACCGCTTATAGGTCATAAGCTCGCAGAGAATTACGCCTGGCTACGCTTATGTTTCGTGTCATATAGTCTGGAAAACCAAAATACCTTTATGCAAAAATTTATTGGCGAAGAGAAGACTACAGATGGAGCATGAGAACTATTGACAGCGTTTTAAAATACCACAGTTTTCGATACGCGGCCACCAAGTGCTAGGAGATCAAACCTCCACCTATTCGTAAGTCACCTTATTTAGCAATCTAGAAAAATCTTATTTAAAAGCTTTATATATGTTTTATTATGTATATAAGGTGTTAGGATATTATGTGCCTGAACTGAAAAGGGAAAGAGTATCCAGAATATTGATAAAGAAAATAATGATATTTTATTGCCCTGACCTACAAAACTTTTGTTTATTAAATAATTAATTAAATACCTACTTGCTAAATTTATTCTGTGGCATGATACTACAATAGGTTTTAAACTGTGACATAATGCTTTAACTAATTTATGAATGAATCAAAATAACATTATATGTTGAGTCAGCCAATTATCTTAGTTTGACTTAACACGATAAATACACACATATACAGATACACCTTAATTAAACTAATTATTACTTGAACAACATATTTGTGACAGTGACAGTCAAAATGATCATAACTATGCTTGACTGTATGAATTCAGTGCGCGCCAACGAAAATGCTGGCTGTAGGGTGAATACGGAAACACAGAGCTATATTATTGTAGTCACGGCTCTGACGTATTGGTCCTGGTCATTACTTTGTCATTTATTTGGACCGCATTTTTTTTTTGTGGCTTTTATTTATTTATTTTCAAAATTATACAAGTAAATGTCACCTTTGACAACGTCACGTCATATTGTTTCTTTTTTCCATTTCACAGTTTGAATCCACATGGCAATTTTCTAACTTCAATAGGATTCGTTTTCAAGTCTATTGACGATCAATAGCAATACCGCGCATAACATTACCACTCGCGGATATGGAAGTGGTACACAATGGACTTGAAAAACAATACTATTCGAGTAAGGCAATCGCCTACCCAAACGTGATGTATGAGGGTGATAGGGGTGGGGTCAGAGGCAGTTAGACTAAGAAATACTGACTTAGCAAGTAGTATTTCTGTGGTTTGTAATATTTTAAATGTGCTTTAATGTGTATTTTCTCGTGTATTGTTTGAGTGTCTTTGGTTCCAAATAAATGTGTGTCTATGTTTCTGTCTAAAATAAATGTCTGTCTACGACTATAATAATTAATGTCTTTTTATGCCTATGCCTATAATAAATGTCTGTCTTTGTCTATTATAAATGTCTAGCTATGTCTATATCTGTAACAAATGTTTATGTCTATAATAAATGTTTCAATGTCTTTGTCTTTAATATTAGGCTGCCCGAATTTACACACACTGTATATTAGAGAAGCAATGTTAAAGCGATGGACTCACCTCCTATCACGCAGGATTAAAGTTGGTGGTAAAAAGAGGCATTATTATGATGAAGATGTGTATCCCTCAGGTACCCTATTTTAGAATTAAATCGTGACGTGATAAATACATATTATATACATCAAGAAAAATTGTTTCAATGTATAATGAAATAAGCTTTTCTGACCCGGCGGTCAAAAATCAATACAATCGTCGCCATATAGTAATGGTGTGAACTTACAACGACACTAGCGACCAAACAACCAAGGCGCGAAGGTAAGAAAAGTTTGTTGCACTGTTATGATGAAGAAATATAGTCTAATCGGACATTACAATGTGAAACATGACAAAATCTAATGATACGACACTTTGACTAGACATGACTTGTTTTAATTCTCCAAAAATATCTTAAAAAAAATTACAGCGAGTAAAGTAAAAAGTAGACCAAATTAAAGCCACAAAAAAAACGTGGACTAAATTTCAGAATGAGATTTTAACCTCATTTTATATTTTGCACGTAGCTTAGAACTGACAAAGTTTAATTTTTATCGGCGTGACGCGTAACGGCTTCGGGTAAGAGGACTTGCTTTCGGTTTAAAACTTCGCTATCTGCATTAATTAATTAAAAAAAACCCTAATATCTCCGAAATAAAGTGATTATTGCCAGCATAATATTACTAACTTTGAGATGAGAAGTTGGGTCTGAAAATAGAAATCAGTAAATTAGTGTTTTTAGACCTGGGACCATAAAACTTAGCTCTATTGGGTTTTTCGGGGTGCTGGGTTATTCTTCTAATTGATACTTATAAATTTATTATTATAAAATGACAAAAAAGAACTTTTTTACGAATTGGCAATTTGTTCTTCTTACAAAAGGTGAAGCCCATTTGTTGCCACAATATCTTAATGATTTTTCGTGATAATCCAAAGTTCGCTTATATTAAAATTTACAACAAATGTTTGTAAATCGAACATAGTCTAGTCTGCAATATCTAATTTTATTGTTCGAGTACTAATTTTGATCCATCACGGATCATTTAGTTCGTAATTCGATTGATAAAAAAATCTTTACAATTTATACAGTTTTCTCAATCCCCTCTGTAGCCCCTAAAAAGCGATACAGTTTATAAAACTGTTTTGATTGCTGCCCCAGGTGTTGCAAGCGTCCATAGTCTGCGGTGACCGCTTACCATGAGGCGGACCGTGGGCTTGTTTGCTACCTAAGTGGTATAAAAAAATACAAACCAAATGATGTTGGTAAAAAATTAAAATTGTGCCTGAATTTTGAGTATAACTTACTTCATTTTAAGCCTCACAAGAAAGTTTAAAAATATAAAAATACAAGATAACGTTTTTTTACAATGAATAAAAAATAATATGATGGTGATCACCGCATGGAAAATCAAAATCAAATTCTTAATATTGTACAATTTTATATAAACAAAATGTAATAATGGTTTTCTAAATGCAGTTTTAATAAATAATTTCCGTTACTTAATTATTATTTCATTATTTTTTATTCATCTACGGATCTACTCCCATTGATAAATATAATCTTCCAAGTTTATTAATTTTTCAATGATCAGGATAATTAAATTATCAGTCTCTCCTTCTGTGGAACGAACGCGTGGAAGTATCAAAGTGAAATTAATATCAAATACTAAAGACTACGGTCACTAAAAGTTGTAAAAACACAAGCTTTTGAGTCAATGCAATGAAGAAAGATGCCCAGAATACGGCCATTTTTGTCGCATACTAAATCAAAACAAAACACAAATAAATCAAAACCTATGAGGTACTTTCCGTTGACCTAGAATCATGAAATTTGGCAAGAAGCAAGATGTTACATTACTAATATAGAAAAAAATCCAGAAACTGATAATTAAGGCATAAACCTGTGAGACTTGATCTCATAATGGAAGAACTATCTACATATAATAGTTTGTACGGGACCCTCGGTGCGCGAGCCATACTCGTATTTTTTGGAACGGTTTTTTTTTATACCACTGAGTTGGCAAACAAGCCTACGGTCCGCCTGATGGTAAGCAGTCACCGTAGCCTATGGACGCTTGCAACACCAAGGGCATCACTCGCGCTTTGGCGACCCTTCAGAAATCTAATCTTTTTTGAAGAACCCCATACTGTATTGCTTAGAGAAAACCTTGGCAGGGAGCTCATTCCACAACCTAAGCGTTCGCGGGAGGAAGTTTCTCTGAAACCGCACTGTACGCGACCATTTCGGTTCTAAAGTGTGAAAATGAATGAATTCCTCAGAACACAACCCATTGTACAAGCGGTAGAACACACACAGGGAGGCAAAGTCTCTCTTCAGACTTAGGGGCTCGATACCGCAAGTGAGTTTAGGATCGTCGACAATTCTCACAGCCCGTCGTTGAACCGAGTCAAAAGGGCCAAGCTGGTATCCGGGTGCACCCGCCCAGAGATGGCAGCAGTACTCCATATGGGGCCGGACTTGCGACTTGTAAAGCAGCAACCTTTGCCCCGACGTAAAGTAAGTCTTTGAAGGGTTGAATCGGACCAAGTTTTCCCGTCCCCAGTCAGAGACCTTGGACAGACCGATCTCGTTTTGAGACACAAGTTCTTCACGTTTTTCCTCCACAACAGAACGAGGGATGCTTGCACGGCCCGTGTAATAAGCGTCTCCAATACTGTCATCTGCATAGCAATGTATGTGGTTGATCTCCAACATATCATTGATGTGCAGTAGAAACAGCGTAGGAGACAGCACAGAGCCTTGCGGGACACCAGCATTAATGTCCATGCTATCAGAGCAACTACCGTCAACTACGGCTCGTATGCGTCTGCTGGACAAAAAGCTAGCCACCCATTTGCCCAAACCCTCGGGCACTCCGTAAGATGGCAACTTCGATAGAAGACCCCGGTGCCAGACCCGATCGAACGCCTTCGCTATGTCTAGGCTACATGCCAATGCCTCCCCCTGACTCTCAATGGCTAGTGCCCATCGGTGTGTGAGATACACTAGAAGGTCACCAGTGGAGCGACCGTGGCGAAAGCCATATTGACGGTCGCTGATCAGGTCATGTTTTTCTAGGTATCTCAAAAGCTGTGTGTTGATCACACGCTCCATCACCTTGGAGAGGAGAGAGGTAGTAGCGATAGGCCTGTAATTCGATGGATCTGATCTATCGCCCTTTTTGGGCACCGGGTGCACATTCGCAGTCTTCCATGAAGACGGAAATTGCCTAGTATGGTAGGAAAGCGCGAAGAGGCGCGTGAGTACAGGACATAACTCAGAAACACACTGCTTAAGCACTACTGCTGGTATACTCGACTTATGAACGTCTAGGGAAGACAAACCCCCGCCGGACCTCTCGCTGTGTTATAGAGATTTCCGGCATGGTCTTACTGCACCACGGTAAAGTAGGTGGTACAGTGCCTTCGTCGTTCTTATTCGAGTTGGAGGCAAATAGACTGCCCAATAGATCGGCTTTCTCTTTTGCAGTATGGACCAAGTCACCATCGGTCTTTCGCAGTGGTGGTAACGACGACTGGCAGAAGTTACCCTCGGCAACTTTAGTAAGCGACCAGAAATCACGACTCCCAGAAGGATAGCAAGTCGCCCACCTATTTTGCCGATGAATTGGAATTTTGCTCTAGCAGTGGCTTTCTTACTAAACCTCGAGGCAGCATTTAATTTGCGTTTTAACTCAGAAATATTCGGATTCTTATTATTACCAGCCGTGGTCCAAGCCTCATACGCAGTTTTCTTAAGAAATTTAGCTTCTCTGCAAGACCTTTTAAACCACGGTCGTTTTTTGACGCCGGCAGCTACTCGCAGGTTAGGAATGAAACATTCCATACCAGCGAGAATTGTCTCAGTGACTGCGGCTGCGCAGACGTCAGGATCATCTGAGCTAATGCAGAGCTGCCTCCACGGGTACGATGCATAAAATTATTGCAATCCGTCCCAGTCTGCCGACTTATAGTGCCACGCACGACGCCAATTAGTTTGCCCAGAAGGAGCGGGTTGTGTGCATGACATTTGAGTCCGAACGAGACAGTGGCCCGAGGAGCCAAGAGGCGCATCCACTGAGACGGAGTATCTGTCCGGACGTGTAGTCAGCAGAAGGACCTATAAGGAGCTCGTATGGTCCTCTATATCTGGTAGTCTCGTTGGAGACACTACCAGCTGAGAGAATCCATAGGTCAAAGCAAATTCATGAGCTGATATCCCTGCATAGTTATTGGTTCGAGAACTGAGCCACTCACGATGGTGGGCATTAAAGTCTCCCAAAATAACTAGTTCTGCTGAGGGATATTGCTCTAGAACTTCGTTAAACTCAGGTGCGTGAAGAGTCGAGTTACGTCCGTGTCACCGCTATGAGACCTGTATGCACGCATGGATACGAGTGTGGCCGCCGTGATCTACGCGCACCCACAATATCGACAGGTCCCTGTCTTCAAGGCTATGAAGTCGGCGACAGCAGATATTCTGCCGAACGAACATACATACACCGGCACGACTCAAAAAATTGTGCTCGAGTTTGTAGCCGGGATAATGAAGGTATGATGTGTCGGCCGGGCAGGATATCTGCATCTCTGTTAGAAAGAGGATGGTCGACTGTGCAGTCTCGAGGTGATGGTGGACTGCATTAAGATTTGCGTGAATACCCCTGATATTGCAAAAATCCACATTGTATGTGGGTGGAGTAGCCGCTGTAAAAACTCTTTTCCTTTTTCTATTTCTGGCCATTTTATATAAAGTTACTTAGACTAGGGACTAGGATTCACTGCACAGACAGCTTAGAAGACAAAAAGGTGCGGTACTAAGACTGCCGAAGCTCAACACAGATGATACGGTTGCTGGCACGGCGGGCGGAAGGGCTCCTGATCCCCTTCTGTTGTAGTAATCGGGTCCACTCCGGTCTTCTTCTCCGGCACGACTACCACTTCAGAGACTTTACAGAGGCTGGCGGATCAGCCTCCCAGGGCGGAGATTAAGTGATCCCTGGGTTCGGGAACCCGTTCAACCTGCGGGCGGCCAGCGGTCAGCCGTTTCATTAGGTCTCCCTGACCGCCGAACCAGCACGCCGCGTCTACGCCGAGCAATGACAGCGATAAGCACCGCAAACCGGTTCCATGTTAATAGTCCTATAGCAGGTACAGATTAAAATGCTAATAATAATAACAAGGTATATTTTTTCTCAATTTAAAGTTAAAAACATATCTTATCTTAGTAAAGATTCCCAAAGGTGTTAAAAATAAGTTGCTGACTAATCCACGCGATGTTAATCCACAGTCACCTCTAATATTTCTTGACATGAGAAAAGGTGGGACTAAACATTAATGCTCTTGTAGTATTTTAAGCTTACCGAGTCAATAAGTCACTTTTGTCGGCTTTTCTCAGTCGAGGTATAGGTAGAACTGTGGATATTTAGTAGATCATCAATAAATATAAAAATAAATGTTTGTTTTTTTGTCCATTACGCGTTTCTAAGCTATTCGTCAGAAAAAAAATGATTGGTTTTGCGCGGGAAAAAAATTCTGAACTAATAGCATAGCGCAAAGTAGCATATTATGTAAAGTTTAGCGACAGGTGGTGTGTTTTCGGTGTGAATTGAAAGAGAAAAGTTACCTCGGAAGAACATATTAACGCCGAGCCGTAACAAGTATGTTTCCACAAGCTTTTCTGAACCGGTAGTAAATATTGAAATGCTATGAACTAAGAATTACACTTGCGACCAAACAACTAAGGTCGGAAGGACAGAAAAGTGTGTTTTACTGTAAAGCTCGAATCGTGAAATTTTGACAGTAGTTTATTTTTGAGATTTAAGGCTCACCAAGTAGTGATGTTGCAAAATTGATCCGCTACGGTGGTTAAATAAGGTTGGTAATTTATATAAAAAACTAAATGGCCTTTTTGTTCAAAATTAAAAACTCCGTGTAGCAGTTATCCATACTAATATTATAAATGGGAAAGTAACTCTGTCTGTCTGGCTGACTGTTACCTCTTCACTCTTAAACCGCTGTACCGATTAAGATGCAATTTGGCATTGAGGTAGTTTGAGTCACGAGAAAAGACATAGACTACTTAAAAAGGTCAAGTGTGAGTCGGTTTTTTTTTTATATTTGCGCAGTTGCCGTTGATCTCATTGACCGATAACCGAAATTAGGTCAGTTAAAACCGCGCCAAAGCTATAGTAGTGGAATATTGTACTAAAAGTTTTTATAGGAGTTTCACCGCTGAAACTACGAAATAAAGAGTGAGAACCGCTGAGAACAAACCTGTGCAATATAAATACCTAACAGGGGTGTTAGAATATAATTATAAATAAATAATCAAAAGTATTTTTGGACATTCACACACAGCGCCGTCTGATCGCAAACCAAGCAAAGCTTGTGCAATGGATAGGTACCAGACAACGGATACATATATATATACTTTTTTTTTGTAAATACATAGAAAACACCCAGTCTCAAGACAAACACAAATAATAAATGTTTGTCTTGTGCAGGAACCGAAACCACGCACGAAGAAATAAGGAAGAGCACAGTGAGTACTCACTTGAATGAGCAGCCCAAAGAAATAAGGAAGGGCACAGCGAGTACTCGCTCAAATAGCCTGAACTAGGAAAGTACCTTCACTTTACAGAAGACCGCGGCCAATTAATTCTAACATGATGTAGTGGTGTTGTGTTGAGTAAGGTTGCCAAAGCTCTTGAGGATTCGCTGCGTGGACAGCGCGGGACTGGTTGTTGCTCATTGATGCCATTGCTCGGCGTGTTTTTTTTTTATACGACCAAGGTGGCAAACAAGCCCACGGTCCGCTTGATGGTAAGCGGTCACCGTAGCCTATGGACGCTTGCAACACCAGGGGCATCACTCGCGCGTTGCCGACCCTTCAGAAATCTAATAACTTCTTTTTGAAGAACCCCATACTGTAGTCCTTAGAGAAAACCTTGGCAGGGAGCTCATTCCACAACCCAAGCGTTCGCGGGAGGAAGTTTCTCTGAAACCGCACTGTACGCGACCATTTCGGTTCCAAAGGGTGAGAATGAATTCCCTGTCGATGGCGAGCGGTGCGATGGTAGAAAGTAGCCGTGGGCATCATTTCGAACAATTCCTCAGAACACATCCCATTGTACAAGCGGTAGAACACACACAGGAAGGCAAAGTCAAGTCAAGAGGCAACTCCTCAGACTTAAGGGCTCGATACCGCAAGTGAGTTTGGGATCGTTGAACCGAGTCAAAAGGGCCAAGTTGGTATCCGGGTGCACCCGCCCAGAGATGGCAGCAGTACTCCATATGGGGCCAGACTTGCGACTTGTAAAGTACCAACCTTTGCCCCGACGTGAAGTATTGCTTCGCTCTGTTGAGTACACCAAGTTTTTTGGACGCCAGCTTTACCTTGTCTAGCAAATGATCTCGGAACTGAACATCGCTGGAGATGTCAACGCCAAGGATCCCAATGCTCTTGGAGGTGGAGAGGGGAGTGTTCTGGAATTGTGGGACTACAGTGAATGGGGTTTTCTTAGCGGTGAACGCGCAGACTTGCGTCTTTGAAGGGTTGAATCGGACAAAGTTTTCCCGCCCCCAGTCTGAGACCTTGGACAGACCGATCTCGATTTGAGACACAAGTTCTTCACGCTTTTCCTCCACAACGGAACGTGAGATGCTTGCACGGCCCGTGTAATAAGCGTCTCCAGTACTGTCATCTGCATAGCAATGTATGTTGTTGATGTCCAACATATCATTGATGTGCAGTAGAAACAGCGTAAGAGACAGCACTGAGCCTTGCGGGACACCAGCATTAATGTCCATGCTATCAGAGCAACTACCGTCAACTACGGCTCTTATGCGTCTGCCGGACAAAAGCTAGCCACCCATTTGCACAAACCCTCGGGCACACCATAAGATGGCAACTTCGATAGAAGACCTCGGTGCCAGACCCGATAGAACGCCTTGAACGCTGATGAGGCAGTCAGGAAGACCGCTGGCTGCACGCAGGTAGTACGTAGATCTCTGCCCTGGGAGCAAATTTAATAATAGTTGTTTTTTTAATAATAAAAATAGAGCTTACGAGCGTACCACTTCGACCTCGCTGCGGCCATGATACGCACGGATGCGTGGCTTTATGATGTTTTCAATTTCACTGGACTAACACAGCTAACGTTAGCTAACGCTGAGCTAAGCCATAAAATGTCATCAAACACAATGGTGTTCGCAAAAAAAATCATACTCCAGTGTCACGTTGAGCTAAGGTGACATATTAAATAATAAAAAAAAATTAATTTAGAAAGAAATAATTATTTTAATAAAGGTAAGTGGAGGTAAGTAATAATGACTATATCGAATTAGAAGGGTCGGGGTTCTTTACTCTGACTACCAATGGTCTTCGAATTGCACCGCGGATTGTCTACTTAAGTGTAGAATGATAGGCTTCCCTGCGGGTCGAAGTTCACCAAGGCGGGGGCAGCAGGGTAAGATAGAAGTCGCCTGCCGGTAGACTGCAGGCGTCAAGAGGGAGTTCTAGTGGTTGTATTCACCGGCTTCGTTAGAAGTGTTGAAAAAAACCCCTATAGTTTTGGGGTTTTTCACTAGTTTTAGAACTACTTTTAGAAGAAATTTAGTATAAGGTAGAAAATCTTATCTTTAGTACAAAATGTAAGTCGCATATCTTGCCGATAGCTGGTAAGGTGTGAGTGTGGTCGAGGAAGCTAGACCGAGCGGCGTACGAAACTCGCCAAACCGGTTCAGAGGTAGCCGGGCGATGACGATTAGGTGATTAGATACTTGTCCTTTATAAGTTGTAAAAGATTTATTCTATGTTTAATGTGTATTATTTATTTGCTAGTGAGTATTATTAAATTTATTTTTGTATTTTAGCATAAATTGTTATATTGTTTAGATATAGAAAATATAAACTAGATTTAAGTGTTAAGAATTAATTAGCTTAAGTTTTAATATTATTAAGGGTTTATAATTAAATTTAATTAAGTTTTATTTTTATTAAATATTTTATTTACTCCGAAGTTTTAACGTGAGCGTTACATACCCCGCTTTTTGGGATAGGATTTTTCCTAGGTAAAATCCGTATACTAACCTATTTGCTATATCTTATTTACTGACTATTGCATTTACAACACACATATGACAACATACATACCTCAATCTTGCAAAACCTTTCAATCCTCACACTATCCTAACTATTATTCATCATCTTTCAATTTGCGGCGAACTCTTGGTAGATTTGAGCCGACGCATCTAGCAGGCAGAGTATTTGAGTAGACTCTAAACTCAACGCAATGGTCTGTAGGTATTAAAATAGTCTTTTAAGGTATTAAAAAAAACGATAGTATTACATGATAGCAGTCATGACAGCTCACAACAGTTCATGGTAGAAGTCTATTGTACAACAAATACCTTAGTTGCCATTACCTTTAGTCGGTAAAAACACAAGTAAAATCATTTGTAGAAATGATTGCATTGTAGTATATAAGTAGATAGCATTGTGTAGACTCTTAATCATTTTAATTTAGTATGTAAGACTTGTAGGTATTTTACAAAAACAGTTAGTATTAGGTATTACTTTAAGAAAAGATTTAAGTTTAGTGAATACCAATACGAAAATTATCAAAAATATGATAAGTTAATCAAGATTATAAATAAATATATAGAATATATAAATATCATCTTTGGGATAAGATCAGTAGTAACAGTTTCAGCATAACTGTACAGCTGCCAAAGATATCACTAGTGTTAAGGCTTATTGTTAACGGGGTCACACTGTGTTTCCGCCCCGGGTTTTTAGGCTTATTTTTTCGAAGTAAACCAGTCCGCTTCGAGCGTAAGGGGCTTTTAGGTCACCTCCCATGCTCTGAAGTTATAAATATAGTATATAGTAATATTTTGTAGTTAAAATCAAAGTAATTGTAGATTATTAGTTATATTTAGATAGACTTAGTTTTAATTTTAAAAGATTTTGTTGTTTAAATTATAAAAAAAATATTAAAATTATAGTTATATATATTTAATTTAAGATAGTTTTAGGGAGTTTGTAGGCTTGCTTTAGATTCTAAGGTTAAATTTAAGTTTTTAGAACGTTAAAAAATTATAAAAGTTTAGAATGACACATCGAGTTTTGAAAATAAGTCATGTAACTTGTAGTATATGACATTAGATTTTAGTAAACATCTATAGACGAGCAGTGAAGCTGCAGAGATGTGTCCTTAGTTTGAGACATTTCGGATGAATTGCCTCTTGTGCCTTATTAGACTGGCTACTTTACCCTTCAGCTCGGAATTACATACGTAACCCGGACAGAAATAAGTAAAGTGGTGGTAATTACCCAGACGGACCTGGCACTTAGAGAATGGTCCTACCACCAAATAAAAAATTTTACTTATTCAATGCGTTCAATTTTAAATCCTTCACATGCCAAGATCCAATATCTCGACCTGACATATCCTCTAATATGTAGACCAAGGGAGAACGCTTAGTTTTAATTTGACATTTTTCATATTTAGGAGCCAGTTTTTTGCTAAAATATGCATCTTTATCACTTTGGAAATAGCATTTTTTCCAGACGATATCACCAACATTAAACTCTGCGTTCTTTCTGCGTAGATTGTAACGCTCGGTAGATTTTTGGTGACTTTGCCATAAGGCTGCTTGTACCTTATTAAAAACATTTGCCAGGTGTCCTAAATTTTCTGCATAGGCGTCCCTTGATAGAAATATCAGTTCATTAGGTATATCATTCTCGACATAGTGTGAGCCACAAGTTACAAGCTCCCGTCCATGTACTAGAAAGGAAGGAGTGAATTGCGTAACTTCATTGACTGAGCTATTAATGGCGAACTGGATCTTGGGTAGATTTAGATCCCACGCTCTATGATCGTTATTTATTAGAGTTGATATAGCCGTAACAATAGTTTTGTTGTATCTTTCCACTGTATTTGCCTGTGGAGTATATTTAGGTTAGTAGTTAATATTGGGAATTTTGTATTTCGATAGTAAAGCGTTTAATTCACGACTAGCAAATTGCGGTCCATTATCCATTAAGATTGTTTGGGGAATGCCATGAACTAAAAATACTTTATCCTCTAAAATATTACATATAGCAACAGCGGTGGCTCTTCGCAAGGGGAATAGTAAACAGTATTTTGCGAAGCAGCAGGTGACAACGAGAATATGGCAATTTTGTTTCCTACTAATAGGCAAAGGACCAACTAAATCCATAGATAAGGTCTGAAACGGACGCGAGCACTCTTTTGGTCTACCCATTTTACCTAAAGTACCATGTGTAGGATGTTTGCAAGCGAGACAAGTTTGGCAGTTAGAAACAAATAGCACAACATCACTATACATTCCGGGCCAAAAGTACTTAAGAAGTAGGCGGCGGTACGTTTTAAATATGCCAAAATGAGCCGATGTGGGCTCAGCATGGTTTATTAATATAGTAGCGACGCGTTGTTCTGCAGGAACAACTTCTTTCCAGCTGAATTCTGTTAAAAGCGAATTGCTACTTTTCATATAACGATAAAGGGTTGTATTTTCAACTCGATAGTTAGGGAAACTAGAAGGAGACATTGTGCAGCCATTAAATATTTTTAAGTACCATTGATCATTAGTATTAGGTAGGGATATACTAGAAGGTTGAGACGAAGGTGATACTGAAATATTAGGATTGTCACTGTTAGATGAGGATATAGGATCAGAGGTGATTACAGCAACTGGTAGGGACCTAGACAAAGCATCAGGGATAACATTGTCCTTGCCTCGACGATGTTTAATAATAAAATCGAAAGAGGACAGCCGAACACCCCATCTTGCGAGGCGGCCTGAAGCATTAGTGAGGGATAGAAACCACTTTAGGGCAGAATGATCTGTATACACACTAAAAGTTTTGCCGTTTTCCAAATAACAACGCCAGTGTTCTAAAGCCATTAATACTGCGAGTGCCTCTCTTTCCGTGACGCTATAGTTTCGTTCAGCACCACTTAGAGACCTGCTCATATAAGCAACAGGATGTTCAACGCCATTAATGGTCTGGGAAAGCATGGCGCCTACTCCGAAGTTACTTGCATCCGTGTATTATTTAATTATGTCACGTTGAGCTAAGGTGACATATTAAATAATAAAAAAAAATGAATTTAGAAAGAAATAATTATATTAATAAAGGTAAGTGGAGGTAAGTAATAATGACTATATCGAATTAGAAGGGTCGGGGTTCTTTACTCTGACTACCAATGGTCTTCGAATTGCACCGCGGATTGTCTACTTAAGTGTAGAATGATAGGCTTCCCTGCGGGTCGAAGTTCACCAAGGCGGCGGCAGCAGGGTAAGATAGAAGTCGCCTGCCGGTAGACTGCAGGCGTCAAGAGGGAGTTCTAGTGGTTGTATTCACCGGCTTCGTTAGAAGTGTTGAAAAAAACCCCTATAGTTTTGGGGTTTTTCACTAGTTTTAGAACTACTTTTAGAAGAAATTTAGTATAAGGTAGAAAATCTTATCTTTAGTACAAAATGTAAGTCGCATATCTTGCCGATAGCTGGTAAGGTGTGAGTGTGGTCGAGGAAGCTAGACCGAGCGGCGTACGAAACTCGCCAAACCGGTTCAGAGGTAGCCGGGCGATGACGATTAGGTGATTAGATACTTGTCCTTTATAAGTTTTAAAAGATTTATTCTATGTTTAATGTGTATTATTTATTTGCTAGTGAGTATTATTAAATTTATTTTTGTATTTTAGCATAAATTGTTATATTGTTTAGATATAGAAAATATAAACTAGATTTAAGTGTTAAGAACTAATTAGCTTAAGTTTTAATATTATTAAGGGTTTATAATTAAATTTATTAAGTTTTATTTTTATGAAATATTTTATTTACTCCGAAGTTTTAACGTAAGCGTTACACCAGTTCAATGTATGAAAAGCTGCCCTTAACATTTTTCTCACTTTTGTTTTGTCTCAAGGCGGTTTGTATAAAACACGTTTCTGTACAATTTCATAAGAATCGATGCACAGATGCACGGAAGGATGAATGGAAATGAGGAAACCACAAGAATTCTGTTTCCGCTATTTGGCTACGGAACCATAAAAAATTATACTTACATATGAGATATCCGAAAAACAAAACGCCATCTTACTTTTGATACCTAGTTTACAATTCTCATTATGCCAATTTTTGAGCAATGCTTTCCTCCTTTGTGTTGGCAGATATAATTGGCCCTGTTAGCAAAAGCAATTAAAAGTCAATGCAGGAAGCTCGTAAAAGCGTGAAAGAATTATAATTGCTATTAATCAAAAGACTTGAAAGAAAGAAAAAATATTCTTTGAAATATATTTTTATCAATTTCATCGTCTTTTGTAATCTTTATTTTGATATTAAAGCTACTATCCAATTAACTAAGGCGAGATTTGAGTTAGAAATAGATGACTGCATGGGTGTTGTAAGCTTAGAGGTTGGGTATAGGAAAATAGGCCATGTACCATCTATACTGATATAAAGTAGCGCTAAGATTAAGCAGAGAATCTTTCAGCAGAGAGTCTTAATTTCAGAATAGAAGATCAACGCTAGATTTGAGAGAAGTAAAATTTACAAAAAAAATTATTAAGGTCTTAGCTCTCGCTTTACCTGTACTTAATGACATGTTTACAAGAGAGTGTGATGAAAGTATACATAATAAATAAAATTAGTCATTACAATGAGATGTATTATTAGTTTCCTGGTTTATACCTTACCTTTGTAATGTACATTAAACATGTGTCCGTCAGGATGGCGGGTCGAGGTACAAATTTCTCATTGATATACTACTTAGGTTTTAGTACCTTGTTGGTACTAATTTGTACTTTTGTTCATATAAAATGTACCTCCCTGTCTGTTTTATAGGTAGTTACTAATGTTATATTTAGACATTTAGTACCGATTTGGTACCTTAACATATCTCAATTGTAGTTTCTGTTAAAGAGTTACGGTATAAGTAGTAAGTAGTATTTGGATGTTTCTATATTAAGGATGCGTTCGTTTTGGGATAAATAAACGTTTATTTCGTCACCGTTTGTTTAGAATTGTTGTCAATTTTTTGTATTATTTTACTACTATTAATACTATACAATGAAACACGGATGATACGGAACCACAAAGTTATGAAATAGGTAAGATAAAAATGAAATTAATGTTCTCATTATTATGCTTTTCACGTAGTCCTGAACTGGAAAAGTTATAGATATTTATTGAGTCGAGCTAACTTTGGACGCGCGTTTATGAAATTGCTTTCAAAACTTCGCCATTTGGGAATTGTCTTCTGTGAAAAATATACTTAAAAACTGGTCAAGTGTATCGTACTCGCATTAACTTAAGGTTCTGTAATATATTTAACATTTTCATACTGGTTTCGTGGTCAACTCTATTTTTCCGAGACGGTGGAACAAAAGGAGAGGGTACCTATATCCATTTGGTTGTGTATATTGTATATCTGTTACCCCTCTTACGGCAAACTAGCGCCGCCATTAGATATCCGCAATTTTCTCTTCGTAGAAAACGAATTACTAAAATCCAAATGTTGGAAATATTAAGCTAGTCATAAGCTCTTTTTAGAAGGTTTTATATAGTTTCTAAATAATATCTGTGAGTTGTAGTTGGCATTACTGCTAAAAACGGCCACTTTTACCATTACCACAGAGGAAAGCTTTGAACGCTCTGGCGGATTTTCTGCAAAATCATGTGATACCGGTTCGTGGCGAGGGTTATTCGATAACAGCGTGATTTATAGATCTTACTTAACACTTTATTTGATTATATATCCATCATATAAAAATCTACATCTTTTATGTATGTACACATTTATGTATATCTCGAAGGGGATAACACACACACATCATAATGTGGAGCGCAGCCCTTTTTACACCAATCACTTTAGTCCTGCGTGGGGGTCCTGGGGGTGAGCCCATCACAGCAACACTGGTTCTGATGTGCCAGTTGTTGACGAAGTAAAAGTAGTAAATCATAATTGGACCGCGGGAAACTACTAACAAATATTGCAAACTAGCTTTTGCTAGCAGTAGCGCCCTGATTTCGTTTATCGGTGTAGGGTTTCGTTGCCGTTGAATGAAATCCTCAATTATAGAAAAAGACCGAGTCACGCTTGACGTTTTCAAGTAGCCTATGTCCTTCCTACGGACTCAAACCATCTCCATGCCAAATTTTCTCTCGATTCCACTTGCCCTTAATTCGGTTATCAGTGTAGGATTTCAACAGCAACTTCTCAATTATAGAAAAAAAAACTAACTTACATTTGACGTTTTGAAATATCGTATGTTCTTCCTCGGGACTCAAACTATCTACATAGTACCGTACGTACAGTACAGATAGACAGACCAAGTTACTTTCGCATTTTTAATATTAGTATGGATTTAAAAGCAAGCATAGGTAAATGTACAATTTTAATTTCTAAAAGCGCTGATCTTGCATAAATAGCTTCCGCCTTATATTTATATATTAAAAGTTAGTGACTTCTTAGCTGACTTAATTTATTAGCGTAGTAAATAAGAAAAAATAACTAAAACTAAAAAGTAATGGAGATGCTTACTTTTTGTATCTCTATGCTAAATATCAGCTTTGATGCTCCGTTGCGATGAAAAAAAACCGGCCAAGTGCAAGTTGGACTTGCGAACCGAGGGTTCTGTACCTACCGCCATTTACGTAATTTACAAACACAAACAAAAAAGAAGCGTGCCGCTAAGCGGTCACCCATCCAATTACTTACTTAGCCCGACGTTGCTTAATTTTGAATATCGTTTCCAACAAACAAATGTGTAACCGTTTCATCTTAATGATAAGCTAGATAGGTAATTTATAATAGTAATGGCTGGGGGCCGTCTCACACTTGGCCGGTTTTTATTATTTGTTGTTATACTTTAGGGTTCACACAATTTTTCACTTCAGGTTTGAAGTTTGTATGTCTTTCTGTTTTTACGATAGAGCAACAATCACAAAAATATGTTTCTGGCATGGGTTATTATTTATTAGATAATCTTCCATTATAACACATATTCTGTAAAAAAATCAGGCTTCTACCTATTTTAGTCTAAAAGATAGAGCCTTTTAAAGGTCATTTATGTGAGTTTTTAATAGACTGAACCCACACAGTTCACAAACATTGCTTGAAAGTACTACGTTGCGCGGAAACTAAAGACCATTTCCGCACAAAGCACACAGCTTATGAATTATGAAAAGCCACGAATGGCCTCTGGGAAAACTGACTAATTTTATAAACGCTTGTGAGAAATCCATATTAAAAATTATTCTTTAAAATGTATTTTTATCCAATTCGTCCCCTTCATAATCTTCACTGTTGGGGCAGAAATTAATGTCGGCTGGCGTGTTGCTAGCGGAGCTACCGACGTAATTAAAAAACTGCTGTACCTATCTATTCTATCTGTTAATTTACGTTTTTTTAAACCAGCCGACGTACATGGCTTTGCCTGCGTAATATGTGGTGTTTCACTGAGGTCGTGGTTTTATATATGCAAAGATGCAGTCATAAGATTTACCTCGAGCCAGGACTTAAACCTGCAACCATTACATTCGTGTAAGCGCTCTACCATTGAGCTATCGAGGCACAAGTCTGGCTGATGAAAACCCCAACTACATCTTAGCTCTGGAAATATGCTCGTTACGTACGTCACATAATACAACTCCTACTGACTTATAAAGTCCTAGTACATAAATCTTACAAACACACAAAATCTTTATAGAATTAAGAAATAAAATATAAATAAATATACATACATACATAGAAATAATTTTTAAAATTTATGACGCCCTGAAGGTTAGATAGTGCCCAAACAAATACAAAGCGGGCGAGGGCGCGTGTGCGGGGACGGGCGCGGGCGCGCTGGTCTTGGCTGGCGCCGTTACGGCCACACCGTCAGCGCTCGAGATACTAGCGGGTCAAACATCTCAGGCATATTAAAACCCGCAGTTACATTTAACTCCGTTTTATACCCATTTCATTGTTGATAAATTTTGTATCTCATGTTCCTTATTTTAGAAAACACGATTCGCCTCGCCTTGCAGCGAGCCTCATACAAATCTTTGACTTATTTTTATAATATTAAATTTTTCACTTATTTTTGACATTGAATAAAACACTATGAAATTCTAAAAACGTGTTTTAGAAATGTGGTCTAGAAAGGTCTACAATGTGCCAGTTTTCTATTAAATTGTATAGTTTAAAAGTGATACAGGATTCTAGTTTTTATTAGGTATTTTCTAGTATTTCCAAATGTCCTCAAATGAGATTAAAAGTAATAATATTTTTTTAGTATTTTGGAAAACCACAGACAGATATATCAGTTGGAGTTTTCTTGCCGATAAGAATTCCTCGCCATTGGGCAAGGTCTACAAAACAGTTGTGAGGCCTGATTCCTAATTTAACAGAAAACGATTCGCGGCGCCTTGCAGCGAGCTTGATACAAATCTTTGAGATATTTTTATCATATTAAATTTCCCAATTATTTTTGACACTTAAATAAATAAATAAAAAATTATTTGAGACTATGTCCATAAATTGTTAGTAGTGATAAAGATACTTACAGTAATATTTTTTTTTCTTTTCTATCTACTCGTACCAGTGACTATTCCCACTAAATGCCTTAATATTGGACAGTCAAATCTAGGCGCAAATGTCTTCAGGATAATGTTGAAGTTAGAGCGGATACAGTAAAGCAGAGACGCAGCCATTTTACGCATAATGACTTTAAAACCATCTGCAATCTTAATTAAACTCCATGAAATTGATAACGTGTTAAGGCAGAGGCGGCTCGTGACAATTTTTAATGGGTGTTCACCAAAAAAAAAAACAAAAGAAGAAGTGCTTATATGCTAACCTTTTATTATTCTATTTATAGTAAAATTCATTCGCATATATAGATTTAAAACGCACGTCGCTGATTCGCGATTATTTCAAGCTGAATGACTATAATCTTTTAGCAATCTTTAATCACATCACAATAATCACCTTTATTTTGCTATTTAATAAACAATAAAAAAACTATTTATGTAGTAACTGGCGCGCACTAATTAAACATTTGTTGTGAAAAGAACAGAAACAGCACGCCGGCACGGCGCCGTCGGACCGAAGACGGGGGTCAGGCTGGCAACATTGTTTTTCTTACATACGAGTAGCTCAGGAGCGGTGTCCCACATTTTGCTAATTTTCCATACAAAATCTTCACGTGTGACTGTGTCGAACTTTCTCTTTCACCCTCGTTGATTTTAGCTCCAATCTCTGTACTGAAATTCGTTTCATAGGAGCGCAATGGCTAGCGCTCCACTTAGTGACACAGTCTCCTCAGTGCAAATCCATACTAAATCTTGAGTTACTCGTAACTGTGTATGAACAGAATGTTTTTAGTGAAATTCTATTTTAACGTAAAGAGTAATCGAAGCATAACAATTATTTATTTTAAGTAAAATCTAAAACATATTGTTACTTAAGTAGATAATTATTTATGGGAGTGCGCTGCACCAGCGCTTCTGAGGACGAGCCGCTTCTGGTCCTAGAAACAAATATCTAGGTCTCTAGGTCTCTAGGTCTCTAGGTTTTAAATTGTATAGTTAAGAAGTTATACATTATACAGGATTCTAATTTTTTTAATATTGGTTAAATTCAACTTTATGTTCTCAAATAAGATTAAAAATTAATATTTTTTTAGGATTATGGAAAACCACAGACAGACAGTTGGAGTTCTCTGCAATTTAAAAAAGAACCAAAAGCAACATCTACGAAACAGTTGTAAGGCCTTTTATTTACTCTATGGTAGTAGAACGTAGACTTCACAAAAAACCCATGAGCAAAAACTTTAAACAAACTACCTTTTATTTTATTTAGGAATAGGATTAACACATGGCATAGATACTTTTGTGTCAACATTAATTTTTAATTGTTATAATATGACAAAGGTAAATCTCCGATTTGGACCAAAGAACTTAAATATTTCGGACATTCACCAGTGAAATTAGTGTATGACCGGTTTATCTTAAGTTATGCCAAATTCGGATATTCACAGTGACAAATACATACTCGCACATTCTCCAGAATGTATGTAAGCTTCAAAAACCCATAGATAAAACACTAGGACATGAAAAGTGAAGCTAAATTAAAAATAAACATACAAACTTTACTACCTCGCAGTCTAGTTGGTAGTGTGGCCGACTGCTGCGCAGAGAGAACGGGTTCGATTCCCGCACTGGACAAACATTTATGTGCTAAAAAAACATTTGTGTTTGTCTTGAGTCTGGGTGTTTTTATGTATAATATGTATGTATATAAAAAAAGTCATATATATGTATTTGTATCCGTTGTCTGGTATCCATAACACAAGGTTTGATTACTTTAAGGATAATAAATAGTTATTTATTATACTTTCTCTTTTTTAATTAAAAAGTAATAAAATGGATCCTTTCCCGAATTCTGTATTCATCAACTAAAAACAATACTAAGTTATGAAATAGGTAACTTGGAAATGAGATTAATGTTCACTTCATTATTATGCTTTTTACATAAATGTGAAATGAAAAAGTTAGATATTTATATAATGTTGAGAAAACTTTGGAGAAGACTTTATTGTCTAGCCTATAAAACTTTGCTTGTTTCATATCGCCTGGGGCAGGTTATTATGTTTTAGTCAGTTTTTGAAGAAGTGTTTAAATAAAAATAAATAAAGAGTTTATATTTATCCATAAAACTAGCTGATGTAGATTTCGGTAATTTTTCTTATCTTCTTTATACATATAAAATTCTTTATCCTGAATGACTGACGGAAGAAAGGATTTTCTGAAATTTTACCCCTAAGGGGGGAGAGGGGCAAAGTTTTAATTCCTTTTTAACAGAATTGATGGAAGACGTGTTTTGTATTTTATTGAAATCCATCCCCTAACGGGGTTAAAAAGGAGTAGAACGTTATTTTGGCGGTGATTTGCTTTGAAGTTGACATCAATACTCCTTAGTGCTTTTAAATTACATTTTATTTTGACACATTTTTGAAAACTCAATCCGATGTTATTCATTAATTATAAAGGGTGAACTCACTTTAAAACATAAGCAAATACTCTTTAAAATTGGAATGTCTCGAAAGTCACCGTACCATATTAGTACCTCATTTGAAGGTTTCTTAGCTTTAAGAAGAGTTCGATTTTTTGTTTATAATACTTAAAGTTTTCTTTTTCTACCTATCTTTATTCTATACATATAAAATGATTTGTCCTGACTGACTGACGGATCAACGCACAGCCTAAACCGCTGATCGTAGAGACCTGAAACTCGGAGGGTAAGTTTTTTGTATGACGTAGGCTCCGATAAGAAAGGATTTTCCGAAAGGGTCAAGTGCGAGCCGGACTCGCGCCATAAGGGTAAACCGATTGTAATGAAATTTTGGTAAGTTGTTATGCACACGCCGGGGAAGGTTTCTGAATTACTACCACCACTTTTACAAAAGGTTGGTAAGGCAGTTGTTTTAAAAAAAGAAACAACGTTCACGACATCAGCTAGTCTTATGTATTTTAAAGAGCACTTCTTATATACATATAGATATATATTTGCATATCTTGGAAACTTTTCCATCTGTACTTCTATTAAATAAACTAAATAAAAAAAAAAAATTTCATACATTGGAAAATTTTAAAGGATACTTTTTGTTTTGTAATCATATTTTCCATAGACATGAAAAAACCGAAAAAATATGTTTCCGGGTGTGACGAACGAACATACCTGTATTTGAAACTGTAGAGTGCACCCTATAAATATCTCGTATATGATATAAACTCCAGTGACCATTTTACATAATTGCTGCATTATGACTTCTAATAATGACTTTTCGAAATAAAATTTTATTAAACTAAGCTGTCACCCCCATCTGCTATTTTCTTTAGAATTTTAGATTACATTTAAGAGTATGGACTATTCCATAAAGTTTTTCTGTAATAAGTAAATAGTATAATAGGCTCCGGAATGGAATTTGGTTACTGTTATTCCTGCAGAAACTTTAAAATTTTGCGGGATAAAAGTAGCCTTATCCTTTTTCGTCTCTATGCAAAATTTCAGCTCAATGAGATGCTTAGTAGCGACGTTTACCAATAAAAATAAACAAATAAAATTTCACAAATTTATATTTGTTTGGATTTGGATATAAAGGGATTTTTTTTATACCACTAAGGTTGCAAATAAGCCTACACAACAGTCTGCCGGATGGTAAGCAGATGGAAAGGAAAGGCCGTGGTGGAAGGGAAAGTACCATAAATAAGGATGATAGAAAACTCATATTTTTAACATTTAATACAGTAAATTTAAATCTAGTTGATTTAAGGTCTAACTAGATAAAACTACTAAACTAAGTACCTATGTACTAACACGATGTAGCCTACGCCCCAATAAGAAAGCACTACTATACTTCAAGAAACTTTGTATTAAAGTCACAAAACTAAAGATATCGTTACATAAAGTATCTCTAAAAGATCTGTCTCACATTTCAGTAGAACGGAGAAGGGTCAGTATGATTACTAACTACTACGTGACTTCATTTAGCCTGTCTCGCGTTGATTGCTTGAAATAACAAATAAAGGTCGGTATGTAGTATTGTTTATATTACTAGAATTAGGTATATAAATTTTTTTCTCGGTTATTTTGTTGTGTTACATTATTATTTTTACCCTAAAATTAACGCCCACGTTACCCTAAGAAGTTTCCAAATTGGTAAACAATACTATATAGATAAAGTAGATGTATAGTATTATACGTTTGTGCGTAAATTTTTATGTCTATTTCTAGGAATTCGAATTTTTTATACCACTAAGGTTCCAAACAAGCTTGCGTCAGCCTGATGGTAAGCGGTCACCGTAGCCTATGGACGCTTGTAATACCAGGGGTATCACTCAGGCTTTGCTGACCCTTCAAATATCCAATAACTTCTTTCTTAAAGAACCTCATACTAAAGTTCTAAGAGAAAACCTTAGCTGGAACTCATTTCACAACTCAAGTGTTCGCTGGAGGAAGTTTCTCTGAAACCGCACTGTACGCGACCATCCCTATACCAATTAACTAAATGTCTATTCTTTGAAATTATAAGTAAAAATTACCTGAAAGTGTCTATTCGGAGTTATCTGATATCAATGAATAAATAATATGTGTCTTTTCGTAGAAATTTTAAATAGATCGATGTAAAGTGGGTGATAGAAGTTCGAGTAAGAACGCGTACCTACGGCTTGACGACCTTTCCACAGAGTAAGTTTGCCAGAGATCCAACCCCAGGTATCAGGTTTAAAATTTTGCTCGTAGCCCCCCTTGGCTCGCCATGTGTCACACCTGCGAGCCGTGATCCACCATCTTATTGTGATAGCAGAGATAGTTCGTCGCGTCTCGAGTTTTGTTACGTACTTACAACTATCTTTGATTAAATACATATCGTTTTAGTTATTAAAATCACTATTAATCGTTATTCAAATCATGGAATAAAATAAGTCCCACACATACGTTTCCTCTGTTGAACATTATGAGCTTGTATTAATCACTACCGCGAGCCGAGCAACTTTATCATATTTTAAAACTGCGGTTAGGATCGTACGTCTGTCACTCAAAGAAAGGAGAACGTCTTGTTTGTGTTGCCTGTCATGACCTACGGCGCTGGATTGTGAATACTGACACTAGGCCTGTTCCAAAACAAGTCTCTCAACGAGCTATGAAGAGGCAATGCTTAGTGTATCAGTGGATGCGCCTCTTAGCTCCTCGGACCACTGTCTCGTTCGGACTCAAATGTCATGCACACAACCCGATCCTTCTGGGCCAACCAATTGGCGTCGTGTGTGGCACTATAAGTCGGCAGACTGGGACGGATTGCGAGAATTTTTTGCATCGTACCCGTGGAGGCAGCTCTGCTTTAGCTCAGATGATCCTGACGTCTGCGCAGCCGCAGTCACTGAGACAATCCTCGCTGGTATGGAATGTTTCATTCCTAACCTGCGAGTAGCTGCCGGCATCAAAAACGACCATGGTTTAATAGGTCTTGCAGAGAAGCTAAAATTCTTAAGCAAACTGCGTATGAGGCTTGGACCACGGCTCGTAATAATAAGGATCCGAATATTTCTCAGTTAAAACGCAAATTAAATGCTGACTCAAGGTTCAGTAAGAAAGCAACTGCTAGAGCAAAATTCCAATTCATCGGCAAAACCACCTACCCAGGGCGACTTGCGAGCTATCCTTCTGGGAGTCGTGCTTTCTGGTCGCTTGCTAAAGCTGCCGAGAGGAACTTCGGCCAGTCGTCGTTACCACCACTGCGAAAGACCGATGCTGACTTGGCCCATAGTGCAAAAGAGAAAGCCGATCTATCGGGCAGTCTCTTTGCCTCCAACTCGAATATGAACGACGAAGGCGCTGTACCACGTATTTTACCGTGGTGCGGTAAGACCATGCCGGAAATCTCTATACCACAGCGAGAGGTCCGGCGGGCGTTGTTTACCCTAGACGTCCATAAGTCGAGTGGGCCAGACGGTATACCAGCAGTGGTGCTTAAGCAGCGTGCTCCTGAGTTATGTCCTGTACGCACGCGCCTCTTCGCGCTTTCCTACCATACTAGGCAATTTCCGTCTTTATGGAAGACTGCAAATGTGCACCCGGTGCCCAAAAAGGGCGATAGATCAGATCCATCGAATTACAGGCCTATCGCTATACAATCTCTCCTCTCCAAGGTGATGGAGCGTGTGATCAACACACAGCTTTTGAGATACCGAGAAAAACATGTCATGATCAGCGACCGACAATATGGCTTTCGCCACGGTCGCTCCACTGGTGACCTTCTAGTGTATCTCACACACCGATGGGCACTAGCCATTGAGAGTCAGGGGGAGGCATTGGCATGTAGCCTAGACATAGCGAAGGCGTTCGATCGGGTCTGGCACCGGGGTCTTCTATCGAAGTTGCCATCTTACGGAGTGCCCGAGGGTTTGTGCAAATGGGTGGCTAGCTTTTTGTCCGGCAGACGCATACGAGCCGTTGTTGACGGTAGTTGCTCTGATAGCATGGATATTAATGCTGGTGTCGAGATCGGTCTGTCCAAGGTCTCTGACTGGGGACAGGAAAACTTGGTCCGATTCAACCCTTCAAAGACACAAGTGTGCGCGTTCACCGCTAAGAAAACCCCATTCACTGTAGTCCCACAATTCCAGAACACTCCCCTCTCCATCTCCAAGAGCATTGGGATCCTTGGTGTTCACATCTCCAGCGATGTTCAGTTCCGAGATCATTTGCTAGACAAGGTAAAGCTGGCGTCCAAAAAACTTGGTGTACTCAACAGAGCGAAGCAGTACTTCACGTCGGGGCAAAGGTTGCTGCTTTACAAGTCGCAAGTCCGGCCCCATATGGAGTACTGCTGCCATCTCTGGGCGGGTGCACCCGGATACCAGCTTGGCCCTTTTGACTCGGTTCAACAACGGGCTGCGAGAATTGTCGACGATCCCAAACTCACTTGCGGTATCGAGCCTCTTAGTCTGAGGAGAGACTTTGCCTCCCTGTGTGTGTTCTACCGCTTTTACAATGGGTTTCGTTCTGAGGAATTGTTCGAAATGATGCCCACGGCTACTTTCTACCATCGCACCGCTCGCCATCGGCAGGGAATTCATTCTCACACTTTAGAACCGAAATGGTCGCGTACAGTGCGGTTTCAGAGAAACTTCCTCCCGCGAACGCTTAGGTTGTGGAATGAGCTCCCTGCCAAGGTTTTCTCTAAGGACTACAGTATGGGGTTCTTCAAAAAAGAAGTTATTAGATTTCTGAGGGGTCGGCAACGCGCGAGTGATGCCCTTAATGTTGCAAGCGTCCATGGGCTACGGTGACCGCTTACCATCAGGCGGACCGTAGGCTTGTTTGCCAAATTAGTGGTATAAAAAAAAAATCTTTAAAGGATATGATCCGAAACAAGAAGATCCGACGAAAAACTAAAATACCCCAGTTTGGCTAGACCCAGTTTGGTATATATACCCTATGAATAAACTTTTCTGCGAAAAAAAAGCTTTCGTTAATTTACAGTGACGGTTTGGTCTCCAAATTGTTTCATTTCTTCAGTTTTTTACTAAACAAAACACAAAGTAGTATGAAATAAAAAAAACCCGGCTAAGTGCGGACTTCGCACATTAAGGGGTTTCTACCAAATGTAGAGTATTATAATAGAATATAAGCCGTCTGAATAGATAATTTCTTCATGAGCAGTATAGGTCAGTGAATCCCTAATGCGCCTACGCATTTAACCGCAAATTAAGTTGACAAGTCAATGAGAAGTTAAACAATTCTTCGGTACAATAAGGCTGATTTTGGTGGCTTCTC
Organism: Apoda limacodes; assembly: GCA_946406115.1. Lineage (NCBI taxonomy): Eukaryota > Metazoa > Arthropoda > Insecta > Lepidoptera > Limacodidae > Apoda > Apoda limacodes. Next base: position 17,495,610 of record OX291559.1, read on the forward strand.
GCGCATTCTTTTGTTTTGATCACAGCGTGTTCTCGTTCGAAAGAGCTGCCCTAACAATTGAAGCGGGGCATAGCTAGTTCTTGCTCGAATGAGCAGCCTGAATTGGGGAAGTCCTCCACCTTACAGAAAACCACGGACATAATAACGCTAACCGATGATCTGGTCAGGAAGCTATTGGCATGGGTAGTTCAAGAGCGGCAGTTGTGAAGACATATGAGGGTGGCCTATAGGTTCAGCAGTTGACGCATTTCGGCTAAGACGATGACGAAGATACTGATTAGTCTTCACCAATATGGGCCACATTTGTATGGACGAAAAAGTAAAAGTAAATGGATTGAGTGGAAAAAATCAATCGAACTTGACCGGTGAATTGTATGAGATTAATTATTTTATGTGTGCACTTTTGTCGGAGCTTGAACTTCAGTGGAGGAAATGAGATAAGGAATTACTCAATGTATTATTTTGTTCCTTATCAAGTTATGCGGAGACGAGAAAACTTCGCGATAAGGGAATCGTTTCTCGTGATTCGTACTAAATCTCTCGTTCCATTGTGGAGGAAAAGCGTGGAGAACTTGTGTCGTAAATCAAAACCATACTGTCCAAAATCTCTGATGGATGGGAAAACTTGGTCGGATTCACCGCTACAAAGACACAAGTATGCGCGTTCACCGCTAAGAAAACCCCATTTACTGTGGTCCCACAATGCCAGAACATCCCCTCTCCATCTCCTTCATTGGGATCCTTTGTGTTGACATCTCCAGCGATGTTCAAATCCGAGAGCATTTGCAAGACAAGGTGAAGCTGGCGTCTAAGAAACTTGGAGTACTCAACAGAGCGAAGCAGTACTTCACGGAGGGGCAAAGGTGGTTGTAGACATGGAGTACTGCTGCCATCTCTGGGTGCACCCGGATACCAGCTTGGCCCTTTTGACTCGGTTCAACGACGGGCTGTGAGAATTGTCGACTGTCCATAGGCCAGGGTGACCACTTAGCATCAGGCAGACCGTAGGCTTGTTTGCCACCTTAGTGGTGTACAAAAAAATATTATTTAATACGTAAATACAGTATTCATCTTCCATTAGAGTTCTAAACAACGATACCCTATTCAATGAGGTAGGTCAAGGATTTTTTTTTCGCTCCCCACTTTAGGTATATGAAAGATCAAAAAAATAGTTATATGGCTTTGGGTTAATAAGTTGCTTATACTGTGAAAATTTGAAGACTGTACTTCCAACCGTTTGACTGTTAAATCTGTGTGACAGACGACGGTCGGACAGACAGAAGGACACGTAATGACAGTAATAGGGCTCCGTTTATATAACCTTCGGGTAAAAGTCTCTTAAAATGAAGAATTTCCGATATACCATAAGGCCATACCATACATTACAAATAGTTTTATTTATTATCTTAAATTAATGTAGTCAAAATTTAATTAAATCAGTTCAATATTTTATACAAATCAAAACTTACCATTCCAAAATAAATACCTAGTTAATAATTGTTATACAAATTAAAGAAAGACAAATTACGACTCTAAAACTAAATTCAATAATTTGGTACATAAGGTCTTAAAGTGCCCATCACACTTGCTGCATTACCTCTCTGTATGGCTAGTGAAATGTGTTGAGTGAGATAAAAACCGACCAGAGGGTCTTGGCTCTTTTCCCTGAGACGGCGACTAAGATCACTAATAAAGGCCTTAGCCTCAGAGCACCAAGGACCGGCTGTTTCAGTGGCAAAAGGGATGAAGATGTAGGATGTCAATAAATTTAATATTTATTGTATTTAAGACGGGCGGCTTCTGTAGCGGCTGATCCCGCAGTCTTTATGGTATTATGTAAATAAGCAGTAGCAAAAGTATTTACACATGTTGCATCCCAAATCATACAGCGGCCTCTATGCCACGGTACCAGAGTCAGACCATCTGGTCGTTTCCCGTCGTTGCGACTGAGGCCAGGAGGCTCAAGAAGGCTCGGAATGTTCACTAAATGTAACGCTCGTTTTAGGATGTCATTTAAATCATGGTGACGTGAAAACATACCCGCACATCTGACACAGTGTAGACCATGGTGACCATTGGACTCAACCAGAGAACCACAAACTCATTTGTGAGGCTCACAAATATCACAGCCAAGCCTCAAAGCTATTACAATTCTCAGAGAATTGTTGTCTAAAAGAGTACCAATATACGGGGAAGGTATTGCATGCAACCAAGCACCAGACTCAGGTTTGGAAACGGCTTTCAAACTGGCTTTGTCCGTCCCCGTTGCTGTACTGACTAGGTTATTATATAAACGTAAACAATTGATGTCATCCCATTCTCATTGGCTTTTAAGATTGGCCGGTTTATCGCGATTTATAGCAGTCCAGGCTTGTAGTGCCTCCGAAACAAAAGGAATAATGGATACATCTCCTTGTAAAGAAAGAATGCGAGAGACGAGTCCAACCACTCCATGTGCTGAAGACAAAAAAGCTGAAAGGCTAACATCTTCAATACGACGGATACCTAAACCACCGTGACGGATTGGAAGAGATGCCTGACACCACTGATTATCATCAAGTTTTACATTGCAGATTGACTCTACGGCTAGCTTCAATGAATGATCTATAAGAGATATTTCATGTGGACAAAGCCAGGTGGGTGACGAGTGAATAGTATATGTAAGCTTACAAATAGAGAAACAATTTCGTAAAATTGCTAGAGAGGTATGCGCAGATAGACATGAAAAATGAGTATGTAGTAAAGCTAGTGGGTTTTTTTTAATGTAAGCGTATGAGAAATAGCATCGACACAAAAAGGTGTACCCAGTAATGTAAAATTTTGCTTATCGATAATTGATATTCCTGGAATTAGAAAATTGAGATTAGTAAGAGACTTTAAAGCTGTAGAACTACAAGCAAAAACTTCAAATTTGTTTGTGTTGATTTCTAAACCTATATTTTTTAGATTTGGGAGAAGGATGTTAATGTCCTTAGCGACGGTATCAGGGGACCCTCCGAGTGTACAATCATCGAGGTGTCAAGCATTAAAAGGTGAATTAAGCTAAGAGATTAGCGGTCCTAAAGGATCACCCTGCTGTACACCAACCTGTGATGAGATCAGATGTTCATTAAAAAAAAGGTTGCTGTTTTCTGAGTAACATTGCCAAATAAATGGGTAGAGACTAGGAATGTGGTCACGAGCCTCAGATAACTAATAATCCCTCTCTACACTCTTAAATGCGTTCTTAATGTCTAATTTGACTATTACAGCATTGTTGGTTTCATTTTCTTTGAGGAAAAGTCTAGCTGAATGAATAATAGCTTCACAACCAAGCATTGTTCCAAAACCAAGTTGGTGTGGTTGGAGATATGCTGCCATCTGATCTTTAACAGCACGACAACCTAGCTTTGCAACGAGACGACGAAAAGTATTACCAATAGCAATTGGTCGGATACCCCCGTTATTTTTTACAAGTGCACAAAGAGAAGCACCGTAGAGATATGGGCAAACTAGTGGGTTAACTAGACCTTTAAGTAAAAAATTACAAAATTTGATAAGACTATCAAGAAGCCTGTTTGAATTGTCTCCGCAAGTAGGTGAGATTAAACACTTCAAGTGTTCGGGACGTAAGCCATCTAATCCAGAGGCTGATCCGTTATAAAATGAATTAATGGCATTAACAACTTCTGAAGTAGTCACTATAAGATACGAAAATCTAGATGTCGCTAACTCTTTTGAGAAATATTTTACTGAAAAGCCTACAATTACAACTAATGCATTAAATTCCTCTCCATTAGAATCAGAGTTACTTTTAAAATGTAATGAAAATAAATGCAAGGCTATATTTAAATTATTGATTATTGATATTATATATATATTGATATTATTGATATTATAGCACCAATCTTAGCCATAATATTTAATAAGTGTGTTGACAAAGGAATATTCCCAGAGTTAATGAAATATAGTAAAATAATACCACTTTTTAAAAGTGGAAGTAAAGATGATCCTAATCATTTTAGACCTATCTCTATACTGCCTGCCTTAAGCAAAATTTTTGAAAAAATTATGTTCAATCAGATGCTTAAACATTTTAACTTAAATGAATTACTTCATCCTCAACAGTTTAGTTTTACAAAAGGGCGTTCCACAACTGACGCAGGTATATTTGCTGCTTGGGAACAGTCACAAAATGCTATTGGTATCTTCTGTGATCTATCAAAGGCATTCGACTGCGTGCAACATGAAACTCTTATAAGGAAACTGAGTCATTATGGTATTGCAGATTTGGCTCTTGAGCTTATCCGCTCATATTTAAGTAATAGAATGCAAAAGGTTCAAATCAATGAAGTAAAATCCAATGGCTCTGAAGTAAAATTAGGAGTTCCTCAAGGTTCTATTTTAGGTCCTTTTCTATTTTTAATTTACATAAATGACTTGCCTTTCTTTGTGGAGAAGCTGTGCAAGATTGTACTATTTGCTGATGACACATCTCTTTTATTTAAAGTTGACAGAAATAAAACTAATTTTGACGACGTTAGTAGTGCGCTTTCTCAGGTTCTTCAGTGGTTTACGGCAAATAATTTACTTCTTAATGCGAAAAAGACTAAGTGTTTAAAATTTATGATGCCAAATGTCATAAACATAAGTACAAAATTATCCCTAAACGGAGAAGAAATAGAACTATTAGACTCAACAGTGTTTCTAGGTATTACATTAGACAATAGGCTGCAGTGGAACCCTCATATTTCAGTTCTTGCAGGAAAACTCAGTTCAGCTGCCTATGCAGTTAGGAAAGTTAGGCAGCTTACAGATGTTGACACTGCTCGCTTGGTCTACTTTAGCTATTTCCATTCCGTCATGTCTTATGGCATTTTGCTTTGGGGTAAGGCAGCTGATATTGATACAGTCTTTATTTTGCAAAAGAGAGCAGTACGGTCAATTTATAAATTAGGACCTCGAATTTCTCTTAGGGAACTATTTAGGGAAATTGATATTTTAACTGTTCCTTGCCAATATATCTTTGCTTGTATAATGTATGTACGCCAAAATTGTCACTTATTTGCAAAAAATAGTGACCTCCACAGTGTTAATACAAGGAATAAGGATAAATTGGTAGTTCCAAAATGTCGTCTTCAGCAGGTACATAGCCCTTTCGCAATACAAAGTATATTTTTCTACAATAAAATTCCAGAACATGTGGTTAATTTACCCTCAAATAAATTTAAAATATATGTCAAAGATATTTTAATGAAAAAAAACTATTACAAAGTTGATGAATACATAAATGATAAAAATGCTTGGAAAAATTAGAACTTAATTGATTTGTATTGGGGCATTTGAAATATTATTTTTTTAAATTTAAAACATTGTATATTATGTTATTACCTAGTGTAAGGCTATATTGTATTTTTATATGATGTATAAAAGATTAACTAGTGAGTTTATTGCCGTTGCTGCTCGGTAGTAAAGCATTGCGAACCTTCCAATCTTCTCCTCTTATATTTTGTTCCTTTACTACACACATTGTAACTAGTACAATCGAAGTTTTATTGGAGTTGCTTGAGTGTGTCATGCTCTCTCAAAGTGTCTCTGCGGTGGTGGCGTGTGTGTCGGGTCGTTACGTTCCCTAAAACATGGTTCCCTAAAACACGAAGCGATGGCTGATTCATGTGTCATACTCGTGAACGGGTGCCGCCTGTGGAGGCTGGTCTGCTCTTGCAAACTTCTTTGTATTCTTAGTATTTAGTCTTACTTTTTTGTTTTGTTTATTAATACTGTAAGACATTGATTATTTCTTAGTGAGGAATACATAAACTGTCTTTTGTTTATATTAGATACTTTTTAATGTTGTGCTTGTGCTTTATATTTCATGTGTTTTTATGTTTGTAATGGAAAGTGTCCTTTTATGATAGGGAGGGCATTTTCCAATATTTTAATTGGACGCTGTAAAAGAAAGGGAGAAAAGAAATGCCCTTGCTGAGTTTCTTGCCGGTTCTTCTCAGTACAAGGTCTCTCGCCCTGTAGACTTACGAACCGATTATTGTAGCCTAATCTGAATAAATTATATTGAAAGAATTGGGGGCGGATGGAAGGACTATAGGACGAGAAGGTGAAGGGTGTTTATTTTGCAGGGCCGTTAAAGTATCTATTGGCGGCGAAGGAGCTATCTGATGTAAGCAGACGAACGGCACCTCGGAAGTCACCATTATGAACTTTTGATTCAACAGAGCGGTATAGCGAGAATGAATGTGAGTTTAGATCCTCTTGAGAAAAGGAAGAAATATAAAATCAATATTTTCCTTTACTTTTTGTGTTAACGAACTGTTATAAAGTCTTTTCTTGATGAGTTTTTAAAAAAAGGAATTTAAACAAAAGTCAAAGAATAAAATAAAAGTGAGTTTAATAAAAAAAAAAGAATTATTAAATACAAATAAAAATGGTATCTGGCAGGTGTCGACAGGGTAGAGACGCGTGATGAACTGACTGATGCGTCCATGGTGACATGGGACTGCAAGATATGCTGATGATGAGGTTTGCCAGAGGGGCAAGCCGCTTAGGCAATAATGTATACTATAAATATATATAACAGCCCCCCGGTTGAGACTGAAGTTCCACCTTAAGGGTGAAGTTTATGTAATAGTGGTTTTAATTCTGGGTCCCGGAATATTAGGGGTGGTTTCTATAATTTCAGAGAGTTCCTGAGCAATTTCGATTTCTCTCTTGTGAGGAAATAAAAATCGAATAACTCGAAGACATATGCCAGATTTACAAATGATGTATACTATATATAATGTTATAACTATAATAATAACTATTGTGCTAAATGAGTAATAATTACCGTAGGTTACAATATGAGGTTTTTCAATAATTTTATCTAATTTTCTAACAATATCGTTACTAATTTCACCGTGGTTTAGTAAAACAGAGTCAAAATTAACATTTTTTAATTTTAAGTTTGGCAGGTTAAACTTTAGATTCTGAAACTTAGCTATATTACAGCATGAGTCATTTACTATTTCAAAGTTTGGTTTTACAGGTTTTAATTCTAAATTTATGCTATGTTTCGGGGACAGTTTCATTTCTCCACAATAAGCAACACAGCTGCTTGGCAGGCTTAGCGTGCCGGCACCCACAATGTAGGTTTCAAATAGGTTAGACTTATGACAATCAATAGATAATTTAGATTTTTGAGACATGATATATATCCATTTATTATTTTGAATGCTTTGCCAGAGTTCAAGATGACCTTGAATAAATTTAGTTTTACAAATTTCGGGAACTGAATTCAAGGCCTTTGTTAGTATTTCCGTTTCACATATCGGAACTGCGGTACTAGAGTATACATCTGATATTTCACATATGAAAAATTGGTTATATAGTATTTTACATATCTTTATATCTTCTATCTTACAGTAATATGACTTATCTCTACTTATACCTATATATTTAACAGAAGGGACTATAGTGGAATATGACTCAAGGTGTTCAGGGCTGATTACGGCGGGAAAAGGAAGGTTATGGTAGATTAGATATTCTTTCGGGGTAACAAGAGGCAACTTTAGTACAAAGACTATTCTGTCTTTCATGTAATAACTGGATATTTCGGATATATTTAATAATATGTTAATGTTGTCTAGTTCTAATGAGACTGGTAACTCTTTTGAGCTGGGCAAAAATCTGTAGTTTTCTACAAGGTCAAGAAACAGGTCTTTTGGGGTGATTATGGAGGGGTGTAGTATATTTGATTTGCTAAACATTACTGCATTCAGTACATCTTCTAATTTAAATGACAAGGTTAATAAACTATTTTCTAAAATGTTTAATAACTCGAACAGTTTAGATTTTACATACAACTTATCAGTTAAAATGGACACATTCTGTAATTTTGATGACAAGTTTTCAACAGCGCTATTCAGACGCTGTTCGTTGACGCTGATTTTGTTAATGATTTCTTTAAATGAGTTAATTGTAGAAGTGGTTACTAAAATATTTTCTTTCATTAATTTTGATAATTCTTTTTGGTCGGTTTCGACAGTCTGTATAGCGGTGCTGTACTTAATAGCGTCATTTTGATCCATTGTCCCAAACAGGTGCTTAAAAACGGTTCCAATTCCACCAAACCATGCAGATCTTTTCGAATGTTTTGAGAGCAAATGTGAGATGGAATCAAAATCTCGGATAATATCATTATATCGTGTTGACAATGGTAAGAACATGTTATGACATTCGGAGTCATTGTATACGTCACTTAGCTTGCACAAGTACCGCGAGGTGCCTATCACACCGTTTATGTTTTCTATGTGCGGTTTAATAAATGAAATGTCCGTAGGTATAATTACGTTTAAATATCCGTCAATTACCTTCAGTGAGCCAACTGGGTCGAAATATATACCAGGATAATTTGTAACAGGTTGAATATATTGTTCCTGTGCCAAGGACTGGGCACTGCAATTAAAGTAAAAAAAAAATAAAAGTAAGTTAAACATAAAAATACCTTCTTAAAACTAACATGTAATAAAATGTAAAAGGTATGTATAATAAAGCTAACCTAATATATATATATATAATTATATATAATAAAAATGTAAAAATTTAAATTCAAAACTTTATTTATTAGGTACTTTTATTAATATTTTATTATATTAAGATTCACCGCGTGCAAGTTTTACCTGGTCGTAGTGGTGTACTACATGACGGCGGTTTATTAAGAGAGTCAGAGTATTTCTGCCGTTTATCTTCATTACCTTGTAAGGTCCTTTCCAGATTGGTGAAAGGGATTTACGCAACCTGAGGTGGTTTCTAAGGTAGACGTAGTCACCAACTTTGTAATTAACAGGTCGTGTATGAGAGTCATAATAGACCTTAGAACATTCTTTGGACCTTTGAATGTTTTCTCTAGCTTTATCGCGAGAGTATTGGAGTCTGTGTTGGAGCATCTTAACGTAGTCTAAATAGGTCGCATCTTCCAATGGAGTGTATACGGAGTTGGGGATAAAAGGTTTATGGCCGAAGAGTAACTCGTATGGAGTGAAGTTGGTTGTACTATGAACTGCTGTGTTATAAGCTAACATAGCTGTGTACACGTATCTGGGCCAGTTATCTTGTGATTCACAGATGTAAGATTTAAGATACTCCTTCAAAGTGGAATGACTCCTTTCAAGAGCTCCTTGGGTTTGGGAATGGTATGGAGAGGACCAAAGTTGTTTTATCTTGAGGAATGAGCAGGTTTGTTTAAATAATTCTGCTGTGAAATTTGTGCCTTGGTCAGTGAGAATATATTTGGGTATGCCAAATAAGGAAATGAAGTGTAAAAGGCACTCACTTGTTTCTTCGGCAGTGGTGTTCCTGAGAGGGTACCCTGTTGAGAACTTAGTCAGGTCATCTTGAAGGGTTAAGATAAACCTTAACTTGCCAGGACCAGATTCAGGGAGTGGACCGACAATATCCAAGGAAACTCTCTCAAATGGGCTAGTAGATGTGCTGGTGATCTGCATAGGGGATCGGTTAATCTGTCTTAAAGCCTTATTGGTTTGACATGATTGACACGTTTTGACATAATTCTCGATGTCACTGCGCATGTTCTTCCAATAAAACTGTTCACGTATTTTATCGAACATTCTATTAGCACCAAGATGTCCGGCGACAGGACTGTCATGGTTTTCCTTTAATATGGTCTTGGTTTCGGTTAGTGTCGGGTAGAATATTTTGTTCTTATAGATGTGTATTTCGATTTCTGTGTTATTAAATAGGTAAGAAATAATACTATAGAGTTTCGGATAAGAGTGTCTGTCAAAGGGAGTTTTAAAATCAGTTATGCTATGTTCAGTTGGAGTCTCTTCCCACAGTAGTAAAAGTTCATTTCTTAAATTTTTCAGGGATTCGAAAATATCGGCGTATGAGCAGTCATCAAAATGATGGACTTTGGTGAACAAAAAGAGGTAAGTTTTGTCTTTAATTTTGAGGGACTTGTAGGAATGTAACGTCTTTTCAGATTGCAGGAAGTTTTCGGACTCTGGGGAATTGCACAAGATTTCTTGTACATAGGGCATGGACTCGTCCAGATCTAGGGAAGTAGGCACAATAAACAGTTTGTGATGGCTTTTTGTTAGTCTGTCATTGTGTTCGATAATTTTAGTAGTGTAATTAGTATGAGGGATTGATTTCAGGAATTTGGAATAGGAGTCGTCCAACGCGTCTTCGGAAAGGAATGGGCTGAGTGTAGGGTTCGGAATCATAGAGTCTTGGTTACTAGTGGATGGTTGGATTTCAGGTATAGGAGGGCTTAGATTTTGTGATGTATTTTCGTTGGTAGTTAGTGGATAGGGATTTTGATCTGCGTTAAAAGGACCAGCGTCTATATCTACGGGATTAATGGAAACGGGGTTTTGGATAGGGAACCTAGAAAGAGCATCCGCAGCGGAATTAAGCTTACCCTTGCGGTAAATAATCTCATACTCATACTCTTCTAGTTTTAAGCGCCAACGTTGCAGTTTACTGCTAGGATCAGTATGGTTAAAGAGCCATTTCAAAGGTCGGTGATCAGTTACAATCGAGAATTTCCTGCCGAACAGGTAGGGCCTAAAGGTTTTACAGCCAAAGACGATGGCCAGTAGTTCCTTTTCGGTGGTGCTGTAATTGATTTCGTTTTTATTTAATGTACGAGATGCAAAGGCTATAGGGTGATCCTTGCCGACTGTACCTTGAGAAAGGATGGCTGAAATTGCGTAGTTTGAAGCGTCACAGGTAAGGATAAAGGGGTTTGAAAAGTCAGGATAGATGAGGACAGGTGCGGTTAGGAGTTTGTCTTTCAGTTGTTCAAAAGCAAGTTGTTGTTCGTTCTGCCAGAGGAATGGAATATCTTTCTTGAGTAGGAGCGTGAGTGGCTTAGAGATTTTGGAGAAATCGGGTATGAAACGGCGATAATATGACACTAAACCCAAAAAGGATTTAATGTCTTTCGGACATCTGGGAATGGGGAAGTTTTGGACAGATGTTATTTTGTTAGGATCTGGTTTGACACCTTGTTCTGTAATTACGTGGCCAAGGTATCCGACTTCCTTTCTTAGAAACTCGCATTTGTCGGGTTGTAATTTCAGGTTATAGGACCTGAGCTTTTGGAACACGAGGGAGAGGTTTTCAATGTGAGATGATAGGTCAAACGAATAGGTTACGATATCATCTAAATATACGAAGCAGCGCTCTCCTTGGAGACCGGTGAGGACGTTATTCATGAGCCTCTGGAATGTAGACGGCGCATTTTTCAAACCGAAGGGCATTCTTCAGAAATTGAAGTGACCTTGAGGCACACTAAACCCTGTCTTAGCTGAATCTTCTGGCTTCATTCTTATCTGATGGAATCCGGACGCTAAATCTAAAGTGGAGAAGTACTTCGAATTTCCCAACTGGTCCAAGATCTCTGTAATGTTAGGAATAGGGTAGGATTCTCCAATGGTTATGTCATTCAACCTCCTGTAATCAATAACAATGCGCCATTTCTTTTGACCAGATGCGTCTATCTTTTTAGGCACGATCCAAATCGGAGAAGACCAAGGGGACATAGAAGGTTCAATTATATTTTGATCAAGCATTTTTTGGATTTGAGTTTGCACTTCTTGTTTATGGACTTCGGGGAATCTATAGGACTTGACATTAATAGGCTGGGAGGAGGACGTTCTTATTTCATGTTGAATGGCATCTGTAGAAGTTAATTGATCATTTGGGAGGTGGAAGATATCCGAGTATCGTGAACACACATCATAGAGTGCTTCAAGTTCTTCGCTATTCAGGTGCGAAACACGAAGGAGACTTAGAACTTGTTGTGTTCTGTCAATGCTTTTTTGACTGGATTTAGTTAAGCATTGGGATTCGTGATCGAGAGGGTGAAGTGTGAGTTGAAGATCTGAAGACAGTGGTATTGGGTTTTCGGATACATTGGCAACAGTTATGTTTACTCTGTTGTTGTCTTTGACTTTCACTATACAGTTTGCAATAAGTAATGAATCGGAGATATGTTGGTCGATTATAACACCTTCTTTTAGTTTAGAATTTTTGATGGAACATTCAATCATGAGTTCTGTACGAGGAGGAATATTGTAAGTAGGTTTGGAAAACAGGAGATTTAATTTGTTTTTGTCAATGTTAAGTATATTTCTATTGTAGTCTATGTTACATTGGAAGTGGGTAAGTAGGTTGTGTCCTATAATTCCGTCATAGGATAGGTTTATGTCATCAACAACATGGAATGTAAATAGAAGGGATTCTTTAGAAAACAGTATTTTCATTTCGAAGTCACCTAGAGTGGATGTAGTTTTTTTATCGTTGTTTATGCCCTTTAGTTTTAGTTTACGGTCAGTTAGTGTTATGCCGTTGTAGGATTGGATGGAAGATTTTTTGATAAGGCAGATCGAGGATCCTGTGTCTACAAGGAAGGATAACGGTTTATCTGATACAGAGGTTTGAACATTTACGTAAGGTAAGGATAGTTTAGTCGGGTCACAAGAGACTTCGTAAATAGTTTCATTTATAGGAGTTGGATCGGATACAGTATTTGTTACAGGTACTACAGGGTGATCTTCTGGTAAGTGATTTTTTTTTTTTTGATAGGTAATTTGAGAAAATCGAAAACCTTTGGAAACAGTGGACTGGTCGCTTATTTGGGGTTGGTTACCCGTGTCTTCCTTCAAGACAGTAGATTGGATGCTTGCTTGGGGCTGGTTACCCGTGTGACCCTTGGAAACAGTGGATTGGATGCTTGTTTGGGGCTGGTTACCCGTGTGATCATTGGAAACAGTGGATTGGATGCTTGTTTGGGGCTGGTTACCCGTGTGATCATTGGAAACAGAGTGGGTGTCCTTATTACCGTTTGGGATAGTTAAGTTAAGTGTTTTGGGTCTCACGAGACACCTCCGTGAGCCCATTAGGCGTTTAAATGGTCTTGAGAGTGGGTTGTTTCGTTGGTGTATAGGGGTTGATTGTTGTCATATTCTGATGGGTAGTGAGCGTTATTGTCTTCTACAAAATGTACTCTAGCTTGTTGAGGTCTTGCAAAGTTCTGATTTGGAAAAGGTCGTGGATTAGGCCTTGGATGAAATTGTGTGGGTGGTTGTAGCATCCGATTTCTATTGTTGTATTCACGTTTTTTGCAAACGTCAATAGTGTGACCTAGAGCTTTGCAATATCGGCAAAACAAGTTGGGGTCTGACTGAGGTGGTCTACTGGACACTTGAGGCCTAGAATCGACGTTGTGTACCGTAGGTCGAAAGGGTTCTGTCCTTCGGTATGGACGCGGCGAGACTGAATTTGCACCTGTTGGTGGAAAACTACGTTTTTGTTGCAGTAATAGAATCTTTTCTTCTGATGTGGCTAGGTTTATAGCCTCATTAAGGGTGGATGGACTTTTAACTCGTACAAGGTTTGAAATTCTAGGTAGCAGTCCTAACAAAAAGGTGTGAAGAGCGAGCTCTTCCATTGCGGCAGTCCGGCCAGCCAATTCTGTTTTCTTCTTATTTGACAGTGTGATTTCAGTAAGTAATTTTGACAGATGTATTTCTATTCGGAGTCCGAACTGACTAACTGGCTCGTTAAGTGACTGACGACATTCTTGTAAGTCGGAAAGAAGGTGAGCATAGTGTTTTCTTTCGCCAAACTGCGCTATTAAGAAATCACCAAGCTGTTCCCATGAGTCAAACTCTTTTATTGCGCAAGCTGTTTCTGCCTTCCCATTTAATTGGCTTAATATATATTTTAAAAGTAAGTCTTTTTGTGAATCTGAAGCTAGGGAAAGAGCATTGTTACAATTTGAGATAAATGAGTTTATTTTATCACGAGATCCGTCAAAAGGTTTGATAAATTTAAGTAAAATGTTTATATCTGCTTTTTCGCTGCTTTCGGTCATTGATCGCGTTTTAATTTCATCTTTTGAAGTCATTGTAAAATTTTAAACGAACAGAAAATAAGATGAAGTAAAAAGTGTTCGATTCAAATTACGATACGGTGTAACAGGCAGCCAGGTGAAATTATGTGCGTGACGAGATATAAGCGAGTTGAGATAGGATATGGTCGCGACGGTGCTACCTTATCTTCTAGTTGTAATAACAAAGCGAACTTAATAATAACACATTTATCGTCTGCTTATTTCTAGGAACTTTGGCTTGAATATTAATGATGAATTAATTATGACTATGAAATATTTTGAAATGTTCTTGAATAGGTTCTTCTCACACAAAAACACTTTACACACAATAGTTATAGGAAAGTCACTTACAGGAATATGGAGAAATAGTACAGGATCAACATACTACTTCCGGTGATGTGAGTCGGATGTACTCCTGGATCTTGAAATAATTGAAGTCAGTCTGGGGTTGGTGTTACGATTTTTTTCTTTGTAGGGACGGCGGCTCTCGGCGGCGTGGCGACGACGGTGATGTGGCGACTACGGTGACGTCACAACAGTGTGCAGGAACAAGGTAAGTAATGTCGAATTATTATTTCTTTTTTTTCAGGAACGAGACGGCGATGACGAAGATTTTTATTTTATTGTTCAGGAACGAGACAATGATGACGACACTTGGAAGGGTGAGTTCAACACTTATGTTTTTACGACACTTGCTTTACGTAAATATAGTTTTACTTGGTATACCACTTTTAGAGTTCTAAGCACTATAAAACTTCGGAGACGAACCGGGGATATTTTTTGATTATCCCTTAACGCTGCCACCATTTGTTATAAAGTCTTTTCTTGATGAGTTTTTAAAAAAAGGAATTTAAACAAAAGTCAAAGAATAAAATAAAAGTGAGTTTAATAAAAAAAAAAGAATTATTAAATACAAATAAAAATGGTATCTGGCAGGTGTCGACAGGGTAGAGACGCGTGATGAACTGACTGATGCGTCCATGGTGACATGGGACTGCAAGATATGCTGATGATGAGGTTTGCCAGAGGGGCAAGCCGCTTAGGCAATAATGTATACTATAAATATATATAACAGAACGTTGGTCCTTGGTACTGGGAATTTTAAGAGCGACATAAGCAAACGTTAACAGCAAACTCCAATCTTCAACACAGTTGGAAGAGATACAGTTTTCAACAGTTTACCAGCTGCTAAATTACGGGCACCTTTTGAAATCTTTCTCAGAACTCTAATTGACTTTTTTAGAAAAGGTAGATCATTGAGAGAAGATTTAGAGGTCTGCAAGGGTAAAACAGCAGAATGCGAGGGCAAAAGAGGAGTTACTCGAATCTCCTTATGTATTCGACCAATGTGTACATTTAGACCATGTGTAGTTGAAAAAGAACGACTAACAGTTTTGCAGTGGGGACAAGTTACATTAATAGGACTGCTCATAATAAAATAAATAAAATAATAAATTATGCAATTATCAATAGATCACTAAAAACGACAATTATTCAAAAATATGAAATTTAAAAGTCTTAATTATAAAAGTTAATGTAGACTTTGCTTGAATAGCAAATTTTGATTTTGATTACACTTGCATTTCGTATCGGGTTGAAAAAAGATCACCAAATAAACATGATCGCTTCAGCACTGTTGTAATGCGGATAGATAGTTTGTTAACTTGATTACGGAAGACCAAAATAAAGATCATGAAGAAGACAAAAATGTTATCACACAAAAATCACAGACAACATGTTGTTGTTAACACAATTTGATTGACAGGTAGGAATCTTCAAAACATGGAGCTGTAGCAAAATGACAAATAAATTTTTCTTTTTATAGAAATTGGTTGCAAATAAACTTTTCCACAATTAAAAACTCACTATTGATTCAAAGAATACGTTGAAAAGTATTTAGTAAATAAAAGAAAACAGTTAATTTATTTAAAATAGATATAAATCAGATTTATCGTTATCGTTTATTATTACAAGTAGGTTGTCTAAATTCATTGGATAAAAATAATACATTTATTTTATGAAGATTAAAGAAGTTAAAGGTATTATTTAATGAAAAGATACTTTTTATTTAAATCTACTCTCAATCAACTACGCAGCAAAAATATCTACCTACTGCCAAACGAAATTTAATTAAAACACTTGGTATCTCAGTCTCGGCACAGATTACCAGTCAATTTATTTTTAATCAGCAAAATAGAATTACAGTTTGGTCAAAAACTTTTAACATTGTTATTTTTACCGAGGTTTACTAGATCTATACTAATATTTTAAAGAGGAAACGGCTTGACAGATTGGGTTGGGTATTTCGATGGTTTCCCAGACATGAATGTATTATGCCATTAAGAGGGCGATATAGGCGAGAAAGCTAATTTCTGTAATACTAACGTTGTGTATGTAAGTGTACTAAAAATCATTACACATTATCATATACATTACTATAAGACATATTTGTTTTATACTTCCTTAGTAAATAATTACATAATGACGCCTTGAAACTTAATTTTTTTGTATGGGATTTAACGTTTTTACCGTTTTGTCGTCACATTTTTTAGTATTTGCTACAACTTAGAGTCAATGCACTAGATAATAGGCTATTCTAATTATTTAATTAACTTTCATTACAATAAAATGCAATACACGCTTTAAAAATTTGCACAAGTGTTGAAACAATGGTCACTTCCAGATTTTTTATTGCACTAAATACAATAAATGAAAAACACTAACTAAGGTAATGCACTAGACAAAAGCAAGTTTAAGAACATATATTTTTTTCAATCCTTTAGGTGCTATAGTTCAGCCACAAAATTTGCACAAAAACGGCGTATTTTTGCGATCTCGCCTATACCGCAGCCTTAAGAAGGAAATATTTGATAGTTTGTTTTTTTCTATAATTGAGGAGCTGCCGAAGAACCTACGCCGATAACGAAATTTAGCGCGGGCAAAGCCGCTGGCAGAAGCTAGTAAGTTATATATCTCAAACATTACCTACTTATTTATTTGTCTTGTAATGAGGCTTGACTACAGAACTTATTTCTAGAATCTAATTGAGAGCATAACTTTTAACAACAAATTAAATTAAATTCAAAAATCTACCCAACAGGAAAAATACGCTCCTAATGCAGGGAGAACACTGTGCTATGTGTTCTCTAAACTCCATACCGGTATACTTTTTTTTCTCTATCGTTGGATGATATCCAGGATCTGATTATGAAGCCATAAGGTTGCCAAAGGAACTCTGTAACGAAACGACGTAATCCCATCGAGTTTGGGCTTATTTGATTGGTCGTATCAAGAACTCTGGTCTTAGATGATACTAGAATCTAAGATAATAGCACTTAAAGAGTATACGCACAATTTTCAGGGTTCCGTACCCAAAGGGTAAAAAAAACAAGACCCTAATACTAAGACTCCGCTGTCCGTCCGTCTGTCACCAGGCTGTATTGCATGAACCGTGATAGTTCGACAGTTGAAATTTTCACAGAAGACGTATTTCTGTTGCCGCTATAACAACAAATACTAAAGAACAGAATAAAATAAATATTGAAGGGGCTCCGATACAACAAACGTAATTTTTTTTGCTGATTTTATAAATAATGGTTTTAAACCCTTTGCGCGCGAATCCCACTCGCACTTGGCCGTTTTTTTTTAAAGCACTTAATTATTAAAATGTATAAATTTAATTGCAAAATGAATAATTTAATAGCATCATACCTTAATAGCATAAATGTGCGGTAAAAACTAATCTAAAATGGTGTAAAAACTGAACAAAAATATCTGTTATGATGTTTTCATATTTTGTTTTGTTTTCCTCTAAAAGCTCTCGTAAGCTTTTAAAATTAGGTCGCCGCTGCAGCGTAATTGCTTTGTAATGGCGTAGCCGTTACATAGATTTAGGAGGTTGTAAATTACTTTTCTAAATCCTGTTATTACATTTTTGCTTGGTTGTTAGTTTAGGACTTTTGTTGTTTTTATTGTACTTTTTTTTATATTATTTATTGATTGTTTGGTGTACAATAACTTTATTAATTTATTTCTTCATTTTAAAAGTTCAGTTATCAAAAGTAACTCTTAAAGTGTCCGTCCTAATGTCATGAGCTATTTTAATTAGACACTACCAAGCTACAAACGTAAAGTTAGCTCAGCTTCTAGTAGCAGATATATTATAACACCTGATAATTTTTTTTTTCTAGTAGCAGATATATTATAACACCTGTAAAAATGGTGTCTCGCTACCTAACGTAGATACGTAAAATGGCGTTAAAAAATATTTATTAAGCTTCAAAGTACACATTTTCGTTTATTTGCATGGCGCTCAATATATTGAACAAGTTATAAATAATATCACATAGACTAAACATTAAGAATAGTAGATATCTACAAGGTGTATATAAACATTTGTTTGTAAAAAACAGGTCAAGTGCGAGTCGTGCGTATAGGTATGTAAGTTTATGTATTCGGCTATTGTATAGCTTGGCCCTTTTGACTCGGTTCAACGACGGCCAGTGAGAATCGTCGACGATCCTAAACTCACAAGCCGTATCGAACTCTTAAGTTTGAGAAGAGACTGTTTAAAGGAATTGTTAAACATGATGTCCACGGCTACTTTATATCATCGCACTGCTCACCATGGACAGGGATATCATTTATATATTTGTGGTGACTTTAATATTGATCTTTTAGAGAGTTCCCAAACAATTATTTGTTTCTGGAACCAACTAGAATTACATCGACTTCAGCTACATGTTTAGATAGTATTTTCTGTAACGTTGTAGTAAAAGATAAATCTATTATTAACAATTTGCCGTCCGATCACTGTGGTCAAATAATAAAAATTCTACACAACTAGTAACTTGTAGACCTGTGACCACTGCTCGATTAAACAATTTTAAAGTTAATATTGACAAGAAAACTCCATTTTTACATTTCATGCATGATAATGCTAATAATCTTTATAATATTTTTTTTGATTTCTTAAGTAATGAGTTCGAGCAAGTGTTTAAAGTAAAAACTTTTAGGCCAAATAATAAAATGAAATTCAAGGACTGGGCTACTGTAGGAGTACACCGAAGTCGAACTAGGTTGTATGAGTTGTATGAAATGAAACAATATAACCACAGTCCCACATTCACCAACTATGTCAAAATGTATTCAAAAATATTTAAAAAGTATGCAGGGTTGCAAAATCAATACATTTAATTATTAATAATTAAAAATTCTGATAATAAACTAAAGGCCACATGGAATGTAATAAATAGTGAAACAGGAAAAATTAAACCGCGTGACAATCATTATTCACTTACTGTAAATTCAAAAATAATTGATTCAGATCTTGATGTCGCTAACTCTTTTGAGAAATATTTTACTGAAATGCCTACAATTACAACTAATGCATTAAATTCCTCTCCATGAGAATCAGAGTTACTTTTAAAATGTAATGTAAATAAATGCAAGGCTATATTTAAATTTGAGCATGTTACCTCCGAAGACATCATAAAGACATTTAAATTACTAACTCAGAAAAAAACTTGTGACCTATGGGGTATATCAGTCAAAGTCCTTAGCGGAATTATTGATATTATAGCACCAATCTTAGCCATAATATTTAATAAGTGTGTTGACGAAGGGATATTCCCAGACTTAATGAAATATAGTAAAATAATACCACTTTTTAAGAGTGGAAGTAAAGATGATCAAAATTATGTTCAATCAGCTGCTGAAACATTTTAACTTAAATGGATTACTTCATCCTCAACAGTTTGGTTTTACAAAAGGGCGTTCCACAACTGACGCAGGTGTTGCCCTTATACAGCATATATTTGCTGCTTGGGAACAGTCACAAAATGCTATTGGTATCTTCTGTGATCTATCAAAGGCATTCGACTGCGTGCAACATGAAACTCTTATACGGAAACTGAGTCATTATGGTATTGCAGATTTGGCTCTTGAGCTTATCCGCTCATATTTGAGTAATAGAATGCAGAAGGTTCAAATCAATGAAGTAAAATCCAATGGCTCTGAAGTAAAATTAGGAGTTCCTCAAGGTTCTATTTTAGGTCCTTTTCTATTTTTAATTTACATAAATGACTTGCCTTTCTTTGTGGAGAAGCTGTGCAAAATTGTACTATTTGCTGATGACACATCTCTTTTATTTAAAGTTGACAGAAATAAAACTAATTTCGACGACGTAAGTAGTACGCTTTCTCAGGTTCTTCAGTGGTTTACGGCAAATAATTTAGTTCTTAATGCGAAAAAGACTAAGTGTTTAAAATTTATGATGCCAAATGTCAGAAACATAAGTACAAAATTATCCCTAAACGGAGAAGAAATAGAACTATTAGACTCAACAGTGTTTCTAGGTATTACATTAGACAATAGGCTGCAGTGGAACCCTCACATTTCAGTTCTTGCAGGAAAACTCAGTTCAGCTGCCGATTCAGTTAGGAAAGTTAGGCAGCTTACAGATGTTGACACTGCTCGCTTGGTCTACTTTAGCTATTTCCATTCCGTCATGTCTTATGGCATTTTGCTTTGGGGAAAGGCAGCTGATATTGATACGGTCTTTATTTTGCAAAAGAGAGCAGTACGGTCAATTTATAAATTAGGACCTCGAATTTCTCTTAGGGAACTATTTAGGGAAATTGATATTTTAACTGTTCCTTGCCAATATATCTTCGCTTGTATAATGTATGTACGCCAAAATTGTCACTTATTTGCTAAAAATAGTGACCTCCACAGTGTTAATACAAGGAATAAGGATAAATTGGTAGTTCCAAAATGTCGTCTTCAGAAGGTACATAGCTCTTTCGCAATACAAAGTATATTTTTCTACAATAAAATTCCAGAACATGTGGTTAATTTACCCGAAAAAAAGCTATTACAAAGTTGATGAATACATAAATGATAAAAATGCTTGGAAAAATTAGAACTTAATTGATTTGTATTGGGGCATTTGAAATTTTTTTTTTAAATTAAAACATTGTATATTATGTTATTACCTAGTGTAAGGCTATATTGTATTTTTATATGATGTATAAAAGATTAACTAGTGAGTTTATTGCCGTTGCTTCTCGGTAGTAAAGCATTACGAACCTTCCAATCTTCTCCTCTTATATTTTGTTCCTTTACTACACACATTGTAACTAGTACAATCGAAGTTTTATTGGAGTTGCTTGAGTGTGTCATGCTCTCTCAAAGTGTCTCTGCGGTGGTGGCGTGTGTGTTGGGTCGTTACGTTCCCTAAAACATGGTTCCCTAAAACACGAAGCGATGGCTGATTCATGTGTCATACTCGTGAACGGGTGCCGCCTGTGGAGGCTGGTCTGCTCTTGCAAACTTCTTTGTATTCTTAGTATTTAGTCTTACTTTTTTGTTTTGTTTATTAATACTGTAAGACATTGATTATTTCTTAGTGAGGAATACATAAACTGTCTTTTGTTTATATTAGATACTTTTTAATGTTGTGCTTGTGCTTTATATTTCATGTTTCTTTATGTTTGTAATGGAAAGTGACCTTTTATGATAGGGAGGGCATTTTCCAATATTTTAATTGGACGCTGTAAGAGAGAGGGAGAAAAGAAATGCCCTTGCTGAGTTTCTTGCCGGCTCTTCTCAGTACAAGGTCTCCCGCCCTGTAGACTTACGAACCAATGGCGTAGTGACATTCATAAGTGCTCAATTATTGTAGCCTAAACTGAATAAATTATATTGAATTTGAATTTGAATTGTCACACCCCAGAACCTCAATGGTCACTCTAAGGAGTACAGTATGGGGTTCTTCAAAAAAGAAGTTATTAGTTTTTTTTTAGGTCAGCAACGCGCTATTATTCGTTGTAAGCGTCCATAGGCTGCGGTGAACGCTTACTATCAGGCAAACCGTTAGCTTGTTTGCCACCTTAGTGGTTTTAAATTTTTTTTTTGCAAAACTTGCAAATGAAAATAATAATATTAATTTTGCAAGCTAGAGATAATGATTTTTTACCCAATTTTAACCAATTAACTTCAGTAAAATAAAATAGTTTTTTTTTTTATTGATTTGGAGATTCTGATTTTGCAGAGAGACTATGCCATAGAATTATATATTGCCAAAGGGAATAACTACTAATAGTGAGGTATTTCAACTGTCTAGACAGGGCAACGACGAGGTGTGGTGCGGTCCACGTCGGTGAGGTATTGCATATAAAAGCTTTCTCAACCTTGGAACACGTATGCAATTAAATACTGCTCTTCGCGACAAATATATAGCGTTTATGCGAGAGTAAGTAACCCTAGGTCACATGTCGTTGTCCAAAGCTAATCTTTTTACTAATGAACACTATTTCACACACCACACCATGGTACGTTCAAAAGTAGTGGAGACGAAAAATTTCGTGTTGTATTCAACGGTAGCAGTCATTCTTCGTCTGGTACATCCCTGAATCAGTGCCTACACACCGGACCTAAGTTACAAAAAGACATCACTCATATCCTCTTGAACTTTTGTGACAGACATCAAACAGCCTCGTTAGAGCAAGCTCGTATCCTCAAACAAGAGCTTATAGACATTATGAAAGCGAGTGGTTATGAATTGCGAAAGTGGATCAGTAATGATGCAGCACTTTTGAATTAGACCACCTGCAAAAAGCCCACTCCTTTCAAGACCGTTATAACCCACAGTGTCAATTGTAGGTGTGCAATTAGATTCTTGTCTTTCTTAAATACTTTATGTTTAGGGCGGAGGTATATTTTAACCCTATATGCTTTTGCTATATATAGGCGGACCGTGTGCTTGTTTGCCACCTTAGTGGGGTAAAAAAAAAATCTTCTCTAGCTAAAATTACAGTTTGCATCCTTCTGGGAATTCTTTTTACTATATAAAATAACGTGTATGACCTCTAGCTAAAATTACAGCTTGCATCCTTCTGGGCATTCTTTATACTATATTTTTAATCACGCTTTGAGAAATACAATCCCACTCTTCGGAAATGACCCTATTTAGCTCCCTTATGTTTTGTGAAGAAGGTTGAACGGGTCTAACAATTCTTTTTAGCAGATCCCAAGCATGATTTATTGGATTGAGGTCCGGACTCCGGGCTAGTAAATCCAAACGACGAATCCCGACCTCTTGGACATCGGCGCACTTGGACACTTCCACATCGGCGAGCGTTGTCGTCCATAAAAACAAGCCAAGTTCGAGTCTGGCTAACGCACCAAGGATTTCGTACAAACTTATTATATGTAGATAGTTCATCCACCATGTCTGTTCTTGATCAAGTCTCTCAGGTTTTGTTTAGACACACCGTTATAAATACTTTGTACTTACTGTTTTCAGTAAAAAAAAGATTTAAGAAATCTACGCAAAATTCCGACGCCAAGGGGTACCGGATCATGTAGATATATATAAGTAGGTATCAGTGGCGTGGGGTTAAAACAAGCCGGTTCACTACAGCCTACCTTTTAGAAATCTCATTCATTATCAATACCACGTACCAATGACAGAGCGAGGTGCACTCCAAGTACTATACTACAGAAAAGCTATCTGCAATAAGTTAACTCGCGACCAAAAGGTCAAAAGCGCCATATACAAGTCGGCGCTTATGCGTTTTGTTCAACGTACTGCGAACGAGGCCCTCTTTCGCTCCCACGGTTTCGCCCCCATTCGTTGGGTGAAATAGATAGATTTAGGCTAACATTTTGCGGGTTACGTTTTTTTGGCTCTTTCTAATGAATACATTTTACCGTTTGTTCTCTCTGTAGCCTATAAGTGATTGATAAATAAGATTGCACAATTAAAAATCAAAATATATTCAAATTTTGATAACAAAGTACAGACGTTTTTTTTTAGAAGTGTACTCCACTCCGTTTTATTTAGAATAGCATGAATTTAGTCCATGTCCCTCCACCATTATCACTGTTTGTGCGTGGTTGTGATTTGATATTTTTCTCGAGTTTTGTTTATCTTACAATAAGATATTATTAGTTAAATTATCTCAAATGTAACACCCCTTAGTTTTCATAGGTGGTTAAAAAAGGTTTTAAATCACCGTTGAATTTTTACCAACACAGAATGTACGAACCGAATTGGTACTTGATAAGTTTTTATTAAATTTACCTTACTACAGAGTTTTACACTGTATTTTTTTTTGTTAGCAAAAACTACAACAACATGTAAACTTTTTTATACTTTTGGATAAAATTTGTCAAATTCTGTAAAAAATTTAGGCTTCTACGTAGGTAGATATGTTTTTTCTAAAAGCTAAAGCCCTTTAAAGACCGAACAGATAGATAGAGTAGGCGTAGTGATTGAGCTCCGTTGTGGCACCCTTAAAAATGTAGTGTATTTAAAATGAGTGGTATTATATATAGTAGTAGTATATATTTTCGCTTTGCAAATTAATAAAGTTTGTTATGATAATGTTTTCGTAGGTATCAGCAAAATTTAATAATGTTGGAATGGGTTTGTGGGAAGCTATGAAAGCTCTAGTAAGCTTTGTGCTGAATTAGGTCGCTGCGGTCGCTTCTGTTGATGGCGCTTGCGGTCACGAAAATGTATTGATGGAAACGTAGGCGCTGTCATTTTGTATTACATTTTGATATACAATGCTAAGATATTATTTATGCCAGATCATAAAATTAAATATTGTTATATTGGTACCTGCTTATAAAATTAGCTAAGCTAGAAGTGTGATCAAAGCGGTACCATTGTGATTTTTTTTATTAGATTTTATAACTTACGGTTTAAAAGTGAGAGTAGACACAATTTTTTTATGTTTGGTAGCTGATAATTCGCAAAATAGGCACATGAGAGAAAAACATTTCAATTAAGAGCTTCCATCGATGTACTTACACTAAGCATAACGCATATAATACCTCTAAAACACCTTTAAATATCCGCTTAGACATAAAGAACTGGACAGCGCATTTCCTAGCCAGCTGTGAAAAAAACCGGCCAAGTGCGAGTCTGGCTCGCGTAAGGTTCTGTACAAACTTATTATATGTAGATATCTACATGAGATCAATTCCCACAAGATTATGATCAGTTTTTAGATTTTTGTTTATATTTGTGTTTGCATCTTGCTTTTTCCCAAATTTCATTATTCTAATTCTAGTACTTCCCACGTACATCATAGGTTTTGATTTATTTGTATCATAATATGCGACAAAAATTACCGTATTTTTAGCATATTTTTTTATTGCATTGACTTAGAAACTTTTTAGATTTTTTAACAACTTTAAGTGACCGTAGACTTCAGTATGTGATATTAATTACAGCTTAATACCTCTGTGCGTTCTTGAGTTAAAAGGTCTTGACAGAAGGAAAGACAAAATACTTTTTCAATGTGTCTTAACTAAAAATAACAATTTTCGGATTTTTCCCTATATTTGTGATGTAAGACCTTGCTTCGTATTAAATTTCATGATTCTAGGACACCGGGAAGTACCCCATAGGTTTTGATTTATTTGTAAATGCCAAAATAGGCGACAATAATGGCCGTATTTTTTATTCCGTTAACTTAGAAGTTTAATTTTTTTACAGCTTCAAGGGACCGTAGACCTTAGTATTTGATATTAAATTCAATTTGATACCTTCACGTGTTCCTGAGAAAAATGGTCTTGACAGACAGACAGACGGGCAACAAAGTGATACTATAAGGGTTCCTTTTTTCCTTTTGAGGTACGGAATCCTAAAAATGGTCACAAAAGTGTAACAGTGACGAAACGATCCTGCGGTCTCTTGTCTCGTTCTAATTTGATTGAATAAACATAAACAGACAAAATGGCGAACGTTGATATAAGTGAAAAGAGACTGCAGATTCGCTTTGTCTCTTTCTAAAGGAAGATAAGTTTTGTGAGGCTGTTACGCAGTCGATTACGGAACTCGAAATTTGTTGCTTAAACTTAACCGTAGCGGAATTTAAAAAAAATAACTTCAAATGTGTCAGTTATAACAACTAAACGCCTACAATCAATTTCGGGTAGTACCACGTTGGAATAGAGTAAAATTTTCGTAGAGTGGCCCTAAAGTTATAAAAAATGGCTTTAATAAATACTAGTTGGCGACGATAAAGAAAAATATAGGCAAGCTCATTATAAATACTTACAATTTGGTGGGAAAACATTAAAAACATGATGGTTTTTTCTGAAAGTGATTCAGATCATGACTTAGGATTGGACTTTCAGGTAGTAGAAAAATCGGCCAAGTGCACGTCTTACTCGCGCACGAAGGGTTTCGTACCATTATCTATAAAAACAGCAAAAAAATCACGTTAGTTGTATGGGAGCCCCCCTTAAATATTTGTTTTATTTTTATTTAATTATTTATTTTTAAAGTGACTATATAACTTAATATTTTGTGAATATTTTAAGCGTCTACCTGTTACCATTATCAATATCGAGCAAAATCAAGCAAAAAAATCACGTTTGTTTTATGAGAGCACCCTTAAATATTTATTTTATTCTGTTTTTCAGTATTTGTTGTTATAGCAGCAACAGAAATTCATCTTTCGTGAAAATTTCAACTGTCTTACTATCACGGTTCATGAGATACAGCCTGGTCACAGACGGACGGACGGACAGCGGAGTCATAGTAATAGGGTTCCACTAATTCCCTTTGGGTACGGAACCCTAAAAAGTATCGTTAATCGTGAATACAAAATAGCTTTTCCGTCCCATCTATCCGAAAAAAAAGCGAAGGTCGTTCCGGCGGTCTTCATTTCATTTCATTGATTTTTAAAACACTATTTATTATTTTATTAAAAAGTTTGAATGCAATATGCTGCCATAAAGTCTGGTCAGGTAATAAATAAAGCGCGCCTACCGTCGCGGCATTGGTTAATCAAATTATAAAACAAAATACGCGGGAATTTTTTATTCGTTTTATTATTACTTTTTATCAAAATATAACAGACAATTTTAATTATGAAATGAATAAAAGCTTGCTACGCTCAAGATTCTACTCTAGAATCCTTGGCCCTGAGTACATTATTTTGGCCCCTGGTGACAAAATTTACTATTCTTACCCTAATTGAAAGCTTTCGAACCAGAAACTAGCTTCCTTTCTCGGATAAGAAAAACTTTGTACTCAGTTGTTGGTAAAAAATACGAGTATGAGCTGTGTGAAACATAAAAGATAGAAAACTATCACAGCAAAAGTCGCCCTCGAGGAATGAAACTGAAATAGCACTCGACGACTTGATGGAATTTCTGAGTGAAAATACACGTTGCAAACTGTTTTACAAAGGGGATACACTAAGTGGATATACTTTCTCATCATTTATCGTAATATAGATACAGTTTATCCATTTCAGTTAAGTGAAGTGTAGTTGTTACAGGCATGTATTTAAAATTTCACAAAATGTGTGTTATATTGGCGGACTATTTAACAAATAATAAACAGTTAAAAAAAAAAAAATAGGGGTGCAAACAAGAAATACTTTTTCGTAGTTTTTGCTCTATCGTAAAAACAGTAATAGTTAAATTTTTGAACTTGGAGTAAAAAAATAGTGTGAGCTTTAAAAAAACAATTAATTTAAAACCGGCCAAGTGAGACAAGGGCTTAAACCATTACCACCCTAAATTATCGTAACAGTGTCATCTAATGATTATTCAGAGAAATAGTATATTCGATATAGTCGAGCTTGGTCAGGTGATATTTTGGATTGGATACGTGAATGCTTATAGCGGCAGACGTTGTGTGTTTAGTCAGATTCATAAAGCTCATGGGTTTAAAAAGTGAAGGGGTAACACCAAATTGAACAAAATATAAAACTAATTCAGAGAACCACTCAATCTTAAGACTTGTCAAATTCGCGAAAAGAAATTCATTTACCCTTCAAAAATATACTAACTTCATTAAAATGAAAAGACGTTCAGTTCTGTTCCGAGATCATTTGCAAGACAAGAAGCTGGAGCTGAAGCTGGCGTCCAAAAAACTTGGTGTAAAAAACAGAGCGAAGCAGTACTTCAGGTCGGGGCAGAGGTTGCTGCTTTACAAGTCGCAAGTTCGGCCCCATATGGAATACTGCTTCCATTTCTGGGTGGTTGCCAGCCGGATACCAGCTTGGCCCTTTTGATTCGGTTTAACGACGGGTTGTGAGAATTGTCGATGATCCGAAACTCACTTGCCGTATCGAGCCCTTAAGTCTGAGGAGAGAATTTGCCTCCCTGAGTGTGTTCTACCGCTTGTACAATAGGATGTGTTCTGAGAAAATGTTCGAGTTTATGCCCACGGGTACTTTCTACCATTGCACCATTGGCAGGGAATTCATCCTCACACCTTAGAACCTAAATGGTCACGTAAAGTGCGGTTTCAGAAAAACTTCCGCGAACGCTAAGGTTGTGGAATGAGCACCATGCCAGGATATTTTATTTTTATTATTAGTTATTTGTAGGATAAGCAACGTGCGAGTTATGCCTCAGGTGTTGCAAGCAAGCGTCCATAGGCTGCGGTGACCGCTTACCATCAGGCGGACCGCAAGCTTGTTTGCCACCTTAGTGATATTAAAAAAAAATATCTATATTTAATTCGATGGTATTTTGGTAAATAGGCTATTTCACTTAAATTCTTCCGATTTTTATGGGATTCTAGTAAAAATACATTTGTTATGGCAAATATATATAATGTAAACGGATAAGTAAAAATTTCGTACAGATTCCATCAAAGGATACTAAGATGAAGTTGGTACTTGTACCGTGTAACATTATAAAAAAATAAAATAATAACATTCAGAATACTAACACTTGCTAATAACAATATTTTCGTTCGAATTTAGGCGATTCGATTGGCGGTACAGCTGGGTACAAACTTATAATCTAGTGGCTTTATCGTAAAAACAGTAACACATATAATCTTACAGTGATCATAGTGTGTGTAAGCTCTAAAATATAACAACAAATAATAAAAACCGGCCAAGTGTGAGACAGGCCCGAGCCATTTACAATTTTAAATTACCGTTACTGCCGGTCAGTACTAACAACGTCAGTAATTGGATGGGGTAACCGCTTAGCGGCACACTTTCAGTTTTTGTTTGTGTTTGTAGATTACGTAAATGGTGGTAGGTAGGGAACGTCCAGAGGATTCCAGAGGACGTCACTCGTTGAGATATTACTCGGCGAAGGTGATGATTCAAACTTCAGTAGTTGGAGTACAATAAAATATATTTGAAGTAAAAATGTTAGTAACTTTATGATAATGCTCTTTAGGGAGAGACTTCTCTTCAAAGAGAGTAGGGTTGACAGAATGAATCGTTGGAGACGCAGCTACAGTTTAAATACCCATGTTATTATACGCATATATATAAATATGCGTCAACCTTCGCTCACAATGGCACACTAAATTGATTATTACAATGTTGCAAGTTGCGTAGTAAAACTCCTCCCCATTTAAGAGAAAAATGATCTATCATTTTTTGATACAATATTTATTACTTAATACTGTATCCCACATTTATGAACATCACTACTTTCATATTTGCACGTTAAGTTTGGTTCACGTTAATGTGTTCCGCCTTGTTTCTCATCATAAACACGTCCAAATTTGCTGCAAGCAGGATAGTGATGAGAGATCAGCAATAAGTCACAAAACACAATTCATGTGAGTTATATCTGAGAGTCACACATCCTTTTCTTCATTAGTGTGTTTTCCAGTATCTCTTTCTTGAATAGATATGGGATGGGAAAGGATTAAAGTATTATATTTCTTAAAAGTAATTCGCTTTCACAGCTAACAATATTTTCGTTATAGTATAAACCTTTAAAAGGTTCTAAGGTTGTATTATCTTTATCTAATGTTTAATTTTCTTAATTAAAGTAGTTAAGATACACCACTAAACTAAATTATATAAGTAAAATTAAGATAAAATACAATTATAGCCAACTAACGTTACTTTAAATTTGCTGCTATTAACTAATGTTAATTACAATACGGTACAAGTTACCAAAATAATAGTACTAGGCCTTAAGTATGAAGAAGCAGAGTACCGTGCCATGCTACGTTAATGTACTCTCTTCCAAAAACGAGAATAATGTGCCGTGCCATGTTACGATTATGCACATTAACTCAAAATAAATTTTAGGTACCATAATCAATTATAATAGGGGTAATTCATATAGGAGGTTACATTATTCTTTAAAAGATTCGCTCGGAGTCTCGGCACCGGTTTTTAATTTCAAAAATTTTAAAGCTTTCATTAGTTTAGTTGGTCTTGTAATATTCCTAATTGGAACGGTGGTTTCTCGTCATTTGACATTAATAGGTGCTACATTTCTTTTGAGAATATCGGTTATTATAGCCTTCTGGTATTTTGCTTTATCCTTGGCTTGTCTTTTTTTTTACCATTTTGGTATAAACCTCATCATCCTTCTGGAAGCTATGGCTAGATGAGGCAATAGATTCTAAGCTTTGCTTCTTAGTTTCCTTGAATTTGATCATTTTGTCAGATAGATATTTGTATAATATTTTAGTTCTCTTTTCGTGTTATTTTATCAACTTTTGCATATAATGAAGATTAAAGTTGATGTCAGAAACGTTTCTAAAATCTGTATGTCCGAATATTATTTCAAATGGCTCAAATCTAGTTATTGAATGAATGCTATAATTATAAGACATTATGACGTATTTCATAACTTCTGCTGCATCTGTAATTTTTATTTGATATTTGGCTAGGGTATAAATTACAATGAGAGTGCTATGAAATCTTTCAACGATTCCCATTGATTGAGGATTGTTTGGAGTTCCAATGTACTAGTCAATTTTGTAAAAGCTAAGTAAATTATTAAATTCTGATCCGGGATCACAACAAATTTTAAGGGTAACCCGTAAAGTGTAAAATACTAATACTTGATCAATGCTTTAACTACCTCGTTATAATCTATTCTGAATAGGAAGAGATTGGCCAAATTTACTTAATTTACGAGACGTTGTCACTATTTTCTATAGGCTTAGATGTAGAAGATGTTGAGTAGATTATGTTATCATACGTGTATTCTACTTGTTCAGGATCGTTAATATCATTTACGTTTAATGTATTTAATTGTATCCTAGAAAGTGCATCAGCATTTGTATTTTGTTTGCCTTTCTTGATATATGATGTCAAAATCATATTCTTGTAATCTAAGTCTACAACAGGTCAATTTGCTGTTGGGTTCTTTAAGAGAGTAAAGCCATGCTATTGGTCTATGGTCTGTATAAATTGTAAGCCTTTTTCCGTAAAGATAGGGTCTGAAATGTTTAACAGCCCAAATTACAGCTTGTAATTCCTTTTTAATCGTGTTATACTTTTTTTCAGCAGAATTTAAAGTCCTACTAGCGTATACTAGAGGTTTATCGCTACCTATTAATCCTTGGGATAATACTGCTTCTAATGCTACATTTGAAGCATCAGTTGTAAGTATAAATGGTTTTTCGAAATTTGGATACTGTAAAAGTGGTGTGTTTATTAATAAACTTTTACATGACTCTAATGATTCCGTAAATTCTTTAGTTAACTTAAAGTTTTGTCCTTTCTTTAATAAAGTGGTCATTGGTTTGGTTAATTTTGCGAAATCAGGTATCAAAATTCTATACGCTATTAGGCTTAAGAATTATTTCATTTCTTTAGTGGTTTTTGGAATTGGATAATTTAGAACTGCTTCAATTTTTTCATCTTGTGACTTAAGACCTTCTTTTGTTATAGTGTGTCCTAGATATAACACTTCTTTTCTTAAGAATTTTGATTTATCAAGTTGGATTTTTAGATTTGCTTGTCTCAAAGTTTCAAAGACTCGTTCAAGCTTGTTAATATGGTCAGACAGATTTTCTGAGAATACAATGATATCATCTGAGTATATGATGCAGTGTATTTCTTGTAGTCCGTTAAGAATGCTATCCATTGCTCTCTGGAATGTTGCTGGCGCTGTTTTTAGGCCAAAGGGCATTCTTTGAAATTCGTAATGAGCGTACTGGGTACTGAATGCTGTCATTGGTTGTTCTGCTACATTTACTTCTATCTGATGGTAAACAGATGCTTAATTAATAGTAGTAAAATACATACTGTTTCCCAAATTGTCAAATATATCCGTAATGTTTGGTAAGGGATATTTATCCTCAACGGTTATTTCGTTGAGTTTTCTGTAATCAATCACTATACAATATTTTTGAGTATTAGAAGCATCGACCTTCTTTGGAATGATATGGACTGGAGCACTCCATGGAGAAAATGAAGGCTTTATATTATTCTGCAAAAGTTTGTCGACTTGTGTCATGATTTCAGCATTTTGAGATGGAGACTGTCTATATTGTTTGACATAAATAGGATTTGTATCTTTTGTCCGAATATAATGTTTAATTTCATGAGTAAAAGTTAAGGGAATATCTTCGTGATAAAAGATGTCACGGTATTCATAGTATATTTTAGAAATTGCTTCCCTTTCTTCTTCATTCATGTGATTTGTTTCAAATTTTTTTAAATTTTAAATTAAAAGGTTTTTATCAGATACCCAGTTCATATTAAAATTAATATTATTATCACATTCTTTTACTTTAAATGGAGAAAATATTTTTATTTTTATTTCTTTGCTGGTTAAATTTAGAATTGTAGTTTGAGCGTATCCGTTTTCACAGTGAATAGGAGCACAAGGCATTATGACGCCCTTTGAAAATTCTAGACTATCTATAATTGCTTCTCCGCATTTTAGTTCTGTTGGTATAATAATTCTTTGCTCTGTTCTAGGTTTAATAATAAATGTGAGGATAGGGACCTTTACCGAAGTAGTTTTAGATAAATTTAAAGGTATTTCGACCTTTGGTTTAGTTAATATTTCTTTTTTGAGATTAATTGTAACGTTAAGTTTCTTTAACAAATCTATTCCTATTAGTCCGTCATAAGTTTCATCTATATCATAAATAAAAAAATTATAAGAAAAATCATCTTTGAATACGTCAAAAAGAGGAACGTGAATGACTTCGTTATGAGAGCTGACCGCATGTGTTGTAATAACATGGAAGGGCTCTATGGGTTTATAATCATTATAATATTGATTAGTAAGTTTATTACTTAAAAATGAACATGTACTTCCTTTATCTAAAAGTAACTTTGCGTTTATATTCGGGACGTTTGTACGGAACCCTAAAAAGTATCGTTAATCGTGAATACAAAATAGCTTTTCCGTCCCATCTATCCGAAAAAAAAGCGAAGGTCGTTCCGGCGGTCTTCATTTCATTTCATTGATTTTTAAAACACTATTTATTATTTTATTAAAAAGTTTGAATGCAATATGCTGCCATAAAGTCTGGTCAGGTAATAAATAAAGCGCGCCTACCGTCGCGGCATTGGTTAATCAAATTATAAAACAAAATACGCGGGAATATTTTTTATTCGTTTTATTATTACTTTTTATCAAAATATAACAGACAATTTTAATTATGAAATGAATAAAAGCTTGCTACGCTCAAGATTCTACTCTAGAATCCTTGGCCCTGAGTACATTATTTTGGCCCCTGGTGACAAAATTTACTATTCTTACCCTAATTGAAAGCTTTCGAACCAGAAACTAGCTTCCTTTCTCGGATAAGAAAAACTTTGTACTCAGTTGTTGGTAAAAAATACGAGTATGAGCTGTGTGAAACATAAAAGATAGAAAACTATCACAGCAAAAGTCGCCCTCGAGGAATGAAACTGAAATAGCACTCGACGACTTGATGGAATTTCTGAGTGAAAATACACGTTGCAAACTGTTTTACAAAGGGGATACACTAAGTGGATATACTTTCTCATCATTTATCGTAATATAGATACAGTTTATCCATTTCAGTTAAGTGAAGTGTAGTTGTTACAGGCATGTATTTAAAATTTCACAAAATGTGTGTTATATTGGCGGACTATTTAACAAATAATAAACAGTTAAAAAAAAAAAAATAGGGGTGCAAACAAGAAATACTTTTTCGTAGTTTTTGCTCTATCGTAAAAACAGTAATAGTTAAATTTTTGAACTTGGAGTAAAAAAATAGTGTGAGCTTTAAAAAAACAATTAATTTAAAACCGGCCAAGTGAGACAAGGGCTTAAACCATTACCACCCTAAATTATCGTAACAGTGTCATCTAATGATTATTCAGAGAAATAGTATATTCGATATAGTCGAGCTTGGTCAGGTGATATTTTGGATTGGATACGTGAATGCTTATAGCGGCAGACGTTGTGTGTTTAGTCAGATTCATAAAGCTCATGGGTTTAAAAAGTGAAGGGGTAACACCAAATTGAACAAAATATAAAACTAATTCAGAGAACCACTCAATCTTAAGACTTGTCAAATTCGCGAAAAGAAATTCATTTACCCTTCAAAAATATACTAACTTCATTAAAATGAAAAGACGTTCAGTTCTGTTCCGAGATCATTTGCAAGACAAGAAGCTGGAGCTGAAGCTGGCGTCCAAAAAACTTGGTGTAAAAAACAGAGCGAAGCAGTACTTCAGGTCGGGGCAGAGGTTGCTGCTTTACAAGTCGCAAGTTCGGCCCCATATGGAATACTGCTTCCATTTCTGGGTGGTTGCCAGCCGGATACCAGCTTGGCCCTTTTGATTCGGTTTAACGACGGGTTGTGAGAATTGTCGATGATCCGAAACTCACTTGCCGTATCGAGCCCTTAAGTCTGAGGAGAGAATTTGCCTCCCTGAGTGTGTTCTACCGCTTGTACAATAGGATGTGTTCTGAGAAAATGTTCGAGTTTATGCCCACGGGTACTTTCTACCATTGCACCATTGGCAGGGAATTCATCCTCACACCTTAGAACCTAAATGGTCACGTAAAGTGCGGTTTCAGAAAAACTTCCGCGAACGCTAAGGTTGTGGAATGAGCACCATGCCAGGATATTTTATTTTTATTATTAGTTATTTGTAGGATAAGCAACGTGCGAGTTATGCCTCAGGTGTTGCAAGCAAGCGTCCATAGGCTGCGGTGACCGCTTACCATCAGGCGGACCGCAAGCTTGTTTGCCACCTTAGTGATATTAAAAAAAAATATCTATATTTAATTCGATGGTATTTTGGTAAATAGGCTATTTCACTTAAATTCTTCCGATTTTTATGGGATTCTAGTAAAAATACATTTGTTATGGCAAATATATATAATGTAAACGGATAAGTAAAAATTTCGTACAGATTCCATCAAAGGATACTAAGATGAAGTTGGTACTTGTACCGTGTAACATTATAAAAAAATAAAATAATAACATTCAGAATACTAACACTTGCTAATAACAATATTTTCGTTCGAATTTAGGCGATTCGATTGGCGGTACAGCTGGGTACAAACTTATAATCTAGTGGCTTTATCGTAAAAACAGTAACACATATAATCTTACAGTGATCATAGTGTGTGTAAGCTCTAAAATATAACAACAAATAATAAAAACCGGCCAAGTGTGAGACAGGCCCGAGCCATTTACAATTTTAAATTACCGTTACTGCCGGTCAGTACTAACAACGTCAGTAATTGGATGGGGTAACCGCTTAGCGGCACACTTTCAGTTTTTGTTTGTGTTTGTAGATTACGTAAATGGTGGTAGGTAGGGAACGTCCAGAGGATTCCAGAGGACGTCACTCGTTGAGATATTACTCGGCGAAGGTGATGATTCAAACTTCAGTAGTTGGAGTACAATAAAATATATTTGAAGTAAAAATGTTAGTAACTTTATGATAATGCTCTTTAGGGAGAGACTTCTCTTCAAAGAGAGTAGGGTTGACAGAATGAATCGTTGGAGACGCAGCTACAGTTTAAATACCCATGTTATTATACGCATATATATAAATATGCGTCAACCTTCGCTCACAATGGCACACTAAATTGATTATTACAATGTTGCAAGTTGCGTAGTAAAACTCCTCCCCATTTAAGAGAAAAATGATCTATCATTTTTTGATACAATATTTATTACTTAATACTGTATCCCACATTTATGAACATCACTACTTTCATATTTGCACGTTAAGTTTGGTTCACGTTAATGTGTTCCGCCTTGTTTCTCATCATAAACACGTCCAAATTTGCTGCAAGCAGGATAGTGATGAGAGATCAGCAATAAGTCACAAAACACAATTCATGTGAGTTATATCTGAGAGTCACACATCCTTTTCTTCATTAGTGTGTTTTCCAGTATCTCTTTCTTGAATAGATATGGGATGGGAAAGGATTAAAGTATTATATTTCTTAAAAGTAATTCGCTTTCACAGCTAACAATATTTTCGTTATAGTATAAACCTTTAAAAGGTTCTAAGGTTGTATTATCTTTATCTAATGTTTAATTTTCTTAATTAAAGTAGTTAAGATACACCACTAAACTAAATTATATAAGTAAAATTAAGATAAAATACAATTATAGCCAACTAACGTTACTTTAAATTTGCTGCTATTAACTAATGTTAATTACAATACGGTACAAGTTACCAAAATAATAGTACTAGGCCTTAAGTATGAAGAAGCAGAGTACCGTGCCATGCTACGTTAATGTACTCTCTTCCAAAAACGAGAATAATGTGCCGTGCCATGTTACGATTATGCACATTAACTCAAAATAAATTTTAGGTACCATAATCAATTATAATAGGGGTAATTCATATAGGAGGTTACATTATTCTTTAAAAGATTCGCTCGGAGTCTCGGCACCGGTTTTTAATTTCAAAAATTTTAAAGCTTTCATTAGTTTAGTTGGTCTTGTAATATTCCTAATTGGAACGGTGGTTTCTCGTCATTTGACATTAATAGGTGCTACATTTCTTTTGAGAATATCGGTTATTATAGCCTTCTGGTATTTTGCTTTATCCTTGGCTTGTCTTTTTTTTTACCATTTTGGTATAAACCTCATCATCCTTCTGGAAGCTATGGCTAGATGAGGCAATAGATTCTAAGCTTTGCTTCTTAGTTTCCTTGAATTTGATCATTTTGTCAGATAGATATTTGTATAATATTTTAGTTCTCTTTTCGTGTTATTTTATCAACTTTTGCATATAATGAAGATTAAAGTTGATGTCAGAAACGTTTCTAAAATCTGTATGTCCGAATATTATTTCAAATGGCTCAAATCTAGTTATTGAATGAATGCTATAATTATAAGACATTATGACGTATTTCATAACTTCTGCTGCATCTGTAATTTTTATTTGATATTTGGCTAGGGTATAAATTACAATGAGAGTGCTATGAAATCTTTCAACGATTCCCATTGATTGAGGATTGTTTGGAGTTCCAATGTACTAGTCAATTTTGTAAAAGCTAAGTAAATTATTAAATTCTGATCCGGGATCACAACAAATTTTAAGGGTAACCCGTAAAGTGTAAAATACTAATACTTGATCAATGCTTTAACTACCTCGTTATAATCTATTCTGAATAGGAAGAGATTGGCCAAATTTACTTAATTTACGAGACGTTGTCACTATTTTCTATAGGCTTAGATGTAGAAGATGTTGAGTAGATTATGTTATCATACGTGTATTCTACTTGTTCAGGATCGTTAATATCATTTACGTTTAATGTATTTAATTGTATCCTAGAAAGTGCATCAGCATTTGTATTTTGTTTGCCTTTCTTGATATATGATGTCAAAATCATATTCTTGTAATCTAAGTCTACAACAGGTCAATTTGCTGTTGGGTTCTTTAAGAGAGTAAAGCCATGCTATTGGTCTATGGTCTGTATAAATTGTAAGCCTTTTTCCGTAAAGATAGGGTCTGAAATGTTTAACAGCCCAAATTACAGCTTGTAATTCCTTTTTAATCGTGTTATACTTTTTTTCAGCAGAATTTAAAGTCCTACTAGCGTATACTAGAGGTTTATCGCTACCTATTAATCCTTGGGATAATACTGCTTCTAATGCTACATTTGAAGCATCAGTTGTAAGTATAAATGGTTTTTCGAAATTTGGATACTGTAAAAGTGGTGTGTTTATTAATAAACTTTTACATGACTCTAATGATTCCGTAAATTCTTTAGTTAACTTAAAGTTTTGTCCTTTCTTTAATAAAGTGGTCATTGGTTTGGTTAATTTTGCGAAATCAGGTATCAAAATTCTATACGCTATTAGGCTTAAGAATTATTTCATTTCTTTAGTGGTTTTTGGAATTGGATAATTTAGAACTGCTTCAATTTTTTCATCTTGTGACTTAAGACCTTCTTTTGTTATAGTGTGTCCTAGATATAACACTTCTTTTCTTAAGAATTTTGATTTATCAAGTTGGATTTTTAGATTTGCTTGTCTCAAAGTTTCAAAGACTCGTTCAAGCTTGTTAATATGGTCAGACAGATTTTCTGAGAATACAATGATATCATCTGAGTATATGATGCAGTGTATTTCTTGTAGTCCGTTAAGAATGCTATCCATTGCTCTCTGGAATGTTGCTGGCGCTGTTTTTAGGCCAAAGGGCATTCTTTGAAATTCGTAATGAGCGTACTGGGTACTGAATGCTGTCATTGGTTGTTCTGCTACATTTACTTCTATCTGATGGTAAACAGATGCTTAATTAATAGTAGTAAAATACATACTGTTTCCCAAATTGTCAAATATATCCGTAATGTTTGGTAAGGGATATTTATCCTCAACGGTTATTTCGTTGAGTTTTCTGTAATCAATCACTATACAATATTTTTGAGTATTAGAAGCATCGACCTTCTTTGGAATGATATGGACTGGAGCACTCCATGGAGAAAATGAAGGCTTTATATTATTCTGCAAAAGTTTGTCGACTTGTGTCATGATTTCAGCATTTTGAGATGGAGACTGTCTATATTGTTTGACATAAATAGGATTTGTATCTTTTGTCCGAATATAATGTTTAATTTCATGAGTAAAAGTTAAGGGAATATCTTCGTGATAAAAGATGTCACGGTATTCATAGTATATTTTAGAAATTGCTTCCCTTTCTTCTTCATTCATGTGATTTGTTTCAAATTTTTTTAAATTTTAAATTAAAAGGTTTTTATCAGATACCCAGTTCATATTAAAATTAATATTATTATCACATTCTTTTACTTTAAATGGAGAAAATATTTTTATTTTTATTTCTTTGCTGGTTAAATTTAGAATTGTAGTTTGAGCGTATCCGTTTTCACAGTGAATAGGAGCACAAGGCATTATGACGCCCTTTGAAAATTCTAGACTATCTATAATTGCTTCTCCGCATTTTAGTTCTGTTGGTATAATAATTCTTTGCTCTGTTCTAGGTTTAATAATAAATGTGAGGATAGGGACCTTTACCGAAGTAGTTTTAGATAAATTTAAAGGTATTTCGACCTTTGGTTTAGTTAATATTTCTTTTTTGAGATTAATTGTAACGTTAAGTTTCTTTAACAAATCTATTCCTATTAGTCCGTCATAAGTTTCATCTATATCATAAATAAAAAAATTATAAGAAAAATCATCTTTGAATACGTCAAAAAGAGGAACGTGAATGACTTCGTTATGAGAGCTGACCGCATGTGTTGTAATAACATGGAAGGGCTCTATGGGTTTATAATCATTATAATATTGATTAGTAAGTTTATTACTTAAAAATGAACATGTACTTCCTTTATCTAAAAGTAACTTTGCGTTTATATTCGGGACGTTTATAAATGGTAAGTAGTTTATCTTCTCTGTGGGTTCTGTGAGGCTTCCACTTGAAAATTTTGTTCAACAGCTTACGAATTATTTGGTGTTTCCCTTCTTTGAAATGTTTCCGAAGATGTTTGACGCGAAACAGATGGTCTTTGGTGAGCATGACAATTCACTTGTTGATTAGAACGACTTGACTGCGGGCTAACACGATTCTCTTGAGTTCTGTTGCTCTGCCAGTTATTTGGTTGATTATTTTGAGGGACGAATGGTTAAGTATTCTGCGGTTGGTAATCATTTTGCTGACCAAAAGTTTGTACGTTACACGGTTGATGATAATTTTGAGGTTGATCTCTATTTCTATAATTATCGGCTTGATTAATTGGTATGCCTGGAAATCCTAGAAGTTCTGTCTGTCTGATTTACCGGTCTTTGGAATTTCCTATTTTGAATTTGAGAAGATGGAATATTCAACTTCCGGTTTCTAGACTGAGGGTTCAATTCATTACGAAGTTTGTATTGCTTATCGAAGTTAATTTCGTCTGTCACAATCTCTAATGCTTCCTCTAAAGTTCCAGGATTTTTAAGTCGTACAATTCTTAATAAATTTTGTGGAAGATTATATAGAAAAACGTTTAACGCGGTATGATCATATATTGACATTTTTGTTTCCCTAACTGGACTCGCATGATTGGCCACTACCTTTGAAAACAAGTGACTCTTAATCGATCTAATTCGAGCACAGAATTCTAAATATGTTTCCTCGCGTCGAATGTTCATCGATTCAAGTTCTAATTTTAAACATTCTTCTGATTTTTTATCACCAAAATGTTGTTTAAATAATTTTTTAATAAGATGCCAGTCATGTAATACGTAATCGTTCTCACTTATTAAGGCGGCAGCTTTTCCTACTAATCTTGAGGTAATTACTTGGATGTGTTCATACCGATCTGACGACGAATCAAAGTGGGTTTGAATAACAAATTCGCATTTCTTAAGAAATAGATTTAATTGCTTACTATCGCCAACGTATGTTGGTATTAAGTCAGATATTTCCTTAAGGCTAGTCCTTGGATTTGGACTCGCGGGTGCAGGCATTTTTGGATATGCTACGGATTGAAACGCGGTACTAGGACCCTGTTGAATTCTAGATATTTCGGAATAAGTTGGTAGACGATTTTCATCATCCTGAGAATCAGTTGGAGAGTACGTCGAAGGTACGACTCCGTTATTATCATCTTCAGCATAACCGTGCTGTTCTAAATGGTCCGGTGCGTAAATAGTTTCGCGATGGTCCCCTAGTGCTGACATTGTCGGATTATTAGTTTGTGCTAAGTCAGCAGCTTGTGTTAAATAATGTAAAAGTAAAGTTATACCCGTTGCCGAAATTTAATATATTCAATAAATGTAAAGGCCAGTGAACTTAAGTATGTTTAATCTCACGAATGCACAATTTGAATAAAAATCAATAAAATTAGAGTCAACAACCGAGACGCAACGAGACTCCGTTACAAAAATTAATAAACGCGGCTAATATTAACCTTCAGCGTTTA
Source organism: Apoda limacodes (assembly GCA_946406115.1). Taxonomy (NCBI): domain Eukaryota; kingdom Metazoa; phylum Arthropoda; class Insecta; order Lepidoptera; family Limacodidae; genus Apoda; species Apoda limacodes. The sequence goes on from OX291559.1 coordinate 17,536,594, forward strand.
CTAATCCCCTTTTAATATATGCGCGCTTTTACGACTTTGCGTAAATGAAAATTTGATTATTAAAATTTAACACTTTAAAACGTATAAAACCGTAAATTGATTAATAACTATTAAATTTTTACGAGTTCTTAATTTGATTACAGATATCACACAATCGCACAATGAAATAGTAAAGTTCTTAAACTAAGGAAGAATAGGGTTTGGTAAAGAAGGAAGGGTGATTATCTTCACACTATGGATCCTTCCTATGCTGTCAGATCTCCTCTCTTGTTTAATTGTTTTTTTGAATAATAATTAATTTTTGTGTTGTCTCAATAAAATAATTCTGTACCGGATATTAAAATTTTGCAGGATCGCTCCTCTGATAAATCTTAAAAGAACAGGAATCACAGGATAAACAGTTGAAAATTATCACTTACGTTTTATTCTTTAGTAACCTGTATTGATTTCCTTCAGACGGATCCTACCGACTGCGCCAGTGAAGTTGTGGCTCCTTTTGGGTTAGACCACGTATCCGGAGGACGTCACAAGTTCAGATATTTCTCGGCGAAGGTGATGATTCAAACTTCAGTAGTTGGAGTACAATAAAATATATTTGAAGTAAAAATTTTAGTAACTTTATGATAATGCTCTTCAGGGAGAGACTACTCTTCAGAGAGAGGAGGGTTGACAGAATGAATCGTTGGAGACGCAGCTACAGTGTAAATATCCATGTCGCCAAGGTTTCCGATATTATTCATATGGTTCATAAAATATCTAATTTCCGATCAAAGTCACGTAGACCTCATTAAATCTCCGATAAAAATGTCGTAGAATTACTAATACGTGTAAAATACAATGCATTTGTTCTTGGACCAGGATTAAGTAAAATAAAATTATGAATAAATATGCGTCAACCTTCGCTGACAATGGCACATTAAATAGTTTATTACAATGTTGCAAGTTGCGTAATATAACTAGTTACCTCTCAATATTTCATTTCGTAATAAACAGACTTTGTGCTGTATATTATTCCGAATAAGTTAATAATCTTCCTTCGTGCGCAGTCGGCTAAAAATACAGTATATTCTATGTATGGCTTATGACTGGTGTCATAACTTCTATGAAGTACATTTTATAAAAAATTTGGAAAAACCAAAAGTGCACGCCTCATAGCGGTCATTCTCATTTAAAAACAAAATTCTAAAACAAAAACGAAAAAGTTTTTTAAAATAAAATAAAAAATAAGGTGAGGAAAAAATATACTATAAAATAAAAATAAAATATATATATATAGATATACAGTATACAGTGGTATATTAGTGTTTTTGTAAATTATAATTAAACGACAGTATTTAGAACGCTAATATTAACTAGGAATCAGCACAGTGTAATACTTTATATACCTGGGTCGAATATGGCCAGCCGAAAAATATGGCCACATGCCATTATTTCAAATACGAAATATTATAATAACCTGAACGCGACCATAAATTGTCGCTAGTGTAGCGTGTATCCGAACGGCGTACCTGTCACTCCTCCCGCGCGCCCGCTAGTCGCCCAGTGTTTATTAAATGGAAACGAGTTTTAAGGTTATAAAAACATCAAGTAAGTATTGTCCTGTATTTTGTTAGTTTGAATTTAAGAATCTTTGTAAATCACATTATGATTTTGTGTGGCGATTGTAATTTGATATTTCTTTGTTTAATTACCAAAGTAATAATGAGTTTTTCATTCCTGATATGAAAACGTAAAAAATGAATGACTGCAAATATACCGTGTGGCCATATTTCCTATATTAAGTAAGTAGTAACCTTTTTTTTTGTTTTAGACCATGGCACGCTATAAATCTAAAGGGATTAGAGGTAATTGGTCAGAAGCATCAATGAAACAAGCATTAACTGCAATCAAAAGCGGTAAGATGAAAATATATACGGCTTCAAAGCACTATAATGTGCCAAGACGTACTTTGAGGCGTTATTTACTAGAGATAAAGGAGACAAAATCTACATTGGGTCGGAAACCGCTTCTTAACCCTGAACAAGAGAAGATTTTAGCATCCCGTATTATTCGCCTGTGCAACGTGGGATACCCATTGACACAACGTGTACTACGTACATGCGTAAAGACATTCTGTGATCGAAATAACATTTCAGCGTCAGATGGAGACTCGATGGTGGGACGAGATTGGCTGAGAGGATTTTTAAAACGTCATAAGAATATCAGCAAGCGAAAGGCACAAAACCTAAACCCCGCAAGGGCGCAAAAGTTGAATAAAACCGTTGTTTCTGATTATTTTGCTAAATTAAAAAAAGTCTTGGAAGATAATGACATTATGAATAAACCGGAACGCATATTTAACATTGACGAAAAAGGTTGCCAACTTAAATTGCACAAATCACCAGAAGTTTTGGCTGAACGTGGATCTAAGAGAGTACATTTAGTAGCATCAGAACACGGCGAGAATGTTACAATAGTTTCATGTGGCAATGCCTTAGCCCATGCGATTCCGCCTATGATTCTCTTCAAAGGCAAACGCATGAAGCCAGAATGGATAGATACCTTACCAACCAGCTCAATAGCCCAAATGACACCCAAAGGGAGCATGAACTCTGAAACGTTTGTAAACTGAATTCATCATTTTTCGAAATTTAAATTGCCCGGACATTGTTTACTTATCTTCGATGGAGCCAAATGCCACCTGGACTATTCGATTGTGGAAGCAGCAGCAAAATTTGAAATCAAGCTTTTTTGCCTTCCTAGTAACACCACGCATGAATTACAGCCGATGGACAAATCGGTATTTCGATCCTTTGAATATTACTGGGACGAGGAAGTCTTAAAGTACTGGTCAGTACACGAAGACAGGAAAATAACAAAACAACGTTTAGGGATGTTATTTTCCAAGGCGTGGGATAAAGCTGCAACACCTGCTAATATCAAATCTGGATTTGAAGCCACCGGAATTTTCCCATTTCATCCAGAAAGGATACCCGAAGAGGCATACGCTCCTAGCATACCTACCTTTGATTCCACAATACCTGGCCCTTCTCAAAATCAAGAAAATAATGATCCCAATGATAGCGATAGTATTACTAGTGAGAATTTGTTGATTCCTTCTCAAGGAAATGAAAATAATATTGACAGCGATGCTGCAAATGCTAGTGAAAATTTGTCAATTCCTCCTCAACAAAATGAAGATATCATTGACAGCCACGATACTAATGCTAGCGAAAATGTGTTGATTCCTTCTCGTGGAAATGAAGATCCTTTTGACAGCGATGCTACTAATGCTAGCGAAAGTATCTTAATTCCTCCTCAAAGAAATGACGATCACACTGAAAGCAATGATGCTGTTGCTGGTAAAAATCTGGTCATTCCTGCTCATGTAAATGATAATCCCAATGACAGCACCCCTTTTGATGTCAGTGGAAATCATTTCTTCTCTGTTGAAAACCCGGTGCCTATACTGCATCCAGATCAAAAAGATTCCCAGACACGTGGACATCTATTGCCAAACACTGCAAATCGTTCTAATAATAATTCAAAGCACCCAACTCAAGTAGATAGAGTTTATGATGATTTCGATAGTAGCGAAGAGATTCCTTTATCCAAGTTAAAACAGCACAAGAATAATAGAGACTCGAAAACTGAATCAAAAGTCTGCTCCACTACACTAAAACTAGAGCAAAAGCTATTAATAGTCTGGCACAGGAGCTAACAAAATCAATGTTTACAGAGAAAAATAAAAAGCCAGGACCATCCAATGCAAGTAAACAAAAAATTGAAAATAAGCCAGGTCCATCTAGAGCGTCTTCTCAAAAAAGGAAACAATATTCTACTAAAATGAACAAGACTGAAGCAGTCACTTCTAAGGTTAATCAAAAAGGCAAAGGACATACTAAAAAATCTAAAAACTCTTGGTATTGTTACGTTTGCGATGAGGATAGAATAGCAGATATGAGAATATGCTTTTTATGTCAAACATACGTCCATGAAGACTGTGTTGGTTTAACAAAAGAAGACACTGATAAATTTATTTGCACTCGGTGCAGTCAGGACTAATTCTAAATATTTATCGCATTAGATTTACCTACTTTTTTCTAGTTTAACATATCAATGTGATTTATCTATCAAGGATCTCAAAGTTTACGTTTTATTTTTGATAATTTTGTTGATTATCTATAAGTATAATATACTTAGCATTTTAAGTTTAAAATTAAGAAAGACTTGTTGAGTCTCATTGTTGACTTTATCTTTTAATTTAAATTTTTGTAAAGGTACTTAGTTCCTTATTTGTAATGAATATCGCCAAAAGAATATCTTTTAAATAAATCTTCTATTAAAATATAATAACTATTTTTATTTCATTTTATTTAGAAGTTTTTTAAACTAACTAATTCATACAGTAAATATGGCCACATGTATGGGCATATTTACCTCCCCCGTCGGAAATATGGCCAATTTCTATATTTTTTAAAATATTGCAAATACTATTTTATCATTTGAAGTCTTTACATTTTTTTGCCTTTTTTGTAAAGATAAATAACCACTCTTTAGAAATGAGTGCTAAAACTTTCTTGTTTTAGCTTTATTATTATTAAAAAAGCATACCAAACCTTAAGGTGGCCATATTCGACCCAGGTACTTATCAAAAACAAAAGTATTCCGGTAAGATGAATTTTTAGACCAATTTCTCTGCCCCATACATGGTCACATAAACACAGACTCACGGACGTCCAAGAATGATTAGTTTTAATGTTATTATTTATTATATTAAACAAATTAATTGTTTATAAAATGTACCATATGTGCTAGACAGATTATTTAACTTCATATTAGTGCACTCATATTATCCTGTAAGTGTTATATTAAAAAAAAAAGTCATTTAAGTTTCGAAAGACTGGGTTTTTTGACATGTCGAGAGTAGAGCACTACCTCACCGCTCCGCTTATGATGCGTGCAATATTATCTTTGTACTAAGAGAAAATAAATAATTATTTAATATCGCCGACAGTTAGCTGCAATAGGACCCTTAAAATTTCCAGTTTACCTTTCACTTGTTACAAGCGACAACCTCTAGACTAAAGCACGGCAAAGCAAACACTAGCAGACAAAATTAACATTAAAGCAACTCGGCAACGGTCGCAGATGCAAACAACACCAGCAACCTGTGCTGAATACATGATACAGTTGAGTAAAGTTTATTTACTGCTTTGCTGTAAATACGGCTGATAAAGTATCTTAAGTATATCTCAGTATGTGCTCAAAATATTACTCCTAGTGACTTATAAAGTCCTAGTACATAAATTTTACAAACACACGAAATCTTCATAGAAGTAAGAAATACAATATAAACATACATAAAAATAATCCTTCTTCGTTTATAACATCCTGAAGGTTGGAGTCATAGAAAAAATATATTATACATTTTATATCTATGGCTATATCATCAATATAAATAAATAATTTCATAACAAAGATGCAGTCAAAAGATTAACCTCTGTCACTAGGACTTATGGGTGACGCTCATTACGAGTGTATTTCCAGAGTAAAAATGTAGTTGGGATTTTCATCAGCCAGACTTGTGCCTCGATAGCTCAGTGGTAGAGCACTAACACGGAATGTAAGGGTCGCAGGTTCAAGTCCTGGCTCGAGGTTAATCTTTTGACTGCATCTTTGCTATGAAAGTATTAATTTATATTGATGATCAAATATCAAATTAGTGTTACAAATGGTTATAAATTGCGAGATTTAATGAAAAATTAGGCTTCGTTTTTATACTAGATCTTTCCAGCGGCTGAAAATGGTCTGAATTTGGTTATCTACGTTCCTAGGTGAAATCGTTGATGATACTTAGTAAGTTTACTATTACAAGCTATAGCTGGTATTTTGTTATAGTTATCTTCACGGGAACTTTTGAGTCTTCCGGGATAAAAAGTAGCCTATATCCTTCTCCGTCTCTTCAACTATCTCCAAATACTCCGGTTCTGCGTGATGTAGTAACAAACACGCTTTTGTAATATTAGTGGTAGTAGGAAGTAGGATTTACAAAACTGATTCATCATTTTTTACAGTTCCATACTAAAAGAGTCCCGACCTGACTCTATTACTAAGTTTACGCTGTCTTTATGTTTGCTTATCCCAACCTTACAAAGATTTAGTTATATATTCACTTTAAAAATAAATACATAATGGTACGGAACCCTAGGTGCGTGAGTTCAACTCGCAATTGGCCGGTTTTTTATTTTTTCTCTTATCATCTTCTGGGTTTTAATAAATAATAATAATATTTATATTTCATTTTTACGTAACCACAGTCTAAAACAATTATTTCGTATAGTCAGCCACAGAAGGCGTCTACACAGAGCAATCATAAGGGGGTTTGGAGCGCACCAGACTAGCCTATACCGTCACATATGCCTAGTCGGGTTCGCTGTCCAACCAGTCATATATTTTCTTGTGGCGTCATGACTGTCTTGACGTTGTCGGTCTTATCAAAGGCTATGCCTGACTATCTGAAAATCAATGTCTAGGCTGTGACGCAACTTAGCAAATCCACATCTTGTGTTCTTTAAAGTAAAGAGTTGCAAATGACTCTTACCATTTAAATCTTTAAAAGATTTTCGGAAAAGAAAAGTGATTGAAGAGTGGGATTTACGGTGTGAAGAGTTGTAAATACCTTCTTGAAATAAGCCCCAGACATTACTGTATTATATTACGTTATAACTCAGACAGTTTTTAACGCTTTTATTTTTGTTTTACCTTGTTTTGTCCTGTTTCTGCTACGAAAATAAAAACAGCGAACATTTATTACTGTAGATACATTTATCAAATTAACGAGCTGAAAATACAATAAAAGACCTAAAAATAATAGGTAACTATTTAAGGGTAGTAATTTTCACATTGTTTATTATTCTTATGTACCTATATCCCAATAAACACAAAACTGCATTATTATTTGTCACATAAGGTCCACACCGGTAACTTTAGCATTTATAAATACTTATTAGAGTACACTCGAACCACAAAAGCTTACAAGTACCCTTTTGCCTGTATATTGACTCTATAAAGCACCCCAGAGAAAACATTGTAATGTTTGTGAGCGTGAATATAATCATGTGTTTGATATTATAATGTACACTCGACGCAACATAAACAAACACCTGTAAACGCATCAGTGTTCCAGGCAGAGTGACTCGTCAAACAGGGCGACTACAACGTGTGCCACGACGCCTAGCACTGCTGGATAAAAATCCGCGAGTCATGGGCCCAGCTTATTCCCCGTCGACCTAAAAAACGAACTCTCGGATCAGAAATTTGGTCGCCGGCTAAAAGAGCTTTTACTGACTCAATCACTGTATTCTGTCAAAGAATACAGTGACCACGTTTGACATTTTTAATATTTGTTTGTTTTTGTTTTGACATTTTTATTGATTTTATTTATGTTTGTTCTTGTTTTGACATTTTTATTGACTTTTAATTTTTATTTATGTTTGTTTTAAATTTTGACATTTTTAAATCTTTGACTGAATATTGATTCTATGTATATGTTTATTTATAATTGTTGACGTTTTATCTTAGAATATTTCTAAGACTTTATTTTTCATTGTGATTTTAATTTTTATACTTGACGATCTTTTTGTGAATTGGTTATGTATTATTATTTTAATGACATACTGTAATTTTCGATGAGAAATAAATGACCTAAACCTAAACCTAAAACCATAACTTTTTTTTTGTAAATACTTACATATTATACACACTCAAACTCAAGACAAACACATTTTTTTTTATCACATAAATGTTTGTCCAATGCGGGAATCGAACCCACACCCCATTTTTTAAAATTTTATTAACCTATTTTATTCTATAATTTTTAAGTAAACAGACATATTTTGAAAGCGCGTGAAAAATTAGTCTACTTCATATGATGTTTTACAATAAACTTGCTGTCCCAATCAAATATTACGGGCAAGTAAAAAAAAAAGGTTTAACTTCAAAAAACTAATATTTGTTAAATGAAAAATGGATCGCGCACAAACAATACTACATAAACAGCGTGACTGTTGCAATTTTGCTACTTGTAAATTTTCAACATCATAGAAGATGTCCTAAAATAGGTAGCACCCACTCCAATAATGAGCCATTATGCTGCATAATAGGTAACACCGAGTATAATAATCAGCCAATGCTCAGGTCTTCGGGTAACAGTTACCATTATAATGCTCAAATAATGCTAATATAATGCAATAAGATACAGTTACACAGCTAATAGCTGTTTAATTTGATCAAATCAGAGTTTTATCAGCTGAAACAGCGCTGCTAACGCTCTTATTCAGCAGGCTTGTACAGCTAAAGATTCTATTGTAGACAGTGATTTAGGTGATATACAGCGGTTCGGTGTTACTTGGAATATTTACTACTTTTAATACATTCTTGATACCAAGTCAACTTCGTTTGTAACACGATTTTGTATTAACTAGTGCACTCTAGAATTATTTTTTTTCTATAAATAAAGTCATATAGCTATGTAATTGTTGTGAATTTGAGTCCTTTTAACACAAATGGTAGTTTGTGAAACAAGGCGCAGCCAAGCTCAACCGAGTTTCACAATAGCCTAGCATGAGTTAAAAAAAATTACATATAGTAATTTTATTATAAAAAAAAGAATTCAAAAGTTTTGGCTAAAGTTGGAATTGCTCGTTTGGCGCGTAGTTCATATTTTGCACCTGTTCAGTGTTATACATAGGTACTTGATACATAAGGCGCTCCATTACCGCTTGTAAGTTTAATGATCACGCGCTTTACCTGAAGGAACGTAAAATTAACAAAGAAAAAGCCGGTAGGGAGTAATTAAGGTCTTAGCATTATATAATTAACCGCACGTAATGACACTGTTTACGAGTAGGTACCTAAGTGCGATAAAAACGTTTTAATTTTGGAATTTTTATTTAAAACTTACTTAATATTATAAATACTAACCTGTAACCACATTTGTACTTTTTAAATCAATAGCAGACCGCAATTATCCTACAAATAACAAAAAATAAAATTGTAAAAAGTTTTTTTTAATATTCCTTTACAGACATGAAAAGTAACTTATCATTTATCTTTAGTGATATATGTTAAGTGTCTTTATATTCCGCAGGAGAAAACAAAACAAGGGAAGAGAATAATAAAAGCGTTGGAAACGGTGTGAGTTATGAGGCAATATAGAGTTACACCTGGGTAAGGTAAGTTGCCGACAAGAATATATCGTAAAGTATGTATGAATTATAAAGGAACAGATCTTACTTATTCTTTGTATATATTACCGCTTGTATAATGGGATGTGTTCTCCGTACCGCTTGTCATCGGCAGGGAATTCATCTTTCCACCTTAAAATCTAAATGGTCACATACAGTGCGGTTTCAGAGCAACTTCCTCCCGCGAACACTTAGATTGTGTAATGGAGCTCCCTGCCAAGGTTTTCTCCAAGGACTATAGTATGAAGTTCTTCAAGAAACAAGTTATTGGGGTATTAAAGGGTAGAGAAGTAATACCCTAAGTGTTACAAGCGTCCATAGGCTACGGTGACCGCTTACCATTATGCGGACCGCAAGCTTGTTTGCCACCTTAGCGATATAAAAAAAGGAATTCAAACGTCTGTTAATAAAACAGTTAACTCTTAACGTTTAGTCTATTTATAAATAAAAATCCATTGCAACACATTTATGATGGAGCATCATTTGAAAATATCTCAACCGATTTGGCCGATTGCTTTTGTTGTTATCGTAAATTGCCTGGAAAACATTTGTGTGAAAAAAAAACCGCTTAACAGGCATTACTAACTAAATTTAAATTTTTTGGACAACTAAAATATAATGTCTGTGTTCTTCGGGTATAGTTGAGACCCTGAAAAACGTGAAAACACGATTAATGAACATTTGTTCTATAGAGTTCTTTTCTCTGTTTTTTTTTTTTAAGTTTTGGCAAGTCCTAAATGCTATTAGTTTACAGCTTTGATAAAGCATAGCCGTGATAGTGCTTTAGACCCTGAAAAAACGCATTTTTTGATAATGATTTGTAATAAACCATTAATTTATTTCAGAAAATTGCGATCTAGCTGCACTAGTCACGCACGCTTAGTTACATATAGCGTCATCCTTGTTTTTACTGTTTCGTAGTACCAGTAAATCTGAGCAAGTTTCTAACCGTATTTTCCTGTTAAATATGACATTTATAAAATGAAAACATATACTACTTAAAATCTTTTATATTTACAGAAACGAAGGGACAACCTCTAAACTCTTCGCCTTTTTTTCAGTTGTAACCCTGTTACTTTTACATTTTTATCAAAACACTATTAAATTATATTTGTCTACCTTTAAAAGCAATGATCAATAATTGGGTTTTCGTGTTTTTTCTAATTATGTCTTTATTATAAATAAACAAAGCATTTAATTCGGGGCGCGATGTTTACTTGCAGGTGGTGCGGCTCATAGAAAAGAGATCTGAAGGTCTTTGGTGAATGGACAAGCCCTAAGTGGGAGACGGACCCGCGTACTAAGTGAAAAGGATTCATATGATTGTAATAAAATTTTAGTATGTTGTTGTTCAGAGTCTGCAGACGTCTCCGAGGAAGGTGTCTGAATTAAAACAATACTTTGACAATAGGTGGCGTGGCAAGTCGTTTCAACAAAGGAGCATCAACGTTCACCGGATATGGGTGATACAAAAGGAAAATGTGTGTGAAAAGAATTGTCTTAATTTTTTTTATACATCGAACTGGCCTGTGATTTAAAAAAAAAATAATGGCGAGGTGATTTGCGTTATTGAGAAAACCTCTATACAAGTTTCAGCCGTGGCTCACTGGGGCAGATAACCTCAAGAACTGGCAGAAATAAATAAAATTCAAATGTTATTTAGAAATACTCACTTATATTATTAACTCAAATATTGGTACTGTCCTTATATCCTGTATTTAAAGATAAACAAGAAAAAGATTGCTACTTTTTGCTACTTTATTAATTATGCGGATGTTTATGGATATTTGTGAAACTAATATTATTTCTTAAATATTTTAATGTTAAATACGTAATACATAATATTAAATACTTTATACAAAACGAGAATAAACTTGTTGATATTATGAAGTTTTCTAGAAAGGATAACTTTAGGGGCTAATATGATTTTAAGCAAAGGAGCTGGAACATGTCCTATATGGTGAGTGGTAAGTTGTGATTAGAGTTATTTAGGTATTTTAAAACAGAAAATACCTATTCAACTTTAAGATGGAGTACGTATTTACTTCACATAGTCCTATAATGAAATAGTATAAAATGTTTGAATCCCTTTAATTTATTTGATGCAAGTTTTCAAGGTAACTTGCCTCGGTGTGCGTGGGGCCATTTGTATTTTATTGATGGACTCTCCTCACGGGTAGTCCTTTGAACTCTACTCATCCAGCAAAGGTTTTCTTTTACGGCCTAGCCAGTAGGTAATGTACGATACGAATTGACGACATTTTACAAAAAAAAAATCACCATTGAACTAAAAATTTAATTTTCATAAACGTACTTACAAATTATATCATCTCAAAGAACGTCTATAAAATTATTCTAAATTTAGTTATTATGGTACACGTTTTTGACATCACACAAACTTATGTTTAGTAATAAACTTTTTTTTCCACTTTACTGTTTGTGAAGAACAATTTTACATCAGTAGGTTATACGCTGCCAAAGCTCTGTTTTATTACTCTGAAACAACACTTTACGCAAAAGTTCTAAATAAGAAAACTTAAAAAAATATAAAGAAAACATTAAGATGATTTTCAAAGTTCTGAGTGGTTTGAAAGTATCTTTACGAAAAATGAAAGCAATAATGTAAAACTGTTAGGCCCAGAACACATGGTGAAACGCAAAAGCGACGAAACAGCAACTTCTAGTTACTTTTGAGTTTCATTTGAGTTTATGCCATGGACTCCTTTGAGAGACCGCACATGACGCAACCAGGTTGAAACCGGTTTAAAACGCGTTGCAAATCAGTTGCATTGAAACCGGTGTGCAGGAAACTCATGAATGCGTTTCATCGTTTCGTGGTTCTTTTCGATGCTACAAAATGGCTGATGACGAAAATAAAAACATTTAATTTGTTTTGGAAGTTCAGAAGTATCCTTGCTTGTACAATACAACACTATCAAGCTAGTCAAGCAGCACTGACACTGATAAAGCATGGGCAGGAATTGAAAAAGCAATGAAGATACAAATACATAACCACAACTTCTTCATCAGAGAAGAGAAGAGATCTTGAGACATTGAGAAATTTTACACACGTCTGTTCTCAAAGAAACTGAAATTATTGTGATAATTTCATCACATTGTGGTACAATTAAGGTTGCACCGTCTGTGGAAAACGTCTGAAACTAGTTTCAAATCAATAATTTCAAAAGCGTTTCGTTGCAGTTGCATTTTACCGTCTGTTCTGGGCCTTAGGGTTGCGTATCACGAAGAAAAGTAAGTAGGTAAAATCATTGTGTCGCCTGTCTGTTTGTTTATTTCCTAATTATCAACACGTCTGGCACGATTTCAAAACTTTCTTAATTAAAAAAACTTTTTTTTTAACCAACTTTAAAACAGAAAGAGGTTTTATGTTTGACGAATATATTTTTTTTTATGTATGTCTACCGATTATAATTTTTTTTCATTTGAAAGAGTATGCTGCTGAGGAAGTCCCATATTAATGAAGTAAATTTAAAACTTAAACTCTTGGAAAAAAATAATAATTTATGTTAATTTGGAACTGGTGAAACAAGCCTTTTATGTTAATGATTGTATAAAAAATTACTACCAGTATGGACGTTTTTAGTGTAATAGTGTAAAAAAAAAATTAATTGGTCACTCGAAAGCAAAATATAAAAACTTTTTAACAAAAAAAAAACAACCGAATTCAAAAAGATGCACTATTTTTTTACCTTTTGTTAAAATAATTACTTCTTGTCAAAAGTCTGGTCTGAATTATTGTTTTAAGTTGATATCATGCAAGTGAAGTGTGTTTTAATCAGTTAGGTACATAGATACCAACTACAACCTGTGATTCAGATCAGATTTTTGGCAATAAGTAATTATTTCTACAGTTTTAGTGGATCTTATTGAAGTCGGTTGTTTTTTTAAGTTTTTTTTTATAAAACTAACGCCAATATTTTTTATTTTACCTAATTATTATATGTTGTTTTAAACTTTGAATGAAACATGAGATTTATCTCAATCAATTAATCAGCCTATAGCTGAGCAGGCCACTAATACATATAATGATATCAGTGAGCTACACGATAATAAAATACGTTGCGAACATCCGAGCTTAAGGAAATTACATAGGCAGATAGTTGCCTTTGAAATACCTTGAACACGGATGTACGAGGCATATGCGTGCGGGGAAAGTGATTAAAGCGCTTAGTTTAGAGTGGACATTCTGATAGATTCGGTGACCCGGTGCCTCCGCCTTTATCATCGTGCAGCCACCTTCAACTACCTTTATCAGGTCATCGGTTCACCTCTCGGCTGTCGAACCACACTGCGCTTACCAATCCGTGATCTCCACTCTAAGACTCGTCTGCCTCAAGGGTTATGAGTTCTGCGACAAATATGACCTGCCCATTGCCACTACAGCTTGCGTATTCTGTGGGCGAGGTATTTCGATGGCCTAGTTTCTTTGTCGGATTTCTTAATTTCTGATCATATCCTTCAAGAGAACTCCGAGCATAGGCCGTTCTACAGCTCACTGAGCGGTTTGAAACTTGTAGATCAGGCCAACTGTCATTATCCACTCTTCCACGTCATAGGTCATGGCCGGCAGGTAGCATAGGTTAAAGATTCAGCAAGAAGTATTGGTAGGGATTTATATGTTGAATTGTTCTCTGTCTTAAGGAATAAATGTAATAGACACAGTTATTAGTAATAATCATTTTAGTTGATGGAAGTAAAATGTACTCAGTACCTACATACATACAGATTTCCCATGAGGGTACGCAGAGACCATTGACTACCACTTGCAACGATCATGGCACACTTCTTTAGCTTCATCTACACGCATCAATGCTTTCATACCTTGTTCGACGGTTTAGAGTACCCTTGACCTCGCCTTTTTTATGAACGTCAAGCCAGACATACCTCTCAACGCTCTCATTTTCACAGCATTAATTCTACTTTTGTGCTTTATTTGCCATACCCAATATTCACTCATACATCAGTGTTGGAACTCTTGGAACTAACACACCCTTATGTAGTTTCTTATTCAGACAATTTCTGACTGCTTATAAAGGTTGTAGTGTCCCATTAATCACAAATGTAAACATACAAATCGATACTTCGAAAGGAGTCTAATTAAAAATATAAAACTTAAAAGATATAAGTTTGAAACTTTTAATTAGTTTATCTGACTTGCCAAGTTATTGCAGCATTCAGTTATGAAATCAGCTGACTTTAAATTTGCTGGACTTAGTAGTGCTAGAACTTAAAAGTTTATCGAATATTACAGTTCTGTTATTATATTATATTCTATGGTTTATCCTAAGTTACTTGCATTTTTTTTAATATAGCTAGCGTAAAAAAAGTTATACGCACTGAGTTGCAATAGTTTTAGCGCTAACCCGTTTATATTTGCAGTGTGTAATTAAAAGAAAATAAAAGATCATACACTTAAATCTATTTCCAATACTCAAAATTATATTGACTGCTCTAATGGAATGCCACTTCACGAAAAAAATGGATATTGTCCAGAATGTTGAAGAGTATTAATGACGTTTAGGCCTAACAAAGCCTTGTCATATACAAGCATCTATCCAGACACAAAAGCGGTCCTGCTTTGTAGAGGAATTTCACGGACTACCCTACAATATACTTTTGTAAAAATTATTATATTAATTAAATTGTGATAAATTTACACAATAGTGTGAGCTTTTCGAGAGTTTAATAAATAAAAGACAATCTCCGAAGATGATATATATTCTACAAGTATGTATGGACAATATGACTTTGCACTTTTAAATTAATGAATTTAAAATTATATAATAAATTCGTTAACTAAAATAATGACTTTCAATCGAACACACCCGCAACGCTCCGTCAAGACATATCTAAGAACAGGGTGACACAACTTAAACTGGCTTCAGATACCTAGGCAATTTCTGCTGTGATAAATTCGTCAGGTCCTAAATCTTAGTTACAATTTCGTGCACCTACCATGAAAAGTTTTCTCAAAAGAAATTGTGTTGTGCTTAAATTTATACATTTAATTCATATCATGAAAACTTTTTGAATATATAATTAACTAGAATTTCATTAACGTATCTATAGATATACTTTTTATGAAAATGGCAAAGAGCGATATACAAGTATGATAATAACCAAAATAATGCTTGTTAATTAGTTAGTGAAACGCAGTTTGTATAAAAACAAATTTACCCCGGATTTATCTTTGGTTGTTAAACTAAGTTCCAATATTATTCGTAAACCTTAAAAAATTGTATTTGGCTTTTAGGTTAAAGATAGATATGTTTCATTGTATTGATTGTGAAAAATCATGCTCTAAAGAAGGAAAATAGGGAATGAAACTTGTATCGAAATTAGAATATTTTTGTTTTACGAATTTCTACGTGAGACAAGTAGCGGGAATAAGCTAGTGTTTGTATCATGACATAAGCTATGTTTCCAATTTATAATAGTCAATGATAGATAAAAAAGTACTTAGGTATAATCTCGTTATTTATATGAAACGCAATTTAATGTTAAAAAAATGCTATTCCGAGTGCTGACGTGTATTAATTAATGACTGCTATTCCTAACAATACCTTGTGATGTATGAATAGCAAGAATACAAAAGAAATCCTGTTGCGTGCGGAAAGCTAGGTATTTGTATATTTATTACAACAAAAAATAAAAATAAAAATGAATAGCGCGGGCACATATAAAATATATTTATTTACCTAACTACTATTTCTTTAGAATTTTAAACGACGTTTATCAAAAGAATACGATTAAACAGCGCCTCAAGGCGTTCTTCATACAAACACCACCACTATATTTCAAATAAATGTACTAGGAATCTTTTAAACTATGCAGCGGTTTTTTATTTGGTTTTTAGGGTTCCGTATGTGAAAGTTTATTATTAGGAACCCTATTACTAAGGCTTCGCTGTCCGTCCGTCCGTCTGTCACCAGGCTGTATCTCATAAACCGTTATAGTTAGACAGTTAAAATTTTCACAGATGTATTTCTGTTGCCGCTATAACAACAAATTCTAAAAACAGAAAAAATAAATATTTAAGGGGGCTCCCACACAACATACGTGATTTTTTGCTCGTTTTTGTAGATAATGGTACGGAACCCTTCGTGCGCGAGTCCGACTCGCACTTGGCCGATTCTTTTATCAATAGGTAGGGTGATTGAAGAGTATGATTTAGCCTGCCATCTCTAAAACTCCACAATTGTACGTCACATTTAATTGACTAGAAATTATTTGAATGCTATTGATCTTATATATAAACTAGGTCTTGGTGACCTTTTGTGGCAAAACTTGTAGCATGTAAAGGTTTGAAAAAAATATATTATGTTTTAAATATTGCTTTTGTCCAGTGCATTACCTAATGAGTGATTTCCATTCATATTTAACGCATAAAATATCTAAGGTGGCAAAAATATTTCAACGGAACATAAATTCCTAATATTGTTAATATTGGTGTGGCCACATACAACGTTTATTGTTCCCGAGAGCTTTTTAAATGTATTCCATTTGGCTGAACTCCAGTAGAATATCGAATATATTTGCTGCTAGGCTTTGCTTAAATGTAGTTTTAAAAGTTAGAAACTTCGAAAAACAAAACGTGTTTTTATTTAAAGAAATATAATGAATATAAAATGTCTATGGAGAAAAGATGGGATTACTATGTCTGCATGTTTTCCAACGCGTGGAGGTGGAAAATGGGCTTTAGTATCAAATACTTGTCCTCCCTCGAGGGGGGTCCGCCTTGTCGTGGCAAGGGAGCTGAGTAGCGCCGGACAATCCAGTCCGTGTAAAACCAAGAGACACCTACGTACTACCAGGTCGACCACGTAGTGGTGGGGGTCGTAGGGAGCCTTCGAGGCCAGACCGCTCCGGTAGGCTGCTCCCTAAGCATCAAATTGGTAGTTCGTACACCAAGTTAGGCCTAGTCAGACGGGAGCGATGGCCTTGGCTCCCCGGGTCGCAAGGAGTAAATCTCTCCAAAAAATATCGCGTTGGGAAAGGGATCTCGGGTGTGTGTGGGAAACTTTTCTTGCCACTCTATCGGGGCTTCGGGCGGTGAAGGTTTGCTGGTCCTGCAGCCGTAGCACTACAAGGAAGTCTTCAAGACCTGATTTCCATAATATACAAACTATTTACATAGGTTCAAGTGTTCTTTGTAACCCTCGAGATGCGAGTCAGACTCGAAGTCAGTGTCAAAAATCTTCACTTCAAAACACAATAAAGGGCAATCATGGATTTTTGAACGTATTTACTTTTCTTAGGAAGACAAAATAACTAGCTTCTGGGACTGTTGTTGGAGAAAATTAAGTTACCAGAATTAGATTACTAGAAACTACAACTAAAATAGAAATTTCAATAATTAGGAGTTCTTCGTATACTAATGATTTAAAAAATTCAATTTAATTTACCAAAAAACATATAGACATAAATTTATAAACAAACAAAACAATTTTGTTATCACTATCATGATACAGTAGGTATTCGACTTTGAAAATCCCCCAAATGTTTTCACAATGGATCGTGTTTGGCTGATCTCCAACAGGATAACGTGTCCCACAGCTAATGTTTGTGTAAATGTTGCCCTGGGTGTTTTATCTTAACTCTATTGTGCCAATAAAATACCCAATCACTTGAAAATTGGTACATTGTTACGGTAAATGTGTGCTTAGTTTTAAGAGGTGTATGTATATAGCAGCTGACTAGCGAATTTCGAGAATCCAAATTTTGGAAATATTACATTAGGTTTCGCGCCAATTGTTATAAGAAAAAAGAAACAACGTTTACCGGGTCAGCTAATACTTATAAAATCTATATCATCTTCTATACATATAAAATGCTTTGTCCTGAATGACTGACTGACGGATCAACGCACAGCCTAAACCGCTGATCCTAGAGATCTGAATCTTGGAGGGTATGTTCTTTGTATGACGTAGGAATCTGATAAGAAAGGATTTTCCGGAAAAGTCAAGTGCGAGTCCGACTCGTGCAATATGGGTAAACCGATTGTAATGAAATTTTGGTAAGTTTTTATGCACACGCCGGGGAAGGTTTCTGAGAAAGTCAGCTAGTAGATATATAAAAGAGTAAACTGACTGACTGACTGATTATATCAACGTACAGCTCAAACTACTGGGCCCAGGCTTCCAATTTTGTTCAAAAGATTCTGTTATAACGTAGGTGAGCACTAAAAAAGGATTTTGCAAAAATCATACCCTATATACGGGAGTAAAATGGGGGTTAAAAGTTTGTATGGAAATCAGTCGCTTTTGAAGCTAAACAAACCAAAACCAAAACTTGGTATTTGGGCCTTACAGTTGAAAATTAAGATTTTTTAATGACAATTTCAATATTTCAATGCCTAGGGACTTGTAATGCAGCACGGAGGTTTCCGTTGTGACTTGCGCGAGCACTAAGAACGGATTTAAGGTAATAGACGGTAAAATGGGGTTTAAAAGTTATTCTAGAAATCTGTCACTTTTGAAGTTAAATGCACAAAACTTGGTATTAATTAGACCTTAAGATTAAAAATGAAGATTGCATTTTGTCCGTTTATGGATGATCCTCTAGGTATAGAGGGTAAAATAAAGGATGAAAATTTGTGTGAGAATTACGTTATTTTTTTGTGTCTAGACTTGAGCACAAAGCTTCCAGTTATAACGTAGGCGAGCACTAAGACGGGATTTTGCAAAAATCATCCTTTAAGGGAGTAGAACAATAGGGGTTAAAACATTGTATGGAAATCCGCGATTTTTTAAGCTTAATAAAACTTGGTATTTTGCCTTTAAGTTAAAATTATGAAAGACGTGTTTTCGTTTTTCGAAATTCATTGCCTAGGGGGCAAAGTTATAAATGAAAATTTGTATGAGAATTTAGATAATTTTAATGTCGAGACAGAAGTTGCACACAGGTTCCAGTTATAACGTATAGGTAACTATTAAGAAAGGATTTTGCTAAATTTATCCCCTAAGAGGATAAAATCCGTAATTTTGAATAGGGAAATTGGTATTTAGCCTAAATTTAAAAAATTTGGATTGCTCGGTTTCACTATTTTGTAAAATCATCCCCTAATGTCTAAAAAGGGTATCTGGTATATTTTTGTAGGAAAATCCGATAAACATTTTAAAAAGCTATTTTTTATTAATAGCCTATGCGGACGAAGTCGCCGGTATAAGCTATTTAATATAGTTAATTAATCGTCATTCAGTGTAGGTTTACTACTTTCTTAACATAGAAAAGAAGTGTGTACTAGCACACAACTATAATTCATTTTATTGGGCTACTTATGATTCAAATGGCGCAAATAGGCAAAGCGTAATAAATGATACCATCTATCAAAAAATATGCTAAACTGTTAATAAGTACCTAATGTTATCGAAATAGAAACGATATTGAAAGACATTGTCATTAATTAAGCATTAACAATAAATTAATCTTTTGATGTAAATTTGATTAACTTAATTTTAAAAATAAGACGTTGTTTAAAGGCAATACAAACTCAATAGAAATTACACTCAAACATGGGAATGGATTTTTGAACGTGACTATACCTACCGTCCAACTTCGAGACTGAGGTAAACTAATGCATCCACCCCAGATGGGCAGCATTCGAAAAACTGCGTCATATATTTCACTTGTGTTACCTCAGTGCATAAAGTCAAAAGTCTTCATCCAGTGATAAGTACATACAACTGTTCTGTTGAGTAAACTGAAAAGGGGTAGTTCATCCTGAGATAGGGTTTCTCTGAGTGAAAAGTGCCGAAACAAGAAAATACAAAGAGAAACTGTAAAAGCTGATAAATCATGGGATGAGTAAGATAAACTGCAACATTCTCGCAGATAGTAAAACCAATTAACAATAAAGAAGAATGGATTTGTTGCGAAGATTCCAATCCAGTAAACTTAGGGTGGACTGACGACCTACTAGTGTCATGAAAAAGAAATCTATACACAGCAATTTTAGCGGTTGATATGATGAAAAATTATATGTTCGGAATTTGATTATATTCTTATTAAAAAGGGTCATTAAATCGCTCCTTATTGCAAAGTGAAATTAAGAAGTTACTTAATGCTGTGCTGTGAAGTAGTACACTTCGGTAGTGTATTCAGTAGTACAGTCGACTCCGTGGCTCAGTTTGTCATGACCCGACTGATGTATCAAAGGGGGTGGGTTCCATTCCCGCACATAACAAACAATGATTTGTTGAATATTTGTGTTTGTCTTGAGACTGGCTATTTCTATGTACAATATGTATGTATTAACAATAAAAAAAGTTGAATGTATTTGTATCCGTTTTCTGGTATCCATAGATTTGCTTAGTTTGGGACCAGATGGCGCTGTGTGTATTGTCCAAAAATTTTATTACGTTACCAACGTTGAATTCTTCACAAATCCTTTATTTTTATAAAGGAAAGGAATTCCTTAAATCTACGATATATATACCTACCTAATGACGCGTATAAAAAAGAAATAGCTCGATAAATTTGTACACATTTGTCTGCTGTCATTTTGTGTAATGAAGTCACGCACGGTTAACGATTGTCTTTGTCCTTTGCAGTTTCATATTCCATTAAGACGTCATATAACCTAAGACGCCTGGTCTTCCAGAAATAAAACCCAGATAAAGTGTGATGAAAATAGACAATTTCTCTCTAGCTTTATTCTTATGATATTTCTTATTGCCTTAGCTGTTGTTTGTGTAAAGAAGAAATAAGCCATGGACACAACGTTCTTGAGCTAGTCGAATATCATATTTTTAAAGCGTCATAAGACCTCTGAGTGCTTTTATATATTTAGAGCTTTATAAGGCCTTTGAGTACTTTAATATTTTTAAAGTATCATAAGGCCTCTGACTGCTCTTTTATTTTTTAAGCGTCATAAGGCCTCTGACTGCTCTCATAGTTTTGAAGCATAATAAGGCCTCTTAGTGCTCTTATATTTTGCAAGCGTCATAAGGCCTCTAAATGCTCTCATATTTTTAAAGAATCATATTCATAAGGCCTTTTAGTGCTCTTATTTTTTTAAAGCGTCATAAAGGCTCCGACTGCACTCATATTTTTAAAGCGTCATAAGGCCTCTGAGTGCTTTTATATATTTAAAGCTTTATAAGGCCTTTGAGAACTTTAATATTTTTAAAGTATCATAAGGCCTCTGACTGCTCTTTTATTTTTAAAGCGTCATAAGGCCTCTGACTGCTCTCATAGTTTTAAAGCATCGTAAGGCCTCTTAGTGCTCTTATATTTTGCAAGCGTCATAAGGCCTCTAAATGCTCTCATATTTTTAAAGCATCATAAGGCCTCTGTTTGCTCTCATATTTTTTAATATTTCTATTTATATAAACAGAAAAAATATCATCGAAAACATGAAAAAATCAGTGTTCCCAAAAATAAAATAAGTTAAAAATATTGTTTTGATACTGAGACGTTTTGATATCTAGCAGTCGGATACCTACAGTGAGCCTTCAAATCCAAGGAGAATATGACTGTTGTATCATCTTCAGAGTTTTTGTTATAATTTGGGTAAATAACTTTTGTCCAGTCTAGACTTTAATTTATTTTTCTGCTTCCACTCAGAAAACGTATTTACCACTTACTTTTTCTGAAAGAAATCCTATACTAATATATAAAGAGAGCGGATTTTGTAAGTTTATTCATATAAATTAGTCTGGTAATCTCAGCACCCGGAACCGCTGCACTTTTGGGGTTTTTTTTACTATTTGAAAGGTGTCGTCTGCCACACTACCACAAACAGAGAAAACAAATCGCGATAATGGCAGATAAAAAGAAAAACCGACTCACACTTGACGTTTTTAAGTAGCCTATATCCTTTCTCGGGACTCAAGCTATATTCATGCCGAATTTCATCTTAATCGGCCGCTACAGCGGTTTAAGCGTGAAGAGGTAGGAATCAGACGGACAGACTGAATAAATACAGATTTTAAGCCAAGCCACAAAACCCAAAGTTAACTTTAAATCGCACTTATATTATGTAGCTGTCATCTCCGTGACTCACTGGGTAATGACCCGACTGCTGAATCAAGGAGCGTGAATTCGATTCCCGCACAAGAAAAACATATATAATTTTAGTTTCTCTTGAGACTGGGCGTTTTCTATGTATAAAATAAATGTATGTATTTACGAAAAAACTATATATATATATGTATTTGTATACGTTGTCTGGTATCCACAGCACAACCTTTGTATAGTTTGGTATCAGACGGCGCTGTGTATAGTGTCCAAAATTATTATTATTCCTTATTATTAATAGGTAATTATTTTGAAAACGATTGATAGACAAAAACTTATTTAAAAATTTACTCGAATCACTGTTTCACTCTAACGATCGTATTTTTTTTCGACAACGTTTTACTGATTTTTTGCTAGATTTATTGTCTTTCTCCGTCACACAAGGCAGCAATTTTATAGCGCTGTCTCAACTTACGTCACTGCATAGGCGCACTTTTAACCCTTGAGGTGCCTGGTGGATAAAATCACACGGCGCGCCTGATGGGTCTGTCGGACCCGCAAACAAATTAGTTTTATTTGTTATGTAATAGGTAAAATGCCAAATAACTAGTTTTTATTTATTTTGAATCTTGTTTTTATATGATTTATAAAAAAAAAATTACTGTCTTGCAAAGTTTTCCTCCTCCTGATTTCAAATAAGAAAAATTAACTCTTTTGTTGTTCAACTCAAACAAATCAAGAATATAACACTTTTTTTAATAGAGATCAAAAATCAGACTTCACTTTAATTTAAGGCACAAATTAATCAACTTACATACTATTTATTATCTTTAGATATAAAAAGAGATAATTGCATATAACTACTCAGTATTTATCTGACAATTGTCGCATATAAAATTTGCGTGTTCCAAGCAAATGTGATTCGTGCAAGCGACACAAGTTTACTTGGACTAGCTATCTTTTTACCTGCCACTTTTTTACCTGCAACAATATTCTTTACATGGACAATGTACCACAAAAAACATTATACATAATTAAAAACAAAAATAATTACGTACCGATTAAAAGTTACGCCACGTGCCCGGTTGGGTCGCGCAGACCAGGGCGCACTCAAAATGCGTGTTACTTGGACGCGTGCACGTCAGACCCACCAGGCACGCCAAGGGTTAATATAAAACGCAACAAAAGACTCCGTTACAAAGTGTAAAACAAAACAAAAGGTTCTCATATTTATTGAACTTGGCTTCAGTAAAAATGGCTAACGAAGTGAAAAACGAGCTTTTATAGCTTGAAGTAATAGCAGTGTAAGAGAATAATGAAGGCTTAAACACAAGGGAGTTAACGGCGTAACATTCTGTATTCACGCACACCTGCGAGAAAACTTTGTTAAGGAACATACACACTGCTTTTAATAGTATTTTTCATTAATTCATACCTAAAAAAATATCTCAAGTTCGTAGGTTTTATTTGAAAAGATTTAAGAATATTGACGTAGATAAACATTTTATGAACTTGACGACTGAATATTCCCAGAGCTAATGTCTTTCCACGAAGCAAGTTGAACATTGCTGAACATTACGTTTGGGAGCTGGTAAGTTTCAGATGCACGCTTGCATCATTCTAGTAAGCTTCCAGCAACCCTAACATGAAGCCCTAACGGCCGCTCCAGAAATATAAGTATATAATATTTATGTGATAAACATCTGTGTCTGTCTTGAATCTGGGTGTATTAAAGTATGACATGCATGTATTTATGTAGTAAACACCCTTGTTTGTCTTGAGCCTGGGTGTATTTTTTTTATGACATGCGTGTATTTATGTGGTAAACATCTGTGTCTCTCTTGAGTCTGGGTGTATTTATGTATGACATGCATGTATTTATGTAGTAAACACCCTTGTTTGTCTTGAGTCTGGGTGTATTTTTTTATGACATGCATGTATTTATGTGGTAAACATCTGTGTCTGTCCTGAGTCTGGGTGTATTTATGTATGACATGCATGTATTTATGTGGTAAACATCCTTGTTTGTCTTGAGCCTGGGTGTATTTTTTTTATGACATGCGTGTTTTTATGTGGTAAACATCTGTGTTTGTCTTGAGTCCGGGTGTATTTATGTATGACATGAATGTATTTATGTGGTAAACATACTTGTTTGTCTTGAGCCTGGGTGTATTTTTCGTACGACATGCGTGCATTTATGTGGTAAACATCTGTGTTTGTCTTGAGTCCGGGTGTATTTATGTAGGACATGCATGTATTAAAAAAAACTATATAAGTATTTGTCCGTTGTCTTTCATAATTCAAGCTTTCCTTAGTTTGGGACCAGATGGCGCTGTATGATATGTATAAGGTTATTATTATTGTTATTATTATTATAATATTAGTTTAGATACTAAATCTCAGTGCACAAGAACCTTAAGGACGCTTAACAGAGTCACGCTCGGTTAACGAGACACGTATCCTTATAATATTAGATTACGTTATGGTATGGGTTCGCTTTAAACGAGCTATTGTCACGTCGCTCTAGAATTACTTTATTGCGTACCTTACCCTCAGCTGTGAATTTAATCAAATAGCTTGGGTAATATAATCAATTATAACTATGAAAATGTAGTGTAGAATTTTGATGATTTAAGTTGTGGAATGAACTCCCTGCTGACGTTTTCTCTAGGAACTGCAGAGGGCAGTGGTTGCGCCGTAATGCTTAATGAATGCCCTCTAGTGCTTATATCTTACTAAATTATTGTGACGCTGATTCGTGGACTGGAGTCCATATTGCCCACCTTAGACGCTATTGCGGTATTCGATGGATGCACTGCGTTTCATTCAGTTGATGCCAGGCTGAAAGGAAGGATCAACGTAGAGTGTGGCGTGCTGTACAACCCCATAGAAAGCAATTTTGTATTATTTATGGGAACTGCGCACTACCTCCAGATAAAGTAAACCTATGCAATTTTCTCCCCAAATCCTTATGGACCGATTATATGCAATTCAAAGGTAAGTTGCTGGCCAGCACTCTAAGTCCAAACTCTAAAATAGGCACATAAAGCGCCTATATCCCAGAATAGTCAAAAATAATACACTAAAATATAGTTCAAGCACATTATACGTATAAGCGGGAGAAACGTTTACAAAACCATTTATAACACAATGCGGAAAAGCGTGGGTTCACAGCGAGTTCATATGACGAACGTCGTTCTCTTGATGTACAGCCAATCACGAGCCGTCTTGTTGGGCAATATGGACTCGACTAAACGAATCAGCGACACAATAATTTAATAAGATGTTAGCACCTGAGGACATTACTTACAATGTAAGCATTGCGGCGCCACCAGGAAGTGATTAGTTATTATATTTTCAAAGGTTCGGCAACGTTCCGTACCATCATCTATAAAAACGGCAAAAAAATCACGTTTGTTCCCCTCAAAATATTTATTTTATTCAGTTTTTTAGTGTTTGTTGTTATAGCGACAACAAAAATACATCATCCGTGAAAATTTCGACTGTCTAACTATCACGAGAGATACAGCCTGGTAAGAGACGGACGGACGGACGGACAGACATCGGAGTCTTAGTAATAGGGACCCGTTTTTAACCCTTTGAACCCTAAAAAGGACAAATTTTATGAATATGGAATCAGATAACTAGTACGTATTTGTTATTTAAAAACAAGAATATTTGTGTATTACTCATCAATGATTATATTTTTTGAGAGAATACATTGTTTGGGAACTCATAACTTCTCTCAGCTTTACATATAAATTTATTTACAGAGTTTAGGAAATAAACATAATCATAAATAAGCATATTACGGAAGTGGTTTATCGGAGGCGAGGTGGAAGACTAGTTCCCTTACATACTAACCCAAGGGGTTGGATAATATGCCCACTACGGTTTTAAAAATGGCAAAACTGTCAAAAAGTACCATTACTGACACATATCACAAACCAGTGTATAAAATCAGGTGTTTTTTCCCAAGCATTCAAAAACTCTGTCACTCATCAGCAATAATCGTCATCATGATATGTCCTTGATACATCGATCTGTGGAATATCCGATCTGACACACTTATCGGATTCAGAGTTGAACCTCCTTGACTTCCATATTTATAACTTCATTTTATTACTAGGTGGAACTGCAAGCACTAAATATTATTCTAATTATTAAAACAACGCGAGTGAAACCGCTGACAAAAGCTAGTTTTAAATAAAGTCGTTTTCTTCGATCGGGATCTAATTTGATTCCCGTCAAGATAAACTTTACCTACCTCGGAGTTGGGACATTGAGATGCAAATTGTGTTTTAAACTTGTGTTGTGTTCTAAGTTTTTAACTTTATTCAGAAAAAAGTTGTAATGTTTAAGCAAAAACTTTCTAAATCTCCGTACTTAAAATAAGTGTTTAATATTTTTAATATCTACAGGACAGGCATAAGTAATACTATTCATGACATGAATTTTTCGGCATTCGTTCCATTGTATCTATTTTTCTTTGATGTAATTATTTTAGGTCGAATCTCCTTTGTGTGGCACTGTACCAATTCACTGGTCTACAAATTTTATTTTTTGTGTGCCTTTCAAATAAAAAACTGCATCTTCATGCTAATATGTGGTGTATACTGAATACGAAGATTCTAATGAAATTTTAAAATATGTTTGGATTAAGCAATATCACAAGTATGAAACACTATGACATTCATAAAAACTTAAATGAACATAAACTATTATTGTTTTTAAAAAAACCTTAATTTATTTAGTTTTTGTTGTTGGTTAGCGGGCATCGCTGGTTACTTAAATTTACGTTGACATGTAAGTAGCAAATTTATTGGCACTTTTTCACAAATATTGGACGTAATAAAAATTGTACATGTCGCAAAAAATACAATAAAAGCTTAGAAACCTTCACGTTTTAACTTTAACTGGTAAACACTCCTCCTATACAAATAGCATCGGAGACTGCATCAAATAAAAACGTATTATTAATTTATTACCCAGATAAATCACTTGATATTAATATATTACCCAGGTAAATCACTCTATATAATTATTTATTACCCAGGTGAATCACTTGATATTAATTAATTACCCAGGTAAATCACTTGATATAAATTTATTACCCAGGTAAATCAGTTGATATTAATTTATTACCTAGGTAAATCTCTTGATATTTAGAAACCTCACATTAAAATTGATATTTTTCATATAACATAAATAACCACTAAGAGCTATCAGTTCCTTTTGCTGAAATTAGATTCAGGCAATTGAAAACTTCAAATATACTATAATTTTATGTACAAAGCAATTTTGATGTAGACCAGTAAGTATGCTTATTATATGTATGTATACTTTTCTTGGCATTATGTTTGCTTATTATATGTATACTTATCTTATAATTCATTTAACTCAACGTCGTTCGGTCTGTTTGTCCATTTATGTTCTTTGCACGGCGAAACTAATAACCGATCTCGATGTTTGGTATTGTCATAACTTGGAGAAAATGATAGACAACTCAAAAAATGTCAGCAAACGTCCTTACTATAGTCGAGGAATATCTGAAGGAATCCCACGTGTGATATTCGAATTAAACGCACTGTACAATTAACAAATTGTAACAAATAATTTTTTTTATATACCACTAAGGTGGCAAACATGCTTGCGGTCCGCCTGATGGTAAGCGGTCACCGCAGCCTATAGACGCTCGGAACACCTGAGGCATAACTCTCGCTACCTTGAAAAATCTAATAACTTCCTTCTTGAAGGTACCCCATACTGTAGTCCTCAGAGAAAACCTCGGCAGGGAGGACAACCCAACGTTCTACAACTGCGCTACACAATCTGCATTTATAATTCGTTTTTTTTTTGTAAAAATCCTATAAAAGGTAAGAAGTATTTATTCAAGTAGGTAGGTAAGAACCTAAATATAAAAACTTTTATTTAAACTTTCAACCACCTTATTTCCTTCTTAATACATCCCTGCGTCATTAAATTCGTTCCTAATAGATAAAGTTGACGCATCTTTTTTTTCGTAGGAATTGGTAAACATAAATTATAGACAGAATTCATATATTTGTAGAACTACTGATAACTTTAACAAATTACTAGTTCTGTAGAAGTAAGACCTCTATTAGCCAATGAGTTTTTTTGTTAAAAATTTAAACCTATTTTAACTTTACTGTATCTACCTAATTAACTTCATGAATTAATTATCTTTAACTTGTGAACATTGTAATTTATATGATAAACTGTTACTATCAGTGGAACTTCTAGAGCCTTAAGTTATTTAGGTTTATCATTTCTAATTTATATTTCTGTGCTTTTTGTATCCCTAAAAATGTTAAATAAAATAGATTTTAGAGAATCTATCAACCAAACTTCAGCTTCGTGAAACAAGTGGATTTCGCTTTGACAGAGCAACAAATATTTCTGACTGGCTTTGGATGTGTGGTCGCTAGTGTCGTTGTAAGTTTACGCCATTTCTTTATGGCTATATGGCGATTATTGTTTTGATTTTTGACCACCGGGTCAGAAATGTTTGCACAATACCCACAAATGTATACGCCGATGAATCAAATACCCACGCAATGATTTTGGGTTTTTCTTATTTATGCACTTTCATCCCCCATGTAGCTCTGTTTTAGTAGGCATGTTACATAGTGTGTTTTGGTTTGTATCACATACCACCATAACTTAAAAACACTTGAACTAATTTTGAGAGTCTGTGGAATTTCTGATTTCAGCTCATTGTAATTTTTTTAGAAAGTTTTTCGAAATTATGCCTACATTTTGTTAAATTCAATTCTTAAGTTGCCATTTTTGGTTTAGAATATCAAAGCACTATTGTATAAATCTGAAAAAAATAAATTACTAGACTAAATTACTTTTAAATATAACAAGACAAACTACTTCCCTGATTAATTCTAAATGCCGACTTTTGAATAATATAAACAGTTGTGTTTAAGTACAAATAAACAAATGTTTTCATTTGCACGTACGTCACAATACCTCTCTACATGTAGAGTAGATTGTATCTATAGTCTTTTGAACTGAGTAGTCAAATCGTGTGAATTCGGAGAGCTATCTCTGTTATTGCAGTACGCAGTCCCCAGGCACTTCTTTGACTGAACACTGTTTGGCTCACTTCCAAATAAACGTATTACTATGGTTTACAAACTCACCAGTTTATCGTCTTATTTAAAAAAAATATATAAGTTCTATTTTGACGTATAGTTCTTATTAAAAGATATCGGCAAGTCCGTGTCATATACATTGCAGACATGGAAAACTTGTTACCTGAAACTAGGGTTGTCTAGTCCAATGGCAAAAACGAATCCGTTTGAAAACCGTTTTTGCATCGATTCTAATGAAGTTTTTATTGTGCTGCATTTTGTGAACCGCCACATAGATTTGTTATGAAAATTGAGAAAAATTATCTTTTAGCGGTATAGCTCTTCATACATTGAACCGAGAGATAAGAACTTATTGTCGCGTAGTTTTTTCTTTATAATATATATGTTGCGAGTTGTTGGCTTCCAAAGTTAAATTTTTGTGCCTTATATATCTACTTTCTTATATTTATATTCAGTCTGAATACACTTGGTGGCTAGTTTGGCACTGCTGGACCGCGGGGCGTGAGTTCGATTCCCGTATAGGATAAATATTTGAGTGATATCACTTTTACCAGTCGTCTGGTATTCACAGTACCTGATTTATTTAGTTTGGCACCAGATGGCACTATGTGATTTGTCCAGAAATATTATCATTATTATTTATGCTAAAACCGTCTTATGACTATGAATGAAGACAAATAAACATAGTGTTTGTTCAAATACCTATTGTCATGCGAGAAATATGTGAGAACAGTAAATTTTAATATTCATGGTACCTTCCGCAAATAAATCTTTGCTGGAGACAATGTTGAGCTGTAAGACATTGATATGTCCCCTGGGTATGAGTATTGGATAAGCCGGACCCATATCAGTAGTCTGCTTTGAAGTCTGTTTTATTTATTGGCAAAGATATAAAATGAACTACATATGTGAAAACGTTCGAGATTTTTTACAAATAGTGAGAAAATACTATCTATAAATGTTACATGTTTTACAAGTTATAGTGGTGAAATTTGTTAGTTATCAGGGTTTCATATTTAATTCATATTTAAACATATCGGTTTTAGGGTTCCGCAAGAAAACGGGAAAAGTACGAAGATAGAGGGCATCGCGAGGCAACAGAAGGCAAAACCAATGGAAGTGGTAAGAGAAGGAACGAATTTCTTACTTCTTAGCACTTGAAAGGCGAGGCAAGGGAGGGGAGATACCAGTGAACTAGTAAGAAGGAGTGAGGTGGGTAAGGAGAAAAGTAGAAGGTCGGAGGGGAAGAGTATGAGGGAAACGAGTAGGAAGTCGGAGGTCAAGAGGGGGAGGTGGAAAGAGAAAATGGGGGCAATGGAAAGAAGTGGGAGTTAGGGGTAATATTGGAGGAGGAAAGGAGTAGAGGAAGAACTACTTTTTACCCCGCCTAGTTTCCCTTATCATCTTCCCCATTTGCACTCCTTCTAATTACTCTCGTTTCCTCCCCCCTCTTACCCTCTTTCCTTCATCTCTTCATCTGACCTCTCTTCCATAGCATCTTCCGATGCCCACTCTTTCCCCTTCCACCTTTCCCGCTCTTTCCCCCATTCTTCTCAACCCTCAGCCTCGGTACCCTTCAAATTTAAGATTTTAAATAATAAAAAAAACTTTTAAATGTCTACTACCTAAGCACGGAACTACCTCCACGGAAGCAAAGGTTACAAGCCATTTTAAATGAATCAATAGACATATAATACCTTTTTTTATACTATTAAGTACGAAAGCAAATTTTTAAACAAGCACCACTCTATTTGAGGTTAAGAGTAAGCACAGACATACCATTTAAAGATTGGTTCAGTGCAGTTAGTGTTACAAATCGGTTCATGATGACTGCACCGCCTATGCGCCTATACTAAGGATATATATACTTGTGTACAACAACCTATCGTCATTTTCATCATTAGAAAAAGCTATAAATGATTACTAAAACAATCATTTATATAATTCAATCGCATGCACCTACTTAATCTATTCCTTTTTCAAATAAGAGTAGAGGGTGTAAAAAAATGGACCGGCAACATTGGTATTATAAATTTTTGACCATTCTTAACTCAAATCTATTGGAGGAATACGGTCCTTACACTTTGCATACTTATTTACCTCTAACACCCCGTTTGTTACTTTAGTCTTAATTTCGAATAGAACAGTGGCCCTATGGTACAAAATATGTTTTAGGCCATTGGACGTCTGATTTGGCTTAACGACTGCTGTCATTTGATAACAAATTTCGGTATGCTACCGGTTATTCATTTAAACTTTACTCCAAATCAGGGTTTCATGATATATATAATGATATTCATTCTTGGATATATATCAATTTTCAATTAAAAAATTTGCACACATAAAAACGATCACGAACCGCGTGAGCCTGCGTGTGAACTCTAAATAAATGACAATTAAGTCGAATACAATTTGCGAGTATTCATGACGTAGTATCGAGAATCGTTTGTTCACTCGACTCTTAGAGCGGGTCAAAAATAATTGAATCTTTTAGAAACTCACGACCCGATCGATCGCGCCGGGTATTAATTGAATCAAATTGATTCCATCGATCGTGATCGACACAGGTCGTGACAATTTTTAATGAGTGTTCACTAAAAAAAACCAAAATAGGAGAATTGCTTAGATGCTAACCTTTAATTATTCTATTTATAACTAAAATGCATTTGCCTATTTAGATTCAAAAACCTCGCGTGCATGCTTTCCTGTCACATTTTTGTGACCTTTTGTATTTATTTCAAGCTGAATTACTTAAATATTAGCACTTTATAATCACATCATAATAAACAAACTATTTATGTAGGTATATGTACTTATTTAATTTGTTATTCAAAAATTCGCGCGCACGAAGTAAAGCATTTGTTGTGATAAGAGCGGCAAAAGCGGCCGGCGCCGTCGGAACGAAGGCGGGGTTTAAGCTGGCATCAGTATTTTTCTTTACATAGTGCAGAAGCGGCGCTCCACATTTTGCTAATTGTTCATATCAAATCTTCTGTTTCACGTGTGAGACTTTGTCAAACTTTCTCTTTCACACTCGTTGATTTTAGCTCTAGTCTCTGTATTGAAATTCGTCTCATAGGAGCGGAATTGCTAGCGCTCTACTTAGTGAATCAGTCTCGTCAGCAAAATTCCATACTAAATCTTGAGTTAACTGTGTTTGTACAGAATGTTTTTAGTGAAAAGCCATTTTAACATAAAGAGTAATCGCAGCATAATAAATTATTATTTTGCGTAAAATCTAAAACATATTGTTTCTTAAGTAGATAATTATTTATGGAAGTGCGCTGCACCAGCGCTCCTTAGGACGAGCCGCATCTGGTCAGAACGCACCTCTAATAATCTACAAGTGAAGCGGCCACACTTTTAGCGCAGCAACACTGTTTTTCTGCTCGCCCCAGCTGAGGTTTTGAATCTTAACGAAAACTTAATAATATCTGCACTTAAATAATATTATTTCCCGGGCCTGGCTTAGTGTAAACTCAGTGAAAGTGTAGTACCGAAATTCGTAGTGACAAAAAACACGCATTTGCCTACGACGAAGAAATAAGCTCCGCACCTAAAGTTTCTACGCCTTAACATCAGATCCATCTTCAGTAAGTTTTCTCTTCCTATCTATAATCTCATCTCTCTTTATTAACGATAGGTGATTAAATAACCAAACTATAAAAGGCGACGGCTGAAGAGTTTCTTGCCGTTTCTCCTCTTCAGAACACCTTTGCTTGTTTCGATACGGCGGTAAATTTAGACAGATTTAGTTTTAAGAGCGGTAAGGACACCCTAGTGCCGATCGCCCTAGCTTTTTGCAGCAGAGTGCAAGCTGCACCGCAGCGAAAGTTAGTCCACGTGTAACAAATAAAAATCCGTATTGCTAAACTAATACTAATAAATTAGTGTTTTTTGAGCAATAAAATTGGGACCGAGGAAATTTACTGGAATGGGCTAACGTTCAGCAGTGGACGTCTCCCGGCTGAAACGATGATGACGATTGAACTAAAATTTATAAAGTGGTAAATTTTCTTGATATATATAAATTTTTCCGGATTTATTATAAATATCGGATATTTTCAAACTCTGCTCCAAATAACATTTTATTTAAGTTATTGGGGATAAACTGACAAACTCATAAGAGATCATATAAGCTAGATTTTTTTTTATTTTGAGGGACAGAGACTCATAGAAAGAGATTAACCGAAAGGTCACCTTCGTATCAGTCCACTGAAGCGAGAAATTGAGCTCCCATCTTTTAATCCGACATAATATTCCGATATAAAGCAAATATGTCATGTTCGTATAATATAGAGCTATATTGCCATAAATTCTATCAGAATTCTGAAAAAATAAAAAACGAATTAATAACCTTATACCTATTAACCAAATAAAAACCCCACTACGGTTTAAAACTTAATATGTATAAAAATGGACGAGGTGCTCACTTTCGTTGTATTTTATTTGAATCTGTACAGGTGAATTTTTCAAGTGCCCACTGCATGGCCAAATCCAAAACAAATATGAGGTATAGCGAAAAGTACTCAAAGGAGTCTCGAGCCCGATTTAGATGAAAACTGAAACTGCATCAATGGATTTTTGAAAAATCAATCATCCAAGCTAGGATTCGAACCCATTGATATTGAAAAAATAAACACACACTGTATTATTACACCATTCGATAGTGGCGCTGATAAGAAATGAATTCTGGGAAGTAATAACATACGGGAAAACTTAAGGAAAGAAAAGGATTGTAATTAACTGCTTTATATCTTAAAGAAGTCCATAATAATCATACCTACATTACCTGTACCTAGTTCGAAATAATGCTCAATATTATTTTCAACACACATTCGCAGCACAGTCATCTTTATTTTATTTTTTATTTATTTAAACACTTTATTGCACTAAAATACAATAGGTGGACTTAATGCCTTAGGCATTATCTACCAGTCGACCTTAGGGTCATGCAAAAAGCTTAAGGTAGTTATTTAAGTAGGAACGGTTATTATCTACTAACATAAACGTAACATACAGTATAGGATTTGAATACATAAATTAAATAAATACACAGATACATATATATATACGTAAATATATATTTAAATATACATACATACACATACATAAACAACTACCTTTATATACTTATATACAACATTATATACTTATTTAATTATTTTTTTTATCTTTTCCCGGAAAAAAACTGGCCAAGTGCGAGTCGGAAACGCGCACCGAGAACGTTTAGTTCGAAATGTGTTTATTACCTATTTGCTTAATAATAGATGGCGCTGTGTGCCATGGCCACCGAGGTCACCGAATCTTAACCCTTTCGAATATTTTCTCATGTATGTAAAAAACAAACTATCTATGGAAAATATTCTAAACGGAAGCAATAATCTGTAGAAACTTATCATTCAAGGCTGGATACTTAGCTCCAGCACAGGAGTGTACCAGAGAACACTTTACCACACAGGTCTATTGACCTAGGTATATTCAACGTCATTTTTGAGTTTGTAGCTTCGGTAAACGATACATCACAGCTCTGGGAAACTCGTGGAGGAACCCGTTGATCACGTGCGTCAGTGTATGGGAATCCAGCTTTTACTAGAGAGTTATGGAATTAAAATGTTAGTCACGAACAGATACTAGACTAGGCAAATACAAACAATAGTTACAATTTGCCTTTTAACATTGATATTAAGATATTCTATGTGTCAAAAGTCTAAGATGTCTTAGAAGTCTAGGGCATCTTAGACTTCGCACACAGCGCCATCTATTATTAAGCAAATAGGTAATAAACACATTTCGAACTAAACGTTCTCGGTGCAAACAATAGTTACAATAAACACATTTCGAACTAAACGTTTCCGACTCGCACTTGGCCGGTTTTTTACCGGGAAAAGATAAAAAAAATAATTAAATAGGTATATAATGTTGGATATAAGTATATAAAGGTAGTTGTTTATGTATGTGTATGTATGTATATTTAAATATATATTTACGTATATATATATGTATCTGTGTATTTATTTAATTTATGTATTCAAATCCTATACTGTATGTTACGTTTATGTTAGTAGATAATAACCGTTCCTACTTAAACAACTACCTTAAGCTTTCTGCATGACCCTAAGGTCGACTGGTAGATAATGCCTAAGGCATTAAGTCCACCTATTGTATTTTAGTGCAATAAAGTGTTTAAATAAATAAAAAATAAAATAAAGATGACTGTGCTGCGAATGTGTGTTGAAAATAATATTGAGCATCATTTCGAACTAGGTACAGGTAATGTAGGTATGATTATTATGGACTTCTTTAAGATATAAAGCAGTTAATTACAATCCTTTTCTTTCCTTAAGTTTCCCGTATGTTATTACTTCCCAGAATTCATTTCTTATCAGCGCCACTATCGAATGGTGTAATAATACAGTGTGTGTTTATTTTTTCAATATCAATGGGTTCGAATCCTAGCTTGGATGATTGATTTTTCAAAAATCCATTGATGCAGTTTCAGTTTTCATCTAAATCGGGCTCGAGACTCCTTTGAGTACTTTTCGCTATACCTCATATTTGTTTTGGATTTGGCCATGCAGTGGGCACTTGAAAAATTCACCTGTACAGATTCAAATAAAATACAACGAAATTGAGCACCTCGTCCATTTTTATACACATTAAGTTTTAAACCGTAGTGGGGTTTTTATTTGGTTAATAGGTATAAGGTTATTAATTCGTTTTTTATTTTTTCAGAATTCTGATAGAATTTATGGCAATATAGCTCTATATTATACGAACATGACATATTTGCTTTATATCGGAATATTATGTCGGATTAAAAGATGGGAGCTCAATTTCTCGCTTCAGTGGACTGATACGAAGGTGACCTTTCGGTTAATCCCTTTCTATGAGTCTCTGTCCCTCAAAATAAAAAAAAATCTAGCTTATATGATCTCTTATGAGTTTGTCAGTTTATTCCCAATAACTAATATAAAATTTTATTTTATTTGGAGCAGGGTTTGAAAATATCCGATATTTATAATAAATCCGGAAAAATTTATATATATCAAGAAAATTTACCACTTTATAAATTTTAGTTCGGTCGTTATCATCGTTTCAGCCGGGAGACGTCCACTTTCAGCAGTGGCCCAGTCCAGTAAATTTCCTCGGTCCCAATTTTATTGCTCAAAAAACACGAATTTATTAGTCTTAGTTTAGCAATACGGATTTTTATTTGTTACACGTGGACTAACTTTCGCTGCGGTGCAGCTTGCACTCTGCTGCAAAAAGCTGGGGCGATCGGCACTAGGGTGTCCTTACCGCTCTTAAAACTAAATCTGTCTAAATTTACCGCCGTTTCGAAAAAGCAAAGGTGTTCTGAAGAGGAGAAACGGCAAGAAACTCTTCAGCCGTCGCCTTTTATAGTTTGGTTATTTAAGCACCTATCGTTAATAAAGAGGGATCTGATGTTAAGGCGTAGAAACTTTAGGTGCGGAGCTGATTTCTTCGTCGTAGGCAAATGCGTGTTTTTTGTCACTACGCCTTTCGGTACTACACTTTCACTGAGTTTACACTAAGCCGGGCCCGGGAAATAATATTATTTAAGTGCAGATATTATTAAGTTGTCGTTAAGATTCAGCTTAGTCACGAACAGATACTAGACTAGGCAAATACAAACAATAGTTACAATTTGCCTTTTAACATTGATATTAAGATATTCTATGTTTCAGAAGTCTAAGATGTCTTAGAAGTCTAGGGCATCTGCAGACTTTTAGGAGGGAAGTATGATTGTGCAATAGGTATTATTTTATGAGGAGAACGAACGTCCAGTGTCTGTGTCCCAATGTGATACCTATGAGATGATCTGGAAAACTGATTGATGGTTTGAAACTCATAGTCCAGAAATTAATGGGCTTAGGTCATTTCTAACTTTTACTATATATGATTATAAATAAATATACTATACATTATATATATATATAAATATATATTTTATAAATATATTTTTACATACACACATCTCCCATTACATATATATAGTTAGTGCAAAATAAACGTAGGAAGTGCGGGTGTGTAACGTTAAATAAACGAAGTGAAAAGACTATCGGTGGATTACCACTTTACCTCGAGTTACCCTAAAATTCAGGTAATCTCCGAGGACACAACTGCGATGGCGAGTGATGATTTCTTTCTTTTTTTTACTAAGATTAATTGTTTAAATTTAACGTTATTATTTTAACTATTTCTGTTTTATTTGAATTATTTATCTACATGTAACTAGAGCAGAGGATAAGAAGTTTTTACAGTATAGAATCATCTATCACATAATTTCCCATATAAAAATGAAAATTTACTTAATTCATAATTATCAGCTTAATAAGCGTCTAATGGAAGAATCCCATTAATGAGAGAACCTAATTAAGATATCTCGACCTGGATCAGACCGCGTAACGGGGAACTCCCCTCCTGGCGCTGACTCACCTTCGGGTTCGAGGCTCACGCTTGTCGAAGGGATGACCACAAGAGCGACAACCCAAGTCGAGCCCACAAGCGGGGAGCCCCTGAGCGTTGGGCGCTATATGGGCTGAGACTCCTTCAGAGTCTCGCCCCAAACTCCCGGTGGAGCAGTTATGGCTGCATCAGTCAACTGGAGGAGTCAGTCAGAAAAAAAAACCAGAATCTTACAAACCACCCTTGATTTCACCATATATACGGGAACCTCCTGAGGTATGTCCAGCTCTAGCAGTAAAATCGATAATTCGAGTTCAAAATAGGAATATGCCTGTGATGAACAGAAAAACAGACCAAAGGATCTTATAAGCGTCCCTTTTTTCTTTTTGAGGTACATGACCCAAAAACAACGCGATTTTTGCCTTAAATTGTAAATCGGAAGTAAAAATCGAGAAGTCGCAGATTTATGGACACCCTATAAATCTGCCCTCATATATATTGTACCTCAATATGTTGACAAAGGATACGCTGAATAATTGCTCAAAGAGAAGATATATTGCCAAAAGTTCAAACATCGGGTAACTCTACCCATATAAATTTGTTTTGGACAAAAGGATATGGCGCGTTGCGGTTCCTGTGTACCTTAGACATTTTGTCCGCGGTTATTTTCGATTATGTACACTTATGTACTCGTTGTCATGCTGTCTGGCTTTCTTATGACATATTTCCCGATACATCCGTAAAAACTTCAGGCACTTTAAATATTTTAGTTTTTAGAAATTTTATTTTTAAATATATAAACACTAACCTTTTTTTTTTGAATATTTTTACTATTTGCTGTAAGGGCATTCAAAGAAAAATACATTTTGCCGCAGGTAAAACTGTGGTGCCGTTTCATCTGCGGAAAAATCTTCCCTTGTGTGTTCTTTTTAATAAATATATAACAGGACAGGTCATAGTAGAAGTTCCCTGTTACCGAATGCACCGGCTAGGTGCTCAGAAGGAGAAGAAAAGATAGAGGGAGTTCAGAGGTCGGTAAAGAAATACTTTTCAAGGGTAAGGCAGGTTATATTAGTATACTCTTTCAATGTTATCTTAACAAACTTTAATAAACACAATCTTCCTAATCACGTAAGGTGATTCTTAACCCTTAAATAACCCTTAAATATCGAAACTATCTATTTACAATGGTATAGACTACCTAACTAGATAGAACGACTAGAGACGCAAGCCTACCTACTCAGATTTCAAAGTGTATATTTGAAATAGTTTATTAGGGATCAAATTCAAATTCAAATTCAATTTAATTTATTCAGTTTAGGCTACAATAATTGAGCACTTATGAATGTCACTACGCCACTACCGACGTATGGTGAGTAGTGTTACGTATGCCGCACGTGGCAGGCACAATGCAAGTTGTACGTGGGCGCAGATCGCCACGTAGCCTTGGTGTGGAGCGGGTGCACAGGCTGGAGCACCGCTACCGCACAGGCCGAAGGTTTGGAGCACTAGGTACTCCGGGCAGGCCGAGGATATGGAATTTAAAGTAACTAGAAAGAATAAGACAAAAGAAAATGTTTTATTTTCTTATGTCAAACCTTTGACAAGATTCTATCCTCTATGTTTAAAATAGTTAAACATATATTGACCTAGTAGTGGATGCCTGGAAACTTCCATCGTTTCTTACATCCTCCGGTCCTTTACCGGAGCCGTACCACCTGAACGGTCGTTCCGTTATAAATATACATAAAAGATATCGCGAAACATACTATGTTTACTTTTAGTTGTATTAAATTACATAAAAAATTACTAAATTAGTTTGTAGTATTGACTACAGACCTAGGATTTTTACGATAACATATTTGCCTGGAATTAGAAAGAGCTTTACTTACATCCTCCAGGACCAAGAGCTGGTGTGATTAGGTAAGAAGTCTTGTGGTCAGACTTGGTGGTCTGATCTCTTATTAATAGTATTTCCCCTACAAAAAATTTCTTTGCATGAATTTAGAAAGAGGTTTCCTTGGAAACTCCCGATTAGGACAAAAAATCCTATTCTATGTCTGGATACAGGATGGGATCTTTTTTGGGAAATATATAGCCTAAATTAGATCCTGTCCTTTATCCAGACATAGCATAGTATTTATGAACATAATTTATTTGTAAGCTGAATATGATATACAACCCTGTAGACTTATATAAGTTATGTGGATATGAGCAGAAGTACGTACTTACATACTATAAGTATGGATAATATATATTATTATAATCAATCTTAGTAAAGTAAAATCATGTCAAAGAGTACATTAAGAACGCTACACTTACTTTATTACACACTTATCAACATACATTCTTACATATACATCTTACGTGGTAATAAAATAACCATTTGAAGCACTCGTAACAAAATACAGAATCTTCTAACGGAGAATGAAAGAGGTAAAATACTTTAGCAAGCTTATTGCTACGAAAACGACCTAACGGTATATAAAACGGGCTTTTATCCTTGGCGAGTTGCCTCCGATTTTAATAAAGGATGACGAAAACTTTAGTCGCTTACTGAATGAAAATTGTAGGGTGTAAATTAGACCTTCCCATTAGGGCGCAGTACCTACCTAACGAGCTCCGCCAAAAGATATTCTTTATTTCCTCTTTGTACAAAACATATTTCAAAAATTTTACAAACTAATTATTTACAACTAGTTATAAGCTATTTTTAGAAGGTTTTAATTGTTTTTAGAATATATCTGTGAGTTGTAGATAGCGTTTCTGCACAATAGCTCACAAGTAGTTCAAAATAATTGATTTATAACATTTTTGAAATGTGTTTTGTAAAAAGAGGGAATAAAAAATATATTTTGGCGGCGCTAGTTAGGTAGGTTCTGCGCATTAAATCCCTAATTTAAAACCCAATGTTGAGAGACCATGCATTTCCATTGATAGTGCTTTCAAGAATACGTGACTGAAAATATTTATTTCCACTAAAGCGGCAAACAAGCTTACGGCCTGCTTCGTGTTAAGCGTTCACTGTAATATATGGAAACCTACAACACAAGAGAAATGACTTGCGCGTTTAACACTTAAATTAACTTTTTTTAAAGAACCCCATATTATAGTCTGCGAAGAAAATCTCGGCGGGGAGCTCATTTCACAACCTAAGCGTTCGTGAGAGGCAGTACCTCTGAAACAGCACACTGGGTGACCATTTAGGTTATTAGACGAGAGGATGAATTCTCTGCCGATGGCGAGCAGTGCGATGAAAAATATTAGCAGTGCGCATCATTTCAAACAAACATATGACATAATTTAAATTTACATACTTGAATATCTAATTTTATAATACGTATTTTTAAACCGTAGGTACCAAGTGCAAAATATAAGGCTTTGGTTTGGAATAAAATCTTTCGACGTTTCTTTCATTTGTTTCGCAACTGTATTAAAAACAGTGCGGGACTGTTATCCCAACTCGTTCCGACTCTTACGTCAGTTTTGTTTAGGTACTCTATGATACTGATTCATGGCTCAAGCGTCGGACCAACATCAGTTGGGCCTGGAAGCTTGTTGGGAACAGTCTCGAGCTATTCGAACTCCGGAATTCGAGACAAAAGTGTATGAAAGTCTGACCTACCTATCGAAACCCTTAAATGTACTTGCATACCTTTTTCTCTCGAATTCCAAAGTCCGAATAGCTCGAGACTGTTCCCAGTAAGGACCCTGGTCGTACTAGCAGATTTCCTGCACTTGTTCTAAAATTTACTTGATTGCTTCTGTAGGTACATAAAGTAGGTAACTTATCTTTAGAAAAAAAATGTAAATAAAACTACATGGTTCCAAAGTTAAATCAAAATATTTATTGCACAAAGTGACTTTTAAGTTGCTTCCAACTTGAACCAATACTGACTACTTAAAAGTGTACAAACACTTTAACAACATCAGTACTTAAACAACATACGACACTAAGATTTTGTTTCAACCTATGTAAGTATTTATACAATTATTCAACATTTATATTATAAAACTAAAGAAATGTCATACAACTACTGTGCGCATTTCTACACAGAATATGTAGGTACATACTTAGTATGTTAAGAGGGGGCATAAACGTAAATTTCCCATGGTATAATTTAATTTTCAGTGTGTAAATTAATTTTAAATAAATATTAAAAAAACACATAAAATGTAGTACATTATAATTTCAATTTCTGATATTACCAATAACATAATGTAATAAAATTTTCTTGATAGAAAAAATCACATATAATTTACTTGAAATTTCATTATAATTTTGCTTAATACAAAACCTGCGGTTGTTATTAGCAAATTTTTAAAACAAATAATAATATCCGAGGTATTAATATTTAATATTTTTACCCATACTACGTTCATATTCTACTTTGTACTGAGATTCATCTGGGCTTTATGCCCTCTCTTAATTATATTCCTTAGTTAATAAGTTAATTGTATTCTAGTTCTTGAAAGCTATATGTCTAGAGTGTAACCAGTGCATTCTTATTTATGTATGACGCTCACTTACAAAAAAAACTTGACAAAATCATCTTAAAACAATTTTTCTGATTTACTACTTTTAGTCAAAACTCAGTAAAAAGGGTATTTATTAGTCATTTAATGTTTTATTATAAAGACAACTGTCACAAAAAACTTTAGACTGAAATGTACTTTTGTACAATTTTTTAGACACTTTTTACACACTTTTGTGTGATAACCGTGGTCTAAAGATATTCCGTAAAATAAGTAATTAGACTTAAAATAAGCATTGAGTTTTGTCTTAACATTTAAGAGAAACAAAGTTTTGTTTTATTGACTTATTGACTTATTTGACTTGAATATTTTAATGCGTTTGATAAGTAAACATTTCATTATAAACAAACACAAATTTTTGATATTTATTTTAATAATTATAAACATTTGTTTTATATTTTATATTTGTTTTCTATTTTATTATTAATTCAGTAGTCTGAAACAGCTTGATTTGAGCTTCTTCAAAATATAACACAAATCACCTTATTAATTGTTAAGGCCGCGCCCTACTCGAATGTGCAGTTTTCTGCTCATTATTAAAATCGATTCCATTCTCTAATTGCATATTTAAAACTGGAAAAAAATAACATGGCTTTTAACATTCTTTAACTAGTAAGTTACTGTATTTGTTTTAAGATATCTACAAAAACATCGCTTTAAGACAGTAACTACCGAACCTCTCGTTTTTCTATTTTTAATTCATAACTCCTTATCAACTAGTAGCGGGAACATTATGTATTTCATGAAATGTTAAGTAACTTTGAAACTAGAAAATTACTGTGTTAGAATTTTTATATCTGTAGTGATATAATTGTAATTAATTATTTTTCACTTTTTACGCTAAGTTGTTCACCTATCTATAACATATTTTTTGTGAAGAAAAATGAGCCCTATTTGAGATTCACATTGTCGATTTCAGCTTAACGCACATAAAGCAAATGTACCTATATGCGCGTTGGGGGCCCTTAGTACTAGGTGTACGCAAAAAAACCGCAAATCGATGTAGAGTTCAGCCGTTTGGCACACAGGTACTTTAGGGCAAAACAATAATTTTGAGCCGCAGTTCTTCAAAATATTTCCCTTTGGGTTATGGTGTCATCATTTTTTTATATGGGATTTAAAATTTTTATCCTATCCTATCAAATGAAAGGGCTTGATGAGCCGGTTCTAAAAATATACCACACTATTACCTTTGGGCTACTTTTTTCTTAAAATCAAAAAGTATTTTCAAAACATACCAAGTTTGGGCCCCTTCAGGTAGATGACGGCTCAGTATTTTTCTCAAATATATACCTTAAATAATAGTTTATATCCTCAGTTTTAACCTCCTGAAAGCAATTTCGAAAATATTAAAATTAAATATTTTTTTTGAATTTTTGAACTACGGCTCGAAATTATTGTTTTGCCCTAAAGTACCTGTGTGCCAAACAGCTAAACTCTACATCGATTGGCGGTTTTCGAGCGAAATTGCCGTTCGACACCTGCCACTACCTCTTAAGAGTACTTTCATAGTCAAACTTGGCCTTTTTCTTGTTTTCGGTAACAGAGGAAAGTAAAATGGGCAAAAGTCTATTGACCTTGGTTTTAGAAATCAAGGTTTAAATATAATTAAATTAAATTAAAAAAATTACCTTTAATGTTAACGGAAATATAGTGAATTTGAAAGAATAGTTTTACAACAACTTATTTTGTATAGGACCATACAAATCTATCTACAGAAAGTTAATAATAACATAGATTACGTTATCCATCATCTATTATGTAATCAAGAGCAGCTTGCTGGATGAGTGATTGTTTTATAAACATTTATAATAGCATTCACAAAAGATTACCCATATTAGCCATAGCAAGCTCAAGTGTTTCATTATATATGTTTATTAGATAACAACATATGATCAAATACATTATCAGATCTTTATAGTCATCTTATTAAATTTGATTTGATTTATTTAATATATGGGGTTTTTCATAAGTAAAAGGGTCAACAATGCGCGAGGAATGCCTCTGGTGTTGTAAGCGGCCAAAGGCACCATCAGACAGACCGCTGGCTTGTTTGCGATCTTATCGGTATAATAAAATATTTAGCAGTAGAATTTTTTTTTTTATTACTTAAACCAATTTGAATAAGTATGGTTTTTTTTATACATATGACAATAATGTTTTTTATTATTCACAGAACCAGTATGTATCTACTCACTTTTATACCGTGAACTCTCTAGTCTAATCTAACAATTTTAATTACTAGGTAATAATTATCAACTAATTACATAAACTCTTTCTTAAAATAATTTATATTTCATTATAAAATTACAAATTAACGAATACAACGACAACGACAGAGGAAGCACACAGGTTTGAAAGCACAACACAGAGTTTTATTGCATTTCTAAACAGAGAATAAAAGAAAAGGAGAAAAAAGAAATATTAGTTTAATCTGTTTGGGTCAAATCGTTGTTTCTGAAAAGCTCAGAATTTGGTGACAACACAATAATCAATTGCAAGCAGCACCATAACATGAACATTTAC
The DNA here is from genome assembly GCA_946406115.1 of Apoda limacodes. NCBI lineage: Eukaryota > Metazoa > Arthropoda > Insecta > Lepidoptera > Limacodidae > Apoda > Apoda limacodes. Next base: position 17,581,421 of record OX291559.1, read on the forward strand.
TGCCATTTTGAAAAGTTTTATTTTGTATTGAAATTTATTTTATAAAATCATAATTCTCAAGAATATGCTTGAATAGAGTTATACAAATCTAAAATTACATAAAAATGATGTAAGAGTAGATTGTATCACAAGGGGTTAAAATAATGTTTTTACGGCGAGGGCGCAATTTGAATCCGGATCGCAGCGAGGGACCGAGTGATACACTCTACTTTTTATCACCCCCTCTATAAGAAAAGGGATAAGTATAACTCATAAATAAGTATAGTACATTTATTTATTTTAGTATCAGCACTTGAGAAAATGCACAATTTTTTTTATAAAAGTACCTATCATCATAAATACGAATTTGAGTAAACAATTACAAAGGCGGAATACATTTCACGTTACTTGTTACAATGTTTTTGATCGCTCTCTATAATCCACATTCCAAAATTGAAATCATTTTGCGTCCCTAGGATTAAAATTGCGACTTTAATCCCTGTTTACGAGGAACCAACCAGCTCTTTTTGAATAAATGTGTTAAAAAAAATATTTAAAGACCACGCTATTAAAAAAAGTAAAAAATAATCTTTTGTATTGCTGGATTATAGTTAAAAAGTGCCCAAGGTTTTTTGCTCCGTGGTGTATGAAAGCTTATTATTAACTTGTTAGTTAATTTTTAATAAACGTGGTTTTTAAATGTTCTTTATAATATTGTTTTTGTAAATATTGCCTTTTTGCAGATTAGATACTACTTTAATTTATTGTAAATATTTTTGTAGTAAGAAAAACTAGCCCAGTCGGTTTTGTAAGAAAAGACTTTTAAGTTTAGCAAAGTTTGCCAGAATAGTGGTGGAAGTCTCTAGTCTCTGCCTACCCCTTTGGAAAACAGACGCGTTGTAATGTATGTATGTTTTGTTCGTTTATTTTCTTAATTTAATAATAAACGAGATTTTAACGTATCGTAAACGTGATGTTAACGTGATCTCTTACTGTTGGCCGTTTTAATAAGCTTAAAAGGCGCTCAGCAAGCTATAAAAAAAGCTATTCTTCGTGTTTCGTTGCGCGATTAAATCTGAAACGAGAAAGACACGGGAGAGGCCTACATTCAGCAGTGGTGGAAACGAGATTTTATGGTTTATTAGGTATACTTTTTCCTTTTTACCGTATGATTAGAAATTAAAAAATTGTAAAGACTTTTGTAGAGAATTATCAACAAATTAAGTCTTTACCAATTACTGAGCAACAATAATTTTATTAAATTTAAAAAGGCGTCTGAAATTTGCATTTCTGATCTGATTCTGATCAGATTTTGATTCTTGATTTTATCTTCTAAGCCAATCAAGTACTAAAAATAACCTTTAAAAAAATTTGACATAGCCAAAAATTAAAATATTTAATTAATAAATCACATAAATAATAAGAAAAACAGTCCTTAAAGTATTTTTTCAAAAATTAACAAGATGAACATAAAAATAAAATATTTTATACTTTGATTTATTTTCAACATTTACTAAACTATTTTTTATAAGAAAAATATTGTTATATTTACCGTTTGATTTTTATTATATACCTTATGCTTCAATTTACAATCATTGATTACCAAGCCAGACGAGACAATGTCAGAACTAAGAAAGATAGATTTTGCTCCACCAAATACAAATTACCGTAAATACCCTTAATCTAGTCCATAAGAACGCTAAGCAATTATACAGCGATTATCATGAGACCCTGAGCCTCCAACTCCTGAGTCAGGAGGTGGCTCAGCCTTTCCCCCTCCACTCCACTCCAAAGCGTCAATCATTTCCATCAACTCTTTAAACACTGCTATAACACGCCAGTTATATTTGGCGGAACACTCAACATATCCACACTTCCAATGCTTCCTCACCAGGTTAACAATGTTCCTCCTCTTCTCTCTTGAATCACCACAAGCACTTTCCGCAATCGCCAACTGCTGAAGCCCGCTCGCAGCCGAAGGAGTGTTGCTACATAACAAATCTTGCTTATTTCCTACCACTAATACTGGTACGTTTTTCATGTCCCTACTTTCTACCATTTGATCTCTTAAAGTTCGTATGTATTGAAACGTTTCCACATTAGATAAATCGAAGACAAGGATGTATGCAGTGGCGTTTCGGAGTCCATAAAAACGGTAATGAGCCCATTCGTAGTAGGAGTTTATGGGGAAGTAGGGGATAACTGGAACATCAGTTATTTTGACTTCGTAAAGGTGTTCGTTGATGATGACTGATGGATAGAAAGTGTGTTTCCGGTCTGTAGCTACATATTCTTCCGAAAAGTCGCTCCATACGAATTGCTGTAACAAAGTTATATTGGTTAAAAATATTGAATCTATTTTATTAAAATATATAAGTGCCTGAGAGACTGTTGTATCCTACTAATATTATAAATTTGAAAGTTTGTATGTCTGAATGGATGTTTGTTACTCAATCACGCTTCAACCTCTGGACGGATCGGGATAAAACTTGGCATACATATAGGTTAGGTCCTGAAATAGCATATAGGCTATATATATAGCTATAGCAATTCATTGGTATAACTAATCAATTAATTAATTGGACTTAATTAAGGAGTTCCGCGCCGATAACCGAATTTAGGGCGGGCGGAGCCGCTGACAAAGTCTAGTGTAATATAAATACAAATCTTTAGTAAAATTACGATTTTTCTAACAAATACTTCTTTCTTACTTTCAGTACCATTGCGCGTGCAAATAATGTGAGAGAATATTTATCCTTATATCCGAAAAAAGTCAGTTTGTATTATGTAGTCTAGCAGCTGGACTAAAAATTTGCACATATAACAAAAGAAATATAATGAAGCTGGAAAAAATATAACAAAAAGAATAAGTGTACAGAATGTAATGATTAAAAATCAAGAAAATAAATATTATATAATCACATCAAAATCAGGTCACTTTGTCGTAGATATATTGATATTTTGTACTGTGTCATGTAATTATTATTTTTTATATATTAATTAGCTATTTTTTATTACATCAATAAAAATCGCCTAGATGAATGGTACAACGTTGGTTTTTTATTTAATAAATAACATAAAACATAAATAGTTAAATGAATAAAAAACCTGACTGCAAAAACATTAGGAATTACACACAAGTGCACCTTAAGCATACCAAATTTCCATACTAGACTACTTATTTTATAAATGCGATAGTTACTTTGTCCGTCAGTATGTCTGTCTGTTACCTCTTCACACTCAGACCGCTATACTGATTAGGATGAAATTTTGCACTGGGTTAGGTTGAGTTTCGAGAAAAGACATAGGCTACTTGAAAACGTCACCTGTGAGTCGGTTTGGAAAAACACGGGCAAAAGCTAGTTTAACTATAAGCACACAGGACTCATTTCAATGTAACTTCTATAGTTAAAGAAATCTGTGTCACTATTTGAACTTGCATTTAAACGAGTCACGCTTGTTTATTGCTTAACATTCGGTATGTTTTAGGTGCACTTATGTATTGCTTTTTAGTTCTTAACGTTTTTGCTGTAGGGTTTTTTATTTATTTAATTAGTAGCTGTTGCCCACAGTTTCACCCGCACAAATTTGGTTATCAGTGTAGGATTTCAATTTTAATAGAGAAAATATAAATTAAATATTATAGAAAAAAAAATCGACTCACACTTGACGTTTTCAAGTAGCCTATGTCCTTTCCCGGGACTCAAACTATCTCCATGCTAAATTAGCCCATAGTTCCACACATCCGTAATTCGATTATCGGTGTAGGCTTTTAAAGGCAAATCCTCAAATAATGAAAAAAAAAACCGACTCACGCCTGACGTTATCAATTAGCCTGTGTTTCTCGGGACTCAAACTATGTTCATGAAAATTTGCCCACGGTTGCATGCCCTACATTCGATTATGGGTGTAGGATTTCAACGGCAACTCGTTTAATTGATAAAAAAAAAACCGACTCACGCTTGACGTTATCAATTAGCCTGTGACCACAGATAGAGTTACCTTGGCATTTATAATATTAGTATGAGAAGCGGGCCCAGCAGACGTTGTCCTACCCGGAAAAGCGGACCCAGCAGACGTTGTCCTACCCGGAAAAGCGGACCCAGCAGACGTTGTCCTACCCGGAAAAGCGGACCCAGCAGACGTTATCCTACCCGGAAAAGCAGCTCCACATTAAATATGATATTTTAAGTTTAACATTTACATTTTTTTAATTTTGCGATTCCATAATAACTTCTAACGAATATCCGAATGAGTCATAATTTTTGGATATCTCACTGTTAACTATAACACCTATGTTTAATTTTTTAATTCTTTATTTTCTTCTTAATCTTCTATGGTGGTAGTATTAGCGGGAAGCCTTACTTTAAATCCTTTTGGTAAAACCAAAAACCTTGCGCTTTTGATGAGTTTTTTACATTCTAAGTAATGTGTCGTTTCCAAGCCACAAATTTCACAATGATTTTAGTTGTGGAATATGATAATTATGGAGACGTATTGATTGCAGCGAATGTTGAAATCATTGCCGCACTTTCAATCTTTGCCGTTAAGGATAAGATCAGTGAACACTGACTGCAGTGCCACCTACCGGGTCCAATCGTGTTCGCAAACCATCCAGAAACCTATCAAAATATTCAGACAAAATTTTACCGGAATCGTTACAGCTGTTTAGGAGGAGTTAGCTAGACTATTTTATGTACCCTATAACACTCAGGAGACGAATACTTTTCATTTCATTCAACATGGTTGAGCGAAGCGATGGCTGATTCATGTGTCATATTCGTGAACGGGTGCCGCCTGTGGAGGCTGGTCTGCTCTTGCAAACTTCTTTGTATTCTTAGTATTTAGTCTTACTTTTTTGTTTTGTTCATTAATACTGTAAGACATTGATTATGCCTTAGTGATGAATACATAAACTGTCTTTTGTTTATATTAGATACTTTTTTATGTTGTGCTTGTGCTTTAAATTTCATGTTTTTTTATGTTTGTAATGGAAAGTGTCCTTTTATGATAGGGAGGGCATTTTCCAATATTTTAATTGGACGCTGTAAGAGAAAGGGAGAAAAGAAATGCCCTTGCTGAGTTTCTTGCCGGTTCTTCTCAGTACAAGGTCTCCCGCCCTGTAGACTTACGAACCGATGGCGTAGTGACATTCATCAGTGCTCAATTATTGTAGCCTAAACTGAATAAATTATATTGAATTTGAATTTGAATTTAAGTGAGACCTCATATAGGTATGTTATTGTTATTAGACAACTGTTAATGTTATTAGACTACTAATAACAATAACAGTTGATATTATCCTAAATAGCCCTTAAGTTTAAAGAAGCCAATATTTTTTATTTAAGTAACGGCAGTGTAACTTTATATCCTTTATGCGTTTAGTTTCACCACTATTCGCTAATACAAATTTTCTTAACTCCCTCAGTACACAATAAGTTGGTCTTTATGGATATAATAAGTTGGTCTATATGGATATAAAACATTTAGCCATTAAAAGCACCTGTATCAGAAATAGAAAGAAAATGAAATTCTCCGAAGAGAAATGGAAAAGAAAAGATAATTTATTGAGTTTGCTACTACGAAAATAACAAATAAAAAGTAGCTTACATTCTTTTGCCTCCAATTGTATTATGACAAAAAGGTTTAGCAACAGTTGCGAACACGATCAAATTGACGCAGTAGGTATAACTGGTATTGTAGAGTACTTCTAAAGATACTTGAAGAAAGTTATTAAGATACTTACTTGAAGGAAGATCAAAAATCTTTTCAAATATATATAGGTATATTTTTAAACCTTCAAGCTACACGAGTTCGGTATTAAATCAATCTTTGATTGATTGATTTCTTCTATTTGTTTAGTCAACATTTGTTTGTTTTCACCTTACTGCGAATAATAACATTACAAAGCATTTCTAACTTTATCCAATTGAATATTATAAATACGAAAGTAACTCTGTCTCTATTCTGTCTGTTACCTCTTTCCGCTTAAACCGCTGAACCGATTTAGATGAAATTTGGCATGGAGATGATTTTGAGTCCTGATAAAGGACATAGGCTACTTTAAAACGTCAGATGTGAGTCAGTTTTTGTTCTATGATTGATGATTTGCCGTTAAAATCCTACACCGATAACCGAATTTAGGGCGGGTGGAGCCGTGGGCAAAAGCTAGCTATTCATATAAATATTATAAATGCAAAAGTAACTCTATTCTATCTGTCTGAATGTTACCTCTTCACGTTTAAACAGCTTTACCGATAAGGATGAAGATTGGCATGCAGATAGTTTGAGTCCTGAGAAAGGACATAGGCTACTTGAAAACGTCAAGTGTGGGTCGTTTTTTTTTTCTATTATTGATGAGTTGCCGTTGATATCCTACACCGATAACCGAATTAAGGGCGGCAGGAACCGCGGGCAAATTTGGAATAGAGTTAGTTTGAGTCCCGGGGAAGTATATAGCCTGCTTAAAAACGTCATATGTGAGTAGGATTTTTTTTAATGTAATTGAGAGGTTGCCGTTGAAATCCTACACCGATAACCAAAATCATAATTTCTTAGTAATGACGACATACCTTCGTAATAACCAATTACGCAACTGTCACAAAATCAAAGTAATTTTAATACGATTTTTGTTACGTGGGAAGCGAGTGACAGAAAAGCATGGCGCAAGTCTCAAAATACCAATTTCTTGCAGTTGCATAAGACACGTGCTTATAAAGATTTTTTTTTTTTTAATATTTTGGTCAATTTGAATCTTTTAATATTAAACACTGAGGAACCAAAACGTAAATGGTTTAAGTTAATCTGCACATTCTTAAGATAAAGCGATAAAAAACATTCTTATACATATTCTTACTACTTTAGCATTTTCCATAACTTTACTCCGTAATATTTAGAGATATACATTACATTCCATGTCTCTATCTGACACATGGAATTTTTTAATAATAAAACAAACAAAAACAATACGAAAAGGTTTATGTAATTGTTTCCCGCCCTTTTGCCACGCACGGAAAAGCAGATAATTTCTAAAGTTTTAGAGAAACTAGAGATTTTTTTTTTATACCACTAAGGTAGCAAACAAGCCTACGGTCCGCCTGATGGTAAGCGGTCACCGTAGCCTATGGACGCTTGCAACACCAAGGGCATCACTCGCGCGTTGCCGACCCTTTAGAAATCTAATAACTTCTTTTTTATGATGATGAAGAAAAACCTCGTTTGCTATATCAGATATTTAAATAGGGAAACAGGGGCAAGAGAGAGGTGTTTTCGCTGAATACAAGGCCAAAATCTGTAATATTGGAACTGATTTTAATAATTTCTGTATAATCAGACTTAATTATTATTTAAGATTTTTCGACTAGCTAACTTCGGTGATAAAAATTTAAAAAACCCCGACATAGAAAACTGTTAAAAGTAGGTAAACAAAAGATAATATGTGTTTGTTCGCCCTCTAACTTTATTATAAGTGCCCAGTATTTTGATCCAAGAGTCGTCGCAATAGGGGCCGCTAAAGAAGTATTTTTATTATTATTAAATACATACATTAAAGTTTTATACTTTATCATTAGTACGTCTACTTTTAAATGTTTTGTGTGTCGGGGTTTTTTGAATTTGTAATTTTATTTTTATTTTTAAACTTTTTACAGTATTTATTTGTACACACGCTACGAACAACGCTTCGTCTCCTCGTTCACGTAAATACTTTTCGGGACGAAACACAAAATTGCAATTGAGGATTTTGATGTCAAAATCCGCTCATCCTACTTAATTAGTTAAACTACAAGTTCTTAAATACATATTAAATATAGATTTTCTCAGTACAATAATGCACGTCATGGGTTTATGACCAAGTACTAATATGGCCAAGGATGTTTAAGACCGTACGTCAAACATTTTGTAGCTGTATTGGAATACTTCCTAATCTATAAAAAGAAAAACCTAATACCAGACTACATAAAAGTTATTTTCGTTCTTAAATTGTTGCACATGATATGATTTTGAACGTACATTTTCGCAAGAATGTATTTACAATTGTACAGTGCTACAGTACAATTTGATATTTGCTGTAGGTTGCGAAGGAGTTGGGTATCCCGCAGTCCCGCAGTCTACTTGATGCTGCACCATCAACTGAAGGTTACCGTGTCTTGGAAATACCACTGAAGTAACAGTTGGTAAAAACCTTTTGTCAAGTAAGAAATGAGCTGATGGGGTCTAAGCTTCTGGGCTGATCTTCATAAACCATAGTTAAGAACAAAGATGACTTATACGTCTAGATTTTGTGTTCAAGCACACGAAACAAGCCAATCCACTACAACATCATACGTAATCTGTGCGTCGACGCGAACTGTACTCCCGCGTAAAGTAATAAAAATGACGATTTGTGCAATAAAATCGTGTAGAAACTATTGACAAAGAAAAGGGTTGATGAAAAAAAAAACACTTTTCGCAAGTTATTACACTAATCTGCTTGCTATATTCGAGTTACAAAGGAAATTTTCAAAATAATTATTCGCAAAACAAACAGCAAATGTTTTTCTGTGTTGCCAAGTCTGTAGGTAACTTCATTTCCCATCCCAAGTACAGTAAAGCGAACACTGAAACGACAAAACATATTTTTCACCAAATGTCACTTACATACATTACATTACTTCAGGTTGATAAAGTATTTATTGATTGATGACCCCTGTGACACATTGCATCTATAGAACATAAACCTTTACCCCGGACTTCTGCAATGTTTAAATAAACAAAACATAACAAATGTAAATACCAATAGAAAAAGTAGTATTTATCATGTCCTTATTATTTTAGAACTACGTAATTAATTAATTACCATATCTTCAAATACATTAATAGTTTGAAAAAATATCTTTTCTTTACAACGAACTTATATACTTAATTTTATTTTCAACTTTAGTTACCTAATACTAGATACTTTATTAGCAAGACGGTGTACGGGCACGCGCAATTGGGTGTGTAAGTTATAGGGCGAGTGTAATTTGCATTATTTGTGTAATAATCTTAGACGTCAATCAGTTATATAAGTTATTCAATTACAACGATATACCAATAGGTCTTAAGAAAAACAAATATAATATACTTTTAAAGATTTTTGTTTGATTTTCTTTTAGAAAACTAATAAGATGTTATACTAAAATCTTTTAGGAGCCGGTGATAATTTAATGACACTGTAACTTACAAAACACTGACGAGTATGAAATTCATAATAAATGTTAATTGTGAAAATTGTACACATTTAAACAATAGCATTCGACCGACTCCTGCGGTTCCGCGCTAGCTTGGGGACAACAGTCGTTTAGCCAAGTCAGAGGTGCTATGGGTTGACATCGCTAGTCCTCAAGTCGAGCTCGTTCTTGACCGACTTTTTTATTTTCGTTTGAATTTGTATTGTCGATATACTTTTTATCTAATATTATTTTTTTATTGGCAAAAATATGTGTATATGTACACACCTTATAATAATCGGAAACAAAGGCTGCCAAGTTGAACCCTCTTTATTATGCGCAATATGGCTGGATATTACCATCCCATTTACAATGAAGATACAGCCATTGTCGTTTTATGAACCCGAGAAGGATGTTCAGACGTGGCGCTATTTTAAAGCTAATAGTTGCAAACTATGCATCGAAGAACTAATTGATTTTATTTTTAGAATAAGTTTATCCTGTATAAATTACATATATTGTACTTAGGTAGGTAAATTGCTGAAGTTATTTTATCAAAAGGCAAGACTACAGAAATATTTGAGATTAAGTTTTTTTTGACTGGAAAATAAAATATTAAGAGTGTGCCAGTGTATGATTGTGGAAGCAAGATCCACAAAAATAGAATCTAGTGCACAAAAATATATAAAAATAAATCTATCTGCCACGAGTCTAAATTACCTACTTTTTCAATTTGATGCTTATTTACTTCAATAAGTTTTGCGGAAAACCTGTTAAAATAACTTTGTAGAGCACTTTTAAAAAATATTCTATCAAATAAAGTATACGTTATCGTGTTTTGGGCTCTGTCACGACAAACAGTACATACCTTCTCTATTTTATTGTGTGTGTTTTTTTTATCAGAAAAATACGTTAAGGAGTTTTAGATAAAACTAGTTTTATATATATCTTTCATTAAAAAACGCTCTAAACAGTAAATAAACAATGGCGCTTGTCTTGCCTTTAACGATAAATTTATTTTATAATTGAAGTTAACTATTAAATTTTATTTACTAATGAACATATTTATAAACAGTCAGGGCAGAAACCCTTACAAAACAATTGAGTTTAACAATATCAGAAAGCTCATAACCCTTTGTTATGGACAATTTGACAAGAGATTACAGTTATATTATATTTATGAGAAAGATATAATAAATATGATACATATTGTTACTTATGAACACAAGAAACTTTATGGCAAAAGTTATTGTTTTTTTTAAAATATTTTTTTTACAACAGTATTTAAAATTACAAATAAATTACGACAAAGGAGCTTATCATTTAGAGTGTTATCGGAAAACGGGACGGTCGTCATACAAACTCCGATTTCACATGTGTCAAATGTGCACTTCAAAAATTAATGATAAGTATCTGGAAGACCGACCCTAGGTCGTTTTTTTTTTAACAACGCCATCTTTTGTGAATTACCGTAAGTGTTGGTTAACAACGCCATCTATTGTGTAGCTTTAGTGCTGCTTTGTCGGTGTAAAATAATAGTATTACTATTAGTCAATAGATATCGGGAAGAGTCATAGTTTTCAGTTTATCATTGCGTAAAAACACAGATGAAACGACGTTTTCTAAAAATAAAAACTATCTAGATCGATTTATCGCCCCTGAAACCCCCCGCATGCTAAATTTTATGAAAATCGTTGGAGCCGTTTGTGCGAGATTCAGATTATACAAACATATATATATATATATATATAAACACTAGCACTAAACGTTGTTTCTTTTTTTAAAACAATTGCTGCACCAACCTATTGTGAAAGGGTTATACTAATTCAGAATCCTTCCCCGGCGTGTGCATAACAACTTACCAAAATTTCATTATTATAAGTTTACCCTTATTGCGCAAGTCCGACTCGCACTTGACCCTTTCGGAAAATCCTTTCTTATCAGATGCCTACGTCATACAAAGAACACAACTTCAAGTTTCAGGTCTCTACGATCAGCGGTTTAGGCTGTGCGTCGATCCGTCAGTCAGTCATTCAGGACAAACCATTTTATGTGTATTTTTTTTTATATACCGCTAAGGTGGCAAACAAGCTTCTGGTCCGCCTGATGGTAAGCGGTCACCGTAACCTATGGACGCTTGCAACACCAGGGGTATCTCTTGCGCGTTGCTGACCCTACATAAATCTAATAACTTTTTTCTTGAAGAACTCCATACTGTAATCCTTGGAGAAAACCTTAGCAGGAAGCTCATTCCACAACTTAAGCGTTCGCGGGAGGAAGTTTTTCTGAAATAATAAGTAGAAAAAGAAAACTATGAGTATTATTAGAAAACACCTTAAAAGTGCATAACTTCTTGAAGCTTAGAAACCATCAAATAAGGTACTAATATTGTAGGGTGACTTTCGAGAGATTCCAATTTTAAAGAGTATTTGCTTATGTTTTTAAGTGACTTCAACCTTTTTTGAATTAAATCGGATTGAGTTTTCAAACATGTGTCAAAATAAAATGTTATTTAAATCAAAAGCACTAAGGAGTATTGATATCAACTTCGAAGCAAATAACCGCCAAATAACTTTCTACCCCTTTTTAACCCCTTTAGGGGATGAATTTCAATAAAATACGAAACACGTGTTCCATCAATTCTGTTAAAAAAGGTTTATGCAAAATTTGAAGTACATAGATTGGACCAAGGAATCACGTTATCTCATACAAACTTTGCCCCCCTTTGTACCCCCTTAGAGGTAGAAGTTCAGAAAATCCTTTCTTATCGGATGCCTTCGTCATACAGAGAACACACCCTCCAAGTTTCAGGTCTCTATGATGAGCGATTTAGGCTGTGCGTTGATCCATCAGTCATTCAGGACAAAGCGTTTTATATGTATAGATATATATACATATGAACAACAATTGCTCGTTTAAAGGTATTAGATGAAAAATAATATAAATAAAATATATTTATTTTTTTAACTGTATTTTATATACTTATCAGAATTCCTTTTTACAAATAGAGTATATTTTAAAGTTGTTAATGTTCTAGTAATGATTAGATGACTGTTATATTTTATTAAATTTGGTTTCCTAAAATATTTAATTTAAGAGTTGCATGAAGATTTTACAATACGCTGTTAATTAATAATTTGAACTGAAATTAACTCTGATCTAAAATCTAATACCTTAATAGCCTTTTTCGAGGAATTTAACCTTGAAAAACTTCACGTTTTTGATTTTTACCGATAACACCCTTCAGAAGTTAAACATTCTTTTATCACACTTACTTGTAAACAGTGTCATTACGGGCAGGCAAAGCGGGTGCTAGGTTTTAAATTACTCCCATGGGCTTTCTCTTTGTAAATTTTACTTTAGGCAAAGCGCACGTTTATAGAATCCAAGGGCGGTATTGACGCACCTATTCTAAAAGTACGTATAAAATCTGAACAGCTTCAGAATATGAACTATGCGCTAAGCGAGCATTTACATGTTTTAAGTGAACCAGACGTCAAAAATGGTATATTGTTTGAAAATTTGAATATGTTTTATCTTAACTGGCCCGTCAAAGTTCAGGAAACCACTAAGCTGGTTCACTTAAAAATATTATAGACTATAAAAAATTCCATATAATATCCCACTTTTGGCGACTGGTTAACGACAAATTAGATAGTGCAACCCAGCCTAAGTAACTTGTAAATATTAAACGGAAAAAAGGTATTTTGTATTGTAAATAATAATCAAATTTATCGTTGGTTAGGTATTTCAAAACAATAATAAAAATATATCATATTATTATCTCGAAGCATATGTCGTAGTCAAAGGCCGAATTACGTCAAACCTGAGTGTTAACTAGTCAAAGCTCGGTTCATACAAACTTAAATTCCATATATAATTGGTGTGTGTGATTTGGGTAAGTTAGATTACGTTATGTTATGTTATTTTAATTTTAACAACTTTACCAACATACTCGTAACTTGAAAAAACAACGTACAGTAATTAAAACAAATAAATAACCTGGGCCACGGTGACCGCTTACCATCAGGCGGACCGTGTGCTTGATTGCCATATTAGTGGTAAAAAAAAAAACATTTCTTTGTGAGAATCGAAATTGATATGAATAGGGCTTCGACTAGTTAATCTTTAAATTTGACAGATTTCACTTTTTGACCTTAACTTTGACATACACCAACCAAATCTGGTATTGCAAGTGTCCTTAGGCTGCGTTGACATACATAATTAGCAATGGTACTTTGCCTTAAGAAGAGCATATTTATAACAGCGTTGCTACCTGTATTATGCTAGTTTTCCCAACAGCAGGCGCGCCGAGTAGCACCACTTTGATAAGATCAAGGCTGTCGGGGCTGGGTTCCACACAGGGGGACCCCCCAACGGTCAGCGTGCCTCCTCCTCCACGTTCTAAGTAGTCCAAGTCCAATTCTAAAACCAATGAAATATGTTCTATATCTTTAAATTTCAAAAGTAACTTTGAGCATTTGTATTAATGCATTGTACGAACGTCGCTCAGCACAGGGAAGGTGTTTACCTTTTCACAACTGTCACCCAAAATAATTTGTGAAAAAGATTCTTACTGCGTGTTAGTCATTTATTTCGCTTTTCCAATATATATATTTTAAGCCTAAATCGTAGTTTCCTTAATTTTGCGGTTACAATTTTACTGAAAATATTAAACAAATCAGGAAAAATAGATTGTAGTAGATTAACAAAGTAATAAAAGTTTAAAAAAAATAGATTTTAGCATAAAACACTTCGTTTTCAACTTTAATGAAACGTAGATTCGTTTACTGAATTGAGAAACTTTTGACATGATAGCATGAACTTGGCAGGTTGTAGCAAACATAAATCCTTTGTTTAAAAATCTAAGTAGCTTTTGCCAGCAGCTCCATCCACCCTAAATTCGGTTCACGGTGTAGGCTTACTACGGCCACTTCTTAATTATAGAAATAAAAATCGACTACCACTTGAAGTTTTTAAATAGCGTATGTAATAGTAGTATGTCCTTTCCTAAAGTGCCAGCCTTCCTTCTTCACCTTCTGCCATTACAATAAATATTCTATGTAGGCTTCTACCTATTTCGGTCTAAAAGATAGAGCCCTTTGATTCTCGTGTCGTACAGGCAGCAAGGCTTAGTAATAGGACTCCGTTGGCACCCTAGGGTACGGAACCTAATAAAACTTTACTTTACTTTACTTTTCCACAAAAACTTCTTGGTCATTATTTTTTTTAATATTATAGTGCGCTTAGTTAAAGAGATGTTGACAGATTTGGCAGTTTCGCAAGCTTGTCCTGTAAAAAAATTTTTGTACAGTTTTTATATTTTTAACTATAAAAAACTGCTAAGGATAATAGTAAAATTTCAATTTAAAAATAAATGTTTAAAACATTAAATTGATTTAGGCTCTTCAAATGCCTCGTCACTATGATAGACTTTTTGTGACGACAAAAATTGTAATTTAATTTACAACTTGATTTAAAATTTTATTTAAATATAAAATTTTAAATCTGTAACCAAAAACCATTACATAATGAATTTTAAAAAAATAAGTAAGTTGCCGTAAACTTTATCATTACAATCAAAAAGCATTGCATTGCGTTTTGCTTCTTTAAAATTACCTCATAATTTTTCTACTTTTTATAATTAAAATTTATAACTATTCTGAGGTACCTAAATAAAAAAATATTGTTGTAAGTAAAATTCTATAGTTTTCAATAAAATGCAATAGTCTATTGATAACTATAATTATTATTTATCATTGAGATTGTATGCTGTGTGTGTGGGGGTTTTTAACCCGTTTCTACACAGGTGGTAAACAAGCTTTCGGTCTGCCTGATGGTAAGCGGTCATCGCAGACTACGAACGCTTGCAACCCCTGAGGCTTAATTCGTGCGTTGCCGACTCTTCAAAAATGTAATAACTTCTTTACTGAAGAACCCATACTGTAGTCCTTAGAAGAAACCTTGAAAAGGAGCTTATTCCACAACCTAAGTGTTCGCGGTATTCTCTGAAATCGCACTGTATATATATTTGTAGTGGCCATTTAGATTCTTAGATGTTAGAATAAATTCCCTGTCGAAAGCGAGCGGTGCGATGGTAGAAAGTAGCCGTGGGCATCATTTCGAACAATTCCTTAGAACATATCCCCTTATACAAGCGGAAGAACCACGTAGAACACACATATATCTACCTACTCATATATTGTTATCTGCATTATGTTGCACAGACTAAAACATCGGCCAAGTGCGAGTCGGACTTACGCACGAAGGGCTCCGTACCGTATCTATAAACACGGGAAAAAAAATCACGTTTGTTGTATGGGAGCCCCTCATATAACTAAATATTCTGTGAATATTTTAAGCGTCTACCTGTTGCCGTTATCAATATCGAGCAAAATCGAGCAAAAAAATCACGTTTGTTGTATGGGATATTTATTTAATTCTTTTCTTTACTGTTTGTTGTTACAGCGGCAACAGAAATACATCATATGTGAAAATTTCAAATGTCTAACTATCACGGTTCATGAGATACAGCCTGGTGACAGAAGGACGGACGAACGGACAGCGAAATCTTTGTAATATGGTTCCGCGAATTACCCTTTGGGTACAGAACCCTTAAAACAACCTCTATTGAGCAGTACCTATATAATTTTTATTTTACCTATAAGTACTTGATATTGTGAAGAGTTGGAGAGCTAATTTTTGTAACTTTGTATGGTGGTGGTGGTGGATGGTAATCTCCGGAATCACTGCACCCTACCTACTTGAAAATAAATTCTACTATTTGAAAGGTACATTATTCTAGATGGATCAATGCTATATTATGTACATATATAAATAAATAATTATTATTCAACCCGAAGATAGTTGGGGCGGATTGCTTATTATAAAAGTACATAGATACTTATACTATTATTTCGTGCTTATAAAATAACTTTGCTTCTGAAGAAAATACTTAGTTTTAATGTCTCCATTAACATAATTGTATTCTAAGAACGTATAATTTTGCAGAATGCAATCGCTCCTTTGTTATTTTAATAAGTATTAAAAAAGTAACTTGAAAAGTAACGTAATAGTACTAAGTCCGAAGCCAATGGTGCAATATTTAACAATAGGTACTTATACTTTTCTTTAACCAGTAAATAAATATATATATATGGACATCGCACACAGCGCCATCTGGTCCTAAACTAAGCAAAGCTTTTACGATGAATACCGGTCACAGAATACATACACACAGATAAATATACATACATAGGTATTTTTTTTAAAATACATATTATACATACATAGAAAACACCTAGTCTCAAGACAAAAACACAAAATGATCATCTCGTAAAGGTTTGTCTTGTGCGGGAATCGAACCCACGCCCTACGATTCAGCAGCCAATCCACTAATCCACGAAGCTAATAATGCTATAATATTATACTTTATGGAATTATTCTGTTTTTTTTAAATATGTAGATATTAATAAACTATTAATGCATGTTAGAACTCCGACCTTCCTGACCTAAATCTAACTTCTTTTGTGAATTGAAGTTTATCTTCCGTTTAGGTAGTAATTTTTTTGATTAGGAATAGTAAAAGTACATTTATTTATAGCTTTGTTTTCCTAGCAAATTCTGTTATTTAAAGAAGCTCAAATATATACGTACATGTACTCACGGTATAGTATATACATATATGTATAGTAACTTATATTGCGTTTATTACATACCTAAAATTTTATTTGGTTTCACACAATTTCCCCTCGCAGTTTCTTCATCTTCTTTATCTTTCCTAGATATATTATCAAATCTATTCATTACAACATACTATTTTTCTCTAACACACGTTATAGTTGCATTTTTACAATTAATAACACAATATAAGAATTATTCTGTACTTATTTAACTTAATAAGTATTTTTTTTAATTTTAAAACAATATTCCTTTACATTACACATTATTTGTTTCAAACAAAATCGAACAAATCCTTATTGATTTATATTAAAAACACAATAATTCCTGGTTTTTTTTTGTCCTAAAATTATAAGTATTCATTTATGAACGTCGTATGAACTTTTTCAAATGAGGAATAAACACGTCCTCGCACGTTAAGCGATTTCGAGCAACTGCCGCGCTGAGCTTTATTAGGAAAGCTCTTTCACGTATTTCACGACTCTCGACTAGAGGGATAAGGACTTGTAGGGATGCGTACTTCAGATTAAAGTCGCTTCTCACGCCTGTCCTCAAATAACTCTTCGAGTACTATATTACGTTCGATCTTGGCACAATATTTGTTTTTGGTTTTCCTTATCAAATAATAAGTACTTGTGCTATGTTTTCTAAGTAAAACAAAAGATTTGTAGTCTAAAAATGATACTTAAGATATTAGAATGAATGTTCTTTATTCATTATCATTATTATATTTAAAACTGGTACACGCCTGTGGGTACGGTTGCGTTATTTTAAGATATAATATGGCTAAATTTGGCTGCACTCAGCACCCTTATAGACTCTTACATATTTTCTTGTTAAAAATAAAAATATATTGTTAAATTACTTGTTTTTAAATTTTTTGGTTATTATATTTTCGACACATTTTCTGTCAAAAATTTATTTAAAATATAGAAAGGTTTTAGTATTTGTTAAAGTTGTTAAAACTGAAATTCCCCTTGCGTCCGTATCGATCAATATGGCAAGATAGCTATTTGTTTCAATTTGGTCACAAAGTTTTGACTAAAAACAAGTCTTAAGTAAACCAATCGTTATCTAACATATTTCTACAACATGTTAAAGCTTCCACAAAAGTTTATCAAACATTTTGAACAAGCTTGTGAAACTCAATTTCCTTTGGTTTCTAATTGAAATAGATACAAGTTTTAATATCAAATATTCTATCATGTAAAATAAATTTGGGTATAGACTGTATGAGTCTCTATGTTTGATTTCTGAATGGTCGGCAACGCGCGAGTGATGCCCCTGGTGTTACAAGCGTCCATAGGCTACGGTGACCGCTTACCATCATGCGGACCGTAGGCTTGTTTGCCACCTTAGTGGTATAAAAAAAAAAAATATGTATCTTCACGGTTTTATTCCTTATAAGAGGGTAACCAGTGATTGAATATACCCTCACATACCCCAACTGTATTACTGTACTGGTGATAGCTCATCGCTGCAAGACTGTCTCAGATATGGTGTATCTGTTATGGACTGTTATGGCTTTATTAGTGACTCCTAAGTAATCATCATCAACAGCTTTAGAAAACTAAGTTTTAAAAATAAAGAGCAAAGCCAGAATAATTAGCCTCTTTTATAGTTTTGTACCAACCGTAAGAAATAAGTCAAGTCAAGTCAAAAAAATCAAAATCAAAATCATTTATTCAATTTAGGCTACAATAATTGAGCACTTATGAATGTCACTACGCCATCGGTTCGTAAGTCTATAGGGCGGAAGTCCTTGTATTGAGAAGAACCGGCAAAAAACTATGCAAGGGCATTTCTTTTCTACCTTTCTCATACAGCGTCCACTTAAAATGTTGGAAAATCCCCTTCCTATCATAGAAGGACACTTTCCATTACAAACATAAAAAACATAAAATGCACAAGCACAAGATAAAAAAGTATCTAATTGCAAAATATAAAAAAAAGACAGTTTATGTACCTCATGACTAAAAAATAATCAATGTCTTACAGTATTGATAAACAAAAAAAAAAGTAAGACTAAATACAGGGATACAAAGAAGTTTGCAAGAGCAGACCAGTCTCCACAGGCGGCACCCGTTCACGAGTATGACACTTGAATCAGCCATCGCTTCGCTCAACCATGTTTTAGGGAACGTGGCCTCTAACTATTGGCCTTAAAAGTAAGCTCAAAGTCACACAACGAGCAATGGAGAGGGCTATGCTCGGGGTTTCTCTACAAGATCGAATCAGAAATGAGGAGATCCGTAGACGAACGAAAGTCACCGACATAGCCCAGCGCATTAGCAAGTTGAAGTGGCAGTGGGCAGGGCACATAGTACGTAGGGCACATAGAACTGATGGTCGATGGGGCCGAAAAGTTCTCGAATGGAGGCCACGGACTGGCAAACGCAGCGTCGGAAGGTGGTCAGACGACATAGCGAAGGCCGCAGGAAGACACTGAATGTTGGAAATCTATGGGGGAGGCCTATGTTCAGCAGTGGACTTCTTGCGGCTGAGATGATGATGATTACAACAAGAGTAGAAAAAAAATGTTTTATTAGTTTTTAAGTTATCGGCAATAATTCTCATTTTACGGAACCACAACTTAATGCGTATACGACACGCACTTGGCCGGTTTTTGAATCTAGTATAACCAATAAGATAGACCGTTTTGTTATATTAGGGTTTAATAGACGGTCTTAGAACACTTATTATTAAGCTAGCCACTAGCTTGTTTACAGGCGTAACCAAACACCTGAAATTAATAAAACTAATCATAATAGGTAATTCCAATCAAAGAGAATGATGCTTTAATTCATAATATGGTTTATTTACACTACAAATTATTTTAACTTTTATTTTCTTCTTTTATTGTCCAATAAATAGCAGAAAATAATACTAGAGATTTATTCAAGCAGAGCAATGATATTACCATTACATTATCTCTTTTGACGCGGCGCCCAGCAGTCGGGGGCATTCGTTTTATTATAGAGTGTTTTTATTATAATATGGTGATAACATTGCGGGTGCTCTTGGAAATAAGATTCAACAACTGTTTCGTTAGTTTCTTTGAAGTTTAGTTAGTAGTTTTAGAGTTTGAATTGTACTTTGCCATTTGGATTTATTTTCATGGCAGTTGAGTAAATTTTTAGAATATTGCACATCTGTCATTGCATGCAAGCTTGGCTGACAACATTAATTAACTTTACACAAACTTTTTTTTTACACCTAAAGAATCTTTGAGCTATAATGTAGGTACTATAAGTTTCAGAGAAACTTCCTCCCAAGAACGCTTGGGCTGTGGAATGAGCTCTCTGCCAAGGTTTTCTCTTAGGACTACACTATGGGGTTCTTAAAGAAAGAAGTTATTGGATTTCTGAAGGGTCGGCAACGTGCGAGTGATACCCCTGGTGTTACTCGTGTCCATAGGCTATGGTGACCGCTTACCATCAGGCGGATCGTATGTTTGTTTTCCACCTTTGTGGTTTAAAAAAAATCGGCCAAGTGCGAGTCTGACTCGCGCACGAAGGGTTCCGTACCATTATCTACAAAAACGAGCAAAAAAAATGTACGTATGTAACGTATGTTGTATGGTAGCCCCCTTAAATTTTTTTTTCTGTTTTTTAGTATTTGCTGTTATAGCGGCAACAGAAATACATCTTCTGTGAGGATTTCAACTGTCTAACTATAACGGTTCATGAGATACAGCCTGGTGACAGACGGACGGACGGACAGCGAAGCCTTAGTAATAGGGTTACTAATTCCCTTTCAGGTACGGAACCCTAAAAAGCTGATTTCCCGCGTGGACTTGTCTTTTAACTGTTATTTAACTGTATCAACAACAATGTCTCATACTAATTTTAATTTTAAACTTTGCCCTTTAGGGGACAATTTTCATTAAAAACGGGTTACATTTAACCAGTTTCTTGGCGTGACTGATATGTATAGGTACAAATACAAAATTACATCTTTATAACACTAAGTCTCTGTGAACGGACAGACCAGGACTACGGAGTATGTCAATACCGAAAATATAAAGGTTCCATAGTGACTACGGTACTCTAAAAATGTACCGAAAATCAACCATAAATCGTCAATGTTGTGAGAAGACGTAACGATGTTTTTCCAGTTCTAGTAACTTTGAAAGATGAAAGAGTATATAATCCATCAGTTATGATTTGAAGTTTAATTTTATTATATTTCTTTGTACACAAAATACCACTTTTTTTTAATGGCAAAGGCTTCCGTGTAAGCAATACAGTATACTATGCATATACAATAAAATACATATATATCTTTCTCTGGATAGTATCCAAATATTAACTAAACCAAAGTTAAGGATGGCTGGAAAATGCTTACAACCGTACAAAGCTAGGGCTACTGTGTGCTACTGCCAAATAAATATTTTGTGCTGCTACTGCAGTCACTACAAATCTGTTTGTCGCGTCGTGCTGCAGTTAAATATATTAAGGCGACAAAGGTAAAACCGAGGTTAAAGCCTTGAATACGAAAGCGGTATCATAAATAAACCTACTTAATAAATCTTACTGCTGAAATTAGTGTGAGATTTTATGAGTGCAGTCTAAGGTTTGCTTTTCGTGCAAAGAATCTTTATTGTCTTAAAACTTATGTTAACCTTTATAAGATAGGACGTAAACTAGCTTTAACTTTAATAACCGTAACATAAACTTATTTATAGTTTCCTCTTTAGGTTTCTGTAATGGCAAAAAAATTACC
Organism: Apoda limacodes; assembly: GCA_946406115.1. Classification (NCBI taxonomy): domain Eukaryota; kingdom Metazoa; phylum Arthropoda; class Insecta; order Lepidoptera; family Limacodidae; genus Apoda; species Apoda limacodes. The sequence goes on from OX291559.1 coordinate 17,602,993, forward strand.
CTAGTAGTTTCATGTCCGTCCGTCCGTGGTTACGTCAGTTATAATAAAATTCCGTCCTCTTTGTACCAATTCTTATAAAATTTGACGGGAAGGTGTCTCGTGTAAGCTGCCATATATTTTTGTAATAATTATCCAAAACACATTTTTTTGTTATTATTGGTCTCAATTTTGCAGTGATTATAGTATGAGACCTAGGGTAAAAGCCGGATAGTTGCTTCGGTCGGATACATGCCCCGGTTGTTAATAAACTATGTTACGAGTTATACTAGAACTATGTTAAGTAGTTTCTATTGAATATTTTTATTACTGATCGTGGTTTCAGTCATTTTTTTGTTTCTTTGCATGCATTAGAGTTTTAATTACATTGTTTATTATGTTTTATTGCTAAATATTTTTTATTTATTTTGCAAATAAATAGGGCAAGTATCCGCATCAAAAAGGATAGTCGCCTTACTTACTTTCTCGGATAGATGCCCCTAGAGTGACTAAAAAGTTCTTAACAAGCAAAGACGGATTTACTGTTAAAACTATCTAAACTATTTAATAATGTTAATTAATATTTAAAATTGTACTTACTAAAAGATCTCAGTAAATTATAAAGACTGTTAAATAAATAATAAAGATTTAAATTTATTTCTATCCAAAATACAAATCGTACCGAGGTTACTTACTTTCCCCGCACAAGGCAAGTATCCCCCGAAGCATTTTCGACGCTAGGCTACTATCCGCCATAGAAGGCAACTATCCCTCTTCTGAGAGATGAAATAAACCATTACTTACTCATAACCATTGTTAATTTCGTAAACAAAAATTGGCTTTTATAGAAGATAAAAGACCAATCTTGTGAGATACATACTGAATATTTTCAGCAAGTTCATATTTTAAAAAGAATAATGCTGTTTCGGCTTTTACCCTAAAGTATAATAACAAATAATAAAAACCGGCCAAGCGTGAGAAGGGACTCTAGCTATTACCATCTTAAATTACCGTATCAGCGCCATCTAGCAAAAATAATCTATATTATTAAGAAAAACAGTAACGCATTTGTTTATTAGAAAAGGAAACGTCGCGGCACCATTTTTTGTATGTATTCGTAAATTACGTAAACGGAAATACGATGCGCGATTCCGGCTCGCACTTGACTTTTTTTTTTGTTTTTCTGCAACAGCGTTTAACAAATGTGATGTAAATAGAACCAAAGAGTCAGTTCTAGCTCAATATCGTAATCTAGCTCAATATTTGAATTGAAAAATTGATAAAAATTATATCAAAGGAGGGTTAAGTAATAATACTTACGTATTGTGTATTTTTTATCGGAGTGTCGCGCCCCCCGCGCCCCCTGCGATGTTCGCCTCTTGTATCTCATTATGTATTCTGTAACAAACAAAGAACATAAAAACAACTATAAGCACAGTTTCCTCGTACACTTCATGCAATATGGGCACTGTCCGCCGCTCTCTGGTGTCGGCCCCACCTCCCCTTTATCAGATAATGTCTAGTAAGTTCTGATTCGAATATTACGTCTGGTCAAGGCTAATAGAGTAAAATCGCACTATATTCGACTTTTTATTCCGTATTCAAAAAAATGTTTGGTGTTTCGCTAGGGAAACAAAGCCGAAATGATAATCCGGAAGAGAACTAAAGTCAACGACATATCTCGCAGAATCCGCAAGCTAAATTAGCAATGGGATCGCCACGTATCTTGAAAGACTGACAGCTGATGAGTGTATATCAATAGTGAGCTGGAATTAAGACCACGTACTGAAACAAGAATCGTAAGATCCCCACCAGCTCAATGGAACAATGGCATTAATCAGGTGGCTGGAAGCTTTATGCGGAAGGCAGAAGGCCACGAAAAGTGGCGTGCCATAAAGGAAGATTACGCCCAGCAGACTAAACCAAGCTTATGATGATGGAAATAATTGTATTTATGAAAGTGTGTCACTTATTTAATAAAATGTGTTTGTGAAATTTGGAATGTGGGCTTGGCTTTGGCCTTTACGTTAAAAATAAAGTTTGGCGTGTTTCACCTTTATAGTAAAATCATCCACTAGGGAGCAAAATAGATATAAATTTGTATCAGAATTCCAATATTTTTCAACGCCAACGAAGTCACAGGAAACTGCTAGTACTTATGTATTTCAGTATTTCATGTTGTCTTTGTATTATTACGAGTTATTTTTATTTGTTTACTCACATTTTACTAAAGTACCTGGAGGACCGAGCTCTGCTCGTTTTTTTTTTAACAATGCCATGTATTGTCAAGTAACTTTAGTGTTGCTCAACAACGCAATCTATTGTCAAGTAGCTTTAGTATTGCTGTGTAGTATTACTACTTGCCTTAATAGATGTCAGGAAGAGTCATATCTTTCAGTTTAGCATTGCCTGAAAACACGAATAAAACGGCGTTTTCTAAAAATGAAACTTAGCTATATCAATTTATCCTCCACAAAACCCCCTGCATAAAAAATTTCATGAAAATCGTTGGAGTCATTTCAGAGATTCAGATTATATACATATATATAAGAATTGCTCTGTTAAAGGTATTAGATCTTTTTTAAACAGCGCCATCTATTGTCAAGTAGCTTAAGCGTTGCTTAATAATGCCACCTGTTGTCAAATAGCTTAAGTGTTGCTTAATAACGCCACCTATTGTCAAATAGCTTAAGTGTTGCTTACTACTACTCGCAAATAGATGTCAGGAAGAGTCATACTTTTCAGTTTATCACTGCCTTATAAACACGGATAAAACGACGTTTTCTAAAAATTAAGCTAGATCAATTTATCGACCCCGAAAACCTCTACATACTAAATTTCATAAAAATCGATTTAGCCGTTTCTGATATTTAGATTATATATATGCTCGTTTAAAGGTATTATATAATCATTGTTATTTGACAACTGAAATTTTCCTTTTACGCCATGTAAATGCATAAAACATCCTAGTTAATAAAGTTTTGCTAGAAACAAGGTAATTTGAATAGTTTTGATAAGTTGGTTATATCATTAAAAGTTAGATCAGTGCTGTGCTGTAAAGTTCTGACTGTGTATATGTAGTCCATTGGTATAAGAATAAAACGTACAACTGGAGCCCAATAAAGATTTAAGGCAAAATATATATGAAATATGTACTAGCTTTTGCCCGCGACTTCGTCCGCGTTGACTTTAGAAAAAAGAAAGGTTTATAATAAGATCGTGGTTTTACAAAAAGAAACACAATTCTACCACCTTTTTTATCTCCTATTTAACACTTTATGGTCTTCACAAAACAATAAAACACGCCAATTTTAACAATTAACAATTTTTATACATTTGCCTTCGATATGATGGATTCCCATACTCAGACTTCCAAGCAGAGGCGGCTCGTCCTAAGGAGCGCTAGTGCAGCGCACTCCCATAAATAATTATCTACTTAAGAAACTATATATTTTATATTTTACTTAAAATAATTAATAATTATACTTCTAGTACTCTTTATGTTAAAATAGAACTTCACTTAAAACTAGAAAACGTAGAATTAATGTTTAGAACCCATTCATTTTGAACGAAATTTGTCATGATTCGAATGCTACTAGTAGGTAGTCTCAAAGGGTCCTGACTACTTGATGCACACGGATGCTGCCTCAAGAATCAGTGTTACGCTGTTTCTACTACACATCAATGCCATGTTATCCATCAACAACATACATTGCAATGCAGACGGCAGTACTGGAGATGCTAATTACACCGGTCGTGCAAGCATTCCTCGTTCTTTTTCAACTTCTTCAAATTTTTGGTTTTTTTTTATATCTAACAATTTGAGTTAAAATTACCGCTGCACATTTACAAAAAAATAAAGGTACTTTTCTTCCTTTAAAACATGCGGAGAAAATGAGCTCTAAATATCAATTTCAACTTACGCTGAGTTTTATGTGATATGACTACGTAAAAATTTATAGATTAGGTGATCCAGACACAATCAGAAACTCTACAAGTGATCTCATAAACCCTTAATTAAGCCATTGCCGATACATCAATTAGAATATAACGGTATTTAGTTATTCCAAAGAAAGTAATGAAATTGATGTTTTGAAGGAAGGAATGAGTTGATCTACACAAAAACTTAAATCACGCGGGCGTTTACTGATTACCTATATACCTACTACCTATAATTAGCTTTTTGTTTAAATTAACTTTTTTCGAATTTTATGAAAACCAGGTCACGGGAAAAAGCTATTATTTAATATGAACGACAAGTTTACTAATAAAACAACAATCGAAATCTTTTTCCATAAAAAAAAAAACTTATATAGTGCAATTTTTTTGCACACTTCATAGAATAGACTTTACGCGGCCATGTGTCATGTTAATTCGCCAGAGTTGTATTTAAGTTACTTAGTCTTAAGCTAGTGATCTTATCGGAATAGATTATAAAATAAAAGTATAAAATGGCTACCAGAATGATTATGTCTAGGTCTAGGTTTCATTTTTCGGAAACGTTGTTTATCCGTGTTTTCAGGCAATAATAAACTGAAAAATATGACTCTTCCTGACATCTATTGGTGAGTAGTAATACTATTATTTTAATCGATAAAACAACAATGAAACTACTTGACAATAGATGTAGTTGTTAACCATCACTAAAGCTACTTGACAATAGATGGCGTTGCTGAAAAAATCGAGTAAAGCCCCGGGTACTTCTTATTTATATTAAACGGCCTTCTTAAGTGTTTAGGATACGATTAAAGTACAAACATTAATATAATAAAGTTTTGCCTCCGTGTTACAAACGGACCGTAGGAAACCTCTTGGGACTGCAAGTCTTATTATAAGCGTATTTACTTTTTATATAAATTTGAAATGGGACCAAAAAGTTATATTCCGCTACGTTACGTTCCAATTTATGATTAAAAAACTTCTACGGAATAAAATCCTTAGGGTAGGTAGGCAAATCCATTTCCATTAGGATAATTGGTAGTTTCTACTCAGAATCAGTTCGTCAGCGATCCGACTCTAATTTCAATTACTAGCGAGGGTGTAATTACATTTTTATTGCCCAATAAAATCTCCGATTTCTCCGTATGTTGTAATTACATCATTTATTTATTTATTTATTATTTATTTATTTATTAAATTATTTACATTATTATACCTTACAGTTACATATGAACCAATTTGTACAACAATGACAAGTGCAAACACACAATACCTTAAACTAAACCTACAGAGACTGTTCTATATACTTCAGTGCACATTTAACAAACATCCATTCTGATGAGTTGAATAAATCTAATTCCGTGTTTTGGCCGAGAATATTGTTTATAGCTCGCAGAGCTCGAGAAATCGGAGCTTCGCGCAGTACATTAGACTGTGCGCGCGGGTCCGTGAAAAGCCGGTGGCTTCGCGCTCTACCGTATTTTTCAGGTACATAAAAGTTTACCTGCTCCAATAAACTTGGTAGAAATTTTTTTCCTCTTATCAACCTATAAATGTACACTACTAATGCCATAAGACGTCTTAATTGTAACGTATTATATCCTACCATACCATTAACGAATAAGGAAGGATATAAATACGGATAATAACCGTATTTTTTCTTAAATAAACACCGCAGAAACATTTTCTGAACTCTTTCCACCATGAGAATATAAGTACTCTCATTGGAATTCCAGACGATTGCGTTAAATTCTAACTGATTCCTAACATATGTGTTGTACAAAACAGTTAATGTATGAGGATCATTAAAGTCTCTTGCTTGTCTCATCACCCAACCTAAGTTTTTTCTTGCCCTGCTACACAAGTCTAAGATGTGGTCATTAAACTTCAACTTATCGTTAAATAACAAGCCAAGGTCCTTTACAGTTCCGTGCAAGCGAGTAATTTGTGTTCCTGCTAAGGTGTATTCATGCTCAATTTTATTTGTCCGACGTGTGAAAGACATAACCGCACATTTATCCACATTCAATTCGAGCATATTCTCCTCACTCCAATCGTTTATCTGATTGATATTCTCCTGAAAATGTAAACAATCACTATCTGTCTCTATTTTCATGACCAACTTTACGTCGTCCGCAAACATAAGAACAAGGCTATCAGAGACTACAGTAGGAAGATCATTAATGAATATCAAAAACAGCAATGGACCCAAATTACTGCCCTGACTTATACCCGATCTTGTGCAATATTCCTCCGATCTACTTTTACCAAACTGAACAAACTGCATCCTATCCGAAAAATAGCTACAAAAAAGTACCAGTAGACTAGGCGTGAAACCAGATTGGGCCATCTTCTTTAATAATGTGTCATTATTTACCCGGTCAAAGGCTTTCCGAAAGTCTAAATATGCTACATCCACTTGTTTACGTGCATCTATACTACTGCTTACATACGTAACAAATGTCAGTAGGTTACTTGCAGTAGATCTTCCGGGAAGGAACCCATGTTGCGCATCTGAAAACCATGGTGACATTTGGGTTCTAATCTCGACATATACTATACTTTCAAAAACTTTTCCAAAAGGACTTTGTACTGCTACTGGTCTGTAATTATTATATATATTTTTATCACCAGATTTGAAAATCGGGATCACTCGCGAGACTTTCCACTGTTGCGGGTATTCTCTTGTTTCCAAAATTAAATTATACAGATATAACAATGGAGCTAACAACGCCTCACTGCAATCTTTAACCACGAAAGGAGGTATTTCATCCGGTCCGCACGAAAACTTCGGCTTCAAACTTCGAATTGCGGTACGAAGTTGTTTCAGACAAATAGAGTCGACAGATACCCTACACCCTGTGCCTTTTCCACTTTCTTCTCTTAATACCTTGCCTACGTCAAGCTCTGGAACAGTGTCCAGAAACACATTTTTAAAATGTTGAGCGAATTTGTGTGCTACTTCAGAGTCTGGTAAGGAAAAATCACTACTCTTTAGGTTTTTTTTGTTGGTTTTAATATAGTTCCAAAAACTACTACTGTCTTTTCTTATTAAACATTCCATCTTTACTACGTATGTATTGAAAGCCTCCTTAATCTTATTTTTTAGAGACCGTCTCAGTTTGGAAAACTCAAAATAATATTGTTCCGATTTACTCCTTTTATACCACTTCCAATATTTATATTTTTGTTTAATGTCGCGAATTATTTCAGCTGTAAACCACATCGGATATTGATACCGGTGATTACAGCTGGATCGCATTTTTATGGGTACGCAATCGCCTATACACTCATAAATTTTTTTATAAAAATATGAAACAGCTAAATCTATGTTCTTAAAACTATAAAGGTCTATCCAATCAATATCTAATATATTTTCATATAACCTGGAAAAATCGGCCTTTCTAAAATTCCACCCTTCGCTAAAGTGCCCATTCAGGTTTATGTTCGAGTCCCAATTTTTACCCTCAAGTTTCATGCCTACGCACAGTGCCGGGTGATGCCCGCTTTCTGCCGCTATTCCCTCGCTCGCCCTACTCACTATCACATGATTCTCAGATCCATCGCTTAGAACTAAATCTAAAACACGGCCTGAGGCATTGGTGATGTTATTGTGCTGTATTAACTCACAAAAGGCTGTAAAGTATTCAAAACAGTCCTTTACCTCTTTAGAAGCTGAATAAAGATTAAAATCTCCTAAAATATTATGTTTAACTTATACAATAATAATACTTTTTCTATAATTTGAAAATATCCAAAATAATATTCATCCCCAACCCTAGGTGGTAAGTATACTACAGAGCATAAAAATTTGCAATTATTGTATGTAATTACAGCACATACAAACTCTATGTTCATAGGAACATCGTTGACATCCAATGTTACAGCTTTTACGCTCATGTAGCTCGGCACCGCTAATAATACCCCCCCTCCTCTTCTTCCTTCACCGCGATCACGCCTTAAAACTTTATATCCAGGCGGGAATATTTCATTATCATACACACTCTCGTCTAGCCATGATTCTGTTAAAGCTATGATGCATTTTTCTCTCTCCAGTATTGAAAGAAAACCATATTATCATATCTCACGCAGGGTGTCACGTTCCTTACAGAGACTTATTTCATTAAAATAAATTAGCTATCAAAAAATAGATCTATTAATTAGGCTTTTTTCTTTTTTAATTTAATTTGATTTGAATTCCATATTTAAATATATACCTATTCTTACACTAGAAATTCATAAAATAACAGGAGACACTTCAGTATGGGACCTTTATTTGCCTCATATTATTTTACTCAAAAACGCTACAAAACGTTCAAATTACATTCGAAAAATAACACAAAAAAGTCATCAATTCTGCATTGCTGATAAAAAAATATAAAAACATTTTTCGGACCGAAAAAGCTACAGTAAAGCCTCAGTCACACGTGCTAAAATGTAGCTTCTATTATCCGTTAGAGAAAATTAGCTTTATGTTACCGTGCACGATCTAAAAATCGCTGGCTAAATTTATAGCCGCTATAACATTGAGCATGTTCTATTTTTTAGCTTGTGAAAAATAGCCAAACGATAAGTAGGTAATTGTAACAGGGCACAGCACAGAGCCTTGCGGGATCACCAACATGAATGTCCAGGCTATCAGAGCAACTACCGTCACCATTTGCACAAACCCTTGGGCACTTCGTAAGATGGCAACTTCGATAGAAGACCCCGGTGCCAGACTCGATCGAACGCCTTCGTTATGTCCAGGCTACAGGCCAATGCCTCCCCCTGACTAGCAATGGCCAGTGCCAATCGGTGTGTGTGATACACTTATAGGTCACCAGTCGAGCGACCGTGGCGAAAGCCATATTGACGGTCGCTGATCAGGTCGTGTTTTTCAAGGTATCTTAGAAGCTGTGTGTTGATCATACGCTCCATCACTTTGGATAGGAGAGAGGTAATAGCGATAAGTCTGTAATTCGATGGATTTGATCTATCGCCCTTTTTGAGCACTAGGTGCACATTCGCAGTCTTTCATGAAAAAGAAATTTCTTCTTTTTAGCTCTATGGGCATGGTCATTCGCAGTAGTGGTAACGACGACTGGCACAAGTTTCCTTCGACAGCTTTAGCCAGCGATCAAAAAGCACGACTCCCAAATGGATAGCTCGCAAGTCCATTTCACCGTTAAATAGGAATTTAGCTGTGGCAGTTGTTTCTTCACTGATTCTTGAGGCAGCATCCGTGTGCATCAAGTAGTCAGGACCCTTTGAGACTACCTACTAGTAGCATTCGAATCATGACAAATTTCGTTCAAAATGATTGGGTTCTAAACATTAATTCTACTCTTAAAATCTATACAAATAAAAATCTAAATTAAATGTCTAAAATGTAAGCCAGAGACTTTATATTAGCAAATATGATATTTTGTTTACCTCTATTCTTTTCATAATACATTGTTAGTCGTTCCTGAATTTTTTTATTAGCCAATTTTTGCAGCGTAACCGATTTATAATGGCAATATTTCTTCGCTTCGAACGACATTTTGTTTGAAGGTTGTTTCGATTGATAGGGAGAAATTGATAGCAAACGAGAAATTGATGTCAACGTTCGAAATTTTACAGTCGAGATGTGTTTTCTTGATAATTTCTAATTTAAAATTATCTCAGATGAAGCAAGAATTAGCGTACCTATATGAATTATCGTATATATTTCTATTCATAAATCAAATTATTTTATAAAGATGTTCGTGGGTTTGTTTATTTGATAGACATAGAATTTTCAAGGTGTGACAGAATTTAGGTTATTTATTTTCAATGTAATTTTTAGTGTTTCGGACCCAAAGGGTAAAACGGGACCCTATTACTAAGACTCTACTGTCCGTCCGTCTGTCTTTCTGTCACAAGACTGTATCTCATGAACCGTGATAGTTAGATAATGTAAAATTTTCGTAGATGATGTCTTTCTGTTGCTGCTATAACAAAAAATACTAAAAAACAGAATAATATAAATATTTAAGGGGGCTCTCATACAACAAACTAGCCTTTTTTGCTCGTTTTTGCTATATATTGATACAGCAACAGGTAGACGCTTGAAATATTCACAGAATATTTAGTTATATATTCACTTTTGAAATAAATAATTAAATTAAAATAAAACAAATATTTAAGGGGGACTTAGAATATTATGTAGCTACTTAATTCATGAAAATATGTACATCACGTACCACAAAACATATTTTAGAAAACGATATGAGTTTTATTTAAATAAAAATGCGTAAACATTAAACTGTATGAAAAGCTAAGTTGCGGCTGGATTTCTACGAACTCATATCAGAAGCGGGTAACTCTCGACGATTAATTTTAATTTCACTGGAAATTAGGCAGCAAATAAACTACGTAAAACACCTTTTTTTGCCACAAAATTAAATAGTATTTTAAGATTACACACCAGTTAATGTAAGTAATTGATTCAAAACAACATTTCATAAATAAATATTATTTTCTGTTTTGAACACTTTTGTTGGTGCAATATGGAGCTCTATTTCTTTGGCTGGTTGATTCATCACATCTTCTTTTTTGGGAGCTGTTTTATTTCTGTATTTCAAGTAAATACCCAATTTACACCGCAATAGAAGATTGGATGTCACACAACAAAAGCGGCGACTCGCAGCGATTAGAAACGAAATAGAGAAAACGGAAATCACTTCGAAGTCCAACTGTTCATGGATCAAAGTATGACAGATGTGATGGTTATTGTGACAGTTATATTCAATTGTTAATGAACAGCAGCTCATTCATCACGGATTTTATAGATAATGGGTACTGAACCCATCGTGCGCGAGTCCGACTCGCCCTTGGCCGATTTTTTATAGTTCGCGAGGATCTATCAAAGCAGGCATTTTATTCTACTAGTTCTGCTTACTGTAAAGCTGATACACGACTTAGGGTTATATATAAAGTCATTTTAGACCAGATACATTTTAAATTCATTTACTCAAAGCACAGACCTAAGATTTTTACGCTACGCTATATTAAATTACATTTACATTCTATATCTGACTCAAAGTGTCAAAAATCTGTAACATTTCTTGAAAATTTTAAGCATTTTGAGTTTTTAAGGTAGTTTTTAGTAATTTAATTGGATTTTACTTATATATAATGTGATTTGTACAGATTGGGATGACTACGGTGTCGCATTTTTGCAAGAATTAGTATGTTGTGAACAGTGTACTGAGAGACGGGTTTTAAAAGGTAAAATGGACTACAAATTCATATCTCGCAAGTTCATAAAAGAGTATTATCATCTTCACAGCCCGCAGCAAATTTTCTAAAACCTGAACATTTTTTTATACCACTTACGGTCCGCCTGATTGTAAGGGATCACCGTAGCCTATGGACGCTTGCAACACCAGGGGTATCACTCGCGCGTTGCCGACCGTTCAGAAATCTAATAACTTCTTTCTTGAAGAATCCCATACTGTAGTCCTTAGAGAAAACCTTGGCAGGGAGCTCATTCCACAACCCAAGCGTTCACAGGACCATTTCAGTTCTAAAGTGTGATCAATATAGTGTTCTTGATCAATCATTCGTTTCTAACTTAAGTCAATTATCCCGCAATATTCCTATTGTCAAACGGATTCTTAGAGGAGCAAGAATATCACTTGCTAGATCTCTTTCATCAACGATCAAATAATATTTTTTGAACAATGAAAAGAGTTGGAAAAATCCTTTTACCTTTGTACACACTTTAATGTCAAAAAACAAATCGCTATAAATCGTTAACAACGCATTTAAATGATAATTCATTTAATGCTTTTTTTAATTTAAGTTCTCAGTTATAGCTCCAATAACATAGAGTAGAATGCAAAGCGAAAAGCTGCTCGAATTTAATTTCTTATGATACTCTTGCTCCTCACAATAAAGAGACACTTGAAAGCCTTCATTCAAAGCATCTCTCACATTTAGCAACTCTAGCCACACTCCCCCCCTCCCCAGTTTCTAGTCTAACGAATGTATTACAAGTTCAAGAACCTACGATAATGTCTTTTCCCAACGGTTCTAGCGATGGCTTCGACGGAAATAACACCTCAGCACCTAAAGGATTTGATCAGTGTCTCTGCAGGTAACATTGGTAGAATCCTTCTAAACATCATATCATCATAACATCTTAACATCACCAAATTTTGTAAATTTTTCGGTGCAAGGCTTTGTGCTTTTAACAAGACTGTGGGATACGACCTATTGCAATCGGCAACAATTTTCGTAGTCTTGCTTCAAAAGTAGTTTGTAGATATATAGTTTCAACCTTAAAAGATAAATTTTAACCTCTTCAAGTAGGTTTTGAAAGCAAAGGAGGCTGCGAAGCAGCTGTGCATTCAGTTTGCAGTTTTCTAGCTGTTGAAAAAGCAGATATGTAACTAAAAATTAATGTGAGAAATGCTTTTACCTGTTTAAACAGGAAAGCATTGTTAGACAAAATACATACATATTTCAAAGAAATTTATTCATATGTTTAGCAAATTTATACAACTTCTTTTAAATTATTTTATGGAAACGATATAATTGAAGCTGCTGTCAGCGGTCCACCCTTATTTAGCTTAACTATTAACCCTTAATATCTATAATATTAATCCATATTATATCTATAATCTATAACTATTCATATTCAAGAATTAAAATCGAAGTTTAATGTCTGGTATTTGGATGACGGTACCTTGGGATATACAGTAAGTGATGTCAAAAATTACCTCTAAGAAATTATTGAAAAATTCAAGAGCATTAATCTTTCCCTCAACCTCTCTAAATGTGAGTTATTTATTAATTTCTGATCGGTTTTCCTACACTGAAAAACTATGTATTTTTCCAGATTTCCAGTTCATAGCTCTAATTTTAAATTCATAAACAATTTATTCACCTCTTGGGTGCTCCAATTTTTGATGAAAGTATTGAATAATTTTAGTGAAACATCTTGAACAATTTTTTTTTTTTACAAACAATTTATTGAACATTTCGTACAATTAAATATTTTAAATTCACAAATAGCATTTACGTTACCTAAACATTGCCTTTTCGTTTCTGAATTTAAGTACCATCTTCGTTCAAAATCGATTTGGAAATTTGCGAATATATTAGAGCATTTGATACCAGTCTCAAAACTGTATTTGGTTTCTATTTAATGTTCTCTACCAAATAAATTTGGAGGATTCGGTATCAGAAATATATCAAGTGTAGTTCTACTTGCTTTTCTTTCTTCTATATATAGTAGTAATGACTTTTGTAAAAAAAAATTAGATTAGTTGAAGCTACGGAAGATTTAAAACCTCTCTGTCCTACCAACGAAGATATTCCGAACGAACCAACCCGCCAGACACGCTGGGACTCCACTGGTACAAATATTAAAAAAATATTTATTTCAATTTTTTTCTCGATTTCGTGACAAGGCTAGCATAACTGCTGCTGGCTCTATGCTATTCCATGCTTAACCTTGGTACACTGCTTGACAAAAGCAGTTTCCAAATTGCGATTGGCCGTGTGATAGCGTCGTTGATGAATATGGACTTCAAGGGCTGTCATACAAAAAGAATGCTGGCAGGTTTGCCCGCCGCAGCTCGCTTAATGATACTATTAAAAGGTCTCTTGCCACCACCAACATGCCATCCGTTCTTGGACCCCTTGGCGTTTACCGTATGATGGCAGGAGACCTGATGGTATGACACTTGTTCCTTGGCAGCGTGGCCGAGCCTTATTGTAGGACGCCATGCGTTGACACTAAAACTAGTGTAAAAGTTGTGGTAGGTTTCAAATGGGCGGACTGAACACCTCAAGCAGCGCTAATACGATAGTTTGTTGTTAAACTACGTGTTTGTGCCGTTTGCAATAAAAACTCTTGGCCCATGGGGTCTATATGCACATACATTTTTCAAGGAAATAGCACCCAACATTTTTATTGCTATAGGTAACAAGAGGGATAGCTACTTTCTTGTTCAGAGAATCTGTACATGCAGCCAACGTTCTTACCTTACCACGCGGGTAACCAGTATTTGAATAATATTTATTTTAATAATAGTTTTAAATTAGTTGTTTAGGTTTTAAATTTATTTGTATGGGTTAACTTAGTTTTGATTTATATTATTTTAGTTTAATTTTTTAATCCTATTCTTAATATTTGTGACTCAATTTAAATTAAATAGTGTAGAAAGAAATTGTTGTCTAATATATTAAGTGAAAGATAAAAGATGTTTGTTACAGTTATCCAATTTAGTTTAACTTTTATGTAGTTAATTGCAAAGTGAGTATTCTAAAATATTGGCTTTTATAAAAGAAAATTTAAGATTACGATTAAAAATTAGAATTTACATCGAGATTATCTACCTAGACAACGTATTACGTATAGCGCGAGAGAATAACTCCTGACGCTGAATTGCAATTTCAATAAGATTTTAAGATCAACCATTAATAACATCTTTTTATAAGTACCACAAAATTTAATTAAAATACTAAGGTAACTCGTTGCTAAATATAACAATGTACATTGTTATGTTATGTTGTGTTACACTGTAAGTTTTTTTTTCTAACTACTAACTACTGTTGTTGGCCGCAGATGCCCTTGACAACTACACGCGGACTTACTTTTCCTGCGGTGCTGCTTGCACTCTGCTGCAAAAAGTTGGGGCGGTTTGCATAAAGGTGCCCTGGACCCATCCTCGGCTTAGGCAACCGCTTTTAAAACTAAATCTGACTAATCAATGTAAGTATTTAAAAGTATTATCTTTTATAGGACATAATTTTAGAGTTCTGTACAATTTCAAGTAGGACTGTCATTGATAGTCAGTCCCCCGGGGGGTACCCTGCTTAAAAATGCTCTGTTAATTGATCAACTATGGGGTGTCGAATCCTGTTTATATATAAGTGACGAAACACACAATACTCTGAAAGAGCCCTAATATCGTTAAAGCGACGAAATATGAATTTATTGTTACTTACTCTAATAAAACAATAGGTTGTAATATAATTTTAAGATACAGTAACATAAAAAACTGAAGACGCTTTATTAAAATGCTGTGAACTTACGCGACACTGGTGTCTGACAACAAATCCAGAAAGTTATTTACACTATATTACGAACTAGATTTTGCCAGCGGGTCCGCCCGCCCTAAATTCGGTTATGGGCGTGGAACTCCTTAATTAACTCCAATAAATTAATTATTCAGTTATACTAATGAATTGCTATAGCGCGCTATAGGTGCAGCAATAGTTCGGTTAACTCTGTTATAGTTATTACCGCAGGAACTTTTGAATTTTTAGGGACAAAAAGTAGCCTGTATGATATTCCAGGACCTAACCTATATGTATGCCAAGTTTTATCCCGATCCGTCCAGTGTCTGAAGCGTGATTGAGTAACAAACATCCATCCAGACATACAAACTTTCACATTTATCATATTAGTAAGATTTACTTCAGGAGACAATTTGACGAGGAGAAAATTTGCTTCAAAACAATATATTGCTCAGCTATAAATAACAGGAGTTAAGTGCCAAGCTTAATTAGCTATTAAGCTAATTGGATTGGAAATTGGATTCAATTCTATAAATATAAGATAAAATACAGCCGAGAGACAGGGGTCCCGTAGCCATTTATAAATTTTTATTTTATCACAAGTAAGAACAACATTCCAAGATATTATATTTATTAATCAATAAAATTGTAATTAAAAATGTTAATACAATAAATATTTCGACACTAACCACACAGTCATCTGATTCGGGTTAAAAACTAGGGCTCTTACTTTGTTTAATGGCTTTGTATGTTGATAATTCAGGAATTGTTTTTGGAGTGGAGGATAAAAGGGCTTAATATATATAGATATATGAATATTATGAAAGTAAAAGAGGAAATTTGTAATGATGACACGAAATAATTATTCCTGATCCTTAAAATATTTAAATATTTCGCTTGTTAATTTATTGATCAGTTTGGCTTTATTCATGTTTTCAAATATTTCGCTTGTTAATTATTGATCAGTTTGGCTTTATTCATGTTTTCAAATATTTCGCTTGTTAATTATTGATCAGTTTGGCTTTATTCATGTTTTCAAATATTTCGCTTGTTAATTATTGATCAGTTTGGCTTTATTCATGTTTTCAAATATTTCGCTTGTTAATTATTGATCAGTTTGGCTTTATTCATGTTTTCAAATATTTCGCTTGTTAATCAATGAACAACTTGGCTTAATTCAGGTTCTAAAATATTTCGTTTATTAATGAATGCTCAATTTGGCCTAATTCATATTTTTAAATATTTCGCTTTTTAATAAATAATCAATTTGGCCTAATTCATATTTTTAAATATTTGGCTTAATTCAGATTTATTAATATTTCGCTAGTGAATGAATGATCAATTATAAGACTCTATTCATGCCCCGTAAATTTACTACAGCATTCCAATCAATATAAAACACTAAACAGTCGTTATAAAGAAAAAGTGGAACCAGATCACATTGGTGTCCATTTGTCCGTCAAGACATTTTTATCAGAAGATTTTATCAAATTGCGATTCATATCAAATACCTGCTTTTACGACCTGTTACAGCTGTAAAAATCATGTTTCTAAGTCACGCAAGGACTTAAAGCAAAAATAAAGAAAAATATTAAAAAATTGTTAAGTAATTAATAATTGTCTGTATTTATAAAAGAAGAAAATGTCTCAATGACTGATATAATGATATATCAACGCAGCGACCACACTATGTCTAAAAACTTGAAATCTGGTATATGGGTTCCTTGTTTGACGTATATAAGAAAAGGATTTTACAAAATTCATTCCCGACTAGATAAAATAGGGATTGGAAATTTCTACGAAAATAGGTAAATTTTGAAGCACAAAAATTTGTATTTGGCTTTTAACTTGGATATTAAGATAGACGCGTTTTACCCCTAGAAGGCAAAACGGGAGATGAAAATTTTTTAAAATCATTTTTGCTACTTTACTCTTTCTAACATCTATTGGCGAGTAGTAATACTATTATTTTTACCGAACCAGTAATACTCAAGCTACTTGACAATAGATAGCGTTGTTAAGCAACACTAAAGCTACTTGACAATAGATAGCGTTGTTAAGCAAAACTAAAACTACTTGACAATAGATGGCGTTGTTAAAAAAACGAGCAAAGCTCGGTCCCCAGGTACTGAGTATTAAATGTGTTGTATCGATGTATGGTGGAATTTTTACATCTAAGTACTTGCAAAGTTAAATTAGCCCTTCAGTCAAACTTATTTCTTGTGCTTTTTTCAAACAACCTAATCACTTGTTCGATTTTTTATTTTAATACAAAAATAACTTACCTTTTACTGTTAATTTAATTTCTTCAATTTTATACTACACAACCTTGAACACAACTCTTATATCACAAACTATATTTTAGTATATAATAATATTGCAACAAAGTATATTTTTAGGATATGAAACTCTATGTGGAAGACTACAAGAACTATTTTCAATAACAACTTTTATCTAAAGTAACATCAATGTTAAATAAGTTATTTATTACCTACTATGAACACATTTTTATTTGCTCAAAAACAGCTAATAACGCGAAACTTGTATATATATATTTATTACTGGTGAATTCACTGAAATGCGTATATATTTTCATTCATAAAATAGCAATATTTTAATTTACAATCTTTACACGAAAAATTCGCTCCACAATAGTATATTTGACATTGACCTAGTGTTGCCTGAAACCAGATTACGAATTCCCTTGTTTTCCCGTTTAAAGTCTCAGGACGAACAGTAAGTGCGGCAAATTGGTTATATTTATGTATTTTGCTTTAAGAATGTGTTTCATTAGAAATGGCTAGCATTAAATTTTATCTAAAAAAAATATTTTAGAAAATATGTATGCTTGTTTATTGTATTAAAACACTTACTATTAGCATTGTTTTAGGGCTTCTGTAAATTTATAAAAACTGTAATTCTAACTTAATTAAAACTATAATTATAAATACACGCATTAAATTATTATAATTTATAAATTTATAATGCGTGAGTTACATCTATAGCGCGACATCAATAAATGTCACTTTAAAAAAACAATAATTTTAAATACATAATTTTTACATTAAACACTAATTAATAAACCATCGAAATTGCATGACATTTTAAAACTAATTTTAGTATTTTGCAGTGTTTTTGGTCAGCATAGTATTTTTTTTTATACTTACTTTATCTTGAGGAAAAGATGCCAGTATTTTTTTATCACTAAGCAACATATTTTGGTAAATGCAGCGAAAGGTGTGGTGGAACTGTAACAATTTCTGCATATTTAGCAAAATACTCAAGAGAATATTTAGCATAGAGCTCAGACAAAGTTCATGTGAGCGAAGAAACTTCGAGACCAATAAGTGCAAGAAACAATTGAGCTAGCATGCATCGGGCTCGCGTAATCAAGTTGGTGGCTCTGACTGCTGAGGGTAACCGGAATAGTGTGGGTCGGATCTATAGGCGGGTTAATCGAAGGTGTTGAAGGAATTGAAATTGAATACTGAAGCCTGTTCAAAAAAAACTATTTTGCTAGCGTCAAGTTGATGTCGTCAATTTCGATCTTACAATCTCTTCTAATCTGCACATGTCAGGTAATATGAGGAACAAAATCATCCAAGTACCTACCTACACAAGGCATGTAAATTATGTTAGTAATAAAAATATATTATCTGACTGAGGAACAACAACATACTAGAAAAATGTTAACCTAATAAAACACAATTTTAATAGTTCTTTGTGTGAAATTATTTAAATTAAATATCTGTAAATCATAACCAA
This sequence comes from Apoda limacodes, assembly GCA_946406115.1. Classification (NCBI taxonomy): domain Eukaryota; kingdom Metazoa; phylum Arthropoda; class Insecta; order Lepidoptera; family Limacodidae; genus Apoda; species Apoda limacodes. The sequence goes on from OX291559.1 coordinate 17,621,710, forward strand.
TTTAAAAGGTTTGCAACCATAAAATAAATTTGTACTCTGAAGTTTAAGTGACTCAGTGCTAAAGACAATTCCTCGAATTCCTGGGTTAATTTTACTAGCAACACTGCTTCGCGCATGCGTTAAATATCCCGGGCTTGGAGCAGCTGTCTAGTGAAAGAATTTTGGTAGTTTTATTGATCTGAAGGCGCGAATAGGACGGCTAAATTAAACCGATGTGTGCCATTTCCAATAACAGCAGCCAAACAAACTTATTCATTCTGCAGAAATTAAACGTTTAATTAAAGATGTTGGAGTTTTGTTTGAAAAACACAACGCTTTTAACTCCTTGATTAGCTTTACATACATTTTAGCTAATTCATGAGACTGTTTATGTGATTAAAGACTTTCGTTACGCAAACGCGTTTTTTGCAGTTTTTGAGTACTTTTATCGCGACATAACCGCACGTTTGTTCATTGATTAAAAACAAAGTTAGGGCTTAGCTACAATTTGGATGGGTGACCGCTAGTTGAATATTAATTTTTTTTAGAAATATGTAGCCAAATGGCAAAAACGGACCCCTTTATTTTTGTCAGCCAGATTTGTCCGGCTGTATATCACAGCTAAATAATTCCGCTCTCAATTATATTATAAAGATACAGTTTATTGATTGACTAGCTGACCCGGCGAACGTAAAAGGCTTTTGTGAAAGGGTTGTACTAATTCAAAAACCTTCCCCGGCGTGTGCATAACAACTTACCAAAATTTCATTAAAATCGGTTTACCCTTATTTCGCGAGTCTGACTCGCACTTGACCCTGTTTAACTCGCACTTGACCCTTTTTTCTTTCTCAAAAACCTTCGCTGGCGTAGGCGTAACAACTTACCAAAATTCCATTAAAATCGGTTTACCCTGATTGCGCGAGTCCAACCCGCACTTGACCCTTTTGGAAAATAGATAGATAGGTAGAAAAAGAAAACTATAAGTATTATTATACACAAAAAATCAAACACCTAAAAAGTGCATAACCTCTTTAAGCTTAGAAACAGAAACCTTGAAATGAGGTACATACAGTATGGTGACTTTCAAGACATTCCAGTTTTAAAATTATTTGCTTATGTTTTTAAGTGACTTCAACCTTTTTTGAATTAAATCGGATTGAGTTTTCAAACATGTGTCAAAATAAAATGTTATTTAAATCAAAAGCACTAAGGAGTATTGATATCAACTTCGAAGCAAATAACCGCCAAATAACTTTCTACACCTTTTTAACCCCGTTAGGGGATAAATATCAATAAAATACGAAACATGTCTTTTATCATTTCTGTTGACAATGGTTTATGCAAAATTTGCCCATCTTTTTCACCCCCTTAGGGGTAGAATTTTGAAAATTATTACTTATATATACATATATATATATACCTATGTCATACAAAGAACACACCCTGCGAGTTTCAGGTCTCTACGATTTGCGGTTTAGGCTGTGCGTTGATGATCCGTCAGTCATTCAGGACAAAGCATTTATAGGCATTAGCACCATAATGTGGGGGCCAGACTTGTTTTACTGACCACTTTAGTCCTACATGACAGGGAGAGGTGAGCCTATCGCCGCAACAACTGCTTCTGTTTCAGAGCATTTGGAATAAGGTGGCTTAATATGTCTCAGAAAAAAAAAAAGAAAATGAAAAAAGACTGTGGTCTAAATAATGTAGCCCCATGGCCTGTGCCTGACTAACTATATATACAGGGTGGATAAGCGAAGTGATCTCACTCGATTATATCTCAACCATACACGATATCGAAATACTAATTATTGATCCTGAAAGTGCGTTACGAGCTCTATATAACGGTATTAATATGGCTTATAAAATAAACTGGATCTATCCGAAAATATAATGTTTTCATTTTCAATCAAGAGTGTAATGGTGTGCTGGATACCTTGGCTGCAGCATCGTACTAAGAATACTATATTTTTTTTTTTATTTATTATTTTTGTACAAAAAATTGTTGCACAACGGCGGGTTTTATGCCATACAGCATTTTCTACCAGCCTGCCATTGGGCTAAACAGAAAGAGTGTATAATCTCGAATAGTTATGTAGTATACATGGGTGTTTCAAATTTTTGGTCACACGTATGTTTGAAACTTTAAAAGTAAAGTAAATACCCACAATACGTCAATCCCTACCGCAGTAGATTTTGATAAAACATGTCTAAGAACCACCGCTAGAAAATCTGCTTTCAAATCAAAAACTGCACGGTGCTACAGACATACACACACACACATAGCGGTCAAACTTATAACACCCTCTTTTTGCGTCAAGGCTGAATAAATAAAAAATAGTACGCAAACAAAGACACACACGCACTAGACATACCTCACCTACTCTAAAATTACAACGCTATTTTTAACAGTTCAGTTTTTTCTTTTTCAAGATCAACGTAATAAGCGCCGTGGAATAATGCACCAATTACACGGTATGATATAAACATTTCGGCCTGTAGAAGGGTCAAGGTAACCGTGTAGGAAAGACAATCGACAGTGTATGGACGCGGACGGTGTGACTCAGTCCGAAGTTGATGTCGTGAAGCCAGGACGCTGCGTGCGGTGAGTTTTTTTTTTATCATTGCAACGAGGATAAGGCTGTTAATAAAAAGCCATAATTGAGTTTTTAAAAAAAAATGTGACTTTGAAGATTGGTTTTGCTACACATTCCATTTGAGTAAACCGAGAAAATGTTAAGATTGTTTTAAAAAATTAAAGTTAAAAATAAATAGTGAAAGGCAAAAATAATAATAACATTGAATTTTGTTTGTCAAGACTCTTACGTACTTGTAATACACCAATGACTTATTATAAACTGTCTGCTAAATAATAAAAAAAAAAAACAAAAGGATAAGTGTTAGACAATTGCCATAGTAAATTATTATCAACTTTTTTTTCACCAATATAAAAATTACAACAATTTTATTTATTAATAACGTATATAATAATTAAGATTACAATTTGCGTTGCCGGATAGTAGCAGTGTTGATTTAAAATAACTGAATCTTTTAGTCCAAAAGTAAATTGTATACCTTTTAACATTGATTAATTTTTGGTGTTTTGTTTCTTTTTTTTTTTGTAATTTGTAATCATTCAGCAATTACTGTGTTATACGTTGCTGCAGTTTTTAAAGTAATTGTTGTTTTTCTTTGTTAATTTTTTATTGCATTTAAATTACTCCAAATGCGACAGAGCGTATATTAAGATTTAGAAGTTCGTTTAGTATGTTGTCTGATTATTTTTTTCATAAAACAATTGTGACTTTACAATTGTGACATAAGTTTAAAAAACATTTCTGGTCCGGTATAGGGTCGCTAGTCTTTTGTAAGTTCACACTACTTTCAAATAGAGACTGGTTTTGATTTTAGACAAGAAAAGTTTTTTACACTGTAAATGTAGGTACGACGTAAAAACATTTGTAAAGGCATAATCTGTAATATTTTAAGACATCAAAAAGGAGGAGATCCTCAATTTGGGTGGTTTTTTGATGTTTGTCACCCTGGAACTTCGTTGTTTATAAACCGATTAGTTATTTTTTGTATCTGAAAGAGTAGGTATACTTCAAGATTGGTTCCATTTTAATCACTGGGTCCATAAGGAATTAAGGGAACTCCGCAAATATTATAGGTACACAGATACCAATTTTGGTATTTTCAGTAATAAATCAAGCATCTGCATTTAGAAAGTAGCATTTGGTGAAATGGGAGTAATGTGCACTTTTTCATGTGTGGCGATAAGATATCTCGCTTAGGATAGTCGCTTGACTATTTTTTTTATATACCACTAAGGTTGCAACCAACTTACGGTCCGCCTGATGGCAAGCGGTCATCGTAGCCTATGGACGCTTGTAACACCAGGGATATCACTCGCGCGTTGCCGATTCTTCAAAATCCAATAACTTCTTTCTTAAAGAACCCCATACTGTAGTCCTTAGATAAAACCTTGGCAGGGAGCTTATTCTACAACTCATGCGTTTGCGGGAGGAAGTTTCACTGTACGCGACCATTTCGGTTCTAAAGTGTGAGAATGACTATGACGAAGCAAATTTAAATGGCTCGGATAAATATGACACCATCGAAATCTAATGATGAAGCCTAAAGGTAGGCACCGGAAGACCATAATAAAACAATGTATCGTAGTCGTGTTTGGACTTATTAGATGATTTTATAATGGTAATACTGTGTTACTTTAGTAATATATACGTATATAGTGCTACTTTTTTATAGCCTTGATTGTCAGAAGATATATTTTAATGCCTCATTATCATTGTGCCTTATATTCATTTGACTATTTGTGTAATGTGTAAGTTTTTTTTGTATTTATTGACTTTTATGATCAACTAACTGAAATGTGATAAATACAGTTATTTAAAATTTAAAAAAAAAAGCAAAAACAATCCTACTTCAAAACTCTACTATAAAGTAAAAAAAAAACCCTAAAGTTAACATTGATAGAATATTAAGCTAAATTTGTGTTTTCTTTGCTTCAACGTCGAATGCCGAAAAAGATAGGTAAATATACTTATTAATTGTCTGTTGGTATTCGACTTTAAAGCCAAAAAAACACGTGGTTAAGTTTTTAATGTTCGGTCAGTTTTTCTGCATTTATTTTACTTTTTAGAAGAGCTTTGAAGTCAGTACTATGTAGCTTACACAACAAGTGAAAAAAAGGTAATTTCATTCGAAGGACTAAGTTGGATCCCTAGAGCAGTAAAGAATGCTAGAGTAGAATCCTGAGCGTAGCGAGGGTTACAAAGGACCGTGATATTTTTTTTTACGTGTTTTATACTTAAATTTTAACCATTGACTGAAAGAAATAAAATGTACCATAAACATTTTGGTATATATTCGGTAATTATTACCGGGTGATAGCATAAAACAACCCCAATAACAATTAAACAATTGTTTCAAATTTAAAATGTTTTTATTCTCAAGTGAGTAGAAGTGAGTTTTATTCACTGTTATGTTTTTATTCTCAAGTGAGTAAAAGTTAGTTTTATTTACTGTTATCGATGCATAAAATGTCCCTTTTCGGGTGGCAATGGTAAAAAGTATTTTTTTTTGTTAAAAAATCAGACTGATACTGTACAGTCTAAACTATTAAGTCTACTACTTAGAATAGAATTATAACTTATATTATACGTAGGCGAACTAAGAAAGGAATTTCCAGAATGAACCCCCTAAGTTAATAAAATGGGGTTTGGAAGTTTGTATGAAAATCTGAAGCTAAGCGGATAAAAAATGGTTTTCGGTCTTTAGGTTAAGAATACGAAGTGGCGTTTTTCATCAGAAAATCATTCCCTAGGGGGAAAAATAGTGAAAGAAATTTAAAAAAAAAAACATAAGAGGATTCTAATACTTGCGTAGGTAAAACCATAAATAACTAAGCTTTATTTTTATTTTTTCAAAAGCTCGCACGGACGTAGTCGCGGAAATAATTTATTTAATTATAAATCACTCATATTTTGAAAATCACAGTACAGTTTGTGTTTGATAAGTTGTTTATTAATTACGTATTTTCTGGACTTAATATTTTCAGCGTACCTATATATAGCAGTCTAAAAACTATTAGATGACTAATGATTATAAATGGTATTATGGAAATTCTCGTTGTAATTCACTTGACACTTCAATTCGAAAACTCATTTGAATAAAAAGATTTTAAATTTTGATTGAAAACAGCTTAAACTTTATTTTTAGCCACTATTATATACTATTTAGATTATAATAAGTTTACTTATTAAATTGAAATGGGGTCTTCTGTATCAAAATTTAAAAAAAAGGAATGAATAGTAGGGATTCGTGTGTTCTAGACCTCCCTTCCCTACCCTCAACCCTTTCCAAAATTTTAGGGTTGTGTTAACTCACAATTGACTGAAAGTTGCCCGAGGGTGTGACTAAATGGGTCGCGCTTGGCCACCTCCAACTTACACTTGACCTTCGGTGGACCATCCTCTTCTTCTTAACCCTTTTATCTCCTTGTGAAAATTGTGACGTCTCTGTGTTCTGTGTATAATTTGTTTCTAGTTTCGTTATGTAAATATATCATTATCGTAATGGGTCTATTCATAACTAGTGTTTTTTACAGTTATTGGTTTCCCAATACCCAACGTTTGCACAAATTTTTCATATTTTGTATCTGTATAATATTTAATCATCACTTCTGAGTGTTTCCAAGGTTTATCAGCTGGTACTTTTTTCAATTTTATGAACAAACACCTCAAGTTTCAAAAACTTTGTAGCATGAGCCCCATCATCATTGTTGGGTAGACAAGAATGTGACACCATGGATACCATCTTTTGAAGTTCTCGCCACTGTAGATCTAAGTTTCTTTTTTTTTTTTTTTTTCTGATTGGTCCCGTCAAAGAGTAAGTGGATACTATTTCGACGCTTATATATACCTATAAGCTTCTTTGTTTTTTAAAACCTTCTCAGTTGATTGCTCATCGTCCGATGTAGTGTAGTAGTAGTGCTTAAATATATTTTCTCCCATTACGTTAAATGATGAATTCTGTGATAAAATAAGCCTATGCTTTAAAAACATAATTTCAATCCTTTATCTTCCAAAGTAAAAAACCATATCAAAATTGGTTTAGGTAATAGACATTTATACAAACAGATAGTTTTGAGGTGTGTAATATAAAATAGAATAAGAAAGCATAAAAAAACATACCCCTATATCTTTTTTTGAAGTAAATTATTACAGAGGATGAATTAGATCACTTGATGATGAATTGTAACTTAAATTCTATGGTCCAGTGTTTATGGATCCTATATATACGATTTGTCTTACTTTCTAAATACTAATATAATTGAAAAGGTATTACATTAATGTACTGGTCTTGAATTTGGAATGTCACCACCATCATTATTGCACTCACGTAATTATAAACGGGATAAACACCATAGACCCATTACGATAATGATATTATTACATAACGAAGCTAGAAGTATTTTGTAAATTTTACTTTTCTTAAAGCAAGAAGCACGTTTTTAGAGCCGACATGCGATAATGACGCGCCTATCCTATCAAATATTTATAAAAGCTACACTGTGGTTCTAAATAAGTTTTGTAGATATGTTTAAATTTTTAATTCATAAGTTCTCTATCATATCAAGTCTCCTAGTGGTGGCGTTGTTTTCTCTAGTTGTATTCCTGTCATTTCAATTGTGTTTTAGTGAGTTTATTTACTTATTCATCATATATTTTTTTTTTTTACTCGCAAATGTGATGAAAAAAATTTGTTTATAACACGGGTGGTACGAAAATTACTAACTCGAGTCATTAAAACCTTAGCCTTTAATAGCATCTTGTTAGTAATTTTATCTTTACCACCCTCAATACACAATGTACAATTTTACGTTGCGTTTCATTAACATCCAAAGTAAAAACATTTGTGTCTCTTCCTCAAGCTTTTAAACCACGGGCTCAAAACAAGTATGTGGAAAGTATTTATAAAGCTTTTCAAACAATTTGATGATAATTGTTTCGACTAAGCAACTCTCATTTAATGCCAGTTTCTTAACCTAAGCAACTTATACCTTAGTTATTTTGAAACTAGACTAACTTAACACTTATTAAGAAAAAATATATTAAAGATTAAAAAAACTCCATTTTATTGTGCATTGTAGTCCTTATCCTAAAATCTTGGCAGGGAGAAGCTTTCGCGGGAGAAAGTTCCTCATGAAAGTTCCTCATGAAAGTTCCTCATGAAAGTTCCTCATGAAAGCGCGTTGTTCGTGATGATTTAGGTTCTAAGGTGTGAGGATGAATTACCTGTCGATGGCAAGCGCTTCGATGCCTAAGGCATCGTTTCGAAGAATTCCTTAGAAGTAGAACACACAAGGGTGGCAAACTATCTCCTCGTACTTAAGTGTTCGGTACGGGTTCTGATTTTGAGCTTGTCGACGATTCTCTCAGCCCGTCGTTGAACTGAGTCAAACGGGCGAAGCTGGTATCGGTTGCACCCACCCAGAGATAGCAGTAGTACTTCATATGGCAGAAAACTATACCCCAAGGCAAGGCACTGCTTTGTTCTGTTGAGTACTCCAAGTTTTATGGACGCCTGCTTCACCTTGTCTTCTTAATGACGGCATAGGAGACTACATAGGGCCTTGCGGAACACCAGCATTAGTGTCCATACAATCATAGCAAAAGTATATACGAAAATAAAAACTTTTTACCGAAAAAAAAACAAAACGGCTTCAAAAAGATGCACTAAAAAGGAAAAGGAAAAAAAATTACTTATTTCCAAAAATCTGATCTGAAACACAGTTTGAAGTTGGTGTCATGAAAGTGAAGTGTGTTATAAACTGTTAGGTACAGAGACACCAACTTCAATCTCTATTTGATATCAGATTTTGGGAAATAAGTTATTATTTTTACCTTTTAAGCGCATCTTTTTGAAGCCAGATGTTTTTTTTTTGTTTGAGTAACGAATTGAAAGACGTACACTGAAAGTATCCATACTCGTAACAAAATTTTATACAATCATCTACATAAAAAATTTATAAGACTTATATGGTTTTCACATAAATGCCTTTCAAAGAACTGTACGAAAATTGACCACACCAAATAAAAAAGGAATCATCAAAATCGGTTCACCCAGTCAAAAGTTCTGAGGTAACAAACATAAAAAAACAGTAGAATTGAAAACCTCCTCCTTGTTTAAAGTTGGTTGAAAATTAAATTAAAGTCGAAACAGTCTATTAACACCTAGAGAAGTTTAAAAGTAGAAAAAACGATCTAAAAAACATTTTTTTCCAATTTTCGAAATAGACTGTCAGCACTCTTCATTTTCCTTGCCTTTTTGATGACGTCACTTTGAACACATCTTGTCTATAAAATTTATAAACACTGATGTTATTCTTAAGAGGGCGATATCGGCCAGAATGCTAATTTCTGTAATGCTAACGTTGTTTAATATGTAAATGTACTAAAAATCATTACACAATGTCATATACGTCAATATTAGATCTATTTGTTATATACTTCCTTAGTAAATTATTCCATTAAGACGCCTTGAAACTTAATTTTTTTAGTATGGGATTTAACGTTTTTACCATTTTGTAGTCACATTTTTTTAGTTTTGGCTGCAACTTAGGGTCAATGCACTAGATAACAATCTATTCTAATTATTTAATCAACTTTAATTACAATAAAATGCAATACACGTTTTAAAAATTTGCCCAAGTGTTAAAACAAAGGTTACTTCCGGTTTTTTTATTACATTCAATACAATAAATGAAAATCACTCATTTAGGTAATAACATATATTCAATCCTTTAGGTGCTAACCAAAATTTGCACAAAAACGGCGTCTTTTCGCGGTCTAGCCTATACCGCAGTCTCAATGGCATAATTTCCACACTTGACCAGATCTGAAATTTACGTCCGTTCAATATTTTTCATTAAAGACTTCAAATATTTGACAGGATAAATTAAAGACGAAGTTGTAGGTAATATTAGACGAGCTAGCCGTCAAGGGGACTTAAGGTGCCATCACACTAATCTCTCTAAATCTCTACGATAAGCCTGTTAGCTCACATATTTGATTAATTCTTGCGTTATACGTGACGAGACGATGTGTCCGTCGTAAAAGGAAAAGTTGTAAAAGATAATTAAGTAAAGACGATGTACTTACTTAAGTAGGTAGGTCCTTGTTAGTTTCATTTTTAATAGATTTATGATTTATTCTAATGAAAGCCAAAATTTGATCTTTAAATTCCATTATTCTTTATAATCAATCATAATCTTTAAGGTCTCATTACTTAACTTTGTAATAAAGATAGAAATTATATTAATGTTCACATAGTTAATCTTTTTTTTAACCGACTTAGCGCTGAATTGCACACTACCAAAAATACGAGTATATTCAAATTGACGTAGACACAAATGTGTGTATGTATATATGAATGTATGTACGTATGTTTCATTAAAATCCCTTCAGTAGTGTGTACCAATCATTAGAAAAAAACTCTCAGGAGCAATTCTATGCGTACATACACATAAAGAACTTGTCCTGCCTGTCCGACTGTTTCACTAATATACTGCCTAAGCCGCTGGTGTTAAGGTGGAGTTATCTTGAGTGAGAAGATAAGCACTGTTCCCGCCAAGTCAATTGTTATAATGTACAAGCAATTTCCGCTCCCCCTACTGAAACTGTTCGAGCGTCACAAACTTTACTAAAAATTTTGCAGTTTTTTGATTGCTATGGAAAATATACGAACAAAATTAACTTTTCTTATTAACTAAAATTCTTTTTTATTAGTATATAAGTTTTAGCCGTATGATGTATAAAAAGTTTATAATGTCTGTTCTAAAGCCGAAGTTAATGTCATCTTTGGCATTTTTTTCTTTGTTTTTTTGGCTTAATCAGTTCCTCTATCGTATACGCTATTTGAAATCTTATAATTTTGAGGTGTTAAGATACTAGATTTATGGCTTAAAAGGATCTTCAAAAACACCCAAAACCAGGATAACCTCGCCTTAAGAGAATATCATTCCTGGCGTCGCGCAGTGTGCTTCATACAAACGAATTTCCCACTTATTTTTAACACTTACTAATTAAATGCCCTGAAATTTTAAAGGCATGTTCTAGGAATTAATATCAAGGTATTTTGTGTACAAGTTTTCAATGAAATTGTATGGACTATTCTGCCCCTTACAGTCAGATGCCCACAACAATTTCTCTAGACAAACTAAACCTAACTTAGCGAGGAAACTAAACTTAGTACAATACTTGAACGCGGGATTTCTTTTGTTTCCCTTGCTGCACTCTAGCTTAATGTTAATATTAAGATTAAAGTCATAGTTAATAATGTTCTTAATTATTAAACCATGTCAAGACGCGACCGAGTATTGTTTTGTGTAGGGTTCCGTAGCTGTTACATACCTTGAAAAAACTATCTATCACCTCACATGTTTCTTTTAATTACCTAATTAAGGTTTTCTTTATCTCCATTTTACATATCGACTTGCTCTTTTTTTTAAAAATTTACTGCATATTTTATAGCGGATATATTTACCTGTTATTGTCACTGCTGTTGTCTGAATAAAATGTCCGAACGGACGACGACTCACGACTATTACGGAACTTTAAGACATCAGCCAAGTGCGAGTCGGACTCGCGCACGAAAGGTTCCGTACCATTATCTATAAAAACGGCAAAAAAAACACTTTAGTTGTATGGGAGCCTTAAATATTTGTTTTATTTTAATTCAATTATTTATTTTTTAAGTGACTATATAACTAAATATTCTGTGAATATATTAAGCGTCTGTTGCCGTGATCAATATAAAACTCAGCGAAAAAATCACGTTTGTTGTATGGGAGCCCCCTTAAATATTTATTTTATTCTGTTTTTTAGTATTTGTTGTTATTGCGGGAAAATACATCTTCTGTGAAAATTTCTACTATCACGGTTCATGAGATACATCCTAGTGACAGATGGACGGACGGACAGGGAAGTCTTTGTAATAGGGTTTCGCTAATTACCCTTTGGGTACGGAACCCTAAAAACTAAATGCCGACCGTAGTAACTCCCAAACCTTACGATTACATCTGAACACTACGCTCCATTACCACTCTAACAAAAAAGGTAGCAAGGTTAACCACTTAATAAAACAAGTCCCTTTATTTGTTCGTTCGTCTGTCAATCATTCCACAACTATTGAGCCTCATGCAGCCGTATAATGACAACTTTTTTATGCAATTTAAATACGACCTTAGCGTTGCAGGAAGTTTTGGATGATGGGTATTGTTGCAATTTTTGTGATCACTTGATTAACTCTGTATTCATTGTTTGACAGATGCAATTGTGAATCTATTGCTTCGTTTTAAAGTTTACTACTGGTCTGCCCACCCTTAATTCGGTTATCGGAGTGGAACTCCTTTAATTATACTGATGAAAAAACAAAAATCCTCGTGGTCTGGTTCATCGGATTTAGCAGTCGGGCTACGTGTCCAGGATAAGCCTATGTCGTATGCCAGGACCTAACCTATAGTTGTGCCAAGTTTCATACCGATTTGTCCATTTGAAGCGTGATTTAGTAACAAACATCAATACTTTTATATTTATAATATTAGTAGGTCAAGATCGTTAATCGGTCCTGAAAAAGTAATAGTTACAGACATACACCACTTACCTGAGCTTTAATAACAATCTACCGTATAATTTTACGCTTATTATTTTTATAGTATACTCGCTTTTACAGGCGTCTCCACCTACGCTAACTTAGGTTATTAGCTATTTTAATTCACGTATATATATCTATATCTTCACGGTCTTAGTAACCAGTGGCTGAATTCGCACCTACATAATGAAGAGGGGGATATTTTTTTTTTCTGAACTGACATTGCAGTTGGCTGTTGTAGCCATTACTGCTTCACCGGACATTTTTGGGCGAGTCTCTGAAGGAGCCTCAACCCGTATAGCGCCCAACGCTCAAGGGCTCCCCGCGGGGGAAGCCTCAGCTTGGGTTGTCGCCCTCGGGGCATCCCTTCGACCGGCGTGAGTCTCGAACCCGAAGGTAAGTCACCGCCAGGAGAGGAGTTCCCCGTTACGCGGGTGCGGTTACGATTGAGTGGAGGTCCATTGCGGACGTACCAGGAGCCACCGGAGGCCGCTCTGAGAAAGCGGTTTTGGAGGGTCTGAAGTTTGTGGAGATTGCGCTTTGATAACGCAAAGAAGGGCAAGTTGTGTAAAGATTTAGCTTATTTCGAAGAAGAGGGGGATAACTAGATACTTTAGTTCTGTGTCGTGACAGTGGTGATCTTATCCACTAGCCACGAAACACTGCTTCCAAAACACTGTAATAAAAATACAGTAAAAAAAATTACACCGGATGAATTTACTTCGTAAAAATATATGCCAGACCATTGATACCTACTTGGACCTTACCTTACCTAGACACTTTATTGTTTTATGGGAATCTGTCAAAAATAAAACTCTTTATGATATTACAATGAAATAATTTTGTGATAAAAACATTAATTGTATCCAAAAATCTACTGAAAATAAAAAAAAATCGGCCAAGTCTGAGTCGAACTCGCGCACGGAGAGTTCCGTACCACTATATATAAAAACGGCAAAAAAATCACGTTTGTTGTATGGGACCCCTTTAATATTTGTTTATTTAATTTAATTATTTATTTTTAAAATGATGAGAAATATTCTGTAAATATTTTAAGCGTCTACCTGATACCGTTATCAATATCACGTTTGTTGTATAGGAGCCCCCTTAAATATTTATTTTATTCTGTTTTTTTAGTGTTTGTTGTTAAAGCAGCAACACAAAAACATCTGAGAAAATTTCAACTTTCTAACTATCACGGTTCATGAGATACAGCCTGGTGACAGACTGACGGACAGCGGAGTCTTAGTAATAGGGTTCCGCTAATTACTTACCTTTTGGGTACAGAACCCTTATTATAGCGTTTAAGCGTCTTAAATGAACATTGTGCTACATATTTTCTTGGGGTTGCAATCGGACACCAATGTATATTTTTATTCTATCTTTACTCCAAATAAAATTAATTTCAAGAATCAGAAAACATGTAGGTTTATGTTGTGACAGATTAATGTTTTTATTACAATTTGTTTTTTTTTTTTGTTGCCAGTATAGGTCGTTTAAGTAACAACAAATGCTTGAATTAGGTAAAAAGGTTCTCAATCGTAACTTTGATTTCCCTGGTGCAATCCTTACCAACTTAAGTGAGACCAATCCAAGAAAGAAACTTTTGTGAAATCATTAAAATAGATTCTAGCAAATATACCACATAACAAACATTCATACACACAAAGATACAGACAAACCGAAAAACCTTCTCCTTTTTTAAAGAAAAAAAAAAATTTACGGTGCAACCAACTTTTTTGACCCTCTGACCTCTTGGATGTTAGGTCGCTAGTGTCGTTGTAAGTTTACACCGTTACAATATGGCGACTGTTATTTTGATTTTTGACCACTGGGTCAGAAATTATGTTACATTATAGTTTGGTAGATTTTTTGTTTCAACGTAAACTATTTTGGAACTATTGTGGAATAATTACTACTACGATTTATTACAACAAACACTGCACAATGCACAACCCCTTATTTATATCTACATTACCAATGGTAAACTGGTAGAAAATGCCTGAATGTTAAGGGCATTAAGTTAGCCTATGAACAAAATTAGTGCAATAAAGAATTTTATTATTATTATACTCTTTATTTATTTCTATTCTTATAAGTTAGGTTTTTTATATAATAAATATAAAAGTAAAATAAAAATACAAAAAAATACAAAATTTAAACACGTTATAAAAAAAACCTAACCTAGGGTTCCGCCAGCAGCGAGGCGAGTCCTTATTATTATTATTTTGTACATGGATAAGAGTATTTACTATTATTATTTACTACAGAGTGTACGTACATAAATCATTTCAAACGCAAAAGGCATATATAATTTACTCGTAAAGTTTGTCCACGTTCTGCATACATACATATTCAGGAACTGATTGCAATGCCATGTAGCCTTAAAAGAAGGTCTGATGAGTCTTTACAATTAAAACCATTCATTCATTCATACAATTAAAATCAGCGTGCGTGAAAATTTTAATTTTATTATAAATACTAATCATGCATAAGGCAAAAGATTTTCCAACGTCTGAAATAAGGTATATATTATGTAGTTTTTTCATAAAATTTTATATATTTTTGAATTTTTGTTGGTACTCATTCTCACACCTTAGAACCTTAATGATCACGTACAGATAAACTTTCTCCTGCAAACGCTTTGTTGAGAAACGAGCTGCCTACCAAGGTTTACTCTGAGGACTACAGTATGGAGTTATTCAGGAAAAAAGTTATTAGATTTTTAAAGGGTTGGCAACACTCTAGTGATGCCCCAGGTGTTGCTGTTTACCATCTGACGGATCGTAAGCTTGTTTGCTACCTTGTCGGTATCATAAAAAAAACTTGCTTATACATAAGATATATAACTCTTATTAATTAAAAGATATAGGGTCCTTCAAGAGGTGAGTCATTAAAGTTTTGCGCAAGTAGCGCCCCTGGATCGATGCCGCTTAACATCTGGCAGGCCGCCTGTTTGTTTGCCACCTCCGTGGTATAAAATCGGATGACAATCGGTGAAGATATCGGGCAACACATACAATTAGTTTTACGTTAGAATTACGCATTTAACTAATGTGTTGACAGACGACGTATTTTACTAGTGATTGTTGTACATACTAAATAGTCTTTATCTTGAAAACGACTGAACCGATTTTGATGAAACTTGCAATGTTCTCTGATATAGGCAGTAAGAAATTCTATACTACGAATATTATAAATGTGAAAGTTTGTATGTCTGGATGGATGTTTGTTACTGAATAACGCTTCAGCCACTGGACGGCTCGGGATGAAACTTGGCACACCAATAGATTAGGTCCTAGAATAGCACATAGGCTACTTTTTATCCCGAAAAGTTTCCGCGGGGATAACTATAACCGAGCTCAAAAAAGAACTATAGCTACAGCTTGCTATAGCAAACTTCATTAGTATAATTAAGGAGTTCCACGCCGATAACCGAGTTCAGGGCGGTTGGAACCGCTGGCAAAATCTAGTAAAAAAGACTGGAAAAAAGACAAACAAACATACATACATACACTTATGAAATTTGGAACATCTGTTCAATGGATTCATATGGACTAATATGTATGAATATTTTGCAATTCTCACAATATTACATACATACAGTTCAAATTGATACCCTATTTTGAAGTTGATTATAAAAGGGCAAAGCTGAAAGAGATGACATCTGAATCGGTGCAAAGTCCTACATAAACTTACAACATAAATAAAAATATACACCGTTCTTTAATTGATTTAAAAGAAATTTGTTACGTTCTGTAAAACTTTGTTTTTTAAATAAATTCATTACTTGGCCCGTTAGCCAGTATGATATTTTATGCAGATATTATGTGTAAAAAATGAGTGTTTTTTTGTAAATGTTTAATAAAAAAAGTTATCTCATTATGAGATTTCCTAATCTTTGACCTTTGCGTTTTGTTGCGCAAGTTGGAACAATGGATGCTAGCTCGTGCTCCAAACGCGTGTAATGTCAAGGAAGGATGTTGGGCTGTTGGCGTGATAGGATACCCTGGTATTTGAACCTCAGAATGTTAAATGATAAAATTGAATCTATTATAGGTCACATTGTACAGTTAACCTGTTTCCTGTTCGCATTTTCGGGAACACGTTTATTGTTGTCATAATCGGTCGCGGTCTAGTGGTTTCTGAGTCTGCTACACGTTTTAAAGGGATGAAGATTCAAACCCAGCTGCACCAATTAGTATCTTTGTTGACTTTTTTTAAAGTACACTATGTATTTAGACCACTCTAGCCTTTCATTGAAGGAAAAAAAAACCATTGCGCCGCTCGCCATCAATAGCTTCATCTAACACTTAGAACCTAAATGGTCACGTAGATCTTTTTTTCTAAATTAAGAATATATTATTTTTTTCAATTTATAGAATTAAGAACGTGATAGTGGTTGTCATATATCCAGTATTTGGCAACAATAGTCACAAATATAAATAAACATCGACTGGTGACACCCTAGTAAGGCAAAATATATTTCTGTTTTTGTGTTTTTTATAATACACTTAGTATTTAAAAATTAAATATTTTTTTATTTTATTACGTTCGTTATTGATTCGTAACAACACAAATTAGAATATATATAATCAGGAACGATATTCAAAGTTAAGCAACGTCGAGCTTGGTTAGTGATTGAATGGACGACCGCTTAGCGGCACGCTTTTTGTTTCTGTTTGTTTATTGGAAACGATATTCAAAGTTAAGCAACGTCGAGCTTGGTTAGTAATTGGATGGGTGACCGCTTATCAGCATACTGTTTGTTTGTGAATTACGTAAATGGTGGTACGGAACTCACGGTTCGCGAGTCCAAGTCGCACTTAATTGTTTTTTTTATATCAGTACCGCCCGTGAGTTTTATGAACTCTCGCTTATTGTTATCTGCTCATCATACCCTTTTATTTGTTACCCATATCGAGGGGTATCGAAAGAAACAGGTAGTCCGCCATTTTATTGTGGCGGCCGGAATCCGCCATTTTGGATTTAGAATAACGTCACATATCTTAACGTATCCGGCTAACCTTTCATTTGATACCAATGTCGAAGGCGTTATGAAGAATCGATTCGTCATTTTGCTATCAAGTAACAAGTCTTATTTTTTTTATCATCATACCCTTTCATTTGATATCCATGGCGAGGGGCATCTAAAGAAGCAGATAGTCCGCCATTTTGTGGTGGCGGCCATATTCAATCCACAATGATATTGAATATATTATATGGGACATTATAAATCAAGTCATAGTTTCTTTTATTTGGCCACGGAAACCAACCTCTGATTTTATAACAGCCACGGGGAATCGATCCTTTTTTTAAATGCCACCTGAATATTCCAAAGAAACCATCAAATGAAGATCAATAATTATTTTTATTTGTCCCACTGATTTATACATCACCACCTAATTTACAAACTCAGCCACGGATTTTACAACTCACCAACATTTATTGTTTTAAAGCTTCAACATAAGTTCCTCAAAAAAAATATAGTTTAAGCTTCAACTAGAAAACATAATTTTCTATCTTTACCTATATATAAAAGACAACTGAGTCTAGAGACTTGATATGTTGCAGAAAGGTTTTTGTTATTACGTATAGGCGAGATATATATTAAGAAAGGATTTTGCGATAGTCATCCCCTAAGGGTGTAAAATAGGGGTTCGAAGTTTTATGGAAGTCCGTCATTTTTAAAGCTAAATGCATACAGCTGTAAATCTCCCTTCCACTAAATATCAGAAGTTCACAGTCCATTGCTATTTTTAAAAAACATGTTAAGGAACATTTTCTTTCAAACTAAGACTCATATTTTAATACACTTGGTTAATATAATCTTTATTTTTATGTATTTATTATACTGCGTATGTATTTAGAATATAGGTATATATGTATGAATATATATATTATATGTGTATGTATATATATATAGATAATATTTATGTTGCATGTATATGTAAGTATCTGTTCTTTTTTATTTTAAGTTACTATTTTCACTACCGCACCACCTCTCATTTATTATTTCCTCTACACAAAGGTTTACCTGCTAGAGATCGCTCTTTAGCGATAAGGCCGCCTATTTGTACCTTATTTGTCAACTTACTTTTCTTGTTTTGTTATTTTTATGTGTAATAAAGTATATTCAATTAATCAATCATAAAACTTGGTATTTGGCCTTGAATTGACAATTAAGATTTACATATTTTTGGAAAATCATACGCTAAAGGGTAAGGGATGAAAATTTGAATGAGAATTTCGATACTTTTGTGTTTAGAGATTTTAAATTCAGTACAGAGGTTTAGACGATGAGGTTATATTAAACGTGAACACTAAAAACCGACTTTGCGAGGACACCATTTAAGCCAAAGGTTCAACAACTAGGAATAAAAAAGAAGGTTCGCCTTAAGTTCGCCTTCCACGCCGCAAAGCGCGAACTGCATTAATAATCCAATAATATTTTATCTATCTTTTAATTACAATAAATAATAGTATGCCATACTACTAAGTGTTTTATTTTGTCTCCCCTTAATGGTTCCCATCATTAAATATGGCATCTTATTCTTATTTACTATTAGATGATTATTTCAGGTACATCTTAATGATCATTAAATATATTTGATAATAATTTTAGGTACAATTTGACGATCACAAAATATATGATAAGTTATGAATTATTTATTATTTTCTAAATTTTAAACATACTGAGTTATAATACTAGATAGAGATACAATTACTTTATTGGTGTCATAAATAAATATTTTAGACGTTTACTGCATGAATATTTGTAACAAATTTAGATGCTAAATAATAATATCCATGCTAAGTTTTATTTACAGTAGTAGGACATCGAAGATATCACGGCTAAAGTAGTATTTTTTAGAGGCGCATTGATGGTGAGTTTTTAGAGGAGAAAATATCCATTAAATAGAAGTCAGTTTAATTAGCAGTAAATATTATATTGTGTTGTCATCAGAACTAAGACTTTTTGTAAAATTTATAACAGAATTACGAAATTACGGAAAGTGTAAAAAAAAGACAACGTGGTAATAATAATACAAAAGCGTGTTATATAGCATATATTTTATTTATTCCCTTGTATAAAAACGGTGTATTTACGTTATCTGGCTTCTATATCTTAGCCTTTAAGTATTTTCTTTATCGGCTTGTAATAAATATGTTATATTTTACAAGTAACATACAATAAAAATGCAACGACTGACCCTAAAAAAATGCCATATCGCTTTTGAAAAAAAAAACGCTTTATGCAGATTAGCTTATTGGTTCTTTCCCGGCTAAGCTAGTAATGGCATAATGTGTCTTTTCATTTATAGTGCGTTGACCCAAAGCTTTGCCCACAGCCCAGAATCTAATTAAAAGCCATTTACGATACTTGTATTTTTGGTATAAAGTTTAAATCTAATCTTTAGATTGTTAATCTTCGTAAATTTCTTCTATACTTTAAAAAAAATACCTTGTGTACTTAAGAGTATAGTAAGTAATTATTATTTACATAATTTTGGTAAAAATGTGAGATAGTTTCTTATGACACTGAAAATGTATTGAGATGTAAGCGTACGGTCCACCTGATGATAAGCGGTCATCGTAGTCCATAACTAGTGTATCTGTACTAACGTGGTATTATGTCCCATAAGTCATTACTAGCACGCTTTAGACCTATTAGTGGTAAGATAAAAGACCTGGGACAGAATAATACACCCCATTACCAGTTCCTGAAGAAGTAAGTCAGGATTGGCCAGGGGGCAAGCATGCATTTCTTTCCGTGATTAAAATTTAACCATCTATTCCAGAGCCAAGATGTCACCGGCAGCATCGTTTTCTAAACGATGGGTCCGCGACAACTTGGCAAGGGAACCCTCGTCCGAAGAGCTAGCTGTGTTGGATCTCTTCCCTGCAACCTGCGAAGGAGATGAGGTGGAAGCGGCCAAACGGGCTAGAAGATACTACACTGCCAGAGGACCTGGAGGTCTGACAGAACTCTGGCACAAACGATATCCTGACGAAGAAGACATACTCTCCAGCTGCCAAGATGCGTAAGTTATTCTTATTAAGACGTCTTAATTTTTTTTTCTTATACCACTAAGATGGCAAACAAGCTTACGGTCCGCCTGATGGTAAGCGGTCACCGTAGCATATGGACGCTTGCAACACCAGGGGTATCACTCGCGCATTGCCGACCCTAAAATCATTGTCAAACAAGCAACCCTTATAATTTTTTAAATAACTATAGTTATACACTTACTAAACCGTAAGATAATATATAGACGTAGGTACGTCTATATACATATAATATTCTTTTTCTTTTTTTCTGACTGACTATGCTCTTGGCTGTTGCAGCCATTACTGTTTCACCGGGCTTTTTGGCGCGAGACTCTAAATATACTAATATAATGAAGCTTAAGTTTTTTTTTGTTTTAACGTGGTAATTTCTGTAAATATGAGTCGGATTTGCAAAATATTTTTTGCATTTGATAGCTCAATTCTTGAGGGTAGTTATAGGCTATTTAACATCACGCTATGATCCTTAGAAGCCAAACAAAAAGAAAAAAAAACAGACGGAACCCTAGGACTAGGACCCTAAGAAAGCCAAAAGAAAACGTACTAATAAAGTCTCTCAGATCAGCTAGTTAAAAATTAAAACTTTTGGTAATTTGCCGCAGAGTTCACGTTTTCCTTAACATATTGTTTTTAGTAAAATACATAATATAGAATATAAAATAATAATAATAATAATAATTTATTTATTTAATAAATACTTTTTTTTACAAATAAACTTGCAAATATACAATGTATAATATCATACCACACCTGCACAGTCTGGACACGATTTCGTACCAATCACGATCCATTTGGTGCCGTGAGAATTCTGCATGACCTTCGAATCCAACAAATACTCCACCCAATGAATCCCACCTACCTATCGAATTGAAACTAGTTTCGTCAAGTGGGAGACAATGGTGGAAAGAATGTCCGTAAATATGATGCGCAGTAAAATCCATATATGATTCAACATTATACCAAATTAGAAACAAATTATAACTGTATTTCCAAATTTTATTGTTTTTTTAACGTTTATTGCCAATTTTTTCCTGTTGTTTCAATGGTAAAACCTTAACCAGAAACAATTACATATGGATAAAGAATAAAACCGGTTATTCGTGCAGTGTGTGGTGTATTTTATTTATCACCTAAATTTTTAAGGCGCAGATAGCAGCTAACTACTGCTGCCATCAGATATTTCTATTGTTGTCTTTCAAATTCTAAGAATCCAAATGTTGAAAATATAAATAAATACTTTCACAGCATAGACTGTCTGTCAGTCCTGGCTCGAGGTTAATCTATTGACTGCAGCTTTGCTATAAAAGTATTTATTTATTTTGATTTGTTATCTTCTAAGACTCTTGTCTAACCTTCAGGGAGTCATAAACAAAGATAGATTATTTCTATGTAGTTATGTATGTATATTGTATTTCTTCATTCTATGTAGATTTTGTGTGTTTGTAAGATTTATGTACTATGACAATATAAGTCTCTAAGAGATATATAAAACTAGGGATAGGTATTTTTAGTGAATACGTTGCTTAAGAACGGATTTGCAAAATTCGACTCCTAAGGGGAGGGAATAAGTGTTGGAAGTTGGTAGGTATGAAAATCCGTCATTTTTTAAATTAATTCTTTAAAATTTGGTAATTAGCCTTTTGACTAAAAATTAAGAATTTTACATTTAATTGTTTTTAAAAATCATCCCACCGGGGATAAAATGGGGAATGGAACTTTGTATGGAAATCCGGTTATTTTTCTAAGCGAAGCCATGAAAATTGGTAAATACGCATTGGGAAGCAAATAAAGGATGACCGTTTCAGCATTTTTTTTAATTCAACCCCTAGGTGAAAAAGCGTGTCAAAGTTTGTATGGAAATAATATGGTTATTAGCAAATAACTTGAAACAAGGTATGAATGCTCTTTAGTGCAGTTAACAAAACACACAATTCACAGTTCAGAACTATGAATTGTGTACTTTGTTAACTGCACTGAAGAGCATTCATACCTTGTTTCACATATAAGTATTTCAGTTTTTTGCAAAATTCAGGCCCTAAGAGAGATAAGAGGCTGGCAAAGTTTTATTAAAATGTATGTTTTTGATGTCAAATTTTGTTGTCAACTGGGTATACATATTCTTCCACACAATTAATGACACAAGGATTTCAGTGTTTTCCAAGAATGAGGCCCTAAAGGGAAGAAAGTGGTCGGCAATGTTTGTATTGTATTGTATACAGGGTAGTTTTTTTACTGGAGGCGTCGATTAAGAAGGGGTTTTACGAAATTGAATCCCCGAGGAGGTGAAATAGTGGTTGGATTTTTTTATGAAAATTCTTCATATTTAAAACAAAGAATGATTTTTTATGACATGATATGAAGTTGATAAAATAAGGAATAAAACTTTGAATGGGAATTTGGTTAATTTTAAAAATAAATCGATAAAATTTAATAAACGAACTTACACCGCCAACTGTTAGAAAATGAAATTCTTATTCAGCGCACGCCATGTAAAGTTCTCAGTCGAAATGATTTTTTCGACTTCTTAAACATTTAATCGTCATATTTCGACCGAAAAAAACAAAACAATATTAAACTATACGTATAAACCATCCTCTTGAATCACTCTATCTATTGATGAAAACCGCATTAAAATCTGTTGCGTATAAGTTTAAAAGATCTATATGTACATCGCATTAGTTCAATCGATGTTCAAATTCAAATTCAATTCTAAAGGGGTGAAAACTGTGGACAAAATTCAGGGTAAATATTATCGCACATCAAGGGTTCCGTACCTACCACCATTTACGTTATTTACAAACACAAACAGAATAAAGTGTGCTGTTAAGATGTCACCCATCCAGGTACTGACCTATCCCGACGTTGCTTTACTTTTAATATCGTTTACAACAAAAAACTTTTTAACAAAAAAAACAACCGACTTCAAAATGATGCACCAAAAAAGGTAAAAATAATTACTTATTTCCAAAAATCTGTTTTGAATTACAGTTTGAAGTTGGTGTCATGAAAGTGAAGTGTGCTATAAACTTTGGGTACTTAGACACCAACTTCAAACTGTAAGTAGTGGGGATTCGTTGGTTCTGGCTCACTACCCTCCAACCCCAAAAAAGCTCACCAATTTCTCTTGACTCGACTCGCGCTTGACCACTCTCAAAACCACCCCCTATGTCTGGGGTGTGGCGACTCGCGCTTGACCACTCTCAAAACCACCCCCTGTGTCTGGGGTCTGGCGACTCACGCTTGATGAAAACCTTCCCCCTGAAGCTGGCGGGCGTACACTTGACAAAAACACTACCCTTGAAGCTGGGGGCACCTGGCGACTTACGCTTTATGAAAATTACCCCCTGAAGCTGGCAGGCATGGCGACTGACGCTTGACCAAAACTACCGCGTGATGTCACAGTGGCTTCTGTGTATAACTTGTTTCTAGTTTTGTTATGTAATTATATCATTATCGTAATGGATATGTTTTTCCCGTTTTTCCCGTTCATAATTAAGTTATTCTTATTTAATTACAATGCTGTTGGTGGTGACATTCCAAAAACTAGTCCCCCGAGGGTGCATCTCAAGATTTTAGGGGTGTGTCCACTTACGCTTTACAAAAACTTAACCTGGAGACGTGTCGGTTCACGCTTGACATGACTTGACATGTTATACCTACAGAAAATCTTCAATTCAAGTTGATCGAATTTTAAAGAGAAAAGCTGATAATAGTGTTAAAGATTTACAACTAGCATTGACGTCAACATCTCCCAATACAACACGTACACAGGACATGATCTGTCAAATATGTGATTTACAGGTTAACCAAAGATTCTATGCTCAGCACTTACGATCTAAGAAACACAAAGAGAAATTTCTTATCCTTAATCATAATTTACCTTATGTGTCTGTTATATCACTCCTGAAGTATTTATAGCATCAATTGAAGAGTCAATACTATTTCTTATTTAGGAAAGTTTAAAAGGGTTAACTATTGTTAAAGTTTATTTTATTATTCAAGCAGATTTTGAACAGGAAACAAAACATTTAAAAAATTCTTTTGATTTTTAAATTTGACTATTAGAAATCGGATAAAAATTGGTGAATTAGAAAATAATTCAGAACCTTTAAGTGATGATATTAAAAATAAAATGTGTAATGTGTGAGTGATTTAGAAAAAAAAAGATAATGGTAGACCCTAAAAAAATCAGTTCTTAGAAATGCATGTTAATAAGTTTAATCCCTAACGGGGATCTTCGTATATTGAATAACCTTTAGATGTAAACCGTAAAAACAGTAATTAATGTAAAAACGAACGATCAACAATGTTTGAAGTGGCCTTTATTATCGGCACTATTTCCTGTAAATACACATTCCGATAGGGTATCATCATACTTAAGAAATCAAAATAAACTTAGTTTTATAATATTCAGTTCCCAATCAAATTATCTGATATACCCAAGGTAGAAAAACAAAATGACATTAGTATTAATATGTTTGAATTAGAGTTTAACAAAGAAAAAAAATGTAATACCATCGTTGGATCATTATACTTTACAAAATGTAGTAAAGAATTACACATTAACTTATTATTTTTAAACAATGGTTGAAATGGTCATTATTATATTTATCACGCTTGGTAAATAAACAAATAACAGATCGAAATGACGCTATTCATATCTGTGCTGGTTGCCGTTTCTATTTTAAATCTAAAGTTAATTTAATTAATCACAAGAAACATGACTATGCTCATATTGTTACTGAATTACTAGGAATTGATAAAAAAGAAAAATATTGGTTTAATAGGGAAACAAATAATGATGAATCTATTTTGATAAGTTTCAAAGAATATTTAAATTGCATTTTATAATATATGCAGACTTTGTAGCTCTTTTAAAACCCGTCACCTATTGTGTCCCTGATCCATCGAAGTCATATACGAAAACAATACATGAACATGTAATTTGTTCTTATAATATGTTCTTATATATCTAATAATATGGATACTATATAAAATGTTCATATGATGATAAACTGTCTATATACAGAACATACACAGATCCTTATTGTACAAAAATGTTTATGGAAAGCATTAACAAAGATGTTAGCAATATACATAGGATAAATTGTTTTCAAGAATGTCCACTTTCATTAGCTAATGAAGAGAAGGAATCTATAAGACAATCGCAATTATGTTATATCAGGTGATAAAACCACAGTAGACTATGACTGTAATACTAGTAATTTTAGAGGTGTTAGTCACGAATTATGTAGTTCAAAGTATCGTATTCCATTTTATTTTGGGAATATTCCAACATATTTTTACATTTAAATTGGGTTGACATAATTTTGAGCATGTTTATAATTATAATTTGATACACGGGTATTAGTTAAAGAGTTAAAGAAAGCATCTTGATTTGGAAGAGATGTAACTTTTAAGGACTCATAAGAATTAACAAATCCCATGAAGAAAAATACTTGATTGAACAATTGATTTCTTAATTCTGCAAATTTGTATTTATATCATATTTTCTTTTTTTTTTTTTTTTTTGCTGAACTATCTAAACTCTAGTAGTTCATAAATTAAAAAGAATCTAAAAACTGCAAATGAACTATACGACCTCTTATATTAGGTTTATATGAGAATGAAATATATTTTAACTTATTTTGCGGAATTATTTTTATTTCTCCATCTTTAACATTCGAAGCATGAACAATAAAATGAGCATCATATTTTGTTTAGATTGTGAAATAGAATAGGAATTTTTTTTTGTAGAGAAACTCCAAGCATTATATTTTCCATAGCCCTGAGCGAATCAAGAACCAATGCTACGTCGCACTTACCTTCGGGTTAATCCTGATTCTCATTTATTTCTTGAGCTCTTTAACCACCATTTTGTCCACCGTAGTTCCTGTTTGAACGTTAGTTCATGTTTCTAAGTAGACTTGCATTGTGTCGCAATGACAATTAACATTTTGACGTGACAACGTCTTATAAATTGGTTTGCCGGGTGACACTTCAAGAAACTGCGTTACGCTCCGCTCACGTTATGCGCTCACAATGAGAGCGAGTGAGAGGCACGCGCCCGCCTAAGAGCGAGAGAGACAGACATAAAATCATTGTCACGTAAAACTTTCGCCCGTATACCGACTTTACAGGCAACCAGTTTTTAGTTTTTCTGAGATGTAAATTAGGATATAGATTAACTATTATACATTCTAGGTTTTGCACCTTAAGTTCTGTGGAATTTAGATTTTGAGAATGTTTAAAATTATTTTGTTGGGATCCGTAGCGAATTGGAAGGACCGAACCCTATTTATTTTGTTTACGTCCCATCCGTCGGTTCGTATACAGCATTACAATTCTGCCATTTTTCTTTCGATTCTGATTCAGTTTTATAGTCTTATGTGAATAGCTTAACAATTGAAAAACCGGTCAAGTGAGAGTCAGGCTCGCACACTAAGGGTCCCTACCACCCCAAAATGCAGGAGCCGGACTCATACTTGACTGGTTTTTATTTTTTGTTGTTATACTATAGAGCTTACACTGTAATAATTGTAAGTTTGAAGCACACCTAAACTATTTAATTCCATTAAATATCAACTTTTTACAAAATATTAACACTAAAATAAGATTTTAATGTCCTTCAAGTGTGTTGAAAACAGTCGTGAAACGCTCGTGAACTCTGCGCAATACACACTCGGCTGAATTACGTCCTCGTCTACGGCCAAGGCTTTACGGCTTTATAACTTTTAACGAAAATCAAAGAACAAAATTAGAATAAATATATGGTTAAAAAGACATTACCCATGAGCACGACTAATATTGTAGGATTGTTATTTAATTAAAAGTAAACATGGCTTCTATAAAACAATAACTTTACTCACAAATAGATATTTTAATTTAACTGTCGACTAAAATATAATAAATTATGAAACATTCATGCTAACTTCTTGTGCTGTTATAGACATAGGCTAAATTAATAAATATTGTCACAGCCAGATGTAGCATTTGCAAGAATTTGTGGGTTTTTTTTTTTGAAGTACACTAAGGTGACAAATAAACTTACGGCCTACCTAATATTAAGTGGTTACCATAGTATCCTGACGCTTGTTACACAGGGGCGTATTGATACGCCAGACTTAAGTTTTCGGGAGTAAAATGTACGCAAGTAGGTACTGTTACGGGTCCGGTGAAGTAAGATCTACTTGCTTACAATTTTCTCCCGCATTCTGGCGTCTGGCGTATTCGCGATCCAATCCTGGGAGCTTATTGTGAAAAAGTCTCGAGTACTCTGGTCTCGCATTCCGCAAAAATGTACCTACGGGATCGGATATCTTCAGAACCATTCGACCGATTTTCTTCATCGATATATATTTCGATCGATTTCCCTTCAATCAGAATTCTAATCTAACCTATTATATATTTAGATTGTCTGCCTCAATTTTTTAACAATTTAGCAGAGTTTTTAATGAGACTAAGTCTGTTGGGTTTTCGAGGGTGCTTAATCCAAATCTTATCAGATTTTTAAATTCAAGATGGTAGACTCAATATAGCGCTTAATTTTTTGGAAAAAATCTTTATTTTGAGCAAAGTTCTATTACGTTTTCAAGAGTGTTAGAATTAAATCTTTTATCGGTTTTAATTTCATTCAAGGCTGCGGATTTAATATGGCCTATATTTAAAAAAAAAATGATTTTGATGAAACTAAGTTCAGCTTTGTTTTTGAAGGCGCTAAATTCAAATATTTTATCTGTTTATAAAAATTCAATTCATAAATGGCGAATTCAATACAGCGTCATTTTTGGCAACATTCTTTGATATTAAAACAAACAAAGATAAGTAACTTGTGCGGACAGTTGCTGCCGGACTAAATTTTTTTAGCCACTCTTTGCAAACCGATTCCTACCTGTCGTATGAGAAGCTTATTGCAAAGAAGTTTTGAGACTTCTTTCTCATGTTTTGTTCTGTTTTCAGGTAAAAAAATTATATATATAAAAAACATGATAACACCGGGGCGAAATTCCAACGCCAAGGGGTTTAGTTTCATGCAGTAGATCTACGGCATCAATAAAATTTGGTTTACGAAGTCACTTACACCCCCTTTATAAATTTATCATATATTCAATTTTTCAGTGTTTTTTTTGTGTAATTTCAGTTACATAGTACCGCTGCGAGCGCGAAGTGTTGGTGGAAGAAGAATGACCATTGTCAGGCTTCCAGCTCCCACTGCTTTGGACAGGCCTCTGTCAGCAAAATCTTTACTGGCGCGTTGGCTCATGATTCTGGACATCAGGTTATATTATTTTTATAGTCTTTACAGGGTTTCGTATTCTAAAGGATAAACGGAATCCCTATAATATAAGATTACTCCCATGTTCTTCTATCCGTCTACAAAGCGTAGAAATTTGAAATTTGGCACAATAATATATATTGATGACTCACTCATATGTCCTGCGCCTGCCTGCTAGCCGATGGACGCTTCTCAGCATACTTACCAGCCTCATACATCCTTACTATTGAGGTACAGCTTAACTGATCGCCCCGGGCGAGGGCAATTTGGACCATAGTTCATTACGAAGGCCCAGTGCGGACTTTGTATACATTTTTACGTATGCAGGCCATGCGACATGGCAAAGCCAGTGGTGCAAACAAACAATGTTCTCGAGAAATTAGGTAAAAGGCCCACTGGTCCACGCATCCATAAAAAAATGGTATTTCATAACTTTGACGATTCAAAGATGTTTGTAAAAACCTAATTTGAATAAAAAAAATTAACTTTGACTTTGAGAATGAATTTCCTGCCGATGGCGAGCTGTGTGATGGCAGAAAGTAGCCGTGGGCATCATTTCAGGGAGGCAAAGTCTTAAGGGCTCGATACGGCAAGTAAGTTAAGGATCTTCGACAACTCTTGCAGTTAAAAGTCGTTGAACATTTGTTTCTTTAGCAATAGGTATTCTGTCGAGTGTCAAGGCAAAAAAGCATTTAATTTTATATTTCATACCTATATTAGGTAAGTATATAATAATAATAAATAGTTTTGGACTTACACACAGCGCCATCTGGCCCCAAAGTAAGCAAATTTTGTGTTATGGATACCAGACAAAGGATAAAAATCCATATTTATATTACTTTTTTTATACATACATATCAAATATAATTACACCCAGGCTTAAGACAAACATTAATGTTTGTCTAATGCGGAAATCGAACCCACACTCTCTGCACAGCAACCGGCCACACTACAACTAGGCTGCTAGGGAGACAATATGTATTATTGATGTGCAGTAAAGTATCAGCATTTGATACCTGCTGGCATGAATTACTGTCGATTTTTAAACACTGGGCGACCCCTAATTTCGACCACTGTATGACTAGGTAATATCATTCCATTGCTGGACAATATCCTAACGGCAGGAGGGCGATCGACCCACGCTGCGCTAAGCAATCCGTGGTATCCACCTTAAGACTCTGCCCGAACCGCCATCGGTTCTACGACCAAATGTATGACTGTAACTTCAGCTTGCTTATTCTGAGCTATGTCGGTTACCTTGATTTCTCGTGGGATATCTTTATTTCTGATCATACCCTTCAAAAAACTCAGAGCATACCTCGCTGAGCGGCTTTAACTTAAAATAGGCTAACTGTCTCAAGATTTACTAAAGACTATTTGTAGAATAAAATTAATTTATTGACAAACATTAGATGCTACTAATATTTATAATACCTAATTGTAAATAAATCATGAAACTACCCTGGTTTGTGTTGCCTTTTTTTTCCCGGTTCAACAAACTGTCACGCTGCTATTTGTCATTTATTCAATTCCAGCTCGATGAATTATGGTAGGAAGTCATTATATATTCAGTCTGATCCGACTGAACCATGCAGTAACCGGTTATCAATGTCAACTCCATATCTGCCTACTGTTGTTGGCGATTGTAAGAACCTGCCACATATTGCATATTTCTGTATGTTGTTATTTTTATTAGTGAAATACGATTGATATTTACAAAAATATTAGCCAAAAGACAATGGAGTGAATAGGCAAACCACGTAGCTTGTTGAGGAACCTATAAATTATTAGCACAGTAATGTAAATTCCCTTAAAAATGGACAGACGATGTGGATTAAGTCACAGTGTACAATTTCACAGTAGTTTCTTAAACTCAGCAGTTAGACATTGTATCACTTAAAGCTCATACTTCAGATCTACAACTGCTCTTCTCTCAGATCTCTTTTGCTTGCACGAGAAAATGCCCAAAATGCACAATGGCATGCTAGCTTCTGCAACTTGCAAGTAGGGGAGAGTGGGGTAACACCACACAGTGAAGAAAAAATTTTTTTTTTTTTAAATATCTTATATGTATTTAAAAAATAACATTACCTATTAATAAGGATTCATTTCTACTTTGGCAAAAAACTTATTGAGATCACTCAAAATTATTGAATTTATAGCATATTTACATAAAAAAATATATATTTCCAAATTCATCCCATACCTATGAGTGAAACCGGATTTTATATATTTAATATACACCTCATAGAATATATAAAATCTGGATTTACCTATTAGTATGGGTATGCCGGCTAAGTGATCATTATTACCGAAATAACCAAAAATTGCCTAAATTATTTCTACACAAAAAAAAAATCCTAGTGCAGAATATCCAAAACCATCCAAAAGCATTGCATATATGCTGTTCATCGACAGACTTAGTTTTTATAGTATTACATAGTCTGTGGTTTGACTATATGTTTCACCAAAAAAAAAAATTATACCACTCAGTTGGCAAATAAGCTATATTTTACTATATTAGATTCAAAAATGTTTGTACTTTTCTGTAAATCTAATGCTGCTGAAAGATATCCCTTTATGTCTTCAATCACCAAATTTGTTGCCAAAATCATGTCATCTTCTGTCTATTTCAACCTATTTAATTTGTTTCCATGTCTGGGCATGTTTAGTTCCTGTAAATAATAATAAAAATTAGAAAATACTCACAAATAAACTATACTAAACACACACACAATATATATGTCGATCGGTGGATCCCGATATCACCCCATCGGATTGTATTTTACAGGTACCATGTTTGATATATATTCGCTTATATTTTACATTTATTTTTAGACTCATTATTATTTCTGTCTTCATAAAAAAAAAATACAACACTATAGTACATGGTCAAAACAAATAATAATAGGTCAAAAATTACAGAATATTAGATAGCTTACCTCGGTCTTCCTAGAAATAGACAGTCATATGCAAAGTAGTGAGCTAGCAACTATCATCTTTTAAGGCCGGAGCAGACCAGATGCGAAACGTGACGTGACGTGTGCACACGCGTGCAAGCCCTGTCAGCGGTACGGCACACGTCACTCAGGTAACTGCAGCATTCGTGCAGCCATATTGAAGTTGAGAGCACAACGCGCATTTGATTTGGCACCTTTTTTACAGTTGCATACATAACAAATGGTGCGTGCGCAGGTCACGTCACACCGCGCATCTGGTCTGCACCGGCCTTTACCCCTATCCGATTACCCCCATTTTCCTCTAAGTCATACTCCATGCAAGTAGATTGCACGATATTTGATTTTTGGCATTCAAAGTGTTGGGTACAAAGGGATATACTAGTAAACAAGTCCGTCGCAATAGCTAGGGCTCGCCAATTGTTCATATGCTATGCTAAATATATTTTATACCAAACTACTATCGGGGCACGATTTCATGGCATGTGTATTATGGGCTTAATAAGCATTGTCATTATATAGTCAGAGACCTCGTATTGCATTACAATTAGGAGCGTGTAAGAGATACAGGGATATAACTAAGCGAAGTTAATGCATCAAAGCCAAATTTCGAACTTCCTCCGACAGCTGCGTCATTCAATTGTGTGTAAACGAATGTTCACGGAAGTGAGGGTGATGCTTCGTCACGCAGTCAGGCACTTATGGGAAAAGCATAACAAGACAGGCATTTGAGTTTTTAAAGTGATGTCTAATTTTTCTACAATTTGCGTTTTCAGATTACAAGAGGATCCAACTCCTGGCGAAGAAGTCGTTTTCATTGATGTGACTGACTTGCAACCGAGACACGTTAAAACCCACTTCAAAGGAACTTATTGGAAGGATTTTGTGTGGTGCATGAAGGTATTATTGCTTTTCAAAATTTAATGAACATAAAGGCATTTTATAGTATTTAGGTACTTTTTAGCCTTATAATAATTGAAGCATAAGGTATTGTAAAATACTATTGTTTTCCTATGTCCCACGGTTTCACTTGCAAAAAAAGATCCCATGGGAACTTTAAGGTTTGCGGCAAAGGTTGCTTTTTACCCAATCACTAAGCATACGCTGTCTGTCTGTCTGATCTTTACGGAACTCTATATTTAGAATTGTAACAGGTATACGGCTGAAATTTTCACAGAATATGTGCGACTACGTTGAATTTTGTTAAAAAGTAAAAAGTAAGTTTGAAAAGTAAAAATATCCCAATACAAAAATTCAAACTTGCAGAGATCATAACGGTAGCTCTAAAGTATAACAACAAATAATAATAATAGTGTGAGACAGGCATTACTATTATAATTTATTATATTATAAATTACCATATGAGCGCCATCTTGTTTGTTGGACTTATGTTTTCCGCACTTACCCTTATGGTAGGGCCATTGTACGTACATACGTTATTGGTTTTTCATACCATTTCAGCTCTTTCCAAGGGTATGCGTAGTTAAGCAAACACGGTTGTGGTCAGGTATATGGGTGACGGACTAAACACACTATTTTGTTGTTTGTGTTTGTAATAAATTATATAGGTGGTACGGTCCCCACGGAGAGTCCGACTCTTACTTGACCGATATTATTATTTGTAGTCACAAGCTAGTCCATCCATGGAGTAGATACTGCTTCCATATCTAGATTCTTTGATACCAGATTGGTCCTTTTGCTTCGGTACAAAGACGAGCTGTGAAAATTGTCGTCGATCCCAAACTCACAAGCAATTTCGAAACTTTAATTCTAAGGAGAGACTTTGCCCCCTGTATGTGTTCTAATACATTAATAATGGTTTATATTTGAAGAAATTGATTGAAGTAATGCCCACGGTTACTTTATACAATCGTACCACTTGCTTTTAGCAATGAACTCTTCCTCACTCCTTAGAACCATAATGGTCAAACAAAGTTCAGTTTCAAAGCAACTTCCTCTCGCACTGTTCCGGTTGTGGATCAGCTCCCTGATGAGATTTTCCCGAGGTACTGCATTATGAAAAGGTTCTATAAAAAAGAGTATTGATTAGAATTCTTAATGCTCTAAAACATGCGAAGAGTGGTGAAGTTGCAAGCGACCATAGACTTCGTTGACTGCCTAGCATAGAGCAGGCCGTATGTTTGTTTGCCACCTTAGTGGAGGGGAACTCTTTTTTCTCTCATATATTATACGATCTAAAAATGTAGGCCGAACCGTTTCTGAGTTGTATATAGAAGGACAGACCAACAAACGTACTTTGGCATTAATAATAATATTTTGATGTAAGCTATGAGTAAGTATATACTCTTTTTCAGAACGTTTACCCCCTTCGTTTCTCCGAAGTCCACATAATCAACACCCAGCGGCTGAAGACAATGTCTCTCTTACTACTCCACATTGGCTTATATCCTTGGCGACGCAAAGTAGTCCAGATCCACTCCAGTGCTGAAGATGTGAACCATGCTATGGGCGTGGACTATTTCCCTACCGAAGGCCTTCCTTATGAATATGGTGGTAATGCTGGTGCTATGAAAGATCTCAATGGTAAGTTATTTGTCGGCTCCATAACTCAGTGGGTACTCGACTGCTGAATTGAGGGGCGTGGGTTCGATTTTTGAACAAGACAAACAATTATATATAATATTTTTTTTATATTTTTTGGTCATTACACACAGCGCTTGTTATTGATACCAGACAACGGATATAAATACATATATATTACATTTTATGTAAATACATACATATTATACATAAATACAACCAGACTCGAGAACGGCTAGACCGATTTGGATAATTAATAAATAATAAATATATATTAATTTTTTTTTTGGACATTACACACAGCGCCGTCTGGCCCCAAAGTAAGCAAAGCTTGTGTTATGGATACCAGGCAACGGATACAGATACATAAATATTACTTGTTTTTGTAAATAGATACATCTTATACATAAATACACCACACTCAAGACAAACACAAATGTTGCCAAATTTTATGATTCTAACTTTACAGGAAGTACCCTATAGGTTTTCATTTACTTTTGTGTGTCGAAATATGGGGTCTACATGGCTGTATTTTCTGATTCCGTTGACTTAGAATCTTGATTTTTTTTACAGCTTCAATAGATCGTAGTGTAGTAGTATTTGATATTAATTTGAACTTGTTACTTCCACGTATTGAGCAGAAGAGTCTTGCAATCCGACAGATAGAAAGACCAACAGAAAGACAGCCGGGCAACAAAGTGATCCTATAAGGGTTCGCTTTTTCCTATCGATTTACGGGACCCTAAAAATAAAGAGTTTTTACAAAACACAAAGTCATCCGAAACGAAGTTGGGGGCATACCTTGTTTTTTTTCAATCTTAACATGGTCAGGTGGCGGAACACGGTTTTCTTTTAAAGCAGGTAAGACTATATTTTATTAATACAATATAGCGATCGAAAGTAATACAACCCTACATAATTAGGGTTCTAAAATATGGTACATTATACGGTCGACAATCCTATTTCACAGTTCTTTTTATCCAATTCTTACTGATTTTTAGGGACCCTAATACTAAGACTTCGCTGTTCGTCCGTCCGTTATACAACAAACGTGATTTTTTTGCTCGTTTTTGCTCGATATTAATAACGGCAACAGATAGACGCATTGAAATATACACAAAATATATTTACTTTAAAATTAAATAAAAAACAAGTATTTAAGGGGGGGCCATAAAACAACCGTGATTTTTTTGCCGTTTTTATAGATAATGGGTACTAAACCCATCGTGCGCGAGTCCGACTCGCCCTTGGCCGATTTTTTATAGTTCGCGAGGATCTATCAAAGCAGGCATTTTATTCTACTAGTTCTGCTCACTGTAAAGCTGATACACGACTTAGGGTTATATATAAAGTCATTTTAGACCAGAGACATTGTATAGAAGTAATGTTGCGGCGTCGGGCGCAACACCTGTTGTGCAAAACTTAAGTGTTTGGTTAAAATAGGCTATTCCCCGTATTATGAAATGGGTGTTTATCTAGGCACTAGTTTGCGATTAGAAAAGTTTTGCATTTTAGCAATAACAAAAATGTTTATTTCTAACAGACGAATGGACAAAAAAACTTCTACTAAATTCAAAATGGCTGCAAACAGAAGAACGGAAGTTCTACGAAACAGACCTGAAGCCAGAGGTCCGTCTTCGTACCAGACATCGAAGCGCTGTTCGAAGTATTCGTGGAAGCATAGCCTCTTATGACATGATCACCCGGACCCACTCCTGTAGATCCTTACACAGGCATGACGACGTGGAAGAAGGAATTTATGGTGCCTATAGGACGCTTAAAGTGACGACAGATAAGGATTCTTATGTGTGATTCGAAGAAGTTGTTTTATGTGACAGATCTGTGATTTTTATCATTGAGATTTTTTATTATTCTGATTTTATTTATAATTGTGATTTTAAAAGTTAGATTGATCGTAATCCAGCTTAACACTATTGTGCCGTTAATCTGTGATCAGATAAATTTCTGTCTAAATATATACATTTCACATGTATAAACACTTGATTTTACATTTACAAATTTCTTCTTTTTCTGAGATTGGTAGATTAGATTTTGATGCTAATATTTGTACAGTTATCGAACCCAGGCACTAAACTGCAAATGCTACGTAAATAAGAGACTAGCTGGCCCAGCAGACTTTGTTCTGCCCTTAGGTTTGATGTGCTACGCTGCCCTCTGGTAGCAAGTTATAGCGAAATTGACAACAGAAAACTTTGTCCATGAAAAAACACTTTGATATACCAAGTTTTATGATAATTATTCGAACGGTATTGAATTACATGTAAATTAAACTGTAAGAACACAACTGATTACCTTTCTAGTAAAAAATATAAAAATCAAATGTATAATTTCCTATACATCTACCTTCTTATAAGGGTTCGTACCCATAGGGTAAAAAAAAGGAACCTATAATAAAACTTTGCTGTCCGTCCATTTGTCCGTTTTTCACCAGGCTGTAATCTCATGAACCTTGATAGTTAGACAGTTGAATTTTCTCAGAAGATATATTTCTATTGCTGCTATAACAACAAATACTAAAAAAAAATATATTTAAGGGTGCTCCCATTCAACAAACGTGATTTTTTTGCACGATTTTGCTCGATATTGATAACGGCAACAGGTAGACGCTTGAAATATTTACAGATAGTTAGTAACATAGTCACTTTAAAAATAAATAATTAAATTAAAATAAAACAAATATTTAAGGGGGTGTCCCATACAATAAACGTGATTTTTTTGCCATTTTTATAGCTAATGGTACGGAACCCTTCGTGCGCGAGTCCGACTCGCACTTGGCCGATTTTTTTTTTCGTAAAATCATATTTTTTCAAAAGCGCGACATAATTAAGACGAGAAACATGATGCACAATCACGATAAACTTGCAAGCGCATTTATAATTAATATTACACTTCAAGAACACTGTCAATCAAAAATACTTACATATCGTGATGAAAATGTTGCAATGTCCGTAGATAAACAGTAGCACTTATTTCATATTTATAAATTAATGTAATTTTATGACTTTAGAAGTTTTTACTATCTACTTTTGACCACGAAAACGCTACAAATTAGTAATAAGGTATCAAAATACAGATCCAAGTTCTATTCGACACCGTTATAGATATTTTACATAACTAAAACTTTCAATAAAGTTCATTATCAAGTTGCAATAAAGGTTCAAGCGGAAAACTGACGATCTTATAACACCTCTTATACACTTCTACTAAAGGTTATAAAGAACCACTATAAAGGGTCTATACAGGCTTTACCTGCTAAATTCTGCGCCAAAATCGAAAATATAAAGGTGTTATTACACTCTATAACTCTCTTATAAATCATACGCTAACTCTTTAATATTTGAGCTAAACCGAAAAAAAGCTCCTCTACAGCTTTTCTTAACGCTAAAATGTTACTTGGGAGGTCTCATATTTAGCATAGCATTATTTGTGAATGCTTTTTTTACCAACTTTAAAATAGAAGGTTATTAATTCGACCCTTATGTAGGTCGTAATAATGTAAGAATGGCACAATATTCATATTTATACCTATGAAAGTCTATGTGGTCTTCTAAACAAATGTGCCAAATTTCATAAGTATGTATGTTTGTATGTATGTAAGTTCCTACGCTTTCGTCCATACATTTATCAAAAACTATATTTTTTTAGGATTGTAATAGTAATTTTTTTGTTGGATTACCTATCGTTTAATTTGGAGAACAGTGCAAGTTTCATGAAAATCGGTTTAGTAGTTTTCAAGATGTAAACTGTTGATAAGTGTGTACCGACCACTGAAAAACATGCCATCGGTACATACCCTATGGAATGGACGCTTGCAACGCCATTCAGGGGCTTTACTCACACTATGGCGACCCTTAAAAATGTAATCACACACTTCTTTAAGAACCTCTTACTTTTTTAATTAATAACAGTGACCCCACTGATTATGTTTAGACAAGTACCAATTACAAATTTAAAAATAAAAAACTTACACTGCCTTCAAAACTCCACTAATAAGTAAACGATAAACCATACGCATAAATCT
Source organism: Apoda limacodes (assembly GCA_946406115.1). Taxonomy (NCBI): domain Eukaryota; kingdom Metazoa; phylum Arthropoda; class Insecta; order Lepidoptera; family Limacodidae; genus Apoda; species Apoda limacodes. The sequence continues at coordinate 17,659,751 of OX291559.1, forward strand.
TATAAGGAGTATTGAGCTAAGTCTTTTTCTCACCACGATGTTGAAGGCCAAAAAAAAATGTCTCGTATATTTCAGTTTGACATTCGACTTCAAGGCGAAGAAAACACTCAGCTCATTATTCCATGTGCACAAGGTTTTGTTTTTACGTTAAAGGGGTTTCGAAGGTGGTATAATTTTTTTATTATGTTAATAAGTATTTATTTTATTTTAAATAGTCGTGATATGATCGTTCCCATCCTTGATATTATAACTCCTGTCATTACCAATATTCTAGATCATTTAATTTCCACAGGTTTTTTTTCCTGAATCCTGGAAGAATGCTAATGTAATTCCCTTACCAAAGAAACATGACCCCTCCTCATTTTCTAATTTCCTTTCTATATCCATTCTTCCTTTCTTGTCAAAAGTTTTGGAACGGCTTGTATATCAACAGTTGTCCTATTTACTTACAAGAAACAACCTTTTAAATCCCTGACAATCTGGTTTCCGTTCCGGTCACAGTACGACTATTGCACTCACACTCACGAGATACGTTTTGGCATGGAAAATATAGAGGTCACGGTTCTGACACTCTTAGATTTTAGCAACGCTTTTACCAACGTGGATCTGGACATTCTGCTACTCATTCTTAGTTCTCTTAACATTTCTCCAATCGTTATCGATTACTTTCATAGTTACTTGCGTGGACGCCGACAGCGCATAAAGGTCGATAAAAGTCGATGATACTCTATCTGACTGATGCAACACGGCCGCTGCTGTTCCGCAAGGTGACGTTTTGTCTCCTCTCGTGTTTGCTATTTCTTTTAATTCCATAACATCTCAATTATCTTCTCTCTACCATCTCTATGCAGACCATCTTCAGATTTACACACACGCTCCTATTAGTGAACTGACAAACGCTATTTCAATTGCTAATCGAGATCTATCTTGCATTGTGGAATGAAGATAATCCTATGGCTTCATTGTTAATCCTACATAAACACAAAAAATCATTGTAGTCACCCAACTAGCACATTAGTGATTTTTAAAGCTTATCTTACGGCTTTTAGTTCTAATTAGGTAGTATATCAGTGTCAGAAAAATCTTTCAGTTGTAAGGTGGTCTCGAAGATGCAAATGAGTACTTAAAATTCATTCGCAGTTGCATATTTATATATTTAGCTTCCCCTATATGTCTTGTGGTTGCATATAGTCGAAATTGCTACCATTAACTGTTAATAAGCCACTAATGTAGCACCAGTGGTAGCAAATAAGGTTTTAAAATCATTGATATGCAACTTTTAGAAATAAGTTAGATTAAATCCCAATATGGCACTTAAAGTTTCAAATAGGTGGTGTAAAGGATTGTTCTGCCTCATGTAGTGCTAAACTGGGTTATGTTCCGGCTCTTTTAGAACCTATAGTTGCTGTAAGTCTAAGTTCTACTGTGCACTAATAAGTCGCCCTAACGCATAAATAAGTTTCAAAAGGCCAAAATAAGCGATTATGACTTATTTTGACCTACTAAGGATCTTATAGTTGTAAAAATTACTTTTGGTTATAACATTCACTCAAATGCATTTACGTACAGTAGGTGATTTTTAAACCTCATGGTGCTCACTGAGGCGTAAATAAGTGAGGATTAGAACTGTAAGATGCAAACCATGTCTTCAAACTGGAGTCTTTAAAATTGTGAAAGTTTGGATACGACATTATGTTATTGACACCTAACTACAACTGTGGTACTTATTACTAATGTGATTTAACAATATAATAAAATTAAAATAACTAAAATCACTTGTTTTGAAAACCAATAAAAAGTGAGGTTATTGTCATATTTACTTTTTAATTTATTACTCTAATAAACTTAATCTAATGAAAGGTGCGTGAAAATCTATAAAGAAATATCATATATAGTTCACATTAAAAAATAAATCGCAACGACTTTTATGTTAACTAAATGCTCAAACATTAAAGTTACCAAATAGTAAATAGAAACACGATAGGACTTACCTTATTAATTACACACGAGTCGCACTCAAAGTTACTTTTGGATTTTATTTTGAATAATAAAATTAAAATAACTAAAATCACTTGTTTTGAAAACCAATAAAAAGTGAGGTTATTGTCATATTTACTTTTTAATTTATTACTCTAATAAACTTAATCTAATGAAAGGTGCGTGAAAATCTATAAAGAAATATCATATATAGTTCACATTAAAAAATAAATCGCAACGACTTTTATGTTAACTAAATGCTCAAACATTAAAGTTACCAAATAGTAAATAGAAACACGATAGGACTTACCTTATTAATTACAGACGAGTCGCACTCAAAGTTACTTTTGGATTTTATTTTAAATAATTAATAATTAGATTTTGCACTCCAACATTTTTTTAGCACTTCTTTATCACCTGATGAATGAACGAAATCGTTTTTCATTCAATTACTCATTCGCTACGCACAGCTTACACCCACGGTTCTAATTTCCACTACAGCGTATAATTTAAATTATTAAGAAACCCATTTAGAACCGAAAATAGGCTGCAATTTTTCACCTTTTTGTGCTATTAGGGTGGCATATGGGTTGTCTGCACCTATACCACTTAAGAATGGCTGTAATTTTCACCTTAGGTAATACTCGGTCCTAATATATAACTCATATGTCACCTGTTAGTTGGGCAGTTCTCGACGTATATCGAAGATTGACTGGAACGAAGTCCCCTTAGTACCTTACTGTCAACGAAGTTTCTATCCCTTATAAACACACAGTCAATAATCTGGGTATAGAAAGTTAGTAAGATAATACTTGCTACAGCTAAATATTTAAGCATTCAATGCAATTCCCACTAAAATTGTTGTTGCAAAATCTCTTCTTCTCCCTTCGCTAGTTTTCTGGACCTTACCGAGGAGCAGCTTAATAAATTTGAGTGACTTTAAAACTTCTGCATTAGATTCATATGTTATTATTATATTAATTATACATGTGTATTTATATATGTACATCTATTTCTATATACACTATTTATACATAATATTTATGTGTATTTATTAATTTAATATGCATTATTGTATGATATATATAATTCTTAATAACTTTATCAACACACTACTGTAAGTATACTTTGTTTAACTTTATTATTTCCTGTGCATAAAGGTTGGCTGGAAGAAATCGCTTTAAAACGATAAGACCGCCATTTGTTTTTTTTATTTGTAAGTATGTTTTTTGTAAAATTATTACGTTGATGCAATAAAGTATATTATAATTGTTATTTTTACCCGACCTCAGTTCGGTTTTCGATGTAAATTACAGCTTAAACTGAGAGAGGACATAAAAGGTATGGACAAGATCTAACTTAAAACAATAAATAAGTAGAAATGTAAATAACTTTCCCGGTGTAACGTCATCCAAAAATAAATTACAAAACACTTTTAAATATAGAAACAAAACACTTTCTGAAAAGATAGGTTATTTAATTCGTTGATAAGATCACCTAACCATAGAGTGTTGCCATAAACAAATCAGGCTACGTTCGGAACCTAGCGTTTCGTGCGAAAGGCGCGGCCCCGATAAAAACCGTGACAGAAAACACACTTGACATTTCCAACTTCATCTAAATCGGTTCAGCGGGTTTAAGCGTGAAGAGGTAACAAACAGACATACAGAGTAACTTTCGCATTTATAATATTAGTATGGATTCAACAATTGTTTGTGTAAATACATTTTTTTATTTTAAACTTGAATATTTTTTTAAAAAAAGGAAAGCTTTTATCTATTTAGGGTTTTACATAATATAATGAGAATTTTAAAAACGGTGAAACACGTCAATCGTAATGTTTAACTTCAAGGCTAAATATATACTATTTTTTAAGCACAACATTGGACCTATATGTTTTCTTCTTTTAATGTAGGTACGTACTTGTTTGTTTTGTATGTGATATAAAGTATATATAACATCATTCTGTTAATTGGACGTTCACTTAAACGTAACTTTTAATGTTATACAAATTTAACTGTAACTTAGATATCAAAATAAAACAAATAACGTTGTTCATTTGAGGAATTACTATGCCTAAGTCCCGGCTCATGATTAGACCCAGGTCGAACAACACACAACACAAGTCCAATGAGCCTACACACGACTGGGTTCAATTCTATAATTGATAAGTTCTTGAAGCCACCTACTATATAATTCCATGTCACCAAGATTAATAGTTAGGCGAAATTTCACCTCAATGGGATCTGAGCAAGTGCTTGGAATACAATATAATTCCATGTCACCAAGATTAATAGTAAGGCGAAATTTCAAAGTCAAAGTCAAAGTCAAAATGGTTTATTCAAATAAGGATTTTACAATCACTTTTGAATCGTCAAAGTTATAAAATATTATTTTTTGAACCCTCCCACCTTCCCGCCGGTTCACAATGTTGTTGATTTCTACCGAGAAGAATCCGGCAAGAAACTCGATAGTTACTCTTTTAAAAACACTATCAATAATACAAATAAACTAAAATACAATTAATGATTTAAATAAAAAATTTTTACTCGTACAATTTTATGTTATTTTCATTTTAATTTGGTTTACCTATGGATCCTGTAATTGAGCATCATCAGTCCCAAGGATTTTTATCATTTACATAGTCTGAAATATTGTAGTATGCCTTTTTACAAAATACCTGCTTGATAAAAGTATTAAATTTACTTATTGATAGATTTTGAATTTTATTGGGAACTTTGTTGTAAAAGTGTATACATTGCCCCATAAAAGAGTTACTTATTTTGTGTATCATGCACCAACAGCTTATTTTTACTTCTAGTATTTACTCAATGGGATCTCAGCAAGTGCTTGGAATACAATATAATTCCATGTCACCGAGATTAATAGTAAGGCGAAATTACAGCTCAATGGGATCTCAGCAAGTGCTTGGAAAATCGTTTGCAAATTTTCCAAAATAATGCATAAGCGCACTGAAAATTAATATTATTAGAGGTTATATAAAGAAATAGCACACTTAGATCCTTGAACTTTTTCTTATAAATTACTATAGGTACTCTGGGTTTATGCAGTGTACTTTATTTTTGGCGACTTCATAAAATGCGAAAGCAAATTCAGCGATCCTTCTTAATTGAAAATAAATTTTATTACGATAATATTTATAACATGTGTTAATTCAAAAAAAAAAAAAATTATAATATTGGAAGGCGTGCTTATCTTAGCAAAAGTTTTTACTCCGGCAAACCTAAAAATAATAGTCTGTATTAAAAAAAAATTATAGCACAATCGTTCTTTGTCTTGACTTTCCAATCAATCTTAACAATTTTTACCTAGAAACACATCTTATATAAATGCCTCTTGTGAATTTCTTAACAGCAAGAGAGGCAACCGAGCGAGATAATGAGCGGTGATCTGGCGAACGGAAAACGCTGGGGAGCTCCTGCCAACTATTAGTATTGCAACTGATGACATGCAAGACATGACACAAACAAGAAACGACACAACGACTATGTAAATGAAAAAAAACTGACTTACCGAAACGTGCTATTTCGGGTACATTGTTATAATCTAAATATCGAAAATAAAATCAAATCAAATTAAAAAAGCGCTCAGATTGATTGATATTTCCAATCTATTGGTGATTAGGTTATTTATTTATTATACTAAAATATTGCGAATGGGCCGATATGGAATTTTCAGATCGCTGCCAATCGAATTATTTAGTGAACGTCTTTCTCGATATTGACCCCCTTGACTAAACGTTTTGGTGGGAATACTCCCACATGAATTCCTCAAAAACTTAAAAGTCGGTGCTCCCAATGAGAACAGTAATGCAGCAACATTATCGACACTACTCAAAACATCTGAAATACCTATTAAAAACGAGTCTTCCAGCAGTATATTTTGCCAACATTGAATTGTGGCGAAGAAAGTTATGATTTATGGCGCTTATGGACTGATGAAATGTCGTTACATTATAATCTAACTACCTTTTCAACCTCGAAATGACATTTTTTTGTGCTCATACCATATTTTCTAAAGCACCATCGTCATGGAAAATTATTTTCTGTGTTCCAAACGATACATGTTTATCTTGAAACAATACAAACAAAATCAATTTACAAAAAATCTAGTGGTTGTAGGTCTAAAATTTATTTTTGCTGTTATTTCTCATTTATTTATTTCCATTATTGACAATAATCACTAAAAAATAATAAGTAGTATATTGAAAATGAATAAAAATAGAAAGCTAATGAAAGATCCTTTAACATGGATATTAAGTATTTTTCTACTATGTATTTATCTGTAGATACACAATTAGGTGTGCAGATAGTTAAAGTTAGTGTCCGCTATTTATAAATGATTATTGTTCGTAATGCATACAATCAGCTGAGTATTGTTGTATGTACTTGAAATGTTTATTAATTCATGGGCCAAGTACGACGATGACATTTTTTCCGAAGAAGCAAATTACAAATTTTGATTAAATTAAGTGCACTAACGTACATGGCATTAGATCCCCTAATCACTCCGACTAAAGTCTCTGACCGCAACGCACCTACTTTCTAATCGCAACTCTGTATGTACGCTAACTCGTGTCGTTAAAAATATCCACTAACATTGCACTTGTTTTATGCTATTTTTTGGTATTACTAAAGTATTTAAAATACCAATTACAAATTACATTTTTAGGTAGTTAATGCAAAAAAAATACAAAATACGTACATATTTATAAGTTTTAAATACGTATTTCAATTACAAGTAGTTCAAAAACACCCCACCCCAGTCCAGCATACAGTGCTAACCCTAACCGGACTCATAATCTATACTAATATGATAAAGACGAAGAATTTGTTTGTTTGTTTGAACGCGCTAATCTCAGGAACTACTGATCCGATTTAAAAAATTCTTTCTGTGTTAGCTGAAGTGTGTTAGATAGCCTATTTATCTAGGAAGGCTATAGTTACTATATCATCATCACACTTAGACTAATAGAAGCGGAGCACCAATGAAGAATGTTTCAAAATCGGGGGTTTTTTCCCCCTTTTGAGAGCTTCCGCTGCGTGTGCTGCGTAAACTTTTAAAAAAAAATCATGTATGACGGAATTGTTTCCCTTAAAAAGTTCTATAAAAAAGTCCGTGACAGCATATATCTTTATATATATATATATATATATATATATATATATATATATATATATATATTTTAAGGTTGGCTCACTGTAATCTTGTTTATGCTAACCAAATTTGTTCTAAAATCTATCTTATACCTTTAAACGCACAATTTGTGTATATATATAATCTGAATCTCGGAAAAGGCTCCAACGATTTTCATGAAATTTTGTATTCAGGGGGTTTCGGGGACGATAAATCGATCTAGCTAGGTTTCATTTTTAGAAAACGTCGTTTTATCCGTGTTTTTAGGCAGTGATAAACTGAAAAATATGACTCTTCCTGATATCTATTGGCTAGTAGTAATAAGCAACATTAAAGCTACTTGACAATAGATGGCGTTGTTTAAAAAAAACGGTCCTCCAGGTACTAAACTCTATAATGTAAGTATAGATTGTCAACACGTACGGAACCCCTTACCCAGAAACTATGCTCGCTTATGGCTGTTATTGTTATGCCCTAAAAAAAATGTAAGTAAGTATAATTTTACAAAAGCGTGCCTTTTCTTAGCGAGATAAATGATTATAGACATATTGTGTAAAAAAGAGATGCTAATCAAATGTAATGTACTTTTTATGTTGTTAATTATTCTTATTTGTTTATGTAACAACAATAAAATTGTAATTAGCAAATGTAGTTAAACTTTATGTTTAATTGCCGTGAAGAGCGGTAAGCGTGAAACAGTTGGGCAAAGAATTAATCATATTCGTATTATAAAGAACTAGATTTGCCATCGGCTCCGCCTGTCCTAAATTTAGTGTACGGTCGGTTTCGGTGGCGATAAATCGATCTAGCTAGTTTTCATTTTTAGAAAACGTCGTTTTATTTGTGTTTTCAGGCAATGATAAACTGAAAAATTATGGTATACTAAAAAAAACTTGGTCTTCCAGGTACTTATACTAATGAAGTTTGTTATAGCAAGCTATAGTTCGTTTAAGTTCGGTTATAGTTATTCCCGTGGAAACTATTGAATTTTTCGGGATAAAGGCCTGTTAATCTGGGTAGTAATTAATATGCGTGCCAATTTTCATAACGATCCGTTCAGTCGTTATCGAGTTTTAAAGTAACAAACATCCATTCGGACAAACTTTAACATTTATATTATTAGTAAGATAATTGTTTGTTTGTTTATTTGTTTGTTGTTTTACGATGGCTAAAAGGAGGTATAGATTTATAACTTTTATTATTGTTCTTGTTTTTTATAAATTATTACGTGAGGGCTATACCTTTGATATGAATAATATAGACTGATTGATTGAAATTTCCTTAAATATAAATATAAGTTAAAAAATTAAAAGGGTAACAATATTTTGTTAGTACTTGCAAAGAAGGGATGCAACTAAAAGAAAAAATAAAAAACAATCATTTATTATTGTAAAATTATAAATTCATTCATGCTTGAATCATCTACAATGCTATTTCCAAAGTTGTATATAGGTTTACAATCAATATCTATCTCTTTTGATTTTAAGAAAAAAAACTAATTTGTTTCAAATTTATGTTGCTTTAGCTTGATAGGTTGACATCTGAACTGAAATTGAAACTGTACCTTTAGTCTACTTTATTTATTTCCACAGTCTAATGAGTATATATATATATATATAATATAATAATAATAATATAATAATTATTTTTGGACATTACACATAGCGCCGTCTAGCCCCAAAGTAAGCAAAGCTTGTGTTATGGGTACCAGACAACGGATACAAATACATAAATATTACTTTTTTTTTGTAAATACATACATATCACACATAAATACACCCAGACTCAAGACAAACACAAATGTTAATGACAAATGTTTGTCCAGTGCGGGAATCGAACCCACACCCTCTGAACAGCAGCTGGCCACACTACCAACTAGGCTGCGAGGGAGCCTAAATTATATACTAATATCCAACGACATCTTTTACAATTACAATAAGTATTTACAGCTAATAGTTACTAAATACTACGAATCTCTAAACATTTACCAGAACCGAATTATGAACGTGCTGTGGTCATATTGTGGATACCAACTCAAAATCTAATCGTGTGCGTGAAAATGTAATAGCCGTCTGCGGTCAAAAACATTTGCCAATGAGTAAAAACAAGATGTAAAAACATTATACTGAATTACCTACTTGCCGCTACTATGTTTGGGACTACTGTCGCAAAAAGTAATCGTGTGTCCATGATTCATATTTCGGGTAAACAATTATCTAGAACGATGTGTGCATGCGAGGTGCAAGACACAAATCGAAGACGAGTCAGTAACGCAATTTGTCATGCACTACTAAAGGTAAATAGGGTGTCCATTAGTTTTAGATTCGTTCCACAAAACTTGAAAAAAACAATAGTTTTCTTAAAAAAATCCAAAGACGTATTTTGATATTTCGGTAAATACCTACTTAATTATTTTTTTATCAATTTTTTAAACCTATTCATTTATCAATTTGGCGCTGTTTGTACATATTTTAATTTAAAACTTTTTCCTCACACTACCTCTGTGCAAAATTAAATAATTTGGATGCTGTACATTAATTAATTTCTGTTAAGGTCTAAGTAATCATTGGCTCACATCTTTGAAGATTTGTTAAATTAACCAATTGTATTTTGGCACATACTTACTTGTAAGCAAATGTAAAATTGTACAAAGTATTTATTTTTACCATTAAATTAGCTAATCTATACTAATATGATAAAGCTAAGGAGTTTAGTTGTTTTGTTTGTTCAAACGCGCTACTCTAGTACCTACTAGTCGGATTTGAAAAATTATTTTTGCATTTGAATTTTTCGTTAAGAATTGGGCTTGACAAAAATTGGCTATTTAAAATCACGCTACGACCCTTAGGAGTCAAGCGAAAAGAAAAACAGTGCAGACGACAGGGCGGAACAACATCTGTCAGGTCAGCTAGTAAAATATAGGTAGTAAGCTGATGAATGACAATGACGAATAAAACAAAAGTAATGTCCGAGAATACACTTAATGTTTTTGGTTACTTCCGTAAAACACATTCACATATAGTTCACAGAACCTTTTGCAACGCGTTGCAAAAAAAACTTACTGAAAAGAGCATATAATTTTTAAGTAGCAATTAAAACGATAACAGTACAATGTAAGAATTTGCTAATAGAGGTTTAATTCATTCATGTTATGTAACAATAAATATTTTTTCAATATATTAATAGTTGGCTTTTGCCCGTGGCTCCACCCGCGTTATATTTGGTTGTGCAAATAAAGTGTGCTATAGCAAGTTATTTTATGTGGAATTCGTTTTTCAAAAGTTATCCTTATGGGATTTTTTAAGATCCAATCATTTTTCTTATCCAATTTACTTATCCTTCGCTTCAGGAACCTCTGACAAAACCAGCTCAATTTGCAAAGCTGAGCAGTATCAAACAAACAGAAATATATATAAGTTTGAAATTTGGATGTTAGAATTATTTCGATTATGTACATAATATGAATGAGTCGTTAATTATTTTTTAACTTAATAATTCCTTTCTCACTGAACACCACCATATTCGGTCTACCGCATTCCTCTTCCACCCATTATCTGCTACCATCTTAGGTCATCTGTCCACCTAATTGGAGGCTACCCTCACTGTGCTTACCAATACTTAATCTCCACTCCACACGTCTAGGAAAGTATTGGAGGCTCCAAATCAATAGTAGGCTCCAATTGTCAACCTCACCTGCACATAACGGTAAGCGGTATAATTTCAGTATATTATATTCTTCTCTATATGGTAGAACCACTTTGTACCCACCCTACAAATAGGAACACACCTGTGTGACAGGCAGCGGCGTCACCGACAGGAGGCTTGGCACTGCGACGGACTTAGATCCAATCAACGTGGCCATTATGGGTAAAACTTCCTATGAACTACATGGCCGATCTCAGCTCGATCCCCGTTCAAAAGTCAACCCTAAATGTACTAGTATAGTAAAAGTATGAATGGACTAGGAAAAAATTAATAGTGCGAGTTATCAGCTAATGAAGTCGAATTTTCTTTATTGTACTCAAATAGTTTATAATCAATAATAAAATGAAGGGGTGATCAGAGATATTACAGGCATATGTATGTGTTCGTAACATCTACTGATGGTATTCCATCCCACAAACCTGATAGGTCCTGAACCAGGAGCAAGAAACATAGCAATCCAACGGTCATGCACTAAGCCACTTAGTCCATTAATCTCTATCCATAATCTAAAAACCAGTATTTATGTATATTTAAATTAAACAATTGAAAGCCTCTGGTTCTGAATTTTAAACAGATCTAACTTAAAATAAACTGAGATGCAAGATAGATAATGTGCTTAATACAACTGAAATGCAAGATAAGTAATGTGCTTAATACTTTGCTGTTTTCATATGAGTCAGAAGCCTTATGGGCAGGTTGAAAATACCGTCGAGTGTCCGCTAGCTCGACAACGTCCGCCAATTGGCACTGGAACCATGGCCTAAGCCTCCGTTCTCCAAGCAGATGCCAGTCCCCCTTTTTTGGGGACGCACAACGGCCGAGTCGTCGAAAACATATTTTTATATGGAACAAAATTATAAATATCTTTTTTTTATACCACTAAGTTGGAACCACTACCTACTTGGGTAGTCCGTTTCTACGCAGAAGTTCAATACATCGAGTACATGTTCCTGACAACAATATATCTGTATTGTATGTGTTCGAAAACAACTAAAATTTAAAATTGAAAAACTTAACGGTTTGCCTGTAGTAAGCGGTCATCGCAGCCTACGGACGTTTGGAACACTAGGAACTTGCTTGTTGCCAAACCTTCCAAAATTTAATAACGTCTTTCTTTTAGTTACTTAGTTTTTGACATAGGTCACATACATCAACCCAATGTTCTTCAACCTCGCTGCCTGCAAGGACAATACTCTTGTAAATAAGACCTTTTTCGAATTCCAAAGCTAAGTTTTCCTGCTAAAAATACAAGCTAAATTAATTTAACAATGTTTACTAAGATTTTTACGTTGTTATTTTGTCCTTTAACAATGATATCTGTACGAAAATCTGACCACAATTTAAAATTCGAAAACCAACTCGTCGCGTTTTACATAGTTTGGGTCATTGGCCAGACAATTAGACAGATAATACAAAAGCTAAAAATAATCGACCTATCTGTGTTACAAAAGTAAAAGGGTTTACTCTCAGTAATGAATATGGGTATATAGAAAAACCCTTAGGGATATAATATTGTTATCTCCGAACTGAGATAAACGATTTCAAATTTTTCATCTAATTGACGCTTATGCGAATACTGCTTTTTAATTGGATAGCTTAAAGCAGTAGTTTAAAAACTTCTATTAGTCTGGTCAACATGTACCTTTTTGGGTGAAATTTTTGTATAGTCTCCAAAAATTACGATCAAGGTGTCATTCGATTCGGAATATTATGTAGAAAGTTTAAGAAAAAGTTCCAAAAGGGGCCGATGAAAATTGCAAAAGTTATAAACAATTTAAAAAAAAAAAAAGTAGGGGTTTGTTTTTTTTTGAATATCACAAAAACTATCAAAGATATTCGAAATTTAAAAAAAGATCTGAAAAGAGGAGGAAATTTCTTAAAAAAAGTCCTGCCTCCCGGAACTGTATCTTTAATATTTATAATTTTTACGGGGCCCTGAACATAGCGCTAAAAGCGGGTAGTCTGGCTTCCGCTCGCGATTTGTCATTCGGACACGGTAACAATAAAAATCATTTTAATATATTAAATATGAATATTAAGGAATAAAAAAAATTTAGTACTATTGGGATATATAAATGAACAATAATCCGTAGGCGAAAAATTTTTATCCCCATTTTTCCATTAGTTATGCATTAGTTAATTAACTACTTTTTCTGAATAGAATGTTAACAGAAAAAACCTGATTATTATTAAACTACAACCCTAGGATTTTTTTCACTTCGTGGAGTTATTCTTAAAAGGCATTAAAATAGATCCCCTTTGGAAAAATTTAAAAATGTTAATTTTCCACTTTTTTATTAACAATCGAAAATATTAAAAAATTAAAAACTGCATAAAAGTTATTAAAAAAATTTTGTTTTTCAAATATTTCAAATTTTATGATTTCTAACGGTTAAAAGTAACATGAAAATATATTTTTTTAATTTTTTACCGCGATTGTTTAAATAATTGTTATAAACAAATGCATTGTTTATAAGATAATCAACAATTTTTTTTTCCTAATCTACTTGTTGATATAAATTATGATTTTTAAGAAAAAAAATATTCCTTAAAAAAATTTATTTATTGCTATAAAATGCATTTCTTAATTAACAATCGTTTTTTACCACTAAATATAAATATTAAGGAACCATTTTTTCTCTAAAAATCATAAATTCTATTGTTTTTAAATATTCTGGAAAAAAAAATTTTTTTTTTTCATTTTTTATTTGTTTATTTAATAAACAATTTGTTATAAACAAATGGATTTTCTTACTTTATTTTGTTTTTAATTCGTAATTTAATTATAAAAACAGCTATGTATTATTTTTTATGAAAAAAAATTTTTATCTATTTTTTATATAACTTTTAATATTTTTATGTCCTAAAATTTGCCTTTTTATCTCGCTCTTTTTCTTTTATAATGGGTATAACTTTTAAACTATTATATATACGACAATTATACTTCAAGTCGTTTTTATTAACTATAAATCAATGAACAATTTAAGCTTTTAACTTCAGCTCTAGCTCTATTATTTATGTTAATTATTGACAATTGTTTATAAAAAATAAACCGAAAAAATTCTAAAGTAATTTTAAGAATCTTAGTTTGGAAAGATTGATAAAAGAACACTCGTTAAAATGTAATTAACATAATGGAAAAGTTTTAAAATTTTTCGGGAAAAGTCTATGCAAATACGATTGTAATCAATTTTTAATAACAGCAAATTAGTAAAATGCATGTCATCAAAGGCTCATAATTATAAATTTATGAACATTTAACCACGCTTTGGAATAGAAAAACAAGAAAAAAAAAATTTCGGTTTATTTTTTATAAACAATTGTCAATAATTAACATAAATAATAGAGCTAGAGCTGAAGTTAAAAGCTTAAATTGTTCATTAATTTATAGTGAATAAAAACGACTTGAAGTATAATTGTCGTATATATAATAGTTTAAAAGTTATACCAATTATAAAAGAAAAAGAGCGAGATAAAAAGGCAAATTTTAGGACATAAAAATATTAAAAGTTATATAAAAAATAGATAAAAAAATTTTTCATAAAAAATAATACATAGCTGTTTTTATAATTAAATTACGAATTAAAAAAAATAAAGTAAGAAAATCCATTTGTTTATAACAAATTGTTTATTAAAAAAACAAATAAAAAATTGAAAAAAAAAAATTTTTTTTTCCAGAATATTTAAGAACAATAGAATTTATGATTTCTAGAGAAAAAATGGTTCCTTAATATTTATATTTAGTGGTAAAAAACGATTGTTAATTAAGAAATGCATTTTATAGCAATAAATAAATTTTTTTAAGGAATAATTTTTTTCTTAAAAATCATAATTTATATCAACAAGTAGATTAGGAAAAAAAAAATGTTGATTATCTTATAAACAATGCATTTGTTTATAACAATTATTTAAACAATCGCGGTAAAAAATTAATAAAAAATATTTTCATGTTACTTTTAACCGTTAGAAATCATAAAATTTGAAATATTTGAAAAACAAAATTTTTTTAATAACTTTTATGCAGTTTTTAATTTTTTAATGTTTTCGATTGTTAATAAAAAAGTGGAAAATTAACATTTTTAAATTTTTCCAACGGGGATCTATTTTAATGCCTTTTAAGAATAACTCCACGAAGTGAAAAAAATCTTAGGGTTGTAGTTTAATAATAATCAGGTTTTTTCTGTTAACATTCTATTCAGAAAAAGTAGTTAATTAACTAATGCATAACTAATGGAAAAATGGGGATAAAAATTTTTCGCCTACGGATTATTGTTCATTTATATATCCCAATAGTACTAAATTTTTTTTATTCCTTAATATTCATATTTAATATATTAAAATGATTTTTATTGTTACCGTGTCCGAATGACAAATCGCGAGCGGAAGCCAGACTACCCGCTTTTAGCGCTATGTTCAGGGCCCCGTAAAAATTATAAATATTAAAGATACAGTTCCGGGAGGCAGGACTTTTTTTAAGAAATTTCCTCCTCTTTTCAGATCTTTTTTTAAATTTCGAATATCTTTGATAGTTTTTGTGATATTCAAAAAAAAACAAACCCCTACTTTTTTTTTTTTTAAATTGTTTATAACTTTTGCAATTTTCATCGGCCCCTTTTGGAACTTTTTCTTAAACTTTCTACATAATATTCCGAATCGAATGACACCTTGATCGTAATTTTTGGAGACTATACAAAAATTTCACCCAAAAAGGTACATGTTGACCAGACTATATATCGACTATCTAAGAAGCGTAACTGCGGGCAAAATACTCAAAAATAGTAAACGTCGATAATTTAGATAGGTTATTTTCGAATATAAGCAAATACTCATTTTCGTTTGGTTTTTGCAAATAACAATTGTATATATATAAAACAATATTTAACTCACTAGCTTTAACGCGGCTTTGCTAGAGCGGAGTTTGATTCTTTTTTTAAAAGCTTAAAATTTTAGGAGGTACTGTGGAGGTTACGACCTCTCGGTAGGGTATAAGGAACTAGAAAGACTAGCGAACGTTATATCGCAGTAAATACTTCATTCTGATATTACGGAACTGTAAGGAACAGTTTCAGATATTTCGAAAAAAAAAACAATCGCAACGCCGGGTTGTTCCTTGTTTAACGAGTATGACATTCATCTTGTTAAGTTAGAGGGTCGATTCCTGTATTTACAAGGAAGCCCTAAAGTAACAGAAAGTCAGGCATTCTTATGCCAATGAAATTGGCTATGTTTCTTCGCAGCTTCAGTTAATCATAGAACCAAATTTTGTAAATCAAGACGGAAGGAAGATGAATTACCAAGATGACCCAGGTGTCCCAGGAGACCACATAATTGAGAGAGAGTCAAGTTATGCTTAGAATTAACCTTCAATCAATTGATATTTTATTATATTATTGATACATCAAAAAGGGCTCCCTAAAATTTCATGTTTAACTCAGAACGATCCCGTTCCCAGAGGTATATAGGTAAAACAGCAATACGCACCCACTCGCTAATGGTAGGGACCGTAAAGCCCGCTGCAGTACGTAATCCTCAGTGCGATAATCCGACTCTCACTTGACTTTTTCTAAATAGGGAAAGACCTTCTTCAATACTAAATTTCATTTAAATCGGTTCAGCTTTTTAGGTGTGAAAAGGAAACGGACAGACAAACATATGGATTATCACTTCAGGATAACGTACCAAATTTGTAAAAAGAAGCCCTTAAAGTAACCACTTTGGTGAATAATCTGTCGATTTATTGTAATTTAAAACTGCAATCAAAATCAAAAACATACGTTTGCTTTAATTATTCATCAGGCATTTTATTAAACTTTAGCTTCAAATTAGTGCGATCCGCACTTAACCTTTTTTATTAATAAAACGTGTTAATTTTATTAAAGTGTGGGAATCACAATAAAAGCAATACTTAGGGTCAAGTTTAGCTACGCGGGTAATTAATTACATACATAAAAACTGGCCAAGTGTGTGTCGTACTTGCATTTAGGGTAATTGACGCAAAAACTAGTAAACTGCTTTTGTTCAAAATAATTTTCTTAGGAGTATTTATAAAGCCCTATTTCCGTGTTTCTTTTTGGATTTTTAGATAACTCGCTTTAAAAGTTCGGGGACACAAATTTTTAAACTTCGGAAGCTAATACCTCGCAAAATATAAATTTAAGACTAAAAGTTAAGCACTTATAATCTTAAATGCATTTTCTAATTTTAATTATAATCTAGTGCATTTAAACTGAATATTTAAGAAATATTTAAATGAATAAATATGACTCTATCACGTATAAATGGCTACACAAAATTGAATAAAATTTGTAACACAATAACGGATATGAATTAAACTGATATACACACCGGCACAATTAGCGGAACACAAAAAAAGGATTTGAACGAATGGCAGCAGGTTCTCTTTACTGATGAGTTCTTTTAAAACAGATTGATGGGAGACAGCGAATATGGAGACGCAACGGTCTAATTTTGAACACACAGTGGCTTATGGTGGGGGCTCGATTATGGTTCGGGGAGGGATATGATTGGGAGCTCGCACGGAGTTAGTGATAGTCACAGGAGGGACCATGACAGCAGATCGATACATCAGAGACATTTTAGAAGAACATGTTGTACCATTTGCCCCATTTATTGGTGACGACTTTATTCTAATGCAAGATAATGCTCGTGCTCATAGTGCACAATCAGTACAGGCATATCTGAGCCACGTAGGTATACCGGTGATGCAGTGGCCAGCAAATTCCCCCGATATGAATCCGATAGAGCATGTTTGGGACTTGCTAAAAAGAAGGGTTAAATCCAGAATGCCACCCCCCAACAATCAGAAAGCATTACTTGAGGAGTGGGAGTGGTTGCCTCAAGAAATCATCGATAACATAATCTGTAGCATGCCTAGACGAATGGAAACCGTAATCAGAGCAAGAGGGGAAAACACTCGTTATTAATTTTGCTTTAATTTTATTGTTAAATCATTCAATGCTTACTTTTTTTTATTTTTTGTGATGGTTCATAATCATCTAAAAATTTCACTTATTTCAAATTTCTTTATTTTTCAATAAAAAATAACGAAGAGTTTTCAAAGTCGTTGTTAAAAGATGTTTGTGTGCCTATCTAATGCAAAATTTTATATATTACTCGCAAAGTGTAATGATTTTAACTTTTTTATTTTTTTAGTTGATGCTTTTATAATTTATGTTTTTATTGTGTTTGTGTGCCTAATCAGTGCTATTTTTTTCTCATTTATCACAAAAAGTAATCACTTAATTAACTGTTATACATTTCTCTATGTTTTTTTATACTTTGTTTCAAAAAATTTTCTGTGCTCACTTGATACAAAAGTACATATATTTATCGGATGGCGTAACAATAACAATCTTAACTTCTTAATTTTATCTCTTAATGCTGATATAAATGTTATGTTTGTGTTCCTAATTATTATTGTAGTTTCCACATTGTCCATACCATATAGTTTTTTAGTTATCTTAATTATTTTTCAAAAATATTTTATTTACCTTGTTTTAATAGTATCCTATTTATTTATAAATTTCATTAATTTGTTAATAATATTAAATACAATTGAAAATTATATACAGCTAAATAATATAATACATTTAATAAATAAAAACAATAATTATTATGAATCTACGTTTCATGCAGTTAAAAAATATTATAATATTGCTGTTTTAACTTACATGAGATTAGATAATAATGTGTATCTATTACTTGTTTGTGTTTGGTGGCTATTAAAACGATTAAGGCGCTAAGAAAAATAAACTTAAAATTGGCTTACTTAACCCGGGTTCTCTAGGTACTAACCACGATGAGTTTATAGCAGCTATAGCTCGGCATGATGTCGATATCCTGGCTGTGAACGAAACTTGGTTAAAACGGGGCGAAGAAGGTCGCGCGCCTAATGTGCCGAATTATAGGTTGAGGCATATCCCACGATCAGATTCAACGCGCTTACGCGGTGGCGGAGTCGGGTTCTATATAAAGCAAAATATTAACGTACGAACGTGTTCTCATCCTGAAGCTCCACCGGTCGAACAGATGTGGGTCAGTCATAATGCAAATGGTGTGAAAACCATCATTGGTACTGCATATCGTCCGCCATGGTTGAACATAGATATTTTCCTTGATGCTGTAACTGCCTCGGTGTTATCTTTTTCACATAGTGACCACATTATTTTGCTAGGAGACTTTAACATAAACCTTTTAAACGATGACTCGGCTTCAAAAAATTTAAATAACTTTTTACAATGCGCCAATCTGGTACAGCACATTGTTAATCCTACGCACTTCACTGAGCACAGTGAAACACTGATTGATGTTGTTTGCTCTGATAATAATATCGCAGTGAGTTGCATTGATGTTGATTATATACCAGATCTTAGTCACCACGCGTTTGTTTCTTGTGAATTCAATATAAAAAAAAACAAAGTGCCGCCGCAGATAGTTATTTTCAGACCACTTAAAGACATTAACATGAACCTTTTTAATTCTTCTCTTGAAGCAATAGATTGGGAATACATTTTGTTGCACTCAGAAAACACCAATGAAATGGTAGGTATGTTTAATAACTATATTACAGCTTTATTTGAACTTCACGCTCCAACACGAAAATTGTTTTTGAGACATCAGTCATGTCCCTGGCTCACATTCACTATCAAAGAAATGATGAAACTTCGTAATGATGCTTATAAAAAATATCGATCTACGGGATCTGAAGTACATAAAAAATACTACAAAGATCTGAAGAGTAGTGTTAACAAAGCCATCTTTAATGAGAAACGCGCGTACTTCAACCAACAGATTAATACTAATTCCCATAACGCAAAAATTCTTTGGAAAAACCTTAAACGTACCATCCCTAACACTAGTAAACGAAGCAGTGGTGAGCTTCCAAATCATTTTGTTGATCCTTATTTAATTAATACACACTTTCTTAATTTGCCTTGTGTCAACGAAGTAAAACTATCTAACCTTACATATTATGAACACAATCGATACGGGACATCCTCTTTTAAGTTAGAACCTATAGATGAGAGCAAAGTAATCAACATTATAAAGTCACTCAAGTCAAACGCTTTAGGTATTGACGGCATTTCTTTAGACATGCTGTTGCTTACGTTGCCACGCACTTTAAAAGTTGTAACTGCTATTATAAATAAATCTATAGAAAATAACACTTTTCCCGATGCTTGGAAGATCGCGGTGGTAAGACCTTTACCAAAAACGGATAACCCCGTTTACCCAAAAGACTTAAGACCTATTAATATTGTCCCTTGTTTGTCCAAACTGGTTGAAAGAACAGTATGTACCCAGCTAACTGAGTACTTAGAAAAAAACAGAATCCTTCCCGAGTTGCAGTCAGGTTTTCGAAAGACACGCAGCACGGCTACGGCTTTAGTCGATGTTGTAGATAACCTTTTGGTCGCTCAAGATGAAGGCATGGGATCTGTGTTGGTTTTATTAGATTTTTCAAGGGCATTTGATACAATAAATCACTCGCTAATATTATCAAAAATGGCTTACTATGGGTTTGAATTAAGTACTATTAAATGGTTCGATAGCTATCTTAGTGGTCGTTCTCAACTTGTCGAACTGAAAGATAATGAAGGAAAAATAAACAGATCCGAAACAAGCCCTGTAACCAAAGGTGTACCTCAAGGTTCAATTTTAGGACCAATACTGTTCGTTTTGTATACTGCAGATGTAATTAATTCTCTTAGCTATTGTAAGTTCCATATGTATGCTGATGACATACAACTTTATCTTTCATTTGATCCTAATTCAACATATTCCGCTATTTCTAAATTAAATGATGATCTAGGACGCATAGTACAATGGTCTGAGTCCAACATCCACTTTGAATCCTGTAAAATCCAAATATATGGTACTAGGATCAAAACATCAAATAGATCGCAGTATTGGACATAACTTTGTAGTAAACATTAGAGGGACACCTCTGCAGCGGGTAGCGGAGGCTCGTAATTTAGGTCTTTCTATGGATGATAGTCTTCGATTCGAAAAACACGTGCTGGAAGTTGTCAGAAATGCATTTTACAGGCTTAAGGTTTTGTACCAAGTACGTAATTATCTTAGCACTGAGCTACGAATAATGCTCTGCGACTCTCTGGTGCTATCCAGGCTGAACTATGGTGACGTTGTTTACGGGCCTCGGTTGTTGGCGCGCACAGAGCGAATACTACAAAGAGTACAGAACGCTTGCGCTCGATACTGCTTTAATATTCTCCCGCGCGCCCATACCACTCCCTATCTGAACACCGCAAACATATTAAAAATGTCTTTCCGTAGACAAGCGCATCTCGCAACCCTTGTGTTCGGAGTTGTTAAATTTCAACAACCTTCCTACATGTATGAAAAGCTGAAATGGTGTAGGGATTATAATTCATACAATACCAGAGCTTCCAATTACTTGATGAAAACTCAAAAACATAGAACTGCGGCCTTTCAAGGAAGCTTCCGATTTGCGGCTACCAAATGCTGGAACAGTCTACCCCCCCCTATTCGGAACTGCTGTACATTAAAAACTTTCAAAATTCAATATAGAAAATATTTAACACTAAAACAAAAACAAACTTTTACCGGTAGGCCTTCACTAAATATGATTCTATAATTTAAACAACATTCTTCTCATTTCAACATTTATCCAGGTATGTACTTTAAAGTGAAATTTAATGCCTTTTAATTAAATCAGTAAAAACGCTCATTTTTATATAGGCTGCCTATATATATATATATATGCTGTCACTGCATCTGAAAGTCATCTGGGCTCCACTGAAAATCAGCGCTTTGGTAGTTTTTCTACCAAAGCAAATGCTGAGTGGGTCCAATTTGACACCTAATACAATGCAAGCTGATCATATTATTGACATTATTATTTTAATTAATATCAATTTATTTATTTTTTATTTATGTATTACAATTTTTATAATAATTTAGTAAATAGTCTTAGAATTAGTTTCTTCTTTGTGTATTTATTTTCTTAATGTTATTGTTATTGTTTTCTTTTTTTTAATAGGTATTATCTAAATGCTTGTGTAATAACTATGTGTAAATATTTTTTTTTATGTTTTTGCTTGTGTTGTATTTGTGTGTTAAATAAAGAAATGTCTATGTCTATGTCTATGTCTTAATCAATTTGTTATTTTGTGTCTAATTACATTTTCGTCAAATATATGGGTTATTATCTCATAGTCTCACTCTTAAAATGGAATATTACTGTAAGGTTGTCGAACTGGATGCAAAATTACCAACCGACCAAACCTGCGTGTTTTTATTACGAACTACACAAATGACTTGTAACGAAAGTGTTCAATAAACTCATTTATAACCAATTTTCGTGCATGACATATAGAGAGGTATTTACCCGATTACGTTATGTTATAAGTACTGACGACTTTTTTTTTACACTTCCAAATTAAGTGTTACCTTACTTCCTTACGGGAACCTTTAGGAAGGGTATTACTAGATGTCAGCAACACGCGAGTGTCAAAATGGCCAAGAAGTTACTGAAACTACGTTTAATATCAGGCAAGCTGCACGGAGAAAAAAAATGATGTTCGAATTAAAAAACTGTTTATTAAAATGCGTTAATACGAAATTTTATTAATTTAAAAAAAAATTCTGGCAATTACAAAACAATATAATTTTTAGTACATTTTATTAATTTCGTAAACTAATAACTACAACATAGTTTTATTACTTGCTTTACAGGTAGAATTACAGAATTTTACAAATCCTATAAAACTTTTCTCGAATTTATGAGTGAGGTAATTAATATCAACAAATAAAGCTTACTAAAGATTACAAAAAGTTTTATTAAAGTGGGCAGATAAAACACTGCTTGTCATTACAATGAAAGCTAATTAACGTTTACAAACATCTTATTAGTGAAGTTTACCAATAACAAACATCATATGGTACTCCTACGAATTAAGGTTAACGTCACGCGTCTTACATCGCGCTATCGAAGTTTTTTCGACAGTCGTATAACGCTGATTGTAAGCGTGTTTATACTTTATTTGCATTCCATTAAATTACACTTGTTTTAGTAAACAACACTGTTATTTCACAAGACTAGTTGTATTCCTGTTAGTAAATACAATAAGTAAAACATTTGTTACCGTCAGTGTAATTATTTACTTGTCCTCGGAATCACTAATATTTTAGTGGTTATTAGTATTATTTACTTGTAGCTTCTAAAGTTTTTTCTCCGTGTGTATGCTTGTTTGCAACTTAGTGCAGTAAACAAATTTCCCCTCTTGACATTGACATGGCAAAATGAAATAATTTTGTTGAATTTACAGTTTATTTATTTATTTATTTCTGAACTGATCATGCAGTTGGCTGTTGCAGCCATTACTGCTCCACCGGGCTTTTGGGGCGAGACTATGAATATATATATAATCTGAATCTCGAAAACGGCTCCAACGATTTTCATGAAATTTAGTATGGTTATCGGGGGGATCTAGCTAAGTTTCATTTGTAGAAAACTTCGTTTTATGCGTGTTTGCAACACAATTCAACACAAGTTGAAAAATATGACTCTTCTTGACATCTGTTGGCGAGTAGTAATACTATTATTTTTATCACTCGACAAAAGATAGCGTTAGTAAAAATAAAACTTGCAAAGCTTCGTCTTCCAGGTGCTGTGTAGGTATATTAAGTAAGGTGATGTTAGCGGCCGCGGTAGGACTTAAGGCTGCGCCATACTTGAATGTGCAGCTTTCTGCTTGTTTATAAAATTGATTTCCCATTCCTATTGCAAGTTTCAGACTGGAATAAAAAAAAACATGGCTTACTACATTCTTTAACCAATAAATTACTGTATTTGTTTTAAGATATCTGTTAAAACATCGCTTTAAAAAAATAACGGCTGGACCTCTCGTTTTTCTATTTTTTTATTCATAACTCCTTATCTACTAGTAGCGGGAACATAATCTATTTCATGAAATGTTAAGTAACTATAAAGCTAGAAAATTACTGTAATAGAATTTTTATATCTTATGTGATATTACTGTAATTAATTATTTTCCACTTTTTACGCTAAGCTGAGAACCTATCTCTAATATATTTTTGTCAATGAAAAATGAGCTCTATTTGAAATTAACACTGTGGTTTTAAGCCCATA
Source organism: Apoda limacodes (assembly GCA_946406115.1). Classification (NCBI taxonomy): domain Eukaryota; kingdom Metazoa; phylum Arthropoda; class Insecta; order Lepidoptera; family Limacodidae; genus Apoda; species Apoda limacodes. The sequence continues at coordinate 17,683,746 of OX291559.1, forward strand.
AAGCAAATGTATATGTGCGTTGGGGGCCCTCTTATAATAATTAGTATTAATATAATCAATCGAGTGATTTTTGTATGTATGAAGGCATGAAAATGATTTCGCGGAGTCAGTTCTAAAGATTTTAATGGTGTTCTCTGTCAAGGGTCTAATTGATTGTAAAAACAAGGATGACACGATATGTAACTGAGCGTGCGTGAGTAGTGCAGCTACATCTCAACTCGCTGAGATTTTTATTGAAATACATTAAATAATTGTTATCATATGTTTTCTCAAGGTTTAAAGCACTATCACGGCTATGCTTAAGCAAAGTTGTAGCACTTAAGACTTTGAAGATTTTTTTGCCAAGACTTTAAAAAGCAACAGTGAAAAGAGGTCAGCTTAGGATTTTTTCTATCGAACAAAAGTTCATTACCTATTCGTGTTTTTACGTTTTTTCAGGGTTTGAACCGTATCCCAAAGAACAGAGTCAATAAATTTTAACCGGGTTTGCTCAGCGGATCCGGCGAAACCTTTGCCTAAAAAAATTAAATTTTGGAAGTATAGGTATAAAGTCCTGTATAAATAAACTGTAAATAAGATCAGATTTTTTGAAACAATTATTTAAGTGCTTTTTTTTTAAGTCTGCTGTTGTTTTTGTAAAAAAGTTTTTATTTTTATTTTAAAGTGACCTTATTTTTCAGTTTACAAAAAATAACCAAATCGCTTCAAGTGTAACTATAAAAATTTTAGGAGTTCCCATGATTTCTCCAGGATCACCTCATTATATTCTGATCTGATGACCTATGGACCATGGGTATCCATTTGTTATATATTTAAACCTTCTCCAATGTGAGAATACTTTTCTGAAAACTGCTTCAAAATCAGTTCAGCCAAACATACAAACATACGGGTCAAACTGAAAACCTCCTTTTTTTGAAGTTGGTTAAAAATATTAATTATTTTTAATTATTATGGCGATTAACATAATTTTAAATACATATAAATATTACCGTTCCGTAAAATACCCTAGGAATCGAGGATAGAATCGAAGCTACCGTAATTTTTTTTTATCCCACTAAGGTAGCAAATAAGCTTACGGTCCGCCTTTTGAATACGGAACCCTAAAAACCAGGGCATAAATCGTAATTGCCGATGTTAACGTCATTAATTCATCAAATTATCGATAAGATGCCAATTATAACTACAGTTTACTCGTGTGTACAAATCTAAGTGAATTTTTTTATCGATATCTAAGTAAGTTTATATTTAATTAATCAATTATTAATTTAAGTATTGAATGTGAGTGACATAATATGTGTGTTTAATACACGTGCAATAAGCTAACATATCAACATTAACATTATTCATGCATAAATAAGTCCATCTGAGATTGTTTTAAAAATCTTTGCAAATAGTCGTAAGATTTTTTTTATTTTGTAGAAAACAAGAAAAATAAATTGCAAAAACACACAGGCTTTCACAAAAATATACGAGGTATTTTGAAAACCCCCAAATACCAAATGATGACGTACTGAGAAAAGTCTGGAGTTGGTATTTCGCGTTAACAGGGGCCAATTGTAAAATAGTGTCTTCGCTTTGCTTATTGAGACCTACTTTTTCAGTCTTGAATGGTAAACTCTCGCAGCCTAATGTGGCTGGCAACTATGCTGAGGGTGAGGGTTCGATTCCCGCACTGTACAAACATTTGAGTTTGTCTTGAAGATGGGGTGTATTTATGTATGATATATAAAGTTTACAAAAAAAAGTACCATATATGTATTTGTATCCGGTGATAACACAAGCTTTGCTTACTTTGCGCTGTGTGTAATGTCCAAAAATATTTATTTATTATATGTACTCTCATGCACTTTGCCCCAATAACGCGAGACCCGAGTAGTTAGCTTCCTACTTACACCAGACTTTTAGCTATAACATCCTTGTTAGGTACTTGACTATTATTTTAAAATCAACAAATCACTCAACATTGTCGTGGGATACATTTTCTCAATGAAGGTAGGTTTATCCTAACATATAAATTAAGTATATTCTTAAAGAGTTTCACTTGTTTTAGCCTAAGTTTGTATTAATTAAAAAAAACTGATAGAGACGTGCCTACTCTCACCAAAATTGCATGAAATTTATTTTAGTTGGCAAAATTACCGTAGTAATTTGTGCAATTTTAGCAAGTCATCTACCCCCAACCTCCCCCCAAATGCAACTGCACGCACGTTCACGCCGCGTGACGAAATCATAAAAAGAGAGCACCAGCTAAAATGGCCGCATTCCATTTAGCGCGCTTGGACGCGCCGCGTTTTCTACACACTGTTTTGAAAATCGTTTTCTTTTTCTTTTTCCCTAGTAACTTTTTAATTGGCCATCACGCAACAGTCAAGTGCCAGTGTTTCCATCGTTGAGAGTTTGGCGTGTGACTTGATATTTCATTTCAAAGGTGATTTTTTTCTTTATTTTTTAACCGGTGATTTTGGTGTTGTGATTTGGATACCTGCGTTTTGGGTAAGGTAAACTAGAATATTAGGTAGAATAAGATATAATTACGTCAAACAATAACTATCACAAGCTTTTATTCGGAATTTATAGTTAAGGCATGACTCATAACTTCGTAGAGAATTGCAGATTTTGTATATGGAACGAGAAATAAAAAACGTTTTCTCTTAAAGTAAGGCCGTAACAGGTATCGGTGAAAAAATCTTTTTGTTGCAATTCAATCTATTGAATAAAGTTTTTTTTTTTAATTTCAGTTTAGGTATGTGCATTTAAAATTTAACAACGCAGTACCAATAATTTTACTAGAGGAATCCAAATTAGAAATTAACGTTTATCTATTTATTATTACAATTAAAATATTCTTAAAGAAATACCTAATATACCTAAAAATCTACAATAAAATAGTAAACTAAAAACTAACTGTTACTAAGTAATGTAAAGTAAATAAAAAAACCAAATATTCAAAAAAAGGTTGCCTGCAAGAATGCTGGCTGAATTTCCTCGTTGCATACAGATGCAAACCCTTTAAGCGAAGAAAGAGCCAGCTCTACTTGTCACTCGCAGCTGCTACTAATTTGGGAGCAACCCCATTAAAAACGCGTGCGCTAGGTCCCCATGAGCCGAGCTTTTTACACAAATAGGTACGTGGCTTGACAATAAAGTGCCGATAAGCAGTTGAATTATAAAACAAGCTTATAATAAAGAGTTCCAGGTCCAGATTTACAATTTGGCTTGCGCTGCTCTACTGTTTTTAGGGTTTGGCAACCAAAGGTAAAACGAAGCCCTATCGCTGTCGCTCGGCGGCGGTTTGTCTTTCATGTTTGCCTTCTTGCGATTATTTTGTATGTCACAGGTTTCTGTATATATCTTCTAGAAGTAAAATAAGATAATGTATATATCTTCACGATTTTTATCCTCAGAAGGGGGTAACCAAGATACTATCATCATAATGTAGGGGACCGCCACTTTTTTTCTGCTGAGTTTCTTGCCGGTTCTATTCAGTAGTAAATCATTCCGAAACGGTAGTATTTTTTTGGTAGTTTATTAAATTAATAATTAAACTGGCGATTCAAAAGTGGTGTTTAAAAGTCTTTTTGAATAAAAAAGATTGAGTCTGAGTTTTTCATCAACCACTTTAGTCATGCGTCTCCTTTTATTTGGGGGTTCTAAGTGATAAGGAATCATTTTTTTCTTAACCTAGAAGATTTCATTGTCAAAGTTATTAATTTTGACTATTTTTGTTACGAGATCTAAAAAATGTAACCAGGAGAAAATTTCTATTTACCATATGATTTTGCCTTGCTGTAGATTTTCCTTACAAATTAAGTTTTTTTTACTCAAATGGAGGTGGCGCAACAATGGTATTTAACTATACTCAGTTTTTTCAGTGAAAGGTCTATATTTAGACCATTAACTGTGCGCAGCAACAGTTAACTTTCTTAATATCTCTGACCACCGGAAATAAATGTCGTGATGATATTTTTTTTCTAGTTTAATAAAAGTAATTATAATTAAAAAAATATATAACATAATTTCTAAAATAAATCTAAAACCTCTGTAATCACTAAATCATAGTTGATGGCATGCCCGGTGGTTAAAATTTAAACTAAATATGTTTGTGTTTATAAATAAAACACTTGTCATTTTGCCCGAAATCCACCCGAAACGGATCGATAAGTTTAGATAAGATATCGCTAATCTCTGTTTTGCCCTAACATCAATAGTATAAGCACACCCTAGCTACTTCGTTGGAAAACCGCATGAGTCATAGCTAATAGCATTTACACACTAAATAGATTCTAGATTTTCTTGAATCAAAGCTAAAAACACTCTCAATCAAGTCTCCTTTCATGCAGAAAAAAAAACTGTATCAAAATCGGTTCATTCTTTTGGGTGCTTATATGGCGCAGACAGGTACAAATAGGTACACACGTCAAAGTTGTCAGAATCTAGGTGATTCTGCAGGTCATGACTCATGGTTGCTTTATTCCTGCAATATCTAGTAACAGGATACCAAAATTCGAATCGATCGGACCTGTACTCAATAAATTTTTTAAATTCGAATTGGATTTGATTAAATTTTATAAAAATTTATTTATTTGTTTAAGTTTCTATAGTTTGATTTGATTTAATTTGAGTTATTACGATTTGATTTAATTTTATTGAGATTTTTATTTTAACACCTGATTATAACTTGTTTTTTGTATTTTTCATATTCTTCTAATATATATAAGTATATAGGTTTAAGAGGATCTAAGAAACCTGAAATAATGAGTTTTGTTTATTATTTATTAAGCATATTCCTTCATTAACTTAGAGTAAGTATACTTGGACAAGCGGATGGACAGTTATGGACACGCAGACAAACAGCAGTGTGACAACAAGAAGGCACCGCTTAACTCTTCGGGTACGGAATTCTAAAATGATGAAAATAAAATGAAAACAATGATATTTGTCCTATAATGAAAAAAAATAATAGATTTTTGTAGATTTTTTTGAGTTCTTTGAGTGTTGTTTTCAATTTAGAGAAATTATGATGCCCAATCTGCGCTTTGGGGTGCTGCACGTAAAGTGTAAACTATGCATAAATAAAGGTTTTGACCTAATTTATTCAACCATTTTGAATTTAATTGAATTTAATTAATAAAGGTTTTGACCTAATTTATTCAACCATTTTGAATTTCAAAATCACAAACAAATATACATACCTACCTCTTTATATACTTAGTTTCATCAGTTGCTACTCAATGTTGTAGGATAGTAAATTAGTCAGCAGTGAGCTAATTAATTTGTAAAAGGAACTGTTAATTCGATGCATGTATAAGTATAAATATGTATGTTATGTGTGTGTATAAATTTATGATCCGTGTCGTTCATTAATTGAATGTTAATGAGGTGAAACGATAAGACCTTGTCCAAAAAAACCGAATTCGCCGCGATTGTAGTAGCGCGGAGTCACAGTAAGTTAACACTTATACGGATTTTCCTGTTCGTCATTCTCATACGATTTTACCGTATACGGTAAAATTGTTTTTAGTATCCACAATCATACGTTTTTCTTATTAGATAGAATGTGTGCAAATGGTTTTGCGTTCTTTCAGTTTCCTCGGCTCTCGGTTTTCAGTGTCAAGACACCTCTGCAAAAATAAACAAAACGGTTGTTTTTACCGCTTTCGATTTTACCGTACAGTGTGAATACGAGCATATGTTTGCATTTGAAACTAAAAACTGGATACGAAAAACTTTTCGGTGAACCGCAAAGTGTGAACGCACTGTTATACGCTTAGCCGTAGTAATTACAACGGCTAAACCTAAAAGTATACCATCCTGACTCGAGGCATTTCAGCCAAATCAAATTTTAATTATTAACCACTGTACTTGCCTATATTTCCATTGACAGATTCCCTTAATATCGAAGAACCAATAAAGTTATCTAAACAGGGTAATTTCACCAATGGATGTTTTAATTGTAAATATACACTGGCGCGAGTCGGGATTCTAAACCGGTTATAATTGCATTCATTCTACGCTCGAATAGGATTGTGGCGATTTCGCTTCTTCTGTACAAAATCTTAACTATGCTATGATAGTATTTTTTAATACAGTTGCTCAAAAAGTTTCACTGGTTTGAAAATTTTACTTTTACATTCCGTAGTGTAAGTATGTAGTCGAAAAACGAATCCACTTTCCGAACTAGTAAAAGATTTGAAAATTTTAAGGTTTTATGTTAACGTTACACCATATGTTTTGATAAGTGAGTATTTACCGTTTCTTTACAATTACAAAATATTACAGAGAAAATTACTAACGAGAGGCTATTTAAAAGCCTAAGGCTGAAAGTCGAAGGCTTTAATAATGACTCGAGTTTATAGTTTCAGGACCGCCTGTGTTAAACACAATGTTTTTCATTACATTTGCGAGAAAATAAATAAAAATATAAGACGAATAAATAAATAGACTCACCAAAAAACAATTGAAATGGCGGCAATAAAATTAGAGAAAACAACATTACGTAACTAATTTATGATTATTTTTTTATACCACTAAGGTGGCATACAAGCACACGGTCCGCCTGATGGTAAGCAGTCACCGTGGCCTATGGACGCTTGCAACACCAGAAGTATCACTCACGCGTTCCCGACCCTTCAAAAATCCAATAACTTCTTTCTTGAAGAACCCCATACAAAAAGTTTTGTCTGAAGTTTTAACTTGTTATCGCTCGCGTAGTTCCTATTTTATATATACTTACTTTTATATATTCTTGTTAGATAAAGAGTGTCATTACCGCCTGCGAGTTCTATGAACGCGCGCTTTGCGTCGAGGCAAGTAAAATTTACACAGAAAAAGCCCGTGGGAGTAATATTTATGTCTTAAAATCCGCTTTGCCTGCACGTAATGACACTGTTTAAGAGTAAGTGTAATGAACAAAAAAATTGCAATATCTCTTACAATATTCTAAATAAAAATGAATTACCTATACTTATGCAAAACAATAATATTGTCATGTAAGTACCTGATATTAACATATAATGTATATATCAGGTACTTACTTTGCAATATTGGAAATAGAAAAATATACGAGAGATACATATATGTATATTACAGCATCATCTAAATCTTTTTGCATATATATTTTCTTACCACAACTATTTTCTTGACTTTCTTATAAGCATGTTCCTTTACATCCTCTTTCAGTTGGTCCGTATACTTTCTTCTACATATCTTCCTCAATTATTTTCAGTTTCTATATTTGCTTTTGATGCATGCAATGACCGTGACGAACCAAATGATCTATTAAGTTTCCTTTTCTTTTCTTTAAATGATGTAGAATCCGTTTTTAATCATTTACTCTAAAAGATTTCTGTCCAAGTTTTTTTTTTTAAATTGACACCAGCATCAAGGCACAAGGGAAATTTTAAAGACTTCATTCCTTTTGCAGTCCTTTTTAGTAAGAAATCAAGTATTTATTGCGTATATATTCTATGTACGCGCAGTAAAATATTTAATGATGGCTATCATTATCACAGCCTGTTGATGTTCATTTCTCCCCATATTACCAAAACGCCTGGCCTTGAGTCACCTGCATTCAGTGGCTTCCTGCAGCTATAAACAAGTCGTATGTTCACTTGGGAGCTTAAAGTAACTAAAAGCTAGGTCCGGCCTGATCTAGGTTGGTGACCGACCTAAACACTAGGTCTCGAGAGGTGAGATGTAATTCTATACATTTTGTCCCCAAGAACGAAAGACCAGAGTACTTTTATTTTTTCACTATAAGATGCGTGGTAAGAGGCCGTTTCACGCTGCGTCTTATGTTTTGTGGTCACCTACTCAAAAACCTTTCTTTCGGTTTAAAAAGTTTTGTGGTCTGCCCACAGCGCTTTAGCTTGCTAATTATTAAAACTATGACGGTGACTTTGCTTCTTGTGTGCATTTTCTCATTGTAGATTTAATATGTCATAGAAAGATCTAGCATATATAAGCGATTTTGAGTGTATTTAGGAAGCCAATGGTAGAGACAACGCTTGGGTCGTGGAATGAGCTACCTACCTTTATGATAGGGAGGGCATTTTCCAATATTTTAATTGGACGCTGTAAGAGAAGGGGAGAAACGAATGCCCTTGCTGAGTTTCTTGCCGGTTCTTCTCAGTACAAGGTGTCCCACCCTATAGACTTACTAACCGATGGCGTAGTGACATTCATAAGTGCTCAATTTTTGTAGCCTAAACTGAATAAATTATATTGAATTTGAATGTGAATTTACCAAGGTTTTCTCGCAGGACTACATTATTGAGTTCTTAAAGAGAGAAGTTATTTGACTCCCTCTCAGCCTAGTTCGTAGTGTGGCCAGCTGTTGTGCAAAAGGTGTGAGTTCGATTCCCGCACCGGGCAAACATTTATGTCAGAATATAAACATTTGTGTTTGCCTTCAGTCTGGGTGTATTTATGTATGTATTTACAATAATAATAATAATTATATATTTGTATCCGTTGTCTGGTATCTTCAACACAAGCTTTGCTTACTACAATGTGCAATGTCCAAAAATATTTATTAATATTATTAATAATTAATACAAGATTCACAAATATTAGATTTTTGAAGGGTCGGCAACGCGCGAGTGATGCTCCAGGTGTTGTAAGCGTCCATAGGCTGCGATGACCGCTTACCATCAGGCGGACCATAAGCTTTGTTTGGCAGCTTAGTGGTATAAAAATAAAAGGACGACATAATCGTTTCTTATCAGTGTCAACCACAAACGATTTATTCTGTGATGACAACCTAAACTGGTTGTAGTCATAGACTTTTGTTTTCGGCCTAAGGAACCTTGGACAAAAAGACATTAGGAAAGGTTAATTTTTTTAATATTTTAAGTATTGATTGATTTACATAAGTTCCTTGGCAGTATGTATATTGTGATGTAAATTACTAGTTTTACAAGTTAGGATGCCGTTTTGCTCTATGTTTTTATACAACTTGTGATATAAAACGTAGTGATTATAAAAAGTAATTTTAAAAACTTGTTGTTAAAGGTCGAAAATAATTAAATATTTTGTTAAATATATATAAGTAACTAGCTTTTGCCCGCGGTCCCACCCTACCCAAATTGGGTTATCGGTGTAGGATTTCAACGGCAACACCTCAATTTTAGAAAAAAACTACATTCTTTCCCGTTCTCAAACTATATCCATGCCGAATTTCATCTTATTCAGTACAGCGGTTTAAGCGTGAAGAGGTAACAGACAGAGTTACTTGCGCATTTATAATATTTATATAAAACTAGCTTTAGCCAGCGGATCCACCTTAATTAATTAAATAAATTAATTATACTTAGGAAGTTTTGCTATAGCTATAGTTCGTTTAAGCTATAAAAACTAATTTTGGGGATGAGAACTATTCTATGTTCTTCCCCGAGAATCAAACTATCTCCATACCAAATTTCATCTAAATGCGATTTAAGCATGAAGAAGTAACAGACAGACAAATAAACACTCACAGAGTTTCTTTCGCATTTATATAGATTAGTATGGATAGGTGCTTAAAAATCTGCTAACAAAATAAGTTAACACGTTAAGTGCGAAGCGAGGCCTAAATCACCCCTGATGCAACTTCCCTGTGGTGCGGCAAGCAAAAAAGTGAATTTCTCTGTCGTGCAAATGGCATAGCTTTGGTTTGTTCCAGTGTAGGAAAGAGATAAATATATATTTGAGATCACTAATGGTTCCGGACTCGGTGGTGTACCTACCTTGGTACCGGATGTCTTAGGCCTCGTGCCGCACTGAATTAATATAATTTTAATGCAGTGCGGAACGAGGCTAAAACGTCCCATATCCCCCCTGACCTCGTACCGCACTCAACGCGAGCTTCCCGCGACCAGTGTTGTGCATCACGTCGATTGGAGAGCACGTCCTTTTACAGCGCCGAACATGTCTAAACGATGTCGGAAGAAGTTAATTTTATAAAACCCAGAAACAGAGCCAAAACAGGCCAAAATCCAAAAAGATTTTGACTCAGTGCACTCAGTGCAAAAAATCTTATTGTCTACCCTGTTTCAATGAAAAACACTCATAAATAAGTACAACATATATATTGAGATTTTTATAAAAAAAGTATATTGATACTGATTTTTTAATGTTAATTCAAGTTCTAATAATTGTATTTTTAAAGCCCGAGGCAGAATAAATAGGACAGTTTCTTTTCTACTTCTGGTTGCCTTTTTTTTCTATTCTGTGAACCGCATTAAGATTTTCATATACAAATAGAAAGATAAACCTTATGCATAAACCGTAATCCATTATTTTCCAATAATAAGTCTGTAATAGGTGCCTCTTAATGGTATAGAATGGAACGCTTCGTGCGCGAGTCCGACTCGCACTTGGCCGGTTTTTTTTTCTTTATGGCGCCTTCAAGCACAATTTAGATTATTTAAAAAAAAATTTATCCTTTGATAGCTTTGTGTTGTTTTGCCAGGTTTTGCCCTTAAAACGATCTAATGAGATATAATTGATCAAAATCGGTCAAGTCGTTGCGTAGTAAAGACAGTTTAAAAACGTCGATATTATTTTTCCCATCACTAATCGCAGCGAAAATTTGCCCTATTTCAGTGCGTTACGAGGTGTATAAGATCCCATATTTTGTTTTGCTAATAATTCCTAAACTAGCCATCAGATCCCGGGGCGACGGTGGATTAGGGTTCATCAATTCACTGTCTATATCAATAAGGACCAAAATTCTCATTTATCTTTGATTTCGCGCCAGAAAATGGATTTTTGTCTGTAAAAGGAGGTGGGGTCTAATAGACCGCGTGTCGCCCTAACGTCTGGTCACGGTACGGGCCGATTATACCTCGTGCCGCAGGAACGGAAAGTATGCAAAAATTGCTGCCGCAGCTAACGTGTTAAAGGCTTTATTTAATATAATAGAATTCACCCTGCATGAGATCGGAAAGCAATGTTTTTTCACGTTAAAACGTGCAATGTAGTGACTTTATTTTCTTAGCACAATAACAATAAACAAAAATAGTTATAAATCAGTACAATTCGCAACGAACCCGAACCCTTAAGTCTGAGGAGAGACTTTACCTCCCTGTGTGTGTTCTACAACTTGTTTTCTGGGGAATTGTTCGAAATGATGCCCATGGCTACTTTCTACTATCGCACCGCTTGCCATCAGCAGTAAAATTCATCCTCACACCTTATAACCCAAATGGTCACGTACAGTGCGGTTTCAGGGAAACTTCCTCTCGCGAACGCTAAGGTTGTGGAATGAGCTCCTTACAACTGTTACCCGAAGACTCTTACTGTTTAACAATGTGCCCAGATCTGAAGAGATGATGAATCGCTAGAAGGCGAGCTTGGTCACGATTACAGAAACGATTTTAAGACAACTGTCCCCAAAGTTTTTGGTGATTAGGTTCCTCTGAGACATTTTGATTTGGACAATGAGAAATCCAACTCTCTAAAGCCTCCGAGGCAAAGCTAAGCTGAATTTTGTCCTGATCAATATTTTACAAACGACTTGCTTAAAATATATAGCCAAGATGGAGTGGTACGAAGGTTTTATGTAAATTTTGAAACAAAAAAGGCAATGTTTCAGTATAGTATAGGCTATATGAGAATAAAGGCTTTCTAACTGACTAAAATAATCTGTGAATTTTTCAATGTTTTTTTCCAAATGTAATTTTAACAATCAAAATAAGGAACTCTTAGAAAGAAAACTATATTTTGCAATATTTAGAAGAATGATTTCATTAAAAACATTAATAATTTTAAATTTACTGTATATTTATATTATATTATATTTATCAGAAACAAACATTTCACATTTTGAGAAATTTAAACTTAGTTCAATGTATTAAATTAAGAAATTAATTTAGAACGATTGGCTATAAATCTGTTGACTTTTTTTTCCAAAACTCCGTCATCAAGGTAACTCACGTTAACTTAAACGTCTTGTCCATGTTCATCACGAGGCCCACTCGTTGGAAAGCTCTACTGAGGCTTTCGAGCATTGTGCTAAGGTTACCACAATATTGTCGGCAAACCGAAGATGGGTAATGTACTCCCCCTTAATATTGATGCCAAAACCGTCCCAGTCCAGAAGCTTAAAGACATCTTCCAGCGCATTTGTGAACAGTTTCGGAGATATGACATCTCCCTGTCTCACACCTCTCTGCAGTTAGATCTGTTTCAAGTTCTGATCCTGGAGACAGACTGACATGGTGGTGTCATCGTACAAGCATTTAAGCACCTCGATATACCGATGATCAATACTAGGAATATAACACGTTTCTTAAATTATTTTATGCTCTAATAATTAAAATAGCGGTCAAATTATCATAAAGTTTATTTTTGTAATCTGTGCAGAGGGGTCGGGTTCGATTACCGCGCTGGACAAGCATTTATGTGTTAAACATTTATGTTTATCTTGATTCTGGGTGTATTTATGTATCAAATGTATGTGTTTTAAAGAAAAAGTTATTTTTATGGATTTTGTTACCGTTGTCTGGTACCCATAACACAAGTTTTGCTTTCTTTGCGGCCAGACGCCGCTGTGTGTAATGACCCATTATATTTATTCATTATTATATATATATATCGTTATCAATATTTGAGTGCCAAGTCCATGATCGAGGGAGAAGATTTTTAGAAACGGAATTACAAGTACATTTACTGAGTTACCGGAAAGATCGAAATAAATTAAGAAAGTTAAGGAATAAAAAAACATTTGGTATTTTATGATCAATTTATGATCTAAAATACGTAAATAATGTTGATGTAAAAAGTTATCTTATTTATTCGTCGTTTTATCAGTTTTCAATAAAATACCAAAAAAATGTCTGATACAACCTCGTGTCGTTAAAAAGTTGATTGATCTTTTCATAAATTAGGGATCGGTTGAACCACTGACCCGATTTTGATGAAATTTAAACCTTTCGGAAGTATCTACTAATAAATTTTAAGTTTGAGTCGAAAAGATTTCCAGCCGAATTATTTTTGAAGTGAAAACATCTTTAGCGGCGTTGTGCACTTTTTTTGTGATGGGTAAAAACTGTTAATCTCGCGTCAGGTCACGTGTCCTGATCGAAAATTCGTAAGATGTCACTCGCGTTAGGACACGTGACTTTTATTTACATTAGGTTAGTTTTTATTTTTAGTATATGGCGATTATGAGTAGTACAGGGAGGTTGGATATGGGATTTTAATTCTATGACAGATTGAGCTGTCAAATATACAACGTCAAAAAAGTAAATAAACAAAAGTTATTATTTTTAATTAATAAATATGGATAAGAAGTGATGGGAAGTCAATAGGCAGTATGTTTTCACTTCTGCCGGCACTCCCGGAGTGCAACCCGTTTTTTTTTTAAACATTTTTAACTAGCTTGCTGGAGAAGGATATTATGCATTTGCGAGTCAAAAATTATTAGGTGTGAGGTGGGTGTGAGTCGAATTTGCAAATCTATGTATCTTTCATACATACATACATACATAACATCACGCCAGTTTCCCAGAGGGGTAGGCATGTATGTATCTATGTATCTTTATAAAAATATTTAAAGCGGTTTTAACTGACTTGAAAAAGAGTCACTTTTACTCGCAAAACGTCAATTGTGAGTCGAAGTCCCTTGGAGCTGTGAAAAAATCAAACTTCTAAGCCAACGCAATCAAAAGATACAGCCGTTTGTGCCGCAAATTTTCGAAACTAGCAAGGGAATCAAAACCTACAGGGTACTTCCCATGAACTCAGAATCTTGAAATTTGGTACGAAGCAACGTCTTATAGCACAAGTTAAGGAAAAATTGCGAAAACCGTAAATTTTTAGTTACATCATAAAATAAAAATATTTTGAGAGTATGTTTGGATGGATGTATGTTTGTTACTCAATCACGCTTCAACCACTGGACGGATAGGGATCGAGATGAAACTTTGCACACAAACAGGTTATGTCCCTGGAATAGCACAGAGGCTAATTCCTAATTCCCGCGGGAATAACTATAACTAAAAATTTACGGTTTTCGCAATTTTTCCTTAACTTGTGCTATAAGACGTTGCTTCGTACCAAATTTCAAGATTCTGAGTTCATGGGAATCAAAACCTACAGGGTACTTCCCATGAACTCAGAATCTTGAAATTTGGTACGAAGCAACGTCTTATAGCACAAGTTAAGGAAAAATTGCGAAAACCGTAAATTTTTAGTTACATCATAAAATAAAAATATTTTCAATAATTTTACATACAGGTTTGCACGGAACCCTCGGTGCGCGCGTACGACTCGCACTTGGCCGGTTTCTTTAGTCAAGTAACGCCATCTTATAAGCATAAGATTTGTAAGTGTTCTGCCACAACGTCAACGTACTAAAGTATTTTAAGTATTAGTACAGATATCTCTACAGTTTCAGTTACACAAAAATACCATATAGGTACCTCCGCCTTGATGAGATTTAGTGAGGTTCACCCTCAAAGGATTCGCTCCACCCGCCATAAATTAAGTTATTGGCGCGGCACTCCTTAATTATACAAATGAAGTTTGCTACTAATGATGTTACTTGTAGCTATAGTTCGGTTAACTCGGTTATAGTTAGGGGAATTAGGAATTAGCCTCTGTGCTATTCCAGGGACATAACCTGTTTGTGTGCCAAGTTTCATCTCGATCCCTATCCGTCCAGTGGTTGAAGCGTGATTGAGTAACAAACATACATCCATCCAAACATACTCTCACATTTATAAATTAAATTCAAAATCAAAATCTTTTTATTCAAATGGGTTACTAAGAACACTTTCGAATCGTCAATTAAATTAACTACAACTAGCTTTACAAACTAATTACAATACTGTTTTATTGCGTGCGTCCAATAGGTAATCTTTGAAAAATCACAAACGTAACATAAAATTATAGTGTATCAACTAATAAATACATGTTTTGTTTTGTTTTGTATGTATAATACCATGTATCAATGAACTGATATCTACTAATAATACTGTTTCAGTTAATTTGACGTGAGATGTTCAATGACCCCCCATTTTCATCTCACGTAATTAATGGATGAACCCTAATAGAGATGAAAGCTTTCAATGAAGCTAACGTGAGTCACACCGGAGATTACACCGATTGCGGCAACCCCTTTCCAAACACTGCCGAGTGCATTGGCTTTATCGCAGATATCCCTGTAGCTACGTAACAGATAATACTATAATCGCCATTCAACCAGATTTGTCTGTCGCTAGTGTCGCGAAAGGTCAGGGCATTTTAATGTTGCGTCTGTTTGTTTTATGTTTGACCGCCGGGTTAGAAAAGTTTGTTGCTCTATATGTCTTTTATAAATCATGTAAACCTATTCGTAGGTGTCGTCACAGTATATATTCACAGACACGCACATGTGTTCAAGGTCCGTTGAAACTGATTATGATTAAGTACCTAACTACCAGTTTCGTAACCATAGACTAACCGCAGCGTTGCAGAAACAGCCTAGTGGTGAAACATAACTGTCTTGCATTAACTAAATCGGTATGGCGAGAAAACAATTGATTACCTTTTTACCAAATATTTTAAATATTTATGATAAAAGTCTTATTTTAAATATCATAAAAAACCGAAAGAAGCTCGATATTTACTAAAAAAACTGTTATTAGAAGAATATTAGCGTAAGACTAGATTTATTGTTGTACATACTGTGTAGCGCAATAGTGTAACAACTGCTATTCATGTAAAACCTAAATGTTAGGTTCATTAAATAGTAACATTATCATTTTCCTTGTTTGTAATACTAAAATAATAAATGAAAAAATAAAAAAAACTTACTAAGACTTACTGTTAGCAATGGCTTCCTACTTTAAACTAGTAAGGATAATCCTAAATTAACCTCAGTTTTATTGTTGACCAGACTTGTTTTTTGAATGCGCCTTTAAAGTTAATTGGAGATTAGATACACAAAATGTTTGATATACCTCAATTAGTGGACCAATTAGAGGAAGTAATTAATTATGAATTCGACCGCCTGTTATAATTACCTGTTTAATAACGTGCATGCTTCCGATCAGCCGTCTTTTATAAGCATTTTTTATTTTGTTAGGCGTAGAAAGTTGGATATTTACCGCGAAAACGGAAAGTAGATAGTGCAGTGCAACAAACTATTTTGACTCGAGGTCTGTCGCTAGAGTCGCGTTAAGAGCATTTTAATATGGTGACTGTAGTTTTGATATTTGACCACCGGGTTAGACAAGGTTGCAATGTAACATGAATTTTAATTATCATGTTAATAGTTTTAAGATTTAGAATTGGCTCTAAAAAAAAACTAATGCCATCGTATCTTATCTTAAGGGACAAACGGAAGGACGAACAGATATGATAAATATATGTGGTTCTTTTTTACCAGGGAACCCTAACAATAGTCAAAATCATTACAATTAAATGAAACTGGTCATCGTGATAGGTTTTATTTAGTTTCCGTTGGTAAATAGTTAGTTAACTTTAATTGTAATATTACACATCTACGAAAATACGGATCATTCTCACTAGATCCATTGTCCAGATCCATAATGGATCTAGTGAGATATTATTTTCTCAATAGATCCATTTTTAAAAGTATGTATCTACTGAGAAGTATTTGTCTCGCAGACTAGTTTCAATAAAAGAATTGTCATTAAATTTATTCGCATGTACATACCTTAGAGATATACGAATTGAGAACCTCCTTTTAGAATTCTGTTGTCAAATGGTATCCCTAAAGTTTCTTAGTGCCCGTAAGTCCGTCCCTGCGTTACGTCACAGTTTTATAAACCCTCTCAAATACATTGAACTGAAGGATGAATTTTTCTTTACTCACCTTATTGTGTTGGGTATATCCTTTGGTGATTTTTTTTTTTTGTTTAAAAAAATTTACAAAGAAAATGTTTGAACAAAATTGGTTCACAAGTGTTTTTAGATATCTGTATTGCTCATTCTACGTAACCCTAACTTATAGCGTGTACGCACTTGACCCTTTTATTTCTTTTAAAACCTTATGGTGTTCAAAACCTACGCATGTTGGTCGTTGATACACCTAGTAATATTGTTATTTATTTGTAAACATTTTTTTTTCAGAGCCAGAAGACTCCAAAATGACGCTAGAACAGCCATCAGGTGAGATGTGGCAGCGGATACGGGAGGAGTTAAATGAGAACACAGAAACCAGAGACAAAGACTTGGCGTACATCAAAGAATGGATGCGGCAGGAGCCACATTTACCTGATGACTGGGGTTAGTATTTGTTATGTGAGGCCTGGGCCGTAGCTAAGGGGGGGCATTGTGGGGCAATGCCCTACCTTAAAAGTACAATAAACTAAGGTATAATATATATAAATTATTAAATTAATACCATTTTGCTCTTTTTTTCCCGCGATCCCACCCAATTACCTTCTACCTTAATTACTCTCACAAGCAGGTAAAATAATGAAAGATACAAAAAATATTTGCACCGTACCCGTGCATGAAACCACCGCTGCCCCACCTTAGATTCAACTCTAGCTACAGCCCTGTGTGAGGCTGCAAAGTTGTTGTATGAGTTATGTCCGCGTATTTATTAATCAAACACCAAGATTACGTCAGTATAATACGTTTATTCACGTTTATGTAGATATTTATAATTATAATATATGAAGCGTGAGACGCTTACAATTTTCTTGGTGAAAGTCACTTGACAGATGTCTTAATGTGTTAAGAGGGCGCCCAACGCTTTAAGGGCGTCAAGCTGAAATCGGCAATGTGAATCTCAACCAGAGCTCATTTTTCAGTAGTTAAAATTTATTATAGATATGCGAACAGCTTAGAGTAAAAGTGGAATATAATTAATAACAGTTACATCACATAAGATATAAAAACCATATTACAGTAATTTTCTAGCTTTGTAGTTACTTAACATTTCATGAAATAAATTCTGTTATTATACTCGTTGATAATGATTTATGAATTAATAATAGAAAAACGAGAGGTTCGGCCGTTATTGTCTTAAAGCGATGTTTTAACAGATATCATAAAACGAATACAGTAATTTGCTAGTTAAAGAATGTAGAAAGCTATGATATTTTTTTCAGACTGAAACTTGCAATAGGACAGTGAAATCAATTTTAAAAACGAGCAGAAAACTTTACTTTTTAAGCAAAAGAATGATCAACGATGCATACTTAACTTCCCAAATCAAGTCAGGCTCGAGCCACATAATATGGCAATTACCTGTTTTGTCCTGTACTTTAATTATCGCTGTGAACAATATTATTTGAAAAGTATTCAAATATTTGAATCGTTTTTTTTACCGTTGAATTGTTGAAAGTCATTTAATGTCGAATATATCCGCTAGGGGTACAGCTTTTGTGAAACTGCTTTTCCGTCATAGATCACGTTTCCCCCGATATGTCCGTTCATACATAATCAAAATGATTTTATTTAGAGCTCATTGAATAATAAATACCTTAAGTAATAAGTACCTTAAGTAATAAATACCTTAAGTAATAAGTACCTTAAGTAATAAGTACCTTAAGTAATAAGTACCGTAAATAATAAGTAGACGTTAATTATTTAAAATTCGGTACACGTTTAAATATATTTCTCGCTGCAAAGGTTATTTGGAAAAATAGAATTTCTACATGAAAAGCGAAGGTGTAAAACTATATTGTAAAATTATGCCCCATTCTTAAAATATTCAACTTTAAAATGGCAATTTTTGGTCAGGTTTATATCTGCCAAGCGAGACATTCATATTGAACACAATTTAGGAATATGTAAATACAAAAAAGGAGAGTCAAATAGAAATTAGTTTAAGTAGCGGCTACAGTTACTACACTGACTACATTTTTCTTGACACTTTTGGCACGAGGGTCTGACCTGTGTTCGCTAGTGTCTTTGTAAGTTCGCATTTTAATATTGTCTTGATTTTAAACCACCAGGTCGGAAAACTACATTTGTGTGCGTCAATCTTTACTATCTAGTTCTAGTATAAAATAGAAAAAAATCGAGCTTTAAACATTAAGAATGTAGTTAAGGAAGAACTTTACGAATTAGAAACATTAGGTAGTGTTAGTTAAATCAGCCATTATTAAAGGAGAAGCATTTGCTAGTCATTTCTAACATAGCATAAAAACTTCATTAAATATATATATATATATATATATAAAACTTCCTTGAAATAACTTTAAATCAATCAATTATATGTAAAATACTGATAATATCGTAACGAACGAAACCTTGTATTTCTTATCACAGCGACTACTAATTTTCTTCCTTAAAAAGACAGCATTAATAAATATTTTTTTTATTTTCAGATGACCAGCGTATCATGACTTTCCTCCGAGGTTGCAAGTTCTCATTGGAAAAGACCAAGCGTAAACTGGACATGTATTTCACGATGCGCGGCGCTGTGCCTGAATTCTTCTCTGATCGTGATATAAGTCGTCCTGAAATACAAGAAATATTGAGAATAGTGTAAGTTATAATCTCTTTTTAATTTTTTTTTAAGTTTGTCCTACTAAGCCGTATCGATATTAATATTTTGTTGCAAGATGTTGTGATAATGTAAACAAGTGTCTGTCTAAAATATACGATCGTTTCATTCAGGGAGCTTATCGCGAAAAAGTCTGGAGTACTCGGCTCGGATGTAAGTACATCTTAACTATCGAGACTTAGTGAACAAGGCATATTGAGCTGAGATGTATATTTCATATATTCGATATATATTGCCTTCGAGAACGCGAGACCCGAGTACTCTAGACTTTTTCGGAATAAGCTTCCTGATCCTAAGACCCGAACAAACAGTTATTTGCTTACTTTAAAAAGTTTAATTTTTTGATATATTTTTTTACTTCAGTCAAACTGCTCCTCTACCCGGTCTCACTCCTGAAGGACGAAGGGTAACTATTATAAGAGGTAAGGCATACCTATTAGTCGCAATACCACTTTCATTCTGCATATCGCAAAAACCAATTTGACGTAAAGTCACAAAATCACAATATCGAAAAAATGAGAGATTGATTGTACATTTTGTAATGTCAATTTTACCAAAAAAAATTAATGACAATCTGGCAGTAAGAGTATAAACCTATTTATCTATATACTTCAAAAATTAATACACGCAAACGTGTGGGTGTTCTAAGCGAGAGCACAAAAACTTCACAGCTTGATTACTCTATCGTTGACGCAATAAGGAACAATTTCGTTTAAATGCGCGACTTGTACCTACTTATGTTTGACACACGGTGCCTTGTCACGTTTGGCACGTGTTGGCGACGTTTTATGACCATGTGGCAAATATTAAAACTAGACACGCTAAAAACTTAAAATGCTAAAAGCTAACGCGACAGTCATAATTATTATGATTAATTATAAGCATTGCCTAGAGCAGTCAAAAGTAATAGACCTAGAAATATAGAAATTAATAGAAGAGTTAGTAGTGATTGTCGTATAGCACGGACGCTAAGTAGGAAGAATTTCGTTCAATGACCGGTCACTATTTGTCTCTGTGGCTCGCGCATTATAATTTGCCGTTTCGCTCCTCTATGACAGCGGTATTGCTATAGCTATTGCATCTATGCGAGTGAGCTATAGTGCACTATAGCGTCCGTGCTATAGTGCAAAGCAGTGAAGGTACTATTCAGTCTATCTTCACTACTTTTTACCACGATGTACAAAATACAACCTATGTGCTTTGATAAGACTCTAAAATGGATTTCCTGAGTACCTTCTCATGAGTGAATTGTATTGGCGTATTATTACCACTAAACAAAATCATTATTTCTGCAGGTATCGACAAAGACGCTCAGACGCCTATAGTATCTGAAGGTTTCAAGGTGACGTTTATGTTGGGAGATATCCGGTTGGCTGAGGAGAAGGAAGGTGTCGCTGGAGACGTATACATTCTCGACGCTGCTGCCATTACTGCCACACACTTTGCCAAGTTTACTCCCACTATCGTTAAGAAATTCCTAGTCTGCGTGCAGGTTGGTATCGTTACCAGTCTAGATAAATCTCAAAATCAAAAACACCACCAGCTCTCAGTCAAGTTTAGTCTGACAGAAATTTCTATTCTTCTTAAGGCTTAATGGCGTTTCTAAGCTAAAATATTTAAAAGAATTTTAATGGTGATGTTCATGCTAACATTACACTACAAAATCCATCCAAGATGGCTACTTATATCCTTTCTATAAAACCATGAGCGGATGTTCCATAAGCTGGGAACTGCACAAGTTATTTCCAAATCACCAAATTAAAATTTATTTAGACTGTGCTAACTTAATATTTTTATTCATTGTGCAGGAAGCATATCCTGTGAAACTGAAGGAGGTCCACGTTGTTAATGTTTCGCCTTTAGTTGAGAAGATAGTTACATTCGTAAAACCTTTCCTAAAGGATAAGATCAAAGAAAGGGTAAGTTAGAAAATCTATTATAATTCTTTTCATTTTAACATGCATTAACAAATACACGATCTTTAGCATACAAACACATGCGCACGCACAGACACACACACCCACACCCTTTCTTACTCAGACACACACGCACACACACAAACATTTGTTTTTAATTTGTATTCGCATGTATAACAAATTTCGCGTTACTTCTGTCTACAATTCAATATTGCGGCGTTGTAAACAAACATCTCTGTCATTTACAAATAAAGATAAAATTATTAATTTGACATACCAAGACCAAAAATTAAAGTAAACTAATTTATGAAAACACGTAGAAATAAAATTAAGATCAAAGTATGTTAAAAGTCACCTTTTATTTTTATTAAGTAAGATATATTTAGTAAAAAATACTGTAGTCTATGTTTCAAACTCGTATTACTCGTATAAGTTATAAATACTTGGTATAAACCCATTCTGTTTAAAGTAAACTATACTTTTGTTTCACTACATCATGGTGTTCTTTTCACAGATCCACCTTCACAGCGATGTAGCCGAGCTGTATAAGTTTATCCCGAAAGAGATGCTGCCTTCTGAGTACGGTGGTGGGGGACCTTCCATGGTTGAACTACACAGTGAGTTTGAGACCGAACTAAACTTAATTACTTCATTTAAAACCTAAAAAAATATATTTCAAAATTACATTGCCTTCAAAAAACATACTGATACCAGCTTTAGTGGATTTCAGAGGCGTTGCAATTGATTGATAATGGGCTATAGGTAAATCCAAGTACAACCTATAAATTGTACTTGGACTTACCTATAGCCTACCTATCTATCCCGTTACTACCTACTAGCAGTAGGCAATAGTATTCTTCAATAAGGGAGAAATTAGTGATTAGTAATGCCCTTCGATGACGTTGCAAACGTCTATAGGCTTGAGTTAAGTGCAAAAGCGAAAGCCGATCTCTAACTCGAATATGAACAACGAAGGCGCTGTATCACCTACTATACCGTGGGGCGGTAATTACATGTCGGAAATCTCCATCCACACAGCGGAAGGTCCGGCGGGCGTTGCTTTCTCTAGACGTTCATAAATCGAGTGGGCCAGACGGTATACCAGCAGCGGTGCTTAAACAGTGTGCTCCTGAGTTATGTCCTGTACTTACGCGCCTTTTTGCGCTTTCTTACCACACTCGGCAATTTCCGTCTTCATTGAAGACTGCGAATGTGCACCCGGTGCTCAAAAAGGGCGATAGATAAGATCCACTGAATTATAGGCCTATCGCTATCCATCCATCAATAAAATTCATTGCTGTGCAAATGACAGTACTTGAGACGCTTTGTACACGGGTCGTGCAAGAATCCCTCGTTCCGCTGTGTAGAAAAATCGTGGAGAACTTGTGTCTCAAATTGAGACCACTCTGTCCAATGTCTCTGACTGGGGACGGGAAATCTTGATCCGGTTCAACCCTACAAAGACACATGCGTGCACGTTCACCTCTAAGAAAACCACATTCACTGTGGTCCCACAATTCTAGAACGCTCCCCTCTCCATCTCCAAGAGCATTGGGATCCTTGGTGTTGACATCTCAAGCGATGTTCAGTTCCGAGATAATTTGCAGGACAAGTTGAAGCTGGCGTCCCAGAAACTTGGTATTCTCAACAGAGCTAAGCAGTACTTCACGTCGGGGCAGAGGTTGCTGCTTTACAAGTCGCAAGTTCAGCCCCATATGGAGTACTGCTGCCATCTCTGGGTGGGTTGGTGCACCAGGTTACCAGCTTGGCCCCTTTTGGCTCGGTTCAACAACGGGCTGTGAGAAATATCGACGATCCCAAACTCACTTGCCGTATCGAGCCCTTAAGTCTGAGTAGAGACTTTGCCTCCCTGTGTGTTCTACGGCTACTTTCTACCATCGACGACGACGTGTTATTTAATGATTGGTACGCACTTAACAGTCCATATCTTAAAAACTACCGAAACGATTTTAACGAAATTTGCACTGTTCCCTTATTTGGACAGTTTCGAGTTTAATAAAAAAGGCATTATCAAAACATGGTCTGTAGTTACTAAGTAACACGTGGACAACCATACTTGCCAGCCTACATACGTCCCCACTGTTATAGCACGGTCTACCCTCATAAGCGAGGGTGATTTGGGCCATAGTCCACACGGGGCCGGTGCGGATTGTGGACTTATGCAGGTTTCCTCACGATGTTTTCCTTCACCGAAAAGCCAGTGGTGTGAATAAATAAATCAGTGTACTTGATAAATTAAGAAGAGATTCATTGGTACACGCCGACCCTGGGGTTCGAACCTGCGCCACTTGGAACGTGAAGTGTAATTTAAACCCCTCGGCCATCAACGACTCATACAATTATATGAAATTGTAGATTTTTGATGCTTTGGTAAAACACTTCGATACAAATGTCCCAATATCCAAAATAAGATAAGATAGGACCTTTAGGTAACAGGGGTCAGTGGGCGACAGCTATTCATCCAGAAGTAGTGCCGGGATCAGTAGACACTTAGGTAATAGGGGTCAGTGGGCGACAGCTTTTCATCCAGAAGTAGTGCCGGGGTCAGTAGACAAGTAGGCGCAGACCAAATTGCCCTATCATTCGTTGCTGCTACTATAGACTCCCATTTCTCCGGGGGTCAGTAGACAATTAGGTAATAGGGGTCAGTGGGCGACAGCTATTCATCCAGAAGTAGTGCCGGGATCAATAGACAATTAGGCGCAGACCGAATTGCCGTATCATTCGTTGCTGCTACTATAGACCCTCATATCAATTTTTAAACATCAATATTTTACAGAGGCATGGACAAAGAAGCTAGAAGAGTATCAAGATTGGTTCAAAGAACAAGAGAACATTAAAGCTGATGAGAATCTGAGGCCAGGAACGCCAACCAATTTTGATGAACTCTTCGGCATTGACGGGTCCTTCCGTCAGCTAGTTATTGATTAGTTTATTTAAATAATCAATAAATTAAATCCATAAAATATAACAAAATATTAAATTAAATATTTGCTTGACAAATTTATAATCATTTAACAATTTAAGTAGTAAGTAAGTGTTATATTGTTGCATATAACTGAATAAATTGTTAATACGGGTTTTCCGGTGTTATACTGTTTAATGTAGTATGCACTAATAACCTATTTATTACCCGCTACATTTCGGATTGGTAACAGATTTTTGTGGTGGTTCAATTTTTTTTGTATTTTCACATTTAAAAATTGGACCACCTTGTTGTATTTTTTTTTTAATTTTGACAAATATCTCAAAAATACATATCATATCACAAGGGCTCAATTCTAAATATTAGAGTTTTATGTTTCTGTGATTTAATATTGTGTTTAATGTTGCTGAAATCTGTTCCAAAGAGCGATTTGAAGGGGATATCTAAAATGTTTTACATTAGTAGATAGTAAGTGGGTAGTTATTTTTAAGTATTAATAAATTTGTCAAGTAAATAGCAAAATCTAAACTATCGCTTTATTATCAGTTACCATATGTTACTTCGGTGTTTTATTTCGATTTTGAATTGTGTATTTTAGCCAAAGTTCTTTCGATGTTTGTGTAATTTTATGTACCTAAATACTTGCTCAATAAAAAAGTGTCTTATACAAGGATGTTTTATTTTAATTTAGGAATAACTTTGATAATAATAAGTACCTGGAGGTCCGAGCTCAGCTTGTTTTTTTTAACAACGCCCTCTATTGTCAAATAGCTTTAGTGTTGCTGTGTCGGTAAAAATAATAGTAAAGATCGATTTATCGCCTCCGAAAACCCATGCGTACTAAATTTCATGAAAATCGTTGGAGCCGTACCGAGATTTAGATTATATATATATATATACAAGAATTGCTCGTTTAAAGGTATTAGATAATTTGCCATCTGGTCTCAAACTAATCAAGGCTTGTATTATGGGTTCCATGGATACCTACCGGAACAATGGATACAGAAATACTTTTTATTGAAAATACATAATATTATACAATATGGGGTATTCGAAGACAGAAGTTATTAGATTTTTAAAGGGTGGAAAAAAAATAGGCCAAGTGCGAGTCGGACTCGCCGCGAAGGGTTCCGTACCATTATCTATAAAAATGGCAAAAAAATCACGTTTGTTGTTAGGGAGCCCCCCTTAAATATTTCTTTTATTTTAACTTAATTATTTATTTTTAAAATGAATATATAACTATATTTCTAACTATAATTCTGTGAATATTTCAAGCATCTACCTGTTGCCGTAATCAACATCGAGCAAAAACTAGTAAAAAAATCACGTTTGTTGTATGGGAGCCCCCATGAATATTTATTTTATTCTGTTTTTTAGTATTTGTTGTATAACGGCAACAGAAATACATCCTTTGTGAAAATTTCAACTGCCTTACTATCACGGTTCATGAGATACAGCCTGGCGACAAACGGACGGACGGACAGCGGAGTCTTAATAATAGGGTCCCGTTTTTTACCGTTTGGGTACGGAACTCTAAAAACGATAAACTTTAATAGTGGACTGAAATAAGCGTAACAATTAATTTATTCTTCACCAATCACTTCAAGCATATTACGTATTCTTTATTGCAACTTGATAATTGCAACGTAACTTCAAGTACAGTCTTACCAACTAATTTAAAGAGTTTAGAAGGGCGCTACTGTTAGTGACAAATTATGATACCTATTTCTATTGTGAACTGTCCGATATACCTTGACTAGATTTGCAACTGTACAGTTAAGTTGGTGGCACTGTAGTAATTATTACGCTATGGCTATGGCATCTAGTTGCAATACTTCATCTATCAGAGCGAAACAAATAGAACACGAACGTAAGAGAATTGCATTTCACTAACAACAGATAAGTAGTCGTATAGCTGCGCAATGTGAATGACAATTTTTTTTTTGGTAAAAACGTAGGTAATAGCTTGTTGCTTACTTACCTACTCAAAAAAGATATACATCCTGCACCGATACAGTAAGAAAAACCCTTAATACGTGGGCCTGACTACTTGTAGTTTTGGACATAGTCACTGACATTCACACGCCACTTTAGTCTGATCTTTGGATTTATTTTTAATACCACTAAGGTAGCAAACAAGCTTACGGTCCGCCTGACGGTAAGCGGTCACCGTAGCCTATGGACGCTTGCAACACCAGGGGCATCACTCGCGCGTTGCCCTTCAAAAATCTAATAAATTCTTTCTTGAAGAACCCCATACTGTAATCTTTAGAGAAAAACTTGGCATTTAACACAACCCAAGCGTTCGCAGGAGGAAGTTAAACTGAAATTCTCTGGATTGACCTTTTAATTTGATTGAAATTTATTTCACTTTCCTCGAAAACCAGCTAATCTTTTTGTCGTAATCATCGTATTTAGAATCTACAACATACAAAGAAAAATTATGCGATTTTAATATGACTGTGTTAATATATGGAGACACTTCGTCGGAAACTGTACCGTACTCAAATATCAGAAGCCCAAGCTGCTTCTACATAGCTAAACTTTTTTGGGCCGTAGCTATAAGGCTGCAAAAAAAAGTATATGTTTAGTCACTAGAACGATCTAAAAACATCAAAAACAAACACCCTGAGATTTAAGATAATAACGATAAATTAAAGTGTATACACTGGCTTATATTTGTATTTACATACAGAAAAAACATCAACCTCGCCAAAGATAAGGGTAAGTTGTGCCTCAACATTGTTTTTGTACCGCTAAAGTGGCAAACAAGCCAGCGTTCCGCCTAACGTTAAGCGGTTACCGCAGCCTATGGAAGCTTGCAACACCTAAGGCATCACTCGTGCGCTGCCGACCCTTCCAAAATCTAATAACCACTAAATAACTAAAGTATAAGTACTGTAGTCCTTAAGAAAACCATGGCAGGGATCTCATTCCACAACCAACATTGGGGTTGAACCTATGAAAGCTGGTACGCATAAGGCAAACGAGAGAATAAAAGTACTACTGTGTTATTTTGATAAAAGTTTAAACTAATACAATATTCAGATACACGTCAATTCAATTGCCACAAAAATAGCAGTATTTTAAGTCAAGACTACTTGCCCTGGCTCCTAAACGATAACTGTGACCGTTCATCATAATTAGTAGAGTTTCCCTGCCTAATCTTAACTTTCTTTTTAAAGTTTGTCAGAAACTGGCAAAGTGGGTATATGGTCCTGTCTACGGTCTTTCATTTAACCACTTACTTCTTTAAAGACACATACTTAAGCCACTTTAGACCAGATACACTGCATTAGAAGCAGTAATGGTGATGGGTGATGGTCCACATACAATACAGTAACCAAAGTTAAAGAGTGCCTGAAATAAAATATTAGCCGCTAGTGTCTGTCTGTTATGTACGGTATGCGATTTCTTCACAGTTTATTGCAATTTCGCGTTTTTTTTTAATTTTTTACTTTTGAATGATAACAGAATTTTGAGAAATAAATTGTTTTAACACAAAACGTTTGCAAAGCACGATTTTCGATGATTAATTATTATTTTTAATGCCATTTTAACTACGCAGCACTCGTATTACATTGTAAAGAAAGAAACAACTTAGGAAGTGCGAGTACTCAACTCAAAAAGTTTAATACCATCGTGCAATCTCTATAGATATAGTATCTATACAATAACACAG
This sequence comes from Apoda limacodes, assembly GCA_946406115.1. Classification (NCBI taxonomy): domain Eukaryota; kingdom Metazoa; phylum Arthropoda; class Insecta; order Lepidoptera; family Limacodidae; genus Apoda; species Apoda limacodes. The sequence continues at coordinate 17,711,747 of OX291559.1, forward strand.
CTAAGGATGCCTTAAGTCAATAATATATTATGTCAAATAACTGATTTAATCTGATGCAATTTTTCTTAAAGTTTTTTGTATAGAATTTTCCCCTTGTGGTTTTATTTAGTGTTTGCCACAGTTAGACGTTATTTACAATATATTTAATTACTTATTGTGACTGAACAACACAGAGATTTGTGTCAGACAGCTATACAGACAGACGGTAGTTTCTTTAGCAATCTTTAGGTTTTTTACAAAAAATATTATATATCCAATTCAATCTTTGACCCACATTTACATACAGTTACCTGTAATTTACGAAAATTGCAACTACTGACTTGCATGTTACGATTTGGTAACCCATTTGCGTTGCTTCATCATAATAACCCTTCATAATGGCAAAAACGTAGAAAAAAATGTTTGCTTTTTAGTTTGGTTGGACGCAACACCATCTCAATGCATTGAATGTCGCAAGCAGGTCCAAGGCCTTTTGCTAGCTAACATAAGTGACAAAAATTTTATTAGCCGTTAGCAATGGCGTTACTGTCGACTTGAGTGATTTGATGTTATATTATTTCTTATTTTGGCCACCGCGATGCAAGACTTGTCGATGTTGTTGCCCAAGATGTAACTTACCTGGTGACTGATCTTTGGCGTCTCAGTGTAGTTCGAACGTCTGATTGTAAAGAGTGTTTTGTTTTTCGAGATTTTCTGGTTATTAAATTACGAAGGGTAAGTATTTTTTATCTACGTTTAGGTATATTTTATTAAATTTATTTAATCTAAGTATGCAAATGTATTTTTAATGAATTAATTGATTACATTGGTTAAGTCCATCACACACGGAACTAAAATATAAGTTAATATAAATTAGTGCAAGGCATATTAAGTAGGTACGTTATATTTAAAAAAAAATGTTGAGTGGCCAGGCACGCAACTATAAATATAGATATTTCTGTTTTGTATAGATAGGTTTTGGTATATAATTATAATAATATATTATAGCTTCGTGTGTAAAGGACTTGATTTTTGGAATTGAACTTTTGAATATAATGGTTGCTTTAGATTGGTATTTAACACAATGAAGGTTTAGATAATAATATAAATATATAAATAAATGTTTTGGACATTACACACCGCCGTCTGGCCCCAAAGTAAGCAAAGCTTGTGTTTTGGGTACCAAGACAACGTATACAAATACATAATTACTACTTTTTTTTCTAAATACATACATATCATTCATAAATACATCCAGACTCAAGACAAACACAGTGTTTATATAATGACATAAATGTTTGTCCAGTGCGGGAATCGAACCCACACCCTCTGCACAGCAGCTGGTCACACTACTAACTAGTAAAAACGAAATTGGATAATGATTAACTCATAAACACTTTGTTAAGTTGATCGGTTGCGATATCTATATAACTGACTGACTGATTCAGTGACGTATCAACGCAAAGCCAAAACCTTTGGGTTTTAAACTTAAAATTTGGGTGGATTGATTTGTTTATGTGACGTGTGGCTCTACTAAAAAGATTTTGAAAAATTCATCGTAAATTGATCGGGGTAAAAAAGGAATTGGAAGGTTGTATGGATATTCATTTTTGAAGCTCAATGCATAAAAATTGGTATGTGATCTTGAGATTAAAAATTAAGATTAACGTGTTTCGTCGTTGCAAAATCGTGAGAAAATGCTAGTATGAATATGCTAAAGCTCGAGAGTTTACTTAAACGTGCTAATTAGTATCTGGAGCTACCAGTGACAATTTTTTCCCAATCCTAGAGGAAGGTTAGTGGTTATTTAACATCACGCTTTGACTCTTAGTAGTCGAGAAAAAAGTAAAAAAAAAACCAGAGAGAATCCTAAGTGAAAACGAACTTATACCTACTCGTGTAGTGTGCAGCAAGCAGAAGATCGTCTGCTAGATCAGCTGGTGATACAGATAGGTGATAAGTTGAAGTAAATAGGTGTTACCTAAATGGCATGCTAATTTTTATCTGCATTTATAGCTATCAATATTAATTATTTTTTTGTATAAAGTTGTAGGTAGGGTGGGTACATGTGCATAGGAAATAAGCACTTTCTCGTCTCGCCAGCCTTAATACTTCCCCACTGTTGAGGCACGCTATACCCTGATAAGCAAAGGTTTTTTTTATGCCTAAGGTGGCAAACAAGCATCACTCGCGCGTTGCAGACTTTTAAAAATTTCAAAAACCTTGAGGGTGAGCACTGTACTGTACCTATATGTATATACATATAAATATATATATATATATATATATATATATATATATATATATATATATATATACTTTCCCTAACAGTCTTATACATTTATACATTACGCTATGCTCATACGTCTACTGTTGGGGCACAGCCTACCCTCACCTAGAGCGAATATTTTAATATTTTAATTTAAATATATTTGTTACGTTTATAGTAAAGCTAACTTGAAGTTTTGAGTATGTGATATCTGTAGGTAAAAGGTAAAGGGCCTAAAGTGCTAACCGATATAGTTTACGGTAGAGCTTAAAGATGACCAAAATCTCAAGTGATCATTTAAATGACCTTTGAAAAAAATCTAGATGTCTATTTATTTTTATTTTTTTATTTATTATAGAGATTTATTTATTTTTATTTTATTTATTTTGTAGATGTCGTATCGTTGTCCAACAAAAAACTAGGTTTCAATTTATTTTGGGATCCACTAAAGCTTCTGAAGTTTTTTTGGACTTAAGGCTCTTCACGTTTGTAGTTGTTGCAGTACCTAAGTATCGTTTTAGTTGTTATAGGTCAATATCTCATAGAAATATTAATTTTATAATTAGTTCAATTAAATTTGAAAAAAATCTTATTAAGTTTTTAAATTTAAAATTCAATTAAATTACATTTTTTATGATAGCTTAAACAAATAAATCACTACATAATAATTTTAATGAAAATGGAATTCTTCCATTACCGTGCAAAAAAATGTATAAGTAGCTTATTTCGATTCAGGCAGATCATGTGCTGTAGAATCAATCATGAGTCATTTTTTAATAGGAGTCATAAAAAATGGGGCGAACCCACTGTAAAGGCTTTTGCAAATCGAGATATTTGTTTGTTGTGATACTAGGCTACTAAGCTTCTAAGGCTTACAACTTAGTCTTATGGGCTGGGCATGGCTGGTAGTCTAAAATCATCTAAACCTTACTTATCAGCCTCATACGTCCCCACTATTGGGGCACGGTCTTCCCTGTTTCATTGTGAATCTTACATACGTTTTTTTTTTTTTTAAATATTCAGGTTACCTCACGATATTTCCTTCACCAGCACTTCATAGGCCAGTGATGTGAATAATCAATGTACTTGAGAAATTAAGAAAAAAACTCCAAAGAGTTGTGTTGAATGTTTACGCGGGGTTAGAACCTCCGCCACTCAGGACGAAAAGTGAAATTGAAACCCTTGCACCAGCACCGACATTATCGAAACATCTTCGATTCCTGATCAAGGACACCTTTGTAATTAAATTTGGATCAAAAGATTTTTTATAAAACATAGTGCTATCTTCTTTCTTGAATGGCATCGGTACTAATAGATTGTAAAAAAAAACAGGTTGCACTCCGGGAGTGCCGGCAAAAGTGAAAACATACAACCTGGATATAACATTTTAACATGCGTAATTTGCACTTTCATCTTTTCATCAACCCAATTTCCTCTTACTCTTTATTCGTCCTATCGAGTTTAACATTTTTTACTCATCACAAAACACAAAAAAATGCACAACGCCGCTAAAGAAGTTTTCACTTCAAAATCAAACTTTTTATTTTGCCAATCATCCTATTGTGGCGTGGCATTATGGTTTCCTTCTTCCGAATTTTTATGGCATGGCATTATGGTTTCCGCCTTACGAATTTTTGATCAGCCTGACGCAAGTTTATCATTTTTTAAGCATCACAAAAAAAGTGCACAACGCCGCTAAAGAAGTTTTCACTTCAAAAATATTGTCGGTTTTGGAGAGACATTCGAACTTTTCAAAAGCTTTTAAATCATATCTAGCTTCTACTATCTCCAAGTCGTTATCGTATCTGATTTTCAGGATCTCCTTCCTGAAATCCCTCAGATATTCACGCTTCTGAACAAAAAGATCGCAATCATCACACATGTCCGTTTCTGGTGGATTCAATCGTAAAAAAACATGATAACTGCCACAAAAATGGACTTGAGGTCCTTGACCTTTTACCTTCAGATATAAGGATCAACTTTTATAATTTTGAAGATGTTCTTTCGAAATGAAAATGTATCAAGTCAAAACATTCAAATATTGTTTCTTAGCTAGCATATTTCAAGAAGAGTGTGTAAAAAAACGTGATGCTAAGGATTCAGAGTTGCTTTTGTGGTTTATTTAAGGGGTTGTCCCACGCGCTGGACATTTGCCTCATGAACGTTTTAATTAGGCCGATGTTAGTGTTGTTGGTCATAGTGACAGATTTCATTATAAGTGGCAGAAATATATCTCAAATTGGAGGACAGTCAAAAATGAAACCGGAAATTAATTCAGGCATTAATGAAAGTTAATGAAAAACTATTACTTTAATTTGCTTTCATAAGGAGTTCTAAATTACAGATATCTTAACGATAGGTTTTAGCGCGAATAGCCTATATATAACCGTCTCCAAAGTCCCCTCTAGCTTTATACCAAATTTCATTATAGTCGATTCAGCGGTTTAGGCGTGAAAGCCTAACAAACAAACAAAAACTCACTTGCGCCATCATGATACCTATTATAAATAAGTAAGGATTGCTATAAATAGAACAGTGAAAATAAATTTAAAAACTTGTACAATGAACTTGGTATCCCCTTAATGAAAGATTCTGCAAAGAAATCCATTTGATTAAGGCCTTTAAAGGCTTAAAAACTTATGTTTATTTTAAGCCTCATTGTAGTTTCTGCACTACAACCTCAGAATTTGTCCGTTACATAGAGTCAACTAACGGAATACGCTTAGTAGACCTTGGGCCACAAACGTATTGCGTTACGTTTACACGTGTTGTTGAAATATGTGCCGTTTACATTTGCAATGAAATATTTTACTAATGGTTTTTTACATTGTACTAGCTTCTTCTCGCGACTTCGTCTGCGTGGACTTTTGAAAAAAAGAGGTTTTAACTGTTTCTTGTATCAAATTTTTCTCCCATATTTTGCTGTTTTCCAAAAACTTGTAGCAGCAAAATGCAGCAAATTAACTTGTAGCCCGTAAATATGACCTCGAGAAAAAAATAACCAGAAGCAAACTTAAAGCTGGAGGGGCAGCCCAAGTTGCAGAGTCTCGCAAACGGCGCATATATAACTCATTACTAAGAAACTATGAGTTTGTGCCGTTTGCAGTTGAGACTCTGGGTCCATGGGGTTCAAGTGCTAAAACTTTCTTAAAGTCAATACTACCTCGACTAATCGGAATCAGCGGTGACAGGAATGCGGGCTGCTATTTTGCTCAAAGGATTAGCTTAGCCGTCCAAAGAGGAAACGCAGCCTGCATTCTTGCCACAATGCCACGCGGACCAGGTTTATTTGATTGTTAGTTTTATTATAGTTTGTTATTTTTTGTGCGTAATTAGCTTCAATTTTTAAATTTTAGGTAATTAGATAATTTATATATATATAATTTATATAATAAATATAAAATACCAGAAGCACAAAATAACCTGTAACAGCAAAATAACCTCTAGCAGAAAAATTACCCGCCAGGACTGGTTTCTAGTCAGTAGTAAAAAAACCGGCCAAGTGCGAGTCGGACTCGCGCACGAAGAGTTCCATAACATTATCTATAAAAACGGCAAAAGAATCACGTATTTAAGGGGTCTCCCATACAACAAAGACCCCTTAAATATTAGTTTTACTTTAATTTGATTATTTATTTTTAAGTGAATATATAGAGATACAGCCTGGTGACAGACGGACAGACGGAGAGCGAAGTCTTAGTAATAGGGTTCTGTTTGTACCCTTTGGGTACAGAACCCTTAAAACACATACGGTTGAGTGGTTTTCGTTTATATAAGTATTAAAGTTAAATGCTACATGTAATTCATTTGACGTTCCTACAAAACGCTAAAAGGTATCTATTCTATGTTACGTCATCTCAAACTCAAGACTTTTGAGCAATTTTATTCACGGTTCGACGGGTACAATGAATCGAAGAATAAAGAGTTGTGATAATTCTCTGTGGAATTAGATAATATTGTGACCTGTTGAAACTAGGGCGCATTGTGCATTTTAACAAGAAAAAACTGTTCAGCAGTGTATGTCTTTCGGCTAAGACAATTAACGATGAAAGTACAAAAAGAAACAAGTACTACAAAATCTTAAGTAAATGTAAGTATGTATGTATATGTACTACATACTACTATACCACTATAACCACTTTAGTCCTCCGTAACAGGGGGTGAGCCCTTTAGTAATCTGGACTAAGCTGGCTTCAAATATACATACATATTTCCCATACATCAATAATAGCCAGCTTAAAAGTAATAAGCGGTAAAATATACCGTAGTATACTATTCAGTATAATACTTACCTTATAGTACTTAATATATTGAATAGTACAAAAGTGATACAACACCAAAACTAAGTGGCAATCATAGAGGAAACAAATACAACGTAAGTGGTGATACGATACAAATATGCACATGTTCAAAAACAAAAAAGCCTTGTTCATATCATAAATAAGTCATTAACTTAATAAAATCTGGTCGGTATTTAAAAGTTTCGTTTTACATACTTGTTTTGTTCTTAAGACTAAATAGTTCAGATTAGATTTTATAATATCTTTATCATAGAAAACCAATATGACTTGGATTTGTGGATTAAGTGCGATTCATTCTTAGCTTCTTAAATATTTCAAGTAAGAAATGCAGAAAGGTTTTTAATTTTTTACCTTGTTTACAGTGCAACAAACGTTTCTGACCTTCTGATTTTGGGTGTTTGGTCGCTAGTGTCGTTGTAAGTTCACACCAATTCAATATGGCAACTGTAGTTTTCATTTTTGACCACCGGGACAGAAAAGATTGTAACCTTTGTTATTATAAATATGTATCCACTCACATATACGTAAACCAGATGACCTTTTAGTCATTCGGCAGGTAAAACAGACCGTGCAATATTAATGCTTAATTTATGTTATCATAATTTTAGAAAGGTAATACTTTTTTTAATTATCTACAGATAATGTATCTTATTCTTATGAACATAGTACATAAGATAAAGTAAACTATTATTAAAGTCCTAGTCCATGTGGAAAAGTAGCAAGAATGCTGACTAAATTTTCTGTTTGAATTGCAATATTTATTTTGAGACAAAGGTGACTACCATAATTTTGCTAAACTTAAATAAACTTGAATAAATCAGGCTAGCTAGACGATATTTTACAAATCCTTTAGTCCAATCTTAACTTACGTACCTCATATACTGCGCCAGAATACTGTACTGTATTTCGGCTCTGCGTACTATATACTGTTGAAGAAACATACAGTACGCAAAAATACTATATTTTCAACACCGAAAACTAACAAAAAAATCTTATATTTAAAAAAATTGTAAACGTGAAATAATTTCATTCCTGCTCTCTATTTCCGCCACTTCCGCATTCAAATAAAGGATATTTTTGGTTATGAATTCAAAATGGCGAGAAGAAATAAAACAGATGTAGTATCTCATTAATGAAAACTAAGCGTTTGATTTACATTAATTTAAAAATTGTATGTAATAAAACATATGAAACATTTATGTTAGACAAAAAATTAAAAAAAAATGCAAGAAGTGCAAATAAATATAGTTTGTATAAAAATAAATAAGTAAAAAATATATCTTCGCCTACTTTATGCGCTTTCCATACAATACCATTTTTTTTTAAGTGTTCTATATTTTTTATAGCTTAGTCTGAAAAATACTATATTTCGCTGAAGAAATGTTGGCAACCCTACCAGAAACTGGCAATGGGGGTATATTATTGTGCCACAGGTGTTTCATTTTAGTTTGACACACTGGATCAAAGTGGCGAGTAGTAGTCAGCGAGCGATACCTGTTACGCAGTACTAGAGTGGTTGGTAAAAAAAAGTTGTCCCCACATCATGATGTGGGTGAGTAACCAATCACTGGTTATCCTTTTCTAGGGTCAAAAGCCGTGAAGATATACAAATATCTATATATCTTAAGCAAAGACCTCGAGTCCATCAAATGCACGGTTATGACTTGTTTAGGAAAAATCTTTTCTTTATTTATTTAGCTCTTTTTTTGGTTACAGGTGCACTAGAATTCTCCCACGCATTAGTTCGCGTGAACTTTTCAAGAAAATAAACCTTTGAATTGTTTATGTCTATACCTACAAGAATTTCAGAATATGATCTTTCAAAAGTGGTGACACGTCAATCATAATTTTCAATCTAAAGGCCAGATTTAAGCATTCAACTTCAAAATAACGAACTTCCAACCCCTATTTGACTCCTTTAGGGGACGAATTTTGCCAAAATTCTTTGTTAGTGGAGCCCTAGGTCAAGTAAAGAACCCGCATGCTTAATTTCAAGTTTCTAGACCCAGCGTTTTGGGCTGTGTGTTGATATGTCAGTTAGTCAGGTTGTTCTTTTATATATGTCACAGCCGATCGTAAAATCCGGCAGATCACGAAATTCCTAGGCAGATCGTAAAGTATGGAATAGAAATTATCATATAACTGAACAGATTATTTTATGAATCTTGCCTGGAACGCTCCGCATCTACGTTTACAAAAGAGAAACTGAACCAAAACTATCATACATGACTTATAAAGTGCGATTTCTGTTCCTTTCGTTTCCATACTTTACGATCTGCCTAGGAATTTCGTGATCTGCCTGATTTTACGATCGGCCGCCGATCAGCATACAACTCTTATAAAGTCCTAGTACATCAATCTTACAAACACACACAAAATCTTCGTAGAAGTAAGAAATACAATAGTTCCCTTCACTGTTTGCTTTCGTAATTACGTATCTGTCTGACAAGCACTATGCAATGAAGTTTAGCTATTAATGACCTACTTATTTTCAACACTACGCAACCGTAAATTATAACTTCAATATTACTAGTTGGTAGAGAGGTAGAATCACAGGTGTAGGCAGTGGTAGCTTTGGTCAATATCTTTTTTCAATTTTTTACCGTCTTTTCCTAAAAATGATTGTGATGGATTTAAATAATATACGCCACTTAACGAACTTGAGTTTCATTTTACATTTTCTATGTCAAATTCTAGCTAGGATTTTTTGCTTTATTAAAGTCAATAATAGCGCAAGATTTAGTAAGATCTAATAACATATGAGAAAAACCAGCCAAGTGCGAGTTGGACTCGCTCAAAGCGGGTTCCGTTTCGCCACCGTTTACGTTATTTAAAAACTCAAACAAAATAAAAGTGTGCCGCTAAGCGATCACTAATCCAAGTACTGACCGAACCCAACGTTGCTTAACTTTAAATATCGTTTCCGACAAACAGATGTGTTACTGTTGCTCTTAATGATAAGCTAAATGACGTTGTACCGGTAATTTAAAAAAGTAATTGCTCGGTCCATCTCACACTTGGCCGGTTTTTATAATTTGTTTTTTTTACTTTAGAGTTTACACTATTTTTTACTGCAAGTTTAAAGTTTGTGTGTCTTTCTGTTTTTACGATAGAGCAAAAACAACGAAAATGTGTTTCTTGTATGGGGCCCCCCCTTAAATTTTAACCTTTTACACTTTTTATTATTTGTTAGATAATCCCCCATTATAATACATATTCTGTGAAAAATCAGGCTTTTGCCTATTTCAGTCTAAAAAAGAGCCTTTTAATCGTCGGCCAGACAGACAGAAAGACAGCGTAGTCATAGTAATAGGGCTCCGTTAGCACCCTCTGGGTACGGAGCCCTAAAAAGAGTCATGAAACCATATAAAAAGTAATAGCAGTAACGATTTTAATGAAATTTAGTATGCAGGGGGTTTCGGGGGCGATAAATCGATTTCATTTTCAGAAAACGTCGTTTTATCCGTGTTTTTATGCAATGAAAAACTGAAAAATATGATTCTTTCTGACATCTATTGGCGAGTAGTAATACTATTATTTTTACCGAAACAGCAACGATAAAGCTACTTGACAATAGATAGCGGTTGTTCAGCTACTTGACAATAGATGGCGTTGCTAAAAAAAACGAGCGAAGCTCGGTCCTCCAGGTACTAAATAACTTTAATGTCCCTTTGACTTCATAGAGCTATCATGAGCTGTTTAAGAAATATTGTCGTCTATGTAAGTGATTAGTTAGTTTTGCTTGTACAATTATGAAATGTTTGTGTTGGGATGAACTTTCCATCGCTCTATACAATCCTGGCTAATTTAATATGCGTGATTTAACTTTTCATGAAATAGGTCAATTTAAAGTCTTTGTACCAATTCTCATGGTATTTATTTCCAAAAAAAAACTAATTTCGTCCCCTGTTTTATGAAAATATTTCATAATTAACATAACAAATTTTATTTTTACAGGATCCACGAAGATGGCGTCGGTGGCAACTTTGGTACAACCTTCGGGTGAGATGTGGAAGCAGATCAGAGAGGAGCTGAATGAGAACGTCAACACCCGCGACAGCGATGTGCTCGCGATCAAGGAGTGGCTGAGGAAACAGCCACATTTACCTGATGATTGGGGTAAATATCCAAACTGCTTATTTGATCAAATAAAAGTTCCTATCCTTAAAAAATTTATCATGTTAATGTTAAATGTTATTTTAGAAAAACATATGTCAAGACTTTTTATTAGGCTTTAATTTACCATGATAACATTATATACAAGCCCATATAAAACCATCAACAATTGATGACTTCTTTAAATCAAGCGGGACATTATTTATGCTTTACCTCCATAGGTTAGGCTCCACCTAAAATATATAAAAGATTTTAAAACAAAAGGAAAACACTCGAGACAATTTATTTCTCTAAAATTCACAATATGTGACCTTCGCCTATCCTCGATAGAGAATTCCAATCGGAACGAAAACAACTCATTATATGTTAAGATATGTGCGTTAATAATAATGCTACGTTGTATTTTTACAAACCATGAGTTGCCTTATTTGTGAAGAGCTGCATATTCGAGCCGGTTCTTATCTGATTTATCCATCTCTAGTTCTGAAGGCTGATCATGAGTTTAGGTCAGCTCAGACCGAGCCGCGACGGGACGCGACATTTTTGAGATCATTAGAGCAACACTTTATGGACCTAGGACTTGAAAAAAAAATCCAAATTATATTGAGAGCACTAAAGTAAGAGGTTACGTGTCGAAGTACACCAAGATGCGTCGCGCGACGTTGGGATTCGTATCTTTTCGTCTAGTAAACAAGGTCCATAACGTGTTGTTATCTCAAAAATGACGCGTGGCGTCTCGGTCTGAATTGACCCTAACTGTCTTATTATGCAACAAACTTTTCTGAACTGGTGGTCAAAAATCAAAACAACGGTCGCCATATTGAAATGGTGTAAACTTACAACTTACACTAGCGACCATGCACTCAACGTCAGAAAAGTTTGTTGCAGTATACTTGAATAGTAGGTTCCTAACATGGACTTACGTAAAGCAACGATTTTGTATAAAAAGATGTATTTTTTTGATTAAATAATTTAGTACCCAATATGAATTAGGTATATGTAACATATACAGGTAAGGCACTGCACTGAGGCAAGCTTATCTTGCTTAGGAGATTTCTTACAGCTAAACTCGAGTCAGAATATGTATAACTATGAAATTTTGTATTTGCAGTTCTATTCAGAACATCGTTTTTGGTTTTTAGACCATGATGCTTGCTTTACGATTCTTTACATATGTTTGGTGTTTCCTTTCCAATTTTTTTTTTATACTTCTAAGGTGAACAAGCTTATGGTCCGCCTGATGGTAGGCGATCACCGTAGCCTACGGACGCTTGCAACTCCAGGGCCATCACTCGCGGATTACCGACCCTTCAGAAATCTAATAACTTATTTCTTGAAGAACCCCATACTGTAGTCCTTGGAGCTCATTCCACAACCCAAGCGTTCGTGGTAGGAACTTTCTCTGAAACCGCACTGTACGCGACCATTTCGGTAGTAAAGTGTGAGAATGAATTCCCTGCCGATGGCGAGCGAGCGGTACGATGGTAGAAAATAGCCGTAGGCATCATTTCGAACAATTGTACAAGCGTTAGAACACAAATCTCGTTTCGAACGAAAAAATTCGCCGAAATCTTGAAGTTACCGACATAGCAGAAAAAAATAGCAAGGGCCACACCGATAACCGATGGGGCAGAAAGGTTCTCAAGTGGCCACCACGGACCAAACGACGCAGTGTGGCACGCCCTCCTACCAGGTGGACAGACGACTTGGTCAGAGCCGCAGGAGGCCGATGTGCGCGGGCATATGGGGGAGGCCTACGATCAGCAGTGGACGTCTTCCGGATAAAATGACAATGTAAACTATACGTACTGTACTATCTAACGATATCGAAACAAGTGAATAGTAATTCCCTATGTCTTCAAGCCGCAAAGCCGCTTACATACAATAAGTTTATAGTTTTCTTTTTTTTTTAATTTTTAGATTCAGAACGCATTATGACCTTTCTCCGTGGAAGCAGTTTCTCCCTTGAGAAGTGTAAAAGAAAATTGGACATGTACTTCACTATGCGTACCGCATGTCCCGAGTTCTTTACCAACAGAGATGTTACCAGACCAGAACTTTTGGAACTTACAAACATTGCGTATGTATTTCTAGCATAACTTACTTCAAATATGCGTTTGCCAGCTGTTCCTTCCGCCCTTCATTCGGTTATCGGTGTAGGATTTCAACGGCAACTTCTCAATTAAAGAAAAAAAAAACCTTTAAGGTGGTAAATGGATCGAGCCCGTCTTACACTTGGCCGGTTTTTATTACTTGTTGTTATACTTTGGAGCTCACACACACTATGATCACTGCACATGCAATGTGTTTTTTTTATGATAGAGCAACTTTATTATTAAGTTTGTACCCTTAGTGTAGTCAAATCACGGAAAAGTATGTAAGTAACTTGTGTAGTCGTAGTTTTTTTTAAAACTGTTAGAGCACATAACTAAATGTTTTTGCCCCGGTTTGCACCGTTTCTATTATGTACGGAAGGTCTTTAAATCTTAAGTTTCAACTTTAAAGTGCCGTAATTTGAAATATATCAAAATGTATTTAAAGCAAGTTTATCCACGTATATATTTTGATACATAATTTAGTTTACTTAAAAAAATGTAGGTACGATGGATGAAAACCTTTTATTTTAATTATTTTATTTTATTTATTTTAATTAGCGCCTCCAGAAAAACTAAGCAGGTTTGTGCAAACTTACGTTAAGCATTTTATAGCATTCAAAACACACAGTAATTTTGCAAATCTGAGCAAACTATATGCCACTCGTTTTTCGCTTCTGTGGGTTTATTAATCTATGGTGATTATTTACGAATAAATAAAATTGTGATTTAAAATATGTTCCGCATAAATATGCCAAGTTTATGGTGTGCGAATGAAAAGCAAACTAATTGAATATGATTGTAAAGATTTTTTTAATAGTTTTGTAATTACCTCCAAAGTAGAAAGAGAGTTAACTCTAATAAACTTCTTTCCGTTTGTTATTTGATATAGTATTTAAATCATTTTTCTTATCATTTCCTTAATTTGCAGCGACTTCTATAGTTTAGCTCGAGCAGCAATGGCTAAAAGTTCATTTTTAAACATTTTTATTTTTTTGTATGTTTCAAAGGTTAACTAAAATAGAACGTACTAATGTAAATTGAGATGTATAGAAGCGTATAAAAAAATGTACTGAGTTCACCTTTCCCTCCTGGTTAATTATGACTACTGCCTAGTTTTTTAAAATTATATAAAATAAAAAAAAACCAAATCAAATAATTTACTCGAATGGGGTTAGGGAAACAAGGGAAGTGATTTAGGATACAACTTATCTCCAAACTTCTTATACTTTGCTTAGAACTGACAAAGGGGGTATAGTGACAGTGAATCCCTTGCACCCGGGTGAGTAGTTTGGCTGGCTACTGTGCAGAGGGTGTGGGTTCGATTCCCACACTGGATAAACATTTCTGTCATAAACATTTTGTGTTTATCTTGAGTCTGGGTGTATGTAAATGTATGAAGTATTTACAAAAAAAAGTAATTTAATAAAAATAAATAAGTATTAATATATAAAAAATTCCGTGGCTCAGTAGACTGAAGAATCCGACTGTTGAATCGACAGGCCTGAGTTTGATTTCCGAACAAGACAAACATTTATGTGATGAAAATTTTTGTTTGTCTTGATATTGGGTATATGTATTTGTATTCGTTGTCTGGTATCCATAACACAAGCTTTGCTTACTTTGGGGCCAGACGGCGCTGTGTGTAATGTAATGTCCAAAAATACTTATTATTATTTTCTCCCTGGTTTTTCATTTCACCGCTTATAACTCTTTAGCTGGAAATTGACCACTACTGCTTTATATGTCCGTATATAAATACATTTTAGTAGAGATACATTGTATTAAAAGCAGTGGCGATGGGCTCACCTCTGGTCACGCAGAACTAAAATAGTTGGTAAAATGGGAGTGATCCTACATTACAATGTGGGTGTGTACCCAGCCGCTGGTTAATCCCTTCGGGGACTGAAAACTGTGACGTTATATATACTTAAAGTTTAAAGTTCTTGTAGGTTTGTATTACAAGAAAATTTTAAAAGATTTTTGTTTATTAGACAAGGGCCACCTCTACCGGGCTTGACTCCTAATGGACGACGAGTTACAATTTGCAGAGGTAAGAAATTACACATATTAACTACAAAATATAATAAATAATTTATATGATATATAATATCACTTACTAATATAATAATTGTTATGCTGTGATAATATATGTAGTACTAGCTTTTGCCCGCGAGTCTACCCGCCCTAAATTCTGTTATCGGTGTAGGATTTCAACGGCAACTCCTCAATTATAATAAATAAACCGACTCACAATTGACGTTTTCAAGTAGGTAGCCTATGTCCTTTTTCGAAACTCGAACTATCTACGTCCCAAATTTCATCCTAATCAGTACAGCGGTTTAATCGTGCAGATGTAACAGACGGACAGACAAAGTTACTTACGCATTTATAATGTTAGCATGGATATTAAGAAGTAAGTAAACAAGTAATTCGTAAAATTTTAAATGAAAAAGGTGCGTTCTATTATTATGTAGGAAACGTTTATATTATTATATGTTTGATTAATACGCCTAATAAAAACGATTATGGGATAAAAATTTATAAATGTGCTATAATAAAATTTTAGGTATTGACAAGAACGTGGATACTCCACAAATCATCGAAGCTTTCAAGGTAGCAATGATGATTGGCGATGTCAGACTAAAAGAGGAAATCGAAGGTGTAGCAGGAGACATATACATACTGGATGCTTCTATAGTGGCACCCAGCCACTTGAGCAAGATATCTCCTTCAGTCGTCAAAAAGTTTTTGATTTGTGTACAGGTTGGTTTATTTCTTTATTTACAATACAGTTCGAACATTTTTAACTGTATCATCACGTAACTATTTTAAAGTGTTTCATGTACTGTTCTTATGAAACGATTCTCACTTACAAAAGACATAGAAAGAAAGAAAATGGAAACTTGAAAACTGGGCCAAAAATTTAAAAAGAGAGCATACCCAAAAAAACAGGTAACGTGCAAGTCGGACTGGCGCACCAAGGACTTCTAACACCATTTACCTACGTAATTTGTGAACACAAACAAAAACAAAAAGTGTGCCGCTAAGTGGTCACTCATCCAATTACTGACTTTTACATAGGGCTCCGTTAGCACGGGAGCCTTAAAAGACAACCTTCATTTTTACATTGGGAAAAGTAATAATTAACCGCATTTTGCCATGGCAGTAAAATTATATATAACTAGCTGACCGGGTGGACGTTGTTTCTTTTTTTAAAACAACTGCCGCACCAACCTTTTGTGAAAGGGTTGTACTTATTCGGAAACCTTCCCCGG
The DNA here is from genome assembly GCA_946406115.1 of Apoda limacodes. Lineage (NCBI taxonomy): Eukaryota > Metazoa > Arthropoda > Insecta > Lepidoptera > Limacodidae > Apoda > Apoda limacodes. The sequence continues at coordinate 17,727,783 of OX291559.1, forward strand.
CGTGTGTACGTCATACAAAGAACACACTCTCCAAGTTTCATGTCTCTACGATCAGCGGTTTAGGCTGCGCGTTGATCCTTCAGTCAGTTTTTCAGGACAAAGCTTATCCTATTTACGTGTGGTGTCACTGTACTCCTCCTAAACGGCTGGACAGATTCGAATGAATTTTTTTTGTATGCGTTTGGGTGCAAAAAACAGGATGCAGGACAACGGCTGCCAGTTCAGCACCATCTACGGGCTGATTTGTGAATCTAAACCATCCAGGGCGCCACACAAACGCATACAATAAAAACATTCAAATTGGTCCAGCCGTTTAGTTAGAGTACAGTGACATACACTCGTACAGTAGAATTATAAAGATAATAACAGTATTTAAAACATTACATGGAGGGGCTTACTCCACGAAAGTTTTTCTGCAAGCTCTTCAAGTCGCAATTTCCACTCTTTATCAGTATTCCATTCCAACAATCTTTTTAAGACTCAAATCGTGTAAAAGTTAGTTGCCAACTCTTCACTTTGCACTTTATCTGTTAGAAATAATGAAGAGTGGATATTTGCTGAGTTGCTTCGTGACATACACCACTGAGCGTCCGTTATCCGTTTCTCGTTCCGTTCAGGAAAGCAGCGGTAATATTTGTTTTTTTGTAAATCAAATTTACATTACAGGAAGCGTATCCAGTAAAGCTTAAACAAGTGCACGTAGTGAATGCATCACCTCTCATCGACACCATAGTGGCTCTCGTCAAACCATTTTTGAAGGAAAAAATCAGAAATAGGGTAAGTTCTTTCAACAAATATTATTTAGGTACAAAAAAAAAACCAAACAAAAACGAATTAAAAAAAATACAAACCACATCAAAATAATGAAATCCTAAACCAATTAACCAGGACCAGTCTTAAAACAGTTATTACGGTAAGGAAGAACTCCATAGTTAGGTATTATAGTAAATTAACCCATGAATCTTTAAATCAGCCGTTTACCATTTTCAACGCCATTTTGATTTCTTATATAAGGTCGTTGCTAAATTGAGCAAAGATCCATCGATAACTGACCAATATTAGTTTTACGACCAAAAAGTCTGTTATTAATATTAAGAAATATAGTGATCTTTCAATGATACTTTACGCTTTCAAATAGTCGTTCTTTCAGTGTAGGCACAGTCTACCCTCACCGACGGTGATCTGGGCCATATCGGGCTTATTGCGAATTGTAGACTTTAAAGAATGTTTTTTTTTTATGTATGGAGTTGATGATTTAGTCATTTTGGTCGATTTACTTAGCGCGTATATGATATTTTTCTAGTAAAATGTTAAATTTTCTTATTTATATTAAAAAGTGTTCTAGATTTTTTATTTAGTTCTAGGCATTTAAGATAGATTTTTATCATTATCCGTTACAGTATGACATTAAATTTAAATAAATCCATTTGTGTAACTCCACGCACTAACAATAATTTTGATTGGCATTTCGTTACAGATATTCATCCACACAGAATTAGAGACATTGTACAAACACGTTCCTCGAGAAATGCTTCCAGAAGAATACGGAGGAGATGCTGGTTCTGTTGTCGATATTAACAGTAAGGTTTTATAATTTATTGTCAATAATATAGTCTATAAACACCATGGTGGTGCCTCCCATAACTGTCCCGGCAAATAGGAAATAAACCCTTTGCCTTAATTTATGTAATTGTGCAAATATTATTTCCTGTAACCATGCCTAATTTTATGTTTATAAAAAAATCCTACAATCTCCAAGCAAAACAAGTTGAACAGACGGTCTAACTGAAAATCATCAAAAGACGACAAATTTAGTATCACTAATAAATTAGTCTGTAAATATTGTTTTACTCAATTATGTACAGGTAAACACCTCTTAGAAGTTTGAAAGATCAAAATTATAATATATTATGTGTATCTTCACGGTTTTTTTTTACCAGAATGGGGTAAACAGCATCTAGATACACACCCACATCATAATGTGTTAAAAAATCAAATATTTTCTTTGGAAATTTGGCTATAAATTAACTGCAAAAACTAAAAATTACTGTAAGACAAATAATCCAGAATCCATCTAGAAATCTGTTCTGGTCTACTAACTTAAAAGACCATGTTCTTAATCAACACATAGTAGAACATTTTATTTTGATTGAGAGTTCCAATAAAGTTGATTTTTTGCCGGTAAAACTGCGGGGCATTGCTATAGTAGTGTACCTAATAACATTTTTCCCATTAATTTTCATAAGGTTACTTATAACAATGTATAAGCTAACCGCACTTACATTTCTAGATGCCTGGATAAAGAAGCTAGAAGAATACAAGGATTGGTTCAAGGCTCAAGAGTCTCTGAAAGCTGATGAGTCCCTCAGACCAGGAAAACCTACAAATTATGACGAACTTTTTGGCATCGACGGATCTTTTAGACAACTCTCTATTGACTAGACTTAAGTTACTTTTGTTGCCGATAAATTACTTAAATTAAGTAACTAAACAAATAATATAAAATGCTCATTGTTACCATTAATGATTATATAAGAACTTAATTATAATTTAGTTATTTAAATTTAATTAGGTTGAAATAAAGTTTTTTTTTAAGCTTTAAAAGGTTTGTTCATTTGCAGTTAAATACACTAAGGTAATGTACTTTTTATTGATTTGTGATATAGGTTATAAATTGTCTATTATTTAATTTTAACTCAAAAGGCATTTTTATCACACTTTTATAATTATACAAACAAAACACTTTTATAATATATCCAAAGATAGAGTATCTGATTTCACATGTGTACATAGGCTGTACAATGACATATACCCACTCAAACACAATTTATATGTAATACCTAAGTATAACTAGTTTATCACATAGGCAACCACGTGAATATCCTACTTCCTTCTAATATTATAAATGTGAAAGTTTGGATATTTGTAACTCAATCACGCTTCAACCACTAGACGGATCGAGATGAAACATGGCACTAATAAAGGTTAGGTGCTGGAATAGGACATCGGCTACTTTTCATCCCGAAAAATTTTAAATAACTATTAACCACCACCACCACGGGTATAACTATAACCGAGCTTATACAAACTATAGCAACAGCTGTAGCTTTATGTAGCAAACTTCATTAGTATAATTAAGTAGTTCATTAAAGAGCTCCACGACGGTAACTAAATTTAGAGCAAGCGGAGCCGCTGGCAAAATCTAGTAATTAATATTATTTTTGTACTAGGTGTTTATAATTCACTAGGAGTGGTATGTGACGTTGGTAACGAGCAGATTTTTATGGCCAGGATGTAGTTAGGATTTTCATCGGCCAGACTTGTGCCTCGATAGTTCAATTTTATTGGTTGAGCACTACCACGGAATGTAAGGATGTTGCAGGTTCAAGTCCTGGCTCGAGGTTAATCTTTTGACTGCATCTTTTCTAATAAAATATTTATTTAAATTATTATTTGTTAGGAAATTCGCCATAAAACTACGTGTTCTGTGAAAATGTCAGGCTTTTACATTAGACTAAAAGATAAATCCGTTTACAGGTCGGAGAGACGGACGGATAGAAGGACACCGACAGAAACACATCGTAGGCTTAGTTATAGGCCAAAAACTAAGGTACTTTGGAGGTGAACCTTACTTTCAGTTCTATGTGAACTTATGGGCTAGCTAAGAAAAAATATTCGCCTACTGTTAAATTGATACTGAGTTTTGTAACGTGCCATAGCTAAAAGATGTCCATTGATACAAGCAGGATTCCCCATATGTCTTTCCAACGACTGTGTTAAGCCACCTGCATTAACTGGCTTCCTGCGGCTATAACTAAGGTCTTTCTACCTGGTAGGAGGTCCCAAGTAGCGTCTCTCCAATCCGTGGTTAAAACATTCGAATCTTTCTTCACCGTCGAGTATCGGTTCTATAAGCAAAATGTCCTTCCCATTTCCATTGCAGTGCCAGTTACACCACCCTGTCATCAAATCTTGTACATTTCGCATTCTTCGAGGCACTGAAAGGTAATTGCTAAATGGGAGCTAAAATATTGTTTGGTAATCTGTGCAAATGTACTATATATATATAGTCACTTACACGAACGACGATATTTCTTACACTAGTAAAGGTATCTTCATAAATCAAAAATTATATTAAAAAGAGTTTTGTTTACACATAAGTAATTAAATAAGTGATTGAATACGCTTTAATGTGCCTTTGACTTCATTGACCTAACAAGAGTTATTTGGGAAATATCGTCGTCTGTGTAAGTGACTAGTTATTTTTGCTCGTCAGTGTATATGTTAGTGGTGTTTTGTTCACCGACATAATGCACATTATACGCTTAATGCCAATTATACAACTAAAGTGAATGAGCCAAGATTTTTAGTGTGCCACACAGAACTTATGTCTCCTTAACTTGGCTGGATTATGACATTAAACGCATTGACGCAGTGAACAAAACGCACCTTTACTAGCCACAGTTTCGCAAAGAAATAATTTTTTTTTAAATCTTCAAGATTGGACTTGAACTGTAACTGGCACTATGTGCTGTAACTAGGTTATCCACTAGTCAGCCAACACTTAGCAATAGACAAAAACATGGCTTTGACCACTTCGTCATTGTTATTAAGATAAGAGGCAGTACGTGACAGAAAACTTGAGTAGAAACAAGGATGACGCGATATGTAACTCGTTCGTGAGTAATGCAAGTATATCTTAACTCACTGAATTTTTGATTGAAATACAAGAAATAAATATATCTAACACCTTTAAACGAGCAATTCTTGTATATATGTATAAACGGCTTCAATGATTTTTATGAAATTTAGTATGCAGGAGGTTTCGGGGGCGATAAATCGATTTAGCTAGGTTTAATTTTTAGAAAATGTCGTTTTTCCGTGTTTTCGGGCAATGATAAACAAAAAAGGATAAACAGGCAATGAGTAGTAATTATTTTTACCTTCACAGCAACACTAAAGCTACCTGACAATAGATGGCGTTGTTAAGAGAAAACGAGCAAAGCTCGATCCCCAGGTACTAGTTAATTACACATCATTGTTAGGGTTTTTTGTTAGGGTTTGAAGCACTATCACTAATATGCTTTAGCAAAGCAAAGTTAATATCATCACCCTACAAGGAATTGCAAAATATTGCAAAGTTGTCATTTTAGACTTATAAGATTTTTTTATACCACTAAGGTGGCAAAGAAGCTTACGGTCAGCTGGATGGTAAGTGGTCACCGCAGCCTATGGACGCTTACATAACCTACGGCATCACTCGCTCGTTGTTGACCCTTCAAAAAACTTATCATTTAGTATGTGTAGTATTTTGGCCTAACCCTTATTTAGTTTATACATCGGACAACACCTGATGTTGACGAAAATGCTAGATTTAACCTGAAGCTAACGATATTTGACCTTTTGAGTCGTTGATCATGCGCCCGCAGTATGGAGGACCTTAGAGAAAATGTGCCAATAGCGGTCACCCATCCTATGCTTGACCACACCCGCCGTTCCTTCACTCCGCACATTGTATTCAATCCACGACATCTCCATTATATCTTCCATAGCTAGTGTGACATATTTTATTAAAGGTCAACATACGTAGTGTAATGCAACCATATATCTTTGCTCCTTCTCTCATACCTACTGTTTGTTGAGCGCTCAAGTGAGGGCTAAACGTGCAAGGACTACAAAAATAACGGTCAAATACGAGTCGGACCTATTTCATTTACGAACACAAAAATACAAGGGCACTAAGCGGTCACCCATCTAATGACTGACCAAGCCCGACGTTACTTAACTTTAAATATCGTTTCAACAAACGAATTTGTTACTGTTTCTCTTAATAATTGTTAGATAGTGCTAATAATGGCTGGAGCCCATCTTACACTTGTCCGGTTAATTTTTATTTTTTGTTATTCTTTAGAGTCCACTCCAAGTTTGAAGTTAGTATGTATTAGTGTGTTTAGGATAGAGCAAAAACAACGAAAACATTTTTTTTGTATTGCGATACCTTTCCTTTTTGAACTTTTTATTATTTTTTAGATAATTCCCCATTATAAAACTTATTCTGTGAAAAGGCTTATGGGCGTCTTTGGCGTCTTTTCAAAAGTTGCTGCACACAAACAAAGCTTGGTCAGTTGGGGAGAAGACCCAAGTGCAAACAAAAGTTGTTATGGTGACTTAGCTCAGAACCGTAACCATTATGAACTATAAGCATTTTTAGGTTATAGATGTTTTGTGCATTTTTCAGGTTAGATAGAAATGATGATAAATTATCCCTGTTATGTAAAAATGTGTTGACTTATAAAACCGTATAAAATAGCACTTGACTAACTGTGCCATAAATAATTGTTTTAACATGTTGATACCTTTTGCTTTTATAGCTTTATTATGTGTGTGGGGTAGAAAACAACATGTTTTTATATTCGATATTTATTTATTATAATAGATATATATATAGCGGTATATAAACAAGCAAAACCTAAAACTATTTATTGAATGTCACTTCCCTCTTGGACTGCATTCTCCACGTCATGTCGAAAAATGATATTTTTGTTTTGGCACACAGCGCCGTTTTGTCTCAAACTAAGCAAAAATTGTACTACGGATACCAGACAACGGATATAAATACATATAATATACATAGAAAACACCCAGTCTCAAGACAAACACAAAAATTAAATGTTTTGTCTTGTGCGGGAATCGAATTCATTACCCAGTCAAATATCAAATGATCGACATTACGTGTGCACAGGATTCCAGAGTTCGCCCAAATATAGATATAGCTGGGTTATAACGACGATTACTGGAAGTAAAAGACAATTTAGGATTGTATCCAAATGCACGTAATTCTTAAACAGAGTCTCGAAATCCTCTATCTTTATTAAAAACATATTTAAATATAATGGATCTTTTTTTTCTGTAGGTATTTCATTTAAATAGTGGCATCTAATATAGTTGCATCATAAGGGCCGTTAAAATCAATAGCCTTTGCCAGCGGCAATTCGGTTATCGACGTGGGACTCCTTTATAATCTTAGTATTAATACGGTGATTTACTCCTTAATTAGCCCACCCTAAATTCGGTTACCGGCGACTGTGATTTACTCCTTAATTACACTTATGAAGATTGCTATATCAAGCTGTAGCTATAGCTATAGTTCGTTTAAGCACGGTTATAGTTATTCCCACGGGAATTTTGGGATAAAATGTAGCCTATATGCTATTCCAGAATCTAACCTATATGTATGCCAAGTTTCATCCCGATCCGTCCAGTGGTTGAAGCGTGATTGAGTAACAAACATCCATCCAAACAAACTTTCACATTTATAATATTAGTAGGATTTGTAAATCAAATACACCATAATATATGGTTTAAGCAATTTTCGCCATTTATGTAAACTATACGACTTTCTTTTTTCCATACCATTATTGAATTTTTAACTGTTAGTGCAAGCAGACACTACAAATTTCTTATACCTGCATTCTACGTCTAACTTGTTTAAAACCAATTTCTTATTTTTAAAATTTTTGCGTGCTGGGTGTATGTTTGTACGCATAACAAGACAATCTTTTTTTATACGCCATTGTAAAATAAAGTCTATTGCGCTTCTTATTGGAATATCGTACCAAATTTAAACATTTAGTTGTGCACAAGCATACGCTACGCGTAATATGTTTTTAAATAATTATGAAAATGTTAATGTTAAAGAGAACGATGATGTTTTTTTAGGCAAAACCAAATAATTGCGTGTGTTTGATCCCTATCGTTATTACAAAAACCTTAGTTATGCAATTAACATATAAGATATTTAAGGATTTTCTATATAAATCACACACTACCTTTACTTTCCTAAATAGTAAAAAATATCCAAAGTTCGCTTTGAAAAGTATAAACCCTCAGTACGGCGTAAATATTTCACGGAAGGTCATCAGTTTTTAAATAATAATAAAACTACATGTTTTCTATGACGTATACATTTAACATTTGCAAAATGTGTATTTGTTTAAATAATAAGTAGGAAATACTTAAATTCGCGCTAGCTACGCCCATACTGGCTAGAGCATCCACGCTTCTCCCTTTCCACTTTAAACCTAAACATCTATAATATATCACTATAAACCAAAAATGCTTTAATTTCAAAATTGTTACCTACGTTTCTGAGCTATGACTTATATATAGCTTTTGTCTGCACTTAGGCCTTCTTAATCACTAAACCAGTTTTGTTTGTGCACAGGAACTTTTATTTTTTCAAAAAAGACGCCACCAAGCCTAGAAATTTGCCCATTGTCCTTTTAGCTTCTACCCATTTCAGTCTAAACGATAAATCCATTTAATGGACAGACAGACAGCGAATGCTTAGTATTAGGGCTACGTTAGCACACTTTGGTTACGGGACCCTAAACACTATACATTTTATTGGTACGCACTCGTGTATCAAGTAAATTGACGTAACTTTGCAAGGCTGTATGTCCTTGGCAGTGAGCGGAATATTAAATTAGTATTCCGTAGTATGAAGACAAAAGAAAACATACTGTGGGTATACATATTTAAATGAAACTTGCTCTACCTGCTACTTCATCCGCGTAGACTTAGGTTATGTCATTGTTTAAAAAATTAATACCTATTCCAAATATTAGCTAAATATATTTGCAATTACAATGGCAAGGATGCACACAGACCGACTAATGATACTAACTAAATGACAAATATGTAAGTATTAAAACTAGATACGTAAAAGACATAGGTAAACGGACAAATAGACTAAAATAGAAATGGTTTTATCAGTAACCATAGTACGACTTTCGCCAAACTTTTTTTTTTATACCACTAAGGTGGCAAACAAGCACATGGTCCGTCTGACTCGCGCGTTGCCGACCCTCCAAAAATCCAATAACTTCTTTCTTAAAGAACCGTGCTTCTAGTTTATCTTTAATGGAAATATACTCACCTAAAACACAGAATAGATTATATAATACTATACCACTACTGCCTGGCTGCCTGCCTACCTGCCTGCCGTTGATCCTACATAGAAATTTAGCATCGAGATAGTATAATATAGTCCCAGGAAAGGACATAGGCTACTTGAAAACGTCAAGTGTAAGTCGTTTTTTTTCCTGCGTATAATTCTTCTGTTCGTGTGTTTGTCATTTAACTGCTGGAACGATTTGGGTGACATTTTGTCTCTGAATATTTGAATGGGTTCCTGGATGGTTTGAAAACACAATTGGACCCGCTAAGTGGCGCTGCAGTCGATGTGTCACAGATCTTCTACTTAACAGCAGGGATAATTTTAATTATGATTATTGTGTACGTTCGAGTGCGTGCCTGGAAAGTATTTTAGTCACATTTGGAACCGGAAGGTTGCACAACAGTCGGTGTGTGCCTGATCTCCTGAACGGCAAGGATGATTATAGTGATGTTTTTTGTGTACATTCAAGTGGGTACTTGCATGGTTTGAATTCACAAATGAACCCGGTAGGTTGCGCTTAACTGGGTGTGTCACTGATCTCCTAAACGGCAGGGAAGATGTTTATGATATTTTTTGTGTGTGTTCGAGTGGGTCCCCGCAAGGTTTGAATTCTAAAATTGACCCGTTAGGTGGCGCTGCAGTTGGTGTGTCACTGATCTTCTCCCTTACAACAGGAAAGATTTTAATGATATTTTTTGTGTACGTTCAAGTGGGTGCCTGCATGGTTTGAATTCACAAATGGACCCGGTAGGTGGCGCTGCAGTCGGTGTGTCACTGATCTTCTCTAAAACGGCAAAGATTGAATGTACGACAGTGATTTCAACATTCGCTGCATTAAATGGGACTCCCTAATTATCATATACCACAACTTAAATCATTGTGAAATTTGTGGCTTGGATAATGTGTCGTACATTACATAGAACGTAAAAAACGCATCGAAAGGGCTAGCTTTAAACAAAAATATAAATTTATATTATAAATTTATAACCTTTAATAAAGGTTATCAGCACATATTTTTCACCATAGAAGATTTGGAAGAAAATGGAGAATTAAATGATTTAGACATAGAGGTTATAGTGAACAGTAAGATATCCAAAAATGATGACTCAACCGTAGATTCGTTATAAGTAATTATTGAATTGCGAAATTAAAAAATATAAATGCTAAATTTAAAATATCATATTTAATGTGGCGCTGCTTTTCCGGCCAGACAACGTCTGTCAGGTCCGCTTTCCATACAAATCCGTCCATCCGTTCGTCTGTCTGTCTGTCTGTTACCTCTTTACGCTTAAACCGCTGTATCAATTAAGATTAATTTGACATGGAGATAGTTTTCATCTTCCATACATTTAGTATGGCGACATGATGTGATATTATTTATCATTTAGGTACGTATTTAAAAAGATATGCACTTATTAATATTTGTATGATCGTTACATCCACGGGTTAAATATACTGTTGTGATGTTCGAAATGTCATAAGTTAGCATTTTGAAACCTTTTTAGTTTTTCGTACAAGTATACATATACAGGGGCATCCTTATGTTAAACTTAACTGGCCGTAAGTATACGTATACGTTAGAACTGTTTTTTTTTTTCAGAAATTATTTATATACCTATATACTATACCACATACCTATATCACAATAATGTTCGCGTGGTAAACAAAATTGTTTTGATTTTTTGATTGAACGCGATTGATTTTTTCGTGACCATTTTCCGCTTCAAAAGTCATCGCAGGCTCCGGCAGGGTTACCAAAATTGGCAGTACAACGTCTGCAAGCAAGTAACATTATAATATAATAACATAATTGTATACATACATAATATATTCTACAAGGTTAATTTTAATGCCTTTTGAATAGGGCTTTTTGTGGTAATCATATTATTTAGCCTTCTATTTAGCTGACTCATTCTTTACAATACGTTTTCAGAAGCTTTTTATCGGTGAATCGGTTACCTATTTATAGGGTAAATAAAAGGATGTCGGCGAATTTGTACCCGAAAATATTTCATATAGGGTTAAGTTTAAAAATTGGTTATGCAGATAATAGTAAATTTGCAACACATTTCCTCAAAAAATGCATTAACAAAGCTTTCAACATTGTTCGAAAGTTCAAAATTACGCACCATACCTACATAGAGGAAACAAATACTACGTAAGAAGAGACGGAACTCCCATACTAAGATTTTATCAAGGTTTATACTTACAGAGTGCCAATATAAGCGTACCAATTCAAAACAATGCTGCCAACCACCTGACAACACTAGGGACGGAAGTAGGCGTATCAATTGCCTTTTATTTCGATATCGATAAATGCAGATTCGTGTAGGTACGATTTCCCTAAGCCGTAGTTTTTTTTTTAAATATACAGGAAACAAAAATAAAACTATTTCTAGAGTAAGTATAACCATTTAATTCATAACTTTATTAAGATTAAGCTATACTAAAGTAGTGTTACTTAAATTGTTTTATTTACAATAAAGTATTCTTAAGTAAAACTTTTTTATATTTATTAACATATCACTTCTTAAAATAAGTACAATTTTAAATTATAAAATTCTCAAACAGGTAAGTACATCAAATCTTCATTGAGAACTTTAACCCATGCGCCACACCACAAAATATTAAGATAAATAGTCACTTAAGTAATAGAAATTTCTTTTTTTAGTTAAAATTTTTATATAAACAATTTAGTACCATCTAGTAATAACACTGAAAATAACGTAAAACACTAACAACTGTGAAAAAGTACACGAGGTACTACCTATTTACATGTAAAGAAAATTCTCTTAAATGTATGTCACGGATCTGCTTTGACACATCATATACTTTGTTCTCAAATTTTGGCTTTAGATTGATTTTCAAAACTGAATATTTCATAACTGACATTTCATAAATGAAATTCGACTGAGATTCAGTGTTGGCAACATAACATAAATTATAATCCGTCTTAATAAAAAAACAGTGCTGAGCTAACTCAGATAAGTTGTTCTCGAATACATTCCGTACTTAGTAAGGTAATAGTATTGGTCGAACGAAGGTTACAAATCCAATACAAATGTTTGTATCTATGAAGTTTCCAGGCACTGGCACCATACAAAGAAACGTGTGGTAAAATAGGTATTTTTACATAACACGCTCCGATGTATGGTGCCGTACGTATCCTTTACGGTTTTTTTTTTAATTTCGATCAATCCTCCTTGGAAGGTTGAGTCAAACGTATAAATAATTAACTCTATTTCTCTTAAGCTATCTTCTCTCTACCACTTTTATGCAGACGATCTCCAAATTTACACACATGCCCCAATCAATTTTTTTGTAAAAAAAATACAAAGAAGTGCAAAAGCTGAGCAGGAAACTCATTAATTGTTAATTAAGTTATAGCTTGTTAATTTTTTTTTGTTGGCTCGTAGTTTTTTTACTTGTAAATAATTTAATCGTCAAGAACCTTTATCCGGGTTATATAATTATGATGTAGGTGAAGGTATATGAATGCTATATGATGAGGCTATTATCGTTATGGTTGGGTTTTAATAGTTAGAACATAGGAGACACAAACTAAGCAAAGCTTGTACTATAGATATCTGACAAGAAAATAAGTAATAGTACTGTGGAGCGGCGACAAAGAGGAGATCTCCTGCCAGGCGAGATGTTATGCTTGGGGACCGCCGTGGTCCACTTAACTAGCGCTTCCATTTCTATATATGCTGAACTGCCGAAGAAACTTTGATAGCCCGATGTAGAACGCGTAACGTCAAGCCTTGCTGGTAGCGGAATGATAAAATCCGCCACAGTGCTAACGTTCAGAAATCTCACTCCCTTTGGCTCCAGTTCATAAAGCGTAAATATCGAAAGAAATGTAGGTACCTAAAATCATAAAATTCATATAGTGAAAGCTATTTTGGTGTCGCTACTCATAAAATTTGTACAAATGACTTTTCACACTGGTGTGACGACGAGTCGGGCATCATTTTGTCCCCTATGCGCAGTAGATAGGTAACCTCTAAAATACACTCGGCAATATATAATATGACATATGATATTATTGAATTTAGTTTTAGAGTTGTAATTAACTAACTATTTATTTTTTTATTATTAACTAGGTATTTATTCTGGTATGGTAAGTTTTGATTTGTATAATTTGTTTTAAATTATAGTTTTAGATTTATTTAATTAAGAATTAGTTATATAACTTGTTTTCTTAAAGATTAATATTATGTATTTTAATTATAAGAGTTATTATATAATAAACATATGATATAACCCTTATATATTTTTTTAAATACATACATACATAGAAAACACCTAGACTAAAGACAAACACAACATATTCATGATAAATGTTTGTCCTGTGCGGACATCAAACCCACACCCCTCGGATCAGCTGGTATCGTAATAATCCTAGATGTTTTAGGATTATTAACACATAAAACAATTAACACACCGCTTTTACATTTTTACATGAAAATCAATAATCGAATCTAAGGCATATTAGTTTTATCACAAATCACACAGTCGCCCATCGAAAGCGTCTAGACAGAGAAATAGTGAGGGACAGTGCGTGGCCACACTAGTATATGTCACCACATATGGCTTGTCGGGTGCTGTTCAGCCAGTCATACCAGCCCTCTTGGCGTTGTGAGATCTATCAAAGGCGATGTCTGGCTGTATGAATAAAATGAATGCCTAGGCTGTGGGTTTTATACCGTGTTTTTCTTATAGTTTCCTAATTCATCTGGAACTTTGCAATAGTCCGAAGAGTTTCGCAAAGAACTTTTTCCTTAATTTCTAACAGTAATATTAGGCTTAGTGAGCTAAGTATGTGCAAAACTTGATCTATACGTTTCTAAACTTAAAGCCAAATTTACCTTACTAGTGCCTGAAAATGGGTTTTACGAACACGACTTACATATTATACATAAAAGTAATTTGAAGTTTAAAAAAGAAGGGTTACTTCGGTTGCTAACTCGCAAAATATACCTACAATCAAGAGATAAAGTCAATTGGTAACCTTAGATCCATTTTCGATGACTTTTCCAAAGGAACACTTTACTATAGGGACGTAAAAAATTACCATGATGAATTTTATATGCTATATTTATGATAACAAACAAAACAAAATTTGCATCCTCATGGGATGGAAAATTCTGTGTCAAAATAAATGCATATGTGTAAAAAGGCGTGGCTTTGATTTAAAAAAACTACAGTTTTAAACCAAGTTTCAAATATTATAAATGTGAAAGTTTAAATGTCTGAATGTTTGTTACTCTAATCAATATCACGCTTTAACCACTGGACGGATCGAGATGAAACTTGGCACACATATATGTGTGGTATTGGTCCTGGAATAGGACACAGGCTCAAAAAAAAATTCAAAAGTTCCCGCAGGAATAACTATAACCTAACTTAAACGAACTATAGCTAACTTCATTATTATAAAGGAGTTGACGTAGAATTTTCACGCCGATAATAAAACTTAGGATGGGCAAAGCCGCTGGCAAAAGCCAGTCTGTAATAACAGCGGGTGAAACCGCGAGGCACATGGTAATTTATCATAACATAACAATATTCCTTTATCAGGACTATAGGTATTGATTTTGCGGCAGCAGCTTTTACAGTCCCAATATCCTGATCGACTCATCATAGTCCCTGCCTAAACTACATAGAATAGAAATTTGAAATTTTGAAGGAGGGGTTGATTTTATATTGAAGGCATCATCTAACCGTGTGGAGGTGAAAAGAGGGCGCAAAAAATAATATGATAACATTTTTATGTTCAAATTAACTTGAAACTCGGTTTAATTAATGATTTTTGCTCAAACTCTTTCCATTGTTTTTTTTTAGAATATTATTCAATTACTTAAGGTTAAAAATCCGTCATATATAGCTCATTGCCTCAGTATTTACTTGCTTATTTAAATTACCATTTGATTAAGATTGTTTATTGTCGACATATTGTGCTAACAATATTTATACGTATGTATATCTCGAGATTTTTTGAAGAAAATAAGTTATCTTGTAAATCCAGTGTTGTAAATTTAGATTTAAACTGAGTTAATTTTATTTGCGAAATTTTTGCACAAATAAAATAGTTTTAAAAATTACTTTTTTCCAAGCAAGTTGACTTAATGTAATTATTTGTTTTTTCATTGTTACTGTGACTTCAAAGCTACTTACACGTAATAAATAACCGATATAAATTTTAAAAACAAAAAATAAAAAAAGCATGTGTTTTGTAGGTATTATTGGTATATCTTTGTATTTTTCACTTATTTTTTCTGTATCAGTTTCAGCATTAGGTACACATATGTAAACGTTTTAATGGATAATGCTCGTTTCAGGTCGGACAGACAGACAGTGTTGGCTTAGTAATAGGGTCCCGTCAAAATGTCCTAAATACAATACGTACCTATTTTGATACCATTGCGCTAATCAATTTTGACACACTACCATGTTTTTTTTGCAAACATGCATACTTAATTGTCACACTCTTTGACAAGGTAATGATTTTAACCTTGACCTGATGATGCTGCTGGAAAGATAATTACCACGTGGGTAATCTCCTAACAGTTTATATTAAACCTGTCACGTTAGTGCTAATTAAAGTAGGTAGGGTTTTATGAAATTTACTTTACAATTAAAAAAATAGTACTAATATAAAAAAACCGGCCATGTGCGAGTCGGACTCGCGCACAGAAGATTCCGTACCTACTGCCTTTTACGTAATTTACAAACACAAACAAAAACAAAAAGTGGCCGCTATGCGGTCCCCCATCAAATTACTGACCAAGCCCGACGTTGCTTAACTTTGAATATAGTTTCCAACAAACAACTATGTTACTGATTCCCTTAATTATAACTAGATGGCGCTGTAACGGAGATTTAAGATGGTAAACGGCTCGGACCCGTCTCACACTTGGCCGGTTTTTACTATTTGTTGTTATACTTTAGACTATGTCTACATACACTTGACTATATACACACGCACTTTTTACAATAGAGCAACTAGATTATAAGTTTGTACCCAGCTGTACCGCCAAATCAAACATAAATATTGTTATTGGTTTAGTGAGTGTTAATATTCAGAATGTTATACTTTTATTTTTCTCTTGTGTTACATGGTTCATAAACTTATATTTAATACCTGTTTTACACAAATACCAACTTCATCTAAGTACCTTTTGATGGAATTTCTACGAAATTTTTACTTATCCGACTATATTTTTTAGGTGGTCGACTACTGCTCATTAATATTAGTTACTGGGTTACACCAGCCTTGGTCACGGGTAGACTGGCGGTGCGCGGCTTCTTCGGTTTCGAGTGGAGGCGTCCTGTTGAACTACCCTCACTTTATCTTTAAACTTGTCATTGTCACTACACACCACACTAACGATGTCCTCGGGTGTGTTCGTTGGTGAAACTCGAGAGCAGTATTTTCCTATGGCTGGTAAGGTATTTTGCCAAATATCGACGCGGTGAATCCCGTTTTATTATTTCATATTACTCATTCAGTTGTAAAGCCTACTTAGCTATGATAGTTTTCCTTTTAATTTCGTTATATATGCTATATAACTATTACTTTATATTTTCCACACACCCAAGAACAGTGGCAGTGGGGTAGGGGGGGAGGGTTTTTAGCAAAAATTTGCACTATAAACCTTAATACTTCGCAAACGTATTGCTGAATCTAAAAATGTTTTTTTTTCGCGCCCCCTTAACATTCTTAAACGAGCTATCCAACGACACCCTACACTATGGGGTAGACGAGAATAGAAATTACCCCCACTTTACGAGTAGCAGAGGTACCCTGAAAAAATGTCCATGCTATCAGTCAACTACTAAAAATAAAAGTTAGCCACCCATTTATACAAACCCTCGGGCACTCCGTAAGATGGCAACTTCGATAGAAGACTCCGGTGCCAAATCCGATCGAATGCCTTCGCTATGTCCAGGCTACATGGCTACAATGGCTTGTGTCTACCGGTGTGTGAAATACACTAGATGGTCATCGATCGAGCGACCGTGGCGAAAGCCATATTGGCGGTTGCTATCCAGGTCGTGCTTTTCTAGAAGCTGTATGTTGATTACACGCTCCATCACCTTGGAGAGGAGAGAGGTAAAAGCGATAGGCCTCTTATTCGATGTATCTGATCTGTCATCCTTCTTGGGCACTGAGTACAAATTTGCAGTCTGCCATGAAGACGGAGATTGTCTAGTGAGGTAGGAGAGCGAGAAGGGACGTGTGAGTACAGAACACAACTCAGGACACTGTAAAAGCTTTACTGCTGGTACCCACTCAAATAATGAACTTCTAGAGAAAGCAACGCCGCCGGACCTCCCGCTGTGTTAAGAAAGTTTCCGGCGCGGTCTTACCGCACCACGGTATAGTAGGTGGTACAGCGCCTTCATCGTTAATATTCGAGTTTGAGGCAAAGCAACTACCCAGTAGCAAGAGACCGGAAAGCACGGCTCCCAGAGGGATAGCTCGCAACGTAGCATAACTCGCGCTTTGTGCTTGGTTTTTCTCAAGGTTCGTACATTTGTTGTACTTATTTATACGAATAAATGATTTCATTGATTGATGGATCAGTATCACAAAATAGAGGACAATATGAGACGTGCTAATTTACTTAGATTAACTAAGATACATACTTACAGTTAAAATTCTTTTCATTATAACAAGATAAGCCAAAGAAAGTTGCCAGGTCTCCAATTTTGATGAAACTTATTACAATTTTATAGTATATACTAAAATAATATTTACTCGGAGACGGATGACAAAGATAATTGAAAAATATCTTTAACGCGCCGTACAAATTTTCTTCGAGTGTTAATGACGTCACTAACCTTGTACGGTTTAGTATGGAGCGTTTTTGGCTCAGTTTAATAAGGGTTTTAATGGTTATATTTCAAAAAACCGATCAAGTGCGACTCGGACTCGCGCACCGAGGGTTCCGTAAAAGGTAAACTACATCGAGGGATAAACTTAAATTTGCCGTTGCACAACTGTTATCTCAATACCTCGACATAGGTCGCGGTTAGTTTACCAACTGCAAATAAGTTTATAATCGCAAAAACAAAAAACAAAGTATATTTTTGTCATGTATCAACAAATTTACGGTTTTCAGATTTATTCCTTTATGTGTACTACATGGCATTGCTTCTTGCCAAATTTTATGATTCTAGGTCAACGGGAAGAACCCCATAGGTTTTGTATTATTTGCGTCGCAATATGCGACAAAAATAACAGTATTTTGGGTATATTTTTTTATTGCATTGACTGAGAAGTTTGATTTTTTTACGACTTTAAGTGAGCGTAGGCTTTAGTATTTGATATTAATTTCAACTTGATACTTCCACGCATTCTTGAGTAAAAGGGTTTTGCCTGACAAACCTTTTTTTTTTAATGTGTTACCACTACAAATTACCAATTTTCAGATTTCTTCCTATATCTGTTTTGCGTTGCTTTGTGTCAAATTTCATGATTCTAAGACAACGCGAAGTACCTCATAGGTTTTGATTTGTTTATGAATGCCGAAATATGCATCAAAAACGGCCGGATATTGGTCGTATATTTTTATTGCGGTGATTGAAAAGCTGAATTTTTTTACAGCTTCAAGGGACTGTAGACCTTAGTATTTAATATTAATTTCGACGTGATACCGTTACACGTTCCTGAGAAAAATAGTCTTGAAAGAAAGACAGACAGACAGGAAGGAATACGGAACCCTAAAAAGTAGTAATCAGCGGAAACCTTTTAAAATTACGCAAAAAAATTGAGGCACTAGCCTAGTGTCAAAACATACAATTTGCTACTTTACAAGCGGTTTACAATGGCGGCAGTTATGAAGAACAGAAAATGAGAAATGACAGGAATTTTTTTCAGGAAATTTTATCCATCTTTATCCATAAATTGATAGAATAAATATAGGTATAACTTAAATCTAACGCAAACTCCGCAGCAAACAACTTAAAATTATTTTATATTTTTAATTATATTGTAGGTATGTAGATAAAGGTAAGGTTTTTTTAAATTATTATGTACACTACAGTTAAAAAGGCTGATATTCAAAAAACTATTATATCAAAACAATATTTAGAGTTTTTTTTTTTTGTATGGGAGTTGTAGTTCATCCCTTTGTCCCATACAATCGATCTGGATAAAAGAAACATAATCACTCTCTGTCGGTTTGCTTTCCCTGTGCCAAAAACCAATTGAGTGCTCAGTTAGAGACGTGCAAAAGAGGACTTAAGTTTTTTTATTTAAGAGACTATGTACTGAATAATACCTACCTTCGTTGTTTTGGTTTATATGTACCCACTTTTTAATCTGTGATGTTTATTTTCTTAACATAAACGGCTCTTCAAGACGGAAGTTATTAGGTTTTTAAAGGTTCGGCACCACGTGATTTGTTCACCTTACTAACCCCTGGTGTTGCAAGCGTCCAAAGGTTACGGTAACTGTTCAACATCAGGCGGGTCGTATTCTTGTTATTTAAAAGAAACTGAAATAGGTATCTTAGCATTCTATAAGCTCACCGTATACCGGCGGCTGTGCGCGTAGCCAGGTATATAGCAGGCAACTACCTCACCCTAGACTACCCAAAGTACCTAGAACCTCGAGAATTTTACGTGTAAAGTACATTTTTGCCTTATGAAAATAATATTTTGTAACAGATCTGCCCCACCCTAGTTTAAAAGCTGACTATCATGCTGAGAATGCCGGTGCATCAACACTCACCTTCATTCCCCTCCCTGCTCAGCCAAATAATAAGAGGGCTTTTGAATTATGGATCTTACATGCAAAGCAAATAAGTTAACTGTGACTCTCAATAACTCGTAAAAATATTGATTTTACAGAAAAAAACATTAAATTAAGTACTAGGTATATCTGAAAAAATATTTTCACGTCCGAAAAACTATTCAGGATACTACGTCTCCTGTGCGTTCCAAAATGAATGTGGCAATCTATTTCATATTGCACTTTACGTGTAAAAGAGTGGTATAGGTAGTTATTTTTAATTATACCTATAGTGAGATACTTCTCTAAGAGAATACTGGGAAAAAGTGCATAGCACAAACGTGAAACTATACGGGCAAATAAATTGTCAAGACTTTTAATTCCTTTCGATAACCACTATATTATTTTGATGTTAAAATAACAACGGAGAGTACCTGAAAAATATGCGGAACATGTGGTTCTAAAGAATTTAAAATTAAATGCATGTTTTTAAATGTTTAAAGTATGTACTGAAAAAGTTGCAATATTTAAAATATTAAACAAAGAAGTTTTGTAAATCAATTTAGCTGATTTATAGTATACTTTGTTCCTACAAAAATTTAAATTAGTATAATCTAATATATGTATGCTTTCAAACTGCACACTTAGAAAATTAAAACCTTCTATTTACGTTTGCAAAACTTCATATTTAATATTTACCTGAATTTAGGTTAGTGATCAATTAATTTTAATAATAATTACATATATATTGTGACAGAGGCGATTGGATTAACATGCAAGAACAAAAACTGAAAATGAAATGAAATAAAATCATTCCGGATATCTATCTTGTGATCTTAAAATTGTGAATTGATAAATGTATCCACAATATCCCGCATAATGGGTTCGCGAATAAAAAATGTATCGCTCAATTCAATGTAAGTATAGAGGTGCACATTGCGGTCCTGTTATTTTTTATTGGAATTAACTCAAAGACAGTGGGATTAAAAGGCTTTGACTTATGGACTGACATGAAGTAATAATAAAGGTTCCGTTTTTTTCTATTTGGCTAATGAATGCTTATGGCAAAAACATAGAAAAGAAACAGAAATTTTATCTGCCTTGTTCAGCTCGCTAAACTATTGTACCGTGTGTAGCCCTTGCTAAGAGCACTGCCTTTAGCAGCACGCGAGGTCGCAGTTAGGATCAGTACCCTGACAGTTTTGCAACTATACAGTCGCTATCCCTTTGCATTATATTTAAGTGTATAACAATAAATTAGTGTTAATTAAATAATTATACATAGTAAAACATCGTTCTACAGAACCGCAAGATTGATTGTATTTCTTCTAAATTTTTAACGTGAAGTTCGTTTTTTATTTTCACAAAAGGTAAGTTTTTTTTTTAAATGTAGGGTACCAAATTAATATTGACAGGTTTTTGTCTATTAAATCTATAAGCTCTTATTATAATAACATTATAACACTAGCTTTAGCCCGCGAATTCGCCTTCGCTAAAGTCAGCAACTGCAGTAGGGTTCTTACACCACCCCTATGAATAAAAAAAACAAATCATCCGTATCGAACCGTTACCGTGTGAAAAAAGCCCCACCCGTGGAAATTTCTATTTCTGTTAAAACTTCTAGACAAAAAGTATTCTGTGTCCAGCAATATCCCTCGAGCCATGTAGGTACCAAAACTTAGACTATCCTGTCACTTCGTTGTCATGTGCTGAAATAGTGGGTCACGGTATGACCCACAATAAAAAGGATTCCAATGGAAACTCTATATCTGAATAAAATTATTCTTAATCCCTCTCTGACTATACATCACAGTGTCAAACAGAAAGTCATTTTGAATGCACCGTTACATCGTGAGAAATAGTGCCCTGCAATTTTTTTTATTCCTGTTGGAACTTATAATCGGGATGAACTCAAGAACGGTATTATAAGCATTTTATGTCCTTCTTAGTCCCTCCAACTCATTTTGCACCAAAGTTAGGGATTAGATATAGATCGTTAAAATTATTATTTTTATAGAGTGCAGTCGGTAAATCTGTATTTTGATTTTTGATAACTCTGTTAAAGCTATTTTTTACAGAGAGTGCAGTTTGTATATAGATTTTGATATAAGAATACTCTGCTAAAACTTTTATTTAATTAGAGTGCAGTGCATATATAGATTTTGATATAAGTAAACTCTGTTAAAATTATTATTTAATTAGAGTGCAGTACATATATAGATATATATATGGACTGCTTACTCTGTTGAAACTATCACTGACAGAGTGCCGACCTTTACTGCACATGTATCAATTTAAAGTTACGTACACTTACTCACTTTAGGTTTCTCAACTTATAAAAATATGACGGGCGGGCTGTGTCTGAGCCCCGCCAGCTTGACTTTGGATATTAATGAATTTGATGTAATAATGTCCGGCTTAGTGCGAGTCGGACTCGTACACCGAGGGTTCCGCACAAACTAGATAATGCACGATCATGACTTGCACCCAACCGAATCGATTAATTGCGCAATACACAACGTACCATTGTGTATTGCTACGTTTGGAGGGAGACTCTATTGGGGTAGGTTGTTGAGACTAATCTCGCTATCGGATAGCGAGATTAGTCTCAACAACCTACCCCAATAGAGTCTCCCTCCAAACACGAAGCCGACGTCCCCGGGTTCGTTGGCGTCCAAACGGATACACGAGGTATCAAAGAGTGCCGGGGTGCTTCTCGCCCACACTCAATCGCAACCGCACCCGCGTAACGGGGAACTCCTCTCCTGGCGGTGACTCACCTTCGGGTTCGAGACTCACGCCGGTCGAAGGGACGCCCCCGAGAGCGACAACCAAGCCGAAGCTCTCCCCGCGGGGAGCCCTTGAGCGTTGGGCGCTATACGGGCTGAGCCAACTGCAATGTCAGTTCAGAAAAAAAAAAACCTGCACTTGACCGGTTTTTATTATTTGTAGTTTTACTGTAGAGCTTACACTATACCACTTTTATAGCTTGTATATTTTACCGATTTTACTATAGAGCAAAACCATCAAACATAATTTTCTTGTATGAGAAATATCTTCCTTAAATTATTACTTATTTTTTATTATTTATTAAAAAATCTACCATAATAAGTACCCTATACTCTGTAAAAAAAACCTTTGGTCCTAAAGAAAGAGCACTTTAAGGATTGGACAATCAGACAGGCATTGGAAAAACTAAGTTAAAGGTGATTGCCTCACCTTTTAATATCTCTGTCACAACTTTTTGTAAAATACCCTTCACCCTGTTTGCAGTTGAAAAACATTTCATTCAATTCAGATTCAAATGAATACGATTCGCTGCGCTACACAGCTTGCTTCATACAAACGAATTGCCCACTTGTTTTTGACATTAACTGATCAAACACTGTGACATTTTGTTGACATGATCTCAAGCCGAATATCTATGTCTGTGGTTCTCTAAAATCCTAAAAAATTGTATTATAAACTTTTTATCTTATTTGAGAACATTTGTTTAAAAAACTAGAATATTGTATACCATTTAAACTAAACAATTGAATAGAAAACTGGCACACTGCAGACCTAGATATTTATTCTTAGAAAACGTCTTCAAAATTTCATGGTGTTTGATATGTAAATGCCAAAAATAAGTGGGACAGAACAAAGACAAAAACCACTGCGAGAAGCCCCGTATTGCTGCCTCTTATGGATCACTTTGCTAATTTTATTGTCCACATATAAAATACGTGCAAATTTTTACGATGGTTCTATACATATTATAGGTAGGTACTTACTTCAGTTATTAAGTAAGTATAATATCTGTTACTGACTAAGCTGTAATAAAAAAAACTTATTACTTAATATCTTTTTACTTATATATGTACGTTCACTTATTCTAAGTTAGGTCAATAACCAGCACCTGTTGCCCTAAACCCGACTAACCGGTGTCTTACCTAAGTGTATACTATCTAAGTAGATTTTAATGTACTGTGTACCAAGAGTTTGAATAATGCATAAAATAACTTACTAATTTATAAATAGGTAGGTATATACAAATACTATTATAGGTTAGTATTTTTGTACGCGTATTTCAATGAATGGAAATGTACTTTTTCAGGATTCCGTACCAAAATAGTAAAAGGAAGCCTATGGACACTGTGGTGTCTGTCTTGTCTTTATTTCACAGCTATTTTTTTTTTAACAACTAAAAGTGCTATAGACGTTATAATAGTAGTTTATGCAATTGTTGCAAAAGTGAGTATTTTTTTAAAACGAGTGCAAGGGCCTGATTCTCGTGCTGATAGAGATAATCTCGAATTCGAGATATGTTTAATTGATTTATTCACGGCTTGTTGATCGCGGTAACTCTTTTAGTCGAAAGATTGACTTATGTGAATTGGATATGTCAAAAAAAACATGGCGGGTATCGTTTGCAAATAGTTTTTCGTATTCATAGAACCTCTGTTTAGGCATATGTCGTACGCTAGCGACATGCGTCGAGCGGTCGGTAGCAGTAGACATGTAGTAGTAGACTTTTTGAAAAAAGAGGGCTCATAAAAATCCCTCCTGTGGCCACTCTTTTTTCAAAAAGGGGTCCGTATGATTCTCCATTTTAATTTTTCGCTATATAGTGCTGATACGGAAATTTGTCAAACGTCTCACACTTTTTATTATTTATTTGTTATACTTTAGAGCTAACTCTGTAATTACTACAAATTTGAAACTTGACTGCAAGTTATGCATGTACCTATGTATGTCTTTACAATAGAGCAAAACTTATTATTTGTATAGGGACTTAACCCCTTAAAAGTTTATATTATTTTATTATAATGCATTTTCAAAGTGTGTGAACCGCACACATTTACACATTCAAAGCGGATGTTTGTATAGCGGGCGGCCTGTTTACCGATAACACTCTTAAGAGGAAATATCACAACCAAGCAAATGCAGAAAAACATTGGCTGTTGCTCAAAGACCCGGTCCAAGATACAGATGTGCGATAGGGACAACTGCGCCTCAGGCTGTTTTATGTTTGTATTTTTAAATCATCTTTCCTCTTCCATATATCAACCATATTTAATAAAAATTATTTCACCTTAAAGTTAATGAATTATTTCATGTCTGTATGTTTTTTTTTTAATAGTTTTCATACAACACACAAATAAAAAAGAAGCATATTTTGGACTTTTTCAGGGCCCCAGTTTTTGACGTGACAACGTCTTATAAATTGGTTTGCCGGGTGACTCTTCAAGAAACTGCGTTACGCTCCGCTCACGTTATGCGCTCACAATGAGAGCGAGTGAGAGGCACGCGCCCGCCTAAGAGCGAGAGAGACAGACATAAAATCATTGTCACGTAAAACTTTCGCCCGTATACCGACTTTACAGGCAACCAGTTTTTATATGAATAGCATATCAAAAAAAGCTAAATATACAGACATAGTGATCGTGTATATCTATCATACATAAAAAAAAAATGTTTTATGCTGAAATCCAAAGAGGAAGCAGAGGAATATGTTCGTATGGGGTAAAACAGCGAGATGTTTCCTCTTAAGGGGCTAACATAAGTAAAAGTGGCGCCCTCACTACATTTTTTGAATTTACATTAAATACAAACTCATTTTCAAAAAAGTGCTCAAATTAGAAGTTTTATGTACAAGTAAGCTATTTTCAGAAAGTTTTATTTGCTAGATATCATTGACGTGCAGGCTGGAAAGTTCATTTATGCTAAAAGTGGCCACTATAGACATAATCTCTGAATAACAATTTCGGTATTTAATTAGCTAATTATCTATTTGATTGATCAGAATCATACAAATAATAATAGTCTTAAATTATTATATTTTTAGGCAATAAAATCAATTCTCAGGTTTTTTGAAAATAATGGACATAGATATTTGAAAATATTATCATGTCTCAAAAATTACATGGTGTTTTATTAGTAAATGTCGGAAATAGGGTCAAACTACATTTGTATGGAGCGCGCTGCGGGAAACATCCTCATGTGGCCCCATATATTGCACACTAGCGTCACCACTAGATATTATTGTTTTTTAAAGTCAAAACATGCAAAATACTAGAAAATCATGAACTATTTTTGTCTGTTTGTTTTAACCCCCGAAAAGTTACCCGAAGTATTGGCTAAAGGCGGCCACTATTAGTTAAAAACCGAATTAAAAGTCACAGACATAATCTACAAACAATAAAAAACATACTGAAAATAGTTTGTGATTATTAGTAATATTCTTTTTTTTCACTTTTTTATAATACGATTTGTATGAAAAAAAATAAACAATATCTAGTGTACAGTTTATCAGGCCTTAAAAGCAAAATAAACAGTAAAAACCTATTAGTATCACTATATTACTTATAAACCAAAGATTAATATTATCCTTTATAGTATAAATCTTTGGTTTATAACTACGTTTTACTATAAACAATTGCACAGCGCATGAAAGAAGTATAATCTGCGGAAGTTCCGTAGTCGCATAGTCATTCAATGTTCATAATAATATAATTATACAGCATCCATTATTACAAAATACAGAGGTCGTAAACTTCAGCTTGTGTTTATTACTTAGTAGCTAATTTCCGCGACGCCATCCGAGTGAACTTTTAAAAAATTATGAATATAACCCAAAAAAATATCGGAATTCTTATACAAATTTTCGTAT
The DNA here is from genome assembly GCA_946406115.1 of Apoda limacodes. Classification (NCBI taxonomy): domain Eukaryota; kingdom Metazoa; phylum Arthropoda; class Insecta; order Lepidoptera; family Limacodidae; genus Apoda; species Apoda limacodes. Next base: position 17,754,138 of record OX291559.1, read on the forward strand.
CCTATTTTCTAAAATCGGTAAAGTCAATCTTAATTTTCCACCTAATCTTTAAAAAAACCGGTCACATATCGAAATTCCGTAACTTTTACTTAACTTGGTCGGGTATCCTACGGAAATTTTTTGAACCTAGTAGATTGTGTTAGAATTAAGGCTTAATTTTCAGCGCTTTTTTGTGAAAATTAAGGATTTTTTTCTTAATTTACGATCACATTTTTTAATTTTGTCCAATTTTTCTTTTTAAGAATGGTCTTTCCCTCACCTCTGTATTTTTCTGAGATTTCTAGCATGTACCACTTCTTCAATCAAAAACAAGCAAGCAGACTGTTTTGGGATATTATGGTTTATCGTCGTCTTAAGAGAATACAATTCGCGTTGTCTCGCAGCGTGCTTCATACAAATGAATTTCCCACTTAATTTTGTCACTTACGAATCAAACACCATGAAGTTTTGAAGACGTGCTCTATAATTAAATATCTAGGTCTGCAGTTTGCCAGTTTTCTTTTAAACTATTTAGTTTAAAAGCTATGCAGGTTAATAAAAACTGTTTTTTAGGATTAGGATTTTAGAAAACTACAGACATAGATATTCGGCTTGAAATCATGCCTAAAAAATTTCACAGTATTTGATCAGTAAAAATCTAAAACAAGTAGGAAATTCGTTTGTACGAAACACGCTGCAAGGCGCCGCGAATCGTATTCTCTTAATGGTCAACGATACAAAAATGCAAGTGGCCAACACACATACCTACATTCTTATCACAACGTGCTCTCCAAAAACGTTGACGGCCTCTGCTTCAATCAACTTTGCAACAGTTGAATGCCACGAACGTGACCAAGCCCTTAAATCACTATTACTAATCATTAATCAAATCACATAACATCACACGCATCACAATACGTGATTATAATTTGTTATGATGTCTAGCGTTGAAAATCACTATCAAAGACGTTCTATCACTACGTTCAACGTAACTCATTTTGTTTCTGTGACGTACATAAGAGGGAAATTCAAGGTTTTTAGCCACACGCACTGACGTGGGCAAAGAGGCAAATAGGACACCACAAAAATAATGTTTACCATAGTTTAATGTACAGTTTTGTTGTTTCTAACAAAAAAAAGATGTTTGGTTGTGGAACGAGCTTCCTGCCAAGGTTTTCTCTAAGAACTACAGTATGTATGGTTCTCCAAGAAAGAAGTTATTGCATTTTTGAAGGGTCGTCAACGCGCGAGTTATGCCCCTGGTGTTGCAAGCGTCCATAGGCTACGGTGACCACTTACCATCGGGCGGACCTTAAGCTAGTTTGCCACCTTTGTAGTATTTTAAAAAAAAAACATTGTGTTATTATAAGCGTAAATAAAAAATGGAAATTAGTATACATATATATCTCTAAGATGGATAAATCTACATAGGTATCTAATCATATAAAAACTGGCCGAGTGCGAGTCGGGCTTGTACACAGAGGAGAGTTCCGTACCACCACAGAATGCATAAGACGGACTCGCACTTGACTGGTTTTTTTTTTTATTGCTTGTTTTATTGAAGAGCTTTCAAAGGTATACTGTATTTAATTTTGAATCTTATGCGTTTTATCTACCGTTTTTGCAATAGAGCAAAAAAAAATGTTTCTTATTATATTTTGTTTTTTCATTATTAATACCACATATTCTGTTACGAATTTGAGGCTCTTACCAACTTCGGTCTAAACAATAGAGCCCTTTAAGAGGATTCACTTCGCAGCGCCTCGCAGCGGTATCCACACAAACGAATTTCTCATTCGTTTTTGACATTTACTAATCAAACACCACGAAATATCTAGGTCTGCAGTGTGCCAGTTTTCTATCAAATTTCATAGTTCAAAACTTATACAGGATTCTAGTTTTTTATAAAAATGGTTTCAATAAAGATTTTGAGTTAACAAAACGTTTTACAAGATTTTGGAAAAACCACAGACCTAGGTATTCGGCTTCGGATTATGACTAAGAAATTTCACAGTGATTGATTATTAAATGTCAAACACAAATGAGAAATTCGTTTGGATGAAGTTCGCTGCGAGGCTCCGCGAAGTGTATCCTCTTAAAGGTTGGGCAGGCAGATAGACAGCGAGCGCAGGCTTAGTGATAGCGGTACGTTAGCTGGCAACCTTTGTGTACGGAACCCTAAAAACCTCGTATGTATTTTTAAAGACGTTGTCAACCAACTCTAAGCAGCAGCAGCTCAGCAGATCATGAAACTGAAGTCGGAGTTACTGCTTCAACCTGAGGGGGAGATATGGAAGAAGATCAGGGTGGAGCTTAACGAGAATGTAGCTAATAATGACCAGGACCTCGCAGCTATCAAGGAGTGGTTACGCCAACAACCACATTTACCTGATGAGTGGGGTGAGCATTTATGTACAGGTTTCTTTTTCATACTGCAAAGTTAAGCAACGTCGGGCATTGTTAGTCATTGGATGGGTGACCGTCTAGTGCCACATTTTTCTGAGATCTTCCGTACTTCCAAGACCTAGACATAGTCATGTAGCAATCGTTAAGCCAAGTCTGAGGCGTCATAGGCGGTTTGATTATTGTAGACAACCTCTGCCAATTCGCACATGACCCAGCGTAGTTGACTATGACCTAAGCTCCAAGAAACCTGTGACCCTGTAGTAGGTACAAACATCACCGGAGAAAAATGGACATTGCAAGAGTTTTATGTGTTTACTTCGAGAATTTGGAGAAAACCCTTAAAATTTGTTATGATTAGTATATTTTATAATGTATTTATTTATTATATTATATGTATGTATTTAATTTCAGAGGATCAGCCTTTAATGACGTTCCTTCGCGGAAGCAGTTTCTCGCTGGAGAAGTGTAAGAGAAAACTGGACATGTACTTCACAATGAGGACCGCATGTCCTGAGTTCTTTGCCAACAGAGATCTCAATTTACCGAATCTAATGGAAATTCACACAACTAAAGTGTAAGATGCTTTTTATTACATTTTTTTTAATTCTGAAAGTAAGTCATAGTTAAATTAATCAATTTTCGGAAATACCCTAAGGTTGGCTGGAAGAAAAGCACATTATGTCATAAGCCTTGTTCATAAGTATCACTTTGTTAATTTTACATCAAATTTATATTAAACTTTACTGTAAGAGTTAAATAAATAAAATACAAAAGACGTTATAATATTAGCCGGTTCATAAGTTTTTTCAGTTATGTTATATTTTTAACTTAATCCGTGTACGCCACGCACTTAGCCAGTTATTTTTCGTTATTGAAGCTAACTTTATATCAGTACAAATTTTGTATGACTGTTTTGCTTCAGACAAGGTCCACCCCTGCCAGGTTTAACACCTAATGGAAGAAGAGTAACAATATGCAGAGGTAAGTCTCCTGCAACCCTAATACTGTTAGGGGCATTCATTAAATTACGTGAGATAAAAATATGGGGGAAAGTCTGACCAAGTCTCATTTTTCAGCGGGGGGTGTCATAATTACGATAGAAGAGCTTCATTATAGTGCACCCTAACGATGTTCCTAAATCAGTATTATTATTAGTATCATAGGGAGGGATAGGGATGGGGTCCAAATGGATGTCCCTTATGTATGTATGCAACGTGCATGTATGTATTTGTATTATCCTTTTTTTAATCCCCAGAAGGTTTACCATTTTGCTAGAAAAATACCCATGAACCTCTCTAATACAGAATATCTGGACTAAAGTGACTTTGATGTAATAAATGGTAAATTGAAATATCAGGGACAAAATAATATTTGTCACTTACTGACAAATCAAAGGAAGAAAGTCAGGATTTATCTTTATAATCGGTTGATATCGGTTTATCATACTTTGAAAATATTATGTCGCCGCTATGAAAGAACCTGAATTTCCAATAGCTTAATATAATATATTATAATATACTAACGATGAATAAAAATTTCGGTATGGGTGACCTCATAGTGTGCTGCGTTTTCATTATAAGATGGTGTTCTTCTAATATCTTCTGTATTTTGAAGAATATTCGTCTTGCAGCAAAAGACATACGTCTCAGAAAAGGTAAATAAAATTAAAGTTGTGAGAAGTAAAGATTTGTACGCTTTAAACGCTTGAAAGAATGGTATATATAAAATTTGTCAGTTGAAGTCAAAAAAAGAACAATGAATAAGTGAATACTGTCCTGGACTTGGAGAGACGATGCTCAGGGAACTCCTGCACCACGACGTTAGTTGATCACGAATCAATTCACTCCCTATTTTTTAAGACATGCCTTTCACCTATTTTAAAATCTCATTTTTTCACTTTAATCTTTACTAACTCAAATCTTACCAGACTGTGTCAAATATTTCTCATTAAAAAAATGACAATGTTTTCAAAATTTCAAAAAAACGGTTTATAAATGGACGAAGGTTACGTAACCTCCAATTCCACCACACTGATTTTAAATGTCTATCCAAAAGTAAAAATATATTATAAAATTAAATACTAGAACTGCAAAGTAACGAAATTTGGAGCCGAAAAAAATATATTTTTAATCTACGTCTTGTCTAAACTGGACATAAATTGTTGTACCAACGTCAAATAAATTTAAATTCTAAAATGTTTTTATTTATACAATGAATAACGAAATTTTTACAGGCATCCATCCGAACCTTGATGGTCAGCAAATCATAGATACTTTAAAGCTGGCTCTTATGATTGGAGACGTACGGCTCATAGAAGAGAGGGAAGGCGTGGCTGGTGATATTTACGTGTTAGACGCTGCAGTTCTTGGACCAAGCCTACTGGCCAAGCTTTCTCCATCTATCATCAAGAAATTCATGATTTGCGTACAGGTTAGTAAAATCGATTACGCGGTGCATCGTAAGAGTGTTTCATTTAAATGAAGTTTTACTCTATTTTTAACCATTAAAAAATTAAAAACTATGAAACTTGACGCCGCACATAGAAATATTTACACTTAAAATCTAGCCATAAGAAAAGGCAAATTTACAACTGATTTTAAAATGGGGCTGTGATGAATCACATAAACAGAAGTTTAAAAATAATATGGATTCTGACACGAATATATTCTAAAAAAGCTCTCTGGTAGCACTATGTTGCTATCAGATACAAATGGACGATAAAGAGACTTGATAAATGGAATGCATCATTGATGACGAAAACATAGTGGTATTGATGAATAAGATCTTGGTAAATAACTTATGTAAATGATAGTTTTAAGCATATTTTTTTTACTATTTTATTTAAGTAACCATTTTAGAATAACTAATTGCATATTTTTATATATCTACACACATACATTACATAAAATAATCTTGGCCAACTTTTTGGGGTTAATACTCCATAGTTAGGAGTTTGTTGCTCCTAGATCGGTATATTTGTTCGTCGGAAACGATTCACCAAGTTCGACTGTGTTCAATTATACTAAGGTCTCATTTACCTCAGCTCCGCCTTATTTCGCAGGTCACGTTAAACCATCCATCCTGGCTGTTGTTATAAGATAGCACTCGTTAACCCTTATTAACGGTTTGAAAAACAGTTAAGTAGGCACTAGTAGACGAGGTCCGCCGGTAGTTCCCTTTTGACAAGTATTTGCCACACAGGTATTTTTGGTATTTACCAGCAGCTTTGTCTAGAGTGGTCATAATTTAGTGGGGCTATATTGTTATCAACTATGTATGTATTTATATATAAGAAGTTAGGAGAATACAGCCTTACCACATATTAAAACATAAAATCTTTTGTTCTTAATTTCAGGAAGCTTACCCAGTGAAACTGAAGGAAGTCCACATCATAAATACATCTCCAATCGTTGAGCGATTTGTCAATTTCGTTAAGCCTTTCCTCAAAGAAAAAATAAGGAAACGAGTAAGAAAAATAATTCATATACTTTTCTTATCATTTAAGTATATTTTTACTGCCACTTGAAAAATAAGTGTTAAGTGTTTTTGCACAAGGGCTTATAATACAACTAGCTGTTACCCGCAGTTTCACCTGCCCTTAATTCGGTTATCGGTGTAGGATTTCAACGGCAACTCCTCAATTATAAAAAAAAAGACTCACACTTGACTGTTTCAAGTAGCCTATTGCCTTTCCCGGTACTCTTTTTTATTATCTCCATGCCAAATTTCATTTTAATCGGTACAGCGGTTTAAGCGTGACGAGAGAACAGACAGACACAGTTACTTTCGCAATTATAATATAGCGGACCCGGCAGATTTTGTCCTGCCGGGTAAGGCACCACATTAAAAATGATATTATAAGTTTAACATATACATTTTTTAAATTTTGCGATTTCATAATAACTTCTAACGAATCTACGTTTGAGTCATCATTTTGGGATACCTCACTGTTTACTATGGCATCTTTGTCTAAATTATTTAATTCTTCATTTTCTTCCCAATCTTCTATGGTGGAAGTATTGGCGGGAAGAGTTTCTTCAAATCCTTTTGATTTTAAGCTAGCCCTTTCGATGCGTTTTTAACGTTCTATGCAATGTGTCGTTTTAGTATAGGTTCTATTGCCACCTCTTGTATCGAGACCATTCAGATTGTGATCAAAGCATGAAACTCGGTACAGGTGTAGCCTAAATCAAAATGAGCAGAATACGCCCGGTCCCCACCGGTTCCGCCCACGGTGGGGGGTAGGGCGGGCGGTTGAATTACACTCACGCCACTGTGCAAACAAAAAATTTAAACGCGGCCTGAATTCACCAGTGGTCGTCTTTGGTGACATTTGCGAATATATTAAGGATGAGGAATTCAGATTTAAAAAAATTGTTATACTTTCTCTAGAAAAAAATTAAGGTTTTACCTAAAAACTGAAAAACCTGCAAACTATTTTCCCTCTAACCTGATATTACGTAAAGAATACTTACTTTTTAAGATCAAAAAACAATATAAGCAAATAGCCTAGTCACGAAAAAATACATTTCATACAAACTTAGTTCAAAAATATATTTATTTATTTGAAATGTATAAAACACCTCGTGTTTTCGCTCACAGCAGCGAGCGAGCGAGCAAAGTCAATTAAAATTCAAAATTTCAGATTTCAAAATCTTTTTATTAAAATGGGTTTCTTAGAACACTTTTCAATCGTCAAGAGAAATAAAGAAGAATTTGCTTTACAATCTAATTACAATACCTACTAGTTTAATGCCAGCATCCAATAGTTATTCTTTTAAAACATAATATTGTAGTCAACTAATAGATACATATTTTGTATTGACACACTAACATAAACAAGCTTTACAATGTTAGCAGTTGAATAACAAAAAAATCAAAATTGAAGTTATATTATAATTGCCTATTGTTATTCATTGTTTAAAGTATCCAATTCGGTGACAGGGTAACTCTCAAGATACGTATGTACATTCATATATATCAACAAATCAGACATACATATACATATATACGTACATGTTAATAAATGAACAGATATAAATATAGGTACATACTAAAGAGATAATAAAATACACTTATACATAAACATAAAAATACATATTAAATTTATTAATAAAATAAACCTATAAGTAAATTGACTTAGATGTGTCTTATTTGATTCAATCCTCAATTGGCCAGCCCGACGCCGGCAGGGCTCCTTATAACAGGGCGCAGCAAACAAACAAACACGTACATATACACATGTATAAACACATTCAGACAGATATAGTATACCCGTAGTTGGCCCACAAAACAGCCTGGCAACAAATGCACATCATTTAAACTACCATCACTTTGGAAACTAGCCTAAGGGGAGAAGAAGTAACAAGAAACTCCCAGATGTACATCTGTTACCAATCAGCCATGCAGGAACCAACCCTTCAAGTATACAACATCTATCCAAATATGCATACACACACATACCTGCGATTCAAACCCCCACACATCAAAAACCCTACCAAAACGAGGCAACCAAATGTGGATGATTAATTACAAATGGTACATCCCTTAGTCGCTAACAAACCGACCACTATAAAGTTTATGACAAAGCTATCCGCGTATCGCCCCACGCCGCCACGCCTTGAAAGCTACATTAAAATCAAACATACGTGTAAGCATGGGCAGCAGTATTAAACGAAAAAGTAAGAGAGCCACGGAATAAAATGGGTCCGAATACTTCTGAATTGAAACACAAACTAAACGCTGCCTCCAGATTCAGAGCAAAATAGGTGGGCGACTTACGACCTATCCTTATGGAAGTCGTGCTTTCTGATCGCCTAACTTAACTTAACTGCTGACGGAAACTTTTGTCAGTGGTCGTTACCACCACTGCAAAAGACCGATGGTGACTTGGCCCATAGTGCTACAGAGAAAGCCGATCTACTGGGCAGTATCGATACGAAAGCGCTATACCACCTACTATACCGTGGTGCGGTAAGACCATGTTAGAAATCTCCATAACACAGCGGGACGTCCGGGACGTTTCTTTCTGTAGAATTATAGATGTTCATAAATCAAGTGGGCCAGACGATAGCAGTGGTGCCCAAGCAGTGTGCTCCTGAGTTGTGTCCTGTATACTCACGAGCCTCTTCGCGCTTTTCTTCTACCACACAAGGCAATTTTTGTCTCTATGGAAGACTGCGAATGTACACCTGGTGCCCAAAAAGGGCGATGGATCAGATTTATTGTATTACAGGTCAATCGCTATTACACTCTCCTTTCGACTGGCTGGCTCGATGTGTGCCTACCTACTGGTTCAGTGCGTGTAACCAACTGCTAGCCAGTACTCCAATCTGTAACCGTTCGCTGATTTATTGTGGTACCAAATACTAGCTTAGTGTGTGTGATTGTCTACTAGCTCAATATTTATCTACTGGCTCATTGTATGACCGACTACTGGTTACCATCTTTCTGCTTGGCTGATGGTCATATTCGCAGCGCACGCGTCACCAAGAACGAGTTCCTACACGTTTCAGATCTGGGTGGTTTTCAATAAAGGTTCTAAGATATCCGAAATAAAAGAGTTGCTTGAAAGTCCCTGTTCTAACCTAACCTAACTTAACCTTTGAAAGTACATTTTTCACTTTCAGATTTTCTTCAGTTTTTAACCCAAAGCAAAACCTTAAAAAATATTATTCTCACTTTTCAGATTTTTATACATAAAGACGTCAAAGAATTGTACCAGTATATTCCTCAAGAAATGTTACCAGTGGATTACGGTGGTCAATGCGGAACCATGGATGAACATCAAGGTATTTCAGTTTCGCTAACTTCATTATCTTTTTGACTGGTAATTTTTCATGCGATGACTATAATTTTTTTTCGTAATTTTGAAAAATCAACTTAATTTTTTAAAGGTCAGTAGTTTAAGACAGATTCTAGTATAGAAGAAGAAAAAATACTGTTTATTATTTACTTCAATACAATTTCAAAGTATAAACGTGTTACCCAACTAGTACTTAGATACTTAAGTATAGTACCAAAATTATAAAGATAAATCTTTGATACGTTTCGCTTTATTATAAATCATCTTTATGCAATTACGAAAATTAAAAGGATAAGAAATAAATAAAAATTAGTGTGAAAATAGTATATTGTGTATTAAGGGTGGTAAGGAAAAATTACTAACGAGAGTCTATTTAGAAGCCTAAGGCCGGATGGTTTTTAATAACTCGAGTATTCAATTTCCCTACTCATGTGTTTCACATAATGTTATTATCATATTTATGGGTAAATAAATGAAAATATAAGGTAAATAAATAAATAAACTTGCCAAAACGCAATTGAAACGCCCGGAATAGAAGTTAAAAAATTTAGAGAATTTGTTAATTAAGAAGTTTTGTTTGAAATTAAAACTTGTTATTGCTCGCTTATTGTGTGCGCGTAGTTCCTATTTTGAACAACAGGACACCTCTTAGAGTAGACTATACGCAGAGCATGTCATTACCACCCTTGGGTTCTATAAACGCCTGATTACAAAGAAAAAACCCGTGGGAGTAATTAAGGTCTTAGAAACCGCTTTACCTGCAAGTAATGACACTGTTTACGAGTAAGTGTAATGAAATTGAAGATTGTGTCACCGGGACCAAAATCGACCGGCCAGGACTTTTTCAAAGCGAATTGTGTTTAAACTTTTAATTAAACAGTGGTCCAAATTCAAAAGCAATTTCGTCACTGTTATTAAGTGCGCCGGAACGATCCATTTTTCTCGCACTCATCGTGGAACCCTTCGCCTCTCTTCATATGAATGTGACGAAAAAAAAATTTTTCCGAAAAAAGCTATAAATAGGTATATCAAAGGATTATATTTTTTAATTTCTATGATTTTGCCAAAAATATATAATGTTCTTCATCGATTTCAAAGTAACACAAATTCACAAATGCCGTAGCTATACTGACTAAAACTAAATTGTACTTGACACGCATCCCTCGAACCCCTAGGTTTTGGCACCGAATGTGTACGAACATTTAATAAAAGGAAATCTATAATAGATTTGCAATATACATTAATGTTGTAATAAAACATATTGTTTTAGTCTAGCTTATAATTTTTACAGAAAACTGGCAAAAGAAACTTGAAGAATTCGGCGATTGGTTCAAGGCACAAGAGTCGATCAAAGCAAACGAGTCTCTCCGACCAGGAAAACCGACCAACTACGATGAACTCTTCGGTATCGATGGCTCATTCAGACAACTCGCTATTGATTGATATCAATTAAAAAGTACAGACTTCCCAGACAAGTGTGCGTTTCGAAAATAGAATCATTATTACCCGACCAAATAAAGAGGGTGCAGATTATTTGGTAAGTAGCTACATGAAAAAATCTTCCTTATTTGGTAGGTTAAAAACGTTTCTATGATAACTGTCGCCGCTGTCCACCCTTGTTCAGGAACCCAGCTCTTTGTTTGTAATTTTTACTTGTTTAAAAATGTAATATTTTTAATAGAATAAGAATCATATTGAAAAAGGAAAAAAGATTGAAGGAAAGTAAATGTATATAGATATAATTATCTTTGCCCAAGGGTATTATTAAGTACATAAATAATATGTTTATATTATAACAATACAAGTTTATAACTACAGTAAACAATGATTTCTTAAAGAATAAAAATCTAGGTATCAATTATAATCGTTTTTTTTCTCTATTGTCTATGTAATTTCTAATCGGTTAAAAAAGATACTGCTGTAAAGTGTCAGTGACGCTGACTGTACCTAAATAAATAAGTGCTGGAATAACCATCTGTTGATTAACGTTAAACTCAGCAAAAACTTTATATATTTTTGAAGCGAAGTTTCTTAACCTAAGCTGCGAGATCGAGAGTCAGCGTAGAAAAACTGACCCTAATTAAATGGAAGTAACTTTATGTTGGCCCCGGTCCATGGATACAACCACGTATGTCTTCACCAAGTCCATACCCTCGTAGGCTGCATACGTGTACGTAAGTAAAGAATATACTAGAAAAAAGATAAATAGACTCTTCTACTATACCTTTATATAACAAAGCGAAAAAAAAATCGCTTTTGTAGTATCATTCAGTTTCAATCACAGATTTTTCAGTATCACCCTCCTATGTAGAATAAAAACCAATTGTATTTTTTGAATTAGACCTATAGATATAGACGACCATTAATATTTCTACAATAATATTGTAAAGAGGTAGAGTTTGTAAATTTGTTTGTTTGTAATTCTAGATATAGAAGGTAATATCCGAAAGTATTTATCCGATTTCAAAAACTTTCAGGATGGACAATGGACATAAGCTATATTTTGTTTTAAATATCATATTTTTGTAGTTCAAAATATACATATATTTACATATATATATATACATGTAAATAAGATAATTATATTTGGAATAGGCGCTCTGATGGTGGAGACAAGTTGGTGGTCGTATTAAGTAAAATACATGTTGTTCAGTTGACAATCGTATATTGATTGAATTTATATTATAACAAAAGTTACTAATTCTATCTTACTGACTAAGCATAACGTGATTTGCGTTACTCGTGCGACCTAATTAGACGGTCCACGTGAGGAAGTGCATTTCGCAATGCCTACATGTTGCAGCTTTAATGGCTCGAATTCGTTATTTTTTGTACCGCCCGTGTTACAAGCAATGGTTTTCATCACATTTGTAAGTAATTAAATAAAAATATGAGGCGTGAACACTTACATACTTAAAAATTTACTTTACAATTTTCAAAAACAACATATTAACTTTTTCAAGTTACCTTAGTTTGTAAATATTTATCGTCAGGAGCTTGACTCCCTCGCAGCCTAGTTGGTAGTGTGGCTAGCTGCTGTGCAAAAAGTGTGGGTTCGATTCCCGCGCTGGACAAACATTTATGTCATAATATAAACATTTGTGATTGTCTTGAGTCTGGGTGTATTTATGTATGATATGTATGTATTTACAAAAAAAAGGTAATAATTATGTATTTATATCCGTTGTCTGGTATTCATAACACAAGCTTTGCTTACTTTGGGACCAGACGGCGCTGTATGTAATGTCCAACAATATTTATTATTATTATTAGTTTTTTTTTTCTATATTCTCTCCCGTAAGTGACTTTGATTTTTTACTCACATCTGACTTTCTTTTTAAAAATGCTGTTAATTTTATATACCTACTGTTCAATATGGATGAAAAAAGCCCGTGGAAGAAATTAAGTTCTTAACACCCACTTTACCAGCACGTAATAACACTGTTTATAAAAAAGTGTGATGAAAAATATATTGTATGGTAACAATGGACGTGTAGCTTCAATCACACGCATGATACACGTCTACACAAAATAAGTCACTCTTTTATGGGGCAATATATACACTTTTACAACAAAGTTCCCAATAAAATTCAAAATCTATCAATAAGTAAATTTAAATCTTTTATCAAGCAGGTACTTTGTAAAAAGGCATACTACAATATTTCAGACTATGTAAATGATAAAAATCCTTGGGACTGATGATGCTCAATTACAGGATGTATAGGTAAACCAAATTAAAATGGAAATAACATAAAATTGTACGACTAAAAATTTTTTATTTAAAACATTATTTGTATTTTAGTTTATTTGTATTATTGATAGTATTTTTAAAAGAGTAACTATCGAGTTTCTTGCCGGATTCTTCTCGGTAGAAATCAACAACATTGTGAACCGGCCGGAAGGTGGGAGGGTTCAAAAAATAATATTTTATAACTTTGACGATTCAAAAGTGATTGTTAAATCCTTATTTGAATAAACCATTTTGACTTTGACTTTGAAATCTACGGTCAATATTTCGATGGATATTACTTACGTATTAAGGATCGAAAGACACAACCTCCTGCTTCGTCAGTCGTTTCGCATTTAAAATTAAACCTACTGACCGCTCAATCGCGGAAAGTGGGGGAAAAAGCGTTATAGAAACCGCGGCCATAACAACACTAACATTTGTTGTTGTGTTCCTGGCGGTGAGTAAGGTTGCCAGAGCTCTTTGAGTATTCGCTGCGCGGACAGCGGAGGACCGGTGGTGCTTGTTGCTGTCATTGCTCGGCGTAGACGCGGCGTGCTGGTAAGGCGGTCAGGGAGACATGATGAGCTGGCCGCCCGCAGGTTGAACGGGTTCCCTAACCCAGGGATCACTTAATCTCCGCCCTGGGAGGCTGAAAAGGCCAGCCTGTGTAAAGTCTCTGAAGTGGTAGTCGTGCCGGAAAAGGAGACCGGAGTGGACCCGGCTACTACAACAGAGGGGGATCAGGGGCCCTTCTGCCCGCCGTGCCATCAACCGTATTATCTGTGCCGAGCTATGGCAGTTCTAGTACCGCACCTTTTGTCCTCTAAGCTGTCTGTGCAGTGAATTCTCATCTTTAGTCTAAATAACCGTTCCTACTTAAACAACTACCTTAAGCTTTCTGCATGACCCTAAGGTCGACTTAGAACATAAAAAACATAAAATGCAGAAGCACAACATAAAGAAGTATCTAATTGCAAAAAATAAAAAAAAACATAATGTAAAGTGTAAAATCCCTAAACATAGTCAAACAAAATATACAAGGTATGCTTGGAAAAGACCTTGAAATAGAGTTGTTCATGGACTGCTGCAACATAGATATTCTTTGCATTACAGAACATTGGCTAAAATCTCACCAGTTCATGTTCAACTTCAGTGGTCACCAAATTGGTAGTTCGTTAAACAGGGAACACGCTATTCATGGTGGCTCTTTGATTCTTGTAAATAACAAGTTAAAACATAAAGATCAGAAAGATATTGTGAGCCTCTCTGTTGAACTAATTATTAAAATAGCCTGTGTGGAGTTAGAGCACCCCTGGTGTTGCAAGCGTCCATAGGCTACGGTGACCGCTTACCATCAGGCGGACCGTAGGCTTGTTTGCCACCTTAGTGGTATAAAAAATAAAAAAAAAATCATTTATTTCGACCTTAAAGATCATATTTTGTTAGTAATATATAAGAAAACCCTAGTCTAATGTTAGTAAACTTAAAAGTAGTTTAATCTAAGACAGCCCTGATTAGTCAGCACGTGAACCATACTGCAGTGGTTCAGGTACTGACAATCCAGCCTGTCAGCAAAAGCTCTCAGGACGCCACTAGGACTATCCCTAACCCTGCGTACCAGGGATGTGCACCGCTTCCTTTTTTGATTAATGATTATGTTAAAAAATACTCTAAATTATTTAAAATTCCTAATCTGTCGTATAGCAAAATCACGTTTTTTAAGTGACAAAATTAAAAATGTAATGATAAAATTAAAACTACTTGGAGCTTTATTAATGCTGAGACTGGAAAATCAAAATCTCATAAAACTGATTATTGTCTAGTTGAATTCTCTAAAAATAAAAAATACAGCTGACCTCTCCTCATCTCCAGCGATGTTTAGTTCCGAGATCACGACGGGCTGTGAGAATTGTCGACGATCCCAAACTCTCTTGTGGTATCGAGCCCTTAAGTCTGAGGAGAGACTTTGCCTCTCTGTTTGTGTTCTACCGCTTGTACAATGGGTTGTGTTCTGAGGAATTGTTCTAAATGATGCCCAGGGCTACTTTCTACCATCGCACCGCTAGCCATCGGCGGGGAATTCATTCTCACACTTTAGAACCGAAATGGTCGCGTACAGTGCGGTTTCAGAGAAACTTTCTCCCGCGAACGCTTGTGTTGTGGAATGGAATTTGCAAAGGTTTTCTCCAAGGACTACAATATGGGGTTCTTTAAGAAAGAAGTTATTAGATTTCTGAAAGGTCGGCATTGTGTGACTGATGCCCCTGGTGTTGCAAGCGTCCATAGGCTACGGTGACCGCTTACCATCAGGCGGGCCGTAGGCTGTTTGGTATAAAAAAAAGACAATGAGGACGAAAACTATGAGGAGTCTGCGAGAATCCACGTCCATACCTAAAGGTGAAATCTTTTAGTCAAGTGTAGGGCACCTTATGTAAGGTAATTTACCTTTTATGATATTAGTAGGGTTAGTAAGGTTATAAGTTATCGAAATAATTTTAAGGACCCATTTTATATATTTCCTTATAATTAAAAAAAAAATTGAGAAAAGCCCGTAGACTGTAAAAGTAGTGGCGTCACGATAGGGCGGAAATTTGACGTTTTTATACTTCACTATTAGTTTGGGTACAAAGAAACAAGTTAAAGTTACTCGTTTAAAATAACGTCACACTCTCACAGTCTATTAATGCTGTCAGCGCATTGAAGAAAAAGGTTTTTCTACAATATATTTTTGTAACCCAAATTATTCTCTTTCGAATGGAAAATATGGATGATCTTTTGTATTCTTCAGATCAATTACCCTGACGTTTTTGTTGAATCTGTTTATTGTTTTGATTTCTTCTTCAGTTAATTTGAAATCAAAAATGTTGAAGTTCTGAATAATACGCTCTTTGTTCGTTGACTTCGGTATCGGAATTAATCCACGGTCGACCTGCAATAATTTACAAATGGAAATAAACCATATTTATTATAAAAAACGTCATTCGTGCCGTACAGACTAAATATTTATTTTATTCACACGATCGGTCATGGTATTTGATGTAAAAGAAATATACGTCAAAACGTATGACTGCTAAACAGCTACCGAAAAGCCACATGTGAAGACATAAGCTAGTCGAGCTAGTCCCGTTTCTCGTCTTTATGGAATTTATTTTAAGGTCATAGCATTCATTACATTAACGTAGCAGGTACAGTATCGGTTTTGACGTTTTCTATAAAATTAACAAATAATAGTCTTATAGGGTTGGTAATAGTACATTGTAAGCAGAAAATTACTTACGAGAGGCTATTTAGAAGCCTAAGGTCAAAGGCTTTAATGTCTCGAGTTTGTAATTTTCGTACCACCCGTGTTACACACGATGTTTTTCATCACATTCACGAGTACATAAATAAACATATAGGGTGAATAAATAAATAAACTCACCAAAACGCAATTGAAATGGCGGAAATAGAAGTAAAAAAAACAACACCAATTAATGAATAAAAAGTTTTGGCTGAATTTAAAACTTGTAATTGCTCAATTGTAGTGATAGATCATATTTTAAACGACAGCTTTTAAACACACTTGATAGAATAGGCGCGTCATTACCGCTTGTGAGTTCTATTAACTCGCGCTTCGATTTGTTTGAGAAAGTAAAATTTACAAGGAAAAAGCCCATGGGAGTAATTAAGGTCATAGCACCCGGTTTGTCTGCACGTAATGACACTTTTAACAAGTAAACATGTGATGAAATAGAAGATTGTGTGTGGGGTGCTATTTTGTCTTCGCTCTGGATTCTAGAGTAGAATCTCGAGCGTAGCAATGGATTCTAGAGTAGACACTCTGTTTTTCACTAATATTTTCAGATATATGAAAAAGATATTAGACGCTACTATTAAGTGAGTTTCATATTATCCGACAAATTGAGCGATTTTCTTAATGCATCTTAATTAGGGGTTAATTAAGATGCATGTACCAGATAAATAACTGAATCTGTTCCTACGAATCGAATCGAAACCTAGGTTTATAAAATTAAACTAGGCATAAATGAGATTTTTAAGTTGATACAGGTATATAACAGGGTATTACAAATGCATTAAATTATTTACAAATGCATTAAATTAACGTACCAGGTATCTCAGCACTATCTGATGTGTAGTCTTTCCATACTTTTGAGCTATCTTTACCAAAGTTGGATCGTCAGATTTTGGGGGTGGAGTTTCCTTGCTGCCTCGGTGCACGAGAAATCCCATCGGACAATAGGCCATGACAGCAATGCCAAGCTTTTCACAATATGCCACCAGAGGTTCTTGAGTTAAAGTGGGATTAACCTAACAAAAATGTGTGAGAATAAATTATTGTAATTATAGTAACACACTTTTGATGAAATTACACTTAATAAATACTTTACTGACTGAACGATATTCTTGGGTTACTTCGTTTTTCTGTATGGGGTTCGGTTGGTGCATAAATTGGTGGCCTCCCATCTACTGTTTATATTTAAAACATTATCATAACTGATTTTCAGAAAAGTTTTATATAATATGCATAAATCGCGGCACTTAAGTTGAACACGATGCGCAGTAACATATTCTCGGTAGTACATTGTCCGTACTGTACTTGCGCAGGCGACCGCCATTTTGGTTAAATTTACGTGCCGCGAACTATGCCTATGTTTGTTTGAACAATGCCATGATTTTAATCCTCTAACAGGTAATCAGCGAATGGAACACATCTGCGTCATTAAGAATAGTATCTTTATAACCAACATTTAGTCTTCTGTGATGGGTTTTTTTTATACCATTAGAAGGGCAAACAAGCTAACAGTCTCCTTCATGCTATGCGGACACCGCAGCCTATACACGCTTGCAACACCATGGGTATTAAGCGCACTGCCGACCCTTTAAAACTCTTATAACTTCTTTCTTGAAGAACCCCAAATTGTAGGCCTTAGAGAAAAGTAGTGAGCTCATTTTGCAACCTAAGTTTTCGAGGAAGGGCGGTGAGCCCATTGAAGCAACACTTGGTAGATATCTGACTGAAGTAGCTTTAAGCATGTATATTTCATAAGTTGTGCGCAAATCACTATAACTTATGAGTAATAGGTATGTGTTAAATACAAAGAGCAAGGAAAAAATTAAATAAATCTTTTTGCCAGTTTTTGACGAACTAGGAAGTTAGTCGGAATTCCACTGGGGCGGCGGTAGCTAAGTGGTTTCGGTGGCTGCCTTGCTTTTTGAAGGGCAGAGGTTCTAGCCCGGCTTGTACCAATAAGTCTTTTTGTTAATTTCTCAAGAACATTGTTTGTTTTCACCACTGGCTTTTGTATGTCAAGTCCATAATCGGCATAGGGCCTGCGTAATGGATAAAATCACAACCCAAATCGCCCTTTCCCAATGTTAAGGGTAGGCCGTGCCTCCACAGTGGGGAAGTTTAAAAGCAAGCAAGAAAATAAGGAAAGGAAAACATTCGCTTACCTCAAATTGATTAACAGCTGGTATAATATCACTGTTATTGATAACTCTGTCGAGCTGTTTCTTGTTAAAGTTTGAAACACCAATGGACTTTGCTAATCCTAATTTCTTCGCATCTTCCATACCCTTCCAGGTCTCTAAGTAATCAGTATCTACAAAAGTACCGTTATCCTGGTCCAAACAATAAACATCAATTCAGTACATGTCAACAAAGAGACAAATCAAAACTAGGTCCATTTATCAACAAAGAGTGAAATAAAAACTAGATCCATTGGGCCTATTAAACCCATGAAATACGAAAAATCACATAGATATCAAACTTAAAATAAGGTTCCGCTAAACTACTCCTTCCGGATACTATGTCCGGATATTTGACAATGTATGCAAATTCCGATCATCTCTTGTTGGTTTTTCAGAGTCCTTGAAATACTTGCCCAAATATGTTAAAGCAAATGAAATCAGAATTATTTTTAACCGACTTCAAAAAAGAAGGATGTTCTCAAATTGGATGTTTGTATTTTGTTTTATGTACGGGCATAACTCCGCCATATATAGACGGACTTTCAAAATTCTTTTTCTATTTAAAATGTTATACCTCCAAGGTTGTCTTATATTAATGCAGTGAATTTAAAACTTAGTTATACTTGTCAAAAAAAATTGGTGTTAATTTGGAACTGGTCAAACGCCTTTTATGTTGATGATTTATAAAAACTTATTACGGGTATCGATGTTTTTAGTGTACGAGAAAAAAAATTCGTCACTCAGAAGCAAAAAAATAATAATTTTGTATGTACAATGGGTCAAATCACCGGTGAACCATTCAAGAAAAAAATCCTTTGCACCTGAGATCAACGCGTGCACCACGACCCATTTTTTGCCAATTACAGGAAGAAATGTAGTTTTGCTATTCATTCACCCGTTTAAGTAAAATTTGGCGGACAGACATACAATTATGGTTCGCCCTGCCCTCTGAGACGAAAATAGATAAATGTAAGAGGTGGTTCAGCAAAGTTTTTGTCGATTGTACTTCTAAATTTTTATAGAAGAAGGTTTCACCTTGAACCTTTTTTTTACCAATGTATAAAAAAGCAACACGTTTGAGTGACTTACCAATATAGTCATAGGCCAGTGTATGAGATACAAGTCCACGTAATCCAGACCTAACCGCTGCAAAGACTCTCTCAAAGTTGGCACCACTTCATCTCGTGCATGTTTGTTGTTCGGCAACTAAAAAACACGCAAAGCTTTAGGGTTTCATAGTCAACCTTATAAATTCGCCATGTCTGTACGCGGCCTAGCTCAGCGAATCTTTGTTTCGCCGCCCGAGCGCCCAAGTGCTTATATGTTTTTTTTTAAAGTCATCCATCCCTTGGTTATTTTTTTTAATATTGCAGGTGTGTGAAAGCCGTTTTTGGATTCGGGTCCCTGAATCGCTGAAAAGTTTGCGAAACATTAAACTTCAAAATTCTAATTTTCGTTAGAATCAAGTGTGACGTAAGCTAAATCTTTGTTTTTGGATAAGTGAAAAAAAACATTGTAGAAATATATAAAATTAAGCTGTAAGGAAGACTACAACAGCCTTATAAACCTTACAAGTTAATGAGCAATAGTCGACCAACTTGTAAAATTTGCTTGGAGTGGTGAAAAAAATTGACAGCCAACTACGGCATCCTGTGCGTGACCCGATATGCACATGGCTGGTTATTCTTGTTAATCCAAGTCCTTATGCTCATTGTTATGTGAGAATACTCAGCAACACCTTTAGCAAACTAAAACATCCTTAACTTATATAAAAGGTATAAAAACTTTATATATTTAAAATTTCCTGAAACCTGTTTCAGCACCACCCACAGGGTCTCTTGTGACCCTAAAACATTCAAGGTTCAACTTAAACATGCACAAAACATTTCATCAAAATAGGCCCGGCCCAACCAGCCGTTTAGAGTGACTTGGAGTTCAGTGACATACACACGTACAGAAGAATTAAATGTATATATAGAAATAAATTGGTTTTAATTTATTATATAACACTGAAATATATTGTCCAAATCTTCTTTTTTCTTGTTGTACCTCATTCCAAAAATTATCTTCTCTAGAAACAACACTAGATCGCGGTCAGCATAATTTTGATTTTTTTTATCTCAATATAATCGATGCCATAGACTAAGCAACAGCCTCACAAAATTGACCACTGTCTAGAAACAGAAAAAGCTATGTGGCCAATACGTGTCTCTCTCTTTTAAGAAGGATATTGAAAAGCACAATGGTTGCGAGTAGCGCCACAAACAATTATAACATTTACCTTGGTCGTAATAAACAAGTCCTCTCTCTTGACAATGCCCTTACTGATGACGTCAGCAATTCCTTCGCCTATCTGGACTTCATTCCCATATGACTCTGCAGTGTCTATGTGTCTGTACCCGACGGAGACTGCCGAGTTTATGGTCTCACGCATTTTAGGGATATCACGTCTCTGAAAACATGAAGTAAAATTTGATTCGTAACAAATTCTGATATTGTGTTTTGTGTATGTTCACCAAAGAACATATCCTGGGGGTTTATTGGGAACAGACTCGATAATTGGGTTTGAAATGTATGCAAGTTCATTCATTCATTCATTACCGCTACGTGACCGACGCATCTACAATGAACCTTCAAAACTACTTGCCTATCAAAAGAAAATATATTATAGACTCCATAACAGGAATTATCCGAATCGATTTCCACTCAACAAGAAATTCCTCACCTTTACTGTAATGTTAATCTTTTTGCTATCCATACTAATATTATAAATGCCAAAGTATCTCTGACTGTCTTTTTTTTTATACCACTAACGTGGCAAAGAAGCTTACCGTCCGCCTTATGGTAAGCGGTCACCGTAGCCTATGGATGCTCTTGTAACACCAGGGGTATCACTCACATGTTGCCGACCCTTCAAAAATCCAATAACTTCTTTTGTGACGAACCCCATACTGTAGTCCTAAGTCCTGTCAGTCTATCTGTTCCGTCTGTCTATCCATCTATTGCTCTCTGTTATTTCTACGCTTAAACCGCTGAACCAATTAAGATGAAATTTGGTAGGTTTCTCCATAGAAAGTTTTTATCCCGAAAAATTCGAAAGTTACTATAACCGACCTTAAACCACCTATAGCTACAGCTATAGCTTGCTATATAGCAAACTTCAATAGTATAATGAAGAAGTTGTCATAAAAACCCACGCCGATAACCGAATTTAGTGCAGACGGAGCCGCTGGCAAAAGCTAGTTTTAATTGATTTTGTCTCGATCATAAAATAATGCAAGGCGACATCTAAGCCTAATAGGCTCCCCAGATGATGAAAAATGCTTGCCAATTTACGTGCTGGCCGAATGAAAATGGCAAAAATGCTTGACGTCAAGCATCTTTAATGGCGTCAAAGATACTTAACGTCAAGCATTCACATTATTTTGTATTTAAGTCGCTTCAGAGTGAACTATTAAAACATATTCAAATACAAAAACCTGAAAACTCTGCGAAAACTCTATTTTAATTACAAACAAACTCACAGATTTGTTTCCATGGCCATTGTAGATGCTAACTACGAATTTATGATGGTGGAATATGCCATCAGTCAAAATACGCAGAACTTTCCACTACAGATTATAACGTGCCCGCAGTATCGTGGAGAACGCATTCGGGATTATATTATCTCGTTTCAAGATATTTAAGCGATCAGTTACTTAGCAAAGTAAGCAAAATGGTGTTAGCTTGTTGCTATTAGAAAGGTGACAGCTTTGCACCACTTATTTTTTTATTTGTGTTCGTAAATTACCTTAATGGTAGTACGGAACCCTCGGTGCGCGAGTCCAACTTGCATTTGACCGGCTTTTACTGAAATCAACGGAAAATTTCGCGGGGGGAAAATTTATGGAAGTACATATTGAATTGCATTGTATTTATCTGTCTATCCGTAAGTCCACTTATGTAGGTACCTTGAGAAACACCGTCTTTACGTTTTTCCTAACTTGTTCTTTGGCAAGGTTCTAGTAAGAAGTTATAGTTGGCCACCTTAAAAAAACCCGCGGGCGTCGGTCAGTTACAAACTGCAAACAAAAATTTCTAAAAATAATAAATAGGTACTCATTTTTTTTTTATACTTACTCCGGCAGTACCCAAGGCAACGATAGGAATTCTGTTGCCGTCGTTCAATTGTTTCGTCGGCGCTTGTTGTAGCGACATTACTACCTGTAAATATAATATGTGAGTCAAGATTGTCATTCATTCATTAGGCAGTCTTACCCCGAGCCGTCAGACGAGGAGACTGAGCCTAGTAAGTGCCTAAAATGACCATATGATCGACATTTTTCCACACACTTGTGCGGAAAAAAACACAGCACAACTCATTAAGTTACTAAATTTTTTATAAAAAAAATGGCATGATGCCTTTTTTGGAAGTAAATAGGTAAACACTATCATTGAAGTAGACACTGGCTACCGAAGCCAACAATAGCCTATATTTGGCTGAGATTAAAAAAATGTAACATTACTACGCAAAACAATAAGCTGCCATAATTAAAATTAAAAATAGCTTATTTATTGATAAAAGTATATTTTTCCTGTTTAGAGATACCTGATTTTAAGTCGTTGGATAAATGGCTACCCTATGTATTCATTTAGCATAACCACTCATCAAATAAATAATAAAATATACTTACATTAATTGTACTCAATAACAAAATAATCTTGGTCTGAGATACCGCCATCTTGTCGACGGCCGTCTTGTCTATGTTAAGATTACATGCGGTTATCTGTAACAGGGGTATCTAAACCACGGGTCGCGGAATGTTTTTTTTGTGGCCTCGCCGACTTTGTTATTACATTCAAAAGTTGCTATCACACATAAACTTACGAAATACAGTAAAATTGTTGGCTGACATCATGTGACAAAAGTAGTTGGGCGTTACCTCCAATTGATAGTTTTAATTCCCTCTTTATACAAAGCGAATTTCAAGAATTTGGTTCTACAGAAGTATACTATAAAGATAAGAACGTTTTTGATTGTTTCACAGACAAATCTGTGAGATGTCAATAGCATATCTTTTTTCGCTTATTAAGATATGCAATTGGATATCTTTTAGCGTAACTGCTATTTGCAACTTCTAAATTTTACTAAGAAACAATACATGACGATTTGCAATGCACTTACACAGAAATATTTTACAGGAAACAAGCTTGTTTTGTATAAAAAAAATATATAGCTTCTAGAATTGATTTGCGACAGCACGCGAGTAGCCATAGGTTTGTGACGAAATAGGCTTGTCGGGTGACTCGGGTGCGCTCATCCCCTATCTCACCGAGCAGTGCTCACGCTTGCCGACTGTATGAATGAAATAATTGTTAAGACCATGATATAACTATAAATTCAAAGTTATTGTTGCCTTAGCTTTGGGCTTAACTAAAAAATCGACAAAATGCGTGTTGTTTCTCTTTTTAAAATTATAAAATATTGAATGAAGATTGAATAGCGCTAATTTGAATAGGTGCTTCGTAGAATGAGCTTGACCAAGGGTATGGTTTGATTCGGCCCATGACTATTTATGGTTTGAAATCTCTGATCTATACTTAATATTTCTACAACCTAGTGACTGGTTTAACAAGTTTTTATTCTTTGTGTAACTGGTATTCTTAGAGACTTTGATTAAGTAAAAAAACCGTCAAAGCCGGACTTGCACACTCAGGGTCCCTTACTACGATTTAACTTTTTTTTTTCGGAAACTTGTTTCATTAAAAGAAGTTTATTTTGTTAATAAAATAAAAGTTATTCAAATGAACATTAAAAGACTATTACTGAGTATTATTATTATAATATTAAATATTTTCCGGCTTGAAAACTTATATTCGGCCTAATTTTCTCGGAATCTGCTTCACACAGATTTTTGAACATTTTTAAGCCATAGGACTATAACTATGTCATAATTTTTTTTTATATATATATAATATAAACGTTTTTAAAATTTATAGTAATAGACTATTATTTATTTATGAGCAATATTATTAAATTTTATATTTTTCAGCCTGAAAACTTATATAAGGCCCCCTTTTCTCGGAATCTGCTTCAGACAGGTTTTTATGCACTTTTAAGTCATTGGTTGGTTAAAAAGAAACAAAACACATTTCCAATAACAATATATATTTTTTTATAGTTTTTAATATAAGTAGATGGTTGTAGACCAGCAAGCTCTACAACTGCAAATGTTGCATCGGTACCATTTGTAATTGCAAAGAAAAGCCGTGACACGTACCTACTGCAAAGAAAGACGGACAGACACATTATTTTTACCAATTTGGTACACAAAACTATGTAAATAGCAAAGAGTTAGTTTAAGACGCACCTTTATTAGAGGCTTTGTAATCTATACTAATATTATAAAGAGGTAAAGTTTGTGTGTTTGTTTGTAGGAAGTAATCTCTGAAAAGACTAAACCGATTTTGGAAATTCTTTCACAAGTAAGAAGCTAAACCTGACTCAAAATCTATTTGCAAATCTTGTAAACATAACCTAACTTTACTTAATTTTCACTTTTTCTGGTAATTTAATCATAAATCATTAAAATAATTAGATACATGATTACCTTTATTGTCACATTCTTTAATTGGTTTTCAAATCACGACACTAATTAAACCTTAAATAACACAAAATTCCAAATTTACGATGAGAAATATTATACGTATTTATGTATATGTTGCATAGACTAACAAAGCGAGACGCGCGTCAAGGTCATTTTAGTTTACCCGAATTGCAAATAGATTTTGAGTCTGGTATACATTATTCCACTATTTTGGCTATAAAATGTTTGATAAGAACAAGTTTTTAGTGCGAAATATCAATGTTAGTACCTATATCAAGTCATGAGAAAAAATAGGTCAAGTGCGAGTCGGACTCGCGCACGAATTTTTCCGTACCATTATCTAGGATTTTTTTTTTTTTATTTTTATATTTGAGTTGATTGAATGAAAGGTAAATTGCGGTTTACGATTTATGACGTATGAAAAAAAAACTACTTACTAGATCTCGTTCAAACCAATTTTTGGTGGAAGTTTGAATGGTAATTTACATCATATATTTTTTATAGTTTTATCATGCTCTTATTTTAGAAGTTACGGGGGACACACACATTTTACCAATTTGGAAGTGTCTCTCGCGCAAACTATTCACTTTAGAAAAAAATTATATTAGAAACCTTATATCATTTTTGAATACCTATCCATAGTACCTATGTATTGGTTTGATGAAAAAGAAATTTTTGAGTTTCAGTATATGGAATAGTGTGTATGGGGAACCCCCAAAATTTATTGTTTTTTTTCTATTCTTTGTGTAAAATCTTAATGCGTTCACAGAATACATCTACTTACCAAGTTTCAACAGTTCTTACAGTTTCGGAAAAAAGTGGCTGTGACATACTGACGGATCGACAGACAGACAGACATGATGAAACCATAAGTGTTCCGTTTTTTGCCATTTAGCTACGGAACCCTAAAAAGGCACTTTTTCTTTAGGTTGCAAAAGGCTATAAAGTACTTTTTATCCAGATTGAGAGCTCCTGTGGGAGGGTTTTTCCGCGGGGTTTGACTATAGTCGGCCTGTCAATGTAGAAATGTAACCTTTACCCTCTTAATCGCTTTGCCTCCTTGCGAAATCGTACGGTTACTTAATTTTTTAGCAATATGACCAAATATAATTTCTTTGATGCAATCATAATTTCGGATCAAAGAAGCAAGTTCAGTTATTTAAAGAAAAAACGATTCGCATTAATGATACATTTGAATATTATAGTTATGAATATCATTAGAGTATGCAAAACGGCAAGGCCAATGAAGTTCTCACCGCAAATAAAAAAAAAATTAATTATGTATCAATTGTATCATAAAATTAAATATGGTGCAATAATTTTTATGCCTTCCAAATGTCACAATAAGATAGAGATAGAGAGAGAGCATTTTTTGTAAGTTTGTAAGTTTTTAAATTTACGCGTTCCATTACCAGTTTAAAAATAATTAAACTTTTTATTATTTTTAAATTTGTAAGTGGTTTGTGGAGTGTAATCTCTGGAACCACGGGACCGATATGAAAAATTCTTTCACTATTAGAAAGCTATTGGCTATATGGCTTATGAAATACCTAAGTTTAGCTCTATAGGTACAAGAAAAGAGCTTAGAACTGTCAAAAAGAAGTTAAATATTCTTTCCAGTTAGTTTAGTAGCAGCGGCCGCTTATATACTTATGACGTTAAAGCTTGTTTCGGCCTGCAACGTCAAAAGCTGTTTGAACATCTTCATTAACTCCCTATAATTCTTATTGCTATAAATATGCTATATGAGAGTTGCTTATATATCATAAGGCTGTTGTTCAACTTCATTAACGTTATTGGTTCTGCAACGGAGTTAATTAAGAGTGTAGTAACACCAAACACTACATGCATTGTATAATTCTTACATACAGCTGACGCCTGTAATACTTTCGACAATGATAGGGTAATAGTTATATCCGTTTTGTACGATCCTGATATAAGGGTTATGGTGTAAGATAAACAAATAATAATTCTTTTATGACACCATTTAATGTTTCTAAAAAGCTTAGCTTTAAGTTCTTGTCTATAATCTTACCTTACATTATGAAAACATTTATCGAACTGAGCTAAAATTTGGGATTTCACTACTTCGTAAAGAACCCTAATCTTTAGGTATATAGGTCAAGCTAAAGCCGGTATTTTACTCTTCGCTGCAGGTAGAAGTCTTCGCTAACCAAAGATCGCATAATACACTTGACTACCGGAGTTGTAATTCTTCGAGTGTCGTAATAGATTTAAGAAAAGTCTGCATCTTTAAGATAAATATCGCCATCTTCAATCACTTTCTATTTATACAAAATCACTTTTAAATAACGTGGTACCTAAATTTTCAGAATTATTTTACATAGTTTATGTATACAGTCGCTAAAACTGACCAACATTTGAAATTGAATGTCTAAAAACTGTTTTAGGTTATAAGTACTTTTAGTTGTTTTACTTTGTTTTTTCTTAAAATCATATTTTTTCAAAGGCGCGTCAAAATTGAGACGAGAAACATGATACACAATCACATTAAACTTGCAAGCGCACTAATAATTAATATTTTACTTCAAGAACACTGTCAATCAACAATACTTACATTTCGTAATGAAAATGTTGCAATGTCCGTAGATAAACAGTAGCACTTATTTAATATTTATAAATTAATGTAATTTTATGACTTTAAAAGTTTTTACTATCTACTTTTGACCCCGAAAACGCTACAAATGAGTAATAAGGTATCAAAATACGGACCCAAGTTCTATCTGACACCGTTATATATATTTTACATAACAAAAAGTTTCAATAAAATCCATTATAAAGGTGCAATAAAGGTTCGAGCGGAAAACTGACGATCTTATAACACCCCTTATACACTTGTACTAAAGTTTATATAGAACCACTATAAAGGGTCTATACAGGCTTTACCTGCCAAATTTTGCGCCAAAATCGAAGATATAAAGGTGTTATTACACTCTATTACAAAATTTAAATTACACGCATAAATAAATAATAAATAATATACTTTATTGCGCATATAGAAAACAAAACAATTAAATAATAAAAGTAATAACAAATTGGAGGTCTTATCGCTAATGAGCGATCTCTTCCAGACAACCTTTGGGTAGAGGAGACTTTATAAAATTATTGAGTAGAATGTGCTAACTGAAATTTTACAATATAAGTATACATTTATAGCAATAGCTAAATTTATATACATATGAATAATAAATAATACTAATACGTACAAAAAATAAATATATATATATCAAATACTTAACAAAAAATAAAAATAAATACACAAACTACATACATCTTAAATAATATAGATGAATAAACAGTGTTCATGAGACAGCTTAAATTTTTAAGTAATGTGTGATTACGAGATTTTTAAATATTCTTAAAGTTTGTGCTTTTTTGACATCAAAGGGTAAACTATTCCATAGCCTTATGGCTGTGACAGTTAATGAGTCATTATATGCTTGCGAATAATGTGTTGGGGTTTTCAGCATCATGTTTGTAGTGGCGCGATGAGCTGTAGACCCTATAAAATTGAAACGCTCTTTCAAGTATAACGGAGTAGACGGATTGAACAGTACGTTGTAGAGAAGAAACAGAAAATGAGTATTCCGGCGAAGGCGAATTGGGAGCCACTTGAGTTTTAATCGAAATTCGGATATATGATCATATTTACGTAAACCAAATATGTATCTAATACATAGGTTCTGGAGTCGCTCAAGCTTATTTAATTGCTCCTCAGTAAGGTCAAGATAGCTAGCATCCGCATAATCAAGGACAGGTAGCAGTAGTGATTTAGCCAGTGCAATTTTAGTGGCAATGGGCAAGAAGTTACGCAATCTGCTAATGAATTTAGCTGTAGCAAATATTTTTCTGCTAACTTCTTTTAATTGTGGTTCCCACGAAAATGTCTGGTCTATGATGATGCCCAAGTTTTTTACAGCCTCGCTATATGGAATGACTGTTCCATTAATACTCACTTTAGGAAGATTTTGTAAATTAATCTTAGATATCATTCTTGAAGTACCCACAATGATAAGTTGCGTTTTATTTGGATTTACGTTTAGACCGTAAGAGGTACTCCAATCCATAATGCGAGCAAGATCGTTATTTATAATCGCAACTGCACTTTTTAGTTCACTAACTGGAGCCTGAGTAGTACGCATACTTCTTAATATTTAAGCAGAACCGAAAAAAAGGTCCACTACAGCTTTTCTTAACGCTAAAATGTTACTTGGGAGCGCGCCATAGAGGAGGCTTATGTGCAGCAGTGGACCAATATAAGCTGATATGATAAAGACAATGCGCGGCTTGAACACTCTGACAGTCGAGTACTGCTTCCACAAAAGTGCCACAAAACTAATACCCAAGCCCCAAGTAGGTAATATACTAAGGCATGCAAGTAAAGCAAAAACTATTTAAATTGAAAAGTTTAAAAGAAATGAATATGACTATGGAGTTCAATAAAAGATATGAGATATAATAATACTTGTGATCTTAAATCATTCAGTCACTTGTATGATATTAGTCGGATTAAGTGGGGTGATAAGATGTTCAAAAACATTTTGAGGATCCATATTATATATTTCCTTAAATATAGGTTTTTGAAACACCATTCTGACGCTTATTTTCAAAAGAAAAACCTATAGACCGGTAAAGTAGTGACGTCATAGTTGGGCGAGAATTTGGCGTTTCCCTACTTTACTCTGTGGTTTGACCATAAACAAACAAGTTGGAGAAATGTATATTGTCAAACAACGTCAAAACAGTATAGGCGCCATATTAAAATGACGTCACACTTTCACGGTCTATTAATACTGGCAGCGCATTGAAAAAATGTTTTTTTTTTACAATATATTTTTGAAACTCGAATTACTCGTCATCGAAATGAAAATATGAATGATCTTCTTCACTCTTCGGATCAATAATCTTGACGTTTTTATTGAATCTGTTTATTGTTTTGATTTCTTCTTCAGTTAATTTGAAATCAAAAATGTTGTAGTTCTGAATGATACGCTCTTTGTTCGTTGACTTCGGTATCGGAATTAATCCACGGTCGACCTGTAATATTCACAAATGGAAATAAACAATGTTTATTATGAAAACGGCATTAATGCTGCGGCATTTGAAGTTGAAGAAAAAATCTACAAAATGTCGCTGCTGGACAACTCCTGACTAGCCAAATGTGAAGACATAGGCTAGTCGAGAGCAAGTCTCCCTTCTCGCCACGCACCGCACGGGCACCTAATCATTGCGCTGTCTAGACACCTTCATTGGCCAACTGTACTAATGAAATGAATGCCGTAACTATGCATGTAAAAAGGCTCAAACATTTACGTATTTATGTGTGTATGTAATGTATGTATGGATATCTTTACGGTTTCATCCGCAGAAGATGGTAACCAGCGGCTTGACACACACCTACATCATAATCAGCTTCTTCTCACCATCCACTTTGCAACGCAATGTTGCGCGACAAAGAGTTTTGCGCGACTTGAGCCGATTGCCACAACAAGGTAAAAATCAATTTCTGGAAACCGAAACCGCACCTAGATTTATGAAATCCACTAGACAAATAAGATTTTTAGGTTGAAATATTGCAGGTTGTTACACATGTATTAAATTAATTACAGATGAATTATGACACCCTCGCAGCCTAGTTGGTAGTGTTGCTGACTGATATACTGAGGGTTTGGGTTCGATGCCCTACTAGGTAAATATTTATGAGATAAACATATATGTTTGTCTTGAGTCAGGGTGTATTTATGTTTGTTATATATGTATTTACTAAACAAAATGTAATATATATTTGATTTGTATCCGTTATCTAGTATCTATAACACAAGTTTTGCTGCGCTGTGTGTAATGTTAAAAAAAACATACCAGGTAGCGCAGCACTATCTGATGAGTAGTCTTTCCATACTTTTGAGCTATCTTCACCAAAGTTGGATCGTCAGATTTTGGGGGTGGAGTTTCCTTGCTGCGTCGGTGCACGAGAAATCCCATCGGACAATAGGCCATGACAGCAATGCCAAGCTTTTCACAATATGCCACCAGAGGTTCTTGAGTCAAAGTGGGATGAACCTAAGAATTTTTTGTGAATAAATATTGTTATAATTATAGTAACAGACCTTTCTAATTGAATTAATTAAATTGTTACGTGATTATGCGGTATCATATTCTTGGGTTACTTCTATTTTATGTTTTGGATTGGTAATTTATACACCAAAATTGTTGGGCACTAAACTACCTTATATTGAGATAAATATATTAACTAACTTTTTATTTTAACCAAGAGGCTTAAATATACAATGCTTGGTGATTCCTACATATTTGTAGTGGAGACATTGGGTTCGTGGGGTTCACAAGGGGGGGGTTAAAAAATCTAATAAACTCTTTCTTGAAAAATCCCATACTGTGATCCTTATGGTAAACCTTGGCAGGGAGCTTATTTCTCTACCTAAGCGTTTTTGGAAACCCACAGCTGGAAGAGGAGCCGATTGTCGAAATACAGCTTCTGATAATAAAGCTTAAGAATCTAACTGGCTTTATTTATTATCCATATAAATATTATATATGCAAAACTAATGCTTAAACCGCTGGACCGAGTATAATCAAATTTGGCATGGAGAAAGTTTGAGTCTCGGGGAAGGACATTAGAATATTTTTTATCCCAAAAAATATCTATAAAAAAATTCACCATACCAAATTTCATCTAAATCGGTTCAGCGGTTTAAGCGTGAAGAGGCAACAGACAGACAGAAAGACAGAGTCACTTTCGCATTTATAATATTAGTGTACATTTGGTATGGTGATAGTTTGAATCCTGGGGAAAAAAAGGGATAGATTTTATTCCGAAAAATTCATAAGTTCCCGCGGTAATAACTATAAAGCTATAGCTATAGTATGTCGATACGTCAAAAGACGTATTTGAAGTCTACAATCAGCATGGATAAAATCACAACCCAAATCGCCCTCGCCCAAGGTTGAGAGTAGGCTGTGCCCCAACAGTGGGAAAGTATGAAAGCTAGCAAAGAAAGGAGGATAAGGAACACTTTCGCTTACCTCAATTTCATTAACAGCTGGTCTAATGTCACTGTTCTCAATGACCCTGTCGAGCTGTTCCTTATTAAAGTTTGAAACACCAATAGACTTTGCTAATCCCATTTTCTTCGCATCTTCCATGCCCTTCCAAGTCTCTAAGTAATCAGTATCCACAAAGGTACCGTTTCTCTGGTCCAAAAGAGAACAAATAATTAAGTACTTGTCAACAAAGAGTCAATTGAACACTAGGTCCATTTAGCTAATCCAATCAATTTTGTAATAAAATGGAATTAAAACGCCAAATAACGACGCGTTTAATGTAATGGAACGCGTAAATTTTAAAAACTTATATAAACTTGTATACTTTGCCATCCCTTAAAGGTCTTTAAGCGCACAGCAAAGCTTTCAAATATGTGTCCAGATATTTAACATTCTTTCGTTTGTATTTTTTGTTCTAAAGCAAACAATGTCATAATTATTTTACTGTGATAGCAGTCCATATGGACAAACCACAAGAAAACACCGATTTAGTTGGTTTTGTGGTATGCCCTGTATTAAATCAAATGGTTAAAATTTGACTTTAACTCATATGAATGTCACAAAATAACATACTATACATTGAATTTTAGTACATTACATTTATAAAAAAAATACAACTATATAGATAAACTTAAAAAGCAAAACCTTTATCAAATGCAAAATTTGAACCAAACCGTTACAGCCGTTTACGAGATACGTAAATATACATATAATATGTACAAGAATCGTTCATTCAAGAAGTTAGTTTAACTTGGACTATGTTAGATTAAAGTTCATAGACCGTTGATAAGACGTCATTTGGTCAAATCTATTCAAAATAGTCATTTTTTTTATAACAAGTGGACCGCTCTCTGTTTCTACATGTTTGTAAAGACATTTTCACCCTAATACTTATTTTACTAATGTATGAATAAGCAACACGTTTGAGTGGCTTACCAGTAAAGTCATTGGCCAGTGTATGAGATACAAGTCCACGTAGTCCAGACCTAACCGCTGCAAGGACTGTCTCAAAGTTGGCACCACCTTATCTCGTGCATGTCTGTTGCTTGGCAACTAAAAAAAACACACCATCTACCTTTAAGGGTACCGAAGTCAACCTTATAGTTTCATGTCTGTCCGCAGCTTAGCTCAAAGAATCTTGGCAGGTACTAGATTTTTGTCATTTTGTATATTAAGCACGCCAACCAAGTGGTAAAATAAAAATTCATTCCGTGGTGTTTTATTTTATATTGCAGGTGTATAAAAACCATCTTTGGATTCAGGGATCCGTTTAGGATCCTTATTTTTGTTAATCAAGTGTGTGTGTGTGTGTGTGTCCCCTGCCAACTTAATGTTTGTTTTTGGACATGTGAAACAACTAACAAAGTCAAAGGCTACCACAGCTAATTAGGATTTCCAAGTTAACGTGTAGTAGTCGACCGACTTCTAAAATGTGCTTGGAAAAGTAAAAAAAATTTACGGGCGACTACGAAAACCTACACTGTGCGTGACTCAATATGCAACATCAATCATCCTAAAATTGTATAAAGATTACCTACCTAGGATAAAATACTAGCACCTGATTGCAGTACCACCCACCGGTTTCAATTGTAAATCACTCCAACACGCACAAAAAAATCATCGAAATCGGTTCAGCCGTTTCAAAAGAGTTCAGTTATATACACACGTAGAGAATAATTATATGTGTAACTAGCTTCTGCCCGCGACTTCGTCTGCGTAGACTTTTGAAAAATATGACAACAATTTTACCTTTCATAATATCGAAATTCGCATACAAATTTTCATTCCCTATTTTACCGTCTAGGGGGAAAATTATCTTCCCTAGAAACAATACTAGATCGCGTTCAGCATAATTTTTTATTTTTATCTCTATAATCTGTGCCATAGACTAAGAGACCGGGAGATAGTGACAGAAAACACTGGATGATTTGTACCAGTATGGCGGTTCTTCAGGGGTCTAACTACATAATGACGAAAAAAAAATTATGGTCATAGCGCTGGTACCGGCGGCCCAATGGCGTGGGCGAAAGTCGAACGTGTCGGATAAATTATGTTTGTCGAACGATTTGTTCCACAAAAATCCTTGTATTTTCCGATAGTCCATAAAAAAAAATTAGGCGGTAGCGTAATGCCATACTTCTCCGGTGTGACTTACAGCCCGCCATACCGACGCGAACACATTAATTTAAAAAAAAACAATTCAACTATTTGTAGCAAGCTAATTTTTGCACAGCTAATCATCGTCGAGTAGCCATTCACGCACGTCACCATGCCATACTTTTCGGACGGTTCCAAATGGCCGCCATACCGCCGCAAAGGAGTAAATTTTTTTTTTGCAAAACGATTTTTACCACCTTGAATTTTTTTTTCAACAGTTTCTGTCTGATCATAAATAGAAGTCTGATAATGCCATACCTGTAGGAGGTGGCAAATGTGTACAATTTTCTATGTCTTGTACCTTGAAAACCCGTCGAAATATCAAGTATGGTGTCCCTTTTTCCCCCTATTAGAAGTATGGCAAATATAGTAATGGTCAAATTGCATCATATAATTTCCAAAAATCCAAATGCCATACTGGTACAAATCGTCAAAAAAACTGAGTAGTAGTAAAAAACCCCTGAAGAACCGCCATACTGGTACAAATCACCCAGTATTTTCTGTCACTAGCTCCCGGTCTATAAGCAACAGCCTCGCAAAGTTGACCACTGTCCAGAAACAGAAACAAAAGCTATGTGGCTAATACGTGTCTTTTTTGTTTTCTTTTGTCTTTCGCGATGGTTTCCGATAAAAGATCATTTTTGTATGCCGAGTAGCGCCACATGCAATTTGAACATTTACCTTGGACGTGATAAACAAGTCTTCCCTTTTGATAATTCCCTGATTGATGACGTCAGCGATTCCCTCGCCTATCTGGACTTCGTTCCCGTATGTCTCTGCAGTGTCTATGTGTCTGTAACCGACGGACACTGCAGTGTTTATGGTCGCACGCATTTTAGGGATGCCATTTCTCTGAAAACATGAAGTCAAATTTCATTCGTTACTAATTCTGATATTGTGTGTATGCTTAGAGCAACATGGCTCCTGTCCCGTCAGGTCTGGTGTATATGAGATATATTTGATATGTACATGAGAGATCGATAATCTATATCAAAGTTTATAAGTCATGAAAAAATAATTAATAATAGCCCGATCGGGCTAGTCACAAATAGGTTTTTTAATTGCAATAACTACCGACAGGAATTTTAATGCTGGGACCTTTAGAGTGGATCATTCATAGTCTAATTAAAAAAACGGCCAAGTACGAGTCGGTCTCACGCACTGAGGGTTCCTTACGTGCACCATTTACGTAATTTACAAAAAGTGTGCAGCTAAATGGACACCCATCCAATTGCTTAACTTTGAATATCGCTTCCAACAAACAAATGTGTTACTGTTTCGCTTAATAATAGCTAGGTGGCGCTTTAACGATGATTTAAGATGGTAAATGGCTCGAGCCCGTCTCACACTTAGCCGGTTTTTTCACACACACTATGGTCACTGCAAGATTGAAGCTTGTATGTGTTACTGTTTTTACGATAGAGCAACTATATAGCCTGTACCACCAAATATTGTTTTTTATTTATTAAGTATTAGTATTCAGAATATTATAATTTTATGGTTAATAATCTTATATTGAATACCTGTTTTACCCAAGTACCAAATTCATCTAAGTACTTGGTAATGGAATTTGTACGAAATTTTTACTTTTACGACTACATGTTTTACGTAGTTGACTACTACTCCTTAAGCTGTAAAGCCGACTTAGCTGTGATAGTTTTCCACTTTATTTAGTTATATATGGTACTCCCATGATTTTTTTCACACACCCAAGAACAGCCATTTAGCTGGCAGTGGGGAAGCGGGTTCTATCAAAATTTGCACTATAAAACTTTATCATTTGGCAAACGCATCGCTGAATCGGAAAATGGTTCCCACACATCCAATACTCACCTAATATTTTTAAACAAGCTATCCATCGACAGCCCACCAAAATCTAGATCTTTGAGGTTGGCATTCCATTTTTAGTCAAATATACAATTTCCACAGGTATAGATTGTCAAATTTTTAATTATCTTTATAATTTTAATTTAATTTACAAGAAAATCCCCATCTTTATTATGATTAAATACCCTATTAAAGACGTGTTAACCTTTATTTTAATTTAAATAATTTTGTATTCCTCATAAAATAATACAAGGTGAAATCTTACCAACACTCTTGTATTTTCAAATCTAGTTGGTCTAGTATCAGTTTGAGGTCAATTCGTAGTTTACATATTTGCATTAAATTAGTCAATTGATTATGGAATAATTAAGTAAATTTTAAAAGTAGGTAAGCTAGTTGTTTTTTATACTTTTAGGGTTCCGGACCCAAAAGTTGCCAATGGAGCCCTATTACTAAGCCTACGTTTTGTGTGTCTTTCTGACCATTAAAGTGCTCTATCTTTCAAGACGGAGTAGGTAGAAGCCTGAAATTTTCGCAAAATATGTGATATAATGGCGGATTACCTAAAAAATAATAAAAAGTTCAAAAGTAAAAATTTAAAGGAGTCATCATACAAGAAACACGTTTTGGTTATTAATACGTATAATCTTTAATCTTGCAGTAATTGTAGTATGAGCTCCAAAGTATAACAACATATAATAAAACCCAGCCAAGTGTGAGACGGACTCTAGCCATTGCCATCTTACCTATCACTGTCATCCAGCTAAAATAGTCTAGATTATTAGGAGAAACAGTTTGTTTAATCAGGCTTGGTCAGTCATTGCATGGGGGACCGCTTAGCAGAAAACTTTATGTTGTTGTTTGTCTTCGTAAATTACGTAAATGGTGATACGAAACTACGGAACCCAAAGTGCGCGAGTCCGAATCGAACTTGAACAATTGTAGATTTTCCTCTATCAGTAAGTATAGATTTGTAATTGGATTAAATTATATATGTCATAACATATATGTCTATTCGTAAGTCCTCTTATATGTATCTTGAAAAACACTGTATCACACATACACTTTTTTTCGATATGTTCTTGGGCTAGGTTCTAGTAAGTAGTTATAGTGGGCCACCCGAGAAAAGCTGCTTGCGTGTCGGCCAGTTTCAAACTAAAAACTATAATTTCTAAATAATTTTAATTTTTTTACTTACTCCAGCAGTACCCAAGGCAATTATAGGAATTCTGTTGCCGTCATTCAGTTGTTTACTCGGCGCTAGTTGTAGCGACATTACTGCCTGTAAATACAATATAAAATTATTTACATGTACGTCAAGTAAGTCATCAATCAATTCATTACATACGCACTGGATTTCAGCCCAAACCGTGAGAGTGTTGGATCCCTATGGAGCCCAATTTGAAATGATCATCCGATACGAAATTCTTTGACACACTTTTTTTTAACACATTAGATTAACTTACTAGAATATTAATGAAAAATGGCGCGATTCCGTTTTTTGGAAGTAAATAATAAATATAAACTATCACTGAAGTAGATACTGGCCAACGAAACCGCCAATAGCTTTTATTTTGCTAAGAATTAAAAAAATGTTACATAAAAAATTTTTTAGATTGCTTTAAGTCGTTGGCTAAATGGCTACCCTATGTATTATTTCTGGATTACCACTTATCAAATAAATAATATAAAATATATACTAACATTAATTGTTGTCAATAATAAAATAATCTTGGTTTGAGACACCGCCATCTTGTTGAAGGGCGTCCGGCCTATTGTACGATTTCCTTTGGGTTATTAACAGGGGTTTCTAATCCACGGCTCGCGGAGTGATTTTTACGGCTTGCCGACTTTGTTAAGTCGTTCATGATTTGCTATAAAACATAAACTTACTTAACTTTCTTAACTTCCATCATGTGACAAAAAAGACTATTCCACTAAATTTAAAAGTATTACTTTAATAAGCGATTTGCGTTGACGGTATTCATATGTAAATAAAACTTTTTAAATTATCAAAAAATACCAAAAACTGGTAAAATGTCTGACCCACAAAACGGGTGAAACGAATGACCGTCCCTAGGCTGACGTCACAGCGCCTAAGATCGAGAATTTCACGAATAAAAGGTAGTTTATCTTAATAATGTTTTATATTTTTTCTAACATAAATCTAAAAGTTGTAATATATAGAATATCTGTCAAAAACGGCCACTGAAGTGATATCTACAATTTGCAGATTTCCCTAGAGACAATACAAAACGTTTTAAAAATAGTTTATACACATACAAACTAAGTAATAAATTTCAGTAGCAAAAAGAACTCAAACATGTCCATTCGAGGCGCTAATTGATATCAGAGGGTCCCTAACATCCACTTGTGCCGTGAATGGTAATTTTTGGTTACCAATTAGAACAAAGCGAATATCAAACGCACAGATTTATCCTATAAAAATAGCTCATAACCAGTTATATCTGGAGAAGCACATTTTTAAAATTTACTTTGTACCGACAAAAAGGGAATTATAATGCAGTTACAGTGTCAGTCCATGCAACTCTTAATATAGATTTTTTTTATCAGACATTTATTAACTAATCAAGTCGGTGGTAGTCTAGTGGGCTTGGCGTGAGCTTCGCGTCACACTCGATATAGTATATTTCATCACGAATGCGGAAAGCGTGTCATTGCAAAGAGTTCCGACAAATGTCTACCCGAGCCGAGACGCAGCCGAAGGTGAGGGTTGAAAATCGGAATAAGTTGCAATGACGGTTCCGCGCGTATACTGAACAACTATTTTTAATACAGTTGCGAAAAAATGAAGCAATTTAATAAAATAATAAAAACACAATAAACTCAACTAACTAAAGAGAATTTTTGGAAAATGGCGCCAATTGTAAAAGAATATAAGCAGAGATTTTTTTTGTTTTCTTCACCCATTCTTGGTAGGCAAAGGGAACTATGCTCATACAGCCAAGCCTTCAGTAGATTTTTTTTATTGATATGAAATTAAAATTAAATTTAATGAGATGAAATGAAATGAAACCTAACCTAACTCATTGAATCAAATCATTAAATCTGATATTGAAACAAATTAGTAGCTTCTTTTTAGATATATTTGCATGAATCATAAAAACTTCTATGAATTTTTTTTAGTTAAAACTTCGTGGTTTTTTTTTCTTTTTAATAGACATTTTTTTGATACTTGGAGAGACAACGCACGAGTTCGGAAAAGGTAAAGAAAAAGCTCGAACGCTATACCTCCCTGCAATACGCCACTTTTTGAGCAACCGTATTAAAAAATAACTTTTACTTATATTGCGCCCAAGGTGAGGGTTGGCTGGTGCTTCCAACAGTGAGTACGTTCGAAGGCTGGTTACCACAGAGTACATTGTTTACAAAATGAAACAAACAGCAACCAACTACACAACTTAATGTGCAAAGTCATGTGAAATAATAGGCTCAACTAAGGACGTGGATTAATTCGGCCCATAACTATTTATGCTTGGATAGCCCTGATCTATACTATTAATGCTGTTACAACCTAGTTACTGGTCTAACAAGTTTTTATTCATTGAGAGATTGCTTGAAAGCTTATATTAATAATATATATATTAATAAATTTCGAACCTTTGAAACCTTTGTGTGAAAAATAAATCACTCATATATTTTTTTTGCATATACTCAAATTTTACAAACAGATACAAAATCAATACGTTGCTGCTATATTTATTTAACTCAGTAGCGTATATTAAGATACGCTACTGCTTTAAATCCTTCGTAATGATTAAAATCTAATAAAGATAAATAATACATAATAAATTAATGTTCCTAAATAGAAAAACTCTTAACCTGTGCAATATTTTGTATAATAAATATATTGACTGTTTTGTTTTATTTCCCGACAACTTCGCAATATTTTATAAATTCACACTTTATGTGCCAATATGTGAAGTAACTCCAAGGTCACTTCGAGAAACCATATGACATTGCATTTCGTACTCGATGTGGCTAGTTACAGTATTTTTAGCGCGGGCATAGAAGAAAAATACGACGTTGCCAGCGGGCGGACGATAGACCGGAGAGAACGATGCTGGCCGCTCTGTGTCGCGCCGCGTCTCATGGTCATTCTTTCTAATAAACTGTAGTTTTTATTTTTTTCTGCCTCGGATACTAAAAAGCGTCATTTTGTACTCGGTACGAATTATTCCATTTATATATACATGTACAATGCAACATTCTTTTTCTGAATTTTGGTGTTTTGTCCGTAGTCTCGCTGTCAAGTTCACACCATTTCAAAATGGCGACGGCAGTTTGCTTTTTTTACCTTTACCAACGGGTCAGAAAAGTTTATTGTAGTGTGTAACTACAACAAACTACTTTCAGATTTCGACACTCCACACAGATCCCATTTCCAATTACTATAGAATTATTTTTATGGTTTTTTAATAAATACGTTTAGCAAGTATGTTTTATTCAACCAAGTTCTTAAACTGCGCCACATCTTA
Source organism: Apoda limacodes (assembly GCA_946406115.1). Taxonomy (NCBI): domain Eukaryota; kingdom Metazoa; phylum Arthropoda; class Insecta; order Lepidoptera; family Limacodidae; genus Apoda; species Apoda limacodes. The sequence goes on from OX291559.1 coordinate 17,794,680, forward strand.
CATCCATAGCATTTAGCGATTACTAAGAACAGCCGTGACCATTAACCGTAAGGATTATTTTTACCATTTTGGTACAGAAAGCTAGTAAATAGACAAGAGTTAGTTAAACACGCACATTGATTAGGCGTTAGATAATTAATGTAAGTAAAAGAAGAAATGTAACCTTTGATCAAAAATAACCTCTCAATCGCTTCGCATTGTTGCGGAATCGAACTAAAAAATGTTATATAAAGAAGTAAATAATCCATACTAATCAAAAAGATGTCGTAGGGGTCCCATGCTGAAAACAAAACAATAACACTGCCTACATATTATGGAAAATAAAGGTCCCTACATAGCACAAGATGAAACTTGTATTTGGGCCCCTGTTGCGCGGACGGTTGTGCGCAAAACCGCATACCAAAAAAGCATACCTTACAGAAGCATATTTTTCTCCCACGACGGCACGGAGAAGCGAGAATGCGTTTAGGGTGAGAGATGGTTGTTTGTACAAACCAATGTTGCCATTTATCTTCAAAACGAATTGTCCGATTTTGAAGCGGTTTTCAGTAATGGGTTCGTGGTTGATTGAAGCTGGTGCTTAGATGGGTGTTACGGTGGTAACTCACTAGGGGGCGCTGCAGTAAACATTTGTTTGTGCTATTTACTTCCAAAACTGCTTTTCCGATTTTTAGTAATGGATTTGTGGTTGGTTTGTGATGGTTCATAGATAGGTGCTACAGTGGTAATTTACTAGGGGGCGCTGCAGTTAACATTTTTTCTTCGTAAAAATGAGTCTGCTCGTGTTTGCTATGTTGGATACTCTAAATCAAGTCATCAGTCAATACTCTAAATTGGCAACTTTAAGCTGTTCAGATGACGGAACCAAGAGGTGGATACTGGAACTCTTCAATGGCTACTAGCAAACCTTTCGTGTTTGGGCTCGTTAGATTGGTTTTCACGAACCTCTTTCATTACGCATGGTGGCGAGGGTCTGATGATGGATCCACAAGTAATATAGTGGAACTCCTTAATGGTTTCTAGTAAAACCTTTGTGTTTGGGCTCATTTGATTTGTTCATTTCATTCATTAGCCAGAAGGTATCACTCCTTTTATATTAGTCACTACATTAAATAAACTCAATGGAATTCGATAGGTAAGTATTTCTGTAAAAAGTAGTGACGTAGAAACTCTAAAAATACTAAATAAAAAATAAATAAAAACCCACGTCGTTGACGGTTTATGCACAAAATATAAATGTAGAGTAAAGACTAAGGCAACTTTATGGCCTTTCTTCTGTTTCCTCGGTTTGCGACCGGCGTAATGTGCATCTCAATCGCTCTAATTTTTCCAACGCTTTGCTATTATGAAAGCTGTTAAAAAGCTTTCTTTGATCTAGATCAGTTATTACTACACCGTCTAAAGATCGTACTCTACTTAGCGATCCAAGTCCAAGATATATAACCGCCTTATCGACTATATTGCCCTGACTTCATATTTTTCCAGAACCGTTAGTCCCTTGAAATGATACACTCGCTGGAACTACGTCTACCCAACAATTTGACGATTATGATAGAGCTACAGCTGAATGTTTTGGACATCATATCAAGTTATCTTTTTCATTCTAAGTAGGTAATGATATCGATTTAAATCAAAGTACCGAATAAAGAATAGTAGTAATATATCATATATTATCACTATGAAATAAACTATATAGATATGTATTTAATATAAACATATACATGCTCTCTAAAAAGTCTGAAAAAAAAATTTGAAAAACCCACGACGGTTGAAACGTAATCGAAAAAGGATAAAATAATTTTGACCTTTGACTTAACAAGATTACGTAACGAAAGATAATTAATCTTAAAAGCTTTTTAAATAGATTTGATCTCTCGGAAAGTCGGTCATATAAACAATGGAGTACTAGTTTTTATAGCACTTCCTTACGTGCCTATTTGTTTCTCAAAGATATACTTAGATGTGGCAATAATGAATAACATATTCAACTACCTATGAACTTAATAAACAACCAAAGAATATCCGTCGGGGGCTGCCATTTCTATTTCAAATTTCAACTAAAATGAAGATATCCTGTGTCGTCATAAAACATCTTCAATAATTATATTCACGTTACTTTAAAACATAATAGATTCAATTAATAGAGGTGATATTATGTATAATAATAAAATATATAATAAAATTATTAACTGTATCAATATTCATAAAAGAACAGGATTTATTGTAAACACAATAGAAAATATACCTAAAGCTATCTCACAATATTTTTTTATTACTTAATAATAATGAATAATTATTTTTTCTCGATACATACTTGTTAAGCTGAGTTGCAGGTTCAAGTCCTGGCTTGAAGACATATTACACTTACACTTAGCTATGATAAATAATAAAAATATTTGTCTATATCATATATTAATAGTCCTTCCAAAAGCATTAAAAAAATTATAGAAAAATCATTTATTAACAATATTTAACAAAAGATGTTGATACATTTTGGTTTTATTCAAATGGATAATTTGGATAATCTTTCCATCCGGGAACTCCAATAACTCTCTTATTCGTATTAAGTGTGTTTATAGCTGATATGTCATCTTGACTCAATTTAAAATCAAAAATATCTATATTTTCTTTTATACGTTCCTTGCTGGTTGATTTAGGAATAATAATAAGATCTCTGTCGATCTGAAAAACAAAAAAGGCAATGTATGTTAAGATTATTATTATAATAGTTAATAAGGAGTTCGTAGCCCTTCTGCACGTGTTTATCGATAACTATGAGTTTGCCAAGTGATGGGTGTTATGGGCGGCTTAAAACTCTGATGGTCGAGTTGACGCTAGCTCTCCAACTCCTGTTAATCTGTACTGAGAAATCCAAGTTAACTATTCTCAAAGCCACCTTCCTCAAAAGAGAGACCACCGGCTGAGCCTTTACCGTGTGCGAAAGAGATTATCTCATAATAATTTTGACGATTCAAAATAGTGTATTAGTCATTTGAATAATAATAATTGAAAAAAGAGCACTTATTAAATTGCAATTATTAAGTTAATTAATTATTTTTTATTTAGCGGCGCTTTGTCTGTTACCCTCGCCATGGAGCACCTTTCTGTTCGGCAAACGCTTACGAGGTGTTCTGAGAAATTGTTCGAAATGAAGTCCACTGCTACTGTCTACCATCGCCCCGCTCGCCATAGGCAGGAAATGCATCCTCTTATGAACGCGATTTACGAAGTTAAAGAATAAACTCCCTACTAAGTTTTTCTTAGGCACTACAGTATGAAGTTCTTTAAGAAAGAAGTGACTAGATTTCAAAGAGCCCATAACACGGGAGTAATAATAAATAATTGCAAGCGACCATAAGCTACGGTAACCGCTTAACATGAGGCGAACAGTATGTCAACTTGGTGGTTAAAAAACCACTACCAGCGCCAAAATGGCGTCAATCAAATTGTCTCATTATAATGTTGTTCATAACCTGTCCAGTGTCTAATATTTATATAGAAGTTAGAGACTTCTATCAACATCATGTTTTATTGAACCATACCTTAGCTTAAGTTTATATATGAGGTTCATTACAGAGAATTATCATGTTGACAATTTTTTTTTTAATTTGATATAAAATATTTTGATTTAAGTCAGTGCAATCATAGGTGCTTTATCATTCTTCAACAGGAAAGTATGGCGTATACACTGACTGACGCAAAATTCACGATTCAAGATAAATAACAATTATTTTAGCATAAATATACATATATAAATTGGTTCGGTAGAATGTTTTTTTTATTTTTGAGAATTTATACATAAAGATTATTATTGCGTCTTTAAAAAAATCAAGTTTTTTTAAAAAAAATTCACTCTTTTCAGTTTTAAGATTGCTTCCGCAATGCGGTTTTATGTAAAAAGGCGTAAAAATGTGAGGTATAAGCGTTCACACCGCTGAATTATTTCCGCCGCGGAAAAACGCGACTACAGCCACATTTTCCTGGGCGGAATAAAAACCGCGTCTGAAATGTGGTGTATGGAATTATATCAAAGCGTTCGCACTGTGGCTGTCCGCGCTTAGTTTTTTCTCGCCAGTGACAGCAGAGAATTTTATGAGCGTATGTGATATACGAGCCTTTTTGACGTAGGAGTTCATCAAATAAATCGATTGTCATTCTAAAATAATTTACAATATTTCCGTAATGTTCTCTAAGATTACTGTTAAGAGGAAGCACCCAGTATCGATATGCATGGATTCTCAAAAGAGAATTTAATAATGTTTGAACTATGATTCATGCCCAGAGAGCATTTGTACAAGCATATCCACAACCAAGGCTGAACACTTACTAAATATCTTAACACAACTTGAGATGTAGTTTTCCCATATTTGCTAGCAATGTTAACAAGTACTGGATCGTTCAAACGAGGCTGGGATGAGGAAATCTTTCTTGTCACTAAAAATCCGAAAGGACTGTATGCCATGACTGCTACTCCCTGTTTGTGACAATGGTTTACCAAGGTTTCTTGCGTAAGGGTGGGGCTAACCTGTAAAACAAAAAACATACAGTTATTTACAGTGCGAATATACGTTAAAGACTAGCGGTTAAAAACAAAAAAAAATAGAGGTCGTTTTTTTTTCTATAGCGTTTTTGGTAGTACAAGCCATTACGTATATGTTCTTCTATAAAGGGATAAATTTTTAACCTTAAATATTGACGAAATTGATTTTTTCCATTTAAAAGAGTGTCACTTCGTATTGGTCAGCCTCGTAATTGAATTCCATTTTGACAACATTCATAGTAGTAGGCATAGATTTAGAAAGTATTTGCTAACGTTTTTACCGTTCCCCTCGAGCATATATTTTGTCAATTTGTTCAACTGCAACATCTATGTATAAACTTTAAAATATCTAGGTGTAAAAGATGTGTTCATATTATAACATGGATACGGACGATACAGTGTGTGTCTTGGGATGAATGAACTGAGATAATTCGTATCCAATTTAATCGTTGACCTGTGACAATGAATGTAAATAAACAGGAATAGATACCTACGGTATCGCGCTCTCTGAGTAGGTAACCGAGATTTCGTAGTCTTAGTCAGTGAGTGGTATTTGTAGAGTTATCATCAACGAAATTAATTATAATTAAGTTATTTTTAGGGTTCCGTACCCAAAGGGTTAAAAACGGGACCCTATTACTAAGATTTCACTGTACGTCCGTCCGTCCGTCGGTTCATCTGTCACCAGGCTGTATCTCATGAACCGTGATAGTTAGACAGTTGACATATTTACAAAATATGTATTTTTGTAGCCGCTATAACAATAAATACTAAAAAACAGAATAAAACAAATATTTAAGGGGGGCTGCCATACAACAAACGTGATTTTTTTTTGCCGTTTTCATAGATAATGGTATCTTCTTCCTAAAAATCCTTCTTGCGCGAGTCCGACTCACACTTAGCCGAATTTCTTAAGACATGTAATGATGCAGAATTACAGAAATGCTCGCTTGAATAAAATTAAAAAAATTGAATGTTAGAATTTTTATATTTGCTGCACGAACCATGTTAACAAGTTAAAAGTTTGACTCTTCGTTATATAAGCGTTGTGTCTAACAGCCACTTTAGTCCATTGAAATGTTAAATAAGCTTTGCATTTGTTAGAGAACGCAATTTTTTTTTGGTACATGTGCGGGGGTACGTAAAAAAAACGCGCCTACAGACTCTACCTCATAGGCGGCGGGGAAAAGAGTTGGGAATGAAAAAGTAAAGTTGTACGAATTAAACAAAAATTTTTTAAGAATATATTTACAATTAAAAAAAAACAAAAATAAATTAAACAATTCGTTTTGACCGGATACTCATGAGCATTGTCGAACCCGGTCAACTTTGGAGCGCTGTAACAGCGTTTTAAATGAATGAAATTAAAAAAATTACAGAGAAAAATTTTCCTCAAAAGATCATCTACAAGATTGGTCTAAGATAATTTTTTTGTAAAATGTATAAAAAAAAGTTATAGAGCAAAAAATAAATTTTTTATAAAAAAATTCTCACCTTTTTTCTTATAACTTCTTTAATTTTTAATTTGGGGCAAAAAGTAATATAAACATATTTATAGGCAAAACAATTTGCTACTAATTATGTCTTTACGAATTTTTTGTAAGACGCATAGTTTCCGAGATATCGCGAAAAAAGTGTTTTCACCCCTTTTTCCAAGATGGCGGCCGGATGACAAGGGTGACGACCCCTCAAACTTGAGGTTAAGCTTCTATTGACACCCCTCACATGTCCAAAAGATAAAATTGCGTCCTCTAACAAATGCAATATTCGGTCCTTAAATTGTAACATTTCAATGGACTACTTGTACAGTCAAGGAATATAATTCCCTACCCATTTCATGGAAATGTCGTTAGACATTCTAAATGCATTAAGGTCGAAAATTCTATTTCAGTAAAAGTATTGAAATGTCAATACGTATTATTTGTCACTTCACATTACAGATAACCTCTTTGCGAAAAGTTATCATTTGCCTAATTACGAACATGTGTCAGTGTCTATCATGAAAATTGAAAATAATTTTCAAATACGTTATTAATTTGAAAAATAAAATGCTTGCTGCTAACCGTGATGTATTAAGGGCACAAATAGTGCAGCTACACCAGGAAGGAATAGGGATTCATGAGATAACACGTCGGTTAATTGTGAGCAGAGACACAGTGCGAGCGATACAATGCTGAAGGAAACCTTATTGTTCTACGGCAAAATAACCATCGCCCGCTTGCAATAACTGAAGACCAACGCCGGTCAATGCAAAGGCAATGCATTCTGGATGGCTTTACGTCAACGGGACGATTTGCGGATATGTTTGACGTTAACCCTAGAACAATAAGTAATTGCCTACATGCTATGAATTTACACCACAGGCGGCCTGCGAAAAAAATTGCCTTGACCGAGAATCATAAATTAGCCCGACGTCATTTCGCCCACTAGTATTTAAATTTTGACTACAGCTTTTATTGACGAAAAGAAATTTTCAAGTTCTCAAACAGGAAGATTACACTTGTGGCGGTTTGATCGAACCCGGTACACAGAAAACCACGTCGTGGCTAATCATGCATCTGGACGAATTACTGCAAACATTTCGGGTTGGATTTCTTCAGCTAGTGTTGGAGAACTCGTGCATTTGCCACCTAGAGCAACCGCTCAGGACTATGTAGACCTGTTGGATGAAAGTGTGTTTCCGACTTTACGAACTTATCATCCGCAACAAGAAGTTCCTAAAACAGAGCAAGACAACGCAACCATTCACACCGCTAGAATTGTGCGAAACTGCTTCAGGCACAACCAAGATCATATCAATGCTATTCCTTGGCCTGCAAAAACTGCTATTAATTTGAAAAATATAAATTTGAACCCTATAGTGAATCTCTGGGTCCAAAGACATAATGGTCCAAAGATGGAACAATCAGAACGAAAGAACTCCTGAAGCACTTATCAATCACTGTCATAGTGTATGGGAAGATTTCCGTGGCACTAATATATGTGAACAATTTATCTCATCTATGCCGGAACGCCTTTTGGACGTCATTCAAAATGTTGGTGGATATACGCGTTTTTAATTAGAACTTTTTTTTTATTACTATTTAGTTTATTTTATTCGTCTCGTTAAAAAGTGTCTTTATAGTTTTTAATTAAGCCTGCTCAGTGATTGAGTCAGAAATAATGTTTTCGTTTTATTGTTTTTGTTAAATTTTTCGTTTTGTATAAAATTGTGTTTTTATTGAATTACTAGACTTTGCCAGCCCGCTCCGCCCGCCCTAAATTCGGTTATCGGCGTGGGACTCCTTTATTTAATCACAGTATTAATACTGTGATTTATTCTTTAATTACATTAATGAAGTCTGCTATGTCAAGCTGTAGCTATAGCTATAGTTAAAGCTCGGTTATAGTTATTCCCGCGGGAATTTTTGAATATTTCGGGATAAAAATAGCCTATGTGCTATTTCAGGATCTAATCTATAAGTGTGCCAAGTTTCATCCCGATCCGTCCAGTGGCTTAAGCGTTATTGAGTAACAAACATCCATCCATACTTTACAAACTTTCACATTTATAATTAGTAGGATAACTTTCATCGGTTCTGCTAGTTTTTGGATAGATAAATTTCATATCAATATCATATAACGGAACTAGCGAGATGACAAACGAATCCGGACTCCAGTTTTAGCAATGGCCATGGCGTCCTTAAGTTGAGTTCGCCATGTCAACGTAGTTAATCTGTTGCCTAGTTACTAATATAAAACAATGCATGTTATATGTGAAAGTAACGTCCTGCTCTAGCTAGCTCTTATGGTGACAGTTTGCTATGCGTTATTGAACCTTAGGTGGGTTGGAAATTAAATTCCATGACTGTATCAAAAAGGATATTTCGAAATCAGTAGCGTATTCCAGGCACAAGCTAAGCGTTCTAAAAATAGACTTTAAGACTAGATTTACATAGGATTTCTACGAAGCACACTTTTGAAATATATTTTGCATGAAGAGTGGTTAAAAATATATTAATTAGCCCCATATACTGAACCCTAGCGCCACCCCAAATTATTATTTATTTCTTATTCGTACAAAGCGTTATTTAAAAAAGTGGAAAAATGAAAAATACTGACTTGTCATTCATTATCTTTAATAATAATTGTATTGTTTGTAGAACACGTCTGTGGGTTTTATATCAGGTTTCTGATCAAAGTGGTCGTCCTTCGAAAATACTCGAATCAAAAGTCAAGACACATTCCACAAAAAATATAAAATGTCATAAAGTTGTGCAACTTCAACGTCAATGACTAGTTCGTATTTTTAATTTTTTATTTTTTCTAAACAACGCTTTGTACGAAGAAGAAATAAATATTATCCAGTGGCGTCGCTAGTGTGTAGTATAAAGGGCCTTAAGTATATGCATACAAAAAATTACCACATAACAATAACAATAACAATAACAATAACAATTATCGTAACTTCGGTAGTTTAGTTACAATAGTAAAATTTGAAGGTACCTCAATCTGATTAACAGATGGTTTGACATTGCAGTTCGCTATCAGTCTATCTAATTGTGTACTGTTAAAATTGGAAACTCCAATTGACTTCGTAAGACCCAGCTTCTTCGCCTCCTCCATACCTTCCCACGTCTCCAAGTAATCAGTATCGTCAGGAACACCATTCTGGAATAATTATAACATTAAATTATTACTATAAATAAAAATTATTGCATATGTCGGGTGTCACGGTTTTTATCCTCCTCTTGCCAACCACTTTAGTCCTGCGTGACAAGTTGGTGGTGAGCCTATCGCAATGCTGCTTTTGATTCTAATGTGGTTTTTCCTAGGTTATTAATTACCAGCTTCAAAATAATAAGTGGTAAAAGGTGAGACCAGGAACAGAATAATGCTCTCTTTGCTAATTCTTGACTACATGTTACAAGTTACATGAAGTAAGTCAGAATTTGAGATGCAGTTCAGTCTAATAAAATATTTACCCCTCAGCCTACTACAGTATGAAGGACTCCTATAAAGTTTCTTCAATATTACTAAAAAGATTTCTTTATTTACCTAATATCATATAGCCAACAATAGGTTTCAACATTTTAGATCAAATAGTTTCTGTTAAAAAGGATGACAACACAGATGAACAGAAAACACTAAGTAATACCTAAGTATTTAATTATTTTTTTTGGATAAAATGAAATAAACAGACCAATACCTTAATAGATACTGGAAAATGGATCAAGTAAAGGTCGACGTAATCAAGATTAAGCTGAGCGAGGGACTCCCGAAGAGCTGGCAGTACTTCTCCTCGAGCGTGTTTATCGTTGTACAACTGTAACAGGAAATGTTTGAACACTGAGTCGAATTTATTGCAAATAAAAGGAGCCTATGGCCCAGTACACTTGTCTATCGAAAACAAGCAGTTCAATACCAGGATGGGTAATTTAAGTGCACTTATTTTAATTTCACTGTGCTTCGGAAGGCACGTTAAGGCGTTGGTCTTAGCTGCTGGCGACTGGCTTGACAATATCCACCTATTCGAAATGGGCTAGCAGGATGGACTAAATGTCCTAAGCCTCCTTCTACAAAGGAACGGCCGGTGCTCCTATAATATGTATACGTAGACGCTGAAATATTCACAGAATATTTAGTTATATATTCACTTTAAACTTTGGCCGGTATTTCTTAATTTATTTACTATGATAGGTTTTAATAACTATGTTTACGCATACCGTAAAATTTCACCGCATGTCACCTAAAAGAAGTTTTAAGAATGTATTATTGTTTTCTTGGTAACCCTAATAAATAAATAAATAAAAAGTAGAGTGACTGCCAACTGCTGATGTACATTAGGCGTGCTATTTTCCGTACGAAACATTCCTAAAGCATATGTTAAGTCCTTCGCATTGTGCAGTTATACGTTTTTTTTAATGGTTTTGTTATGCATGATCTGCACCGTACCTTAGTGGTAACAAACATATCTTCCCTGGTGACTATTCCCTTTGCAATGGCATCAGCGATTCCCTGGCCCACCTGCTTCTCATCTTTGTACATGGTAGCAGTGTCTATGTGCCTGTACCCAGCGTCGATGGCCCACGAAACTGCGTGACGAACTTCGTCTATTGATTCATGCTAAAAAATAAAGATGGCAGTTGTTAGTTTGAAATATAAATATTCAACAACCCATTACATACAAAGTTTTATGGAAATGAAATTTTCAATGTAAACTCAGCTCTAGTGTTTGAGTCTAATCGGATTTCAAATTTTCTTTTGTTGAAAACAATTGATCAGATTTTATTGTGAAAGTATTTGAAAGCTAGGTCCTATCTAGGTTTTAGGAAGGTTTATAGTTAGTATCTGAAAGACCGAGCTCTGCTCGTTTTTTTTAACTATGCCATCTATTGTCAAGTAGCTTTAGTGTTGCTGTGTCGGTAAAAATAATAGTACGTATTACAACTTGCCAATAGATGTCAGTAAGAGTCATATTTTTCACGTTATCATTGCCTAAAAACACGGATAAAACAACGTTTTCTAAAAATTGAAACTCGCTAGATCGATCCCGAAACGAGATTTGGATTATAAATATATTCATAATATATATACAAGAATTGTCGTTCAAAGGTATTAGATGAATGGTAAAAATTGCGCCCGCAGGAACTCTATCGCTATTGCAAAGAGAATCATACAAATTACAATATACAATAATTCCTAGCTAATACAGTATATTTGTGAATCTCTTTTTGTTTGTATGTTTTTTCTTAACTTCGCTACGGAGCAACTAATTCACCTGATTTTTGGACACAGACTGTTAATAGGGCTGAAGTTTAGTTTGTTTGTCACTTTGTGCATGAAACTGCGGAGAAAATAATTATCACTCCAATAAGTTTTTTTTTATACCACTAAGGTGGCCAACAAGCTAACGGTCCACCTTATGGTAAGCAGTCACAGCAACCTAAGGACGTTTGCGAATCCTGGTGCATCGTTTGCGAGTTGCCGAGCCTTCAAAAATCTAATGACTTCTTTCTTGAAAAACCCCATACCGTAGTCCTTAGAGAAAACCTTAGCAGGAAGCTCATTCCACAATCCAAGTGTTCGCGGGTGGAACTTTCTGTGGAGCGAGACCATTTAGGTTCTAAAGTGTGAGAATGAATTCCTTGCCGATGGCGAGCGGTGCGATAGTTAAAAGTAACCGTGGGCATCATTTCGAACAATTCCTTAGAACACATCACATTTTACGAGCGGTAAAACACACACAAGGAGGCAAAGTCTCTCGATACGGCTAGTAATTAGTAGTAGAAGGATCGTCGACGATTCTCACAGCCGCAGCACACATATGGGGCCGACCTCTAGCTAGAATTAGGAGTAGCCGTTTTAAAGAACGCGATTACGAACTAAAATATAAATATAGCTCGTACAATCTCACCTCTTTGGCGGTGCCTCTCCCAGTTCCCAAAGCCACAATAGGAATTTTGTTACCATCGTTCAGTTGAATTTTCGGCGCCTCGGTTGCCCCTGACATCTGGAATTAACATCAGCATAATGATAATTGACTAATATGTTAGGGAAACAGTTAGTCAACCAACTCATCATCCCCGGAATTCAAGTATATACATCTACTAGCTTTTGCTCGCGGCTTTGCCTTCACTTAATTCGGTTATAGCGATGTCTATGATCCTTGACATTGTTAGAAAGCTGTAGATATAGTACGTCCAGGTGGATTACGGACATAGTTATTTCTGTAGAAACTTTAATAAATATTTATCTCTGTGATAAAAAGTAGGCTTTCTACCTTTTCTTTCCTTCAACTATCTTTGTGCCAAATTTCACCTAAATTGGTTGCTCCATTACTGCATCTTTGACGACCTACATGTATATAACAACGATACCCCACTTAATGGAATGCATGACAAAAAATCAAGTGAAGAAATAGTGTGATCAGGTATCTATTAAGTTTTGTCTTTGAAATAGGTCTTAAAACCTTCGCTCGTACAGATGGGTGGGACATTTTACACAAACAACTAATACTAAAACAATTGATAATTTAGGCACGCAAAGAAAGCGATTATATTGTTCGAGCTGGAAGTCCTTAGGGGTTTTCAATTTGAATAGATGCAGGTCGGAGCGTGGACTACAACAGATTCAGACATTTCGCAAGCTGCATGTTCATGTTCTAGGGGTAGGGGCAATTCACAACCTTATCGTCATCAGATCGATATTATTCTATACAACCATGCATAAAATGATCTAGAATTCTTGTCTTTTTGAGCATTATCGAGTTGAATATCGAGTAAATCGAGTTAAGAACGAGTTTAATAATAAGGAGACTAGACTTTAAAAACCTCGATACCACTGCCTTAGCAACATAGATATTACTTTGAATAAATTTTGTCTACTTACATAAACAAAGCTTAAACCACCTAGTAGCAGAAAAAACATTATATCTACTTATAGACACAACCGATTTACGTAAACAAATCTACAATACTAATCTATTAATAGGTACACACACTGATTTTTGTATAACTGTTTATCATTAACATAACAAAGTTACCAAACTGCTTGTTTCTTTAGGGTTGTCATTTTTGCCGGAGTGGCCCCTTAATTCATTCCACAAGCACGGTTCTGTAGGTACCTAATCAATAATATTATTCCTCCTATTTCATATACAGTCCTTTAGCCTAGACCAAGGGCGATTTGGGCTATAGTTAGGACGTATGCCAGTATATATTGGACTGACACAATATTTGAGAACCTTGTCCAGCATTGCTATTTCGGCCCGTTTGTCATTAAAATACGCGTATGCAGAAATACGACTGTCGCAAATCGTCAACTTTATGAATATAGTTAATAAAATAAAATATAGTTTTTTTAAACTTCTGGTAATAATTTTCCTAATAATAATTTTGGCAACCCTAGCATCTAGACACACGACTGACTTACTCACTCACTGACTGACCTATAGATCAAAAACCTAACCCACTTCCAGATGACCTAGAAACTTTATATGTGGCATAAAGGTAGACTTGCAGTCTTATGCAAAGGAAAAAAAAAGAAAACTGAAAATTATTGATAATTAGTATCAACAAAGTAATAACAAAGTGAATTATGGAAGTAGGTGGATATAAATATAAAATTTTGTTTCATATATCATATAGTAAAAACTGTTGAGGTTAGGTTTTACGCCGACTGAATTTGCCTGGGAGCTTATTGGGAACTGTTTAGTTCTTATTGTTTCTGCAGTCAGGTGTTTTTATTATTAATTTTTTTACTTACAGCTTTGAAGTGTGATGTTTTTTCCAATTTTTGCTTGAAATCACCCGTTAAAATTCCTTATTCCGATACCCCAATCGATCGTTTTGAAAGGAAAAGATTTTTCATGCCGCGCAATTTCGTGCAAAATATGCGCCATATTGATTTCCATTAATTTTAATATAGCCTTTGACATTTTAGTGGTTAAGACGAATCTAACCACGTATAATTTATTACAATCGGTTTAGCCATTTAGTAGTTACGAGGGAACATAGAGTCAAACATACATACAGGTTAAACACATAACCCTCCTTTTGGGTAAAAAGACACCTATTGGCACGGACAGAATTTTTTCGCGTAAATATATCGTGCGATAGTTTTATTTACCTTTATTTGCTGTCGACCGTAGAAACACACATACTTAATATATTTAAATGTTGAAGTACGTATTGTCGAGGCAACGTCCAACAAAAAAGGCACTAATTTTTTTTTTTTTAATTATTATTACTCAACTAACCTGCGTCGAACTGCAGTAGAACGGCGAAAACCTTGAACTTCCACTTACCTACTATCAGTTAGTGCAAACCAACACGAATGATAATGTCGAAAAATATCACAAATGACGACACAGCGAGTTTATCACTTAACGCAGTGCGAAGTGAACAGTCAGTCGTTCGTTACTTTCACTCGTGAAATCTTAATAGTGGGGGAATATTATGTTATGGTTTATATTATGGAAATAAAATACTTCATATGTAAATAAAAGATGACAATTATTTCTAGAAACTGAGGTTATACGTGTACGTTCATACCTAGTTGAATTAGGTAATTGGTCAAAAATAGTTTCTGTCTCTAGTTGCATTTTGATGAAACAAAAAAAAAACGGTCGTGTCTGAGCCGAACTCGCGCACCGTAGGTAAACCAAAACAAAAAGTGTGTCGGTAAGCCGTCACCCATCCAATCACTGACCAAGCCCGACGTTGCTTAACTTTGAATGGGCACAAGTTTTCCAAGTTGGAAGCCAATAACGAAAAAAATTAGAATCTCAGAGGAAAATTATCTTAACAGGCTATCTACTAAAATTTTTTTGACGTGACAACGTCTTATAAATTGGTTTGCCGGGTGACACTTCAAGAAACTGCGTTACGCTCCGCTCACGTTATGCGCTCACAATGAGAGCGAGTGAGAGGCACGCGCCCGCCTAAGAGCGAGAGAGACAGACATAAAATCATTGTCACGTAAAACTTTCGCCCGTATACCGACTTTACAGGCAACCAGTTTTTTTTTTTGGTAAAGGTTTAACTTAAATTTTACGACTGTGTTCTTCAGGATATGGTTCAAACCCTGAAATAAAAAAACCTAAACCGACACCTGTTCACTCTTTTTTCAAATGTTTTGACAAAGAAATATACAAAGTTCTAAATTATATTATTTTACAACTTTGCTAAAGCATAGTGCTTTAGACTTTAAACCCTGAGAAAAAGCATTTTTGATAACAATGATAAATAAACGATTAATTTATTTCATATATTTTAATGAAAATCTCAGTGAGTTACATATTAACAGTACTGACTACAAAAACATTTAAAGAAAAATTATTCTTCGGTTCAATCAATGTATTAATATTTTTTTTTATATTTTAATTTTATTTTTATAACAAATCTGCATGGCGATTCACAAAAAATATATTTCTGTAAAATAATATAAAAATCTACCCAAAGACGGCAGAATTATAAGGCTGTGATATACGGACGGACAGTACGAATTTATAAGGCGTTCCTTTTTATGCCATTTGGCTACGGAACCTAAAAAAGACAAAATTAACACACTTAGTACCTATCGTTAGATAAGAATTATATCACAAGTCTAATACCTATTTATGGCGACCCTGGAAGTTAAAAATCGTCTAGTGACAGTCGAAATAGGAATATCATTAGTTTGTTATGGTACCTACCTATAAACTTCAATATCAATCGACGTTTTCTGTATTTCTTGTTTAAGGGTAAACTAGGGTAGATTGTTTTCTTACAAAATTGATTAGCCATTATCTTCGAAGTTCCGTAAATTACACTTAGTATTTTGATTTTAAAAAAAAGATCAAAAAATGAAGTGCTCGCGCACACGCGCTCAAACCATTATTTTTTTTAATATTTTTTTGAAGTTGATCCATACAAGAAATTTAAAGCATCTTTGCAAAAATATTAAAGAATAAAGGTTTATCAGAATCTCATAAAACCAGCCACGACGAGCTCTTCAATTTTTTTTTTGTTTTGAAATCAATATGTAAAGTAAAATTTAGGGAACTTCGGAGATTATAGCAAAATTATTTTTTTATAAAAACAATCTGCGGCGTTTACCCTTAAATAAAGTAAATGGTACTTATTACTAATATTTACTATTAGTTTAATAGTAGGGTAGACTGGGTACGGTTGTGACAATTTTTGTTTGATGGCCAGTATTTTTGTTGATATATACTAGTCACCTAGGAGAGAAGTAACTTAAATCGTAATTTGTACATTTGTCTACGTAAAAACACCAAAACGTTGTTTCTTAATATGCGGTATCTGTAGCTACATCACTATGGTATTAGAGGCAAAGCTCTCGACCTTTTGACATCCTATATGAGTAGGAGAGTACAGAAAATAGATGTCAACGTTGAAAGATCTCCGGGATCAGCAGTCACTATAGGAGTCCCTCAGGGCTCAATTTTAGGTCCTTTTCTATTTCTTATTTACATTAACGATCTCCCATATAATGTAAAAAACCATGACATTGTCTTATTTGCTGATGACACCTCTTTGCTTTTTAAAGTTAAGAGACGACAGACATGTTATAATGAATTAAATGATGCCCTTTCTAAAATTGTAAATTGGTTTAACGCTAATAATTTGTTACTTAATGAAAAAAAAACCAAATGTGTTAAATTTACATTACCAAATGTTAGTCAGAGACAGACATGTATTAATATTAATGGCGAGCAATTAGAACTTGTTTATTCAACAGTCTTTCTTGGCATAACGCTGGACTCCAAACTTCAATGGGGTCCTCATATTCATAACCTAGCCAAAAAACTTAGCTCTGCTGTGTATGCGATCAAGAAAATAAGACAATTGACCGATGTCGACACTGCAAAAATAGTATATTTTAGCTATTTCCATAGTTTAATGACATATGGTATCCTATTGTGGGGTAGCGCTGCTGATGTAAATACAATATTTTTGTTACAAAAAAGGGCAATTCGTGCTATTTATAAATTAGGATCTAGGATATCTCTGAGGGATAGGTTTAGGGAAGTAAAAATTTTAACTTTAGTGTCGCAGTACATATATGAAAATCTTTTATATGTACATAAAAATATCAATAGTTTCAGCAAGAAAAGTGACGTTCACAAAGTAAATACTAGAAGTAAAAATAAGCTGTTGGTGCATGATACACGTCTACACAAAATAAGTAACTCTTTTATGGGGCAATGTATACACTTTTACAACAAAGTTCCCAATAAAATTCAAAATCTATCAATAAGTAAATTTAAATCTTTTATCAAGCAGGTACTTTGTAAAAAGGCATATTACAATATTTCAGACTATGTTAATGATAAAAATCCTTGGGACTGATGATGCTCAATTACAGGATGCATAGGTATCATAAAATTGTACGACTAAAAATCTTTTATTTAAAACATTAATTGTATTTTAGTTTATTTAAGTGTTTTTAAAAGAGTAACTATCGAGTTTCTTGCCGGATTCTTCTCGGTAGAAATCAACAACATTGTGAACCGGCGGGAAGGTGGGAGGGTTCAAAAAATAATATTTTATAACTTTGACGATTCAAAAGTGATTGTAAAATCCTTATTTGAATAAACCATTTTGACTTTGACTTTGACTTTGTAATAGCATCAAATTAGAAAAAAAAAAGGGAAAGTGTCACAACCGGCCACACCCCAAGGAGATGGGTCAGTAGTGACAGGAATAAATAAACACAGAAATGGTTTATAATGACTTTTATTATTTAAATATGTAACATAACACAACATAACTTTCTGCCTTATAAAGTTAAAATGATATTATAGAGAATGAATTAAAATCTACGCCTTCTATTCTTATAATTGTTAGGGCACTGCAACATATACCTAATGTTACTATAACCATCTTCATTAAAATCAGTCAAAATGTTCACCAAACTAAAATTACCGTAACTATGACATGCTTGGCAAATATTCATAAACTATAACATTTTCCGTGATTATAATAACAGTCTTTATAGAATAAGTCAAAACGTTAACTAAATTTAAATTACCGTATAACTATGCCAACATGCTTAACAACTATTTATAAACTGTAACATATAACGTTATTGTAACCTTAGCCTTTTTAAAATCTTTCGGTCTTCGTCAAGCGTTTTGTGGGCATCTAAAAGCAAAAATACAAAAAAATATATATGTCACAACTGTACCCATAAAATTGGTCATACCCGTACCCAACGTACACTTTTGAAAACAAAAAATAACCAAGCCAAATAATGATTTACGTAAAAAGTATTCACTCGTAATTATCTACTAATATTCAAATTATCACAAAAAATATATGATATAATCAATCTGTACACAAATAATAATAAATATTAGAAGAAATTAAACAAAAAAACTTACTTTCACTGCCGAAAAGCAATATGGACTCCAGGGACCAAAGATGTCTTCCAGAGACCTTATTGGGAACAGTCTCGCGCTATTCAAACTCTAGAATTCGTGACAAAAATGTATGAAAGTCTTCTGAATTACCTCTTGAAACTCGTGAATGTACTTGCATACATTTTTCTGTCGAATTCCAGACTCCAAATAGCTTGAGACTGTTCCCCATAAGGTCCCTGCTTACGTAAGCGTCGAGCGCTGGCTGCACAGAACACATATACCCATAAAGGGCTGGCTGACGCAATACTGGGGAACGCGTTTAGACATGCATGCCGCTTCTCACTCCCCTTGTACCCTTAACCGCAATCCCTAGAGTTTCGCTGTTATGACGACTGTTACGACCGTACCCTGGCACAACCGTTAGCCTACCCTACTATACTTACAGAAATTCCAAACTCCTACATAGTTTTAATTCTAAGATAAACCCAGTAGCAAAAATAGTTTAAAACCACAGACATAAATCTGTCTGTGTCTAAAATTATCAACTTTTAGTTTCAACATTTACCTACTTATTTGTTTTAAACAAAAACAATAGAGGTTACAGCTTAAGTACAGTAAAAAAAACTTTAAATCGACTCGCAACTGACAAAGGTATGGTCATACAGATGGAGTTTTGGCGCGAATCTTAAGACGGAGTGGTGTTTTTTCTGTTTAATTTTTCTAAATTCATTTAGTGACTTTCGATGTATATATTTTAGCAATGTTTTACGAAAGCGTGTTAAGAATTGTGCAGCGAAGGCTCATGAATAGTGAATTATGAAGAAATAAGCAGGACATGACGCGCAATGTCTGAGGATCCACACCAAATCTCCCGCCCAATCTTGGGACTTGAAACGAGGACGCGCGGTAACGCCCGCGCCACGATACGTATAATATAATTGACTTTGACTCTGGCAAATGCATAAATGGTCTGCTAAGACCGTGCGAGCCCATTATAATATTAAAAAAAAAAAAGAATACAGATGAATTGACAACCTACTTTTTTGAAGTAATTTAGACAGTAAACAACAAATTGACAGAATGCCCGATAAATAATAATAGCAAACAAACACTTTTTTGTTATAGCATTATCAAATTGGTGAGTTGGTTGACAGGAATCTTACGAATATGCAGTTTTCAAGTTTCATAGTTTGTTAAATTGTCTTTTACAGTTTCTAAAATTAACCAGAAGTAAAAAACGTTGGAGTCGCGGTCTTGTATGAAGACTCCTCTTGTTTCGACCTGATTTCTACTTACCTGCTTGTCAGGCGCGTAACCAGGATTTGTGGATTTGTATTCGGGGGGGGATGAACAGTGCCATCCCGAGGCTAGTTGCCATGTAGAATAGACACGTTTTAAATTGGGGTAAAATGGTTTGCGTTGCGACATTTTACGGCGCACACTATTAGGACACCGGGCTTTAACATTAACGCGAGCGAAATTTTTCGATTCTGATAAATCAATCAGTGCTTAAGTGTGTGCACAATTATTCTCACTTACGCATGATGTTGTAATGGTTATCATTCATTTATAAAATTTAAAAAATTCATGAAAATTTTACCTTACTATTATTTTATTGTACCTATTAACCTTTATGATTATTACGATGTTGTATGAAAACCTAGTAATTCTTGCAATAAAAGCCTTTATTACAGATTCAAAAAATGATTCTTTTCTTACAATTACAATTCAGTATACTATACTATAATATTAACCTTCTTTTGTGTGAGACCGTAAATCTGCGCACAACTGCTGCAAGATTCACATTCCTATGAATACTCAGTAGCGCCAACCCCGTAAGACGTTGGTTCAACATTGTCATCATTAAATAGCCAATATTAACCAAATGAATGACTGACTCGCTCGCCTTTTTTTTTTAAATTAATTTCCAGCATTCTTTCGAAGCTCTAAAAGTCTGTTGGAAATTAGATCCATTTAGCCTAACATAAACATGCCATCATGCCAATAATGGCGCCAAAAAACTAATTTGTCACAGCGTTAATTGAAAATTTTCACAACTTTGTTGCCGTTACTCATTGTTTTCAATTCATTCTCTATGTCTTCGATACATAATTTTTCACAGGTCTTAATAACACTGCTGAAAGTCGCCTAATCCTACCAGACTTATTTAAAAAAATAAACAAGCAAAAACACATCTCCATTGCCACGTATTTGATATTGCGATGCACTACCTCGTTCGGTGTATGACAAAAATACCGAAATAGTAGTGGTTCTGTTTTTTTTACCCATTTGTAAGTAAAAATTAATCTTATTTAATTCTTGCTATGTAAAAAACTGTCAGTTCCTTGAGGTTTTTCTGCATTAAACTGTGCAAATTAGCCTAAACTGCAAAGGTATCATTAATATTTTGCTTCTAAGGTAAAAAAATGGTGTAAAAATAATATAAACAGTATTATTGTTTGAACCTAGTGTTTTGATTCAATGTAGTTGAGGATCCATTATATAAGTAAGTATATGTAGGTAATTACACCGTAGAAAATTAGTTTTTCCCTTGTTTGGTATTAAGTTCATCTGGCAACCTTGCCGATAACGCGAGACGTGCGTGCGGCACATGTAGTTATCGGACGGAAACGTTTGGCGATACGAGCCGATCCCGACACCCGCCGAAGTAAAGCAAAAAGGGCCGACCGACCCAACGCGAGTGTTTCGGCATGAGCAAAGTAGTAGTTTAATACACAGATCCTTGCCAGTCCGGGGTGACGACGATGGTGGCGCGGCAGCAAGGTTCGAATGCGCCGAAAAAGTGCATCTGAATATTTGAAATTTCAAATTCACCTTCCTATTGTAATTATTCAGCCAATTCAGGATAAAAAAATATAGGTCAACCTGTAATATAGATCTTTTGGGTATGTAAAAAGAAAATTTCCTTTTTTTTTAGAATTGTTCATACACACAGTACATGTATGTGGCATTTCTAAAAGGCTTTGCACTAATCGATAGCAAACACTAAAATAACTATAATTTTAATCGCTCGCACACGCACACGAAGCCCTAAGATGCGCACGCTGAGCTGCGCTGAGCCAGTTGAAATCGGTTTTTACTGTAGCGGGCGCCACTCCTCGCCTCGCGTGCCGTGTCGGTGACAGGCCACGCACACATACCCGTGCTTGTAGTACTGCTCTCGCTAGCGCCCTCCGGTTGTTTGAAGCTATCAGTCTGGTGTAGGGTTACCATCCATGAGGATGCACAAAACGCCTGATTTTTCAGAAATATGCCTAAAAAACCTGTATGTCTTAAAATAGTAGGGTTCTGATTTGGTTTTAGTCCGAGCGTACGTTATGTTCTTACCAACTTCGGAGTATTAAAATAATTTTCTCAATAAACTTCTTATGCAGCCCATAGATTTATGCGGTGGATGATGTTTTACAGTAAGGTATGCCAGAGTAACTTCTGCAGTGTCTTTTTTTTTCGAAATAATATTAAGATTCAGCTTAAGAAATGTAGACATGTTACTATTGGAAACCTCTGCTTTACACTTTTTTTTGTTTTTTTCAGTTTCCATCTATCTTTTCACATCCTTGGTACCTCTGGACCCAAACATAAAAAAAACACTACTCTTCGCTTCTAACTCATTGCGGCATTCCACTAGACAGAGATATTTATGCGCAATAATCTCTCTTCTTTTCCATTTCCGCTAAAGAAGTTTTCACTTCAAAAAAAACATCTTACTAGACTTTAACAATAAAAACTACCTACGATAATTAGTTTAAGCAACTAAAGAAACGATTCTTATTATTCTTCGTTCGTTTTAATTCGATTTCCGTTCGTCCAACCAACGTAAACAATGCGTCCCGGGCCTTGCATGCGATTGCGGACGCAGTGCGCGCGCAGGCAAAGCTAGTTACATCCGACCGGCGCCGGCGGCCGGGTCAGCAGTCTGCTTGCATGATTGGAGTATGTATTTAAGCTATTGAGACCCGCGAAATTCAGAAATGCCTGTTTGAGCTTAGCGCCGGCCGCACGCCTGTTTAAACCGTAAAATACCTGTCAAATGCGGCGAACGCCTGTCAGATGGTAACCCTAGTCTGATGGGTTATTTAGTCATGTGCTAACAGCAATGGGTTTATCCTCAGGTCACGCACTGCGCGTTTTCAGAGGTGCTTCTTTTTGCAACTTAGGTCTGATATCTTTAAGAAGGTAGTGACTAAAGTTTTAAAGAGTCGGCAATACGCTTATGTCCTAGTCCCTGTTATATTGTCCAAAAGCTACGGTAACCGCACATCAGGCGGGTCGTTTGCTTGTTTTCCACCTTATTAGTATAAAAAGCGAGTCGTACCTACGTATTTAGTACTGTGAATTTAGTTAAAATCCTTTGATGCATTAAACACTTAAAATAAGCCCCTATAGCAAGGCATTTGGCTAAACAAAGTTCCTGTATGTTAACCATCTCTCTTATGTTACCAAAGTAGGACTAAGAACAAAATAAATGAAGTAAATATTTTGGCACTGTTCACTCAGCGCCATCTAGATCCCAAACTAAGCAAAGCTTGTATTGTAGATGATATTAGACAACGAATACAAATACATTAAAGGTATAAAGAGATAGAGATAGTCCTTAGAGAAAACCTTTGCAGGGAGCTCTTTCAATTATATTAATTATTAATTAATTCAGTTATGTTATTCCTATAAAAACTGTTGCATTTACCGGGATGAAAAGTAGCATATGTGTTGTTATTCTAGGCTATAATCTATTTCTGTACGAAATTTCAACCAGATCCGTTCAGCCGTTCTTGCGTGATCGAGTAACAAACATCCATCCACCCAAACTTTCGCGTTTATAATATTAGTATAGATACTTTTTTTTCTAAATACATACAGAGAAAACAGCCAAACTTAAGACCAACCGAAATGTTCATCACATGATTGTTTGCATCATCTATATTGATCCAGCCATCTATATACGCTTTATTATTTATAATGTCGAGGTACAAGAAAGCTACTTGACCGCATCTTCTAACCCTGTAACTACAAACAGGCATCACCGTGAGCATTTAAAATAAAAAATAAACGTCCAGGTCATGTCACATAGGGTTCCTTTGTGTTCGTATGGGTTTAACTGATTGCTGATCATGTTAGGGGTCCGTCCCAACGACCACAAGAAACCACGGATTAAATTGGCTTAAGAGGAAACATCCCAACCTAGCCAATGCTAATATAGGTATTTGAAAAACACTTGCTGTTGCACTAGGACCCGGTCCAAAATACGGATGTGCGATAGGGCTGTTTTGCGTAGTCGTAATCATCAAAATCGGGGTATCGTAGTCCCCATTTTCCTCTTCCAAATCCCAACCAAATTTAATAAAAATTATTTCACCTTGAAGGTTATGAATTATTCCGTCTCTATAAGGTTTTTTGAAGTGAAAACTTCTTTAGCGGCGTTGTGCACTTTTTGACGTGACAACGTCTTATAAATTGGTTTGCCGGGTGACACTTCAAGAAACTGCGTTACGCTCCGCTCACGTTATGCGCTCACAATGAGAGCGAGTGAGAGGCACGCGCCCGCCTAAGAGCGAGAGAGACAGACATAAAATCATTGTCACGTAAAACTTTCGCCCGTATACCGACTTTACAGGCAACCAGTTTTTTTTTTGGTATGGGTAAAAAATGATAAACTCGCGTCAGGTCACGTGTCCTAATCGTGGAAATTCGTAAGACGGAAACCGTAATGCCACGCCTATTATAATTTTTATTTTTAGTATTCGCGATTATGAGTAGTACAGGGAGGTTGGATTGTTCTGTGGGTTGGATATGGAATTTTAATTCTATGACAAATTGCGATGTCAAATATACTACGTCAAAAAAGTAAATAAACAAACATTATTATTTCTTGACAATGTCAAAGACATGTCTTGTGACATATTTGAGTGTTAAGCGCGAATCGTGTGTAAAGGTTTTCACTTCTGCCGGCACTCCCGGAGTGCAACTCTTTTTTTTTTTTAATTAGTGGTCATATTTGTATAGCACACGTCTAAAGATGTCATAAAAGAGGATTTTTTTTTGAACTTTTGCAGTTCCCCAATTTTTTTATAGGAGTGGCATATAAAAAAAACAAAACATACAGACATAGTGATTGTGTATATCTATCATACATAAAAAAATAATAGCTCTAATGCCACAATTCAGGGAGGAAACAGGGGAATACGTTTGTATGGGGAAAAACAGCGGAACATTTCCTCTTAAGGCTGCGCCCTACTTAAATGTGCAGTTTTCTGCTAGTTTTTAAAATTGATTCCTGTGTCCTATTGCAAGTTTCAGACTGGAAAAAAATAACATGCTGTTTTACATTCTTTAACTAGCAAATTACTGTATTTGTTATAAGATGTCTGATAAAACATCGCTTTAAGAAAATAACTACCGAACCTCTCGTTTTTCTATTTTTAATTTATAACTCATATTATTTCATAAAATGTTAAGTAACTAAAAAGCTAGAAAATTACTGTAATATAATTTTATATCTTATGTGATGTATCTGTAATCCATTATTTTCAAATTTTTACGCTAAATTGTACGCCTATCTATAATATAATTTTGCCACTAAAAATGAGCTCTATTTAAGATTAACATTGTCGATTTCAGCTTATGTCATTCATATTGTAATGTAACATCTGCTTCTTGCCAGATTTCATGATTCTAGGTTAACGGGAATTACCTCAACCAAGCTTTGATTTATTTGTGTCACAATATGCGACAAAAAAATGACCATATTTTTTTATTGAATTGACTTAGAAGCTTGGTTTTTTATGACTTTAAGTGACCGTAGACTTTAGTATTTCATATAAAGCTGTATTATTTTAGATTGAAGTTCATGGACCGTGGTTATGACATTTGGTCAAGTGTATTCAAAATATTCATTTGTTTATGGCAAGTGGACCGCTCTCGATATTGGTTACCCACACACAGGTTTTCAGCAACGCAAAATAATTATTTGACAATTTTTTCCTTCGAGAATTTTCTGGCATAAAAATTAGAACTGTTTCCTCCTTGTGCCAAATTTCGTTGCGATGCGGAGGAAGAGCAAATAAACAAAGTTACTCTCACATTTATGATATTAGTATATAGATTAATAGCTACTGCAATTATGCCAATGAACCTTTTGCATTTAAATTCATAAATTAGGTTTAATCGGTTGCTTGAAGCCATGCCATACAAATGGCATTCGTATTACTTCTTCATTTGGAATCGAACACAATAGGTCGTGGCAAGACGGTGAAAGTAGGTGCATTACCCAAGTCTGACTTTCATTTCGATCCTTAGCATTGGATAAGAACTTTTTAAACCCTATCTATAAAATCCTTTATCCAGGCTTGAATTGATTTACATTTAAATTCTTGCTTGATATTCCATTGATTATTTTAGCACTTAGCTGGTTTTAATTTAAAATTGGTAAAGGTTTACTAACACAGATAGGTATTTACAAAGTGATCCCTAACACTTATAAAGGAAGGATCTAAGATATAAGCAGCCTTAATGGTAGGTAATAAAATTTCATAAAAAAAAACAGTTAATTGCGAGAATTTGTTTTATACCAATAAGGTGGCAAACAAGCTTGCGGTCCGCCTGTTGATAAACGGTTACCGCTGGACGCTTGCAGCACTCACGCGTTGCCGGCCCTTCAAAAATCTAATATCTTCTTTCTTGAAGAACCCCATACTGTAGACCTTAGAGAAAACCTTGACAGGGAGCTCATTCCACAATCTAAGCGTTCTGAAACTGCACTGTATATGCACTATAGTACCTATAGTCATAGCGAAATAAGTTATGGTATAGTATTATATTGTTTGTGCTTAGGGCATTAGCAGCTAACTAGCGCCTCGTCAACAAGGATTCAGACAAGGATGACAGGACCAAACGAAAATTTTAAGGTTAATCAATATATTTGTTATACTATGTATCAAATATTTTATATTTCAACACTAAAGATCTTTAGCCTTTTTTGCTCCTTAGATACGAAACCCTATAAAAAGACTTTAAATATCCACATAAAAGTAAACAATAGCCCAAGTTATTGTATGCGTTTCGAATACCTTCCTCAATATTGCGTGACGAGATGGTTTCGTGATGCTAACAAGACGTGTTATTTAAATACCGACATCTCAACAACAAAAGGGAGATTGGAGAAAGTTTCTAATACGTAAATCCACACGTACAAATAGGTGTAAGTATGTCAGGTTTAAGAAAAATAATCACAGATTGAAACTTCTCTTAACTATCTAAAACTTAAATCTAGCTTAGCCTAAAAGTGTTAAGTGCCATGGCATGGCTTAGTTATTAGTTATTATACCTAATGACCTTCTACTCAGAGTGTCATAGGTTATACCTACTTAATCCTATGTTTCTTCTTAGGAGGAGGTACGAGCAGTTTCATTAAAAAAAAAATTATTGGGTTTTAAAAAAAACCCAAATCATCATATCATGTCAGCTTATTTTAGTCCAGTGCTACACAAGCGCCCTACATGGCTCGCCACTTCTCGCGGTCCTCTGCCTTGCGCCAGCTACTACCGGCCAGGGTGGCAGGCTTAAGGTTATCAGTCTATCTAGCTGGGGGTGGGGCATCCTACGCTTCGCTTTCTGATACACGGTCTCCACTAAAGGACTCTTACGACTGTCGGCCCTTCGACGGACATGGCAAGCCCGCTTCCACTTCAGCTTGCTATCTATAAGATTGTGGACTAGTCCCACTGTAAGTGTACGTTTGGCAGCGAAATTAATGACAGGCAAGATGCACTAGCCAAAGACCTTTGTCTCTATACTTTGTGGTACAGGCGACGAGAAGGTTAAATTGTGTCTTCCTTCCGCCCCCCGCCCCCCCCCCCCTCTAAAACTGCATGTTTTAAAAAATCACGATATCAGAGCTTTATAAATACATTTAACGAAAATTGCTGTCTAGGAATGGAGCAGCAAATTTTATTATAGCTATCATTAACATACGACCTATGTAACAGAGAAATGCCAACTTTCGCTGTCCTCAAGAAATTATTTTGACCGTATCATTGCCACATTAAGATATTTTTTTCGACATTGTTCGAGAAAGTAGATATTACTCTTTTTTTGGTGTTATGGTATCACTAAAAATCAAAACTAGTTTATTAGTATGTATGCAAGTACAAAGTAGTACGTACTGTATTGACTCACTCCTGAATAGGGCGTATATGAAAGAAATCTGTTTTTAGCAGGGATTTGTCTACTAAAACTATACAACGTTTTTTTTTCCTTGAAAAAACAATAAAATAGAGTAAATACCTCCTAGTCGTGACAGTGCCTAAAATATTCTTGCGTACCTACATTCTTTGATCGATAGATTTTTTTAACATAGATAAGATTTAATATAAAAGGGAAAGAGAGGGACACCATCTGTCCCCAAAACAGTTTATAGGGTCTTACAACATTTATATTAAGGACCTTATACTCGGAATGTAAAGAATTAAAATGAATTATCTTTTTTGATGACTGTTGTTAAGGTTGAAAACGGGACCCTATTACTTTCGCTGTCCGTCTGTCTGTCGCCAGGCTGTATCTCATGAACCGTGACAGACAGTTGAAATTTTCACAGATAATGTATTTTTGTTGCCGCTTTAACAACAAATACTAAAGAATATACTACTAAAACATAATAAAATAAATATTTAAGGGCTACCATACAACAAACGTGATTTTTTTGCCGTTTTTATAGATAATGGTACGGAACCCTTCGTGCGCGAGTCACACTCGCGCTTAGCCGGTTTTATTGTTATTGACTGTGTATTATTGTAAAATATTGTTAATTTTCTTTTTATTGTTTGTTAGTTTTAATTAACTGCATCTTTTCACAAAAAATGTTTTGATCCATACTATCACAAATGCGAAAGTAACTCTGTCCGTCTGTCTGTTACCTCTTCACGCTTAAAATGCTGTACCGATTAAGATGAAATTTAGCATGAAGATAGTTTAAGTCCGGGGAAAGGACAAAGGCTACTTGAAAACGTTAAGTGTGTGTCTGATTTTTTTCTATAATTGAGGAGTTGCCATAGAAATCCTACATCGATAACTGAATTTAGGAGGGTGGAACCGCGGGCAAAATCTAGTATTTAATAATAGCTAGTAACTAAAAGCTAGAACATACTAATTATATTATATAGTTACTATATTTATTATTTTAACAATAATTTTTCCCGCCCTTTTGACTATCGGCGTAGAATTCTTACGACACCTCAATTATAGAAAAAAAACAATCAAATCTTTCCTCTGTAAAATATTAGTGTAGATAGATAGATTAGGTAGGCATAATACATTCATGTCTGGGAAATACACATACAAAATGAAAAATTAAGTAGTTGACATAACGACAGCAGCGCCACCTACTGGGCAGAGGCGGCTCGTGACAATTTTTAATGGGTGTTTACTGTTCACTAAAAAACAAAAACAAGAGAGTATCTAATTTCTTAAACGCTTACCTTTTATTATTCTATTTGAACTTAAATTAATTCGCCTATTTAGATTTAAAAATGCGCGTCGCGCTTGTATGCTTTCGTGTCACATTTTTATGACCCTTTATCTTATTTGAAACTGAATTACTAAAATCTTTTAGCACTGTTATTATTCTATTTTAACTTAAATTAATTCGCCTATTTAGATTTAAAAATGCGCGTCGCGCTTGTATGCTTTCGTGTCACATTTTTATGACCCTTTATCTTATTTGAAACTGAATTACTAAAATCTTTTAGCACTGTTTAATCACATGACAATTATCACATTTTATTTTGCTATAGTTACTTATTAAACAATAAACAAACTGTTTATGTACTTATTTAATTTGTTAATATGAACTCGCGCGCACGAATAAAACATTTGTTGTGACAAGAGCGGCAACAGCGCTCTGGCGCCTTCCGTCGGACCGAAGGCGGGAGCCAAGCTCGCAACATAGCCCAGGAGCGGCGCTCAACATATTGCTAACTTTTCATACAAAATCTTCTGTTTCACGTGTGAGACTGTGTCGAACTTTCTCTTTCACACTTGTGGATTTAAGCTTTAAATCTCTGTACTGAAATTCGTTTCATAGGAGCGCAATTGCTAGCGCACCACTTAGTAACACAGTCTCCTCAGTGCAATTCCATACTAAATCTTGAGTTAACTGTGTGTGTACATAATATTTTTAGTAAAATGCTATTTTAACAAAAAGAGTCATAGAAGCATAATAATTATTTATTTTAAGTAAAATATAAAACATAATGCTTCTTAAGTAGATAATTATTTGTGGGAGTGCGCTGCAGCAGCGCTCCTTAGGACGAGCCGCCTCTGCTACTGGGTTCAATAGTATTTTTTATCATCCGGGAAATCATCGAAATACCCATATAAAAATGCAACCCAATCGATTCAGCCGTTTAGAAGTTATGTAAGAAACATAAGTAAGTACGAAAGGTTAATTCTTACTACCCGTTGTCCTATTACCCGTTTTCTCGTAGGAATTAAGCATTTTTCCGCGGCAAAAAGTAGCCTGTTCATAAGGGATAATGTAGGTTTCTAATGGTAAAAGAATTTTTACAATCGGTTCAGTAGTTTCGGAGCCTATTCAATACAAACAAACAAATACACAATCAGATCCTTCCTCTTTAAAATATTAGTGTTGATATGTAGGTGTAGGTAACCACAGTATTTACTAAAATATTTTCTAGAGAAAAAGAATGCTAATGAGGTACCTAATTACAAAAATGAAAGTACTTTTTTGTTTCAATATTTGGTGCCCTACTTAGCATGTACAACTAATAAAACGTTTACACCCGAAAAATGCATTTGGTTGCCGTAGCTAACAGTAAAAATCATTCTTTATGAGATCAAATTGTCACACCAAAGCAACGGCCTGTATTTACTACCATTACCTGTTTCAAATGACATACAATACGACGGCCTCCACTGTGAGTGGCACGCGTCGACTTCTCTTCATTCACTCATGCGCCAACAATCCGTTAGTTGGTTACCAAGCACACGGGTCTTCACTTCTTCGTACGCAACTCGGTCGACTGCATAGAAATTCACGCAAGAAATTGCAACCAAATTTCGGAACGCAGATACACAAGTTAAAATTAAAACGTTAATTTTTGGCGGGAAAACAAAAACATGGCGCGCTGCTTGTTATTAATTTTTGTGATAGTTTTGGTGTTTTCTTCTTGTGAAATGAAAAAGAAGAAAAATTTTCCAACTGAAAAACAACTTACATTGCAAAGAAAAGAAACCACGCCAGTTGATTTTACAAGGCTTTTTGTGATGAGGGTGGTGTACGGTTTAGCTAAAGTTATGGGTTTTGAAGAATCAATAAGTGATGTTCTTAATGGAGCTTTGGTTCCACCTGGAGCCGATGATGACGACGACTTCGATGATGATGATGACGATGATCTATTTGATGATTATTGATGATTTACTGTTGAGGTTATTCATATAGTGAAGTGTTTTAAGTTATTCTAAATATGAACTTACCATAAATAAGGTTTATGAAAATACCAAAAAAATACCACTGCATTTATTAGGTATGTAATATTAAGTAATTAATATAAGTATATATTTATCAGTCATTTCACATTATGAGTTTAATAAACATTTATTTAATAATATAGAAAAATAACACAAGGCAAGAGGACCTAGTCCATTAAGTACCTATATTTTCTTGTACAAAAATAAAAAAAGAAATTATTTTGTTTCTTAATCTTTAAACGTTTAAACGTATTTGCATTTAAAAATTGTGTACCTGTTAGCAAATTATGATTATTTCGATACAAACTGTTGTAAATATATTTTGGTAAAAAATATTTTAATATAAAAAACGTTGTTTTAATTTTTTTGACTATTTTTGATTAATTTCTAATTAGGCCCTATCCTATTTTAGGACAATAATGGGTACCCTTTATTTATTTTTTCCCATTTATCAATTTTTCAATATGAATAATTTTCAGTTATTGTCTATAAAAATTGATGACTCTGGTTCACACTACCCTACTTATATATATGTAATAAAACTTTTTAGCAAAAAAAAACAACCGGCTTTAAAACAATAACTTATTTCCAAAAATCTGATCTGAATTACAGTTTGAAGTTGGTTTCATGCAAGTCAAGTGTGCTATAAACTTTTAGGTACATAGACACCACATTCAAACTGTAATTCAGATCAGATTTTTGGAAATAAGTAATTATTTTTACCTTTTTAATGCGTCTTTTTGCAGCCGGTTGTTTTTTTTTGCTAAAAAGTTTTCATTATTTATTTTCATTGACGAATAAAAGACGTACACTAAAAACAGCCATATTCGTCACAAAATTGTATACAATCATCAACATAAAAAATTGAAGACTTATATGGTTTCGCATGTATGCCATTGTCAGAACTAGACCATTAAAATGGAAGGAAAGAAGGAAGCATTAGCTTTTGAATAAAAAAAGAATCATCAAAATCGGTTAACCCAATCGAAAGTTTTGAGGCAACAAACAAACAAAAAATACCCTCGAATTGAGAACCTCCTGCGTTTTTGAAGTAAAATAATTTACCTACTAGCAACAAAAACCCATAAAATATTTTTTAAATATTTAATATGTCATAAATCATCATCACAATCTACAAGCCAATGTGAATTATTATCAACAAATTGCTTATCCTGTGTGCTTATCATATCTTCGTCACTATCATTTTGCTCATCACAATCATTGGCTACATTCTCAAAAGCTGACTGGGAACATCCTTTCATTTTCCTTATTAAGTCACCCCATTTCAGCTTTATGCAGCAAAAAGGACAATCACCTTCTATAGGAATCAAATCTCCAGGTTTTAAAAATATATCAGCCAAACATGTTATATGAGTAATTAAATCACAGTTTGGATTAAGACATGTTAATTTTGATTTAGCCTCCAAAATGACATTAGCACAAAGTAAGCATTTTACTCCATCGTGTTCTGTATAGTTGTCTTGAGTATTTTTCTTCAGATTTCTAGTTTTGATAGGCCCGTGACGTACAATCATGTGATCAGGCGGTTTCTTTTCAACCTTAAAAAGAAAGTAAAAACTTAGAATTATGGGGTAGTTAAAAGTATATATTCATTTAAATAGTCATATTCTCTTTTTCTCTTAAATTAATCATAAAAATAAATTTTTTTATAAAATCATTTATTTTGTAATTACAGTTTAAAATTAAAATTTACCTCAATTTAATTTTCAGGTAGTTTTAACATTTGCCCTTTACGCGCATATAGCAGTTAACTAGCGCAGCTATGAAATTATTATTTTTTTCTCTTACTACAAAGCATATTTCAGAAATGTACTACAATACAGATTACAACACTAGTCTTAAGTCAGAATTAGAACGGTTTATATTGTTTCTGGAACACTTTTTGTAAGCTTTAGTTAACTTTCAAATAAAAGTCACAGATGTATTTCAGGAACAATACAAAACATTTCAAAATAGCTTGTGTATAGACACAATTATAATTTCTATGTATTGTCATAAAAAAGGCTTGTGTTATGGATACCTGACAACGGATAGAAATACATATATATTTACTTTTTTTTGTAAATACATACACATCATACATTATTTCACCCAGACCCAAGACAAACACCAATGTTTACCACATAAAGGTTTGTCCAGTGCGGGAATCCAACCCACACCCTCTGCACAGCAGCTGGTCACACTATCAACTAGGAGTCTACCTGCGAGGGATTCAATGTATATAAATATGGTTTGTACAAAGAGGAAATGAATTCTATGATCATAATCAAGAATCAAATACCATTGTAAAAACATATTTTGCACTTGTAAATCAGCTTTGTCGTTGTTTGGAATATTTAATTAACGCATTAACGCGTAAAGTATATAATAAAGCAGTTTTTAATAACTTATTATGTATAATTGTTAAAAAAATATTTATTTCCGAACTTGTAAAGTGAACAATATAATAAAAAAAAAAGACTTTATTCCTTGAATAAAAAAGTTGGCTTACTTTGCTTTGTTAAGAAAACTTAAGGTGTACCTTTTGACAATTTATTTATATCTAAACGTTGTAGTTAAAGAGTTGATTAGGGTGATGTGCTGCCTTGTTTAAAAGTGATAAAGTTTAAAAAAATATCAATATTAGGAAATTAACAAAAATGTTTTGTTCGGAGGTTATTTACGTGACTGTTGTTTGACTAAAACAATCAAAAATGTTAAGTTTTAATTTTAAAACCGAATTTTCATGATTGTCTTTTGCTTCATAAGCTATTGGAAACGATATGCGAAGTTAGGCAACATTGGGCATGGTAAGTCATTGCATGGATGATTGCAGAGTGGCACAATTTATATGCGCTCCTCCATGCTTCGGAGGGCACGTTAAACTATAGATCCTGGCTGTTGTCATATGACAGCAATTGTTTGGAGAAGCTAATAACTCAACGACGGGCTATATGGCCTAGGCCTCCTAGCCTAGCCTAGAAGAACCCTTTGCTCCTGTAATAAGTATATACAATGGCCAAGGCAGCTTCTTTCTACATCCTACCTACCTATGATTTATCTAGTGGATTCCTAAACATATTATTATTTGGCAACTTCGATTAAGCGTCCTACAATTATGCTCCGAGGACCAGCGTTCTGACCAGATCCTTACCGCACATACGATATAATATTTCGCTTACACAGCGACACAAGCTTGACACGCCACCCATGTGTCCTCTATGGTTACTACCACTCAACTATACTGTACTTATTTAGCTTGTTACTGAATATACATTTTCTGTACCGAAGTACTATCGCTTTATTTCTGCACCCATGCCAACTTATCTTCACCGCATTTGTCACAATTGGCCACCACACGCCAAAACATTCATTTTAGTTCTATAATTACCTCATTTGAACTTAAGCATTGTCATACTTGTAACAAATGACTTGAAATTTTCTAACACTAACCTCATACATGGCAACCAGATATACATATATGGATATATGGCAACCAGAATCAATAACATTGTAAACAGAAAACTTTTTAAACTTCACATTGATATTTCCGAGCCTACATTTAAGCCACTACAGTAACAGCAAATGACTGATGATTATGCTTATAGATAAACACAGTGTGTATGTACATGCTTGGCGCACATCTCGTGAAGGAAATTAAAATAAATGGTTTTTAAGTATCATATGGGTACAAAATATGGATTGACAGCAATGATAGAACAAAGTAGTCTAAAATCTGTCCTAGTGCATGCAGCTGTGGATGTTACCTATAACTGGGGTGGTATTAAAACATAATGGTTATGTATTAATAGCTCATAACAATTAAATTACTGTAAAGCAGAATCTTTAATTTCTAAAATTATAGAGGAAATGTCATTTTTAATGATCATACAAAATAATCATTTTGAATGTCTACATCTTTCTACACTATGACATTTATTTGCCTCTTGAACTTACAGGAAAATCTTATAAAAATTTTGCTTTCCAGTCGATTTGGTATCGACAAACATCGCAAAAGTTCACCATTGTGGAACAATGCAGTCTTAACCCGTCAAGCGTCCCCATACTAAGGAAATTATCCGCCTTGCCACATACAAACGGACATACACCTAACTTTATTATGTTTATTCCTCTTTATTTATTTTTAGGTATGTTCCCTAATATACACAGTATAAAAAAAAAGTTTATGATAAATATAATAAGTAATAATAAATTTATTTACCAAAAAAAGGCATAGTTTTTTATATATAGCACATTACCAGGGGTCAAAATGAACACTATGCTACTGTTAAAAAAATCCAAAATCCACCTCAAAATGACGCAATATAAATGGCGGCCGGATCAAATTATTAAATCAATTTCTGATAAAAAAATATTAAACGCACAAAATATTTTCCACCCAAAAATACTAGAACGTAGGACAGGCCATTGGCTTCACTTCTGAATACTTACAATTAGCCTGTCTGATAAAAGTCATCTTGAAAAAAATCCCCCGCTTAGAGACCACTGTGGTCCCTAGGACGCGTAACGGGTTAATCTATTTTGGTGCATTGGGATGATAAAAATAGGTAATGAAATGAATGATTATGTATTAATAGCTCGCAAAAATAATAAGTGTGTGTATATCTTTTTATAATTCTATGGTATTTACATGCCTCTTAAACTTACAGGAAAATCTTGGAAAAACTCGCTTTCCAGCCACCTAATAACCAAAGGTAACCGACACCATGGTCCCACACAAAGCATTTCCAACAGAATTCTAATCTTAAACTGGAATTCTGACTCTTTCCTAGGTATTTTTTTTAAGTTCAAGTGTTGAAGTCTGGTTGTCTTGCTAGGATTTTGCCAAGCCCACTCAAACTGCAATAAAATGGAATTCATTGTAATTTCCTTATTTATATTGCTTGGTTGGTAATAACAAAGTATATAACACATTGAAACTTACTCTCAATGCAGATATATTGTTGGGGAACCCATGTACAACCATTGCCATTTTCCTAAAACAATAATAGATTTAAATATTTTAACTACTGCACTTCAAAGTTTATTTGGGACAAATACAAACAAACAAGGTAACATGCATGGTTATATTCCTATACATTTAGAAAATATAGTGTAAATCCAATATCAAAATTTAGTAAGTAACTATTTTTTCATTTAATTTTATTTGCAAAATCGATAACTAATAACTTTATGATTAAAAAAGTCTCTTTTTTAGTGCAGTCAACAATAATATATGGGATGAACACACATATACATTTAACAGTCTGAAAATATGAAACATGATTCCAATGACGGCAGTTTCAGAGCTAAACCTATATTTTAAGAACTATAAACACATTTACTGCGGTACCAGTGGCTCATTGTGTAATTTGTGTAAGAAATTATCCCTATGATGTTACATTGCTAAACAGGGAAAAACACATATTGATAGAACCCATTCATGTGTAAAAGTTTTATTTGTTTCAATTGGTAAATCAAAGAGAATGAATGGAAGCTTATCCAACAAAAAATATGAACTGTATTAATAAACTTTAAAATTTCTTGAGTATACTTTAAATGTTCTTTGGAAAGGTCAAGAACCTGTTAATATTGGAGCAAAAATTCAAATTGTCTAGAATAAATAAATAAATATTTAGACTTAAATATCTAGAATAGATAAAGAGAGAGATAGGAGTGTGCCACAGTGAACATGTTTAAGTTAACATATAAACAGATAGCTTTGCTGACTAAGCTGGTCAACATATTACTTACTTATGTCAACGCATATGTAATTAAATAGCACTTAATAACCTAAACAGAATAAGTATAGGAAGTTATAAATTGAGATTTTACTGGCTAAAACAATAACTACACCTTAATCAGAGGGTGAGAGTAACTAAAAGGGGGCGCAAGGGAAAAAGGTCCGGTCATTTTTTCCCTTGCGCCCCCTTTTAGTTACTCTGACTGAAAAATCCGGCACCTTATACCAATCAGCATCAGTAAAAAAAAAGCTAGGTAGTCATTATACTCACCATGGCCCTCTATTGCTAGTGCGATTAGCTCCTCCAGCCCAGGTGCCTCGATTATGCTGCATTATTCTCCGATTGGGATCTCTTGTGTATCCAACGTATGTTCGGCCCTTAAATTTAGGATTTATATTGTAAAGTAAATAAACACCATAAAAGTCTTCAACAAGTTCTATCTGTGACATTCTGCCGCATCAATTTGATACAAATAATTTCTTACATTACACTTATCAAACAGAAGAAACTTAAAAAATAAAGTGATAAAACCAACTTTTATGTACTCCAGCGCGCACCAAAACAAACAAACAACCAAAGAGAATATAACCACCTGCAATATAGCCACCTCTCTGAGGCCAATCAGCGCTAAAAGCCCTTGCCTAAAGCGCTAGATTCCGCTAATTTGCTTTAACAAAAAGTAGCGCTAAATTCCGCTAGCTTTGCAAGAACAACAAATGCATAATAGTAAGAAGTTTTTATTTATTTCAATACAAATTGGCATAATTTTATATCTAAATTAATCTTAATATTAATAAGTATGGCTAATCGCTTTCGATGTCAGAAAGATCAGGTTGAGTTGACTGAATTCCTCAGGTTGCACATCGTAAACCAACAACCAGAAATAGTTTATTTTAGTTGGGGAATACCTTAAACAAATGGAACGGAAGCTAAACTAATTACAGTGTTGCTGCGTTATTTCTACTTTTTGGCAAGATTGCGACGTGATTACAACTAAGTTTGGTCTGCCATAAATATGCGCTATTTTTTCCGCTATGAGTTAATATTAAAATTTCGGCGTCCCAAAAAAGCGCTAGATCTAACTCCGAAAACGCTAAGGTGGCAGCACTGATAACCACTACAGCTACGCTTACAAACCACCGAAAAATAAATACCTATTGGCGCGTTCGTTTTGAGATGCATTTTTTAATATGATTATGGGCTCGAACGGTCTCTGCTAAGACCATTTATGCATTTGCCAAAGCCAATCTCAATTAACGTGTATCGCGGGGCGGGCGTCACCGCGCTACCTCGTTTTCATGTCCCAAGATAGGGCTGGTGATTTAGTGTGGATCCCCAAATATTGCGCGGCACGTCATGCATTATTCATTAGCCTTCGCTCAGGGCCTGATCTACCATATGGCCTTTTGGGCTT
The DNA here is from genome assembly GCA_946406115.1 of Apoda limacodes. Taxonomy (NCBI): domain Eukaryota; kingdom Metazoa; phylum Arthropoda; class Insecta; order Lepidoptera; family Limacodidae; genus Apoda; species Apoda limacodes. The sequence goes on from OX291559.1 coordinate 17,832,728, forward strand.
CAGCCCAGGGCCCCGTGAATTCAAGGGGCCCCCAGCTAAGTCAAGTCAAAGTAAAAAATAGACAATAATGCGAAAGAATCCATAATTTAATTAAATTAAACAGATCGTATGGTTTGCAGCCCTGCGAATCCTACGATTAATCAAACCCATTTAATTCATATAATTCAAGTCTACGTTCAGGTGTTGGTCCTTCGAACTGACAGTTAAAATGTTTGGCTGCCATTACACATTCATCTCAATCGTGCTCCGCTGTTTCACTCTCAGACTCTGTCTTTTTCTCTTCTATCTTGATAGAATTATTTGTAAGTACCATTATTTATCATTTTTAATAAGTATTTTTAATTATTTATAACTAATAGATTAGAAAGAAAAAGGGTTTTGGAGGAATTTAGCTGATCGTGATCCAGATTGAATGTGAAATGGCCACCTACGGGTTGGCAACTCCCAGTATGCATCTCTATCAAACTATACTATTTACTATTTTTTTACGGACGACAGTATATTCTCTTCTTATTTAACATATAGAGCACCGAGAGCTGCGATCAAAGTCGGAAAAATCATATTTATCTAAAACAGTGTATGAAGAAATTATTGAGATTATGGGGGAACAAAAAATCAAACAGATTATAAATCAAAAAAATAATGACGATACAAAATACTATGGGATTGTGATGTATTCAACCCCAGATTTATCTCATAATGATCAGCTACCTATCGTACTTCGATACTGTTTTCAGGGAAAAGTGTACGAAAGATGTGTATCGTTCATTAAAATTAGTATTCATACTAGCTCACATTTATTTAATGTTTTACAAGACTTTTTGGAAAAATGGATTACCTTTGGATAACTGTAGCGGACAGTCATACGACAACGATGCTAATATGGTTGTACAAGCATTACTAAAACAAAAAATAAATCTGCGGATTATGTACTATGTGCTGCACATTCTCTGCACCTAGTTGGTGAAGAATCCGTGAAGGTTGGAACCGAAATCGTAAACTTTTTTGGAGTAGAGCAAAAAATAAACGTTTTCTTTTCTGCTTCAACCCATAGATGGCAATTGTAAACTCGTGAAACAGAACTGAAATTTACGTTAAAAAGTTTAACTCAGACTAGATGTTCTTGCCACTAAGATACTGTTAAAGCTTTAAAAAATAAACATTATAAAAAATTTGAAAAGTTTTATCGAAAATGAAGCGGAAAAAGCTGAAAAAAGGGGCAAGAAATTTATTTAATAAACTGGCAAAACTCGAAATTGTAATTTTGATAATTTTTTGGGAAGAAATTTTGGAATGATTTAATTCAGTAAATAAAAAGATACCGAGCCCTGGTTTAGTTATATGTGAAGGATATAAGTTAAATGTGTCATTAAAAGAGTTTGTTAGCTACATAAGGCAACAATCAGATCAGAAGCTAAAGGATTACGAAGAAAAAGCCAAAAAAATAAGTACAAACGTGGAAACTAACTACAGTAATATAACTAAAAGTCGCATTTCATCAAAGTAGAATACTTAAGAAGAATACTTAGAATATATAATTCTACAGAGAAAGTTGCAGTACACGGCGCACAAAAGTTTAAAATAGACACGCTTAACGTTGCACTGGATAAGCTGAATACGGATTTAAATTAAAGCAGTCAAGTATATGAGACATGTAGCAAAAAAATTAAACTTGCAGCACATTGATTTAGAAAGTGCACGTAAGGTTATTGACTATTATCCCGATGGTGTGGATGTATATGTAGTCAATGAATGCATCCAATTAAAAACTTATTTACTTCAGTCGACAGAGTCCAACTAGTCTTTCGTAAACATTTTTACGATTATTTATGAAAAGAAGCTTTTTGACGTATTCCCGAACTGCTATACAATGTTAAGAATATATTTAACCTTACCAATCACAAGCTATGACGCCGAGCGCTACTTTTGCAGGATGGCATATATAGAGAATAAATACAGAACGACGATGTCAAACTCACGACTTAACCATTTATCCGTTTTGACCATAAATGTTGATTTAACTAAGAACCTAGAATGTGAGGAGCAAATTAAAGGTTGCTTTATAATTTTTCAATTTATTCAGGAGCTTGAAAAACAGTTAGCTGAGGCATGTCACCACATTCAGTCAATGGAAGAAATACAGCTGGATAGTGAAAAAAATAAAACTCTTAATTTATATGACAAGCTGATATGTGTCAAATCAGTAATTAAGCCAATGGTCACTATTGACCTTACATCCTTAAGTGACAGTTTGTTGTCTCCATGTATTATAAAAGGAGCAAATAAAATAAAAAAATATATAAAAACAAAACTGATTATACGTAGAACAAAACTCATGATAAAAAAAAAGTGTTTTTCAAATCTTTACCGCTTAGAAAAGAAGTATTGCGAAGCAAATTGAAATATAAAACCGAGAACACTTTACTTCAAGTAAAGTCAAACAGCTACAAAAATCTTTAGAAACAGTTAGTAAAAGTTATAATTCTGCTAAATTAGAAATATAACTTTATATTAGAAAGAGCATATTTCGGCCATGAATAAATTAATTGAAGTGAGTAATTATAACTATGAACGATTTGAATCCTTAACATGTGAATCAACATGGAACATAGAACTACAGAAACCCAATTTGATAGTAGGCAATCAATCATGTGCATTGCAACCCTTGCAACCCTTGTCACCAAGTAAAGAGCAGAGTCAAGCTAGTATTGTGCGTACTAGTATAACTCCTGTACATCCCTCTCAACTTCAGGGAAGTGTTTTAGTTGATCAGCACACCTCAGTGTTACAATGTAGATAAAAAAACTATAATGTTCTCCGATAGAGTAGGTATAGGGTTAGGTCATATTTTGAATAATAAATTGAACCATACTGTTCTTAACATATGTACCCCCGATACTACATACAGGCGAATTGTGAACTCAATAGCTGGCAGAAAATATGATAAAGACTGTACTCTTATATTATTTGTAGGCAATAGTTTTGGAGTTACAAAGCGGGACTTAATTAAATTTTATGATCTACTCTCAAATTTAGGAGTCAAAAAAATTGTAATTTGCACTTTTCCTTTTTCAAAAAAAACTGTCACATAAACAAAACCAACATATCCATAAATTAAATAATGTCTTGTACAATTTGACATGTAAAAATGATAATTTCTATTTGTTTGACATAAATAAGTTTATTTCTAGTTTTATATTGACTAAAGGTACACTGTATCTATCTAAGTATTGTAAGCAACGACTGGCTACTTTGTTAGCATATAATATTTTTACCTCTTCTGTAGATATCTACTTGGACAATACTGATACTGTTAGTAGTGTTACTAATAGTGAGGTGGCTCTTAAGGCTTTAAACTGACTTCAGTGACAAAGAGGAAGCATAATGTACTTAAATTATTTCATCAAAATATTCAAGGCTTCCTTGGCAAAGATTTACAAATTGAATGATTTATTGAAAAATTCAATATAGACATCTTATGTATAACAGAACACTGGTTAAAATCACATGAGATGTTGTTAAATATTAAAAATGTTCAAGTTTCTAGTTGTTACAACAGACAAAACCATATTCGAGGAGGTTCATTAATTCTAGTAAATAGTAAATTCAAAATAAAAGAACGTAGAGATGTTGTTGCACTTTCAGTTGAAAAATTAATTGATTTATCTAGTGTAGAACTTGAAAAATATATAATTGTCTGTGTCTATAGGCCACCTTCTACAAATTTCTCTGAGTTTGAAAAAGTAATTTAGAATGTTCTAAAGCTAGTCACTAGAAGCAAAAAAAAGGTTATGTTTATGTGGTGATCTTAACGTAGATTTACTTATAAACTCCTCATTAAGTACTCGCTTAATTAGTCTATTTAAGTCATTTAACTTGGAAAATCTCTTTCTAGAGCCTACAAAAATAACTAAAACAATTTCAACATGTTTAGATAACATATTCTGTAACTGTGAATATTTAGATAAAAACATTATAAGTTGTCTGAAATCAGATCATTGTGGTCAAAGTGCTAGCTTTGCCATAACTTGTTCGGAATTAAACAAGGACATTATATGTAGGCCAATCACTGTTCCTCGGATAAATAGTATTTAGAAAAATTAAAAACTATCTTGCCCGCTCTTGAGCCTAAAAAAGATGTTAACAATTTATATAAAAACTTTTTCCAGTCAGTGAATAAAACAATAAGATGCAATAACAGGCCTCAATTTAACGATTGGGCTACAAAAGGAATTAAAATAAGCAGAGATAGACTTTATGAATTATATTCACTAAAATCGCTTATGCGCGATCCAAGCCTTGATGAACATGTCAAAAAGTATTCAAATTTTTTTAAATCAGTCATGTTGCAATGTCTAATCACATAAGCAGTAAAATTAAATCATCTGATAATGTGATTAAAACTGTTTGGAATGTGATCAATAATGAAACTGGTAGATCAAAGCCTCGTGAACACAACTTTAATATCAAAACAGACTCTGCTTTAATTGATAATGACGAAAAAGTTGCCCAAATATTTGAAAATTTCTTTGGAGAAATACCATCAAAAATAACTGAATCCTTAACTTCATCTTGCCAAGCTGCTGAATCTATTCTAAAGGACAGTGTTACTGAGTGTAATGTTAACTTTAAATTTAAACATGTGGATCCCCAAATAATTATCACAACATTTAAAACACTTAATCTGAAAAATACTGAAGATTTGTGGGGGATGTCTGTTAAGTTAATTAGCTCAATCATTTCAGTTGTTGCTCCCTATCTTGCTGATATATTTAAAGTATGCATTGATAATGGCGTATTTCCAGACCTCATGAAATGCAGTAAATTGATACCTCTTTTTAAATCTGGTGACAAAGAAGATCCCTCAAATTTTAGACCAATATCTATTCTACCTGGCTTTAGTAAAATATTTGAAAAAATCTTGCTTAATCAATTGCTTTCACATTTTTATATACAGGGACTTTTACATGATCGACAATTCGGTTTTACCAGGGGACGCTCAACTACTGATGCTGGAGCCTTGCTTATGAAGCACATTCACGCGTCATGGGAGAGTTCCCAGAATGTAGTTGGCGTTTTTGCGACATATCGAAGGCGTTTGATTGTGTCGATCATCATACGTTGTTAGCTAAACTAAAATATTATGGTGTTAGAAATTAATTCCTTGAACTTGTAGAATCATACTTAACCAATAGAATTTAAAAAATGGTTATAAATGGTGCTCAATCTCAGGGATCTCTAGTGAAACTAGGTGTACCAAAAGGGTCAATATTAGGGCCTTTCCTGTTTTTAGTATATATAAATCACTTACGCTTTATGGTGCAAAAATATACAGAGATAGTATTATTTGCAGATGACACTTCATTATTGTTTAAAGTGAACAGGAAACACGACAATTCGAACGACATAAATAGACACATTATAGAAATTTCAAACTGGTTTACTGTTAATAATCTTGTACTTAATGCTAATAAAACAAAATACATTAAGTTTTCACTACCTAATGTAATCGAAATTAATAGAAATCTGGTATTAAACAATGAAAAATTAGAATTAGTTGATAAGACTGTCTTCTTAGGTATAACTATTGACTCAAAATTGCAGTGGGGTCCAAAAATTACAGTACTAGCAGGTAAACTTAGTTCTGCTGCTTTTGCGGTGAGGAAAATCAGGCAATTGACTGACATAACCACAGCAAGACTTGTTTACTTTGCTTATTTCCACAGTGTCATGTCATATGGTATTTTGCTATGGGGTTCTGCTGCTGATATTCAAACCATATTTATATTACAAAAAACGTATACGGAGTACGAAGCATTTATGAGCTAGGAAGCCGAGACTCTCTCAGGGATGTTTTTAAAGAAATAAATATTCTAACGGTACCGTGTCAATATATCTATGAATATATTATGTTTGTCGGTAAAAATATATTCCAATTTCCGAGGAACAGTGATAAGCACAACTTAAATACGAGAAATAAAAATAAACTTGCTATGTCAAAGCTTAGGCTTACTAAAGCCAACAAATCATTTATGGGAAGCAGTTTAAAATTTTATAATAAGTTAACTGTAGAATTTCTTAACTTAGGTGACAAACAGTTTAAATTTTATATTAAATATCTGCTATGTAAAAAAGCATATTATTATGTATATGAATATTTGAATGACAAAATTGTATGGCCTAGTATCACGCAAAATTAATGTTAGGTTTTCTATTCAAACTTAAATAATTTAGGTTTGATAAGTTAAAGGAGCACTCTAAAGACCAAGCTAAGTAACGATTTTATGTCTCTGTTGTTTACTATATAGTGGTTGGTAGCGAGCTACCAGGGGATGCACCATGTGCAATCCGCCTTTGGTTGCCTGGTTTTGGTGGGGCTTTGGATGTGTGGGGGTGTGGCGCACGAGTACGTACGTGTATGTGTGTATATACATGTTTGGATAGATAGTGTGTACTTGATGGCTTGGTTCCTGCATGACTGATTGGTAACAGGTGTACATCCGGCAGTTTCTTGTCACTTCTTCTCCCTTTAGGCTAGTTTTCGAAGTGATGGTAGTTTAAATGATGTGCATTTGTTGCCGGGCTGTTGTGTAGGGGCTGGGCCACTTTCGGGTGTGCAACGTCTGTTGGAATATGTGTGTGCATTTATGTGTACATATACAGTGTTTGTGTGTAGCACCCGCTCGTGTTCGGAGCCCTGCCGCTTTCGGGCGGCGGAACGAGGATTGAATCGGATAGGACCTATAAGTTCTTTTACGTATAGTTTTATTTTCTATCTTTTATATATATTTGTATATTTAAGTATATGTATTAATATTTGTCTGTATGTGTATATATGAATATGTGCATGTATGTGTATCTTATATTCCTTAATATGTTATGAATACCTATTTATTTATTTATTTGCATTTTTGTAAAATGTAAATATGTATGTATGTGTGTATATATATATATATACGTCTGCTGTGTAATATTATATGTTATATGAATATAGCACAATCGAAGTTTTATTGGAGTTGCTTGAGTGTGTCATGCTCTCTCAAAGTGTCTCTGCGGTGATGGCGTGTGTGTCGGGTCGTTACGTTCCCTAAAAAAAACATGGTTGAGCGAAGCGATGGCTGATTCATGTGTCATACTTGTGAACGGGTGCCGCCTGTGAAGGCTGGTCTGCTCTTGCAAACTTCTTTGTATTCTTATTATATATATATGTACGTCTGCTATGTAATATTAAATGTTATATGAATATATTTTTCTCGGGAGTTGCTTTTAATCCCGTTACAGAATAATTGAAAACTTTTAAAGTATCACATGGTGATACCCCCCCCTATGCAATCTGAAAAACAATAGGCAATTGAAATATTGAAATATAATTGTTTTTTTTTAAATCAAACTATTTACATTGTAAATCTTATTTATTTAATGTTTCAATACAAAACATGTATTTATTAGTTGATACACTATAATTTTATGTTTCGTTTGTGATTTTACAAAGATTTATATTATTGGACGCACGCAATAAAGAAGTATTCTAATTAGTTCGTAAAGCTAGTTGTAGTTAATTTACTTGACGATTCGAAAGTGTTCTAAGTAACCCATTTGAATAAAAAGATTTTGATTTTGATTTACGGTTGTATAACGCTAAGGCATAATATATTATAATATAAATCAAATATTTTACTGACTAATTTTTTTCTATACTTTGAGTAATTAGGTGGGCCCCTAAGTAGTATTAGCCCAGGGTCCCCTAAACTCACGGTCCGGCCATGCCTTCGCTGCACAATTCTTAACACGCTTTCGTACAACATTGCTAAAATATATTTTCATCGAAACTCACTAAATGCATTTAGAAAAATTAAACACAAAAAAATACCACTCGGTCTTAAGATTCGCTCCAGAACTCTTTTGTTTACTTTGTCATTCTTCGTTTTGCATTGGTGTCAAATATATCAAAATTTTAGTATCATCTGTAACAAACTCTCATGCGTTCGTTTACTTTACAATATTTTTGTTATTTTTAGTGTGTCCGTGTATCGTATATCGTATATATATCGAAGTGTGTGTACGTCAGCCGTCCGTTTTGCAAGTTTGAAAACCAAAAATTTTGTACGCGAACGATAGGTGTCAGTGGAAAAACGCCTTATCAAAAGTTTGAAAAGTATCAATCGTGAAAACTCTTAATCCCAAAACGGACGCGCCCGGACTATTATCATCAGTATACTATAAAACTCTATAGGCTCTTACGAACGTTGCACTTTATCATCTTAAAATAGAGGTAAGCAAAGTAAAGTACTACTAAGTAGTGTTAGGTTTTTGATAGTGCTGTTTTTAATCAGTTCTTTCATTCAAGATTGCAGATCCAATATGGCATTAATTTTTTTTGTAAAACATCGGGTGGCGCTGAATCGGGGCACACGGCCGTCAGTGTAAAGGAAAATTTTATTACAAAAACGACACTTAGTAGAGTATAATATACATCTCGGTAAGTATTCAACGCCAACTTTGTTATTTTATTTGTAACTAGCTGACCCCCCGACCGTTGTTTCGCTTTAGCCCCTCTCCCTTTTCCCGCCTTCACTTTCCTCCATCTTCCTCTGTCTTTACTTTCCCCCCTACTTATTCACTCCGAAAATATAAACAGCTGCTAATCAATTTTCTTTTACAAAGTGTGGAAACGCTGAGTGAACTTATTTGATTATTTCTAAACCATGCACGATATCGAAATATCCTCTCTTATTAGTTATTATTAGTATCACGACAAAATAACGTGGCATCGAATCTCTTCCAGTCACTAAGCTAAGCTACCATCAGCGAGTGCTCTAAACAAGCGTTCACAAGTGCCCGAGGACATAGAGTTACTAATAAGAGAGCCCAACGCCGCACGACGACATCGTAACAATTATCCCTCTGGCGAAGACTAAGACTCCTTCTACAAAAGTGTCAAGAAGGCTACAGGCGTACAAAAAGCAGTCACAAAAACGCGATGAAAGGGATGTAGCCTTGCCTCCAGCTAGTAGTAGCTAGTATAGGCAAAAATAAATAGTTAATATTCAAGTTTACACTTCTACCGGCACTCCCGCAGTGCAACCCGTTTTTTTATTTGTTTATTCTAAACATATAACAGTAAAATTACATTTACAAATTTATTGCCTTCCGTTGAAACCTCGCAAGGCTTATCTGCGAATAGTCGAGATCGCTTTTCTCTGAGACAAAATACTTTTTTTTAAATACTTTTACATTCTATAAGTTCACCAATTTTTAATTTTTGCAAAATATATTGAGGCAGTCCATTTAATATTTCTAGTAAAATATATTTTGACGTTCGTTTTCCATATTATTGTTGTTTGTTATTTTTGGGTAAAACATAAGTTGAAAGGTAGCTTGATTTTCGTAAGTGATCATGCCTTGTTCATTCCACTAAGTTCTTTATTGTAGTGAATATCTGTTAGTATAATAATTTTTATTACATTACTTTGCAGTGTTTAAATATACCTTTATCATCGTTTTTGTATATATGTTAAGTTCCTACAGCTTTTAATACTCTTGTTTGTTTATATCTATACTAATATTATAAAGAGGAAAGATTTGATTGTTTGTTTGTTTGTTTGTATTGAATAGGCTCCGAAACTACTGGACCTAATTGAAAAATTCTTTTACCATTAAAAGCCGACATTTTCCCTGATGAACATAGACTACTTTTTACCGCGGGAAAATGCTTCATTCCTACGGGAAAACGGGTAATAGGACAACGGACAGTAAGAATTATCCTTCCGTACTTTCCTAGTTACTTAATTACGTAATTACTTCCTTTTTCACAGAACTTCTAAACGGCTGAACCGATTTGGTTAAAATTTTATATAGGTATTTCGATGGTTTTCTGGATGATTTAAAATTACAATTGGACTCGGTAGGTGGCGCTGCTGTTGGTATGTCAACCACGATGTCAACTATTTAACGGCTTGACCGATTGGGTTAAAATTTTGTATGCGTATTTCCATGCTTTCACAGACACGAATGTATTATGCCATTAAAGAGGAAAGATTTGTTTGTTTTTTTTTCTATAATTGAGGAATTGCCCTAAGAACCTACGCCGATAACGAAATTAAGGGCGGGCGAAGCCGCTGGCAGATGCTAGTAAATTACAAATCTTTTTAAGATATCGAATTATAGGCATATCGCTATTACCTCCCTCCTCTCCAAGGTCTAGCGTGTGATTAACACACAGCTTCTAAGATACCTAGAAAACCACGACCGGTCAGTGATCGTCTACATATGGTTTTCGCCACGGTCGCTAGACTCACTGTGCCCAATAAGGTCCCTGTTTGGGATTAAATTCTATCGAAAAAAGTTCATTAATTGTGTTTTTAACCGACTTCAAAAAAGGAGTAGGTTCTCAATTCGGATGTTTGTATTTTTTAATGTATGTTCGGGCATATAGACTGATTTTCAAAATATTTTTTTTACTTAAAAGGGTATACTTCCATAGTGGTCCTATTATTGTAGTAAATTTCAAACATAAATTTTTAGTCAAAAAAATAATTAGTGTTAATTTGGAACTGGTGAAACGCCTTTTATATTGATGATTGTATAAAATTTTGTTACGAGTATCAATGTTTTTAGTGTACCCGCCTTTTAAAAGATGCACTAAAAAGGTAAAAATAAATACTTTTCATTACTTTCCAAAAAACTTATCTGAATAAACCCTCGGGCACTCGGTAAGATCCCAAGTAGCAATAACTAGCCTTAAAAAGGAATTGTAGATATCTTGAAGACAAATTATCGAATCCGGGCTTTTGTCTTGGCTAAAACTATTATGTCCCTCAGGATATCCTCTAGATACACTCCAAGACAATGTGAAGTAAAAATGGGCACAGACTTAAAGGGAATATTAGGAGTCACTTTATACTACTTTGTAGATAAACTTCAGTCGCACTTAGGAGAGACTAGTATAAACAAATTCTTAGAACAGACTTCAAACCATCCTGAAGGTTGACTTCATCCATAGCAACAGTTTTCAAGATATCTACAATACTTAGTTAAGGCTTCGAAAGGCCATTAATCCAGATTCAAAGCAGGCTTACATAAATAAAATTTAATACTAGTATGCTTTTACGTAGTTATTGTTAAGAAAAATAATGGTGAACTTAGTATATATTTGATTCCATAAAAGATTATTACTAATATGGCGCACAAATATGTAACTAATTTATTGTTATCAAAAACAGTATGAATAAGTATGTTGTTTACAAGAAGAAGAAGAAAGAAGCAAAATATTTATTTGAAAAGAATAGCAACTATTAGATAAAGTAAGACATTGTAACATAAACAAAAAAAACATTCCGGGAGTGCCGGCAGAAGTGAAAACATACTCGCTATTTACTTCCCATCACTTCTTATCCATATTTATTTATTAAAAATAATAACTTTTGTTTATTTAGGTACTTTTTTGACGTTGTATATTTGACAGCTCAATCTGTCATAGAATTAAAATCCCATATCTAACCTCCCTGTACTACTCATAATCGCCATATACTAAAAATAAAAACTAACCTAATGTAAATAAAGGTCACGTGTTCTAACGCGAGTGACATCTTACGAAATTTCGATCAGGACACGTGACCTGACGCGAGTTTAACAGTTTTTACCCATCACAAAAAAAGTGCACAGCGCCGCTAAAGAAGTTTTCACTTCAAAAAAAAAAAGATCTATAGATACAATACAATACAATACAAATATCCTTTATTGCACAAAACAAAAACACAAACTTATTGTAAAAATAATATTAAAAAACATGTAGGTACAACAGGCGCAAATATATATGTTTAAGATTGTAGATTAGAAACGCACGCTTGATTCTCGTTTAAAATTGACAGATAATGTTACAAAACAGACGGGCCCTATAAATTCCGCAAAATAAATATAAAAAACCAAAAAAACCCTGAAATTAAAAGTTGTGAATGTTAAATTTGCTATTAAATAAATTGAAACCACTTAATTTTTATTTTTTATGTTATGAGTATGTCTGTTTGCCTGTGCATTAAATTATTTTTATTAGTATTGAATATTTTTTATTGTGGAGCAAGCTCTACGTGCTTTGCTGTTACTTTGATACGTTGCAAGTACATATACTTACTAAGTATATTATTATCCTGGTTTTTAGGGGATAGTTAGCTAGACGAACAGAAAATAACAACATATACCTACTACCTATATACTAGTTAAAGCCGTAAAAGGGGATCGCGTAGTACGTAATCACTGGTGACCGAATTTAGCGTAGACAATGCTGCGGGTAAATGTAGTAGTTAACAGTGGGACTTGTATTGTAAATTACTGTACATTGTGAATTGTGTACCATAGGTGAAATATAAATGTTATGATTAGGACATATTAATTTACATAGTATTTAAGAAACACAAGTAAGCAGACACAAGTTAAAGTAAGCGGAAAGAAACATGACAGATCTTTAACGAAGTTCAATAATTTGATACACTTTATATACCTATAGGTAAATAAGGTTATTGCCTGTCAAGTTATGTCTTACTTACGTACGTATTGATGCTATACTTTTCGACTTGCTCAATACTAAGCACAGAGCTTGCTCTGAACTTAAAATGTCTATATAAACTTTACTGAGATATTATGTAACAATTGCAAAACTTCCATGCGATATAATATCGAGGTTACCACACCAGTGTCAAGAGAGTGGCTGAGAAGTGAACATGTGGTATTCAACTTGTATCGCCATATTCTGCTTTAGTTATCATGTAAGTTATTTTTATTATCTAACGACTTTTTAGTTAGGTTTGTACTTATAAGTTTTGTTTTACTCGACGTTTAAATACGTGGGCGGTGTGACTCATGTAAATATTTGACAATTAGTGTTATTAAGATTATTTAATAAATTAAATTATCCGAACCCGATCCGAAGATTTTTTCTAGATTGAATTTTTTTTAGGATTAAGGTACCTATTGTATCGTCAATGTGGTCATAACTTACCTACAAGATGTTTTATGAGAAATACCTACATCTAAAATATAGGTACACCTAAATAATCTATCGAGGCATTATATTTATTGGCAAAATTGAATTTTTTTATCATTATTTACTACTGATATTAAATCAGACATAACTTTTTTGTTGCATCTAGAAAAAAATATTCGGCCATGATTTTATTTTGTTCAATTAACAGTTTTTTTGCTACGCCGCGCTCATTTGTTAGGATTCCGTAGCTAATTGGCGAAACCGTAAACCTATAGTTTTGTCATGTCCGTCCATCCTTCTTTATGTTACACACAGTCAAAATCCGCTATCTTTGGACGATCTAATGAAGCCATAAGATCTTCTGTGTCTTTGTACTTCAATCCATTCAGGTATTTAGAGACTGTTTTACGAAAATCGTAGTAAGTTAGATTTTGCAGGTTGCAGTTTTTACTAATTATATTGTAAATCTAAGGGCCTAGGAAAATAAAGAATCTTTGGAGAAATGATGTTTTTAATATTGGTAAACTGTACTTAATATATTTACTTTCCTTTCGATAATTTATATTAACTGGAGTTTTGTGCTGACGTATTAATAAATTTTTGAAAAATAAATTTCTGACTGATAGAACATTTAGTTCCAAATATAATGTGCCTACTTAAAAGTTAATTAGAAATAAATCGGTCAACAAGTATCTCATACTACGGTACCATAACGCCTCTACGACACGCACTTTTTTTTTTGATTTTTTTGATCTTGTAAGATATTAATATACCTACCTATACCTATCGCAACAAGCGATAGATGATCTTCTCTTTCAAAGTCATGATGGCTCCCAATTCTTCAACGCAGAAACACAAACAATCTGTATATTACTTTCTTTATATATTTTATTTTAATTCTAAACATTTATCATAGTTAAATTATTATAATCTAGGTTGAATATCACTCTTGGTTCTCTCTGTGATCTCTTACTATGTAAAAACGTACAACTAAAACGTCATATCAACAAAACGTCTTATAAGCAAATCGTTTAGATATAGCAACATTCTACAACAGAAACGAACGTTTAATAAGCAATTCGTGTAATTCTCATTATGTCTATGTATTCTTTAGTATAATGTGATATAAAGCAAACCTTATCTATAGATCACGAAGCGAACCGTATACAATACAAATCACAATTTATGTGAGTACAGGCATGTTGTCCTCACAACTAGTTTGTAAAGGCTAAACCAGTTTCTTTGGAAGTATTCCAACCACTAATGTCACAACATTTTTATTTAAAAAAAAACTTAAGAGCGCCCCTTAATGCGCATATACATCTGCTTTATGGGCGTTAAACTAAAACCAACAATGATGATCAAATAGAGTGCATTTTTCTGTGAGAAATATATCTCAAAAATTGGCGAACAGCTTAGCGTAAAAAGTGAAAATTAATTAATAACAATTATATCACAATAAGATATAGAAATTGTTTTACAGTAATTTCTTGGCTTTATAGTCACTTAACATTTTATGAGATAAATTATTTTCTCGCTACTAGTTCATAAGGTTATGGATTAAAATAGAAAATCGGGAGGATCGGCCGTTATTTATTTGAAGCGCTGTTTTAACAGATATCTATAATACAGTCAGTTTCCAGTTAAATAATGTGTAAAGTTATGTTATTTTTTTTAAGTTCAAAATTTGAAATAGGACAGTGAAATCGATTTGAAAACCGACCAGAAAACTGTACATTTGAGTAGGGAGTAGCAAAGTTCAAACTGTAATTCAGATCAGATTTTTGGAAATAAGTAATTAATTTTAACTTTTTAGTGCATCTTTTTGAATCCGGTTGTTTTTTTTTTTAAAAAGTTTTTATATGAAATCTATTTGAATAAAAAAGAATCCCTGTTTCTCTTGGTCACTTGTTGGCAAACTTTTATGTGCGAGTTGGACTGGCGCACGAAGGGTTCCGTACCATTACCTATAAAATTTAAATGTTTTTTTTATTTTTATATTTGAGTTGATTGAATGAAAAGTTAATTGCGGTTAACGATTTATGACGTATTAAAAAAAACTACTAACTAGATCTCGTTCAAACCAATTTTCGGTGGAAGTTTGCAAGGTAATGTATATCATATATTTTTTTTAGTTTTATCATTCTCTTTAAGGGGGGGCTCCTATACAACATTGGTTGTATAGGAGCCGCCCCCTTCAATATTTGTTTTATATTAATTTAATTACACATAATGTTATACGGGGTTCTTACCGTGATTAGCCGAGGAGATGAACGGAACCCTAAAAATCATTTATTTATTTTATTTCAGTAAAATCATATTACTTATTCAATTTCCTTACATTACAGATTACAACTGCTGCTCAGGCGCCCACCATAGAACTAAACGATGGCAACAAGATACCGGTCATTGCTCTTGGAACTGGCAGAGGTACAGCTAAAGTGGTGAGTGCAGACTATAATGAATGTTATACCTGTAAACGAGATATTCTAGTATATATATATATATATATGTGTTATATATAATGTATATATATATATATAAATATATTCTAAATCTCGGAAACGGCTCCAACGATTTTGGAATTTAGTATGCAGGGGGTTTCGGGGGCGATAAATCATTCTTAGAAAACGTCGTTTTATCCGTGTTTTCAGGCAATGATAAACTGCAAAATATGACTCTTCCTGACATCTATTGGCGAGTAGTAATACTATTATTTTTACCACTTGACAATAGATGGCGTTGTTAAAAAAACGAAGCTCGGCTTTCCAGGTACTGGAAAGATACTAACGATATAAATGCGAAAATCTGTTTGTCTAATATGTTATACTTCGTCCCTATATATATACGACATCACATTTATAGATATTGATAATAACATGTTCCCGTGAGGTTGAGGGTTATTATATTAGAAAAGGTAGGCAACTTGTGAGTTATGCCCCTAGTGTTGCAAGTGTACATTGTCAGGCTTCGTTGCCCGCTAACATCAGGAGGGCAATACGCTTGTTTGCCACCTTAGTGGTATAAAAAACAAGAATTATGAAAGCTAGATGGTAAAAGCTAGTACATTGGTCAAATGTAGGTTTGAATTTATGTAGAAAGCCGAACCTGACAGAAATTGGAGATGGGTTAAGGAAAGACAATTTTGTATTTATTATAGCTTTTGCCGCGGTTCCACCTACCCTAAATTCGGTTATCGGTGCAAGATTTCAACGGCAACTCTTCAAATATTATAAAAAAAAACTGACTCACACTTAACGTTTTCAAGTAGCCTATGTCCCGGTACTCAAACTATCTCCATGCCCATCTTAATAAGTACAGCGGCTTAAGCGTGAAGAGTTTACAAACAAACAGATAGACAGAGTTACTTTCGCGTTTATAATATTATTATGGATGAACATATATATACTTAGCAGAAATTTAATTACTTCGAAAAACTTTTCAGAATGACACTATAGATGATATCAGACACGCAGTTTTCTGGGCCATAGAGGCTGGTTACCGACATGTTGATACTGCTGCTATTTACAAAGACGAAACACAAGTAGGCGAAGGAATTGCTGACGCTCTTGGTAAAGGTTTAATAAAAAGAGAAGAACTGTTTGTTACTACTAAGGTAAACAACTTTTTAAACATTCGTTTTCCTTTCGCGGTTATTATAATTTACTAGCTGTCCCGGCGAACGTTGTTCCGCTGCCGTCCCTCTGTACCCGGCGAAAGTTGGTTTTTACCTATAGTGCCCGAGTCCGGCTCGCACTTGACATATCGAGATAAAAACTATCCTATCTTTTAAGTTGAATCAAATAACAGATATTTACGAAGTTTGATCAAAATCGGTTCAGTAGTTTAGGAGTCCATTGAGGACAAACATTGTGACACGAGATTTATATATATTAAGAATAACTAAGGCGAGGCATTAATAAGTATTGCACAGTAAAGTGCAATAATCATCTTAACTGCTTTAGACGCAAGGTTGCAAATTTGTTGCACACGCACGAAGTTGCCAAAAAATTGAAATCGGAAGCTAAAATTACACATATTAAAATGCTCAGCCGTTGAAATTTAGGTATTGTTGTTACTTACATAATTAAGCTATTTAATTAATTAAGGGTAACAATAACCTAAATTTTAATGATTTTGGAGAGGTGATTCGAATAAAAAAACTATCGAGCCAAAATCATCAAATCATGTTTTTGAAGAGCCAAAGTCAAGTAGAAGGCCCAAAAATACATGACGCTTAGTTTCAGATTCGTAGCTTTTATTGTTGATTGGTATTCTTAAACGAAAAACTGTATTACGTATTATTAAAAAAGTGCAGTTGGACTCGCGCACCGAGGAATCCGTGCCTACCACCATTTACGTAATTTACAAACACAAACCGATGCCAATGGTGGATTGCAGCGGGTTATTAATATTATTCTGGTACCTATGTAGGTTTATACTTTTTTAGTACTTCTATACTTTAGATACACTATTTGTTATTTATGTGTCTCTTTATGTATGTATTATATGTACTAGTTGCCAACGGCTCTGCCCGCGCTGGATTGGCGTAGGATAACTACGACAACTCCCGAATTATAGTAAGAAAGTTGCAATAGCAAGCTTTACTTGTGGCTTTAATTCATGTACGTGGAATTTGATCATTCCTGCATAAACTTTACATATACACATTGACTGCCAACTACGAGATAACTCGTAGATTGCGTTCTTTGCAAGGACGCCGACTACGAGTTATCTCGTGCTGTGTTTACTTGCCATTAAATTCGTAGCATATCAGTGCTAATATGATATGATTGAAGAGAACAAAAAATCAATGCTGGCTACATGAACAGAAATTAATAAATAAACAGAAAATATAATTATAAAAAATTAGCCAACTACGAGATAATACGTAAGACCTTTTTTTTAAAACAAAATACATTTTCTATGCTTTTTGATGATAACTATGTAATATAATTAAAGTTTTTAATAATATAAAATGGTTAAATGAAATTGGCTTTTTAGACCGGAATTCTGAAAATTACCGTGGCAGTCAAATGTTAATACGGAACAAAAGTAAAGCTTACGTCCTTCTCCGTCTCTTAATTCAATTACCCCTGTGCGAAGTTTTTATAGTGCAGTCATTGAAGCGAAAAATAGGGTCTTACCTCCGAATTTTTTTACTGTGAACCGATTTGCATGAAATTTTGGAATTAGACTCATCTTACCCTTAACTTCAAAAGTGAATATGATCTGAGCTCCGCCTATTATTTTTAAGGGGTGTTAGCAACCCCTCAATGGAAAAATTGACATTGAGCCATGTTATCGCTAGAAAACGTGTTTAATATTAAGGGGTGAAATTGTAAAGTGTTTTCTAACACAATTACCTCATAATAAAATCATTTTCAACCCCTTGAAAACCTTACAACCCTTGCAAACAACAAAAAATTACTTTGGTATGACATAAAAAGATTTAAGTATAGAGTAAATAATATTTTATGTTCTCTATCTTAATTATAGAATTTTAGACCCCATTTCGACCCTTAAAAACAACCCCGTGATAAAAACTTGTTTAAAAAAATTTCTTTTGATGAAATGAAAAGGATTTAAATGTTATTCCTCATTCTCGAAAATGATTATCATATTCTCTAGCTTTTCAACGCTTAAAACTACCCCTAAATTAAAACAGTAAGTAAATATATATGATTACACATTTAAAAATAATTTAAATATAGAGTAAGAAATCACCATTTATTGAATAAAATATAAACTTACAAGTTGTCTAAAACTGCACCAGATTGAATTAGTAATACATTTTACAAAATTCTGCAACAAGAGCATGACAATGCATAAAAAACCATAAAAAACTCATAATCGTAATTTTCATTCAATTTTATAAAAAAAAAACATTATCCTTCATGACTCAATGTTGGAGTCGCTGTCACAATCGATATCTTCTTAAATTAATACGACAATTAGCTTAAAAATCTATCAGGGATCATTAATGAATAATTAAACAATTTACTTTATTTACAATTCAATTTTATAAAATTACCTCATATAAGATGCAGACTATTGTGTACTTCCACTTTGCTCCAAATATTCACACTCCAAAATTTTTCAGTTTATACTAAGTAGAAAAAAATACGATTAGTTTTTGGACCATAACTCCTTCAATTTTGATGCTATCACAACTTATAAGAAACCATTTTAAAGGTAATTAAAAAAACTACAACTGTCAATACAATATATAGTGAAAAACCTTTTATTTTAAAACGGTAAAGGGTCAAAGAGAGACTGTGATTGCGCTGCCGCGCGCTCTTTAAACAATCATATCTCCTTAAATTTTTGTGTGACATAAAAAAACAAATTCTTTGTCAGAAAAATTTTTCCTACATTTTTTATCATCATACTTTTATACGTATCTTTCATCAGTTTTGAGATATTATGAAAAGAAGGTGGTTTTGTAAAAATTCGAAATTTTTTTTTCCTAAGATCGTGATTTTTTTGAAAAATATGTGTCCTAAAGCAGCCAAACTGCTAGAATCCATCAAACTCTTGATATTAAAGTTAATTCTAGACGGAATACGATTAATTTTAATTTTGGTGGAAATGGCACTTATGAACTCATTGATTTAAAAGAAAAACCATTAGATGTTCCTCTTATTTGCATTACAGTCATTTTACGTGCAAAAGACTTTTAACAGTGGTAATTTTAAAGCTTATTTCAAGCACTACAAGACCTTATTTCATTAGAATGCATAAAATGTATCTGCTCGCCGCTAGATGGCATTGAATACATCAATTAAATTTCAGACAAAATATATGTAAAATACAGTTGTTAGCTGATTATCAAAGTATTGTATTATTACTTCTTGCCAGCTCTTTTTGCCAGAAATTTATATTGTTTAACATTGTATCGACGATTCAAAAATGTTCTCGGAAACCTATTTCAACAAATATTGTTTGATTTAATTTGATTGAAACAAAAAAAATCGGCCAAGTGCGTGTCGGGCCACGCCCAATATAGGGTTCTGTAGCAGCCTCATAAACCAACATTTTAGAGGTTGTTTAAATATGGCCAAATACAACAGTTTCGCTGAGACCCCTGAGAGGGGACAATGTTTAGGTACGTAGTATAAACAAATTTGATCGCTCCGCTGCTAATATAAGACCCACGCTTTGAACCTACTTGTAGTAAGTGTAGGTAATGTGTTTTTACTTCTTCTTCTAGTAAGCGAATCTGTAGGGAGTTGAGCTAGGTACCCATGTAGGTACGTTAGGAGTACGTACGTTTAAAAACTTGTTAACAAAAAAAACAATCGGCTTCAAAAAGCTGCACTAAAAAGGTAAAAATAATTACTTGTTTCCAAAAATCTGATCTGAATTACAGTTTGAAATTGGTGTCATGCAAGCAAAGTGTGTTATAAACTGTTACTAGGTACATATATACCAACTTCAAACTGTAATCAGATAATATTTTTTGAAATTAGTAATTATTTTTACCTTTTTAGTGCATCTTTTTAAAGCCGGTTGTTTTTTTGTTAAAAAGTTTTTTTTTTTTTTTTCAGTGACGAATTGCTCTTTTTTTCTTGTACACTAAAAACATCCATACTCGTAACAAAGTTTTATACAATCATCAACATAAATGGCGTTTCACCAGTTCCAACTTAATATTAATAATTTTTATTTTCTCCAAAATTTTTAGTTTTAAATTCACTATAATAATGTGGGACCACCTGGAAAGTATAACCTTTTAAAAAAAAAAAGAATTTCTCAAATCGGTCCAGGCGTCATCGAGAAATCGGGTAACATACATAAAAAAAAAGTCTCCGACAAATTGAGACCCTCCTCCTTTTTTGAAGTCGGTTAAAAATATTTAAGTAAATAAAGTCGACTTTAAAATTGCAAAATAAAAGTTCGACCTTTTAAAGAATAATTAACTGAAACTTATTAATAAGGGCCAAGTTGTAGTAGTATTGACATAAATTTTTTTAAATAATAATCAAATCAGATCATTAAAAACTTTTAAATTCATTATATGTACTTCCACCGTAATTTTTTTTTATATTTCCTGATACTACACTTTTGCTGGAAGAGGAGGGGGGCACCTGTCTCTAACAAAAATCAGTACTTTAAAGCTAAAGGTTTAGCAAACGGAACCCTACATCAAGTAATGATGGTTTTTGAAATTCCTATCCAACGATACTCCACACGATGAGGTAGACGAGAAAAAAAATTACGTCCCCACTTCACGTGTAAGGGAGGTAAATTTTATTCTACCACTTTGTCGGCTTAATCAATGTCCCTGCCAAATTGCAGCATTCTTGTATTAGTAGTTTTTGAACTAAGCCGCGGACAGACAGACGGACGGACATGGCGAAACTATAAGGGTTCCTTGTTGACTACGGAACCCTAAAAAGGTCACCCATCCAAGTACTGACCAAGCCCGACGAATTAGTAATGGCTTGTGCCCGTCTCATAGTTGGCCGGTTTTTATTATTTGTTCTTACGATAGAGCAATAACAACGAAAATGTGTTTCTTGTATGGGGACCCCCTTAAATTTAACTCTTTTTTATTTTTTGGATACTCCCCAAGTTATAATTATGTCAAAAAATCAGGGTTCTATTTATTTCGGTCTAAAAGATAGAGCCTTTTAACGGTCGGACAGGCGGACAGACAGACAGACAGACAGCGTAGTCTTAGTAATAGGGCTCCGTTGGCACCCTCTGGGAATGGAACCCGTTAAAAGGGAAAGGTTACCCTTTTAAGGGGTTCAATGCCTCGTCTTAATGTGCTGAATTATCGGGATGGTAAGCTATTTAAAGGAGTGTGTACAACTTAAGGCCCTATATACTTACTGGACACTAGCACCGCCACTAGATATTTTTCTTCGTACAAAACGTAATTTAAAAAATTAAAGACACTAACTTGTCATTTACTATTTTAAGAACATTTTGTATTGTTTGTAGAATTTTATTTAGGGGAATGATACAAGTGGCCGCCTTTAGACAATAACCGAATTAAAACTCACAGACA
Organism: Apoda limacodes; assembly: GCA_946406115.1. Lineage (NCBI taxonomy): Eukaryota > Metazoa > Arthropoda > Insecta > Lepidoptera > Limacodidae > Apoda > Apoda limacodes. The sequence goes on from OX291559.1 coordinate 17,854,726, forward strand.
TCTTTCATAAACCATATAAAACGTTATAAAGTTAATAACTATTTAATATTTTTGATTTTTTTTACTTTTTTAACATACGCTTTAAACGAAGTAGAATTTAATAATTATGTAATGATCAAACGCATTTAGCCTGTACGTGAAGTTCGATCATTATTACATGAGCAGCTTCATTCGACGCGTTTTTTTTTTCACATGTTGTAGCTGAGTTCTAGGCATCGGCTTCACACATAGATTAGGGGTCACAATACCGGGCCTTTTTTGTAATTCCGGTATTTCCGGTATTGAGACTAGATCAATATTTTAGGGATTTTTGACATTTGAAAAAAAAACTAAAGAAATTCTCTAAATAAAAATAAAAAGTATGGTATAATTCCTGTTTTATAGTAGGTAATCAATCTGACTTAATAATAAAAGATTTTTTTAGATACAATCACTTTGTGATCAATAAAATAAGTGCTTTTTATAAAAATTGTTATTGTCAAATTATATGTCTTTTTACACAACCAAGACTTGCCCTTAATCATTTTTGCGTTAAAAAGATTTATATACTGAAAGTAAATCTTAAATCTACGAAAACATAAAATAAACAGATCATTTTGATATATATTTACATATAAAATTAAGAAAGTATCCTGAGGAAGAGAATGCTCTCTTAGACTCCTCTACACTAGTCGGAGGTATGCTTTTCAGATCATTTTAGGCAGCCTCTAGATATTTTCCCAGGTTTCTCCGTGTTCGTACACACACTTTTTTTATAGATATACATTAGCAATCCCTAAATCATACCTATAACCTTGTTGATATTTTTTTTATTTTCACTTTGTACTAGGATTAAGACCTTAGGGTGGATTTATATTATAAATCGCGTACAGGGTAAGTTCGTTTGATCATTAATTACACTTCATTCGACGCGATTTCTTTCTTTACATGTTGTAGGATGTTCAGAGTTGGTACTTTCTAATAAAAAATATAATTATGCTGAAATTTTTTATTTAAGAACAACAATAGTTTGTTTAATTTTTTTCATACTTAATCAAATTTTAGAAAAATAACTATACTAATTTTAACCCTTAACAGAGGTTGACAAGATCGCTTTCGCTAACTCTTTGGGATCATCAATCAATTCTTTATTGTAAAATTTGGCAAAAACCTTGGATAAGTCTGACCAGCCAGCAGTTTTACGGATTAGCGGATTAGCGGAGTCTGTTAGCGGAAGAAGTGGACAAATGCCGAGTGCTGTGTCCACGCCGCTAGATTCAAGTGTACTTGTGATCCATTTACTAAGAGTTTATGATGTGACTTTGGAATATGGCTTTCTAAATGAAATAAATAAATTATTTGTTGTATTAGAACGGTAAATTTCAGTTTTAATCATATATTTTACAAGAGACCTGGCCGGACAAATCTCGGGTTTTACATTGTAAAAAGGTAATTTGTGTAGTGTAAAAAGTTTAGTGTAAATCTGGTATTTTGATATTTATGTTTGTATCGTGTACAGTTATGTTTTTATCCTTATTAAAGAGATGGCTTGATCAAATCTGGTATTTAGATATTTATGTTTGTATCTTGAACCTGATAAGCAGTTACAAGTACTTACAAAATGAGGGTTTTCTTGGACAATACCTGTAAACTAAGTATATAATTAGGCCATTTTTAACCTAAGAACCGTAAAAAAATACTTAATGTGGCCTTAAACTGAATAAACCTCACATAAATCATTTTAAGTTTCATTCAAAGTTTCTGAAACAAGTTAATATAATGCAGATTTATGGGAATTTATTGTGCCATATCTTGCACCTTGTTGATAACATTCTGTTTAAAAATCATTAATCGCTAAAATCAACCCATCAAAATAATAATACGACCTTTATTTACAATAGTTAACCCATAGTTTTTAGAGCTATCATACTGTAAGTATGAGTTTTCTGACAAGGATGATAACATAATGTCGGTTAAATTTTGTGAAAGTGATCTTAAATGTAGCGCTTGCTGCGTTGAAAGCGTTTGATGGAGGTTGTGCAAGATCCTGAAAGGAGATTTTAAAAGATTAATATCTGGCTTAAAATAAAAATGTTTTGAGACCATGAGACTCTTAATAATGGGAAACCAGGGTTGTGTAGGTCAATTTGGCACCACGACTATACCCTCAGACCTATCATGTATTATGTAACATTTTTAGAATCAACGCAAGAAGAGGTAAAGCGTAAAACATAAACGTTTTCCATGATTTTGTAAATGATTGCGTAAGCATCAGGATCGCTTTTTCAAAATGTATAAATAGGTTACTTTACACCGACTATTATACCGACTCGCGAACAAATCAATCTTAGGCAATCCAAACCTACGAACGATTTCATCGAAAGCCGTGTCACGCAACTGCCATTTAGTCTTAATAATTTATTTACGAGATAAACTATCTGCTCTATTGTTGTCTTTAGTATTTATGTATGATGCGAAAACTAGTATAGCCCGCTTTTTGCACCATTGCCATATTTCCCGTGTAGTTTGATTCAAATGTGGATACTGTACGGAATCCATCCTATTGATGCAAGAAATAGCGGTGACATTATCAATGCGTAACAAAATGTTACAACTTTTAATGCCAAGAAGCAAGCTTTAATTTTGAGTAAATTTATATGTTCTATGGTTTCTTCATCTTTCCAGAAACCATAGGATTCCTCAATAGCCGCCCCAACCACTCGTCGGTGCATCTGAAAAAATTTCTCACTTATACTCGTTGTATCCTACAAGTCGTTGTAGCTGTACGCTTACATCAATATTATGTATGTCTCCACCATTCCAGGTCATTCTGAACAGTACGAGGAATTCGTAGAACACTACTATAGCTAGGGTTTTGTAACCAACTTAAAAACTTATGTCGCTCGTGCTGCTTAGTATATCCCCATGCGTATTGAACAGCAGGAGCTGTGACACTAATAGACCAATCATACGCGCAAACTCCCTAAACTTGTATATTTTCTTTTAAATTTCAATTTATGATTTTTAATATTTTAGATTTAGGTAGTCCTAAACGTTATTTTTTTCATAATTTATGACGAAACCTAATTGTTCCAGCAATTTGATTGTTAAAATCACATTGTTTTTGAATTCTTGAAAAGAACGACCAATGCAGCAAATATCATTTTAAAAAAATTTTGAAATCATGCCTCTGAATCTTAGATATTACTGGTTTCAACATTTTGGTAAAAACATAAGGACATGTACATATAATTAGCCAAATGGGAAACAATAAAATTCAAATAAATTTCCATTATATATTAACCGTAGGTATTTTTTATAAGATATGTGTACTGCTGTTAAAAAATACGCATCTTTCATGTCAATCGTAGCCATATAGCCACCTTGCGTTATCATTTTGGAAACCGTTCTATAATCTTCCATTTTAAAGTTGAGATAATACAAATTTGTTCAAACGTTTTAAATTTAGTATAAAGCGTTTTGTCCCGTATAGTTGAGGTACTAAAAATAGATGAGAGAAGTTCATGAGATTTACATTTGGATATTGCATTAATTTTCAACAGAGAATTTATTTAATTGTCAAAATCTAAGCGTTGTCGATACGTTCTAAAACTAAAGCTATAGGTTTGGTTTAGCCAGTAGGCTCTGAAGCGAAAGCAATTTTGTATCCCTTTTATCCATGATAGAATGACCCCGATCATTCTATCATGGATAAAAGGGATACAAAATTCGTTTGTTTAAATTGTCAAAATCGTTGATTTTCACCTATTCGTGTAGAAAACGTTGTAATCGACCAGCAAAAAGTCCCTGGGCCCACTGATGGCGATGCAGTGACATGTTGACCGTCGCTCCTCGTGTTTACGACGTGCGTCTGCTAGTTCGGGGTAATCGAAACCCTGCACCAGCCTTTGCCTTGTCCATTGGTTTGCGTTGCAGCGTCCTCCCGTTTAACTGACCTTGATTTTTATTTTTTATAAAATAATTGATATTAAATTTTTGTTTTGAAAAATGGAGAACGTTCTTGTTGGCTGCTTTAAATCCTCTCCAGATTTTTTAATCGTTTCAGCCGTTTTTAATTTTTCAGTTATATTCTCGCCAAACAGGTGTTTATCTCGTACCGTGTCCAACATAGTCAGTTTCATGTCACTATTTTTTTGACGAGATGACGAAGTATCTACCAGTTTTTGTCTCATTGAAATGACTGTCGCACAAAATGTGGCATGCATGACTCATTGGCTTGAGCAATTTTTGTGGCGAGTAATCTTTTTGTAAGACGCTATTTATAGCTTAAGTTAATGCAGCAAGTGCAAGACAAACTTGGTATTATTTAGCCTCCATCAAATTTTCACGTTTAACGAACTTTTCAGCGATAGGTGCTTTTGTTTCAGCATTATGTATTTGAGGTATTAAGATTTCGCAATTTGACGAAATAATGTACTCTTTCAGTAACTTATCTTAGAAATGTAGATAAGTTATTAAAAATAAAGTATTTCGCGCCCCTTATTCGCAATGTCTTTGTGAATTGGTTGTTCCAAAATAGTGTACTCGTATGGATGTTTTTAGTGTACGAAAAAAGCAATTCGTCACTAAAAAGTAAAAACTTTTTAACAAATAAAAAACAACAAGCTTAAAAAAGATGCACGGAAAAGGTAAAAATAATGACTTGTTTTCAAAAATCTGATCTGAATTTAAGTATGAAGTTAGTTTCTATGCACCTAACGCCAGTTGTTCCTTTTTGGTAAAAAGATTTTTCTCTTGCTCATTTCCTTGCACAATTTTTTTATAATGACGTACTTTGATCTTTAATGTGCGAAGCCTTTGTACACAGAACACAGAATAAAGTGTCGCTGAGTGACATTTGTAATCACAGTAGTGTTGCCACATTGTTTTTTTTTATCTAAAGTATCTGTGTGTGAAGCCAATGCCTAGGACTCTGGTACAACATGTAAATGAAGAAATCGCGTAAATGAAGCTGCGAAGTGTTATATCTAGTGGCGGTAATAATGTTCAGTGTACAGGGCCTTAAGAAAATTCTTGATAAGTGTTTTGTATTCTCGTGACACATATCCAATAACTACTGGTTTCCATCATGATTATAATATAAAAAAATATTAAGCTATTTATATTGGTATCTACTATTGAAATAAGTATAATAAGATTTTATTTTTTCTTCTAGCTTTGGAGTGACAAACACGGCAGAAATCAAGTTGTACCAGCTCTGAAGGAGTCACTCGACAAATTAAAACTCGACTATGTAGATTTGTATTTAATCCACTTTCCTACGGCTTTGGTAAATATTTATTCTTTATTGGGTGAAGCGAAGAGCGAATTATTATGAACCTGTTATTCTATCGTCTTCCCTTTTCATAACAATACCAATATTTCTCTAATCTTAAAATTATAGTAAAGGTGAAGGATCTTTTGGAATAATATATTATGATAAAAGTGAGCTAGGCTGCTTATTACATACAAGGTTGCAGCCTGAGTCCAAGCCGAGAGCGTAATTCAGCCGATTGTATATTGAGCAGAGCTCACGAGCAGAAGCTGCTCGTGACAATTATTAATGGGTGTTCACTGAAAAAACAAAAGAGGAATTGCTTAAATGCTAACCTTTAATTATTACTAGGTATATTTATTTAAAGTCTAAGTTAAAGTCGCGGTACTGAAATTCGTTGCATAGGAGCGCAACTCCACTTAGTCACACAGTCTCCTCAGTGCAATTCCATACTAAATCTTGAGTTAGCTGTGTGTGTACAGAATGGTTATAGTGAAATTCTATTTTAACATAAAGAGTAATCGAAGCTAATAATTATTTATTTAAATTAAAATCTAAAACTTAAGTAGAAGAAACTTAAGTTGTTTCTTCAGTAGATAATTATTTATGGGAGTGCGCCGCACCAGCGCTCCTTAGGACGAGCCGCTTCTGCTCACGAGTGTCATACGACTGTTTTCAACACACTAAAAGGACAGTAAATACTTATATTAGTGTTAAGATATTGAAAAAGTTGATATTTAATGGAATCTAACAGTTTCGATATGTTTTTAACAAACACGTTGGATTTACTTTTCTAAAAATAAAAACTTAGACCTTCTAGTAAAAGGTAATTATCAGTACCGCACAAGTGCTTTATGGACGCTATTAACAAGCTGAAAACTGTGTGCACAGTAAAAGCTGCTTTATAAGCAAATGTGTTGAAACTAAACTTCGTCCTCTGCAATATACTCTTTTTTGGTTTACTGCTGTACTATAGTACCTAATGTCGTATTTTGTAAGGATCAGGTTACAGGAAATAAGCATAGCACAACATACTAAATATAGACCCTCCTGCCGAGCCACAGGCCTCTCCTTGCAGAAAGAGGCTTAGTCCATCATGCACAATGCCAACCTTTTGCGGATAAGCGAACGTTCTCGAGCTAATGGCCACTCAACTGTAAGGTCACTCTGACTTGGCTTGACGACTGCTGGCTGAAATTATTATAACAACATGTTATTATTTCAAGTAACTAGGTACTACAATAAATGGTATTTTTTTTTTACCTTTTTATAGAAAGGCAATGAACCCATCGACATTGATTATCTAGATACATGGAAAGGAATGGAAGAAGCTAAAAAATTAGGACTTACAAAGTCTATTGGTGTTTCTAACTTTAACAGCACACAATTAGACAGACTAATTGCTAATAGCGATATCAAACCGGCTGTGAACCAAGTAGAGGTAAAATGACTTGCTATTCATTGATATTTAAAAACAATTTAAACATAATTTGATATGAAAGAGGTAACAACAGAAACACGCGCAAACACATAACTCTATATGAAACAGGGAAAAACACATCCGAACACATAACTCGATATGGGACAGAGAATAACTGAAACACGCTAAACACCTAACTGTATATGAAACAAAACACACCCGAAAACAAAACTCGATATGGAACAGGAAACAACAGAAACATATCCGGACACATAACTCGATATGAAATAGGGAACAATAGAAACACACCCGGACACATAACTCGATATGGAACAGGAAAATAAAAGAAACAAGCTCCAAGACATAACTCTATTTCAGACAGGGATCAACAGAAACACGCCCAAACATATAACTCTATATAGGGGAACAAAATACACCCGAACACATAACTCTATATGGAACACAAAACAACAGAAACATATCCGGACACATAACTCGATATGAAATAGGGAACAATAGAAACACACCCGGACACATAACTCGATATGGAACAGGAAAATAAAAGAAACAAGCTCAAAGACATAACTCTATTTCAGACAGGGATCAACAGAAACACGCCCAAACATATAACTCTATATGGGGGAACAAAATACACCCGAACACATAACTCTATATGGAACACAAAACAACAGAAACACTTGAAATCGAAAGGCAAAAGTGGTAGTCCGTATCGAATGCTACATCGAAGGTCTCGGGTTTGATTCCCGAGGCAACTGATATTGTTACAATTCTGAAGTTGTTCCTAATCAGATTAGTGCCTAGCACGGCGACTTCTTCAATATTTTTGGTTTTATATGTTGATAATGTTCAACAGGTAAATCCGACACTAACTCAAGAAGCACTGGTATCTCACTGTCATGATTCTGGTGTAGCTGTAATGGCCTACAGTCCTTTCGGATTTTTGGTTAACAGAAAGCAGTCTAGAACCCAGTCAAGTCTGGATGATCCAGTCCTGTTGAGCATTGGAAATAAATACGGAAAGAACTCAGCGCAAATCGTGCTGCGATATCTGGTAAAATTGAAATTTTATATTAGCCTATTTATATTACTATTTTAAACAGGGGTTCTTCAAGAAAGAAGTTATTAGATTTTTAAAGGGTCGGCAAAGTAAGAGTGATAACCCGTGGTATTGCAAGCGTCCATAGGCTTGTTTGCCACCTTGGTGGTATAAAAAAAAAAGTCAGTTTTAATTCGCAAAAAAAGTAATATTATTTTATATCAAAATAAGTTTTGAAATTCCGATATTGAAATCCAATATCGGAAATCAATATCGGATTTGAAAACCTTCCTACATTACATGCCCTACTCGCAGTCTATGGTGTAAACATAGTAGCTCAATGTTAAGGCGCAGTGACTACCTAACTAGCGCCGCCAAAAGCTATTCTTTATTTCCTCTTTGTATACAAGACACATTTCAAAAATGTTGTAACATTATTGAAATGTGTCTTATATACAATACCAATTACATATAATTATAAATAACCTATTCTTAGAACGTTATGTCGTTTCTTGAATATACCTGTGAGTTGTAAGTAGCGCTTCTGCTAAAAGTGGCCGTTTCTATAAGACCGTGGTTATGATTATCGCAGTTAGCAAAGTAGTAGCACGTAGAACCTGGGTCAATTTTATCACTACCCACACCTGGTATAAAAAAATATTTAAACATTCTTGTTCTCATTTAAGTTTCCTGTCTTAATGACAAATAAAGATATTCAAACCGAACGTTCTAAAATAGCTTATAACTAGGTCTAAATAATTGATTTGTAACTTTATTGAAATGTGTTTTATATTTACAAAAAGAAATAAACAGTATTTTTTGGCGGTGCTAGTCAGTTAGGTAGTCACTGCGCCTTAATATCAATGGGCAGGATTCCCTAGTACCTAGATCCGTATGAAGATGATATAGGTCAGTGGTTTTAAGATAACTTTTTTTTCAGGTCGACAGGGGCCTAATTGCTATTCCTAAGTCAACAAACAAGAAACGAATAACTGAAAACATAAATATATTTGACTTTAAGTTAACTGATGCAGATGTATCGGCTATAAACAAGTTCAACACAAACAAGAGGGTCATTGATTTCAATGGATGGAAGGATTACCCAAATTATCCGTTTGAAAGAAATTAAAATTTACCTGTAACCTACCTGTAATTTTTTTTTGTTTTCGTTTTTGCATGACTGCCCGAAACATTTAAGGGTTCATGTATGTATGTACCTTCACGGTTTTTATCCCTAATCACCAGCGGCTGGATAGGCACCCACATCATAATCCGACCTCTTTTCATTACCCATTTTAGTCCTGCGTGATAGGGGGTGAGCCTATTGCCACAACACTGCTTCTAGTGCAGTGTATCTGGACGAAGGTGGCTTTATATTATGCCCCTTGTTGTAAATTACTATCTCCAGAAAAGTAAGTGACAAAATATAAGACAAGGAATAGAATAATATTCATCCATTGCCAGTTCTTGATGAAGTAAGTCAGAAATGGACACAAAAATAAAATAATGTCTCGGGATTTCGGGAATTATTTATGCAAAGCCTATCTAGCAAGCCTAGTAAGGATGCACTGATCAAAGACTTTCGTCTTCAGAATTTTCGGTATAGGCGGCGTGAAGACTTGATTAAGCTTACCAAATGTTACAAATAACATACATCAATAACATATTTGCTGAGTCTTACCGTGTTCCAGTTATACTCAAATTATGATGGATTGTTGAAATGTGTGAATTTGAAAAGATTTCTAAACTGAATTACAGCATTTGCAAAAGCAAGTATGTATTTTTTTTCTGAACTGACTATGCAGTTGGCAGCCATTACTTCTTCACCCCACACGGGGGATCCTCGGCTTGGGTTGTCGCTCTCGGGGGCGTCCCTTCGACCGGCGTGAGTCTCGAACCCGAAGGTGAGTCACCGCCAGGAGAGGAGTTCCCCATTACGCGGGTGCGGTTGCGATTGAGTGGGGGCGAGAAGCGCCCCGGCACCCTTTGATACCTCGTTTTAAATACATATTAATATTACCTCTTTACGCTTAATTCGCTGTACTGATTAAGATGAAATTCGGCATGGAGATAGTTTGAGTCCCGGGGAAAGACATAGGCTACTTGAAACCTCAAGTGTGAGATGGTTTTTTTCTATAACGATAATCGATAACCGAATTTAGGGCGGGCAGAACCACGTGCAAAAGAAAAAAAAAATGGTTCGGCAGCAAGTACCGTACATGCAACTTCTCTTGAGAAAAATTCTTTTAGAAAAAAAAAATTACGTCATATTGGATCCGCCATTTTGAATTTTAAAAAACTGATAAAAAATTCGAAATCAGCACCCTCGAAAACCCTTTACTACCCCTCGATACATGAAATTATACATGAAATTTATGTTGCGTGCATAAAAAAGTCAGTTTTTTACGGATAAAAAACGAACCGCTGGACCGATTTAATTCAGACTACTTTCAGATCTAAGTCATGACGTGGCGTATCGATTGATATGTCATCAGAGCGATTCGGTCCAGTAGTTATTGAGGAATTGAAAGCCAAAATATGTCTACATACATACATACATACATACGTACACACCCTCAAAGACACACACACACACACACACCACACACACACACACACACAGACATCACTCTAAAAATGATTGCAAATGATTCTCCAAGTCTTGAAACGTAAAGAAAACACAAAATTTTCGGACCTATTCCAATAACTTCTCAAGAGAAGTTAAAAGTTTGAATATTTACTTTCAATTACTTTGGCATTATTTTGGCAATTTGTGAATAAGAGTTTGGCAGGATTTCTCAGTTTTCTTGCCTAAGTGGAACAGGATCTTTCGAAGGTGGTCACACTCCAAATGTAATGTTTAGCAATTTTATTGCAAGTAGTTATTTAGGACGCCAACAGCTTATTTCTACGATTTTGTACTGAAATTTATCACTGATAGCGCATATGAGCGTTTGCTATTAGTTGCAAACTTTCAACTTTAGGCACTGAGGTATTTTGGACGAATAGTGTGACGTAGGTATGTACCTACTTAATTTCCTGGCCGCTACCAAGAGGAGGATTCTCCTTTCATCTATGGTGCGTCCCCTGACCGTAAATTACGTAAGCCATGGATGTCTAGATCGAGCCTATACCTATAATTCCAGACTTATTATCTTCCTTGAATTCTTCCACAGTTTAGTATCCCTGGTTAAGACGACGATATACTCTAATATCCCAAAACAGTCTATCTTACTTGTTCTAGACTAAGAAAAATCATAAATTAAGAAAATAATTCGTAAATAATCACAAAGATGTGCTCAGTTTATTTGTCTTAGTTCTCGATATTTTGTCAAGAAACCCAATTATTTATTTAATTAATTAATTAGGCAGGTATATGAAAATATTAAAATGCATTAAATGGCATGAAAATACAGCTTTTTGAGACTCATTGCTAATCTCGAAATATATGACCTTATACCTACGTTCAGGATCAGTTCCCAATATTTATGGCAAACCTACATATACAAGTTTTATCTTATAGGGCGGGAGATTTGTGTCCATCCTTCAGAATTTGCGCTTCATGTCCTGCTTCGCTGCACAAATTGCTGTAATTGACATTTCAGCTAATCAGTAATTGACATTTCAGCTAATCATTTAGCTAAACAACCTGCTTCTATTGAGCAGTATAATAATTTGACATGTAATAATTTAAATTAAATTTTCAGACAACAAAGGACCACTTTGGCATATTATATAATTCCAACATTAATAATGATTATATTAAACAATCTATGTCTACTCAAGTTTTATGCAAACAGAAACAAAAAAATAAACTTTGTCATACTAAAAATAATATTCCATTGAACCTGGTGCATCAGAATATACAAGGAATGTCTCAGAAAGAACTAGAAATTGAATTGTTCATAAACTGCCAAAAGATTGACATTTTATGTATCACTGAACACTGGCTACGCAGCCATCAGTTTATGTTCAATTTCACTAATCACCAGGTGGGAAGTTCGTTCAGCCGAGTAAATGCTATCCATGGTGGCTCTTTAATTTTAGTTAATAAACAGCTAAAGTTTAAGGAACGTAAAGACATTGTGAGCCTTTCAGTTGAGCGAACTGCCGAGCTGTCCTGTATAGAAGTTGAGCATCTCATTGTTGTGAGTGTATACAAGCCGCCTTGTGCAATTTATGATAATTTTGAATTAGTTATGGAAGAAGTGCTGAATAAAATCAGCAATTCCAATAAACAAATCATTGTTTGTGGAGACTTCAATATAAAACATTTTGGAAAATAGCTCATTAAGCACCAGATTGCTTGCCTTATTTCAGTCTTTTAATTTAAATAATTTGTTTTGTGAACCAACTAGAATTGCTGTATCCAGTGCCACTTGCATCGACAATATATTTACTGACATAAAACCAATTCAAAAATCAATTATAAGCAATCTAGAGTCAGATCATTGTGGACAGTTAGTGGTTTTAGAAAGAAAGAATAGTATTACTAAAAAGGAAATTAAATTTATACCAATAACAACTAAACGGGTTGAATCATTTAAATCTAACTTAATGCATAAGATTTATCCAGATTTGCTTTATAATGGCGACCCAAATGATATGTACAATACTGTTCTTGACACTATTACTACAGAGTATAATAAAATATTTACTGCAAATAAGAAACTTATTTCCGCTTAGTCGCTTTAGTTTTAGTGAATGGGCTACCCCAGGTATTCATAAAAGTAGGCGTAAACTGTATGAATTATATAAAGAAAAAACATATAATAATAGCCAAATATTTAGGGAATATTTAAAAAAATACTCAAAAACCTTTAAAAAGGTCTGTCTTGTTGCAAAAGCAATTCACCTCAGACATAAAGTAAAAAATTCAACACATAAAATAAAAACTACATGGAACATAATAAATAATGAAACTGGTAAAGCTAGGAATTCTTGTCAGGACTATGAGTTGATTGTAGATGATGCTAGTTTTAAAACAAATTCTGAGGTAGCAGTTGCCTTTGAACAGTTTTTTAGGAATATCCCATTCAAAACAACTGAACATCTAAACTCAAGTCCAATCTTAGCAGAAAAATTATTAAAAACTAGTGTTCCTGAATGTAACTTTCCCTTTGTATTTAAAAACATTAGTCCTACGGATATCATTAATACATTTAAAACATTAAAAAATTAAAAACACCACAGACCTTTGGGGACTTTCTGTAAAAACTATAAATTCAATTATTCATGTTATAGCACAACCCTTAGCCATTATTTTTAATAGTTGTGTTGATAGTGGTGTGTTTCCTGATGAGATGAAACTTAGCAAAGTTATACCTCTTTTTAAATCAGGTAGTTCAACAGATCCTAATAATTTTCGGCCTATTTCAATACTACCGATACTCAGTAAAGTTTTTGAAAAAATCATACTTTGTCAAATGTTAAGCCATTTCTGTATTAATGAGCTACTTAGTAGTAAACAGTTTGGCTTTATGAAAGGCCGTTCCACAACCGATGCAGGAGTGGCACTATTAAAAAATATATATAACGCCTGGGAGGATTCGCATGACGCCCTTGGAGTGTTTTGTGATTTATCTAAGGCATTTGACTGTGTTCAACATGAAAATCTCATCAGGAAGCTACATCACTATGGTATTAGAGGCAAAGCTCTCGACCTTTTGACATCCTATATGAGTAGGAGAGTACAGAAAATAGATGTCAACGGTGAAAGATCTCCGGGATCAGCAGTCACTATAGGAGTCCCTCAGGGCTCAATTTTAGGTCCTTTTCTATTTCTTATTTACATTAATGATCTCCCATATAATGTAAAAAACTATGACATTGTCTTATTTGCTGATGACACCTCTTTGCTTTTTAAAGTTAAGAGACGACAGACATGTTATAATGAATTAAATAATGCCCTTTCTAAAATTGTAAATTGGTTTAACGCTAATAATTTATTACTTAATGAAAAAAAACCAAATGTGTTAAATTTACATTACCAAATGTTAGTCAGAGACAGACATGTATTAATATTAATGGCGAGCAATTAGAACTTGTTAATTCAACAGTCTTTCTTGGCATAACGCTGGACTCCAAACTTCAATGGGGTCCTCATATTCATAACCTAGCCAAAAAACTTAGCTCTGCTGTGTATGCGATCAAGAAAATAAGACAATTGACCGATGTCGACACTGCAAAAATAGTATATTTTAGCTATTTCCATAGTTTAATGACATATGGTATCCTATTGTGGGGTAGCGCTGCTGATGTAAATACAATATTTTTGTTACAAAAAAGGGCAATTCTTGCTATTTATAAATTAGGATCTAGGATACCTCTGAGGGATAGGTTTAGGGAAGTAAAATTTTAACTTTGGTGTCGCAGTACATATATGAAAATCTTTTATATGTCCATAAAAATATCAATAGTTTCAGCAAGAAAAGTGACGTTCACAAAGTAAATACTAGAAGTAAAAATAAGCTGTTGGTGCATGACACACGTCTACACAAAATAAGTACTAACTCTTTTATGGGGCAATGTATACACTTTTACAACAAAGTTCCCAATAAAATTCAAAATCTATCAATAAGTAAATTTAAATCTTTTATCAAGCAGGTACTTTGTAAAAAGGCATACTACAATATTTCAGATTATGTAAATGATAAAAATCCTTGGGACTGATGATGCTCAATTACAGGATGCATAGGTAAACCAAATTAAAATGGAAAAAACATAAAATTGTACGACTAAAATTTTTTTATATAAAACATTAATTGTATTTTAGTTTATTTGTATTATTGATAGTGTTTTTAAAAGAGTAACTATCGAGTTTCTTGCCGGATTCTTCTCGGTAGAAATCAACAACATTGTGAACCGGCGGGAAGGTGGGAGGGTTCAAAAAATAATATTTTATAACTTTGACGATTCAAAAGTGATTGTAAAATCCTTATTTGAATAAAGCATTTTGACTTTGACTTTGACTTTGACAATTCTTAACACGTTGCCGTTAAACACTGCTAAAATATATACATCGAAGCACACAAAATGAATTTAGAAAAATTAAACAGTGAAAACACCACTGCTTCTGTATGCACGCCAAAATTCCTACCGGGGTTCAGTGTTGTAAAAGTGAATAATTAAAAATCGGGAAATTTGTCAGATAAAAATCGGGAGAAATCGGGAGATTTACTACTTATCTTCCCTTCGTACACTCACTAAACAATAATGACTGAACTCTAAGGTATTTCAGTGCAATCTGCTTTAACATGCTCCAAGGTTGAAAGATCGTGCAAGAAATTTCGGGAATTCCGCGTGCATGGATTTTTTATTACCAGGGGGACTTCTTAAATTTAACGTCATGAAAAAAATAATGGAATCTAACAAAATGTATGAACATAAAGTTAATGTATCACTTGTTATCGATCGAAAAACAAAACTTAGACTTGTGGCTTTTCTATGCTACGGATACCATCGCCAAGCCACTGTGGAGCGTCGAAACGAAAGTCGTGATAAGCTTTGCGATTGCAAATGGCGGCTTAAAATCTATTGTGGATATTTATTATATTTTCAAAGAGTATCAGTATTTTGTTAATTAGGTATTTATATGTGATGTTTGTATTCAATATTTGTGTTATGGGTATCTATTTGTCTCTGATATGATATACCTACCGTAATAAAGATGCTTATTAGATATATTGAATCTTTAATTATTGTCATATTTTCATAACATCATAAGCAACATTTTGGAATTTAATATTATGGTATTATTTAAAATCTGTGTTCTAAGTATTAGTCTAATTTCTAATTCAACAGATTCATAGTAAATGAATAGCTAGCTATTTTTACTACTACCTATATTTTCGTTACTAGAAAGCTAGAATATTTTTGCGTAAGTACCTAATATTTTCTCAACAAAATACCTATTTAGGATAAACTAAACTTAAAACATAAAAATTTTTAATATTCATACTATAAATACCTACATTCTTAATTTTAAAACCAACCATAAGTGAGTTGAATGAAAATAAAAGTAATAATGAAACACCACACTACATAGTATAAATAAAAAAACCAAATAATAAATTTTCCAGCCGACGCCCTCGAAATAGCGTTTTCGATACATCAGGAATGAGTCTACCACGATCGTTTCAAAAACGCTCTGTCTATAGCGATTCTGCACAATTTTCCAAATGTAACTTGTCTAAAGTCCCAGGTTTCATTTAGTTTTGCTGTATATTGAATATTATCTCCCGCGTCAGTTTTGTAAAAATACTAATATACTGTAAATCGGGAAAAAGGGAAGCTAAATCGGGATATCGGGAGACAATAGCCAAAATCAGTAGATCTCCCGAAAAATCGAGAACTCTAGCAACACTGCCGGGGTTAACAGAGTTGGTTGTAGGTGCGTTTTGTTCACTACCTCAGTGCGCTTAATGTCATAATCCAGCTAAGTTAAAACGACATACATAGGGCGTTCCATTTGGCTACTTTATTTCAGAAATTGTCAGATGAAATCAGATGAGCTCAGACGGAACGGGTAGTTGGTGCTAAAATAAGTTTTTACTATTTTTAATGCGGCTCAGAAGGAATGCCCTTACACTGTAAATTTCAGCGGCGCTATTATTGTCCAAACGAAACGCGTTTCGCGTCATTTTTTGACAGTTCCGTGTGTGTATATGTTTAAGTATTTTATTTTGATTTTTTTTTTAAGATAATAACAAAGATATAAAGTTCATAATGCAAATATTAGGGTTCACTGTCACATTTGAAAGCTGTCAAAAAGTAGCGCATAATACCCACCTCCCGACATGGGTTTTTGTTGGTAGCAACATTTCGGGACATAACCGCTCAAAAGAAACGCTAAAAGTCAACATAATATAATAATGTATAACATTAGATTTTGCTACCAAAAGCATGAAATGCAAACCGATAAAAATTCTGCTACTTAGTGTTAAAAAATCGCCAGATGGAACATCCTATGTATTATGACACTAAAAGCATTATTGTAGCAGTGAACAGAACCACAGAGTACTTTATAAATATAACATAACATAACGTACCTTCAGAAAAGGATAAACCGAACCAAAAAAAAAACTATTTCTTATCATTCCAATTTCCATTAATTATATTATCATCAAAATTAGCAGCTTTTTAATAAAAATAAACAGCAACAGAACTCGAGTTATTAGTTGAACAGCAATAATCTTCAAGTTATATCATGAACCTTCCTGTCATCAAACAAGAAACCGTATCCGAGATAGACCACTCGACAGACGAAGGAAAGCTGGGAATCCAACAAGAACTTGCAGATGAACAGATAAAGTTAGAAGAAGAGGAACAGAAATGTGGGGAATTCTACAGATGTTTTGTCACAAACAGCCAGGTTAGTGTTCGTTGGTTTTAATCTGTGTGTATAGAAAGTGTCAATATGGATATGTTAGTTGGGTTGGGGTGTTTAGTTACTCTGACCGTTACTTGCACATTATCGTCGGCGCTGAGCTGCTCTCGAAAGCTGCGTGCTGGATCCATATAAAGGGGGTCAGACAGTAACAAAATAAGGGCATCTAGGACATATTTTAAAATAGTTTTCCTCAGCGCTCCCTTTTTTGCACCCTTGGTTATTTACTTTGCTGCAACCTGTAATTTTTCCATAATAATCGATAATGTTTGTTCCAAAAATCCACCAATTTCTGCATTCCATTAGGGTATAAGAGGATATGTTTCTTGATCCATTAATAATATTTTTATGCAGAATAGCTGTCTTGTGTCACCTTGTACACAATTTTTTTTTATTTTGGATTTTGGAGTTTTTTTGTTTTGGAAAAAAAAATTGGAATATTTTTTTATTCACTTTTAGCTAACAACTTGTAGCTGTATTACTGTCTTTTAAAAAAGTTAAGTAGTATTTTAACAAAAACAGTATCTAAATATCTCACTTTTTACTTAATAATAGTATTATTTTTTCTTCTGTCTTTAAGTAAATAAAATAATAGTAGATTATACATCATAAGAGATTTAATTGGCGGGACTAAGTTGGATTCCGAGAGCAGCGAGGTATTCTAAAGTAGAATCCTGAGCGGAGCGATACCAGTTTGTATACTCTAACTTTTACCATTGACTGCAAGAAAATAAAAAGTACAAAATTTTAGTTACTTTTCAGTTACTATATTAATATTTATCACATTTTGGTATATATTCGGTAATTATTACAGGGTGATAAGAGAACAATAACTTAAACCAACCACAATAACAATTAAAACAATTTTACAATTATTTTTTTTTAAGGCATTTTCGTGCAATCGGTCATGAACCATGAGCAGATGAGTTTTGTGCATTTTGTGGCCCTTAGAGTGAATTGCACATTAACAATCCATTCCTGTTTTGATGGTCTTTTATTATTTTAGGCACTAAAATCCAGAATTTGGTGCCTCTTAAGGCGTTTTACTTTAGGTCGTTCAGTGAGCTGCACGGCCAGTTGGTTAGGATAGTGTTTCAGTCTTTTCTGGTATTGAGTACTGTTGGACTACAATTATTTAGGTTCAATAGAAGAAAACCAACTAGAATTGGCGGGGTATGTTTCTTTTTAATTGTAGGTAAAGCTCTACGAAATAGCTCCATTTAGCCAGCCAGTAGGTTCGTACAATTCACGCTTGTTCCAAATTCAAAATGTTTTTATCCACTCGGTGAGTAAAAGTGATCTGTTTTTATCCACTCAGTGAGCTATCAATGAATGCCCGTTTGCGAGTGGCAATGGTAAGAAACATTTTTCTTAATAATTCTAATGACAATCTAGCTATATTAATCGGTCTAGTTTAATAGCCTTCAGAGCTTCTTTTTTATAAATAAAATCTTTATATTCTTTGAAATTCTAAAGAATCGCAACCGTTTACGTAGTTCATTTGCATTTAGAAGTTTATCTTCTTCGCTGAGATTTAGACAGAAAGATTTTAAACCCACTCATCTATAAATTTTGAGTCGCCAAAATTATGTTCTTCTCTTTAAAATAAAACGATAGTGACTTCAATGACAGCCCATAGAGTATTTTCATATAAACTCGGCGAATACATCCAGTTCAATGTATCAAATTGTTTTAAAGGCTACATCCAACCTTCAATGTATGTTTTCATTTTAAAAAAACAGTTTTAGAACTATGGTAAATAGGTATGATGCATTTTGAGCAGTGAAATATTTATAGAACTACAAAAAAATTATGTTATGAACTTTGTATAGGAAAAATCTAAATCTTTTTTATTTTTGTTTCATCCTTGAACTAGTATTTTTCTTTTTTTTATTCTTAAAATGGAAAATCATTTAGTCAAAACAAAAAAAAATAGGCATTATGACCATTGTCATTGAAAAGTTACTATTTTATTACCAGTTTAAGTCAATGAATAGGAGTTGTTTTTCATTACTCAGCAGATGAAGCAAGACAATGAGGAGGAGCAAGACAAACTATACATTGGCCACAAGATAAAGGAGGAGATAGTCATAAGTTCTGAGGGTGTGCAGCAGTGTGAACTGGCCTTAAATATTGGTATGTACATATGCATACCTACCATAATCAGAAAATTATTTTACGTTAGATAGTGTATTTATCTGAATGAAACATAGGCTTTGTAACATCAAGCTAAGAACAATAGGAGTGATATATAGAAAAATAAGTGTGTGTAATGTTACAAACATAAGTTACCATGGGACTAGGATCTAAATTATTTGAAAGAGGGCGCCACCTTGAAGCAAGTCTTCAAACTAGCTGAGATTTATGATGCAAGTGACAAGTATCCTGTAAAAGATCATTCAGTATACTTGCGCTTGACGATAAATGACGAAAGTTTGTTTTACCTAGATCAGAAATAAATTTGTCTTTACTATCTCTATCAATGAGTAATAATTTGGTGTCCTAGGAGTATTGTAGGTATTACCTACTGTCTATTTTGGTAGATATTTTCGAATGACTTTTTTTATTTGTTGTAAGGTTTTACAGTAATAAATTAAATAAGAAACTGGATTATTAGCTTTACTCTTTGTGTAAATATAATTCTCCAAATCCTTTGAATTTTATCTCAACTGTTGTAACTAAGTACTTTCTATAAAATAAGTAAATAAACAAAATGAATTATTAAAATCTAAGCGTAAATCACGAGCGCATTTCCAAATTTCAATAGAGTCAAATATTACATTATTAATGAAACGGTTGATTTGCATGTTTTCAGGTGTCGTGTCTGGTTTTATGCAGACAACAAGCGACGGCAGTCAGCAACGCGGCGCCGCTGTCGAGGGAGGACGTGCTGGGGACCTGCGACGATACCTTTGCACTCTGTGTAGAAGAGAGTTTAGCAGTAAAGGAGATCTGAAAACACATATGGGTGTACATACTGGACAGAAGTCTTACATCTGCGACATCTGTAGTCGAACGTTTCAACGAAAACATCGTCTAAAGGATCACATACTAACACACACAGGTGATAAATCTTACCAATGTAAAATTTGTGAAAAGACTTTTATTAGTTCCGACGTTTTGAAAACTCACACGCGTTCACACACTGGCGATATACCATTTTGGTGCAAAATTTGTGACAAAAAATTTATTCGAAGTGGTAATTTGAAAAGGCATTTGAAAATACACACAGGGGACAGACCTTATTACTGTCACATTTGTAATAAGAAATTTACTGACAACAATAATTTTACACAACATATGGGAATGCACACTGATGGAAAAACTTATATCTGTGACATTTGTGCCAAGAAATTTACTCAAAGCTGTAACTTAACAAAGCATATGAAAATACACACCAATGAAATACCTTATTTCTGCGACATTTGTGATAAACAATTTACTGACAGCTGTAATTTAACACAGCATATGAGAATACACACTGGTGAAAAACCTTGTATCTGCTGCATTTGTGATAAGAAATTTACTCAGATCAGTCATCTAAGACGACATATAAAGATACATAATGATGAAAGACCATATTTCTGCAGCATTTGTGACAAAAAATTTACTGTTTGCAGTAAATTAACGAATCATATGCAAATACACACCGGTGAAAGACCTTATTGCTTCGACATTTGTAATAAAAGATTTACTGTAAGAAGTAATTTAAAAAATCATATAAAATTACACACTGGTGAAAGACCTTATTGCTGCAGCGTTTGAGATAAGAAATTTACTCAGGCCAACTATCTTACAGAGCATTTAAAAATACATAACAGTTAAAGACCTTATTGCTGCAACACTTGTGATAAAAGATTTATTACATTGAGTAAATTAACAAAGCATATGAAAATACACACCGGTGAAAAACCTTATTGCTGTGACATATGTAACAAAAGATTTACTGCAAGAAGTAATTTAACAAGTCATTTGAAAATACATACTGGTGAAAGACCTTATTGCTGCGACACTTGTAATAAAAAATTTACTGTTAGCAGTTATTTGACTCAGCATATGGAAACACACACCAGGGAAAGATCTTATTGGTGCGACGTTTGTGACAAGAAATTTACTACAAGCAGATATTTAAAAAAACATATAAAAACACACACCAATAATAAACCTAACTGTGGCGACATTAGCACTCCACATCCTGACATGCACGAGTGATAGACTAGTGGGCCATTGAGTAGATGTTCGACAGAAGCGAATCTTCTTACGTTTTGTGTACAAATAAAACAACTCCTAGTGACTTATAAAGTCCTAGTACATCAATCTTATAAACACACAAAATCTTCATAGAAGTAAGATATTCAATATAAATATACATACATAGAAATAATATTTCTTCGTTTATGACTCCCTGAAGGTTAGAGTCTTAGAAGAAAATATATTATACATGCCATATCTATGGCAATTTATATCATAATAAATATTAGAGCAAAGATGGAGTCAAAAGATATAAATAAATTAAAAAATTAAAATTAAATACAGAAAAAAAACAACTTATAATTGTTAACGCTATAGTGGTTTTTATTTGGAGTACTGCTGCCATCTCTGGGCAGGTGCACCCGGATACCAGCTTGGCCCTTTTGACTCGGTTCAACGACGGGCTGTGAGAATTGTCGACGATTCCAAACTCACTTGCGGTATCGAGCCCTTAAGTCTGAGGAGAGACTTTGCCTCACTGTGTGTGTTCTACCGCTTGTACAATGGGTTGTGTTCTGAGGAATTGTTCGAAATGATGCCCACGGCTACTTTCTACCATCGCACCGCTCGCCATCGGCAGGGAATCCATTCTCACACTTTAGAACCTAAATGGTCGCGTACAGTGCGGTTTCAGAGAAACTTCCTCCCGCGAACGCTTAAGTTGTGGAATGAGCTCCCTGCCAAAGTATTCTGCAAGGACTACAGTATGGAGTTCTTCAAGAAAGAAGTTATTAGATTTCTGAAGGGTCGGCAACGCGCAAGTGATACCCCTGGTGTTGCAAGCGTCCATAGGCTACGGTGACCGCTTACCATCAGGCGGGCCGTAAGCTTGTTTGCCACCTTAGTGGTAATAAAAAAAAAAAAAAAAAATGTATATTCAGATTGACATTCATCTTTATGACTAAAGTTCGAATTTTTTGCTGTGCTGCCTTATGTATTTTTTCATCACACTCGTCAATCGTCATTATGAGCAGGCAAAGCGGGTGCTGAGACCTTAATTACTCCCACGGGCCTTTTCTCTGTAAATTTTACTTTTTTCTAAGTGCATCTAACAGTAAAACCAGGGCCATCGCAACTGGGTTCATCTGCCTCAGCTAAGAAACTTTGCAGATCGAAGCGAGAATAAAATAAATTGAATTAAAGCCCTATAATAATTATCATCATCATCATCATCAGCCTCATAGGAGTGTTATATAGAAAATCGGCCAAGTGCGAGTCGGACTCGCGCAGGAAGGGTTCTGTACCATTATCTTTAAAATCTTTAAAAAAGGCAAAACAAACATTCTTGTTGTATGGGAGCCCCCTGCAAATATTTGTTTTATTTTAATTTTTTTTTTTAAAGTGACTATACAGAGTTTAACGGAAATGCCCCAAATCCCTAAAGGGGGCAAGAGTGCACCTACTCAGCAATCACTATTCAAAGTTTCAGCTGAAAATCGGCATTCAGTTTTTCATACTAATTTCATAAAATAATTTTACGTTCTGACTTGACCACAAAGTTTAATGAACTTTAGAATATGCCACCCGCTGATTAATGAGAATCTAGTACTTTTGAATTCGTACGACTCCAGTTACACAATAATTACCTACAACGCGTACGACGTCCTGTCGTTTATGTGTTCCTGGTACTTTTTTTGGCGTAAAAACGCGAATTCGTGCGACGCTACGCAAAAATAAAAACAGGCTGGCTAAAAGCTACCTACTCAACTAAAAAGCTTCAACAGCAGCTTACTTCTTTAATTCACAAATCATTTTTACTAAGCACTGCTGTTGGCCAATCGTCGTTGTGCAAATTATTAGCGCCAATCCTACATTCCGAAAATTAGGGTACCGTTTTGTTCTTTTATCAACTTTGTCCGAAATGTTAACAGTGTTCTATGAAATCCTGGTACATGGAATTTAAAAGCTTACATTAAAAGTGACTGCTATGACCATTTTAATGAACTCAGTTGCCGTAATAGCTTAGGTGTAATTTAAATATGTAAAAAAGGGTACAAAATTATGAGAATTATTTTATTATTTTACTCAAAACGTTATACGAGTGCTGAGCCTTCTTATAATTTTTTATTAAAATTTTAATTACTTGATTTTTATTATTTTTTATTTAATTAATATTCTCTGATGCAATCTTTTTACTTTTGTTATTTGCAAGATTTAAACCAATTTTTCGTGGATTTCGAAAAATATGTTATTATTTATAAAGAACCCTTTAGATAAAATATTTGTAGGAAAAAGAAAATTCTTTCCTCTTAACCTGCACAATTTCTGATGTCCCCGTTCTTCAAAGAACAACGACATTGACTAAGTTTTTATTGTAATTAAAATTTATTAATACACAATCTTAACATGTTGGATGCCACGTGGCTAGTGACTAATAGACCGGTCTGCACTAATATTCTAAATTGAACATGCATATTAATAAATTAAAATAACGAAACATGTATCTTTATAAGCGATAAAAAACACTTTACGATGAATAAATTATTTGTAAATAATTTTCTTGTCATTTCACTCATAAATTTAAAAATAAACTATTAAAGGAACAAGCAAAAGGTTTTAAACAATTTTTTTTTTTTTATTAAATTAGCCTCACAGAGACACCACCTGTAGGTAAAAATAGAACAAAATATTCTGATATTTCAGAATGACTGGTTATCGTCCCCACACAGCTGACTTTAAGGAGAAGTTCTTTTGAAGCTTTCACCAAATTTCTGAAAGCTGCAGATGTTTCAGGTTAATGATTTCACCCTTGGGACCATATCTAAATGCTTGTGTACCAGACACCCTTTAACCCCTTTAAGGGATTTGGGGGTATTCCGTTACATATTGTATAACTAAAAAATCTGTGAATATTTTAAGCGTCTACCTGTTGCCGTAATCAGTAACACGTCACGTTTGTAGTATGAGAGCCCCCTTAAATATTTGTTTTATGTTGTTATAACGGCAACAGAAATACATCTGTGAAAATTTCAACTGTCTATCACGTTCATGAGATACAGCCTGGTGACAGACAGATGGACAGACGGACGGACAGCGGAGTCTTAGTAATAGGGTTCCGCTAATTACCCTTCAGGTACGGAACCCTAAAAACGTAAAAACAGGAGAAAATGTCCGTTCTGAGACCGTTTGTGGCATGTACTGCCTAAATAATTAATGGTACTCGCAAATAGTGTATGGTCATACTGTTAATAGGGCAGCAGAAAAGAACAAGATCAAATTTGTGGTCATGCATACTTGGAGTTCTTTTTATTGCATTCAATACCAAACTATATATGACAATTATCAAGCTATATTTCAAACCTCAACACTCTTGTGTATACTTTTGTGTGTGTAATGTTACACGCATAAGTATACCATAGGACTAGGATCTAAATTATTTGAAAGAGGGCGCCACCTCGAAGCAAGTCTTCAAACTAGCTGAGATTTATGATGCAAGTGACTAGTGTCCTGTGAAAGATCATTCAGCATACTTAAATCAATAAAAACGTACCTGCGCTCGACGAATACATACATATCAGACATAAATACACCTAGACTCAAGACAGACACAAATGTTTATAACAGAAATGTTTGTCCAGTGCGGGAATCGAACCCACACACTCTGCACAGCAGCTGGTCATACTACCAACTAGGCTGCGAGGGAGTAAAGTAAAGTAGAGAAATAAATTTGTCTTTACCACCTCTATCAATGAGTAATAATTTTGTGTCCTACGAGTATTGTAGGTATTACCTACTGTGTATTTTGGTAGATATTTTCGAATTACTTTTTTTATTTGTTGTAAGGTTTTACAGTAATGAATTAAATAAGAACCTGGATTATTAGCTTAAACGTTTTTGTAAAAATCATTCTGCAAATCCTTTGAATTTTATTTCAACTGGCCAGTGATCAACTGTTGTAACTAAGCAAATAAATTACATTATTAATGAAACGGTTGATTTGTATGTTTTCAGGAGTAGTGTCTGGTTTAGTGCAGACAACAAGCGACGTCAGTCAGCAACGCGGCGCCGCTATCGAGGGAGGACGTGCTGGGCACGTGCGACGATACCTTTGCACACTGTGTAGAAGAGAGTTTAGCAGTAAGGGAGATCTGAAAACACATATGGGTGTACATACTGGACAGAAGTCTTACATCTGCGACATCTGTAGTCGAACGTTTCAACGAAAACATCGTCTAAAGGATCACATACTAACACACACAGGTGATAAATCTTACCGCTGTAAAATTTGTGAAAAGACTTTCATTAGTCCCGACGTTTTGAAAACACACACGCGTTTACACACTGGCGATATACCGTTTTGGTGCAAAATTTGTGACAAAAAATTCATTCGAAGTGGTAATTTAAAAAGGCATATGAAAATACACAAAGGGGACAGATCTTATTACTGTGACATTTGTAATAAGAAATTTACTGAAAACAATAATTTTACACAACATATGAGAACGCACAATGATGGAAAACCTTATATCTGCGATATTTGTGACAAGAAATTTGCACAAAGCTATAACTTAAAACGACATATAAAGATACATAATGATGAAAGACCTTATTGCTGCAATATTTGTGATAAAAGATTTATTGTATGCAGTAAATTAACAAATCATATGCAAATACACACCGGTTTAAAACCTTGATGCTGCGACATTTGCAGTAAAAGATTCACTGTAAGAAATAATTTAACAAATCATATAAAATTACACACCGGTGGAAGACCTTATTGCTGCAGCATTTGTGAAAGGAATTTACTTGGGCCAATTATCTTACACAGCATATAAAAATAAAAAACAGTGAAAGACCTCATTGCTGCGACACTTGTAATAAAAGATTTATTACATGGAGTTAATTAACAAAGCATATGAAAATACACACTGGTGATAAACCTTATTGTTGCGACATATGTAACAAAAGATTTACTTCAAGAAGTAATTTAACAAGTCATTTGAAAATACATACTGGTGAAAGATCTTATTGCTGCAACACTTGTAATAAAAAATGTGCCATTTTGAAGTCAGTGTCTTGTTTTCTAACGTTCTTTCTCGATCAGGTTCATTACAATAATCAAATCAATCAATCAAAAGCGTTACACTGTGGCGACATTAATAGTCCACATCCTAAAACGCACGGATGATATACTTATGGTTAGACGTGCGACAGAAGTGTTAACGCTGTAGTGGTTTGTATGTATATTCGGCTTGACATTCGTCTTAATGACTAAAATTCGAATATTTTGCTGTGCTGTCCTATGTATTTTTTTAGTACACTTATTCGTAAATTTATTAATTAATTACTAAATTAAATTAATTACTCTCACGGGCCTTTTCTCTGTAAATTTTACTTTTTTACTATTGCATCTAACAGTAAAACCAGAGCCATCCGAACTGGGTTCATCTGCCTCAGCTAAGAAACTGCAGATCAAAGTAAGAATTAAATAATATAGAGAAAGAAATTTTATCAGAACTGAAAAACCAAGCTCAACTAAATCCACTGTTCGAAGTGACCATGAAACACTGCCATACATTGGGGATATGAATAAGGTGAAAATTATGGATTTCTAAATGAAAACACTGACCACAATAAGAAAAAAAAAACGAGTTCTCAAAGAACAAATTTCTTCAAGTCCATTAAGTTTTGTACATGTTCGTTCATCTTCGCGAAAACTACCAAATCGTGCATACTATTACGTCCTCTTCACTCGCTTTCACGCATGACTTAGTATAATACTAGCCGCTACCAAAACCTTGCTACCATACAAGCCCCTACCAAAGTCCTAAACAGACAACTATACCTACTACATATCACTCATCGCCACTTACAATTACTGACCAAAAACAAGAACAGAAAACGAATCTTACAACAAATGTATAATAAACTTTTTTCCAAAACTATGCAGCTGATGAATTATCTAAAATGATTTTTTAATAAATAACATTACCTACAGATGATCATGTTTTTGTCTTCCTGTTAACTCCCTACTTGTCAGAACTGATGAATGAATTAAAGCTCTGCAATATCATAATCATCATCAGCCTCAAAGACGTTCACAACAACCGATTTCGGGAGGTCTGCAGCCAACGGCTTCACGCTAATTTGATCAGGGGCCTTCCAGCTCGTGGTTGCTATTTGAGAACCTTCCGCACCAATCGATTATGCTATCTTTTGAGCTATATTAGTTGCCCATATTATAATATTGCGTAATTTACAAAGCTACGTTTCTTACCACAATTTCATGTCGCTGCTAGCATTTCTGTAGGTGGTATTGCCATTTTGAAGTCAGTGTCTTGTTTTCTAACGTTCTTTCTCGATCAGGTTCATTACAATAATTAGAATTAAATTAGCTGCCGGTGTCGGGTCGTTAAGCTGTTAGTACCGGTGTAAGTGTCCAATAAAGAATCGGCCGATATCGTGTCGGTTTCAGATCAATGTCGTTATAGGTTAGTGTGAAAACGCCCAATACATGAGCAGTTTTGGTTGCGGTGAGTAATGTTGAAGGTTACAAAGGTATACAGAGTATAAAACCAGCAGAGATAAATGATCTGGAATCTTGTGTTTAGGATGAAATAAATGAATTGTGTTTTTTGATTTTTCTGTCAAGGTTGATAAAAGTGTAATGTAATGCCCAATGGCCAAATGGGCTTGGGGCCTACTGTACACTTTAATTTACTAGCTCAGGGGTGTATCAGTCAGGGAAGATATTAAGCGAAACTGCAATGGACATTCAAAATATACTTTATTTGACTGCTTTCCAAACATTTATTGTTTCTTAATCTACGGAACCTAACGGATCTAATGCCTAACCCTACCTGCTGTGGAAAAGGGTGCCGGTATGCTGCTGATTGTGTGCTGATTCCTATAGCCGCCTCAACGATCTGATCTGGGTATCCTAAGCCGTGCCGAGGTTCAGTGCTGCCCGGTATCCCCATAGCCGCACAGGGCGACTGAACCGCAACTGCGTTTATTTTTAATATCACTGGTGGCAAACAGGCGTACGGTCTGCCGTCTGCCTGATGCTCACAGGAACACCTGGGGTATCACTCGCGCGTTGTCGACTCTTCAAAATCTAATAACTTCCTGAAGAACTGCTATGACGCTGAGGTAAGTAGTGTTTTTAAAAAAATATTTATTTATTACATATTAAAATAAGATTGGACATAGAAAATAATAGAGTTTTAAGTATTCTCTAGATGTGCAAGCGCGACGAGAGATATGTCCGAACTGGCGCGCCGGTGCCGTGGTATCACGGGCCTCCCAAGGTATGCTGATATGACAAAAGATAATTAATGCAGACAGGGATGCTTATTCAGCAACAACCCTTACAAAACTGAGGTATAACAGAATCCCATACTGTAACGTATTCCTTAGAGAAAATCTGAAAACTGAATTTTGACAGTTCACTAATAGACAATTGATGCGCGGACTACCTATCTTAACATGACGATAAAACCCGCCAGATTTGAAATACAGCCGGTATGCTATTTTACCCGCGTGCCGCATATGTCATTTTTTACGTAGTTCCCCTACAATGGTTTTACACACACACACACACCGACACATGTGTAAATTGTTGTGACTTGTATAAGCAGTTATGTCCCTACCCTACTCACTAGAGCCCCTGGAAATTGTAGATAAATACAGGCTTGTAAATCACAAAACACTGTTTATATGATTGATTCAGAAATTGCCTACAGAAATTAGGGTGTCCCAAAATGTTAAAATATATGTCCACGACCCACGTATGCAGCCGCATCCATAAGATGGCGTGGTATACTTAAGAATACTACAAATAAAAAAGAATTACTGAAGACTAGGCAGCATGTCTATAAGCTTAGGCTGTCGAATCGATACAATAAAAACAAAAATAATAATAAAGTGTTGCCACCTTGCCACTACCGATAGCAGGAATATGTTGATATTATTACATAAGCTCTTCCTAAAGCAGTGATTACAAAAATTGGTAGGCAAGAAACATAGATACAATTGTAACTGACACCGATGAAAACGATAGCGTTTAAATTAACCCTTTCGTTTTCCTGCCGTCTTCTGTACATTTATTGTTCATTTTCTAACTAATTTTTTCATAATTTTGCAGAAAATCATGTTTTTATACAGTATTCCTGCTACTCTGTCCTCATATTTAAATTTTTCATAATTCCACTGGTAGCTATGCCTATGCAAAGTTTACGCCATTTCGATGACAGAAAAATGTTCTCCCAAATACACTTTCTGATTTATTGTATAATATCTGGGGTGCATGGGCGACGACAGGAACGACGGGTGGAGCAGCTGCCCCACCCTTGACTGCCCATAATGCCTAACCTATAGGAATTTGCCCGTATAAAACATTTTTATCTTATGAAAACCAAGTTTGCACCACTCTAATCCAAAAGCTGGTTACTCCTATGCTAGGGTGTGTTTAAAACGTTGATTCGAATGCAACTCTGATCGTCGCTCTTAGGTTCTGAACGACCTATTCACAAAGCCAGAGTGACACTATAAACAAACTAAGAAAGAAAGTTTATTCTAAGGTTCTGAACTCAGGCCTACTCGTTTCAATTGAGATGGCTCACGGTCAGACGACCACTGTGGTACCAGGTTTTACGTGAGTTTCAATGGGGCGCTCTGTGTTCAGTATCACTTACGGACTTTATATAGCCACTAATATGGCGCCTGACCGTGCGCCAACTCATTTGAAACGCTAATGGTTTCGATATAACTAAGTTGAAAAATTTCGTGGTTATATAGGGCGTTCCATCTAACTACTTCATAACAGAAATTGGTAGCGGTTTGCGTTTCATTAGCTTTTGGTAGCTAAATCTAAAGTTGAGTTTTAGCATTTCGTTCAAGTGGTTTAGCTACGAAATATAATGCTAACGAAAACCCATATCGGGAGGCGAGTATTTTGTACTTTTTAAAAATTATAAATTCTACATACTTATGTCTTTGTTATACACTACAAAAAAACCGGCACCGAGTGTTCCGTATCAAGTCTCATAGGTTTATGCCTTAATTATCAGTTCTTGGATTTTTTCCTATATTTGTGATGTAAGATCTTGCTTATTGCCTTTCATGATTCTAGGTCAACGGGAAGTTTACCCATAAGTTTTGATCTATTTGCGTTACAATATGCGACGAAGATTCCTGTATTTTGGGCAAATTTTTTTCATTGCATCGACTTAGAAGCTTAATTTTTTTACAACTAAGCGATCGTAGACTTTATTATTTGATATAAAACTTAATTTGATACCTCCACGCATTATTGAGTAAAAGGGACTTGACAGACAGACTACCTTTTTGAAATGTATTATAAATACAAATTAATGAATTTTGGATTTATTTTTTCTATATTTATGATGTAAGACCTTGCTTCGTCTCAAATTACATGATTCTAGGACAACGGGAAGTACCTACCCAATAGGTTTTGATTTATTTGTGAACAATCTGCGACAAAACGGCCGTATTTCGGTCGTATTTTTTTATTGCGTTGACTTAGAAGCTTAACTTTTTTACAGCTTCAAGGGAACATAGACCTTAGTACTTATTTGATGTTAATTTCAACTTGATACTTTCACGCGTTCCTGGGATCAAGGGTCTTGACAGACTGACAGACAGACAGACAACAAAGTGAGCCTAAAAGGGTTCCTTGTTTCCTTTTGAGGTACGGAAGCCTTATTAAAATATTATACTCAAAAATATATACCACAGGCAAGCAAGAGACTTTTCTAATCCTCATACGCTATCTGTTCTGTACGACGGATATGTTAGGAGTCATTTAGAACTTAACGCTATCGTCTGGAATCCATATGAGAGTAGGTACTTAAATTCTCATGGTGGAAAGATTTCAGAAAACGTTTCTTTAGTGTTTGTTTAAAAAAACAATGTGGATAATATTATCTGTATTTATATTATTTCCTTTTCATTACTGGTATGCTAGGATATAACACCCTAAAATTGAGACTTTATATGGCATTAGTTATGTACATAGTTAGGTTATTAAGAGGGAAAATTGTAGTACCTAGTTTATTGGAGCATATAAAGTTATATGTCCCTGAAAATTATAGTAGAGTGCCAATCCACAGAATTTTCGTGAACCCTGCAAGCTCTGAACAATGTTCTCGGCCAAAACGCGGAATTAAATTTATTTAGGTCTAGGGAATCGATTTTTGTTACATGTGTAAAGTATCTGGAACAATCTCTGTAAGCGTAGTTTGTATTTTATGAATAAATTTGTCATTGTTGTTAGTCTGAGGTATGTACAATAATGAAAAATAAAAAAGTTTTTAATGGCAACACTGAATATAAAATTACAATTTAAAACTACATATTTATTTATTTCTCAAAGTTTTCACCGAAGGGAATGTAAATACGTTTTCAAATTTTAAAAGTGCTTTTTAAGAATGAGCAGCTTTCCGATAACAACAGAACTCGAGTTAAATGACGTACATCAAGCAGGTTCAAGTTGTATCTTGAACTTTCCTGTTAGCAAACAAGAAATCTTATTCTGTAATCACCATTCGACACTAAGGGTGCGTTCCAAATCGCAACGAGGAAGTTAAAAAAGTGGTTTAGGGACACCCAGGGTAGAGTAATTTTTCAACTGTCAAGTTGAATTCTTTACACTGCCATAGAAAAGGTAGAAAATCACTCCTGTCAGTGTGAAAATTAACTGTCAAACGCTCGTTCCAGAACGGGTTGATTTTTCAACTCTACCGGGCGATAATTACTCGGCGTGATTTGGAACATAGCCTAAGAGGAAAGATGGAAACTAAACAAGACCTTGCTAATGAAAAGACAAAAGTAGAAGAACTTAGGGAATACTACAGATGTTTTATCACAAACGGCCAGGTTAGTGTCACTCTGTCGACGAGGCGGCGTTTAATTTTATTAAGTTCAATGTGGGGAAGTCCGATTGCGGGGTATACCCATACAAACACGCTAGTGTGGATAAAAGAATACTTTTAGGTATAAACTTTATTTCATAGGTTTGACGAATCAGATTGTGATCCACCATGAAATGTCGCAGTCGCAGTAGTTGCCAAAAAATTCTGCTTGTGGTTGCGGCTGGGTCGGCGATCTCTGAACGCTCATGTTTGTGGGAACGCCCGATAGTGACCTGGCATAGTTACGGTAGAGTGAGGGAGTTCAAAAATAGCAACCGTTTTCGCTCGCGGGGGAGAAAGGCTGTGCACGGGGGGGCAGTGGAATTACGCTAGAGTGTTACACAGGACCGCAATTATAAATTATTTTGCACTGTTCTAATCAAATTATGTTTAAACTACTTATTTTTAATAGTTACTTAATTTTGTGAGACACTTAATAATTGTAGTTTTATAAAAATCTAATACACGTTTATGCTGTACGACAACCTTTTGACAAACTGCTTACTTGACACTCAAACTGTAATTCGGTTGGGGTGTACAAAAGGGAGCGCTGAGAAAAATTTAAAAAATTTTACTAAGTTAAACTTTAAGTGATTATGGACCAATTTTGACTAAATTTGGTATGGAGGTAGCTGACACCCTGGATTAACACATAGACTTGTTATCCTGAAAAAAACAAAATATCCCGCGGAAATAACTTTAATCGAGTTTAAATGAACTATAGCTGCATGAGTGCGTGAGTTTGTTTTTTTCTCGGTAAAAAGTTCCCGCAGGAATATTTATAACCGAATCTTTACGAAGCTAAGGAGCGCTTCCTTACTTACTTACTTAATCGAGTCAATAATGCCGACGCATTTAGAATAGCGCAGACGTGTACGTGCAACAGCTATGAGTGTCAATATAAAGAAAGCTTGTGTTACTATCATACTAGCCCTGCATTAAAAAACGCGTGTGAAGAGCAAAATATTGGCTTAAGACGAGCCAAATATACTTATTTGAACTTGTTAAATCAGATTCGCGTACTTTGTTTGAGGTTCGGCGGTTACCAACTCTTCGAGCGCGTCCTTTTCCATTGCTGACCGAATGAATACTGTAAATAAATTTCGACTACACAGCCTTTTCGATATTTAATACAGATCGTGGATTTCTGGATTTTTAGAAATCCTGTGATCCGTATCACGATTTGTGATACAATATACTACACGCTCGATATATGTACATCGAGATCCTGGATTACGATCCGAATATCACAATAAGTATCGAGCGTATAGCATGCGCCAAATCAAGGTTCTACCGTAGAAATCCCAATCTGTAAGCCTTTAGCGGATGCGGAGCTGCTAGTAAAGGTACTAAAAAAATATGTATTTCTCACAAAGGACAAAAAATAGAACACTTGTGTAGCTATAATATGATGATATAACGAAATATTGAATACCTCGACGGGTGTTGGGGCGACTAAAAATTGCGATCGGCTACCAGTCACCATTTAGACTATCTCGTAGACAAAAATTGGGTGAATTTAGGCTAACCAGAAATGACAATGCTGGCCAGCCGCTGAACTCTTTTCTGATTTAAAACGACATTTTTTATCGTGAATACACTGGAGTATTATACAGCAGGCTAGCGAAATTCATTTTACTACGGTACAGAATGGGACGGCGCGAAACTATAACGCGGTAGAGTGACGCGTGATTGTCCGTAGAGGGGTAGTGCGTTGGTGATCCTGGACCGATGACTAAATAGTTTTTCAGCTCAGCATCTGCTTTTAGTTCACGACCCGATTTGGATGAAATTCGTGAACCCCAGTGTTGGTGTTTGGAATTAAGGTCACCTAAAATAAGTAATATGTTTTAATATGTTTAATCCATGTCCATCCTTAGCGGCGTTAGTAGGGTTTTACTATTTTGGCTGGTTAGCTTGTGTAGGTGAGCGCTAATGTACATTGTACTTTCAGGTAGCTAGTCCTGAACACGTAGCTATCTAGTTCCCACTCTACAAAACGAAAGGAGTTAGCATTCGTATGGCTTTTACTTTCAAATGTGGAAGTAGTGAAAATTAGGATTCCTTTGCGTAGGGATGACAGAAAAATCATATAACTCTTTAGTACCTATGTCCTTTAGTTCTGATATTCGTGTATTTGCTTTGTTTAGGTGTTTTTGTACTGACTTTAGAAATGGTGAAAACTCAAAGTAGGCATTATTTATGATCGTAGTTTTAGCTGTATTTATTTTCTTGATTACCTTCCTTTATGCTAATTTTGTATACTATTGTTTGCTATATTACTCTGAACACCTCTTTAACAACTGGGTTCACTACTTATTTAACACAACGGTTTTCGGGTCCTACCACCTTTGACGATCACGCTTGGCCAAATAAGATAATTATCTACATCGAATTATTTATTAAATTCTTTTGATTTTTCTCTGAGTGAGTGTAGATGCTTCAGAGGTTTCTTAGAACATTTTATTTTAATATATATTTTATTATTGTTGAGTGAAAGGGGGGAGGGGATGTTACAAGGTAAAATTAAAATACAGGTTCTCAAACTTTCAACTGATGGTTTATCACTATCAATCAAACAAATTCTTTTATTGCTAATAGCGAGATATTACAACATAAAATTTTTCTCTCTTTCATCTTTAACAAATATATAATAGGTTATTAATCAAATCTACATATTCGAAATAAAATTTATCAGTGTAAAGGTTTTGATTTTGTTGTGCAGCCACAATAAAACTTCAGACCAGTGACCGGTTTTTTACTAATTTCAAGAAAGCCACACGTTTCCGGAAGATCCCGAAATGACCAAGTGAAAGCTCGTAAAAATTTCGGAATTCTGAGACCAATCACGAAATGGTCGGGGAAGTGGTCAGTGTTACGAACGCGTAGCGGCGATGGGTGTAGGCTAGCTTCCTCGGTTGCTAAAACGAAGCTACGACAACGAAGTGCCGTAGAAATTAGACAACCGTACGGTAGCTAGCTACTAGACCACTGACGTATAGTGGACTGTATGTATGACGTTTTGCGGGCCGGATGGGAGAAGCCGCGTTGGCGCACTTGAGAACCGCTGACCACAAAGATTTCTTCAGAGCAAAATAAAACAGCCGAAGTGAAGCAGAGTTTCTACGCAGAATTTATTTTCACTTTTACAATTAACATTTATTTTCTTTCTCAATTATTGGTTCTTCCTTTTTGATTTTCTGCTGTGAACTGCGACGAATACTGCCGGACCGCGTGGCCACTATCAGACACAGCGGCCTACCCAAATGTCTACAGGCGCGCTAAACATAGCGAGAGCCGCCATAGCGGCACTCAACGCGGCCATAGAATCCATCGCCGCAGGACAAAACCAGCTTTGCCAGCTCTTTTTAATGGCTTAGCTCAACTCACCACAATTCTCACGTGGGAATTTAATGGGGCCTCATCGGGGCCTTAAATTGAGAATTGTGTATTGGAACCCTGGGGGCATAAACGGCAAGACAGCCGCCCTCAGAACGTTAGTCCAGGAACACGATGTTCACATTGTGTTACTGGGCGAAACGAAACTCTGAGGTGAGAATGAGCTCCGCATTCCAAATTTCTTCACCTATAGGCGAGACGAAATTTCTCCCGCTAATATGGCCTATAGGGTTACGGCTGTATTAATTAGACGTGACCTTATTCACGAATTACCACCCCTTCCACAATTTACTTATACTCAGTCTATAGGTGTAAAACTAAAGGCCTGAAATGCGGAGCTTCAAGTCTTCGCCGCATATAAGCCACCATCAACCCCCTTTCGATCCAAGTGATATCGACAATATTTTTTGCGATGACACCCCCACACTTATTTTAGGTGACCTTAATTCCAAACACCAACACTGGGGTTCACGAATTTCATCCAAATCGGGTCATGTACTAAAAGCAGATGCTGAGCTGAAAAACTATTTAGTCATCGGTCCAGGATCACCAACGCACTACCCCTCTACGGACAATCACGCACCGGACGTACTGGACATCGCCTTAGCGCATAAGATTAGCTGGTCAATGTCGTTAGAGGTCCTCCACGACACTGACACTCAGCATCTGCCAATCTTATTGGTCCTTGGAGTGTCTGCAACTGGTAAACCGCTCCCCAACCCCCGCAGAACAACAGACTGGGCCACCTTTCACCGCACCATGTTGAGTTATCAACTCCCGGCTGGCATTTCTACTCCCTTAGAAGTCGAAGAGGCAGTTAGTACTTTCACAACTGCCATTGCACAGGCTCTAAGGGAGTCTACTAAAATTTCAGCCACACCTTCTGGAAAGCAGCTTTTACCGGCGCACCTCCGCGCAAAAATCCAAGAAAAGAGGGCCCTTCGTAAACACTGGTGCCAAACACGTTGCCCAGCTGCAAAGAGGGACCTTAACAAAATCAGCGCCGAACTGCGGTCAGAAATCGCCAATTACAGGCAGCATTCGTGGGACCAAGTGATATTTAAAGCTAGTGAGGATGACACGGCTCTGTATCGCTTGGCCCGACAAATCACCAAAACCGCTGGCATTCGCCGTTATCACGCAGCGGAACGCGCGGAACTTTTTGCGGACTATTTTGAGGACCAATTTAAGCCGAACCCTGACCACACGTTAGGAGTTATAGAACGCGTAGAGCAGTTCCTCGCGGCCCCAGCCCCACTACTCAGAGGTGATTATTTTATCTCGCCTAAAGAGGTTAGGAAGGAGGCCTCTAAGCTTAATAAGCGCAACTCGGTCGAGAACAACCAGTCAGCATGTAAACCCATTAGAGCAGGGGTACCTCAAGGCAGCTGCCTATCGCCACTGCTCTACGCGTTATTCACCAACGACATCCCCACTCTCAGTGACTCCGGTCTAGCTGAAGGTGTTGAAGACGTCATCCTAGCCCTTTACGCGGACAACAGCGCCTATATGTCCTCCTCCCGCAAAGCTAGTTTAGCAGCCAAAAAATGCAGCGACTATTGGACTCTTTGCCTAGCTGGCTGGACAAGTGGAGAATAGCCGTTAATGCCAGCAAGACATCAGCAATACTGACCGGCCTGCAAAAGTTTCTCCCACCGAAACTTGTGTTTCGAGGTCAAGTTATTGAGTGGCAACCCAGCGTAAAGTACCTAGGTTGTATCATAGACCACCCCTTGCGCATGCGCAAAATGCTAGACCATGTGTCAGCAGGTGCGGTCGCGTCACGGGCGTGCCTTAGACCGGTACTTTCCTCTGACTTGCCACTCAGAACCAAAATTCGCATGTACAAGTTATACATACGGTCGAGACTGACCTATGCAGCCCCTGCTTGGTACGGTCTTCTATCTTCTACCAGCAAACGTAAGCTCCAGGTTGTCCAAAACAAGTCGCTGAGATTAATCACAGGCGCGGGACGCTACGTCCGCAACTCCACCATCGCTAGATACACCAAAACCGAGCCACTCGCAGAGCTCATATCTGGTTTGTCGAAACGACTATTCACCCGCACTGATAACAGCCACTATACACACCTCAGGGGCATAGCGCCCTTACACGCCCGTCCGCCGGAAGGCAGGGCTCTCCCCCGAGAGCTTATTTCTGTGGGTGAATAAGTTTATTTATTCACCCTCCTACCTTCTCACCTGCTTCCTTCATTCCATTCCGCTTTTATTGCCCATTTCGCTTTTATTTTATTTCTGTTTTTATTTCGCTTTTATTTTATTTTATTTGCGTTTTGATTTCGTTTCGTTTTTATTTTGCTTTCATTTTTGATTTTGCACTTATTTCGTTTTGTTTTGTTTTTGCTTCGTTTTTATTTTATTTTAATTTCGTTCTTTTGCTTTGTTTTATTTTTATTTTGGCGCCTACTCTCGTTTCTTTTTTCTATTTTTCATATCGCCTTTGGCGGTAAAATACATTCACCATCAAGGGGCCTGAAAAGTAGGCTTCTTTTCAATTTCACCGGGGGTGTTCAGCACCCCTGAGCTTCTGCCCGGGTCATGGTGGGAGGTAAATTCCCCTCCCCCGACACCTGCACCTCAACACCCAGAAGGGTGAAAGAGAAGATACCCAAGAGTAGCTTCACTTTTCTCTGACTTGCCACTCAGAACCAAAATTCGCCTGTACAAACTGTACATCCGGTCGTGACTGGCCTACGCAGCCCCTGCTTGGTACAGGTAAATTCCCCTCCCCCGACACCCGCACCTCAACACCCTTCGGGTGATAGAGAAGAAACCCACGACCGAGTAGCTTCACTTAGTTCGTTTTTTTTGTTTTTATTTTATTCTTGTACATTGTCTTTTATCGCTTAGTCGATGCATTGACCGCACAGGGGCCTGAAAAGTAGGCTCCTTTCATTTTATTTTAGGGGTTGTAAGCACCCCTGAGCTTCTGCTTGGGTCATGGTGGGAGGAAAATTCCCCTCCCCCGACACCCGCACTTTAACACCCAATAGAGTGACAGAGAAGAAACCCGCAAGTCAGTAGCTCCACGATCCCTCTACGGACAATCACGCACCTCTTTATCGCCTGGCCCGTCAAATAACAAAAACACCTGCCCCAATTTGTTCCCTTATAGACCCCGCTGTCATCTGCCATTATCACGCAACGGGACGTGCGGAACTATTTGCGGACCACTTTGAGGACCAATTTTAAACGAACCCCATTATAGACCATCACCACTCTTTAGGAGTTACAGAACGCGTTGAGCAGTTTCTCGCGGCTCCAGCCCAACCACTCAGAGGTGATTATTTTATCCCGCCCAAAGAGGTTAGGAAGGAGGCCTCAAACCTTAATAAGTGATTTGCGCTCACCCTTCACCCGGCCCCGACGAGATACCAAACACAGCGATTATTATGCTGCCTAGGAAGGGTTTGGCGGTACTCACCCGAATCTTTAATGGGATACTGCGCACTGGACATTTCCCATCTTCGTGAAAGATCGGTAAAATCATTGTTCTCCCGAAACCAGGGAAAAGCGAGTAATAGCCTCGTTTCTGGACAAACGGAGCAGGGGTACCTCAAGGCCACCAGGTCACCAATAACATCCCCACTCTCAATGACTCCGGTCTAGCTGAAGGTGTTGAAGACGTTCTCCTAGCCCTTTACGCGGACGATAGCGCCTACATGTCCTCCTCCCGCAAAGCTAAATTAGCAGCCAAGAAAATGCAGTGACTATTGGACACTTTGCCTGGCTGACTGGAAGTGGAGAATAGCCGTAAATGCCAGCAAGACATCTGCTATATTGCTGGCCTGCAAAGGTTTCTCCCACCGAAACTAGTGTTTTGAGGTCAAGTTATTGAGTGGCAACCCAGCGTTAAGTACCTTGGTTGTATTATAGACCGAACCTTGCGCATGCGCAAAATGCTAGACCATGTGTCAGCAGACGCGGTTGCAGCACGGGCGTGCCTTAGACCGGTACTTTCCTCTGACTTGCCACTCAGAACTAAAATTCGCCTGTACAAACTGTACAGCCGATCGAGACTGACCTACGCAGCCCCTGCTCGGTACGGTCTTCTATCTTCTACCAGCAAACGTAAGCTCCAGGTTGTCCAAAATAAGTAGCTGAGAATAATAAGCGGCGCGGGACGCTTTGTCCGCAATTCCACCATCGCTAGAGACACCAAAACCGAGTCACTCGCAGAGTTTATACACCTCAGGGGCATTGCCCCACTACACGCCTGTCCTCCCGAGGGGCGGCCTCTCTCTCAGAGCTTATCCCTGTGGGTGAATTATTTTATTTATTCACCCTCCTACCCACTCACCTACTTCCTTTATTTCATTCCGTTTTTATTTCTTATTTCAGTTTTATTTTGTTTTATTTTTGTTTTTATTTCGCTTTTATTTCGTTTTTATTTCGCTGTTATTTTGATTTCGCTTTTATTTTATTTTTCATTTCGTTCTTTTGCCACGTTTTTTTTGTTTTTATTTTGGCGCCTATTTTCGTTTTTATTTTTATTTCTATTTTAATAACGCCTCAGGTGATATTACACTTCACCATACAGGGGCCTGGCTTTCCTTATAATTTCACCGGGGGTGTTTGCTAAACCCTGAGCTTCTGCTAGGGTCATGGTGGGAGGTAAATTCGATATTCGAATTGTTGATTATTTTATTAAGGTTAATTTTGAGTTTTTTTTTTAATATAATAGCAAAGAATGAGATCCTACGAACACTCTAACAAAAAAAGTGTATATTAGTAGTTTTATTCTATTGTGAGTCGAGTTAAGGACCTAACATGGAACATGTATTGATGCCAGTGGATGGGGCAAAAAAAGTGTGCCAGGATCGTAACAGGTAAAAGTTTTTTAGGAAACCCTCTTAGGAAACAAGCGCGATGTTATGTATGTATTATCTAGTTCGTGATTCCAATCTAGATTATTTTACTAAAGTTGATTTTGAGTTTTTTTAATAATTTGTAGAATGGAATAATGTGGAATTTGATAGTACACGTTATTTTACATATAAGCCGTAAACTAATATTATCTCTCTAAGTTATTTTATGCTTATATCTTTCATTAAAATGCTTTTAGTTTTATGTGGTTTTAATTGTTTAATCATCATGCGCTTTAGCCATGAATGTACAAAATTGATAGCGATTATAAAAACGCAAATTTTCGTCTGATCAAAGTTATCTTTGATGTATAACTTTACCAAGTAAAGTGTAACTTGCCTATTTATTCAGATAATAAAATTTCTATGATCATTCTCGACTACGAAAAAGTTTCGATATTACATGCCCTAGACAGGACAAACGTCCAGTGTGAGTCGGTTATTTTCTAAAATTGAGTTGCCGTTAAAACCTAAAGCGATAATCGAATTTAGGGCGGTTGGAACACTTTTTTCGGGATATCTCGGAAACTATGCCTCTTACAAAAAATTCGTTTAGACATAATTTGTAGCAAATTGTTTTTCCTACAAATTTGTTTTACAACATTTTGCCCTAAATTAAAAATGAAAGAAGTTATGAGCAAAGAAATGAGAAAATTTTTATAAAAAAATTCTTTTTTGCTAGAACTAAAAAGAAAATTATTTTAACTTGTTTTTTATACATTTTACAGAAAAACTTACCTCAGAGCAATCTTGTTGATGATCTTTTGAGGTAATTTTTCTCTGTAGTTTTTGTTAATTTCATTGATTTAAAACGCTGTTTAAAGCGCTCCAAAGTTAACCGGGTTCGTCAATGCTCATGAGAATCTGGTCAAAACGATTTTTTTAAATTATTTTTGATTTTTTTTTTACTGTAAATATATTCTTAAAAATTTTTTTTAACATTCGTACAACTTTAATTATTCATTCCTAACTCTTTTCCCCGCCACCTATGAGGTAGAGTCTGTAGGCGCATTTTTTTTTACTTGGTATTCCCAGTAAGCCTACTCCTCGGACATCTTACTTATTAGGTAATCCTCGACATCATAATATTTTCAATCTACTTTTCTCTTCTAATCTACTTTTCTTCAATGGTCCAGGCTGTGGCTCAGAATCTCTAAATCAACGTCAAATGTGAAAGTTCGAGGAATGACAGGAGTTAAAATTGGAGTCATAGTTGAAAGTTCATCTTCGAATTCTTTTTCTTCCATTAACATTGACATTTTCATAATTTTGCCGGAACAATGGAGGCATACTGTAGAGCGTTTCAGGCCTGCTTTTCTGCTGCCACACATGCTTCCACAGTTTCATTTGCATCTGCAGAAAATTAATTTCATAAGATCGGGGGGTGCTGGAGCCTTGGAAGCTTGTATTGGCATCCGAATGTTTGCATGCGTTTTCCAGCCCCAATCATCAGGATTTTGATATCTTCCGAGCCATGACTGGACCTAGTGATATACTCGGAGAATGTGAAAACGATCTGCATCTTGTTTTGGAGGCAGCGATGATAAATTAAATGAATTTTTAGTCACTATCTTGGTAAATCGTTTGTATCGCAAGCCGTCTAGTGAGTCGTCTTTATTACTGCCGTATGAAGCTATAAAAAAAAACGTTCGCCAACAACAGTAAGCAAAGATGGATCGACTTTCTCACTCAGGAATAGCGCGGCACCACCAGCTAATTCAGGATGTCACGTAAAAAAAACGAGCCTACAGACTCTACCTCATAGGTGGCGGGGAAAAGAGTTAGGAATGAAAAAGTAAAGTTGTAAGAATTAAACAAAAATTTTTAAGAATATTTACAATAAAAAAATCAAAAATAAGTTAAACTTTCGTTTTGACCGGATTCTAATGAGCTATGACGAACTTTGGAGCGCTGTAACAGCGTTTTAAATCAATGAAATTAACAAAAATTACAAAGAAAAATTTTTCTCAAAAGATCATCTACAAGATTGGTCTGAGGTAATTTTTTTGTAAAATGTATATAAAAAAAGTTATAGAGCAAAAAAAAAAATTTTATATAAAAATTTCTCACTTTTTTGCTTATAACTTCTTTAATTTTTAATTTAGGGCAAAAAATTATTAAACATATTTGTAGGAAAAACAATTTGCTACAAATGATGTCGTTACGAATTTTTTGTTAGAGGCATAATTTACGAGATATCCCGAAAAAAGTGTTTTCACCCCTTTTTGCAATATGGTAGCCGGATGACAAGGGTGGCGATCCCTCAAACTTGAGGTTAAGCTTCTATTGACCCCCACATGTCCCAAAAATAAAATTGCGTCCTCTAACAAATGCAAAGCTCATGTAACATTTCAATGGACTAATAGGTGTTGGTGTCGATGACAAAACTGGCGTTATCAAAAGTGTAAAAATTACAAAAATTGAGAACTTTTTATCTCTAAACGAACGCACTATAGATTAGTACCTAGTGAGTTAAACAACAAAAATTTGTAATTTAAATTATTTTCACTGGTAATAAAATTAAAAAAATACAAGTAAAAATAAAAAATCTAGCACCAAAGTAAGAAACAAATCTAAAATGAACAAAAAAAAAAGTCAATATTTACGTACCTACGTACGAAATTTTTTAATTTATTAATGATAAAATAACAGTGAATATTCGAAAGTATGAGACAGCCGACCGACAATGACGTTTGTCCTCATGCTTCTCTCTGTGTTCCGGCTGCTTAGTCTAATACCACTGGAGGAGCTGGAAAAAAAGATCAATTTATTTTTCTGATGTCATACACACACAACACTTTCTATTATCACCAGCTCCGTGGCTTAATTGATAGTTGTTAGTATAGGTAACTTACTGCCTGCTAATCTACGGTGCGGCTTTGATCACAGGACAGATTTGTTTATTGTCTTGAGTCTGGGTGTTTTCTATGTAGTGTGTTTAGTGTATTTGCAAAAAAATAAGTAAGTAAATATTAAGTTAGTATATAAGTAGGTATTTGTATCCCTTTATTTGATTTCTATTGTACCAGCTTTGTTTAGTATGCATAGATAGCGCCGTGTGTAATGTAAAATAGAGCAAAACAACAAAATTATAAATCTGAAAGAGTTTAAACTTCACTATATTATTATTGTCTAAGAATTCACTTATGCTTTTGAAACGATGTGCTTAGCAAACTTAGAATTTTGAGATCTTTAAGTCATATTATGTAAAGGACCATAGCATAGAGTTATAACGCTATGACCATAGGTATAACGCGCGCAACGTAAGAAGAGACTTCGGACACTGAAACTGTTACTTGTAAAAACTTGCAAATTCAATATTTAGATATAGAGCAAATTTTCATAGTTTAATCAAATCTTCACATTTTTTGTCGAGCTTTGGGAATATTGTAGAAATGTAGCTGCAGGGGTCTACGGAACCAGTTAAGTGGTTTATGAGAAAAAAGTTTGGGAACCTCTGAGTTATATCAATGCGTCACAGTTATAAAAAGAATACCCAAAAAATAGTTACTTAACTTAGGTATTTCAGTCAAATTGGTTAACATTTCATAAAACACGAAATTTAAAAAACATAAAAAATGTATAAAATCATTTAGTAGGTAGTAGTAATCACTACATTTAAAAAAAAAAAAACAAAAATTATGAAAATACATATAAATGTCGAAAATAAAATCAATAAATGCAGTTTACCTAATGTTGGAATCCTTTTACAAATTTTATTTTAGTATCTTGAACACAAAAGTATCGTGTCTATAAAGCTAGCGACTACTAGTTATAAGAATATATACTAGCTATCAGATGCGACTTAAGCCATACATTTTTGCCAATTTCTTTGCTCCACTGGTTTCCAAAATACCATGGTCGTTCTAGCTTAAAACTAAAGCTAGCGTAGTACCACTATCGTATCTTTGGGTCTATTGCACCTATCGACGCGGGGATGGCACCCTACTTTTTTGCTATTATCTTGCCTAAGAAATTTTTTTTTTGCTACACCGGTTTCCGAGTTACCATGGTCCTGCTAGCTTTAGACTAAAGCTAGTGTAAGTAGTGTAGCGTAAAAGAAAAGCTATATACGGAGTTAAACTAGTGTCAAAAAGTTGGAACGAGAAAGTTAATAATTATTTTTTGACATTAGGGTTTCAAAGACTAGAGTTGATAATTGTCTTTATACTTAAAGAAAACCAGATTATTTAAATATAATAGGTTTATACGTTTATGATTTCTTTATTTTTCATAATAGTACTAAAGAAAAAGACATTTTGTTGCGAAATTTATATAAAGCTTTTGAATTAAAAAATAATTAGGGAAAGCTAAGCAATGTTTAGGTATGTATGAGACTACGAAAGGATGAAAATGGATCAATTTTACTAGATCAATG
Organism: Apoda limacodes; assembly: GCA_946406115.1. Taxonomy (NCBI): domain Eukaryota; kingdom Metazoa; phylum Arthropoda; class Insecta; order Lepidoptera; family Limacodidae; genus Apoda; species Apoda limacodes. The sequence continues at coordinate 17,899,632 of OX291559.1, forward strand.
TAAACATATCGAAGCTTCCTTGAAAAGTTTGGTCTTGGTGATTACAAGGGTGTGTCTGGAATCACCAATGGAATTTAAATTACAAACTGAACTCGATAGTAAGTAGTAATATAATTATGATGGCGCTAGTGCCACTAGTACTATTAAATATCGGAATTCCCTTAAATATCTAAATTCCTTCACTCGATTACCGATATTTGACGCTTCACATGGTGCCCCATATGCTACATAAAAACAAAAACGTGTTTGACTTTGTTTTTAGCAGATTACTTACTTATTTTTTATTACCTATTGTATTGGTACATATTGTATACTCTTAAGCTAATTATCAAAGCATTGTATTACTACTTTAAATGGAACTTCTTGCCAGCTCTTTTTGGCAGAAAAAATCATTGTTTACATTGTTTTGAGGATTCAAAAATGTTCTTAGAAACCTACTTGAATAAAGTTTGATTTGAGTTTGAGTCCACTGTTCATCCATATGAGTCTCTGATAGGTGCTTTCAATTATTTATCAACAAATACGCGTCCTGACATTTCTAATGCAGTGAGTATTTTAGGACAATTTTGTAACAACTGTTACAAAGAAGTTCATTGGAATTCAGCCAAGCGTGTTCTGCGTTATCTCATATCATCTAAAGACCGGTGTTTAAAATTCACCAAAAGCAGCTTAAAATCTTTTACAGGATTTTTGTTTAAAATTTGCGAATACTTAGTTTCTTGGGAATATAGGAAACAACGCCGTATTGCGCTTTCATCAACAGAAGCCGAATATGTAGCGTTGTCCGAGGCGTGCAAAGAGGTGATTTATCTGCAAAATCTTATTTCTGATTTGCTGGATCAATCTGTTGGTAAGGTCACAATATACACAGATAATATATATTAATATATTACCATTGCTTTCAATCCAGTTCACAGATTATATAATACTATTATCCAGTTTATCACAGACAAACGAAGCACAGTTAGGGTTTTTTTTGTTAGGGGTCGTTTGCAAGATAAAATTCCATTAAAGTTCGTTATATGTGTACAGAGGATATGTCTGATGATCTACTAATAGAGCCACTGAGCCAAGTTAAACATGAGAGGTGTGTGGCAAAGTTTAATATGGTAGATTTATTTTAGGGGAAGTGTTAATGTAAACCTTTTTAACCGACTGAGAATTCAATTGAATTGTGAACCGATTTTAAAAATATTTTTTTTTATTCGAAAGAGTACGTTTCTGAGGTGGTCCCATATTAATGAAGTGGATTTAAAATATTATATAAAAAAAAATTATGTTGATTTTTAACTGGTGAAACGCGCCTTTTATAATGATAATTGTATAACATTTTGTTACTAGTATGGATGCGTACTAGAAAAAAAAACTCAAAAGCAAAAAAAAAACTTTGTAACAAAAAAACCAACAGGCTTCAAAAAGATGCACTATAAAAAGGTAAAAATTTACTTATGACAAAAATCTCATCTGAATTACAGTTTGAAGTCGGTGTATCATCTATACTCTATACTAATATATAAAGCTGAAGAGTTTGTTTGTTTGAACGCGCTAATCTCAGGAACTACTGGTCAGATTAAAAATTCTTTCGGTGTAAGATAGCTCATTTATCAAGGAAGGCTGTAGGCTATATATGATCACGTTAAGACTAACAGGAGCGGAGCACCAATGAAGTATGTTTCAAAAACATACTTTTTGAAACTTTTTTATTTTCCTTTTAAGAGCTTCCGCCGCATGTGCTGCGTAAATGGTTAATGTTTCGCAAAAATCATGTATGACAGAATTGTTCTCCCTAAAAAGTTGAAAAAAAAAGTCCGCGACAGCATATGTCTATCTTTTAAGGATGGCTCACTATAACCTTTTTATGCTAACCAAATTTGTTCTAAAATAATGCATTATTTGCGAAGGTGTTTTTATAAATGATATTAATCCTTATCCAAAAAAATACGTGATTCATCACAAGTATTTAATTTAAAACAAAATTGCCCTTTACATCATTTGATTTCAATGAATATCTTTGGAGATATCGCAGTTTTAAAATAACATCGCAGCAAAATAATGATCAAGTTAGAGAGAGAAAGTCAAGTGTGAGTAGGTTTTTATCTATAATTGAGGAGTTGCCGTAAGAATCCTACGCCGATAACCAAATTTAGGGCGGGCGAAGCCGCTGGCAAAAGCTAGTATCATATAATATCTGATGTTGAATAAAATAATTAATTTACTTACTGGAGTCTTCATTACTGATGATACTACCCATAGTCTGAAAGAAAAAGAGTTTCGTAATGTATTGTATTGTTTGTGGCCTCAGCCAGTTGTGTACGGCTTCGCTGTAGAGGCACAGTCATTTAAATACTAACTTTACTAAAAATAAATCCATACTACTATTATAAATGCTAAAGTTACTCTGTCTGTCTGCCTTAACTCTTCACGCTAAAACCGCTGTACCTACATATTAAGATGAAATTTGGCATGGAGATAGTTTGAGTCCCGAGAAAGACACAGGCTACTTGAAAATGTCAAGGGTGAGTCGATTTTTTTTTTTAAATTGAGAGATTTCCGTTGAAATCCTATACCGATAACCGAATTTTGGGCGGGTGGAACCGCGGGCAAAAGCTAGTAATAAATAAGTAGTAATGAAAACGTGAGAGTCGCATTACTGCCTACAGCTTGATGTCGATTAAATCACTTGTTCTTTAATTGCCTCTATTTTTGGGGTTCCGTGCCGAAAAGGTGCTAAGCCGCAGCTCCGTAGCGTCCAAAGAAGTGTTATTATGGTAAATTTTTATTCCTATAAATTTAAGGGAATTTCTATACAAGAAACATGTTATTATTCTGACAGTAATGCATAAAAGTTTCAAACTTGAAGTAGGTAATTATTGTGAAATCTTTCAAGTACGACAAATAATGATAGAAACCGGCCAAGTGCAAGTCGGCCTGGAGCATTCTGTGGTGGTACGAAACCCTCGGGGTGTGAGTCCGACTTGCCCTTGGTCGGTTAAGTATTAAAAAAAAAATTCACTTACCAATCCCATCGAAACCATAAACACGCACAGAACAAGAGCTGCCTTCAACATTTTGAATACCTAGAAAATAATAAGTTTGACTCGTTGCAAAAGAGTGTACGAACTAAATTGCTTCATAAACCAACCGTTCTTTTATAGCAAATTCAAGTCAACATGAATACCTACATAATACATGAATACTGACATGGTTACTTATGGTTAATTTATTATTTCCTTTATTTTTTTTTATACTAAGCCAAAGTATGCGGTTTTATTATTTTGTTTTTTTGGGACACCTTCAACGTAGACAGATAATTTCGATGAATGTTTAACGTTTATTATGTCAATGTACTTACCTAAAACCCCGATGTGCGGTAAAACTGCAAAATTTGTCTACTAAGTTTATTTTAGCCCAGGTGTTTTTTTAGTAGCGTAAAGGTAATTGACTGGCGGCCGCGACGGCGTAAATGGCGGCTTTTTTTTTTTTCTGAGCTGACTATGCTGTTGCAGCCATTACTGCTTCACCGGACTTTTGGGGCGAGACTCTGAAGGAGCCTCAGCCCATAGAGCGCCCAACGCTCAAGGGCTCCCCGCGGGGGAAGGCTCGGCTTGGGTTGTCGCTCTCGGGGGCGTCCCTTCGACCGGCGTGAGTCTCGAACCCGAAGGTGAGTCACCGCCAGGAGGGGAGTTCCCCGTTACGCGGGTACGATTGCGATTGAGTGGGGGCGAGAAGCGCCCCGGCACTCTTTGATACCTAGTGTATCCTTGTGGGCGCCGACGAACCCGGGGACGTCGGCGTCGTGTTTGGAGGGAGGCCCTATTTGGAGAGGTCGTAGAGACTAATCTCGCTATCCGGACAGCGAGATCGTCATCTGGGGACGTTAGTACGTGCCGAGGCCGCCTAACAATAGTTTTACGACCGTGACCGGGTCGATCGGGGCGACGATATGTTGTGGATTGCACAAGTAATCGATTCGGGTGATTTTGCGTACGCTCGAAAAAGCGGACTGCCAAGTCTTTAAAGTATTGGGGAATCGTGGGAAGTTCGAAGTCTCTGTGTAGGTCCGCATTGCGAACGTACCAAGAGGCTCCAGAGGCCGCTCTGAGAAAGCGGTTTTGGAGGGTCTGGAGTTTGTGGAGATTGCGCTTGGACAGCGCAAAGACTACGCTAGCATAAGCTAGTACGAGGCGGATACAAGTTGTGTAAAGATTTAGATTATTTCTAAGCGACATCTTACTGTACTTGCCTATCATGGGATAGAGACGACCGAGGACAAAAGCGGCTCGGTCTCTGACTATTTTGGTGTGAGCTTGGAAGTTCAAACGACTATCCATGGTCACACCGAGATATTTGGTCTTTTTTTGCCAGGGAATGGCACAACCGAAAAGAGAAAGGGGAGGAGGCCGCGGAGGGCGGCCTAAGGTAAAAAGGACGGCGGAGCTTTTGTCGGGATTCACCTCGATTCTCCATCTCCGAAACCACTCGCCTAGGGCGGTGATAGCGGGTTGGAGTCTCTCAGTGATTCGACTCACTTGCCTATCTGTGGTATAGAGAGCGGTATCGTCCGCAAAGAGGGCTAGATTGGTACCTATCGTTTTAGGGATATCGTTAGTGTACAGAAGGTACAAGATGGGGGCGAGCACGGACCCTTGCGGGACTCCTGCTTCTATGGGACGGGGGGAAGAGAGAGTGCCTTCGACTTTGTAGCGAAAGCTACGATAGCATATTGTATACTCTTAAGCTAATTATCAAAGCATTGTATTACTACTTTAAATGGAACTTCTTGCCAGCTCTTTTTGGCAGAAAAAATCATTGTTTACATTGTATTGAGGATTCAAAAATGTTCTTAGAAACCTACTTGAATAAAGTTTGATTTGAGTTTGAGTCCACTGTTCATCCATATGAGTCTCTGATAGGTGCTTTCAATTATTTATCAACAAATACGCGTCCTGACATTTCTAATGCAGTGAGTATTTTAGGACAATTTTGTAACAACTGTTACAAAGAAGTTCATTGGAATTCAGCCAAGCGTGTTCTGCGTTATCTCATATCATCTAAAGACCGGTGTTTAAAATTCACCAAAAGCAGCTTAAAATCTTTTACAGGATTTTTGTTTAAAATTTGCGAATACTTAGTTTCTTGGGAATATAGGAAACAACGCCGTATTGCGCTTTCATCAACAGAAGCCGAATATGTAGCGTTGTCCGAGGCGTGCAAAGAGGTGATTTATCTGCAAAATCTTATTTCTGATTTGCTGGATCAATCTGTTGGTAAGGTCACAATATACACAGATAATATATATTAATATATTACCATTGCTTTCAATCCAGTTCACAGATTATATAATACTATTATCCAGTTTATCACAGACAAACGAAGCACAGTTAGGGTTTTTTTTGTTAGGGGTCGTTTGCAAGATAAAATTCCATTAAAGTTCGTTATATGTGTACAGAGGATATGTCTGATGATCTACTAATAGAGCCACTGAGCCAAGTTAAACATGAGAGGTGTGTGGCAAAGTTTAATATGGTAGATTTATTTTAGGGGAAGTGTTAATGTAAACCTTTTTAACCGACTGAGAATTCAATTGAATTGTGAACCGATTTTAAAAATATTTTTTTTTATTCGAAAGAGTACGTTTCTGAGGTGGTCCCATATTAATGAAGTGGATTTAAAATATTATATAAAAAAAAATTATGTTGATTTTTAACTGGTGAAACGCGCCTTTTATAATGATAATTGTATAACATTTTGTTACTAGTATGGATGCGTACTAGAAAAAAAAACTCAAAAGCAAAAAAAAAACTTTGTAACAAAAAAACCAACAGGCTTCAAAAAGATGCACTATAAAAAGGTAAAAATTTACTTATGACAAAAATCTCATCTGAATTACAGTTTGAAGTCGGTGTATCATCTATACTCTATACTAATATATAAAGCTGAAGAGTTTGTTTGTTTGAACGCGCTAATCTCAGGAACTACTGGTCAGATTAAAAATTCTTTCGGTGTAAGATAGCTCATTTATCAAGGAAGGCTGTAGGCTATATATGATCACGTTAAGACTAACAGGAGCGGAGCACCAATGAAGTATGTTTCAAAAACATACTTTTTGAAACTTTTTTATTTTCCTTTTAAGAGCTTCCGCCGCATGTGCTGCGTAAATGGTTAATGTTTCGCAAAAATCATGTATGACAGAATTGTTCTCCCTAAAAAGTTGAAAAAAAAAGTCCGCGACAGCATATGTCTATCTTTTAAGGATGGCTCACTATAACCTTTTTATGCTAACCAAATTTGTTCTAAAATAATGCATTATTTGCGAAGGTGTTTTTATAAATGATATTAATCCTTATCCAAAAAAATACGTGATTCATCACAAGTATTTAATTTAAAACAAAATTGCCCTTTACATCATTTGATTTCAATGAATATCTTTGGAGATATCGCAGTTTTAAAATAACATCGCAGCAAAATAATGATCAAGTTAGAGAGAGAAAGTCAAGTGTGAGTAGGTTTTTATCTATAATTGAGGAGTTGCCGTAAGAATCCTACGCCGATAACCAAATTTAGGGCGGGCGAAGCCGCTGGCAAAAGCTAGTATCATATAATATCTGATGTTGAATAAAATAATTAATTTACTTACTGGAGTCTTCATTACTGATGATACTACCCATAGTCTGAAAGAAAAAGAGTTTCGTAATGTATTGTATTGTTTGTGGCCTCAGCCAGTTGTGTACGGCTTCGCTGTAGAGGCACAGTCATTTAAATACTAACTTTACTAAAAATAAATCCATACTACTATTATAAATGCTAAAGTTACTCTGTCTGTCTGCCTTAACTCTTCACGCTAAAACCGCTGTACCTACATATTAAGATGAAATTTGGCATGGAGATAGTTTGAGTCCCGAGAAAGACACAGGCTACTTGAAAATGTCAAGGGTGAGTCGATTTTTTTTTTTAAATTGAGAGATTTCCGTTGAAATCCTATACCGATAACCGAATTTTGGGCGGGTGGAACCGCGGGCAAAAGCTAGTAATAAATAAGTAGTAATGAAAACGTGAGAGTCGCATTACTGCCTACAGCTTGATGTCGATTAAATCACTTGTTCTTTAATTGCCTCTATTTTTGGGGTTCCGTGCCGAAAAGGTGCTAAGCCGCAGCTCCGTAGCGTCCAAAGAAGTGTTATTATGGTAAATTTTTATTCCTATAAATTTAAGGGAATTTCTATACAAGAAACATGTTATTATTCTGACAGTAATGCATAAAAGTTTCAAACTTGAAGTAGGTAATTATTGTGAAATCTTTCAAGTACGACAAATAATGATAGAAACCGGCCAAGTGCAAGTCGGCCTGGAGCATTCTGTGGTGGTACGAAACCCTCGGGGTGTGAGTCCGACTTGCCCTTGGTCGGTTAAGTATTAAAAAAAAAATTCACTTACCAATCCCATCGAAACCATAAACACGCACAGAACAAGAGCTGCCTTCAACATTTTGAATACCTAGAAAATAATAAGTTTGACTCGTTGCAAAAGAGTGTACGAACTAAATTGCTTCATAAACCAACCGTTCTTTTATAGCAAATTCAAGTCAACATGAATACCTACATAATACATGAATACTGACATGGTTACTTATGGTTAATTTATTATTTCCTTTATTTTTTTTTATACTAAGCCAAAGTATGCGGTTTTATTATTTTGTTTTTTTGGGACACCTTCAACGTAGACAGATAATTTCGATGAATGTTTAACGTTTATTATGTCAATGTACTTACCTAAAACCCCGATGTGCGGTAAAACTGCAAAATTTGTCTACTAAGTTTATTTTAGCCCAGGTGTTTTTTTAGTAGCGTAAAGGTAATTGACTGGCGGCCGCGACGGCGTAAATGGCGGCTTTTTTTTTTTTCTGAGCTGACTATGCTGTTGCAGCCATTACTGCTTCACCGGACTTTTGGGGCGAGACTCTGAAGGAGCCTCAGCCCATAGAGCGCCCAACGCTCAAGGGCTCCCCGCGGGGGAAGGCTCGGCTTGGGTTGTCGCTCTCGGGGGCGTCCCTTCGACCGGCGTGAGTCTCGAACCCGAAGGTGAGTCACCGCCAGGAGGGGAGTTCCCCGTTACGCGGGTACGATTGCGATTGAGTGGGGGCGAGAAGCGCCCCGGCACTCTTTGATACCTAGTGTATCCTTGTGGGCGCCGACGAACCCGGGGACGTCGGCGTCGTGTTTGGAGGGAGGCCCTATTTGGAGAGGTCGTAGAGACTAATCTCGCTATCCGGACAGCGAGATCGTCATCTGGGGACGTTAGTACGTGCCGAGGCCGCCTAACAATAGTTTTACGACCGTGACCGGGTCGATCGGGGCGACGATATGTTGTGGATTGCACAAGTAATCGATTCGGGTGATTTTGCGTACGCTCGAAAAAGCGGACTGCCAAGTCTTTAAAGTATTGGGGAATCGTGGGAAGTTCGAAGTCTCTGTGTAGGTCCGCATTGCGAACGTACCAAGAGGCTCCAGAGGCCGCTCTGAGAAAGCGGTTTTGGAGGGTCTGGAGTTTGTGGAGATTGCGCTTGGACAGCGCAAAGACTACGCTAGCATAAGCTAGTACGAGGCGGATACAAGTTGTGTAAAGATTTAGATTATTTCTAAGCGACATCTTACTGTACTTGCCTATCATGGGATAGAGACGACCGAGGACAAAAGCGGCTCGGTCTCTGACTATTTTGGTGTGAGCTTGGAAGTTCAAACGACTATCCATGGTCACACCGAGATATTTGGTCTTTTTTTGCCAGGGAATGGCACAACCGAAAAGAGAAAGGGGAGGAGGCCGCGGAGGGCGGCCTAAGGTAAAAAGGACGGCGGAGCTTTTGTCGGGATTCACCTCGATTCTCCATCTCCGAAACCACTCGCCTAGGGCGGTGATAGCGGGTTGGAGTCTCTCAGTGATTCGACTCACTTGCCTATCTGTGGTATAGAGAGCGGTATCGTCCGCAAAGAGGGCTAGATTGGTACCTATCGTTTTAGGGATATCGTTAGTGTACAGAAGGTACAAGATGGGGGCGAGCACGGACCCTTGCGGGACTCCTGCTTCTATGGGACGGGGGGAAGAGAGAGTGCCTTCGACTTTGTAGCGAAAGCTACGATTCGACAAATAGTCTCGTATGATGAGCACGAGACGATCTGGCAACTGAAAGTTGTACAGTTTAAAAATTAAACCGTTGTGCCAGACTTATTTGTCGAAAGCTTTCGCTACATCGAAGAAGACAGCGCCCGTGTGACGGGTCTTACCTAACGCTGGTTGAAAGCCAGTAAGAATATGTTCCGTTATGCGGAGGGCTTGATGGACGCATGAGTGTTGGGCACGGAAGCCGAACTGCTCGTCTATTAAAATGCCTCTGGAGACTATAGCGTTCTGTAGGCGAGCGAGGAGGAGGCGTTCATAGAGTTTACCAAGTGCCTTTAGTAAACTTATGGGGCGATAGGAGGACGGCTCGGTACGAGCTTTACCTGGCTTATGGATGCCTATAACAATTGCATCTTTCCATTGAGAAGGAAATATGCAATGTTCCATAGCAGCGTTAAAGATCGCTTCTAGGAGGCAGATAAGGGGAAGAGTGAGGCGCTTTAGGATATCGTTAGAGATACCGTCAGCACCGGGGGCTTTACGGGGGCGTAGGTCTTTGGTGACCTGTACGACTTCGTCGACAGTGACAGGGGGCAGGAGGTCTTGTGGAGGCAGAGAAGTTCTGCGCTCCACTTCGCCGTCTACCTCGCGCACGTGGTCGGGATCGAAAGGCTGTGTGCTTAAGGCACATTGGGCTTGGAGGCTAGACGCTAGGCAATCCGCTTTTTCGTCGTCATTGAACGCGGGAACGTTGTTGGGACGAGTTAACGGAGGGAGAGAGTTGGCGGTTTCGGATTTTAGAGCTCTGGCTAAGTGCCAATAAGCTTGGTGAGAAGGAGAAATGTTCTCAATAAGATCACCGAAACGTTGGGCGCGAAGCTCAGCTACAGCGGTTCTTACACGGCGGTGTAAGTCGTTGAAGCGAGCTTTATTTTCGATAGTGGGAGCGCGATCGCGTGCGCGGCGGGCCGCGTTACGCTCAGTCATTAGCGACCTGATGTGCTGAGGCAGGATTAGGTGGTGATAATCACCAACCGGCACCTGTCGTGAGCACTCGCCAACGGTGGCGGTCAGGTGGCTAGTGAGTGAGTCGATAGCTACGTTTAGGTCGGTCGCGGAAGAGATTACGTTGGGAACGCGGTCTAGATGTGGCGAGCTGGGATTTTCGAGCAATTGCCCAAATTTATCCCAGTCCGTCACGGTTCTAGTGTCGGGAGGAGAGTCCGAAGGGGAACCTAATCGGAGGACGACAGGGCGGTGGTCAGAGTCAAGTTCGTCAAGCACCTCTATAGAGCGAAAGCTTAGCCTTACATTCTTTAGAAGTGCTATGTCCAGTACGTCAGGGTTGTTCCTAGTATTGTGGGGAAAGAAAGTGGGCGTCATGGGAGCGATGATATCAAAGTTTAGTCTGTCAACTAAATCGTCAAGGAGTCTGCCTCTCCGTGAAGTTACAGAAGAGTTCCAGCGGCGATGCTTGCAATTTAGGTCGCCGGCAAGAATGACGGCCGCTCTCGAGCAAATCTTTTAGGGGAGAGAGATAAACCGATGCAATGATGATCGGCTGATGGCCGGTCATCGCTAAGCGGCAGACGGATGCTTCTAAGTTCGTAAGTGGTGGAGGATCGATAGGGGAGCAATGCAGGGAGCGCCTGTAATAGATGAGAGTGCCTCCGAGATTGGAGGCAGTCCATCATTACGGACGGTACGATAGTTCGCGATCGAAGGGGTGCGGACAGCGGGCTTTAGGAACGTTTCCTGGATGAGGAAGACGTCCGGTTTTTGGGACGAGAGCAATTGCGATAATTCCTCTCTTTGGTTACGGAGACCGTTGGCATTAAAATAGCCTAAAGAGACGGACCGGGGTTTTTCGCGCGCGGTTGTGCAATCCCTTTTGATTTTAAGGTTTAAGGGCCACCCTGCGGAGGGCGGCGAAGAAGTCGCGATGCTTAGCCATGAAGCTGAGCATTTGATTGAGATCGGTGAGTTGTACGTATTCGGCGTACACGATCTCGAAATAGGATGGGTCACAGGCCCAAGAAATCTCGGTGAGAATACCGAAATGCTGCTGCTCGGCCGTCTGAGCGGCGTTGCGGGGCAGCGCGAGAGAGGGGCGCGGGGGGGCAAGACGCGTTTGCGCGAGAGGCACTGGACGCGGGATGTCCCGGGACATAAGAGGGGCGGGGTAGGGAATACCCGTGACTGAGACGGGCCCAGGGAGAGCAGACAAAAGTTTGTCTGTCTCTTTCGATTTAGATGCGTCAACTAGCGCTGGAGGACGGCTCCAGGCGTTGACGGCAGGGAGGGGAGCAGGCATGAGCGGAGCCTGTTGGCGGGGGGCGGGGGGCGCGATTTACCCTGTTTGGGTTTACGCGAGCTGTGTTTGGGAGCTTTGGGGCACCCGCGATAATTCGCTGGGTGGCCTTCGCTCCCACAAAGTACGCAAGCGACCGGGTCGGATGCGTTATCGCGATTGCGATCACAGTCTGGAATGGCGTGATCGCGCAGACATTTCACGCAGCGCGGTCTGCGTCTGCAGTTGCGCTGTGCGTGGCCATACAATTGGCATCGGTGGCATTGTCCTGGGTTCGACCGCTTGTGCGGAGTCTCGACCCGGACGCCCTTGAGGCTGCACACATCTTTAATGTTAAAGATGGCTTTGCCTTCTGTAGTCAGATCGAGGACTACGAGCACCATGTCGTAGCACTCTGATTTGTTACGGCCATTGTACATTCTATGTACTTCCCTTACAGGGAGGCCTTGGACGATTAAGTCGTCCTGGACAGTCTTAGTGGAGAATTCCCTAGGGACTCCCCTTATGACTGCCCTGAGAACGCGTTCCTCGGCCAGCGAGTACGTATGGTACTCGTATTTCTGAGCCGTAAGGAAAGCCGTCAGATTTCGGAAATCTGACGGTGTCGGGACCTGCACTTTGATGCCGCGCTCGGCATCATTGCGGGCGTGCGTATAATTTATACGCTCAGCCTTCATAGCGTTAGCTATATTTGGCCAGGCCCCTTTGTCTTTGATGACAATGGGGGGCGGAGATTTTTCCTTCCGTCCCGAAGTGGGACGGTCGGCCTGCGAAGAGGTGGCGGCGGGGGTTGTGTCCATGGCGGCTGGATCAGGGCTGGCCGCCGAGGTGGACGGAGAGGGGGAAGCGCTAGGCGCTTTGAGGCGTTTAGCCTCGGAGTCGGAGGGAAATGGCGGCGCCATCGGCGTGAGCGTTTGCTCCTACAACGAATACAATTATGTTACAGTTTATTTTAAAATACCATTAACCCGAACTATATAATGAAAAAGCCGACGGAGTAGAATTGGACCACTCCCTATCTTTCTTACCCCAGCGTGGTGACTATGTGCAAAACCCAAAATGGTGATAGCAGCTATGAAACGGATCTCAGTTCTCAGTAGCAGCGACTAGATTTTAGCAACAAATCGTGGACGCGCGAAGAGGCTAATCCAGTACCTCGTAGATCTGGAAGTAGAATTAGCCAAAATAAAATGCCATATATTCGTGTGTCAAAGGTCCGTAGACAGGGGAGGGCAAGGTCAGCCTGTAGACAAGCAATATGTTCTACTACCAAAAGGTGATGTCTTCTGTGTTGATGTGTTTTCTTGTCAACAAGTCGCTCATAAGCAAAGTTGTGGAAAAACAAAGATACTCTTTAGAGGTAGAAGGTAGGCGTACACTTCGTGTGACTCCAATAAAGCAGCCGGGCCCTTTTTTATATCACCAATGCTCTCTACAGTATCATTATGGCAGATTTTAATGCTTAAGCGGGAGTTAAAAACGTTACGAATCTAGAATTAGTCCTTATGTCGTGGGCCATCAATCACAAGGAGGAGGTACTTGTAAATTTTATCGAAATAAGGGAGCTTTTTCTGAAAAACTCGTTCTACTAAAAGAAGAGACACAAATTGTGGACGTAGCGAAGTCCCGACGTGAATATATTTACCATTTTATCATACAGATTTTATTTTGGCAGACAGGCAGCACATACTTTAAGATGTCTAAGTGATGTAATGTTATTACGACCGGAAGTTACATCACAATTGAATGTACGGGAAACTTCAAGAACAAGAGCGGCGAGTAAATGAAACTCACGTCGTGTGCGCCAATCAAATTCTCCACAAGTGGTTTGAAGAACGACTCGGCCAATCGGCGAACTTGAAATTGCAAGCGGCCATTGATTGGTCAACCAAATACGCGTCACATAGCGGAAGTAGTGACTGACACACACATAGAAGCGGGCCCTCCTATAAAAATCATCGCAGGCTCAGGCTCTGATGACCACCGCGGTCTTACTAAACTGTTACGGGAAAAGAATTTAGAGGAAGAGAGGGAATTACGAGTTGTAATTCGAGGGCTTCCTCACGAAATACCGGTGGCCGACATAAAGGCCGACCTTATAAAACAAGGCTATCCGGTTCACGCAGTGCACCGCATGATCAGCGGCCGATCAAAAAGGCCACTAAACCTAGTTTTAGTGGTACTTAATTTCTCACCAGAGAGTTGTTGAACAACTAACAAACGAACCTACCCAGGGCAGTGCCATCGCTGCCATAATTCCGGTCACTCGGCCAAAAACTGCAACGGCTTTCCCGGTTGCGTAATGTGCCTTCAGGACCATGGTGGCACAGCCCTCTTCCAAGGCCAAGAGACGACCCTGAGCCGCCCAGCTGTGTCCTATGCGGCATGGCAGGTCACCCTGCGAACTACCGCGGGTGCCCTAAGGCTCCACGTTCGTACGCGGCGGCGGCAAATAAGGCTCCCCCCACCCCTGTTAAGGTGAGAACGCCCGCTCTATATTCAGAGCGGCAATATCCTTCTCTGCCGCAGCCTGCTGCACCAGCACAAAAGGCAGTCCCCCGTCCCCCCGTATCGCAGATAGGAGCCCCCCTTAAGGCGACTCCTGTCCCCTCGGCGCGGAAATTGGCCCCGTTGCCTCCGCCCGCGCCCAAAACGAAAAAAGCGGTACCTAGCCCGTCGCTAGCGTCCGCTGATGTTCTAGCTGACCTAATTGTGGTGCTAGAACTCCTCAATGTTATAAACATTGAGGAAATATCGCTGTTAGCTAGTAAAATTCGCAATGCATCGTCGGCGACGCAAAGAGTTTCAGCCGTGCTCGAGCACGCAGCCCTGCTAAGTGCTTTAGAGCACTTTGCACCTAAAAATTAAAAAATTCTTCTGATGGGGCCTTTAGTAGCCCCAAGTAGAATAAAACCGCGCTCTATTTCGATTGCGTTCTGGAACGCAAACGGCCTTCAGGCTAAGCGCGATGAAATTTCAGAATTTCTAAAGATGCACGAAATCGATGTACTTTTAGTGCAAGAGACTTTTCTTAAACCAAAGCGTAGGGGTCCTAAGATCGCAAACTACACAATGGTTAGAAATGATCGGCCCACCCGTATGGGAGGGACGCTCATTTACTATAAAAGATCTCTGCACTCCTCCGTTAGAGAATTTAGAAGCGTCGGTTATCCGTTTAGCGATGACAGGACACAGTCCCATAGTACTGGCCTCTGTGATAAATAATCACTAACAAAGGTGATATTACAAAACGATGTAACCTTAAGGCTGCATTCTATAGAGGTGTTACACGAGCTTACATCTGACGATAGGCCGGTTCTCTTACGACTAGGGTCCCCAACCGACGGTCATCCGTCCGTTAAGGACTATCGCGTAGGACGAAGTCATTCGACTCCCCACCCCATAGGTGCAGGTGTCCCCCAGGGCTCCGTGCTTTCCCCTTTACTCTATTCTCTGTTCACTAACGACATACCTCGTCCCTCTAACGTCAATGTGGCGCTCTTCGCAGACGATACAGCGCTCTACTGTTCTCACCGACACGTCCGTCGAATAAGCCTGGCCCTCCAGTCTGCCGCCACCGCCTTAGGCGATTGGTTTCGGAAGTGGAGAATCGAGGTTAACCCCGAGAAAAGTGCAGCAGTGCACTTCGCCCGGGGCAAAAAATCGGTTAAGGCCACAAGGCAACTCACCCCAGTCCACCTATATGGCCAACTTATTCCGTGGGTTAAAAAGGTCAAATACCTAGGGGTCACTTTAGAGTCTCGTCTTAATTTCAGAGCCCACATTAAAAGAGTAAGAGATCGAGCATGAGATCACCAGTAAGCTCAGAGCTCAAGCGCCTTCTGCGCCCGCGTCCGCGAACACAGATTACTCAATTATCTACAGAATACGTCGCCGCCGGCGGCGACGGAACACTAGACAGTTCAGTTTTCACACTCAAGCGCGCGGGTTTACTAGGTTCACCAATATACCCGGGCGCTTCGACTAGTTAGATTTAAATAATAATAGGCGAGGGCTGAAAAGTTTCTTGCCATTTCTTCTCTTCAGAACGCCTTTGCTATTTAACGGCGGTAAATCTTAGTCAGATACAAATTTAGTTTTTAAGAGCGGTTGCCCAAGCCGAGGTTCGTGTCCAGGACACCCTTGCGCAAACCGCCCCAACTTTTCGCTGAAGAGTGCAAGCAGCACCGCAGCAAATGGTAGACCGCGTGTAGTTGTAAAGGCCATCTGCGGCCAACAACAGTAGACAGTAGTTAGAAAAAAAAAACGCTAGCGCAGTATTTTTGTAATCTTCGAGCTGGAAAAATAAAACAGAAGAAAGGGGCCTCACTCTGCCCAAATGAAAGATATGAGGTCAACAACATTTGAAGCAGCAGCAGCTGGCCTTAGTGGTCAGTAACCCCATACTTCGTACCTAAGCGATACCAGCTGGTGGTGAAGGACAGCGACCCCGAGTTCCAGGCGCAACCCTGATCAGCTATGGTAGCAAGGACCATGGGCTCGGACATCCACGTTGGCTAGGTGGCAATTCTCCGATTCGTCACGACGTGATATCAGTCAATCCTAGGCTGACCTAAATCTCCAATATAAAGTGCCTTTAGCTATACAGTGCCATTAGGTAATGAATAGAAAAAAAGGTAAAAAACCATTGTAAAGTGTTAAGTTGATCTAGGTCTTTTAATAGAATTATATTTTAGATAAATTTGTTATTAGGAAAACATTTAATAAATATTATTGTACCTAAAGAATATTTTTATAAAATGTCTGTTCCAAAATACTAGCAACTTGAATATAGGCGAGAATCGAACCCACTATTATCTCATTCCTATATTCAAATTTGACGGCCAAGGGGTTGACTAAGTGATAGCTAGCCGAGGCTTGGGTTCGAATCCCAAACTGAACCGTTACAGTGATCAGCAGTTTAAATACTGGCAGTGGTCATAGACTTGTTAGAGGCCCTATAAATATTAAGTACAAGGCCGAACTAAATCGTCTCTTAAAGTCTACTCTCAGACCTGTATCGTTCGAAGCAACTATAGAACTTGAAGTATTTAATTTGGAACTCCAAAATAAATTTGGTACGCCGCTGGAAACCGCAAGCTTCCCAACATGACAAGTTGACCAGCAACTGGGTGAAGTCAGTTAAAGAAATGGTTTGCAAATTCTACCGCAGTACTGAAATAAACTGTCCAAACTTTTTCCTGAGAATCTGAACCTCACGAGGAAGAGACAGGATATGCCATGTAGCCAAATAGTATGAGAACGCGTTCGACTCAATCGACACCTGAGACCTATTCTACGACGAAAATCTGCACCCTTCATTCTTCATAATAAACATAGTACTAAGTGAGGAGATGTAGAGATTCTTAAAGATTAGAATTTGTCTGAAGACTAAAAACTTTGACTAGTGCGTCCTGCCTGTCAATACAATACCTACGCTGCATAAACGAGGATACTTTCAGTGGGGCTAGTCCATGACGTTAAAGTTGCTAAGAACTCGGTGGAACTAGTTTTGACGGAGTTTTTTTAAGGGATCGGATCTGAAATGAGGACATACAAAAGAAAACTAAGAGCTATAACTTGGAGAATCAGCAAGCTGAAGTAGCTGTGGGCTAGCCACGTCTGACGAGGGACCAACATCCGATGGAGCAGCAGTGTCTTGGAGTAAAGGCCGCGTATCAGAAAGTGATGCGTAGGACACCTTCCGGCTAGATGGAGAAGACAGCCCATAGTAGCTACAGAGAATAAGCAGAGGATCGCGAAATGTAGCGCCCTATAGATGTGGCTTATATCCAGCAGTGGAGCAAAATCAGCTGATACGAAGATTAATTAACAATGCCCCGTGGTTCTTAGTAATTGAATGCATTTATTGTAAAATACAAAATCACAGTCAGCCATTACAAAAGCGGGTATAGAACACTTAGCGAACAGGATATTTTACGACTCTATCAAATTGATATCTTTCCAAAAAACGTAAATACGAGTATCATCTCTGGTTATAGCAAATTAATAAATGTTTACAGGCGTTTAAGATTAGTAGAACATTACTAAGTTCCTACTAACCTATGAATTATCGTATATTTATGAAAGTAACATTAGTAGGTAGTCGTAATTCCAATTCCATCCACGTCATTTACAAACAAATGTCTTAATAATGAATTTCTCGTTCTCGATTTATAAACTCAAACTCAAATCAAACTTTATTCAAGTAGGTTTCTTAGAACCCTTTTGAATCGTCAATACAATGTAAACAATGTTTATATCTGCCAAAAAGAGCTGGCAAGAAGTTCCATCTAAAGAAGTAATACAATACTTTGATAATTAGCTAAAGAGTATACAATATGTACCAATACAATAGGTAATAAAAAATAAGTAAGTAAGCTACCAAAAACAAAGTAAATGTCATTTTTTTTTTTGTTTTTATGCAGCATAGGGGGCGCACCATGTGAATGTCAAATATCGATAATCGAGTGAAGGAATTAGATATTTAAGAGAATTCCGATATTTAATAGTACTAGAAGCATTAGCGCCATCATAATTATATTTTTGCACAATCATATGTACATACATATATTTACATTTACATAAATTGATCCAGTCTAAATATGTGCCAAGCCAAGTAAAACCATTCTATACCAGTTGGGGGCCCTAACTTAATATAGCCTTGCACAACTAACGGTATATTAGCCGCTTTTTTTCCAAATATATGCCTCCCACAAAATCCCCGTCCCGTTTCTAAAATATTTATTCCCGTTATTTCGACCGTGTGGGACCAGCAAGCCGATGCAATTGCCGTTATAAAAGAACACTGCGCACCGCAACCCTGTGACGTTGGAGATTCAAAGCCACCTGTAATTTAAAATACGCGCCCAATACTTCTGACCAATAACAGAGGTCATCCCTTACCATTCGCACATACGACCAATAGCCAGTGAAGTTGGGAACGCGTCCCCATTCCTCCACAACCGCCTTTCTGCGCAGTAACTTAAGAAGTGGGAACAAAGGGATTAGAGTTAGTCATCGATAGCAATCATCAGTTGCCGAGTCAGTTACCAACAGTTATCACAGAGTCACCGATAGTTACTACACGCTACCAATTTCTCGTTGTGTCCAGTATCTCGCAACCGCGCCCACCGTAACAGTACAATCATACCCGACCTAACGTTTCCACTTCAGGACGTCTCGCGATACCTAAAGCTAAGTTCTGTGACTTAGTGTTTAATAAATGAAGTCAACATCATAAACAATATATTTTATTTGTGCCACCTCAACGGAGTCAGGGAACCCGCGATCTCAAATCCGTATGCACTCCTCCTAACCTAAGTCCCTACAGCCAATGAAACAGTAACTTGCCTTATAGTTGCAACTTTTGCAAATCATTAAGTTAAGACTTCTACAAAACAGGCCAATGAAACAATATTTGATAAGAATTCTAAAATATTTGGACAGATGTTGCTACGATGTCTGCACAGTTAGTAAATGCCATCTGAATTTCCTCAGTTTTTCTACTTTTATCCAAGTACAGCGTGGCCCTAGAAAATAATAATCAATAAAGAACCCGACTCCAAAAACATTAAGACCTAAGAAGAGCTTACAATTTGGCGCCAAAAAACCGACATTATTACGGACAAACATGACTATTGTCAAGTAAATATTTAAGTCAGTGTCGTGTCAGTAGGTAAATGGTGCTTTGGAAAATCTCTGGTATGCGGACGACACTGTCTGCCTACCCTGCTAGCTAGCTACGTAATTTTTTTCTAGGTTAAGCCCAGCCCATAGAAGTAGAATCATTAGTTTAGGTATCGTGTCACTTGTCTTAAGCCAGACTCCAAGGACGAAAAACAGACAAGTGCCAACACGTCGTAAGCATTCATAAACCCTTCTGCACCTTACACGTTCTTTGGTCGGTCGATTGGCAACAAGGATAATACAGTATTTGAAAGTGCTGCATGCCCTGCGGATTTTCCCCAGCGTAGAAATCTTTTTGATTTTATACTGCTATGCGCACCCACTATGGTTTGACGCCGACGAGTAACAAAATCTGTCATTACATGAAGTGCAGAGTATTTGCACATCGCGCGTAGCATCAAAGCTTAATTTGCAGCAGGGATTGATCTGTGTCGTTGGTGCGTGATAAGTCGCAGCCGATGATTGCTACCTGCTTTAATTCGCGCCACGTAAGTTGAACTAAAATGGCGGCCGTCTGCGCAGGTACAGTACGGATAAATGTACTAACGAACCAAAAATGTGTTACTGCGCAGGTTCAACATACGTATACCTGCTAACACTGCACCCACTCTTGAAAACAAAGTTTGCTCGTATTTATATACTGAGTTATTTGTTAAGTTCAAAAGTGATACCTGTATAATTTGGATGCCTTGTTCGCAAATTTAAAATGATAAGTAATAAATAATTTAGGTTTTGAATAAAGCTTTCTATGATTTACGAGAATATTTTGACTTGAAGTAAATCATAGATAACATTAGTATACGATTACTTATATGAATAAGCTTATTCTGACATACCCGGATACTAGCTTGGCCCTTTTGACACGGTTCAACTACGAGCTGTGAGAATCGTCGTCGATCCTGAACTCACTAGCCGTATCGAACGCTAAAGGGGCATATAGCAGCTAACTAGCGCCGCCATTAGAATTTTCTCTTCGTTGAAAACGCATTTCTAAACTCCAAATGTTGAAAATATAAAACTAGTCATAAGCTATTTTTAGAAGGTTTTATAGTTTCTTAATAATATCTGTGAGTTGTAGTTGGCATTTCTGCTAAAAGTGGCTATTTTTAGCAGAAATGCCAACTATAACTTAGAAATTCGTTTTCTACGAAGAGAAAATTGAGGATATCTAATGGCAGCGCCAGTGGCCTGTAAGAGGGCCCTTAAGACTGAGGAGGACTTTGCGCCTCCCTGTGTGTGTTCTACCGCTTGTATAAAGGGATGTGTTCTGAGGAATTGTTCGAAATTATGTTCACGACTACTTTCTATCGTCGGCAGGAAATGAATTCTCACACTTTAGAACAAAAATAGTCGCGTACAGTGCGGTTTCAGAGAAACTTTCTCCCGCGAACGCTTGGGTTGTGGAATGAGCTCTCTGCCAAGGGTTCTTCAAGCAAGAAGTTACTGGATTTTTGAAGGGTCGACAACGCGCGAGTAATTCTCCTAGTGTAACAAGCGTCCATAGGCTACGGTAACCGCTTACCATCAGGCGGACCGTGTGATTGTTTGCCACCTTAGTGGTATAAAAAAAATGTATAAAGTCGCAAGCTAAACTACTTATATTTAAAAGAAAAGTTTTAACCACAAAATACCAAACGTACCCGTTTTATCTATGTTTGTAGGCAACAATATACAAACTCAACATGTACAATGGAAGAAATAGAAAAGCAATAAGCAAGCTAATGAGGCGTGAAGGTTATTACAGAGATGTCTATTTTTGTATAAAATAAGTGTTCCTTTGAGACAAAGTCAATATCTATTCAAAATGTTAAAGGCAGCTTTTGTTATTTTCATATTTTTGACTGCGATGGCATTGGTAAGTAAAAGTAATTAGCTAGCCCAGTATCTACACGTTGTCCTGCCCTTTCCGATAGGCTGTGTGATGAGTTTGATTTAGTCAAAGTCCCGGTGAAGGAAAGTTTGGACAGAAAAGGAATGATGGAAGGAGATAAAAAAAAACCGACCAAGTGCGAGTTGGACTCGCGTCCCGAGGATTCCGTACCTACCACCATTTATGTAATCTACAAACACAAACAAAATATATGTAAACAAACAGAATAAATGCAACCTTATGACTCAATGCATAAAGTATATTTTTAAATGCTGCTACAATTAAACGTTCCGTCTTTTGGTAAGAGCCGCTTTGCGTGTTTTATTGTTTCGTCTTTTCATTCGTTCCAAAAATTGTGATCGAATAACACGTCTCTACCGCTGTCTTCCTGATTTATAATGTCGATAAAAAAAATGAGAAACGAAAACTCGTTTCGTGTCGAAACCGACACGAAATAAATCTGTGTTATCGCTTAAAGTGAAAATAGAAATGCTAGGTCGTTTGCATCCATATCCGGTCATTCAATGTCAACGAATCAACCTAGGAACGTATCCCCTATAATCCCATATAAATTACCATTCCGTATTCACGGTTTCTGTATTCGTGGCATATTTATGGAACGTATTCCCCACGAATAAGGAACTTTAATAAATTAAGGAACTGTATTTTAACTTCTATTTCAAACATTTGCTGGGGAAGTAGGTTATGTAACATTTACAAAATGATTCAAAGTTGCCTCCATTTTTGTTAAAAAAGAGACGCGCTGCAACACGTAATGATAGGTGCATTTCGTAGCATTTCCACTGTTATGAAGTTGAACGCGACTGTTTGTCCTCTCCAGCTTCTTCAGCTTAAACGCCCCTTCTTCACACCGTAAAAGTAGCATGTGCCAGTGATATGCTTCTGCAGGCATCATATGACGAAAACCTTTGTTGCTTGCTAGTGCGATGGTCTCCCGTTGATTAAACGCTCTAAATTCTTGCCCACATCTCACATCGTTATTTTCAAAGACTCCTACACACAGAATCATCTTGTTGTATTTACTAATGAATAATTTACCTATTTTATCAAAAAACCACTTAACGAATTTCATTTATTGATATTTTATGCAAACAAAACAATGGCGTCGCGTCAAGTCGCGTGCCGGCCGTCGGCTTTTGACTGAAGATTTTGATCGGTCGATAGATAAAGTGAATATAGTACCTATGTAGGTACAGGACCTACTGTGCAGATTGTGCTATTACGTTTTTAACTAAAAAGTGTTGCCATACCGAGTTTCTTTTGTACCATCTGTAGATAAGACATTGCGATAGAATTAGTATCATCCTGATGTGCTTCAATACAGATTGTATACATACTTGTTAGTTGATTAACAAAGTATTGTTTAATTAGGTACCTTTAATAATTAAGATTCTTTCCGGCTCCTTTCGGCACAAATTCACGTTGTTAAATAGATTGTATCGACAATTCAAAAGCAACCTATTAAAATTAAATAAATATTAGGTATTTGATATGACCCCTAGATATGTTACTGAAAGTAGGTATGTTTTTTTTTGTGGCGCGGTTAGTAGGTAGGTATCCTGTTATCTGTGCCGTTTCTACACAGGTAACAAAATCCTAACCTAGGTTCTTCGAGGGGCTTAAGTTTGTTTTCTTTATCTCCATCTATTCATTTTTACAAATCATGGTTACGATCGACAGGCAAAAAGTTATTTAATAAGATTTACCTGAAAATGAATGTGTCAATACAAGCGTAAACAGGAACGTGACATTATTGTTGTTTCATTTTTTGTGATACGACTATTAAAAACAAAGAAGTAGCTATTATACTATGATGTCCGGGTCCTTCAAAGAACAACGGATCGCAGTAGCGACATTGACTAAGTTTTTATTGTAATTAAAATTTATTAATACACAATGTCACGTGGCTAGTAACTACTAGACGGGTCTGCACTAATATTCTGAATTGAAAATGCATATTAATAAATTAAAATAACGAAACATTTTGTTTATTAGCGATAAAGAACATTTTACGATGAATAAATTATATGTAAATAATATTCTTGTCATTTCACTCATAAATTTAAAATAAACTACTACATGCTTGTGTACCGGACACCCTATAACCCCTTCAAGGGATTTGGGGGTATTCCGTTACATATTGTATAAGGCTTGCATGGAACACGTTAAGCGGAACCATACTATTATGGCTTCTAAATAACTAATATAACACTGGTGTTTAAATAGTCACTATCACTGCTAAACCGTGATACAGAAGCTCCCGTTATAATGAATTTACAACAAATTTGCGTTAAAGCCGCTCACATTAACAACTGCTTTAAAATCGTCCTAATTGGACCTTAATTAACACTCAAAAGTTGTAAAAACGTAATTACAAGGCTTAGATATTACTAGTTACCTACACAGCAACTTTGTTATTTCCTATTTATCACTGAAAAGTCACATATCGCTTCACTGTAATATCTTTAGCTGCAATACAATAACTATATCACTTAAACGTTCTAAATCAGGGGCCCTTCCCGCGTTGTAGAAACGTTTCTAATATTCTAATACGAACAATCATGAACACCATTTTGCACCCAGGAAACGTTCCTGTAACCAATATACAACTAAGATTTGCTAGTTGGGATATATATATATATATATATCCTTTCGTATTGGTTTGATGAAAAAATTTTTTTTGAGTTTATGTTCTAAGTATGGGGAACCCAAAAAATTTATTGTTTTCTTTCTATTTCTAAGTGAAAATCTTAATGCGGTTGACAGAACACATCTACTTACCAAGTTTCAACAGTATTGTCCTTATAGTTTCGGAAAAAAGTGGCTGTGACATACGGACGGACAGACAGACAGACATGACGAATCTATAAGGGTTCTGTTTTTTGCCATTTGGCTACGGACCCTAAAAAAGCTGTGTCAATGATTAAACTTATTAGGAGGTGCAGAAGCGTATCAAAATAATTTTGTAAATCAGTTGAACGTTTTGTTTGAATATGAAGCATTCTAGTTTAAAAACATATTTTTTTTAAATCATGTTTTTAAACTTAAATACTTCTATTTTCTGCCTACTTTTCTATTTCTACCTACGGGTCTAGATTTTATGTGAAAATGAATCATCATCAAAGTTCACGTGGACGAAATCGCAGGAATACGTTTTTATACCTAATATGTACATCGAAAGTACGAAATTATTTTGCTTTCAGTCTTCCGGTTATATCATCAATGCTCCTACCCGCCATAAGCCCAGACGGCGCCATCGTGATTATTAGTAAGTAAATTTATTATATTTTATGCTAAATTATCACTGATCCTGCTAGCCAATAATAAGGTTAGGACGCCAAGAAAAACACTATGACGATTCAATTTTATTATAGTGTTTTAGAAGGTGTGTACCTAAAGGTTTCATAGAGCTATGTACAGCTACTTTAAGTATTTAAGCACAGCTAAGACCAACTTTAAAATTAATTAAAAATAAAAAACTACTAAATAACCGGAGAAGTGCGTGTCGGTTCATGCGCAGTGTAGGGTTCCGTAGTAACCGTAATACTGAAATTTAAATAAAAAAAGGGTCAGAACCTATATTAAATTTAAAGTTTTTCAAACGAAACTCAATTCAATTGAAAACGAAACCTTCAAGTGCAAATCACAAACTAATCTAGGTATAGGTAGTTCGAAAGACACATCCGAACAGCATGCGCTTATGAGCGCAGCTACACTACCTAGCTGGATTTGTTACTTCGATTTGCTGTCGCCAGGCCCCTGTACCCGACCCTGTGCCCGCCGCGCCGTTATGCGTTATTCGAACGTAAATATTGTTATTAATTTAATAAGTATTAGTATTCAGAATGTTTTAATTAAATTGTTGTATAATGTAACATGGTTCATAAACTTACATTTAATACCTGTTTTACACAAGTACCAACTTCAAGTAAGTACCTTTTAATGGAATTTGTACGAAATTTTTACTATTCCGACTACATTTTTTAAGTTGGTCTGGGTTGGTATGAGTATAATCAGCAAGTTGTAAAGCTTACTTGTCTAGGTTAGTTTTCCATTTTATTTCGTTATATGCTACTCTCATATTATTTTTTTTTACACACCCAAGATCAGCCATTTAGCTGAATGTGTTGGAAAGGACACTGGGCTCCAATAAAAAATATATTTAAAAGCTTAATATTTCGCAAACGCATCGCTGAATCGAAAAAAGTTTTACAAACACCTTAAATATTTTAAAACGAGCTGTCTAACGACATCCCACACTATGGGGCAGACGAGAAAAATCATCCCCACTTTACGTGAAGGATAGTAGGTAGATACCCTAAACCAGGGGTTCCGAAAGTTCTTTTATTACGCCCCTTACTGCCAAAAATACGCCCCTCGGCGTAGCAAATGGCAGCGAGTAGTCCCGCCACGCAAATTGTAAACTACAATAATGATAAGGTCCAAATTTTTAAAGTGAAAACTTCTTTAGCGGCGTTGTGCACTTTTTTTGGTATGGGTAAAAAATGATAAACTCGCGTCAGGTCACGTGTCCTAATTGTGGAAATTCGTAAGACGGAAACCGTAATGCCACGCCTATTATAATTTTTATTTTTAGTATTCGCGATTATGAGTAGTACAGGGAGGTTGGATATGGAATTTTAATTCTATGACAGATTGCGATGTCGAATATACTACGTCAAAAAAGTAAATAAACAAACATTATTATTTCTTGACAATGTCAAAGATATGTCTTGTGACATATTTGAGTGTTAAGCGCGAATCGTGTGCAAAGGTTTTCACTTCTGCCGGCACTCTCGGAATGCAACTCGTTTTTTTTTTCTTTAGATATTTTATTTTAAAAAAAAGTTTCCACATCCTTGTTATATGAAGAGCCAACGTGACGGAACATATTTTTGACATGATTTACAATTCCAGGTTCAACAGAAGAAAGTGCCCGCGCCGCCTCTTGGATGTCGTCCCGCCCCCCGGAGGAGGGTTCGCGTCCCACTTTGAAAATCAATGCCCTTCACAATGTTTTTTTTTTAAATTTTATTTAACCACTTTGTCGGCCTCATTCATATGTATTGGTATATACCCATGTCAAATTACAGTTTTTTAGTACTAATGGTTTCTGAACTTAGTCGCCCGACACCTAAAAACGCCATTGTAAAATTTTATTTATAATTATGTTTTGAACAATTTTACCAACTTTCAGCTTTTTGGTAGTTTTTGTATCTTCGGATGTCTAGATTGACGACTTTCATGCGTTGAAAGTATTTCTATTTCAATCGCAATGTATTTAAAAACTTTCAAAGCATGAAAGTCGTCAATCTAGCCATCCGAAGATACAAACCGGGTCACCGTGGCCTACGGACGCTTGAAACACACGGGGTATCACTCGCGCGTTGCCAACCCTTCAAAAATCTAATAACTAACTCCATACTGTAGTCCTTAGAGAAAACCTTATCAGGGAGCTTGTAAAAAACCTTTGCCCCGACGTGAAGTTCTGCTTCGCTCTGTTGAGTAAACCAAGTTTTTTGGACGCCAGCTTCACCTTTTCTTGCAAATGATCTCGGAGCTGAACATTGCTGGAAATGTCTGAAATTGTCTTTTATTTTTGGATTGTCCAATTATATAACAAGTGACAGATTTTTGAATCATTCATTGTTAAATTACCGAACCATTACATAATTAAATTATTATTATTGAATTGTGAACTTTTAAATTATTATAATGAATACTAAATGTCATATATGCTATCCACTGTAACCATTTAACGTTAAATTGTATATAAGTATATTTTTAACTTGTTTATAAACGTTTTGGGGCAAACCTGTTAGTTTACAAATGTTTGAATAAACAAATAAATAAATGATTTCCACGACTACTTTCTGCCATCTTACCGCTTGCCATTGGCAGGGAATTCATCCTCACACCTTAGAACCTAAATGGACACGTACAGTGCAGTTAAAGAAAAACTGCCTCACGCGAACGGTTATGGAAAAAAAAAACTAGAAAAATTATAAAACATTCCAAGGAAACGAACGTAAAAGGAACAGAGACGCCATTACTTCAAGAGAATGCGATTCGGAGCGCCTCTCCGCGTGCTTCATTAAAACGAATGTCTCACTTATTTTTGACACTTGCTGATCAAGCTCCACGAAATTTTAAAGTTTTAAATCTTATAGTTCAAAAGTTATACAGGATTCTAGTTTTTCATAAAAATGTTTTCAAAAACGATTTCTAGTTAATACAACGTTCTACAAGATTTTGGAAAAACCAAAGACGTAGGTATTTGGCTTGGGATTATGACTAGGAAATTTCACAGTGATTGATCAGTAAATGTCAAAGACAAATGCGAAATTCGTTTGTATGAAGCCCGCTGCGAGGCGCCGCGAATTGTATCTTCTTAAAACAGTTTATTATTCCGAAGGCTTATTCCAGTGCTGTTCTTATTTCGGATGCCAAGCAGCAAGACCCAATAGGTCTTTGTACTGAAGCCTAGTAGGTTTTTGTAGTAACCCTTTGAGCCCTTACATCTAAGTTACATCCGTGGTATAAAATCGCGCCACGTAAGTTGAACCTGCGCAGTAACACATTTTCAGTTCGTTAGTACATTTGTCCGTACTGTACCTGTGCAGACGGCCGCCATTTTAGTTCAACTTATATGGCGCGAATTATACCATTCCCTACTTACTAGCAAAAGTACAGTAAAGAAAATAGGCGCACCAGATGTTACTAATGAATAATTTTTTTATGAAACTGTTCTTTTATAATTTATAAATCATTTTGTAATAGTTTTTTATAAAGATGATGTTTAATTTTATTTTCTTTGTATTACCATCAATTCAAACAGGCGAACTTTAAAGTTCAAATTTGACTTATTGAAAAAGGTTGACAAGTCAAGGTACGAAAATTAGATTTGAACAGAAAACTACAAGTATAATGTCATTAACATGCCTTAATCACCATTACATTCACGCAAATGTCAATCATATTTCACTAAAGAAAGTAACATTAGCCAAAAGAGGCATTCATGAGGGCGAAAACTAACTAACTTATATTTGAATAAATCACTCCAAAGTAACAACGTTTTCCTTAAATCTGATTTCACCAGGTAATGAAAACAGGTGATTGCAATTCAAAACCATTTAAAAGTTTTTATAAAAACACCAAATTTAAAAGTTACGATTTTTCTTTTTTGTTTAAATTTCAATTACAATCTCAAAAGTTACTATTTGTTAGTTAGTTAATTATCGCTCTACGGGGACGAAATTGTGTTAGAATAATTTTCCATTCTATAGTCGTATAGAATAAGAATATATATATACATTCTTAAAAGTTGCTTATTTTATTTACGTGAATTTAAGCGTGACAAAATTTAAATTGAAATTATCGAAGGTCGTATTTGCGAATATGTAGATATAGGTATCCAATTCGAAAATAAATACGAATAATATTCAGAATATTGATACTAGCAGTATTTTTGTCTAGATTTCAATTTTATATTCTAACTAGCTTCTGCCAGCGGCTTCGCCCGCCCTAAATTTCGTTATCAGCGTAGTTTCTTACGGTAACTCCTCAATTATAGAAAAGAACAGACAGTCAAATCTTTCCTCTTTAATGGCATAATACATTCCTGTCTGTGAAACCATGGAAATACACATACTAAATTTCAACCCAATCGGTCAAGCCGTTTAGTAGTTGACATACCGACAACAGCGCCACCTACCAGGTCCAATTGTATTTTTAAGTCATTCAGGAAACCATCGAAATCTACACTTAATATATAAAGCTGAAGACTTTGTTTGTTTGAACGCGCTAATCTCAGAAACTACTGTTCGGATTTAAAAAATTCTTTCAATGTTGGATAGCCCATTTATCGAGGAAGGTTATAGGCTATATATCATCACGCTAACAAAAATAGGAGCGGAGCACTAATGAAAAATATTTCAAAATCGGGTTTTTTTTTATCCTTTTGAGAGCTTCCGCTGCGTGCGCTGCGAAAACGGTTATAGTTTCGCAAAAATCATGTATGACAGAATTGTTCCCCTATTAAAGTTCTAAAAAAAAGTCCACGACAGCATATGTCTATATTTTAAGGTTGACTCACTATAACCTTTTTTATGCTAACCATATTTGTTCTAAAATAATGCATTATTTGTGAAGGTATTTTTATAAACATGATATTAATCTTTATCCAAATAAATACGTTATTCATCACAAGCATTTAATTTAAAACAAATATATAAAGCTGAAGAGTTTGTTTGTTCGAACGCGCTAATCTCAGGAACTACTGGTCGGTTTAAAAAAATCTTTTAGTGTTGGATAGCCCATTTATCGAGGAAGGTTATAGGCTATATATCATCACGCTTACATAAATAGGAGCGGAGCACTAAAGAAAAATGTTTCAAAATCGGGTTTTTTTTTATCCTTTTGAGAGCTTCCGCTGCGTGCGCTGCGTAAACGGTTAGTTTCGCAAAAATCCGCTCATGACCCGTGCACCCACTGATCTACCCACCAGTGGGTGCAGGGGCAATTCTTACTTACCCGTACACCCACTGTATCCTACCAGTGGGTGGAAGGGGAAATCATGTTACCCGTGCACCCACCGGGTTTACCCACCAGTGGGTGCAGGGGGAATTCATAAAAACGCTCGAAATTCCCCAAGCCTCAACTAAGTAGTTGATCCGTGGGGAATTGTGAAAACCAATAGAAATAGATTCCCCACGGCGCAACTACTATTTTTTATAAGCTACTAATATGTTTGCGAGTGAAATTAGTGAATCTATTTTTATTTTCCTGAAATTGCGCAGTGCTAAATGTTTTAGATAAAGTTATTACCCGACTGTGGCAAAGCCAAAAAAGAGGGTTATGTGTTCAACCTGTAAGAATGTATGTCCTTTGAATTGTTTACGTCGAAATGTGCCTTTATTGTAAACAGAACTACCAGAAGCACTACTGGTAGTGCTGTTTACAAATGATAGCACTACCAGGCACCTTTCAAATGTTTTATAGCACAATCAAAAACAAAAAGAAACCGGCCACGTGCGAATAGGAGTTCCGTACCATAGAACAAGATTGACGTGTGTTTGTATTTCAATGAATTGACGACGAAAAGATAGTTTTTCCCCACCGACCAACTGAACGGCACAACTAGTACAGTCGGTGGGATATGTCGAGCGTTTAATGTCGTTTTAATTTTTTATTTTTAATATTATTGCGAATGACAACTGTCAAATTAGAAAAATTATCAAACTCATCAAGATCTTTATTTCTGATGATAGCTGTCAAACTAGAAAGAGCTATATCTCCCTAACTATTTATCTTAGACTAGCAGTTTTCATGCAGAAATGATAGATCTCATCAAGATCTTCATTTTTGATGACAGCAATTAAACTAGAAATGGCTATATCTCCGTAACTATTGATTTTAGACTAGCAGTTGCCCTGCAGAAGTGATAGATCTCATCAAGATCATTTCGGATGACAGCTGTCAAACTAGAAAGGACTATATCTCCGTTACCATTGATCTTAGACTAGCAGTTACTTTGCAGAAATGACAGATCTCATCGAGATCTTTATTTTGAATGACAGCTGTCAAACTAGAAATGGATTTTTCTCCGAAACTATTAATTGTAGACTAGTAGTTTCTTTACATAAGTGATAGATCTCATGGACATAAGGCCGTTTTGATAGCTTTCATCTGAATTACAGATCTTGATGAGATGTATCACTTCTGTAAAGAAACTACTAGTCTACATAGTTTTGGAGATAATGCCGTTTTTAGTTTGACAGCTGTCATCCAAAATAAAGATCTTGAATGGACCTATAATTTCATTGAAGAAACTACCAGCCTCCGATTAATAGTCACGGAGATATAGCCTTTTCTAGTTTGACAGCTATCATCTAAAATAAACATCTTGATAAGATCTATAATTTCTGTATAGAAACTTCAAGTCTACGATTAATAGTAACGAAGATATGGGCTTTTCTCGTTTGACAGCTGTCATCCAAAATAAAGATCTTGATGAAATCTATCATTTTTGTGAAGAAACTACTAGCCGATGAACAATAGTTATAGAGATGTAGCATTTTCTAGTTTGACAGCTGTCATCCAAACTAAAGACCTTGATGAGATCTATAATTTCTCTGACGAAACTATTAGCCTCAGATCAATAGTTACGAAGATATAGTCCTTTATAGTTTGACAACTGTCATCCAAACTTGTATTTAGAAAACATTGAGAAAAGTTATTAATAATATAAAATATTTAAAAAAATTAAAAATATTTGAAACATATTTCTACAATATTTAAAAAATAATTATTTAAAAAAAAATACAAAATAGTATATAAAAAACAGGAACTACCCATATACAATTAGAAAATATTAAAAAAAAAATAGTATTGAAATAAACAGCACCTACCCATTCACATTTCGAAGCTTTGCCACAGTCGGGTAATAACTATATCTTAAACATTTAGCACTGCGGAATTTCAGGAAAAATAAAAATAGATTCACCAATCTCACTCGCAAACATATTAGTAGCTTTTAAAAGATAATAGTTGAGCCGTGGGGAATCTATTTCTATTGGTTTTCACAATTCCCCACGGACCAACTACTTAGTTGAGCTTTGGGGAATTTCGAGCGTTTTTATGAATTCCCCCTGCATCCACTGGTGGGTAAACCCGGTGGGTGCACGGGAAAACATGATTTCCCCCTCCACCCACTGGTGGGATACAGTGGGTGTACGGGTAAGTAAGTATTCCCCCATCACCCACTGGTGGGTAAATCAGTGGGTGCACGGGTCGTGAGCCCAAAAATCATGTATGACAGAATTGTTCCCCTATTAAAGTTCTAAAAAAAATTCCGCGACAGCATATGTCTATATTTTAAGGTTGGCTCACTATAACCTTTTCATACTAACCATATTTGTTCTAAAATAATGCATTATTTGTGAAGGTGTTTTTATAAACATGATATTAATCTTTATCCAAATAAATACGTTATTCATCACAAACATTTAATTTAAAACAAAATTGCCCTGTTCATCATTCGATTTCAATGAATATCTTCGGAGATATCGCAGTTTTAAAATAACGTGGCGACAAAATAATTATCAAGTATTGCGCGCGCATTTATGATGTGCGAGGCCGGCGGGCAGTCATGAGGGGGAAGGGCGGTACATATTATTTAAAAATATTTTAGCCTCTGTGTTTTTTTATAATTGAGGAGTTGCCGTAAGAATCCTATGCCGATAACCAAATTTCGGGCGGGCGAAGCCGCTGGCAAAAGCTAGCCCATATAAAATTTTAACCCAATGGGTTCAGCCGTTTAGAAGTTATGTAAAAAGGATAGGTACTGAAGGATAATTCTGACTACCCGTTTTCCCGTAGGAATGAAGCATTTTCCCGCGGTAAAAAGTAGCCTATGTTTATCAGGGATAATGTCGGCTTCTAATGGTAAAATAATTTTTCAAATCGGTCAATTACTTTTTGAGCCAATTCGTTACAAAAATACTTATTTTACTAACAATATACTAATTATTCTTATATTATCGGGGACTTAAAGAGAATATCAGTAGGTAGATCCAAACTGTGCTGTAAAATGACGTCCTTGAGTGATTGAATAAGGTTGCCTTTACCGTTCACTCAACCACGGTATACATTTCCAGGATTCTTCTGGTGAGAGTGGGAAGTTATTGCTCTTTTCAGGGTTCTGTACCCAAAGGGTAATTAGCGGAACCCTATTACTAAGACTCCGCTGTCCGTCCGTTCGTCCGTCCGTCTGTCTGTCACCAGGCTGTATCTCATGAACCGTGATAGACAGACCGTTGAGATTTTCACAAAAGATGTATTTCTGATGCCTAAAAAAACAGAATAAAATATATATTCAAGGGGGCTCCGATACAACAAACGTCAATTTTTTTGCTCATTTTTGCTCGATATTGATAACGGCAACAGGGAGACGCTTAAGATAGTTACAGAATATTTAGTTATATAGTCACTTTCAAAAAATATAATTAAATGAAAATCAAACAGATATTTAAGGGGCTCCCACCACAAATTTATATTTATTTTCCTTAGGCATCATTAATACATTTCTTGTCGACACACAATACAAACCAAAATCGAAATAACAATCGTCGTAAGAATATTCTTCACCTTTTTTTTGGCGGTATCCTATCTGACATAATCTAATGTCAAACATACGTTCAAGTTTAAAAAAATATAGACTTATACACAACAATAACCGCCATATGCACAGACAATAAAATGACTGCCAGTGGCGCCAGTATTGCCGCCAGTCACCACAGAGTGGTTGTCGAATTACGTACTAGATGTCGTTATGAGTCGCTAGGTCAAGAAAAAAATATTAATATTATCAATTTAAAAATATTAAAGAGTCAAAAAATCCCTGAAAATACCCTTAAAAATTTCAGACCCCTAAAAAAATCCCATCTCACTTATTTACCCCCTAAATCTGGGAGGAAAATCCCTAAGTTGGGAACCGTGTCCTGCTGCCTTATCACGACATGTTACACTCACAGTCAGGAAGTCACATGTAATTCACTAGATTTCATTCATTTGACAACTTAAGTTAATCTTCTGTTATATTATGTTTACATCTCACGAATCATTGTAGTCCTAGATGTACGCAAAAAAAAAAACCGCAAATCGTTGTAGAGTTTAGCCCTTTGGCACACAGGTACTTTAGGGCAAAAAAATAATTTTAAGCCGCAGTTCCTCAAAATACTTCCCTTAGGGCGGGTTATGGTGTCATCAATTTTTTGTATGGGATTGAAATTGCCGTTGTACACCTTCCACTATTGTCGGTATATTGTGTTCTGTATTTAAAGTTATGTATAGTAGTCATTTTTTTAATTTTGTTATGACGCTCATTATGACAAATTGATGTTAAACCATGATATGCACCTTTTTGCAATGAACAAATATATCTCACGCTTAAAAGCTTGTCCGGTCGCCATCTTCCTTCAGAGCTCTTTTCTATAAGCCGCACCACATGCACGTAGGCATCGCGCCCCAAATGAGATGCTTTGTTTATTTTTAGTAAACAGTGGAAACACGAAAACCAAATTGTTTCTCTTTGCTTTTAAGGGTGGGCATTTTACAGTGTTTGATAAGGGATGTAGAAGTAATAGGGTTATAGCTGGAAAAGGTGGGGTGAGTTTAGAGGATTTTCCATTCGTTTCTGTGAGTTGAAAAGGATTTTTAAGCGGGAGCACGTTGGTCCGTATGTTTGTAGATTTTTCGTTTGATAAATGTCATATTTAGCAGGAAGGATCTGCTGCAGGCCTGCTCGATTTTAGAAAGCATAAGCCTTACTTGAAACAAATTTGGAATACCTTTTAGGAAAACGTTGTGTCACTGGGGATATATCAATGATTAATGTTAACGATTACGTACTGTCAGGTGGCTGCAAATTTTAGAATTGTGTTATGTGCTATGAGCTGGTTGATCCTGGTCGAAGAATTGTGTCATCCCCATACCCTGTTGGGTTGGATGAAGGGTACACTTTGTCTTGTCC
This sequence comes from Apoda limacodes, assembly GCA_946406115.1. Lineage (NCBI taxonomy): Eukaryota > Metazoa > Arthropoda > Insecta > Lepidoptera > Limacodidae > Apoda > Apoda limacodes. Next base: position 17,934,168 of record OX291559.1, read on the forward strand.
AGATGTGTTCCTGGTCAGAGAGGGGTGACACCCGGGCAATACCCTGTTGGGTTGGTTGGAGGGGTGACCCTTGTATTGTCCTGATGTGTTGTATTAGCTACTAAGTACTAACATAGTTTTTTAAGATAAATTGTTACTAACAAAAATTTGGATCGATGTTGTCCCAATAATAAAGATAATAGAAAAAAAACTATCAATTGAAACAAACCCTGAACAATATATCGTTCATAGCGGTGAAATGTTGCCTCTATTAATCGGTTACGTTTAAAGTTGTAGAGCGATATTAAAAAGGCCTACCTTAATATACCTCTTTCAATATATTAAAAGATTTTCGTAAATACAAAACATTTTACGCATGTGTTATTATTACTAATAAGGAAGTAATACGAATAACTAAGTTTTTAAAGTAAAACCCTATTTCGAGTAATTAATACAATATTTAAGCGGAACGTATTTGGACATAAATAAAAAACTATTTGTTTTTATAGAGTGTTTGAATTATTCATTTTGTTGGAAATTAAATAATTTTTTTTCAAAGGTGTGATAGTTTTATACAGTTTGTCGTAGAAGTTCGAGCTGTTTGCGTTCGAGGAATGTCGGATTCGACATTAGGTACCAGAATAGCTTAACTCCATTTTAGTTTGTGATCAATTCGAATGCGTGACACTTGGGTACCAGACACTAAAAATAAATATCGTTACTGGTGGATAATAAAACGCTGCTACAGAAACACATTTATTCATCGAATGTTTAAATTTATGCTTAACCTACTGATAACGGAAGCTAAACGAAAATACCTTATCAAAGACCTAAACTGAATACAATTTAACAAGCGTTTGGCCCTGTACCTATTCCTCACTTTTTGCTGAAAATGGAAAGGATGGGAATCCGTAGATACGCTCTGCAAATTTTTAAAGATTATCTTTGGACACAATGCGTTAAAATCGAATTGTTTGTTAGAAATAATGCTCTTCTGGTATTCGGCGTACCCCAGGGTAGGCCCTAGGCCTTTTCTTATTTCTTTCTTACATTGATTCCCTATGCAAACTATCCCATTAAATCGTCTTTCAACCCGAGTGATACATAGTGATTTACACTACAAATGCGAGGATAATCTATACTAAGTTTGAACGCGCTAATCTCAGGAACTACTGGTCGGATTTAAAAAAATCTTTCAATGTTGGATAGCCCATTTATCAAGAAAGGCTATAGGCTATATATCATCACGCTAACACAAATAGGAGCGAATTTTAGACTTATTCTAAAATAAGTCATTATTTGTGAAGGTGTTTTTATAAACATGATATTAATCTTTATCCAAATAAATACGTTAGTCATCACAAGCATTTAATTTAAAATAAAATTGCCCTGTTCATCATTCGATTTCAATGAATATCTTAGGAGATATCGCGGTTTTAAAATAAAGTCACAGCAAAATAATTATCAAGTATTGCGCGCGCATTTATGATGTGCGCGGCCGGTGGGCAGTCATGACGGGGAAGGGCGGTACGAATTATTTAAAAATATTTCACCTACTGTGTTTTTTTTATAATTTAGGAGTTGCCGTAAGAATCCTATGCCGATAACCAAATTTAGGGCGGGCGAAGCCGCTGGCAAAAGCTAGTAAAATATAATTAATTAAAGTTTTAATTTACTTAACAAATATTAATTCACTTTTATAAACATAGATGATGATCTTTGAGAACAAAGATGGCACTGTACCGAATAATTACAAGCTATGGTTATGTTTTCTGTGGTTTATAAATAGTGAGTTATTTTTTTCAAAGTGAAATTGGTTCGCTTTTATGATAAAACAGATGGCACTGTACCAAATAAAAAGAAGCTATCTAATTGTTTCGTCAGCTTTTAAGTAGAAAGTGCTTTTTTATTTTGTACTTTCTTCTCTCCAAACGGGCAAGAAAGTAATAATCTCTGCAAACGTACTTTCACCCCTATTTTTGACTATGCATGAAGGTTCTTTCAGAGCATGAGTAGTGTAAAAAGTATTTTCTCGTCTAAAATTATAGATACCTAGATTTTATATTTTTATTACTGACACTGACAGTTGCCAAATCATTTACATCCTGTGGCAATTTGTATGGCAATAAAGGAGTTCTAAGTACGGATTTAAACAATGGAGACTTGTTATTTTAAATTTTTAAATATTAATTGAGATTGTTTATTTTTTAAATTTAGTCTAGTAGGATTCGACGACAAATTTCAGCAGATTTTACGAAGATCTGTGAAGAATAATGCATCGAAGACTTATAGAGGATGAAATAAAAACAATAAGCAAGTAACGCCGAGCAAAATTGAGATTTTTTTTTAGTTTAAGCTCCAACGAAATAATGATTTTTGGCGCCATTATTGGCGTCATAAGATGAATGCTAGGCTATATGGATTCAATATCCAACAGCCTTCCAGCCTTGTCAAAATAAACAAAAAAAAATATAACAATAAAAAAATGTCTCAATTTGAATTTGAACTATATTTTTCAAAATATCAAAGAGGAAATGATTTATGAACATTGCAAAGTAAGTGGCTGCCCTGTACTTTATCAGCTATTTTTTTTCGACTTCATATTTTTTTTGGGGATAGAACTTACTGTCATTAATCTATCTACAAAGTTTTATCTTGCGGAACTTCATAGTTTTCGAGAAATAAAATATCGAAAATTCAGTGTCGTAGGATAACTTTGCTTTTACCTCACATAATAAAAGAACAACGAAAGTAATAGTGCATACACGAATACCGCGTTTACATAATTTATAATTTTTTTTGTAATATCTTTAAACATTACATGGTTATAATAGCCATAAATGTAATATTTCAGTAATTTAGATAATACTATATTATTATACTACATTGCACATATATAAATATTTCGTTCATTTCATATCTTTTTTTTTTTTTCGTGGATAGAACATGGATAAAAGTATTTTGATCAAAAATGCTTGAATGGACTACTATATTAATCGAATCTTGTTTTTATTATATAGTTATAATATAAACATTTAAAACCAGAAAATAAGAGAGCTCTTTTTCATTATGTATAATCAAAACTTAACAACAACAATTTCTAAGCGTTTAGTCAACCGTAGTACTTATTTAGTGTAGTCAGGGCAACCCACTTGCGAACATGAAAACTATAGCGCAAAGCCAAGCGGAGCACATGAAAACTAGCGCGCGAAGGCGAGCGGAGGGTGCCGCGGCAGCGGCCGGCGAGCGCCAGGACCAACTGTACTTATTTAGTGTAGTCAGGGCGACCCATTATCATTCATCGTAAATTTAAACAATCGATCTTATAATTCTTATTATTGATTGATTATTAGTCTGTATTTCAAATCTTGTTTTAATTTTTACTTTACAATAAATAAATTGTGTTCACCTTGGTTTTTTGGTAGAAATGAATTTTCGATGATTCTAAGGAATTACTCAAAAGACTTGTATCTATTGTCAACAATATAAAAAAAAATAGTTTAGTATTTTTTTTATTTATTACTGTTTGGTTTTGTTTGATTTTAATTTATTTAAAAACAACTTTGTTCATTTTACTTAATTTTTGGAATTTATGTGTTTGTTTTAGATTATAAACACGTAGGAAGTGTTATACTGTTTGTAAAAAAGCTACTACTATGTAAAATTTAGTAGTAAGTGATACAAAAACTTTAAATTATAAAAGTTATTTTTCCATCAGTATTTGTTTATAATTTTTTTAACAAAAATCGCTAATTTTTCGTTTTTTGCGCTTTTCCTAACTCAAGTGACGTAAAAACAATACAATGAGTATGTTTTTTCCTGTCCCAAAAAAATATAACTATTTAAAGTCAATGCCTTTTAATGTACAGTGCTTCCGAACAATTCCTCAGAACACAACCCATTGTACAAGCGGTACAACACACACAGGGTGGCAAAGTCTCTCCTCAGACTTAAGGGCTCGATACCGCAAGTGAGTTTGGTATCGTCGACAACTCTCACAGCTCGTCGTTGAACCGAGTCTAAAGGTAAAGCTGGTATCTGGGTGCACCCACCCAGAGATGGCAGCAGTACTCCATATGGGGCCGAACTTGCGACTTGCCCCGACGCGAAGTACTGCTTCGCTCTGTTGAGTACACCTAGTTTTTTGGACGCCAGCTTCACCTTATCTTGTTAATGATTTGGAACTGAACATTGCTGGAGATGTTAACACCAAGGATCCCAATGCCCTTGGGGATGGTGAGGGGAGTGTTCTGGAATTGTGGGACTACAGCGAATGGAGTTTTCTTAGCGGTGAACGCGCACACTTGTGTCTTTTTGGGGTTGAATCGGACCAAGTTTACCCGTCCCTAGTTAGAGACCTTGGACAGTGTGGTCTCGATTTGAGGCACAAGTTCGCCGCGGTTTTCCTCCACAACGGAACGAGGGATGTTTGCACGACCCGTGTAATAAGCGTCTCCAGTACTGTCATCTGCATAGCAATGTATGTTGTTGATGTCCAACATGTCATTGGTATGCAGTAGAAACAGCGTAGGAGACAACACAGAGCCTTGCGGGATACCAGCATTAATGTCCATACTATCAGAACAACTACCGTCAACTACGGTTCGTATGCGTTCGCCGGATCAAATGCTAGCCACCCATTTGCAGAAACCCTCGGGCACTCCGTAAGATGGCAACTTCGATAGAAGATCCCGGTGCCAGACCCGATCGAATGCCTTCGCTATGTCTAGGCTACATGCCAATGCCTCCCCCTGACTCTCAATGGCTAGTGCCAATCGGTGTGTGAGATACACTAGAAGGTCAGCAGTCAAGCGACCGTGGCGAAAGCCATATTGACGGTCACTGACCAGGTCGTCTACTTCTAGGTATCTTAGAAGCTGTGTGTTGATCACACGCTCCATCACCTTGGAGATGTGAAAGTTAATAGCGATAGGCCTGTAATTCGATGGATCTGATCTATCGCCCTTTTTGGGCACCGGGTGCACATCCGCAGTCTTCCATGAAGACGGAAATGGCCTTGTGGTAGGAAAGCGCGAAGAGGCGCGTGAGTACAGGACATAATTCAGGAGCACACTGCTTAAGCACCACTGCTGGTATACCGTCTGGCTCGACTTATGAAGGTCTTTGTAATGTATCCCGCTGTGTTATGGAGATTTTCGGCATGGTCTAACCGCACCACGGTACAGTAGGTGGTACAGCGCCTTCATCGTTCATGTTCGAGTTCGAGGCAAAGAGACTGCCCAGTAGATCGGCTTTCGCTTAAGCACTATGGGCTAAGTCACCATAGGTCTTGCGCAGTGGTGGTAGCGACGACTGGTAAAAGTTCCCTTCGGCAGCTTTGGCAAGCGACCAGAAAACACGACTCCCAGAAGGATAGCTCGCAAGTCGCCCACCTATTTTGCCGATGAATTGGAATTTTGCTCTGGCAGTTGCTTTCTTACTGAACCTCGAGGCAGCATTTAATTTGCGTTTTAACTCAGAAACATTCGGATCCTTATTGTTACGAGCCGTGTTCCAAGCCTCATATGCAGTTTGCTTAAGAAATTTAGCTTCTCTGCAAGACCTATTAAACCACGGTCGTTTTTTGACGCCGGCAGCTACTTGCGGGTTAGGAATATAGCATTCCATACTAGCGAGGATTGTCTCAGTGACTGCGGCTGCGCAGACTTCAGGATCTTCTGAGCTAAGGCAGACCTACCTCCACGGGTACGGTGCATAAAAATCCTCGCAATGCATCCCACTCTGCCGACTTATAATGCCACACACGTCGACAATTAGTTGGCCCAGATGGATCGGGTTGTGTGCATGGCACGTGAGTCCGAACGACAGTGGTCTGAGGAGCCTAAAAGCGTATCCACTGAGACGGAATATCCGTCCGGACGTGTAGTCAGCAGAAGGTCCAGTAAGGAGCTTGTATGTTCCTCTATATCTGGTATTCTCGCTGGAGAAAGTACCAGCTGAGAGAATCCATAGGTCAGAGAAAATTCATGAGCAGAGAGCTGATGACTCATCAGGTTTGAGGCCACATCTAAAATCGTAAAAAATCATCGCTCGAAAATGTGCTCGATGCAAATATGGATATATTTAAATGAGACCCGATAATTTAATTTGGCTCTCCAAAAAATGTGGAGGAAAATTCGAAATTCGAAAATTGGTATTTTTACTTTTAAATGACCAAATTTTTCAAAATAAATACTAGTGGCCAGGGCCTTTTTTTCGCAAAACTTTCTGCGTGGCCTGGTACTTTTTTATAATTTATTCACAGCTTCGTAGTGTAATTTTTATTACTCGCACTTGCACATTAAAGTGCATAAAATACGCCATTTTGATTTTTTAAATTTTTTATTATAATCCTCCTCCTTCTCCTTTATATATAATTAGTTATTTTAGGAGACTATAACGCCCACCACCGTGAGTGGCTCAATTCTCGAACCAATAAATCCGCCGAATCGTATCTGCTCATGAATTTGTTCTGACCGGGCTTTTGGGGCGAGACTCTTAAGAAGTCTCAGTCCATATAGCGCCCAACGCTCAAGGGCTCCCCGCGGGGGGGGGGGGGGGGCTCGGCTTTAATTGTCGCTCTTAGGGTCGTTCCTTCGACCAGCGTGAGCCTCGAGCCCGAAGGTGAGAGAGATCGTCATCTGGGGTCGTTAGTACGTGCCGAGGCCGCCTAACGATAGTTTGTCGACCGTGCCGAGGTCGGTTGGGGGGATGATAGGTTGTGGATTGCACAATTAATCGTTTCGGGCGATTTTGTGTATGCTCAAAAAAGTGGACTGCCAGGTCTTTAAGATATTGGGCAATCGTGTGGAGCTCAAAGTCCCTGTGTAGGTCCGCATTCCGGACGTACCAGGAGGCTCCGGAGGTTCCTTAAGGAGAAAACACGATAAAGAGGCCATACCATACGAGCTCCTTTCTGCTTCTACACGTTTGGATGGATATTCCGTCTCAGTGGATGCGCCTCTTGGCTCTGTCTCGTTTCGACTCAAGTGTCGTGCACACAATCCGATACATCTAGGCCAAATCATTGGCGTCGTGTGTGGCATTGAAGTCGGCAGACTGGGATGAAAGTAGCAGACCCATAGTGCTAAAGAGAAAGGCGATCTACTGGGCAGTCTCTTTGCCTTTGCCTCAAACTCGAATATGAACGACGAGAAGGCGCTGTATCATCTGCTATACTGTAGTGCTATAAGACCATGCTGGAAATCTCCACAACACAGCGGGAGGCCCGGTGGACGTTGCTTTCTCTAGATGTTCATAAGTCGTGTGGGCCAGACGGTATACTAGCAGTGGTGCTTAAACAGTGTGCTTACGCTCCTCTTCGCGCTTTCCTACCACACTAGGCAATTTCCGTCTTCATGGAAGACAGCAAATGTGCACCCGGTGCCCAAAAAGGGCGATATATCAGATCCATAAAATTATAGGCCTATCGCTATTACCTCCCTCCTCTCCAAGATAATGGAGCATGTGATCAAGAGACAGCTTATAAGATATCTATAAAAACACGACCTGGTGAACGACCGTCAATATCGCTTCTGCCACGGTCGCTCGACTGGTGACCTTCTAGTGTATCTCACACGCCGATAGGCACCAGCCATTGAGAGTCAGGGAGAGGCATTGGCGTGTAGCCTGGACATACCGAAGGCGTTCGATTGCATCTGGCACCAGGGTCTTCTATCGAAGTTGCCCTCTTGCATTTGTGTAAATGGGTGGCTAGTAGTTGACATGGTAGTTGCCCTGATAGCATGGACATTAATGCTGGTATTCCGAAACGCTCTGTGCTGTCTCCTACGCTGTTTCTACTACATATCAATGACAAGTTGGACATTAACAACATACATTGTTATGCAGATGACCGTAATGGCGACGCTTCTTACACGGGCCGTGCTAACATCCCTCGTTCCGTTGTGAAGAAAAAGCGTGGAGAACTTGTGACTCAAATCGAGTTTAATCTGTCCAAGGTCTCCGACTGAGGACGAGAAAACTTGGTCCGATTCAACCCTACAAAGACACAAGTCTGCGCGTTCACCGCTAAGACAACCCCATTTATTGTTGTTTCACAATTCAGATTCTGAGATTCGAATTCAGAGAGCACTCTACTCTCCATCTCCCAGAGATTGGGATCCTTGGTGTTGACATTTCCAGCGATGTTCAGTTTCAAGATTATTTACAAGACAAGGTGAAGCTGGCGTCCAAAAAACTTGGTGTTCTCAACAGAGCGAAGCAGTACTTCACGCCGGGGCAAGGTTGCTGCTTTACAAGTCGCAAGTTCGGCCCCATGTGGAGTACTGCTGCCATCTTTTGGCAAGTGCACCCAGATACCAGCTTGGCCCTTTTGACTCGGTTCAACGACGAGCTGTGAGAATTGTCGACGATCCCAAACTCATTTGCCGTAACGAGCCCTTCAGTCTGAGGAGAGACTTTGCCTCCCTGTGTGTGTTCTACCGCTTGTACAATAGGATGTGTTCTAAGGAATTGTCCTAATGATGCCCACGGCTACTTTCTACTATTGCACCGCTCTCCATCGGCAGGAAATTCATTCTCACACTTTACAACCGAGATGGTAGTGTAGAGTGCGGTTTCCTCCCGACTTAAGGGTTCGATACAGTTTTTGAGCTTGGGATCGTCGACGATTCTCTCAGCCTGTCATTGAACCGAGACCAAGTCAATATAATATGTAGAAACCTTTTATAATGTAATGAATTAGCTTTAATTATGAGACTGACAACAGCTAAGGAAAAGGAAAATGATCCTAATCCGTACCATTTTCATTTTTATTTAAGAAGTTTCTAATGAGTATGTTGAAATTAGTACTGTTGTCCATCAGCCATAAAACGAAGATTATGTAACTATAAACTTACAGTCTATTTCAATTTTAACTTGCTATAAATTAGTCCTTGTTCTAAGGGGGAATAGGCAACGAATTAGGTAAGTTTCCTATAATGACGCTGGATATTAATTGACCTTTCACGCGTCGGCCGTGTGGACGCAGGGGTGACCGTCAGTCTGTCCTATCGTCAGTAGGGGCCTAGTTTTATAAGAGAAAATTACTCTGGTGGATAATAAATCAAAAAAGGGAAAAAGATTAAATAATAAAATTATCTGTATTGTGCGTCAGCCCCGTTGCTACGCTTCGCCGTGTAGCAACCGGCTCGAGCTGGTTATTCTGTCCGGTTGCAGACGCTGGAGTTGATGCTATTAAGGGGAGTGCACCAGTGCACTGTCCACTACTTCATCACACTTGGCACTATTCATAAGGTCTATAGAGAGGCCCGGTGCCTCGATCCGTCCTAATGAAAATAGGTAAAATACGTGGGGCACTAAATGCGTGCTCTCTGCTCGACACGTTTTTATGACTGAAATGACGACCGCTCGCCGCGGGACATTGATTACAGATAGGGCAATGAAGTCATTGCTTATCTGTACCGATCACAGGCATTGGAAACTCCAAGTATGGCTTTTGGGCGACCCTTTAAAATTATAATCACTCCCTTCTCGAAGAACATCAAACTTTTTAAAACTAATTAATACCTATTCCAACTGACATATATGTAGATACCTATGTGCAGGTAACAGCTAGGAATTTTAAAACAAAAGAAAAATGACTCCATCTTTTTAAACCTATAGAGACATACAGAAATGGACAGCGCATTTCCTACCCAGCTGTGTAAAATGGGCGCAAAAGTGTGACAGAGACACAGCGAACGTGTAGTGTCTTGTCAATGAGAAAATATACCACAGATTAGCTTTTTCTCTTTCTGAAATGTGGCCAATTCCGTGAGCCTATTGCGCAGTCCATATGAAAGATTACAGAACTCAAGTCTATGTCAAAACCCCACTAAATAGAAGAAAAATAACCTTATCTACGCACGCACATGTAACATTTGAATTAGCTAGCTGTTTACTTATGGTTTTCTTATCCTTGAAGCCAAAAATTTGCAGCAATTTTTTGGCATTCGACTTCAAGTAGAAAAACACTAAGCTCAATGTTCCATGTGGGAGCATAAGGTATATATTTTCTTTTTTAGTGGGTTTTGTAGACTGTATAATTTTGTTTAATATATTTATAAGGCCACAAATAATACAATACTTAAGACATTACATTTTTGTTTCAGACTTTTGGTTTGGGAACTATGAGGAAAATTCAAAACAGTAAGTTGATTGGTTATTTTATTTTAACATCCGAAAATTGGTATTTATCTATGATCCTGCTAGCAACACCGTATATACACATAAAGTTTAATTATTAGTATATCAAATGACAACGATTTATTAGAATTATAAATAAGAAATTTGTCGTCGTAAAATAGTCACTTCGACCAGGGAACTCCGGCGCACTAAATCCACACCAGACAACCGGCATCAACGTCCTAAGTGTAACCACAAAGCTCCTAAAGTACAAAGAGAGTTAAATGTTGAGCTTCCAAAAGTATTAGTATACTCTTCCATAATGTAGTTATCCTTGTTGGAAAAATTGGCTGGTCTGTAAGGTAGATTATTTTAATGAAATAAATAAACAAACATATCAACAAAAACTAGCTAGTTCCGAAAGTACCGGGACAACCCGGTGCCGTTGAAAGCTAGTACTTACTGAAATTCCCAATTTCGAATATCCTAATCTGTATTAGCACAAGCACAACAAGCACACAAGCTTTATAATTCCGCCAGAAGGCGTCTTATATGTACCGATAAACAATTTTGTAATTAAGGCTGCGCCCTATTCCACTGTCCTATTGAAAGTTTCAGAATGGAAAAAGTTTACATGCTACATTATGTAACTAGAAAGTTACTGTATTTGTTTTAAGATATCTGTTAAATCATGGACTTAAAAAAATAACGGCGGAACCTCTAATTTTACTATTTTTAATTTATGTTCCGTATCAACTTGTAGCGGGAACATAATGTATTTCATATTAAGTAAATGTGAAGTTCAGAGATTCGCGCACAGTGAGTACTCGCTCGAATGAGCAGCCCGAACTGGTAAAGTACCTCCCACCTTACGAAAGACCGCGGCCAAATAACACTAACGTTAAGTAGTGTTGCGTTTCTGGCGGTGAGTAAGGTAGTCAAAGCTCATGAAGATTCAATGCGCGGACAGCGGGGGCCGTTGGTGCTCGTTGCTGAGATTGCTCGGCGTAGACGCGGCGTGCTGATGCGGCGGTCAAGGAGACCCGGTGAAACGACTGACTGATGGCCGCCCGCAGGTTGAACGGAATCCCGAACCCAAGGATCACTTTAATATCCGCCTTGGGAGGCTGAACATGTGCTATTTTTATAGTAATAGCCGTGCCGGAGAAGGAGATCGAAGTGGACCCGGCTACTACAACAGATGGGGATAGCGTACCTTCCGCCCGCCGCGCTAGCTACCGTACTATCTATGCCGAGCTTTCGCAGTTCTGGTACCGCACTTTTTGTCTCTTCAGCTGTAGACGTGTAGTGAATCGTCATTTTAGTTTTAGTTAAAAGTTTGAAAGTTTTTACAGCGGCTACTACTACTTACTTATAATATAATGTGGATTTTTGCAACATTAGGGGTAATCACGCTAATCTTAACGCAGTCCACCACCATCTCGATACTGCGCAGCCGACCATTCTATTTTAACGGAGGATATCTGCTGTCGCCGCCTTCATAGCCTTGAAGCCTGTCGATAATGTGGGTGCGCGTAGATCACGGCGGCCACATTCGTATCTATGCGTACTTAAACAGGTCTCATAGCGGTGACACGGACGTAGCTCGACTCTTTACGCACCTGAGTTTGACGACTGACAAAGTTTTAGAGCAATATCCCACAGCAGAACTAGTTATTTTGGGAGACTTTAACGCTTACCATCGTAAGTGGTTCAGTCGTGAACCAATAAATACACAGGGATATCGGCGCATGAATTTGTCCTGACCTATGAATTGTCGCAGCTGGTACTTTCTCCAATGAGAATTCCAGATATAGAAGACCATACAAGCTCCTAATTGGACCTTCTCCTGACTACACGTTCAGACGAATATTTTGTGTCAGTGGATGCGCCAGTGGATGTAATCAACACACAGCTTCTCAGATACCTAAAGAAAAACGACCTGGTCAGTGACCGTCAATATGGGTTTCGCCACGGTCGCTCGACTGATGACCTTCTAGTGTATCTCATACTCCGATGGGCACTAGCCATTGAGAGTCAGGGAGAGGCAAATGGGTGGCTAGATTTTTGTCCAGCAGACGCATACGAGCCGTAGTTGACGGTAGTTGCTCTGATAGCATGGACATAAATGCTGATGTCCCACAAGGCTCTGTGCTGTCTACTACGCTGTTTCTACTGCATATCAATTACATGTTGGACATCAACAACTTACATTGCTATTTCTTATTACACCGGCCGTGCAAACAGCCCTCGTTCCGTTGTGGAGGAGTATCGTGGAGAACTTGTGTCTCAAATCGAGATCGCGTTGTCTAAGGTCTTTGACTGGGGACAGGTAAACTTGGTCTGATTCAACCCTACAAAGACACAAGTCCGCGCGTTCACCGCTAAAAAACACAATTCACTGTGGTCCGACAATTCCAGAACATTTCCCTCTCCATCACCAAGAGCATTGGGATCCTTGGTTGATATCTCAAGTGATGTTCTTCAGTTTCGAGATCATTTGCAAGACAAGGTGAAGCTGGCGTACAAAAACTTTGTGTACTCAACAAAGCTAAGCAGTACATCACATTAAGGCAAAGGTTGCTGCTTTACAAGTCGCAAGATGGCCCCATATGGAGTACTGCTACCATCTCTGGGTGGGTTGTGTAATGGGATGTGTTACGAAGAATTGTTCGAAATGCCCACGGCTACATTCTACCATCGCACTGCTCGCTATCGACAGGGAATTCTTTCTTACACTTTAGAACCGAAATGGTTGCGTACAGTGCGGTTTCAGAGAAACTTCCTCCCCCAAACACTTGGGTTGTGGAATGAGCTCCCTGCCAAGGTTTTCTCTAAGGACTAGAGTATGGGGTTCTTCAAGAAAGAAGTTATTAGACTTCTGAAGGGTCGGCAACGCGCGAGTGATGCCCCTGATGTTGCAAGCGTCCATAGGCTACGGTGTGTTTTGCCACTTTAGTGGTATAAGAAAAAATCTTACTATAAAGCTAGAAAATTACTGTAATAGAATTTCTGTAGCTTATGTGATATAATTGTAATTAATTATTTTCCACTTTTTACGCATAGTTGTTCACATATCTATAATATATTTTTGCCACAGAAAAATGAGCTCTAATTGAGATTAACATTGTCTAACTTAGCTTAACGCCCATAAATCATTGGGCACCCTCTTAAATATTTTTTTTTAAGGGTACCTAATGTAATGTAAACACATTGAACTAAGTGACTTAACGTTTTAAAATTGTGTATATATTTTGTGATATGTACCAATATTTTACATGTTTTGTGAATTACGTTCTCGTTGTTTTCATTATGTTAAAATAATTTTAAAGTACGGCCATTTCGTTATAAATAAGTTATGTGAGTGACACGCCATCTTAGAAACTGTTAATGGCTTAATATTTAAAGAAATATGATTGTTTGCTTTTTTCCTACAGAGATAATAGCCAAGGGGTAAGCAACGAGAACATATAGTCATGAAGAAGCCGAAGAAGGTGAAGGGCAAACGCCATAGTCGGTCAGCTCTCTTTTAAATATCCACACACATCGCTACTTTTATTTAATACGTACAATTTGGTGCTATGATTTTTAATTCTTACTTATTTATGAATTCTATAGGCAGTGATGGTAATTAAAATTATTAATATATTTCGGTTGTTTATGTTTTGCGAATGTCATGTCCGTCCGTCTGTTTGTCACAGCCTTACAATTTTTGTGTAGATTGTAATGAAATTTTACAGAGGTGTGTCTGAATTTTTTATTTCGTGCACCCTTGCATGTTAAATAGGATAGGGCTCATGGAAATCATTGCCATTATTGGATAGGGCTTTTAAAATTAATTTGAAAATTCTAAAAATCTTTTTTTTAAGATTATTATCTAAAACTCTAAGAAAAGCCTAATTAACGCTACCCCACATGATGGGGTGCATGAAAAAATATTTTTTATCCCTCAGTTCAAAGTATGGAGAGCTACCCTTAAAATTTTTTATGACAAATAAATATGACGGTTAACATAAAAGTAATAAAAACTGTTTTTTATATTAACCGCTTTCTGTGAAATATAATATATATAATTAAAATATAAAAAATCTAAGCAAAGACGGCGCAATTATAAGTGTGATACATACGGACAGATGAACATATCCGAACTATATGGGTTCCATAGCAACAACCGTACAATATAGCGGCAATAAGGCACCTGACCATATAATAACCATAGAAATAACCACTCATTTAAAATGCATTGTTCATTTGACCTATTTTTTACCGACTTCAAAAATATTCACCGATTTCTCTGTCAATTGTAGACCGATTTTAAATATCTTTTTTTTTTTCGAAAGAGTAGCTTCTTAAGTGGTCCTATTGTCACCATGTCAGGATCTCATGATGAAATCACAGGGAAATTGAAAGCATAAGGCTGTTTCTTAAGCTCTTTTAAGTTATTTTTTATTATAGACACATTTGAAACGATTTGGGTTTATTTTTAGTGTATGTACGAGAAAATAAGGCAGCATGTCACTTTTTTTTAATACCACTAAGATGGCAAACAAGCACATAGTCCGCCTGCTTGTAAGCGGTCACCGTGGCCTATAGACACTTGTAACACCAGGGGTATCACTTGCGTGTTGCCGACCCTTCAAGAATCCAATAACTTCTTTCATGCCGAACCCCATACTGTAGTTCTTAAAGAAAACCTTGGCAGGGAGCTTATTCCACAACCTAACCGTTCGCGGGAGGAAGTTTCTCTGAAACCGCACTGTACGCGACCATTTCGGTTCTAAAGTGTGAGAATGAATTCCCTGCCAATGGCGAGCGGTACGATGGTAGAAAGTAGCCGTGGGCATCATTTCGAACAATTCCTCAGAACACATCCCATTGTACAAGCGGTAGAACACACACAGGGTGCCTCCCTGTCTAAGTCTCTACTCAAACTTAAAGGTTCGATACGGCAAGTGAGCTTAGGATCGGCGACAATTCTCACAGACCGTCGTAGAACCGAGTCAAAAGGGCGAAGCTGGTATCCGGGTGCACCCACCCAGAGATGGTAGCAGTACTCCAAATGGTGCCGAACTTGCGCCTTGTAAAGCAGAAACCTCTGCCCCGACGTGATGTACTGCCTCGCTCTGTTAAGTACACCTAGTTGTTTAGACGCCAGCTTTACCTTGTCATGCAAATGATCTCGGAACTGAACATCGCTGGAGATATCAACACCAAGGATCCCATAGGCCTTGGAGATGGAGAGGGGAGTGTTCTGGAATTGTGGGACCACAGTGAATAGGGTTTTTAGCGGTGAACGCGCTGACTTATGTCTTTGTAGGGTTGAATCGGACCAAGTTTTCCCGTCCCCAGTCAAAGACCTTAGACAGTGTGTTCTCGATTTGAGACACAAGTTGTCCGCAGTTTTCCTCCACAACGGAACAAGGGTTGCTTGCATAACCCGTGTAATAAGCATCTCCAGTACTCTCTAGTATCTGCATAGCAATGCATGTTGTTGCTGTTCAACATTAAAATAAAATAATAAAAGCTTTTAACATAAGCAACAATTATTTTAAAGAATCTGATTCTAAACTTTAAACTGTAGTTTAGGTTAGGTTTTTTTCATTATTTCATGTATAATTTTAAAGTAAATACCTTAAAATTATGCTCCATAATCAATCTGTAACGACATTTGTCGTTATCTTCTAGTAGTAGACTTGTTCGAAATTATACTCAACTCTCCAGATACTATTTGAATATATTTTGTATAAATCTCGTAAGGCTTCTATAATAGTTTCCTTACGTCATCCCTCCTGATAAAAACGAATTTAGTGTTTTCGAGGTCAGGGTGTACAAATACCTTTCTATACTCTTAATGTATAGTGGACGGTCTCTTGAACTTTTTTGTAGTATTTCGCAATTTTTCAACGTTCTGGTGTGGCTCATAAGTACCCTCGGGTTTTGTGTTGTGAAAGTCCCCGGGTAACGTTGGTTCCGTACGTTAATTCTGCTGCGCTGACACCTGTGTCGCTTCTCGGCGTTGCTCGTAAGTCTAACAATACTGTAGGTAATTCATCTATCCAATTGCTACCTTCCATGTTTGGCCATTAATGCTGCTTTTAGGGTTCTGTGGGGAAGCTTGTTAATCCCGTTAGCCTTTGGGTTCCAGGCTGTACACCTGTTTCTTTCTACCCCTAAGAACTTCATCAGCTGTGCGAATAGTCCGATTTCGAACTATCTTCCTTGGTCTGTCGTAATGCGCAAGAGTGTGCCAAATCGTACTATCCAATTTTCGTATAAGTTTTTGGCTACTGTGCAGGCCATGATGTCCTTTATTGAAATCGCTTCTAGCCACCCAGTTGCTTTATCAACTATTGTGAGTAGGTATCTGTACTCATCCTTAGATGTGGATAGTGGGCCGACTATGCTAGTATGTATGTGTTCCCATCTATTACATAATGGAAACTTTCCTATTGGTGATTTAGTATGCCTGTATATTTTACTTTTTTGGAAAGGAATACGGGTTTTGGTCCATTTCCCTGTATGTCTGTATTCAAGCGTCGCGAAAAGTATCTATTAGTGACTAGCTTGCGTGTAGCTCTTATACTTGGATGACTTATATTGTGTATACTTTGGAATGCTTTATTTCTAAATTCCTGTGGAGGGTATGGTCTGGCAACTGAAGTTGATGTTTCGCACATTACCGGTATATCTGTACCTGATATTATGAGTTTTTTTAAAAATCAAATCAAAATCATCAAAATCGAAATCAAAATCATTTTATTCAAATGGGTTACTAAGAACACTTTCGAATCGTCAAGTAAATTAACTACAACTAGCTTTACAAACTAATTACAATACTGTTTTATTGCGTGCGTCCATTTAATTTTACCACTTTATTTTATGCAGTTAGTTCGTTTAGCTCCTTATCGACTTTCTGTCTTTGAGCGAGCTTTTCATAGTCTATTGTCGCAGGACACGTTATTTTGTCTATCCTGCTCCATCAATCCGCTCTAAATTAAATTTTGCCTTTACGTACTGTATGTCAGTCGTAAATTCGCCTATATACATAACTTGCCTAATTGCCTAGGAGTTTCTTTTACGGTATTTTTCTTTGCTAATGGCTTATGGTCGGTGTAGACAGTGAATTCTCGACCTTCTGTGATGTACCTAAAGTGCTTTATTGCTAAGTAGATTGCTAACAGCTCTCTGTCATAGGTACTGTATTTTTTTTGTGCCGCGTTTAAATTTTTTTTTTAAATATTCCAGTGGCTGCCATTTTCCTGCTTTTAGCTTTTGTAATACCGCTACTATTTACTACCGCTACTTTTACTACTTATTTGACGCATTCGTCATGAGTGAAATTGGCTCTACTGACGGGTAGGTTAATAAGACTGCGTCACATAGTCCTTGCTTGCACTTTTCAAAGGCTTCGTCTGCCTCTTTAGTCTATTTTATTGTAGTTTTATCTTTTTTTTTCTGCTATGTAAACACTTATCCAATTCAGCTTGTTTATGTGCGGCCATATGATGTGCGATCGATAGAAATTTAGCATACCTAAAAATCTTCTTAATTGATCGACCGTTTTAGGTTATGGGAAATCTTTTACAGCCTAGATTTTATGTTTCAGTGGCTTAATACCTTCCAATGTGACTTTGTATCCCAAAAATTCTATACTTTTCTGCCCAAAGTTGCATTTTGATAAGTTTATTGTTATTCCGCATTCCTGGAATCTTTCAAAAATTGCTTGTAAGTTCTCTTTGTTCCGCTTCGCTGCTACTGGCTATTATTATGTAGTCTAAGTAACAGAAATAGAAATCTCTGTCGTAGCTTTCGTCTTCTTCTGTGTTTAAAACTGTTTTTATTTGTTAGCCTGTTGTTCTCTTAACCCTTGCAATACCGTGTGGTTCATGAATCTTTGGAACGTCTGAGCCCCATTGAAGAAACCGAACCCTTGGTTTGGAAATTCAAGTAAGCCAAAGGGTGTGATTATTGCGGTTTTCTCTATGTCCTCCGCTGCTATTGCTATATTATGGTACGCTATAATAAAATCTAAACGCGATTTTTTTTTATTAAGGATGTATGTACAATCCTGTTAACGCGGTATCGGATATCTATCCGGCTTTGTGATCTTGTTGAGCGACCTATAGTAACGGGAAGGTCCCAATTGTTATGCCTTTTTTACTACTACATGTAAGGGACTGGCCCATTCCCCTTTGGATGGCCTACAAATTTCCATTTCTTGCATTATTTAATGTTCTGGAAAGATTTATTAGGTTGGACCGGCGTAACAAGTTTTATCGGATTGTGTGTCGCGCCTCTTTGTGTGGACCGGCACCTCAGTCACTCATATAATAATCGGTTGAAAGGTCGCGGCTGAGAGCGTTGTTATTTTGTGAGCTAAGTGGATTATATAGTTATAGTGAACCAGCGAAACACAATACAGACATTCACATACACACTACATACAATCGTACACTAAAAACATTATTACAAAAAACTTATAACGCCAAACCGGTATTCCTTGTAATTTTCTTTAGGGCATACGTACGACATAGTTTTAGTAAAGAACAAGTTGGTAGGCAGACGTGGTTTTTCGGACCACATTTTGTAACGTACGGTTTACAGTTAGTTGTTTTTTGTATATTGGATCTCATTAAAATTCGTTCGGATTTAAGGTAAATAAATAAAATTACAATTCGTAACGTTGGGTTTCATCGTCTAGGCATAGTTTATCGGTCTTATAGCATTGCCCACCTTTTTTTGTTGTTGCGGTTAAAGTAGATCGGAATAAATAGGTTTTAAATATTGTTGTTTTATGACGGATTGTAAGATATTGTATTTATTTGTGTAATTGTGTAGTTGGGGTTTATGTACGTTGTAGTTGGGTTTTTTTGGGGTTTATACTTTAACGCTATCAAATTGGTAGCTGTAACAAACTGTATATATAAACAGAGTCGTTTGTTTGTGTGTCTGGTCTGGTTTTTGGATTTTTTTTGTGTTAATTTAGTTTTATAATATGACGTCATCGGTCAAGGAGTTCAGGGCTATCTTGACGAATTTAGTAAGATGGTTTTCATCGGGTTTAGGGATCGTTAAACGGGAGGATCGGACGTTTGCATTAAAGCGAAGAGCAGCACAGTTTCCGACAACAGTAAATGAGTTGGATCAGGCATACCAGGGTCTACTATCGTTAACGGAAGATGAAACTATCCTAAAGGGGGCAAATTCTGACTATGACTTTTGGAAGTCAGTAGTGGACGAGGTTAACGAGGCTGTGTCAACATTAGAGACTAGCCCGCAGCCGGCAAGTAGGAAGGTTTCGGAATTTCAAATGCAACGAACGATTGCCAACTTTGGATATTCCTCATTTTAGCGGATCATTAAAGGTTGCCAGAGCTCTTTGAGGATTCGCTGCGCGGACAGCGGAGGACCGGCGGTGCTTGTTGCTGTCATACTCGGCGTAGACGCGGCGTGCTGGATCGGCGGTCAGGGAGACCTGATGAAACGGCTGACCGCTGGCCGCCCGCAGGTTGAACGGGATCCCGAACCCAGGGATCACTTAATCTCCGCCCTGGGAGGCTGATTCGCCAGCCTGTGTAAAGTATCTGAAGTGGTAGTCGTGCCGGAGAAGGAGACCGTAGTGGACCCGGCTACTACAACAGAGGGGGATCAGGGGCCCTTCCGCCCGCCGTGCCAGCAACCGTATCATCTGTGGCGAGCTTCGGCAGTCTTAGAACCGCACCCTTTGTCCTCTATGCTGTCTGTCCAGTGAATCCTCATCCTTAGTCTTAGTAACTTTTTTTTTATATATATTATGGCCAGAAGACAGAAAAAGAAAAGAGTTTGCACAGCGGCTACTCCATCCACATATAATGTGGATTTTTGCAACATCAGGGGTATTCACGCAAATCTTAACGCAGTCCACCACCATCTCGAAACTGCGCAGCCGACCATTCTTTTTCTAACGGAGACGCAGATATTCTGCCCGGCCGACACATCATACCTTCATTATCCCGGCTACAAACTCGAACACAATTTTATGAGTCGTGCCGGTGTATGTATGTTCGTCCGGGAGGATATCTGCTGTCGCCGCCTTCATGGCCTTGAAGACAGGGACCTGTCGATATTGTGGGTGCGCGTAGATTACGGCGGCCACACTCGTATCTATGCGTGCCTATACAGGTCTCATAGCGGTGACACGGACGTAACTCGACTCTTCACGCACCTGAGTTTGACGACTGACAAAGTTCTAGAGCAATATCCCACAGCAGAACTAGTTATTTTGGGAGACTTTAACGCCCACCATCGCGAGTGGCTCAGTTCTCGAACCAATAACTATGCTGGGATATCTGCTCATGAATTTGCTCTGACCTATGGATTCTCTCAGCTGGTACTTTCTCCAACGAGAATACCAGATATAGAGGAACATACGAGCTCCTTACTGGACCTTCTGCTGACTACTCGTCCGGACGGGTACTCCGTCACAGTGGATGCGCCTCTTGGCTCCTCGGACCACTGTCTCGTTCGGACTCAAGTGTCATGCACACAACCTGATCCTTCTGGGCCAACTAACTGGCGTCGTGTGTGGCACTATAAGTCTGCAGACTGGGATGGATTGCGTGAATTTTACGCATCGTACCCGTGGAGGCAGATCTGCTTTAACTCAGAAGATCCTGACGTCTGCGCAGCCGCAGTCACTGAGACAATCCTTGCTGGTATGGAATGCTATATTCCTAACCCGCGAGTAGCTGCCGGCGTCAAAAAACGACCGTGGTTTAATAGGTCTTGCAGGAAAGCTAAAATTCTTAAGCAAAATGCATATGAGGCTTGGACCACGGCTCGTTTTAATAAGGATCCGAATATTTCTGAGTTAAAACGCAAATTAAATGCTGCCTCGAGGTTCAGTAAGAAAGCAACTGCCAGAGCAAAATTCCAATTCATCGGCAAAATAGGTGGGCGACTTGCGAGCTATCCTTCTGGGAGTCGTGCTTTCTGGTCGCTTGCCAAAGCTGCCGAAGGGAACTTCTGCCAGTCGTCGTTACCACCACTGCGAAAGACCGATGGTGACTTGGCCCATAGTGCTAAAGAGAAAGCCGATCTACTGGGCAGTCTCTTTGCCTCGAACTCGAATATGAGCGAAGAAGGCGCTGTACCACCTACTATACCGTGGTGCGGTAAGTCCATGCCGGAAATCTCCATAACGCAGCGGGAGGTCAGGCGGGCGTTGCTTTCTCTAGACGTTCATAAGTCGAGTGGGCCAGACGGTATACCAGCAGTGGTGCTTAAGCAGTGTGCTCCTGAGTTATGTCCTGTACTCACGCGCCTCTTCGCGCTTTCCTACCACACTAGGCAATTTCCGTCTACATGGAAGACTGCGAATGTGCACCCGGTGCCCAAAAAGGGCAATAGATCAGATCCATCGAATTACAGGCCTATCGCTATTACCTCTCTCCTCTCTAAGGTGATGGAGCGTGTGATCAACACACAGCTTCTAAGATACCTAGAAGTACACGATCTGGTCAGTGACCGTCAATATGGCTTTCGCCACGGTCGCTCGACTGGTGACCTTCTAGTGTATCTCACACACCGATGGGCACTAGCCATTGAGAGTCAGGGGGAGGCATTGGCATGTAGCCTGGACATAGCGAAGGCGTTCGATCGGGTCTGGCACCGCGGTCTTCTATCGAAGTTGCCATCTTACGCAGTGCCCGAGGGTTTGTGCAAATGGGTGGCTAGCTTTTTGTCCGGCAGACGCATACGAACCGTAGTTGACGGTAGTTGCTCTGATAGCATGGACATTAATGCTGGTGTCCCGCAAGGCTCTGTGCTGTCTCCTACGCTGTTTCTACTGCATATCAATGACATGTTGGACATCAACAACATACATTGCTATGCAGATGACAGTACTGGAGACGCTTTTTACACGGGTCGTGCAAACATCCCTCGTTCCGTTGTGGAGGAAAACCGCGGAGAACTTGTGTCTCAAATCGAGACCACACTGTCCCAGGTCTCTGACTGGGGACGGGTAAACTTGGTCCGATTCAACCCTAGAAAGACACAAGTGTGCGCGTTCACCGCTAAGAAAACTACATTCACTGTGGTCCCACAATTCCAGAACACTCCCCTCTCCATCTCCAAGAGCATTGGGATCCTTGGTGTCGACATCTCCAGCGATGTTCAGTTCCGAGATCATTTACAAGATAAGGTAAAGCTGGCGTCCAAAAAACTTGGTGTACTCAACAGAGCGAAGCAGTACTTCACGTCGGGGCAAAGGTTGTTACTTTACAAGTCGCAAGTTAGGCCCCATATGGAGTACTGCTGCCATCTCTGGGCAGGTGCACCCGGATACCAGCTTGGCCCTTTTGACTCGGTTCAACGACGGGCTGTGAGAATTGTCGACGATTCCAAACTCACTTGCGGTATCGAGCCCTTAAGTCTGAGGAGAGACTTTGCCTCACTATGTGTGTTCTACCGCTTGTACAATGGGTTGTGTTCTGAGGAATTGTTCGAAATGATGCCCACGGCTACTTTCTACCATCGCACCGCTCGCCATCGGCAGGGAATTCATTCTCACACTTTAGAACCTAAATGGTCGCGTACAGTGCGGTTTCAGAGAAACTTCCTCCCGCGAACGCTTAAGTTGTGGAATGAGCTCCCTGCCAAGGTTTTCTGCAAGGACTACAGTATGGAGTTCTTCAAGAAAGAAGTTTTTAGATTTCTGAAGGGTCGGCAACGCGCAAGTGATACCCCTGGTGTTGCAAGCGTCCATAGGCTACGGTGACCGCTTACCATCAGGCGGGCCGTAAGCTTGTTTGCCACCTTAGTGGTATAAAAAAAAAAAAAAAAGAAAAAAAAAAAATTTTATCACACTTTTTGATAGCATTGTGCACCAACGGACTGGCTTATCTGACTCACAAAAATTAAGTTACCTTCTAACGTCTATCAGGAATGAGCCTCTCTGTTTAGTGAAACATTTGGACATACGGTGTCAATTATAATATAGCCAGGGAGTTATTAGTGAAGCGGTACCAAAATAACCGTTGCATTGCGGATACTCATGTATCTGCCATTTTAGGTATTCCACAACTGTCATCGGTTAACCAGCTGCGGTCGGAGCTGCTTAACCCTATTTTGGTGGCGACAAATGCGTTGAAGGGCCTAAAATTCCCTGTAACAGTTATCAGTGAATGATTTCAATGACAACTTTTAATTTATAGAACAAAAACACACTTGACGTTTTCAAGTTCCCTATGTCCTTTCCCGGAACTCAAACTACCTCTATACCAAATTTCATCTAAATCAGTTCAGCGGTTTAAGCGTAAAGCGGTAACAGACAGACAGAAAGAGTTACTTTTGCATTTATAATATTAGTATGGATTATGTTCTGAGTTGCTTTACGGAAGGTCGATGCATCTAGTCTGCTAAGGCGGTACAGTATCCTATGCGGCGCACACCTCTAGCGTGAGTGCCACTCAAGTTGGGCGGGCAAGCTACAGGGACACAAAATTTGAAAGCATTATGCGTTTATATTTAAGTCGCACTCTTGGCACCAAAAGTACCGAAAAACTTTTCCCTCCAGTAGGTACCACTTTTTTTGGTGCCGAGAAACCCTCGGAGCATACCTTACTTAGTATACTGAAAAAATATTTAACAATTTCATCATATCTTAAACTGTTTGTTAAGGTGTAGTTTTCACATGTCATATATAGGAATAAAGTTAGACATAAATCCTATAATATAGACTGCTCGACGTCCACTGCTCAACTTTGTCCTCTTCCATAGATTATTATAATGCCTCTTGCATTTAACGACTTCCCGCGGCCCTAACTAGATTCTCAGACCACCTAAAGGAACATTGCTCTTCGAACTATGTGACTAGCCCATTGCCATTTTAGTTTACTAATCTTTGAGCTACTTAAGTGATAAGTTTTTACTAGTTCGGGAATCTGCCACGTAAATAATACTGAGTATTTTCGTGAGTGCTCAGAGAACCGAAGGTAAATGATAAATTCGCCATTGATATGGATAGTTCTTCCAATCCATAAACCTGAAAACAAATTCCTTTCCGCCTCAAGCTTTCTGCAGTTACAGACGTTTTATGATTTGTTACTTGATTCTCTGAGAACGATTGAAATTGTTTCAAACAGAGCCTTGTTGGTAACAAAGAAAAGAATCTATAGATATACCGCGATTACGTACGAGCCAGGCTCTTGGCTGAGTTTTGTTTTAATCAATAAAGTATAGTGTGAAGTCTTAAATTCAAATTTCTTCATAAAGTCCGCTAGTCGTGATTCCTCAGCCTAATGGTAATATTTGCTATGCTTTACTAAAAAACCCTGTGGGGTGTGCTCAAACGGTTCAAAGTAAAATAATACAAAATTGTTTCAAAAATTTTTTTTTTTTTTAACAATAATCATGATGCGGAGCGCGCATGTTGCCCTTTTTTACCTGAAAAAACATTAGCAAAATGTTAGCAAAATGTTAGCAAAAAATAAAAGGTATATACCAAATAATATTAGGTCACGCAATATTGTTGAAAAGCAAACAATCACATTATATTATTTTAATATAATTTGAATGTTTGGATGTTTGTTACTCAATCACGCTTCAACCACTGGACGGACCGGAATGAAACTTGGCACACACATAGGGTAGGTTCTGGAATAGGAAATAGGCCATATTTTATCCCGGAGAATTCAAAAGTTCCCGTAGGAATAACTTTAACGTTTGTAACTTAATTCTGATGCAACGGAGCATCCAATTGAGCTAAGATTTTGCACACAGATAGTTGAAAATACGGTGAAGGACTTTTATACCGGAAAATACAAAAGTACGGGAGTAACTGTAACCGAATTCCACTCTGTAAAAGAACTATAGCTGCAGCTATATCTTGCAATAACAAACTTCTTTAGTGTAATCAAGGAGTATCCGTAAAAATGCCACGCCGATAACCAAATTTAGGGCGCGTTAATCCGCTGGCAAAAGCTAGTGTTAAATAAACGCCTTGTTACTGGTATCGACATGGAATAGTTCCAATCAAAAGTTATTACTAACTAGGAAGGTAAGTATTAAGATACCGATATATCCGTGGCACTGCGTTGTCAGCCGACATTTTTATTAATACAAAGTAATATAATAAAATTAAACCGACTTCAAATTTATTATAGATATAGATATAAAAATTCTAAAGTAAATATGCTAACTATTTTCTAAGGTCGGTGCCAGCCTTAATATTTGGAATAAACGTTGTCACTTGGTAATCGTAGAATGCGGTACAATACTGTTAAACACGTAATACTGTAAAACCCCATCTACAGCCAGAACCGCGGCAAAGAGCGCCAAACGCGCACGATTACGTCGATGTCAGCGAGAGCACAACTTGAACGGGCATACACTGAGGGCATACGTTGTTGCGTGCGGACACTTCTGAGCGGAACCGACCTCAAAAAAATAGTCCAACTAAAAATATTTTGTAATCCGACTTATAGTTTTTGAGATATGCGCGGACAAACATTCATACATACACTAATGAAATTTGGAAAACATGTTGAGAAGCTGGAATAGACTAACTTACACAAAAACTGTGCAATTCTGACAATATTACATACATACGGGTCGAATTGACAACCTCCTATTTTAAAGTCGGTTAAAAATGGAGGTGAGTAGAAGTCGGGCTACTACCGTCAGTTTGTTTTTTGTGAATTTTCAAGGAGGATAATTTGAGTAACGTAAACTGGTCACCATAGAAGATCCTAGGTTGCCCTATATTGATGGTAATATTAAGTTTTAACTATTTTTGTCTTTTGAGTGACGGTCTCGACTTCACGGCGGCGTCCTTATTCTAGCGTCAACATAAATTTTAGACTTTAATTGTTTTTTTAATCCCACAAAGACTCCCGCAGTCTATGATCGGACTCCCGGGTCCCGGGAACTAGAAAATGTTTTTTAAGTCGCAATTTTTTTTTAAATGCTCGCTGATACGACTTGAAAACGTTCAACAAAATCATTCACCCGTGTTTTTTTTCGGTCTATAGCAGTAGTGATGAAATAACGGTTTCTGAAGACAATTATGTACACTCTTTTCCATACTCTTTCACATCTCTTACACTTAAGTAGGTTTCAAAATTCAAATGTTTGCCACGGCCCAGACGTCGATTTCATTCATGCAGTCGGCGAAGGCGTTCAGCCAGTGAGCCAGACAAAGCAATTGTTGCCAACTTGGAATCAGGTTTTCGGGCTAAATAGATTTTATGAAATGGCTAGATGTGCCCAAAAAATTTAAAAAAGGCTTAATTGCCATCTTCATAAAAAGTAATAACAGATATGGTATTTGCAAACAATTTTTTATATGTTTACTAACTAAATAGATGCACCATTCATGTATGTATAGACTAATATTGTTACTGTAAGACAAAATTGTAGTTGCATTTTCGGGGAATTTCCGATATTGATTGAGAAATTTAAAAAAGGCTAAATTGCCATCTTCATAAAAAGTAATAAAAGATATGTTATTTGCAAACAATTTATTATATGTTTACTAATTAAATAGATGCACCATTCATGTATGTATAGACTAATATTGTTACTATAAGACAAAATTGTAGTTGCATTTTCGGGGAATTTCCGATTGAGTGCGTTTAGTTTATGCGTAATTTTGTCTCATTGTTGTACACGATTTTTTTAAGGCATTAGTTAGATAGACTCATAGACTTCGGCTTCTGTAATCTGTCCTCTTCTGTGCAATATGCTCACAAAATTGACCTCACTTTAGAAGGAGACAAAGTTAACCTGTGCATGGTATCTTTTCTCATAGACAAGATACCACACGTTCGCTTAGAGAGACTAAGCGAACGTCTCACACTTTTGGGACCATTTTTTTCACATTTTTTTTTTAGTTCAAGAGGTTAATAAAGTGTGGCTGAAATAATGATTTACCCAATTTTCCCCGTATTAAAATTTTCCCAAAGTTTTTGTTTTTCCAAAAATGTCCCCAAAATGGCAAAAGCACCCCCAATCTGGAGACCTTGAGCCCTCCCCACTAGTCAGTGTTGTCAGATGCATTGTAATGGGAGGTTGAGCGGTCATAATAGGGAACAGCCATCTTGTTTGTTTAGATTCGGTCATTTGGTCAAAATAACATCTGCTAATGTTGTCCCTGTTCACAAAAATAGATCCTTTCTCCCGAATTGTTTTTGGTAGCAACATTTCGTAGGAAAATCGCTCAGACGAAACACTAAAAGTCAACATTAAATTTTGCTACCAAAAACATGAAACGCAAACCGCTAACAATTTCTGCTAAGAAGTAGCCAGATGGATTTCCCAAGTAACATAGTCAAGCTGTTTAATAGGAAAGTAACACACCTCGCGTACACCCAAGTCTGTATAGTAGGATGTAATAAACTTGTATCAGCGTTTATAGATCTGTTATAATGCCTATTGGAGCCCCAAACTAAACAGCGTTTAGTTTAAGAACACCTTTTTTATGTCTATCTAACGTCCTTTAGTTATAAAATGTCTGTTCTGTGGCTCTCATAGACTGAATAACACGTGAAAACATAGCTAATGACATAAAATATATACCTTGTACAGCTCTTAGCCAGCTGCTGGCATGTAGCTAGAATTATAGCAAAATACTAAATACAAAAGATCAAATTATAGTGACATATTTCATTATACGGTCAATAAAAGACGACTTTATATATTTTAATAACCTAAAATAAATTCTATGTAATTCGTATGGCTGCATAAAAGCTTGAATGACAGAAAACAGCCAATTAACGAGCTTAAGTAGCTGTTAAATGAAAATTATATGGAAAAAGGCTATTTTACAGCATGGCAAATAGAGCTTGTAATGCTAATGTCATCACACTTAGGTGATGTAAATCAGAGTATTAGGGCTTCGGTATAAAATTTGTAAATCCATACGGAGCGCTAAATAAAGGCTTAAAGGGGCTCTCTTATTATAGCTGGTAGCATGTCAATATTCTTTTTATTGTAAAATTTACAGCTTAAAGCACTGTAGTAAAATAATGCCTTTTTATAAAATGATCAAAAGAACACCAAAAATTGCCGTTAAATAGTGTATCCTCTTGAAAAAGGCTGGAAGATGTATTTAGGGCCTTTAAAATGCTCCGAAAATGCGAACACCGTTACAAATTCCTATATGCGATTGCCGATCTTATCTAAAGCTTTATAAGAAAATAAATTACATCTACAATAAACAGTGTAGCTGCATAATAGATTGGAAATGAGGTTTGTATAGCTTTAGGAATTACATAGGCAATGAAATTCTGTTGCACAGAAATAGGATTCTGAGATAACTGTTATAATAACTCAGTTAACCTTCAAATTATAATATACTGGTTTCCATTTCCTTATTTAAACAGCTTGTGTGTTACTTGGGTTAGAACTTTTTGCATTGTTACTGGAACACATATGTAACCTTCAGTTAACTTTTCTGCTAAAACCAAGCAGAATTACCAAGTACAAAACTCAGAAATGTATTTTAGGAACAATAAAAAAAGATTTTAATATAGCTTGTGACACGTGTTACAATTTCGATGTTGTTTATTTTGTGATAATCTTTGTACGAAGTGGAAATAAATAATATCTAATGACGGCGGTATAGTTAGCTGCTATATGCACCTTAAAGGTTGTCGGCATTTTGAATGATGGCCGCCTGTTTAAATGAAATGAATGTTTAGACTGTGCCTTTAGTATGAATGAATACGTATAATTTGAAAGTTCTTGATGCTAGCTAATACAAATAAAATACTAATAAGCACAGTAGGGTTTGAGCGCTTATCCTTTATAGTAGGATCTGAAAAGAATCTACGCAACAGTTTATCATCAAAAAGTCGGAAACTTAATTTTGATGATTAAATTATTCAAGTTTATTGTTTTAAAATATATTTATTCAGTTTGTTTTTCCAAAAGTAATGAATTCTGTTTTTTTTTATTTTATAATATCTTTCTTTGGTATCACCGATTATTTACTACCTACCATGGCAGTGGTCCACTTCGTATAAACAAACGTCTATTTCGACCACTCATGACCATAATGACGTCATAACCAAAGTCCACTTACTTTAATCTAAAAAAAACAACTTAAACCAACTCAGCTACAGTTTACCACGGCCTATAGCAGGGGTTTTACTTTTTTTTTAAAGATTTATCTGTCAATGTCATATATCTGTTGCAATTGAAATTTTTGAGCTTTGTGTGTTATCTGTTTGATTCATATTTGTCTAAAAATCACAATTAAAAGCCAGAAAACCAAAGAGCAAGCACAAATATAAAGTTTACGAAAGTAAATAAACTTCAGCTGTCACTGTCAAATTTTGACAACTGCAACTCAAAAACCAACTCAACTACAACTTATACTTACGTGGTATTTTGTGGTCGTTTGCTGGACCATAGCCCATAATGGGTATTTGTATCTTGTCGGTAGATCTATAGATCGTTACATCCCTAATTTTATTTATGAATGAAAACGATGTAGAAGTGTTTTAATTATGACTACAAACAGGCAAATATGTAACTGCTGTAAAAATACAGACTTTTTTACACAAAAAAAACATTGATCACTCAACTACCTAGCAACCTACGTAAGTGGGTGATATTTAGCGCCTGTAAAAAAAATGGGGGTTGTGTGAGAGGTAAATATTTATTTTGTGTAAATTATTATTATTCATAATAATTATTATTAGTGGTAAATTGAATGGCGTTATTACCTCAGCCAATTACACGAGACGTACATACCTGGTATACTACTATACTATTATATACTATTTATACTTATTAGTTAGCAGTATCCTAGATAATTTAGCATAAATATAAATAATAATTGATTTACTCACACTCTTTGTCGCGGAAACCGAGGAACCTTGATGATATTACCTAGGGTCTGAAAACGAAACAGTTTAGTATTACAATGTATTGCATTTTTTATTTAATTCCCTAAGGTGGCAAACAAGCTTACAGTTCGCCTGTTGGCAAGCGGTCACCGCCTATGGACACTTGCTATACCAGGGACATCACTTGCGCGTTGCCGACCGTTCAAACATCTAATAACATCTTTCTTGTAGCACCCCATACTGTAGTCCTCAGAGAAAATCTCAGAGTGTGCGCGGGAGAAAGTTTCTCTGAAACCGCACTGAACGCGACGAATTCTCTAATAAAGTGCGAGAATGAATTTCCTGCCGACGGCGAACGGTGCGATGCATTAATTACGTATTATATTATGACATATCGCATCGATTATATTACATGATATTATATTTCTTCTTATTTCATATCATATTATCGTATCGTATATCATCATAAATTATTATTTCATCAAATCTCTAAATATTATAAAACGAAGTTGCCGATCTTTTCTGTTCTGCTCTGGTCTTCAAAAATACGCATCACTTTGTAGCATTTAGAAATTTCGTGCGGAAGGTTTTTATGTAGGTACTCGTGTAATACATTAGTACAGAAAACGTTATGGTTAAAAAAAAATAACTTTCAAACATTACTTGAATTATTTAGTTAGTAAAACATTAATTCTTTATTATTTCTTTATATTTGTTAATTCGGTTATCGGTGTAGGATTTCAACGGCAACAACTCCTGAATTTTAGAAAAAGTACCGAGTCACACTTGACGTTTTTAAGTATCTCCATGCCAAATTTGCCCGCGGTCCCGCCCGCCCTTAATTCGATTATCGGTGTTGGATTTCAACGGCAACTCCTCAAATTATAAAAAAAACCGACTCACACTTGACGTTTTCAAGTCCTTCCCGGGGACTCAAACCATCTCGATACAACGGTTTAAGCGTGAAGAGGTAACAGAGATACAGACAAACAGAGTTACTTTCGCATTTATAATATATCGGACCCAGCAGACGTTGTCCTGCCCGGAAAAGCAGCGTCACATTACATATGATAATAATATTTTAAATTAAACATTTACATTTAAAATATCATATTTTGCGATTTCATAATTACATCTAACGTATCTACGGTTGAGTCATCATTTTTGGATACCTCACTGTTTACTATGGACTCTATGTCTAAATTATTTAATTCTTTATTTTCTTCCAAATTTTCTATGGTCTAAGTATTGGCGGGAAGCCTTTCTTCCTTTTGATTTTATTTAAACGACTTCAAAAAGAAGGAGGTTCTCAGTTTGACTCGTATTTTGATGCGGTTTTCAGATAAGTATTTAGAAAGTATTTGTGACATTCTGTAAAAGGTTTTGGTATACAACAAATGGATACCCATGGTTCCACATACATCTGGTCAGGATATAATGATGGAATCCTGGAGAAATCAACGAAACTCTTCAAATTTGCATAGGCACACTTGAAGCGATTTGGGTATTTTTTTTAGTAAAAGCCAATAAAACACTTAAAAGTAAAAAAAAAACGTTTTTAACGTAAACAACAACCGACTTCAAAGAGATGCACTAAAAAGGTAAAAATTATATTTCAAAAAATTCCTCCTTGCCAAATTTCACCTTAATCCGTACAGTAATTTAAGCGTGAAGAGGTAATAGACAGAGAGTTACTTTCGCATTTATAATATTAGTATGGATTCTTGTCAGAAATTAATTTTATATATTTGGGATAACGATATTTTACCACAACCAAAACAATGACTTCACAAACAAACTATAAAGGAGTCTCAGTCCATATAGTGCCCAACGCTCAAGGGTTTCCCGCGGGGGGAGCCTCGGCTTAGGTTGTCGCTCTTATGGTCGTCCCTTCGACCAGCGTGAGCCTCGAACCCGAAAGTGAGTCAGCGCCAGGTGGGGACTTCTCCGTTACGCGGTTGCGATTGCGAGTGAGTGGGGGCGAGAAGCGCTCCTGAACTATTTGATACCTCGTGTATCCGTTCGTTCGCCGACGAACGCGGGGACGTCGGCGTCGTGTTAGAGGGGAGGCCCTATTGGGGGAGGTTGTTGAGACTAATCTTCGTCGCGATCGTCGTCTGCGGCCGTTAGTTAGTACGTGCCGCCCTACGATAGTTTTACGACCGTGCCGTGGTCGATCGGGAGGATGATACGTTGTGGATTGCACAATTAATCGGATCGGATATGCTAGTATGGGGCTGATGCAAGTGGTGTAGAGTCAGCTTATTTCGAAGAGACATCTTACTGTACTTGCCTATCATGGGATATAGACAACCGAGGACAAAAGCGGCTCGGTCTCTATTTTGATGTAATAATGGAAGTTCAGACGCCTATCCAGGGTCACACCGAGATATTTGGCCTTGTTTTGCCAAGGAATGGCACGGCCGAAAAGAGAGAGGGCAGATGGTCTTGGAGGGAGGCCAATGTATAGAGACCGAGCTTTTGTCGGGATTCACTTCGATTGTCCATGTCCAGGACGAGGAAAAGAGAGAGTGTCTTTGGCTCTAAAACGAAAGCTACGGTTCGACAAATAGTCTCGTATGATAAATACGAGGCGGTCTGGCAACTGACAGTTGTACAGTTTATAAATTAAAACGTTGTGCCAGATTTTGTCGAAGGCTTTCGCTACATCGAAATAGACAGCGCCGTGTGACGGGGCTTATCTACTACTGGTTGGAAGCCAGTGGCAATATGTTCCGAGATACGGAGGACTTGGTGGACGCACGAGTGTTTGGCGTGGAAGCCGAACTGCTCGTCGATTAAGATGCCTTTGGAGACTATTGCGTTCCGTAGGCGAGCGAGGAGGAGGCGTTCGTAAAGTTTACCAAGGGCCTTTAGTTAATAATCTTAGGAATAGATTGTTGAAGGATTAACAATAACCCACAGAGGTCTATAATAACAATGGTACATTAATTTGTATACTGGCGAGTGGAATCGTTTGTAGCGCATACCATATACCTACACCTACGTCACTCTCACAAGTTACACATCACAAAGACCATAGAGTTCCTTCCTCTATGACAAAGACCCATATTAAGAAGATGTTGCCATTATTGTGATTAGAGAAGCCACCAACTTAAAAAGACACTAACTTACAAGCGGCCCAAGCGCGGCAAGACGGGAAGCCGTTTGATTTTTTAAAAATTAGCAGAAAGCAGAAAGTAGCAGAAAGTTAAATTGTGTAATGTTTTGGAAAGCTTTACCGATTGAAAAGCTGTCAGCAAAATGAAACTTTTTTCAGAATGTGTAGGAAGGCAGAAAATAGCTATAGAAACTTAAATTCAAAAGGTAAAAATCCCCTAATACTCCATATACCTAAGGCTTGAGTAAAAGTTTTACATTACATGTTTTATTATTTTATTTCACTTACCAATCCCATCAGAGCCACAAACACGCAGAGAGCAAGAGCTGCCTTCAACATTTTGGATAGATAAATGAGTTCGATTCTTTGCAAAAATGGTCACCAACCACTCCTTTTATACAAAAAAACCGGCCAAGTGCGAGTTGAAGTCGCGCACCGAGGGTTCCGTTCCTCTTACGCACCATTTACGTTAGTTACACATTTTTTTGTTGGAAACGATATTCAAAGTTAGGCAACGTCACGCTTGGTCAGTAATTGAATGGGTGACCGCTTAGCGGCACATTTTTTATGTATTACTGTTTTTACGATAGAACATAAACAACGAAAATGTGTTTCATTTAAAATGGCAATGGCTTCAGCCCGTCTTACACTTGGCCGATTTTTATTATTTGATGTTAAACTTTAGAGTTCACGCTATTTTTCACTACGATAGAGCAAAAACAAAGAAAATGTTTTTCTTGTAAGGGCCCATAAATAAATAGTCCCCATAAATTTTCACTTTTTTGTTATTTGTTAGATAATCCCCCATTGTAACACATAGTCTGTGAAAAATTCAGGCTTTTACCTAATTCGGTCTAAAAGATAGAGCCTTTTAATGGCCGGACAGACAGATGGACAGACAGACAGCGTAGGCTTAGTAATAGGGCTCTGTTGGCACCCTCTGGGTACGGAACCCTAAAAATAACACTTGCACCATCGACATGAATAAACAATCGATTACTTACACGCATCATTAACTAACTCAATATTCTTGTTGGATTACAAGAACAATATTATTGTTATCTATTTTGCCGACTATGTTCTCTTGTGGTTACAGCTTTATCTTTAAATTTAAATATTAAATATTAGCCGCGACTTCGTCACACAAATTCAATTATTCATCCACTCATCTCTGTGCCAAAACTAAGTCAGCCCATTGCTTTTTGTGACGAGAAGGAATGGTGCTTCGCAATTTATTCACGGAGAAATTCATTCCTTGGGAAAGTTAGCCCCTTCGACCTTTATAAGTAGGAATAGAAAGAAATATTAATACCACCACGCTTTCATGCTACACCTCCGGAATTGTACTATTAGGGATGACGACATCAAAGACGTTTGGTATCGCAGACGTTATGCCGTCATCAAGGCGAGATTCATCATTTTTAAATTAGTCCAGAGCCACCCTAATTAATTAAAGTTCGGTACATCTCCGCTAAAATCTCGCGTCAGTTGGCTTTTGAATTCTCGGTTCCATAAGAAGTGGAACTTGCCGCATGTGATACGTAATGTTATTCACAGTACTATTAAGCTTCATGGTTCATTGGTCATTAGTCATTATCATTCAGCATGACACAGCACACTACACTAACAGTACCTACTTGAACGTCTATAATTACCCTGTGAAGAATGACTCGTTTTATAGTATTCATCGTTGAGTTCCATGCCGAGGATATTTTGAAAGCATATTTCTGATTTTTGTTTTTAACCATTCTTTATAAGTACCTCCTAGACATGTGCCAGTTCTATCTTCAAATGTTCAGGGTCTTGTAGGTCTTTTACTTTGCTATTCACAAGTTCTTACAACAGAGAGTAAGTTCATATTGCAGATATCTGATATTATAGTTAAAAGTTTTACACAGCTTTATCATCGATTTACTCTGATTTGAAGAACTTATGATCCAATAATTAGAGGAAGAGGGACAACATTTTAACAATTTTTGAATGTTAATAACTCGCAAAAACAGAAAAATATACTTATAATAAACTAGCTTTCGCCCACGGTTCTACCATCCCTAAATTCGGTTATCGGTGAAGGATTTTAACGGCAACTCCTCATTTATAGAACAATAACCAACTCACACTTGACGTATTTAAGTAGCGTATGTCCTTCCCCGGGACTTAAATTATCTCCATGAAGAAAAATGTAGAAAACTCATAAATACTTTTTCTTAATTATACTACGTAACTGTTCAACAAAGGCGATTTCGATTGATACACATACGGACACTACGATTACAAAATATCTAAAGGTTCCGTTTTTGCCATTTAGCTATTGTATGATTTTCTTGGATTGCTTATTTATGAAATTTTAAACACAAAATAATATTAATATTGATGTAAAATATATATACGTATATAGATTGATACACTTTAAAAATCCGTAGGTAAGTGATCTTAACATAAACATGATATGTTAAGTTGAAAATTAAAAATTATGTTTGTAGTTACTGGTTTTTCAAATTGATCATTTTGTGTCAATTTGATGAATACATTTTGTGGGTATGGTTTATCAGTAGGAAACTGGTTTTTTTTGGGGTGAACGGTCCGCCTGAAGCTTAGCGGTCATCGTAGCCTATGGACGCTTGCAACACCAGGGGTATCACTTATACGTTGCCCACCTTTCAAAAATCTAATAACTTCTTTCTGGAAGAACTCCATACTATAGTCCTTAGAGAAAACCTTAGAAGAGAGCTCATTCCCCAACCCAAGCGTACGCGAGAGGAGGTTTCTCTGAAATCGCACTGTACGCGACCATATCGATTCTAAAGTGTGAGAATGAATTCCCTGCCGTCGGCGAGCGTTGCAATGATAGAAAGCAGCCGTTGGCGTTATTTCGAACAATTCCTCAGTACACTTCCCATTAAAAACACACAGAGGGAGGCAAAGTCTCTCTTCATACTTAAGGGCTCAATAAGTTTGGGATCCTTGACAATTCTAACAGCCCGTCGTTGAACTGAGTCAAAAGGGCCCAGGTGGTATCCGGGTGCACCCGCCCAGAGATGGCAGTAGTACTCCATATGGGGCCGAACTTGCGACTTGGAAAGCAGCAACCTCTGCTCCGACGTGAAGTACTGCTTTGCTCTGTTGAGAACACCAAGTTTTTTGGACGCCAGCTTCACCTCGTCTTGCAAATGATCTCGGAACTGAACATCACTGGAGATGTCAACACCAAGGATCCCAATGGTCTTGGAGATGGAGTGGGAAGTGTTCCGTAATTGTGGGACAGTGAATGGGGTTTTCTTAGCGGTGAACGCGCAGACTTGTGTCTTTGTGGAGGTGAATAGAACCAAGTTATCTCGATAGAGTGATCTCGATTTGAGACACAAGTTCTCCACGCTTTTCCTCTACAACTGAACGAGAGATGCCTGCACGACCCGTGTAATAAGCGTTTTTAGTACTGTCATCTGCAGAGCAATGTATGTTGTTAATGTCCAACGTGTCATTGATATACAGCAGAATCAGCGTAGGAGACAGCGCAGAGCTTTCCGGGACACCAGCATTAATGACTATACTATCAGTGCAATTATCGTCACTACGGCTCGTATGCGTCTGCCGGACAAATAGCTAGCCACCCATTCGCACAAAACCGTGGGCACTTCGTAAGATGGCAACATCGATAGAAGACCCCGGTGCCAGACTACATGCCAATGCCACCCCCTGACTCTTAATGGCTAGTGCCCATCGGTGTGTGAGATACATTAGAAGGTCACCAGTCGAACGACCGTTGCGAAAGCCATATTGACGGTCGCTGACCAGGTCGTGTTATTCTAGGTATCCTCGAAGCTGTGTGATGGTTGATCACACGCTCCATGACCTTGGAGAGGAGAGAGGTAATAGCGATAGGCCTGTACTTAAATGGATCTGATGTATCGCACTTTTTGGGCACCGGGTGCACATTTGCAGTCTTCCATGAAGACGGAAATTGCCTAGTGTTGTAGGTTAGCGCGAAAAGGCGCGTGAGTACAGGATATAACTCAGGAGCATACTGTTTAAGCATCACTGCTGGGATACTGTCTGGCCCACTCGACTTATAAATGTCTAGAGAAAGCAACGCCCGCCGGACCTCCCGCGCTGTATTATGGGGATTTCCGACATGGTCTTACCGCACCACGGTATAGTAGATAGTACAGCGCTTTCGTCTTTCATATTCGAGTTACAGGCAAAGAGACTGCCCAGTTGATCGGCTTTCTTTTTTGCACTATGGGCCAAGTCACCATCGGTCTTTCGCATTGGTGATAACGACGACTGGCAAAAGTTCCCTTCGGCAGCTTTAGCAAGCGACCAGAAAGCACGACTCACAGAGTCGCCCACCTGTTTTGCCGATGAATTGGAATTTAGCTCTGGCAGTTGCTTTCTTACTGAACCACGAGGCACTTAATACGAGGCATTTAATATGCGTTTTAACTCCGAAATATCTGGATCCTTATTATTACGAGCCGTGGTCCAAGCCTCGTACGCAGTTTGCTTCAGAAATTTAGCGTCTCTGCAAGACCTATTGTACCACGGTCGCTTTTTGACGCCGGCAGCTACTCGCGGGTGAGAAATAAAACATTCCATTCCAGCGAGGTTTGTCTCAATGACTGCGACGCGCAGATGTCAGGATCTTTTGAGCTAAAGCAA
The DNA here is from genome assembly GCA_946406115.1 of Apoda limacodes. Taxonomy (NCBI): domain Eukaryota; kingdom Metazoa; phylum Arthropoda; class Insecta; order Lepidoptera; family Limacodidae; genus Apoda; species Apoda limacodes. Next base: position 17,971,890 of record OX291559.1, read on the forward strand.
AGTTGCCTCCACGGGTACGATGCATAAAATTCTCGCAATCCAGCCCAGTCTGCCGACTTATATTGCCACACACGAACCCAAATAGTTGGATCGGGTTGTGTGCATGACACTTGAGTCCGAACGAGACAGTGGTCCGAGGAGACAAGAGGTGCATCCACTGAGACGGAATATCCGTCCGGAAGTGTAGTCAGCAGAAAGTCCTCGTACGGTCCTCTATATCTGGTATTTTCTTTGGAGAAAGTACCGGCTGAGAGATCCATAGGTCAGTGCAAATTTATGAGCAGATATCGATTTGCTGCGTAGTTATTGATTCGAGAACTGAGCCACTCACGATGGTGGGCGTTAAAGTCTCCCAAAATAACTAATTTTGCTGTGGGATATTGCCCTAGAACTTTGTCAGTCGTCTAACTCAGGTGCGTGAAGAGTCGAGCAACGTCGAGCAACGTCAAAGACATGTATAGGTCCTTTCAAATAGGTATGTAAAAATCGTCATACTGTGTTCTCAATCCGCAAAGATATTGCGTAACACATATAAAAGAAATACAGACGAATTGAGTAATTTCTCCTTTTTTTGAAGTTGATTAAAAGTCACATGAATCAATAAATAAACGCAAAAGTTGGAACACAACATCGCAAATGCATCAATAATTATTATCAGCATAAATTTATAATAAGAAATAAACAAGTAGGATTTTTTTTTAGATGAGATTGAATCCTGAGCAAAGCAAGGGATTTTAAGGCACGAAACCCAAAAAAATCCAAATTTTCGTGTTGCAGTGGAAACCCTCTGCCAAGACGGACGGACAGACGCAAGATTCGTGCGGGAGTACCACAGGGTAGCTGCCTATCACCTACATACTACTCCAAATACACGGATGATTTATCTGCGCTTAAGAAAGTAAAACTGTATCATTTGCAGGTGATGCAGCCTACTATGTAGCTGGTAGGAATTTAAAATAATCAGCAAAAAAAATGTAGAGGACACTTGACGCCCTTCCCGAATGTTGATTAATGTAGGGAAGTAACAAGCCAATGACGGCATTTAAAATGGCTTCTAAATGTCAAGTGCTTAGTCACTATCGATCGCGGCCTCACGATGAACGCCTATGTGAGCGATAACGTGTGTAAGGCGAAGGTAGCTAGATGCAAACACCAGTCAATATTGACTTCTAAACTCCCAACAGGGACCAAAGTCGGAATCTAGAAAACATATATTAGATCCCGACTTACCTATGCAGCCCCAGCTTGGCGCCATCGGATAAATATCAACCCAAAGACCTGACTCGTCTTAATGAGCAGAGTTGCAGACTGAGAAATAGTCCAAATGACTAGACACTCATTCCCTACAGACAGTTCCTACCATAAGGCAGGAAAGCGAGACGAAAAACAACGCGCTAGCTTTGGCGTATTCCCGTCTTAAATCTGTCCTCCGTTACTACAGTACGTTCTCCGGGTAAAGTGAAACTCAGAGAAAACGAAGTGCTAAAGTTTGTACAGCTAATATTTATGGAACATCCGATGCGATGAATATCGAAACAGGGAAATGCGGGTGACAGCGCTACAACAAATTAGGGAAGGAATGGGTGGGTATTGACGATTTTGATATCGATGAAATAAAGGAAAGGCCAAGATTAAGAATATTAGGAGAGTATATTACGTAGAACTTAACTCTTCTTAAAACATATCAATCAGCTGCTCTAGTAATAGTGAAAAATGTTTTAAAATTCTTTTTTTGATTAGTCCCGAACTCATTTTTTGGAGATTTTAACCTGTGGTTATTACAAACCAAAACTTCCAACTGCGCGAAAAACTGGTGCTCAAAACGTCAGTGCGTGTAAATGACCATCCTGCGGCATGCTGCCATGCCAGTTATTGGTGGCGAGATTTTAGTGCCGCATAGTTGTTATCGTGTAGGTAAACTTACCATATTATTAGCTCAAAAAGTATTTGACCTGCATGTTTACAATTTTGTTTGAATTTTAGGGACTCCCAATTGATTAGAATAATAAATACAGAAGGGACTTATTCAATAATACATATAAGTATTTATTTCTATTAAAATAATGTAACTTTATATGCATTAATGCAGAGCCATCAGAAAATAAATGACTTACATACCTACAAATTCTAAGCCAACTTATGAGCAGATTTTGCCAACTCAGTGGATACCTTTTAGCGGACAAATTTTGTTGTTAGTGGCTAGTGCATTTTTATTGTGGCTAAGGTTGCTTCAGTTATTTCTTTATTAGTAAGGTACGATATTTAAGCCACAATCAAAATAATAAACAGTGGAAAAGGTTTATGGCAACTTAAAAAAAATGGCGTCAGTCATATTACCACAGACTAAGTACGTACGTAGTAATACTATATCTATGTGCCGCAGGCAAATCGTATAATTCGCCGTTTTACAAGATGCCTAGGCAGATCGTAAAGTATGGCATAGAAATTATCATATAACTGAACAGATTATTATATAAAGCTTGGCTGGAACACTCCGCTCGCTTCGCTCACTCCGCATCTACGTTTACAAAAGAGAAACTGAACCTAACCTAACATGCATGACTTATACAGTGCGATTTCTGTTCCTTTCGTTTCCATACTTAACGATCTGCCTAGGCATATTGTAAAACGGCGAATTATTCGATTTGCCTGCGACATATGCATATTACATAATTGACGTTTTACCTAGCAATGTCATTCATTTGACAACCGGTTTGGCCGAGTGGTTAGTGCACCTGACTACGGAGCCGAGGATCGCGGGTACAAATCCCTCTAGGAGCAGATATTTTTGTGACGAAACATTTGTTACCGAATCATGTTATTTGTATCGTTGTTGTTCCTGGTCACCATATAACAAGTTTATTACTTAGCCTGTGGCCAGAACTATCTCAGATCTGTTCTGTTAAAGTATGAAATAGGATAGGAAGGAATATTGGGTTTGTGAAATAAAAAAACAGCTTACATACATTTTTGAATATAATCACAGAATCACTAAATCGAAGAAAATCAGCAAAGTTTCCCAACAGGTGGGTCTTAAAATGAAAATCTAAAATTTAAACGGTCAAATCCGAGATTGAGTTCTAGTGCAGAAGTTATTTCTGGTTCAATATTATCAGTCATGTAATATTGACCAACTTCAATAATTGCAGAGGAACATAGCAAACAATGCGCCATATTTGCTAGCCTGAAAATGATAAATACAACTATGTAGATCAATAATGGTGGGCAGCGTACCAATTGCTCAGATGACAGATATCCATTTGCAAGCATGAGCATACAAATCTTAGAATGTGCTCAGACAATATTATTAAGGTAAGCAAGCACAGCTGTTTAAAATAGCATAAGTACAAAAAACCGTGTGGCCGTGTAGTTTCTGGCAGAGTAGTAGAAATAATTTGCCCCTACCTGGAGTGATCTACTCTCATCGTGGATGTCAAATAAGGCGACTAAGAAAATATCTGTATTTAATTCTCCTCAACCCGTTTGGCCTGCGTTGGGAGTGTAGGCCAAATCCTCCGTCTGTCTCCGGCAGATGATAGAGGGTTATGCTCCTGCAATGCAAACTTAAAATGACATGATTATGAAGTAAAAGAGCATCTGTGTGTATGTCTACAGTTATATGGTACCATTACATTTATTTATTCATAAAAAAACTGTTTGTGTGTCTCATACATACCTGATTCCATAGAAAATAAAGATGTGTTTTAAACGACGAAATCCGAGAGAAATCAGGTCCAAGTAACACAGCCAAATCCAATATAATACGCGAAGCAGAAATGTCCAAATAACAAAGCAGGGGCCGTTCGTAAGTCACTGATAAATCCAAAAAGCACTTCGTTCACGGTAAACCAAGAACCTTATGGTAAACACAGAATGACAATTATAATATGTAAATAGTTTGACGTTTAATAGTACCTACGTTTAGAAATCACACGTCGGAATGGTCGATGGTCAGGAGCCACAAAATGTATCTTCGATTAATATGAAAAAGTTAAAAAAAAAGCTCTTTTTATTAATAATTACGTAGAGGTGTCTTTTTGCATAAAAATAAGGCTATATTTTTTTATAATTATTACGAACATTTTGAAATATAGTTATATATTTTTAGAATACTTTGTATTAGGTTTCAGAATGAACTCATAATGTAGTACCTAATTGTTGCCTGTTTAGCAATGTGGCATAATAAAATATTGTTTTCTACAAAAAAATACTGAATTTATCGTAATTTTAGTATTTTTCTAATAACCTCTAGATTTTTCCTCGATTTTCTAAAATGTGTACAAGGTGCAGACCGGGTATGAAACGTCTCCTTTATAAGAAAAAAAATACATCAGACAAGGCTGTATGGACTAAGTCCATGCCTGCCGCATTGGCAAACAAAAACAACAAAAAAATATATTTATAAACAAGTAACCTAAAAATGTTATTATTTTACAACTGTAACCATATTTTAAACACTACAAAATAGCTGTTAATATTAAAGATGTCTGAAAATAAGTTAAAGGTCAATAGCGAAATGATATGCGGTTTGTAAGTACCAATTTTATTAACTCCATTCATAACCTTAACAATTCGTACATTCTTATTCATTATCCTTATTACTTGCAATTTCAGATGTGAAATTAACCAAAGTAAATACTGTTGTCCTCGCTGTGGCGTTTATTATTGTTCACTTGACTGTTACAAGTCTGTGAAACATGTTCAATGCTCAGAAAGTTTTTATAGAGATTGTGTGAATGAAGATTTGGCTGCTAATCATACAGATGACAACTCTAAGAGGCAAATGATAGATATACTAACCAGATTGCACAGCAAAGACTTAGATGATTCTGAAGATGTTGATCAGTTGTTAGACGATCTAGAAAATGAGGAGGATTCTGATGATGAAGATGGTTTAGATCTACATGAAAGAGTAAAGGATCTGAACCTAGATGATCCAGACGCTATATGGAAAGCTTTGACGCAAGATGAAAGAAATGAGTTTGAAGCTTTGTTAAGTAATGGTGATGTTGCGTCAATAGTCCCGCAATGGGAACCTTGGTGGACATATAGAAAGAAAGAAAAATTAGTTGAAAGTGTAAATAAATCAAATAAAGAGAAAGCATCATTAGAGAAATGTCCTCAGCTAAAGGAAGTGGCAAAATTTAGCACTCTTACGGTAAAAAGATTAAAATGACATAAATAAACATAGTTGCCTCAGCTTTTATAGTCACTGCCAAAACACATGCTTCTGTTTGTCAAAGAAGGCTTAGGCCCTAAGCTCATTACACGGCCTAGTGCGGGTTGGTGAAAGTTGTAGGGGTACTGGTCCATAAGGCCTCTGACTTGGCTTAACAGTTGACAGCGAAGGCCAATGGTTAAAATGAGCCCTCCGATACATCAAGTATCAATATTAATAACCTCAAATAGGAAGTAACTGCAAGCCTTTAAAAATATCTGTACACTGAACTTGTCACTCTCCCCTAGTTTTTTCAGTGGTTGGCCCTTTTTCAGATTGCCTATTATTTTGTAGCATTACAATAATTATTCAATTATAGACTAGTTATAATTTGCTGATGTGCCATCATCCTTACATTAGTTAGTCTTATTATTTGGCATTTGATATAGTCCTAAGTGCTAAACATTACTATATAGTCGTATTTTTTTAATTAGAGGAAGCCAACTGACAGTTGCTAGTACTGTTTCATCAAAAACTGACAACAAAATAAAAGTCAGTTGATATCGTCTAATTAAAAATAAGACTATAGTTACATTGACATAAGTTTTCCACACTAAGCCTCATAATTGGGCAATTGTACCTAGGTAACCAATTCACATGTCATTGGTAACACATACCACTTCAGCTGTGTGGGAGGTGTCTGATATTATTCATAACCTTATTTAACCTGAAATTATTTGCCATATCAATCAGCTCATGCTTTTGCACTGTCGTATCCTGCGACTAAGTGTCTCCTTGGCTCCTATGCAGCCCCTTCTCAGGGCATTGCCGGTAATGCCAGTATTGAAGAAATAGTTGACAGTGATCGGTTATTATGCTTGTGCAACAGGTGTTCGTCAAAGGATGTAAGAGTAGTCTTGGTTTGTCTGCAATCCATTTGTTCTACCTACTGTTTGTTGTACAGTTGTAAGGTTCTGTCACATAACCACGTTTTGAGTTGGATGAATGGGATTGGTACAATTGGTCTTAGTGACCAATTCTCTCTTTGCCAACTGATCCACAGCATCATTGCCTATAGAACATAGCAGAGGTGGCTCGTGACACTTTTTTACCACTGGTAGGCAATCACCTCCCTAGGCGAACTGTTTCAGAAATGGAGAATCGAAGTCAATCCCGACAAAAGCTCTGCCATTCGCCAAGGTAAAGAACCTTAGGCCGCCCTCCGCGGCCATCTCCCCTCTCACTCTTCAGTCGTGCCGTTCCCTGGCAAAACAAGACCAAATCACTTTTTTTTATTCTAATAAACAACTAAAATTAATTCGCCTATTCAGATTTACAAGTTGCGTTTCCGTGCCACATTTTTGTGACCCATGGCCTTTATTTCAAACCGAAATACTAAAATCTTTTTGCACTGTTCAATCACATCACAATAATCAAATATTATTTTGCTATACTTATTAGACACTTACAAATTGTTTATGTAGGTATGTACTTATTAAATTTGTTTACCAAAAACTCGCGGGCACGAACTTAAACATTTGTTGTGAGAAGCGGCACAAGCGCGTGCCAGCCGGACCGAAGGTAGAGTCAGGCTAGTAACAGTATATTGCTTTACATACGCTCGTGAGGAGCGGCGCTCAACATTTTGCTAATTTTTCATACAAATTCTTCTGTTTCACGTGTGAGGCGGTGTGGAACTCTCTCTTTCACACTTATTCATTTTACCTATAAATTTCTGTGCTAAAATTCGTTTCATGGGAGTGCAATTGCTTGCTCTCCTCTCAATGACTCAGTCTCAGTGAAATTTCATACCAAATCTTAAGTTAACTGGGTGTGTACTGTTGTAAGTGAAATGCTATGTTAACATAAAGAATAATCAAAGCATAGTAATTCATTAGATGAAAATTATTTCAGCATATTAATATATGCTGAAATAATTTTCATGGATGACCCAAATGTTAATAAGAAATTCCTGCAAGAACTAAAAGTAAAATTAAAAACGAAAGTGATGTAGATGGGCCAGTGCACCGAGAATATTAGTAGTTATGGTCCGCATACTCCTCACAATACTTTTAAAAAGGCCATGAAAGCTTCACAGTGGAACATTGTAGGCTTTTTAAGGTTACTGTTATACCTATTCCGCTATAGCCCTGCAAAGATTATGTAAGGTTTTCTGGATGAAATACGATATTACGAAAACGAAGTTTTGTGTTTCATCGTGTCATACCTCCCCAATGTCTTATCACTTGACAAGGAAATTTCATGCTTTGTCCTGTGGGTCGGTCGCAAGAATGCAGAACTCCAACAAGAGCGACTCAATACAGCTTTCCAATGTTGTATTGAGCAAACTTCATTTCATAAAAAATAAAATTGGTTTTCAGGATGTCAAGCTGATAACGCGAAAAGTTCATACATTGTTTAATGTAAATTGCTTCACTTCAAACAAACAATGAAAAGTTTTTCATTCAAACACAATCATCGTTTTAATGTTCTGTGGTTGGGGTTATTAAAACCAGAACATAATAACTTACAATTATTTCTTTGAATGGTACTGATATTGTCTTACGAAAACCCATATATTTAGATGAGCTAGGGTTTTCGATCAATGAAGAAATTTTGATCAAAAATCTTTGCCAAGATTCTTATTTTTTTATATTTGCATTAAATTCCTGGATAACTGGGAAAAGTCAGGGAAATTCGATTGCAGTTAAAAGTGGCCACCCTGTTAATTTGCAATGCAAAAAAGGGGAAAATGCATATTGCCCTGTGCATTGTACACTAAAAATGCCAGAACAAAGCCATTGAAGCTTGTTTTACCTCTTAAATATAATTTCATATTGTTTTTCAGAATGTTCAACCATCTCCTGCTATAAGGTACAATATAATCAATGTTCTAGCATCCTATGCATTTATCATGAGATACTTCAATGGAGATGTAGATGCAGAGGAAGCGGCAACTTGTATCTTAAACATTTGTGCCAATTTGGACACAAATTATAATTTTGAAGACCCAATAATAGCTGTTGAGTCAGTTGCCCAAAAGTGTTTTCAGGTCAGTTTTAAACTTAAGACACTTATTTGGTATTGGTTATTGCTACTTCACTCAGCTTGCTTAGTGTTGTCAACTTTGCTTCGAGTATCTAGATTAAGCAGTTTTTTGATATTAAAAGAAGAATGGGCAAAAGGCTATGGTTTTTGGTCCAAGAAATTATGCCCCCAGGGTGGACATATAGTGAATTTGGAAAAATAGTTTCATAATTCTTTTTCTATTCCACAGCATACGAGATATGAAATTATTGTAGGTAAGAAATATTAAAAGAGGAAAGTCTGATTGAATATTTTATTTTCATTCTATAATCACGAAGATTACTTTATTCACCATCAACCATATAATAAATACTAATTTTCATGCATTCAGCTTTAATAATGATAGGTTTCCATATAAATCTTCAACCCTATTTACCCCATAACAGGAACCTCTGTGCAAAATTTATACCTGATCAAATACAAAACTAAAATCTAAGAACAGTTATCTAAATAACATTGTGAATAGTTTATTTAAAATGTACAGCTCAATTACTGCAGGATAGATTTTTACATAGTACACAAAAAAGATGCGATTAAACTACGACCCTAGGGGCAGACTTTGATTTCTTTTGGACCAGGTTACCCACTCCTTTAATATTAAGTATTTACTAATATGTATTTGTATATTTATATATGCATATATACTACTTGCGGCCCGGCTTCACACAGGTGGACTTTTATTTTTTAAACATTTTGGAATAAAGGTTGTTATGAAAGTTCAATTATTGACAATTGATATAACAGTTTAATTTATTATTTTCTTTTGATTTGTTGCCTTATTTCGTAAATTAATGTTTGGTTGCCAATAAATTGCAGAAAACTAATTATTACATTATTAATATATGATAATTCTTTTTAAATTTTGCAATTAAAGCACTTTAATTATTTATTTTTTAGTTACCCCGGTATGTACGCGAATTTAGCTTAGCGCGATTTTGTCTCGAACGCATGCCCCGCGTAAAGCGGGGGCACATTGTAATTATGTGGTAGTGTTTAAAATTTGAATTATACGCTTTTTAAAATTAATATATTTTACTAGGAAAATTATGATTCAGACTTAAAATATGAAAGAGGCAAAATGCAATCAGATAAGATCAGAGAACTTTATTTATAGTTTACCTAGTGGCTTTTTTTTATATGAACCCAATTCATAGTTTTCTTGATTAAAAATAAGACAAGTAAGAAAAATAGGGTGTAACAGATTACTTGAAGTTTGCATTTCAATTACAAAGCAATTATTTTGATGTCTAAAGCTAGATTATAATTGAATTAATCGGACAATTAAATATTGGTAAAATAAGTCATAAGACTAGACCAGACATAATATAAAAACAGTTTACACCATCACTAATATTAATATTATTTTTATTTCAGAGTGAACTTATAGAAACCGACAATGTGTGTCTAAGTGTTATGAAAAATGACTGTTTTCAAATACTTCAAGGACCCAGCAAAGAAAACAAACATTATTATAGCAAAGCAGCACTTTCAAACCTGCACAGTATATTTGAAAGAGCTAAATCAAGTACAAAAATATCTAAAAGTAGAGATGAAAAATTCAGCAAAAACGAATTTAACAAGAAGTTTCCAGAACATCGAAAAGAACATTTGCCTAAATTAGATATATCAAAAGTAAAAAAATCTTTGAAGAAATTAGAATATTATTTGTCGTATATTGAAAGTGGTAGTATAGACTGATGAACCACTTATTAGCTTAATGGACGACATACAAAAATAATATATAAGTTAAAAGCATTCCATTTTTAAATATACTGTTTTTTTTACTATAACCACTGCCCAACACTCTCTAGTGTCGACCTCACCTCCCCTCTATTAAGGTCCTGTTACCGCTCGTGTAGAGCAAGCACAAATTTGCGCGTTGTATGAAGTGCCTAAGCCGTGCTACAACTTGAATTTAAATAAGTACCCAAATGGTGCCAGCAAGACCCTATTACTAAGTCTACGCCGTCTATCTGTATGTCTGTCTATATATTTGTCCTATCCGTTAAATCTTTTGAACTTTCATAAGTTATTAGTATAGTGGATTTCTAAAATTTGGTATATTGTTAAAACTGTCAAACTTGCTGTGATTGTAAACTCATAATAAAAACCGGCCAAGTTTGAGTCGGGCTCACCGTTGTGTGATTGTAATAAACCCTCGGTGCGTGTTTTCGACTCGCTCTTGCTTTTTTGTTGTTTGTGAAGCACGTGTATTTTGACAAATCTTTAAAATGTAAAAAAATCTGTTAAGCGTGCACTTATGAAGAGACGTAGGCAAAGAGATAGCGCTATATAATTGCTAACTAGTGTGACGGCGACAGCGAGCCAACGCGAATGTCTTTCGAAAAATCAATAAAATATCGTTTATAAAAAAACCTCGATAGTTACCAAAAAACTGGTTTGAGCATATAAAGATATTGTTATTGCCAGTCAATTATTTATGAAATAATCGCGAAATAGGCTTTCGTCTTTAATCTTTAAAGATTTAACAAAAATTGTGTGCACAACAAGGTTTTTTCGAAAAATAAATGTTTTGAGTGAAATTTCAAATATCGTGTTTAGCGATTAAAGAGAGTCTATTTCAAAATATTAAACGCATAAATAACATACAAACTGAGATCTAGATCGACAAACATGACCAATTTGACATATACAGACCCTTAAAGCATTCAGTTAATTTTAGAGGTTCTGCCAAGTAGTATACGATCTATAACCATTCGTCAAATATTCTACATTTTGTTTTTTTTATTGTAATGAGAATAATGACGCAAAATACTTCGCAATCAGATATTACAATTACTAAGAAAATGCTAAGATCTCAACTATAATACTAAGATTCTTACCGAAGTCTGAAGATAATACCTATTATGGAACTAGCCAAGAAATTAATGTGCAAAGGAATATCCCATAATAGGAATTTCTATGCTTATGAAATGTAATTCTGGAATACGTTTAATATGGAGGTAATAGTATTTTTATAGACGAAAACACTCAAGTTTTGCTTATTTTTATAAAAAAATCGGCCAAGTGTGAGACGGACTCGCGGACGAAAGGTCATCTATAAAAACGGCAAAAAAATCACGTTCGTATATGAGAGCCCCACTTAAGTATTATGTGAAATTTCAAGCGTCTACTTGTTACCGTTATCAATATCGAGCAAAAACGTCACGTTTGTTGTATGGAAGCGCCATTCAATATTAATTTTATTCTCTTTTTTAGTATTTGTTATAGTGGCAACATAAATACATTTTCTGTGAAAATTTCAACTGTCTTACTATTACGGTTCATGAGACAGACGTGACAGATAGACTGACGGACAGCGGAGTCTTAGTAATAGGGTCCCGTTTTTTGAACCCTAAAAAAAGGGTATAAAATAAAACGAAGTAACACCTTTACCACACTTTAATTCCAACAACAATTAGTCAGGATAAGAGGAATGTCTGGAACAATATTAAATACATACTTGTACATATAACGTCACATAATTTCAACATCTCTGAATAAGTCTTACATCTATAAAGGTACATAACAGCCATAATTATTTATATTCAATTGTAATACTTATCACAATAGGTTAAATTATAGTATAACAAGATATTTGACATGAAAAGTAGAAAAAGTATTTTACTTACATATTTCTGACTAGAAATATAAATTTAGTTTTATTTGGAAAATATATTCTAATTTCTCAATAAAAAAAAAATACGTTTTAATGATTTCTTGTTTGATAAAAAGATATAATAGTCAAAAGTACCACAGATAAAAAAAAAAAAACTGGACAATTGATTCTCATTGTACCTAAGATAATTATTGAAGAAGTTTACAGTTTTTGAAAAGAAAATGAAGGAGGCTCTTTACATTATTTGTAAAAACAATAAAAAAGTATTTGTTTGCGGAGATTTTAATATAGATTTCTTAATAGAAAAGTCCTCCTTAGGCATAAAATTAAAAAGTCTATTTCAATCATTCAACTGTAAAAATATATTTCTATCACCGACTAGAATAACAGCCAATACAGCAACATGCATAGATAATATTTTTACAGATTGTATTACAGTTACAAATAAAAGTATTATAAATAACCTTACTTCTGACCATTGTGGGCAGTTAGTGCAAATTGAATTTTTAACCGAGAATAAATGTAAGGAAAAAATTGTTATAAGACCTAACACTAAACGACACTTGGAAATATTTAAAAATAATTTATTGTAAAAACTTCCGTCTTTTGTTGAACATAATGATCCAAATACACAATATAATATGTTTTTTAAAGTTTTTAGTGATGAGTACGACTCTGTATTTAAACCAAAGTGTGTCTTAGCTAACCAACGTCCATGCTTTACTGTGGGCATCCATGTAAGCAGAAAACGATTGTATGAGTTATATAGTGAAAGGAAGTTTAATATTAGTGTAAAATTTAATGATTATGTTAAAGAATACTCTAAATTATTTAAATTAATCTGTCTATAGCAAAATCACGTGTTTTAAGTGAAAAAATTAAAAAAAGTAATGATAAAATAAAAACTACTTGGAGTATTATTAATGCTGAGACTGGAAAATCAAAATCTCATAAAACTGATTATTGTCTAGAAGTTAATGGGACTATTTTTAACTCAGAAACAAGTATTGCCTCATTGTTTTATAAATTTTTCCTCGATATTCCATTCTCAACCACCAACTCACTTAACTCATCTCCATTAATAGCAGAGGCTCTGTTAAAAGAAAATTTAAAAGAATGCCCAAAAGAATTTAAATTTAGACATGTAAATCATAATGATGTTATCAAAGCATTAAATTCTCTAAAAATAAAAAATACAGCTGACCTCTGGGGCCATTCAGTTACCTTAGTAAAAACCATAATTTCTGTGATTGCTCCCCAACTAGCTATAATGTTTAATAAATCTATTGATTGTGGTGTATTTCCTGATTTAATGAAATACAGTAAAATTATACCTATATTTAAATCAGGTAGTACTACTGACCTCTCTAACTTTAAACCTGTTTTCAGTAAAATCTTTGAAAAACTGATCTTAAATCAAATGAGTAGTCATTTTACTTCACAACTGACTTGCAAACAGTTTGGGTTCACAAAAGGTTGATCAACAACCGACGCTGGCGTTGAGATTATTCAGCACATATTTGATGCATGGGAGGCTTCAATGGATGCCTTGGGTGGTTTTTGTGATCTATCCAAGGCATTTGATTGCGTCCAACATGAAACCCTAACTAGGAAATTACAACACTATGGTATTAGGGGTACTGCACTTAAACTCATTAGCTCGTACCTGGACAATAGGATTCAGACGGTTGATATAAATAAGAAGCGCGCCCCTGGATCTAAAATTAAAATGGGCGTTCCACAGGGCTCCATCCTGGGGCCATTCCTATTTCTTATATCCATTAATGATCTGCCGGAGGTCGTTAAAAACAATCACGAGATAGTGTTGTTCGCAGATGACACATCACTTTTGTTTAGAGTTAAAAGACGCGAAACAGTTCTAGATAATGTAAACAACTGTCTGTCTAAAGGTGTCCACTGGTTCAATATGAATAATTTGCTTTTAAACAGTAACAAAACTAAATGTATTAAATTCTTAACGCCAAATGTTAGTCAAGTAAGAACCAGTGTATTTATAAATGGGGAGCAATTAGATGTTGTAGATAGCGCTGTATTCTTAGGCATTACTTTAGATGCAAAACTTCAATGAGGCCCACACATAGCTGGATTGGCGAATAGACTTAGTTCTGCAGCTTTTGCGGTTAAAAAGATTCGTCACGTCAACGACGAAGCCACAACCCGGCCAGTATATTTTAGTTACTTTCATAGCGTGATGTCCTATGGTATCTTATTATGGGGACACGCAGCTGATATACAGACAATATTTGTACTGCAGAAGAGGACTATTCGAGCAATATACAATTCATCTAACAGACACTCTTTAAGGGATAAATTTAAAGAGATCAATATACTAACTTTACCTGGTCAATATATATTTGATAATTTAATATATGTTTATAAGAATATTAATCTTTTTAAAAAAAATAGTGATGTTCATAATCTAAATACAAGAAATAGACACAAACTGGCTCTGATCGACACAAGGCTTGAGAAAATTGATAAATCATTTAAAGGACAATGTGTCCGTTTTTACAACAAAATCCCTGCAGAAATATGTAAACTGAATTTAAAAAAGTTTAAAAATTTTGTTAAACAGAAACTTGTCAAATATTGCTTATTATTCAATTAAAGACTATCTTATAGATAAAAACACATGGGAATAACTAAAATGATGTTATCATAGTACTTATATTTGGAAATGTACAAATCGTTATAATTAAAATTGAAAAGAGCGACAGCTCGAGAGTTTCTTTCGCCGTTTCTTCTCCCCACAACGCCATCTTGATTCCGAAACGAAATTTTATGAATTCCATGCATATTATACTGACGTCAAAAAAGTGATATTGTATCCTATTTTTGAGAAATAAACTATTTGAATTTGAATTTTTATAGTTTTAGAGAAAACAATTTTGATGCTTATTTTTGGCATAGCAATTGGAAATCTAAATAAAACATATTGAACTATTCAAAAGTAACAAATTATTCAATATATATATTGTCGGTTATAAGTATGTACACAAAAAATAAATTTTGTACTCACAAAACATTAATCAATATATATATATATTTCTTACTTTTAATAAGTTTACATTCATATTATAATGATATTTTAAACGTTTCTTTTTGTTTGACATGTTTTGATCAACCTCAAATGAATACACCAAAAAATGGATGTTAGCAATATGTAGTTGGTAACCCAAAAAAAACCTTCTCTGTAAAAAAATAAACACTAATGTGCCAAGTTTCATGGTGATCGGTCAAACAATATCCGAGTTCATATTCGGGTTTTTTGTTGCCATTTTTGCTATAACTCGGCCCTAGAGGGCGCTGTAGCACATAGGGCAGAACGTCTGCCTGATTAGCTAGTATTGTAAAAACATATTTAAAAAAAGTAGCTAGCTTTGTCATAGTACATAGAGAATAAGTAAATATAAGTAAATCTTTATACAGATTTCCCCGTCAACAGAAACACGCCTTGCGCTGTATGAGCGTACACTCCTACATAGAACTTAGTCCATTCTCACTAAATCATTCACAAACACCGGCTAGCGCTTTGTATCGGCTGCATGTAGGTAGTGTTACTTTTAGAGACGGCCGAGTTACCGTACTGCTCTCTTTATACTATGACTGTGTTGTTGACACGGATGCGGGTGTGGCATTCAGCTAAATTTGTAAAATTTTGTCTAATTTAGTTACAGTTCGAACCACGTTTCTCTTGGTTTATAGTGATATGACACGCTTATACACTGAGTCATATACGTGTTAAAATTAAGTTTATTTTTGCCAGCGGCTCCACCCGCCCTAAATTCGGTTATCGGAGTAGAACTCCTTAGTAATTATGCTAATGAAGTTTGCTATAGCAAGCTAAAGCTGTAGCTATAGTTTGTTTAAGCTCGGTTAGTTATTTCTGTACGAATTTTAGAATTTTTCACAATAAAAAGTAGTCTATGCGTTAATCTAGGGTGTCAGCTACCTCCTTGCCAATTTTATCAAAATTGGTCCAGCCGTTTGAGCGTGAAGAAGTAAAAAACACACTTAAACTTTCGCCTTTATAATATTAGTGATGTAATATCTATATAAATTACAATTTTTTATACATTTACTTAAGTGTACTTAGATATTAGAATTAGCTAATCCCGATCCCCAGTCAAATGAAAAACCAATCGGTGAATGCAAGCAAACGCATGCGCGTTGAGGGCCCAATAGGTAAATAGGAGACTGCTTTTTGCGCAGATGAACTGGTAATACCAAGATCAGTGTTTCGAACTGTACACATCATCATCATCATATCAGCCCATTGACGTCCACTGCTGAACATAGGCCTCACCTAACTTTCTCCACAGCGTGCGACTCTGTGCCACTTATAACCAACGGCTTCCCGCTACCGTTACAAGTTCATCTGTCCATCTAGCGGGGGGCCGTCCCACGCTACGCTTTCCGGTTCGTGGTCGCCACTCGAGAACCTTTCCCCATCGGCCATCGGTTCTTCGAGCTATGTGCCCTGCCCATTGCCACTTCAGCTTTGCGATTCGGTGAGCTATGTCGGTGACTTTAGTTCTCCTACGGATTTCCTCATTCCTGATTCGATCACGTAGGGAAACTCCGAGCATAGCTCTTTCCATCGCCCGCTGAGCGACCTTGAGCTTTCGCATAAGGTCCATAGTTAGCGGCTACGTCTCAGTGTCGTAAGTCATCACTGGCAACACACACTGGTTGAAGACTTTTGTCTTCAAGCACTGGGGTATTAAGGACGCAGTTTTCCGAACGCTGCCCAACCGAGTTGGTTTCGGCGATTTACCTCTTTCACAAATTGGACCTACCTAATCTAACAGTTTGTCCTAGGTATACGTATTCGTCAACAACTTCGAGTGTAGAGTTCCCAACAGTTATTGGAGTGGGTGCTACATGGCCATTCGACATGATTTTCGTCTTGTCCATGTTCATCTTGAGGCCCACTCGTTGGGCTTTCGAGCGTTGTGCTAAGGTCCTCCAACGATTCTGCCATGACCACAATATTGTCGACAAACCGAAGGTGGGTAATGTACTCGCCATTAACATTGATGCCAAAACCGTCCCAGTCCAGAAGCTTAAAGACACATTCCAACGCATTTGTGAACAGTTTCGGAGATATGACATCTCCCTGTCTCACACCTTTCTGCAGATCGGTTTCGAGTTCTGATCCTGGAGAGGGACTGACATGGTGGCGTTATATACAAGCATTTTAGCGCCTCGATATACCGATGATCAATACGGCATTTCTGTAGAGCCTGTAGCACTGCCCATGTTTCCACCGAATCGAAGGCTTTCTCATAGTCCACAAACGCTAAGCAAAGGGGCCGATTTTACTCTTCCGACTTCTGTATAATGTGCCGCAGCGAATGTATGTGGGGTACGGTACTATAGCCTCTTCGGAAACCGGCTTGTTCGGGAGGCTGGAAGTCACTGAACTTGCGAGCGAGACGGTTGGTAATTAATCTTGAAAATAGCTTATAAACTGAACTGTACACAATGAAATAAAAATCTTGAGTAACTAGAAAAGTTACATTGTCACGGAAAAACAGCTTTGTATGATTTTATCACTAAGTAAACACACAACTACTAGGGATATATGAAATTCTGTTCATCACTTTTACAAATACACAAATCTTAATAGAATAAAGAAAAACATGATAAATATACAATGTGTATATTCATTTGTTCTCAGTAGCTGTGTGTTTATGAAGATTGTAACGAGCGTATTTTCAGATCGAAGATGTAGTCGCAGTTTTTGCTAGCCAGAATTTTACCTTGATAGCTCAATGGTAGAGCACTGAGACAGAATATTAGGGTTGAAGGTTCAAGTCCTAACTCGAGGTTAGTCTCTTGACTGCATCCTTGCTATGAAAATATTTATTTATAATTAAGTATACACTTTATCTAAGTATTATACAATAAACGTAATATATGACGGTAATTGATTTCTTATTTTTATTTATCTTTTTATTTAAAAAACACTGTATAGTTTGCTTATAATTTTAATAGTTTCTATGTAAAATATTTAGAATGGTAAAAATTAGGAACAGCTACAGTATTCTCGATAAAAATGAATTTAGAGAATCAACCATTACTTTCAGTGTATTAACCATTTAGTCATTAACAGAGTATTAGTGTAGCTATTTTCAATGAAATTAATATAACAAATCTTTCATAATTGATATAGTTACGAATTTGAAAAAAACTACTTATAAAGAAATCCGATATCCTTATTATAGAATAAATAAATTATAACATTCATAAAATATTTAAATATGGTGACCATAACCAAATAAGTTCCATGCCCACAAAGTATCCACCAAGATTTCTACGCATACAAATAACTTTGTACTTATAGTTTTTATATAAAAAAGGACGATATTAGCTTATTAAATACATAAATATAATAAATTAGTATGCACATGAGTACAGAAATTATTAATTTAATAGGGAATTTGATTCTGATAGTATTGTATCATATCATAAGTTCTCGTTCTGAAGTTTAGGTAAGAGTTTCTTATAACTGAAAGCATAAAGGCAGCTGCCTCTTTCTCAGTTGAATTAGGAGCAAAACGGGAGCGTAGTAACCGTATCGTCTGCCCACGGAAGCATGGTAGCCCAGTGTCTAACATTAGAGATACCATAGATATTATTGCTTCTTGATAAGGTCTGTAAAAAAAAGTATGTATTCAAATCAATCATGCAGGAGTTTCCAATAATTCAAGTCTATAATTGATTTGAAGGAAGTTTTTGTAAGAAAGTGGAAAAACATACTAAGTAAATTTTTAAGGTTCAATTTTTGAAACGTTCTCATGAAAGTAAACCGACATAAAAAAAAGAATATATATATTATATGTAAAATTAATTATGGCACAACCATAACTAAAGATTCCAGTTTTTTAACTAGAATAATTTCTACCTTAATAATTATGTCTGTTATTTGATGCTTCCGTTATATTTCGTCAAGTCAGATTTGCATCGACTCGAAGGACCAAAAAATTATTAGAAAACCTATCGTTTAATTATTAAAACATTTATACTTAGAACTGAACTATTGTTGTTCCCGTCATCAGAAAACCAAGACAATTTATTACTAGTAGACGGTAAAAAAATATTCTTACCTAACAGCTAGGAACGCTTGCACGCAGAGTTCGCAGAACCAGCGGAAAGGTGGTGCCTCCATCTTGCCTCCCATCACCATAACCATCTCATCTGTTAACTTTATGTCCGGTTCGAAGCCAAGGTTCCCTCCCGGAGATGATTCAAACATGAATCCAAAATCTAAAAAAATATATCAATGGAATGGAAAATGGTACGCACGACATCTTGCCTCCCATCACCATAACCATCTCATCTGTCATGTGAACAAACCGAAGCAATAAAATTCTTGTGCCCTGCAGATCTAAGGTACTCGTGGGTGTAACTTTTGTACACGTAAGTGTAAAACTCGACCGGATTGAAATTCATTGGATTATTAAAAGAGACTCGTAAAACCACAAATTTCAAGGATTTTTGAGGTAAAATTAGTCTTAAATAAATATATAAAAAGTAAATCAAATTCGTATCATACTTATTTTTAAACTTAAATTAAACAAAAAGAATTTATGAAGACAACAGAAAGTAAAAAGTAAATATTTTTCGGTTCTTTAGCCAAAGGAACGATTAGGGAAGTAGTGCGGGCTATAAAACATTTAACATTGTGTGCTGCGGGCAGCCCCAGGTGACCACAATAAAGTGTATGAATATAACATATACATATAAATTTTTTATACCACTAAGGTGGCAAACAAGCTTACGTTCTGCCTGATGGTAAGCGATCACCGTAGCCTATGGACGCTTGAAACACTAGGGGTATCACTCGCGCGTTGCCGACCCTTAGAAAACCCAATTTTTACAATAATATAAAAAAATACGGTCAGTGGCGGGTCAGGGGTTTCGATTTCACCTTGTTTCCTGAGTGGCAGAT
This sequence comes from Apoda limacodes, assembly GCA_946406115.1. Classification (NCBI taxonomy): domain Eukaryota; kingdom Metazoa; phylum Arthropoda; class Insecta; order Lepidoptera; family Limacodidae; genus Apoda; species Apoda limacodes. The sequence continues at coordinate 17,991,732 of OX291559.1, forward strand.
GTTCGAGTCCGGCGCGTACCAATCAGTCTTTCTTATTTTCTCAAGCATATTGATTATTTATACCTGGTTTTTCGGTAAAGAAATCATGAAAAACCGGCATACGTCACAAAAAAGACGTACGTAAAGTACAAATTCCGCGCTAGGCCCTTATTGTGACTTATGGCCCAAATCATGCTCGTTGAGGGTAGGCCGTGTTCCAACGGTGTGGACGTATAAGGCTGATAATATACGATTATAAGTAAGGGGTGTCCATAAATCACAAATTTTCCGATTTTCCGACTTTCTTTCTATCATCAAGGAATTTACTAAAATATTTGTACAAACCTATATGAATGAGGTGTCCTTCCTTATCAAGCATGATGTTCCCGTTATGCCTGTCCTTGATTTGAAGCAGAAAGCCTATGACGCTGTACGCCGCCATTGACGTCACGAAACAACGTCTCGCAGCCTACAAACAACGATAATAGTCGTAGTAAACTTCTAAATTATGAAACTATCAATCACGGCTGCTCTAAAATAAATTTAGAAAATTATAGAATTCATCGCACCTTTGGTACGATAGCTAATTATCTTGAATTGTCTCTTGTAAAAATAGCAATTATTTTTTTTGGACAGAATCGGGACCGAAATGTTTACAGGGAGACAGATATTAATATAAAGTCCTAGTCACATTAAGTATCAAATGGATGGGCCCTTTATATATAACTTGTGTGACGCAAAATATTTTTCATCACACTTACTGGTAAACAGTGTCATTATGTTCAGGTAAAGCGGGTACTAAATTACACCCACGGGCTTTTTTTTAGTAAGATTTTCCTCAAGACAAAGCGGGCGTTCATATAACCCATGGGTGATAATAACATATTATTGTGAAACCTGTTCTGTGCGCACCGCGCGCACTCTACGTACTTTTTCTATTCTATCAAGTCAAAATAAATAAAAGCGCCATCGGTGGTTCAATATATGAACTACGCGCCAAGCTAGCAGTTTTAAGTTTTAAATTTAGCCAAAACTTTTTAATTCTCTGATAAAAGATGGCGTTTTACATCGCCAGAAGTTACAAACTTGAGTCACTAAAGCCTTATAAAAAGCCTCTCGTTAGAAATTTTCTCCTTACCACTCTTAATCGAAAATGTCCTATAAAACTTAATCTCGAAAGAATTATTTTGAACTACGAAAATATTTTGTACGTATGTATATCATCTTTACGCTTTAAAAAAGATTATTTAATAGAAATTACCTGAAACTCCCTAGTTGTCTCGTCTCCATATGTCTTAATGAAGTATTCGTACATCCCAATATCGGTCTGTCGCCCAAGTTGATCTCGCGACGTAGCGTTTGGAACGCATTCTATAACACCACACTGAAATACATGTAAAAATACAAGTTGATCTTTCAGACCATAATCCGAATGCCACGCTGAAATACATGTAAACATACAAGTTGATCATAAAGACCATAATCCGAATGCCACACTGTGATATATGTAAAATACAAGTTGATCTTAAAGACCATAATCTGAACAACACACTGAAATACATGTAAAAATACAAATTGATCTTTCAGATCATAATCCGAACACCACGCTGAAATACATGTAAACATACAAGTTGATCTTAAAGACCATAATCCGAATGCCACACTGTGATATATGTAAAATACAAGTTGATCTTAAAGACCATAATCTGAACAACACACTGAAATACATGTAAAAATACAAATTGATCTTTCAGATCATAATCCGAACACCACGCTGAAATACATGTAAACATACAAGTTGATCTTAAATACCATAATCCGAATGCCACACTGTGATATATGTAAAATACAAGTTGATCTTAAAGACCATAATCTGAACAACACACTGAAATACATGTAAAAATACAAATTGATCTTTCAGATCATAATCCGAACACCACGCTGAAATACATGTAGAAAATACAAGTTGACCTTCAGGACCATAATCCGAACATGAGAGGTCATCGCATCTGTGCTAGTGCGACGGCAAATAATTATGCGCGTGCAACAGAGATAAATAGTGACCGGTAATTGAACGAAATTCTTCCTGCTTAGCGTCCGTGCTATACCAAATTTGTAACTATGAGTTTAAACTTACACCCGGTGCAGTGGCGACCACTTTATACGGGAACAAATACAAATCGAGTCCGACTTGTTGAAATATATTTTTGAACAGCGATATCACTTGTAAAGCTAACATATCTTGTCTGACGTCATCGCCCACTTTAAATATGGCCGCCTGCCATGACTCTGCTGCTATTGAAGTGTAGCGATCTTTTCCCTCCTCCTAGAATGTAAAAATGAATGTAGTAAATAACTTTTTCAATCCAAGCCTTTTACCCTTAGTACGTAAGTCCGACTCGCACTTGACCCTTTTTTTTTCTTACATAAAAACCTTGCTCTAACAATAACACAACAAAAAAAAAGGAATTATCATATTTTTATATATAGATGTACATATAATTACTAAGAACTGAAAAAAGGTAAGAGCTCGTTAAAATATTATAATTTTGAAGTAATATTCAACAATAGTATATCCATACTAATATTTTAAATGCGAAAGTAACTCTGTCTGTTAATTCTTCACGTTTCACCGCTGTGCTGTACGGATTAAGATGAAATTTGGCAAGGAGATAGTTTGAGTGCCGGGAAAGGAGAGGCTATTTCAAAACGTCAAGTGTGAGACGGTTTTTTTGTGTAACTGAGTAGTTGCCGTTGAAATCCTTCACCGATAACCGAATTTAGACCGAAATTTTTCGTTTCTACCTTAGAATGCATTGCTGTCTTTCCGACTTAGCTTACGTTGTATTGTTGTCCTTATCGTCACAGATTTGGAATGAATCCTTCAAGCTTATTTTAATGTGAACACGTTTCGGTACGGTGACAGTATGGAAAGTGCATATCTTGTTGTTTATATCGATGAGAACAAGATATAAATAAATAAATTAAAACAGAATAATTACTTCAATGTCAACATGTAAATGACAATTACAAAAAAAGACTTTGTGTGGTTACGTGAGTATGGTGTTAACTTACGATGGGCGGATCCTCGCCTGATGCGATGGCCATAGCTACGGTTTCCATTTCGTCTATGCCATACCTTCGAACCCTGAACTTGGCCAAATATGGAGCCTTTGCAGCACTTTGCATAGGTGTACCTAGAAAATTTAAAACAAAATGTGTAAGATTTCGAGGGGTATATGAATCCGGACTAAATCTATTCCTACTACAAAATGTTTTAGTAGGACTAAAGACTTATCTATGCTTAAGCACAATTTGTTTAAAAAAAACTGTTTCTTGAGATATTAACACATTTCCTTACGTGACAGAAACCTAAATGCACAGAATACGTAATAGTACTAATGTACAAGAGACTCGATTCGTCTAAAAATGCGAAAATCCTATAAAAGTATACCTAAAATGATAAAACTAATTATATGAAACCTAAATCATTTTAATCAAATAAATAAAAAATATATATAACGCTTGTTGGGTAAAGATAAGCGATGACGCATTGACTTTCACGTGGTGTGATATTGACCTTGGTCCTTTGTAGATAACATAAACACAGACTGACGCCTAGGTTCCTAGTCTCGCCGCGACGCCCCCTACCAGTAGCGCTATAAGGTGAGTAATATAATTACGAACACGGACTGTACAACAACGCTAAATATATCATCGTGTCGAGCGGCTAAGAGTTATAACTCATGACACGATGATTTCACATGGCAGTCACGACGGCGCGGTAGTAGCGCAATGCTTTGGATTCACACGTCTCGTCGCGGCGTTCGCCAGTCATCTAATTTGGGTGCCGCTAACGGCCAGCAGTTCACAGTGCGCCAGGGCTATAGTCATAACGTCACAGATTTTATGTCTTGAAGAGGATAACCAGTGGCTGGTTACACACCCACATCATATAGGGGACATCCACTTCATAAGAGCCCATCGTCGCAAAAATGCTTCTGTTATGGTGTATTTGGACTAAGGGGCCATCCCTTTAATACGTTTCGTAAATTTCCGTAATTTATTTCCGTAATTTTAGACCACCTCCCCTCACCCTTTGTCACGCTTTTTACCCAAATTTAGTATGAAATTGCATGACCACCTTCCCCCTAAGCGCGTTACGTATTATATAGATAGCCCCTAAGGTGGCTTTTCATAATTATGTCCAGTAAGTCGTAACTCCCAATTTAAAGTAATGAAAGACCAGGGTCATAATAATGCGAATTCTTGTCGAGCTATTGGACAATGAACATTGATCACTTACCACTCTTGTAGTCTATGTCCAAAACCATTGAATCTGGATTTGAAGGCAAGTAACATCCTGGTTGGACCTGAAATAGGTAATTCCATATATATACTGGAATAATAACAATAAATAAATAAATATATTTGGTTATTACAAACAGTATCATATGGTCCCAAAATAAGCAAAGCTTGTACTATGGATACCAGACAATGGATACAAATATATATATATATAAACTTTTTTTGTAAATACATATATATTATACATAGAAAACACCCAGCATAAGCAAAACACAAATGTTCATCATATAAATGATTGTCTTGTGCAGGAATCGAACGCAAACCTTTCGATTCAGCAGTTGGGTCATTACCCACTGAGCCACGGATATATATAGAGTTATTGTTTTAAAAAATGGCGGCTAAAAACCATAACAAGATGGCAGCAATGTTCGAATTTTGTTTTAAACTTGGTATTATTGGTTACCTTGACATTTTTCAGTGCTTCTAAACACGCTCTTTTTCGTTCAGCTCCTTTCGGAAACGGTCGAATAATTCCGCTGATGTTCGTTATTTGACTGAAGAAATCGAATTCGCGTTCGTAGAAAGATTTCGCAGGGCCAGACAGGGAATCCACTATGCTTTTTGTTAGGCCGTTTAGGATGTCATACAGTGCCGCTGTAATAAAAGAAATAAAAAAAAACAAGCTTATAGAATATAAAAAAAAATATAGAAACGCAAGTAGAACTCGCCGCTAAAATTAAATAACAAAGCCGAATGCAAAAGTCTATTTTTGAAGAATCATTGCAGTGAGAATCGAAAACTACCAAACGGATAGAAAGGTTTTATTTAGGTACACAGTTTTGCTTCGGGATATACATATAATACTTATGAAACATTTTATTCTGGACAGGCGTCGCAGTTAATAAACAAATAAAACTAGGCAGTGTGTCTGTTAAACCGCTGCAGAGTGAGAAAGAGACAAGTGGGTGAGCCTATCGCACCAGCACTGTCTCTGTTACAGTGTATTTATAATAAGGTAGCTTTATATATGTTTCATAAGTCTTAATTCGCCAGCTTTAGGATAATAAGTGATGAAATAGAAAAAGACCAAGATAGAAAAATAAACAATCTTTGCAAATTCTCCATAGAATTATAGTTTGAATCACGGATATTGGGTTTTTTAGGTCATACGCGCACATCATATTCTCTTATTGGTCTGTAACCGCGCATGTTTCTTCTCGCGATCACCGATTGGTTTTCATTTGCACCGGAAGCCTAATTGATTGGCTAATTTCAAATACACTTGTGTGAAAAATGTGTTAAAAAAATTTAAATATTAACTATATTTTAACACTTATGTGTCTCAGTGTACCTGCGCACCATATAACCTTGAAACCCCAAGAGCCGTGGTTCGAATTGTATGTAAGGATTGGACAGGGAGATAATGAAGTACTTACGGTCCTTGTGATGCATCTCTTCATCACTGTACATGTTTGTGTGCATGTTCCATATCAGTTGATGCGCCACCACTTGTGATTTCTTAGCTAGAGACTTTATAAGCTCTGTAACGTAGCCCATCTGAAAGGACAATTATGTATCTGAATACTAAGCACTTTCAGTGTGTCCACTTGGAAAAAAAAAACTTTTTACGAATTTCTCTTTAATTTTGTGATTAGGAAATATAAACTTATTCAGCTAGATGGCGCTGATTGAAAATAGTACTTAGTAGCTGAAGTTAACAAATAGATGGCGCTCCGTGTTGTACATTGATTTTCTTTTCTAGCGTAATTTGCTTGAAATTCGAAAATCGTTTACCTGTTTCAATATATTTTTCTCGAAACAAAAAGAAGACGCTGATTAACGAGAATACTTAGATGCTTAAGTTAAAAAATAGATAGCGCTTCGTGTTTTTTAATTTTCTCCTGGTCGTGTAGCAAAAAAAAAAAACAGTAAAAAAAAGGTAGTATGAAAAGCCAAGGTACTTTGCGGGACATAATAATATATATTTAACAATCAAATGTTTTGTGTAAGCTTTTTGTATCATACCAATGTTTTTGACCAAGTTTGTCTGTGATGGAGCTGGGATTTATATATTTTTATCTTGCTTTTTAGGGGAAGAAGGGCCTGGTTTTTTGGGGAGAGGGGTGTTCGTGTCTACCTTTGCACCTACCTATGCGCCAATTTACGAATGTAATGTGGCATCTTAACACAACGGCTAAATATGTAACCTTTAAAAAAATAATGTCGTTATAACTCCTCCCCTAAGGAGAATATTTTTAAGAACTGTTGCTCAAAATGATTGTTATAATCAAAAGTACCTGTCTGTGTACCAAAAGGCTAGATGTAGAGATCATCGATTTGTGGTTTTCTTGCGCTAAATTGGCGGTCTAAACCGATCACTAAAGTATATTTCAAAAATGTACTGCATAAAAATAACAACACTAGACATTGCTATTTTAGGAATGTTATATATTGTTTCTGACGTACATATATAAGATTGATATGAGATTTAAGAGTATCTTTATTTAGAATTTTCTGCTATAATGCGAATAAAAACACAGATGTTTTAAACAAAATAAAATGTTCAAAAACTAGCTTATGACTGTTAATGTATATGTAATTATGTAGTACATTATTGAAATACGCTATTTACCTTTGCCACTCGAAAAAGGACATTTTATTTGTCGATAACATTGAATAAAACTCACTTTTACTCTTTACTACTCTTTGACTTTTTGAGTGAATAAAAACATTTTAAATTTGGAACAATTGTTTTAATTGTGATAGTGGTTGTTTCATGTCACTGTTCTTTTATCACCCGGTAATAATTACCGAGTATATACCAAAAACGTGATAATGATACTTTTTATTTCTCGCAGCCAATGGTATAATGGTGGCTATAAGAGTTAACAAAACGTAAAAAAAAATAATTTCAAACTCCTTTGTAACCCTCGCTCCGCTCAGGGTTCTACTTTAGAATCTCTCGCTTCGCTCGGGATTCTACTCTAGCATCCTTCGCTGCACTCGGGATCCAACTTAGTCCCTCGAAATAAATTCCCTTTTTTTTCACTTGCATAATCTACTATTGTTTAAATAGGAAATCAAAAATATCTAATAGTGGAGTTAGTTAGTTGCTAAATACCCCTTAATACTAGAGTTATACTCACAGTGTCGTGCCTCAGAGCTTGCACAAGCTGCGGTATGTAGGCGAGTACTGCGGAAGAAGGGTACGAAGTTAGCGTGCTCACTGCCGCTTGTGCAGACAGTGGGTGATGCGGGTACTGGCGACTGAAGTACGACAGAGCTTCTACAGGCGAGACCCGTGCCCATGTCAGTATATGCACCAACTGCAAACACAAAGTTTAAAACAAACATAACCCTCTACACTTGTCTAGAACACTATTGTTCTTTTAGTAAAATAAATTAATAATAAAGGAAAAATATTGAGACCAAAGTCATAATTGTTTTGTTTCAGTTCTCACCTCATGTGCGTCACTAAGCAAAGTTTCTGTGGTGACTAGATATTTAAGAGCCTGGGGCACGTGACACACAGCTGTTGGTTGCGCTTGCACTTTTCTTTTGATCTCCGTTACTATACTTTCGTTCTTCAATCTGCGGAAAGGAAATCATGTCATGACTAGTTTTTTTTTACGGTTGATGTTAGGTGTAAGCAAAAGTTTTATTACCTTGTTTTTTGGCAGCCTTTTATCTAACAATTACATTTTTCTGGATTTCAATTAGTTCGAATAACATACTTAACAGTTTATAAAGAAAAATGTTTTCTACCCCCCTACCTTTCTGGTAAGAACACTGCTAATACAGGGCTTATTTCCCAGGCCAGTTTGGAATAGTCCCTCCAAGTTTTTTCGGTGCTAGGCTTGGTTCGCCAGGTCGCTATATTGTCTTCACCTGGCACTGCTTGCTCGGGCCGTGCGTGAGGGTTATGCCATGTCACTAGGAACTCTATTTCAACAGCCTAAAAAATAAAAAAAAGCTAAGCTATTTAACAAATACAATACAAATATCCTTTATTGCACAAAACAAAAACACAAACTTATTGTAAAAATAATATTAAAAAACACGTACAACAGGCGATCTTATCGCCAGATGGCGATTTCTACCAGATAACCTATGTTGGTATTGATATACAAATTTAAAAGATTGGAATGGTAGGATGTGCAAAATTGTACAAAAACTGAAATAAAGATATAAGTACCATAGAATAAGAATAGTATAAATTACCAAATAAATAAATAACTACAAAATACATAAATACCCTTATACATAAAATATAAAATACATAAATTCCTTACATAAAAATACATAAACTACACATAAATAAAACAATCATAACTTAAATATTTAAGTGTCTACATCAGAAGAACAGAGGGAGCAAAACAACAAGGTTATGCGAGATTTAAAAAATGCTTTTTCACTTGTGCTTTGAAGGTTGTAAGTGATTGTGCTTTTCGGATATCTACTGGGAGAGAGTTCCACAATCGCACTGCTTGTACGGTGAAGGAATCATCGTAAAATTTTGAGTTGTGACTCGGTGTATTAAGTTATAAATTAGAGGAGGAACGCAAAGAGGCATAGTAACCAAAACGCTCTTTGAGATAAGAAGGGTAGCTAGGATTGAACAGCACTCAGTAAAGAAGTGATAGAATATGAGCATTCCGGCGAAAGCGAATTGGGAGCCACTTGAGCTTCACGCGGAAATTGGAAATATGGTCATATTTGCGTAATCCAAATATAAACCGAATACAGAGATTTTGTAGTCGCTCAAGTTTGTTTAATTGGTCTTCAGTTAAATCAGGATAGCTAGCATCGGCGTAATCGAGTATGGGAAGCAAAAGAGAGTGTGCAAGAACAATTTTAGTGTCCGTGGGTAGGAAATTTTGCAGCCTTCTTAGGGAACCTACAGCGGATAACATTTTCTTACTGACCTCGGCTATCTGTGAAGTCCAAGACATACTACTATCTATAATAATACCTAGATTCTTAACCTGGTCATTATAAGGTATAAATACATTGTCTACACAAACTTTTGGGAGACTAACCCAGTTTATTCTAGACATAAACTTTGGACTGCCTAGTATTATGGCCTGGGTTTTTGCTGGGTTTATTTTTATGCCAAAGGCTTTGCTCAATTCTGAAATTTTGAGGAGATCAGAGTTTATCAAACCTATCGTTTGAAATAAATCATCAAAAGTTGTTTGATTATAGACCTGGAGATCGTCTGCATACATGTGGTGGAGAGAAGAAAGTTGGTGAGTAATTGAATTAATAAAAATCGCAAATAAGAGAGGAGATAAAACGCTACATTGCGGAACACCGGCAACTATGTGGCACCAATCTGAAAAAATGTTATCGAATTTGATACTTTGCCTACATTACGATTATCATGTTAGCTTATATTAGTCCAAATGATGGACATAAGCCTTCTCCATGGCACGCCCTCTCTGCCGATTCCCAGCCTTCCGCATCCAGCCAACCTTTCAAGGTCATCGGTCCACTGAGCTCCACGGCTTCTAACGTTTCGCCTTCCCAAACTGGTCTAATTAAGAATGCAATATAGGCTAGATCGCGTAAATACTTCGTTTTTGTGCAAATTTTGTGACTAAACTATAGCACCTTAAGGATAAAAAGAAATATATGTTATAAGACTTGTTTTGTCTAGTGCATTGCGTTCCTAAATGATTTTCATTTATTGTATTTACTGCAATAAAAAATCTGGAAGTGACCAATGTTTCAACACTTGTGCAAATTTTTAAAGCGTGCATCACATTTGCTCGTAATGAAAGTTGGTTAAATAATTATCTGACTACAAAACGGTAAAAGCGGTAAATTCCATACAGAAAAAAAATTTAGTTTCAGGGCGGCATTATGGCATAAATGATTTATTTTTAGAACATTTACATGCACATCGATAGTATTACAGAAACTAGCGTGCTGGCCTATATTAATTACCCTCTTAATACGATAGAACATTGAGCCTGTAACTAATCATGTTTAAAGCAACTAAAACTGTGCTTTATTAAAGATGGAGCCACGAAAATTTTTCGAAATCCACTCCAATAACTAATAACTGACACGAGAAATTTCAATCAAGCTAATTTTTATTTCTGACTGACTATTGCAGTTGGCTGATGCAGCCATTACTGCTCCAACGGGCTTTTGGGGCGAGAATCTGAAGAAGTCTCAGCCCATATAGCGCCCAACGCTCAAGAGCTCCCCGCGGAGGAGCCTCGGCTTGGGTTGTCGCTCTTGGGGTCGTCCGTTCGCCCAGCGTGAGCCTCGAACCCGAAGGTGAGTCAGCGCCAGGAGGGGAGTTCTCCGTTACGCGGCCCGGCACTTTTTGATACCTCGTGTATGAGGTGGCATAGTAATCAAGCTAGTATGGCACACTCACCATAAGTTCCAAAATAAGGTTTCTCTTTCGAACGTAGTCTTTGACGTAGGTGTCTTGATTCTTGATAGGCGGTTTGACGCTGCGGTTCGAACGCTTGCCAGCTATACTGCCCGCACCGCTACTTAAAGTTGCTGTCGACATTGGTACCTAAAATTAGTCCAAATATGTACGACAACAATAATATATATATTAAACAGGGCAACAATTTATTTGTTTACATGTAGAGTTTGATTCTTGTAGCTAGTGAAGTGATTCAAGAAATCATATCCTGGCTTTTGAAAATATAAACACATATTTCTCGTTTAGTGTGGCGCAAATGGTAGAACGTTGGGCTGCCAGTCGAAGGTCCCGGGTTCGATTCCCGGTAGGGGCAACCAATATTGTTACAATTTAAAGTAGATTCGACTGTATTGCGTTGCGTACCGCGATAGGCTCTCACCTCCTATCAAATTAGTAGGACGAAATATAATAAGTAAAACGTGGATATTGCGAACGTTACATTTGAAATATCTCTAATCATCCCTGTAGGGATAAGTGTCGTGATGGTAAATAATAATTACTTTATTTTAATAGCAAAGACAAAAGTTTTGACCTTAAGCCAGCATTTAAACCTGCAACACTAAGATAACATCTTCGTGCTCTGCCACTTAAGCTGTCAAGGTACAATTCTGGTTGAAAAAAATTAAAGACTATATCTTTATCTCTTCTCTGGCTCTGTATAGAGAAGTAATTTATGCGGATCCCAGGGGCGTGGGTTCGATCCTCGCACAAGGCAAACATTAATGTGATGACCATTAGTGTTCTAGTATTTTCTATGCATAAAATACACACATATTTACAAAAATTAAGAGTTTAAGAGGCCGTTGACGTCAAGACTTTGGCCAATTCGATTCGTAGTAAAATATTACGTAAAAATGGCCGTAGGAGTGTTTTTTTACTATAAGACCTAGAGATATTTGAGGCTGCCCTCCCCATAGAGGCCTTTATGTAATCATTAAACGGCCCCTAAATATTATAATCCGTTATCTAGTATACATACTAGGTGATCAAAAAGTAGTAATAAATCGTATAAAACATAAGAACATTTTTGATGCAGAAATTTTGATGACGGCTCTGACTTGACATAAAATGAATGAAGTTTCAAAATGTGACTGTGTGTTTAAAAATACCTTTAACCTGCAAGCTGTCTATTTTTTTTTTGGATTTTTATGAATACTAGAAATATTTCTAGTATTCTAGATTATCATTACTTTTTGATCTCCCCTCGTATTACATGTTTTGCTTAGTTTAGGACATCATTGTAGGGCGTTATGTTTGAGTTTACCTACAGTGTTAATCCATCCCGAAGTTTGTCGGTTGCCAATGTCGCTACTGTTCAAAGATGAGCGATTGTCTAACGGCGAGTTTGAAGTGTAAAAGCTCTGCTGACTACTTGGGCCCATTAATTCAAATTCACCTGTAGAAAAAAAAAAACAAAAAATAAATAAACACCAAAAGCCTAAAAGTCCTGTGCCTAACATCCGAAAAACAAGTCAATATACTCATACATAGAATATTGTATAAGAAAAACAATTCTTTAAAAAATTAAATAAAAAATAAAGAAAAAACATAGAGCTTTAAATTATCATACTAGTATTAATTATTATTATTAAATCATTAAACCTAACTCACTAGTAAAACTATGCTAGTCCCAAAGCATTATATATGTATTAAAAATGTACTTCATTTTTTTAAAAGTACCTATGGAAAAAGCAGGCAAGTGTATATCATATAATTAATGAATAATAATACGTTTATTTTTAATAAGGGAACATCATTGAACTTTAAATCTTCATACTAGTATTATCATCTAACCTAACTCACTAGTTAAGCTATGCTAGTCCCACAGCCTTACAAATGTATCAAATGTACTCAATTATTTTTAAACGTTGCTATGGAAAAAGCAAGTAAGTGTATATCATATAAGTAATGAATAATAATACGTTTATTAAAAATCTTTATACTAAATAATATTTTTTTTTTGTTATTTTTAAGAACAGCTTTAGTGCAACCAACTATTCTAACCCAAAAATTAACAATACGTCACCATATTGAAATAGTGTAATTCACAAAGACAATAGTGACCAAACACCCAAGATCGAAAGTTTGTTGCACTGTACACTATTAAAAAGCGAAGTGCGAGTCGGACTTGCGCACGAAGGGTTCCGTTCCATTATCTATAAAAACGACAAACAAATCACGTTTGTGGTATGGGAGCCCCCCTTAAATATTTGTTTTATTTTAATTTGATTATTTATTTTTAATAAGTTAATATTTCAATAATGGGAGCCCTCTTAATTACTTATTTTAGTCTGTTAATTTGTATTTCTTGTTCTAGTTTTGTTATAGCGGCAACAGAAATACATCTTCTGTGAAAATGTTAACTGTCTAACTATCACGGTTCATGAGATACATGCCTGGTGACAGACGGACGGACGAATGGACGGACATGGAACCCTAAACATTAAATTTTAAGTAGTATATGTAATTATCAATAATAAAAATATAAATTTATATAAATTCCTAAAAATTATAATTTATTAATACATTATCTGATAAATTCAAACATTGTTAAGTGTATGATTAATGATACAATATTATAAACATAAATACTGACATCTTCATGGTTTTATTCCCCAGAAAGGGGTAACCAGTGGTTGTATATTATATAATTATACATTTATTAATACTAAGACATACCTAATATTTACAAAATCAGTGTATTATTTAATCCATTTAGTATTTCATACAAATTTTCATCCCCTATTTTGCCTTCAATGGGATGATTTTTCGAAAACGATAAAATACGTCAATCAATTTTCAACTAAAAGGTCAAATACCAATGTTTATGCAGTTATTTTGCATACAATCTTTCAACCCCCGCTTTATCCTCATGGGGGATGAATTTTGCAAAATCCTCTCTTAGCGCTCGCCTACGTTATAACAGGAACCTCTGTGCAAAATTTCACATCTCTAGACCCAGTAGTTTGGGCTGTGCGTTCATATATTAGCCAGTTTGTCAGTTATTCTTTCCTATTTATAGATAGATAAATCAATGTCAAATTCAAATAAACTTACCCCCAACATCGCTACTCTTCAAATACTTCTTATCCGAATGCATCAGTTGCCAGAACTTTATTAGCGAGATGATATCTTCTCTCAAAGCTCCAGAACTTTTTGAAGGGCATTGCAGCCCTCTACAGAAATAGTCCAAGCATGCGCTGTACACACGCTCCCTTAGTATGTTACGGGCTAAAGAACGGGGTAGTATATCGCCTTGTAACAATGATAGTCCACATGATAATAGTCTGTAATGTAAAATGGTCGACTTTAAAATGAATTTTTTGAACAAAAAAAAATTTCAAGATGTCGTAAGTCCAGCAGTAGACTTTTTTAGAACTAGTAAGTTTCTAAGTAACAATAAAAAAAAACGTATTCAAAAAGATGCACTAAAAAGGTAAAAATAATTATTTATTTCCGAAAATCTGATCTGAATTACAGTTTGTAGTTGGTGTCATGCAAATGAAGTGTGTTATAAACGGTTAGGTACATAGACACCCACTTCAAACTGTAATATAGATCAGTTTCTGGAAATAAGTAATTATTTTGACCTTTTTAGTGCATCTTTATCTTAAAGAACAAAAAAATAATTTTGCAAATCTATCTTTATATCACGGAACATATATAACAAAAATATAAACATCCGAATTGAGAACTTCCTCCTTTTTTGAAGTCGGTTAAAAAAATAAAATGTAGGCCAATGCCAATATCCCAAATCTTATTATACTAGACTGCAGAAGTGGCACATACTACGAATGCCAAAAAGACAATAACAAAGAAAAAATCAAACTAATTATTAAAAAAAGTTAAGAAATTAAAAAAAAATTTAAAAAAAGCTCAACATTGAGTTTACTGGTCGTAGATCTCGATATTTAGTCAGGGCACCCAATTATTATTTAAATACACATTGTTTCATATTAAAATCGGATAAAATTTTAAAATAGCGCCGATTTTCTTTTGTTTAAAAACACAAAAAAAAACCAAAACCATGTCGCGCTAGGTAGAAGTAACATAAAACGTGATGTGCAAAGTTTTACCTTATGACAGCACGCTTGGAATGGTTTTAGCTTGCTTTATACTTGATCAAGGTCACTGGCGTCTATCGTCCCTTAAGTGCTGGTGGTTCGTTTAAATAAGAAGCATTATAAGGTGCTACAATTCAGAAGATTCTGATAAAAATGACTCTATTTGCATTTTTAGCGTTGCTTTGTTGAACGACCAAGTTGATCCAGTAATTAAACTTTGCTACAGGTATAAGAGAAATATTATAATTATTTCTCACCTAAATCTAACTCCCACAGCATCGACATGTCGATTTATATGATCACGTTTTTCACCAACAGTTATAGGAAGCGTTCTGAAAAGAATTATTACTTTGATACCTTTTTTAAAAAAGGAGGTAAGTAACAAAAACTAATGAAGATTCAAAATAATAAAGTCACTATAACACTAGTAACAATGCAAGAAAATTTCAGCCTTAAAAGACATCAAAAAAGCTATATAACACTAATAAAATTATAATTACTTCGATACTTTAAAATAAAAAAAATATTTGTAAATTAAAAAAAAAACTAATGAAGATCCAAAATAATGAAGTCACTATAACACTAGTAACAATGCAGAAATATTTCAGCCTTAAAAAAGCCATCAATAAAGCTGTATAACTGAAATCAGCTATAAAAATACTTTTTAACTGACCTATGAAGCAGGCTGGCTAACATTTCAACCTTTTCCAGACTGTTGTATTTAGCGGTTTCGGCAACTTCGCACAGATATCTAACCCATACTGCGTGAGGAGCCACGAATGGGGCACGATGTTCCAATTTACAACCTAGAAGAAAAGCTAATTTACTGGATAACTATTGATTTAATTGTCGCTAGAAACTAAGGCGCCGCCAATTGATATTTTTGTTTTCTTCTTTGTGCAAAGAGATTTTCAGAAATGTTACCAGTTATAAGCTATTTTTAGAATGTATTGTTATATTTCTAGGATAAACCCCTATAGATATTAAAGCTTAAAGGAGAGCTGCAAATTTCACCTCCGTGTTAGTTGGAATATCATTTACCATCTACCTTGTTCATAAACCTTGGAGAAAGATTTTAAAATTCAAACTCAGATCCATTAAGCATCTACCTTATTACCTTCATATGCAGCCAAAGGATTAATCTCCTCAAACTGATCCGAGAACAACCCCATTCTTCTGTCCACTGTACATTGCCATGCTGAAAATATTTCCTGTAGCAACCTTAGCTCAAGGTCAGGTCTAGCAGTCGTGAGCCACTGCCAGCATTCCACTGCTGTTGTCACCGCATCTTCCGTGAAGATGTCTACTTGTGACCATGCTGTAAGGAAAACCATTGTTTTCGGTTAAATCAAATCTTAATAATGGCTTTAAGACAACAAGTCGTGTCTATCTATAACTTTGTCTATTTAAAAAGGGATTGCTTCAAAAACCTGTAACACTGACAAATTTACACACACAAGTTTGCAAATGAACGTCATACACGTATATTTATTTAGTACTAGCTTTTGCCCGCGGTTCCATCCGCCCTGAATTCGGTTATCGGTGTAGGATTTCAACGGCAACTGCAACTAAAAAACCCAACTCACACTTGACGTTTTTAAGTAGCATATGTCCTTCCCCGGGACTCAAACTATCTCAATGCCAAATTTCATCTTAATCGGTACAGCGGTATAAGAGGTATCAGACAGACAGAAAGAGTTACTCTCGCATTTATAATATTAGTATGGATGCCGTTTTGTAGTTCGGTTCATTTTTTATACATACCTATCCAATCAAGACATCAGTCAGAAGGGGTGGTCAGAAATATTACGGACGTATGTCACGTCTCACTGATAGTATTCCGTCCTACAAACGTGATAAGTAAGCCTAAGTCGAGACAACTTTGCAATTTACAAATTGTAACAATATTGGTTGCTCCCGCCAGGAATCGAACTCGAGATCTTTGATGTAGCAGCCCATCTTTCTACCACTTTATTATCAACATTGATATATATATATATTCAGCTCCCAGATAATACTATATCGATCACGTAAACCACTATCAAATAACGTTCGTTGCAATGACTAACCCCGATCGTAGACAGAGAAATATTGCATCGCAGTCAATGTCGTGCAACTGTCCTGGGTGCTGGGCCAGACCAAATAAGGGTCCCTTAGGTCATGTATAAAGTATATTAAAGAAGATGTAATTATAAATGGAGACATATTAATAAATCAATGATAGTAATAACTAAGAATAATAGCTAATAATAAAGGGTGTCTGAATAAGAGTTCACTATTTAAATTTTGTAAAATTATTATTTCGTGCGAGTGGCAACTCTGAAATTTGACACCTATGATTGTGTTTATTGTTAAAATGGAGTGCTACACAAAAGAACGCGTTGTCATTGTGAAAACTCATGACAAAAACGAAGGAAGTTACATTGAGACCGCTCGTAAACATTTTATTTTCGTTACAAAAAGATGATAACAGAGTTCTGTGGCCCCAACTGGACGGCATGGATATTGACGAAATGTGGTTCAAGCAGGGCGGTGCGCCACCTGCCACAACGCGCACGAAACAATCGATTTATTGCCAGACCAAAACTTCCACGGAATTCATACGTCAACTGGCCACTTTGGGGTTTTGTGAAATCTCATGCAAATAAACCAGAAAGAATTCCTGAGTTCAAGGCCGAAATACAAAAAGTCATTGGTGGAATACAGCTACATATTTGTTAAAGTCATGGAAAATTTCATTAAAACCGCAATGGCCTGTCATCAGAGTTCGAAGGTCCGTCTGGCTGATATTTTATTGCATATTTAATCGGAACATTTACAATGCAATCAAAACATATATTTTTTAAATAAAATACACTCATAGAGTGTGTTCGTTTTAGGATAATAGGTTTAATACTTTTCACGCTTTTGAAAATGCCAATTTTGCCACCGTCACATATTGTTCGTTTAGCTTTGGAACCTAATTATTGGTTACAAAACGAACGGTTGACGTACACACACTACCATAAACATTGAATATTTAGAGGCAGAGATTAACACCAAAACCCTACCTCTGGATATGGATTTAAAGTTAATTTTTCATCGGTGGCAAAAGTGACAAAAATAACAGAAATAACGTAAACGAACGCGTGACAGTTGGACATATGATACTAAAATTTTGTTATTATCGATACTAATGCTAAACGAAAAATGACAGGTGAAAAAATTAACGAAAATAATGATTACTTTTCCTAAAACGAACGCGCCCTTATTGAAACAGCCGTTACATGAGTGTACTATACTCACCAATAGAATGTAACAGTGCTCGGGAAGTTGGTGCGGAATGAGTATTGACAACTTGATGGTGCCTAGCATGCACCAATAACGCAGTGGCCCGCCATAATGCCGCACGATGCGCTGTCTCGCTCCCACTTGCACAAGCATCTTTTAATGCGGTGTGGAAGCGAGAACCAGCACGCCATAGTGCTGTCTCGCCTCCACCTTCAGCAGTTACTGCACCGGCCACCTAAGTAAAGTAAATGTATAATTAACCTTTTCTTTTAATACTACTAAGGTGGCAAATATGCTTGCAGCCCGTTTGATATTAATCGGTCACCGTAAGCCTTGTTTTGCACTAATTTTTCATTGATCTTTAAAAAAAGTCTATTTAGCGATTATTTTAAGAGTTCGCCTCTGCAGAGACGTAAGCAAAGAGACATCGATATATAATTGCTGCCTAGTGAGACGGCGACAGCCAAAGCGTACATCTTGCAAGAAATAAAAAACTCACATAGTTGTCACAAAACTGGTTTGAGCATATTAAGATATTATGAATGCCTATCAATCATTTAAAATAATCGCGAAATAGCTTTTCGTTCTAAAGATTCCATAAAAAATGTAGGCAAAACAAGGTTTTTATAGTACCGAGTAAAATGACAAAAATCGTGTTTTGACGTTCGAGCTATTAAAGATAAAGAATTATAGTAGAGTCATAAATAACATACAGACTGAGATATTTCGACATATACGGACCCTTAAAAATTATAGTTTACATTAATTAGAGAGTATCAAACATTACACGCTTTAGCACTGTCTTCTTGCACTTCTGAACTCAGGGCTAGGGAACATTTTTTACATGGCTTGTAACTGATTAGCAATAATATTTACCTACCTAATATCACCTATTGTAACTTACTATCCCAACTAACACAACAGGTGACATATGAGTTATATATAAGGATTGAGTTTTACCTAAGGTGAAAATTACAGCAATTCTTAAGTGGTATATACATAGCACAAAAAGGAGAAAAATTGCAGCCTATTTTCGGTTTAAAATGGGTATCTTAATAGTTTAAATTATACTCTGTAGTGGAAATTAGAAGCGTGGGTGTAAGTTGTGCGTAGCGAATGAGTAATTGAATGAAGAACGATTTCGTTCATTCATCAGGTACTAAGAAGTGCTAAAAAAATGTTCGAGTGGAAAATCTAATTATTAATTATTTTAAATAACATCCAAAAGTAACTCTTAGTGCTACTCGTGTGTGAACAGGTAAGTCCTTTCGTGTTTCTATTTATTATTAGGTAACTTTAATGTTTTAGCATCAGGTTAGCATAAAAGTCGTTACGATTTGATTTTTAATGTGAATTATATATGATACTAGCTTTTGCCAGCGGCTTCGCCCGCCCTAAATTTGGTTATCGGCATAGGGTTCTTACGGCAACTCCTCAATTATAAAAAAAACACAGAAGGTAAAATATTTTAAAAAAATATGTACCGTCCTTCCCCCTCATGACTGCCCGCCAGCATCGCATCGCACATCATAAATGCGTGCGCAATACTTGATAATTATTTTGCTGCCACGTTATTTTACAACTGCGGTATCTCCTAAGATATTCATTGAAATCGAATGATGAACAGGGCAATGTCGTTTTAAATTAAATGCTTGTGATGAATAACGTATTTATTTGGATAAAGATTAATATCATGTTTATAAAAACACCTTCACAAATAATGCATTATTTTAGAACAAATATGGTTAGAATAAAAAAGGTTATAGTGAGCCAATCTTAAAATATAGACGTATGCTGTCGAGGACTTTTTTTAGAACTTTTATAGGGGAACAATTCTGACATACATGATTTTTGCGAAACTTTAACCGTTTCCGCAGCGAACGCAACGGAAGCTCTCAAAAGGATAAAAAAAAACCCGATTTTGAAACATTTTTCATTAGTGCTCCGCTCCTATTTGTGTTAGCGTGATGATATATAGCCTATAGCCTTCCTCGATAAATGGGCTATCCAACACTGAAATATTTTTTTAAATCCGACCAGTAGTTCCTGAGATTAGCACGTTCAAACCAACAAACTTTTCAGCTTTATATATTAGTATAGATTTCTTTATAGATTTTCACGCGCCTTTCATTAGATTAGGTTAATTAGAATGATAAATTAAAAAGTAAGTATGATTATAACCTCACTTTTTTATAAACAATATTTTTTTAAAAACAAGTGATTTCGGTTATCTAAATTTTACTACATTGTTAAATTACATCACTTGCAAGTACAACAATTGTAGTTAGGTGTCAAATAACATCATTTCGTATCCAAACTTGCACAATTTTAAAGACTCCATTTTGAAGACATGGTTTGCATCTTACAGTTCTAATTCTCACTTATTTAGCACCATTAGGTTTAAAAAACACCTATTTGCATACTGTGAATGCAATTGATTGAATGTTGTAGCTAAAAGTAATTGTTTTTAGTCAGTGCTCGGAAACCAGGGATCCGCAACAAACGAAAACAAAACCTTACGATATTCGACAAGTAAGTGAATAACACTTGTTAATTACGTTGTATTATAATAAAATTTATTTTTAATAATAGTAGACACTTACCTATGAATCAACTACAAACAACACTATATTTCTGTCACTTTATAAAAAAGAAGGTGGGTAGGTAGGTATCTACTTAATTTCATAAAAAACCTATTTCAGTACTATTTTTTGACGTCTCTGCTACTTGATGGTAGGTACCTACCTACTTTATTTTAAAACGTTATTAGAAGGTCTGCGTGTGACCCGCAATATAATATGTCTACCTACAGTTTCGTGTAGGTACCTACGTTCGATCTAAATTCAAATGGACAGATCATAGGGGCGCCCGCCGCACATCTTGCCGAGCGCTCGTCCGTCACGTCCTCGTCTCTGTTTTTCGTCGGTACATTTTCGCGCCTCTGCAAGTCGCAAATAATAAAATACGAGTAAATATCTACCTACTTATCGCAATCGAGAGACAATGATAACTGTTGACTTTTTTCCATCACTGCATTTTTCAATTTAGGCTAAATTAAAAACATTTTAAATAAAAACTTTTTAATTAATCTCCAGGAACAGACATCGGCACAACCCGGATATGGAGTTGAAGATGCGGAAAGCATGTGTGCAGCGGTATGTGCCTTAAATTGCACTATATGTTTACGGAACCCTATGGCTGATACATTGTCAAGTGCAATGTTTATTTAAATAGAACTTATTATAAGTGCGAAATCGACGGTGATTTTGATTAAATATGAACCATCGGCGGATAACCTACCAAGTATGCTTAACGAATAAATAAATAAAATAGAAAAGTGTTAAATAAAATAACCTAAGCTAATTCAGTAACTTGAACACGGATAGAAACTTCGTGTGCTACGGGTAATTTCAACGACCGGCGCGGACGCGTACGGAAGTAAATTGTAAGTAGGTAACTTACAGGTAGGAAATTAAAAAATGTTCGAAGACAGATATTACTATAAAATTACTTATCAACGGTCGACGGGTAGCGTAGATAACACGTTATTGTTTAGTTAAGTAGGTATTACTTTTTACGTACTAATTTTACGTTCTAATGTTTAGACGTTTCGGAAACTTCTTTCGAACACATATAAAACAACCAAGTAAACTGGTCCTTGTGTTTCGTACACGGATCATAAAGGCGGACGGTTGTAATAACAAAGTTTTAATTTTACAAATTAAATAATCGACGGGCGTAAGTGGTCACGCTAATACTTAGTTAGGTACTTATCTTTATAATAAATGCTTGGTATATATCGGTGTACGCAAATTTACAGTTGCATATACGGACAGAGTTAAAAACAAGTTAGGTACTTATCTTTATAATAAATGGTTGGTACATATCGGTGTACGCAAATTTACAGTTGCATATACGGACAGAGTTCAAAACAAGTTATCTGTTTCGGTGTGATGTGTACCTAAACAAACATATAAGTTACGCGGTGCTAAGTTATAAGTAAGTAGGTACTTATAACAGATATGACTAAAATATGTCTACTTCAACGCATTACTACAACCTAGAATGTGTGAGATACGATTACGGTATAACAACATAATGTTGGTAGTTAGACGGGTGGTTTTTTTTTGTATGTCGGTAAAGTAATATGTAGCTAGGTATGTACAATTAGTTCGAAATTGTGTTAACGGATTTGAGTAATTAATCGGTACAGTTGATTGCTGTCATAAGTCGAATCAAAAAATAAAGTGAAACCTTAATCGGAATGTTTAAATTTAATTAAGTTAAATAAGATTTTATATCAAAGCGGCGGTTAGCGGTTTATGCGGGCGGTTGAGAAAGCGGACTATAACTTTTGATGTTTATATGCATCAAATCTTAAACAAAAAAAATAAAAAACTTATTTTAGAAAGTAAAAAATAATAATAGATTCTAAATAAAATCTGTAAAGTCGGAGAGACATGAGCAACGCATGCGGGTGGTTGAAAAACGCGAATTACAACTACATAACTTAATAAAGGATAATAAAATTCAAAAACTTAATCCAAACTAAATTGTGACTTATACGTAATGTAAATAAAACAAAAAATAAAAAATGTAAATGGAGAGGTGAATGAGCGGCGCGGGATGAAGCTGTTGTTTTTCGGGATAAGCGGGTAGCGGGTCCCGTCTGCGGTGACGGGGTCCTCTCCCCCTTACGGTAGATTGGCTGAGGCGCAGATGTGACACGTCTTTCACGCAGTGACGTGCGCGGTGACGTACGCGGTGATGTACGCGGTGATGTACGCGGTGATGTATGTGGTAATGAGTGTTAGCTCGCGGATCGGACCTATCTTTGGTGTGGGACCTCCCACTGACGGGTACTTCGATATAATTAAACTGCGGTGAGTTTGGCGGATGGGGTTTTTGAAGAACATCATCAGTAAATTTCGGCTATCGGCGCCCATGCGGGGCGTTGCGTGGTACTCATAGCTAATTGCTCGGAGCCGGGGGACTTGTGCAACGCAGAGTTGCAATGGTTGCAACAGCTCGTGTGTTGCGAGCGTGTTGCGGGCGGAACCATTCGGTATGCCGTTAGTTAGTTAGTTGGACTTATGTTTTCCGCACTTAGCCTCATAATAGGGCCATTGTACGTAGGTAACCTATACCTGTCATTGGTTACTCATACCACGGTATGCCGTGCGAGCATAGGCAATTCCTTAATTTACATTTTTGAACTAAAAGATCCTAATTAGTTCAAAATTAGTCATAATCGCTTATTTTGGTTCTTTAAGTTGGCCTTTTGAAACTTATTTATGCGTTAGGGCGACTTATCAGTGCACACTAGAACTAAGAGATACAGCAACTATAGGTTCTAAAAGAGCCGGATCATAACCCAGTTTAGCACTACAGGTGGCAGGACAATCCTTTACACCACCTATTTGAAACTTTAAGTGCCATATTGGGATTTAATGTAACTTATTTCTAAAAGTTGCATATCAGTGATTTTACAACCGTCATTGCTACCACTGGTGCTACATTAGTGGCAAAAGATTATTTACAATTAATGGTAGCAATTTCAACTGTATGCCACCACAAGACATAAAGGGGAAGCTAAATAAATACATACATATGCAACTGCGAGTGAATTTAAGTACTCATTTGCATCTTCGAGACCACCTTACAACTGAGAGATTTTGCTGACACTGATATACAACCTATTTAAAACTAAAAGCCGTAAGATAAGCTGTAAAAATCACTAATGTGCTAGTTGGGTAGTATATTATATTCCAAAATATTCTGTAGGCACTATTAATATCATGTGATTCCCAACATCTGTTGCATCCAAGCCGTGGTAATTTTCGCCAGCCTTCATACGTCCCCACTGCTGGGGCACGGCCTACCCTCATAAGCGAAGATGATTTGGGCCATAGTCCACACGCGGGCCCAGTGCGGATTGTGGACTTCACATACGTCTTTATTTTTTTTCTTGACGTATGCAGGTTTCCTCATGATGTTTTCCTTCACCGAAAGGCCAGTGGTGTGAATAAATAACTCAGTGTACATGAGATATTAAGAAAAGACTCATTGGTACACGCCGACCCGGGGTTCGAACCTCCGCCACTTGGGACTTAAAGTGAAAATTAAACCCCTCGACCACCACCAGTGTGCTTCGTGTAAGTATTTAACGCTTCTATCGCGTTCGCATCAACGAAAAACATGTATGGAAATAAAGGAACGCCTCTAGCGGACGCGTTTTGAAACATTTTCTTCTTATAGGACTTTTAATAAAAACGCGAACGCGACAATAGTGTTACAAACACGCAAAAACTCACACTGGGCACTGTTCACAATTTAGATTTCTACCGAGAAGAATCAGGCAAGAAATTCGATAGTAACTCTTTTGAACAAAATATATTACGTGATAGTAGTATTAATTCTATGACAAATCTCACCAGCGATCTCTTACCTCACCAGCATAGCGACTGCGTTGCGACACGACTGCGAGTAAAGCGGCGGAGTCTTGTGTTACGCACAGTGGTCGTTTGTCGAGTGCCGACTTCGGTAATGGCGCCGACATTCTGTTGAGACCGGCGGCGCCAAGTAACGCGCCTGTCGCTAGTGCCAAGCCGCAGTGGTGCCATAGAGATGAATTTGGCACCTAGAAGGAACAGAATTTGTGAATTTATGATATATGGGGAAAAAGTTACTGAAACTATGAATAATAGCGAAAAGTACTCAAAGAAGTCTCGGGTCCGATTTTAATGAAAACTAAAACTCAATTTTCCTAGCCAGGAATCGAACCCGTTGCGATAGAAAAAAAAATCAAATCCACTGATTATTACACCATTCGAAAGAGTCGCTAATAAGGAACGAATTCTGGGAAGTAATGACATACGGCAAACTTAAGAAAAGTGTTGGATTTTGATCAAATTACTATTTTAGTTTACTTAAGTAGAGGTAAATAATAATATTGTGAAGATGACTGCGCTGCAAGTGCGTTGAAAAACATTTAACATAATTACGAACAAGGTACATATAATATAATCTAGGTATGATTATTAAGAGGCAGTACTAAGTGACATAAAACTTGGTAACTGAGTGTACGTGAGTAGTGCAGCTATGTAGGTACATCTCAATTCACTGAGATTTTCATTGAAATGAGTAAAATAAATTGATAGTTTATTATACATCCCTGTTATCAAAAACTGCTTTTCCTTAGGATTTAAACCACCATCATGGCTATCCTTAAGAAAAGTTGTAATAAATAATAGCACATAGAACTTTAATGATTTCTTAGTCGAAAATTTAACAAAAAACGGTGAAAAGAGGTCAGTTTATGATTTTTCTTGTCGAAAAAAATTTGATTAATCGTGTTTTCACGTTTTTTAGGGTTTAAACCATATCCCGAAGAACACATTCATTAAATTTAAGTCGAATGTGCTTAGCGGATCCGGAGAAAGTTAGTATAGCATGTTAGAGACATTATGTTAAAGTATGAAGAAGTTTATTAAAATCCATCACTTTTGCCGTATGTCATTACTTTCCAGAATTTGTTTCTTATTAGCGATACTATCGAATAGTGTAATAATACAGTATGTTTTTTATATATCAACGGCTTCGAGTCCTGGCTAGGAATATAAATTTTACAAAAATCCGATAATGCAATTTTAGTTTTCTTTAAAATCGGGCCAGAGACTCCTTTGAGTACTTTTCGATATTCCTCATAGTTTTGAATTTAGCCATGCACGTCCACTTGAAACATTCACCCTGTATATTTTTATTATAGGTACATACATATGGAAAATTTAGGCACTAGAGTGTTTGTTTTGTTGGGATTTTGTGGGGAAATCGAACCCTCGTCCTCTGGTTCCCTCAGGCAGGATCATTACCCACTGAGCCACTGAGGCTGAGAAAAAGTAGCTTTGAGCAGTCTTGAGGTATTAAACTACACGCACCTGATTTAAATATTCTTGAAGATGTGACCGCGTAGACTGTGGCGCCCATTTCATAGCTTCTTGGACAATACCGTGACAGCGATCGGCAAAATCTTTTACTATAACCTGTAGAGCATAATTTTAAAAGTTTGTAAAAAAATCTCCTGCATGATTGAAGTATACGTTATTAAAAGAATACAGGCTTACCTATAAATGGACTCGTAGTTTTCACAATTTTTTTAAATTGGTTAAGGTCCAAACTAAGCTGACCTAATAGTTATTTATAAAAATAGTTTGTTGACAATATATTTATAGTACATTATGATAAAAGTGAGCCAAGTTGGTGATAAAGCGAATACTACTAAGATGGCAGACAAGTTAATGATCCACCTGATGCTTATCACGATTTTCCTCCACAACGGAACGAGAGATGTTATCACGACCCGTGTAATAAGTGTCTCCAGTCCTGTCGTTTGCATAGCAATGTATGTTGTTGATGGACGTTTATATGGAGTAGAAACAGCGTAGGGGATAGTGACAGACACTGAGCCTTGCGGGACGCTAGCATTAATGTCCATTAACTCCCTCGCAGCCTAGTTAGTAGTGCGGCCGGCTGCTGTGCAGAGGGTGTGGGTTTGATTCCCGCATTGGACAAACATTTGTGTTTTCCTTGAGTCTGGGTGTATTTATATATGATATATATGTATTTACGAAAAAAAAGTGATATATATGTATTTGTATTAAGCCATATAGACGTTCGCTTTATTTATTAAAGTTAAAAAGTAAAAAGCATCCGTGTTTTGTAAGCTCCATTATGTTTTTACGTTTTTTAGGCACAAAAACTCTTTGCTGAGATTAAAAAAAGTAGTGTAAATCACTAGTGCGATAATGTAAAGTGAAAAGTAGGCTTTTTATAAGAAGATTAATAGCTTTGTAATCCTACAAGCAGTGTAATAACAGCCACTTTACGAGGAAGTGTAAAACCATTTACTGTAGAATTATTTCCTCATTAAGAGTAAAGAACCTTCTGGAACGTTGCCATTATTAAATTATAACATTATTAAATTAACCTCTCTGCCTTCCAAAGTGTCTTGCAGAAGTAAATTAAAGTCTGTTCCAGGTACTTTAAGTAGCGGTGTCTCTTGATTTGCGTCTAATTCCAAACTGAAACTCAGAACTTGGAGAATGTCCAACATTGACCAAAGAACCTACAAAAAAGACGTTGCATTCAAATATCGATATGTGACAAATTTATAAAAATATATACAATGTAAAGTAACCACAGAAATTATTAACTTTGCATGCCATTAAAAATAAATCGCCAAACAAAGGTGAGTTCTATTGACGGCATTGAGAGCTATGACATCGCATAGGCATTGTACAAACAATATGGTCGTTCACTATTTTAACAGCGCATCCACTACTCTACCTCCCGAGCAAGTGCAGCCTATGCGTTAAATGCGGTCCGGAAGTGCCGTCATAGCGCTTTCATTTTTATGCAACAGAACGATCGAATGTGCGCGTAGAGAGCATTGAGCGCATTCAATGCGTATAAGCTTGTCAACAAAACGCTCCTAAAAACAGCAATATTTGATATAAAGATTAGACATTTAAAACTTTAAACGTATGTAAGCAGATCAAACTCCGCCATTGAGGCGCGCCTTTTGAGACGTTCTAGTCTATGTAAATCATAGACTTTGAGATCTGTAATCTGTCCCATGGCCTGTGCAGTAGCCTCACAAAATGGACCATCCTTTAGAAAGAGACAAAGCAAACCTGTGATCTTGTTGCACTTTCTATCAACGTCCGCCATATTTTTTGTTAACGTTTATTAAAACAAGTTAGAAAGAGATCACACTTTGGCTTTGTCCCTTTTTTTCACATCTGGCTAGGAAATATGCTGTCCAGTTTCCTATGTCTATGATGTAAGCAAAACCACCCGATATTTTATTTTTAATTCTAATTTTGTAATTGTAAAGAAGTAAACCAATCGATAATGGAAAACTCACCACCAATGAAATTTAATACAACTTTGCTGCCGCCTATTTTAGTAGCGCGGAAAGCTGGACTTTGCTCAAAGAAGGTTGTCAAAATCTCTTTTAGTTTAGTTCTGAACTGACTATGCAGTTGGCTGTTGCAGCCATTACTGCTCCACCGGGCTTTTGGGGCGAGACTCTGAAGGAGTCTCCGCCCATATAGCGCCCAACACTCGAGGTTCCCCGCTGAGGGAGCCTCGGCTTGGATTGTCGCTCTTGGGGTCGTTCCTTCGACCAGCGTGAGCCTCGAACCCGAAGATGAGTCGGCGCCAGGAGGGGAGTTCCCCGTTACGCATTGTCAAAATCGATAGCATAACAAGCATGTTTTGAGTAAAATAATCTTACCCGACAGTTCCAGAGCAGATGCGGGAAACGGTCCACCAACCCTGCCAGCCACTTGTCAGCTACACGTCGGATTTGTTTGTGTACATGATTAAAGCTCACCAGCAGAAACTGTGCATGGCATTCAAGTTCTCTCTCACGAGACTCGTCCTTAACTTTATCTGACATCACATCTAAGAATTTCTGAAATACTTTATCGCCAACACTGTAGGATTGTTAAAGGAAATTTAATGATTTAGTTTCACTTTTCAAGTGATGTTTTTAGTAAGTATTTAAAAATGTACTTGATAACAATGGAGAAAAGTGACTTAAGGGAATAGAAAACACAAAAAACACGGCCAAGTTAGCAAATATCTAAAAAAACTTATGAATCGATTTTGTCCAAAACAAATTCCATTGATACTATTTATAAAGCTCTATAATCGTGTTTTTTTTTTTCAGATTTTTAGATCACGAGGTTTAGAAGTTAGATTAGATAGATTTTTAATCTTTGAAAGCTAATAACTTGCTGAATATGAATTTTTGGAAAAAGTTTCTTAAGATCCTTGTACGTATTTTTTAAAACTGTACCAAATTTTGATCCTTAGGTTCAATGTATGGAGAGCCACCCCAAATACATATTCTATGGCGGTTCACAAAATACGATGTGTAAAATTTCATTAAAATTTACATGAAGACGAATTATTAGGCTGTGACATACGGACGGACGGACATGGCGAATTTATAAGGGTTCCGTTTTTGCCATTTTGTTACGACACCCTCAAACTATTGAGGCTAGATTTAACTATTATTTGTATTACCTTAACTGACGTTTGTACGCTGCACTGCAGAGAGGTTGGAGAAGGAGGCCTTAGCCATAATCCAGCGCGAATTAACGGACGTTTGTAGTGCTAGTAGCTATTCGACTCTCAGAGTTTTTAAGCAGCCAATAAGACCTTTGAGTTGGTCTAACCACTGCTGTCGTATGACAACACAGGCAGATTAAACTATGGCTAGCCAAAATATAAACCTAGAATATCTAAAAACTAGACTCACCTGGCAACACATTGCCACATACCACTCTTATCTTTTTGCAAAGTTGTGTCGCTTAAATATTCTATGATTGGTTGCAAACTGGGTTCTGGCGAGTTGCTCACTCTGAAATGGTCATAAAAAAACGTTAAGATAACATAAAAATTTCAAGAGATGACAGCTTTTTAGATTAAAAAAAATTTAGAACTCATCAAATGCTGGACATGACTATTTCTAATGTAAATTATTGTCACTGTTTATGGAACTCCCTCGCAGCCTAGTTGGTCATGTGGCCGACTGCTGTGTCACCCACACCAGGTTCAATTCCCACATTGGACAAACATTTATGAGACAAACATTTGTGTTTGTCTTGAGCCTGGGTGTATTTATCGATTTGTATGTATTTATACAAAAAAACGTAATGTGTATGTATTTGTATCCGTTGTCTAGTATCTAAAACACAAGCTTTGCTTATCAAGGGGACAAACGGCGCTGTGTCTAATGTTCAAAAATATTTATTAATTTATTTAACATAATAACACGGCGTACACATCAATTAAGTAGTGCATTGCGTTAGATGGTGAAGAAATATCCGAAAACGACGCATGATTGACTGTAACATAGTGACATATGAGCAGCAATACCTTCATCTAAACCGACAAGCCTAGCTTACCTTACTATTAAATGAATATAATATGTACTTTACACAACCTTATTGTCTATCAAACGTTTTAAAAGTTCGCGCCTCATTGCTTATTAAGCTCGTAGTAGTAGTTTTTAGATTGGTTAACAACCTACTTACCAATCTCTGGCTGTACGTCGCAACCAAGTTGCAGCAGTATCGCATTTCACGATTACTCTGTTTATACGTCTTTAATCTGTGACTGTATGAGTTGGGTCACCGTAGCCTATTGATGCTTGTAACACCAGGGGTATCACTCACAAGTTGCCGACCTTTCATAAATCTAATAACTAATTTCTTGAAGAACCCCATACTGCAGGGAGCTCATTTCACAACCCAAGCGTTCGCGGGAGAAGGTTTTTCTGTAACCTCACTGTACGCGACCTTTTCGGTTCTAAAGTGTGAGTATGAATTCCCTGCCGATGGCGAGCGGTGCGATGGTAGAAACTTTCTACTAGAAAGTAGCCATGGGCATTATTTCGAACAATTCTTCAGAACACACCCCATTGTACAAGCGGTATTGTCCTATTCAATAGTAAATAATCTATATTAAATATATGTCGCAGGCAAATCGTATAATCCGCCGTTTCATAATATGCCAAGGCAGATCGTAAAGTATGGAAACGAAAGGAACAGAATAAGTACTGTATAAGTCATGAATGTTAGGTTAGGTTCAGTTTCTCATTTGTAAACGTAGATGCGGAGCGAGCGAAGCGAGCGGAGCGTTCCAACCAAGCTTCATATAATAATCTGTTCAGTTATATGATAATTTCTATTCCAAACTTTACGATCTGCCTAGGCATATTATGAAACGGCGGATTATACGATTTGCCTGCGACATATATATAAAATCGAATCCCTGTTTTCCTTGGTCACGACATAATTTCCGAACGCCAGCACCAAAATGAATAATTCTTTTTTGTTAAGTTCGTTATTGATAAGGCAAGGTTTTTAGAATAAGTTTCAAGTGCAAGTCGAACTCGCGCACTAAGGGTAAACCGATTGAAATTGAATTTTGATAAATGGTTGTGCTTCCCTTTCACAATAGCCAGTTGTTTTAAAAAAGATAAACAACGTCTCGGGGTCAACTATTATAAAATAGATTTTAAAAATAAAGTTGACTCACCTCAGAGTTTCCAACCAATAGACGCTCAGCAAGTACATACAAGGAGCAAAAGTGAGTTTATTTACTATGACTGTAACATCGGCTGGATGGTCCAAAAGATTTAATATCTGAGTTTTTAACTCTTGCAACTCGGTTAATGATACCGAGTCATTTCTTACAGCTGATGTGTATTGAAGTTCGCGCATTTCAGAACGTAACGACGTTTGAGAGACAAGGAAAGGTGATTTTACTGCTATCTCTTTAACCCCTGCGTACCATTCTTGGGGCCAAAGACCTGTAGAAATATTTTCTATTGAATTACTTTATTTTTATATTGTAGGTTTGTGTTTATTTGTGTTAATAGGAAAGGCAAATGAAAAACAATTATTACACATTTTAAATTAAAATTAATTTTCTTGCGATAAATACATTAAAAATTAACGATTATTGTAGATAAAAATTAATTTGTATTAATTCTGTTTTTATTTTTAATATAAACGAAATCAACTCTTTACCGGCAAGTAATCAATTAATCTATTCACTGGTAGTAAAAGGACTTTTACAGAAATTCTTATACTATAGAAGAGCGGAATAAGTATGAGTATGCAAAATAACGTAAATTTGAAGCTATAGAATTAAAAAAAATACATGAGAACGTTTTATTCTATCTTAACTTATTGGGATATTTTCGTTTGCGTACAGAAACCAGGGACTGACTATATTTCGTTTCAACACTGTTTCGTAGTGTGCGCGTAGTTATTATTTTGAACAGACAGCTTTAATACATACTGATAGAATAGGCGCGTCATAACCGCCCGATGGGTTCTATGACCGTTTGCTTTGCTTTAAGAAAAGTAAAACTTACAAAGGAAAAGCGCGTGGGTGTAATTAGAGTTCTTAGCACCCGCTTTGCCTGCGCGTAATGACGTTTACGAGAAAGTGTTATGAAAAAAATATTAAAGCATAAATTTCACTCGGTTGTAATGGAGCTCAGTAAAACCTAATAGAATTTGTTTTTATCTTGTGTTGCGTTGTGTACCACTTGCGTTTTTCACTTTCATTGCGCGCTTGCTTCAATTATTTAGTAAAAGTGACGACATTAAGCACGTAATCTCTTTCGACCGCTCTTTGCTGTGGCCTGGCGGTCAGCTACAATTTATAGCGAAAAGTCTGCTAATAAACGGCAAAACAGTGTGTGGGGAATTATAATAAAATCGAATTAATTGATTAATATGAAAAGAAAGTGTACAATGTGTTCTATTAAAATCATTTTTCATTGCATTTCCCATTAATATGCGTATTTCATATAAGCATTTTATGAACTCATTCACTTATATTTATTTGTAAAGTACAAATAAAAGTAACTACTTCAGAAAACAACACTTAGTAAAATCATATAGTCTATATTACATTTTTCATCAAACAAAAAACACTAAACTCTAATATTGCATATTAAACATCGAACGCCTAAAAGCACACACAAAAAAAGTTAATGCACACATTGTTTATACTTTTTTTCCAAATATGGCAAACAAAATTTAACACACAGTAATATGGCTGATAATTAGAAATTTGATGATTTTAAAAAATGGTACTGTGTTCATGTATGTCATGTCAACCATTTCCGTGATAGTAAAATTTTTATTACTTTTTGAGTTTTTTTTCCTCAAAAATTCATAAACAACAATTCAGGGATCATAATTATCGAAAATTATCTCCCCTATGATCCCTTAAAAGGATCAGGACTAATTACCAATAGCCGTGTATATATGTATATAGATATATATATATATATAAAGCCAGAATACAGTACCATTTTAATATTTTTCATCGTAAATAAACAGCATACATCAATAACCATTCTATAAGCATCATTTACTCACGCTTTCGCATGGCTACAGGCGTGGCCATAGAAGAGACATAAGAATTTCAAATATATATTTATATAAAGTACAGGTACATATCATAAAGTTATATAAGATATAGATTAAAGATATTATTAAGAGAAGTGCAAAATTGTGTACGAAAATTATGATCATAAAATTAATTTTTATTTATTTATTCAAAAGATTAAAGATTAAAATCATATTAACCTGATTCCGCGTTTGTAAATCCCATGACGACACAATACAACCAGAAGTCTTTGAAAAGTTTATGCAATCTGGGTTTAGGGTTTTTGATTGGTGGTAACCTCTTGACTAGAACCTGTGGAAAAGCAAACATATAAACTTGGCTACAATTTTTGATGCTGTCATGGCCCAAACATGGTTTCAGATAGCAAGTCAAGGCCTGCTTTGCTAAGTTTTTGATTAACACTCCAGTGCGAGACACCTAGCACGCATTATTTTCCCAAGACAAAAACCTGGTCATATATTATTTTTAAGTATGGTTAAAAAAAAATTGACAAATTTATGGATTAGGGTGTTTTGTTTATTTGCACTCGTTTCATGTTGTTTCTATCGTGGGAGTTGATTAAAGTGTAAATTAAGACATTCTGATAGCGTATTCATATTTTTTTTATGTAGCGGTCCGCCTGATAGTAAGCCGCCTATAGACGCTTGCAACACCTGTGGCATCACTCGCGCGTTGCCGACCCTTCAAAAATCCATTAACATCTTTCTTGTAGAACCCCATACCCCATACTTAGAGAAAACCTTGGCAGGCAACTCATTTAAAATCTAAGCGTTTCTGGAAGGAAGTTTTTCTGAAACCGCACTGTATACAATACAATGCTTCAGTGATAACCACAGCTTCCTAGTTCGTCCAAAAAATCTATATGACTAACAATTTTTACAATACATTAAGCATTTAATATAGATTGTTAAGTATACTAACTCCCCCTTTATTTCCAACTTTGCAAAGTTGTAGTAGTTCCAACAACACACTTACTGCAATCACAGGAATGAGGACGCCTAAATTTCCAGCACTGCTGGAGGCTTTGAGGACAGGCGCCGGTGACCGATCCGTTGCCCGTTCACCGCCCAGTCCGAGTTGAACGAAGAGTTCTAACAAACGTGTAAGAAGCTCCAGCCGAGCGGTGGTCCCTCTAACGTTGGCTGCTATGTTTGCCAGGGCGTTGAGAACGGCCCCAGATACGTGTCTGAAACCAAGTTTTAACAGTTCAAATTTCAATGCAACAGTGTTATGCTAGTATAAGGGCACAGTTATCTTCTTAGAGAAAAGAGGCGTAGGCCTTTGCATGAATACGGAGTGAATAAATACAGAAGGATTTAAGGACCTCCCTAAGAGCTGTTTTATTTTGAATTAATTAGCTAAAAGAAATAAAAATGATAGAAAGATTTTTTTTGTTGGCATTGATTTGCAAGAATAGCTCATTATTTTGTCTACTATAAGGGGATTATGTTACAAATTATATTAGCGTCAATTTATAAACAAACCAAGTCCAATCTATTCTAATTTTCAACTCACCGATATTGCTTCTTATCATCAGCATGCTGGTAGGAAGCACTGGCAGACTCAACGGTGATGACGGTGAACATTCGCATGATTTCGTCATGCGCGGGTCCTTCAGGACTGGCCAGCGCCATGCAGCCTAGTTGGTCAACTATCAACGTGTCTAGCGATGAAGGAGATCGGCATAATCTGAGATACCATTGCAAAACAAGATGAATTGTTAAAGAAAAACAAAAAAAACCCGACTGAGTTCAAAGTTTCACCTAAAAAGAAAGTAGTAAGTAATTCTTCAAAAATTCAAATAACTGTTGAATCTCAATATTTTTATTAAGATAGCCTAACTTAAATTTTATATATGACTAGCTGGCGCATTCTGTTACAACAAAAGGTATACCTACGCGCGGATTTTGATTAGATACACCCAATCTGGACATGACAAAAACCAACCTACACCGCCATCTGTTAGAAATGTATAGAACCCGGACATGTTTGTCGATAAACTAACATACACCGCCATCTGTTAGAAATGTATGGGACTCTTAGCCAGCGCACGACATGTAAAGCTACTATTCGGCATGAATTAATTGTTTAAGGCATATCGTCTAATTTCAACAAATTAACACAAAACAATAATAAACTATACTATTAAACCATCCCCTTGTATCATTTTACCTTTTGATAAAAACCGCATTAAAATCCGTTGCGTATTTTAAAAGATCTAAGCGTACATCGGTACAGACGGCGGAAAGCGACTTTGTTTTATACTATGTATATACGTCACTGTTACAAATAAAAATAAGAAATAAATAAAGAAGAACTGCCAAGGTTTAATTTATACACTACAGTATACAATTCTTCAATAAAAAAGTGAATACAATTTTAAGAAGCCGGTAAAGCGATTAATGCCCATGGTGTTGCAAGCGTCTATAGATAGAAGAGTTAGCTTGTTTGTCACCTTAGTAGTTTAAAAAACGTGCTATAGAAATAGACGTACATTCATAGTCGCAAAACATTTTACAGTGCAACTACCTTCTGACCTTGGGTCTTTGTTTGGTCGCTAGTGTCGTTATAAGTTCACACCATTTAAAAATGGCGACTGTAGTTCTGATATTTGACCGCTGGGTCAGAAAAGTTATAAATGCAAAAGTGAGTTTGTTGAGCTTTCATGAATGAATTTTAGTATAAAGATATCAAGGAGTTCGATAAACAGAGTTAATTGTGGGCGTAGCCGCGAGCAAATGCTATGAATTATTAATATTACCTCTGTTGGAAGAACTGCAGTATTGTATCTGTCGTCTTCGGTGTATAACTGTTGAATCTCAATATTTTTATTAAGATAGCCTAACTTAAATTTTATATATGACTAGCTGGCGCATTCTGTTACAACAAAAGGTATACCTACGCGCGGATTTTGATTAGATACACCCAATCTGGACATGACAAAAACCAACCTACACCGCCATCTGTTAGAAATGTATAGAACCCGGACATGTTTGTCGATAAACTAACATACACCGCCATCTGTTAGAAATGTATGGGACTCTTAGCCAGCGCACGACATGTAAAGCTACTATTCGGCATGAATTAATTGTTTAAGGCATATCGTCTAATTTCAACAAATTAACACAAAACAATAATAAACTATACTATTAAACCATCCCCTTGTATCATTTTACCTTTTGATAAAAACCGCATTAAAATCCGTTGCGTATTTTAAAAGATCTAAGCGTACATCGGTACAGACGGCGGAAAGCGACTTTGTTTTATACTATGTATATACGTCACTGTTACAAATAAAAATAAGAAATAAATAAAGAAGAACTGCCAAGGTTTAATTTATACACTACAGTATACAGTTCTTCAATAAAAAAGTGAATACAATTTTAAGAAGCCGGTAAAGCGAGTAATGCCCATGGTGTTGCAAGCGTCTATAGATAGAAGAGTTAGCTTGTTTGTCACCTTAGTAGTTTAAAAAACGTGCTATAGAAATAGACGTACATTCATAGTCGCAAAACATTTTACAGTGCAACTACCTTCTGACCTTGGGTCTTTGTTTGGTCGCTAGTGTCGTTATAAGTTCACACCATTTAAAAATGGCGACTGTAGTTCTGATATTTGACCGCTGGGTCAGAAAAGTTATAAATGCAAAAGTGAGTTTGTTGAGCTTTCATGAATGAATTTTAGTATAAAGATATCAAGGAGTTCGATAAACAGAGTTAATTGTGGGCGTAGCCGCGAGCAAATGCTATGAATTATTAATATTACCTCTGTTGGAAGAACTGCAGTATTGTATCTGTCGTCTTCGGTGTATCCTTCAAAGCAACAGCTACATGTCCTAACATTATTACTATGTTGGTACTTATAAGTGACGATTCACTATAACAAAAAAGAAAACTATTTGAAATAGCAATAACGCAAGATTACAGCTCGCACCAAACTTCAACGAATATTAATCAAATCAAACATTGAAACATTTTAATTTATTGACATTTACCATTCACAGTACCTGTTAAAAATTTAAAATTATCAAGGTATGACCGCTCGGTTAGTTACATATTTATTTTTATTGCATTTTGCAAACAGACTAGGTACTTGAACTGGTTCAAGTCGTCCGTTGTGTTTGACACGTAGAGCAGCCTTTAATAGCGCATTCTTGTTTCAAGTTTTCCTTTAAATCAGTACTTGTCAAATAGTATATGCTATGAACTACACGATACTATAATAAGATTCCACTTACATTTTTATTAAGAATTAATATATTTTCACTAGTTTTATTATTCACGTCTGGTAAATTCCGGTTCCAGTTACGTTTTTATGTACGATACTTCATACTATATTAATTATTAATATCTGGTAAATTCCAGTTTTACTTAGGTTTTTAAGTGTCATACTTTCCACTATTTTTATTATTAATGTTGGGTAAATTCCAATTTCACTTACGTTTTTATGTCGGATACTACCCGCTAGTTATATTACTTATGTTTGGTTAATTGCGGTTCCACTTACGTTTATATGTAGGGTACATCTCATTAATTTATTATTAATTTTACTTATGTTTTTGTATCGTATATTAATTATTAATATCTGGTAAATTCCAGTTTTACTTAGGTTTTTAAGTGTCATACTTTCCACTATTTTTATATTTTAATGTTGGGTAAATTCCAATTTCACTTACGTTTTTATGTCGGATACTACCCGCTAGTTCTATTACTTATGTTTGGTTAATTGCGGTTCCACTTACGTTTTTATGTAGGGTACATCTCATTAATTTATTATTAATTTTACTTATGTTTTTGTATCGTATACTTCCAACTAGTTTTATATATTATTTGTGTCTGGTAAATTCCGGTTACCTTATGTAGGATACATCCCACAAAATGTGTCATTATA
The DNA here is from genome assembly GCA_946406115.1 of Apoda limacodes. Lineage (NCBI taxonomy): Eukaryota > Metazoa > Arthropoda > Insecta > Lepidoptera > Limacodidae > Apoda > Apoda limacodes. Next base: position 18,029,700 of record OX291559.1, read on the forward strand.
GTGCAATTGAATAATAAATACATATCAAAGCAAAACAAAGTTGGTCTTATTAACGTATTATTGTCATACAACTCCAATAGTTAAATCAGAGGTCTAAAAGGCAGCTTAAAAATTCTGACAGTCGAGGGGGCACAAGCTAAGGCGGCCTGGGTCCGTAGACATACCTGTCACTAGTCTCGGCAGTAAACAGCCTGTTGCTAACGGATCCTACAAGCGCTGGCACGCAGTAAGGGTCAACAGTCAGCGCCGCTTCTAGTGCAACGCAAAGATTCTCTATTGCCGCATCTCGAAGCTTCTCAAATGGCGTCGATTTTACAGGAACGCCAGATTCTGTCATACCTTGGATTTCTTTTCCTTGTACTAAAATAATGAAAAGAAATACATTACAAATAACAAAAAATACAGAGTTAAAATTATCTCTACATTTATATAACGCAATGTTTATCTGTTTCTATGTTCATATATATCTCGAGATCAGCTACACCTATTAGGATGTGGCATCGAATTGAAGCTGACTTTACTTTGTAAACAAACTAGCTTTTCCCTATGGGTCCATTCTTGTGGTATTTAATTACAAAAATCACAAAACCAAACTAATATTGATTGCTGTGTGGAAATAGTGTGCTAATATGGGCTCAGAGGAGAATAATCCTGCCTGCTCAACCAAGGGCGAGGGTTCAATCCCCGCATAAACGCAAACCTTTTTATTCAAATATACTTTTGCACTATAACAGCACTTTTGAATCGTCAGTTTAATTATTAATACCAAAAAATACCACCGGTTCGGAATGATTTACTACCGAGAAGAACCGGCAAGAAACTTAGCAGGTAATCTTTTATATTTTTGCAACTTCATATTAAAATATAATATAGCCTTACACTAGGTAATAGTACAAAGTTTGTGTTTGTACTACAAACATTTATGTGATAAGCATTTGTGTCAATCTCGAGTACCAATAGGTGTTTTCTATGTATATGTATTTACAAAAACTTGTCCGTACAAGTGTCTATTGTCTAGTACCCATAGTACAAGCTTTGGACAAGTGAAAGATCTCCGGGATCAGCAGTCACTATAGGAGTCCCTCAGGGCTCAATTTTAGGTCCTTTTCTATTTCTTATTTACATTAATGATCTCCCATATAATGTAAAAAACCATGACATTGTCTTATTTGCTGATGACACCTCTTTGCTTTTTAAAGTTAAGAGACGACTGACATGTTATAATGAATTAAATAATGCCCTTTCTAAAATTGTAAATTGGTTTAACGCTAATAATTTGTTACTTAATGAAAAAAAAACCAAATGTGTAAAATTTACATTACCAAATGTTAGTCAGAGACAGACATGTATTAATATTGATGGCGAGCAATTAGAACTTGTTAATTCAACAGTCTTTCTTGGCATAACGCTGGACTCCAAACTTCAATGGGGTCCTCATATTCATAACCTAGCCAAAAAACTTAGCTCTGCTGTGTATGCGATCAAGAAAATAAGACAATTGACCGATGTCGACACTGCAAAAATAGTATATTTTAGCTATTTCCATAGTTTAATGACATATGGTATCCTATTGTGGGGTAGCGCTGCTGATGTAACTACAATATTTTTGTTACAAAAAAGGGCAATTCGTGCTATTTATAAATTAGGATCTAGGATATCTCTGAGGGATAGGTTTAGGGAAGTAAATATTTTAACTTTAGTGTCGCAGTACATATATGAAAATCTTTTATATGTACATAAAAATATCAATAGTTTCAGCAAGAAAAGTGACGTTCACAAAGTAAATACTAGAAGTAAAAATAAGCTATTGGTGCATGATACACGTCTACACAAAATAAGTAACTCTTTTATGGGGCAATGTATACACTTTTACAACAAAGATCCCAATAAAATTCAAAATCTATCAATAAGTAAATTTAAATCTTTTATCAAGCAGGTACTTTGTAAAAAGGCATACTATAATATTTCAGACTATGTAAATGATAAAAATCCTTGGGACTGATGATGCTCAATTACAGGATGCATAGGTAAACCAAATTAAAATGGAAATAACATAAAATTGTACGACTAAATTTTTTTTATTTAAAACATCAATTGTATTTTAGTTTATTTGTATTATTGATAGTGTTTTTAAAAGAGTAACTATCGAGTTTCTTGCCGGATTCTTCTCGGTAGAAATCAACAACATTGTGAACCGGCGGGAAGGTGGGAGGGTTCAAAAAATAATATTTTATAACTTTGACGATTCAAAAGTGATTGTAAAATCCTTATTTGAATAAACCATTTTGACTTTGACTTTGGGACAATCTTGGGGCCAGATGGCGCAGTGGGTGAAAAATCAATCAAAAAAATATCCTTAAAATATTACTATTATAATTTACTTACAAGTAACCTTCATGTGCTCCTTTCCAGTTTTCTCTAATTCCAGTTTATGTAATTTAAATAGTATGGGTGACGGTGTGACCAAAAAGTCTCGTAAGCAATAAATCGATGTATTCGCAATGGTTGGAAATTTTGTTGCTAACTTGCCGAGTCCCTGAAAACAGCAAAATCTTGGTTCTTTTATTTGCAAGTAATGTTTTTTACTAACAGTTCTAGTTTCATTCCATTGTATTACATGTCCACGTAGCCATTTGAATATTTTTAGATACTGGATCAGTAAAGAGATGTTTTTTTAAATCTTTGAAACTTTGTAATATTTCTAAGAATAGGTAATTGAAAGAATTTAGAAAATGACATTATGGGATTAAGATGTATGAGTGTTAAACCATTACCGTGATGCGAATGGGTAAGATTGTATATTTCACCTATCTCATATTTTCGGCGTAAATAATTATTTATTTAGTTGTTTGAGGTTAAAATTTTGTTTACATAATATGACATGTAAGAAAATATATAAACATAAGTGTACTAAGAATCAATAACAGAGCCAATATAGGCATCACATTAATTTACCCAAAAAATTTTGAAATATGATAATTATTTTGACATCTTTCTTTGAGCAATTGGGTCAGGCACCGGGGTCTCTTATCGAAGTTGCCATCTTACGAAGTGCACGAGGATTTGTGTAAATGGGTGGCTAGCTTTTTGTCCGGCAGACAAATACGAGCCGCAGTTGACGGTAGTTGCTCTGATGGCATGGACATTAATACTGGTGACCCGCAAGGCTCTGTGCTGTCTCCTACGCTGTTTCTACTGCATATAAATGACATGTTGGACGTCAACAACATACATTGCTATGCAGATGACAGTACTGGAGATGCATATTTCACGGGTCGTGCAATCATCGTTCCTTTGCGGAGAAAAGCGTGGAGAACTGGTGTCTCAAATCGAGACCACTCTGTCCAAGGTCTGACTGGGGACGGGAAAACTTGGTCCGATTCAACCCTACAAAGATTCAACACAACTTACTTCAAGACAAACCATAAGAAGTGGCATATGAGCCAAAATCAGCTTGTGATTATGGTTGGAGTTAATTTTTTCCGTCAAACGGCCACATAAAGAATCAGCACCTAAAACACACAATGCTATATAATCTATTTGTTTTATGAGTGTGTATAAAAAGCTAAATAAATTAATAAAAACAAATAGAAAACTCTTGTCAGTGACAATTTTAAATAACCAATAAGCTGTATGAGTCGAATATTACCAAACTGTTGAATTAGATTTCATACATTTTTTTCACAAATGTATCTTAATTTAAACCTCATATTTTAAGCCATTTATGATGCACAAACGATAAGGAGGAAATAAACCAATAGTAATGAAAACCGTTTATGGTGTAGAAATTATTTTTATTTGGCCACATGAATTGAAATATGTAACATATTTTTATGTCAAATATTAAAGGCAGAGCGCACAAGTGCAAGTGGCACAGTGGTACGCAACAGACTCACAAGATGAGATGTCAGTGGCGGATCTACGTTTTCAAAAAAAATTGTATTAGTATTTTTTTGGGAGGTAGATCTGGCACTGTGGGTGAGATAAACACTTAGATGCTTTTAAAATGTTATTACTCATCCAAACAATGTGAAATAAAAATTATGCCCAGGCACAGAAATTCTGCAGGAATATTGTATACTTGGTTACAATTATTTATTTTGTAACTTGAAAGTACAAGTTAAAAGTACAGACTGCCGTGCAGCAATGTAGTTTATAATCATCTTTAAACTAAGTTTTCCTGTAGGTATAAAAAAAATTGATCCAAAATTATTATAACCTACATTGCTGCTTTACATCCACAGTTTTGTTTTCATGCTTCAAATAAGAAAACGAGCAAAGTAGGTAAATAATAATGAATTTAATCGAATATAGAATATTATTGAACAAGAACTGGGTACATTTTTTTTGCATCGTCCCAATGAGTACTTAACATTTTAAACACATCCCATCCTGTTACCCTATAGGCACAATTTTATACTGTGCACTCTTTCTCTATACGTATCTATATCTAAACTCATGTTTATACATTGACAAATTCATGTATTTCAAAAGCGTGGACAGTGACAATGATTACTGAAATAGTACAGATTACAAATATGTATAAAAAACTGTCTTCTTTTTCATACAATAGTTTCCACGCGTTTCTGATTCGATATTGCCAAACTGTTGCAGCTTGAGTTAGCACAGTTCATTGTGTCATAACTTAGCCTAGTGGATTGATATTCATGCAATTATTGCATAGAATAAAAGTGTTAGCAATGGGGCCACTCCAAACCCACAAATAAAGATACCTATTAATATGGTTAGAGCATTTATAAGTGCTGGCACGTGATAGTCTTCATCCACTGTAACATGATAATATCAATATATACACAAATTATATAATATAATGTATGCGACTATATGTCTATGAAGGAAACCACAGACATTAATGTGAATCCCACGTAATTTTTTTTACTGTGTTATACCAAATATTTGAACTATAAATATTTTGTTACTTAAAACGCGTTATTATGATATCGGTCGGTATAGCTATTTACTATAGTCGCAAAACTAAATATAAGAAGCTTCAAAGTAAAATACAACAACAAAACTTCTAAACAGAGTTTGATAAGGTCAGGAGTCCCGCCAGGAAGTATTCTGGGCCCGGTTCTATTTCTCCTATATACTGCCAACCTACCAACACACGCTAATACCATAATTGCCACTTATGCCAGCGACACTGCTATACCCTCAGTCACTGAGTTTCATCAGACAGCTTCTGCTTATCTTCAGTAACATCTTTCGGAAGTAGAAGAGTGGCTAGATCGATGAAGGGTCAAAGCTAACCAGAATAAGTTCGTGCATGTGATCTTTACCTTAGGAAAAAAAAATGCCTATCTGTCTGACTCTACAACGAAAAATATCGCAAGCTGAAGAGGCCCTAACTCCCTGGGCGGGCATGTACATGGACCGTCGCCTTACTTGGAGGAAACATATATGGAGCAAAAGAAAACAGCATGACAATCGTATTTGATCCATGTATTTGTTGTTGTAACTCAAAACTCTCTAGTGCCAGTAACCTGACAATATACAAGAGCATCCTTAAACCCATATGGACTTATGGCATCCAGCTCTGAGTAACAGCAAGCCTTAGCAACATAGAATTACTGGAAAGATTTCAAAATAAGACTATACGTATAATGTTGAACATCCCATACTATGTGTCAACAAATACATCTACATGGTCCTAGATCTGACTACAATTAAACAGGAGATTGCGAATTTTAGCAAGTACCAAAATCGGCTCTGAACTCATATCAATGAGCTAGCGACAAGACTGAAGGAAGAAGTGCTAAGTATATTAGACTTAGATGATAAAGAATCTGCTCACATATGCGCAGTAAAAGTAGCCTCCTTCCTTCTCCGGCACCTCAACAATCTCTATGCCAAAAGTTTGGTTGTTGCGTTAAGCGATAACAAACAAGGAAAAAGAAACGATTTTAAAAAAATATTTGGATAGCGATAATTTATAACACGTTTTGAGTAATGAAATATATTTAGTGTAATCCAGTTTGTATAAAAAATATTTAAGTCGGATTCACCTCTATTAGTTATTTATCTTACGCCTAACATCTGGTACCAAAAATGTTAAATTGGAATTCTCACAGCCTTTGCCAGTGAGCGAGAGAGACAAAACATTCCTTACAATTTCATAAGGACTTTGAGAAAATGTAATGCTATGCTTCAATATATTTCCACATCATAATAATATTACTATGTTTTCAGTAAAAATAAATGAAATAAATTTATTACAAGAATAAATAAAATATATTCATACCTGTCTCATCTCCAATAGCCCAAACAAGAAGGTCAACACATGCAGAGTTCGCCATCACATTCACTTTGAACTTATTAACAGTAGCGAAATTACTTTCTCTATCCTCCTTCTCTGAGGCATCATGATGACGGCTTTGCAGTTCTGTTTGTCCACTTAAAAACAGACATTTCACAAATTCCTGGAAAACAGTAAGTAGATATACATATCTTTACACAGTGATCTTTTAGATCTTTTATAAAATTTTACATTAAGTACTACTCGGTAAAGTTAACTTGGTTCCTGACGCTTTTGACGTCACATTGGCGTGGCAGTACGGTGTGCAATGAAATATCCTCACAATTAGTTTTTACTGTTTTTTTTAATAAATAATATGATGATGACAGGTACTAAGTTTTTACTGTTACCTAAATAATAATTAAACAAGTAATTGGCTATTAATGTGTAAAATATTAAAAATCTATGAAATTATGGACAAAGTAAGTAAGTTACGATCAATGTGATAAATGCGGTTTTCAATATTAATAAGTATTAATAATAACTTAATTTAAACAAATTGAAATATAAAAATATAATACTTATAAAATGAAAGAAATGACAACCGTTAAAAAGCGTGCAACCGTTACAAAATCGGTACGGAGCTAACAGGGCGACTACGAGGCAGGTCGCGGTGACACGGGAAGGGGGTCGCATTCCAACGAGGTGCCAAGTTAGATTGACCGAGTAGTAGTTATGAATCTTACTTGCACATCTTTGGTGAAAGGTCCAGGCAAATCTTTTTGATTTTGTAGCAATTCTCTAAGTAGTGTTACCATAACTAAATTCAATGTTTCCGAAAAAGATTTATAGGGGAATACCTGAAATTATTAAAATAGATCTAGTATTCATATGTAATTAAAAGCAAATCGAAAATGACTAAAGTTCGTTCAACATGAATAATTTACTCCTTAATAGCAAGAAAACCAAATGTATAAAATTTTTAGTAGATAATACAGTAATCTTAATATCTACTAAGTAATCCTAGACACAAAGGTTCAGTGGGGCCCACATATAGCTAGATTGGCGAAAAGGCTTATTTCTGTAGCATTTGTGGTTAAAAAGATTCGTCAACTTACGAACGAAGCTACTGCCCAGATAGTATACTTTCATAGCGTGATGTCCGACGGTATTTTACTATAGGGACACGCAGCTGATATTCAAACAATCTTTGTGCTGCCAAAGAGGGTTGTTTGAGCAATTTACAATCTATCACATAGAAACTCTTTAAGAGATAAATTTAAGGAAATCAAGGTCTTAACCCTACCCTCTCAGTATATATTAGATGATTTACTTTGAAATATAAGCCAGGCATTGATTGATCTCTTAATATAATAAAATAAGGCACAATTTAAATGAGCATTGAAAATAAAATAAAAACAAGATTTAAGTATTAAGATATTGCGTCAAATGGCAGTGTGAGGATCAAGTCGGTGGTGGCCTAGGGGTTTCGATTTCAACTTGTGTGAAGGAAAAAATCGTGAGGAAAGCTGCATAAGTCAAACAAAAAAGAGATGTATGTCCAGAATCGTCACTAGTCCCGCGTGTAGCCTATTTACAGCTACTCCTTGTACTTGCTAAGTAAGCATCCAGTAAATATATTTTGTGATATTAAACAGCATTTATCTTTTGAATTTGGTAACAAAACTGTGTTTTTTTACTATTAACTCAATTATTTTCTTGTAAGAATAAGGAAATAAATAACTAAACATGTTTATATAAAACAAAAATTACTTTAGGAGAAGTTATCTAAAAAGTCTTTTATTCAAAATCAGCTTGATATAAAATGACACACATTTCTGTTTAAGCATTTATGAAACATCACTCTATTTAAAATCTTAAACTACAGATGACAAGGATGTGAGAACAAGTGGATAGAAAGACAGACATCTGGACACTCTTAAAACAATTAAAATCACTAATATTTCTAGCTTAGTTTACAGGCAACCTATATTATTTAACTTACTTTTATATGTCCTGATGCATATATATCTTCTGCTTCCTCATCCAAAAAAGTTAACAAATCTTTGGTAAGCAACTTTTTTGCAATAGACAATATAGATTGCAAATAACTGACATAGAACTGCACATTAAGGCGTTTTTCTGGTGATTCTGAAAATCTCATATAAGGGAACTGATTGAAGCTAGAACCAAATTTGTTGAAGAAATATGTTGTAGGGTCATATGGAACAGAATTGTAACTATTTAAAGATCCTCTTTTGAGAGTTCCCATTCCACTATCAACTGTATCACTTCCGTTTTCCATAATGTTTTCATTGTGGGGGTTGAGATTCCCGGATAAAGATCTTGGGATTATTGGACGAAATTGGTTGAATTTTCTCTTCTTATCTAAAGTTGCATATTCAAAGGTTGGTTCTGGTTCTTTAGATTTGGCTGGACTACTTGGCTGTGGGAATAAGCGACACAATAGAGGAGGATCCACTGTAGCAAATCGACCCATAGATCTTGCTAAGCCAACAAGTGTTGGTATTGTGCTTTTGCATAGTTGGAGTTTTGATACTGTGTTGCTATAATCTTTATCTTCGTGGGCATTAATAATAATCTTTGCTAAGTTTGACATGAGCTCTATTTGAGCAGTGATTATTTCTTCTCTCAATGAAGGTTGTTTAAAAGCAACATCCGAGAGAAGAGTGTTAAGGCAGAAGCTGAATTTTTCCGACATGGGTATACCTAAAAAAGAGTTTGTTATTTTACTATTCATAGGTATGTGTTTACTAAAGCATGTTAGTAGGTATTATATATGCTACAGCAAATAGAAAACTAGCAAGGATTTTCAATTATACTGATTAAACCTTAATTTTTGACTTATTAAAGAATGGTCAAACACACTTAGCACTCTTACAGCAAACTACATATATAAAATAAAAGCAAGCAATAATAATATACAATAGAAGAGACAATCATGTATTTCTAAATCTGTTCAAATCTAACTAGTTTATTTAAGGAAATATAAACTTACGGTCAGCATTTTTGACCCTACAAAGTGGTTCTTCAAACTGAGCATAAGAAAGGCATTTGAGAATTTTTAGGAAGTATGGCAATAATTTGTCCTGATGTTGCAGGTCACTTTGAAGAAAATATAGTCCTAAAGCTATGCAGGCCTCCAAATTTTGCGTGGACACAATGAGGGAGTTGCTGGCTTGTGGACACAGCATAAACAGTGTGTTAACCTACAAAATAAAGCAAATGATAATGGAACACATACCAAGACACACATTTATAACTTTTATTAAAATGGGAATGCAAGTAGTGGTGGATGATCACATTAACTGTTTACTTTTTATACCTGTATTTTCTTATGAACATTAGGATTGTGTAGGTCATTAGTATGAATGTCAAAATAGTGAAACTATTGTATTATTAAATAAAAATGTGTACAAGAAAAATCATAAAAATGCCTTGTTAAAATGGGCCACCTGCCTGCCTGGTCAGTTTTGGATGGTTTTTTTATTGACTTACATTGATTTGAATTTCTTTTTTATATTTAAATAAAAAATAAATTTTGCAAAAGTAAAAAATATTTGTGAAAACTTACTAAGGTTTGAGTTTAGCTTCTTTAGTCTGTAGTAATTTACTAACCTATCTCTAAGTTTACAAGGTGCTTTCTATCCATTATGATTAATTGTCTCATAAGCCACAACCTTATTTACCACAAGTCTAGCTATACAGTTGCCAAATAAGCTGTTACCTCAATTTTTTCAATCAGGTAGGTGGTCACTGTTTATTAAAAACATCAGCAAAGGGAAATTTTCCTCCTATATCAAATTTTTGAGATGTAAACATTTTAAAGTATGCCCTTATTCCTCTTGAAGTAGGTAATATTATTTTGATGGTTTTGTTATTTAATATTTAATTTGGCATGCTAAATCAAATAATGCTGTCATTGGTATAACAATCAGGGCTGTAGCTAGAGTTGAATCTAAGGTTAATTAAAACATTTAAACAATAATATGCCATGTTGTCAGTGCATTTTTTTATCTGGAATGCCAGTATAACCCATCTAGCACCAAACCTGCTCCACAACGCTTGGTAGCACTCAAAGTTTTAAGTGGAGCTGATGTAAAGAATTACCATAACATAGGAATTACACATGTTTAGGAATGATAAATCTTATATTATAATATAATTACATCATAAGACCAATGCCAAGGTATTACATAGGTAGGGTTGTCATCTCTAAAATCTAGCAACTAGGACAAGAAGCGTAAAGCCCTGGATCTTGGAGCTTAGAACACGGACATGTCAACAGTTTCTTTTTAAGTTACCTAGAAAAAAAAACTAAACTGAGTGTTCTAAAGAAACTAAATGTTTTAAGAAACTGTTTGCAGTCTTACATTTTTTACTCTGTTATCAGGGCAAAGGAAAGTTTTAAGGAACTTTTAAACCCGGACTATAAATGAAACCCCGTCCAGATGCTCTCTGGAAGCCCTCTAAACTAGGACAAATCTGGGGAAACCCGGACAGATGGCAACCCTACACATGGGTCTTAAAATTATTTACCATAACAGAGGAATTACATGTGTTTAGAAATGATAAATCTTATAATTAAATCATAAGACCAATGGCAAGGTACATAGGTCTTAAAAATCATACTTTAGGAGTCTTGATTAACTATTTGCAGTTTATTGGAAGCTTAAGAGCTTAGTCACAAGGTGAGATCATGGCTTAAAAAATACTTAACATAATAAAAGAAACTACTCTACCATGGATAATTAGCAAAATTATGATTGTAGATTGTTAGGAAATTTGTAGATAGTATCATAATGAAGGTTTGAAATAGTGAAGAACCTAAGAGATTCTTGTATTTTTATCAGTCTACTAATTTGACTGACCTTTTCCCATGGCGTTGGGTTTATGTTAGACAAACAGCGAGCTAAGTGTTGAACTGTCTGTCTGAAAAACTCGTTTTCATCCATTTTTAATTTAGTTTCATTGGAAACCTCTCCATGTAAATAATATTATTAAAAATAAAATCTTTACTTTCGTAAATTTCCTCTAGCTAATTCTCTTTTTTGATTTGTTTTTTTTAAGCCAAAGGTCTTTAAGACATGCGGCCAAGTCTTTGGTAATTTTTTTTTTGTTCGTTTTTTTTTTTCATTTTTACAGCAAAGGCAAAGGTTTCTCGTACAGCTAATTATTGTTTTCAGCATTTATCTTGGTTTCAAGATTTATTTTAAGTAACTGAGAGTCCACAGCGGTGATAAAACGACATTACCAAATTAAGTATACTCGATTAAGCACTTAATATACACCATTGTTTGGTTTGAAAATAACGTTCCTGCGATGAGTATCGTCGTAATGCACACATGGCTCGGATTCTATAGAAATTCTAATATTCATATTCACTTATAATATTATTTTTCTAACTTTAAACTTTCGGATAGGATATAAATAGAGCTATGGCAAGTAATATTTCAGAATTATCAAAGTACTGTGTATAAAATAGATAATTATAGACAATGCAAGCTATTACTGTTGTTGACACATTATGAAGCTTATTGTAATGAAAACTTTTATAAACATTAAGGTACCTACAAACAACTTTATGTACCTACCTACTTAACACTTTTTTCTAAAATTTAAAGATGCCATTTTCAATTAAAAAGTCGCAGGTATATATCCCTTTTTATCATTTTCGACATTCTTTCGACCTCGTGATGGGTGGGGTTGCGATGTGCGACTAGTTCTTTTCCGTGCTGTTGACTTTTTAGTCTACTCTTATATGTCTATGGGTCTTTTATATTTTTGGTCTGGGGGGAATAGCGTCTTAAACTCTATTTCTTTTTTTTTTTTAAATTATTAAGTTATTTGAGTTAATAGTCTGTCGTACTGGCTATGATTATCAACCTTAGCATAAATTCGATCAATCAGGCTATAACAGTCCTCTGCTCTGCTAATAAAGGCCGCCACACCCAGTGCTCCGTCTTTCATCACTCCACTCCTCTCACCTCCTTCCCATCCGGATTTTTAAGATCATCGGTCCACCTCGCTGGAAGTCGTCCGCGCAGCGCTTACTAATCCGCGGTCCTTATTCTAAGACTTTTCTGCCACAACGGCCATAGGTTTGGTGAAAAATATGATCTACCCATTGTCCCTTTAGTTTGCTTATTCTGTAGGCTATGTTGGTATCTTTAGGGCTTTGTCAGATCTCTTTATTTCTGATCATACCCTTTGAAGAAACGCCGAGCACAGCATTTTTTTAAGATTAAAAGAAAAATTTCGCTTCAAGAACTCATTTTTTTAATAGTACAAAAAATTGTTAAAAAAAAGTTACAAACATTTTTGAAAAAAAAAACAGTTAAGCCTAAAATCTTATTGTTATACCTTTGCGAGGCTCCATATGTGCTCTTCCATTCCCCCGACTGACCTCGGCATTGTCTGGTGATTGGCGAACGCACGGACCTACCTCGTATACGAGGTATCAAAGAGTGCCGGGGCGCTTCTCGCCCCCACTCAATCGCAATAGTAACCGGATAACGGAGAAATCACCTTCTGGCGCTGACTCACCTTCGGGTTCGAGATTCTTTAGAGTCTCGCCCTAAAAGCCCAGTGAAGCGGTAATGGCTGCAACAGACAACTGCATAGTCAGTTCAGAAAAATAAAATAAAATTGTGCTCTAATGAAGCCTGCTCTTGCAGTTTTGCTGCATAAGTATTTGCCACCTGGTAACTGTCTTGATTGCTCTTTTCACAGCTTGTGTTTGACATGGAAGGCATAGGAATAGCAGTTCACCTTTATCACCACTCTGTGAAATGAATAATAGCAAGTCTTGGTCACACACACTTTTGAGAATGTTAAGCTAGGTTATATTTTCTTGACAATCAATTACTGCGACGTTAAATGATGCTCAGAAATAAGCTTCTACAGACGTCAACTTCCTTACAACTGGGATGAGTCTTAATCTCAAACTAAGTCGGATATACTCTCGCAAGCAAAACTATGGAATCACTTACTTGCATTGACTCCGTGCGATCTTAAGTACTTAATAACTAGTTAAGAATAATAAAACTGGTAACATTTTAAAGGTTCAACTGTTAACTTTAAATTGATACCAAATTAATTTAAATCACACCAGTATTTAAGGAGGTATCCCGGATTAATTGAAAGAGTTAGAAAAACAAAAGGAATATGGACAAATAGTAAATAAAAAAAAACAACAAAAATTTATAAATAAAAATCTTATTTGGCCCTAAAATCAAGTTTCAATATTTTATGTTCTCTCCTCTCGCCCTAATAACTGCTCGAAGACGGTTTTTAATTGACCTAATCAGCTTTTGAATCGATTCTTGCGGGATACTATAACGGAACGACCGTTCAGGTGGTCCGTCTCCGGTAAAGGACCGGATGATGTAGGAAACGATGGAAGTTTCAAGGCATCCACTCTTAGGTCTGTTACCGGCGATATCATTTTAAATAAACAGATCCAAGAATCTCTGTAGTTTTGACAACGCTATGTCAAAACATTCTGCTTCACGTACTGCTTGACGTGGATTATTAAAAATCTGCTCTAAAATATTATTAAACTAAATTAAAATGAATAACTTTAATCTGCAACACAATTGCCTACTACTACTACTTATCACTTATAAAACCGTGAGAAACGGTATGTTTATGTTAAGTGTTTGTCTTATGTGCTGTGATTAGTGTATTATTGGTAAGTCCCTAATCATCATATTTTCTGTTCACGCAGCACGGTTTCATTTAGCTAAACCGTGACCTTTGGGCTCTGTGCCGTAACTGATGTCTGGGAGAAGCCTACTCTGCTCATCTACTGAGAGGACCAGTGCGCATCAGCGTTCTAGCGACGTCAACACTGAGGGAGGCCTGGAGTGCTCTATACTCCAAATCCTCGGCCTGCCTTGAGTACTTTATACTGTACGGTTGCAGTGCTTCAGCCTGAGAACCGCTGATCACCGTAGCTACGGAGCGAACTTCTCCCACGTGCTGCTTAGCAACGTGACAGCTACATGCGGCATTGCATTGTGCCAGCCACGTGCGGCATAGCATTGTGCCGGCTTATTAAAGCCTGAGCCTAACATTACTCACTACACGTCGTTAGGTCACCTAAAATCAGTACAGTCCGTGTCTACCTACTTTGGCTGTGGACACCTGCGGGTTGAGATCGACGTGGAAGATCGCTGATCGAGCGAAACTAGTAGAAACTAATTGTATATTCTGTCTTCAATATATACTTGAAAACCGCACACTTAAAACTCTGTGTAGGCAGGCTTACGGTTTTTCTATCTTTCTGTTTAGTTAGGTAGTTTGTAAAATGGATAGTTATTATTTAAATATATTAAGGGTTGAGAATCCCCTTGTTTTTAGGTTAATACTGACCATAAAATATTGTTATTATAACAGGTGAAAGAGTACATTATAACCTGCCTTACCCTTCAAAAATATTTTCTTTACTTGCCTCTGAACCTATACCAAATCTCTATCTTCTGAGCACCTAGCCGGTGCATTCGTTAACAAGATACTCCTACTCTATCTTATCCTGTTATAATACCTCCCCACTCCTCTATCAAAGCCGATTTCAGCTCATTCACACTTGAAGGAGAAGGATTTCTGGAACGAACCCTACTCTTCAGTTCATCCCACACGTGCTAAATGGGATTCAAGTCCGGGCTGAGCGCTGGCCAGTCCAATGTGGCGATGCCGACTTCTTCGAGGTATTCAGTTGTGGCACAGGAAGCGTGACAACGAGCGTTATCGTGCATAAGGAGGAAGTCATTACCGATATATCTCGCATAGGGAACGACATATTCCAGCAGAAAATCGTTTTACCGTCGAAGGAAATGCCGGCCAACATCATACAAGAACCGCCCTCATAAGCAATCGTCTCAGCGATACAGCACTGCGCAAATCGCTCCCCAGGCCGCCTGTAGACAAACACATACTGCACTTGTCGGGGAGCAGGACTCGACTCCATTGCTCAACGTCCCAATCAAGATGGGAGCGAGCAAATTGAAGGCGAGCTAGTCGGTGACCTGCCGTCAGTTTCGGGACTGTGGCAGGCCTATTAAGTCAAATTAGCTGGCTTAAGTGTTCGACAAACTGTCTACTCGCTGGCAACTACGTCACGAACATTTCGGAGCTCCTATTGGACGTTTATAAACTTTCGAAACACAGGACTAGCTTATGTGGAGCTTTGTGGGCTTTTCACAGTTATCTAACGGTTTTCAGTAGATTTTTAGTAGATATTTGATCTCGTCATAGCGCATGCTATACACATGCTAATTCTAACCCATTAGGCACCTTTTTATCGCAATTATAAAGAAGTGCGAGTCGGACTCGCGCACGAAGGGTTCCGTACCATTACGGCATCTATAAAAACGGCAAAAAAATCGGTCTTACCTCTTACCCCCCTGGATTCCAATATACAATCCTTAGATAGAAGAGAATTCCTGGACCAGGAGGTGGGGAAGCTGCTGTAGGCCGCGCAGTAGAGCGGGCAACGGATTTTGAACGACTGCGATGGCCTCGATAGCTGCATTAAGTGCGGCGATGGACGCTCTGGCAATGTTGAGAGACAATGGCGAGACACAGTGAACTGGCGCAACAGAACTTTAGTACTTCTATGGCTATTTTCTGTGGCCTCTCGTTGTCAAGGCTGTAACAGTACCATGACACTGTACTGTCAGCCTTGGAGAGCTCGACAATATATGGCGGCCACCACCCTATATTCGTCCGGCGATTGCGGCAGGAATAGTACGCCTTTGCCAAACGGCCGTGCGTGCGGTACGTGCTTCAAAAGGGAACGCAACTTTTTTAAATGAACCGACCATTGTGTTAAATTCTCGACAATGATCGGTGGGTACCTGGCTTTCTCTTTCTCCTTAGGCTTTTCAGGCTGGGTGGGTGTAAGTGGGGCCGGAACAGCAGACACCTGCGCATAGGACTGGCTGGTATTAATGGGCTAGTTGGTCTCCATTCGCTCTGTAACTTTGTTCGCTGCTGCTTGCGGCGGGGCTATTGTTTGCGTAGGTACGTACCTCTCTTGGTTTGGGGTTGGGTTGTTACCGGCGGTTGACATCTCCCTAGCTGCCGCGCGGGCTTGCTCAGCTGGGTTTTTGAGCGGGCTCAGTGAGAAGGGACGTACATGGCGGCCCCTTGTACTCCGTGGTTCGCTAGTTTTGAACGCGATAGATGGCGGGTTGTCGCGTTGAGGCGGGTTGAACGGCGTCGACGGGGATCGTGCAAAATTATTAATGAGTCAACCGCAGAGCCGGCTATTCCCTTCTACGGTGTGGCAGCGACCTGAGCGTCCATTGGAGGCGAGTCCTGGATGGGAGACACCATGGCGGGGAGCTCTTCATCCCTGAAGTACTCGTCACCTGTCTCCGTTGTGGCGTAATTCGTCGACGAACCTGAGATGGCTGAGGCCATAGACGCGGCCGACGGGGGCCTTGATGGTGGAAAGGCAGTGGCAAAAGTGCCGTCGGCGGCAGTGATTTGCCCTGAGAATAGGTTGCGAGCCACAATTGCAGGTGGCTGGGACCTGGACCATACCTGACGTTTTCGCACTCCCCGGCCACATCTAGATGGTTGAAGACGCTGCTACTGACATCCCTCGATGAGGCGGCCGGAACCAGAGCAGAGAAGAAAAAACACTTACTCAATCCAAAATGCCTACCAAGACTGAAAGAGACAGCAGTCTGTTGCCCTCTTGCTCGCACACGCTGAGCGATGACGCTTCGCCTCGAACGAGCACCCGCAACACAAAACGCACACGCACACCTTCTACAAACAAAAGGTTTTCCACGCAGAATTATTTGTTATTAGGAGAAATTCAGAAAGAAACGAACGAAAGAAACAGGATACTCCAATGAACAATCAAGCTGAATGACCGGCCGAAGCCATTGCTATTTCAAATTACCGGTACGACGCTGTCTAGGATTACTTTTAAGAGACACAGTAACACATTTGTTTGCGGAGTCCTACTACAAGAAACAAATTTTCGTTGTTTTTGTTCTATCGTAAAAACCGTAATACATACAAACTGCAAATTTGCAGTGAAAAATAGTGTGAACTCTATTATAACAACAAATAATGAAAATCGGCCAATTTTAAATTACTGGTACAGCGCCATCTAGCTTATTATTATTTATTTTTGTTTATGTTTGTAAATTACGTAAATGGTGGTCAGTACTTGGATAGGTGACCGCTTAGAGGCACCCTTTTTTGTCTATGTGTTTGTAAATTACATAAACGGTGGTAGGTACGGAACCCTCCGTGCACTACAGTTATATAAAATTCCACCTTGTACTCTAAAACATAAATATAGCCGATAAAAGTGGTTTAATAAGATGATAATGAAGATGTTAAGAAATAAATTGTTAAGCACCTATTCTTTTTATAATTAGCGCTCACGATCTCACTTCTAAGCTTTTTCCACGTTTCGGTTCTGAGCGGTTTTCTGCACTACATCCTAAAATCGTGCAGCTTATCCAACCATCTACCTTTGGAAACCACCGCTTTGCGCGTTTTCTGGTGTATATAATGGTCAATGGTCCAGATTTTAGTTTGTAGGTCACTTGGTATGCCAGACAGGCAGACATGCTCTCGGTGTTTCTGTTTGAAGGGTCGGCCAACGATATGAAACTGAACCATTCAGACAGCATTTTAGTTTCCCTACCTGCTTTTTTTATACCACTAGGGTGGCAGACAAGCATACACCTGATTTTAAGCGTCAACGTAGCTTATAGATTTTTTTTATACCACTGAGGTGGCAATCTAGCTTAAGGTCCGCTTGATGGTAAGCGGTCACCGTGACCTATGGATGCTTGCAACACCAGGAGTATCATTCGCGCGTTGACGACAATTTAAATATGTAATAAATTCTATGGTAGAAGTGAATAGATTGTTTTGCTCATTATTTGCAGTTATCTTAATTGTCAGTACCTGGACAAATATATCTCTTCCAAGGTCCTTTTTAGACGAATAAGGTACTCGATTTTTGCGATATATGTATATTTTTTTTCATGCGCAATAGGTGAAATCAATTGAACCAGCATACAACAAACATACAAAAAATACAACATAGGCGTAAATAATTAAAAAGAGTTTCGTTATCGTCTTTGACAAAATTTTTTTTAGCTCTAATAATTTTTGTGGGTATTCCAAAAAAACACGTCCGGGGAGACATTTGAAGGGGATAGAGGAGAACCCGGCATCCTAGAGTTAGAGACTTTTAAGTATTCCCACTTTTTAGGTCCTAAGGACCACTTGTGCCAAAAATGAAATTATTTATTAAAATAAATAAAAGAACAAAGTGATGTACAAATGGCGAGCTTATCTGTAATAGATACAGCAAACCTTCAGAATGACAATTAATTTATAAAACAAAAATTAGGTTATTTATTTTGTGGATTGATCAAATTTTTGTTTAAATAGCTTGGGCTAGTATGGCAGTTTTTAATACAAAAGACCCACTGAATAATTTAATCTGAATCTATGTACACCAATATGGTGGAAATAAAAAGATGTGACGTATGGACGGACCGACACGATGACGGTATAATGTTTATTGCTGTTTGGCTTATTATACTTAATATTACATCGTTATTTATTCAGAGAGCATTATTTGTACAAAAAACAAGTCTCTATACAACATAATCATTATCATACCATCATTATTATTTTCATATAATGGTACTTATACCAATTCAGGTAAATAAACATGTAAGGAATTGTATAAAAGCGACAAACTGTAAATTATTTAACTACAACAGCAAGTCAAAATGTACAAAAGATTTATTGTGTTACTTGTAGCCGTCATGCTCATTGGGAACGTAAGTTCACTCTATAATTAACTTACCTATAAAATAGATGATATATCATTCAAAATATGCCTACATATTACTCGATTTCCATGAGAACTAATCCCATTTTCTCTCCGCATCCTATCCCATGGTCACGGTCAAAAGTATTCTTGATCCTGTCGAAATTGCATTATGCAGAAATCTTTTTACCCGCCTGCGCGATGCAAAGGAAGGGTAATGTGTTTATCAGCCTATTAATGTATGTTTGTTCTTTTGTAGCGCTCTACAAACCAAACCCAAACCGATTTTGATGATGCTTACGTCAATAGATTCGTCTTAATCTTGCCAGTGTCACTAAAGATATGACAGATATCAAAATTTAATGAATATAGCGATAGCCAAAAAAATGAAAGTCGACAAACTATGTCAAGTGGGGTAATATTGAATAAGTATATGATTTTAAAATACCTATTACCTTAGATATGCGATATAACCTTTAGGTTTCGCTTATCATTCTTAAATATAAATGACCATTTAGAAACTATAACGTTTTGAAGTTGGTAAGCAACTTATTTGCAAATAGCTTATTAGCAAATAGTTTAGACCACCGCAAGCTACTAAAATATTCTCCATAATATTAACTTCTTCAATAAACTGACAAGATTACAATATTAAGCATTGTATAATTCTGGCTAAAAAGCGTCAAATAAAATAAATAAATCACAAAAACCCAATTACGTAAAAAAAAAATTATTGGAAAGATTCGAGCCGGTCTAGATTTTTAATGGGTCCCGACTACTCCCGATTATTAAAGTAGCTATTTTCCGCATTAGAATTTATCATTACTGGACTTATTAAGTTGGGTTTTTGATTTTTTAATTTATTTCTTGGGACCTTATTGAAAATAATCTAGAGCTATTCGGACTCTGGATTTCGAGACTAAAATGTACCCGTGAATGTATTTGCATACATTTTCTCTTAAATTCCAGAGTCCGAATAACTCGAGACTGTTCCTAATAAGGTTTCTGTTCTATTCGTGAGGTTGTTGAGGTTTTGGTAGTACTTATAGAATTAAAACTGTGCAGAGTATTTTTAAGGGTCCTAGAATATAGAAATTTCCGTGTTTAGAATCACTGTTGTAGTGAACTATACTTATGGATAACTCTTCAAACGATCGATTCTTTTATAAAATACTAGCCTTTGCCCGTGGTTTTACTAGCTCTTTATTCGGTTATCGGTGTAGAATTTCAACGACAACTCCTCAATTATAGGAAAAAACCGACTCACACTCTTGACGTTCTCAAGCAGCTTATGTCCTTTCCCGGGACTCAAACTATCTCCGTGCCAAATGTCATCTTAATCCATATGGCGATTTAAGCGTGAAGAGGTAACAGACAGACAGACAAAGTTATTTTCGCATTTATAATATTAGTATAGATTGTTTAGAACTGATTTTTTACCACAAGGGTATCCAGAATGTAAAATTAACTACGACAACTAAGTAAGTGGGGTTATAAAAAGAGTTTTCTGTCTATATTTTACAACAATATTTATTGAAGGTTTCGTCGTTTTCAAAAATTAATGCTCAAGAATAGGTGATTCCACTCGATTGAGTGCTTCACCGGTTATAAATAATGTTATTGCAGTATTTTAAATAATTAACTAAGCATAACTACATATCTATTTTGTTTTCTATGTATTTCGTATAAGGCTATTTGATGTAAACCGATGAAGAACGTGCAAAAGTGCATTATTTATACCATCATATAGGTATGTATCTTTGTTTCTATCAAAATTAAACATTAGACATATATGATCTGCAAATAATATTTTGCACTAATTTGCAACATAAAAAGCCAAATGTTTATTATACCCTAAGAATAAAAAAGGGTTCAGTAATGGTATTAGAGGTACACCCACCATAACAGGTGACCCAGATTTCAGTCCTGTTAAAATAAGTTTAGGAGCCGCATCTACAACACCATAATTACAGTTTCATGTTTGATAAACTCAAATAATACAGCAATAATAATATTTTGGACATATCACACAGCGCCATCTGGTCCAAAAGTAAGCAAAGCTTGTATTATGAAAACCAGACAAAGGATACAAATACTTATATCCTTGTTTTTGTAAATACATACATACCTCATATAAATATACCCAGAATCAAGACAAACGCTGTTTACCGGTCAGAGAACTTAAACGTAAAATGACAATGACTTACAACCACGACTTTACATAGATTGGTATAGATAGATTTGCAATAATATACATCGGTTGAAGATTCCACAAACTGTTAACGGCGCGATTGTTTTAGGAATCAGAGTTCCCGCGATTGATACCTTTCACACTATTAATAACGCCAGTTTTGCCACCGACACCTCTCGTTCGTGTAGCTTGGAAACGTTACTAACATAATTTTTAGTTGCAAAACGAACGGTTGACGTACACACACTACGATAAAACACACACACACTACCATAAACAATAAATATATAAAGGCAGTTTGACAGATTAATACAAAACTATCGTAAACGAATGCATGACAGTTTGTTACAGATGATACTAAAATTGTGATATTTTTGACACTAATGCAAAACGAACGGATGACAGATGACAAAGTAAACGAAAATAATGATTCTGTATCCCAAAACGAACGTACCTTAAGACTACATTCAGCGAACGGCAATAAATAAGTATAATTTTGTGGTTAAGGATGCCTGCTGGTAGGTACATATGCCAGATCTACTAAAATATTATAGTTTATGAATTTAATCATTGTTTCAGAGTTGCCAACAAACGTCTGGAGGACAAACAGGTACTTCCATATGGTAGCACCGACTAAGCACAGATTAAATTAGGTTAAATTAAGCTTATAGGTCAAAAAATAAGACAATTAAAGTTTTATTTTGTTTATTGCACCATTTTTATATTAGCACATTAGTTAAAATAAGCTAATAGTCGCAAGTGGAAAGGCGGTTCGTTAAGCAATGTGACTTCCCTTACACATCGGTTTAACCGTTGCGTTCTCGGTTTTATCTGGCGAACTTTTTCAATTGGAAGACGCCGCGTAGTATAGTCTCTTACTAGGTGGGCAATATACCTGGTTGGAGCCGCAGGAAGCCGATGGGCGTAGGCGGCTCAGGATCGGCCGCTTTGAAGACATATAGGGAGGCCTACGTTCAGCAGAGAACCTCTCTATAGTTTGGATACAAAAAAATTGGTTACATTTGGAAATTGTTATATGTAAAAGTATAATTTACATCTAACAAAATTTGAATATTTTTAAAGATTTTTTGCTGCGTGGTGAACAAACCATAGTTTTTCAATCTTTTGTTTCTTTAAATGTCCAAGCTTCACAAAAAATTAACAAACTTCTGTTGAAATTTTGAAAGCCCTAAATTTCAATCTGTAAGCAACGTCTTTAAGGCTATTAATTATCACGTTATTTTCCATGAGGGGTATATAAATATGCAAACATATTTTTGAAAAAGTTTCGTGGTCTTCGAATGATACCGATGCTAAAGATATTGTTTTATATGTATATTTTTTCTGCTATTGTATTTATTGTCTGTAGATGAGAGAGAGTACATACATAGGTATGTATGTATATCCAAATGAAATGTTGTTGTTTTATAGATCATAAAATTCAATATCTACGCTTCTGATTTCTGCACATTCTCAGGAGGCGAGGTGAAATCATAACCCCTAGGCCACCATAGACTTTTTTGCAATGCAATTTCTTTTGATAACTACTAAATATTGGTAAAAATTCATTCATTTTGTACAAACAAAAACCTCCTACCAAAATTAAATAGCTGCAGTATATTTAAAACCTCCATAATCAAAAATCGTGATATGAATATCCAGTTCGAGGACGTACGATCCGGTAGCCAGCTGACCAACGCTCGCTGTCTGTGCAACGATTTTCTACAATCTCATTATTTACTTTTATTTATAGGTATGAAGCATAATAACTTGTAACAAATAGTAACATACTATAATTTCAGATGGAAATGCCAACGGAGGGGGCGGAGCCCAAGGTGGTTTCGGAGGTGAATACTTTAATTTTACAAAATTTTGATCGTGGCTTCGTTCGTGCTAAATTCGATTTTTGGCATGAGGTTGCAATGGTAGCGGGTGGTTCCACAAAATTTGGTTAACTTGGTGTTTGCATCTATATTTACAGTTATGTTAATCTTATTTATTATTTGTAATTACTAAGCGATATTACAAAGTTTATTTAATTTGGACACTCACTTTGGTATATATCACAATATTTTTTATTCCCAAAAATCGACATTTCGCACTTTAAATATCAGGCCCTAGCCATGTTAAATCTCCCAAATTAAGTTAAAGTTCCACCGTAATTTTAATTCTATAGTAGTTATTGGATTCAATTCAGCTTGAACACATTTACTATTACATCACTTACTTTATCATTACGATTTAATTTGAAATAACAATATTTTTCACTACATTATTTTTAGTCAAAAAGTGTAAGCGATAAATAATATCAGGCCCTAGCCACTTACGAAATTTAAAAAATACGCGGCATCTGTGCATAAGGCGGTTTCCACAAATTGCTCATACGAAAGCAACGATGTGAAGTTTGCTGTAAAAACGAACTATGCTGCGTTGGCCATTTTGTTGTTAGTGCGGTCGCCGACTTTGCCGCGGAAACACGTGCTGTGCCAGTCAAACTCTCCGGCCCTAGGTAAGTCGTTTTAAAGATGTTAATTTATAATTGTTCTCATTATTAATTGTATGTTTGAGCTTTCTCTGTCTTGTAATTATGATCACCTATTTGTTTTGATGATTATTTTATAAAATAAGTTACATTTCATTTAGCTTTGTTTTGTCAGTCCCTAGACCGTCAGGCCCTCGTCGTAAAAGTGCCTAGGGCCTGACGCAACAGCTAGGGACTGACGGTCATATTGTGTGATCTATGGTTTTAAATTTAAAAGCCGTATTTGTTGTAGAATATGGCGCCTAGAAAGAAAAAAAATTGTCTAAAGAAGAAATCGCAAATAAAAGTCAGAACAAGCAAAGAGACGGTTGGAAAAAATGACTCTTTTTTACTGGCAGAGTACAAAGAAAATGAACGACTGAAATTTCTGAAAAAAAAAAGAAAAAGGTCAAAGGAAATGTGTAAAGGACATGACTCCACGTTAACACAGAAAAGCACGAAAAAAATGGACAGTCTAATCATCAGAGTATAGAAAAAAACATAAGGTTCGTATAGATACTGATAAATAAATGCAGCAAAATACGCCGCCGTCATCGGACGAGGAAAGTATTTCTGACGTTCCTGTAATAAATGAGGAAAGAAGAGCTGAAACGAGAAGGAGTATTGCTCAACGGAAGAAAAAAAACCGGCCAAGTGCGAGTTGGATTCGCACACCGAGGGTTCCGTACCTACCACCATTTATGTAATCTACAAACACAAGCAAAAATATTTTTATATTTGAGTTGATTGAATGAAAGGTAAAATGCGGTTTACGATTTATGACGAATTAAAATAAAAACTACTTACTAGATCTTGTTTATAACCAATTTTCGGTTGAAGTTTGCACGGTAATGTACATCATATATTTTTTTAGTTTTGTCATTCTCTTATTTTAGAAGTTACAGGGCGGCACACATTTTACCACTTTGGAAGTGTCTCTCAATATCATTTTTGAAGACCTATCCACAGATACCCAACACGTATGGGATTGATGAAAAAAAAATTTTAAGCTTCAGTTCTAAGTATGGGGAACCCCAAAAATTTATTGTTTTTTTTCTTTTTTTGTGTGAAAGTCTTAATGCGGTTCACAGAATACATCTACAAACCAAGTTTCAACAGTATAGCTGTTATAGTTTTGGAAAAAAGTCGCTGTGACATACGGCCGGACAGACAGACAGACATGACGAATCTATAAGGGTTCCGTTTTTTGCCATTTGGCTACGGAACCCTAAAAATAGAATACTTAAGAGAAAAAATTTAGTCATTGATGATTTAAGGAAAAAACTTGCAAAAGAACAACAAAGAAACAGAAGACTAAAACGTAGGATAATAAAAGTAAAGGAAGCACTCCCACCAAAAAGTAAAATTGAAGAAATGGCAAAACTTCCTAATCAGAAAGCAGAATTGGTAAGAAAAGCATTGTTTGGCGAGATTATTCAGGCGCAAATTTTAGAAAAAAAATTGAAACACACCAGAAAAAAGCCTGTTTAGAAACGATTTTGTCCAGTCCAATGGCACATAAATATAAGATATGGAGATTTGGAAAGAAAGCTATTACAAACAAAAGGATGGGATTTAATCATACAAAATATAAAGCTAAGTGCAACAGAAAGAGACTTGAAGAAATTATTCACATGTTTTATGAAGATGACAACAATAGTCGTTGTGCGGCAGGAAAAAAAGAATGCATTATTCTCAGAAAAATAAAAAAACAAAGAAGATATTTACTGGATTTCTTACCTCAATATAATTGAGTATTTTGGATATTTTAAGACTTGGACTGATTATAGATTTAAGATTGTAGATGCATACAGAATTACTTATAATTGGACTGTTTATAATAATAATAAGTTATAATATGAGAGGTATTTGATTTTGTTTTGGTTAATTTTGCAATAAAAATGTGATTAAACATTACAACCGTGTTTGGCGTCAGTCCCTAGCATGTCTAGTCAGTCCCTAGAAAACTAATTTATAAAAAACGTAAATTTCTCCTAAAATACTGAAAAAAGTGACTGGCCCTTTTAGATACAAAGTAGATGTTATTCCCACATTATGGAATAAAAAATTAACTGTTATCATCTAAAAATATCTCCGTTCAAAAAAAGCCCAAGAGTTAACCAAATTTTGTGGAACCACCCCTTAGATACTTCGTCCATGAGGATTATTCGTAGGCACTTACTTCAAAACCCCAGAAGTATTTTCGAAGCGCATAGAGCGACAGCGAGAGAAGCTGCTTTGGCAGTGATTCAATATGAAAATCTTCCATTTACCTTTTCTTCGAGGAATTCACCGATTTCCTTATGGATTACAAATGGAATTTTATAATTCAGTTTGTAACTAGATGTAGCTAATCTTCCTACTGAATTTGAAAAACACCAGGTCGAAGGTCTAATAACTATGGATAAAAGTAAACTCTTTCGATCACACAAACCACACAGGTTTCCCATTTCCAAATATGAAATGAAATCGACCGAATGCGTTTCGCGCACGTATTACGTTCGGGTTTCACAGAATAGAAATTATTAAAATTTATTAAAAATATTTAAAAACTGAAAACTTGTAAACTGAATTTCTTTGCACCATTTTATTTTGTCCGGCGTTAAAAACGGTGCTCATAATAAAACTACCTTAATTTTGTGACAGTTAAATAAATAGCTATTTCTTTCTAATTTACTTGGCTGAAGTCACGTTTAAAAGCTAGTTTTAAGTTAATTTTAACGACGCCACGTGTAATTACTAAAATACAGGTCAAGCTGATGCCAGTGCTGGATTTGGAGTCGGGGCAGGAGCGGGAGCTGGAGGACAAACAGGTGCTCAGGGGAGTAGTGGTACTTCAGGAGGTAGGTAACATCCCAATAAGAAATTTTCTTCAATAAATCAAAATCATTAACTATATAGTGCTAAAATTATCCTATATCCGTGACTAGGCATAGTTAACTGTCAACGTGTAAACTGATTCTTTCTCCTCTTTCTTGCCAGTCAGTTGCACTCAGTACATTAAGACTGTTGTGGTTGTAGCAACGAGGACGCATAAAGATTTTTTTAACTTCTCTTGAGAAGTTATTGGAATAGGTCTGAAAATCGAAATCGAAAATTTTGTGTTTTCTTTACGTTTCAAGACTTGGAGAATCATTTGCAATCATTTTTAGAATGATGTCTGTGTGTGTGTACGTATGTATGTAGACATATTTTGGCTTTCGATTCCTCAATAACTACTGGATCGAATCGCTGTGATGACATATCAATCGATACCCCACGTCATGACTTAGATCTGAAAGGAGTCTGAAATAAATCGGTCCAGCGGTTCGTTTTTTATCCGTAAAAAACTGACTTTTTTATGCACGCAACATAAATTTTATGTATCGAGGGTGCTGATTTCAGTGATTCAGCTGAATTTTTTATCAGTTTTTAAAATTCAAAATGGCGGATCCAATATGACATAATTTTTTTTTTGTAAAAGAATTTTTCTCAAGAGAAGTTGCATGAACGGTACTTGCTGCCGAACCATTTTTTTCAGTTACGTTACAGAACTTCAAATAGATGTAACCCATAGCAAAGCTCATTTAACACCACAAAATTTGGAGGGTAATTTTCTAATCCCAATGGTAATCGTTTTTATATTCATTACCTAAACCATTTGACGCCCATTTGAATGATGCAGAATAACTACGCTGATTAGCAGCGCCTCCTCGCCTTATAAACTTGTCGTCCACCAACTATAAGTACTTATATATACGAAAGTGAGTTTGTTTGTGTGACCATCACGTCGCAACGGAGCATCCAATTGAGCTGAATCATTAATACGGAACAGGAAAAGGACAGGCTACTCTTTGTCCCGGAAAATTAAAAACATCCTGCAGCAATTACAATACTTGAATTCCACGACACAAACAAACTGTAGCTTGCTATTACAAAATTAGCGCAGGCGGAGACACTGGCAAAATCTAGTTTGTAATAAAACAAACAATAAAGTATAGTAGGTACTTAATCTGGATAGCCTAAATGCAAACTAGAAATATTACTATTTAATTTTTTACTTACTAATTTCCAATATTTTTCAGGTAAAAAATGAAGACAGAGGGAGACAAGGCGCAATTATCGTAAATAAATTTTAAACAGATAATAAGCGTACATAG
The DNA here is from genome assembly GCA_946406115.1 of Apoda limacodes. NCBI lineage: Eukaryota > Metazoa > Arthropoda > Insecta > Lepidoptera > Limacodidae > Apoda > Apoda limacodes. The sequence continues at coordinate 18,057,651 of OX291559.1, forward strand.
TGTTTAATTTTAAACCATAGTTCGCACAGGATTTTCCGGTGGGGCATAAACAATAGTAGATTTGTTAAACATGGGGTGTACAAAATTAATTTTTCATCTCACTGACTCGGAATGGTTCACTTTGTTGTTGCAAACGGTTTTTATTCAAATTCTAAAAAAACAAACATAATTAAACTGTCCAAAATGCGGTTCGTCCTTACCACTTAATACATTAATGATCCGTTAATAACAATTTAGTTTAATTCATGGGATGTAATAGTACATTACTGACGAGGCCATGAAAGTTAGCCTTTGATGAATTAGAAGAGTTTGACGGCCGTATCGAGACTTGTTGTATAGACCTTTGCTCAAAAGCGCTGGAGAAAAAACAGACATGTAATAGAATAGCAGTTTATTAAAAATGAAAATTTTCTAATGAGTTCTAATCTAATAACCTTAATGAGATTTTCTTTTTGATCTATCGTCCGCGGCGTCTGTGGAAGCGGGATCGATGAACACTGGCTACTTCGATATTTCAAAAAAAGAAGAAAAATCTTCTAGGTACGTTCTAGTTTGTAGGTGTCTAAGTTTCTTGGGTTTGTACGCGAGTGCGTGCTTTATGCATGCAAAGAAAATAGTATATAAAATTACTGTCGCCTTATCTATCCTGAAGTGTTTTTTAAATTTTTTGTCAGCGTTCTATATCCTTCCCGTAATCTTTTTCTGAATGAAATTCAACTTTTCATAGTGTTTTTGAGTATATTGAACTTGAGACCAACATTTTAAGTAAATACTGGCTACTTTCAGAATATACGTGATAAAAAAAAGGTTGGTTTTTTTTGTCGCTAGTGTCGTTGAAAGTGTATACCATTTCATTATGACGACTATAGTTTTGATTTTTGACCAATAGGTCAGAAAAGTTTGTTGCATGATATGTTTGTCGATCTAGATCTCTGTTTGTATGTTAAACACAGAAAATCACACTCTTGAATGCTTAATCGCTTTTCGAAGAAGTTATTAGATCATGCTAAAATTCTGCACGCACTATGAATATAATATTGATTGCAATAAAATCATAAAAATCGGCAAAGCGCGAGTCGTAATCAAGTTTCGACTGTACTTAAAATTACTGCCTCAAATTCTATGAAACAAACGCATAAGAAGTAGACAAAAAATATTTTCTAGAACGAGGTGTGAAATAAATAATAATAATAATAATGTAATATACTTTATTGTGCATACTTAAAAAAAAAACAAAAACAATTGAAAAAAATCAAAGAAATAACAAATTAGCTGTCTTATCGCTTATGAGCAATCTCTTCCAGACAACCTATGTGTAAAGAAGACCCTAAAAAAAATGTTATTGAAATTTTTCTAACCGAAACCCAAAAATCATAATTGTTTCGGAAGCATGTTAAAACTAATTTAGAGTTAATCATAAAATATAATTTTATTATTAATTTGAGCAACATTTTATTAATACCAAATTGTTTATGTTTCTGTATAATAATAAAATTTATTTTATGAAAAAAAAATCACCGAAAAAAAACTTTATATAATAATGGATAATTTATGCACAGAATCTTCATTTACTGTTCTGTGAATTTATTCCATTTTTTTATTTAATTCATTGAAAGGGTAATAATAATGGTTTTTCAATTTTGTGTAAGTACTCTTCAACTATGTTGTTCTTATATAAAGCACCTATTTGATTACTCTCTGCATCGGTTAACTTCACAAATACAGCTTCAATGTATTTAATGATTTTATCGGTGTCCACAACGAATGGTATTGGTATAATATCACGCTTCACCTAAAACAAAAATAATAGTTAGTTATTTTGTAAAGAAATAGCAGCTAACTAGCGCCGCCATTAGATAATATTTTTTTATCACACTTACTCTTAAACTGTGTCATCAAATGTACTTTTTATCACACTTACTCTTAAACAGTGTCATCAAATGTATTTTTATCTTTTACTGTATAAATTAGACCACTACTTAACGTTTTGCCTCAGCGATTTCTAGAACGTTCGATATTGTTCTAGAATACATTTGTATATTTCATAAAATTAATGCTGTTAAGTATAAGATGTAACTAAAGCTATGGAATAAATAATAGTCGCAAGCCTTAAGATAGAAAATAGAAGTGGCCAATTTTAGCGTCAATTCTAACTGAAGCCACAGAGTAAATGATACCCTAAAAACTAAAGGAAACATACTGGCCACTTTTTACATTAATTCAAACTAAAGCTAACAGATGTAGGTATTCTAGACATATTGTTATCTGTTGTAGGGTTCAACAAAAAAATGAGTTTTTTAGATAAAGAGATAGAGCGCTTACACGGAATGTAAGGGTTGCAGGTTCAAGTCCTGGCTCGAGGTTAATCTTTTGACTACATTTTTGCTATGCAAGTATTAATTTATATTGATGATATAGCCATAGATATGACATGTATAATATATTTTCTTCTAAGACTCTAACCTTCAGTGAGTCATAAACGAAGAAAGATTATTTCTTTGTATGTATATTTATATTGTATTTCTTAATTGTATAAATATTTTGTGTGTTTGTAAGATTTATGTATTAGGACTTTATAGTCACTAGGAGTTGTTTAGTGATAAAACATTTCTAAAATAACTATAAATTAGGGCGCGTTCGTTTTGGGATAGAAAGTTCCCACGTTTGATACTTCGCAGACTTTTGATAACGCCACTTTTGCTCGTTCGTGTACCTTTGATACGTTACAAACTAACAAAACAAACTGGTTGCGACACGAACGGTGGATTACAAAGTATGATAATAACACACGCACTACCATAAACAATGAATATGTATAGGCAGTTTTACAGATTAACATGGGTCTAAAGTATCATTTTTCGGTGGCAAAAGTGACAAAAATATCGTAAACGAACGCTTGCCAGTTTGTTACAGATGATACTAAAATTTTGATATTTTTGATACTAATGCAAAACGAACGGATGACAGGTGACAAAAGTAACAAAAATAATGATTCTTTATCACAAAACGAATGCGCTCTAAAATAAATAATTTTGGACATTTGCACACAGCGCCGTCTGGTCCCAAACTCAGCAAAGCTTGTGATATGGATAACAGACAACGAATACATATTCATATATACTATTTTTTGTAAACACATACATATAATACATAGAAAACACCCAGTCTCAAGACAAACACAAATAATAAATGTTTGTCTTGCGCGGGAATGGAATCCACGCCCCTTGATTCAATAGTCAGGTCATTACCCACTCAGCCATACCGCCGTCAGTTGACATCACAGTTTTAGTAAAGTTGAATGCCATACATTTCTCCTTTTCAGATTAACCTCGGAAGAGATTAGATTTCGCTATAAGGTATGGCTTACAGGAATTGACAATACGTAGGTATGTTATACCTATTTATATATTATATTTTTGGGAGATGTCCAAATAAAGGGCACTGTGTAAAAACGATGAATGTTCAATAAAAATGATTTTGAGTAATTCGAGTTTGAAGTTGGAAGGTTATTGCAACGAGTAAAGTCAATTTAAAAAGTCGGGAGAATCCAGACGAATCCCGATTATCTAGAAACCCTAGGTGAAACGGAGTAACTCAAACAGAATATAATCCAGGTTAACCAAGGGATATCACATGGTGATTACCAAATTCTGTACAGCCTGAAAATATAAAACGGATTCATAGGTCTAAGATTATCTTATTGAAAAAAAATACTTACTAAATATGCAACTATGACTTGTTCCGGGTAGGTCAATTTGTATTTTTCCATTATATCTTTTATAACGGGATCGTCTAGTCTTAGTGTTGAGGAATCCTTACTCTCAGAGCTGAGATATCCCATAGAAATGTGCGCCATTACTTGAATTCCTTTCTTTTGACAATCCGTTACAAAAGCCTCTTGCTTCAAAGTCGGATTCACCTAGAACACCAATGTTTCAAAAGGTACGTTCTGTTCACTGCTTTAATGCGTTTAATGTCATAATCCAGCTAAGTTAAAAAAATATAAATTCTGTATTGCACACTGTACAAATCTTAGCCTATTTCTCTTTGGTTGGATTATTGACATTAAGCGCATGTCGGTCAACAAAACGACACTGAAGATAATTTTTAACCCTGTTACACATTATCGGTCATAATACACGGTCACGTGAACATATCAATATCGTAAGCTCTATGCCATATTGCACATCACTTTTTCATATAAAAGAGAGCGGCTTCTAGTGACGTTGTACAAGCTGGACTGATTCAGTACTAGAGTATATGGGTAAAGCCGCCAAAAAAAGATTATTTCATCAGCGTCCGGTTTTTTTCTAAAAGTTCTAAATATTTTTTTTTGACGTGACAACGTCTTATAAATTGGTTTGCCGGGTGACACTTCAAGAAACTGCGTTACGCTCCGCTCACGTTATGCGCTCACAATGAGAGCGAGTGAGAGGCACGCGGCATGGTTAGCCCGCCTAAGAGCGAGAGAGACAGACATAAAAAGTGAAAGGCACAAGTTGTCACGATTCCGGACGGTTGTCCGACACTATTATTTTTAAGTATTGCTTGCAAAACGTAATGTGCTTACTAGTAATTCAAATACGCAAACATCTATTCAACTAATTGCTTTAATTAATATAAATCAAGAAATCTAGAATAAATTAAATTGTCCCAAGTTGTTCCCTATTGGGATGTTCAATGATTTTTTAAGTTTCGTTATACTTTACATCCTTTTTTTTTACATTTATTACATATTTGTAGACAGCTTTTGTTAACATAAAAAGAGTAACAATAAAAATAATGCTCATTTTAGTAAATAACATTACGTCCCAGTATTTTATGCTTTTAACTTACGCATTTTATGTTACCATATTGTTTATTAGGACTTGCTGATTAACCTGTAAAATCAATTTCTTTTATTTGCAACACCCTTATCTTCTTGTCTATGCCACGTCTGCAGTCCCTCGTCGGCCATTTTAGTGCGCGCGTCATTAGTTTCGGCAGTCAGTTTAAAAAAAAAAAATCAAAACAATGAGCAAGTTATTGGAATCCCTCAGACGAGAGTCCAAAAATTTGATGAATTACAAAAAGAATTTCAAAAGACTAAAAGAAATCAGTACAAAAAATAAAGAACAAGAATTTATAATACATAATATTTATAAATCTCAATCTACTCAAGTTTTATGCCAATAATATTAGCTCAGTATTTAAGGAATATGTAAAAAGCCTGTTTTGTTCCAAAATCAATTCACCTTAGAAGTAAAGAAAAAAATTCAATTAAAACTACTTGGATCATAATAAATAATAAAACTGGCTAGAATGAATCTGGCTAAAAATTCATGTCAGGACTTTGAGTTGATCGTACGTGAAAATAGTTTAAAAATAAATCTTGAGGTAGCCGTTGTTTTGGTTTTTTTTACCAGTATTCCATTCAAATAACCGAACTTCTTAAATGAAGTCCAGTAATAGCAGAAAGATTAGTTAAAACCAATGTTCCTAAATGTAAAGTTCTCTTTGTATTTAAAACAATTATTCCAACAGATATCATAAATAAAAAACACCACAGACCTTTGGGGACTTCTCGTAAAAACTATAAAGTATTATACAATAATTCATGTACAGTTTTCAAATAGTTTGTCAAATGTTAAGCCATTTCTGCATCAATGACTTACTTAGTAGTAAACACTTACTTAGTAGTACTTAGTACGTACTTAGTAGTAAACAGTTAGGCTTTATGAAAGGCCGTTGCTCAACCGATGCAGGAGTGGCACTACTAAAAAATATATTTAAAGCCTGGGAGGATTCGCATGATGATATGGAAGTGTTTTATGATTTAGCTAAGGCATTTGACTGTGTCTAACATGAAAATCTCATCAAGAAGCTACATGAGTATGGTATTAGAGGCAAGGCGCTTGACGTTCTGATCTCCTTCATGAGTAGCAGAGTACGAAAAAATTTGTGGTTTGAAATCAGCATCAGCCAAGATTTGTAGGTACCGTGTGGCATACTGAATTTGTCTTTTTAACTTTGCTAGATTATGACATTAAACGCAGTGAACATAACGCACCTATGGCAAACTCGCGCATTAACATTGTTGCCACCAATCCCTAATTTTGAATAACAAACTAAAAAAAGAGTTTATAAGGGTGTGGTTTTACAGCCTATAATACAATTTGGCATTATCATTTACTTTAAAATAATTAAGTAGGTAAGTAAATCTTTTTTACCCTGAAGATGTGTTCAAGTCCTATATAATGACACGGTGTTAATTTTTAACATCATTAAAAAACTACCTCCTCCTAAAGACGCAATTAGGAAGTTTTTACGAAGTCTTAATAATATATTTCTATGAGTAAAGTAGTATATAGGCCTCGGTCGGAATAGCATCGCTGGATTCGTATTTTAAAAGGCCTCACCGCCGGTTCAGCTTCTAACTCTACTCATCCAGCGATTGCTTACTTCCCGGATTTTGAAATGTACGAATGTATGTTTTATATTTTGATTACCTCCATTACGATGACAGCGGGTTTAGTATTACAGTTCTTCAATAACCTGTCCAATTGTGCTTGGCTAAAACCGATGACACCAATGGACTTGGTAAGACCCTCGTTTTTGGCCTCTTCCATACCTTTCCAAGTTTCCAAGTAATCTATATTCAACGCCAAATTATTTTTCTGTAATAAAACACAAGATGATCTACCTATATCAAAAATAATCATAAAAAAAATGTTTGTTGGAACTTCGAGTTGTTTGACGGCATCCTTGCTAATGAAATGATCATTTATATGGTTAAAAATAATAATAAGTAATACCTACCTGCTATTATTATAATTGTTTCCTTAGTTAGCTCAAGACGCGTCTCGGTATGAGCTGACCCTTACCTTATCGATTAAATTTAATAACACATTAAAAGTGATACCAAATAAAGTAGAAGACATGATTAAAAAAAAATGAATAGTAGAATAGTAGTAGTTGATGGGTAGTTGAATCTCAACACGGACTAGAAAAGTGAACCGAAATATCCTCACCGGATCTATAAAATGACGGTTCGAAGTTTAAAGATATATGAAATGACAATGTGAAGTTATTAGCTGTATAAAATGTCAATGTAAAGTTTAGAAACGTATAAAATGACAATGTGAAGTTAACAGCTGTATAAAATGACTGCGTAATATTCCATTAAATTTTATTAGATAGCACCATCATAATATTATTGTAACTTATAAATATTAGTCCCCCGCTAGACATAAGCCTCCTCTATGGCGCACCATTTCTCCCGGTTCTCTGCCTTCCGCCACCGGCCACTTAAAGGTTAACGGTCCACCGGGTTGGAGGGCGTCCCACGCTTCGCCTTCCCGTACGCGGTCTCTACTTTAGAACACGTTTGCTGCATCGACCAGCCCACTGCCACTTCAGATTGCTGATTGTGCGAGCTATGCGGTGACTTTAGTTTTCTTTCGACGTCCGACTTTTGAGGGTATATTATGAAATATCAATATAATCCAATAAAAGGGCTGTTTTATAAATTTAAAGTAAATAGTTTAAATGCTATTAAAGAAAATAGATGAAAATTGACCATTCACCAAGCAGCGGTTCGGTACATTTCTGTAGATATTTACGCGTTTTGTACGGGAACTAAGGGATGGGAGACTTCTGTGCGTTAGTACTATAATTTGTTCTGCGTAATTCTATATTCGAGCTCTATGTCCCAGAAAGTAAACATAAACCCCAAAAAAAAATTCGATAGTCCTACGACAAATGCGAATCAGTGTTTCCTTTGTGGGTGACATTATACGTTTACTTCAAATCTAAGGGTCAGCTCAGACCGAGACGCGACGTTAAGTATTCAGTATTGCGTCGAAGTAGTATCAGGTACCAAAGACCTGTATTCAGAAGGTTTTACTCCCGTACCTCTCCTTATAGTGCGGTTCTTGCATAAATTTGCACGCCGACAATTAGTATCCGTCAGTGTTGTTTACAATGTGGTTTAGTTAAGAGGGGGTATAAACGTAAATTGCCCCTGAATTTTGAGCAAGTAAATAAAGTCCAAATAAATTTCAAAAACAACATAGACACACATTATAGTTCCAAGGTCTGACATCAGCAAAAACATAATGCAGTAAAATTTTCTTGATAGAACAATGTTTTGTACCGTTGCTACCGAGGCCGCGCCTAGGTTCCGAACGCAACCTGATTTCGTGTTTCTGGCAACACTCATTTTTGGTTGTCATTAGTCTGTAGCACAGAACATTATTACTCTCTCTAGCGAGCTAGCGAGGTATGTAGTCTCGAAAAAAATTCCCATTCTTACCCTTCTTTAAAAACATAAAGTTCGTGTCGATTTTAAAATATGTTATATCAACTTGTTTTGTATGAAATATAAAAGTGCCAAAAATCATTTAGTGAGAATCCCACGAACCGCAGGGAAGTTATTTACAGTTCTACTTTAACTTACCTACGTTTTACATCTTGTACCTAACTTTTATGTCCTCTAAAACTAAAGTCATTGTAATTAAGGGCTCCCTTAGGTCCCCTTCGAAGACATAGGACAGACACACGTGGTTCATTTAAGTACAATAGTAAAACTGTTGAGGTAAGTTAACTTGTTCTTGTAATTGAGGGGTTTAATCGTGCCTGTTATAATTGACAAAACAAACAATGGAACTCTACTTTTTGCAAGTTTTTTAACGGTAAATTTTATATAGCTGAAATATTGCTTATTTCAAAACTTGGGCTGTAATAAGATTTTAAATATGAATTATATTATTTGAGTCATTTACATTTATTGATTTTATACTACGTTTATATTCGCGTTCCCTAATTAAGAGGATTTGCTAATATTATATAATAATTTGATTATTAAAACAATTTGAAAAAAAATGACAATTTATTTTGGGGCTTAAATATCAATTTTATGGAAAACTATGAGTGTTATTCTCTTGATTCTTATTTCATAAATATATATAAGTATAAACGACCGAATTTGCTAATTTTGTAGTTCTAAATAAAAATTTAAATTGTATGCTGACAAAAAACCGAGAAAATCGAGATTTTTAACGAGCGGTCGCGGTCACGTGCTAGCGCCTTTCGTACCTAGAACAGAACTGTCTCTTTGTATGCTTTAATGGTGTTATATATCTTACTCTGTCGTACACTATTTTCAGGGTATGCCATAGCCTTAAGCAAATCAGTAAATTAGGTATAAAGTTTGAAAAATAAAGCGCTATGTCTGTGTGTATGCTGTTTTCCTTCATTCGTGCCCATCACCCCTAAAAAACTCCTTATTGTAGAGGCAATCGGAAGATAAAAATTGCGACGGCTAGCGAAAGGCTTTCAGCACACTTAAGTCAAAGTCAAAATGGTTATTCAAATAAGGATTTTACAATCACTTTTGAATCGTCAAAGTTATAAAATATTATTTTTTGAACCCTCCGACCTTCCCGCCGGTTCACAATGTTGTTGATTTCTACCGAGAAGAATCCGGCAAGAAACTCGATAGTTACTCTTTTAAAAACAGTATCAATAATACAAATAAACTAAAAATACAATTGATGTTTTAAATAAAAAAAATTTTAGCCGTACAATTTTATGTTATTTCCATTTTAATTTAGTTTACCTATGCATCCTGTAATTGAGCATCATCAGTCCCAAGGATTTTTATCATTTACATAGTCTGAAATATTGTAGTATGCCTTATTACAAAGTACCTGCTTGATAAAAGATTTAAATTTACTTACTGATATATATTACATTATTGATTTTAAATTTTATTGGTAACTTTGTTGTAAAAGTGTATACATTGCCCCATAAAAGAGTTACTTATTTTGTGTAGACGTGTATCATGCACCAACTTACTTTAGGAATTCCGCGCAGATAACTAAAACGGCGCGGACAAAAGTACCCCACGTTATTACTTCTAATGTTTAACAATACTTACTCTGTCTAGAGCCGTTGGTGACATCAAAACAAGGTCTACATATTCCATACCTAGTCTAGTCAGGGCACCACTTATAGCGGGAACTACGGCATCTTGTTGGTGTCTTTTGTCGGGCAGCTAAAAAATTATACTATTTACTAAGTAAATTTAAAAATTTGGTAAAAACTTGTGATTTAATCACACAACAATGTAGTAAGTAGTAATAAATAAATAAATAAATATTATTGGACATTACACACAGCGCCGTCTGGCCCCAAAGTAAGCAAAGCTTGTGTTTTGGGTGTCAGACAACGGGTACAGATACATATATTACTTTTTTTTTGTAAATACATACATATTATACATAAATACACCCAGACTCAAGTCAAACACAAATGTTATTTATCACATAAATATTTGTCTAATGCGGGAATTGAACCCACACCCTCTGCGCAGCAGTCGGCAACACTACCAACTAGGCTGCGAGGGAGTCAATATAAGGGGGCAGAGTGTATCGCCGTCTTTATTGTGAAGCCGTCAACAGTAATAATAGAAAGATTTACATCACTAGTCTAGGAAATAATATTCAATCCTTCACGCAAGGTTACGTAGGTAAGGTTGTATTTCACTAGAACAATTGAAACGAAGATTTGGCCAAAGTGTGCTTTAATAATAAACGTTTTGAGCCATTTTGGGCTCCAACAGAAGCTGCAAACGCACTTTGTGGGTAAATGGTATAAGAAATAATCTGCTCTCATATTATATAGGACATAATTGCTCGTTTATATAAATCTCATGTTTGCTAAGAGATAAAATATTTATTTCTTAATTAATAGTTATAATGATAAAATATTATTACCTTGCAATTCTGCTGAAAACAATTCAGTAGCACTCACGTAGAAGTACACCATCCACATGTGTAGAAATACACCTTCCTCCCTCCCTCCTTATATGGACGATGAAAACTTCACTATAACACTACTGAATTTTTTTTTAGCTGAATTGCAAGGTAAATATTTTTTATCATAATAATGAATTTCCGCAAAGTAACGCCTGATTCTATTAATAATTTAATAGTTATAAGTTAGTAGATCCCCAGACCTAGGATTTTTACGCTAAGTAGATCAATGATAAACTGAGGTTAATTTAATTTATATTTGCGAGATACAGACAAATGTATGTAATACGCCATTATTTTTTATTCTTTACAACGTAGTGTTGAATCCGTCTGTTTCGTTATATTTGAAAGAACGTTTCAATTTTATGGGGTATACCGTATACAGCTCATCGCGCTACATCAAACTGACAACAATACGACAAAATATGCTGAAAACCCTAACACACTATTTTCTAGCGTATTATGACTGGTTTACCGACATAGCCATTAGTCGTTATAGTTGGTATTTGTTTGTGTACTACGAGACACATAGGTTTAGTAGACAAATATCGAAAGATTTTTTCCACGACATTTGTTGCTTCTTTAAAAAAAGTGTTTCACACTTATACTTATATTTTTCAAAGTCGCTTTTATATGTTAATCGAAGAGTATCTCTAAGAATTAGAAGATGTTGTAAACAAAAATCCCTACTATATTTATTATAATATCTATTTATATAACTATGACAGTTATAACTCCGAACTAAGCAATTACTTAATAATAGATATTTAAAGTGACCCTGAACTGCTGTGGAGAAGTATATTAAATTCAATTTACATTACCACTGAGGCAAGTAAGAACCAAAGATAAAAATAAATCGTGGATTAACGATAGCATATTTGAATTAATTTTCGAAAAAACAAAATACACAATGAATTAAGAAGACTAATGACTAAATCAGAGGAGACCTACTTCGGTGATTTTCTTCATATATTGATAAATCGAACGGAAGCCGTTGGTCATTAACAACTACATGTCCAGCTGGGTAAGAATTTCTAGCGGCGTACCACAGGATTCCCTGTTATGCCCATTACTATTTGTAATTTTTATAAATGATATAGTTAAATGTTTCTAGAATTGTAAACTATTATGTTTTGCATATAATATGAAAATTTTAGCAAGAAGCTGAGGGTATTCGAGCTGACATGATTTTTTAGAAAAATATAGTAGCTTGAATCACCAATCTAAATCCATATAAATCTATTTAAATCCGTACGAATGTTCAGTAGTAACTTTTACTTGCAAAATTTCCATTATTTTATATGTATACACTTTAAATAATTTGCACATTCAAAGCAAATCGGTTTTTTTTTTCTAACTACTGGCTACATTTGTTGGCCGCAGATGGCCTTTACAACTACACGCGGACTAACTTTTGCTGCGGTGCTGCTTGCACTCTTCAGCGAAAAGTTGGGGCGGTTTGCGCAAGGGTGTCCTAGACACGAACCTCGGCTTGGGCAACCGCTCTTAGAAACTAAAATTGTATCTAACTAAATTTTACCGCCGTTTCGGAAAATAGCAAAGGCGTTCTGAAGAGAAGAAACGGCAAGAAACTCTTCAGCACTCGCCTATTATTATTTAAATCTAACTAGTCGAAGCGCCCGGGTATATTAGTGAACCTAGTATACCCGCGCGCTCGAGTGTGTGTGTGAGTGTGAAAACTAAACTGTCTAATGTTCCGTCGCCGCCGGCGGCGACGTATTCTGTATATATTACTATAATCTGTGTTCGCGGACGCGAGCGCGGAAGGCGCTTGAGCGTTGAGCCTGCTGGTAATCTCATCGTCAGAGTCTGTTATGACGTGCCTCGGATATCTAAACCGTCCTAAGGCCCCTCTATTGGGGGCATAGTTACTAGAATGCCTAATTAGGGGATTGGGGTGGAGGGCTGCCGACTCAAAGTAGCGTTTAGACGCATCTTTGATGAAGGCTTTTATGGTCGGAAGCTCGAAATCACTATGGAGATCGATGTTACGCATATAGTACGGGGCGCCGACTGCGCCTCGCATAAAGCGATTTTGTAAGACTTGCAAGGAAGTAGTGTTGGTGTGACCAAACGCTACGCTCGCATATGTGAGTATGGGCCGAATACAAGTTTTGTAAAGCGTCACCTTATTTCTAAGAGACATTTTACTGTACTTGTTTAACATTGGCTAAAGGCGACCGAGAACGAAGGCTGCTCGATCTCTTACTCTTTTAATGTAGGCTCTGAAATTAAGACGAGAGTCTAAAGTGACCCCTAAGTATTTGATCTTTTTAACCCACGGAATGGGTTGGCCATATAAGTGGACTGGGGTGAGTTGCCTTGTGGCCTTTACCGATTTATTGCCCCGAGTGAAGTGCACTGCTGCACTTTTCTCTGGGTTAACCTCGATTCTCCACTTCCGAAACCAATCGCCTAAGGCGTTGGCGGCAGACTGGAGGGCCAGGCTTATTCGACGGACGTGTCGGTGAGAATAGTAGAGCGCCGTATCGTCCGGGAAGAGCGCCACATTGACGTTAGAGGGATGAGGTATGTCGTTTGTGAACAAAGAATAGAATAAAGGAGCCCTGGGGGACACCTGCACCTATGGGGTGGGGAGACGAATGACTTCGTTCTACGCGATAGCGAAAACTACGATCCCTTAGGAAGTCTCGTAAGATGAGCACGAGACGGTCTGGGACACCGAGATTGTACAGCTTGTAAATCAAGCCGTTATGCCAGACTTTGTCAAAAGCCTTCGCTACATCGAAGAAGAGGGCTCCTGTGCTGAAAGGCTTAGGGGACCTATTGAGACCTTGGAGGATGTGCTCCGTTATGCGGTGCACTTGATTGACGCACGAGTGATTAGCTCGAAAACCGAACTGTTCGTCAATAAGAATGCCTTGAGACTGAACATAGTCTTTCAGGCGAGAAAGGTGGAGTCGTTCATATAATTTTCCCAACGTCTTTAAGAGACTAATGGGTCTATATGACGTGGCGTGGTTACTTGGTTCGCAAATCGGTAACACGCGATCTGGATGTTTATTACGATTCCAAACTACTGTTCAACAACCACTTCATTGATGTGATAGGAAGAGCTATAAAGACCTTCGGCTTTGTAATGCGAAACTCTGCATACTTTACACAAGCTTAAACACTCAAAATTCTTTATTGTACATTTGTTAGGAGCATATTAGAATATGCCACTCAAATATGGAATCCAAGTTACAATATTTACATCTCCAGAATTGAAAACATACAAAAAATCATAAGATATATTTGTTATCGTTTAAAGATTCCCTATACCTCAACCAACTACATTAATACTTGTAACAAAAATCACATGGTTCCTTTAGCAAATAGACGTGAATTTTCGGATGTAATTTACATGACAAACATAATTTCCGGTAAGGTTGATTGTCCAGATCTTTTAAACAAAAGTAATTTCAGTATTCGTAGTAGATTTACTCGTAGACGCAAACGACTGTTTCTTCTACCTTGTACACATACCAATTTCAGGCAAAAAGCTTTCATTTACCGGGCTTGTAATAATATTAATAAACTCATGGCAGGTACCGACTTGGATTTAGACTTATTCAGTTCTAACACCAGTACTGTTTGGAAAAGGTTAAATCGGTGGTTCTTTTACAATTTTTTCGTATGTAACAATCATGTCCTTTTATCGAATTAATTCCTTACTTTAATTTTTGAATGATTATACCTATACTTGGCTTTTAGATTCATAATTCTAACTATCTGTAAGATGTGCTTTTATTATGTCAAATTACTCAGTTTCTAACTCTAATTAATAGCTTTATATCCTGCTATTTTTAGCTGATGATACAACAATAATAAAAATAAATAAATTGGAAATAACCACATTTTAAATAAATACTTACTTCGATAGTAATGAACAATTCTTCTCTGTTCTTTATCTTTTTACCTGTGGCCTTCTCTATTTCATCTTTAACATATATTGCAGCATTGAGTGATTCGTATCTAGTGTAAAAGTGACGATAGCCAATTGATAAGGCGATGTCCATAGCATTTGATATTTCAGTATTCTGAAAGTAGAGTAACATTCGCAGGCCATATTAAAAAAAAAACTTATATCCTCTAAAAAGTAAAATTTAAGCCGGTTAAGTTACGTGACGTACAAAAAATTCCTTTGAACTCCCTAAACTGTGTGATGTACGCAGCTATGCTGTACCCCAGATAGATTAATACGCGTTAACTGGAAAGTATTAATTAGGTCATCAAAGTTCTAACTCGCACAAGTTTTTTTCTAATTAATAATAAATTTTGATTTATTTTTTTATTAATATAGTCTGAGGAGAGACTTTGCCTCCCTGTGTGAGTTCTACCGTTTGTATAATGGAATGAATTTTGAGAGATTGATTAAAATGATGCCCACGGCTCCTTTCTACCATCGCACCACTCGCCATCGGCAGGGAATTTATTCTAACGCCTTAGATCCTAAATGGTCACGTACAGTGCGGTTTTAGAGAAATTTTCTTTCACGAACGCTTCGATTGTGGAATTAGCTTCTTGCCAAGGTTTCCTCTAAGGACTAAGGTATGGGGTTCTTCATGAAAGAGGTTATTAGATTTTTGAAGGGTCGGCAACGCACGAGTGATGCCCCAGGTGTTGCAAGCGTCCATAGGCTGCGGTGACAGCTTACCATCAGACGGACTGCAGGTTTTTTGCCACCTTAGTGGATTAAAAAAAACTATAGATTTTATAGTTGTTTAAAATGTCATTGTTTCTTTTGTCTCAATAACAGCCATTTCATACTTACCCACTAAGTATAATCTGATAGACAATTTACTGCCAATCCCGCGTCCTTATCGTTATCCATTCTACGGATCAACATTGAATACATCGAACAATTAAATGAAAAATCAGTCGTAGCCGTAGTATAATATAATATACTACATAAAGCTACAGTGACTTAGCGTTAGGTAGCGCGAGCTTGTTTGCCACCTTGGTGGTATTAAAACATATAGTTTGTATTAATTTAAGCGTAAAACTTACTGATCCATTTGCGACTCCTAAAGCGATGGACGGAATTTTATTTTCATCATTTAAAATTTTCATGGGTGGGATTTTTAGGGCGGATGAAATCTGAAAATAAATTTGACAAAGAATTATTTATAATATTGTCTATAAAATAATTAAAAGTTTGAACGAGAATCGGTGGCCCAGAGACGACACAGAATTACCGTAATCCGGGGATAGTGTATGTCTATATGTGGCATATCGTATAATTCGCCGTTTCTCAAAATGCCTAGGCAAATCCTAAATTATGGAATAGAAATTATTATATAACTGAATAGATTATTATATGAAGCTTGGCTAGAAAGCTCCGCTCGCTTCGCTCGCTCCGCATCTACGTTTACAAAAGAGAAGCTGAACCTAACCTAACATACATGACTTGCGATACAGATACAGTGCGATTTCTGTTCCTTTCGTTTCCATACTTTACGATTTGTCTGCGACATATATTTAGGTACTAGCTTATTCCCGTAACTTTGTCTGAGTGAACTTTTTTAAAAAACAACAGCTTTTGACTGTTTACTGTTTTACATACAATTACATCGGAAGTCTTATAGACATTTTCATCCTCTATTATGCCGTCTAGAGAATATTTTTTTCAAAAACAGTGAATCACGTAAATATTAATTATTAACGTTTAAGCCAATTTTAGCCATTTCCATGCAAACTGCCAACCCATATTTTACCCCCTTAGGGGATTAATTTCCAAAAATCCCTTCTTAGCGCACACTTACGTCATTTAAGGAACGTTTTTGCAAAATGACATGCTTCTAGACACAGCGATTTCAGCTGTTCATTGATTGATTAGTGTCAGCCAGGCAATGACTTCTTTTATATAAATATAGCTTAACCGGCGAACGTTGTTTCTTTTTTAAAACAACCTAATAGGGTTGTACTAATTCAGAAACCTTCCCCGGCGTGTGCATAACAACTTACCAAAATTTCATTACAATCGGTTTACCCTTATTACGCGAGTCCGACTCGCACTTGACCCTGTCTCACTCGCACTTGACCCTTTTTTCTTTCTCAGAAACATTCCCCGGCGTGTGTATAACAACTTACCAAAATTTCATTACAATCGGTTTACCCTTATTGCGTGAATCCGACTCGCACTTCACCCTTTCAGTAAAAACTTATCTTATAAGATGCCTACGTCATACAAAGAACACACCCTCCAAGTTTCAGGTCTCTACGATCAGCGGTTTAGACTTTGCGTTGATCCGTCAGTCAGTCAGGACGAATCATTTTATAAGTATATAAGTTAGGTAGAAAAAGAAAACTTTAAGTATTATTGTACACAAAAAATCAAACACCTAAAAAACACATAGACTCTTTGAGCTTAGAAACCCCTTAAATGAGGTACTAATATAGTACGGTGACATTCGAGACATTCCAATTTAAAAGAGTATTAAAGTTGTTTATGTCTTTAAGTAAGTTCAACCTTTTTTGAAAAAAAATTGGATTGAGTTTTCAAACATGTGTCAAAATAAAATGTAATTTAAATCAAAAGCACTAAGGAGTATTGATATCAACTTCGAAGCAAATAACCGCCAAATAACTTTCTGCCCCTTTTTAACCCCGTTAGGGGATGAATTTCAATAAAATACGAAACACGTGTTCCATCAATTCTGTTAAAAAAGGTTTATGCAAAATTTGAAGTAGATTGGACCACGGAATCACGTTGTTCCATACAAACTTTTCCCCCCTTTTTCACCCCCTTAGGGGTAGAATTCCGAAAAATCCTTTCTTATCGGATGCCTTCGTCATACAAAGAGCACACCTTCCAAGTTTCAGGTCTCTACGATCAGCGGTTTAGGCTGTGCGTTGGTCTATCAGTCATTCAGGACAAAGCCTTTTATATGTATATATAGATATAGATATGCACGACTGCTGTGTAGTGATGTCATATATATATGAATCTATCCATTTCAGTTTATAACACACTTCACTTGCAAGACACCAACTTCATCTATAATTTTATTTTGATCAGATTTTTTTTAAATTATATTTTTAAGCGACTTCTAAAGAGGAGGAGGATTCGACTGTATATATATATTTTTTTGGATGTTCAGCCATAACTTTTTTTGTTTATGAAACGATTTACGCGTTTTTTTTATTCGACAGGATATACTTGCGAGTTGGTCCCATATTAATGTAGTAAATTTAAATCTTAAACTTTTGGTCAAAACAGAAATAATTGGTGTTAAATTGAAACTGGTGAAATCCCTTTAATGTATAAAATTATAATTATAATTTAATATAAAATTATCAACAGAATTTTTTCACGACTACGTCAAGTATCTACGTAAAGTGAACTGTTTTGACTTAGCGATGTCAAACATCTAGAGATTCTTTGATCTCTAAATTTAAATTACCACAGTGGTAATGGACCTAAGAGCGAATGCCCAGAAACTTCTATCGTTTCCTACATCATCCGGAGGAGCACGTGCCAAACAAGTATCATACCGGTAGTAGGTATGCCGAGATGGGTCCCACGGAATCGTGCTCAAAACCTATTGGACCCTGTTCTATATCGTCGGAAAGACGAAACAAAAACATCAAACTCAAGCGATTATAAATCTAAGAAGCACTTCATAAAACTAAGAAGTTGGTCAAGATCGGATAGTGGTAGCAAAAAGAGGTCTGTATATTACTTCTTGTACTTAAGGACAGCGTATAAGTACTGTGGTGCTAGATTAGTTAATAATTCAAATAAGTAAACTTACCTGAATAAACGCTAATAATGAAGCTAAATAAAATTTTGCTAAATAATCCACCATTCTGAAGGCCATACAAATGTTTAAATGCCACAAAACAAAAAGTTTACGGTTGCACTCTCTTTTATATGTAAGCAAATTAGCATAATTATAAGAGATTTAAATAAAACCGAATATTAAAATCTCTTCAATAAAAATTGAAATAAAAAAAAAAACTGAATAGGGAAGTAGAATAAATCTATTTGGTCTTACCTGGTTTTTTGCCGTGACTTTGTACGCGTGGAATTTGGAAATAGTTTATAACTTATACTTTCCTTTTTTTTCTTAAAATGTAAAAAGACGCTTATATACGTATAACATATCGTTATAGTTACGGAAAGAATTCATTCTCGGTTAGAAAACTTATATAAAAAAGTGAAGGTAAAGCTGCCAAAACAGCGCAACGGCAAAGAATCGAGTAATACCAATTCAATTCAAATTTAAATTCATTTATTATCTCCCGTTACATACTTAGAATAATTCGCGCCACGTAAGTTAAACTAAAATGGCGGCCATCTGCGCAGGTACAGTACGGACAAATATACTAACGAACCAAAAATGTGTTACTGCGCAGGTTCAACTTACGTGGCGCGAATTATACATAATATTATGGTGTGGCAAACTGGTTTTCCAAACTAAGTTTCCCCGCGTCTTGGGAAACCAGGTCTCCATAGCTAAACAGTTATACCACTTTTTTTAATAAATTATTGTTAAACAAACAAAAAAATGAATTTTTGTGTGTAATTGTTATGTATGTGAGTGTGCGTGTGTGTGTATGTGAGAGAGAGTGTGTTTGTGTGTGAGACAGAGAGCGATAAAAATAATGCTTATAATATGATAATATTGTTATTTGCCAGAAAAAAAAACATATTGATCTTATATACTACGAGAGTCCCAATATATCCAATCTTTACATTTAAGAGAATACGATTCGCGGTACCTCGCAGCGTGCTTCATAGAAACGAGTTTTCCACTTATTTTTGACATTTAAAGATCAAACACAGTGATTTTTTGTAGACATGATCTCAAGCCAAATATCTATGTCTATAGTTTTACGAAATCCTGAAAAGTGTTTTTACTAACTTAAAATTTTAATTGATACCATTTGTATAAAAAACTAGAATCCTTCGTAACTTTTAACCTATACAATTTTTATAAAAAAACTGGTACACTGCAGACCTAGATATTTATTCCTAGAACACGTCTTCAAAATTTCACGATGTTTGATTAGTAAGTGTCAAAAATAAGTGGAAAATTTGTTTGGATGAAGAACGCTGCGAGGCGCCGCGAATTGTACCCTCTTAAGAGGATACAATTCGCGCATAAAACTAATTTCTTATTTGTTTTTGACATTTACTGATCAATCACTGTGAAATTTTTTGGTCATAATCCGAAACCGAATACCTATGTCTGTGGTTTTCCAAAATCTTGTAAAATGTTTAAAATGTATTCTCTTAAGTGTGCAAAATTTATACTTTAATTACAATTCATTGATTCAAGATAGGAGAGTTATGTACTTATCTTACTAATGTTAAATTATTTAGTTATAAATGTTAAAATGTTTTATGCTGACAAACATATGAATATGTTCCTATTAACAGTTAATAGATACCTATATTCGAACCGACTTTGTAAAATAATAACATATGATATGGATAAATAGAAAGTACTTCAATTAGAAAAAAACAATTTTTTAAGTACCTAACTTATTTTACATTAAATAAGAAAAATAATTCAAATGTCATGTTACTAAGGTAAATCATATAGTTCAAAAATTTAAATATAAACAATTTGATCAACATAGTCATTTTTCAAAAATCAAAGTATTATAAATTTATAATTGAAATTACCAAAGTTCAATGCTTAAAACAAATATTTAATCAAAATCGTCATAACTCAACTCAATCATGGTCTAGTGATCAAACCATTATTCAATACTAAATCGATAAAGAAATTAATAATATAAGTATAAGTAAATTCATTTTTATTAAATTTTTTCCTAATTCAGGAATTCTGCGATTGAATATTACATTTTATTTAGTAAAAAGTTAAATAATTGGTTTTTGAATGCTCTAAAGGGCATTTTCCTAATATCATTTATAACACTATTAAATATTTGTGTAGCCATACAAAAGGCGTTTTTAGGGTTCCGTACCCGAAGGGTAATTAGAAACCCTATTACTAAGGCTCCGCTGTCCGTCCGTCCGTTTGTCACCAGATACACTCATGAACCGTGATAGTAAGACAGTTGATATTTTCACAGAAGATGTATTTCTGTTGCCGCTATAACAACAAATAATAAAAAACAGAATAAAGTAAATATTTAAAGGGGGCTCCAATACAACAAACGTGATTTTTTTGGTCGATTTTGCTCGATATTGATAACGGCAACAGGTAGACGCTTAAAATATGCACAGGTTATTTAGTTATATAGTCACTTTAAAAATAAATAATTAAATTAAAATAAAATAAATATTTAAGGGGGCTCCCACAAAACAAACGTGATTTTTTTGCCATTTTTATAGATAATGTAAGGAACTACGTCATTCTTTTTTACGCTAATAGCTTGAGGCCGTAATAAAGTTAGGTATTTTACAATTTGAAACTGATCCTCGTTTCAGGAAAGTTTCAGTTATGCATATAATATCGATATTTCCTATATACCTTGCCAAGTCTGTTATTGCAACTTTAAACAAATCTCGTTTACTAAAAATTCCGTCCTATTTAAGTCCGTTTGGTGAAACAGGTTAAAATAAGTATTAATTACGAAAAAAAAACCGTGTCGGATTCAAAGGCTTCAGGTAAATTTTTTGAAAGAGGGATGGTATAGTTCCTATTTTGTGGATTTTGAGTAGATTTTTTAAAAAATTGTTGACTATTTTTTATACAATTGAGTTAAACTAGGTAGTTTAGTGACCTTATCAAAAATTCGTAAGACGGAACTCGCGTCAGGATCACGTGACCTTTATATATACTTAGGTTAGCTTTGAAGTGATGGGTAAAAAATGATAAACTCGCGTCATGCTGATCGAAAATTCGTAAGGCTGAAACCATAATGCCATGCCATAAAAATTCGCAATTTTGAAAATAGGCAAATCAACTACCTATTTTAAGTGACTGTACTATCAATATTAGGTGTTCAAAGTCAAAGTCAAAATGGTTTATTCAAATAAGGATTTTACAATCACTTTTGAATCGTCAAAGTTATAAAATATTATTTTGTGTTGCTATGTAAACTGTTTTAACAGATGAATGAGTACGTAAAGCTAGTGAGATAAGTATTATTTGGAATAAATACGCCGCGATTTGTCTGTAGTCAACCCCAGAGTTTATGAGTGATTTTTTAAAATCTTGTTTTAACTTATCAATCATGAAATATTTCAGTGTTAAGACGTTTTTAACAAACTAATACATTCAAGACTTGTATGTGCCTACTGTCATTTTCATGATTCATTCTTTTTAATAATTGTACCTTAAATTTTACCTCTCACACCTGAGACCAGTGCGAAATTTGTCCGGTTTGGCACAGGACTTGGCTTGAATACAGGTAGGCACAAATAAATTTGAAAGAAGGATAAAACCGAGTCACAATCATGGCAGTATCAAAGAAAATTATAAATATATAGTCTATGCATTAAACAACTTTTTAGCAACTACTATTAAATCGCAGCAATGAAAACTTTCAACGATTACCGTTAGTTTTGTAATAAGAAAATATATAAATCCCTAAAAGTATAATAAACAGGAACATTTTGCAAAAGACGGTTAATATAGCGTTAATAGTGAGGTGGTTATAATACTGTTGTGTGGTGCCCCGACAGACCCTTTTGATCGACATTGGTTAGCATATTTCTCATATTACAAAAAAATATCTAAAACATTTTAGTCGCAAAACAAAATGTTGAACAAATATTCTTTTCTTATGAGTAAATTTTTATGTAACAGATTTACAAACACCTCCGTAGATACTAGAACTAATGTTTATGTAGACTAGAGATGCAACGGATAGTTGTTTGGCCGGATCACCTGATATCCGGTATCCGGCCGCCGTATATTCGGCCGGCTAAACGATACCTACATTTTATTTTGGCGGCGGGCGCGTCGTGCAGGTTTCAACCTGTTACGTATTGTGGGTTCGCGCGGACCGTTTTCTACGCAAGAAACGAGTTTTATTAGGTCAGTATACGGAACTATTTCGTATGCAGTACACGTGCGTAAGGATTTTTTTTTGTGTTTAATGTGTATAGTAGTGGATACGTAATTGTGAACTCGTACTTCATTCTGTGTTTATTTTAGTCGTCTAAAATAATGGAAAATAAACGATTTCCGTTGTGTAACTATTTTGAAATAGCAAAAGACGATGCAAAGTACTTAGTGTGTTTAATTTGCATATTTAAATTATCTTGTGGTGGCGAAGGAAAGAAGGAAGGGACTTCTTCTATGAAAAACCATTTGCAAAGCAAGCATCCCGACAAATTCTCCGAAATTTACGGTGATCCATCTTCAACTTCATGCGGCGGAAGCAGAACTTTTCCTTCTACGAGTTCATTTCCAAGTACGAGCGCTAGCTTTCAGCCGGCTTCACATAAACAATTAACTTTGGCAGAGACAGTAGAAAGAAAACAGCATTGGGGTATTAATGTCCCAAAATCTAAGGAATATCATTATTTAATAGGTGAAATGATTGCGTTAGATAATGAACCACTATCAATGATGGACAGAGTTGGTTTCAACAGGCTTATGCATAAGGCAGTTCCTCGGTACAAGATCCCCAGTCGTACATTTATGACTAAAAAAATAGTACCCGACATTTATGACCAAATCAATAAAAAATGATGGAAAATATTTCAAAAGCTGCCGTGGTGTCTGTTACGTCAGATATATGGACTTGCGACCACAATACTGAAAGCTTTTTAAGTTTTACAGCCCACTGGAGATTTCAAACTGGAACATGGTGTTTTGGCAACCCCACCCTTTTCAGGATCTCATACCGGAAAATATAGCGAACGAACTGAACGTTATTGCCGCGCGCTGGAACATTCTTCTGAATAAAATACACATTGTTGTGCACGATAGTGGGGTAATATGGTAAAAGGAGTTCGGGTAACTCATTTCAATCGCTCAGAAGCAGCGCAAGAAAAATGAAGGCCATTCAAACGGAGTTGAATTTACATCAGTTGGTGCAAGATGTCAGTACACGTTGGAACTCCACCTACTATTTACAGGAGCGTTTATTAGAGCAGAAACGGGCTGTTTCTTTATATATTGCCGACCACGATAAACCAAGTAACTTGACTCCTCATCAGTGGAATTTAATGGAACAATGTATCAGCCTTATTATACCTTTCGTGGAAATAACGAAAATTACCAGCTCAGGTTTGTCATGCATTTCCGAAGTCATAGTACAATTAGTACATTGTAGACTCGTGAAGATAGTGTGCTAAATTCGTACTTAATATTGTAAACGGCGAATTTTTGATAGTTAATGTCTTCAAGTTGTAAATTATAACTGGTCTGGAGGTGTAACGAAATCGTATTATTACCCTTTTACTGGCAATGATAGGTGATGTCTTATCAGATGTGTATGTTATAAAGGCGTGTTGTTTCGGCTTAGTGGGAGAACTCTTCTTATAACCGACCTACAAATTACTATATAATGAGGAGAAACGAACAAAATCAATGGTGTAAAAAATCGGCGAAGTGCGAGTCGGACTCGCGCACAAAGGGTTCCGTACCATTATCTATAAAAACGGCAAAAAAAATCTCGTTTGTTGTATTGGAGCCCCCCTTAAATATTTGTTTTAATTCAATTTAATTATTTATTTTTAAAGTGACGATACAACTTAATATTCTGTAAATATTTTAAGCGTCTACCTGTTGCGGTTATCAATATCGAGCAAAATCAAGAAAAAAACATCACGTTTGTTGTATGGTAGCCCCCTTAAATATTTATTTTATTCTGTTTTTTAGTATTTGTTGTTATAGCAGCAACTAAAATACATTTTCTGGGAAAATTTCAACTGTCTATGTCTATCACGGTTTATGAAATACAGCCTGATGTCTTAGTCTTAGTACTAGGGTTCCTAATTACCCTTTGGGTACGGAACCCTAAAAAAACGGGGGTATCTGTAAGTAAACTCGCAGCTGTTAGTTGACGTTTAACACACGAAGCCTGCATTTAATAGGAATTCTAAACTATTTATCAGATTTACCTTATAAATAACTACTAGGCGTCCAAACCTGTATATAAACAGCAACCTGATATAAAGTCATGTAAAGTGGTTGATGATACTATAATACTGTACGGATATTACATTAATAATTGTGTGAGCCATGAGCTTAAGAATTATCAGTAAATGGTGTTCTTTATAATGAAGGCAAAGAATGGTGGTAATGCGAACATGAAATAATTGTTCTGTTAGCAAATTTTTGTGTTAATTTTATTCGTGATTTATTTACGTCTGCTCAAAATTGAGGTGGCCGACGTAAAGGCGATTGAAATATAATTAAGAAAAAAATATTTGAATGATCCCTGTATTTTTTTAAGTGGTGGTAGTAATGACCATTGTTATTGCCACTGTAATGGTAATGGCAATAATTACTATTGTAATGGGAATAATCCAAAATCATTACCATACATTTGAGATGTTGGTGTGGTAACGGTAGGTATAGTACTTTAGAATTGGTTAAATGGATCACTATACGTTTCGTGTGTTGAGTTAATTAAAAACTTCCAGTTCATCTTTTGTTGATTACTGTGGGAATGTCAAAAATTATGGTATAAAAAAAAGTATATGAAAATATTTATCATTACTTTACTTTACTTTACTGTAATGTTATGACGAATGTCCCTGATTATTCTTAAGACAGGATCTTTGAGTTGTAGGTTTGTCTAACGTATAATTCTTATGAACGTACAAAAAAAATAATTAAAAATTACCTACACCCGGCACCATATTTTTTATGAAAACATCCTATTGATGTCACATTTCCTTATTTTGATATTTTGTAACTACATTATGAAATTAAATTATCACGATTTTTATTATTCGTTAATCACCAAATTTCTTCAATAATAAGTTTTGTAACGGGTCGAACACCTGATAGGGCAAAAGCCGGATAGTTGCTTCGGACGGATACATGCCCCGGTTTTTAATAAAGTATGTTACGATTATAAGTTTTGTTAGCGCTTTACAACAATAAGAAACCGCCCTGCAGGCCTAAGTGTCGCGTAATTCATCGGAATACGCGCACGTGTTTTTTCCGTGTGAGCAAAAATCTTCCGCGGCAAAACTTTGACGGGCGTTATAATTATATTGGCAAGTAGTTTCTATTGAATATTTTTTTTCCTGATAGTGGTTTCAGTCATTTTTTTGTTTCTTTGCATGCATTAGAGTTTTAATTACATTGTTTATTATGTTTCATTGCTAAATATTTTTTATTTATTTTGCAAATAAATAGGGCAAGTATCCGCATCAAAAAGGATAGTCGCCTTACTTACTTTCGCGGATAGTTGCCCCTGGAGTGACTAAAAATTTCTTATCAAGCAAACACGGATTATATTTTTTTGTTTTTTTTTTCGAACACTGTTGTATGAGATGTGGAAAATTAGACACCTTAGCTTCTGGTAAAAAATAATGTAAATACCAAAGTTGATTACCAAATTGTTGTATTTATAACATAAATTCAAATTTTTTATAATAACTTACATAACTTTAAGTTTAAATAATATTTTTATAATTCAAATCATTAAACTGAAAACTATTTAATAATGTTAATTAATATTTAAAATTGTACTAAATAAAAGATTCCAGTAAACTATAAAGACTTAATCATCAAATCACAAAGATCACTTTAATTAATATAAATTTATTTCTTTCCAAAATAAAAATCGAACCGAGGTTACTTACTTTCCCCGCACAAGGCAAGTATCCCCCGAAGCATTTTCGACGCAAGGCTACTATTCGCCATAGTAGGCAACTATTTCTCTTCTGAGAGATGAAATAAACCAGTATTTACTCAAAACCATTGTTAATTTCGTATAAAAAAATGAGCTTTTATAGAAGATAAAAGACCTATGTTGTGAGACACATACTGAATATTTTCAGCAAGTTCAAAAAGAATAAAGCTGTTTCCAACAGTGCGGCAAGTATCCGGCTTTTACCCTAGGTATTTAGGGGAAGTGGAAGTGATACCAGCTTATTATTTTATGAAACTAATTCATGGTTAGGACATTAATGTAAGGAAAAAAGAAGTTTTTTCAAATCCAAACAATTGGAAAAAATTAAAACGAGAATGGTGAGAGTTCAAGCAAGATGTAGAAAAAAGATTTAAAATTTCACGAGTTTAGGGTAATTTTCCAGTATACGATAACCGTTGCTCCTTCTTTCTTCTGGTTAGGGAAGAAATATATGTTAAACTAATGTGCTGCTGATGTCCTATGTCCAGGAGTATAAAGACAAAAAGATATGTATTAGAGTAAAATTTTTTTTTTGTATATATTATATATACTAATTAGAATTAGAAAACATTTTCAGCATTTTGTAGAGTCGAGGGGTGAATAAACATTAGTTACACCCCTAATCATCTTTGATTCCTGAAACCTGACACAATCCTCGAATCTTACTGCTGTAAGAGTAGCGGTACACCCCAGTACCTCTTCAGCAATCAATCCACCAGCAAGTTGCGATCTAGTTGTTACAGTTTATTTCTTGGATATTAACAAATTATGTTAAACGGTCCTAGCCTTTATTAAAATGATATAGGACAGCGGCCTGAAGTATTAGATTGTAATAATAAATTGTAAGGCTAACGTCATGAAAATAAGTCAGAAGTTCCCGCTCAATGGTATATCTATTTATAAATATGAGAAACTAAATACTATACAAAAACAGGGTTAACTTTATTATGATGATGATGCAAATCAACTTATTGACTTTTTTTTTTTTTGGCATTAATTAAATTGCTATTTTTCCCCGCGTGTTTGTATGTGGGTTGGTTTTTTTCGCGCCGTCAATTGGTACGCCGTATCTATATGTCTGGATTTAATGACGTTACACGTTAGAAAGGTGTCATTATGATACAAACTAAATTTCTACCGTTAAATGGGTCCTTAATATTTATTGGACTAAGATTGCTAAAAAATAAGACTGATTAATTGCCTGATGAATTGTGGAGGGTTATAAAAAATATTGGTATTACGATTGCCTAGAATATAAAAGTAATTATTGATTTTTTTCCATTTATTTATTCATTATTAGTATGCATGTAATTAGATCAATAGCAGCTGTGAAATGGATAAAGGCCGAGAATCCTTGTGAGGACGCGCGGATTCTATTATTGAGGTTTAGGCCATAGCTCTTTGCGTGGGCAAGCGTGAAATACAATAGATATGTACTATAAGACGTTGATTCGTACCAAATTTCAAGATTCTGATTTCACGGGAAGTACCCTGTAGGTTTTGATTCCCTTGCGAGTTTCGAAAAATTGCAGCATAAACGGCTGTATCTATCTGTATCAGTTGTTTTAAAACATATTAAGCTTGATAATTTCACGCGTAACTGAGAAAAAGGGTCTTGACAGACGAACTGACGGACGGTCGGAAAACAAAATGATCCTATAAGGGTTCCGATTTTTCCTTTCGAGGTACGGAACCCTAAAGAGGGCATATATGTAGTTGGACAGAGTAGGTTTCCAAAACTCTAGCATTTAAGGAAAGTCAAATGGTTTGTGAGGAATTCTCTATGAGGAATCCCATCAGGCACAGCCTAATTTAATGATAAAAGAGTAAAACGCGTTAGATTCAGTTAACCTAGGGTCTACACACATACCTGAAATTAGATAAATAGCTTGCTTAGTTCGAAATGAATCAAGTATTTGGACTAGGACGAGTCTTGATTGAATAAAAGAAATTAAAGATTTAATTAAGTTTAGGCTACAGGAGGTCACAATAATGGACATACCCACGTATATACATACATTCGTGCGAAATACATTCTGCTTGTTACTAACCAACTGTAATTAGCAAAGTTGTGTTTGTTACAAACCCATTGCACATTTTAACCAAGTATTGTTTAAAACTTTAAGGATTTATTGTAACCGAGCCAAAAAGGTCCTCGGTTAAAAAAAAATAATACAGTTTTAGGTAAGTCACACTATGCATTTCAAAAAAGTTAGCGAAATATATATTTTTTGTTATAATTGTTTTAATTTTCTAAGTGTACGTTTGTAACCTTTTCTTTGATACAAATTTGATACAAAGGGTATACAATCAAATAAACAAAATGTTTGTTGTCGGATTCGATGTCTTGAGATCCATCTTTAGATATTTTATCTCATATGCTTATGAAACACCTGTTTCGCCCCCGCGGTTTACCTAGAGCGCAGTACAAACAGCGGTCGCGGTAGGGTAGAACCATACTGGTAGTAGTTACCTCCAAATAAGTCCCGTCTGGTTATAGTTAAATATTTGGTACGTTTTAATTTCTGTTTAATTCTGAACCTCTTCAGTCGGGTTACACAATTATAGGACACTTACAACATAGCCAATACAAAAATAACAACGTACATAGGTCAAGCTTATCTCTAGTCGAGATCTCTTACAGCTGACCCAAGAAAGTGAGAGTTGTACGTACAAAGTGAGCGGGTAACACATGTGCACAAAGATTACAAAATAAATATAAAAATTATGTATACTTAAATATAGACTGATCCTAATACATAATAATTACTTATATACCTACTTTAAAAATACATATAATACAAATAATATTATCTATAAATACATATAACAATACAATGTTCAACTAAAATAGTAAATATATATTAAAAAAAGGAAAATAACATAGTTGTTATGGAAGTGAAAGGTAGTAAGTCTTTCTGTTTCTTTTTAAAACTGCCAATAATTTGACTGTCTCTTATAGTATGAGGGAGTGAGTTCCAAAGGCTAATAGCCTGGACAGTAAAAGAATTACCGTAAAAAGTGGTGTTGTGAGAAGGGGTTTTAGTAATAAAAGTGATGTTTGAGATCTGGCCGGTTTATCTTTTGAGAAAAGAAAATTAAAATGTTTACGTAAATAGCTTGGGATTAAGGGATTGTAAAGATGACTATTTAGTAAAGACAGGACATAAAACTTCCAGCGAAGTCGGATTGGAAGCCACTTTAGCTTTTTTCTATACTAAGAAATATGATAAATCTTTCGCAATCCAAAAATGAATCGGATGTTTAAATTTCGCTCAAGTTGTTTAGAAGTTCCTCTGTGGCATTAATGTTACAAATGTCAGCATAATCAAGAAGGGGAAGGAGATATTGCATATAAACTGATTTTAGCATTTATAGGTAAAAAAATCTGAAGGCACTTAAGACTGTAAAAAGCAAAATGTGTGTGCGTTTTCTAACTTCATTGGCCTGTGCATCCCAGGAAAGATTGTGATCTATAAGAATCCCTACATTTTTAACACAATTTGTGTATGGAAGAGGTGTACCATTGTATAAAATTGGTGGAGGAGATGATGTAACTAAGCTACGCGCATGTACAATTGACGCTTGTGATATTTTGGGATTATCAAGAAGCTCAAATGATTTTGCCCATTCACTGATGTGACATAAATTCTCATTGAAAATATTAATCGCGTTAAGTATACAGGAAGTACATTTGAAGATCGTCAGCGTACAGATGAAAGGAAGAGGTAATAAGATTGGTGAGGGGGTTAGTAAAAATAGAGAAAAGAAGATAAGAAAGTTCGTCATCTAGCGGGACTCTCGCTAGGACCTTGCACCAATCAGATGTAGTATTATACGAACGTATGCATTGAGAACGACCTCGAAGATAGGAATCGAACCAATCAATGACCGGGGCTGATATATTAATAGACCTGAGAATACGAAGAAGAATGTCATAGTCAACAGAATTGAAGGCATTCCTGAAATCTAGTTACACAAGAACTGTGAGCATTTTGTGATCCATTGCCCGACGAATGTCATCAGTAACCTTAAGGAGGGCTGTGACAGTAGGTCTAGTGTGTCCAGGTCGAAAACCGGATTTTAAAGGATTAAGAAGGTTATTGCGTAGTAAGAAAGA
The DNA here is from genome assembly GCA_946406115.1 of Apoda limacodes. Lineage (NCBI taxonomy): Eukaryota > Metazoa > Arthropoda > Insecta > Lepidoptera > Limacodidae > Apoda > Apoda limacodes. Next base: position 18,088,338 of record OX291559.1, read on the forward strand.
AGATAGTTGGTTGTTAACGATGTGTTCTAGTAATTAAAGGGAGGATAGAGATAGGTCGGTATTGAGAAACAGAATTAGGATTTGGACTTTTTGGTAGTGGTATCACGTGAGCTTTTTTTTTTCATTATTTATTTATTAGCTTTTTTCCAATTTTTGCTTCATTTTAAAATTCTTTATTTTGAAACCCCACTTGATAGGTTTAGAAAATAAAGATTTTTCATGTCGCACGATTTGGCGCCAAAAATCCGCCATTTTGATTTTCAATAATTTTAATATAGCCTATGACACTCTAGTGGTTAAGACTATTCTAACCACGTATAATTCAACATAGAGTCGGGCATACACATAAACAAGGAGGGTTATGCTTTGCCGCAGTCGGCAAATTTTATTGGATTGGATTAAGATCGGACAGTGGTAACAAAAACAAGTCTGTATATTACTTCTTAAAAGGCCGGTGTGTAAGTACTGTAGTGCTAAGTTTCGTAAATTAATAAAATAAGTAAACTTACCTGAATCAACGCTAATAATGAAGCTATATAAAGTTTTGCTAAATAATCCACCATTCTGAAGACTGGTAACCATACAAATGTTTAAATGCCACAAAACAAAAAGGAGTTCATTGCACTCTCTTTTATAGGTATGCAAGCAAATTTGCATAATTATATAAGGTTTAAATAGAAGTCAACATTTATAAAAAAAAAAATTATTTAATATTAAATCGAAAAAGAAAATAAACTGGAAAGCGAAACATAGAATAAATCTATTTAGTCTGAACTAGCTTTTGCCCGCAAGTTTGTACGCGTGAAATTTAGAAGAAGGTATATGTATTTTTCTTTTTGTATATAAAAGACGTATAACAACCGTGATAGTTAAAGCCACAAAGGCTTGGTATTTTTTACAGCGTAAAAAATATTAAAAAAGTATTTTTATTTTTCACTTTGTTTTTGCTGTTGCGTCTAGAGTTGTATATCGGATTTCCTACCGCTCAGAAATCCAAAATTATCACCCATATATCGTTTCACATTTTTAAACGAGACGGCGCTGATGTAATTGTTAGATTTTCAAAATATGCTATCGATTTCCAGTTGGCAAAGTTTTTCAGTTAGTATATAGTATTCTACATTAATAAATTAAGGAATATGGCTACATTGATTGATTCCTTCGCAGCCTAGTTGGTAGTGTGGCCAACTGCTGTGCAGAGGGTGTGGGTCCGGTTCCCGCACTTGACAAACATTTGTGTTTGTCTTGAGTCTGGGTGTATTTATATATATGTATGTATTAACATAAACAAAGTAATATATATGTATTTTTATCCGTTGTCTGGTATCCATAACACAAGCTTTGCGTACTTTGGGCACAGATTATAAAATACTATAGTAGTACAGATGCCTCATCCCATACAATGAAATGGCACCGCCGTAACTCGGGCTATTTTGTTTAGCCGCTAGATGCCGTAACATTCCCGATTCGACTCTCGTGTTGTGCGGTCGTGTTTTCGAGCGTCAAGTGCTCTTAGTGTGCTCCGTGCAGTGGTGACTCAGCTGGTGCGCATTCCTGTGTTGTGTTTTGCCTCAGCGCTGACGACCTCGAATTGTTGTTTGGATTATTGCCCGCAATTCCTGGAAAATCGGCCTGAGTGTTGAAGCGCTGCTCGGCAGTGTGTATTGGCTGGGAAATTGCTTCTCGGCCCGCTCTGAGTGTGTTTGTGCGTTCTTCAACGCGCCCATAACCGAGTGTTTATCGAAGCGATACTGTGCGTTTTTGTGCGTGAGTGTGTGTTCTCGTAGTTGCTGGGGGGAAACCTAACGGTGACAACGTAACCCCGGCCGTAGGAGTAGCAACTCACCGGCTTGTCCCCGGACCAGCTAGGGGCAATCGTGAAAAATCTTGTTCGCGATCGCCCAGAGCTGGCCCACGCCATCATCAAGGCTGTGGGGCCTGCCCTCACTGCGTCCATCACAACCGCGCCCTCCCCGTCCGTCTCATCGCGTTCGACTCCGCGCTCTCGCTCGCGCAATCGTTCGCGCTCTCTCTCCCGCGAACCCCGCGAACCCCGCAATCGCGACCCGCGTCTCGCTCTTCGGGCCCCTGCGCCCGTTCGCCCTCCCACTCCGGTAGCCGATGAGACCCTTTCTCAGTCTCTCGCTACCCTGCCCCCCGCAACCTCCGAAACCGCACCCCGGTCTCCAGCAGCCGTAATGTCCGCTGAGTCGGCGTTGTCCGAGGACGACGAAGGCTTCAAAGTGGTTGGCCTGGGAACCAAAAAGGGTAAAAAGCGGAAGAAGTCCGCCAAGTCTAAAAAGGCTTCGGCGGCATCCGCTCTGGAGTCTTCTACTCCTCCTCCCTCCGACTCTGAGGCTAAACGCCTCAAAGCGCCTAGCGCTTCCCCCTCTCCGTCCACCTCGGCGGCCAGCCCTGAGCTAGCCGCCATGGACACAACCCCCCCCGCCGCCACCTCTTCGCAGTCCGACTGTCCCACTTCGGGACGGAAGGAAAAATCTCCGCCCCCGATTGTCATCAAAGACAAAGGGGCCTGGCCGAATATTGCTAACGCTATGAAGGCCAAGCGTATCAATTATACGCACGCCCGCAATGATGCCGAGCGCGGCATCAAAGTGCAGGTCCCGACACCGTCAGATTTCCGAAATCTGACGGCCTTCCTCACGGCTCAAAAATATGAGTACCACACGTACTCATTGGCCGAGGAACGCGTTTTAAGGGCAGTCGTAAGGGGAGTCCCTAGGGAATTCTCCACCAAGACTGTCCAGGACGACTTAATCGTCCAAGGCCTCCCCGTACGGGAAGTACATCGCATGTACAATGGCCGTAATAAGTCCGAGTGCTACGACATGGTGCTCGTTGTACTAGACCTGACAACAGAAGGCAAAGCCATCTTTAATATTAAAGATGTTTGCAGCCTCAAAGGCATCAGGGTCGAGACTCCGCACAAGCGGTCGAACCCTAGCCAATGCCACAGATGCCAGCTATATGGCCACGCGCAGCGCAACTGTAGACGCAGACCGCGCTGCGTCAAATGTTTACGCGATCACGCCACTCCGTACTGTGATCGCGATCGATCCAACGCATCCGACCCGGTCGCTTGCGTACTCTGTGGGAGCGAAGGCCACCCAGCGAATTACCGCGGGTGCCCCAAAGCTTCCAAACAGAGCTCGCGTAAACCCAAACAGGGTAAATCGCGCCCCTCCGCCCCCCGCCAACAGGCTCCGCTCGTGCCTGCTCCCCTCCCTACTGTCAACGCCTGGAGCCGTCCTCCAGTGCTAGTAGCGTCCAAATCAAATGAGACAGACAAACTTTTGTCTGCTCTCCCCGGACCCGTCTCAGTTACAGGTATTCCCTACCCCGCCCCTCTCATGTCCCGGGACATCCCGCGTCCAGCGCCTATGAGAAGTGCTCCCGCACCTCTCGCGCAAACGCGCCTTGCCCCCCCGCGCCCCTCTCTCGCGCTGCCCCGAAACGCCGCTCAGACGGCCGAGCAGCAGCATTTCGACATTCTCTCCGAAATTTCTTGGGCCTGCGACCCTGCCTATTTCGAGATCGTGTACGCCGAGTACGTACAAATCACCAATTCCCATCAAATGCTCAGCTTCATGGCTAAGCATCGCGACTTCTTCGCCGTCCTCCGCAGGGTAACTCCAAAACCTTAAAACCAAAATGGATTGCACAACCGCGCGCGAAAAACCCCGGACCGTCTCCATAGGCTATTTTAACGCCAACGGTCTCCGCAATCAAAGAGAGGAATTATCGCAATTCCTCTCGTCCCAAAAACCGGACGTCTTCCTCATCCAGGAAACGTTCCTAAAGCCCGCTGTCCGTACCCCTTCGATCGCGAACTATCGCACCGTCCGTAATGATAGAACTGTCTCCAATCTCGGAGGCACTCTTATCTATTACAGGCGCTCCCTGCATTGCTCCTCTATCGATCCTCCACCGCTTACGAATTTAGAAGCATCCGTCTGCCGCCTAGCGATGACCGGCCATCAGCCGATCATCATTGCATCGGTTTATCTCTCTCCCCTAAAAGACTTGCTCGAGAGCGACCTTCAGTCACTCTTAAGTTTAGGCGACGCCGTCATTCTTGCCGGCGACCTAAATTGCAAGCATCGCCGCTGGAACTCTTCTGTAACTTCACAAAGAGGCAGACTCCTCGACGATTTAGTTGACAGACTAAACTTTGACATTATCGCTCCCATGACGCCCACTTTCTTTCCCCACAATACTAGGAACAACCCCGACGTACTGGACATAGCACTTCTAAAGAATGTAAGGCTAAGCTTTCGCTCTATAGAGGTGCTTGACGAACTTGACTCGGACCACCGCCACCACCCTGTCGTCCTCCGATTAGGTTTCCCTTCGGACTCTCCTCCCGACACTAGAACCGTGACGGACTGGGATAAATTTGGGCAATTGCTCGAAAATCCCAGCTCGCCACATCTAGACCGTAACCGTAACCGTTCCCAACGTAATCTCTTCCGCGACCGATCTTAACGTAGCTATCGACTCACTCACTAGCCACCTGACCGCCACCGTTGGCGAGTGCTCACGACAGGTGCCGGTTGGTGATTATCACCACCTAATCCTGCCTCAGCACATCAGGTCGCTAATGGCTGAGCGTAACGCGGCCCGCCGCGCTCGCGATCGCGCTCCCACTATCGATAATAAAGCTTGCTTCAACGACTTACACCGCCGTGTAAGAACCGCTGTAGCTGAGCTCTGCGCCCAACGTTTCGGTGATCTTATGGAGAACATTTCTCTCTCTCACCAAGCTTATTGGCACTTAGCCAGAGCTCTAAAATCCGAAACCGCGAACTCTCTCCCCCCGTTATCTCGTCCCAACAACGTTCCCGCGTTCAACGACGACGAAAAAGCGGATTGCCTAGCGTCTAGCCTCCAAGCCCAATGTGCCTTAAGCACACAGCCCTTCGATCCCGACCACGTGCGCGAGGTAGACGGCGAAGTGGAGCGCAGAACTTCTCTGCCTCCACAAGACCCCCTGCCCCCTGTCACTGTCGACGAAGTTGTACAGGTCATCAAAGACCTACGCCCCGTAAGTCCCCCGGTGCGGACGGTATCTCTAACGATATCCTAAAGCGCCTCACTCTGCCCCTTGTCTGCCTCCTAGTAGCGATCTTTAACGCTGCTATGGAACATTGCATCTTTCCATCTCAATGGAAAGATGCAATTGTTATAGGCATCCATAAGCCAGGTAAAGCTCGTACCGAGCCGTCCTCCTATCGCCCCATAAGTTTACTAAAGGCCCTTGGTAAACTCTATGAACGCCTCCTTCTCGCCCGCCTACGGAACGCTATAGTCTCCAGAGGCATTTTAATAGACGAGCAGTTCGGCTTCTGTGCCAAACACTCATGCGTCCATCAAGTCCTCCGCATAACGGAACATATTCTCACTGGCTTTCAGCCAGCGTTAGGTAAGACCCGTCACACGGGCGCTGTCTTCTTCGATGTAGCGAAAGCTTTCGACAAAGTCTGGCACAACGGTTTAATTTTTAAACTGTACAACTTTCAGTTGCCAGATCGTCTCGTGCTCATCATACGAGACTATTTGTCGAATCGTAGCTTTCGCTACAAAGTCGAGGGCACTCTCTCTTCCCCCCGTCCCATAGAAGCAGGAGTCCCGCAAGGGTCCGTGCTCGCCCCCATCTTGTACCTTCTGTACACTAACGACATCCCTAAAACAATAGGTACCAACCTAGCCCTCTTTGCGGACGATACCGCTATCTATACCACAGATAGGCAAGTGAGTCGAATCACTGAGAGACTCCAACCCGCTATCACCGCCCTAGGCGAGTGGTTTCGGAAATGGAGAATCGAGGTGAATCCCGACAAAAGCTCTGCCGTCCTTTTTACGCTAGGCCGCCCTCCGCGGCCTTCTCCCCTTTCTCTTTTCGGTCGTGCCATTCCCTGGCAAAATAAGACCAAATATCTCGGTGTGACCATGGATAGTCGTTTGAACTTCCAAGCTCACACCAAAATAGTCAGAGACCGAGCCGCTTTTGTCCTCGGCCGTCTCTATCCCATGATAGGCAAGTATAGTAAGATGTCGCTTAGAAATAAGCTAAATCTTTACACAACTTGTATCCGCCCCATACTAGCTTATGCTAGCGTAGTCTTTGCGCTGTCCAAGCGCAATCTCCACAAACTCCAGACCCTCCAAAACCGCTTTCTCAGAGCGGCCACTGGAGCCTCTTGGTACGTTCGCAATGCGGATCTACACAGAGACTTCGAACTTCCCACGATTCCCCAATATTTTAAAGACTTGGCAGTCCGCTTTTTCGAGCGTACGCAAAATCACCCGAATCGATTAATTGTGCAATCGCACCCGCGTAACGGGGAACTCCCCTCCTGGCGGTGACTCACCTTCGGGTTCGAGACTCACGCCGGTCGAAGGGGCGCCCCCGAGAGCGACAACCCAAGCCGAGGCTTCCCCCGCGGGAAGCCCTTGAGCGTTGGGCGCTATATGGGCTGAGGCTCCTTCAGAGTCTCGCCCCAAAAGTCCGGTGAAGCAGTAATGGCTGCAACAGCCAACTGCATAGTCAGCTCAGAAAAAAAAAAAAAAAAAAAGATGCCGTAAGTAGCAGCGGGTAGAAAATGTTAGCTAACGACATCTAGCGTTTCTTGTTGAATACTTACTGTTATACTGGTAACTGGTTCTTTGAAGTCAATAGATGGCGGTAAATGTGTCTTCTACCTACATATCGAGCCATACGAAAAAACATCGCGCATCGCGATCCTACATATTTTCGTCATAAACTAGGAAGACAAGGAATTTTATTGCGAGTACTCGGATCTTGCCTTTTTCTGGGGCCAAATAAATGGAAGTACATCTCACCTCTCAAGATTTAGGAAAAAGGTCTTAAGAGGAGAGTTGCAATTCCAGCTCTGAGATTTCAGTCAATTAATTATTATCTAGGTAATGTTAGTAGTTAGTAGTAAATAAGATTTTCTTAACTAGTTATTCAAATTTAAAATAATAATGTTTATGTTATGTTTATAATGTGTATGTCATGAAAATAAATACCTACCCATTATTTTACAGTATTTTTTATAACCAATCGGCAACGATTCGAAATGTAGGTATCTATGCAAGTTAAGAAAATTACTAGGTAGGTACCTAATGAATACGTTATTAATATGTAAAAGTAGGTAGGTATATAATAAAATTATAATCGAAAGCTAAAACGCTACAGTTAAGAGCAGTACATTTTTACGTTATAACTTTTTTTACAACAGGTGCGGATAAGGGGGTTGAAAGGTGTTTAAAAGTTTTACCGAATTCCTTTGTTTGCGCCAGGTAATTTATAGGAAATTTGGTATTGAGGTTTAAAATTAAAAATATGTAATTTTGGAAGCTTTTTACAAGTACGAAATAAGGGGGCAAAAGATGGGTTTAATAAGTTTTATTGAAAATAAAAATCGCATCTTTTTTACTTTCATAACAAGTTTTTGGCCGGGCTTATAAATTAAAATAATTAATGAAAAGATTTCCACCAAACGCGGGGATGAAAAAACCTTAAGGGTAAAAAAATATTATTAAATGACAGATGTTTTGTGGTTAAATTATTTTTTGAAAATCCTATGTTTTTGTGTTAGTAGCTAGTATTTAGTGGGTGGTGAGGTTAAGAATTTAAAAAGAATTCGTACCTATGATCACAAATATATGTAATAATGCGTACACAAAACTTTTTAACAAAAAATAACCGGCTTCAAAAAGATGCACTAAAAAGGTAAAAATAATAACTAATTTCCAAAAATCTGATCTGAATTACAGTTAAATCTTAATGGCTTTGTCCATGTGTTAAAGTGGCAAGAATACTGGCTACATTTCCTCTTTGGATCGCAATACTTATCTCATGAGAGAGAAATAAACGAGCCCTCTTGTCACGCGCAAGCGAGGAGTAATTTTTTTAACAAATCTTTTGGCCGATGGACCACATGGACCAAGCGTCTCCACAGCAAACGGCACAATCACATAGTCATTCATTAATGACCTGTATGCCCTGGCCCCTCTTGATGTCCCCTGAAGATAAGATTGGGCTTAAGTGTCTACACAAGTAGGATCCCACACCAAAGACCTCCCACGCTCCCAAGGGAGAAGAGTTAAACCATCAGGTCTCTTGCCAGCATCACGTGTCAGTCCATTAGGTTCAAGGTTCATCGGAATGTTAATGCTTGTAAGAGTCCCTCTGACGATGTCGTGAAATAAATATAAATGTATGAGCCTGAAACAAACAAATATATTAATAATAACCGCAAATGTTTCAAAAGTTAGGAACTATATTCATCGTACGGACCACACTTGTAGCCTAGTCATACACTATCGAATGTAATGTAATAATACGTGAGGCGATTTTGGCGATTTTTGGACCCCCCTCCCTTTGGTAATATGTCGTAAGATTTCACTCGAATCCCTCCCCCCTAGCCCAATCTCACGTGAGATCTTTCAAAATGCGTATTGTTTGTGTAACGTTAGTCTGTGCTTGATTGCGTTGGATATATTATAAAAAAAGCATAACTTCCTACTCTGAGGCGTTCGCATAGCTGAGATAATTATTTGAATTTGAAAATAATTATGTGTAGGATTTGGCGATTTTCTCGCAAAAATAATATACCGTGATATTTGGAGAAACCCCCTCCCCCTCACGAGAGGTTGGGTTAGATTAGCCCCCCCCTCCCCCCAAACGCCTCACGTAATTTGTTGACGGCCCCTTTTATGAACTGGCTGAGATCTTGTGCAAATTGCTGACTTGCTTTCTGTCCGGCATAATATGGTGTATGCGCGTACTTACATTGACGGACTATAAGAAACATTAGTTTTTGAAGTGAAAACTTCTTTAGCGGCGCTGTGCACTTTTTTTGTGATGGGTAAAAACTGTTAAACTCGCGTCAGGTCACGTGTCCTGATCGAAAATTCGTAAGATGTCACTCGCGTTAGGACACGTGACCTTTATTTACATTAAGTTAGTTTTTATTTTTAGTATATGGCGATTATGAGTAGTACAGGGAGGTTGGATATGGGATTTTAATTCTATGACAGATTGAGCTGTCAAATATACAACGTCAAAAAAGTAAATAAATAAAAGTTATTATTTTTAATAACTAAATATGGATAAGAAGTGATGGGAAGTAAATAGCGAGTATGTTTTCACTTCTGCCGGCACTCCCGGAGTGCAACCCGTTTTTTTTTTATTTCAGAATTATTTGAAATTCCTCATAAATTAAAAGCGGGCAGGTGTGTGTCGTAGCACAAAAATTTTCTTATGCCTGACTCAAAATCTATTTGCAATTCGGGTAAACAAAAATGACCTTGACGTGCGTCTTTCGCTTTGTTAGTCTATGCAACATAAACATAAATACGTATAATATTTGTCATCGTAAATTTGGAATTTTGTGTTATTTTAGGTTTAATCAGTGTCGTGATTTGAAAATCAGGTAAAGAATGTGACAATAAAGGTAATCATGTAAGTATTTTAATGATTTATGATTAAATTACCAGAAAAAGTGAAAATTAAGTAAAGTTAGGTTATGTTTACAAGATTTGCAAATAGATTTTGAGTCAGGTTTACATACGGAATACCAACTTATGGTGTTCCGTAGAATGTGATATAAATGATTGCTAATATCTACTGAACTTGTTAAGTTGAAAGTGTTTAATATTTCTCTGGGTGTGATGCGTGATGATGGCAAAAGGCTCAAAACGCCACTTGCGGGGACACTATGGGTCGACCTAATCTCAGGGAAACGAGTGCAAGAGCCAAGGTGCCGCGGCAAAGTGCAGAGCGTAACAAGCGGATTAAATATAATTGTTTACGTTCTGAATACGTATTTGTGCCGTCTGCTCAAAAAAAAATTGAAATCAATAGTACCTACCGCGCTTAGAAGCTGCTTCTAGTGACAAGAGGACTGATTCATTCTTCTCTCAGAGAATAAGTAAGTATTTCGATACAGAGAGGAAATGCAACCAGCATTTTTTAGAACTTTGCGCGGACACACACTTTTTTGTTGTGTAGTTTCTTATTTTTTCTTAGTAGGTATACTTAATGTTCATTATGATTGTGTGATAATAAATAAATAATTAAATCTCAAATACATTTTGAAAGTCCTATCCAACGATTCCCCTTTTACACAGTTGTATAACGGTTAACAAACGACATGTCCCTGTAAAATTTCATTAAAATTGATAGAAGTACAGCAAAATTATAAGGCTGTATGTGACATGCGGACGGACGGACATGACTGTACTATAAGGGTTCTTTTACCATTGGACAACGGAAGGTATAGGTTGTTGTTGTTTTATTTGTAGGTTGCACAGACACACAAGTCGTTTTCGATTACATACTTAATATTATCAGCTCATGAATATATTAAGTAATAAGACAGGATATGATTCAAGACACCGATGCACTAAAGTAATTTTGAAGCAATGTGACAAATGTATAAACACGTTGGTTAGGTACCTACTACAGGCACGTGCTATCAGTTTTTACTTTTTGTTTGCCAGTTTGCCAGACTGCCAGTTCTGGATCATCAGCTTGCAACCTGCACAAAGCGACCATTCGTACATTTACCCGTCAAGCGCCCCCACCTCAGCACCCGAAATGGCGGTCGGGCCCCCTTCGAGCCCTTAAGTCTGAGGAGAGACTTTGCCTCCCTGTGTGTGTTCTACCGCTTGTACAATGGATTGTGTTCTGAGGAATTGTTCGAAATGATGCCCACGGCTACTTTCTACCATCGCACCGCTCGCCATCGACAGGGAATTCATTCTCACACTTTGGAACCAAAATGGTCGCGTACAGTGCGGTTTCAGAGAAACTTCCTCCCGCGAACCCTTGGGTTGTGGAATGAGCTCCCTGCCAAGGTTTTCTCCAAGGACTACAGTATGGGGTTCTTCAAAAAAGAAGTTATTAGATTTCTGAAGGGTCGGCAACGCGCGATTGATGCCCCTGGTGTTGCAAGCGTCCATAGGCGACGGTGACCGCTTACCATCAGGCGGACCGTAGGCTTGTTTGCCACCTTAGTGGTATAAAAAAAAAAAAAAAAATAGTCCAGAGCTCCTATCTCAGTTTAGCGAAGCGCCATATTCAAGTTTTATCGCGCGTCCTCGTTTACATGTCCCAATATAGGGCGGGAGTTTTGGTGTGGATCCTTCAGAAATTGCGGGTCATTTCCTGCTTATTTCTTCATAATTCACTATTCATGATCCTTCGATGCACAATTCTTAACACGCTTTCGTAAAACATTGCTAAAATATACACATCGAAACACACTAAATGAATTTAGAAAAATTAAACACGAAAAAATATCACTCCTTCTTAAGATTCGCGCTAAAATTCCGATTGCCGGATCGTTACACAAATTATTTATTTGTAGGTTGGTAACGAAATATTTTGTCCACCCAAAAAAAATAGAACGTAGGACAGGCCATTGGCTTCACTTTTAAATACTTACAATTAGCCTGTCTGATAAAAGTCGTTAGAATAAGTCGGGCAAAAATTTTAAGAAAATACCCTCCGCGACACGAGTAAGACCCCGTAATGGAACCTAAGGCGCGATCGGTACAACGCGCTTAGAGGCTACTGTGAGACTTGGGACGATAATTGTGCTCCGGCACGTAATCGCACAAGTGATTATGTCTTTCAAAATTACTCTGTATTATTTCAATGAATTAATCTGTGTACTTATCATCGTAGGGCTCTTGAAAGCAATAAATTTAGGCTGCAGCTATTTTTAAATGTATCATGGTGGTTTGCAACATTTGATTACCTTGTGTGTACAGATTTTGAAATCACGCTTGAATCTGCCATTTATCATCTCCACAACCCACCTGCATAGTCATCAGTCGTGATTTATTCGCTTGATTGACCATCAGCTAAATTTCACCGTGTACCGTGTATTTTAGATTGGAGCATATGTAGGACATGACTATATGTTATGGTTTATAGTCTCCAGGAAAGGAATACAACCCAGAAATCCTCCGTCCGAAATGAATATGTCACTTTCTTCTGAAAAATAATGGGGGCTTCTTCCGTAGGACCTTCACGATTTGTATAATTTACTGCATTACTGAAGCATTAAAGGTAATAGAAACATAAGGCCCTGTAACGTCTGAAATATATCCATCCCCACAGATAAAATTAGTCGAAATTACGACGTGACACTCTCCCGGGCACAATGTCGAAAGACATCAGAACCAAATGATTTTCACGCATCCGTGCACACCGTGCAAGAAGTGGTGGTATGAGCAAGTCGTAATAACTCCTAAAACTTAAATACGGTGAGGAATTTGACCCTGTTGCATGTTGTTTCCATCGTCTTTCATACAACCCAGCTACCCCACTGGGGCCCGAAACAGGAATTGTAACTATCGGTCGAGGGGAAAGGTTAGGGCATGTAATATCGTAAGGTCTTCAATTCCGATATTTTTTTGTTGTTGAAGTAAGCGAGACGCACAATACCAAAGCAAAATGGCGTTTTGTACCTCTGTAGCTGCTAGTCCTGGCTCGAGGTTAATTTTCGACTGCATCTTCGTTATGAAAATATTTATTTATATTAATAATATAGTCATAAACATGGCATGTAGGTAAGTATAATATATTTTTCAACACATTTGCTCAAAAAATGCATTTAAGAACATTGTATCCATTGTTCTAAATTACGCACCATACTACGGAACGTGCGGTGAAAAGGTCCTCTCACATAAGTATGTACCTGTTTTACCGCACGCTCCGTAGTATGGCGCCTTGGGTATCCTTGTTTTTTTTAATTTCGATCGAACCTCCTCTTTATAACTATACGTTTGACTCACTTCAATACTGAAAAAAAAAAGGAAACTAAAGATGTAGTTCTAATTTTCACCACCCGCACGTGGTGGCATTTTCAAATGCGCGCCATTTTCATATCAGAAAAAGATTGTTATTACTATCCGACCGATATCTATTTACAAAATAGTGAGTTCACGCGAGGTACCCAAAGAGGTTACGGATAGGCGATAGTTGGTGGCACGAGAAGAATTTAAATCATGCGGATAACACAAGGATTTCTGTAACGTCCTTGGGATAACACAGTACGTGGGCTTTTCTTACCCATGTCTAATATTTTATTGAATTTTCAACTGCAAAAAAAAATTTTGAGTCCAACTAAACCAACTTTTATGTTTACGCACTTTTTCCAATAAAAAAAAACTCATCAGAATCGGACTACTCTGTAAAAAAAAAGGCGTGGTAATACTACAAAATATTATTTGCACGCGTCGAATTGATTGAATGGATTCCTTGCGTGCTCCGTCGGTTGAAAATAGGTGAAATAACTTGTTAGAAGTTTATTTTCCAATTTCAACAAAGCTATGATTTATAGATATTTTAAGGCGTTTCTCATGGGAACAGGATTTACTGGCTGCAAAATCGAGATCTCGTCTAGTGTAACATGAAAATATGTACAACAAAACAACATATTTTTTGTTTATCGCCGCAGAGTTCGTAACACTATAGTTACAATACTATTAGTCAACACATATAGACGAAATAAATGTTTATTATACGAATACAGACAGACATGAACCTTGAACATTCATTTTATCTAATAGGGTCTTGTGTCCTTCATTTTACTTTTCAATTCCAAAAATCTGATCGGAATTACAGTTTGAAGTTGGTGTCATGAAAGTGTAGTGTGTTAAAAAATTTAGGTACATAAAAACAATTTGTTTTTTTTTTACTTTACAGTGAGCACATGAACGGTTGAGCACGTACCCGTTTTGTGTCATATAAAACAAATTTGGATTGTCGCACTAGCAACAAGGAAATAGGCTCCTGATTCCGGTTTGAGGCGGTTCTTGGGAACAACAGATGCTTGGAGTAGCGCCCCGGGACCTCTGGATTGAGCAAGACGTTGACACCACTATATAAGATAACAGTTTAATTATAATTACCTTTTTCTCCTTTTGTATTTGCTATGCCTTAAAGTAAATTCCCTCTTACAAACTAGGCCCTTTCTGACGATAGGACAGATGGACGGTCAACATAGCGTCGAGTTCAAAGCTTTAAGGTCAATACCAAACTTAGTGTCTACTGAGTCAATATACTGTTTTATTAATTTAATTATCCTATGTGCATAGGCGTGCACAATAAATATATGTTTATATCAAAAAGTAAAATTTTAAGATTAGGTATGAACCTAATTATTAAATGTATACTCTACCTGCCAGCAGTATGAATGAAATCTTAATTATATGTGGCATAGTATGTAAAAACAATTAATCATAAAAGTCTACAGTACAATATAGAAATTGGCCAAAGTGTGACTATCCAGACAAATAAAAAACTAAATAACAAGCATAATATGGGAGTTTTGGCGCGAATCTTAAGAAGGAGTGGTGTTTTTTTCTGTTTAATTTTTCTACATTCATTTAGTGACTTTCGATGTATATATTTTAGCAATGTTTTACGAAAGCGTGTTAAGAATTGTGTAGCGAAGGCTCATGAAAAGTGAATTATGAAGTAATAAGCAGGACATGACGCGCAATGTCTGAGGATCCACACCAAATCTCCCGCCCAATCTTGGGACTTGAAAACGAGGACGCGCGGTAACGCCCGCGCCACGATACGATATAATATAATTGACTTTGACTCTGGCAAATGCATAAATGGTCTGCTAAGACCGTGCGAGCCCATTATAATATAAAAAAAAAAAAAAGCATAATATGTCACACTCGTAAAAAAGTAAAAAAAAAGTAGACGTAGTATTATATTTTCTTTGATGTTAACAAGACAATATTTAGTTTGTGATGCAATAAAAAAGTTGGTAAATCCATTTAGGCATCTAATTGAACATAAGTTTTTGAAAAATGTTGCTTAAGGCAGGCAGTATACAGATAGGTCGAAAATTATAAGAATCATCTTTACTTCCACTTTTAAAAAGTGGTATTATTAAGTTAATGTTAAGTCTAGGAATGTCCCATCTTCAACACACTTATTAAATACTAGGTTAAAAGCCGGATAGTGCCCGCACTTTTCGTAACAGCTTTATTCTTCTTAAAATATGAACTCAGTATGTATCTCAGAACATAGGTCTTTTATCTTCTATAAAAGACATTTTTTGTATACGAAATTAACAATGGTTTTGAGTAAATACTGGTTTATTTCATCTCTCAGAAGAGGGCATAGTTGCCTACTATGGCGGATAGTAGCCTAGCGTCGAAAATGCTTGGCGGGATACTTGCCTTGTGCGGGGACAGTAAGTAACCTCGGTACGATTTTTATTCAGGATAGAAATAAATTTATATTAATTAAAGTAATATTTATTATTTATTTAACAGTGTTTATAATTTACTGAGATCTTTTATGATGTACAATTTTAAATATTATTTAACATAAATAAATAGTTTAGATAGTTTTAATAGTTAATAGTTTAAATGGTTTAGTTTAGTCACAGTTAATTCGAAAAAAACAACAAAAAAATAAAATCCGTCTTTGCTTGTTAAGAAATGTTTTAGTCACTCTAGGGGCAACTATCCGCGAAAGTACGTAAGGCGACTATCCTTTTAGATGCGGATACTTGCCCCATTTATTTACAAATAAATAAAAAATATTTAGCAATAAAACATAATAAACAAAAAAATGTAATTAAAACTTTAATGCATGCAAAGAAACAAAAAAATGACTAAAAATATTAAATAGAAACTACTTACCAATATAATTATAACGCCCGTCAAAGTTTCGCCGCGGAAGATTTTTGCTGACACGAAAAAAACCAGTGGGGCCTATTCCGATGGCTTATGCGGCACTGAGGCCTGCAGGGCGGTCACTACTTATTGTCGTAAAGCGCTAACACAACTTATAATCGTAACATAGTTTATTAACAACCGGGGCATGTATCCCGACGAGCAACTATCCGGATTTTACCCTAGACTTTGCCAGCGGCTCCGCCCGCCCTAATTTCAGTTATCGGCGTGGAACTCCTTAAGTAACTCCAATTAGTTAATTAATAATTTATACTAATGAATTGATATAGCATGCTATAGTTGCAGCAATAGTTCGTTTAACTTTGTTATAGTTATTCCCTCAGGAAATTTAGGGTTTTTTGGGGATATAAAGTAGCCTATATGCTGTTCCATGACCTAACCTATATGTATGCCAAGTTTTATCCCAATCGGTCAAGCCGTTTAGTAGTTGGCATACCGACACCAGCGCCACCTAGCGGGTCAAATTATATTTTTTAAATCGTCTAGGAAACCATCGAAATACCCATATAAAATTTCAACCCAATCGGTTCAGCCGTTTAGAAGTTATGTGAAAAAGATAAGTACCTACGGAAAGATATTTTTTACTACCAGTTGTCCTGTTACCCGTTTTCCCGTAGGAATGAAGCATTTTCCCGCGGTAAAAAGTAGCCTATGTTCATCAGGGATAATGTCGGCTTCTAATGGTAAAAGGATTTTTTAAATCGGTCCAGTAGTTTCGAAGCCTATTCAATACAAACAAACAATCAAATCTTTCCTCTTTATAATATTAGTATAGATGACATTATAAATAAGTTCTTTTTTAAATTTATCAATTAATTTACGAAAATCGTTCCCACAGAATGAATTCATCTATGCATAAAAACGTATGACCAGCTCCAATATAAGTTGAGTTTGGTCAAATATGCGTTACTCAAGTGTATTGGCTCGCCTTATTCATATTAGATCCGCCATTTTAAATTTTAGAAACTCATAGAAAGTTCGAATTCAGCATTAACAGAACTTAGTTCGTTGAAATCAAAGATTTTTTTGCCAAAAAAGGGACGCCATGTTGGATCCGCCATCTTCAATTTTAAAAAGCTTATAAAAAATTTGAATTCAGCACCGTCGAAAAGTTAAATTTCAAGACAAACAAATAAAAGTTACTGGTGCTGGACAGTTTATTATAATAACAATTCTACATCACCGAGAAAAGACACAATGTCTCAGTTATCCACAGAACTTTCTGTAATTTACTTTTACACTGTTCTGTGAATTTAATCCAGACACATATTTTATTTAAAAGGGTAGTAAGGATGATTTTTCAATTCAATGTACTCTTCAAACCGTTTGTTTTTATTAAAGGCGCTGATTTTCTTTATTTCTGCATCGGTTAACTTTAATAATGCTGCATCAAGGTTTCTAGAAATTTTCTCGCTATTCAAGACCCGTGGTAACGGTATTAGACCCCGATTAGCCTAAAACAAAAAAAAATGTTAATTCATTTATACTTTTATAATATATAATTAGCTTTTTCCCTCGGCTCTACCCGCGCTATAGTTGGTTTACGACGTGGGTTTCCTTAGGCAGCTCCTTGAAATGGTAGGCAGTTTTAAAACTAGTCTATGTCCTTTGCTTTATTGTATGTCCTACAGAAACCGCCTAACTGAATTTAATAGAATTTTATATAAATGTGAATGTTTGGTTTCAGCTTGAAAGATGGTTTTGTACGACCACCTTCTGAACCCTTACAGGACCATTCGCTTGTCAGTCTGTATTATTTGTTTGTTTGTGTTTTTTCATTTTATGTACTCCCTTAAAATTTTTACTTTTAGGTTTAATTATTATTATTTGTTAAAAAATCCGGCATTTTAAGATCGGATAGACAGCGTATACTTAGTTATGGAGCTTCGTTAGCAAAAGTTTCGGTGAAGAACCAGAAAAATACTTACCGAATACGCAATCAGGACTTCATTCGGGTAGGTCAATTTATATTTCTTCATTATCTCTTTTAAAACGGGATCGTCTGGTCTTGGTGGTGGGGCATCCTTACTCTTAGAGAAAAGGTATCCCGTGGGATGATGCGCCATCACCACTATTTCGTGCTTTTGAGAATATGTTACCAAAGTATCTTCCGTTAGAGTTGGACTCACCTAGAATGTTATAAAGATGATTTTCTAGTTATGTAACAACTAGGTAAGTAATGCACTCATTTATTTATAACTAGCTTCTGCCAGCGGCTTTGCCCGCCCTAAATTTCGTTATCGGCGTAGGTTCTTACGGCAACTCCTCAATTATGAGAAAAAAACAAACAATCAAATCTTTGATGGCATAATACATTCGTGTCTGTGAATCCATGGAAATACACATACAAAATTTCAACCCAATCGGTTAAGCCGTTTAGTAGTTGCGCCGACAGCAGCGCCACCTACCGGGTCCAATTGTATTTTTAAATCATACAGGAAATCATCGAAATTAATTAATAATTAAGAAGCAAGTCAAATATGCGTCGTTAGATTACACGTTGTTACAGAATGCGTTAAAGAAATAAAGGTTCACTGCTCGTTCCCCGTAGGTGATAGCGTGATAATATGTAGCCTATATGTTGACCCGACTTCTTAATAATATTCGTGCCAAATTTGAAGTAAATCCATGCAGTACTTTTTGAGTTTATCTCGAACATACATACAGACAAACAATCAAACAGACAAAAATTCTAAAAACTATATTTTTGGCTTCAGTATCGATTGTAGATCACACCCCAAGTATTCTTTTAAAAAAATATTCAATGTACAGTTTTGACTTTCCTACCATTTTATTATATGTATATAGATAATTTTGCTTATAGTATGTATTAAACACACCCCTCTGTGAGCTGCACTCCCTCCGCTCGCGAAAAAAGTACATAACCAAACCTAACCTAACCTAGCACTAGTATTTCAGTATAGGCAGTACTTCACGTCGGGGCAAAGGTTGCTACTTTACAAGTCGCAAGTCCGGCCCCATATGGAGTACTGCTGCCATCTCTGGGCGGGTGCACCCGGATACCAGCTTGGCCCTCTTGACTCGGTTCAACGACGGGCTGTGAGAATTGTCGACGATCCCAAACTCACTTGCGGTATCGAGCCCTTAAGTCTGAGGAGAGACTTTGCCTCCCTGTGTGTGTTCTACCGCTTGTACAATGGATTGTGTCGTGTTGTGAGGAATTGTTTGAAATGATGCCCACGGCTAATTTCTACCATCGCACCGCTCGCCATCGACAGGGAATTCATTCTCACTCTTTGGAACCAAAATGGTCGCATACAGTGCGGTTTTAGAGAAACTTCCTCCCGCGAACCCTTGGGTTGTGGAATGAGCTCCCTGCCAAGGTTTTCTCTAAGGACTACAGTATGGGGTTCTTCAAAAAAGAAGTTATTAGATTTCTGAAGGGTCGGCAACGCGCGAGTGATGCCCCTAGTGTTGCAAGCGTCCATAGGCTACGGTGACCGCTTACCATCAGGCGGACCGTAGGCTTGTTTGCCACCTTAGTGGTATATAAAAAAAAAAAAGACTTTTTTTATTTTGACTTTTTTGTGTGTTAAGTGTTTTTCCATATCATTTGAGGTGCACTGAGTTTAAAAAAAATATGAAAAAAAGTCCAACACGTCATGTTTCCAAAATTCACTTTGAATTTGATCTTCTTCGGATTCCGTGTTAGTCATCAATGTTGTGCTGGAACAACCGGGAGGTTCTGGAAGTTGTTGCTTGTCTGAGCTGTAGATTGGTTTAGTAACCGAAGGAACATCTGCATATATAATTTTATCTTTGTTCTTCTGATTAAAACCAAATGTCTTAGTGAGCAAGAATTAAAAGTCATTTTCGTGGTTAGATGGTTCCCTCCATATCATTGGCATACTAAAATTAAAAAATCTTTTTGTACCTGCAGCCCAGGAGCTTAGTGTTTTTCTACATCTTACACAAAATCGTGAGGAGCCCATTTTTTGTCCTGGTTTTGATATAATGAAAATATGCTTCTTTCAAAGATTTCGTTATGGGATATCCTTTCTTAGATATAATAAGTTCACCACAAACGTAACAAAAACGGTCAGGATGTACTTTACACAACCTTTTTGACATGTTAAAAACAAATATGTATTTAACTAAAGACTACAATGCAGCAAAATTTTAGGATGAATTCAGAACCAATTTGCTTGCTTGCTTGCTCTTAAAATAAAATGTGTTGATAACTTGATTCTTTGACGTGATAAAAATCAAACAAATATATGTTTGCGTTTAGTTATTTTCGCTAAATAAAACAATATGAAATTCACTGGAAGGACATGAAATTTTTTATATTTTGTACACTAGTGTTATTTTAATGTTTAGCTATGAGGGTATTGCTTTAGGAGATATCTGTATCATCGCGAACATAAAGTAACATCGGTTGATCTTAGACTTATTTGCTTGTTTTTTTTTTACTTTTCTGTTAACTAATTTTCATGATTAAAAAATTTCATGCACCGCATTCGAGTATTTTAGTTTTTTTAATAGAACTCTTTTTACTTTAAATTGCAGAAAATAACACTTTTAAAACTATCCTACTTCGTTCACATCATTTTAATATTTTTACAAACAAACAAAAAAAAATTATATTTAGCAAAAACACAGTATACAAAATATTTTACAAAAAAATATAAAAAAATTAAAAGTACGTGAGCTAAAAGGGCCTCCCCATCAGTCAATAGGTACAATAGGTACAATAGGTACAATAGGTACAATAGGTACAATACTGATTTTCAGTGAGCGCCCGTACTGAGTCACTTCACGAACATTAGTAAAAGAAAAACAATAAATAATAACCTATTTCTATTTAATTACTATACTATACCGTAAATATCTTAATTGCCTACCTAAAAACAAATATAAAATTTTCGGGTCTAACACTAAGTAACTGTATTTCAACACTGTCTAGACACCTATAAATTGACGGCGTTGCTATCAATAATGTATTTCAACCACGGTAGTTTTAATACTGCTTGCTTCATTGACTCACAACACAGGTCTTTGAAGTTAAGAATACCATTTTTAGTCAAATGCAAAACAAAGTGTACTCAACCGTTTTTTATCTGTTATATTAAAAAATCTGCCGTTGAGCAGTTTTTATAAAATAGGTTTCGAGTTTGGACGTGGACACTTTGGAAGTGTCTCCCTCGCAAACTATTCAGTTTTGAAATAAATGATATGAGAAACCTCAATATCATTTGCGAAGACCTATCCATAGATACCCCACACGTATGGGGTTGATGAAAAAAATTTTTGAGTTCTAAGCACCCCAAAAATTTATTGTTTTTTTTTCTATTTTTGTGTGAAAATCTTAATACGGTTCACAGACTACATCTTCTTACCAAGTTTCAACAGTACAGATCTTATAGTTTCGGAAAAAAGTGGCTGTGACATACGGACGGACAGACAGACATGACGAATCTATAAGGGTTCCGTATTTTTGCCATTTCGCTACGGAACCCTAAAAAAAAGTTCAACGGCAAATTTTTGAATATATCGAATAAAACACGAAAAATTTGGGTATATTTTTTTTGGATTTGGCTAAAAATGGTATGCTTACTTCAAAGACCTTCGTAACACCTCGCTGCAAACAGTCTGCTCATGAGTACGGGTAGTTCAACATGGCCGAAATTGAAAACCAAAAAGGTACCTAAATTTTGTTAGCGTGTAAGATCCGACAAATATATCTAATAATTTAAAAATTAACAGTAAATAACATGTTACTTTAATCGCTATTTGTTATAACTATTTTATTTACTTTATGACATCTCTTAGCTTACTAAAAAGTTTTAATTTATTCATTTATGTTTGCTGTAATAACAGTAACTAATATGTTATAAGTATTGTTACTTATTTCAGTAGGTACTAACTAATCGCATCAGGGGGGGGACACGTTTTAAATTGAGGTAAAATGGGTTGCGTTACGAGATTTCAAGGCGCACAGTAGGACACCGGGTTTTGAGAATAACGCGAGCGTAGCGAGCGCGAAATTTTCCGATTCCGATAGGTCGAGGTCAATCAATCAATCAATGCTTAAGTGTGTGCACAATAATTCTTACTTACGCATAATGCTGTTATCACTAATTTTTAAAATAAAAAATTCAAGAGTATTAAAATCAATCTTATTCTATTCTTGCTATGTAAAAAAACCATGACATTGTCTTATGTGCTGATGACACCTCTTTACTTTTTAAAGTTAAGAGACAACAGACATGTTATGATGAATTAAATAAAGCCCTTTCTAAAATTGTAAATTGGTTTAACTATAATAATTTGTTACTTAATGAAAAAAAAAAAAATTACATTACCAAATGTTAGTCAGATACCGACATGTTTTAATGTTAATGGCGAGCTATTAGAACTTTTTGATTCAACAGTCTTTCTTGGCATACCGCTGGACTCCAAACTTCAATTTTCAAATTCATAACCTAGCCAAAAAACTTAGATCTGCTGTGTATGCGATCAAGGAAATAAGACAATTGACTGATGTCGACACTGCGAAAATAGTATATTTTAGCTATTTCCATAGTTTAATGACATATGGTATCCTATTGTGGGGTAGCGCTGCTGATGTAAATACAATATTTTTGTTACAAAAACGGGCAATTCGTGCTATTTATAAATAAGGATCTAGGATATCTCTGAGGGATAGGTTTAGGGAAGTAAATATTTTAACTTTAGCGTCGCAGTACATATGTGGAAATCTTTTATATGTACATAAAAATATCAATAGTTTAAGCAAGAAAAGTGACGTTCACAAAGTAAATACTAGAAGTAAAAATAAGCTGTTGGTGTATGATACACGTCTACACAAAATAAGTAACTCTTTTATGGTGCAATGTATACACTTTTACAACAAAGTTCCCAATAATATTCAAAAGCTATCAATAAGTAAATTTAAATCTTTCAAAAAATAATATTTCTTAACTTTGACGATTCAAAAGTGATAGTAAAATCTTAATTTGAATAAAACATTTTGACTTTGACTTTGACTAACAGTTACTTGAGGTTTTTCTGCATTAATATTTTGATTCTAAGGTGAAAAATATTACAAATCAGTATTAAAGTTTAAACCTAGTGTTTTGATTTAGTGTGGTTGAGGATCAGTTAAGGTAAGTATATGTAGGTTGCACCGTAGAAAATTAGTTTTTTCCTTGTTTGGTATTAAGTTCATCTGGCACCTTGCCGACAACGCGACGCTTGCGTGCGGCACTTGTAGGTATCGGACGGAAACGTTCGGCGACACGAGCCGATTGTGACACCCGCCGAAGTAAACCAAACGAAGCCGACCGACCCATCGCGAGTGTTTCGGCATAAGCAAAGTAGTAGTTTAATACTCAGATTCTACACTGTCCGGGCCAGTCCCAGGCGACGACGACGGCAGCGCGGCGGCAAGGTTCGAATGCGTCGAAAAAGTGCACTGAATATTTGAAATTTCAATGATTTCGGGGGGGATACCCAAAATCATCCGAATTTTAGACATATAAGTAAATTTCAATTTATATATATAAGTTCAGGGTGTTCCATTATGGTAGGTATACAATAGGTATGGTTACAGCATGCATATTTTTAAGTCAAATTGTGTTATTTAATAAGTAAATATAATGACTCGACTATACCTCGACTAATAAAAGTAAAGTATAACTTTTGATTTATGACCGTTATATAGAGCATTACTACTGTTTTAAAAAAAAGTGAACTGAAGATTTTAACTTTTAATCATTTTTAATGATAAACAATCAAAATTGACGTTAAATCATCCTCTAGAGGGCAAAATTGGGAATGAAAATGATATGATATGATATGATATATTTATTGGTAAATTTGTTGAATTTACAGGTCATTATACATTTCTTTATTCATAACAATATACATTTTACAATTAAATAAGAAAAACAATATGATATATACAAAATGAACAATAAAAGTATATACGTATACTTATGTCTGTAGATACATTTATAATTCGTCACACTTTTTCTTCAAGAAACTCTTTAAGCGAGTAGAACGCTTTGCTTTCTAGCCATCTTTTAAGCATATTTTTGAAGACCGTAATGGAAGTTGCACTTGTTATTTCCCTATGTAGCCGGTTGTACACGACCGGTCCTAAAATATAGGGTGACATTTCTGATTTTTTAAATTTGTGGGTTGCTGCCTGGAGTTTTTGTTTATTTCTGGTTTTATAGTGGTGATTTTCACCTAGGAATTTAAACTTATCTATATTATTGTGGACAAATGTCGCTATTTGTAGAATAAATATTGAAGTCAGGGTCAGGTAAATTCCTGTTTTGAAAAATTGCGGTGTATGGGCTCCAGTTCCTTAGTTACTGGCTGACACAGGCCTTCTCGCATATGACATGTACGTAGTAACTAGTATTTCATATGTGAAGTGACGTTTGTTCTTTGCGTGAACTCTTCTCTAGTGTTAGGGTTGCCATCTGTCCGTGTTTCCCCGGATTTGTCCTAGTTTAGAGGGCGTCCGGGGAGCGTCCGGACAGGGTTTCATTTATAGTCCGGGTTTAAGTTCCTAAAAACTTTAAAAACCTTTTGTTTTGATAACAGAGTAAAAAATTTAAGAATGCAAACAGTTTCTTACAAAGTTTTGTATTTTAAATTTAGTTTATTTTTTTTGATTTTTCTAAGTAACTTTAAAAAAGAAACTGTTGACATGTCCGGGTTCTAAGCTCCAAAATCCGGGGCTTTTACGCTTCTTGTCCTATATGCCAGATTTTGGAGATGGCAACCCTAATTAGCGTAAACATGATAGCTCAATGAGTAAATGTGTTCTGGATTTTTATTACCTCTGTTGCGATGGCAGCAGGTTTAATTTTACAGTTCTTCAACAACCTTTCCAATTGTGTTTTGTTAAAGTCCATGACGCCAATTGACTTGGCAAGACCTTCTTTTTTGGCCTGTTCCATTCCTTGCCAAGTTTCCAGGTAATCTATATTCATCGCCGTATTATTTTTCTGTATTCAAACAAAAAAAAAAATCACTATCGAAAATTATGAGAAGAAATAGGTACATTTCTGTTATTGTTATTGCTTCATTTTTCACGTAAAAAAATCATAGACTTGGCAGGAAAAAAAAATAATAACCGAGAGGCAGCACGAAATGCCTTCGATTCGGAGCACCTCTTAACGTGCTTCATACAAACGAATTTTCCACTTTTTTTTGACACTTTCACCACGAAATTTTGAAGACATGTTGTAGTAATAAATATCTAGGTCTGCGGTGTGTCAGTTTTCTGTTAAATTTTATAGTTTAAAATTAAACAAGATGCTAGTTTTTCATAAAAATAAAAAAAGATTTCTGGTTAATAAAAACATCTTACAAGATTTTGGAAAACCACAAACATAGGTATTCGGCTTGGGATTATGTCTAAAAAAAATTCACATTGATTGATCAGTAAATACCAAAAACAAATCGCGAATCGTATCAACTTAAAGAGTTTGTTGTGTCCCATCTAGCTGACTATTCCAAGAAGGGCATCGCTAGCAAGGATGCTTCGATAACATGGGTGAATACTTTGATTAATACTAATAAAAAAAGTCTGTTACCTTTTTGTACCAAACTGCAATTTCTAATGTAAACAATATTATGATATCACTTTGTATATACCTGACGCTGTTCTCTTTTTTTTATTTTTATACCACCAGGGTCGAACTTAAGCTTGCGGTCCGCCTGATGGTAATTTGCTTCTAATGTTTAACAATACTTACTCTATTTATAGCCATTGGGGTCATCAAAAAGAGATTCACGTATTTCATACCCAGTCTATCTAGGGAACCCTTCAGAGCTAGAACCACGTCATCTTTTTGATGCATCTTGTTGAGTAACTAAATAAGAAATACACATAATCAATGAATCAAAAACCGGCCATGTGCGAGTCGCGGATTTGCGCACCGAGGGTTCCGTACCACAAACAAAAACAAAAAGTTTGACGCTAAGCGGTCACCCATCCAGTTACTGACCAAGACTGGCGTTGCCTAACGTTGTCATTGATTCCATCAAACAAATGTGTTACTGTTTCTATCGATAATAGGGTAAAAAGCCCAGATGTTAGCCCTTTAATACGTAAAAAGCAACTTTCAGTGTTAACTACGTCTAAACCTTGAAGTTTTTCACCGATGAATATGCATTGTCGGGATATTTGACATTTACAATATATGTATGTTATTAGTGATTAAAAATAAACGTCTAAGATTACGTAATAAAGAATAATTAGCCTTTAAAATTTTGTAGGGTAAATTTCCCTGATTTCGGCCACCTTTTACCTAAATACGGCCTCCTTTTCAAGTTCAGCCAGTAAAGGATTTCCTAAATCGTAACTAAGACATTAAATCAATAGAACATTAATTTCTGTTAAAACTTTACCATGCATAATTTTAAATCTTTATAATACATATCAGGTTATATAGGTATTTTTGTTTTTCTTATTTTTTTATTAAATAACTAAAATTGACTAATATATAAATATAATAATTAAATTATTAAAATTTTCAACGGTAACAAGCGTTTTAATGTGGCAAACAGCATTGTGTATTTCAGAAAATAATCATAAACACACTCTTTTACACAGTGACTTAGTCATGCTATGGTCATGCTAACAATCTTGATAAATGCCATGTTAAGACTGTAATACTTTCCTGATCAGTTTCAGATCTCGGAAATTATAATCATCCACAAGCATGGCAAGCCTGCCCAAGAGAATACCTCATATAGACCAATAAGGTTATTGCCAACAATGTCAAAGTTAAGAAAGAGCATGGGATAGTAAAGCAAATACACCGAGTCAGCGAGCATTAAAGAAAAGCGCTAGAATTGTTCCTTTGTCTTCTGCCACTTCATCAGGACTTTGAGAAGGTATGGTACAAAGGTCTATTGTGTATAATATAGCAGTGCCTACTCCATACATACTTCAGTATATTGAAGTCCTACTTTGCAAACAACCACTTTTATGTAAAGGAATCGGGAAGCACTTCAGCTTTATGCAAAATCGAAGCTGGTGTACCACAGGGGTCTGTTCTTGATCCAATCCTCTATACACTTTACACAGCAGACCTACCAACAGTACCTGGAATCACAATCACAAAATTATAAGATGACACTGCCATACTGACAAGACATAAGCCCCCAGATATAGCATCAGAGGCTACAAAGAGTGCTAAAAAAAGGACTAGATGCAATACACAAGTGGTTAAACAGCTGGAAGATAAAATTGAATGCCACAAAATCAGTACAAACTACATTCACCCTCAGAAAGGGAAACTGCTCACCTGTAAGAATCGGAAATAATACCTTACCATACAAAACCTGTGTCAGATACTTGGGACTCCACCTGCACCGTCGCTTGACCTAGAAAGGGCACACCAAGCCTAAGAAAGAGGAAATTTCTCTAAAATATGAAAATTTATACTGGATGCTTGGTCGCAACTCAAGACTTTCTTTAGAAAATAAATTATTGATTTACAAAGTAGTGTTGAAGCCGATTTGGATGTACGGTATACAACTCTGGGGAAGCGCAAGCAACTCCAATATAGCTATCTTACAGCGCCAACAAAATAAAATTCTACGTGCAATAGCTAACGTTCCATGGTTTGTCACAAACTCTGAAATCCATAAGCAACTGCTCATCGGAAACCGTATGTAAACCGTAGGAAAACCGTAATGTAGTGGGAAAATATAAAGAGCAACTAGCCGATCACCTCAATGAGCTAGCCCGACAGCTCACACTACGGAACTATGTGCTACGATTAAAGCGGCACATCATTGTGGCATTGAAAGATAGGCAATGAAATTGCGAAATTCCCTAGTAGATGTCCTCACTGGAGGCACACTCTGCATGATAACCAACGAAGAACGCCTCTGCTCATAGTTCTGGGAAAAAATAAAAACTAATTCAATTAACAGGTATCAAACGCCTAAATATAAACTTCAAGAGCCCTAACTTAAGGTACCAATCAATCTATTCGAATTATAAGATTACTGTCATCTTCCTTATCTCATCGACATTCGAGTTTAGTAAAAAAATAAGCATCCTAACATCGGCCCCATTACTTGTCTGTAACGAATTCAAAATAAACGTTTTACCCTAGCTAAATGGCGCTGTAACGGTAATTTAAAATGGTAATAATGGCTCAGGCCTGTTTCAGACTTAGCCGGTTTTTATAATTTGTTTATACTTTAGAGCTCACACTATAATTACTTCAAGTTTTAAGCTTGTATGTGTTACTGTTTTTACGATATAGCAAAAACAACGAAAACGTATTTATTGTATGGGGATCAGCTTATATTTTTTAATCCGCCAATATAGCACATATTCTGTGAAAATTCCAGGCTTTAAAGATAAAGCCCTTTAATGATAGTAATAGGGCACCCTTTGGGTGCGGACCCTAAAAAATAATGCACCACATGAGAAATAATGAATAACCCTAAATACTAACTTTGGTGGTAATGAATAAATCTTCCCTTTTCTTTATAATTGATTTATCAATAGCCTGCTCTATTCCATCTTTGACAAACATTTCACTATATTCGTAACTAGTAAAAATGTGACGATAACCGCTTTTCAAGCCCGAGTCGATAGCATCTACAACTTGAGCCATCTGAAAGTAGTTTTTTTTTTAAATTTGGAGTTCAATTTACACTTAATATTATAACAGGTAAAAGATCATGTTCCGATTTTAGCCGTAGGAAGATAGACCATGCAGTGATACGAGAAACCCTAGGCGTTTGAGCAAACTGCCATGGTCGTTTTCATACGTTTAAATAACGAACTTTAAAAAAACTACCGGTCAGTCATTACTTTGCGTTGACTAGTTTGCTGAATAGGCGAATACGAAATATTAATCTGCATTTTGCTTATATATGCCCTGGTGCATTCTACTAAGACCTAATTGGTCAACATAAGTGACTTCTGCATGCGAGTGGGCTGACAGTGACAGTCGTTAAAAGACCTGGCTTCCATCACAGAATTGAAATTTCCTCGTTGGAAACTACCCCACACAAAAATTTCTGAGTGTGAACTTCACATATTGCCGATGCAAGTGAGCAAGCTTACGCAGCAGTCGCATATTGGCGCTTCCAGGACTCCAACGGCAACGTGAAGATAACACTAATTGGGAATAAAACTCGAGTTGCACCACTTAAAGTCACGACTTTTCGAGATTGGAGTTGCAAGCCGCCTTGATCGCAGCTAGGTTAGCAAATTATATTTGTAAAGAACACCGAAAACAACCGACCCGCAACTTTTATTGGACAGACTCTAGAACCGTACTCAGTTGGATGAAAAACGATGCCAAAACCTTCAAGCCATTCGTAGCTCACAGAGTCAAGGAAATTGGTAGGATGACGAATGTAAAAGACTGGCAATGGTAACCGAGTGGCTTGAATGTTGCTGATGACGCGACAGATGTGGATCGGTGACAGTATCTGCTGATCATAGGTGGGTTAGAGGCCCATCATTTTTACTCTTACCTTTTGATGACTGAGTGTTGGTTCCTGAGAACCAACACCCTTGACTTCTTTGACAAACAACAACGAAAAAATAAAACAGCCAGTGCCAGCAGAAGTGAAAACATACAACCTGGATATAACATTTTAACTTGACGTGTAATCCGCACTATCATCTTTTCATCAACCCAATTTTCTCTTACTCTTTATTCGTCCATAGAGTTTTACCCATCACAAAAAAAGTGCACAACGCAGCTAAATATGTTTTCACTTCAAAATCAATCTTTTTATTTTGCCAATCATCCTATTATGGCGTGGCATTATGGTTTCCGTCTTGCGAATTTTTATGGCGTGGCATTATGGTTTCCGTCTTACGAATTTTCGATCAGCCGGACGCGAGTTTATAATTTTTTTACCCATCACAAAAAAAGTGCACAAAGCCGCTAAAGAAGTTTCACTTCAATATTATTGAAGCAGACCTAACTTAAGTATCGAAGTGGCTCACGCTTATACGCTCGACTGCACTGATCCGTCAATATGGTGGTAACTGGAAGACTAAAACTAAAAAGATTACAAATAACACATTTGTTCCAGATTCTGGTCTCCCTGGTAGTAGCGTACAGTCAAAAAAAATATCTTTGTTACCAGTTATGAATTCAAAACATATTTTGTGTCGTGATAGGGTAAGTAGGGTCGTAGGGACGTCTCTTGATTACTGAAGATTTCAGGTATGCTGAGACCATCCGGCTACATAAAAGCTTGTTACTTTCTTTTTTTGAAGAATGGAAGTGCCTTCAGTCTTCGCGTCTCATACCAAGCCAAAGCCGTTTAAAAGATTTATCTCCGTATTTTAATTAAAAGTCGTATTGGACTGGTAAAATTTGTTAGTAACAATTTTAAATTTCCAATCATATTAGATGGCCACAATCCGGCTACCCGATTGTTACTGCATCATTATTACCAGAAAATGTCACACAGTAACAATGAAACAGTTATTAATTAACTTCGCCAGAGGTACCGGATCATGCCTTTACGCAACACAGTGCACAGTGTAGCGAGGCAATGCCAGTTCTGTAAACTTCACAGAGAAAAGCCGGTTATTCCTTTTATAGGAGATCTACCACTGTAGCGTATGGGATACAGTATGCGGCCTTTTACATTTACTAGTATTGACCGCCTCTAGAGGTGACTATTGGTAGAAGGCGAGAAAACATTGGGTCGCCTTGATGACATGTCTGACAACTCGCGCCATCCACCTTGAAACCGCTGCAAGCATGACAGCTGATTCGATAATTATGGCGTTGAAAAGATTTTTTCTAGAAGAGGATATCCGTCAGATATCATGTCTGACAATGGGAAGGCTTTTGTTTCGGCAGCCCAGCAATTAGAAGACTTTGCTACCGATGAAAATATTTAATGGACTTTTATTTCACCATATGCACTTTCGATTGGAGGTGCTTGAGAGCGTTTAATGAAGACAATAAATAGTGCCACTTATTATCAGAAAAGGCACCTCGAGAAAGTGTTGCAAACTTTGCTCATTGAAGTGGAAAGTATTTTTAACTCTCGTCCACTAACATTCATTCACACCCAACCACTTTCTAATAGGAACTTTTTTACCAGTTACTCTTGTTAATGTTGACACTGGAGATTTAGATGCTAGGGTAATGTGGAAGGGGGCTACCTGTTTAGCAGAGATTTTTTGGCGAAGGTGGCTAATAGAATATTTACCAACTTTGTAACCATGCAGAAAAACTAATGACCCAGTACAAAATTTAAATATCGGTGATCTTGTCTTCATATTAGATGGCAATCTTCCATGAGCGACTTGACCTCGTGGCATAATAACGGCAACATATCCTGGTCGTGACGTCATGGTCCGAGATGTTGATGTCAAAACACAAGAAGGAGTTTTTCGGCGTCCCACTGTAAAACTTGTAAATCTTAACACTGTGAAATCTGATCCGCCAGCCTGTGTAAAGTCTCTAAAGTGGTAGTCGTGCCGGAGAAGGAGAACGGAGTGGACCCGGCTACTACTACAGTACTAACCGTATTATCTGTGCAATGCTTCGGCAGTTCTAGTACCGCACCTTTTGTCCTCTAAGCTGTCTGTGCAGTGAATCCTCATTTTAAGTCTAAGTAACTTTTTGAAAAAAATGGCCAAAAGAACGAAAAGCAAAAGAGTTTTTACAGCGGCTACTCCATCCACATATAATGTGAATTTTTGCAACATCAGGGGTATTCACGCAAATCTTAACGCAGTCCGCCACCATCTCGAGACTGCGCAGCCGACCATTATTTTTCTGGCAGAGACACAGATATCCTGCCCGGCCCATCATGGACACATCATACCTTCACTATCCGGGCTACAAGCTCGAGCACAATTTTGTGAGTAGTGCCGGTATCTGGGGCCTGTCGATATTGTGGGTGCGCGTAGATTACGGCGGCCACACTCGTATCTATGCGTGCCTATACATGTCTCATAGCGATGATACGGACGTAATTCGACTCTTCAACCACCTGAGTTTGACGACTGACAAAGTTATGGAGTGATATCCCACAACAGAACTAGTTATTTTGGGAGACTTTAATGCCCACCACCGTAAGTGGCTCAGTTCTTGAACCAATAACTATGCAGGAATATCTGCTCATGAATTTGCTCTGACCTATGGATTCTCTCAGCTGGTACATTCTCCAACAAGAATACCAGATATAGAGAACCATACGAGCTCCTTACGGGACCTTCTGCTGACTACACGTCCGGACGGATACTCCGTCTCAGTGGATGCGCCTCTTGGCTCCTCGGACCACTGTCTCGTTCAGACTCAAGTGTCATGCACACAACCCGATCCATCTGGGCCAACTAATTGGCGTCGTGTGTGCTTTAGCTCAGAA
Source organism: Apoda limacodes (assembly GCA_946406115.1). Lineage (NCBI taxonomy): Eukaryota > Metazoa > Arthropoda > Insecta > Lepidoptera > Limacodidae > Apoda > Apoda limacodes. The sequence continues at coordinate 18,120,474 of OX291559.1, forward strand.
GATCCTGACGTGGCGCAGGTGCAGTCACTGAGACAATCCTCGCTGGTATGGAATGTTATATTCCTAACCCGCGAGTAGCTGCCGGCGTCATAAAACGACCGTGGTTTAATAGGTCTTATAGAGAAGCTATAATTCTTAAGCGAACTGCATATGAGGCTTGAAACACGGCTCGTAATAATAAGGATCCGAATATTTCTGAGGTGAAAAGCAAATTAAATGCTTCCCCGAGGTTCAGTAAGAAAGCAACTGCCAGAGCAAAATTCCAATTCATCGGCAAAATAGGTGAGCGACTTGCGAGCTATCCTTCTGGGAGTTGTGCTTTCTGATCGCTTGCCGAAGCTGCCAAAGGGAACTTTTGCCAGTCGTCGTTACCACCACTGCGAAAAACTGATGGTGACTTGGCCCATAGTGCTATAGAGAAAGCCGATCTACTGGGCAGTCTCTTTGCCTCAAACTCGAATTCCAGAACACTCCCCTCTCCATATCCAAGAGCATTGGGATCATTGGTGTTAACATCTCCAGCGATGTTCAGTTCCGAGATCATTTACAAGATAAGGTGAAGCTGGCGTCCAAAAAACTAGGTGTACTCAACAGAGCGAGGCAGTACTTCACGTCGGGGCAGAGGTTGCTGCTTTATAGTCGCAAGTTCTGCCCATATAGAGTATTGCTGCCATCTCTGGGCGGGTGCACCCAGATACCAGCTTTGACCTTTTGACTCGGTTGAACGACGGCCTGTGAGAATTGTTGATGGTCCCAAACTCACTTGCCGTATCGAACCCTTAAGTTTGAGGAGAAACTTTGTCTCCCTGTGTGTGTTCTACCGCTTGTACAATTGGATGTGTTCTGAGGAATTGTTCGAAGTGATGCCCACGGCTACTTTCTACCATCGCACCGCTCGCCATTGGCAGGTAATTCATTCTGACACTTTAGAACAGAAATGGTCGCGTACTGTGCGGTTTCAGAGAAACTTCCTCCCACGAACGCTCGGATTGTGGAATGAGGTGGATGCCAAGGTTTTCTCTAAGGACTACAGTATGCGGTTCTTCAAGAAAGAAGATTTTGGATTTATGAAGGGTCGGCAACGTGCGAGTGATACTTCTGGTGTTGCCAGCGTCCATAGGCCACGGTGACCGCTTACCATCAGGCAGACCATGTGCTTGTTTGCCACCTTAGTGGTATTAAAAAAAATAAAAAATCTAATTAGAAGAACCTTCTTAGACCTGATACTGAAACAAGGGGGGGGGGGGGGGGGGAGAAGAAATGTGGCGGAATGGATGGAATGTGCAATATTGTAATAAATTGCTCGATATCATCGTGATTCGTGGTTTTAATATAATATAGTCCACAAAGGTCGGAGACAGCGCCCTTTCTTGTTTGACATCTCTCTCTCTCTCTAAAAACTAATAGTACAATATATAAGATAAGTAGGGGAAGCATTAGGAAGGGGCAATGTTACTCTTTCATGAAAGAGTAACGCTCGATTTCATTACCCATATTTTTTTCATACCACGGGCCTTATATCGATTCTTAAGGAGTAAACTCAAAAAAAAAGAGATAAAATTCAAAAAAAAGAAGAAACAGTTCTATAGTTGGTGGTCGCGGACGACTTTACTTTGTGCTGGCTGAGCGGCCTGGTGAGGATCTGCAGAAACTCGAACCAGGAGGTTTTTCGTCCGTCTACAAAACTCGTTGATCAGGAACGGGCATAAAAAGTTTTTCTCTGTTTATTGCTGCTTGCTGTTATGTCAAAAGTGGCAGATTAGTTACTTCCGGACCAGCCAAATTCCAAACACATTATAAGTTAAACCGAATTGGTAAATGTGTCAAACGTTGCCTATAACGGCAACTTTTGGAAAAATTTACAGGATCTAAATTATTGAACTCGATAAAAGAATAAAAAAAAAAACGAGTTGCACTCCGGGATTGCCGGCAGAAGTGAAAACCTTTACACACGATTCGCGCTTAACACTCAAATATGTCACAAGACATGTCTTTGACATTGTCCAGAAATAATAATGTTTGTTTATTTACTTTTTTGACGTAGTATATTTGACATCGCAATATGTCATAGCATTAAAATTCCATATCCAACCTCCCTGTACTACTCATAATCGCGAATACTAAAAATAAAAATTATAATAGGCGTGGCATAACGGTTTCCGTCTTATGAATTGCCACGATTAGGACACGTGAACTGACGCGAGTTTATCATTTTTTACCCATACCAAAAAAAGTGCACAACGCCGCTAAAGAAGTTTTCACTTCAAAAATGACAACGTAAAAATGTTGTCATGTAACGATTTTATAATTGCTCTTGCGAGTTTTGTTTTTTGTAGAGGTAAAAATTGCACAAATATCTAAGCTAAAGATACTTTTTTATTGAGTTTTGTTCTTTTAGGGAACAACTTTTGGAATTGTAGCGACTATAGGCTACAACATAAGTACATACATCTCATGGCGCGGGCGTAACGGCGCTATATAATTGCTGCATAGCGTGACGGCGCTATATGTGTAGTTGCTGCCTAGTGTGATGACGCTATGTTATTGCTGCCAAGTGACGGCGCTATATAATTGCGGCCTAGTGTGACGAAGGTATAGAGTTGCTGCCTAGTTTGACGGCAATAGCCAAATCGAAAACCTTCAAGAAGTTACTGATACTTCGTATCGTCGATAAACGTTAATTTTAAATAAAAACTACTATAGTTATCAATTTATCAAATATTCATCAAAAACTGTTTTGAGCATACAAAGATATACTGTTATTCCCTATCAATAATTTTAAAAATAATCACAAAATATAAATATCCAACAAAAAATTTGTCCGAATAAGGTTTTTCTTGAAAAAAAAATATATGGAGTAAATTCACAAAAATCGTGTTTTGACGTTTTCAAATTTCCTGTCAAAGTATTAAACTTATAGATATTACCGGGCCAGTAGTGTAATAACTTACTGATCCATTCAGAATTCCTACAGCGATACATGGAATTTTATTTCCGTCATTTAACTCTTTCATTGGTGCGAGTTTCACGGCGAATGAAATCTGAAAATAAATAAGTATAATTTATAATCTAAATAATAATGAAAATGTTTTTGAGTGCGGATCGGTGGACACGAAAAATACTGTAGCGGGGCGGCCTAAATAGATATTATGCATAGACTAAGTTAGATCTTCTAGAAAGGGGTAATTCGCCTCGATTCGAGGTGGCGAGGCAAATTCACCCGTACTGCGCATGAGTGTAAGTGCTATATGTTTTTTCTTATATACGTAAAGTTAACAGAACAACTATCGCAAATCGAAATGAAATAAGTTGCGTAATTTGCCGTGAGTTATCCGTGGAAAAATAAAATTTGCCGCTTTTATATTTCTTAAGTTACAAGGTTTTTAGCTAACTTTTTTTATTGATTTTGACTGTTTTTTTTCTTTTTTTACGTAAAGTTAGCAGACAACTAACGAAAAATTGAGATTAAGATAGAAACAAACACATTTTAGAATTTGCCGCTAATATGTCGCGAAGTAATGAATGAAGCGTAGTTGTTAAATCTGGGGCCATGATATTGTACACCTACTACAAAATAAGTATAAAAATATTACTTTGTATCCTATTCTTTAATTTTTAAGTGTTTTGTCTCATTTTCGTTTACGAAATAAAATTTTCGTGCTAACATCACTGACCTAACACCGACATCATAATTCAAATACGTTTAATCTGTGATCAGCTTGGTGGAGCATTCGAAAACCAACTAAGTATGGTGGAGTTACCACTTCAACAATTTAAACCGAGTTTCAACCCGATGGCCGTTTAAAAATTTGTGTAGATTTATTAAACTAGGCTGAGTTTCTTTAGTGGCAATGTGACCAAATTTTTGCACCTCGTGCAGGTGCAACAAATCTGTTCACTCATCTTAGCAATAGGAGCAAAGCGAACAGTTTATTTGCACGAAGTGCAAAATTATTATCAAATTGTACGTTAAAAAATCTCATGCCTAGTATTAACTCGAGTTTCTCGATCTTGACACACGGACACATATTTGTTAGAAATAGGAATGTCGATTCAATGTTCACTGAAAAGTTTTCACAATTACTCAATCACGCTTCAACCACTGGACGGATCGGCATAAAAATTGGCATACATATAGGTTAGGCCCTGGAATAGCATATAGGCTACTTTTTATCCCTAGAAATTCTAAATTTCCTGCGGGAATAACTATAACAGAGTAAAACGAAATATTGCTGCACCTATAGCATGCTATAGCAATTCATTGGTATAACTAATTAATTTATTAATTGGAGTTAATTAAGGTGTTCCACGCCGATAACCGAATTTAGGGCGGGCGGAGCCGCTGGCAAAGTCTAGTTATGTATAAAATTGTGTTTAAATTAGCCGCTAAATATTCCAGTTTCGGAATAATTAGCACAAATGCTAATGTTGCCAAAACTTTTTGATAGCGGTCTAGGGATTTAGTTTTTCCTAAAGCGGCAACACTGAGAGAGAACACAGAGTATCGCACGATCATAAAGCTAATTCTGGACGGCTTGGAAACTGAAAGTCAAGTCGCCACTAGCACGACAACGTCCGCCAACTCGCATTAGTCCAGCGTGGTGGACTATGGCCAAAGCCTCTTTCTTCTGTGCCCTTGCACAAGGTGGTGACAGTAAGCAGAATGAACGTTTACTGTAATCAAACAGAAAAGTTTTCTGTACAATTAATTGTGCCACTAAAATCTTAATTTTTTTGTTGATTATGTAGGTTGGCTAACATGACAAAAGTGACAAATATTATCTATTCACAACAAAATAATGTAATTCCAAATGAAAAATTACAAAAGACGCCTTAAGATGTTCTTCTAATACCTATTTGATGATACCCCATTTAAAATACTTTGACGACATTATTTTTTTTCTACATACATTTTTTTACATTATGGCATTTGTTTGTCACCATATTGAATTTTGTTTCTTGTCAGGTTTATAGTGACACTCGCAGGATTAAGACGAATCGATTGACGTAAGAATCACCACGCGTTTAGTCTCTAGAGTGCCACATAGGTACAAACACTATGTCACCTTTGAGACGCGAAGTCGGGGTAGAAAATGTGAAATATTTCACGACAATTTAGCGGCTAATTCCTAAAGTGTTAGTTTCCACTGAGAAACCAATTTTTCGTTGATTTCTGTTAATTTTGCACCACGTTAAGGTTCTAAAACAAAACTCAAAGGAGTACTTAATTAAAAAATGCTGAAAATAAAAAAAAACTACAGCAATACACGGTATTTTTTTTTACCACGACTGATCACATTGCACCCCAAAAACAGCCTAGGCTAAAAAACTACACAACTTTTTGAACGGCCATACAGGTTGGAACACGGTTTAAATGGTTGAAGTGGAAACTCTATCATACTAAGTTGCTTTTCAAACGTTCCACCGAGCTGATCACAGATTTAACGTATTTGAATTTTGGTGTCAATGACGTCAGCATTGTAAATTCTATTTTGTACGCGAAAAGAGACAAAATACTTAAAATTTTTTAATTGAATTGAGATACGAAGTAATTTATTTGAAATTATTTGTGTGTACAATATATTGGCCCCAGATCGAAGAACTTCTTTAATTTCTTCACGAAATAGTAGCGGCAAATTAATATGCGATCGGCTTCCAACAAAAACCAATTTTCCGTTGGTTGTTTGTTTTCCACTTACGTAGTACGTTACTTTACGTAAAGTTAGCAGAAAACTCTGTAAATAAAAGAGTATATGTGTGGCAAATTTTATTCATTCACGACAAAATCACAGCAAATTCCTATGTATTTGGTACTCTCTTACTCCCAATTTTTAGTTAGTTGTCGGCTAACTTTACTTAAAGTTAGCAGAAAACTCTGTAACTCAAGAAATATAAAAACGGGAAATTTTATTTTTTGACGAATAAATCACGGCAAATTCCTATGAATTTGGTTTTCTCTAAATCCCATTTTTTTCGTAAGTGTTCTGCTAACTTTACGTAAAGTAAATTAGGTAAGCCGTTAGCTTGTTTGCTACCTTAGTTGTATAAATAAAATCGGCCAAGTGCAAGTCGGACTCGCGCACGAAAGGTTCCGTACCATTATCTATAAAAACGGCAAAAAAATTACCTTTGTAGTATGGGAGCCCACTACCCCCCAGCCTCACTTAAATATTTGTTTTTATTTTAATTTAATTATTTATTTTGAAGTGAATATAAAACTAAATATTCTGCGAATATTTCAAGCACCGTTATCAATATCGGGCAAAAAAATCACGTTTGTTGTATGGGTGCCTCTTTAAATTTTTATTTTATTCTGTTTTATAGTATTTGTTGTTATAGCAGCAACAGAAATACATTTTCTGTGAATATTTCAACTGTCTAATTATCACGGTTCCTGAAATACAGCCTGGCGACAGACGGACGCACGGACGGACAGCGGAGTTAGTAATAGGGTCCCGTTTTTTACCCTTTGGGTACGGAACCCTAAAAAAGGATTCTAGCTTTTCGTTTCTTCCAGCGACAATTGGCTTGCCACAACTCTTATCCGTTCCAAATCCGTTTAATATTGGCCACTTGGCCTGAAGTTAAAAGCGATCCTAACTACCTACAAGGGGGGGAAATTAAAACTAAAAGATATTTCATAGATTTATCATTTATGGAAGCTTGATTATTAATATTGTCATAGAGTTTTGAGCTTCCTTAAAAGTGGGACGGCTGGGAAGTGAAACAGGTGAAAGTAATATGCTGCAATGGGTATATTACGAAAGCTTTGTAAAAATAAGGCAACTACCTGAGTTAATGCTACTAATGATGTTACACAAATAAATACCACAGAATTCGCCATTCTGAAGGCTAGTAGGTACAACACATTTGAATGTAAAACTGCCACTAAACTAGAAGATAGTACACTCTTTTATATTCAAGCAAATTACCATAACCGTATGAGTTATAAATAAAAGAAAACGAATTAAAACTTTTTAGCGCAGAGAACCGAAAAAAAAAACCGCTACTATATCGATACGTACGCGCTGTTGCCGCGTGTTGCGATATGTTGATAAGTGATGACACTTTACCTTTACAACCTGTTATGGGTGTAACATGTGAGAAATCATTATCAAACACATACATGGGAAACAGATTTTGTTGAAATACTAATTTAATTAAATATCGGTAGGAAATTTCTGAATGTTAAAGAAGCAGGAGTATAATAATAAGAACTACTTAATTTAATTTTAATTCAAAAGGTGTTGATGTCTGCATTTGACGCATAATTAAAGTGAAAACGTTAAGTAAAAGCGTTGACTAAAGGGCGCTGAAAAAATCTTGCTCTCCCCTGTTCAAGGGCTAGGACAGGCGCTGACGTCAATCATATGACGTCCCTTCGGAAGAGTGCACATTCTTTAGTCAAATTGTCCAGTGGGCATGATCTTAATTTTACCGGGGCGCCTTAATTATAATATTAACAACTCCTATACTTTGTAAAATATAGCTTGAGTTCTGCGATAGCTGTTAAAGTAACAAGCCTGGTGCTGGGACGATGTTGATTTATTGTATGTATGTAGTGATAAATAAAAAATTAAAAAAAAATCTTTCACTGTCTCTCTTTTCCCTGTTTCTCCTTTCCGCTCTTAATTGAATTATTCATTAACCTTCCCGTCAGCCGTGGTCACAAAAACTCACCAAAGATAAAAGAAAAGCGATATTTCCAACGTGCGGTCACTAGTTAGCGCCTATCGTAAGTGGAACTGTCTTTTTGTATGCTTTAATAGTGTAATACGTCTTTTTGCACTTAATACGGCACACCTTTGCGAGGGTATGCCGTAACCTTAAATTACCGTGTCCGTCAGGATGGCGGGCCGAGGTAAGCATTCCTTATTAAAATACTACTGAGATGTTAGTACCTTATTGGTACTATTTCGCACTTTTGTTTAAATAATTAGTACCTTTCTGTGTAGCGAAAAAAAAAATGAATATAAATTTGCCCGCCATTCTGACGTCAGCATGGCGGGTCACTTCGTATTTTAAGAAGTTTCATAAAGTATTACTTATGTCATTATATTATGTAAACATTTAGTACCTATTTTGTACCTAAACATATCCTAATGTTAGCTTTCAAAACTTAGCCGTTAAAAAGTTATGACAAAAAATATTATTCAAATACACAGAACAACAGAAGGGGTGGGTTCGTTTTTGAAAAAGTAATACAATATTTTGACAACAATGCTAAACGAACGGTGACCAAACAAACGATTATTTATTCCAAATCTAACGCAGCCTTAGTACACAATGTTTTCATATTATTTGTTATCAAATAATATCGTTTACTTAAGATCGGAGAAGTTACTTAAAACCACTCATAAGCACAAGTTTACATGTGGTGGTTGGAACTTTTGAATCAGTTGGCGCTCCACAGATTTTTAGAAGCTCGGTCGTCGGTATGCTGTCGTTGCTTGGACTTTGTTTTTCTAAGCTGTTCCAGAGTCACCCTTATCTTGCTTTGGTCATCGTGGATGAAGTGGCGCTTCAGTTTATCACTTGTATCTTATTTCCATGAAATGTATATTTTACCACGTGTAACTGGAACCGTTGGCCTTAGATTATTTCAGCTTTTGTAGATATCTGATTAAGAGGTTCTTGGATTTACATGTAAACACTAATTTTAATTACAATAAAATTATAATTTTGCCCAACTTTGCTATGTTACCTTGAATAAATGTATTGCCAGTTCGTAATAAAATATTTTTACTCACTTGTACGTGTATGTTTATTTTTTCCACTGGTTATCGTTTCACGAATATTGCAAATTTTTAATCTACCATTGTTGTAAGAAGATATTTTGTTAGCGAAAAGAATTACTTTCGCTCGATAATAACACAAAATTGAAAAGTTCCTAAGAATAATTATAGCCAAATCAAAACTTCAGTCGCCAAATTTGAAATGCTGTGAACTTACAACGACACTAGCCAAACTAATCTAATCTGCCCTTTTCTACTACCTGCAATAAAATTAGTTCAAAGTTCCATACAGACTCAGTTTCAAAAAATTTACTTTTTGAGACCCCATGAAATAAATCTATTTAATGTAATAAAATTACATTTCGTACTCGATGTGGCCAGTTGTTGTTTAAGTGCAGCTGTAGAAGCAAAATATGACGTGGCCAGCGGGCGGCCGATAGACCGGCGAGAATAATATTGGCCGCTTCGTGCCGCGCTGCGTCGCATGGTTGTTTATTCTTATAAAAGTCATACATTTTGGAGGGAAAACATGTAGGTTTTTCTTATCTACTATTTTTTTTAAATATGGACTTTCAGGTAGTAAAGGTCAATAACCCTTCGTTACCAACTGAATATACACAAATATAATACTTTATTTTTCATGGCCATTCCATGGCCTTATCTCGCAGTTTGAACCCATTTATTGCTTCATTAAATTTAATCAAAAGTAGTCGTGTTTTACACTAGAATTGTTTTAATTATCATGAGTTAATGACGCCACGGCCTTAGCCTGGAAATTTTACTTTCGAACTCTTTCAATTTTTGGAGTGAATTATTTTGATGTGATCTAAATCGTTTATTGCAGATAGCAGTACCAGCTGCACTACTGGTAGTGCTATTTACAAAAAACTGGTATGATTTAATTTTAGAGTAAATACCTAAGTCATGATTTAAGATTTAAGGGACGCTGCAGTAAATATATTTCTTAAAAATCACTAGAGTGATTTGTTTTTCACCGCTAATGTGGCAAACAAGCTTACTGTCCGCTGAGGCAGTACTCGAAGATTAAAAATATACCATAAAGACACTAATCCCCAAAGGAGTTGGCCAGAGTTGTTACGAACATATGTTCGTATAACATCCACGTTTCACCATTGGTATTCCGTGCCACCAACGTGCAACACGATGAGCCTATGAGCGACGTAACGGGCACAAACCTTACAATTAATAAATTGAACTTAGTTGTTCAGTTCGGTTTTGAGATAAAAAGGTTGGTGAATATTACATGTTTAAAAAACATTCAATAGAATTTGTTTAGGCCATCCCTTAAGTTTGCACCTAACGACCATATAAATATAAACACAGCATTCAGTTTGGGTTATGATGTTATATTTTAGAAAGGATCTGTTTAATGGTAATAATGGTTTTGTCTTAATGTTATAGAAGGTGAATGAGGTAATAAATTTGACTTTCGCCATTTTGTTGTAGTATAGGCAAAATATTAATAATAATTTTTTTTATATTATGATGCCGTTAAATTAAGTCGTAATAAATTTTATTTCAGTATCACGAGTAAATTGAGGACAGCTGAAGTGGTTTAAATTATAAATCTGATATCGTTTGCCAAAATTTACACAAGTCAACAAAATAAAACGCTTTATTAGTTGCCGGCCGCTTAAGCATGGATTCTTGTACAATTTTACATTTTAAATAAAAATCCAGACTTGAAATATTTTCATCAGGTACAGTTTTCAATAAAAATTAGGTTAAATGGTGCAAAAAAAAAAGCACGTTTTTAGTCATATTTACGATTTATTTCTACTTTTTTTAATTTCTGAGTACTTTTTTCTTTTTTTTATATAACCACAAGTCACAATAAAATTTAAATGATTTTTTAAATAGACTTGTATGATTTTCCATCGCTAAGCTTAAGCATTCCATACATGTATTCTCATCGCTCCCAGTACTATGGACCCTAAACTAATTTGTATGGAAAAGAAAACATTTTGGTAAAAAAATGATAACTTCGGTAAAAATAAAACAAACTGTACTAATTTTACATTTTACATAAAAAAATACAATAGTTCAACTTTACTGTCATATAATTTGAAATGGACACAATTTTTTTTTTTTTTGATAAAAACAGAATATTAAAAATTACCAAAATCATCAATTTTTGACAATCAGATCTCATTTATCTTAAAAATATGAGCTAACGATAACTTTTCTTGGTGTAAATTGTAAAATATTGGCTTAAATACAAAATAAAACATTTTTTGGAAGCAACAAAATACTTGTTGCCTTGTGTTATCAACATCATTACAATTTTAAAAGAGTTAACGAATCAACTTGGTTATTCAGTTTATACGTTTCGTGTTATCTTACCTAATTCATTCATTTAAATGTTACACGGTGGCTTTTCATGAGTTGGTTAACTTAAAATATTTTACAGAGAAGGAATAGAAAAAATCAGTCAAGTGCGAGTCGGACTCGCTTACTTTCCTACTGTAGCGGTAATAAAGAATAAATCTAAATCTTATGCAATAAAATTAATACAATTTTACTGTGTTATATTAAGACCATAGACTATGTAATCCACAACTAAGAACTATTTTCTGTGTTTTTTATCAAATTATTAAGCTTATTTTCTTAAATAACTTTAGAACTATTTATTTTAAATGGTAAAAAAAATTGAAACCCCACATCCAACCTCTTTCATTTGATATGTCACACCCTTTTTTAATTTCTATTTTAACCCTATAAAAGTGGCTCCTATCTGCAAAATAAAATTTACGTTACACGTCCGTATGTATGTTACAGAAATTTATTTGTGTACCAAATTTCAACTTAATCGCTCTAGTACTTTCAGAGAAAATTAGCTGTGACAGACGGACAAAGAATACTTTATTACTACAAAGTAAAAGTGGAAATTGCATACAAATATTTAATAATAAGCAAAGTGAACTCTGCGTATCAATTCTTTTTGAATCTTACATGTACGGTCAGTTGCAGAACTGCATATAGAATTTCAAAACAAAATAGAATGGCAAGCGCATTCACTCACACACTTAAAGAAATAAAGTAATATGTCTTGTATAAATCTCACCTTATGCCTTTGTTTTTGTTACATTTTACGAATTATATTTTGTTCAGTGAAACAGCTTAGACCAATTTTCTAATAGCTATTAAGTTAGAAGCGGAAACTAGGTAGACATTTTATTTTTGTCGTTCGTTGCCGATTTGTTTCTGGGGGTATGCGCTGACAAGGTTGTTTGGTGTCTATAGTTAGCTATTAAGTTGTGGATGTGTTACTGTAGGTGCTTGTGTTGATAGGGTTGATAGGTGTTTTTATTAAATTTCTTTGTTAAAAATAATATGCAGGCCAATATTAAGTTAGAAGCGGAAACTAGGTAGACATTTTATTTTTATCGTTCGTTGCCGATTTGTTTCTGGGGGTATGCGCTAACAAGGTTGTTTGGTATTTATAGTTAGCTATTAAGTTGTGGATGTGTTACTGTAGGTGCTTGTGTTGATAAGGTTGTTTGGTGTTTTTATTAAATTCCTTTGCTAAAAATAATATGCAAGCCAATATTAATATTCAAGAGAGGATGCGTATTATAGAACTATATAATATGGGTTATAATATATTTCAAATTTGAAATGAAACTGGTTTTACTGTAAGTATTTTATTTGATGTTAATGTTATATCATAATTTTTTAATACCACAGTTTTTGTAAGTAAATTTCTAAAAAAAATTCAAAATATAATTTCAGTAGTTTTAAAAATGTTTATTTTAATATGGCTATTTGGTTTTTAGTGGATTACCGTAAAGCGTTGGGTCTCGCGCAATCAAGTGGAGAGGAGTTTATGAACTCGACCTCGAAGTGGACGCCCGCGGCACATTCATGCGACTCAAAGACGATTTATGGTGAAACAATACGAGAACAATGGTTTCATACCGACTGCTGTGTTTGGGAACATGTTTCATACATCTACACACACTGCTCGTCGAGCTCTGCATATTGAAAGATTGCATCATAGAAAGCCAGCTAAAAAACCATATTTAACTAATACCCATAAACAAAATAGATTTTTGTTTGCAAGGGAGTATTTAGATTTTGACTGGGAGCACACCTTATTCACCGATGAGAAGTCGTTTGAATCATCTGAAAACGGGAGGGTTTATTTGTGGCGCAGAAATGGAATCCGTTATGCAGAACAAAATGTTGTCCCAAATATGGAATCTGGACGGATATCACTTAATATGTGGGGGTGGATGACTGCGGCTGGTCCATAGAAAACCTATGGGGTTTGATGGTGCAAAGATGAGACGTGTAGATATTTGGGACAATATTATAAGAACAGATCTGTTCTAATATAGTCGGATCTATGCGGCGGCGCTTGCTTGCTGTCATTGAAAATAATGGAGGTTATATTAAATAGGCGAGTCGGACTTCCGTACCGTTATCTATTAAAACGGCAAAAAAATCACGTTTGTTGTATCGGAGCCCCCCTTAAATCTTTGTTTCATTTTAATTTAATTATTTATTTTAAAGTAACTATATAACTAAATATTTTGTAAATATTTTAGGCGTCTACCTGTTGCCGTTATCAATATCGAGCAAAATCGAGCAAAAAAATCACGTTTGTTGTATCGGAGCCACCTTAAATATTTATTTTATTCTGTTTTTTAGTATGTTTTGTTATAGCGGCAACAGAAATATATCTTCTGTGAAAATTTCAACTGTCTAACTATCACGGTTCATGAGATACAGCCGGAGCCTTAGTTATAGGGTTCCGCTAATTACCCTTTGGGTACGGAACCCAGAAAATAAAGTACTATTTTTATTACAGATATTATTTTACATTTCAATATATCTATGACATAACATATTTACTTTTTACTTTGTTGTTTTTCAAAATATAGCAGCGTTACCGAATGAATGGTGACTTGTATTTTTTTTATTCTTATGGTTAAGTTTCAATTTTCTTTTCATAACGAAAACGAATACTTAAGCTATAACCATAGAAAATACATATAATAAATAATAATAAATATATTTGGACATTACACACAGAGCCGTCTGGCCCCAAAGTAAGCAAAGTTGAGTTATGGATACCAGACAACGGATACATATATTACTTTTTTTTTTATAAAAACAAACATATCATACATAATTACACCCAGGTTCAAGACAAACACAAATGTTTTTTACATAAATGTTTGTCCAGTGCGGGAATCGAACCCACACCCTCTGTGCAGAAGTTGGCCACACTACCAACTAGGCTGCGAGGGAGCGATAGAAAAAAGAGACATTTATCAAAAACATTATTTATAAAATTTTAATAAAAACCATTTTAAGTCGCAGCGTCTATGGATCACACCACGGGGCAGATAACATTTGATGCGAAATAAACAATACTTATGTAGAACAACACTGCAGTTTACACCTAATTAATTTGTTAGGTTAAGAAACCAAAAGATATAAGAACGGTTTAAATAAACTGGTTAGTATAAAGAAAACTAAACCTAATTTCGTCGATTTAAGGTTAATATTATTGACAGTTCTGATAATATTAATGTGTGAGTGCGGGATTCACAGATTGGCTCCATGCAATTTTGGTCCTTTGCACTAAACTATGCATGGACTTAAGCATATAACTGTACATTATGTTAGTGATTTTTTTCTCTATGTAAGTTATAGTATTATTAGATGTACAAGTTTTATAGTTATTAGATTTTGGAAGGGTCAGCAACGCACGAGTGATGTCCCTGGTGTTACAGGTAAAAAAGGAATTGTTAAGCTTTTGTGCTTATATACCAGTTTGGCCCTTTTGAAACCAAAGTAAAGCGAAGCGAACGTTCGTGAAGAGAGCTGATAAACTGGATTCGAGACTTCAAATAGTTTGGGGATAAAGGATAGTTAAGAATGGAGTAGAAGGTATTGAGTATTCTAGCACTTCTGCGTTGGCGAATCGGCAACCACTTAAGTTGTATCCATCCTCCATGCCATCTCTTATAACTTCTGTAACTTTTAAAAGGGCCGTAGAAGTACTGTGACCAGTACAAAAACTAGACTGAAAGATATAAAACTAAAGATATTAAGAAAGTTGCTTATGCACTACCGCGTCTAAAATTTTAGACATAAATGGTAATATAGAAATAGGCCTAAAGTTATAAAGTGAAATAAGATAAGGGATTTTGGCCAAGGGAATTACAAATGCTTTACGCCAGAGGGTTGGAAAGTCACCAGAGGAGAAAATAATAATATGTTTAATGATTGGTAAGGCAGAATCTAAAATATGGATGATCATATTTCTACTTACAACATCACAGCCCACTGCTTTGAAACTGGTAAGAAGGAGAAAGAGTCAGTACAACGTGGAGTCATGGAATTAATAAATGAAATAGTTGAGAGTTTGATATCATTGTCTAATATAGATGAGGTGGAAAAGTGAAGGTTGAAGTCATTGAGAGAAGAGCTACAGTAAGTCAAATCATATTAAGGTTTACCAAAGCTTTTAGATTTAAGGAGGTTCCAGATTTCTGCCGGTGATGAGTTAGTCTTAAATAATCTTAAATAAAAAAGTAAATATCTTCTTGAAAATATCTGCGTTTTGCTATTCTTACCATCTGGTTGCACTTATTTCTAGCAGCTTTGTACATATCCCGGTTATTATAACACTTTTTTTTTTTTAATTTTCTAAATAAGCAATCATTTCTGGCCATGACTGTGCAAATTTCGTTCATCCACGGAGCAGGTTACCTTCTTATTTTAATAGGTTTAATAGGTGCATGAGTGTTATTGAGAGACCTTAAAATATTATTAAAGATAGTTATTTTTTCATCAATACTAGTAGCGGTTAGCAACGAACTCTATTCCAATTTTCTCGGCATCTTCAATAAGTTTATTCTTGTCCATACATGAAAAGTTTCGCAAACAGATTAGCTCGGGTTTAGTTTTTGGCGGTTTTATATACGATACGATACGACACATATAGCAAATCATGCTTGAAAAATCCGGGGGCTGGGTTTTGCCCATATTTAATAATTCGGTCGGTACAGGATCTCATAATGAGATCAAGTCACGTATCTGTAGTATACAGATTATGATGGATGGGTTGTAATAGTAAAAGAGAAAGGATGGCTTATTCCACTATAAAGAGAAGCGTTGTGAAGAATTACTAGTCAAATCTGTATTAAAGTTACCCATGATTGATGTTATCCGTACTGAAGTAAGAAAGGACTGTATCCAAATCGGAGATATAATCAATAGCAGGAGGACAATATACGATTCCAAGAACGGCTTTAACTCCTTTGAAACATACCTCCAGAAATAAGTACTCGGCAGATGCATTTTTTGTGGCTGGAGAGGTTGGTAACATTTTATAAGAAATGGTACTACGGAGATAGATAGCAACACCCCTGCCTCGTCTATCGGTACAGTCATTTCGGATCAAAATGTAGCCCGGGAGGGTAAATTGAGTTGATTTAAGAGTGGGGCACAGTCAAGTTTCTGAGATCATTACTGCATGTATGAGATCAGACGAAAATGTTTTAAGCAGATCAGAGTAGTGCAAAGCTATGCTTTGTGCGTTTATATGATAAGCATTAAATGAAAATTTTAAGTCACTAAACTCGCTATTGAGTGTATTTCCTAACGTATCGCAGTCAGAATTTGATGAGAGTGAGTGAAACGGTGAGCTTAAGTTTGTAGCAGAATGAAATGTGTCATCAATAGTTACCTGATGTGACACTATATTGAAATATTAATGTTTAATTTAATATAATATAATAATTGAAAGTTTATATTAGATATATTATTTAAACGAGATTTATGCGCTGGTAATTAGAATCCCGCATAGCCCGCCGGCTGTATAGAAAATGTGATAACAATTGAAATTCCTTAATATAACATGCATACAGTAAAAAAACTTCTACTTTTAGTGCCATCATCAAAATAATTGTTGCTCTAATAACTTGACTACTTATAACGTACATATTAGAAAAAAATTAAATTAAAGAATTTCAATCACAAAATAAAAAACAAAGAAAATTACCACAACTTTCCAAAATTAAAGCATTTGGTGATGAACAGTAAGTTCGGACCGCTACTTCGTATTTTATACAAAACGTACATATTGTAATCTGTGGACTTACCTATGTAAGCTAAAACAAAAATTGAGGGTGCTTTAAAATAAACTTTCAGATAATATAAAATGAGTTTAAGATTCTACCAACTTAATTACTTCACTATGTTCTCGTAGTTGTAGGTACATGGCATCCATATTAAGCGTTAAGTCTAATATTTTAGGTGAATAATACAGATAAAGGATTAAAGCTTTTATCAAAATCATACTACTTACTGCGTACTACTCAATGAATATAAACTATTTCAGTATATACTACAAGCTGTCTAATCTATAACATATTGCAATATGCAGGCATTGCGAAATGCATATGCTTACGTGGACCGTCTAATTAGGTCGCAAGAGTAACGTAAATCACGTTATGCTTCATCAGTAATATAGAATTAGTAACTTTATTAATTTTATAAAATTATATAATTATATTATATATAATTAATCAATCAATATACTATTGTCGACTGAACAACGTGTATTTTATTTAATTCGACCATCAACGTACACATACAATATTCGCAAAATACCGCGAATGCCGAGTGTACTCAAAATGCACCGAACAAACTAGAGTTTTTTCGTTCCTACAATAATAAGTAACGCGTCCGAGCATTATGTTTCACACTATAATACAACCGGCAGCGTAGTAACAATAAACATAGGTATAGGTAGTATAGATAGCAGTATAAGCTTATTAGTTGATAGCGGAGCGAGTTTGACATTTCAAAACACAAAGTAGCATCCCCAATTATTTAAACAAATGCGACACGATACAATTAAAGGCGTAGTCAGTAGTCAGTAGGCATAATAATGTAATTTTTACGAAACTTTTTATGTTTTTAGAACCTATCGTGCTCAGGTTTAGCTAACGGTATTTTAGGTAATATTTTTTTTAGAAATAATAAAAAAAAAAATTATTTTTGGCCACGCATGACCAATGACGTCATAGATTACGTAAGACGATGTAAGAGTTGTCAAATTCAAAAACACTCTAACAAACATACAAAAGAACTGATGACAATAACCTCCACTGCCATTTCTGCATTTGAGAGGGTGAGTTTAGATGGGTCCACTAGATATAGATAACCATAATTGTAAATATATACTTAGTATCCAGTGCGATCTCACCAAATACGTAGAGGCTTATCCACTAGAGCCCAAAGACGCTGAGACAGTAGCCAAAGGTTTTGTACTTTTATTGCGCTATCGTATTCCGAACTATTATAGTCCAAATTTGAATTATTTAAGCGACCACCTACGCGAAGTATGCCGTCCTTCAAGAAGGCATTAAGTTTTTGAGAATTTTGAAAGGCTTTTATAAAAATTATAATGCACACTTGTATGTATTATCCATCTCCTTCTATCCTATCTTAATTCCTATGTCTATCCCTTTCTAACTCACTTTACGTAGAGGAGTCAATAGCCAATCAGCTGATACAAGATGTTTTCTGTTCTGTCGCGCATCGCTCCTCTTTTTTTTAAAATATTCTATAAAATACGTTAATCTTGGATGTTTTGTGCCAAAATTCTGTGCCTTTGTGACTGTGAAAAGGAACTTTTGTTATGGACTTAAGTGAGTGGCCACTCAATCATCGGGATTTGGAACTGGCATTGTCATCGAAACGTGGTGAGTCCCATCAATTTCCATCCTAGCTATTTACATATCACTGTGCTATTTTTTTTTGAGATTTTTATTGTTTCGTATAAGGTAAGCCAGCCAGAGCTATATTTTGAACCAGCATCACCAAACCCTGAACATTTCGGGGGAGGTGCAACATTTAGACATTGCGAAATGCACTTCCTTACGTGGACCGTCTAATTAGGTCGCACGAGTAACGTATATCACGTTATGCTAAGTCAGTAAGATAGAATTAGTAACTTTTGTAATAATATAAATTCAATCAATATACGATCGTCGACTGAACAACATGTATTTTACTTAATTCGACCATCAACTTGTCTCCACCATCAGAGCGCCTAGGCAGCGCTCCTCAGTATCTGCATTTTACTACATGTATCATAGTAGGTACCTATTACATCTCTGTTCACTTACTGACCCTAATTAAATTAGTTAGCAATTAATTTACTTTAAAAAAGATACATACTCGAACACTAATTACAAAGCCACTAAGAAAAATAAAGAAAAGACTAATTGTTCTTAGCACTCCTCTTGGGTCGAGTTGAGGAAGCAATAGGTGAAGTCGCTTTGGCAGTTGCAGTTGCTGAGATATTCACAGGCTTATGAACATTTTACATTATTTTTATCGAGATTTTACTATTTTAAATTTTATAACTGTTTTAATCTCATTATTATCATTGATTTTTTTAACCACAACTGGAGGAAAAGTACTCCTAATACTGGACATAGAAAATTTTATCCAAAGGAGACATTTCCTTATTTTTAACCAGAAAGAAATCTGTATTTAAAGATTTTCTTAAACTCAATTGCCACACTCGGGAATCAAACCTAGCTAAACTCCGAAAAAATAACAGCCTGCACTCTTATGGCACCAATCGATAGGGTCAATCATAAGGATCAAATCTCCCTAACATGATAAATAAAATAAAAGGAAAACCATAAAATCTCAACTTATTTTAACTGAACGAGAAAAAAGGTAAACTAATTAGCTCGAAATGAGCTTCATTTTGTTTGATACACAAGTATATTTTTTAAGGAATTCATTTCCAGTAAGTAACTTTGAATATTAACTCGTCTACAGTTGCATAGAGTTTTAAGTAAAAATGATGTACATATGATCCCCATAAACAATTCGAAAGGGGTGAGTCAGTTGATCTCGCAAGCCATCTGATTGTGACATTTGTACTAATCCAAGTATTGAAATGGTTATTAACATAGGCAGTGGTGATTCTGGTATAATGGGCCGGAGCGCCATATTTCTGTAGAATTGTATGGTTTTGCTCTATCTTGGATAAAACATTGAACTCAACATTTATGTCGCATCTAATAAAGAATCTGCATTAGTAACAAGTGCAAAATGCAACCTTCTTTTCTAAAACCCCTGTATATTGAATAGAAATAATAATCCACAGATGATTTTTTGTCTTTTTGTCATCGATCACTTAATGATCAAAATATCTGGGTGACCCAGCATTGCTTCATCATAGCGCCATATGTTATTATCTACATGTACTCATAAAACAAAAATGGACTAAAGTTTTACTTTTAATTTTATGATATTTAGCATTAATATTAGTGATATTTAGTTTTAGTTATATTGATAACAATGTATAATAGTGAGTGTAAACAAATTAAGTCAGTAAGTACTATACCGTGGTGCGGTAAGACCATGCCGGAAATCTCCATAACACAGCGGGAGGTCCGACGGGCGTTGCTTTCTCTAGACGTTCATAAGTCGTGTGGGCCAGACGCTTTACCAGCAGTGGTGCTTAAGCAGTTTGCTTCTGAGTTTTGTCCTGTACTCACGCGCCTCTTCGCGCTTTCTTACCATACTAGGCAATTTCCGTCTTCATGGAAGACTGCGAATGTGCACCCGGTGCCCAAAAACGGCCATAGATTAGATCCATCGAATTACAGGCCCATCGCTATTACCTCTCTCCTCTCCAAGATGATGGAGCGTGTGATCAACACACAGCTTCCAAGATACCTAGAAGAACACGACCTGGTCAGTGATCGTCAATATGGCTTTCGCCACGGTCGCTCGACTGGTGACTTTCTAGTGTATCTCACATATCGATGGGCACTAGCCATTGATAGTCAGGGGGAGGCATTGGCATGTAGCCTGGACATAGCGAAGGCATTCGGTCGGGTCTGGCACCGGGGTCTTCTATCGAAGTTGCCAACTTACGGAGTACCTGAGGGTTTGTGCAAATGGGTGGCTAGCTTTTTGTCCGGCAGACGCATACGAACCGTAGTTGACGGTAGTTGCTCTGATAGGATGGACATTAATGCTAGTGTCCCGCAAGGCTCTGTGCTGTCTCCTACGCTCTTTCTACTGCATATCAATGACATGTTATCCATCAACAACATACACTGCTATGCAGATGACAGTGCTGGAGACGCTTATTACACGGGTCGTGCAAGCATCCCTCGTTCCACACCACACTGTCCAAGGTCTCTGACTGGTGACGGGTAAACTTGGTCCGATTCAACCCTACAAAGACACAAGTCTGCCCGTTCACCGCTAAGAAAACCCCATTCACTGTAGTCCCACAATTCCAGAACACTCCCCTCTCCATCTCCAAGAGCATTGGTATCCTTGGTGTCGACATCTCCAGCGATTTTCATTTCCGAGATCATTTGCAAGACAAGGTGAAGCTGGCGTCCAAAAAACTAGGTGTACTCAACGGAGCGAGGCAGTACTTCACGTAAGGACAGAGGTTGCTGCTTTACAAGTCTCAAGTTCGGCCCCATATGGAGTACTGCTGCCATCTCTGGGCGTACAATGAGATGTGTTCTGAGGAGTTGTTCGAAATGATGCCCTCGGCTACGGCTACTAATTCATCCTCACACTTTAGAACCGAAATGGTCGCGTACAGTGCGTTTTCAGAGAAACTTCCTCCCACGAACGCTTGGGTTGTGGGATGAGCTCCCTGCCAAGGTTTTATCCAAGGACTACAGTATGGAGTTCTTCAATAAAGAATTTATTAGATGTTTGAAGGGTAGGGAACGGGCATTACAAGTGTCCATAGGCTACGGCTTCACCATAATGACCCAGAGTCAAAATTACAGTCTATGACCTGGAAGAGACCAACATCCCCAATCCCTAAGAAATGGGTGAGATATGGTGAGTCGTTCGGCCGAAAAGATCATGGGCTCTCTTTTCGGGATAGTAAAGGGGTGGTCATGATTGAATACCTAGATCATGGAGCTTTTGTTACTGGCTATTGGTATGCAAAACAAATAAAAAACTGTGTTACGAAATTCGTGAGAAACGGCGAGGCAAACTAGCAAAATTTGATTTGTTCCATAAAGACAATGCCCGGCTCACAGGTCCGCCGTTGTTATGGCTGCAATTTGAGATGCTGGCTTGGAAATACTTAACATTTCTGAATACAATGTTTTTTTTATTCAAGTTTTAGCGCGAAGATTTTCATTAATAAACAATTCTCAATGAACTTACTACCTATAGCAAAATGCATCTTTAAATTAGAATGGAGAATCTTCAAATATTCAAGTTCAGTAATTTTATACATTAGATGAGAAATTATGATTTATTTTATGAAAGGTTAAAGCTAACAAAATATAAGTACAAGTGACTAAAAAGTAAAATATTAAGTTATGAACTAACGAATCATAGACATCAACACAGAATTAATTGTTAAATATAGGTAGTAATCTAACTTCCGATTTATGAATTCGGACTCAGACAAAATAAAGTTGCGTAAAATTTTGAACCTGTGGCGCGAGAATGAATGGTTTGAAGCTAACTAAGGTTGAGTGTTTGATTGGAACTAAAGTTAATTGGAGAATGTTTTAAAAGCGTTGATTGGTGGTATGTTTGAACGTATGTGATTGGTGGTAGTTTCAAGACGAGCGCTGATTGGGAGTTTTATAATGTTGATTATAAACGCGAAAGTTTAAGTTACTTAGAACTTTTATAATACTGAAAACACCCGCGAAACTCACCTAAGTGACTCGTTTAACAACCATTAGGGTAGCCTCGTACAATAAATATTCTAACAATAATAAAGGGTAGTTGTCTTGGTTTTCACGTTTTCTGCATAATGGGATGACGTGTTAGTTTATTTGAACCAGTTTTAACCCAGGGTTTGTTAGAACTTCACGAACATTTAGAACATAATATTAATATTTTATTAGTTTAGGATAATTAGGCCGTTTTATATAGACCGTTCATATAAATCTAGGAGTCTATAATAGTACCCCAACCAACATGACTAGAATTATACTTAAAGATATTCTTTTTACTTTGCTAAAATTAATTAGGGTCGGTCATCCGTCCGGAATAAAAAAAAATAGGATGGGGGGGGGGGTTGTTGAAATGTGGAGTGAGTAGGTTGCTAGAGAGGGGTTAGTGGTGATAAAAGTGAGTTGTCTTATACATACAAAACATTCAATTGCCGTCGTTTAAATTGTCGAAGCGCTGCCCGAACAATATTCCATAGTCTACGCTTGTGGATCACTAGAAGCTAGGAACCACGTGGAGTTAAACTACAGCTAGATCGTGTCACCATTACTGGTTAATATTTTTATTTAAGTAACAGTGAAAATATTGTGTGTTCGTTGTGAAATTCTTTAGGTTGTGTTTTAAAAATATCTAAATTTATGTTAAAACATCCAAATTTATACATTAGATGAGAAATTATGATTTATTTATGAAAGGTTTAAAGCTAACAAAATATAAGTACAAGTGACTAAAAAGTAAAAAAATCCAAATGACGGGCCCGCTTTTGCCGGTTAGAAATGTATGGTTGAAAGAAATCTCAATCACCTCAGTAGGAAGGAATATATTTACGGTCCTTGTTTCTAGGACATTTTTAGCTAGGTAATAAATCTTCTATAAAAGTAGAAGTGGGAACAAAGATTATACCAGCCATAATAATTATATAGCCCACTAAAGAACTAGGTCTGCCAAGAGATAATCCATGTCCATCCTTAGCGACGTTAGTAGGGTTTTACTATTTTGGCTGGTTAGCTAGTGTAGGTGAGCGCTGATGATCATCGTAAGGGGCGCCGCTTAAACCTACATTCAGGTCGCAAGTCCTGAACGCTTAGCTACCTGGTTCCCACACTACAAAACAAATGGATTTAGCATTCGTATGGATTTTACCTTCAAATGTGGAAGTAGCATCAATTAGGGTTCCTTTGTGTAGGGATGACGGAGAATCATATAACTGATTACTTCTTGTGTCCCTTTAATTCTAATATTCGCGTATTTGTTTTGTTTAGGTGGTTTTGTACTGACTTTAGAAATGGTGAAAAATTCAAAGTGGACATTTTTTATGATCGTAGATTTAGCTATATTTATTTCTTGATTATTTTCCTTTACGCTTATTTGTATACTATTGTTTGCTATATTACTGTGACGTACTTCAAAACAACTGGGTTACTACTTATTTAACACAACGGTTTTCGGGTTCTACCACTTCTGACGATCACGCTTGGCCATTAAGATAATTATTTACATAATTATTAATTATAAGATTCTTTTGATCTCTCGTTGAGCGATATCGGCTGCGTAGTTTCTTAGAATATTTTATAATCTCATTATATTAATATTTTTGATATAAAAGGGGTAAAGAGGGGGGGCGTTACAGCATCCTCTATTTTCACCGGACCTTGTGGTCAGTAACTTCTATCTATTTCCACGGTTAAATGATTACACTGTGTGACACGATTTTTCTAACATAAATAAGATTACGTGATTTGAATTCCTTATTCCATTGTTGAAAACATTGTAAATTGATATGGTTGTCTAACACGTCACGTTTCTAAGTTATAGTGTCAATACTATTTACGTGTACCCTCATAAAAAACAAAAGATCAAACGTTGTTAATTGCAGATTTCTTTTAATACTGAAGTCTGTACGACTATAAATTTAAAGTTTTAGTGGTCTTAAGATAATTCTAACAGTTTATTTGGGTAATCATAACATTTTTTTTGTGTAAAATTAATAATTTAAATAAAAAATATGATATACAATTTTGATACTGTCTTTATTTATTTATAGTACATCAATTTATCATAACTTTAAAATGATACGTGTTACAAAAAATCTATTTAAGTTTTTCTGTTCAGCAGGTTTATTTTGATAAAAAATAGCCGTTTCATTAAATGTTAGAGCACAAAAAAAAAAATTTGTCACACAATTTAAAGATAAAGCTGTAACCACAAGAGAACATAGTCGGCAAAATAGATAACAATAATATTGTAGTTGTAATCCAACAAGAATATTGAGTTAGTTAATGATGCGTGTAAGTAATCGATTGTTTATTCATGTCGATGGTGCAAGTGTTATTTTTAGGGTTCCGTACCCAGAGGGTGCCAACAGAGCCCTATTACTAAGCCTACGCTGTCCATCTGTCCATCTGTCTGTCCGGCCATTAAAAGGCTCTATCTTTTAGACCGAATTAGGTAAAAGCCTGAATTTTACACAGACTATGTGTTACAATGGGGGATTATCTAACAAATAACAAAAAAGTGAAAATTATGGGGACTATTTATTTATGGGCCCTTACAAGAAAAACATTTTCTTTGTTTTTGCTCTATCGTAGTGAAAAATAGCGTGAACTCTAAAGTTTAACATCAAATAATAAAAATCGGCCAAGTGTAAGACGGGCTGAAGCCATTGCCATTTTAAATTATCGGTACAACTCCATCTAGCAATAGTATAAGGAGAAACAATAACACATTTGTTTGGGGAGTCCCCATACAGGAAACACATTTTCGTTGTTTATGTTCTGTCGTAAAAACAGTAATACATAAAAAATGTGCCGCTAAGCGGTCACCCATCCAATCACTGACCAAGCGTGACGTTGCCTAACTTTGAATATCGTTTCCAACAAAAAAATGTGTAACTAACGTAAATGGTGCGTAAGTGGAACCGAACCCTCGGTGCGCGACTTCAACTCGCACTTGGCCGGTTTTTTTGTATAAAAGGAGTGGTTTGTGACCATTTTTGCAAAGAATCGAACTCATTTATCTTTCCAAAATGTTGAAGGCAGCTCTTGCTCTCTGCGTGTTTGTGGCTCTGATGGGATTGGTAAGTGAAATAAAATAATAAAACATGTAATGTAAAACTTTTACTCAAGCCTTAGGTATATGGAGTATTAGGCAATTTTTACCTTTTGAATTTACGGTTCTATAGCTATTTTCTGCCTTCCTACACATTCTGAAAAAAGTTTCATTTTGCTGACAGCTTTTCAATCGGTAAAGCTTTCCAAAACATTACACAATTTAACTTTCTGCTACTTTTTCTCTGATTTTTAAAAAATCAAACGGCTTCCCGTCTTGCCGCGCTTGGGCCGCTTGTAAGTTAGTGTCTTTTTAAGTTGGTGGCTTCTCTAATCACAATAATGGCAACATCTTCTTAATATGGGTCTTTGTCATAGAGGAAGGAACTCTATGGTCTTTGTGATGTGTAACTTGTGAGAGTGGCGTAGGTGTAGGTATATGGTATGCGCTACAAACGATTCCACTCGCCAGTATACAAATTAATGTACCATTGTTATTATAGACCTCTGTGGGTTATTGTTAATCCTTCAACAATCTATTCCTAAGATTATTAACTAAAGGCCCTTGGTAAACTTTACGAACGCCTCCTCCTCGCTCGCCTACGGAACGCAATAGTCTCCAAAGGCATCTTAGACGAGCAGTTCAGCTTCCACGCTAAACACTCGTGCGTCCACCAAGTCCTCCGTATCTCGGAACATATTGCCACTGGCTTCCAACCAGTAGTAGGTAAGCTTCTGTACACAAACGACATCCCTAAAACGATAGGTACCTAATTAGCCCTCTTCGCGGACGATACCGCTATTTACACCACCGACTCGAATGAGTCGAATCACTAAGAGACTCCAATCCGCAATCACCGCCGTAAGCGAATGGTTTCGGAAATGGACAATCGAAGTGAATCCCGACAAAAGCTCGGTCTCTATACATTGACCTCCCTCCAAGACCATCTGCCCTCTCCCTTTTCGGTCGTGCCATTCCTTGGCAAAACAAGGCCAAATATCTCGGTGTGACCCTGGATAGGCGTCTGAACTTCCATGATTACATCAAAATAGAGACCGAGCCGCTTTTGTCCTCGGTTGTCTATATCCCATGATAGGCAAGTACAGTAAGATGTCTCTTCGAAATAAGCTGACTCTACACCACTTGCATCAGCCCCATACTAGCATATCCGATCCGATTAATTGTGCAATCCACAATGTATCATCCTCCCGATCGACCACGGCACGGTCGTAAAACTATCGTAGGGCGGCACGTACTAACTAACGGCCGCAGACGACGATCGCGACGAAGATTAGTCTCAACAACCTCCCCCAATAGGGCCTCCCCTCTAACACGACGCCGACGTCCCCGCGTTCGTCGGCGAACGAACGGATACACGAGGTATCAAATAGTTCCGGAGCGCTTCTCGCCCCCACTCACTCGCAATCGCAACCGCGTAACGGAGAAGTCCCCACCTGGCGCTGACTCACCTTCGGGTTCGAGGCTCACGCTGGTCGAAGGGACGACCATAAGAGCGACAACCTAAGCCGAGGCTCCCCCCACGGGAAACCCTTGAGCGTTGGGTACTATATGGACTGAGACTCTTTTAGAGATTGTTTGTGAAGTCATTGTTTTGGTTGTGGTAAAATATCGTTATCCCAAATATATAAAATTAATCTCTGACAAGAATCCATACTAATATTATAAATGCGAAAGTAACTCTCTGTCTATTACCTCTTCACGCTTAAATTACTGTACGGATTAAGGTGAAATTTGGCAAGGAGGAATTTTTTGAAATATTATTTTTACCTTTTTAGTGCATCTCTTTGAAGTCGGTTGTTGTTTTTGTTAAAAACGGTTTTTTTTACTTTTAAGTGTTTTATTGGCTTTTACTAAAAAAATACCCAAATCGCTTCAAGTGTGCCTATGCAAATTTGAAGAGTTTCGTTGATTTCTCCAGGATTCCATCATTATATCCTGACCAGATGTATGTGGAACCATGGGTATCCATTTGTTGTATACCAAAACCTTCTACAGAATGTCACAAATACTTTCTAAATACTTATCTGAAAACCGCATCAAAATATGAGTCAAACTGAGAACCTCCTTCTTTTTGAAGTCGTTTAAATAAAATCAAAAGGAAGAAAGGCTTCCCGCCAATACTTAGACCATAGAAAATTTGGAAGAAAATAAAGAATTAAATAATTTAGACATAGAGTCCATAGTAAACAGTGAGGTATCCAAAAATGATGACTCAACCGTAGATACGTTAGATGTAATTATGAAATCGCAAAATATGATATTTTAAATGTAAATGTTTAATTTAACATATTATTATCATATGTAATGTGACGCTGCTTTTCCGGGCAGGACAACGTCTGCTGGGTCCGATATATTATAAATGCGAAAGTAACTCTGTTTGTCTGTATCTCTGTTACCTCTTCACGCTTAAACCGTTGTATCGAGATGGTTTGAGTCCCCGGGAAGGACTTGAAAACGTCAAGTGTGAGTCGGTTTTTTTTATAATTTGAGGAGTTGCCGTTGAAATCCAACACCGATAATCGAATTAAGGGCGGGCGGGACCGCGGGCAAATTTGGCATGGAGATACTTAAAAACGTCAAGTGTGACTCGGTACTTTTTCTAAAATTCAGGAGTTGTTGCCGTTGAAATCCTACACCGATAACCGAATTAACAAATATAAAGAAATAATAAAGAATTAATGTTTTACTAACTAAATAATTCAAGTAATGTTTGAAAGTTATTTTTTTTTAACCATAACGTTTTCTGTACTAATGTATTACACGAGTACCTACATAAAAACCTTCCGCACGAAATTTCTAAATGCTACAAAGTGATGCGTATTTTTGAAGACCAGAGCAGAACAGAAAAGATCGGCAACTTCGTTTTATAATATTTAGAGATTTGATGAAATAATAATTTATGATGATATACGATACGATAATATGATATGAAATAAGAAGAAATATAATATCATGTAATATAATCGATGCGATATGTCATAATATAATACGTAATTAATGCATCGCACCGTTCGCCGTCGGCAGGAAATTCATTCTCGCACTTTATTAGAGAATTCGTCGCGTTCAGTGCGGTTTCAGAGAAACTTTCTCCCGCGCACACTCTGAGATTTTCTCTGAGGACTACAGTATGGGGTGCTACAAGAAAGATGTTATTAGATGTTTGAACGGTCGGCAACGCGCAAGTGATGTCCCTGGTATAGCAAGCGTCCATAGGCGGTGACCGCTTGCCAACAGGCGAACTGTAAGCTTGTTTGCCACCTTAGGGAATTAAATAAAAAATGCAATACATTGTAATACTAAACTGTTTCGTTTTCAGACCCTAGGTAATATCATCAAGGTTCCTCGGTTTCCGCGACAAAGAGTGTGAGTAAATCAATTATTATTTATATTTATGCTAAATTATCTAGGATACTGCTAACTAATAAGTATAAATAGTATATAATAGTATAGTAGTATACCAGGTATGTACGTCTCGTGTAATTGGCTGAGGTAATAACGCCATTCAATTTACCACTAATAATAATTATTATGAATAATAATAATTTACACAAAATAAATATTTACCTCTCACACAAACCCCATTTTTTTTACAGGCGCTAAATATCACCCACTTACGTAGGTTGCTAGGTAGTTGAGTGATCAATGTTTTTTTTGTGTAAAAAAGTCTGTATTTTTACAGCAGTTACATATTTGCCTGTTTGTAGTCATAATTAAAACACTTCTACATCGTTTTCATTCATAAATAAAATTAGGGATGTAACGATCTATAGATCTACCGACAAGATACAAATACCCATTATGGGCTATGGTCCAGCAAACGACCACAAAATACCACGTAAGTATAAGTTGTAGTTGAGTTGGTTTTTGAGTTGCAGTTGTCAAAATTTGACAGTGACAGCTGAAGTTTATTTACTTTCGTAAACTTTATATTTGTGCTTGCTCTTTGGTTTTCTGGCTTTTAATTGTGATTTTTGGACAAATATGAATCAAACAGATAACACACAAAGCTCAAAAATTTCAATTGCAACAGATATATGACATTGACAGATAAATCTTTAAAAAAAAAGTAAAACCCCTGCTATAGGCCGTGGTAAACTGTAGCTGAGTTGGTTTAAGTTGTTTTTTTTAGATTAAAGTAAGTGGACTTTGGTTATGACGTCATTATGGTCATGAGTGGTCGAAATAGACGTTTGTTTATACGAAGTGGACCACTGCCATGGTAGGTAGTAAATAATCGGTGATACCAAAGAAAGATATTATAAAATAAAAAAAAACAGAATTCATTACTTTTGGAAAAACAAACTGAATAAATATATTTTAAAACAATAAACTTGAATAATTTAATCATCAAAATTAAGTTTCCGACTTTTTGATGATAAACTGTTGCGTAGATTCTTTTCAGATCCTACTATAAAGGATAAGCGCTCAAACCCTACTGTGCTTATTAGTATTTTATTTGTATTAGCTAGCATCAAGAACTTTCAAATTATACGTATTCATTCATACTAAAGGCACAGTCTAAACATTCATTTCATTTAAACAGGCGGCCATCATTCAAAATGCCGACAACCTTTAAGGTGCATATAGCAGCTAACTATACCGCCGTCATTAGATATTATTTATTTCCACTTCGTACAAAGATTATCACAAAATAAACAACATCGAAATTGTAACACGTGTCACAAGCTATATTAAAATCTTTTTTTATTGTTCCTAAAATACATTTCTGAGTTTTGTACTTGGTAATTCTGCTTGGTTTTAGCAGAAAAGTTAACTGAAGGTTACATATGTGTTCCAGTAACAATGCAAAAAGTTCTAACCCAAGTAACACACAAGCTGTTTAAATAAGGAAATGGAAACCAGTATATTATAATTTGAAGGTTAACTGAGTTATTATAACAGTTATCTCAGAATCCTATTTCTGTGCAACAGAATTTCATTGCCTATGTAATTCCTAAAGCTATACAAACCTCATTTCCAATCTATTATGCAGCTACACTGTTTATTGTAGATGTAATTTATTTTCTTATAAAGCTTTAGATAAGATCGGCAATCGCATATAGGAATTTGTAACGGTGTTCGCATTTTCGGAGCATTTTAAAGGCCCTAAATACATCTTCCAGCCTTTTTCAAGAGGATACACTATTTAACGGCAATTTTTGGTGTTCTTTTGATCATTTTATAAAAAGGCATTATTTTACTACAGTGCTTTAAGCTGTAAATTTTACAATAAAAAGAATATTGACATGCTACCAGCTATAATAAGAGAGCCCCTTTAAGCCTTTATTTAGCGCTCCGTATGGATTTACAAATTTTATACCGAAGCCCTAATACTCTGATTTACATCACCTAAGTGTGATGACATTAGCATTACAAGCTCTATTTGCCATGCTGTAAAATAGCCTTTTTCCATATAATTTTCATTTAACAGCTACTTAAGCTCGTTAATTGGCTGTTTTCTGTCATTCAAGCTTTTATGCAGCCATACGAATTACATAGAATTTATTTTAGGTTATTAAAATATATAAAGTCGTCTTTTATTGACCGTATAATGAAATATGTCACTATAATTTGATCTTTTGTATTTAGTATTTTGCTATAATTCTAGCTACATGCCAGCAGCTGGCTAAGAGCTGTACAAGGTATATATTTTATGTCATTAGCTATGTTTTCACGTGTTATTCAGTCTATGAGAGCCACAGAACAGACATTTTATAACTAAAGGACGTTAGATAGACATAAAAAAGGTGTTCTTAAACTAAACGCTGTTTAGTTTGGGGCTCCAATAGGCATTATAACAGATCTATAAACGCTGATACAAGTTTATTACATCCTACTATACAGACTTGGGTGTACGCGAGGTGTGTTACTTTCCTATTAAACAGCTTGACTATGTTACTTGGGAAATCCATCTGGCTACTTCTTAGCATAAATTGTTAGCGGTTTGCGTTTCATGTTTTTGGTAGCAAAATTTAATGTTGACTTTTAGTGTTTCGTCTGAGCGATTTTCCTACGAAATGTTGCTACCAAAAACAATTCGGGAGAAAGGATCTATTTTTGTGAACAGGGACAACATTAGCAGATGTTATTTTGACCAAATGACCGAATCTAAACAAACAAGATGGCTGTTCCCTATTATGACCGCTCAACCTCCCATTACAATGCATCTGACAACACTGACTAGTGGGGAGGGCTCAAGGTCTCCAGATTGGGGGTGCTTTTGCCATTTTGGGGACATTTTTGGAAAAACAAAAACTTTGGGAAAATTTTAATACGGGGAAAATTGGGTAAATCATTATTTCAGCCACACTTTATTAACCTCTTGAACTAAAAAAAAAATGTGAAAAAAATGGTCCCAAAAGTGTGAGACGTTCGCTTAGTCTCTCTAAGCGAACGTGTGGTATCTTGTCTATGAGAAAAGATACCATGCACAGGTTAACTTTGTCTCCTTCTAAAGTGAGGTCAATTTTGTGAGCATATTGCACAGAAGAGGACAGATTACAGAAGCCGAAGTCTATGAGTCTATCTAACTAATGCCTTAAAAAAATCGTGTACAACAATGAGACAAAATTACGCATAAACTAAACGCACTCAATCGGAAATTCCCCGAAAATGCAACTACAATTTTGTCTTATAGTAACAATATTAGTCTATACATACATGAATGGTGCATCTATTTAGTTAGTAAACATATAATAAATTGTTTGCAAATAACATATCTTTTATTACTTTTTATGAAGATGGCAATTTAGCCTTTTTTAAATTTCTCAATCAATATCGGAAATTCCCCGAAAATGCAACTACAATTTTGTCTTACAGTAACAATATTAGTCTATACATACATGAATGGTGCATCTATTTAGTTAGTAAACATATAAAAAATTGTTTGCAAATACCATATCTGTTATTACTTTTTATGAAGATGGCAATTAAGCCTTTTTTAAATTTTTTGGGCACATCTAGCCATTTCATAAAATCTATTTAGCCCGAAAACCTGATTCCAAGTTGGCAACAATTGCTTTGTCTGGCTCACTGGCTGAACGCCTTCGCCGACTGCATGAATGAAATCGACGTCTGGGCCGTGGCAAACATTTGAATTTTGAAACCTACTTAAGTGTAAGAGATGTGAAAGAGTATGGAAAAGAGTGTACATAATTGTCTTCAGAAACCGTTATTTCATCACTACTGCTATAGACCGAAAAAAAACACGGGTGAATGATTTTGTTGAACGTTTTCAAGTCGTATCAGCGAGCATTTAAAAAAAAATTGCGACTTAAAAAACATGTTCTAGTTCCCGGGACCCGGGAGTCCGATCATAGACTGCGGGAGTCTTTTTGGGATTAAAAAGACAATTAAAGTCTAAAATTTATGTTGACGCTAGAATAAGGGCGCCGCCGTGAAGTCGAGACCGTCACTCAAAAGACAAAAATAGTTAAAACTTAATATTACCATCAATATAGGGCAACCTAGGATCTTCTATGGTGACCAGTTTACGTTACTCAAATTATCCTCCTTGAAAATTCACAAAAAACAAACTGACGGTAGTAGCCCGACTTCTACTCACCTCCATTTTTAACCGACTTTAAAATAGGAGGTTGTCAATTCGACCCGTATGTATGTAATATTGTCAGAATTGCACAGTTTTTGTGTAAGTTAGTCTATTCCAGCTTCTCAACATGTTTTCCAAATTTCATTAGTGTATGTATGAATGTTTGTCCGCGCATATCTCAAAAACTATAAGTCGGATTACAAAATATTTTTAGTTGGACTATTTTTTTGAGGTCGGTTCCGCTCAGAAGTGTCCGCACGCAACAACGTATGCCCTCAGTGTATGCCCGTTCAAGTTGTGCTCTCGCTGACATCGACGTAATCGTGCGCGTTTGGCGCTCTTTGCCGCGGTTCTGGCTGTAGATGGGGTATGTGGCGTGTTTAACAGTATTGTACCGCATTCTACGATTACCAAGTGACAACGTTTATTCCAAATATTAAGGCTGGCACCGACCTTAGAAAATAGTTAGCATATTTACTTTAGAATTTTTATATCTATATCTATAATAAATTTGAAGTCGGTTTAATTTTATTATATTACTTTGTATTAATAAAAATGTCGGCTGACAACGCAGTGCCACGGATATATCGGTATCTTAATACTTACCTTCCTAGTTAGTAATAACTTTTGATTGGAACTATTCCATGTCGATACCAGTAACAAGGCGTTTATTTAACACTAGCTTTTGCCAGCGGATTAACGCGCCCTAAATTTGGTTATCGGCGTGGCATTTTTACGGATACTCCTTGATTACACTAAAGAAGTTTGTTATTGCAAGATATAGCTGCAGCTATAGTTCTTTTACAGAGTGGAATTCGGTTACAGTTACTCCCGTACTTTTGTATTTTCCGGTATAAAAGTCCTTCACCGTATTTTCAACTATCTGTGTGCAAAATCTTAGCTCAATTGGATGCTCCGTTGCATCAGAATTAAGTTACAAACGTTAAAGTTATTCCTACGGGAACTTTTGAATTCTCCGGGATAAAATATGGCCTATTTCCTATTCCAGAACCTACCCTATGTGTGTGCCAAGTTTCATTCCGGTCCGTCCAGTGGTTGAAGCGTGATTGAGTAACAAACATCCAAACATTCAAATTATATTAAAATAATATAATGTGATTGTTTGCTTTTCAACAATATTGCGTGACCTAATATTATTTGGTATATACCTTTTATTTTTTGCTAACATTTTGCTAACATTTTGCTAATGTTTTTTCAGGTAAAAAAGGGCAACATGCGCGCTCCGCATCATGATTATTGTTAAAAAAAAAAAAAAAATTTTGAAACAATTTTGTATTATTTTACTTTGAACCGTTTGAGCACACCGCACAAGGTTTTTCAGTAAAGCATAGCAAATATTACCATTAGGCTGAGGAATCACGACTAGCGGACTTTATGAAGAAGTTTGAATTTAAGACTTCACACTATACTTTATTGATTAAAACGAAACTCAGCCAAGAGCCTGGCTCGTACGTAATCGCGGTATATCTATAGATTCTTTTCTTTGTTACCAACAAGGCTCTGTTTGAAACAATTTCAATCGTTCTCAGAGAATCAAGTAACAAATCATAAAACGTCTGTAACTGCAGAAAGCTTGAGGCGGAAAGGAATTTGTTTTCAGGTTTATGGATTGGAAGAACTATCCATATCAATGGCGAATTTATCATTTACCTTCGGTTCTCTGAGCACTCACGAAAATACTCAGTATTATTTACGTGGCAGATTCCCGAACTAGTAAAAACTTATCACTTAAGTAGCTCAAAGATTAGTAAACTAAAATGGCAATGGGCTAGTCACATAGTTCGAAGAGCAATGTTCCTTTAGGTGGTCTGAGAATCTAGTTAGGGCCGCGGGAAGTCGTTAAATGCAAGAGGCATTATAATAATCTATGGAAGAGGACAAAGTTGAGCAGTGGACGTCGAGCAGTCTATATTATAGGATTTATGTCTAACTTTATTCCTATATATGACATGTGAAAACTACACCTTAACAAACAGTTTAAGATATGATGAAATTGTTAAATATTTTTTCAGTATACTAAGTAAGGTATGCTCCGAGGGTTTCTCGGCACCAAAAAAAGTGGTACCTACTGGAGGGAAAAGTTTTTCGGTACTTTTGGTGCCAAGAGTGCGACTTAAATATAAACGCATAATGCTTTCAAATTTTGTGTCCCTGTAGCTTGCCCGCCCAACTTGAGTGGCACTCACGCTAGAGGTGTGCGCCGCATAGGATACTGTACCGCCTTAGCAGACTAGATGCATCGAGCTTCCGTAAAGCAACTCAGAACATAATCCATACTAATATTATAAATGCAAAAGTAACTCTTTCTGTCTGTCTGTTACCGCTTTACGCTTAAACCGCTGAACTGATTTAGATGAAATTTGGTATAGAGGTAGTTTGAGTTCCGGGAAAGGACATAGGGAACTTGAAAACGTCAAGTGTGTTTTTGTTCTATAAATTAAAAGTTGACATTGAAATCATTCACTGATAACTGTTACAGGGAATTTTAGGCCCTTCAACGCATTTGTCGCCACCAAAATAGGGTTAAGCAGCTCCGACCGCAGCTGGTTAACCGATGACAGTTGTGGAATACCTAAAATGGCAGATACATGAGTATCCGCAATGCAACGGTTATTTTGGTACCGCTTCACTAATAACTCCCTGGCTATATTATAATTGACACCGTATGTCCAAATGTTTCACTAAACAGAGAGGCTCATTCCTGATAGACGTTAGAAGGTAACTTAATTTTTGTGAGTCAGATAAGCCAGTCCGTTGGTGCACAATGCTATCAAAAAGTGTGATAAAATTTTTTTTTTTCTTTTTTTTTTTTTTTTTATACCACTAAGGTGGCAAACAAGCTTACGGCCCGCCTGATGGTAAGCGGTCACCGTAGCCTATGGACGCTTGCAACACCAGGGGTATCACTTGCGCGTTGCCGACCCTTCAGAAATCTAAAAACTTCTTTCTTGAAGAACTCCATACTGTAGTCCTTGCAGAAAACCTTGGCAGGGAGCTCATTCCACAACTTAAGCGTTCGCGGGAGGAAGTTTCTCTGAAACCGCACTGTACGCGACCATTTAGGTTCTAAAGTGTGAGAATGAATTCCCTGCCGATGGCGAGCGGTGCGATGGTAGAAAGTAGCCGTGGGCATCATTTCGAACAATTCCTCAGAACACAACCCATTGTACAAGCGGTAGAACACACATAGTGAGGCAAAGTCTCTCCTCAGACTTAAGGGCTCGATACCGCAAGTGAGTTTGGAATCGTGGACAATTCTCACAGCCCGTCGTTGAACCGAGTCAAAAGGGCCAAGCTGGTATCCGGGTGCACCTGCCCAGAGATGGCAGCAGTACTCCATATGGGGCCTAACTTGCGACTTGTAAAGTAACAACCTTTGCCCCGACGTGAAGTACTGCTTCGCTCTGTTGAGTACACCAAGTTTTTTGGACGCCAGCTTTACCTTATCTTGTAAATGATCTCGGAACTGAACATCGCTGGAGATGTCGACACCAAGGATCCCAATGCTCTTGGAGATGGAGAGGGGAGTGTTCTGGAATTGTGGGACCACAGTGAATGGAGTTTTCTTAGCGGTGAACGCGCACACTTGTGTCTTTCTAGGGTTGAATCGGACCAAGTTTACCCGTCCCCAGTCAGAGACCTGGGACAGTGTGGTCTCGATTTGAGACACAAGTTCTCCGCGGTTTTCCTCCACAACGGAACGAGGGATGTTTGCACGACCCGTGTAAAAAGCGTCTCCAGTACTGTCATCTGCATAGCAATGTATGTTGTTGATGTCCAACATGTCATTGATATGCAGTAGAAACAGCGTAGGAGACAGCACAGAGCCTTGCGGGACACCAGCATTAATGTCCATGCTATCAGAGCAACTACCGTCAACTACGGTTCGTATGCGTCTGCCGGACAAAAAGCTAGCCACCCATTTGCACAAACCCTCGGGCACTCCGTAAGATGGCAACTTCGATAGAAGACCGCGGTGCCAGACCCGATCGAACGCCTTCGCTATGTCCAGGCTACATGCCAATGCCTCCCCCTGACTCTCAATGGCTAGTGCCCATCGGTGTGTGAGATACACTAGAAGGTCACCAGTCGAGCGACCGTGGCGAAAGCCATATTGACGGTCACTGACCAGATCGTGTACTTCTAGGTATCTTAGAAGCTGTGTGTTGATCACACGCTCCATCACCTTAGAGAGGAGAGAGGTAATAGCGATAGGCCTGTAATTCGATGGATCTGATCTATTGCCCTTTTTGGGCACCGGGTGCACATTCGCAGTCTTCCATGTAGACGGAAATTGCCTAGTGTGGTAGGAAAGCGCGAAGAGGCGCGTGAGTACAGGACATAACTCAGGAGCACACTGCTTAAGCACCACTGCTGGTATACCGTCTGGCCCACTCGACTTATGAACGTCTAGAGAAAGCAACGCCCGCCTGACCTCCCGCTGCGTTATGGAGATTTCCGGCATGGACTTACCGCACCACGGTATAGTAGGTGGTACAGCGCCTTCATCGCTCATATTCGAGTTCGAGGCAAAGAGACTGCCCAGTAGATCGGCTTTCTCTTTAGCACTATGGGCCAAGTCACCATCGGTCTTTCGCAGTGGTGGTAACGACGACTGGCAGAAGTTCCCTTCGGCAGCTTTGGCAAGCGACCAGAAAGCACGACTCCCAGAAGGATAGCTCGCAAGTCGCCCACCTATTTTGCCGATGAATTGGAATTTTGCTCTGGCAGTTGCTTTCTTACTGAACCTCGAGGCAGCATTTAATTTGCGTTTTAACTCAGAAATATTCGGATCCTTATTAAAACGAGCCGTGGTCCAAGCCTCATATGCATTTTGCTTAAGAATTTTAGCTTTTCTGCAAGACCTATTAAACCACGGTCGTTTTTTGACGCCGGCAGCTACTCGCGGGTTAGGAATATAGCATTCCATACCAGCAAGGATTGTCTCAGTGACTGCGGCTGCGCAGACGTCAGGATCATCTGAGTTAAAGCAGATCTGCCTCCACGGGTACGATGCGTAAAATTCACGCAATCCATCCCAGTCTGCAGACTTATAGTGCCACACACGACGCCAGTTAGTTGGCCCAGAAGGATCAGGTTGTGTGCATGACACTTGAGTCCGAACGAGACAGTGGTCCGAGGAGCCAAGAGGCGCATCCACTGAGACGGAGTACCCGTCCGGACGAGTAGTCAGCAGAAGGTCCAGTAAGGAGCTCGTATGTTCCTCTATATCTGGTATTCTCGTTGGAGAAAGTACCAGCTGAGAGAATCCATAGGTCAGAGCAAATTCATGAGCAGATATCCCAGCATAGTTATTGGTTCGAGAACTGAGCCACTCGCGATGGTGGGCGTTAAAGTCTCCCAAAATAACTAGTTCTGCTGTGGGATATTGCTCTAGAACTTTGTCATTCGTCAAACTCAGGTGCGTGAAGAGTCGAGTTACGTCCGTGTCACCGCTATGAGACCTGTATAGGCACGCATAGATACGAGTGTGGCCGCCGTAATCTACGCGCACCCACAATATCGACAGGTCCCTGTCTTCAAGGCCATGAAGGCGGCGACAGCAGATATCCTCCCGGACGAACATACATACACCGGCACGACTCATAAAATTGTGTTCGAGTTTGTAGCCGGGATAATGAAGGTATGATGTGTCGGCCGGGCAGAATATCTGCGTCTCCGTTAGAAAAAGAATGGTCGGCTGCGCAGTTTCGAGATGGTGGTGGACTGCGTTAAGATTTGCGTGAATACCCCTGATGTTGCAAAAATCCACATTATATGTGGATGGAGTAGCCGCTGTGCAAACTCTTTTCTTTTTCTGTCTTCTGGCCATAATATATATAAAAAAAAGTTACTAAGACTAAGGATGAGGATTCACTGGACAGACAGCATAGAGGACAAAGGGTGCGGTTCTAAGACTGCCGAAGCTCGCCACAGATGATACGGTTGCTGGCACGGCGGGCGGAAGGGCCCCTGATCCCCCTCTGTTGTAGTAGCCGGGTCCACTACGGTCTCCTTCTCCGGCACGACTACCACTTCAGATACTTTACACAGGCTGGCGAATCAGCCTCCCAGGGCGGAGATTAAGTGATCCCTGGGTTCGGGATCCCGTTCAACCTGCGGGCGGCCAGCGGTCAGCCGTTTCATCAGGTCTCCCTGACCGCCGATCCAGCACGCCGCGTCTACGCCGAGTATGACAGCAACAAGCACCGCCGGTCCTCCGCTGTCCGCGCAGCGAATCCTCAAAGAGCTCTGGCAACCTTTAATGATCCGCTAAAATGAGGAATATCCAAAGTTGGCAACCGTTCGTTGCATTTGAAATTCCGAAACCTTCCTACTTGCCGGCTGCGGGCTAGTCTCTAATGTTGACACAGCCTCGTTAACCTCGTCCACTACTGACTTCCAAAAGTCATAGTCAGAATTTGCCCCCTTTAGGATAGTTTCATCTTCCGTTAACGATAGTAGACCCTGGTATGCCTGATCCAACTCATTTACTGTTGTCGGAAACTGTGCTGCTCTTCGCTTTAATGCAAACGTCCGATCCTCCCGTTTAACGATCCCTAAACCAGATGAAAACCATCTTACTAAATTCGTCAAGATAGCCCTGAACTCCTTGACCGATGACGTCATATTATAAAACTAAATTAACACAAAAAAAAATCCAAAAACCAGACCAGACACACAAACAAACGACTCTGTTTATATATACAGTTTGTTACAGCTACCAATTTGATAGCGTTAAAGCATAAACCCCAAAAAAACCCAACTACAACGTACATAAACCCCAACTACACAATTACACAAATAAATACAATATCTTACAATCCGTCATAAAACAACAATATTTAAAACCTATTTATTCCGATCTACTTTAACCGCAACAACAAAAAAAGGTGGGCAATGCTATAAGACCGATAAACTATGCCTAGACGATGAAACCCAACGTTACGAATTGTAATTTTATTTATTTACCTTAAATCCGAACGAATTTTAATGAGATCCAATATACAAAAAACAACTAACTGTAAACCGTACGTTACAAAATGTGGTCCGAAAAACCACGTCTACCTACCAACTTGTTCTTTACTAAAACTATGTCGTACGTATGCCCTAAAGAAAATTACAAGGAATACCGGTTTGGCGTTATAAGTTTTTTGTAATAATGTTTTTAGTGTACGATTGTATGTAGTGTGTATGTGAATGTCTGTATTGTGTTTCGCTGGTTCACTATAACTATATAATCCACTTAGCTCACAAAATAACAACGCTCTCAGCCGCGACCTTTCAACCGATTATTATATGAGTGACTGAGGTGCCGGTCCACACAGAGAGGCGCGACACACAATCCGATAAAACTTGTTACGCCGGTCCAACCTAATAAATCTTTCCAGAACATTAAATAATGCAAGAAATGGAAATTTGTAGGCCATCCAAAGGGGAATGGGCCAGTCCCTTACATGTAGTAGTAAAAAAGGCATAACAATTGGGACCTTCCCGTTACTATAGGTCGCTCAACAAGATCACAAAGCCGGATAGATATCCGATACCGCGTTAACAGGATTGTACATACATCCTTAATAAAAAAAAAATCGCGTTTAGATTTTATTATAGCGTACCATAATATAGCAATAGCAGCGGAAGACATAGAGAAAACCGCAATAATCACACCCTTTGGCTTACTTGAATTTCCAAACCAAGGGTTCGGTTTCTTCAATGGGGCTCAGACGTTCCAAAGATTCATGAACCACACGGTATTGCAAGGGTTAAGAGAACAACAGGCTAACAAATAAAAACAGTTTTAAACACAGAAGAAGACGAAAGCTACGACAGAGATTTCTATTTCTGTTACTTAGACTACATAATAATAGCCAGTAGCAGCGAAGCGGAACAAAGAGAACTTACAAGCAATTTTTGAAAGATTCCAGGAATGCGGAATAACAATAAACTTATCAAAGTGCAACTTTGGGCAGAAAAGTATAGAATTTTTGGGATACAAAGTCACATTGGAAGGTATTAAGCCACTGAAACATAAAATCTAGGCTGTAAAAGATTTCCCATAACCTAAAACGGTCGATCAATTAAGAAGATTTTTAGGTATGCTAAATTTCTATCGATCGCACATCATATGGCCGCACATAAACAAGCTGAATTGGATAAGTGTTTACATAGCAGAAAAAAAAAGATAAAACTACAATAAAATAGACTAAAGAGGCAGACGAAGCCTTTGAAAAATGCAAGCAAGGACTATGTGACGCAGTCTTATTAACCTACCCGTCAGTAGAGCCAATTTCACTCATGACGAATGCGTCAAATAAGTAGTAAAAGTAGCGGTAGTAAATAGTAGCGGTATTACAAAAGCTAAAAGCAGGAAAATGGCAGCCACTGGAATATTTAAAAAAAAAATTTAAACGCGGCACAAAAAAAATACAGTACCTATGACAGAGAGCTGTTAGCAATCTACTTAGCAATAAAGCACTTTAGGTACATCACAGAAGGTCGAGAATTCACTGTCTACACCGACCATAAGCCATTAGCAAAGAAAAATACCGTAAAAGAAACTCCTAGGCAATTAGGCAAGTTATGTATATAGGCGAATTTACGACTGACATACAGTACGTAAAGGCAAAATTTAATTTAGAGCGGATTGATGGAGCAGGATAGACAAAATAACGTGTCCTGCGACAATAGACTATGAAAAGCTCGCTCAAACACAGAAAGTCGATAAGGAGCTAAACGAACTCACTGCATAAAATAAAGTGGTAAAATTAAATGGACGCACGCAATAAAACAGTATTGTAATTAGTTTGTAAAGCTAGTTGTAGTTAATTTACTTGACGATTCGAAAGTGTTCTTAGTAACCCATTTGAATAAAATGATTTTGATTTCGATTTTGATGATTTTGATTTGATTTTTAAAAAAACTCATAATATCAGGTACAGATATACCGGTAATGTGCGAAACATCAACTTCAGTTGCCAGACCATACCCTCCACAGGAATTTAGAAATAAAGCATTCCAAAGTATACACAATATAAGTCATCCAAGTATAAGAGCTACACGCAAGCTAGTCACTAATAGATACTTTTCGCGACGCTTGAATACAGACATACAGGGAAATGGACCAAAACCCGTATTCCTTTCCAAAAAAGTAAAATATACAGGCATACTAAATCACCAATAGGAAAGTTTCCATTATGTAATAGATGGGAACACATACATACTAGCATAGTCGGCCCACTATCCACATCTAAGGATGAGTACAGATACCTACTCACAATAGTTGATAAAGCAACTGGGTGGCTAGAAGCGATTTCAATAAAGGACATCATGGCCTGCACAGTAGCCAAAAACTTATACGAAAATTGGATAGTACGATTTGGCACACTCTTGCGCATTACGACAGACCAAGGAAGATAGTTCGAAATCGGACTATTCGCACAGCTGATGAAGTTCTTAGGGGTAGAAAGAAACAGGTGTACAGCCTGGAACCCAAAGGCTAACGGGATTAACAAGCTTCCCCACAGAACCCTAAAAGCAGCATTAATGGCCAAACATGGAAGGTAGCAATTGGATAGATGAATTACCTACAGTATTGTTAGACTTACGAGCAACGCCGAGAAGCGACACAGGTGTCAGCGCAGCAGAATTAACGTACGGAACCAACGTTACCCGGGGACTTTCACAACACAAAACCCGAGGGTACTTATGAGCCACACCAGAACGTTGAAAAATTGCGAAATACTACAAAAAAGTTCAAGAGACCGTCCACTATACATTAAGAGTATAGAAAGGTATTTGTACACCCTGACCTCGAAAACACTAAATTCGTTTTTATCAGGAGGGATGACGTAAGGAAACTATTATAGAAGCCTTACGAGATTTATACAAAATATATTCAAATAGTATCTGGAGAGTTGAGTATAATTTCGAACAAGTCTACTACTAGAAGATAACGACAAATGTCGTTACAGATTGATTATGGAGCATAATTTTAAGGTATTTACTTTAAAATTATACATGAAATAATGAAAAAAACCTAACCTAAACTACAGTTTAAAGTTTAGAATCAGATTCTTTAAAATAATTGTTGCTTATGTTAAAAGCTTTTATTATTTTATTTTAATGTTGAACAGCAACAACATGCATTGCTATGCAGATACTGGAGAGTACTGGAGATGCTTATTACACGGGTTATGCAAGCAACCCTTGTTCCGTTGTGGAGGAAAACTGCGGACAACTTGTGTCTCAAATCGAGAACACACTGTCTAAGGTCTTTGACTGGGGACGGGAAAACTTGGTCCGATTCAACCCTACAAAGACATAAGTCAGCGCGTTCACCGCTAAAAACCCTATTCACTGTGGTCCCACAATTCCAGAACACTCCCCTCTCCATCTCCAAGGCCTATGGGATCCTTGGTGTTGATATCTCCAGCGATGTTCAGTTCCGAGATCATTTGCATGACAAGGTAAAGCTGGCGTCTAAACAACTAGGTGTACTTAACAGAGCGAGGCAGTACATCACGTCGGGGCAGAGGTTTCTGCTTTACAAGGCGCAAGTTCGGCACCATTTGGAGTACTGCTACCATCTCTGGGTGGGTGCACCCGGATACCAGCTTCGCCCTTTTGACTCGGTTCTACGACGGTCTGTGAGAATTGTCGCCGATCCTAAGCTCACTTGCCGTATCGAACCTTTAAGTTTGAGTAGAGACTTTGCCTCCCTGTGTGTGTTCTACCGCTTGTACAATGGGATGTGTTCTGAGGAATTGTTCGAAATGATGCCCACGGCTACTTTCTACCATCGTACCGCTCGCCATCGGCAGGGAATTCATTCTCACACTTTAGAACCGAAATGGTCGCGTACAGTGCGGTTTCAGAGAAACTTCCTCCCGCGAACGGTTAGGTTGTGGAATAAGCTCCCTGCCAAGGTTTTCTTTAAGAACTACAGTATGGGGTTCGGCATGAAAGAAGTTATTGGATTCTTGAAGGGTCGGCAACACGCAAGTGATACCCCTGGTGTTACAAGTGTCTATAGGCCACGGTGACCGCTTACAAGCAGGCGGACTATGTGCTTGTTTGCCATCTTAGTGGTATTAAAAAAAAGTGACATGCTGCCTTATTTTCTCGTACATACACTAAAAATAAACCCAAATCGTTTCAAATGTGTCTATAATAAAAAATAACTTAAAAGAGCTTAAGAAACAGCCTTATGCTTTCAATTTCCCTGTGATTTCATCATGAGATCCTGACATGGTGACAATAGGACCACTTAAGAAGCTACTCTTTCGAAAAAAAAAAAGATATTTAAAATCGGTCTACAATTGACAGAGAAATCGGTAAATATTTTTGAAGTCGGTAAAAAATAGGTCAAATGAACAATGCATTTTAAATGAGTGGTTATTACTATGGTTATTATATGGTCAGGTGCCTTATTGCCGCTATATTGTACGGTTGTTGCTATGGAACCCATATAGTTCGGATATGTTCATCTGTCCGTATGTATCAC
The DNA here is from genome assembly GCA_946406115.1 of Apoda limacodes. Lineage (NCBI taxonomy): Eukaryota > Metazoa > Arthropoda > Insecta > Lepidoptera > Limacodidae > Apoda > Apoda limacodes. The sequence goes on from OX291559.1 coordinate 18,165,100, forward strand.
ACTTATAATTGCGCCGTCTTTGCTTAGATTTTTTATATTTTAATTATATATATTATATTTCACAGAAAGCGGTTAATATAAAAAACAGTTTTTATTACTTTTATGTTAACCGTCATATTTATTTGTCATAAAAATTTTTAAGGGTAGCTCTCCATACTTTGAACTGAGGGATAAAAAATATTTTTTCATGCACCCCATCATGTGGGGTAGCGTTAATTAGGCTTTTCTTAGAGTTTTAGATAATAATCTTAAAAAAAAGATTTTTAGAATTTTCAAATTAATTTTAAAAGCCCTATCCAATAATGGCAATGATTTCCATGAGCCCTATCCTATTTAACATGCAAGGGTGCACGAAATAAAAAATTCAGACACACCTCTGTAAAATTTCATTACAATCTACACAAAAATTGTAAGGCTGTGACAAACAGACGGACGGACATGACATTCGCAAAACATAAACAACCGAAATATATTAATAATTTTAATTACCATCACTGCCTATAGAATTCATAAATAAGTAAGAATTAAAAATCATAGCACCAAATTGTACGTATTAAATAAAAGTAGCGATGTGTGTGGATATTTAAAAGAGAGCCGACCGACTATGGCGTTTGCCCTTCACCTTCTTCGGCTTCTTCATGACTATATGTTCTCGTTGCTTACCCCTTGGCTATTATCTCTGTAGGAAAAAAGCAAACAATCATATTTCTTTAAATATTAAGCCATTAACAGTTTCTAAGATGGCGTGTCACTCACATAACTTATTTATAACGAAATGGCCGTACTTTAAAATTATTTTAACATAATGAAAACAACGAGAACGTAATTCACAAAACATGTAAAATATTGGTACATATCACAAAATATATACACAATTTTAAAACGTTAAGTCACTTAGTTCAATGTGTTTACATTACATTAGGTACCCTTAAAAAAAAAAATTTAAGAGGGTGCCCAATGATTTATGGGCGTTAAGCTAAGTTAGACAATGTTAATCTCAATTAGAGCTCATTTTTCTGTGGCAAAAATATATTATAGATATGTGAACAACTATGCGTAAAAAGTGGAAAATAATTAATTACAATTATATCACATAAGCTACAGAAATTCTATTACAGTAATTTTCTAGCTTTATAGTAAGATTTTTTCTTATACCACTAAAGTGGCAAAACACACCGTAGCCTATGGACGCTTGCAACATCAGGGGCATCACTCGCGCGTTGCCGACCCTTCAGAAGTCTAATAACTTCTTTCTTGAAGAACCCCATACTCTAGTCCTTAGAGAAAACCTTGGCAGGGAGCTCATTCCACAACCCAAGTGTTTGAGGGAGGAAGTTTCTCTGAAACCGCACTGTACGCAACCATTTCGGTTCTAAAGTGTAAGAAAGAATTCCCTGTCGATAGCGAGCAGTGCGATGGTAGAATGTAGCCGTGGGCATTTCGAACAATTCTTCGTAACACATCCCATTACACAACCCACCCAGAGATGGTAGCAGTACTCCATATGGGGCCATCTTGCGACTTGTAAAGCAGCAACCTTTGCCTTAATGTGATGTACTGCTTAGCTTTGTTGAGTACACAAAGTTTTTGTACGCCAGCTTCACCTTGTCTTGCAAATGATCTCGAAACTGAAGAACATCACTTGAGATATCAACCAAGGATCCCAATGCTCTTGGTGATGGAGAGGGAAATGTTCTGGAATTGTCGGACCACAGTGAATTGTGTTTTTTAGCGGTGAACGCGCGGACTTGTGTCTTTGTAGGGTTGAATCAGACCAAGTTTACCTGTCCCCAGTCAAAGACCTTAGACAACGCGATCTCGATTTGAGACACAAGTTCTCCACGATACTCCTCCACAACGGAACGAGGGCTGTTTGCACGGCCGGTGTAATAAGAAATAGCAATGTAAGTTGTTGATGTCCAACATGTAATTGATATGCAGTAGAAACAGCGTAGGAGACAGCACAGAGCCTTGTGGGACATCAGCATTTATGTCCATGCTATCAGAGCAACTACCGTCAACTACGGCTCGTATGCGTCTGCTGGACAAAAATCTAGCCACCCATTTGCCTCTCCCTGACTCTCAATGGCTAGTGCCCATCGGAGTATGAGATACACTAGAAGGTCATCAGTCGAGCGACCGTGGCGAAACCCATATTGACGGTCACTGACCAGGTCGTTTTACTTTAGGTATCTGAGAAGCTGTGTGTTGATTACATCCACTGGCGCATCCACTGACACAAAATATTCGTCTGAACGTGTAGTCAGGAGAAGGTCCAATTAGGAGCTTGTATGGTCTTCTATATCTGGAATTCTCATTGGAGAAAGTACCAGCTGCGACAATTCATAGGTCAGGACAAATTCATGCGCCGATATCCCTGTGTATTTATTGGTTCACGACTGAACCACTTACGATGGTAAGCGTTAAAGTCTCCCAAAATAACTAGTTCTGCTGTGGGATATTGCTCTAAAACTTTGTCAGTCGTCAAACTCAGGTGCGTAAAGAGTCGAGCTACGTCCGTGTCACCGCTATGAGACCTGTTTAAGTACGCATAGATACGAATGTGGCCGCCGTGATCTACGCGCACCCACATTATCGACAGGCTTCAAGGCTATGAAGGCGGCGACAGCAGATATCCTCCGTTAAAATAGAATGGTCGGCTGCGCAGTATCGAGATGGTGGTGGACTGCGTTAAGATTAGCGTGATTACCCCTAATGTTGCAAAAATCCACATTATATTATAAGTAAGTAGTAGTAGCCGCTGTAAAAACTTTCAAACTTTTAACTAAAACTAAAATGACGATTCACTACACGTCTACAGCTGAAGAGACAAAAAGTGCGGTACCAGAACTGCGAAAGCTCGGCATAGATAGTACGGTAGCTAGCGCGGCGGGCGGAAGGTACGCTATCCCCATCTGTTGTAGTAGCCGGGTCCACTTCGATCTCCTTCTCCGGCACGGCTATTACTATAAAAATAGCACATGTTCAGCCTCCCAAGGCGGATATTAAAGTGATCCTTGGGTTCGGGATTCCGTTCAACCTGCGGGCGGCCATCAGTCAGTCGTTTCACCGGGTCTCCTTGACCGCCGCATCAGCACGCCGCGTCTACGCCGAGCAATCTCAGCAACGAGCACCAACGGCCCCCGCTGTCCGCGCATTGAATCTTCATGAGCTCTGACTACCTTACTCACCGCCAGAAACGCAACACTACTTAACGTTAGTGTTATTTGGCCGCGGTCTTTCGTAAGGTGGGAGGTACTTTACCAGTTCGGGCTGCTCATTCGAGCGAGTACTCACTGTGCGCGAATCTCTGAACTTCACATTTACTTAATATGAAATACATTATGTTCCCGCTACAAGTTGATACGGAACATAAATTAAAAATAGTAAAATTAGAGGTTCCGCCGTTATTTTTTTAAGTCCATGATTTAACAGATATCTTAAAACAAATACAGTAACTTTCTAGTTACATAATGTAGCATGTAAACTTTTTCCATTCTGAAACTTTCAATAGGACAGTGGAATAGGGCGCAGCCTTAATTACAAAATTGTTTATCGGTACATATAAGACGCCTTCTGGCGGAATTATAAAGCTTGTGTGCTTGTTGTGCTTGTGCTAATACAGATTAGGATATTCGAAATTGGGAATTTCAGTAAGTACTAGCTTTCAACGGCACCGGGTTGTCCCGGTACTTTCGGAACTAGCTAGTTTTTGTTGATATGTTTGTTTATTTATTTCATTAAAATAATCTACCTTACAGACCAGCCAATTTTTCCAACAAGGATAACTACATTATGGAAGAGTATACTAATACTTTTGGAAGCTCAACATTTAACTCTCTTTGTACTTTAGGAGCTTTGTGGTTACACTTAGGACGTTGATGCCGGTTGTCTGGTGTGGATTTAGTGCGCCGGAGTTCCCTGGTCGAAGTGACTATTTTACGACGACAAATTTCTTATTTATAATTCTAATAAATCGTTGTCATTTGATATACTAATAATTAAACTTTATGTGTATATACGGTGTTGCAAGCAGGATCATAGATAAATACCAATTTTCGGATGTTAAAATAAAATAACCAATCAACTTACTGTTTTGAATTTTCCTCATAGTTCCCAAACCAAAAGTCTGAAACAAAAATGTAATGTCTTAAGTATTGTATTATTTGTGGCCTTATAAATATATTAAACAAAATTATACAGTCTACAAAACCCACTAAAAAAGAAAATATATACCTTATGCTCCCACATGGAACATTGAGCTTAGTGTTTTTCTAGTTGAAGTCGAATGCCAAAAAATTGCTGCAAATTTTTGGCTTCAAGGATAAGAAAACCATAAGAAAACAGCTAGCTAATTCAAATGTTACATGTGCGTGCGTAGATAAGGTTATTTTTCTTCTATTTAGTGGGGTTTTGACATAGACTTGAGTTCTGTAATCTTTCATATGGACTGCGCAATAGGCTCACGGAATTGGCCACATTTCAGAAAGAGAAAAAGCTAATCTGTGGTATATTTTCTCATTGACAAGACACTACACGTTCGCTGTGTCTCTGTCACACTTTTGCGCCCATTTTACACAGCTGGGTAGGAAATGCGCTGTCCATTTCTGTATGTCTCTATAGGTTTAAAAAGATGGAGTCATTTTTCTTTTGTTTTAAAATTCCTAGCTGTTACCTGCACATAGGTATCTACATATATGTCAGTTGGAATAGGTATTAATTAGTTTTAAAAAGTTTGATGTTCTTCGAGAAGGGAGTGATTATAATTTTAAAGGGTCGCCCAAAAGCCATACTTGGAGTTTCCAATGCCTCTGATCGGTACAGATAAGCAATGACTTCATTGCCCTATCTGTAATCAATGTCCCGCGGCGAGCGGTCGTCATTTCAGTCATAAAAACGTGTCGAGCAGAGAGCACGCATTTAGTGCCCCACGTATTTTACCTATTTTCATTAGGACGGATCGAGGCACCGGGCCTCTCTATAGACCTTATGAATAGTGCCAAGTGTGATGAAGTAGTGGACAGTGCACTGGTGCACTCCCCTTAATAGCATCAGCTCCAGCGTCTGCAACCGGACAGAATAACCAGCTCGAGCCGGTTGCTACACGGCGAAGCGTAGCAACGGGGCTGACGCACAATACAGATAATTTTATTATTTAATCTTTTTCCCTTTTTTGATTTATTATCCACCAGAGTAATTTTGTCTTATAAAACTAGGCCCCTACTGACGATAGGACAGACTGACGGTCACCCCTGCGTCCACACGGCCGACGCGTGAAAGGTCAATTAATATCCAGCGTCATTATAGGAAACTTACCTAATTCGTTGCCTATTCCCCCTTAGAACAAGGACTAATTTATAGCAAGTTAAAATTGAAATAGACTGTAAGTTTATAGTTACATAATCTTCGTTTTATGGCTGATGGACAACAGTACTAATTTCAACATACTCATTAGAAACTTCTTAAATAAAAATGAAAATGGTACGGATTAGGATCATTTTCCTTTTCCTTAGCTGTTGTCAGTCTCATAATTAAAGCTAATTCATTACATTATAAAAGGTTTCTACATATTATATTGACTTGGTCTCGGTTCAATGACAGGCTGAGAGAATCGTCGACGATCCCAAGCTCAAAAACTGTATCGAACCCTTAAGTCGGGAGGAAACCGCACTCTACACTACCATCTCGGTTGTAAAGTGTGAGAATGAATTTCCTGCCGATGGAGAGCGGTGCAATAGTAGAAAGTAGCCGTGGGCATCATTAGGACAATTCCTTAGAACACATCCTATTGTACAAGCGGTAGAACACACACAGGGAGGCAAAGTCTCTCCTCAGACTGAAGGGCTCGTTACGGCAAATGAGTTTGGGATCGTCGACAATTCTCACAGCTCGTCGTTGAACCGAGTCAAAAGGGCCAAGCTGGTATCTGGGTGCACTTGCCAAAAGATGGCAGCAGTACTCCACATGGGGCCGAACTTGCGACTTGTAAAGCAGCAACCTTGCCCCGGCGTGAAGTACTGCTTCGCTCTGTTGAGAACACCAAGTTTTTTGGACGCCAGCTTCACCTTGTCTTGTAAATAATCTTGAAACTGAACATCGCTGGAAATGTCAACACCAAGGATCCCAATCTCTGGGAGATGGAGAGTAGAGTGCTCTCTGAATTCGAATCTCAGAATCTGAATTGTGAAACAACAATAAATGGGGTTGTCTTAGCGGTGAACGCGCAGACTTGTGTCTTTGTAGGGTTGAATCGGACCAAGTTTTCTCGTCCTCAGTCGGAGACCTTGGACAGATTAAACTCGATTTGAGTCACAAGTTCTCCACGCTTTTTCTTCACAACGGAACGTGGGATGTTAGCACGGCCCGTGTAAGAAGCGTCGCCATTACGGTCATCTGCATAACAATGTATGTTGTTAATGTCCAACTTGTCATTGATATGTAGTAGAAACAGCGTAGGAGACAGCACAGAGCGTTTCGGAATACCAGCATTAATGTCCATGCTATCAGGGCAACTACCATGTTAACTACTAGCCACCCATTTACACAAATGCAAGAGGGCAACTTCGATAGAAGACCCTGGTGCCAGATGCAATCGAACGCCTTCGGTATGTCCAGGCTACACGCCAATGCCTCTCCCTGACTCTCAATGGCTGGTGCCTATCGGCGTGTGAGATACACTAGAAGGTCACCAGTCGAGCGACCGTGGCAGAAGCGATATTGACGGTCGTTCACCAGGTCGTGTTTTTATAGATATCTTATAAGCTGTCTCTTGATCACATGCTCCATTATCTTGGAGAGGAGGGAGGTAATAGCGATAGGCCTATAATTTTATGGATCTGATCTATCGCCCTTTTTGGGCACCGGGTGCACATTTGCTGTCTTCCATGAAGACGGAAATTGCCTAGTGTGGTAGGAAAGCGCGAAGAGGAGCGTAAGCACACTGTTTATGCACCACTGCTAGTATACCGTCTGGCCCACACGACTTATGAACATCTAGAGAAAGCAACGTCCACCGGGCCTCCCGCTGTGTTGTGGAGATTTCCAGCATGGTCTTATAGCACTACAGTATAGCAGATGATACAGCGCCTTCTCGTCGTTCATATTCGAGTTTGAGGCAAAGGCAAAGAGACTGCCCAGTAGATCGCCTTTCTCTTTAGCACTATGGGTCTTCTACTTTCATCCCAGTCTGCCGACTTCAATGCCACACACGACGCCAATGATTTGGCCTAGATGTATCGGATTGTGTGCACGACACTTGAGTCGAAACGAGACAGAGCCAAGAGGCGCATCCACTGAGACGGAATATCCATCCAAACGTGTAGAAGCAGAAAGGAGCTCGTATGGTATGGCCTCTTTATCGTGTTTTCTCCTTAAGGAACCTCCGGAGCCTCCTGGTACGTCCGGAATGCGGACCTACACAGGGACTTTGAGCTCCACACGATTGCCCAATATCTTAAAGACCTGGCAGTCCACTTTTTTGAGCAAACACAAAATCGCCCGAAACGATTAATTGTGCAATCCACAACCTATCATCCCCCCAACCGACCTCGGCACGGTCGACAAACTATCGTTAGGCGGCCTCGGCACGTACTAACGACCCCAGATGACGATCTCTCTCACCTTCGGGCTCGAGGCTCACGCTGGTCGAAGGAACGACCCTAAGAGCGACAATTAAAGCCGAGGCCCCCCCCCCCCCGCGGGGAGCCCTTGAGCGTTGGGCGCTATATGGACTGAGACTTCTTAAGAGTCTCGCCCCAAAAGCCCGGTCAGAACAAATTCATGAGCAGATACGATTCGGCGGATTTATTGGTTCGAGAATTGAGCCACTCACGGTGGTGGGCGTTATAGTCTCCTAAAATAACTAATTATATATAAAGGAGAAGGAGGAGGATTATAATAAAAAATTTAAAAAATCAAAATGGCGTATTTTATGCACTTTAATGTGCAAGTGCGAGTAATAAAAATTACACTACGAAGCTGTGAATAAATTATAAAAAAGTACCAGGCCACGCAGAAAGTTTTGCGAAAAAAAGGCCCTGGCCACTAGTATTTATTTTGAAAAATTTGGTCATTTAAAAGTAAAAATACCAATTTTCGAATTTCGAATTTTCCTCCACATTTTTTGGAGAGCCAAATTAAATTATCGGGTCTCATTTAAATATATCCATATTTGCATCGAGCACATTTTCGAGCGATGATTTTTTACGATTTTAGATGTGGCCTCAAACCTGATGAGTCATCAGTTCTCTGCTCATGAATTTTCTCTGACCTATGGATTCTCTCAGCTGGTACTTTCTCCAGCGAGAATACCAGATATAGAGGAACATACAAGCTCCTTACTGGACCTTCTGCTGACTACACGTCCGGACGGATATTCCGTCTCAGTGGATACGCTTTTAGGCTCCTCAGACCACTGTCGTTCGGACTCACGTGCCATGCACACAACCCGATCCATCTGGGCCAACTAATTGTCGACGTGTGTGGCATTATAAGTCGGCAGAGTGGGATGCATTGCGAGGATTTTTATGCACCGTACCCGTGGAGGTAGGTCTGCCTTAGCTCAGAAGATCCTGAAGTCTGCGCAGCCGCAGTCACTGAGACAATCCTCGCTAGTATGGAATGCTATATTCCTAACCCGCAAGTAGCTGCCGGCGTCAAAAAACGACCGTGGTTTAATAGGTCTTGCAGAGAAGCTAAATTTCTTAAGCAAACTGCATATGAGGCTTGGAACACGGCTCGTAACAATAAGGATCCGAATGTTTCTGAGTTAAAACGCAAATTAAATGCTGCCTCGAGGTTCAGTAAGAAAGCAACTGCCAGAGCAAAATTCCAATTCATCGGCAAAATAGGTGGGCGACTTGCGAGCTATCCTTCTGGGAGTCGTGTTTTCTGGTCGCTTGCCAAAGCTGCCGAAGGGAACTTTTACCAGTCGTCGCTACCACCACTGCGCAAGACCTATGGTGACTTAGCCCATAGTGCTTAAGCGAAAGCCGATCTACTGGGCAGTCTCTTTGCCTCGAACTCGAACATGAACGATGAAGGCGCTGTACCACCTACTGTACCGTGGTGCGGTTAGACCATGCCGAAAATCTCCATAACACAGCGGGATACATTACAAAGACCTTCATAAGTCGAGCCAGACGGTATACCAGCAGTGGTGCTTAAGCAGTGTGCTCCTGAATTATGTCCTGTACTCACGCGCCTCTTCGCGCTTTCCTACCACAAGGCCATTTCCGTCTTCATGGAAGACTGCGCATGTGCACCCGGTGCCCAAAAAGGGCGATAGATCAGATCCATCGAATTACAGGCCTATCGCTATTAACTTTCACATCTCCAAGGTGATGGAGCGTGTGATCAACACACAGCTTCTAAGATACCTAGAAGTAGACGACCTGGTCAGTGACCGTCAATATGGCTTTCGCCACGGTCGCTTGACTGCTGACCTTCTAGTATATCTCACACACCGATTGGCACTAGCCATTGAGAGTCAGGGGGAGGCATTGGCATGTAGCCTAGACATAGCGAAGGCATTCGATCGGGTCTGGCACCGGGATCTTCTATCGAAGTTGCCATCTTACGGAGTGCCCGAGGGTTTCTGCAAATGGGTGGCTAGCATTTGATCCGGCGAACGCATACGAACCGTAGTTGACGGTAGTTGTTCTGATAGTATGGACATTAATGCTGGTATCCCGCAAGGCTCTGTGTTGTCTCCTACGCTGTTTCTACTGCATACCAATGACATGTTGGACATCAACAACATACATTGCTATGCAGATGACAGTACTGGAGACGCTTATTACACGGGTCGTGCAAACATCCCTCGTTCCGTTGTGGAGGAAAACCGCGGCGAACTTGTGCCTCAAATCGAGACCACACTGTCCAAGGTCTCTAACTAGGGACGGGTAAACTTGGTCCGATTCAACCCCAAAAAGACACAAGTGTGCGCGTTCACCGCTAAGAAAACTCCATTCGCTGTAGTCCCACAATTCCAGAACACTCCCCTCACCATCCCCAAGGGCATTGGGATCCTTGGTGTTAACATCTCCAGCAATGTTCAGTTCCAAATCATTAACAAGATAAGGTGAAGCTGGCGTCCAAAAAACTAGGTGTACTCAACAGAGCGAAGCAGTACTTCGCGTCGGGGCAAGTCGCAAGTTCGGCCCCATATGGAGTACTGCTGCCATCTCTGGGTGGGTGCACCCAGATACCAGCTTTACCTTTAGACTCGGTTCAACGACGAGCTGTGAGAGTTGTCGACGATACCAAACTCACTTGCGGTATCGAGCCCTTAAGTCTGAGGAGAGACTTTGCCACCCTGTGTGTGTTGTACCGCTTGTACAATGGGTTGTGTTCTGAGGAATGGAAGCACTGTACATTAAAAGGCATTGACTTTAAATAGTAATATTTTTTTGGGACAGGAAAAAACATACTCATTGTATTGTTTTTACGTCACTTGAGTTAGGAAAAGCGCAAAAAACGAAAAATTAGCGATTTTTGTTAAAAAAATTATAAACAAATACTGATGGAAAAATAACTTTTATAATTTAAAGTTTTTGTATCACTTACTACTAAATTTTACATAGTAGTAGCTTTTTTACAAACAGTATAACACTTCCTACGTGTTTATAATCTAAAACAAACACATAAATTCCAAAAAATAAGTAAAATGAACAAAGTTGTTTTTAAATAAATTAAAATCAAACAAAACCAAACAGTAATAAATAAAAAAAATACTAAACTATTTTTTTTTATATTGTTGACAATAGATACAAGTCTTTTGAGTAATTCCTTAGAATCATCGAAAATTCATTTCTACCAAAAAACCAAGGTGAACACAATTTATTTATTGTAAAGTAAAAATTAAAACAAGATTTGAAATACAGACTAATAATCGATCAATAATAAGAATTATAAGATCGATTGTTTAAATTTACGATGAATGATAATGGGTCGCCCTGACTACACTAAATAAGTACAGTTGGTCCTGGCGCTCGCCGGCCGCTGCCGCGGCACCCTCCGCTCGCCTTCGCGCGCTAGTATTCATGTGCTCCGCTTGGCTTTGCGCTATAGTTTTCATGTTCGCAAGTGGGTTGCCCTGACTACACTAAATAAGTACTACGGTTGACTAAACGCTTAGAAATTGTTGTTGTTAAGTTTTGATTATACATAATGAAAAAGAGCTCTCTTATTTTCTGGTTTTAAATGTTTATATTATAACTATATAATAAAAACAAGATTCGATTAATATAGTAGTCCATTCAAGCATTTTTGATCAAAATACTTTTATCCATGTTCTATCCACGAAAAAAAAAAAAAGATATGAAATGAACGAAATATTTATATATGTGCAATGTAGTATAATAATATAGTATTATCTAAATTACTGAAATATTACATTTATGGCTATTATAACCATGTAATGTTTAAAGATATTACAAAAAAAATTATCAATTATGTAAACGCGGTATTCGTGTATGCACTATTACTTTCGTTGTTCTTTTATTATGTGAGGTAAAAGCAAAGTTATCCTACGACACTGAATTTTCGATATTTTATTTCTCGAAAACTATGAAGTTCCGCAAGATAAAACTTTGTAGATAGATTAATGACAGTAAGTTCTATCCCCAAAAAAAATATGAAGTCGAAAAAAAATAGCTGATAAAGTACAGGGCAGCCACTTACTTTGCAATGTTCATAAATCATTTCCTCTTTGATATTTTGAAAAATATAGTTCAAATTCAAATTGAGACATTTTTTTATTGTTATATTTTTTTTTGTTTATTTTGACAAGGCTGGAAGGCTGTTGGATATTGAATCCATATAGCCTAGCATTCATCTTATGACGCCAATAATGGCGCCAAAAATCATTATTTCGTTGGAGCTTAAACTAAAAAAAAATCTCAATTTTGCTCGGCGTTACTTGCTTATTGTTTTTATTTCATCCTCTATAAGTCTTCGATGCATTATTCTTCACAGATCTTCGTAAAATCTGCTGAAATTTGTCGTCGAATCCTACTAGACTAAATTTAAAAAATAAACAATCTCAATTAATATTTAAAAATTTAAAATAACAAGTCTCCATTGTTTAAATCCGTACGTAGAACTCCTTTATTGCCACACAAATTGCCACAGGATGTAAATGATTTGGCAACTGTCAGTGTCAGTAATAAAAATATAAAATCTAGGTATCTATAATTTTAGACGAGAAAATACTTTTTACACTACTCATGCTCTGAAAGAACCTTCATGCATAGTCAAAAATAGGGGTGAAAGTACGTTTGTAGAGATTATTACTTTCTTGCCCGTTTGGAGAGAAGAAAGTACAAAATAAAAAAGCACTTTCTACTTAAAAGCTGACGAAACAATTAGATAGCTTCTTTTTATTTGGTACAGTGCCATCTGTTTTATCATAAAAGCGAACCAATTTCGCTTTGAAAAAAATAACTCACTATTTATAAACCACAGAAAACATAACCATAGCTTGTAATTATTCGGTACAGTGCCATCTTTGTTCTCAAAGATCATCATCTATGTTTATAAAAGTGAATTAATATTTGTTAAGTAAATTAAAACTTTAATTAATTATATTTTACTAGCTTTTGCCAGCGGCTTCGCCCGCCCTAAATTTGGTTATCGGCATAGGATTCTTACGGCAACTCCTAAATTATAAAAAAACACAGTAGGTGAAATATTTTTAAATAATTCGTACCGCCCTTCCCCGTCATGACTGCCCACCGGCCGCGCACATCATAAATGCGCGCGCAATACTTGATAATTATTTTGCTGTGACTTTATTTTAAAACCGCGATATCTCCTAAGATATTCATTGAAATCGAATGATGAACAGGGCAATTTTATTTTAAATTAAATGCTTGTGATGACTAACGTATTTATTTGGATAAAGATTAATATCATGTTTATAAAAACACCTTCACAAATAATGACTTATTTTAGAATAAGTCTAAAATTCGCTCCTATTTGTGTTAGCGTGATGATATATAGCCTATAGCCTTTCTTGATAAATGGGCTATCCAACATTGAAAGATTTTTTTAAATCCGACCAGTAGTTCCTGAGATTAGCGCGTTCAAACTTAGTATAGATTATCCTCGCATTTGTAGTGTAAATCACTATGTATCACTCGGGTTGAAAGACGATTTAATGGGATAGTTTGCATAGGGAATCAATGTAAGAAAGAAATAAGAAAAGGCCTAGGGCCTACCCTGGGGTACGCCGAATACCAGAAGAGCATTATTTCTAACAAACAATTCGATTTTAACGCATTGTGTCCAAAGATAATCTTTAAAAATTTGCAGAGCGTATCTACGGATTCCCATCCTTTCCATTTTCAGCAAAAAGTGAGGAATAGGTACAGGGCCAAACGCTTGTTAAATTGTATTCAGTTTAGGTCTTTGATAAGGTATTTTCGTTTAGCTTCCGTTATCAGTAGGTTAAGCATAAATTTAAACATTCGATGAATAAATGTGTTTCTGTAGCAGCGTTTTATTATCCACCAGTAACGATATTTATTTTTAGTGTCTGGTACCCAAGTGTCACGCATTCGAATTGATCACAAACTAAAATGGAGTTAAGCTATTCTGGTACCTAATGTCGAATCCGACATTCCTCGAACGCAAACAGCTCGAACTTCTACGACAAACTGTATAAAACTATCACACCTTTGAAAAAAAATTATTTAATTTCCAACAAAATGAATAATTCAAACACTCTATAAAAACAAATAGTTTTTTATTTATGTCCAAATACGTTCCGCTTAAATATTGTATTAATTACTCGAAATAGGGTTTTACTTTAAAAACTTAGTTATTCGTATTACTTCCTTATTAGTAATAATAACACATGCGTAAAATGTTTTGTATTTACGAAAATCTTTTAATATATTGAAAGAGGTATATTAAGGTAGGCCTTTTTAATATCGCTCTACAACTTTAAACGTAACCGATTAATAGAGGCAACATTTCACCGCTATGAACGATATATTGTTCAGGGTTTGTTTCAATTGATAGTTTTTTTTCTATTATCTTTATTATTGGGACAACATCGATCCAAATTTTTGTTAGTAACAATTTATCTTAAAAAACTATGTTAGTACTTAGTAGCTAATACAACACATCAGGACAATACAAGGGTCACCCCTCCAACCAACCCAACAGGGTATTGCCCGGGTGTCACCCCTCTCTGACCAGGAACACATCTGGACAAGACAAAGTGTACCCTTCATCCAACCCAACAGGGTATGGGGATGACACAATTCTTCGACCAGGATCAACCAGCTCATAGCACATAACACAATTCTAAAATTTGCAGCCACCTGACAGTACGTAATCGTTAACATTAATCATTGATATATCCCCAGTGACACAACGTTTTCCTAAAAGGTATTCCAAATTTGTTTCAAGTAAGGCTTATGCTTTCTAAAATCGAGCAGGCCTGCAGCAGATCCTTCCTGCTAAATATGACATTTATCAAACGAAAAATCTACAAACATACGGACCAACGTGCTCCCGCTTAAAAATCCTTTTCAACTCACAGAAACGAATGGAAAATCCTCTAAACTCACCCCACCTTTTCCAGCTATAACCCTATTACTTCTACATCCCTTATCAAACACTGTAAAATGCCCACCCTTAAAAGCAAAGAGAAACAATTTGGTTTTCGTGTTTCCACTGTTTACTAAAAATAAACAAAGCATCTCATTTGGGGCGCGATGCCTACGTGCATGTGGTGCGGCTTATAGAAAAGAGCTCTGAAGGAAGATGGCGACCGGACAAGCTTTTAAGCGTGAGATATATTTGTTCATTGCAAAAAGGTGCATATCATGGTTTAACATCAATTTGTCATAATGAGCGTCATAACAAAATTAAAAAAATGACTACTATACATAACTTTAAATACAGAACACAATATACCGACAATAGTGGAAGGTGTACAACGGCAATTTCAATCCCATACAAAAAATTGATGACACCATAACCCGCCCTAAGGGAAGTATTTTGAGGAACTGCGGCTTAAAATTATTTTTTTGCCCTAAAGTACCTGTGTGCCAAAGGGCTAAACTCTACAACGATTTGCGGTTTTTTTTTTTGCGTACATCTAGGACTACAATGATTCGTGAGATGTAAACATAATATAACAGAAGATTAACTTAAGTTGTCAAATGAATGAAATCTAGTGAATTACATGTGACTTCCTGACTGTGAGTGTAACATGTCGTGATAAGGCAGCAGGACACGGTTCCCAACTTAGGGATTTTCCTCCCAGATTTAGGGGGTAAATAAGTGAGATGGGATTTTTTTAGGGGTCTGAAATTTTTAAGGGTATTTTCAGGGATTTTTTGACTCTTTAATATTTTTAAATTGATAATATTAATATTTTTTTCTTGACCTAGCGACTCATAACGACATCTAGTACGTAATTCGACAACCACTCTGTGGTGACTGGCGGCAATACTGGCGCCACTGGCAGTCATTTTATTGTCTGTGCATATGGCGGTTATTGTTGTGTATAAGTCTATATTTTTTTAAACTTGAACGTATGTTTGACATTAGATTATGTCAGATAGGATACCGCCAAAAAAAAGGTGAAGAATATTCTTACGACGATTGTTATTTCGATTTTGGTTTGTATTGTGTGTCGACAAGAAATGTATTAATGATGCCTAAGGAAAATAAATATAAATTTGTGGTGGGAGCCCCTTAAATATCTGTTTGATTTTCATTTAATTATATTTTTTGAAAGTGACTATATAACTAAATATTCTGTAACTATCTTAAGCGTCTCCCTGTTGCCGTTATCAATATCGAGCAAAAATGAGCAAAAAAATTGACGTTTGTTGTATCGGAGCCCCCTTGAATATATATTTTATTCTGTTTTTTTAGGCATCAGAAATACATCTTTTGTGAAAATCTCAACGGTCTGTCTATCACGGTTCATGAGATACAGCCTGGTGACAGACAGACGGACGGACGAACGGACGGACAGCGGAGTCTTAGTAATAGGGTTCCGCTAATTACCCTTTGGGTACAGAACCCTGAAAAGAGCAATAACTTCCCACTCTCACCAGAAGAATCCTGGAAATGTATACCGTGGTTGAGTGAACGGTAAAGGCAACCTTATTCAATCACTCAAGGACGTCATTTTACAGCACAGTTTGGATCTACCTACTGATATTCTCTTTAAGTCCCCGATAATATAAGAATAATTAGTATATTGTTAGTAAAATAAGTATTTTTGTAACGAATTGGCTCAAAAAGTAATTGACCGATTTGAAAAATTATTTTACCATTAGAAGCCGACATTATCCCTGATAAACATAGGCTACTTTTTACCGCGGGAAAATGCTTCATTCCTACGGGAAAACGGGTAGTCAGAATTATCCTTCAGTACCTATCCTTTTTACATAACTTCTAAACGGCTGAACCCATTGGGTTAAAATTTTATATGGGCTAGCTTTTGCCAGCGGCTTCGCCCGCCCGAAATTTGGTTATCGGCATAGGATTCTTACGGCAACTCCTCAATTATAAAAAAACACAGAGGCTAAAATATTTTTAAATAATATGTACCGCCCTTCCCCCTCATGACTGCCCGCCGGCCTCGCACATCATAAATGCGCGCGCAATACTTGATAATTATTTTGTCGCCACGTTATTTTAAAACTGCGATATCTCCGAAGATATTCATTGAAATCGAATGATGAACAGGGCAATTTTGTTTTAAATTAAATGTTTGTGATGAATAACGTATTTATTTGGATAAAGATTAATATCATGTTTATAAAAACACCTTCACAAATAATGCATTATTTTAGAACAAATATGGTTAGTATGAAAAGGTTATAGTGAGCCAACCTTAAAATATAGACATATGCTGTCGCGGAATTTTTTTTAGAACTTTAATAGGGGAACAATTCTGTCATACATGATTTTTGCGAAACTAACCGTTTACGCAGCGCACGCAGCGGAAGCTCTCAAAAGGATAAAAAAAAAACCCGATTTTGAAACATTTTTCTTTAGTGCTCCGCTCCTATTTATGTAAGCGTGATGATATATAGCCTATAACCTTCCTCGATAAATGGGCTATCCAACACTAAAAGATTTTTTTAAACCGACCAGTAGTTCCTGAGATTAGCGCGTTCGAACAAACAAACTCTTCAGCTTTATATATTTGTTTTAAATTAAATGCTTGTGATGAATAACGTATTTATTTGGATAAAGATTAATATCATGTTTATAAAAATACCTTCACAAATAATGCATTATTTTAGAACAAATATGGTTAGCATAAAAAAGGTTATAGTGAGCCAACCTTAAAATATAGACATATGCTGTCGTGGACTTTTTTTTAGAACTTTAATAGGGGAACAATTCTGTCATACATGATTTTTGCGAAACTATAACCGTTTACGCAGCGCACGCAGCGGAAGCTCTCAAAAGGATAAAAAAAAACCCGATTTTGAAATATTTTTCATTAGTGCTCCGCTCCTATTTTTGTTAGCGTGATGATATATAGCCTATAACCTTCCTCGATAAATGGGCTATCCAACATTGAAAGAATTTTTTAAATCCGAACAGTAGTTTCTGAGATTAGCGCGTTCAAACAAACAAAGTCTTCAGCTTTATATATTAAGTATAGATTTCGATGGTTTCCTGAATGACTTAAAAATACAATTGGACCTGGTAGGTGGCGCTGTTGTCGGTATGTCAACTACTAAACGGCTTGACCGATTGGGTTGAAATTTAGTATGTGTATTTCCATGGTTTCACAGACAGGAATGTATTATGCCATTAAAGAGGAAAGATTTGACTGTCTGTTCTTTTCTATAATTGAGGAGTTACCGTAAGAAACTACGCTGATAACGAAATTTAGGGCGGGCGAAGCCGCTGGCAGAAGCTAGTTAGAATATAAAATTGAAATCTAGACAAAAATACTGCTAGTATCAATATTCTGAATATTATTCGTATTTATTTTCGAATTGGATACCTATATCTACATATTCGCAAATACGACCTTCGATAATTTCAATTTAAATTTTGTCACGCTTAAATTCACGTAAATAAAATAAGCAACTTTTAAGAATGTATATATATATTCTTATTCTATACGACTATAGAATGGAAAATTATTCTAACACAATTTCGTCCCCGTAGAGCGAAAATTAACTAACTTACAAATAGTAACTTTTGAGATTGTAATTGAAATTTAAACAAAAAAGAAAAATCGTAACTTTTAAATTTGGTGTTTTTATAAAAACTTTTAAATGGTTTTGAATTGCAATCACCTGTTTTCATTACCTGGTGAAATCAGATTTAAGGAAAACGTTGTTACTTTGGAGTGATTTATTCAAATATAAGTTAGTTAGTTTTCGCCCTCATGAATGCCTCTTTTGGCTAATGTTACTTTCTTTAGTGAAATATGATTGACATTTGCGTGAATGTAATGGTGATTAAGGCATGTTAATGACATTATACTTGTAGTTTTCTGTTCAAATCTAATTTTCGTACCTTGACTTGTCAACCTTTTTCAATAAATCAAATTTGAACTTTAAAGTTCGCCTGTTTGAATTGATGGTAATACAAAGAAAATAAAATTAAACATCATCTTTATAAAAAACTATTACAAAATGATTTATAAATTATAAAAGAACAGTTTCATAAAAAAATTATTCATTAGTAACATCTGGTGCGCCTATTTTCTTTACTGTACTTTTGCTAGTAAGTAGGGAATGGTATAATTCGCGCCATATAAGTTGAACTAAAATGGCGGCCGTCTGCACAGGTACAGTACGGACAAATGTACTAACGAACTGAAAATGTGTTACTGCGCAGGTTCAACTTACGTGGCGCGATTTTATACCACGGATGTAACTTAGATGTAAGGGCTCAAAGGGTTACTACAAAAACCTACTAGGCTTCAGTACAAAGACCTATTGGGTCTTGCTGCTTGGCATCCGAAATAAGAACAGCACTGGAATAAGCCTTCGGAATAATAAACTGTTTTAAGAAGATACAATTCGCGGCGCCTCGCAGCGGGCTTCATACAAACGAATTTCGCATTTGTCTTTGACATTTACTGATCAATCACTGTGAAATTTCCTAGTCATAATCCCAAGCCAAATACCTACGTCTTTGGTTTTTCCAAAATCTTGTAGAACGTTGTATTAACTAGAAATCGTTTTTGAAAACATTTTTATGAAAAACTAGAATCCTGTATAACTTTTGAACTATAAGATTTAAAACTTTAAAATTTCGTGGAGCTTGATCAGCAAGTGTCAAAAATAAGTGAGACATTCGTTTTAATGAAGCACGCGGAGAGGCGCTCCGAATCGCATTCTCTTGAAGTAATGGCGTCTCTGTTCGTTCTCTGACGTCTTTTACGTTCGTTTCCTTGGAATGTTTTATAATTTTTCTAGTTTTTTTTTTCCATAACCGTTCGCGTGAGGCAGTTTTTCTTTAACTGCACTGTACGTGTCCATTTAGGTTCTAAGGTGTGAGGATGAATTCCCTGCCAATGGCAAGCGGTAAGATGGCAGAAAGTAGTCGTGGAAATCATTTATTTATTTGTTTATTCAAACATTTGTAAACTAACAGGTTTGCCCCAAAACGTTTATAAACAAGTTAAAAATATACTTATATACAATTTAACGTTAAATGGTTACAGTGGATAGCATATATGACATTTAGTATTCATTATAATAATTTAAAAGTTCACAATTCAATAATAATAATTTAATTATGTAATGGTTCGGTAATTTAACAATGAATGATTCAAAAATCTGTCACTTGTTATATAATTGGACAATCCAAAAATAAAAGACAATTTCAGACATTTCCAGCAATGTTCAGCTCCGAGATCATTTGCAAGAAAAGGTGAAGCTGGCGTCCAAAAAACTTGGTTTACTCAACAGAGCGAAGCAGAACTTCACGTCGGGGCAAAGGTTTTTTACAAGCTCCCTGATAAGGTTTTCTCTAAGGACTACAGTATGGAGTTAGTTATTAGATTTTTGAAGGGTTGGCAACGCGCGAGTGATACCCCGTGTGTTTCAAGCGTCCGTAGGCCACGGTGACCCGGTTTGTATCTTCGGATGGCTAGATTGACGACTTTCATGCTTTGAAAGTTTTTAAATACATTGCGATTGAAATAGAAATACTTTCAACGCATGAAAGTCGTCAATCTAGACATCCGAAGATACAAAAACTACCAAAAAGCTGAAAGTTGGTAAAATTGTTCAAAACATAATTATAAATAAAATTTTACAATGGCGTTTTTAGGTGTCGGGCGACTAAGTTCAGAAACCATTAGTACTAAAAAACTGTAATTTGACATGGGTATATACCAATACATATGAATGAGGCCGACAAAGTGGTTAAATAAAATTTAAAAAAAAACATTGTGAAGGGCATTGATTTTCAAAGTGGGACGCGAACCCTCCTCCGGGGGGCGGGACGACATCCAAGAGGCGGCGCGGGCACTTTCTTCTGTTGAACCTGGAATTGTAAATCATGTCAAAAATATGTTCCGTCACGTTGGCTCTTCATATAACAAGGATGTGGAAACTTTTTTTTTAAATAAAATATCTAAAGAAAAAAAAAAACGAGTTGCATTCCGAGAGTGCCGGCAGAAGTGAAAACCTTTGCACACGATTCGCGCTTAACACTCAAATATGTCACAAGACATATCTTTGACATTGTCAAGAAATAATAATGTTTGTTTATTTACTTTTTTGACGTAGTATATTCGACATCGCAATCTGTCATAGAATTAAAATTCCATATCCAACCTCCCTGTACTACTCATAATCGCGAATACTAAAAATAAAAATTATAATAGGCGTGGCATTACGGTTTCCGTCTTACGAATTTCCACAATTAGGACACGTGACCTGACGCGAGTTTATCATTTTTTACCCATACCAAAAAAAGTGCACAACGCCGCTAAAGAAGTTTTCACTTTAAAAATTTGGACCTTATCATTATTGTAGTTTACAATTTGCGTGGCGGGACTACTCGCTGCCATTTGCTACGCCGAGGGGCGTATTTTTGGCAGTAAGGGGCGTAATAAAAGAACTTTCGGAACCCCTGGTTTAGGGTATCTACCTACTATCCTTCACGTAAAGTGGGGATGATTTTTCTCGTCTGCCCCATAGTGTGGGATGTCGTTAGACAGCTCGTTTTAAAATATTTAAGGTGTTTGTAAAACTTTTTTCGATTCAGCGATGCGTTTGCGAAATATTAAGCTTTTAAATATATTTTTTATTGGAGCCCAGTGTCCTTTCCAACACATTCAGCTAAATGGCTGATCTTGGGTGTGTAAAAAAAAATAATATGAGAGTAGCATATAACGAAATAAAATGGAAAACTAACCTAGACAAGTAAGCTTTACAACTTGCTGATTATACTCATACCAACCCAGACCAACTTAAAAAATGTAGTCGGAATAGTAAAAATTTCGTACAAATTCCATTAAAAGTAGTGTAAGTAAGTACTACTTGAAGTTGGTACTTGTGTAAAACAGGTATTAAATGTAAGTTTATGAACCATGTTACATTATACAACAATTTAATTAAAACATTCTGAATACTAATACTTATTAAATTAATAACAATATTTACGTTCGAATAACGCATAACGGCGCGGCGGGCACAGGGTCGGGTACAGGGGCCTGGCGACAGCAAATCGAAGTAACAAATCCAGCTAGGTAGTGTAGCTGCGCTCATAAGCGCATGCTGTTCGGATGTGTCTTTCGAACTACCTATACCTAGATTAGTTTGTGATTTGCACTTGAAGGTTTCGTTTTCAATTGAATTGAGTTTCGTTTGAAAAACTTTAAATTTAATATAGGTTCTGACCCTTTTTTTATTTAAATTTCAGTATTACGGTTACTACGGAACCCTACACTGCGCATGAACCGACACGCACTTCTCCGGTTATTTAGTAGTTTTTTATTTTTAATTAATTTTAAAGTTGGTCTTAGCTGTGCTTAAATACTTAAAGTAGCTGTACATAGCTCTATGAAACCTTTAGGTACACACCTTCTAAAACACTATAATAAAATTGAATCGTCATAGTGTTTTTCTTGGCGTCCTAACCTTATTATTGGCTAGCAGGATCAGTGACGTCAAAACACGATTTTTGTCATTTTACTCGGTACTATAAAAACCTTGTTTTGCCTACTTTTTTTATGGAATCTTTAGAACGAAAAGCTATTTCGCGATTATTTTAAATGATTGATAGGCATTCATAATATCTTAATATGCTCAAACCAGTTTTGTGACAACTATGTGAGTTTTTTATTTCTTGCAAGATGTACGCTTTGGCTGTCGCCGTCTCACTAGGCAGCAATTATATATCGATGTCTCTTTGCTTACGTCTCTGCAGAGGCGAACTCTTAAAATAATCGCTAAATAGACTTTTTTTAAAGATCAATGAAAAATTAGTGCAAAACAAGGCTTACGGTGACCGATTAATATCAAACGGGCCGCAAGCATATTTGCCACCTTAGTAGTATTAAAAGAAAAGGTTAATTATACATTTACTTTACTTAGGTGGCCGGTGCAGTAACTGCTGAAGGTGGAGGCGAGACAGCACTATGGCGTGCTGGTTCTCGCTTCCACACCGCATCAAAAGATGCTTGTGCAAGTGGGAGCGAGACAGCGCATCGTGCGGCATTATGGCGGGCCACTGCGTTATTGGTGCATGCTAGGCACCATCAAGTTGTCAATACTCATTCCGCACCAACTTCCCGAGCACTGTTACATTCTATTGGTGAGTATAGTACACTCATGTAACGGCTGTTTCAATAAGGGCGCGTTCGTTTTAGGAAAAGTAATCATTATTTTCGTTAATTTTTTCACCTGTCATTTTTCGTTTAGCATTAGTATCGATAATAACAAAATTTTAGTATCATATGTCCAACTGTCACGCGTTCGTTTACGTTATTTCTGTTATTTTTGTCACTTTTGCCACCGATGAAAAATTAACTTTAAATCCATATCCAGAGGTAGGGTTTTGGTGTTAATCTCTGCCTCTAAATATTCAATGTTTATGGTAGTGTGTGTACGTCAACCGTTCGTTTTGTAACCAATAATTAGGTTCCAAAGCTAAACGAACAATATGTGACGGTGGCAAAATTGGCATTTTCAAAAGCGTGAAAAGTATTAAACCTATTATCCTAAAACGAACACACTCTATGAGTGTATTTTATTTAAAAAATATATGTTTTGATTGCATTGTAAATGTTCCGATTAAATATGCAATAAAATATCAGCCAGACGGACCTTCGAACTCTGATGACAGGCCATTGCGGTTTTAATGAAATTTTCCATGACTTTAACAAATATGTAGCTGTATTCCACCAATGACTTTTTGTATTTCGGCCTTGAACTCAGGAATTCTTTCTGGTTTATTTGCATGAGATTTCACAAAACCCCAAAGTGGCCAGTTGACGTATGAATTCCGTGGAAGTTTTGGTCTGGCAATAAATCGATTGTTTCGTGCGCGTTGTGGCAGGTGGCGCACCGCCCTGCTTGAACCACATTTCGTCAATATCCATGCCGTCCAGTTGGGGCCACAGAACTCTGTTATCATCTTTTTGTAACGAAAATTTCGAAATGTTTACGAGCGGTCTCAATGTAACTTCCTTCGTTTTTGTCATGAGTTTTCACAATGACAACGCGTTCTTTTGTGTAGCACTCCATTTTAACAATAAACACAATCATAGGTGTCAAATTTCAGAGTTGCCACTCGCACGAAATAATAATTTTACAAAATTTAAATAGTGAACTCTTATTCAGACACCCTTTATTATTAGCTATTATTCTTAGTTATTACTATCATTGATTTATTAATATGTCTCCATTTATAATTACATCTTCTTTAATATACTTTATACATGACCTAAGGGACCCTTATTTGGTCTGGCCCAGCACCCAGGACAGTTGCACGACATTGACTGCGATGCAATATTTCTCTGTCTACGATCGGGGTTAGTCATTGCAACGAACGTTATTTGATAGTGGTTTACGTGATCGATATAGTATTATCTGGGAGCTGAATATATATATATATCAATGTTGATAATAAAGTGGTAGAAAGATGGGCTGCTACATCAAAGATCTCGAGTTCGATTCCTGGCGGGAGCAACCAATATTGTTACAATTTGTAAATTGCAAAGTTGTCTCGACTTAGGCTTACTTATCACGTTTGTAGGACGGAATACTATCAGTGAGACGTGACATACGTCCGTAATATTTCTGACCACCCCTTCTGACTGATGTCTTGATTGGATAGGTATGTATAAAAAATGAACCGAACTACAAAACGGCATCCATACTAATATTATAAATGCGAGAGTAACTCTTTCTGTCTGTCTGATACCTCTTATACCGCTGTACCGATTAAGATGAAATTTGGCATTGAGATAGTTTGAGTCCCGGGGAAGGACATATGCTACTTAAAAACGTCAAGTGTGAGTTGGGTTTTTTAGTTGCAGTTGCCGTTGAAATCCTACACCGATAACCGAATTCAGGGCGGATGGAACCGCGGGCAAAAGCTAGTACTAAATAAATATACGTGTATGACGTTCATTTGCAAACTTGTGTGTGTAAATTTGTTAGTGTTACAGGTTTTTGAAGCAATCCCTTTTTAAATAGACAAAGTTATAGATAGACACGACTTGTTGTCTTAAAGCCATTATTAAGATTTGATTTAACCGAAAACAATGGTTTTCCTTACAGCATGGTCACAAGTAGACATCTTCACGGAAGATGCGGTGACAACAGCAGTGGAATGCTGGCAGTGGCTCACGACTGCTAGACCTGACCTTGAGCTAAGGTTGCTACAGGAAATATTTTCAGCATGGCAATGTACAGTGGACAGAAGAATGGGGTTGTTCTCGGATCAGTTTGAGGAGATTAATCCTTTGGCTGCATATGAAGGTAATAAGGTAGATGCTTAATGGATCTGAGTTTGAATTTTAAAATCTTTCTCCAAGGTTTATCAACAAGGTAGATGGTAAATGATATTCCAACTAACACGGAGGTGAAATTTGCAGCTCTCCTTTAAGCTTTAATATCTATAGGGGTTTATCCTAGAAATATAACAATACATTCTAAAAATAGCTTATAACTGGTAACATTTCTGAAAATCTCTTTGCACAAAGAAGAAAACAAAAATATCAATTGGCGGCGCCTTAGTTTCTAGCGACAATTAAATCAATAGTTATCTAGTAAATTAGCTTTTCTTCTAGGTTGTAAATTGGAACATCGTGCCCCATTCGTGGCTCCTCACGCAGTATGGGTTAGATATCTGTGCGAAGTTGCCGAAACCGCTAAATACAACAGTCTGGAAAAGGTTGAAATGTTAGCCAGCCTGCTTCATAGGTCAGTTAAAAAGTATTTTTATAGCTGATTTCAGTTATACAGCTTTATTGATGGCTTTTTTAAGGCTGAAATATTTCTGCATTGTTACTAGTGTTATAGTGACTTCATTATTTTGGATCTTCATTAGTTTTTTTTTTAATTTACAAATATTTTTTTTATTTTAAAGTATCGAAGTAATTATAATTTTATTAGTGTTATATAGCTTTTTTGATGTCTTTTAAGGCTGAAATTTTCTTGCATTGTTACTAGTGTTATAGTGACTTTATTATTTTGAATCTTCATTAGTTTTTGTTACTTACCTCCCTTTTTTAAAAAAGGTATCAAAGTAATAATTCTTTTCAGAACGCTTCCTATAACTGTTGGTGAAAAACGTGATCATATAAATCGACATGTCGATGCTGTGGGAGTTAGATTTAGGTGAGAAATAATTATAATATTTCTCTTATACCTGTAGCAAAGTTTAATTACTGGATCAACTTGGTCGTTCAACAAAGCAACGCTAAAAATGCAAATAGAGTCATTTTTATCAGAATCTTCTGAATTGTAGCACCTTATAATGCTTCTTATTTAAACGAACCACCAGCTCTTAAGGGACGATAGACGCCAGTGACCTTGATCAAGTATAAAGCAAGCTAAAACCATTCCAAGCGTGCTGTCATAAGGTAAAACTTTGCACATCACGTTTTATGTTACTTCTACCTAGCGCGACATGGTTTTGGTTTTTTTTTGTGTTTTTAAACAAAAGAAAATCGGCGCTATTTTAAAATTTTATCCGATTTTAATATGAAACAATGTGTATTTAAATAATAATTGGGTGCCCTGACTAAATATCGAGATCTACGACCAGTAAACTCAATGTTGAGCTTTTTTTAAATTTTTTTTTAATTTCTTAACTTTTTTTAATAATTAGTTTGATTTTTTCTTTGTTATTGTCTTTTTGGCATTCGTAGTATGTGCCACTTCTGCAGTCTAGTATAATAAGATTTGGGATATTGGCATTGGCCTACATTTTATTTTTTTAACCGACTTCAAAAAAGGAGGAGGTTCTCAATTCGGATGTTTATATTTTTGTTATATATGTTCCGTGATATAAAGATAGATTTGCAAAATTATTTTTTTGTTCTATAAGATAAAGATGCACTAAAAAGGTCATAATAATTACTTATTTCCAGAAACTGATCTATATTACAGTTTGAAGTTGGTGTCTATGTACCTAACCGTTTATAACACACTTCATTTGCATGACACCAACTACAAACTGTAATTCAGATCAGATTTTCGGAAATAAATAATTATTTTTACCTTTTTAGTGCATCTTTTTGAATACGTTTTTTTTTTATTGTTACTTAGAAACTTACTAGTTCTAAAAAAGTCTACTGCTGGACTTACGACATCTTGAAATTTTTTTTTGTTCAAAAAATTCATTTTAAAGTCGACCATTTTACATTACAGACTATTATCATGTGGACTATCATTGTTACAAGGCGATATACTACCCCGTTCTTTAGCCCGTAACATACTAAGGGAGCGTGTGTACAGCGCATGCTTGGACTATTTCTGTAGAGGGCTGCAATGCCCTTCAAAAAGTTCTGGAGCTTTGAGAGAAGATATCATCTCGCTAATAAAGTTCTGGCAACTGATGCATTCGGATAAGAAGTATTTGAAGAGTAGCGATGTTGGGGGTAAGTTTATTTGAATTTGACATTGATTTATCTATCTATAAATAGGAAAGAATAACTGACAAACTGGCTAATATATGAACGCACAGCCCAAACTACTGGGTCTAGAGATGTGAAATTTTGCACAGAGGTTCCTGTTATAACGTAGGCGAGCGCTAAGAGAGGATTTTGCAAAATTCATCCCCCATGAGGATAAAGCGGGGGTTGAAAGATTGTATGCAAAATAACTGCATAAACATTGGTATTTGACCTTTTAGTTGAAAATTGATTGACGTATTTTATCGTTTTCGAAAAATCATCTCATTGAAGGCAAAATAGGGGATGAAAATTTGTATGAAATACTAAATGGATTAAATAATACACTGATTTTGTAAATATTAGGTATGTCTTAGTATTAATAAATGTATAATTATATAATATACAACCACTGGTTACCCCTTTCTGGGGAATAAAACCATGAAGATGTCAGTATTTATGTTTATAATATTGTATCATTAATCATACACTTAACAATGTTTGAATTTATCAGATAATGTATTAATAAATTATAATTTTTAGGAATTTATATAAATTTATATTTTTATTATTGATAATTACATATACTACTTAAAATTTAATGTTTAGGGTTCCATGTCCGTCCATTCGTCCGTCCGTCTGTCACCAGGCATGTATCTCATGAACCGTGATAGTTAGACAGTTAACATTTTCACAGAAGATGTATTTCTGTTGCCGCTATAACAAAACTAGAACAAGAAATACAAATTAACAGACTAAAATAAGTAATTAAGAGGGCTCCCATTATTGAAATATTAACTTATTAAAAATAAATAATCAAATTAAAATAAAACAAATATTTAAGGGGGGCTCCCATACCACAAACGTGATTTGTTTGTCGTTTTTATAGATAATGGAACGGAACCCTTCGTGCGCAAGTCCGACTCGCACTTCGCTTTTTAATAGTGTACAGTGCAACAAACTTTCGATCTTGGGTGTTTGGTCACTAGTGTCTTTGTGAATTACACTATTTCAATATGGCGACGTATTGTTAATTTTTGGGTTAGAATAGTTGGTTACACTAAAGCTGTTCTTAAAAATAACAAAAAAAAATATTATTTAGATAAAGATTTTAATAACCGTATCATAAATTATATGATATGATATACACTTACCTGCTTTTTCCATAGGAACGTTTAAAAATAATTGAGTACATTTGATACATTTGTAAGGCTGTGGGACTAGCATAGCTTAACTAGTGAGTTAGGTTAGATGATAATACTAGTATGAAGATATAAAGTTCAATGATGTTCCCTTATTAAAAATAAACGTATTATTATTCATTAATTATATGATATACACTTGCCTGCTTTTTTCATAGGTACTTTAAAAAATAATGAAGTACGTTTTTAATACATTTATAATGATTTGGGACTAGCATAGTTTTACTAGTGAGTTAGGTTTAATGATTTAATAATAATAATTAATACTAGTATGATAATTTAAAGCTCTATGTTTTTTCTTTATTTTTTATTTAATTTTTTAAAAAATTGTTTTTCTTATACAATATTCTATGTATGAGTATATTGACTTGTTTTTCGGATGTTAGGCACAGGACTTTTAGGCTTTTGGTGTTTATTTATTTTTTGTTTTTTTTTTTTCTACAGGTGAATTTGAATTAATGGGCCCAAGTAGTCAGCAGAGCTTTTACACTTCAAACTCGCCGTTAGACAATCGCTCATCTTTGAACAGTAGCGACATTGGCAACCGACAAACTTCGGGATGGATTAACACTGTAGGTAAACTCAAACATAACGCCCTAGAATGATGTCCTAAACTAAGCAAAACATGTAATACGAGGGGATATCAAAAAGTAATGATAATCTAGAATACTAGAAATATTTCTAGTATTCATAAAAATCGAAAAAAAATAGACAGCTTGCTTCAACCTTCAGTAGTAAGTACAGGTTAAAGGTATTTAAACACACAGTCACATTTTGAAACTTCATTCATTTTATGTCAAAGTCAGAGCCGTCATCAAAACTTCTGCATGAAAAATGTTCTTATGTTTTATATCGATTTATTACTACTTTTTGATCACCTAGTATGTATACTAGATAACGGATTATAATATTTAGGGGCCGTTTAATGATCACATAAGGGCCTCTAGGGGGAGGGGAGCCTCAAATATCTCTAGGTCTTATAGTAAGAAAACACTCCTACAGCCATTTTTACGTAATATTTTACTACGAATCGAATTGGCCAAAGTCGTCTTGACGTCAACGGCCTCTTAAACACTTAATTTAACTTTGTAAATATGTGTGCATTTAATGCATAGAAAATACTAGAACACTAATGGTCATCACATTAATGTTTGCCTTGTGCGAGGATCGAACCCATGCCCCTGGGATCCGCAGAAAGTACTTGTCTATACAGAGCCAGAAAATAAATAAAGATATAGTCTTTAATTTTTTTCAACCAGAATTGTACCTTGACAGCTTAAGTGGCAGAGCACGAAGATGTTATCTTAGTGTTGCAGGTTTAAATGCGGGCTTAAGGTCAAAACTTTTGTCTTTGCTATTAAAATAAAGTAATTATTATTTACCATCACGACACTTATCCCTACAGGGATGATTAGAGATATTTCAAATGTAACGTTCGCAATATCCACGTTTTACTTATTATATTTCGTCCTACTAATTTGATAGGAGGTGAGAGCCTATCGCGGTACGCAACGCAATACAGTCGAATCTACTTTAAATTGTAACAATATTGGTTGCCCCTGCCGGGAATCGAACCCGGGACCTTCGACTGGTAGCCCAACGTTCTACCATTTGCGCCACACGAAACGAGAAATATGTGTTTATATTTTCAAAAGCCAGGATATGATTTCTTGAATCACTTCACTACAAGAATCAAACTCTACATGTAAACAAATAAATTTTTGCCCTGTTCAATATATATGATTGTTGTTGTACATATTTGGACTAATTTTAGGTACCAATGTCGACAGCAACTTTAAGTAGCGGTGCGGGCAGTATAGCGGGCAAGCGTTCGAACCGCAGCGTCAAACCGCCTATCAAGAATCAAGACACCTACGTCATAGACTACGTTCGAAAGAGAAACCTTATTTTGGAACTTATGGTGAGTGTGCCATACTAGCTTGATTACTATGCAACCTCATACCCGAGGTATCAAAAAGTGCTGGGCCGCGTAACGGAGAACTCCCCTCCTGGCGCTGACTCACCTTCGGGTTCGAGGCTCACGCTGGGCGAACGGACGACCCCAAGAGCGACAACCCAAGCTGAGGCTCCTCTGCGGGGAGCTCTTGAGCGTTGGGCGCTATATGGGCTGAGACTTCTTTAGATTCTCGCCCCAAAAGCCCGTTGGAGCAGTAATGGCTGCATCAGCCAACTGCAATAGTCAGTCAGAAAAAAAAATTTGCTTGATTGAAATTTCACGTGTCAGTTATTCTATTGGAGTGGATTTCGAAAAATTTTCGTGGCTCCATCTTTAATAAAGCACAGTTTTAGTTGCTTTAAACATGATTAGTTACAGGCTCAATGCTCTATCGTATTAACAGGGTAATTAATATGGGCCAGCAAGCTAATTTCTGTAATACTATCGATGTGCATGTAAATGTTCTAAAAATAAGTCATTTATGCCATAATGCCGCTCTGAAACTTAATTTTTTTTCTGTATGGAATGTACCGCTTTTACCGTTTTGTAGTCACATAATGATTTAACCAACTTTCATTACGAGCAAATGTGATGCACGCTTTAAACATTTGCACAAGTGTTGAAACATCGGTCACTTCCAGATTTTTTATTGCATTAAATACAATAAATGAAAATCATTTAGGAACGCAATGCACTAGACAAAACAAGTCTTATAACATATATTTCTTTTAATCCTTAAGGTGCTATAGTTTAGTCACAAAATTTGCACAAAAACGGCGTAATTACGCGATTTAGCCTATATTGCATTCTTAATTAGACCGCATTTGGGAAGGCGAAACGTTAGAAGCCGTGGAGCTCAGTGGACCGATGACCTTGAAAGGTTGGCTGGATGCGGAAGGTTGGGAATCAGCAGAGAGGGCGTGCCATGGAGGAGGCTTATGATCATCATTGGACTAATATAAGCTAACATGATAATCGTAATAACCTTATTATTTTGTTTAATAGCTTAGCTTTTTTTTAT
Organism: Apoda limacodes; assembly: GCA_946406115.1. Classification (NCBI taxonomy): domain Eukaryota; kingdom Metazoa; phylum Arthropoda; class Insecta; order Lepidoptera; family Limacodidae; genus Apoda; species Apoda limacodes. Next base: position 18,196,368 of record OX291559.1, read on the forward strand.
TTTTTAGGCTGTTGAAATAGAGTTCCTAGTGACATGGCATAACCCTCACGCACGGCCCGAGCAAGCAGTGCCAGGTGAAGACAATATAGCGACCTGGCGAACCAAGCCTAGCACCGAAAAAACTTGGAGGGACTATTCCAAACTGGCCTGGGAAATAAGCCCTGTATTAGCAGTGTTCTTACCAGAAAGGTAGGGGGATAGAAAACATTTTTCTTTATAAACTGTTAAGTATGTTAATCGAACTAATTGAAATCCAGAAAAATGTAATTGTTAGATAAAAGGCTGCCAAAAAACAAGGTAATAAAACTTTTGCTTACACCTAACATCTACCGTAAAAAAAAACTAGTCATGACATGATTTCCTTTCCGCAGATTGAAGAACGAAAGTATAGTAACGGAGATCAAAAGAAAAGTGCAAGCGCAACCAACAGCTGTGTGTCACGTGCCCCAGGCTCTTAAATATCTAGTCACCACAGAAACTTTGCTTAGTGACGCACATGAGGTGAGAACTGAAACAAAACAATTATGACTTTGGTCTCAATATTTTTCCTTTATTATTAATTTATTTTACTAAAAGAACAATAGTGTTCTAGACAAGTGTAGAGGGTTATGTTTGTTTTAAACTTTGTGTTTGCAGTTGGTGCATATACTGACATGGGCACGGGTCTCGCCTGTAGAAGCTCTGTCGTACTTCAGTCGCCAGTACCCGCATCACCCACTGTCTGCACAAGCGGCAGTGAGCACGCTAACTTCGTACCCTTCTTCCGCAGTACTCGCCTACATACCGCAGCTTGTGCAAGCTCTGAGGCACGACACTGTGAGTATAACTCTAGTATTAAGGGGTATTTAGCAACTAACTAACTCCACTATTAGATATTTTTGATTTCCTATTTAAACAATAGTAGATTATGCAAGTGAAAAAAAAGGGAATTTATTTCGAGGGACTAAGTTGGATCCCGAGTGCAGCGAAGGATGCTAGAGTAGAATCCCGAGCGAAGCGAGAGATTCTAAAGTAGAACCCTGAGCGGAGCGAGGGTTACAAAGGAGTTTGAAATTATTTTTTTTTACGTTTTGTTAACTCTTATAGCCACCATTATACCATTGGCTGCGAGAAATAAAAAGTATCATTATCACGTTTTTGGTATATACTCGGTAATTATTACCGGGTGATAAAAGAACAGTGACATGAAACAACCACTATCACAATTAAAACAATTGTTCCTAATTTAAAATGTTTTTATTCACTCAAATATTCAAAGGGTAGTAAAGAGTAAAAGTGAGTTTTATTCAATGTTATCGACAAATAAAATGTCCTTTTTCGAGTGGCAAAGGTAAATAGGTAATTTCAATAATGTACTACATAATTACATATACATTAACAGTCATAAGCTAGTTTTTGAACATTTTATGTTGTTTAAAACATCTATGTGTTTTTATTCGCATTATAGCAGAAAATTCTAAATAAAGATACTCTAAAATCTCATATCAATCTTATATATGTATGTCAGAAAATATATATAACATTCCTAAAATAGCAATGCCTAGTGTTATTTTTTCTATGTAGTACATTATTGAAATATGCTTTGGTGATCGGTATGGACCGCCAATTTAGCGCAAGAAAACCACAAATCGATGTCCTCTACATGTAGCCTTTTGGTACACAGACAGGTACTTTTGATTATAACAATCATTTTGAGCGGCAGTTCTTAAAAATATTCTCCTTAGGGGAGGAGTTATAACGACATTATTTTTTTAAAGGTTACATATTTAGCCGTTATGTTATGATGCGACATTACATCCGTAAATTGGCGCATAGGCACGACCAGGAGAAAATTAAAGAACAACACGAAGCGCTATCTATTTATTAACTTAAGCATCTAAGTATTCTCGTTAATCAGCGTCTTCTTTTTGTTTCGAGAAAAATATATTGTAACAGGTAAACGATTTTCGAATTTCAAGCAAATTACGCTAGAAAAGAAAATCAATGTACAACACTGAGCGCCATCTATTTGTTAACTTCAGCTACTAAGTACTATTTTTAATCAGCGCCATCTAGCGGAATAAGTTTATATTTCCTAATAAAAAAATTACAGAGAAATTCGTAAAGTTTTTTTTTCCAAGTGGACACACTGAAAGTGCTTAGTATACAGATACATAATTGTCCTTTCAGATGGGCTACGTTACAGAGCTTATAAAATCTCTAGCTAAGAAATCACAAGTGGTGGCGCATCAACTGATATGGAACATGCACACAAACATGTACAGTGATGAAGAGATGCATCACAAGGACCGTAAGTACTTCATTATTTCCCTGTCCAATCCTTACATACAATTCGAACCACGGCTCTTGGGGTTTCAAGGTTATATGGTGCGCAGGTACACTGAGACACATAAGTGTTAAAATATAGTTAATATTTAAATTTCTTTAACACATTTTTCACACAAGTGTATTTGAAATTAGCCAATCAATTAGGCTTCCGGTGCAAATGAAAACCAATCGGTGATCGCGAGAAGACACATGCGCGGTTACAGACCAATAAGTGAATATGATGTGCGCGTATGACCTAAAAAACCCAATATCCGTGATTCAAACTATAATTCTATGGAGAATTTGCAAAGATTGTTTATTTTTCTATCTTGGTCTTTTTCTATTTTATCACTTATTATCCTAAAGCTGGCGAATTAAGACTTATGAAACATATATAAAGCTACCTTATTATAAATACACTGTAACAGAGACAGTGCTGGTGCGATAGGCTCACCCACTTGTCTCTTTCTCACTCTGCAGCGGTTTTACAGTCACACTGCCTAGATTTATTTATTTATTAACTGACGCCTGTCCAGAATAAAATGTTTCATAAGTATTATATGTATATCCCGAAGCGAAACTGTGTACCTAAATAAAACATTTCTATCCGTTTGGTAGTTTTCGATTCTCACTAAAAAAAATAGACTAAATTTATTTGAAATGTTTACTTTTGGTTCTAAGTTTTCGGGAATATATAAAACAATTTCCTTTTTTTACATTCGGCTTTGTTGTTTAATTTTAGCGGCGAGTTCTACTTGCGTTTCTATATTTTTTTTATATTCCATAGGCTTGTTTTTTTTTATTTCTTTCATTACAGCGGCACTGTATGACATCCTAAACGGCTTAACAAAAAGCATAGTGGATTCCCTGTCTGGCCCTGCGAAATCTTTCTACGAACGCGAATTCGATTTCTTCAGTCAAATAACGAACATCAGCGGAATTATTCGACCGTTTCCGAAAGGAGCTGAACGAAAAAGAGCGTGTTTAGAAGCACTGAAAAATGTCAAGGTAACCAATAATACCAAGTTTAAAACAAAATTCGAACATTGCTGCCATCTTGTTATGGTTTTTAGCCGCCATTTTTTAAAACAATAACTCTATATATATCCATGGCTCAGTGGGTAATGACCCAACTGCTGAATCGAAAGTTTTGCGTTCGATTCCTGCACAAGACAATCATTTATATGATGAACATTTGTGTTTTGCTTATGCTGGGTGTTTTCTATGTATAATATATATGTATTTACAAAAAAGTTTATATATATATATATATATATATATATATATATATATATTTGTATCCATTGTCTGGTATCCATAGTACAAGCTTTGCTTATTTTGGGACCATATGATACTGTTTGTAATAACCAAATATATTTATTTATTTATTGTTATTATTCCAGTATATATATGGAATTACCTATTTCAGGTCCAACCAGGATGTTACTTGCCTTCAAATCCAGATTCAATGGTTTTGGACATAGACTACAAGAGTGGTAAGTGATCAATGTTCATTGTCCAATAGCTCTACAAGAACTTGCATTATTATGACCCTGGCATTATTATCTTTCATTACTTTAAATAGGGAGTTACGACTTACTGGACATAATTATGAAAAGTCACCTTAGGGGCTATCTATATAATACGTAACGCGCTGAGGGAGAAGGTGGTCATGCAATTTCATACTAAATTTGGGTAAAAAGCGTTACAAAGGGGGAGGGGAGGTGGTTTAAAATTACGGAAATTTACGGAAAAATTAAATGGATGGCCCCTTAGTCTAAATATATTAAATACCATAACAGAAGCATTTTTGCGACGATGGGCTCTTATGAAGTGGATGTCCCCTATATGATGTGGGTGTGTATCCAGCCAGATGTGGGTGTGTGTCTCTTCAAGACATAAAATCTGTGACGTTATGACTTTACTCAGACCTGGCGCACTGTGAACTGCTGGCCGTTAGCGGCACCCAAATTAGATGCCTGGCGCACGCCGCGACGAGACGTGTGAATCCAAAGCATTGCGCTACTACCGCGCCGTCGTGACTGCCATGTGAAATCATCGTGTCATAAGTTATTACTCTTAGTTGCTCGATACGATGATATATTTAGCGTTGTTGTACAGTCCGTGTTCGTAATTATATTACTCACCTTATAGCGCTACTGGTAGGGGGCGTCGCGGCGAGACTAGGAACCTAGGCGTCGGTCTGTGTTTATGTTATCTACAAAGGACCAAGGTCAATATCACACCACGTGAAAGTCAATGCGTCATCGCTTATCTTTGCCCAACAAGCGTTATATATATTTTTTATTTATTTGTTTAAAATGATGTAGGTTTCATTTAATTAGTTTTATCATTTTAGGTATACTCTTATAGGATTTTCGCATTTTTAGACTGTATTCTGTGCATTTAGGTTTCTGTCACGTAAGGAAATGTGTTAATATCTCAAGAAACATTTTTTTAAAACAAATTGTGCTTAAGCATAGATAAATCTTTAGTCCTAGTAATACATTTTGTAGTAGGAATAGATTTAGTTCGGATTCATATACCCCTCGAAATCTTCCACATTTTGTTTTAAATTTTCTAGGTACACCTATGCAAAGTGCTGCGAAGGCTCCATATTTGGCCAAGTTCAGGGTTCGAAGGTATGGCATAGACGAAATGGAAACCGTAGCTATGGCCATCGCATCAGGCGAGGATCCGCCCATCGTAAGTTAACACCATACTCACGTAACCACACACAGTCTTTTTTTGTAATTGTCATTTACATGTTGACATTGAAGTAATTATTCTGTTTTAATTTATTTATTTATATCTTGTTCTCATCGATATAAACAACAAGATATGCACTTTCCATACTGTCACCGTACCGAAACGTGTTCACATTAAAATAAGCTTGAAGGATTCATTCCAAATCTGTGACGATAAGGACAACAATACAACGTAAGCTAAGTCGGACAGCAATGCATTCTAAGGTATTCACGAAAAATTTCGGTCTAAATTCGGTTATCGGTAAAGGATTTCAACGGCAACTACTCAGTTACACAAAAAAAACCGTCTCACACTTGACGTTTTGAAATAGCCTCTCCTTTCCCGGCACTCAAACTTTCACTGCCAAATTTTATCTTAATCCGTACAGCACAGCGGTGAAACGTGAAGAATTAACAGACAGAGTTACTTTCGCATTTATAATATTAGTATGGATATACTATTGTTGAATATTACTTCAAAATTATGATATTCTAACGAGCTCTTACCTTTTTTCAATTCGTAGTAATTATATGTACATCTATATATAAAAATCTAGTAACGTATGTTAACCTTAAAAAACTCTGAGACCGGCTGGACCTATTTGGATAATTCCTTTTTTTTGTTGTGTTATTGTTAGAGCAAGGTTTTTATGTAAGAAAAAAAGGGTCAAGTGCGAGTCGGACTCACGTACTAAGGGTAAAAGGTATATATGCACGCTCTGACCCAACCGCATAGCCCTAAATCGGCTCTAAGACTTCTCTAGTATATAAATACAAATATGTAGTAGTTACCACATTCAATAACCAGTCTCTGCTAGCGGTTTACTAAAGTTATTTACTACATTCATTTTTACATTCTAGGAGGAGGGAAAAGATCGCTACACTTCAATAGCAGCAGAGTCATGGCAGGCGGCCATATTTAAAGTGGGCGATGACGTCAGACAAGATATGTTAGCTTTACAAGTGATATCGCTGTTCAAAAATATATTTCAACAAGTTGGACTTGATTTGTATTTGTTCCCGTATAAAGTGGTCGCCACTGCACCGGGTGTAAGTTTAAACTCATAGTTACAAATTTGGTATAGCACGGAGCAGGAAGAATTTCGTTCAATTACCGGTCACTATTTATCTCTGTTGCACGCGCATAATTATTTGCCGTCGCACTCGCACAGATGCGATGACCTCTCATGTTCGGATTATGGTCTTGAAGGTCAACTTTTATTTTCTACATGTATTTCAGTTTGGTGTTTAGATTATGGTCTTAAAGATCAACTTGTATGTTTAAATGTATTTCAGTGTGGTGTTCGGATTATGGTCTGAAAGATCAACTTGTATTTTTACATGTATTTCAGCGTGGTGTTCGGATTATGGTCTGAAAGATCAATTTGTATTTTTACATGTATTTCAGTGTGGTGTTCAGAATATGGTCTTTAAGATCAACTTGTATTTTACATAAATCACAGTGTGGCATTCAGATTATGGTCTGAAAGATCAACTTGTATTTTTACATGTATTTCAGTGTGGTGTTATAGAATGCGTTCCAAACGCTACTTCGCGAGATCAACTTGGGCGACAGACCGATATTGGGATGTACGAATACTTCATTAAGACATATGGAGACGAGACAACTAGGGAGTTTCAGGTAATTTCTATTAAATAATCCTTTTTAAAGCGTAAAGATGATATACATACGTACAAAATATTTTCGTAGTTCAAAATAAACCTTTCGAGATTAAATTTTCGATTAAGAGTGGTAAGGAGAAAATTTCTAACGAGAGGCTTTTTATAAGGCTTTAGTGACTCAAGTTTGTAATTTCTCGCGGTGTCAAACGCCATCTTTTATCAGAGAATTAAAAAGTTTTGGCTAAATTTAAAACTTAAAACTGCTAGCTTGGCGCGTAGTTCATATATTGAACCACCGATGGCGCTTTTATTTATTTTGACTTGATAGAATAGACAAAGTACGTAGAGTGCGCGCGGTGCGCACAGAACAGGTTTCACAATAATATGTTATTATCACCCATGGGTTATATGAACGCCCGCTTTGCCTTGAGGAAAATCTTACTAAAAAAAAGCCCGTGGGTGTAATTTAGTACCCGCTTTACCTGAACATAATGACACTGTTTACCAGTAAGTGTGATAAAAAATATTTTGCGTCACACAAGTTATATACAAAGGGCCCATCCATTTGATACTTAATGTGACTAGGACTCTATATTAATATCTGTCTCCCTGTAAACATTTCGGTCCCGATTCTGTTAAAAAAAAATAATTGCAATTTTTACAAGAGACAATTCAAGATAATTAGCTATCGTACCAAAGGTGCGATGAATTCTATAATTTTCTAAATTTATTTTAGAGAAGCCGTGATTGATAGTTTCATAATTTAGAAGTTTACTACGACTATTATCGTTGTTTGTAGGCTGCGAGACGTTGTTTCGTGACGTCAATGGCGGCGTACAGCGTCATAGGCTTTCTGCTTCAAATCAAGGACAGGCATAACGGGAACATCATGCTTGATAAGGAAGGACACCTCATTCATATAGGTTTGTACAAATATTTTGGTTGATAATTAAGCTTATAATTTTTATAGCAATTCCTTGATGATAGAAAGAAAGTCGGAAAATCGGAAAATTTGTGATTTATGGACACCCCTTACTTATAATCGTATATTATCAGCCTTATACGTCCCCACCGTTGGAACACGGCCTACCCTCAACGAGCATTATTTGGGCCATAAGTCACAATAAGGGCCCAGCGCGGAATTTGTACTTTACGTACGTCTTTTTTGTGACGTATGCCGGTTTTTCATGATTTCTTTACCGAAAAACCAGGTATAAATAATCAATATGCTTGAGAAAATAAGAAAGACTGATTGGTACGCGCCGGACTCGAACATCTGCCACTCAGGAAACAAGGTGAAATCGAAACCCCTGACCCGCCACTGACCGTATTTTTTTATATTATTGTAAAAATTGGGTTTTCTAAGGGTCGGCAACGCGCGAGTGATACCCCTAGTGTTTCAAGCGTCCATAGGCTACGGTGATCGCTTACCATCAGGCAGAACGTAAGCTTGTTTGCCACCTTAGTGGTATAAAAAATTTATATGTATATGTTATATTCATACACTTTATTGTGGTCACCTGGGGCTGCCCGCACCACACAATGTTAAATGTTTTATAGCCCGCACTACTTCGCTAATTCGTTCCTTTAGGTTAAAGAACCGAAAAATATTTACTTTTTACTTTCTGTTGTCTTCATAAATTCTTTTTGTTTAATTTAAGTTTAAAAATAAGTATGATACGAATTTGATTTACTTTTTATATATTTATTTAAGACTAATTTTACCTCAAAAATCCTTGAAATTTGTGGTTTTACGAGTCCCTTTTAATAATCCAATGAATTCCAATCCGGTCGAGTTTTACACTTACGTGTACAAAAGTTACACCCACGAGTACCTTAGATCTGCAGGGCACAAGAATTTTATTGCTTCGGTTTGTTCACATGACAGATGAGATGGTTATGGTGATGGGAGGCAAGATGTCGTGCGTACCATTTTCCATTCCATTTATATATTTTTTTAGATTTTGGATTCATGTTTGAATCTTCTCCGGGAGGGAACCTTGGCTTCGAACCGGACATAAAGTTAACAGATGAGATGGTTATGGTGATGGGAGGCAAGATGGTTCTGCGAACTCTGCGTGCAAGCGTTCCTAGCTGTTAGGTAAGAATAGTTTTTTACCGTCTACTAGTAATAAATTGTCTTGGTTTTCTGATGACGGGAACTACAATAGTTCAGTTCTATGTATAAATGTTTTTAATAATCAAACGATTTTATTATGATTATGATAGGGAGGGCATTTTCCAATATTTTAATTGGACGCTGTAAGAGAAAGGGAGAAAAGAAATGCCCTTGCTGAGTTTCTTGCCGGTTCTTCTCAGTACAAGGTCTCCCGCCCTGTAGACTTACGAACCGATGGCGTAGTGACATTCATAAGTGCTCAATTATTGTAGCCTAAACTGAATAAATTATATTGAATTTTGAATTTTTGATAGTTTTTCTAATAATTTTTTGGTCCTTCGAGTCGATGCAAATCTGACTTGACGAAATATAACGGAAGCATCAAATAACAGACATAATTATTAAGGTAGAAATTATTCTAGTTAGATACGAAAAACTGGAATCTTAAGTTATGGTTGTGCCATAATTAATTTTTCATATTATATATATTCTTTTTTTTTATGTCGGTTTACTTTTATGAGAACGTTTCAAAAATTGAACCTTAAAATTTTACTTAGTAAGTTTTTCCACTTTCTTACAAAAACTTCCTTCAAATCAATTATAGACTTGAATTATTGGAAACTCCTGCATGATTGATTTGAATACATACTTTTTTTTACAGACCTTATCAAGAAGCAATAATATCTATGGTATCTCTAATGTTAGACACTGGGCTACCATGCTTCCGTGGGCAGACGATACGGTTACTACGCTCCCGTTTTGCTCCTAATTCAACTGAGAAAGAGGCAGCTGCCTTTATGCTTTCAGTTATAAGAAACTCTTACCTAAACTTCAGAACGAGAACTTATGATATGATACAATACTATCAGAATCAGATTCCCTATTAAATTAATAATTTCTGTACTCATGTGCATACTAATTTATTATATTTATGTATTTAATAAGCTAATATCGTCCTTTTTTATATAAAAACTATAAGTACAAAGTTATTTGTATGCGTAGAAATCTTGGTGGATACTTTGTGGGCATGGAACTTATTTGGTTATGGTTACCATATTCAAGTATTTTATGAATGTTATAATTTATTTATTCTATAATAAGGATATCGGATTTCTTTATAAGTAGTTTTTTCAAATTCGTTACTATATCAATTATGAAAGATTTGTTATATTAATTTCATTGAAAATAGCTTCACTCTGTTAATAACTAAATGGTTAATAACTAATTACACTGAAAGTAATGGTTGATTCTCTAAATTCATTTTTATCGAGAATACTGTAGCTGTTCCTAATTTTTACCATTCTAAATATTTTACATAGAAACTATTAAAATTATAAGCAAACTATACAGTGTTTTTTAAATAAAAAGATAAATAAAAATAAGAAATCAATTACCGTCATATATTACGTTTATTGTATAATACTTAGATGAAGTGTATACTTAATTATAAATAAATATTTTCATAGCAAGGATGTAGTCAAGAGACGAACCTCTTGTTAGGACTTGAACCTTCAACCCTAAAATTCTGTCTCAGTGCTCTACCATTGAGCTATCAAGGTAAAATTCTGGCTAGCAAAAACTCCGACTACATCTTCGATCTGAAAATACGCTCGTTACAATCTTCATAAACACACAGCTACTAAGAACAAATGAATATACACATTGTATATTTATCATGTTTTTCTTTATTCTATTAAGATTTGTGTATTTGTAAAATTGATGAACAGAATTTCATATATCCCTAGTAGTTGTGTGTTTACTTAATGATAAAATCATACAAAGCTGTTTTTCCGTGACAATGTAACTTTTCTAGTTACTCAAATTTTTATTTCATTGTGTACAGTTCAGTTTATAAGCTATTTTCAAGAGTAATTACCAACCGTCTCGCTCGCAAGTTCGATGACTTCCAGCCTCCCGAACAAGCCGGTTTCCGAAGAGGCTATAGTACCGTACCCCACATACATTCGCTGCGGCAGATTATACAGAAGTCGGAAGAGTATAATCGACCCCTTTTGCTTAGCGTTTGTGGACTATGAGAAAGCCTTCGATTTGGTGGAAACATGGGCAGTGCTACAGGCTCTACAGAAATGCCGTATTGATCATCGGTATATTGAGGTGCTAAAATGCTTGTATGATAACGCCACCATGTCAGTCCCTCTCTAGGATCAGAACTCGAAACCGATCTGCAGAATGGTGTGAGACAGGGAGATGTAATATCTCCGAAACTGTTCACAAATGCGTTGGAAGATGTCTTTAAGCTTCTGGACTGCAACGGTTTTGGCATCAATGTTAATGGCGTACATTACCCACCTTCGGTTTGCCGACGATATTGTGGTCATGGCAGAATCGATGGAGGACCTTAGCACAATGCTCGAAAGCCCAACGAGTGGGCTTCAAGATGAACATGGACAAGACGAAAATCATGTCGAATGGCCATGTAGCACCCACTCCAATAACTGTTGGGAACTCTACACTCAAAGTTGTTGACGAATACGTATACCTGGGTCAAACTGTTCGATTAGGTAGGTCCAATTTGTAAAAGAGGTAAATCGCCGAAACCAACTCGGTTGGGCAGCGTCCTTAAAGACAAAAGTCTTCAACCAGTGTGTGTTGCCAGTGATGACTTACGACACTGAGACGTAGCCGCTAACTATGGACCTTATGCGAAAGCTCAAGGTCGCTCAGCGGGCGATGGAAAGAGCTATGCTCGGAGTTTCCCTACGTGATCGAATCAGGAATGAGGAAATCCGTAGGAGAACTAAAGTCACCGACATAGCTCACCGAATCGCAAAGCTGAAGTGGCAATGGGCAGGGCACAAAGCTCGAAGAACCGTTGGCCGATGGGGAAAGGTTCTCGAGTGGCGACCACGAACCGGAAAGCGTAGCGTGGGACGGCCCCCCGCTAGATGGACAGATGAACTTGTAAAGGTAGCGGGAAACCGTTGGTTATAAGTGGCACATTCGCACGGTGTGGAGAAAGTTAGGTGAGGCCTATGTCCAGCAGTGGATGTCAATAGGCTGATATGATGATGATGATGTGTACAGTTCGAAACACTGATCTTGGTATTACCAGTTCATCTACGCAAAAAGCAGTCTCCTATTTACCTATTGGTCCCTCAACGCGCATGCGTTTGCTTGCATTCACCGATTGGTTTTTCATTTGACTGGGGATCGGGATTAGCTAATTCTAATATCTAAGTACACTTAAGTAAATGTATAAAAAATTGTAATTTATATAGATATTACATCACTAATATTATAAAGGCGAAAGTTTGTGTGTTTTTTACTTCTTCACGCTCAAACGGCTGGACCAATTTTGATAAAATTGGCAAGGAGGTAGCTGACACCCTAGATTAACGCATAGACTACTTTTTATTGTGAAAAATTCTAAAATTCGTACAGAAATAATTGTAACCGAGCTTAAACAAACTATAGCTACAGCTTTAGCTTGCTATAGCAAACTTCATTAGCATAATTACTAAGGAGTTCTACTCCGATAACCTAATTTAGGGCGGGCGGAGCCGCTGGCAAAAATAAACTTAATTTTAACACGTATGTGACTCAGTGTATAAGCATGTCATATCACCATAAACCAAGAGAAACGTGGTTCGAACTGTAACTAAATTAGACAAAATTTTACAAATTTAGCTGAATGCCACACCCGCATCCGTTGTCAACAACACATTCATAGTATAAAGAGAGCAGTACGGTAACTCGGCCGTCTCTAAAAATAACACTACCTACATGCAGCCGATACAAAGCGCTAGCCGGTGTTTGTGAATGATTTAGTGAGAATGGACTAAGTTCTATGTAGGAGTGTGCGCTCAGACAGCGCAAGGCGTGTTTCTGTTGACGGGGAAATCTGTATAAAGATTTACTTATTCTCTATGTACTATGACAAAGCTAGCTACTTTTTTTAAAATATGTTTTTACAATACTAGCTAATCAGGCAGACGTTGTTCTGCCCTATGTGCTACAGCGCCCTCTAGGGCCGAGTTATAGCATAAATGGCAACAAAAAAACCCGAATATGAACTCGGATATTGTTTGACCGATCACCATGAAACTTGGCACATCAGTGTTTTATTTTTTACAGAGAACGCTTTTTTTTGGGTTGCCATCTACATATTGCTAACATCCATTTTTTGGTGTATTCATTTGAGGTTAGTCAAAACATGTCAAACAAAAAGAAACGTTTAAAATATCATTTAGGGATACTCTTAATATGAATGTAAACTTATTTAAAATTAAGAAATATATATATATATATATATATATATTTCTTTTATATATATATATACCTATATATATATATATATATATATATCAATTAATGCTTTGTGAATACTAAATTTATTTTTTGTGTACTTATAACCGACAATATATATATTGAATAATTTGTTACTTTTGATGTAGTTCAATATGTTTTATTTAGATTTCCAATTGCTATGCCAAAAATAAGAATCAAAATTGTTTTCTCTAAAACTATAAAAATTCAAATTCAAATAGTTTATTTCTCAAAAATTGGATACAATATCACTTTTTTGATGTCAGTATAATATGCAAGGAATTCATAAACTACTACCGTGTTGGAATCAAGATGGCGTTCTGGGGAGAAGAAACGGCGAAAGAAACTCTCCAGCTGTCGCTCTTTTCAATTTTAATTATAACGATTTGTACATTTCCAAATATAAGTACTATGATAACATCATTTTAGTTATTCCCATGCGTTTTTATCTATAAGATAGTCTTTAATTGAATAGTAAGCTTTATTGCCAAGTTTCTGTTTAACAAAATTTTTAATTTTTTTTAAATTCAGTTTACATACTTCTGCAGGGATTTTGTTGTAAAAACGGACACATTGACTTTTAAATGACTTATCAATTTTCTCAAGCCTTGTGTCGATCAGAGCCAGTTTGTGTCTATTTCTTGTATTTAGATTATGAACATCACTATTTTTTTTAAAAAGATTAATATTCTTATGAACATATATTAAATTATCAAATATATATTGACCAGGTAAAGTTAGTATATTGATCTCTTTAAATTTATCCCTTGTTAGATAAATTGTATATTGCTCGAATAGACCTCTTCTGCAGTACAAATATTGTCTGTATATCAGCTGCGTGTCCCCATAATAAGATACCATAGGACATCACGCTATGAAAGTAACTAAAATATACTGGCCGGGTTGTGGCTTCGTCTGTAGGTTGACGTGACGAATCTTTTTAACCGCAAAAGCTGCAGAACTAAGTCTATTCGCCAATCCAGCTATGTGTGGGCCCCATTGAAGTTTTGCATCTAAAGTAATGCCTAAGAATACAGCGCTATCTACAACATCTAATTGCTCCCCATTTATAAATACACTGGTTCTTACTTGACTAACATTTGGCGTTAAGAATTTAATACATTTAGTTTTGTTACTGTTTAAAAGCAAATTATTCATATTGAACCAGTGGACAACTTTAGACAGACAGTTGTTTACATTATCTAGAACTGTTTCGGGTCTTTTAACTCTAAACAAAAGTGATGTGTCATCTGAGAACAACACTATTTCGTGATTGTTTTTAACGACCTCCGGCAGATCATTAATGGATATAAGAAATAGGAATGGCCCCAGGATGGAGCCCTGTGGAACGCCCATTTTAATTTTAGATCCAGGGGCGCGCTTCTTATTTATATCAACCGTCTGAATCCTATTGTCCAGGTACGAGCTAATGAGTTTAAGTGCAGTACCCCTAATACCATAGTGTTGTAATTTCCTAATTAGGGTTTCATGTTGGACGCAATCAAATGCCTTGGATAGATCACAAAAAACACCCAAGGCATCCATTGAATCCTCCCATGCACCAAATATGTGCTGAATAAGCTCAACGCCATCGTCGGTTGTTGATCAACCTTTTGTGAACCCAAACTGTTTGCAAGTCAGTTGTGGAGTAAAATGACTACTCATTTGATTTAAGATCAGTTTTTCAAAGATTTTACTGAAAATAGGTCTAAAGTTAGAGAGGTCAGTAGTACTACCTGATTTAAATATAGGTATAATTTTACTGTATTTCATTAAATCAGGAAATACACCACAATCAATAGATTTATTAAATATTATAGCTACTTGGGGAGCAATCACAGAAATTATGGTTTTTACTAAGGTAAATGAATGGCCCCAGAGGTCAGCTGTATTTTTTATTTTTAGAGAATTTAATGCTTTGATAACATCATTATGATTTACATGTCTAAATTTAAATTCTTTTGGGCATTCTTTTAAATTTTCTTTTAACAGAGCCTCTGCTATTAATTGAGATGAGTTAAGTGAGTTGGTGGTTGAGAATGGAATATCGAGGAAAAATTTAATGAACAATGAGGAAATACCTGTTTCTTAGTTAAAAATAGTTCCATTAACTTCTAGACAATAATCAGTTTTATGAGATTTTGATTTTCCACTCTCAGCATTAATAATACTCCAAGTAGTTTTTATTTTATCATTACTATTTTTAATTTTTTCACTTAAAAAACGTGATTTTGCTATACGACAGTTTAATTTAAATAATTTAGAGTATTTTTTAACATAATCATTAAATTTCACACTAATATTAAACTTTCTTTCGCTATATAACTCATACAATCGTTTTCTGCTTACATGGATGCCCACAGTAAAGCATGGACGTTGGTTAGCTAAGACACACTTGGGTTTAAATACAGAGTCGTACTCATCACTAAAAACTTTTAAAAACATATTATATTGTGTATTTGAATCATTATGTTCGACAAGAGACGGAAGTTTTTACAATAAATTATTTTTAAATATTTCCAAGTGTCGTTTAGTTTTAGGTCTTATAACAATTTTTTCCTTACATTTATTTTCGGTTAAAAATTCAATTTGCACTAACTGCCCACAATGGTCAGAAGTAAGGTTATTTATAATACTTTTATTTGTAACTGTAATACAATCTGTAAAAATATTATCTATGCATGTTGCTGTATTGGCTGTTATTCTAGTCGGTGATAGAAATATATTTTTACAGTTGAATGATTGAAATAGACTTTTTAATTTTATGCCTAAGGAGGACTTTCCTATTAACAAATCTATATTAAAATCTTCGCAAACAAATACTTTTTTATTTTTTTTACAAATAATGGAAAGAGCCTCCTTCATTTTTTTCAAAAACTGTAAACTCCTTCAATCATTATCTTAGGTACAGTGAGAATCAATTGTCCAGTTTTTTTTTTTTAATCTGTGGTACTTTTGACTATTATATCTTTTTTTCAAACAAGAAATCATTAGAACGTTTTTTTTTTTTTATTGAGAAATTAGAATATATTTTCCAAATAAAACTAAATTTATATTTCTAGTCAGAAATATGTAAGTAAAATACTTTTTCTACTTTTCATGTCAATATCTTGTTATACTATAATTTAACCCATTGTGATAAGTATTACAATTGAATATAAATAATTATGGCTGTTATGTACCTTTATAGATGTAAGACTTAGTCAGAGATGTTGAAATTATGTGACGTTATATCTACAAGTATGTATTTAATATTGTTCCAGACATTCCTCTTATCCTGACTTATTGTTGTTGGAATTAAAGTATGGTAAAGGTGTTAGTTCGTTTTATTTTATACCCTTTTTTAGGGTTCCGTACCCAAAGGGTAAAAAACGGCACCCTATTACTAAGGCTCCGCTGTCCGTCCGTCTATCTGTCACGTCTGTCTCATGAACCGTAATAGTAAGACAGTTGAAATTTTCACAGAAAATGTATTTATGTTGCCGCTATAACAAATACTAAAAAAGAGAATAAAATTAATATTGAATGGCGCTTCCATACAACAAACGTGACATTTATGCTCGATATGGATAACGGTAACAAGTAGACGCTTGAAATATTCACAGAATACTTAAGTGGGGCTCTCATATACGAACGTGATTTTTTTGCCATTTTTATAGATGATGGTACGGACCTTTCGTCCGCGAGTCCGTCTCACACTTGGCCGATTTTTTTATAAAAATAAGCAAAACTTGAGTGTTTTCGTCTATAAAAATACTACCTCCATATTAAACGTATTCCAGAATTACATTTCATAAGCATAGAAATTCCTATTATGGGATATTCCTTTGCACATTAATTTCTTGGCTAGTTCCATAATAGGTATTATCTTCAGACTTCGGTAAGAATCTTAGTATTATAGTTGAGATCTTAGCATTTTCTTAGTAATTGTAATATCTGATTGCGAAGTATTTTGCGTCATTATTCTCATTACAATAAAAAAAACAAAATGTAGAATATTTGACGAATGGTTATAGATCGTATACTACTTGGCAGAACCTCTAAAATTAACTGAATGCTTTAAGGGTCTGTATATGTCAAATTGGTCATGTTTGTCGATCTAGATCTCAGTTTGTATGTTATTTATGCGTTTAATATTTTGAAATAGACTCTCTTTAATCGCTAAACACGATATTTGAAATTTCACTCAAAACATTTATTTTTCGAAAAAACCTTGTTGTGCACACAATTTTTGTTAAATCTTTAAAGATTAAAGACGAAAGCCTATTTCGCGATTATTTCATAAATAATTGACTGGCAATAACAATATCTTTATATGCTCAAACCAGTTTTTTGGTAACTATCGAGGTTTTTTTATAAACGATATTTTATTGATTTTTCGAAAGACATTCGCGTTGGCTCGCTGTCGCCGTCACACTAGTTAGCAATTATATAGCGCTATCTCTTTGCCTACGTCTCTTCATAAGTGCACGCTTAACAGATTTTTTTACATTTTAAAGATTTGTCAAAATACACGTGCTTCACTAACAACAAACAAAAAAGCAAGAGCGAGTCGAAAACACGCACCGAGGGTTTATTACAATCACACAACGGTGAGCCCGACTCAAACTTGGCCGGTTTTTATTATGAGTTTACAATCACAGCAAGTTAGGAGTTTGACAATTTTAACAATATACCTAATGATATAACAATAAAAATGGACGGTTAGAGTTTCAAATTTGGTTTTTTTTATTATTTAAGAAATCCACTATAATAATAAATTAATTAAGTTCAAAACATTTAACGGATAGGACAAATATATAGACAGACATACAGTTAGACGGCGTACACTTAGTAATAGGGTCTTGCTGGCACCATTTGAGTACTTATTTAAATTGAAGTTGTACGGCTTGGGCACTTCATACAACGCGCAAATTTGTGCTTGCTCTACACGAGCGGTAACAGGACCTTAATAAAGGGGAGGTGAGGTCGACACTAGAGAGTGTTGGGCAGTGGTTATAGTAAAAAAAACAGTATTTTTAAAAATGGAATGCTTTTAACTTATATATTATTTTTTATTATTTTTGTATGTCGTCCATAAAGCTAATAATCGTCCATAAGTGGTTCATCAGTCTATACTACCACTTTCAATATACGACAAATAATATTCTAATTTCTTCAAAGTTTTTTTTACTTTTGATATATCTAATTTAGGCAAATGTTCTTTTCGATGTTCTGGAAACTTCTTGTTAAATTCGTTTTTGCTGAATTTTTCATCTCTACTTTTAGATATTTTTGTACTTGATTTAGCTCTTTCAAATATACTGTGTAGGTTTGAAAGTGCTGCTTTGCTATAATAATGTTTGTTTTCTTTGCTGGGTCCTTGAAGTATTTGAAAACAGTCATTTTTCATAACACTTAGACACACATTGTCGGTTTCTATAAGTTCACTCTGAAATAAAAATAATATTAATATTAGTGATGGTGTAAACTGTTTTTATATTATGTCTGGTCTAGTCTTATGACTTATATAACCAATATTTAATTTTCCGATTAATTCAATTATAATCTAGCTTTAGACATCAATATAATTGCTTTGTAATTGAAATGCAAACTTCAAGTAATCTGTTACACCCTATTTTTCTTACTTGTCTTATTTTTAATCAAGAAAACTATGAATTGGGTTCAAATAAAAAAAAGCCACTAGGTAAACTATAAATAAAGTTCTCTGATCTTATCTGATTGCATTTTGCCTCTTTCATATTTTAAGTCTGAATCATAATTTTCCTAGTAAAATATATTAATTTTAAAAAGCGTATAATTCAAATTTTAAACACTACCACATAATTACAGTGAGCCCCCGCTTTACGCAGGGCATGCGTTCGAGACAAAATCGCGCTAAGCTAAATTCGCGTACATACCGGGGTAACTAAAAAATAAATAATTAAAGTGCTTTAATTGCAAAATTTAAAAAGAATTAAGCATATATTAATAATGTAATAATTAGTTTTCTGCAATTTATTGGCAGCCAAACATTAATTTACGAAATAAGGCAACAAATCAAAAGAAAATAATAAATTAAACTGTTATATCAATTGTCAATAATTGAACTTTCATAACAACCTTTATTCCAAAATGTTTAAAAAATAAAAGTCCACCTGTGTGAAGCCGGGGCGGGCCGCTAGTAGTATATATGCATATATAAATATACAAATACATATTATTAGTAAATACTTAATATTAAAGGAGTGGGTAATCTGGTCCAAAAGAAATCAAAGTCTGCCCCTAGGGTCGTAGTTTAATCGCATCTTTTTTGTGTACTATGTAAAAATCTATCCTGTAGTAATTGAGCTGTACATTTAAAATAAACTATTCACAATGTTATTTAGATAACTGTTCTTAGATTTTAGTTTTGTATTTGATCAGGTATAAATTTTGCACAGAGGTTCCTTTTATGGGGTAAATAGGGTTGAAGATTTATATGGAAACCTATCATTATTAAAGCTGAATGCATGAAAATTAGTATTTATTATATGGTTGATGGTGAATAAAGTAATCTTTGTGATTATAGAATGAAAATATTCAATCAGACATTCCTCTTTTAATATTTCTTACCTACAATAATTTCATGTGAATATAACATTATATCTCGTATACTGTGGAATAGAAAAAGAGTTATGAAACTATTTTTCCAAATTCACTATATGTCGACCCTGGGGGCATAATTTCTTGGACCAAAAACCATAGCCTTTTGCCCATTCTTCTTTTAATATCAAAAAACTGCTTAATCTTAATACTCGTAGCAAATTTGACAACACTAAGCAAGCTGCGTGAAGTAGCAATAACCAATACCAAATAAGTGTCTTAAGTTTAAAACTGACCTGAAAACACTTTTGGGCAACTGACTCAACAGCTATTATTGGGTCTTCAAAATTATAATTTGTGTCCAAATTGGCACAAATGTTTAAGATACAAGTTGCCGCTTCCTCTGCATCTACATCTCCATTGAAGTATCTCATGATAAATGCATAGGATGCTAGAACATTAATTATATTGTACCTTATAGCAGGAGATGGTTGAACATTCTGAAAAACAATATGAAATTATATTTAAGAGGTAAAACAAGCTTCAATGGCTTTGTTCTGGCATTTTTAGTGTACAATGCACAGGGCAATATGCATTTTACACTTTTTTGCATTGCAAATTAACAGGGTGGCCACTTTTAACTGCAATCGAATTTCCCTGACTTTTCCCAGTTATCCAGGCATTTTATGCAAATATAAAAAAATAAGAATCTTGGCAAAGATTTCTGATCAAAATTTCTTCATTGATTAAAAATCCTCGCTTATCTAAATATATGGGTTTTCGTGAGACAATATCAGTACCATTCAAAGAAATAATTGTAAGTTATTTTGTTCTGGTTTTAATAACCCCAACCACAGAACATTAAAACGATGATTGTCTTTGAATGAAAAACTAGCTATGAAGCAATTTACATTAAACAATGTATAAACTTTTCGCGTTATCTGCTTGACATCCTGAAAACCAATTTTATTTTTTATGCAATGAAGTTTGCTCAATACAACATTGGAAAGCTGTATTGAGTCGCTCTAGTTGGAGTTCTGCATTCTTGCGACCGACCGACAGGACAAAGCATGAAATTTCCTTGTCAAGTGATACGACATTGGGGAGGTATGACACGATGAAACACAAAACTTCGTTTTCGTAATATCGTATTCCATCCAGAAAACCTTACATAATCTTTGCAGGGCTATAGCGGAACAGGTAGTAACAGTAACCTTAAAAAGCCTACAATGTTCCACTGTGAAGCTTTCATGGCCTTTTTAAAAGCATTGTGAGGAGTATGCGGACCATAACTATTCATATTCTCGATGCACTGGCCCATCTACATCACTTTCGTTTTTTAATTTTACTTTTAGGTCTTGCAGGAATTTCTTATTAACATTTGGGTCATCCATGAAAATTATTTCAGCGTATATTAATATGCTGAAATAATTTTCAACTAATTAATTACTATGCTTTGATTATTCTTTATGTTAACATAGCATTTCACTAACAACAGTACACACCCAGTTTACTGAAGATTTGGTATGAAATTTCACTGAGACTGAGTCATTGAGAGGAGAGCAAGCAATTGCACTCCCATGAAACGAATTTTAGCACAGAAATTTATAGGTAAAATGAATAAGTGTGAAAGAGAGAGTTCCACACCGTCTCACACGTGAAACAGAAGAATTGGTATGAAAAATTAGAAAAATGTTGAGCGCCGCTCCTGAGGTATGTAAAGCAATATACTGTTACTAGCCTGACTCTACCTTCGGTCCGGCTGGCGCGCGCTTGTGCCGCTTAACACAACAAATGTTTAAGTTCGTGCCCGCGAGTTTTTGATAAACAAATTTAATAAGTACATACCTACATAAACAATTTGTAATTGTCTAATAAGTATAGCAAAATAATATTTGATTATTGTGATGTGATTGAACAGTGCAAAAAGATTTTAGTAATTCGGTTTGAAATAAAGGCCATGGGTCACAAAATGACGCAACTTGTAAATCTAAATAGGCGAATTAATTTTAGTTGTTTATTAGAATAAAAAAAAATGATTTGGTCTTGTTTTGCCAGGGAATGGCACAACCGAAGAGTGAGAAAGGAGATGGCCGCGGAGGGTGGCCTAAGGTTCTTTACCTTGGCGAATGGCAGAGCTTTTGTCGGGATTGACTTTGATTCTCCATTTCCGAAACCATTTGCCTAGGGAGGTGATTGCCTACCAGTGGTAAAAAAGTGTCACGAGCCACCGCTGCTATGTTCTATAGGCAATGATGCTGTGGATCAGTTGGCAAAGAGAGAATTGGTCACTAAGACCAATTGTACCAATCCCATTCATCCAACTCAAAACATGGTTATGTGACAGAACCTTACAACTGTACACAAACAGTAGGTAGAACAAATGGATTACAGACAAACCAAGACTACTCTTACATCCTTTGACGAACACCTGTTGCACAAGCATAATAACTGATCACTGTCAACTATTTCTTCAATACTGGCATTACCAGCAATGCCCTGTGTAGGGGCTGCATAGGAGCCAAGGAGACACTTAGTCGCAGGATATGACAGTGCAAAAGCATGAGCAATCAAAGGCAAATAATTTCAGGTTAAATAAGGTTATAAATAATATCAGACACTCCCACACAGCTGAAGTGGTATGTGTTACCGATGACATGTGAATTGGTTACCTAGGTACAATTGCCCAATTATATAGTCGTATTTTTAATTAGATGATATCAACTGACTTTTATTTTGTTGTCAGTTTTTGATGAAACAGTACTAACAACTGTCAGTTGGCTTCCTCTAATTAAAAAAATACGACTATATAGTAATGTTTAGCACTTAGGACTATATCAAATGCCAAATAATAAGACTAACTAATGTAAGGATGATGGCACATCAGCAAATTATAACTAGTCTATAATTGAATAATTATTGTAATGCTACAAAATAATAGGCAATCTGAAAAAGGGCCAACCACTGAAAAAACTAGGGGAGAGTGACAAGTTCAGTGTACAGATATTTTTAAAGGCTTGCAGTTACTTCCTATTTGAGGTTATAAATATTGATACTTGATGTTTTGGAGGGCTCATTTTAACCATTGGCCTTCGCTGTCAATTGTTAAGCCAAGTCAGAGGCCTTATGGACCAGTACCTCCACAACTTTCACCAACCCGCACTAGGCCGAGTAATTAGCTTAGGGCCAAAGCCTTCTTTGACAAAGAGAAGCATGTGTTTTGGCAGTGACTATAAAGGCTGAGGCAACTATGTTTATTTATTTCATTTTAATCTTTTTACCGTAAGAGGGCTAAATTTTGCCACTTCCTTTAGCTGAGGACATTTCTCTAATGATGCTTTCTCTTTATTTGATTTATTTACACTTTCAACTAATTTTTCTTTCTTTCTATATGTCCACCAAGGTTCCCATTGCGGGACTATTGACGCAACATCACCATTACTTAACAAAGCTTCAAATTCATTTCTTTCATCTTGCGTCAAAGCTTTCCATATAGCATCTGGATCATCTAGGTTCAGATCCTTTACTCTTTCATGTAGATCTAAACCATCTTCATCATCAGAATCCTCCTCATTTTCTAGATCGTCTAACAACTGATCAACATCTTCAGGATCATCTAAGTCTTTGCTGTGCAATCTGGTTAGTATATCTATCATTTGCCTCCTAGAGTTGTCGTCTGTATGATTAGCAGCCAAATCTTCATTCACACAATCTCTATAAAAACTTTCTGAGCATTGAACATGTTTCACAGACTTGTAACAGTCAAGTGAACAATAATAAACGCCACAGCGAGGACAACAGTATTTACTTTGGTTTCTTTCACATCTGAAATTGCAAGTAATAAGGATAATGAATAAGAATGGACGAATTGTTAGGGTTATGAATGGAGTTAATAAAATTGGTACTTACAAACCGCATATCATTTCGCTATTGACCTTTAACTTATTTTCAGACATCTTTAATATTAACAGCTATTTTGTAGTGTTTAAAATATGGTTACAGTTGTAAAATAATAATATTTTTAGGTTACTTGTTTATAAATATATTTTTTCGTTGTTTTTGTTTGCCATACGGCAGGCATGGACTTAGTCCATACAGCCTTGTCTGATGTATTTTTTTTCTTATAAAGGAGACGTTTCATATCCTGTCTGCACCTTGTACACATTTTAGAAAATCGAGGAAAAATCTAGAGGTTATTAAAAAAATCCTAAAATTACGATAAATTCAGTAATTTTTTTGTACAAAACAATATTTTATTATGCCACATTGCTAAATAGGCAACAATTAAGTACTACATTATGAGTTCATTTTGAAACCTAATACGAAGTATTCTAAAAATATATAACTATATTTCAAATTGTCGTAATAATTATAAAAAAATATTTATTTTTATGCAAAAAAGACACCTATACGTAATTATTAATAAAAAGAGCTTTTTGTTTAATTTTTTCATATTAATCGAAGATACATTTTGTGGCTCCTGACCACCGACCATCCCGACGTGTGATTTCTAAACGTAGGTACTATTAAACGTCAAACTATTTACATATTATAATTGTCATTCTGTGTTTACCATAAGGTTCTTGGTTTACCGTGAACGAAGTGCTTTTTGATTTATCAGTGACTTACGAACGACCCCTGCTTTGTTATTTGGACCTTTCTGCTTCGCGTATTATATTGGATTTGGCTGTGTTACTTGGACCTGATTTCTCTCGGATTTCATCGTTTAAAACACATCTTTATTTTCTGTGGAATCAGGTATGTATGAGACACACAAACCGTTTTTTTATCAATAAATAAATGTAATGGTACCATATAACTGTAGACATACACACAGATGCTCTTGTACTTCATAATCATGTCATTTTAAGTTTGCATTGCAGGAGCATAACCCTCTATCATCTGCCGGAGACAGACGGAGGATTTGGCCTACACTCCCAACGCAGGCCAAACGGGTTGAGGAGAATTAAATACAGGTATTTTCTTAGTCGCCTTATTTGACATCCACGATGAGAGTAGGTCACTCCAGGTAGGGGCAAATTCTTTCTACTACTCTGCCAGAAACCACACGGCCACACGGTTTTTTGTACTTATGCTATTTTAAATAGCTGTGCTTGCTTACCTTAATAATATTGTCTGAGCACATTCTAAGATTTGTATGCTCATGCTTGCAAATGGATATCTGTCATCTGAGCAATTGGTACGCTGCCCACCATTATTGATCTACATAGTTGTATTTATCATTTTCAGGCTAGCAAATATGGCGCATTGTTTGCTATGTTCCTCTGCAATTATTGAAGATGGTCAATATTACATGACTGATAATATTGCCCCAGAAATAACTTCTGCACTAGAACTCAATCTCGTATTTGACCGTTTAAATTTTAGATTTTCATTTTAAGATCCACCTGTTGGGAAACTTTGCTGAAGTCTTCGATTTAGTGATTCTGTGATTATATTGATGCCTTAGGCATTAATTAAATTAAAGATTCAAAAATGTATGTAAGCTGTTTTTTTATTTCACAAGCCCAATATTCCTTTCTATCCTATTTTATACTTTAACAGAACAGATCTGAGATAGTTCTGGCCACAGGCTAAGTAATAAACTTGTTATATGGTGGCCAGGAACAACAACGATACAAATAACATGATTCGGTAACAAATGTTTCATCACAAAAATATCTACTCCTAGAGGGATTTGAACCCGCGACCCTCGGCTCCGTAGTCAGGTGCACTAACCACTCGGCCAAACCGGTTGTCAAATGAATGACATTGCTTGGTAAAACGTCAATTATGTAATATGCATATGTCGCAGGCAAATCGTATAATTCGACGTTTTACAATATGCCTAGGTAGATCGTTAAGTATGGAAACGAAAGGAACAGAAATCGCACTGTATAAGTCATGTATGTTAGGTTAGGTTCAGTTTCTTTTTTGTAAACGTAGATGCGGAGCGAGCGAAGCGAGCGGAGCGTTCCAGCCAAGCTTCATATAATAATCTGTTCAGTTATATGATAATTTCTATTCCATACTTTACGATCTGCCTAGGCATCTTGTAAAACGGCGAATTATACGATTTGCCTGCGACACATAGATATAGTATTACTACGTACGTACTTGGTCTGTGGTAATATGACTGACGCCATTTTTTTTAAAGTTAGGTGTTACTAAATATGTTTATATACATGCTATTGTACAAAAAACCACACCGAAATACGACAAATTGATAATTAAAAGTCACTTATGATATACTGAGGTTTCTAAATTAGTAGTGTACAATGTCCAAACCGGGCTTCCATACATTCCTGAAACGTCTCCTTTTGCCATGTAAAGTTATTGTTTCTTATATTGAATCCAGTTGAAAAAAGGCCTTAGCCAGTCATTTGTTTTGTAATTGTCTAATACTAGAATAGAGCGGCGTATGCCATGTCGTATGTATTTTAAAGTTTAAATGTCCAATCTATGTAAGAATTTGGACTAAACCATGTCCTGTCCAGTTTATCCAATCCGAGTTGTTTATTTTTCATTTTAAAGTTCAATTCCTGTCATTACTCTAAACTTGTATAATGTTTGATAAGTATCAGGGTTACGAAGTATTTCCTGGATAGAGCGCGGGATAAAAAAAAAATATTTTATAACTTTGACGATTCAAAAGTGATTGTAAAATCCTTATTTGAATAAACCATTTTGACTTTGACTTTGACTTTGACTTTGACTTTGATATCTCCACTGTTTTTGTAAACATTCAAAAGTCTAAGTTTTTAAATTTACACGTTCCATTACTAATTTAAAAATAATAAAACGGGATTAAACGCGCCGTTATTTGGCACTCCACTCAAAGCCGAAGACACCGTGCATCGCCAGTCTACCCGTGACCAAGGCTGGTGTAACCCAGCCGAAATGTCGGGAAAAAGGTATTTTAAGGTAGGTAACGACGCGTTTAATCCCGTTTTATTTTTTTAAATACAAAAAGTCAATCATAATTAATCTAGCCATAGTAAAATAAATACACTTAATAAATATACGGTCTATTGTTTGATTTTCAGTATTGCAAAATTTACAAATAGATGATGAAATATTTTCTTTCTGGCTAATATTAAATTAATTTTACAAAGACTAAGCCAAAATTTAGATATAGTTGTATAAAAGTTTCGTTCCATATATATATTAGATTTAACATACCAAGGAGTGAAAGACCTTGTATCGTTCGAAATAGAAGAATGCCATAAACCTTTTTCCACTGTTTATTATTTTGATTGTGGCTTAAATATCGTACCTTACTAATAAAGAAATAACTGAAGCAACCTTAGCCACAATAAAAATGCACTAGCCACTAACAACAAAATTTGTCCGCTAAAAGGTATCCACTGAGTTGGCACAATCTGCTCATAAGTTGGCTTAGAATTTGTATGTAAGTCATTTATTTTCTGATGGCTCTGCATTAATGCATATAAAGTTACATTATTTTAATAGAAATACATACTTATATGTATTATTGAATAAGTCCCTTCTGTATTTATTATTCTAATTAATTGGGAGTCCCTAAAATTCAAACAAAATTGTAAACATGCAGGTCAAATACTTTACTAATTTACTAATAATATGGTAAGTTTACCTACACGATAACAACTATGCGGCACTAAAATCTCGCCGCCAATAACTGGCATGGCAGCATGCCGCAGGATGGTCATTTACACGCCCTGACGTTTTGAGCACCAGTTTTTCGCGCAGTTGGAAGTTTTGTTTTGTAATAACCACAGGTTAAAATCTCCAAAAAATGAGTTCGGGACTAATCAAAAAAAGAATTTTAAAACATTTTTCACTATTACTAGAGCAGCTGATTGATATGTTTTAAGAAGAGTTAAGTTCTACGTAATATGCTCTCCTAATATTCTTAATCTTGGCCTTTCCTTTATTTCATCGATATCAAAATCGTCAATACCCACCCATTCCTTCCCTAATTTGTTGTAGCGCTGTCACCCGCATTTCCCTGTTTCGATATTCATCGCATCGGATGTTCCATATATATTAGCTGTACAAACTTTAGCACTTCGTTTTCTCTGAGTTTCACTTTACCCGGAGAACGTACTGTAGTAACGGAGGTCAGATTTAAGACGGGTATACGCCAAAGCTAGCGCGTTGTTTTTCGTCTCGCTTTCCTGCCTTATGGTAGGAACTGTCTGTAGGGAATGAGTGTCTAGTCATTTGGACTATTTCTCAGTCTGCAACTCTGCTCATTAAGACGAGTCAGGTCTTTGGGTTGATATTTATCCGATGGCGCCAAGCTGGGGCTGCATAGGTAAGTCGGGATCTAATATATGTTTTCTAGATTCCGACTTTGGTCCCTGTTGGGAGTTTAGAAGTCAATATTGACTGGTGTTTGCATCTAGCTACCTTCGCCTTACACACGGTATCGCTCACATAGGCGTTCATCGTGAGGCCGCGATCGATAGTGACTAAGCACTTGACATTTAGAAGCCATTTTAAATGCCGTCATTGGCTTGTTACTTCCCTACATTAATCAACATTCGGGAAGGGCGTCAAGTGTCCTCTACATTTTTTTTGCTGATTATTTTAAATTCCTACCAGCTACATAGTAGGCTGCATCACCTGCAAATGATACAGTTTTACTTTCTTAAGCGCAGATAAATCATCCGTGTATTTGGAGTAGTATGTAGGTGATAGGCAGCTACCCTGTGGTACTCCCGCACGAATCTTGCGTCTGTCCGTCCGTCTTGGCAGAGGGTTTCCACTGCAACACGAAAATTTGGATTTTTTTGGGTTTCGTGCCTTAAAATCCCTTGCTTTGCTCAGGATTCAATCTCATCTAAAAAAATACCTACTTGTTTATTTCTTATTATAAATTTATGCTGATAATAATTATTGATGCATTTGCGATGTTGTGTTCCAACTTTTGCGTTTATTTATTGATTCATGTGACTTTTAATCAACTTCAAAAAAAGAAGAAAATACTCAATTCGTCTGTATTTCTTTTATATGTGTTACGCAATATCTTTGCGGATTGAGAACACAGTATGACGATTTTTACATACCTATTTGAATGGACCTATACATGTCTCATAGCGGTGACACAGACGTTGCTCGACTCTTCACGCACCTGAGTTAGACGACTGACAAAGTTCTAGGGCAATATCCCACAGCAAAATTAGTTATTTTGGGAGACTTTAACGCCCACCATCGTGAGTGGCTCAGTTCTCGAATCAATAACTACGCAGCAAATCGATATCTGCTCATAAATTTGCACTGACCTATGGATCTCTCAGCCGGTACTTTCTCCAAAGAAAATACCAGATATAGAGGACCGTACGAGGACTTTCTGCTGACTACACTTCCGGATGGATATTCCGTCTCAGTGGATGCACCTCTTGTCTCCTCGGACCACTGTCTCGTTCGGACTCAAGTGTCATGCACACAACCCGATCCAACTATTTGGGTTCGTGTGTGGCAATATAAGTCGGCAGACTGGGCTGGATTGCGAGAATTTTATGCATCGTACCCGTGGAGGCAACTTTGCTTTAGCTCAAAAGATCCTGACATCTGCGCGTCGCAGTCATTGAGACAAACCTCGCTGGAATGGAATGTTTTATTTCTCACCCGCGAGTAGCTGCCGGCGTCAAAAAGCGACCGTGGTACAATAGGTCTTGCAGAGACGCTAAATTTCTGAAGCAAACTGCGTACGAGGCTTGGACCACGGCTCGTAATAATAAGGATCCAGATATTTCGGAGTTAAAACGCATATTAAATGCTGCCTCGTGGTTCAGTAAGAAAGCAACTGCCAGAGCTAAATTCCAATTCATCGGCAAAACAGGTGGGCGACTCTGTGAGTCGTGCTTTCTGGTCGCTTGCTAAAGCTGCCGAAGGGAACTTTTGCCAGTCGTCGTTATCACCAATGCGAAAGACCGATGGTGACTTGGCCCATAGTGCAAAAAAGAAAGCCGATCAACTGGGCAGTCTCTTTGCCTGTAACTCGAATATGAAAGACGAAAGCGCTGTACTATCTACTATACCGTGGTGCGGTAAGACCATGTCGGAAATCTCCATAATACAGCGCGGGAGGTCCGGCGGGCGTTGCTTTCTCTAGACATTTATAAGTCGAGTGGGCCAGACAGTATCCCAGCAGTGATGCTTAAACAGTATGCTCCTGAGTTATATCCTGTACTCACGCGCCTTTTCGCGCTAACGTACAACACTAGGCAATTTCCGTCTTCATGGAAGACTGCAAATGTGCACCCGGTGCCCAAAAAGTGCGATACATCAGATCCATTTAAGTACAGGCCTATCGCTATTACCTCTCTCCTCTCGGAGGTCATGGAGCGTGTGATCAACCATCACACAGCTTCGAGGATACCTAGAATAACACGACCTGGTCAGCGACCGTCAATATGGCTTTCGCAACGGTCGTTCGACTGGTGTATCTACCTTAACCTACCTTCTTATGTATCTCACACACCGATGGGCACTAGCCATTGAGAGTCAGGGGGTGGCATTGGCATGTAGTCTGGCACCGGGGTCTTCTATCGATGTTGCCATCTTACGGAGTGCCCAAGGTTTTGTGCGAATGGGTGGCTAGCTATTTGTCCGGCAGACGCATACGAGCCGTAGTGACGATAATTGCTCTGATAGTATAGTCATTAATGCTGGTGTCCCGCAAAGCTCTGTGCTGTCTCCTACGCTGATTCTGCTGTATATCAATGACACGTTGGACATTAACAACATACATTGCTCTGCAGATGACAGTACTAAAAACGCTTATTACACGGGTCGTGCAGGCATCTCTCGTTCAGTTGTAGAGGAAAAGCGTGGAGAACTTGTGTCTCAAATCGAGATCACTCTATCGAGATAACTTGGTTCGATTCACCTCCACAAAGACACAAGTCTGCGCGTTCACCGCTAAGAAAACCCCATTCACTGTCCCACAATTTCGGAACACTTCCCACTCCATCTCCAAGACCATTGGGATCCTTGGTGTTGACATCTCCAGTGATGTTCAGTTCCGAGATCATTTGCAAGACGAGGTGAAGCTGGCGTCCAAAAAACTTGGTGTTCTCAACAGAGCAAAGCAGTACTTCACGTCGGAGCAAAGGTTGCTGCTTTCCAAGTCGCAAGTTCGGCCCCATATGGAGTACTACTGCCATCTCTGGGCGGGTGCACCCGGATACCACCTGGGCCCTTTTGACTCAGTTCAACGACGGGCTGTTAGAATTGTCAAGGATCCCAAACTTATTGAGCCCTTAAGAGAGACTTTGCCTCCCTCTGTGTGTTTTTAATGGGAAGTGTACTGAGGAATTGTTCGAAATAACGCCAACGGCTGCTTTCTATCATTGCAACGCTCGCCGACGGCAGGGAATTCATTCTCACACTTTAGAATCGATATGGTCGCGTACAGTGCGGTTTCAGAGAAACCTCCTCTCGCGTACGCTTGGGTTGGGGAATGAGCTCCCTTCTAAGGTTTTCTCTAAGGACTATAGTATGGAGTTCTTCCATAAAGAAGTTATTAGATTTTTGAAAGGTCGGCAACGTATAAGTGATACCCCTGGTGTTGCAAGCGTCCATAGGCTACGATGACCGCTAAGCTTCAGGCGGACCGTTCACCCCAAAAAAAACCAGTTTCTTACTGATAAACCATACCCACAAAATGTATTCATCAAATTGACACAAAATGATCCATTTGAAAAACCAGTAACTACAAACATAATTTTTAATTTTCAACTTAACATATCATGTTTATGTTAAGATCACTTACCTACGGATTTTTAAAGTGTATCAATCTATATACGTATATATATTTTACATCAATATTAATATTATTTTGTGTTTAAAATTTCATAAATAAGCAATCCAAGAAAATCATACAATAGCTAAATGGCAAAAACGGAACCTTTAGATATTTTGTAATCGTAGTGTCCGTATGTGTATCAATCGAAATCGCCTTTGTTGAACAGTTACGTAGTATAATTAAGAAAAAGTATTTATGAGTTTCCTACATTTTTCTTCATGGAGATAATTTAAGTCCCGGGGAAGGACATACGCTACTTAAATACGTCAAGTGTGAGTTGGTTATTGTTCTATAAATGAGGAGTTGCCGTTAAAATCCTTCACCGATAACCGAATTTAGGGATGGTAGAACCGTGGGCGAAAGCTAGTTTATTATAAGTATATTTTTCTGTTTTTGCGAGTTATTAACATTCAAAAATTGTTAAAATGTTGTCCCTCTTCCTCTAATTATTGGATCATAAGTTCTTCAAATCAGAGTAAATCGATGATAAAGCTGTGTAAAACTTTTAACTATAATATCAGATATCTGCAATATGAACTTACTCTCTGTTGTAACAACTTGTGAATAGCAAAGCAAAAGACCTACAAGACCCTGAACATTTGAAGATAGAACTTGCTCATGTCTAGGAGGTACTTATAAAGAATGGTTAAAAATAAAAATCAGAAATATGCTTTCAAAATATCCTCGGCATGGAACTCAACGATGAATACTATAAAACGAGTCATTCTTCACAGGGTAATTATAGACGATCAAGTAGGTACTGTTAGTGTAGTGTGCTGTGTCATGCTGAATGATAATGACTAATGACCAACGTAAGAAGATAACCCGAAACCTTCGACTGCTTTGTGATTAAGCACAACAAATAATCGAAGGCGTTTGCGCGTCAGCTTGTAAACTGGTCTTTAAATAAGACTTAAAACTGATATAGGATAGCCAAACCAGAGATCTCGACAGAAGCTTAATAGTACTGTGAATAACTTTACGTATCACATGCGGCAAGTTCCACTAATTATGGAACCGAGAATTCAAAAGCCAACTGACGCGAGATTTTAGCGGAGATGTACCGGACTTTAATTAATTAGGGTGGCTCTGGACTAATTTAAAAATGATGAATCTCGCCTTGATGACGGCATAACGTCTGCGATACCAAACGTCTTTGATGTCGTCATCCCTAATAGTACAATTCCGGAGGCGTAGAATGAAAGCGTGGTGGTATTAATATTTCTTTTTATTCCTACTTATAAAGGTCGAAGGGGCTTACTTTCCCAAGGAATGAATTTCTCCGTGAATAAATTGCGAAGCACCATTCCTTCTCGTCACAAAAAGCAATGGGCTGACTTAGTTTTGGCACAGAGATGGGTGGATGAATAATTGAATTTGTGTGACGAAGTCGCGGCTAATATCACTGTGTGACACGATTTTTCTAACATAAATAAGATTACGTGATTTGAATTCCTTATTCCATTGTTGAAAACATTGTAAATTGATATGGTTGTCTAACACGTCACGTTTCTAAGTTATAGTGTCAATACTATTTACGTGTACCCTCATAAAAAACAAAAGATCAAACGTTGTTAATTGCAGATTTCTTTTAATACTGAAGTCTGTACGACTATAAATTTAAAGTTTTAGTGGTCTTAAGATAATTCTAACAGTTTATTTGGGTAATCATAACATTTTTTTTGTGTAAAATTAATAATTTAAATAAAAAATATGATATACAATTTTGATACTGTCTTTATTTATTTATAGTACATCAATTTATCATAACTTTAAAATGATACGTGTTACAAAAAATCTATTTAAGTTTTTCTGTTCAGCAGGTTTATTTTGATAAAAAATAGCCGTTTCATTAAATGTTAGAGCACAAAAAAAAAAATTTGTCACACAGTGTTATTTGAAAGGACAAAGTCAAGATAATGAAGCCGTAGTCGCGCCAGTACCGGAATTTTTAGGTTTGCAGGATGTAGAGTTTTTAAAGAAAGGAATATTAAGTTGAAAAAAAAGATATTGCAAGTGTATTATGCTTAAAGGCGACTATTAAAAAAAAATTAATAAAGGTTACCGGTAACATACGCATTCTCATTTTTTATTGAACGCCATAAGAATTCAACACGGGATTGATATAAAATTTTTATTCCTTTTAATGTTAGCAAGTAAAACGACAGTGCAAATAATTTTGAACAAATTTATTTTATTTTATCAACTGCAGATGCATTATCATCGTTAATTATATTATTCTATTTTAAGTTCCTTTTTTATCTTTATCTGCGTTATTGTTGTTTTCATTTTCCTCTGTTTCATTTTCTTTTTCAACTTCTTCTTTATCGCCCCTAGGTTGTTTTGCTTCTTTATCTTCGTCGTCATCGCCCATTGATTTATTTTCGTTTTCATCTTGGTCTTCATTATCCTCTGTTTTATTGTCTTTTTCATCTTGGTCTTCATCATCCTCTGTTTTATTGTCTTTTTCGTCTTCGTCGTCATCGCCCATTGATTTATTTTCGTTTTGATCTTGGTCTTCATCATCCTCTGTTTTATTGTCTTTTTTGTCTTCGTCATTATCGCCCATTGATTTATTTTCTGTTTCATCTTGGTCGTCATCGCCCATTGTTTTATTTTCGTTTTGATCTTGGTCATCATCGCCCATGGTTTTATTTTCTTTTTCATCTTGGTCTTCATCACCCTCTGTTTTATTTTCTTCTTCATCTTGGTCTTCACCATCCTCTGTTTTATTGTCTTTTTCGTCTTCGTCGTCATCGCCCATTGATTTATTTTCGTTTTCATCTTGGTCTTCATCATCCTCTGTTTTATTGTCTTTTTTGTCTTCGTCATTATCGCCCATTGATTTATTTTCTGTTTCATCTTGGTCGTCATCGCCCATTGATTTATTTACTTTTTCATCTTGGTCGTCATCGCCCATTGATTTATTTTCTTTCTCATCTTGGTCTTCATCACCCTCTGTTTTATTTTCTTTTTCATCTTGGTCATCATTGCCCATTGTTTTAATTTCTTTATCATCTTTGTCCGCACCTTTATCTTCTACTGATTCGCCGCCTTCCATGCTACCACCATTTCTCTCATCATGATCGTTTGTGATAGGTTTTGTTTCTGTATTGCTATTTTTTTTTGTTAAACCTAGGAGACCTTGTAACGACTTAAATTGGCGCTTGATATCTGAAAATTAAAAATATTGTTCCTCTTTACTTACTTTAATTATTCTTAGTACTATCCAAAGTTTTTTTTATGTATAATAGGTTGAATCGTAATAGTTTATTACTGAATGATTTATTTTTATATTTCTTTATAAATATATTTAAAGCCACCATCTAGTTGTACTATTTTGAAAACAATATTATTGTTTTTATTGTACTATTGTGTTACTATTGTAGTATCTACATAATTATTATAAAACAAAATCAGGGTCGAACTTCGCCACTCAGGATGCGAGTTGAAATCGTAACCTAAGCTCACCAACGGCCAACCGTTTCTATAAGTACCCTTATCTTAATAAATAAACAGATTTTCAGCTTCTATACAAACTCACAGCTCCATAAGCGGATGGTATGGCCGTTCGCCTTGCGCTCGCAACTTGCGGCTATTTTTATCTTTTAAAAAGTAAGAGAAAAAGTTTAGGTAACTTGCGCAGCTATTTTGACCAATATAGCATTGGTCCTTATTCAGTTCAATATGT
This sequence comes from Apoda limacodes, assembly GCA_946406115.1. Classification (NCBI taxonomy): domain Eukaryota; kingdom Metazoa; phylum Arthropoda; class Insecta; order Lepidoptera; family Limacodidae; genus Apoda; species Apoda limacodes. The sequence continues at coordinate 18,231,503 of OX291559.1, forward strand.
AAGTAACCAAGTGATTTATGGGGATTCAAAGGTATATCATTCAAATTAATAGTTTAGAAGATATTACATAAATAATAAGTAAAGTAAAAAATAATTAAGTAGGTAAAGTAAATAAGTAGCTTTTTTGACTGATGTTAATTAATAAATTTAATTCACTATTGCCAAAGCGATGCAATTTTATATTTTGACATACTTAAATATATTTATATTATTATTTAATTTTAGATTGACACCGGCTGAGTGCTATGTCCATGCATATAAAATGTAGACTCATCATCTAATACAGGTACATAATAGATTAGATACATAAGATAACTATAAGTAGAAATAAGAATTCTATTAATCTCACCAGTATTCTCAGTTTCCATTTTAAATATTAATTTAAACCGAGAGTTATGGCAACAGCCAATGCCTGTTTTCTTTATTGTAATTATAATAATTTATTATTTGTTGTACATCAAAATATACAAGATATGTTTGGCAAGCAATAAATGTTTAGTTAGAACGTTGATAATTGCATAATATTATGTAGATTAAACGATTTTTAAATCGACTTCAGAAAAGGAGATCATCAATTCGGTTGTATGTTTTTTATTGTTTGTTTTCTCAAAACTCCGTCATTTACGACTCCGTCGTTGTTGCAGTACGTATTCAAAGTCGTAACTCATCAGATTTGGTGTGCGCTTTAAATTTGAATTGTACTGAATTTGGTAGGGATTATACATACATACATACATACATAACATCACGCCTGTTTCCCAGAGGGGTAGGCAGAGACCAAAGTCTGCCACTTGCTACGATCCTGGTATACCTCTCTTGCCTCATCTATACGCATCAATGCTTTCATACATCTTCTACGGTTCCGAGTACTCCTGACCTGGCCTTTTCTGAGAACGTACTCAATTTGATCTACATACGTTTGCCGAGGTCTACCTCTACCGATCACCGACTACCAATTGCTTCAGATTCTAAATCTATTTTCGTTCATTCTTTCAACGTGTCCAAAACCACCTTAACATACCTCTCTCAATCTTTGTCACCACACTTTCTTTCACACCGCAACGCTCTCGTATCACACTATTTTTTATCCTGTCATTTAGAGTCAAACCACACATACTTCTTAATGCTCTCATCTCCACGGCATTAATTCTACTTTCGTGCTTCTTTTGCCATACCCAACATTCACTTCCATACATCAGTGTTGGAACAAACACAGCCTCATGTACAGCCAAACGTGCCTTTTCCGACAATTTTTGACTGCTCATAAAGGTGTGCATCGCCCCATTCACCTGATTTCCCGCGTTTACTCTTCTTTCTTTTTAGGGATTATAAGCCTTTAATTTTACTAAAACCATACGAGTTATAAGTAAAAGAACTCCCTGTATCTGTAAAACGCGTATTAACAACATTTCTTCGCCGCTATCTCTAATTTAGGTACTACTGCTTAGAATTTACACATGTACACGTTTATACCCTGGGCCTATTGTCACTTGTTGCGGGTGGTCCTCCTGGCTCAAGTCCAGATGTTGTAGACTATTACTGCCGTACCGTTGTATGGCGGACTTACTGCGTAGGAACCAGCTTCAAGTTCAGCTAAGGGGATCCTGTATAATAGGCTATATAGCAAATATAAGACTTTTGTGGCGAGACGTAAGAGAATTATGTGGGCGCATGGACACGAAAGTAACTGGGACAAGTAGCTTATGTGTTGCGGGGCTCCCGAGGTGCGTGGCTGGTGCTGAGAGCTGTTACGTATGGTCAACTCGGCGATGTCCGTCGAAAAAGGTGAGGGCGACGCGACGCGAGTCACTCGTATTTAAGCGGTGCGGTTACGGGATCCGTGACGTAGGCGGCTTCTCAAAGCTTCCAGAAATGTGTGAGGCAGACAGTCTGTCATCTTTCCTTGTGCCTCTTCGGTTCTTTGTGTCTTATTCAGTTTGCCATATGTAAGGTGGGTGCGATAGCTGGTATCTATGTATGTTTATACATCCTTACAACTATTGCGTCGATCTGCAGATTATTTTGCGTAGTAGTGTGTAAAAATTACTACTATTTTAAATGTTTATTACATCCATAAAAACAAGTACTGTAAATAACATACAAACCATTGAAAAGCAACAGGAAACTGAACTCTTTAAGAGCTTACTTCCAGATAACCCAATACATCTATAACTACAAGAGACAAAAGCGGATTAATGTGTAACTTATTACATAATAACAAAAACAGTTACTAAGATTATTGATCTATAATTCTTCTTCTAATAGTGCCTCTCCAACTAGTGAAGGTTGGCACTCAGCTCCGCAAATCTCTCCCTGTCTCCAGCGAGGCGAAATAGTTCGGCTGCACTCGCGACCCCAGTCCACTCCCTGATGTTACGCAACCAAGACTTGTTTCTCCGACCTACTTTCCTTTTTCCTGCAACTTTGCCCATCATTATGAGTTGCAGCAGCTCATATCTTTGGTGCCTTAGCACATGGCCTAAATATGCAACTTTTCTTTTTTTGATAGTCTGCAAAAGTTCGCGTTTTCGGTTAACTCGCCATAGAACCTCCTCACTGGTAACTCGCTGAGTCCAACTTATAGCCAGCATGCGTCTATAGCACCACATCTCAAACGCTTTATATGTTTTCTGAGTTTTTCCTTGATTGTCCAAGACTCACATCCGTGTAGAAGGATAGGCCAGACATAACAGTGCAGAAGACGAATACGCAAGGGTATCTTTAAGTTTCGGTTGCTTAGGACCTTATTTATATTTTTGAAGGCACTCCTAGCTATTTCTATCCTAGTTTTTATTTCTAGTTCGCTATCCCAGCTTTCAGTGAGCGAAGTGCCTAAGTATTTATATTTGCGTACTCTTTCGATGTTCTGCCCTGATACTGATATGTTCAGGTTGCGATGGATGCTTCTAGAGATCACCATGAACTTTGTTTTCATTATATTCATCTTCAATCCGGCCCATAAACTACACTCGTTTACTCGTTTACAATTCGCTGCAGTAGACGCTAGTAGGACGGTGTCGTCTGCGTATCGAAGATTATTAATACCACGCCCATTGACAGTCACGCCACAGTTTATGCCTTCTAATGCTTCTGCCATGATTGTTTCAGAGTATAAGTTGAACAGTGTTGGGGACTGGATGCAGCCCTGCCGGACCCCCCTTTTGATCTCCACTTCATGAGTTTCCTCTCCGTCTACTCGGACAGTTGCGCGCTGGTTCCAGTACAAGTTCTTAATAATGCGGATGTCTTTGTCATCCAGCCCGATGTCAATCAGGATCTTAATAAGGCAATCATGCATCACTCTATTGAACGCTTTCTCGTAATCTATAAAGCAAAGGAAGACGTCTTGCTGCATGTCTTGACATTTCTGGATCATAACTTGTACGGCAAACAGCACTTCGGATCGGAAACCAAACTGGCTGTCACTGAGCTGTTCGTCACATCTCCTCCTAATGCGTTCATGTACTATAGAGGGGAACAACTTTAGAACTTGACTCATGAGGCTAATGGTTCGAAAGTCCTCACATCTTTTTGCATTTTTCTTCTTTGGGAGAGTGATAAAAGTTGACTTTAGCCGGCCTGGCTAAATTGCCAAAAATCCGGGATGTTTCCTGAGTCATAGACAATATTCATGAGATTTACCAGATGATTTAGCTCTACTCAACGCTTTCATAACTTCTGCTTTCAGAATGGGTAGACCATTCATTTCGTCCGAGTTTAAAGAAGAGCTCCACGTGTTGTCAGAGAACATAGACTCGATGTTTTGTTCCCATAGATGTTTCTTTTTTGCTATTTCTAAGATTGGAACGTGGCAAGCATCTACTAGTTGGTGAATTGGTGTCTTATGTCCAACCATGGCCTTTATTTCCCTATATAAATTAAATGCATCGTGTTTCTCAATAAGCCCTTCAATACATTTACACTTGTTTATGTACCAGCAATCTCGCGCATAACGCACCTCTCTGCGTATTGCTCTGTCCAGGGCGTCATACTTGATCTTATCTATGTTTTTGTACCGTCTGGTCTATAATTACGGAATATATAAATATAAAATGTACGACTACATATACATAATATAATACAATCATTATTTCAATAAAATATTATAATATATATACAATATACATACATAAGTAATTTGTGTTTACTCAGATGTTTATTATAATATTCATTATTCTTTAAATGAGTAAAACTCGTTTTTAAAATATAGCAATTGATGAATTGTCCCGAATCGTGTGAGGGACTGCGTTCCATAAAGACACAGATGCACTGTAAAAGACATGTTGTAAAATCCTGAATTGTGCTGTGGTATCTTCAGAAGATTGTGAGTAAGTGGCTTGTTTCTTTTAAAAAGAAACTCGAATCTTTCACGCAAGTATATTGAAGAGGAAGGATTGTTTAGGAAGTATATTGAATATTTGACTATGTCAACTTTTCAATATACTTCCTAAACGCGTGCATTCTGGCGAAGACGTACACTTGAGATATTTTCTGAATTTTGAGATCTGATCAAATTTCCGCAATTTTATTCGCACTTTTATTAATATATATTCAATTACATTTATTTTAATTTATTTACACCAAAAAGCTATTGAGGTGACACAATGGCAATAAGTATATGGTCTGAATAACGAAATCTTTTGTCATAGACATAAATTGAGTGCCCAGAATCAACACAAACATAAAATATGGCCTAAGTAGGTATTTCTAAAATATTTAGTTACTAACTATCTACGCATGAACCAAATTTATAAAGTATCTATATGATGAATTAAACCAAAATAATATAGTTAATCTTAAGCATTATAAAAACACGGTAACAAAACAGTTATTGAGTTGGTAAATTACATTTTTCGAAACAGCTATAGAATGCAATTCGTATCGAGCCCTTAAGTCTGAGGAGATACTTTGCCTCCCTTTGTGTGTCCTACCTCTGTACAACGGGATGTGTTCTGAGGAATTCGTCGAAATGATGCCCACGGCTGCTTTCTACCACTGCACCGCTCGCCATCGGCAGGGAATTCATTCTCACGCTTTAGAACCGTAATGGATAGCTCCTGGCTGCGTCAGGGTGCCGTGTTACTGTATATGCCCACAGGCCAAAGAAGAGGCGGGATGTTTAACTTTGCCTCTCTTTCAACATGAAGTATTGTAGCGCAGGTCGAATGACAATTTTAAAAAGAAAGATAGTAATGATGGATTGATAAATAATGAATTATTAATTATTATTAAAAAGGACAATAAATTATCCTTAAGACCGTATCTAGTGAAGTGTGTGTTATAAAATAAATAAATAGAATATATGTTTAAGAGTGTTATTTTGTGGGTTTTATTTACATAAATTCATCTGAACATCGTGTGAATGCGGTAGGAGTAAGCCAATCTGAACACGTGGATTGCACATTTTATAATGCAACGAGAGTTGCTACTGGGGGCGAGGGGACGTCGCAGTACTAAGTTTATTAATGAACCACCTCTCTCAATGATTTTTTGACGTCTACTAGTAATTGGTAATGAACAACTGCCGAATCTAGGGGCCAGGGTGCGATTCCCGCACAAGACAGACATTAATTTGATGAACATTTGTGTTTGTCTTAAGACTAGATGTTCTCTAATATATGTATGTATTTACAAAAAATGTATATACTTATGTATTTGTATCCGTTGTCTGGTATCCATAGTAGCTATGCTTAGTTTGATTCCTGCGGAACCTCAGTAAGGGCATTTGCTAAAGCAAGTTTTATTTATTCCCGGGAAAACTTTTGGATTTTCCGCGATTAAAATTAGCCTATGTCTCTTCAATTATTCCTGAGTTAAAGCTTAGTACAATTATATGTTTTGTTGCGACTTAAAGAAAGTACAAACAAAAAACTAACTTTCACATTTATAATATTAAGTGTGAATGGAATAAAATATGAATACGTATAATGTTTTAATACTTACTATAAGGGATAAACTTCTGAATTTTGCTTATAAATTTCTTCGGCCATTCTTTGATGCCTAATGGCTCTGAAAAAAAATAATGAATCGTTAAAAGCTCATTTGAAAAGCTTTATTGACTTTCCTTCAGCTTAAAAGCTCCGAAGTCAATTTTGACCACCTTCCCGTGTGTTATCGTTAAGAACTGGCAAAGGAGGTACCTTTATTATTTTCACCTCTCCAGCACCAAAAGGTTGGTTTTGCTGTTCAAAAATAGTGGGCGAAATCTATTTTTGCTGCGAGGGTGAGGCAAAGACATGTAACGTTCGAATATTACCTTTTGGAATTTTGCGATACTGAAAAATAAAGCAACGCGATGATTGGTTTAGAAACAAATTTATTTTATTGAAAAGCATAACTACATCGAATTTTTTTCATTGTTGACGTACTTAATATCTATGATTAATAATACCTACTTATAATAAATAGCGTTTATTTAAAAAAAAAAAGTGTCATAGAGTAAACTTCTGAACGCTGAAAAAGAAAGCGAAATGGCGCGAAAGTAATTAGTTATTTTAAACTAAGATGGTTTATTTACGTTTATTGTATTTTTTTAAAATGAGTTACTCGAGTTACGAAGATATTTCTTTAACACCAGAAGAGCCAAGACAACAGTTTTATAATGCTGAGCTAAGCTTTTTACCAGAGAAGTCAAGTGAAAAATATCTTAAAGCATACGAATTGTTCAATAGGTAATTGGCGACTTTCAAAAGGTGCTAATGTTTAAAAGTATAGTTGGTACCTACCTATTGCTTAAGCTACTATAAAATTACACTAAAACGAAACCTAGGTAGGTGTTATTCTTTTATCAGAAAGCAAATATAAAGTATAATCAATAAATATATTAATTACGCCAATTATAAGGTATACAAATTAGCAAATAGATCAGTAACAAGAGTTGTTACCACTTAGTATACGATAAAACTTAAAAATAAATAAATTAAAACACAACATAAACCTAAAACAAAATTTTATTGTATACTGCCTCCGTTGTTATAATTACAGTAAGTCGTCAGTCCTATATGGAATATTTTTCTTTTTTTTATATCTTAATTATCAACAAAGATACGATAAGTTAAATCACAGTAAGTGTTATAAAGATTACTGTTTTAAAATTATGTTTTATTTCATAATTTCTTTATCATATTTACAGTAACTAAAGTCACGGTAGATTAACATTATTTAAATATGGTATTTCCGCAACACATACTTCAAGTAAGTCTCAGACTATATATACTTACTGTAACTATGCTAGGAAAATCTTTATTAACACTCTTTATTTTTAACAAAGTAAGTATGCTAAATACATCTTACAAGTGAAAATCAAGTTATCTTTGTCAATCTAACAATAAAGTCGATAGTTACTGTAAATATGTTTAGGTTTGGTATTGTGAAATGAAACTGTATCAGGTAGAAGCTCACACGATATTCTTTTGGCATGTAGAACATTCTATTTGCAAAATCGAGATACTGAAAAATTGTCGCAAAATAAGAAACAAATCCCACTTTGTTGTCATTTTTAGTGAATATTATAAACAGTAACCTCATTGCCACCAACACAATCGAAATCAAATATTTTGAGCCTAGTCACACTTTCATGTCCGCGGACATATTCCATCACCAAGTTGAGAAAAACTTGCGTAACGCCAAAGTCTATGATTTTAATGATTATGTTGCACGTGTGAAAAGGGTCCATGAAAACGATCGTTAAGGAAATGAACTTTACTGATTACACACAACATTAAATTCAAAACTTTTCACCACGTATTTACTTAAAGAACATCACATACGTTAAAGCGGGAAGGCCTACATTTTTTTCAATTAAACCTAACCTAAAATTTAAGGAAGATCAAAATGATGAAGACTTTCGAACTTTGGACTTTTTACAAAATAAAGTTTCCTGAACTTAGACCAAAACCTACTCCTAGAGGTATTATAGAGGAAAAGAATAAAGAAATATTAGAAAAACTGGTCTCATTGATGCCAGAAAACAGACAAGCATTTTGGTTGAATATACCAACGTCTAATGCTTCTAATCTCCTTGAAGATTAAAAAAATATAATTAATATTGATTTTTATTACTTATTTTTAATATAACATGTTATATGTATGACTTTTAACATTGTTTAACAAATGTGATTATACTTTTTAGAAAAACATGTATGTTTTAATTAGGTATTAGGGAGACTATAATATTCGTATGATCTCAAATAAATGATAGATTTTTATTTAAGTACAACTAAGAAAGAATAGACTTTTAATGAAGTGATTGTTTAAATTTATAATAATTATAAATCTATTCTATTTGTTGCTAATGATACTGTTGATAAATGGAGGCTAAATTTCAAATCCTTTATAACACTGTAACTAATAATAATTCATACCTAGTATATAAGATTATTATGAGTAGTTTTAATCAAATGAATACTTACATAATAATTCTAAATGCTTAAATAAAGACTGAACCATTAACACACATATTATTATTGTAATAACATACAGTGCCATTTCGATTGCTTAATAAATATTTTTCTCTATTATACAAATTATGTTTTATTCCTAAAGCCTTTAAATTAAAGCCCAATGTAGGCAAAACATGTATTTTTGTAGACCATTCAACACTCTTCCAACTACTTTTGCATACGAATGTCTCATTTACATACAATTAACTAAAGTAACAAAATAGTAAGTGAAAGACACTCACGAAAGAAAGAAGACACGCTGTTTGTAAGGATGTACTTAATAAAATTGCTGACCTGCTCTTTTATTAAATTTTTTTATAAACATTTTAGAAAATTATATCAAAGCTCCAAAATATGCAAAGTTTGTAGGAAAAGTCACTGTATTTGTAGGCATTTATATAGATTTATTGAAAACATAGTTACAGTATCTAACGTGGACAGGATATTTCGTTAAATATATTAACAGTATGTTAAAGACGTACTGGTAATATGTTTAAGAAAGTGTTAGTTGGGCTGATAGAAGTAGTAATTATGGGTACATTTAGTTAGATTAAAAATAAAACATTAATATTAAAAGAATAAATCATATTCAGAATTAATCTACGCAAATTTCTTTTTTGTTGCCCGTTTAAATATCTGAGTTATCTGGTATAATCATTAGGCTACACTTATTTAAAAATGATAAATCAAAAGTGTGATTTCCCGCAATTTAAACTTTTTGAGTGACCGTAATTACAATGACGGGGGCAGTATAGATATAGATTATAGGTTTATAAAATATTTTATTTTGTATCTTTTTTTTTATAATTATAGTGCATTGTACTTCGTAAGTATATGAGTGGAAAAGCATAAGGGGGGAAGAAGGTTATGGTATAGTAGTGATTAGGTAGTCTCTTGTTGGGTTCATACAATACAATACAATTGATTTTCTAGACAGCGAACCAGAAACACTCAGGGGCAAAAATATACCATGTAATGGGTCGAATATTATTATAACACTAAAATCAGCTAAAAAAACTACCTGTTACACATCCACGAATGCAGTCAATTTTATAAACACCGGGCTCATCAAAATTAAAATCTATCTTTTGGCGAACGCAAACACAGTGCAATTTTTCTCGAAGGAGTGAACACAGTTTTTATCGAGTATTAGTTAGAATACTAATTTTATCAGTCACTACGATTTTTCGTGCAGAATTCAGAGATTTAATGTGGTAACCGTTTTTCTGCAGTACTATATGTAGGTGTTTCAGCTCACTATCAATAAGTTCCTTGTCACATCGGTCATATGAGCGGTTAGCGGGAGATGTTATTAGAAATTGTAGATGCCGCGGATAATGGTGTCATGTGCTGGCCGTAACTTTTGACCTCTAGTTTTACATCAAGAAATGACATACGTGAATTTAATCTGGTTGTGGATACTGTTTAAGTGTTCCATATATAACTGTATATGAGATTTCATACCGTTCAGTATCCCAAAAATATTATTCACATGTTTTTTTCCACATTATTAACGGAGATGGCATTGTTGTGATTGTCAGATTTTTAAAATATTCCATCTATATAGGTAGTTGGCGACTATTGTGTCTTCTAGGTTCCCGATGAACACTCTATCCACTTCTAGGTACTAATCTCTTTGATTGTACTTCGTGGAAATACCAGTTTCCTCTTATTTTGCCTATATTACTTCAATACTCTCTGCGAAGGGTACGTTCGTAAATAAGGACGTCAAGTTAATACCAAACATTAAAAAATTTTCTTCTAAAGAAAAGTGGTAAGCCGGAAACATATAAATATATTGATAATAACCGCGAAAGCAAAAAAAAGTTATTTTCTGTGTACCACTAGCATTATGCCACTAAATCAAAAAAAAACATCGAGGCAAGGTACTTTTTGCAAACCCGTACTCAACTTGTCGCATAAAATTCAGCATTTCTAAGATTCAAAAAACATAATAATAATACAGCAAGACCAATAGCCCAGTAGAGTATTGCATCACATAATTCTCCGGTTTAGATACTGCCATACTCCTTTAGGTATAGAGATTCACCGACAACAGTCTTATATGTTGCATGGAGGGCGTCCACCAAGGAAAGTAAATTGAGGGTGTGCACGAAATGTAATAATGATATCAATATATTTATTATACATACCAATCATTATTATAAAGCTAAAAACTGATATGACAATTTACATAAAAAACTTAACTACCTTTTTTCACTACAATATACTAACATAGATTTGTCTGCACGAAGGGTGGCAGACAAAGACTTGGAGAATCATTTGCAATCATTTTTAGAGTGATGTGTGTGTGTGTGTGTGTGTGTTTGTGTGTGTACGTATGTATGCAGACATATTTTGGCTTTCGATTGCTCAATAACTACTGGACCGAATCACTCTGATGACATATCAATCGATACGCCACGTCATGACTTAGATCTGAAAGGAGTCTGAAATAAATCCGTCCAGCGGTTCGTTTTTTATCCGTAAGAAACTGACTTTTTTATGCATAAATTTCAAGTATAATTTCATGTATCGAGAGGGTAGTAAAGGGTTTTCGAGGGTGCTGATTTCGAATTTTTTATCAGTTTTTTAAAATTCAAAATGGCGGATCCAATATGACATAATTTTTTTTTGTAAAAGATTTTTTCTCAAAAGTAGTTGCATGTACGGTACTTGCTGCCAAACCAATTTTCATTAAAATAAATTTGTTTCAAAACCAATCATCGTGTTTCTTTTTTTTCAATATCGCAAATCCAAAAGATAACCAACTTCAAAAAAAGAGGTTCTCAATTCGAATGTTTAATATATATTTTTTTGTAAGTAAGTTCGGACATAACTCCTTCATATATATATATAGATTTGCAAAATTCTTTTTTTATAAGGGTGTACATCCGAGACGGTCCTATATTAATGTAGTGAATTTAAAACTTTAACTTTTGGTCAAAAAAATAATTGGTGTTAACTTGGAACTGGCAAAACGCTTTTTATTTGTTTTATTAACGACTAAGGTGGTTTTAAGTGTACGAAAAAAGCAATTTGTCACTCAGAAGTAAAAAATAAAAACTTTTTAAGTAAGTAAAAAAACTACCGGCTTTAAATCGATGCACTAAAACGGTAAAAATGAAGTTGGTGTGTATTTATAACACACTTCACTTGCATGAAACCAACTTCAAACTGTAATTCAGAACCCAAAAGATTTTTGGGTATAAGTAGGGGAGACCGGGTACAATAGTAACACTTTACACATTTCGTTTGATTTCGTTTATTCTAATATCAATACGGTTAAATTTACACAGCCACATATAATTTTCGTCTATGCTTTGCAAAAACAGATATTTTTAGCTTTGGTATTAATTGTTTTTAAAGAGCTACAGAACTTTCAAAATGCTGAATCATTTGTCACTTTCGTCCTCAGGCTCAGGTCGAAAGTAGCACGCCACGGGTCAAAAGTAACATTGTAACATATACTGCGATTTGGTAGATAAGCAATAAAACTTTTTTTTAAATAAAAATAACAAATTGTTTGTTTTTATTAATGATTTTAATAAGCACAAAATATTTTTTTTTTCAAACACATAACAAAAAAGAACAATATCTTTTTGTAAGGCATTTCTCACATCCACTCTTCGCTTCACCATCATCTTAGCTTGTAGATGTCTACTGTTAAACGTAGCCCTTCCCTTGCCCGTATCTTTCTACAACGTGTCTTGAGTTTCTTGCACCCAGGATATTCTTGTTGCTCTAACCAGTTAATTGGGCTATTGTGATTTGGGCTTATATGATCTAACTGGTTGTGATAATTTTGTTGAAAGTGGAGGAAATACGCATGGAAACTGATCTCAGACATGGGAAGTATTACAAACTTACCATTAGACCATTAGGCAAATCGACAGAGCGTTTGTTACTTTAGACCCGCCGTTACTTTCGTACCCGGTCTCTCCTAATTATTTTTAACTTTTTAGTGCATCTTTTTGAAGCCAGTTGTTTTTTTTTGATAAAAAGTTTTTATTGCATGAAAACTAGGGAGAAAAGCTAGTAGTACAATGATATGTGAGGGATAAATAAATATGACTTTTTTACTCACTTGGTAAAGACAATGGTCTTTGGGACGATTCTTGTACATACTGAAAAATATCCAATTATTATTGCAGTTAAAAAATTGATAAAGTTAACATGTTTAATGTTTGAAATAATGAACAATAACATTTAACAACACAATAATATTAAAGCGTAAACTTCATCATTCATACAAATCCTTATAAAAACTAATACCTATACGTAAGCTTAATAATATACTGCTCGCTTAGGATATACATAAATATTTTTGGACATTACTCACAGCGCCGTCTGGCCCCAAAGTAAGCAAAGCTTGTGTTAGGGATACCAGACAACGGATACAAATACATATGTCGCAGGCAAATTGTAAAATTCGCCGTTTTACAATATGCCTAGGCAGATCGTAAAGTATGGAAAAGAAAGGAACAGAAATCGCACTGTATAAGTCATGTATGTTAGGTTAGGTTCAGTTTCTCTTTTGTAAACGTAGACGCGGAGCGAGCGAAGCGAGCGGAGCCTTCCTGCCAAGCTTCATATAATAATTTGTTCAGTTATATGATAATTTCTATCCCATACTTTACGATCTGCCTAGGCATATTGTTAAACGGCGAATTATACGATTCGCCTGCGACCCATATATTAGGTCCTTACATTGATGTTTTATAGAATTGGCAACTTTGATCTCAAAAAGCCGGCGTTTGGTTAGGAATTCCAGATTCAAATTAATCTCAAATTTCAGCTTGTCTATTTGTGTTTATAATGTAACAATTCATTTATTTTCGCGTCATTCAATTTTGCTTTGACATCGTTCTATGCTCAATATGGAAAACATAAAATATCGCATTATTTTCGAATACGAATTCCATCGTAGCACTAGCGCTACAGAAACAGCTCGAAGGATTAATGATGTGTACGGAGAAGCCACTGTAAAGGAAAACACAGTACGTTTTTAGTTCCAACACTTTCGTTCTGGAAATTTTAAACAAACCTCCAGAACAAACCTCGTAAACGGCCGGAGACCCTAGTTTAGGACCCTAGGAATTGAAAGTGATCTTAGAATTGAATCCATCTCAAACCACGTCAGAGTTAGCTGCAGGCTTGGGTGTGAGTGATAAAACCATTTTGAATCAATTGAAACAAATTGGAAAAGTGAAAAAGCTTGAAAAATTACCCGTTTTTACTACTACCCGCATATACTAAGTGAAGCAAACCAACAAACACGCGTCGACTGCTGCGTCACGTTACTCAACCGTCACAATAACGAGGGGATTTTGAATCCTATCATTACTTGTGATGAAAAATGGATCCTATACGATAATCGGAAACGCTCATCACAGTAAATCCCGGAGAACCGGCTAAATCCTGCCCCAAGCAAAAATTGACTCAAAAAAAGGTACTGGTTAGTGTCTGGTGGACCAGCGTTGGTGTTTACCACTACAGCATCCTAAGATCTGGTCAGACGATTACGGCAGATCTGTATTGCCGACAATTAGAAACCATGATGGAAAAGCTAGCCGTTAAACAGCCGAGGTTGGTCAACCGCTCTAGCCCACTGCTGCTTCAGGACAACGCTAGACCACACACTGCACAGCAGACGGTGGCGAACTAGAGAAGCTAGGATTAGAAAGTCTCCGTCACCCACCATACTCCCGGGACCTTGCTCCAACCGATTAAATGTCTCAATTTAGATGAGACAGTCCAAACCACCTTCAAAGATTTTGTTGATTCTCACTCCCGCAATTTTTTCAGCAAAGGAATCAATGAACTCCCTATAAAATGGCAAAAGTGCATAAATCACAACGGTACCTATTTCGATTGATTAAATAAAAAAATGAAAAAAAATAGTTTTGCTTTTTCCATATAAAACATCAATTTCATATGTAAAGACCTAATATATTACTTTTTTTGTAAATACATACATACTATACATAAATACGCAGACTCAGGACAAACACAAATGTTTATCACACAAATATTTGTTCAGTGCGGGAATCGAACCCACACCCTCTGCACTGCAGCCGGTCACACTACCAACTAGTAGTAAGTCTTTTTACTACTAAAATGGTCGTAGAAATTATCGGTCACACTACCAACTAGACTGAATTAATTCTGTTTTTTTTAAATATTAAGTCAGTCTATTTTAAATAAATAATAGTTTTAAAAAACTAAAAAACACGCTTTTTATAGAAAACCGAACTAAAAAATAGAAAATAAATTTTAATGAATTTAAATTAAGAAAATAGTGTTAAAAATTTCAATGAATATAAATTAATAATAGTGTGAATAAAAAAAAAAATATTTTATTTTAAAAAAAGCGTGGGGTGCATGGTGTCAATAGTTATAAATATTTTATTGACAGATATGAGTAGAGTGATTATCATTTCGATAATATCTTAAAAAGCACCCCACGCTTTTTTTTTAAATAAAATAATTTTTTTTTATTCACACTATTATTAATTTATATTCATTGAAATTTTTAACACTATTTTCTTAATTTAAATTCATTAAAATTTATTTTCTATTTTTTAGTTCAGTTTTCTATAAAAAGCGTGTTTTTTAGTTTTTTAAAACTATTATTTATTTTCTACTTTTTAGTTTGGATTATTTATAATAGCTTGTTTTTTTAATTTTAAACTATTGCACGACTCATGATGCGAAGCATCAGAGAGTGCTTTATTTTCTTACCTTATCGACTATAGATGAAAATTATATAAATTAACAAAAATCATATTTTGCAAATTGAAAAATGGAATAATTTTATCAAATTAGTGTATTGTCATCGGTCCTCAATAAATCTACAAAGTTTGAACGAAATCTGGCCGTTTAAAGTGGGTCAAAATCGCGCCCAAAGAAGTCGGTTACAAACAAACATACAAACATACAAACATACAGGTGAAGCTAATAAAAAGCTCGTAAAAATCTATTAGTTTAATAAAGCATTAAAAGTTAGTTCAGTTTCTTATTATAAAATACAAATATTCTATAGGATGTTTTGTTTCATTACAATGTATGTCTATTTATTACTGAAACGGTCGTAGAAATTTTCATCACACTGTGTCTGTTTTACTTAAAACTATACTCTCTAAAGAGCATCTCAATATCGACATAAAATACATAATTCAAGGCAATTTTACTTGTTGACCATTTATTTAAATAGGCTAGTGCCATTTTTTTATATCATACCAATAGGGTGGCAAACAAGCTTAAGGTCCGCCTGATGGTAAGCGGTCACCGCAGCTTTGGACGTTTGCAACCTCAGAAGCTTCAGTCGCACGTTGCCAACCCTTCAGAAATCTAAAAACTTATTTCTTGAAGAACGCCATACTGTAACCCTTAGAGAAAACCTTGGTAGGAAGCTCATTCCAGAACCTAAGCGATCGCGGGAGAAAATTTTATGAAATTGCACTGTACGTGCCATTAGGTTCTCAGACTTAAGGTTACGATACCGCTTTTGAGCTTAGGATCGTCGACGATTCTCATAGCCCGTCGCGTCGTTGAACCGAGTCAAAAAGGGGACGCTGGTATCTGGGTTCACCCGCCTAGAGATGGCAGCAGTTCTCCCATTGTAGAAAAAGAAATCTCCTTTCAACCTGAGGGTTTTACTATGTAATGAAAGTGGTTAGCTACTCCTGTCACTCAGATGGGATAGGAGAAGCTTATATTCTAAAAAAATTACATCTGACTTTAAGTAATATCGGTAAAAATATAACAATTTTTCTAATAAATTTCTTAAGAACCATTTTTGTGAAGTTTGTTTGTTAGTTAAAATTAGAAATACAGAAGTTTACTTAAATAAACTACAAAACTACAACTTTTATACAAAGGCGGACTTATCCCTAAAAGCATTTTTTTCCTTCTTCTTCTTTTTCAACCTTAAATATCTAAAACAATAGTGACTCATCTGGCTAAGGCGCATACAATAGTGACTCATCTGGCTAAGGCGCATACAAATAAGACGATGTTTAATAATCGACTAGAAAGTGTGCGTTCACAGACAACAAACAAGAATTCCTTTTGTGAGAAACACTTTGGATTTAGCTAACACTGACTTTTATTGAGTGACTTCGCTTGGTGATAAAAAGTGGATATTTAGTGGAAAAGTTTTCGTATATTTCATTAGAAAAAAAATAATTTGAAAATTTCATCCTTTTAAATTTTTTTTTTAGCTATTTTACGGCCTATAATGCCTTAGAGCCCGCAGCGAAACGGAATTACAGCAAGGCTCAATAGGACGGTTAGATAAAGTTATATGTTTGTTTTATGCTGCTCATTTAAAGTAAAAGTTCTGGACAGAAATTGCTCGGCAGCATATTAAATAAATTTATTCCCTTCCAAGGAGAATTTTTGGTAAATCTCCAGAGGAAATCTGCTCAGCTAGTAAGGTGACTGTAGAACATTATCACGTTTTTGGTTGTAAGACCTATAAAAATTAAAAGAAATAATAACGCTAAAAATATAGATATAACAAATAGATAAATAAATAATAAATAAATATTTTTGGAACTACACACACCGCCATATGGTCCAAAGCTAAGCAAAGCTATTACTATAGATACCAGTCAACGGATACAAATACATAAATAAATTTAATTTTTTAAAAACATACATATTATACATAGAAAACAAACTCTTAAGACAAACACAACTGTTCACCAAAAAAATGTTTGTCTTGTGCGGGAATACACCCTTTGATTTAGCAGTCAAGTCATTTCCTACTGAGCTACGGAGTTTATTTAATATGATAAGTACATTTTTAGTTGCAAATAATGAAGTCAAATTTCAGCATTGTCAGAAACAGCGATGAAGTTTTTTGTTGTACGGGATAAAAGTAAAACGGCTTTATATGACGGGATTTATAGTAAATTAATAAAGTTTTTATAAGACGGAATCATAATAATAATATATCCAATAAAAACTGGTATAAAATTGGCCAATACTCACGTTGACGATTAAAATTCCAATTACTAGAAAAAATAAAGTCGTTTTTTGCATTTTTATAAATTTGGTTTCTTGAACAATGAACTTAAAAGAAAACAAAATTCCGTGTAAGCATTTAAATGAATTGTCTCACCTTATATACCTACTATTAACACGTATGTTACTTCATTATTTATTCCTAAAGATAATAAGTCGAAGACTTAGCTTACTAATTACGCATTAATTAAGCATTACAAGTACCAAATATTGTTTCTATGTAGTTCATTGCTTCAGTGGCCATTAACCTACGTCCTAACTAAAGAGATATTTCAATTCTGGTTACAACCGGTTATATTTCTTACACATCTGAATATGAGACAGATCCACATCTAGGCAATGCAAAATTACGGATCGGAAAATTTCCAGACATTTTGTGATCCGACAATCTGCTTCGTAAACAGTTGATCAACTATCGTATTCAAGCTCTATTGCACGCCTATACTTTAACTAGCTGTGCTTTTATGATTATACATACAAAGCCAATATTAGTGAATACCAGTCAGTTGTACGCATACCCATAGGGGTACATAGGTACGAGGAGTTACTCGAGCGTCTAAACTCGAGTGTTCTGATCTGAACCAAATACTTGCGAAATTTATCTTAAATTAATAATTCAGCTATTTACGTATGCAAACTTCACTGTTTTTGCCACCAGTTACTGTGAACCAGAGGCTGGATATACCGCAACCTTGCTTATTCACCATTGTCGAATTGTCTTACATGAGAACCATTTAAAAATTTGCGAAAAAAAAATGTATGAAATCTAATTATTATCAAAAAAACCTGAAACTTCGTAAGAATGTCTAGAATGAGGTTTATGTCAGACAAACTTAAAAAAAAGTCTGTGGACAGAGTTAAGTGGCGGTTCAGCAATAAATACCTG
The DNA here is from genome assembly GCA_946406115.1 of Apoda limacodes. Taxonomy (NCBI): domain Eukaryota; kingdom Metazoa; phylum Arthropoda; class Insecta; order Lepidoptera; family Limacodidae; genus Apoda; species Apoda limacodes. The sequence continues at coordinate 18,249,863 of OX291559.1, forward strand.
AACTGCGGGCAAGGTTTAATTTGCTGATAAGGTTTAATGTAGCTTATAAAATTGCTGCACTTCTTGCTTATGTATCAAAAAATATGCGACCACATTATATCAAAATGTATTATTTCTGAGGTCATTCAGAAACATCAAAGGCATAAATCAGTGATATTCTCAATATGCCAAAATTTGCTCTTTTCAGAAATTCTTTACTCCAAGTAACCTAAAAGTATGGCATAGGAAATTTTGCAAATATAATGATATTTTTAAATAAGCATTAAAAATTTACGATTTTGAAAAATAAAATCACTCATATCCTTAACTCTTCCATTTCCTTACTTTTCCAGCCATTTGGAAAAATGTTTTAATTATTCCGTTACCAAAAAAGGCAAATCCTTCTACATTAGCGGACTTTAGGCCCATTTCTGTTTTACCTTTCTTATTAAAGGTTTCACAGTTACTTGTATGGGCGCCAGCAACGCATCCGGTTGGAGGATACATTCGTGGCGTGCTGTCTCCTCTCCTATTTGCCATCTTCATTAACACTATTACTCACGAACTTTCTTCTCTCTTCCACTTGTATGCATATGATCTCCAAATTTACTCACATGCCCCAATTGATGACATCAATAAAGCCATTGAAAAAATTAATGCTGATTATGACCAAATACTTCAGTGGAGTTCATTTTAATTTCGTGCTTACCTCAAGTGGCTCCCAATTAGACTTCGCCGGAATACCCATACTCTTACACTACTTTATAACATACTATTCAATCCATCAACTCCTTACTATTTGAAAGAACGATTTCAATTTATTTCCTCTTCTACACTTACACTTCGCTTGTCCACTAGTCTTCTTTTAAAAACACCAGCTCACAACACTAATTTTTATAATCGTTCCTTCACAGTTCAGGCTATACAGCTATGGAATTCTCTTCCACTGACTATTAGGCGCTCGAAATCTGTAGTTATTTTCAAAAACCAAATTAAACAACATTATCTATCAATCTCAAACTCAGTGTTAAAATCACAGGGTTAAAATTGTCTTATTTTGTGTTTGTTATTTAATTTTATAATGTCTTGTATATGTATATTTATTTATATTTTGTTTATTATATTTATGTTTTGTAGTTGTTTATTATGTATATTATATATTGTGTGTATGTTTATTCTAATAAAAACTTACCTCTGTCCTCACCGCACCACCTACTTCTCTTTGTATTTTCCTCTAACCAAAGCTTTGCCTGGTAGAGATCGCTTTTTAGCGATAAGGTCGCCTATTTGTACTTTTTTTTATTATAGATTTTTTATTGTATTTTTATTTTCAAATTGTGCAATAAAGAAAATTTATCTAAGCTTATGTTATCTTATGGACAAATATTTCGTTATTTTTGTTAACAAATTACACAACCACAATCAACTCAAAACCTGGTTATAATTGTCTTAAAACGACTACTTATCTTCCTTTCCTTTAGCAAGATATATGTTCTCGTGTGAATAAATTTTCACCCTTTTATTTATTTTACCCAGAGGACAATCTTAAACAATACGGCATGCCTTCATTAAATCTTAAAATTATCATAACGTGAACTTAGTCTTTGAACAACTCCCCCGATGCATCTTTTTCAATTACTCATACTTCGTACTCCTATGTTTTTACATTCAACAAAATGTGCAATTATTCCTTTATTATAAACAGGAATCACAACAAAGAATATAATATGATATGATTAGCCAATAGCTGAAGATAGTAAACTTCAGATTAGTTTAAGAAGAAGCCTTTCCTGAACCGTTTGGGCCATAGTACAATTTACTTCTTGAACGCATGGCAGTGTTTTATACCACTGAGGTAGCAAATAAGCTTGCGGTCCGCTTGACGGTTACCGTAGCTTATGACCGCTTGCACCTGGAGTATCACTCGCGCGTTGCTGAACTTTCAAAAATCTAATAACTTATTTCTTAAAGAAACCCCATCATTTCATACTAGTCCTTAGAGAAAACCTTGGCAGGGAGCTCATTCCACAACCCAAGCGTTCCTGGAAGGTAATTTGTCTGAAACCGCAGTGTACGTAAACATTTAGGTTCTAAGGTGTGAGGATAAATTCCTTGCCGATGGCGAGCGCTGCGATGGGAGAAAGTAGCCGTGGGCATCATTTCGAACAATTCCGTATAACACATCCCATTATACAAGCGGTAAAACAAACACAGGGAGGCAAAGTATCGCCTCTGCCTTAAGGGTTCGATACGGCTTGCGAGTTTGGGATCGTCGACTATTCTCTCAGCTCGTCGTTAAACCGAGTCAAACAGGCCACGCTGGTATCTGGGTGCACCCGCCCAGAAATAGCAGCAGTACTTCATATGGGGCTATACTTGCGATTTGTAAAGCAGCAAACTACTTCTCTCTGATGAGCCTTGTCTTGCAAATGATCTCGGAACTGAATATCGCTGGAGATGCCAACACCAAGGATCCCAATGCTCTTGGAGATTGAGACGGGAGTGTTCTGGAATTGTAGGACCACAGTAAATGGGGTTTCCTTAGCAGTGAACTCACAGGTTTGTGTCTTTGTACGGTTAAATTGGACCAAGTTTTCCCGTCCCCAGTCAGTGACCGTGCACAGAGTGTTCTAGATTTGATACACAAGTTCTCCGCGCTTTTCCTCCACAACAGAAAGAAGGATGTCTCCAGTACTGTCATCTGCATAGCAATGTATGTTATTAATGGACAACATGTCATGGATATGCAGAAAAAAAAAGTGTAGGAGACAGCACGGAGCCTTTAGGGACACCAGTATTAATGTCCAAAGCTATCAGAGTAACTACTGTGAACTGCGGCTCGTATCCGTCTGCCGGACAAATCAAGTCGATGGATCTGATCTGTCGCCCTAGTTGGCCACCGGGTCCACATTCGCAATCTTCCATGAAGACTGGAATTGCCTAGTATAGTAGGAAAGCGTCAAGAGACGCGTTAGTACAGGACACAACTCAGGAGCACACTGTATAAGCACCACTGCTGGTATACTGGCCTGGCCTATTCGACTTATGAATGTCTAGAGAAAGCAACGCCCGCCTGACCTTCTGCTGTGTTATGGCGATCTCCGGCACGGTCTTACCGCACCACTTTTTTTAGGAGGTACACAACCTTCGTCGTTTATATTTGAGTTTAAGGCAAAGAGACTGCCCAGTAGATTAGCTTTCTCTTTGGTACTAAGGGCCAAGTCATTATTGGTTTTTAGCAGAGGTGGTATCGAAGACTGGCAAAAGTTCCCTTTGGCAGCTTTAGCAAGCCAATAAGCACGACTTCCAGAGGGATAGCTCGCTAGTCGCCCACAGATTTTGCCGATGAATTGGATTTAGCTCTGGCAGTTGCTTTCTTACTGAACCTCGAGTCAATATTTAATTTGCATTTTAACTCAAAAATATTCAGATCCTTATTATAACGAGCCGTGGTTCAAGCCTAACACGCAGTTTGCTTCAGTATCTTAGCTTCTCTGCAAGACGTATTAAACCACTGTCGTTGTTTGATGCCGGCAGCTACAGTGGGTTAGGAATAAAACATTCCATACCAGCAAGCATAGTATCAATGACTGCGGCTGCACAGACGTAAGGATCTTCTGAGCTAAAGCAGAGCTGCCTACATGAGTATGGTGCATAAAATTCTCGCAAATTACCCAGTCTGCCGACTTACAATGCATAAAATTCTCGCAAATTACTCAGTCTGCCGACTTACAATGCCACACATGACGCCAATTAGTTGGCCCAGATGGATCAATTTTATATTTCCTAATGCTTTAGTAAATATGTTTCTCGTATGGGTAACCCCTTTAATTTTTACTTTTTAATTTTTTATTATTTTTAGGTAATCCCCCATTATAATTCATATTCTGGAAAAATTTCAGGCTTCTTCCTATTTCGGGCTATAAGATAGAGCCATTTAAATGTCGGATAGACAGACAGACAGCCAGCGTAGAATTAGTTATAGGATTAGGAATAGTCTACCTATTCTATAGCCAAAATCTATATTCTATAGTCTTGCACGATGTCCTCTCATAAGTTGGCTGCTAGATCAGGCCGCCATCAGACATCAGAGGAAGTAGTACGCAAAGTATCGCGACTCTCTGGCGAGCTTCTTAGACAAGTTACTAGAGCCTGCGCGTGGATATGTGATGTATAATGTAGTGTAGTCGTAGGTAGAAAGGAACTCTGGCGACCCACCGAGTCTATGTACTCCGACGCGGTTGCTATGAGGCTCGATGTAGTAGCTGCAGCTCGCCCTGAGATATCGGTGAGCAGTGCAGGCTGTGTTGAGGTACTGGAGTGTAGTAAGTACACTCCCAGAAGCCTCACAACGCAAGTAACGTGAGCAAAAGCGTGCAGTCAGCAACTCTTTCAAGACTTTCAACTGCAAACGCACCAAACCGGCACCAGTCGTCCTCCAGCAGTCGAGAGGTCGTCAGATTTGCTCCAGATACTGACGTTTACCCAAGGGAAATCCCGACCTTGAGCCCCAAAGACTCACCAGAATAATGGGCCTCTGAACGTAGTAGGAAGGTGTTCTTAGTTAAGTACGTAGTTAAGTATTGCCTGACAAGTGTCAGTTGCAATTTAACTTTTTGGGGTCCGCTATTCAAATGTATGAAGCCGGGCATGGCAGTAAGCCAGGGGGTCTAGAAATTTCAAGGGTTTCTTTTATTACTGGTCCATCTTCCTACGGCTAAAACCAGAACAGTATCTTTATCCTGTTATAAGATGCAGTTTCCAAGAGCCAGCCGGGTGGCTCGCGGTATTTAAGGGCCCTCTTACACCCCACTAGCGCCGCTGTTAGATAAAAGTGGCCGTTTTTAGCAAAAATGCCAACTACCACTCACATATATTATTTAGAAACTATATAAAACCTTCTAAAATAGCTTATGACTAGCTTTATATTTGCGACATTTGGATTTTAGAAATTAGTTTTCTACGAAGAGAAAATTAAGGATATCTAATGGCGGCGCTAGTTAGCTGCTATATGCGCCTTAAGCTCCCGAAGTGTTGTGAAACCACCCTGCGTCGTGTTTTGGCGACGCTGACCGATCCTCCTACGTTGTCGGTCGGTGCGCGTAGGTGTTTACGCGCTTCTCTGCTACTAGCTGCGCCTTTTCGGAGTTCCAGGCTCAATATGACGGATATTTACATATACGTCGTAGCAAACTTCTCGTCCGTTAACAAAATGAAGAGATATAGGTTATTCGGTTCATTTTAAATAGTTTATGATTCAAATATATTATTATATAATTTCAAATTTCGAAGTCAATTCCTTTATGTGATTTGATTAACTAAAACAAATTAAAGTAATAGAAGTACATAAGTCAAAATTTTAAAGTACCTTGAAAAGAGAAAAAAAAAGATAAAAATTACAACAAAGTTATAGCAAATAAAACAGTAATTAATAAAAAAAATAAAAATTATTACAAGATATGTGATTAAGTGCTATCCACTCACCAAATTTAAGTCTAACGACTTACTTTTCTTCAAATCAAGAAGGAGCTACCCTCTGATTCAATTTCCTACCTACCTAATTTTTTTATTTATTCCCTACCTACCTAAATTTCTTATTAATAAAATTAAATAATTTAAGCTCCCAAATATGTCAAACCATATTGAATTTATTGCTAACAAGGAAACAAAAGACTAATTTAGTTTACTTTTGTATTTAACTATTAATTTGAACTTTATTTTGATAAGAATATGTGTTATGTTACTCTTTTCTAATGTTCATAGTTATTTTGTTCGCCGCCTTCAACTAAACGTGGGAAATAGTTTATATCCCTTTCTCTTTTCTTTTAATACGTTATTTTTAAGATAAACAAGGTAAGAATATTATGTTTTTTTACAAATATGAATTAAATATGAGGAACACCACCAGTATAACTTGAGCTCTGGACTTTTTATATGCATTCCCAGACTCAAGTGTGCAATGACTGTGTGAAACTTACAATTTTAAGCCAAGTTAACTTTTCTGCTATTTTATAATATTTAGGCTAAATACATTTGTTTAATACTGATTGCATTACATGTGTACTTATTATTATGAAATACGGGTCTTTATTCAAGATAGTAAAAATGATTTACTACAACGTGCTTAACTGTTGAAATTGGCAATATAGATGCAAAGCTAGAAGTAACAATTTTATTACCATTCCTTAAAATGTATGGGATGTTACATGTCATAATTCAAAATATTTATAAAACACGTACCTCTTAAAATACACGTAATATCAAACGAAATGTGGGTTGATATAAATTTCCAGAAAATTTCAAGGAAATGGAAGTCGCACCCAAATAATAATAATTTTAGATTAGAGTATACGAAACATAGAAATAACACGAACAAACTTATTAAACGCACTAAAAATAACTGTAATAAGGAAATTTTAAAGAACTGACATGCGTAAGAATTTGTCTAAGATAAATAAGTGACTAGGGCGATGTATATTTTCGGTAGACAGCGTGATTGAAAGGCATTTGTCAAAAAGTTACACCAAAACGCATGTTTGTTATGGTTTTCGTGAAATATTTACTAGACAGATAGAGGAAATTAAAAATCAACTGCTGCTTTCAAATTTTTTCTTAGGGCGGAATTCATATGTGACTGAAAGCGACAAAAGGTTTAGGTTTATGAAAGTATTGCCGGAACATGTATTAATGGTGATAGAAGATTAAGACTGCAGTAAAGCACTGGGATCGTACGGGTTTAGAATAAGGGATTTGAAGGATATTAAAATTAAAAAAAATCCGGTAATCGCTTATTTCATTAATAAAAGTGTAGAAATGGTTATATACCCCAAACAGTTAAAATAATTTAATATTAGACATATAGGTATAGATACACTACACTTGCATACAGAATTTACCATTTACCAATAATAGACAGACAGCCATTTAAAATGTAATAAATTAAATTGTAGAGAAAATTAAAGTAGGGCAAATTAAATAACATTTAAAAAATAACAGCATTATTGACAATTCTTAGCATGAATTGATAGATAGTGTCAACAGCTCGGTAAATGAACAGGAATTAACCTTAGCTCTATTTATTAACTTAAAAAAGCTTCTGATACCCCTGACCGCGGTGGATTACTGCGGGAGTGCGGCATAAGTGGTCCGATTAATGCATAGTTTAAGGAGTACCTAAGCAATAGACAACTTGCAGTTCGTGTTCGTAATTCAGAAAATAAAATTAGCTGTCCGGAGTTTCGGAATGTTCCAACATTGTTTTTAATACCTGAGCTGTTCCTATCACAACCGGAGTTTAGATTTTGTGATTTAAATGAGGTAATTTTAGTGTTTATTAGTGTTTTGAGGTGGCTTGAGGGGCGGGGCAGGCTGACGTCGTATCCCGCACACACACTTCCGCATTGTGTGTCATTTGTGCGGCTTTAAAATTTATGACAAAAAAGTTTTTAGATGACCAAATTTGTGATATTAGCAACAATCCGACACATGCTCTTGAGGATTTGCTCTGTGGACAGAGGACCGGCGGTGCTCGTTGCTGTCATTGCTCGGCGTAGACGCGCCGTGCTTGTATGGTGGTCAGGGAGACCTGATGAAACGGCTGTCCTCTGGCCGCCCACACGTTGAGCTGGTTCCCGAACCCAGGGATTGGGATGTTTAACCACCAACTAAGACTGCGCCGACTATTCTTTTTCTAACGGAGACACTGATATCCCGTCCGACACATCATACTTACATTATGCCGGCTACTAACTCGAGCATAATTTCGTGAGCCATGCCGGTGTATATATGTACGATATGTATGTACGACCGGGAGGATATCTGCTGTCCCCATTTTTATAGCTTTGACGACAGGGACTTGTTGATATTGAGGATGCGCGTGGATTACTGCGGCCACACTTGTGTTTATGTGTGCTTTTATAGGTCTTATAATGGTGATACAGACGTAGCTCGACTCTTCACGCACTTGAGTTTGACGACTGACAAAGTTCTAGAGCAATATCCCACAGCATAACTAGTAATTTTGGAATACTTTACTTCTTTTCTTTCTTCTTTGATTAACTTAACACCCACCAACGTGAGTGTCTCAGTTCTCTTCAATATCTACGCAGGGATATCTGCTCATGAATTTGCTCTGACATATGGATTCTCTCAGCTAGTACTTTTTCCAACGAAAATACTAGATAAAGACGACCATACGAGCTCCTAACTAGTTATTTTTCTGACTACACGTCAGTGGATGTGCATTTCGGCTCCTCAGACCACTGTCTCGTTCAAAATTAAGTGTCATGCACACAAACCGATCCATCTGGGCCAACTAATAAGCGTTATGTGCGGCATTATAAGTCGGCAGACTAGGATGGACTGCGTGAATTTTATGCATTGTACCCGTGGAGGCAGCTCTGCTTTAGCTAAGAAGATCCTTACGTCTGCGCAGCCGCAGTCACTGCGACAATCTTCGCTAGTATGGATGTTTCATTCCTAACTCGCGAGTATCTGTCGGTGCCAAAAAACGACCGTGGATTGATTGGTATTGCAGAGAATAAGAATTAGAATATTTCTGGGTTAAAACGCAAATTAAATGCTGCCTCGAGGTTCACTAAGAATGTAACAGCCATAGCTAAATTCCAATTAATTGGCAAAAAAGATGGGCGACTTACGAGCCATCCATTTGTGGTCGCTTGCCAAAGCTGCAGAAGGAAACTTTTATCAGTCGTCGTTACCACCACTGCAAAAGACCGATGGTAACTTGGCCCATAGTGCTAAAGAGAAAGCCGATCTACTGGGCAATCTCTTTGCTTCAAACTTGACACACCATAGTGCGGTTAGACACCATGCCGAAAATAACACAATAGGATCTACAGCGGGTATTGCTTCCTCTAGACGTTTATAAGCCGAGTGGGCCAGATGCTACAGATGCTAAACAGTGGTGCTTAAACAATGGTTTAGCTAGTTGCTAGTGTGTTATTAGCTAGTTGCTATTGTGTTATTAACACACAGCTTCTAAGACACCTCGAAAAACACAACCTTTTGCCAAAAACAAAGCTTTTGCCGCGGTCGCTCGACTTCTATTGTATCTCACACACCGATGGACATTAGCCATAGAGATTCAGGGGGAGTCATTGACTACATCTGGACATAGCGAAGGCGTTCGATCGGGTCTGGCACCGGGGTATTTTATCGCAGTTGCCGCGAAGCAGTACCTCCTCGGGGCAAAGGTTGCTGCTTTATAAGTCGCAAGTCCGGCCCCATATGGAGTACTGCTGCCTTTTTTGGCCGGTCGCACCCGGATACCAGCTTGGCCCTTTGGACTCATTTCACCGACGGGCTGTGAGAATCATCGATGATCCCAAACTCACAAGATGGATGACGCCCTTAGTTTGAGGACAGACTTTGCCTCCCTGTGTGATCTACCGCCTGTATTATGGGATGCGTTCTAAGGAATTGTTCGAAATGATGCCCACAGCTACTTTCACCGCTCGTCATTGGCAGGGAATTTATCCTCAAAACTTAGAACCTAGATGGTCTCATGCAGTGCGGTTTCAGAGAAACTTCCGCCCGTGAACTTTTAGGTTGTGGAATGAGCTCCCTGTCAGGGTTTTCTTTAAGGACTTCAGCACTTTAAGACGGAACCCCAACAAAAACTTAAAAGTTTCAAGGCGCCATTATGGTATAAATTACTTAAGAAGTATGTAATAAATACATCTTACAGTACTTTATATGACATTGTATAGCGATTTTTAGTACATTACCATGCACATCGGTAATTGTACAGAAATTGGCTTTCCAGCCTATATCCCCGCTTAAGAGGGCCCCCAATTCGCATATACATTTGCGTTTTGTATAAATTTAAGTTTTAGTTTTAGTTAAGCTAAAATCTACAATGACAAAAATATCTTACTAATTGGCGAAAATCTTACTCTTAATCTTATATAAAAATTATATTACAGTCATTTTCTAGACTTATAGTTATTTAACATTTTATGAAATAAATTTTGTTCTCGCTACTAGTTTTTAAGGAGTTATCGATTTAAAATAGAAAAACGAAGGATCGGCCGTTAGTTTTTTTAAAGCGATGTCTTAACAGAAATCTTAAAACAATTACAGTAAGTTTCTATTTAAAGAATTTAAATTATAAAACTAAACTTCTAAAACTTGTAAATTGATTTACAAACGAGAAGATGAGATTCTAATATTATGAAACATATAGGATTTTAGAAATGTCAGGGCGTATAAACTTTCATCATAATCTTGCAGACATAAATAACCCAAAAAAAACCACGTTGCGCTTTTACACTCGACGGAAGTATAGTTTATAGTCATTCGAAGTATTTAATGTGCCTTACTGAAATGTGCTGTTTTCTTATATACACTGCTGTATTATTGCAAGTCTCGCACTGGATCAAAAAACATGCCTTTGGACATGCGACACAAAAAAAAAGCTAGCGCGAAAGGTTGTTGATATTTATATTCTAATAATTAAATTATTGTAAAAGTTGGTATTTATTGTAATAAATACGCAAAAAATGCGATGGGTGTGATTCGGCGACATATGATATTTTATATATGAAGTGCTCGCAAGAAACATGCATAAAATTAAACCTTTTGAAATGTGGCTTGCTATGACTGAGGAAAGATATTAAGCGTATAAGTGTAATTGGATATGTCCTGCCTGTGTAAGACTTAGGCCGGAACAGGATAACTCCTATACACCAATCCGTGGGAACGTGATAATGGACAAAACTTTCACATACGTTAACACCGAACAAGTTGATGATAAAAAATCACTTTTCGCAAGTTATTACACTAATCTGCGCGGTATATTTGAGTTACAAACTAAATTTTTAAAATAATTATTAGCAAAACAAACAACAAATGTTTTTCTGTCTGTGTTACCAAGTCTGTAGGTACCTTCATTTCCCATCCCAAGTTTAGTAAGGCGAACACTGAAACGATAATACATATTTTTCACCAAACGTCACTTACATACATTACATTATTTCAGGTTGATAAAGTATTTATGTATTGATGAATCTTGTGACACATTGTATCTAAAGAACAAAATCCTTAACCCCGGACTTCTGCAATGTTTAAATAACAAAAACGTAACAGTTAGATGTTAATATCAATAGAAAAAGTAGTACTTATCACATTTTTTATGAACTACGGAATTAATTTTTTACCATATCTTAAAATAGATAAATAGTTCGAAAAATATCTGTTTATAACTGTCACGTTAACGTCACGCTTTGGACTCTCTATATAAAATTTCAACTTTAGTTACCTAATAATAGGTACTTCATTAGCAAGACGGTGTACGCGCATGCGCAAGTGGTTGTGTAAAATAATAGGGCGGGTGTAATTTGCATGTTTGTGTAATATTCTGGGACGTCAATCAGTTATATAAGTTATTCAATTACAACGATAGACTTATTAGGTCTTAACAATAAACAAATTTCATGCACTTATAATGATTTTGATTAATTTTCTTTTCGAAAACTAGTAAAATGTTATACTAAAATTTGGCAGCACTTACGGACCACATTTAACGCATTGGCTGCACATGCTCAGAAGGTAGAACAGTAGAGGATCTTTAAGATGAACAGCTATTTTGTTTGTTGACATTTGGCGAACAAAACGATTTCAATGGCTCTATAATGCGATAGCTTTCTATGTGTACACGGCGCGCATGGATGCCATGGTAGAGAAGGATGATTTTATTTTGTGCACCAGTCTATATTTTAGCACGTAAGTAAGTATATAATATTTGGCACCTACTTAAAGATTTGCCTGCATTATATGGCCATGGTTCTATATCAAAATAATGTGTCACCACAGGGGTTCATCGTAAGTGGAAATAAATTGTAGTACCGAATTAAAGTAAGATCTCCCCAATTTGTGGTAACTACTTTAAGGTTGGTAACACCAAAAATACGCACACAGATGTAAAAATGGTAGTCGTATTAGCTGATTTACACACGCATTGACAGTCGAATGGCTCGCAATTCTCCGTTTGATGTTGTTTCAGCACGGAATCTAGACGTATAAGTCATCTTTGGTTTTATGTTAGAACCATCGATATACTTCTTACCAAGGATGACGCATAAGCAATCCATTAATGGCACATCTAAAACTCCGCTTTACATTTAGTCACTCGTGATCTGTCAAATCGCAAACATGACGAAGTGCGCTATAAAAATTGTGAAAATCACAGTTCAATTCAGCTTAAAAGATGGCGTAACGTACCACCGGTAAGATATATTTTTTAATTTAGTATTATAGCTAATTTATGCTAAATTTAGTTTTATATATGCTTGGAAATAATTAAATTTGTAAATTTATATGTAAATAGAGAACAGCAATGGAGTCGCCAATTATATAAATTTTTAATTTAGATTTTTTTATTTTATTTTTGTAAAGTAAATTGCAATTTATCTTTTTCTTAATTTCAGCTTTCCACAAGTTTATACTATAAGAGAAAATGGCGAAGTTAGTGGCAGAATACCGAAGCGATGATTTTTATAAGCCGACCGAATCAAGCATCATATGTTCATGTAATTTTTCTTAATCTGACATGTATATAACAAAAAAAGGATTAAGACGATTAAAAAAGTTTGCAGTTCCACAGATAACGGTAAAAAAAATAGTTCAATTTATTTTTAGTTGTAAATTATTTTATAGGCTAAAAGTCACTTACGTAATTTGTTAGTAGAAATCTTGACTTGCGTTAAAAAAACATTTACTTATTATTTTTTTTATCATTTATGTTCTTCCTGCAGATTGATGATGATAATATTACTGTTCCAAACATGGTTGAATCTAAACGAAAGCGAGTTTCATCATGTTTGCAGGCAGAATTGCAGAGACAGTTTTCAGAATACTCCGATGTAAGTAATACATTTTTACATAGTTGGTGCGTAGAATTGAATATTTCATAATTTTTACCAGTATTTTGATTTCAAGAAATGGATTCAACATCTAATTTCAGTCACGAAAATCTAGCTAATGAACCGAAATTTTTATCAACGTTAACTGGAGTGAGTTTAGATTTGAAGTCTCCTAAAATTCCATGCCAACTGTCACCGTCTTCAACTTTATCTGATTTGAGTTCAGTTTTGAACTCATCAAAAACTTCACATCTAAAAATGAGCTGAAAAAGTGCCATAGAAGAATTACCATAAAAGACAGACAGATAAGAAATTTAAAGAAGCAGAATAAAAGACTTTTTAGGAACAATTTATCTTTAAAAGAGCTTGTAAAAGTCTTAAAAAAGAGGCGATTGATTGATGAATCTCTTTGTAGCAACTTAAAAAAAAATACAGAAGAAATTCTAATGACAATTTTACTTTCAAAAAGCACTTTCAGTTTAACTATCAAATTTATAGAATTTACGTTTTAACGGTCCGGAAAAAAATTATTACTAGGAAAAGTCGGCAAGAAACTGAGTAGTTTATCTTTTGTATATATACTTCTTCTAATAATAATTAATTAGGATTAATGGGGTTAGAAATCCATATCCATCTATCTATACTAATAATATAATTCTGAAAGTGTGTCTTAACGGGTTTGGCTGAAATTCCGCAAGAAGATAGGTCATGATCCAGATTAACTAATGCTACTTATTTGCTACGCGAACATTTTCAGCCCACATTTTTAATATTTTATTCCTTAAAGGACGTAACGTAACGGGGGACCCCAATACGTTGATTTTTGGCACATAGCTGAAAAGATAAATATAGATATAAAACAGTTTTTATCTCGATCAAGAGACGCCAAGGGAACATTTTATTCGCATATTTAACTCGGTAAAGTAGCATTAAATTGCCTATGCTTTTGGCACAGACTTAGCTGAAAGGGTAGATAGATATAAGTAGGATACTTTTATACCGTTAGGAGCTCCCTTGGAAATGGCTTTTATACAGGTCATAACGAAAGGTAATTGTCTTTCACGATGCAACAGATCAATGGTTTAACCTGATTTTAAGGATAGAAATATATTGAGGACCTAAGAAGGAACATGGAATTATTTTCTTTACATACTATAATAGGTTTATTATTTCCGGAAAATCCTTGCAGTAGTAAAAGAATTGTATTGCTACAAACATAGCTTGCTTATAGCAAACTTGCTCTCGCTGTAAACAATTTTGTTGTAGAAGAATCTCTCGCCAAAAACCAATTTGGCGCGATTGGAGTGGAGCTGGTAATTATATAGGACATTTTATACTTATTAAAATATTTATATTATAACTCTTATGTACAGAAATAATATTAATACACAACATAAATTATATACAAATGAAATAAAACAAAAAAAGGAACAAAATGAATTCAAAGTTAGTGTTTTTAGTGTTTAGGTAATTAAAATAAGCGATTAATTTTATTCAGTACGGAACCCTGTGTCGCGTCCAATTAGCAATTTGTTTTTAATTAATTTTTTTTTAATAATACAGATATAAAAAAGTAACGTAACATATTCATACAAAAATTAACAATTTTAAATATAAAAATGAATATACTTCACAGTATTTATCTAAAAAATCATACTTCTACTGCATTTTATTATAAGAATACGAAAGGTAACAGAATAGGACATAAAATATCAACTTAACACAACCACAAATAATAAAAAATTTAAATAGCTTTTATGTAAGAATATGTCTACACAGTAACTACTTAGGTATAATATCAGCACTGTTTTATAACAGTGTAATTATTTTAAAATACAAAAGGTTAGCGAACGTGTCGACAAAAACCATTTGAGAGATTAAAAATTATGTGCCATGAAATAAATTTATCTTGTTCCAGACTTACCTTTTAGATTTACACTATTTTCAAAATTTTCTTGTCTGCAAATATAGTGTAGTCTTAAGTCTACGTACTTTTCTGCATTTGCCTTTGTCAATTTTTTTTGTATTATTTGGTTATTTGGTCTTTAGTATGTGCATCAATTTGATTGAATAATAGAACATCAGAAAGTTTATTTAGTATTTTAACGGGTATATAGGCTTTATCGTACTTTTTAAGAAGCGTTTTACCTACGCTAAGTTTTATGTGATACCTTATCGAACTTTCTGATTGGTTGCAAATTGTAAAAACATCTTTGGAAGCGTAGCAAAGACCACCCATGTCTTTTAAATCCACTAATTTATGGAACCACTACTTTTCTGTTGCAAGCAAATTATTTCTGCAGTCATAGCAGATCAATGTCTTTAACAAGTGGTACACAACAAAACCGGAGATGTAACCAACTATCTGTTTGGTCACCTCGGATAAGGAGTATCATTTAATGTCACAGATAAATGGTCACAGTTATTGCTGTATTTATTTTCAGCGTTTCTTTGTGTTTATTGAAAAGCAAAAAAAAGATTTAAAAGACATGGGTGGTCTTTGCTATGCTTCCAAAGATGTTTTTACAATTTGCAACCAATCAGAAAGTTCGATAAGGTATCACATAAAACTTAGCGGAGGTAAAACGCTTCTCAAAAAGTACGATAAAGCCTATATAACCGTTAAAATACTAAATAAACTTTCTGATGTTCTATTATTCAATCAAATTTATGCACATACTAAAGACCAAATAACGAAATAATACAAAAAAAATGACAAAGGCAATTGCAGAAAAGTACGTAGACTTAAGACTACACTATATTTGCAGACAAGAAAATTTTGAAAAAAAGTGTAAATCTAAAAGGCAAGTCTGGAACAAGATAAATTTATTTCATGGCACATAATTTTTGATCTCTCAACTGGTTTTTGTCGACACGTTCGCTAACCTTTTGTATTTTAAAATAATTACACTGTAATAAAACAGTGCTGATATTATACCTATGTAGTTACTGTGTAGACATATTCTTACATAAATTCTATTTAATTTTTTTATTATTCGTGGTTGTGTTAAGTTGATATTTTATGTCCTATTCTGTTATCTTTCGTATTTTTATAATAAAATGCAGTAGAAGTATGATTTTTTAGATAAATACTGTGAAGTATATTCATTTTTATATTTAAAATTGTTAATTTTTGTATGAATATGTTACGTTACTTTTTTATATATGTATTATTAAAAAAAATTAATTAAAAACAAATTGCTAATTGGACGCGACACAGGGTTCCGTACTGAATAAAATTAATCGCTTATTTTAATTACCTAAACACTAAAAACACAAACTTTGAATTCATTTTGTTCCTTTTTTTTGGTTTATTTTATTTGTGTATAATTTATGTTGTGTATTAATATTATTTCTGTACATAAGTGTTATAATATAAATATTTTAATAAGTATAAAATGTCTTATATAATTACCAGCTCCACTCCAATCGCGCCAAATTGGTTTTTGGCGAGAGATTCTTCTACAACAAAATTGTTTACAGCGAGAGCAAGTTTGCTATAAGCAAGCTATGTTTGTAGCAATACAATTCTTTTACTACTGCAAGGATTTTCCGGAAATAATAAACCTATTATAGTATGTAAAGAAAAGAATTCCATGTTCCTTCTTAGGTCCTCAATATATTTCTATCCTTAAAATCAGGTTAAACCATTGATCTGTTGCATCGTGAATTACCTTTCGTTATGACCTGTATAAAAGCCATTTCCAAGGGAGCTTCTAACGGTATAAAAGTATCCTACTTATATCTATCTACCCTTTCAGCTAAGTCTGTGCCAAAAGCATAGGCAATTTAATGCTACTTTACCGAGTTAAATATGCGAATAAAATGTTCCCGTGGCGTCTCTTGATCGAGATAAAAACTGTTTTATATCTATATTTATCTTTTCAGCTATGTGCCAAAAATCAACGTATTGTGGTTCCCCGTTACTTTACGTCCGTTAAGGAATAAAATATTAAAAATGTGGGCTGAAAATGTTCGCGTAGCAAATAAGTAGCATTAGTTAATCTGGATCATGACCTATCTTCTTGCGGAATTTCAGCCAAACCCGTTAAGACACACTTTCAGAATTATATTATTAGTATAGATAGATGGATATGGATTTCTAACACCATAAATCCTAATTAATTATTATTAGAAGAAGTATATATACAAAAGATAAACTACTCAGTTTCTTGCCGACTTTTCCTAGTAATAATTTTTTTCCGGACCGTTAAAACGTAAATTCTATAAATTTGATAGTTAAACTGAAAGTGCTTTTTGAAAGTCTACTGAAATAAAAAAAATACTTATGTTTGAGTTTGTTTAAGCTTTGAGTACTCCGTCTCTTCAACTAATCCTGTACCCAATTTCAGCTCAATTGGATGCTTCGTTGCGAAGTGAGAAAGTAAATTTCTCAGAAAAACAATATTTCCGTAGGGACTCTCGATCGGGATAAACAGTATCCTTTATCCGATTTCAGGCCTACTAAGTATATGTGTGCCAACTCCAAGTTTCATCTCCATTCGTCCAATGCTTGTAATGCTGCAATGGACAACGTGACAACGTCACCGAGTGAAAAAAAAAAACCAGATCAATGTATCGGTCATAAACGGTAGTAATTAGTCAATACTTACAATTAATTTTGTGTCTTATGAGGTTGTCAAAGATTAAAAATATCTTTGAATGTCAAACGTATTGAAGTAGTTAGAACTGGCTAGTTAGCACTTTCGTATATGCATAAGGCTAGACATTTTCAGTAATCTGTGATGCATATTTTGTTCCACAATTTTCGTAGTGATTTGTTCGGCTTGCGATATCCTTGGTTGTAGTATATCGATGTTTAGAACGAATACAAAACAAATTGCAAGGCAGTGTTCTCGGGCCTCTTTTGTTTTCTATTTATATAAATGATTTTCCAAGTTGCACAAGTTTACCAATGATTTTATTTGCGGACGATAGTACAGTAATTGATAGCAATAGTAGCAAAAATACCATAGAAACTGATATCAATCACAGTTTGAAACTAATAATAGAATTGTTACAATTAAATAGTCTTACAATTAACTTGGAAAAAACACAAATCTTACATTTTACAATAAGACGCGACCATAATAAAGCACGAGACATCACCTATTCCGGCACTAAGATTAATGAGACTGACACAAAAAAGTTTTTAGGAATGCAAATTGATAACAAACTTACGTGGAAACAGCATGTGGATTCTGTGTGTAAAAAAGTAAATAAATTCTGTTATGCTTTGTATATGCTTAGTAAAGTTGTAGATAAATCGGTAGTTATTACAGCATATTATGCATATGTAGCCTTTAGCCTTATGTATGGTGTTATATTTTGGGGAAATTCTACAGACAAAGAATTAGTATTTAAATCTCAAAAACGATGTGTACGAGCAATCTGCGGTATTAAGCAAACTGAAAGTTGCAAACCACATTTTAAAGAACTCGGTATACTAACTCTTCCATCACTACATATTTTTGAAATTTCTGTATTTGTAAAAACGAAACCGCATCTATTCAAGTCTGGTACAAATAATAGATTTCCGGGTAAATTGAAATTATCACAAGCTACAACTAGTTTTTTACAAAATAGTGTTGTTTATATGGCTCCAATGATCTATAATAAGCTGCCAAAAAGTATTCGTGACGTAAATGATATGTTAAAGAGTTTAAAAATAGATTGCGAAATTTTCTAGTAGAGAAAACTTACTACACAATCAGAGAGTACTTGAATGATAAGTTGTAGAAAAATGTGTGAACATAATATATAATTAGTTAATTCATAATATAATTAGTTAATTCATTATATAATTAGTTATTTCATTATATTGTAAATTGTATTTGTACGCCTTCTATGAGGTAGGATATTGTGATTCCTTATATGCTTAATGTTAACATCTTTTATGTACCCATATTCACTAATAAATGTTTTTTTATTTGTATTTATATTGAATTATTTCATTACTTAAATGGATTCATTACAAAGCAAACAAATAGGTTTACCATTGTGCAAGATAAAAAAGAATTCTTCAGTCCTTTTCTCTTGAAACTGGCGACCCTCTGTATCTACTTATCGTTTCTTTCCACCAGACATCAATTTTTGTTTACTTTTTGTTCAATAAACTTAATAACATACTATAGTTAGTAACCACTCCAGATGCACACAAAGTCACAAAGCAAGTTGACGGCTCGACCAGATCGCTATGATATCGCTTGTCTAAGTCACCTCGGTAGCTCAAATAGAACTGAAAAATCAATGATGTTTGCCGCCTCACTCTGTGATAATTGCCGCCACTCGGCTTGCTCAATCAAATTCTTTGAGGTTTGCTGCCTCGCGGGCGCCACATCAAAAGATTTATTGCTTCTCAATTATTCTAAACTAGTTTATTCCAGATTATTCCTTCATTTTGCCTATATAAGCAGGTGGATGGCCCGAACGTTAGTTCAGTTCTATTTGAGCTACCGAGGTGATAACTTAGACAAGAGATATCATTTGATGTTTGCCGCCTCACTGACACTCCCGTGAGTATAAGTATCTAGTGTAATATTTTTTTAATTGGGTTTTTTCAAAATGTCTAGTGGGCCGGATCAAATCTCACAGCGGGCCGGTTGCTGCCCATACCTGCTTTAATGTATCCAACCTTATTTGTATTAGGAATGGTTGAGTATAATCAACTTCAGAGAAGTATCGCTTGTGTCCTACATTGTTAGGTTAATTAGAGGTATGATATACAATCCTGATATACTGAGCCAAATAAACGTCTACGTTCCCGATAGGTACGTCTGGTGTCGCCGGCAACCACAGCACACACGCACGGTAAAACTAATTTGCTAAACGAGGCACCGCTGACCCGCGCGCTTCGCACTTTAAATACCGTTGCCACAGACCAGGGACCTAATTCTCACTTTATCCGAGATAATCTCGTATTAGAGATTACCTGGAAGGCACTATCTCGGTTGTAAAATTTCGATCGTCAACATCATTTTCGCGTTTGCTGTATTCTCACTATCAATCGAAACAACCTTCTAACAAAATGTCGTTCGAAGCAGTGGAATGTTGCCATTGTAAACCGGTTACGCTATGAGGTACGTTCCGTTGCACAGTTGTAGAGCGTTTTAAAAAACGCTTATTCTAATATGCTTCTTTTGATATATTAAAAAAGGTTTCGGTGACTACAAAATGTTTGAAGCAACATTTTACTTGTGTTTCATCATTATTAATAAGGAAATAATAAGTATAACTCAGTTTGTGAACTAAATCCCTATTTCGAGAAATTGCTTTCATCTTTAAACGGAACGTATTTGGACACAAATAAAAAAAAACTCTGTTTGTTTTTGTTGTGTGTTTTATTTGTTTACTTAGGTGAGAATTTTAGGTTTTTCTTATTTTTCAACGGTGTAATTATGTTTATTAAATATTTTCACATGAAATTACCACCTAGTATTATCAAAATACTACGCAGTACTAAAGATGGTGGTGCCGGACCTCAAACAGTGTATGTGATGTATCCTAGTGTTTGTTATGATGGAAATCAATAGAAATAGAAGAATATTATTGTCATGGGCGACTTTGATAATTACGAAAATCGGCCAATCAATCAATTGAGAAAAGACTAATAATGTATTATTAAATGAATAAAGGTAAAAAAATACCATATTTGCTAATATAAGTCTTTTTTTCGCCCTTTTTATTACTCTGATCTACATTTTAGACATTTACTTTAGATTTTAGAACATATAGTTTACGCTAGGAGTAGAATTAATGTTTAGAACCCAATCATTTTAAACTAAATTTGTCATGATTCGAATGCGAGATGTAGTCTCGAACGGTCCCGACCACTCGAAGCAGTTCGAGCGGTTTGCGTTAACTACATTTTCATTCGAGAAAAGTTTAAATTCGTACTTTATTTCGAATTCGTGATCAATTCGACCGCGTGAGAATTGGCTCCCTGGATGAAAATGTAATTGAAATTTTGGAATTGGAACATTTGGAATGTAATGTCATATTTGGTATGTTATGCAATGGAAACACTTGTGCTAACTATGGCATTAGGTTGAAAAACCTTTAATGATAGTGTAAAAGTATTGTAAAAATAAATAAATTCTCAAAAAAATAAAATAAGTTAAACATTAATTACGTCTGAAAAAGGCGTAATAGAATCATCATTTGAATCTCATAAAAGTAACTGATTCTTTTTTATTATTACAGCTATGTGACCTAGTTCCTTTTAAACTATTATTTGTTGCTTTTTTTCTATTGATTTAAATATATTTGTTTTATATTTGTGACCACTAAGTTTTTTCTTAATTGATCTAACTGATATGGTTAAATTAAACAAACTGAGACCTATACATTTCAAAATAGTAAAGTAAGGAACTCCGGAACTCTGGAGCTAAAATGCTTGGCATTGAAACGTAATTTCGGAGTTGAAAAATGTTCCGAGTTCCAAGCCCTAATTGCAACAATAAATATAAGCAGGGAAGAGAATCTACGTATTCTACACGATTATCAAAAAACAAACACTTACAGTTCCAAGGGCTTAAAATTATTATAGAAACGTGAAAGGCGCTGGTTAACGCTGGTTCTGTATAATGAGTCACCTCCTCAGTTAATTGGCTATATTAAAAGCGAGGACTATTTAAAGGCAACCTTGCAACAAACATTACCAGTCCTTAGTAATAATTTGACGGCATCATCCTACCAATATTTTTAGTTTTTTTATTAAGAACATTTTACATTATTTCTATCGGGATTTTACTATTTTAAATTTTATACCTGTTTTAATCTCATCATTGTCATATACAGAGTGGATTTTTTTAACCACACCTGGAGAAATAGTACTCTTGATACTGGACATAGCAAATTTTATCCTAAGGAGACATTTCTTATTTTTAAAAAGAAACAAATCTGCATTTAAAGATTTTCGGAAACTTAATTGCCACACTCGGAAATCAAACCTAGCTTTATCCGAAAAAATAACAGCTTGTACTCTTATGGCACCAATCGATGGGGTCAATCATAAGGATCGAATCTCTCTAACAAACATGATAAATAAATAAAAACCATAAAATCTCAACTTATTTTACTGAACGAAAAAAAAGGTAAACTAATTAGCTCGAAATGAGCTTCATTTTGTTCGATACACAAGTATATTTTTTTAAGGAATTCATTTAGAGTAACTTTGAATAGTGAGTTGTGATAAATATTTAATATATTATTATGAACCTCTTCACTCGTCTACAGTTGCATAGAGTTTTAAGTAAATATGACTTGTTACATATGATCCTAATAAACAATTCGAAAGGGGTGAGTCTGTTGATCTCGCAAGCCATCTGATTGTGCCGTTTGTACCAATCCAAGTATTGATATGGTTATTAAGATAGGCAGTGCTGATTCTGCTGTTATGGGCCGGAACACCATCTTGCTGTATATATGGTTTCACTCTTTCTTGGGTAAAAAAATTTAACTCAACAGTTATGTCTAATAAAGAGTCTGCATTACAAACACGTGCAAATTGCAAAATTCCAACCTATGTATTGGAATAGAAATAATAATCCACAGATGATTTATTGTCCTTTTGTTATCGATCACATAAAGATAAAAATATCTTGGTGACCCAGCATTGCTTCATTGTAGCGCCATCTGTCATTACCTACATGTACTCATAAAACAAAAATTAAATAATAATAGGATGGACTAAAGTCTTACTCTTAGCTTGACTTATAACAATGGATGAAAGGTGCCTTAACTATAGTGACCCAGAAACAACATTACAGTCTATGACCTAGAAGAGATCAACATCTCCAAACCCCTAAGAAATTTATGGAGAGTCATTCGGCCGAAAAGATCGGCTCTCATTTCTGGGATAGTAAAGGTTGAATATCTCGACCATAGAGCTACTCTGTTACTGGCTATTGGTATGCAGAACAAAAAAAAGCTGAGTCACGAAATTCGTGAGAAACGGCAAGACAAACTAGCAAAAATTGATTATTTTCATCAAGACAATGCCCCAGCTTACAGGTCCGCCGTTGTTATGGCTGCAATTTGAGATGCTGGCTTCGAAATACTTGAGCGTCCTACATATTTACCCGACCTTGCCGCCAGTAATTTCTATCTATTTCTTAGGTTGAATGATTATTAGAAAGGACAAAGATTCGAAGATAATAAAGCCGTAGTTGCTGCAGTACAGGATTTTTCAGGTTTGCAGAATTAAGAGTTTAAAAGAAAAGAATATTAAGTTTAGAAAAACAATTGCAAGTACATTATGCTAAAAGGCGACTATATCAAAAATAAATATAACATTTCATAAAAGTTACCGGCAACATACACATTCTCATTTTTTATTAAACGCCCAATGTATGTCTATTAATTTCAATACAGGATTGATGAGAAATATTTATTCCTTTAAATGTGAGAAAGTAAAAATATTGTGCAAATAATTTTGAACGATTTATTTCATTTTATCAACTGCACATGGATTATGATCGTAAATTATATTATTCTATTTTATTTTCTTTTACATCTTTGTCTTACAAATCCTCTTCTCCATTTTCGTCTTCATCGTTCTCTGTTTTATTTTCTTTATCGTCTTGGTTTTCATCGCCCAACATTATAAGATCTGGTTTATCTTGGCCTTCATCACCCATAGTTTTATTTTCTTTTTCATCTTGGTCGTCATCGCCCATTGTTTTATTTTCGTTTTCATCTTGGTCGTCATCACCCATTGTTTTATTTTCTTTTTCACCTTGGCCTTCATCATCCATTGTTTTATTTTCTGTTTTATCTTGGTCTTCATCACCCATTGTTTTATCATCTTTGTTTTCATCGCCATCTGTTTTATTTGCCACTTCTGTTGATCCTTCACCTTCCATGTCACCATCATTATCCTCATAATCATCCATTGTGTTAGTTTTTGTTTCTATATTATCATTATTGCTACTTTGTTTTCTATGCATACCCAGGAGATCTTGCAACGACTTAAATTGGCGCTTGACATCTGAAAATTAAAAATATTGTTTCTATTTACTTACTTTTATTATTATTTGTAGTTTCCAGAGATTTTTTTATTTAAAAAATAGGTTGAATTGTAATAGTTTATTATTAAATGATTTATTTTTATATTTCTTTATTAAATATACTTAAAACCACCATCTAGTTGTACTATTTTGAAAACGACATAAGTGTAGTACTATTGTAGTACCTATTTACATAAATATTATAAAACAAAGTCACTTTTCGTGTCAGTCTATTTGACTATCTGCTTGGATCTTCAAATATGCAAGGCAATTTCGTGTGAGGATTTAGCTTTTTTGTAGGTCATATAAAAAAAAGCTGATATTATTTCTTGTACGTTGGCTACAGTTTTTGTTATTGCCCACACTCAATATTTGTTACTTCTTCTTAGTGCGGATTGTATACTTTACATTTTTTTTTGTATGCATTATTGACCAAAAAGCCTCAGGTGTGAATAATATAATAATCAATGCAAATTAAGCAAATTAAGTAAATGACTCATTGATAGACGACAGGCTCAAACTTCTGCCACTCGGGATGCGAGTCGAAATCGTAACCCAAGGTCACAAACGGCAGACTGTTCCTACGAGTACACTTATCTTAATAAATAAACAGATTTTCAGCTTCTATACTAACTCCGAGCTCCATAGACGGATGGTATAGAATTTCGCCTTGCGCTCGAGACTTGCGAGGGCACTACCATACATCCAAATTTTTATAAATAGCAGAGAAAAAACGTCGTTTCTCAAGCAAGTCGTAGAGAAATAAAATTTACATTAAAAAAAAGCCTACAAAATGCCCACGAAAAAATAGTATTTACTAGACTTTGCCAGCGGCTCCGCCTGCCCTAAATTCGGTTATTGGCGTGGAACTCTTTAATTAACTCCAATTAATTAATTAATAAGTTATACTTATGAATTGCTTATATCATGATATAGGTGCAGCAATAGGTCGTTTAACTCTGTTATAGCTATTCCCGCAGGAACTTTTGAATTTTAAGGGATAAACAGTAGCCTATATGCTATTCCAGGGCCTAAACAATATGTATGCCAAGTTTTATGCCGATCCGTCCAGTAGTTGAAGCGTGATTGAGTAACAAACATATATCCAGACATACAAACTTTTACATTTATAATATTAGTAGGATGTACCTACCTATCTCAAAAGGTTTAGTCACATTTACGATTTCTATCTTTTGAAAAGTAATAGAAAAAGTTTTGGTAACTTGCGAAGGTGGTTTATGTGGTTTAAAATCCTACTTATATTATAAATTTGAAAGTTTGTTTGGTTGTTGTTTTACACTTCAAAATAGCCTATGTCTCTTCAATTATTCCTGTGTTAAAGCAAAGTGAAGAAAGTACAAACTAAAAACAATTGCATTTATAATATTAAGTGTGAAACGATTGACATGAATACGTATAATGTTTTCATACTCACTATCAGGGATAAACTTCTGAATTTTGCTTATAAATTTCTTTGGCCATTCTTTGATGTCTGAAGGCTCTGAAAAATATTATAAATCATTTAATGCTCATTTTGAAAAGCTTTATTGACTTTCCTTCAGCTTTAAATCTCCGAAGTCAATTTTGACTACCCTCCCGTGTGTTATCGTTAAGAACTGGCAAAGGAGGAACCTATATTATTTTCACCTATCCAGCACCAAAAGGGTTGTTTTGCTTTTAAAAAACAGAAGGCAAAATCGATTTTTGCTGCGAGCGTGAGAAAAAGTTATGCAACTTCGAATATTATGATACTTTTGGAATTTTGCGATACTGAAAAAAAAACCACGCGATGATTGGCTTAGAAACAAATTTAATTTAATGAAAAGCATAACTACATTTAATTTTTTCATTGCTGACGTGCTTAATATTTATGATTAATAATACCTCCTAATAATTAATAGCGTTAACTTAAAACAAAATATAGCTGTTATAATATGACATAAAAATATCATTTACATAATTTTTTCCATATTTACGGAGATGGCACTGTTGTGATTGTCAGATTTTTAAAATATTCCATCTATATAGTTGACGACTATTGTATCTTCTCGGCTCCGCATGGCCACTCCATCCGCTTCTATTCTTTATTGTACAATACAACACATATTAACACATAAACAAAAGGAAACTTATAAGTACAAAGGTGAGCTTATCCCTTAAAATAGATTTCTTACAGCAAACCTAAGTGTGTAAGAGATAATACACATAGAAAAGTAGGAGGCAAACAGTGTAAGTACAACATTCTTTATAAACTAATTTAAATTAAAAACAATTATATATATATATATATATATATATATATATAAAAAGACTAAATATATAAATAATATTACTATTACTAATTAACAATCATATATTATACAATAATATAACATAAATATAAATACACAAAATACATTATATATATCCAATTCATAGAGATAAATAATGCTCTTTTAATCTTTTTTTTGAAAATATTAAGTGATGTGCTGTCACTTATCAAACCGGGAAGCGAGTTCCAAAGTTTTGCTCCACAAACAACAAAAGAGCCACCAAAAAACTGAGTGTTATGTGCTGGTATTTCAATAAGTGAGGTAGTATGCGATCTAAGAGGTCTGTCTCTAGGAAATAGAAAATTAAGCGATCTCAAAGATACAGAGGGGAGGAGGAAGTGTTAAGGATATTATAAACACGGCAATGTATGTGCATATTACGCCGAAGTCGGATAGGAAGCCATTCTAGATTAGACCTAAAACAGGAAACGTGATCAAATTTACGAGGGCCAAAGATAAATCGAATACACAAGTTTTGTGTGTTCGATTTTGTGTGACGTTCTAATTTGTCTAAATGTTCTTCATTAACATTTAGGTAACAAGTGTCAGCGTAGTCTAAAATAGGGAGCAATAAGGATTGGGCAAGAGTAACTTTGCTGTCAAATGAATGAAAATTATGTAAGCGTCTGAGGGAATAAAAACTCAAATGTACCTTTCGACTCTAACGTTGATATGGTTAGACCAGGATAAATGGCTATCAAAGGTCACCCCTAGATTTTTCACTACATCTGTATAAATAGTAAGTAGAAGTAAGTAAGTATAATAAGTACATTATCATAAACTATTTAAGTAAGTAAAATACCTAATAAAATGTCAAAATCCACCGAGTTAAAAGCACTACTAAAATCTAAAAGGACTAAGAGAGTAAGTTATTTATTGTCCATAGCCAAGCGTATATAATCAGGCACTATAATTAAGGTCGTAACTGTGCTATGGCCGAGACGAAAACCAGATTGTAGTGGACTAAGAAGTTGATTAGGGTGTAAGTAATTGTTTACTGACGATATGCTCAAATACCTTCGATAGAATAGGTAAATTTGATATCGGTCTGAAATTAGTGCAAGAAACAGGATTTGATATTTTTGGCAGTAGTACAACAAATGCCTTTTTCCAAAAGGAAGGAAATGGGCAAGCTTTTAATGAAAAATTTTAAATGTGAGTTAAAATGGGTGCAATAAATTCTAAAATAGGAGTAAGCATTTGTAGGCATAAATTGTCACAACCTACAGCCTTAGAAGATATAGAAAGGAAACTTTTTTTTACGTCATGGTCGGTGATCTCTTTGAAAATAAACGGACTACACTTAGGTGCGGGCTGTGTTGAAAGCTGATCTAGTGTACTACTCTTAATCTTTCTATCTAAAAAAACAGGAGAGGCTGAGAAATGCTTATCGAGAACATTAATATCAAAGTCAAAGTTATTGTTTAATACAGTGTTATTTGCTACCCCTAGAGCCTTAAAAAATTTTCACGTATCGCTTGGGTTGGTAGTCTCAAGTGACTTATAAATATATTTTTTGAATTTCTGTACATCCGACTGCAGCGATTGCGAAGTTTCTTGTATGTGTCGCAGGATGATTTGATAATTCAAATGTTCGCGAAAAGGAAAGGAATATTGCAAAAACACGGATAATTAGTCAATGGTGAAAACATTTCTAAATCTTACTAGAAAAAGATAGGGCTCTTGCAAAAACACGAGCCACTCTAGTAACATTGCAAAACGAAACGTTAACTATCATGAAATAAGGACGCTGATTGGCCGGTCGGAGCGCCCAAAACAAGATCTCCGATTGGTTGACGTATTAAATGTTAGTTATTCTCGCACGTTGTTTTGTTTATGTTTGTGTTTTTTAGAGCGATTTAGCAGTCATTTGTTTTAAATTTGGTCAAAAGTGTGGTTTAGACTTAAAAAGTGCGAATAATTTCTACAGATGTGTGATATTGAAGTTTTAAATGACAGATACAACAGAAATTCATGTTGAACGTTCTACAGAATCGGAATCCAATTTTGAGGTTATGTCCGATAAAGAAAGATTTCACATAGAGTTAAGAAAGTTTAACGCTAGTAGACATGACAGATCTACTAAACCAGAATGGACCAGAGAACGCGTAAGTAGTGTTATTGCTTATATAGGTTGAGGGGTTTAACTCTGCGACTGTACTTAAGCAACCGAAAACACAACAACAATATAGAAATGCAAAAAAATACGACGTGTTGAGTGTAGGTGAAGAAAAAATTCTAATCAAGAGAAGAAAACATCTAACATCTCTTGTTATACAAGTACCTTCAACAGATAAGTACTATGAAATTCTTAGTACTTATCTGTTGAAGGTACTTGTATAACAAGAGATGTAAGATGTTTTCTACACGCACGTATCAGCTGGGCATGGAGGTCAAGATAAAATGCTATATAGCCTATGCTATGCTATATTTGATACAGGTGCCAGTTATATTAATATTCCTTATCTTATGCAAGATCTGTTTCAATAAAAAAAGTTGTCCTAAAGGAGGAATTGTTGTAAGCCCAATAATTTCTTAAGACTTTAACAAACGTGGGCAGGTGGATTTAATCGACCTCCAATCAACTCCTAGTCATAATTACAAATGGATTTTAAACTATCAAGACCACCTTCCAAAAAATCCTTCGCATCACCGCACAATAGGACGTTCACCTTACAAAGCTTTGTTTGGTCATGATCCTGTAATTTGCCTCTCTTCATCTTATTTACCCAAAGAAATATTAATGAAATTAGAAAATTAAGAAGACTTACAACAGGTTTTAAATAATGAAAATATACCCCGCTCTGAAGATATTCATGACGAGCAAAATGCAAATCATATAGTTAAATCCACAGAACTTAAAATTTCTTTCATTCGAGCAGCCTACTAATAAAAAAAAAAATCATTATATTTTCATTGATCAAGAAATCACTTCTAAAACACAAACTGCAACACAATATAACAAAGAAGGAATAATTTTCGACCTGGGTAATACAATAGAAACGGAACAATTTGAAGTAGCTGCTGATTCTAAAAATAAAAGTACAGTTTTAGAAGATACTAGCTTTTGCCAGCGGCTTTGCCCGCCCTAAATTTGGTTATCAGCGTAGGATTCTTACGGCAACTCCTCAAGTAAAGAAAAAAACCTACTCACACGACGTACTCTCTCTCTCTCTCTTTCTCAAAAATAATAAATTATTAACTTCAATAAATTAATTAACTAATCGATTAACCTCGCGATCTTGGTGCTCCATACAAACTTTGAACCCACGTTTAGAGGGTGAGTTTTGGAAAATCCTTTCCAATTCCATCATATTAATATGTGTGCTAAATTTCAGCTCGATCAGACAGTCATAGTTACTTTCGAGTAACGCTAACTTTATCCCGCGACTTTGTTTACGTAGAAGGCGAAAATATTTTTAAATAATACGTACCGCCCTTCCCCCTTATGACTGCCCGCCGGCCTTACACATCATAAATGCGCGCGCAGTACTTAATTATTATTTTGCTACGATTTTATTTTAAAACTGCAATATCTCCTAAGATATTCATTGAAATCGAATGATGCAAAGGGCAATTTTGTGTTAAATGAAGTTCTTGTTATGTTTAACGTATTTATTTGGATAAGGATTATTATCATGTTTATAAAAACACATTCGCAAATAATGCATTATTTTGAAACAAATTTGGTTAGCATAAAAAAAGGTTATAGTGAGCAAACCTTAAAAGATAGACATATGCTGTCGCAGATTTTTCTTTTTGCGAAACTCTAACCGTTTACGCAGCGCACGCAGTGAAAGCTTTCAAAAGGAAAAAGAAACTCGATTTTGAAACATTCCTCATTGGTGCTCCACTCGTTTTATTCTTAGCGTGATGATATAATATAGCCTATAGCTTGCCTCAATAAATGGTCTATCTAACACTGAAAGAATTTTTCAAATCGGACCAGTAGTTCCTGAGATTAGGGCGTTCAAACAAACAAACTCTTCAGCTTTAAAATATTAAAGTATAGATAATCCTTGTCTCAGCTATTAAGAGCCTTCTTGCAGCCCACTAGCGCCGCCATTTTTAAAATCCAAATGTCGCAAATAGAAAGCTAGTCATAAGCTATTTTTAGAAGGTTTATTTTATATAGTTTCTAAATCATATCTGTGAGTTGTAGTTGGCATTTCTCCTCAAAGTGGCCGCTTTTAGTACCTATATAAATGAACAACATGTTGCAACCAAAGCAAAATGTTATATTTGCCAAATTATCACGACCGATTTACTCAAATGTTCGAAATGCCACCAAATGGTTCACGGCGCATGTGGAGTGTTAGAAATTGGACCAGGTTGTGTTTCTAATATCAAATATAACTTCTGCTGGCGCGAAGATTCAATTAACAAAGAAAGAACACAATCACGAGGTTTTCTCTAAATACTACAGTATGGGGTTCTTCATGAAGAGAGTGATTAGATTTTTTTTAAGGACGGCTACACGCGAGTTACATTTCTGGTATTACAAGCGAATGCTAAGCGGTTACCATACGCTATGGTAAACGCTTAGCATCGGGTGGGCCATAAGCTTGTTTGCTACCTCGTTGGATTTAAAAAATAACAGGTTTAATAAGTAGTAGTAGTTTTTTTTTAACAATAAGTTGAGACCAATGTGATTATTATGTTACCTCTATTTATCCAATGTACCTACCTACAAAAAAAGGCTGATAAGCAAGTGATTAATCTTTAGACTGTTAGTATACCTACTGAAAGTGTGTGAACGGTCCTCTATTTGTAGATGTAACTAAAATGTTCAATAAAACGCAAAGTTTCTATAAATCGAAATTGTTATTTCTATCCCTTCATAACTCTATGGTATAATACTTCGTAGCTCACAAAGTAAAACTAGGAACCAATCAAAATAAGATAAGGTCAAATAGCAAAAATCTAGCCAATCAGAATTAAGGATATTCAATGTTACTAGAGCGACTCGTGATTTGCAAAAACCCTATCTTTTTCTAGTAAGGTTGAGAAATGTTTTCACCATTGTCTAATTATCTGTGTTTTTACAATATTCATAGGGTTTTCGCGAAAATTTGATTTATCAAATCATCCTGCAACGTATGCAATAAGATTTACGTCGGAAGGATCCTTTTTGTAGCGACGTTTTGCAGAATCACGTTTTGCCATCATATTCTTAATTTGCTGAGACATTTAACCACGGGGCTGGGGGATGTTGACTTTAACATATTTGAAAAGGAGCATGCTTATCATACAATTTGCTTATGATTGGATTAAAGTAAGCAACTTTTTGATATATATCACTGCAGTTCGTTACAGATATCAATTTTGCTAGCATCTTTGTGTAATAGTTCTTTATCAATGTTTATGTAACTGCTAAGTAGGAGATATTTTGGTTGAGGTTTAGGAGGCCGCAATTTGTAAGACACATAAATTAATTCGTGATAGGAAAAGGAAGAACAAATTTGGCCACGTGAAGCTACTTTATTACAATCCGAGACGAGAATTAAATCTAGGAGAGAAGGGGAACAGTTTGGAGATTGATGTGTGATTGGCTGAAAGTGGTAGAATTTTATTAACAAAAGAGACAATACAGCGAAGTTTGGCAGAACGTGTGTCATTTTTTATTAGACACGTATTATAATCACCTAATATAATCGTATAGTCCTATAGAGGAGAAAAATTTTCGAGGAGAGATTCAAAGGAAGAAATTAGTCAATATGCAAAAATGGATTATAGTAAACGCCGAGAAGTATTTTAGAATGATGAAATGTAAGTATGGTTTTAAGTAGGTACTACATTTGGTTACAACTTAAAAGAAAAACAAAACAATTAAAAAAATATAACAAATAATAAATAAGAAACAAGCACTCAGAACATACAGAAGTAACATAACAAATTTCCTCTCAAAAGAAAAATACTTGAATCAAAACTACACATGAGAAATAAGCATTCAGTATTTAAATTACATATGATGCACTCATCTAAGGATAAACTTTTATACTTACTGTACACTGTAACATAAAATTAACTAATCCATAAAATCAAAAAAATATAAGTAGGTACAAATATAAAAGCGTAGTGAGTAAATAAACATACTTTTTTTCCTTTAGAAAACAAAAACTAAACAAGAGAAGTTAGCATGCAAAGCTGAGAAAAAACACTAAAAATTGCAATCGATGCACAATTATTCAAGTTTTATTAATATTTTATTGTAATCAACTAATCAAGAATAGAAACAAAATAAGTAAGTTTATACATAATAGAGTACGTCAATAAAACATTTCGTAAATTTGCCAAAGATAGCTGTGGTTGAATTAATATTTCGGCAGTCTATAAAATTTAACAATAAAAATAAAAACTACTTTAAGAAACTAAGTTTTTAACACTAACTACTTGTATAATTTGATTATACAAAAGCAGAGGTATAAAATGTTTGGAAAGCTATAAGGTAAAACGATAAGAGCTAGCAACACTGAATAAAATGTCATTACAAAAAATTATATTAGTCTCCTTATTATACCCCGTGGAAATACCAGTTTCCTCTTATTTTGCCTTTATTACTCCATTATTCTCTGCGACGGGTACGTTCGTAAATAAGGACGTCAAGTTAATACTTATTACTAAACATGAAATAATTTTCTTCTAAATAATAGTGTGAAGCCCAAAACATATAAATATATTGATAATAACTGCGAAAGTAAAAAAACATTATGCCACAAGCATTATGCCACTGAATCAATAAAAAACATCGAGGCAAGGTACTTTTTGCAAACCCGTACTCAACTTGTCGCATAAAGTTAAGCACTGCTAATATTTAAAAGAACATTATAATAATGCAGCACGGCCAATAGCCCAGTCGAGTATTACATCACATAATTCTCTGGTTCAGATACTGCCATCCTCCTCGAGTTATAGAGATCCCATCAAAAACATAAATGTGAAATGAGAGCCAAGTTCAATATTATGATATATGCCTTGGATGTTGACTTTAACGTCAAAAGAAGTGAGATCTAAATGGATGCCAAGCTCAATGGTCAGTCCTGAAATTTATTAATAACAACATAAAGTATCATTTCTTCTTATAATTTAGGATAATTATTATGGCTAGTTGCTACCACCAAGCCAATTTTTCGGAATAATAAACTAAGAACCGACCAGTAACAGGTTTAGAACTTGCGAAGGCTATAATATAATTCGTATATGAGAAACTAGCCAAGTCAGACCTTAGGCTAAAATGTATTATTCATATTCAGAAGAAATGATATTTTATGTTGTTATCAATAAATTTCAGGACTGACCATTGAGCTTGGCATCCATTTAGATCTCACTTCTTTTGTCGTTAAAGTCAACATCCAAGGCATATATCATAATATTGAACTTGGCTCTCATTTCACATTTATGTTTTTTACAGGATTTCATTACTTTTTGTACATAAATTATTAGTAGGTACTTATTTATAACAAAATTAATACCAAATGGTTTTTGTTAACTACTGTATTTTCCTACGTTTACGACATACATATTCTACTATAGTCTCACGCAACCTATTTGTTTGTTGTTTATTACTATATTCAAACAAAGAATGTGCAATCGAATGGAATAGGCAGCTTCCATCGGGAGACATTGGAATAATTCGGTGTAAGATAAGTGTGTTACCCACTCGTAATTCTGTTGTACGACTCATTGTACAAAATACGTTATAAAAAGATATTAATTTAGAAGATTACGGAACAAATTACCTGTTATCTATTGAATTCTCAAGAAAAACAATTTGTTACCCATAAGTTTTCATTCTCTAACTCATTCGAAGTTAAGTATACATGCCTACTTAGAACTCTTATAACTATACTAAAATTATTATTAATTTTTGATTTGAACTATTGCCTATACCATACGTACTTACTAAAAGATTGTAATAATAATATAACCACAAATATATAAGTATTTTTTAAGAAAACCTTTGAATTTCGTAACATAAATCGCAACCTTATAGGTCAGATATCGAGAGACAACCGGACAGCAAGACGGCACGGCGCTCGTTTATGAGCGCGGCTGCCACTCGCTTGCACACGTTCGCGTCAAGGTTCGCGCTTCCACCCCACTGCTCCGACGTCGCACCGCGCGTCATGTACCGAAATGCCTATCTTACACTATTGATGTGCGCTAAATATTGAAACAATAATTAATACTAAATCCCAGTTTATTAGATAATAAATAATTATAATAATTAAAAAAAGACTATACTCATTATATTATCATTATTATTATTAGATATGCAGTAATAAGTGCTAAAAGGGAAATATTTGGATTAAAAACAAATTAAGGGTGTTATTGAACTCGTTATATATTCACGTGGAAACCTTTAAATTCACTTAAAGACCGGCTGTCATAATTTTTGATTGCTGATTGCTGATTCTTACATTACAGTTTTTATAAGTTAAGTGTTCCTAATAGAATCAATTTACCTTCAAGCGGTCGCGCGGCGTCGAATTTATATTTTCGCGCGGTATTTTCGGTTATAAGTTCGTATATTATCATCACTCATGTTTGGCAATATTAGTAGCCTCTCATAGGTTCACTGTGTACTCAAAACAATAGATTCTTCCTTTCTGTGCGCATTGCTTAATCTAAATTATATCTTACGTTGTGCATGCTGCTTAGGTTTTGCAAAGAAAACGCGCGCCTGACGTCTTTCAAGATTCGCGCGACGCACTTCGTAAAAGTATATTTTATATATATATTTACTGTTTTTGAACAGTAAATAGTTTTATGACTTTTTGAATAAAAAATTGTAAAAGTGTACGGAGATGTTTGGATATTAGTTACTTAGTCACGTATAAACGGATGAATTTGCTGATTAAAGGATGAATTTGCCAAAATATAACACATAGCACTTTCCGCTTTTTTTAACCAACTTCAAAAAAATAGGAGGTTCTCAATTGGAATGTTTATATTTTTTTTTGTAAGTTCGGACATAACTCCGTCATATATAGATGGATTTGCAAAATTCTTTTTTTTAAAAAGGATGTACATCCGAGGTGGTCCTATATTAATTTAGTGAATTTCAAACTTTGACTTTTGTTCAAAAAATAATTGGTGTTAATTTGAAAGTGGCAAAACGCCTTTTCTTTGTTTTGTTAACGACTATGGTGTTTTTTAGTGTAAGTAAAAAGCAATTCGTCATTCAAAATTAAAAAATAAAAACTTTAAAAAAAAAACACAACCGGCTTCAAATAGATGCGGGCAAATTTTTTTGATCTAAAGTTTTTGTGGCAGCAAAACTAGGGAGAAAATCTAGTTGTATAACGATATGTGAAGGATGAATAAAAATGACTTTTTTACTCACTTGGTAAAACCAGTGGATTTTGGGACGATTCTTGTACATACTGAAAAAATATCCAATTGTCATTGAAGTCAAAAAGCTGTTAAAGTTAACATGTTAAATATTTAACATACTAAACAATAACATTTAACAACACAATAATATTAAAGCGAAACATCATCATTCATACAAATCCTAATACAATGTTATACCTAAACGTAAACGTAAACTTAATAATATACTACCCGCTTAGGATATGAGCTAGAATTGAGTTTGGTGTACTTGCAGACTTCTTATAGCGACTTCTATGATTTAGTTTTAAAATTACAACAAAATCGCTTTCTGAACGGTCACTGAAATACATGCGTCTTTTTCACTATAATGGTTTTATAGTCTCTTTAACACGACAGTGACATTTGACAGTTTACGTTAGACGTATATGAGTCGGGCTGTGATCATTTAATTGAATAAAGACCTAATCAAGTTTTAATAATGTTTATTTTAAATTTGATTTGACAATATCCTATTTATTCTCACAAATTAATAAATATTTTTGGGCATTACACACAGCGCCGTCTGACCCCAAAGTAAGCAAAGCTTGTGTAATGGGTACCAAAAAACAGATACAAATACATACATATTACTTTTTTTAATAAATACATACATATCATACAAAATACACCCAGACTCGGGACAAACACAAATGTTTATCATCGAACCCACACCCTCTGCACTGCAGCCGGTCACACTACCAACTAGACTGAATTATTTCTGTTTTTTTAAATATTAAGTCAGTCTATTTAAAAAAATCTATTAGTTTAATAAAGCATTAAAAGTTAGTTCAGTTTCTTATTATAAAATACAAATATTCTATAGGATGTTTTGTGTCATTACAATGTATGTCTATTTATTACTGAAACGGTCGTAGAAATTTTCATCACACTGTGTCTGTTTTACTTAAAATTATACTCTCTAAAGAGCATCTTAATATTGACATAAAATACATAATTCAAGCAATTTTACTTGTTAACCGTTTATTAAACACATGACGCGAAAATAGGCTAGTGCGATTTTTTTTATTTAAAACACTAGGGTGGCAAACAAGCTTAAGGTCCGCCTGATGGTAAGCGGTCACCGTAGCCTATGGACGCTTGCAACCTCAGAAGCATCGGTCGCATGTTGTTTCAGAAATCTAAAAGCTTATTTCTTGAAGAACCTGATACTGTAGTCCTTAGAGATAACCTTGGCAGGAAGCTTATTCGACAACCTAAGCGTTCGCGCCAGGAAATTTCTCTGAAACCGCACTGTACGTGACCATTGAGGTTCTCAGACTTAAGGTTTCGATACCGCTTGTGTAAAAGTTAAACGGCTTTATATGACTGGATTTATAGTAAGTTAATAAAGTTTTTATAAGACGGAATTATAATAATAATATATCCATTAAAAACTAGTACAAAATTGGTCAATACTCACGTTGACGATTAAAATTCCAAGTACTAGAAAAAATAAAGTCGTTTTTTGCATTTTTATAAATTTGGTGCCTTGAAAAATTAACTTAGAAAAAAAAACTCAGTGTAAACATTTAAATGAATTGTCTCACCTTATATACTTACAAATAACACGTATGTTACTTCATTATTTATTCCTAAAGATAATAAGTCGTAGACTTAGCTTACTAATTACGCATTAATTAAGCATTACAAGTACCAAATATTGTTTCTATGTAGTTCATTGCTTCAGTGGCCATTTACCTACGTCCTAACTAAAGAGATATTTCAATTCTGGTTACAATCGGTTGTATTTCTTACACATCTGACAGACCCACATCTAGGCAATAAATCACGGATCGGAAAATTTCCAGACATTTTTTGATCCGACAATCTGCTTCGAAAACAGTTGATCAACTATCGTAATCAAGGTCTACTGCATGCCTTTACATTAACTAACTGTGGTCCACAGTTTTACTTCCATGATTATGTATATAAAAAGCCAATATTTGTAAATACCAGTCAGTTGTACGCGTACCCTTAGGGGTACAGAGGTACGTGGAGTTGCTCAAGCGTTTAAACTCGAGTGTTCTGAACCAAATAATGCCAATGCGAAATTTATCCTAAATTAATAATTCAGCTATTTATGTATGCAAACTTCACGGTTTTTGTCCCCAGTTAACCTGCGGCTGGATACACACCATATGACAATATCGACTGTGGAAAGGCTACCTTGCTTATCCACCATTATCGAACTTTACATGAGAGCCATTTAAAGTTTAAAATTTTCGAAAAAAAATTGTATAAAATCTTATTATTGTCAAAAAAACCGGAAACTTCGTAGGAATGTCTAGAAAAAGATTTTTTTACAGGCATACTTTAAAAATAAATTAAAAAACGTCTGTAGACAGAGTTAAGTGGCGGTTCAGCAATAAATACCTGGGCTGCGGGCAAGGCTAATTTGATGATAGAGTTCAATGCAGATTTTAAAATTGCTGCACTTCTTGCTTATGTATCAAAGAATATGCGACCACATTATATTAAAATGCATTATCTTCGAGGTCATTCAGAAATATCAAAGGCATAAATCGGTGATATTCTCAGTGTGCCAAAATTTGCTCTTTTCAGAAATTCTTAACTCCAAGTATCCTAAAAGTATGGCATAGGAAATTTTGAATTTTGACAAAATGATATTATTTAAATTTAATTGTACGCTTTTGAAAAATTAACTGCACAAATAATTCAATATTTTTATTAACAATCAAAAAACCACAATCAACTCAAAACCTGGTTTTTATTGTGTTAGAACTATAAAACAGGAAAGAAATTCTGTTACCGATGTACCGGTAACTAGGTGCTGAGAGATATAGAGATCCAGGAAGAGCGGGTTCAAAGGCAAGTAAAGGAAATACTTTTCAAGGGTGAGGCAGGTTATAATGTATACTCGTTCACAGCTTAGAATAACTAATATACTAATTTAATCCCAAATTGTGATTCTTAATCCTTAATATATATAAATAATAACTATTTATTTTACATTAGTAGAGATCTACCTAACTAAACAGAAAGATAGACAAACCGTAAGCCTGCCCACACTATTTGATTTCTACGTGTAAGGTTTTCAAGTATATTTTTAAGGTAGAATATACAATTTATTTCTTCGGCCTAGAGCCCGATCAGCGATCTTCCACGTCGATCACACCCCGCAGGTTTCCGCCGCCAAAGTAGGTAGACGCGGACGGAACTAACTTTGGTGACCTAACTACGTGTAGTGAGTAATGTACGGCCAAGGCTTTAGTAAGCCGGCACAATGCTATGCCGCACGTGGCTGGCACAATGCAATGCCGCACGTGGCTGTCACGATGCTAAGCAGCACGTGGCAGAAGTTCGCCCCGTAGCTACGGTAATCAGCGATGCTCAGGCTGAAGCACTGCTACCGTACAGGCCGAGGATTTGGAGTATAGAGCACTCCAGGCCTCCCTCAGTGCTGACGTCGCTAGAAGGCTGACGCGCACCGGCCCTCGCAGTAGTTGAGAAGAGTAGTCTTCTCCCAGACCTCAGTTACGACACAGAGCCGAAAGGTAACGGTATAGTCAATAAAAACCGTGCTGTTAGGAAGAAAATATATTGATTAGTGACTTACCAATAATACACTAATCACAGCACAAAAAAAACATCATTACCGTGACGGTTGCCAGTCATTTTTTTTCGCCTAGTCAAGTCAATACTTGGCGAATGATATAACGATCCCGACCTCAAAAATATTGTTGTCATATTTAATTTAGATTTTTAAAAGATATTTTTTTCTTTATACCTTTCCTCAAAAGGATAAAAGGAACCCTTATTGGATCACTTTATTATCCGTCTGTCTGTCTGTCAGGATCCCTTATTCAAGCTTCTTAGTGCTTTAATAAATAAAATACGGCCGAAATACGGTCATTACCCATACCCAATACAGATCTGGACGAATCTCTACCAATATATGGGGTTGGATGTTAGCGGATGGAGTAAGCGAGCTCATTCTCCTCCCTTCAAGGTCAAATGCAACCCACTTTCTGTCGGTTCTGGAAGACAGTATGCTACCAAGTGTCCGTATCGTATGATTTAGCTCAGATCAGCTAGGTTCGGAATCAAGACAATGCTCGCACGCACACTGTTCGTATTGTGAATGAATGGTTCAATCAGCATAGTGATATAGCGGTAATTCGCTGGCCAGTAAAATCTGCAGATTTAAGCCCGATAGAGAACCTATGGGGTTTAATGGTGTAGCGATGGGAAAATAGAAACGAAAGGACCAAGAAGGCTAAAGAAGACCACTGCCAAATCATTTGGGAAGACACAAGAGGGGCGGACCCATGCTTTCGTCATGTGGG
Organism: Apoda limacodes; assembly: GCA_946406115.1. NCBI lineage: Eukaryota > Metazoa > Arthropoda > Insecta > Lepidoptera > Limacodidae > Apoda > Apoda limacodes. The sequence goes on from OX291559.1 coordinate 18,289,729, forward strand.
TTCCATGAGGAACAGGTTACAATGTGTAATTGATGCTTATGGTGGTCATATTCGTTATTAAATGAAAGAATGTCATTATTACTATTCTTTCATTTTCGGTCAAGAATGAGGTTAGTTCTTTTAACAAAGCGGTTGACCCTGACCATAATATCTCTGTCTGAATAAATAAAGATTACAGTACACATAATACTAACGTTTATTTACAAATACATATATCAAAATCTTCTTCATTTAATTAGTTGTAATTTTTGTTAATGTGACAGAATGAAGTCGTAAAACAGTAACCGACAGAAAGTGGGTTGCATTTGACCTTGAAGGGAGGAGAATGAGCTCGCTTACTCCATCCTCTAACATCCAACCCCATATATTAGCAGAGATTCGTCCAGATCTGTATTGGGTACTATATGGTCACAAATGAAGCCTCCTTTGTTGGCTTGATATAAAGGATTTTTCGTCAGTAAATAGAGTTGTAAATAGGTACAAACCTCTTTAGATAAAATATGCATATTATGTCAATGTGAAGTAAATGTAGAGGTGACATTAACATTAAATATGGTATTGGAAATGATTTAGTTTTATTATATAAACAAAGGTTATGTGTTTTCTATGAACCATTTCAATACTACTACTTATAAGTTTTTTTGCATTTCCTAATGTAGATAAATCTTGTTTTTCTGAAATAATAGTGAAATATGACGGAGCCAGGGATGTCAACTGCGGGAAATGCAGGTGTGTCCAATCCATGTTAATTACATACAAGTAGCGGATCAAACATGCAGATCGAAAAACTTAAATATCATTATTAATTAACCATGGTTTATGGAATGTAGTCAATAATAATGAACAATCAACAGATGTTACGGCTGATCAACGGGCTTTTGCTAAAATCTGTCTTGCAATAACCCGATTTGCTATCCTCGCGTTAAAAATGCTAAAACGGCTGCTGACGCTTAGCATTTCTGCAAGAAAGAAGTTATTAGATTTATGGAGGGTTGGTAACGGGCGGACCGTAAGCTTGTTTGCCACCTTAGTTGCATTAAAAAAAAAAAAAAAAAGTTGACATACTTTCTTTGACTCAAGAACATGCTGTTGGCTGCTATATTGACGATGAAAAAATAGCTGAGTGGATGTTATTAGGTTTACCAGATGATTATAATCCTTTAATCATGGCGATTTAAGGAATACAAAGTAAACTTAGTACTGATTACGTCAAGCAGAAATTGTTAAAAGGCTAACTAAATATAAATATAGAGATGTTATTCCTACTTCATCTAATTCTGAAAAGGCTTTGACTTCGAAAAATGTACCTGTCTGTCTCCATTGTAACAAACAAGGGCATATTAGACCCAAATTTCCTCAACTCAGAAAAGATAGGAAGAAAATTAAGAAAAACATATCCTATGATAAAACCTTAAGTGCTACACATTCGGCTTTACTTAATAATTTTTCTAGTAATGACAGCTGGGTAATCGACTCAGGCTTACGAATCATTTGACTTTTCTTAAAGACTGGTTAGTTAAATGCTGATGCTAGATCGTCAGAAATTACAGTTGCCAATAACAATATAATTCGTAGCGAAGGCAAGGGGAATATAAACGTAATGTTAGATAATAGTGATATAAATAATATTTCTAAAGTTTTGAACGTACCTCAAGTAGCAGCGAATTTATTGTATGTATGTCAAATAGCTGAAAAATGTTTTATAACTGTTGACAGCAATAAATGTAGTGTTTATTAAAACTCTAATGTAAAATTTGTTGGTTCTTGTGAATTTGAAGCACCAAACGTTAATGGAATTTATAAACTAGATTTAAAACAAGTTAATCCTTACATGTCTACGTCTTTGGTCCAATCAGCTGATGATAATGTCCACATCTAAGTATAATCTTTGTCATCGTCGTCTAAGTCATATCAATTCTGAAGATATGATTCTACTTAAAGACACTTTAGCTACTGGTGTACATTTTAAGAAAACTGAAGCAGTCTTTTGTGTCCCGTGCATTAAAGGCAAGCACAAGAGTACTCTATTTCCTAAATTCCCACCGCATCGTGTAGCAAATAAGTTAGAATTGATTCATTCCGACATTTGCGGACCGATGTCAGAGACTAGTTTTAATGGTTATAGGTATTTTATAACTTTTACCGATGATTTTACTCGTAGAACTTTCGTATATTTTCTAAAACAAAGATCAGAAACAGTTATAGATACTTTTATAATTTTTAAAAATTTGGTCGAAAACTAAACTAACTTAAAAGTAAAACGCTTTCGATCAGATAATGGTTCAGAGTACAATAATAAAAACATTGTGGAAATTTGGAATAATCCATGAATCAGCTGTCCCATATACTCCACAACAAAACGGTGCTAGTGATAGATTACATAGGAAAATTATGAAGAAAGCAAGGTCTATGCTTGCAGATGCCGGTTTAAGTCGTAAATTTTGGACAGGAGCCGTGAATACTGCTGTCTATTTGAAAAACCGTTCTCCTACTGTTGATGTATTAGGAGCTACTCCACACGAATTATGGACTTGTTTCAAAGTTGACTTGAGTCATCTTCGTGTTTTTGGATGTAGGGCTTACACTTTAACTCCTCAACATTTGCGAACGAAATTAGACGCAAAGGCTGAACCATATGTTTTTATGGGATATTGTGATCATACGAAAGGCTATCTACTAGCAGATCCTTCTACAGGAAATATAATAAAAGCTAGGTCAGTAGTATTTCTAGAAAATGTTTAAGGTATTGATACTAATATTTATGACACAGATGTTATTGATCTTGGTAGTACAAATATAATAAGTATACCTCATAAAGATCAATCTAACACTGTTGAACAAATTAATGTTGAAAGATGCAGAACAATCTACTTTAAGTTATATACCTACAGAGACTCTTGGCAATGAAGTTGAAACTCCAGTCAGCTGATAATATTAATTTGAAGATTGGCACTTCAAGTGCACGAGATTTTGGTCAGAGACCTATACGTGAGAAGCATCAACCTGACTGGTGTGATGACTATGAAGTGAATTATTTAACACATCAAGCATTTCTCAGTAGGAATGAACCGAAAACTTACAATGAAGCTATCAATTCGGATAAACGTAATGAATGGTTACAATCCATGAAAAAAGAATATTATTCTCTTCTAGCTCACGGTGTTTGGGAACTAGTTGATAGACCTAAAAACACTAATGTGATCAGATCAGAACTTACAATGAAGCTATCAATTCGGATAAACGTAATGAATGGTTACAAGCCATGAAAGAAGAATATAATTCTCTTCTAGCTCACAGTGTTTGGGAACTAGTTGATAGACCTAAAAACATTAATGTGATCAGATGTAAGTGGGTATTCAAAGGAAAAACTGATGCTGATGGTAATCTCACTAAACACAAAACGCGATTAGTAGCAAAGGGGTTTACCCAACGCTATGGGATTGATTACGAGAAAACTTTTTCTCCAGTAGTCCGACACAGTACTTAACGCACTTTATTTGCGATGGCAGTTGAATTTGATATGGACATTGAACATATTGATGTCAAAACGGCTGCCCTAAATGACGATTTGAAAAAAACCGTAAAATATGGAACGACCTTCTGGTTTTCAGATTGAGGGGCAAAATAAAGTTTGTTTATTGAAGAAAAATCTATATGGACTGAAGCAAGCTAGAAGAGCCTGGAATGAAAAAGTACATGAAGTTCTTAAGCATAATAATTATACTCAACTCAAAAGTGAAAAATGTGTTTACCATAAAGACTTTGATACCTGTAAAGTAATCATTGCTTAATATGTGTCTTTGTTTTCTCTAATAGCAAAAATGGCAAAAAGCTACTTTATGATATTTTACAAAAGAATTTTAAAATAAAATTGCTTGGTCCTGTTGAATTTGCATTAGGCATGAAAGTCGAAAGAGATAGGTCTGTAGGTTTTTGCAGTAAATTGAGTCAATACAATTCTTGTTTTGATGTGACTCATTGGACAGCTGCAAACCGTGTGCTACGCTATTTATCAGGTACCCAAGATTATGCTTTACTTTTCAAACAAGGTGGAACAAAAATACTCATTTCATCGGATGCTGATTGGGCCGGGGATTGTAGTGATCGTAGATCATATTCTGCCTTAGTAGTTAAATTTGGTAACAGTATAATTAACTGGGAATCCAAAAAACAACAAACTGTGGCATGCTCAAGTACAGAAGCCGAGTATTATAGTTTATCAAATGCAGTGAAGGAGGCAAAATTCCTTTAATTTTTTTTATTGAACTATGTGTGCGTCTAACAAGTTTGTAGGAGCCAATCACAATCATGAATTATAATCAGAGCACGCATAAAATAGTTGAAGATGAATCTTTTAAAAGAACGAAACATATTGATGTTGCTTTTCGTTTCGTAAAGGAAGCTATTGACATAAGTCTGATTAAAATTGTATATAGGCCATCTGCTAAGCTTTTAGCAGATGTATTTACTAAGTCATTAACAAAAGAAAAACATAAAATTTTGTTAAACTTTTGAATTTGTCTTAAGTATCATATACTATTAAATAACTATGTTTCTTTACTATGCATTCTTAAGGGGCAAAATCTAAATAGGTGCGAACCTCTTTAGATAAGATATGCATATTATGTCAATGTGAAGTACATGTAGAGGTGACATTAACATCAAATATTGTATTGGAAATAATTTAGTTATATTATATAAACAAAAGTGGTACTCCACTCGCAGTTCAAATAAGTCTCTGCAAATCTTAACCGTGTTTCCTTATGAGGCGGTTTCAGAGCAACTTTTTTTGAGTGTCGTCTATAATGTAATCCCATTGCGGTTATACGTTTTTTATTATTCTAGGATAAACTTCATACATTTGAGCAAAATGATTGGTCACAAAGCCATTTTCTTTATATATTCAATATTGCCATCTCATGTCGGCTTTTTGTGCAGCATTAACGATAGGACCTAGAAACATTAAGACGACGCGATATCTCACTGATATTGTAGCCAGCTTTATGTTCGACAATAGTTGCTGCTCTTCCTTTAGCACTTAAAGGTCTCGGCATTATAAAATAAAGAAACATGAAAAAATAAAATCGCAAAGTCAACAATGACAGAAACTGACATTAACAATAGTTTTAATCATCAGAAACAATATATAGGATATAATAATATTAAAACCATTAAAAAGGTTTAACATCTATAAATAATCTTCTTAGGCAGGATAGAAAATCAAACAACTTTAAATTTTATTGTAAAACAGTTAAACATATTTTTCTGTGGAGCAGTCTTTTCTGTGACTCAGTTTGAAAGGGTAACATGTGCTTGCAGAACGTTAAATGAATCAATTAAAAAACTGGCAAACATTTTCATACCGCGACTGCACATACCTTCGTCAAACACTATTACTATTAACTAACGTTCTAACTAACTAACTGCGTCTGATCCGAATCAGTGAAATACCAAACTACTACTTCTACTCGGACCGAATTCGGATATCGCTTACGCACCAAGTCCGAAGTTCGGGTGATAAATATTCCTGCTTTTAATCGACGTCAACTTCTGGTACTGGTATTGTATGTACGTAGACGCAGAAGAAATAAGGAATACTGGATAAACACTCTCTCTCCGCGCCGCACTGCTCGGGCAAAGCTCGGATTCTAATCAGGTGCTGTGCATAAATGCTCATACAAATTATACTATGACTACTTCTGTCCGTCAATATTCTGGTCTGAATCAGAGACTCGCGGATGTCGGAGAGAAATCGGATGACGAAACTCGTGTCTAGTGCGTAATCTGTCTTGTGGTTACCTAAGATAGAATTTTCACGCATTCGGATCGGACGTAGTGCGTAATCGCCCTAACTTACTATTCTGTATTCTGTAAACACGCGTATTTAACTATCACGTCTAAGATTGGTGTTTTGCTGTGTGTATATTCTAGAAGAATGTGCGACTGAGTGTGTTGAAACATTATAACTTTAAACCCTTCGATGATTGAAATAAAATGCTGGTTTTAGTTGCAAAAATATGGATTAGCTTGCAGATTTTGTTACTCCATTGAAGATAAATTCTCCCTGAAAATTTTTAAATCAACATGCTTTCCCAATTTAATATCTGTATATTAAGTGTTTTGAGTTGGGTGTAACTTATTTTTAGTCTGTGGCAGGGCTATGTTAAGTTAATCAAAAGTTTAAATATTTCAATTAAGCCTGCTATTCATTAATATTTTTTAAGGCTGTCAAAATCTTTATCTAATGTCTTGAACATTTTATTGTAAATTAGAATAAGTAAATAAGTAAAAATAATTAATAAGCGTTTAAGAGGAACTTCCTCCCGCGAACGCTTAGGTTGTGGAAAGAGCTCTCTGCCTAGGTTTTCTCTAAAGGACTATGGAAGTATGGGTTCTTCAAGAAAGAAGTTATTAGATTTTTAAAGGGTCGTTAACGCGCGAGTAATGCTTCTGAGTTGCAAGCGTCTATAGGCTGCGGCGGCTGCTCACCATCAGGTGTTAGCGACCTTATAAAAAAAACTCCGAACTTTGTTTTTGAAGTAAAACACTCAGTACGACTTGTTAAATTAGTCTTATTTTATTTTATTTAGTGTATAAAATAAATTCCTTGGTTTCTTTTTAATTGATAAAAAGAAATGGAACGGATGGTAATGAATTTTTTTTTTTAAGCAGAACAAAATTTAAATAATCGTACTTCGTAGATAACTTTAATGGCTGAAGTACATAGTCGTCAAATGACAATGAGCTCATTTGTAAATTTTAGTCATTTAGGACACCTAACCATTGTCAAAGAATATATCCATTGTTGTATTTTAAATAAGGACTAACGGGCAAGCTATGTAACTAACTATGTAAGCACATTGACATCAATAGATAATTACCATCGCGTCTCATCGAATTTACTTGTAGTTATAGTGATAAGGACGAAAATACTAACGAGAGGCTATTTAGAAGACGAAGGCTTAATTGACTCGAGTTTGCATTTTCCTTACCGCCAGTGTTACACACAACGTTTTTCGTCACATTTGCGAGTAAATAAATAAACTCACCAGAACACAATTAAAATGGCGAGAATAGAAATAGAGGGAACAACGCCATCGTTAGATGGCGCTAGATATTGGGTTTTGGATGAAGTTATGAGCTTGTAGTGTGCGCGTAGTTCATGTTTTGAACTAACAGCTTTTATAAAAAATGATAGAATAGGTGCTTAATTACCGCCTGTGGGTTGTATGATATAAATGCGCGCTTTGTCTTGAGGAAAGTAAAATTTATTAAAAAAAGCACGTGAGGGTAAGGTCTTAGCACCAGCCTGCCTGCACGTAATGACAATGTTTACGATTAAGTGTGATGAAATAGTACATTGTTCACTGAGGGGTGAAAGTGACCGATCACTTACGAGGGTTTAGTTTGATTTAAATACATACGAGGAAGGAATTGAATTTTATTCTGAGTTATACGTAGTGCTTTATACAATAGACAAGGTAGTCAGTCAGTAAACAAAAAAAAAATTGCTTAAAAAAACTGTACTTGTAGATATGCATGAAGGTTTTTTCCAAGTATAGTGTGGTGTGGTATTCAAAAATAGCTGGTTGGTTCCTCATAAACAGGGATTTAAGTTGCACCTTGAATCCCTAGGGACGCAAAGTGATTTTAATTTGGAATTTGGATTATAGAGATTTCCGCATTTGTAATTGTTTACTCAAATTCGTATTTATGATGATATTTTAAAAAAAAAAGTGTGTTTTCCTCAAGTAGTGATGATAAAATAAATAAATGTACTATTCTTATTTATAAGTTACATTTATCTCTTTTCTCATAGAGGGTGATAAAAAGTAGTGTGTATTACTCGATCGCAAAATTATTATAACTCGCGTGCCGTCCATTGAATCGCTCGCTGCGCTCTGGATTCTACCTCGCTATGCTCGGTATTTTACTCTAGAATACTTCGCTCCACTCTGGTTTCAAAATAGCGCCGTAGCCATCGATATACTACCTACCAAGGATGACGCATAGGCAATCCATTAATGGTACATCTAAAACTCCGCTAAAACGCGCCCGTAGCGGAGTTTGTATTAAGTCACTGGTGATCCATCAAATCGCAAACATGACGCGCTATAAAAAATTGTAAAAATCACAGTTCAATTCAGCTTAAAAAAGATGGCGTAACGTACCACCGGTAAGATATATTTTTTATTTTAGTATTATAGCTAATTTATGCTAAATTTAGTTTAAAATATGCTTGAAAATAATTAATTTGTAAATTTATATGTAAATAGAGAACATAGCAATGGAGTCGCCAATTATATAAAGTTTTAATTAAGAATTTTTTATTTTATTTTTGTAAAGTAAATTGTAATTTATCTTTTTCTTAATTTCAGCTTTCCACAAGACTATACTATAAGAGAAAAATGGCGAAAGTTAGTGGCAGAATACCGAAGCGATGATATTTATAAGCCGACCGAATCAAGCATCATATGTTCGTCATTTTTCTGAATCTGACATGTATATAACAAAAAAGGATTAAGACGATTAAAAAAGTTTGCAGTTCCACAGATAACGGTAAAAAAAATAGTTCAATTTATTTTTAGTTGTAAATTATTTTATAGGCTAAAAGTCACTTACGTAATTTGTTAGTAGAAATCTCTTTTGACATGCGTTGAAAAAACATTAACTTATTATTTTTTTTTATCATTTATGTTCTTCCTGCATATTGATGATGATAATATTACTGTTCCAAACATGATAGAATCTAAACGAAAGCGAGTTTCATCATGTTTGCAGGCAGAATTGCAGAGACAGTTTTCAGAATACTCCGATGTAAGTAATACACTTTTACATAGTTGGTGCGTAGAATTGAATATTTCATAATTTTTACCAGTATTTTGATTTCAAGAAATGGATTCAACATCTAATTTCAGTCAAGAAAATCTAGCTAATGAACCGAAATTTTCATCAACGTTAACTGGAGTGAGTTTAGATTTGAAGTCTCCTAAAATTCCATGCCAACCGCCACCGTCTTCAAGTTTATCTGATTTGAGTTCAGTTTTGAACTCACCAAAAACTTCACATCTTAAAAATGAGCTGAAAAAATGCCATAGAAGAATTACCATAAAAGACAGACAGATAAGAAATTTAAAGAAGCAGAATAAAAGACTTTTTAGGAACAATTTATCTTTATAAGAGCTTATAAAAGACTTAAAAAAGAGGCGATTGATTGATGAATCTCTTTGTAGCAACTTAAAAAAAAACAGGTTTTAGGTGGTACCAAAATGTAGAAGCTGAGCTTGGTTTTCCTGCAGAATCCTTAACAAGACTGGCTGAAAAGTCCAAAAAATCGGCAGAACCACTGTTGTGTTCATTATTGGCAGATGAGTTGACCATACGTCAACAGAAAATTTGGACTGGATCAAAGTATTAGGGTTAGTTGATATGGGAATTGGGACGGATGATACAGATCACAATTCACTTCAGGAAGGATGGATGTTACCTATTGGATACCGTAGAGATGAAACCAAATTTAATTAATATTGCACTGTATAAGTGTTAAGAAGTGGGTGTCAAAATTGTGTCAGTTACGTTTGATGGGTGCAAGTCCAATATAAATTGCATGAAGGCATTGAGATGCGATCTTGACAATCATCATGACATAAAATCTACTTTCAAGCATCCCAGTGGTGGCAATGATGGTGCTGTACTCCTGGATGCATGCCACATGGTAAAGCTCGTCAGGAATCATTTAGAAGCAAAAATGGAATTCAGAAATACAGAGGGTACAATCAAATATATAGTCGCTTTACACAACTTGCAAGAAGAAAATAATCTCCATTTAGCCAACAAATTGACACACAGGCATGTTCACTTCAGAAATGAGATTATGAAGGTAAAGTTGGCTACACAATTACTAAGCAAGAGTGTTGCGAATGCCATAGAATTCTGTGGCAAAGAGCTCAAAATGCCAAATTTTGCTGAATTAACTTACACTGTGAAGTTTTTGTCTTTAATCAACGACCTATTTGACATTCTCAATTCTCGCAATTTCAGTGAGCATGGTTTAAAAAAACCATTGAATATGCAGAATGCCTTATGTGTCATAAAATTTTGTGATAAGGCTAAATTTGTCTTGCTATCTCTTACAACAAAAGTAACGTAAAAAGAATATTACGGAAGAAGGACATAAACGAACCGTTTTTGAATTTAAAGAAGTTCCATTACACAAATGCAAGGCTAACACAGGTGTTTTAGGTCTTATTACATGTATCAATGGTGTTAGGCATTTGTACAGAACACTTGTCGAAGATGGCAGTTTATCCTATTTAACTATGTATTAATTTAGTCAAGAGCACCTGGAGCTATTTTTTGGTAAGATTCGAGCCTAAGAGGACATAATAATAACCCAAATACACGCCAATTTACAAGCGCGTACAAAAAACTCTTGTCCCACTTGGAACTAAGTTCCAAATTCAGCGGAAACTGTGGCCCTCTTAAAAATTTTCTAATTTTGAGTGGTTCACAGGTTATCAATAACACATCACGCGCAGTCCGTCATGATGACATCAATGAAGTAAGGGTATCAAACATGTTTATTGAAAAGCAAAAAACCCAAAGAAACGCTGAAAATAAATACAGCAATAACTGTGACCATTTATCTGTGACATAAAATTATACTCCTTATCATGAGGTGACCAAACAGATAGTTGGTTACATCTCCGGATTTGTTGTGTACCACTTGTTAAAGACATTGAACTGCGATGACTGCAGAAATAATTTGCTTGCAACAGAAAAGCAGTGGTTCCATAAATTAATGGATTTAAAAGACATGGGTGATCTTAGCTATGCTTCCAAAGATGTTTTTAAAATTTGCAACCAATCAGAAAGTTCGATAAGGTATCATATAAACCTTAGAGGAGGTAATACGCTTCTCAAAAAGTACGATAAAGCCTATATAACCGATAAAATACTAAATAAACTTTCTGATGTTCTATTATTCAATCAAATTTATGCACATACTGAAGACCAAATTGAACATGTCTATAATTTGACAAAGGCAATTGCAGAAAATTACGTAGACTTAAGACTACACTATATTTGCAGACAAGAAAATTTTGAAAAAAAGTGTAAATCTAAAAGGCAAGTCTGGAACAAGATAAATTAATTTCATGGCACATAATTTTTGATCTCTCAAATGGTTTTTATCAACACGTTCGCTAACCTCTTGTAATTTAAAATAATTACACTGTAATAAAACAGTGCTGATATTATACCTATGTAGTTACTGTGTAGACATATTCATACATAAATTCTATTTTAATTTTTTATTATTTGTGGTTGTGTTAAGTTGATATTTTATGTCCTATTCAGTTATCTTTCGTATTTTTATAACAAAATGCAGTAGGAGTATGATTTTTTAGATAAATACTGTGAAGTATATTCATTTCTATATTTAAAATTGTTAATTTTTGTATGAATATAAATTCAAAACAAATTGCTAGTTGGACGCGGCACAGGGTTCCGTACCGAATAAAATTAAGCGCTTATTTTAATAACCTAAACACTAAAAACACTAACTTTAAATTCATTTTGTGCCTTTTCTTTTTATAAAGAAAAAACTAAAAGTATGCGATAAGCCGCTTTTGTTTGAGTATAGATTTGTTTTTTTGTTTTATTTTATTTGTATATAATTTATGTTGTGTATTAATATTATATTTCTGTACAGAAGTGCTATAATATGAATATAGCTCCACTCCAATCGCGCCAAATTGGTTTTGGCGAAAGATTCTTCGACAACAAAATTGCTTACAGCGAGAGCAAGTTTGCTATAAGCAAGCTATGTTTGTAGCAATACAATTCTTTTACTACTGCAATGATTTTCCGGAAATAATAAACCTATTATAGTATGTAAAGAAAAGAATTCCATGTTCCTTCTTAGGTCCTCAATATATTTCTATCCTTAAAATCAGTTTAAACCATTGATCTGTTGCATCGTGAATTACCTTTCGTTATGACCTGTATAAAAGCCATTTCCAAGGGAGCTTCTAACGGTATAAAAGTATCCTACTTATATCTATCTACCCTTTCAGCTAAGTCTGTGCCAAAAGCATAGGCAATTTAATGCTACTTTACCGAGTTAAATATGCGAATAAAATGTTCCCGTGGCGTCTCTTGATCGAGATAAAAACTGTTTTATAACTATATTTATCTTTTCAGCTATGTGCCAAAATCAACGTATTGTGGTGCCCCGTTACGTTACGTCCGTTAAGGAATAAAATATTAAAAATGTGGGCTGAAAATGTTCGCGTAGCAAATAAGTAGCATTAGTTAATCTGGATCATGACCCATCTTCTTGCGGAATTTCAGCCAAACCCGTTAAGACACACTTTCATAATTATATTATTAGTATAGATAGATGGATATGGATTTCTAACCCCATTAATCTTAATTAATTATTATTAGTAGAAGTATATATACAAAAGATAAACTACTCAGTTTCTTGCCGACTTTTCCCAGTAATAATTTTTTTCCGGACCGTTAAAACGTAAATTCTAAAAATTTGATAGTTAAATTGAAAGTGCTTTTAGAAAGTCTACTTAAATAAAAAAAATACTTATATTTGAGTTTGTTTAAGCTATGAGTACTCCGTCTCTTTAACTAATCCTGTGCCCAATTTCAGCTCAATTGGATGCTTCGTTGCGAAGTGAGAAAGTGAATTTCTCAGAAAAAAATATTTCCGTAGGGACTCTCGATCGGGATAAACAGTATCCTATGTCCTATTTCAGGTCTACTATGTATATGTGTGCCAACTCCAGGTTTGAGTAACAAACATCCAAACAACCATACTTTTAACAATAACAATATTAGTAGGATTTAATAAGTGTTCTGTATTTATATATATGTATCTATTTATGTATGTGTATGTTATTCCTCAAGTTTAATAAGTATTAACCTAAAAATTTAAATTAAGCTTAACGTTATGAATATTTATTGTATATTTGCTTTAACGTAAACTTTTTATTTATTACATTTTAAAGAATTAAATAAATAGTATACACCTTAGCATTATGATTTGTGACACTATTAACTACTCCATCCTTTCTATATTCCAAATAGTTGACTCGACATAAATTTTGTGTTCGAAATAGATTGCATCTGCACATTGCCCCTAAATGTGTACCAATGCTTGTAATGCTGCAATGGACAACGTGACAACGTCATCGAGTGAAAAAAAAACCAGATCAATATATCGGTCATAAACGGTAGTAATGACTCAATACTTACAATTAATTTTGAGTCTTATGAGGTTGCCAAAGAGTAAAAATTTCTTTGAATGTCCCACGTATTGAAGTAGTTAGAACTGGCTAGTTAGCACTTTCGTATATGAATAAGGTATGATCCATCCACTGTGCCCCCGCAGTGGGACGTATAACGAACGGTTGATGCGAACTCTAATTAATCTACTTTTTAATCCATCGCCCGCGGCGTCTGTGGCAGCGGGGTCGATCAACACTGGCCACTTCGATATTTCAAACGAAGACAAAAATCTTGTAGGTACTATTTGTGCGCAAGTGCGTGTTTTATAACAGGCCATGCAAAAAAAATCGTATATGAAATTACTGTCGCCTTATCTCTCTGAAAAGTGTTTTTTTTTTTATTTATTATCAGAAATCTAGTACCTATGTCCTCCCCGTATTCTTTTTCGAATGCAAGGTACGTGAGGGTAATATGGTCACCTTAAGCTTTGTCACTCTATTAAAACGAAACTAGGAGGATAAAAGAGACACACAGTCGTAAACTATAACCAATAAATTATGAAAAAAATAAAATAAACTTTGGCAACAATTAAGAACATATTGAACAACATGTCGTACTGTCTTCTACCTTACAGAGGAAGCAATACCATGACTGCAATTGTTTGGTAGTTTTCTTATTTCTTTTGTTCGCTGGGTGGAAGGTTGAAGCTTCATGGGGATTTGATGATGAAGTATTCTTCTTGGAGAATGTTGACTTTTTCAAATGCTGTACCAGACTATTTTTAGGGGTTTTCATAATATCTGTGAATGATGCATTGCCCTCTTCATTTATATTGGCAAAAGACGTTTATAATATAACAATGGCCCAAATCGCCCTCGCCTACGGTGAGGGTAGGCCGTGCCCTTGCAGTGGGGACGCATGGGGCTGGAAACAACTATTGCATTAAAGATAATGTTTTGTTTAATGTTATTTAATAGATAATTTATTGTAGTTTGTTTAATTATTAAATACAAGAGTAAATAAGTTTTATGTTTAATTTTTGTTTTTTAGAATAACTTTAAGAAGAACAAATAAGAAAAGAAATATTGATTTGTAACTACGTAGTAGGTACATCCTATGGATGTATGTAAGTTCCGTAATATATATATGGTACATCGATTTGATTTTTTGTTCTATAAACATATTACTTAACTTTACTTTACTTAATAAATTTAAAGTAAATTAAAAAAAACAAATGAGCTGACAATGAGAGAACAACTCCACCAGTGTAAAATGCCTTAGTTTATCCGCTAAAACTATTTATTAAACTTTGTTATTGTGATGTAAGAAGGAGCTAGTGTGTCAGCACACGAAGCATCCTATGCCAGACTACGTTCCAAACTCCACGGTACTAGTGTTGTGCCAGCCGGCCTTCTTCCATCGTCTCTGAACATGCCAAATGGTTCTTAAATTGCAGGAATGGAAGCAGTAGCAAGAGATTGCTAATTAAATCATTGATAGTACCATGACGGTAACAGCGGTCAGCGCTCTTTGTACAAGAGAGTCCATGAGGTCCTAATTCATTCAATGACTCACCACAAACACATAAATGAGAGTTACAAATTTGAATATTTTAATGCCAAGACGTAAATCAATTGCGATTCGTAACGCATTGGCATCAATTAGGGTACTTAAATTGGGGGACGCAACAGCGTGCAACCAGTGACTTGATTCTTTTTCTGAAATAGTCTTCAACATTTCCACAATCTAGTAACAAAGAAATATTAATTAATTTTGACAAGGGCAAATCCCACGCGTTCTGCTTGGTTAAATCAGAGGTAGAATTTTTACCAGGGCAAATAATACTCCAAGCCAATCGAGCCTCAGCCAGACACGAAACCTCTAGATCAGATAAATGCGATTAATTGAAATTTTTATGATAAGGATAGATAGCGCTGTAAAAAGAGGACAAGAAAGCTGGAAGAGCCACGCTTGAAGTTGTGCGAATACCGATGCTTCCAAATTTTAAAAAGAAGACTTGCTTGAGCCTGAAATAAACATAGACTATTATGAATTATGAATGATAACACTGTCGGGAATAAATACTTCACATTTATTAAAATTTAATGTAAGACCAATCTGAGTAAAAAGTTGTATGATCTTTTGTAAATCTTCTAAAACAATGGATGCAGATCCTTCTATGCCACCATCATCTAAAAACCAGGTATTGAATTCAGAAAATTTGGAAAATCCAAAAGTGCACGCCTCATAGCGGTCATTCACATTTAAAAAAAAATTCTAAAACAAAAACTCAAGTTTTTTAAAATAAAATAACAAATAAGGTGAGGAAAAAATATACTATAAAATAAAAATAAAAAATATATATATAGATATACAGTATACAGTGGTATATTAGTTTTTTATAAATTTTAATTAACGACAGTACTTAGAACGCTAATATTAACTAGGAATCAGCACAGTGTAATACTTTATATATTAAAAACAAAAGTATTCCGGTAAGATGAATTTTTCGACCAATTTCTCTGCCACATACATGGTCACATAAACACAGACTCACGGACGTCCAAGAATGATTAGTTTTAATGTTATTATTTATTATATTAAACAAATTAATTGTTTATAAAATGTACCATATGTGCTAGACAGATTATTTAACTTCATATTAGTGCACTCATATTATCCTGTAAGTGTTATGTTAAAAAAAAAACGTCATTTAAGTTTCGAAAGACTGGGTTTTTTGACATGTCGAGAGTAGAGCACTACCTCACCGCTCCGCTTATGAGGCGTGCAATTTAGGTTTGATATAGTGGGATGGATAGCCAAACTAAAAATTGCAGGTTCAAGAGAATCTCCTTGTTGGCATCCAACACAAAGCAAAATTTCACTTTTTCTTAAAAGCAATTTCGAGGGTGCGCTATAGTATTCGCACAGATAGCCAAATGTTTCTGGAGAATTGAAATTTTTTAAATTCGTAATATCTTTTGAATAGAATGTCCGATTTGAATAATTCAAAAATTAATCTACAGTTATTGAAAGCGTCATAAATACGAAATGATTTATTTGGATAAGGATTAATACAAAGGTAGGCATAACATGATCTAATTTTGGTCGGCATTTCTATTAACTTTTTTAATGTAAAATCGGCCAAGTGCGAGTCGGACTCGCGCACGAAGGGTTCCGTACCATTATCTATTAAAATGGCAAAAACATCACGTTTGTTGTATGGGAGCCCCCCTTAAATATATTTTTTTAAAGTGACTATATAACTAAACATTCTGTAAATATTAAGCGTCTACCTGTTGCCGTTATCAATATCGAGAAAAATCGAGCAAAAAAATAACGTTTGAAAATTTCAACTGTCTTACTATCACGGTTCATGAGATACAGCCTGGTGACAGACGGACGGACGGACGGACGGACAGCGGAGCCTTAGTAATAGGGTTCCGCTAATTACCCTTCGGGTACGGAACCCTAAAAAGTAGTTATAACGATACAACTACAATAGTGGGACATATGGTATCGCGAAGTTTTTTACAGATATTGATATGTTCTTTTATATTGTCGATCATTTTTTTGTTCTATCATCAATAATTTCCGCAGCGCATGCTTCTCATGGCATATCGGTCCAGTATTTTTTTTTAATTTATTCGTTACAAACACACAATGTAGAAAACACAGCTTTTTCTTCAGGTAGGTATACATTCAGTAGTATCTACCACTTAAAATGTAAATTCTAACTATTTTTTTTTAGGTATCCGTCCTGGTGTAGATAGCAATGTACAGCTCTTGCTGTTACTTTTCGAATTTGTTTTTGCTTGAATTTCTTTAGATATAAAAGTCAGAAAAAAACCCAACTATCCCTTTATCTGATTTTGAAATTTTTGATTATATTTAGCTTTTCAGCTGTAAACTTTTCTCTAGGAATTAGGATTTACCAATTACCTACTGCAGAAACTTTTGACACAGTTACAAACTTTCGCATTGAAAAATATGAGTAGAATGGAGTGTGTTCTAAAAAAAGGCGAGGTTAAGAGTACTCTAACTGAACTATCGAACTTGTATGAAAATATTGATGCGTGTGGATGAAGCAAAAAAGTGTGTCAGGATCGTGCAAGTGGAAGATCTTTTCAGTCTACCCCTTTGAAAGACAGGCTTAGCGTTATGATATGTATGAATGTATGTTTGTTGTATGTAAGTAATAAAGATTCATTTTCATATTGATTAAGTTGGTTTGGTGAAACACTTAAATATACTAGGTACTTAGATACTTACGTAAAATTAAAAAAAAAAACAAGAAATATTCACTAAATATTTATTTAAACACAATGGCTGAAAATTTCAATAATTACCAATAGAAAGAATACCAGAAATAAACTTTTTCAAAGGCTTTGCCATAAGGAAAATCCTGTGTCATTCATTTAGTTGTCTCCCCTGAACTATATACCTACACATCTATCAAACAAAATTATTAGACATTACATTGTTTAGCGGTTGTCGTATTTTTAAATACACTTTTACACATTTCAAGTAAAAAGGTAACGTACGTACGTGTCAGTCTCATACAACAAACGTGATTTTTTTGCCGTTTTTATAGATAATGGTACGGAACCCTTCATGCGCGAGTCCTACTCGCACTAGGCCGATTTTTCGACATTACCGGGCAATAATTACTCGGCGGGTTTTAAAACATAGCCTTATAATATATTGGTTAATTTTTTTATAATGTAATTTTAATTAGTTTGTGATTATAATTTTTATTCTTTTTTGATGTTTAATAAAGCATCTATCTAGTTACACAAAAAATGAGTTAAGTAAGTATCAACCTAACAGATTTTTTTACGTATAACATTAAATATGCAAAAATGCTGTTATCAAAAAACTAGAAAAAAAAATAGATGCGCATCATAGACGTTGCTGAATTTTCGTCGCCGTCGTCGAGCCATTGTTTCTGTAAGTCACTTGATACTAATCGCTGTTTTCTTTTTCCTTCAATTTCTCAATAACCTCTGTTATTGATGGACCTGTGTATGTATTATATTATTTTTATTAATTGCACGGTAACATATTTAAGAACAAAATGAGCTTAAAAGTAATTCAGACAATGACTTTAATTTCAAGCTACTTTGTCGATTTACTATAATAATACTTATGTTAAGTAGTGCAAGTAAAAAACATATTTTTTTCCAATGACGTTCGACTATTTAACAGTTTAAAAGGCAACTAAAAGTTAAAAAGTATAAGTACTAAATTTCAACAAAATTAATCTAAATTTAAAACTTCGCCAGAAAGTAAAAAATAACCTCGATAGCCATTAACCAAAAAGCTAAACATCTGTCTGTGGTTTCCTTTTTTCAAAAATGTATATATAAAATATTACACTAGTCATACGCTATTTTAAAACATTTTGTACTGTTTCTGAAATACGTCACTAGCCATTAGCTATTTAAAAACGTTTTGTATTGTTTCTGAAATACGTCACTAGCCATAAGCTATTTTTGAACGTTTTGTATTGCTTCTCAAATACGTATTAGTCATAAGCTATTTTAAAACGTTTTGTATTGCTTCTCAAATACGTATTAGTCATAAGCTATTTTAAAACGTTTTGTATTGTTTCTGAAATACTTCACTAGCCAAAAGCTATTTTAAAACGTTTTGATTTTTTTCTGAAATACGTATTAGTCATAAGCTATTTTAAAGCGATTTGTATTGTTTCTGAAATACGTCAGTGAGTTTTCTGCTAAAAGTGACCATGTGCTTAAGAAAAAATACAAAATATATTTCAAATATAGCTTATGACTAGTGTAGTAACTTTTATTTAGTTCTATTAGACAATATTTAAATAAAATTTAAAGATATTATTTACGAGCGGCGCTAGTAAGCTGCTATAGGGCCCTTTATGTAAAATATTATTTGTGACCATTTGAATAAAAAACACGCACCTCTGTTTCTAAATTTTAACCGTTTTAATTAGATAGGAAACTAGCACACGGTTCTAATAATAAATATCTAGTAGGTATTTTATTCCTAAAACGTTCCTACAAAAGACTTGTACCGAATTAGTATGGAGCTTGGTATTTTATTTCCAAGTAAATTTAACCAGCGTCAACTTTTGTATTTAAGTAAAGCCTAGGGTAAAAAACTTAAATAAATATTGAGCGAAATACTAAAAATGAATATTGAGTCCTGCATTAAAAATTAAAATTGATTTTCAAAAATGTATGATTATTCATAGTCAATTATCAGCATAGTCCATAACATTCTAAGTAAAAAATAATAATATTTGAGCCGTCAATTTTTTTTATGGTATTGAGCACTGACCATTGGTTCATCAGCCTAAAGATAGACGCTCCGTTTCGTAATCCTACGTTCCTTTTTACGTTAAATTATTAAGGATTTTCTGCGAATTGCAGGTCTAAAAAAAAGAGTTATTATTTCAGAATTTCTACATTTTAAATGCGATTTAGAAAAAATATACTCCTAAGCTGGTTAATTTTAAAATTTATTTTAATACCAAAACGGAACAACTCCTTTCGTAGTGTGTGCTTAAAGCCCTTTTACGCCAGAGCAACACCTTGAGACATTGTAACATGTCCCAAATTTAAGCATGCGTCTTCTTGTTGCAAGCTACATACGTTGTTGCATGCTATGTACATACGCCGACAGCGTGCGGCCGATCTAGCATGCGGCAGTCTATTTTACGCCGAGGAGACATCATGCTACAATGTCAGAATACTTTCGAACACCAAAGTGAAATGGACGGTCAAGTAATTTTAGCAGCTAATTATTCATGATAATATTAAAATAAATATTGTCCTTATAGATTAATGACCGAACAAAACTTGAAAAACTTTACAAAAAAAATATTTTTACTTTTATAATCTTTGATTTCAAAATTAGAAAGGCTGTTGGGAGCTGCAAATAGCTTGGCGATAAACAATTAAACTCTTTTGACGCATGAAAATGTCCCATGGAACTATGGAACCCATCAGGCTAGGGAACAAGGGCGACAGTGTGCCACATGACGCAACGTGTCGTTATAACGCACGACTCTTGCTACAACATGCGTCATTTTTCACGATTGTGGCATGCTACAATGTCGCACGATGTTGCTCTGACATATAGGTAGGTGTATTAAAAATAAAAAAAATCAAAAATTTAGCACTTACCATCGTTGTCAGACCAATTAGCAAGGTTGGGCATGCCACCTGTGGAAAGCCAAATTAATAGTAATTAATAAACATTTATTCTATGTTTTACGAATTTTTGTGCAATAAAAAATAAATAAAATTAAAAAGCCTTGTATAATTAAATCAACAAAGCATTGAACAGCAACCAAATAATAGGGTAAAAAGATCGTTAAAGAATTTTGACTTTTACAAGTACCTGTTGATTTAAAATCTTACCTACTACTTTCCCAGGTTTACCGGATGCCTTTAAAAAAACGTATGCAGTTATTGGACAATAATAAAAAATAGATTTTTAACCATTTTCACTCCACGAAATCTTATTCATCGATAACAGTGAATAAAACTCACTTTTACTCACTGAGTGATTAAAAACATAACAGTGAATAAAACATTTTGAATTTAGAACAATTGTTAAATTGTTTTAATTGATATTTCATATCATTGTTCTCTTATCACCCAGTGATCATCGAATATATACCAAAATGTGGATATAGTACTAATTATTTTCTCGCAGTCAATGGTAAACATTAAGGTATACAACACGTGAAAAAAAAAACCATCTCGGTCCTTTGTAAGGATTTTACTCTAGCGTCCTTTACTGCTCTCAGGATCCAACTTAGTCCCTCGAATTAAATTCCCTGTTTTTACTTGTTGTATTATCTATTATATACCAAGAAAATGAAATGTACTGCGATGCATGTATGCATGACGACACAACTTCTGGCGAACGCTTAGGTTGTGTAATGAGCTCTATGCCAAGGTTTTCTCAAAGAACTACAGCATGTGATTCTTCAAGAAAGAATTAATTAGATTTTTAAAGTCAACAACAGGCAAGTGATGCCTCATGTATTGCAAGCGTCCATACGCTGCGTTGACCGCTTATCATCAGGCGACCACAAGCTTGTTTGCCACCTTAGTGGTATAAAAAAATAAAAATAAAAGGCACATGGACGAAGCTGTCTGCGCGCAATTCTGTGCCCGGCGCTGTACCTAACTTAAAGTACGTTGAAGAGTAATAATGAATTAATTACAATTTATATTTGCATTTTCAACTTTTTGACTAGAGTAGGTAACATACATACCTGTAATACCCTTATTACATTACTTCTTACAGGCACTTAAACGACATTAGTTTACCTCAACACACGTTATCGCCCAGTTAGATAATTCGTTCATTAAAAAAGGAAAAAGGCTAAATAACTTCACTTTATGATCCTAAGTGGTGAAGCAGAAACTGTGAAAAAAGGAAATTCATAAACCCACGCCTTCAATAATGTCTCATCTTATATTCTACAGATTTCCTCAAATGTGAAAAAAATTTAATATTACGCCCTAAGGTTTTTTTTTTTTTTATACCACTAAGGTGGCAAACAAGCCTACGGTCCGCCTGATGGTAAGCGGTCACCGTAGCCTATGGACGCTTGCAACACCAGGGGCATCACTCGCGCGTTGCCGACCCTTCAGAAATCTAATAACTTCTTTTTTGAAGAACCCCATACTGTAGTCCTTAGAGAAAACCTTGGCAGGGAGCTCATTCCACAACCCAAGGGTTCGCGGGAGGAAGTTTCTCTGAAACCGCACTGTTCGCGACCATTTTGGTTCCAAAGTGTGAGAATGAATTCCCTGTCGATGGCGAGCGGTGCGATGGTAGAAAGTAGCCGTGGGCATCATTTCGAACAATTCCTCAGAACACAATCCATTGTACAAGCGGTAGAACACACACAGGGAGGCAAAGTCTCTCCTCAGACTTAAGGGTTCGATACCGCAAGTAAGTTTGGGATCGTCGACAATTCTCACAGCCCGTCGTTGAACCGAGTCAACTCAGACACACGGGACAGATACACTATTTCTTTTTCAGACCACATATCTAACGATATTGCTATTCGTACAAATCAATTGAGGCACAACACACAACGTAGATTATATTAATTTCATGTTTTTTTTTCATTTTTCATTTCATTTAATTCGCAGATAAAGTATTAATTATTGGTCTTGTATGCTTACCGCATAATATTTATAATACTTAGTTTTTCATGAAATTTATTCATTCATTTTACACACAACATTACAGTTTTAGGCATAAACCCAGAAAGGTAAGTTCCTAAATTCTTACCTTTATCAAATATTTCACTTACCAATGCTATCAGAGCCACTAACGCACAAAGGAAAAGAGCTACCTTCAACATTTTAAATCAGAATGAGTTTACCTCAGTCACAGATTATATAATACTATACTAGTACCTCAGTTGTAAAAGAGTTCTAAAGAATAGTAAATATGTTATAGAAACAGGTCCTTTTATATAAAAACTGCACGTATCTAATAACTACAAGCCTCATTAACTTATATAACGTTTTTCTTTATTATATCTTATATATTTCATTTCAATACAGTAAGCTATGTTTCCAACCCTGCTTGGATCGTTGCAGTAACCCAACATCGAGTGTTTAAGGAGAATTTATTACCCAGTAGTGGTTATATTTAGAAATTTACCTTGAGTACCGAGAGTCGAGTTTATGGATCCGTGAAAGGGTATGTGTAGGTATGAAGGTGTGTAATATATAATGTTACCCCTTCTTATCCGGAACACTGAAGGGCGATTCTTCAATCACAACACCTAGTAAAAGTTTTGTGATCTTCGACAAGTCTCTCAGCTCGTCATTAAACTGAGTCCAAGGACCAAGCTGCATCGCTTGCACTCGCCAGTAGTTGGCACCATTAGCTTCTCCTTGTAGGGTCGGACTTGCGATCATAACTAAGTAACCTTTCATATATGTTTATATGCATACTAGTGGCTAGGAACACACCCACACAATGCTGTGGGAGCAGGCAGCCTCGTTTGACCAACCTCTTTAGTTCTACGTGACACGGGTGAACTTATCGCTGCAACACGGCTTCTGATGCAGCGTATCTAGATTCTAGACTAAGAAAAAGAAAGTAATAAGCGGTATATAGAGGGTCAGGGACGGTATTCCTCCATCAGCTCCTGACCAACTATAGGAAGTAAATCAGGATTGGACAGGAACGATTAAAAGTAGATTTATTACAAGGGAGGAAATTAGTATTTTTATGACGAAGGAATTTTGAATCCAGAACGTAGCGAAGGATTCTAAAGTAAAATCTAAAGTAAAGTGTAGCAATGTCTAAAGTAGAATCCTGAGTGTAGTTAGGTATTCAATATACGTGGCCAGAGCTAAAAATATTTTGTTACCGAGTGATAAACTCTACTTTTCATCCCCCTCTATGAAATAAGAAATATGAGGGGCTTTTCAACACGACTTATAAGAAAATATATATTTAAAAAAGTATTTTAATGTTTGAAGTAAAAGAATTAATTACAATTTATATTTACATAACTTTTTGACAGTTTTAAAAAGTTATATAAATGAATGAAAGGAGAAGAGAACAAGGACGCAGTTAACAATTTTTTTATCAGATATTAATCAAAATTTCATTCATTACTACCCGCTCTAATGGCGAACCTATCAAGATTTTTTGTATAGATGGGATGAAAATTTTGTTTGAAATTGCTTCCTACCAACACAAAGATTCAACTGTGAACAAAAAGAAATACAAACACATTTTTCAAAATAGTGACAATAACATACAGTAGAGATATATCATAGTAAAGGAAATAATATACCATATGGTAACAGCTAGTTTATAGACATTTCACGAGTAAGTAGGTACTACAAAGGTGACAAGTTAGGCTAACCAAGTTATTTAAGAATACTTAGAATGTATATAGGTCAAGTACTTAAACCGTATAAGATATCGACTTGGCACAAAGTTAGGTAATTCTTATTCAAATATAGCTAGTTACTTTGTAAAGGTATCAATAAAATTGTATGTATTTAACTTAACTAACCTTGTTTTATTTTTTTTGCGTTGAAAATCCTCATGGATGCCTATGGCGCATAGGTTATGTCGGACTCTTACCGACGAAAAACCAACGGTGTTCTTTCCCAAACCTTTACGGTGGAGCCGCGGGAACTCATGAATGTATCCGCGACTCTACCAGCAGCGTTACCAGTGCTCTAGTGGCGGCACGCTAGGTTGCTTTCCACTAGCAAGCGGTGCCGCCCTCCCACCTCTTAAAGATGCCATGGCGGAAGCATATAACTTGGCATCTTTCTCCTCTGACCCCATTCCTCTCGTGGGTGGATGGAAGGCTTCCCCGAGCCCTCCGCCTCCCCAGCCACTTGCCCCCTCGGCTAGGGTGGCAAGTGGCACGTCTGCGTCAACGGCCGGCGCCCAGTCGGTGGTCGCCGCATTGGATTCGCGGCAGAATCCTTTTCCTCCTCCTTGCGCCGCATAACCGCCATGGTGAGTGCTGCGGCGGCTCTCCACACTCTCTCGCTGTAAACCATAGCATTGACAAGGGTAGCGCGCTCCTCCGCCCAGGCCGGGCAAACCTCCACTATATGCTGCGCCGTGTCATCAGTGCTACCGCAGTGGTGGCACTAGACACCTCCCGAAGCATCCGTGAACCGAGAGTATCTGCATCAGATTGTAGGATAGATCTGCACTGCTGCAGGACATGCCGGATGCCGTCAACGGTTGCCTGTCCAGCCATCGGCTACTCCAGTGACTCGCGCCACTGCACTATGAAGGCCATGCGTACCCTCTCCCGCCATTCCGTCCACCTGCCGGCCCATCGACATTACGCAGCAGGTGGCTCAGCGCATCGGCCCCGCCCATCAGCCTTGGTACCAGCCGCTCAAAGTGCGGCCGGAAGGTAAGGCGCGGGTCAATGACCATGCCAAGGTATCGCATCGCCGATCCCACAGCGAGCGGTTCACCTCCAACCGTTACAACCGCGATCGCAGGCAAACCGCGTCGCGGGCCCTAAAAGGTTTTTTTTTTTTTATACCACTAAGGTGGCAAACAAGCTTACGGTCCGCCTGATGATAAGCGGTCACCGTAGCCTATGGACGCTTGCAACACCAGGGGTATCACTTGCGCGTTGCCGACCCTTCAGAAATCTAATAACTTCGATCGAATGCCTTCGCTATGTCCAGGCTACATGCCAATGCCTCCCCCTGACTCTCAATGGCTAGTGCCCATCGGTGTGTGAGATACACTAGAAGGTCACCAGTTGAGCGACCGTGACGAAAGCCATATTGACGGTCACTGACCAGATCGTGTACTTCTAGGTATCTAAGAAGCTGTGTGTTGATCACACGCTCCATCCCCTTAGAGAGGAGAGAGGTAATAGCGATAGGCCTTTAATTCGATGGATCTGATCGATCGCCCTTTTTGGGCACCGGGTGCACATTCGCAGTCTTCCATGAAGACGGAAATTGCCTAGTGTGGTAGGAAAGCGCGAAGAGGCGCGTGAGTACAGGACATAACTCAGGAGCACACTGCTTAAGCACCACTGCTGGTATACCGTCTGGCCCACTCGACTTATGAACGTCTAGAGAAAGCAACGCCCGCCTGACCTCCCGCTTCGTTATGGAGATTTCCGGCATGGTCTTACCGCACAACGGTATAGTAGGTGGTACAGTGCCTTCATCGTTCATTTTCGAGTTCGAGATAAAGAGACTGTCCAGTAGTTCGGCTTTCTCGTTAGCACTATGGGCCAAGTCACCATCGGACTTCCGCAGCGCGAACTCCAGGACAGCTGGCGGATTCCACGCATTACGTGTGTCACCCCAGCGTTGGCCAGGATGACCGCTTCCTCAAAGTTGTGGCTACGCGCTGTGACGAGAGTGTCGTCAGCATAACCGGTGACGTCGACGCCACTTGGTATCGCACCACGAAACACCTAATCGTAACCTATATTCCACAGGAGGGGCCTGTGGTACCGGTGTGCCTCCACGATGCACGCCCAGGGGAGTGTATTGAAAGCGTTGGAGATGTCTAGGGACACCGCTAATTCGACCTTACCCCGCGCTTTCCTCCAACGTCTTCTCTGATGCCGCTCTGCTCGATGGCCGCCCTCAGGTCTTCGAGGTACGACTCGAATTCGTGGAGTGGCCGGTTAGGCGAGAAATAGCAACACTCATTTCTCTTTCCAGCTTTAAAATCAGATTCTGATCACCATCTAACTATGACCTGTTTGAGACTATTCCACTGAGCCTAAACATGATGCATCTGTTGTAAGTTTGGGAAGAGTTGGGTATGCTTCAAATTCCAGGTGACGCTGCAGCATAAGATTAGATTTCTATGTTCATGCAATATATATAGAGGTAATATCAGGCTACTTTTCCCCATACAAACGTATTCCCTTGTTTTCTCCCTAGATTTTGGCATAAGGCTTATATTTATTAAATATATCATAGACTAGCTTTTGCCTGCGGTTTCACTCGCTCAAATTAGGTTATCAGTGTAGGAGTTTAACAGGAACTCCTTAATTATAAAAAACAAACTTACGCTCGACGTTTTCAAGTAGCCTATGTCGTTCTCCGGAACTCAAACCATCTTCGTGCCTAATTTCATCTTATTCGGTACAGCGGATTAAGCGTAGAGGTAACAGACAGACAGAGTTACTTTTGCATTTATAATATTAACTAGAGTATAAGTATTTCGCGCAGCTCACATGGTCTTTTATGAAATTTTATTAAGTGCATTATGTAAATAATTTTGCCAAACCATTTGCCAGATTTTAAAATATCTTATTAGCTATGGGGAATTCAAGTGAAAGCAAGTTAAGGGATTTGACTGTCAGCCGCTCAGGGTTGATTATTTTATTTGTGCCAGTGCAATAATTAAAAACAATAATTATTCGATTACCTCCCTCGGTTTTAGTTACTTTACCTGTTTTAATTTAATTTATTTTTTTAGCTCAAGAGCAGTTAATTTGTCACTGGCTACATGAATAAGATATAATATTCATTAATTCTTATGTTCCAAATAAATAAATATTACTAAATGTACAAGGCCTGCGAGACTACAAGAGTTTTTTTACTGTTTTATTGATTTTTTTTTTCGTACTTATATTTTTACTCGACTGCACGTTGGCTGTCATGTTTTTGACGTGTATCTTTATATTCATAATCGTAGTATCCAAACAGTTGGATGAATTCCAATAATAAAATTGTCGTAAGATTCATTTTCATTATAAGAGATATTGTTAGTTGTTAATACACACAATGTTATTGTGTGCTCCGCCTTTTTTTGTTTACTTTTAAGTTTAAATGGTAGACTGGAAGATAATGCCATTACGCACTAAGCCCACCCTTAGTAACACTGTTGTGCAATAAAATTTCTTGCCGAAGTAGTCCTGTGTTAACTGAAAATTTAGTTTAAATTAAGTATTTTAGGTAGTTTAAGTATTGTTCTGCTTAATTAATTATTGAACATGTCGAGTTATCAATATATTCACGCCAGCCACTAATTTGTAATTCTGTTTCATTTAGTTTCGTTTAGTTACAAACACACAAAAAACACACAATGTTTAACGAAATTGCAAAGAAGTCCTTGACATGAATCCATACTAATATTAAAAATGTGAAAGCACTTAACATTGTATGTCTGTTACCTCTTCACGCTTAAGCCGTTGAACCGATTTAGAAGAGAATTGGTATGGAGATAGTTTGAGTCCCGAGGAGTTTTTATCTCTCAAAAAATTTAAAAGTTCCCGCGGGAATAACTCTAGCCGAACTTAAACGAATTATGTATTGCCAGGTATGGCTAGGGATGACGTAGAAATTCAATGCTTCCGCTGGCAAAGCCTAGTACAGTATAATTAAAAGGTTTCAAAATATTCTAAATATAAACTTACAACTGTATCGAATTGATCTTCAGTTTGACCATCGACATACAAATTGTACCAAGCATTTGTGAAGTAAAAACAGATACAGATGTGTGATAGAGACGAAACGAATCCGCGGCAAGTAGTTTTCTCTTTTGCCATTTTGTTTTTGTTTTATAGCGTACGTACAGTGTAGTTGTAGCGAATTACCAAAATAATGGTCAATTTTGTGAGGCAATTGCGCAGTCCATATCTCAAACTACAGAACTCGAAGACTACGATTTCGATTCACTGCATCGCCTGCATCGGAATAAATAAAACAAACTGTCCGGCATCAACTATCACACCAGCCTCTTCTCTTTGTTTGTCTTCATATTATTAAAGATTTTTGCTTGAGTTACTATCTATAATTAATCCGAGATTCTTTACCATAGACCCGTTAGAAATACTAGTATTCTCGTATGAACCTGCAATGGATTCAAAGATTCTTGATCTAGTTTCTGAATTTGAAGAGAACTCCCTAGATATCGCTTGGCATTTGGAAGGATTTACTGTGACACCGAATTTAGCTGACCAGTCGCTTATACTATTCAGGACCTATTCAATATGGATTAAGCCTTATCAGGGCCGTAGCTAAGGGGGGGGCATTGTGGGGCAATGCCCTACCTTGAAATACTAATGCCCTACATTAAAAGTACCATAAACTAAGGTATAATATATATAAATTGTTTTCCCGTACTATAAATTAATACCATTTTGCTCTTGTTTTCCCGCGATCCCACCCAATTACCTTCTACCTTAATAACTCACGCTCACAAACAGGTAAAATAATGGAAGATTACTTTCGCCGTACCCGTGCATGAAACCACCGCTGCCCAACCTTAGATTCAATTCTAGCTACAGACCTGAGCCTTATCAATTTTAGTAACTGCAGTTTACCGGTGTGAAGTTAGCGGCCTTAGTTAGCGGCCTTTTATAATCCGACCAAATTAAAAAGTAAGGGATTTTAATGAAATAATTTACTGAATTAAACGGTTATAACAATAAATAGACCAAAATAATGAGAAACCGGTCAAAAATTAAGCAAATATATATTTAAGTTAAATAATAAAAAATTAAAGAAAAAGAAAATTTCACAATTTGATACTTATTGGCCTAAAAGGTCATCATAGAAATGCGGTAACACTGAGTGACGCATATTAAATTGAGCCTCTTTAAACCAGAAACCAGACCAAGTTTTCAAATCACACCTATCTCGGGGTTAACTGTGAGAAAAATGGTTAGCGGCGTAAAAAATATTTTCTTTCAAAATTTCAAACACACCGTTAATCTGTAACTTGAGGAAAAAGTTACAATCAAATGCCGTTGAACCAAGCATTTTGTATTGTTCTTATTAATAAATATTACTACATGTGTAACACCTCTTCAATTTAAATAATAAAAAATTAAAAGTTGAATAATATTTCACAATGTGATACTTATTGGCATAAAAAGTCATCATGAAAATGCGGTAACACTTAGTGACGCATATCAAATTGAGCCTCTTTAAACCAGAAACCATATCAAGTTTTCAAATCACACCTATCTCGGGGTTAACTGTGAGAAAAATGGTTAGCGGCCTAAAACTTATTTTCTTCCAAAATTTCAAACACACCGTAAATCTGTTGGCTGATGAAAAAGTAACAATCAAAGGCTGTTGAAACAAGCATATTGTATTTTTCTTATCAATAAATATTACTACATGTGTAACACCTCTTCAATTTAAATAATAAAATAATAAAAGTTGAATAATATTTCACAATGTGATACTTATTGGCATAAAAAGTCATCATGAAAATGCGGTAACACTTAGTGACGCATATCAAATTGAGCCTCTTTAAACCAGAAACCATATCAAGTTTTCAAATCACACCTATCTCGGGGTTAACTGTGAGAAAAATGGTTATCGGCGTAAAAAATATTTTCTTTCAAAATATCAAACACACCGTTAATCTGTAACTTGAGGAAAAAGTTACAATCAAATGCTGTTGAAACAAGCATTTTGTATTGTTCTTATTAATAAATATTGCTACATGTGTAATACCTCTTCAATTTAAATAATAAAAAAATAAAAGTTGAAGAAAATTTCACAATGTGATATTTATTGGCATAAAAAGTCATCATGAAAATGAGGTAACACTTAGTGATGCATATCAAATTGAGCCTCTTTAAACCAGAAAGCATATCAAGTTTTCAAATCACACCTATCTCGGGGTTAACTGTGAGAAAAATGGTTAGCGGCCTAAAAATTATTTTCTTCCAAAATTTCAAACACACCGTAAATCTGTTGGTTGATGAAAAAGTAACAATCAAAGGCTGTTGAAACAAGCATATTGTATTTTTCTTATTAATAAATATTACTACATGTGTAACACCTCTTCAATTTAAATAATAAAAAATTAAAAGTTGAATAATATTTCACAATGTGATACTTATTGGCATAAAAAGTCATCATGAAAATGCGGTAACACTTAGTGACGCATATCAAATTGAGCCTCTTTAAACCAGAAACCATATCAAGTTTTCAAATCACACCTATCTCGGGGTTAACTGTGAGAAAAATGGTTATCGGCGTAAAAAATATTTTCTTTCAAAATATCAAACACACCGTTAATCTGTAACTTGAGGAAAAAGTTACAATCAAATGCTGTTGAAACAAGCATTTTGTATTGTTCTTATTAATAAATATTGCTACATGTGTAATACCTCTTCAATTTAAATAATAAAAAAATAAAAGTTGAAGAAAATTTCACAATTTGATACTTAATGGCATAAAAAGTCATCATGAAAATGAGGTAACACTTAGTGACGCATATCAAATTGAGCCTCTTTAAACCAGAAAGCATATCAAGTTTTCAAATCACACCTATCACGGGGTTAACTGTGAGTAAAATGGTTAGCGGCGTAAAAAATATTTTCTTTCAAAATTTCAAACACACCGAAAATCTGGTAGTTGAGGAAAAAGTTACAATCAAATGCCGTTGGAACAAGCATTTTGTATTGTTCTTATTAATAAATATTGCTACATGTGCAATACCTCTTCTATTTAAATAATAAAAAATAAAAATTGAAGGTAATTTGAAAATGTGATATTTATCGGCCTTAAAGGTCATCATAAAAATGCGGTAACAATTACTGACGTATGTCAAATTGAGCCTCGTTAAACCAGAAAGCATATGAAGTTTTCAAATCACACCTATCTCGGGGTTAACTGTGAGTAAAATGGTTAGCGGCCTAAAAATTATTTTCTTTCAAAATTTCAAACTCACCGTAAATCTGTTGGTTAAGGAAAAAGTTACAATCAAATGCTGCTGGAACAAGCATTTAGTATTGTTCTTATTAATAAATATTGCTACATGTGTAATACCTCTTCTATTTAAATAATAAAAAAATAAAAGTTGAAGAAAATTTCACAATGTGATACTTATTGGCATAAAAAGTCATCATGAAAATGCGGTAACACTAAGTGACGCATATCAAATTGAGCCTCATTAAATCAGAAAGCATATGAAGTTTTGAAATCACACCTATCTCCGGGTTAACTGTGAGAAAAATTGTTAGCGGCCTAAATATTATTTACTTTCAAAATTTCAAACACACCGTAAATCTGTTGGTTAAGGAAAAAGTTACAATCAAATGCTGCTGGAACAAGCATTTAGTATTGTTCTTATAAATAAATATTCCTACATGTGTAATACCTCTTCTATTTAAATAATAAAAAAATAAAAGTTGATGAAAATTTCACAATGTGATACTTATTGGCATAAAAAGTCATCATGAAAATGTGGTAACACTAAGTGACGCATATCAAATTGAGCCTCTTTAAACCAGAAAGCATATCAAGTTTTCAAATCACACCTATCTCGGGGTTAACTGTGAGTAAAATGGTTAGCGGCCTAAAAATTATTTTCTTTCAAAATTTCAAACACACCGTAAATCTGTTGGTTAAGGAAAAAGTTACAATCAAATGCTGCTGGAACAAGCATTTAGTATTGTTCTTATTAATAAATATTGCTACATGTGTAATACCTCTTCTATTTAAATAATAAAAAAATAAAAGTTGAAGAAAATTTCACAATGTGATACTTATTGGCATAAAAAGTCATCATGAAAATGCGGTAACACTTAGTGACGCATATCAAATTGAGCCACTTTAAACCAGAAAGCATATAAAGTTTTTTTAAGTTGAGGAAAAAGTTACAATCAAATGCTTGTTTCAATAGCAACATAACTTTTTCCTCATTATATTTTTTACTCCGCTAACCATTTTTCTCACAGTTAACCCCGAGATAGGTGTGATTTGAAAACTTGATATGGTTTCTGGTTTAAAGAGGCACAATTTGACAAACGCCACTAAGTGTTACCGCATTTTTATGATGACCTTTTAGGCCGATAAATATCACATTTTCAAATTTTCTTAAACTTTTTTCTTTTTATTATTTAAATAGAAGAGGTATTACACATGTAGCAATATTTATTAATAAGAACAATACAAAATGCTTGTTTCAACGGCATTTGATTGTAACTTTTTCCTCAACCAACAGATTTATGGTGTGTTTGAAATTTTGAAAGAATATATTTTTTACTCCGCTAACCATTTTTCTCACAGTTAACCCTGAGATAGGCGTGATTTGAAAAATTGATATGGTTTCTGGTTTAAAGAGGCACAATTTGACAAACGCCACTAAGTGTTACCGCATTTTTATGTTGACGTTTTAGGCCGATAAATATCACATTTTCAAATTTTCTTAAACTTTTTTCTTTTTATTATTTAAATAGAAGAGGTATTACACATGTAGCAATATTTATTGATAAGAACAATACTAAATGCTTGTTTCAACAGCATTTGATTGTAACTTTTTCCTTAACCAACAGATTTACGGTGTGTTTGAAATTTTGAAAGAAAATAATTTTAGGCCGCTAACCATTTTACTCACAGTTAACCCCGAGATAGGTGTGATTTCATAACTTCATATGCTTTCTTGTTTAAAGAGGCTCAATTTGACATACGTCAGTAAGTGTTACCGCATTTTAATGATGACCTTTTAGGCCGATAAATATTACATTTTCAAATTTTCTTAAACTTTTATTTTTTTATTACTTAAATAGAAGAGGTATTGCACATACATGTAGCAATATTTATTAATAAGAACAATACAAAATGCTTGATTCAACGGCATTTGATTGTAACTTTTTCCTCAACCAACAGATTTACGGTGTGTTTGAAATTTTGAAAGAAAATATTTTTTACGCCGCTCACTATTTTTCTCACAGTTAACCCCGAGATAGGTGTGATTTGAAAACTTGATATGCTTTCTGGTTTAAAGAGGCTCAATTTGATATGCGTCACTAAGTGTTACCGCATTTTCATGATGACTTTTTCTGCCAATAAGTATCACATTGTGAAATTTTCTTCAACTTTTATTTTTTTATTATTTAAATAGAAGAGGTATTACCCATGTATTAATATTTATTATTAAGAACAATACAAAATGCTTGTTTCAACAGTATTTGATTGTAACTTTTTCCTTAACCAACAGATTTACGGTGTGTTTGAAATTTTGAAAGAAAATAATTTTAGGCCGCTAACCATTTTACTCACAGTTAACCCCGAGATAGGTTTTATTTTAACACTTCATATGCTTTCTGGTTTAACGAGGCTCAATTTGACATACGTCAGTAAGTGTTACCGCATTTTTATGATGACCTTTTAGGCCGATAAATATCACATTTTCAAATTTTCTTAAACTTTTTTCTTTTTATTATTTAAATAGAAGAGGTATTACACATGTAGCAATATTTATTAATAAGAACAATACAAAATGCTTGTTTCAACGGCATTTGATTGTAACTTTTTCCTCAACCAACAGATTTATGGTGTGTTTGAAATTTTGAAAGAATATATTTTTTACTCCGCTAACCATTTTTCTCACAGTTAACCCCGAGATAGGCGTGATTTGAAAAATTGATATGGTTTCTGGTTTAAAGAGGCACAATTTGACAAACGCCACTAAGTGTTACCGCATTTTTATGTTGACGTTTTAGGCCGATAAATATCACATTTTCAAATTTTCTTAAACTTTTTTCTTTTTATTATTTAAATAGAAGAGGTATTACCCATGTATTAATATTTATTATTAAGAACAATACAAAATGCTTGTTTCAACAGTATTTGATTGTAACTTTTTCCTTAACCAACAGATTTACGGTGTGTTTGAAATTTTGAAAGAAAATAATTTTAGGCTGCTAACCATTTTACTCACAGTTAACCCCGAGATAGGTTTGATTTTAAAACTTCATATGCTCTCTGGTTTAACGAGGCTCAATTTGACATACGTCAGTAAGTGTTACCGCATTTTTATGATGACCTTTCAGGCCGATAAATATCACATTTTCAAATTTTCTTAAACTTTTATTTTTTTATTATTTAAATAGAAGAGGTATTACACATACATGTAGCAATATTTATTAATAAGAACAATACAAAATGCTTGTTTCAACGGCATTTGATTGTAACTTTTTCCTCAACCAACAGATTTACGATATGTTTGAAATTTTGAAAGAAAATAATTTTTAGGCCGCTAACCATTTTACTCACAGTTAACCCCGAGATAGGTTTTATTTTAAAACTTCATATGCTTTCCGGTTTAAAGAGGCTCAATTTGATATGCGTCACTAAGTGTTACCGCATTTTTATGATGACCTTTTAGGCCGATAAATATCACATTTTCAAATTTTCTTCAACTTTTATTTTTTTATTATTTAAATAGAAGAGGTATTACACATGTATTAATATTTATTAATAAGAACAATACAAAATGCTTGTTTCAACAGCATTTGATTGTAACTTTTTCCTTAACCAACAGATTTACGGTGTGTTTGAAATTTTGAAAGAAAATAATTTTTAGGCCGCTAACCATTTTTCTCACAGTTTACCCCGAGATAGGTGTGATTTGAAAACTTGGTATGGTTTCTGGTTTAAAGAGGCTCAATTTGATATGCGTCACTAAGTGTTACCGCATTTTCATGATGACTTTTTATGCCAATAAGTATCACATTGTGAAATTTTCTTAAACTTTTATTTTTTTATTATTTAAATAGAAGAGGTATTACACATGTAGCAATATTTATTAATAAGAACAATACAAAATGCTTGTTACAACAGCCTTTGATTGTTACTTTTTTCTTAACCAACAGATTTACGGTGTGTTTGAAATTTTGAAAGAAAATAATTTTTAGGCCGCTAACCATTTAACTCACAGTTAACCCCGAGATTGGTGTGATTTGAAAACTTCATAAGCTTTCTGGTTTAAAGAGGCTGAATTTGACATACGTCACTAAGTGTTACCGCATTTTTATGATGACCTTTTAAGCCGATAAATATCACATTTTCAAATTTTCTTTAACTTTTATTTTTTTATTATTTAAATAGAAGAGGAATAACACATGTAGCAATATTTATTAATAATAACAATACAAATGGCTGTACCGTTGTAAATCATCTGCGTACAGATGAAAAGAACTACAAATTATGGTTGTGAGTAAATTTATAAAAAGGGAAAACAAACTTGAAAAATATATAATAAAAATTGGTTTGGTAACAAATATCGCACGAGCAACTTCTCTTGAAGAATTGAAGAATTTTTTTTTTTTTTTATTTGAGAATTAAAAAAAAATATTATTGCGTCTTTAAAAACATCAGTTTTTACAAGCTTTTATTTAGTTTCATTCGTCCGTTGTCTGTCTGTAATGAAATCCAGTTTAAGATTGAGCTGAAATTTTGCGCGCATATGTATACCCCGTGAAAATGCAATATTTTTTTAACATGGAGCTAATCTGATGATGGAGCTCGAAGGTGGCCATAAGAACTCTGTAATGAAATGACACAACCCCATCGAGTTTGGACTTGTTTGATTTGTCTTGACGTCTACTTTGTCTTAAGATGGTATTCAGGGTCTGATAATGGAACTAGAAGGTGACCATAGGAACTCCGTTATAAAACGAAATAACCCCATCGAGTTTGGGCTCGTATGATTTGTCTTTATGAGTACCTTGTCCCTAGATAGTATACAGGATCTGATGATGGAGCTGAAAGATGGCCAAAGGAAGTCCGTAACTAAACGACACAATCCCATCGAGTTTGGGCTCGTTTGATTCGTATTGACGATTGTTTTGGTCCTAAATAGTAACAAGGGCTTGAAGGTTAAGCTGGAAGGTGGTCATAGGATTTCCGTAAATAAACAACGTAACCGCATCGAGTTTGGTTTCGTTTGAATCGTATTGATGAGTACTTTGGTCCTAGATAATATCTATATGCACCCCATCAGATTTAGGAAAATCTATTTGTTATGAATGTTAATTCTTTATTTGATTAGATGGATGACCCAATACCAAGGTGAGCACATGCCGAGTGCTGAATGGTATGAGCTTGTATAAACATGTCATATCGCTAACGTTGCGCCTCAGGGTACCAGGGCGAACCTTGTTGTACTGAAGCCCTTACAATGGACCTCTGGGGGGTTTGACCGCTGATGTCCTATTTACTTGTAGGAACAAAATAAATTAAAAGTCCCGAATCATAAATACTAAAAAGAAAAATAGAGATTTTTTTTTAAAACGTGCTTTTACCTTCTTGTTAATAAAAAGATCAACATATTCATAAGTATATACATATTCCAACTTAACTTTATTCTTTGCTGGAGTTGCTGGTCCTCTCATGGTCCTCAACTATATTGGAGTGGCCAGGCTCATTCGTGAGCATACAATTATCATACTGAAAATAAGCCTGCCTAATGAACCACTGCGACTAAACGACTGAGTGGCCATATACTAAGCACAACTCCGCGGACTTCACTTAATGGAGTTCCTGAAACGCGGTGTCAGCCTCAACGCTGGTCAGCTTACGTACTAGTCCCATTCTGTGGCTACGGGATGGCTTCATATGCGCTCCTTACACTTTTCCTAATACCTCGCAAGGCATGCTAATGCTCCGTGGTGAGAGCGGAAAGATGGTGGTCCTGCCTCAATCCAAACTATTGTTGTAGATAAGAGACAAGAGGGCATCGCACCATATCACAACTATTATCACGCGGGATATGTCTACATTTCTTTTCTTGGCAAAACGTTGATGCTTATGTTGATTTTACTCTAGTAGCCTGTTGATTTCAATTTTAAAAAAACGACCAACCTGGGGTCAAGCATCTGCCAGGGGGCGCTTAACAAGCGAAGACTTAACAAAAATACATGTGAAACATGTTTGTTTCCTTCTATAGGAATCTAAATTCGAAATATTTATTAAAAACAAAAAAGTTTCATTGTTATCCCTACGCGAATAACAAACCTTATTTACGATCGGTTTGTGTATTCTATACGCAATATGACCTACTTAGAGACACTAGCAGACTTAGCCTGCTCCAGTACCCTCTAATACGTTTAGACATAGACATTTCTTTATTTGGCATCACAACACAGACCATAACAAGATAAGCATCTACCAAACATTAGCGGCTACACACTAAATAAAACACAAAACAGACACAAATAGGCAAATACAATATAAGAGTAGCTGTACATATTGTCGTGCGATGCGATGACAAAAAAGGGCCCCGTCGCAGCATCTACTGGGGCAGCGGTGAAGCTACCACAGCGCTGATTTTCAGCGAGGCCCCAAGGCAGACACGAATCCAGTGAGGTGACAGGCCAGGTAAAATCTAAATTCTAACATAATATAATTAGAGGGTATATTAATGTTATTTTACAATAAATATATAGAGTAATATTAGTTATACATTTATTTTAAATTAAATTCGTCAATATAATGGATATTATGTGTATGGCTTAAATAACATTTAACATTACTTAATTTTGAATTAATTAATTATTATTATTTTTATTAATAATTATTGAAGAGAGAAAAAAAAATTAAAAAATATCTTAACTTTTTTATACATTAAATATACATAAAAATTAGTTAATAATTAAAAAAGAAGAAATAAGGCAAAAGAGTTTAAGGATTTATTTGAGTAGATTCGATCAGATCAGTTAATTGTTTTTGAATCCGTAATAAATATTCTCTAAATTTTAATTTGAAAACAGCAACTGAATTTAGGATACGAATAGGTGGAGGAAGATCGTTCCAACATTTCGTTGCCGCGAATCGAAAACTACCTCCAAATCCCGTGGTTCTATGTCGTGGCACCTTCCTACGATAACTGGCTGCTCTAGTGTTGTATGGATTGTCATCGGGACACCACTTAAACCTTTCGAAAAGGTACGCTGGATTCTGATATTTTTACAATAAAGTTTTAAATAAACATTATGTCTATAGCTTTAAAAACTTTAATAAAACAAGGTGAGATGTCCGAGTGTGACCCACAAAAAGATCAAGCTATTTCGAACACATTTTGAGCCTTCAAATCTCACGGCAGCAAAAAAATAATTTTAAACTAGTTTTGGCCCGCGGTTTCACCCGGGCTAAATTCGGTTATCAATCTATCAATTATATAAAAAAAACCGAATCTCACTTGACGTTTTTAAGTAGCCGATGCCTTTCCCCGGCACCCAAACTATATCCATGACAAATTTGCCCGCGGTTCCACCCGCCCTAAATTCATAAAGT
The DNA here is from genome assembly GCA_946406115.1 of Apoda limacodes. Classification (NCBI taxonomy): domain Eukaryota; kingdom Metazoa; phylum Arthropoda; class Insecta; order Lepidoptera; family Limacodidae; genus Apoda; species Apoda limacodes. The sequence continues at coordinate 18,328,515 of OX291559.1, forward strand.
TATAGGTGTAGGATTTCAACGGCAACTCCTCAATTATAAAAAACTCACACTTGAAGTTTTCATGCAACCTATGTCCATTCCCGGGACTCAAACTATCTCCATGCTAAGTTTCACCTAAATCGGTACAGCGGTTTAAGCGTAAAGAGGTAACAGACAGACAGTTACTATCGCATTTATAATATAGCGGACCCGGCAGACGTTGTCCTGCCTGGAAAAGCAGCGCCATATTAAATATGATATTTTAAATTTAACATTTTTTAAACTTTCAGATTCCATAATTACTTTTACTATAGCACGGACGCGTAGCACAAAGAATTTCGTACATTGACCTTTTACTTTTTAACCTGTGTTTAGTGGTCAAAATAGTAGTAATTTCTAATGACAGCGGTCGGTCATCGCATCGGTGCGAGCGCGACGGCAAATAATTATGCGCGTGCAACAGAGACAAATAGTGACCGGTCATTGGATGAAATTCTTCCTAGTTCGCGTCTGTGTTATAATTACTTCTAATATAGACTACTGAGCACAGCGAGATATTTAAAGGCACAAGACCTAAAACAATTTGCTTTCGTGTAAAACATACTACTTTTCACCTCTACCAGTGCGAAAAAATAGATCTTAGGCAAGTAACACACTGAAGGCCATATTAAATAATAAGTTTATTCTAATTTACAAATACTACCTACTATACTTTGTTCCTATCAAAAAATAAACAATAGGTACTAACTATATACTAACTATATACTAACTATATACTAACTATATACTAACTATATACTAACTATATACTAACTATATACTAACTATATACTAACTATATACTAACTATATACTAACTATATACTAACTATATACTAACTATATACTAACTATATACTAACTTTTTATAATAAGGACCTTTTGAAAGTCGCTTTCATGTCGAAATTATTGAACAATTCGTATGCTATATATTATACGTGACTTTTCTGGTAAAAAACTTAGTTCAGTATTAGACACTTGTTGTCTTAGCTCTACTGGTGTAAAACAAATATCTCCGTTACTCATATTTTCAAAAAATATACAATATTATACGTTAATAAAGAATCTTAGGTTAAATTAACGAATTAGTTTCTAGTTCATTCAGAAATTTTCTCTATGACACTTTTATCGAAAACAAAGCATATTTTTTTAAAAATTATCGCTTTTAATTATTTAAGGTATTATTAATCATAAATTTAATATTAAATATGTCAACGGTTATTATTAAAATAATTTTGTTTCTAAAAACCAAACATCGCGTTGTTTTTTTTTCAGTATCGCTAAATTCCGAAAGGTAATATTCGAACGTTGCATTACTTTCTCTCACGCACGCAGCGAAAATCGATTTTGCCCACTATTTTTGAACAGCAATACCAACCTGTTGTTGCTGGAGAGGTGAAAAATTGAATTAGTTGCAGTTATAGAATTTGCACTACAGCAGCTGTTTGGAATCGTTTATTACTCAAGTTCAATACATAGCGTGATGTAAAAATCAACAATAGTACATTATTGATATATAGTTCAGTTTTTGGAAGCTACAATAACATACACCGCACCTTTTTGTCTTCTAAGCTGTCTGTGCAGTGAATCCTCATCCTTAGTCTAAGTAACTTCATGTAAAATGACCAGAAATAGAAAAAAGAAAAAAGATTTTTACAGCGGCTACTACATCCACATATAATGTGGATTTTTGCAATAGCAGGGGTATTCACGCAAATCTTAACGCAGTCCACCACCACCTCGAGACTGCGCAGCCGACCATTCTTTTTCTAACGGAGACGCAGATATCCTGCCCGGCCGACACATCATACCTTCATTATCCCGGCTACAAACTCGAGCACAATTTTTTGAGTAGTGCCGGTGTATCGTCCGGGAGGATATCTGCTATCGCCGCCTTCATAGCCTTGAAGACAGGGACCTATCGATATTGTGGGTGCGCGTAGATCACGGCGGCCACACTCGTATCTCTATGCGTGCCTATACAGGTCTCATAGCGGTGACACGGACGTAACTCGACTCTTCACGCACCTGAGTTTGACGACTGACAAAGTTCTAGAGCAATATCCCACAGCAGAACTAGTTATTTCGCGAGTGGCTCAGTTCTCGAACCAATAACTATGCTGGGATATCTGCTCATGAATTTGCTCTGACCTATGGATTCTCTCAGCTGGTACTTTCTCCAACGAGAATACCAGATATAAAAGAACATACGAGCTCCTTGCTGGACCTTCTGCTGACTATCTCAGTGGATGCGCCTCTTGGCTCCTCGAACCACTGTCTCGTTCGGACTCAAATGTCATGCACACAACCCGATCCTTCTGGGCCAACTAATTGGCGTCGTGTGTGGCACTATAAGTCGGCAGACTGGGATGGATTGCGAGAATTTTATGCATCGTACCCGTGGAAGCAGCTCTGCTTTAACTCAGATGATCCTGACGTCTGCGCAGCCGCAGTCACTGAGACAATCCTCAGGTATGGAATGTTTCATTCCTAACCAGCGAGTAGCTGCTGGCGTCAAAAAACAACCGTGGTTTAATAGGTCTTGCAGAGAAGCTTTAATTTTTAAGCAAACTGCGTATGAGGCTTGGACTGCGGCTCGTAATTATAAGGATCCGAATATTTCTGAGTTAAAACGCATATTAAATGCTGCCTCGAAGTTCAGTAAGAAAGCAACTGCCAGAGCAAAATTCAAATTCATCGGCAAAATAGGCGAGCTATCCTTCTGGGAGTCGTGCTTTCTGGTCGCTTGCTAAAGCTGCCGAGAGAAACTTCTGCCAGTCATCATTACCACCACTGCGAAAGACCGATGGTGACTTGGCCCATAGTGCAAAAGAGAAAGCCGATCTATTGGGCAGTCTCTTTGCCTCCCAACTCGAATATGAATATGAATATGAACGCTGAGTTATGACCTGTACTCACGCGCCTCTTCTCGCTTTCCTACCACACTAGGCAATTTCCGTCTTCATGGAAGACTGCGAATGTGCACCCGGTGCCCAAAAAGGGCGATAGATCAGATCTATCGAATTACAGGCCTAACGCTATTACCTCTCTCCTCTCCAAGGTGATGGAGCGTGTGATCAACACACAGCTTTTGAGATACCTAGAAAAACACGACCTGATCAGCGACCGTCAATATGGCTTTCGCCACGGTCGCTTGACTGGTGACCTTCTAGTGTATCTGACACACCGATGGGCACTAGCCATTGAGAGTCAGAGGGAGGCATTGGCATGTAGCCTTGACATAGCAAAGGCGTTCGATCGGGTCTGGCACCTTGCCAAGGTTTTTTCTAAGGACTACAGTATGGGGTTCTTCAAAAAAGAAGTTATTAGATTTCTGAAGGATCGGCAACGCGCGAGTAATGCCCCTGGTGTTGCAAGCGTCCATAGGCTACGGTGACCGCTTACCATCAGGCGGGCCGTAAGCTTGTTTGCCACCTTAGTGGTATAAAAAAAAAAAAAAAAAAAAAAAAAAAATCTTAAAATTTGTTACTAATAATTTATGCCGCCCTATTACGTGACAGTAGGTAAACAAAACATATCATTAAATTCATTCTCTGCCGTTTAGGAGATATGTGACATACCAACTGCAGCGCCGTCTGCCGAATCCATTTGTAAATTCAAACCTTGCAGGAACCCACTCAAACGTAGTGTTACATCCCTAGCAGCAATAATGGATCAACGCACAGCCTAAACCGCTGATCGTAGAGACCTGAAACTTAGAGAGTGTGTTCTTTGTGTGACGCAGGCATCCGATAAGAAAGGATTTTCCGCAATTGTACTCTAAGGGGGTGAAAAAGGGGGGCAAAGTTTGTATGATTCCTTGGTCCAATCTACTTCAAATTTTGCATAAACATTTTTTAACAGAATTGATGGAAGACGTGTTTCGTATTTTATTGAAATTCATCCCCTAACGGGGTCAAAATGTGTAGATAGTTATTTGCTTCGAAGTTGGTATCAATACTTATTAGTGCTTTTGATTTAAATTACATTTTATTTTGACACATGTTTAAAAACTCAATGCGATTTTATTCAAAAAGGTTGAACTTACTTAAAAACATAAACAACTTCAATACTCTTTAAAATTGGAATGTCTTGAAAGTCACTGACTATATTAGTACCTCAGTAAAAGGTTTCTAAGCTTAAACTGGTTTTACACTTTTTAGGTGTGTATATTTTTTGTGGTTAATTACTATAAGTTTTCTTTTTCTACATATATATACTACCACATATAAAATGCTTTGTCTTGAATGACTGACTGACTGATCAACGCACAGATTAAACCGCTGGTTGTAGAGACCTGAAACTTGGAGGGTGTGTTCTTTGTATGACGTAGGCATCCGACAAGATAAGGATTTACTGAAAGGGTCAAGTGCGAGTCGGATTCACGAACTAAGGGTAAACCGATTTTAATGAAATTTTGGTAAGTTGTTATGCACACGCCGGGGAAGGTTTCTGAATTTGTACAACCCTATTAGGTTAAAAAAAGAAACAACGTTTGCTGTTCAGCTACATGTATACAAATGAAGAAACTGACTAATCGATCAATGGACAGCTGGAACCGCTGTGACTAAAGCATGACATTTTGCACAAATGTTCCTTAAATGACGTAAGTGTGCACTAAGAAGGGATTTATGGAAATGAAAAGGGGGTAAAATATAGGTTGGCAGTTTGCATGGAAATGGCTAAAACTTGGCTTAAACGTCAAAAATTTAGATTCACGTGATTCACCGTTTTTAAAAAATTAACCCCTAGACGGCAAAATAGGGGATGAAAATGTGTATGAGATTTCCGATATTCAAAAGCTGTCTTTTATTAAAAAGTTTACGCAGACGAAGTCGCGGGAATAAGCTAGTCATCAATTAAAATTCCAATGTCGGATATTTGCAAAAACATAATACAAAATAATTTTCCAGGTTGAAAACAATCGCAAAGTCACTCTTGTTTTCGCCAATTTTCGATTTCTTTTCGTAACGTAATATAATTTAGCTGAAATATCATTAGAATATTGCTTAATACATAACCGAAGCCTGTTATTAGCAAAATTTCAATACGAATAATTAAATTTGAGTTATTAATCGTAGTAATATTATAAATGTGAAAGTTTGTTCGGATGGATGTTTGTTACTCTTTCACGCTTCAACCACTGGACGGATCGGGATGAAACTTGGCTCCTGGAATAGCATATAGGCTACTTTTAATCCCTAAATTCCCGTGGGAATAACTATAACCGAACTTAAACGAACTATAGGTATAGCTACAGCTTGATATAGCAAACTTCATTAGTGTAATTAAGGAGTAAATCACTGTCGCCGATAACCGAATTTAGGGCGGGCGGAGCCGCTGGCAAATTAGTATACCTAATTTGGGAGTTCCTCGCCGATAACCGAATTTAGGGCGGGTGAAGCCGCTGGCAAAGTCTAGTATTTAATGTTTTTCGCCCAGACTAGGTTAATATTCCACGTTGTATGAGGAATTGCCCCTTTTAATTGACGGTGCAGTGCTATAAACTATTTTGATGCGGCAGTCAAAAATATAAACTACTGTCGCCATATTAAAATGTTGTGAACTAACAAGGACACTAGCTACCAAACACCCAAGGTCGGAAAAGTTTATAGCACTGTAGAAGTTTTACACGAGTATATTGGACGGAGTGTACTGATAATAATTTCCATATTTAAGTAGGTCTCCTGCCGTATAACACTACCAGTAAGGAGGTTAAACCGAGAAAGAGTTTTTGACATTGTTCTAGTACAAAATGCGAACATTAACTTTGTTTTTACTGGCGGTAACAATTTTACTTGTGAATGTAAGTATTTTTACTATGAATATTCAAGACTTATTTATTCCTTAATGTTACATAAAAAAAAAAAATTAAAATATTTGGTTATATTAACATACATTAAGGAACTCTGATCGAGTAAAGGCCTCCTCCGACTGTCTCCATATTTTCCTCTCTTTTGCCATTTTCCACCTTTCTTTAGGCCTATCTTTCCTTTTGTTAAATGTAAGTATATTAATTGATTTTAAAGTATTATAAAGTGTTTTCTGGGAAAATGGTAAGTAATATTATAAAAGTGTAAGTGTGTTTGTTGCTTTTCGGTTCGTAGGTAGATTAGTTGTTTCTTTTTTTAATTCTTAAGGCCCGGCGCGCACTAGAAGACAGCTTACAACATAACAGTTTTGTTGAAGTCGGCTGCCAGTCTCTGCATCAAGTGCGCACGAAGCGTGTGGATTACGATAGAACAGTTTAGTCGTTGTGGAACAAAGCGCGGCAGATATCAGTTCTGCGGTCATTTGTCAAAATGGACTTTGAGTAGGAAGTTATTGTGTGCGCTTCAATTATGAGGCATATACAAAAATAAAAAATAAAAAAAAACAGATTTTGGATTCATCCACTATGGCTTCAGTCAGTCCCAGGCTATGGGGCCTATTGGGAGCAGTCTTGAACAATGGTGGATCCAGAATCCTTTTTTGGGGGCGGGGGCTTGGGGATAGTTTCATTAATAATCAATTATGGTTTGAAAGGGGCTTGAGCCCCCTAGCCACCTCCTGGATCCGCTAGTGGTCTCAAAAAACGCGAGACCTGGATTCGGGAGTAAAATGTATGTAATGTAATGTTAATTTACCGAAGCACTACTTATTTAATTTGAAAGCGTGTAAAAATAAACATTATAATCAAATCTTAAGTTCATATAGACCAGTCAAATTAGATACATTTTTAGGCTAAAAAAACATTAATTGGTAGAGTTTTGAATTTTGGTATAGTTGTTCATTAACCCCTCTCATTAAACATACTAAAAGTCTCCATCGATAGCTGTTGCGCTCTCGCCGCCATCTTGGAAAAAAGGTACCCTTTTTTAGTTTTTTGCTTATATCTCGGCAATTACTGCTGATACGGAAAAAATATGTATTCAAAAACTATAGGTTATTAAATATCCTATAAAGAAGCTCATACATACAACTGTTGTATCTCCAGTATTTTAGCTGTAATCCGGCGTTAAAGAGGAAAATAATTTAATTTTTTGCTGCCGATATACCGTTTGTTTTATGTTTACTCCAAAATGGTTCAAATATATTTTTTAGATTTATTCCGCGAAACTACCAAGAGAGAAAAAGAAAGAGAGAGAGAGAGATATGAGACGTTGGGAAAGAGAGTAAAAGGGAAGGGAGGAAAGAGGCAAATGCATTATGTGACATGATGTGTATGGCTTGGTCAGAATGTGTTTTGCGGCCACTTGGTGGGTATAAGTACCACGAAATAGCCGCGACTGGCTATCAATACCGAAAAGCCATGACCAGCCATCAGCTGATCATCGTCTCGTAGACCGTGTGCCTCACTTCCCATAAAGACTTAGGCAACGTATTCCGATTTACGTGACTTTGTATGTAAATGTATATAGTTACCAAGCACCGTTTATAGTACTGCAATACTACCAATAGCGATAGGCTGGAAATACTTGACGATGCGATTTCACATTACGTAAGGTTTCCCGTTATTATATTTCCCTCTGACTCCTATCCGACAAAGGCGTATTGAAGAAAGCCCTTAAAAGCTTATTAGCTTAAAACAACTGGATCGCATCCTCTCTTATTTGATCTCACGACAAATTGACGTGGCATCGAATCTCTTACCAGTCACTAAGTTAAGCTACCATCAGCGAGTGCCTTAAACAAGCGTTCACCGGTGCTCAAGGACATAGAGTTACTAATAAAAGAGCCCAACGCCACACGGCGACAACGTAACAATTATCCCTCTGCAGAAGACTAGACTCTTTCTACAAAAATGTCGAGAAAGCAGTCACGAAAACGCGATTGAAGGGATGTAGCATGGCCTACAGATTTGCTGGAGCTATAAATCTATTGAAGTCGACACCCTGAGCGCCATGCTTTCCTTCCAAAGACTAAATTAATCCCTACTGCTTAGAAAAAACATAGAGTCGTAATGCTTGCTTATCACAAAACTAGTAGACACCAATCATGACCGCAAGGTAGACAATGAGATCAAAAGTAGATGTGCTCTCCCGCCGCTTACCTCTCTACCTCCTGTCATTGAAGACCAAGTTCTGAGACTATCAAAATAAAGTTTACCTCTGATTACTTATTAATAAGTATTTTTAACGAGGCGATGTCAAACTATACATTTTTTCGCAACGTAGTTGGGGTAAAAACGTCCTAATATCATATAGATAATTTAGTTCACTAAACGCTTTGAGCAAACTTGATTAACGGTTACTACTACCACGGTTACGTAATTTTAGACAATAGGTATAGACTTATTTATCAAAGTCATTTTGGGCAACAGAACAGGGGCACTGCATCACAGATTTCACGGAGCACATTTAGACCTGTGCCATTTTTCGACGTGGTGACAGCGTTCATTGAATACTCCACAACGGTTTTTAAGCTGTTGCATTTATAAGCTGTTCCACATACACTGAGATCGCTCTTAACTGGTTTTTATTTTATGCACTTGCTAATAGTAGCTTTCGAGTGACTGTTGGGTGACAGATTCGATGATCACATCAATATTATAGATCTAATGAGAGAAATGAGATCTAGCTGTGGTAAGCTGATTAGTTTAAGAGCTTTCTTGAATTTGTCCCAGTATACACCAAGCTCCAAGGGACATAATAACCAAGAGATTGTTAGAGCAAAGTTCATGGAGCGCAAAGTTAGGCTTATGTTCTGTAGAAATACTCGCGTAACGACAAAGCACATGCCACCACCGCAGAGACACTTATTATTATATAAATAGCGCCGCCAAAATATATTTTGAAGTTACTCTTGGTACAGTAGTTGCTGCACACGTTAGGATCATTGCATGAAGTTATATAAGATTTAACCTTTGTCATCAAATGGTTTATCTAACGCAGGAAAAAAAAAACGAGTTGCACTCCGGGAGTGCCGGCAGAAGTGAAAACCTTTACACACGATTCGCGCTTAACACTCAAATATGTCACAAGACATGTCTTTGACATTGTCAAGAAATAATAATGTTTGTTTATTTACTTTTTTGACGTAGTATATTTGACATCGCAATCTGTCATAGAATTCAAATTCCATATCCAACCTACTACTCATAATCGCGAATACTAAAAATAAAAATTATAATAGGCGTGGCATTACGGTTTCCGTCTTACGAATTTCCACGATTAGGACACGTGACCTGACGCGAGTTTATCATTTTTTACCCATACCAAAAAAAGTGCACAACGCCTCTAAAGAAGTTTTCACTTCAAAAAATTAAATTGAACTGGTAGATTTTGTCCTGAGATAAGCGAGTTGTGTAGTGAGTGAGAAATTATTTACTTTATGCTGCTTTTTCCTGCACTGAACGTTTATATATCTTGTTATGTAAATTAAGCTTACTCAAGTCATCGAACGAATAGTAGATACTTACACACTTACAGCGACTAACAAAGAGTTCGCACAAACATATTTGTCCCTGTGTCGTGATACAGGGCTTGCAGGAAATACAAAACCTATTTTTTATTATTGTTGAATAACCAAAGCCGTTTTTTTCAGAAGGTATCCGCCGAATGGCAAAACTTTGGAAGGGTAATACAAGGTAAGAGTTAAATCAAGAAACACTTATTACTATCTGTCTCTAATAAATATTTTTAAGGTTATTAAAGAATGATAATAGATAAAAAAAAAGAATCCCACCCCCTTACCTATACTCGAAACTAGGGAGCCCTTAAATCAAAACGCGTAAAAAAGTTGTTAGAAGTGTATATTCGTAAGAAATCAGTGTACAAAAATATACCTAATCTATGTAAAAGAAGTAAAGTTCTTTGTCTATCCTTTTTCTCCAACTCATCTTTTTATCTTCTTATTCTCGTGTTTTTTATTTTAGTGCCAGTGACACATTCGGAATCAAACCACATTTGATGCCGAAAAAGTTCCATACATACTCAGTTTCAAAAATCGAAGTTTTTGAGAACCCAGTGCGAAATAACTCCCAAGGTCAAAGTAAAAACGGTATGAAATTGCATTTCGTACTCGATGTGGCCAGTTATATTTTTAGTGCGGCAAATATGACGTCGCCAGCGGGCGGCCGATTGTCCGGCCAGAATAATGGTGGCCGCTTTTTGCCGCGCCGCGTCGCATGGTCATTCATACGAATAAACAATAGTTTTTAATTTTTTTTCTTATAAATAAAACTTTTTTACATGCAAAATTGTAACCAATGAGCATGTCGTAATGTTTTGATAATCTGTTGAAAACTGACAACATTTTAGGGTTCCGTTGCTGAAGTTCAAAACGTAACCCTCAATATATTATCGTTATGTCCGTCCGTACGTCACAACTTCGAAATGCTGCGCTCTTTCCATTGATTCTGATCAATTTCAATAGGCAGGTATCTTTTGTAAATTGTTTGTTTAATCTATGTTATTTTTACAGCTGGTTTACCAAAGTTTCCGAACGTTAAAGGAGGTAAGTGTCAAGAATTATATCGGATCTATTATGTTATCTAATCTTACATATAAGAAGAAAGTAAAACATTGATTTGGCAAACACGAAAAACATACATAGTTATTACGTTTTTAGTAACGAATTTTAAATTAAGTATTTGAAGCGAAATAGGACCCACTCACTATTACGCTTCGCCCAATTTTAAGGTCATAGCACTTTAGCCAATAGCCATATAGCCAATTTGCTCCGAATTCATAGGACCGATAAAGAATGTTGTGAAAGAGTGTGAAATTAAAGGGCTTGTTGCAAGGGGCTATTAATCTCTCTCTTATTAATATTTTTAAAGATATTTAAGAATAATAATAAATACAAAAAAAGCAATTTAAGAAATTTAAAAATCCAACTGCTGATTAAAAAAATAAAAGGGAACCTTAGTAACTGAAAAACAAAAAAAAAACAATTTGGCGTAAAAAACCGCCATTTTGATTTCCAATAATTTTAATTTAAATATGGTTAAGACGAATCTAACCACGTATAATTTATAAAAATCGGTTGAGCCATTTAGTAGTTACGAGGGAACATATATATAGAGTCGGACATACATACAGGTCAAACTTCCCAAAAGGTGCCAATAGAGCCCTATTAATTCGTATAGGCTGTCTGTCCGACCTCTGGAAAGAATATGAATCTTTCCCAGAAAAAGTGTTATTATGGCGGTTTTCCTTTAACATAATAAAAATTTAATACATTGAAACCTCCATAAAATTACTTGTCAAGTAATTTATAACAAATATTTAATGTATTGACAGATTTCGCTACAAATATAAGACTTGGCGGCCGCTAACATGGACAACGGCGGCGGCGTCATCAATAAGAGCCGGTGTCATCGACGCACGTCTTGTACCATTCTGTGTGATACCCTCAACAATCGTTTAGCCCTCTTTCATATGTCTTGTATCATTATCGTCCCAAATTTCCTACTTTTAATTAATTAAAGGTTTTGTCAGTATATATTTTTTTTATTTCTATGAAAAGTGCTATCAAATAACCTCTAAAATACTAATTTCGTGCAGTCTCATACAATTGCTTAATAAAACGTCTAAGTTTATTTTTAATTTATTTTTTTAGTCTTTAACAATTTAAAATGCTTTACATTGAACATTGAGTAACGGGACTAAACCAAATATTATTTCTTCAAAATAAACCAATAAAAAATTCTCCGAAAATGATAATGATATCAATTTCAGGCACTAAAAATCTTCGTAGTATTTTTTATATAAATGACTAAACTTTACAGAAAGCAGATAATTAGGTTCTTGATCTAATAGCTTTCTCAGTAATATTCAAAAATGTACGTACCTACATTTCATTCCATTTTATGGAATATACGTAAGTTCATCTATGAGACAAAAAAAATGTTTGCCGCCTTAAGTCGCGCACTGAAAATTACACTTCCTTTTTTCGAGAAAGCGCGATTGAAAGGTGGTAGTTGATGCTTACAACGCCTTTTTAACCAATTCAAAAAAGGAGCAGATTCTCAATTCGGATGTTTATATTTCTTTAATGTATATTCGAGCATAATTCCGTCGTATACATATAAACGGAATTGCAAAATTCTTTTTTTGTTCGAACGGAGTCAATTCCGAAATGGTTCCATTAAAATTTGATATACATATTTAGTCTAGTCAACAAATAAAGTTAGTTCTTTAATTGCATACTATGTATAAATTAACACTCTTAAACATTTACTTATTAGTCGTGGAGAATATTATTTTTTCAATCGTGCTTCACGCCTAAAATGAATCTGAGCCTCATAACAAAAATGGGCGTAAAGAACATTTTAATGAATTTTCTTAGAAGTAAAGCTCACATCACATCTGTTTTCTAAAATAACAAACTAGACTTAAAACTAATTAATTCATCGTCTGCATCTCAAGATTTAAGGTATATATTAAGTTAACATCACTTTTTTATATCTTTAAAAAAACAAGCGTAATAAATTTTCAAACAAAAATATTTTGGCTCTTCTGTAAAGTCAGGTTTTGTGCTTTACGTCAATTGAGATTACAAGTATCGATATGTTTGAAAGTAATATGAATACCCATTTTGTGTTTAAGATCGCTACCGCAACTAACAAAAGATAGTCCTAGGTGTACGCAAAAAAACCGCAAATCGATGTAGAGTTTAGCCGTTTGGCACACGGGTACTTTAAGGCAAAACAATAATTTTAAGCCGCAGTTCCTCAAAATATTTATCTTAGGGGGGGTTATGGAGTCATCAATTTTTCGTATGGGATTTAAATTTTTTTTTTTCAGAAACCCATAGAGTGGGGTATCAAATGAAAGGGCTTGATGAGCCGGTTCTTAAAATATACCACACTATTACCTTTGGGCTACTTTTTTTCTTAAAATACAAAAAGTATTTTCAAAACACACCAAGAGATTGGGTAGAAGACGGATCAGTATTTTTCTTGTGAGACGGTTCCTTAAACTTCAGATTTTATGAGATTAATGTGGAACTGTACTGTACCCTGCTGCTTCTGTTTACTGGTGTGACATCATTTGAGGAACTGCGGCTCAAAATTATTGGTTTTCTCTAAAGTACCTGTGTGCCAAACGGCTAAACTCTACATCGATTTGCGGTTTTCGAGCGAAATTGCCATTAAACTTAAAAGACCCCTCTTTTAGTGTCGGGGGTTAAAAAACGAGAGGTTTGAAAATAATTTATTTAGACTTTTTTTTATAGATATCTAAATAGGAATTCAGTAAAAGTCTTGTGTAAGAGTGTACATAAAGACTTGAAACAGGACACAGGAATTGTTTTTAAAGGAGAGTGGGAGACTTCGCATTTCATCTAGGGGGCGAGCAGCGAGCTATCATTTTACTGAGGCAGCAGATAATTTGTCAAGTCTCGTGTCTTGTTTGTGTATATAAAACCTAGATAATTTCGGTTTAAAATAATATACGTACTACATATGAACATATGTGAGTACTAAATTATTAAAAGCACTTTTGATTGTCATATTAACATAACATGAAATAAGTCCTAGGTACACAGAACAATGCTCCCTCTGTTGACAACATGCGAGTACTTTGGAGTACTTTAAAATGGCGGTCGTTCGTTTATCACCCACTTAAGGTTTCCTTATCATCTCACAAAAACCTCCAAAATGTTGTGCAAACAATTAAAATATATGCCTGATAAATTTTGTATAGCAAACAAATGCAAAGATGTAAATGACAATAGGTATTTCATAGGAATCACAAAAATAACCTGTTATTTGTTTAGTTTTTTTATTTTTTTGTTTTACTTTAAAATTTACTCATCATTTATTTCAAGTTAATAGCCTTCATATATTATTAGCTGTTTAAGTGATAGAGCAAAATAAAACGATGACTTTTTTATAGCTGATGTGTTATAATAATATATCAGTTTTAAACGGCTTTAAAGGTTTAGATGTAGAAAAGACAGGACAGACAAACACACAGGCAGTGTAGAATCGGAAGAAGAGCCCAGTAGGCATCTTTTAGATATGGAAACCTAAAAAAAGGCCGATTTATTTTTGTATTTAGCATTGCAGAGTTCGTTATGCAACATCATTCATTAATTCATATACTTAACGAAAACGATATATAAAGTTAGGTAACGTCAGGCGTGGTCAGTTATTGGATGGGTAATCGTCTATGGGCACTTTTCTTTCGTGTTTCACATGGTTGTCGTAATATAACTGCAGTCATTTAACCAATTCAATGAGTACAAAGTCGGTAGAGGCCGAGAGGTATCGATTTCACCTTGTGTCCTGAGTTGCGGAGGTACGAACGGTGTGTATCAATGATACTAATTCTTAATTTCTTAAGTACATTGATCATTTACACTATTGAATTTTCGGTTAGTAAAATTTTTGACCTTATTTGAATAAAAAAATTTTTGACTTTGACTTCGTTTTGGATTACTAATCAAGTTTCGTTAAATAATTTTTTAACTTGTTAATTCCCAAATATTTTTATTATATCAAAATATGCCGAAACCACAGTAGGTACACGAAAATGTCTCGGGAATCGTGGAATTTTGTACTACATTTTATTACAAAATAAATTATTTTTTGTCTTTTTAAAATTTACTATCATTCAATATTGACTAAATAGTCCTTTTTTTTTTCTGAGCTGACTATGCAGTTGGCTGTTGCAGCCATTACTGCTTCACCGGACTTTTGGGGCGAGACTCTGAAGGAGCCTCAGCCCGTATAGCGCCCAACGCTCAAGGGCTCCCCGCGGGGGAAGCCTCGGCTTGGGTTGTCGCTCTCGGGGGTGTCCCTTCGACCGGCGTGAGTCTCGAACCCGAAGGTGAGTCACCGCCAGGAGGGGAGTTCCCCGTTACGCGGGTACGATTGCGATTGACTGGGGGCGAGAAGCGCCCCGGCACTCTTTGATACCTAGTGTATCCTTGTGGGCGCCGACAAACCCGGGGACGGTGGCGTCGTGTTTGGAGGGAGGCCCTATTCGGGGAGGTCGTAGAGACTAATCTCGCTATCCGGACAGCGAGATCGTCATCTGGGGACGTTAGTACGTGCCGAGGCCGCCTAACAATAGTTTTACGACCGTGACCGGGTCGATCGGGGGGAATATTCCTTTATTTTTCATTAAAAATTTGAATGCATTGATCTGATGATGAAAAAATCTGGTAGTGTATTAGTGGTTTTAGGACCTACATCTAGTGGGCTTGTAAAAAATTTGTTGGCAATACTGCTCCTCACTCACTTATCCACCGTTCGTCGAGACGCGAATTACTTTTATAACTGACAGTGCAGTTGGCTGTTGTTGCCATTACTGTTCCACCGCGCTTTTTTGGGCGAGACTCTGAAGCAGCCTCAGCCCGTATAGCGCCCAACGCTCAAGGGCTCCCCGCGGGGGGAACCTCGGCTTAGGTTGTCGCTCTACACTTGGGTTGTCGCTCTACTTGGGTTGTCTCTCTTCGCGAACTACTAGCGGAGCGCGCTGTGCAACATTACTAGTGAAGAAATACTTTATTTAAGTTTTCCCGCGAAGTTAATTACAGTCTATCTTGCCGTTCGTTTCACTTATTTTACTTAAAAAAAAAAAAAAATTTTCTTAGTCAAAGATATAATTTTGTATGCAACTGTACGAATTTTAAGACTCGCATCATGCTATTACGTCACAGTTGCAAAAATAGCTATAAAAATTTTTGGGGTTGCATCATAATACTTTTCATGAAATAAAAACAAAATATTGTGCTAACAAAATCTTTAATTAGTTAAAAGTAGGAAATTTGTGGCAAAAAGATAAAAATTTTAAAGAAGGCTAAATGATTGTCGAGCTGGCTTCGGTTACCACACAGAATGGTACATGACGTGCGTCGATGACACCAGCTGTTATTGTCGACGCCGCCACCGTTGTCTATGTTAGCGGCCATGTCTATTTACTACACCACTTACTGCGGAGAAATCTGTCAATACATTAAATAGTTTTTATAAATTGCTTTCTTAAAACATTATAGAATAAAGTTAGAAAGAACCGACTAAGTTCCCAGTGAAAACGTGAAAATGATTTTGGTGGGATTAACGTTACATGTCCATGTAAGATTAGATTACATAATAATAATAATAATAATAATAAATATATACGATAATAATAATAGATACGATATTGTTTTTTTACACTTACCAGGACCTTTATTGTTCGGAAGGTTCGGTACACCAGCTGTGGAAAGTCAAATAGATTTAAAAAAAAAGCATTTGGCAGTTTACATAAGATATCTGCCTGTCTATTAAAATTATTTAGAATCAATGGAAAAACGGCAGAAATCTATCATAATGATTTTGGCAAAGTAAAGTTAAAGTAAGTGAGGAAAAGTAACTTACAATCCTGAAAATGCAGTTTCAAAGGGATACGACGCGCAAGGTCAAGGTATCAAATGCCTGCAAAGGCTCTACAAGAGAATGAGAAGACAAAACAATACTCGGAGAAAAAAGATAATCAAAGAACTGTCACTTCTTCGCCATTCACAAAGTTACAAGTGCTCCTTGAATTTAACTCTTACCTTGTACCCTCCCAGGGTTTGCGGATACCTTCTGAAAAAAAAAACGGATTTGGTTATTCAAGAATAATAAAAATAATTAGAATGCGATTCCCTGCAGGTCCTGCATCACGTGTCCTGTGTCACTGTGTCACAGGATCATGGATATTTGACACTGTGTCACAGGATCATAGATATTTGCGCGAAGTCTTTGATAGTAAGTAGCTGTGACTGTGTACTTACTATATTTCATTCGATAAACGAATGGTATGATCGATGATTCGTAAGTACATTCGATGACTTCAGTAATCATTATCGATACATATTATATTATATAACTTTAAAACTTATACATAACGAAACACCCAGTACAAGCAATAGCGCCCTAAATAATATAACCTAATCCAGTATGATTTCAATTTCTTCTGTTGCGTTAATAAACTCGTTTATTTCGAAAGATCAAAAGCTACACGCAACAATCCTAAGGAGAAAATATTTTGGCGGCGCTAGTTATATGCGTGTTCTATTGACGGCATTGATAGATATGACATCGCAAAGGTACTGAAATCGTTCTGTTCGCCAAATGTAAACAAACAGCATGACCACTATTTCCAGCGAATCCACTGCTCGACCTCTCGAGCATGTGCAGCGAATGCGTTTATTGCGGTCGGATTGACGTACATTGATAAATTGACCGATAGCGCATTAATTTTTGGTCAACAGAACGATCGAATGTGCGCATAGAGAGCATTGGGCGCATTCAATGCGGATAATGCTTGTCAAAAAAACGCTCCTTAGATTATAGCCGCTATCTGCGTCTTCATTAAAGTCACGTAAGATTTTCTCAAGTGTAGAAAATATTTGGAAGTAAGTTATGCCTTGTCGTTATCACATATTTTTTTTCTTGAAAAGCTATACACATGAAACATAACGTTCGAGACATAAGCCCCGCAAAGTTAATTTCTTAAATTTTTACTTTTTTTAAATATTTCACTTACCAATGCCATCAGAGCCACAAAAACGCAAAGGAGAAGAGCTACCTTCAACATTTTGGATAAGTAATAACTTTGACTTAGATGTAGAACAATTTGTAGTAAGTACTGTTTCAGTTTGTGAATAGTCAAATTTTTAGCCCCCCTTTTATATTAAAAATAAGGTATCTATTGACAGGCCGACCTCATTAATTACCTTAACGTCTTTATTTATTGTTTAGTGCACATGACATTCATTACCTTATCGTCTTTCTTTATTGTTTCGTGTACATTTTATTTAAATTCTATTAGCTATGCTTCCATCCCTGTTTGGTTTGTTTAAAAACACAAAGTAGGTAAGTTAAATCCATCGTTTTCCCAATTATTTCCTATACAAACATCATTGCTCTTTGCTAAATAAACTTAAGTTGAATTAATAAATTTCATTAATTTAATGTTAACTAATAATTCACTGGCATTAATATGAAAAGTAAAGATGTGGCGTATCCCCTTGTTTTTTTTTTAGCTACTGTTTACTGTTGTTGGCCGCGGATGGACTTTACACTAGTCTACACACAGACTACACTGTTTTTTGTTTTTCCAAGGTTGCAAAATTGGCAAACATCGTTGCGGTCCCCGCAGCCTATGGACGCTTGAAACTCCGGGGGCAATACTCGCAAGTAAATCTTTTAAAAATCTTATTCCTTCATGTTTAAAAACACCCATATTGAAACCTTGGCAAGGAGATCATGCGGTAGTTCTTCAAAAACTGCACTGGACGTTACAATTTAGGTTCTAGAGTGTGAGAATGAATTCCCTGCCGATGGCCAGCGGTGCGATGGTAGAAAGTATCGCACAGCCCATCATACAAGCGGTAGAACACACGCCGTGATACAAACTGTTTCCTAAGACGTAATGGTTCAATACGACTTGTGAGTTTGGGAACGTTAACTATATTCTCCTCTCTTTGGTGAAAGGTTCAAGCTGATATCTGGGTGCACCCTCCCAGAGATGGCAACTGTTCTTAATTTGGGGCCGTACCTGGAAATTATAAAGCAACAACGGTTGAGTAGACCGAGTTTTTTGGACACCCGCTTCACCTTGTCTTCCAAATTATCTAAGACTTGTATGTCACCAAAAATGTTACACCAAGGATCCCAAATGCTTTAAGATACGGTAAGATGCGTGTTCTGGAATTAAGATACCTCAGAAAATGGGTTTTCTCAGCGTTGAACACGCTTACTTGCCTTGCCTTTGTTAAGTCAAATATTGCGGTATCAGAGAAACTTCCTCCCGCGAACACTTAGCTAGGTTGTAGAATGATGCCCTGCCAAAGCTTTCTCTAAGGACAACAGTATGGGCTTCTTCAAGCAGCGGCAGTCGGCAGCGCGCGTGTGTCGCTCAAGGTGTTGCAAGCTGACCGCTTATTATCAGGCGGACCGTAAGTTTGTTTGCCACCTTGGTGGTATGAAAAAAGGTGTTATGAATGTTATATTATCATCAGAAGTATGTTAACGGGCGTAAATGCGTCACGTGACGAAAGGAAGTTAAGTACTGGATGGCGCAATGTTATCCCGTCCATACAAATTCTCGATTTGCACTAGTTAAATTTACAAAGGCTTAGGATAAGACTTAAGTTTCTACCAGGAGTCATATTACGAATATCGTTTATTTTAAAAGTTGTTATTATTTTATTAATAGATCAGCATGATGTTGTATTTTGTTAAATTTTAGATTGTAAAATATTTTTGTAACAGTTGCATGTATTAAATTGTCTTTTCTGTTCGTTACAAATACAATAGCAGAATCTCTTATATTTTCACTTTTTCTTTTTTCAGTTTGCCACAATTTGCTGTTAATTCTATATTTTAGATCAAAATGCTCTCTGACCGTAAAATTTGAAAAACTTGAGTTCTAAAAAGCTTCTATATATAATGATATATTTTAATTTTAATTCTAGACAAACACAATAGATATAAAGACTAATAAAGGGCACCCAAATAGTTGTACAAAAAAATATTGCCATTTACGAGTAATTTCACCCATTTCATTGTAGATCGTAGTGTTCCATTATTGATACAATTCCAATTTTAATTTTTTTTAACCCCTTAAATTAGCGCGGGCGGTGCCACGAGAGAAAGCTAGTCGTCTATAAAATTATGATAGTCTAATGTATCTTGGTATTGCGAAATGACAAGATTTAAGGATGCGCAACATTTTCATGGGCTGACTACGTTAGTACTTGTAAGAAGGTTTGTAGGTACGTGTACTTACTTATTCAAAATACAGTAACGATTTATGTGTCTTAAAAGACATAAATTTGCAAACTACCTCCTTTTCAGCGACAAGCAAGCTATTAAGTTTATTTACGAAGTACGAATATTTATTACGTACATTTACTTAACATCCGCTCCATTTACTTATCATTTTAAAAGAAACTAAATTTTCTTTTAGCACCTAATTAATTAGAATTAGATTTAATTAACACATGTATGTTTGTGTTTTAGATGTCTCCGTTTGGATATGTAACTAGCATGTGATGAACTTACAACAGAATTACAATTGAACTGAAAATAAACATCTGAATAATATTAATAATTTGACAATCAGCTATTAAATAACATGGCAGGCATAAATGAATCTATTTTTAACCGACTCAAAAAAAAGAAGAAAGGTTCTCAATTAGGTTGTATGTTTTTGTTAATGGTAATCTTAGAACTCCGCCATTTATAAACCGAGTGCGAAAATTTTTACGTATAGGAAAGGAATAACGCAGGGAATGGTCGCATTTTAATTTAATAAGGATTGGTACAAGAAAACCCGAGTTATGTGAGAAAATGTTTTCAAGTTGTATCATTTTGATTTTATTTAGACTAGCTTTTACCGGTCTTCTAGACTGGCTATATTAGTTTGTGAATGAGATTAACAAATCAAATCAAATCAAATCAAGTCAACACATTTATTTCGGACTACATATCCATATGGTGTTAGTAAAACTAAGGTTAGTAGCATACACATTCTCTTTTAAATATTTTTAATTATTATAATTTCTAATTAACAAAACAATATACGATAGAATTATCGCCCCGCATTTTAATACGTGCAGACCTATATGACGCGCAATCTAGTTGCAACTCGAAATTCTAAGGCTGGGTGCACTGCGGCGCGGCGAGTTGCGGCGCGTATTCAAAATCGTAACGCATGAAATATGGTGCGCGCTTTAAATTTGAATTGTACCGAATTTGATAGGCATTAATGGCCTTAAAATTCACTAAAAGCTATCAGTAAAAATAAAACACTTAATCTGTAAAACGCTTAGTGACAAATTTTTTTTATACATTTGACATTGCAAGAAAAACAGTTTTTGACTTTTATTTTTAGGGTTTCGTATTTAAATCGAATGATACGTATTGAATCTATAGCTTTATCATATATGTGCGTCTATATTTTTGTCAAATATAAGGGTTCCGTCGTCACATGGCAATACCGGATTTCGTAATTCCCATCCGTTCTTCCATTTGTCGATTTTAGGGTAAAAACATTAGGCATTATAAAGTTTCATCGTATCTTTCCGTAGGTCCGTAAGCAGTAGGCATTGATAGTGTATGTATTATAGGTATTTAAACCTATATTTATAGAGTACTGCTGCCATCTCTGGGCGGGATACAAGCTTGGCCCTTTTGACTCGGTTCAACGACGGGCTGTGAGAATTGTCGACGATCCCAAAATCACTTGCATACGTCATTAAGTCTGACAGAAGACTGCCTCCCTGTGTGTTTTTTACAGCTTGTACAATGGGATTTGTTCTGAGGAATGGATCAAAATGATGCCGGCTACTTTCTACCATCGCACCGCTCGCCATCGGCAGGGAATTTATTCTCACACCTTAGAACCGAAATGGTCGTGTACAGTGCGGTTTCAGAGAAACTTCCTCCCGAGAACGCTTAGGTCATGAAATGAGCTCCCTGCCAAGGTTTTCTCTAAGGACTACAGTATGAGGTTCTTCAAGAAAGAAGTTTAAGATTTCGAAGGGTCGCAACGCGCAAATGATACCCCTGGTGTTGCAAGCGTCTATAGCCTACGGTGACCGCTTACCATTAGGCGGACCGTAAGCTTCTTTGTAACCTTAGTGGTATAAAAAAAAAACCCACCTACATACAAAAAAGTTAAATAGTAATTTAAACGCTTATAGTTTCGTCATGTATTTTTAATTATTCGTTTTTAAGATTCCGTAGATATGTGGTAAAAACCAAGTCGTTTCCTAATGTCCTATCCTTTCTGTCTTATTTTTCGTCCCCTTGACTAATTTATGTGTTTAAAGAAAATTGTTGCTTTAATACTGATTTTAAGGACCAACTGAAAAATGAAATTCGTTTAACAGGGCAACTAAAAAAAGTTTCTTTGCCTTAATGTCAGATGCCAACAAAACCATTTTAGCTATCTTTACTTGTCTTTATTTCTAGCAATCGATTTCAAGGGGAATAAAACTTGTAGCTGAATGCTCTGTGAATAAGTCTGCTTTAGGGGCTTGTTTTTAACTTTTTAGTGGATCTTAAGTCGGTTTATGTTATTGTTAAAAAAATAGTTTATTGTTACTATGTAACCCTACTCGGTTTGCACACAATTGGACAATTACCTCTTAAACGACACTTGCAGACGCAACTGAAAATGAACAACTGAATGATTTTTTTGATTATGTTTCCTTGCTGATTCACACACCTTTTGACAATCACTTGTTCAACTACATCTGCAGGCGCAGCTTGAATCAATTTTTGTCACTATGTAATCTTGCTCGATTCGCACACAATTTGGAAATCAGCTGTTAAACGACACATCAGACGAAACGGAAAATGAACATTCGAATCATTTTTTGTTATTATGGCTTGATACACACACCGTTTGACAATCGGCTGGTAAACTACATCTGCAGGTACAACTGAAAATAAACAACTGAATCATTTTTTGTCACGAAGCCTTGCTCGATTAACACTAGGGTTTCTGATTTCTCGAACTATTTTCATTCTCGAGGCACGAGGCTTTCAAAGAAGACTTTTAATTGGTAATAAAATTTAAAGAAAAAACTTAAAATTACCACGAAAGGAACATATTTTAACTACCCCCAACTGCACTTACTTAAAAGAAACGAAACATAAAAATCTTCTAACACATAATAAACAAATGTTAATACTTAGAATAAAAAGGAACACTAAAAATCTGCGTGCGTTTTAATTATCCAAAAAAAAAAGTTTTAGCTTTAGTATCCAAGCTATTGCTCTACTATCCAAGCTATTGCTCTACTATCCAAGCTATTGCTCTACTATCCAAGCTATTGCTCTACTAATAATCTAAATAATTATATAAAATTGTTATTTATTAGCTCTAACTTTGAAATCATTGTGATCAAATATAACAATCTTCTTACAGAAACATCACAGTAATAAATTTTTTAAAAAAACTAATGGAAACAGATAAATAAGGGTAGTACGGTACCACAACAACCCTAAGTGTGTCTATTTAAAATTTGTGTCAATCAACATATGATAGATAAGTTATCTTCTAGAAATAACAAGAAAACTTTCTGAAGAAAACATTAGGCTCTACTAATTTGTAGTAGGCAACAGTAGTGAGTAACTTACAATAAGTAATTCTTTATTTTAAAAGATATAGCGGCGAAATACCAAAGACAATACCAAAGACGCTTTCAAATGATGCGCTGGCCAACGCACAGCATACCTATACATTATCAGTTACAAATATTTATTAGGGATTGAGGAGTTACGTAGCGTGTGCCAAAACGCTCTATAGTTCAAGTAATTCACGGTTGTAAGTTCGATATATCAATAAGCGGCTTTGTCTAACGAAATAATAAAAACATAGCCCAGTCCAAATCACCAGTGATAAAAAATCTATAATCTTTTGAGGGTTTTTTAGCTTATAATTTATAGGCGTCGTCCTTTTAGGGTTTTTATTGAAAATTTAACCCCTAATGAAGTAACAGGCTATATTATTAAAAAGGGCTTATGTTTAACTTATCACCAGATATAGTAAAATAAAACGTCAAAAAAAACTTTTTACTGCCAAAAATAGTACAGTCCGAGCATAGCTCGCTCCATTGCGCTGTGCGACTTTGAACTTGTAGACCAGCCCCGCTGTATGTAAGTGTCTACGTTGCACAAATTGCTCATAATGTTCAAAAATGAAACTCATACAATTTGAATAATCCTTTTATTAAAATTTTGTAAGACATTTTTGTATTGACCAGGCCTTCTTAGTTTTGATATATTTTTACGTTCACTTCAACGTTTTTGACACACATGAACAAATGAACTCGGTCCCGCTAAGTTTTCGTTCGCCATTGTAAACCAAAGATAAAAGATACGAACGAGCAGAGGTAAATAAACATCACACGCAACTAATGCAGGTACTCAGGCGTGACTGAATTGGAGATCTGGGACCCCTTTGAAAAAGGGTCTAGCTATCCGGACTCTGGAATTCGAGAGATAGTGTATGTACGTTCTCGAGTTTCGGGAGGTAAGTCAGACTTCCATACATTTCTGTATCGACTTCCAGCGTCCGAATATCTCGACACTGTTCCCAATAAGAGTCGAGAGGGAAAGGCTTGTAAGACGCGAGATTTAACTTAATTTGGCGTCATTATACTTTATTTAGTAACATGACTACATTTTATGGCAATTATAGTGGTTTATTTAGGCAGTAATAGCGCATTAATTTGCTCACCAAGATTTACTACATTTGGTCCTTGAATACAATTAAAAGGGCAATTATCACTAAAACAGTTAGATCCATTGTCATTTTAGACTTTCTTTATGTGGTAGAAGTTTTGTTTTTTTGGTATTTAGTATTTTTTTTTTTGGTAAGAGAGCTTAGGGTGTCAAAGTATTTTTTGGTGGTTAATATATTTAATCCCATTAAAAAGCTATATTTTTGCAGTTAAAACCATAAAGCGGCGTTTTTATAAAATTTAACCTCTAAGGGGGTGAAAAGTGGTGGCAAATTATGCATGGTAGATAATATTCTTATCGTCTTTATCTTAAAGTTCGTATAAAAGTCTTTTAACAAAATTAATAATATATGTGTTTCGGGATCATATCAAATTCTGGCCCTAAAGAGAAAAAGCGGTTGGCAAAGTTGATACTGTACTGTAATATATTATTTTTAGATTATTTTCACTAAAATTGATATTTATGCTCTTTCACTCGTCAGCCTTCATACGTCCCCACTATTGGGGCATGACCTGCCCTCATAAGCGAGGGTGATATGGGCCATAGTCCACACGCGGGCCCAGTGCGGATTGTAGAGTTCACATACGTCTTTTTTTTTGACGTATACAGGTTTCCTCACGATGTTTTCCTTCACTAAAAAGCCAGTGGTTTGAATAAATAAATCAGTGTTCTTGAGAAATTAAGAAAAGACTTATTGGTACACGCCGACCTCTGGGTTCGAACCTCTGCCTCTTGGGACGTGAAGTGAAATTTAAACCCCTCGGCCACAACCGACCGACGCTCTTACATATCTATACATATTATAAAACTCAACGTCTCCCGTTTTGTCGGCCTGTTTATGTTCTTTTTACGACTAAACTGCTGAACCGATCAAATTTGGAAATGTGAAAGCTTGCTACTTGAAGAAGTGTCTTGCATAAAAAATGTCAAGTGTTAATCGGATAACCGCAAAGAGGGTGCAATGGAAATGGGCTAAACCACTGAGCCATTTATTGAAATTTTGTGAGAGAAGGGCAAGGACTAAAACCTTCAAGTATGGATCGGATTATCCCAGAAGTGTTTACGAAAACTATAGCAAACATCCTTATATATTCAAGTAGTTGCCGTAAGACCCCACTTGGCCGATATCCGACTTTAATTTAAGCTTTAGAAAAAACTAGTACATATTTAACTTTATCTAAGATTGTTATAATAGAACATGTACCTAGAGGTACTGACTAGGACATGTTCGAGAACTATTGGGCTTCCTATATACTTGGACTCAAATTTTGTAAATTATGTGGGCATATATGTATTTGTATAACAAATAACGTAAACATCAATTCATGTCTACGTATTTTGTAAGGTGTGGCCAAAGCCAAAGTATTTAAATTCCTAACAAGTATGGAACACTTGGTGCGCGAGTACGACTCACACTTGGCCATTTTTTTATTATATATTGTGTTTATTGAACCCTTTCATTTTTAGAAATTTCGTAAGGAATTAATGTGATAATGTTGTTAAACATATTTCTTAAATAATTTATTCGATTCTGAGCCATATTTTTTAATTAATGCGTTATGTGCAACACATAACATTTGAAAATAACAAACAAAAATTATAAAAGCAATCCATTCAAAGATGTAATATAGAAAATTTAACAAATTATAAAGGAGTTACTTTACCACCAATATTTTCGGAGGACTTGGATAAAGTGATATAAAATAACTGTTGATTTTGACAAGAATAAACAAAAATCACATTTTTGCTAAAGAACAACTCGGACTTACGAAAAAAAACCACAGATATGGCTGTTTTAAATTTAAATCAATATATTGTTATAAAATTAGATGCAAAATTACTTGTGGCTTTCGAGTGTTTCGAATTGATCAAACTGTTTTATTACAAATTTTGTACAATTATGGAATAAGTGGAATTGCACTAAAACATTTCAAATCTTATTTTACTTCTCATGCCCCAAAAGTGTGTCATTAATCATTATAGCACAGCGTAGGGGGGGTAAAATACGTTATAAGTCCCTTTTTTTTTAGTTTTGATTTTTCTTTGCGGAAATGCCAAGGTCTGTGCCATACAGCC
The DNA here is from genome assembly GCA_946406115.1 of Apoda limacodes. Classification (NCBI taxonomy): domain Eukaryota; kingdom Metazoa; phylum Arthropoda; class Insecta; order Lepidoptera; family Limacodidae; genus Apoda; species Apoda limacodes. The sequence continues at coordinate 18,354,772 of OX291559.1, forward strand.
ACGTCTTTAACACACTACGCTGTCAGTTTATTCTAGATATTTGCAATAATATTTTTGGTATAATAGTATAAAATTGTAGGTAAGAAAATTGGAGAAAATTTCATTTAGAAAGCGGGGAATATTAAAGCAAGTAAATCAAAAATTTTAGAACAACTATTTTTAAATAACCCTATATTAAGTACTTATTTTAAATATAATAATTTAGTGGAACCAAGAATTGCAAGAATATTTATTTTAGACTAGTATTTGTATCTTTATTGTTACGAACATGTTTAGATTAAATGTTAATATTCATTGATTGTGATGAACATTGATTGATTGCGATAAACATTGATTGATTGTGATGAACATTGATTGATTGTGATGAACATTGATTAATTGATGTAATCAGATTACATTATGGGGTTCTTCAAGAAAGAAGTTATTAGATTTTTGAAAGGTCGGCAACATGCGAGTGAAACCCCTGGTGTTACAAGTTTCCATAGGCTACTGTGACCGCTTGCTTGCTGCAAGCTTGTTTGCCACCTTAGTGGTAGAAAAAAATCCTATGTTAAATACCTATTAATATGCTTTACTATTTGTACACCTTTTGTGAGGCAGGATATGGTGATTCTTTTATATTTTGTAACATCTGTAATGTACCCATATTCACAATATCATTTAAGGTGTCAAGTCACAGTGACTTCTTTACTTTTAAGTACTAGATAAGCACTTAATTTTAATAAAAATCACCTAAATTTCATTTGTAGAACCAACTTTGTGCAGAGTCGTAAACGTTTCAAGGAGTCATGTCTGTTTAACTCAACGGATATTACCATAAGAATGTAGCTACCTTTTATTTTTTATACATGATATTCGTATTGGCTGTTCTGTCGTAGAGTGTTACTTGCAATATCTAGAAAATATTTGTGTTTGTATATCTTTTTGTAAGGGTTTTTTAATTTTTTTATTTTTAGGTAGCCATTTTATACTATTTCTCAAGAGGCTATTGTTATATATCAAATTAGAAAAATACAATTTAATGCGATCAACATGAAATAGAATAAAAATACAGACTAAAATCAAATTATTTATGTTTTTTCACATAAAAGAATATTGTCAGGATTTCGATTTCGGTTTATTGGGGTATATTCCTTACGGCAGGGATTCCCAAACTATTTTGGGCAAGAAACCCCTTTTCCAAAATAATCTGATACTTCAGACCCCAACAGCCAAATTACTTCAAAAATCCCAATAATAATTAGTTATCATACTTGAAAAAAAAAACATTTAAATATTAGTCATTCTTATTGACTCGGTTTAACGACGGTCTGTGACAATCGTCGACGATCCCAAGCTCACAAGCCGTATCGAACCCTTAAGGCTGCGGTATAGGCTAGAGCGCGAAAATACGCCGTTTTTGTGCAAATTTTGTGGCTAAACTATTGCATCTAAAGGATTGAAAAAAATATATGTTATATAACTGACTTTTATCTCGTGCATTACCTTACCGAATGATTTTCATTTATTGTATTTAATGCAATAAAAAATCTGGAAGTGACCATTGTTTCAACACTTGTGTAAAGATTTAAAGCGTGTTTTGCATTTGTTAATAATGAAAGTTGGTTAAATAATTAGAATAGCTTGTTATCTAGTGCGTAGACTCTAAGTTGTAGCAAAAAGTCAATAAATGTGACTACAAAACGGTAATAACCTTAAATTCCATACAAAAAATTAAGAGTTTCAAGGCGTCATTACGGTATAAATTACTTAAGAAGTATATAACGTATATATCTCATAGTAATGTATATGACATTATCTAATGATTTATAGTGCATTTAGATACACAACGTTAGAATTACAGAAAAAAGCTTTCTGGCCTATATCGCCCTCTTAAGTCTGAGGAGTGACTTTGCCTCTCCGTGTGAGTTTCGCTGCTTGTATAATAGGATGTGTTCTAAGGAATTGTTCAAAATTATGCCCACGGCTATTTGCTACCACTGCACCACTCGCTATCGGCAGGGAATTCATATCATCACAGCTTACAACCTAAATGTTCACGTAGAGTGCGGTTTTAGAGAAACTTCCTCCCGCCAACGCTTAGGTTGTGGAATGAGGTGTGTGTGATGCCAAGGTTCTTTCCAAAAACAACAGTGTGGGGTTCTTCAAGAAAGAAGTTATTTGAATTTTGAAGGGTCGGCAACTCGTGGGTGATGCCCCCAGGTGTTGCAAGCGGTGACCGCTTACCATCAGGCGGACCGAACGCTTGTTTGCCGTCTTAGTGGTATAAATACATACAGAAACTCGATTATCTGGCCCTAAGTTAAAACGGATTCGTGATTATCCGGACTACCAACCGCGACCAATTATATGTACCTACAAGTCAAATTTATGCAAGCATGAACGTGTCGGAACTGGGAAATAAGTGCATATATGGTATGTTGGAAAATGTATCTCTTAATAATATCTTAATAGACATTGATTTTCGTTGATATGTATTTGTTGTTTTTAATAAAAACACATAAAATTATATACTACATGCATAAAACCAGCTTTTCTTCATACATTGCATGATCACTATTGTAAAGACCCCAATATTAACAATTGTAGATGTCCAGTTATCAAAATCACAAATAAAATAAAATATTTAGGTATTTTATTAGATGAAAATCTATCCTTTAAACATCATATTGGTGCTTTATGTAGCAGAATTCGTTAGTAAATTTTTGCTTTTAAAAAACTGCGATAGATTGCTGACACAAAAATAATTAGGCAAGTTTACTTTGCTCTATGTCAATCAATAACAACTTACTGCATAACATCGTGGGGTGGAGCGGGTAAAACTTTATTACTGTCTATCGAAAGAGCTCAGAGAGCAATACTTAAGGTGTCTACTTTTTACCCTTGTCTCTTTCCTACTAACCTACTCTATAAATCTTGTAAAGTACTAACAGTCCGACAATTATTTATAATGAGTATAGTACTAAAATAGCAAGCATACCTGCTTTACAGCATAGAAATTACTAATAAAAGACGAAAAGATAGTTTGCCCTCAAAAAATAGCTATCAAACGTACTTTTATAGATTAAATTCCCTGATAGACATCTATCGTCTAAACTACAATAACTGTAAAAAGCCCTTCAGGAAGCCCTTTAAAGCATGTCCTACTAAGATACAGAAAAGTTATTGATTGTGGCAGAGTAAAAACTATTATAGTAAGTAGGTATTTTTAATTTATTTGTTTTAACTTTAGTAATGTTTCCATAGTATTTTTGTTAACGTATACCTATATATGTAAAAGTTCGCATGAAATAAGCTTATTTTTAAACACAGTGATTAAATAAACATATGGTATCCCAGCTCTTCTCGCCTGAAACACAGGAAAACCTAGTTCAGGCACGCGTCTTTTCCATATCTATGTAAAATGATTGTTCTTATTTATTTGTAATTAATTTGTTATTAATTTGCGTTATTTTGTAAATTGATTTTATATAATAAAAAAATTATAATTATTTATTAATTTATTATTCCATTATCCGGATTTGAGACTATGCTTAATGACAGCAATTAGTCCGGTTAATCGAGTTTCTACTGTAACAAGTTGGTATGCGTAACACAACACAACTTATACAGTATCTTGAAAGTTTCAAATAAGAACTTGTGTTAATTAAAAATCAGTTTTTGTTTATATTATCGATATTAAACACTTTGGGAATCCCTGCCTAATGGGGACGATAGACAACTGTTGAGCAAGTGAAGTATAAAAAAAGCTAAAACCATCTTAACCCTGCTCTAATAAGGTTTAACTTCGCACGTCACGTTTTATGTCGCTAACATGTAGAGCGCTTACGTTTTTGGCTGGTTTTTTCATGTTTTTATTTAATTAATAAAAAACTAACCTTCATATAAAAATTCTTTTCGATTTTTCTTTTAATATAAAACAATACCGAATTAGTGAATTGAAAAAAATAATTGTTTTCCCTGACAAAATATTGAGATCTAAGACTAATTAAATCAAGTAAAAAAAAGATCTAAGTAAATTAAATTTTCAGCACTCTTTTGTGATTATTTGAGAATTATTTTCTAGTTTATGATAATAATTTTTTTAAATTCTGTTTAATTTTATTTTAAATAACTTCTTTCCCTAACCTCTGGTTTTCATTTATACACCCCGGTACGACAATTTAATGCGGGTAGTACGATTTGATTTCGAGCGTTACAATGTTACAAGCGTAAAAATGTTACGCGTAACACAAAAAGGATAAGTCTTCACTTTCCGGTGGCGAATTATGCTAAAATTTGGAATACTTATATAACTTCGGTGAAAATGCAATAATATGGTAACCTGGCACGAATCATATGATTGAGCCAGAAGATGGCCATATGCCATAGGAACTTTGTAAAAAGACAGCGTAACCCGATCAAGTATGTGCTTATTATATCTGTCTTTATTTATTATTTATTTATTTACTTATTTACAAATTGTAGTACATAATTGAATAATGTTACATACAATTTACGTGAGACAGGCATGCAGATTTATAAATTATTTAATTAAATCTTAATAACTACATATATGAAATTTTTGCTTTGTTACTTGTTGACTACCTCAATAAAAATTTAAGTACCTACAGTGGTTTTAAATTAAATTTTTATGACATTAATTGAAGAAAGAAGTAAGAATTTAATAATTTAATAAAAATAATCTATTTATTTCAAAATTAATCCCATAGTAAACATATATAACAGATTCTTAATGCGTTTACCAATGGTTTACCAAGGTCTATTTCATAAAAAAAACATAACAATTCGAAAAATAAAAGAAATAAAAACAAATAAAAAATTAACAATAATTTAAAATAAAATCATAAGTTTGATTATATTTTGGTTTTTTTTTAAGTTAAGGGCCACTTGCAATAAATCGTGAAAAATAGGGAAGGGATTTTTATGGAACTTGTAACTCGTATTTAGTACCTAGAAAGCTCAAATGCATTTATAAAGATCTATTGTCTATGTAACTACACCTCACACAATGGGATAATTCAGAACTAGGTAGAGGATGCCATGATAATTCAATGCCACTTAATTATTAAGTAATTCAGGTATTTACCTGAATTCAAGAAAAGTTCATTAAATTTAGTGAAATTTAGTTTGTATGGGAAAAAATTACGACAGATTCATCTTATCTACTGTGGTTTTTATTTAAATAAACCAAGCAGGGTTGGAAACATAGCTAACAGTAGTAAAAAGAAATGTCCATAGACAAAACTATAAAGATAGACAATAAATAAATTAATGAAATGTACACGAAGCAATAAATAAAGTCGATCAGTTAATTAATGAGGCTACCCTGTCAATAGACTTAGAATTTTTGGTATATAAAAGGATGGACTAGTAACTAAAAAATTAACAATTGACAATCCGAAACAGTCCTGAGTTTGTACTCTTTCTTGTATAACCTAGGCAAAAATATTATTTATCTAAAATGTTGAAGGTAGCTCTTTTTCTTTGCGTGTTTGTGGCTCTGATGGCATTGGTAAGTGAAATATTTATAAAAGTGATAATTTCAGAAATTAACTTTACAGGGCTTATGCCTAAAACGTAATGTTGTAAGATACGTATGAATAATAATGAATATATCGTTTATATTGTGTCGTGATGCAGGACTTGCAGTTCATCGAAAACAGATACAAAATGGGTGGATACAGAACCTATTTTTTTTTATATTTGAATAACCAAGGCCGTTTTTTTCAGATGGTAACCGGAAACCCTGGGAGAGTACAAGGTAAGAGTTAAAATTATAAGGCACTTGTAACTCTGCAAATTTATAACAAGTGAAAGTCCTCTGACGATCTTTTAGATCCTTCGCTGGCATTCGAGATTAAAGCACGCTTTATGCGGAAAAAGTTACTTTTAGCTTGTTGCAAAAGTCTACAGTTTTGCGCATTGTATTAATCTCTGACTTTTCAATCATTTTTTCTTAAAATTATAATGATAGATTTTTATGAATACACATTCCTAACAAAAATTGTTTTTTAAAAAACTGACCTTCAGTTTTTAGATATACGCAATAATTTTCATACTTCGGTACCCTATTATCAAAAGGTGCGTTCTGTTCAATGTTTCAATGCGTTTAATGTCACAATCCAGCCAAGTTAAAAAGACATAAATGTTGTGTGACACACTGTTCAAATCTTGGCTCATTCTCTTTAGTTAGATTATTGATATTAACGCAAAATGTGCATAATGTCGGTCATTAAAACGCCTCTTAAATCGCGTATACTACATAAAATTAGGCGGTTTCTCAAATTGCTTCTAATCAATGGAAATCGTCAATGACTCATTGCTACTATACCTAGCTGTTACGAGTAACACAAAAAGTGTCTTGACTTTTTTCCCGGTGTACAATTAACCTAAAATTTATTAAAAATTAATTTATGAAAAATAATATGGTCCTACCTTGAAGATAATGAAGCTTAATGATAATGATGGTGGCTGGCTACAGGAACCCTGTAATAAACAATGCAACCCCATCGAGTTTATGTAGGCTCGTTGAATTTGTTGTGACAAGTACTCTGGTCTTAGATGATATAAATGATCTGATGATGAAGGCGTAAGGTATACATAAGACCTCTGTACCGAACCCCATTAAGCTTGGGCTCGATTGACTGGTCGTGACCAGGACTCTGGTCTTAGATGATATCCAGGGTATGAGAAAATCGAACTTAAGAGTCGCGCGTCGGAACCGACACGAACATTTTTTTCTTTATTTATTTAAAATTCTTTTAAAAGTGTTACAGGCTACTTGCATATTTTTTTCATAATACAATCAATGATTAAAATAGTTTAGTAAAATTATTTAAAAATGGAATTGAACAAAAATTCGTGGTAGTCCCCCGCATTTACACAAACTGGTAAATTAAATTTATTTATTTAAACACTTTATTGCAATAAAATACAATAAAATAATAGGTGGAATTAATGCATTTATCTACCAGTCGACCTGATGGTCATTTAGAAAGCTTAAGGTAGTTGTTTATTGTAACATCTCCCCCGTGAAAAATAAGAAGAAGAACTTAATTGATTTTGATAAAATATAATTTGGTAGTAAAATAAATAAATATCTTAAATTAGCTATGTCTGTCTAATCTCGCTGTTGTGAAACCGGAGTATGCTCGTAGGTTCCCGCTTGTCGTTCATGCTCACACCACGCTGAGTTCGCTTATCCGCTCCTGGAATTCGAAATTAAAAGTGTGTATATATTGGATTCATAATAATTAATAATATAGATTTTTGAATCTTATTTTTTTAAAAAAATAAAAATTTTAAAAAAAATATGAAATTATAAATCAACAAATAAAATTACAAATATCAAGTTAGAGGTTAAGAAGCATTTTTAATTAATTGGACCCTTTATACTTATCTCCAAACAGATATAATTAATTCTGCTTTTTTGTAATCACCAAATTAATTATGATAATTTGACTGACCAATCATATCTGTTGCCCTCTCCTCGAGATTTTTAAATAGAAAAACCGCAATCTATTTAAGATCTCTACACATAAAGGCTGTCCAGTGACTCTATTTACTACGTAACAAAAAAATTAAAACACTCAAAAAAAAAACAAGAGAAACAAGAAATACAAATTGAGTGTTTGGGATGTACTAATTTTAACTGTCAGCGAGTTATGATGGGCCAATTATAAGCCATGAAAAAAAAAGGACGCTGAAAGATAATTAGATTAATACACATTGAAATAAACTTACATTAAAGTACATAAGTGATTGAAACAGTAAGCTAAATTAATTGAACTTTTTTCAAAGAAAAAAAATAGCCTAAATCAATTTTTCAGTGAGTTCGTGTGTGGTTCTTGTATTTAAGAACTTCACTGAAATCGGGCATTACTTAAGTACAATAAAATACCTAATTATTTAATCAATGTAATTAGAATAAATAACCCCTTACGATATATTTATATGATAGAATAGAATTAAAGTAATGCCATGCAAGTGAAAAACTACAATAGTAATTAATTATACTCAGCTTTTATGAATTTCTGCATTATAGTCGTGAAGTATCTCCAGTTCCACAAGTAGGTACTGTGGTAGTTCCGTAAACTCCCGTCGGACAGACAAGGACGAGCACTCACAAAACATGACAAATAAAAATAAAATAATGAATAAAGATAACATATCATTATAACATTTATAGCTGAAAGGAAAATTTAATTAAAAGTAAATAACATTATTACTTCTTACAAAATATAACTTATTCCTGTATACACTCTTCATCATTCAAAATCTCATTAGAAATCTCGATACATAAAAGCATCTTTCCTTATACACAACATACATCGCCTTAATTTTTTGATTATGTGTGATTTACAATGTACATATGTAGTATAAAATATATATTATGTATATAAAATTGGAATTAACATTTCTCGTATTTTGAGAACTTACTTACTTTAAGTTCATAGTTTTGTAACTTTTCGAGTATGTGTTGTAATATTTAAATGTATGTAAGTTTAGGATTCCCAGAATTATTTGTTCTATTTACTTGTGCGAATAGTCGTCCAGACATTACATATTGACACGTCGAGTAAATAGATTAGTTTACCTAGGTGTTATGTACTTGACGAAATTTTCAAAAAAAAAAAAGAAAATTGTAATTAAAATTCATAAAATTCAAATATTCCATGTTAAAAGCATAGGACAAGGGATTTTGTATAAAATACAAATAGTAGTTAGAATCTCGTCGAATTTGCATAATCATTAGGTCCCAGACCTATGTAACAGTAGAGTACAGTAGATAGAGTAAATTAGCCTTCAGTTCATTGTATCACAATATATTTTCACTTCGTTGAGTTTGAAAAACATGAAGTAAGAGTTCTCTCTGTCAAACTTTATATTTATATAAATAAGAGTGACTAAGATTTTGTCTTGCTTTAGTGTCATACTTCTAAAAAATATCTCATACATCAACTCCCTTTGTTATACATATTCCACACCTTTTGTCGTCAATAAAACATACATTCACCTTTAAAATATACACCTCATTCAACTGTCATAACCATTTAGCAACATAAGAAATGAACCAAAATCTGAATAAAACCTGTAATATTCGTTCGTTCGTTGGTTCTGGCGCCCTTCCCATAACCTCAACCCTTCGCCTAAAAAAAAGCTCACCAATTTTTCTGCTTTGTACGACTCGCGCTTGACCAGTCTCAAAACATCGTTGGTTTTGGCGCACTACCCTCCAACCCCAACCCCTCGCCTCAAAAAAAAACTCCCCAATTTTTCTGCCCTGTACGACTCACGCTTGACCACTAGAGGGGATTTGTTGGTTCTGGCGCACTACCCCCAACCCCTCGCCTAAAAACTTTTCTGCCCCGCACGACTCGCGCTTGACCACTCTCAAAACCACCCTGTGTTTGGGGTGTGGCGACTCGCGCTTGACCATTCTCCAAAAACCACCCCCCTGTGTCTGGGGTATGTCGACTCACGCTTGACCAAAACTACCGCGTGACGTCACAGTGACTTCTGTGTATAACCTATTCCTATTTAATTACAATGATGTTGGTGGTGACATTCCAAAAACTAGTCCCCCCGAGGGTGTATCTCAAGATTTTAGGGGTGTGTCCACTCACGCTTTACAAAAACTTAACCTGGAGACATGTCGGTTCACGCTTGATATGACTTGACATGTTATACCTACAGAAAACCTTCAATTCAAGTCGGTCGAAGTTTAAAGAGAAAAGCTGATAATAGTGTTAAAGATTTACAACTAGTATCGACGTCAACATGATGTGTCAAATATGTGATTTACAGGTTAACCAAAGATTCTATGCTCAGCACTTACGATCTAAGAAACACAAATAGAAATGTCTTATTCTTAATCATAATTTACTTTATGTGTCTGTTATATCACTTGTGAAGTATTTATAGCATCAATTGAAGAATCAATACTATTTTATTATTCATGCAGATTTTGATCAGGAAACAAAAGATTTAAAAAATTCTGTTGAATTTTTAAATTTGTCTATTAGGAATTGGATAAAAATTGGTGAATTAAAAAATTATTCAGAACCTTTAAGTGATGACATTAAAAATAAAATGTGTAATGTCACATAGTGATTTAGAAAAAAAAGAAAATGGTAGACCTTTAAAAAAACAGTTCTTAGAAATGCATGTTAATAAGTTCAATCCCTTACGGGGATCTTCGTATATTCGTAAAAAAGAACGATCAACAATATTTTAAGTGGACTATATCCTGCAAATACACATTCCGATAGTGTATCATCATACTTTAGCCATCAAAAATAAACTAACGTTTAATAATATTCAGTTCCCAATCAAATTATCTGATATACCCAAGGTAGAAAAACAAAATGATATTAGCATTAATATGTTTGAATTAGAGTTTAACAAAGAAAAAAAAAAACTTTACAAAATGTTCTAATTAATTACATATTAACTTATTATTTTTAAACAATGGTTGAAATGGGTTTTAATTAATCACCAGAAGCATGACTGTGCTCAAATTTTTACTGAATAACTAGGAATTCATAAAAAAGAAAAATATTGGTTTAATAGGGAAACAAATAATGATGAAATCTATTTTGATAAATTTCAAAGAATATTAAAATTACATTTTATAATATATGCAGACTTTGTAGCTCATTTAAAACCCGTCGCCTATTGTATCCCTGATCCATCGAAGTCATATACGTAAACAATACATGAACATGTAGTTTGTTCTTATGGATACTATATAAAATGTTCATATGATGATAAACTGTCTATATACAGAACATACTCAGAGCCTAATTGTACAAAAATGTTTTAAAAATGATATTAGCAATATACATAGGATAAATTGTTTTCAAAAATGTCCACTTTCTTTAACTAATGAAGAGAAGGATAAGACAATCGCAATTATGTTATATTAGGTGATGAAATCACAGTAGACTATGACTGGAATACTAGTAATTTTAGAGCTGTTAGTCACGAATTATTTAGTAGCACAAAGTATCGTGTTCCATTTTTCATTCCTATTCTATTTCACAATCTAAACAATTATGATGCTCATTTTATTGTTCATGCTTTTGAATTTTAAAGATTGAAAAATAAAAATAATTCCACAAAATAAGTAAAAATATATTTCATTCTCATATAAACCTAATATGTCGTATAGTTCATTTGCGGTTTTTAGATTATTTTTAATTTATGATCTACTAGAGTTTAGATATATAGATGTTATATAAAGACCAATTTGCAGAATTAAGAAATCAATTACAAACGAATTTTAATAAACTTATTAGGAAAGGTGTTTTTCTTCATGAATTTGTTAATTCTTATGAGTCCTTTAAAATTACATCTCTTCCAAATCAAGACGCTTTCTTTAACTCTTTAATACCAGTGTATCTAATTATAATAATAAACATGCTTAAAACAATCAAGACGCTTTCTTTAACTCTTTAATACTAGTGTATCTAATTATAATAATAAACATGCTCAAAACGATGTCAGCCCAATTTAAATGTAAAATATGTTGGAATATTCCAATCTATATTTAAGAACTTATGTAATGCTACTCACTGATATTTCTGATAACTTTAGAATTTTTTATATCTAATGTGATATAATTGTAATTATTTATTTTCTTCTTTTTACACTAAGCTGTACACCTATCTATAATATATTTTTGCCACGCAAAATGAGCTCTATTTTAAAATTAACCTGTAACCTTAAGTACCCTGAACATTTACATGATCTTAATTCAGGTTTACCTTTATGCCTGAAAAACAATGTAAACGGTTATAGTAAAGATAAGAAATTAGTATCAAATTTTTATAATAAAACTAAAATATTTTTTACTATAGAAATCTCAAACAATGTTTACAACTTACTATGAAGTAAATTAGGGTTCATAGAATTTTACAGTTTAAGCATAGTCCTTAGTTGAAATATATATATATACATTTAAATACACAAGTAAGAACTACAGCTAAAAGTGACTGAAAAAAGATTTTTATAAATAATACATTCTTTGGTAAAACTATGGAAAATGTTAAAAACGTGAATTTGTGAAAAAAAAAAGATATTTATTTGGAGAATTATAAGTCGTGTCTATGTATCACAAATGTAAATATTTCACGTGCAGAATTCGAAGTGTGAAACACACTATATTACACAAAAAAATAAATAAACTTGTTGTAGACTTATATAAATACTTAACCATTGTTTTTTATCTTTATAATATCCAAGTTTCGTTTTATTAAAGTTTAATAATAAAGTAACTATAAATGTTATCACTAGGATAGTCTGAAGTATCGAAAAAAAAGTGTATGGTATAATAATGAAAGTTATACATCAAAATTTTTATTTTTCCAATATACAAAATCGTAACAAGTATTTCGAGAGTCCTACAGACTTCACAAAAATTAATAAAACTTGTTGTAGATTTATAATTGCTTGATGTAATTGTCGAATCTAAAGTTTTCAAGAAAATTGTGACAAAAAAGAGATTTATTTGGAGAACTATAAGTCGTGTCTATGTATCACAAATGTAAATATTTCACGTGCAGAATTCGAAGTGTGAAACACACTATATTACACAAAAAAAAAAAAAAAACTTGTTGTAGACTTATATAAATACTTAACCATTTGTTTTTTATCTTTATAATATCCAAGTTTCGTTTTATTAAAGTTTAATAATAAAGTAACTATAAATGTTATCACTAGGATAGTCTGAAGTATCGAAAAAAAAGTGTATGGTATAATAATGAAAGTTAAACATCAAAATTTTTATATTTCCAATATACAAAATCGTAACAAGTATTTCGAGAGTCCTACAGACTTAAGAATGGTTAAGTATTTATATAAGTCTACAACAAGTTTATTTATTTTTTTGTGTAATATAGTGTGTTTCACACTTCGAATTCTGCACGTGAAATATTTACATTTGTGATACATAGACACGACTTATAATTCTCCAAATAAATATCTTTTTTTTTTCACAAATTCACGTTTTTAACATTTTCCATAGTTTTACCAAAGAATGTATTATTTATAAAAATCTTTTTTCAGTCACTTTTAGCTGTAGTTCTTACTTGTGTATTTAAATGTATATATATATATTTCAACTAAGGACTATGCTTAAACTGTAAAATTCTATGAACCCTAATTTACTTCATAGTAAGTTGTAAACATTGTTTGAGATTTCTATAGTAAATTATATTTTAGTTTTATTATAAAAATTTGATACTAATTTCTTATCTTTACTATAACCGTTTACATTGTTTTTCAGGCATAAAGGTAAATCTGAATTAAGATCATGTAAATGTTCAGGGTACTTAAGGTTACAGGTTAATTTTAAAATAGAGCTCATTTTGCGTGGCAAAAATATATTATAGATAGGTGTACAGCTTAGTGTAAAAAGAAGAAAATAAATAATTACAATTATATCACATTAGATATAAAAAATTCTAAAGTTATCAGAAATATCAGTGAGTAGCATTACATAAGTTCTTAAATATAGATTGGAATATTCCAACATATTTTACATTTAAATTGGGCTGACATCGTTTTGAGCATGTTTATTATTATAATTAGATACACTAGTATTAAAGAGTTAAAGAAAGCGTCTTGATTGTTTTAAGCATGTTTATTATTATAATTAGATACACTGGTATTAAAGAGTTAAAGAAAGCGTCTTGATTTGGAAGAGATGTAATTTTAAAGGACTCATAAGAATTAACAAATTCATGAAGAAAAACACCTTTCCTAATAAGTTTATTAAAATTCGTTTGTAATTGATTTCTTAATTCTGCAAATTGGTCTTTATATAACATCTATATATCTAAACTCTAGTAGATCATAAATTAAAAATAATCTAAAAACCGCAAATGAACTATACGACATATTAGGTTTATATGAGAATGAAATATATTTTTACTTATTTTGTGGAATTATTTTTATTTTTCAATCTTTAAAATTCAAAAGCATGAACAATAAAATGAGCATCATAATTGTTTAGATTGTGAAATAGAATAGGAATGAAAAATGGAACACGATACTTTGTGCTACTAAATAATTCGTGACTAACAGCTCTAAAATTACTAGTATTCCAGTCATAGTCTACTGTGATTTCATCACCTAATATAACATAATTGCGATTGTCTTATCCTTCTCTTCATTAGTTAAAGAAAGTGGACATTTTTGAAAACAATTTATCCTATGTATATTGCTAATATCATTTTTAAAACATTTTTGTACAATTAGGCTCTGAGTATGTTCTGTATATAGACAGTTTATCATCATATGAACATTTTATATAGTATCCATAAGAACAAACTACATGTTCATGTATTGTTTACGTATATGACTTCGATGGATCAGGGATACAATAGGCGACGGGTTTTAAATGAGCTACAAAGTCTGCATATATTATAAAATGTAATTTTAATATTCTTTGAAATTTATCAAAATAGATTTCATCATTATTTGTTTCCCTATTAAACCAATATTTTTCTTTTTTATGAATTCCTAGTTATTCAGTAAAAATTTGAGCACAGTCATGCTTCTGGTGATTAATTAAAACCCATTTCAACCATTGTTTAAAAATAATAAGTTAATATGTAATTAATTAGAACATTTTGTAAAGTTTTTTTTTTTCTTTGTTAAACTCTAATTCAAACATATTAATGCTAATATCATTTTGTTTTTCTACCTTGGGTATATCAGATAATTTGATTGGGAACTGAATATTATTAAACGTTAGTTTATTTTTGATGGCTAAAGTATGATGATACACTATCGGAATGTGTATTTGCAGGATATAGTCCACTTAAAATATTGTTGATCGTTCTTTTTTACGAATATACGAAGATCCCCGTAAGGGATTGAACTTATTAACATGCATTTCTAAGAACTGTTTTTTTAAAGGTCTACCATTTTCTTTTTTTTCTAAATCACTATGTGACATTACACATTTTATTTTTAATGTCATCACTTAAAGGTTCTGAATAATTTTTTAATTCACCAATTTTAATCCAATTCCTAATAGACAAATTTAAAAATTCAACAGAATTTTTTAAATCTTTTGTTTCCTGCTCAAAATCTGCATGAATAATAAAATAGTATTGATTCTTCAATTGATGCTATAAATACTTCACAAGTGATATAACAGACACATAAAGTAAATTATGATTAAGAATAAGACATTTCTATTTGTGTTTCTTAGATCGTAAGTGCTGAGCATAGAATCTTTGGTTAACCTGTAAATCACATATTTGACACATCATGTTGACGTCGATACTAGTTGTAAATCTTTAACACTATTATCAGCTTTTCTCTTTAAACTTCGACCGACTTGAATTGAAGGTTTTCTGTAGGTATAACATGTCAAGTCATATCAAGCGTGAACCGACACGTCTCCAGGTTAAGTTTTTGTAAAGCGTGAGTGGACACACCCCTAAAATCTTGAGATACACCCTCGGGGGGACTAGTTTTTGGAATGTCACCACCAACATCATTGTAATTAAATAGGAATAGGTTATACACAGAAGTCACTGTGACGTCACGCGGTAGTTTTGGTCAAGCGTGAGTCGACATACCCCAGACACAGGGGGGTGGTTTTTGGAGAATGGTCAAGCGCGAGTCGCCACACCCCAAACACAGGGTGGTTTTGAGAGTGGTCAAGCGCGAGTCGTGCGGGGCAGAAAAGTTTTTAGGCGAGGGGTTGGGGGTAGTGCGCCAGAACCAACAAATCCCCTCTAGTGGTCAAGCGTGAGTCGTAAAGGGCAGAAAAATTGGGGAGTTTTTTTTTGAGGCGAGGGGTTGGGGTTGGAGGGTAGTGCGCCAGAACCAAGAACCAACGAATCCCCTCTACTTCTGAACTTCCGTACACTCTCTGATTGACTCAGTCGTTTAAAAAAATAACATGAAACACCACGACTGTACTCAAGAGAACTCTCTGGCAGACTATCGCAACTTCGTTCCCGCAAACGCTTCCTAGAAAAAATCCTCTATCCCGGCTATCGGCTCTGGGGCCCTTTTCTATGCATTCACGCGGTTCATGCATCTAATAAAACTGGCTATTCAACATCACAATCTGTATTCTTTGTCTATAAAAAATATATGTGACAAACTGAAACTACACCGTATTTGTATATCTTTTAGAGATAAAAACAAAATACAGTTCGAGTACGTGACTTTCTATAGTTAAAGTTACCAAATTTTAGTAGATCCTTTTTAAAAGATTAAGTAATTTTCTCACAGTGTTTAAAGTTGTTAAACACTCGACATTTCTGTCTATCATCATAGACAGAAATTGACTGTGTTAAATGAAAGCACCTATTCACTTAAGGAAACAATTCAAGTTTCTAAGAATTGAGCAAAGTTTCAGTTCTCTATATTTACTTGCATCTTCATTTTTAAAGTAGCATAAAACAATATGTTACATTATGTAGGAACGGTTAATATTAAGGCGCATATAGCAGCTAACTAGCGCCGCCATTAGATATCCTCAATTTTCTATTCGTAGAAAACTCTTCTTCGAATTTCTAAAATCCAAATGTCGCAAATATAAAACTAGTCATAAGCTACTTTTAGAAAGTTTTATATAGTTTCTAAGTAATATCTGTGAGTTGCAGTTGGCATTTCTGCTAAAAAAGTGGCCGTTTTATTTAGGAGAAAATTAAGAAAATCCAATGGCGGCGTTAGAGGGCTGTAAGAGGGCCCTTAAAGTAACGTACATGTATACGGTTTGAAAACAATTAGTGTTATTGAGTAACACTCCATCCATACTTACAAACTTTCGCGTTTATAATATGAGTATGATCTTATAAAGAAAAAAACAGAATTCTAACATATCTGCGTTTACGGATGGGTAGCCAGACAAGCTGCGTACGGTATTGGAAAATGTGGTCAAATTTTCTTAATTTAAAATAAATCTCATGCAACAATTGAGGAGACGATCAAGTTTATTGATGATTTATATTCGTTTTTTAATGTATGTACCTAAAAAATATTGAAACACCTTAAAAACTTTTATGTTTGTATACCTAACACTAGTGACAATGAGGAGTCTTTATAAATTACGTTCAGCAACTGTAACAATTTTAATATTATTTATTTTTATTTTCTTGAAGCCCTCGGCTCTGCTTCTGGCTACTCCTTTAACTACACCCTCGTTGGTATTCGTACACTTTATTTCTATTCAATTTATTTCTTAAAATTACAAAAATAAAATATGTTACACGCAAAATCCTATGATTATATCGTTTGATAATCTGTTGAAAACCGACAACATTTTAGGGTGCCGTAGCTAAATGTCAAAAGTAATCCTTAGTATGTAATATCATTGTGGCCGTCTTTATGTCACAACCTTAACATGCTGCGATCTTTTCATTGATTCTGATCAATTTCAATTTTATCTTATGTAAACTGCCAAATATATTTTTTTAATCTATTTGACTTTCAACAGCTGGTGTACCGAACCTTGCGAACAATAAAGGTCCTGGTAAGTGTTAAAAAATTACATCGGATCTATTTTGTAATCTAATTTTATTTATACATTAAAACACCTATCTTATTTTGTACGTCCTAATTATTATTATACCTAAACAAAAACATTCATTAATTATTATGTGTTTTAATACGCGTAATAATATTTGTAGAGTAAAAACAACAAATAATATTAACTGGTCAAGTGAAAGTCAGACTAGTGCAACTTGCACTCGGCCGGTTTTTTCTAACTTTATTCGAAAATGTTTTGAGAGTGCAATTTATAATACCTATTTAATGTGTTGACAGATTTCTCCGCAGTACATGGTGTAGTAAATAATAAACATGGACGCTAACATAGACAACGGCGGCGGCGGCGTCGACAATAACAGCCAGTGTCATCGACGCACGCCATGTACCATTCTGTGTGGTACCTTAAGACAGCTCAACTTCAATCTTTCATTTGTTTTATATCTTTTTTTTTCCAAATTTCAGAATTTTAATTAAATGAAGGTGTTGTCAGCATAATATTGTGTTTTATTCCCATGAAAAATATTTTCCAAAAGTATATTGCCACAAAACGAAAGTAATTTAATGGGAGCACCGCTTTTCGTTAAGAGAGAAGCGTTAAGCGATTAATAGAATATTGCAGCGAGTATTAAAATACTCATTTTGTGCAGTTGCTCAATTTTGTACAGTTATTAAGGAAAATAAGTTTTAGTATTTAGTATAATGATTTTTTTGATCAATGAGATGCTTAATTTTAGGGACCATAACGTAGATGTTTTAAGTTTAATAACACATTCTTCCAAACAAACTAATAAAACATTCTACCATAATAATGTTTCTGGCACATTGCTAGATTCTCGGCATTTATAAAAATCTTAGCGTAGCTTTTTCATATAAATAAAGTGAAACAAAATGCTTTATTCCTCAATAAGAGGATAACATAATCACTTTTCTGAAGTCAATAAACTACTACCGTTTCGGAAAGAAATTGGCGTTCAGGCAAGAAAAAACGGCAAAAGAAACTTTCCAGCAAACGCTATTTAATTATGGTTACAATTATTATCGAGTAAATTATGTTAGCAAAAATTAATTTAATCCCATTTATATTATTAAAATTCCTGTTTTACAACCATTTTCATTTTTTCAAATTTAATTCACGTATTTCTGCAGGGATTTTATTGCAGAAACAAACAATTTGTCCTTTAAATAATTTATCTATTAAGATCATAATATTTGCTATCCTTTTTTAAACGATTCATCGCTACAGCACTAAGGCTATTCGCCAATCCAGTTATGTGGGAGCCCCATTGTAGCTTCACATCCAAAGTAATACTTAGGAATATAATATAATCTGCAAGATCTTTCCTTTTATAACTCCGCATTTCTGGCGCTCAACTTCCACTGTGCCCCCGAGCGACGCTTCAATGAGGCTAAGACACGGCGTATTACAAAAGATACTACACCTGCACATCACAAAAAAAACAGTACAGATATCTTTGATCAATCCGTTAATTTAGTAAGAACCGCAATCAATAAGTCGTTTTGCCTAGCCGTGTGTGAAATGTATAATATAATGAATGAATTCTAAAAATGGTAAATGTGGTACCTCAATACAAAGGTAAAGGCAGCAACGCAGCACTGTCTACCTAATCTACCGCTCTATTTCAATAGTTCCCGCCCTCAGTAAGACTTTTGAAGTTGGCCTCAATCTCAGACTGCTGTCGTTCCTGTGCATGAGACAAATACTGTCAGATAGGCAGGTCAAGCCGTTTTATCACTGATCTTGTAAGGGCAGACAATGGCATGTTATGAACGCTCTGGAAAGTAGTAAGTACGCAGCGTAAATGTGCTGCGATCTATCCCGCGCTTTCGATACCGCAGATAGGGCTGTGATTGGAGGCAAGCTGCAACACTAGGGCTCCGGGGTCCGCGGAACTCCTGAAATCCTTCATGTTTGGCAGAACCCTGGTAGTAGTCGGGGACAGGGGCCGCGCGAAGTCTTATTAGGCAGAAAACGTAAATAGGCGTGCCACAGAGATTATGTCTCTTTAATACCCTATCCAAATGCTGTACAGCATCGTAGTGATAGCGGTCTTCCATTCTATCGCTTCAGTAGTGGCAAAGTTTTGAGGCTCTGAAACAATCATATTTTATTTAACTCCTATGCAGTATTTTAAAATGTGGATACTTCTAAAAATAATTAAAAGGCTTTAAATAATTTAATTTACCACGTAACAAATAACGAATAAAGATAAGGGAGGTTATTGGGAACAGTCTCGAGCTATTCGGACTCTGGAATTTGTATGCAAGTAGTACATTCACGGGTTTCGTGAGGTAAGTCAGACTTCCATACATTTAACTCAAGAATTCGAGACCGAATAAGGTCCCTGAACAATAATTAAACTAGTTATCATGTGCCGATTGTAATAACTAAGATTTTAAGATATTAAAAAGTGTAGCGCTACTTTTAAATTCATTATACTGTCTTACTCTATTTATTTTATTTTATTTATTTATTAAAAGGTGACCTTACATTTAAAAAATAAACAAATATCAAGTAGACACAATAAGCATAATAATTAAAATAATAGGTAACAAAAAGATCAGTAGGTATTCGCTCTGGTTCCGAATATATAGTTATATAATGTAGATTATAGGGTTTATATAATATTTTATTTTGTATTAATATTTTTATAATTATATTTTTACGCTGTATGCATATGAGAGGAAAACAATAAGGAGGCAATTATTAGTGGGGAAATAGGTTATAGTATTGTAGTGTGAGAATTGTAGTATATATCATATTATAATTATTTTTCTTATTATTGGTGATTAGGTTGTCTCTTGATGAGTTATACATAACTTAATAATTAAGTCAGTCGTGGTTGTGGTTAGCTCCGTGAAATATTTTTATAATACTTTTTCGAAACTTGCATCTAGACATAGCAAAAGGGACAATGGTCCATACTAATAAGGGGAGAGTTTTTTGTATATTTACTTGAGGTTTTTCAAAATTTATTATTTCATCATATTAACTATATATCAAAACTTTTCCAATTAGTTAGCTTATAAGCAAACTTTAGTGTGTTTACGAAAACTACAGTACTACTTGTACCTACTAGATACAATTTTTAATCTATGGCCGCTATAGAGCGCCGATAAGGTGCTTGCCTAGGGCGCTCTACACAGTTAATTCGCCTCAGAGGTTAGGGATGGGTTATAGACTAAAGGCCTTGAGATTTTATGATCATATGTACTAATAAATTACCATTTTTAGATTTATTAGTAACCCTTAATTAGGCGCATGGGGTCAACACAATTTCAAATTGAAAGAAATATGTGTTCGAGTGATTGAAGTGCGCCAGCGGTCCTTCTAGCTTCCTAACTTCCCGCAGGGCAGGGTTCAGGGACCAGATTTGATTTTTTTTCTTTTTTAGTTTTTTTTTATTTTATAATTTTTTTTATTTATTTTTTAGTTATTACAATACAATATCTTGATATATTTCATGAAAAATATTTTGTTTTATTTATTTCTTATTATATCATATTTTTATTTTGTTTGGGGTCACTAGAGACGGTGTTATTTAATGCTAATTAGTATAGCCATAAACAATTCTTTACTAACTAAAGACGTCTAGAATTGTTGTATGAATGGCCAAAACGTTAAGTTTTAAAAGATCAGATAAGGATAACTGAAAATTGACTGGACCAGAGGGTCAGGTCATGAGTGTGGGTATTCTCTTTCTCCAGACTGAATAACGCATATTAATAAATAAATAAATAAAAAATAAAAAAGCCTCATATCACGCCATACAAATTTCAAAAAATATACAGAATAAAATTTAAAATAAAGAAAAAAATTAATAAAAAAGAGAAAGAAACGCTTGCAAACATTAAAACTATAAAATAAAGTTAAATATTATTTAAAAAGATTAAAATTAAAGTAAATAAGTAAAAATATAATTGCAAATACGAATTTGTTTAGTTTTAAATATTCTGAAATAAAAAGGTGAAATAAAAAAAAAATATTTTATATGGTGCGTGAACCCTCTTAGTTGAGGGTGAAGAGGGCGAAGGCCTCCTCCAGAGATGCCCAATAATCTCTATTTTTGACTTTTTCCATATTAACCATGCATTAAATAAGACGTTCTGTCGTCTTACTTATTTCAGTTAACCGATCATTAAATAAAATACCTTTTTTTATCTAATATTGGACCATATTCGCTTAGATAGTTCCCTTAATTCATCTACTATCAATTTATTATTACTACCTTATCGTGAAACCACTGTATTGGTCATTGGTGTAAATTTACTTAGTTTTTGTTGTAATTTCAAATCATAAAGTTTGAAGTAACAGAACAGCCTAATTTTAGTGTGTAACTGTGTAGGTATTAATGAAATGTGACTAGGCGTTAATTATAGAGCATAGGATAGATATAGTCGACTGGAATGTGGGATTACTAGTAAATTAGTTACATAAAGAGAAAAATGGATAGAGTAAGTACTTGTAAGCAAATTCCTAAAGTTTGGTTGCTTCTTAATGCAGAATACCCATGTTTGATACTCGTTTCTATAATAATTCCCAAGTAATTAAAATAAGGAAGTCTGACGATATTCCAACTAGGTCCTCAAAATCTAAGGTAGTGTTTTATTTCGGTTCATTGCTTTAAGGCCATATAACATTCTAATTAAAGCGGTTTCGTCCTTGTCAGTACCTACCGGCAAAATTAATCCTAGGCATAAATCGATATAGCTCCTATTAGCTGTACCAGAAAGTGTGTGGAAATCAATGTATTCTACCATAAACTAGCTAAGGACGAACAATTAGAGAAGCGATTGTAGACTTGTTTGTCATCGTTACGCTTGACAGCCAAAGCAGACATGAGTGTTAGTCCAATTCTATCACATTGCGCATGTCTACGTGACCGCTCATATTTTATATAGTTAACAGCTACCACTATTGGATTTAATCCCTAGGTTCCTCATTCGATATACAGATGGCGTAGTACTCATAAGGTAACTAGACATGGTAGTACATCTAGCGCTAGGACACTTAGTAGAATTAACCCTTTTAGTTATTTATAACTTTACAACTCCTCACGTCTAAGGCGTAGCCAGTGATATTACTAGCCTGTTACTATGTTCAGAGTCTAACTCAATACAATATTCTGTAGTGAGCTTCTCATATAAAAGTACTGGTTATTACTTCACGGTTGGTTACTATGGGAAGGTACTTAGGTAGGTAGGGACATAAATGGCGATTTTATAATTTTAAATACCGTCGATATAATTGTTGTGATAATTCGTAGATCAAGTTCCTTTGAGAAACTTAGTTTATAACTTTACGATTCTTTACTATAGTGGGATAGATAGGAATATATGTTCAAAGAGAGACTACGGACCTGGCTCTTGCACACGCAGTTCTATGATTTCAAAGAATACATGGAGCTGCCAATGTGAATGTAGAGCAAAGTTGAATTCGTGATAGTCACATTTATTGTATAATTATTTACTATTATTAGTTTTTTGGTTTCATTTGTTTTTAATGAATAATTGTTTATTATAAATATAATTGTTTTTTAGTACTAGGTGCTTTATTTAAATTGAATATTTGGCATACCATATATATTTTACATATAATTATTCTGTAATCACTACATCACTGCATAACCTGTAACATTGTTATCAAAAAAAATCTGTATCTGTATGTTCACTGGTTTTAGCCTGGCTGACATTCGGGGTACAATTGGTTTTAACCTGGCTGATATTCGGGGTACATTTGGTTTTAACCTGGGTGAAATTCGGGGTACATTTGGTTTTAACCTGGCTGACATTCGGGGTACGTTTGGTTTTAACCTGGCTGACATTCGGGGTACATTTGGTTTTCTTACTACAGCACAAATTGTTTACTTGAACCAGTAGAAAATTTTAGACAGACGATTATAAGCATGATCTATGATGAATTTGTTTCGTTTAACTTTGAATAAGAATGATCCAAGAATGGAATTGTTTGGGACACCCATTAAATTGTTTGACCCATGGGTATTCTTTCCATTTATAACAACTCTCTGTATCCCATGGCCTTATTAAAAGCTTATAAGTTTTAGTGAAAAATTTCTAATGCCGTAGTGTTGCAATTTACTGACCCTGTTATGAAAAGTGTGATGAATAGGCTCAACACCAGCATTCAAAAATTTAACTGAAAATAAGCCTGAAGTAAGAAGAGTTAGTAGTACTACCCGATTTAAATATAGTAACAATCTTACTGTATTTCATAAGATCCAGGGGGTTAAATAAAATGTTATAAACATAATTTACTCTATAACAATAGTAACCACAATTAAAATTTAAAAGAGCGCTTGCTAGAGAGTTCTTTTTGTTGTTTCTTCTTGCTAGAACGCTAATCTTATTCTAAAACGGTAGTAACTAGTAACTTGGAGTTTAGTTTATAGCCTTCCAAAAAGTGATATGTTATCCTACTATTTAGAAACATTTTGATTTCACTTCATTTACACGAAAAAGGTACGCTAAGTGCCGAGAATTTAGCAATGTGCCAAAAACATTATCCTCGGACAAAGTTTTTTTGGTTTATTTTGAAGAATGTGCGAATAAACTTAACCCATCTACCTTATGGTCCCGTTACACTAAGCATCTAATTGAGCAAGAAATGATTTTTTCTCAAAAAACTTATTTTCCTTGATATGCGTTTCTATTGTCTCAGTCGAATATTAAGTATTGTATGCAACTGCACGAAATAAGTATTTTAATTCTTGCACGATGCTAGTTTATTTACCGTTTCTCTCGTAAATAAAGATTTATAAGATCTCTTGCATGGATTGCTTTGAAAAATATTTGTGGTTGTATGGTAGCAATTTTCATGGTAATAAAACAGAATATTATGATGACAAAACCATTAATTTATTGAATATGAAAAAAAAATTTTATCTGTTTTGTAGCATAATGATACAAAACATATAAATGTACCACACCGAATGTAACATGACGTGCGTCGATGACACTGGCTGTTATTGTCGACGCCGCCGCCGCCGCCTTTGTCTATGTTAGCGGCCATGTTTATTTACTACACCTTGTACTCCAGAGAAACCTGTAAATAAACGTTACATAATTGTTATAAATTACGCTCTCAAAATATTTTCGAATAAAGTTAGAAAGGACCGACAAAGTGCGTGTCGGCCTCGTGTATCGTATTTTATTTTGTTTCACAGTGCCCCTCGAAGTAATTTATGGGACAATAACATTGAATTAAAGTCGTCTAAAATTATATTGATATGGTTTTTTTGGGCCGATCTTTACTAAACTCAAATACGACCAATACACGGGTTAACCCTTTCATATGTATATAAATCGTTAGACTCTGTTCTTAATCCGCAAAGAACACACATACAAAAAAAAACATAAAAATATACAGACGAATTTAGAACCTCCTCCTCTTTTAAACTCAGTTAATAAATGAGTATAATAAATTCTTTTATATTTCTGATTCTGTTGCCCACCGCACTTTTATAGTGAAGGTCTCTTAGCTATTATCATTTCCAATCGTATTTCTAGTTTGATCGCGGTGCACTTTTTTTTTTTTAGTAACATTGCTTTGTACCTTAAATAATTTTTTTGTAATAAGGTGACCAGCCAAGTATGCATTTCAGTCCAAATACAAATAAGCGGCATGCATATCATTTATTGATAATGTTACATAAATAAAAATTCTTTATATATGAACGCGTAACGTCGGTTCTAGTTCTATGACCGCAATCGTAACCAAGCACACACGGAACCTACAAAAACATTTATGTTCAAGCAGAAATTTAAAGTCACCAATAACACCAACTGGTGGCTGACATAATTCAACTTAGAGGCTTAGAACCCTAAAACCTAACAAATATTAATCCTAAATTTTTTTTGTATGGCGACTGGAATAGGACTTATAGCTTCACACAATAAAACTTGTACATGTATCATGTGTATTAATTATACGAATGTATACACAAAGGAGTTATATCACACTTTTTTTCGTCTATTTAAATTGAGAAGTTTTACTCTGCGATGCGATTTCGAAAATTAAACACGAAATTGCGGTTCAGTACTGTGCCAAAATTTTTAAATACCTTCCCACAAAATAAGTAAAAGTACTGCTTTCTTCAATTTAGATAAATATTTCAGGTTATAAGTAAAAATTGATCAAGTGCGAGTCGAGCTCACACACTAAGGATTCCATACTAATACACAATACTATAACGTATGCAACAAATTTGATGCAGTTAATACTGGACGTACCTAGTGAATAAAAGTGGGCAATTTGTTTGTAAATTGTAGGCATACGGAATAGAATTAGTTTTTTTTTTGTCACTGATTTTCTTACGACCACAGACTTCTCAAAGGTTTTCCTGTAATCCAAAAGTAAACGACTATTTTGCCCATCTTTTTTAATATTTTAGGCTCAGTAGTTTTGGAGGTAAGGGGTTAAGGGTGGACACTGAGCATCTATTCTCTTTAATAACTGTAAAAATATTTATTTTAAAATTATAAAAAAATATACACAAATATTAACAAGAACCGTGTAACAAGCCGTTTCAATTAATATGTCACACGGTAAAGTTTTTTTTTGTAATTGGTCCCCAAAAGTGGGTCATTGTGCTGATATTTTTCGCAATTCATAACTGTGATTGGATACTATATAATATTATAATATATAATTTTATATCACTTACCACCTTTATTGTTCACAAGGTTCGGTACACCAGCTGTGGAAAGTCAAATAGATTAAAAACAAAACATTTGGCAGTTGACATAAGATACCCGCCTATAAAATTAATCAGAATCAATGGAAAAATCGGCAGTGCGAGTCGGACTCGCGAACGAAGGGTTCCGTACCATTTTCTTTAAAAATGGCAAAAAAATCACGTTTGTTGTATGGGAGCCCCCATAAATATTTTTTTTCTGTTTTTTAGTATTTTTTGTTATAGCAGCAGCAGAAATACATCATCTGTGCAAATTTCAACTGTCTAACTATGACGGTTCATGAGATACAGCCTGGTGACAGACGGACGAACGGACGTACGGACAGCGGAGTCTTAGTAATAGGGTTCCGCTAATAACCCTTTGGGTACGGAACCCTAAAAACCTGACAATGCATTTTCGGAGGGATACGACGCGCGAAATGGTAAAAGGTTTTGCAACGAGGTAAAAGTAACTTTTCAGTACCAAATGCCTGCAAAGACTCTACAAACATGAGAATGAGAAGACAAAAGAATACTCGGAGAAAGAAGATAGTCAAAGGACTGCCACTTATTCTACATTTAGAGAGTTACAAGTGCTCCTAGATTTAAGCTCTTACCTTGTACCCTCCCAGGGTTCGCGGATACCTTCTGAAAAAAAAAGGCTTTGGTTATTTGACAACAATAAGAATAATAAAAATACGATTCCCTGCATCACTGTGTCACAGGCACATGGATGTTTGTGCTTATTCTTTGATGGTAGCTGTCACTGAGTAATCACTGATTCGTAAGCATATTTGATGACTTGAGTAATCCTTATCGATACATATTATACAATATAATATTACTTAAACACTTATACATAACGAAACACTCAGTTTAGGCAAAAGCGGCCCAAATTATTTAAACTAAACAAGTTTAAATTCAATTTTTATTTCTTGCGTTAGTGAACCCGTTTATAGCAAAAAGACAAAAAGCTTAACGCAGCAGTCCTCAAGCAATTAGATTTCCTCAAGAGAATTTTTTTCTTGAAAAGCTATACACATAAAACATTACGTTTCAGACATAAGCCCTGCAAAGTTACTTTTCTTAAATTCATACAAGTTAAATATTTCACTTACCAATGCCATCAAAGCCACAAACACGCAAAGAAGAAGAGCTACCTTCAACATTTTGGATAAGAAATAAATTTGACTTAGATGCAGAACAATTCGTACTAAGTACTTTTTCAGCTTGTGAATAGTCAATGTTTAAGTCCTACCTTTTATATAAGAAAAAAGGTATCTATTGACAGGCCGACCTCATTAATTACCTTAACGTCTTTATTTATTGTTTCATGTACATTCATTAATCAACTTATCGTCTCTCTTTCTTGTTTCGTATACATTTCATTTAAATAGTGTTAGCTATGTTCCCAACCCTGTTTGCTTTGTTTTAAATTTTTTCTCCAGGAAAAACTATAGTAGTTAGTAGTAGCTATTCTCACTCTCTGGAACCCGAAATGACGATTCGTGTATGAACTGCACATGGCTCGATTTTTTGAAGTGAGAACTTCTTTAGCGGCGTTGTGCACTATTTTTGTGATGGGTAAAAAATTTTAAACTCGCGTCAGGTCACGTGTCCTGATTGGAATTTCATAGAAAATTCGTAAGACGGAATTCGCGTCAGATTTATTTACATTAGGCTATCACAGATTGAGATGTCAAATATACTACGTCAAAAAAGTAAATAAACGAACATTGTTATTTGTGATTCGTAAAAAATGATATACTCGCGTCAGTCTGATCAAAAAATTCTTCAGACGGAAACCATAATGCCACGCCTATTATAATTTTGAAATGAAAACTACTTTAGCGGCGTTGTGCACTTTTTTTTCTGTTTAGTTAGTTTTTTTATCACACTTGGTCGTAAACAGTGTCGTTACTCCCACCAACCTTTTCTTTTGTAAATTTTGCATTACAGAAGTGATAGATTTCATAAAAATCTTCATTTCGGATTTCAGCTGTCAAACTAGAAACGGCTTTATCTCCGTAACTTATGATCGTAGACTAGTAGTTTCTTTACACAAGTAATAGATCTCGTCAAGATCTTCATTTCGAATGACAGCTGTCAAACTAGAAACGGCTTTATCTCCGTAACTTTTGATCCTAGACTAGTAGTTTATATACAGAAGTGATAGATCTTATCTAGGTCTTTATTTCGAATGACAGCTGTCAAACTAGAAACGGCTTTACCTCCGTAACTTTTAATCGTAGACTAGTAAATTCTTTACCGAAGTGTTAGATCTCATCAAAATCTTCATTTCGGATGACAGTTGTCAAACTAGAAACGGCTTTATCTTCGTAACTTTTGATCGTAGAAAGACCTATCCATAGATACCCCACACGTATGGGTTTACTGAAAAAAAAAGTTTTTGTGTGAAAATTTCAATGCGGTTCACAGAATACATCTACTTACCAAGTTTCAACAGTATAGTTCTTATAGTTTCGGAAAATAGTGGCTGTGACATAATGACGGACGGACAGACAGACATGACGAATCTATAAGGGTTCCGTTTTTGCCATTTGGCTACGGAACCCTAAAAATCAGCCAAACAGCTATAGTAATGCTGTGTGTGTGTACGCGCCCGCTGTATACTTACATTGCACACATACCCATTATATCTTTAGCTTTCACAAAAGATATCAGTTTTAGCAAACAATGAAAATAACTTACTTTGTCACAAACAAAAAAACCCACCAGTATCTGGCCATTTAGTGACTTCCACCACTTTCAGGATGTGGTTATAATTATATTCACAGACTCAACTTTTTTTAGTATGTTCGTACCTTTATAGGATTTCTAAGATTATATAGCCAACTGTCAAAAAATAGCTCCGAAACCTTAGCTACTGTTTAAAGCGTTCAAAACTAGCATGGAAGCTAATTTACTAAGCAACAATATTAAAAGAACACAGATGGCGTATCTTAGGCTCGAACTACATGCATCCGGAATCTCTCCGTCCGAAAAAAAAACAAAAAACAGTATGATATCGACTACATGCGGCCGGTTTGGATCCGGAGAGAATAGAACTCTAATAGGTCGCCAGAACTTGCGTTGGATAGTTGTCAAGACACTTTTTAGTGTCTAAGAATACCAATTGGACACCGGGAAGTTAAATCATAGCGCTTCTATTGTTACGCTAGTAATATTGTTACATTTGAAATCGGATTTTACTAGACATCAAACTTGTCGTACCAGGGAGCCAATTCTCACGCGATCGAATTGATCACGAATTCGAAATAAAGTACGAATTAAAACTTTTCTCGAACGAAAATGTAGTTTAGCAATTCTGGTAATGTCGAATCCGACATTTCTCGAACGCAAGGCGCTCGAACTGCTTCGAGTGGTCGGGACCGTTCGAGACTACATCTCGCATTCGAATCATGACAAATTTAGTTCAAAATGATTGGGTTCTAAACATTAATTCTACTCTTAGCGTGAACTATATGTTCTAAAATCTAAATTAACTGTCTAAAATGTAGGTCAGAGTAATAAAAAAGGCGGAAAAATGACTTATATTACCAAATATGATATTTTTTTACCTTTATTACTTTCATAATACATTACTAGTCTTTTCTCAATTGAATGATTCGCCGTTTTTGCGATTATAAAAGTCGCCCATGACAATAATATTCTTCTATTTCTATTGATTTCCATCATAACAAACACTAGATTACATCACATACACAATGCACCGACATCTTTAGTGCTGCGTAGTATTTTGATAATACTAGGTAGTAATTTCATTTGAAAAACATTTAATAAACATAATTACACCGTTGAAAAATAAGAATAACCTAAAATTCTCAACCAAATAAACAAATAAAACACACAACAAAAACAAACAGAGTTTTTTTTTATTTATGTCCAAATACGTTCCGTTTAAAGATGAAAGCAATTTCTCGAAATAGGGATTTAGTTCACAAACTTAGTTATACTTATTATTACCTTATTTATAATGATGAAACACAAGTAAAATGTTGCTTCAAACATTTTGTAGTCACCGAAACCTTTTTTAATATATCAAAAGAAGCATATTAGAATAGGCGTTTTTAAAAACGCTCTACAACTGTGCAACGGAACGTACCTCATAGCGTAACCGGTTTACAATGGCAACATTCCACCGCTTCGAACGACATTTTGTTCGAAGGTTGTTTCGATTGATAGTGAGAATAAAGCAAACGCGAAAATGATGTCGACGATCGAAATTTTGCAATCGAGATAGTGCCTTCCAGATAATCTCTAATACGAGATTATCTCGGATGAAGTGAGAATTAGGTCCCAGGGAGCCATATCTCACGCGATCGAATTGATCTCGAATTCGAAATAAAGTACGAATCTAAACTTTTCTCGAACGAAAATGTAGTTTAGCAATTCTGGTAATGTCGAATCCGACATTTCTCGAACGCAAGGCGCTCGAACTGCTTCGAGTGGTCGGGACCGTTCGAGACTACATCTCGCATTCGAATCATGACAAATTCAGTTTTTTGAACTCTTAGCGTGAACTATATGTTCTAAAATCTAAATTAACTGTCTAAAATGTAGGTCAGAGTAATAAAAAAGGCGGAAAAATGACTTATATTACCAAATATGATATTTTTTTACCTTTATTACTTTCATAATACATTACTAGTCTTTTCTCAATTGAATGATTCGCCGTTTTTGCGATTATAAAAGTCGCCCATGACAATAATATTCTTCTATTTCTATTGATTTCCATCATAACAAACACTAGATTACATCACATACACAATGCACCGACATCTTTAGTGCTGCGTAGTATTTTGATAATACTAGGTAGTAATTTCATTTGAAAAACATTTAATAAACATAATTACACCGTTGAAAAATAAGAATAACCTAAAATTCTCAACCAAATAAACAAATAAAACACACAACAAAAACAAACAGAGTTTTTTTTTATTTATGTTAAAATACGTTCCGTTTAAAGATGAAAGCAATTTCTCGAAATAGGGATTTAGTTTACAAACTTAGTTATACTTATTATTTCCTCATTAATAATGATGAAACACAAGTAAAATGTTGCTTCAAACATTTTGTAGTCACCGAACCCTTTTTTAATATATCAAAAGAAGCATATTAAAATAGGCGTTTTTAAAAACGCAACTGACCGTACGTTCCGTTGCACAATTTTCAAGCGTTTTGAAAAACGCCTACTCTAATATGCCTCTTTTGATATATTAAAAATGGTATTTAATATTGTATATATAATAATTTCACTAAGAAAATTATCGTATCCGTAGCCTACTGGATAGACGTATCAGATCTTAATATGTGTATTTAGTGGTTGTGGATTCGAATCTCACCATATGCTTTCTTTTTGTTTTTGTAACATTTTACGAATTACGAATATTATGTTTCGTTAAACAGCTTTTTATTTTCTAATAGCTATTAAGTTAGATGCGGATACTACGTAGGTAGACATTTAAATTTTCTCGTTCGTTGCCGATTTGTTTCTGGGGGTATGTGCTGACAAGTTTGTTTGGTGTTTTCATTTGTCTATTAAGTTAGATGCGGTAATTACTTAGGTAGCCATTTTTTTTTGTCGTTGTGGATGAGTTACTGTAGGTGCTCGTGTTGATAAGGTTATTTTGTGTTTTTATTAAATTTCTTTGCTAAAAATAATAGAGAGAGGATGCATATTATAGAACTATATAATATGGGTTACAATGTATCTCAAATTTGCAATGAGACTGGTTTTACCGTAAGTATTTTATTTGATGTTGATGTTATATCATAATTTTTTAATACCACACTTTTTTGTAAGTACATTTCTAAAAAAAAAATTAAAATATAATTTCAGTAGTTTGAAAAATGTTTATTTTAATCTATTTGGTTTTTAGTGGATTACCGTAAAGCGTTGGGTCTCGCGCAACCAAGAGGAGGGGAGTTTATCAACTTGTCCTCGAAGTGGACGCCCGCGGTACATTGATGCGACTCAAACAAGATTCATGGTGGAACAATACGAAAACAATGGTTTCATACCGACTGCTGTGTTTAGACACATGTTTCATACATCTACACACACAGTTCGTCGAGCTCTGCATATTGAAGGATTGCATCATAGAAAGCCAGCTAAAAAACCATATTTAACTAATACCCATAAACAAAATAGATTGTTGTTTGCAAGGGAGTATTTAGATTTTGACTGGGAGCACATATTATTCACCGATGAGAAGTCGTTCGTACCATCTGAAAACGGGAGGCTTCATTTGTGGCGCTGAAATGGAACCCATGGACGGATATCACTAAATATGTGGGGGTGGATGACTGCGGCTAGTCTTGGTGAATTAATCTCGATAGCAGGGCGCGCTAGAGCTTCACATTATGTGGAAGTGTTAGACGAGATCATGTTGCCAACAGCGCGGTGTGTTTATCCATTAGCTGATATGCCACAAATACTGTTTATGCCTGACAACTGTCCTGTGCATCAAGCGCATATAGTGCAGGATTGGTTTACTCAACACCCGGACATTAATGTTATTCCTTGGCCTGCAAAATCAACAGATTTAAATCCCATCGAAAACCTATGGGGTTTGATGGTGCAAAGATGGGACATGCGAAATGAAAGAACTACAGAGTCATTAGAGGCTCACTGTTTAGAAATTTGGAATAGTATTAGAGGAACAGATATCTGTTCTAATATAGTCAGATCTATGCGGCGGCGCTTGCTTGCTGTGATTGAAAATAATGGAGTTTATATTAAATACTAAAAAATCGGCCAACTGCGAGTTGGACTCGCGCACGAACTGTTCCGTACCATTATCTATAAAAACGGCAAAAAAATCACGTTTGTTGTATCGGAGCCCCCCTTAAATTTTTGTTCTATTTTAAATTAATTATTTATTTTTAAAGTAACTATATAACTAAATATTTTAGGCGTAACAGATAGGAGCAAAATCGAGCAAAAAAATCACCGTTGTTGTATGGCCCTCTTAAATATTTATTTTATTCTGTTTTTTAGTATTTGTTGTTATAGCGGCAACAGAAATATATCTTCTGTGAAAATTGCAACTGTCTAACTATCACGGTTCATGAGATACAGCCGGAGCCTTAGTAATAGGGTTTCGCTAATTACCCTTGGGGTACGGAACCCTAAAAATAAAGTACTATTTCTCTTACAGATATTTTTTTACATTTCAATATATCTAAGACATAACATATCTTTTTTTACTTTGTTGTTTTTCAAAATAAAGCAGCGTTACCGAATGAATGGTGACTTTTATTTTTTTTTATTCTTATGGTTAAGTTTCAATTTTGATTTCATTACGAAAACGAATACTTAAGCTATAACCATAGGAAATAAATATATAGAAAAAAGAGACGTTTATACGGAACCCTAAAAATAAAGTACTATTTCTCTTACAGATATTTTTTTACATTTCAATATATCTAAAACATAACATGTCTTTTTTTACTTTGTTGTTTTTCAAAATATAACAGCGTTACCGAATGAATGGTGACTTGTAATTTTTTTTTATTTTTATTGTTAAGTTTCAATTTTCTTCTCATTATGAAAACGAATACTTAAGCTATAACCATAGGAAATATATATATAAAGAAAAAAGAGACATTTATTATATTATTATTCAAAAAAAAAATTATAAAATTTTAATAAAAACCATTTTTATTAGATTGCATGTGTTTTAATTTTTGCAAACAGAACAAAAAGTTCTCATACCAATTGGTCCTTTTCAGAGAGAACTAGCTAACATAAAAAAAAGTAATTCCTGACAAAAATACTCATACGGACGCAGCGAGATTTAAAACATAGGCTCGCCAAATTAAGTCGCAGCGTCTATGGATCACACCACGGGGCCACGGGGCAGACAACATTTAACGCGAAATAAACAATGCTTATGAAGAACAACATTGCTGTTTACACCTAATTAATTTGTTAGGTTAAGAAACCAAAAGATATAAGTAAACTCCTATAAAGTGAAATCGAAAACCAAGTTGATTCAATTGAAATCAAGCTTTTCGCATAAACCTTACCAATCTAATTTTTGAATATTAATATGCATTTTTATTTTATGTATTATTTTACGTATTTTACTGTACTTTTTTAAATTGACGACCCAATTGATGTTGAGAATTGAAATAAACTAATAATAGTTTGAATTAGCTACAATTAAATAAATGAATACAAAAATGCAAGCAAACATATATACAGTACATTATTTTTTAAATAGTGTTAACTACTTTTGAAGTTGCCTACAGTATAGACCAAACGAATAACAAAGTGTTAGAAATAATAGGTAGGTATATTGTTAAGGTAATATACAATATATTAAACAGACATGACCCTCAAACACTTAAAGAAGTACCTATTAGTATGTTAGAGTAAGCTAATTTACGACGCTTACATTACTTTAAAACATTTAAGATAACGACTGCAAAAAGTTGCTGGTACAAAAGAAATTTAAATGTTTAATTCACTTTAAGTGTGACCAGTTTTTATACCTAAAAACTCTATAAGCTTTAATAAATAATTGCAACTTTAAACATTTTAACATTTAAAACACGCTATTAGGTTTATATAGGTAAGCATTTTAAATTTACTACACCCACCCTAATTCCAACTACTCAAGTAAAAGACTCTTTTAATTAAAACTCAATTTCTTACAGTTAATCTTTTAAACATCTTTCAGTTAAACAATAGATTACTTATTTACTCCAACTATCCCCTTTTTTCAAACTTCAATGTTACGATCGCGTTATAATTACGCAATTGTCTCTCAACTTCAATTCTTCTCTTTTGTCGCGACCGACAATTTGGACATTTGTCTAGGGTAAACATTTTAATACCTCACGACTTTTTGACAGGTTGTTGGGAATTACAAAGATCTATGTTGACAACCTTTTATTTACTTTTTTTTTTATTTTGGATTGTGTTCGAAATTTTCACCGGGCATCGTGGCTCTCAATATTAAACGATGGATAGATTAACCTGTAAATATTGTAAACTATTTTTTTATATTGTTTTTAAGTTTTTAGGGTTCCGTAACTCAAAAAGGAAAAAAGGAACCCTTATAGGATCACTTTGCTGTCTGTCTGCCTGTCTTTCTGTCTGTCTGTCGCCGTAACGCGTGAAGGTATTAAGTTGAAATTAATATCAAACACTAATATTTACGTCCCCTTAAAGCTGTAAAACAAATCAAGCTTCTTAATCCACGCAATAATATAATACAGCTAAAAAATTACCATTTATTTGTTGCATATTTTAGCATTCAATCAAAACCTATGCGGTACTTCTCGACGTCCTAGAATCATGAAATTTGACATGAAGCAAGGTCTTACATCACAAATATAGGAAGAAATCCGAAATTCGGTAATTTGTAGTTATATCACATTAAAAAGCTCCTTTTACTCAAGAACGCGCGGAGGTATCAAGTTGAAATATATTTTTTTCACTCGCATAGATGTAATGACCTCTGTCATAGAGGAGCGCAACAGCAAATAATTATGCGCGTGCAACAGATATAAATATTGACCGGTCAGTGAACGAAATTCTTCCTGCTTAGCGTCCGTGCTATAAAGTCTACGGTCACTTTAAGCTGTTAAGAAAACAAGCTTCTAAGTCAATGCAATAAAAAAAATTTAATGACACAAAAAAATCAAAACCTTTGGGGTACCTCCCGTTGACCTAGAATCATGAGATTTGAGATGCCTAATTAGAAATCTAATATAACAGGATCTACAAACTTGAACTCCCGAGGGAAGATTTTTTATGTAGAAAAATAATACCTACCTAGACAATTTTCTGAAAGTAGTAACTCCTAAACTGTTTCGCCTTAACAATGTGATGATACTGTTTCGCCTTAACCACGTTAAATAATAATACATGCAGTAAGCCCACTATGTCTACGAGTTTAATAAACTAAATCAACTTCAACCATCAGAAGCTATATGTCATTTTTAGGATTCCGTACCCAAAGGGTAAAAAACGGGACTCTATTACTAAGACTTCGCTGTCCGTCCGTCCGTCTGTCACCAGGCTGTATCTTATGAACCGTGATAGTGAGACAGTTAAAATTTTACATAAGATGTATTTCTGTTGCCGCTATATAACAACAAATACACTACACAACCACTCCCATACAACAAACGAGATTATTTGCTCGATATTGATGACGGCAACATTTAGACGCTTGAAATATTCACAGAATATTTAGATATATAATCACTTTAAAAATAAATAATAAAATTAAAAAAAAAACAAATATTTATGGGGGGGTCCCATACAACATACGTGATTTTTTTTCCGTTTTTATAGATAATAATAGTACGAAACCCTTTGTGCGCGAGTACGACTCGGACTTGGCCGATTTTTTCTATGTAATTATTCGACTTCGCACGGGTGGACTGATATTTTTTTTCAGTGTGAGATGAACATAGAATGAATGTATCTTTTTTTTGTGGCTTTAGTTAAGTCAGAAGACTCAACTATATGTCATCTTTATGCATCAAATAGTAGTTTTTTTATTTGTTACAAATATTTTTTTATCCATAAACCTATTTTCATTTTTGCTCGAAAAAAGACAAAATATCCAATGTCGGTTGCGTCCGCTGCAAGGGGAGGCAGGGAGCTGACCCGGCACGGAACGGTTTTCTTTTAGTATTTTGTTTAGATTGACATTTTTTAAATTCGTAATATCTTTTGAATGGCATGTCCGATTTGAATAATTCAAAAATCGGCCAAGTGCGAGTCGGACTCGCGCACGAAGGGTTCCGTACTATTATCTACAAAAATGATCAAAAAAATCACGTATGTTGTATGGGAGCCCCCTTAAATATATTTTTTTCTGTTTTTTAGTATTTGTTGTTATAGCGGCAACAGAAATACATCTTCTGTGAAAAATTCAACTGTCTAACTATAACGGTTCATGAGATACAGCCTGGTGACAGACGGACGGACGGACAGCGAAGCCTTAGTAATAGGGTTCCTAATTACCTTTCAGGTAAGGAACCCTAAAAAGTAATTTACGGGTATTGAAACAGTCTTGAAATGATTTATTTAGATAAGGATTAATACAAAGGTATGGATAACATGGTTTGATATGTTCTTTATTGATGTAGAATATTTTTTTGTTCTAACATCAATATTTTCCGCAGCGCATTCGATGAAAGACATTTTGCTATTTTTGCACCTTGGGTTACATTATTGAAGTTTTAGTAGGGATCCCTAATTTTTCCGAGTAATAAATAATTAATAATGTTATTTAGAGATAATTAAGCATTCTTATGGTGAAAGAATTTTTGCAACCGGTCTAGTAGTTTTTGAGTTTATTCGTTACAAACTAACAAAAATACAAATCTTTCCTCTTTATAATATAAGTGTAGATTTCCATTTGTGCAACTGAAGGTACGCTTAGCATCATCGCAAACATCGTCTGATCGCAATCAGCCTGCATATTGGATTTCATGACGCACGCCGCCATTTTGTGCAGTCTCTTAATTGCCTCTTAATGCACAATTGCCTAAGTTTAACCGCTGCTTAATTTCTTGTTTGGCACCGGTTACTTTCACAAGAGCACGCTTCATCAATTTGCATCGCCGACAAAGGGCGCGATGCACTTCAACTGCTGGCCTGTTCTCGCTCGTCACGGCCTTGCCTAGCTGTCAGTGACGTAAGCTGCTGCCGGCCATCTCCAGAATCCTGATACCAGCGATACCAGTGTCTTAGTGTTTTATTTGTGCCTAAAAGTAGGACAGTGCGTTCGTGTGTGTGTAATGTAACTTGTCCTATTTTAAACGGTCGATGAACATTTCAACAAAACCGACCATTTACACCAGGGATGTAGCGGATGCAGAATTTTTCACAACCGCAAAGCGATGCAGATTTTTCTAGTCTTACATTCACTTATATGGATGCGAATCTCATTTTCTTTTGGTATACTTAGTTAAATTACATGAATACAATAAAAAATTACAAATTTTTGTTACCTTTTATGAACAAGTAATTACTCATATTACTCATTTTTTGTATGAAAATTTAAATAATAGTGCATTGCATTCAATAAACGCAATATCATTAAAAATATTTCTTAAATAAGCGCGTCGAAACACCAAACAAATAATAGATTAAAAATATTAAAAAAAATCTAAACAAATAAAACAAACGTGTTAAATCTTGTATAAAATGAATTATCTTCCTTTCGTTAATCAGCGAATCAGAAACCAAACATGCGCACGACCCGGCCCCGTCTTCCAATTTCTTGTCACAACTTGCACTTGCATCCTCAAAAGCCCCGGATGCGAATGCAAATTTTCGCAAAATCCCTGTTTTACTAAATCGCGTGCATTTATTATTACTTAAACTGGCAATGAGCGACGACGTCTACGATTTGCTAAGTCTATTTAATTATTTTTAAACAACCTGCTCGACAATGTCCAACTATGCAGCAGAAACGAACGAGCGCACCGTTGGTTATTGGTTTAATCGCTTTCGTAGTGATAACTTCGTCCTGAAGGATAAATCGAAAGAGAGACCAGCCATTAAGGAACACAACGTTAAATTAAAGGTGGTGGTGGAAGCCCATCCGTGTCAAACTACCAACAAATAAGCAATATTAACTCACAATATTGAATTATTTGCAGCAAACCGGTAATATTAAAAATTTCTCCATAATAGAGCCAGAC
The DNA here is from genome assembly GCA_946406115.1 of Apoda limacodes. NCBI lineage: Eukaryota > Metazoa > Arthropoda > Insecta > Lepidoptera > Limacodidae > Apoda > Apoda limacodes. The sequence goes on from OX291559.1 coordinate 18,393,708, forward strand.
CTTCCACTACACTTGCAACAGTTTCAATACTACAAGAAGTGCAGTAAGAAATCATCCGTCATCCTCCATACTCACCTGGCCTTGCAACAATTGACTGCAACTTATTCCGTAATTTAGACATTTTTTTCCACGGAAAAATATATGTTTCCAGGAACCAGTACAAAATGTCTTGAAACAGTTTGTGGAGTCCAGGCCCACAGAGTTTATTAAAAAAAGGTTTGAACGATTTGATAAAATCAATATATATATTACCCTACAAAAAAATATTGCTAATTTTGAAAAAAAGGCAGTTTCATACTTTAATCCCTTATTGGGCTTCAATCTATGTAATTAAAAATGTAAATGCTTAGCGTTGGTAAGCGTATCACTTATGAACGGCTGGAATTTTTTGGATAAATACCATTATTTATAGTGCGAACTAGACATTAAGGAGAAAAAAATGGGAAATTTGCCCGAAAATAGAAAATTTGGAGAAAACTAAAAGATTTCGTTTAACAGGTGATTGTAAAATTATGCGTGAATCAAGCCAAGTAACAAAGTAACCAAAAATCGTTCAGTTGTTTATTTTCAGTTAATTTGTGATTTAGTTACTCACCAGCAAGTTTTATATACAAACGAATTGAGAGTGTTGACTCCCTCGCAGCCTAGTTGGTGGCGTCACCGGCTGCTGTGCAGAGGGTGTTAATTATAATTAAATCTTCAAATAATAAAGTGGACTGTATGCGAATTAAAATAAAAGAAAATAAAATAAAAGGGAATTTGGAAATTAAAGGAGAGTGCACTAACCTTCAGTTAATCCTTCAGGCGGTGATACACTTTCATATGCGAGCGATCAGCTGTACTGAGATATTTGAGTAGGTAAACACACGCGGCGAGTATCGATCATATGGTTGCTGTCATTGTACTGATGACGATGGCAAATTTTTATGCTTGCGGTCTTCAAGACGGCTCATGCCCTCTGTCGCGATGTAGGTGCACCACAAGGATAGGTCAGGTGGGTACTAGAATCGCAGTCCATTTCTAATCAATTGTACATGTGTACGTAATGTTAATATTAAGTTAGAGATGGCGTTAACATTTCCACCCGGCCTTAAAGGGTCACCTTTAAATAAACTATCATAATTATACATACCATACAATCATAAAATATTAGAATATATAATTTGCGTATAAATGAATAGCGATAAATTAACTTATATTAAATTTAATCAAATAAATAAATGTATTTATAACAATAATTATATAGTAATTTATACCTATTATTATATTCTACTGAGTTGGAAGCGGACATAAGCGTACAACCGGTCTAAGGTATGTACTCTTAGCAGTCTTGACAGAGACTACGCAGATAACTCCATCTTTAGAAGGGTGAACCTTCTCGACAATCGCCAAAGGCCAAGCTAGAGGAGGCACGTTATCGGTAATAATAACTACCACTGTTCCCGGAACTATGGGGACACTGGGGGTGTTCCAATTCTCTCTAACTTGAAGTCCCTGCAAATACTCGATTCTCCATCGCTCCCAAAACGACTGTACGAGTTTGTCTAGAAGCGAGTGTCTATTGAGCAAACTGAGATTTTCAGACTGTATTAAAGGGGCAGGCAGAGAACACAAAGGCGAGGTATGCAAGAAATGACTTGGTGTTAAGGCTGTCGGCTCGGCAGGGTCCGAGCTAAGAACTGTGAGCGGTCTTGAGTTCAGTAGACATTCTATCTGAACTACAATCGTAATTAGCTCCTCGTACGACAGGAGCTGTTGTCCAATGACCTTAAAAAAATGGTTTTTAATAATTTTGACCATACTCTCCCAACAACCGCCAAAATGCGGTGCGTTTGGGCAATTGAATTTCCAATTTATGCGATTTTCCGTTAGTTCCTCTTCAAATCGCGAGCGATATTCTTTATTTAAAATTTGTATAAATCGCGTAAATAAGCACTACTGCCTTGAAAGTTACTACCGTTATCAGAGAAAAGGCACCCTACGGGACCGCGGCGTGCGAGAAATCTTTTTAGTGCAGCCAAGAAACTCACCGTACTAAGATCTGTAGCTACCTCAATGTGGACAGCGCGAGTAGTAAGGCATGTGAACACACAGAAATAGCCCTTTTGGCTGTGCGTTCCGCGGCGACGAATCGGAGTGTATAAAATAGGGCCGGCATAATCGCAACCCGTATGAGTGAACGGTTTTATAACCTGCCTAGCGCGAGTGTTAGGTAAGTCAGCCATTAGCGGATAAGCGGGACGAGGTGACATCCGGAAGCACCTAACACATCGGTACACTCTTTGCCGTATTATACGGCGAGCAGACAATATCCAAAACTTCTGTCTTAATAAAGACATTAAGTGTTCTGGCCCGGCGTGTAAATACTTTTTATGGTAATAATCGATCAGTATATTAATGATATGGTCATGACGCGGTAATATTATTGGGTGTTTATTATTAAACGATAACTCGGAGTTATTAAGGCGGCCACCGACTCTAATCAGTCCTTCGTGTAAAAAAGGACGCAATTTATTTATTGTAACAGAACATAATTTTTCTGTTTTTAAATTAATGATTTCTTCTGCGAAATACTTATTTTGTAAAACAATAAGTAATTTATTTTCAGCGAATTCTAAGTCACTGACAGTGACAGAGGCAGATACACGATTGGGCAAAAGTTTTAGAAATCTGTACATATAAACAATAACCCGCAAAAGCTTACTCCAGGAAGACATGCGTTGAGCGAGGTCATAAATAATAGAATCATTCTCTGGAGTAATAACTGAGTGAAAAAATAGCTTTTGTTCCGGTATATCACCAGTAATTGGAGTGATAGCTTCATCGATTGGCCACTCTGAAGGATCCATAGAGGCCCATGAGGGTCCACGAAGCCACAGAGGGTGTGATAATAATTTCAGAGGGGTTATCCCGCGAGATAAGCTATCAGCTGGGTTCAGCAAACCAGGAACAAAGTGGTAACATTCAGGCGGAATATTTTCAGCTATTTGCACGACTCGATTTGCAACAAATTGTTGTCAACGGTGCGGAGAACTTTTGATCCAGTAAAGCGCGACCTTTGAATCAATGTAAGCGTAAACATTTGGCGAAAAGCGGTTACTATAATTGTTTAAAATTGTGCGTAGTAATTTTGACAATAAAACGGCTCCACAGAGCTCTAGTCGAGCAATAGTTAGCGGCGGTGAAGGAGCCACTTTCGATTTAGCACAAACCAGACGCACAGTGTTTTCTCCCGTGGCAGATTTAACATGTATATAAACTACTGCCCCGTAAGCGTTCTCGCTTGCATCTGAGAACCCGAGTAAAGTGACAGTGCTGCCATCTGAAATGCCTAAATGTCGCGGAATTTGAAAGGAATTAAGTACTGGGAGCTCGTCACAAAACGATTTCCACCTTTTTACGATATGTGGAGGAGGTACGTCATCCCAGTCAACCTTTAATTGCCAAAGTTGTTTAATTATTAGTTTGGCGTATAATATAGAGGGGGCGATAAAGCCCATGATATCCCACAATTTAGCTATTGTCGACAATATTGAACGCTTAGTATATTCAATACTATCTTGCGGCGAAAATTTAAAATAAAAATGGTCAGTGTCTGTAGACCAGTGTAAACCTAATATTTTATATTGAGCGGACTTATCAAATTCAACTTCTCTTGGAAGTTTATGTGACACGGGAATGCTCTCTAAAACGGTTGGTGAGTTACTATTCCACTTGACCAAGTCCCATTGAGCTTCTTTGAATAAATCTATCAGCTCCTTGGAAGCGGTGACTCCTTCTTCTTCAGTCTTTACGGAAAATGCAATATCATCCATATAAAGAGAAGTTGAAGCAATCTCGCTCGCAGAATGGTATTTAGAGCCGTCATCAGCGATTAGCTGTTGAACGGTGCGCAATGCATGAAAGGGACTAGATTTTACGCCGAAACAAACCCTATTTACGGTCCACTGGACCAGTGCGTCATTAGGACTAAAGCGGTACAAAATACGTTGATAGCGACGATCAGAATCCTTTACAATAATCTGCAAAAACTGCTGACGACAGTCAGCGGTCATAGCGACAGCATAAAGTCGAAAATTCAAAATTATTTGAAAAAGGTTGCCTTGAAGATTAGATCCAGTATGTAATACATCGTTCAATGAACGACCCGATGTTGTTTTACAACTAGCATCCAAGACAATGCGTAAGCGAGTAGAATTTTTGTCCTCTCGGATGACACCGTGGTGCGGGATAACGTATAGCGGGAGCAAAGTGCTCTCGGAGTCATCTGGAGGCGCGGGGGTTATGTAACCCTTTTCAATGTACTCTTTAATTACATCATCATAAGAAGCTCTTAGTGTAGGAGAAGCTTCGAGCTTGCGTTCGAGACACATAAAGCGTTTGCGAGCGATTTCAAGCGAATCGCCAAGCGAAAAAACGTCATCACAGAATGGCAAACGTACAATATATCGACCACTGTCCGGATCACGTTTAGTAGTCGCACGGTAAAATTCTTCACACTCAACGTCATCAGAGTGTTGAATAATCGCATGTGGAGGCTCCTCAAGCTCCCAAAATCTTTTAATTAATTTTTCAACAGGCTCTTGGACTACACAGCATGTGGCTAGAAAACCTGTGCGGTGCGGCGATAAAGTCGGTACGGACCCCATAATGATATAGCCCAATACCGTTTCTATAGCGGGAGGTGCTGACAGGTTACCTTCTACTATGTTAGGTAACAATAAATGCGGGAAAAGCGATGCACCAATTAAAGCGTCAATTTTACTAGGAGTCGCAAACGTATGATCGGAATGAGCGGAAACATCAATGAAAGCGGTTGGTAAGTTTTCAGTAATTCGTTCAACAACCATGGTTAAAATACTAAATTTTACCTTAGAATTAAAACGAGAACTAAACTCGAAACATACTGAACAATCACTAAAATTTTCTGAGCCACCGAAACCCCTTACTGCAATACGCGGTATTTGTTGTTGCTGTTCGCAACATTCCTTCGTAATAAAATTTGCTTGCGACGCTGTGTCAAGCAAAATTCTTAAAGAATGTTCATTATTAAAACGGTCGCGCGCAGTGACAACAGCCGTAGCAAGTAGAACTGTAGCACTGTACGATACATCTACGAGCGGCGTAGCATTCGCAGTCGTAGCGCGTGGCGTAGCACCAGCCGTCGAACATAGTATGACGTCAGAACGCGACCGAGGGACAGGCGCGGAAAGTATAGGCACAGGGTCTTATCCCAAAGAAAACAGAAATGATTTAAATTCATATCAATAGATGGCGTTGTGTGTATCGATTTGTTATTTAGGTTGTTGTTTTATTGAAAAATAAAAGTAACCGACCCTTAAAAATTATTGTTTTAGTATTAAAATGTCCCTTAAGCTAACAAAAATGAAGTAATGGGTGCGTTTATTAAATTTTCGAAATTTTACATAAATTGAATGAGGTCGTTGTACTTTAAGCGGCAATAAATTGAACTACGTGCCGGTTTAGTTAATAAATTTTAACTATTGATTGATAGATGACGCTGTTCGCATGTTCTGAGTTTGACAGCGACACACAACGGTGTCACTGAATAATATGAATATGTGTACTTACCCACCAAATATAAAAAAAAATGTTTGGTATCAACCCACTTAAATACTTAGATATTTAAGTTTAAAACGCACGCAAGCGTGAACTTCGACTTCATTAGAATTTGTTTCTTTTAGTTTTATCCTGGGTCAAATGCGTCAAGTTCTTAAAAAAATGTTTTGTGAAAAGGATAGCTCACTTTTAAAGAACAGCATGCCATCGTTCAAGTGGCTACTTTCGATGTGGAAACACTGCAGAAAACAGCGCTTACATTTTTAACCAATTTAAAAAAGGGAGGTTCTCAGTTTGACCCACATGTTTGTATGTTTGTTTGTCCGTGATTAGCTCGCGTTTGGCTGGACCGATTTTGATACGGTTGTCAGAAAAGTATTTGTTACATTCTGGAGAAGATTTTGGTATACAACAAATGGACACCCCGAGACATCGTCGTTTTCATCGATCTGTTAATAATTAAGCGGTGCATTAGTTTAACTCGACCGATTTTTGACAAAAATTTAGTACACCTACGAGGAAAACTAGTTAGTCACTTACATAAACGACGATTTTTCATAAACTAGCAAAACAGAAAGTAGGTATATTAAAAGTAGTTTTATTTTACTCATAAATAATTAAATACGATTTGATCTTTCTTTGACTTCACAAATATCATGAGTTATTTAGGAAATATATTGTCGTCTATTTAAGTGACTAGTTATTAATCTACTTCAAAAAAGGAGGAAGTTCCTTATTTCTCGAAATCTTTTTTTATGTATGTTTTTCGATTATTCGAAGTCGCCTTGACCGATTCGGAAAATTCTTGTTTGTTTGAAAGAGTATACTTCCCAGATGGTCCCATGGTCATCAGGTCAGGATATAATGATGTAATCCTGGAGAAATCGAGGGAACTCAAATTTTTATAGGCACACTTGAAGCGATTAGTGTAAGAGAAACTAAGCTAATAAGTCACTTAAAAGTAGGGATGTTCCGACTAGTCGGTAAAGCTGACCATCCGGCCACTTTCGTAGTCGGCGACAAGTTGGTGACTATTCGGCAAAGAGCGCCGACTAGGACTGCGACTGGGAGGAATTGTCTGTGGTCGAACATTTAATCATAGAACCTAGCTGAGGTATCAGGGTTGGTTGACATTATTGGTTGTTCATACTCGTAGTATTTTCTGTTTTTCCCTGCCCACCATGAGAAATTATCATTTGGCACTGCTTACATTTGATTTTAAGGAAATCATACAATTGTTCTAAAAAAAATCAATACACGAAACTTTCCGTTACACAAATAAACGAACGAACGAATAAACGAAATAAACAATACGAAGTCACAGATTATATAATACTATACCTACTAGGCGCAGTAAACAAAACATGTTTTGTTCGACCCGCTTGCAGGCGGCGGTTGCGACTTGAAGTCAGTTATTCTAAACTTGGCTGTCGGATAGAAATGCATATGTATAGCAAAGGTAAATGTAGCTTACTAGACCCCCTAACCACGTGACTGAATAACCCACCAGACTGATAGCTTAGAACAACGTTTCAAGAATCATACCTAAACTGCTAGTGTTTTCAACTGACACATTTAGTAAATTAAATCCCTCAATTCAATGTATGGAGCTACCCCTAAATTTTTTTTCTTAATTTCATTACAAATCTGTTTGGTGGTTAACATAAGACTTTCCTGTAAAATTTCATCACAATCTTCATATGCAGTTAGCGGAATTATAACGCTGTGACATACGGATAGAAGGAAGTTTATGATGGATTTATAAGGGACCTTTTTGCCATTTGGCTATGGAACCTTAACAAAGATCTCTGATTTAATTTGTATTGTAGTAGGGAGGTACCAATAATATAATTATGCATATACATTAATATATGCATGTTTATATGTATCATTATAATCGTAGGTACCTACCTACGTACCTACGTTTTTTAAGATTCACCTTCCTATTGTAATTATTTAGCCAACTAAAAATTAAAAATATAGGTATTTACCTGTCAAGAAATTTTTTAGGTCTGTAAATAGAAAATTTCCTTTTCGTGTCAGTGACAGGTCACGCAACATACCCCGTGCTTGTAGTAGTTAGTGCTCTCGCTAGCGCCGGTTGTTTGAAGCTATCAGTCTGTAGGTTTAGTCATGTGCCCTAACCAAATGTGCATTTCGACAATAGCTACGTTATTTTACGGAGTCACGGGCAAAAGCTAGTATAAAATATCTCAGGAATTTTAGATACCTAAACATTCAACCACCTTTCGGTCTCCTTCGTACGACTCTTTTGTACGTATTATTACATATATTGATGATAATACGAATTCATTTTAAAATTTTAATCTCAACACCCACTAAATACTAGCTACTAACACAAAAACATAGGATTTTCAAAAAAGAATTTAATCACAAAACATCTGTCATTAAATAATAATTTAACTTTTAGGTTTTTTACATCCCTGCGTTTGGTGAGAATCTTTTTATTAATAAACTATTTTAAATTATAAACCAGCCCAAAAACTTGTTATAAAATGTTATGCCCCTAAAATATTTTTTTAAATTTAATTTGCGATTTTCATATACCTACACTTAAAACTAATAAAACCCACCTTTTGGCCCTGTTATTTCGTACTTGTAAAAAGATTCCATCATTAAATATTTTTAATCTTAAACCTCAAAACCTAATTTCCTGTAAATTACCTGACGCAAACAAAGGAATTCGGTAGAAACTTTGAAACACCTTTGACGCCCTAATCCGTACCTGTTGTAAAAAATATAACGAAAAAAATGTACTGCTCCCAACTGTAGCGTTTTAGCTTTCGATTATAGTTTTATTATGTACCCACCTACTTTTACATATTTATACCTACATTTCGGATCGTTGCCGATTGGTTATAAAAATACTGTAAAACAATAGGTAGGTATTTATTTTCATGACATATCTTCATAAACATTTTTATTTTAAATTTGAATAACTAGTTGAAAAAATCTTATTTACTACTAACTACTAACATTACCTAGATAATATTTAATTGACTGAAATCTCTCAATACATTTACGTTCCCCGCCATCTATTGACTTCATAGAACTAGTTACAAGTATAATAGTAAGTATTCAACGAGAAACGCTAGATGTCGTTAGCTAATATTTCCGACCCGCTGCTACTTACGGCATCTAGCGGCTAAACCAAATAGCCCGAAAAATAGCCCGAGTTACGGCGGTCCCATTTCATTGTATGGGATGAGGCATCTGTACTAGTATAGTATTATATAATCTGTGGTATAGGTAATGACTCAGCAGATGCTATACAATTACACAGCGGCGGCGGCGGTGCAGCCGAGGTAGTTGTGGAGGTAGTTTGTGCGTGAGTAAAATTGTTCGTTTCTCGGTTGAAATGTAATAACGTGTGATGTTTTAACTTACAAGCGCGGCAACTCGAATTAGAGTTGCATGACGAAGCCCTGTGTCTAATGCTTAAACAGTTGACACAAGCATTACACTCTTTGACAGTTTTGAACCTGTCCTCCGGTGTCATTTTGTTAAATGCGGGACATTTAAACAAGTGTTGATGTACAATATTTGTACATAAACATTTTTGAGCGTTAACAGCGGCGGAGGGAGACTCGATCGCAACGTAAGCCTGATAGTTTGGTGCCGAGGTTGTAGCTATATTGTTTACGCGGCGGTCGTTCGACCTTTTATTGTTGCTACTCATCGAAAAATAACCGGTTGAGGACGTGCGCTGTAATATTTTAGACTGGGTTTGAACAAATTCAATTAAGTCATTGAAAGTAGGAGTTCCTGAGGATTTGTTGTTCATTTCAAATGTACGAACTGTCTCAGGGTCTAGTTTTTTAAGCGCAACGTGTAATATTATCAAATCGGCGAGATCATCAACATTTAAATTTTTTAAGGCACGGACTGCATTAATAAATCTATCGGAAAACATGTCAAAATTGTTAGGGGACGCGTTGGTTAAAGGTTTAAAGTCAAACATTTGATTTAAGTACGTGGAGGCTAGCATGCGTTTATCTTCATATTTATCAACGAGCGTTTGCCAAATCAGCTGGTAATTGTCCGCGCTCGGTGTGACGCCGACGCAGGCAGACTGCGCTTTGCCCGATAATTTTCCCAATAAATAATATAATTTCTCAGCATTTGAGAGCGATGGGTTATCATGTATAGTGGACTTAAAATTAGCATAAAATAATGGCCAAGAGCGAATATCACCAGAAAAACTAACTAGCTCGATAGGCGGTAAAGAAGGTTTACTTCTCTGAGGAATATCAGAATGTTGAGGATTGGTTTCGTTATGCTTATCAATTACAAATTTTATTTGACAATATAATTCTTCAAATGAAATAAGGCTCTTAAAATTTGGTGTAGCCTTTGGGTAAACCTTTAGCATACGCGAATTATATTCGTCTAGTACTTGCATATATTCAGAACGAATGGCGGCAATATTACTGCATTTACTAAGAAACGTTTCCTTATTTAAAGTTTTTGACGAATCATAAATATTTTGCAAGTATTCAAAAAGAACACTGCGTTTTGCTTCCAACATCAGTAAGGAAAAATCCTCAGTTTCCTCAATATCTTTATTTTGAGGTTTAGACATTGTGCGTATTTAATAGGCAAGTTGACAAAATTAAAATATTAATATTTATTTAAGGTAGCGGTAGGTATGCGTGCGAGTAACTTGATAAAACGGCGCGGTTGCTTCAACGGTCTTCACTTTCAAACGTTTAAAACTAAACGTGGCGTGTCAGCAAAAGGCTTGAGTACTTATAACCGCAATCGAAGCAATTTGTTTTCACCAACTTATTCACATATAAATAATGAAATGTACAATGTATATGAATATTTCGAATGTCGATATAATTACATATAATTACATATAAATGTATAGGTATATTTTAGATGTAAAATACGCAACGCAATGTTGCAGCGCGGAATAAAACACTTATTAGATAAATAAAGGCGACCTAATAAGGGCGGGTAAATTATCCGGCTCGAAGGACCAAAAATGTTAATTATAATTAAATCTTCAAATAATAAAGTGGACTGTATGCGAATTAAAATAAAAGAAAATAAAATAAAAGGGAATTTGGAAATTAAAGGAGAGTGCACTAACCTTCAGTTAATCCTTCAGGGCGTAGATACACTTTCATATGCGAGCGATCAGCTGTACCACAGATTATATAATACTATACTAGTACAGATGCCTCATCCCATACAATGAAATGGGACCGCCGTAACTCGGGCTATTTTTTGGGCTATTTGGTTTAGCCGCTAGATGCCGTAAGTAGCAGCGGGTCGGAAATATTAGCTAACGACATCTAGCGTTTCTCGTTGAATACTTACTATTATACTTGTAACTAGTTCTATGAAGTCAATAGATGGCGGGGAACGTAAATGTATTGAGAGATTTCAGTCAATTAAATATTATCTAGGTAATGTTAGTAGTTAGTAGTAAATAAGATTTTTTCAACTAGTTATTCAAATTTAAAATAAAAATGTTTATGAAGATATGTCATGAAAATAAATACCTACCTATTGTTTTACAGTATTTTTATAACCAATCGGCAACGATCCGAAATGTAGGTATAAATATGTAAAAGTAGGTGGGTACATAATAAAACTATAATCGAAAGCTAAAACGCTACAGTTGGGAGCAGTACATTTTTTTCGTTATATTTTTTTACAACAGGTACGGATTAGGGCGTCAAAGGTGTTTCAAAGTTTCTACCGAATTCCTTTGTTTGCGTCAGGTAATTTACAGGAAATTAGGTTTTGAGGTTTAAGATTAAAAATATTTAATGATGGAATCTTTTTACAAGTACGAAATAACAGGGCCAAAAGGTGGGTTTTATTGGTTTTAAGTGTAGGTATATGAAAATCGCAAATTAAATTAAAAAAAATATTTTAGGGGCATAACATTTTATAACAAGTTTTTGGGCTGGTTTATAATTTAAAATAGTTTATTAATAAAAAGATTCTCACCAAACGCAGGGATGTAAAAAACCTAAAAGTTAAATTATTATTTAATGACAGATGTTTTGTGATTAAATTCTTTTTTGAAAATCCTATGTTTTTGTGTTAGTAGCTAGTATTTAGTGGGTGTTGAGATTAAAATTTTAAAATGAATTCGTATTATCATCAATATATGTAATAATACGTACAAAAGAGTCGTACGAAGGAGACCGAAAGGTGGTTGAATGTTTAGGTATCTAAAATTCCTGAGATATTTTATACTAGCTTTTGCCCGTGACTCCGTAAAATAACGTAGCTATTGTCGAAATGCACATTTGGTTAGGGCACATGACTAAACCTACAGACTGATAGCTTCAAACAACCGGCGCTAGCGAGAGCACTAACTACTACAAGCACGGGGTATGTTGCGTGACCTGTCACTGACACGAAAAGGAAATTTTCTATTTACAGACCTAAAAAATTTCTTGACAGGTAAATACCTATATTTTTAATTTTTAGTTGGCTAAATAATTACAATAGGAAGGTGAATCTTAAAAAACGTAGGTACGTAGGTAGGTACCTACGATTATAATGATACATATAAACATGCATATATTAATGTATATGCATAATTATATTATTGGTACCTCCCTACTACAATACAAATTAAATCAGAGATCTTTGTTAAGGTTCCATAGCCAAATGGCAAAAAGGTCCCTTATAAATCCATCATAAACTTCCTTCTATCCGTATGTCACAGCGTTATAATTCCGCTAACTGCATATGAAGATTGTGATGAAATTTTACAGGAAAGTCTTATGTTAACCACCAAACAGATTTGTAATGAAATTAAGAAAAAAAATTTAGGGGTAGCTCCATACATTGAATTGAGGGATTTAATTTACTAAATGTGTCAGTTGAAAACACTAGCAGTTTAGGTATGATTCTTGAAACGTTGTTCTAAGCTATCAGTCTGGTGGGTTATTCAGTCACGTGGTTAGGGGGTCTAGTAAGCTACATTTACCTTTGCTATACATATGCATTTCTATCCGACAGCCAAGTTTAGAATAACTGACTTCAAGTCGCAACCGCCGCCTGCAAGCGGGTCGAACAAAACATGTTTTGTTTACTGCGCCTAGTAGGTATAGTATTATATAATCTGTGACTTCGTATTGTTTATTTCGTTTATTCGTTCGTTCGTTTATTTGTGTAACGGAAAGTTTCGTGTATTGATTTTTTTTAGAACAATTGTATGATTTCCTTAAAATCAAATGTAAGCAGTGCCAAATGATAATTTCTCATGGTGGGCAGGGAAAAACAGAAAATACTACGAGTATGAACAACCAATAATGTCAACCAACCCTGATACCTCAGCTAGGTTCTATGATTAAATGTTCGACCACAGACAATTCCTCCCAGTCGCAGTCCTAGTCGGCGCTCTTTGCCGAATAGTCACCAACTTGTCGCCGACTACGAAAGTGGCCGGATGGTCAGCTTTACCGACTAGTCGGAACATCCCTACTTTTAAGTGACTTATTAGCTTAGTTTCTCTTACACTAATCGCTTCAAGTGTGCCTATAAAAATTTGAGTTCCCTCGATTTCTCCAGGATTACATCATTATATCCTGACCTGATGACCATGGGACCATCTGGGAAGTATACTCTTTCAAACAAACAAGAATTTTCCGAATCGGTCAAGGCGACTTCGAATAATCGAAAAACATACATAAAAAAAGATTTCGAGAAATAAGGAACTTCCTCCTTTTTTGAAGTAGATTAATAACTAGTCACTTAAATAGACGACAATATATTTCCTAAATAACTCATGATATTTGTGAAGTCAAAGAAAGATCAAATCGTATTTAATTATTTATGAGTAAAATAAAACTACTTTTAATATACCTACTTTCTGTTTTGCTAGTTTATGAAAAATCGTCGTTTATGTAAGTGACTAACTAGTTTTCCTCGTAGGTGTACTAAATTTTTGTCAAAAATCGGTCGAGTTAAACTAATGCACCGCTTAATTATTAACAGATCGATGAAAACGACGATGTCTCGGGGTGTCCATTTGTTGTATACCAAAATCTTCTCCAGAATGTAACAAATACTTTTCTGACAACCGTATCAAAATCGGTCCAGCCAAACGCGAGCTAATCACGGACAAACAAACATACAAACATGTGGGTCAAACTGAGAACCTCCCTTTTTTAAATTGGTTAAAAATGTAAGCGCTGTTTTCTGCAGTGTTTCCACATCGAAAGTAGCCACTTGAACGATGGCATGCTGTTCTTTAAAAGTGAGCTATCCTTTTCACAAAACATTTTTTTAAGAACTTGACGCATTTGACCCAGGATAAAACTAAAAGAAACAAATTCTACTGAAGTCGAAGTTCACGCTTGCGTGCGTTTTAAACTTAAATATCTAAGTATTTAAGTGGGTTGATACCAAACATTTTTTTTTATATTTGGTGGGTAAGTACACATATTCATATTATTCAGTGACACCGTTGTGTGTCGCTGTCAAACTCAGAACATGCGAACAGCGTCATCTATCAATCAATAGTTAAAATTTATTAACTAAACCGGCACGTAGTTCAATTTATTGCCGCTTAAAGTACAACGACCTCATTCAATTTATGTAAAATTTCGAAAATTTAATAAACGCACCCATTACTTCATTTTTGTTAGCTTAAGGGACATTTTAATACTAAAACAATAATTTTTAAGGGTCGGTTACTTTTATTTTTCAATAAAACAACAACCTAAATAACAAATCGATACACACAACGCCATCTATTGATATGAATTTAAATCATTTCTGTTTTCTTTGGGATAAGACCCTGTGGCTGTACTGAGATATTTGAGTAGGTAAACACACGCGGCGAGTATCGATCATATGGTTGGTGTCATTGTACTGATGACGATGGCAAATTTTTATGCTTGCGGTCTTCAAGACGGCTCATGCCCTCTGTCGCGATGTAGGTGCACCACAAGGATAGGTCAGGTGGGTACTAGAATCGCAGTCCATTTCTAATCAATTGTAGATGTGTACGTAATGTTAATATTAAGTTAGAGATGGCGTTAACAGAGGGTGTGAGTTCGTTTCTCGTACTGGACGAACATTTATGTGATAAACATTTGTGTTTGTATTGATGCATTTATATATTATATACATGTATTTACAAAAGAAAGTAATATATATGTTTTTGTATCTGTTGTCTAGGATCCATAACACAAGCTTTCCTTACTTTAGGGCCAGACGGCACTGTGTTTAATGTCCAAAAATAAAGAAAATGTGTTAAATAATCTAATTCTGTTCTAAAAAGTGTAATAACATTCTTTAGTTTCTTTTAAATGAATAATAAAATGGAGCAAAGGGTAATTAAATGTACGTTCTTAACTCAAGTAATAAATATTCGTATTTCGTAAATAAACTGAATGTCTACTTGTCGCTGTCAATGTACGCGTTTGCAAATTTATGTTTCTCATTTAGGACATTTAAATTAATACTGTATCCATACTAACATTATAAATGCAAAAGTAACTCTGGCTGTCTGCCTGTCTGTAACGCTTAAACTGCTGTACCAATTTAGATGAAATTTGGTATTGAAATAGTTATGCCGTCTTTACGATAAACGTACTACGTATGTTGAGACACTTTTCGAGAAAAACTAGTTAATTATTTTTATATTGTTCGTATTTTCGGAACTACATGAGATACCAAAATTCAAGAGGTCCCAAAACAAAGAGAAGAGTTTCTAGAATACAAAAAATACAAAGGTATATAAATAAACATAAGGGTGGACTACATAACTTAAAAAAGGTACTTATCACTAGCAGCCTTTTTTACTTTTAGCCCATGATAAATAGTCATAAACGCATCGATTACCCTACTTGAGGCATTTATGCTAACGTTTACCACAACTATTGCACGCCTCATAAGCGGAGCGGTGAGGTAGTGCTCTACTCTCGACATGTCAAAAAACCCAGTCTTTCGAAACTTAAGTGACGTATTTTTTTTTTAATATAACACTTACAGGATAATATGAGTGCACTAATATGAAGTTAAATAATCTGTCTAGCACATATGTTACATAAACAATTAATTTGTTTAATATAATAAATAATAACATTAAAACTAATCATTCTTGGAGTCCGTGAGTCTGTGTTTATGTGACCATGTATGTGGCAGAGAAATTGGTCAAAAAATTCATCTTACCGGAATACTTTTGTTTTTAATATAGGTCTTATAGTTTCGGAAAAAAGTGGCTGTGACATACGGACGGACAGACAGACAGACATGACGAATCTATAAGGGTTCCGTTTATTGCCATTTGGCTACGGAACCCTAAAAATGGCTTAGTTTAAAGAGATAATAAAAAGTTTTGGTAACAACTTTTCATTCAAAGTAATTTATTTCTGTAAAAATAAATGTTCTCTAGACAAGTAATACATACTATGCTTTTAAGATTACACAACACATTAATTAAAAAAACATATCCAAAATCAAAACGTAACAGATAATAATTATTATTATAAGGTACATTTAATCGTTACATTTACGTATACAAAATAGGTATAAGATAACCTATTACGATACAATATGGCAGTTTTGTTTTATCCAAGAAAATATTATAAAGGTACAATATTAATGTAGGTAACTGACTTTTTTTTTACTATGAAAAAAAAACAAACAACCGTATTAACTTATCTTAGTAAGACGTGTAAATAAAATGTGTGTTTACACATATATAACTAGATATTGTGTATTTGGTGGCCTGGTTCCTGCGTGATTGATGGTAACAGATGTACACTACAGCCCCACGTGTAAGGGCCCTCTTACAGCCCACTAGCGTCGCCATTTGATATCCTCAATTTTCTTTTCGTAAAAAATTAATTTCTAAAATCCAAATGTTGGAAATATAAAACTAGTCTTAGCTAATTTTAGAAGGTTTTATACAGTTTCTAAATAATATCTATTCTGAAAGTTTTTTTGCAGAAATGCCAACTACAACTCACAGAGAGGATATCTAATGGCGGCGCTAGTTAGCTGCTATAAGCCCCTTAAAAACGTTCGTTGGCGTACTATAAGTACCCAGTCTTACAGTTTAAGTTATGTCGAAAAAAAAACGTTACATACGTTTTGAGATTTTATTAAAATGTATGTTTAGCTTTAAGTATTTTAGTTATATACCACACTAGCTAACCGGGCAGACGCTGTCCTGTATGTTACCGACTGCAGCGCCATCTGCGGGGCTGATTTGTGAATCTAAACCACCCGCTACCCAAACGCATACAAAAAAAATCATTCAAATCGGTCCAGCCGTTTAGGAGGAGTACAGTGACATACACACGTACAGTAGAATTATATACATATATAAAGAAGATAAACTAGTTAATTTATTCGTTGCAGACAGAAATCATCAGCTCACTCCGTCCATTATAACTATTACCGCCAAGCGAACAATTTTCACTCTGTTTGCAGTAACAAGACTTTTGCCGAAGGAAATAATGACTATACCTTCCTACACTTCGTAAAAACCATGTTAAATTTTTTTTTAGTTTACAAAAAGCGACCTTGTTACATTTTCATTAGAGAATGGTAGTAATAACGCGAACTAGAGTTTAAAATAGGGACTTAATAAAATAATGTATATTCTTTTAAAAAGGCTACTACTCAAAGATGACTTATACGTCTAGATACCGTGTTCAGGCACACAGAACGAGCCAATCCGAGTACCTGAATTTACAGGTACTTGCCGTCACACAACTTTATAATACGTAATCCAATCCCTATTTAGTCTAAGACGTAATATGTGCGTCGACGCGAACTGTGCTCCCGCGTAATGTTATAAAAATGGTGGTTTGTGCAATAAAATTGTGTAGAAACTATTGGCAAAAAACCGGCCAAGTACGAGTTGGACGCGCGCACCTTGGGTTCCGTACCTACCACCATTTATATAATCTACAAATACAAACAAAAATATTTTTATATTTGAGTTTATTGAATGAAAGGTAAATTGCGGTTTACGATTTATGACGTATTAAAAAAAACTACTTACTGGATCTCGTTATTTTCGGTGGAAGATTGCATGGTAATGTACATCATATATTTTTGTTTGATTTATCATTCTCTTATTTTAGAAGTTACAGGGGGGAAATGGATTTCGCAGTCCATTTCTAATCAATTGTAGATGTGTACGTAATGTTAATATTAAGTTAGAGATGGCGTTAACAGAGGGTGTGAGTTCGTTTCTCGTACTGGACGAACATTTATGTGATAAACATTTGTGTTTGTATTGATGCATTTATATATTATATACATGTATTTACAAAAGAAAGTAATATATATGTTTTTGTATCTGTTGTCTAGGATCCATAACACAAGCTTTCCTTACTTTAGGGCCAGACGGCACTGTGTTTAATGTCCAAAAATAAAGAAAATGTGTTAAATAATCTAATTCTGTTCTAAAAAGTGTAATAACATTCTTTAGTTTCTTTTAAATGAATAATAAAATGGAGCAAAGGGTAATTAAATGTACGTTCTTAACTCAAGTAATAAATATTCGTATTTCGTAAATAAACTGAATGTCTACTTGTCGCTGTCAATGTACGCGTTTGCAAATTTATGTTTCTCATTTAGGACATTTAAATTAATACTGTATCCATACTAACATTATAAATGCAAAAGTAACTCTGGCTGTCTGCCTGTCTGTAACGCTTAAACTGCTGTACCAATTTAGATGAAATTTGGTATTGAAATAGTTATGCCGTCTTTACGATAAACGTACTACGTATGTTGAGACACTTTTCGAGAAAAACTAGTTAATTATTTTTATATTGTTCGTATTTTCGGAACTACATGAGATACCAAAATTCAAGAGGTCCCAAAACAAAGAGAAGAGTTTCTAGAATACAAAAAATACAAAGGTATATAAATAAACATAAGGGTGGACTACATAACTTAAAAAAGGTACTTATCACTAGCAGCCTTTTTTACTTTTAGCCCATGATAAATAGTCATAAACGCATCGATTACCCTACTTGAGGCATTTATGCTAACGTTTACCACAACTATTGCACGCCTCATAAGCGGAGCGGTGAGGTAGTGCTCTACTCTCGACATGTCAAAAAACCCAGTCTTTCGAAACTTAAGTGACGTATTTTTTTTTTAATATAACACTTACAGGATAATATGAGTGCACTAATATGAAGTTAAATAATCTGTCTAGCACATATGTTACATAAACAATTAATTTGTTTAATATAATAAATAATAACATTAAAACTAATCATTCTTGGAGTCCGTGAGTCTGTGTTTATGTGACCATGTATGTGGCAGAGAAATTGGTCAAAAAATTCATCTTACCGGAATACTTTTGTTTTTAATATAGGTCTTATAGTTTCGGAAAAAAGTGGCTGTGACATACGGACGGACAGACAGACAGACATGACGAATCTATAAGGGTTCCGTTTATTGCCATTTGGCTACGGAACCCTAAAAATGGCTTAGTTTAAAGAGATAATAAAAAGTTTTGGTAACAACTTTTCATTCAAAGTAATTTATTTCTGTAAAAATAAATGTTCTCTAGACAAGTAATACATACTATGCTTTTAAGATTACACAACACATTAATTAAAAAAACATATCCAAAATCAAAACGTAACAGATAATAATTATTATTATAAGGTACATTTAATCGTTACATTTACGTATACAAAATAGGTATAAGATAACCTATTACGATACAATATGGCAGTTTTGTTTTATCCAAGAAAATATTATAAAGGTACAATATTAATGTAGGTAACTGACTTTTTTTTTACTATGAAAAAAAAACAAACAACCGTATTAACTTATCTTAGTAAGACGTGTAAATAAAATGTGTGTTTACACATATATAACTAGATATTGTGTATTTGGTGGCCTGGTTCCTGCGTGATTGATGGTAACAGATGTACACTACAGCCCCACGTGTAAGGGCCCTCTTACAGCCCACTAGCGTCGCCATTTGATATCCTCAATTTTCTTTTCGTAAAAAATTAATTTCTAAAATCCAAATGTTGGAAATATAAAACTAGTCTTAGCTAATTTTAGAAGGTTTTATACAGTTTCTAAATAATATCTATTCTGAAAGTTTTTTTGCAGAAATGCCAACTACAACTCACAGAGAGGATATCTAATGGCGGCGCTAGTTAGCTGCTATAAGCCCCTTAAAAACGTTCACCGGATGCCCCGACCGCCGCGCTAGCACGTCGCGTTTACGCCGAGCAATCACAGCAACGAAAACTTTCGCAGTTCTGGTACCGCACATTTGTCTCTTTAGTTGTCTGTGCAGTGAATCCTCATTTTAGTTTTAGACTTCTTTAAATAAAAAAATGGCAAATGGTAAAAAAAAGAAAAGAGTGTTTTCAGCTGCTGCTTCATCCACATAAACTGTGGCTTTTGCAACATAAGGGGTACTCACGATAATCTTAACGCAGCTCACCACCACCTAGAGACTGCGCAGCCGACCATCTTCTTTTTAACGGAGACATAGATATATTTAGGTCGATAAATCATACCTACACTATCCCGGCTATTGTGGGTGCATGTAGATCACGGTGTTCACACTCGTATGTATGCTTGCCTCTACAGGTCTCACAGCGGTGACCCAGACGTGACTTGACTTTTCAGGCACCTAAATTTAACGACTGTCAAAGTTCTAGAGCAATATCCCACAGCAGAACTAGTTATTTTAGGAGACTAACGCCCGCCATCGTGAGTGGTTCAGTTGTCGAACCAATAACTATGCAGGGATATCTGCTCATGAATTTACTCTGACATATGAATTCTCTCAGCTGGTACTTTCACGTTAATGGAACACATGAAGTCCTGCTAAGTTTTCGTTCGCCATTGTAAAAAAGAAACCAACGAGCAGAATAAATAAACTTCATAGGTACGCTACAAACGCAGGTGCTTCGGCGTGATTGAATTGGAGACATGGGATCCTTACGGGAACAATCTCGGCGTATTTGGGTATTAATAGCGCATTAATTTGCTCACTAAGAGTTGGTGATCATTTACTACATTCGGTCTTTGATTACAATTTAAAGTGCAATCATGACTTAAACCGCTACAACCATTGTAATTTTAGACTTCCTTTTTTGGTACATGTTTCTTTTTTTTTGGTGTTTAGTATTTTTTTTGGTGCCAAATATATTTAATCCCATTAATATATATGGGAGAGGGGCTATAGGGAAAGAAGATTCGTCAGCTAGTCTTAGATAAAAAATACCTTAGAGTTTGTCATATAAGTTTATTTAGAGCTTATGAAGAGCAGAAAGCTCCAATTATTTAAAATTTGTAAGTGCTGAAGACAAGTAGTGCTTAAACCAATTAAAATAAGGACCATTTCCGGGCACTGTTTGCTCCGTTACGTTCACTTATACGTAACTATGTTTATCAATTATCCATCGAACTGCCATTGTCGCCACTGTCCATATCGTCACTACTGCCGCCCTTCATTTTAAACATATTCATTAACTGCTGCAAAGGATGCATACCTGTTTAAGAAATATAATTTTTAGTAACTGCATGCATTACCGAACGCTTTGGTTATGAATTGAGTTCCATGATTTTGTCTAAGGCCTACAGTATAGAGTAAGAAAGGATTGATTAGTTTTCTAATGGGCCAGGAAAAATCGTGAGTAATGCCCCCGGTCTTGCAACCGTCCATAAACTTTGGTGACCGCTACACAACAGGAAAACTGCACGCCTTGGTGCCACCTAGGTAGTAAATAAAATGCTAAATATTTTAGAACTGAACTAACTTTTCGGTCCGTTAATGTTTGCAATAGAAATAAAATTAGTTAGGTACAACGAAACGTATAACCAAAATCTTAGCTGAAATATTTACATCACATCAAAAATCTTATTTAACTATATTTGAAGTCCTACCCAAATACAGCCCACACAATGTTTTATTCCAAGTTCAATTTTTTAAAAAAACTAAAAAACAATTAATGAAAAAGTATTTTCTGGGATGACTGTGACCTACATTTTCTGAAGGGTCGGCAACGCGCAAGTCATACCCCTGGTGTTGCAAACGTCCACAGGCTACGGTGACCGCTTACCATCAGGCGGACCGTAAGCTTGTTTGCCACCTTGTTTGGTATAAAAAAAAAAACATGCTACTTTACATCTTAAATTTTACTTGCTTATACATTTACATACATACAGATTACATACATACTTAGATATATAAATACATGCAGTTATTAAAACATAATTTTGCAAAAATACAAAAAAAATAATTGAAATATTTCGTTTATATATATATATGTATATAATATATTTATATTTGACTTCGAACGTCTGAAATCATGCAAAATATTTTTATAAATATAGTTGAGGAATGAGCTCCCTGCCAAGGTTTTCTCTTAGGACTACAGTAGGTATGGGGTTCTTCAAGAAAGAAGTTATTGGATTGTTGAAGGGTCGGCAACGCGCGGTGATATCCATGGTGTTGCAAGCGTCCGTAGGCCACGGTGACCGCTACCATTAGTTAAAACAAAAGTGAATATATTTAATGTCAAAAAGATTATTTATTAATAAGATTACAACAATTTATGTTCAAAATATTGATGAAAAAATTAACAAAACTTTAAGTATTCGAAGATGGAGGAAATGCTAAAATCGAACAGAACTTTAAAAGAACGTTCATAAATTAAGAATATAAATCTTAAATAATCACGATAAAAAAATGCTTTAAATTAAGTTAACTTGTCATAGATCTCAGTATTTTGTCAGGGAACCCAATTATTTTTTAAATACATTAATTAGGTATCGTTTTATTTTAAATGAAAAATATGCTAGATTTTCTATATAAATTCTAGTTGTTTATTTTAATTAAGTTAAAACTTGAAAAACTCAGCCCAAAACGCGTAAGCGACATAAAACGTGACGTGCAAAGTTCAACCTTATGAAATCAGACATAAAATGGTTTTTGCTTTGCTTTAGCTTGTTTTATACTTGACTTGCTTAACTGACATCTATACTTACCATCTTGGTTTTCGGAGGTTTTGTGACAAAGCCAACTTTTTAAGTTCATGAGTTCTGTGGAGTAATACAGTTTCATTTATTATAGGTAAATTACTTACTAAGACGAGGTAGAGGCAACGATACGTATTATTGTTTCATATCGATGTACTTACACACACACACACACACACACACACACACACACACACACAAACACACACACACACACACACACACATTAACGCTTTCCTTATTCTAAACTAACTATAATTGCATGATAAACTAGGTACTAGGTACTACAGGTTATAGGTATAGGGTTGTCTTTCACACTTTTGGTCCAATAACGATTATACTCCACAACTTTGAAAAATATCATTGCAACAATTTGTTAGCAGCAAATATTTATTGTTGTTTGTGTTCGTAAGTTATAGGTGGTAAGGAACCCACGGTACGCAAGTCCAACTCGCACTTGACCGATTTTACATAAAGTCGGCGCATGATACAGCTTTAAATAATTGTATACATATGGGTAATTATTGTATTACACGGATATTTGAACATTTGTTCTCTACAAATACCAGTGCCCTTCAAATATGTATAAAAGTACCAACAAATGTTTGAAACTATGGCTGGTTTACGCGATTCAAGGACTTAACTCAGTATCACGGTTTTTTGTATGATTAAATAGAAAAAAAAACGTGTTTTTGTATGCGGTCATATAATTCTAGCATTATATTTTATATACTTACGTACATCGTATCCAGTATCACGAAAATATTTTAGTATTTTTATTTTAATCGGGCGCTAAACATAGCTTTAAACATTTGTACACATAAATAGCTGCAAACATTAGTACACACACATAGCTTCAAATATTTGTACACATAAATATTTAAAGACATAGTGTGGCACTAATAGACACAAGTGATATGCACAGTAAACGCCACGTAAGATAAGACTTGGCGAGTGTCAGAAGTGGGGTGTTTTCGCAGCTGTATAGTCACTCACAAGAATAGCTGTTATACGTTCAGGGTAAGGCAACTACGGCGTATGCGTGACTGTCGCCGTATCCGGCCCCTCGGCCCCCCTACCCCTCTGCGTAAAGGACCTATTAACACGCAGTGTTCGAAGTCTCATCTTATTACGTGGCGTTGAAAATCTGCCACCGCCTTTAGTTACGAAGCCGAAAGCCTATACCTACCGAAAATCGTGCAATTGCATTTGCTACTACCTATATCAAGTTACTAGCATGTCGAAAATTATATCTCAGTAAACTTTTATACTTACGCATTTTTTCTTCTAGTTTATCGTGACAGATCCACATCTTTAATTTTTCCCACTCTGTGGAGCCAGACAAGGTTATAAATATTGTTAATAGAAATAATTTAATTCAAAAAACTTTTTTTGCAAGCGTCACCAGCGGTCATTTAAAAAATCAAATTATAGGTACCAACACAAGTGTTGCCACTTATGACGACATTTCTCTTTTTCTTGCTAATGTTAACTGGATTTTTATTGAGATTTGTGGAGTCCTGTTTTAAAATGCACACCTAACCTTCAAATAAAAGAAGACTCCGAAGAAGTACGGAGTTCTATATCGTACATCGGAGGTAACCTATTAAATAATATTTTATTATACATAATTTCTTACTTTTAAGTAATATTAAGAAAAATATCTTGAAATAAGTAGCAGTTTCAACAGTTCTCAACGTATATTTTGTTCAATTACTCGTTTTTTAAACTTTATTGTTTTTATACTAAAAAATAATGGCATAAGGTTTCATGTGATTTTGATCTCATGAAATTAAAACCCCCAAGCACTTAATTTTTTGTTCTTTTTTTTAAGACTCAAAAGAAAGAAACAGAATCATTATAGGATCACATGTTGTCCAACCGTCTGTCTGTCGAGACCCGTTACCTCAGGAACGCGTGGAGGTGCCTATCAAGCTATAATAAATATCAAATACTGAAATCTGTAATCCTCTAGAGCAGTGGGACAAAAGTCCTCGCAATCAAGAGATACGGCCGCTTATGCTCCCTTTTGCCGCATATTTTGAGGTTCACGAAGGAATCAAAACCTACAGGGTCCTTCCCGTTGACCAAGATTCATGAAATTAGGCAAAAAGCAACGCCATGTAGCACAAGGAAGGGACAAAATTCGAAAACCGTAAATTTGTAGTTACATAACAATTTTTCTTTGCGATTATAAACCTATTAACAGTTGGTAAACTAACCGGGACTTATGTCGATGTATGGGGGCAACATTAAAGTTAGGTTTGTCCCTCAGTACAGTTTATCATTTTGTTAGAGCAATGTTCGGTACTATCATTAGTTACCTAATAGTTATTTTAAAAAATGTAGCTGTACATTACCTAACTGCTTACATTGTTATACGCACTTATTATATTATTATTTGACGGTATTTGACATCCATTAAAAATATAACTCCCGTGATGAACAAACTTTTTACATGAACTCGGTGCACGAGTCTGATTCGCACTTGACTGGTTTTTTTTTTATTTAAATTACATTTTGAAATTCCCATAACTTTGGAAATTTATAGCAAAAAAGCGGCTCAAAATTTTTGAAGGAATCGAAATCTACGGCGTTTACCCTTAACATCATCAAAATTGGAGGGTTTTACGTTTTCTTGCTAAGTTCACACTTATTTTGAATGCGAGGCTCGCATATTTGACAAGCAACTATTTTAGATATACACTTTTATAAGAGACTAGTTTTTGCCCGCGGTTTAACCCGCCCTTAAATCGGTTATCGATGTAGGATTTCTACGGCAACTCCTCAATTATAGAAAAAAAAACCGATTCACACTTAATGTTTTCATGTAGCCTTCCTCGGGACTCAAACTATCTCCATGTCAAATTTCAAATTCAATCGGTACAACGGTTTAAGCGTGAAGAGGTGACAGTTGGACATATGGATATAAGTATGGATATTCGACTGCAAGGCGAATAAAACATGTAAGTATGTGAATATTTTGTTTACAAGTCTGCTTAAGAAGCTTATTTTTACTTTTTAGTGGATTAAAAGTCGGATTAAATGTTTTTGTTAAAAAAAATGTTATGAGTGTGAGTTTCGTGGACAGTCGCCAGTACGTATGTAAGATGATAGGTAAACTTAGGCTGGGTTGCACCAACTAACTTTGAGGTTAACCAGTCGTCAACAATTGGAGATTTTTTGAAATTTTCTATCGTCAGCTATTTTTAAAGTCAACAAGCTAGTGGTTTGCTGAACGTTGACGGCCCGGTTAAGTTTAAAAACAGCTGACTATGCAAATTTTCATACAATCGCCTATTTTTGACGGGTGGTTAGCGTCAAAGCTATATAGTTGGTGCAATTAGTTACCGAGCGGGGTGCGCTCTAGATACTTTGAAATTAGCATCATCATTGTAAACTCTGTCAGAGTGTTCCCTGCTCGTGTCAACGCGGATTAAGACTATAAAGAGATTTTTATCTTGAGATGTACCTTCTAAAATTTTCATCATGTAGGATTTGTTTTTACTCTTGTCAGTTTTTTCATCAACTGGTTCATCATTATCTGTATCGAAACACTGTAATAAAAATGTAATGATGTTACAATAAATAGGAATATAGGTTATGTAGACACTTGTTCTAAATCCTTACTATTAATTTTATATTTCTCTTTTTTCATTAGGTACTATATGATCTATTTTAAAATTACCTATTTTTATATTAGAAAAATAAAATCAAACGGGTTGTTTTTTACAATACCTACGTCAGCGCAGGATTTTTTTAACTATTCATACCTACCCTGGCTCTTAGGGTTTTTAGAGGTTCAACCTGACTATGACTTCATGGCGAACACATTTTTAAGTTTTAACATTTTAGTAGAGATTCGAAGTAGGTACTTAACTTACTTACATTTTTTATTACACAAATTGTTTGTTGTTTACTAACACATAAATAAAATATCAGGTTTCTTGAGATAATTGTGTATAGCATGATGCTCACATTTTTTTTTAAATTCTTGAAGCAACATTTTTATAAATTAATTTATAAAATATAAATGCCTATTTTATGGCCAGACATGACCTCTCTGTTACAGTTTTATTAGAATTTAATAAGTAATTTAAAAATATATAAGTACCAATATAACTTTTAATAGACAATTTTTTTTATTTAAAAAGAAACAAATAACTTACATTCACATTCGCGAAGAAAATTATTGCAGCAATTAAAAAAAATATTGCTTTCTGCATTTTGTAAAAAAAAGTTAGACTTGTCACACTTTTATCCTTAATGTGTCTGTAACCTTAGCTTTAGCGTGTTTTTATATTGTGGGAGGACCTAGTTAACAAATAATTAATTCTTAACCATAGATTAGAACTATCGGTAAGTACCCTTCATTCATTCTAATTTGTGCTAGCTATCAAGCAATTTGAACTCTTACTTTGTACAAATTAAGGCCTTTGTTGGGATCTATTTTTTTATTTCGTGGCTATAAAATATTTAACATTTTGTTAAAGCATTCGAAGCAACCTTGTTACATTTAAATTAATTAATTAAGATAACGCGAAATGTAGGGACTGAATAACCAAGAAAATTCTATTTATTTGAAACTCTTTTTAACTGACTTCAAAAAAGGAGGAGGTTCACAATTTGGTTTTAGGTATAACTTTTTTAAAGTTTGTCAGAACTCCGTCATTTGTAAACCGATTTGTTTTTTTTTTTCAATTATGGAAAGGTTGACCCAGATATTAGTAAGAGGTTAAAGTATCCTACTAATATTACGAATGTGAAAGTTTGGATGTTTGTTACTCAATCACGCTTCAACCAAAGGTCTAATCAGGACGAAACTTGGCACACATATAAGTTAAGTCCTGGAATATGATATAGGCTATTTTTATCCAGCAAAATTCAAAAGTTTCTACGGGAATAACTATAACCAAGCTTAAATGTACTATAGCGCAGGTTACTAAACTCCATTAGTATGATTAAGGATTTAATTTCAGAGTTTTACGCCGATAATCGAATTTAAGACGGGCAGAGCCGCTGGCAAAATCTAGTAATAATATAAATAATAAAAATATTCGTATACTTATATTTTAGTGGTAGTTATATATTGCTGATATATTTCCACAGTCTAAAGTGAAAGAATAAGCAGATTTTGACGTTTTTATTCTTAGGGTTCTGGCGCAAAAACCGAATTCTAACTAGTAAATCTATTTAGTTTCGTCATATCTAGGCGTCCAGCTGTTTGTCAAATATTTGGGTTCCGTAGTAAAACGGCAAAAATAGAGCATTGCACTCAGGAATAAAGCAATCTCCGTATCAAGCAATGTTTGTTACTGAACCTAAAGTGGGGTTGACAACATCGAATCTGCCATTTGAATTACTAACAAAATTAAATAATGAGGAAGATTTGGAAAAAGCCATCAAAGAAATGCGTCATAATTTTGAAGATAGAGAAAACCAAAGTGACCAAGAGCAAAATGAAAACGAAAACATTAATGAAGAAAACGAACCAGAAAAGATAAACATGAACAAAATCGAGCAAAACAAGATAAAAATGAAAGGAGTGAAGTAGAAAAACAAAGAAATGAAAAAAAGAACAACGTTGAAAGATAAAATAAATATACATACATAGAAATAATATCATCTTCGAAATGACTCCGCAAAGGTCGGTGTCATAGAAGAAAATTACATTATACAGTCATGTCTTAGGCTAAATTATAATCAGATATTATTATATCAAGGTTTATGATAGTATGTGTATGTCCTCGTAGGCGTGTGTGGGTGTGTAGGTGTGCAGGTGGGTGAGTGCGTGTGTGTGGGTGTGAAGGTGCGTGTATGGATGTGTGTTTGCGTTTGTGCATATGCTGGTGGGTGTGCGGGTGCCGGTCGCGGGTGCGTGAGAGAGAGAGCCAGTGTGTAGGTGTTGGAGAGAGTTTAAGTGTAAGTGAAAGTGTATAAGCACAAATTTATTTTATATTTTATTACAGGTTTGAATTTGACGGATATAGTGAAAAATTCATCTGCCTGGACGAAGTGCCAAACGTCATTATCACATTAAGAACTGCTGCAAGGAAATCTGCTATTGGAACCGGGCAGGGTTTTGCACGATGTGTGTGTTTAAAGGGTTGTAAGAGTAGCACAGCGGTGTCTGTGCAAGAAAAAAGTTTGTTGTGCAATTCGAAGTGTAATTACAGTTCTGGATGTGCAAACAAATAGGTTCCAAAGGCCAGCAGCTACATGGTTTTATTTTCGTTTTTTAATTCTCCTAATTTTATTGTGGTAGATAAATAAAACGTTGTCGAGTTTGTTTTATTTCAAGATAATATTCTAAGCAATTAGTTAACATGTTCATTATATTTTTTTAATAATAAACGATTTCGAAAACATTTTCTATGATTTTTATTTAATACTCTCAGTAACAACTAGTTTTGACTCACATTCTTGGTTAAAACCACTTTTGACCGATACTTCTTAGTCAAAATAACTATTAACCAATATTTTTGCAGACATAAGTGGTTTCAAAAATATCAAAATTTTAGTATCATCTGTGACAAACTGTCATGCGTTCGTTTTTGCCACCGAAAAATGAAACTTTAGACCCATGTCTGGAGGTGGTGTTTAACCATCGCACCGCTGGCCATCGGCAAGGAATTCATTCTCATACTTTAGAACCGAAATGGTCGCGCACAGTGCGGTTTTCGAGAAACTTCCTCCCGTAAACGCTTGGGTTGTGGAATGAGCTCTCGAGGTTTTCTCTAAGGACTACAGTATGGGCTTCTTCAAGAAAGAAGTTATAGATTTTTGAAGGGTATGCAACGCGCGAGTGATACCCCTGGTGTTTCAAGCGTCATAGGCTACGGTGACCGCTTACCATCAGGCGGAACGCAAGCTTGTTTGCCACCTTAGTGGCAAAAAAAAGTGCATTCCGGGAGAGCCGGCAGAAGTGAAAACATACTAGCTATTTACTATTTACAACACTTCGCATACATATTTATTTATTATAAAAGATAATTTTTGTTTATTTACTTTTTTGACGTAGTATATTTGACATCTCAATCTGTCATAGAATTAAAATCCCATATCGAACCTCCCTGTGCTACTCATAATCGCCATATACTAAAAATAAAAACTAACCTTATGTAAATAAAGGTCACGTGTCCTGACGCGAGTTTAACCCATCACAAAAAAATTGCACAACGCCGCTAAAGAAGTTTTCACTTCAAAAAGGTTTTTTCAAAACATCAATTCCATTTTGGAATCCCTATTCAACAGGTACCCATACATTCATTTCAATGTACCGCAAAAAATGATGATCTTGAGATGATTTGATAGATCACTTCTGTAAAGAAACTACTAGTCTACTATCAAAAGTTACGGAGATAAAGCCGTTTCCAGTCTGACAGCTGTCATCCGAAATGAAGATCTTGATGAGATCTATCACTTCTGTATAAAACCTACTAGTCTACGATCAAAAGTTACGGAGATAAAGCCGTTCCTAGTTTGACAGCTGTCATCCGAAATGAAGATCTTGATTAGATCTATCACTTCTGTAAAGAAACTACTAGTCTAAGATCAAAAGTTACAGAGATAAAGCCGTTCCTAGTTTGACAGCTGTCATCCGAAATGAAGAACTTGATGAGATCTATCACTTCTGTAAAGAAATTACTAGTCTATAATAAATAGTCTCGGAGATAAACCCATTTCTATTTTGATAGCTGTCATCCGAAATAAAGATTTTGATGAAATCTATCACTTCTGTAAAGTAAAATTTACAAAGAAAAAGCCCGTGAGAGTAATGACACTGATTACGAGCAAGAGTGATAAAAAACTACCTAAACAGAAAAAAAGTGCACAACGACGCTAAAGACGTTTTCAATTCATAATTATAATAGATGTGGCATTATGTTTTTTACGTCTTGCGATTTTTTATAGCGTGGCATTATGTTTTTCGTCTGACGAATTTTTTGATCAGCCTAGCGCGAGTTTATCATTTTTAACCCATCACAAATAATAATGTTTGTTTATTTACTTTTTTGACCTAGTATATTTGACATCTCAATCTGTCATAGCCTAATGTAAATAAATCTGACGCGAGTTCCGTCTTACGAATATTCTATGAATTTTCGATCAGGACACGTGACCTGACGCTAGATTAACATTTTTCACCCATAACAAAAAAGTGCACAACACTTCAAAGAAGTTTTCACTACAAAACCTATCATACCTCTTGTGGAATATGCTGCCTGTCGAGGTTTTCCCTAGGGGCGACAGTGGGAAGTCATTTATGAAGCAAGTTAAAGATTTTTGAAAGGGTTTAGAAGGTAACACGCGAGTAATGCCCAGGCGTCCATAGACTTCCAAAGCCTATTTCTGCGGTGCTCTTACATATAAAAAGCTTTCAGATTATTCAGACATGACTGAATAAGATGATATTAGTAGATAGAATAAGATGTCTTAAAGTAAGTCGTTAGATTCCCAGGGATTTAATATTGTACTGAACTTTTCATTTGAATTCAGAATTCACAACAACAACTAAAATTTTAATAACTTTCATTCCTCTTTTCCTGCTCCTCCTCCTCGTAAATCGTAAAAAATCTCGTAAAACTGTTAATCTAAAGTAGCCTTCAACATCCAAGAATTGATTGTTCGACATAGTAACGCATGAGTGTATGTCCTACACAATGATTGGTGCATACTCCGCAGCCTAAATAGATTGCTGCTTAACCCAGTGAAGTAAAACTTGGTATACGAAGTTATGGCACGCAGTGATAAGTTTACGCTTAAATAAATTCTAAGCAAAATATTTATTATTAACATTAAGTAGCTGCGAATAATATAAAATTCAAAGTGTAGGTATATTTCAAAAGAATTTTCGTTGTAGTTGCCAATGAATCCGCATATTTGTTGAAAAGAAGGGACCACATTGGTACAGCAAGTTTGTAAAAAAAATTAGAAGGTAAAGTGGCGTTTAAATTAATGGCTGGTACTCATCATAAAAATAAGTACTATAATTTTAATAGAAAAAAATCACTTACATGTACAATTTCAAAAAGAATTAATGCCGCAAGTAACAAAAATATTGCTGACCGCATTTTGGGTTATTTACCCAGAACCCAGTGTTGCACTTTTTTTGTAAGTGTGCTTCGAAACTGGCTTAAGCTTGGTTTTATACTGCAAATGGGCATAATCAATTTTATTAGTCTAGACTTTTCAACAATAAATTAGAACTATCAGCTACACTTCGCTTTATTATAAGTTATGCAATTTTTACTTTGTAGCAATAAAGTATTCCCTGTCTGTCTGTCACAGCCAATTTGCTCTGAAAGTACTGGACCGATTAAGTACGGACGTGGAACGTAAATTTTATTTTTCATATATAAGGCTGTAGCATAGAACCTTTGTAGAGGAACCTTTTTGGCCTAATTTTCAAATTCAACATTATTTTGCACTAGGAATAACGACGCTTTTTGCCTTAGCGTGAGTCAGTTTTTGGATTTTACATTGAAAAGATCTAATTTGTTTAGAAAATTGTAACAGGTCCTATACACGGTATAAAAGAATTAGTTGAGCCAAGAGAATCGTTTCATATATGCACCAACGAATATTTGCTTCATCCAAGATATTATTTCTCTTAAATATTTAAAATAATATGAAGTTAACACTAAAGTAACATATCAAATTAAAGAGGCATGATGTGGTGTCTCAATATTTAACATTTAAAAATAAATGGTTATAAAGTTATTTAAGATAATTCACTTAACTGCGAAACTAAAGAGCCTAATAATTTTATGAAAACAGACGATACTTCTTATGGATAACAGAGACTATGGTCTTAATTAATATTAATATTATATAATTATAACGTATAAAATTGTATAAATTTTGTTGCATAAGATTTAGAATTTATTATTTGTTACCACTAGAGTAGGAAAGGAAGCGAGTCCGACTCGCATTTGACTGTTTCTATTTCTACTGTATAAATTATTTAACGTTATTCAACTCATAAAAAGCGACCGTGTTACATTTAAATGACTGAATAAGGTAAGATAACACAAAACGTATGAACTGAATAACCAAGTTAATTCGTTAACTCTTTTGAAATTGTAACAATGTTTATAATTTTTGGCAAACGATATCAAATTTAGGTATAATTTCAACCACTTAAGCTGTCCTCAATTTATTCATGATACTGAAATATGAATAATTACGACTTCATTAAACGGCATCATAATTTAAAAAAAAATCATTAATTTTTTACCTAGGTATACTACAACAAAATGGCGAAACTCAAATTTATTACCTCATTCACCTTCCATAACATTCAGACAAAACCATAACATTTTTTTTTATACCACTGAGGTATCAAACAAGCCTACGGTCCGCCTGATGGTAGGCGGTCACGTAGCCTATGGACGCTTGCAACACCAGGGGTATCACTTGCGCGTTGCCGACCCTTCAGAAATCTAATAACTTCTTTCTTGAAGAACTCCATACTGTAGTCCTTGGAGCTCATTTCACAACTTAAGCGTTCGCGGGAGGAAGTTTCTCTGAAACCGGACTGTACGCGATCATTTCGATCCTAAGGTGTGAGAATGAATTCCCTGCCGATGGCAAGCTGTGCGATGGTAGAAAGTAGCCGTGGGAAAGAAAGAAAGAAAGAAAGAAACAAAATTTATTTGAAAACAATAGGAGCTATTAGATAATGTAAGACATTGTAAAATTAACAAAAAATATGATAAAAAATAATCTACATTGCGCTACTAATTTTCAAAAAAAACTCCCACTCAGTGTAAAAACTGTAGCCAGGGCCACGGAACTGATTTTCAGTCGGAACATCATTTCGAACAATTCCTCAGAACACATCCCATTGTGCAAGCGGCAGAACACACACAGGGAGGCAAAGTCTCTCCTCAGATATAAGGGCTCAATGGGCAGTATGCAAGTGAGTTTGGAACCGTCGACAATTCTCACAGCCCGTCGTTGAACCGAGTCAAAAGGGCCAAGCTGGTATCCGAGTGCACCCGTCCAGAGATAGCAGCAGAACTCCATATGGGGCCGAACTTGCGACTTGTAAAGTAACAACCTTTGCCCCGACTGCTTCGCTCTGTTGAGTACACCACGTTTTTTGGACGCCAGCTTCACTCATCTCGGAACTATACATCGCTGGAGATGTCAACACCAATGATTCCAACGCTCTTGTAGATGGAGAGGGGAGTGTTCTGGAATTGTGGGACCATAGTGAATGGGGTTTTCTTAGCGGTGAACGCGCAGACTTGTGTCTTTGTAGGGTTGAATCGGACCAAGTTAATCCGTCGCAGTCAGAGACCTTAGACAGTGTGGTCTCGATTTGAGACACAAGTTCTTCGCGGTTATCCTCCACAACGGAACGAGGCATTTTTGCACGACCACGGCGGTTTTTTAATCATGTAATATTCGCCAACCTTTTTCTCCCAAAACTGACTTAACAGCGAAGTTCAATTTATAAATTGTAAGGCTGTCTCGACTCTATGTGGTTTGTGCCCGTTGCGCCATTGGCTCACCATCTTTCACGTTTGTGGCACGGAATACCAATAGTGAAACGTGAATGTAATGAACGAGCATATGTTCGTTATATCTCTGGCCAACTCCTTCGGGGATTAGTGTCCTAATGGTATATTTTTAACCTTCGAGTACTGCCCCAGCGGACAGTTAGCTTGTTTGCCACCTTAGCGGTATAAAACAAATCACTCTAGTGGTTTTTAAGAAATATATTTACTGCAGCGTCCCTTAAACCGTAAATATAGTATTTACTCTAAAATTTAATTATACTACTTATACCACATCGAAATAATCTTTCTTTAACCTCCAAAAATTGAAAGAGTTCGAAAGTAAAATTTCCAGGCTACGGCCCTGGCCTCATTTATTCATGATAATTAAAAGAATTCTTGTTTTATTACACGACTATTTACCCAAAAAAAAAGTCTAATAAATTATGTACCTGACTATTTACTTAGGTATTTAGGCGTACAAAAAACTTGGTGTATTCATCAGAGCGAAGCATTAGGTACTCCACCCCGCTAATCCGGCCGCATATAGAGTACTGCTACCACCTCTGGGCAAGTGCACCTGGATACCATCTGGGCCCTTTTAACTCAGTTCAACGACGACCTAAGAGAATCAAGGGCGTAGCTAGGTACGGGCAAAGACGCGTAAGCATATGCTCTTCCTAGCAAGGCGTGGGTAATGTAATTTTTCTTCAAAAATGTATACGCTTTCGCTGCATTTTATGCGCCGCTGCACAGACCAACTCTTCTTCTATGTAACTTTCAACATGTGGAGAGGCAGTTCCTGAGTGATTAACCTTTCACGTGTAGCGGGATGGTTTGCTAGTGTTTGTTGATGTTCGATCGAGTTACAAAGGCCATGTTGGCGCGCGATCGCCTCATTCATGATCTACCTTATTTTATTATTACATTACATTATCTACCTTATTACATTCATCATTAACCCATTACAATCTACTGCTGAACATAGTTCAACCCCAAGGTGCGCTATGCTGCATGGTCCTGTACCTTACGCATCCAATCAATCCCAGCAATTTTGTGTATACCCGTGCGCCATCTGGGTTGGGGCATCTTCCCTTAAAAGTACACCCGGTCACTGGTTTACCGACTAATGTGGCCAGCCCATTGTCATTACAACCTGCTAATCGTAACGTCTATATCAGTGACCCAAGTTTTCTGTCGGATTACCTCATTGCGGATCCGATCTCTAAGGAAAACTTTGATGCTACTCTTTTCTTAGCCCGCTAAGAAGCTTTAAGCTTATGGACTAGTCCCACCAGCAGTGTCTTCGTCTCGACAGCTTATGCCATAACGAGCAGTACGCACTGATTTAGTCTTTAAGCTTTGCGGTACAGACGACTTAACGTCTGTAAGCTTCCTTCCTGCCTAAATGGATTCCTCTATCGGCTTTCTTCTCAAAGATGTTTTTACCCAACTGTAGGTACTACTTTTCTGAGGTAAGTAATTCTTAAACAACTTCAAAGACTGGGTCATCAAAGATAATATTCGGCCTTGGAGTAACGTGGCAACTTAGTATGACTTTCGGCTTATTCACCGTCGGGACAAGACAGTTAAAATGTAAACAACTTTTCCGCCATGCCTACAATATCGTCGACCAAATAGTAGGTGTAAGATGTACTCTCCGTTTACATTTATGCCTTGTCTTAGTTTAACGCAATTCTTTCAAATGAAAAAGAACGGTGTCGACTTGGCATCCCCGTTTTATTCCTTTTTGTAACTGGATAGGTCTTGTGTGCCTGATCCGTGTTATACCTACAGACGTATCGCTAGTCAACTGGGCAGCGCTGTTTCTATCGATTACTATCGAAACTTAGCCTGCTTAGGAGTTTGGAATTCGTCCAAGAAAGGCAAAAAGATTGCCAAACAAAATATTTGTGATGACCCTCGAAAAAGGTTATAGAGGTGTCTTAGTAGCAAAGATTAGACTATAATTTAGCGCGGGCGGAGTAAAAGAAATCTCTGCGTAGAGTCGAAGTTATAAATAATTTTGTACTCCGTACGAACGTTACTTTTTTTACTAAGTACATGAATGAAAGTCCAATATAATATTTTAAAAAAATAAGTAGACATGAAAAACCAACATGTTTTCCCGCTAAAATTTATCTCTTTTATTAACCGACTTCAGAAAAGGATTTCTATTTTCAACGGGTATATTTTTTTTATGTATGTCCACCGATTTATCGGTCAATTTCAAAAATTCTTTTTTTATTCGAAAGAGTTCGTTCCATAGGTGGTCCCATATTAATGTAGTGGAAACTTGATCTTTTGGAGAAAAAAATTATTGATGTTAATTTTGAACTGGTGAAACGCGCCTTTTATGTTGATGATTATATAAAATATTGTTACTAATATGGATGTTTTTAGTGTATGAAAAACTAAAGCAATTCTTCACTCAAAAGCAAAAATAAAAACATTGTTACAAAAAATCAACCGGCTTCGAAAACATGCACTAAAATGGTAAAAAAATTACTTATTGCCAAAAATCAGATCTGAATTACCGCTTGAAGTTGGTGTCATGCAAGTGAAGAATGTTATAAAGTGTGCTAGTGTCGTTGTAAGTTCACACCATTTCAATACGGCGACTGAAGTTTTAATTTGGCTATAAATAATTATTCCTAGGAACTTTTGAATTGTGTGTTATTATCGAGCGAAAGTAATTATTTTCGCTGACAAAATATCTTCTTACAACAATTAACCAGATGAGGAAATAAAAAACCCACGTACAAGAGAGTAAAAATATTTTATTAGGAACTGGCAATACATTTATTCAAGGTAACACAACAAAGTTCGGCAAAATTATAATTTTATTGTAATTAAAAAAAACAGCAATACAGGTGTATTTACTTTTTTTTTTTCATTAATGTAGTTGTGTACTTTATATCTGTAATCAAATTTCATAACATTTAGTTCGACTTCGACTCTGGGACGAAAATAAAATTTCTCAAAAGTATTAACTAAACATTAACTGATTACATAATTTCGGCACACTGGAGCAAATTAATACAGCCACCATCCCTTTTCGAAGCTTTACATATGTAGCTTCAAACATTTGCACACATTTGTACCTACATGTGATTAAATGTTACTAAAGTATAATTTTTTCCCATAATAAAATTAGAATGGAAACCTGCACACGTCAAAAAAGCGTATGTGAAGTCCACAATAGTAAGCCGTGCCCCAACAGTGGAGACGTATTAGGCTGGTAAACAAGAACCAACCCTTGCACTAAAGCCCCAATCTGCCGTGAGTGCTTCGAGCTTTTTCCTCAGCTTTTCTTTTTTACGATTTGTGAATACATTCTAAAAAAAAAATTTTTTGTAGAACAAAGTAGACCTGTCTAGTTATAGTGGAGGGAATATAACACGGTATAGTAGAGTGTTTATTAATGACTTGTGCGCCGCCATAAGATACTATTTATTTCCTTCTCGTACAAGGCTTATTTCAAAAATGTTCTACATATAAGTTATATAGCTTGTCATAAGTCAAAAGTTGACTAACTTACAAATGTGTTCTAAAAACAAAACAAAACATTATAGGTATCGTTTACGCCTAGCGGTGTAACTTGTACGAAAGCACAGATTATATAATACCGTACGAAAGTTTAGTGCTACAGGGCTCTTAACAACCTGGCTGCCTCAACTACGCCAATGTAACTGAAAAGTAGCAGCTCATATGTATCCGTCGATACGCCTATGCTATCAGTTAACCTATTGGGTGATTTATACGGTATTTGCGCAGTTTTACCATGAAGTATAATAGGTGGTAAGTGTACCCTCACCCCGCACCTGAAAATTTAGGTATGTAAGTTTGGGCCATAAGTGTTTATGGCCCAAATAAATGAATGCTGAAATTTCCATTAGCAATGATTCAACCTTACCTAAATTATTTATAGATGTTTTGGACAATGTCGGATATGTACACGACTTGGTTTCGCTGTAGTTAGGTAAATTGTAAAACTAACTTATCCTACTTACGACATGCTTCCTTTTGTATTCCTGTACGTTCATTTTAAGTAGTAAAACATAATTGTTATGGGTGATAATACCATTTTTTTACTAGTTCTATGGTAAAAGGTCAAAGTAATAGAGGATAATCAAAATAATAAAACATCTCGCGCAGTATAAGTGACGTCACACATAAATAACTTTTTAAAATGACTACGGAGGGTATATAATTTTAGGTATACGTAGGTACGTTTATATGTAATGTTTATATGTTACCTTTTTCCTACCCTACTAATTAATCCTCGTGCTAATGTGAAAGTATGTCTGGTAGGATGGATGTTTGTTACTTAATCA
Source organism: Apoda limacodes (assembly GCA_946406115.1). Classification (NCBI taxonomy): domain Eukaryota; kingdom Metazoa; phylum Arthropoda; class Insecta; order Lepidoptera; family Limacodidae; genus Apoda; species Apoda limacodes. The sequence continues at coordinate 18,432,124 of OX291559.1, forward strand.
CGCTTCAACTACTGCATGGAAGGCTCGCTTAGCACACATACCTATAGGTTAGGTCCTGTAATAGGACATAGGCTACTTTTTATTTTGAAAAATTCAAAAGTTCCCACGGGAATAACTATTATCGAGCTTAAACGAACTATAACTTAAGCTATAGCAAACTTTATTAGTATTTAGGAGGTAATAAGAAGTTCCGCGCCGATAAACGTATTGTGGGCGAGCGGAGCCGCACTCAAAAAATATGAGGCTAGCAGAGTACTGTTTTCTGGTATGTTAAAGAAACTTTGTTACTCATTTATATATTTTCTACTAATACAATGGCCGTCAATTCGTTACTCATAACCAATCTAAAACCGTTAAGGACAGTAACTACACTGCACTGCTACAAATTACAAACAAACTGTTTAATCACATAACTAACTCTAATTTGCTAGATTAGCTTACTATAGTAGGCTAATATAGACAATCAAATAGGTTGTATGAGCAGATTCAGAACAATTAAACGAACCGATTGACCGTTGTTTAAAGTGAACATTTGATTTAAATTAGTTTAACAGACAAGAATGTTGAATGAGCAGACACATTTATGTGGAATAGCTAACTAGGAATAGATAACTAACTAGAATATTAGCATTTTGATCACCTGCAGTAACAGAACAGATCTTGTTTCATTGTCAGACTAATTAGCAACCGTAGCTGGGCAAAGTTTGTTTTATTAACAACAGGCTGTAGTATCTATATATTTATTGTTCAACCAGACTGTCACTAGAGGGTGCTACTTGTATTTTAAAACACGCCATGGCACGTACTAACATTGCAGTGATATGGGACGCGTAATAATGTACGAGTGTGTCTAGTGGAGATTGTGTTTAGAGTATAGTAGATGCATTTAAGCCCTTGAAACATTGCATTTTACGTTACACAGACAGCAAGCCCGATTGCTACTGTCAGTCCAGCGTCTCTGTCGAAACGCTAACAGAGACTTTAATTTGGCTACTCAAAGTAAATTGTATATATATCTATAATTACAAATAAAAGTTGTACTTGTACCTATAACGTCGTTTTATCTTCTGGTCAATACTAATAATTATTAATTGACTAAATAAGTTACAGTGGCAGAGCAGAGTTTGTTTTATTGATGAAGTAAAGTAGCTGCTGCAGCAGACCAAACTGTTTCGTTGACAATAAGAAATTGATTAACGTAGCAGGTCACAATGTAAAGTCTTAACCAAGTTACGTTGTTTAAATTTACAGGCTAATATTTGTTAGAAATTTAACAACACTGACTGTAAGTGTAGGCAATTAATTGTTTAATGAAATAATAAAGTTGTCTCTGCTACTAATTACTACTTGAACCTGCTGTCCGTATATTGGCAGAGTAAGTATGTTGTGAATAACTGAAAGATCGTTAAATTATATTTTGCGCTGGCAAACTCTATTTAATCATAATTCTTGAATTACTTGTCATATTAGTATCATTTGATTATTTTCACTCCGCGTATACTCATAAAAGTCTTACTACATCTAATATGGCAAATTTAAAAAATTAATATATTTTGTAATTTATTTATTTTTGTGGGACGTAGTTCATACTTCTTGTAAGTTCAACGACATGAAAAAAATACGTTAAACAATAATTTTATTACAAGTACCTAATATTTAGTTTTTGAATTCTTTTTAAGCTCGATTTTCCTGTTCACTAAAATGAATCAACACGTTTCCCCAATGATGTAGAGTATTTTATCTCAATGCGTTTCCCACTGTTGTGTCGATAAAGTGTTTTCTCTTTATAGGCTACAGAAAAATATCTTAACAATATAACTTAAGAAGAACATATAGCATGAGAAAACATTATAGACAAAATTGACATCTGTTAACATGTACATAAAAATTGAATCACAATAATTCTAAATTCTTAAATACTTGAGTACTCAAGTTAGATAGGATAATGCAAAACACTCAGTTAGTGTCAACCAAGGTGTAGGTCAGACGTTTTACAAAATAAATAATGAATTACATATTGTTATTGTATTTAATAAGTGTCAACGCAAAACTAGAGATATTTATATCCAATACTCCACTACTACAAGTCGGTCGAAGACTATACAAGCAAGAACTGATAACCAATCTATATAAATCTCCAAATGAACTTGCCTATGATTCTTCGAGCAGAAATCTATATTTTTCATACATGGACAATAAAGTACAAAATACAAGGCGAGCTTACTTTAATACAGTAACTAAAGCATCAATGAAAATCGAAGGAATTGTGGAAAACAAAGCTACAGCTGTTGATACAGAATCAGGTGAAGTGTATTTTGGATCGTTTGACGGTCTCTACAAGTATGATCCTTTGATAAATATAGCTTTTAAAATAGGGCTCTTCAATTTGAATATCCTAAAACTTGTTATAAGAAACAATGAAATATTCATTGCAGACGCACGTGCTCATAAAATTTACAAAGTATTTCTACCCAGTATGACCGTTGCAAAAGTCGGTGATTTGAAGTTGATAATGCGAGAAATATTCATTTTGTAACGATATCTGGATTATATTGTGCTATAAATGGGCATGAAACTGTTAAGAATAAGGATTTGTTTTTAGTTTATCATTTCTTAATCAGTGGAGAAAAGACATTTGGTGTTACAGAAGACTGTATTTACGAGATTGATTGCTGGAATGGAACGGCACAAAAAGTTGCTAATTTAGGTTTTTTTCCAAGAAGTGTCGTTTCTGGTGACTATGATGATATTTTATATTCTATGGGCGATAATATTTATAGGTTAAGGCCAGTGCGGTCTTATCTTGTTTTCAATATAGGTAATGAAACTATAATATAAAATAAATATATGTATATATCGTGGACCAAGTAATTAATACGACATAATTTATAATGACCGAGCTGTTTGAAAAATGACCGATATAAGGGGGCAATACAATGATGAAGTATATTATCTCAATGGGGAATATGAAAAAAACTATTATAAAAATTACATTGACCTGGCTGTATGAATAATGCTTTTTAACTTTCGGACATAATTACATGTGTAACAGATATTGTTTGTCATTATTATTATATAATCAGTATGATGAAAGTGAGGTGGCCGAGGGTTTAAATTTCTCTTCACGTCCTTAGTGGCAGAGGTTAAAACCCCGGGGTCGGCGTGTACCAATGAGTCTTTTCTTAATTTCTCAAGTACACTTATTTATTCACACCACTGGCTTTTTCAGTGAAGGAAAACATCGTGAGGAAACCTGCATACGTCAAAAAAAAAACATACGTATGTGAAGTCCACAATCCGCACTGGGCCCGCGTGTGGACTATGGCTATGGCTATAAATCACCCTCGCTTATGAGGGTAGGCCATGCCCCAACAGTAGGGACGTATGAAGGCTGGCAAGATTGATGAGTATAAGTACCTAGTAGTTATATTGAATGAAAAGTATAAAACGAATCTTAGTTTTTAGGTTAGTCAGAATTAGGATCAGTATAAATTATATTAAGAAGCAAACTAAATTATATTGATGTAATCACAGTACTATAAATAAACTGAGGACTAAGTGGCGCAGTGGTAGAGCATGAGGTTGCTATGTCAAAGGCTCAGGGCTCGATATATTCCGGTAATGGGCAATCAATATTATTACAATTTGTTAATTGTAAAGACTCTGGCTTGTACCCGGCACGGCGTTTGGCAAACATGGATGTTAAGATCATACGTTCGTTACATCTATGACCACCCCTTCGAAGATAAGTGACGTGATGGTATTTATCTATACTAATATTATAAAGCTGAAGAGTTTGTTTGAACGCGCTTATCTCAGGAACTACTGGTCCGATTGAAAATTCCAGTGTTAGATAGCCCATTTATAGAGGAAGGCTATAGGCTATATATCATCACGCTAAGACCAATAGGAGCGGAGCACCAATGAAGAATATTTCAAAATCGGGGATTTGTTTTTCCTTTGAGAGCTTCTGCTGGGTCCGCAGTAAACGGTTAAAGTTTCACAAAAATCATGTATGACAGAATTGTTCCCATTTAAAAGTTCTCAAAAAAAGTCCGGGACAGCATATGTCTATCTTTTAAGGTTGGCTTTCTATAACCACTAAATTTGTTCTTAAATAATGCATTAATTGCGAAGGAGTTTTTATAATCAAGATATTAATTCTTGTCCAAATAAATTCGTTATTCATCACAAATATTTAATTAAAATCGAAATTGCCCTTTACCTCATTTGATTTTAATGAATATCTTAGGTGATATCGCAGTTTTAAATTTACATCGCAGCAAAATAATGATCAAGTACTGCGCGCGCATTTATGATGTGCTTTAGCTTATTCCATAACTTAAGCGTTCGCGGGAGTAATTCCTCTCAAACCGCACTGTTTGTGACCATTTAGGTTACGAAGAGTGAGAACGAATTCACTGTCGATGGCGAGCGGAGCGATGGTAGAAAGTAGCTGTGGAAATTATTTCAAACAATTCCTCAAAGAACATATTATACAAGCGGTAGAACACACACAGGGTGGCAAAATCTCTCCTCAGACTTAAAGGTTCGATACGACTTATGAGTTTGGGATCTATGACGATTCTTACTGCTCGTCGTTGAACCGAATTAAAAGGGCTAAGCTGGTATCCAGGTGCACCCACCTAGAGATGGCAGCAGGCCGGACTTGTGATTTGTAAAGCAACAACCTTTGCCCGGAGGTAAAGCATCGCTTCGCTCTGTTGAGTACTCCTGGTTTCTTGGACGCCAGCTTCACCTTGATTTCCAAATGGTCGCGAAACTGGATATAGCTGGAGATGTAAACACCAAAGCTCCCAATACACTTGGAGATGGTAAGTGCTGTGTTCTGGAATTGTAGGACAACAGTAAATGGGATTTTATTAGCGGTGAACGCGCAGACTTGTGTCTTTATTGGGTTGAATCCTGAAACGCTTAACGCCCGCCGGACCTCCCACTGTGTTATGGAGATTTCTGGCATAGTCTTACCGCATTACGGTAAAGTAGGTGGTACAGCTCTTTCGTTATTGATATTCGAGTTTGAGGCAATGAGACTGCCCAGTAAATCGGCTTACTCTCTAGCACTATAGGAGTATCGGTTTTTCGCTTTGGTGGTAACGACCACTGACAAAAGTTTCCCTTGACAGCTTAAAAAGCGACCAGAAAGCACGACTCCTAGAGGGATAGCTTGCAAGTCGCCCACCTATTTTGCCGATGAATTGGAACTTAGCTCTGGCGGTTACTTTCTTACTGAACCTCGAGGCAGCATTTAATTTGCGTTTTAACTCAGACATATTCAGATCCTTATTGATCGAACCATGGTCCAAGCCTCATATGCAGTTTGCTTGAGAATTTTAGCTTCTTTACAAGACCTATTAAACCACGGTCTTTTTTTGACATCGGCAGCTACTCGAGGGTTAGAAATGTAACATTACATGCTAGCGAAGATTGTCTCAGTGACTGCGGCTGCGCAGATGTCAGGATCTTCTAAGCTGTAGCAGAGCTGCCTCCATGGGTACGATGCATAAAAATCCCGCAACCCATCACAATCTGCTGACTTATAATGCCACACACAACGCCAATTAATTGGCGCAGAGGAAACGGTTAGTGTGCATGACACTTGATTCCGGGCGAGAGAGTGGTCAAATCAGTTTGGACGTGTACCTAGTTAGCACTCCTAGCTTCTATATCAGGTATGCTCGTTGGAGAAAGTACCAGTTGAGAGAATTTTGTTTGAGTAATTATAAGAATAACATCCAAATTTAATTGATACGTCTCAATTTTTTTTATTGAAAGTATCTAAATTTAACAAATTTAACATTATTTAGTGATAATACTAAAACTATAAGAACATTAAATATAGAAACTATTTGTGAGTAGACTTCTGGTGAACAAAACACCGTCATAAAAACAAAGTATTTTGTATTATTTTTCATCATCCAACCTTACAATTCACCCCCACCGTGCGGCGTAATACATATTGCATTTCATACTAACTCTATAAATGTGGCTCGAACGGCGCGTACGATGCGGACAAATGTGCGATCACCTTTGGATGGCTATGAATAATGTATAATTACATATATCGATACTGAAGCCGTCGGTCGCCACCTTGTCAAGCTCTGTGGTAACTAAGTGTCTACATATTTTACGCAAAATACTCTCCAAATCCTTATTTAACAACGAAATAATGGTACTCAGTAAATCTAGACAAAAAAATGCAAGCTATGATTTAACTTGTTTTTTTTTTCGTAAAATTCTCAACTAAAACTGATAAAATATGCATATGACAACAATGCAGTAACAATTATCATAATTTACCTGTGATGTGTGTACTTATTCGAATTATTATCTGTTGTGACTATACATTTACTCACAGCACGAGACACCATAGTTACCTACAAAATTAATAGTTTGTATATTAATCCAGGATTATTTAAAAAAAAATCCATTCGCCTTAAGAGAAACGCTATGTCCTCTTGTGGTCATATAATTTTATACTTTTTTTATCATAATTTTAATGAACGTGTTTCTATTTATGCCACAGATAGAGCTTCTCATAGACTTTATTATATATACGCATGACGTCAGCGCTATGTTATCTATATCTATGTATATCTCTAACGTTACTAAATGATTACATATTTTACACAAAATATCCTCCAAATCTTGATTTAACAACGAAATATGGTATCAAGTCTATTCAAAAACATTTAAACTACGATTCAAAAGGTTTTTTTCGTTGATTTTTCAGCTGTATTAGATAAAATATTCAATAAACAATGCAGTAATTCTGACTATTCCGTCTTGTAAATAAACATTGGCTCACACTAGAAGACAGCTTTTGTATCTAAAAAATATTTTAAATATTAATGACGGATTACAGAAAGAAAAAAGAAAATTCCAGTCACAGTAAACAAATGACGACCTTACCGGATCTTATCGCTGGAGACATTGACATAGGCACCTATTTTCTTCTGTCTTATTTTGTCTCGGGCTTTATGCACTTAATTTGGATTTCTCGCTTCCACGCTTTATTGGTCTTTTTTTTTCTTGTGCGGAGATTGAACCTGCACCCCTCGTTTCCGTAGATAGTCTTCACTACCAACAGAGCCAAGGAGCCGTCAAACGTATATCGGTACGTATGACGTCAGTGCTAAGTCAATCTTTATCGTAACTAAATGATTACATATTTTATACAAAATATCCCCCAACTCTTGATTTAGCAATGAAATATGGTATTAAATCAAGAGAATAATATATAAACTACAATTCAAATTAATTTTTACGTTAATTTTTCGGAAAAATTCGATAAAATATAATTAACAACAAAGCAGTAAAAAAATCGTAAATCACCGGAAAACGTGTATTGATTCGGATTATTGCGACTTGTAACGTCCCATTGGCTCACAAAATAGATACCAAATTTACAATTCAAATATTCTAAAATATAAATCAAGGATTCAAGGAGAAAAACAGAAAATTCCAATCGCTATAAAATAGACCCGCCGATATCGCCGCTTATCAATGTAATTATTGTCACATTCGGCCATTTTCTTCTATCTCATTTTCTCATGGGCACTATGCACTTAATTTGGATTTCTCGCTCCCACGCTTTATTGGTCTTTTGAACGTAGTGAAAAAATCCTATGTCTATGGAAATATCTGACTTCGGAATATCTTCAACAGAAACAAACTTTTCTTGTATTCCGTAAATTGGTTTCTTGTATAGAATTGATTCAGAATGCCATAAATTATTCCCAGCCTGTTATTTCAATTACAGATCTGTAGTAAGTTTTAATTTCTTCCATTGCTATAAGCACGATCAACGTAGGATGTCACGTATTTTAGCCACAGGATATTTAGCGTTATTTTTCATATAAAACAACAATTATTTATACAAAAATCTATTTTGTTTACGTCAACCGGCAACTTCTCCGGCTCAATGGGACTGTTTTAGAGAAAAAGAGAGAGAGAGAGAGAGAACATTCTTCTGAAGATAATTTACTACCCATGATTAATTTAGAGTATTTTGCAGCAACATTGATCCTTAAACGATACTTGTCAATAAAAGTGGAAACGCCAAGATCTTATTTATTTCAGGGGGACTTAAACTTTCGAAAATTTTCCTATAACGCATAAAGATATTTTATTAATAAAATTTGTTTTAAGCAAGGACATAAGATCGGCGTCAAAGATTATGTGGGCGAGCAGCACGTTAAGTAATATTAGATCTATATCTCCAAACTGTATCCATTGCTCGAAACCGTATGATGTAGTTAATTTCTTAATAACAACAGCGACGTACATAATCTTTATACCTATAAAAAAAATATTACCGGATTCCCTTGGTCACGCCTTAATTTCCGAACGACTGCACCAAATTGGATTATTCTTTTTTTTGTTGCATTCTTGATTGTTAGGGCAAGGTTTTTATGAAAGAAGAAAAGGTCAAGTGCGAGACTAAGTGTAAACCGATTATAATGAAATTTTAGTAAAATGTTGGCGCCATCGATCGTTAATTTATGTTTATAAATATATTTTGAATGCGAACCGGTACGGGGTATTGAATAATGAATTTAAATAAAAGTTTTTTTTTAAATTTTGATTATTATTATACTGATAATAGTGAATATTTGCAGTACCTATGTGGTTTTTATTTTAATGTCATGAGAGAAAATAAAGCAGTGTATGAAACTAGGTACATAACTAGGTATTAAATCACTCTTGTAATATTATTAAAAACCTCACCTACGCGGCTCGTTTTCTCAATTTAACCCCTGTTATTCTACTAATTATAATTAAAATGATTATTATTTTGGAACTGGTTTGTAAGTACGGTATTAATTAAAGTAAAAACACTCTAAAATAATAGTCAACTGCACTCTGCTGCTTATTAATCGATTATCCCGTTTTCGTCAATCAATATATTCGTACTATTTCGTAATAATTTAGAACAATTCCCGATTGATCTTCCCCGCAAGCAAATAATAAGTCATGTCGCGTATGTAAATACAGAAAAATTACGTAAATTAGTGTTATGGTATTATTTAAATTGCGATAGTATGTCTGTACGTTTGTCCCTACATCACGTCACGAAGGAGCATCCAATTGAGCTAAAACTTCGATAATTGAAGAGACGGTGAAGGACGTAGGCTAGACTTTTATTCAGTAAAAAATAGAAGTTCATGCAGGAATTACCAAATTCCACGTGCATTTACTATAGCCACAGGTAGAGCTTGCTATTGCAACTTCCTTACTACAATTCGGGAGTGGTCGTAGTAATTCTACGCCAATCCAGCGCGGGCGGTGCCGTTGGCACCAACTAGTAAATATGTATATAAATACGTACACAAAGACACACATAAATATACATAAAACACAAACAGTGTATCAGAAATTGTTACTACAAAAAAAAAATATACATATATGTATGTATAAACATACATAGGTACTAGTTAAATATATAAAATATAGTATTAATAACCTGCTGCAATCTACCAGAGAGGCTCCAAACGCGAGAAGGCACATCACACAAACGTGCACACATACCCATATGCATACACATACTCACAGACGTTGTATATCATGAAGTAGCCCAGCTCCCTCACGACAGTCCCGCAACAAATGCACACCATTAAACGTACTGTCACTTCGGAAACTAGCCTAAGGGAAGAAGAAGTGACAAGAAACTTACCGAATGTTTAGAAACTTCTGCGGTTACCTATTACCATCAATCACGCATATAATAGAAAAAGGAAAAGAGTTTTTACAGCGGCTACTCCATCCACATATAATGTGGATTTTTGCAATATCAGGGGTATTGACGCAAATCTTAACGCAGTCAACCACCACCTCAAGACTGCGCAGCCGACCATTCTTTTTCGACTCGACTCTTCACGCACCTGAGTTTCACGACTGACAAAATTCTAGAGCAATATCCCACAGCAGAACTAGTTATTTTGGGAGACTTTAACGCCCACCATCGTGAGTGGCTCAGTTCTCGAACCAATAACTATGCTGGGATATCTGCTCATGAATTTGCTCTGACCTATGGATTCTCTCAGCTGGTACTTTTTCCAACGAGAATACCAGATAAAGAGGACCATACGAGCTCCTTACTGGACCTTCTGCTGACTACACGTCCGGACGGATACTCCGTCTCAGTGGATGCGCCTCTTGGCTCCTCGGACCACTGTCTCGTTCGGACTCAAATGTCATGCACACAACCCGATCCTTCTGGGCCAACTAATTGGCGTTGTGTGTGGCACTATAAGTCGGCGGACTGGGATGGATTCAACCCTACAAAGACACAAGTGTGCGCGTTCACCGCTAAGAAAACTCCATTAACTGTAGTCCCACAATTCCAGAACACTCCCCTCTCTATCTCCAAGAGCATTGGGATCCTTGGTGTTGACATCTCCAGCGATGTTCAGTTCCGAGATCATTTGCTAGACAAGGTAAAGCTGGCGTCCAAAAAACTTGGTGTACTCAACAGAGCGAAGCAGTACTTCAAATCGGGGCAAAGGTTGCTACTTTACAAGTCGCAAGTCCGGCCCCATATGGAGTACTGCTGCCATCTCTGGGCGGGTGCACCCGGATACCAGCTTGGCCCTTTTGACTCGGTTCAACGACGGGCTGTGAGAATTGTCGTATATCCCAAACGCACTTGCGGTATCGAGCCCATAAGTCTGAGGAGAGACTTTGCCTCCCTGTGTGTGTTCTACCGCTTGTAAAATACTTTTCTGAGGAATTGTTCGAAATGATGCGGTTTCAGAGAAACTTCCTCCAGCAAGCGAACGCTTGGGTTGTGGAATGAGCTCCCTGCCAAAAAAGAAGTTATTAGATTTCTGAAGGGTCGGCAACGCGCGAGTGATGCCCCTAGTGTTGCAAGCGTCCATAGGCTACGGTGACCGCTTACCTACAGGCGGACCGTAGGCTTGTTTGCCACCTTAAAGGTATATAAAAAAAAAAAAAAAAAAAGTGTAGATGTTTTTGGGTAATTTTTCTGCGAAACACGAGCAGGAGGCTTTACAATTACATCCAAAATTACAAAAAACAAACCGCTATTTCCTGGCATTCCAAATAGACCTTGTTTATTGTTTGAGTACAAAGTACATTTAAATAGATCCTTAAACAGGTAAAACATTTTATTTACATTAATACAGAAATCGTTTATTACTCGAATTACACTCAATATATAAATTAGAAGCGAGATTGGGCTTTTATGGCACTATGTAGTTTAATTACAACTGAATAAATGATTTACTTTACTCACAATTTAGTATTTAACATTAAATATTACATATTTGAAGTAAAATTAATATAAACATGTATATCTTAGGGAATAGATAGTATTGACAGTTCTGAACATTAAACATAACTAAACATTTCAAAAATAGACACTAATTTCTATTCTAATGTTATTTGTTAATAAATTATTTCTAATTCTAATAATAATAGAAATTTTGTTAGGATAGCAATAAATTACAGTGTTGCAGATTTTATTAGCTGCCCGAAATCGAAATATGATACATAACACCGAAGCCATCAGAATTGATGAGGATTAAAAGTCACACCGTCATTTTATTCTTGAAATTCGTGCTATCTCAGTCGCTCGTATTAATTAAGCGGCTTAGTCCTCCTAGTCAGATATTGACTAGCTTCGTCTCTGTCGCACGAAATACTGACTGTGGTAACTATGAAGAGCTGTTAAAATAATCGCATTTTTGCTACTGAATAAAAATAAAACTAGTCTTTATGATTTCTTAATTTAAATGTGTAATTGAAAAAATTAAATACGTATGTACTTGTATGTTAAATACGTAATATAATAATTTGCTATCGAGATATGCTAGACGAAAATATTTATAAAATATTTTTTACTACAATAAATTAACGTATATAAAAAAAACACTTGTGGTTTAGCAGCTCTTCAAAGTTACCGGACTGTCAGTATTTCGTGCGATAGAGAGCACGCTCTACAAAGCAGAAGCTAGTCGATTATCTCTTTCTCAAGCTCGATATGTAATATACGGATATTGACAGGTACTTTACGTGTTATAATATAAGGCTAAGCTAAGATATAGGTAGTTTTTGTGCAAATTCTATAAATCTAAACTATAGCATTTGAAGGACTGAAAAGCATATACCAAAACTTTGTCTAGTGCATTGCGGTAGTTATAAGGTATTATAGGGTAATTTTCATTTATTGTATGGAATACTAAAAAGAAATCTGGAAGTAACTAAATTTAACTCAAGTGTAAACTTTTCAAGCATTAATTGCGTTCGCTTGTTATAAAAGCTAGCAAATTCATAATGCATTGACATACATTGTTAGCTAGAAATCAACATGCAAAATAATAATACAAATTAAATTAAACCTGGAAATATATGAGAGCAATTTGAAAACAAACTGTAATTTTTGTTGCGTACAATAATTAATTTACTACAATTTTAATTTTAGTCAACAATTTCAAAGGCGTTTTCCGTACCCAGGGGTTTTGTATGTGTTTTCGACAACTGTAGGGCTCTACCTTTTAGATCGAAGTACGTAGAACCTAAAAGTTGTTTAATTACAAACAAATACCAAAAATTTTATTTTCATAAAAACCTGCTAAGTGCGAGGCGGGCTCGTGTATTTTATGGTGGTACGGAACCTAATGGTGCGCGAGTCAAACTCGCACTTGGCCGGTGTTTATTTGCTTTCTTGCCTTATTCGCTCTTAATAGCTATATGCGAGACATTTAGGTTTTTTGAAGTAATATTCATAATTTGTACAAAACGTTTGTCTAGACAAGAAAAGACAACGCAAACCGCTTTTCTTTTAATGAGCGCGGCTACCTATTTTTGACACATTTTAGCAGCATATATCGTGGGCAAGGTTTCGATTTACGGTGTAACAAAACAAAATCTAGAGTAAGTACCTAAATTGCTCTATTAAAATTAAATTAAATTTAATAATTTTTTTGTTAATTTGTTGTTACAATACTTAATGTACCAAAATGCGTTATTGAAGCAAAAATTAAGCTAATTATTCGTTATTTTAGCAGTTTTTTAAGTCTCTTTCGTTGTTTACCACAGATTAGTTTTGTCTCGTTCTAAAATATGGTCAATTTCGTGAGGCTATTGCGCAGTCCATAGGACAGAATACAGAAATCGAAGTCCATGTTCTTCACAACTTTCTAAACAACAATTTGGAACACTAATTTAATTTAATTCCATTCTTAATAATATGTACAGATAAAAATCTTTAATTTTAGCTCTTATTTCCGTAATATACTATTGCGACAACAGTTCTATAGTATTTTAATTCCATAAAAAGTTTCAAAATTATAACGTTCCATTCTTCAGATACAAGCTTAACAAAATGGAGGATAACACAGTCACAGGTAGTTTATAAACACAAAAATTTAAAATCACATCAGGCCGACATCTTGTTGCACTAAAAACACTTCTTTTTGTAGATTGCCACATCCAATCTTGCAATTTGGCATTATCACTAATCCTTCTACACTGCAAGCGAAAAATATTCAGTGTTAAATAAGAATAAAAATACAATCACAGGGCCTGGGTTTTGGGGATTACCACACAAGACGAAAATATTTATTATCGGTGTTTGTCTTGAGACTGGGTTTTTCTATGTCTGATATGTATCTTATCTTACTTTGGGTAGTAAGAGGACTGCTTAATCGACGGGCGTGGGTTCGATTCCCGCACCAGACAAAAATATGTATTATCTGTGTTAGTCGTGAGACTGGGTGTTTTTTATATCGAATAGGTATTTACAAAAAAAGTATTGTATGATTATGACCAACCTTATCGGACCGCCAGTCTCGATGGGAAGGGGTGGCTGTCTGTCTGTTTAATCGTTGGTTAGGGGACCTAGCTTATAGTTAATTAGAGGAATTTTACTTTAAGGATATCAATGCAATGAGATAAGAGAATTAAGCAGGATAAAAAGTGTAGTGTCACCCGGGCGCGACGCTATATAAAGGTCCAAACAAGACGAGATCACCAGCCGGAATGTCCCTTGTACACTTGCCGTTTAACTGTTCAATAGCTTCACTAAAACTATGTATCCACTAACACGCGTCGATATCACAAATCTATTTCTTCAATCGATCAGGAGGATATAGGAGTACGCCTGTGAAGTCGTGCACGACTATTCTAGAACTAATTTGCCGTGAGCCGGCGCAGTCAATGTCGTACCAAGTGAAAAGACATTGCGTCATCGCTTATCTTTACCGAACAAGTACAAACTGGTATCCAGAACACAAGCGCTTAGTTTGAGACCAGACGGCGCTGTCCTAAAATATACATATAAATATATGTCCTAAAATAATAAAAAAAAAATAGTACTTATGTTGGTTTGTCTTGTATTACTGCAACGGAGAAACATATAGTCATATTTTGTACGGAGATTGCTTAAAGGCCTGAGAGTTACACAGGCTACTATCTATTCCGATCGAATATTTCCCACGGGAACGTTCTTTTGCATAATTCGAAGATTACATTTTTTACGCCGTATTGTAGCATCTGAATGTCTGCCAAAAATCTGGCTCATTTTTGGCGGACATACCCGAAAGGACAAAGATAGATAAAGTGTACTTTTTATCCCAATTACGAGCTCCCACTATAATATTTTCTTCCTGCGGGTGTTACCGAAGATGCAATGGTTCCATCAAATTACAACAAAGTAATATGTTGGGCTAATTTTAGGCACATAGATATCTGGAGGATTTGATAAGAATATAGACTTCTTGTAATCAGGAGTGAGTTCACAGAGCAAGTAGATTAAATTTTCCAGTGATACCGCGGGATAAATTTTTTTTACACAGCACTGTTGCTACAGATTTGAGAAGCGAAAGTAAATCATCATCAGCTCACTGCAGTACACAGTGGACCACTCTGTCCTCTCCCAAATTGCACCAATTTGCTCGGTCCTGCGCTTTACGCATCCAATCGTTATCAGCAATACCGTCGCCAGTCAACAGGTCTACAAAGCAGTTCTTCACGCTGGACGACCCCAAGAGCGACAACCCTAGCCAAAGCTCCCCCCGCGGGGAGCCCTTGAGCGTTGGGCGCTATATGGGCTGAGACTCCTTCTGAGTCTCGCCCCAAAAGCCCAGTGGCTGCATCAGCCAACTGCATAGTCCGTTCAGAAAAAAAATATAGGTTTTGTAACTAATGTGACAGGCCTATTGCAATTCTAGCCTGCTTTTACCAGCGGCTATGTCAGTGACCTTAGTTTTCTGTTGGATTACCCTCGTTGCGGATCCGATCTCTAAGGGAAAACCCGAGCATAGCTCTTTCCACAGCCCGCTGAGCAACTTTAAGGACAAATAATAAGTTTTTCTGTGGGTAAAAACCGCAGGGTTCGTTAAGTATTTAATTAAGTAACTAATACATACTCAGGATATTTGTTGTTTGAATCTCTGTCGACTTCACATCTGATGGTCTGCTCTGTACAGTCAACTATACTGGTATTGTTGAGTTTCATCTCACATCCACTGTACATTTGTATACCAACTCCACAGTTCTTTAATAAACAGTTTCGGAGTTCTACCTGTAAATTAAGAAAAAAAAAATTGTTTCATGACTTTCATACAACTAACTGCGAACTGTGTCCGTTGAATTATAGTATACTTTTTAATAACAGTCAAGTGCAAATCGAATTAAATTTGTAAAGGTGGATCAAAACTGTAAGAGAGAAATGGTATTTGTATCCACACCAAGAGGAGGAGTTTCCCTGCTGTACGAAGGGGGTACCATAGTAAGTTATTTCCTAACGGGAAGACTTTCTGGCCATGTACAAATAATAGTGTCGGTTGCTATTCATTCAGCATCACTCATCAACTCTCCAAAACTAAGTGGTAAAGAATAAAGTGCACGCTCGCAAACTGAATTTTGAAAAAAATGAAAGAACTTGATGAGTTAAAACAAAAACTTCAAAAATGAGGGCTTAAATATAATAAAAAACTTTCCGAAACATTAAGACTAAACTTTATGACCAACGTCATAAGGTGTAAGGTGCAAAAAAAACTCGATTCACCTCATATTTTGAAGAAGTTGTACCTGATAAACTAACAAATTTCTGCTTGGCAGATTATAATTATGAGGAAAACGGTAAAAGGATTCTTTGATTTTGCAATAAAAAAGAAAGGAAACTGTAAAATGCCCATAAATTATTAATGAACAAACTTTTTATCGAATTTATTACATGAATAAAATGAACTAAAAAAATAGTTATTTCATAGTTCATGATAATGTATGCTTTTTGCGACAGTGATGAATAGCAATATATGATAACGACAAATTCTAAGCAAAAAAATATATAGTTATGGATATTTATTGCACCGAAGCTTGTATGGGAAAATCTGATTCAGATTCACCTTAACAGGATTTTTTTAAGAATTTTTCTCACCTTTGCACCTTTGTGGACAACAATTCCAGAGTAAAAATTATCAAAAGTACAGTCTTCCATAATAATATTAGCACCAGACATGGCCACCACTCCTTGAGCGAAATCACTCTGAAAAAATAAACAAAGTCATCATAAATACAACATCTAACAGCCTATCAGTGTCCATTGCTGCATATTGGCCTCCCAAACGCATGTCACACCTAAAACTTCACTTTCCTCATCGCGTCATCAGTGCCTTATTTTGTTACAGTTAGTGGTTCATTGTTTCTAGCGTGTATCTTTGTATATCACGGGTTTATTCCCCAATGGGGGTAACCAGTGGCTGGATACACACCCACAACATAATGCACGGGACAGCCTTTCTTTACAAACCACTTTAGTTCTGCTTGACAGTTGGTAATCGCATCACCGCAACACTGCTTCTGATGGTGGTTCATATACCTATGTCCTATGGGCAGTAAATCACCAACTTTAAATGAATAAATGGTAAGGTGAACGACCAAGTAAAGAATCATATAACCCTTAAAAACTAAAAGACTTTAAATAACGATTAGATAGATCATATAGCTTATTTTGTGGCCAATATTGATCTAGAGAATAGCTAATATACTATAGTTCCTACCCATATAAGATACTAAGGTTATAGCTCAAGAACCAATTGTCAGTTTATTGGAGATGTATTGCTACCATCAAGTGTCCAACCTATTGCCTAGTTTATATTGCTAAATGTAGGACTTCCTCAATGATATCTGCAATGTTCTCTCCTGAGCCATTTGCATCAACTCTTAACAGCATATACCTGACAGCTCTTCGAATCGTCCAAGAGGTTGCAGTTGCTAACATGCAGTGTGCCAGCACGCATCACAACCACTGTATTGACTAAGCAGCAGTGCAGCGTCAAGTCGCGCAATCGACAGTCCTCAGACAGCATCAGCAAGCAAGATCTCATATCTGACGCCTTTACAGTAGCCCCTGCTGCATAAAATATTACATTTTAAAGTATATGTAACATACTTAGACAGTTAAATTATTTATTAAATAGTATCTCAAAATTCTACAAGAACTATTTAGACTTTTATTAAGAATACGCTTCTATATCTCTATACATAAAACGCAACGTATGCCCTCCGATCTGTTCAAATGTCATCATAATCAACCAGTTTCAATTTCAATTTTATCACAATCAGGATAAAATATCAGAAGTCAAAGTATCGAAACCAGGCTCTCTACTTGGTTGACAGAAAGCCACTGGTCCGTCAATATTTAAGGTAGCACTAAAGCTAAATACTCGCTTTGCGGAAATAACCAAATGATTTTATACACACATTTATTGCGTACAAAAAAATATATACAAATACAAAAATAATGTAAGTTCAGTACTTATGAACTAATCAAAGTCACACCAAGTTCATTCAAAAGGTCATATTCGATTTTTATAACATAAAAATCCGTTTTTCCCTTTTTATCTCAAGAATGTGGATCAAAATAGTGATATTTGTGACATGACAACTACGTCATAAAAATACGCGACGGAAATTCGGCGTGATTTTACGCCCGACAGAAGTTATGTCACGTTTGTGAAGTGTTGAAGTGACAAATCGATACACGACCGAAAGCTCAGAACATAGTTAACAATAACATTGACAACACCGCACTATATCCTATATCTATATCCACATATCATGACTGTTAATTTTCTGTTTTTTAAAAAGTTGTGCTTTTAAAAAACTGTCACACAATAAACTGAAATAATAGTTTTCACTGTGCAAATTCTGTTGTTTAAGTGGTTTGTCAAAGCAACCAATTAGTCTGAAGCGTAAATTCGGCCGATATCCACAGCGTGATTTCAGTGACGTAACTGCCGTTGGTGTGTCGATACACTTAAGCAATTATCACGTGCGTATAGCGCCGAAATATGTCATAGGTTTAATTTATATTATTACTATAATCTCAGCCTCAAGATGTCGACTTAGGCCGCGTCCGCACCGGCCGGTGGCTTACCTAGCGCCTAGAGGTTAGATTCACCCCTGGTAAGTCACTAGGATGGGTACTTGGTGGCTTGCTTATCGCCTTGCTGAAGGCCTCGCTTAGCGCCTAGCGACGCCCAAACACAATGGCCAAGCACTGTGCCTGCGTGGCTAGTCATAAGCTTCTTGATACTAAACATATCTTTCTAGTTTCTGTCAAACACATCTGTTTACTTAGATACACACCAAGCAGTAAACTAGGCGTCCAGCCAAGCACCTAGCGAAGCGCTAAGCTTACCGCCTAGCTAGTCGCCTGACATGTAAATGTAAACTAGCTTACAATTCTCTTGGAACATGTAACAACAGGGACAGGCAACCATCTAACCTCTAGGCGCTAAGTAAGCCACCGGCCGGTGCGGACGCGGCCTTAGGCTTTAACTATATGATTCCACAAAAGCCGGTCTTGGCCACCTGCATCAAGTGGCTTCCTAAGGCTATAATCAGGTCATCTGTCAGCCTGGTAAAGGCCATTTCACGCTACGTCTTTCGATCCGTGGTCGCGACTCGAGAGCCTTTCTTCCCCACCGGTTATCAGTTCGACAAACGATGTGGCGTGCCCATTGCCAACTTTAGCCTGCTAATTCATTCGATCTAAAGCTATGTCACGGGACATCGGCAAAATTACTCATTACAGAATTAGCTCTACAAGAGTTACTCTGATCTTATATATGTTTTTTAAGGATAAATGCCAAAATTGTTTTACCACAACTGTCTTGGTACTAGTATTTTTTTACCTTTAAAACTACAAATAGATATTTGTGAAAGGGGCATCTCAGGTACTTCATAAAGGTTGCTGCAGACGACTACCTCCTCAGGCTCGAGGCTTAACGCTTCTTCTGCAGACACCATCACAGTCAGCTTATGTTCGTTGTTTAGCCGAGTACGAAGAAACTTGGAAATTTCATCAAACTCAAATATTGAACCACCATGCCAGAGTGCTACTACCTGAAGTGACAAATTTAAGTTATTTTAATGTTTTTTTAACCAATTAATTTAGTAGCATCAATGTATGTACCTAGATTCCTTCTCTCTATGTTACCCAATGCTTCTCGCTCTACTACACCTAAACGTTCCTCACTGTACTTGTGTGTTGGTGTTGTTACCTAATAATTATTTTTACTTCTTTTTATCTACCTAGCTAGCTTTTACCAGCGGCTCCACCAGCCCTAAATTTGGTAATCGGCATGGGATTCTTAAGAAGGCAACTCCTTGAATATACTAAAGAACTTTGTTATGGCAAGCTATGGCAGCAGCTTAGTTCGTTCATGGAATTCTGTTATAGTTACACCCTCGGTAACTTATGAAAGATAGCCTTCTCCTATTCCAGGACCTATCCTATATGTGTTACAAGTTTCATCCCAAACCAATCAGTGGTTTAAGCATGATTGAGTAACAGTCAACCAAATATCCAATCTTTCGCATTTATAATATTAATGGAATAGCAGGTAATTAATGAATTTTACCCGAGGCTCCACCCACCTTAAATAGCTCTTTAATTATATTATTGAAGTTTGCTACAGCAAGCTATAGTGTGTTCAAGCTCGATTATAGTTATTCCCGCGACAAATTTTGAATTTTTCGGGATAAAAACTATCCTATGTCCTTCCCCAGCACCCAAGCAATCCTCATGCCAAATTTCATCTAAATCGGTTAAACAGTTTAAGTGGAAAGAGGTAACAGACAGAGTTACTTTTGCATTCATAACAGTAGTATGGATTTTGTAATAGAAAAAAGACAAAACTAAAGGGCATATAGTGAAATATCAGAAGAATCGATTAAAAAACCGACGAATCTTTTTATTCCAGGAGGAGGAGCCACATAACAAATGTTATTCCACAAGCTAAAATTGAAGTTAAATGTTTCCAACATGCAAACACATATTTGACTAAATAAGGAAAATGAACAAAAAATACTCACATTTTTTTTACTTTTATTTTTTAACCATTTATTTCTTACTTTAGCTAAATATTGCTCTCTAATGAGTGTGTTTTCATACAAAGTCCATTTTGACATAAGCCCATCAAGCCGTGCGGTGAGTTCTGCACATAGCGATATGTAATTTGGTGGTAATAGAGAATCTGAAAAAACAGAAATTATAATTACAGTTCTATATATATATATATATATACAAGGTGTATATTTTAAGTGTGGTTGCATGGCCAAATCCAATATCCCATCAAGAATAGCGAAAAGTACTCAAAGGAGTCTCAGGCCCGATTTTAAAAAATTAAAAATCCTACCCAGGAATTGAACCCGTTGACTTTAAAAAAAATACAACCTGAATTATTACACCATTCAATAGTGTTGCAAATTAGGACCGAATTCTGTGTGTGATCTTTGCAGTTTATGTATATACAATGTTTTTATGTCAACTTTCCCTTCTGGACAATTGAATATGTTTTGAATTGTGACTTGGCTGTGTTCCATGGACTGTGTATGATTGCTTTTACAACTTGGCTTTCCCTACTGGACTCCGTTTACATTTTGAATTGTGACCTGGCTGTGTTTAATGGGCTGTGTACAATTGTTACGCTTTCCTTTCTGGACTCCCTTTATGTTTTGGATTATATGACCTGGCTGTATTTATTGGATTGTACTGTGTACAATTATGTTTACGACTTGGCTTTCCCTACTGGACTTCATTCACATTGCTGGCTGTGTTTATTGGACTCGTGATTCATTTTTGGACAGCATAAGACCAGACTAGTTGTGTAGAAACCCTCGTTCAAAAAAGTAAGAAAGATTAATGGTATAAATCATTGGGACATTTCTTATTTTCTTGTTAAGCTTTGCCTTCCAACTCACAAAAAGATTGTTAAACATTTCATTCATTCAGTTCATATTACTGATTGTTAAAACAAACATCACGATCTGGTCAGTGACCGTCAATATGGCTTTCGCCACGGTCGCTCGACTGGTGACCTTCTAATGTATCTTACACACCGATGGGCACTAGCCATTGAGAGTCAGGGGGAGGCATTGGCATGTAGCCTGGACATAGCGAAGGCGTTCGATCGGGTCTGGCACCGCGGTCTTCTATCGAAGTTGCCATCTTACGGAGTGCCCGACGGTTTGTGCAAATGGGTGGCTAGCTTTTTGTCCGGCAGACGCATACGAACCGTAGTTGACGGTAGTTGCTCTGATAGCATGGACATTAATGCTGGTGTCCCGCAAGGCTCTGTGCTGTCTCCTACGCTGTTTCTACTGCATATCAATGACATGTTGGACATCAACAACATACATTGCTATGCAGATGACAGTACTGGAGACGCTTTTTACACGGGTCGTGCAAACATCCCTCGTTCCGTTGTGGAGGAAAACCGCGGAGAGCTTGTGTCTCAAATCGAGACCACACTGTCCCAGGTCTCTGACTGGGGACGGGTAAACTTGGTCCGATTCAACCCTACAAAGACACAAGTGTGCGCGTTCACCGCTAAGAAAACTCCATTCACTGTGGTCCCACAATTCCAGAACACTCCCCTCTCCATCTCCAAGAGCATTGGGATCCTTGGTGTCGACATCTCCAGCGACGTTCAGTTCCGAGATCATTTACAAGATAAGGTGAAGCTGGCGTCCAAAAAACTTGGTGTACTCAACAGAGCGAAGCAGTACTTCACGTCGGGGCAAAGGTTGTTACTCTACAAGTCGCAAGTTCGGCCCCATATGGAGTACTGCTGCCATCTCTGGGCAGGTGCACCCGGATACCAGCTTGGCCCTTTTGACTCGGTTCAACGACGGGCTGTGAGAATTGTCGACGATTCCAAACTCACTTGCGGTATCGAGCCCTTAAGTCTGAGGAGAGACTTTGCCTCACTGTGTGTTTTCTACCGCTTGTACAATGGGTTGTGTTCTGAGGAATTGTTCGAAATGATGCCCACGGCTACTTTCTACCATCGCACCGCTCGCCATCGGCAGGGAATTCATTCTCACACTTTAGAACCTAAATGGTCGCGTACAGTGCGGTTTCAGAGAAACTTCCTCCCGCGAACGTTTAAGTTGTGGAATGAGCTCCCTGCCAAGGTTTTCTGCAAGGACTACAGTATGGAGTTCTTCAAGAAAGAAGTTATTAGATTTCTGAAGGGTCGGCAACGCGCAAGTGATACCTCTGGTGTTGCAAGCGTCCATAGGCTACGGTGACCGCTTACCATCAGGCGGGCCGTAAGCTTGTTTGCTAGTGGTATAGTGGTATAAAAAAAAAAAAAAAAAAAAAAAACACAGCATACTACACATTTTTTGTTTTACTATACAGACAAAATGTTGAAAGCGAACACCTTAAATATATCATTATTAAAAAAATTATCACTTGAACATACATTTTTGGTCAAACGAGAGTACTAACATCTCTAATTACAATTACTTTTCAGGTCAATTTGTCAATATAAATAATAATTACTTCATTTATACCAACTACTTAAACAAACTTACAGAATGTATATATGTACTTATATATACCATGTCAGATAAAAAGAAAAAAATATCCAATGCACAAAATAATATAAATACTTAATTGCAAGCCTAGCCTAGCTAATCTATATTATAAGCTTCTTATTTTAGCTTCTTGCTTTATTCAAAATATGTAATTCCTTTTATTTCTATACTTACCATCCTCATCAGTTACATCCCCTTCACACAGAGAAGAGTCCAGCTCTCTTAGTTTTTCATATGCATTAATAGCACTAGTCCGTAACAGTGTAATGGATCTTGCTACACAGTTAGGTATTGTTCCATTGTGCAGCTCTACCCAAAGCTGCATTCTTTCTTCAATTGAGCTTGGAAGGAGAACCTTATCATCCTGGTCATCCCATGGCATCCATAAGTTGTTGTAGTAAAATCTGAAGTAAATTTTTATAAGATAAATGTTAAAAGAGTGAATGTCGGTGGTGAAGCAGGGGTTACTGAAGCATATTGTTTATTCACACCATTTGCTTTCGGTGAAAGAACACATTGTAAGGGAAATGACAAAAAAAAAAACATGTGAAGTGTGCACTTTCACTGTCGGACCACTTTAGAATCCAAACTGGGCCCACATGGACAGTGGCCCAAATAACTCTTGAAGTCCTGACAGTGGGGACATATAAGGCTGATGAGGTAAAAAGAGTCCAGTCAATTGGTAGGATATAATAATAAATTAATGAAAGAATAAGGACATACGGCAAATGAATTTTTGATACAGATCACTACAAATAAATTATGGTGGTTATTTAAAAAATGCTTTGCAGCATAATTTAAAAAATATTAAGATTAAGATATAGCTGCACTGTTCAAGGATGCTTAGTTCCAAATATATTATCTCTTCCCAATGGCCAGGATACTACCACTTGACATGCAGTACTATTTTGGAGCCAAATTTTCATTTACCAAATATCAAGTAAACTTTCCCATTTTAATGCACATGATTCATATGGATACTGTTAATAATACCAACAATTCAATATTAAACACATTATTCTTAATAAACTAATCCTTTACCTCAGCAAATCTATAAATTCAGCTGTAACTGCAGCATTAACACATTGTTCTTGCTGCTTAGTTGTCGGCCAAAGCTCAATCAATGGAACAGAAACAACTACTTCAGGCAATGATACAGCTTCATGCTGCACACTGAGCACATCCACACATGCTGACAGAGATTCATAGTCCACTGATGATACTGTCACATAAGCTATGCAAGGGAATCTCACTTCTAAAAAAGAAAAAAAAATTAAAATTTAATAACAAATGATATACAAAAACTACTTTGGACAAGATAATACTATATATACATTGTGTTTGCATATGTAATTTATAACTACAATTATATTAGACTTATGCCACTATGCATTACTTTGCAATAAATGCTACCTCTGGACCTCTTCCTCTCTCAGCCTGTCCATATGGCTGGTAGGTGAACCACTCTGCTCTCACTTATCTAAGGTCTTCATGCTTAAATGTCTGCCCTAATCTGTTCTTCTGCCAAAGATCAGGGGTTGGTTCTTATATTGAATTGCCTGAATTCGAGGATTCTATCACTGTGGGTAGGTCAAGGTGGCTTAGCTCAAGCCCCCCTAAAATTTTAGCTGCTGGAGCCACATCGAAATATTTAAAAAAAGAATTAAAAAATTTCAAAATGATGAAAAAGACTTTATCAACCCCAACATGCCCTTTTGATTTTGGTCTTGGTCTGCCCTACCCCTAGAGTATTTTGTATGATGCCAGAGGTACGGAAGGAGAGCAGTCCCTTTACTTTTGTTACAGGGGCTGCTAATCACGCAGCGCCGGAAATAAGAGGTAAGTTTTCTCAATAAACCTAAATCTCAAGTTATTACTAATTTAACCTTTCGCCCTTAACCTGTCCCCAATGAAGGTGACTCGTTTAAAGATTTTACCAATAAAAATTTTACCTTTCGCCTTTAATGTATTCTGACCGCCATTCCTAATAATTAAATATTTGACTTACCAAACTTTTTACAAAACTCTTTAGATAGTTTCCACAACGCATCCCAACCAAGCGGTTCAACGGTAAGTTCCGCTTGCATGGTCCACTGTTCCCTAGCAGTTCCTCGGCCGGAGCTGAAGACACGGAGCAACTCCTGAAGAATCTCATTGTCTGTACGAGAAAATGTAAACACCGAAGGCATCTGAAAGGAAAAATCGTCGACAAAAATATAACATCTACCTAGGTTCTAGGTCATCTAGGTTCTAGACACTGGTAGATTAATTTTCTAATCTTACATTGATTACGGTCACTGGATTACAATCTTGAAATAAATATCACAATTACAAGACAAATACAATTTCGCCTAAAAAACGTTTGCTTGCCGTTTTTTGGATTATTTTTTTTATGTTGCCAGTGCGTCATTTCTCTCTAGGGCGCGTTTATAAACTGAACTGAACCAGGTATTACTGACAGCAGGATAACAAATCCATTTTCCCTGTGTGTCCAAATCGCAACTATGAAGTTAAAATAGTGGTTTTGGGACGCCCGGGGTAGAGTAATTTTCCAACTGTCAAGTTGAATTCTTTACACTGCCATAGAAAAGGTTGACATTCACTCCTGTCAGTGTAAAAATTAACTGTCAAACACTCGTTCCAGAACGGGTTGATTTTTCAACTTTAACGTGCGATTATTACTCGGCGTGATTTGGAACATAGCCTAGAAAGAAAGAAACAGCGCAGAAGTCTACCCCAATAGAGTGAGTTTTTGAACGCGGCAATGCAGTGCGTAGTGTGACCATGTTAAATTAAAGAAAAATATGTAACCACCTCGAAAAGGCCTCGAAAACAAACTCAAAACATCAAGAAGCTTATATATGGATGCCACTGGAGAGTGCCGTTCGTAGGTTTAAGTAGTTGAAGCACTGTGGATGTCACCAGTGGGTAGTAGGAGAGATCAGTGAGTTGAAGCAAAGTTTTTTTTGACCTTTTTGACCTTTCTGAGCGGGTTGTGGGTTACTAACATACCGTATAATTTCCCTAATTAATGACTACGCTACTCAACCTGTCATCACGCACATAATAAACACATGTATTTCGAAATTAACTTACCCAGACAAACTAAAAGCTTCTGGAGGAAGCACAAGCTATAATGCAAGAAACCACAACATTTTATGTAAATGGGTACACGACATTGGTCTAGCTATCAATGTAAAAAGAACTAAGCGTATGCACATATACCTGACTCAAAATCTATTTGCAATTCGGGTAAACAAAAATGACCTTGACGCGCGACTTTCGCTTTGTTAGTCTATGCAACATATACATAAATACGTACAATATTTCTCATCGTAAATTCGGAATTTTGTAGATTTTTTATTTAATCAGTGTCGTGATTTGAAAATCAGTTAAAGAATGAGACAATAAAGGTAATCATATAAGTATTTTAATGATTTATGTTTAAATTACCAGAAAAAGTGATCATTAAGTAAAGTTAGGTTATGTTTACAAGATTTGCAAATGAATATGGGAATCTCGGAATATCGTAACTCCGGAATCTCGGAACGTTCTGTTCGATATTATAGTTCCGATACTAGATTGTCCAATATCGTAATATCGGAATTAGTAAAATTTTCTAACTGGGATTTCAATAAAGCGTAAATGTTGATATCCTACGCTTCTCTGTACGTGCAATGTAATGCTGTCTCATTAAGGCTGCGGTATAGGCTAGACCGCGAAAATACGCCGTTTTTGTGCAAATTTTGTGGCTTTTATCTAGTGCATTACCTTACTGAATGATTTTCATTTATTGTATTTAATGCAATAAAAAATCTGGTAGTGATGGTCACTTGTTTCAAAACTTGTGCAAATTTTGAAAGCGTGTTTTGCATTTGTTTGTAATAAAAATTGCTTAAATAATTAGAATTGCTTGTTATCTAGTACATGGACTCTAAGTTGTAGCAAAAAGTCAATAAATGTGACTACAAAACGGAAATAACATTAAATTCCATACAAAAAATTAAAAGTTTCAAGGCGTCATTACGGTATAAATTACTGAAGAAGTATATAACATATATATCTCATGGTAATGTATATGACATTATTTAATGATTTATAGTGCATTTACATACACAACGTAGAATTACAGAAATTAGCTTTCTGGCCTATATCTTAACTCTTTATCTAAGTCAAATTCAAAGTCAAAGTCAAAATGGTTTATTCAAATAAGGATTTTACAATCACTTTTGAATCGTCAAAGTTATAAATTTTTTTTTTTTTTCTAGCAGTTAAAAGCTACCATACGCAATTTCAGCCATTGCGTTTGGTTCATTCACGCAAACATAAATAAAACTAAAAGAATTAATGATTTGGGAGTGGTCAAATAGGCTATACTATATTAATAGCATGAGTACTACACTGACTTCATAGATTCAATATATCTACTACTATCGTGCTTTAGCGTATCTACTACACACTTCCCAATAACTTTGAATGAAATGGAGAAATGTTACAATTACGATATTTTGAGAATTCATATTAATGTATGTCCGAAAATAAAGAAAACAATTAGTCTATCGAATACAGTAATTCACGTATCTTACATCAGTATTGGCTCTCAGTGTAGAAAGTGAATTTGTTTTCTTATCAGTGGGATATTTTATGGCAGACTTTAAAGTTAAATATAACACGAATTAGCTAAATATTTTTAACAATGATCAAAGTTACCTTTTAGATAAAATGCCTTATGATATAAGAAACGCACGCTTTCTAAAAAAATGTTTAGTTGTTTTTCATCACAATTACTTGAAAATAGTTTTTTTACATGCAGACAAAGCAGGCTTTAAGCCCATAATTACTCCTATAGGCAGTTTCGTTGTAAATTTTACATTCAAGGCATAACGGGCGTTCATAAAACCCACGGACGATAATGACATATGAAACCTGTCTTGTGCGCACCGCGCGCGCTCTACGTACTTTATCTGTCAAGTATGTTGTTAAGTGTGTATAAAAGCGCCATCTGTAGTGCAAGATATGAAAGCGAGCAATTACAAGTTTTAAACTCAGCCAAACTTTTTAATTCTAACATTTTTTAAAGTTGTTTATTATACTTATGTTTCCGTTATTTCAATTCTGTTTTTTATTTATTTATTTACTCGTAAATGTGATGCAAAACATTGTGTGTAACACGAGCAATACAGAAATTAGAAACTCGAGTCATTTAAGCCTGCCTTCAGCTTTAGCCTTCTAAATAGCCTCTCGTTAGTATTTTTTTCCTTATCATATTTAATTTTACCAGATCCATTTGTTTCGAATTGTTGATTAGTTTATTAAGGTTGATTTTGACTTTCTTAAAAAAAATTGAGTTTCTAAATATAAGAGCAGAGAAGGAGATCCTACGAACACACTAACAGAAGAAAGGTTTTAAAATAAAGTGTATATTAGTAGTTTTATTATCTTGTAAGTTGAGTTTAAGACCTACCGTTGAACATTTAGTGATGCCTGTAGATGAAGCAAAAGAAGTGTGCCAGAATCGTGGCAGGTAAAAGTTTTAAAGGAAATCATCTTAGGAAGCACGCGTAATATTATGTATGTATTATATAGTTCGTGATTCCATTTTTGATTATTTTACTAACGTTGATTTTGAGTTTTTTTATTAGTTTGTAGAATAGTATAATGAGAAATGTGATAGCACATGTTATTTTCAATACAAGTCGTAAACTAATATTATCTGTCTTAGTTAATTTATGCTTATGTATCTCATTAAAATGCTTTCAGTTTTATGTTGTTTTAATTGTTGAATCATCATGAGCTTTAGCCATAAGTGTATAAAATTGATAGTGAATATTAAAATGCTAGTTTCGACCGAGCAAACAGTTATCTTTGATGTATAACTTAACTAAGTATAGTATAACTTACCTATATAATTACATTCCTATGATGATTATCGACTTCGACGCACTAGGCTAGATGCTTAAGTCTGTTGATTGATTTAAAATATATAAAAAGAATATGCTTTGTAACATCAATATTTTCGTACCTAATTTTATTACAAAAATGTTCAATTCCGATATTGAAATCCAATATCGGAAATCAGTATCGGAATTGAACAACTTCCAATATTACATACCCTAGCCATGATCATCTTTGAGTTCATAATCAACTAAGATACTTAAGACTATACATCGATAATAAATTCAATTGGAAACCACATATACTCTGTTCTATATATATATATATATATATATATACAACTCCTAGTGACTTAATCATTATAGAATTAAGAAAATCAATATAATTATACATAAATAGAAAATAATCGTTTATGACTCCCTGAAGTCTTAGAAGAAAATATAATATGCATGCCATATTGATGTCTATATCATCAATATAAACAATTACTTTCATAGCGAAGATTGCTTTCCAGCCTTTTAGTTTTCATAATATTTATGCATAAGTTCTTGTTGTGAAAATTTGTTATGGTGACCAAATTTAAAGGAAAATTATGACCTACAAAATTTTTGGAAATGATTTTTTTTAATGTTTAGAAACTTCTAGTTTGTCTCACTTTGTCTATAATGGATTTATTTACTAAAGTATTATCACAAGATCTTATGCAGAAATATTATGGAAACTAAAACGCTGGAGACCAATTAAAAGACTTCTAAGGATTCTGCAGTATTGTAAAAGTTAAAAGAAACGTGCTGAACGTGATATTTTACAGTAAAAATACTTATTCATAAAAAAACATGAAATATTCAAATTGACCAAACCTGTGAATGAACCTGCCACGACCTGCTTTCCATACACTTCTGCAACCACGAACTATGCAGCACTTTCCTTATTTAAATAATTTACTCTAAAATTCACACAGTAAACTACAAGAAAATTAGTAATCGAAATAACACAATATATATCTGTAATTTTGACAGTCACAACAGTCTAGTTGGTATGACAATGTAAAAAATAATTACTGTTTCCAAGTTAAGGGTGAAATATGCAGCTTATCAGCCTCATACGTCCATATATTGATATATTGTTTGGGCATCACCGAGGTTAATTTGGGCCATATGTTACCTGCCAAACCAGATTTCAGGCCAAATTAGTTTGTCCTAAATACTTTAGGCGTGACTAGCTTGGTCTAGGTCGAACTAAAATTTGAATTATCATTTAAGTAAATTAATGCTTAAATTTGAAAGGCAATAAATTCAATGCGCAATATTTACTTACACATAGTCTACCTAATTTAAAAAAAAACAGAATTGATTAAAAGTGACACAACACTTGTACAAAACTATAAAATATAATCAGTTCTTCTTAGTGTTATGTATTCTTTAGAGTATGAGTTTTAAAGAAAATATCTGTTGAATATATAGATTAAATTCAAATAAAATAATAATAATAATTTTTAGATTCAAACAAAAAATAAACTATTTGTGCTACTAAGTGTAACATATAAATCTTTTATTATTTTCCACAGTGTACTATGGCAGCACAATTACACAGTCTTTTTTTCGAATTACACAAAGATTTTTTTTACACTGGCTGGCACTTTTCGTAGTTTTTGGTACAAGTACACCTCATTAAATTAGCTGCAGTCTTTAGTGACATTTAAACATCTTGACTGGCATTAATTGGGAGAATATTTTGAGTAAAAAAGTCAAATTCAGTTCTGCCACAATTATATAGAAAAATTAAAAAAAATTGTAAATGTTTTAAGATATATGTTTATCATTATTTCGTATTTTGTCATGGATTAGAAAGACAGATACGGTAACAAGGTTTACAAGGTAAACAGCCAGCACGTGCGAGCGAGATAACCAGATATTACATACTATCCCCTGGATTTCGTTATTGCGAGGTATTGCGCGCCATATATCATACTAATGAATAATGACTTTTGGTATGGTGGTAGCCAACACCCTGGATTAACACATAGGCTACCTTTTATTCTAAAAATTTGTTGCGGGAATAAATATAACCGAGCTAAAACTATAAACTATAGCAGCCACTATAGCTTGATATACCAAACTTCATTAGTATAATTCAAAAGTTCCACGTCGATAACCGAATTTATCTAGCGCTGGAGATATGTAGCATTATATAAAGTTGAAATGATACGCGAAGTTCCAAAGGCAAAAACGATTAGAGCCACTGACTAACATAAATAATTTTGCAGAACAATATGACTTACGACAGTTATGCGTTGATTTCGTTAACATTAATGTGAACAAAATACAAATACTATGTTTTCAATCATTATTCAATAAGACTGGCAATTAAGACTGAACAAATTAAAATGTAAGAACACAATAATTACTCAAAATAACAATATATTGTGTTCCTTTATGTCGTATTTAAATATTAAACATTTGACAAGGTCGTTTAGCTAGCTGCTAAATATAATAAAATTGGAGCAATATTAGATTCAGCAGTTAGGCTGAGTAATTATTGTGTACTTACATTTGAATTTGTTCATTATTTTCTTAATATCAATTATCAGACTTGCCTCTCACTCCTTTGTGACAGATGGTCGGATGGACATGAGAGTGATCTCAGAAATGTTTCTGTTTTTTCATTTATGGTACAGAACCCTAAAAATATAGATAAACTATGTACCTACTTGGAGTAGCGTGAGAAAGTATTAATTTACAGTACCTTCGATTGGTGGAGTATCACTTTAATCTTTTGAGCACAACACAGGCCTGTGGAATTATGATTTACACTGCAAAGTGATTTTTTGTGTAAATTATATTATTATTTGCGATTTTAAAATAGGTAGTATATAATTAGTTTTAGTACTGGCACAACTAAACAGTCGTTTTCAACTGGAGGGGTTCAGTTAATCACTTAACTTTCTGACAGAAGACACGTGCGAAGAGAGGGCTACTATAGTTTTAAAAAAACGTGAAAAAGTATCCTTATCGTAATTTCTCATAGTCACCCTATCAATCCATTAAAAGCGATTTAAAGTCAAAAAATTCGGCTTCAAAAAATATTTATAATGCGCTCTTCAGTGACATCCATATATATCCATATAAAAGCTTCTTGAAAACACAAACTTTCACATGTTAAATATATTACAATATTTATAACATGTTCTTTTAATCATTGTGATGACAATTAAAGTTAAAATTGTATTTTTAAATACTT
The DNA here is from genome assembly GCA_946406115.1 of Apoda limacodes. Classification (NCBI taxonomy): domain Eukaryota; kingdom Metazoa; phylum Arthropoda; class Insecta; order Lepidoptera; family Limacodidae; genus Apoda; species Apoda limacodes. Next base: position 18,464,140 of record OX291559.1, read on the forward strand.
TTCTAAGGATTAAAAATTAGAAAACTTTTTGATTTGTTTAGTTGCCTTCCTTCGATAAATAACTTAGCTAAAAAAGAACCGGGCAAGTGCGAGTCGGACTCGCGCACATAGGGTTTCTCTGTGATACTCATCTGTGAAAATTTCAACTGTCTATCATGGTTCATGAGATACAGCCTGGTGGCAGGCGGACAGCGAAGTCTCAGTAATAGGAACCCGTTTGTACCCTTTGGGTACGGAACCCTAACTAGACATATTTGTGACTTATATTGTTCGTATGGACGCGCAATACAAAGACCAGGGACCTATTTCACGATGCAGTTTTACAAATCTGCACTCTTCTAGCTTCATAACACGCAAAGTGCAAATTGAGGAGTTTACAACTTTCTTTTATTATTTGTGTCTTAAAAATATTGTTCAAACAGAAAACTGATTAAATAGTGAGATTAGCGGAGTGAAGAGTTTTGCAAAGAGTTTTGTGGAATAGGCTCCTGCTGTATTTATATAACCGTTTTCGGCTTTCTGGCTCAGTAGGTAATGACCCGACTGCTGAATCGAGGGGCGTGGGTTCGATTCCCGCACAAGATAAACATTTATTACTTATGTTCGTCTTAGGACTCGGTGCTTTCTATGTATAATATGTATGATTTTACAAAAAAATATGTGTATGTATTTGCATCTGTTGTTTTGGTATCCATAGCGCTTTGCTTAGTTTGGGACCAGACGGCGCTGTGTGTAATGTAAATGTCTGAAAATATTTATTTATTTAGTATCATATATTAACCCTTATTAATGAAACAATTTAGGAAAATGTTGATATCTTTCAAATTTCTAATTCAATAAATAAATTTAAGGATTAATTCGAGTGCAGCATACAAAATTATATCTGTTACCGCTATACAGTATTATACAGACAAAGTATATTAGTAGGGCATGAATATGGGAATATCGTAACTCCGGAATCTCGGAACGTTAAGTCCGATATTATAATTATCTATACTACTGAGTAGTCCAATAACGTAATATGGGAATAAGTCAAATATTTTGTTTAAATTTTACAATAAGACTTAAACGGTGCCAGCCTGCGCTCCGTTGTGCGTGCAATTTGATGTTGTCTCACTACCTTCTTATTGAGCTGCTATATAGTTACAGAATGCTATTACAGCTTTCGTACTGTGTGTCTTGCTTTCTTCCACCAAACTCCTACAAACTGTCATACAGCGCCCAGTACACTATCCACGAACAGGCACGTTAATAAAAAAATCTTAATCGAGTCCCAGGAATCATAGTAAAGTTCTAAAATATCAGCTTACTGCAGTCCACCAGTGACTACATAAGGACTGAGGGTTCTCATCTCCCCCCCCCCCTCCAATAGGAGCACCTAGGATGCTGATCTTTATTTTATGGTGTTACCTCATATTACTGTGATTTCTCGGAATCGGCCCCCAACTAAACCCGCACTCTACTGCTAAACATAGGCCTTTCTTATAGTGCGCCACTTTGCCTTACGCACCTAATCACTCCTAGCAATTTTGTGTGTATCGTCGCTTCATCTGGCTGGGGCCCTCACATACTACCAAGACTACGTTTGTCCAGACGTCGGTTACCCTAGTTTACTCCTGGATTACTTGATTGCGGATCCAATCTCTAAGAGAAACTCCGAACTTTAAGCTTATGGACTACTACAGCAACTGTGTCCGCGTCTCGGCACCATGTATCATTACGGGTAGACCGCACTAATTGAAAACTTTAGCCTTAAAATTTTGCAGTATGGATGACATTTAGACGAGGCGGGACGAAGTCCTGCCTAACCTAAATAGATCCTCGTATAGTCTTCCCTTAAAAGTTAGGTCTACTCTTGAACAACTTTTAGAGTATGTTTTGACGATTATACCTAGTAGGTTCCGGATTGAAGTGGTCACTTAGAATGACTCGTCTTATTTAGGTTCATCCGAGAGCCAATATGCTGGAAAAAGACTTTAATAGTGACAATCATTGCGGAAACTCTTGCAACGATTTTGCCTTGACAACAATATCGTCATAAAATCGTAGGTGTAAGCTGTATTCGCCGTCTTCATTTATGCTTTGCTCATTTTTTAGGGTTCCGTAGTCAACAAGGAACCCTTTTCATCATCTACGGCTCGTGAGCGTCTGCCGGACAAAATGTTAGGCAATATGGTTCCTGCACTGGAACGCCTTGGCTATGTCTAGGCTACATGACAATGCGGAGGCATAGCCTGACTAACTACTGCTAATTATTTATTTACTAGTATCTAAGGGTATAAGTCTAAGTATCGCACACGAGCCACCGGCCACAACCACAAAACGCCGCCACCGGCATATTTCCTATAGTTTCCATACATTTTATATAGACTCGCCGCACACGGTTGACGCACGTGGCCGCTACACGCTACAAATCGTCGTTGCTCGAAACCTAACTAACTAACTGTATGTCTTTAACATCATAATTGCGATTGTAAGCAGTTTTAGGGACATGACATCCCCCTTGTTATACTCCTTTGTGTAGCTGAATGGTTCTTATGTGAGTATTTTATACTCAAACTGACATCTTTGCCTAATTATACAGACATCTCAAAAAATTCGACATATCGCGAGTCAATATTCTTATAGTCCACAAAAGCAAGACGCATGGGCTGATTATACTTCTCCTGTCTACTGTATAATCTTCCACACTATTTGAATGTAGTCTGCCGTACTGGTAATGGTGCCGTAATCCTTTAACCCAGTAGCTTAGAAGCGAAATCTGGTGATAATTTTTGAACTGGTTGTTATCTCCCTTTTTTAAAAATATCACAATGCAGAACAGAAGTAGCACCACGCGCCTTTGGAGTTTACCATCATGAACAATGAAGAACTGGAGAAGTAGGTCTGCAATATGCAATATTACATTAATTAAGTTACTGAGCGATAATTTAAAGATTGAATTTCCAAAAATCCGTCATAAATAAAGCATTTAATTATAAAGTCAACACCTTCTCCAAATTTAAAATGTCCGTCCTTAGCGGTTTGAGCTGGGCGATGATGAGTAATTTGGGGCATTGATTTTTTATTTGGTATCAGGGTTTCGGTAGGAGAAATATTTTTCCTTTTTTGGAAACCGGTTTCGAAACTTGGTTTGTTGAATTGAATATTTGCAATGTTAGTTTTTTTTTTATGCTACAAAATAATGATAAATAGGTACTTTTTGCCAAATTTCATGATTGATGACCAAGTATCCTAAAGTGATATATTTTCGTGTATCGTAATAAATGTAAATGGCCTTATTTTTTGATAAAGCCGTAAACCTAGAAGCTTTCGGCGTTTTTTTACATCATACACTTACTTGTAAACAGTGTCATTCCGTGGCGTGCAGGTAAAGCGTGTGGTAAGACCTAAATTACTCCCACGGGCTTTTTCTTTATAAATTTTACTTTTTCAAAGTAAAGGAAGCGTTCATAGATCTCTTGGGTAATGACGCGCCTATTTTATTAAGTATGTATAAAAGCTGTCTGTTCAAAACATAAACTACGCGCACACTACAAGCGAGCCGTTTATTGCAGATAGCACTACCAGCCGCACTACTGGTAGTGCTGTTTACAAATGTTAGCACTACCATGGCACCGTTCAAATGTTTTATAGTACAATCGAGGAATAAATACAAAAAGAAACCGGCCAAGCACGAGAAGGAGGTCCGTACGATCTAAGAAGATTGACGTGTGTTTGTATTTCGATGGATTGATGACGAAAAGATAGTTTTTCCCAACGACCTACCGACCGATATGTCGAGCTTTTATAGTCTTTTTAGTTTTTTAATTTTTAATATTATTGCAAATGACAGCTGACAAATTAGAAAAATGATCGATCTCATCAAGATCTTCATTTTAGATGACAGCTGTCAAACTAGAAAAGGCTTCATCTCTGTAACTATTCATCTTAGACAGAAATAATAGATCTCATCAAGATCTTTATTTTTGATGACAGCTGTCAAACTAGAAAGAGCTATATCTCCCTAACTATTGATCTTAGACTAGCAGTTTCCTTGCAGAAATGATAGATCTCATCAAGATCTTTATTTTTGACGACAGTTGTTAAACTAGAAAGAGCTATATCTCCCTTACTATTGATCTTAGACTAGCAGTTTCCTTGCAGAAATGACTACTTCTATTTCCGTCATTTCAACTATGTATTGGTGAGTTTAATAACTTAATTACGTTATCTTTTTATTTATTTAATTGCAAATGTGATGAAAAACATTGTGTGTAATACGGGCGATACGGAAATTATAAACTCGAGCCATTCAATAAAGTTAAATAGTCTCTTGTCAGTAATTTCCTCCTTAACACCGTTAATAATAACGTCTGTTGACCTTATATCGTTTATATCATATTCAATTCTAGACATATTCCTGAGAAAAAAAGGCCTTCATAGACTAACAGACTAATATATTGGCTGAAGTTTTAGATACAGTTGACTTAGAAGGATTTATTTACAACTGCTAAACCTGAAGGTATTAGGAAGACCGTGGCCGACTCTTACTGGGGTAAGGACGTGTCCTGGATCCATAACTGAGACGGGCACGAATTCTTTTGTTAATCGTTACTTTTTACGGCGCTAGCAACGGCGCACACGGTGGACCTTACCAATATCCCGATTTAATATTTAATGCGTGATATTTTAAATTGTTTAACTTAAAGAGTTATTGGATAAAAGTGTTATAGTGAACCACTTTTTGTGTGTGCGCGCGCGGGGGTGTAGATGTAGGGCGCGATCGCGATTGTGTGTTATAAAAGCAAGTAACAGCAGGTGGTATTCAGAACCAGTCGAGAGTGTTCCATTACTTTGTAGATAGGTTTTTACTTGCGAGCTAGCGACCACAGCATAGATAATAGCACTGCATGGTGCGACCTGTGCGTCACGGAGTTTTTACTCGAATTGGTTTAGCTGCTCTTATGTGATGCGTGACAAGCATTCCAAAATTCATTGCAATAGATAGTGTTCTTTCTGATTCCGCCAAACTACCTATTTGTTTCTTACAAATGTTGTCAAAGCGCGGAAATTTCGCTTATGCAGTTGTATTATATACCTATATTATCATAAATGCTGCTGACGAGTAAAGAAACAGATGGTTACTGACGTCTTACGTTATTTTGAAAATATCATTTAACTTCTTAATGTTGCCAAGCGTAAGGGTGTCATTTGGCTCTTTTTTTTTTTTTTTTTTTTTTTTTTTTTTTCTGAGCTGACTATGCAGTTGGCTGTTGCAGCCATTACTGCTTCACCGGACTTTTGGGGCGAGACTCTGAAGGAGCCTCAGCCCATATAGCGCCCAACGCTCAAGGGCTTCCCGCGGGGGAAGCCTCGGCTTGGGTTGTCGCTCTCGGGGGCGTCCCTTCGACCGGCGTGAGTCTCGAACCCGAAGGTGAGTCACCGCCAGGAGGGGAGTTCCCCGTTACGCGGGTGCGGTTGCGATTGAGTGGGGGCGAGAAGCGCCCCGGCACTCTTTGATACCTAGTGTATCCTTGTGGGCGCCGACGAACCCGGGGACGTCGGCGTCGTGTTTGGAGGGAGGCCCTATTCGGGGTCGACGTAGTAGAGACTAATCTCGCTATCCGGACAGCGAGATCGTCATCTGGGGACGTTAGTACGTGCCGAGGCCGCCTGAGTATAGTTTTACGACCGCGACGGGGACGATCGGGGGGAATGTACGTCGTGGATTGCACAACTAATCTATTCGGGTGATTTTGCGTACGCTCGAAAAAGCGGACTGCCAAGTCTTTAAAGTACTGGGGAATCGTGGGAAGTTCGAAGTCTCTGTGTAGGTCCGCATTGCGAACGTACCAAGAGGCTCCAGAGGCCGCTCTGAGAAAGCGGTTTTGGAGGGTCTGGAGTTTGTGGAGATTGCGCTTGGACAGAGCAAAGACTACGCTAGCATAAGCTAGTATGGGGCGGATGCAAGTTGTGTAAAGATTTAGCTTATTTCTAAGCGACATCTTACTATACTTGCCTATCATGGGATAGAGACGACCGAGGACAAAAGCGGCTCGGTCTCTGACTATTTTGGTGTGAGCGTGGAAGTTCAAACGTCTATCCATGGTCACACCGAGATATTTGGTCTTATTTTGCCAGGGAATGGCACGACCGAAGAGAGAGAGGGAAGTTGGCCGCGGAGGGCTGCCTGTGGTGAAAAGGACGGCAGAGCTTTTGTCGGGATTCACCTCGATTCTCCATTTCCGAAACCACTCGCCTAGGGCGGTGATAGCGGATTGGAGTCTCTCAGTGATTCGACTCACTTGCCTATCGGTAGTATAGAGAGCGGTATCGTCCGCATAGAGGGCTAATTGGGTACCTATCGTTTTTGGGATATCGTTAGTGTACAGAAGGTACAAGACGGGGGCGAGCACGGACCCTTGCGGGACTCCTGCTTCTATGGGGCGGGGGGAGGAGAGAGTGCCTTCAACTCTGTAGCGAAAGCTACGATTCGACAAATAGTCTCGTATGATGAGCACGAGACGATCTGGCAACTGAAAGTTGTACAGTTTAAAAATTAAACCGTTGTGCCAGACTTTGTCGAAAGCTTTCGCTACATCGAAGAAGACAGCGCCCGTGTGACGGGTCTTACCTAATGCTGGCTGGAAGCCAGTAAGAATATGTTCCGTTATGCGGAGGACTTGATGGACGCATGAGTGTTTGGCACGAAAGCCAAACTGCTCGTCTATTAAAATGCCTCTGGAGACTATAGAGTTCCGTAGGCGGGCGAGAAGGAGGCGTTCATAGAGTTTACCAAGGGCCTTTAGTAAACTTATAGGGCGATAGGAGGACGGCTCGGTACGAGCTTTGCCGGGCTTATGGATGCCTATAACGATTGCATCTTTCCATTGAGATGGAAAGATGCAATGTTCCATAGCAGCGTTAAAGATCGCTACTAGGAGGCAGATAAGGGGAAGAGTGAGGCGCTTTAGGATATCGTTAGAGATACCGTCTGCGCCGGGGGACTTACGGGGGCGTAGGTCTTTGATGACCTGTAAGACTTCGTCGACAGTGACAGGGGGCAGGGGGTCTTGTGGAGGCAGAGAAGTTCTGCGCTCCACTTCGCCGTCTACCTCGCGCACGTGATCGGGATCGAAAGGCTGTGTGCTTAAGGCACATTGGGCTTGGAGGCTGGATGCTAGGCAATCCGCTTTTTCGTCGTCATTGAACGCGGGAACGCTATTGTTGGGACGAGTTAACGGAGGGAGAGAGTTTGCGGTTTCGGATTTTAGAGCTCTGGCTAAGTGCCAATAAGCTTGGTGAGAAGGAGAAATGTTCTCCATAAGATCACCGAAACGTTGGGCGCGGAGCTCAGCTACAGCGGTTCTTACACGGCGGTGTAAGTCGTTGAAGCGAGCTTTATTTTCGATAGTGGGAGCGCGGTCGCGAACGCGGCGGGCCGCGTTACGCTCAGTCATTAGCGACCTGATGTGCTGAGGCAGGATTAGGTGGTGATAATCACCAACCGGCACCTGTCGTGAGCACTCGCCAACGGTGGCGGTCAGGTGGCTAGTGAGTGAGTCGATAGCTACGTTAAGATCGGTCGCGGATGAGATAACGTTGGGAACGCGATCTAGATGTGGCGAGCTGGGATTTTCGAGCAATTGCCCAAATTTATCCCAGTCCGTCACGGTTCTAGTGTCGGGAGGAGCATTTGGCTCGCGATGCGTACAACAACAGCAAAATCATAAAACTTAGGTACCCATAAGAATGTTAACGTTCCGCGTTTGTTTGTTCATGCTCAACAGATGTGTAAACCCTGCTGAATCCTAATCACTAGGCTAGAGCAGGGAAGCTTGCTGCACAGGTACCTATTTTGAGGATGATGTAAGAAAGACAATGCAAGTATCTTTATGTTTCATTAGAAATGAGCTTCGATTCTGTTGCAATCTGCAATGCAGCAAGAAATATTCATAAAAATAATAGCCACCAATTGTCGAAATATTATTATAAAATAGAATTATAGATAGTTTTGTATTAAGATATTAATGTATGATGATAATAAGTCTATAAAAAAAAATCAGCATATGAAAATGTTGGGGGAGGCGCGGAAAATGCAAATACGAGAATTTTTAGATTACCTATTTGTAACTACAAGATAAAAATAAATGTAAAAATTGAATCATTTTAAAGTTAAGTTTAATTCACATTGCATAAAAACATATAAAAAATTTAAGCTGGTAACTAACGTATACATTAAAATCGATAAAACATGTAATTCGTATGTATTTACTTTCTTCTTCTTTCTTGGGATGCTTAAAAACCAAGGAATACGATGAATAGGTATAGAAAGCACCTATAAATATCTAATTGCATTTGTGCAAATCTATTTAGTAGGTAATGTATAAGTGTTTAAGGCTTTAAAGAAAATCAGACTTTAGGTACAGGTTCAATTCACGAAGCCCTAACCTAGGGAAGGGTAACTTATAGATTTCCATAATGTTAGAAACTAACAACACTTATTTGCTAACAAATCGCCAGAGTAAAATATTACATTTTATGATTTTTGAGCCAGAATAACAAAAAAAATATACTATATATTCTTCAGTTTCCGTAGGCGTGTGTGTATGTATGTGTAAAACACATTTTTCAGAGAATAGATTATGTTTGTTTATTGTTATACGGTTATGAAAGTATAGGAAGTGAAACGATATAGCGAAATCGAAATCTAATGCAATAATGAAAAAGTATGTACTTACCTAATGAATATTTAATTTTTGAGTAAAATTATATTAAAAATAATAGTCTAAGCTTTCATACAAGTATGTATACCATCAACATGATGTGGGTTTGTTCCCAACGCCTGGTATTAAAGCCCTTGGCATTACATATACCATTAACATACTGGTATGATGGAAAGATACTTTGAAATAGGTACCTACTAATAAATATGAATCTTTGTTCTAAAGAATTTAAACAAAGATGTGGCATTTTACAAATTTTGTAAGTATTGTTGGCTGAGAGGAAATAAAAGCATTTTACTGACGGCGGCAAAAGGTATTGTAAAAATATATATACGTCAAAACGTTAAGCACAAAGGGACCCAATAACATAAAATATCTGACCGTTACGCTTATTGTTTGACGTTTGCTTGCAAGCTGTCGACAGTAACCATCTTACTTATTCTTAACAATTACTGAGAAACTTTCTGAGATAAAGATAAAGCAAAGCTTGTTTTCATGACAAATAGGTTTTGTTATCGTATTTCGAAGTATTCAGCCGCTGATTTAGAATAATAGAGTGTAGAATGAATACAATAGGGTTAAATATCCATACCTTACTATAGATATGATTATATAATAGGTATATAAAGTAAGGTCCACTTTTAGACTCTCCTAGCAAGTACGCATAGGACTACCTACCTTTGTATGAGAAAAATATCTCACAGATCGACTATAGGTATGATAATATAATAGGTCTATAAAGTGAGGTACACTTTTAGACTATCCTAGCAAGTACGCATACGAATACCTACCTCTGTATGAGGAATATATCTCACAGATCGACTATAGGTACGATTATATAATAGGTATATGACGTGAGGTACACTTTTAGACTCTCCTAACAAGCACGCATACGAATACCTGCCTCTGTATGAGGAATATATCTCACAAATCGACTATAGGTACGATTATATAATAGGTATATAAAGTGAGGTACACTTTTAGACTCTCCTAGCAAGTACGCATACGAATACCTACCTTTGTATGAGGAATATATCTCACAGATCGCCTATAGGTACGATTACATAATTGGCGGGCGATAATCTAAAAAACTAATGCAATCCGCATGACGAGAGTACTGTTTTATAAAATATTTTCTACATACATATAAGTAGTAGGTGTCTTAGTTTTCCGTATATATTGAACATATAAACGACTGAGCATAAAGTTTTAATTTGATATTTATAAAAGCTTTAAACATGGCATTTCGCTAGAGACGCTTACAACCCAGGTAAAAATGTTGGTGGTGTGGCCAACAGATGCGGACAGTTAATAGCGACCCTTGGCGCCCTAACGGCCGGCGCAAACGCGGACGGGTGATGAATTCGGTTTGCACACGTAATATTGTAGGTATACGTCAGGAATTGGTGTAGATAGTAGACAGCAATACACCGATTTCATTTTATTATTGTGGGGTTATTCCTCGTTAGCATCAGTTTTTGGTGTACATAACGTTACAAAACGCCTGATTTAATTCATATATCATCAAGAAAATACAATGCAAACCACGGTCTATTGCAATTGAATATTAAAAAAATTCTTATGTCCTTATGTAGATTGAAATATCTCTTATGTTTGAATAATATAGAATATAGGTAAGTTCTTTGTCCTATTGATTTGTCTAAACGTATCTAACTGCGTAGATAATATTTTTAACTAGGTATATATAGGTATATAGTCACTCATTCATTCCAAAATATAGTATTTCATAACTTTGACGATATAGGGGTGTTTGTGGAAGCCTAATATGTGTAAAAAAAAATTGACATTGACTTTGTACCTTTATCGTCACAGATTAGTACCTAGTAATAATACATTTTCTTTGTCTAAGTAAGCATTGGTCGTACTTGCGAAACTCAAAACCAGATATTATTAGTACGAGTATCGGAAAATACCTGGGCTAAAAACCACTCTTTGAAGGAGTAAAAAGTACTTTTCCTCACTCAGTTTTTTTTTACTCAAATCTACTACTACTTCCAGTTAAAGTCCTTATAGCCCATTTCGAGTGTGATCCCGCGCTTAACGGTACAAGGACTCTTCTTAATTTACCAGGCTTTGATAGACAAGCTAATAATCATAGATTACAACTGTCAGCTGCTGAGAATGCATTGGGTACTCACTCTATTAATAGAAGTATAGGCAGGTATTTGAAGGTATAAATATTTTGAGTATCTATATTATTACATATTGTAGGGCCTAACGTGTATCTGTTAGTCTGTTTGTGTTTTTTTAAGAAGGGGACACTTGCCCGATTCAACATGGGGTTTATTAAATCCATATTTGTATTACTGGCCACGTTGAAGGATGTAGTTACATATGGTAATCTGCGTAATGACGAAAGAAAGAAAATGCTTAAAGGCCGATACAGCGTCTGCCGGGCTAGATAGTTATGTATAATATGATTCCAAATATGCCAGCATAGTTAAAATAATTCAATTTTTTTTATATGGGTGATTATTAGGTACAATGTTCGTATTTATCGGACCATTTACATTTTCACCTTCTTTCGTGCTTAAGGGCCCTCTTACAGCCCGCTGGCGATTGTAGGGCCTAACGTGTATCTGTTAGTCTGTGTTTTTTAAGGAGGGGACACTTGCCCGATTCAACATGGGGTTTATTAAATCCATATTTGTACTACTGGCCACGTTGTAGGATGTAGTTACATAAGGTAATCTGCGTAATGACGAAAGAAAGAAAATGCTTAAAGGGCGATACAGCGTCTGCCGGGCTAGATAGTTATGTATAATATGATTCCAAATATGCCAGCATAGTTAAAATAATTAAATTTTTTTTATATGGGTGATTACTAGGTACAATGTTCGTATTTATCGGACCATTTACATTTTCACCTTCTTTCGTGCTTAAGGGCCCTCTTACAGCCCGCTGGCGATTGTAGGGCCTAACGTGTATCTGTTAGTCTGTGTTTTTTTAAGGAGGGGACACTTGCCCGATTCAACATGGGGTTTATTAAATCCATATTTGTACTACTGGCCACGTTGTAGGATGTAGTTACATAAGGTAATCTGCGTAATGACGAAAGAAAGAAAATGCTTAAAGGGCGATACAGCGTCTGCCGGGCTAGATAGTTATGTATAATATGATTCCAAATATGCCAGCATAGTTGATATAATTATATAATTTTTTTTTTTTTTATATGGGTGATTATTAGGTATAATTTTCGTATTTATCGGACCATTTACATTTTCACCTTCTTTCGTGCTTAAGGGCCCTCTTACAGCCCGCTGGCGACGCCATTGGATTTTCTTGATGTTCTCTTCGTGGAGGGCGAGTTTCTGAAGTCCAGATGTCGCAAATGTGGAACTGGTCATAGGCTATTTTTGGAAGGTTTTATATAGTTTCTAAGTAATGTCTGTGGTTTGGAAGCTGTATGGAACCTTCTAGAAGCGGCTTGTGACTAGTTTTGTATTTGCGACACTTGGATTTTAGGAGTTCGTTTTCTGCGAGGGGAAGGTTAGGGATGTCTAATGGCAGCGCTAGTTAGCTGCTATATGCGCCTTAATGATTAAATTTATTAACATTAAAGTTATAGGTACCTATTACATATACACTATATGCAATAAAATAATACCGAGGTGGCTTGCGGTGTCTGTGTGATGTGATATAATATAACTTATTTAATTACACGTAAATCATAGTTCGCAGACGGCAAACAAATAGTACCTATAGTGAATGACCCATATATCAGCCCCCTAACTTTTTTTTTTCAACTTTAAATGGTTACTACGTTCTCATATTAAACAATAACCTAAGACTCTTACTTGTTACTTGTAGCTTGCAATGTTGAGTTTGCATAATTATGCATAAAAATGACAAAATACTACTAAAACTATTGAAAAACAAGTTTTTGTGAATTTTGTGGGATTTGTACGTGAACCTCTGATTTAACAGAGTTATAAGTATTCCATGTTAGTCTTTTTGCCTTCTACCCTTTACCGAAAATCAAGTTGACCCCTGCATCGTCAACATATATAAAGCCTCCTAAGTCCAGTTATATTGCATTACAAAGAGTGTTGCGGTGATGGGCTCACTCCCTGTCATGTAGGACTAAAAGAGTTGGTGAAAATAAACAATCTACTACATAATGAGTGGGTGCGTTCCACTGTTCCACCCTCCTTGGGATAAATGCCGTAAAGGTTTAAAGATAAAAAAAAACTTTTAACAAAATAATAAAAAAGACTTATGGTTATGATTGTACTCCACTATTAATTTGTTGTTATTTTAGTTAATGAATGACGATATAATTATATGAAAGCTAAGGAAGCCATATTTTACCATGTAATAAATAATGTTAGGTACGAAAAAGTACAATCGCAAACAAAAATATATATTTTAGTAAAAAAATATAAGTGGTGGCTGATATTTGGAACACTTCCGGTACCAAAGGTCAGCCACCCCGGCTGATATATGGCACTCCATACAAACAAATGGACCAAACGTCAGCCCTCTATTAAATTCTAAATCCAGGGGAAAATTGACTTAATTTTTCTTATTAATGTGTGAAATATTTAAACTTGTTCCCTTAAATTATAAAAACATATCTTTGCATCAAAGTTAGTGAAATATTGCTTACTAAGTGTCCAGCAAAATCACGCGTTTTTGTTGAATTTTGTATGTATTGGCATAACAATCCATGAAATGGAGATTGAAAGAACCCTAACGAAGGGATAGGCATGATAATTAACAGTTTTCGTCGTAAATATATATTCTTTTAAAAATAGACCATAGTTGAAGATATTATGTTGCTTCATGCATGTTAATTCTTATTTATCACAGAAAAAAGCACGCCCGGCTGATATTTGGGGGGAGGCTGGTAATAGGAGCATTCACCTATGAACAATAGACAAATATTTGTTCTCCGAGTTTCTTTGATAGGTAGTCAGATCTTGTTTCCAGCAGCAATTATAGGTATATACGAAGTCCATAACTAAAACTCTAAAAATGAGTACGTATAAATCAAACGCCTCAAAAATCGATAACTTATTTCATTGAGGTGTTTCACAATGTTAATGTAATGTCATGTAGGTACCTAGTTGCTTGGTTTAAACAATTTTAAACTGACAGCTTTAGCTGAACATACAATGCCTAGGAAAGCGATTAATATTTTTTAATAAATTTAAATACTTTTTAATAAGTGTTATTTATTGGACATTGTTGCCGGTCATGTAAGGTAATTAGTGTAACTACAGAGCATTGTAAGACGAGATAGAAGTGCTATATTTCTCCAATAGTACCCAGAACGTCCAGAACCGATGTCGCCGCGCCGCACTACATTCGAAATTTTGAATGAGCAATGACTGAACTAATCTTGATCAAGAAGGGCGGGGGCCAGTTTGAAAAGTATTAGGGTGGAGCTGTGTCGATAAATTCATATCGATGGATTTGGTGAATGAAGTCAAGTTTTGTAGTTAGGTGAAGAACGTAACGAAATAATAAAACTGAACATTGAGACCTAAATTAAAAATAAAAAATTGATTTTCATAAATGTATGATTATTCATAGTCAATTATCAACATAGACTAATAATAATAATAATATTATGTACATTAGGTAAAATTTAATAACGATTTTCTGTAAATTGCAGGTCCAAAAAAAAAAAGTTTTTATTATAGAATTTCTAGATTTTAAGTGCTCTTTAAAATAAATCTACTCATAAGCTGGTTAGTTTGTAAACTTATTTTAGTACCAAAATGGAACAACTATCATAAGCAACGATAAGACTGACGAATATGTAAGTAGGTACTAAACAGATAGAAAGCGACAAGATATCCACACTATTTAACATAACGAGTATTTTATATTTGAATTAAATGATACATATGTACATAAACATGTAAATGAAAGCAATACTAGTTAGGGCATCGCAACACTACCAGAAAGACACGCGGTGATCATACGACTCTGTTGTCCACAGCATTATACAATACATTGCTATCTAGACACGGTAAAGACACGCACATAGTTGCAACTGCGGGGAGTACTGTGAGTAATGTATACTTTTTTTATATTTAAATATATTAAGACGCTGTGTTTCGACTACACTTTTGATTTTACGTATTTTATTCTTTAAAATCATATAAATACGTATTCTTGTACCTATCGGTGAGATATATCCCTCTTTTTGAGCTATTTAACACCTAGCTTTTTGTCCTTTATGTAATTATGCGACACAAAAGTCTTTTTTACGGAGCTACACCAAGCGATAAAAGCTGCGAGTAACTAAATAACACATTCGCGAGCTTTGAGGTAAGTATAAAGAAGGTTTTTATGGTGATTAAGGCCGGTTATTGAATGGAAGGATCCTGGAATCAATTTATAAAAAAGGATAAAAAATACTTTGTTGTCAAACTCCAGAACCAAAGAACAAAACAGCGTGTTCAGTGGAAAAAAAATGACCCTAAAACGAATTGTAAAAAAAGATTCTAAAAACTAAACAAAAAAAAATAAGAATCGACATAATAGGTGTACAGAATAGAGGATACTCCCATTTTTCATGCTATGGGTACTTGAATATTGCATTTTAAAAAAATCAGAAGACAGACAAACACTCAAAAGTTGCCGAAGAAAAAACTATCACAGCAAACAATAGTATATATGCTATAACGTATACTGACCGATTGGCCCAATCGGAACCAAAGACCACCAATAAATTAAGAAACACAATGACTTTGAATAGGTACTGCACCGAAAAATACCAACTACTGCATCAAAATCTACCGTTGATCAGTATACAATAGGAAACCTATAAATAAGCTGTACGACTACTACCTTAATTACGAAACTAATCACCACCAATGATAAAGCAAATAAAAATTGTGAGAACTAAATGAATATTATTTTTATTTATTATCTACTTAGGTACGCCTAAAAAAAAGATCCATATGGACCGTACCTCATGACGGCTACGTTCTCATAGGCAAAAGCCCAATTACCCAACAAGCGCCGAAATAACCCCACAAAAGGATGACATCAACTCACAGTTGTTTTTCATTTATTATCCGCTTAAGTACACCAGAAAAAGGTTACTGAAGCTATGATAACAGGAGAAGAAATCAGTTAATAAAGAATAAAAAGAAATGTAAGTAAGTCTACTTACTATAAGATAAATAAATTCCATCAACCTACCTTTTGACACCTACTTAAATACACCTAAAAAAGTAACTGAAGTCATGGATATTAAACCCGAACAATGCCAACAAATAATCAAAAGTGCTGGAATATTCACACGAAAGCCCGAGCATAATTTATTAATTATACCCATTTGTTACCCACTTGATCAAGTACGCCTGAAAAAAGTCACAAAAAACTAAATCGTAATCGTTGGGACTCAGCTACAACAGAATAAATCTAGTTTATGAGTATTGATTTCTACTTATTATTTAATTAGGTACGCCTGAAGATAGTGACTGAAACTATGGGAATTGAGAGCCGTAATAGAATACTGCCATATAAGGAAACAAAAAATGCAAAGGTTGGACGTTCGCTTCAGATGATTCTAATCTATTTAGGTATCCATATCCATTTATAATCTATTTAGATACGCCTGAAAACAGTAACTAAATCTATGCAAAAAAGGACACAGAAACTAAACACTGTCAATAAAGAAACAGAAGCGTCAACGTCAACACTCCCTTAAAACAACGAAATTATTTAATTGGTTACATACATTTATGATTTAAAAAAAACCTGATTATTGGGATTCACCTACAGAAAAATGAAACTACTGCATTAATATCTCCATTCATCATTAAACTGAAGTATATTAACTAACTAAATAATAACTAAAGCTCTAAGGAATAGGGAGCTAAAACAGAATACTGCCAACAAAGAAACAAAAAACGCAAGAGTTCGACGTTCTCTTCACAAGTATTAAGTTACAGTTATTTTCATTTAAAATCTACTTAGGTACCACGCCTTAAAACAGGAACTGAAGACATGCAAAAAGAACACTGAAAATTAAAGCTGTCAATAAAGAAGCAAAAACTTAAATGTATTAAATACTCGTACTCCCTTAAGACATCGAAATTATGTTTTTGGTTAAATTTATCTATGACTTACTTAAAAAATGCAATTGTTAGGAATCTGTCTACTACAGTTAGCTGCAATGGAATGTCACTACTCTATGACTGCTTCAATTTATCATTTAATTCGATATGCCTGAAAATAGTTACTGAGCTATGGGAATAGGAAGCTGAAACTGAACACAAAGAAACGAAAAACTCAATGGTTGGAATACTTCCTTAAAAACAAAAAAAATGTTGGTTATATTAATATAATTATATTAATTTATATTTTTTACTAGGTATGCCTAAAAAAGTAACTTAAGCTACGGGAAATAAGATAACGAAACTGAAAATTACAGATAAACAAACAAAAACGCATGTGTTGGATACCTCCTTAAAAGATCGACGTTACACTTCTCTAACTAACTCCATTTATGATACACTTAGATAAGTACACCTAAACAAGGAACTGAAGCTACGATAAAAGGACAAAGAAACTGAAAAAATTTCAATAAATAATAATAAAAAATACAGCAATTAAAATTGTGTTACAATGTAATTCAGCTACGCCATTAAATATTTTTATTTTTTAATCTTATCAAGTACGAACAATAATAAATGAAGCTTTGTCAAAACGACACCAAAACTGAAAACTGCTATAATAAACTGAAACGTAAGTGTTGAAAGGCCGCTGCAAGAACGAATAAACAATGATAACATCCATTTATAATTTACTTAAAAATAAGGTACGCCTAAAAAGGTAACTGAGATTATGGGAACAGGATGAGAAAAACGAAAAACTGTCAATTAAGAAATAAAAAACCCAAACGATGGAATTCAGCTACAAAAGATGAAATTACTATCGAATTTTAGGTACTGCTTAGACACACCAGTAAAGCTATGGAAACAGAACACTGAAACTAAAAAGTGCTAATAGTATAAAAAAATCTGGAGGCTAAACCAAGCCATCCGAGCAGCGACGTGTCACCGCCGACGAGCCCTTCATATCGAGGACAGAAAAGCCAATCCCGCCCATCTACCGCTACTGCAACCACCTACAATCTCCTACGAGCTTCCGACACTTTTGTGGAGTCAATTTAATATTTACTGCTATACACTTTTCGGAGACAACCCAACTTAAAATGGAATCTACAAGCTACAAATAAATAATTAAAAAAAAACGCAACTGTCAGATCTCTGCTGAACTAAAGAAAACAAAAGAAGGAAATATTTTTTTTGCGCATTGGCTATGCCCATTTAGGAACTAGGAGTACTATGGTCGGTATATCTAAGAATACTAACTGAAGCTCAGGGAACCAGACACTGAATATAAAAGCTGCCACTAAGGGAAAAAAAACACAAGTGTTGGAACAGAACACTACTACAGAAAAACATTCATTCATTGAATATCTAAATCTATGCTTAACCTACCGATAACAGGAACTTATCGAAAATGCCTTATTAACGACGTAAACTGAATACCATTACAAGACAAAAGAATGCATAAGTTGGAACGCCAGTCAAGCAACAAAAAAACCCGGAGGTGTAATGCTAATTGGAAACTACTAAAAGCTACACGGATGTAAACTGAAGAAGCTGGTGCAAATGAATACCATCAAAAAAGAATTAGAACACAGAAGAGTCTAGAAGCCAGCACGCAGACCACAAACGGCAAAGCAGTCATTTTTCCCTTCTTGTATATATTAGCACTTGTATATCATCCTGCTGGCTAAAGGGTGCTGGTACCGGTCGGCTCTATCCTTCCCACTCCACATCCTAGACTGTGAAGTCCTACACCTACCTGCCCTATCTACTCCGTCTTACTGGTGTCTTGGGCAGAGGTAATAGGCAGACATAGGAATGCCATGAGATGGACGGGACACTTCTAGAATCACTCACAAATGCGGACTGGAAGCGCCGCATACCTTCCAGTGGTTGAGGTTCCTCCGTTTCTTCAATTACCACCTTTTTAAAAGTTTGCGCTGTTCCAGCCGGCAGTTTTGAGCACTCTACAGAACCCTCTCATCGACAGTTCTTTTCCTATGTGACCCGTTCCTTGAGTTCTTGCAGTGGAACGCTGGCTGGTAAGACGCTGGAACGGAACGGAACTGCTACACCTGAAGGTATTACCTAACCAGCGCCGCCAAAAGATATTTTTCTTTGATTATTACAGGTTAATAATCAAAGATACTCTTAATTTTCTCTTCGCACAAAATTTGAAAGAACCTAAGAAATGGTCTATTGTCCTTGATTTCTCTTATAGTCAGTGAGTGGCTCAGTTCTCAAACCAATAACTATGCAGGGATATCTACTCATGAATTTGCTCTGACCTATGGATTTGCTCAACTGATACTTTCTCCAACACGAAATACCAGATATAGAAGACCATACGAGCTCCGTACTGTACCTTGTGCTAAGTACTCATCCGGTAGGCTATTTTGTCTCAGTTGATGTGCCTCTTGGCTTCTTGGACTACTGTCGCGTTAGGGCTCAAGACGCACACAACTTCATGGAAGAGTGTGAAAACTTTATGGAAAAACCCGGTGCCCAAAAAGGGCGATAGATCTGATCCATCGAATGGCCTATCGCTATTACCTCTCTCCTCTCCAAGGCGATGGATCGTGCGATCAACACATAGCTTCTAAGATACCCAGAAAAACACAACCTGGTCAACGAAAGTCAATATGGCTTTCGCCACGGTCGCTCGACTGGTGACCATTGAGAGTCAGGGGGAGGCATTGGCATGTAACCTGGACATAGCGAGGGCGTTTGATCGGGTTTGGCAATTGGGTATTCTATCGAAGTTGCCATCTTACGCAGTGCCCGAGGGTGTATGCAAATGGGTGGCTAGCATTTTGTCCAGCAGACGCATTCGAGCCGTAATTGACGGTAGTTGCTCTCATAGCATAGACATTATTGCTGGTGTCCCGCAAAGCTCTGTGCTGTCTCCTACGCTGTTTCTACTGCATTTCAATGACATGTTGGACATCAACAACATACATTACTATGCAGATGACCGACTTTTCAGGAATACTTCTGCTATCTAGTAACCCTAGCAGGGAGAGCTAAAATTAAAACTGTGTTGAAACCAAAGATAAAGAAAACTTTGAGCTGTAATAGCTAGTCTTACAGACAGATAAAATAATATTATAGGGAATTTACGTTCGTGTTGTGCACGCGTCAAGCTTGGCGGTTTTATAATAAAACTTGGCCTAGGAAGTCAGCTTATTACTATAGCATCATTGGTCAATATTGCCATACCTAAAGTCCACGCGGATGAAGTCACGGGAACAGCTAGTGTAAAACTAATAAATATTCCACCAGCGGTGTTTTTATGTCGTACGTAGGTACGTGTACTGTACACTATAGTTTTATAATGAATGAATATGTAGGCAAACTGTGTTAAATAAAACCAATTATGACACATCCTACACTTTTGGTGTTTTGTATCCCATTTACGTCGAGGTTAGCTAATCCAACAAATTATGAAGGTTTTTATAAAACGTGAGGACTATAACATAACTACCTTCGCTACGCTAACGGGATTTCTTACCTGCTCAGAATCGGCTTTGCATCTGACAAACTCTATCCCGAAAAAGTACTCGACTATGCCTCCAGTCTCCAAACCGCCCAAAGACTTAAGTCTGCCCCCACTCAAATGTGCAGTTTTCTGTTCGTTTTTAAAATCGATTCAACTGTCTTTTTGCAAATTTCACACTGGAAATAAATTAACATGTATTAGGCATTCTTCAACTAAAAACTTACTGTATTTGTTTTCAGATATCTTTTAAGACATCGCTTTTAAAAAATAACGGCCGAACCTCTCGTTTTTCCATTTTTAACCCAAAACACCTTAACTAGTAGCGCGAACATAATTTATTTCATAAAATTTTAAGTAAACTATAAAGCTAGGGAATTAATATAAAAAAAAATCTATATCTTATATGGTGTGATTGTAATTAATTAATCTTCACTCTTTACGCTAAGCTGTTCGCCAATTTGTACGATTATTTTAGTCACAGAAAAATGAACTCCATTTGAGAGTAACAAAGTCGTTTTCAGCTCAACACCCATAAGCAATGTTTGTTCGCATTGCGGGTCTTCTTAAATATATATTTTTTATTAACAATATTACAACAGCCAGAACTGTAGTGCAGTCGAGTTAATTGAGTCTATGATCTTTTCATATACCTACCAATGTTGATAGGATCATAGTTTGAGGTAAATTACTTTCTATAGAACTCTCTAACTTTCTATAGAAACTATAGAAGTCTCAATCGTACTCAATATTTTCGGTGGTTTCGGTTTTCTAGCTTCGTTAACTGCCGCTTTTCATTAAAAAGATATGTAGGGTCACTTGATTTCGCCTATTCAAGATGTGATATTGTGTTACGTAGTATATGTCGCATCATATGGCTTTCGAGATATGGATATTGAGCCGCGTATACCGACTCTTCCGATATATACTACAATTTTTTTTTAACATACCTTAAGGCGCATATAGCAGCTACCTAGTGCCGCCATTATATATTATTTTTCACCTCACCAGCACGAAAAGGATAGTTTTGCTGTCCGAAATCAGTGAGCAAAATCAAATTTGCTAAAATCGTATTTTGCCAAAATGGAATTTTGCTCACTAGTGAGGCAAAGTAATTCACTGTTCGAACATTGACTTTTTGAATTAACCCGATGATGAAAAAAAAAACCTTACAATGACTGGTCAGAAACAAATTTCGGGACAAATAATTAACCTAGAACATTT
The DNA here is from genome assembly GCA_946406115.1 of Apoda limacodes. NCBI lineage: Eukaryota > Metazoa > Arthropoda > Insecta > Lepidoptera > Limacodidae > Apoda > Apoda limacodes. The sequence continues at coordinate 18,485,670 of OX291559.1, forward strand.
TAATTAAGAATTAAACTACATAGCATTTTTTCGTTTTTAAGTGAGTTTTTATAAGTTATTAGTATTATTAAAAGTTTATACAGCTAACTTACAAAATATCATACGTTGTTTTGACAGCAATGGCAGAGGTTGTAGTAGGTACAATTCCGAACGCAACCTCAATTAAAAAAAAACAAAGTAAAATAATTGGTTTCTTTAGTGTGTTTTACTTAAAATCCATACTTATTATTATAAATGCGAAAGTATCTCAGCCAATTGAGTCAACCGATCTTAACATAATTTTGGCAACATGATAGCTTACTTCTTAGAAACGGACACAGAGTACCTACTTAAAAACGTTTAAGCGTGAGTCGGTTGTTTTACTATAATCAAGGAATCGCAGTCCCAATCCCAGGCGCGCGATGACTGAATTGAGGGCGGGTGGAGCCACTGACAAAAGCTACTAAGAAATATTTTTCTCGCTGGTAGAGGTGAAAAGTTGTATGTCGGACGCGTGAGCAAATTTTTTTGGTCTCGTGCCTTTAAACCCCTTGCTGCGCTCAGTAGTCTCTCGCTACGCTCGTGATTTAATTCTAGCCTACTTCGCTAACTCAGGATTTCAAGTCAACACTTCTACAAAAAAACGTTTTTACTCACTTGTATAACAAACAACTATATTTCCTCCTAGTACAAAGCATATTTGTTAAAATTGTACTACATAAAAGTTAACACTAGTATAAGTATACTACGCATAAGTTGTTTTATAAAAAGGTTTTGTGTGGTTCTGAAAAACGTCAGTAAGTTTAAGTAAGCATGTCTTCTTAGAATGGCCACTTTCAGCAGAAAAGTTAGCCAAAGCTCACAGATTTGTTCCAGAGACAAAACAAAAAGTTCTAAATGTATAACTTCTACATATGTCTTACATTTTTGAAATATGCTTTGTGCTAAAAGCAAAGAGAAAGCCAAAAGATATTCTTCATTTCCTCTTTGTACAAAACACATTTCATTAAGCTAGTGGCAAGCTTTTCCGCAGAAAGCGGCCGTTTTTAGCAGAAACGCTACCTTCCCCTCCATAGAGATATATTCCAAATACAATACATAACGTTCAAGATATAGCCTAAAACTAATTGGAAATAATTGGTTTGTAACAATTTTGAATTGTGTTTTGTACACTGCGCCTTAATTAAACGATCTCTCTCTTTTACCCCATGAAAGTTTTATAGGGACATCACTGAATATTTGTCTATTGGAAGTCACTAGATTTTAGGGAGGTAGATATCATGGCTTAGCTTAGGCAATGTCCTTACATAGCCCCAACCTTGTCATACCACTAAGGTGGCAGTACCTATACTTATGCTCGATACGTCCTGCCTGCTGTTGAGCGGTTACTGTATGTAGTTAATGCCAGGTTATATATAAAGACAAATTTATCACACGATAGTTGAGTTGAAAGAGTGTAATAGCTCCATAATAGCTTGTGAACTTTGAACGTGTTTGTAAATTTGCAGCAGCAAAAAAGTGAACAGCTAATATCATAAGGCAGATAATTGCACGTATGTAGGGAACAAAAAACGACGAGGTTTAAATAAAAAACTTCTTTTCAGATTCATTTTAATTTTAATTAAAATACTTAAATACTAATTTTATAACTCAATAGTCAACGAGGAGTTTTTTTTTTTTTTTTTTTTTTTTATACCACTAAGGTGGCAAACAAGCTTACGGCCCGCCTGATGGTAAGCGGTCACCGTAGCCTATGGACGCTTGCAACACCAGGGGTATCACTTGCGCGTTGCCGACCCTTCAGAAATCTAATAACTTCTTTCTTGAAGAACTCCATACTGTAGTCCTTGCAGAAAACCTTGGCAGGGAGCTCATTCCACAACTTAAGCGTTCGCGGGAGGAAGTTTCTCTGAAACCGCACTGTACGCGACCATTTAGGTTCTAAAGTGTGAGAATGAATTCCCTGCCGATGGCGAGCGGTGCGATGGTAGAAAGTAGCCGTGGGCATCATTTCGAACAATTCCTCAGAACACAACCCATTGTACAAGCGGTAGAACACACACAGTGAGGCAAAGTCTCTCCTCAGACTTAAGGGCTCGATACCGCAAGTGAGTTTGGGATCGTCGACAATTCTCACAGCCCGTCGTTGAACCGAGTCAAAAGGGTCAAGCTGGTATCCGGGTGCACCTGCCCAGAGATGGCAGCAGTACTCCATATGGGGCCGAACTTGCGACTTGTAAAGTAACAACTTTTGCCCCGACGTGAAGTACTGCTTCGCTCTGTTGAGTACACCAAGTTTTTTGGACGCCAGCTTTACCTTATCTTGTAAATGATCTCGGAACTGAACGTCGCTGGAGATGTCGACACCAAGGATCCCAATGCTCTTGGAGATGGAGAGGGGAGTGTTCTGGAATTGTGGGACCACAGTGAATGGAGTTTTCTTAGCGGTGAACGCGCACACTTGTGTCTTTGTAGGGTTGAATCGGACCAAGTTTACCCGTCCCCAGTCAGAGACCTGGGACAGTGTGGTCTCGATTTGAGACACAAGTTCTCCGCGGTTTTCCTCCACAACGGAACGAGGGATGTTTGCACGACCCGTGTAAAAAGTGTCTCCAGTACTGTCATCTGCATAGCAATGTATGTTGTTGATGTCCAACATGTCATTGATATGCAGTAGAAACAGCGTAGGAGACAGCACAGAGCCTTGCGGGACACCAGCATTAATGTCCATGCTATCAGAGCAACTACCGTCAACTACAGTTCGTATGCGTCTGCCGGACAAAAAGCTAGCCACCCATTTGCACAAACCCTCGGGCACTCCGTAAGATGGCAACTTCGATAGAAGACCGCGGTGCCAGACCCGATCGAACGCCTTCGCTATGTCCAGGCTACATGCCAATGCCTCCCCCTGACTCTCAATGGCTAGTGCCCATCGGTGTGTGAGATACACTAGAAGGTCACCAGTCGAGCGACCGTGGCGAAAGCCATATTGACGGTCACTGACCAGATCGTGTACTTCTAGGTATCTTAGAAGCTGTGTGTTGATCACACGCTCCATCACCTTAGAGAGGAGAGAGGTAATAGCGATAGGCCTGTAATTCGATGGATCTGATCTATCGCCCTTTTTGGGCACCGGGTGCACATTCGCAGTCTTCCATGTAGACGGAAATTGCCTAGTGTGGTAGGAAAGCGCGAAGAGGCGCGTGAGTACAGGACATAACTCAGGAGCACACTGCTTAAGCACCACTGCTGGTATACCGTCTGGCCCACTCGACTTATGAACGTCTAGAGAAAGCAACGCCCGCCTGACCTCCCGCTGCGTTATGGAGATTTCCGGCATGGACTTACCGCACCACGGTATAGTAGGTGGTACAGCGCCTTCATCGTTCATATTCGAGTTCGAGGCAAAGAGACTGCCCAGTAGATCGGCTTTCTCTTTAGCACTATGGGCCAAGTCACCATCGGTCTTTCGCAGTGGTGGTAACGACGACTGGCAGAAGTTCCCTTCGGCAGCTTTGGCAAGCGACCAGAAAGCACGACTCCCAGAAGGATAGCTCGCAAGTCGCCCACCTATTTTGCCGATGAATTGGAATTTTGCTCTGGCAGTTGCTTTCTTACTGAACCTCGAGGCAGCATTTAATTTGCGTTTTAACTCAGAAATATTCGGATCCTTATTATAACGAGCCGTGGTCCAAGCCTCATATGCATTTTGCTTAAGAATTTTAGCTTTTCTGCAAGACCTATTAAACCACGGTCGTTTTGTTGACGCTGGCAGCTACTCGCGGGTTAGGAATATAGCATTCCATACCAGCAAGGATTGTCTCAGTGACTGCGGCTGCGCAGACGTCAGGATCTTCTGAGTTAAAGCAGATCTGCCTCCACGGGTACGATGCGTAAAATTCACGCAATCCATCCCAGTCTGCCGACTTATAGTGCCACACACGACGCCAGTTAGTTGGCCCAGAAGGATCAGGTTGTGTGCATGACACTTGAGTCCGAACGAGACAGTGGTCCGAGGAGCCAAGATGCGCATCCACTGAGACGGAGTACCCGTCCGGACGAGTAGTCAGCAGAAGGTCCAGTAAGGAGCTCGTATGTTCCTCTATATCTGGTATTCTCGTTGGAGAAAGTACCAGCTGAGATAATCCATAGGTCAGAGCAAATTCATGAGCAGATATCCCAGCATAGTTATTGGTTCGAGAACTGAGCCACTCGCGATGGTGGGCGTTAAAGTCTCCCAAAATAACTAGTTCTGCTGTGGGATATTGCTCTAGAACTTTGTCAGTCGTCAAACTCAGGTGCGTGAAGAGTCGAGTTACGTCCGTGTCACCGCTATGAGACCTGTATAGGCACGCATAGATACGAGTGTGGCCGCCGTAATCTACGCGCACCCACAATATTGACAGGTCCCTGTCTTCAAGGCTATGAAGGCGGCGACAGCAGATATCCTCCCGGACGAACATACATACACCGGCACGACTCATAAAATTGTGTTCGAGTTTGTAGCCGGGATAATGAAGGTATGATGTGTCGGCCGGGCAGGATATCTGCGTCTCCGTTAGAAAAAGAATGGTCGGCTGCGCAGTTTCGAGATGGTGGTGGACTGCGTTAAGATTTGCGTGAATACCCCTGATGTTGCAAAAATCCACATTATATGTGGATGGAGTAGCCGCTGTGCAAACTCTTTTCTTTTTCTGTCTTCTGGCCATAATATATATAAAAAAAAGTTACTAAGACTAAGGATGAGGATTCACTGCACAGACAGCATAGAGGGCAAAGGGTGCGGTTCTAAGACTGCCGAAGCTCGCCACAGATGATACGGTTGCTGGCACGGCGGGCGGAAGGGCCCCTGATCCCCCTCTGTTGTAGTAGCCGGGTCCACTCCGGTCTCCTTCTCCGGCACGACTACCACTTCAGATACTTTACACAGGCTGGCGAATCAGCCTCCCAGGGCGGAGATTAAGTGATCCCTGGGTTCGGGATCCCGTTCAACCTGCGGGCGGCCAGCGGTCAGCCGTTTCATCAGGTCTCCCTGACCGCCGAACCAGCACGCCGCGTCTATGCCGAGTATGACAGCAACAAGCACCGCCGGTCCTCCGCTGTCCGTGCAGCGAATCCTCAAAGAGCTCTGGCAACCTTACTCACCGCCAGGAACACAACACTACTCAATGTTAGTGTTATTATGGCCGCGGTTTTCTGTAAGGTGGAGGTACTTCCCCAGTTCGGGCAGTTTGCATAATACATAAAAACACAGTCAGTTTAAATGTGTAGTATATGAAAACTTATTACCACACTTATATTAGTTTTACCTGTTTGGGTCAAATATATTAATCTATGGTCAAATGTTGCAATCGTGATTTCGATCACTTCCCGGTTAGCTAGAACGCTCAAATTTTTAGGGAAGCTCAGAACTCGGAGACAATACAATAATCATTCAATACAATGTAATGAGTTGTTTATGTCACCGTAGAATTGTAAATAACGTTAGGTTATAATCTGTCTAGTAAGATTGTATACTATGTAACAAAAAATATTATAAAGTGTATCATTTAGATTATATGAAACTTGATTCGATCGCTCCGCTCGATCACAAGGGAAACTGAACCTAACCCACCAAAAAAGATTTATAAAGTGCGATTTCTGCCTCATTTTGTTTCATAGTATACAATCTCACTAGATAGATTATAACCTTACGTTTTTTACAATTTTACGGTGACATATACAATGTAAAAAATGGACTGAAGGGAAAATTGTGTCTTATTGTCGCTAGGTGGAGTACTGAGTTTGCAAGTAAATAATTAAAGATGTCACCACTAATAAGTTTATGCTTGAACAAAGTTCAAAAAAAGAATTATCCAGTTTGGTGCTGTCCCTAGGCTGTCGTTCGGAAGTAATGGCGTCGATCGACCAAGGGAAACAGCGGCTCGATTCCGTAAAATGACAGCTAACAATTCTCGTTAACTCGTAACAATGGATTTCAATCAATGGAAATATTGCGCATTTGAAATTACGTATGAAATTCATCGATTGTCGCGAAACCGCAATGTATATCTCATTTCTTTCAAAAAAGGTTAGCAATCTTTTTACGGAATCGACCCGCTGGTATTTATTTATTTATTTATTCAATAAACACACAAAATCTTCATAGAAGTAAGAAATACAATATAAATATACATACATAGACATAATCAATGTCACAGTAGAGAGACTCAGTTAGAGCACTTACACGGAATGTAAGGGTCGCAGATTCAAGTCCTGGCTCGTGGTTAATCTTTTGACTGCATCTTTGCTATGAAAATATTTATTTATATTGATTATTTGCAAGAATTGCTCGTTTAAAGGTATTAGTTAGATAGATAATTGCAGAAGATAAGTTGCAGACTTCACTTTGCACATAAAGCTGCAAGTCATCGGCGTACAAATGATACGAACATGTGATATTAGAAGTGATGAGATTGATGAAAAGTGAAAACAACTTTTACAACCATTTTTAAAAATTCCAAGCAATTAGGCATTATGTAGTTAAAAATGAAATACCTTTTCGTCTTAAGATCTGCTCAAGACTAAATGACTGAATGAAATCAAGGTCATTCCTGTGGCTGGCTTCTATGCTTGGGGTGTTAGTTTTTAACACCAGCACATTCAAATCACGGCAAAATATAAAAGTAATTCTGAAATATAAAAGGCATGTTTCAAAGTGATATTCATAGTGTGCCATGATCCTATATACTCCCATGCACGCACATGAAAAGTCCTATAAGGGTTCCTTTTTACCTTTGAGGTACGGAACCCTAAAAAACAAGATGGTAAGTGGAAATAGATATTTCCTTTGATGGAACCGCGAGGTACAGATAATAAGATAAAGGTACTATCTATTTCAATTTATCCCAAAAATAAACTTCCGAACCCTTTCGACCATAAAGGAAGTGGCATTGTTAACACCGCACGCTACATCGTGTTATCATCGCTGCAAGGATACAACACAAATTGCATCTATAAATGCATTTGTATAATTCATTATGTTTCGCAATATAACACGTTAATATTCACATAATAAAAACTATTTTCCTTATAGGGACTAGTTTAGATTTAAGAAAATGTAATAACAATAAGTGTAAAATTGTATTAAGTTAGCTAAAAGTAGAGTAGGTTTGTTTCATTTCCCCTCTTTACTATTTGTTGATATCAAAAATAATATTGTGTGAGTACCGACATGTTGTCGACTTTGTACGTAAGACTATCCCCAAAAAAGCGGGAAATTTAGTTTAATATGTGTATGTAAAACATATGCCATTTGTTGTGCAAAAATGTACATAACTACTATGTAAATTTCTATATAGACCGTATGTACGGTTACTATGTTACAGGCGAAAATAGTTAGTTAACATTCTTTCTCCCTCACTCCTATAACAATAAACTGAAATAGGGATACAAAAGAGATGGGTCTATGGGTAAAAAGGGAAAGACTGTCTGAAACTTTACCTGGCTAGGGTCATTAAGTCCTTAGACTATGCCTAAAATAAGTATCACAGGTTGAATGCAAACCTTTGCCCTTATACATAGGTATCTACACCGTTACGGTAAGTAGTATGGTTAGGGCGCAAAACACATGTTAACTTATGAAACACAATAGCTTATAACTCAGCAACCGGGTTACATAATATAAAGATACATATATCACTAGATACCTCTCATAGGCATCTATAAAGATAAATAGGTTTCATACAGGTAACTTTAAGCCCTGAAGTACAGGAGCACAAGGTAAATCCTGAAAACCTGTATCACACATTTTTTCATGGTTTAAAATACTGACAGACACCAAAAATACTAAAATGTATGTCCGAATTTTAGGTCTATTTTTTGACATATAGCACAAAGTCTGTAGTCATCTAGTATAGGCAAAAAGCCCTGAGAGCTAGAATTCCAGCTCTTCTCTCACTACGGCCTAACCGTAGACGATGGAACATACCACTATACGTCGTTGGAACCGCCTCCGAAAGTTCTATCTTAGGACACCTAAATCGTCACTATAGCTCCTACCGTTTGGCTATAAAACCTAAAAATGTAAAACAACGTTATTCTATAGTCAAGCCACGAAACGTGTGACTGTGATGGCAATAGCCGATAAAGACCCCAACTGTCAGTAGCGATTTATAGCTAGGTAGATATACCTACACTTTCGATATATGTCTATATTGACTACTATATGTTGTCTTTTACTAAGTTTTTGTGTGGGCTAGATTTTCAGTCACCACAGTAAGTACAATAAGTTAAGTACTAATCTAGAAGGTTCTATGGAACAACCTCTCCCTCTGATGGGGTTTTTTATTTTTATTATAAATATACATAGAACAAATTTTGTATTTGTATTCAGTCAATCAAGAAGCTTCAAGAAGTATCCATCAGATACTAATATATAATATTCAAAGTGAAATATTTGTAAATATGTGTTAGAATTAAGTTAGAAGCATAAGTTAAATAAAAAATAAAATCGGTCTGTTGTGTGCATATACGCCTTTTTTCTTATATCTCAAGCGCCTCAGAAGAAACTCTTGTCACGGGCAAAACCTTGTGCCACAGATTTCGAAGGCACTGTCCGCATAGGCATTGTAAGTAATGGTTTGATTAATTGCTTAGATAACCTAAGTAACGTGATATAATATGTTTGTTTTAACCTTAATGGTCACGGCTATATGGCTGCGACTAAGTTTTTCCTTGACTAGCCATTTCCTGGTGGTTGTTTTTTTTTGCGACTGCATCCGTAGTTGCTTTTGGTACGTTGATTGGTGCAGTAAGTGGCTAACTATTTTTTTTTATTTAAACTGGTTTGAAAAAAGGTCTGCAAGGCAACCTTAATTTTTTTTTTATTCTAAAATGCTTTAGTAGCGGGTGCGGTAGCACAGCCTACAGTTAGGTGCGCAATTGCAGCTTTGAAGCATTTATAATATCTAAATAAAATTGCTGTGACATACGGACGGACGGAGGAACATGGCGAAACTATAGGGGCTTTTCGTTTGATTACGGAATTAATAATGCATGATCTGTGATTCTACATGTGTAGTGTAGTTTTGTATATATTATATGTTGCCTATCTTGAAGTGATAAGAATAAATAATAAACATCATTCAGAAAACCTCTAATTTAATCTTTAAATAATTTTAATTTAATATAATATGGTTAGGTTTGTTATTTTCAGACATGCCTATTATATTTCCGAATTACTTCCACACTTTTCCCTAATTTAATTAAGTATATATAAATTTAATACTAATGGTTTTTTAATGAGGTGGTGTTTAAAATTAACACAAGGAATGACTAACGTGATTTCATTCATTCATCTGTCTTAAGCAGATGTTACATTTTTAACCTTAAGCCTAATTGATTTGAATTTTTTTATAAAGAGTTGTAAAAATTATAATTCTTAAAAAGTAGGTATAATACTATAACTTTTACTTTACCTAAATTGGTTTATCGTTATAAAAATGTAAGTAACAGTAGATCGCCCGTGTCATATAGATCTTTTCAGGGTTCCGTACCCAAAGGGTTATTAGCGGAACCCTATTACTAAGATTCCACCAGGCTGTATCTCATGAACCGTGATAGTTCGACAGTTGAAATTTTCACAGAAGATGTATTTCTGTTGCCGCTTTAACAAAAAATACTAAAACACAGAATAAAATGAATAAATATTAAAGGGGGCTCCCATACAACAAATGTGAATTTTTTGCTCGATTTTGCTCGATATTTATAACGGCATGGGCGCTTAAAATATTCACAGAATATTTAGTTGTATAGTCACTTTAAAAATTAATTAAAATAAAACAAATATTTAAGGGGGCTCCTATACAACAAACGTGATTTTTTTGCCGTTTTTATAGATAAGGGTACGAAACCCTTCGTGCGCGAGTCCGACTCGCAATTGGCCGGTTTTAATTTTAAACAAATTTTCCCATAAGCTAGAGATTCGAAAATTTAAACATAATTTTTTAATTTTTTATGAGAATTGTACATTTATTCCAGTCTATCAAAATGACCATCATCAGCTGGATAGTAATGTCAGTTCTGACGTTATTTCTACCAACACTAATAATATATTGGCAGTACTGGAAGTGGACACACAGACACATGATTCAATTGGCAGAACTTATTCCAGGTCCACCCCAATTGCCGGTCGTAGGCAATGCACACATTTTCATGGCGAATCCTAAAGGTAAATAGATTTAAGTTAACATTTTCTTATTGTATTCGTTATCCAAGGTATAAATAAACAATATCCTTATCTTTATTTATACTAACATATAATATATATTATACTTATATCCATACTAATATTGTAAATGCGAAAGTAACTCTGACTGTCTGTCTGTTAACTCTTCACACTTAAACCGCCGTACCGATTAAGATCAAATTTTGTATGGAGATATTTTAAGTCCCGGGAAAAGACAGGCTACTTGAATATGTCAAGTGTGAGTCGGTTTTTTTTTCTATAATTGAAGAGTTTAATATCTACACCGATAACCGAATTTAGGGCGAGTGGAACCGAGGATAAATTTTGCATGGAGATAGGTTGAGTCCTGGGAAGGACATGGGCTACTTGAAAACGTCAAGTATGAGTCGGTTTTTTTTCTATAATAATTGAGGAGTTGAAATCCTACACCAATAACCGAATTTAGGGCGGGTGGAACCGCGGGCAAAAGCTAGTATTATATAAATACTACTGCCATCTCTAAGCGGGTGCACGCGGATACCAGCTTGGCCCATTTCGCTCGGTTCAATGACGGGCTTATTTGCCTCTTGTGTGTGTTCTACCGCTTGTATAATGGGATGTGTTCTGAGGAATGATGCCCACTACTGCTACTGCTACTTTCTACCATCGCACCGCTCGCCATCGGCAGGGAATTCATCCTCACACATTAGAATCCAAATGGTCACGTCTAGTGCGGTTTCAGAGGAACTTCCTCCCGCGAACGCTTAGGTTGTGGAATGAGTTCCCTGACAGAGTTTTCTCTGAGGACTACAATATGGGGTTCTTCAAGAAAGAATCTAAGTTATTGAATTTAAAGGGTCGGCAAAGCGCGCGTGATGCTCCGAGTTGCAAGCGTCCATAGGCTGCGGTGACCGCTTACCATCAGGAGTCGCAAGCTTGTTTGCTACCTTAGCGGTATAAAAATGTATATTTTTAAAGCTAGGGATCTCAGTAACTACCAATAGGAACTCTTAAAACAATCTTTTTGCTTCCAACAATCTTTAAGCCTATTATGCAAAGTATAGATTTCAGAAAAGGGTTATTTAAAAACCCATACGGGGTTCTTGCCAAGTGATTCCCCGGGTATTGCAAGCGTCTATATGCTGCGGTGACCGCATACCATCAGGCGAACCGTTAACTTGTTTGCCACCTTAGGGGTATAAGAAAAAAACTCAAATGCTTTTTTTTGAATACCTACATATATACAAGGCTACCCCACACAATAGGCTAAAGTTCAGGGCCTTGCTTAGATTCTTTTCTTAAGGAAGTGTATATTTTTTTTATAATTAAATTCCTGAACATGCAGTTAATTATCTTCGAAATAAATCGAGGAGAGTTTAATAAAAAAAACTATTACAAATGTTATTACCTATTAATTAATTAATGTTATTACTATATTTTATTTTTTTAATATTAAATTTATTAAAAAAAAAATTTTACTTGGTACTGAGTTTCTTTCCGGCTCTTCTCGGTAGTAAAATTCCGAACCAGTGCGGTGGTAATGTCAATAAACGCCGTCAATTTTTTCATAAAAAGTGTGAACTTTGCCATTATGACCGAAGTTCCCTTAGTTTTACTTTATATTTTGATTTAACAAAAAGGTCAAAAGTGTATGGCGCGGCGGTTCACTAAAGACACCTTTTTGTAAAACGTCATTAGAATCGATATACAGATGACGGAATCATAAGACATACGGACGGACGGAAATGACGAATTTATAAGGATTCCTTTCGAAGTTTATCATGCAAAAGGATGTTAGAAGTGCAGGTTTATAACTTATAGGTCGGTCTTTCTAGCGGATTTTTGAACTGGTTTTTAATATAATTACGAAAATTGTTGTTAACAAAATCCTTTTTTTTTTTTTTAATATTATAATGGGCTCGCACGGTCATTTATGCATTTGCCAGAGTCAAAGTCAATTATATTATACGTATCGTGGCGCGGGCGTTACCGCGCGTCCTCGTTTTCAAGTCCCAAGATTGGGCGGGAGATTTGGTGTGGATCCTCAGACATTGCGCGTCATGTCCTGCTTATTTCATCATAATTCACTATTCATGAGCCTTCGCTGCACAATTCTTAACACGCTTTCGTAAAACATTGCTAAAATATATACATCGAAGGTCACTAAATGAATTTAGAAAAATTAAACAGAAAAAAACACCACTCCGTCTTAAGATTCGCGCCAAAACTCCCTAAATCCTTTTATTTTTTGTTACTTTGACATATTATTATCTTTTTTAGAAATATAACATATATGGAAGTAAGAATACATAGACAATCAAAACATAAATTTCTTAACAATTCCGTTTTTCAAATTTGACTGCAGCACCCTAAAAAGTAAAAAATAACAGTGATACATATTTTCAGATCAGCTCAACATTATTTCTGATTTAATAAGGGACTACGGCCAATATGTTAAGTTTTGGTTGGGACCAGAATTGAACATTATCGTGAAAAATCCAGCAGATGTGAAAGTAAGTACATTTACCTACACCAAAAAATGTATTACTTAAAGTTTTAAGCTCCACCAGGGGAATATATTTAGGGGACTATCATTCCTACTACCACTTGTACTATTTAAAAAGAAATAAAATAAATTATGTACTTGCTTGTATCAAAGGCAACTCGTCATAAACAAAGATAATATAATACTACGTAAGAAGAGTTGGCACTTCCATATAGTCACACTGGCACGCCCACAGAACATTATTACTCGAGCGAGGGCACGCCTAGACTCTTTCATGAATCTACAATATACCAACATGACAGCAAAATCAATTTGACCAACATAATAAATAATAGTGGTTGCTTTCCTGTATATAGCATAACTATCGATATCGATATTTCCCTAATCGTGGGGCACTAGCGTTTATTTAGGATTATGTTTTGTAATAAAAATAAAGGTTTTTTGAAACTCACAAAACAAAAGACTTACTAGAAATATTAAAAACCTTTATATTGACAAAACCAAATTATTGCAGTCCGTTTTGTGAGAATCACAGAAAATAAAAAAAATACTTAAAATTTTAGTGTTTATTAACATCTTAAAGTGATGAGTATGAGTAAATTAAATCAAATCAAACAATATTGGTACAAGTTGGTGTCTGAGAACGCTTTTGAATCTTTGAATGACAATAATAATATTATACAATGTTAATTTCTGCCAAAAAGAGCTGGCAAGGAGTTCTACTTAAAGTACTTAAAGTTTTAAGAGAGGTAGGGCACTGCAAGTACTCGCTCGAATAAGCCACCCGAACAACTAAGCAGGGCATAGCGAGTACTTGCTCGAATGAGCGGCCCGAACTGGGGAAGTACCTCCACCTTACAGAAAACCGCGGCCATAATAACACTAACATTGAGTAGTGTTGTGTTCCTGGCGGTGAGTAAGGTTGCCAGAGCTCTTTGAGGATTCGCTGCACGGACAGCGGAGGACCGGCGGTGCTTGTTGCTGTCATACTCGGCATAGACGCGGCGTGCTGGTTCGGCGGTCAGGGAGACCTGATGAAACGGCTGACCGCTGGCCGCCCGCAGGTTGAACGGGATCCCGAACCCAGGGATCACTTAATCTCCGCCCTGGGAGGCTGATTCGCCAGCCTGTGTAAAGTATCTGAAGTGGTAGTCGTGCCGGAGAAGGAGACCGGAGTGGACCCGGCTACTACAACAGAGGGGGATCAGGGGCCCTTCCGCCCGCCGTGCCAGCAACCGTATCATCTGTGGCGAGCTTCGGCAGTCTTAGAACCGCACCCTTTGCCCTCTATGCTGTCTGTGCAGTGAATCCTCATCCTTAGTCTTAGTAACTTTTTTTTATATATATTATGGCCAGAAGACAGAAAAAGAAAAGAGTTTGCACAGCGGCTACTCCATCCACATATAATGTGGATTTTTGCAACATCAGGGGTATTCACGCAAATCTTAACGCAGTCCACCACCATCTCGAAACTGCGCAGCCGACCATTCTTTTTCTAACGGAGAAGCAGATATCCTGCCCGGCCGACACATCATACCTTCATTATCCCGGCTACAAACTCGAACACAATTTTATGAGTCGTGCCGGTGTATGTATGTTCGTCCGGGAGGATATCTGCTGTCGCCGCCTTCATAGCCTTGAAGACAGGGACCTGTCGATATTGTGGGTGCGCGTAGATTACGGCGGCCACACTCGTATCTATGCGTGCCTATACAGGTCTCATAGCGGTGACACGGACGTAACTCGACTCTTCACGCACCTGAGTTTGACGACTGACAAAGTTCTAGAGCAATATCCCACAGCAGAACTAGTTATTTTGGGAGACTTTAACGCCCACCATCGCGAGTGGCTCAGTTCTCGAACCAATAACTATGCTGGGATATCTGCTCATGAATTTGCTCTGACCTATGGATTCTCTCAGCTGGTACTTTCTCCAACGAGAATACCAGATATAGAGGAACATACGAGCTCCTTACTGGACCTTCTGCTGACTACTCGTCCGGACGGGTACTCCGTCTCAGTGGATGCGCCTCTTGGCTCCTCGGACCACTGTCTCGTTCGGACTCAAGTGTCATGCACACAACCTGATCCTTCTGGGCCAACTAACTGGCGTCGTGTGTGGCACTATAAGTCGGCAGACTGGGATGGATTGCGTGAATTTTACGCATCGTACCCGTGGAGGCAGATCTGCTTTAACTCAGAAGATCCTGACGTCTGCGCAGCCGCAGTCACTGAGACAATCCTTGCTGGTATGGAATGCTATATTCCTAACCCGCGAGTAGCTGCCGGCGTCAAAAAACGACCGTGGTTTAATAGGTCTTGCAGAAAAGCTAAAATTCTTAAGCAAAATGCATATGAGGCTTGGACCACGGCTCGTTATAATAAGGATCCGAATATTTCTGAGTTAAAACGCAAATTAAATGCTGCCTCGAGGTTCAGTAAGAAAGCAACTGCCAGAGCAAAATTCCAATTCATCGGCAAAATAGGTGGGCGACTTGCGAGCTATCCTTCTGGGAGTCGTGCTTTCTGGTCGCTTGCCAAAGCTGCCGAAGGGAACTTCTGCCAGTCGTCGTTACCACCACTGCGAAAGACCGATGGTGACTTGGCCCATAGTGCTAAAGAGAAAGCCGATCTACTGGGCAGTCTCTTTGCCTCGAACTCGAATATGAACGATGAAGGCGCTGTACCACCTACTATACCGTGGTGCGGTAAGTCCATGCCGGAAATCTCCATAACGCAGCGGGAGGTCAGGCGGGCGTTGCTTTCTCTAGACGTTCATAAGTCGAGTGGGCCAGACGGTATACCAGCAGTGGTGCTTAAGCAGTGTGCTCCTGAGTTATGTCCTGTACTCACGCGCCTCTTCGCGCTTTCCTACCACACTAGGCAATTTCCGTCTACATGGAAGACTGCGAATGTGCACCCGGTGCCCAAAAAGGGCGATAGATCAGATCCATCGAATTACAGGCCTATCGCTATTACCTCTCTCCTCTCTAAGGTGATGGAGCGTGTGATCAACACACAGCTTCTAAGATACCTAGAAGTACACGATCTGGTCAGTGACCGTCAATATGGCTTTCGCCACGGTCGCTCGACTGGTGACCTTCTAGTGTATCTCACACACCGATGGGCACTAGCCATTGAGAGTCAGGGGGAGGCATTGGCATGTAGCCTGGACATAGCGAAGGCGTTCGATCGGGTCTGGCACCGCGGTCTTCTATCGAAGTTGCCATCTTACGGAGTGCCCGAGGGTTTGTGCAAATGGGTGGCTAGCTTTTTGTCCGGCAGACGCATACGAACTGTAGTTGACGGTAGTTGCTCTGATAGCATGGACATTAATGCTGGTGTCCCGCAAGGCTCTGTGCTGTCTCCTACGCTGTTTCTACTGCATATCAATGACATGTTGGACATCAACAACATACATTGCTATGCAGATGACAGTACTGGAGACACTTTTTACACGGGTCGTGCAAACATCCCTCGTTCCCTTGTGGAGGAAAACCGCGGAGAACTTGTGTCTCAAATCGAGACCACACTGTCCCAGGTCTCTGACTGGGGACGGGTAAACTTGGTCCGATTCAACCCTACAAAGACACAAGTGTGCGCGTTCACCGCTAAGAAAACTCCATTCACTGTGGTCCCACAATTCCAGAACACTCCCCTCTCCATCTTCAAGAGCATTGGGATCCTTGGTGTCGACATCTCCAGCGATGTTCAGTTCCGAGATCATTTACAAGATAAGGTAAAGCTGGCGTCCAAAAAACTTGGTGTACTCAACAGAGCGAAGCAGTACTTCACGTCGGGGCAAAGGTTGTTACTTTACAAGTCGCAAGTTCGGCCCCATATGGAGTACTGCTGCCATCTCTGGGCAGGTGCACCCGGATACCAGCTTGACCCTTTTGACTCGGTTCAACGACGGGCTGTGAGAATTGTCGACGATCCCAAACTCACTTGCGGTATCGAGCCCTTAAGTCTGAGGAGAGACTTTGCCTCACTGTGTGTGTTCTACCGCTTGTACAATGGGTTGTGTTCTGAGGAATTGTTCGAAATGATGCCCACGGCTACTTTCTACCATCGCACCGCTCGCCATCGGCAGGGAATTCATTCTCACACTTTAGAACCTAAATGGTCGCGTACAGTGCGGTTTCAGAGAAACTTCCTCCCGCGAACGCTTAAGTTGTGGAATGAGCTCCCTGCCAAGGTTTTCTGCAAGGACTACAGTATGGAGTTCTTCAAGAAAGAAGTTATTAGATTTCTGAAGGGTCGGCAACGCGCAAGTGATACCCCTGGTGTTGCAAGCGTCCATAGGCTACGGTGACCGCTTACCATCACGCGGGCCGTAAGCTTGTTTGCCACCTTAGTGGTATAAAAAAAAAAAAAAAAAAAAAAAAAGTAATAATACAATACTTTGTTACTCAGTTAACAAGTATACAATCTGTATTGAAACAATTTGTATAATTAGCAGTGAATATAAATAAGTTAGTAAGCTATTGACATATTTAAGAGTACTTCGATATTTAATAGTACTAGTGGGCTAATACCATTATATTTATTATTTCATCAGGTAATGGTGGATTTATTGAACTTATAGTTCGTACGGCTGTCCTTTTCAGTCTTTTTTTAGATTTTGTAAAGGAATTAAGTATAAAGTGGTCTTAACAAACAAATTTTAATTCGTTAAGTTTTTTAACAGGCAAGTACGCTAAATCTTCGTTCCCAACCAATTTAACCAATGCCTGTCAACTGAAACAAAACAAAAACATT
Organism: Apoda limacodes; assembly: GCA_946406115.1. Classification (NCBI taxonomy): domain Eukaryota; kingdom Metazoa; phylum Arthropoda; class Insecta; order Lepidoptera; family Limacodidae; genus Apoda; species Apoda limacodes. The sequence continues at coordinate 18,503,123 of OX291559.1, forward strand.
ATATTGAGCCAAAATAAATACCATCTAAACGGTTTTATAATTATAAAAAATATCACAAAAATTTAAAGATACAAAATGTACTTATCGATAAATTTAAATTTGTACTTACGGTAACACTAGTAGCAATCAAAACACTTGAGGTCGGGCCGCGCATTATGAGAAATTTCCTATAGATTTTTTTTAGTATGAGCTGAATTATCATATAAATAAACAGATTATTACACGACAAATATATATTTTAATGTGTCCAAATAATAAATACCTGCTAAGTCAAACAGGATGTTTTCAAAAATAGATTCTGTATTTAGTAGGATAATACTTACTTTCTTATTGGTAAAACGTTGTGTCATGGCTTCATACGATTGTTTTTTTCTATTAAGTGACGGCGGACTGGTCATAAAACCTTCATGCTTTAGCGGTACGGTCGGGCTAAAATGACATGTCACTTGATCATTAAATCTCATAAATAAATAAAAATCGGCCAAGTGCGAGTCGGACTCGCGCACGAAGGGTTCCGGACCATTATCTATAAAAACGGCAAAAAATCACGTTGGTTGTATGGGATATGTTAATGTTATTATATTATCTAATAGACCTGACACCTGACATATTCATCATCACAGCTGGTTGTATACCTACTTGCGGCAAAGAGGTAAAATCTTGTATGTAAAGGCAACTAGGAAACCGATTCTATAAACAGTTTTAGAGTTAAAGAATAACAAATATAAAACTGTACCTACTGTTCCGGATGAAAAATAACTCACTTATGTAAATATGTCAATATATTATCAATGTTTTTATCTTTTTTTTTATAAATTTTATCTTCGTCTTCATGATTTATTCTTTCTGCTAAAAGTCATCTTACTTTTCCTAAATGAGCCACCAATAAAAATCTACATACCTACCTCTGTTGTTATAGCTATAGAATTTTAATGTCTAAGAATTATATAAATATGAACTATTTTTGTTTCAACTATTATTAAAGAATAATATAAATATGAACTATTTTTGTTTCAGTTATTACTAACCAGCAAAAAACTTATTGAAAAAGGACCTGTCTATAAATTTATGAAAACTTTTATTGGACCAGGTTTACTGAGTGGAGGTAAATATAGTGTTTGGCTACTTTAATTGAGGAAATAAAGTCTAGAATAAAAGAGACCTGCCCCCCGTGTGTGTATAGCGGTGATAGGCTATCACTGATAGCCATCATAGAAATGTATGCAGATTATATAACAAATCCAAAAAAAAATGTTTTGTTTTGACCTACCCCTGGAGTTTTTATCTGTAAAGCTGTAGGCGCGGAGGAAGAGCTTTCCTAAAAATATTTAACACCTACCTTCATTTTTAATTTTATTAAAATATTTTGCCTTTTACTCTAGGTGTCATCCATCACTAATCATCAGTCATCTGTTTACCTAATTAAGATATAAGTATATAGGTATGTGGGTTCTGTACCACCATTAACGTAATTAACGAACACAATAAAAAAAAAAGTGGGCCGCTAAGCGGTCACCCATCCAAGTACTGACCAAGCCCGACAATGCTTAACTTTGAATATCGTTTCCAATAAACAAATGTTACTGTTACTGTTTCTCTGAATAATAGATTTTTAAAGTTTGTATGTATTACTGTTTTTACGATAAAGCAAAAACAACTAAAAAGTGTTTCTTGTATGGGGACCCCCAAACAAATTTGTTACTTTTTTTTCTCAATAATAATGCTATATGGCGTTGTAGGTACCGGTAATTTAATATGGTAATGGCTTGGCCCGTCTCACATTTGGCCGGTTTTATTATTTGTTGTTATACTTTAGAGTTCACACTATTTTTCACTGCATTTTTAAAGTTTGTATGTGTTACTGTTTTTACGATAGAGCAAAAACAACTAAAAAGTGTTTCATGTATGGGGACCCCCAAACAAATGTGTTACTTTTTTTCTCAATAATAATGCTATATGGCGTTGTAGGTAGGGCCGCAGAGAGAAAATCAGGGCCCGGGGGTATCCATGTTCGGGCTACCGCCCTTCCCTTCACATAAATCAGCTAATTCCGACTGTGATGTATTTTTTTTAAAATTTATGAAATTAAATGTACTAATAATAGTTTATATCTTTATTATTTTATTTTATATTGTAGTATATATTATATCTACTAAGTTTATAATAAACAATTAGATTACATGATTAACAAGTAATTTTAGAGGAAGTTGGATTACCTTAACGTTTATTCATTTATAGTTTATTTAATAAAGTACAATATTATTTAGTCACTTTTTAGTCAATATTTATTCGTGTGTAAGACAAGCTTTTCTTGCATTGGAGAAGACGAAAACGTCGATAACTGAATTCCAGTTTTTTTTTTCTTTTTATGCTAAGAGTTGCCAATCCTGACACTCTTGTTTGAGTTGAACAAGAACGGTGGTAATTTTTTATCCTCGCAAGTACGCTAAATGACCGTTCAGCACTGGCTTCTGAAACTGGCAAGCTACAAAATATTCGCAGAGCGACACAAATGTTTGGGAAGAGATTTTGCAAGTTTTTTGCACGACTTTATTTCGGCGCACACAGCTCCACAAACCAATAGCGCGTTCTCATTGGTCGTTGCTCTTGGGGCGCGAAAATTTGAAAGGATTGATTCTATGCAAACAGTCAAAATCGTCATTAAAGTGAAAGTTTTTCGGAAAATTGCGGGCCCGGGGAAATCCACCCGTCACCCCCCCCCCCCCCCCCTCTCGGTGGCCCTTGTAGGTACCGATTATTTTCAAATGGTAATGACTTGGGCCCATCTCACACTAATTTTTTTTTTATACTTTAGAGTTCACACTATTTTTCACTGTAAGTTTGAACTTTTATGTACTGTTTTTACGATAGAGCAAAAACTACGAATATGTTTTTCTTGCCCCGCTATATTTTTTTACTATTCGGTCTTCAATATAGAGCCCTTTAATGGTAGCACAGACAGACAGCGTAGTTTTAGTAATAGGGCTCCGTTGGCACCCTCTGTGTACGGAACCCTAAAAAAGTACAATCAATTTTCTGCGCCTCGCAGTACGAACGAATTTCCCACCTCTTTTTAACACTTTTACCATATGGCAGCTCACATAGATATATTATTATTCTTATGTTCTCTCTTGTTCACTATTGAATACTTCCATGTCACGTGCGGCCGTTGAAATAATGAGTGCGTTTTGTTGACTGCTTCAATGCGTTCAATGTCATAATCCTACCAAGTTAAAAAGTCATAAATTCTGTATAACGCAGTACAAATCTTAGTTCATTCTCTTTGATAGGATAACCGCATTATGTTCATTATGTCGGTCAACAAAACGCCACTAATATGAGACATAAAAAAGGATTACCATTGAAGTTAGAAAATATACCCGACCGTAATCTGAGCGAAGTAGCGGCAACGCATAACAAGTTTTGCTAGTCCCTGTTATTTCACAAACTCGTGGACAAACGCTACCACCTAAGTTTAAACCGATCAAGACAACACTAACCTTTCAGGTATATATATATTGTAGTCTTTGCACTTACCTAAATTCTGGTCAGTCAACCTGGCGTGTTTATAAGTGCCTTTAATACTTTCTTTTGCGGTATCAGGCTAAGAAAAATTAATAATAGTCGATATTTATCATTCTGAATGGTATCATCATCAAAAAAATCGGACTCACGTACCCAGGGTTCTGTTAACACCATTTCGATTTTATTTTAATATGGTTCTATTTGGGCACTGAACCCTAAAAACGTTTCATCGCAACTAAAGAAGTTTTACTTCGAATTAATTGCATTTTACCTTTAATTTTAGGTTATACTTGGAAAACTCACCGAAAAATAGTAACACCTGCGTACAAAAAGAAAACAATAGGTTACTATTTAAATATTTTTAATAATGAAGCTGCGGATTTGATCAAGGTTCTGTACAATATGGAACCCAACGCAACCTTCAACATTTATGATGTCGTGGTACGCTGTACTACGCAATGTGTTTGTCGTAAGTATATTTTCATTCTTATTATTATTACAAACCTATAGCCTCTACCTGCAACTTCTTTGATTCTGATTATTATTATCATAATATATATTATATTATTTTATTTCATGTTAAACCTGACTCAAAATCTATTTGCAAAGCTTGTAAACATAACCTAACTTTACTTAATGTTCACTTTTTCTGGTAATTTAATCATAAATCATTAAAATACTTACATGATAACCATAATTGTCACATTCTTTAACTGGTTTTCAAATCACGACACTGATTAAAACTAAAATCTACAAAATACCAAATTAACGATGAGAAATATACGTATTTATGTATATATTGCATATGTCGTCGGCCGATCGTAAAATCCGGCAGATCACGAAATTCCTAGGCAGATCGTAAATTATGGAATAGAAATTATCATATAACTGAACAGATTATTATATGAAGCTTGGCTGGAACACTTTACGATGTGCCTAGGAATTTCGTGATCTGCCGGATTATACGATCGGCCGCCGACACATAGACTAACGAAGCGAAAGACGCGCGTCAAGGTCATTTTTGTTTACCCGAATTGCAAATAGATTTTAATTCATAAACATATGGTATAAATAAGCTGTTTTTTATAATTACAGAGACATTAATGGGACTTTCTAAAGATGATTCGTTGAATGTGAAGAATCTGGACAGAGTTATTATTAACACACCTAGGTACCTAATATTTTTTTTTTCTCATTTTAGAACCCCTTCAACTATCTCTGTTCAAAATTTCAGCTTAATCGGATGCTCCTTTGCAGCAGGATTGAGTAACGTTATAGTTATTCCTGCGGGAACTTTTGAATTTTACGGTATGATCTTTCCCGGAACTCGAACCCAATTAATATCTAAATCGGTATAGCGCTTTCCGACCCATCCAGTTGTTGAAGCGTGATTGAGTAACTAACAACCAAACTTTTGCATTTATTACATTAATGGTATAGCTGGTCATTAATGAATTTCGCCAGCGACTCCGCCCGCCATAGGGTTGGTTATCGGGCGTGGAACGCCTTAATTATTCTCATGTAGTTTGCTATAGCAAGCTATAGTGCGTTTAAGCTCGGTTATAGTTATTCCCGCGGAATAAAATAAACTATCCTATGTCCTTCCCCGGGACTTAAACTATCTCCATACCAAATTACATCTAAATTGGTTTAGCGGTTTGAGCGTGAAGAGGTAAAAGACAGACAGACAGAGTTACTTTCGCATTTATAATATTAGTATAGATAGTATGGACTACGAAATTAGCAAATTTGATTATATCACACTTAGTTTTCCAAACAATTTGAATTAAAGCCCAAAAAATAGTGTCAATTTTTTTTTCTAATTTTTTTATTAGCTAAATTATTAAGATATCTATTGGCAAATCCCAAGTGGATTAAGGTTCGAACTATAACATAATATTTTTCTCACGTCAAAATGTGTACTCAGGACTGTAACAAAATTAATCATATTCTTGCAAACTTTTCTCGTTTGGGTAGGCCATCACCTTAAATAATTCCTTTCACTCAAGTAACAAAAATGAATTAAAAAAGAGAAAATTGGTTGTGTAGGGAATACATACATTTGTGTATACTAACTATAGCTTTACAGAGATTAACATTTCAGGTTATACAGTCTAATCTTCAAGAAGATGACGCGCTGGTGGTTGCAAATACCAATAATTTATTGGTTGGTTCGAGGAAAAGAAAAGGAAATACGTTATTTAAACATTATAAAAGAATTGGCTACGGATATTGTATCTAAGAGACGTAAGGTATTTGAAAACGATGAAAATGTAACTGAAGAAACGCAGGGTATTGTAGATAGGTATATTGGAAGTGGCGAGCTGACAAAAGACGAGATTATTTGGGCAACCTTTAGTGTATTTACTACCGTAAGTGATATACCTTCCTACATCTTAACTTACTGTTATTTTTATTGAAATTCAATAAATGAATTAATAGTTTAATTATATATAATTTGTGATTCAGTGATACCGAAAAATGCTTTAAATAAAAACTTTGAAAGCTAATATATTGCAAACTTCTAAACGAGATAAAGTTGAAGACCTATTTCACGTCACCCCACATGACGACTTCGACAAATTCAATGTATGAAGATCCTATCCTAAGTTTTTTTTCCTCAATCTCATTATTAAACTATAGTTTTTTTATACCACTAAAGTGGCAAACAAGCTTGCGGTCCGCCTGATAGTAAGCGGTCACAGCGGCGAAATTATAAGGCTGTGACAAACAGAAGGACAGACATGGAAATATTTCTGTTATTAGACTACGAAACCCTAAAACACATACTCGTGAATATCCCTTCTTTCTTGAAGCCGGGTAAAATTCTGGAGTTGAATTCTCATCAATGTTTTATTTCAGAGCCAGGAAGCTTCAGCGAAGATTACTGCTGCAGTGCTTCTGTTTCTATCACAGTTACCTGACTGGCAGGTAATAATCATTCAGACATTGGGTCGTTATTCAGGTCAGGCGCACCTGCTTGATTTTGGTGGCACGATTTAATACATATTGGTTGGGGTGTACAAAAGGAGGTCTGCCTACAATTATCGTAGATGAAAGTACGATACGCCACCGACGACATGCAGGGCCAAACTCTCTTAGCTGGCCGGAATTACTTACACACCTATATCACTTGAAAAGCTTAAAATTGTTACTTTACAGGAAAAAGTTTATAATGAAATTATCGAAGTGTTGGGTCCAGAAGACGTTGACGTCACAGAACACGAGGTAAACCAGCTGCCGTACTTGGAGATGGTGTTCAATGAAGCAATTAGGTTTCTGCCCATCGCCCCCTTGATCCAGAGGACAGTTAAGGAGGAAATTACTATCAATGATGGTATGTCACTTTTAGGGTCCGTAGCTTAATCGCAAAAACCGAAGACTTGTCGGTTTCATGATGCTCTCCGTCCATCTGTCCGGCTGACATCGTTTTTTCGATTGTGAGAAAATCTCACGGGCAGGTGTCGTAATTAAAACACAAAGCTCGCAAAATGCTCTCACCTGAGGAAAAAGTTTTAAAGACCTATTCAAAGACACCCCTCACGATGGGGTGCCCGGAATCATTTTTTCCCAGTCCAGTGAATGATCTGTTTTTACTATTATTTTTTTAACGTTTTTTTTTTATTATTACATAGTTTTGTGGCATAGGTATAAAACTGCCACTATCTGCCTGTCTGTATTTCCGTTAAGTTGACATATAACTAATACTTGCATTCGTCACCTACCTTATCTGACCCTGACCCCCTCTGACTTTCAGTGTTTGGTCGCTAGTGTCGTTGTAAGTTCACACTATTTCAATATGGCGACTGTAGTTTTGAGTAAAGTTTATACTTAAATGAAGCTATATAAAACACTAGAAATATCTTTAGAAATAAGTTACATTAAATCCCAATATGGTACTTAAAATTTCAAATAGGTAGTGTAAAGGATTGTCCTGCCACCTGTAGTGCTAAACTGGGTATGTTCCGGCTCTTTTAGATCCTAAAAATGCTGTAACTCTAAGTTCTACTGTGCACTGATAAGTCGCTAACGCATAAATAAGTTTCAAAAGGCCAACTTAAAGAACAAAAATAAACGATTATGACTTATTTTGAACTACCAAGGAGCTTTTAGTTGTAAAAATTACTTTTGGTTATAACATTCACTCAATTGCATTCACAGTATGCAAATAGGTGATTTTTAAACCTCATGGTGCTAAATGAGGCGTAAATAAGTGAGGATTAGAACTGTTATATGCAAGACATGGTGTCTTCAAATGGAGTCTTTAAAATTGTGAAAGTTAGGATACGACATTATGTTAATAACACCTAACTACAATTGTGGTACTTGTAACTGATGTAATTTAACAATATAATAAAATTTAAATAACCGAAATCACTTGTTTTGAAAACCAATAAAAAAGTGAGGTTATAATCATATTTTCTTTTTTAATTTATTATTCTAATAAACTTAATCTAATGAAAGGCGCGTGAAAATCTATAAAAAAATATCATATATAATTCACATTAAAAAATAAATCGCAACGACTTTTATGCTAACTAAATGCTAAAACATTAAAGGTACCTAATAATAAATAGAAACACGATAGGAGTTACCTAATTACACACGAGTCGCACTCAAAGTTACTTTTGGATTTCATTTTAAATAATTAATAATTAGATTTTGCACTCGAACATTTTTTTAGCACTTCTTTATCACCTGATGAATGAACGAAATCGTTTTTCATTTAATTACTCATTCGCTACGCACAACTTACACCCACGGTTCTAATTTCCATTACAGAGTATAATTTAAACTATTAAGGAACCCATTTAGAACCGAAAATAGGCTGCAATTTTTCTCCTTTTTGTGCTATTAGGGTGGCATATGGGTTGCCTGCAACTATATAATTGTAATTATGTAATTTTCACCTCAGGTAACTCGGTCCTAATATATAACTCATATGTCACCTGTTGTGTTAGTTGGGTATTATCTGTGGGAAACACTCGAGGAAAAAGGACAAATATTGATATGGTAAACATTGTCTTGGTGTATTTATGTATCTATATTTTGATTACAGGTAAAATCACGCTGCCCGTTGGCACGTCGCTGGTGATACCAATCCACGAGATGCATAGAGATCCTCAGTATTGGGAAAAACCTATGAAGGTGATGCCTGACCGTTTCCTGCCAGAAAATGTGAAAAAGAGAGATCCCAACGTTTTTATACCCTTCAGTTTGGGTCCTATGGACTGCTTAGGTACGTGGTTTAACTTCTTGTACTTGTTAAATAGTTATAACTAACTGGTACCAGCTCTAGTAAAAAAACCTTTTAGGCAATTAATCCATCGTAGAACTTCTGTCAGTTAATAACATGTTCGCAGTGGCGGAAGTAAGTGTCAAAAATAAGAAACCAATGTCTATCGTGGTAAGTAACATCTTAATAGTTTACGGGACTTGCCACGGTAAGTATTATATTTTGGCACAGTTAAATTCACCGGCACGAATACGAGACGTAGTTGACGGTAGTTGCTTTGACATCATGTACATTGATTCTGGTGTCCCGCAAGGTTCTGTGCTGTCTCCTACGCTGTTTCTACTGCATATCAATCAATGTAGGACATCAGCAACATACATTGCTATGCAGATGACAGCACTGAAGACGCTTATTATACGGGCTGTGTCAACATTCTACGTTGACATTGAAAATGGAGATCGCTCTGTCTAAGGTGCCTGACTGGGGACGGGATAACTTAGTCCGATACAACCCTACGAAGATACAAGTCTGCGCGTTCACCGCTAAAAATACGACATTTATTGAGGTCCCACAATTCCAGAACACTCCTTTTACCATTTTCAAGAGCATTGTGATCCTTGGTGTTGACATTTCCAGCAATGTACAGTTCCGAGATCATTTGCAAGAAAAGGTTAAGCTGGCGCCCAAAAAACTTGATGACTCAACATAGAGAAGCAGTACTTCACCTCGGGGCAAAGGTTGCTGCTTTACAAGTCGCAAGGCCGAACCCATATGAAGTACTGCTGCAATCTCTGGATGGGTGCACCCGGATACCAGCTTGGCCCTTTTACTCGGTTCAACGACGGGCTGATCGAACTCTTTAGTCTAAGGAGAGACTTTGCCTCACTGTTTGTGTTCTACCGCTGGAATAATGGGATGTGTTGAGCTGTTGTGCTGAAGAATTGTTCGAAATTATGCCCACGGCTACTTTCTGCCATCGCGCCGCTCGCTATCGAAAGAGAATTCATCCTCATACCTTAGAATCTAAACGGTCACGTACAGTGCGGTGAACTTCCTCCTCCTAGGTTGTGGAATAAGCTCCTTGCCAAGATTTTCTATAACGTTTTCGCTTACCATTAGGCGGACCGCAAACTTGTTTGCCACCTTAATATAAAAAAGAGAAAAAATCATAGCCTGGGAAGTCTTGTTAAACTATAAAAATAAAAAAATAAGAAAGTGCTGTGAAAAAGTTCAACCTCAGTGGTTTTAGTTTAATTAGTTTTTTTTATACTTACTACATATTTCGGAGAGATTAAAAATACGATTGCAAATCTTAAAAAAAAAACAACTAAATATCTCATGTCTCCAGGTCGCGTGTATGCCAAGACGTTGATAAAGATTATAGTGGTCCGTATACTGCGTCATATGCACCTGGATCCAGCTGGAGAACCACTCGATAGGCTTCAGCTCCATATTGCCATATCAGTGAAATTTGCCCAGGGGTACAACCTGAGGATCCGGCCTAGAAGATTACAACAAGAAGAGAACCCGTTACCGGACTGAGAAAGAAATTAAACAGAAATATAGTCAACCAGAACAATAACTCCTAGTGACTTGTAAAGTCCTAGTCCATCAATCTTACAAGTCATTATAAAATAAAAATTTACGATAAGGTACTTTACCAATCAGTATTTAATAAACACATCAATAAATAATTGATATTGAAACTTAATATTGGCTGTATCAATTAAACACCTGGTGTTCCCTCATTGAAAACATGGGCCTTGAAACAAACTTCCATCCAGGCTGCTTTTTTAGGTTTCCGTACCCAAAGGGTGAAAAACGGGACCCTATTACTAAGACTCCATCCACCGTAGAGTAACTGGAAAAGGACTAGAAGGGGCCGGTTGTGGTGGTGTATCATAAAAGCCCATCTGAAAACAAGATAATTGTGTAAATACATTGTACAACAATAAATATAAAATATAAGTCATACTAATCTGTTTAATTTGTACTGTACATATATATGGTATGAGTAACCAATTACCGGTTACCTACGTACAATGGCCCTATCATGACGCTAAGTGCAGAAAACAAAGTCCAACTAACTAATTGTACTGTATTGTTACATACATATATATAATCACAGCTTTTGCCCTAAAGGGTTAGGCAGAGCAATGCATTTAATGATGCCACATTCACAACTGTTGAGAACATATTAGTGGATACACTAAATTGTACCTCGCAGGTCCAAATTTTGTACGACACCCATGGGAAGAATTGTCTTGCTCACATTATAAGCAGGGCCACACATAGTTTATAGCCATTAATAATCATATTTTTGACAACAAAATGGTAATCTGAATAGAAATTGTATTATCTTATTGTCAGAAGAAATGCAAAGCAAAATAAAAAGGGTCCAATAAATGAGGTAAGAAGTTATAAAAATAGAATATTCTAGCATGCTGTTGCATGTCCAACCCCTTCTTCCTCACCTTACTTTCAAGGTCGCTCCAGTACTATACATAGACACAAAACACATATAAAGAAGAAAAACTTGTTTAGCCCTCAGCACACTACAACACATTATAATGTACGGGGTACACCCCGAAACAAACCCCGTGCCCACTTGCATCACAGGTTTAGTATGCCCAAGGCTTTATTGTTAGTAATTATCCCCATGCAATAGCACAAAAACAAATAAAAATTATATAATTTTATATTCTAACACTTAGAATATGTTCCAAAACCTGCTGAACCCTCCCAGTAAAGATGGAAAAAAAACACAGGCGTTTGACAATTAATTTTTACACTGACAGCAGTAAATTTTATCCGTATCTATAGCAGTGTAAAGAATTCAACTTGTCAGTTGGAAAATAACTATATCCCGGGCTTTCCAAAACAACTTATTTAACTGCCTCATTGCGATTTGGAAGACAGACTTACTTGTCACATGCAGAAGCTAAAAAAAACAAATGAAAATTATGTTATCAATTTATCATCTCACATCACAGTAAAGTATTACTTACTTTTCGCCATTCTTTGGCGGGTTTAGTAGCGCCGTACTGCATTTAGTAGGGACGCCAAATCATCCCACATGCGATGCGTTAATTGCTTCGCCTGCAGGCTATTGACTTGGGTGGCCCTGGCTAGCTGTGGGTGCGACTCCATCCACGCCACCAACTCTTCAAGCTGCACATTTGCTACCCTCCTATGTGTCTCTCCTCCCGACACTAGAACCGTGACGGACTGGGATAAATTTGGGCGATTGCTCGAAAATCCCAGCTCGCCACATCTAGACCGCGTTCCAAACGTAATCTCATCCGCGACCAATCTTAACGTAGCTATCGACTCACTCACTAGCCACCTGACCGCCACCGTTGGCGAGTGCTCACGACAAGTGCCGGTTGGTGATTATCACCACCTAATCCTGCCTCAGCACATCAGGTCGCTAATGACTGAGCGTAACGCGGCCCGCCGCGCTCGCGATCGCGCTCCCACTATCGATAATAAAGCTCGCTTCAACGACTTACACCGCCGTGTAAGAACCGCTGTAGCTGAGCTCCGCGCCCAACGTTTCGGTGATCTTATGGAGAACATTTCTCCCTCTCACCAAGCTTATTGGCACTTAGCCAGAGCTCTAAAATCCGAAACCGCGAACTCTCTCCCTCCGTTATCTCGTCCCAACAACAGCGTTCCCGCGTTCAACGACGACGAAAAAGCGGATTGCCTAGCGTCTAGCCTCCAAGCCCAATGTGCCTTAAGCACACAGCCCTTCGATCCCGACCACGTGCGCGAGGTAGACGGCGAAGTGGAGCGCAGAACTTCTCTGCCTCCACAAGACCCCCTGCCCCCTGTCACTGTCGACGAAGTCGTACAGGTCATCAAAGACCTACGCCCCCGTAAGGCCCCCGGTGCTGACGGTATCTCTAACGATATCCTAAAGCGCCTCACTCTTCCCCTTATCTGCCTCCTAGTAGCGATCTTTAACGCTGCTATGGAACATTGCATCTTTCCTTCTCAATGGAAAGATGCAATTGTTATAGGCATCCATAAGCCAGGTAAAGCTCGTACCGAGCCGTCCTCCTATCGCCCCATAAGTTTACTAAAGGCCCTTGGTAAACTCTATGAACGCCTCCTCCTTGCTCGCCTACGGAACGCTATAGTTTCCAGAGGCATTTTAATAGATGAGCAGTTCGGCTTTCGTGCCAAACACTCATGCGTCCATCAAGTCCTCCGCATAACGGAACATATTCTTACAGGCTTTCAGCCAGCGTTAGGTAAGACCCGTCACACGGGCGCTGTCTTCTTCGATGTAGCGAAAGCTTTCGACAAAGTCTGGCACAACGGTTTAATTTTTAAACTGTACAACTTTCAGTTGCCGGATCGTCTCGTGCTCATCATACGAGACTATTTGTCGAATCGTAGCTTTCGCTACAAAGTCGAAGGCACTCTCTCTTCCCCCCGTCCCATAGAAGCAGGAGTCCCGCAAGGGTCCGTGCTCGCCCCCATCTTGTACCTTCTGTACACTAACGATATCCCTAAAACGATAGGTACCCAACTAGCCCTCTTTGCGGACGATACCGCTATCTATACCACAGATAGGCAAGTGAGTCGAATCACTGAGAGACTCCAACCCGCTATCACCGCCCTAGGCGAGTGGTTTCGGAAATGGAGAATCCCGACAAAAGCTCTGCCGTTCTTTTTACGCTAGGCCGCCCTCCGCGGCCTTCTCCCCTTTCTCTCTTCGGTCGTGCCATTCCCTGGCAAAATAAGACCAAATATCTCGGTGTGACCATGGATAGTCGTTTGAACTTCCAAGCTCACACCAAAATAGTCAGAGACCGAGCCGCTTTTGTACTCGGTCGTCTCTATCCCATGATAGGCAAGTATAGTAAGATGTCGCTTAGAAATAAGCTAAATCTTTACACAACTTGTATCCGCCCCATACTAGCTTATGCTAGCGTAGCCTATGCGCTGTCCAAGCGCAATCTCCACAAACTCCAGACCCTCCAAAACCGCTTTCTCAGAGCGGCCTCTGGAGCCTCTTGGTACGTTCGCAATGCGGACCTACACAGAGACTTCGAACTTCCCACGATTCCCCAATACTTTAAAGACTTGGCAGTCCGCTTTTTCGAGCGTACGCAAAATCACCCGAATCGTTTAATTGTGCAATCCACAACGTATCGTCCCCCCGATCGACCCGGTCACGGTCGTAGAACTATTGTTAGGCGGCCTCGGCACGTACTAACGTCCCCAGATGACGATCTCGCTATCCGGATAGCGAGATTAGTCTCTACGACTTCCCCGAATAGGGCCTCCCTCCAAACACGACGCCGACGTCCCCGGGTTCGTCGGCGCCCACAAGGATACACTAGGTATCAAAGAGTGCCGGGGCGCTTCTCGCCCCCACTCAACCGCATTCGTACCCGCGTAACGGGGAACTCCCCTCCTGGCGGTGACTCACCTTCGGGTTCGAGACTCACGCCGGTCGAAGGGACGCCCCCGAGAGCGACAACCCAAGCCGAGGCTTCCCCCGCGGGGAGCCCTTGAGCGTTGGGCGCTATATGGGCTGAGGCTCCTTCAGAGTCTCGCCCCAAAAGTCCGGTGAAGCAGTAATGGCTGCAACAGCCAACTGCATTGTCAGCTCAGAAAAAAAAAAAAAAAAAAAAAACCTATGTGTAGGTATTCTGAAATACGTTAGGATCGTTAGGACAAACCTTCGATGAAGCACCATACACAAAGGAAGAAGATTGCGTACTTACTTTTTGGCTTGTTGTTGTTTTTAACTACTATTTATATTACTTAATACTATTTTAAATACTAGGCTATTACACAATGTTATGTTTCGCCATTAATAAATTTTGTTGTTGTTTGTTTACAAGTTAAAAACACACACAGACACACACGCACTTCCGATATGTAATCAGCAGACCCATTTTTCTAGTTAATATGTTTTTGAAATCGAATATCAAACAATTGTAGGTGGTTAAAGGACAGTAAAAATTAAGTCAACTGTAAATCAAAACTTATATTATATAATTGTTCATAGTTTAATATAATTAAGTTAAATAGAATCAACAACACAGTAAAGCTTTCAACACAGTTTTATTGTGCTGACACACGGAAGGATAAAACGGACCCGCGCTCGATTTCTCACCCACTCATGCATACAATTCGGTCTGCGTCATTCAATTAGAGGATAGCGGAAGCGCTAAATCTTTAGGCAATAGTTCGAAAGTGTAAGTGGAAGCGGCAGTGACGCTTTCCGCTTCCGCTGCGTCTTTGAATTAGGCAATATAGCCGCAGGTCTTTGCTTGACGTTGCCTCGACGTTACAATTATAAAGCAGTTATTTTATGTAGATAATGAAAAGACTTAAGTTACGTAGTTAGTGCAGTAGCTTAATTTATTCTATGCTTACTTACGCGCTGAATTACAGTACATGTTAGACCCCATATTTAAGGGGAAATAATTAACCTCATAGAGTGGTGTTAAATCGTATTAATAATAATAAAAATAAACGTACAGCCCTAACTTCTGTTTCTTGACTATTGTAAATTTTGCATAGTTTCCTGTTATAACGTAGTTATGAGCACAATTAGGTAAAATGGGGGTAAAAAGTTTGTTTTCGAAAAATCATCCGTCAGTATGAGGATTCCAATATAATTGTATGTAAGACCATAAACAGTAAAAAGCCAAGATCAACTAATAAAAAGTAAGTATCTTTTGTATGTTTGCGTCGGTATAACTTGAAGATTAATCAACAGCTTGACTTGAAACTTTTACATAATGTGTTTGTATTAGTGTTTTACATACTTTCTCTAAGTTCCCACGGGAGCCGGCATATTGCGAGTGAGTCACAGAAAAGCGGGGTTTAGTTACTTACGTTTACGTATAGACAAAAGAAACTAGAGTATATTATTAGTAAGTATATTAATTTTACCTTTTTAAAGTGTTCCAATTATTGTACGAAGTGTTATAATGATGAATGATAAAGACTGTATCAGAACCTTCGGCAAAGGAGACTATCGTACAACCATTGCCGAAAGTTCTGAGATTGTCTACATCAAAAAAAAATTGCCCGGCACGTTCTTCTTCAATTTACACTGTTCTTAATTGTTTTTTTTTTTAAATTTTTTTTTCTTTGTGAACAAAAAGTTTTGTTTTTTGTTATTGCTACTAATCTTAAAAATCACTGTTATTTTATCCACAAAAACCTTCCTTCCAACCGTTATATGCACACAAATTTTAGAGTAGGTATTAATTTAAATATAAATTAATAAACTATGTAAAAATAAGTCAACAGTACGTCCTAAATACTGTTACTGTTCATGTACACTGTACACTGCAGCCCAGAATAATGGCACTGCATACTTAAATCATAAAGCCTATAAACTGTGTACAAGCTGAGAAAGGATATTTAAAAGCAGGGCTGTCACTATAGGAATTTTTATAAAATCGGAATCTAGGCTAAAAACTAACCAATACAAAAAAAAATTTAAACCAGTCATCGTTACTTATTACAAGTAAAATAAAATGTTATAATTGGTTCTTAACTGCTGATTTGACTTGATTATATAACGCCCTCTTTATCTTTGAAGTTTGGGAGTTCAAAAATCTAAAATAAATTGAACCTATACAATAATTATTTGCATTTAACAGGAATATTTAAAAGCGCAACTTTTCAAATTAAATTGTTTTTGAGTACTGCGTACATAATTTTCTCCTTTAAAAACATGAAACACTTTGAGAAATTATTTCAAGAATACGTTATTTCTAAAATATTCACTAAATATTAATAGCCGATTCAGTGAAGCGACTCCACCTAGCAGTAGGGCAGCCAATTCTGGGAGCTTATACTGTCAAGACCTTTTCCTCAGGGGAAAATAAAATTTTAATGAGTCCGTTAATAATATTTATTACAATTTATAGTACTACCACTTTTTATAATGAAATATTATGATTTTCTAAATATCCGTAAACAATTTTAATTTTCCTAAATTACCGAACTTATGTATTTTGTTGACGATTGTACCGCAAATATTTTTCAAATAATTACCTTTAAATAGTGTAAATATGTTCACATATTATTCTAAGTAAAATGGTCCATACTGTGGTCCAACCTAGTAAAGCAAAATCTTCGCCGGCTTTTGAAAATCTTTAAAATTATTTCAATACTGCGAAAGTTACGAGTAAATTGGTACCTGAAGATAACGGGTTGAGGATAACCCCTGAACCCCAAAAAATATAAGTATTGGTAATTTATTTTCTGTAATTTATTATTCCTTCACCATAAATAATTGCTTGGTGATCGTTATTCTTGATTCACAAAATTAATATTATCTTTTAATTCTTCGGTACGCTTCACACGTCCTCTCTTTTTTCAGTTTCAAACTCATTTTTTATATGTCATATTTTCAAATTCAAATTTTAAAGTCAACCGGTATGTCAAAGTAAATAGGTTTGACATTTCTTCCACGATATAGAAATAGAAATAGAAATAGATATATAAATTACAATAAAATTTTGGAATTAATCACGCAAAAGGAGAACTAAAGTTATTTACAGACTAAAAAATATATAACTAAACAAATCACTTGCTACAATACTCAGGATTGGCAGCCCTAGCTCAATCCGTGTCGTTAGACAGCGTAACAAGCAACGAATAATGTACCTACCTAATGCATACTAAGTAGAGAAAATGTCATGTGAACGTTGTCTACGTGCGTCAGCGAATTGTCGCTCGCTGAAGTGCGTGCATTGAGAAGTTGGGTAAGGGGTATGGGCTTATCCACCATCTTTAAGAGAATACCATCATCGGTGCCTCGTTGTAGCTTTTTATTATAATTTCCCTCGAACAAACAATAAATAACATTGGCTATACACAAAAATGGCTATTTAGGTATATGGCTATAGTATTATCACAGAGTAATTTTATACAAACATTTAGGTAATATAATATCCACTTGTACCAGGAAGTCCACTCATTTCGGTGAGTTAAAGTTAAGCAGGAATAGTTTTGCATGGAACAACCCTGACTTCCCCCTCATGCGCTGAAAACTTTCGTATCAGTGTCGCCTAGTCCTTGATTGTGCTAGGACTGCGCGTTCCCGCCAAAAACGTAAGTTTTTCATATCGGTGTCTCCGGACAAATATTCTTTCATTTCCGTGTATAGTTATAATATGTCTTCCGATGAGCTAGTATATTTCAGTCAGTATTAGTGAGTGCAGTAATTGTACTACTTTTATTTGTGTAGCATTTATCACATACTATAATAAATAGTTTTATTGTTATGCTAATTTATGTGCTTGGTTTTAATTTCGGTGTTTCATTTCGGTTGATTCGGTGGACTAAACCGTCAACCGAAATGATAAAAATTTTCATATCGGTGCATTTTTATCATTTCTGAGATATTTTTTTTCATTCCGGTGCATAGTTTTATCATTTCAGTTGATTATTATTTCATTTCGGTGAAAATCTAAACCAGCAGGTGAGTTTTTAAAATATTTTAAAATATCTTTTTCCGAAACCTGTACTTTTATACGATACTGACTTTGAACAGCAGCTTTGCCCACCCAGAATACGGTTATCACGGTAAGAATTCTAAGTTAATACTCGAGACTAGAAAGATAAATAGTACCTATA
This sequence comes from Apoda limacodes, assembly GCA_946406115.1. Lineage (NCBI taxonomy): Eukaryota > Metazoa > Arthropoda > Insecta > Lepidoptera > Limacodidae > Apoda > Apoda limacodes. The sequence goes on from OX291559.1 coordinate 18,521,511, forward strand.
GTTCTCCCTGAGCTAAAAATCTACTCGCTGATTAGTTGAAATGTAAACAAATAGTTTCTCGTCGTATTGTATACGTGAAAAAAGCCCATGGGAACTTTCGATCGGGATAATAAGTATCCTATGTCCTTTGCCGTTCTAAAAGCTATCACTATGCCAAAAAATAGGGTAGCTTCCTGACCCGTTGCAATTTAGGCCGAACTGTATACGGTATCGGTAAATTTTAATTTCGGTGGACAGATTCTTTCATTTCGGTAGCTAGTTATTTCATTTCGGTGAATGACTGTCTCATTTCGGTGACATTCAATTTTTAAACACTTATATCTTATAAGTTTATTAAGATATATTAATGTCATTAGAAACTTATATTAATATAGTCAAGAAGTATAATAAACCACGGTTTAAATTTGAAAAAACTTAAAAACAAAAAAACCACCGAAATGAAAGAAAAAAGCGACTTGTTGAAATTCACCCAAATAGTAATAAATAGTTAATGACAATAAGTAGAGGTTCGTTTGCATGAAGCACCGTTCGTTAAACTGGTAACATTGATGCTGAGTACAAAAAGAACCAAAAATATAGTTCCTTTAATGTAATGTCAAATCATGTGATACGGTTGCGTAGCATCTTAAAAAAAATTTATGCGAGTAGGACTTGCGCACCGAGGGTTCCGTACCACCACAGAATACACGAGCCCGACTCGCATTATTTTATTTAGCTTACACTATAATCATTTAAAGTTTGAACCTTGTACCTATTTACTACGCTTTTAACAATACCTCCAATAGAGACCCCTCTTGATTTTTTTGTTTAGTATTGTTTAGGAAATCTTCCATAGAAACATGTTTTCTGTAAAAAAAAATCGGGTTTTTACTTCGGTCTTTAATAATAGAACCCATTTAAGGTCGGACAGAAAGACAGACAGACGCATTAGCGGCATAGGGCGCCGTTAGCCCTTAACTGTTTTCTTTAATATATTTTATCTTCTTTCTTCCTGTGTCAGACCATGCGGAATGAAATCCATAATTGACGTGGTTGCCACTTAGCATAGAGTCCTAAAACTTAATCCATACTTAAATATATATTATAAATGCGAAAGTAACTCTGTCAATTTGTCTGTTACCTCTTCATGCGTAAACTACTATATTGATTAAGTTGAAATTTGGCATAGAGATAGTTTGTGTCCCGGGGAAGGACATAGGCTACTAGAAAACGTCAAGTGTGAGTCGGTTTTTTATCTTTTATTCAAGAGTTGTCGTTGAAATCCTACACCGATAACCGAATTTAAGGCGGGTGGAACTGAGAGCTAAAGCTAGTCGTTCATATCTTGGAAAATACTAAACGATACTATTGCACCTACACAAATGAATATTTTCGAATTCTAAAAATATTACATACGTACGGGTCGGATTGATAATCTCCTTTTATTTGAAGTCGGTAACAAGAGACCATGCGCATTAATGGCATATCAACACTTTGCTACTTCGCTAATATATCGCTAATTACCTATATCATTTTGTTTAATTATTATTGTTTAGTAAATTCCGATCTAGAAGCATATTAAATGGATGGGTGAGACCCAATTTCAAATTAACAACTATTATTATCTGTTTAAACTATCTTACTCATTCTAGACGAGCTTTTGCGGTTTCACCCGCCCTAAATTCGATTTTCAGTGTAGGATTTCAACGGCAACTTCTCAATTATAAAAAAAAACCGACTCACAATTGACGTTTTCATGTAACCTATGTCCATTCCCGGGACTCAAACTATCTCCATGCTTAATTTTCCCGCGGTTCCGCCCTTAATTCAGTTATCGGTGTAGAATTTCAACGGCAACTACTCAATTATATAAAAACCGACTTACACTTGAAGTTTTCAAGTAGCTGATGTCCTTTCCCGGGTATCAAACTATCTCCATTCCAAATTTCATGTACCAATCACACTCAGGGCCGTAGCTAAGGGGGGGGGGGGCATTGTGGGGCAATGCCCTACCTTGAAATACTAATGCCCTACCTTAAAAGTACCATAAACTAAGGTATAATAAATAACAATTTATAATAAATATATAAATTGTTTTCCCGTACTATAAATTAATACCATTTTGCTTTTGTTTTCCCGCGATCCCACCCAATTACCTTCTACCTTAATTACTCACGCTCTCAAGCAGGTAAAATAATGAAAGATAGAAAAATTATTTGCGCCGTACCCGTGTATGAAATCACCGCTGTCATACCTTAGATTTAATTCTATCTACAGCCCTGATCACACTCCGCAACGAAGAATGCAATTAAGCTGAAATTTGACACGGAAATAAGTGAAAAATGGACATGGGCTTTATATCCCGGGAAATTCGTAAGCTCCCGTGGGAATAACTACAACCAAAATCCACTTGAAGATACAGCTGTAGCTTGCTTTATCAAATTTCTTTAGTATAATCAAGGAGCTGTAGGAACCCCACGCCGATAAACAAATTAAGGGCAGGCGGAGCTGCTAGCAAAATGTAGTCCTACTATCCTACTAGTATTATAAATGTAAAAGTATGTCTGGATTGATGTTTGTGATTCAATCATGCTTCAACCACTAGAAGGATCGAGATGAAACTTGGCACACTTAGGAATAGGACCTAGACATAGGCTACTTTATATCCCAAAAAATTCAAAAGTTCCTGCTGGAATAACTATAACGAAGCCTAAATAAACTATAGCTGCAGCTACAGCTTGCTATAGCAAACTTTATTATTATAATTATTAAGGAGTAAATTTACGACTTTCACGACGATATTAGGGCGGGCAATGCGTCTGGAAAAGTTTATATATATATGAATAGGGTCTGGGAGTCAGTTTGTTTGTTTCCAACGGAGCATTCAATTGAGCTGAAAGGCACTTTTGTTGACGGCATTAAGAGCTACGGCATTGCATAGGCATTGAAATCGTTCTGTTGACCAATAGTCAACAAACAATATGGCAATTCGCTATTTTGACAGCGCATCCACACCTTTACCTCCCGAGCACGTGCAGCAAATGCGGACCGGAAGTGACGCCATAGCCCATTCATTTTTGGTCAACAGAACGATCGAATGCGCTCATAGAGTGCTTCAATGCATATAATGCTTGTTAACAAAACGCCCCTTTAGTCAACGAGACGAAGAAGGACATAGGCTATTATTAACCCAGAAAATTCATAAGTCCCCACGGAAATGGGAACGGCCCATTTGTCACGGAGATAGTTGAAAAGACGGAGGTTATAGACTTTTTATCCCGGGAAATATAAATACCAGGAGTCTTGCGAATAACTATAACCGAATTCAACTTGACTATTACTACAGCTGCAGCTTGCTATATCATATTTTTAGTGTAATCAAGAAGTTTCCCTAGGTATCCCACGCCGATAACCAAATTTAGGGCGAACGGAGCTGCTGGAAAAAGCTAGTATGATATATGATCAAACAAACTTACAAGTGAAGTTCGGTCGATATATTATGACTCGCTTTATTCGAAGATATAATATTAACAATCTTTTATTCTTTACCTGCTAGATTCCGCTCGTAACTTAGGGATCGTTAATGCCACCAAAAATTTTCACGTAAAGCTGTTTGCCAAGACTTCATAATGCTTTCACAGTTAAAAAGCTGAGCTCTAAGTTATGCTGCACATCATAGAGCACGGGACCTGTTTCAAGTCCAGAGATATCTCAAAGTGCTTTTCACTGAACTATATACTACGCCTACAGCTTATGACGCAGTGTATCTGGACTAAGGTGGCATAACGTCGATAATTACTAGCTTTAAAGTAATAAGCTGTAGAATAAAAGATACACTGAACAGATATGCACTCAAGCGGTTGAAGATGGAAAGTTTTGGATTTCTTAGTTGTTGCGTTGCAGCATAGTTTTATTTATGTTGTATTTTATTAACTTTAGGTAATGCTGTTGTTGAAAGAATTTTAGCCAAGCAATCGAATGGACTTGACATGCTGGCAGAAATATTACCTACGTCTCCAGCGGAGCTAGCATCAGTACTATTAATAGGTTGATATAAACTACGATTTTATCATAGCTATATGTTGGCTTTTGGGCTACTTAAGGCTACAGTTACTAAAGTTCGGCTACATTAGACCTACTTAAGCTTAGAAAAATGGTGACATCAGGCCTTGTATTGTTGGCAACACTGGCCAGGGAAATTTTTCACGCCAACCGCGCACAGACGAAGTTTCAGAAGATCCTCGGAAGAGCCTGACCAACAAGCTTCAGCCCATCTGATGAACCTCAGTTTGGATTAGTTGTCCAGTAAACATGGGCGTAGCTAGGTACGGGCAGGGGAGGCAGCTGCTCCCCCTCCCCTCCTCCCCTAGCCGGCATTGGTATATTTTCGGGATAATTTTGTCATTTAAAAAAGTACCTATTCGGATCACCCGCATTTTTTACTGCTACTACACTGCACCGTCTTCAAACGGCCGTCCGAACATCCTAGTAGAGAGAGAGGCAATAAGTGTTTTGATGTTAAGTCGTGTTGGTCCGCCATTGCTTCAGTAGCAATTTTTTACGGTCGCCACTTTAGGATCGCCTAAAGGTGCGTACAGATTATTTGCAACACAACATTTCCTATACATTTTAATGTGTTCGCGAACGCACTAGAATCAACTGCGCGCACGCTACGTGCATTCACAGGGCGCACGTTGGATCCCGCCTATTGTCGGTTTTTCGACGAACGCTTTGAGTGTGCGCACCGGACGGCTAATTCGCGGCGGACCTGCCTACTGCCCGCGATATTTGAACTGTCAATCGTAATAATGGATGGAGATGACGACTGGGACTTTTTATACACTGGTGTAATAAAATAATTGAAGCACCAATATAGTCATGTAAACTTCAAAATAAAACGGCTCTATGGCGTACGCGCTGAACACTCTGTGTTGTAAAAGTGAAAAAATTTAAATTTAAATTTAAACTGTTTTGCTCTCACCGCATGTTTCTTCCATACAATTTGGTCACTTGTTCTTATTGTCCTTTTCTGATTCCTCAATTATAGCGCTTTTATTATCACAGTCGACTGGTTATTCACATGCAATATGGGTACACTTCAATGTAAAAACTTAACAATTTTATTTTAATTAAAAACACAAAAATGCACGACACGACACGACGACTTCATGAGGTTGCGAAGCTAATTTTAATTGTCAACGGTGCTGACCTCTGTCTTCAATCTTCGAGTGCGATTAATGCGACTTATAAAGGAAAGGTGCGAGCAAGAAGAGGAAGATAAAAACTATTGCCTACATTATTAAAACAGGCATCAACAAACTCTATCCAGATTCGTACGTTTTGACGTGATTGAGTAACAAACATCCATCCATCCAAACATTCGCATTTATAATATGTGTATAGTAGGCTGCAAGGAAAACAAATATAATGGACTTATAATGCTGTTTGTTTTATTTTTTTAAGAAACTAATAAAAAAAAAAATTTTACTAAAATATTTTAATTTTAATCGTTAATAAATAGCATATTACGTAATCTTTACACTGCCTACAGTGTTCTATATATTACTAGTACTAGTAACCTAAAGTGTTTTCAGGGTTCATTTTCCGTACTCAAAGGGTCCCAACGGAGCCCAATTGCTAAACCTCCTCTGACCTTTAGAGGGCTCGAAGTAACCAAAGCCTGAAATTTTCTCAAAATATGTGTTATATTGGTAATAAATAAAAGCAAAAACTAAAAATTAAAAAAAAAAATTAATTTAAATAATTGTTATTGTTATTTTTACTTCATCATAAACCTATATGTATTTCTTCGTAATATCTAAATACAATTTTCAAACTTAAAACTAAAATACTTTAAATTTCTATTGGACGCTGGCAATAAAACTAGGTCTGGTGGGACTGACCCGGATCTTTAATGGGATACTGCACAGTGGATATTTTCCATCTTTGTGGAAGATTGGCAAAATCATTGTTCTCCCGAAACCAGGGAAAACCCTTCATCGCCCAGAACATTACTGGCCGATCACGCTGCTGTCCAATCTAGCCAAGGTATTCGAACGCCTGCTTTTACTTAGGATATCCCCGCATATCCAGGTTAGGCCTGAACAGTCAGAGACAGCCACAGTACAAGCTCAGCTTGTACGAGTGCTCCATCCCATGGCCTTCGAGCTAAACAAGGGCAGACGCACAGTCGGAGTCTTCCTTGACATGGAGAAGGCTTTCGACCGAGTTTGGCACGAAGGCTTATTACACAAGCTGATGGAGACGGACCTCCCACCGATGCTCGGGCGAGTAATAGCCTCGTTTCTGGACAAACGGAGCTTTTATGTCTCGGTCGAGAACAACCAGTCGGCAAGCAAACCCACTAGAGCAGGGGTACCTCAAGGCAGCTGCCTATCGCCACTGCTCTATGCGTTATTCACCAACGACATCCCCACTCTCAGTGACTGCGGCCTAGCTGAAGGTGTTGAAGACGTCCTCCTAGCCCTTTACGCTGACGACAGCGCTTATATGTCCCCCTCCCGCAAAGCTAAATTAGCAGCCAAGAAAATGCAGCGACTATTGGACACTTTGCCTGGCTGGCTGGACAAGTGGAGAATAGCCGTAAATGCCAGCAAGACATCTGCAATACTGACCGGCCCGCAAAGGTTTCTCCCACCCAAACTTGTATTTTGAGGTCAAGTTATTGAGTGGCAACCCAGCGTAAAGTACCTCGGTTGTATTAACGTAGTGAAAAAATCCTATGTCTATGTTTGTATTCATAGATATAGAATGTACAAGATCAACAATGCCAAATGAAAAACGAAACCGAAAAAAAAATGCAAATGTGTGAGTGGAATAGTGTTGTCAAACGACCGCCGGACCTCCCGCTGTGTTATGGAAATTTCTGGCATAGTCTTACCACACCACGGTAAAGTAGGTGGTACATCTCCTTCGTTATTGATATTCGAGTTTGAGGCAATGAGACTGCCCAGTAAATCGGCTTTCTCTCTAGCACTATAGGAGTATCGGTTTTTCGCTGTGGTGGTAACGACCACTGACAAAAGTTTCCCTTGACAGCTTAACAAGCGACCAGAAAGCACGACTCCCAGAGGGATAGCTTGCAAGTCGCCCAACTATTTTGCCGATGAATTGGAACTTAGCTCTGGCGGTTACTTTCTTACTGAACCTTGAGGCAGCATTTAATTTGCGTTTTAACTCAGACGTATTCAGATCCTTATTGTTCGAGCCGTGGTTCAAGCCTCATATGCAGTTTGCTTGAGAATTTTAGCTTCTTTACAAGACCTATTAAACCACGGTCTTTTTTTGACATCGGCAGCTACTCGAGGGTTAGGAATGTAACATTCCATGCCAGCGAGGATTGTCTCAGTGACTGCGGCTGCGCAGATGTCAGGATCTTCAGAGCTGAAACAGAGCTGCCTCCACGGGTACGATGCATAAAAATCATATATACGCATGACGTCAGCGCTATGTCAATCTTTGTCGTAACTAAATGATTACATATTTTACTCAAAATATCCCCCAAATCTTGATTTAGCAATGAAATATGGTATTAAATATAGAGAATAATATGTGGACTATAATTCAAATTGATTTTTACATAAATTTTTCGGATAAATTCGATAAAATATAATTAACAACAAAGCAGTAAAAAATCATAAATTACCGGTAAAACGTAAAGACTCCTTTGTTAGTCTCTGTTTTGTCTGTGCCAGAGTGGCGTTACCAAGGCAACTAGGTAGTTATTTTAATGAACGATGGTCAATGTATTGTAAAATACTGATATAGTCGTTTTATTATACAATGACATGCTAAATGTGTTTTATCTATTCTCAATTCTATAAATCCACATATGGTATACTTTAATATGGTAGCAGAGCGTTAAAAGGTAGAGTTTGCTAAAAGTTTTTTCCTATTGAAGAAAAATAATTTCTAAGCAAGACTTGCCGAGGCCATACAATTATCATGGATAAGGCGATAGCGGAGGCCTCAAAGGTACAGGTAATGCACTTTAATGGAAAAAATATAAGCATTGGAGGTATAAAATCGAAACAGTATGCAGGGCGATACCCAGTGCTGAGGATATTTTAGAGGGTAAATTTCTTAAACCTCAAGAACTAGCAGCAACTGCTGATGCTGCTGCTCAAGCAAAATTTGAAAAAGACCTTATACAATTTCGGTACGTTGATAGTGCAGTGCTGACGCTGATGACAACTAATATGACGGACGAAATACTAGATCAAGTCATGCGCTACAAAACAGCAAAAGAAGTATGGGATGAGTTGGAACGCCTATACCTTTGTGGCAGTAGTGAAGATAAAAATTATGATTTATGTATAAAATTCTTTGACTACAAAAAGGATGCTGAAAATGATATGAGGAAGCATATATCTATATTGAAAAATATATGGCACGACTTAAATTGTCAACTTAATACAAAGTTGCCTGACATTCTACTGATTTGTAAAATTCTTAGTACGTTGCCTAAAAATTACTTTGCTTTCAAAGTTGGCTCCTAATTACAAAGAAAGATCGTACAATAGAGAACTTAACTTCACAACTAAGTGCATATGAGAAAGCTTTAAGCAGTAAAGAAGATGTAGACCATGTAGAAGAAGTATTGACTGTAAGAACACAAAAGAAAAAAGTTTACAAATGTAATTACTGTAGAGAACTTGGACACGTAGTACGTAAATGCAAAAAATGGATAAACGATGGACGCCCACGAAAACCGTCGACCAGTAATCAGAATTCAAATGTTAACCTAACAGTACTAGCCTTGGATGATGCAATGCCTATAGATAAGGATAACTGGTATGTCGATAACGGTGCGACTAGCCATGTTACTAACAGAGGTGATTTCTTCGAGAGCTTCAAGCACTATAAAGGTTTACATACAGTGACTACAGCGAATGGACAAACTATCGAAGCCATTGGGATGGGCAATATTCGAGCTGAATCCAACATTAACGGAAAAGTTGAGCAGCTATTACTTAAAGATGTCTAGTATGTTCCCAAAATTAAGAGAAACTTATTTTCAATTCTTTCTGTGCATGATAACTGTTCATTAAGTACGTTCGAGTCTACGCCAGAACAGTGTATAATTAAAGTGAATAAAGTCATTAAAGTGATTGGGACTAAAGAAATCAAAGGTGGATTATTTAAGTTAAAGATTAACTGTGTAGCACCCAGAAATACAGAAGTCAATCAAATACTTTCAAACCCACTACAAGTATACCACGAAAGGCTAACACACCAAAACAAGAGACATGTCCGACAGGTGATCGAACATAAACTTTGACTGAAAGTGGAGAACGCACAATCAGACATATGCGAAGGCTGTGTATATGGTAAGGCTAAGCTTTCTTTTGGCACAACGATTAGAGCTAATAAGCCTAGAGAGCTTATCCACACTGACTTATGCGGACCCTTTCCATATTCAATAGGTTCTAATGTTCAAAGACGACTACACACGTTACCGCCACATCTATTTTCTGGATGAAAAGTCTGAAGCAGCTTCAAAATTAAAAGTTTTTCTAAGACAAGCTGCAGTAACAGGTCATACAGTTAAAGAAATACTAAGCGATAATGGGGGAGAGTTCGTCAGTGGAGAAAAAATATCTTAACTGAATCAGGCATTAATCAAAGATTTACGATGCCCCACACACCAGAACAAGCAGGTTGCGTAGAGCGCGAAAACAGAACTGTAGAAGCAGCTCGTGCCATCATGCACGCACATGATAAAATTCCTGATGGTCTATGGGCAGAGATAGTAGATGCTACTGTTTATGTGTTAAATCGTACTGGACCGTCAAATGTTCCACACAAATCTCCTTATGAACTATGGCATGGTAAGAAACCAGCGATAAAACATTTAAGAATTATAGGTTGCACGTGTTATGCCCACATTCCTAAATTTAATCGCAAGAAGCTACAGTGCAAAGCCAAGAAAGGGATACTTATTGGCTACGAAGGAGACGAAGGTTACAGAATTTGGGATAAAGAAACATCTAAACTGATTAGATCCAGAGATGTAACATTCCAGGAGATACCGTTACTAGGAAAATCTAAAGAGAATACACTCGAAAAATCAAAGTCTGATTTCCGGAAGAACTTTACGTTTCTGAATCTCGATAAGGAAGTCTAAGTGATGGAAGAGATATTGAGGAGAGAGACCAGAACATATCAATTGAAAACCAATCCACATCAAAAAATGATGATGAATTTATTGAAAAAAACTCTGTCTAGAGAAAATAATGAGGTGCTTGAGGAGGTTGATGATGATCGAAGAATTCACCAGGAAGATTTGATTCAATCTGAAGAGGAAATCGATCCTGATATACTTGGCTCGCCTTATGAAGAGTTTCAAAGTCAAAGTCAAGAGTCAGGATGATATTGAGAAATAGAGATAATCTCAAGCCTCCTACGCGGTTTAATGATTATATTATGGCTATTGAAGCTGTTGATATGTTTCATCCTAAAACCTTTAAAGAAGCAATGTCATGTCCAAATAAGGATAAGTGGCAGAAAGCTATCGAGAGTGAAGTCAACTCGCTAAAAGATAACCAAACATGGGAGCGACTCGAATTACCAAAAGGCAGGAAAGCTATTCCATGCAAATGGCTATTTAAAATTAAAACAAACTCTGACGGCTCAATAGAGAAATACAAGGCTCGTCTTGTCTTAAAGGATATTCACAAAAGAAAGATCCACGAGACCTTCAGTCCTCAGGTAGGGCACTGCAAGTACTCGCTTGAATAAGCCACCCGAACAACTAAAGCAGGGCATAGCGAGTACTTGCTCGAATGAGCGGCCGGTACTGGGGAAGTACCTCTACCTTACAGAAAACCGCGGCCATAATAACACTAACATTGAGTAGTGTTGTGTTCCTGGCGGTGAGTAAGGTTGCCAGAGCTCTTTGAAGATTCACTGCGCGGACAGCGGAGGACCGGCGGTGCTTGTTGCTGTCATGCTCGGCGTAGACGCGGCGTGCTAGTTCGGCGGTCAGGGAGACCTGATGAAACGGCTGACCGCTGGCCGCCCGCAGGTTGAACGGGATCCCGAACCCAAGGATCACTTAATCTCCGCCCTGGGAGGCTGATCGGCCAGCCTGTGTAAAGTATCTGAAGTGGTAGTCGTGCCGGAGAAGGAGACCGAGGTGGACCCGGCTACTACAACAGAGGGGGATCAGGGGACCTTCCGCCCGCCGTGCCAGCAACCGTATCATCTGTGGCGAGCTTCGGCAGTCTTAGAACCGCACCTTTTGTCCTCTAAGCTGTCTGTGTAGTGAATCCTCATCCTTAGTCTTAGTAACTTTTTTTATATATTATGGCCATGAGAACGAAAAAGAAAAGAGTTTGTACAGCGGCTACTCCATCCACATATAATGTGGATTTTTGCAAAATCAGGGGTATTCACGCAAATCTTAACGCAGTCCACCACCATCTCGAAACTGCGCAGCCGACACATCATACCTTCACTATCCCGGCTACAAACTCGAACACAATTTTATGAGTCTTTTTATGAGTAATTTTATGAGTGTATGTATGTTCGTCCGGGAGGATATCTGCTGTCGCCGCCTTCATAGCCTTGAAGACAGGGACCTGTCGATATTGTGGGTACGCGTAGATTACGGCGGCCAAACTCGTATCTATGCGTGCCTATACAGGTCTCATAGCGGTGACACGGACGCAACTCGACTCTTCACGCACCTGAGTTTGACGACTGACAAAGTTCTAGAGCAATATCTCACAGCAGAACTAGTTATTTTGGGAGACTTTAACGCCCACCATCGCGAGTAGACTAATACAAGTAACGGCGAGAAAAATTGTGAAAATTTTCAGTTAGAGCTCCGACGAACCCAGGATTTTTAGCGCCATTATTGGCGTCATAATGTATTTTATGACTTTATTTATGCTAGGCTATATGGATTCAATTACCAACAGCCTTCCAGAGCTTAGGGTGAAGCCTGAACAAATTAAAAAAAAAACAATAAAGATGAAACAAATACGAATAAATAATAAATAAATAGTCTGTGGTAATTTGCAAAAATATAAATTTCTTACTCTCATTGGCTATGATTACATATAAATAATAAATATAAGTATTATTTTAGTTTTTTGTTAAGCATTTTCTTGTGACCAAACTTAAGTTATTTAATGCGTTTTTATAAATACTGAAGGAGTCATGGCTATTTTTTCTAGGTTACATAAAATAACCCTTGTAAGTTTAGGTGCCTTAGGTGGCGGAATAGCATATTACCAGTTAAGTAGTCATAATAAAAACGAAACAAAGTTTGGTGTGCATAATTCTTGGACTACTAACTATACTCCATTGGTAAAGTGGGAGAAGAATTGGGACCAGTAAGTAATCGCCTTATCCTCAGCTACATAAACTAAGAAAACGTGTTTAGAACTCTGTAAGGTGATTTACTGCAGGGCCGTAAGCAAAGGGAAAACACTCGAAGTCCGGTTTTTTCCGTTCCCTAAGTAACGCTATTTTATAAAAAGCTATTTCAGGCTATGTTCCAAATCACGCAGAGTAATTGTCGCACGGTAAAGTTGAAAAATCAGCCCGTTTCGGACCGAATGTTTGACAGTTAATTTTTACACTGACAGGAGTGAATTTCAAACTTTTCTGTGGCAGTGTAGAGAATTCAACTTGATAGTTGGAAAATTACTCAACACTGGGCGTCCCAATACCACTTTATTAACTTCCTTGTTGCAATTTGGAATGCACCCTTGTCTTCCCTTGTCTTGGTCAGCTACTCTGACAATTCCAGTTGGAGTGTACACAAGGGGGTGATGAAAAAAGATGCACTACCTATTAGTTACCCTGATTGTGAAGGCAAGTAACTCCAACGGTGTTGTATAATGGCTTTAAACAAGTCACCATTACCTTCAGAAAAAAAACCTTTTGAGTGGCAGGTAGGTATGTAAACCTGACTCAAAATCTATTTGCAAATCTTGTAAACATAACCTAACTTAACTTAATGTTCACTTTTTCTGGTTATTTTATCATAAATCATTAAAATAGGTACTTACATGATTACCTTTATTGTCACATTCTTTAACTGGTTTTCAAATCACAACACTGATTAAACCTAAAATCTACAAAATTCCAAATTTAAGATGAGAAATAGTATACATATTTATGTATATGTTGCATAGACTAACAAAGCGAAAGATGCGGGTCAAAGTCATTTTTGTTTACCCGAATTGCAAGTAGATTTTGAGTCAGGTATAGGTTCTGAGTGTCTACTGCTGCCATTAAAACTAGTCATCTCAGTTGTTTATTCTGTACAAACATGATAGGAAAAAAAAACAAGAAGAAGATAAATAGGAGTAACTAGCCTGTCCAATCAAATGTTTACTTGTATAAAACTTTTTTTGATCTTATGTAGTTAAATGTAGTTTTTTCTGTGGGTAGGCAGTAAAACTTGAACTTTGTATCAGCTGATAAATTTTATTAATTAAAAATAGAAAATCAGTATAATTTACATACATTTTACTGGGGTCATTGTCACTATCACTTAACCGTCTCTTTCAAGATCAGTTTTAAAATCAAATAACCCAACATCAAGTTTCATGCATTAGCCATCTGTTCCACTTTTTTGCTTACATCATCACTTCACTTATTTAGTCACTGTAAACCAGCAGCGAGGATTCAATAAAAGCACTGGAGATCAAGTTTGAAGAAAGAATAAAGAAATTTCAGACTCAACTGGAGAGCAAGAATCCCAATCTTCAACAGCTTGCAGCTGAGTTTATTATCTTTAAGGAGGCAATGCTTTAGAAGCTTAAGTGGAAACTCAAGAATGTTAGCACTGACAACATCTGTCTTGCTTATAGTCAGTGGCCTATTCTAGTGCAGTTTTCAAACAAAAGTGTGTGAACAGGAATATGGTTTTCAAAAAAAGAGTTGGGCAGCAGCATCTCCTTGGCTGAGTTCTTGACAGACCGGCCGGAATAGATAAATTTTCCAGGAAGCTCGACAAATCCATGGTATGCTCAATAGCTGGACCTTTAACAGCAATATTTACATCAACCTGTCTGATGGCAGCAAAGTTCGAGCCACTAGCTAGTTCGCCTACGTACAAAATTAGTGCATTAAAGAAGTTTATTATTATAAAATAAATTATCTCGGTTTTTTGGCAGAATTGAAATTGAGTGTTGAGAGGAGCCTTGGTGGCCTAATGATGCTGGCTTTTGAATGTGTTGACCACATTCCTCATACAGGCAGTTCTCAAGTTATGTCTTTGACTTAAGTTTTAAGTCATGTAGTACAATTTTTGATGCAAGTCATAGGGAAAACCACTCAAAAATCCTATAGACTGGCTGTTCTATAGATATATGGGGGAACTTATGTTTAGCTGTGGACATCTTCTGGCTGAGATGGTGCTGTTAATGACTTTTATTTTGCTGGAAGTCTATATCTGGATTTATAGCAGCTTAATATCTTTCGACATATTGTATTGAATGCTGAAGGCAATCTCTAACGAAAACCACTTTTTTGGTTTGTTGGTCTAAAAATTCAGGGGGCCTTAAAATTGCATTACGGAGTACAATTCCATTTACAATTTAAGGAGTAGTTCATTAAGCATTTCATATGTAAAGTGAAAGATGGTTTTTTTATACCACTAAGGTGGCAAAAAAGCATACGGTCTGCCTGATGGTAAGCTGTCACCATAGCCTATGGACACTCAGGCATTGCCAACCCTTATAAATAAATTAATAATTCTATGCTTGTATATACAAGCTTTACTTCTTCTGGACAATGCTGCCAGTCATCCTCCACAAATTGCCGATATTGATCGTCAAATCAATGGTGTGTTCCTGCCTCCAAACACAACATTGTTGATAGTTCAAGCTGAAAGTTTAAGTAAATATTTATTTCTCAAAATTAATAAACTCATTTTTACTGCAATAGTTACCTACCAATTTTATAAATACAATCAAGAACATAGTATTAGAAAAAAAATATGTAATAAATGCAGATTGTAGATAACTTGCAAAACATTTATCATTTTGTTTTACATTCCATGAATTGATAACTAACTTGTAAAATTGTGGACAATGTGTTTGATAGGCAGAAATTATGACTATAGGCGGACATACTGCATTATTAAGTCATGTAAATGTAAATTTAATCTTTGCAGCCGCGAACCAGAAGTATTAGTGAAACCACCGCCAAGTAATCCAACACCTGTAGAAGAAAATAAGTACAATGAAAAAATCGAAAAGGCAAAGAGCAAAGCTGTGAGGCACTTGTTTCTTATAAGGCATGGCCAATACAATGTTAATGCTGAAATAGACAAAGATAGAATTCTTACTGACTTAGGTAAGAAACCATGTTCAGTTATCTATGGCTTCTGTCGCAGGATTCAATATTATAAAAATATTTATCCTGGACATTGTATACAGCACCAAATTTTGCCACTGAGCAGCTTTTATTTTATTTATCCAACTATAAAGGCTCAACAATTAGTAATTATTTGTCAGTTATATTATCAGTGGTAGTTAAATTATCCTGCAGAATATCACCCATGATCTATCTTTAGCAGTAGACAACAGAAAGCTAAATTCATTGCTAGCCATATCACAGACTTTTGCCTGTAACCAAATATTTTTTGAGGTATAAACAAACACCTGGTAAGAATTGGTAGCCTCACCGCTACTCCAGTAGGTGCTGAGACTGGGTCCTTTTCTGACATCACATCGCATGACAATGTGTACTGCTACTTCTAGTTGCGTATTTGTGTCTGTTGCCGACCCTCCAAAAATTCAATAACTTCTTTCTTGAAAAACCCCATACTGTAGTCCTTACAGAAAAGTTTTGGCCCATTCCAAAACCCAAGCATTTGCGGGAGGAAGTTTCTTTGAAACTTCTTTGTTATTGTCTGTGTTGTGATGCCAAATGAAGCATTGTCTGTCTAAATACTCAATTGTGATAAAACAGCTATAGAAGCCGTTTAATCCTTATTGTAAGGGTTTGCTTGTAAGCAAGATACAGTGTATGTGGATTAAGGTGGCTTCATATTTTATCCTATGTTGTTAATTCAATTTATTCTGTTTTAAAAAAAAAATTGAAATTTGAGACTAGGGACTGAATATTATACCCCCTTTCCCATTTCTTAATAAAGCATAAGAATTGTTTTATTCATTCATGGTTAATATCACTATTAAACATTTTGTTTTACAGGGTTCTTAATGTGATTACTGAGGATTGATAGAGTGCTTTCAAAAACACCGAAATATCGATAGCTCATATCCTCGTGTTTAAAAGTATACATAGCAATTCAGGCTTGAACATTCATGGGGGAAAATTAGACATGGAGGAAATTAATTAAAAAAAAACTTTTTGCTTTATGGATAAGTACAAAGGTATGGATGAGTAAAATGGGGGTGTCATACTTATTTTTTCAGGTAGGATTCAGGCAGATTTGACTGGAAAAAGATTGGCAAGTCTTGATATAAAATGGGACCTACTAGTACGATCTACTATGACCCGCGCTCAGGAAACTGCATGTCTTATTTCAAAACATCTTCCTGAGGATCTGTTGGTTAAAGATTGCCAGTTGCTTGAAGAAGGTGCTCCTATCCCTCCAGAACCACCAGTTGGTCATTGGAAACCCGAAGCTAAAGTGAGTACAGTTTCTTTTTCCTAATTATTTATTTGTTATGCAAGGCTTTGTTATTTGGTGTATGGCACAAGTAATTGTATGGAATACCGAGAGGGAAGAGAGAGAGAAAAAAAAAGATGCTGGTAGTGAGGAATGTAACTTACTGGAAAGAATACTAAAACTTATATGTGAAATGAATGCAATTGGTAATAGAAAAACACCCTTATCGATTTAAGATTACGCACGGGGATTTCAAACAATAGAGAATGCCTATTCCAGCAGTAGTAAGATGAAAAAATAATTCCTTTCTGCTTTTACATTTCTAATTCAAAAAATTCAAAAACTTTATTCAAATGGGTTTTTAGGAACACTTTCGAATCGTCAAGAGAATTAACTACAACAAGCCTTACAAACTAATTACAATAACTGCTTTATGGCATGCGTCCAACAGGTACTCTTTGTAAAACTACAAAGAAATCATAATCAACTATAAAATACATAATTATTATTTAACTTAATAAACAAGCTTAACAATGTAAATATATTGATTTAAAAAAAAAAACGAATTTTAAGTAATATTTCAATTGTCTATTGTTTCTGATAATAATTTTGCAATAGAAAAAGTACTGTAGTACTTTTTTCAACTGTTGCGGCTTGTGAATACTAGACCAGCACGAAATATAGATTTGTCTCGAAAAGGGTTTTTAAATAATTATTTTATTTCTAAGTGGTGTAAAATAATTGCAGTTGCATTCAGTGTTTTATTTTTGTGCAAGTTACATTTTTTCAATGTTATACAGTCATCCTTCCAGCCTTTGATAAATCCGGCTATATGACTGGCTGGACCGCACGCTGGCCCGGCCCCCCGTCTCGCCGCGCACTTTACCTCACGATTACTCTGTCTAGACGCCTTCGATTTCAGACTGTATGAATTAAATTAATGTGTAGGCTGCGGTCAAAACATATTTAAAATTAAATACATAATAATAATTTATTTGACATAAAAAAACATACTTGACGTAAAAAAAATTTTTCGTAAATAATAAGACTATGCTTTTGTATATATCTGTTTTTGGTTTTTAGCATTAAAATTACGTAATATTCTTTTTATATTTCAGCAGTTCTTCCAGGACAGTGTCCGTATAGAAGCTGCATTCAGACGTTACTTCTATAGGGCCCCTTCAGAACAAAGTCAGGATTCATATACCTTGCTTGTCTGCCATGCAAATGTTATAAGATACTTTGTGTGCAAGTAAGTTGACCGCTTATATACACTACTTTTTATCTTGCACTAATTTGGTAGTAAACAACTCCTAGTGACTAATAAAGTCCTAGAACATCAAACCTACAAATACACAAAATCTCCCTAAAGGGTTAGAGTCTTTGAAGAAAATATATCGTATGTGCCATATGTATGGTTACATCATTAATGTAAATTAATATTTTCATAGCAAAGTTGCAGTGAAAAGATTAATCTTAGTAAATTAGTAGTAGTAATATTGTAAAAATTAAGGTTACAGGCATCTTACGAGGTGTGAAAATATCGGAATTCTCACACAAATTTTCATCCCCTGTATTGTCCCCTACTGGAAGTTTTTTCGAAAACGGTGAAACATGTCAATCTTAATTTTCAACCTGAAAGCCAAATATTAAAAATGTTAAGCTGAATTTTGCAAAAACCTTGTTGGTGGAGCGCTACATCAAGTAAGAAATTTACAACCAACTTTTCAAGTTTCTACACCCACCGGTTTGGGCTGTGGGTTTATATGTTAAATAAGTCAGTCAGACTGACAGTTCCTTTTTTTATATACCCTTACAGATATACGTTTTGCGGCTAAGGTAAATAGCGTTGTATTTTAATAACATGTTTTGGAAAGTGACATACTTAAATTTAATAAAGAGTACCTGGAAGACCGAGCCCTGCTCGATTTTTAAACAACGCCATCTATTGTCAAGTAGCTTTAGTTTTGCTTTGCAAAACAATGTATTGTCAAGTAGATCTAGTGTTGCTGTGTCGGAATAAAATATAGTATTAATACTCATCAATAGATGTCAGGAAGAGTCATATTTTTCAGTTTATCATTGCCTAAAAATACGGATAAAACGACGTTGTCTATAAATGAAACCTAGCTAGATCGATTTATCGCCCCCGAACTTTCCCACCACACTAGGCAATTTCCGTCTTCATGGAAGACTGCAAATGTGCACCCGGTGCCCAAAAAGGGCGATAGATCAGATCCATCGAATTACAGGCCTATCGCTATTACCTCTCTCCTCTCTAAGGTGATGGAGCGTGTGATCAACACACAGCTTCTAAGATACCTAGAAGTACACGATCTGGTCAGTGACCGTCAATATGGCTTTCGCCACGGTCGCTCGACTGGTGACCTTCTAGTGTATCTCACACACCGATGGGCACTAGCCATTGAGAGTCAGGGGGAGGCATTGGCATGTAGCCTGGACATAGCGAAGGCGTTCGATCGGGTCTGGCACCGCGGTCTTCTATCGAAGTTGCCATCTTACGAAGTGCCCGAGGGTTTGTGCAAATGGGTGGCTAGGCTTTTTGTCCGACAGACGCATACGAGCCGTAGTTGACGGTAGTTGCTCTGATAGCATGGACATTAATGCTGGTGTCCCGCAAGGCTCTGTGCTGTCTCCTACGCTGTTTCTACTGCATATCAATGACATGTTCGACATGAACAACATACATTTCTATGCAGATGACAGTACTGGAGACGCTTTTTACACGGGTCGTGCAAACATCCCTCGTTCCGTTGTGGAGGAAAACCGCGGAGAAATTGTGTCTCAAATCGAGACCACACTGTCCCAGGTCTCTGACTGGGGACGGGTAAACTTGGTCCGATTCAACCCTACAAAGACACAAGTGTGCGCGTTCACCGCTAAGAAAACTCCATTCACTGTGGTCCCACAATTCCAGAACACTCCCCTCTCCATCTCCAAGAGCATTTGGATCCTTGGTGTCGACATCTCCAGCGATGTTCAGTTCCGAGATCATTTACAAGATAAGGTAAAGCTGGCGTCAAAAAAACTTGGTGTACTCAACAGAGCGAAGCAGTACTTCACGTCGGGGCAAAGGTTGTTACTTTACAAGTCGCAAGTTCGGCCCCATATGGAGTACTGCTGCCATCTCTGGGCAGGTGCACCCGGATACCAGCTTGGCCCTTTTGACTCGGTTCAACGACGGGCTGTGAGAATTGTCGACGATTCCAAACTCACTTGCGGTATCGAGCCCTTAAGTCTGAGGAGAGACTTTGCCTCACTGTGTGTGTTCTACCGCTTGTACAATGGGTTGTGTTCTGAGGAATTGTTCGAAATGATGCCCACGGCTACTTTCTACCATCGCACCGCTCGCCATCGGCACGGAATCCATTCTCACACTTTAGAACCTAAATGGTCGCGTACAGTGCGGTTTCAGAGAAACTTCCTCCCGCGAACGCTTAAGTTGTGGAATGAGCTCCCTGCCAAGGTTTTCTGCAAGGACTACAGTATGGAGTTCTTCAAGAAAGAAGTTATTAGATTTCTGAAGGGTCGGCAACGCGCAAGTGATACCCCTGGTGTTGCAAGCGTCCATAGGCTACGGTGACCGCTTACCATCAGGCGGGCCGTAAGCTTGTTTGCCACCTTAGTGGTATAAAATAAAAAAAAAAAAAACTCAGATTTCCATTAATGCCTACTTACATTTTATTTTGGTTCAAACAAATGAACTTCAAAATATCATTGTATAATTGAAACCAAACCAAAACATTAATGACTTTATTATTTCTTTCAGAGCATTACAATTCACTCCAGAGGGCTGGCTCAGAATATCACTTAATCACGGCTCAATAACCTGGATCTCCATACTTTCTAATGGCCACGTAGTTCTACGTTGTCTAGGGGATACTGGGCATATGGAACCAAAGTACATATCTAGTCGGTAAACTTAGAATAACTGTAGTTAGCTTGATATATCGGTTGTGGTATAATCCGCGTCATCGTTTGTTACCCAGTGTATATTTTTTTTTCTTCTCTTAGCTTTGAAAACTAATCATAATATACAGTTTTACATTTTCCAACTCTTCAGATTTTGAAATTTAAAACTTATAAATTGGTTTTTATTATTACTAGATGTATTATCACCTGTGTACTGTTCTAAAGCGTGAAACGAAAGTTAGTTTATTATAAGGTTTATCGTGTGAAAATTGTGCCACATATCGTAGGGTAACGATAATCTTGAGGGATATAATAAGAGGCAGCACCGCATATATCAATTGTCTCGCTTTAGCATGGAGAAGAGAAATTGTGTGAAAGCGAGACAGAGTGATGCTAATCTTTACCGACGCGGCTTGTGAATAAAATCATGTATTTAAGTGTACAAAAGTATGTTATAGTGTAATGTAAGTTTCAAGATGTGTATCGTATGAAGTTGGCCAGAAATAGTGTGATCTATTTTATAGTCTGAATTTGTAGCCATGTGTATTGTACTAGAATAAATATTTGATAACAATGATGAATGATAGTATAGGCTATTTTCTTTCGGGGCGACGGTGTTACGTCAAGTTTCTACGCCGATAACGAAATTTGGGGCGGGCGAAGCCGCTGGCAGAAGCTAGTGAATTATAAATAGTTCAGCAGACCATGGTCGGTTGCATTTATTCTGCCATGTGCATATGTGTGTTTGTTTTTATGAATATATTCACGCCGTTAAAAACCGGTAAAAAGCATTGCCGTCGCCTAATCTGAGAATGAATTTTCAGTGTAACTACTATTATTTTTTTGTGAAGGTTTGAAAGTTTTTTGTATTTTTTTTAAATATGTGCATGGTGTAAAATGTAAAACTGTTGTGTGTATGAATATGTGAATGTTGGCATATAGTTTTATTTGAATGTACGTCAGCAAAATATTAAGGTAAGTTTAAATGAAAATACGCAATTATCTACCCAATGTAAAAGTATCGATGTTTTTTATGAAAGTTTCGTTTAAAAAAAGTTAAATTGTATTCAGTAAATGTCAAATGTATGTCCCTATGTCACAGGCAGTGGACGAAAATAAGCAGAAATGATTTCACCGTGCGCCAAAAGTTACACATGCGCCAATAGAAGTAGTCAACATGACTAATACGGGTTTATTTGAGGGGTGTTTTGTTGACAAGTAATCTACGCATTGAATGTTGTCTATGCTCACTCGATTTCGATCGTTCTGTTGACCAAAAATGAGTGCGCTCTGTCGTCACTTCCGGACCGCATTCAACGCATTGGCTGCACATGCTCGCGAGGTAAGGCAGTGAACGGCCATATTGTTTGTTTACATTTGGTGAACAGAAATATTGCAATGCCTATGCGATTTCATAGCTCTCAATGATGTCAATAGAACGCACCGTAAGTCAACAGCATTTTGATAGCGCATATTATGCTGGTATGTGTGGATTTATACAATTGGAAACTTGCATAATTTTTAATTTTCCTTTTGTTTATTTTTAAATTCAAAATTTTAAGTTAGTATTAGAACGTTTCCGTTTTCATTTAAGTTCTTGTCATAATTAGTTGAGTATCAATTTGGTGAAAAGATAAAAAAAAAATATATTTGTTCTAAGTATCAAATTTGTGCCACAAAGAATCTATTCTTAAATACTTAAAGATTTGTTCCATATAATAAATATTCACTGCCCTTAACACTGTAGTCGAAGCTTCTATAGAGTTTGCAAAATTTCAAGCGATACCCTTTAAATTACAATTGAAATAACTAATTTTCCGCCCTATTATCACAATGTACAGTTTTGTATTTTGAAAATAAGTCATTAATTTTTATTCTTATATTTTTTTTTTATTGTTTAATTCTTGTTCATTATTCAATATTTGATTTGAAATATTATAGCTAGCGACCACGACCAATATCATGTATTATCACACGGCCAAAACTGTATGAAATTCTTAGATTCGGTCGTACTGAACCCAACTACTTGGTAGGCAAAAGCGGTAGTTGTATTTTTGCAAGTTAAAAAAAATGCTATATATGAATTTTATTGAATTGTTGTTTTCTGAAATATTGCACGACGCATCAGTCCACGTAAAAATTTCAATAAATTTAACCAACCTGTATTATAGCAATCAGGTTTGTTTCGCCTATAACTCCAAAACTAAAAAAAGTTTAGCTTAAACTGGCTCCCACGAAGTGGCGACAACTTGGACCGCTACTGCCTAGTCAGGTTCAGTATGATTTAACTAATCTAAAAATTTCATATGGTTTTGGCTGTAAAACCATGATACATGATTTTGGAATAGATTTGTGCAAGTTTCTATAGATTAAAGGAATATTCTATTTTCTCAGAGATATATATTTTTTACGTTTATTTTATGTTTAGGAAATATATGTAAATTCGTCCAAAATAGGTATGTTACATGTAACATTTCTATAATAACATTCAATTAACTTTCGACACTTTTGTCAAAAATCAAAATTCTAAAGAAAATTCTTGTGACTGAAACATTCAAATATCGTACATATAAGCAGTAACACAGTAATTTACGATAATATGTTTTATTTTTTTACTTGTTACACATATTCCATATTTAAAAGATCCTAGTGAAATAGGGTATAAGTTTAAAATTCTATATTTGATTCTAATATGATTTTGTGTTATACAGACAGTTTTGTAACCGTATGCATTGGTGTAAAGGATATACTTTTTTTTTTTCTACATAAATAGAAAAGTTTGAAGTATAAATAGATATTTGTCACATTTTGTTACATCATTGTATGGAGTCCTTTTTTCTGATTAATTTTGCTTATACAACTTAAAATCACGATTTTTCGACTTATATCCTTTTTCACTAGGACTTATGGTATCATGATTAGACCGTAGGTATACGTCCAGGTTGAACATACCACTCCCCAATATTTTACAAAGGCTGATCCTAAGTCGCATCCAGTGTCAAACTAGGCCCTCTGTCCACCAAGTAAGAGGCTGTCTGCCACTGCACCTCTCAGTGTGTGGTCCCCGCTCGAGAATCTTTCTTCCCAAGAGCTACAGATTTTCGCTCGGCTGGAATTGTACATACCTATCTAATTAAATTATTAGCAAAATACAAAATTTAGCCGTTTTACAAATATTAAGTTGGTCTATGCATGCAAGAGCCATAGCGAAATATCAAATTAATAATAATTTAATACATAATATATTTAGTACAATTTTTGTGCATCAAAGGAGTTCCTGTTTATTTATTATCTAAGGGACATTAGACTAGATCTAGATTTCAATGAAATTTTTAAACCAATTTTCATCTAAATTGGGTCAATAGTTTAACCATGTTAACAGACTAGGGCAGAAATTTAGCATTTCGAATATCGATAAAGAGGATATTCAATTAAAAAAGTAACAAACATTATTCAGTAATAGCTTAAAGATAGCATGTCGATTTATTTAAGTTTTTTTTTTATATTAATGTTTTATCTGCGTTTATCGAAACAAAACTAGAATCTATCCAAACCAATTTCAATGGTAATGGCTATCGTCTTCATGTTGGCACTAATGGGAGATGATAATGTACAAACAATATAGCACTAAATATTCATGAACATAAATATAACAAAACGCCATCTAAACAAGGCTGACAATTCGCAGCCAATGAAGCAAACAATAGGTGCATGCATGTATTATACAACAATCTTTTTTGACCGTCAAAATAACAAAATAAACGGTGTGAACTTAACGCTAGTGACCAAATACTTAAGCCCAAAAGAGTTTGTTGCACTGTACACGTATTATTACGCCGGTCATTATTGGGTACAATATTGACCCGGACTGAAAATGTACAAGCAATATATTGAACAGCCAATAAATCGCGGCCATTATAATGATGGGACGGTCATTCATCAATGTTTCTGCAATGTCAGGCTGCACTTTATCTTGGTTTCAAGTACATTATTTTTTTCCAAATTAAACACGATTACGATTACCATTGAAGTTAGAAAATAATGCCAGACTTGTTTTTATTTTATTTTTTTGGAATTTTTCTGTAAACCTAGGCTATGATAAATATGCATACATAATGTAAAATAAAAAATAAGTAATGGAAATCAAATTTTGTTTTTTTTTTTTTCATTTTTGTCCCAGATTAAATTATTTATCGTTAAGGTTCTCTATATCACCTTGGTGGCAAACAAGCTTGCGGTCCGCCTGATGTGAAGCGGTCGCCGCAGCTAATGGACGCTTGCAACACCGGGGGGAATTGCGAGTTGCTGACCCTTCAAAAAATCTAATCACTTCTGTCATGAAGAAACCCTAACCCATGACGAACCAATATTTGTAGTCACTAGAGTAAACCTTGGCAGGGAGATCATTCCACAACTTAAGCGTTTGCAGGAGGAAGTTCCTTTCAGACCGCACTGTGCGTGATCATTTAGGTTCTAAGGTGTGAGGATGAATTCCCTGCCGATTGTGAGCGGTGCGATGATAGAAAAGATCCGTGGGCTTCATCAAACAATTTAGAACACACGCAGGAAGGCAAACTCTGCTGTTTGATGCGGCTTGTGAGTTTGGGATCGAAAACAATTCTCTCAGTTATTCTTCGAACTGAGTAAAAAGATCCAAGTTGGTATAGCTGGTATCCGGGTGCACCTGCCCAGAGATGGCAGCAGTACTCCAAGTGGACCCGGATTTGCGACTTGTCAAGTAACCCCGAGGTGAAGTACTGGACTCGCGTGTAAACTATGACCCAAATTGCCCTGGTAGAGTAGGCCGAGCTCCATCAGTGAGAACGTAAGAAGCTGATCAGATAGAAAGGATGTGTCATGATGTATGTTACTTCAACGATAACTTCAATATCGCTCATCTGAAGTTAGTAAAATTCGATAGGCGAGTAGATTTTATAATCTAAAACTGTACCTATGCGGCTAGGTATAATTTTAGATATAACTGAAATCGGTTAAGGGGTTATGGGGGTCTAAGAACCTAATGTTAAAAATATGCCCGAAAGGAGTTGAGTGAAACCCCATCCAATGAGTGAGAGTTAGATTTGCAAATTAAAAAATTGAATTTGAAACATATTCCGCCTTTACGGCGTCGCCGCGGGAACTCATGAATGCATCAGCCACTCCACCAGCAGCGATACTTGTGCTCTATTGGCGGCACGCTTGGTTGCTTACCACTAACAAAAGGTACCGTCCTCCCACCCCTTGAAGATGCCGTGCCGGGAACACATTGCTCGGCATCTTTCCCCTCTGACCCCATCCTTCTCGTGGGTGGACGAAAGGCTTCCTCGAGCTCTCCGCCCCGGGCCTCGGCTAAGCTGGCAAGTGGCGCGTCTACGCCAACCGCTGGCGCCCGGTCCGCGCGATTAGGGTTGCGCGCTCCTCCGCCCAGACCGGGCAAACCTCCACCGTGTGCTGTACCCTCTCATCAGCGCAGCCGCAGTGGTTGCACTCGACCGTCGACTCGCGACCCATCCGGTTCAGATACCTCCCGAAACATTCGTGCCCCGTGAGTATCTCCGTCAGGTGGTAGGATAGGTCGCTGTGCCGACGATCACACCACACACACCACCGGACGGCGCTCCGACTTGGCCGCTCCAGTGAGTCGCGCTACTGCACCATGAGGGCCGTGCGTGCCCTCGCGTGCCACTCAGTTCACTCCAATTCACCCAGGGGCGACACCCGCGCTTCGACGACACGTTCATATACCGCACCGAGGAGACGGGCGTCCAGTTCCCAGAGCATGCTTCCTGCCAACGCGCTGGCCGCCTCAAACCCGATCGTGCGGTATCGACGCATACGTTGCGGGCGCATAGGACGTCTAGCCACACGGGCGTCCCGCAGAGTGCCATAGAACGCACGACCCTGCATACAGGCGCTGGCAGGTTGTGCCCGGCCCATCAACATTACGCAATAGCAATGACTATGCCAATGTATCGCATCGCCGATCCGACCGCGACCGTCTCACCTCCGACCGTTACCACCGCGCTGGCGGGCGGACCGCGGCGCGGGCCATTAAAACATTGTGCCTCCGACTTTCGCAGCGCGACCTCCAGGCCCAGCCGGCGGATGCTCCGCACTACGTTTGCCAACCCAACAAGTTGCCGCCACGTGCTGTGAGGAGAGTGTCGTCGGCGTTCCAGGTGACATCTACGCCACTTGGTAGCGCTCCACGCAACACCCAATCATATCCAATGTTCCACAGGGGGGCGAGACACGAACCTGTGGGACACCGCGCGTCATGGGCCGGACGGCCCACTCATTCCGGGTCGGATACCTCACCTCTCGGTCCGAGAGATAAGCTTCGATGACGCGGGACAGGTATTGCGAGATCCTGTGGTACCGGAGCGCCTCCACGATGCACGCCCAGGGAAGCGTATTGAAGGCGTTGGAAATGTCTAGAAACACCGTCAATACGACCTCTCCCCGAGCAATCGCGCTCTCCGCCAACGCCTTGATACGCCACAAGGCGTCGACGGTGGATCGGGAGGCACATAGTCCTCACTTAACATAAAGTAATTATCTTGTCCTTGGACTACCAGTACCCAATGTGTCACTACTATATCACCTAGGTAATTTTATCTGTGTGTTGGCAATACAATTGGACCTACAAGTGGACTTGCTAACAACTTTCCTTTCGTATGTTACCCAACATGAGGAAAAAATACTTTTGTTTTTGAAATGGATGGCTGTTTGATGAACAGACAGATTATTGAAATTACCATCATTACAAGCTACGTCGAATAAAACATCGCTCGGGAGCATTTCTCGCCAGATCACTAAATTAGTAGGTAACCTACATGATATATACCCTATATTATTTAGGTAATGGAATTTGATTAATAAAGAAAGAATATATTATGCGGTGTTTGTTGGTAGATAGAGACCTAATTGTGAATATTACAGAATTGTAATTTTTATTTAGATCCTTTCACTACATATTTATTGTGATATACCTAGCAGAGAATTACCTATGTGAGTAAGATTACCTAAAAGATAGCTGGAAGTGGCTGTGTGAGCAAGCTGAAGGACCGAGTGTGTTGGCGTAAATTGGAAAATACTAATGCCCAATAGTGAAGTGCTGCAGGCAGGATTTATTTTATATAGACAACAGAATGCAAATGGTTTAGAAATTACGAACACAACGATAATGAATTTACTTGAAACTTAATTAACTTTAAAAAAAAAAATAAAAAAAAAAATAAGTAAAAACTTAAAACTACGATTGTAATGAACTACGTATTTCGGATTTTTTAAAAATTCAACCCTTAAGGAGAAGAGGGGGTGACAAAGTATTCTTGTGATTAAAAAATTCCATGTTTGTAGTACTCTAGTAAGTATTAATGTCCTATAACATAATTAATTAATATAACAAGTGTTTTCTAAAATTCGACCCAAAGCGGGATGGCAAGCTATATATGGGAAATAATATTGTGTTTAACACCATCAATAAAATATGTTTTTTTTTAATTCAATCGAAAAAGGAAAAATGGGTGAGAAGTTTTAATTGGAGTAAAATACTTGATTTAAAACTTGAGATATTGATCACGTTTGTTGTATGGGAGCCCTCCTAAATATTTATTTTATTCTGTTTTTTAGTATTTGTTGTTATAGCGGCTACAGAAATACATCTTTCAAGTGTCTAACTATAACGGTTCATGAGATAAAGCCTGGTGACGGACGGACGGACGGAAGGACAGCGGAGTCTTAGTAATAGGGTCCCGTTTATTACTCTTTGGGTACGAAACCCTGAAAATCACGTTTGATGTATTGGAGCCCCCATAAATATTTATTTTATTCTACTTTTTAGTATTTGTTGTTATAGCGGCATCAGAAATACATCTGTGAAAATTTCACCTGACTAACTATCACGGTTTATGAGATACTGCCTGGTGACAGACGGACGGACGGAAAGACGGACAGCGGAGTCTTAGTAATAGGTTCCCGTTTTTACCCTTTGGTACAGAACCCTATAAACGATGTGCTATGGGATTTCAAAAAATTCAGTCACTGGGGAGAAAAGGTGTAGCAAATTTTTTATGGGAAATTATATTTAACTAGCTGACCGGGCAGACGTTGTCCTGCATACCGACTGCAACGCCATCTGCCGGGCTGATTTGTGAATCTAAACCATCCAAGGCGCCACCCAAACACATACCAAATTAAAAAAAAAAAATTTTGAAAATTAATGATTTCTTGTAATGTTTTTTTTTTATTTTTTGTACAATAAAGGATTAATATAAATTAATAAATAAAATTAATGCAACATGATCAAAGCGGAGAAAGGGAATGGCTAAGTTTGTGTGCAACAAAAACAAAGTAATGACTGAACCATCATCACCAAACAGGGCCGTAGCTAAGGGCAATGCCCTACCTTGAAATACTAATGCCCTACCTTAAAAGTACCATAAACTATGGTATAATATATATAAATTGTTTTCCCGTACTATAAATTAATACGATTTTGCTCGTTTACCCGCGATCCCACCCAATTACCTTCTGCCTTAATTAATCACGCTCACAAGCAGGTAAAATAATGAAAGATAGAAAAATTACTTGCGCCCCGTACCCGTGCATGAAACTACCGCTGCCCTACCTTAGATTCAAACTAGCTACAGCCCTGTCACCAAAGCGCCAAAGATATAAATGGAGCATGGGCTTTTTCTGTATCGTGGGCATCGTTAAAAAAAAAGGTGTTTTAAAAATCAACCGCTAAGCGCGTTAACTGCGTGTAACAATAATATTATTTTACGAAATTTAAGAAATGATGCTAACTCCTAAAAGAGTGAAAGCGCATAACAATTTTGTTATTGACTGCGATCATCGACCTAAAAAAGCGATTTCGCTAGCGATAAAAAAAATATTTAGAGTACGATGGAATGGAATTTTATGTTATAAGTATCGTTTTAGAAGGATACTTTTGAAAACCCTGGGGAGGTGACGATATGGGGTGCACTTTACAGTTAGTTAAAATTAAGATATAACCGATTTTAAAGTACCTATTAAGAGCGAAAAGCTAGTAATTTTATAAATAGTGTGTCCCTGTCTTTCTATGTGTTACCTTTTCACGGCTAAACTGATTTCGATGAAATTTGGCAAGGATATAGCTTGCACTTTGGAAAAGGACACAGACTACTTAAAAACGTAAGGTGTGAGTTGGTTGTTTTTCTTTCATCAAGCAGTTGCCGTAGAAATTCTACGCCGATAACCGAATTTAGAGCGAGGGCGCAGCCACTGGCAAAAGCTAGTTAAATTTAAATCACGATGAGCGTTGGAGATTGGAAATCCCATTAATTTTGGAAATTAGTACATTCTTATTAAGTCAGAAGCCCTTATCATTGTAGAGCGCATGCAAGGATCAGATGGATGTAGGCTGGGTCACTGTTAACTGTGTGCTAAATAAATGATATACAAGCTAAAAATATATATTTGATATAAGTATCCAATTTATTTTATTTGAATCTAGAAACTTTAAGATTAAATTATTTTGATTAGTAAATGATTTAAATTCTCTTCAAGATATGCGCGAAGTATATACCTACTTACAACAAAGACATTGAAAATTCTAACACAAATAGTAAGTAAAATTTTTTAAGATAACCTATCTGTATATGTTACGTGTATAGTAATACTATATTATATCTTGAAATGCGATAAAAGTCCGAAATGTCATTAGTAACCAATCTTTTTGGCCCAGAATTATTGTTACCTTTGTATGACACAGATTAATATAAAAATACAGTAGTTATGTACAAGTTGGTACAACTGACCTAATATAACCAAGCCAAAGTTATTTATATTATGCTATGAGAAGGCTTACAACACCCCAACTAGCAAAGTAGTCCTATAATATAGAGACTAAATAACATTTGGTTATATATGTAAAAAGGTTATCTAGTAGTAGATATCTCAAATTACAAGAAATTGTTTTCCAGTTTTTTATACGAACGTTTAGTCGTTATATACTTTAGCCATTTAATTCGGTCCAAAAATTATAAACACGATAAAATTCTAGTATTATTTTTTTTACAGAACATTTTTATACAACTTTTTGTCGTTTTAATGTAAATTGTTTGATCATCGTGTATTTGTCTCGTTTACGACGGCTATAGGACTTGTAGCTTCTATGGCTATCTTAGTTCTTATTTGGTAACATATTTTTGTCTCGTCCGATTAAGTTTCAATTAGTTTAATTGCTAAAAATTGACCAAATCGAATAAAAAAATAAGGCCAAAACAAAGTAGGGTGACAAAATTTCCGATTTATCGCATCTTAAGCTTCACTGTATATCAATATCATAAAACTTTATCTCACTCTTAGTTACAATAAGCAATCAAAAACAAATTTAGTAAATATTATAAGATACAGCTGTATATACAATGCCAAATATTTAAAATGTTACAATAGCGATATTATAATTACATTTCAGAAAATATGTACGTATGTTATTTATCTCGACAAGCTCTTTATGATATTTCCACACAAATATTATTAATTGTAGGTTTAACGATTTTTTAAAAATATTAATATAAGCTGCTTAAAGTTAATAAAAACATACATATAAACCTAAGTAGCACACACGCTGCACCAAAGACAGTCGGCTTGGGTTGAAAAAGTGTTTTTTTAAACTTTCGCGGTTATTATCAATACATTTATACGTTTCGGGCTTACCACTGTTTTAATCGCAAAGCCGGGCTTAAATTGTCTATTACGTGAAATTCAGCGGTTTACGCCAGCTTTAACATGTCGAGCAAATTATCTCGAAACTGAACATCGCTGTAGATGTCTACACCAAGGATCGCAATGCTCTTGGAGATGGAGAGGGGAGTGTTCTGGAATTGTGGGACTACAGGAAATGGAATTTTCTTAGCGGTGAACGCGCAGTCTTGTGTCTTTGTAGGGTTCGTAATCGAACCAAGTTTTCACGTCCCCAGTCAGAAACCTTGGAAAGAGTGGTCTCAATTTGAGACACAAATTCTCCACGCTTTTCCTTCACAACGGAACGAGGGATGTTTGCACGACCCGTGTAATAAGCATCTCCAGTACTGTCACCTGCATAGCAATGTATGTTTTTAATGGACAACATGTCATTGATATGCAGTCGTCGTAAATGAACGAGGGTGTTGAAAAATTACTGACCCTCACCACAACCGCTTTTACTTCCTCAGTTCACCCGTGATGGCGCATGCAGGTGTGCCGAAATATCGGGAACTCAATAAATCCAATCGTGGTACCTAACATTTAAAAATTATGTATATTTATTGCTGAAACTACTTATATAAGAACTCGAACACAGTGGTTGTACATTGTACATTTAGGCCATTACCATTATATTATGCCGTGCCTACCAGTCTACCACCACACCTACCTCTTAAGAGAGAGAACTATCTTATGCAACCAACAGAGTAGTCCAGCTGTTAGGTTGCACAAATATGTAGGTACAGCATACGACAAAACCGCAAGTAGGCTTAACTGGCAAAAATATTCTTGGAAGAATACGTACATAACTACTACTGTAAATAGGAAATGGAAAGTATGGACAGATATATAGATTTTGCCTCCGGTAACCCGGACCCGAGTACCTACTCCAGACTATTTCTATAAGATCCACCCAGGTAACCTGCTGGACATCATTGTTGGGGCCACAGTTTGAGGGCCGTAGCTAAGGGGGGGCATTATGCGGCAATGCCCTACCTTGAAATACTAATGCCCTACCTTAAATGTACCATAAACTAATATAATACTAATATATAATAAATATAAATTGTTTTCCCGTACTATAAATTAATATTTTGCTCTTGTTTTCCCGCGATCCCACCCAATTACCTTCTACCTAAATTACTCACGCTCACAAGCAGGTAAAATAATGAAAGATAAAAATTACTTGCGCCGTACGTGTGCATGAAACCACCGCTGCCCTACCTTAGATTCAACTCTAGCTACAGCCCTGCATAGTTTACGAGTTACTGAAGTGTACGAGTGGTTCAGTAGCTTGCCTGCGAATTTCTAAAACATTTTTCTCGTCACTCGCATCTACTTTCAGGCCAGTAAATCGCACTGTATAACTAGGCCTTAAGACTTATATATATGGCCATAGATGTGTATGGCCTACATCCTCAGAAGCAACATTTTTAGTTGAAAGCTGTAGCCCCTACTACCTATGACGGTATCTCTTCAATTAAATCAAGATGAAAGAGATATGATAGTAAACTTCTTGATCTACATCCTCATACTATACTTGGTATGGATGATTTACGGCACGTTTATATAAATGAGGTCTTGAACTGTTGGCCTGTTAAATAAGCTCAGCGTCGCTTAGAGAATCGTGAAAGAACTGTGCTAGGTGTTCCTTTGCGTAATAAAATCCGGAACGAAGAAATTCGCTGAAAATTCCAAATTGTCGACACAGCTCAAACAGCAAGCTGTTGAGGCAATGGGCAGGCCACATCACACGTCAAAACGGTAACCGATGGGGAAGAAAGGCTCACGAGTGGCTACTACGGGTCAGAGGACGCAGTGTGGGACGGCCCCTTACCAGGTAGAGCCGCAGGAAGCCGATGGACGCTCAGGACCGGCCGTTGCGGATACATAGAGGGGAGGCCTACGTTCAGCAGTGGACCGTCTTCTGGATGAAATGAGGGCTACTTAGTATTGACGTAATCCACGAATAAATCTTTCTGTCTTTTTTTCAATGAAGTTCATGCATGCAAAAATAAGCAATTAAGTATAACTAACAACAACCGAGGAACAAAAATTTCGTGACGTAATTTGTGAGGCAAGATAAATGATACTTATTACTATAACATGAACATATTGACACGCTATTTATATCAATAAAATTGTCTTATTTCATAAACTCAAAATCAACTTAACTATGATTTAGGCTCAAATAAGAAACGCCAATAGGTAAAAATACATTACAATCATTGGATATTTTTTTTTATTATTCGAGCTTAGCTTATAGTTTTGTTGTTTTTGAGCTTACAAAAAAGGCTTTGGTACACAAGATAAAATAGGGTAAGGTATGAAGCATTAGATTGCACGCATGATAAGGTGACGGCTTTAGTTAGCAGGCACAGGTCTCGGCAAGGACAGGTCGATGCCGTCAGTGGGATCCTCTTCCTCTTCGTCGTCACATGCATCTTCAGGCTCACCGAGTGCTCGCACGAATTCTGGAATATAGGGTTCATTGCATATATAATCCAATCCAATTGGCTAAGATCATATAATCTTTTTTAAGTGATATGGCCACCGAATGGTATGTTTACAATATTTTTCTTTTTACTGTTTTAGTATGAGTGTAAACCTAATTGTCGGTTTGTTACCTGTGCATGGCGTAACCGCTGCACCGATTTCGATAAAATCTGGCAAGGTGATAGCTTTCACATTGGGACAGAAAAAAGGCTACACAAATACGTCAAGCGTGAGCCGGTAGTTTTGCTATAATCAACGAGTTGCCGTAGAAATCTCTCGCTGATAACCGAATTAAGTGCGGGCTGATCAACTGGCAAAAGCTAGTGTGCAATAAGTGTATAAATTCATTCATCAACATTCGTAGCTACATTTATTGAAATGTGTCAAGTTTAGAAATGAAACAAAACCTAGAAGCCAAGATCTTCAGATACAAAACGATTTTCCTACAGTTTTGATGGAATTAGGATTTTTTACTGTCTATACTGTGTACATTGTATATTAAGGGTGGTAAGGAGAAAATTCACAACGAGAGGCTATTTAGAAGCCTAAAGTAAGAGACGAGTTTGTAATTTCCGTACCACCCGTGTTAAACACAATGTTTTTCATTACATTTGCGAGTATATTAATAAAAATATAAGGTGAATAAATAAATAAACTCACCAAAACACAATTGAAATGGCGAAAATAGAAGTGGAGGAGATAACGCCATCAATAGATATCTAGAGAATTATGAATTTAAAGGTTTTGGTTAAGTTAGGGCTTAGCGCGTAGTTCATATCTTGAACCACTGATAGCACTAGCGCGCGTGATGCGTTCATATGTCATTATCGCCCATGAGTTCTATGAAGTCCCGCTTTGTCTTAAGAAAAGAAAAAATTACAAAGGAAAAGCCAGCAGGAATAATTAAGGTTTTGGCACTTTTTGGCAACATGAATAACTCATTTAACTTGGTGAGTGATATACGTATACCATTTAAAGCTTTACCAGTATGTATATTATGACAATGAAGTGTAATGAAAATTCTTATAGAGTCTTTTATGTCACCACGTCCAGCAGTGGTCGTCTCCTAGCTAAGAAGGCAATATCTCACCAAGTTAAATGAGTTATTTATTTAACTTGGTGATTGATATAAATTTTTTTTATGAAGAACTTACCTAAGAAATCAATACGACCGTCACCATCGGAGTCGACTTCTTTAATCATGTCCTCAACTGAAAATGAATTTTAAATGAACGTGGTATACAAGTGAAACTTTCGTTTAAAGACAGAAACAAAATTATCAATTGGATTTCAAATGCAGTTGCAAATGAATTTCATTTTTTTTAACGATAATAGTTTTTTAAGAAAATCATATAAAAATAACAAAGCAATAGACCAATCCTGCTGGTAAAACTGTTTTCATAAAAAAAAAATGGTACTTTTTTACTATAGTTCTTAAAATATAAGATGAGCTCTGCGACATCTATCATTGGAATCATGTCTATCAAGTTTCTTATTTTCAGACAGTTAAATACATGCGCAGCAATATCATACGTATACTTCAGTTTGCTCTTAGGGTGCGTTCCAAATCACAGCGAGGAAGTTAAAAAAGTGGTTTTGGGACGCACCGGGTAGGGTAATTTTCCAACTGTCAAGTTGAATTCTTTACACTGCCATAGAAAAGGTTGAAATTCACTCCTGTCAGTGTAAACATTAACTGTCAAACACTCGTTCCTGAACGGGTTGATTTTTTAACTTTACCGTGCGATAATTACTCGGCGTGATTTGGAACATAGCCTGAGTGTACTTCATTGTTGCGTGTTCAAAAAGAGACACGTTCCTCGGTTTATTTTCCTATACTAACGCTTTATTATTTATATATGTGTGTGTGTGTATGGTTAAAATGCATTCCCAAGTAACACATAAGCATGATAACAATACACATTATGCACATAATACAGATTAAGCATGTTTAACGTTTGTGTAATAGCTGTGGAAACAGCAAAATTCTGTATTATAAGAAGTTCGTGGGCTATTATAATTCTAAGCTTAGAAAGTTCTGTATAACGTTGGTTTTCTTTTTTAAGTCTTAGTAATAACAAATTTGGGGCTAGCTCACAGATGTAACCAAGCCTAATGCATTTCAGTTTGCTTTAGGCTGTATAGAACTACCAGTGACAACGTTTATCTGTACATTAGCATCCAAATCTGAATTACGATATTCTCTAATACGATTGTACAAACAATACTAAGCTTACAGCAATACACTGAATAAGTTGTTGTTCATTTCTATTATCCCGCATGTTGCTGAATAATTGTTCTAATTTTGTTCCTATACCGCTTAAGTTTTATATTTTACCCATTATTCAGCTGCGCTGTATAAATAATACTTTGTGGGTTGCTAAGATGCTTATTGCGGTATAAGGAATAATACGCATGATTTCAAAACAATCTTACTCAGAATAGAATGGATTTTTGTATTCTTATTCTGCCATAGTCTGTTAAAATATACGAATAAAACACTTTATACCGATAAATAATTAATAATTATTAAATTGGTCATTTATAACACTATAAGAATTTTATCGTATGGCCTTTACTTTTGTCCAGCGATTCTATTTTTTCTTAAACAAAAATTTGATTAAAATGGAAACAAAATCATGGAAATCTATCAAGAGAATGGAAGGAATTCGCCGAAAATGTTTAAAAGAATATAAAAAAATTAAAATACAGCGGGTACGACGAAAAAAAACAATATAACAACTGCTGCAAACGAGGTAATTTTATATTTTTAACAGGTACTAAAAAGGTTTAATTTTATTCGTTTTGGACAGAAATAACTTGTATAATTGTAGAAATGTGATCAACAACACAAATGTTATAAAGAAGTTATTGCATTTAGACCACTCTTTAACAGATAATAGCTTAGTACGCTTCTATTGGGTACTTCTATTTAGATAAGCTCTGAATATTAGCTGCATAAGCAGCTTATATTCAAAATATAGAGACCACCATTAAAAAAATCTCTGGTAATTATTGTAAAGCACTTATTTTGCTAACGAAAGCTTTATTTTATTGATTATATACACTTTAATTAACAAATAATGTTATTTGTAATTTTTAATATACTGGAATTAACAATTTGGTTATAAGTTTTTTTGTGTAGTCTTCTTAATTTAGTTTATTTTACAAGTAAACTTGGTTATTCACGCGGCGCGTGAAAGATAGTGACAATATTCGTATACATTTAACGATAAAATTACTTGCGCATTAAAAATAAGTGGTAAATAGCCTAGAAAATCCAAATTTGAGTTGATTTGCTTATTATTATAATTGCTGCACATGTACATCACTTGTGTCACAGAATTCAAATTCTATTTGATTTGTATTCACTTATACAAATAAAATACCATTTGAATTCTATTTCTCAGTTAATTATTAAAATTGATTGAATAGTAAGACAGAACTTCACTAAATGCTGTACAACTGCCTATATGCTAGAATTAAAATGCATAGGTCTGAGTAAACGAGATTTACTTGCTGCATAAAAGGTCATTTTGCTATTATTAAATTACTAAGCTGTGTGTACTGTTACAACGCTATTACTCAGAATTTATATTGCTGTTATACAGACTTCAGCAATGAAAATTTTGCCCAAATTGCTTGAATAACAGCTGAGTAGATGTTTACTCTACTATTATTCGACTTATTAAAATGCTTAAAGTTTAAGCGACTGCCATTACTCAGTCATTATTCAGCACTCCTGTGTTACTTGGGTTGCTTTGATCGTTTGTATTTGTCCCATTGCGTTGAATCGTTGGTGAGTTTTTGTACCCTTGACCGCCGGAAAGGTTTCTGAATAAGTTAATTGAGAGCGATAAGGAGAATCAGGGAAAAGGGATAGGAGAAGAAGAGGTTTTATTTGTCAATAAAAATATATTTAAACATAAATAATAGTTGCAACAATAATCGGTAATAATGATCGATTATCAACATCGTCCCAGCATTAGGCCTGTTACTTTGACAGCTGGCGCAGAACTCAAGCTATATTTTACAAGGTATATTTGCCAAAACTTTCAAGAGAAAGTAGACATTTACATACGTTTCAAGGTAAACTTCTAAAAATATTTTCATTGGTATTATCCAATGACCTAAAGGGTTATCGGTAGGTATAATACATTGCGCGAGGTATCCTATCAAAAAAAAATTAAATATTAATACAGGAAAGTGGTCCACTTGATTAGACATAATCGATACGAGCTCCCGCAACTCATTATGATGGGCTCTGATCGCGGGTAAAAGCCGCGAATTGACTGGAATTTCGAGTGCCTCGTGGTGCTGCTTAGGTATTCCGGTATTCCATTGCGAAGAAGCAGATAAGAATTCTAAGACAACAAATCTCTACCAAAAATACTCACTTTCTTCTTCCGACAAGTCTTCTCCCAGGCACTGCAGCACAGCTCTCAGATCCGACGCACATATGTACCCGCGGTTGTGTTTGTCAAACACTCTGAACGCATCACGTAGTTCGCGTTCCTCCTGTTCCGCAGAACTGTTGTTCCCTCCAGCACCAGACATGCTCTTGGACAGGATGCTCACGAACTCCTCGAAGCTTACGTTACCATCGCCTTAAAGGGGATTTGCAGCAGTTAAGATTAGTCTACATTCTACTTCTTCGAATATATTTACACGCTTTCTTGGGTTCTTAGCAAGACTGTTCTATTACCAAAAATGAGTCCACTCTGTCTTCCTCATCAGCCTATACATACAAGTTTTTAACAAATTATTTCTTAAGAAGAACGGAGAACAAAAGTCAACGATATTGCCCATTGAATGAGCAAGCTGAAGTAGCAATGGGCAGATCATATTTCTCGCAGAACCGATTGCCGTTGAAGCAAAAGAATCTTAGAGTAAAGATTGCGCAATGTGGGTCACCTTTCAGGTAGACCGATGATCTGAAAAAGGTATCCGAAAGTGGTTGGATAAGTAAGTCAGAGGAGCAGGTGTAGTTAATTAGAAAAGGCATGCGTCCAACATTATACTGCTGTTTATCAGAATTGATATCTTTTTACATAGCAAAAGATACAGTTTTCTTTTGAAGTCTTTTAAAATTATTAAGAGTGACCACTATCCGGCTTACTAAATCTTATGATAACAAGGTGTTAGTTATAAGTTATTAACACACTCATTTCATAGACAGCTGTGCAGTAAAAATGGTCGCAAAAGTGACAAAGCGAATCTGTGTTCTCTGTCTAACGTTTTGTTTTTATTTTAATAACAAGAGACAGGTTGTTGCGGAGTCCATAGGAGAAATTACAAAACGAAGTCTATGGTAACTTTACAGATTAGATACCTACTTAAAAAATTACCACAGGTAAGATAAGATGTTACTGCTAACATAAGTAAGCTATTTAAAAACTGACCATCTAAATCAGGGGTTCCCTAAGTGGGGGCGCGCCTCCCAGGGGGGGCGCACAGACCTTTAAAAGGGGGCGTGGGCCAACTGTGTAGTTAAGTATAAAAAAACCTGCAACAAATTTGGGTCAAATATTTGTCAATTTACCCCAAAATAGCAGAAAAAGCACTTCAATTGTATTTACCCTTGTCAAGCACATATTTGTGCGAGAGGGGATTTTCTGCTGTAGTTGCAATAAAAGGCAAGTATAGAAATAACCTTGACATTGGTACTGATTTACGTTGTGCGATTTCTATGGTTAAGCCGAGAATTGTTAACCTCGTCAAATCTATGCAAGCTTATCCATCACATTCCTTTTGTAAAACTTTAATGAGCAATAAAAATACTTATTTTGTTTTTGAGTACATTTTATTCTGAACTAATAATCTGGACTGGAGGATGGGGGGCGCGGAATTTTTTTATGGTCGAAAGGGGGCGCGTCTTAAATAAGTTAGGGAACCCCTGATCTAAATCTATTGAGAACTATTGGAATTTCGCTGAAATTAAACTAACCATCACTGTCGACTTCTTGCAACATATCATGGAGTTCCTCAACGCGAGCAAACTGTCCCAAGCTGCGCATCACGCGGCCCAGCTCTTCTTTTGTGATAGTTCCGTCACCGTCCTTGTCGAATAGTCTGAACGCCTCACGAAATTCTACAACAACAAACAATACAATTTGTATCTTTTAAATAGGTCATCGTCATCATATACCAGAGAGTTCATCACTGATTTTGAACTTATCGATGGGCTCGGGAGGGCGGGTTGGTAAATGGTTCCCACTTATCGAGCAATTATTGTCACATGTATCTGTGACCCAGCAGAGAAAGTGTACTGTGAGATATATCTGTATCGTTCTTAAAGTAACCTAATCATCATCTGGTCTTCTGATGAGAAGGGGACGCTGGTTTGCTATTTTCCACGCGCTAACTCTGTGCCAATACACATTTTATAAGAACCTTCGAGGAATTAGGGAGGCATATCACGTCTACGTAAATACATCCTCGAGACTCCACAAAGAGATCCTCTACTAATAATCTGTATGGGCGAATTAACATTTCC
Source organism: Apoda limacodes (assembly GCA_946406115.1). Taxonomy (NCBI): domain Eukaryota; kingdom Metazoa; phylum Arthropoda; class Insecta; order Lepidoptera; family Limacodidae; genus Apoda; species Apoda limacodes. Next base: position 18,561,770 of record OX291559.1, read on the forward strand.
CCCTAGCCTCCTTTACTCTTACTCTTAGGTCAGCGTATTATTTGTGCTCTTTACAAAGAAAGACTCATACTATTTTAATAGTTTGAGCTTAGCAAAGTTAGTTAAAAACTTCGGCCCGGTTGAATTTCAATTCAACCTATATTACCTATACCTATAAACAACCTATACCTTAAATACGACAGGATACGGTAATTAAGTCTCTTATCAACAAATTTAAAATTTAGAAGATATGGACAATATATCAGGCATTTTATTTAGAAACGTAGACACTTATACGGTTAATACGGCTATTTTGACTATAATACAGTATACAGTGTCACACGACTGTCAGCAGCACAGGGCCCTAGTGCTCAACCCTAGTAATATTTCTTTTAATTAATTTATTATTTCCTTTGACCGACCCTTCATCTGCGTCCGCGAGATGCCGCTGGTCTCGTCGACGATGGAAGCCTTCCTGTCGAGCATGGTGTCAGCTGCAGGCTTGAGGAAGGTCACCTGCCTCGGTGGCCGCGCCGGTGACAGGGACCGCTGAGACACTTGACTGCGAAGTACGTGACAGAGAATGACTAATTAATGAACTAAATTAAGGTTATAACTAGTTTTATTTCTCCAAAACACAATGATCTTTCTACTTAAAAAGTCATTTCCAAAACAAGTAAATTTATATTCCTTGTTTTATATTTGTATTCTAATCCTGAATACTTTTTAAATAAATTTATCTTACTAATCAATGAGTCTTTTTCTACAGAAAAGCCTTGATTTACTGAATTAAAAAATATAATTTATTTTATTTACTTATTATTTATTATTATCTTCCTCTCCTGCGCCTAAATTGCCATCCCTTACGTTAGACTGTGCGTTGATGGCCAGTCAGTGAGTCAGTAACTGACTCGCACTTTTATACCGGGTGTAAGTGACACCGAAGCGCAAACTGATACCTTAGGGCTTAGACAGTAGGTATACATGATTTTAAACATCCTGGCGTTGAAATTTTGGGTCGATTTTGTTATCATTGTAAGTGTTTAAATTGTCTAAAATTGCTATTTAGTTCCTTTGAATAAAAAATATTTATCAATCGTTTTTATTAATTTATTAGTGAAAATGGGGTGAAAAATAAATCTTTTAATTATTCTATGCTTTTATTTTACGTCACAGTAATTATACAATATTTTCAGTGAAAACACCTTAAAAAAAATTAAAACCGACGCCAATTCCAACGCCACCCCTTTGCTTGGTATCATCTACTGAGTCTATGGTATCCATATTCGTAACGATGTCACTTAGGTACACCCGTATATTTAGCTGAGCTTGTTAAGAAGATTTTTACCTACCTCACCTATCACGTATAAAAAAATAGATTAGGATCAATTATAACATATAGTCAGAAGGATACCTATGCTGATTTCCGTGTTGGCTTATTAGATCTCAGCACACAAGTACGCTATGGGCGCGTTCGTTTTGAGATTAAGAGTTCCCACGATTGATACTTTTCATACTTTTGAAAACGCCAGTTTTGCCACCGACACCTATCGTTCGTGTAGTTTTGAAATGTTATTTACAAAATTTTTGGTTGCAAAACTTGCAAAACGAACGGTTGACGTACACACACTACGATAAAACCCACACACACTACCATAAACAATGAATATGTATAGGCAGTTTCACAGATGAACACAAAAACCCCACCTCCAGACATGGGTCTGAAATTTCATTTTTCGGAGGCAAAAGTGACAAAAATAACAAAATTATTGTAAACATTGTACACATTTTAGTATCATCTGTAACAAAATGCATGACACTAAATAATATGAATGATGATACTAAAATTATGATATTTTTGACACCAATACAAAACGAACGGATGACAGACGACAAAGTAAACGAAAATAATCATTCTGCATCCCAAAACGAACGCGCCCTAGTTTAACTTTTGGAACGAGTTTGATATTTGGATACAATAATACTTTAATCTTTTTCTTGTTTCTCTATCTTAAAAGACCTTGTTTCTCTATCGTTTCTCGCTGAATCTTTAAAACGAAAGGCTATTTCGCAATTGTTTTAAAAATCAAAACACATCAATTATTTGCTCAAATCAGTTTTGATAGCTATCGTTTGCTGATTTTTCTTTTTCACCAGATTTACGCGTTAGCTGTCGCCGTCACACTAGCCAGCAATTATATTGCACCGTCTCTTTGCTTACGTCAGAGTTACGGCGCACTTCAGAGTGTTATCGGTTGCCAGACCGGCTGCTATACAAACTCCCGAACACATTTTGAAAATTGATTTTAATGAACAATTATTTAAAATATTTGGTTTTTATAACTGTATTTTGTTGACCAGAAGTCTTTTTACAAATAATGTATATTTTCTTAGTTGTAGCAGTGAAAGTATTATGACTGGATGGTGTTACCAAATCTAGGTTCCTAAATATTTTTTTTGTGGACTTCATTTTTATTTTCTATTCTATACAAACTCTTCCGTTGCGCCACTTTTTTTTCAGATTTCCATGTAATCTATAATTTTCAAAACATATTGATATTTTTTAATTTTAGTTCTATACAAATACTAGATACAAATCCACTTAATGCGATAATAAAATAAGTTTTCATAAAATTATTGCCAATTACGTGTAAAAACCTAAAATTTCTGTTTTTTACCGATAACACCCTTAATCTTATACCTAAAGTTTTGTTTGGGTTACCTTTCTCCGCGGGTCGCACCCAAGTAAGTAAAGTATACAGCTCCAGATAGGATTCTGCCACTTCAGAGCCTAATTTAAAGCCGTAATACATAATACTTTAAAATAAATAGTGCCTATCAGCCTTTTCTCATCCAAAAATATCAGTAATTCTTAGGGTTCCGTAACCAAAGGGTAAAAATACCGTACCGTTATCTATAAAAAAAGGCAAAAAAAAACACGTTTGTTGTATGGGAGCCCCTCTTAAATATTTGTTTATTTAATTTTTTTTTTAAAGTCTTAGTAATAGGGTTCCTAATTACCTTTCAGGTACGGGACCCTAAACAACGGGACCCTATTATTAAGACTCCGCGGTCCGTCCGTCCGTCCGTCTGTCACCAGGCTGTATCTCATGAACCGTGATAGTTAGACAGTTGAAATTTTTACAGATGATGTATTTCTGTTGCCGCTATAACAACAAATACTAAAAAATAGAATGAAATAAATACTTAAGGGGGCTCCTATATTGATAACGGCAACCGGTAGATGCTTGAAATATTAACAGAGTATTAGGTTATATATTCACTTAAAAAAAAAATTAATTAATAAAAATAAAGTAAATATTTAAGAGGGCTATTTAGCTACATCGATTTATCGCCCCCCAAACCCCCGCATTCAAAATTTCAATGAAAATCGTTGGAGCAGTTTTCGAGATTCAGACTAAAACATATATACATACAAAAAATGTAGTAAAGCGTTTAAAGGTATTAGATAAGAAAATGTGGTTCAAAGATCTGCCTACATTTTGTAACTAAACTATAGTTTATCAAATTGCCGGTTACAAATAACTTCGAAAAACGGACATAAATTTTATTAATTCTACAAAATACTAAATTTTTCAACATATGATTAAAAAAATTTAACGCTAAAGCACTGACGTAGAAATCTATTTCATAGAAAAAAAAAAGCACGACATTTTCTTGGAAATGAGAAAATATATTGGCGAATCGGTAAAATACGGCGTCTCAAATGTTTTGTTCGAGAGCTGACTTTTCCTTCGCTCCATTGAACTCCATGGGCCTCGAAAACGAACGTTATAACTAAAAGCGGTCGGGCCACACAATTCCATTTCCTTTCAATATTTTGTTTTTTTTTTTCTTTGGAAAAGCTACGGACTCATTTAAATTTTTTTTATTATGTGTAGGCACTTGCTGTTTGCGTTTATAATAAGTTATTCTCTATAGACTATAATATTACATTATATAAATATAAGTTATAATATTATTTGACTGGAAACCCTTTCTTTCACTATTAGGAGTATTAATGACGATATATTAATAGCGGGTACCAGCAAAATAAATAAATTACGAGAACCAACCCAGGTATAAAGGTGAATTGTCCATGGTAGTATTGAATTTTTGGTAAGTAAATCAAGCCCAAATATTAATAAAAAAAATAAAGAGATACCACATTAGAATTCCAAGGCTTCATATTAACAAAACTTAAGCGGGTCCCAAACGCGCTTATAAACTTAAGCGGGTCCCAAACGCGCTTATAAATTTGCTTTATGGGCGTATAGCTGAAATTAACAATGCTTCTTTTAAATAGAGCTAATTTTTTGTGGAAAAATATATAATAGATAATCTTAGCGTAAATAGTGGAAAATAATTAATTACATCACATAAGGTATAAAAATTCTATTAGGTACGTAATTTTTTAGCTTTATAGTTACTTAACATTATAAGAAATGTATTATGTTCCCGCTACTAGTTCAAAAGGAATTATGAATTAAAAATAGAAAAACGAGAGGTTCAGCCGTTTTTTTTTAAAGCGATTATTTAACAGATATCTTAAAACAAATACAGTAACTTACTAGTTAAGGAATGTGTAAAGCCATGTTATTTTTTTTTTTTAGTCTGAAACTTGCAATAGGACAGTGGAATCGATTTTAAAACCAAGCAGAAAACTGCGCATTTGAGTAGGAAGTAGCCTTAATGCAATAAAATTTACACGATAGAAAAAAATCACCAAGTTACCGCTAGTTTTTGGCTGATTTTCGATTTATTTTTGTTATGGTGTATTTAATTTAGCTGTAACACTGGCTATACAGATTTTTGGTGATTGAAATTCGCGGAAGAACTATAGGAACGGAGTTTTGGCGAGAATCTTAAGAAGGAGTGGTGTTTTTTTCTGTGTAATTTTTCTAAATTCATTTAGTGACTTTCGATGTATATATTTTAGCAATGTTTTACGAAAGCGTGTTAAGAATTGTGCAGCGAAGGCTCATGAATAGTGAATTATGAAGAAATAAGCAGGACATGACGAGCAATGTCTGAGGATCCACACCAAATCTCCAGCCCAATCTTGGGACTTGAAAACGAGGACGCGCGGTAACGCCCGCGCCACGATACGATATAATTTAATTGACTTTGACTCTGGCAAATGCATAAATGGTCTGCTAAGACCGTGCGAGCCCATTATAATATTTAAAAAAAAACTATAGGAACCTTACTGACCTGTCTGAATGACTTAGTGCCACGGTGGGGGGGTCTCTAGCCTCGGCTCGCGCGTTGTCACCAGGGGGTCCGGGCTCCCCCCCACTACTGCTTGTCTGTCTAGTCTGTGGACATTACAAACGTTTTATAAATGGGTAACTGAAAAAATTGGGAACCGATTTTGTTGGAAGTATTTTAAAAGTATTTACATTGCGTATTTTTCCGAATTTCAAAAGAAGGGTGGAATATACAAAGGTTTAAATTTTGGCTAGCAACTTGCAAAGTAGGTACCTTAAATATTCACATTTGAAGGCTAAGGGTTGCGTAAAAACAATAATTGTTTCTTCAGTTTAATCGAATCCTTAAAAGAAAACTACCCTTAAAAAAAACATTATAAAACTTAAAAAGTGGAAATATAAAGTGGTGATGTGACATATTGACGGACACACGGGCGGTTAAATATGTTTTTACACCACCAAGGTGACAAACAAATAAGATTACGCCCATAAAACTACAATATATGCCTACTTTGCGGCCTGCGTAATGTTAAGCGGACACTTGAAACAAATGGGGCATAACTCGGGCGTTGCAAACCGTTTAAAATCTAAACACTTATTTCTCGAAGAACTCCATGCTGTAGTCCCCAGAGAAAATTTTAGTACTCTCGGCACGTTCCACAACCAAAGCGTAAGCTAGAAGAAGCACCTCGACACCATACAGTGCGTGAGTCCATTTAGGTTCTATAAATGCCCTGCTAATGGGGGGGCTGTGCGATGATAGTAAAATATCCCCGGGCATAGTTTTAAACACTCAAACACATTGAAGCATCACTCTTCTCAGACTTAAAGGTTCGATACTGCTCAAGAGTTTGCGGTCGTCATGTCGTTGTACCGAGTCAAAAAGGCCAAGCTGATATCCAGTAATAGTAAAAGAACTTTTGAAAACAAAACTGACTTGAAATAGTTTTACCATGATGCCTTTTAGCTGATTCACCAACGGCGAATCAGCGAAGAAGTTGTTCACCGCGGAGAATATGTTTGTTCGTTTGTTCGTCTCGCCGCAGCAGGCGTTCTCACGCCCGCCAGCCGTGCTCTGCAAAAATAAACAAACCCGGATGTGAAGTTATTTGTGTATTTTGCCAGTTGCATGTAACTAGGGTTACCAACAGACCAAGTGGCGCAGTCGTAGAGTTAGGTTGCTATGTCGCAGGACCCGGGTACGATTTCTGGTAGGGGCAACCAATTGAAATTAATATTGTTACAATTTTTCAATAGTACCTAAAATATAAAAATTATTACAAAACCTACCAAGTGCGTGTCGTACACATATTAAGTTAGGGTTTCGTAGAGAAGAAGACAAATAAAACTGCATAATTTGTCCTCAGCCACAGAGTAATAAGCAGGCATAATTTGTACCATAGATAAAATAGGTACTGATTACCAGAGGAAGCCCTAACTGAGTCACTTCACGGACGTTAGTGTGAGAATCATGGTAGACATTCTCAGTTTCAACAACGATACGAGCTCCGCGGCAAAAAAAAATGTTTATCCAGATTTGTTGCAATTAGGTCAACATCTTAGACCATGGGACCATGGAACCCTAATGGGTTTAAAACTCAAAGGCTTACGCTTTATACGCTTATTATTATGTGGCAAATGGATAGGTACATTACTCACAGGATTTAAAAGGATACGAAATACGATATTTAGTTAAATAAAGCATCAAATCCATATATATCAATCCATATCCATAAATATCATAAATACGAAAGTAAATCTGTCTGCCTGTCCGTCTGTCACATCATCACGCTTAAACCGCCGTACCGATTAAAATGAAATTTGGCATGGAGATAGTTTGAGTCCCGGGAAAGGACACAGGCTACTTGAAAACGATACTTGGAAGTCGGTTTTATTTGTATAATTGAGGAGTTGCCATTATTTTCTTACTCCAATAACCGAATTTAAGGCTGGCAAAAGCTGGTTAAATTTTTATTTAAAGTATTAAAAACATTAAAAGTAAACTAATTTTGGTTTGTCATTCAAAATACTGACCATATTTCCGGTGCCCGTATGTAAAGGTAAAACAAGAAATGCTTAAATTTTTTTTTACAAAAAGCTTTTATCAAACCCTGCATGGCTATCGTATAAGACCAGAGTACTTGTCAAGACAACTCAAACCCTGCATGGCTATCGTATAAGACCAGAGTACTTGTCAAGACAACTCAAACCCTGCATGGCTATCGTATAAGACCAGAGTACTTGTCAAGACAACTCAAACCCTGCATGGCTATCGTATAAGACCAGAGTACTTGTCAAGACAACTCAAACCCTGCATGGCTATCGTATAAGACCAGAGTACTTGTCAAGACAACTCAAACCCTGCATGGCTATCGTATAAGACCAGAGTACTTGTCAAGACAACTCAAACAAGCCGAAACTCGATAGGGTAGCGTCGGTTTACCTTCCGACTCCATCATTAGACCAGCTTTATGACATCAAAACATTCCATTTTCAATTTATTGTCATCCAATTAAGTCATCCAGTTAAAGAAAAAGTATGCAAAATTTAGCTCAAACACCAGGAAGTAAGTCAGATTAAACTAACTAACTAACTTACCACACGGAAAAAAAAGAGTTTCCAAGTTCTATTCCACCAAAATAATTTGCATTCAGTCAAGAAATCCAAGTATTTTGGACATATTTTGTTCACAGAAGGCAATATTATTTCCTTGAAAAAATTTCATTTTATCAATCGAAATTGATAAACTTCTATTGGTAGGTACAAATTTTTTTTTAACCAAATAAATGTTCGTTTTAGATCAACCAAACTTAAATTAATTACCCTAAGACAGTTAATGTTCTTGAATAAAATAAATACATTTTTATATGCAACATTTTATTTTTCTTCGTTTGAAATAAAAAATAATTTTGCTTTGATATAATTTATTTTGCGCTAAAATCATGGTTTTCTTAAATCTGCGACGTTACTTATTAAAAACTATATCTTTCGTTTAAAATAATTGTATCTTAAATCAAAGCCAGTGAAATGTTCAGTTAAGATAATATTGTTTTGAATTAGAGAAAGTAGTTATTTTAACAGAATTTGCTAGATTCTTGACTCAAAATCTGATATTTTAAGCCGGAACTCTTGTTTTAGTCGAAACAAATAATATTTCTGCTTTAAAATATTAAACATTTTCGTTGAAATTATTCAGCTAGTATCGCTTTGAACGAATTTTCTTTTCTTTTTAGTAAATACCTGCATTTTTAAAACTGAATGAACCTCATCACTGTCCTTCATAGGATATCGTGTTGGATTTATATTTTAAATAATTGTTTATTGTAGGGTTTTGTGCGTCAAATTAGTATCAGTTCATGCAAGAAACCTATAGTTAATTATTATCTGAGAATTGAAAAGTTCGTGGTCCAGTCGCATTCGTCTATCTGAAACGACAAGCGAAGTTAAGCATCGTCGACCGTGGTCAGTACTAGGATGGGTGACCGCTTAGCGGCACACTTTTCTTTCTTCCATGTTTAAGAAGGATCGTTAGTCATAACAATTATGATTAAACATAACACTGTATAATCAGCTAAAGGCGAGAATAGCTACTAAGCTCGGCAAACGTTCCGCCAAGTCATAGAAAGGCAGTGCGGTAGACTGACTCTATATGGCCCAAGCCTCCAGAAAAGAGGCCGGTGCCTCTGCAGTAGGGCTAGCTCGACAAACATCCGCCAAGACACACTAAGACACAATATAGCAGATTTATAGCAATAAGAATTATAAGAAGTTAATGATGATCTTCAAACTTTCTTTTGGCACTGCAGCCCGAAACAAGCTTTTACGTCATAAGTATATAAGCGGCCGCTGCAACTACACTAACTGGAAAGATTATTTAACTTCTTTTTTACAGTTCTAATACAACCTATAGAGCTAAACCTATTTCATAAGTGAACTGTATCACTTTTAGTGACAACCGAATCCATTATAAATCAATAATAGTACCCTAAGCTTCAAAATTATAATGGTACAGAACGCTTCGTGCGCAAGTCCGACTCGCACTTAGCCGATTTTTTATCAACTTTTTTGTAAGTTTGTAATGTATGTTTAGTAAGAACTTACTATCATTTACTTAATTACGTTAATGGTATGCGCATTTTAATTACTGTTTACGGGTAGCTGATATAAATTTGGTGCGTTCAGGCCATTTTATTGAAGACTGTGAAGTATACTGAATACCTAACTCTTTACATAATGTTAAAATTTTTATTCATTGTAACTTGGTGTGTTGTCATCCTCGCTAAAGAAGATTTCGCTGGAAAATATTATGCTGTGGCTGCATGGAACACTTATCTTTATGAAATGTGTCAGAAATACAAAATCGAACTTCGGCCAGAGGATTATGATCGTTATTGCGTTTGCAACAAAGACAAGATAAAAAAGAATAAGTATAAAGTTTATGAAAATGATAATTACATATATTTGGAACGTGTAATGATTGAGGCGGATTATAATAAAGCAGCACATTATTTGCACTGCTGTGGTAACTTTTTTGATGCAATAATTTCAAAAATTAATAACAATTTCATTGCATTGACTATGACCATGAATGATAAAGCAAATCTTGTTACATTACTAAGCAAACATCCCAATTTATCGAAAACGGAGAAGGTAATAGCTGACTACAATATGACGGGATTGGGCAAGCAGTATCTCTGCGACAGAATGAATGACTTATAAATTAATTAACAAGAAATCAACTCATTTGAGTCGTTTTCTATCAATTGATTTTTATTGAATTTCATTATTTTTTATTTTATAAAACCTGTAAACAATTTATATAACTATCATTTGTTTTTATTTTTATTGGATTAGAAAATTTACGACGATATATGTATAATGTAATATTAATAAAGTGTGAAAAACAAATTTTAATATTTTTATTAAAAAAATTTTTACGTTATATAGGCAACCTTAATTCATATAATATGTTTTTCAGTTAATCACTAAAAGTCTGTTACAGAAACCAGATAAGTGCAAGTCGGACTCGCGCACCGAGAGTTCCGTATTTCCGTAGTTCCGTATTCCGAGCGCATGCTCGTCTCGGCAAGTCGAATTGCAGCCGAACGTACACAAATGAAAAATAGCAAAATGTCAGGAAAATTTCTTGAAATTAAAATGTTCACAAATAGCTAATTTTTTAAGAAATAAGGCGATATAACTGAATAATTTTCGGCACTTTTCATTGATCTTATTCCATAGACAAAGTGAGTTAGGTGAGTTAAACATGTAACAATTGTAACAATAAGGATAATAAATAGGTTTTACAAGAACAATATTATAGTAAGTCTAAGGAAATAATACGGAGAAATTACTTTTTAAAGAAATAAGTTATTAGATTTTGTAGGGTCGGCAACGCGCGAGGAATTCCCTAGGTGTTGCAAGCGTATAGTGCTCGAAATGCAGTGGAGAAATGTAGTAACTATGCGTTTCACAGATGAAAATTTTTTTTATTTTTATAGGAGTTTGTTTGCAGATTTCCAACTAACTTAAAGGAGAGGAGTATATGGCTACATAATATAGAAGCCTTGAACTCTACTCCAAAGGAAAATGATTTTCTTTGCTCTAAATATTTCAATGCTAAATGTCTTATCAAACATTGCAACAGAACCACATTGAAGTTGGGCAGTGTTCCAACAATATTTATAGGATTGTTCAAAGGTAAGTTTTAAATTTCACCTAATTAACATGGGGCTCTATTAAATTATTCAAGCAGCTAGTGGCACGTTTATTGCTTTATGTATTTAAATGTAATAAAAGATCTATTGATGAATGATCAAACACTTCAGGCATTATACTTCTAATTAACATTTGGGTACTACTTAACTAATGTGGTTAAACCCAATAGGTAAATCAAACTGGTTTTAGCGTTAATAAGTATTAGTAAACCTAATAGATTATAATAATTGTGTCATTATTTCCAGGCCCAAATTCTTGCGTAGAGCTTGAAACAAGTGACAGTAAAAGTGAAAATGTGTCCAGAGGAAAAAATGTGGCTCACAGCGTCAAGGTCATATCATACGTAGATACTTTGCGAAATTAAAACTAAATGGAAAGATTTTCTATATATCAATATATTGACTTTATTTATTGAAGAAAACTAAGAATGCTAGTCTTCAATGAACAACGTATAGTTTGAGATGTAAATTAGCGCATGTCCATTTTTTGTCGTATTCAAATAATGCAAGTTTTTCCAAAAAAAACTCAATAGTTATATTACCATAATAAATCTGTGTATAAAAAATCGTCGATTTGGTATTTTTTGGTAAATTAAATAAATATGATAAATATGATTATAAAAATACATAAATCATATAATAACTTTGCAGGTAGATATAAAATATAATATTAAATTATCCTATAAAGAATAAATTAGATGTCCATTTAATGCGACTTTTATTTTTCATTGACTGGACTATTAGTAGACTTAGATACCCGCTTAGATAGTGTATCTCCCACACCAATGGGCAGTCGATAGTGGATTGCAGCGGGTTATTAATACTACATTTTTTATACGGTATCTATGCAAGTTTATACATATATGTATATATTTTCTGGTAGTATGAATTTTTGATACACTGTTTGTGTTTTATGTGTGTCTTTGTGTATGTTTTATATTTACTAGTTGTTGCCAACGGCACCGCCCACGCTGGATCGGCGTAAGATAACTGCGACCACTCCCGAACTGTAGTAAGAAAGTTGCAATAGCAAGCTCTACCTGTGGCTATAGTTTATGCACGTGAAATTCGGTAATTCCTGCAAAAAAAATTTTCTAAGAAGTAAAAGTAGCCTACGTCCTTCTTCAGCTCTTCAATTATCCCGGTGCGAAGTTTTTAGCTCAATTGGATGCTCCTTTGTGACGTGATGCAGGGACAAATGAACAGACATACTATCGCATTTATAATATACTAGCTTTGGGCCGCGGTTCCATCCGCCCTAAATTCGGTCATCGGTGTAGGATTTCAAAGGCAACTCCTTAATTATAGAGAAAAAAAACAGATAATACTTGACGTTTTAAAGTAGCTTTTGTCCTTTTCCGGGACTCAAACTATCTCCATGCCAAATTTCATCTTGATCGGTTCAGCGGTTTGAGCGCGAAGAGGTAACACACAGAGTTACTTTAGCATTTATAATATTTATTATTATATTATATTCATGGAGAGATATGGATGGTTTTAAGTATATGTATGTACATATGATTGTGCAAGTATAATTGACATGTTTGACTTTGTTTTTAGTTTACTAACTTATTTATGTTACCTACTGGGTGTTTCGGTACATATTGTATACTTGTTAGCTGATTTTCAAAGTATACTAATTCAGACTTTAAATAGAACTTCTTGCCAGCTCTTTTTGGCTGAAATTAAGATTGTTTGAATCGACGATTGAAAAGTGTTCTCAAAAACCTATTTGAATAAATATTGTCAGATTTGATTTGATTTGAATAGGCACTAGCTATTGAGAGGCTGCCAAGTTTATCTTTAAGGACTATAGTATGGAATTCTTCAAGAGAGTAGTGATTAGATTTTAAAGGATCGGCAACGCGCGAGTAATTCTGTTATTGCAAGCGTCAATATAGGCTGCAGTAACCGCTTAACATTAGGTGGACCGTTACCTTGTTTGCCACCTTAGTAGTATTAAAAAAAAACCGCGCTAATTTACATCATAAAGCAGTTCGAACCATTTCCCTAGCAAGGTGGCTGTCATAGTCAAACTGGGACCATATTTCCTTGATGCGGAAATGGCGTGCTGCGGACAGACCCATGTCAATCGACAGGCGGTACGTATGAAAAAATACGATTTTTCCCGCATGATCACAATACTTCCTTCACTTCATATAGGAGTTCGAACCAAAAAAATATGGTCCAGGTTTGACCACGTCAAAAGGTTCGATCAAATCAAAAGGTATTATCGAGAATTCTCGGCAACAAAGATTTTTTAGTAAAAAAACTTAGAGCTAGTGGTAAGTGGCAAAACTGTTGAATGTTTTGAAATCCGCAAAAGAGTTTTTCTGTTGTTGTCGGGTTAAAAAAATGTCTATTTCTAAAACATAATATTTCGATATATCACAGATATAATGTCAACTTGCGGACATCACTAATTTTAGTTCTATAGACTTCTGTATCTGCCTACAGCGCCAAAATGGCGTTAGTCAAGTAGGCACAAAAAACGTTTGACAGCAGCCAGTCCAGTGAGTAGTAGTAGAGGATTGCAAAGGAGATTTATTTTTTACATTTATTCTTTGAATGGGGAAACACAAATCATATAATAGACAAAATAGATCATGAAATGTATTAGTGCAAGACCCCAGAGCGATCTGACATAACTTATTTTCACATAGATGAAACCTTAGGTTCTCAGTAGCGTCTCATGTTCTTTCAATACCTGCGTGCTTGTGGACCTCCCCTTGTGACACCTGGGCAGGTACCAGGTAAGGAAGGTAACTTAAAATAGAGTTACTTAACTTAAATTTAAATGGCTGATTTTTATATATGTTTTGTAGAAAAAAACGTGTTTTCATCACTTTTTTTTGTTAGTATCTGTTGCTTTACTAAAATTACTCTTTTATATAAATGGAAAATAATCAGGAATGGTTTTTTTCAAAGCTGACTTTGGTTTTGTTTCCTTGTCCGACATATTTGATCTGTTTTTGCTACATTGCTTATTAAAATTTAAAAATTTGCTGTAGTAGTCCTGTGAGTCAATAAACATATTTATTTTCATACATAAATTTTTCATGTACTGCTTATTACTCAAAAAGCTCTTATGATATTCTAAAAATTTACAATGTTCTGTATTATTACAAATATTTTTTAATAAATTATTTATTTTCTGTTTATTAAGATATTTATTGTAGTTAACGCTAAGCACTATACTATTGAGATTTTTTAGCTGCTGTAAGGCAGCGGAAACATTCATAAAAAAAATGTGGGATTGTCATCCGTTTCGCCAACACTTTATTACATATTTTTTTTGCTTGTATCAAGTGTATAGCAAGCTGTTAAAATTTCTTCAGTTCGGGCAAATGGTTTTATAAGTGCTGAGATATTATACTTCTCGTATTCAGTTCCTTGTCTTGAGTCTAATCGATCGATAATAGTTACATTCAAAGGACGCATTGGACTAGCCGGCGCGCTTCGCGCAACATCGAATCGAGCGTGTGACAGGCAGCTGCGCTCATAAGTGCGCATGTTGTTTGGGTATTTCGAAGATGAAGAACGCCTAAATAAGATCACAATTTTCGCTTTGAAAGTTCAGTTTTTAATGATTTGATTTGATATCATTTTAAAAACTTTAATTTCAATACTACTACAACTTGGCCCTTATAAATAAAATTCAGTTAATTATTCTTTAAAAGGTTGAACTTTTATTTTGCAATTTTAAAATCGAATTTAAACTTAATTTAAACTCATTAGCTCGTACCTGGACAATAGGATTCAGACAGTTGATATAAATGGGAAGCGCGCCCCTGGATCTAAAATTAAAATGGGCGTTCCTGGGGCCATTCCTATTTCTTATATACATTAATGATCTGCCGGAGGTCGTTAAAAACAATCACGAGATAGTTTTGTTCGCAGATGACACATCACTATTGTTCAGAGTTAAAAGACGCGAAACAGTTCTAGATAATGTAAACAACTGTCTGTCTAAAGTTGTCCACTGGTTCGATATGAATAATTTGCTTTTAAACAGTAAGAAAACCAAATGTATTAAATTCTTAACGCCAAATGTTTGTCAAGTAAGAACCAATGTACCTATAAATGGGGAGCAATTAGATGTTGAAGATAGCGCTGTATTCTTAGGCATTACTTTAGATGCAAAACTTCAATGGGGCCCACACATAGCTGGATTGGCGAATAGACTTAGTTCTGCAGCTTTTGCAGTTAAAAAGATTCGTCAACTTACAGACGAAGCCACAGCCCGGCTAGTATATTTTAGTTACTTTCATAGCGTGATGTCCTATGGTATCTTATAATGGGGACACGCAGCTGATATACAGACAATATTTCTACTGCATAAGAGGTCTATTCGAGCAATATACAATTTATCTAACAGACACTCTTTCAGGGATAAATTTAAAGAGATCAATATACTAAAGTATATATTTGATAATTTAATGTATGTTCATAAGAATATTAATCTTTTTAAAAAAAATAGTGATGTTCATAATCGAAATACAAGAAATAGATACAAACTGGCTCTGATCCACACAAGGCTTGAAAAAATTGATAAATCATTTAAAGGACAATGTGTCCGTTTTTACAACAAAATCTCTGCAGAAGTATGTAAACTGAATTTAAAAAAGTTTAAAAATTTTGTTAAACAGAAACTTGTCAAAAAAGCTTATTATCCAATTAAAGACTATCTCGACTATATTTTTTCTTTTTATATTTTTTCGACAAGTTTTGTAATGGGATCCAAATAAAAATCGCAAAATAACTAGCACTAACCTGGAAATTTCGACGTTTCGATCCAATTCTCCTTATATGGAACCCTAAAAAGTCAAATCGAAGCTCCATATTGATTAAAACAATCACGATTTCGAGTTCTTTCTCACTCTAACTTTGGTAAAATAATACTGCACGTTACTGTAAATTCTTTGAAATAAAAAGCTCGTTTTAACTACATAAACTTTTAGATATTATCTTAACCTCCTCTCTCCAGTAATGTACTGAAGTGTATACAGTAAAAATCCCCCACTTCACCGTCTCAATAAACTTGTTTCCCAGTATAAAGCTTCTCTGCTCTATCTCCGCCTACGAAAGCTCTAAATATTGACACAAAAGCTATTATACTGTAAACAATGCTATTAGCTATTCACGAGCTAAGGATTTTGTCTGTTTTAACGTTATTTTCTCGTTTTTCTATCAAGAAATAATAAACAACCATTTCTGGGTATCATGACTATTTTTGTATTAATTACCCTAGCTAATGCTTACGGTTTTGCTCATATTGTATGACAGTAGAAGTATGTTAATGTTATAAATTGCACACTAATGTTATAAATTCGAAAGTAGCTCTGTCTGTCTGTCTGTCTGTTACCTCTTTACGCTTAAACCGCTGAACCGATTTAGATGAAATTTGGTATGGAGATAGTTTAGTATTTCCGGGAAAGGATATAGGATAATTTTTATTCCAAAAAATTTAAGAGTTCGCGCGGGATTAACTATAACCGTGTAAAAAAAAACACTTTAGATAGAAATAATTTTCTTTAGTTATTTTTTCAGTTAGGTAATAAATTGAGTTTTTTGCAGCTTTAAAAATTATAGAACAATCGGCTCAAACGTAATATTTTTTTACTTACAATTGTTGTGTCTTTAACGCAATTGATTAATTAGTTATAAAAACTAGTTTTGATATAATATTTATTACCTAAGTAATATTAAGTATCAAAAATTAAAACATGATTATTTTTTCGACATTCCTATTTGCCACAGTTTATGAGTTTGATGATGGTGATTGGTCAGTTATTCTTATAACTATATAAGTCTGTACTTACAATAAGCTTGCTTGCTTGCAAGCAAATACGTCCCCACTGTTGGAGCATGGCCTACCTTCATACCTACCCAATTGGGTGATTTAGGATTGTGGATTTCACATACGTCTTTTTTTTTTCTTGACGTACGCAGGTTTCCTGACGATGTTTTCCTTCACCAAAAAGCCAGTGGTGTGAATAAAAAAATCTGTGTACTTGAGAGATTAAGAAATTACTCATTGGTACACGCAGAACCCGGGGCTCGAACCTCCACCACTTGGGACCTTTTAAAATAAAAACTTTTAAAATGTAGTAAAATATAAAGGTTCCAAACATATATATTTATATAAGCAGACCAGCAAAATAGCAGCATTTTTGGTCTAATATTTATTAAAGTGACAGTCAGTTGACCCCTCAGGGATCCAATTTCAGAAAGAGCTATTATAAGGGTTCGCAGACAAATATTCACGAGTAGGTTTCTATTTAGATAATTGCCTGACGAAATTGCAAGGCAGGTAATGTAATTTACTAAGGAAACATGCGTAAATTTATATCTTGGTCAAAAAATATGAATAACAAATGACACATTGCCTTGTCACATAATAAACAAGTAACAGTTTAACAAAGACTATACACAAGCTACATAGGGGAATTGTGCTTAAGGTGACATACTCAACACAACTCCATAATATTCCTATTTCTTTTTCTGAACTGTCTATGCAGTTGGCTGTTGCAGCCATTACTGCATCACTGGGCTTTTGGGGCGAGATTCTGAAGGAGTCTCAGCCCATATAGCGACCAACGCTCAAGGGCTCCCCGCGCGGGGAGCCTCAGCTTGGGTTGTCGCTCTCGGGGGCGTCCCTTCGACGTGGGGCGTGAGTCTCGAATCCGAAGGTGAGGTTAGGCGGTTGAGGTTGCGATTGCGATTGAGTGGGGGCGAGAAGCGGCCTGGTACTCTTTGATACCTCGTATATGAGGTAGGTCCGTGCGTTTGCCGACGAACCCGGTGACGTCGGCGTCTTGTGATTATAAGGGGAGGTAGTTGAGACTAATCTCGCTATCCGGATAGCGAGATCGTCGTCTGGGGCCGTGAGTACGTGCCAAAGCCGCCTAACAATAGTGTTTCGTCCGTGCTGAGGTCGATCGCGGGGATGATAAGTTGTGGATTGCACAATCAATCGATTCGGGTGATTTTGTGTACGCTCGAAAAAGCGGACTGCCAGGTCTTTGAAATATTGGGGAATTGTGGGTAGCTCGAAGTCCCTTTGTAGGTATAGTAATAATTTTTTACATTTTCATGCGAACTCGACTGTTGTGACTGTCAAATGACAGATGTTTATTGTGTTATTTCGATAACAAATTTTTCTTGTAGTTTTCTGTGTGAATTTTAGAGTTAATTTTAAAAATAAGGAAAGTGCTACACATAATTCTTAGTTGCAGAAGTGTATGGAAAGCTAGTCGTGGCATCAGATTCACAGGTTTTGCCTAAGTTTACTCATTTGAATATTTCATGTTTTTTTTGATAAATACGGCTTTTTACTGTAAAATATCACGTTCAACACGTTCCTTTGAACTTTTACAATATGATGTAATATTAAATGTACAGTATAGTGTGATGCGCTTAATGTCAATAATCAGACTAAATAGAATGAGCCCAGATTTGTACAGTGTCATACAGAATTTGTCTTTTTAGCTTGGCTGTATAATGACACACAAGTGAACAAAACGCATCTTATGAATTAATGATTATTTAATGGATCCGGTCTTTTCGTACTGAAAGTTCTTGAAGAGATTTTCCAGAAATCATATTAGAGACTTTGTCTCTAAATACATTCAAAAAATTTGAAAAATAAACCTACTGGCTCGGAAAGGTTATCTTTGTTGTTTAAAATCTGATTAAATCTGGGTCGAAAAGCCTACTATATTCTATTAAATTGTATTGTTTAATGTAATTGAATTGTAATTGTATAATTTATTGGAGTTTGACAAGAATAAATAAGTTTTAAGTATAACTTATGTTCTAAGAATTTAAAAATTGGCAAGTTGCAAATTCGGAACTCGCCCTAAAAAATAATAATTTGGAATTGAAATTGAAATTCTTATTTGGAATAATGTAGGTACATCATTTTGGTGGTTTGTTTTTACTATAAACATATTATTTTTACTAAATAAACTTAAAGTTAATAATCAACAAACATAAGCAACTCCACCAGTAACGTAGAAAACCTAAGATTACCAGCGAAAAATAGGTAAGTGCCTCTGAGCATGCGATTTGCTGACTATATATCCATACATACAAAAGGTGCTCAACGTATTTCAGAGACTTATACCTAATGTTGTTATCGTGTTATCAATACTTAATTAAACTATTTAAAATAAGTACTTTTTCCATTCATAATTCATAAATACACTTTTTTTTTTGACATATAATAATTTCACTATTTGTATTTAAACCTAAGGTTTTTTGGTGGTAGTATTACCTACTTATTTATATGTTTTATTGTTCTTAATTTTATTTGTATTGTTTTTCTTTTTAATTACATAAAAACATGTACTTTTTAAAATTGACATATAAAAGCGCCTACTTATTGAAATAAAATAAAAAAAAAAATAGTAATTATTGTTTTTCTTGTATATATTTTCCTCGCTGTAGTGAGATGAAAAATTGTGTGTTAAGCACGGCTGGATTTTTTTTGGGTTTCGTGCTTTGCTCAGGATTTAATATAGGCAGTCACGCCAAAAGCAACTCCCCAGCCTTGCATAACAAATAACTATTGTGACTGATATAACGCTCGTAAGGGGTGCACGGATAAATACTTTTTTATTGCTTCGCAGCCAAATGGAAAAAAACGGAACCTTATAGTTTCGTTAGATCTGTCCATCCCATCCATCACTCAACTGCATCTCAACACTCACGTTAGAATAATCAGAAGTTATTACTAAGTATTAACTCTATGTTTTGTTGATAATGTTGATTTCTATTGTCTCTTAGTCTCTCTCTATCAGTAAAGAGCCGGCAAGAAACCCAAGAAACTCCTAAGTACCATAATTTTACAAAATTCTAAAATTGAAAAAAATATTAAAGCTACCAAAAACAAAATCGTTCTTTCTGAAATAACGCTGGCTACTTTAATGAATTTTCATTTCATTTAACCATGCAAAATCTTAATTTTTTTTAAATCTATTTTTTTATAAATCTGCATATGTGTCATGCATAATATATAAGCGCACCAACGCTCAAGGGAAGCGTCATAAGTCCTCAAATCCGTAAAGAAGTTCAGTAGTACTTCCGATATAGGTATGTATATTCTCACATATGCCTACATTTACATATACACATAAATAACTATATAAACAAACATAAACATCAAAATATCACAGTAAATTAATCTAAAATAGAATAAACCTTTACCACAGTCGGTATAGATAATGTAACGACAGGCCGACACGTATAAATACTATTATCGCAATAATTATTGCATATACATACAAAAGCTAGCTTTTGTGAATGTATATATTTTGATTTGTACTTTTTTATGCATAGAATTAGCAGATAAGCACAATGATTTGGTTATGCTGTGATATATGTTATAGCAGAATCCTTTTGTGTAAGAATTTAAGTACCCAAATTTTCTTTTAAACTATAGTTAAATATCATATCATACATATGTACTATGTAATTTGTTTGTTTATTGTACAATTAAGATTAAATGCTTTTACTTATTCTGGTCAGAAATTCAAGAAATACTAAAAAACAAAATTATAAATTCTAACGACAGACCATTGTTTAATATTTCGAATAGTTTTTTTTTAACACATTCGTTTCATATTATTAATTATTTCTTCATTTTAAGTTAGATCAACAAAAAACCTTTGAAACGACAAAGAAAAATAAATTTATATTCCAAAAAACAAATAGTTGGTATATACTTACAAAATATTTTAAAATTTAAATATTTTCACTGTAATTTTTATTAAAAAGCTGAGTAAATAAGGCTCTTCGCACACCAGAACCAGATGGAGCCGTTTAGCAAACTGAAGGATGCTGACTTCTAGTAGCCTGGCTGGAGCGGCGATGTCAAAAATTTGCACATGCGTACTCTTTGGTTAGCGAATTAAAGTTGAGTCTCACTGCGACGACCAACAAGAAATCGACCAGTTATTCATTAATTAAGTTAAAATATATATAATGTAAATTTTTTACACATGATTACATTCATTATCTGAATCGAAGTAGTGTTTATGTCAATTAGATGTAAAATATATGAATCATATACTAGTTACTCAGATAAGTTATAATTGTCTATATGGTATCATAAATGAGGGTTCCATAGACAAATAGCATAATACAGAACCCTTATAATTTCGTCATATCACTTATAATTCACCGTATAATCAGCCTTTTTTCTTCTTTTGTTATATCATAAGATGAAATTTAGTTCTTCGACTTTGATGAAACGTTGAGTTTTCGAGGGTTTTAAATTCAAATATCTTATCATTTCGTCAAAATTCAATTTGGCGTCCTTTTTTTGCAAAAATCTATGGGTGTTTTTTGTGTGCTGAGTTCAATTATTATTTCCTTCTTCTAAAATAAAGTTGCTCTTGCGGTAGCAGCTGTCAGTTTTTATGTTTTTAGTATCTATTTATCTAAATACTTACTCATTGTAAGTTTTAATGAAACCGTAGCTTACTCAGATAAATGCATCTGCCCCGGAAAGTTTATATGCTACTTCAGGGGAAACGTAACTCAGTCGGTAGGTACCTACGTAACCTACATAACTGTAACGTAAGGGTATTAATGTATTAAGTAACAAGGTGACTATTAAATACGACATTTCAGGACCTTCGGGACCCTTTAAGTGATTAAAAATCAATGTTATACGCCTTGTCGGATATGTAAATTAAGGGTGGAACGATTGTAAATGAAAAAAAAAACATTGTAATTTTTAATTAGAATCAACTTTTCCTCAATAAACAACTTTTTCTTGCAAATTTTACCACGACTGGAGGTTGGAGCGTTACCGAGGCTAAAAAATTTCCGATGATTTTAGATTTTCAGTGGTACGCGTTTTAGGTTTTAAAATTATTATACGGATTAGTTTAGCTATTCAACGTGAAAACGTTGCCAGCCTTCTGGGCACTCTTCCACTCAGCAGTTCTTTGAATAGTGTTTTTTATTTATAGTTTAGACATAGGCGCCGGGAAGATGGTCCGCTTGCACCCCCTGGCTTAGGGGGTCGGCCTTCTCGAGGTAGACCAGTCTGCTTCAAGCTGGTTTAAGTTGATCATTCAGAAGAGGTTTTCGATTTACCAGAAATGCGAAAATGGCAAACCCCCTTGATGTCAAAAAATATATACCAGATTGAATTAAAGCTTACGTAATAAATAGTTTGAAAATCGGTTTCATTGTAACCCTTTTTTTACAATATTTAAGGTCGTCGAATTACGTTTATACCAAAAGTATCACGTAGATCACCCCCCCCCCCCCCCCCCCCGATAATCATCCTGCAGGCGCACATGATTTTAGACATTAATATAATATAGTTTTAGATATTTTTTGATATTTTAATCTTTTTTATTTAATATACTTTTCTCAAACATGCTACGATATGCGGCCATGGCTTACACAAGCTTCTTTGGGATAAATCGCACTTGCAGTACAGTATCCGGATTTTTTATTTTTTGTGTCATACAGAAAAAAATTTGTTTGACTGATACAATCATTACTGCTCCAACGGGCTTTTGGGGCGAGACTCTGAAGGAGATTACTGCCGCGGCCCGCAAACGCAGCATAACCGGGCGATCGTGAGTACGCGGGCCGAGGCATAGCCGAGGCACGCATCACAGAGTCCGGTTATGCTGCGTTTGCGGGCCGCGGCAGTAATGTACCATAATTAGATTTTATATGAACTATAATAATAGATTTGTGTGTGCTTGCATAAATTAAATTTTAAAATGAATTTACGAAGTATTTAATAAATAACCGGTCAAGTGCGAGTCAGATTTGCACACGGATGGTTCCGTAAAAGGTAAACTGCATTGAGGGACAAACTTAACATTGCCGTTTACCTAAACTTAACAACTGTTGTCCCAATACATCGACATAATACAATACAATATATTCTTTATTGCACAATTTAAAATACACAAAAAAAAATTACAATAGAGGAAATAGCACAATAAGGCGGCCTTATCGCTTAAAAGCGATCTCTACCAGGCAACCTTTGGGTAGAGTAATATTGACAGGAAGAGGTAGGTGATACATAAAAAATAGGTCGCGGTTAGATTACCAACAGCAAATAAGTTTATAATCGCTAAAAAAAAATCCGAATTTCATGATTCTAGGTCAACGGGAAGTACCCCATAGGTTTTTGATTTATTTGTGTCACAATGTGCGACAAAAATAACCGTATTTTGGACATATTTTTTTATTACATTGACTTAGAAGCCTAAGTTTTTACAACTTTTAGTGACTGTAGACTTTAGTATTGATTTTAATTTCAACTTGATACCGCCACGCGTTTTTGAGTAAAAGAGGGTTGTCAGTCAGACTGACAAACTTTTTTTACTGTGTTATAAATACAAATTAACGGATTTTGCCTATATTTCCTTGCTTGGTGTGAAATTTTATATTTCTAGGACACCGGGAAGTACCCCATAGGTTTTGATTTATTTGTGAATGCCAAAATATGTTACAAAAATAACCGTATTTCGGTCGTATTTTTTTATTGCGTTGACCTAGATGCTTGATTGTTTTACAGCTTCAAGAGACCATAGACCTTATTTACATTAATTTCAACTTGATACCTTCACGCGTTCCTCAGAAAAAGGGTCTTGACAGACAGACAGGCAGACATTCAGACGGACAGACGGACAACAAAGTAATCCGCATAAGGGCTTTTTCCTTTTGAGGTTCGGAACCCTTAAAATAACATATTTGAGGTAGACAAAACAGTAGGCAAGTAAAATGTTATTTTTTAACACAATAATCGTTTTTTACGGCAAGTTTCGGCATGACCATTCTTGATGCTTTAGTACCTGGGGACCGAGCTTTCCTCGAATTTTTTTACCAACGCCATCTATTGTCATGTATCTTTAGTGTTGCTGTGTCTGTAAAAATAATAGTATTAGCCAATAGATGTCAGGAAGAGTCATATTTTTCAGTTTATCATTTCCTGAAAACACGGTTAAACGACGTTTTCTAAAAATTAAACCTAGCCAGGGCCGTAGCTAAGGGAGGGGCATTGTGAGGCAATGCCCTACCTTGAAATACCAATGCCCTACCTTAAAAGTACCATAAACTAAGGTATAATATATATAAATTGTTTTCCCGTACTATAAATCAATACCAGTTTGCTCTTGTTTTCCCGCGATCCCACCCAATTACCTACCTTAATTACTCACGCTCACAAGCAGGTAAAATAATGAAAGATAGAAAAGTTACTTGCGCCTTACCTGTGCATGAAACCACCGCTGCCCTACCTTAGATTCAACTCTAGCTACAGCCCTGAACCTAGCTAGATCAATTTATTGCACCCGAAACCTCCTTCATACTAAAATTCATGAAAAACGTTTGAGTTACCGATATTATATATATTTCCAAGATTCAGATTATGTATATATACAAGAATTGCTCGTTTAGCTGAATCTTTCTTGTTGTGAGATTACTATCTATGACCTATGATCATGAAAATTGACAAGCAGC
Source organism: Apoda limacodes (assembly GCA_946406115.1). Lineage (NCBI taxonomy): Eukaryota > Metazoa > Arthropoda > Insecta > Lepidoptera > Limacodidae > Apoda > Apoda limacodes. The sequence goes on from OX291559.1 coordinate 18,586,179, forward strand.
TAGTCTCACAGCACAAGTAAAGGCTAGAATCTGAAAATTATTGTTAATTTGTTTTGGGTAATTATATCACAAAAAAAAAGAATTTTTTTGTCTGTCTTTCAAGACTGCTTAGAGGCAAGGAGGTATCAAGTTGAAATTAATATGTGATTTTTATAAGTAAAAAAATACGGCTACTTGCATATTTTAACAATTGCAAATAAATCAAATCCTTAGTCTAGTATAGTATTATATGTACATATAGTCTGTGCAAGGACGGTATTGAAATGGACGCGAAATGATTTAGCAACTGTATGAAATCCGGTACAACCGTTTCTGGCGGGGAGGGTACACACCCACACAACTATAGCTGCCTATAAACACAACAAATGGCCATGTGTAGGTATTCTTATCTGAAGTGTCATAGGGTTGTACGCAATCGATAAAGATATCGAGCGACAGACGCGCTGAAGCATAATGAAAATATATTTGACTTGCATTAATTTAAAATCTATACTTTTAATACTTAACCCCTTGAGCGCCATCTTTGAGCATTTTTATCTATGAATCAACAACTTCGGTCTCGTTCCTTCTCTTTTGATTGCTTTTATGTATCCTTGTCTAATTATTGGAATTAACTACTCTATAATAATGTTTCGTTAAACATTTTTTTATCGGAAATTTGTTCGTTATTCGATCCGGCCGCCATTTTGTGTTGAGTCGTGTGGTGTTGGATTTTGGATTTTATTAACAGCAACATAGTGATTATGTTGACAGTGGTAATGTGCTATTCAACAAAAACTATGCCTGTTTTTAGTAAATAAATTTACTATGGCTACAATTATAAGGTGAGCTTCTTATCACTTTTTTTTATACTGTATATAATAGGGAACATACCTGAAAATAAATAAAGAGGAATAAACATAATAAAGGTAGGTGTATATCACTTTGTACGCAGCAAGGTCGGATAATTTCCTTAGTACGGTGACATTTCCCACCCGTCCGTAGGAAACGGGGCTGACGCGCAAGAGGTTATAATAAAACAATAAATTTGTTGGTTTCAACGCGCTAATATCAGGAACTACTGGTCCGGTTTGAAAAATTCTTTCATTGTTAGATAGCCCATTTATCGAGGAAGCTATAGGCTATATATCATCACGCTAAGACTAAGAGCGGAGCACCGATAAATCCGTTATTCATCACAAGTATTTAATTTCAAACAAAATTGCCCTTTACATCTTTCGATTTCAATGAATATCTTAGGAGATATCGCAGTTTTAAAATAAAATCGCAGCAAAATAATAATAAAGTACTGCGCGCGCATTTATGATGTGCAAGGCCGGCGGGCAGTCATGCAGGGGAAGGGCTGTACGTATTATTTAAAAATATTTTCCCCTTCTACGTAAACAAAGTCGCGGGTTAAAGTTAGCGTTACTCGAAAGTAACTATGACTGACTGATCTATCAACGCATAGCTCCAACCACTGGACTGATCGAACTGAAATTTAGCACACATATAGCTATTATGATGTAGGTGTGCGCTAAGTTAGGATTTTCCAAAACTCACCGCCTAAACGGGGGTTCAAAGTTTGTATCGAGCACCAAGATCGCGAGGTTAATCCATTAGTTAATTAATTTATAGTAGTTAATTACTAAATATTTTTGAGAAAGAGAGAGAGGGAGAGGGAGAGAGAGACAGAGGGAACGAGGGAGAGAGAACGTCGTGTGAGTAGGTTTTTTCCATAATTGAGGAGTTGCCGTAAGAATCCTACACAGATAACCAAATTTAGGGCGGGCGAAGTCGCTGGCAAAAGTGTGTATTATAAATGGAATACAACTTTGTGGTTTGCCCTATTTCCTGCAGCTCATGATTAAGGTTTCCGTTAAAGAGCTAAAACTAATCGGGCTATTGAATCAAAATCCACTGCGATTAAATTAGCCGTTAGTTTATTTAAAAAAACTTATAATTATTGTTTTATTCAAATACTACTTCTAATAGTACTACTTCTAGTACTGTAAGTTCATGTGACTATAAAAACAATAATATACCAAGCGCTTATGTGTATAGTTTTTTACGATTTAGAATTAATAGCAAAGTTTGACACTTACGAATATAGGTAAATGTAGAGTTGGTACAGACACTTTGTTAAGTTTATTTTGTTTTTTCGCGTTTAAATTAAAACAATCTGCCTTGAAATGTATGCTGCATACAGTGCTATGTTTCGTAGGAATCTACGACTCCTCTCTGCGCACGGCTAATACCCATTTTCTTTTTCTATCCGGACTACTAGGAAAACTACAATGATCGAACAAAAAGGTCATCATTTGATGTTTATACAAATATACACGCTTATAAAATTGAAATAAGAAAAACTGGCCAAAAGCATGACATAGACAAATTAACTTCGTATGTTTTAGAAGTATTAGGCTTACCTAAAAACTTATTTATTTATTTTGTTTAAAACAATAAGCATGATGACTATATTTTAATTATAAGTCCGTCATATACTTATTTTTTTTTATAATAAAGAAATAAATATTGGTGGACATTACACACAGCGCCATCTGGTTTTAAGCTAAGTAAAGCTTGTGTTGATAGGTACATTGAGCCAAAATATCGCGTGACGTTACGCCTAGGTACAGTTAACAGTTAGTTTTTGTGTCACGAGTCCCCGCTCTCAAACTGTGATACAATTTATGTATTTTTTAAATGTCGAAGAAGCAAAAAACACGTGTCTAATATTTTCTACCTATATAACTAACGGACTAAACAGAATTTTTCGTACCCCGGCATTTACAAAACTCTGTTAGAGTTTTGTAAAGAATTTTGTAAATACTGTCTTAATATTTGTAGATTTTTACAACTTAGGCGGAAAGTTAGACATTGGTATTTATTCTAAGTTTATTTTAGGTTATTTTATTTAAAAAAAAATAATTTAGATTTAGTTTCTAATAATAATTTTAGTTGTTATAAAATATTTTATGTTATTTTAAACTTGTATGATTCAGAATAAAATATAAATATTAAATGATTAGCTTCAGAAGCAATAACTCGCTAAAAATTACAGAAACATCAAATACTTTCCTTTTTTTGTTTAAATCAAATTTTCTCGTTGTTGTTGAAAGAAAAGCAGATTATGACACTCGTTTAAAATGACTCCTGCTGAACCCGTGGTGAACCACGAAAAAGCATGCGGAGTATTTCTGTGGGAGCAACAGTATGAGGTTGTTCAAGAAAGGAGTAATTAGACTTCAGTTTGTCTATTTAAGTAACTAACGAATTATGTTATCTTTAGAGATAAAATTATATTTAAACGGTCGTTAACGCTTAAGTAATGCCACTCGTGAAGCGTGAAGCGTTCATAGGCTACGGTAACTGCTTCGTATTAGGCGGGCTGTAAACTTGTTTGACACTCTGGTGGTATAAAAAAACGTAAAGACTTAAGACCAATTTTTTGAATTAATGAAAAATGGCGGAGTCGTAAGCCTCTGACTTACGTATTTGTAGATAATTATCAGGGTTTAGTTTTATCTAATTGGCTACGTAACCCTAAAAATATGAAAATCCTATTTTATTGATTTATATTTACCTAAACCTCTTTAATATTTATTATTAATAATTAAAATTAATTAATATTGAAATTAATAAATAATGAATAACGGATATCACAAATGTCGATAAGTGTATCGATATTTGTCTATCCCTACCCATTCGGTGGATTTATCAGTTAAGCCGACCAATTTTTGTAGAAGTATTGAGTGTGCAGTGAACCTATTATACTTGGCTGGATTAATTTGTTCATTTGCGTAACAATGTGTATTTGCTTGACAAATTACTATTAAAACAAATCAAAAATGTCCTTATTTGTGAAAAGAAATGTTTTTTGTTGTACTGCTGTAGCTTTGACACCATTTCACGGCACATTTAGTCATTTTGTCGATTTGTTTTCCTCGCGAGCACGCGCGTAAAACTGATGACCGAAATGTCGAGATAGGTCAAACTTTCATCTTCTGTGGCTAGAGGGGAAAGGCGAAAACTTTGTAAAGTCGCGTCCGTTTCTATAACGTCCTTGAGTCTGTGCCTTAGTGCATGTTCAGGAAAAAATGCAAAAATTGCTAATTTGTAGTTTTAATAGAAAATGAAGTCCGTCTGTCTAACAAGAAGACCCTTATCCTCAGAAAAGTTTAGAACTAAGTATCTTTAAGCTGTAAATAAATAAAACTTGTGTAAAATGTACGCAAACTTATATTACTACATAGGTTTTGATTTATTTCTGGGTACATATTCTTCTCGTTGATCCAGAACATGATATTTAACATGAAGCGAAGCTAGCTGGTGCACGAGTTAAGATAAAACTTCAAAAATTGTTAATTTGTCATTAACGTCGCGTCAAAGATTTGTCTGTTTTTCCCTTTTTCTCAGAAACTTTCCTTTCCTCTTCAGTTGAAATACTAAACACTGTGCCTACAAAAACATAAGGGGCGTTTTGTTGACAGCATTGAGAGCTATGACATCGCATAGGCATTGAAGTCGTTTTGTTCACCAAATGTAAACAAACAAAAATTTGGAAAATCCAAAAGTGCACGCCTCATAGCGGTCATTCACATTAAAAAAAAAAAATCTAAAACAAAAACTCAAATAAGGTGAGGAAAAAAAAAATATACTATAAAATAAAAATAAAAAATATATATATAGATATACAGTATACAGTGGTATATTAGTTTTTTATAAATTATAATTAAACGACAGTACTTAGAACGCTAATATTAACTAGGAATCAGCACAGTGTAATACTTTATATATTAAAAACAAAAGTATTTCGGTAAGATGAATTTTTCGACCAATTTCTCTGCCACATACATGGTCACATAAACACAGACTCACGGACGTCCAAGAATGATTAGTTTTAATGTTATTATTTATTATATTAAACAAATTAATTGTTTATAAAATGTACCATATGTGCTAGACAGATTATTTAACTTCATATTAGTGCACTCATATTATCCTGTAAGTATTTTAAAAAAAAAACGTCATTTAAGTTTCGAAAGACTAGGTTTTTTTACATGTCGAGAGTAGAGCACTACCTCACCGCTCCGCTTATGAGGCGTGCAATATGGCCGTTCACTATTTGACAGCGCATCCACTACACTACCACCCGAGCATGTGCAGCCAATGCGTTGAATGCGGTCCGGAAGTGACGTCACAGCGCATTCATTTGTGGTCAACATAACGATCGAATGTGCGCATAGACAGCATTGAGCGCATTCAATGCGTATAATGCTTTTCAACAAAACGCCCCTAATATTAAGCTTCTAAGTCAACGCAAAATACTTTTTAGCCTTGATAGGTATAACTTTGTTCAAGCATAAACTTAGCGAAATTTATAATTATTCACTTGCAAACTAATTACTTCACCTAGCGAATTTTTCCTTCGGTCCATTTACATTCGTTATTTAACACATCACATCGGTGACGCTGTTAAAACTATGATTTCGTGAATAAAATAAAAAGTTTCCATATGGCGGTAAATATGAATGTTATGGTGTTACTAGCAAATGATTATTGTAATGTCACCGAAGAACTTCTCTGAAAATTCAAGCGTTTTACTTTAATTCACTTACAACCTTCAAGCACAAGTGAAAAAGCATTTTTAATTCTCGCATAACTTTTGGTCCCCCTGTTGTTCTAATGTAGACACTTAAGTATTTACGTTATGATTGTTTTATTCATGTATAATTTATGATTTTTATGTAAGATATTTATGTATTTTATATTTTATGTATAAAGGGTTGTGGAGCGGCGGCAAAGAGGAGATCTCCTGCCAGGCGAGGTGTTATGCCTGGGGACCGCCGTGGTCCACTTATTTTTTTTTTTTTTTTTTTTTCTGAGCTGACTATGCAGTTGGCTGTTGCAGCCATTACTGCTTCACCGGACTTTTGGGGCGAGACTCTGAAGGAGCCTCAGCCCATATAGCGCCCAACGCTCAAGGGCTCCCCGCGGGGGAAGCCTCGGCTTGGGTGGTCGCTCTCGGGGGCGTCCCTTCGACCGGCGTGAGTCTCGAACCCGAGGGTGAGTCACCGCCAGGAGGGGAGTTCCCCGTTACGCGGGTACGATTGCGATTGAGTGGGGGCGAGAAGAGCCCTGGCACTCTTTGATACCTAGTGTATCCTTGTGGGCGTCGACGAACCCGGGGACGTCGGCGTCGTGTTTGGAGGGAGGCCCTATTCGGGGAGGTCGTAGAGACTAATCTCGCTATCCGGACAGCGAGATCGTCATCTGGGGACGTTAGTACGTGCCGAGGCCGCCTAACAATAGTTGTACGACCGCGACCGGGTCGATCGGGGGGACGATACGTTGTGGATTGCACAATTAATCGATTCGGGTGATTTTGCGTACGCTCGAAAAAGCGGACTGCCAAATCTTTAAAGTATTGGGGAATCGTGGGAAGTTCGAAGTCTCTGTGTAGGTCCGCATTGCGAACGTACCAAGAGGCTCCAGAGGCCGCTCTGAGAAAGCGGTTTTGGAGGGTCTGGAGTTCGTGGAGATTGCGCTTGGACAGCGCAAAGACTACGCTAGCATAAGCTAGTATGGGGCGGATACAAGTTGTGTAAAGATTTAGCTTATTTCTAAGCGACATCTTACTATACTTGCCTATCATGGGATAGAGACGACCGAGGACAAAAGCGGCTCGGTCTCTGACTATTTTGGTGTGAGCTTGGAAGTTCAAACGACTATCCATGGTCACACCGAGATATTTGGTCTTCTTTTGCCAGGGAATGGCACGACCGAAAAGAGAAAGGGGGGGAGGCCGCGGAGGGCGGCCTAAGATAAAAAGGACGGCAGAGCTTTCGTCGGGATTCACCTCGATTCTCCATTTCCGAAACCACTCGCCTAGGGCGGTGATAGCGGGTTGGAGTCTCTCAGTGATTCGACTTACTTGCCTATCTGTGGTATAGAGAGCGGTATCGTCCCCAAAGAGGGCTAGATTGGTTACCTATCGTTTTAGGGATATCGTTAGTGTACAGAAGGTACAAGATGGGGGCGAGCACGGACCCTTGCGGGAATCCTGCTTCTATGGGACGGGGGGAAGAGAGAGTGCCTTCGACTTTGTAGCGAAAGCTACGATTCGACAAATACTTAGCTTTTTTTTTTTTTTTTTTTTTTTTTCTAACTACTGGCTACTGTTGTTGGCCGCAGATGGCCTTTACAACTACACGCGGACTAACTTTTGCTGCGGTGCTGCTTGCACTCTTCAGCGAAAAGTTGGGGCGGTTTGCGCAAGGGTGTCCTAGACACGAACCTCGGCTTGGGCAACCGCTCTTAGAAACTAAAATTTGTATCTAACTAAATTTTACCGCCGTTTCGGAAAATAGCAAAGGCGTTCTGAAGAGAAGAAACGGCAAGAAACTCTTCAGCACTCGCCTATTATTATTTAAATCTAACTAGTCGAAGCGCCCGGGTATATTAGTGAACCTAGTATACCCGCGCGCTCGAGTGTGTGTGTGTGTGTTAAAACTAAGCTGTCTAATGTTCCGTCGCCGCCGGCGGCGACGTATTCTGTATATATTTCTATAATCTGTGATCGCGGACGCGAGCGCTGAAGGCGCTTGAGCTTTGAGCCTGCTGGTTATATCATCGTCGGAGTCAATTATGACGTGCCTCGGATATCTAAACGGTCCTAAGGCCCCTCTAATGGGGGCATAGTTGCAAGATTGCCTAATTAGGGGATTGGGGTGGAGGGCTGCCGTCTCAAAGTAGCGTTTAGACGCATCTTTGATGAAGGCTTTTATGGTCGGAAGCTCGAAATCACTATGGAGATCGATGTTACGCATATAGTACGGGGCGCCGACTGCGCCTCGCATAAAGCGATTTTGTAAGACTTGCAAGGAAGTAGTGTTGGTGTGACCAAACGCTACGCTCGCATATGTGAGTATGGGCCGAATACAAGTTTTGTAAAGCGTCACCTTATTTCTAAGAGACATTTTACTGTACTTGTTTAACATTGGCTTAAGACGACCGAGAACAAAGGCTGCTCGATCTCTTACTCTTTTAATGTGGGCTCTGAAATTAAGACGAGAGTCTAAAGTGACCCCTAAATATTTGACCTTTTTAACCCACGGAATGGGTTGGCCATATAGGTGGACTGGGGTGAGTTGCCTTGTGACCTTTACCGATTTTCGGCCCCGGGCGAAGTGCACTGCTGCACTTTTCTCGGGGTTAACCTCGATTCTCCACTTCCGAAACCAATCGCCTAAGGCGTTGGCGGCAGACTGGAGGGCCAGGCTTATACGACGGACGTGTCGGTGAGAACAGTAGAGCGCCGTATCGTCCGCGAAGAGCGCCACATTAACGTTCGAGGGACGAGGTATATCGTTTGTGAATAGGGAATAGAGTAGAGGGGAAAGCACGGAGCCCTGGGGGACACCTGCACCTATGGGGTGGGGAGACGAATGACTTCGTTCTACGCGATAGCGAAAACTGCGATCCCTAAGGAAGTCTCGTAAGATGAGCACGAGACGGTCTGGGACACCGAGATTGTACAGCTTGTAAATCAAGCCGTTATGCCAGACTTTATCGAAAGCCTTCGCTACATCGAAGAAGAGGGCTCCTGTGCTGAACGGCTTAGGGGACCTATTGAGGCCTTGGAGGATGTGCTCCGTTATGCGGTGCACTTGATTGACGCACGAGTGATTAGCTCGAAAACCGAACTGTTCGTCAATCAGAATGCCTTTAGACTGAACGTAGTCTTTCAGGCGAGAAAGGAGGAGTCGTTCATATAATTTCCCCAAAGTCTTTAAGAGACTAATGGGTCTATATGACGTGGCTACGTTACTAGGTTTACCCAGTTTAGGGATACCTATAACGTCAGCTTCTTTCCAAGAGTCGGGAAAGATGCAATTTGCCATGGCCGCATTGAAGATGCTGACCAATAGAAGGAGGAGCTGAGCGGGGAGGATTTTTAGAAGCCTATTTGAGATCCCATCGGCACCCGGGGCCTTTTTGGGTTGTAAGTCTTTGATGATCTTTTCGACCTCAGAGACTGTTACGGGGGGAAGTGAGTCAAGTGGGGGAAGGGCCGCTCTCCGCTCCACTTCCCTGTCCACTTCATCGACGTGAGCTTGGTCAGTGGGTTGTTCGCTGAGCGAACACTGACTTTCTAGCGATTTGGCTAGGCATTCGGCCTTTTCGTCGTCGTCAAATGCGATTGTCGCGTTTGCGTCGACTAAAGGCGGCATAGTACTCACTACGTCGGATTTTAACGCTCGAGCCATCTGATAGTACGCTAAGTGGGAAGGCGATATCTCTTTCATGAGATTGTCCCACTTTTCGTTCCTAACTTCGGCTATTTTTGTCTTTACGGCACGTTGTAAAGATCTGAGCGATGCCCTGTTTACCTCAGACGGATAATTGTCGTACCGTCGAGTAGCCGCGTTCTTAGCTCTCAATAGCAACCTCACGTCCTCCGGCAGATTCCAGCGGAGATTATTCTCTACTGTAATCCGCTTAGAGCACTCCGCTACAGCGGACTGGAGGTGGCTAGTAAGCGCTTCGACCGCTAAACTAACATCGTCGGCTGAGACAATATTGTCCGGGATCCTATTTAGGTGGGGCGAGTCTATTTTTCCTAGGTTTTCACCTCGACCACGTCTTTAACGGACGGATGACCGTCGGTTGGGGACCCTAGTCGTAAGAGAACCGGCCTATGGTCAGATGTAAGCTCGTGTAACACCTCTATGGAATGCAGCCTTAAGGCTACGTTCTTAAGAAGTGCTATGTCAAGTACGTCAGGTCTATGTGTCACTACTTCGGGAAAGTGGGTCGGAGAGATGGGCGCAATAACATCGAAACCTAACGGGTCGACTAGGGCCTCTAGTCGTTTGCCGTTTAGCGATGTTGAATGCGAATTCCATCGCTTATGTTTGCAGTTTAGGTCGCCTGCTAATACAACAGCGTTACCTAAGTCAAACAGCGTTTTAAGATCGCTTTGTAATATCACCTTTGTAGGTGACAAATATACAGAGGCCAGTACTATGGGACTGTGCCCTGTCATCGCTATCCGGATAACCGACGCTTCTAAATTTTCTAACGGAGGAGTGTCGATAGGTACGCAGTGCAGAGATCTTTTATAATAAATGAGCGTTCCTCCCTTACAGGTGGGCCGATCATTTCTAACCAGTGCGTAGTTTGCGATCTTAGGACCCCTACGCTTTGGTTTAAGAAAAGTCTCTTGCACTAAAAGTACATCGATCTCGTGCGTTTTGAGAAATTCTGATATTTCATCGCGCTTTGCCTGAAGGCCGTTTGCGTTCCAGAACGCAATCGATATAGAGCGCGGTTTTATTCTACTTGGGGCTACTAAAGGCCCCATCAATAGAAATTTTTTAATTTTTTGGGGCAAAGTGCTCTAAAGCACTTAGCAGGGCTGCGTGCTCAAGCACGGCCGAAACTCGTTGCGTCGCCGATGACGCATTGCGTATTTTATTCGCTAAAAGCGAAATTTCCTCAATGTTTATAACATTGAGGAGTTCTAGCACCACATTTAGGTCGGCTAGAACGTCCGCGGACGCTAGCGACGGGCTAGGTACCGCTTTAGTAGTTTGTGGCGCGGGCGGGGACAACGGGGCCAATTTCCGCGCCGGGGGGGCAGGAGTCGCCTTAAGGGAGGCTCCTGACTGAGATACGGGGGGACGGGGAACTGCCTTTTGCGCTGGTGCAGCAAACTGCGGCAGCAAAGGGGCAGACTTATTATTTGTGACTGGCAGAGAAGGATATTGCCGCTCTGAGTAAAGTGCGGGCGTTCTCGCCTTAAGAGGGGTGGGGGGGGCCTTATTTGCCGCCGCCGCATATGAACGGGGAGCCTTAGGGCACCCGCGATAATTCGCAGGGTGGCCCGCCATGCCGCAAAGGACACAACTTGGAGGCTCGGGGTCGTCCCTTTTCCTCTGACAAAGGGCTGTGCCACCATGATCCTGTAGGCACTTAACGCAACGGGGAAAGCCGTTGCAGTTTTTGGCCGAGTGACCATAATTTTGGCAGCGATGGCACTGCCCTGGGTATGTTCTTTTGTTTGGTTGTTCGACAACCAAACCAGACAATTTGCAAATCTCCTTTACGGAGAAGATTCGCTTGCCTTCTGTGGTGAAATTTAGAACCACCAAAACTAAGTTTAGTGGCCTTTTCGAACGACCGCCGATCATGCGGTGGACGGCGTTAACCGGATAACCTTGTGAAACAAGGTCGGCCTTAATTTCGGCCACCGGTATTTCATGCGGGAGGCCGCGAATTACCACGCGTAATTCTCGCTCGTCCTCAAGCGCGTATGTATGATACGGGAAATTTTTATCCCGTAACAATTTGGTTAGACCACGGTGGTCATCTGACGACTGAACCTGGATTTTAATCCCTAGTTCGCCCATATTGGATGCTTTCAAGAAATTAATTTTCTTGTCCGACATCAATGTGGCTACGTGGTTCCACACTTTTTTATCGTGTAGAACGATCGCTGGAGGTAATTTGCGCCTAGCCTGTCCGTTATCGGCAACGGACGGCCCTACTGGGGGCTGAGACGGCAGGGGGGCGGGGGCGACAGAGGAGGAAGCTAATGCCGTCTCACTCTTGTCGGACGCGGCCGACGGCGATATCCCTATCTCGCTCGCGGGACGGGGGGCGCGGTTTCTGGCAGCGCGCTTGCGCGGAGGTTTCGCGGCGGTCGGGCTTCCAGGAGCCGGGACCGGCGACCTCTTGCCTGAGGAACGTTTTGTTCCTCGGGCCTTGCCGGATCCAACGACGGTAAAAGACTCCGAGTCCGATACGCGAACGCGTGAATGCGAGCGAGACCTAGTCGGTGAAGACTCGATCGAGCGAAAACGCGACGGCGTGGCGGTCTTGGAGGCCACATCTGACTCGTCGGACGAGTCAGCCTGAACGGGAGTGGAGCGCGGTAGAGGCGACGACGGTATAACCAGCGGCGGCTCAGGCTCGACATCGATAAACGCCGCATGTTCCGGTGACATGGGCGAGAGGGGGAGGCTGCGTTGAGCTTTAAAGCTCCGGGCCACCTCCGGAAACTTTTGGTCTAAAAAGGCCAAAAGTTCCCGGAGTAGGCCCCCGCCGCTGTCCTCGACCTCCTCCATCGCCTCTAAGGCGATGCGTGGATGCTTTGTCGAATTAGCTTTCTAACCGCTATGGATAGAGAGCGTGTGCCTGGCGTGTTCCCTGGCCGGTGCGTCCCAGTGCAAAGTGCAAAGCACGATGCGTGGGGTGATCCTGATAGTCCTAATCTCCGGGCGTAGTGCAATGCGTGGGAGATCCTAGACGTAAACTATTGAAAGTAAGGGTGTAGCGTACTGAAAAGTACTCACTACACCGACGGAACGAATTGACAGTCCTGAAAAGGACTGCGAAACGAGAATGCAACTAGCTGCAACAAACAACAACGTTCGCGGGCTCGATCGCCAAGGCGAGAGCAAAACCGGGCGAAAAACTATGCGCGGGCAGCTGTAGTTGCACGCGACGCGACGCGATACCGTTACCGAGCGAATACTGCTCAAACACGTGAGTGCGAGCGAGAAAGTATTCGGAGCGAGCGAGAGAGCGATAGAGAGCAGTCAGGAGACACCGAGACGTGTGCTCGCGGACCGACGCTCAGCGCGAATGTGTGTGTTGTCAAATACTTAGCTTTTTTTTTTTTTTTTTTTTTTCTAACTACTGGCTACTGTTGTTGGCCGCAGATGGCCTTTACAACTACACGCGGACTAACTTTTGCTGCGGTGCTGCTTGCACTCTTCAGCGAAAAGTTGGGGCGGTTTGCGCAAGGGTGTCCTAGACACGAACCTCGGCTTGGGCAACCGCTCTTAGAAACTAAAATTTGTATCTAACTAAATTTTACCGCCGTTTCGGAAAATAGCAAAGGCGTTCTGAAGAGAAGAAACGGCAAGAAACTCTTCAGCACTCGCCTATTATTATTTAAATCTAACTAGTCGAAGCGCCCGGGTATATTAGTGAACCTAGTATACCCGCGCGCTCGAGTGTGTGTGTGTGTGTTAAAACTAAGCTGTCTAATGTTCCGTCGCCGCCGGCGGCGACGTATTCTGTATATATTTCTATAATCTGTGATCGCGGACGCGAGCGCTGAAGGCGCTTGAGCTTTGAGCCTGCTGGTTATATCATCGTCGGAGTCAATTATGACGTGCCTCGGATATCTAAACGGTCCTAAGGCCCCTCTAATGGGGGCATAGTTGCAAGATTGCCTAATTAGGGGATTGGGGTGGAGGGCTGCCGTCTCAAAGTAGCGTTTAGACGCATCTTTGATGAAGGCTTTTATGGTCGGAAGCTCGAAATCACTATGGAGATCGATGTTACGCATATAGTACGGGGCGCCGACTGCGCCTCGCATAAAGCGATTTTGTAAGACTTGCAAGGAAGTAGTGTTGGTGTGACCAAACGCTACGCTCGCATATGTGAGTATGGGCCGAATACAAGTTTTGTAAAGCGTCACCTTATTTCTAAGAGACATTTTACTGTACTTGTTTAACATTGGCTTAAGACGACCGAGAACAAAGGCTGCTCGATCTCTTACTCTTTTAATGTGGGCTCTGAAATTAAGACGAGAGTCTAAAGTGACCCCTAAATATTTGACCTTTTTAACCCACGGAATGGGTTGGCCATATAGGTGGACTGGGGTGAGTTGCCTTGTGACCTTTACCGATTTTCGGCCCCGGGCGAAGTGCACTGCTGCACTTTTCTCGGGGTTAACCTCGATTCTCCACTTCCGAAACCAATCGCCTAAGGCGTTGGCGGCAGACTGGAGGGCCAGGCTTATACGACGGACGTGTCGGTGAGAACAGTAGAGCGCCGTATCGTCCGCGAAGAGCGCCACATTAACGTTCGAGGGACGAGGTATATCGTTTGTGAATAGGGAATAGAGTAGAGGGGAAAGCACGGAGCCCTGGGGGACACCTGCACCTATGGGGTGGTGCACCTATGGGGTGGGAATACTTAGCATTCTGTTCGGTTTCTATATATACTCATCGACAGAAGAAACTTTGATAGCGCGATGTAGGAAGCGTGACGTCAGCCTTGCTTGTGACGGTATGATATGATCCGCTACAGGGTATTTATGTATTTTGTAGTTATTTATTTATTTTTTAATTTATACGTGACTATGTGTAGTTTTTATTCGTATTCTATGTATATATCCTTATTTCAGTTTTTGTATCAATTTAGCACATCCTTTCATTTCATTACTTTAAATTTGTCTATCAATACCAACATAGGTTATCTCGTAGAAATCGCCATCTGGCGATAAGATTGCCTGCTGTACATGTTTTTTTTTTTTTTTTAATATTATTTATTCAATATGTTTGTGTTTTGTTCTGTGCAATAACGGATATTTGTATTGTATTGTATTGTATTGAAGTCGGTGGTGGCCGAGGAGTTAAAATTTCACTTCACATCCCAAGTGGCGGAGGTTGGAACCTCGGGTCGGCGTGTACCAAAGTCGTATGTGAAGTCCACAATCCGCACTGGGCCCGCGTGTTGACTATGGCCCAAATCACCCTCGCTAGGGTAGGCCGTGCCCCAACAGTGGGGACGTATGAAGGCTGGCAAGGTATTGTATTGTATGACATTCATAAAAGTTCGAATGAACATAAACTATTATTATTAATTTATTACCCAGGTAATCACTTGATATTTAGAAATATCACATTAAAGTTGATATTTTTCAAGAAATCCGCTATCTTAAATATAACTATAAAATCTTTTTAACAAAAAACCAACCGGCTTCAAAAAGATACACTAAAAAAGTAAAAAATAATTACTTATTTCCAAAAATCTGATCTGAAGAACAGTTTGAAGTTAGTGTCTATGTATATACTTAACAGTTTATGACACACTTCACTTTCATGACACCAACTTCAAACTGTAATTCAGATCAGATTTTTGGAAATATGTAATTATTTTGAACTTTTTAATAAGTTTTTATTTTTTACTTTAGAGTGATGAATTGAATTTTGTCGGACACTAAAAACATCGATACTCGTAACAAAATTTTATACAATCATCAACATAAAAGGCGTTTCACCAGTTCCAAATTATCTCCAATTATTTTTTTAGGTAACTCGGAAGTATACCCTTTTAAATAAAAAAATAATTTTGAAGATTCGTCTATATAATATGACGGAGTTATGCCCGAATATACATTAAAAAAAAATATAAACATCCGAATTGAGAACCTTTGAAGTCTGTTAAAAAATAAGCACTAAGAGCCAACTACCAGTTTTTATTGCTAAAATAAGAATCAGGCAATCGAAAACTATATAGTTATACTATAATTATATGTATGTACAAGGCAATTTTGATGAAGACCAGAGATCAAACAGATTATCAGGTGTACGATTAAATTTTTTTTATTTAAAACATTTATTGTATTTTAGTTTATTTGTATTATTGATAGTGTTTTTAAAAGAGTAACTATCGAGTTTCTTGCCGGATTCTTCTCGGTAGAAATCAACAACATTGTGAGCCGGCGGGAAGGTGGGAGGGTTCAAAAAATAATATTTTATAACTTTGACGATTCAAAAGTGATTGTAAAATCCTTATTTGAATAAACCATTTTGACTTTGACTTTGACAGGTGATTCTTGTATATACAGAATAAGTGGATTAATTACAACCAAGATTTAAGTGTAGTAGGTACCTAAGTAGGTAATACTTGGTAGAACATAAGAATATCTGTTGTAGGTACCGAGTAATTGTTTTTACCGTAGTAGTGGGTAGACTTTGAGCCATTTTAGTACATTCTGTGTGCTTCATCTTTTGTATAGAATTGCCGTCAATAATATTACAGGCATCGTTGCAAAGTTTCGAAATATTATTTGACGAGGAAGGATAGATTTGCGGGACAAGATCCCTAGCCCCTATTATTTTTTGTGTACCGACAATTATAATGCAAAGTCAATATTATAAGATGCGTATGTACCGAATTCACTGCTTATTGTATAAATAACACGAATTTTTTTGACGACATGTTTTATTAATAAATATACCTACAGGTCTGCAGTGTGTCAGTTTTCTGTTAAATTTCATAGTTCAAAAGTTTCTAAAAGTTAATTGTAGTTTTTCATACAAATGGTTTAAAAAAAGATTTCTAGTTAATTAAAACATTTTACAAGATTTTGGAAAACGACATACAGAGATAGGTATTCGGCTTGGGATTATGACTAATGTACATATATGAGACAATAAACCGATATTAAGTTTTAAATAGGTATCTATAGGAAGACTACAAACATCTTAAAGATATTAACTATCAACTTGAGTATTAATTATGCCCATTAAAGCCTTTTGCTGTCATAAAAAATACAAAAGACCTTTCAGTATCAACTGATAACACTCCAACATTTCCAACTTCATTAATAGTATAGGTAGGTAGGTATACATGAGACGAATGGAACCGAGAAATCATTCCTTTCATTCATTCAACCAGACCAGCTACGTCGCAAAATCTGCTGCCAATCGTTTGCTAGATCCCGTCCAATGAACCCCTCGATAACACTTGGATAACTCACAGCAAGGTCAACACACTGTGTATTCCCATTAAGCACACTGTGATGAATATATTATAATAGTAGTTGGTTTGATGTACCTAAGTGGCATTATTGTATTCGACACACATACACTGGTGGGTCTGGGCGGACTGGTTTGTTGTCGGAGCACCCCACTTATTCCGTTCATTGAATTAGAGGCGCCTGCGTTTTCGGCCAATCTCTATTTAAATATTTGGGGCCGAAAGTTTTTATTTTTTGTTTTTTATTGTTCTTATCTTTCTCTGCGCTAGTGAAATTTTTAAGTACTTTTTTATAATTACATGCAATGAAAAACTAAATAGATATTTTATTTATAAGGCTTTCGATATAAGCAGCGATCGTCCGGTTCGACTGCACGTGTGTAAAAAAATAAAAAATTTAACATAATTATAAAAAGTATTACACTCAATTTTAAACCTTCAAGTCATAATACAAAAACATTTTTAAGTGCGATGCCCACATCATGATAGGGTGTTGTAAGTGAGCTCTTTGGCTGAACTGGTCTTCGCTTATTACATTTAAACTGGTGCGTACTGATAAACTGTGTTAACGCTTATCTACTTGAACTTAAGATATATAATTAATCCACTGCGAGTATAAAATGTTGCATTTAATAATGAGTACTATGCAATCTCCCAATGCTAGCCGCGCCGGCTCACAGTCAGATTTAACAAAAGTTAATTTAAGGGATTTAAATCATTTGAAACTAGATGAAAAATTAATACTCACAAAACGCAAAAAACTTGACTACGAGTCAGACAGCGAATTAAGACAAGACATAAGTCGGGACTTTGCTAAACTTAGAAAAGAATTTATGTCCATTTGAACTGACAGCACTAAGCAGCTAAATAAAAACCCATTCACCCTCTGTTACGACATTTCTCAAATAAAAGACGAAATGTCTCGAAACCGTTTATTATTGAAAATATAATCGCTCAACAAAACAAAATTAATACAGATCTAGCTGAACTTAAATCGCAAACTACACGCACGGAGACCAAAATACAAGAATCAGAATCTCGACTCACCGCTTTGACAGTTTCTTTATCATAACCATAAGCAGAAAAATCATATTTCAACTATGAAAACTTCCACTCAGAGTTTCACGACCGCATCCAACGTGAAAAAAATATAATATTGGTTGATATTTCCAAACCCAAAAACGATGAAAAGGATATGAGACATGCCTATGCTAGTGCCGAAGTACAAAATATACTGAAACAAATATCACAAGACTGCTCTTAACCTTTTGAAATTACGCGTTCAGGCAATATTCTACTGATAAAAGCCGACCCATCAAAGTATGTTTTGATTCTGCAACGACTGCTAAAATAATTTAAATAAATAAAAAACCAAAGAATGTACCTACAAACCTAAAATCCGAATTAACTGAGAGACAGAAACTTAAAAAGAACTTAACTATAAAATACATAAAAGGCATTCCGAAAATAGTAGAAATGCCGAAAAACTAGATAAAATTATTTTAAATCCTACTTAAGACGCCACAGACACAGGCAAAAACATAACCTACCAAATTTAAGATAACTACCACAGAATTCTTCCATAAAGATATTTTTTGCCAATGGGTGGAATATTATTAAACCTGGCAAATTTAACGAGTTGAAATGCATTTCAAAACAATTCTCAATCAATCACATGTTATTTTTCTAACCGAGACGTGGATAAAACAGTGGAATATTATTAAACCTGGCAAATTTAACGAGTTGAAATGCATTTCAAAACAATTCTCAATCAATCACATGTTATTTTTCTAACCGAGACGTGGATAAAACAGATTTAGAAGCAAAATCTTTACACTAACCTGATTATATTCACTACTACAACTATAGAACTGATATGAGAGGAGGTGGCGTATCCATGTATGTACACTACTTATAGTAGTGTATAAACCAGGAGATTAGATAGATATAATTGGTCCAAATTTCTTGACGTAAATGAAAATCAGCTACAAGAACACAAAAGAGCTAACTTCAAATAAAGCTACTAACGTTTATAACAATGAACAAAATATGTAAAAAAAATAGTACATGTGATTGCAAAACCACTAGCACATTATTAGATCATGTAGCTTGTAATCTTAAAGGGAAAGCATATCATTTTATTCTTATTAAATCTCTACTGTCAAACTATACTCAAATATACTTTGACATAGCACATCAAAGAGTAAAGAAGTATAAGCAAAAACTAGAATAAAGTGCTATTGACTACATTGGTTTGTTCAAAACAATATCGGAACCGCAAAAATACAATTAAGGCTGTTAATCAAATCTAGAAAACCAAATAACGGCGATCAGAAAAAATAAGGTAAAGAACACAAAAGTTATAAACCTGCAAGAAGACTGGATAGTAAGCAGTTAGCTAGCGATATACTGCAAAAATAACATAACAACAACATAGCGTCCTCATATTGCAAGAAAATCTACTCACATATTTGTCTACTATCATTATATAAAAATCATTGATGAATTCAAGATACTAATCCGAGTGCAGGCATTGATAAAATTAATACTAAGAGCATTAAATGTATTCAGGAAATAACTTCAGGTGACCTTGCCAGCTGTATAAATAATCTTGATAAGGGTGTTTTCCCGGACAGTCTTAAATAGCAAAAATATTTACCATTTTCAAATCAGATGACAAAGCTGACCCGGGAAATTACCGTCCCATTTCAGTTCTGCTAGTTATATCCAAAATATATCAGAAGATCACACACAAACGCATAAATGATTACCTTACCAAAATCGACTATTTTTCAAATGTTAATTCGGGTTTCGTTCTAAATCAAATACTCTTTCGGCAACGATAAAACTAAAATTAAAAGCAACATTGACATTAAAAACTTGGCGTTCGGCGTTGTTATAGATCTGAAAAAGGCTTTTGACACGGTTAGTCATGATAGTTTGCTTTAAAAACTAAACGCCGTTGGTATAACTGGGACAGCACACAAAGTCATATCTTCAAATAGATACCAAATTGTAAAAATAGGAAATAATGAGAGTAGCCCTGGAATGATTACTTGTAGCGTACCACAGGGTTCTGTTCTAGGGCCCCTTCTCTTTCTTGTCTACATAAATAATATACAAGTTATTCAACTTAGGGGACATTTAACTTTATACGCGCACGATACATGCCTTTTCTATTTTGGTCATTCTTTTAATTCTTATACGTCATAAGCGTTTGCAGATGCATGGACTGATGAGTTTTACGCAACCGACAGAAAGCGGTGCGCTTTTTTGTTGGATCGCCTGTGGGGCAGATAAACAGCATCCTGAAAGCACCGGAAAATCGGTGGGACTGCCCAATGATGGAGCGTTGGACGCGGTGACACAGTCGCTCTAATGTAACCGCTATTTAGCTATTATTTTATTTTTATTTTACTAACACTAGTTTTAAGTTTTTGTAACTAACACTATGAGCTTATTTATTTTAAAAAAACTTATATTACTATAATATTAAAAACATCGTTAACAATGCAAATAATGATTTGGAAATATTATCAATTTGGTTCTTCTTCAAAAACGGGCTATATCATTTTTCATGCTAAAAAAAACAAAATAATTGAAAACCACGCTCCCACAGTAATTAACGGTAAGATAAATTACTATGGAGAAGAGAAATACCTAGGGTTAATATCAGATAGCAAATATACAGAATAAAATCTAAAATAGCAGCTTGGTCTTAAAATGGGGTCTTTACGGGGTATTGTTAATGTCTTTCTAAAAATGTAAGATAACTATCCTAAATTCTGTTGTTAAGCATCTAGATTATCTCATAGGGATTTGGGGATGATCTGGCATATCAAACTATTTTTAATAATCTTCAAAGGGTACAAAATAAAATAATTAAGGTTCTACTACTACTTAACTCCTATTTCTAAACTATTGTGTATTGTGTTGATCACCATGTACAAGGCTCTGGCAGATAGCATAGTTTCTTATGGATTAAGTAGTTATGGGCGCACCTTTAAAAACATATTTAGACCAAATTTATAACTTGCAAATTAAAATCTTAAAGCTAATTGTTCATCCAAAAATAAAACAGAAATATAGCGAAGATCCTTTAGGATTATTTAAGTATTGTGGATTTACATATTCCCGTTCACAAAAAGGTTAAATTTCACTTATTGATCGAGCAATGCTTTAGGACGGAAATTTTAATCCCAATTAGTCACTCCATAACCACAAGAAACGTCACCAATCAAAAACTAACTTTGCCGAAATTTAAAATTTTTTACGGGAAAAGAACGTCCGAATACCTAATTCCTTAACTAATAAACAAATTACCTACTAAAATAAAAAATGAAATAACTCACAAAAAAATAAACCTTTTACTAAAAAAATATTACATAAATCAATAAGTCAAACTGGAGGAAGCTGTATTGAGAACACTTTTACCCATTTAAATATGTGTGTGTACTTCTTATCGCCATGTTTTTATACCTATACAAGCCCAACGCACACGGAGTAATTTTATATATCAATATAAATTATTATAGGAAGGCGTATTACGATTTATTTTCAATAGTAAACTTTAAATTACCGCTTACGCAGCTATAATATATATCAGCAATTTTGTATAGAGAAATATATTTTGGTATATTAATATAATGTTGTGGCTACGTCTGTGACGCGCCAAGTATTAATGTAAACATCGAGAACCATACTATCTAGATAAATTTAAGTTAAATTTTAAGATAGTATTAAGATATTATGTAAACTTCATATAATATATTAAATAAATAAAAAAAAAATTCAAAGAAGCTTCTGAAGTTGTATTCATGAATATTAAGCATTTATACATATATGCGACATGTATACTAACAATGAAAATAGACACCAAAAATATTTTACAGCCATTCTATAAGGTATAGGCATGCTCCTGAATCACAACTTTGGACAACGCAAGTTCACACAGAGAGCGGTCCACGACACTTAAACAGATGACAATTTTGAATACAAATGACTAAATGACGTTATAATCACGGTCCATGAACTTTAACCTAAAATAATCCAACTGAAACAAACTCACTGCAATCAACCACAGTCCACAGATCGTAGCAAGATATATACTTTTTCTCGTAGTTGTACGTAAGCTTTTAATTTCTTGGACCACCGATCCGTTTGATTTTATACGATAAAAACAAACCAACATAAGCCGTAGTTTTTTGTTGTCGTGGAGACGGACCGTTACCGCAATCTCTCTTCTACAGATGAATAAATTAATAAATCATAATAAATACTTAAATAACCTCTTATATAAAGCTTATTTTTTATTATTTAATGAAGATTTAAAGACGGTTAATGGTTTACCACTTTTTTATTTTTGTTTTTGGCATCCGAATTAGATAGATGATAAGAAAAAAAAAACTTATTTTTATCCAAAGCTTTTATCACTAGTTTAAGCCGTTTAGGCCGAAGCCTAAAAAAATTTCGACCCTTATTGGGACAAAAGCATTAAGGCCGAAACAACTCAAACTCTACAAGTCATTCGTTCAACGACGCATGCGTTGTACCAAGACCAACTAGTCTGGTAGACGCTCCGTTAGCTTCCATTCCTGTGATTTCATTCTAGTTATAGCCGGCATCAAAGGCAGACATAGTTTTATACTCAATTTATTAATTTAAATAAATAAAAAAATGGAATTCGTTGGCAAGAAATACAAGATGACGTCATCAGAAAACTTCGACGAGTTCATGAAGGCGATTGGTAAGTTATTTGTTACCTTATTACTAACAAATATTAAGAAGAAAATCAATGCCGGCCGGCATTTTACATGCCACGCGTTTTTTTATTTATTGCTTTTTACCGGTCTTTTGAAAGTTTTTTTTTTTATTATAAATGTAGACACTGGTTGTTTAACTTTTAAAGTTTAAACAAGGTAAGTATGTGTACAAACGTTTAACTTGAGTTATTAAGTTATACATATCTACCTATATACTTCCATTAGCTCTTATATTTTTGTAAATGTATTTACATGTCTGGCATTTTTTTGTATAAATTCTCCGTTTTAGAATTGGAATAAATTTATCTACCTACAAATAGATATGTAAAGACGCAAAATAGGTCCTTATAATTATAATATCTACCCTACCTAATTATGAATGAAGGAAGGTCGCTGAGGTATACCTACCTCAGGTAGGTATACCTCAGCGACCTTAGGGCATAGAGTTAGAATTTTCATATAATTAGGGTTGCGCAATTAAATTAAAAAATATTATTCCATCGGTAAAACGGTGAAACTGTCACATCCATACATCTATCACAGATTATACCTACTTGATAAAACATAACGAACTTGTAAGTATAAAAATATCAAAGACTATAACTATAAAGGAGATACTATTATCGAACTACCTACCTAGTTTTAGAAATGCAGAAAGTATGAGAAAAATACACTGTCCTTACTGAAAAAATCAGTTATAAAACCTAGGTAGGTACCTATCATGTAAACAAGTATACCTACTACATAGGTATATACTATATACACACGTTTCTAAAACTAAACTTCGATTCAAGTATGAGAAATGGTATGAAAGTTTGAAATATTCCTTAAGAGGATCGGATTCGCGGCGTGTCGCAGCGCGCTTTAAACAAACGAATTTCCCACTTTTTTGACAATTACAAATCTAACACCATGACATTTTTAAGACGTGCTCTAGGATTCTAGGTCTGCAGTGTGCCAGTTTTCTATTAAATTATAAAGTTTAAAAGCTATGCAGGATTCTAGTTTTTCATACAAATTATCTCAAATAAGTTTAAACGTTTATAAACACTTTTTATGTCCAAAAAAGAAATTATGCCTATGAACCCAGTTCTTAGTTATGGAAAAATAAATCCAACGGGTTTTTTTTTTAAATCATGTCAAAACTATAAGGTTCCATTAAATATCAACTTTTTACAAAATTTAACACTAATATATTATTAATAATTTTCAAGTGTGTTGAAAACAGTTGTATGACACTCCTGAGCTCTGCTCAATACACACTCGGCTGAATTTTACACCCTAGCCTTCGGTTCGGGCTGCAACCTACAACCGCGCCTGTAATGGGCAGCGTAGGTCATTTGTATCATAATCTAATGTTAATTGATATAATTAGCCATAGAAGAGTACGATTCATAGTTGGTAGTATAGAAAATTCTAATAGGAAAAGTGAGTGTCGCCAGGCACGCGAAATACCAATACAATCAATCGTAGGGAAGGTAAGCAGGGCCTAACCAATTTAGTAATGAGAAGTAGCCAGAGAAGATTTAATGTGGGGTAGGCAACAAAGAGTAGGTTATTAAATCTTAAGGTGAATGCGATTCAAATTTTTCCCATAATTATCTACTTTTAAATATCTATAATCAGTGAACGACATGTCTATAACTATAAATACACTCAAAATGCGTTATTATCATCATAAATCGCTATTTACCATAGTCGCAAAAAGCGTGTATGTTTATAAAATGCTATTGAACTAATAAATAATTACCACAGTTTTTTTTTAAATTTTATTTATTTAAAAAAAATACTATTGAATTTCATGTTTGATTCTTCTCGGTAGAAATTAACATTTGTGAACCGAATTTCCAAATATATTATTTCATAACTTTGACGATTTATAAGTGTAATTTAAATAAAATAATTGACTTTGACTTCAATAAAATTTGGTTTTTAAATTATTAACTGGCATTTTATGGATATTAGATATTCTTTGCCACTGAAGTCAATAGCTGTACAATAACGCAGTTTATATTGTAACTCCCTTGTAGGTAACCGACCGCATTGCATTGCAATAAAGGTGCAATTGACGCAAATTTCTCCATAAGAATTTTGTTAAGTTTAAATATCTGTCATGGATCATAAATTGATATTTCTTATCTAGGCGCAAAAACCATATTCATTTTTAA
Source organism: Apoda limacodes (assembly GCA_946406115.1). Classification (NCBI taxonomy): domain Eukaryota; kingdom Metazoa; phylum Arthropoda; class Insecta; order Lepidoptera; family Limacodidae; genus Apoda; species Apoda limacodes. Next base: position 18,610,657 of record OX291559.1, read on the forward strand.
AATGCCAGTGACTTATGATTATTAAACAGAGTTTTTATTAAAATAATTAAATGTATAAATTCAGTAAAAACTCTGATCATTTATTAATTTATTAAAATTTTTAAAAATGTATAAAATATAAAACGATATATTATAATACCTTATACTTAAATAATGCATTTTTGATGCGATTTTAAAGTCTTAATAAAATAAGGTAGTAGTACTTTTTGAACAATGGCTTTGTTTTTCATGTTGGTTAATAAAAATCATACTTGTTCAAAAACCGTAACGATTATCAAACTTTTTTTTTAAAATGATTTAGACCTACTAACGCTAAAATAATGAATCCATTAGATATTTCATTAAAAATGTACCTAGTTTGCATTAAAGTGCAACAAACTTATATGACCCGGTGGTCACAAATCAGAACTACAGTCGCCATATTAAAATAATGTGAACTTACAGCGACCAAAATTTGATCAGAAGGTCAGAAAAGTTTGTTGTACTTTATATAACCTACCGAAATGTACTTATCTCACAACTTTATACTTTTTATACTTAATAACAAATTTATGTTTTAAGAAAAAAGAAACTAATAGAAAATAGTTTTTGCTCTATCGTAAACACTTTTAATATATTAGTATTTTTTATCCCATCTATTCGAAAACCGTTGATTGGTTGGAATATTATTTATAATTATTCGAAAAACGTTGATTGGTTCTTTAACGAAAGCGAGCTAAGTATATCTTCGCCAAGAAGCTTTTACCCAGGCACGGCATAAAGCTCGTTTTATTACTTTTTCGCATAGAGGAAGGAGGAAAAGTGATGACGCACAATGCTCAGGCGGCAGCGTACCTATATTGAAAAGAAAATAGCGTTCTTCGAAATATTATTTGCCTCGCTAGTGAAATAAGGTGCGTTCTGTTCACTGCTTGAATGTGTTTAATGTCATTTTCCAGCCAAGTTTAAAAGACATAAATGTTGTGTGACACACTGTGCAAATCCTGGCTCATTCTCTTTGGTTGGATTATTGACATTTAACGCATAGTGTGCATAATGTCGTTCAACAAAACGCCACTATAATATATGTATTCTATTCCATAAGGAAGGGCAGCATCCTTGATTTCGCTGTATGCGGGCTTTTAAATTGAAGGAGTCAAGTTCTATTTGCCAGTTATTTGTTAGTGAAGTATCAAAATCAATTCCATTGACCACAAAGTTTATTGACCTCTGCCCTTTTTCTCTATATTTTAAATCTTTAAGTACACCTATTTAATATAATAATAAAATGTTATGACTTTAGTTTATAAAGTAATGTCTAAGTTAATAAATTTGAAATATTTGACTGCTTATAGAAAGAAAATATGATTACTTATAAAGATAATATGAATTTTGGCCATGCAAATCCTGAATGATACCTGGGTACTATATTTTATAATCTGGGTATAACATGGTAAAATTAAAAGTGACCCTTCACTGGTATTTTCAGGATTTTTAAAAGTACCTTCAACCCTGAGACAGTTAAAATCTAATACCTTTAAACGAGCAATTATTGTATATATTTATATAATCTAAATCTCGGAAACGGCTCCAACGATTTTATGGTATTTAGTATGCAGGAGGTTACGGGGGAGATAAATCGCTCTAGCTAGATTTCATTTTTAGAAAACGTTCAATCTGTGTTTTCCTGACTTTTCCTGACACCTATTGGCGAGTAGTAATACTATAATTTTTACCGACACAGCAACATTAAAGCTACTTGACAATAGATGACGTTGTTAAAAAAAAGCAAGCAGAACTCGATCTTCCCGGTATACTGGTTATAAAAGTTTGAATCAAACAAAAGTGAGGAATTAAATCACGTAGGTAATACCGCGAGGCATCTTATAGTGGATTTTACACATAAGGTTTCCATGCGACCGATCCACTCACGGGCAATATGGCCGGGGCTTATACTGATGTGATGTGGTGTGACGCAGAAGGTCAATTCAGTTTGTTAGCAATTGAATTCCATGTTGTATCAAGGAGTGGTCGTAGGAATTACTTTCCGATAATCGAATCTAGCTTAGGTGGAGCTGCGGGTAAAACTGGTTAAATATAAAAACAACATTAAGTCAAGGAAGACGCCGATCAACTTATCACTTATTTACAATGGCTGTTTGTTTAACTTATTCTAATGAAGTTTGCTATAGCAAGCTATAGTTCGTTTATTATCGGTTATAGTTGTTCTCACGGGATTTTTGGGATAAAAACTATCGTATGTCCTTCCCCGGGACTCCAGACTATCTCCATACTATCTTCATCTAAATCGGTTCAGCGGTTTAAGCGTGAAGAGGTAACAGGCAGACAGACAGTTACTTTCGCATTTATAATATTTAATGTAACAAAATGAAGGTACTTGTACAGTAGTGCCTGTCGGTTCAATTTATTTCCGAGTTTTTAAGCTAACTTCATTTTAGATTTCAACGAAATCGATTCAGCGGTTGTACCGTGAAAAGGTAACTAACATACTAACACATTTACAAACTTTTACAATTATATTAGTAGACTAAATTTACTTTCAACGAATATTAACTGATCTACCCGTACGGCGTTTCGACGTGACGGAATAGAGCCCAGCGGTCTCAACCACTAAGGAAAAATATACTCCGTAAGAATTTCCGTGTTCGCGCGCTGCCCATCCCAACGTCGCGCGACGCATCTTCAAGCCGCCCTTAGTACTAACTAGTACCTACCTACCTAAAAGCATATTTGATCACAGTCATACAGTCATCGCAGTATTCCAAAATTCACAATTACAGTGATAACACTAGCATCAGCTTCAATGTTAACTAAATCATTATTTTTATCGGAAATCGTCAACTAAACAAAATGACTTAATTAAGTAACATTATTTATAGCACACATGCTGCTAACCTAATAAATAATCTACGTGATTTACATACATAACAATCAGTAAAACAGATCGACTTTTATAAGCAATAAACTATTATTAAGTTGTTGCGATTTCCACACATTGCTGATAGTATTACAGTATTTTCCTTTACTTATTTAACTGGTTATTATTTGATGTGTCGGTATACTTTTATGTTAAAGACTGATTTTCCTCCTTCTTTCTTCTTCTTGAATTATTAATAATGCGAATCTACTTAGGGCGAAATAAATAATTATTATTTGAACCTCCCTATTTATCAGATTGCCTCGACATTATGAATATTGCCATTTAGTTTTTGGGGAATCTGATAATACACAGGTTGAACATTGCACGGGTGCAAGGAAAAGTTTGATGTTTGACACCACGGCCCCAAAGTTTCAAATGACAAAGCAAAAGACAAAATTTTCGGCTCATTTAACTTTGTTCTAAGATGGCAGGTATAGATGTTGTAGTAAGAAATTCGAGATCGACATATTAAATCATTTATGGTGCTGACACGATAAGAACTTCCTGCGCTCTTTATACATGAAAGACCTTGATGTCCAAACTGGTCTGCACTTTTACCACAAGGACTGTTATGCATGTGGTTTTCAAATTTTTGCCCAAAGACGTAAGCATATTGCAATACGTAGTGCCACCGGATCCAAAATCTATCCTTAATTTTGAAAATGGAGCGCGCTTAACCAATATCCAGATTCTCTCTCTGACACTGCAAGACGTTCAATAGTATTTGATAAATCTTGTAATCACCGAGCATGAGTTGATTTCAGCAGAGATAAATCCCGTGATCTTTGTCTTGACATGTCCGTGGAATATCAACTCGTGAAGGCCTGTAAAGTTTTATACAATTATACAAACGACACCTGTGGTGATTCCGGCCAGGAATGAAATTAAATAAATGTACAAAAGGCAAAGTACGTATAGGCCGCGCAAAAGGTGTGTTTACATGTATAAGGTATTCTAGACCAAACAGCAGCCAACTTATGGGACAACTTCCAGAAGTGAGAGTGAGCCTGACTTAACGAAGATGATTGAAAGCAATCATCAGGATTACCGCTTATGTGAGTCAAAGGACGCGAATTAAGGCACGCTGCAGCTTGCGCTAAGACAGTTGATTTAACTCTTCTAAATACTAAACAACAATATATAATAAGTTTGCATGGAACGCCCTTGGTGCGCGAGCCAGACCCGAACTTGGCCGGTTTTTTTTTCAAAATAAAGCCCAATAAAATAGTTATTATTTATCTCCAAATACGTCTAACGCAACGTTATTTTTTCCTTTTAAACCTACACAAGACGACCTTGTAAAACGTATCGGCAAATCGTCTATACAATTTATATATTATAATACAATTTGTAGTGTCTTTTCTAAGTTAATGGCTTCTTTGGATTATTTTTGACTAATAATTTTTTTTAATAGTATTTTAGGTTTTGCAGCTCCTACATAGTATAATCTTGTTTATTTCTTTTAATTTGAGGGCGTTTATATTAATGAATTGTATGCCTAAAAAGGATATTCGTAAACACCCAAAACCAAGATAACCTCATCTTTAGTATTTTAACTCAATGGCACTGACAGACAGACGCAACGAGAGCTTTATTTTATACTGTGCTGTGCAATTTTCTTTGAATTTATCAACTAACCATTTCATAATATAAATGTCAAAATATTCAATGTCGATTGTGTCCCCTGCTTAGGGAGAGCGGGAGCCGACCGCACGTATGAGCCGCGTGGAATGGTATCATATCGTAGAGCTAGGGGCTACAGTTCTTTCCCCTTATGAATGTCCGCCGGCCTTGCACATCATAAATGCGCGCGCAGTACTCGGTCATTATTTTGCTGCGATGTTATTTAAAACTGCGATATCTCCTAAAATATTCATTGAAATCGAATAATGTAAAGGGCAATTTTGTTTTAAATTAAATACTTGTGATGAATAACGTATTTATTTGGATACGGATTAATATCATGTTTATAAAAACACCTTCGCAAATAATGCATTATTTTAGAAAAAAATTGGTTAGGGTAAAAAAGTTTATAGTGAGCCATACTTAAAAGATAGACATATGCTGTAGCGGGGTTTTTATTAGAACTTTTAAAGGGGAACAATTCTGTCGTACATGATTTTTGGGAAACTAACCGTTTACGCAGCGCACGCAGCGGAAGCTCTCAAAGGGCAAAAATCCCCGATTTTGAAACTTTCTTTATTAGTGCTCCGCTCCTATTGGTCTTAGAGTGATGATGTATAGCCTTTAGCCTACCTCGATAAATGGGCTATCTAACACTGAAAGAATTTTTCAAATCGGATCAGTAGTTATTGAGATTAGCGCGTAAACAAACAGTATAGATACATATAGATACATTAACAAGAAAACAAAAATAGGTATACAAACGAATAACGTTAATCGATCATTTAAAAATTATGCAGTTTTATTGGTTGATATCAATTGAATAAACGTTATCTGCGAAAATGCCAAAAATAAAGTATCTTAAGATCGTGTACAGTAGGTACCTATGTAAGGATTTAAAAGACATCTTTTATATTTCCATCATTATCGATTATTTTCCCAGATAACGTTCTTTCACTAGATACCAAACAACAGAACTGCACAATTTTTAAGTGATTGACGGTTTATGTATTTGTCAAATGTCACTATAAGCGGCTCTATTTGAACTATAAGACATACCTACGAGAAAAAATTCAAATTTATTTCGAACTCTTTTTGTTTTGTGACTGATGTTAGTTTAATTACTGTTTAGTTACGAACCAAGAGGTACAAAGTACAAAGGGAAGTTTAAAAGTAAATTCGGTTAAATACAATGTCATAATGGTAGTATTGATATCTTGATCGACACGGCCAAAATTGACACTTTTGGATTTAAATGTGTCGTAAAAAGGGCATTATTTTGAAAATTGTTTTGCACTGATAGATAATCATTTTTTATAATATGAATGATTGTGACTTACGGACGGACTGAAGGACGGATTAATATGAAGAAACTGTTAGAGTTCCTTTGAATACGGAACCCTAAATAATCTTTATCAATCGTGACGGTTTATCATCATCGTCACGCAGGGGAGGGGGGGTAATCATTGGCTGGACACACTCCCGCATCATAATGTAGGAAACAGCCTCTTTTTACCAACCACTTTATTCCTACATGACCCGTTGTAAGCCCATCACCGCAACACATCTTTAACAGATTAACCTGGAATTAGAAGAATATATAAGGTCCCTCGTCGTAAACCACTATATTCAGAAAAGTAAGTGCTTAATATAAGACAAATTAACACACCCCCTTTTACAGATCTTCAAATAGTACCTAAGTCAAAATTGAACAGAAGGATAATTTACTATACTTGCCATCAACTCTAACAACAACAGCTTTTCCCAAGTTTCAACAGAAACTACATGTTTAAAAAAGACGACGCTTGGCATTGGTTTTCAATTTTCCTTTTTACTTTTTTTCCTATGATTGTTTTTAGTATTCACTTTGACAGCTCCAAGAGAAGAAGTCCTAATTTATTATTTTATTTTTCTCTTAAAGATTAAGAGCTTATCGAAGTAAACAGAACAATTACGGTGACATATAAAGTGTGTTTACGCTTATCAATAAATTTATTGTTATACTGCACCAATATATTAATAAAATAAACCTGATAAATTTATCAATAAAGATAAATATTACGCAATTTTTTATTAGTTAATATACGCTTAATAAATTGTTAAGAAAAATGTTATGAGCACCTGTGTACTTACTTATCTATTTAATTTACAACATTGATAGGATCGACCTATTTTTAAGTTTTTTATTGAAGAGACTATATATTTATACCTATATATTAGGGAAACTTAAGTATAAACAACACCTATTAAGCAATTACCACGAATGAGATTTGTTATTCGCATCTTTATTGAATTAACCTGCCAAAAAAAAAAAAAAAAACAAAACCCTAAAGATTGTGACAAAACAAGCACCTCATTTTATTAAAATTGTTTCCATGACTATGCTGATCCTCCATAACCTTCGTTTGATATTGGTAAATGGTAAATAAACATTTTTGTACGTGGCTTCGATTTTTCCTCACTAGGTACATCATCCTATTCTGTAGATTTAGATTCCTTAATTTACCAAACTTATTAATTTTGAAAAAATACTTCTGTTTTAGGGTATACAAAAAACTTATAAGTTATGAACCTTATCTAGTCCCATATTATATATATAATACATTTTACATAAATACATTTAGCGATCGTGATTTTTCTAAGAACATGCATTATCTGAGTCTATGCATTATTTTTCTGAAGTCAAATTTTATCTGCTCTTTTTCTTTCTAGCACCTTTCGTCAACAAATTACTAAGACTTTGAATTAAAGAAGCATACATAAATAGAAAATATTTTGTATTTCGTATTTAAAATACATGCGAGAATGTATTTTGTAATTTATATTTTAATTACAGCATAATATGTATTTTGGCCAGCCCTAGCTACAGGGCATATACATAAATACTCTTTGGGCCATAGTATAGGGAGCACAACATAACAGCCAAGTTTTACTCTGTGCAGTTGCAGTTAGGTGTTTTGGCAATTGCCTAAACAAATTGAATCTAACAGTTTCTTTGTGCCATTATCATCTCAAGATCAAAGGACTTCTTAATTCCCAAACCACATTATAAAATATGAATAAAAAAATGTAATCTAACAAAAACCTCTTTAGAGTTGTCGAAGTATGAAGAGTTGCCATTTTTTATTTTCCCGAAACATTCTGATAAGGGTGACCATAAAGTTGATAACATGAACGCTATCATTGTTTCGGCTTTGCGTGTGTCGGCCTTAATCAATACTGTAGCTTGTATTTTTTCAAGTTATTGCCACATTACTGTGGTAATGAGAGCGCTCCTTTGATGAATAATACCATTTAAAGATTGTATTCTTCCGTTGGTTCTGATGAGTAATAGGTGCGTTTTAGACTTTGAGTGCTACTTTAATTAAAGCTAATTTTTTCGTCAGTGGAATGTTGCTAGTTTGAGATTATTCAAAACGTTCTTTGCTTATTAAGGCCCTGTATACTGCACACTAGCGCCGCCGCCACTAGATATTGTTTATTTCTGCTTCGTAAAAAGCGTAATTTGAAAAAGTGCAAGAATGTGAAATACTTACTAGTCATTAAGTATCTTTACAACGATTTATATTGAATGTGAAACTAATCTGTGAGTTTTAATTCAGCTATTGGCTAAGGGTCCCCACTATTAGCAGAAATCCGAAATAGAACTCACACCGACATATTCTACAAACAATATAAAACGTTTTAAAAATATTTAATCACAAGTTAGTATTTTTAATTTTTCCACTTTTTGAAATTACGCTTTGTAAGAAGAAGAAATAAACAATATCTAGTGGCGGCGCTAGTGAACAGTTTATGGGACCTTAAGAACCCGCGCTTTATTTGAATATCAGCGTGAGGTTACTATGGGAACTCCGTAATTAAGAGGGTGATATAGGTCAGTAATAACTAAAACTTATAGTCAATATACAGAATATCAACAAAGTTTAACCAGAAGCAATACACCCTTTAAAAATTTTTACAAGTGCTACATTTGAGTGCATTACATTTGAAAATTATTTGAAAAGGAAAATACTAGTTTTATAACACATATTTTTTTCAATTATTCTAAGCAAATTTTGCCGCAAAATTGCATTTGCCCTCGCGCCTGCGCTGCCGCCCGCCTTTCCGCTTCGATTGAACGCGATCGAGCAAACTGTAGCTGTAGCATAGGAATTCGCTTGCAACTATCCTGTGGGAACATGTAAATTTTCTGTTATAAAATATAGCCTTTGTGGTAAGTTCAGGGAATAAACTATATCTATAATTAGCTATAATTTTATGATCCAAATCGTTTCAGTCATTGTGGCGTGAGAAACATACTAACTCACCCACATACTTATACACAAACGTTTGCATTCATAAGCGGGAAGGTATAATAAAACAACCAAAAGGTAGGTAGGTATCTTCACGAATACACTGTTTTTTAATGACGTATTGGGGCACCAAGGTTACACTTCCGCCAAAATAGTTAAAGCGACAAAAAATTAGACAGACGTGTTGTTTTTTTTTAGGATGACTAATGATTTTTTGCGTTTTAGTAAATTGTTAGTTACATTTTTCGGTCACAGTATAAAGACAACTCAGAGGCAATCATAAAAAAATGGAATAAAAAGTACAAAGTAGGTACTTACATAGACAGGAATATTGTCACAAAGAATGTACTAGTAGTAACGTCTACGGAACCCAAAACTAGCTACTATTGTTTATTCTGCCTACACTAAGCAGTGGCCTAAACCAATGGCCAATCAAAACAACCAATGGCCTAACATGCTCTTGGCCAGTTTTCAACAACTCTTGCTTATTAAAGTACTTTTTATTTTTATCGCTAAAAATCATAACAAAAGGTTAGGGTAGGTAGGGTAGGGTTGCAGGTATAGGATTCATTTGGCCGGAAAAAAGCCGGACATGTTCCCTTAAATCAGGAAGGACACTTGGCATCCCTAGCAATGGGTACTACCTAACTCACTTTCTTTTGAATTTCTTCAAAGTTAAGGGTCAGCACGGCAGTTGAGTTTTAAATTACGTAATCTTTTTTTTAGGTTACTATCACATATTTGTCACGAAATATAAGAACGATATCTTTACAACAAATAAATCATTCAATAGATATTTATATCCGTATAAGATATGGGGCTTGTTAATAGCAGCTGTTATCGTTGCAGTATCTATTTACAGTATTAGTGCACCATAAAAGGGTAATCCAATATTTGCACACGACTCGTTTCGGGGTACAGACTACAGATAGCGTTTTCAAGTTGTAAGACGTACCGATAAGGTGTGAAATAAAAAAAAAATTGGCGTTTATTCTCGCGGTGTATATTTTGTAAGTTTTGCCTCCAAAGTTTTCAACCTGAAATTCTTGAAAAATTAGATTTACTTAAAAGAAATTGTACAAATGTTTCAGATATCTACAACAATTTACAGTTTTTATACATGCTTCTCCAATGTTGTGGACGAAGATGACTTGGTTATAATGAATTTACGATGTGTACCTTCACATTTCCTTTAGAAAATAAAAAAAAAATCATTACTACACGCCGGGTTTGAACACCGACTGGCCACCATCAGCTATTTACTTTACTTTCGTGTATCGGTGTGTAGCCGTCGTTTCCTAATCCGTGAAAGTGTTCATTATTTAAAATTTGGACGACAGCAGCAATACTCTGTGGGTGGCAGATATATGTCCATTATTTTGTGGTGAAGATCTAATATAGTTTTTAAAATCTGTTTAAAAGTATTTTTGTAAAGACCGGAAAGTGCCTTGTCAGTCTGTTTATATAACTAAGTTTTCCATCTTACAAACATGCTATAAACGAGCAAAGGCACAATTTTTTTTAAAAAGGGGCTTTAACTATTACTATAAATTAGTTTTTATTATTTCAAACGAGGAAGCAACCAGAGGGTACAACAAGGGCATTTATAGACTGTCGAGAATGCTTGACTTGAAAACTTTTACTCGCGGTTCTACCCGCCCTAAATTCGGTAATCGGTGTAGGATTTCTTTGAAGTAGGCTATTACCTTCCTCGGGACTCAAACTATGTCCATGCCATATTTTATCTTAATCGGAACAGCGTGGTTTAAGCGTGGAGAGGTAACAGACAGACAGAGTTACCTCCGCATTTATAATGTTTATATGGATTGCATATTCTCTATGCAACTAATTAAGTACAGTATGTTCGGAAGATACGTTCTGTAAAATATGCTACGATACAGAAGGACCACCGTGAATAAGCAATGTTAATTTGTATAAAATTATAACTCGCACCTTAAAACATAAATGTACACGTTTCAGATTAACTTCCTCCCGCGATCGCATAGATTGTAGAATCAGCTTCAAGAAAGATATTATTAGATTTTTAGGGGTATATGTAACGCGAGTTATGTCCCTGGTGTTGTCCATAGGATGTGGTGACCGCTTACCTTGCAGATCGTAAGCTCGTTTGCCACCTCAGTGGTATAAAAACAGTATAAGGGATGTGTTCCTTATTTTTAATCCGCGAATACTGAAATAGTGAATAACGGAAGCGTAAATAAGGCTAGGCCAAGCTTTACTGAAAAAACGAAACCGTGAATAAAAGTGGGCTCAGCTTTTACTGAAAATAAGATGCAAGTTTTTCCGTTCCTCCTCCATTTTCGACACAAGTTCCTCGCGGCTCTTTCACATGTTTTACCGATTCCACGAAAGGAGGATATATTATGCCCATGTACGCCCATGACTTTAAGTGTTGTTGTTGTCTAGGGCAGGGATTCTAAATTTTTTTATACTGTGATTCCTTTAAGTGTATGTTTATTAGTCAAATGAATGTGTTTCTTCATTCTTTTTTTTCTGTGCAGGTTGGTATTATAGGCCATTAATAACTAATTTGTAGCTTTGTCGTTTACATCGTCTATATGGCACCATAAATTTGTCAGAATGCCTGCCATTAATAGCTTTGTTTCCTACTATACTGGATGACCTGATTGACCTTGGGCAAAGTTTTTCGACCCTATTTAGTAAATAAAAAAGGCTTCTATTATTATTTTTTTCTTAACATATGCAGGTTTCCTCACGATGTTTTCCTTCACCGAAAAGCCAGTGGTGTGAATAAATTAATCAGTGTACTTGAGAAATTAAGAAAAGACTCATTGGTACACGCCGTCCTCGGGGTTCGAACCTCCGCCACTTGGGACGTGAAGTGAAATTTAAACCCCTCGGCAACCACCGACCATTGGCAAATACCTTATTTAGTAATTACAAATATTTTATTTCCTTTGACAAAAATAATATTTGAATATTCATTATACCTACCTAACCTTAAAATTAAAATACTATAAATAAGTCATCTTACTCAGTTTATTTGTATTATTGAAGTAGTGTTTTTAAAAGAGTGACTATCGAGTTTCTTGCCGGATTCTTCTCGGTAGAAAGCAACAACATTGTGAACCGGCGGGAAGGTGGGAGGGTTAAAAAAATAATATTTTATAACTTTGACGATTCAAAAGTGATTGTAAAATCCTTATTTGAATAAACCATTTTGACTTTGACTTTGACTTAACTGCTCTGTGTCTATTGAGTTTTTGCACCAGACATCTGCGTCATATTCTTCACAAAAAAAGCTCAGTTTCTTTAAATTTTTTCATATATTTAGAGGCAACTAAACGCTTAGTAATATTTTTAGAATTCCTTACCAAAATAGTGATAAAGGAACCTTCATGGTAAAACTTCGGTTTTATTATTTATTATGTCTGTCTGAACGACATGGTTATCGAAATTTAAAAGTGGATTTATGTCTTTTACGTCCTTTATAATTTTATGTAAAATAGATTTTGACTTTCCTATATTAATAAATAAATATTTAGTAAAAAACTCGAGTTCTGAATTGACCCTCGACAGCATAGCATCTTATACTTTAAATCTCATGATGTGAGATCGTGACGTACGAGTAACAAAATCAACCAAGTGCGAGTGGGACTGGCGCACGAAGGGTTCCGTACCATTATCTATAAAAACGGCAAAAAATCACGTTTTATGGGAGTCCCCTAAAATAATTGTTTGATTTTAATTTAATTATTTATTTTTAAAGTGACTATATAACTAAATATTCTGTGATTATTTTAAGCGTCTACCTGTTGCCATTATCAATTACGAGCAAAATCGACCAAAAAATCACATTTGTTGTATTGGAGCCTTAAATATTTATTTTATTCTGTTTTTTAGTATTTGTTGTTATAACGGCAACAGAAATACATCTTCTGTGAAAATTTCAACTGTGACAGACGGACGGACGGATAGGGAAGTCTTAGTAATAGGGTTCCGCTAATAACCCTTTGGGTACGGAACCCTGATAACACACTGTACGATACGTCAACCTTGAGCAGAGTTTATTCAGTGACGTATCTACCAGCATTGTGACGTTTGCCACAAAAAGTACCATATCATCTACACCGAGTATCATTCACGTTTTTGGTTAGTTCAGTTAAAAGAACTAACCAAGAGCCTAGGAAACATGCTACTATACGCTTGTCCTGTGAAAGTCTTCCAATCACGCTGTCTATCTTTAATAAATAGGTATTTGCAGGACTTAATTGATTTTCTTGGAATGGTTGTGTATGCTTAATCTTCAATCTCGCATGTCCCGCTGGATCCCTCACTCGTAATACCGCGGGTGACTCCCAGCTAACATTTGTATGTACCTACCGTTATTGTATGGATGTTTTAGTACCAACTAAAACTTTTAAAAATAAAAATTTGTTTAGTAGCAAGTACCGCACGAGCAACTTCTTTTGAAAATATTGTTTGCGTCTTTAAAAAATTCAGTTTTTTAGCGATAAAAAACAAACCGCTTTTGCTCAAACTCTTTTCAGATCTAATTCATAACATGAAAAATCGATTGATATGGTCACGAGACAAATTGGTCTATTGGATCTTGAGATATCGAGGAGCAAAAAAGCTAAAATGTAGATACATACATACACACACACAGACATCACTCTAAGAATGATGGCAAACCATTCCCCAGGTCTCATAACGTAAAGAAAACGGTTTTTCGACGAACGAACGAAAAGGTTTCTATAACTGGGAGTTAACCCTAAATTTGCTTTGCAGAATATTTCTCTTCACAATAGAGAGATTAACAGGATTATTCAACGGAAGTTTAATGTCATAGTTTAATTCATGGACGGACGATGAATGATGGAAACAGAATCGAACCATCCTTTCAATTAATTAGGAAGCCAGCATGAGAATGTCGTCGATTAACCGCCAGAGAGTCCGTCCGCCAGCAATTGTGGTGGAATCGTCTCCAATCAGGCCCAATTGTGTCAATAATGCGCGGTTGGTTTGTTGAGACGCTGCCGTTTCGTGCCGCCATTTTGTAATAGAGGTCATTTTAAAATGGCGTAGGTACATTACAATGCCATATAGATAACTAACAAGCTAGTGCTGTTTGATTTAGCTACATCCGATATAAATACCAAGCATTGGACGGTGTTTAGGTTTTTTCATTTGAAAAATGCTATGCAAAATGGCTAAATACTGCTGCTGGCTAATACTGCCCATCCCTATAACGGCTAAAGCTTATGTTTGACAAAGGTTACAGAACTAATGTAGTAAACCAAAAGCCACCCTAAATCGGTAACCCGTTAAGGCTCTGGAAAATACAATTACCTATACAAATACCATACTTATTTACATACATTCGAACAATAATATTATCTACAATACTATCTTATCTACAAATCAACCCTTATCTACCACTTTCGGCTGTATACACCATTTCCCTAACATGTTGTATATAATATGTGTTTAACGCATTCTTTTTTACCTTGTCTAGGTAGCCAGCAAGCCTATAGACGCTTGAAACACCAGCGGCATAACTCGCGTTGCCAACCCCTTAAAAAAAATGCTAATCACCTACGTTTAGAAAAATACATGCTTACTACAGCTTAAATATCACCGACTTCTGTTGCACAGTATGCAGTGTGTAACTCCAACGTCAATATACCTAGATAGATGTATTTCGGGTCATTTAGTGGTTAGGAATAGAACCAGGAACTGTGTCTCTGCCAAGACTGCCAACTAGGGAATGATATATCGTAACCAAAGAGAATATAATCACTACGTTTTTAACGACCACCGCAAACAAATGCTGGAAAGTGATTCGTGACGTAAGTTTGTATGTTTGAACCATCGATGGATAGAGCACGCTAATATAGTTCAATATTTGGTTATTTTTTAATTTCTGTTTAGTTCTTAATAATTTTGTAGTCGGGATTTGTCATTTATTTTTATTCACAGCTTTTTAGTTTTTTTTAAGGCACGCACTCTCCTCCCAAATGAATTCGGGATTTTAGCCAGCTGAAATTGTACCTCGTCGAGGGTCGATGTTATTATGGATGAAGGTGGATGTGACAAATCCCACTGATGCTGCCTACGCATCGTCTGCGGATGTGGAACATGTGAAAGGCCATCTGTTTTAATCATGTTCACTTGAATATGATGGCGTATAGTTTGCTGTGATTTATTCCGCAGACATTTTGTTACTTGTATTTAAGTGTATGCCTACATAGGAAGATGATGGTAAAGTAATAATCTAAAGCGGAGACAACGCAGCGGATAGGTACCATATGCTTACCTTTCTCAAAACGAAAATAACTTATTAATAGTGTCCGTCCGTAATCAATTATCATTATCATAGTCTTATAAAAAACATGTAAATATGTTTGTTCACCCTTCGTTACTTGAAAAGGGTATTACTTGGATGAAAGCTAGAGTTAGGTTAGAAAATATGCTCACAAAATGTTAGTCTGTGTTTATGTCAGTATCATAGATTAAGCTTGTAGCAACTTTACAACCCTATTGAATTAGTTTTTGTTATCTTAATTCAATATCTGCATTAGGGCTTCCAATCCCGGAATTGCGGGATCTCAATATTCCGCGTCATTTTCCAGACCCGTGTGTTCCCGCATTTGTGAGATTAAAGAGAAGAATGCTTGTACACATACGAGCATTATCGAATGCAAATCTGGTTACGGCTGAACTAAACTCAAGTTTATGATAAAAAAAAGAAACTGAAAGAGTACGACGAACTCATTATTCTGCACTTTTAATTGAGCTGAAAATATTCTGAGCATAAGCATCTTATGGTGATGAGGACACATTTTATCTCCCTGCAAAAATGTGCTTCGTATGAGGAAATACTGAGTTTGTAATGAGGATAGAGTTCATTATTTTAAGTTTAAAATAAGATGACAAAGTAACGAAATAATCACAATATATCTCTCT
Organism: Apoda limacodes; assembly: GCA_946406115.1. Classification (NCBI taxonomy): domain Eukaryota; kingdom Metazoa; phylum Arthropoda; class Insecta; order Lepidoptera; family Limacodidae; genus Apoda; species Apoda limacodes. Next base: position 18,626,446 of record OX291559.1, read on the forward strand.
CTGTTTTTGCCTGAAGAAGCAAAGCCAATAAATAGTTACAAGATTCACTTTTTTTAAAAGTTCACGAAGACGAATTTAATGGAATAGGATAGTATTTTATAAAGCTAATATTCTAATCGTATTGTAAAATTAGTACCTAAATTTAAAATTCTTTTTCTTTTTATTGACAGAAAACTATGTAAAAGTATCCAGTTTTAAAGGCTAAATACCAATTTTTATGAGTTTAGCTTTAAAATTGATAATGAAGCGAATATGCAGATGTTGGCTCGGCTCACTGCGCGATATCGACGTTAGTTGTATAGTCACACACGTGGACATTGAACCTCTATTAATGTACGTACCTACTCTTCACTCCCGATCAACTAACTCTGTATGCACTATCACTTCTGCTTTTTCTACTGCACTACTCGCACTCATTTATCTGAATCGTAGGTACAAATGAGGAAAATAAATTATTTTTCACTTCTAATGCTTGAAAAGTGTGTCAACCCATATTTTTACCAATTTATTTTATTTTCTCGCATTTGAAGTGCAAACCAGCGTCGGTACTAAACCCGATTTATACTCTATTCTATTGGCTAATCTATTCTATGGCATCTCGTAATAATTATGTTCTGGGTCGTTTAAATCCCTAGGTTAACAATCTACTATTAATTCGTATATATGCATCTCTTGTTGGCTTGGTTTCTCGCAAAGTATATTACTGTATTTTTACATATTTTTTTCAAGAAATCTTATTGTAGTCAAAAGCTATAAGCCTGCCAATAAATTTTAATGTATAAATAACAAGCTTTACCGATTTGCCTGATTATTTTTTTCTATTCCTATTTGTGATATATACATACTTAGTACAAGTATAACGAATTTCAAAATATGCTTAAATAAACCGATTGAAATATTTCTTATGGGCCATGGGTTCTTTAATTAGGAAGAGATTAGATTTTTAAAAGGTCGACGACAGAGCGCGAGCTTAACTATCCGCATGAAGATCTAAAATTAAAGCCAATATGTCAAAGATATGAAATTATAATCCGTCGGAACTGGGTGCACGTTGCACATTGGACTTGCGAGCGAATGCAATGCAGCCGAGCGTGCATCGCGCCGCGCCGCTCTGTCGATAACGCATTATGGACGCAATGTATTTAACCTTTTTCATTGAGTGAACCGCGAACTAAATGAATATTTTAGCATATAATATGGACGACTAAGGTAACTCCGAAAAAACAACGGGTTGCACTCCGAAAGTGCGGCAGAAGTGAAAACATATAACCTGGATATAATACTTTAACATGTGTAATCCGCACTTTCATCTTTTCATCAACCCAATTTCCTCTTACTTTTTATTCGTCCTATAGAGTTTAACATTTTTTACCCATCACAAAAAAAAGTGCACAACGCCGCTAAAGAAGTTTTCACTTCAAAATCAATATTTTTATTTTGCCAATCATTCTATTATGGCGTAGCATTATGTTTCCGTCTTGCGAATTTTTATGGCGTGGCATTATAGTATCCGTCTAAAGAATTTTCGATCAGCCTGACGCGAGTTTATAATTTTTTACCCATCACAAAAAAAAAGTGCACAACACCGCTAAAGAAGTTTTCACTTCAAAAATGTAGTACAGTAATACCCCGGACTTACGCGATAGGTGGGACCAAGCGCTATCCGTGTAAGTCGAATTTGCGTAAGTCGGGGTACAATTTTGCATATGAAGACATACAAAGTATGTTTAATTGGGACCGGAGACTGAATAAAACAATAATTAAGGACGAAATGTGTAACTTATTGTAGATAATATGACGAATCTGAATCCGAATAAACACAATCTGAAGTTATTTTGATGAAGAAGGTTTCATAAAATCTAACAAAGTCGTCTGACGAGTCAATAATTTATAATAATAATGTTAAGTTTACACTTCAAAAATAATGTTTTTCTTTTCTTGTTTGAAGCAAAAGAGTCGGTTCTACTTCGTTATGATGCCTTAGTACTTGGTACATATCTTAGGTCATCGCACAATACACATAATCGTTATTTTCTTGTACCTACACGTCGATTCCGCGCTACACGTCTGACCCTGAAAAATCGCGTAACTCCAAATTCGCGTATGTCGAGGTTAGTGTAAGTCGGGGTATTACTGTACACTAAATAACTTTCGCCATTTTTAAACATTCCGCTACTTAAAAACTCGCCATTTTTTTTTACCATAGGCGCAAATCATTGCCTCATAATCATAATAGAGGTGTGTCGATCCACTGGTTACCCCCTTGTACGGAAAAATCGTAAAGATAAACAAAAAACTCAAAGGTCTAATGTAAAAAAAACTGCTTTAACAGTTTACCAAAGACCGGTTTCAATATATGTATAGTTGTTTACATAGCTATTCAGTTTATTGAACTTTGAAAATACACGTGTGAAATAATGTCTCTAAAATGTGTTACGTTTATATTTTGTTGTATCTATTTTTTCTATTAAACAAATAATTAACTAGCTACTCAATTAACAAACCACATTACTATCTCTTTTTTGCGTAACACACCTGGATAAGATACATATTTGATAATTACTTTTAAAATGGTTTTCATTAAGTAGGATTAAGGTAAGTAGTTATATACATATATATATATTATGTTCGTGTACTGGTATGTTCCATAAAGTATCTATCTAATGGACTGGCTTGTCCGGTGAACCGGTGAGAAATTTCATAACCTTATATGTTACGCCCGGGCCGATGGGACTTCACGTCCGGTGAATGTCCTAACCATAAATATTTTATAAGTTATTATGACGTAACCAACCTACCGCAGCGTCATGACCAGGAAACAATATAACCATGTTTTGGAACTTCATAACAGTAGAGCATAGGCGCTAACTTTACCCAGTTAGCGAACACCATAATCCCAAATTCAGATACCTGTTTACAGATGAAGGAAAGATTTAGCCATATTGTAGATCACTTATGTAAGATTTTTGTTCACCCACTCGACAGTCTGTTCTGTATAAAAATAGGTATCACTGTCAGAGATATTACCTTTTGGTAACCGAAACACCAAAACTAAAAGAAGTACTATATAATTAGCTATTTACTGTACTGTGGTAGTGGTAGAATGCAATGCAAAAAAATTGCAAGACATGCAATGGTCTGACCCAGTTATTTACCTGCTACGCAATGAGTACGAACTCTAGATGGATCAAACGAATTTACCAAAACTTCTATAATTTATTCTGTGTTTTTATAATTGAAAGAAAGTTCATTGTAAGAAAGTTGATCCACGTCAAATTTAACTCTAGTGACGCCTGCGGGATCTTTTAAATTTATCTGGATAAAAAGCAGCTTATGTCCTTCTCAGTCTCTTTAAGATAGTGTGTGTGCCAAGTTAAGTCTTAATTGGTGGCTCATTGCAGTTACGAATGATGAAGGAATGATGAACATATAAACAGAGTTTTCTACTGTCACATTAATTATATCAGTAGAAAGGATGGATAGGTGATATACCTTTTGATAGCCAAAACCTCAGACTGATGCCAAAGAAATAACCTGTGTGTCCATTTTAGGGCTTTTATGTTAAAGTCTAGTTTGTTTTACGATACAACTGTGTTAGTATACCATACGTATAAGAAACTATTTCTCATATGCTTGTATCTATGGCTAGTACCAAAACACAAACTACGCCGCGAACTTAGAAAAACAGACAGAGGACACATGTTAGTTCTTTGAGTCGGTGAATATTGAAGTAATAAAATGTTATTTACGGATGCAATGCTTTGACGTCTTTTGTGCTAACAAAAATCCACAATTGGGGCCAAAAAATATAAGTGTGTTGATATTGATATGACAACATCGTGGCTTCTGTCTACAAAATAAACAAAGAAGTAAAAGAATTCATTTTACTGGAACATTGGCTTTTATTAGGTGCTTCTGCTAGTAGAGTTATTAAAAGTGTAACACCATGATTATTTGGGAAGGAAAAAAGTACAAATTAATTACATCTTCCAGATTTGATGAATTTATGAAAGAACTAGGTGAGGTTTCTAGAGTTTTTAATTTTTCTAAATTAATTATCAAAGATCGTGAAAGTCATATTTGTTACTTATATTAAGTTAAAACACACCCCTTTTTGTGCTGCCGTCTCGCTCCTTTTGGGGAAAATATTTGTATGCGTTTGTAATGTTACACGTATTGTTGTGTATAGACCTTTCTTTGTTTTTTCTTTGCCGATTTTCAGATTTTACAATTATAGTGTTTCCACTGCATGGTTCGTGGATTTCTAAAGATAATGATAACCAAATAAAAAGTTGATATTCACTGTTAATTTAGTATTTGTTTTATTTTCTTCAAAACTATATACAAAATAAAAACAAGTACTTATTTATAAATATGAAAGACAAAAATGTTGATCCTACCAATAGAGTACAACCTAAATTATGTTGCAACAACTACTTACAAGAACAAAAAACATTCTTATTATCAAACTAATGGTATCGAAGAAATCCATAGACTAAGTAAAGTAATAGAATTGAAATTCTCTTGGTCTTGTACTGTATATTGACTGATAGTAGATTTGGTTCAATTGATATATGATAGTCTGCGGTCTTACACCATTCATCTTAGGTTTCTGTTTCTCGATCATATCGCAAGAAATAGTTCTCTCTCACAATTCCAATAGAAATATGACCAAATTAATTTATGAGGAATATCTATTCGTAACGTTTCTAAAAGACACTATTCAAAATTATTGCCATTAGATACTATGCAGGGAGTTTTAGGAGAAAAATATCTTCTAGCAATTCAGTGTAAAAATAAAATAGTAAATAATATATTTTTCATCTCACTGGCTCGGAAAGGCTCACTTTGTCGTTTAAAATCTGCGTGGAAAAGCTTACTTTATCCGCTTGCGCACAAAAGTTTTTTTTTTTAATTCTACGTAAACAAGCATAATGAAACCGTCCTAAATGTCCTTACTACTTAAACCTTATTTTGTCTAGAGTTTGAATTCATAAGTCGAAAGTTAGATTACTACCTACATTTAACAATTAATTCCGTGTTGATGTCTATAATTCGTAAGTTCATAACTTAAGATTTTACATTTTAGTCATTTGTACTTATATTTTATTAGCTTTAAACCTTTCATAAAATAAATCATAATTTCTCACCTAATGTATAACAATACTGAACTTGAATATTAGAACGCGCCATTCTAATTTAAAGATGCATTTTGTTATTGGTAGTACGTCCATTGAGAATTGTTTACTAATGAAATTCTTCGTGCTAAAACTTGAATAAACACATTGTATTACGAAAATGTTAAGGCATAAATATGGTATCGTCACAATCGCCCCGGAAATTCTTATTTCATTGGCTATAAAAGATTATTAAATAAGAATTTGCAAAAAAACGATACCGTGCCGCTTTTAATTTATTACATTAAGTTAGAAGGATTACATTTTAACAATTCCTTTTAACCGTACAACCGTAACAATTTGCGAAACACACGAATATGAATAGTAATTGAAATACGATCATAAATGCAAACATGAGTTCGAATACAAATATAAATGTGAATACAAATATAAATAGGAATAAAACATGAATACGAATATATATAAAGATTAATTTATTATTATTGTTATTAACATGAACAAGATAACGAATCCAAACAAACAAAATAAAATCATCAATATTAATAAGATTCCGAAAATATTCTTAACCACGAGCATAAACAAAGAAACAAATACGATTTACGACTACAGATACAAAAATGAGATCGAACACTGACACAACCACGAATGACAACAGGACAACGAGCAACAATTTTCCCCGAACGCGAATTCAAATATGAACACTAAAACTAATCCAAACATAAACACAAAAAAATCATTAATATAACTACGAATCCTAAAACAAACTTAATCACGAGCATAAATATAGAAACAAATACGATGTACGACCACGGATACGAGTATGAGACCGAACACTAACTCAACAACGAACAAGAACAGGACAACGAACAACAATTTTACCCGAACGTGTACTGAAATATGAACACGAAAACGAATCCAAACACAGCCACAAAAAAAATCATTTATATAAATACGAATCCGAAAACAAACTTGATCACGAGCATAAGGAAGATGAGACTGAATACTGACACAACCACGAACAAGAACAGGACAACGAACAACAATTTTACCCAATACGAACTTGAAAATGGGGCTAAATTCTATAGCGGACGTGTGAATGAACGCGCGCAAAAACATATGTGGGGTCGACTACAATATAATACTAACATACTGCGTAAGCGGATAAAGTAGAACAAATCCAAATCCGAACCTAAATGCAAAGGCAAAGTTGCAGCATTAGTTATCCGTTTATAACACTTTAGTTAATTTTTTGTTACTATTGCGTTAAAGATAATGTTTTGTTTAATACTATTTAAAAGACAATTTATTGTAGTTTGTTAATTTATTAAATACAACAAATACAAATAAGTTTTAAGTATAATTTTTGTTAAGAATTTTAAAATTGGCAGGGTGCAAATTCAGAACGACCCTTCAAAAAAAAGAAAAGAAACATTTATTTGGAATTACTTAGTTGGTAAATCATTTTGGTCGTTTTTACTATAAACATTTTACTTGCAATAAATAAACTTAGGTTAATAATTCAAAAACATGAGTCCATCAGTGACGTAAAATACCTAAATTTACTCGCGAAAAATAGGTAAAAGCACCTCTGAGCGTGCGATTTGTTGACTATTATATAGGCATATAGATATAGCCCCTATACTATTATATAGGCATATAGATATAGCCCCTATACTATTATATAGGCATATAGATATAGCCCCTATACTATTATATAGGCATATAGATATAGCCCCTATACTATTATATAGGCATATAGATATAGCCCCTATACTATTATATAGGCATATAGATATAGCCCCTATACTATTATATAGGCATATAGATATAGCCCCTATACTATTATATAGGCATATAGATATAGCCCCTATACTATTATATAGGCATATAGATATAGCCCCTATACTATTATATAGGCATATAGATATAGCCCCTATACTATTATATAGGCATATAGATATAGCCCCTATACTATTATATAGGCATATAGATATAGCCCCTATACTATTATATAGGCATATAGATATAGCCCCTATACTATTATATAGGCATATAGATATAGCCCCTATACTATTATATAGGCATATAGATATAGCCCCTATACTGCATAAAAACAAAAAAATAATAATTGACATGTTTGACTTTGTTTTTAGTAGCTTACTAACTTATTTTTATTAGGTACCTAATAAGTGTATACTTGTTAGCTGATTATCAAAGTATTGTATTATTACTCTAAATAGAACTTCTTGCCAGCTCTTTTTGGCAGAAATTTACATTGTATACATTGTGTTGACGATTCAAAAGTGTTCTTAGAAACCTATTTGAATAAAATTTGATTTGATTTGCATACATATAAAAGGCGCTCAACCCATTTCAGAGACTTATAATGTTATCATTATATTAATACTTAAATAAACTATTAATTTTAAATAAGTATACTTGTTCCATTCATAAGTAATAAACACTAATTATTCTTTTTCTTGTATTTTGTATATATTTTCCTCGCTGTAGTAAGTTGAAAAATTGTGTGTTTTGCACGGCTGGAATTTTTTGGGTTTCGTGCCTTAGAATCCCTCGCTTTGCTCAGGATTCAATTTTTGAACCACTCGCTTTGTTCAATCTTTGAATCTTGCGCTTGGTCGGTATTCAATATAGGCACTCACGCCAAAAAGCAACTTTCCAGCCACGCATAAAAACTCAACTCAACAGTTGTTGCTTTAGCCAGTATAACCATCCCCCACTAAAGGGACATATGAGGTATAGGGAAACTTAGGCAATAGTCTACCGTGAATCGTGATGGCCCAGTACAAATTTGCAGACGTTGTCGAGCAATGGCCACTTAAGTGTCAGAGATGAGCTCAATAATATGTGGCACTAGGCGGTCACCAGTCCAATGACTGACTAAACCCGACGTTGCTTAGCTTCGCATAAAGTTTCCTATAGACGAATTACTGGACCACAAGCTCCATAAGCTGCAACAGTAGGTCTTAAATCAAACTTATATTTCAATGGTTTCTTGTTACAGGCGTTGGTCTGATCACGCGTAAGGCTGCGAACGCCGTCACCCCCACGGTGGAGCTGCGACAGGATGGAGACAACTATGTCCTAGTCACATCATCCACCTTCAAGACCACCGAAGTCAAGTTCAAGCCTGGAGAGGAGTTCGATGAGGAACGTGCTGATGGTGCTAAGGTGAGGATGCTAGTGGACTTGGTGGACCATATTCTACGTTACTATTTCTATGTAATGTAGTAATGCTTGTAAAGGACTTATAATTCGAGAGCCAGAAACTATCTTGATAGGGAGAAGACATGCACATTGATTAACATTTCCCTCGAGGGAATTTTCAAATTGGATACAATTCATAAATCACCTGTGGTATTGATTGTCCAAGTCACCAGGATTTTTTTTGGCGTTAACTGGCCATAAACTACTCATACTAATCTTTATTCTGCGGTCATAGTCAAAGTATAAAGTAAAAAACCAAAACGATAAAATATTTTTCGGAATTTTTAGGCACCTGTGTTGAAGTGACCTTTTTTATGGAAAAAGAGGTCCAATTTTTACCATAAAAAAGGTCGGTAGCAAAATAAAAAGGGAGTTCGTTAATTATGAAATAATAACCCAGACCCAGATTACATGTTATCTTTTTTAGCTATGCCAGAAACCAGATAATTTTATCATCATCAGTGTCAGTGTCTGTCAATGTCAATATCATTTCCATATCGGTGCAAGTAAAAATAGACTAAAACGTGATTAGGTGACGAACCTTATCGTTTAGACTGTATAAGCGGTATTACGGCTTTCGGAAAATTTCGCCTTAAACGATGTATTTTTATCAGCCTTCATCTGCTATATATGTTTATCGTCATGGTTCTTATCCCCTGAAGGGAGTCACCAGCTGCTGGACAAGCACCTACATCATAAAGTGGAGGGCATGCTCTTCTCACTAACCAATTTAGTCCTGCGTAACAGGTGGTGACCTCATTGACGCAGCACTGCTTCTGACGCAGTATTTCTGGTCTAAAGTGGCTTTATATATGTGAGATATCGTTATGCACCAGCTTCAAAAATATTAGTGTTAAAATGTGAGAACTGAGACGGAATAATATACCCCTTTTGCTAGTTTTTAATCAGCTTATAGAATTAAGTCAGTCATCTAAAAAAGACAAAATTCTCTTTCATTTGCATTTATGTTTAGGTACATTCAGATGCAATGGAGTCTATGAACTTTTAGGGTTAAATATTCAAATGTTTTACTAAAAAAGAAACCATTTCCAAATATCACTATGATCGGTTTATCATACCCGTAAGAAGGTCACAGACAGACAATAAATAAGAAATAAATATTTTAGGACATTACAGACAGCGCTGTCTGGCCCCAAACTAAGCAAACCTTGTGTTATGGATACCAGACAACGGATACAAAAACATTAAATACACCCAGACTCTAGACAAACACGAATGTTTGCGGGAATCGAACCCACACCCTATGCACAGCAACCGACACTACCAACTAGGCTGCGAGGGATGCTATAATATTAATTTTATTAGTAAAGATTTTTAGACAGCGGCATCAACAGAAATTAAGTTATAATAAGATTATAAAAATATCTTAAACGAACCTAGGTGTATCTTGAACTTACATTTTTTTTCAGATCGCAGTAATAAACTATCACTACACGGATCTTTAGTGCAACAAACTTTTCCGACCCGGTGTATAGTCGCTTATCCATACTAATATTATAATTACTAAAGTAACTCTATTTGTCTGTGTTTCTGATACCTCTTCACGCTTAAACTGCTGTACCGATCAAAATTAAATTTGGCATGGAGATAGTTTAAGTCCTGAGAAACAACATCGGCTACTTAAAAACGTCAAGTTTCAGTCTGTTTTCTCTATAATTAAGAAGTTGCCGTTGAAATCCTACACCTGATAAACAAATTTAGGGCAGGTAGAACCGCGAGCAAAAGCTAGTAGTAAATATTTTCATATAAACCTACCAATGGGCATCACACAAGCACTATTATGAAGGTAGCACCTTCACAGGTCCTACTTGAAATGATCTCGATGCTCTATCTACATGGTGGGAATGCTTATTTCTTTAAATTTGATTCCAGGTGAAGTCCGTAATCACATTTGATGGCAACACGCTCAAACAGGTGCAGAAGGCCCCGGATGGCGTCGAAGTCACCTACGTCAGGGAGTTCGGCCCTGAGGAAATGAAGGCAGTAAGTAGACAACATCGGTCATAGATCATTCGGTAGGTACACTATAGACATCAAAAGTAGACATAGTTTGTGTTGGTTAAAATTTTAAACCTGGAAGTATTGTTGGGGAAACATAGAAAAAAATATATATTTTGTGACATGAATTGCCGGAGTTATTCTATGCTCAAAACCGAAACGGGCAAAAATGCAGTTCATTATATTTTATATATCAACAAATATTTTTATTTTCATAACATCTTCAAAAGACAGACATCTTCCTAGACAGCTGAGGAGTAGATATGATCGTAAAAGTGTGAAAGTGACGAAGCTAATCTGCGGTCTCATGTCTCTGTCGAACGTTTTGTTTTTATTTTACAGAAAAGGGACAGGTAATTGCAGCATATTAGTTTTGGCTCTTTCTACAATGTGGCCAATCTTATGTAACTCTAAGTCTATGCTAGGGACTTATTGTATACCTTGTAAAATATAGCTTGAGTTCTGCGACAGCTGGTAAAGTAACAGGCCTAGTGCTGGGACGATGTTGATAATCGATCATTAATACCGATTATTGTTGCTATTTTTATTAATGTTTGATAATATTTTTACTGAAAAATAAAATTATCTCTTCTTCCCCTACCCTATTCAACGCAATAAGACAAATACAAACAAACAAGGCAACATGCATGTTAATATATCTATGTATGCATAAAGATAATTCAGCGTAAATCCAATATTTAAATTTATAAAGTGTCTGTATCTGTATTTTTTCGATTGATATTACCTGCAAAATCGATAACTGATGCTTTTTTGTTAAGAAAATCTTTGAAACCTCTTTCTTTTTATCCACGCAACAATAAAGTGTGGCATTGTCACGCATATATATAACGGTCTACGAATACAAAACTTGATCCCAATGACAGTTGTCGCAGAGCTCACCCTATCACATCAATCTAATAAGTACACAAATCTTTATAGAATGAAGAAATAGGTACGTGATAAACATACACATAGGATTAATCTTACTTCTTTATGTTATATTCGTCTACTATAATTTTGTTTTTTTATTTTCAGGTGATGACTGTAAATGACGTCACGTGCACGCGTGTTTACAAGGTCCAGTAAACAATCACAAGCTGCTAAAGACTGCGGGGCCCGGAGCCCTAACTAAATGTCCTATATTTACATAGCACAAGTATTTCATAAATTAAATTATGTTTATTTAATATTTTTAAACTAAGAGGTTTAACTTTGGTTTTTTTTTATAACTGTAAAATGGTTATTTTTGTATTGTTCCTCTAGTGACCAAAGTTAACCGCACGGGGCTAGTTTACAAATGAATGGTAACATTATTTGTGAGTTTTTCAGTGCATATAAATAAATCGTTTTTTTTGTATTTATTTTGGTGTTTAATTTTTTATACGTAGGTAATGTACGCGTTAAGGGTATTTTACCTTATCATTATACATATATATTGTCATCATAATCAGATATAAATAACTTTAATTATAGCCAGGGGGCGCTGCAACAGATTTTCAAAATTCCTCTTATTTCCATTAATAACACCAACGGTGTTTTTTTTAGTTTCTATACCACTAAGAAAGCAAACAAGCTTACGGTCCGCCTGATGGTAAGCGGTTTCCGCAGCCTATGGACGCTTGCAACACCTGGAGCATCACTCGCGCGTTGCCGACCCTTCAAAAATTTAATAACTTCCTTCTTGAAGAGCCCCATACTTAGAGAAAACCGTGGCAGGAAGCTCATTTCACTTAAGTCTTATTAAAGTTGAAAGTCTATAAGAAATAGATGAACGTACGTACCTACCTATATACCAAACCAGTAACCCCGAAAATCAACTTATTTAGGGTCCCTCTTACAGCCTACTAGCGCCGCCATAAGATATCCTCAATTTTCTGCTAAAAGTGGCTATTTTTAGCAGAAATACTAATTACAACTCACAGCTATTGTTTAGAAACTATAAAACATTCTAAAAATAGCTTATGACTAGTTTTATACTTTCAACATTTTAGAAATTCGTTTTCTACGAAGAGAAAATTGAGGATATCTAATGGCGGCGGTAGTTCTTTTTTTAATACCTATATATATATATATATATTAAGGTGGCAAACAAGCACACCTTAAACTGTTTTTTAGGAAATTTAATTTCTATAAGTAACTTTGACAATTCGGTTACCATATTTTATAAGTTATAGAAATAAGGATGTTTATGTAGAGGAGTGTTTTTTGAGGGATAGTGGAACCGTCCCATAATAGTAGGTAAAATTAGTGCTCAATTACAATTTCGCTGTGATTTAGGCTTCAAATAACAAGCTTAAACATCCTTATAAGCCACAAATTAAATATTAAGAATACTTACTGTACAGCCAATTTAATAGGTTACAGTTTTTGGTACCAAATGTACGTATTTAAAATTGTTGGTTTAAGTACCAGATATTTTAAGTTTGCCGTACTATTATAATTGAGATTGTTTTTGAGAGTAATCACATCGATTTGTGTGATTTTATGATCGAACATCCCTACGGTCCACTATAGCGCTGCCATTTAATATACTTATTGTTCGTCAAAAGCGTAATAAAAAAATTTGATTAAACGAAAAATAAAATACCGTCACAAGAAGCTGTTATTTTTTTTTGGACTTTTTAGGGGACCTGTTATTTATACGAATGGCATTTAAAAAACCGGCCAAGTGCGTGTCGGACTAAAAATTAGGAAATTGAAAAAAATCGGAGATATCAATATTAGTATTAGTTAAGCCGGGTCTCCTGCATTTGTTTTTCCGAAACATTACACAAAACAAAACATGTTTTGTTTAATGCACGCGTTGTCTCCTGCGTAGGACCATTCCTACTTTAGTATTGTTGTTTGACGTTTTTAAAAACATTTACTGCCAAAGGGCGCGTTCGTTTTGGGATGCCGAAGTTTGAAAATTTTAGTATCATCTGTAACAAACTGTTATGCGTTCGTATAAGATATTTTTGTTGTTGGTTGGTTTTGTTTGTGGGGTTTTAAAGTTAATCTGCCAAACTGCCTATAAATATTCATTGTTTATTGTAATGTGTGTGTTATTATCGCAGTGTGTGTACGTACGTCAACCATTCGTTTCGCAACCAAAAATTTTGTTAATAACGTTTCAAAGCTACACAAATACGCCGGATTGTTGCAGCACTGATTTTCAGCGATGCCCACAACTGGGACACGTGCGTCTGCCAGACGATCTGTCGTGGGTGCTATTATTAAGGGGCTTATAGCAGCTAACTAGCGCCGCCATTAGATATTCTCAATTTTCTCTTCGAAGAAAACGAATTTCTAAAATCCAAATGTTGGAAATATAAAACTAGCCATAAGCTATTTTTAGAAGGTTTTATATAGTTTCTTAATAATATCTGTGAGTTGTAGTTGGCATTAGATAATTAAGGATATCTAATGGCCGGGCTAGTGGGCTGTAAGAGGGCCCTTAATATACCTATGTAAACTACATTCAAATTATAGCTTGTATATAAATATATATAGGATAGTTTTAGAAATAGAATATGTTATCCAGGCAGAATATTATGTATAGGTCGGTGTACAAAAAAGATAAACATGTATATGTCGGCGGCCGATCGTAAAATCCGGCAGATCACGAAATTCCTAGGCAGATCGTAAAGTATGAAAACGAAAGGAACAGAAATCGCACTGTATAAGTCATGTATGATAGGTTAGGTTCAGTTCCTCTTTTGTAAACGTAGATATGGAGCGTTCCAGCCAAGATTCATATAATAGTCTGTTCAGTTATATGATAATTTCTATTTCATACGATCTGCCTAGGAATTTCGTGATCTGTCGGATTTTACTATCGGCCGCCAACATATATATATATATATATATATATTTACTACTATCTATTACTTACTAATGTGTTTTATATTTTAAACAGCTTTATTTGGCCACTAAACAAAATTAATTTTTTTGACGACTTAAATAAAAACTTTTTGCTTTTAACTTAAAAATTTTTAAACTATTTAAATTACGTATGGGTAAAGGTACATTGTTCCAGCATTAGTGGGCGCGTATCTCAAGCTGCCTTGAAATGCAGTCGTGCGATGATGCGGGATTTTCAAAACGCAATCAATAGTTCGCAGACCTCGTCATCTCTTCTCCATTTAAGCTTTGCGTTTAGATATTCCGGTGTCCCATAATTTATCACCCCAAACATGAGTATTGCTAGGTGTAACTTTTAGCGTAAGCTCATGTTGAGAAAATCCTCATGGTCCAGAAATGGGCTGACGTAACCGCGTGAGGGGATGTGAAATATGAGTCTACAACATGGATTTTGTTGCGATGTCTTTAAACTATTCGTGAGGTTCTTGCCAGTAATCAAGAGCCATAAACGACATCGGCATATCCAAGCTTAATGAGCATAACTTTTTTTTCTTTTCTTTGATCTGCATACAAATGATACCGTAGGTAGTGCAAGATTTTACTGCAAATATCAGCCGTGTATAAAATAAAAAAGATAAGCCCTAAAGTTGATCCCTGGGGTACTCCTCTGGTAACGGGGTAGGGGATCGAGAACTGCCGGTTGCCGCCAGCTTTTGATTAACGCCAACTATTTGTCAGCGATTGCGTAAATAAATAGAAAACTTTATTGTGTTAAGCGCAAAACACACAGAAGGGGCATAAGGCGCGGGCATGGTGCGGGCGCGACATTAAATTACACAGAAGAGGCGACGATATGCCAGGGTCTGTCAGTATACAAGCTGATGTTATTGCGACTGCATGTATTCCTCTTCAGACGTTGAACATGCGCTTTGATTTGCTGCAACTCATTAATATGCAGAGACAAAGAAGATATTGGGTGCATCTTGTTTGGAAATTAGCACAAGAGCATAGATATTTAAAGATAATGGAAAATTAAATGAATAACTTGCACACTTCTATTACAGTACTCCGACTTAGTGTGGTCATAGAGAGCAGGATATTGCTCAACTATCTGGCAGAATTCTATATTGTATTCAATATCGTCACGCATGTTTGTAAAAATGTATAAAAAGCGACGTGCCCCAGGCGTGCCGCTCCGGTCGCAACTGCTAGCGGCGCGGGTCGGGCAGCGAAGCGGCATGCCTGTGCCACGTCGCTTGTGTATAATTCACAATGCGTCGATTTCATACGTTTTGAATCAAAAAGTTTTGAAGCGGCACCGTGCCTTCGCCACACCCGCACCACGCCCGCGCCGTATGCCGTTTCTGTGTGTTTTGCGCCTTATGTTAAAATCCATACTAATTAAGCTTGGACAGCAAAAGTGGAACACTAATGCAATCGAAGGCACAAGAACAATCTAGGAGCACCATGATTGTTTCATTTCCTACATCCTAGTAGTTAAAAATGTAAATGTTAAATTTAAAATATGCACCGCTTTTCCGGACAACGTCTCGGCAGAGACCGCTATCCATACTAATATTGCAATTGCGCTTAAACCGCTGTACCAATTAGGATAAAATTTGTCATGGCGATAGTTTGATTCCCGGGAAAGGAAATAGGCTACTTGAAAACCTTAAGTGTAAGTCGGTTTTTTTTCTATAATTGAGGTGTTGCCGTTTAAATCCCACACTGATAATCGAATTTAGGGCGAATAAAACCGTAGGCAAAAGCTAGTTTGTTATATGTCCATAGATAGTGCACCATTAAACTCGTGTTAATAATATGTTAGATCTAGTATAGTCTTCGTTAAGATGAGTTTTTGCAAGATTTGCCTATTTGCAAAATTTCATTTCAAATCGGTTAAACCATCTCCGAGAAAAGTGAAATGTAGGTACAGCAAACGATAAAAATCTGTTTAGTTTGTTTAATATTTGAAGTTGTTATTTACGAACATTTTCGAAAAAACTTAAAGGAAGTGCTGCCATCTACATAGTAATGCCCCAAAAACCGCTTACTCAACATGTTACATAAAATAGATTAGTTAGGTAACTACCTAGTTCCAAGGTTCATCAACAGATGGTACTTGTCACCTATTTTTAACTGAAACACTTGCCACAAATCCATAAACTAAACAGCCGACAGTATTGCCATATTTAAATTAGCTTACCTTAACCACTGGCAAATGATACATGCTTATGCAATTTTATTATTATGGTGATGCGACGTTACAAAAAGAGGAAAAAACCAGACATTAAATTTTTTCATTCCTCGGTGCCACAAATAATTCATTTTTTTCGTTTTTGACGAATTTATAGAGAATTTTGTGTTTTATTTGTGCTAGGCTCCTGGCAAAACCTTCCGAAAACGTCTGACATCCATAATGAGGTATTTCCTGCTAAGAAGAAGGTAACATAGGTAAACTAGGCCGCAAATAGTGTATTTAACAGCAATGCAATGACCTTATTCAAAACCTTAGAGCAATCACTTAAAATTTACATTTACAGATATTTGTATCCACTTTATAGGTGTCCATTAAAATTATAAAAAAATCTACTTTTGTTTTGTGACACTAAGAAATAGTATCAAACCTTTGAGTCTGAGAAGATACTTTGCATCTCTCTGTGTATTCTACACTTGTATAATGTGTTCTGTTCTGAAAAAATATCCAAAATGATGTTCACGGATACTTTCTACCATAGCAATGCTCGCCGTTGACAGGGAATTCATTCTAACACCTGAAGAATCTAAGCCACTATTATGTGAAGAATAAGGTAGGCCAAATAATCAATCTAAATTAAGAGGGCGATATAGCCCAGAAAGCTAATTTCTACAATATTAAGGTTCTGTTTGTAAATGTACTCAAAATCATTACACAATGTCATATACATTACTATTAGATATATTTGTTATATACTTCCTTGGTAAATTATTCCACAATTACGCTTTGAAACTTAATTTTTTTTTATGGAATTTAACGTTTTTACCATTTGGTAGTCACATTTTTTAAGCTTTTGCTACAACTTAGAGTTAATGCACTAGATAACCAGCTATTCTAATTATTTAGACTTTCATTACAATAAAATGCAATGCACGCTTTAAAAATTTGCACAAGTGTTGAAACAATGGTCACTGCCAGATTTTTTATGGCATTAAATTCAATAAATGAAAATCACTTCATTACACAATTAGGGTAATGCACTAGAAAAAAGCAAGTTTTATAACATATATTGTTTTCAATCCTATAGGTGCTATAGGTCAGCCACAAAATTTGCACAAAAAAGTTGTATTTACGCGATCTAGCCTATACCGCAGCCTTAAATAAGGTTGGCAAAGATGTTTAGCGCCGACTACGAAATTTGTCGCATTAAACTTCTACTACCTTACCTTGGTCTAGGCGCTTATGATCGATTTGAATGTTGTGCCTATGGATAAAGGCGATCCTGTAGGGACAGAAAATACACAGTTGACAAGTGCTAACACTGATGACGGGTGCAATATCAAAACAAACACAGTAAAAATGCGATGTTTACGAACGAGCGCCTAAAAACCTCCTTGTTATTTTGTTGTCCTCGTATTCACAAAAAAAGTCAGTAACATTTAATTTTACATCTTGCCTAAATTTGAATCACAATTTGCTGCTCTGTTATTAATATAAATGCATATATATTTAATATCCTATGACATTTACTTTAAGGCTGCCCAATGCTTGCTGATCAATTTAGTTCTTTCTTCTTATTGAATAGACTTGACGCAGCCAGGTTTCATGGTAACTGGCCCGAGTTGTATTTACATTTCTTTAAAACTATGAAGGCAAACAACTTATACAAACCTTAGTAGCGTATGACACAAACGATTTTTTGTCTTAAATTCTTTATAAAAAATCTTAGCGACTAAAATGATTTACTTTGTAAGGCTACATTCAGTTTCAACGCCGTGTGATCACCCGACGATAATCTTGCTGTTCAATAATTCGGAGTGACTCACACGGCAATAATCTGGTAAATATCGTTGGGCGATCGCACTAATCACACCGTGAAATAGGACGGTGAAAGTCGCACTTTGACAGCTAACGAGAATTCATTTTTAGATTCATATTACTAAAACGACTTTAGTTAATAAAGAGTACTTTTTGTTGACTGACTAATGAGGAAGGATGATTAAAAGAGACAATAACACAATACTTGATAAATAGAAATCTTTTTATAACCTCAATTTATATTGACTGTTTTGCAAGTTAGCGGTCATTTTCAAACCCCTGCTGTGGTCAAAGCTGTTCAGTTTCAAAAGTCACGTAAATGGGACCAAAGTCCGGCGATCACGGGAAGAAAGGCAAACGGCGATAATCACACCCAAAGTGAACGTAGCCCTGTTCTCCAAGCCGTTCAATTTCAAAAGTCACGTAAGCCGGATCAAAGACCGGCGATCGCCGGACGAAGGACAGAGGCGATAATCACACCCAAAGTGAACATAGGCCAATCATACTTGCAGCTTACTTCATAGTATCGTGACAGAAGTTGCACTTATTATTTCCCTAGGTAGCATATTGTACACGACCGTACCTATAACATAAAGTGAATTTTCTGATTTTTTTAGTTTGTGTGTTGCTGACTGGATGTTGCCACCTTATATGCAACAATATTGGCCCAGAATAAAGTCAGTCGATAAATTAGTTGAGGGAAATTCATCAAGATCATGTGGGCAACACTGAATTTGACAGTTGTCTGTCTTAGGCTTGAGTTGTTCATGTTTGTTTCGGAAGAATTTTAAGAATTGATTATTCCGAAATCCCGAAATTCGCGAGTTATGTGTAAATTACTTTAAGAATAGTTATTGTGAAAACCAACGAAATTGTAAATACTTTCTAACTTTTTGTGTTAAGTTATAGTGTTCTGTTATTTGATTGTGGTGTATCATATGATTAAAAAATCTTTTTTGTGTAATTAAAATGAGTGATAGTGATATTATTTAGCAATGCTTTTTTGGCCACATACCTAGCTTGTCTTGAGGATTTTTTATTACTACTTCTACGATAGTAGGTAAGTACTTATGGTTTCATTTTACTTGTACTGCACAATTATCTGTCAGAATGTTGCTACACAGCACACATAAATATAAAAGTTAACAGATGGATAACGCTAAAATAAAGTGTCAAACTATTATGTTCTGGGTATTTTGATTGAATAGGGTTGCTTGATTGAAATGTGGTTAAACCTAGGCAATGGGTTATATGTTATTGTAACTACTAACTTAAGAGAATAAAATTTATCTTTTCAACAGATTTTCTAAAAGTTTTCTCATAGTTAAATTTTACAGCAAAAACTTACATGATTTTGTTACTATCGTAATTCCACTGCATTTTAAGCTGCTTCGTAGAGAAATGTATAATGCATTGCCAAATTCACTAAATTTGTTAGCAATTGTGCATATAACACACCTTTACGCTGCAAAGTGGCTGAAAATCACCTTAGGCAATTCTAGAACCTAATAAGAATGTTAAAAAGTAGTTTTGAATGCCCCATTTTGGCCATTAATTTTTGAAAAAAATTTACTAGGAAGTACACTCACAAGGTCCTGGTAAATGTATATTTCTATCAGAGTGGCAAGTGATTGAAAAGTAAAACAAAATTTAATCATGCTTAGCAACAATACAATCAAGGTGTGATTGTATTAATTTTAAACTACTTAACTATGAATTTTGAAACATTGTGAAGAATATTGAGGTTTTTCTAGGTTTACAAAGATCTCTTCAGGTAAAATATTGAGTAGCTTATTCAACAAAATCATAACAACTGTTTTTGGTTTTACCTATAAAAGTATTGGAATTCTCATACAAATTTTCATTTCCTATATTTTCATCACCATTTGTTCTGTCATTTAAAACTTATGATGACAAAACAAAACTATAAAATTTTGAGATTTGCTTTATATTTTAATGGTGAATTACAAACTACTACATACTCATGTATGAGTGTCACTATTTTGGAAATCCTAAGGGAGAAAATCTCGAATGGTTTCTCATCGCAACTATGATTTTGCATATTGGCATTATTGGCATATGGCATAGTTAAGAATTATGGCGACATCTTGCCCTCCATGGATTTTTCAAAAACAGTGGTACAATCTTAGTTTTCAACTTAAAGTCCAATCCCAATTTTATCCAGTAAGCTTCAAAACTGATGGATTTCGATACGAACTTCCAACATCAATTTTACCTTCTAAGGGCATGAGTTTTGCAAAATCCTTTTTTAGTACTTGCCTATGTTATAACATTTTTAAACATAAGTTAAATCCAATAATGTTAAAGGATGTTTTTCTAATACAATGGCTTTAAATAGAACATATTTATAAATACTAATTGACAACTTCATTCATAATATAACTAGTTAATAATAATAGTCATGGGCAAGCTTTGTTTAACATAAACAACTTACAATACACAACTTGTCAAGTTGATGCTCACACCATTATTTTTTTATTCAGTGCAATGTTATTTAAACATTAGGTTGGTTCTTTGATTAAAAATTTACCATTTGTTACTCACAGTATTATGTGATAATTTACAATATTTTTATGCTACCCTTACAGTTTAATCATGTCAGTCTGTCCATTCATATCTAACAGCATCTTTATTTTTTTTATTTATTATTTTTATTTCACTGTCTTACCAAAACTCTACCTAACAAAACTTTCACCTGTCATGGGTCATTATCGGTGTGGTAATTGTTTCTTTTTTAGAGTTTTTACGGCACTGGGTTCTAGCACTTCTTATGCCTAGCCCTAAGTGAGCCTGTAGCAACATAATAAAATAAAATTGCCCACTGCATCAAATTGTGACTGAGCAATTTAAGGAGGGACACAGCTCCCATGCCCCCCCTCCCTGTATGGGGGATACTGTAAAGAACCCTAATTAATACATGACACACACAGGCCCTGTTTTTAATGTGTTTAGTAATCTCTAATTGGAACTGTTCAACTGTGGAAATTCTGCATCTTGTATAAATGCTGCATAACTTGGCAGAATCCAATTTACCAGGCATTTTCCCTGCCTTAATTATCAATAGTTAATCTTCATCCACTATGAAACATATGCCTTTCTTTGTACTTTCATAACAACTTTTACAGCCTTTATTAAATTGTATTGATAGTACCTACATACATTTACATGCTTATTGCAATAATATTGTTTTCATATTGATTGTGATAAAACCAGATGTTTATTTGTTTTATATTTGTAATTGAATACCTAAGATTAAGTAGTTAGTTATGAATCCAATAGAGTAGATGAACCTAAAGAATCTTCTTTAAGTGTATTTCTGAAGGTCAGTTTAGCAACAGGGGCTTACTTCAAAAATGTGGTGTATGTATGGTGTAATAATGTACATTATTACTTAGGTTTGCTAATAATATCTATCATAAGTCAATGTTTTTAATGGGTATATAATGTAAATCAGTATCTTATATGGGTGTTATGATATAGTGACTATTATGATGTTCACTGACTAGTTAATATGGATCATTTTGTCTACTGGTATACTTATGAATAAGTGGGACAGTTTGTTAAATACACCGCCAACACTGGTCTCTGTGGTATAAATACAGTAGTTGCCAGTACTCTTGCTCTCTTTAGTTTTTTAGTTTTCAAAGGAATGATTTATATATATCGGTACTCATGAACGTGATTGATATGTGCAATTAATATTGGATTCAGCGGGGAGATTCAAGTCTGAAAAACCATCTGGTGATTGTCCATTTTCTTACATTTTAATGAAAAAATGTGTCAGTCAGATGGTTTTTACTGACTTGAATCGTCGCAGTAATAATTTTACCTTAGAATGTTTTTAATACCCGAAAAACATCTATATATTAAGTAGGTGAATATTTGAATTCCAATGATCTGTACACAAATTTTATGTTAAACTGATTATTTTGTTACTTTGTTTCCTTCCATTTCTGTCTTTAATGCTCTTAATGTGTCCCTTTTCCTTCTTTTTTCATAGTATTTTTCCTTTCCTTTTTTTTTTAATTCAGCTTTTTTAAGATCATTTTCAATTGTTTACTCTATCAATATTTTTTTTTACCCAAAAATAACTAAGTGCATAGAAGTAAATATTTACCAATAGTATTGTAGATTATAGGGTTACTGCAATTTCTACTTGCTATTATCTATCTATCTATCTATCTTCTTCTTCTATATATATATATATATATATATTAAAAATGAATTGCTGTTCATTGGTCTTGCTAAAACTCTGGATCGGCGGGACCGATTTGGATAATTCTTTTTTTAATGTGTTTGTTATTGTTAAGGCAAGGTTTATAAGGAAAAATAAAAGGTCAAGTGCGAGTAGGACTCGTGCACTTAGGAAAATTCAAAGGCTGCTGGACCAATTCGGGTAATTTTTCTTTTGTTGTGTTTGTTAGTATTAGGGCAGGGTTTTTATGAAAGAAAAAAACGGTCAAGTGCGAGTCGGCCTCTCGAACTAAGGGTAAACCGATTTTAATAAAATTTTGTTAAGTTGTTATGCACATGCAGGGAAAGGTTTTTGAGAAAGAAAAAAAGGGTCAAGTGCGAGTCAGACAGGGTCAAGTGCGAGTCGGACTTGCACAATGAGGGTGAACCGATTGTAATGAAATTTTGGTAAGCTGTTATGAACATGCCGGGGAAGGTTTCTGAATTAGTACAACCCTTTCACAATAGGCTGGTGCGCCAGTTGATTTAAAAACAACGTTCACGGGGTCAGCTATTTACTTTTAAATTCCGTAAAGCCTAGTTGTAATCCTTTACAAAAAAGAGAAAGTATCCTATTTATTTCTAGTTTTCCAATGAAAACATCAACATAGTTATACGCATATGCTTAGTAACATATTGCACCATCCTTGTCTTTTCTCACCGTTACTCCCAATCTACAATTGACTCATAATTAACAAATATTAAGGACTGTTTTGTTCTGGCTATGCTTTGGCAGCTTCGCACAATATTTTTTTTTCATTGTGCAAGGCATGGATTTAAGTCCTTTATCCATGTCTGTGAAGTTAGCACCCCAATTTACAGCACCCCCGAACTTAGGGTGAGTTCTGGGTCCTTTAACAATAGTTCTAGAGTTCCCAACGGGGTGCAATGATAGTTCTGCCCTTGGGGCAGAATAAAAAAAAAAATGGGGTGCTAACTTCATGGGGTGCACCCTTTTTCTGCAAAAAATAGTTCTGTATTTTTTTTAGGTTGTCCCGCAATAGTTCTATAGTTCCTGAAGCATTTCACGAATAGTTCTGCAAAAATACAAAACTAAATGATTTTTTTTCGGAAAATAATATTTTTAAATGACCCAATCCACACACGGGCTAATATAACCGGTCTAATTGGTTAAAATCGACATCAATACGAAAAGACACTCGGTACAAATGTTGAAAGGTATGTTACGTGAGCGAATAGTGAGAGAAATAAATACTATTTTTAAAAATCACCATTTGCCAATTTCACAGTTACATAAATTTCTTATCTTCTTATTCTATAGGTATCTTGAAATAATCATAACAAAACGAAAGTTCTGATCAGCACCCCGAGAGTTTTGCATTCTAATGCGATTCTTTACTTTCAACAGATTTGACATAGTTTTGATTAGCATAACGAGAGATTTACATTTTATTACGTACCTTTGACTCAGAAACACAAAGATACAACAAATATTTGCAAAAACGTTACATTTTTTGCGAAAACTGCATCTAGCTAAATGGGTATAATTAGCGCTTCAGGGGCAATTCTGCCAGGGTTTTAAATAGCACCCGAAATTTCTGCATCCCATTGTGATTCTTAGCTTCAGAGAAACCAAAATACCAGGTATATTTACAAAAAAACGTTGCACTATTCGCAAAAATTGCATCTAGTGATAAAAGTTGGAGTATCGCATCTAGAGGCAGTTCTGTCAGAGTTCTGATCAGCACCCCGAGAGTTCTACACGCGAATGGCACTGTTGAATTCGAAAACAACATAAGTCAGAAAAATTGTTCGGTTAAATTTGCATTGCATGCAAAAAACTGCATCGAAGGAGGTAAATCTAAGTTTTGACTGAGAGGAAGAGAGGTTTTTTTCAGAATTCTGATCAGCATCCCCAGAGTTCTGCATCTTATTGCGATTCTTTACTCCAGAGAAACCAAAATACCAGATATATTTCCAAAAAAGCGTTGCACTATTCGCGGAAACTGCACCTAGTGATAAAAGTTGGAGTATCGCATCTAGAGGCAGTTCTTCCAGGGTTCTGATCAGCACCCCGAGAGTTCTGTACGCGAATAGCACTCTTGCATTCGAAAACAACAAAAGTCAGTAAAATTGTTCGGTTAAATATGCAGAATCCAAAAAATAACTGCTTCCAAGGTGATAAATCTTAGTTTTGACTGAGAGGAAGAAAGTTTTTTTCAGAGTTCTGATCAGCACCCCGAGACTTCTGCATCTTATTGAGGTTCTTTACACCAGAGAAACCAAAATACCAGATATATTTCCAAAAAAAACGTCGCACTATTAGCGAAAACTGCATCTAGTGATAAAAGTTGGAGTATCGCATCAAGAGGCAGTTCTGTCAGAGTTCTGATCAGCACCCTGAGAGTTCTGCACGCGAATGGCACTTTTGGATTCGAAAACAACAAAAATCAGAAAAAATATTTGGTAAAATTTGCGTAGCGAATGAGAAAATAGTTCATCTTTTGCTGTACGTAGAAGACGACTCGAATCAGTGATTTAAATCGAATTTAAATCGATGAAAAGAAAAATCACCGATTTGCAAGTGAAAACGCCTTGTTTAAATTAAGAGAGTCGAGTCGTCATTTGTTTGGAAATTAAAAAATAGTAAAGTTTGTACTACGTTCACATTGATAAGCCAACTTTTTTTATGATTAAAATTCATTAATCGTTTTTTCTTTCATAAGGAAAAACTATTGTTAGTTTAAGGAGTAGAGTTACTAATATTATATTCAGTATTATTTCTCAAAAAGGACTATTGACTGTGAATAAATTATTTGTCAGATCTTTAAACCTAACGACTTTTATTAATATATCCTTGTTTTATTGGTTAAATTTGCAAAAAGCGGGATTCCAACACATGGAAACGTGAATTTTGGGCGATTTCTTTCAATATGGCGAGAAAAAAATCTTTTCTTGGTCGTGATTGACGCTTTTCAATCGCGAGATGAAATTCTGTTATTCATTTTTCCTGTGTAATACTTAAAGTGAAAAATCCAGTTTTAACGCTTGAGTTGTGGAATGAGCTACCTGCCAAGGTTTTCTAGAAGGACTACAGTATGGGGTCCTTTAAGAAAGAAGTTATTAGATTTCTGAAGGATCGGCAATGCGCGAGTGATACCCCTGGTGTTGCAAGCGTCCATAGGCTTCGGTAACCGCTTACCATCAGGCGGACCGTAAGCTTGTTTTCCACCATAGTGGTATTAAAAAAAAAACGGGTTGCACTCCGGGAGTGCCGGCAGACGTGAAAACATACTCGCTATTTACTTCCCATCACTTCTTATCCATATTTATTTATTAAAAATAATAACTTTTGTTTATTTACTTTTTTGATGTTGTATATTTGACAGCTCAATCTGTCATAGAATTAAAATCCCATATCCAACCTCCCTTTAATACTCATAATCGCCATATACTAAAAATAAAAACTAACCTAATGTAAATAAAGGTCACGTGTCCTAACGCGAGTGACATCTTACGAATTTTCGATAAGGCACGTGACCTGACGCGAGTTTAACAATTTTTACCCATCACAAAAAAATTGCACAGCGCCGCTAAAGAAGTTTTCACTTCAAAAAACCTTCCTTATACATCCAGCTACTACTACTATTTTGTGGTTGTCTCATCGGTCCAACGAGCTATAGGTCAATTAGTCCATTGATCGCGTCGTTCTACGCTTTGGCTTTTGGTATGACTCAATATCCACCCTAGTCCCCTTCCCCACTGCTACTTCAGCGCATTGGACCAGCGTGGTGGACTATGGCCTAAGCCTTCTTTAAGAAGGAGAGGCGTAAATATTCTTCCTCTCAGTAAAAATTAAGATTTATCTCCTTCGTTGCAGTTTTTTTGCATAATGCAAATTTAACCGAACAATTTTCTGATTTTTGTTGTTTTCGAATCCAAAAGTGCCATTCGCGTGCAGAACTCTCAGGGTGCTGATCAGAACTTTGACAGAACTGCCTCTAGATGCGATACTCCAACTTTTATTACTAGATGCAGTTTTCGCTAATAGTGCAACGTTTTTTTTGGAAATATATCTGGTATTTTGGTTTCTCTGGTGTAAAGAACCTCAATAAGATGCAGAAGTCTCGGGGTGCTGATCAGAACTCTGAAAAAAACTTTCTTCCTCTCAGTCAAAACTAAGATTTATCACCTTGGAAGCAGTTTTTTTTTGCATTCTGCATATTTAACCGAACAATTTTACTGACTTTTGTTGTTTTCGAATGCAAGAGTGCTATTCGCGTACAGAACTCTCGGGGTGCTGATCAGAACTCTGACAGAACTGCCTCTAGATGCGATACTCCAACTTTTATCACTAGATGCAATTTTTTTTTGTAAATAGACCTAGTATTTTGGTTTCTCTGAAGCTAAGAATCACAATAGGATGCAGAAATTTCGGGGTGCTATTTAAAACCCTGGCAGAGTTGCCCCTGAAGCGCTAATTCTACCCATTTAGCTAAATGCAGTTTTCGCAAAAATGTAAGGTTTTTGCAAATATTTTTTGTATCTTTGTTTTTCTGAATCAAAGGTACGTAATAAAATGTAAATCTGTCGGGGTGCTAATCAAAACTATGTCAGAACTGTCTCTAATGCGATACTTCAATTCTTATCACAGTGCAGTTTTCGCGAATAGCGCAACGCTTTTGTGCAAATATATACTGTATTTTGGATTTTTAGAAGTAAAAAATCGCATTGGAATGCAAAACTCTTGGGGTGCTGATCAGAACTTTCGTTTTGTAATGATTATTTCAAGATACCTATAATGTAAAAAATTTATGTAACCACGAAATTCTCACTATTCGCTCACGTAACATACCTTTATTTCTTATTGATCAACATTTGTACCGAGTGTCTTTTCGTATTGATGTCGATTTTAACCAATTAGACCGGTTATATTAGCTCGTGTGTGGATTGGGTCGTTTAAAAATGTTATTTTCCGAAAAAAAATCATATCTTTTGAATTTTTGCAGAACTATTCGTGAAATGCTTCAGGAACTCGAGAACTATTGTAGGCTGACCTTAAAAAAAATACAGAACTATTTTTTGAAGAAAAAGGGGTGCAGCATGAAGTTAGCACCCCATTTTTTTTTTAAATTATGTCCCCCAAGGGTAGAACTATCATTGTACCCCGTCGGGAACTCTAGAACTATTGTAAAAGGACCCGGAACTCACCCTTAGTTCGGGGGTGCTGTGAGTTGGGGTGCTAACTTCACAGACTTCCTAGCAAACCATGTTACAATAGCATTGACAACTTGTAGGATGGTGCAACCCAAATTGGTGAATTGTAACGGTTAAAATAAAAGTAATTGTTAAAGACTTTAAAATAACAAGCAGGAACAATAAGGGTGCAAAGGCGTTCTTATAGCTGACTAACCTTCGGGTAAAAAAAAATATGAAAACAAGAAAATTGAGTAAGGTGTGCATATCTCAAGGACGAAACTTATAAATACTTATATAGTGTATATATATATATATATATATATATATATATATATAAATACATAATACTTTAGAAATAATAAATATATAAAAATATATAGATACATGTGTACATACATTCCTTTAAATACATAAATAAGCGAACAGCTTAAGAATTTTAAAAAATGTAAGAATTTAAGTCTTTTAAAAAGACTCAATGATTGAGCTTGTTGTATTGGCAATGGTAAAGACTTCCAAAGTCTGATTGCTTTCACAACAAAAGAGGTGCTAAATGAGTGTGTCTTGAATTATTGGAGAACCATGGAATTGGAATTGTTATTTGAGATAATGTGGTGTTGACCGATTGAACAGGATGTTGTACAGAAGAAATAAAATATATGTATTCCTGCGAAGACGAATTGGGTGCCACTTGATGGATGTTTGATTGATTGTTTTGTTTTAATGTTTATTTAGGTATATGATTTTGCTTAACTGTCATAAATATTAAATACGTTTTGCCATAAAGATTATAAAAACCAGTAATGGGGCAGGCCAGGAGAGTATACATTTATAATTATTTTTAACTATTAATGCCTAAATAAAATATTATCGTGAATTGGCTGTGTGTGCAAAATAGAAGACAATATGTTTTATTGCTTAAGCATACAGTAGGTAACAATTATATAATTAGTTTAACATAAAATTTGTGTATGGATCATTGAAATTTAAAAAGCGTATATTCATCTACCTATAAATGGATGTCCTTCGGGTATTAAAAACATTATTCTGACGTAAACTTAGTACTGCGCCGATTCAAGTCAGTAATAACCATCATTTTCACATAGAAGTTTATTTAGACTGGCCTTAAACAAGCCTTTAAGTTTTTGAACACTTAATTATCAAACAGTAAGTACTTTGATTTTTATAATAGAGAGACTGAGGAATTTGAAGTTGTATTCAAAAATTAATTAAGTATGTTATTTGGTTAGGGTAAAATTACTAACTAACAAAGCAATAATATTAAATATACATATTTTTGCATTATTTACAACTGTTCAATAAAATATATCTAAAAAACTTTATTTTTTATGTTTCATTTAATATTAATCTATCTAAAATCTACTTTCTTAACTAATAATTGATGACCTGTCACTTCCCTGACTTAATTTTTCAGGACTCTGCCAGTAGTGTCACTCCCCTGATATCACATTTGCCCTGGTGCCTATAAAACATGTAAAGTTTCTGCAAGCTCTTATTTAGTTTCACCTTTCCCGTTCTCTGTAATCAAATCTTAAGTTAAATTTGACCCACTTCTCAATGTCCGATTGAGCTGAAATTTTGCATACACACGTAAATCGGATGACAATGCAATATAATCATGGTCTGATGAAGTAGCTAGAAGGTGGCCACAGGAACTCTGTAACGAAATGACGCTACCCTATCGAGTTCGGGCTTGTTTGATTGTATTAAACAATAACCAGGCCCTAATTGAAGGTTTTTTGTAAAAAAAAATTACGTATTTTTTGTTATATTTAAGTAGGTAGTACCTGGAGGGCCGAGCTTAGCTCGTTTGTTTTTAACAACGCCATCTATTGTCAAGTAGATTTAGTGTTGCTGTGTCAGTAATAATAATAGTATTACTACTCGCCAATAGATGTCAGGAAGAGTCATATTTCTCTGTTTTTCATTGTCTGAAAACACGGATAGAACGACGTTTTCTAGAATGAAACCTAAACCTGACTCAAAATCTTTTTGCAAATCTTGTAAACATAAACTAACTTTACTTAATGTACACTTTTTCTGGTCATTTAATTATAAATCATTAAAATACTTACATGATTAATTTTATTGTCACATTCTTTAACTGGTTTTCAAATCACGACACTGATTAAACCTAAAATCTACAAAATTCCAAATTTACGATGAGAAATATTATACGTATTTATGTATATGTTGCATAGACTAACGTAGCGAAAGACGCGCGTCAAGGTCATTTTTGTTTACCCGAATTGCAAATAGATTTTGAGTCAGGTTTAGATAGATCGATTTTTGCCCCCGAAACCCCTGAAATTGGTAAATTTCATCAAGACCGTTGGAGCCGTTTCCGAGATTCTGATTATAATATATAAATATACACGAATTGCTTGTTTAAAGGTATTAGATTTATTGGGTAATCCTTATTCCATCGCTTACCATGACCTTATCATAGCTAAAACGATAAAGAGCCTAGCCTAGAATTACATCACCAGTCATACGTTTATCTGTCTTGAAATGAGGTCACCTGGTGAACTTTATAGTTGACCCCAAATATTACAGATTCATGCAAATAATAAACGTTATGCATTTAAGGGGCATAAAGCAGCTATGAGACATCCTCAATTTCAAAAACGGCCAGTTTTAGCAGAGATACTAACTATAACTCACTTGTATTATCTATAAACTAAAAAAAATGTTCTATAAATAGCTTATGAATAGTTTTATGTTTCCAACATTTGGATTTCAAAAACTTGCTTTCTACAAAGAGAAAATTGAGGATATCTTATGGCGGCGCTAGTTTGCTGCTATGGGGCCTTAGGGGTTTGATATCTATTACAAAACTAATTACGAACAACTGTTTTTATTTTAAATATAGGCTTTTATCTTTAACATGTAAATAATTAAAAAAACTTAATTTCCAATTTAAAACACTTCGCGTCGCTATTTTAAATAAAATTCTGGTACAACGTAATATATTATAACAAATCGCGTACAGACAGACCGCGTTTGAGTGTCTCGTTGATCAGGAAATATCAA
Source organism: Apoda limacodes (assembly GCA_946406115.1). Lineage (NCBI taxonomy): Eukaryota > Metazoa > Arthropoda > Insecta > Lepidoptera > Limacodidae > Apoda > Apoda limacodes. The sequence continues at coordinate 18,657,154 of OX291559.1, forward strand.
ATAACTGGGATTCTGATGGAACAGCGTTCCAGCAAACTAATAGAGTCGCTGTGGGACCTAATTTTTTTAATTGAAAGGTGGTAGCAATAGAGGTTCTAATATAAACTTTTAAAAATATTGCGGAGGTAGGAAACTGTAGTTATTTGATTAATTTACTATGAAACCGCTTCTGCCACATGCACATCTAACTTTATTATAACAGTGACCGAGCTTTGCTTGATCAACCCACTTACACTAATATAATCCGTGGTTTCTTATGGTTGTGCATACGGACAGCTACCTTAGTCGCCTTCGATAGCCGATTGTATGAATAAAATGTATGTTTATAAACATGCCTATAGGCTGTGATAATGCCTTTAAAAAACTGGACGAGCCTTAATGTACCGGCGACACAATTAACCGCAAGCCACATTCATCTAGCCGTGTCCGTTTCGTTGCACAACTAATACACGCAGATATCGTAACATGGTGAACGCTATTTCGAGAGAGAAGGTCAATGTCTGTGCGAACACGGCTTCTAGGTACGAATGCACCAACTAGCGTAACTAACGTCCACGCCTTCGGAATTAAAGATTATATTATGAAGTGAGTCACAATTCACATGTGCGTTAGAGTAACTGTATGGAATTTTCTGCTACAGTGCCTTTCGAGTTCATGCTAAGCTGGTCAGTTCTCATATTAAGGTGTAACAGAACATTTTTAGAGGATAACACTTAAGTGTTTCGCTGCAGATGTGAACAAGGGTTAACTATCAGCATCAATTTTCTGGTTATGGCTATCAAACTAGGAATTGTAATAGTCGATTAATATAGATAATATTTTGATGATTTTGATTGTAAGGGTTAAAGGAATCTCGGAGGAGGGTTGTGTATAAACTGGTAACGTCGCCGAATCTTATAAGACTCGGGTCGCACCTGACCGATCTCCGGCGGCGTCTTTTAGGGCGCGTAATGCTCGAGCATAACCATAGATTCTGAAACGCGACCGAATAAAAGACCGCTGAAGATCGACCAGCTGTGGCACAACCCTTATTTGTATGATCACTTTGTTGTCCATCTGTCTGTCTGCCTATACCGTTTTTCTGAAGAACCCGTAGAGGAGTCACGTCAAAACCCCTTTGAAGTAAAAAAAAATTGGCGAAGCTAAAAAAAATGTACAATTGAAAAAGATCACAATTTAGTATAAGTATTTTTTTAATACGCTCAGTTTTTGAGTTATTTACTTTTCTATCCCCTGTTATTTATTAACTTAGTTAAATTTAACGAAGAATTATAGTTTAAGTATAGTTTATAGTTTAACGAAGAAACTGACTGATTTATTGGCATACCAACGCACAGCTCGAACCGCTGTGTCCAGGAGTCCAGATGAGGAAATTGTGGATCTAAAGTAATTTGTATATGGATTCCTAAATTTTTGTAAGTGAAACCATAACGCGGACGAAGTTGCGAAAAAAACTAGTACCTATATAATTACATGTTTATTTTAAAACTCCAATATGATCTGTTTTTTCGTATCGATAAGTTATATGTAGGTAGGTACATACCTAATTGGTGTGTTCACCGAAATGCAATACTAAGTAGTTTTGACGTTATTCAATTGTATTAATTTGAAATTGTCTCAAAAGACAACGTCTTAAGGCCTATATGCGGCACACTAGCGCTACCACTATAGATATTGTTTATTTCTTCTTCATACAAAGCGTATTTTAAAAAGTGGGGCCTTAATTATCTCGGGTTGACCTAAACTCCAATACATAATAAACTATTCAGACTTCAAGTATTCAATAAACAAATGGTGGAAGAAGAAAGTCGGTGCAATGTTTACACACATCCTCCCTTCCGTATCTGGCGAGAGCGTCGCGAGCGTCGACCCGCGTCCTGCGGGGGCTGCGTTCGAGTTCTATCAAACACCTCCCACCGTGTTGCTGCACTAATTGCAGAATATCCGAAAGATAACCGGTATTGCCTCTGTCTAATCGAACAAGCAAAAATCATTTTGACATTTGTGACGTAAACAGTATGTACCCTAAGTTTTTAAATTTTCGCGTTCCATTACCGGTATAGGTAGGTGTTAACACATCGGTGTTAACAGATGCATTCATGAGTTCCCACCGGAAGAAACACCGTTGGTTTTAGTCGGTATGAGAGTCATAGATAACGTTAGAGTCTGACATATCCTGTGCGCTATCCTCGCAGCGCATAGGTATCCCTGAGAATTTCCAACGCAAAACACCGGTGTTGCGACGTTAGGGTAACCTGGAAGTCAGTGTTGCAATCCGGCAAAGTTTACATGTTGCTAGTATTTTGGCTCAGTAACACGATTTTCGGTATAATGTAATAAAACTGAGTAGAATTAAAACAATGTTAGGATTAAGGTGTAAACCTGGCTTTATTACGAACGGCTAAATATCGGAATATCAACTCTGGCGTTAAAATCCGAACGGTCCTCGGGCGCATGTTACGCACTGCGGCGGATGTAGAGAGAGATAGTTAACTGGGCTGCAATATCCGATTCACTTGTTTTGTTTATGTCCTAGCTTACTACAGCATGCTTACATCCAGATCCATATCCGATACCAAAATCCTACGCTGATCGAGAAATACGCATTTTGGTAACAATAATTTTATTAAGAACAGGTCAGCAAATTCAATCTTGACTTACTTTGTCGAGAATCGGCAAAAGTGGTATATTATTCTTTTACTGGCAATCAATTTTACCACATTCTAAAATTGGTGAATTACGATTTACGGTTCATATAAAAAGCCATCTTACTGTGCCATATTACCAATTGACACACAGCACTAAAGTGTTTATTGATAAGAGGTTCATCAATGGATTAGTAGGGCCTATCAAATAAATAAATAAAACGGTTGTTTGTGTAGTATCATGAAAATTTATGAAACTATCATGTAATAAGAAGAAGAGAGATATTGAAATTTGAGTGTGGGTTCATTGGACGAGCCAAAGGCTTCCATTATAGTATCACACGAGTGTTTTAATCCCAAATTCAATTGACGTATCGAGCCCTTAAGTCTGAAGAGAGACTTTGCCACCCTGTATGTGTTCTATCACTTGTTCAATGGGATGTGTTCTAAGTAATTGTTCGAAATGATGCCCACGGCTATTCATTCTCACACTTTAGAATCGAAACGGTCGCGCACATGCGGTTTTAGAGAAACTTCCTCCCGCGAACGCTTGGGTTGTGGAATGAGCCTCCTGCCAAGGTTTTATCTAAGGACTACAGTATAGGCACAGATTATATAATATATAGGGTTCTTCAAGAAAGAAGTCATTAGATTCTTGAAGGGTCAGCAACGCGCAAGTGATACCCCTGGTGTTGCAAGCGTCCATAGGCTACGGTGACCGCTTACCATCAGGCGAACCGTAAGCTTGTTTGCCACCTTAAAAAAAACCTAGTGATATGCAGTATCATACTCTACCTTATCCACACTCATGTTATTGGTAAAATAAACGAAAGTAAAAACAATGTTATAAAATATATTTTTTTTCATTATGTATTCAATAATTATATTTTCAATATGTTATGTACACATTCATACTAAAATATGCAGTTAAAGAACATTTTTTAGGTTCGTAATTTGGATTTTACGTCATGAACGTAGATAAAAAATATTATAACATACTTTCATACAAAATAATAATCGGTACTTTACCTTATTTTAAATTAAAGATTGATGTGTCCTAAAATATGTAATTAAAGAACTATTTTTAAGTTCGTGATTTGTATTTAACAGTATGAGCGTAGATAAAGAAATATAACAACAATAAAAATAAAAAAATACTTTATAACATTATTTTTGTATGAAAGTATCCAAAAAAAAATGTTATAAAGATACTTTTTATTAAATTTAAAGAAAGTAAATGTAAACTAAGTATGCAATTAAAGTTTTTTTTTTTTAGGTTCGTTATACATTTTATATGTTATAAAAGTAACTTGTTTCAAATAATTAGGAATAATGTGTGCTAAATTATGCAAATAAAGGACATAATTAAGTTTCAAATTTGGATTCTACTATGAGCGTAGATAAACGAAGTTATTTATGAGAAGATTTATGTATTTTTTTCTTATTTTATGCTGAATTTATTAATTTATACACTGACACTACTTTGGTGAGTGTGGCCAGGTGTGTGTATGTATTAAAGAAATCCCACATGTCGTGGACTTATGGTATTTCTCAACCAAATCTAAAATTCGACCGACTTTAAATTGTACGCATGAAGCAGGACTTGTGTGGTTTTTCCGTGACTTGTGTATTTACCCTTAATGATGATTTGTGATACTCAACTCAATTTCACCAAAATTGTGACTTGTGTGTGAATACAACAAGAAAAAAAGATCATATCACACGAACGATATTATATTATACATATTATATAATCAGTATGCTAACAGTCACAAAATCGCACATTGATTAAGTTAATTTACGCAAGCAGTGATTTTACCTGCGTGGGATTATGATAAGTGGTGGAATTCATTGACGGTACTGTGGTACTGTGCAAAGGTATCCACGGCCTTCTCACATTGAAAACGCATCTATTTCCCAGGGTAATGAACATTAGACTTGACACCTTACTTCATAACCTTGAAGTGATATAACAAATAGTGATAATTTTTAAGTTAAAAGCCAACACGTTACGTACTGTTGCTCAGAGAAACTCGATACCTTTGCCACAGGTCTTCTTAATTATACATCCATAGCGTAATAAATTTGGTAAGATAGCTTTATTCTGTGCAAGGACAGACCACCGTTCAGCCCGATATGTTTACAAGTTTCCGAGGGTAACAACAGCGAAATTTCTTTCAGCCTTAACGTTTACAAGTTTCCGAGGGCATTAACGGGAAAATTTCTTTCAGCCTATATATAGTTCACATGTTTTCGAGGGTAACGGCGGGGAAATTTCTTTTAGCCTATACGTTCACAAGTTTCCGAAGGGTAACAACAGGGAAAATTCGGCCTTTTTAAAAATTGTAATACATGAACTAAGGCTGTTAAATAAGGAATGAAAGTTTGTATATGTATTCACTTATTATAATAAGATCGGATTCCTCTATTTTAACGCCTAGGGTGTAAAAGTATGAATGGGACGACAAAAGTAAAATTACTGGGATATCACCGCTGGGCATCAGCTAGTTTTTTTCAAGTAGACATATTCTGCTTACGTACCTATTAACACGCTCTACCTTTCGCGTCATTACTGTGAGGATTCGATTGCATATCGACGTGAAGAACCCATATTCCTTATATCAAAAACGATGTAGCAATTCTTAGATGTTAATACCTGGCTTGTCTCAATCTGTCGATAGTGTGTGTAAGTTGAACTGTGGCCGTAATGCGGCAGCGGCGTCCGGAAGTTGCTCTGGTACTGTTGTCCATTGCTGAATAGACTTCCTGCTCCAATGCGGTACGGTTCAACGTTGAGTGAGACGTCAATCACGTTTCGACGTGGGTAGATTTTGTTGCAACCTTCCGGCATCTTTGATCTAATTTTCGGCACATGATATTGTGCATACAGGACGGCATATTTATCGGTTGATATTAATAGGCCCAAATGGCACCAGATATTTAAAAAAAATCAGTGTCCAAGTTTGTTTACGTTCAATTTGCTAGAAGATTATATGCTCGCTCAGAAACAGGTACTTAATTATAACTTATTTTACAGTTTCTTGTCAAAATTAAGTTTAACAAAATTTAAAAAAGAAAACGTCGTTTTATCCGTGTTTTCAGGCAATGATAAACTGAAAAATATAACTCTTCCTGACATCTATCGGCCAGTAGTAATACTATTATTTTTACCGGCACAGCAACACTAAAGCTACGTGACAATAGATGGCGTTGTTAAGCAACACTAAAGCTACAAGACAATCGATGGCGTTGTTAAAAAAAAGCGAGCAAAGCTCGGTCCCCAGGTACTTTAGTAAAAGACCGCATTGATCGCCTGATGAAACGCATTAGTGGGGAAAAGATATTAGGGGCTTCGTAATGAAAAATTAAAATCTTTTTTTTTGTAGGATGTAATATATTCATTTAATCAAAGTATTTACCCTCGTTGCCAATATATTTCTGCGTCGTCCTATTAGGGAGATCATTGGCACCTTTCCGATAGAACTATGTGGACCTGGAATCCACAACCTGTGTGAAGGCATTTTGTATTGCTTCCTGAGAAGTTTTTTTTTTTTCGTTCGTCGAAAATTTTTCCAAATCGCGGAAAAAGTGGTAGCGGGTTGGTGCAAGGTGTGTTTGTAAGACGTATCCTCTTCAAATACGAGCAGGGAGCTGATTGGGATCAGTCTCGAATGTAAGTACTTGCACGGGTCTTGATACGTAAGTAAGAAGTATTCCATACATTTTTCTCTCGAATTCCAAAGTCTAGCGTACTCGAGACTTCATAATAATCAGGTCCAAAAATCGGGCCTACAATAAATTATATTGAATGATATACGGAATGTCGGTCACCGATTGTAGGACGTTTTGCTTATCGACGGATTTTTCTCTTGCTAATTCGCTTGTCCAAAAGTTTTGTTAAGCGATGTCAAGCGCCAGTGAGGTTGAGCGAGTCGCCGAGACAAGTAAAAGTCTATCTAACTGTACCCATTTATACACTTGCGCTTGGCATTTTGCGTCGCTCGTGAACGCTTGACTAGAGTGTAAATGATGCCTTATATAATATATTGCGTGCATATTGCTTTGAAATTGAGAAGAAACGTCGATCGACTGACATTCCAAACTGGGTAAATTATAATAATCTTGTTATATCCATTGTATATTTGTACAATTACTACTAATAATAAACACGATAATTTAATTATAAATTACAAAAATATTGTATGTAACTTTAATAAATCGTTGTTTTACATATCCTTTACAAAAGTACATGATTAAATGATACGACGTAAAGCCGGTCACACACGTAGCTATAATACTTATATATTAATGTGTCTTAACATATTCATACAAAACAGAAATACCTGCGTGTGTCGTAGTTTATAGTTTACTTTAGAAAATATATCGTAATTTGCTTTACTATAGTTTAAATTAATATATATATATTATTTATTATGTGATGGGCTTTACACGTAAAGTTTTATTAACATTTATGCAGTAAGTACTTAAGTGATGTATTTATATTCGAAAATTCCGAAAACATTTTATTGCAGGTAATATAATATGTGAAATTATGAAGTCATGCTGCTTTAAAACGCTTGTGTTCAAATCGATAGTTATACACAAAAAATACATCATTACGAGACTTTAATCCAGATCGGATGTTCAAAGATATTGCGAACATCGACTGTTGTGCCGAACATACCTCCCACCCGAACAGACTCCAACTAACTGACCATTTCGCATATTGTAAAAATATTGGTTGCCCCTACCAGGAATCGAATCCGTACGCTTCGACACAGCAATCCGTCCAACGAACCACTTGCACGTCTTGTTCGTAAACACAAATTAGATCTAAATGAATTTAAGTCAGTTTCAATCAATCTTTTCACATTGGTCGAACAGCATCGCGGCCATTATGCCCTCATTAGTATCGTTAACGAAGAGAAATAGAAAAAAAAAACGTAGAAGAGGTCGACGGCTGACTCGATTGTGTAACCAGGAGATTGAACTCTAGTCTTGCGTATTCAATTGTACTGTGGTGTTAAGTGCGTGCGAACTTCTTCGACCTTCGAGTCAAAATTATCTTCGAGTTTTTTTTTTTTTTAATATTGCATACATATATTATGTAAAGAGTATGGCAATGCTTTAGAGCGGAGCAGTTTATCATTAATAAAATTACTATTTTCTCTGTATTACAATCTTTCAATGAACTAAGAGTTCAACAAACTTTTCTGATCTGCTAACCTTGCTTGTTTGGTCGCTAGTGTTATTGTAAGTATACACCATTTCAATACTACGACTACGGTTTTGATTTTTGAGCACTGGATCACAACAGTTTGTGGCACCCTCTTGTTGGAACTCCCGCTGCGCGAGTCCGACTCGCACTTAACCGGTGTTTTTTTATATCAATACGATCGCAAACCAGTAAACGACACGCCAGGTGGTGAGCAGTTACCGTAGCCGTTTACGCTTGCAACACCAGGTGTATTCCTCACGTGTTGATGACCCTTTAAAAATCTAATCACTTCCTTTTTGAAGTAAGTGTTTGCAGGAGAAAGATCTTTTTCTCAAACATGCTGCTATATATGCGACCATATCTTGTACAAGCTTCTTGGGGGTAAATCGTACTTGCAGTACAGTATCAGAGAGCGACCCGCTAAGTATTATCCGTTCGTTCGAGAAAGAAAATTTGAAAATGGAACGAACTTTTTAAAGGCGAATATTAATAACTAAAGAGATAACTCATCAAGTTTTATTTAAATTACGGACTGGCACAACAAAAAGAATGCGCTATTAAATTAATTTAAAAAGGAAAAAAGAAATCGACATGTGAACGCGGCCAAGTGGCGGCAAAATTACCTGATCTATTTTTATTATTTTCAATACAGTTGTCAATATAATTAGTTTTTTTACATGCATGTATGAGAAAAGCACTATGAAAGCCTTGGTTACAACTGAGCATAACCGGACTCTTTGATGCGTGCCTCAGCCCTCAAATACTCTCCATCGCCTGGTTATGCTGCGTTTGCCGGCCGCGGCAGTAACTACTAACTATTAAAATACAGGCAGTAACTATTAAAATCGCACAGTGTTTGACCATTTAGTTTTTAAGGTGTGAGGATAGTCATTGCCGATAAAAAATGCCGTAAAATTGCAAAGCTGCTGTTTGTTTATGAATTACAATTTCCACGCTTTCCACCCACATGGAAGACAAATTTAACGATTTCGCTCATTAAGTCTGCCCGCTGCAGCAATCTAGACTAAATACATAGATAAGCAAAGCAAGGCCGTCGCTTGTCACTGTGTTGTGCAACCGGGTGATTGAACCGGGCTATTTATTTTTGTTTACTAACAATTCGGGATATGTATGTGGGAAGTAAAGGTCGTAATACCTGGTTAGTATTATATATAATATTGTTATTTCTTAGAGCATGGGTTGATATTTCGGTATGTCTCGAGTAAGCCAGACTGGAATTTGAGAGAATAATGTATGCATGTACTTTCACGGGTCGAGGTAAGACCTACTTGCATACATTTTTCTCACGAATTCACGAATCCGGCGCGCTCAAAACTGTTCCCAATAAGGCACGTAAATTACAGAATAAATTAAAAAAATTAGAACTGAGAGAGAGCTGTTAATACTTAAATAAAACTAATTTGACTTCAGGAAGTCTTTATAAGGAAACATGTTCCTTGGGTCAACCCAAACCTTCTGGTACGTGTCATTTTCATGAAATAATTTTCTAAGTTATGGCAATGTAATGCAAGGTGTTTTGTCGAAGTGATCACTGTGTGGTGCTATGATTATATATTTTTTACGTTTTGCCAAAAATCTTTTATCCTCCCGGTTACAGCTAAGGAATATAACACGAACCAGGAGGTTTGGGTTGACCGAAGGAACATGTTTCCTCATGAGGACTTCCTACCGCGGTATGAGCCGACCCTTAGAATGCCGAGTTGACAAAAGAGATTGCTCGTCATATAAGTTTGCACGTATTAAAATGTGGAGCGATAATTCTATCGTATATTGTTTTGTTAATCTCATTCTCAGTGGTGCCTTCGCCACGCAGAAACTTAAATGGCCGGACTAAGAGACCAGTAGAAGCTCGTCTAAATAATCAAAATTATACAAATTGTAATAATTTTCTCATATAACTCTGGGTTTTCGTATACTAATCCTTACTAAATTACAATGGAATTAATCTGTGGGTTATACCTTCCCTATACGTAATTTTTTATTAACTCGGTTTATAAATGACGGAGTTCTGAAGTACCAAACATTAAAAAAATCAGGTTTTTAGCAAAAAAACAAACCGCTGGACCGATTTTGTTAAAACTATTTTCAGATCTAAATCATGACGTAACGCATCGATTGATATGGTCACGAGACAAATTGGTCCATTGGTTCTTGTAATATTGAGGAGCAAACAAAAGCTAACCTACATACATACATCACTCTAAAAATGATGGTAACCGATTCTCCATGCCTCAAAACGTAAAGAAAACGCAAATTTCGATTTTTGGACCTATATGAAATTATTTCTCTCAAATAAATTTTATTTTGTAATTTACGTGATTTTTTTACAATTTTCGTCGTTTTGTAATTTCGTGTTATAGATGGTACTCGTACCCCTATTTTTTTTACAATAGACGAGCAGCACGGCTTCGTAAGAAATGCATGCCGTTGTGGTTGCAGCGTTGCATTCCTCTCCATTGTTAATGGAACGCATATGCGCACGCGCACCTCGGGTTGTGTGATGCATGCATCTGTCATGCGCCTGGGCAATTTTAAAATGAAATTGAAAAGATATTGTTTTTAAGACTAAGTACCCAGTTACTTGGAATTTCTTGTAGGCTTTCTTTTTAAAAAAATATTCTGAATGGTTAATATCACGATAAAATTTAATTAAATTGACATCGAAAGTGCTGTTTGAAAGTGAATATCTAAAAATATTTTAAATTCAGTTTATTTAGACAAAACAAGTACAGACAAATGTCCTTTATTGCTCTGACTTACAGAGTTATTCTATAGATAGATAATGTTAAGTTAATGTACATTGGCGATTTCTACCAGATAACCTTAATCATTTTTAAAACATTTTTGTAAGAAAACAATAGATTTTAAAATTTGATACACGTGTTTGAAAATAGATATTATGTATAAAGAAAATGCATATTGTAAAACTAAACGTCAGTCTGTTCGTTTACGTTCTTTTGACGTGAGAACCACAGTTCATCCATCTATAGGTGTATAAATGCTACGTGTAATGCTAGTATAGTAAGTTATCCTAGGTTTACCCGGGTAAACTTTGGTTTATTAAAGAAATAACCTAACCTTCCTCGGGTAAATTACCTAGGTTTAGTTTCTTAGGTGGTTTTATACAGATATTTGTTATTATGGGGATTTGCATAGTAAAACCGGGAAAGTGCGAGTCGGGCTCGTGCGTTATCCGATAAAATATGGAAGCCAAGTTGCGCCAGTCCGACTCGCACTTAGCCTGTTTCTTTTGTAACATACATTTAGTCGCAGCATCACGAATCTCCAAAGCTAAGCGGCCTTTATTATTTTTTAAAATTGTATTCGGACTAAGTCGCAGGAATATATAGTATGTATTTTGTTTGATAAAGCAACGTAAGAAAAAGCAGTGACGATAATATAATCAATCAAAAATAAATTCGGAAAAAATCACTTTTAGGACGCTGATTTTGTTTGCTACGCTTAGCAAACCATAGAACAGTACCTATATCAACTTAATGTAGGTACTACATGGAGTTGCCGTGGGAATCCCACGCCGCTAACAGAATTAAGTTTGGTCGGAGCCGCAGGTAAAAAGCTATATCATATTGGAATAAACAAAGATAGATAAGTTTACGAAAACTACGCAGCCTAAGTTTTTTTATCAAGTTGTGTATTTAAGTTGAAATTTTTACAAATTCACACTCTATTTAATAAAACTCTTATAGCGTCTAGTGTGATTCCTTGAATCAATGTTGTTTCCACAGCCGTTCTACGTACCAACAATAGAGGCACAGGCGTTAAGAAAGGAGGCTTAGGCTATAGTCTTTTGCAAAATTTGCCTATATGGTTAGCTTAACTATGCTGATAACAGCCATAACTGACTTTTTGATGTGCCTTTTGAAGCAATGGGGCTCTCAGAAAAATGTTTCACCAGACCGGTTAGGTCACCCATCCAATGACTAAACACGTTTGACGTTGCTTTACTTACTGTATATCGTTACCGAACGTAGAACAAATTAATTTACGGAGCAATTTTCACTGAACAACTTTTTTAAATTCATTTTTTTACGGCCTCACGTTGCCGGCCGGCTCATTGTCATCACAAAAAAGCTTTGATCCGAGTGATACACAGCGTAGGTAATTGAATGGAACGACTTGCATGACTCAGACATTTATTTATAGCCCTATTTAAAATGGACATTTATGTTTATGAATGATAATTTCAATGGTTATGTTAATAAGTCTGATATTGCTTTCAGATGAGAATGGTTTGTAAACATTTTTATTAGCTATCTTTGTGATGTCGGTGTTCAAAGAAATTACTGTCAACTTTCTCATTTCCGTTTTCTTTTTTTAAGTGGGCAGTATCATAGATATAGAAATATTATGGCAGTATTTATTGAATTTTACATTACCACAGATTATATGTATATTTTATTGAAGTAAACAGATGGATAACGTCATAGTAAAAACAAATTTTATAAAAAAAAACCACGCAGATTACATTCTTATTGCACTGGCTACTGACTGATTAACTGTCATGGACTTTGAATGGTTTTGACTAATTTACTCTAAGTAATTAACTGCGCTTAATTGCTTCTCTTGAGAAGTTATTGGAATAGGTATGTATAATTTCATGTATCTAGGGGTAGTAAAGGGTTTTCGAGGGTGCTGATTTCGAATTATTGATCAGTTTTTTAAAATTCAAAATGGCGGATCCAATATGACGTAATTTTTTTTTTTGTAAAAGATTTTTTCTCAAGAGAAGTTGCATGTACGGTACTTGCTGCCGAACCAATTTTTATTGGTTCTGTATTGTATGTGGTAACAGCATGAATTTTCCGTAATCAACTGTCAGTTTTAGGTGATATTAGTATAACATCCATGTTGAAACGCGAAACATCTATCTTTTGATCCTAAATACTACACTAATAATGATAAAAAGCTATTTTAAGTTAAAAACTATTTGATTCTATTGCTGCAAAGGTTCTGGTATGTCTATTAACTGAATGAATACAATTTTGTCATGTCAGCTCACTCCATTAGCGAAGTCATTAGGAACGTGTTGACGCATTTGTTACGTGAATGCATACTCTAATTCAATAAACATATTTTTGTCACATCTGCATTATTAGTTGGGCGTATGTTTTTGGCTCTGAGCCTCAGAATTGGACCATTGTATAGTGCGCGCCACGTAAAATGATACTTGGCTAGCGGTAGAAGTGGGGTGTTTGCGCAGCTCTACAATCACTCACATGAATGGCAACTACGGCGCATACGCTGTCGCCGTACCTCGCCCTGCCCGTTCACCCTTCTAAGTCAGGGACCTATAAACAAACACGTGGTATGCGTAGTCTCTTCTTACGTTGCGCGCGTTAAACGTAGGTAACCAATTCGCTAGTCATTATTTACCTTATTCCACTTCAGCTATCTGATTTTATATAATACCTCCCTTTATGGTTCTCTAATTGTTTGAGCTGTGCCCGTTGAGTGCTCATGCTTTGGCAGTGTATGAAAGAACACATGACGCTAGAGTCTCCTTAGCTTCCATGCAGCCTCTAATGTAGAAGACAATGTTATGCTGATGTTGAAAAGAAGAAGTAGTAGTTTGTGCGACAGGCGTTGGGTCAAAGTTCAATGGCTTTCGAGATTTTGTGTGGTTTTAAACTTTCATATTTAAAAAACAAGACTAAGAAATGAACCAACAAACATTCTTCGAGAGTGATGTTTTAGCCACATTGCTACACTACCACTACTACACAGATTCCCGCCACTTATTTTTTCATATAAATATAAATTGCTATAATAGCTCTTTCCTATTGTCACTTTCTGTCGTGAAAATTTTAAATAATTAAACAAAAAAAACTCTGCGTATTTTTTTTTTTTAAAAATTCTTTTCTTTCTTTCAGAAAGCGCGCATGGTTATTGGTATATTGGTCCTTTTGCGCCATTTTTCTACGTAATATTTCATAATGTATGTAAATATTTTGGCTGTACGTGTAAATTTCTTTGCCTATTCGATTTATTTTTATATTTGTAATATTTTGTAACAGGAGACCATAGACATAGAGAAATGGATAGCTCATTTACTAGCCAGATGTGAAAAAAAGTAGCTGGTGTATCGCTTTGTCTTTTGCGAAACAGTAGACACATTTGTGAGGCTATTGTGCAGTCTATAGGACAGATTACAGAATTCGAAGTCTATGCACGAGACTTAGATACAGTATGTTTTATTTACGGTTAATATATGCTTTAGTCCTATCAACAAGGATCATTTACAGTTGTGACCAGGATGTTCAGTGATATAACAAACTCTAAATAAGATGCAGTTTCATTCATTTAACGATATGATTCATTCATACTCACGATTCACGTGACGCAGCTTTGAAACTGTATAAAAACCGGCCAAGTGCGAGTCGGTCGCGCGCATTCTGTGGTACGGAATCCTCGAATTTTTGTTTTTGTTGTTACCATAGTCTTTTTTAAGGTTGAAGGTTGTTTGTATTAAGGCATTTACATAACAAGGCTCAAAAAAAAAAGCTAAATCATTAAAAGGACAATGTGTCTCTCTGTGCAGAAGTGTCAAAAGTTTAAAATATTTGGTAAAACAGAAATTTGATAAAATACAATTAAAGGCTACCTTGATGAAAAAACGCATGGAAATTAAATATATTGTTTTTAATAAGTTGATAACATAATTTATCCACCCGCCCTTAATTTGGTTATCGGCTCTAATGACTCCTTATGGTCAGCTTATACCGAGATGCGGTATGAGCTGATTCTTAATTATACTTATGAACTTTGCTGTAGTATATATATACTATAGTTCAGTTATGCTCGGTTATAGTTATTCCCGCTATTTAACTTCTAATTGTTTCAGCATAAAAACTATCTTATGTCCTTTCGCGGGGCTAAAACTATTTTATTTCCATACCAAATTTTATCTTAATCGGTCCATGTATGAGTAACTTATGAAGTAACAAACAGACAGACAGGCATACAAACTTTCGCATTCATAATATTTATAGGATTTAGTGTTTCAATAGTTACAAGTTATTTTGACTATAAATTATTTGTTTCAAAAATCTTACCAAATGTTTTTTCCTATCTGTATTCGAGCGACAACAAACTCATTATGGTCATAGTCGTCATCAAATGCGTTCGGCGTCTCATTGTCTGGAACGTACGGTATTCAGGCCGGCTCCTATTGGCCGTAACCTTTTCTATTATTAAGAGAAACGTTCCGGCTAAACTTTAACCCTTTATTTTGCTAAAGATTTAATATTGCGTAGTGGTACGGAACCGTAGGTGTCCGTTCTTCTTTGATTCTTTTTGATTTTATGCCCTCGTTGTTTAAAGATACTCACAACATCCGATCCCACTTCATAATTACGATATTATATACCACATGTACCCACTAGTCTATCTTTAGGTATAAAATTATCAAACTAAAAGTAGGTATCTACAACTTAACTAGCTAAATCGTTTTTTATAAACCGTTTCAAAGGATTTAACTTTTTACCTAGGTATCTCTAAATGAGGTATCTCTAAGGTGACATATTGTTTTAAATATAACTACCGGAAATTAAAACTCGTGAATATATTTTTAATTTCCGCTTTTCGTTTGCCAATATTCTTAGCCGTTATGTCAGTTATAAAGCTGGCGCACACTATGTTAGGTTGCATCGCTCGTCGGACCGAACAGGTAATCAAGGTTGACTGACGACCAAGATAGCGCCACAGGAAGCAAAAGGATCCAGGAGGCTTAGTCAGCTTTTGTAAGAAGTGTACACACATATATATTATTAAAAAAAAAAACAAAAGGAATTGTACCGCTTCTTAAAGCATCAGTCTTATGATTCAGCTGCGTACCAAACGTCAAACTCCTTTCTATTACTATCACTAAACGCATGACATAGTAATTGGTGATGCGCGCTAAGTCGCCGGTTTGATTCAACGTGGATGGTCATGCGCTTGATGACAGTTAGTTGGACGGCTGCGCCTGCTCTTCCAACAAATAACGGTTTAGCTATTGTAAATATAGCTGAACGTGATTTGGATAAAATAACAAAGAGAATTTGTAGTTATGTTTTGCGATAGGAGGCAAAAAAGGGGAATTTTCGTGGTTTTGTATTGCTTGACTTCAGGTACATAAAGTCGGTTTTATATACCTTTTTTCGTAGGTTTCATAGGTAGAGTCAAATTACATAGATGGGTGCGCCCATTCTATCACAATTATTTTAGGATTGGGCATGTAACGAATTACAGAAAATACTAGGTAAGAGTATTTATTGCTGCTATTTATTCCTATGAAAAGACGAACAGGATAAATGTATCCTATATCTTTCTACCGGTGTGAAGTTAGCGGCCTAAGTTAGCGGCCTTTTATAATCCGACCAAATTAAAAAGTAAAGGATTTTAATAAAATAATTTACTAAATTAAACGGATATAACAATAAATAGACTAAAATAATGAGGAACCGGTCAAAAATTAAACAAATATATATATATATATATAATTTAAATAATAAAAAAATTTAAGTTAAAGAAAATTTCACAATTTGATACTTATCGGCCTAAAAGGTCATCATTACAATGCGGTAACACTTAGTGACGCATATCAAATTGAGCCTCGTTAAACCAGAAAGCATATGAAGTTTTCAAATCACACCTATCTCGGGGTTAACTGTGAGAAAAATGGTGAGCGGCCTGAAAATTATTTTATTTTAAATTTTCAAAAACACCGTTAATCTGTTAGTTGAGGAAAAAGTTACAATCAAAGGCTGTTGAAAAAAGCAATTTGCATTGCTCTTATTAATACATATTTATAATTATGTAATACATCTTCAATTTTAATGAAAAATAAATAAGAGTCAAAGAAAATTTGACCATGTGATACATGTCGGCCTAAAAGTTTTTGATAAAAATGCGGTTACACTTAGTGACGCATATTAAATGCAGCCTTTTTAAACACACACCTATCTCGATTTTATGACAAAAATGGTTAGCGGCCTAAATAATTTATTTGTTTAAATTTCCGCCCAACACACAACACAAATAAACAAATATTTTGATTGGTAAAAACCAGTCAAAAAATCATTAAGACAAAAATAGAAAATCAATTTTTTTTTATTTCTGTGTTGCAAGCGTCTGCGGTGACCGCTCACCATGAGGCGAACCGTAAGCTTGTTTGCCACCTTAGTGATATAAAGAAACAAACGTTATACGTATCGGCCTACAAGTAATTTTCATCAAAAACAAGTCTTTTTCTTTTAATTTTTTTTCATTAGGGTCTTAAAGCAAGCTTTCTAATTTTGGGAAAAAAAATATTTTGATTGAAATATTCATTTATTTTATTTAGTTTTTTTTTTAAATTTCTTGTAATTTTTTTCAATTTTACCAATGCTGTAATCGGAACATTAACTATAAACCCATAAAGTAATTATTTCATTTATACACTTTGCATCGTTTGCCTCAATTTTTTGGCTTAAAACAAATATTTTGATTGAAATATGCTAACAATAATTAATTTTATTTTTTTTATAAAATAGCTTTACATTGAGTTTTATTGAGTTTTTTTTTCATTTTATGTAATTTTAATCACATTTACCTCTACTGTTATCGGAACATTAACTAGTAATAATCTTAATTAATGATTTTATTTATTGCACTTTGCATTGCTTGCTTAATTTAATAATAACAATTCAATTTTATTCTACATGTAGTTATTAAAATGTAATGTATGTAATGTTTGTCTTTTGAAATCGTCGGGTATAAAGTATGTTTATCTAAATTTTAAACAAGCGTTCTATGAGGCAATACGTAAATCTATTTATGTATTGTATCAGGGAACCATAAGGAATGTATGTGTTGCCGTAATTAAAATCTATTTAGAATAAAAGATTTTTTTATTAACTATTTACGTGACCGCCTATCAAATTGTATTGTTCTCGAAAATGAAATTATATTAGCCATTTATTTTGATAACATGAATCAGTAATTTCGTTAGTTCCCTCCCAGTTTCTGTTTATTTTGATCACAATAGTATTTAAGAGTATTTAATGCGGAATAAAGGTATATTTTGTGTAAAATTAAAAGGTGCGTTTGTGTATAAAATTGTGCATTTAGGAACGTTTTTTTCGTTATTATAATTATTTTAGTCATAGTAGGGTAATGTTGTGACATCATAACAAATTATTTTCTTGTTTTAGTGTTTTTTACAACAAATAAATAAAAATACTTACTACTACTATTAATACGGCTTTCAAGTAATCGATTTAAAAATTAATATTGATTTCTGTTAATATGATTCATTGTTAATTTGTATTTTTGTTAAATATAATCAAGTATTTTACATTAGTGTTAAATATCTAAACTTATCCTTATATTTCTACAAAAATGTATGCATCGAAAGTTTTTCTTTCTTTCTTTTTACGGAATTTCACAACAAGTTGCAAAGTATCATATATAGTAACTACGTCCTCCTTTTTTAAAAGCGGGTTTCTTTTAAAAAAGGAGGACGTAGTTACTATATATGATTGTAAAATTATATGTAAATCTATCAACTGCAAGAAGTACAAGAATTATCAGTATCTTTACCATATAATCAACAAAAATCTGCAATTCCGAAACCTACACTTTAAAGAAGAAGTAACCGTTGGCAATGTAATATCAGAGACCACAGTCACAAATATACTACAATGGAACAAGATTTCTCTTTTAACAACACCGGAGTCGCCTCGAAAAATTGATTCTATAATTTACAATGTTCTATGTTCTGCTTTTAAAATAAAAAGATCGCTTAAGGCTGTATAATGTTTGGAAAGCAGCACACCAAAAACTTAGGATTAAAAAATTAAAAATAAATATTGGTCCTGAAACATTTAATAATAATTTAAAAAATGAAGCTAGGAGTTATCATAATCACTTTCTACTACGGAATCTATGGATATACTACTTGATACAAGGAATACTTCGAGCTATAAGGAAACTAAAAAATTTTACTGGGAGGAACACGTTAAAGCAGAAATCACCAATGATGAAGATTCACTGCTAGTGGATGATACGTTCACACAAAAAGAACCCAGTTTCATTTGCGAAAATGATGTATCACCAGAAACTACTACAATACCTTAAGAAATAATGGCTTTGTCAATGTCTAGAAACATAGTGTCAGTTTTATCAAAAGGAACAGAAATCGAAAATAGTATTAATAAAAAAGAAAAATGTGTGCATTTTGAAGGCTCATGCATAATTGATAATAAGCTTTGGGAAGCAATGTTTTTCAAAGGAAAATTTAATCTAAATACGTATCCGTATATTATAAAGAAAACTGTGCAGAAAAATATAAATAATACTTGCATACTAATACTGAAATACAAAAAATACCTAAAGGACAATAGAATCGCCGTAAAAGCCAACTGCAAACATAGTTCATGCAAAAAATTCACAATTTGTTTGAACCGTAAAAAATTAACGGTTTACAGCCAAGATAAAAAAAAATCTCATACAAACTTACTAACAAATCAAGTTCGTGGAATAGAAAGATCAATTTTCAGAAATAATCTTTTAGCTACTAAACCGATAATACATAAAAATCGAGAATTAATAAAAATAGATTCAAAATATTTAGAAAAAACCAAAATCTCACGAGTATAAAATCAGATGAAACTCTTAGGAAAATTAGATCGGAGTCATCAGCTTTGAATCACAGGTCACAAAACGATGTACTTGATCTATATTTATTTCAAAAAGATCATTACCATTATATCAAAGAATTATCTTTCCCTTTATGTATAAAAATCTACAGCAATGAACAAATACAAGTTTTAAACGGATTAAGCTTCCTTTACTTCATTTCGATGCCACGGGCACAGTAGTTAGGCCTTTGAATATCGACAATAGTAACAAAAGAATATATTTATATACCGGTGTCATACAAACACCTAAAAATAAACGATTTTTTCCTGTTTTGTTCATGATATCATGCAAACATGATTCGAATACAATTCTAAAAATGCTAATAGATTTTAAAAACTACTGCATGTTAAATCGTTGCTGGCCTGCATTTTCTGGTGTTGTGACTGACTACAGTTTTGCTCTTATAAATTCTACTTGTCAGGCATTCAATAACTGTCAATTAAATGAATATTTAATAAAGTGTTACGACATCTTAGAAAATAACGCAAATAAAAAAGATGTGACTGAAAAAGTTAAAGACGCAAACATAACACCACTTTTTCTGTGTTGTGCACTGGTCCAGTTAATTTTAATGGAAAGTTTGACGCATATAGATCTGTATATGCATTCCGTTTACATACTTCTGAATTCAAAATATGTCACTCACGCGGTCAGAAATGCAGAGCAGCAAGTCATAAAACTTTCCAAAGAAACTAAACATGCAGCCCAAACTCTTCAAAACATGGAAACAACCAAAACATCTATTTGTGACAGAGAATATGCCAAAGACATTAGTGTTAATTGCACCAGCCCATTCTATAAAAGAATATCTCAACTGCTATCTAAAATTGAAATAAACGACGATGGAGAGAATTGGAACCCGTTATTTGATAAAAAATTATTTAAATCATTAATGACAAAATATATCCCCTATTAACCGTTATGGACAAACGAAATTAAAAACACACGAAACAGTAATGCACCTGTGGAAAATTATTTTGGTAAATTAAAAAACATTACACTTAAAGGCCAACGTCATTTGAAATGTACTCAGTTTCTTAGAAAACTGAGAGAAGAAACTTTTGCTGCGGCAAAAGAAATATTGCATCAAATTCCAAAAAATAGACTTACACGTGAGCCCAAAGCAAGCAAAATTGAAGTTAAAATCGACGAGGAAGTTTGGAATAAAAAAAAAAAAAAAAACAGCCATTTTGATGCAACATATTTGAAGGAAATAAGAATTAATGACAAAATCTTAGTCCAAGATGAAGATTTAACCGTATGCGTATATTGTGGACACGGCACTAGTTTGTCGACACCTGAAACCAAATGGGTTGAATGTGACGGATGTGAAAAATGGGTTCATCAAAATTGCGAAAAAAGTGATGATAAAAATAAATGTGACTTGAAAGAAAGATTAAAGGGTGAATTTACTTGTGGTTTATGTAAATTTGGCAATAGTACATTATGTTCGTACACCATAAATGACACAAATAAAAGTGAATCAATAATTGGTATACTGTCACTAAAATGGATGATATAACCCACAGTATATCACAAATTTTAATTGAAGACTTCGAATCCCTAGACCCGCCAAGATATTTGTCTAGTTTTGTCATTGATCATTTATTGCATATCTATACCAAGGGCGAATTCGATCTTATATCAGTTGAAAAGTCAACAATAATTTTTGGGAAATACGAATTGAACGAGCATTTTTAAGTAGTTTGCACTTGTCAGCTATAAAAGATGTAGTATTTCCTATTTGCCTTAATAGTCACTAAACAATGCTAATTTTATCAATAAGGAATAAAAACGTCTCCATTTTTGACCCCTTGGGTAACGAAAGTAGATTATTTTCTTTATATTTGGCAAAAATTCACAGACTTATAAATTTAAAAGGCTTGAACCTAAAAATAAATTCGTTCAACACCCCTAAACACTACATACAACAAGACTCTTATAATTGTGGTCCGATTATTGAGCATATATTTTCGACATTGGTGAGACAAAATAAAATAAGTGCAATGAAAATAGACATGGATAATTATCGCAAACATTTTAAAAGGCTCTTACTCAAAAACAGTGATAACATTAAAGAGCTTTGTTTTTTTTGTATCCGTAAAATTAAAAAAGATGAAAACAATTTTAAATGCAGCAAGTGCCTCCGAAAAACACATTTCAAATGTTTACTTAGTTACAAAGAACTCAACGATAATAAATCTGATAACGAAAAACTACGAGAATTAAAAAAAGTATGCCAGTTGTGCAAGAAAAATCAGTAATAAAAATACTTAAAGTTATATTAGTTGTGTTTTGATAATTTTCTTTGTGAATTTACATCAACACTGTAAATAGTGAATATAATTAGTTCTTAATTATTAATTTTATTAAATATATTAGATTATGTGTTACTTATAGTTTCTATTAGCGTACGTTTTAATTGGTATAACTGAAGTGTCAAACTTAATATTTGTATGTACATATTTAATGACCACTGGAACATTGTAATCAAAATAAACAGAAACTGGGAGGGAACTAACGAAATTACTGATTCATGTTATCAAAATAAATGGCTAATATAATTTCATTATCGAGAACAATACAATTTGATAGGCGGTCGCGTAAATAGTTAATAAAAAATCTATTATTCTAAATAGATTTTAATTAAGACAACAAATTCATTCCTTATGGTTCCAATAAAACTCAATGAAAAGCTATTTTATAAAAAAAATAAAATTAATTATTGTTAGCATATTTCAATCAAAATATTTGTTTTAAGCCAAAAAATTAAGGCAAACAATGCAAAGTGTATTTTAAATGAAATCATTACTTTATGGGTTTATAGTTAATGTTCCGATTATAGCAGTGGTAAAATTGAAAAAAATTACAAGAAATTAAAAAAAAAAAGATGAAAATAAAGGAATATTTCAATCAAAATATTTTTTTAACCAAAATAAGAAAGCTTGCTATAAGACCCTAATGAAAAAAAATTAAAAAAAAAGACTTGTTTTTGATGAAAATTACTTGTAGGCCGATACGTATAACGTTTGTTTCTTTATACCACTAAGGTGGCAAACAAGCTTACGGTTCGCCTCATGGTGAGCGGTCACCGCAGACGCTTGCAACACAGAAATAAAAGAGAATTGATTTTCTATTTTTGTCTTAGTGATTTTTTGAATGGTTTTATACCAATCGAAATATTTGTTTATTTGTGTTGTGTGTTGTGCAGAAATTTAAACAAATAAATTATTTAGGCCGCTAACCATTTTTGTCATAAAATCGAGATAGGTGTGTGTTTAAAAAGGCTGCATTTAATATGCGTCACTAAGTGTAACCGCATTTTTATCAAAAACTTTTAGGCCGATATATATCACATGGTCAAATTTTCTTTGACTTTTATTAATTATTAATAAGAACAATACAAAATGCTTGTTTCAACAGCATTTGATTGTAACTATTTCCTTAACTAACAGATTAACGGTGTGTTTGATATTTTGAAAAAAAATAATTTTTACGCCGCTAACCATTTTTCTCACAGTTTACCCCGAGATAGGTGTGATTTGAAAATTTCATATGGTTTCTGGTTTAAAGAAGCTCAATTCGATATGCGTCACTAAGTGTTACCGCATTTTTATGATGAACTTTTAGGCCCATAAGTATCACATTGTGAAATTTTCTTTTACTTTTAATTTTTTATTATTGAAATTATATATATATATTTGTTTCATTTTGACCGGTTTCCCATTATTTTGGTCTATTTATTGTTATATCCGTTTAATTAAGTAAATTATTTCATTAAAATCCTTAACGGATTATAAAAGGCCCTAAATTCACACCGGTTGTCTTGCCAGAGACCTACTCTGCAATTTTCCCTATAAAGATTAGGTTACTTCGTTGCTTTAGAACTCTCAATTAAAGAGTATTAAATGTTCTTCTACCCCGTCTTTTTTTTTTTTTTTTTTTTAAACACTAAGGTGGCAAACAAGCTTACGGTCCGCCTGATGGTAAGCGGTCACCGTAGCCTATGGACGCTTGCAACACCAGGGGTGTCACTCGCGTGTTGCTGACTCTTCAAAAAACTTCTTTCTTGAAGAACCCCATACTGTAGTCCTTAAAGAAAACATTGGCAAGGAGCCATTATTAATATTATTAGCTATTTTAGTGCCGGAAAATTCCGGGTAGATGGGTCTAATATTAGTAGTTCGGTAGTAGGGGGGGGACTTTTGTGCAACAAATGAAGAGTTCATGTATAATACTCAAGTCGCTACCAAATTAGAGTAATTTATTTGTAATTTTCCCTTATAACCTTGTGCAAACGTTGAATGCTGAAGACCATGGAGAGTGGTGACTTTCAGCAACAACTTGAAGTGGTATTAAGTGGTAGTTAATTTTATTGTACCATTAAATAATTAAAATTAACAAAGAGCAGACTTTTTTTGCTGGTCGAGTAACGAATAAGAGCTAACAGCTCTTGTTAACTTTTTCGGTATAGCTCGTAGTAATTAATTCACATTGCAGTGCGAGAAAAGAGTATCAATACTATGGTCCATAAACTATTCATAAACTCAGTAATTTAAATATCCGAATAAAAACAAATAAAATTTAATATTGTTACAGCGCAGCCATTATGTTTAACTTCATGAAGAAGTCTGCCGTCTTGACGGGAGACAGCGGTGGCTGTGAGGAGCGGGATGGAGAAAAAGAGAAGCGAAAAAAAGAAAAAAAGGAAAGAAAAGAAAGAGAGAAACGGGAAAGGATAGCAGCGGGACTAGAAGAGCCATTAAGGCTTGAAGAAGTAAGTAATTTAATTATAATATTCAAGAAATTTTAACTTTGTCAAATTGATAAAACAAATATGTATGCTAAATGTAAATAACAACTTACAACACCGGCAATACTATGCACGTGTTCCTAAATTCGAACCAGCATACTGGCCAGTACGGTGTGACGTCATATTTCGGAACAGGCAACAGTTTGACGTTAGATAATGACGTCACACCGTACTGGCCAGTATGCTGGTTCGAATTTAGAAACACGTGCTATATAACACGCTTACAGGTGCCTAATAAAAAAAATAGTCATAGATAGTAGTCACCAATCTGCTTTTTCGGATGTACGCCAGACAATTCTGCTAAAAGTTATTCAAGATTGTAAACATTTTGTGTTAAAAATACAATCTGTTAGACTTCATAAAATTATATGAACGTTAAATAGTTTACATCATTGTTACATTTATAGATTTGGCTTGTATTCAAATTGTGTACCTCGATTTCTATTCATACGGTATTTATTTTGGTACAGTGGCCATCCTTGACCTAATGCGTTTGTGAATTGAAAATAGTGAGAAACTATTTTTCGATTAGTAAATATGTTCGATTAGTGTTTAAATCATAATTAATTAATAAGTAAATTATAATATTAAACAACTGCCTGCATTTTCGATAGACATTGTTTATCTTATAATATATATAATAAAAGAAGCCTTTCTTAGTGATTCGCCAATAACGATTAACTTGACATTGCCTTGCGAAACATTATCCATTAATACTAATCTTTGGTATTCGCTTTTACCGTCCGGCTTTTATTATAACCTATATTATATCTCCGTATCCTTTTCGATGGCAAGGCCCTTTTGCAATTAACCTACAATCTTTTATCATTCGTGTGTGGGTTACTATTATTCTTTGACTTATTTTTTAAAAATTTTACAGTAGGTATATCTTCTATCTTTAGCCAGTGATCTCATTTGTCCAAATATTTTGATGAATATATAATAGTTGCCAAAAAAATTACTGTTTGTTTATTCTTGCCTTTGCTTTCAAACTTGGCTGTGAACTCGTCACAGAAACCACGAAGAATGCCAATTCCGCAATAGGTCTCAGCAGAGAAGTGCTGGTTACAACATTTGACATTATGAGCACGCTTGCTGACTAACTTAAGTTAGTAAAAAACCCTTTAACTTAAGTTCGATTTCAGTCCCTTTAATTTAATTTTGACTTATGTTTACCCAGTAGTAAAATAAACAGTATTTATTTTATTTGTGTTTTTAGAAAAAAAATCTACTCAGGCAATGTCCGTGAAGAACATAGCCAGTAAAACAAACATTCTTTAATTTTTTCATTCAAAATTGTATAAATATGTCATTTGTGTCAAATAATCCACTACAATGACTAACTCAACAGCTGTTCGGAAATCTAACCCCGAGGGCGGTAAAAGTGAATGTGAAAGTTTGTGGGGGTCGGGATAAGTTGAATTACAACCTAACCTAGTTCTATAAATGTCGTCAATTGTCAAGATATTAAACTATTTCTTCAATTGGATTGTCTGTAGACAAAAACAACCTTGATTTTATCATAGAAATGCATGTATTCATCCAATTATATGTGCATAGGTAAGGCGAACGGGTAAGATGGTGATTCAAATCCAATTAGCCGTGAAACCGTTTAAATTTTATTTATAATCAGTTTTAAAAACTTAGTGTAAATCTCTAGCCTTGAGTTTTATTTACAAACTAGCTTTTTCCTGCGGTTTCACCCGCCCTAAATTCTATTATCGGTGTAGGATTTCATAAGCAACTCCTCAATTATTGAAAAAAAAACCGACTCACACTTGACGTTCTTAAGTAGCCTATGTCCTTCCCCGGGACTCAAACTATCTTGATGCCAAATTTGCCTGCGGTTGCTCCCGCCCTTAATTGGGTTAGGGGACATTCATTGAATACGTCACGCAAATTTCCGTATTTTTACACACACCTCACACCTTGGCATGCTTTTTTTCCAATTTCATTATGAAAAATTTCTCTTTGTCACTTATTGAATGACCCCTCCTTCCCCCTAAGCGCGTGAGGTATTAAATTGATGGCCCTTATCATAGAAAAAAACCGACTCCCACTTGACGTTTTCAAGTATCCTATGTCCTTTCTCGGAAGACAAACTGTCTGAATCGCAAAATTTCATCTTAAATCGATACTGCGGGTTAAGCGTGAAGCAGTAACAGACAGACAGACAGACAGTTACTTTCGCATTAAAATATAAGAATGTTATAATCCATACTTATATTTTACTACTTAAACTTACTGTTTTATGTTTTTGTACAAAATGACAAGAAAAAAAATAATGTTTATTGTCAATTTTTACATGACATCTATTTTTATTTTGTGTTGACTGACTAAAGTCAATTATTAAAAAAAAAACTTATATTTATAATGTCATTTAATGCTCTGTTTTGTAAAATACAATACTCTTTTGTAAGAAATCGTTTAATATACATCGTATGTCCAATATGTCCATTTTGGGCGCGAGGTGATGGCACACCCAAAAGAGTTAAGTTTGCAAGAATTTGATTAATTTTATTAGTCCTAAGTACACTTTTTGACGGAATTTTTCTTCTCTCTTGCTCCGCCTCTCTCGGTCTCTTTCGGTCTCGGTGTCTGTCTGTCTCTCTCGGTCTCTGTCTCTGATATGAGATCTATCACTTCTGTAAAGAAACTACTAGTCTACTATTGAAAATTTCGAAGATATATTCATTTCTAGTTTGACAACTGTCATCCGGAATAAATATCTTGATGAGATCTATCATTTCTGTGAAGCAACTGCTAGTCTTAGATCAACAGTTACGGAGATAGGGCACTTTTTAATTTGACAGCTGTCATCCGAAATAAAGATTCTAATGAGGTCAATCACTACTGTCAAGAAACTACTAGTCTACGATCAATATTTTACTACATACATGTAGCCATTTCTAGTTTGTAAGCTGTCATCTGAATTAAAGATCGCGATGAAATCTATCACTTCTGTAAAGAAACTTCTTGATAATATACTATTATTATTTTCGAAGATATAGCCATTTCCAATTTGATAACTCTCATTCTCTCTCTCTCTTTCCAAAAAATAAATAATAGCATAATATATAAGATAGGTGGGGAAGCATATTTTTTTCATACCACAGGCCTTATATCGATTGTTAAGGAGTAAACTCCATTAAACTTTAATTCAAATTATTAGGAAAACTAAGAGTAAAATTCTCTTGATTGTTTTTAATAAAATATATTAACAAGCTTTAGTCCGCAGCTTCGCCCGCCTTAAATTCGGTTATCGGTGAAGGATTTCAACGGCAACTCCTCAATTATAGTCAAAGAGTGTCAGTCCCGACTCTCTCTTGCTCCATTTCCTCTCTCTGTCTTTCTATCTCTGTCGCCCCCCTCTCTCTCTCTCACACACACACACACACACTTTCTCTCTCTATCTGAAAATATAATAAACACATTCATCTACATATATAAAAGGCAACCGTTACTGACTGATCTACATCATAATAGCTATATTTGTGCTAAATTTCAGCTGGATCTGTTCAGTAGTTTAAGCTGTGCGTTGATAGAATGATACAAAACTATTCAGAATATAAAACGTTCTAAATAAATATTTGAATTCTATACCGACAAAAACCGAAGAAATCGAAATTTTCAACGTGCGGTCACGTGCTAGCGCCTATCGTACGCGGAACTGTGTGTCTTTGTACGCTTCAATAGTGTAATATGTCTTTGTTCACTAGGTCGAAACTACAGGATTTTGCTACGGTTCTTATAAACCTTTCAAAACCAGAAGTTATTTTTTTTTTGGAATTAAATTTTATATCTGTTGCAATTTGCAGATGAATTGTGCATTTAATGAGCTTAATTTCTTGTATGTTCATATCTCAACCTTGATTGTAACCACTAAAAAATACTCGCTTTTTAATTTATGTGGGTCTAACAGTCCAAACAAACTGTTTTTTCATCTATGTACCAGTAACCTACTTGCCAAAAAACTTATTCTGCACAGTTACTGTAAACGTGATTAAAGCAGAAACAAAACAAAACTGTAACCGGTTTCTTATTTATCAACACTTATTTTGCAGTCTGGGGACTAGTATCTCATCTGTAGTCTGGGTCTTAAGAGGATACACTTCGCGGCGCCTCGCAGCGGGCTTCATACAAACGAATTTCTCATTTGTTTTTGACATTTACTGATCAATTACTGTGAAATTTCTTAGTCAGAATCCCAAGCCGAATACCTAGGTCTGTGGTTTTTCAAAAATCTTGTAAAACGTTCTATTAACTAGAAATCTTGCGAGGCGCCGCGAAGTGTATCCTCTTAAATGCTATCTGGATGCCGCCAGCGGACCGGGCGCGGCGCGTGCCAATGCGTTTTTGCAACCAATGCGATGGTACCATGGTTTCGTCATCCAGTTTATTTGCCTTTGTTCTGTGAAAGCGAGAGTTTCGTAAAGTGTTAATGAATTCATTCGATCTACTTAATTGGCTTGTTTGTTCGAAACAGTTTTTCAGCTGCTAGAGAAGACTTGATAGCCATATCTTTTACTAGGGTTTGGTCGCGGCTCCGTTTGTGTTTAATTCTGTTGTCGACGTGTAATTTTACGGTTACTCCTTGATTATAAAAAGAATGTTTGCTACAGCAAAATATAGGACTTTAGTTACAGTTATTACTACGGAAATTTTGAA
Organism: Apoda limacodes; assembly: GCA_946406115.1. NCBI lineage: Eukaryota > Metazoa > Arthropoda > Insecta > Lepidoptera > Limacodidae > Apoda > Apoda limacodes. The sequence goes on from OX291559.1 coordinate 18,686,201, forward strand.
TTTTCCGGGGTAAAATGTAATTCAGGGTACCTATAAGCTATCTTCATTCGAAACTTTCACCAAATTGGTTCAGTTGTAGCGTGATAAACATACTGACTCGCAAATATACTTAGCTAAGGTTTTAAGCAAATAAAATAGTCTATACCTACTGTTTTAATTGGTTTCAATAAATTAGAAATTCTTGACCTGATTTCTTTTAAACAAATTGAAAATTACAAATAACCTGCATGCTCATTTATCTATACATACATATATTATAAAGAGGTAAAGTCTGTATGTTGGAAGTAAACGCTGCAACTACTGAACTGATTTTGAAAATTGTTTCACCAGTATAGAAAGTTTATTCCTGAGTGACATTGGCTATATTTGGTTGTGATTAATAATATTTTTTATGTGAAATAACAATATTTGACAATCAATTCCAAAAACAATGGCTTGAAGCGTGGATTTGGCGATCTACACTAACTAAACGGTTTGATATAGGTGAATATTATGTTCAACAAAAATCGCAGACGAAGTTGCGCGGGTCAGCTAGTTTTAAATTTTTGTTTGTTTAAGTATAAAAATGTATAAGCAAATTTAAAAAGCATATTTCTTATATAAGTCAAATGCATACTAAAATATTTTATACTCAAAGAAATAAATATAAACTTGCATAGGCTAGAAGATTATAGGTAGTAAGTACTTTCAAACTCAAATTGAGTCTGCAGATTCATTTTATGTCATAATAAATCACTGACATTACCAACTATACTGACATAACCATAAATATTTTATACTCAAGGAAATAAATATAAACTTGCATAGGCTAGAAGATTATACGTAGTAGGTAGTTTCAAACTCAAATTGATTCTGCAGATTCATTTTATGTCATAATAAATCACTGACATTACCAACCATACTGACATAACCATAAATATTTTATATTTTATACTCAAGGAAATAAATATAAACTTGCATAGACTAGAAGATTATACGTAGTAGGTAGTTTCAAACGCAAATTGATTCTGCAGATACATTTTATGTCATAATAAATCACTGACATTACCAACCATACTGATATAACCATAAATATTTTATATTTTATACTCAAGGAAATAAATATAAACTTGCATAGGCTAAAAGATTATACGTAGTAGGCAGTTTCAAAGTAAAATTGATTCTGCAGATACATTTTATGTCATAATAAATCACTGACATTACCAACCATACTACATTCTTATTTTTATTTACCAACACAAACTAAATTGATTTGAACAGATTCAATCAGACGTTGTGATCGGAAGTCATTACACAAACGACTGGTCATTCTCCTCGACTGGTTTACAACCAATTTAAAGTTTGACTCTCCTGTTCACTCAGCCGCCTCTAACGATTCTAAAATAATTACAATGTATTTGATGTAAATTTTGTCCACAGGTCCGGCGGTCCCTTAAATTACGGGGCAGACGCAAGGAGAAAGAGAAACTACCCTCCGGCATCACAGCTGACTACACCGCCTCGCTGTTCGCTCATCTCGAACAAGACTCCAATTATTCTAACTACCCGCTCATACCTACCTCGGGGTCTAACTCCAACCTTAGCGACGAAAACAATCACCTCTCTCCCGGTTATCCATCCCAGAACTGGAGTAAAAGAGAAGGAGTATTGCAGTCAGATAGCTCAGAAACCTCCCTCAATTCTTTGAATAATCCTAATGCTCATACTAGCCCTCGACAACCGCCGAATCTACCTCCGATACCACCACGACCACCAAAACGTGGAATACTAAAAGGCCCACGGCTTAGCAATACTAGCTCTAATTCTGTAGAAAATAATGTTCATGGTATAGATGCAGTTGATTTTGTTAATGGACAAGACCCCAACGCTCTAGCTCGGAATACTCAACAAAATGAAAATATATCTTATGGTATTCCTCCTTCAAAGAGCACGTCATCCAGCGATGATATGCAACAATTACAGAATTTTACGAAGAAAGTCATTCATAGTCCAATTGATAGTCAGTATTTGAACTATAAGAACAATTCCAGTAATCCTGTCATAACCACGCAAGATATTGATGAGGTATCAAAGACCAATGGAAACAGTTACCTTGGAATCACTTCCACATCCCCTAGTGCCGATTCCTTGACAGATACAACTACCAATTCCTCCTTTGCTACACCACCTTTTTCGACTTCCCCAGTAGGCGAATCTCAGGGCTTCCACAGATGGTCAAGAACTAGCAATTTCGAAGATGTTTACTTACCTCTACCAGCCTTGACTCCCTTACAATTACCTAAGCCAAGAATTTTAACTATACAAAGACAAAAATCTCCAAGAAATGATTTTGGATTTAGTCTTCGGCGAGCTGTGATTCAAGAGAGGGTTTTCATTGGAGATGTCAAAGGAATTAGTGGTCAGGAACAGAATGGTGTGACCAATGGTGATAATAAATGTAATGGCACCAGGATTGCCAGTAATGTGACTAGTAAATTGACGTATAAATCTGTGATATTAGCCGAACCCGGTTCGAATCCCGGCGCAAATGAAACGGGTCTGCTTCCTGGCGATAGACTTTTGGAAGTTAATGGAGTTAATGTGGAAGATAAGAGTAGAGAAGATGTTATAGATCTGATCAAGGGCAGTCAAGACTCTGTTGTCATTAAGGTAAGTTGCTTTTGAGATATTTTTTTGATTATTAGGGCTTGTTAATAATCTGTATACATAAAAGAAGAAACTGACTTACTGATTGATTCAAGCAAGCCCTAAGCCCTTAGCACTGGATAATAACTTGAAATTTCGCATGTGGGTTCTTTACTTGACGTAGGGCTCCACTAAGAAAGGATTTTTTAAAATCCATTCCCTAAAAGTGTAAAGTAAGAGTTGGAAGTTCGTATGAAAACAAAATTGTAGATAAATGCAAGAAAAAATGTTTTTCATCATTTTTGACAAATTATTCCATTCCATTTTCCATTTCAAGACCATAACAGGGGATGGAAAATTGTATGAGAATCCCGACGTTTTTGTAAACATAAACAGGTGAAAGCCTTCTTTTTTTCAAATGTCCAAGCGGACGAAGTCGTGGTAAAATGGTATTGAGAAATACATTTGATCTTGTACCACTACTGCATACTCGATACTACTACTAATAATAATAATAATAATGCTGCATATGTCACATATTTGTTAAAAAAAAATAGTTTTTCGGTTTCGGCACTTACCCAAAGGATAGAAACGTTATCCAATGTATTACTTACCATCTTTTTGCCATAGTCTTTTCTACCTTTAAACCTTGCCGTACAAGAACTTTTTTGGTCTAATGCAATAACTGCAATAAAACCATAGTACCCAAATATAGTGTAAAAGAACACAATTACGGCAATAAAACCATAGTACCTAAATATAGTGTAAAAGAACACAATAACGGCAATAAAACCATAGTACCTAAATAAAGTGTAAAAGAACACAATATCGGCAATAAAACCATAGTACCTAAATATAGTGTAAAAGAACACAATAACGGCAATAAAACCATAGTACCTAAATATAGTGTAAAAGATCACAATAACGGCAATAAAATCATAGTACCTAAATATAGTGTAAAAGAACACAATAACGGCAATAAAACCATAGTACCTTAATATAGTGTAAAAGAACACAATAACGGCAATAAAACCATAGTACCTAAATATAGTGTAAAAGAACACAATAACGGCAATAAAACCATAATACCTAAATATAGTGTAAAAGAACACAATAACGGCAATAAAACCATAGTACCTAAATATAGTGTAAAAGAACACCTCGTAGTAAACCTAATTAAAACCGGAAAAGTGTGAGTCAGGTTCATATCATTATTGTATTGTGGGGTTGGTGCCACCAATACCCTCGAGTCCGACTCGCACTTAGCTGGTTTTTATAAGATTTTGCCCTTCTCAGTCCCTTATAACTAAATAATGATATTGTAAATGTAAACTTAAAAGTAAACCGTTTTAATGACTTGATTGATTGATTGATGACTTTCGATGACTTAGCAGTTGCGATTTGAACTAATCGATTCAATAAAATGATCGTTAGTCATACTTACGTTTATTGCGGTAACGTTGACTTGCGAAATAGCTTGTATAACTGATTGAAATGATCTATTACTAAGGTTCTGTACCGTAATGGTAAAAATAACCCATATAGTAAGATATTGATGTCTGTCTGTATCTCTTACCAATTACAAAATTAAATGCTATCAACTTGAAAATTGGCAAAGTTGCAAAACTTGCGTGTCCACATCTGAACAAAGATAAAAAGAATATGGGATGGAAACCAACTCAGACCCTATTACAAGTTTAAGTAATACATTGAGGGTCTTTCTAGATTCTTCTCTGTTGCCTCTCTGTGACACTCTTGTGACCGCCCACGTAGAATTTGTACACCAGCGAGTATACTACACATTTTTGTTTTCACGAATCAGGAGATTTTTGTATGGAGTGTCCAGGGTGTGTCCTAGTCTAGTGTTATAGGGCTAATGTAGATCATGGTCATGTTCTGCGTGGATCTGCACCCTGTCTACTTGGTTGGATCGGGATGCTATTGTTGAGTGCGTTTAGCAATTGGCTGGGGAAAACCTATATAGTGTATATTATCTCCAGGTCCAGCCGATAGCTGAGCTGTGCGAACTGTCCCGGAGACGTGCCGCTGACGGCGGTGGCGACGTAGAGCTGTCCGATAGCAACGTGCGCGGCGGCACCCTTAGCAGGTCCGGCAGTCGACGATTCCACAACACTCAGGTATATGTTCCACTTATATTACGCGTCACTAATATTTATATCTCTCAAGTTAGCTACAATGTGGATGGCATGAATGAATTAAGGGGCTAGGCGGGTTTGAGACTTATTGCGGGATCGTGTACCAAAATTTACAAAAAAAAACATTTTTTAATAATTCAAGAAGTTCTTCTGCTTATTGCTACGAGTATTTATAGTTTTATTAATAAAAAAGAAAACAACACTTTTGCTTTAAAGTTTTTTTTACCTGCATCATATTTTGCAATCAAAAACTTGGATAAATTTTAAAAATTGGCCAAGTGCGAGTCGGACTTGTGCACGAAAGTTTCCGTACCATTTTCTATAAAAACGAAAAAAAAAAATAACGTTTGTTGTATGGGAGCCCCCCTTAAATATTTGTTTTATTTTAATTTAATTATTTATATTTTAAGTGAATATATAACTTAATATTCTGTAAATCTTTCAACTTCTACCTGTTGCCGTTATCAATATCGTGCAAGATCGGGCAAAAAAAACACGTTTGTTGTATGGGAGACCCCTTAAATATTTATTTTATTCTGTTTTTTATTATTTGTTTTGTTGTTATAGCGGCAACAAAAATACATCTTCTCTTAGAATTTCAACTGTCTAACTATCACGGTTCATGAGATACAGCCTGATGCCAGACGGAAAGATCGTTTTGTACCCTTTGGGTACGGAACCCTAAAAAGTGTTATCTAGACTAGTTACAATCTTTATATTTTCTTCGAACTACATTTTGAAGGAAAGTATATACCTTCAGTCAACAAAGTATCGGGAATGGATGATTTGTTTATGGTTCCAAATTCAAATTTTTGTTTTTTTTGTTGTTGTTAGATTGGCACAACTGTTTTCTATTTTGGCGCGGAGTTTGAGTTGCATCTGTTATTTATATTAAATACAGTGCTGTTTTTAGTTATATCATATCTAGTGTGTATTGCGAATTTCATAATGGACAAAAACATTGAACAAAGAGTTTGTCTTAAATTTTGCATCGCCAATGGAATTTCGTGTTCGGAGTCACTGAAAATGTTACAGAAGGCTTACGGTGATTCGACTTTATCAAAAACACGTGTTTATGAGTGGTACAAAGCGTTCAAAAGCGGTCGAGATGTGATGGAAGATTTGCCTCGCTCTGGTAGGCCATCAACGTCTGCAACTGAAGTTAACATCGCAAAAGTGAAGGAAATAGTGACTGAAAATCCTCATTCAACTTTGAGAGAGATAGCCGCCGAACTTTCTGTATCTCACGAGTCGATCCGTACTATTTTAACTAATCATTTGGGTATGAAACATGTTACCGCTCGGCTAGTCCAAAAAGACCTGAATTTTCTCCAAAAACTCAATCGCATGAGAGTCGCTGAGGACATGCTAGAACGAGTCAATTCCGACCCAACATTCATGAAACGCATTGTTACTGGTGACGAGACGTGGGTTTACGAGTTTGACATGCAAACTAGTCAACAAGCTTCGGAGTGGCGCCTTCCAACTGAACCGAAACCGAAGAAACCACGCCAAAGTCGATCAAAAGTCAAAGTCATGTTGACTGTTTTCTTTGACTATCGCGGTGTTGTGCACTCGGAATTCTTGCCGGAAGGTCAAACGGTAAATAAAGAATATTATTTGAGCGTTATGCGGCATTTAAGAGAGCAAATTCGACGAAAAAGGCCAGATTTGTGGAATGAAAATTCTTGGATTTTGCACCACGATAATGCGCCTTCGCACAAGGCCATCATTGTGAATGAATTTTTGACCAAACACTCAACAAATACCATCGAGCAACCACCATATTCACCAGATATGGCTCCTGCCGACTTCTTTCTTTTTCCTAAACTCAAATTACCACTTCGTGGCACCCGTTTTCAATCGGTAGAAGACATAAAGGAGAATTCGCGCCGAGAACTGAATTCAATTCCGGAAACAGCGTTTAAAAAATGTTTTGATGATTGGATTATTCGTTGGCGTAAGTGTATCGTTTCTGAAGGAGCATACTTTGAAGGTGATAAAATAAATTTGGATGATTAACAAACAGTTTGTGTATTATTGATCTTTTCCCGGTACTTTCTTGACAGAGTAGTATATTACATATTCTTTTATATTAAAAAAACTGTTTTATCGGTATTAACGCGCAGGTCGTAATAAAACCCATGGTAGTGCACGGGAGGGGATTTCTGCAACCTAGTCCTTCCCTACCGGCCCCCTGTGGCTGTCAAAACTACCTATAATACAAATTTGTAAACTACAAATTTACAAAAAAAATCTAACTTCTACTAGATAAAGCGTGCCATTTCGACCAGTGTATGTACAAAGACATATTACACAATTGAAGCATATTAAGAGACACAGTTCCGCGTACGATAAGCGCTAGCATGTGACTGCACGTTGAAAATCTCGATTTTTTGGTATAAAATTCTAATATTTATTTATATCTATGAAATGAGCTAATTTTATTGGTCTTATATTTTATGAAATTAGAATCAAGACAATATCTTACTCGTAGTTTCCAAACAATTTGAATTAAAGCCCAAAATAGAGTGACAGTTTTTTTTTCAATCATAACAATAGCCAAATCATTATATTATTAGCAAATCTACTTAGAATAGAATCAAGACAATATCTTACTCGTAGCTTCCAAACAATTTGAATTAAAGCCCAAAATAGAGTGACAGTTTTTTTTTCAATCATAACAATAGCCAAATCATTACTGCACGTTGAAAATCTCGATTTTTTGGTATAAAATTCTAATATTTATTTATATCTATGAAATGAGCTAATTTTATTGGTCTTATATTTTATGAAATTAGAATCAAGACAATATCTTACTCGTAGTTTCCAAACAATTTGAATTAAAGCCCAAAATAGAGTGACAGTTTTTTTTTCAATCATAACAATAGCCAAATCATTATATTATTAGCAAATCTACTTAGAATAGAATCAAGACAATATCTTACTCGTAGCTTCCAAACAATTTGAATTAAAGCCCAAAATAGAGTGACAGTTTTTTTTTCAATCATAACAATAGCCAAATCATTATATTATTATTAGCAAATCTACTTAATTAAGGTTTGAACTATAACATATATTTTTTCACGGCAAAAAGTGTACTCAGGACTGTAACAAATTTTACTATATTATTGCAAACTTTACCTTTTTGGTTATGCCATCACCTTAAGGTAAATCCGAATCAGATTTTACCCATACAACTTTCGGTGCAATAAATATCCATGACCATAAACATTTTGTTGCTTATAATGCGTTATTAATTGCATATTGCTATTTATCATTGACGCAAAATGCATATTGCAGCGAAGCGCTGGCTGATTCATGTGTCATACTCGTGAACGGGTGCCGCCTGTGGAGGCTGGTCTGCTCTTGCAAACTTCTTTGTATTCTTAGTATTTAGTCTTTTGTTTATTAAAACCGTAAGACATTGATTATTTCTTAGTGATGAATACATTAACTGTCTTTTTTTTTTATATTAGATACTTTTTTATGTTGTGCTCGTGCTTTATATTTCATGTTTTTTATGTTTGTAATGGAAAGTGTCCTTTTATGATAGGGAGGGCATTTTCCAATATTTTAATTGGACGCTGTAAGAGAAAGGGAGAAAAGAAATGCCCTTGCTGAGTTTCTTGCCGGTTCTTCTCAGTACAAGATCTCCCGCCCTATAGACTTACGAACCGATGGCGTAGTGACATTCATAAGTGCTCAATTATTGTAGCCTAAACTGAATAAAATATATTGAATTTGAATTTGAATATTCATTCATAAAATGCCGGTGAGTTATTAAATGCTTAACTAAAGTTTTTGTTGTTTTCATACATTTATTTAATTTAATAAAAACTTTTTTTAAAATTTCATTCTGTGGATAAATATGGGTTTTGCAACTATGATAAATAGAGCGTTATGATTAAAGTTTTTTTAGTAGAAAATGTCTATAGTAAAGGATATTAAGTGTTTTACTGTTTATATTAATAGATATTCGTATACACCTTAAACAAAAGAGTAAAAAATTATTCTGGAATTCTGCCCCTTTCCTTGACTAAAAACTGTGTAAGCCGATGAGGGCTACTGTAAGTGATAGCAGAACAAGCCAAATGTTTAGGTCAGCGTTAAAGAATATAGAAACGTAGTTACCCTATCAAAGAAGAGCATAATATTTATCTAACCTTACTAAACAATCTGTATTTTATCTTCGTTTCTACATTATTATAATAGCTATCTCCGTTATGCACATTTGGCATTTAGCTAGGTAGTCTTTGTGTTTTTTTATACCATCAGTAAGTACAGTACGGACGCGAAGCAGAAAGAATTTTGTTCAATGACCGGTCACTATTTATCTCTGTTGCGCGCGCATAATTATTTGCCGTCGCACTCGCACAGATGCGAGGACCGCTGTCACCAGAAATTACTACTATTTTGATCACTGAAACACAGGCTTAAAGGTCAATGTACGAAATTCTTCGTGCTTCGCGTCCGTGCTATACGTTCTATAACTTATATTTATTTTCGTCGAGCTAAGACGGTATCAAAACGAAATCATAATGAATCTTGGGTATGATATAACAAATCATTTTCGATTACCAAAGTAATCGGTAGATAGGTTGAACACTGTTTATCTAAACATCTGTAATCGCCGCTAGCTATCGATAACTCGTCCCAGTCGTCCCACTCACGTCAAAACACTCGCGGCTCACGTCTGTTGAGTTGAAGGGCTGTCGATTCTACGTTAGTCCGACAAGGGATATTGAACCTTCAGGAGATAAAATTTATTTTATTTTAGGGTTTCGTATGTCAATGGAAAAACTGAAGTCTTACAGGATTACCTTGTTTTCAGTCTTTCTGTCTATTTATGTAAAAATTTTAAAAAAAAGTTCACGTTGGTTTGCGATTTATGCAGAAATCCCTTTTGTCAAGATAAAAATTTAATCGATTTTAAACATAATCGATTTTCAATAGCCTCCATTCTGTGCCGTTTTTCTATCTGGTCACCAGACCTCAGAGTAATCACTGCTCATATTAAAAAAACAAATTTTAAAGTTGTTTAAGACCTCTAGACTGCGAGTTCTATATTTATAATCTGCCCCACGAACTGTGCAATGGCCTCAGAAAATTAACCACACTAAAAGAGATAAAACCAACCTGTGGGTTTTTTTAGCTTTGTATAGAGACCTTAGTTTCGCTTCGTCTCTGTCACAATTTTTCGTCATTTTTTTTCACTTCAGCTAGAAAATGCCCTGTTCAGTTCTCTATTTCTATGGTTAAAACAGAATTATCTTCCAAGTCTCCTAAAAGAAACTTTACCACTTAGATAATTAAATTCAATGCCTTTCAGTCGTTGTCAGTGCATGTTGTCTTCACCTATAATTATAGCGGCACTTACCTAGTTTAAATATTCTATTCTACTTAAAATATTGTATCAGTGTACGCTAGGTTGGTGATCGAATAAATATATTATAAAAAAAAAATAGTTGCTACTTCTATGGCATAAAAAAACATAGTTGCTACTTCTATGGCATAATGATGCCCATAAAACTTAAAACCAAACTTTTATTTTTGCGAGAACTTGTCATTTCCATTATACTAATCCTCCAAATGGAGACGTATTGACCTCTGCGGGCCGCTTTTGTTACGGAGCAATAATTGGCGGGCCCACTAAAGCGTTAATGCCCGAACAATGAGTATTTCTGACCGCTGCCGTAGCACGGTAGGAGGGGAGAGATTGATTGATTGAAGTTAGTAAGGGCCTGACACTGCAGAATTTATCATTCGTGTGTTTTGTACATAAATTTGTCTCATCTTACGTTTTCTCGTTATGTTTGATAGAAAGCAATTGATTTTTACCTAACTACCTGAAAACCATAGTTATATATAGTGACAGTAGGTATGTCATAAGTTTAGCATGTATATATATGTGTAAAAGTATTATTTTAAGTTTTTTGTAAGACGCATAGTTTCCGAGATATCGCGGAAAAAGTGTTTCACCCCTTTTTCCAAGATGGCGGCCGGATGACAAGGGTGGCGACCCATTAAACTTGAGGTTAAGCTTCTATTGACCCCCCACACATGTCCCAGAAATAAAATTGCGTCCTCTAAAAAATGCAAAGCTCATGTAACATTTCAATGGACTATTATTACTTTTCATTGACCTTTTTTTTTGTGTGTGGTAAATAAATTTATTTATCGATCTATTCCAGGACCTAACCTATATGTGTGTCAAGTTTCACCCGGACCCGTCTAGTGGTTGAAACTTCACGTTTATAATATAAGTGGGATATTAACGTATTAATTACCAGTAGTTTTCCAATGTAGCTACATATTATCCTGTTATGTATAATTGTGTCATCCTCTCCGAAATAGATGTAGTTTATAAAACCACATCTATTTCGGTATATCCTATGGTTGTCTTACATTTTCCTGTGTAGAGAAATCCTCCGAGGTACCTCATTATCCGCTTGCGGTGCGTCAAGAGTACTCAATGGTACCTAGGTTGCATTGAACCCAGTCACTTGTCTTGTAAGGGCGCTTATTTCCCTGTGTCCTTAACCAGTCTTTGATCTTTAGGGTTCAGTACTATAGGTTGAACCCTTCTGTAACAACATAACACAGGCTGCACGCAGACTTCATTTTGTAGATTTTTAATGGCTATTAAAATAAGCTTATTTGCCCGACTTCATTGAAAAAACATCAACAAATGTTAAAATAAATTTTACGCCATTATGCATCTACATACAAACAGAAAGCGGACGATGATAAAACGAGTGCGTCTGTTGGCATCATACTGTTATGAGGAGATGCAAAAGTGTTGGGCTTTTTGACAGTTTAAATTAGATACCTATCTATGTACTTGACATAACCACGTTGAATTCAATATTTTTCATCACTATGTGCAGTTAAAGCTGGTGCTAAGACCTTAATTACTCCTACGGGCTTTTCTTTGTAAATTTTACTTCTCCAAAACGCGCGCTCATAGAACCCACGGTAGATATAACGCGCCTATTCTATCGAATACGTATAAAACCTGAATTTTGTTTCTAAATACGTTTTGTATGTTTGTTGTATAGTGTAGTATGTTTTAACTTCAGCCATAACTTTTTAATTCATAAATTTTCTACATATGTTATAACTATTCCCGTCTTTTCGATTGTGTTTTAGTACGTTTATTTAATTAATAATCTTTTAATTTTATTTATTTACTCGCTAATGTGATGAAAAACATTGTGTGTAACAAGGGCGGTACGGAAATTCCAAACTCGAGACATTTAAGCCTTCTTTTTTAGAGGCTATATGTACATATACACACATACATATACACTTCTACAATAAGTTACCTGTAGACCAAAAGTTACATTTGAAACCCTTCAAAACTATTATAAAACAGAAATCGACTTAAAAGGGTACCTATTACAAATTCGGTACCGAATATATGGTGGATAGAGATCCTTTGGTATGACCCCCTGTATTGTAGTAGTCTAAGTGTATTTTTGTTAATATTTTAAAAAGAGTGACTTCTAAGTTCTTTCCGGTTCTTCTCATCAGATACAACCTTCCAAACCGATGGTTAAGTCATAATGAATTGGGAAATTTGACGATCCGAAAGTGCTTTTGAAAACCTCCTTGATTTGATTCCATTTACTAATAAGCTGTTGGTGCATGATACACGTCTACACAAAATAAGTAACTCTTTTATGGGGCAATGTATATATGTACACTTCTACAACAAAGTTCCCAATAAAATTCAAAATCTATCAATAAGTAAATTTAAATCTTTTATCAAGCAGGTACTTTGTAAAAAGGCATACTACAATATTTCAGACTATGTAAATGATAAAAATCCTTGGGACTGATGATGCTCAATTACAGGATGCATAGGTAAACCAAATTAAAATGGAAATAACATAAAATTGAACGGCTTAAATTTTTATTATTTAAAACATTAATTGTATTTTTAGTTTATTTGTATTATTAATAGTGTTTTTAAAAAAATAACTATCGAGTTTCTTGCCGGATTCTTTCCGGTAGAAATCAACAACATTGTGAACCGGCGGGAAGGTGGGAGAGTTCAAAAAATAATATTTTATAACTTTGACGATTCAAAAGTAATTGTAAAATTCTTATTTGAATAAACCATTTTGACTTTGACTTTACTCTCGTTAGTAATTTTCTCTTTAACACCCTTAAAACACAGTGTACTTTTAATTGCCATGTTAATGTCTTAGGTATGTGCAAAAACAAACGTTTAGTACTAAGATACAAGAATTGCTCGTTTAAAGGTTAGACAGGTAGCAGCTCGCCCGGTTTCGCACTAATTAAATATAGTTTTGAATAGATACATTTGATTAGCTGTAATTCAAGCTTCGGGTAATCTACAGTATTTTACACAAACAAGTAAGAAAAAGAGGCAATTTCTGAGCGAGTTCGCAAATTACGATCGTTCAATGCCCTGTGAATCTATACCTAGGTAGCGTTAGGCGATAGTGAACCGTGGCATGGCTGGCTGCCCGTCTAGACTCTACCCGCCTCACCCCTTTAGCTAGTTCAGCCTACTATCCACCCTCCGGCTGACAAGTTCCTCGCCTGCCAGTTAAATAAAAGAGGTGGATTTGCAACCGTTACATTTGGGGAAGATTTTTATGCAAGTAGGTACATAGGTCTATATTCGATCTTATATCCTTACTTTATTTTTATGCAAGTAGGTACATAGGTCTATCTACGATCTTATATCCTTACTTTATTTTTATGCAAGTAGGTACATAGGTCTATCTACAATCTTATATCCTTACTTTATTTTTATGCAAGTAGGTACATAGGTCTATCTACGATCTTATATCCTTACTTTATTTTTATGCAAGTAGGTACATAGGTCTATCTACGATCTTATATCCTTACTTTATTTTTATGCAAGTAGGTACATAGGTCTATCTACGATCTTATATCCTTACTTTATTTTTATGCAAGTAGGTACATAGGTCTATCTACGATCTTATATCCTTACTTTACGCAAAGTCTGTCTGTCTGACAGTGAAGAGTTTCAGTTCTTTTGAGATTTCTGTAAGATGAATACCTACCGTTATGTCTCAATTTATTTTTTTATAAAGTTCTGTGATAAGATAAAGCTAGTCAACTGTAAGATATATAGCTTCGCAATTAGGGTATCATTTGAATATGCCTGCAGTTATAACACAGATTTCCAAAAAAATAAAAAACCAAATCCCATCACGACACTACCGATGAAGGGCTCGCCAGAGATGTTATGAACGTATGCTCGTAACATTAACGTATCACCGATGGTACTCCCTCCCACAAACCTGATAGGTGGTGAGCCTATTGCCGTACCGGACATACACGCCAGAGATATAACTTCACAATTAACAAATTTTAACAATATTGGTTGCCCCTTACAATCGAACCCGGGACCTTGACAAGACCGCACGCTCTACCACTGCGCCAATCGGTCCTGTTACATTCTAAACTATGTTATACTTATACCTACTATATTACATAAAATTAACATGGTTATAATGAAACGCGAAAATAAAAAAAAAGAGGAAACTAATTTTGTAACAAGGAATGATTTCTACAGAACAGTATATTTAATTAGTTTTTAATCATTACTATGTTTACGGGACGCTTCCCTTCTGGAAGCGCATGAAAGGCCGTAAACGACCGGAAGTCCTCCGCAGTGAGAGGCCCAGCGCAAGCACATGCAACGGACTCTAAACATGAAATACTCTCATTGTGCGCGTACAATACTTCCATTCAGCTGAGCGTCAGACAACTCTGCTGACCATTCAATGAATTTTGTATAAGTAACGACAGCATCATAATTATAAATAATAATTGGCTTACCATTTTTGTATCACTATACTAAATAAAAGTTTTTTGTTTTCTGTACCGTTACACAAAACTGTTTTTTTTTTCTGTATTGGAACACAAAAACGTTTCTTTGTTTGTTTTCTGTATTGTGACACAAAAACGAAATGTTGAATGAAATAAGTCATTATTTGTTTGAAACTGAAATCCGTGGGTTTCAGCTAGACTTTATATTTTGATCATATTGCGTTTTTTTTCTGGCCATTCTATTTAATATAATTTTCTGACCCTACTTATCTATGAGATGGAAAGACATGACCATCAATTTTAATTAGTCCCTGTAGTTGTAGCGATGGGGGACTAATGTTATCGTTTGCCGTGTACCAACAAGTTAATGGATTCTGTAAATACTGTATGTATATATGTATGTATGTAGGTATGTATGAATGAATATAAATATAAAAAATAGGTGCACTTTTCCGCAAACTTCTATTCGTTATAATTATGATTGTTTCAGTGATGTTTTTAATAACGAAATCTGCTTTATAAAAGCCTGGATATACCCGATATATTGGCATATTAGAAATAAGAAATAATTAAAAAAAAAAAATGTTTCGATCGGAAATTACATGTGGTTAGAACAACCATTGTTGTATGGGCAATTGAGCCTTGAAGTAGCTGTTAGACACAAGTTTTTTTGAGTTCCGTACCCAAAGAGTATGAAAAACGGGACCCTATTACTAAGACTCCGCTGTCCGTCCGTCCGTCCGTCTGTCACCAGGCTGCATCTCATCAACCGTGATAGTTTGACAGTTGAAATTTTCACAGAAGATGTATTACTGATGCCGCTATAAAAGCAAAAAAACTAAAAAACAGAATAAAATAAATATCTAAGGAGGCTCCCATACAACAAACGTGATTTTTTTGCTCGTTTTCGCTCGATACTGATAACAGCAACAGGTAGACGCTTGAAATATTCATAGAATATTTAGTTATGTATTCACTTTAAAAATAAATAATTAAATTAAAAAAAAACAAATATTTAAGGGGCTCCCATACAACAAACGTGTATTTTTTTTTTGCTATTTTTATAGATAATGATACGGAACCCTTCGTGCGCGAGTCCGACTTGCACTTGGCCGATTTTTTTGTTACATACGTTACACAAAATCAGTGTAAAATGTATATTATTAATAAGAATAACAGTATATTCACCATATAATACATATTGCGTAGACAGGGTGAACTGAAGGTCAGACTTGTTAAAGACAAGCGGTATTAGTTGCACCTAACTGCATTCTTTACAGTTTAGACACTCGACTGTGTGTCGAGGTCAGTCGGTTTTTAGACCAAACCTGTTCATAGACTACACACCTTTATTTATGGTCTAACATGATGTAATAATATGTTGTTAAGCAAATATTTTTTGCAGAAGAGTATAACTGGGTATCGAGTTTCTTGGCGGATTCTTCTCGGATAGTGATAGATTAGATTATTTAGGGTACCGTACTTAATGGATTGCAACACTTCTGTGTAAAGGCTCTATTTTTGTTCGAAGTAGGAAGAACCCTGAATTTTCACAGAATGTGCGTTATTATGGCAGATTTCCTGATCAATAAAAAAAAAAAACCTAAAACGATTACAGAGTAAGCTCTATAGTAAGACAACAAAAAAATAAAAACCGGTCAAGCGCGAGTCGGGTTCGTGCATTTCGAATTGTTACAGAACCCTCGATGTGCGAGATTGACTCGCATTTGGCCGGTTTTTTTATTCAAAGACTATTTTGCATGTTCTTTTTTTACTAAACTGGCTTATAAGGCAAACGTTGATTTGCTGTAGCCTTACTTGCTCTACTCCTCGCACTCCATATTGAAAACACACAAACTGCTGCCAAACTATATGAAATACTTGCACTTATTTGTAAAAGTGACACACGCGTCACCCATTATGCAATGGTTGTACTAATTCAGAGACTCTTTTCGGCTAAGTGTACAACTTAAAAATTATTAAGAGTGCGATATAGGCCAGAAAGCTTATTTCTTATTATTTTTATTAATGTACTTGAAATCATTACATTATGTCATATATATTAATATGAGATGTATTTGTAGTAAACTTCCTGATTAATTTAGCTTTTGTATAGAATTTTACATTTTTTCCGTTTCGTTGTCACATTTTTATAATTTTTTGCTACAACTTGTCAATGCAAAAGAAAATGTAATATACGCTATAAAAATTTGCATTTTATACCACTAATGTCTCGCAGCCCAGTTGGCAGTGTGGCCGACTGCTGTGCAGAGGGTGTGGTTCTATTCCCGCACTGGACAAACATTTATGTAATAGACATTTGTGTTTGTCTTGAGTCTAGGTGTAATTATGTATATGTATTCATTTACAAAAAAAAATAATATATGTATTTGTATCCGTTGTCTGGTATTCATAACACAAGCTTTGCTTGCTTTGAGGTCAGACGGAGCTGTGTATTAAAAAAAAGGTGGCAAACAAGCTTACGGTCCGCCTGGTCGTAAGCGGTCACCATAGCCTATGGAAAATGGTCTCATTTAAATTTTTTAGCACTTAATTCAATAAGTTAATGAAAATCACTCAATAATGGTAATTCATGCCACCAGCAAGTATTATAACATATTTTTTTTTCAATTGTTCAGATGCCATAGTTTTGCCACAAAATTTGTACAAGAAAGTGGATATTTACGCAATCTGCCCCATATCTTAGACTTAAAGTTCATCGCAATCGGATGAATGTAGTATAATATACACTCATTTGTTGAAGGAACCAGCGCGCAACCTTTTGTAAAGACTTACTTATTTAGAAACTTTACGACCATGTGTAAATTTTACCAAAGTTTCAACCTTTGGATCATGAGCTAACGGAGTGACAAAAAATAATCAGAAATTATAGCTTATCGACCAACAGACCGTTTGAGGCGCAATTTTTTTTAAAGCTGCAATTAATCATACACTAATTAAATGTTAAATAAAAAAAAATGGCATTTAGGATCTAAGAACATTGACAAATAAATAAAAAATTTACTGTAAATCAGAAATTATAGGTGAATAATATTGGTATGGAAAACTGAATGTTGAGCCCCCACTGAAGTACCTAGTTTACCTAGGAGACCCCAAAAAGAGTTTATTGGTTAGGACATTATTGACAAATATTCCCTTTTGGTGTCTTTGGTCTTATCTGATCCTGCATCTGATATTTTTTTTGTTTATGTATTAAAAATGTAAATGTAGAGTAAGAAGTTCTTGCCAGCTATTGCGCTACCTTTTTAGAGTTTCGTTGCTAAATAGTAAAAAATCGGCCAAGTGCGAGTCGGACTCGCGCACGAAGGGTTCCGTATCATTAAATATAAAAACGGCAAAAAAATCACGTTTGTTGTATGGAAGCCCCGCTTAAATATTTGTATTAAATGTCATTATTAATTTTTATAGTGACTATAAAACTAAATATTCTGTGAATATTTTAAGCGTCTACCTGTTGCCGTTATCAATATCGAGCACAAAAAATCACGTTTGTTCTATTGGAGGGGGCTCCAATATTTATATAATTAATATTTTTTTATTCTGTTTTTTAGTATTTGTTGTTATAGCGGCAACTGAAATACATCTTCTGTGAAAATTTGAATCGTCTAACTATCACAGTTCATGAGATACAGCCTGGTGACAGACGGACGGACAGCGAAGTTTTAGTAATAGGGTTCCGCTTATTACCCTTTGAGTACGGAACCCTAAAAATGAACCCTTACAGTTTAATAATATCCGTCCGTCTAACCGTATGCCACAGCCATATAAAGAATGCATTTGAGGTTCCCGAATAATTTTACTCTAAGATGTATCTTGTATGTGAGTTGCGAGTTATTAGTCAATCATTTAAAACGCGTGTTTTAAGAATCTGAAAAAAAAAAACTATACCAGATCTTTATAAATACTTACAACTAATTGTTTTGAATAAAAACGGTTTACAATTTTAGTAAATATTAAAAAAAAAATCATTTTACGGACCATCCCCAACTTATGGTAATCACAGAGATATCCGTGTTTCGTTACGCACGCAGGTGATAGGTGCGTGCCTTTTTCATGTAAGTCACCTCGCGTCTGCGTGACCATGTATGCGAAATGCATATGAAAAAGACGCCACGTACCCGCATGCATCATAAACGCATATCCGGCATAACTGAAAACACCCAACACGCACTTGGCCGGTTTTTTTTTTACTGACAAACACCCAACACCCAATGTACCCAAATGATTTCCACAAGTATTTAAACATTATTTTTATTTTCAAAATAAGTCGTACTTATTGTATCATTCATATTCACATCACAATAACTTAGCTTGTCATACAATATACAATCGATACCATAAAACTATTAAACGATTAAACTATATTTTGTCATTAATAACGCGTTTTTTTACACAACAACACTTACTTTTAGTTGTGTTAAAGAGTTTTTAAATTAATGTTACCATACTGGTATTAAATATTTAACATATATCACTTTGAGTTTCATGGAATTAAATAGGTACTCAAATATGCAATTTATGCTGACGCCTAGTTGCAAAGTTCTCTTGCGCCTTTTTAATCATAGATTTCCTTATAAATCTACTACATAGTTTTTGTACTCTGTGTAACTACCATAAGTTTTCACAGATGATTATCGTACCGCGCCTCTGCCGGTAACGGACACACTGAACTTATCAGTTATCAGCTTAGAACTTGTATTCCACCCTAACGGTGTAGAAGTCAACATTGAGCTATTATGTTCTATGTTCTAGACATAGATGTCGAGTTCTGTAGTCTGTCCTATGGACTGCGCAATAGCCTTACAAAATTGGCAACACTTTAGAAAGGGACAAGTGAAACTGTGGTCTAATTTCCCTTAGACACAACACCACAGTTTTGCTTCGTCTCTATCATTTTTTTTTTACATTTGGCAAGAGCATGCGCTGTCCCATTATCTATGTCTATGGTCTAGACAAGCACTTGCCTTTCACTGTTTTAAAAAATGCAGTTTATGGGTTGCATTTAACTTTGTCACTAGCTGGATGGAACACGCCATCCCGCGTACGGCACGTGACGTAATAACTATTATTTTATCTGTATCGTGAATTTTATTTATTGCGTCTCCTCTAGCGTAAATGTAAGTAAAGAAAAAAAATTGCTCAATGGCAATCAAAGAAAAAAATATTCATACCACATGGGTACCTATAGAAACTTTTTCTAATTTTTCTTTAGTTTTAGATTAAAGAAGTTAGATCCCAGCGCTCAATTACCTAGGGTGGCGGTTTGTTTACCGACATAATTCACATTATGCGCTTAATGTTAATAATCTAATCAAAGAAAGTGAGCTAAGACTTGTACAGTGTATCATACAGAATGTATGTCTTTTTAACTTGGCTGGATTATGACATTAAACGCATTAAAAGCAGTAAACAGAACGTACCTTAGGTTACACGAGATATCCTCAATTTTGATTCTCGTGTGAAATGACCATCAGAGTAAGCACTTATAACATAGTTTTGTTCAGTACAAAATGCAATTTAAAGGTAGAAAATTTTGCTTCAAACTGCCAAAAATAAGCATAACGTAAGTTTTTCTGATACATTAAGTATCTACTCTGATTTCTTCCGTAGTTTTCTTAGTAACATTCAGAAACATAGTCCCCTTTCTTGTTTCTGTCACCAGATATTTATTTAAGCGTATTAGCTGGTAACTCTCGAAGTTAATTTTAATTCCATGGTAATTTAGCAAATAACGTTTTTTTATGCCTGTTTGTATCACTAATGTAACTAATTCCAAAGTATTGGAAAGTGTTGACTCCTTATCAAGATAATCTATGATTGCCGTTCTATTGTAATTGGGATTCTTGTCAAAAGGCAGCCCCCAATTACCTACCTCTTTCCATTTCGACTTTTATTTATACATTCATCAGTCAGTGGTTCAGTTTATACATCAACAACAATCACTAAAAAGTCATTTCAAAAATTTTGCTGGCTTTTGTCGAAACTTTGCATTTCGTATTTAGCGATGACATTACATACCTCCATTTTGACTTTTGGAATCATGTGGGGCTGTAATTTCTTGACGCTTGCCGCCATGCTTCGAAAGAAAACATCTATTTCGTTTGTGTTTTCTTTCAATATTTTCTCTATTAGCGTATCTATTGTCTCCGATCTCTGTTCCTGAGTCTTTTGATCATCCATGTACCGGATTACTTTCGGTCCGTTCATGATTATTGGTTTAGGTAGGATTTTTATTGGTTGTATGTTTGTAGGTATTGGTATTGCTTTCTTTCTGCCGGCGTTTTTTTTACCAATTACTTTACTAATAATGTTTTTCGGTTCTGAACTCATGTTTGGGGCAGGCTTTGGGAGTATTTTAATGAATGGAAGTTGCTTGGATGCAATTTGCTGATCTTGAGGACCGTCTACAACTGTGATCTGAAAATGAAAAGTTTTATCTATAGTAAAATGTTTTTCTAAAATGTAGCTTTTGCCCGTCGCTCTTATCAGCGTAGGATTTCCGCAGGACTTCTTGATTAGGTATACAATAGCCATAGAACATTGGAAATAGTTATTTCTGCGGAAAACTTTTAATTTTTGCGATTTTTTTTTATTTCAGGCTTCAGGGGTATATATCAGCTAACTTGTAGAGAAAAATAGTATTCGTAGAAAACAAATTCCTAAAACCCAAATGTTGGAAATATAAAACTAGTCATAAGCTATTTTCAGAACGTTTTATATAGTATCTAGATATATTTGAGTTGTTTATTGGCAGTACTGCTAAAAAAGGCCTCTTTTTAACATTAAGATGAATAAATGTAAGCTTATCTTCATTTAGAGATTACCTTCAGCAGGCCCTTAAAGAGAATGCGAGCCTAGTCGATCGAAGAGTAAGACCACCACAGTAAAAGACCATTTTCGCTTTTCGGAAATTTCACTTTGTTGAAAAAGATCATGCGTCGATTCTATGGGTATATAAACATGGTTCGACATGGGGATTATTGGTGACTCAACTTGAGATTTAACCGATTGTGGTTACATTATTGCATTAAATATCTTTCCTATTCTTACATTTGACTCACTCTCACAATTATAAGTGTATAATTTTCAAAGCTTATGGACATCTGATATATGTAAAGCCACCCGAGTTCAGATAAATCTGTTTTTAAAGCAGTGTTGCGTTGACAGGCTCATTCTTTGTCACGCAATACCATAGTGGTTGGTGAAAAACGGCTGTCGTCCACAATGTCATGTGGATGTGTAACCAGCCGCTTGTTACCCCCTTTGGGGAAAGAGAACCGTGGTGTTATAAATACAACTATAAACATTTCGCTCATCAAAATGCGTTGACATGATATACTTATCGCTTTTAATCATAGTTGTAAAAAGCAAACATTTATAAAATACCAGTTAATTACTTAAAAAATAACCTAAGAATTCATACTTAATTAATTCAATAAAAACTCTAGTTATTTCATTATTATGGATGAATATATTTTTTGCGTCTAAAGTTAATAGTAATATATGTATAACAAGTAAGTATAAGTATAAGTATAAGTAGCAAAATGTTTTTGATTAAAAAAAATTGTAACACTGTTCGTATGAAAACAAATGGGTCGGTTTCACCTTAGCTAAAAATACTTACTTCATAGTATTCTTGATTGTCCGTGATCACTTGTTGCTCTCCCTCCATGATGGAATCATCTCCATCATGTTCATCATGTTCTCCATTATTGTCGGGCTCGTCCATGATAACTTCCAGCGAATCTTCGATGCTATCCATGACGGTGTCATCCAGGAATTTCAGCTTCTCGAACACTGCTACCTTCGTTTTGTGTATGGCGCCAACGCGTTTACATCTCATGTAGCCATCTCGAAGACCCCGCCAACGTTTCTTGCATTCTTCCACTGTAAAATGTTTAAGGGTTTTCTTATTAGAGCCCCGTACCTAAATCATAGTATGCATACACGCATATAGTAGAATACATATTATTGTGTGTATAATGAAGTGATGGCAATGGTTTTTTTTATTTACTTAAAAACATAAGATTTTAAAAAGAAAAATTTGGGCTACGTCTCAAAACACAACGTGGAAGTTAAAAAAGTGGATTTGGAACGCCAGCGCGGCTTAGTGTTATTTTCCAACCGTCAAGTTAAATTATTTACCCACCCATATACATTCGTTTGGAAATCACTCCTGTCAGTGTGAAAATTACATGTGAAACTCCCGTTCCGAAACGGGTGGAAAATCAACTTTACCGAGCGGTAATCACTCGGCAGAGAGTTAAAGTTCGTGTTCGTTTGCATGACACCAACTTGCCGTTGTAAGCCCACATTTAGCCATCGACCGCCATTTCCAATAAAACAAAATTACTTTTATATTTTCTATTTTCAAGTCGATAGCATTAATTTGTAGTTGCTTAACATACATATGTGATTATACCCACAGATGTTAGGACACTGAAGTATCACCATATTGGTTCTTTTTCACCATTTTCATTCAACGAAATGGTAATAAAGAGCTCATACAGTACAGACTTTGTTGTGTGTGTTTATACCTAATGTCACAGCTGTTTTTCTCAGCAACTAACGAATGGTATATTATTGACTTAAAATAGTGCAAATGTTGTAGAACATGCTTGCCCGCATCTTATTAAAACTATATACAATTGGGGATTGATTGGTGGTTTTGCACATTCTAACACTATTTTTTCAATAAATTTATGTGATATATTTTACCTATTGCCAAAATATGTACATGTTTCCCTACCCTTAATCACCTTCAAAGTTTTTGAGCCGATAAATCCGAAATAGGTAATTCTGACAGAAAGACCATTATTAATTTTACAGGAAAATAAAGTAATAAATTAAATAATAAGTATATACTTTTAGACACACAGTGCCATCTGTTCGCATACTAAGCAAAGCTTGTACAATGGATACAAAAAAATACGTAAACATAGTTTTTTTTGTAAATACAAGCATATTATACATAAAAATACCCCAGACTTGAGACAAACACAAATGTTCATCACATACTATATGTTTGTCCTATGCGAGAATCGAACCAGCGCCCCTCGGTTCAGCAAGCCGGTAATTAAACTTTTAAGCTACGGCGGCGGCGTCGCCAACGTAAAATAAAATCTTGAAATAAAAGTTTCTGAAAAGGTATGTAAGTATTTTTAAGCGACTTCAAAAAAGGAGGAGGTTCTAGATTTGGATGATTGTTTTATTTTTAATGTATGTTCGGACATAACTCCGTTATATACACATTTTTTAAATTTATAAGTATAAGTATATTTTTTAATATACAGCCGTTTATGCCGCAAATTTTCGATACTCGCAAGGGAATCAAAACCTACAAGGTACTTCCCGTGAACTCAGAATCTTGAAATTTGGTACGAAGCAACGTCTTATAGTACAGATAAAGGAAAAATTGCGAAAACCGTAAATTTTTGGTTACATCATTTAACAAAAATATTTTAATAATATAATAAGTTTGCACGGAACCCTCGGTGCGCGAGCCAGACTCGCATTTGGCCGGTTTTTTTTTATGGTAAGTAAAGTATGAGTATACATTCATTGCTCAGAGAATTTGCAATCCCACATATACCCACACTCCTATGCATGTGCTGATTTAAAAAGTCAAACAGCTGATCGTGTAAACAAAATTTTATTTTGCATTAATCTGAAAATATAAATTCATCAGCAAATTTACAGTTAGATATGTCCTAATTGTTGTACAAATCGTCTTGATAATAACGAATATCGCCATCCATTAAGGTTTAATTCGGTAAAAAGTTCATAAATTTTATGCAAAAACTAAAAGCGGATAATAAATTTGATGCCGTCATATTACGCAGCACAACATTTACACGAGCCAATAGGAAACCGTTATTATCTTACCTGGCTTAGACAAAGCTTGTGCTATTTCTTGCCATGTCGACTCACGAGCTAAAATATTCTTTCTTGAGGGATCAAACACATTGTACAGGAACGTATTTGGTTGCACTAACTCGACAAGTTTTTCGTCTTCGTCACTGGTCCAGCCGACTGCATTCAGAGGCATTTTTACCCAAACTCTACTGTTACACCGTCACACAATCAAAATGTCTGCCACCTATCACCGACGAAAATAAACGCGCTGCGCAGCAAGACGTCACGAAAAATGCTATTTGCTTTGCCAACCAATCACATCGTTCCACTTATCCTATTGGTTCTTTTCTATTGACTTGCTGACAAAAAAAACTACTGCCCTCTCACATTTTGTCTCTGCAAGTAGTAGTCACACGATAGTTATATTAGTTCGAAGCGTCATCGCTAGAGGGCACTTCAATAAATAGTTGCTTGTGCCACCTATAGATTTTAGAAAACATTAAAATACTGATGAATGCATGATGTATATTTTTTTTCTTTGTATTTGGATGTTTGTTTTTTATGTATGTTCGGGTATAACTCCGTCATATATTCCTAAGTGGTCCCATATTAAATAAGTGAATTTAAACTTATACTTTTGGTTAAAAAAATAATTGGTGTTAATTTGGAACTGGTGGAACGCCTTTTATGTTGATGATTGTATATAATTTTGATAAAAAAGCAACCGGCTTCAGAAAGATGCACTAAATAGTTAAAATAATTACTTATTTCCAAAAATCTGACCTGAATTATAGTTTGTAGTTAATGTCTATGTACCTAAAGTGTATAACACACTTAATTTTCATGACACCAATGTAAAACAGTAATTTAGATCAGTTTTTTGGAAATAAGTTATTATTTTTAACTTTTTAGTGCATCCTTTTGAACCAGATTGGTTTTTACTTAAAAAGTTTTTATTTTTCTATTATTAGCTTGAGTTAAAAAGTACCTAAATGAGAGAAAAAGTAGCTTTATTTTTTAATATAGATATGTACCAAGGTTATTGATTTATCGTAATATAGAGAAAAATCCAAGATTATTTAAAGAACATGCAATTAAAAACAATAGATTTCAAGTTGACTTTGATTTCATAATTAAGTATCGAAACACTGCATGCGTACTTTAATTCAAAAGTTTTATTTAGTCGATGTCTGAGGCTGCGAGCTTTATCAGAACGGCCAGATTAGATAAAGCACATTCCGCTTCGCCGTCGCCGCCGCTGGTGTCAGCAGCTGCAAGCTTTTTTTTTTAATTAAATTAATGCTTATAAGGATATTTTGTATTTGTATTCGTAACTGTTGGAAGCGGTTTTTTTTATTTTTCTTTGTTGGTACTTGTCTTCTGTCTGTCCTTGAGGCAGACCCTCAAGTTATTAATTTCGACCAATTTTTGGTATTGGTTCGTGCTGCAATTTCATCATACACCCTCTTTGGGTACAAATCAAATGCAACAAACGTTTTTTTCTGCCTCAAAGACTTGTTTTTGTGAAGTGAAAACTTCTTTAGCGGCGCTGTGCACTTTTTTGTGATGGGTAAAAACTGTTAAACTCGCGTCAGGTCACGTGTCCTGATCGAAAATTCGTAAGATGTCACTCGCGTTAGGACACATGACCTTTATTTACATTAGGTTAGTTTTTATTTTTTTAGTATATGGCGATTATGAGTAGTACAGGGAGGTTGGATATGGGATTTTAATTCAATGACAGATTGAGCTGTCAAATATGCAACGTCAAAAAAGTAAATAAACAAAAGTTATTATTTTTAATAAATAAATATGGATAAGAAGTGATGGGAAGTAAATAGCGAGTATGTTTTCACTTCTGCCGGCACTCCCGGAGTGCAACCCGTTTTTTTTTGATAAATCTTTTTTAACTTGAACAGTTTTTAATTCTAATGATACGTTAAAGTTAATTCCAAAAGTATAGATAGGTAAGTAGGTACTAAGTATATGGGGCTTATAAATTTTTTTATTGAAAAACATACATTTGTTTTGTGAAAAATAAACTGATATGACCAAGTATTATTATTAATTATTATTAAAAAAAAATGTGATAAAATCATCAATCAAATAAAAATATTTTGAACAAAACTATATTTTTAAAATAATGAGGTATAGAATAAGAGCGGCTGTATACTATAGAATTATTTACCTCACCATAAAGTATATAATTTTCATTGATACGAGAAAGGCCAAAGGAGCTCGGGGCCCAGTAACATTCCTCTATAGGAAACAATATGCGTAATTAACAAACGCTATTCGTGATCTGCCATTGCTCATTTTTCTGACCTCCGTGCTTCGGAAGCTACTGGCGGTTGCCATATGACAGCAGTTGTTAACTCAAGACAAAGGCATTACAATCCTTGACACGTAACTTAGTGCCTTTCACACTTTCCGGTTGCTGGGCACCCAATGTTGGAGTGTAGGTAGGCCCCGGGTAGTTTCATCGGTACGTATAAAAGCTCCAATACATGTCCATACTTCCATACACTTCGCATCCGGGTATCTGCCGCAAGCGCGGCGCAGCGGCTATGGAACGTGTGAGAGGCAGTGGAAGTCATTGGTGTGCTGCCGCCCTTCTTGCGGTTGCTACCCAAACTTAAATTAAAATAGTATCTCATAAGTTAACGTCATCAAGTGCAGTTGCCAGTTAATGGCGGCATAAATCTGTATTAATTATTTATAAGCAAGTTAAGGTGTTTCAACACGATGAAGCATGGCTAATTCATTGCTATTTATGGTTATTA
The DNA here is from genome assembly GCA_946406115.1 of Apoda limacodes. Lineage (NCBI taxonomy): Eukaryota > Metazoa > Arthropoda > Insecta > Lepidoptera > Limacodidae > Apoda > Apoda limacodes. Next base: position 18,713,478 of record OX291559.1, read on the forward strand.
CTGTTTCACTGAAACTAACGAATTGTAGGCTACAGAAAATGTTTCTTTGTTTGCTGGTTTCTGCGCGTATACAGTACCACCACATACTTACGATGCAGTTAACAAAAATGGCTGTTCTTAGGTTGATAGATAAGTCTATTAATACACAAATTCTTTACTTATTAACGAGCGAATGGGACTTGTCTTGTCTCGAATTCCAAACTTCTAATAGCTCGAGACTGTTTTCCAATATGGTCCAACGACAAACATTTATGTGATGAAAATTTCTGTATGTCTTGAATTTGAGTGTTTTCTTTTAACCGTGAATATTAAAATAATATGTATGTATTCGTTGCCAGTTGGATCCATAGTAAGTTTTCTTAGTTTAGGATATTAATGTTAGTGATAGTTTGTTATTAATCAAAACCCGCCGAGGGCTCTTTGCTAAAATGAAAAATAGTACTTGAATTTCTATTAGCAAATTTTGTAATAAAAAATGTAAATGCATTTCAAAATATTTTTTGCTAATCTCTTTTTGCCTCTCAAATTAGCAATTGGCGTTTAAAAATTGAATTGCACAATGAGTAAGCTTTTCACTGAACCTTTTTTTTTATGAAAAATTTAAAAGCGTTGTCCAATCTTGACTTACTACTTTAAGTTTGTCAAAGACTGGCAAACGGAGTAAGTATATCCTGTCCCTGATCTTCTTACTAACTCTATGTATAGCAGGTTATTTAATACGACATAATATACTTAAGAGTGTGCCAATGCATATCGGTGGAAGCGAGATGAATAAACACAGAATTAAATGCACAAGAAAGGGTCAAGTACAATTCCTATTTCCAAGATAATTTATATTAAAAGTTTTTATAAGTGTCTGTCCGTTTATGACCTTGACTGACATTATATCGATGACTGACACTGGACATAAATCCTCATCGTAATATGTAAGACAGCCGCTTTTTACCAACCACTTTAGTCCTGCGTAACAAGTGGTGAAGCTATCGCCTTGTGAACTAAGGTTACTTAATATATACCCCATTCGTCTCAAAGCGATAAAAATAAAGACTTCGAATAGAATAATATATCCCCATTGCCAATTTCTGACGAACTGTAAGAAGTAAGTTAGGAATGGAGAGTGTGGTTGGTTTAAAGAGGCACACATTACTATGTAGATGTAGTGTAATTCAAGCCATTCCTAACCTCAAACCCTTAAAAAAAAACGAGTTGCACTCCGGGAGTGCCGGCAGAAGTGATAACCTTTACACACGATTCGCGCTTAACACTCAAATATGTCACAAGACATGTCTTTGACATTGTCAAGAAATAATAATGTTTGTTTATTTACTTTTTTGACGTAGTATATTTGACATCGCAATCTGTCATAGAATTAAAAATCCATTTCCAACCTCCCTGTACTACTCATAATCGCGAATACTAAAAATAAAAATTATAATAGGCGTGGCATAACGGTTTCCGCCTTACGCATTCCACGATTAGGACACGTTACCTGACGCGAGTTTATCATTTTTTACCCATACCAAAAAAAGTGCACAACGCCGCTAAAGAAGTTTTCACTTCAAAAACCCTGATTATAAATGTCTGTAAATAGCCATCTTTATTATAACTTTTATTACAAAAAAAAATATCACAGTTCAACAATTTTTTTTTTGCGCCGGTGGTCAAATATCGAAGCTGCATTTGCCTTTTTAAATTGGTGTGACCTTACTTAACACTAGCGATAGAAAAGCGATAGCGGACAGAAAATTTTGTTGCAGTGTTCAGTGTACATGTTGCTGTGATATGTCATGTAGACATATCTATGAGTGTGTATGGTTAATTTCGGGAGCGGAAAGAAAGCAATTATTGTACGTAGCGTTGAAGGGGTGACAGCCAATGGACTGTGCATCCGTTACTAATGGAAGTTTTGGATGAGTGCATATACATACATACATACATACATACATATACGATAATAATGATGAGCTTTGTTGATTCCATAACATAAAGAAATACTGTTAGAATTTATAACAATTTCCTTATTTAGTTTAGTATTATTTAGTTTTTATTAGGGTTCCGTACCTAAAGGAGGCGAAAGGAGCCCTATTAGTAATAGCCTACGCTGTCTTGTCTGTCTGTCTGTCCGACCAATATCCCCATATTATATACTACGAAATTTAAGACCAAAATAGGTAGAAATTTTTACAGAGTAAATATTATAATGGTAGATCTAACAACTAATAAAATGTTAAAAAAATGTTTAAGTGTGGTACCCATACAAAAAACACATTTTCGTTATTTTTTCTTGTGTTAGCTCTCAAGTATAACAACGAATAATAAAAAAGTGGGAAACGATCTAGCCTAGGTAGCTATTATTAAGAAAAACAGTTATATATTTGTTTCTTGGAAATTGGAAACAATATTCAAAGTGAAGCAATGTCGGGCTTGGTAAGTCTTTGGATGGGTGTAGCTTTGTGGGACACTTTTTTGTTTGTGTTCGTAAACTACGTAATTGGTGGTAAGGAACCTACTTTGCGAGAGTCCGACTCGCACTTGACCGATTTTTATTTATTATATGTATTTGTGTATTATTTAAAAATGGACACTATTCCCTACCCTCTGTAAAATATGATATATTTATTGTTAATTAGTTGATAAAATATTCTTTTATTGTAGATTATGTGCCAAGAAGAATGTAGGTACAAAAGTACTTTAAATACTTAAAATCGGTTCAGCAGTTGCATAAATTACGCCCTTCCATGTAGGAATGGTCCATGCCAATCCAATAAATTCTACCTCTTTATAGAAAATACCATAACTTTCTATCATACATAACTATTCTATATCCAAATTTTTGTTTCTTGTACATTGATTGTTCAATTACAATAAATTATAATCTTGACATGATAACATGGAAATTGTTTGTCTACACATTTCGTAGCAACACGCGTAGCACGCCATAGACATAAACTAGGACTAGGTGCGGTATACAGAATCAATTCACCAGTTAAAATCCGCGCCGCGTTCTATGCGCACGCGATTCTTGCACGTGTCGCATCGCATGCCCAACGGTTTACGAAAACGATATTACTTATTCGAAATTTGAATTTAAGTAATTTTTCGAATTTCGAAAATTGGTATTTCTTTTTTTTTTCTTTACGAAACCAGTGTTTTTTGCCAGTGAAGTTGGGTGTTTATTTGTTTGTGTGCGGTGCATATCGACGAATAAAATTGATTATTAATATTATCCACACGTATTTGTCAGGGGTGTCAACAGTGTTTGATTTGACAGATGTTGCGCTTTTAAGATGCGTATGTCACTGCGCTGTCATTATGCCCGTTTTGCGCTCTCGATTGCAATGTCATAACTGTGTCAAGTTGCATTTGGTATTGATTTGTAGTTTAATTCGATTGGGTAACAGACTGGTTGTATCTCCATGTATTGAAGATTAGAACTGGGTGCTAAGTGTGACACGAATATGTGCTAGCTATACTAGTTTGTTGACAGAAGCGGTTGTAATGTTGCATAAGACTCGTTGCAGAATATCACGATTGTAAAAGAAGCGTATCTACGGACGACTTATTGTGTCACTCTTAGTTTTATTTTTATGCTAGCTTTTGCCATCGGCTACGCCCGCCCTAAACGTGGTTCTCAGCGTGAGATTTCTACGTGAACTCATTGATTATACTAAAACGTGTGCTATAGGTAGTTATAGGCGTAGCTATAGTTCGTTCAAGTGGAATTTGGTTATAGTTATTCCCGTGGAATCCCGCGGAAACATCCGGGATAAAAACCCTATGTGCTATTCCAGAATACAATCTATCTCTGTGCCAAATTTCATCCCGATTCGTTCAGTCGTTTTGGCGTCATTGTGTAACAAACCTCTTTGCATCCAAAAATTTCGCATTAATTATATTAGTATAGATTTAGTAATGATCAAGTTATTTTAAAGTTAGGAAGTATGATAGGTTTATATTTTCTTACATAGCTACCATGCTTAACTTTACGATATTAAAATATAAGGTTAATATGACCACAGACTATAAGATTCATAAGGTTCTACCAAGTAAGTATATGCTTATGTATTCTCAGTAAATAGCCTCACGTTATAAAATTTGTATCAGTGAATAAGTTTTAGGCCCTCGACTTAAAAGGCGACCCCTTTAAAAAACCTAAACTTTATTTAAGATAATCCTTCAATGCTCTTCAGTAGGTTAAAATAACTTTACGTCACTAACTCATAAATATTGAAATGAATTGCATCGTCGCAGAATGCTTAGACGTTTATCTTAACGTATGAAGGCCACATCTGTCATCTGTCGGCAACCCTATTTTTTTTTATTTGTGACCTGACAGAATAAAGAGGGCAAAAGACAAAACCTGGTTATATGCTTTGCAATAAACATACTGGTTGTTCTTTGACTAAAAAACAACACAGAGAGCAGTGTTGATTTTTATTTTTTACGAGCTAAAGATAAGATTTCATACAACGACACGCGAAATATTACCCTTTTTAGATGTAGAATTTGATCTTTTTGCTTTTTGCTGTGTATGTCTGTTAATATATCAATACTACATAATCGCATATTGCATAGTGCCGATAATTATGATTTGAGAACTGCGACGCACATCACATGACACTGGCAGAACTGATCTACAGGAAAGAGTAATCTAAAATTTCCATTTGTTAAATAGTTGATTATCACAAGATTTAAGAAGGCAGTGGAGCTGCACATTTACATACAAAATGCTAAAACATTTTCCTCCCCTTAAACCAAATCTGTTTTTAGCGTGCATGCAGCTAGCGTGCCTGGCATGGACTTAAAGCCGATATAATACTAACACATAACGTTTACTAAACTCATTGCACGTATAATTGGGGTGTGACTTATCCTCTAAAATAATCCATCGTTTTTGCTTGTATAACAAATAAACAAACAAATGTTCAATGCCAAACAAAAATGCATGTTTATATTTCACTTTGATGTCGGACAGTTAACATAAATGCATTTTTTATGCACTTAAAGTGTTTACTTTTTTTATTCGATCGACACTATCATTGCATCTGTCTACTGCGCTTTCGCTAATGCATCTAGCGAGATCTGGCGTCGGTCTGTATAGTACAACTTTAACGTCTGTGTAGGTAATATAAAAAAGTAAGAGTTAATTGACTGACAGACTGATCTGATATATTAACGCACAGCCCAAACTACTGTGTCTAGAGACTAGAAATTTCGTTTCGAGGTTAGCACTAAGAGATAATTTTTGCAAAATTTATCACCTAATGGGGAAACATGGGGGTTGGAAGTTTGTATACTAATTCATCATTTAAAAAAAAATAATAAAAAAATGGTCTTTAGACTTTAGGTACTATTTATTTCTTATTCTTGTGCTTTAGGTTAGAAATTAAGATGACTTGTGAAATACATATTTTGGAAAATAAATTGGGCAAAATAGGGAATGAAAATTTGTAAGAGAATTTCGTTATTTTTGTAAGTAAAACCATAACCAGTGAAAGTAATGAATCTATATACAACTGTTCATTGTGCACTCAGTGGGAAACCCGTAAAAATTCTTTCATACTCTGTATAACCATGGCTATAGAAGAAAAAAAATTAAATAAAAAAAACACGTGTAGCGACCGCCATTATATTTGTTTCTTCTAAGGAATCGATAATAGAGCGTGACACTTGCAACTTTAAAAGCGTCCATAGACCCCGGTGACCGCTTACCATCAGGCGGACCGTGTGCTTGTTTGCCACCTTAGTGGTATTAAAAAAACAGATTCTTATGCGATTTAGTTTCGATTTTAATAAACAACAAAGGAAATTCGAAAAAACTGTGTAATAATTAGGAAATTGAAATAGATTTCGAATTTGTATTGAAAGATGTAGATTTAGACGAACGCATTTACTAAGGCAAAACATAATTGTCCTCCTAACTATAACTAAAAACCAAAATTATTTTTTTCTAAAATGGTCCAAAAATTTAAAAATTCGGGAAGAACTAAAAGTTAAAAAAATTATATAATTCAAGTAGTTGTTTTTTTTAATTGAATTGTTACTCTGGTTTGAGTTCATCGCAAATTTGGACAAAACATAAAATAACATAAATAAAAAATCATAAAATCCGTTCGAAGTAATTATGGAACCGTATTAGGACAGCATAAATTTTTCAGCAAAGCCAACTTGCAAAACAAACAAAAAAAAAATGTTGAACTCCTCAGTTGTATTTAAAAAGATCTATCCAATGACAGTTTTATTCTCTCAGTTTATCGTATATATATACATATAATACCCCTATTTTTTTCCTAATTTTATCATTACAAAATCGTATAATGTATAATTTTAATAACATAATTAAAATTTAATAAACACACAGATATTTGCCTCATTTATGTGTTAATTACTATTATATGTTTATACTCTACACTTTACAAATCTCAATATTCAATTGCTTAAGCATATTTGTACATTATTTTTCCAATATCTCACTTCGGCTCAAGGCTTTTTGTCTACTTTATCTATCCACAAATCATTAGCAACTCAGAGCTTAATTTTTAAAGCATAATAAAATCATTTAAATACTTACCTACTTACATGTTAAGTAATAGAAGTCTTTAAAAATTAAGGTAGAACTTAATTGATCTCCATTTGTAATCTGTCTGCATTTTAGTTTATATCACCTCTATTAATTATCAACAGTATAGATATCAAATCATTAATTAGCGCGTCTAGATGTCTAGATCTAACTAATGTAGGGTTGCCAGGTGTTTGGCATTTAGAGATAATAATGATAATTAAAAAAAAGAAATAATTTATTTTCAATAAGATCCATATAAATATTTTAAATGCGAAAGTAACTCAGTAACCTCTTCACGCTTGAACCGCTGTACTGCTGTTAAACATAAAATTTGGCATGGAGTTAGTTTGAGTCCCAGGCAAGGACATAGGCTATTTGAAAACGTCAAGTGTAAATCGGTTCTTTTTTCAATAATTGAGGAGTTGCCATTGAAATTCTACACCGATAACCGAAATTAGGGTAGATGGAGCCGCTGGCAAAAGCGATTTATATTATAAATGCAAAAGTCTGTCTGTCTGTCTGTTACCGCTTCACGCTCAAACCGCTGTACCGATTAAGATGCAATTTGGCATGGAGATAGTTAAGTCTCGGGGAAGGACATAGGCTACTCGAAAACGTCAAGTGTGAGTCGGTTTTTTTTTCTATAATTGAGGAGTTGCGCGTTGAAATCCAACACCGATAACAGAATTTAGGGCAGGTGGAGCCGCTGGAGAAAGCTAGTATTAAATAATTTTCAATGCATTTAAGTAATGCTTACTGCTACATTGATCGCAGGAGGTTCCCAAATGCTGTGTCATGACGTTAAGTGCTAACTTTGAATAATTACTTTTCCTCCTTAAAGTACATACCATGTTTCTGCATATCTAACAATTTAATAATACTAAAACAGTACCTTTCGTATATTTGGGGCAAAGTTGACTACTCTATTGCGTATATAAATAATGAATGGTTAAACTAAACGTGTTGACTCAACTAAAAACTTACGGTGTCATTAATTCACAGCTTGAGAGGATCTTTTCATTAATCATCAAAAGTTAACCAATCCGGTCGACGGAGTTTTCGCCAAACCTATTTGTGTCATCAGTAGCTTAGAGCTGAAGGTAAATTGTCCAACCAGGGGGGGGGGGGGAGGATATCGTCTCGGAATGTGTAGAATGTAACTGTGCATCTATAAAAGGAGCTGGAATCAACTGATGTGGCGCGTGCGTCTATTTTCATTTGTGCTTGGGATAGGGCTGTCGTAGTGTTTTGGCCGGACATGTCATCCTTTATGGGGCTTGAGTCGATTTTTAATTTACGGCCTATATGACTTTTGTTAGTCTCAACGTTTTACATAAATATTTTTAATTATTTTAGCTAACCTTGTCCAAACTACATTAATCATATTCAAACTTTATCAGAGCTTTTCTGTAGTTAAAATAAAAAAAACTATATTTTTAAATTTAAATGAGTTCAAAAAAAAAAACGTTCTGGTTGGCTTTTGCTGCACCAATGACGAACGGACTCAACAGACGTAATATGGCAAACTAAAATTGTATAGGTTCCATGTTTGACCGAGTAGTACTAGGATAATCACTACAGATACTGACTAGGATGCTCACTACAGATACGGGGCTTGGTGCTCTCCTTCAAGTCATATTTTACAAAAACATACAGATAGATAAAAATATTTTTTGATTGTTTATCAATAATACTGATAATCCAGTCATAAACAAATAGTCCAGTCTAGCTAGTTTCCAAACAGATACAAAATCTTTAGACCATTATGTAGAAAATAACATTAAAAAAATGCAAAATACCGACTTGTAAGTATAAAAAAATAAACAGTTTTCTTCGCCTATTAGTCGAATACAACAATTGGCAGTTAAGATATGTAAATTGTATCTGATGGCAAAGAAAAAGAACAAAAACACTTTAGTTTTAGGAGCTCGGTTTTTACTTTTTTGTGGATTTTTGACGTCGTATGACAGAATCTTAAGCACAGATCGTAATGACCGGTTTTCTTATTATGAATCTGACAACCCTAGCTGAGCCGAATGGGATATATATTTTTGACCGTGCTCTCTGCTCAGTCTGGCAGTGAGATGAATGGTGTCGATTATGGTAACATATTTTGACCTGTTTGTTCGTATATGTGTGATACTTCTAAACGATCTTGCTTGAAATTGATTCGAATAAAATTATGACTGCTTAAACCAAGAGTTTCTAATTCATCAAAACACGTCGGACGTGGTCATTCATTAGATGGGTGACCGCATAGTGGCATAGTTGCAGTCGTTAAGCTAAATTAGAGGCCTCATAGGGGGCTTAAAGTATCTGACATTCGAGGGGCAACAACATTTGCCAATTCCCACTACGTCAGCGCGGTGGACTATTATCTAAGCCTTCTCTTTGTAAAAAGATGCCTGTCCCCTGTAGTGGTTCATAATTACTTATGTAAAAGTTAAAGTTCAATTGATTATCGTTAAAATTCGAATAGTTTTCACCAAAAATGAGTAGTTGTCAAGCACCAAGTGTTTAAACAGAAATTTCACTGCACTCTCGTCCTCCCACACGCATCGCGGTTGTCGATGGTCCCTTTCTGGTAACTGCGCACACTGGTTTGACCATAAATAAATATCTTATCATGTCTATATTTGTTTACCATTGTCTAATACGAATTTTATTACTAATCATTAATTTATTTACCATGGTGTGGTAGGCGGCGAAAGTTTGAAGTTCAAATCCACCCGAAATTTCAAACAAGATTTTCTTCTAAAAATCGAAACCCTTATAGTGTCATAACCCTCATCATGTCCGTCTATCCCGCCTGCCCGCCCGCCCGACTATTATACGTTATTTTCGAATCTCTGCCGTCCTAGCATCAATCCAGAAAATATTCTGATTAAATATCTATAGTAACAATATGTATTCTCAGGCAAATTTATCTTATCTTAATATATATAAATCTCGTGTCACAATGTTTGTCCTCAATGGACTCCTAAACTACTGAACCGATTTTGATCAAACTTCGTAAATATCTGTTATTTGATCCAACTTAAAAGATAGGATAGTTTTTATCTCGATATGTCAAGTGCGAGCCGGACTCGGGCACTATAAGTAAAAACCAACTTTCGCCGGGTACAGAGGGACGGCAGCGGAACAACGTTCGCCGGGACAGCTAGTTTTATATAAATAAATTTCAAAGAATCCGGTGTTTTATTCAGTATATTACTGTCCGTTTCTCAATTTCCATATATTCGCACTTTTTGGATTTTGGTTGATAGAGAAGCTTTTGAATAACAGCATATAAATCAGTTTTCGCGTTCACGTTCTTAGACTCTTAGCAACAATTTATTTTATGTACTACGATTCAAATTCTTGCGTGATCGTAATTTTCTTGTGTCGGTAACTTAAAAAGAAATCTTATTTAACTTTCGATCGGAAATGTTTATGTAAATGTGCGTGCAATGCAGTTAGTTAATAAATCGACGTGAAATAAGAAAGCAAATTTTCTGCGCAGTACTGAGTCGGTAGCAAATGTAGCTAACGAAGAAATCAACAATCTTGATACTTGATACTGTTTGTAGCCTTAATTAACTTGCATTCTCTGAATATACTGTTTCATACAAGAAGCTTTTATACACATATTTTGCGCTACATTTGAAAATTTCATTAACTAACCAATAGTAATAATGCTTTAAGGTGTAATTTAATCGCTTGGTTTCAGCATTTACGTTGGGTATTTGAAACACATTCCGTTTTTCCTTTTTTGTTATTGTCTATTATTGATTTCTATTAGGAAAAATAGTTTCTTTTTCTGTAGATCTCTATCATAGTTTAAACTTGCAATAACTTACCCGTATGGAGATAGTTTATTAATTAATCTACAATCTTGACAACTGTATTCGCAGAATATAAAGAAACTTAAGAAAAATGTATGATTAGTCCAGATCAAAGTGTACAAATGGAAATGATTTTTAAATGTAGAGTACCTTATTTATTTGTTGAATTCCAAGTAATGTTTTATCGCCTAATTATGATCACTAGAAACGGGGTTTCTAAAAAGTCATCAAAGGAACCAACCTGTCCAAAATTTGTGTTTCAGACCTGGTTTCAGTTTTGTTGACGATAAGTTACCCAGTCACTCTGCAGTAACGACAAGATTTCTCGGTATTGGGCTTTTATAAATATGTTCATATAGCTTGTAGTCTATTAGGTACAGTGGAGGTAATATCGACGCTCAAATTCAATTGAAAAAAAGTTTATATTCAAGTAAATCATTAACAACATGTTTTGAAGCCACGTAATGATTAGCTTTTATCAATTCTAATTGGGATTGTTTTCAATTCTTCTCAACTTCTCAACATTCACTTTTGTAGATGACTGTCTGTCATGTAATAAGTGTAATATTGAAATTTAAAAAAATCAATGTTTATATTTAAATCCCAGTCTATTTATTTATAGGTACAGTAGTGTTCGGTAACAAACGCTTTGTCTTGTCTGTTTTCTCTGTCTGTGGAACTAAATTACCATGGATAATACAATTTGCTTATGTTTGTATGCATGTGTTTGTTGTCGAAAGCGTAGGTGTTCGTGGAGGCACATCTTTCTTGTTTTCACTTTCTTATTATTGCTAACTATTATTTATGTATGCAACTGTATCTTTTTGTGCCGCTCGTCCGGTTAAATCTGCATGTAAAAAGCATTTTTCGTCTTTGACAGATTCTTTACGTTTCGAGCGAGGTACTTTCAACTGAAGCGTAAAATTTATTATTTATTTTCACTGCATTACAATGTTTTTAATAGTGTTTATAATAAGGGAAAATAACTGATTTTTTTTCTGTGGTCGTAGGAAATAAAACTATTATGGTATCTTCCTGTATTATATTTTGATTATCAGTAAAGAAATTTGGGGAAAGTTTTGAAATATCATTAAAAAAGTATAGCTTCTAATTGGACAAGTCACTTCAACATTAGAGAAGACATTACGGAGTATTGCTACTTTAGTTTATCTAAAGAAAACTATACACGTCTGTCCATATTTGTAATTTCTAAATAAATTCTTGTACGTAGCTTAATTTAAGTGGTTTATATGATTTAGAAATTCCATACACCTGTTATTGTGCCTTTATATTTAGGATAAGCAGTTATTTAACTCCTTTACTGTTATTATCATTGGTGTCATTTCATTAATGTTCACTCTCACTTTTATCTGCGGAATGTGGCAATTTCTTTTATACGCTAATTTACGTCTAGTTTTAATTTCGACATAACTTTTTTGATTGATCTGTAATCTTTCGATATTTCGCGTTGATTAATTATTGCTAATTTATTTTCACTAATGTTATTTTAGGCAGTTTTTTAATAATAAAGGCTGAAAAACACTGATTTTGTATGTCGATAATACTGTATTTATATTTATGTTTGCGGTTTTACCTGCCAATTAAAATTTTCCTCTATTGCCTCAGCGGTAGAATTTTGAAAAATTAGGATTGAAAAAAAAAATTATAATTACCTGACAATTTACCTACCCTGTAGCGGAATTGGCGTATATTTCAACCCCAAAATTAGACTGCTAATGCAAAATCAATCAGTCATTTTTAATTTATAATTTCAATTATGTATTGTTTTGCTACTAAAATAGGGAATGATTTTTCCAATAACCGTTGAAACATACTTATTTATTTAACCCAAATCTACCAGTACCTATTTCATAAAATTCATAGATAATGTATCTGCTTTTTTCGTATGTAAAATTAAGTATAGATCTGTTTTTACACTTTTCTGGTTTTTCGTTAAATAATGCTATTTTAATCAAGGATACCCTAACCCAAAGGTTATGTGAATACCCTTTAGGATATTATGCCTGCATCATTATGACGCGGTTCACCACTAGAATACTAATCAGTATCATTGATAGATAAAACCAACGTGGCGCGTTTCTGTATTCTGAGAACTAAGCTGAAGAACATTATCTACATCCTTTTGTAACGAATTATCGTACTATTTATGGCAGTTTCTTATTAGAAAAACCTTTTTTACATTCGTCTCGTTAATAATTATTTCCTATTTGGGTAGATTGTTTATCACTTCCGTATTCAGATTTCATTCTACGTTAATAATTTGTCCATGTCCTTTTAACACATGGGTTATTAAGAGGCTATACTACCGAATTTTCATTTTTGTTGTCAAAGGTTATTCCGGATCCGTTGAGCAGAACTGACTCAAATTTAATGACTGTATTTTTTGAGATATAGTTCAAATCCTGAGAAACACGATTAATAAACTTTTGTTCGATAAAAAAATCCTTACCTGACCCCTTTTCAGTGATTTTTTTTAAAGTTTTGGCGATGAAATCTTTAAATTCTTAAGTGCTATTGGTTTACAACATAGCCGTGATAGGGCTTTAAACCCTGAGAAAAAGCATTTATTATAATAATGATGTATTATGACCGATTAACAAAAATCTCAGTGAGTTGAGATGTAGCTCACTTACGCACTCTTAGTTATATATCGCGTCATCCTTGTTTTAACTCAAGTTTTCTGCCACGTAGTATATATTGCCTCTTAAGCATAAGTTATTAAAGGCCCATGTGCTGTTCTCTTCAATAAAAGTAATAAAAATGACGTAGTTTGTGCAACATTAACATTGCATTGCAGCTTTTAACTGTTTAAAGTACAACATATTATTAGGAGCGTGCATTATTAATTGGATTTCCGCAAAAATCTTTTAGCGATGACCGATCTTTGCGTCTGTTGTTTTTAGATATTTTTTTTGTCTCGTTATTTTAACGCATCTTGTTTCATAGGAATCAAATGATTTATGTCCTTAAATTTTAAAAGTTATACGTAATAGCACTTGAGATATAACTTTAATTCTCTGTAAACATACTAAATATACTTTTATGTATGTATGTGTGTATATCCTCACGGTTTTTTTTTTAAACCATTTAGGTTCTTAAGTGTGAGAATGAATTTCCTGCCGATGGCGAGCGGTGCAATGGTAGAAAGTAGCCGTGGGCATCATTTCGAACAATTCCTCAGAACACAACCCATTGTACAAGCGGTAGAACACACACAGGGAGGCAAAGTCTCTCCTCAGACTTAAGGGCTCGATACCGCAAGTGAGTTTGGAATCGTCGACAATTCTCACAGCCCGACGTTGAACCGAGTCAAAAGAGCCAAGCTGGTATCCGGGTGCACCTGCCCAGAGATGGCAGAAGTACTCCATATGGGGCCGAACTTGCGACTTGTAAAGTAACAACCTTTGCCCCGACGTGAATACTGGTTTGCTATGTAGAGTACACCAAGTTTTTTGGACGCCAGCTTCACCTTATCTTGTAAATGATCTGGGAACTGAACATCGCTGAAGATGTCGACACCAAGGATCCCAATGTTTTTGGAGATTGAGAGGGGAGTGTTCTGGAATTGTGGGACCACAGTGAATGGAGTTTTTTTCTTAGCGGTGAACGCGCACACTTGTGTCTTTGTAGGGTTGAATCGGACCATGTTTACCCGTCCCCAGTCAGAGACCTGGGACAGTGTGGTCTCGATTTGAGACATAAGTTCTCCGCGGTTTTCCTCCATAACGGAACGAGGGATGTTTGCACGACCCGTGTAAAAAGCGTCTCCAGTACTGTCATCTGCATAGCAATGTATGTTGTTGATGTCCAACATGTCATTAATATGCAGTAGAAACAGCGTAGGAGACAGCACAGAGCCTTGCGGGACACCAGCATTAATGTCCTTGCTATCAGAGCAACTACCGTCAACTACGGATCATATGCGTCTGCCGGACAAAAAGCTAGCCACCCATTTGCACAATCCCTCGGGCACTCCGTAAGATGGCAACTTCGATAGAAGACCCCAGTGCCAGACCCGATCGGACGCCTTCGCTATGTCCAAGGCTACATGCCAATGCCTCCCCCTGACTCTCGATGGCTAGTGCCCATCGGTGTGTGAGATACACTAGAAGGTCACCAGTCGAGCGACCGTGGCGAAAGCCATATTGACGGTCACTGACCAGATCGTAGGTATCTTAGAAGCTGTGTGTTGATCACACGCTCCATCACCTTAGAGAGGAGAGAGGTAATAGCGATAGGCCTGTAATTCGATGGATCTGATGTATCGCCCTTTTTGGGCACCGGGTGCACATTCGCAGTTTTCCATGAAGACGGAAATTGCCTAGTGTGGTAGGAAAGCGCGAAGAGGCGCGTGAGTACAGGACATAACTCAGGAGCACACTGCTTAAGCACCACTGCTGGTATACCGTTTGGCCCTCTTAACTTATGAACGTCTAGATAAAGCAACGCCCGCCGGACCTCGTGCTGCGTTATGGAGATTTCCGGCATGGTCTTACCGCACCACGGTATAGTATGCGGTACAGCGCCTTCATCGTTCATGTTCGAGTTCGAGGCAAAGAGACTGCCCAGTAGATCGGCTTTCTCTTTAGCACTATGGGCCAAGTCACCATCGGTCTTTCGCAGTGGTGGTAACGACGACTGGCAAAAGTTCCTTGCGGCAGCATTGGCAAGCGACCAGAGAGCACGACTCCCAGAAGGATAGCTCGCAAGACGCCCACCTATTTTGCAGATGAATTGGAATTTTGCTCTGGCAGTTGCTTTCTTACTGAATCTCGAGGCAGCATTTAATTTGCGTTTTAACGTAGAAATATTCGTATCCATATTATTACAAGCCGTGGTCCAAGCCTCATATGCATTTTGCTTAAGAATTTTAGCTTTTCTGCAAGACCTATTAAACCACGGTCGTTTTTTGACGCCGACAGCTACTCGCGAGTTAGGAATATAGCATTCCATACCAGCAAGGATTTTCTCAGTGACTGCGGCTGCGCAGACGTCAGGATCTTCTGAGTTAAAGCAGATCTGCCTCCACGGGTACGATGCGTAAATTCTCGCAATCCATCCCAGTCTGCCGACTTATAGTGCCACACACGACGCCAATTAGTTGGCCCAGACGGATCGGGTTGTGTGCATGACACTTGAGTTCGAACGAGACAGTGGTCCGAGGAGCCAAGAGGCGCATCCACTGAGACGGAGTATCCGTCCGGACGATTAGTCAGCAGAAGGTCCAGTAAGGAGCTCGTATGTTTCTCTATATCTGGTATTCTCGTTGGAGAAAGTACCAACTGAGATAATCCATAGGTCAGAGCAAATTCATGAGCAGATATCCCAGCATAGTTATTGGTTCGAGAACTGAGTCACTCGCGATGGTGGGCGTTAAAGTCTCCCAAAATAACTAGTTCTGCTGTGGGATATTGCTCTAGAACTTTGTCAGTCGTCAAACACAGGTGCGTGAAGAGTCGAGTTACGTCCGTGTCACCGCTATGAGACCTATATAGGCACGCATGGATACGAGTGTGGCCACCGTAATCTACGCGCACCCACAATATCGACAGGTCCATGTCTTCAAGGCTATGAAGGCGGTGACAGCAGATATCCTCCCGAACGAACATACATACACCGGCACGACTCATAAAATTGTGTTCGAGTTTGTAGCCGGGATAGCGAAGGTATGATGTGTCGGCCGGGCAGGATATCTGCGTCGCCGTTAGAAAAAGAATAGTCGGCTGCGCAGTCTCGAGATGGTGGTGGACTGCGTTAAGATTTGCGTGAATACCCCTGATGTTGCAAAAATCCACATTATATGTGGATGGAGTAGCCGCTGTACAAACTCTTTTCTTTTTCGTTCTCATGGCCATAATATATAAAAAAAGTTACTAAGACTCCTTAGGATGAGGATTCACTGCACAGACAGCTTAAGGACAAAAGGTGCGGTTCTAAGACTGCCGTAGCTCGCCACAGATGATACGGTTGCTGGCACGGCGGGCGGAAGGGCCCCTGATCCCCCTCTGTTGTAGTACGGCCGGCGGTCCACTCCGGTCTCCTTCTCTGGCACGACTACCACTTCAGATACTTTACACAGGCTGGCGGATCAGCCTTCCAGGGCGGAGATTAAGTGATCCCTGGGTTCGGGATCCCGTTCAACCTGCGGGTGGCCAGCGGTCAGCCGTTTCATGAGGTCTCCCTGACCGCCGAACCAGCACGCCGCGTCTACGTCGAGCATGACAGCAACAAGCACCGCCGGTCCTCCGCTGCCCGCGCAGCGAATCTTCAAAGAGCTCTGGCAACCTTACTCACCGCCAGGAACACAACACTACTCAATGTTAGTGTTATTATGGCCGCGGTTTTCTGTAAGATGGAGGTACTTCCTCAGTTCGGGCCGCTCATTCGATCAAGTACTCGCTATGCCCTGCTTTACTTGTTCGGGTGGCTTATTCGAGCGAGTACTTGCAGTGCCCTATCTCTCCAAAAACACTCCTGACAGCCTCATTTCACCAACCACTTTAGTCCTACGTGACTTGGGCATCCCCGTAACTCTGCTTACGGTACATGTGTCTGGACTTAGGTCACTTTATTTAAACGAATATGCGATAATATCATCCCGCCGACCGACCGCGGCACGGTCAAAAAACTATTGTTAGGCGGCCACGGCACGCACTAACGGCCCCAGATGACGATCTCGCTATCCGGATAGTGAGATTAGTCTCAACGACCTCCCCTAATAGGGCCTCCCCGTCCCCGGGTTCGTCGGCGAACGCACGGACCTACCTCATATACGAGGTATTAAAGAGTGCCGGGGCGCTTCTTGCGCCCCACTTAATCGCAATCGCATCCGCGTGACAGGTAACTCCCCTCCTGGCGCTGACTCACCTTCGGGTTCAAGGCTCACGCTGGTCGAAGGGACGACCCCAAGAGGGACAACCCAAGCCAAGGCTCTTGAGCGTTGAGAGCTCTATGGGTTGAGACTCCTCCAGAGTCTCGCCGTAAAAGCCCGGTGGAGCAGTAAATGCTGCATCAGCCAACTGCATAGTCAGTTAGAAAAAACGCGATAATATAATATATAACCTGGAACACAATAATATAGCCTAGCCAGTTCCAGACGAAACATATGCATAAATTATCCTTAATAATCGTGACTTCGTTGTTTTCTGTGCGGGTGTTAATTGATTTTAAACTCATAATTTTAATGATCATATTTATGCAAAATGCTGTGTTGCAAATGTTGCAGGTGTCTCGTTTAATATTATGTATTCATTATTATTTCTAGACAACGATTTGTATGACATTGCAGTTATTGTTATTTTTTTTTTATTTTTTTAATTTTAAGGTTTTGTAGAAGTTTTTATATCTCCATAACGTCTTTTTTCTCACAAATTTTTTTATAGTTTTAATTTCATCATTTTCTTTTTTTCCTCTTTGATCCCTAAATAGATCTAATAATCTTAAACTTGGTAACAAGGCCCTTGGTAAATTTAAGAAATCGAAGTGTTTATCGAATACTAGATTTTCCCAACGGCTTCATCCGTGTCAATTTACTGCTTTGCTTCTAAGGGCTATAGTTTGAAGTTATATGAGCCTATAACCATCTTCAGTAATTGGGCTATGAAATAGAAATAAATATTTCAAATCCGACTTATATCTGAGATTATCGTGTTAAATAAACTTTTTTAATATTTTGTGTCGATAGGTAGGTAACATGAATCCATTACTTTGGTGCTTTCAATTACTTCAAACGTCTACTTATACACATAAGAAGTGTATCTATTATATTTAACCGAATTTTAACGAATGTTAGAAACTACTTCAAAAAATCAGGCCAAGTGCGAGTCTGGCTCGCGCACCGAGGGTTCCGTGCAAACTTATTATATGTTGTTGTATATTATTAAAAATATTTTCATTATTTGATGTATCTTAAAATTTACGGTTTTCGCAATTTTTCCTTTATCTGTATTATAAGACGTTGCATCGTACCAACTATCAAGATTACGAGTTCACGGGAAGTACTCTGTAGGTTTTGATTCCCTTGCGAAATTTTGCAGCATAAACGGCTTATCTTTTGATTGCGTTGGCTTAGAAGTTTGATTTCTTCACAGCTTTAACAAACAGTAGTTTCATATGAATTTTAGCTTGATATGATTGAGTCATGATAGATGGACGGATGGACGGACAACAAAGTGATCCTATAAGCGTTCCGTTTTTTCCTTTTGAGGTATGGAACCCTAAAAATTATCAATTAATTATTTTATTATGCACAGTTAAATTTTATGATTACATGTATCTTAATTACACCCAAATATCCTACAATAATTTAAACTTGTTTGTTAGTCTGTTCTTTGTCCAAATCTGGCGTCAAATTACCTCAAACATAGCGATAACGTCCGTCGGCTCATCCATCATAGATATCAACTAAATTTCCTCTATTTTTAAACACAAAACTTTTTATGTCATATCTTTATCGGTGGTTACCGGAAATTATGGTCATTAAAATTATTACTTAAATATAATTATAACTTAATTATTTTTCTTTTTTTCTTGTTACAAAATTGTGTCGTGGCTGGTATTTTTAATTGAATTGTGTTTAAATCATTTATAGTTTATTGATTTAATAATAACTTTGTTATATAACAACTTTTATTCGAGCGAGATATGACAAGAGTCCGATACGTTATTTTTTTAATCGTGACGTATCGGTCTTGTCGTGTGTAAAAGTCTTTTACTCTGTCTACTTCTAGACTAGAGGTTAGATTAGGTTATTTCGAAAAGGGCAGCTTTTTGTAATTCTGGAATAGGTGTAGGAAACTATAATTTTACCACCGGCTGTTACTTTCATATTATTGCTTTAACTTTTAATGTATAATTGTATAAATAAAAAACTATCTTGATGATAAAAATGCATGAGATAAAATATTTTTTTGTTAACACAATTTACTTGGTAATTTGTTTTGTTTAGTATAAATTAAAGTTTTTTGCCAACAGAACGCCATTTGACTTCGAAACAGTAGTAACTAGTAACCTATAGTTTATTAACTACAAAAAAGTGATACGATATCCTATTTCTAATAAATATTCTAATATAGCATTTGAGAATATCTAAAATATCTCTTATGTATAATATTTTTGTGATAGTGTCGCTTTATTTACCTTTAGGTATGTATATATAACTTGAATATGTTTTATATATTATAATAATAGTATTTATAAAGAGCATGTAGGCATGTATTTTTCCTTAATCGATTACTTAACATTCTAATCGTAATCAGTCAAAGTCACGGGTCTCCTCTTAAAAACTTAATGTTCAACATGCATTTTTACTTTAATATCAAGGTATTGAATTTGTAAATGCAGATATTTCGTGACAATGATAATTTAAAAAATATTTTGCTTGATTGTAGTAGTTCGATGTCGTTGTCAGTTCGTACCGGTCCAGAACTTGTGTCGTATCGTATCGTACTCACTAAATGTTTTTCATAAAAGTCAAGTTTGCTTCTCGATTATGAACATTTATTACAATCTTAACTTAATTGTATTTATGATTTTCTACGGTAATTATTAAGTCAAAAGATGCCGTGCCATAACTTTGCAGATGTATCACTATTTATTTTAATTTTTGAATTTTGATCTTTATCTCTAAGTGGTGTGCTGTCATAAGAATGTCTTATCTCTTATGCTGTGGTAAATAGTAAGACTTGGACTGCGTTTTTTTTTTAATTTAAACCAACGTTGTGTGCTTTCGTACTGCTGTATTGTCGAGGGCTGATTTTTTGGGTGCGTTTTAGCATTTCACGCTGCTCTTCCGCATTGCTAATTCTAATAATATTAGACATCCATGGAGTTTCTGATGAAAAGCATGAAACTGATATTCCGTAGTAAAAATAAATGCCGTCGCGAAATATGTAAATTGATACTGGGTGCATCTTATAATAGACCAACGATACATAAAAAGTTTTATTTTTTATAAATATGTGTAAACATTGACGTCACTGCCGGCGAGCTTATGTTACGTGTTGCTCTTGGTGTGCCTTCCAATAAATAACTTCCAATAAAAAAAGCTGCATGCAGAAATATAATATCATAAGCTAAATTTCAGACGGGGCTTTTATTCCTCAAAAAAAATGTGACTGGCTGCGTTTTAAAAAGCCGCGGAGGAAAAAAACAGCAACGTGAACGCACCTATTGTGATACATACATACAACACATTTTTAGCGGAAATAAAACCGCTTACAAAAAAAATGCAGTCCGAAACCAGACTTTCAGCCGCTCACTTTTACTGCTGGAAAAATGCGTCCTTTGATTTCCAAACTCCCAAACCGAACGGGCATAAAGCCGCAGAATAGAACGATTTAAATGTGTACCGTTCTGAGAAGGCCACCACCGTGGGGTACCGTCTCAGAAATAAAGTCTTCGATGGTTATCCGTCCGGTGAAATAATAATAAGTGGAGTGACGAGATGTTGTCGTTTGTGCCGGTCGTTGATGAGCCGTTGAATAAATTACATGTCCGAAGTCCTGCAGAGCGGCACCGGAGATTGGTTGATCTTACCGTGTACCGGTTATTTGTTTACCTGCCTTGTCGAGGACCTATCGGGCTGTCGGCATTTCAGCACGTGCCGGGGGAATCGTTTTTTTTTTTTTATTTGCGTACTAATTTTATTTCGTCAGTGTTGCTAGTTTTAATAATTTTGTTTCGTGCCGTATCTATTATACGAGATAAACCCTAGATACCGCTACGTGTACCAATCAATCTGTCTAGTTATTTTTTGACAATTGACAGCAGTCAAAACATACAAAACGTTTCATTTATACTATGTACTATGTATTCTGTAAAAAAAATTACGTCAATCAGAAAAGTAATTGTTGTGTTAAAAAACGAAGAGGTAAACCTCAAAAAAAATAAGACTGTGCTCGATCGATCCAAAGAAAATTAATATGTATTATAGCATAATAGCTGACCTGCTAGACGTCCTGCCCTTTCCATTAATGACATCCCCCCTCTCGCATCGCTCGCCTGCCGTATTACCCACATGGTTTTTTTTAGGGCTCCTGTTTTTTGGCCTCTTAATCGGCTCCTTGGGAGGTCTTAGCGTGCTGTTATATAGCCTGCCTTAACCTATTAGGTTATCAAAATCAACTAGTCCGACTAGTAGTTACAGAGGAGCGCCTCCAAACAAAAAACAAACAAACGTTTCAGCTTTATTATAGTAGTATATATATGTTTTATAAAAAATGTATGTCCAACTCTGGCCATGTAAAGTCTATTCAATGTAGAGTGTGCAAAAGTAGATTCCATAACCTTGTTAAGAAAATGTTTGAGGCGTACAAAAAGGGGCGCTGAGGAACAAAGGAAACAAGGAATAAAGAAAAAATTGTATGGGTCTGTGCTCCCTTTGGTACACTGCTTCGCATTTCTTAGTGATTTTGTTTTAGGACTTCATTTATGGTTAAACTTTATGGTGTCCCCATAATATTTCATTTTTTGACTTTGATCCGTAGAAGGCGTCTATCTACAGTATCTATAAAGCAATGTAGCAGGCACTTTTTTCTAGGTTCCCTAGTTGCGCCGCTACGGAAACCAAAAATTTGAATTTTTTATTTAATTTACACAAACAGAAACGGTTCATATAAACATTGCTCCTGGCAATGTGCTGAATCGATACCCTTCAGAAAATGGTCCGTTATAGGGACACCTCCTTTTGAAACATTTTTGAAACCCGCCCGAGAAGGGGTCACGGACAAAAGTGCTCTCTGCAAACGTTGCTGCCGACGATGTACTCTATCGATGATCATTATCAAAATACATTGTTATGAGGGCACCACAAATTTTCATACAGTATTTCGATTTTTTATTTTTATTTTTTATTGCCTCCATTCTTCAGAAAATGGTCCGTTATAGGGACACCTCCTTTTGAAACATTTTTGAAACCCGCCCGAGAAGGGGTCACGCACAAAAGTGCTCTCTGCAAACGTTGCTGCCGACGATGTACTCTATCGATGATCATTATCAAAATACATTGTTATGAGGGCACCACAAATTTTCATACAGTATTTCGATTTTTTTTTTTATTTTTTATTGCCTCCATTCTTCAGAAAATGGTCCGTTATAGGGACACCTCCTTTTGAAACATTTTTGAAACCCGCCCGAGAAGGGGTCACGGACAAAAGTGCTCTCTGCAAACGTTGCTGCCGACGATGTACTCTATCGATGATCATTATCAAAATACATTGTTATGAGGGCACCACAAATTTTCATACAGTATTTCGATTTTTTTTTTTTTTTTTTTTTTATTGCCTCCATTCTTCAGAAAATGGTCCGTTATAGGGACACCTCCTTTTGAAACATTTTTGAAACCCGCCCGAGAAGGGGTCACGGACAAAAGTGCTCTCTGCAAACGTTGCTGCCGACGATGTACTCTATCGATGATCATTATCAAAATACATTGTTATGAGGGCACCACAAATTTTCATACAGTATTTCGATTTTATTTTTTTATTTTTTAAAGGAAAACCGTAAAAAGACCGGGTTTTTTCCCTTGCACCCCCTTTTAGTATAGCCCTTGGAATAGACTTCACGCGGCCAGGTGTCATTTGAACTCGCCCGAATTGTACCTACCTACATGTAATTATGCCGCTGCTAATATAATTGCAGTTGCATCGCAAACTGCAGCTTCCATCATTATGCACAACACAACTGCAGCGGTGTCTCGTAGACGCTTATCCGCTAATCTGTCGAAGAGTCGGTTGCTTGTCACGAATGATTGCTCTACCGGTAGGACAACTAGTCGCAGTAGTGCGTATCCATGGACTGTATTTTATCAGCCCCAGAGTTATGTAGAAAAACTGGTATCACAATTTGTAGTCTATACCAATTTTCTTCTAAAAATTTCCAAATAAATATACTAATCTAATTAACACAAATGGATACGAGAGAATTGCAAAATAAAAGAATAAGAAGTAAGGGTAGTTTGAGTATGTTTAGAGGGATAATGAAAAAAGCGAAGAAAATCTGGCAAAAACAAATGGAAGAGTCAGCCGATCAAATTTCCCAGGAAAGGCGAGGTCAAGAGAACTGTGTGCCTAGCGTGAGTTTTCAACGCTACTATCGCATTCGCGTCAACGAAATACATGTATGGAAATGAAGAAGTGCCTCTAGCGGACGCGTTGGAAATGGTTTTTCTAATAGCACTATTAATGAATACATGCACGCGATAGTAGTTACGAATACGCAAAAACTCACGCTAAGCACACTGAAGTCTGAACTGTAGAATGTGTATGATAGGATTGATGAGTGTGCATGAAGTTAAAGAAATGTGGGCCGGCCGCACATCGCACGTACGTATATTGTACTAGGTATTCAATTTAGCAAATCATGAAGGAACGGCACATATAGAATAATGTCCGAGTCCAGCTCCAGACACAAACCCAGGACCTTTTGTTTTCAGTTTTTTACGGTGAACGCATAGAGCGTTTATTGTAGGTCGAATTTTTAGTGTTCAGAAATTTAAATTTGTTTTACAAAATTCATTACATAAAAAAATATTGAAAGAAATTGATTTTATGATTAAATCCATAAAGATGGCCACATCTTTGTTTCATGAAATTAGCAGCTTAGTAGAGTTAAAATATGTTCTAAGACCTTAAATTTCACGTACGACAATGGAAACAGATAGTTATGTTATGCAACAACAATTTCAGTATTATCGTGTGCTTGAGATCTGTGTTGCGAACAGAATTTGCATGAAGAGTTGAGTTGACCAATGTCGATACTATGTTTATGTATGTATTTAGAAATAATACATACGTTTGGTTTATGTACACTTACAGTTATCGCCATGCTAAAATCGTGCATATTTGGACTCGTAACGGACATTTTGCTGTAAGTCCATGCACTTGGTTGTTTTAGTTGGATATCGGCTCTTGGTTTTTAGGGTTCCGTACCCAAGGGTAATTAGCGGAACCCTATTACTAAGAGTCCGCTGTCCGTCCATCCGTCCGTCTGTCACCAGGCTCTATCTCACTAACCGTGTTACTTAGACAGTTGAAATTTTAACAGAAGATGTATTTTTGCTGCCGCTATAACAACAAATACTAAATAACAGAATAAAATAAATATTTAAGGGGGCTCCTATACAACAAACGTGATTTTTTTTTGCTGGATATTGATAACTGCAACAGGTATACGCTTAAAATATTCACAGAATATTTATTTAAATAGTCACTTTATAAATATATAATTAAATTAAAATAAAACAAATATTTAAGGAGGGTTCCCATACAACAAACGTGATTTTTTTTGCCGTTTTTATAGATAATGGTACGGAACCCTTCGTGCGCGAGTCCGACTCGCACTTGGCAGATTTATTGATTAAACCTGTAAATGCTGCAAACTATTGTATAAATGTATGCAGTAATGTAATACACTTACGGTGCACATTTAATATGTTACGGACATTTGGTGTAAGTCCATTCACCTGGTGTTTTATTCGAGTATCGGCATTTGATTATAATGATTAAAACCGTAAATATTTAACATACCTAATATTATATTGATTAAGGAATCTGTATTAAGAGGGCGATATAGGCCAGAAAGCTAATTTCTGTAATTCTAACGTTGTGTATGTAAATGCATTAGATTAGATAATGTCATATACATGTTATATATGCTATGAGATATATATGTTATATACTTTTTAAGTAATTTATACCGTAATGACGCCTTGAAATTTTAATTTTTTTGTATGGAATTTAACGTTATTACCGTTTTGTAGTCACATTTATCGACTTTCTGCTACAACTTAGATTCCAGGCACTAGATAATAAGCTATTCTAATTATTTAACCAACTTTCATTACAAACAAATGCAAAACAGGCTTTAAAAATTTGCACAAGTGTTGAAACTATGGTCACTTCCAGATTTTTATTGCATTAAATACAATGAATGAAAATCATTCAGTAAGGTGAACTAGACAAAAGCCAGTTGTATAACATATATTTTTTTCAATCCTTTAGATGCAATAGTCTACCCACAAAATTTGCACAAAAACGGCGTATTTTCGCGCGTATTTTTATGTTCTTTTTTATTTACTGTCGACATCACATTATTGTAAATACATTTTGTTAACACTCCTATTTGTACTTACATCAATATTTTACTATAACAAAATTTTAAGTCTACACTCGTTCTGCTTTCATTGTCATAACCTGCAAGTAGTCCATTTTAGTAGAACTACCATCATCTTTATCTAATTGTGATAAGTGTATCACAGGCGAGTGCGGCGTGTAGAGGCCCCAGAGGAACCATGGGCGAGCAGTTTCCCACGAAGAGGTGCCCCATACCAGATAGCACTGTGACAATATTGACACACTCACCCGGCGACGATAACTGAATTAACACGGAATTCTGTGACACTTTTACCTGATAGTGGTCTATTCTGTGATACAGAATTATGAGCGGGAAAGTAGACAATCATTATTAAGGCATTCAAATAATAACGTTCCGAACGGTGAATTTATATACATATATACACACTAGCACGCACAAACACACATACACGCACACAAACACACACTCACACACCCTCACACACACACACACACACACACACACACACACACACACACACACACACACACACACACACATCAAATAAATGTGTGCAAAATGTATAAGTAATGACAATATGCATTTAGAAAAAGACACAGTGTGTGTTCACGCATAGGTTCGTGATTTAAGGTTCCGTAGAATGAAATTTAATTATCTTGTATCGAAATGAAACTTTCAGTTTTAGGGTTTTGTACCCAAAGGGTGCTAGTCAACGGAACCCTATTTCTAAGTCTACGCTGTCTGTCTATATGTTTCTATCTTTTAGACCAACGTTGGTAGAAACCTGAATTTTTCACAGAATATATTTTATAAATGGAGAATTACCTAGCAAATAATAAAAATGTTAAAATTTAAGTTCACGTACAAGAAACACGTTTTCGTTGTTTTGCTCCATCGCAAAAACAGATACATATACAATCTTAAACTTGCAGTGGCTATAGTGAGAACAAATAATAAAAATCGGCCAAGTCTGAGACGGGCTGAAGCCATCACCATCTTAAATTACCGTAATAGCGCCATGTAGCGAAAATATTCTACATTATTAAGAGAAACTGTCACATATTTGCTTAAACGATAATAAAGGTAAGCAACATCGAGCTTGGTCAGTCATTTGAAGGTGACCGCTTAGCGGCAGTCTTGTTGTTAGTAAATTACGTTAATGGTGGTACGTAACCCACGGTGCACGAGTCCGACTCTCACTTGACCGATTTATTTGAAAATCAACGTTGTATAGTCACATCTTTCAAATTATTTGCTATTTTTAGATAATGCACAAGATTACAAGATATTCAAATTAATTTACGAAAAGGATGATTCTGCTAAAGGTTATTAAGATAAATAGCAAAATTCTCTTTTTTCTACTAAAAATACACGAGAATATCGGTTTAAGTATCGGCAAAGCTTCAGGTTGCAGCTAGTGTGGGTAATATAGACGCAACCTCATAAATGCTTGTAGGTCAAAGTGTGAAAGATACATACGCTTATGCAATTTGACATTTATGTACGTAAGTAAAATTTTTGATAGTTCTTGATTGTTTGAATAAAAGTCGATTAATGACGCTTCTAAATTCCTCCCCTTATTATTAGGGAATATCCCTTTAAGCTCGTTATGGTAATTGAAACATCTCTCTATTTCAATTACTGAAGTCAGTTTAAGGATCTTTCCGAACTCGCGTGTATAGGGAAATATTACTAGCAAGCCGGCGTAACCAAACCCATAATAAAACAGTTTGGGTCCAGTCTTCTCTTTGTTTACATATCTGTTCAGTACAGAACTTACTTAGTACTTCAAAGCTATTTGTCTGTAGTTATAGTTTTAAACCGTATCGTTTCAACTAGACATGGTTTTGTCATAAAAAAGATTTATGACAACTGCATCGAATAACTTTACAATCGATTTTATCTCGCTGATCTGCACCGTGCACTCGCAACTCCAGTAAATGCTCTTATTGTGTAGTGACATTCGCTATGATCGAACCGATAACACTTTCAACTCTGACCCAAGAAAATGTCAGATATATTGGAGGCCAGTCCTCGTGAGAAAACTTAGGTTTTTGAAGAATAAGGAGAATGTTCCAAATACAAGGGGCTTTTGAACAGTCGCTGAGGGGTGGAGATGATCTCTCTCCTAATGGGACTAAAACTTTGGCTGCTCTAGCCAAAATTCATAGGCATTGCACTGGAAAGGCACATGCATTAGGTTGTGTAGAGCAAAAGCAGCATCCACTTACAAAATCTGATTCTAACTCCAGTCTACACTCAAGAAAATCTTTTAGAAACGAGTGTATAATAGAAATAAGGGAAGCGGACAAGAACCATCATAATTTTGTTAAAAATAATGACGGATCCTATACTAAGAGCTTCAGTAATAGTACAAGCTCTTATGACGGTCACAGTGACACTGATTCTGAAAGCACGTCCAAGACTAAGTCAGATCGACACAAAGCAATTGATCCCTATGAACGTCTATTTGCACAAAGCACAAAAGCTTCCCACCTGAAAACGGCGCAAATGCGATACGCTGATGATAGCGTTATTGCTTCCTATCATGATGAAGTAGATGATGAAAGATGTAAGCAAGCTTTTAATAAGTCGCCTCTAAGAGCCAGTTTTAGAGAAAGGAAGTCATCTGTTGTAACTGTAGAGGAAGCCAAGTCTGATGGCTCTAACAATGACGAAGAGTTAGCAAATGCTTTACTGTTTGATGAAAAGCAAAAATCACTTATACAGACTAAACCTGGCGTGCAACGCAAAGGATCAGGAAATTCTATAACTAATGGGAAATCAAACATGAACGGTACTAAACCACCATGGAGAGGCGCTTGCAAGAAAGGAATTCCACCAGAGCCATTGGTGCGTAGCCCTTCTCTACGTGGCAGCATTAAGAAGAAAACTTTGAAGAACGATGGAATCCCGTGGCGGAGACTGTATGAACTTTCTCTTTGGAGAAAGTGTGGAGTAAGCTTCGCTGCCGTCGGCGCAAACACGGAGCGTGCGCTCCTGAGGCCGTGGAGCGAGCTGTCTTCCCAGGAGCACCCACCGCAGTATTCGGTAAGTCAGACGTCAATCAAGCTTGAGCCGCGGGCTGCCTCCGCTATTTGATATCTCACTCAGCTTATTTGGCAGCCTTTGATTACGGTGCACCGCCACTTTATCGATGGGCATTGCACGAATTCGAATGCCATTATTGCTGAGGCGGTCACGCGATAATGCTTTTAATATTAGCCCTTGTTTGTAGACGTGTTGCTCGTACGATAAAGATTCGAGAACTTAAATGCTTTGTCGACTTATCTGGCGACCACCATGCCGTTGTTTGTTCGGATAAGGTTGCAGATATATATTTAAGAGCCTGTGCTAATGTTTGAGATGATATTAACTAATGACATAGTTAATTCTTTTTAAAACCGGCGTTTACATTTCTACGCAATTCTGACGACTAAACCTGCCTTTTTAGGTCAAGTTTATGCGTAATTAAGCGTGAAATTCAAGTGTTTCTTCAAAGGTCACCAATCAAAAGTAGTTTGTATATTAATAAGCTGTGATTGGTTTACGATTTTGTTGCTTAGTCGAAAGAAAATTTAGTTCTTTTGGGTGTGCTGACAAATTTAGTTAATAACTTGAAAGATAGATGGTAAAAAAATGTTTGATGTGATAAAAACGTAGCATTAAGTATTTGTATAAATACAAACTTTGTCTAGCTTGAGATCGAATGGCGTGTATGTGATATCCAGGAACACTTTTAACTAACTATCAATAATAGGTTAGACTTGGAGAGGTCTACGAAGATATGTTGTATAATTCAAATGAGAAGATAATGTCATGCTTTACTTCAAACTGTTAGGTGCAAAATTGCAATTGACAAGTTTATTTTGGGTACCGTGAATTTGCATTATGTATGAATACAAATCGTAGTCTAATTTAAAAGTTGTTGCAGTTTGCTGTCTCTATTTGTTTTGTGTCGTGCTCGTGCGGTGTCAAAGGCGTAATGCAAATCAACAATGTCGCTGATTTGCAAGGTTCGCTTGAATAAGCGGAGATCAGCATGAATACAAATGAGTTGTTGATCAGCCGTGGTTGTCAGCTACAAGAAATACGGGTACGCGTGGGTATAGCGTGCTATAGGGTTGTCAAATATTTTTTTTATGAAAACGTTTTCATTCAGATATTTTTTATTGGAAATTGTTGCACATATTAATGTTGTATAAACACACATTTCTATAAGTGTTGGTTTCGCTGTGGGTGTAAGATATGTACGGCTTAAAGCAGATAGTAAAAATCAACTATTTAAGGTTTTTGTCAACCCTACCACAGTTTAGCTGAGGTCACACAACAATCAAGCTGTCACGCATGCTCCTTTAATTTTATGATCTGTGCTAAAGTGTTTCTTTTGTGTAACATCTGTAATTTACATAACTCATTTTGTCATGGTCATGTTACGTTCATTGGTGACCACAGTTTATGCACATGCGCATGGAATTTACGACTTATACGTACCTTTTAAGGGTTAGCTCGCCCGCCCTTCATCCTGTGACACATAGGTTACGAATTCGTTACACGTTAACTGCCCTAAAATATTTATCTAATTCTAAACGGGGTCACTATTTTTTAGACCACAATCTGATTTTAGACGTGTATTACAGTCAAAAAGCAGAGTTTTGATGTATTTTCTTTATTTGTATTCTATTCACGATCCGTACAAAAGGGTTTAAACAGATTTTGATGGATTTTTTACCTTCATTGTTTATTTTTTGACGCGTCCTCGCGATTCAAATTTTAACTTAAAGTTAAGTTATAAATTCATTAAAATAAAAAATAGGTGTACTTTTGTTTACTTACAATATTAAAACAAAGTAGAAGGTACATAATTTGATAATTCACTCGGGATAAAATTAGTGTGAGAAAACGACTGGACTATAATAATTGTTAAATAACTTACTGTAAGAAGCTATGCCGTAAGTTAGGTGGATACATATCATATGTTGGTATTCCTGCTGAAGTTTTAAAAACGTTATAATGGTTCCATAAAACGACAGTATGTGAATAACAAACTTATTGTTAAAATATCTATAACAACAGTTATCCATCAGATGAATATTCGACATCCTTACTTAGTTAAGCTTAGGCATCCGTTTATGCATTTGTCTTTAATGATTTAGTTATATAGTCAGTGGCGTGCGAAAGTGAATAATTTTAATTGTAATATGTATCGCCAAACAATAGTGTTGCAACTTCAAATTCATTGTTAAGTCTCGTGTATAATTTATCTCCTACACGCCTATTGGTATTGGTTGCGAAAACGTACACAGAATAAAACTACTTATTCTGATATACGATTTGAAGTTTATTGCTTCGTTTGTTTTTACTATGCTATCAAAATAAACATACAGTAATCTTCTGTGTGGTCGTTTTTATGAATGAAAGCAAGCAATTTGTTTCGAAAGCAGATTGTCTGACAGCTGGGCTTTTTGACTCATCTTTTCGTAGTATTTCGTTTGTAATTCTAAGTAGGTTCTAATTATGTCGATTCAAATGGCGGTTGGCTATTTACTTTATATTCCGATTGTATTGAACATTGAACCCCTTTTGACTTGTAATGAAATTATATCCGTCACTCTTTCATTGCTGTTTCAATCCCATCTGGTTTGAAACTATGTATATGGTCAGCCGCCATGAAGTTTGCATCAACCTGTAATCAAGTTCATAATACGTTGCAATTAGAAGGGAGATGAAATTGTGTGTATTAACATCAGGGACACAAGTAATGTCAAGCATAATTTGGCTCCTACACAGCAAATACCTATTGTGAAATCGATGTTTGTTTGTAATTAGCAATTATGCATGCGTCCCAAAACTTCAAGGTTTCATCCTAAGTTAGGGTTTACAATACAATGACGGAGCAGAATATTTGAATTAATCACTTAAGACCTACGGATACTATAGATTCTTGACTTGTTGAATTATATAGGAGTTATAGTTATCGTTTGCCCCTCAGCTTCTCCCGTTGGTGATAACCTAATAATTAGGAACATTATTATTGTTTTAAAATAGTCTATTGTCTTAGTTGTCTTTGCGTACTCCAGTGTTCACATGTGTTCGGGGAAAGTAGGCGGTGATTCATATGGTTTTCATCCGTTTGCTTATCTGGTTGGGTGTCCTTTTACAGTACTTACATTAGAGTTTTCTACGAAAGCAGTGACAAATAACATAGAAAGTTGTAAGGCTCATGTTGGGCAATTTTCTTGGACACATGTGTTACGTACATTTACGTTAATGTACCTACATTTCATACTCTTTCGACGATTTTTTGACAATAGTCATGTTTAGGGATTAGTGTTTCTAGATAAAAAGTAATTCTTAAAGAAATTATGGTGTATTACTCTGTGCTTCTGCAGGTACCTTGTGCCGAACAAAAAGCTGCAAGACGTCGTGTTTCAGATAGGCAGGGCGATTATCTAATTCCATTAATAAATCTTTTTCATTTCCACTACCATCAATCTCGTTTGCGTAAGTATTGTATACCATTCAATACTTACCTAAATACACGCGCCACAACGTTACATGGTGATGCGGTTAATTCTGAAATGTAAACTAAAATAAATAAAGTAAACGTTAGTATGACGGTAAGAAGTAAAGTTATCAATTGCGTAGGCCTGTGCGTAGCGTAACAGGAGGCTACACAAACAGTAAGTTATCCCACGCCATTTTGGACGCGAAGTATTTCGAAAGCTTGCATGCGACTCGTGCTTTATTAATTTGATGATCAGATGTGACACGTGAGGCTTTAACTGCGAAGGCTTTAGAATTTGATGATTTTCAAGACAAAATACAACTTTCTTTAATTAACTTATCCATCATTCGTTATAATACCAACCATTGTAACATAACACATAACACAAAACTTAGAGGCCACTTTAAAGTCAATAGTAGTAGTTGAGACCGTAACCATTTAAATTTCAAATCTTCATCTAATTCGTAAATTTGAATTACAGACAGAATGACATTTTAATAATACTGTAGTAAGATGCATATTATAATCTAAAAGGATTTTTAAATTATTGTAGGCACTTCGACTTATTTATTTATAACCGTACATAATAGATTCCGCAGATTATGTAAATATAATAAGTTGCACATTTCTAAAGTTTATTGAACTATCCGTATCGAAATGTTATGGTCGCTCAATAGCGATTTATAAATAGACCTGCGCACTTGATCGGCGAGTACTTACAATCTCTCAGGCTACTTACCATGGCTAGTGTTGCCGGAAGGAAAGTTACGCAAGGAAATATTCTGAAGCTTTCGGAAATATTCTAAAACTCTCCGAAATATTGGTAATCATCTAAAATTCGAAAGAACATTTAACCATACCTACAAAAACGATAACAAATCCATTTAGTTGATAAAGATGACTAAAAGACAATAAAATGCGTTTCTTTTTAGTGGCGCCGAGCCCCTAAGAATAAACGGGGTGTGTTCGCACCATGGTTAATGCATGTTAATAATGATGCAAATGAGACTGTTATGTATCGTTTGATCCATTCATAAAAATACAAGCCTTTTTCCTTTGACACAGCCATATTTTCGAGTTTTCGTCTTGAGTCCATATAATTCAACATTAACTTACCTACTGACTATTTGTTTGTAGATTTCTGCCATTTTCATATCTCTGTTTGTTTGACCTTCATGCGGATAAGGATCAAACTTTGTTAAGGTATTGTACACCCTGTAAGCTTTCTGAATTAGTAAAACCAATATAAAATAGGCGTTCGTAGGAATCGTTTATCAAAAGTATGTATTTCATACAGTTTAGCAGCAGTAAGTGTGTTTTCAGTCTAAATTGAGACACGTGATGAAGAAGAAAAGGAGAAGTGCCCTAACACAACAATGTTCGCCAGGTCAGTTAACTCAGTTTAGCAGCTATAGATGTCCAAAAACATTCAACTGAAAATTTCGGATTAATTCCAAACTGTACTGTTCTATTTCCGCCTTCTGTAAAGCGGCGGCTATTCCGCGTGTAATCAGCAGGGTTCTTCCTTTACAAACACATTAATGTTAGTGGCTATTTATTAAAGCACTTGTGTTGTAATTGAGTTGAGGTAAGCTTATCTGTTAGTTCAGGTTGGTTCTGTAATAAATATAAAGTGATTGTATAATTAGTTATAAGCTTTTGATTTTATTTGGACTGGTTTATTCAGGGATTTGGATCCGACCGCAATCGAGTAACTTCCCTGCCAATGGCAAGAGTTGTAATGATAGAATGTTACTGTGCGTATTCTTTATTAGTACCTACATATAATTAGAGCTGGATGCGGGGTTGCAAACATTTTTAACTTTGGCACCGTTTGCTATAGTATTGTTTCAATGCTCTTAAAACTGGTATCCTATACATAGTTATTCTCTGAATATTCGCCTTTGTTTGTCCCTAATATTATTTACACCATACTCGGTCCAATTACACTTGTTAAATTATTCTAGTCATTACCTGGTATTCAGCATTCTTTTTTACTGCCCCGTTATAAATACCAACTCGATTACTTTCCATCGTGTTTTCTCCACTTTTACACTTTTCTACTCCAAGTTTTTTCTTATCATCAAGATTTACAACGTCGATGCGTCAGAAGATGCAGTCATTTGACCATCTTTGTAGGCGCGCTGCAAGTTTCTATCGATTTCAATGAGCGCATGCGCACGTGTCGGTGTCTTAGTATTTACCGTGAAACTTACTATTTAAACCTTTTATGGAATTTATGGAATTGATTTAGATCGATTAGATATAAATATTGATTTTATTCCAGGAGTGATGCTTTATTGTATCTAGTGTTTTTTCTTCACCGTCAGTTGGTAATTTTTTTTTTTTTTTTTAATACCTCCAGAGAATTCAATCTCATACTTTAGAACCGAAATGGACGCATAAAGTGCGGTTTTAAGAGAAAATTCTTCCCGCGATCGCTTAGGTTGTGGAATTAGCTCCCTGCCAAGGTTTTCTCTTATGTATGCATGTAGTTCGAGCCTTACGGTGTTAATTTAACACCGCGAGAACAAAAAGTTACGCCACTTAAAGACGCTGTTGGCGCGGTCTTAAGGAAGTAGCGTATATGTAGGTATGTCTATGGTACCGGAAGTAAAAAAATGCGACATCCGAAATGATTATATAATTGGATTACTTTTAGAATAGCCAGAATAATTTGCCCAGGTTTTCTCTAAAGACTACAGTACGGGGTTCTTCAAGAAAGAAGTTATTAGATTTTTGAAGGGTCAGCAACGCGCGAGTGATACTCCTGGTGTTGCAAGCGTCCATAGGCTACGGTGACCGCTTACTATCAGGCAGACCGTGAGCTTGTTTGTCACCTTAGTGGTATAAAAAATGTGGGGGATAGTCATGCGTGGCAGGTTGTGAACTTCTCGGTGCGACACTGCTTCTAGTACAGTATTTCTGGACTAAGGTGGTTTAACATATTTTTTAAAAAAAAGTAACTATCGAGTTTCTTGCCTGATTTTTACCGGTAGAAATCAACAACATTTTGAACCGGATAACAAAAACTTGACGATTCAAAAGTGTTTGTAAAATCCCATTTTGAATAAAAAAAAATTGACTTTGACTATGTCCCATAAGTCGTAAATCGCCTCAGTAAATTAATGGTAAAATATTGACCAGGGACATAATAATGTCCTTCCTTGTATAGTTTGCCAGTACTTGACGAACTACAAGAAGCTAGTCAGGATTGGCCAGAGTAAGATTGTTTTTATTGGTAGGCCGACGATCCAATTCGTAAACCTTTCATGAACCGATCAACCTTCAACCTCTTCATCGACCCCCGGCCTAATCGAGTACCTTGACTTGAATTGCCAACCCTCCGTGTTCTACCTTCAGTTGGTGGCAAAAACTTCCTAGACATCTAATAGTCGAGTAGCTGTGTAAGAATTGCGTTGCCAAATATGCCAGCTTATAGTTGGGTGGCAAAGTTACAGACGTATACCAATATTTGGTATTCAAAACAGCATAGTGTCTGCTACAAATTCTGGTCATTCCTTTTCCCCCAGATGACGATCTCGCTATCTTCTAATAGGGCCTCCCCCCTAACACGACGCCGACGTCCCCGAGTTCGTCGGCGCCCGCAAGGATACACGAGGTATCAAAGAGTGCCGTGGCGCTTCTCGCCCCCACACAATCGCAACCGCACCCGCGTAATGGGGAACTCCTCTCCAGGCGTTGACTCACCTTCGGGTTCGAGACTCACGCCGGTCGATGGGACGCCCCTGAGAGCGACAACCCAAGCCTAGGCTCCCCCCGCGGGAAGCCCTAAAGCGTTGGGCGCTATATTACTCCTTCGCTACGTCAAAGTCTCGCCCCAAAAAGCCCGGTGAAGCAGTAATGGCTGCAACAGCCAACTGCATTGACAGTTCAGATAAAAAAAAACTTTTCAGTTACTGTCTGGAGTTTTGTTGTATTTTGCCAATGTTTTTTCTAAGTAAAAAACATCTTTGCAATCAATACTTATATTGTTTATAAATGTGAAAGTTTCTGAATTGAAGCTCAGCGGGTCGATTCCGTAAAAAGATTGCTAACCTTTTTTGAAAGAAATGAGATATACATTGCGATTTAGCGACAATCGATAAATTTCATACGTAATTTCAAATGCGCAATGTACATCTTATTTCTATGGATTTCAAACGAGAATTGTTAGCCGGAATCGAATAGACCTTTTGAGAAATGACTTTACTATCCATAATTTTAATTTCTTACAAAATTTTTGTTTTCTTTATTTTTTCATTTAAGAATGTTGTAGAAGAATAAATGGGAGTTGACCAGAGCTACCTAGGGCCGCCAACTGCCATTAGATACTTTGAAATGACAAAACCTCTAAGGGCATTACAAAAAGTGTTAAAAGAAATCAAGAAATTTAAACATTAGAAATTATTTTTAGGATTCGATGTCGATGTCCAATTTTGGCGTCACAGCACACTTTTGGTTTTATAGTTTTACTCTATTAATTGTTATCTTCTTTGTTTAAATTTCTAATTATTATTCCTTTGTAATAAGTTTCCTGGGCTTGTTAAATTTTAAATGTGCTTATATTATATATTTTTAAAAAAGGAGCAGGTTCTCAATTCAGATGTTCGTAATTTTGTTCTTATGTATTTTTGGGCATGACTCCGTCATATATGGACGGATTTTCAATTCCTTTTA
This sequence comes from Apoda limacodes, assembly GCA_946406115.1. Classification (NCBI taxonomy): domain Eukaryota; kingdom Metazoa; phylum Arthropoda; class Insecta; order Lepidoptera; family Limacodidae; genus Apoda; species Apoda limacodes. The sequence goes on from OX291559.1 coordinate 18,750,166, forward strand.
TTTTTTATTATTGTTGTGAATTTAAAACTAAAATTTTTGGTTTAAAAAAATAATTGGTGTTAATTTGGAACTGGTGAAACGCCTTTTAAGTTGATGGTTATATAAAATTTTGTTACGAGGATCGATGTTTTTAGAGTACGAGGAATAAAAGGAAATTTGTCACTCGAAAGTAAAAAATAAAAACTTTTTAACAAAAAAAAAACAAACGACTTCAAAAAGATGCACTAAAATGGTAAAAATAATTACTTATTTCCAAAAATCTGATCTGAATTACAGTTTAAAGTTGGTGTTTATTGGTACGGTTACACACCTCACTTTTATAACACCAAATCTAAACTGTAATTCATTTCAGTTTTTTTTTTGTTAAAAAGTTTTTTGTCCTGTATTGTTCGAGTGTCTTTGGTGCCAAATAAATATCTGTCTATGTCTAAATAGTAACTTTACTTTAGGTAGACGTTTGAATTGTAGAAGATATAGACGTATCTAGGTAATTATCCAGTTATCGTCGATTAAGGTCGCGCTACCGTCAACAAGACAATCGGCGTTGCTGTCACCAATTGGCGTAATAGGCTGTAGCCGGCACCCTGCTCTAAATCTAATTTATTGCAGACAGCTTATTTATTTATCGACGTCGAAAGTTTAAAATGTTGACAATTTCTGAACAATTTGTATTTAGTATTCAAGTCTAAGTGTCTGACGAGATTTCTCCAGTTCGTTAGCTTAATTTTGTGTAATGATAAGCTCCCTGTCGAGGTTTTGCCCTAGGGACTACAGCATGGTGTTAATTAAGTAGGAAATAAATATATTTTCAAAGACTTGTTATCTCGGTGTGTCAAGCTCGATCCATAGGCTATGGTATTCTTTTAACACCAGGTGGGTCGCATGCTTGTGTACCACCAGCGTTGAATAAAAAAAAAAAAGATGCAGATTAACAACGTTCTACGTGAGTGCCAGTATTACAGTAAATTGAGACCTCCCAAGTTCTCCAGTAACTCATTACTGCAGCTCTGCTGACACTCAGTGCATTGATAATGATATAATGGATACTACTGGACAGGAAGAGTGCAGTTAGCAGCTGGAACAAGCCCCTGCATAATAATATTGCTATGTTGCAATTATATGTAGTCATTAGTATTTAAGCCCGATACCTTGTATGTAGTATGTAGTAGGTGTAAATAAGGTGTTAAGCGACCGTTATAGTGCCTTGTAATCAGTAAGTTGACCATTTAAGTTGTAAGTTGGCTAGTTAAGTTCTGTTAAGTAAGTCTTAATTTTTATATGCTTCACGCAGTGATGTCTACAATAAACGATCTAGCATGCTTAACTTAAACACCAATTTCGATTGTAAAATACGATGCCAATTTTGAAAAATACCTGTTATTGGTGTTTTTATTTCGCGACTATCATAGGATTTGATGATATTACTTTATTTGAAGAACTAGTATGCTTTGTCACTTTGCTTTCTGCTGCGTCCTGCTACATGTCATAGGCCACGATAACCGCTTACCATCAGGCGGACCGTGTGCTTGTTTGCCACCTTAGTGGTATTAAAAAAAAAACAAAAAAAAACATGTATATCTTTACATTTCCATCTTTGAGGACCAGTTTATTGAGGAAACCATTAAGGAACCTTTCTTTAACAACGATTATATTATGTTCTTCAAGCTACTTAGATTAGGTTCATGGTCAGGTAATTGAAACCCGAGTTATCAATAATTATACGTAGTACGTCAGTTATTTTGATTCTACGGATTTCTTAATTTTTGATAATGATATTAATAGAAACATAACTAGTAAAAAAAAATGAGGGTTCCGTACAAACTTATTATATAGAGATCTTCCATCATGACATCAAGTCTTCTAGATCAACGGGTAGTACCCCATAGGTTTTGATTTATTTGTGTCACAATATGCGATAAAAATAACCGCATTTTTGGGCATATTTTTTTTCACATTAACTTAGAAGCTTTAAGTTTTTACAGCATTAAGTGCTCGTATACTTTACTATTTGATATCAATTTCGACTTGATGCCTCCACGAGTTCTTAAGTAAAAGGGTCTTGACAGGCAGACGAGCAATTTTTGAAGTGAAAACTTCTTAAGCGGCGTTGTGCACTTTTTTTGGTATGGGTAAAAAATGATAAACTCGCGTCAGGTCACGTGTCCTAATCGTGAAAATGCGTAAGACGGATGGACAGTTGGCAGCTGGCGCGGCGAAGGAGAGGGAGTATCCCCCTCTCTTTCTACGGCGCGGCGAAAATTTATGCCTGCGCCTGCTGTTTCGTTAAGGCGGCGCAGGGTGCTTGCGCGAAGGGTCGTGTGTTACATAAACATGTTACAGCGTGCTACGCGTATCCATGTATGGTGACAGCTGATGGCTCGACCGTCTGTGTAGTGGCCATACTGCTGTGTATTCGTAAAATTCGTGTATATAAAGTGTTTAAAATATGGAAATTGAACAAAGTGCATCTTTGTCTTTGTAAAATACGTAAACCATAATGCCACGTTATTATAATTTTTATTTTTAGTATTCGCGATTATGAGTAGCACAGGGAGGTTGGATATGGAATTTTAATTCTATGACAGATTGCGATGTCAAATATACTACGTCAAAAAAGTAAAAATCAAACATTATTAATTAATGTCAAAGACATGTCTTGTGACATATTTGAGTGTTAAGCGCGAATCGTGTGTAAAGGTTTTCACTTCTGCCGGCGCTCCCGGAGTGCAACTCGTACTTTTTTTTTTAAAATCTGTTTTAACCACATATTAACGAATATCGGGTATCTACCTATATCTATCATGTAAGACCTTGCTTTATGTCAAATTTCATGATTCTAGGACAACGCGAAGTACCCTATAGGTTTTGATTTGTTTGTGAATGCCAAAAAATGCGACAAAAATATCCGTATTGCGGCCGTATTTTTTTACTGAGTTGACTTAGAAGATTGATTTATACAGCTTCAAGAGACCGCAGACCTTAGTATTTGATAATAATTACAACGTGATACCTTAACGCGACAGACGAACAGACGCACAAATGGACAACAAAGTGATCTTATAACGGTTCCTTTTTTCCTTTTGAAGAACGGAACCCTAAAAACATTATTTTTAAATACGTAGTGATTTTAAAATTAGTTTTTTGTTTTATGTATAGTTTTATGATAAAATTGACCTTATATTTTTAATGGCAGCTGCACACGCCTAGGTAGAATTAGCTTTAAAGTTGTATACTTATCTGAATATATTGTCAAACTTCGTCAGAAACCTTTATATTTCTTCTACTATTTCTCTCTCACGAACACTTATATTAATCTATAAAAGCGTCAATATAAATAAATATTTTATAGCAAAAATGCAAGTAAATTGATCGAGAGCCAGAACCTGCGACCCTTAAGTTCCCGTCTTACTGCTTTACCACAAAGCTATCGAGTTACAATCCTGCCCTGAAAATGAACACTTATGGATATGTTTTCTTCGAAAACTCTAATTTTCAGGGACTCTCAAACAAAGATTATATTAGATTAGGAGTATATTAGGTACTACTATGTTTTTATATTTATCATATATTTCTTAAACCTATGAACATTTGTGTATTTGTAAGATTGATGGACTAGGACTTCATAAGTTCCTAGTACTAAGCATGTAGAACACCTAACTTTAAGAAGAAATTATGTATTTGTGCTATAATTGTATTTTTCCTTGATCTGAATGTAATCTAATCTAAAGAAATAAAAGAATTAATTTTTATTATTTTTAGAGTACCCATGCGCCATATAAATCATAAGCTTTCATTTACCGGTTTCATTATGACGTTTTAATATAAAAAAATTTGAAAAATTTAATTCGATGTCTATTTATAAGCTCAGTAGGTCAGCCGAGTTTGCTTAAAAGTTGGGTCAAGCCACCGCAGTGAGGCGAACATGAAAGCTAACGTAGGATGTGTGGGTGTTAAATGTAAACTTGCATCTTGTGCTTGTAACCGAGATCGTTTAGTAACCGGACAGCGGAATATCTGTATAACTAATTTTGTACTTAGATTTACAACGCTCTGCGAACGTTAATAATAACCCGTTTTTGATGTTGACGGTTATTTTGTACGGGAACTGGTTTTAAAATATACTGTATACACCATATATTCTATATATCTAATAACTTTAAACGAGCAATTCTTGTATAAATGTATATATATAATCTCAATCTCCGAAACGGCTCGAACGATTTTCAATTAATGTAGTGTGCAGGGGGTTTCGGGTACAATAAATCAATCTAGCTAGGTTTCAATTTTGAAAAAGTCATTTTATCCGTTTATTTAGGCCATGAAACAGCAACACTAAAGCTACTTGACAATAGATGGCGTTGTAAAAAAAACGAACTAATCTCTGTCCACCAGGTACTATCGTATATGCCACATAAACATGCATACTTCTAGAAATTTGCTGACGAAATTCATGCTAAAAATTCGCCAAGTACGAGCTGGAACTGCCCAGAAAGTAGGTAACGTTTTTCACACGTTTGTAAATATGTATGTTTATAACTTATATATTTCCGTTCCTTTGTGACCACGTGTAGCTTAATTATTTCGATGATTGAGGTCTCAAATAAAGGTTATTCATTGCCCGACTGTTATAAATTAAAAAGGCAAGCGCGAGTCGAAAAGCAGTAAAAATAACTAAAACTAAGAAGCTGTAACTAAAAATAAACAATTCAATAAATAAAAAACCCGAATGCAAGAACTTTAGGATCTAAACAGCAATAAATAAGTGCACCTTAAAAAATAAGTGCAACATACCAAATATTTAACTATAAGCATATTTGGTATATAACATATATATAACAGGTTAAAATTACCTACACCTACGCCTCCTGAAAATTTGAAATATTATGTATATTTAAAATGCTTGCATAGTCTCTCCTTTCGCGATTTAGCTATGTATAGTAAATTATATCTACCTTAACTTATATTTGTTAAAATTTTGTTTTTCTTTTAAACTTTCTTAGAATTTGGAAAAGTCTATTTATACTTTATCAATGGCCGCCACAGTTGTCTTCAATAAGGAAACCATAAAGCTTGAACATCCCATTTCTATTCCCTTACGACTTCAATCAGGTTGAATAAATATTGTGGCACCACCTTCAACCATTCACAATAAACCTCAATTTAGTTAGAACCACCCACCGGGGGACCCACCACGGAATGGATTCGCAATGCCCGCTGACAAAGTGTGGTGATGTGGCCATTTGTCGTGGCGACGAGTATGGTGCCGCTTGGACCGCTGGGACCATTAGTCGGGGCGTATATGGTGGGTTTATGGCCCCTGGTATAGGAAGTACTGGTTCTCTTGTCAATAGCTTTGGTAGCTTCTTGTTGTAAGTAATGACTGATGATAATAGATTATATTTATTATACGTTGTTGTTTTAATCATGGTTGTATCGGTGCGGTAGACTAGTCTTTCATTTTACTCTCATATTTTTATTCTAATACTTTCCTAAATGTTTTTTAACTGATTTTAAAAAGAATATTGTGCCCTATTGTTCTTGATTTTTTTAAATTACAATAATACATCGTTAATCGTTAATCATTAATCGGACACAAAATTAACGGCTTTAAAACATCTAAGGAAGAAATAGTTTTGACAACAATATAATTTTCAAAGTTTTTTTTTAATGACAATGGGTAGGAAACTGTATGGTGGTTCACATAAATGTATTAGGTAAGTACCTTTCTGTAAATAATGTCAAAAAAAGCTCACTCAGTATTTTTAAATGCCAAAAATGATTTTCAGTTCAGGAGGTCTCCCTAATTTGAATCAGAATTATGTTACGCTAAGAATTAATAATTGCTTCAATTTCAATATAGCGCAATAAAGAGTATTGCCTGTATAATATAATAGCCCTAAATGTTTGTATAAATACGAAAATTTTAAAATTTGCACAAATGTACACTAGAACATCCATAAAATAGATCAAAAAGATACTTGAGGTACTTTTAAAAAAATCCTATTATCAACTAAATATGTATTGCAATTTTTCGTTTAACTTTTCGAACAGTGAAATCAGAATCGGATCTTTAGTTCGCGTGAGTTTCAAACAAAAAGAAAAATTAAAACTTAAATCGATTGACAGCTTTATAACATTATAGCCGTATTTCCATTGAAATAATATTGCAAGTATAGAACTCTCACTACTGTCTGTTTATGCTGTGGCTGTCTAATACAAGACACCAACCAAGCCGTCCAAGCCGTCTAATACTTTACAGTCCGGCTACAGTCTCGTTTATCGACTTTCCTTGTTCCTGCCACTTCTGGCAACCCTACAAAGTCAACCTACCAATTTTACATTGTAGTGAATTTGAACCTTATTTCTATAAGATACAGGATATAATGATAACCTGTTAAAGTTGAAGTGTATAGGGATGTCAATAAATTTAGTTTATCGTAGTTGTCCTACAGCGTTTCGCATTATTTCGCGTGTTAGTTTTGTTTCGTTTGTTGTCGGCCTGTATAGGAAATTGTTTTTGTTGGTTGATATCGATACTGTCCTGTTAGATTGCATCAATGTTGACTCTTTGCGGGGCCATGGCGTGTTTTAAACATATGAAGTTTAACCCTATTTGTTGCACCTGTTATAAACAAGAATATACGTAATAAAATTATTAAACCTTGGTTAAAGACCAGAGGGGGTAGGTACTAGTCAAGACAAATCATTCAAGCCGAAACTCGATGGGGTAGCGTCGTTTTGTTACAGATGTCCTATGGCCACCTTCTGGCTCTATCATCAGATCAGCTCTATGACATCATTATATTTTATTGTCTTACGATTTACGTGTGTATGCAAAATTTCAACTCAATAGAACACCAAAAAAGTGGGTCAAATTTAATTACAAGACAAAAAAAACTTGTTCAAAAAAGAAACTGGCTGACTGATTCAATGACATATCAAAGCACAGCTCAAACCACTGGGTCTAGAAACTAAAAATTTGGCATGTGGGTGCCATTACTTGATTAAAGGGGCTCCACTAGGGTAGGATTTCAGGGGGTTGGAAGTTTTTGCAGCTAAATACATAAAAAACGGTGTGGCCTCTAGGTTAAAAGTTAAGATTGAGGTGTTTCACCGTTTTTGAAATATACGGGATCAAACTTTCTATGAGATTTTCAAATTAAAATTTCCACATGTGCTGAAGTAACTGCTAGTAGAATGACAACGATGGTAGATGGTGCATTTTTTTTTATTAAAAATGCAAAAACTGTGACTTTAACTCAATTAGGAAGAGTAACGTGGTGGTAACCCTAATTTTTTCAAGGGCAGTTTGTTAGGTACCAACTTTTTATTATTTTTAGGATTCTAATAACAATGTTATTATTATCACCAATTGTGCTTTTTTGCATATTTGCCTTTGACACACCTTTACAACAGGTAATTTTTTTGGCATTTGCCTTTGACACACCTTTGCCACAGGTAATTTTTTTGGCATTTGCCTTTGACACACCTTCACAGCAAGTTATTTTCTGGGGATTTGCTTTTGACACAACTATACAGCAGGTAATTTTCAAAGAACAAAAAACTAAAGAGACCACAAAAGGGCATTATTGTAAAAAAAACAGAAATACTATAAGATGTAAATTGTATTCTTAAAGCGCAGTATGAAGTGAAGTAATACTGTGACTGTATGTGTAGGCTGTGATTTGTACACGCTTCCTGTAGTCCATTTGTGTGACGTGTGTGGGAGATACCTGTGATATGTGTCACTGTCACAATATTATTTAGTGCACAATTCATATTTAAACATTAAGTATTATATACCTACTATTAAACAAACGCTAGCTGACCAGAAGCTGCTTACTGATGGCTTCGTAATTAGTAGCGTATGATAATCTTGTATATTTTTTAATTTCATCAGCGATTAACAGGTAACAAGGCACAGGACATTCTCCAGGGGTCCATACACCCAGAATAATGACAATAACTTATTTCATCAAAAACATAAAATATTTTGTGCGGGACGTGCATATATACGGCCTCGTCGTCTAATTCAAGGCAACTCGCCAGCAAATGTTATAAATTTAATTTTAAATTTACTTTCGTACAATTTATATAAATATATAAATATTCTGTTTCCTCAGTCAGATCTAAAAAGAGGGCATAAAGCCAAATTCTGCTTACAACGCAGAACATACATGAACGTAGTATGGGCAAAAAGCATTAAATATTAATTATGTGTATTGAAAATTGGCTTATAACAGCCCAAGGATTTTTGTATTAAGAAATATTAATATAAAATGAAAAAAAAAACTTAGAGTAAACTTTCTGATTTGTTTTCTAGCGAGAAAATTTTATTGCATTATGTTTCTGCTAATACAAGACTTGTAATTATAATGTAGTATCGGGGCAGGGACCACGGAGAATAAAGGGTGTCTTTGGGCGCGTTCGTTTTAGGATGCAGAATCATTATTTTCATTACTTTTGCCACCTGTCATCCGTTCGTTTACCATTAGTATTAAAGACTTCAAAATTTTAGTATCATCTGTGAGAAACTGTCATGCTTTCGTTTACGATATTTTTGTTATTTTTGTGTTAATCTGTCAAACTGCCTATACATATTCATTGTTTATGGTAGTGTGTGTGTGTTTTTATCGTAGTGTGTGTACGTCAACCGTTCGTTTTGCAAGTTTTGTAACTAAAAAAGGTTCAAAGCTACACGAACGGTAGGTGTCACGGGCAAAACTGGCGTTATCAAAAGTGTGAAAAGTATCATTCGTGGGAACTCTTTATCCCAGAACAAACGCGCCCTTTTGTGTTTCTTTGACGTGACAACGTCTTATAAATTGGTTTGCCGGGTGACCCTTCAAGAAACTGCGTTACGCTCCGCTCACGTTATGCGCTCACAATGAGAGCGAGTGAGAGGCACGCGCCCGCCTAAGAGCGAGAGAGACAGACATAAAATCATTGTCACGTAAAACTTTCGCCCGTATACCGACTTTACAGGCAACCAGTTTTTTATTACTTATTTAAACTTGATCAACTTACTTATTATTATTCAATTCTACTAAGGGCAATATACCTTTATACACCCTCCCAAAGCTAATCTTAAAAGTCAGTTATATGGTCTTTAAAGGCACTTTCTATATCCTTTAAATAACTTACTTTAAACTTAAATTTAGTTCCAGTTAACTTCGTAATGGCCTCGTACACGAAATCCATGACGCGAGCTAAGTGAATACATATTACAAGCAATTTATCGTAATTCTCAGCAAAAATCGTTGTTAGATACACCGTAATTGATTCTGCATGACTCGCGTGTACCTCATGGTAACTTTAAATTACACCTCCGGGTGGTAATTTAAAGTGTTTAAGTTCACAAAATACATGCATCAACTTAAGGTAACTTGCAGCGGAAGATATTTTAAATGATAAATCACGGATGGGCAAATTTTAGGTATGTATGTATTAAAACACTTAGGGGTGTAGAAGATACCTCTAAGGTAACTTGGCAGCGGCAAGGTGCTCAGAGAGACGGTTCAGAAAAGAAACAAGGGTCCGCAAGGACAAGTTTCGATTATAATACACTCATTCAAGCTTTCTTAACAAGTATTTATCGATTAGTATTACCTTATCCCTATCCCTTAAAGTGATTCTTAGCCCTGAAAATAAGAATAATAGATATAATATATAAATCGTAGTAAGCGCATTCGCTTAGGTATAGACCTAAGCGAATGCGATGGGAGGTTTTGCAAAGGTTTAATATCTTTAGGCACAGAAATACAGTGGTACCGTTCTTAAGGCCCGAATTAAGGTAGAGCCTTGCACGATGTCCCCTCACAAGTAGGCTGCTAGTTTAGGCTGCCATCAATCATCAGCGAAAAGTAGTACGCAACGTATCGCGACTCCCCGAAGGGGTTCGCAAGATGCGTGCAGAACACACGCAAACGCGTTAGGTAAGCACGCGGGACGGTAAGTTTCTACTGCAATCGACAATCGACAATCGACTTGACAATCGAGAGGTCGTCAGATTTGTTACAGTCGTAGGTTTTTCCCTAATAAAAACCCTACCTGGAGGCCCACAGTCTCCTTCGACTGCCAATAAACACATGGTTACTTCCAATTTTATTGTAACAACACACTTAATAATAAGAAATCTATACCTCTTGGGTATTCTGACCAAGTAGGTCTAAGAAGCATGCACCAGGGCATATATTATGTCAGCAAATTGCAAATTAATATTTTTTTAAATCGCCTATTCGACAGTATAGTCAACGTGAAGTAATGACTGACCAGAGGAGTTATTTATACTTTGAAGTGAAAACTTCTTTAGCGGCGTTGTGCACTTTTTTTGGTATGGGTAAAAAATGATAAACTCGCGTCAGGTCACGTGTCCTAATCGTGGAAATTCGTAAGACGGAAACCGTAATGCCTATTATAATTTTTATTGTACAGGGAGGTTGGATATGGAATTTTAATTCTATGACAGATTGCCATGTCAAATATACTACGTCAAAAAAGTAAATAAACAAACAATATTATTTCTTGACAATGTCAAAGACATGTCTTGTGACATATTTGAGTGTTAAGCGCGAATCGTGTTTAAAGGTTTTCACTTCTGCCGGCACTCCCGGAGTGCAACTGGTTTTTTTTTTAGAGTTCGTTCTTTAAACGTATAAAAACGACCATGGCAGTATTCCGGCGTGTCGAGAAACTTCTAGGGTTTCTTGTTTGGTCCATCTTCCTACGGCTAGAATCAGAGCAGGATCTTTATCCTGTTATATAGTGTCACTAAGATAAAAGAGAAAACCAAAATACCCAACCACTTTAGTCCTGCGTGACTTGGGCATCAACACAACACTCTTTCTGATGCAGTTTATCTGGCCTAAGGCTTTATAAAAATAAATGAACATTTTTGGACATAACACACAGCGCCGTCTGGCCCCAAAGTAAGCAAACCTTGTGTTATGGATACCAGACAACGGATACAGGATACAGATACATACCTATATATTACTTTTTTTTTGTAAATAAATACATATTATACATAAATACACACAGACTCAAAACAAACACAAATGTTTATCACATAAATGTTTTTCCAGTGCGGGAATCGAACTAACACCCTCTGCACAACAGTTGGCCACACTACCAACTAAGCTGCGCGGGAGTCAAAGTTATGTATGTCGCATACGTCTTAAATTGCCAGCCTTGTAAAAAGCGGTAAACTAAAAAATCTAGGACTGAATAATATAACCTCTTTGCCAGTTCCTTAGGAATTTAAGTACAGTAATACCCCGACTTACACTACCTCGACATACGCGAATTCGGAGTTACGCGATTTTTCAGGATTAGACATGTAGCGCGGAATCGACGCGTAGGTACAAGAAAATAAGGATTTTGTGTGTTGTGCGATGACCTAAGATATGTACTAAGTACTATGGCATCCAAACGAAGTATAACCGACTCTTTTGCTTCAAACAAGAAAAGAAAAACATTATTTTTGAAGTGTAAACTTAACATTATTATTATAAATTATTGACTCGACAGACGACTTTGTTAGAATTTATGAAACCTTCTACATCAAAATAACTTCAGATTGTGTTTATTCGGATTCAGATTTGTCATATTATCTACAATAAGTTACACATTTATTTCCTTAATTAATGTTTTATTTAGTCTCCGGTCCCAATTAAACATACTTTGTATATCTTTATATGCAAAATTGTACCCCGACTTACGCGAATTCGACTTACACGGATTGCGCTTGGTCCCACCTATCGCGTAAGTCCGGGGTATTACTGTACCATCTACGATTTAACATGGAAGCGCATGAAATTAAACGAACTCTAAAGTATTCCATTTGTTTTTCCAACACCAACAACCTAACATAAATTGTGCAGAATGAACTCGAATGACGAAGAAAGTTTTTGTTGCAAGACCTGGAGAATACCAAATGAGTTTTAAAGCGGCGATACAGTCTATAAAAACATTTAACTATGTATCTTGTTTGTACAGAGTTGTAGATTACCACAATTTTATTTGTTTTTATTATGTGTTGATAGTTTTTATTAAATAAACTTATTTCTAATAAGTCTCAGAAGAAGTAGGTAAATTTAATAAACGTACTCGTAAGATAGATTCCATACCTATTTGTAACACTAGCAGATATGTATAAGCAGTTAAGAGGATACGATTTGCGGTGCCCTCATACAAACGAATTACTGTCTTACTTTTGTCATTTACTGATCAAACATTGTGAAATCTCTAAACATGTTTTGTATGAAACAATTTGTATGAAAAACTAGAATCCTCAATAACTTTTAATCTATACAATTTAACAGAAGACCTTGATATTTCTGCATAGAATATTTCTTTATTAAATGTCAAAACTAAGTGAGTAATTAGTTTGTACGAAGCACGCCGCGAATCGTATTCTCTTAAAGAGTAGTTAAATTTTTGTTATTTTGCGACTTAAGTTTTACCTAAGTAATACCTACTTATGTACTTAAATATAAGTTTATGTTTTGTGACTCCATATGAGACTTAACCTTTTTAATGTTTCTAGGTATTGTTCGGATCCGATGTTAGAGGACGTTTTTTTGTTATTGGAATGGTCACCTTTAAGTTTTTATTACCTACTTACCTCCGTTGTACGTCGATTTAAGTTTGTTTTTTATTTACATTGCAGTGTAAATATTTTATATTGTATGCACTAATGAAGTCTTTCTTTACAGGCTAAGTCAGAAGAGCAGCTAGCGTGTGAGAAGGAATGGCTAAAAACTGGATACATGTGGCTGGCGCACCGCGGCGGATTCACCGCTGTAGTGCGAGAGGCAGATGCTGACCCGGGCCGCGCGAAAGTCCGGGTTTTGCAAACTGGTGAAGTCCTTACCGTTGATGAAGACGACTTAGAAAAGGTGAGGTTTAATCGATATGAGATAGTGAAAGGGTTTAAAGGAGTTTCAAGGTGGTTTTAATATTTTTTAAGTATGGCTTTTAGGAGATCAAATCTATCTCTACATTCGGCTTTGGTCTACTTGGCCCCAATTTCCGAGGCCCGCACATAGATGCCTAAGTATACTAATCTTACGTTTTATCCTGGCATAAGTAGCCTTGCTGGTCATTAATGCATTCCTGGCTAAAAGGTGAGGGTAGCCAGAGAGATATCTCAAATCTCGAATTGTAAACGCATTTGTAAATCGACTTTGAAGCTTGAAACACTTAAGACTTAACAAATTTATCTATCTGTATAGGTGTATGTAATAATTGTCCAGATGTTCAATGGGGTATGTAGAATGAAAAAAGCTCGGTGGTCAAAAATGAAAACTACAAACACCATATTAAAATGGTGCAAACTTGGACGCCAATAGCGACTATACATCGGGTCAGAAAAGTTGGTTGCACTGTATGTAGCCAACTGTTGCCGCATTTTCAGTTGTAGAGTTGTACTTAATTGTTATCGCAGACGCAAATCGCAATCGCAATCTCCTTCTTTCTGAAAATGCAAGTTACCCCGGTCAATTTTCACCAAGATCGGTTCAGTGGTTTTTTCGTGAAAAGGTTACAAACAGTCAGATACAATTGCTATTGCATTTGTTATGTATATCTTTACTTTTTTTTTTACTTTAAACGAGCAATTCTTTTATATACATATTTAATTGAGGCTCTCATATCTTTTACTTTTTCAGTTCCTCTTGGTAAGTCCGTCAGTTATACCTGAGAAAACAACAGATTGCGCCACAACAACTATATTCTTCAGTATGTATTACGTTATTACAGGCAAACCCACCCCAGCTAGAGCGATGCGAGGATATAGCTTCTCTTCGGTGTCTGACGGAGAGCAGTGCGTTGCACGTGCTACGCGCGCGGCTGTCGGCGGGTCTGCCGCACGCGCGTGCCGGACACGCGCTGCTCGTGCTGGGCCCGCCGCGACGCACCGCGCCCGTTTACACCGACAAGGTATGTGTATCATGGACGCACTAAACAATTCTGTCGGAATAATAAAAGTGACATAATATATTATTTAGAAACGAAAAGCAAGTCCCGCCGCTCACTACTCGTGGCCGTAGGAACATCCATCATCATCAACGCAACGCGCAAGTAATACCCCTGGTGTTGCAAGCGTCCATAAGCAACGGTGACCGCTTACCATCAGGCGGACCGTAAGCTTGTTTGCCACCTTAGTGGTATAAAAAAAAAAAAAAAAAAAAAAAAAAAACACCCTAAAGACAGGCCTTTTTTAAGGAAGTCCACCACCAGATCCTCCGCTTTTCTGGCGGGCGACCGACGCTGCGCTTACCAATCAGTGGTGTCCACTCTGAGACTCGAATGTCCTAATCAGGAATTGAAGGTGGAAAGAATCGTATGTGATTGTAGTGAAATGATGGTTTCAGGTGGCAGCGATGTTTCGCGGTTGTCGTGTAGAAGACATGCCCCCGCACGTGTTCACGGCCGCACAGTCTGCGCACCGCTGTATGCTCGCCTCGCGTCGCGATCGCGCCATCGTCTTCCTTGGCAGGTAATCATACTGCTAGGATAAGTTAGGGTTTCATGCCTACACTCATTGAATTACCCAGGCACGTCAAACCGTCGTAAACGTTTGCCTGCCTGTTGTCATATGATAGCAATGTTTACGCCAAGTCGTAGAGGCCTTACGGGTTTGAAAACTGATGACAGTGAAGTATTCTCACACTTTAGAACCGAAATGGTCGCGTACAGTGCGGTTTCATAGAAACTTACTCCCACGAACGCTTGGGTTTTAGAATGAGCGCCCTGCCAAGGTTTTCTGGAAGGACTACAGTATGGGGTTCTTTAAGAAAGAAGTTGTGGGCTTTTTGAAGGGTCGGCAACGGGCGAGTGATATGACTGGTGTTACAAGCGTCGATAGGCTACGATGACCGCTTACCATTAGAAGACCGTAAGCTTCATTGCCACCTTAGTAGTATAAAAAAAGTAGCAACTAGCTTGTCATCATCCGCACTTGACCACCGTGTTGGACGATAGCCTAAGCTTTCTTTCTCTACGCAGTCTTGTGCGCTGCGGTGGGGGATACAAAGGCTGAGGTAACAAAACTTAGTTCCTCAGTTAAGAATAGGCACAATATCAAATTGTTAGGGTTCCGTAGCCAAATGGCAAAAAACCGAACCCTTATGGATTCGTCATGTCTGTCTGTCTGTCTGTCCGTCCGTATGCCACAGCCACTTTTTTCCTAAACTATAAGAACTATACTGTTGAAACTTGGTAAGTCGATGTATTCTGTGAACCGCATTAAGATTTTTACAAAAAAATAGAAAAAAAACAATAAATTTTGGGAGTTCCCCATACTTAGAACTGAAACTCAAAAATATTTTTTTCATTAAACCCATACGTGTGGGGTATCTATGGATAGGTCTTTAAAAATAAAATTGAGGTTTCTAATATTTAGAAGATTTAGAATAGTTTGCGCGAGAGACACTTCCAAAGTGGTAAAATGTGTGTAACTTCTAAAATAAGAGAATGATAAAACGAATAAAAATTATGATGTACATTACCATGTAAACTTCCGCCGAAAATTGTTTTGAACGAGATCTAGTTAGTAGTTTTTTTTAATTCGTCATAACCATAATCCGCAATTTACCTTTCATTCAATCAACTCAAATATAAAAATAAAAAAAAAACATTTAATTTTTGAAAATAATGGTACGAAACCCTTCGTGTGCGAGTCCGACTCGCACTTGGCCAATTTTTTTAAGAATGAGCAACGAAAAATATTGTGTTAACTGGCATATGTAAAAGTAACCTTTTCTTTCCTTGTGTCATTTAAATCATAAAAAAATTAATAGTTCATTTTTCACATTCAGTAAAATAAATATTATTATGTTTGTAATGTCTTTTTTTTAAAATGATCTTTCTTTACGCTACTTAACTTTTCGAAGTTACTTAATATTTTTTTTCTTATAACTTATTTAAATTAAATTCTGTAAATTGGTCAGTCAATATATCAATTCTTAAATTACAGACACGGAACAATTAATTGATACTATAATACTTTATGCTACAGTTATCATACTTAGATAACTTAAAAAGCTAATTCAAAACGCGCAATAGGTAGGCACTGTCTGGCGTTTTGTTTCCGCATCGAGGTTCAAATTACAATTCATTGATACTTTTTGCAACTAATTGTGATAACATCAGTGCACGTAGCGATTTAACCAAATTTCATTAGTAGTGTTACCAGATAAAAAAAAATCCTGATAAAATTCCTGACTTTTCAGTAATTTTTGTCTCTATGTTACACGATGTCTGTGAACTTAGCACCCCAATTCGCAGCACCCCCGAATTTAGGGTGAGTTCTGGGTCCTTTTACAATAGTTCTAGAGTTCCCGACGGGGTGCAATGATAGTTCTGCCCTTGGGGGGACAGAATTTAAAAAAAAAAAAATGGGGTGCTAACTTCATGCCGCACCCCTTTTTCTTCAAAAAATAGTTCTGTATTTTTTTTTAGGTCGTCCTACAATAGTTCTAGAGTTCCTGAAGCATTTCACGAATAGTTCTGCAAAAAATCAAAAGATATGATTTTTTTTCGGAAAATAACATTTTTAAACGACCCAATCCACACACGAGCTAATATAACCGGTCTAATTAATTAAAATCGACATCAATATGAAAAGACACTCGGTACAAATGTTGAAAGGTATGTTACGTGAGCGAATAGTAAGAGAAATAAATAATATTATTAAAAATCACCATTTGCCAATTCCACGGTTACATAAATTTCTTAAATTATAGGTATCTTGAAATAATCATAACAAAACGAAAGTTCTGATCAGCACCCCGAGAGTTCTGCATCTTATTGCGATTCTTTACTTCAGGGAAACCAAAATATCAGATGTATTTCTAAAAAAACGTTGCACTATTCGCGAAAACTGCATCTAGTGATAAAAGTGGGAGTCGTGCATCTAGAGGCAGTTCTTTCAGAGTTCTTATCAGCACCCCGAGAGTTCTGCACGCGAATGGCACTCCTGAATTCGAAAACAACAAAAAACAGAAGAATTGTTCGGTTAAATTTGCAGAATGCAAAAAAAACTGCTTCCAAGGTGATAAATCTTAGTTTTGACTGAGAGGAAAAAAATTTTTTTTCAGAGTTCTGATCAGAACCCCGAGAGTTCTGCATCTTATTGCGGTTCTTTACACCAGAGAAACCAAAATACCAGATATATTTGCAAAAACAACGTTGCAATATTCGCGAAAACTGCATGTAGTGATAAAAGTGGGAGTATCGCATCTAGAGGCAGTTCTGTCAGAGTTCTGATCAGCACCCCGAGAGTTCTGTACGCGAATAGCACTCTTGCATTCGAAAACAACAAAAGTCAGTAAAATTGTGCGGTTAAATTTGCATTGCATGCAAAAAACTGCATCGAAGGAGGTAAATCTTAGTTTTGACTGAGAGGAAGAGAGGTTTTTTCAGAGTTCTGATCAGCACTCCGAGAGTTCTGCATCTTATTGCGGTTCTTTACACCAGAGAAAACAAAATACCAGATATATATGCAAAAACAACGTTGCACTATTCGCGAAAACTGCATGTAGTGATAAAAGTGGGAGTATCGCATCTAGAGGCAGTTTTGTCAGAGTTCTGATCAGCACCCCGAGAGTTCTGTACGCGAATAGCACTCTTGCATTCGAAAACAACAAAAGTCAGTAAAATTGTGCGGTTAAATTTGCATTGCATGCAAAAAACTGCATCGAAGGAGGTAAATCTTAGTTTTGACTGAGAGGAAGAGAGGTTTTTTCAGAGTTCTGATCAGCACCCCGAGAGTTCTGCATCTTATTGCGATTCTTTACTTCAGGGAAACCAAAATATCAGATGTATTTCTAAAAAAACGTTGCACTATTCGCGAAAACTGCATCTAGTGATAAAAGTGGGAGTCGTGCATCTAGAGGCAGTTCTTTCAGAGTTCTTATCAGCACCCCGAGAGTTCTGCACGCGAATGGCACTCCTGAATTCGAAAACAACAAAAAACAGAAGAATTGTTCGGTTAAATTTGCAGAATGCAAAAAAAACTGCTTCCAAGGTGATAAATCTTAGTTTTGACTGAGAGGAAAAAAATTTTTTTTCAGAGTTCTGATCAGAACCCCGAGAGTTCTGCATCTTATTGCGGTTCTTTACACCAGAGAAACCAAAATACCAGATATATTTGCAAAAACAACGTTGCAATATTCGCGAAAACTGCATGTAGTGATAAAAGTGGGAGTATCGCATCTAGAGGCAGTTCTGTCAGAGTTCTGATCAGCACCCCGAGAGTTCTGTACGCGAATAGCACTCTTGCATTCGAAAACAACAAAAGTCAGTAAAATTGTGCGGTTAAATTTGCATTGCATGCAAAAAACTGCATCGAAGGAGGTAAATCTTAGTTTTGACTGAGAGGAAGAGAGGTTTTTTCAGAGTTCTGATCAGCACTCCGAGAGTTCTGCATCTTATTGCGGTTCTTTACACCAGAGAAAACAAAATACCAGATATATATGCAAAAACAACGTTGCACTATTCGCGAAAACTGCATGTAGTGATAAAAGTGGGAGTATCGCATCTAGAGGCAGTTTTGTCAGAGTTCTGATCAGCACCCCGAGAGTTCTGTACGCGAATAGCACTCTTGCATTCGAAAACAACAAAAGTCAGTAAAATTGTGCGGTTAAATTTGCATTGCATGCAAAAAACTGCATCGAAGGAGGTAAATCTTAGTTTTGACTGAGAGGAAGAGAGGTTTTTTCAGAGTTCTGATCAGCACCCCGAGAGTTCTGCATCTTATTGCGATTCTTTACTCCAGAGAAACCAAAATACCAGATATATTTGCAAAAACAACGTTGCACTATTCGCTAAAACTGCATGTAGTGATAAAAGTGGGAGTATTGCATCTAGAGGCAGTTCTGTCAGAGTTCTGATCAGCACCCCGAGAGTTCTGCAAGCAAATGGCACTCGTGAATTCGAAAACAACAAAAGTCAGTAAAATTGTGCGGTTATATCTGGTATTTTGGTTTCTCTGGAGTAAAGAATCGCAATAAGATGCAGAACTCTCGGGGTGCTGATCAGAACTCTGAAAAAACCTCTCTTCCTCTCAGTCAAAACTAAGATTTACCTCCTTCGATGCAGTTTTTTGCATGCAATGCAAATTTAACCGCACAATTTTACTGACTTTTGTTGTTTTCGAATGCAAGAGTGCTATTCGCGTACAGAACTCTCGGGGTGCTGATCAGAACTCTGACAGAACTGCCTCTAGATGCGATACTACCACTTTTATCACTACATGCAGTTTTCGCGAATATTGCAACGTTGTTTTTGCAAATATATCTGGTATTTTGGTTTCTCTGGTGTAAAGAACCGCAATAAGATGCAGAACTCTAGGGGTGCTGATCAGAACTCTGAAAAAAAATTTTTTTTTCTCTCAGTCAAAACTAAGATTTATCACCTTGGAAGCAGTTTTTTTGCATTCTGCAAATTTAACCGAACAATTCTTCTGTTTTTTGTTGTTTTCGAATTCAGGAGTGCCATTCGCGTGCAGAACTCTCGGGGTGCTGATAAGAACTCTGAAAGAACTGCCTCTAGATGCACGACTCCCACTTTTATCACTAGATGCAGTTTTCGCGAATAGTGCAACGTTTTTTTGGAAATACATCTGATATTTTGGTTTCCCTGAAGTAAAGAATCGCAATAAGATGCAGAACTCTCGGGGTGCTGATCAGAACTTTCGTTTTGTTATGATTATTTCAAGATACCTATAATTTAAGAAATTTATGTAACCGTGAAATTGGCAAATGGTGATTTTTAATAATATTATTTATTTCTCTTACTATTCGCTCACGTAACATACCTTTCAACATTTGTACCGAGTGTCTTTTCATATTGATGTCGATTTTAATTAATTAGACCGGTTATATTAGCTCGTGTGTGGATTGGGTCGTTTAAAAATGTTATTTTCCGAAAAAAAATCATATCTTTTGATTTTTTGCAGAACTATTCGTGAAATGCTTCAGGAACTCTAGAACTATTGTAGGACGACCTAAAAAAAAATACAGAACTATTTTTTGAAGAAAAAGGGGTGCGGCATGAAGTTAGCACCCCATTTTTTTTTTTAAAATTCTGTCCCCCCAAGGGCAGAACTATCATTGCACCCCGTCGGGAACTCTAGAACTATTGTAAAAGGACCCAGAACTCACCCTAAATTCGGGGGTGCTGCGAATTGGGGTGCTTACTTCACAGACATTGTTACACGTGGTAAAATAATTATAGGTCGCAGAATAGGGCTTATCGTGTTTTGTATGCATGAAGTTGTAATAACATTTCTTAAGTTGTGTATTTTGCATCCTTTTCCATTAAAAACTGACATCATTCTTGTTTTATTTCATATAATTTTGTGTCCACCAAAATGAGTGAGTCTAAAGAAGAAATTAGATACATTTTAAAGTTTTGTTACGAAAATAGAAAATTTTCAAAAAAATAAATAATTGAGATTAGATTCTTGTACAATGTTTGTTACAAAATCTTAAAATAATAATATAATTTCTTATCTTTATTATCCTAAATTTCGATTATACTCCCCTTTTGTTTCCCTGACAAAAGGCCATAATTCCGGAACATGTCAGGAAAATTCCTGTTGCCTGGTAACCCTACCCATAAGTGAATCGCGATAAGATCCACAATTGCAGTATCAAATGTCCCTAACAGTTAACAGGGCTATAATGGCACTAGTGCTGGCCCTTATAAGGGTTTAATACGGCTATTATAGAAGCTTGCGATAACAAAACGCTGGTTATTACGAGTCTCCGCCCAGATAATTGCTATTTTATGACACACGCTAACTGATTTCAGTTAAGATAAAACCATCTATTTATGGGATATATAGACGGTTTAGTTGTGGAATTGTTTATGTTTTGTATGAGATTTTAAATTATTTCCGTTATCTCTGTTTTCGATAGAATTTTAGACCATAGACGCGTTTCTTCTGAGCGGCGTATCTCATTCCAGCACAAAACATCTATTCCGTCTATGCGCAGCTGATAATTTCAGCTATTATTCTTATACGATACGCGTTTTAACAGCTGTCAAAAAGTAG
Organism: Apoda limacodes; assembly: GCA_946406115.1. Lineage (NCBI taxonomy): Eukaryota > Metazoa > Arthropoda > Insecta > Lepidoptera > Limacodidae > Apoda > Apoda limacodes. The sequence goes on from OX291559.1 coordinate 18,771,230, forward strand.
TGCAATTATTACCCACCTTCCAACATGGGTTTTTGGTAGCAATATTTCGTAGCGAAACCGCTTAGACGAAACGCTAAAAGTCAAAATTAGCTTTTGCTATGATTTTGCTACCAAAAGCTAATGAAACGCAATCCGCTAACAATTCTGCTACGAAGTAGTTAGGTGGAACGCCATACATGTTTAGGTAACAATAGTACAGTAAAAAAAAATATTTGGTCTATATTTGAGTTACATGCATATTCACCATTGTGGGTATACACAACCCATTTACCCATGGAAATACTCTTCCTACTATAAATGATTTATCTTATAACTATATTTGCAGATCCGGTTCCGGCAAGACGTCAGCTATGCACCACTGCATATGGTACTTGGCCAGCGCTTATCCGGCGCAAGGCTCAAAACTCACCCCGGAGAGAATGAACGCTGCCTTCTCATTGCTACACGACTTTGGATCTAGTCGGTAAGTTCATGGAAGAATGAACACGAGCAAGTTATAAGCAAGCATAAAAAGTCACTTAAACAAGAGTCCTGTCACAGATAAGTAACCATATACCGTAACCAGAAATATCACCCCATATGAAATCTTTCTTATTAGGCGCAAATATTATTTTTCCAGTTCTGGATCAAACCCGCACGCGACACGCGTTGTTTCCCTGACGTCTTTGGACTTCGACGGAGGTGGAGCGCTGGTCTCTGCTTCGGTACAGACTCTGCTGCCAGACCTCAGGCCGGGACACGCGTCACTTCGTGCTCTTAACCTGTAAGTACCCCTAAACCCGAGCTAGTGTGGTAAGTGATTCAAAGAACAATTTGGTAATTAATTTCAATCCGACCAATTTTTTTTTTCATATAGACCATACTACATTACATATCCTTAAGAGGGTTCCTGACACGGTAGCGCAACCAATAGAATTTAAAATATCCATTGGTGGTGTTGGCAGAGGTAGCGCTCTTAACAATGAACATTTCGCAACTCCAAACGCATTATTATCACATATCATAAACATTCATAAAATACCAGTGAATTATTAAGTAACCAGAGTTTTCTTTACTTCATCCATAAAACAGTGCGAGTTCAGAGAATCTTCCTACCTCAAACGCTTAGGTCGTGGAATTAGGTCTCTGCCAAGGTTTTCTTTTAGGACTACAGTATATGGGGTTCTTCAAGAAAGAAGCTATTAGACAAACAAGCTTACGGTTCGACTGATGGTAAGCAGTCACCGTAGTCTATGGACGCTTGAAACACCAGGGGTATCACTCGCGCGTTGCCGATCATTCAAAAATCTAATAAATTCATTCTTTAAGAACCTCATACTGTAGTCCTTAAAGAAACCCTTGACAGTGAGCTCATTCCACAACCCCAGCGTTCGCGGGAGGAAGTTTCCCTGAAACCGCACTGTCTAATAGCTTCTTTCTTGAAGAACCCCATACACTGTAGTCCTAAAAGAAAACCCTGGCAGGGATCTAATTCCACGACCATTTCGGTTCTAAAGTGTGAGAATGAATTCCCTGCCGATGGCGAGCGGTGCGATGGTAGAAAGTAGCCGTGGGCATCATTTCGAACGATTCCTCAGTTTCCAAAAGTAATGACAGATGACACTATTTTCCTAAGATAAAGCATGTAACTTGTAAACATTCAGTTGGCCATATCTTTTTTTATCAATGTCTGACACTTATTCGTTATAAACAAATTATATTATACTGATAGTTGTGCAATGTATTGTAGTGTTTTCGATGAACTTTAGTTTTAAAAAAAAAGTAAAAAAAGATTTTTTTTAAAACTAGCTTTTCTTAAAACATTAGAATCATACAAAAATTCAATCTAACCGAAAATTGTACTAAAAAGTAAAAAATATTTTTTAAAAATGTACCTGTTTTTTATTTTATACTTTTTAGTGATAATTTAATTGATTTTTTATAGTTTGTTTAATGATGTAAAGGGCAATTTTGATTTAAATTAAATACTTGTGATAAAAACACCTTCGCAAACAATGCATTATTTTAGAACAAATTTATAGTAGGAAGTATAAAAAGGGTTATAGTGAGCCGACCTTAAAAGATAGACATATGCTGTCGCGGACTATTTTTTAGAACTTTTAAAGGGGAACAATTCTGTGATACATGATTTTTGCGAAACTTTAACCGTTTTCGCAGCGCACGCAGCGGAATAGGAAAAAAAAAAACCGATTTTGAAACATTCTTCATTGGTGCTCCGCTCCTATTGGTGTTAGCGTGATGATATATAGCCTATAGCCTTCCTCGATAAATGGCCTATCCAACACTGAAAGAATTTTTCAAGTAGTTCCTGAGATTAGCGCGTTCAAACAAACTCTTCAGCTTTATACAAGGTGTTTGGTAAATGGTGTATACTCCCGTTACGTACGTGTGCACCATGTATCATATGAGTACTATGCCGATGTCAGAAGGTGGAAATTGTGAACTGTGTAAATTGACAAATTTCCATACAAACTTAATCAATGTTTTCCTCACTTTATTTTTTGTACAACCCTAACTTTTATCATATACAACTTACACGCCACGGCATAAAAATCTATTCGGTATCTATGAGAGCCTAGTACTTTGCGTATTAGCGCGCGCGGGTCACATGCAAATGTAAACTCAAATTTTATTTAGGTAATAAACTAACAAAACTTACAGACTCTTCTTTCTCTTGCTAGACGTATCTCACACCCCTCACACGACGATTTTCATGACGATCACAAAAAGTGTAATATCCACTTCACACAACACTTCACTACACAAAGACTACAAACTGCATTCGGGGTTCACAGTCACCGTGCAGCCTTCTGCAATCTTTCGATAGTAAAACCACAAACGGGTGCTGTCAATCTCTGTCGACATGATAAGGAGTAAGCCACCTCATCAGCGGTCTAAAATCACATCACTGAATTTGAAACTCAGAGACATCTGCCACTACGCACATACACAAAAACACTACCCTGATTTAATTTGATTATCGGCATTTTCAAAGAGATCTGTAGCGCCGCGCCGCGACGGGGTAAAAAGGTGTTGCCATACTTAGTTATTTTGTACTACATACATGGATTAAAAAAATACCTTTACGTAAAATCTTTTTTAAACCCCTACTAACTACTCAGGTAAAGAATTCCCCTGAAATTTGTTATGAAATTTAAATGTAAAATAACAATAAACGACTAGTAGGTATTTCGTTTATTTGCCGAATATTTTTAGGATATTTCTTAGGGAGCACTTATAAACACATAGGTACTGATTTTTGCTAAAGATTCAATTAACTATTATGTTTTCCAAAATCAACAAAAATTACAAAAGCTGGGTAAAGACATGCTACAAAACAAAAATGACATAAAATCATAATGAAACATTAAAATCTGAAACTGCACTATTTTTTTAATGCATTAAATTGGTATCTTGGGAAACCGTAAACTCTCTGGTGATGGAGTAGATCTAGTGCTAGATGTGCAGCGCAGGCGCGTTGAATGCAAGAATTTCCTGTGATGGACGCAGAAATCTACTTAATTAATCACTTAACAATTTAGGTACTTTATAAAAATTCATTATTAAAAAATAGTACCGTACCTTTACACATAACACAATGACTTACGTACTTGTACCTTTCCAGATATTTTTTTTTTGAGCTGGTAACATTTGCAAAGAAAGGGGATTCCCTGAAAATTAGGGTACCGCTTTCGCTTTTTTTGACCTTATTTGAAAATACCAGCTCTTGTTTATGCAGCCCTAGTACGTAAATTTTAGTTTTTGATGATTTTGGTAATATTTCGCACTGAGATGAAGTAGGTAGGTACGAAGTATGTATGTTGTTTCTTTCTGAGGTTTTGTATTGTTTGTTGTTAATAATAAGTGTTTACTTGCAATGAAATGGACGATTTTATAGTCATTTCGGACTTAAAAACTAGTTTTCGACTTTATTTGAATAATACCTATCTAGGAGTAAAAAATTGCAAATAGCTAGTAGGTATCAAAATAATATTTTTTAAAATGTTTAATAGCATGTTTTTGATATTATCGGCTCTTAGTCTGCATGGTGACTAAAGCCTTAGATTCCGTGAGCAAAGAACATAAAAAGATACATAGAAACTGAGGCGAAATCACATACATAACTTGAGCAGTACCAGTACTCTGATAGTACACGAAAATACGTAAATTAATTTTCGAGAACCCTTCATAATTTATGAAAGAGAAAAAATCTTGCTATCTCAGGTGCTCAGGGTAATTTCCCCGAAAATTAGGGTACCGTTAATAGCTTATTTGACCTTATTCGAAAAAACTAGTTTTTATTTATGCAGTCTTAGTACGTAAATACTCCTAAGTTTAGTTTTTTTACTGATTTTGATAATATTTCGCACTGAGCTAAGTAAAAGTAGGATTGTATTGCTTGTATGTTGTAATTAGTGGTTACTTGTAAAGAAATGCATAATTTCATATTAAGTATTCATGGATAGTTATGTCTAATAATAAAATCGGTTTCTTTTCGACTTAGGTATCTAGGAGTTAAAAATTACAAATAGCAAGTAGACGTTGGAATAATATTTTTTTAATGTTTGATAATAGGTACCTATTTCATAATATTACCAAATCACATACATTACTTGAGTACACAAAAATAGATAAAAAATAATTTTAATTATCGAGAACCCTTTATAATTTAAGAACGAGATAAATAAAACCTTGCCATTTCTTTTAATTTAACTTGTGTGTGAGTATGTTGGGTGTATGTGTGAGTGAGAGATGTTTAATGTTAATAATTTATGTAGTCTCATTTTTGCCTACAGTTCAAAGATAGTGGGTACAAATTACTTATTCTTATGGTTCAAATTTAAGAAATAGGAAGTTGTTATCACTGCAGTTACTGTCGAACGTCAATAGTTCGAATATAGGAACAAATTTTTTGCGTTTAACACGTAAGATAATAGGTTAGTAATAAATTATGTATTAAAATTTAAATTGTTATTAAATGTAAAATATCATTTTTAAATCAAAAATAAATACGATAAAATAAAATAGGAAATTGCAGGATTGATTTCTCGGTTAGCCAGAATGATAGTGAGTAGGTAGAAATAAAGTGATTAGAACTATCTATAATTGTGGTGTTGTCGTTGAAATCTTTTATCGATAACCGAATTTAGAGCGGGTGAAACCGCGGGCAAAAGCTAGCTATGCACAAAAATCCTTCGTAGTTCATAAAAAAGACGGTGTGGGACGGCTTCAACACCATCCCTGAAATGATTGCGGAATCAATTGTTATAAATTTCATGCACCGATTTTGGCGTGGCCCTAAATGTTGTCCGTTATTTCATTAATTTACTTAGCCTTAACAAATTCTAATTAGTGTTGCAAATAATTGAAATAAAATGTTATTTATTTATATAATTCTATTATTATAACTTCTCAGCTTGTTCCATGGCTGTGACGGGCGCCTTCGTCGGGAGTTACTCCTGGACCAAGCACCGATAAGTACTCCGAACCCCTTCGTCAGCAATTCCGGCAAGGACGAACCTAACGAGTTCTCTATTATGAAAGACTACCTGCAGCTGTTGGGAGTCACCGAGCAGGAGCAGATGACCATATGGCGTGTAATGGCCTCCATTTGCCATTTAGGATGGGCTGGTGCTGTCAAAGGTATCAAAAATTGTGTCACTATTATTTGTTGTGTAAGAGTTATCGTGTAAGCACGTATTTATTTCAGATTTTCTTTAAATATTGTAACTAATTAACTTTTTTTTTTTGTGTTAGTTTCTTACCGTATTATAGTTGTAAGAAATTGGCCAAGTACGTAACAGATTTGAGGATTTACCCGACAAAAGATAAGTGATCTAAATGAGCGCCAAGATTTATTAAAAAAAAAATTATCAAAAATATGTATTTACAGGGTTTGTATTTGTAAAAAAAAAAATTACTTTTATTTATTTTTTACCCTGAGTATATTGTGTAGATTTTTTTTTTATTTGGCCTATTTATATCTCAAATGGTTTCGGCAAAGGCGCGTAGCACCTGTGCTGAACTTGGCCCCATTACAGATTTAAGTTTGAAAAGATATAATTATTTTTTTTAAGTATTTTTTTTTTGTCATAGAAAGTTATATATTTTTGTTACACCAAAATGATTCATTATTTTCAGATATTTCATTACTTATGGAATGTTTGTTGTAAAGTTTGCGCCTTGGTACGCTTTGTAATTAATATGCCAAATGATATCAGTGACATGATTTCTCAGTAATATGTAAAGCAATTTAAGCAATGAAGATATATCCGATATGGTCTAGTGGCTAGGATACCTGGCTCTCACCCAGGAGGCTCGGGTTCGATTCCCGGTATCGGAAAACTCTTTTTGTCTTACAAAACTTTTATCAACCAACCAATTTTTTAAGTATAGAATATTATTTTTAATATTTTAAAGTTTTTTTATAAGAATAAAATGAAATGAGGTAATCTTTTGTCGTTTAAATATACTACATACTAAATTTTATTTTAAGCACGTGTAGAGCCATCTCATCAAATAGCCATATAAAAATCTGTGCAATATGGCACACTCCTAGCGCCATCTATCATTGTAAACTGCGAAATGTCATTCCTGAGAAACAACAGATGGTGTTATAATTTAACATAAATAAAAATTATTAGCCCTTATTCACTGACCTTAATACACTATTAATACTTATTAATAGGTTATTTTATTTATTATATTTTACTTATATCTAATGTTAGTAGTATTATAATAATATAATGTAATAATAGTGTTTTCTAGTTGACACCTGAAACCTCTTTTATTTTGCTATTGGTCAGGTTGTCCTTTGACATAGGCCTCCTCTAAATTATGCCCTTGATCTCTATGTTTTTATTTGTCTCCCTCTACGTCTTTCTCCATCCCGTTGATGCCACATCCTGACACTTTTGGTCCATTTTTCTTTTGATGTTCGCATCATGTCCTGTTTTATTTTATAGCTTACATCTTCTACTATTTTTGTTAGTTGTCTAATTTTTGTCGGTTTCCATCTGTCGTTTAGTTTCAGGTTCAACATGGTGTTTCCTATTTTGTATTGGCATACCTTTGATCACTGACAGTTATTCTTGGAGAGATTCTATGTTTGGCAGCCATAAGTATCAAGAGTATGCATGAGTCGAATATTTTTCCATTGACAGACTGGCTATTGATTTGATTTTAAAAATTTCTTTAACTGACCAGTACCCATCAAAATCAATTTCTGTTGCCATTTGATGCTTAGGCGTTATTATTTATCCAAGATATTTGTATTCATCAACATACTCTACTTCTTGGTTGTAGACACAAATTCTTTCCTTTATTTGTCATCACCTCGGTCTCTCTCTCTCTCTCTCTCTCTCTAGTTAGTTAGTCCCGCCTTTTGACTTTCCTCTGTTAGGATAACAGGACTAGATCATCGGCAAACCTTAAATGTGTCAGATTTTCCCATTGTTGTTTATTCCGTATGTGTTCCTGTCCAGTTGCCGAAATATTTTTCGAGCACACTTGAAAACAATTTTGGTGACAGTGAATCGCCTTGTCTAACTTGGAATTCTTCCCCAGTTTTCTCTTAATGTATTTTAGCTGTTGTGTTAATGTAGATTTCCGTTATTATTCAGATTTTTTGTAGAGCCTTATCAATATAATGGTGGTATACAGGTATGATTACTACCTGTCGGAAGCTACGCTACAAAGAATTGACAGTATACGTGACTTGGGACTAACATTTCACAGTGAAATAAATTTTCGTGATCATATTAGTTGTTTGTCAAAAAGCCAATAGGACTCTGGGTTTCATCATGAGACAATAACGAGAGTTTAACGATGTAAGAGTGGCTATAACGCTTTATATTACCTTTTTTCGTAGTATTCTTGAGTTTAACGCAGTTGTTTGGGATCCACGTGAGACCAAATATGTGCTCATGTTGGAAAAAAATCCAAAGAAGATTTGCGAGATTCGTTTATAAAAAAAAAGAATGGGTATTATCCAATTCTGTTTCCGTTGCTTTTTGTTGTGGGAATGGTGGGACTCGAGACCCTAAGGTTAAGGCGAAAGCTATAAACGATAGGTTACTTATGCCTACTTTTAGGCAATAAGATTGACAACCCGGAGGAATTCAGCTCGCTAGGTCTATTCGTGCCCGATGGGTATGTTCAGGGTAGTGATAAGGGAGGCAACAGGCCGCGGCGGCAGCGCCCACTATTTGCTGTGCCCACTGTGTCGCAGCATACCGGGAATGCACCAACGTCACGAGTTGTGGTGTTAGTAAATAATTTTTATTCTCAGGCCGCAGACATAGACGTATTTAACGTTTGTATAAATAAGATAAGGTGTTATGCCTCTTACTTTCTATCGCATATAAATAAAAAGATGTAGGTAAATTATAAACGCGTTAGACCTAGTCTGTAAGTTTCAAATTGTATTGAATTGAAATAAATAAATAAATAAATAAGGAGTCAAATGCTTTGTTGTAATCCACATAGACTATGCAGAGTAGTATTACGATATGCAAGTGGTCTATTGTTGAGAAATCACTTCTAAAACCAGCTTATTCTTTTGGCTGTTCTTCATCAAGCCTTTAGTAATTCTTCCGAGAATGATTTTTCAGAAAATTTAATAAATATTAGACATGAGATTAATCGCTCTGTAGTTGTCAATGTTTCTTTTATCATCTTTTTTATGAATTAGAAATATCCTTGATTTAGTCCATTGTGTAGTTCTTTCTTCCATCTTGATTATTTCATTAAATAGTTTCGTAAGTGGTTCTATTATTACTTCTATCGATCCTTTTAACAGTTCGATCGATATATTATCTTCTCCTGTAGCTTTTTCATTGTTTTGTGTTGTTATCGCTTTCCTTACTTCTGACTGTAGGATATCTGGAGTTTCTTTTTCCCTGTAGTCTTGATTTTTTTTTTCGTCTCCTCCTAATATTTTCTTATAGTATTCGGTTGCGATTTTGGCTATGAATGGTCTATTTGTTGTAGAGTTTGAATTTCTTTGTCTTTTTCTCTCGTCGAGTTTTGGTATCCAGTTTCCGTGGTCTTTTGATTTTAAGGGCGTTTTCATTCCGCCTCTTTTCTTTATATCGGTATTTGTTATTTGAATTCATATTTCTTTTTATGCTGTAGGATATATTTTTACCATTTAATTTTATTTCTTTTGTTTTGTTTTTCCGGTCAGCTAACAATGTTTTTGGAGTTTACTCCTTAAGAATCGATTTGCATATATAAGGAGCCCGGTATGAGAAAAATGTGAGGAGTAAAATCTATCGATGAATGACCTCGTTACGTTTTTGGTGCGCATCCTATGTCGCGCAACTTTCTAATTTGGTTGTGAGTGTAGGGTATAGGGACATGTGCATAGGGTATACTGCAAAGCGACTATACCTATATGTTATTGGGTCTGTTTTTTATGTTATTTGTATTTTATGTACTTAATTTGTAAACAGGTCTTTAAGCGTTAACATATCATCACTAATTAATAGACAGATAACCTATTACTTAAACGTTTGGAGGTACATAAGTACAATTTTTTATCTTTTTTCGTTGTTTTTAATTTTCTCTTTCTTTATTTTTTTTAATTTAAACTACCAAACACGAAATCAAAAGAAAAAAAAATAGAAAAAACGATGAAAACAAAAAACAACGAAAACAATTAGAAAAACTAAGAAAATAAGAAAGAAGAAAAAGATATAACAATCGACGAAAAAATATAATCTGTCCTACGGACTGTGCAAAAGCCTCACAAAATTGTCCATCCTTTAGAAAGAGACGAGCCAATCCTGTGGTCTCTCAGTTTCTAAGTCAATGCAATAAAAAAATATGCCCAAAATAGGGTCATTTTCTTCGCATATTGTGACACAAACAAATCAAAACCTATACTTCCCGTTTGCCAAAATTTGACAAGAAGCAAGGTGTAACATCACAAATATAGGGATCCAAAAAAATCCAAAAACTGATAATTAAGGCATAAACCTGTAAGACTTGATCTCATGATGAAAGAACTATTAACATATAATAAGTATGTACGGAACCCGAGCGCGACCCAGACTAGCCCTTTGTCGGTTTTTTTAAACATTTATAATCAAATAGTTACACAGCATGATCTAACGATGATTCATTTTTCAAGCTTACCTGCGCCTGCGCAATTTTACCTTAGGTCATGTATCTTTGTAATAAGTAAGTATATAATCCAGAATGACACCGTAACAAGAGACATTGTTTTCATCCTCAACCACTCAAATAGGTATAGAAGAGACCGGGTACAAAACACTTTATACATTTAACTCGATTTCGGAAAGTTTAATCTCCATACAGAACACTGGAATGTAACAATGCAACCCCAACTATTTTCGGCTCGTTTGATTTGTCGTGACAAGGACTCTGGTCTTAGATGATATCCAAGGTCTTATGATGAAGCTAAAAGGTGGCTAAAGAAACTTTGAAATGAAACAACGCAACCCCACCGATTTTGATTTGATTCGTCGTGTAAAGCACTCTGTTCTCAGATGCTATCCAGGGTTTGAAGATAAAGCCGTAAGGTAGCCACAGGAACTCTGTAACGAAACGACGTACCCCACAAAGCTTAGGCTCGTTTTATTAGTCATGACAATTACTCTTGGATGATATCTAGGGTCTGAGACATTCGCACTTAAACAGTAAACTCCAGTCGCGCGTCGGAGCTGACACGCACTTTTTTTTTTTAATAAATATTCTTGTTTTGATTCCGATTTTGTCTTTTTTCATACTAATGTCGCCATGTTTATCAATTAATTCTCAAGTTCGTTATATTTCGTTTGCACTGTGTAATTTATACTTTTTTTTTGATAACTATGTCGAGTGCTTAATTCCGTTAATTTTTCCGTGGGGATGAGTAATTTTATATGAGGTGTAGGATTATAAATGTTTTTTCTTGGTTTTGGGAAGTTTCTAGCTACTTAGAGTTCCTCTAACCATTTTATGGTTCGTACTGAAATTTAGTTTATTTGTGACATCCACATTTTTAAAGTACAGAGGAACATTTGTTAGTATAAGGACTATTGTATTTTTATATTTTCCATCTGATTAAATGCAGGTCCATATTCGAGCTAGCTTCTTTTTGTGCATGCTATTCATAATTTTCAAATTATGTTCCCTTGCAAAATCTAGAAGTCTTAGACCGTTCTGATTTCCTTTTCCTGAGCTGTACTGGCCAATAATATGTTTTGTTGTTTGCGCATTTTACTAGTGAAATCTCTTATTATTTTTTTGTTTTTGTAGGTTCTAGATGGGTCCATCCATCATGGGTCTGTGTAGTAAGGTAATGAAACATTAAGAACTGCAATTCTATCCGATTTTCCAGTGAACTGTTCAATTTTGTTTTTCAAATATTTTTAACTAGGAAGCCAACTCCTTAGATTTGACCGTAAAAAGCATAGAAATCTATTGTCTAAAATGTAAGAATTGCTCTTGATTAAAATGAATGCGTGATTTCAGAAGTTTATTTTTTTTAACTAAATCTCATTTATAATAGTGGAGTGTGTGGTCAAACCTACAAGGAAACCTTTCTAGGAAATGAAAGGATTTAATCAGGGAATCTACCAGCATTTATGTGGTTTCTTCGAGAAAATTAATTGTTTTCATTAGCTGATCAATTACACGAGCTGTCATTTTTCTTTGTTTCAACAATAAAATTAGAAAACATCAAAAAAACCCCTGATTGTAAGTCATAAATAGATAGTAAAAAAAAATATTTGACATCCAACAGGTTATTTTTTTCAAAAATTCATAATTCACTAATTGTTTTTATCAATGTCTACGCCCGTGTGCGCGAGCCACCATAATAATAATATAATGTATATCATAGTTTAACCATTATTCTGGCTTGAACAGATGTTCCTTGCTTGGTAAACATTTTTATTACAGCGCGCAGTTCAATTTACTCCATGTTCACTTTCAGATTTGCTTCTTTACGGGGCGATAATATATCTCCCTCACTTCTCCAACATTCCTGGTACTTTTGGACCTCTCATCGTAACTTTTTACGTCTTATACTTCGTCAAAAATTGGCAGATGGGATTGGATTGGATTGGATGGGATTCTCTCCCTGGTCTTTTGAGTTTACAGCGAACCACTCTAAAGGTAGTGATTTACCACTATTGGGACATATTATATAAAGCCATCTTCGTCCAGGTACCCTTAATTAGAAGAAGTGTTACGGTGACGAGCGCACCACCTGTCACGCAGAACTAAATCTGACAATCACTCACTTTTTGCCCTCTTCTGAGGACTAAAACCATGAAATTATACATACATATAAAATTATACAGTATGATATTTTATAATTAGGTTAGTACGCTTATTAAAGTACAAGTAATGTTTCAGCTAACAGCGGCACCAGCGTAAAGCACCAGTTCGCTAGCGTGGGCTGTGCGACTCGCGCCGCTCGACTGCTGGGCACCGGGCCCGAAGAACTCGCGCGTGCCGTGTTCGCTTGCACGCCGGCCTCGCCGCAAACTAACAACTTGAGGTGCGTAACTGGTAATTTATAATAAATTAGTCACAAATTTATTGTAGTAGTCGGTTACAATTCGAACAAATACAACTTTGTAAAGGAAACAGTCGGTGAATTTGCCAGTCGTATTAGTTTTCTCGCAAATTGCTAAATTTATAATTGATCGATGAATTGTTTATTTCATTTATCCGAACAAATATCGTAAATTTTGTTTGTATGTAGGGCGTAATATCTGCAACTACTGAACTGATACTAAAAATTCTTTCACTAATATAAAGTACCTTACACTTTGATTTTAAGAGGGCTTAGACAAAATTCGATTACTTTTTGTGTTTTTGTTGGTTTTCCGGCGTTGATTACTACTCAACTATTGCAATAACTTATATAAATTATACTAACATTAAAAGATTAGTCTTTATTTAAGCCGGTAAACACAATGCATTTTTGCAAATTGGTTAAAAAATCATTAAAAATAATAAATTTTAGTTATTGCTCACCGCCATAAAATCACAAAACTAAATTATTTAGAAAAATAATTTCTAATGAATAAGAAGTTAAAACAAAAAACAAAAAATATCACATGAATCTACATTAATAACTGTACAACTGTACGTATAACTCGGGCGAATTAATGTAGAGTGTACCAAAAAATGGCCAGAGTAACTAAAAGGGGGTGCAAGGGAAAACACCGGACTTTACGTTTATCCTTTGTTTTGGTTACGGCTAGGGTGTACAAAGGGGGATGCTGAAAACAAATTATCTTTGTAGTGTCCCTATAACCATATATTTTGATGATGGAAATCGATACATTGTCATTGTACATTGTCAGCAGCGACATGCGTGGCACGTACGTATTTTTTTTTTTAAAGGAGTTTGTCCCTATAGCGTACGATTTTTTTTTTGACGATTATTGATAGAACACATTGCCATACACACCCTGCTCCTGGCAATGAAATCGTCCGTCATAGGGACACTCCCCTTTTTGTAGAAAAAATCTAACCTCCCCAGCGGTTCGAGGAGGGGTCACAAAAAAAAGTGCTTTGCATGCATTTTATCAATTCACATTATCAAAATATATGGTTAAGGGGTCACCACAAAATTTCGAAAAAAAGTTAATCATAGTTACTCTGGCCATTTTTTCGCACACTCTACATTGAATAGACTTCACACAGCCAGATTTCATGTTAACTCGCCCGAGGTACTAAGCGAAACAGATTTTTAAATTTATAACTAAAATGAAATAAATACATTACAAATTGATTTTTGATTATAAATTGTGTCATCGTAAAAGATATTCAGTGCGCGTCGCACTATCATGGAGAGAGTTCACGTCCGTTTTCAGTGGTGGTCGCAGACGAATTTGGCTGGTCGCTCTACAGATACGCCTGTAAGGATAGTTCAACTTTATCTGGCCGTTTGAGCGGTCGGTACTTTGGTCGGCTGAGAATACCTAATAGCGTTATTATCAAAAATGTCTAAGCGCTCTTAATTAGTTTTTAGTGAAGAAAAGAGGCCTATTCATTCACGAAGTTCGGCTAACAGAAGTTAGTAATTAAGACAGTTCTAGCTATATATATTTTAAGATATTTTAAAAAATCTCTACACTTTATTTTGTATTTGTTCTCCAGAACTCCATCACCATCAAACGAGAGAGAGATATCTGGTACCGAAGCGCTGGACGCGTTCGTGACCGGTCTGTACAACGAGACGTTCAACATGGTTGCAGCTCTGATCAACAGGAGTCTCTCCAGCTCCGCGAGGACCTCCGCCTCGATCTTGCTGCTGGACACACCCGGTGCTGATAACCCGATGTGCGCGGGACAGCAGAGCGGTGCGCCTCTGTCGAAACTGCTGTCAAACTATTTACAGGTATTTTTTTTTATATTGTGGGAATTAATTATGTATGTACGTATCTTCACGGTTTTTATCCCCATGAAGGGGGTAACCAGCTGCTGGATACACATAATGATGTGAACAGCCTGTTTTCGCCATTCGTTTTAGTCCTGCGATACAGCCGAAGTAACACAAACTCTGTATAATAGAAAAACTAAAAACCAGTACATGGCTCCAAGTCTAACAAAAGAAACATTACAGCTTCCGGAAAGGATATATTCTGTTTAAAAGAATTTAACAATCTTAATAATTTTTAAAGTTGTATCGTGCTCTAGATCAATGTATTGCTAAGCAATGAGTGTAATAAAGAATTAATATATTCTCCTTTAAAACTGTCTTTGCAGCTTTAGGTATTCTGCAATATATATATTCTTATATACGAATTTGTTACAGCAACAATCCTTCGCCAAATATCAATTAAAAATATGTATGTATATACTTTTACAATAGACTGATATCCGCAACCTTATTTCACAATTATCTACTGAAAGAGAAGTAAAAATTTTTTTCCCAATTATAATTTGTCCTGCACTTCGACAACCATTACACAAACTTTTAACTTAATACTGAATAACTCTAGTTGTTAATTAAAACAGCGTAAATAATACAAACATTTGCAGATGACAATATTTTACGCTTATAAATATCTCAGACTGAGTAAGCGCGATACAAAAGACATATTTTAGGTCAAAAGCAGATTTGTCAGCCTTTATCAAGCACTTACAATTCCGTTATACAACAGTTGTAATTCTATAAAACAATCACTCTTAAACCAAAGTCTGTATAATTTGGGGCCCAAATTGCACTTATAAGAGCTGGCTAAGCGCTTATACAGACATCATACAGCCTTATATATATATATACAGGCTTGGGATACAGCATTGTGTTACTTGGGAGGTCTTTCGCTGCAATACTGCGTTTAATGCGTTGTATCTGGACTAAGATCTTTATGTCTCATACGTCGTAAATGACCAGCTTTAAAGTAATAAATAATAGTTTAAAAAAACTAAAAAACACGCTTTTTATAGAAAACCGAACTAAAAAATAGAAAATAAATTTTAATGAATTTTAAATTAAGAAAATAGTGTTACAAATTTCAATGAATATAAATTAATAATAGTGTGAATAAAAAAAAAATATTTTATTTTAAAAAAAGCGTGGGGTGCATGGTGTCAATAGTTATAAATATTTTATTGACAGCTATGAGTAGAGTGATTATCATTTCGATAATATCTTAAAAAGCACCCCACGCTTTTTTTAAAATAAAATAATTTTTTTTTATTCACGCTATTATTAATTTATATTCATTGAAATTTTTAACACTATTTTCTTAATTTAAATTCATTAAAATTTATTTTCTATTTTTTAGTTCGGTTTTCTATAAAAAGCGTGTTTTTTAGTTTTTTTAAACTATTATTTATTTTCTACTTTTTAGTTTGGATTATTTATAATAGCTTGTTTTTTTAATTTTAAACTATTGCACGACTCATGATGCGAAGCATCAGAGAGTGCTTTACGATCGAAAAATTTTTTTCGCCTTATTTTTTAACAAAAATGATATTTTGCAAATTGAAAAATGGAATAATTTTATCAAATTAGTGTATTGTCATCGGTCCTCAATAAATCTACAAAGTTTGAACGAAATCTGGCCGTTTAAAGTGGGTCAAAATCGCGCCCAAAGAAGTCGGTTACAAACAAACATACAAACATACAGGTGAAGCTAATAAAAAGCAATAAAATAAAAGACCTGGGACATAATAATGTCCCTTCATTGCCATTTTCTGACGAACTTCAAGAAGTAAGTCAAGAATGAGCTGGAAAATAAAAATTATGTCATTGTGTGGTGTGGTGTGAACCTAAATAATGAAACAATGAAAAGGGTGATACGGGAGTGTTGTGAGATGTAGAAGATTGAAATAGGAGAATTAAGGTGGTTTGGCAATGTTCAAAGGGTGAATGAAAGAAGATGCATGAAACAATTTGATGAGGTGAAAGTATTCGGAAGATGTAAACCACCACTTATGTATATCGATCAAAGCGCGTCCGTTTTTTAGGAAAGTACAGGTCAAGAGTATTAATAAATATACCGCTGTTTTTTACCATACTTATTCCCCTATTTCCTCCCTGAATTTTGGCATTAAAGTTATTGTTTTTTATGTGCGATAGATATACACAATCACTATGTCTGTATATTATTTCTATAAATCAACAAAAAAAAAACAAAAACCTCTTTTTTAACACATCTTTAAACGGGCGCTGTAGAAATATGTAAACTATTTTTTTTAAGAAAACAAAACATACAGACACAAATTAATATATTAACTTTCTAGTGAAGTAATTTCTATTTGATTAGTTGAGATTTGGAAGAGAAAATTGGGGAATACATTACCCCGATAATGAAGATTGTAACAATGTTAAATCAGTCTGAGGTGCAGTTGTTGTTGTCCCTATCGTATATTGGTATCTCGGCCCGGGTCCAAGCGTGACAGCAAATGTTTTTTCAAATACCTATTTCTGTATTAGTTGGGATATTTCCTCTAAACCTACCAGGATCTTAGTGAGTAAAAGCTTTTGATCTCAACCTATCACTTAGGAAAACTGGCATGATACTGTCTATGAATGTAATTTTTTTTTACCTCTGAACCTATTAGTTCTACTGTAATTGGTTTTCGTTTGAAGAGGTTTTTTAACCTGCCATACGTTGTAGGAGCGTCTCCAAGCAGTGTTCCACGAGGCGATGCTGGTGGCCCCGAGGGAGCGTTATGCGCAAGAGGGGATCGTACTGGACGATGCAAATGAAGAAGGTAATGACAGCTTTTTTTTTGCATATACTCTTTGATAAATTTTACCTATCATTGTTATTTTTAAGGTGTTTCTTAATCATATCAGCCTATTTAAGTCCACGTATCCAACCACCACCGGTCACTTAAGGTCCATCAAACAAGAGGGCATACCACACTTAGCCTTCCGATACAGTCTCCACTCTGGGACACGTCTGCCTTACCGACCATCGGTTCTTCAACAGACGAAACCAGCATGGCAGATTGCTGATTTTGTGAGCTGCCTGAAGCATGAAATCGCTGATATTTACCTAAAACCTGGTTATTTTGAGACTGCAAACTTGCCTCGCTGGAATGCAATTCCTCCTTTTGACTTCCAACTCACCTGCACGCGTTTGTCCTCTTGCTTTAGCAGGTTCTAGAACCGCAATGTTATGGTATTATTGCGACATGCATTATTATAGTAACTGGGCTACACTTTTCAACTAACCTTGTATTTTTATGTTTGACAGATTGGCTCTCGGAAACTGTAAATCCGGGTCCAATGGTGGAGCTGTTAGACAAGGCGCCACAAAACTCGATCGTGCGAAGCTCTCAAGCGGACTTGCGAGAGTGCGATCGACGGGGATTGCTATGGTATGTTTTTCCGCAAAAAAAAATATATAAGAGGTGAAACTTTGTTGAGGGGGAATGTACATATGTTTGCAGCATATATCACAATGTGGAGTCAGTCGCTTTTCACCGACGACTGTAGTCGTGTGTGACATGTGGTAAGACCAACGCTGCTTCTGATACAATGCTTTTGGACTAAAGTGGTTTATAAGTCTTCTCTACGAACTATATGAAGAGATTTTTTTATTTTTAACCGACTTCAAAAACAGATAGGTTATCAATTCGACCCATATGTATGTTGTATAATTAGCATTGCACGATTTTCATATATGGTATTTTTTACAGTGCTGAACTAGCAATATATATATTGCTAGTTTAGCAATATATATATATAATGGTATAAGTAACTAGGAATTATTGGTTTGCGTCCTTTACCGCGATAGGCCACATTATTTCAGGTGCTTAAGCTATTAAGTATTTTACGTTTGTAATAATATCAAGAGGTGGTGGTGTGGAATAGGTAAGTGTCGTGGTATATTATTACTGTTATTACATGTACTATTATTATATGCATTTTGTGTTTTCCACCAGGCTTTTGGACGAGGAGTCAATGTACCCAGGTTCTTCAGACGACACGTTTCTGGAACGCGTGATGACACACTACGGTACCCCAAACCACACCCAGTACCTTATCAAGAAGGCTCCCCACGCCAGACAGTTCGTACTGCAACACTTGCAGGTACGGAGCACACTTTTGCCACAGTTTATTATTATTAACTATTCTATAAATATTGATTTTTTCACCTTGTGGTATACCTTGTTTTACCACACGGTGCTCATATTCGTAACAGTCTTCATTTTATCCTTGCCGTACCGTAATATTCTGGTGATATCATTATTTTAAAAGTTTTATTTATATTTGTGGCTTATATGTACTCATATGTACTCCAGACTTCGTACAATAAAAGAAGATTTTAACCATAAGTTTCACAGCACATAAAGTTCTAGTATGACTTCATACTTTGGGGGGGATCTATGACGCACGACAACGATCTACACATTTCAGATAATGCTTATTGTCCTTTAAAAAAATCAAAAACGCGGTCGAATCAAATTTTAGGTGTTGCCAGATACAAATTACGTAAACAATCCTAGTCTAAAGTCGAGAAGTCCGACATGACGTATATACGGAACAATCACAGTATCTATAGAGACATGATTTTGGGGAGCTATATAGGGCTCCGTTTTGATATTGGATACAAAATAATAAAAAGTGAAAAGTGTATCAATTATGTTTGTATTTTCCAGGGCACAAACCCAGTACTGTACGACGTTACCGGATGGGTGAAGGCGAGCCGAGAGAATCCTGTAACCAAGAAGGCTCTTACATTGTTACAGGAGAGTCAAATGTAAGGAATTACTTCAATAGTATAATTATGATACAAGTGAGCTAAGTCGATCATTACATACTATTATACATACATTATACTAACTTATAACCCCTATTTTACTGTATTAGGGAATTAATTTCGCATAATTCTTTCTTTTTGAAGGCTAACGTGATAGAAGGGACCTATACTTCCAAGTTTCTAACGCCAGCGGCTTTGTTTGGGCGTTGATGAAATAGCAAAATTTATAGATTAATTATATTGTTGTCAGTGAGGATATAGCTCGTCTATCGTCCTGGGCGCGTGGTGCGTGCGGCGTCGGGGCGTGGTCAGCGGCCGTCGGCGACGCGTCCACGCTGCGTCGCGCCTCCTCCATCCGGCGCACACTCACATCCGGTAAATTCTATATGTACAGAGATAATACACATACTTACGCTTAAAGCACACCCTAAACATAAATTTTATTTATACATTTGGACATCGCGTTGGATGTAGAAGAAAAACCCCACAACGCGCAACGCTTAGGCAGTCATGGCGCCGTAACCACACGTATGAAGTGACTGGGCAGCTCCGGATTAGTCATAATTGAAGACGTAGGCTAGTCGTGAGTCCACTTTTTAACCGCGTGCTGCACCTCACGATAGCTCTGTCTAGACGCCTATGTTAGCCGACTGTATGGAAATAATTAATGTTTAAGCTGTGATAATTGCCTATAACAGTTGCAAGGCTAAAGATGATTCGAGCCGTAGTTCAGCCATGATTCATCAGGCTACATACACCAAGTTCTCACTGAGCCTCGGCCATAACATTCTTTTTAACCTGCGAGTGCTTGGGTTCCACTTCACTTCAACAATAGATGAGGGCTAACCAAGGCAGAATTGACTCCGAGAGTTAAACCTCGATCAACACTCGGGAGCGTTAACGTGTTCATAATAACAGTACGTAATATATATGGTATGTCCATAACCCGGTTGAGGTTCGGGTAACCTGAATCATTGTTTAGCTTGTCGCCAGTAACTACGTGTAATAGTGTTAGTTAGATACACTGGTATCTTACATCTTTAATAACTTATTTCACGGCTACGTAATTTAAGAAAATCTAGTTAAATTGGTAATCATTAGTTAGTTAGAAACGTCTGTTTCTGGTGACATACGAAACCTTGAAGTATCTCATAATATAGTACATTTGTAGGTACTGCTGGCATGAAGCGTCGTTCGACGGCGCTGCAGGCAAAGTTCGTGGCGGACGGCGTGGTAGATACGCTAGCGCGGTGCGGCGCGGGCGGCGTGCAATTTGTCTGCTGCGTGCTCGCCGTGCGACCCAGCGACACGCAGGACGACATCAATGTGCCGCTGCTGAGGAGCCAGGTAAGAATTTAACCAGAACTCTGTCATAGTATATAGAAGGATAGTAAAGGATTTTCTTACAATAGATACAAGTGTGTGTGTTTGTAAGAACATACAAAACAGTTCTTTATTTAGGAGAGGTGCCAAGATTTTGTAGACAAGTCTATACTGATCTCTGTATCTATACTGAACAAAAATATGAGGTGAAAAATAAATAAACTCGCCAAAACACAATTGAAGTGGCGGGAACAGATGTATAGAAAACTACAGTATCTATCAGCATCTAGAGAATTTGTGAATTAAAACTTGTAATTGTTGTATTATAAGGGAACAAATCAAGATTTTTACGACGAGGGCGCAATTTTATATCCCTTAATCCACAACACAGCGAAGGATTCTAAAGTAGTATCCTGAGTGTAGTGAGGGATGCAATATACGTCGCCAGAGCTAAAAATATTTTGTAACTGAGTTATACTCTACTTTTCATCCCCCTCTATGAAAAAAGAAATAAAAGGCGCTTTGAGATACTACTCATGAAAAATTATAATAATAAAAAAGGATAATTAATGTTTAAAGTGAAAGAATTTATTAAAAATTATATTTAACATTTGAAACATTTTCACAGTTTTCAAATGTTATATTTGACCTATTGTTGAAAAGAGTAGAGAAAACGACACTGCGGTAGTGTCGTTTTCTCTACTCTTCTCAGATGGATATCAAGAGAATTCATGAATTAATAGCGCGTTGTGGGGTTTTTCGTACAGGCAGCTTTTATAAATATTTGATAGAATAGGCGCGTCATTACCGCCTATGGGTTTTATGAACGCGCGCTTTGCTTGAGAAAACCAAAATTTACAAAGAAATTGAGTAATTAAGGACTTACCTGCACCTAATGACACTTTCTACGACCAAGTGTGATAAAAAAAAATTTATCGTGCTAATTATAAATGGCACTATTAATTAACGCTCGAACCGACGCGATGGTTGATAAGTTACGTAGAATAAAATAACGCTTACAAGTAAAATAGTGTTCCCAAAAAATAGCTTTTGAGTACAGTCGTGGTCTACGCCAAGCGGTACCGCCGACACGCGCAAAGCTAAAAGCGTTAATTACCTAAAAGCTGACGAAGCGGTGGCGACCCTGACTGTACATATGGCATTTTATACAGCGTGGTAAAATAACAAAAAAAAAATAACGTTCAAAATTAAGATAGCGTCAGCTACTTAAAATATAAGGAAGTCTTAATGCTGCTTGAAAAAACTGATGTTAACAAAGACGCGGAATACGATAGTAAAAATTTAAAAAAGTTAAATCAATTTAAATTCGTAAATTGAGCAAGTTTATCGTCACCACTTCCCATAATGTTCGAGAAATCCGTATCGCAAGGGTTGTTTTCTAATATTTGGAAAAAAGTCTTTATTACTCCTATACTAAAAGGTGGTAATATGCACGATGTTTTATTTAACAGGCCGATATCTGAGTTATTCAAGTTCGATATAATATTTAAAAAAAATCCTAACAACTATGTACTCTAACAACCGCAATGCAGCGTAGCGTAGTGTTAGCACGGATTTTATTGTGGACGTAGTATTGTCCACACGAACCTGGTTCCGTATACAGAATTTATAGTTGGTGCCGTGTTTACCGATTGCTTCCAGCATTTGATAAAATAAATCATAAAATCCTTACAAATAAGCTGTCGAAAATTTGTATACATGGCGATCTATTAAGATGGATTAAATCGTACAATCAATAAAAAAAAAAAGAAAAACAATCGAAGCCGGGCTGTAGAACTAAAGTGTAATCAAATCCAATAAAATCAAACAATATTTATTCAAATAGGTTTCTGAGAACACTTTTGAATCGTCAATATAATCTAAACAATGTAAATTTCTGCGAAAAAGGGCTGGCAAGAAGTTCTATTTAAATTAATAATACAATACTTTGATAATCAGCTAACAAGTATACAATAGAACATATTGTAACACTTAGTGGGTAATATAAATAAGTTAGTAAGCTACTAAAAACAAAGTCGAACATGTTAATTTTTATTTTTTTTGTTTTTATGTAGCTTAGGGGGCGCACCACGTGAAGCGTCAAATATCGTCAATCGTGTAAAGGAATTAAGATATTTAAGAGTATTCCGATATTTAATAGTACTAGTGGCATTAGCGCCATCATAATTATATTTTAGGTGTATGAATATCTGCTAAAAACGGCCACTTTTAGCAAAAGTGCTAGGTGCAACTCGCAGTTTTATCCTAGAAACAACACAAAACATATTTCAAATAGCTTATAACTAGCAACATATTTCTTTTTATAAATTTAATAGTATTTAAGGTTGAAAATTAAGATTGACCCAATTCATCGTTATTAGAAAATCTTCTTCGGAATGAAATTTAATATAAGAATTCAATTCGTTTTGTAGGTAAAGCCAAAGACACGCGGATGAGAGTGAAGTAAATATATAATTTTTTAATTTAAATATTTTTAAGTTTCGTATTTTCAGACGTTTAAATGTATTTGTCATAATGCCATACTTTATTCTTGCGTGCAGAAAAAGAAAGACATTATTATAGAAAGTATTAGTTAATCGAAAAAATACGTTATAAATTTAAATATTGGATTTACTTTTTATTATCTATATCTATCTATAGATATATGTTAGTTAGTTAATTAGTTGGACTTCTGTTTTCGGCACTTAGCTTCATGATAGGGCCATTGTACGTAGGTAACCGGTAATTGGTTACTCAAACCATCCCAGCTCCGTCCAGAAATCATGGAGGCATCTGTTGTTTCTTCAGCGCCTCTCTCATGCTCCGTGGATTCTTCAGGAGCCTTGTCCGTTGGTCGCTCACGCTTTTGCAATGTAGAACGACGTGAGAAGGTGTCTCCTCGGCTACCATGCAGCCCCTGCATAGAGGACTGTCGGTAACGCCGATATTAAAAGGGTTTGTTTAGCGAGCTGACCTGTTATTATGCCAACTATGTAGCGTAGGTTTTTTCAACTAAGTTTTAACAGCTTGTGCGAAAGATTAGCGTCCAAGGATGTGAGAACATTCTTGGTTTGTCTGCAGTCCGTTTTCTGTGCCCACTGTTTGTTGTGTAGTTGTAAGGTTCTGTCACGTAACCATGTTTTGAGTTGTATAAAAGGAATCGGTACGATTGGTTCGGGTCCCAATATTTTAGTGCCCGATCCTCTCTTTGCCATCTGATCTGCCGCATCATTGTCTAGAGACCCACTATGACCACGTATCCATTGAAGAGTGACCCAGTTCTTGAATGCAATTTTTTGCAGTTCACAGTGACACTCCAGGATTAATCCACTGTTGATGCGGTTGTTATTGAGAGCTTGTAGCACAGCGGCACTGTCGGAGATGATGCGTATCGATGCATCGCTTATGTCTCTAGACAGGACCGCTGTTGCAGCTTGGGTAATCCCGACACATTCTGCCTGGAAGATGCTTTTAAATGCACCATCGTTGATATGTTGATGTTCAGGTCATGGGAGAACACTCCCGCGCCCGTTCCAGACTGTTTTGGAGCCATCAGTTTAGATCCTAACTTCATGCATGCCAGAGCTATCCTTTTTTTCCTCATGAAGCAGGATGCGGTATCTTTTGTCGAAGATAAAAGTTTTTGGGATTATGTCATATGTCGCCTCTATCATTGGAAGCTCGTTGCCTACTGCCTCCTTGAGACGTGCATGAGTGATTCTGTTGTCCCGTTTCCAGAGCCCTACTTTCTCAAGTCGTATGGCTGCAGCAGCAGCTTTTTGTCTATCTATAGATATATAAACATGCATGTTGCCTCTATGGTTTTGTATTCGTTTGTATTCGTGTCATTGCGCTGAATCTTTGGTAATTTTTTGAGCTCACGGCCGCCGGGAAAGTTTCTGAATTAGTTTATTGAGAGCGGAATGGAGAAACAGGGGAAAGATCCCTCTTTTCCCTGTAGGGAAAAAAGTTTTTTAATTTTTCAATTAAAAATATATATTCAAACATTTACAGTTATAGCAACATTAGTCGTTATTGTCGGTATCGGACTATAAACCTACAATAAATATTAATATTGTAACTAATTAATAATGAAATATTTAAACATACATATACGGACATGGATAATTATTTATATATTTTGTAAGTGATTTTAAGTAAAAAGCAATAAACACAGCTAGACACTATGCATTCTGAAAAACAATGTCATTATTTATAATTTAGTGAGTTGAAATAATACTGGTTTAGATTTTTATTAAAAACAAAAATTAAAGATGAGAGTCTAACAACAACTGTCGGCAAATTATTCCACTGCAAGGCAGTCTTGACAATTAATACCAAAGAATGTTGTGGTATGCGTGATGGAATTGAAAGCGTTCTTCCTTTGACCTTAAAGACATATTCTGGCATAAAACATTTGTATTAAGTAAGTTCAAGTTTTTGAAAAGTTCCGATGACCACTCCATCATCAGACCAGCTCTATACCATTTTTGCATTTTTACAGATCACAGAGCCAAGCTCAGCTTCAGCTCAATTGGCTCATAACAAATACTTAAAAAAAATTTGCAAATTTTAAAACGAACAACTTACATACAAACATTGCGAGGGAATATAAAGCTATAAATATATATATGAAGTGGTACCGTGTCGGGTTGTCAGCTAAAAGCGAAAACGAAGTAGTTCAATTTTAGCTAGCCAATATTAGCCGGTCAAAACGATTATTTGTTCAGTTTTTTTTATTGAAAGTCTGTACAGTTAAACCACATTTACAGTCTTTCATCGTGCATGGCAAAAAAAAATCAAATTCATACAGCAGGTGTTCTATAAAACAAAATAAAAAAACTTATAGGCTGCTTGCAATAAAACGTTTAGAAAACACTATCCGTTTCCGGGTACTGCGTAATTATATTTTGATGATTGATCGATGATGTACGTTCTAATAGCTAAGCGTGCGGGCACGCACGTGGCGTGACAGACGCCAGCAGCGTAACTTTATGTATTGTATAAGCTTGTCAAAAATTAAAAAAGTAATTTGCGGCACTTTCTACTTTGATAGCCGGAACATATACCATGTTGCGGGACCAACTTATGCCAGTATTAATTACCAAACGTAAAAATTAGGAGACATTTTTAGCAAGTTGCAGTTGTTTATTTTCAAAAGCATTGTTCGTTTCTCATTCAAGTTTCGCAGCCAAGTGGCAAAATCGGAACCCTTATTGTGTCGTCATTATAATTATTTAACTTATTGTTTAATCGATTCGGATAAAATTTTACTCTATAGAGCTTTAAAAATGTATTTTTTTGCGCACCTCATTGTGGGGTTGTTGAATAGATCTTCAAAATGTATTATAGGTTTCAATTTTACGTTTTTATTTCCCGCTATTCCTTTATATCAATAAAAAAAGTCGATTGCTGGTTCGCGACACCATTATAGTAAGCAAGACTGAAAGGTGTGGTGAGGCGGTACGGCGGGGAAGGGGACATTTTCCGCGTGCAGTTTTTGCCAACCAGTAATTAAACGCCGAGGTTCAATTACTAGTAACAATTCTGGTTTAGTTTGGTAGGAGCATTTTCTAAAGGTCGCGAGTTCAAGGTCTGGCCGGAGTTAAAAACTCTTAGCTGTATAATTTCAACCTAAATAAAATATTAAATGCATTGTTTTTAAGTTTGAGCTTTGTAATTATTTCAACAGTTTCGTGGCTTTCAACTGCTGGACGCAGCGCGACTTTATAAGCAAGGCTTTCCAGAGCACATGCCGTTATCTGAATTCGCCAGGAGGTAAACATACTTTTTCATTAAATACAAGTATATTATATTGCAACTCACTAATGCGGTGTAACTCTTTACACTCAATTTTAAATTGCAATAGATTTGGCATCAAATAAACCACTTATAAAATCAATTCATACCACAAAATCAAAAAGTATGAGGATAAGATTATTTATAACCAAATGTAACGAGGGCTAACATTCTACCGGTCGCCAAAGTGGCAGCACTGTGAGTTGAGCTACATTTAAAACAATTACAGGCTGAAGTTATCAACAGTTAGCGTACGTACTGGCTTGTGATTGGTTAAAACTTCAAGTCTCAGTGCTGACCTCTTTTTTTGATCTTAGCCCTCACTGCAATGTCAGTCAGTTTTTTTTAAATGTTTGTGTAAATTTAAGTTTACTGTAAGATTGTAATTAGCGTCAAGAGGCCGGTATGGGCCTATATATGCAAATTGTAACTGTATTCTGAGTGGAATAAAAGCATTCTATGCCTAATCAAAGAAAGCATAAAATATAGTAAATTTAAAAGAAATACCATTGCCTACCCTCAATAGTTACAAAAAATATTTTATTATTATAAATATTTCCAATCTTGACTGACTTTCTTCGTGGCACAGAAAAATGGAATAATATTCTGTCTCTGGTCTATCATTTAACCACTTTTTACTCTAAAGACTAGCGGGACATATAATTAGCCATTTTTGTCCCGATATTAATTAATTCACCCTAAAGTACTAAAGTAGTTGGCGGTGTTCCACATTTTGATGTCTGTATCCAGCAACTGGTTAATCTATTCTGGAGAATAAAACTGCGACATACATTTCCATAGAATATTTAATTGGCAGATATCGTCTGCTAGCGACCTCTGAAGGAGAGAAGGACGACAAGTCGCAACAGTTGGCTCCCTTGTCTGACCGACAAGTCGTCGACGACATGCTTCTCACCCTGGACCTTGACGTGACCAGCTACAGATTGGGGCTGACTCAGGTTAGTGCATAATAAATTATGAATTTGGCTATATTCGTTGTGATGATTCTTTTACAGGAAATAAGTTTTCAACAATATGCTAGAGGAAATGATTCAGTGGTCTCGATGATTTTGAGCTGAAATATTTTGTATTACCGTATATATATAATCATTTTATATTTTATATTATATAAAATATATTAATTTTGTATTACGTGAAGGCGAAAATTATACTTTTCGAAAATTACGTAAACTGTGATTGTTACATGTGTAATTGCTTTTTGTAATTACATTCTTTATCTAGGTTCCAAATCACAAATTATAATAATTTTCAGCATTATGTTTTTTGAAATAAATATTGTGTGTCTGTTTTGACGTTTGCGAAAAATGTAAGATAGCCAAGATGGTGTCTTTGGACCTGTGTTTGTTGTACATGACTTTAAATCATTAATGGACGTTATAATTTTCATTCGTATTTGTATCAAGAGTAAAAGGTAAGTTAAATATTGTGATTTTTGTTAAAAAGTGGGTATTTGTTTATTTCAATGCTGATTGTGAGAGAATTCAGTTGATTAGTGGTAAGTACGTATTTGTTTTCATATACTAAATTTGGCGTTTTTAACTAATCTAAGACATTTGTCTATGGCGCTATTTTGAGCGTAGGTATGGGTTAAAAAATTGTAAGATGAGGACTGGTAGAATAATCCATGTTTGTCCTTGCTGGCTGGGACCCAACATTGTTAAACGGGACTGTGTACGTACGTTCTCGTATCGATATTTTATTGTAATAGGGTAAAACAAAACAACTTTCTTAAAAAGAAATTCTATCACGACACTTATCGCCGAAGGGCTGGTCAGAGATATCACGAACGTATGCCCGTAATATCTCCGTTGATACTATGGTATTCCGACCCACTATTGTGAGAAATGGTGAGCCCATCACCTGCTGGGTACAAACCAGAGTCGACACAACTTTATGATTATCAAATTTGAACAACATTGTTTGCCTCTTACCGGGAATCGAACTCGGGACCTGCAAATGGCAGCGGCACGTTCTATCCCTGTGCGACCCCATCCTTTAAGTAAAAAAAATGAGTTATAGCCTAGCAAGTTCTTTAATGTCCCAAGTTTTTCCTCGCCGACTGGTACACAAAAGTGTTTTAAACAAGAGGTAGATTGCTACACAAGAACGTGTAGCAACCCTATCTATACCAACACCACAAACAATACACCCTTTGGTCTAATATTTAATATCATCAAAGTCGTTTAATATCAACGACTTTTTTTTTTTTTTTTATACCACTAAGGTGGCAAACAAGCCTACGGTCCGCCTGATGGTAAGCGGTCACCGTAGCCTATGGACGCTTGCAACACCAGGGGCATCACTCGCGCGTTGCCGACCCTTCAGAAATCTAATAACTTCTTTTTTGAAGAACCCCATACTGTAGTCCTTAGAGAAACCTTGGCAGGGAGCTCATTCCACAACCCAAGCGTTCGCGGGAGGAAGTTTCTCTGAAACCGCACTTTACGCGACCATTTCGGTTCCAAAGTGTGAGAATGAATTCCCTGTCGATGGCGAGCGGTGTGATGGTAGAAAGTAGCCGTGGGCATCATTTCGAACAATTCCTCAGAACACAATCCATTGTACAAGCGGTAGAACACACACAGGGAGGCAAAGTCTCTCCTCAGACTTAAGGGCTCGATATCGCAAGTGAGTTTGGGATCGTCGACAATTCTCACAGCCCGTCGTTGAACCGAGTCAAAAGGGCCAAGCTGGTATCCGGGTGCACCCGCCCAAAGATGGCAGCAGTACTTCATATGGGGCCGGACTTGCGACTTGCAAAGTAGCAACCTTTGCCCCGACGTGAAGTACTGCTTCGCTCTGTTGAGTACACCAAGTTTTTTCGACGCCAGCTTTACCTTGTCAAGCAAATGATCTCGGAACTGAACATCGCTGGAGATGTCAACGCCAAGGATCCCAATGCTCTTGGAGATGGAGAGGGGAGTGTTCTGGAATTGTGGGACTACAGTGAATGGGGTTTTCTTAGCGGTGAACGCGCAGACTTGTGTCTTTGAAGGGTTGAATCGGACCAAGTTTTCCCGCCCCCAGTCAGAGACCTTGGGCAGACCGATCTCGATTTGAGACACAAGTTCTTCACGTTTTTCCTCCACAACGGAACGTGGGATGCTTGCACGGCCCGTGTAATATGCGTCTCCAGTACTGTCATCTGCATAGCAATGTATGTTGTTGATGTCCAACATATCATTGATGTGCAGTAGAAACAGCAGATGTCAAACATGGTTTTTTTTTTCACATCAAAACAGTAAAACATATCATATATTTAAAATAAATTAATAACATATATATATATAATAATACGTAATAAAAGGTAGTTATGTTTTCAGGGAAATTTCCTCCCGCGAACGCTTAAGTTGTGGAATGAGCTCCCTGCCCAGGTTTTCTCCAAGGACTACAGTATGGAGTTCTTCAAGAAAGAAATTATTAGATTTCTGAAGGGTCGGCAACGCGCGAGTGATACTCCCAGTGTTGCAAGCGTCCATAGGCTACGGTGACCGCTTACCATTAGGCGGGCCGTAAGCTTGTTTGCGACCTTAGTGGTATAAAAAAAAAAAATCATTTATATTGAAAAGATAACACACTTATCTAGTTAATAATTAGCTCATTAAAAAAAGGTTAAACCGATAATTTACTACATATAGACTGCATATATAGCATTCATCGCCGCGCTAACAATCCTGACTACCCTCGCCTATAGATGTTTCACACCAAAAACCTGAGTTTTCATTCTGTCCTAACCTAACCACACTTTGACTATCCGCTACGCTTTCTTCAATTTGTCAAACATTGTGTGGTGCGTATTACGTGAACGCTACCGTCAATTTGAATTTTTTATTTACTTGAAATGTAACGTAATTGATTTGAAATCAATCTATTATAATGCGATTGTAACAAAAAAAATGGCGCGTCTATTGAGGCGTGTTATTAGTATGCCTTTGTTATGAACCTTTTCATTGTGTGAACGAGGCGCGTGTATATGTTTTGGAACACCTTTGATAAATGCATCCGTCAGTTAACTATTGTTGTGATGTCCGGGTGTATGATTGGATGTATTAGCTCTTTCTATTTACTGTGCGGAAATTGAATATTTTAATGCAAGTAAAATAAATTTATTTGGTTATTTTACTTTTATTGTAATACTAATTGGGCCTGTGGATCCGCCTGTGTTAAATTCGGTCATCGGCGTGGGATTCCTAATGCAACTCCTTTTGAATAGTAAGGAAGTTTGCTTTGCCATTTCTTTTCTGTAATAGTAGTAGTTCTGTGTTACTTAATTCAAGATATAAGCTATCTTTATTTCTAATTTCAGTCAAATCGGTTTAGTTGTTGGCATAAGGGGTAACAAACCTCTGTACTAACTCACAAACTATCGCATTTATATTACTAGTAGGATTTTTAAATGAATAAAATTTTTCTCACTATCTAAGAAATTGTTTGCTACATTGATTAAAATGATTACGTTTTCACATCATAAATAACCTAAACACGTCAAATTACATAACTTCTTTTCTAACTGCAGTTGAAAAACAACCCATACGTTACGATATCGACCTGAAATTATCGACCTTATAGGTACTTATGTCATCAGAAAAATATGTTATCGAGCTACCACATGGAAAACGGACGGTTTCGTGATCGAAATTTGGCAAATGGAATGGATCTGGAAGAGATCGCTTTAAAGCGATAAGACCACCTTTTGTTTTTATTATTATAAATTATTATGTTGATACAATAAAGTATATTACTATCATTATTAATAATAATATTAACACCTTGGCTAATAACGCTACAAAAATGTATGTATGCACGCAAATGAGTGCGCTCTGCGTGCGTGCGGTAATAGAATCGTCACAGAGGGATGGCCATGAACTGCGACGACACTAAGGATCAACTTTTTTAATCCGTCTACGGAACTTTAAAAATAGTTTTAATTTCGTGTAGTTACACATACGCAATATATCGTCTTATTTTATAATTGCATTAATTCAACATCCTTTTTATTAACTAACAGTTCAAACTTCCGTCCTTCTTATTTGAATTATCTAAACGATTGCAAAATTTTAATTAAATGTCTTCTAACAATGTTATAATTTCCTATTGTTGTAACATATAAAGACTGACTAACCTGTTACTCTAATTACCTAATGACATTTATTTTATTTTAGTTATTTTGCTAATCAAGTCTGTTAGTCTGGCGCGTCTAGACTATTATTAGCTAGTATATCAAAAGGGTATTTGAGCATCTTTTGTCATTTGTTTTTTTATGTATTTTGCTGTGCAAATAATCATACCAAAAAACCTAATAGTACATTTTATTACTAGTGCGAGAAATCTGTTATTACGAAAGGACTGTAGTAGTAAAAATATTGTTGGCCCGAGCCCGAAAGGCGAGAGCTTAACCACAGGTTTAACAAGCGAAATGAGTTGGATAGACAGTCCCGCACGTGTTATAAATGATTATTCTTAATACAGTTAAATAAAATTAAATAAGTACATCATCCATTCAAAACGCGGTCCTTCAAAAAAAAAAACGAGTTGCACTCCTGGAGTGCCGGCAGAAGTGAAAACCTTAACACACAATTTGCGCTTAACACTCAAATATGTCACAAGACAAGTCTTTGACATTGTCAAGAAATAATAATGTTTGTTTATTTACTTTTTTGACGTATATTTGACATCTCAATCTGTCATAGAATTAAAATCCCATATCCAACCTCCCTGTACTACTCATAATCGCCATATACTAAAAATAAAAATTATAATAGGCGTGGCATTATGGTTTCCATCTTGCGAATTTTTATGGCGCGGCATTATGGTTTCCGTCTGACGATCAGTCTGACGTGAGTTTATCATTTTTTACCCATTTTTAAAACTAACCTAATGTAAATAAATCTGGCGCAAGTTCCGTCTTACGAATTTTGTATGTATTTTCGATCAGGACACGTGACCTGACGCGAGTTTAACATTTTTACCCATACCAAAAAAAGTGCACAACGCCGCTAAAGAAGTTTTCACTACAAAAAATTAATATTGCGGGAGTAAATGAAAATCGATTAAATTAAATTTTGAATATAAAATATTGTATATTTATGTAGGTATTAGGAGCATATAAGTCTCTATAGTTATTAAAATATAGGAAGAGCTCTGATCTCCTCAAAATTTCAGAATGGAGCAAAGCCTTTGGCATAAAAATAAACCCAGCAAAAACCCAGGCCATAATACTAGGCAGTCCAAAGTTTATGTCTAGAATAAACTGCACAATCACTTACAACCTTCAAAGCACAAGTGAAAAAGCATTTTTTAAATCTCGCATAACCTTGTTGTTTTGCTCCCTCTGTTCTTCTGATGTAGACACTTAAATATTTAAGTTATGATTGTTTTATTTATGTGTAGTTTATGTATTTTTATGTAAGGAATTTATGTATTTTATATTTTATGTATAAGGGTATTTATGTATTTTGTAGTTATTTATTTATTTGGTAATTTATACTATTCTTATTCTATGTTACTTATATCTTTATTTCAGTTTTTGTACAATTTTGCACATCCTACCATTCCAATATTTTAAATTTGTATATCAATACCAACATAGGTTATCTGGTAGAAATCGCCATCTGGCGATAAGATCGCCTGTTGTACATGTTTTTTAATATTATTTTTACAATAAGTTTGTGTTTTTGTTTTGTGCAATAAAGGATATTTGTATTGTATTGTATTGTTGTTTATTTTGTATAACAAAAGTTACTGGCTGGTTAACATGGCAGTGACGGCTAAAAAAAGTTACTGGCTGGTTAACATGGCAGTGACGGCTAAAAAAGGTTACTGGCTGGTTAACATGGCAGTGACGGCTAAAAAAAGTTACTGGCTGGTTAACATGGCAGTGACGGCTAAAAAAAGTTACTGGCTGGTTAACATGGCAGTGACGGCTAAAAAAAAACGCTCAAACTGAGTCCTAAAAAGTTTCTTTCTACATAATTTATCTTTACTTTGTACAGTAATATACCATTAAGGTAGTAAGTATATTTGTGACTTAGGAATTGAAAAAAGCACCCTTATGTTACAAAAATATTATTTTGCTTCCTTGTAATACCTACAATCTACTATGGACAGTATTTTTTTTTATTTGGTCAAGTAAAAATCACTTTTGCGTAATCATCAATTTTCTGCACGCAAAACATTCATGTCATATATTATATCTTGAGCAACTGTAATAAAATAAATCTTCTTGTTTTTTTTTTTAATTTTTTATTCCACTATGGTGACAAACAAGCTTACGGTCCGTCTGTTGGTAAGCGGTCACCGTGGCTTTTGGACGCTTGCAACACCAGGGGCATCACTCGCGCGTTGCCGACCCTTCAGAAATCTAATAATTCTTTCTTGAAGAACCCCATACTGTAGTCCTTAGAGGAAATCTTGGCAGGCAGCTCATTCCACAACCCAAGCGTTCGCGGGAGGAAGTTTCTCTGTAACCGCACTGTACGCGACCATTTCGGTTCGAAAGTGTGAGCATGAATTCCCTGCCGATGGCGAGCGGTGCGATAGTAGAAAGTAGCCGTGGGCATTATTTCGAACAATTCCTCAGAACACAACCCATTGTAAAAGCGGTAGAACACACACAGGGAGGCAAAGTCTCCCCTCAGACTTAAGGGCTCGATACCGCAAGTGAGTTTGGGATCATCGAAAATTGACAATTTTGTTAATATGATCTAATGGAGAAGAAACTATAAGTCGATAAATATTATTTAATTTTCAGCTGTGCAAATGGAATGTGTTTTTTGTTTGGACGAAAAATAGGTATAATATGATTTCAGCTTAAGAGGTTAATTGTCCATAGCAGAATTGAATTTTAAGTGAGTAAATCAAGTCTAAATAAATAATAAAAAAAAGAAGAAAAATAAGACTTTACCTTGGAATTATAATGTGTCTATAACATTATAATTCCAAGGTAAAGTCTGAGATTAGCAAAACACAATGCATGAGAAATATTCGATTGAAAAAAAATCACAAAGTTTCCTCTAGTTTTTGTCAATTTTCAATTTACTTTTATAACATTATATATAATTAAGCTGAAATTCCACTGTGATATTACGATTGTAATATTTTAATTACAAGTGATATTATTGGAGATCTTAATATTTGCTTTTCGACTTTATGTCCATTCTTAAGGCGCTAAGACAACCTAACTAGCGTCACAATTTTTTAACAAAACTAATTCCAAAAGTTATTTAGTGAACAATTTTTCAAAAAGATGTTAATTGAAAATGATTTTGAAGTACAGATAAGATATATATATATATATATATATATATATATATATATATATATATTAAGAACATTTTGTTTGCAGGAAATTGTAAATTGTTTATCTAAAATTTTAATTTTTCCACCACCTATGGCGCATACAATAAAAAAAAATTACCACCACTATAGGAAAAAAAATTAGCTGACCCGTATACAACTTCTTGTATTTAAAACATTCTAAAAATAGCTCATCCTTACTTCTAAATTATTTTGATCAAACATTTTTTTGAAGTCAGTTTTGTAATAAGAGGAAGTCAAATACATATTGTAATGATGGCACCCAGACCGCTGACCATAACGGTCCCTTTTATACCTGACAGCATACTTACCTACTGTTAAAAAAATCTCTTTCTTCTTTCGTTGAATATTGAAATTAGAATTGCCAAGAACTCCGAAAAAAAAATATTCTAATCTACTGCGGGCTAAATATGATAACAGAACATTGCGCTCGTGCATTGAAGGTGAAAGTTTCCGTTGCGTAATCTTCAATTTTTTGCACTACTTACCGCTTTGATGTTATAAATAACTAGCAATCCACAATTGTCTCACCCAACGTTATTGGTTAATGGGTAAATTATTCAAGTTTGATTTATGACGACTTGTAAAGATAAACAGGCGAATGGGTCTTTAGTAGAAACAAGACATATACCTAGGAAAGTACGTAAGTACGATTTTATTTTCAGGTCGTTTTCTTGACAAGCAATATACGCATTGAATGCGCTCAATGCTGTCTATGCGCAGATCGTTTTGTTGACCAAAAATGATACGCTGTGACGTCACTTCCGGACCGCATTCAACGCATTGGCTGCAAATACTTGGGAGGTAGAGCACTGGATGCGCTGTCAAATAGTGAACGGCCATATAGTTTGTTTACATTTGGTGAGCAGAACGTTTTCAATACCTATGCGATGTATATATAGCCTTCAATGACGTCAATAGAACCCCCTTTTACAAAAAAAATTTAACTGAAGTTAAAGAATTCATCATCAAACTCTTACCCCCCTAACACGACAGGATACACGAGGTATCAAAGATTGCAGGGGCGCTTCTCGCCCCCACTCAATCGCATCCGCACCCGAGTAACGGGGAACTCCCTTCCTGGCGGTGACTCACCTTCGGGTTCGAGACTCTCGCCGGTCGTAGCGACGCCCCCAAGAGCGGCAACCCAACTCCTTCAGAATCTCGCCCCCAAAAAGCCCGGTGAAGCAGTAATGGCTGCAACAGCCAACTGCATAGTCAGTCAGAAAAAAAAAAATCAAACTCTGGCTAAACTCATCTCGTTTCGTTGCAGAGTTCTTGTTGCCACCTATCAGCTTTTTCATCAGACCAGCTCTATGACATCATTGTTCATTGCATTGTCATCCGATTTACATGTGCATGCAAAATTTTTACTCAATCGAACACCAGAAAGTGGATCAAATTTAACTTACAAGATTTGATTACAAACACGGGACAGGTGAAACTAAATAAAAGCTCGTGAAAAGAGATAGAATTTAAGATTAACATGTTTATCTGCACGGTCTATGATATATAGATCTCTTGCGTCACAGTGAACATAAATGCCTTCAATATTAATTACACGACCAATTACATCATATCGAGATATTTTCAAGTCATGTCTCTTGTCTATTACTAGAGTATTATATAATTATAGTTTTCTTTTATATCTCGATTTATTCGTGTGCAAATAGAATCGTAAATAGAAACAGTGATGTTTGGATATGAGTACAGTAGAATCTTGGTTAATCGGATTAATAGGTATTCCGGATAAACGGAAATCCGGATAACCAGTTATGTGGTAAAATACATATAATATAAATATTCTGTGAATATTATCATTGATTTACAGAACAAGTACATACGCCAACTACATGTCCAAATAGACATTGAAACTTTTTCCATATTTATACTTTTTATATGAAACTACGCACTATTTGTCAGCATGAGCTCCTTGTAATGGTAAATGAGATGATTCCTTTATGTATTTGAAGGTGTCCCTGTTTTGGCGAAAATTTAAGAAGTCTTGCCTAACCAATTTTGAACTGTAAAACAATGATCCAAAGTCTATTTCTACTTGATGATGTTAACAATTTCAGTTGAGTTTGTGAGAGTTCATTGGATTTGCATTACATTTTTGCCATAATTTTAGAAATGGCTCTTATTAAGCGTAAGTTTAGTTTAAAATACGATACTAAATAATTACAAGGGCTCGCCATTTTGGGTTTAGCGACTTAATTCAGTTGTAGAAAGCGGCAATCCGCATTTTTTCATTTTTCAGCACTGTAACGCCATCTATCGATAAGTGGGCGTCTCGGCAAGTGCAGTCTTTAACCTTAAATCGTCATAACCTATAGAATCGTAATATTGGAACGTTAATGTCAATCGCTTACACCCGCGATTATAAACGTTTCATCATTTTAGGGTTCCGTACCCTAAGGGTAATAAACGGGACCCTATTACTAAGACTTCGCTAGCCGTTCTTCGGTCCGTCCGTCCGTTTGTCTAGGAAGAAGGCTTAGGCCATAGTCCGACACACTGCCCCAGTGCAGATTCTCTCGCTATACCCAGCTAGTGAATACTAAATTGGCTGTATATGACAGTAGCCATATTTATCCATGCGGCGGTCATAAGACAAAAGACAGTTTGACTTCGTTTCGTTTTTCTTTTAAGTGTATTGACCCAAAAATGCTTGCAATGTCTTTGTTTCGGAATGTTTCGAGTACAGGTCAGGTCACAAACGTTGCTGGCTTATGTAACGGCACGTAACAACATCTGAGTTGCGTCAGCTGCACGGTCACACATCGGAACTGGTTCCGTGGCCTTCTTTCTTTCGTCTGTGTTTTTGACGAAAGTGTTACGCGGCCCCGTTCAATGAAGCCTTGTGTGACGGGACAGCTTGGGGGAGACGATGTTTAGGGGATAATGATTGTGGTCTATGTCAGGATTACATGATCTGAGACCGGAGAGCCAAGGACGTGATTTTCGCTTGATGACGCATGATTGACACATTTCAACTAGGTATGTCTTACAAGTTGCAACTGAGAATTCGTATTTTGGTTATCGGATTCTTACGGCAACTCCTTCAATATACTAATAATCTCTATTGAGAGTTCCCCTGGAAATAAATTTTATTTTCCCAACAAAAATAAAAGAAAATATAATAGGTTCCCTGTGGACCGACGAACTTAAAAGGGTGGCCAGTTGTGGCTGGATATGGAAGGCAGAGAACAAGGAGAAATGACGCGCTACGAAAGAGGCTTATGTCCAGAAGTGGACCAATATGAACTGATATGATGATGATGATATACAGTTAATTAATATTTATAGATATTAAATGTATACATCCAAGCACACCCTAGAAATGGATTTAAATAAAACATTGCCTGCGGGTTTTTAAGGTACCTACTTCGCGTGTTGTTTTCTGAATTTGCGCTTTGAGATATTTTTTTCTATATTCAATTTCGTTTTAATCGAATTATATCCCTATTTATAACAAGGCCATATTTTTCGCTTCTATCTTATTTTTAGGATTCCGTACCTAAAGGGTACAAACGGGACCCTATTACTAAGACTTCGCTGTCCGTCTGTCACCAGGCTGTATCTCATGAAACATTAGACGGTTGAAATTTTCACAGACGATGTATTGTTGTGCCGCTATAACAGAAAATACTAAACAACAAAATAAAATAAATATTTAAGGGTGCTCCCATACAACAAACGTGATTTTTTTTTTTTGCCGTTTTCATAGATAATAGTACTGAACCCTTCCTGCGCGAGTACGACTCGCACTTGGCCGGTTTTTCACTACATAATAACTTAGTAATTTAATTATTTTTTACACACCTTACACACATCTGTCTCATCAAAACAGTTTCAAACTTTCAATTTTTACTTAATAATAAAATCATAAGTGTAAAATAATTAATTAATTATAAGAATCAGGTCTTATTTGCCTAGTTATTCTACACCTTACATTCGTTTAGCCAAATCATTACGGTAATTGAGCTTCAATTTATAATTTAGTGAAATCCAATCTTAAATTATAAATGCGAAAGTAACTCTGTCTGTCTGTTACATCTTCACGCTTAAACCGCTGTACCGATTAAGCTGAAAGTGTGAGTCAGTTTTTTTTCTATATTTTTTTTTTTTATACCACTAAGGTGGCAAACAAGCCTACGGTCCGCCTGTAGGTAAGCGGTCACCGTAGCCTATGGACGCTTGCAACACCAGGGGCATTTTTGAAGAACCCCATACTGTAGTCCTTAGAGAAAACCTTGGCAGGCAGCTCATTCCACAACCCAAGGGTTCGCGGGAGGATGTTTCTCAAAAACCGCACTGTACGCGACCATTTTGGTTCCAAAGTGTGAGAATGAATTCCCTGTCGATGGCGAGCGCTGCGATGGTAGAAAGTAGCCGTGGGCATCATTTCGAACAATTCCTCAGAACACAATCCATTGTACAAGCGGTAGAACACACACAGGGAGGCAAAGTCTCTCCTCAGACTATTAGCCTTTATATTACCTCAGATAATTGGGGAGTTGCCGTTGAAATCCTACACCTATAACCCAATTTAGGGCGGATGGAACCGCGGGCAAAAGCTAGTAATATACTATGATAGACTTTAATTTTGAGCTTTTGATCTGCTCTTATTGTTTTAGGTACTTAGGTATTGCTGTAATAAATCTCTATTTAAAAGTTATTAAATTTTTTAAAGGTCTGCAACGAGCCAGTAATGACCCTGGCGTCTATTGGCTGCGGTGACCGCTTAAAATCAGGCGAAATGTTAGCTTTTTTGCCAACTTAGATTTTAAAAAAAAACTTACTCGTAGTTATTTATAGTAAATATTTTTATAGTTTTATTTTTTTCGACGCTCAGTGGTTTAGGTGTTTCGAAACTATAAGAATAAAGTCTGTTGAACATTTGTCATAAGCATTTGCCAGCGCTTATTTATGTCATTAGCGTGGGATTGTTAAGGCAGTTAAGTCCTTGATAACAGTAATGTCCTCTGTGTTTTTGACTATCCCTGTGCCTTTCAGCTCGATTCGATGGTCTTCTGTTCTGCTCGACGTGAAGAAAGGACAATTTAGTATGGGGTTCTTCAAGAAAAAAGTTATTAGATTTCTAAATGTTTGGCAACGCGTGAGTAATACCCCTGGTGTTGCAAGCGTCCATAGGCTACGGTGACCGCTTACCATCAGGCGGACAGTAAGCTTGTTTGCCATCTTAATGGTATTAAAAAACTTATTATTGCATTTATAATAATGGCCCATATTTTGTCCGCGGCTTCGGTTGAATTTGGTCATCAACGTATTAAGTGGAATAAAATGTATTTTTTTAATTTTCTGTCTCTGTGTTCAAAAAATGTTCTGTCATTTCTGTGTTAATGAATCAAAAAATCAAATCAATTGTTGCGACGTCAAGAAAAGTGCCTCTAGTTATTAAAAAAAATCTATTACTGTGAGAACTCTATTTATTAAATTTATCAATGAAAATGTACATTTTTATAGCAAAGAAAAATTTTAAACTTGACCTAGGACGAACATACACCAATCCTAAGGTTCTACCAACTGAGCTATCAAGGCACAACTCTGTCCAATGAAATTCCTTACTACACCTTTGCTCTGAAAACACGCTCCTTTCGAACGTATACGTCATAAACAACTACTACTTAGTAGTCACTAACTTATAAAGTCCTAGTACATCAATCATACAAAATCACAAATTTTTACAGAATTAAGAAATATCTACGTACAAATATTCTTTCTTCGTTTGAGACTCCCTGAGACGCGTTCGTAAACCCAACTCGGGTTAACTCGGGTAGCATGTGAAAGTGACAGCATGATAGCAAATTCATTTATTTTATAGTAAAGAAGGAGACAGCACAAAACTCTAACCCGGTAGAGTGAGTTTTCGAACACGACTCTGAAGGTTAGAGAGAGTGAGAGATTGTTGGTGGAGAAGAGAGAGCACTTACACGAACTGGCAGGTTTGCGTTCAAAAACGAGTAACTTGAGTAAAATGTGATTTCATCGGGTTCCCAACTCTATCCTGCAGTTTTTGAACGGCTAAACGAGTTGCATCTGTCAAATCGAATCAGTGTTCCCACTTCGAGAAATTTCGCCTGCTTTCAGGGCCAAATGTTAATGTTGTTATATTTGGAGTACGTAAGACTTGAGGCTATTTTATATTTTTGGGTTATACACAGGTTGTTTTCTGCGAACAAGGTAGGTACTTGGTGAATAAAGCTCGTCACACACATAGCTATAATATAGGTATTTAAATATGCCAAAATATACTCATACAAAACTGAAATATATTTATAGTTGCGTTTGTGGCCATTCAAAGATTGCTATAATAATTTATGAAAATATATATTCTTAATATATATTCTTTCTACACAAAGCCAGCAGCTAAACATTACGTCCTGAACCATGAACATTAAAAGACTAATTTGAGGCATTTAGATTTACACTATAATATCTAAGCCAAAACTAGAATCTAATAGTAAAGTAGAAACACTGTTTAAAATCCTTTTTATTTTCTAAGGTTTATTATTGAATAAGTAAACACAATACTAGAATAAAATATATTAAGAAATAAAACCTATTTACAAGACAATAATTCATTGAATTGCTAAATACGGATTCATTTTGATATTTCTTACCAAATACGGCTGCCAACTCCGTCGAACCCGCGTCGAGTTCGGTTCACTTGAGTCAACACTAGGGTAATAACTCTAACGTAATAACGTTTTTGAACGACATCGAGTTGGAACTCAGTTCGTTTTTGAACGGTTCTAGTCATAACTCTACTCGCCTCAGTTGGTTTTTCAATGGCCCCCTGGATTGTTGCAGGTTCAAGTCCTGGCTCAAGGTTAAGAGGGGGCATAAAGCCTAAAGAATTCTGCGTATTACGTGGAATATTAACTTTGTATTACGTGGAATATGATCTTGGTATCACGTGGAGTATGAACGTAGTATTACGTGGAATATGAAAGTAGTGTTACGTGGAATATGAACGTAGTATTACGTGGAATATGAACGTAGTATTACGTAGAATATGAACGTAGTATTACGTGGAATATAAAGGTAGTATTTCGTGGAATATGAACGTAGTATTACGTGGAATATGAACGTTGTATGGGCGATTAAACATTAAATGTTAATAACTCGAATTTTATTAATCGATTTGATAAATCTCTAATAACAATCCTATGTTTTGTATTAAGGAATGTTATAATGTAATTTCAGCACAAGCAAACAAGCGGTGACTGTGATTTTTTTTCTATCGAGAATATAGTAATTAGTATATACTGTCTTTTTGTTTTTTTTTATTATTTATTAGGAATTGATGTACTCACTAAAATTTAATTACCATAGGCAATTTACCATTAATTATTTTTGTAGTATTATATGGGTTACGATTAATTTAAATTAATATAGTGTTTCTTTAATCATTTTTAAATTCAATTTAAACTAGACTATAGATACGGGCCCGGGAAGTGAATGAAAGTGAAGGGAGAAATTTTCCATTTGGGAAGTTAATTTCGTTAGATGATTGCTGTGTTTCTATCTTGCTTAATTTCATAAGCATGCTAATAGTAGGTCGACCCTATGCGAGATTTGTATGAGATGGTGATGTAAAGGTAATTTTGGTAAATTACTTTTCATAGCACTTAAGCTAGGCCGTTCGGATCATTAATCAACGTCAGTGCAAAGCACGAAGTCCAGAGAAATCAGAAACACTCACGCAAAGACAAACCGGAATCACTAAGACCTGGAATCTATATCCTCATATATGTATATAGTACCCAAACTAGATGTGTGTGGGAACTCTTGTTCAGGATTTTAGTTTCTTTGTCTTTGTCTGTCCTTTCAGCTTTTTTCTTGGTGCCAAATTGAAGTCAGTTGTATGAACCACTACGAAGGGATGAATAGTATACCATAGAACAAAATATCCGAGGGGTTTCTTGAACGCGATAAAGGGTATTATTATACTTTATAATTAAATTAAACGGCTCTTACTACGATAGGTTTTATTTTGTTTCGTTAATATTTGAAGTGAAAACTTCTTTAGCGGCGTTGTGCACTTTTTTTGGTATGGGTAAAAAATGATAAACTCGCGTCAGGACACGTGTCCTAATCGTGGAAATTCGTAAGACAGAAACCGTTATGCCACGCTTATTATAATTTTTATTTTTAATATTCGCGATTATGAGTAGTACAGGGAGGTTGGATATGGAATTTTAATTCTATGACAGATTGCGATGTCAAATATACTACGTCAAAAAAGTAAATAAATAAACATTATTATTTCTTGACAATGTCAAAGACATGTCTTGTGACATATTTGAGTGTTAAGCGCGAATCGTGTGTAAAGGTTTTCACTTGTGCCGGCACTCCCGGAGTGCAACTCGTTTTTTTTTTTTTTAATTTAATTATAATGACAACCATAAAAATCCTAGTTTAAAAGGTATATACTAGCTGTTACCGTTAGTTTGTCATTTTTTTTTTTTAGTAAGCTCTTAACGTATTGTATGGGATTCAGTGATGTGTATTAATATGCTTTACAACTTTAAACCATTTTTGAGCAATGCAAATATCAACAAAAATTTTTCATAGGACCCAATTTCACGATCACGCATATTTATTTTTCTTAAATCCTATTCTTACGTTTTAATTGTTTTCAAGAAAAAGTAATGAAGAATAGAATAAAAGATGTTATCGTTCGTAATTATTTTTCCAGCCCTTTTGCGG
This sequence comes from Apoda limacodes, assembly GCA_946406115.1. Taxonomy (NCBI): domain Eukaryota; kingdom Metazoa; phylum Arthropoda; class Insecta; order Lepidoptera; family Limacodidae; genus Apoda; species Apoda limacodes. Next base: position 18,814,621 of record OX291559.1, read on the forward strand.
CAACTCTCATAATTTTAATTAATAAAAAACAAAGCAGTACATTATTTTGTCAATATTAGAACACTGAATAAATAAGGTCAGTCCTAACAATATCCTACAAATCTTTTAAAGTACGTTTAAAAACTTATTATGCCGAAATTCTGGTGACAAAAAAATATTGGCTCCGTAATATTGATTGTTCTTAATTCCATGACCACCACTACTTTATATATTTTATAAAAAACGCTTACTACAAATAACTATGCATACTTGTTAACCGGATAAGAGAAAGAATAAAAATAAAAACAAACGACTCTCGTTTGCCGAGCTCAGCGTAAAAAATATTACTGCTGCTATGAATATACTGAGGGAGCAATAAACTGGTCGATTGGTCGCTATCGACCGCGCGCTAGTCCGCCATTTTGCCATCAAACTTTACGTTCAACGCCCATTGTGGAATTAAATAAATTAGTACGGCTCGAGGCCGCAACACGTTAATACGTTACTGTGTAACCATTTTGTTTTAGTGTTACTAAAGTAAATAAGGTTCATTTAATAAAGATAAGCATAGCGTTAAAGACTATTTTGTATGTCCACCTAAGCGTAGCTCTTGGCGTTGAATTATTTCTGACAAGACAACAAGATAAGCAAAATTAAATCCGTGGTACGTTAATTACGTAGAGAAAATGGACGATAACATTAAGTGTGAAATTTCATCTGGAATTAGTAATGAAGTACCTCAGTATCGTTCAGATAGTGAATCTGAAGAAGAGTCAGTACCGAAGAAGAAGATGAGAGGTGAGAATAAAAACTGGATCTTCGTTAAAAAGTTTGATAACATTGAAGAAGCAGAAAAGGCAGTCCGTGACGAAAACTCATGGTCGATTTTGAGTACAAATATGACGGAAGAAGGCAAAAAGAGATTTTATCGTTGTAACAAAGTGAAACGTCGTGGACCCCAGTGTGCAGCACAGATTTATCTTCTTTTCGAAGCTACCTCCAACTCAGTATTACACTTTCGAACTGAATCTGAACATGACCACGACTCTGTTGGCGTCCGGTCGGATTATGGAATAAGTCAGGAAGTTAAAGAAGAAATAAATAAATTAATAGATCTGCACATGAAACCTAGAGGTATTTTAAAGTGTTTGAATCAAATAAAAGGTATAAAACTGCCGACAACACGACAGATTAACAATTATTTGGCAGATCGTCGACGTGCTAAATACGCTCCTCCAACTATTAGTTTGGGGGAACTTGAACAATGGATCTTAAATCATGTAGATGTCCCTGAGAATGACCATGAGCCATTCGTAATTTCGTATTCCATAGTCAAAGGTGCATCTCCGACGTTTCGATTTGTTCTTTCAACGAAAAATTTGTTAAAATTAGCATGTTCTGCTAAAATTCTCCATGCTGATTCGACTCATAAATTAGTTTGGCAAGGATTCCCTGTTATCACAGTTGGGACTACTGACAAAGGTATGAATTTTCATCCCCTGTGTTTAGGAGTTGCTAATTGTGAAGAAAAGGAAGATTTTCAAATTATATTTCAAGGGTTAAAGGAGAAAGTATTGTCTTTATATTCGCATTCCTTCGAGCCGACTGCACTGGTTTACGACTTAGAATGTATTCGAAACGCTTTTGTCGATACGTTCGGTTCTGAAGCTACAGCTAGAGTATGCTGGTCTCACGCCAGAAAGAATATGCAGAGTAATATTGAAAAGACCATAGACAAAAATATAAAAAAAAACTTACTAGCAGATATTGTTGATTTGCACTCGGCCCCTTCTTCGGAGGTGTTCAGCGCCGCTTCCGAGGCATTTTTAAAGAAATGGGAAGGACTATCAAAGTTCATCAAATACTTTAAAGAAGAATGGTTAGCTGAAAACTGTCATTGGTTTTTAGGAGCTGCACCAGGCTCGCCCGCTACTAATGATGTATTGGAAGTATTTAATAAGAAAATGAAAGACGGTAATACGTTGCGTGAACGTTTTCCATTGTCTAGATTCTTGGTTGTAGCAAGTGAGATGGTAACCGATTGGTCTCAGACATATAATATAGGATCATTTTCAAATGCCCCCACGATCAAACTACCCGATTGGACTGAAGCTTACAAATGGGCAAAGATGGACAAAAAGATCACATTATTGTCCTCAGATGATGAACACAATACATATTTAGTAACGGATACGACAGCCGAAGATATACAGACTGAGCTACACTGGAAAACGTTTGACGAGTACCAAAAAAATCAATTTTTATATTGCAAAATTACAATGACTAAAGATAAATGTGACTGGATGTATGGCTGCTGTAATTGCCCACAGTTTTGTACAAAATATATGTGTAAACATGTTCTGGGTTTGGCGATTCGACTTGGATACGCTACTCCACCAGTAGAGGCAAAAATTATAACTGTTGAGAAAAAGAAGCGTGGTCGACCTTCTAAGTCCAAACCACCATCATTAATAATTACTGAATAAGTTTGATACGTTTAAACTGTTTTTTCTTATTTCTATCCAAATTTATACTCCTTTTTAGTCCTTCGTAGCCAAATGGCAAAATACGGAACCCTTATGGATTCGTCATGTCTGTCTGTCTGTTCGTATGCCACAGCCACTTTTTTCCTCATTAAGATTTTTTCACACAAAAATAGAAAAAAAAACAATAAATTTTTGGGGTTCCACATACTTGCTCAAATGAGCGGCCCGAACTGTGGAAGTACCTCCACCTTACAGAAAACCGCGGCCACAATAGCACTTACATTGAGTAGTACTGTGTTCCGCCCTGGGAGGCTGATCCGCCAGCCTGTGTAAAGTCTCTGAAGTGGTAGTCGTGCCGGAGAAGGAGACCGGAGTGGACCCGGCGACTACAACAGAAGGGGATCAGGGGCCCTCCCGCCTGCCGTGCCAGCAACCATATCATCTGTGTTGAGCTTCGGCAGTATTAGTACCGCACCGTTTTGTCTTCTAAGCTGTCTGTGCAGTGAATCCTAGTCTAAGTAACTTTATATAAAATGGCCAGAAATAGAAAAAGGAAAAGAGTTTTTACAGCGGCTACTCCATCCACATACAATGTGGATTTTTGCAATATCAGGGGTATTCACGCAAATCTTAATGCAGTCCACCATCATCTTGAGACTGCGCAGCCGACCATCCTCTTTCTAACGGAGACGCAGATATCCTGCCCGGCTGCCTTCATTATCCCGGCTACAAACTCGAGCACAATTTTTTGAGTCGTGCCGGTGTATGTTTGTTCGTCCGGGAGAATATCTGCTGTCGCCGACTTCATAGCCTTGAAGACAGGGACCTGTCGATATTGTGGGTGCGCGTAGATCACGGCGGCCACACTCGTATCTATGCGTGCCTATACAGGTCTCATAGCGGTGACACGGACGTAACTCGACTCTTCACGCACCTGAGTTTGACGACTGACATAGTTCTAGAGCAATATCCCACAGCAGAACTAGTTATTTTGGGAGACTTTAACGCCCACCATCGCGAGTGGCTCAGTTCTCGAACCAATAACTATGCTGGGATATCTGCTCATGAATTTGCTCTGACCTATGGATTCTCTCAGCTGGTACTTTCTCCAACGAGATATCTCGTTACTGGACCTTCTGCTGACTACACGTCCGGACGGATACTCCGTCTCAGTGGATGCGCCTCTTGGCTCCTCGGACCACTGTCTCGTTCGGACTCAAATGTCATGCACACAACCCGATCCTTCTGGGCCAACTAATTGGCGTCGTGTGTGGCACTATCAGTCGGCAGACAGGGACGGATTGTGAGAATTTTATGCATCGTACCTGTGGAAGCAGCTCTGCTTTAGCTCAGATGATCCTGACGTCTGCGCAGCCGCAGTCACTGAGACAATCGTCGCTGGTATGGAATGTTTCATTCCTAACCTGCGAGTAGCTGCCGGCGTCAAAAAACGACCATGGTTTAATAGGTCTTGCAGAGAAGCTAAAATTCTTAAGCAAACTGCATATGAGGCTTGGACCACGGCTCGTAATAATAAGGATCCGAATATTTCTGAGTTAAAACGCAAATTAAATGCTGCTTCGAGGTTCAGTAAGAAAGCAACTGCCAGAGCAAAATTCCAATTCATCGGCAAAATAGGTGGGCGACTTGCGAGCTATCCTTCTGGGAGTCGTGCTTTCTGGTCGCTTGCTAAAGCTGTCGAGGGGAACTTCCGTGCCGAAATCTCTATAACACAGCGAGAGGTCCGGCGGGCGTTGTTTTCCCTAGACGTTCATAAGTCGAGTGGGCCAGACGGTATACCAGCAGTGGTGCTTAAGCAGTGTGCTCCTGAGTTATGTCCTGTACTCACGCGCCGCTTCGCGCTTTTCTACCATACTAGCCAATTTCCGTCTTCATGGAAGACTGCGAATGTGCACCCGGTGCCAAAAAAGGGCGATAGATCAGATCCATCGAATTACAGGCCTATCGCTATTAGCTCTCTCTTCTCCAAGGTGATGGAGCGTGTGATCAACACACAGCTTTTGAGATACCTTGAGAAACATGACCTGATCAGCGACCGTCAATATGGCTTTCGCCACGGTCGCTCCACTGGTGACCTTCTAGTGTATCTCACACACCGATGGGCACTAGCCATTGAGAGTCAGGGGGAGGCATTGGCATGTAATAATAAATAAATAAATAAATGTTTTTGGACATAGCGAAGGCGTTCGATCGGGTCTGGCTGCGGGGTCTTCTATGGAAGTTGCCATCTTACGGAGTGCCCGAGGGTTTGTGCAAATGGGTGGCTAGCTTTTTGTCCGGCAGACGCATACGAGCCCTGGTTGACGGTAGTTGCTGAGATAGCATGGACATTAATGCTGGTGTCCCGCAAGGCTCTGTGCTGTCTCCTACACTGTTTCTACTGCACATCAATGATAAGTTGGAGATCAACAACATACATTGCTATGCAGATGACAGTACTGGAGACGCTTATTACACGGGCCGTGCAAGCATCCCTCGTTCTGTTGTGGAGGAAAAACGTGAGGAACTTGCGTCTCAAATCGAGATCGGTCTGTCCAAGGTCTCTGACTGGGGACGGTAAAACTTGGTCCGATTCAACCCTTCAAAGACACAAGTCTGCGCGTTCACCGCTAAGAAAACCCCATTCAATGTGGTCCCGCAATTCCAGAACACTCCCCTCTCCATCTCCTAGAGCATTGGGATCCTTGGTGTTTACATCTCCAGCGATGTTCAGTTCCGAGATCCCTTGCTAGACAAGGTAAAGCTGGCGTCCAAAAAACTTGGTGTACTCAATAGAGCGAAGCTGTACTTCACGTCGGGGCAAAGGTTTACAAGTCGCAAGTCCGGCCCTATACGGAGTACTGCTGGCATCTCTGGGCGGGTGCACTCGGATACCAGCTTGGCCCTTTTGACTCGGTTCAACGACGGGCTGTGAGAATTGTCGACGATCCCAAACTCACTTGCGGTATCGAGCCCCTAAGTCTGAGGAGAGACTTTGCCTCCCTGTGTGTGTTCTACCGCTTGTACAATGGGTTGTGTTCTGAGGAATTGTTCGAAATGATGCCCACGGCTTCTTTCTACCATCGCACCGGTCGCCATCGGCAGGGAATCCATTCTTACACTTTAGAACCGAAATGGTCGCGTACAGTGCGGTTTCAGAGAAACTTCCTCCCGCGAACGCTTAGGTTGTGGAATGAGCTCCCTGCCAAGGTTTTCTGCAAGGACTACAGTATGGGGTTCTTCAAAAAAGAAGTAATTAGATTTCTGAAGGGTCGGCAACGCGCGAGTGATGCCCTTGGTGTTGCAAGCGTCCATAGGCTACGGTGACCGCTTACCATCAGGCGGACCGTATGCTTGTTTGCCACCTTTGTGGTATATATATAAAAAATAAAAAAAATAAAAAAAAAAAACTCAAAAATTTTTTTTCATTACCATGCAAACTTCCACCGAAAATTGGTTTGAACTATTTTTTTTTAATACGTCATAAATCGTTAACCGCAATTTACCTTTCATTCAATCAACTCAAATACAAAAAAAAAACATTTGATTTTTATAGATAATGGTACGGAACCCTTCGTGCGCGAGTCCGACTCGCACTTGGCCAATTTTTTCTAGATGAATAGTAATTTAGTTAAGTTTAACATATGTATATTCTAGGCAGATTGAATGTTTCACCATGGTGGTCTATGATTTGATCGCACCACATATTTCCCTAATCAGCTATTGGGTTTTTGACAAATGGAGTAATAAGTATTACTGGCTCTTTTAAGTCCTCAAAACATTGCGGTGACCGTTATTCGCCATGTTGTACTTCGATAACCATAACATAACTTCTCGTTATAGTTATCGATCATAAATCAACGCCGCACCTGACGTTGTGGGCGTGGGGTTGATATCTGCACTAGACAATCATTTATATGATGAACATGTTGGTCTTGAGACTGGGTGTTTTCTATCTATAATATGTATGTATTTACAAAAATATAAATACATATATATAGACGTATATATAAATGTATTTGTATCCATTGCCTTGAGTCCAAAGTACAAGTTTTGCTTAGTTTGGGACCTGATGGCGCTGTGTGTAGAGTCCAAAAATATTTATTATTATTTTTTAAAAAGCCGCCTGTGTAATATGTACAGATATTGACAGAATGTGTTTTATGACCTCTGGCTACAAGGAAAACGTGTCGGTTACACTGTCTTGTTTACATATTATTTTTAGACTGGTGTTTTAAGTGTTCCATAGCCAAATGGAAAAACGGAACGTTTATAGTTTTGTTATGTCTGTTCGGTGGTAGGTTACATACAGACGTTATATCATATTTTCATAGATAATTGTATAGTCAGGTGTCTTATTGTCAACCGTCATAATTTTATGTCATATTTGTAATGTTAGAAGACTACCTCTTCATACATAGAAGTAAGGGTGATTTTTGAAGTGAAAACTTCTTTAGCGGCGTTGTGCACTTTTTTTGGTATGGGTAAAAAATGATAAACTCGCGTCAGGTCACTTGTCCTAATCGTGGAAATTCGTAAGACGGAAACCGTAATGCCACGCCTATTATAATTTTTATTTTTAGTATTCGCGATTATGAGTAGTACAGGGAGGTTGGATATGGAATTTTAATTCTATGACAGATTGCGATGTCAAATATACTACGTCAAAAAAGTAAATAAACAAACATTATTATTTCTTGACAATGTCAAAGACATGTCTTGTGACATATTTGAGTGTTCGTGTGTAAAGGTTTTCACTTCTGCCGGCACTCCCGGAGTGCAACCCGTTTTTTTTTTCCTCAAAACCTTATTAGGACTAGGTATTACAAATATAAAAAAAAAGAATATCCAATTCAGTCAATCCGTTTTCAAGTGATGCGATTTCCAACGAAAAGCATTTCATTTTAATTAATATATTCGTACATAGAAGATTTAAATAATATAATAATATAAGGTTGAAACATATTTCATTAACATATAAAAGATGGTCGTTACTACACAAATAAATTAATTTTTCATTACCATTTTATTACTCAGTTCAATATATTCTAGTTGGTGTATGTGTGTTACAAATATTGTTTCTGCAACCTGCCCAGTTAATTAATTACCCGAATACGGAGTGTTATGATTTAAGCAGCCTATTATATATTATAGTATGTATTTGAGTGTGTTCATCTGATTCCGCATTGATCCTAAATTATTCATTATATTTTAACAAATAGGGTGCCATTCGATGCGTCTTAACAATCCGCATGCCACAGGGTATATGACTTCACATTAAGGGACGATAGACGCCAAGTCAAGTATAAACAAAGCTAAAACTTACTACCATAAGGTTAAACTTCGCACTTCACGTTTTATGTCGCTTATGCGTAAATCTCTTACATTTTAAGCTGGTTTTTCATTTTTATCATTTATGAAAAAAAACCTAGGCATTATATATAAATTCTAGCCGAATCCGCATGCCACAGGGTATATGACTTCACATTAAGGGGACGATAGACGCCAAGTCAAGTATAAACAAAGCTAAAACTTACTACCATAAGGTTAAACTTCGCACTTCACGTTTTATGTCGCTTATGCGTAAATCTCTTACCTTTTAAGCTGGTTTTTCATTTTTATCATTTATTAAAAAAAACCTAGGCATTATATATAAATTCTAGCCGTTCCATTTTTCTTTTAAATTCGTTCTTTCCCTAACCTCTGTAGTTTTCTGTGATTTGTACTATGTACTTCTATTTCAATCTAGAACAAGTAAGATAGACTTGGGATATTAGGGTATATTCTCGGCCATATGGCGCGTGTCCATGCGTGCATCTCATAACGATGAACAACGCTTACCTTACCAAGGGCACACACGCGTGAGTTCTTTCTTTTAATGTCTTTAAAAATTTGAAATTAAGTCGTTACATTACATCGTGCGCGCGCCTTAAGTGCGGACACGTGCGATACAGCGCAGTCCCTAAATCCAACATGGTGGTTTTCAAATATTAAAGATAAATAAAAGGCATTGTTAACACATTCCAACTAGGTAAACATTTTATGAGATAATCTTACAACTGGAAAAAAATAAAATGATTTTATTGTTTTTGGTATCATTTTGGTAGATAGTGGGATTTTGGTTTTTGCACTTCCACTTGTTAATCACGGCTGTTTATTTTAACGACTAATCATGTCATAATTTTTTATTAAATTTTTTTTACTTGGTTTTCAAGAAACATTGCGGTAACAGACGGACGGTAGTATACAGAACGAGACATATTTTGTATTACAATGGGTATGTATTACTTAAAATGCAATAATTTTTTTGCTTCAGGATTTGCTTACGTCAGGCCAAAACCTCTATACAAAGTGAACAATTTCATTTGACATCGGCTGAAGCAAGACGTGCCGTAAGACAACGACTCACTCACAGTCCTTGTACCCATCGAATCATTTATGTATTTTGACCTAAAATTCTACATTTTTACTGCATATATTGTAATTTAACTTACCACATCTTCAGTTATGCGACTTCAATAACAAGACGGTAATTTTAATGTGTTATCTGTTTTAAATGTATCAATAGTCCTTGACCGGTCTTTGAAATACATAAAATTACCATTTTTAGCTAATAATATGCGCTTTCCACTAGTTTTTTGTACCACATTGGTCTGCTATGTTTTAATGCATTTGTTCACTGTATTTTTAAGAAATCTGTAATGTAATTTTTTTTCTCTGATCTTATCTTAATGCTTAGCATTTCGTATCATTTATATTGCTGAGATTTGTTAAAGTTACAATTAGGATTGCTTAAACTAAGTAGTTACTTGTTACTGTTAAGGTAAGTAATGAATTAGTTTTAATTCCGTTTTAGATTAGATAAAAAATAAAATGTGAATTTTTAAAGTTTTTGCTATTGTAAGTGTTGCTAAGTTGTATTGTAAGCCTAAGTAATAAGAAGTTTAAGTTTGCTTAATATTAGGTAAAAATTGCGAGTCTGGCTCGCGCAACGAGGGTTCCGTACAAGCTTCAAGCTTGAAGCTTTGAATTCAAGTCTCAAAGGTTTATACTTAAATTATCAGTTTTCGAATTTTTACTATATTTGTTTTGTAACACCTTGCTTTTTGCCAAATTTCATGATTCTAGATCAACGGGAAGTACCCCATAGGTTTTGATTTATTTGTGTCACAATATGCGATAAAATGTCCGTATTTAAGGGATATTTTTTTATTTCATTGTTTAGGTCAAAAAACTTGATTTGTTTATAACTTGAAGTGACCGTGGAGTGTAGACTTTAGTATTTGATATTAAATTCATCTTGTTACCTCCACGCATTCTTAAGAAGGGGACAATTTTTTTTTTAATATGTTACTACTAATTAATGAATGTTAGATTTTTTCCTATATTTGTGATGGTAAGACCGTGCTTGGTGTCAAATTTCATGATTCTAGTACGAGATGTACCCCACAGGATTTATTTGTTAATGCCAAAACATGCGAGAAAAATTGCCGTATTTCGTTATTTTTTACAGCTTTAAGGGACCATAGACCTTAGTATTTGATATTAAATCAGCTTTTGATTGAACTTGATACCTTCACGCGTTCCTAAGAAAAAGGTTCTTGACAGACAGACATACAGACAAACAGGCAGAGACAGACAACAAAGTGATTCTATAAGGGTGCCTATTTACCTTTTGAGGTACGGAACCCTAAAAAACGATTCACACTTGACATTTTCAAGTAGCCTATGTTCCCGGTGACTCAAACTATCTCAATGCAAATTTCATCTTGATCAGTACAGCGGTCTTAGTTTGAAGAGGTTACATAGAGACAGATAGACCGACAGAGTCACCTTCGTATCTTTATAATATAAGTATGGTTTGCTATTTAAGAATCATTGTCGCAAAAATCATATTCATCAGAGTACTTCCAGCGTTTCCCGCTCGGTATGTAAGTATAGGTATCATCTTATTTACAGCGCTTCCCGCTATTAAGTAACTATAGGTATCATCTTATTTATAGCGCTTCCCGCTCGGTAAGTAAGTATAGGTATCATCTTACTTACAGAACTTCCCGCTCGTTAAGTAAGTATAGGTGTCATCTTACAGCGCTCCCCGCTCGGTAAGTAAGTATAGGTAGGTATCTATCATCATACTGGTGACTTTTTATGAAATTTAAACTCAATATACTGTTAGGGCTGTCGAATGTAGTTGGATAATTCTTACGAAATCTCGAAATTAATGTCCTATGGGTTTTAGCAAAAATGTGACAACTTTTGCCTGTAACTAAAATGTGCTTACACAAAAATTAAAAAAAGGAAAAGTTCATAACGCAAAATTTTATTGATTATGTTTTATTTGGTCATTCCCTCGATATGAAGAAATAATAATAATAAAGGATCCGTATTTTACCGAATTTTAGTGGGATATGTACTATCAAATCAACATTAAATACTTAAAATATCTTTTAACCTTTTTTTATTATTTACCTAAGATGAAATTTCGAGATTTCGTGAGAGAACTACCCAGTTACGTTGTAAAAACGAAACAAAATAACGTGCACAGTACAACATACTTTTCTGACCTTCTGACCTTGGGTGCTTGGTCGCTAGTGTCGTTGTCAAGTTCATACCATTTCCATATGGCGACCATAGTTTTGATTTTGAATCATCAGGTCACAAAAATTTTTTGCACTATGAGTACATAGATTATACATAACGTTAAACAGGGTTAGGTTCACTAGGTTTTGTATGCCCCCCCTTTTTCCACCGCACTGCCTCAACACACTTGTCAACTGTCGCAGAGATGTTCAGCTTATAGTAAGTTTGCGAACGCTTGGGTTGTGGAATGAGCTCCCTGCCAAGGTTTTCTCTAAGGACTACAGTATGGGATTCTTCAAGAAAGAAGTTATTGGATTTTTGAAGGGTCGGCAACGCGCGAGTGATACTTCTGGTGTTGCAAGCGTCCGCCGCCGCTGACCGCTTTCCAGGCGGCGGACCGTGTGCTTGTTTGCCAACTTAGTGGGTAAAAAAAAAAAAAAAAGTATATTAATTACTTTGTATTCAATTCTGAAATGCCGATGGTTTGTTAAAGAACCGCAGTTTTTACTTCGGTTATCTAGTAATACCCTGACATTTTATCGATAATGTTGTAACATGTTTGAAATGTCAAAAGCTAAGATACAGATAGTCGTAAATATTCCGTTTTTGTGCAAATTTTGTGGCCAAACTATAGCAGCACAACAATTAAAAAAAATATGTGTTATAAAACTTGCTTTTCTCGAGTGCATTACCTTACTGAGTAATTTTAATTCATTGTATTTAATGGTAAAAAATAATCTTGAAGTGACCATTGTTTCAAAACTTGTGCAAATTTTTAAAACAAGTTTTGCATTTGGTTGTTACGAAAGTCGGTTAAATAATTAGAATTGGTTGTTATCTAGTGCATTGACAATAAGTTATAGCAAAAATGTAAAAACAAAACGGTAAATTCATTAAATTCCATACAAGAAATCAAAATTTATAAGGCTTCAGTATGATATAAATCACTTAAGAAGTATGTATAACAAATACGTCTTACAGTAATGTATAACAAATACGTCTTACAGTAATGTATATGCCATTGTGTAACGATTTTAAATACGTTTACGTGGTCATCATTAGTACTATACAGAAATTAGCTTTTTGGCCAAAAACGCCCTCTTAAGTTATTGTGTTTTAAGTAAGTCAATAAGTAAATGCAGTTAGCAGGTTGTAATTTCGAACAATGTCTTTTTAAAAATGCAAAAGTAATCAGAATTGTAAATCATTGTTTCAATTGTATTGTCTTAATTAATTTTGTTGAATATTAATTAAAACGTTTGTGTGTATGTATACTTGTTTACTTCCCATTCAAGATAACTTTTACTAGGTAGGTATCTTCTTAGGGCCATTAATTACTTGCGGTACTTTATGATTTTACTTCGTATTTCTCGCGAAGATGATTGGAGTTTACATGCAGCAGTACACGAGTTGATGCTCTCGAATTCCGGAGTCTGGCGCACTCGTGACTGTTCCCAATAAGCTCCTTTGACGTTTCTTTTCTCAGTAAAATCCTGTATGAGAAAATTTGCCAAAGAAACAAATGTACTAAAAAAGCTCAAAAAGTTAGGATCCTAAGTGGCAGCCGTCAGACCATATTGCTCATTGAACCGAAAGCTGATGTGTAAGAAAGGGTCTGGAATGACACAAACGGGTCGGAAGGTGCAGCGTGGGAAGACTTCGTACCAGGTGGACAGACGACTGTCAGAGTCGCCAGAAGCCGATAGGACCAGCCGTTGTGGAGACATGGGGTAAACCCACGTTTAGCAGTGGACATGCAACTTCCGGCTAAGAAAACGGCGGCTAAAGGCAAGCAGATCATAGTATCTTTTACGCAACAACAAAAACTATATAAATTTGCAAATCAATATAAACTATATAACACACATTAACATTTTTATGGCTAAACTGTGGCTAAAGTATGTGGTAGAATATGTGTGGTATGGAATATTAATTAGTTTAGTGATTATATGTCTTACTGAATACTTAATTGGACAAAATATATGTAAAAAGCTACCTATCTTAAATAAAATTAAATGATTTTTTGAAGTCAATTTCTCAAAAATAGGGTATCTTATTACTTTTTTGAAGTCAATAAACTAAATGTTACTAGTTACTAACGGTTCGGAATCTTACTTACATTACTTCATTATTCTTTATTACGCTGTTAACTAGCTGTAAGAAGTAGGTCGAAAAGCTATTTCAATTATTTGTGATTATGTATTCGGTAATTCCAAATTCCGGTAGATTCCAATTATTTAAAATTAAAGCGATGGCATACCCAAACGAGTTAAGTTTCCAAGAATTTGATTAATTTTGTTACAATCCTGTGTACTAGCCATGGGCTAAGTAACTCCGGACAAAGATTGGATATGTCACATATCATTCCGATTAAAGATATATATCCGCTTCGCATATCAATATCCGCTTAATACATCCGCGGAAATATGCAATTTTCTAGCACACCGCGGTCAAACGAATCCGCGGATCGATTTCGTACCTTTCAATCACGAGTGCACATTTGATATCCCTTTATACTTGATAGGCTAAGGACTATCAATCAAATAACAAATAATTTAATTAATAAGCGGTTTAGTGCTTTAAAGCGTATTGCACGGAAATTCATATGCCATTTACATTGGGTTAAGCAGGCGTAAATTTAAAAAGCGCTGAGATCGATTTGATTCGAATTTGGATCGTTCATTTCAAGGGCATATTTATTTCCAACTCTGCAAATCTGCACTCTTCGTTTCTCAGACAGAAGTTGAAAATACTAGTTCAATATTTTATTTCGATACAGTTGCTCAAAAAGTGAATATTACCTAGAAATTGACGATTTATCAATCGGTACTTTCAGAACTCGTCGCAATTACTTATTTACCCCACTTATAATGAAATTAGATTTTACCAGCGGTTCCGCCCGCCCTAAATTCGGTTATCGGCGTGAAACTCCTTAATAATTATATATGAGCAAGCTATAGCTGTAGCTATAGTTCGTTTTAGCTCGGTTATAGTTATTTCTGCGAGAACTTTCGTTATTAGACGTAGCCTATATGCTGTTCCAGGACCTAATCTGATATGCAGTGTTGCTAACTTAACAGCTTATGTTATTAAGAAAAAAAAATTTACCCTTATAATAATAAAACACTTTATTGTATATAATATAAAATAGCACAGTGTTTCACAGCCCGTCTTTAAACCGAGTCGAAAGGGCTAAGCTGGTATCCGGGTACACCCGCCCAGAGATTGCAGCAGGTTTCCGTATCGGCCGAACTTGTAAAGCAGCAACCTTTGCCCCGACGTGAAGTACTTTTACTGAGTACTTGAGTACTACTTGACTTTGCATGGCGACGGCTCGTCTACCGATAACACTCTTAACTGAGTACATTATTTTCTTAGAAATATTAAATGCATTTTCAAAAACCTATCGAACCGCTGCCCATAACTGCATCGTGCGCAAAAAAAAAATGATTGAACCCCTTAGCACAGATTATAAATATATAAATTACATGCCCTTAGTTACTTACCCTGTGAAGTTTCTGACAATGGTCTACCTACCTAGTTAGGTTCATGATTACTAATCTAGGTATCAATTTAATACGGTTTTGGTCGTATTGCTTATAATTTATAGTTTTGGTGTAGTGGGCCTGAAATAAGTACACAAATGTTGGTTATAAAACATGTCGTTGGCGTATACGTAAGTCCGTCGTCAAATGAATTCATGTGATTTTGTGTGTTTGAGTTAACATTCTTTGATGCATTACCTTGAAACTACTTAGCTAAATGTTCTATCAGCTTCAGAGGTTTATGTTTTACTTTTTAGTGTGGTTTTTCAAGTCGGTGTAATTTTTCATTTTTTTTTTTTTTGTCTTTATGGTAATACATACAGTGCAACAAACTTTTCTGAGCCGGTGGTCAAAAATCAAAACTACAGTTGCCATATTGAAATGGTGTAAACTTAAAACGATACTAGCGATCAAACACCCAAGGTTAGAAGTTCAGAAAAGTTTGTTTCACTATAGTTGACCTAAACGCGAAGTCGCAGCGTAACCCATCTTGTAGCAAACACGTGAAAACACTTAGGCCCGGATTAATAGTCGTTTCTAAGTAACGCCCTAAGTAATACTTCTGAAAGTCTTACTTAGAGAATTCTTTACAATACTTACTACTGCTATTACTAATATTTACCACATTTTCAAAAACAGAATTCATTTATAATAGCCATAGAAGAATATTATTTCGGTGGTTAACATAAATGGTTAACATTTTTTGTACCTAAAATCTATACTTTTTTCATGTCAATTCATTGTAAACTGTGTTTTGTTTATCGACAACGCTATAGCCATATATGGCTTGTACCATTTACCTGCGTGCTATAAAGAGCAAAAAACCGGTCGAGTGCGAGTTTTAACTTGCGCACCGACGCGACGCGGCGACGCCGACGCAAGTTACCGTAGGTACTTATGTAATAGAATTATTTCCTCATTTGCCTATAGTACCCTTACATGAGTCGACGTAAGCATCTAGGAAAAAAAAAAATTATGGATATTTGAGCATTTGAAACCATGTTTTATTATTATCAACACATTACGTGCTTAGACTGTCCTGAGTAAAGGAAATGCGTTACTCAGGCTTGGCTAAGAATAAGAGCATGCTTAGCAACGTGTGTGTGTCTTAGCAGTGTTTATTATTACATATTTCAAACTAAGCCTATGTCTTAGCAATAAGTGATACTTTGTCTAAGCAACGACTATAATAACGGGCCTCAGTTATGTTCGTTATTGCATTTTATTACATTACGCTTACTTAGCCTCTGTCTTAGAATGTTACTTTGTCTAAGCCACGACTAAAAATTAAGGGTTTTGGCTTAGTATGTGTAAATAGTACTGTTCAAATCTCATACATCTGGACAAATGGACACGGGCAACTGTGAAACGT
Source organism: Apoda limacodes (assembly GCA_946406115.1). NCBI lineage: Eukaryota > Metazoa > Arthropoda > Insecta > Lepidoptera > Limacodidae > Apoda > Apoda limacodes. The sequence continues at coordinate 18,830,583 of OX291559.1, forward strand.
ACTATCTCCGAATTATTCTTTAGTGTTCGGAATTATCTTCCGAGCTTCTTTTGAACAAGAAACTATTATACGTGTATTATCTATCGGCTGGATTTTGATAATCTGCCAGCACAAATTCCTGAAATTTCAATCAACACAAATGCTTCACCCACTTGTAAGCTGGAAATTTCTGGCCTTTATGACAGACCTATTATGAAATTCTACTATTTTTTTTTTCATATAGTCTCTGGACTGGTTAATCGGATGTAAAAACGTCTTCTCGTTAATCGCGTATCTCCATTAATATCTCAGAATCATAACACGTGACTTTGTGAACAATACTTTTTAATACGACTTTTCTTCCCAAAAAAAATTATGAAATTAATTATTATTATAATTTTTTTTATAAGCGGCAACTACGATCTCCAGTGTGGGTCCTCGGAGGGCATACACATTTAATTGGTAGGTGTAACCATTCCTTATCTATGGTTAAATACCAAGTACATTTTGTTAAATGCTGCCTTGAGGTTCAGTAAGAAAGCAACTGCCAGAACAAAATTCTGATTCATCGGCAAAATAGATTGGCGACTTGCGAGCTATCCTTCTGGGGGCTTTCTGGTCGCTTGCCAAAGCTAACGAAGGGAAATTTTGCCAGTCGTCGTTACCACCACTGCGAAAGACCGATGGTGACTTGGCCCATACTGTTAAAGAGAAAGCCGATCTACTGGGCAGTCTCTTTGCCTCGAAGTGGAATATGAACGATGAAGTCGCTGTACCACCTACTATACCGTGGTAAGACCATGCCGGAAATCTCCATAACACAACGGGAGGTCCGGCGGACGTGGCTTTCTCTAGACGTTCATAAGTCGAGTGGGCCATACGGTATACCAGCTGTGGTGCTTAAGCAGTAGTCTTGTCTTATTCAGTGACTTAACTGATCGCTCCGTACTAGTACATTCTTTCAGATGTACTAGTACAGTATTCTAGTACTATTAGTTCAGTAGTACACTATGTAGTACGGATGAGCTAAAACATGTCAATTTTCATATCAGTCTGTATAATCCTACTACAAGACTCGATTAGCGAACATGACAGCATCGTACGTAGGTATTTTGCTTCTTATTTTTAGGTTACCAACCAAAACTTTAAAAACGAACCTTGGTATGACTTCGGCTTCTGTCTGTGTGTCCCAGCAGTATTTAATATTAATCTCGGTAAAAAGTAAAAGTGTATAAAATGTGGATTCGATATACGTGTGCGTATAGGAGTCTTTAGTTTGAAAACCTTGTTAAGGGTAAATAAGTTAACCATACAAAATTAATAGGCCATAATTTTCGCAGTTCCCTTAATTTAACTTTGTAGTAACGTTTTTAGTGTTATGAGTATTTTCTGAGCCAAATGTTGCTTCGTTTAGGCCTATCTGGTGCTATTTTAAATGTCTAAACCTAACACATAAAAAGTAAAAATCTTTAAAAAAAGGCCCAAACGTACTAGGTACCGCCACCAAAGCACTTATCAACATTAAACACTACATATAAATAATGAATGCAGTAACTTGAGTGACAGACAACTAATGAGCGTCAAGTGACAAGTATCAATGAAGTATGAAACATTACTGACTGAATTAATTCAGGTACTAGATTCACTTGTACGGTTCTTTCGTAAAATAAATTTTATGTTGTGGACCTTAAAGTTGTAATAAAAACAAGGCACGAAACGCTTAGGTCTTTTATTTCCTAGATTTCGCGGTCATAGTTCGGACGCGCATCCCGCTTTCACTCATGCGTCCATCGTAAAACAACTGAGATAGAAGTAAATGCTTTCCAGCGCTGAACGTAGCGCTGTGACCGAACGATTACGCCAAGCATTTGTTTCATTCTCTCTCTTCCATAGTTGGTTCCTTTGCTGTTGCACATGTCCGAAAAGAAAGAGACCGATTACGCTTAGGGAATAGTTCATTCTAGTGCAGTACCGGGAATTAATTCCTTTTCATTCATCATTCATGTAATGCACAAGACTATTAAGCAGTGTGCTCCTGTGTTATGTCCTGTACTCACGCGCCTCTTCGCGCTTTCCTACCACACTAGGCAATTTCCGTCTTCATGGAAGACTGCAAATGTGCACCCGGTGTCAAAAAAGGGCGATAGATCAGATCAGATTACAGGCCTATCGCTATTACCTCTCTCCTCTCCAAGGTGATTGAGCGTGTGATCAACACACAGCTTCTAAGATTCCTAGAAGAACACGACCTAGTCAGTGACCGTCAATATGGCTTTCGCCACGGTAACTCGAATGGTGACGTTCTTGTGTATCTCACACACCGATGGGCACTAGCCATTGAGAGTCAGCGGGAGGCATTGGCATGTAGCCTGGACATAGCGAAGGCGTTCGATCGGGTCTGGCACCGGAGTCTTCTATCGAAGTTGCCATCTTACGGAGTGCCCGAGGGTTTGTGCAAATGGGTGGCTAGCTTTTTATCCGGCAGACGCATACGAACCGTAGTTGACGGTAGTTGCTCTGATAGCATGGACATTAATGCTGGTGTCCTGCAAGGCTCTGTGCTGCCTCCCAAGCTGTTTCTGCTTCCTATCAACATCATGCATTGCTATGCAGATGACAGTACTGGAGACGCTTATTACACGGGTCGTGCAAACATTCCTCGTTCCGTTGTGGAGGAAAACCGCGGAGAACTTGTGTCTCAAATCGAGACCACACTGTCCAAGGTCTCTGACTGGGGACGGGTAAACTTAGTCCGATTTAACCCTACAAAGACACAAGTCTGCGCGCTCACCGCTAAGAAAACCCGATTCACTGTGGTCCACACACAATTCCAGAATGCTCCCCTCTCCATCTCCAAGAGCATTGGGATCCTTGGTGTTGACATCTCCAGCGATGTTCAGTTCCGAGATCATTTACAGGATAAGGTGAAGCTGTACCTGTGTGTGTTCTACCGCTTGTACAATAAGATGTGTTCTGAGGAATTGATCGAAATGATGCCCACGGCTACTTTCTTCCATCGCACCGTTCACCACCAATTCATTCTCAAACTTTGGAACCGAAATGGTCGCGTACAGTGCGGTTTCAGAGAAACGTCCTCCCGCGAACGCTTGTGTTGTGGAATGAGCTCCCTGCCAAAGTTTGCTCTAAGGACTGCAGTATGGGGTTCTTGAAGAAAGAAGTTATTGGATTTTTGAAGGGTCAGCCACGCGCGAGTGATACTTCTGGTGTTGCGAGCGTCCATAGGCCACGGTGACCGCTTACCATTAGGCGGACCTTGTGCTTGTTTGCCACCTTAGTGGTATAATAAAAAAAAAACTACGCGACGCAGACGTACCGTTCTTGTAATCATTTTTTTTTACGATATCTGTGTTTATTAAGAAGGAGATAAGACGATGGAGCGTGTGATCAACACACAGCTTTTAAGATACTCACCTAGAAAAACAAGATCTAGTCAGCGACCGTCAATATGGCTCCGTGTATCTTTATAAAATTAAGGTCCACCGTTTCAATTTTCATAGCTACACAAAATACTGATATATTATTTATTAATATTAAAATGCTGCGACACACTTCAACTTTATTGACTTGACATTTTTAAAAACAATAGAAGTAAGTCGATTGCCACTTGCAAATTTTTATTTTACAGCTTTAACTTATACCCTACATTCAAAAGCACTGCACTAAATGACCTGGGGGTGCCACGGGTCTAAATTCAAGTTCCCGTGGCACACTCAGGGGGGGGCCTCTAGGGGTACCATGGGTCCGGAATAGTCGATTAGTCGGCTAGTCGGCAAATACCATAGTCGGCCCATCTGTAATAAAATACATACAATGTCCGTGGCTTAAAAAGTGATTAATTACTTAATTCAAATCTATGAAATAAAAAAAAATAGTTAAGAATTTGCATAACTCACTGGCTATATATTATTAAATATGCTTTTTCGACAATGATAAATATCAATAAATGATAACGTGTTTCAAGCAAAACGATGTTTATAAGTAAAACATGCGTGTAAAAAAACTAATTACCTATATTGACGACTGTATTGACAATAATAAAAATAGTTTAGGTAATTTTGCCGCGAATTCGCCGCGTTCAAATCTCGATTTCTTTTTTTCCTTTTTTAATTAATTTACCTAATGGTGCATTCTTTTTGTTGACCGAAGTTTAAATAAAAATTGATGAGTTATCTCTTATCGGGATTAAAAGTTTTCGGGATTTGAATGATGATTTAATGAAAGATGACTTATATGTTATCATGTTCATAACCTAGCCATAAAACTTAGCTCTGCTGTGTATGCGATCAAGAAAATAAGACAATTGACCGTTTTCAACACTGCAAAAATAGTATATATTAGCTATTTCCATAGTTTAATGACATATGGTGTCTTATTGTGGGGTAGCGCTGCTGATGTAAATACAATATTTGTGTTACAAAAACGGGCAATTGGTGCTACATATTTACAAATTAGAATCTAGGATATCTCTGAGGGATAGGTTTAGGCTTCCCTAAACTGTGTGTAAAAGTGACTTTAGCGTCGCAGCACATATATAAGAATCTTTTGTATGAACATGAAAATATCAATAGTTTTAGCAAGAAAAGTGACGTTCACAAAGTAAATACTAGAAGTAATAAATAATAGTTTAAAAAAACTAAAAAACACGCTTTTTATAGAAAACCGAACTAAAAAATAGAAAATAAATTTTAATGAATTGAAATTAAGAAAATAGTGTTAAAAATTTCAATGAATATAAATTAATAATAGTGTGAATAAAAAAAAAATATTTTATTTTAAAAAAAGCGTGGGGTGCTTTATAAGATATTATCGAAATGATAATCACTCTACTCATATCTGTCAATAAAATATTTTTCTTGCCGGTTTTCAAAAAATAGTATTTCATACCTTTGACGATTCAAAAGTGAAAAGACTTAATTTGAATAAAAATTTTGACTTTGAATATTAGGTGGGCTACTGAGCTACGATCAGCTAACAAGCATTCAAGCAAGTACCAAAAAAAATTAACAGATGGCCATACTTTGTATGTACTTTGAATTGTAGATCCGATTAATTTGTATAATATACAAATAAAATTAGATAAGAAATAAATGGAGTTCACCTGCAGGATTTAATTGTAAGTAATTAAAAAATATTTATTTAGAGGAAACAAATTGAACAAAATTTGTCCGATTATAAACATTAAAAAAACCGAACCTAATTTAAAACCTCATTTATATAGCCATTTGTAACAACGTTAACTAATGAGAAACGTAATTTGAATTTCACGTTTTGTGTTTTATGTGTGGCAGTAGTCTTTATTCGTTTATTTTTATGTTTGTATACAATACGAAACAAACAGGTACTTGGTTATTTTACTGAAATTAAACTAACGATAAACTGCGATACGTAACGTGGAAACTGGGAGCCAATTCTCACGCGATCGAATTGATGACGAATTCGGAATAAAGTACGAATTTAAACTTTTCTCGAACGAAAATGTAGTTAAGCAATTCTGGTAATGTCGAATCCGACATTTCTCGAACGCAGGCCGCTCGATCTGCTTCGAGTGGTCGGGAACGTTCGAGACTACATCTCGCATTCGAATCATGACAAATTTAGTTCAAAATGATTGGGTTCTAAACATTTATTCTACTCTTAGCGTATACTATATGCTTTAAAATCTAAAATAAATGCCTAAAATGTAGGTCAGAGTAATTAAAAGGGCGGAAAAAACAGACATATTTTACCAAATATGATATTTTTTTATCTTAATTCCTTTCATAATACATTATTAGTCTTTCTCAATTGATTGATTGGCTGATTTTCGCAATAATCAAAGTCGCCCATGACAATAATATTCTTCTATTTCTATTGATTTCCATCACAACAAACACTAGTACATCACATTCACTGATAAAAATGTTTGAGGTCCGGCGCTGCCATCTTTAGTGCTGCGTAGTATTTTGATAATACTAGGTGGTAATTTCATGTGAGAAAAATTTAATAAACACAATTACACCTTTGAAAAATAAAAATAACTTTAAATTCTCAACCAAATAAACAAATAAAACACTCAACAAAAACATTCCGTTTAAAGATTTTAGCAATTTCTTGAAATAGGGATATAGTTTACAAACTTAGTTATACTTATTTTATTTCCTTATTAATAATGATAAAACACAAGTAAAATGTTGCTTCAAACATTTTGTAGTCACTGAAACCTTTTTTAATATATCAAAAGAGGCATATTAGAGTAGGCGTTTTTAAAAACGTTCTAACACTGTGCAACGGAACGCACCTCTTAGCGTAACCGGTTCACAATGGCAACATTTCACCGCTTCGAACGACATTTTGTTCGAAGGTTGTTTCAATTCATAGTGAGAATACAGCAAACGAGAAAATAATGGCGAAGATCGAAATTTTGCAGTCGAGATAATCTCTAATACGAGATTATCTCGGATGAAGTGAGAATTAGGTGCGTGACAGAATCTCTCGAAATCATATACACAAGTTACCTATCTCAATATGAGTTGTGTTTGTGTTTTATATTTTGCTGTTCTGTCTAAAAATAAACTATTATCTAATGTAAGTGATGTATTACTGTGTAAGGTAATTTATTATACATATGGTAGTACTAGAGCGACGCCTTTACCTATCCAAGTCACATACATAAAAAAAAATTTGGAAAATCCAAAAGTGCACGCCACATAGCGGTCATTCACATTTAAAAAAAAAATTCTAAAACAAAAACTCAAGTTTTTTAAAATAAAATAACAAATAAGGTGAGGAAAAATATACTATCAAATAAAAATAAAATATATATATATAGATATACAGTATACAGTGGTATATTAGTTTTTTATAAATTATAGTTAAACGACAGTACTTAGAACGCTAATATTAACTAGGAATCAGCACAGTGTAATACTTTATATATTAAAAACAAAAGTAGTCCGGTAAGATGAATTTTTCGACCAATTTCTCTGCCACATACATGGTCACATAAACACAGACTCACGGACGTCCAAGAATGATTAGTTTTAATGTTATTATTTATTTATTATATTAAACAAATTAATTGTTTATAAAATGTACCATATGTGCTAGACAGATTATTTAACTTCATATTAGTGCACTCATATTATCCTGTAAGTGTTATATTAAAAAAAAAACGTCATTTAAGTTTCGAAAGACTGGGTTTTTTGACATGTCGAGAGTAAAGCACTACCTCACCGCTCCGCTTATGAGGCGTGCAATAAACAAGGAAAATCCCTTTTTTTAAGAACGTTCCCGTTATGCATTAAAGGATTGTTATTGGATTCCTTTTTTAAAAAATTCTAACCTTTTAATTCAAAAGACCTTAAGGTCGATAATTCAGAACAGTACCAATTTCAGTTGTAAGACATTTATTAATATTCTATTAATATTTATATACCACTAGCTTTCGTCTGCGGCTCCACGCGCCCTTAATTCGGTAATCGGTGTAGGATTTCAATGGCAATCCCTCAATTAAAGCAAAAAAAAAAACTACTTTTTCAAGTAGCCTATGTCCTTTCTCGGTATTCAAACAATCTCTATGCCAAATTTCACCTTAATCGGTTCAGCAGTTTAGACGTAAAAAGGTATCAGACAGAGAGACAGACAGAGTTACTTTCGCATTTATAATATTAGTATGGATCTGATTTTGTCTATTAAAACCATACTAATAAAATAAATGTGAAACGAGTTTGTTGCTTTGTTTGTTCTCACTTCACGGCCGAAAAAACGTATGTACAGTAACAGGAAGGCTTAACATGTACATTAAAAAATGTGTAGTCGTTAGGTCAATAAGCCATTAGGGAAAAAAAACCAGGGTCGACCAAAAAACGTATGTGTTTGCGGTTTGTGAGGATTGTTAATTATGTACATCTAAAATATTGTATTGGTTAAGGGCCCTGTAGCAGCTACAAATAATTAGCGCCGCCATTACAAACTATTTACTAGCTTTTGCCCGCAGTTCCACCCGCCCTAAATTCGGTTATCGGTGTAGGATTTCAACGGCTACTCCTCAATTATAGAAGAAAACCCACACTTGACGTTTGCAAGTAGCCTATGTTTCGCGACTTAAAATATCTTCATGCCAAATTCTTAATCGCTACTGCAGTTCAAGCGTGAACAGGTAATTTTCTGCCTTACTTTCGCATTTATAATATTAATATAGATTTACTCTTCGTACAAAGCATATTTCCAAAATGTACTACATAGAATTTATGACTCTAGATATTATCTTCATTTAGAATTTTTTATATTGTTGCTAAAACATATCTGTGAGCTTGAAATTAACTTTTCAGCAAATACTGGCCACTTTTAGCAAAAATGCCAAACAACATTCACAGATGTGTTTCAGAACAACACAAAACCTTTTTAAAATAGCTTATGACGCGCTATATAGCGCTAGGTACATAGCTGCTATATGCGCAGTAAGTCGCTAAAGCATCAGCCGTTTTTTTTTTTTTTTTAATACCACTTAGGTGGCAAACAAGCTTACGGTCCGCCTGATGGTTTGCGGTCACCGTAGCCTATGGACGCCTGCAACACCAGGGGTATCACTTGCGCGTTGCCGACCCTTCAGAAATATAATAACTTCTTTTTTGAAGAACTCCATACTGTAGTCCTTGCAGCAAACCTTGGCAGGGAGCTAATTCCACAACTTAAGCGTTCGCGGGAGGAAGTTTCTCTGAAACCGCACTGTACGCGACTATTTAGGTTCTAAAGTGTGAGAATGAATTCCCTGCCGATGGCGAGCGGTGTGATGGTAGAATGTAGCCGTGGGAATCATTTCGAACAATTCCTCAGAACACAACCCATTGTACAAGCGGTAGAACACAAAGTCAAAGTCAAAGTCAAAAATGGTTTATTCAAATAAGGATTTTACAATCACTTTTGAATCGTCAAAGTTATAAAATATTATTTTTTGAACCCTCCCACCTTCCCGCCGGTTCACAATGTTGTTGATTTCTACTTAACTCGATAGTTACTCTTTTAAAAACACTATCAATAATACAAATAAACTAAAATACAATTAATGTTTTAAATAAAAATTCCTAATTTATAAATAGCACGAATTGCCCTTTTTTGTAACAAAAATATTGTATTTACATCAGCAGCGCTACCCCACAATAGGATACCATATGTCATCAAACTATGGAAATAGCTAAAATATACTATTTTTGCAGTGTCGACATCGGTCAATTGTCTTATTTTCTTGATCGCATACACAGCAGAGCTAAGTTTTTTGGCTAGGTTATGAATATGAGGACCCCATTGAAGTTTGGAGTCCAGCGTTATGCCAAGGAAGACTGTTGAATTAACAAGTTCTAATTGCTCGCCATTAATATTAATACATGTCTGTCTCTGACTAACATTTGGTAATGTAAATTTAACACATTTGGTTTTTTTTTCATTAAGTAACAAATTATTAGCGTTAACCAATTTACAATTTTAGAAAGGGCATCATTTAATTCATTATAACATGTCTGTCGTCTCTTAACTTTAAAAAGCAAAGAGGTGTCATCAGCAAATAAGACAATGTCATGGTTTTTTACATTATATGGGAGATCATTAATGTAAATAAGAAATAGAAAAGGACCTAAAATTGAGCCCTGAGGGACTCCTATAGTGACTGCTGATCCCGGAGATATTTCACCGTTGACATCTATTTTCTGTACTCTCCATATAGGATGTCAAAAGGTCGAGAGCTTTGCCTCTAATATCATAGTGATGTAGCTTCCTGATGAGATTTTCATGTTGAACACAGTCAAATGCCTTAGATAAATCACAAAACACTCCAAGGGCGTCATGCGAATCCTCCCAGGCATTATATATATTTTTTAATAGTGCCACTCCTGCATCGGTTGTGGAACGGCCTTTCATAAAGCCAAACTGTTTACTACTAAGTAGCTCATTAATACAGAAATGGCTTAACATTTGACAAAGTATGATTTTGTCAAAAACTTTACTGAGTATAGGTAGTATTGAAATAGGCCGAAAATTATTAGGACCGGTTGAACTACCTGATTTAAAAAGAGGTATAACTTTGCTAAGTTTCATCTCATCAGGAAACACACCACTATCAACACAACTATTAAATATAATGGCTAAGGGTTGTGCTATAACATGAATAATTGAATTTATAGTTTTTACAGAAAGTCCCCAAAGGTCTGTGGTGTTTTTAATTTCTAATGTTTTAAATGTATTAATGATATCCGTAGGACTAATGTTTTTAAATACAAAGGGAACTTTACATTCAGGAACACTAGTTTTTAATAATTTTTCTGCTAAGATTGGACTTGAGTTTAGATGTTCAGTTGTTTTGAATGGGATATTCCTAAAAAACTGTTCAAAGGCAACTGCTACCTCAGAATTTGTTTTAAAACTAGCATCATCTACAATCAACTCAAAGTCCTGACAAGAATTCCTAGCTTTACCAGTTTCATTATTTATTATGTTCCATGTAGTTTTTATTTTATTTGTTGAATTTTTTACTTTATGTCTGAGGTGAATTGCTTTTGCAACAAGACAGACCTTTTTAAAGGTTTTTGAGTATTTTTTTAAATATTCCCTAAATATTTGGCTATTATTATATGTTTTTTCTTTATATAATTCATACAGTTTACGCCTACTTTTATGAATACCTGGGGTAGCCCATTCACTAAAACTAAAGCGACTGGAAATAAGTTTCTTTTTTGCAGTAAATATTTTATTATACTCTGTAGTAATAGTGTCAAGAACAGTATTGTACATATCGTTTGGGTCGCCATTATAAAGAGCCACACACAGAGACGCAAAGTCTCTCCTCAGACTTAAGGGCTCGATACCGCAAGTGAGTTTGGAATCGTCGACAATTCTCACAGCCCGTCGTTGAATCGAGTCAAAAGGGCCAAGCTGGTATCCGGGTGCACCCGCCCAGAGATGGCAGCAGTACTCCATATGGGGCCGAACTTGGACTTGTCGAGTACACCAAGTTTTTTGGACGCCAGCTTCACCTTATCTTGTTAATGATCTCGGAACTGAACATCGCTGCAGAAGTCAACACCAAGGATCTCAATGCTCTTGGAGATGGAGAGGACAGTGCTCTGGAATTGTGGGACTAAAGAGAATGGAGTTTTCTTAGCGGTGAAAGCGCACACTTGTGTCTTTGTAGGGTTGAATCGGACCAAGTTTACCCGTCCCCAGTCAGAGACCTTGGACAGTGTTGTCTCGATTATTACTAATCTATTACCTGATGACGTTGATCAACACTGGTTGACAGCACAAAGAAAGAAACATTGCGTTTAACAGATAGAGTCAACGCAACATGACGTAGCAGATTACCAAAGGATGTCATACGTTGAGCACCTTATTATACTATTGGAACATATCACACCGCCCACCATCGGCACGGAATTCATCCTCACACCTTAGAACCTAAATGGTCACGTACAGTGCGGTTTCAGAGAAATGAGCTAGGATTTGAAATGGGCTCCCTACCATGGTTTTCTCTAGGGACTACAGTATGGGGTTAGTTAGTTATTAGGTTTGTGAAGGGACGGCAAAGCGCGAGTGATACCCCTGGTGTTGCAAGCGTTCATAGGCTACCTTATTGGCAGTCAGTCAGATATTACTGCTGCGAACATGTCAAGGAAACCGGTGTTTATTCTATAGAAGTCTAGACATCCCGAGAGAGTAACGCTTAGTGACTAGTTGGGCAATACATTAATAAGGTGCAGGATTTGATCCAGACACGTCAGGTCGTCTACATGGTACTGTTATATCCTGTACAATCGCCTCGTGGTCTCGGAGTTCTGCTGAAGCTGCATACATGGTCGCCGCATATTGGGCAGTTGTGCCCATATTATCAGAATCATTTATTATTTTCTTGGGCCAGTTTTGAAGGTGATTTGATTCAGCCTGCTGGATATTTAGATGAAGTATGTTTAGACATAGAAAATAATCGATATGGTACTGATTTCGGGGTCATACATTTGGTGAAGAATGTTTATTAATGTGAACATTGTGAACCTATTGGTCGTCATTTCGATTTTGTCGATCCTAGGTTTTTATGACCATACATTTTCCTGCCATTATCATTCGCACAGAAATAGTTAAAGAGACAGAGAGGTACAACTACATAGGGAACTGTTTATTCTGAAAATATCAATAGTTACCGCAGAAATAACTGTAACCAAATTCCACGGTGGACGAACTATAGATACAGCTATAACTTGCTATAGCAAACTACCTATGTATAATAAAGGAGTTGTTTTTAAAATGGCAGCCCTATAACCCTATTTAACACAAGCAGAGCTACGGGTAAAAGCTAGTATGTTACAAGTGGTTTATTAGCGGGATTGAAATTGAGCGTCGAGAATAGTTCCTCTGACAAATTAGAATTCTGTCCGGTTCTCTAGACCTAGTTTCTAGGTCACGAGAGGTTAGATGTATTTCTATACGATTTGTCCCGAGAACGTGAGACTGAGTGAAGAATTCTTGCAATTAACTTCCTGATATCGTCTTGTAAACGCATATTACAAATTTAATTACCACACGATAGCTTTGAACAGTTTTTTAGAGCGTCTGGAATTATTAGTGGTCTTATTTTGAACCAGAATATAAACTCAAATCTTGTGTTAGGTAGTACATGGTGGCTCAGTGGGGGTAATGACCTACTGAATCAAGCAGCGTGAATTCAAACCCTGCGCAAGACAAACATATTTTATGTGATGATCATGTATTTTTGTCTTGAGTGTTTTCTATGTACAACACGCGAGTGATACCGCTGGTGTTGCAAGCGTCCATAGGCCACGGGGACCGCTCCAAAAAAGAAAAATGCCTTTATAACCAAAAATATGTCATATACCTTATAAATGCTTATTAAAAGAGTATTTGGCTCAAATGGTTATCATTCTTATAATTTAGTCATATAAACTTTATTAAACCTTAATAATATGACTACAACGTCTCTTAAGTAAGGTTGTCCTTATAATTACTTTAAAAAATTGCTTATAAGCCATATCATTTTGAGAGCTTTATTGAAGGTTTTTAAAATTCTATTTTATCTTATTAAAGCATTACTTAGGGTTCCTATAACGCTTTCTACCTTATAAAAGTTATTTAGAAGATATTTATATAGTAAATGAATACTTGTTGTTTATATGACCTTAAAAAGTGTTTAAGTAATCAGTGATTACTAATAAAGTCATTATAATAATATTATTCTTGAGACTGTTTTATTATAATGATGACATTTTAGTGAAGATCCATTGCTTTTGTGGGGAACAAGGAAACTGATAAAAGTAAAAGTGGTTCCGTACAAAATTCTTTTCTGCCACATCCAAGTACTGTACTGACTGTACTAATTGTTATATAGATACTCTTAGAATAAATTTCCCTAGTTTAAATTGTCGTTGGTTTCCCAAAAAAATAAATTTTATTCGAACACATGTACATATTTGAGTTTTTCTTGATGAATAGATAACCCCAAAATTATTCAATATGGAGATAGTATGACATTTAATATGATTTATAAATGTCTTAGTTTTGTAAACATCTTATTGCCATTGTGTAAATAGCTTTTGCCTTTGTAGCAGCAAAAGCAAAGACAAGACCAAATATTTAACTGCATTTGCCACACACCACAGCCCTAATTCAAAAGGGTGTTTAGAATACATCAAAAACCATACCTCACATTCTCATAAAAATAAATTCCCACACAATTTTCATAATAGAACATGCAAAATAACAGCTTCAAAATAATAGTTAAAAACAGTTTACAAACAAGTGATTGCATAATTCTTACGTTTGTTGTAAAAAAATGCCGTTCTAAACGATATAGATTGGCGAAAATTATCCTCTTAAACGATTTTAAAACAGCTGCAATAAGTTCAATAACCTTATTAAATGTCTCTTTACTGCAATTATAAGAACATTGCCCTATTAATACATTTTATTTTGGCAATTGAAAGACCTAATATACTTATTGCTAGCTATATTAAAACATATATAGGGACTATTAGTTTATAATAAAGCAGCAATATGGTTGATATAAGGTTTGTGCCCTTGTAAAATTACACCAAAACCGCGTTTATAAGCGATAAAATAGCTTTAATAATAATATTTATTTTGACTTTATAAGCTGTTATGTAGCTAGTTTTTGCTAGTTGGGCTTACCATCAGGCGGACCGTAGGCTTGTTTGCCACATTTGTGATATTAAAATACATATAATATGTATGTTACAAAAAATATATGTATTGGTTTTCGTTGTCTGGTATCCATAGTACAAGGGTTGCTTAGTTTGGGACAAAAACATATATTAATTATTTACATACATATTACTGTATAAGCTACTTTAGTACCTACGTATCGCAGTATATTTCCATACTAATGTGTTTTTAAAACACGATACTGATATACGTATTGTGGTATGATGTTACGATACGGTTATTCTGTTTTTGTGCAAAATTAGTCACCTTAACTTAAAAATAACGCAGGTCAGTAATCTCATCAGTGAATGCCTACTAACCCAAAAAGTGTTGTCATCATTACGTGATCGAGAGGTTGTTAGGTAGTGGAGTGGTATGTACAAATCTGTGCAGTCTTATTCGGTGTCGCTTGCGGTCCGCTCACGCTCACTTTCGCTGTCGACCGATAAAACACGCGCTTCCGCGCTCGCAAAAACTTCTAACAGTTTGCGTAATTGGAGCCCTTTTGTATATAGATTCCAGGGTCATGAGATTTTCATAAACAAAATATTATTTGAATAATATCATTAAGATTCAAACATAAAAATTTACGTGATTGAAAATATCATTATCGTCTTTTAATTTTTTTTTTTTTTTAAGTTTGCAATTCGTTATTTAAAATAACTACAATTATATATTAATTATACTTACCATTTTCTAACCTAAATTCATTTTGAGGAAAGGATTCTGTTATAAATTGTAAATAAGTTTTGTTTAGGTGTTTATTAAGTATTTTTAACTATGAAAACAGAAAAATTGAGCACCTGACTCAAATCTAAGATAGTTTAAATTACTAGACTTATATAAAAGTTAAATTTATGAAACATTTAAAACAGTCCCTTATCATGTATCTTATACTTGCTTTAATTACATTTGTCTGACCATTAGTAATTTTTGTTCCACACATTTAGATATTCAAAGTGTGACCAAAACGATTCAGTGATCAAACTTCAAACAGCGTAATTGATTATTAAGTGACTAAACAATAGTGACGCATATTATTTTGTATAAATAAAACTGTACAACTGCATCAATATTAAATTAGTGACTTACACTTTGTGCTATCGTGTTTAACTTCTTTTACAATTTTGGGTACTTGTGCAACACATTTTTGTGTACTTGTAGACACTTGATCACTTGTTTAAAGCTTTTTTACTTTGTGTAACACTTCTGTGCTCTTGTGTTACAAGTTTGTTACAAAAAATACTTTGTGCGACACTTTTGTGAACTAGTGTGACACTTGTGCGACACTTTTGTAAACTCGTGTGACACTTGTGCGACACTTTTGTGCGCTAGTGTAAAGTGCGTGACTATGTTCGTGATCCTTGCGTTCATCGGAGTGCGATTCGCGTTGCAAGTGTCGCGTCAGAGCGCGCTCAACCTGGCGGATGAGTGCTACACTAGAAAGTAAAGATTAATTTCATTAACTAATTTAATTTAATTTTTAATTGAGTAATGTTTCATGTGGTACACTTTACTTTAGCTTTTTGTTTTCTTTTATAATAGAAACAGATAAAAGTCTATCTAAAGATAAGATACAGTTTCGTACTTATTAACGTTACTTACCTACTTCCAAAAAGGATGGGACAGAATGTCCCCACCGACCAATGACGACTGGATGTATCGTCAAAAAACTTTTTTTAGAACTGTTATTTGTTACTGTAAATGAAAAAATCGTGATGAACGTATGTAAAGTCCACAATCCGAACTGGGCCCGCGTGTGGACAGTGGCCCAAAGCACCCTCGGTGAGGTAGCTGATGAGCAGTCAGTCTGAAATCTTTCTTCTTAAAGAACCCCATACTGTGAAAGGTGTCTACGGTACTGACTTATGCATAGCAAGAGATTTTTAAATGTCTGGTCGTTATCGGTCAGTGGGGACTCGTTCAATGCATTTTTGCCCGATCTCCTTTTAAAGTCCTTTTTTTATTTAAGTAAAATGTATGCTGTTAATTAAAATTTTGATAAAGTTAATTATGAAAACATATGAATGATTTATGGCCCCACGGTAATATTGTGAATCTACCATTTAAATTGTAACTAACAATTTTTATCAAAATTGTATTACGTATTACATTAACAGGTTTTAACTATTTAAAATATGCTGTTCAGTTTATTACTTGTAACGTGTACGAAATAATAATAATAAAACTATTAAAAATACGTAAATTTTACTTTCTCCAATAAATTTTTAAGTAAAGCCTGCCTATATTTACAATAGTCTGAAAATTTACATAGCACTGTTTAGTTTTCATACATTTATTTCTTAAATGTACTCATACAAGATTATCTAAATAGTCATTTTGCTACTGGGTGATTATCTATGTGCATTTGACCCAACAATGACTTTGAGTTTTACATGCTTAGCGTCGGACAGGTGTGTAAAACCAGCGGCCCGTTCCAATTAAAAAAATGACTCATATTCTTGTATAAAAGTCTTTTAATCAAAAAAAACGCTTAAAGTACTTTTTGATTTTTAATATATATTCTTATATGTATAGTACGAGATAGAAATAGTTACAAATTCGGACTAATAATCACTAGAAGTAAAGAAAAATATTACTACAGTGGATGCAATAAGGTTTTTTATGAGGTTTTACTGCCCACTGATACTCCGATCTTTATCCGTATGGTCCAACAATGACTTTGAGTTTGATATACCTGGTTCCATACTAATATTATAAATGCGAAATTAAGTCCGATTAAGATGAAATTTGGCATGGAGACAATTGATTCGTGTGAAAGGACATAGGCTACTTCAAAACGTCAAGTGTGACTCGGTTTTTTTAATACGATAACCGAATTTAGGGCGGGTGAAACCGCGGGCAAAAGCTAGTAGGATATATATTATAGTGCTAGTGGTTGACTCCGCAAATAAATCGCCTATATACCGCAAAATATTTTACTTTAGTAAATAGTACTATTAACGTATCTTTGTGATTAGAAGATACATATGAGTGTGTGTGTATGTAAGTAATAGTATGTACTAGTAGTTTGTAATAGTATGTACGTCAGCTTTTTTTGGGGTCGCATAACATGAGAACTAATTGATCAATATGCTTCATCGGTTCTTTAACACTTGGACTTGAATTCTTTGTCCACATTGTTCTAAACAATTATTCGATTATCGATGTAAATATAAAAAATCTAGGATCCGCTTTAAAGTTGACATTTTAACCTCAGCGATGTAATATTGAGCCACAGGAAGCAGCTAACTATCGCCGCTTTCGTACCAACAGGGCGTAATAAAAAAACATTCCATCGAACGTAGAGCCTCTCTTCCTTTCTTAAAGTGTCCGTTAAGAATGTTAATAACGAAAAAAATAATTAAAATTAGCTATAAGCTATTTTGGAACCTTTTTTATTGTTTAGAATATGTCTAGGAGTGTCTGATAGCACTTGTATTAGTGGCCTGGTGGTGGTCTAGTTTTTTTTTGGTGGTTAATATTTTTCTTTTAAAGTTCTCAGAAAAGGCCAGGTCAGGAGTACTCGGAGCCGTAGGAAATGTATGAAAGCATTGATGCGTATAGATGAGGCAAGAGAGGTATGCCAGGATCGTAGCAAGTGGCAGTCTTTGGTATCTGCCTACCCCTCTCGGAAACAGGCGTGATGTTATGTATGTATGTTAATATTTTTGAAATAAGCTTTGTAAAATGTTGAAAATCACAATGTCTTAACGCGGTGCTAGGTAGTTGCTTACCTCTGAATCAAAAGTAAATGAGCATAGATATGCCGACAGTGCAAGACTTTATGGGTTCCTAATTTGACTATGGAACTTTAAAAACCCGGTATTAAAACAATGTCTGTACTTTCAGTTATAAAAGTTATTTGTTTCAACGGTTACTATGCAATGTAGTGTATATGCAATGAAGGTCAAACTTCAACAACTTGTTCAATGTTTGAATAATAAATAATAATATATTCCGCAAAACTTGTTTTAATGAATATATAAATAAATACATTTACTTATTTGCGCCATATTGAAATGGTTTTCGTCACAATATTGTATTGTGAAATTGGATGTTCTTATGAAAATTATTTAATTTTTGGACCGACATTCAATGATGTATGTTTCTTCACATATTTTATGTACTCAACTTGATTGCTACAGATAAATTATTGTACCATAACACATCTTATTTAGTTAATTCGCTTTGAGAAACTTTTGCAAGACGGAACCTAGTTTTTTAATGTTTAATGACCAAAATTTGATAAGCAGGACAGTTTGAAATGACTTCAGTGTCTGTCCGTCCGTTTGTTGGTCAAGGGCATTCTTTTTTGATTTTGATACGTTGGGCCCCTTTATGATCTTTTTACGCCCCATATAGGGAGTTGCGGCCCAATGCTTGGAAAGTAAATAGTACAAAATTTATAAGTTTGTTAAAGCAGTTTTTTTTCTATCCCGCTTATACGTGCTTTAACTGCGAGGGTTCCGTTAAAGATAGGCAGTATTTCGGGACAAACTTAACTTTGCTTTTAGACAACTGTTGTCCCAATACATCGAAATAGGTCGCGGTTAGTTTAGCAACTGCAAATAAGTCTATAATCGCAAAAAAAAAAATTTTTTCTGCGATACAACAACAAATTTACGGTTTTAGATTTTTTTCCTTTATTTGTGCTACACGGCATTGCTTTTTGTCAAATTGATGATCATCGTGATTCTAGGTCAACGCGAAGTGCCCCATAGGTTTTGATTCATTTGGGTCACAATATACGACAAAAACTACCGTATTTTGGGCATATTTTTTTTCACATTAACTTAGAAGCTTGATTTTTTTACAACTTTAAGTTACCGTAGACTTTAATATTTGATATTAATTTCAACTTGATACCTCCACGAGTTCTTAAGTCAGATGCACTGACAAACATTTTTTTATGTGTTATATCTACAGATCTTGTTTCGTGTGAAATTTCGTAATTCTAGAACAACGGGAAGTACCCCATAGGTTTTATTTATTTGTGAATTCATGCCAAAATATGCGACGAAGAGGGCCGTATTTCGGAACATAAGTAATTGATTTTACAGCTTTAACGGACCTTAGTATTTGATAATAATTTCAACTTGATACCTTTACGAGATTTTGAGAAAAAGGGTCTTGACAGACAGACAGACAATCGGGAAACAAAGTGATCCTATAAGAGTTCCTTTTTTTCTTTCTGTGGTACGGAACCCTATAAACCACAACGACATTACCGCTCTCAGAAGAACATTCTCGAAGTATGCAACCGCAAAAGCTAAAAAAACATGCCCTTCGTATTAATATTTACGAATTAGTAACAACTAATGACCTTATCATCACCTTCCTTCCTTATCATTATCACTCCTCAGCAGCCTAGTTGGTAGTGTGGCCGGCTTCTGTTCAGAGGGAGTGGATTTGAGTCCTGCACTAAACAAACATTTGCGTTTGTCTTGAGACTGATGTATTTATGTATGATATGTATGTATATACAAAAATGTAATATATATGTTATTTTTATTGTTGTCAGGTATCCATAACACAAGCTTTGCTTACTTTGGGGCCAGATGGCGCTGTGTGTATAGTCTAAAAATATTTATCTATTATTATTTATTTATTTATTATATAATTATCATACGTTTCCAATGTTGGGGCACGGCCTGACCTCACCGAGGGCGATTTGTTTATACATAATACACACTAGGTGCGGATTGTCGACTACACACGTACGACATACGTCTTTTTTCTTTGACGTATGCAGGTTTCCTCACGATGTTTCGTTCACCAAAAAGCCAGTGGTGCGAATATTCATCGCAATTACTCGTAAACAGTGTCATTATGTGGTAAAACAGGTGATAAGATATTATTATATATTAGATATTAACTCCCACGGGCTTTTTCATTCTCACTTTATTTTCTCTAAGCAAATCGTGCGTTCATAGAACCCTTGGGCGGTAATGATTCTATCAAGTATCAAGATTTATAAGAGCTGTGACCTGACCTACAAGTTTTAACTTCAAGTTTATTTATTTATTCACCTTAAATATTTATTTATTATCTCGCAAAGGTGATGAAAAACATTGTGTAAGACGGGCGGTACGGAAATTACAAACTCGAGTCATTAAAACCTTGTAAATAGCCTCTCGTTAGTAATCTTCTCCTTACCATCCACAATGTACTATTATATTATTAATTTTTCTAAGCATGCTATAGGTAACTATTAAACGCAAAAGCGATTTTGTCGTATGTAGTTATTTAAGTAGGTAGTTAACACATTTTAACATACCAGGTACAAAAAATTTGGAGGTTATTATTAATTCCTCGGCTTGTTTTTCTTATATAAATATGTTCCGACGGCATAACTTCGTTGTCTGTAAACCGGTTTGACGATTTTTATAGCTTATTATCACTTATTAATTGTACATTTATAGCTACTTAGACTATCTACTCAAGTACGTTTAGTATTGCGTGAAAAAAAACTGATTTTGACAGTTCCGTATCTAAAACCGAACCTTCTATTGAATCGTTATATTTGACCGATTTGTTTGATAATTTTTGGGTTGAGGGTTTTACCATACACGGTGAAAACTAAATCCTTGCTTCGTTATGTAGGGTTCGTAGTGTGTTAGTTCGTAATGTCCGTTAGTTTGCAGTGTCCTTTAGTTCGTAGTGTCCGTTAGTTCGAAATGTCCGTTAGTTCGACAATTTTAGGGTTAGAACCGAATGTTTAAGTTTTGTCATGTCGTCTATCTGTTCGTCCGTTTGCTGGTTTTCAGGGTTTCGCAGTCAAATGGTAAAAACAAAACCCTTATACATAGTTTCTCTATAGCTGTCCGTTTTCCCCTTTAACATTGCCAAAGCCCAGAAGCAGAATCCTATATAGTTTAGTTATGTGCCGCCCATTCATTTGAGGATTTTTAGCAACTAAAAAAAACTGACCAAAATGTTAAAATTAGGGCCTGAAGCTGATAATATACACAACTTTAAACTACGTGTTTTTCGCTTCGAAGTCGAATGCCAAACATTTATTTGACATTTATTTAAACATTTATTGTAGAAAAAAAAATATTTATTAGGTTTTTTAATATCACGATGCGATATTGCGATACTACTCAAGTCAAAATAAAACTAGGAACTGCCATTCTATATAGATAGTTCTTACACATTATTACTAAGCTATATCAAATATTTTAATTTAGGTACCAATTTTTAACACAGAATAAATATAGATATGTTAACTTCTAAGCAAATTGCGCTTATACCTTTTCGTCTAAAATACCTCGGTGCCTTAAGTCAAAAGTCTAAATAACCAATATGTATTGCCAGTGATGGCTTACGGTACATAAACGTAGTCTAATTGGTGGCCTCGTAAATTAGCTAGGAGTCGCTCAGCGGTTATGAAGAGACCTATGCTTGGTGGTTCTTTGCGCTATAAAATCTGGACTGAGGAAATTCGCTGACATAGCTCAAACTATTGGCAATCTGAAGTGGCAATGGGCAGGCCATATGGTTCTTAGAACCGATGGGTAAGAAAGTTTCCCGAGTGCCAACCACGGACGGCCTCGTACCAGGTGGACGGACCACCGACGACGTGTTTGGAGACGCAGGAAGCCGATGGGCGCGGGCGGATAGGGAAGCTTAGCTCGGCCAACGTTTAGCACACAGAGCTCGGAACCATATTGCGCTCGCGAACCTAATAACGTTTAGCACACAGAGCTCGGAACCATATTGCGCTCGCGAACCTAATAACGTTTAGCACACAGAGCTCGGAACCATATTGCGCTCGCGAACCTAACAAAAAACAATAAAATCTAAAACTAAAAATATGCGATGGGCGATTAGTGTGTAGTGAGAGTTCTGTTTATATTTATTTTGTGATTTTACTGACTTTCATAACGTAACACCGAATCCAATGCAATATATCTACGCTTTAAAAAATTGCACGAATGTTGAAACCTTTGGTTTTTAAATATAAACAAAAAAGGGTTGAAACAATAGTTTTAAATCGCGGCACGTAAAGTTAGGTCACCTGTTCGTGAAATGTCGAAACATTACACAAAATCATCTACACAAAACATGTTTTATTTAGAGCACGTGTTGTCTTCTAGTTGGGTATGTATTGTTGTTTGATTTTTAAAAACATTTACTGTCAAAATGACTTCAAACGCAGAAGACGTATTTTCAGTTTTAGAAATAAGTAGTAGATTTAGTAAATCAATTACCGCCAAAGAGTATATTTGATTACCACAGATCATATATACGAACGAAATCAATGATTGTGCCCCGCCGCCCCCTACCCTCGCGGGGGTAAATGTTAAGATATTATCCGTGGAGCGTGGAAAGCAAAAACATTGTTTCGATCAACAAAAATAAAGTTTTAACAACAAAAATGTGTAGCGTAATGTTTTTCTTTAATGTTTTGGCAAAACACGAGCAGTAGACCCGGCTGAAGTTGAACCTGCGCAGTTAACACATTTTCGGTTTGTTAGTAGGTACATTTGTCCGTACTGTACTTGCGCAGACGACCGCCATTTTGGTTCAACTTATGTTCCACGAAATCTATCCAGTTTTTTTTGCACTGAATACGTGTACAATAGGTAAATGAAAATTATCCATAACCTAAAGACGCTGAACTTACACTATAAGCGCCAAAATGGCGAAAATTAAACAACCTCTTAATCAAAGCTATCTAATTAATTACAGATATATAATTACTTAACATAAAATAAAATAATGTTGTTTACAGCCCATTCAGTCTACTATAAGTGTAATGTCCAACTAAAAATAAGAGGTATATTTAAATATTTAATCGCAGACAGCCTGTATATAATTTTATGCTCACGCAAAACCAGGCCTCTTGTTTGCCTTGAAAGTAAAAAATATTAATCGTAAATCATTATATCGACTGAATGAATTAACGAATGACTATAATTTGACCATTCAAATGATACTGGTAAACTTTATTGGATAACGTACAGCGAAAGTAACTCTGTTACGTTGCCTCTCCACGCTTAAACCGTTGCTGCACCGATTAAGATAAAATTTGGCATGGCGATAGTTTGGCTACTTGAAAACGTCAAGTGTAAGTTAGTTATTTTTTTTTATAATTGAGGAGTTACCTTTGTTATTCTACATCGATAACCGAATTTAGTGCGGATGGAACAGCGGACAAAGATATGTATTTCTTTAATGCATGAATTATAAGTTTTTAAATTACGTTTTATATTTATTTGCCAAGGTGGCAAACATCGTAACGTTAGCCTATGGTCACTTGCACGCAGCACCTGCAGCATTACACCTTTTGGCGACCCTTTAAAAATCTTATCACTTCTTTCCTGAAGAACCCCATACTATTACACTTTGGAGTACCTTAGGGAAAACCTTGGCGGGGAAGAAAGAATATTATTACATTTTAGAAAAATATCCCTGTTTCCTTAAGAGCGAATTTCAAAAATATGCTACAGAAATATGAAACATGTTATAAGCATTTTTTTTATATTTTCTATTTTGTTTTAGAATATACATACATATCAGATATCGTAAGTCAGCACTTCTGCTAAGTCCCGTTTTATGGCAGTTAAACCTTCTAGCAGAAGTGTACTAAAGAGGCCAAGTAATAGGTATAAAAATGTTTCATAGGACTGAACACAATGACCATCTAAGTAGAACTGAAAAGCTAATGCAGGAACTAGATTCTTGTTTTGTTCCATATGTTTTTAATTATCTAAATGCATAAACACTGTTGTTACACTTTTCTTTCACGCCTTAAGAGCAGGCTTGACGCTCAGTTTTCCATACAAACGTATATAGTTATATAGTTGATCTATATTTCGAATCAGAATCGATTTCTTTTGAATTTTCTAATATCTAGTCTCCTATAATGTGGCTATTTTTTTATAAAACCTTACTAAATCAAGGTTCTCACAAATTGAAGTTACAAGTCGTGCTGCCGGTCGGCGGCGCCCAATTTCATAGTGGCGCGCGCTACATAAGACACGTGATTCCTAACCGATCGGGATAAGGCCGCGCGCTGCCTTCGTTTTCGTCAGTATACATATAGTCCATTGAAAAGTTACATTTGGGGTTGCGTTTGACAAAGGAAGCAAATTTTATTTTTTAGATATGAAGGGAGGGTTAGTTTAAAGTGAATCCAAGTTTGTGGGGTTGTGGGGCGGCCGTGGGACAAAGGTTCCAACCCCACAAACTTGGATTTAACTTTACACTAACACCCCCTTAATATCTAAACAATATAAATTGCGTCCTCTGACAAACGCGCGCTTAGCCCTAAAAAATGCAACATTTCAATGAATTAATAGGGGACAAAATGTCTTGGTCTGAATTATGACTTCTATGATTTTACGTGCATTTGTGCTGACAGAAGTGAGACTACTGTAATCTTAGAAAAAATTATTAGTATTTTTTTGAAATAAAGCATCCGAAATATGGGTATATTTTAAATAGCAAACCAATGTTAACATTTTATTTATCAGTCCATAGAAAATTATCTGTTTCCAAAAAAGTATTATTTTATTAATATTTAACTAAATACTTAACTTATAGTCTTATAGTTATTATATTTAATTATAATTTATTATATTTAAATATAATTATAATTTATTATATATTTTTTTGTTTGAACGCGCTAATATCTGGCACTATACCTACCAGTCGGATTAAAAAAATCTTTTTACATTTAATAAAACAATTCTTCATAAAGGTCATAGGTTATTTAACATCATGCTATGACACTTAGGAGCCGAGCAAAAAGAAAAATGTTATAAAGAGCCCTAAGCAAAAATGATGTAGGTATAATAGCATAGCAATAGCAATAGTAGGGATGCGACGGGGAGAGTCAGGAACGGAAAGAGCAGAACTTCCAGGGGCCTTAGACAAGTTACAATCGAAAATAGTAGGGATGCGACGGGGAGAGTCAGGAACGGAAAGAGCAGAACTTCCAGGGGCCTTAGACAAGTTACAATCGAAAATAGTAGGGATGCGACGGGGAGAGTCAGGAACGGAAAGAGCAGAACTTCCAGGGGCCTTAGACAAGTTACAATCGAAAAACCTTACAGTATGTACAAAAAACATAAGCGATTTTCGATAATTGGCACAGATAATGTAGAGTTTTTCAGCCGACGTCCACGATACAGCGTTTTCGAAACAATCATGGTAGACTTAATGCTCATGTATCGAAAACGCTGTATCGTGGGCGTCGGCTGAAAAACTCTACATTATCTGTGCCAATTATCGAAAATCGCTTATGTTTTTTGTTTATACTATATAATATGGTGTTTCTTTTTTTTTGGTCCAATATGCTATTTTCATTCAACTTCATAGTAGGTTTTAACAGACACTAAGAAAACAGGTATTTTTTGTATTGAATATTGAAATGTTTTAATTTGGTAACCTAATCTAAAATATATTGTTGTACAGTATTAGGTTCTAACGTAAAAACATTTTACCTTTTTTGTAACGAAAATTTTGCTCAACATTTACTATGAAACTTAGAAAAATTAGAAATTAGACAAATAGGTACTTAGAACACAGATTTTAAATAACGTCATCATATTTAGTTACAAAATATTGCTTAGGATGTTGTGAAAATAGAACAATAATTAAAGATTCAATATACCTAACAAGCATCTTTATTTAGGTAGGTATATTTTGATATCAGATACAAATGGATACCTATAATACAAATATTGAATACAAACATCACATTTAAACACCTAATTAATAAAATACCTAAAATCTTTAAAAATATAATAAATATCCACAATAAAAAAAAAAAAAAGCAACGAGTCAATGTTTTTTTTTTTCGATCGATAGCAAGTGACGTCACAAACTTTATCTTCATACATTTTGCTCGATTCTTTTTTTTTTTTCGTGACGCTAAATTTGAGAAGTCTTAAGACCCCGGGTTAGCCAATTTTCAGTTTTAGTTTTTCGCCGCGGATTCCACTGGCCGTAATGATGCATCCTTATTGGCATTTGATTAAGGACGACTTTACCTTATATTATATTATTATTATTATTATTATTATACTTTATTGCATCAACATAAAAAAAATTTACAAACAAAACATATTTACAAACAGAGAAAAACAAAAGGCGGTCTTATCGCTTTAAAGCGATCTCTTCCAGACAACCTTTGGGTAGAGGAAATAATAAAGTTAAACAAAGTATAGTAGGTGTGTTTCGATACAGTTATTAAGAAGTATATATATAATACAATAATGCATATAAAATAAATAATTACACATAAATAACATATATGAATAATTAGTTGTTTAATAATATTTTTATTACTAATATATGATATGTTCAATGTCGTGTTTCCCAATATCACGATTGGACAGTCCATTATATAAGGTTAGTTTCTGTAGTTGATGTTGATGATTGTAGAATTTAATTATTTTCAATAGTTTTCGTTATTCTTTCTGCATTGATGGCATCTTTAGATATATAAGTGGCCATAATATTGGGAAATAAATTATCGCTGTTCATTTAAGTAAATAAATACAACTTTTTGTTATCTAGCTTCTTTGCTGAGCAGTTCTGCTGTTGAGTTTTACGTTCTTTCTACGTATCTACTTTTAGGCGTGTGCTTTTTTACTGCATAAATTATTATTCGTAGTATAAAAAAAAATATTGAATCAATTAAGCTGTTCGACAGAGCAACTATCTGCGATACTCTAATGTAACGTGCCGAATCGACTTATATCGTTTGGCTCCGTGATTCAGTGGGTACTGCTGAATCAATGGGCGTGGGTTCGATTACCGCACATGACAAACATTTATGTGATGAACGTTAGTCTAGGTGTTTTCTATGTATAATATGTATGTATTTACAAAAAGGAAAGGATTTTAAGTATCCGTTATCTAGTATCGATAGAACAAGCTTTGCTTAGTTTGGGACCAGATGGTGCTATGTGTAATTTCCAAAAATATTTATTTATGTTATATATTCTATATATACATATATAAAGGCTTGTCCTAAATGACTGATTGATTCATAAACGCGAAGTCTTAAGAAACGTAAATTTTGTAGATATTTTCGTTTTATGACGCAGGGCTTTAAGAAAGCAGCAAAATTCATCTTCTATAAAAAGTACTTACAAAAGTATTTGGAGATCACTTTTTTGTTTTTTTCAATCGAAAATCGATCGGGTTTTGCGATGCTAGTGTGTAAGGAAAAAAAGTTTTGCGATGCTAGTGTGTAAGGAAAAAAAGTTTTGCGATGCTAGTGTATAAGGAAAAAAAACCGTTTCATAATTAATGACAAAATTTACATTACCTCACTTGTTGAGTCATTGTCCATCAGGGTACACAAGACTGTGGTCATTGCATTACGAAAATCTTACTTTGTCGTTTGTTAATCCCACATTAATTTGATTATATTATCCGTAATTCCTTTTCTTATTAAACTATTTGCTTAAAAATAAAAATAGTCCACCATTATGATGCATTTCAGCTTAAGCAGCCGCTAGCCGAGCTGGGTCTGTATGAACAATGCTTACGAATTTCATACGACATTTTTCAATTTGTCTACGAAAACTTTATAATAACCTGTTGGTTTTTTTTGTAAACAAACAATATTTAATGAAAGTATAACTCGTATACGTGTAATTGACATCGTAACGTAAACTGATACCATGAGTTTTGTACATTATTTTGTTTTTGTTGGTTTTTCATGAAGTTAATTTTTAGGGTTCCGTACCTTGAAAGGTAAAAAGGAACCCTTATAGGATCACTTTGTTGTCCGTCTGTCAAGGTCCTTTTTTTGGGGAACACATGAAGGTATCAAGTTAAAATTATTATCAAATACTAAGGTCTACGGTCTATTGAAGCTGTAAAAAAATCGAGCTTCTAAGTCAACGCAATAAATAATATATATATATATATATATATATATATATATATACAGTCGAATTGAGAACCTCCGCCTTTTTTTGATGTCGGTTAAAAATGACATTTAGATACCGTATTTCTGATCTCAATTGTCTTGTAGAAAAAAATAATGCCTACGTAACGTTTTTATTACTTTTTATCTTTATTTTGGTTTATGAAAAAAATGACGCACCAAGTTGATCAGAATCATGTAATGGGTGTATGGTATCAATTAACGTTAGGTTGTTTCACTTTACACACCCCGTGTTATAAAGTTTAGGAAAAATTCAGGTTAAAATCTAATGGAATCTCAACTCTCCGTACATCGAACTAGTAGTTCTGTTTATTTTACGAATTATCGCATTCGAGCTTCAACGGACTGTGATCCAACTCTTTTCAAACTGCTAAATCATTCACATTTCTGTTACCGATTTGCGTAGAGTAAAAAAGGGTTACCTACTACCTACTAATTTATTCGTAATTATTAAATTGGCTAGCTTTCTATACGCTAAGTATTGCATTTGTTTTTAGGGTTCCATAGTCAAATGATAAAAACGGAACCCGTATAGTTTTACAGGAAGGTGTCCATTGTGAACCGTCCTCCATTTTTGTGATAAAATTAAGAAAATAAGATATCACTTGCAGCTCTTCAGCTCCCGCACCTAAAATTGATAAGCGGTATATATTTATTTATATATACACATAGCTTATACGCTTAGTATGCTATGTCCCCCCCCCCCCTCTCCTATCTAATCTGAAAAACAATAGGCAATTTCAACATTACTTGAGTTTTGATTTGTTTGTAATTTAATTATTTAGATTGTAAGTGTTTCAATACAAAAATGTATTTATTGATTGACTTCGTTTGTAGTTTTATAAAGAATAACTATTGTATGCTGGCACTAATTTATAGGTATTGTAATTAGTTTGTAAAGCAAATTCTTGTAAATTTATTTTGACGATTCAAATGTGTTCTTAGAAAACCATTTGAATGAAAAAAACCTACGGAACCCTTTAATGCGTTACCGTCACGCACTTCGCCGGTTTTTATACTTTCACCTGATAATAAAAATAAAAAAGGCAGTGAACGGGTTAGCGCGTAAATTAAAGCATCCAAATTTTATTAAGATATATATAATGTAAGTGCCTTTCTGTTATTACTCTTTGTGAATTTTAACTGGTCGAAAAAAAGGCTTTCTCTGTTTTGTTTGTAAGTATTTTTTAATCTACTTAGATTATTACAAATTAAGTTATAGTTATGATCTCATTAGGTGCGAAGGTTGCGTTATAGGTAAATGACAATAAATCGAATCGTTTTTTCATTGATGAATATGCGTTTTGCAGCTATGGTAAATAGTGCTCTTAGACACTAATATGTTTTGAGTAGTGAAATGTCTGAAGTTAAGTTCGCAGCGTGCTTCACACAAACGAATTTGCCACTTATTTTTCATTTTTAATATCCATAATGTTTGGTTTTCAACCCTAGAGCCCGCTTTACCATAAGTACATATAAAAATATATTGCGTTTTAGTCAAAACCTTTTAGAAAAAAGCAAGTAGCGCAAGTATTTGACCATATTTTTGTTATAATAATTATTATTCTGATTTACATAATAAAAAAATAATAAGTACGTGTAATGTCTATGCGCGCTCGTAGATCTTTGGAGTAAAGTGCAAACGCGAAAAAAATGACAAATATACATCGTATACACCCTTTTAAACAGCAAGCTAAACTATTTGTTCGGCAACTCAAAACCTACAATTTGAGATGTATTTCATTTTTTTGGAATCCATTGATACACGATTTTTCTTAATTCCAGTGGACTATACAGAATCTTTGACGTAAACATAACATATTTCATCTAAAATGGGCTTCCTATGAAACTTGTATGTTTGTATATATATCTTAACGGTTTCCATCCCCAGAAGGGGGGAACCAGCGGCTGGATACGCACCCACACTACAATGTGTACGACAGTCTCTTACAACCAACCACTTTAGTCCTGCCCGACATGTGGTGATCCCATCGCCGCAAGATCTGCAGTGTATCTTGCTTGACTAAGGTGGTTTTAGATTTATGTCCCATACATCGTAAATTCTCAACTTCAAAATAATAATAAGCAGCAAACTAGAAGACCTGGGATAGAATAATACACTCCCTTTGCCAGTTCCTGACGAACTAACCTAAAATATAACATGTTTCAATAAAATGGGCTTGTCAAAACTTATCTGTACCACCAGCTTTATTCCCCTACGGTATGTTCTATTATTGCAAGTCGGCACGTATTATTACGAAGAACAAATTTCCTAAAAAGCGTATAATTGCGACCAAACTTTGATACCTGGTACGGTGTGTCATCATCAACCAGACATTGTGAACGACCTTGAGACCTTACACTATATTGACAATAGGCTATTTTATATATTTTTCACTCGCTACAAACCGCTTTTTTTTTTAGATAAATTATAGTCTTTTTTTCGGCTTCATGCGACCTACCACTAGGTGGACTAATTAAAAAGAGGGCCGCCGGAAAAATAACGAGGTCCTATGCCTAGTAGTGGAGGTTAGGTAACAGATATACCGCGATAAGAATGAGGCTGTGTCGTTGTCGGGATGTGCCGATATTTTTCGGGATCGGAAATCCGCGAGCTATCTGAATATAAACTATTCTATTTCCTTACGGAACCTATGTTATTGCAGTGTCGTTTTGGATTCATATTTTATACCTTGGTGGCAAACAAGGTTACGACCTGTCTGATCTTCTGCGGTCACGTAGCCTGGCACGCTTGCAACACCACGAGCATTTTTCGGTGACAGTTTTTTCTTGCGAAGAAATTTCCGGGAAAAAAGTAGCCCGTGTCTTTCTCGTCCCTTCCGTCCCTGTGCCAAATTTCAGCTCATTGCGACGTAAAGAAAGGACAAACAAGCTAACTATAACATTAGTGAAATAATATAATCCGTACTAATATTATAAAATGCAAAAGTAAATCTGTCTGTCTGTTACTTCTTCACGCTTAAACCGCTGAACCGATTTACATAAAATTTGGCATAAAGCTAGTTTGGGTCCCAGGAAAGGACATAGGCTACCTTAAAACTTGGGTTTTTTTTTTCTTAAACTCCTCAAGAGTTGCCGTTTGAAATTATACAACGAAAACCGACTTTAGGGCGGCTGAAACTGCGGGCAAAAGCTAGTGTTTATATATACTGATGTATCTATTAATATGTTCTTATTTTGACGTGCCATTTGGTACAAGCCAAATAAAAACAGTACTATCCTTTCTTTTTTTTTACTCTACTCTGGTGAAAAACAAATACACTTACATATGTGATAATTTGTCAATCCACTGATTTCTTCACACAAACATTTTCTATTTTTTTTGTTACTACAAGTGTAGGTAATACTTGTTTCGTAACAAGGAGACACTTAGTGTGTTTAGATACTTAGGAGTACCATCTTACGTGTTGCCTGCAAAAAAATGTGGTATTAAGGCGAGGCATTGATGAGTATTGCACAGTGAAGTGCAATAAGCATCTTAGTAGCTTTAGATGCAAGGTTGACAATTCGTTGCGTACGAGGTCGCCAAAAACTGAAAATCAGAACCCTAAAATTTAACTTAATAATTTATAAAAAAAATTTTTCAAGCGTCTACCTATTGCCGTTATCAATGTCGAGCAAAACCGAGCAAAGAAGTAACGTTTGTTGTATCGAAGCCCCCTTAAACATTTATTTTAATTATTATTATTATATTTTATTGTATTTGTTGTTAAAGCGGCAGAAACAGAAATATGTCTTCTGTGAAAATTTCAACTGTCTAACTATCACAGTTCATGAGATACAGCCTGCTGACAGACGGATGGACGGACAGCGGAGTCTTAGTAATGGGGTCCCGTTTTTTTACCCTTTGGGTACGGAACCCTAAAAATCAACAGAACGAATATCAAAATTCCCAGCTGTTGAATTTTAGGTATTGTTTTTACCTACATAATTTTAAGTAGGTTAAAATTTTACTTCAGACTTTCACTGGTTTGCAGAATATTTCTACTAATTACATAATGTTTACTAATTAGATTGTTAGTAAACGTGTAATCACTTGGCCAGATTTTGAGAATAAAAATAAATATTAGCTTTTTTCAAAACATAGTTTTTAGGGTTCCGTATATCAAAAGGAAAAAGAGAACCTAGGATAGGATCACCGTTTTGTCCATTTAGGTATCAAGGGTTAAAATAAATATCAAATATTAAGGTCTACGGTCCCCTTGAAGCTGTAAAAATATTAAGATAAGATACGGCCATTTTTGTCGCAAATTTTGGCACTCATAAATAAATCAAACCCTATGTGATACTATCCATTGTCTTAAAGAATCATGGAAATTGACATGAAGTAATATCTTACATCACAAATATAGGAAAAAATACCGAAATTTGTTAATTTGTAATTATAACACATAAAAAAAAATATTTTGTCAAGATCCCTTTACTTAAGAACGCATACAGGAATTAAGTTTAAATTAATATCAAATACTAAAGTCAACGGTCGCTTAAATTTGTAAAAAAATTTAACTTCTGAGTGAAAGCAATAAAAAATATTGTGATACAAATAAATCAAAACCTATAATGTAACTTGACAACAGGGTTGCCAACCGGACGAGATTCCTCTCACAAATGCGAAATTCGTGGTTTTCAGTAAGAGGTACGTATGCAATCTCGTACGAGATCTTGACAAAGGAAAAGTTGTAGGTATGATATTTCATTGCATATTTCATCAGTCGTCTTTATCACATAGCGCAAATATCTACTTTTCTCTGTTTTTTGCGTGTGTTACCAACCCTTTTAAAATTTTGAACAGACGAATGGCGTGTATAGTCGTATGATAAAGGAAATATTATGCAGCAAAATAAAAAAACCGATGTCAGTGAGGATGAAGATATTCGTGTTCCTGATATTATGTGTGGAGATATAAACAAAGTAGAAGTTACGGTAAAGTTCCGTAGGTATTAAGTAGGTACTTAAAATCAAAACTAGTTTTATTGACATTTTACGCGAGTAACAATAAAGATTATTTTTAATTCAAAGTGATGTTTTATGAGTCCCTCGCAGTCTAGTTGGTATAGTGGCCGACTGCTGCGCAGAGGGTGTGGGTTCGATTCCCGCATTGGCCAAAATTTATGTGATAAAAAAAACATTTCTGTTTGTCTTGAGTCTGGGTGTATTTATGTATAATATGTATTTATTTACATAAAAAAGTAATATATATGTATCTGTATCCGTTGTCTGGTATCCAGAACACAAGCTTTGCTTACTTTGGCGCCAGACGGCGCTGTATGTAATGTCCAAAAATATTTATTTATTATGTATTAGCGATCTTGCAACCATTAATAATATAATGTAAATTATATTATAATCTAGCGCTTTTTCTAAACACACTTGTCTCGCGGAATCTAGCGCTTTTTACAATCTGATTTAGCGCCCAACACTAAAACTGATCGTCTCTGCTTATTTACCACCACACCGCTCGCTATCGGCAGGGAATTAATCCCGTGATTAAATTTGTGCATTCATTCAAAGGTATTCACTAGTATAAGAAAATATTCGCTTAGTAGCTCAAAAGCCGATTTCCCAACACTAAAATTGTCTCTGGTCTCCAATACGCCATATTTGTTTACATGATAAGACAAGTAAGAAAAAACAAGGTTTTAAATATTAGCATCCTTATATGATTAAGTCATCGTTTTTTATTGACAAATTAACGTTAAATAGATTTGGCTCGTTTTCCGCGTTAACTTCGTTAATAATTCCAAAAGCATGACGGTTAAACTAACAAACGTGTTAGTAAAAGTAACAAAGCAATATTGTTACTAAAAATATAGTTATTTGTCAAGAACCATCCAACAGTTCATCAAGGCATTATTCATATTATAACTAGCTAAGAAACTACCGACTCAACTGCTGTTGCTGACAAGCAACTACCTCCAAGATTCCTCTGGCAATGCATCATAACAGAAAGTTCAAACCTATCTCAACGTCAATCTGGAGTTAAACTGTACATTTCACGTCGAAATGTCACGTTTTAGAAATCTCAAGCGATCCAAGAATTTAATTTTCACATGAACTTTCCCTGAGAATTCAAATTCTTAAAAGCTTTGTACCTCTCCTTGACCTGGATTCTAACACTTGTTTTGGAGCGTAAGGCAGTCTTTTGTTGCTGGGTAAACAGTGTCAATTGCTCTTAATTTATGCATAACTTCAATACCTTGCTTCGAGGCCTTAGCCTTATGCTAAGCTCAGTACAACCAGCGAAACGCACGTCATTATAGCTAAGCCTTTAAGGCTTTTCTGTAGTTACCATCTTTGCAATAAATGCAATCTATAAATTAGAACCTCGTATTTCTTTTAGAGAACTATTTAGGGAAATTGATATTTTAAGTGTTCCTTCCCAATATATCTACACTTGTATAATGTATAATGATTTGCATTTATTTGCTAAAAATTACGTATACAGTGTTAAAACAAGGATGAAGGCTAAATTGGTAGTTTCAAAATGTGTTCAACAGGTACCTAGCTCTTTTGCAATACAAAGTATATATTTTTTTTAAAATAAAATTCCAGAACATAATAAGCAACTGAAATTGGGTTACCAAATTAAGATCCGTTAATTTAATTTAAAAATAAAATAAAATGGTAAAAAATGTAAGAAAACGTCATTTTATTGACTGATGACATAGAGTTACCCATTTTTTGTATATACACCAATCAATAGAAATTATTTTGCACAAAATCGATTCGTAAATTTTTTTTGGTATCAGCAATAATTCTTATTCTACGGAACCTTAACTTACAGCGTGTATGTCACGCACTTGGCCGGTTCCAAAACATGTTAAAAAATATACGACACTATGTTGCAAAAGTTTTTTAAATTTGCAAATTTCCTTGCGTATAAACTTACATATTATAATAATATGAATGAATTGTTTATGTAATTTTTTTTGTGATGTGGTTTATTTATTGTTGCATACATCGAAACAACTCTTATACATTAACAATTTTAATTTAAGAGTGCATTCCACTCGAATTTGCGATTTCGTAATTTTTGCCAATTAGTTGAGTTCGTTGTACGGTTTATGTTCCTAAATTGAAGCAATGGTCAAAGTATCTTTTTCATAATTTTACTTCATTTTTATAGGTTACTAGCTTTTGCCCGCGGTTCCACCCGCCCTGAATTCGGTTATCGGTAACTCCTCAATTATAGAAAAAAAACTACTCACACTTAACGTTTTTAAGTAGCCTATGTCCTTCTCCGATGTAATAGTCTACTTATGGATGTGGATATATATGTTGTGGACCAAGTGATTAATAGGACATTATTCATAATGCCCGGGCAGTTTGATAAATGCCCAATATAAGAGGGCAATACGATAAAAACTATTGAAAGAATTAGATTGACCTGGCTTTATGAATAATGTCCATAACCTATTGGGCAGAAAAATAAAAATATATGTTTATATAGCGCTCGATCAATTTGTAGTTAAGGCCCCGACATATCAATTGATTGCTGATTGCAGTTTAAATATTTTCTTCCGTACATTAATAAATTAAATTGCTGACTTGCCCTCTTCTCGTTGTGTCATAATTATGTATTTTGACCCCAGACATCTCTTCTTTACAGACATAATAAAATAATACTGTAGCTGATATAACACTACTGATTTGGGCCTGTTATGTCAACTTCGCCATTTGTTAAATGAGTCTGTTGACACTAATCGTACAGTGATGTTTGTGTTTGTAACACTACGCTAATCAATTTTGCTTTAAACCAATCTTTGCCCATAATCGCCTAACACAGTTGATTTTTCTTTCTGCCATACATCATTTCTTGATTGTTTAGTATGTAGGTAGGTATATAGGTACTATTCGTTGGTGAATTGACGAAATGCTGTATCTTAACCTACTAATATTTTAAATTTTAAAGTATGTCTGGATGGATGTGCAGTCAGGCTTCAACCACTAGACGGATTAGGATGAAACTTGTTCTGGAATAGGTCATAGGCTAGTTTATATTCGGCAATAATTCAAAAGTTCTCGCGGTAATAACTAAAACCGAGCTTAAACGAACTATAGCTACAGCTATAGCTTTCCATAGCTTGCTATAGCAAACTTTATTAGAATAATTATTCAGGAGTTCTACGTCGTTAACCGACTTTAGGGCGGGCGGAGCCGCTGGCGAAATCTAGTGTATCTACATTAAAGTAACTATCGTTTTTTAGGGTTCCGTAGCCAAATGGCAAAAAACGGAACCCTTATGGATTCGTCATGTCTGTCTGTCTGTCCGTCCGTATGTCACTGCCACTTTTTTTTTTGAAACTATAAGAACTGTACTGTTAAATCTTGGTAAGTAGGTGTATTCTGTAAACCGCATTAAGATTTTCACACAAAAATAGACAAAAAACAATAAATTTTGGTGGTTCCCCATACTTAGAACTGAAACTCAAAAATTTTTTTTTCATCAAACCCATACGTACCTATGGATAGGACTTCAAAAATGATATTGAGGTTTCTAATATCTTTTTTTTCTAAACTGAATAGTTTGCGCGATAGACACTTCCAAAATGGTAAAAAGAGAATGATACAACTAAAAAAAATATATGATGTACATTACCATGCAAACTTCCACCGAAAATTGGTTTGAACGAGATCTAGTAAGTAGTTGTTTTTTTAATACGTCATAAATCGTAAATCGCAATTTAACTTTTCATTCAATCAACTCAAATAGAAAATAAAAAAAAACATTTAATTTTTATAGAGAATGTTACGGAACCCTTCGTGGGCTTGTCCGACTCGCACTTGGCCGATTTTTCGTACACAGTTTGAGTACCTACCTGCTCACTTTTTACAAAACTGTTGACACGAGCTTGGTTGCTATTGTTCGACACTCGTTTTCCATTTGCCGTAAAAAAATCATAACATAATTAATATTTGAGAAATGTAAGAAAGTTAAATAGTATTCGATACCAAATTTTATAGTATTTTATACTAAATTTAATAGTATTCGATACCAGATGCCCAAAAACCTACCATAAATGTTTATAAGAGTTACTTATACATGTAAATTTAAGATTGTAACTAAAATAAGAATTATTATTGTCATGAACATAATATACGATTTAACTTCATTTGATTTGTATGTCAAATTTGTCACAGGTTTTAAGTTGACTTCTATGGCTGCTCGCTCACTATAAATTGATTTCTTACATCTTTTTATAAATCATTTATTCAAAGGTACAATTAAATACAATCAATCACAATAAAGTATAAGGTATCGGTGCCAAATTTTAATATTTAACTTTAACAAAAGCCTACAATAATAAAAGTAAACATAGCAACATGTTAAAGCGGAAATTTAATTTTATTTAACATAATTGTCTTGTAGATTTTAAAAACATATAAAAAAATAACAACCAACGCCATAAACGCTTCATTTAGAACACTGTCTAAAACCTTATTAGAATTAGACATGTTCAAATTACAAACATGGCAATTAGAAATTAACATGTCTTTCATGTTGCTCGTATGATTAATGACAAAATGACTAAATAGTTATAATTACTTGTACCAGCTGTGTTACTCTTACATTATTTCAATCCGTACTAATATTATAAATGCGAAAGTAACTCTGTCTGTCTGTCTGTCTGTTAAACCGCTGTACCGATTAAGCTGATATTCGGCATGGAGATAGTCTGAGTCCCGAGGAAAGACATAGGCTACTTAAAAACGTCAAGTGTATGTCGATTTTTATTTCTATAATTAAGAAGCTGCCATTGAAACACGACACCGAGAAACGAATTTAGGGCGAATGGAACCGCGGGCAAATTTTGCATGGAGATATTTTGAGTCTAGGTGAAATACATAAGCTCTTTGAAAACGTGAAGATTGCGTCGGTTTTTTTTTTATAATTGAGTTGTTGCCGTTGTAATCCTACACTGATAACCGAATTTAGAACGGATAAAACCGCGGGCAAAAACTAGTTCTGTTATAAATGGGGACATTCGAGAGAGAAACCTTTTATAAATTCGTTACATACATAAGGTGTCTTAAATGAAACGCCACACAGTTTTGTAATGAAATTGAGAAAAAAAACAAGGTTAGCTTTCCGTACATTGAGTTTGTCTTGAGTTTGGTCGTTGTAGGTATATACATATGATATGTATGTATTAACAAAAAAAAGTATATAACTATGTATTTCCGTTGTCTGGATTTATTTCAATCCTTTTTTGTACAAATGGTGAGCTTATTTCTAATAGAGTCCGACTTGCTCTTGGCCGATTTATTTTTAAAATTTTATCTAGCGATTTACTTACCTAACTGCAACGTATAATCCTATACAATACTGAAAAAAAATCACTTTCTTTTATTTTACCACCCCTCATTCGTCCACACTGTTGTCGCACGGGCTACCCTCACATTAGACAAGGGCGATTTGGGCCATAGTCCACATGGGGGCCCAGTGCGGATTGTGGACTTCACATACGTCTTTTTCATGTATGTAGTTTAAAAAAGCTAAACGATGCCCACTTAAAGATAATAAAGCGCTTGACACATGCACATTACATAAATGATAATAAAATCATGTCTTGAAACTTACTTTTTTAGAGTTCTGTAGTACTTCAAAATGATAAAAACGCTAATAGGATGCACTTCGCTAGAAGAGTTAGGGTAGTTCGCTAGAAGTTGAAATTATCAAATAATAGGAGAATTTAAAAGAGTTTATCGTTCTATATATAGATTTCCTACTGAAGTCCCACCATTCCTGAACACACCTTTCAACATATCCAAGAGCATTGAGATCGTTGGTGTTGATATCTCCAGCGATGTTCAGCTCCGAGATCATTTGCAAGACAAGGTGAACCTGGCGTCTAAAAAACTTAAGTGTTCTCAACAGAGCAGAGCAGTACTTCACGTCGGGGCAAAGGTTGGTGCTTTACAAGTCACAAGTCCAGCCCCATATATATGGAGTACTGCTGCTATCTCTGGGCGGGTGCAGTGCACCCGGATGCCAGCTTGGCCTTTTCGACTCGGTTCGATCGAACTCCTAAGTCTGAGGAGACACTTTGTCTCCCTGTGTGTGTTCTGCCTATAGAAATAATGCCCGCAACTACTTTCTACCATCGCACCGCTCGCCATTAGCTGGGAATTCATCCTCACACCTTTGAACCTAAATGGTCACGTACAGTGCGGTTTCAGAGAAACTTCCTTCCCCGAACGCTTAGTGTAGTGGGATGAGCTCCCTGCCAAGGTTTTCGCTAAGGACTACAGTATGGGGTTCTTCAAGAAAGAAGTTAGTTTTTTGGAGGTTCGGCAACGTGCGATTGATGCCTCTGGTGTTGCAAGCGTCCATAGGTTGCGGTAACCGCTTGCCATCCGGCGGACCGCAACCTTGTTTGTATAAAAGCAAATGCAAGCTTGTATAAAAAAAGTAATTATTTTTACTTATTTAAATATTGGAATAAGTATAATGTTTTTTTAATGTGATAAAATTTATTCTGTCTGTACATAATTACCTATTAAGGTATCCATTTTTTAAAGGCATTATAATTTATGGTACTATTTTTTTAATTGTACCCTATAATTATCATTACCATAATAAATTTTTGTTAAGTACAAATTTTAAAACACATAAATTTGCGAAAACTATCAATTTGATTTGATTGTCGAAAGTGTGAAAGTTTTCGAAATTGATAAATTTTACTAAAATTGATAGGTTTCGCAAATTGAGATGATTTTATCTTCTTAACAATATAACTAATTCACTTTGTTACTCATTAAATAATTAACCGGACGCGCAATTAGTTAACAACACTACGATAAAGAAACTAAACATAACAAAACGCGTTATTATCATTTACCGATATTAACAATAGTTTTAAAAATGATATCTTTTTATATAAAAAAAAACAGTCCAATTACGTAATTTACAAACAAAAACAAAAATGTGTCGCTCAGCGGTCACCCATCCAATTACTGACCAAGCCAGATGTTGCTTAACTTTTAATATCGTTTCCAAAAAACAAATGTGCTAGCGTTTCTCTTATTAATTAGTTAAATGGCGCTGTAACGGTAATTTAAGATGATAGATGATGACTCGGCCCATCTCACACTTGGTGGATTTTCCCTCCGTGCTCCGTTGCCCTCTGGGTAGAGAACCCTAAAAATCAATTGACCTTTTTTAGTCTCACAAAAATACGAGAACGGCTGGACCGATTTGGAATCCTTTTTTTGTTGTGTTCGTTAGGACACCTACACTTAAAGTTTGTCAGGCTCATTAGATCTCACCACACAAGTACGGTATAAGTTTGAAATTTGGACACACACAAATTAATAGATTAATTTTAAAAAATGCTTGCTTTTTTTTTCTTCAAACAGACCTTGTTTTTACCCCTTGAACACCTTGGATCGGCAGACAGCCTTATGATAGATTATAATAGCAACTCATTGCCCACTCATAATGACGATAATTAGCTTGCAACGGACCTTCCAATGTTCATTTTCTACGTCATCGCTAAAAAGTCTAAACAAAAGACAAAAAAGGTAAAAGTCGGACATGTTCAGCTAAATCCAAACACCTGGCAACCCTAGTCACGAGCTGCTACTAGTGATGTGAAATACAAATTCAATACCTTATTTAAACTTCAAAATTATCAAACACGGCATTTTATGTCAAACAATGTTGAAATGTGTAGATCAAGGTTAAATTCAAAATTCATGATATTCATCAATCCGAAAATAACACCGATATTATCATATCTTAACCTTACGTGTTCGATTTTCATCTAGTCACTCGAACAGTTAGCCGAAACAGAAACTTCGGTGATATTTGCTCAGCCAAGAGAGTAAGTAGTGCGTAGTTTTAAAGAGTTCAAATAGAGACTGGTATCACTGAGGTGCAGAATTGTCATGTTTGTAGAGAGTACGGTAAATAGAGATCTACTTTTTTGTTGTCTTTGTTGATTATCTGTGATTACCGGTTATTGGGAGTGGTTGTTTACGGTTCGATAATCGTCTACTAACTAGACTTATTCTCCATATATTATCTGTATACCACAGATATGAAAGAAAGATGTATTTTCAAAATCAAAGTATTTATTTGCAACGAAGTGAATAACGAGGGGTCAATAACTCTTGTTTGAGGTTCTAGGTTATTCTTGCAGGAGAGTTTGAATTTTTTGGGGATAGAATGCAGTCAATGTCTTACTAATTCAGGGTTTAACCTATCTCCAGTCCAAATTTTATATAAATCGCTTTAGTTATTTCATTTTATCTTGCATTTTATACGAGTAATAGAGGCAGGATAATGCTTAGCATTTTATACGAGTAATAGAGGCAGGATATTGCTTAGCATTTTATACGAGTAATAGAGGTAGGACATTGCTTAGCATTTTATACGAGTAATAGAGGCAGGGTATTACTTAGCATTTTATACGAGTAATAGAGGCAGGATATTGCTTAGCAGTTTATACGAGTAATAGAGGCAGGATATTGCTTAGCAGTTTATTCGAGTAATAGAGGCAGGATATTGCTTAGCATTTTATACGAGTAATAGAGGCAGGATATTGCTTAGCATTTTATACAAGTAATAGAGGCAGGATATTGCTTAGCAGTTTATACGAGTAATAGAGGCAGGATATTGCTTAGCAGTTTATTCGAGTAATAGAGGCAGGATATTGCTTAGCATTTTATACGAGTAATAGAGGCAGGATATTGCTTAGTATTTTTCTTCCAGATCGCTTTACGAAGTTTTGGTTTTTTATTCTTTGTTTATTTTTTCAAAATTGTCATCTTTGCTAAAAGTTTTTTTTCTTGTATTGCATTAAAATTATATTATTATTCAGATATAAGAGAGGGTATTTTCAAAGTCAAAATACCCCTTTATTTTGAACTTAATTATTACACATCCTAAGATTGACCATGCTCGACGTTCCCTCACTTTTCATTTCGTTTTCGATAGACTAGTTATGAGGCAGTTTAGTTACTTTATGATGCTAATGATTAACTTTCGTACTTCGCACCGATGTGTTACTTTTGGTTATTAGTTCAGTGTTGCCGTACTTTCTGTAGG
The DNA here is from genome assembly GCA_946406115.1 of Apoda limacodes. Taxonomy (NCBI): domain Eukaryota; kingdom Metazoa; phylum Arthropoda; class Insecta; order Lepidoptera; family Limacodidae; genus Apoda; species Apoda limacodes. Next base: position 18,872,774 of record OX291559.1, read on the forward strand.
CTGCCATGTTTGTTTACTACGTTAATTTTTAGCCGCGACATTGCCCCACCGGAAAACTGTTTATTGCAGGGATATAAATATAAAGTTTTGTTTGCGGAAACATATATACATATAGTTATATATATATAAAAAAATCATTCAAAGCGGTCCAGCCGTTTAGGAGGAGTACAGTGACATACACACGTACAGTAGAATTATATATATAAAAGAATAAACTGACTGACTGGCTGACTGTAGATCAGAGCACAGCTTAAAGTACTGGTTCGGGGTCCGGTACCCAAATACTTGAAATTGTTGCACAGAGGTTTCTCTTTTAACGCACAATGAAACGATTTAGAAAGGGTATTTTTTTAAGGTAATGTACCAAAATTGGTATTTAGCCTTTAGGTTAATAATTAAGTTTGACGTTTTCAACCGTTTTTCGGAATTCAGCTCTTAGAGGGCAAAATAGGGGATAAAATATAAATAGTTAAAAGCTTTCTGATTCAGAAGTCCACGCTCTAGAAGTCGTGGAAATAAGCTAGTCTTTACATATAAATGTTGGTCTGACTAATTTGTCAACCCCGAGCCGAAACTAACGAAATCTTTAAATCCGCCATTTTTACCCACGATGGCGCGGAGAAGCGAGAATGCGTTTAGGGTGACAGATGTTTTGGTTGTTCGTTTGTGCAAACCAAGGTAGGAAGTTTATTGATACGATTTTACACCGTTTTAAAATATAAAACTCAATTACATATGACTTTTCTGCACAAAATTTGCTTTTCGGCACACTTTTTACTCTCGCTTGAATTCGTGAAAACAATGTTATGTGGCGTGCAATGAAAAAACTTTGCGTTCTAAAAGTACCGAAAAGGTGCGTTCATAATACCTATTATTTTGATTTAGTAGGAACTGACACTTCACCTCTGGAGTTATTTGCTAGACACTACGATTAGGCTATATCACGAGAAAATCGTTAGCTTTCAGAATGCGAAATGTTATCCATAGTCGAGAGGCGAGATATTCTTCCATACATTTGGCTCCCGAGAACGGAAGACTCGATTACTCCAGACTTTTCCCGATAAGCCCCCAAGACATGACATCACCTTAATCGACTTTTTTTTCTTTAATGAAATAAAGTCTTCGCTACCGTTATCTCTAACTTCTCTCTGACAACTATTATAGAGCTGAAGCCAAATGTTTTGAACATCATATCAACTTATTCATTCATTCTACAACAAAATACCGGGCAAAGTAAAGTTGTTAATATGTATACATAATATATTATCACTATGAAATATACTATATATATATGTACTTAGTACGTACATGCTCTCTAAGAAGTCTGAAAAAAAAAAGCAATATTAAAAAAAATTAAATACCCACGACACTGTTGAAACGTAATCGGAAAAGCATAAAATAATTTAAAAACTCCTGACTTAACCGGATTATGTAACGAAATATAATAAACGTAGAAAGCTTTTTATAATAAAGTTGATCTCTCGCGAAGTCAGTCATAAAAGCAATGGAGTAATTGTTTTTATAGCACTTCCTTATATTTTATAGCAATAATAAATAACATATTCAACTACATATGAACTTAATAAACAACCAAAGAATATCCGACGGGGGCTGCCATCTCTATTTCAAATTTCAACTAAAATGAAAATATCTGGTGTTACATTATGTCGTCATATTAAAATCTTCATTATATTCACGTTACTATAAAACTACAAAACCTTAGTTAATTTAATGGTAGCAATGGACGGACGGACGGACAGAGTCAAACAAGCTATTGTGGTATAAATTCCCTCTTATGAAGTATAGATTAATAATCTTTTCGTCATGTTTGTGACGTTGTGTAATGATTTTGAATAGGTACGTTTTAGCTTTCTGGTCTACTTTGCCTTGTTTAATCGACTTTTCTCCCAAGATTAGGTCCAACTATCTAGATCGATTTATTATCCTCAAAACTCCGGTATTTTATCATTAAATACCAAATGTCATCAAAATCGTTAAAGCCGTTTTCTAGAACGCGATTAGCGATAACGCACTACAAATTCATACTAACATTATGAATGCGAAAGTAACTCTGTCTGCCTGACTGTCTGTTTGTTTCCTCTTCACGCTTTAATCGCTGTACGGATTAAGTTAAAATTTGGCATTAAGATAGTTTGAGTCCCGGGAAAGGACTTCGCTACTTGAAAACTTAAAGTGTGAGTCGGTTTTTTTTTCTATAATTGAGAAGTTGCCGTTGAAATCCTACACCGATAACCGAATTTAGGGCGGGTGAAACCGCGGGCAAAAGTTAGTAGGTATATATATATATATATATATATATATATATATATATATATATATACAAACATTGAATTAGTTATGGATAGATATGTAAGGTGAAAGGTACACTCCAAGAATTATATCAAAATATTTTGTTGAAACTTGAGAAATATAACTGTTATGGAAACATAAAGGTTTCTAATTTTTTTTTATTTAGTCAGTTGTATTTTTTTTAGTTTCTCTTTATTTTGATATATTGTGATTGTAAGAAGATTTACATAATAGCTACATTTGTATGGAGCGATCTTTCAATTACGATTATCAAGAACCAGCTGCTTGCAACCGGCTTCGCTTGTACAGTTTTTTTTTGCAACTAATGTTATAAAAGTTTGTTTATTTGGTTTGTGGAATAAACTCCGAAAGTACTGGAGCTATTTCAATAAATATTTTATTGTTATAGCTACGATTTCATTACTGCAGATAAATATCTGTACAGTTTACAGGAGATATATAAGATAACTTCCAAGACAAAGTCACGGCCGAGGGCTAGTCCGTAATAGTTCTGCTAGCATTCGACATGAGTAAAAAGCGTATAAGAACCTATTATGTAGCCTATAACAATCCGGAATAGTATAGTATGTCAACCAACCTAACAAAGGTTTGCCTGGGAGAGATCGCTTTTTAGCGATAAGGTCGCCTATTTGTACTTTTTTTTTTATTCTAACGTTTATTGTATTTCTTTGAAATTGTGCAATAAAGAAAATACATTCATTTATTTATTTCAAAAATGTCACATTTTCTCATCATCGCAGTATCTTACGATCCAATGGCCAGTAATTATTTTACATAGAGGCAACCTTTTTTAAGTTCTTGCACTTTTGGTACGTTACTACGAAGAAAATGTATGTGATTTATACAACTCAACATTATCTTACAAAATTTAAAAGCATATTTCTAAGTTAAACAAAACCAACTATTTTATTCCAATTATTTCTACTGTTGTAAAAATTGAACTAATTGGAAGAAAAGTGTTCGAAATGTTCAACTATTATAAAAGTTGAAATATCCGGAAGCAAAGTGTCCAAAATGTTCAACTAGATGAACAAAAATTTGAACTTATTCAAATAGAGGTTACGATTGTGATTCACGACGGCTATTCTTAGTACTATACTGACTGACTATACTATACATAATATTATATTCGAAGTATCCCACGGATAGGAAATAACTCACGTTCAATAATCATATATCACATTATTAAATTATATATCAATGGGATCAGTAGTTTTTGCTGAAAATTGTTCAAACCAACAAACAAATCTGTTCTCTTCATATATAATATTTTTAGTAGGTATACTGGAATGATTAACATTTAAATGTCTATTTAATTTGTAAGATATATGGAACTATAAATCAGAAATTATAGGTAGGTACCTATAGATTAAATTATAATTAACGATATGTTTCTTAATTGGATTAAAATTAACATTTGTACTATACCTATATGTTGATATCATAAACATGAAATTATGCCTATTTAAAAATGAATAGTTGTGATGTGAAATCCATAAATAAATATGGTAATTTAACTTTAGATGTAAATTTTAGATTTTTCGATAACACGGTGATTAAATACCGATTAAGTTTAGGTCCCGATTTCAGATAGCGTTAATTTTTCTGTGACAAAAAGATATTGTAAATGGCGGGCAGCTGAGCGTAAACAGTGGAAATTAATTAATTACAATTATATCACATATGTTATAAAAAATCTAATAAATATATATAATATGTAATAGAATATGTTCCGGCTACTATCTGATAAGAAGTTATAAATTAAAATAGAAAAAAAAACGAGTGGCAGGATTTCCTGTTTAAAGCGATGTTTTAACAGATATCTTAACTAAAAATAGTCACTTTCTAATTAAAGAATGTAAAAAGATATGGTTTTTCTTCCAGATTGAAACTTGCAATAGGATAGTGGTATCTTAAGTAAATGTTCCGCGCTCCACAGTTTAAGAACTACTGCGAATCACTGAAAAAATGTAATCAGGTTTTGCTTAAAATGCTGGTATATATTTATTATTATTAGGATTTTATTGATAATTTTTAAACATAATGGTTGAAACGTTACAGAGGTGAAAACCAAAATCTTTATCTTAAAGTTTTTAAAATATAGACCTAAACGGAAAAAGAAAACACTATAAAGGTAAATTGCTCAGAGTAGAATTGTATTTTCAGTGAGTAAATCAAGTCCAAATAAATAATAAAAAAACACAAAGATACAAAATTATAATTCCAAGGACTAATATTAGCAAAAACATAAAGCAATAAAATTTTTATTTATATATTAAAATCACAAAATATACTCTAGTTTTAGTCAATATTCGATTTAATTTTATAATGGTACATACATATGATTTAGCTAAATCTTTAGTATAATATTACTTAATACAAAATCTGTCATTCGCAGAATTTTAATACGAATAATATTATTCGAGTTATTTATATTTAATACTTTTCGCCATAACTACGTTAATGTTCCGCGTTGTATGCAGGATTCTTCTGGCTTTATGCTTTTTTATTACCTCTTAGTGAAAAGCAAATTAAAAAATGTACTTCTACTGAAATAAGAAACAACAACAAACTAAGATACAAGCTATTTTTAAATCGTTTTGTATCGTTTCTAGATTATCTAGTTGATAGCAGAAGTGCTAAATGGGAATAGTAATAGGTCTGTTGGCGCCCTTAGGGTACGACACTCTTAAAAAACCCTAAAGAAAATCTATCCTACGGAACACATAAACAAACCAATAAAATTTATATAAAGCTAAACTGACGTAAACAAGGCCCTAAAGTAAACCAGGTCCTCTTGCCATAAAATAAACATTTTCTGTTCTACTACAATTTAGCTCTTAATTCTCTCACTTCGTTGAGTCTGATATATTTACTTTTATTGGGTATTTGAAGTTGATTTGATTTCTTTGTTACAATTATCTAATATTTTAAATTGATCGTTTTACTATAAGTTTTTTGTTATCATATTTGATTAATAAAATGGACAAATAATCTATGTACCACATTTTCAACCGTTCCCAACTTAGGTTTCTTTTATTTGATCCCCTTTTCACTTGTATAAAAACAAAAAAAAAATAGATATCAAACAGTTATCAGTCGATCAAGCAGCACTAAAATACAACAAAGCGTTACGTTCTGTTACGTTATTCACGGAACTCAGTGTTGTAACACTATAACAGTTACGTAAAGTAACAGCCAATCTTATACCCCACTCGGATTCGACGCTCTGAACAGCTTCCCTCTCTTCTTACAATCTACAGGCGGATGTTTTATCCACCGTATCGTATTATCCGACCAAATTTAATATATCAGTTAAACTATCGATGTATTGAAGTAAGGAAGGGGCAAACTGGTGAAAACTTGGAAAAACAAATGGTTAATGTTTTTCGCGTACAAAATCCGAAGTTACAAAAAAGATCACTTAAATAAGTATAGTTCTAAAATGGTGAGTAGATATTTTACTATTGATACCGTTAACATAATATCGTAAGCACGAAACTGTATCTGTTGTTTGTAGCGACATTTTGTTAAATCGTTATTTTGCTTAACATATTAAAGCTCAAGGTAGTAGTATAGTCTTACCGCAAAATCTTCGCTTGCGTGTACCACACTTAACAAAGTAGTGACAGTTTTAGCTATGTTCGCCAACCTCGACCTCATCCCCTTTCCCAGATGTACGACAGCAGCCGTGGACCTGTCAATCCCGGAGTGGGCACACTACCTCGCCGCGGGGCTCTTCTTGGCGTGGGTGGTCTGCGGTCGCTGGCGAAGCAGCGAATCCTCTCACTCCACCTGAAACATGTGTATGTAATATGTTGATTTCCTTCCCAAGTACGAATGTGAAGGAAACCCAATTAAACACTTCAAATGTATCTCTTTATTTAATATTTTTAGACATTAAATTTACAGTGGCATCTGGTCCCAAACTAAGCAAAGCTACTATGGATAATACAAATTCATATAGTATATACTTTTTTTGTAAATACATACAATGTTATAGCCGCCTATCTCTCACCGATATGAAATCTTGCAGGTATCTTATGTGCATTGCTATAGAATAGTGTAGTGGAATTACAAAAACAATGTGCGATATCTTTATACAAATTGTGGGATATCAATATAAATGTTTCTAACCGTTATCTGGTATCGGTGGTCAAAAGTTACCCCAGGACTTCATTTTTTTTTATTATTTTTCTAAATCTGAGCTCGAAGGTTATAAGGAGTGTGCTCTTTAAATGCATACCCTGTTTAAGGCTCAAAGCAACTTTGACTCAGCCATAAATGGGTGATTTGCCTCCCGATTGAGTAAACCCCGCTCGCATGTTGGAACTGATTTTGCAGGTCCCTTTAACATTAAGATTTTTACCTTGCGCTACGCCAAGGTGGTGAAGGCATACTTATGCGTATTTTTATGTCTTTTTACGAGGTAGGTAGTAGGTTGTTACTTGAGGTAGTCTCTTCTCTCTCCAATAAAGCTTTCTTCCTGTCTTTTTCGCTTCGTTAGCCGCCGTGGATTGCTGAATATCTCAAATCGATATTAAGTCCACCAGTTCCTTGTTGCAAATCAGCAGGACATAGGACATCAACTTTGCTGCAAGGGAATCAAGTAGATTTTCGATCCCCCTGCATATCCTTCTTGAGGCAGAATATTTGAAGCAGTGGTGAAGGTTGCAAAGACTCATCTTCGCCGCATTGTCGGCGAGACGCTTCTCACCTTCGAGGAGCTTTCTGCAGTCGTTTGTAAAATTGAGGCGGTGCTCGACTAGAGGCCCCTTTGTCCGATTTTTTCGGACCCGAATGATCTGGAGGTGTTGACTTCTGGTGATTATTGGTGGGTGGGCCTTTGACGGCCTTACCTGAGTAGCACTTATTAGAAACTCCACTCAACCGCTTGGCACAGTTTGAACTGCTGCTGTCTTAGAGCTTTTGGTTTATCTCTTGCAGCAGCGAGCATTTGGTCGGATAAGACAGAACCCTCAAAAGTTGGTGATATTGTCCATGATTATCAACCTTACGAACGTTGCGTTTTTTGGGCAACACAGGTTGTCAGTCAGGTAAATTGCAAAAAGAAACCTAACAAATTTGTGTGGCTTTTTGATTATATTCATTCAAAATTAATTAATTGTACGCTTGTTTTAACATTATTGTGGAATTTACATTCATAAAAAGAATAAAGCTTGTTTCTGTATATGTGCCTGTGCTAAAGATAGGGAAATTTCGGACCACGAAAGAAGTAAAGTATGTAGTTTGACAAAAAGTTATTTTGTGTTTATATATATATTTATATCCTGTCCCTATTTCTTTTTACTTCTCTCAGACTCATTAGCTGTAATTAAGGGCTCACTAAGGTCCCCTTGGAGAACATTAAGACAGTCAGGCGTCAGCTTTGAGGAAACAAGAACACTAACTATTCATTATTATTATAATCCTTCATAATTCTAGTCTAATTCTTGTTTCTCATTACGTCACATGCTGCATGCAGCATACGTAAGTTCGGCGCTTAATCTTTACTAGAAGCAGAATACTGAAAAATCATAATGTATGCCAGTCATTTTGTGATTTATAATAAATCTGAAAAGATCTTTCTGTTTTTAATTCAGTTTAGAGAAGTTATAATTAAGCATAAAAATATTTCTTTATTTTTTTGATGTATAAAGTACATACTTCAGATAGTTATCTCAAGTCAAAGGATCGGCGCATTAAGCTTTATAATTAATACTTTGTAAGAGTTATTATAAAGGTAATGAAAGTAATCAACTTTACTATATTTTTTTTTTTCTGTTGGGGTATTTTACACCGAAAACTAGTTATTTTGCCCTTTTTAGCTATTCCAGCTAACAGTTAAAAATGCGTTAAAAACACTAAAATAAATATTACAAAATTTTATAAAACTGGCGTTATAAATCCACATCGTTAATAAAATGACGTAAAAGTTCTAATTAAGAACAAATACAGGTCATCGTAATGTGTTTCTTTTTGTGTAACAGTCCACTAAATGTCCGCTATATTTACGTCATTATAGCATTACAAAATTTTGCTCTTGGTCAATACTCGTCCCCTAGTCTAGTAGACACTAGTCTATATTATTTGCTCAAAATTTATATAGGCGAAACGCCGTAAAGATTTTATACAAAAATAGTTTTCCATAATTTTAAGGCACGGCATTATTTTGTTACGAAATCCTTATGGCTTTAAATATGCTTTAAATATTGTTTTTAAATTTTTGTTAAATATTTTATTGCTATAACTATATGGTTTTGTATGAACGGGCTTAGTTTGCACATTCCAACGCAAATTCTCAATTATGTTAAAACTTCTCCTATCTGCAAGTAAAAATATCTAAAATAACTGAGACTCATAGATTATTATAACAATAAAGTACGGAACCCTCTCACTTACCCAGGTTTATATCATTCACAAGCCACTTTTTGCATGCTTTGTTATGCAAAAATTTAAAGTTCATTAAGATATGTAATGTTAGTAAATATTTTATAATTGTTTTAATTAAACAACATTAGCATACTTTTAAGCTTTATGGGCAAGTCTTGGAAACCGGAAAAAAACTGGTTCCCTATCTTGTGTTGTGTTTGAACAAGAACTATACCAGTCCTGATAAAAAATACGTTAATTAACTGATGTTTTTTTAAATATATATAATACGGTATTTATTTCCTGCGATAAAACTTGCAGCTTACATTCCTTGCGGTTGAGCCAACAATAAAAGTTGTAAGCGCTGATACTTTATTGGTGCAACATAAGTAAAAACCAATCAAAACCTTTATTTACGAATTAGCATTTTCCTGCGACTAACTTGCGTGGGATTTATGAAAGAAACGCAGAAACCCTATTTAGGTACTTCTGGGATCCCCGTTTGAGGTTATTTTTCTAAAACTCCCAAAACAATTTAAACAAAAATATCGGAATTTACATAGAAATTTCGATCCCGTGTTTCAAGCCCTAGCGCATGATTTGCAAACACGGTGATAAAAGACATTATTCTTCATTTTTAACTAAAAGGTCAAATACCAATTTTTGTAAAATGATGCTTGAATGGTTTTTTATTAACGTCTAACCCCCATTTACCCTTAGGGAACAAATATAGAAAAATCCTTTCCTATTGGAACCGGCATTTAAGGACTTTCTAAATTTCAACTTTTTATACTCATTATTAGTTAGCGCTTTCCTGAACATTTATATATTTTGGATTGGCAAGTTTTAGTTTTAAAAACCGTCCAAATACGTGTCGGACAACGTGCAGTGTAGGGTCACAGGAAAACACGTATCATTGTTTATTCTATGGTAGGGTCCCGTAGTTGCCCCGAGTTGCCCGACACAATACTTCAAATATATTTTATATGTTGATCGACTATAGTGGTTAAATTGTAAAGCCTACTTAGCTGTGATTGTTTTTCTTTTAACTTCGTTATTTTATATAACGAAAGGAAGGAAAAGAAAGGCTGTGGTTAGAAAAAAGTATCCAATAAAATGCGATAGCAAATCTTCAAGCAGGTTCTATACCTGGCTCAAAAGTCTGATTTAAATCTTTGAATAAATTTTCTCTTATTTTAAAAAATAAAGGAATGTTTTCTTTGAATAAAATTTGCTATCATCAATATATATGATACTAGCTTCTGCCAGCGGCTTCGCCCGCCCTAAATTTCGTTATCGGCGTAGGTTCTAACGCCAAGTCCTCAATTATAGAAAACAAACAATCAAATCTTTCCTCTTTAATGGCATAATTCATTCGTGTCTGTGAAACCATGGTAATACACATACAAAATTTCAATCCAATCGGTAGAGCCGTTTAATAGTTGACATACCAACAGCAGCGCCACCTACCGGGTCCAATTGTATTTTTAAATCATCCAGAAAACCATCGAAATACCCATATAAAATTTCCACCCAATCGGTTCAGCCTGTGAAAAAGTAATTAAATAATTAGAAATGTACGAAAGGATAATTCTTACTACCCGCTGTCCTATTACCCGTTTTCCCGTAGGAATGAAGCATTTTCACGCGGTAAAAAGTAGCCTATGTTCATCAGGGATAATGTCGGCTTCTAATGGTAAAAGATTTTTTCGAATCGGTCCAGTAGTTTCGGAGCCTATTCAATACAAACAAACAAACAAACAAACAATCAATCAATCAAATCTTTCCTCTTTATAATATTAGTATAGATTTCACTGCAACCACGAACTTTCTTGTCTACCCTGTAAACTTCTGCCGTGTAATTTTTTACATTTCCAAAAATAACCATCTAAGTCGGTAAGACTAGATTCTTTAAATCTGTTAAATTATTGTAAATAAGCCATTTTGTTATTATTAAGTTCATAGTCAAATTAGTTAAAAAGCTAACCTCCGCAACTTGGCTGTGTAATACGTTGTTGTTAAAATTATGAAACACGCTTTAAACGGCGATGTAAATTACCTCTCGATGGAGTACCGTTCATTCTTAAATCTGTTGATTCAGTCGGCGGCTGGCGGTTGCCGCAGAATGTTCTGCGTACAATACGCATAGTGCTAATGCAGGCTTTTAACGGCAACTCCTCAATAAAAGAAAAAAAACCGACTCACACTTTTCGTTTTGAAGTAGCCTATGTCCTTTCCCGGGACTAAAACTATCTCCATGCCAATTTTCATCTTAATCGGTACAGCGGTTTAAGCGTGAAGAGGTAACAACAGACAGACAGAATTACTATCGCATTTATAATATTAGTAGAAAATATAAAAATTAATAAGCGTATAAGGACTTTAAAATTAAGCGTTATGAACTTTAAAATTCTTATTTTCTTGATAGAACTATCGCAAAAAAAAAACAAAATATCGTCTCGTCTCTTCGTTTCGCTGGCGCCTTAACACTTCGTGACAGATATCCTTAAGCGAATACAGTAAGTTTCTAGTTAAAGAATGTTTAAGGATATGTAATTCTTCCAGTTTGAAACTTGCAAAAGGACAGTGGAATCGATTTTAAAAACGAGTAGGAAACTGCTCATTCGGGTAGGGCACAGGCCATGGCAATAGTCTGCCGTTTCGACCAGTGTACAAAGACATATTACACTACTAGCTGTCCCGGCGAACGTTGTTCCGCTGCCGTCCCTCTGTACCCGGCGAAAGTTGGTTTTTACATATCGAGATAAAAACTATCCTATCTTTTAAGTTGGATCAAATAACAGATATTTACGAAGTTTGATCAAAATCGGTTCAGTAGTTTAGGAGTCCATTGAGGACAAACATTGTGACACGAGATTTATATATTATTAAGAAAGATAAGATAGAAGCATACAAAGAAACACAATTCCGCGTATGATAGGCGCTAGCACGTGGCCGCACGATGAAAATCAGGATTCGGAGAATCAGGAGGTCGGTATAAAATTCAAGTATTTATTTAGAACCTAAATTAGCAAATCCGCTTGGTCATATTAATATATGTTTTATAAAATAAGAATCAAGCGTAGTTTTCTGAACAATATGAAATAAAGCCCAAAAATAGAGTGTCAGAAAATATTTTTTCTATTTTAATAATCAAATTATTATAATATTGGCAAATCCACTTAATTAAGGATTGAACTATAACTTTTTTTTTTCACGTCACAAAGTGAACTCAGGACTGTAAAAAATAAATCAAAATCTTGCAAACTGAAGCTTGAAGGTACTATGGATACCAGATAGATAACTGAATACTTACCTTAACAGTTTGTTGCAATAGGTAATTACTTAATTTTTATTGTAATGTAATAAAGCTGTGTATGTTTTTGATTTAAATGAGTTAATCGCGGAACGGGTAGAACAACGTCTGAAAAATTTCAGGGGGGAATACGACACATATCTCTTTCCCCCCGTCTGCGTCCCCTGAGTCCAAAATATTCCTAAAACAAAAATGCAATGATAAGTAAGCTTGTACTAAGTAAACTAAACAAAAATGGCATTTCGTATTATACTCGACAAAACCTTTAGTTTCTTATATATACTTTATTTTTATACCTACTTATTTATATTCTTGTAGCAATTGTAAAAATGCCTGGTAATAAAATATAGCAAAGCTTTTTTTCTACGTTATTGCTTTCGTTATTTAGATTTAACTAATAATTTTGTTAAAGAAAAACTTTGCTTGCTTCAGGTATTATACGCTCTACTGCAGTGGTATATGCATCTCTCTGGAAAAGGAGGCTTAGGTCATATTCCACCCCGATGTCTTATGCGAATTGGCGGACGTTTTTCGAGCTCGTGACCACTCGTGACTGACTGTGTTTTATGGTCTCTCACTTGGCTTAACGACTGCTATCATATTGTGACAATAGCAAAGACCGACGAATTACTGACGTGAAGTACGTCGCAGCTCAGAAAGATGCACTACTATATAGGCAGTCACCTTAAATTATGATTTATTTACGGATTTTTGACATGGGAAATAGAGACTTTTTAGGGTTCCATACTCAAAAGTAGGACCGTCCGTGCGTGTGTTCACTGGAATGTTTGCCACTTAAAATTTTACAGGCCACATAATAATAAAATTAAACTAAATACCTATATGTTACTGAGATCACTATTATGGCAAATAATAAATAAATTTATTAAGTTATTTAAGCCCATACTCATTCAAGGACTTTTGAAAATAATGCATTATTTCAACGTCTGATTGTAAATGCCTTCATTTTCTTAAAGTTAGTTATTTCACTAATACACAAGCTACTATATAAGAATGTTACTACTATTATATATTTTTCACCTTTTTATTTACCAAAGAATTTGTTTTTTTTTTATTGGTCCTGACTCTTACTACTTACACTGCAGCAAACTTTTCTGACCCGATGGTCAAAAATCAAAACTAGAGTCGCCATATTGAAATAGCGTGATCTTGCAACGACACTAGCGACCAAATACCGAAAGTGAGATGGTCAAAAATGTTTGTTGCATGATGCCTGCTTTTTAGGGTTCCGTACCCAAAGGGTAAAAAACGGGACCCTGTTACTAAGGCGCGGAGCCTTAGTCCGTCCGTCCGTCAGACCGTCTGTTATCAGGCTGTATCTCATGAACCGTGATAGTTAAACAGTTGAAATTTTCACAGATGATGTATTTTTGTTGCCGCTATAACAACAAATACTAAAAAACAGAATAAAATATATATTTAAGGGGGCACCCATACAAAAAACGTGATTTTTTTGCCGTTTTTATATATAATGGTACGGAACGCTTCGTGCGCGAGTCCGACTCGCACTTGGCGATTTTTTTCCTATCTGTCTTCAATCGGAGAGAATGAAGGTATAAATACTATTTTTATAAAGGTATTATTTCTTTTCTGTCTACACATTTCTTTTTACCAAGACCGAGACGCTATCACTTTCGTTTAGTGAAACGCGTGTGAAAACTTTTGCTTTGAGCTACAAAGTGCTTCTTTTTTGTAACCTAACCGTCTAATTATTACGAAATTATGGTATTGTGAGAAAGGGGTTGCCACAACCACATATAAAATAATTAAAATAAATTAGCATTTTTGACGAGCGTCTAGATTTGATTTGCAAAGTTACTAAACTAGCATTTTTGACAAGCGTCAACCGTGATTTGTTAAGTTACTACACTAGCATTTTTGACAAGCGTCAACTGCGATTTGTAAAGTTACTAAACTAGCATTTTTGACAAGCCTTAACCTTGATTTTCTGTGTCAGATCTGTGTCAAGATCCAAGAATGTTGAACAATAATAATATTGGTATATATATTATAGACAGTTTACTCATAGAGTTAGAGAGAGACCATTAACTGATATTTCCCTATTCAGCAGTAAAACTGAGCGAGCGAAAGCGATCATGCGGCTAGTACCTAGTTATTACCTTCCTTTCATGGCACCGCGCCTTAAAAAGGGACGTACCAATAAAATGGCGAACATAGCTTTATCTTCTAAGGACTGAGCAATGAGCTCAGTACATGGCACAGGTTATAGTATCTTGTCTTATTATATTTTTTAATTAATGTCAATGCAATAGCTGTACTAGATTTGGCAACCCTGCCCGCCCATGCTACGAGTACCTATCTGGTAATATGAAGAATCTTATAGCAGTGATCGGCTATAAATTACTCCAGGGCGGAGTTAGAAAGTTGTCTTCTTGTCTGCCTAGAATGTTAATATACTATGTGCCATGGCCCTGTTCGTGTGGGTTGGTCAAATTGTGTTAGGTTACGTGTTTAGTAACGCATAAGTGGGTTGTTTAGTGACCCTAAATTTTATTATCTTATCTTATGCCTCTTAAGGCCCCATATTCTGCACACTAGCGCCGCCACTAGATAATGTTCATACAAAGCGTATTTTAAAAAATATGAGTCAAAGAAAAATACTAATTAGTGATTAGTTATAAGAACGTTGTGTAGTATTTGTTGAACATGTCTGCGAGTTTTAATTCGGGTTTCTGCTAAAAGTGGCCGCCTTGTGTATGTATGTAATGTATGTATTGTTTGTCTTTCCTTCACGACGCAACGGATCATCCAGTTTTGCTAAAATTTGGCACAGAGATAGAGAAAAAAGACGGAGAAGGACATTCCCACATAACTACTATAGCAAAAAGCTTTCTGCGGTTTTAGCCGTGTCAGCATAAAGCACTATCGCTAAAGTGATCATAAAAAAGTTAATATCCCCACTGATCAAAGAAGTTATATTATAATTTTTACTAACCTAATGTGCAAATTGCTTATTTGGTTAGAAAATAACTTTTCACTAGACTCTGCCTGGAGAAAATGAGAAAAATGGGTTTTCACCAAAACCTTAACACTATTCGACAAAAGGTGGCGTGTGTACGTTTGTATAGCTATTCGACGGTAGATGGCGTATGGTTGTATACCTATTGCAACTAACAGAACAATACAAATGATTCTAAAATAATAATTTAGAGTCAAGTACGTCTTTTTTTTTTTAATTATAAGTCCCACAGTTCAAAAGTTCCCCATACTGTCCTATAACATATTTTTTCATTTTGCTCTACCATTGCCGTTTCATTCATTTTTAATTCCTCATTTCATTCATACAACCTGAATTTTCTACATAGAAATCGAGTATGGTTTAAAAAAAACTGGCCAGTAACCATTTCTTTGTAGTAAATGTTCTTAAAGTACGGTACCCCTTATGACGAAAATCTTATGACATATCGGACCCATTTATTTCTTATGACGAAAAAAAATATTTAGTTTCTGACATATATGAATACTTTAAAAAATAGGCTAAAAATAACTTTAAAATTATCCTAATTTTCTTTATAGAACTATTGCAAAAAAAATTTTTTCGCGATACACCTTAAGTACTACAACACTTAGTGTTTACTACTTAAGTATTTATTCTCGCTAATGTCGCAATTTTTATAAGTTTAATACGTAGAAGGGAAAATTTAAATAAAAATTATAATTTTTCGGAACCCTGCGTGCGGAAATCAAACTCGCACTAAAATCATTTTTTGGTATGAGCTAACAAGCATTACATAAAACGCTTAGAAAAGACATTAACGGCACGCTTCTCCTTTCTTAGACTTACAATAAAGCAGGGACCTTGGACTATTAGGAGCAGTCCGAATAGCTCAAGACTGTTCACAATAAGGTCCCAGATGTTAGCTGTGTTACTAAGTACTAACTGATGTCGTTGGCTCTACCTGGCTTGGGTCCGAAATAAATAGATGGTTAATCAGTTATCGGGATGAATAGTTATTTTGGATCTATGTCCGTTCTTGTTCGTCGTCGGTTACAAGCATTTTCCGATTTTATTTCACCTAGAAATTTGCATTTATTTTGGTACAAATTTTAAATAAGTTATTTTGGAGAGAGGTTTTTAGACCAAGAAAAGGGAGTGGGAGTGCAAACTTAAGTACCTGCTCAGCGTGCAGTTAGCGGACCCCAAATTAAGGTGTTAAAAAATAACATATTTTTTTTCCAGCACTTTGTACTATCGATTGCAGTGTTTCCTACCCAAACTAATTTGTTAGCTGTTTATCACAATTCTGAAATGCTGAGGTAAGGGGCGCGATATCAAATTTGATCCCGGTTCGGAAATATGGTAGATTACGGTATACAGTACGGTAAAGGAGTTATTAAAAAATAGCTACCTTCTGAATTTGAAAGTAATTATTATAAAAGCCATATATAAAAGTCTGTTACCTGTACCATTATATATGCGATAAAGAACTGGTTTTGTACAATACACGTTTTGCATTTATATACCTTTTTGACCATTCCTGACTTACCTCGTATAGTTCGTCAATAATTGTCAATTGTTAATGGATATCCTATTCTGTCCCAGGTTTCTTATTTTACCGTTTATTACGATGAAGCTCGTATGGGACATACATTAAGTTAGTTTGTTTGGACACACCGCTATCAGAAGCAGTGCTGCGGCGATGGGCTCTCATGCAGGACTAAAACACTTGGTAAAGAGAAGTGGGGGTAGTATGATGTGGGTGTGTTTCCACCCACTGGTAACCCCCATCTGGGGTTGGAAACCATTAGGGTTGCCATTTGTCGCTTCTTGATTTAAGGGTTGCCAACTTAAAAAATACACGTTGTTGATTTTTTTACGGGAGACAAATTAATGAGGGTTGAAAGTACTTATGAGTTGTCATGAGCGCAAAATGAACGCAGCCTCCGATCCCCTACCCTAACAGCAAGTAGCATCCCCGCATGAGGACGTAGATACTGCGCAGCGACTACGTGACGCACCGTGCCAAATTTAAACAACCACGCACTAAACCCTAGACAGAATGTCGAGTTTGACCGCGACACCACCGACCATAAATGCGGGAGATTCGTTAAACCCGTATTTTATTTGCCTAATTACGGGTTTCAATTTTGTTAAAGCTTCAAAAATGGGGTAACACGTTAAATACGGGATATCTGGCAAGCCTAAAAACAGAAGTTATACATACATACATGCATTTTAGGCTATAAAATATGGATTACAACGGACATTCGGAATGCAATTGGTTTCCGTAACTAAATATATATAGTTATATACATATAATAATTTTAGGAATATGTAAACATGTTGCGTTTATAGCGTTCGTAGACGTTCTAAAGGTTTTGTAAAGATTTCACAAGAGAAGCTAGTTTGATGATTGTTGGTGCTGAACAAATATTTGTATAAGTCCCTTCATTCGTATGACATTCCTAACGTATGTGTGTGTGGTACAAGCGTTAGATTATGAGCGCGTGGTATAAGGTATAGTATCATCGCGCTCATTAATCTATTTAATTGCTATTCATTAATTCATTTTAGACTATCCTGTTCACTTTTGTTGTACCAATTAGTTGGCAAACAAGTATACGGCCCACCTAATGTTGAACGGTTATCGAAGCCTATAGATATGTTATTGCACCAGGGGTTATTAGTCGCGTGTTACCTACCCATAAAAAACTAATCACTACCTTTTTGAAGAATAGAGACAAGTTTGAATTACTGCTCTCAATATATAGTTTTCAATTTATTTTTGCTGATTTTCGCTTCGCTTAAAATAAAAATATAAATACGTTGTAGCCAAGTGTCTTGCACCGCTCTATTTGGAAAAGAACGCACATAAATGTCTAAAATATACGCTAAATTAATTTTAGTTACTTCAATTCATATTTTTTTTTCTAAAAAAATTATTTAAATGTGGTTTTAATAACCCTGCTATAAAAATATTCTAATAACAGTAGTCAATATTTATGAAATGCCTTTTTGAAGCATAATTTTAAATAGCGTTAAAAAATTATTATTTTGTGACTTACACCACCGACTACTTCACAACGCTTCTGTTTCTCACGACCAAGGGTTCAACAGGAAGTGAACTGTTTGTGTAAGGGTATATTTATTTATTTTTTGTTGACTCCTCTTTGATTTGTTCAGGTAATGCTCATGTTTCACACCCAAGTCTCTAAGTCTTTAAATTTTAACCACTTTGAGCAATTCCACTCTCGTTACTTATACATACATTTTTTTTAATATTTATATTTTATTAGCTGTCCCGGATGATGTTGTCCTGTCCTTAGTTGATTTCCTGCAGCGCCACCTACTGGGTCCAATTGTGAATTAAATTATCCAGGGAATGGGTCTTAAACACACAAACTTTTTCATCGAAATCGGTATAGCCGTTTTGGAGAAGAGAAACAGACAGAGGCGTACAGCAATCTAATTAATTGAATATGTTCGCGATAATATTTGCAATGCAACAGCCTTGTGTTCTGTCATAATGATCCTTAAAAATACTAATATCGTATTAAATTGTGTGTAGCTGCATGTAGCACACAACTCGACGCTAGCGCCTCTATCTGCCAATACTTTAATTAAACCAACTTATCTACTGTCTGATAGATGGTGCTCGTAAACTCCTTCCATAGAAATGTATCTTTGTTGTGTTTTCGAATAACAGAGCCGACGACCAAAATTATGTATTATCATCGGGCAAAACTGATGCGCTTGAAAAATGACACCATTTTTAGTGCATATGCCTTTTTTTGAACAACAGAATTCTACTATGTCCGAATAAACTACCACTAAGGACGAGAATTGGCAACGACAATATCTGAAAGGCGACTAATTAAGCTAGATATTAAGCCGAGTCACCTATGACCAGAAGCTTTTAAAAAAAAATAATTATTAACACCCACGCATCAAATGTTAAAGATTTGTGACATGTAGAAAGTTTAGATGGACACATGCGGGTCGATTCCGTAAAAAGATTGCTAACCTTTTTGAAAGAAATAAGATATACATTGCGGTTTCGCGACAATCGATGAATTTCATACGTCATTTCAAATGCGCAATGCTTATCTTATTTCTATGGATTTCAAACGAGAATTGTTAGCTGTCATTTTACGGAATCGACCCAGCTATATTTGTTTATGGTTGTTTAGCTTTGACTGAAAGACGGGTAGGAATAGGGATTCTAGTACTTCACCGTCGGAGATGTATTAAAGCAATGTCTACGGGTGTTTTCGCAAGTCTTACTGCATAGAAATGCTAGCTCAGTTCGTCTCCGCCTGAGGGGACGTATTAAGGTAGGATTTCTATACACGCCGCTTGGTTCTTGGTCAGGTGATGCGGGCTGCCCGCATGATGTAGCGTTGGTCGATACAAGCGTTGCGTCATGAGAGAGACGCACGCAACGGGCGCACGCACCATACAGCGCCGGCCTTAAGATAATACGATTTGGAGCGCCTCTCAGCGTGCTTTATACAAACGAATTTTTCACTTTTTTTGACAATAAAACACCAAAAAAAATTTGAAGAGATGTTCTAGTAATAAATATCTAGGTCTGCAGTGTGTCAGTTTTCTGTTAAATTTTATAGTTCAAAAGTTAAACAGAATTCTAGTTTTTCATACAAATACTTTAAAAAAATATTTCTAGTTAATACTTTTTACATTTTACAAAGTTTTGGAAAACCACAGACATAGGTATTCGGCGTGGGATTTTGACTAAGAGATTTCACAGTATTTGATCAGCGAATCGTATGCAGTGAGATACTTAAAAAGTGTTTTTTAAAATCCTTACATATTTTTAATACCTAGACCTGTTAGAGTTTTAAAAAAATGTAAAAAATATTAGGAGCTGTAACATCACTTTTACGTGATAGATTTTGTAATACACATTAAATGAACTCAATTATCGACATATCTTCTAAACTTATGACACTGATGGTTGTGGCAATAGGCACGCCATTAACCCCGGGGCGATTCGATAACCTTCGAAAAAAAAGATAAATACTGGGAGTATATTGGAGCTCCTTTACCAATTGGACAGATGACGTATGTTTTAAAATAAAAGTTTTATAAGTTCTTTGTCTTGCGCTTGAAAAATGACACCATTTTAAGTGCATATGCCTTTTTTTGAACAACAGAATTCTACTGTGTCCGAATAAACTACCACTACGGACGAGAATTGGCAATGAAAGGCGACTAATTAAGCTAGACTTTACTAGGAAATCACTGAATGAGCCCAGGATCGTGTGTTGATTTGTGTTGGAAGCTTGCGTTCATTGGTAGACGACTTCAACAAGCTGAGAAGATGTGACTGCTATTCAAAAAATTTACAACAGTGAAAACTTTTACTCTTTTATACCGTAGAAGTGGGTGAGGTTTTGTTATGAGAGAGAAAACCATCCCAAATCATAACTTACTACTATTTTATTTAGAAAGGAACTGCCATAATCAACTTCAATGTGTTTTATTAGTAACTAGCTTTGGACCGCTGGTCCGCCCGCGAGGAATTCTGGTTATCAGCATGGAATTCCTACGGCAATTTCATGATTATAGTAAGGAAATTTCCTATAGCTGTTACTATGCTTATAGTTAGTCCTGTGGAAACTTTTGGAAATAAGTCTATTTTCTTTTCCATCTTTTTAAAAATCCCTGTGCCAAGTTTCAGCTAAATTGGATGCTCCGATGCCACGTGGAGGACGAACTAACAACCCACTTTAGTTTTTTTTAATATTAGTGTGGATCTTCATACATCTGGAAAAAAATATAAAATAACTCATCCAATACATCTTATCTTATCAGATATCGACTTAAATATAATCAACTATAAAAACTCAGCAGCATATATGTTTATAAATGCTAAGCAATAAATATATTTTATTATTTATAATGTTTTTTCTCATCATCATAATTTATTGAATAAAGTGTTTGCGAAAAATCTTACTAATATTATAAGTGTAAAACTTTGTAAGTTCATATGTGCGTTTGTTAGTTACTCAATCCCGCGGCAACGGAGCATTCAGTTGAACTGAAAATTGACACAGAAATAGTTGAAGAGACGGAGAAACACATTGGCTGCTTTTATCCCGGGAAATTCTAAATTTCAAGCGGAAATTACTATAATTCGGAATTCCGCTTGAACAAACTATTGCTACATACTATAGCATCTAATTGAGCTGAAATTTGGTACAGACATAGTTGAAGAGACGGAGGACATTTTTTTTTCTTTTTTTATACCACCAAGGTGGCAAACAAGCACACGGTCAGCCTGATAGTAAGGCATAGGCGGCATACAAAAGTTTTGGCGGTAATAACTATGCCCAATCGAACTTAAACTAACTATAGTTACAGGTATAGCTTGCTATAGCAAACTTTTTATAATCAAGGAGTTGCCGTAATAATCCCACGCGGAACAAATTTTGGGCGGGCGGAGCCGCAGGCAAAAGCTAGTGTTACTTAAAAATGTCATTAAGACTTTATGTTGTGAAAACCGGTTTCTTTAAATTGACTTTTAATGTCAAGCAATGGTCAAGAATAATATTTTGCAAATGGTCGTTTTTTTCTTTATGAAAGGTGTGTTGTAACGTCATTATTTATTATAGGTAATAATCATAAAAATAGAGAAAACACTTATTATTGTTATTTTAGATAACATACATATATATATATATATACACCTACCCATGCTTAATACGTACCTACATACATATGTCTTACTAATATCATAATTAAAAAAATATGTTTTGAAACCGATTTTAACAGTTCCTCGTGTTAATTGCGCTGACGTGTTTAGTTCTAGTAATAAGTACACACTGAATGTCTCTGTTTATCTTTGCAATACAATCATAAAGAACTTTTTGTGAAATACGTAGACATACGTACGTAGGTACAAATGAGAATATTGTACACATTTCTTACAATTCCAGCAGTACTTCATACATACGGGTCCGATTGATAACCTACTTTGTTTAAAGTCGCTTTTCAATTCGCTTAATATTTATAATCCATTTTAATATTGTTAATGCGAAAGTAACTCTGTATGTCTGTCTGTTACCTCTTCACGCCTTAACCGCTGTACTAATTAAGATAAAATTTGGAGATAATTTGAGTTCAGGGGAACGACAAAGGCTACTTGAAAATGTCAAGTGTGAGTTGGTTTTTTTGCGCCAATGTTTTTGGAATTCCTACCTAACGACATCCCACACGATGGGGTAGACAAGAAAAAAAATTACGTCCCCACTTCACGTCTAGGAGAGGTACCCTAAAAAATTTTTTTTTTTCAAAGATTTTATTCTACCACTTTGTCGGCTTGATAAAGAACATTGTTCTGCGTCCATACACTTACCTTACAACCAAGGACAAAGGAAAATCATGTGTTGTTTTTTTAATCATTATTCAGTTCCCATAAGATATTATTTTTATAGCGGACTAGCTGAAGAAGAAAAAAAAATCAAGAATTTTATGGTTGGTTCGTGTATTTTCCACGGCTCGGTTGAACTGTTTTAATCCAGTAAAAATCGTTTTGTTATAAATTTCTAGAGGTTTTTAAGATAGCAATTCCTTTAAAAACTGAAAAACCATATAACTACCAACCTATTGTAGACAGCAGTTTATGTACTATAAGTTAAGTGCAAATAATAGTAATGGAATGAGGATTGAATGTTTGTAAAAAAAAAAAATGTTTAAGCGTACTTACATAATTCATTCAAAAGATCGATTATAATCGTTTGGGCATCCCTAATCTACCTACTTCAAGACGAGGCCGCGTTTAGAAGCTACGCGCCGAGTGTGAACAACGCTTAAAGTGCCATAACAGTTTACTCTCGATATCAAGAAGCTAATATGTTATTATTATACCATATGGTATTAATAAGGTAAAAGCTTCTGGCTCGATATACTTTCACCATGGACCTTAAATCCATAACTTTGACGGCTCTCTAGTTATCTGTGATTGTGAATCTTATCACAGTTTTCACGTACGACTCGGTTCGGTTGTAGCTTCGGAACCCACCCCGCCAATATGACATTGATTTAAACATTAAGATGGTGACTAGTGAGTAGCAGAAAATACTTTTTTTATATTTATAACGTACGCAGCTAGTCCGTCTTATAAAAATATTTGCAACTAATATAGAAAAAAAATATATAAATTATCACGTATGTCCAATGTTTTTATTACATAGGGCGACTATTGGGTTGTCCTTTGTATATCCCTGCCGAATTGCAGCTTTCTCGTATTATCGCGAACAGACAGACTGACGAACGGACGGACGGACGGGCATGGCGAAACTATAAGGGTTCCTTGTTGACTGCGGAACCCTAAAAAAACGCACACATACAAGAAAAAACGGATCTAGTCTTGCAACGAATTTTCCTTATCCTTAAAAAATATTATTCAGCCTGGACTAACACTTCCCAGATTAACTCTTGACTACACAGTTTTTTAATTTTAGCAAGCTGAAATTATGCCTATGAATTAAATTCTTATTTTTGGAAAAATAAACCCAACGTGTTTGTTAAAAATATATCAAAGATATTAGATTCCATTAATTATCAACTGTTTACAACATTTTAACACTAATATAAATATTTATTTTCCTTTAAGTGTGTTGAAAACAGTCTTATGACACTCGTGAGCTTTGCTCACGCAGGGTGCGTGGTCCCTTTCTACAACCCACAATCTCGTCTGTAATGAGAAGCCTAGCTCACTTGTTTCAAACATAATGTACTATATTAATACCCAAGTTTATGATGTGATAATGCAATTATGTAGATTGTTGTAGTAATGAATAATTCATCAGTCTATAAATATACCAACTACTGTAATCTTAAATAATGAAAGATATCGGATGTTAGAATAATGTTTTTCTGAGTTCATTTCTTTACACAGGAACACTGTATTGTGTTTGTACACTGGAGCTACTCTTCTCGCAGAGTTATTTCTTGAGTATCTGAGAACAGACGGATAAATGCCACATGACAGTTATTTTTTAAGGTTCCGTAGCTCAATGGCAAAAACCGTCACGACACAGCCTTATAACCGTCTCAGGGTGTATTCTAATGAAATGTGTCTACTAGGGATGTGTCTTTTGTGAACGTCATGTTATGGAAATTGAGAAAAGTGTTTTTTTTTTAAGCGGTTGCCGTACTGAGGAATGAAAAAAAAAATTTTAGCGCACCGTATCATTTCGGGTATCAATGGATATGGCTTTTAAAATGCATTTAAGGTTCTAAAGTAGCATTCTGTAAAATTTGTGTTTTTCAAGTAATTGGCTTCTAAATTAAAAAAAATATCCCTTTAACTTTTAAACCGCGCGATCTAAAAATCAGAAACACGAAAATAGGGCTTTGTAAATAATACTAACGAAATTTATTTTGAGCAAAATAAGTCATACGTTGATTTAATATCCGCAATAATTCTCATTCTACTATTTTACATCTAGTTAATGCAACATCAAAATTATTTGACAGCTGCTGTATTGAGTTTCGAAAATATAATTAGAAATATTCTCTAATTCAACTGCTATGTATCCTGGCATCAGATTACACAGACAAGACAATGACCTGGACGAAATGTTAAAACACATTAGACACATGTGTCCAGAATCCCGATACTCAACCCGATGTAATAGGATAACCGGGTTTTAACCGGAATTGGGTTGCATTAACCGTTTTCCCCGAAATGTTTGCATTAGTTTTCGCAACCTAATTTACGCATGTGGCCTACCGTTGTAATCCAAACAACCCAATTTCCAATACCATCGAGAACAGGTCAACAGTTTATTGAGCAATAAACATATTATGATTTCTACGTAACTTCCCTCATTTGCTTTGCTAAGTGAGTTGTACTAGTAAGTAAATAAAAAACGTGACTGTTTAAGTGGCATGAGACATAATGAATGCGCTATCGTGTCTAATGGTCGGCTTGAGTGACATTGACTTTCTTGTCGCGCAGTCTAATATTGATGGTGCAGGGAGTGCGCACGCCGCACGCGCACATGCTTGCCGCCTGCCGCCTCGCGCGCGCGCATCTACGCTCTGTGAACGCGACAAGCGCGAACGCCCGCGCGTCGCGCCCGCGAAATGCCCGCAGTGAAAGTTTTCAACATATTTGGCGGGCAGAAGTCGTCGGAGAAGCACCCGCCTTCCGCACCCCCCGCCCAGAAAGGGGCTATGCAAAAGCTCTACAGGACTTTTTCAGTCGGTCCCGAAATCTCGCCCGATCACAAAGGCAATAAAGTGACCGCTATCGCTGCCTGCCTCGAGAAGAAGATCGTTAGTGAACCGGTAGTGAAACCTAGTGGTAAAAGCGTAGAAAAGTTTTTGAGTAAAATCAACATTAGTGAGTCAGTTGTAAACGGTAAAGCGGACGCTAAAGACATTCACGTGTACCAAAATGTAAACATAACCGGTATCAAGGAAGAGCCGCCGCAAAAGAAGAAATTGCTCGATGAAACTAAAGGATATTCGTCCATTTACGAAAACGTAACAATTATTGGAAAGCGTTGCGATATTTCAGCAGAAAAGAATGGATCCCGGGAGTCCAAATTAGACAAAGCATTAGAATCTTTTGACAAAATCTTATCGGAATTCTCATCGAGTAACTCGTTGAGTCCTGATATTAATATTGATAAAAATATTTTTGTTCCACCTAAATTACAAAAAGCTAAGACTTGTAGCATCATTGAATCTCGTTGTATATTAAAAAAGACTAACGCGAATCCGAATGGTGATAGAAACAGAAAAAAAGTGAGTCGCAACAATTCATTAGAGAAAACGACAAGTTTGTGGAATCTCGACGACATGAAGGGCAAGGAATTAACTATGCCTTTAGTTCCCCTGAAAACTTCGACGCCAAATGACAAAGTGTGTACAGATAAGTATAGCACTTACAAAATATCTTCTAAACCCACGACTCGAGTAAATGGAATCAAAAATGAAGAACTGAAAAAAATGGACGTTAAAACTAGAATATTGAAAAAAACTTTATCGAATCCTCCTTCTACTCCGGTTCCGGTCATTTCCAAAACAAAACCAGTGTCAAGGAAAAATGAAAAAGTGAGCGACCTAAAGAAAACAAAATCTAAAACTAGTTTAGATAATGGATTGACAAACATTAAAACAAGTATGGAAAGTCGAGAGCCTCCTAAATATCAAATGCAGAAAGCAAAGAGTGTGTGGGAACTACGAAACGAGACAGTTATTTCACCCATTTTAGAAAGAACTAAATCTAGCACTTCTATCACGGGCTCTCACAGTAAGATTCCGGTGATCAGGAGTCAAATGTCGCAAAATAAGTTTAGTAGCACTAGAGCGCTTTTTTCTCCCACTCCGGTTGATCTAAATAATGTAGACCAGGCCAGAGAGTGTGCTCAGAAAAAGAAACTAACAACAACTCGAAAAAATATTGAGAAGCCGGACGTAAACAAACAAATAAAACAAAAGTCTCAACTCAATCTGAAATCTGATCCGAAACGCCAGAGCGATAAAGCAAAAAAAGATGCACTTAACAAAAAAACAACGTTATCTCCCAAGTCGTCAACGAAAGATTATTCCGATGAAATGAATGCCGCACGGACCAAGTTACAGCAGAGAAAAAATAACAAAAGAGACATCGTCACGGGCTCCGTGGACTGTAAAGGATGCCATAAAGAAACGCTCATCATCGATCCCTGTCTATCACCTGTCAAGTCTATCGTAAAAAAATTAGAACTCAGAACAGCTTTGGAATCGAAGGCTGATACGGCTCAGTACGTGAACTGTAAAGTAATACCTCCTGTTCATAAAGAACTTTGCGTAGCAAATACTATGTTTCACAACCATTTGAGCACACTGGTCGGCCGCCAAGTTAAATGTACAGAATCGCGCAATGACATAAAATCATGTTCACAGACTGAAACACTAGTATTACACAAAAAACAAGTCGAGGAAAAAATATCAGATGCACATTCCGACTGCAGCGATGACTCCGGACACGTGTCGAACGATGCCGGGAACGACAACGATGTAACGTTTGACAATGCCCCTGAATCGAGGCTAGTGCACAGCAGCGGCGTGGACGAAGTTGACTGCAAAGTGTTCGATGCTCCAAAACAATTTGGGAAAGAAGTGCCAGAGAATGCGAAGACAGTGTGTCCAGTGCGACCGCGACGGCGCGGCGAGCGACTCAATGAGGTCGCTAGCGGTACTAATGCTCCAAAAGTGGAGGAACAGGTACGCGACACTGTTTACATATCGATAACAACAAATTACAGGTGCAATTTATCTAGCAGCATGGCTGTCCCGGCGCGGACATGCCGCGATTTAGATCTCAACCGATACCTTATCTAGCTTCGAGCGTTGAAACTAGTTTAACAAGATCGTAACTCGAAAGCTCTCTGCGCTCCTGACACAAAAAAGTTGGATACAGAAGGCTCACTCCACACAAACCCCTTCCCGCACGCATACGTCCCGGACACCCGAGTTTAAAGAAATCCCATATATTTTTAAATACATTAAGCTTGTTCGTACGGGTCGTATGCGTGCCGCAGGAGGGTTAAGCTGGCCTGCTATGAAGTGGGCATTCTGTATCTCTCTATTTGGTGTTCCGGATGTCAATATTGACGATGCAACCGGGCTGTCGACCTCTTTCAAGTTTTCTCGTTAAAATACAATGAATAACAGTTTTAACTTAAAAGTATTACTCTTTTAAACGCATATATGCGCAATGCATGCACATGACTACACTTACCATAACACTATGGTAACTTGAACTGAACTTGACGACTTGAATTTTAAATTAGTAAAATACCCCTCTTCTTTCCTTTCATCGAAATCACCTTTTTTACGTTTATCGTTTTCGAAATCGTACAATGCTCGTTGAATTTTGCACTCACTGAACATGCTATAATTTGCGACCATATCTTGCACAAGCTGCTAAAACTTGCAAATCTTGCTCGAGCGGTCGAATATGTAATTTGAATATGGAACAAACTTTTTTAAACCCGAACATTGATTACTAAAGAACAAAACTTATCAAGTTTTAATTAAATTTCGGACTGGCACCACAAAAAGTATGCGCCTTTAAAATAATTTAAAAAAGAAATCGACATTGGCACGCGGCGAATTGGCGGCAAAATTACCTAAGCTATTTTTATTATTTTCAATACAGTTGTCAATATAATTAGTTTTTTTACACGCATGTTTTGAGAAAAGCACTATACAAGCCTTGGCCACAACTGAGCATAACTGGACTCTGTGATGCGTGCCTCAGCTACGGCTTGGCCCACATACTCACGATCGTCCTGTTATGCCGCATTTGCGGCCCGCGGCAGTAATGTACTATTTTCATACAAACTGTGTTATATGTTTCACTTAAGAAATTTCGTTACTTAAAACGTGTTATTATTATAAAGCGCTATTTACCGCATCATATTCTTAAACGCCTGAAAATTATTAATAAACAAAGATTTATTGAATGAATTAAATGTAGGAAAACCATAAAAAATAAACTATTTTTTTTTTTTATAATTTACTGGAATTTTATGGACGAATATACGTTTTGTGACTATAGTAAACAGCGCTTTATGATAAAAATACGTTTTAAGTAAAAAAATAAAAAAAAAAAATAACCGAACGGTATTTACCTTAAGTTGTTTAATTTTTAATTATATTAAAGAACACGATTAAGTATTGAAACAGTGAAAAGTGAAGAATATTTTAAACAAGATTTGTTATTCATCTCTTAAATATGGCAAAATAGTAGATTATATAAGAAGTGTAATAAAAGGGAATTTAATTCGAGCGACTAAGTTGGATCCCGAGAGCAGCGGATGCTAGAGTGTTAAAAGTTAAAAATACTTTTCACCTCACCAGCACGAAAAGGATAGTTTTGCTGTCCAAATTCAGTGAGCAAAATCGAATTTTGCTCACTATTGAGGCAAAGTTATTCACTGTTCGAACAGTCAAACTATCCTTTTCTCGCTGGTAGAGTTAAAAGTTGTATGTTGGACGCGTGAGTAAATTTTTTCGGTCTCGTGCCATTAAATCCCTCGCTATGCTCAGTAGTCTATATGAAAGCAATTTATTCGTCTTTAACAGTGAATAAAACTCACTTTTACTCAAAGAGTGAATTAAAACATTTTGGATGTGGAACAATTGTTAAATTGTTTTAATTGTTATTGTTTTATGTCATTGTTCTTTTATTAACCGGTCAAAATTACCGAATATAAACCAAAATGTGATAAATAATTAATATAGTAACTGAAAAGTAAGTAAAATATTGTACTTTTTAATTTTCTCGCAGTCAATAGTAAAAATTGAGAGTAAATAACGCTCCTCGCGTTGCTCAGGATTCTTCTCTAGAACCCTTCGCTGCTTTCGGGATCTAACTTAGTCCTTCGAATCAAATTTCCCTTTCTTCACTTTATGTATAATCTACTATTTACCAGCGTAATGGACCTCCTTAAAATTGATGATTTAACCCAGTATACATTTCATATTTCTGTATACATAAAATATGCTTATACATTATCTAATATGGGTAAATTAAGTATGCGATATATGATTTCTTTGATAAAATTCTATGCCAAATTTACGTAATAATTTATTTCCGCATTCATGTATACGTTGACTTGAAAGTTATGTAAAAAATATTGAGGACATATTTTTGTCTCATTGGACTCTGTATGAATATTTCAACACTTTAAGGTGATATCAACATTATGTTTTTTCATACAAACTTCGTTGCATAAATATTTTAACCACAAACGTTCCGCTACTCAAAACGTATTATTATAATATAACGTAATTTGTCATAGTCGTGGAAAGCATATTCAATGCAAAATAAATGCAAGTGAATTAATACTTTTATTGGCTTGTGTTTTTGTTTAAGGCTATGGCGTACCCTAGCAAAAGCGTGTCGTTTTGACCAGTGTGCGAAGACATATTACAATATTGAAGCGTACAAAGACACACAGTTCCACGTACGATAGGCGCTAGCACGTGACCGCACGTTGAAAATCTCGATTTTTGTGTTGTTTTTTATTGGTATTGAATTCAAATATTTATTTAGAACTATGAAATTAGCAAATTCGCTTGGTCATATTAATATATTTTGTGAAATAAGAATTATCACTCTTAGTTTTTCTAACAATTTGAATTAAGCCCAAAAAAAGAGGTTCAGATATTTTTTTTCAAACTGTTTTAATAGCTAAATTATTATAATATTAGCAAATCCTCATAATTAAGGTTTTTTCACGTAAAAAAGTGTATTCAGGATTGTAACAAATTTAATCAAATTCTTACAAACTTAACTCAGTTGGATTTTAAAAAACATATTGATAGCACAACTTTGAGGAATGTTATAGGTGTAACTTCACGGTATAGGCCTTAGGAGCGGAGCAGTAAATCAACGCGGGTGAAACCCACTGGGATCAGCTAATTATTAATAATGTATGAATTTTATAAAATCTCTGATTATATTAGACACTGTAATTTCATAAATATCTATGAACAATAGCGATTTACGAAAATGCAATTTGAATGGCGAAATGTGTAAAGTTAGGTACAGATATTTAGTGCAATGAAGTGTGTATGGGAATATCGGAATCGGTTTCACCTTAACTGATAATTTTTCGATAAGCATAATCGAAGCTTTCGATTTATTCTAATCGACAACTTGTCTAGTAGGCAAAGTTTTGTGTGCCATACATAATGCTCGGACAATGTTGCATAACATGTAGAATGTTTGCTGCAAAATACTTCCTATTCACATATGCCATGTAAGCAGGGCTACCATGCGTCCGGACTTGGCCGGACATGTCCGGATATTTGGCCTTCGGTGCGTACTTTGTCCGGACTTATTATTTGTCTCGAACTTTTGACTTATGCAACATCTTTACATACTTACTACCTGAAGTTTGTCAGTTAATCGCTTTTATTTAGGTAATACTCATCTCAACTTAAAGCAATCCATTTCCACTTTAAGCATGAAATAGGATTTAATAATTTATTTAATTTTATCTATATTTCCGGTTTTTTATTAATGTCAGGCTTTTATTTCAGGACTTTTAAAATATTGAAATGGTAACCCTACATGTAAGGTAGATAACAGCACTTGTTTGAGTTTTGTGGTTTGCAAGACGCCGACACGCATGCACGTAGCAGGTGCTCCGTAAGGGTCACTACTGGGGCCACATTTATTTAAACTCTTACTTTCACCAATCGCTTTTGGCTGTTTTCGACTTAAGCACGTTTACTTACGTATTCTGACCTCGTTGTGTAATACACAACTTTACACAAGTTAACGGTTAAAAACCACGTTTTGTATTTAGTATAGGTTTCTTGATTACTGAAGTTATATTAGGAAGTTTTCCAAATATTTATTGCTGTATCTAGGTAAAGAATACCAGGTACACATGCTATGTATAACTGTAAAACTGTAATTATTCTATATCTGTTCAAAATAAACATTCGGGCTTAGGGAATAGGGACGTCTTCGAACCAAAACAAACTATTCCTCAAAATTTTGAGTTAGATTTAAATTTGATTAGGAAGACGCCACTTTTTTCACTTGTCCACGTAAACAAAGTTGCGTACGGTAACTAGTTAACTAGTTATGTAAAAGAAATTTTCTTCCTGACGAAGCTAAAGACGAGTCATAAAGCTGCATCATAAACATGTACACGCGCGGTACAACAGTATTCGCGGAAACACATAAGTTTCATTTGCCAAGTTGATATCTGTATACTTTCATTTAATGACAGAGACAGGTTCCTTAACTTGTTTACTGTTTGTTATCTTCTTTGTATTCCTCATACAGCTGTTACCGTGTTGAATGTCGGTATCACCCTCTACGTGCCACCTTGCAAGCAAAAAAGTTCAGCACTTTCCATTTCGGCTTTCTCAGTTCGCAATGTGACAGCAAAATTACGTGCGCGACTTGAGAATTTATTGCGGTGCTTACTTAACGTTTTCGCACATTGTTTGTTGCCGATGAATGTTAAAATCATTTTCATTTAGGACGTAATTTAAGTTTCTTTAACTGATTTAAAAAAAAATTACAATTCTGAATTTAAATTTTGAATTCGAATGTTTGCGATGCGATATGTGAAGTATATTTTTCTCATATGATAATACGTATGTGAGAATATATTATGTACCTATATTATGTACTATACGATTATGTATAAAATTCAAATCGATTGAGCCGTTCTTAAGTGATTATTGTTTCTTATTCATGCGACAATTTTTTTTTTACAAATATTTTTTGGACATTGGAATGTCAGCGCTGTTTGGTCCTAAACTAACTTAAACTTTTACTTATGTGTATAAGTATATACTTTTTCTTCGTAACTACATGCATATTATTACATAGTAAATGCATAGACTCTAAAAGAACACAAATGCACATCACTTACGTAAATGTTTGTCCTGTGCCGGAATTCAACTCACGCCCCACTGTTCAGCAGGTTATTTATTACCCACTAAACGACGAACTTTACTTACTAATAGTTTTTCTACAATTTGCTCAAGTGATATATTATTCAGTCCCTGGTCTTTTATTTTACCGCATATTGGGCTGATATATGTGAATTATGGGACATATATACATATAAAGCTACCTAAGTCCAGATACACTGCTATGAGATCCATTGCTGCCTGAATGGGCTCATCACCTGGTATGCAGGACTAAATAAAGGACTAAAAAAGTTGGTGAATAGAGGCTATCATTTTGATGTGGGTGTGTTTCCAGCCAATGTTTGGTTACCCCTTCAGGGAATAAAACCGTGACGTCACACTTACATACATACATTCATTTACTAGTCAATGTTATTTTGGTATACAGGGTAGTTTTCGAATTTTTAGTTGATGCTCTTATGTGATAGCGTAGTATTTTATAAAAACTATTTTAATTTAGATATTTACTAATACAATGTATCGTTTACCTTGCTACCTGAAAACACACCTGGTCAAAATTGTCTCAAACAGTTAGTTTACATCATCAATTCAATGGCTATGGGTTTCGGTTATGGATATCGGAAGTTTTACTTATTAATTAAGGGCCATATAGCTTGTAACTAGCGCCACCATTATATATTAATTATTTTCTTTTCGTACAAAGCTTATTTTAAAAAAGTAATACATAGAAGTGATAACTATAGCTATATTTAAAACTTTTTGTATTGTTTCTTGAACATATCCGTGAGCTTAAAAATAACTTTTCTGGAGCAGATCTGTAAGCTTTAGTTTACGTTTTTGCTATAAGTGGCCACTTTTAACAGTAATGTTAACTAAAGATCACATGTGTATCTCAAAAACAAACAAAACCTTTTTATGTATCTTTAAACTAGTGTTATAATTTGTATGTAGTATATTTTTGAAGTTTGCTTTGTGCGAAGTGAACAGTTGCTATATGCGCCTTAACTAGTTTGTTGCCGGATGTAACTTATTTTGCAGTATCTGTAACTTATTACGGTATTTCATTTTTAATTTTTGGGTTAAAGCTTTTTTAATGTGTTTTTCAGTTATTTGATAGAACCTGTTGTGATAAGTTACTATTACCAAATAATAAAATGGCCGTTTCCAAAGTTCACTTCGACCGCGTAAATTGGAGTCTGACGAAATGAGGGCAGATTTTAACGTCACAAACCATAGACGAGACATATTATAGTTCTTATAGAGTAGTATCACATGTTTACTTACGGTATATAGCTGTGTAGGTATTTACGCATATACCAGTGCCACAGAAATGCCGCAAAGATACGAGATTTTTCAAACAAGGAAGCTCAATGTTCTGTCAGCTTGATCTTATGTTCTTCTTTTTATTGGATTTTTAAAGTCTGTTTAATTTTATTTGAATTAAAATTTTAATATAGTATTTCAGATTGAATGTACCACAGTGCAGGCAACTAAATTTCGTGTCGGATGTAATAATTTGCCGCTTAATCTCATCTTATCTCATTAGAAATTAATTGGATCCAATTGGAGTCAATTGTCGTGAATCACGTAAGCCAAGACTTGGCGTTGCCTCTGACTTGGCATGACTTTATATTAATCTATGCATGAGACAGATAAAACCAACAATTTTCCTCATTTAATAAAATGTTTAATAGTGATAAATATGTGCTGAATATTTATTAGTAAAAATGTAAGTTTTTTTGTTTTTGTTTTGTAGTTTAATAAAACGATTTGTTGAATTTGATTATTATGTTAAGTGTACGTTAATATTAATTTTTAATTAAATATTTATTTCAATAAAATTATCAATTATAAAAAAATATGCTGGTGGTAACTACCTGGACAACAAAATTAATAAATGCAGTGGATAGAGACCAAATTGTGTAGATCCGGACCGTTTTAATAGATATTACAGATAATAAATACTTTTACCCGACTACGTAGGTTTATCATTTGAGCAATTTATGTATGTGGTTATGTTTGTCTGTTTCCCCATAACTCCAATTTATCTACTTTTTCTCATCTCTTTTGGCAAATGAGAAGTATTATAAGAATACTTTCAAAATCACTATCGTTATTTCGAAACGTACACGAGAAAAGCCGCGATCATCAACTTGTATTTATACATATCTAGTATTCTTATGTCGAACCGTATGCAAAGATAAAAACGTAGTCTGTACGCGGGTACGTTCCACATTCTGTCACGTTTTCTATTTCGCACAGAATGCTTTCGAACATAAATTAGACGAGAATTACGTTCGATCCACGTACAGTCTTCAATAACAACCAACGCTTATCTATTATGTAACAGACATGAAACCGTTTTTACTGTTTTTTTTTGGTAAATTTGTTAGGTTAGGCATTATACCTATCTACTCTTCGTTAATAGATATTTAGCTTAACTTTTACCTTAGAGGAAACATTTTTAATGCAAAATTTATTTTTACCATTGATTTTCAATGTATTAATTATTAATACAACATGGATCCATAATTTATTAAATTACCCTTAACCTGTCTTTAAAAGACTTGGAGATTTTCAATGAAATTATATGCTACAGTGTTTTATAATTATTGTTTATTTATGTAATTATAATATATATATTTTATATGTTTATAACAGTATAGATGAGGACATAATAAAATTAATTTAAACAGTAAAAAATAGTGTAATAATATATGCTCCTAAATCTAAAGCAGTTTGTAACGAGGAACAATATTATTATCTGTTGCATGATACATGATACAGCTACTTAAGTACTAGGGGAAGTCTTTGAGACTAGTATCGGTACCTGGATAGCGAGACCGTCGTCTGGGGCCGTTAGTACTTGCCGAGGCCGCCTAACAATGGTTTTTCGACCGTGCTGTGGTCGGTCGGGGGATGTTAGTTTGTGGATTGCACAATTAATCGGTTCGGGTCAAATTAGGTAATTACTGCTAAAGACAATAAACCATTTGTCCAATATGGTTTTAGTAAAACGTTAAACTATTGCTGACTGCTCACAACATTTAATTAAAACTGCCTCAAACCCCATGTAACAGACTAAAAGATATTGGGAAACATACTTGTACAGTTTACTATATGAAAAGATTTATTTGCTGACGTAAGGAGTGTGTGACGGGCCTAACCGTGGATGTCGTCGCATACCTCTCACGTTCCTCACATGTCATGTCCCGCGGCTTTCCCTTCACCGCTC
Organism: Apoda limacodes; assembly: GCA_946406115.1. Lineage (NCBI taxonomy): Eukaryota > Metazoa > Arthropoda > Insecta > Lepidoptera > Limacodidae > Apoda > Apoda limacodes. The sequence goes on from OX291559.1 coordinate 18,908,444, forward strand.
GTTAGGAAAGCTAATGTCCTTTACTTTGTAGGTGTAGTAGTCGTCCGTGGACATTCCCATAATAACGCACTATCAAAGCTCTCGCGACTGTTGCATATTATATCTGACCTGTACCTTATCATCATATACATAGCTTTAATGAAAGCTCGATAAGCATTAACATACTAAGTGTCAAATACCAGTATTTGTAGATGAAACTCAAAGCTCGCCATTGCTATAGTAGAGAGCGCTTTGGCCTGAGTTTCTATGAAAGATATAAATTTGACAGTCTTTAATAGTCTTAAATAGCTTAAGGGTGTTAAGGAGAAAATTCTAACGAGAGGCTATTTGGAAGCCTAAAGTTCGGCCTTTTTTTACATTTATTAGTAAATAAATAAAAGTATAAGATGAATAAATGAATAAACTACTACTCTGTTAAGAAAGTACGGGGAAAAGATGAATAATACACACAAATTTAGCTTTACCTATATTTTTTCGGTTTACCTATAAGTTTAGTCGGTGGTGGTCGAGGGGTTTAATTTCAAACACCGAGTCGGCGTGTACCAATGAGTCTTTTCTTAATTTCTCAAGTACACTGATTTATTTATTCACACCACTGGCTTTTCGGTAAAGGAAAACATCGTGAGGAAACCTGCATACGTTAAGAAAAAAAGAAGACGTATGTGAAGTCCACAATCAGCACTGGGCCCGCGTGTGGACTATGGCCCAAATCACCCTCGCTTATGAATATTTTTTTGTTAAATATATATTAATAGTACATTCGTATTCAGGGTGGTTATGGATGCAACTTGATCTCAGCGCCAAAATGGAAAACAGTTGGAACCGTAATCAAATCGTTCCCGATACTGTTTTGACTGAATGTAAACCCCAGATAAACAAAATGTCGAAACAGTAAAATATCGGCAATCCAATTGTTAAATAGGAAATGGTGTCAGTGGGAATGCAAGAGTTTTTATTTGTTCTGATTGGGTCAACAACTTGTAACCGAGTTATGTTTTAAGCGTTTTCAGTTATTTGTGACTTTTGATATTAAGTACTCTTTCTTATAGTAGTATGTACTCTTTCTTGGATTTAATTCGTATTCAGCTACGTTAAGGTACTCCGACTCTCTATCTATATATATTCATAATTACATACATACAAATATAAAAGAATAAATTCAGTGACCGACTGACTAATAATAAGTATATCAATGTGAAGATCCAAATTTCTTACTTGGTCTAGGAAATTAGAGATTAGAAGAAAATCCGTCATTTTCGAAGTTAAATGCTTTAAATTGACATTTATTTTTTCGTTGACGTGTTTCACCGTTTTTGGAAGATCTATTACCACCACCTACCACCTAAGTGGTATAAAAAAAATATGTAATCGTAAAATGCATAAATTTATGTTTTCAATAAGACCTTCTATCGATCAATTTTGTTTTTTAAGGCCTTGATTAAATCACGTTTTTCATAAGATATTTAAAAACGCCATTTCGCAATGCAATCATAAATAATTGATTGACAATATCAATATCTCAATTTACTCAAAACTGTTTTATCATAATTAATTTTAAAAAAAAGTTTTTGTAAATTTTCGTATAATTCACGCGTTGGGTGTCGCCGTCAAACTAGCCATTACCACTTATTATTAATAAAATTACGCATTTTGCAAAAAATCATGTAAGATTAGAGTGGTCAGGTAGGCCGAAAAATCACCTCACGTAATTAATGGACAACCCCTTATTCACCAAGGCTGGGTGGGTTGCACCAACTAACTTTCACGTTAACCAGTCGCCTAAAACCGGAGATTGTACAAAAACATCTATCGTCAGCTATTTTTAATATTTACCAGCTAGGTGTTCTTTGTACTTTGACGGGCCGGTTAAGATTAAAAATAGCCAACTATGCAAATTTTCAAACAATCTCCCATTTTTGACGGCTGATTAACGTCAAAGTTAGTTGGTGCAACCCAGCCTAAGTCAGCGATATCTTTTGTACTGCATTTTACGTCCCTGTAATTATTGTAACCACACGGTAGTTGAGTCCGGTATAATAATAACAATTAAATATTTTTTTCCGTCGGCTATATATTTTGTGGCTTTGTCTGTCTGTCAGTGCCAGCGAAAGTAATATTGTAATAGTTACCGTAATCTTATGCAGTAATGATCGGTCTTCTAGGCACGGTTGAAACTATTTTTAGAAGATATTTGAAACTAGAATGAATAGATTTTTATTAATGTCGAAAGTGAAAGCATATCCCACTATGTGTTTAGATGCTTCAGAAATTTACATAATAACGTGTAGAATTCTTTGGTTTTGTTTGATCTGCACAGATTTTACTGTTTATATTAGATGTCGGATTAAATTCCAATTGAAGATTTTGGGGAGAGGCAACTAATAATTCCTTAAAATACAATATTATTAAAAGAAAAATTAAATAAAAAAGCGGACAAATAGTGCGAAAAAATAATAAACGTAGTAGTAACCCCATTTTTAGATTTTGACACCCCCTTTTCCAATTATTACTTATATTCTACCAGGACAAACCTAAAAGTTTAACAATAAAAGTCTCTTTTTACCATTTTTATTACGAAACCCTAAAAATATAGATATAGCTTTTGTACCTACAAACTCTCAATCGATTAAAATATTTTTGCATCCACATTCTATATATCAGGTATTATTACTTAATTTATCAAGCCACTGGTTAAACCCTCGGGGAATAAAAACCGTTTAGATATATATACGTACATACATAACTTTACATTATTACTATATGATAAAAAAAAAGTTAATACAATACACACTGACAATTTGACAATCTTGCTATGTGCAATACATGCAATGAATAGATGTTTTTATTCTTCTCAAATAGGTTATTGTATTCTCATAAAAATCAAAGTTCAAATGTGCATTAAGTTATTTAGCAAGCAGTTGCTAACTTAATGTGTGATGTGATGCTGTACCTTCTTGTAATGCTAACTGCTTAGCTAGACCACTGTGCTAAAGACTAATGGTTAGGGTTGGCGCCTCGCCCTTATTCTAAAGAACTTTCATTTAAAAACCTTTATTTTACATATTTATCTTAATTAACATAATTTTTTTTATTTAATAATATTAATTTAAAATATCGACCGAAATACATACTTGACAATATTATGGGTCACATCATCACGCGACGCGACGTGAAGCGTCTCCGTCTGAGCTGACCCTAAGTTCAAACCAACATATAATGGTGTCCAAATAAGTTCTGCTCCTATGATAGCAAGTATACAATTCAAAAGTAGATGAATGAAAACAAAACGACAAATGCGTAAAAAATAAATCGCTTAGTATCAATGTGGAAAGTTAATAACTTTCGTTTTTCAAACAAATGAGACCAATGTTAAAATCAGTAAAAAAAACCACAACAAAGTGGCAGCCCTGCAACCTGTTAATAATTGCGAAGCCACAGGTGGGCGATCGCATAATGACCTGGTCTCTGCCACAGTCGCAGCCCAGGTTTTTGCGAACTATGTCGTAATCACATGTTTGACGTGAACACGTCCGTAACACTTTCACTTACAATACTGACGAGTGATAGCCCTGCTTATAATATTATTGTTGTACAGATAATCGTATAAAGATAAAGAAACACGTTTGTCGATACTTTTTTTAATACCACTAAGGTGGCAAACAAGCTTTCGGTCCGCCTGATGGTAAGCGGTCACCGTACCGTAGCCATTTTGGTTCTAAAGTGTGAGAATGAATTCCCTGCCGATGGTGAGCGGTGCAATGGTAGCCGTGGGCAACATTTCGAACATTTCCTCAGAAAACATCCCATTGTACAAGCGGGATATTATATTATACAATACATATATACCGTCTCGAATTAGAAATAGTTCGTTATTCAATAATCTTTTCTTTTTAAATGATTCAAAAGGGACTGAATTCCGTGAAACGTGTCAAAACAGAATACCTTTGGAGCCTCGGTGTCTATCCGTCTGTCATGCGCGGTTCTTAGGGCGTTTGACATAGGAAGCTGAAAGCACAGTTATGGCAATTATTGGGACAGCTACATAGGTAGCATACAGAAGGTATTCATAAAAAAAAATAGCTAAGCAGAAAATAGCAGAATAATATCATTTGAAAGTTTGTACCTAGAAAGATTTCTTTTTTTTTTTTAATTTGTCGTAAGAATTTATTTGTTAAAGATTTGAGACAGTTTAAATAGTATAGCACTATATCAAAATCGGACCAGTTTGGCCCTTAAATAGATTCTTTTGTATATATCAAAAAACCGGCAAAGTATTAAATTAGGGTACTGTAAAAAAAAAATATTGTGCTTTTCTGAAAAACTCCGCAACCGATTTCTTTCGAAACAATTTTTCAAATTTAGAAAAAACTCCTATTTTCTTAATTTTATTTAAGATTTGCAAAACGCGCGGTTTATAGGTTAGAACCCCTTCTAAGCTAAACTCTCAACAAAATGTGCTCATAACAATACTCAAATTTTGAATATCAGAAATTAGAAATATTGTCTAAGATAATGACTCGATGAGAGAATGTCATTGTTACAGTCATTTTAGATCAATGCGTATTTTCAATTTTCGTAGTAAATAATAATTCTGTAGTCGTGACTGTTTGCTGCGGAATATTGGGGAAATTGTTTTGATGTGATTATCATATACGTAATTTGAAAATGGCATTACGTAGACACTATCAGGAGAATATTCCTAAATTACTCGGACAGTATTATTCTATGTAAGGAACTATTATATTCATAACGTATATGTCAAGTATTGTAATCATTTATTGTATCATTTAGTATCGTATCATGTTTAATATTGTATTGTATGCACCGCCTATTCTTTGTTTATTTCTAAGTTTATTTGGTAGACTGGTAGATGTTGCCTTTAAGATTTAAGTCTTACCTTTGTGCCGATGTGCAATAAAGTTTTTTAATAAAAAGTGCAATCAACAACCAGACATCCACTGCAAGACATTGGCCTCATCCGTAGATTTCTAAAAGTGGCGCTCTTACTAGGTCATCACTAGTAGGTACCGCCTTAGTATTAACAAAGCTTATTAAACCAATAGAGAGAGAGACAGAGAGAGAGAGAGAGATAATCCACAATGTGTTATCGTGGTGTCGAGTGGTAATTGGCACCGTGGAAGTAGTGGTATAACAACTCTGGTAACACGGCGTAATTGTCGGGGTCCGTGACGTAGCGTCCCGCTATCCGCCGATCTGGGCAATTGGAGCAGACGTTCAGCTTATGGTACTCCCGGCCATTGTTACCGGTTGTCGACAACGAAGTCGATAGCTTAGCTTTGTTGTTTCTCGATGATACGATCGGATCGTATCGATTACATTGTAAGAAAGTAAATAATATTTATCTTCTGTATAGAAGCGAAATACCGCATTCATTGACCAAATAATCACAGAATCGAAAAAACTGCTTGACCTACGAAGCTGAAAGGGGGTTTAAGGGGGCAGGAAGTGGATAAATATTACTATGAAAGTTTTAGTCAAATGCGTGGAAAAATTAGAACTTAATTGATTTGTATTGGTTTGAGTGCATTTTAAATATTTTAAAAATTCAAACATTGTATGTTATGTTATTACCTACCTAGTTTAAGGCTATATTGTATTTTAATATGAAGTTCAAAAAATTTATATAAGAATAACTGCTGAGTTTCTTACCGGTTCTTCTCGGTAGTAAATCATTCCGAGCGGGTGGTAATTTTATACTAAACTGACGATTCAAAAGTGTTGTTTAAAACTCTATTTGAATAAAAAAGTTTAAGTTTGAGTCTAAGTTTTTTGAATTTAGGGGGATTTAAAGATTGCGCTATTTTAGATTTTCACGACAGGGACAGATTAAGAGGGCAAAACTTCTAGCTTGTAAGTCTTGTATATTTAAAGTTTAAAATTTAAATTAAAAAAAAAAAAACGAGCTGCACTCCGGGAGTGCCGGCAGAAGTGAAAACCTTTACGTAGTATATTTGACATCGCAATCTGTCATAATATTAAAATTCCATATCCAACCTCCCTGTACGACTCATAATCGCGAATACTAAAAATAAAAATTATAATAGGCGTGGCATTACGGTTTCCGTCTTACGAATTTCCACGATCAGGACACGTGACCTGACGCGAGTTTATCATTTTTTACCCATACCAAAAAAAGTGCACAACGCCGCTAAAGAAGTTTTCACTTCAAAAATTATTAAATTTGTTATTGAAGTTAAAGATTTAATGAAGGTATGAAAATACTGGTACCAATAAGATTTTTACGACTGGGATAGATTAAGGGGACCAAAAATTAATTTAACGTTACAATCCTTAATTTTTGACGTAAAGGGCGTCAAATTTGGTATGTCGACTTAAAAATAGTCTTTTTATCTATCTATGAAATAAAGAAGGATAGTGAATAATAACGTATGTCTTATCTCGTGTTACCTCTATGCCGTTTAGTAATCGTGTCATAAACAAACGGAAGTTGTTATACTAACTCAAGTGAAGTCTGTAAAACAAACATATTCCCAGCCGCCCAGAACAATAGCCCATCGACGATTGTTTGGCAAACTTAGGAGATTGAATTATGTCCAACAAAAACGATCGAAAATGTGAACACATCCTTTTGTTCGGCCCCTTAGCCCCAATGCCACGAATAATGCTGTTGCACGGAAATATTTTTGTCGCTGCACTTGCTGTTGGTGACGAATATCGAAGCTGTTTTAGAAATACCACGTACGTCCTCAATTAATGACAATATTCGTGTATTTTTATTAGTATACCAATACGATATTCTAAACAATTTAAGCGGAGTATATTTCAAGAAAAAAAAGCATTGGTCTATATAATTTCCTTGGACAGTTTTTATATAAGGGAATTTGACGATTCATTAAATGTCAGTCTGGTAGGTACATTACAAATTGATGCGTCAATGACAATTGAGCATTCCTACTTGTTGCTATTGTCAATTTATTATTGGCATTAGACCAATACCAAATAACAGCAAGTAGCAAGTACTTAAATTCCGCGTGGACGAAACATAACTATTTAACTTAAAGTCTGTTAAATGTTGCGACAGGTCAAACTCTGGAAGACTTTGGCAGTCTGACGGGTTGTTAGCTGACGATTCGGTAGGTTTGATTAGGAAGGTTTTATTTTCAGCAAATATGATTATTTGATATTCAAACCGAAAGGTGTCAAGAAATCATCTTCTGATGTTCCTATCAGCAAATGGGCAATGACGATTGTTTTTCAAGCGTAGTTATATGTATGTATATGTATGTATATGTATGTAGGTAGGTTTCCCACAAATACACTCATCGTTATAGAATTAAGAAATACATGACAAATATCCATACATAGCAAGGCCTAGCTCGAGGCTGATAAAATTTGACTGCATCTTTGCTATGAAAGTATTTATTTATATGTACTTGTCTTTTTACACATGACAGCGGCACTTGGTCAGACGCATGGTGTAGCTATAAGGGACTCTTGATTTGCCTATGAGCACCTAAACAAACTTAGTTTCTATTGAAGATAGAAGAAATACAAGTGAGACGAATGGCTGAACCCCTACACTAGCACGCTAACTCTTTGTCATTAACTAATTTTAATAGCAAAGTCCTACGATCAAGATATACGCATTAGCTAGCGCCTAGTACGCTTGAATGAAATAACCTAACAGTACTGGATTTAGTTTGTAATTTAATGGCCAATAGTAGACCTAAAAACCGTTACCATTGACAAGTTTATTTTTTATACAAACCCTGTATTACTAGATGGATCGCCGTTGAATTTTACAATTGAAATTGCTTTCAAGAATAGACGTGCACAGATCTCTATTGCCCACACGCATTATTTAACGCGAGAATGTAGACAACGCTCCTATTATTGCCGCGGTAGTGATTGCAAAGCGTAACGCGTAGAAGAAAGTCGATTTCCTTTTATATGTACCCATTGGTAGAGTGATTACTTTTGGCTTTTATTGCTGACCGAACGTCAGTAGTACTGCTGATGAGGCTGCCTATGAATGAAAGCGGATTTAATATTGTCAGCCAGCAATGGAATGCCACAACGGCACACCCTTTAAGTTATTTTTACATATTTATTTATTTTTATTTATATTTACATTCTATCATTTTTTATTTTTTTTTATATAAAGGTGGTATATTATACTGTCTATGATCTTTATTTTAGTAATTATTACTCTATAACTGGTGATTTTCTTCTTATAAGACATACGATTTAGTCCATCAGATATCAGAAGCAGGCGACAGGCTCACCACCTGTAGACAAGACAAGAGAAGTATTTTGATTTTAAGAAGTTATTGGATTTTGAAGGGTTGGCAACTCGCGAGTGATACCCCTGGCGTCGATAGGCTACGGTGACCCTTTACCATCAGGCGGACCGTAAGCTCGTTTGCCACCTTAGTGGTATACATAAAATAAAAAAAAGTATAAAGTGATAGGTGAAAAGAGACGGTCAAATGATCCAGCCACTGGCTTAAAACCGTAAAGTTATAGGTACATACCTACTAACTTTAGTTGTTTTTTTTAAAAAAAACGGGGATCTCCTATAGAGGCAGGTGCTTCCCTTCCCTTTACTGCTCCTCCTAGTCCTATACCTATCAATTTTATTTTTAAACTACACATAAGCAATACAAAAATTGTAATTTTAGTAACTATAAATTAGAAAAAAATACAAATATATGCATAGAAATTAGACAGTTAAAGAAAAACACGTAAAAATATTGTATAGACAAAATGCTTTAGTGATTTTTTTCAAGTATAAAAAATAAGTTTTTCGTATTGTTGTCCGAAAACTATATATCAAAGCTAAGTTGCAAAATATAACTTGAAGTAGTCCAAGTAAATATAGTATTAAAGATAGCATGTCACCAGCAGTAGAAAATGATAGTTTATTTACCATATTTCATTCAGTAATAGAGATTGTTCTGATAAAGTGAAATGTATTGTTCTAGTTGTAGAATTTATTGGTTCGTTGACGTTTTTGTATAAACTTGTAACTTATCGGTAACTTGGTTATTATTTTTACCATAATTTCTAAGTGCTTTTATCTACACTGTATTTATTATTTTCTTGCTTTATAAGAAATATTTGTAAATATTGTTCACATCCTACTAATATTATAAATGTGAAAGTTTGTCTGTATGGATGGATGTTTGTTACTCAACCACGCTTTAACCACTTGACGGATCGGGACGCAACTTGGCATACATATAGGTTAGGTCCTGGAATAGCATATAGGGTTTTTATCCCGAAAAGTTCAAAAGTTCCCGCGGGAATAACTAAACAGAGTTAAACAAACTATAGCTTCTGCTATAGCAAACTTCATAAGTGTAATTAAGGAGTTAATTAAGGAGTTCCACGCCTATAGCCGAATTTAGGACTGGCGGAGCCGCTGGCAAAGTCTAGTAACTAATATTTCTGCAAGTGAATCTCGCACTGTCTGCACGCAATCCAGTATCTAAACCGCTATGGCATCAAAAACAAATCATTATTCGGTAACGCATCACAAATTTAGTTTGTTCTTGTGACATTGACTTAGAGCCGTTTCTGATTGTTACAGATCATGTTCAGGGGTGGAGTGGTGGGTGGGCTCGATGCACGCCGCGACTGCGCGTTGGCACGGCTTGTCGTGCGGCTACAAGCGCGCGCACGCGGGCTCCTGGCGCGCCGGCACGCGCAACGCCTGCGCACGCTGCACACGGCCGCGCGCTGCGTGCAGCGGAACGTGCGTGCGTTCCTCGCCGTGCGCGACTGGCCCTGGTGGCGGCTTCTCGTACGCGTCACGCCACTCCTCGCTGTCCACCGCACCGAGCATCGGCTCAAACAGGCACAGGTCAGACACTCAACTTCGTTACTATTCACAGGTTTTTAAGATTAGCTTCCTCCAGGGTCGGCTAATTTGGGTTGCTAATGACTATAAAGTCACTGATAAATGTCTCTTCAACGGTGTTACAGTATCACTGCTCTTATCAACAAAAACTTTTAAAACATTAACATAAACCTGAACCATAAGGATGCATTTAAAAGATGCAAAACAAGAAAAATTCTTTATTAATAAGTATTCAGCTGTTTAGCTTATTAATATTAAGCAGTAGAAGTAGAAAAAGTATTTAATTTGGTTCAAAGGTTTCCCGGTGTTGTGTCTCCAACATTTCTATCTCTGATATGTTCAGTTTTTCATTTGAAGACAAACTTGAGAGCATCTTTAAGGAACTAACAGATACTCGATCACATGCTGCCCGGGCCCTAGCCCTACAACCTCTAGCTGCGGGCCTGCGGCTTCGTTTAACGTTTAGCTATCAACTTCATTGCCAGTGTGAAAATCTTTAATACACTCAACATAGGCTTTCACGTCAATGAGAATCAATTTAAATCCTATTGCCAGTCACGTCTGTTAAATTTGACATTTAAAGCCCGTTAATGGGCCCTTACACGTCAAACTGTAACATATTTCCATTCCCATTAAAGTCAGACAATCATGCTACGGGTCTAAGCCGCCCGCATCCAGCTACTTTCAGCGGCTGTCACCAGTTCATCATTACACCTAGTTGTCACAGAATATGTATATTAGCTGTTATCCTTATACAAACGTATTCCCCTGTCTCCTCCCTGGATTTTGGCATTAGATGCATCAGCATGTCTATATGTTTTTCTTTTTTAATATGCCCTTTCTTGCATTGCTTTTTTTATGACACCTTTAGGCATGGAAATAAAAGTGGCGAAATCGATACCTCGATTTTGATGATTGTGACTAGGTAAAAAGAGCCCGAGGTACAGTTGTCTCTGTCGCTTATCGGTATTCAAGCCCAGGTCCTAGCGTCACAGTAAATATTTTTCAATACTTATTTTTGTATCGTGGTTGGAATATTTCCTCATAAGTGCTTTAAACCCTCCCCCGTGCGCATACATACGCGCATCCGAAATCATGGAAATTACAAAGGCAGATAGATGACTCTCTCGCAGCCTAGTAAGTAGTGTGTTTGGCTGCTGTGCAGAGGGTGTGGGTTCGATCCCCGCTCTGGGTAATCATTTATGAGATAAACAATTGTGTTAGTCTTGAGTCTGGGTGTATTAATATATGATACGTATGTATTTACAAAAAAAATATTATAAGTATTTGTATTCGTTATCTGGTTTTCATAATACAAGCTTTGCTTAGTGTGGGACTAGATGGCGCTGTGTAATACCTCGTAGTCGGGTGTACGCGACGTATGCACGTAAGGGAGAAGGGTTTAAAGCGCTGAGTGTGGAGTGAGCATTCTCTTATCTTTTATTTTCTGTGTAGTTTTACTAGCAAGGTTTAAAAACCCACGTTTTCTCTACAATATTTATACCTTATACCTTCTATAATTCAGAAATCGTCAAGCTGATTGTCCCATGTCAGTAATTGGTCTTAATTTGATATCTTTAGCACAAACTATTTCATTAAATTTATATACGTCTACTTATAAACACTTGAATATTTTCTTTCGACACAGATACTATGCCATACAATCTTAATTTAAACTGTATCCTTTATGGTCAGGATGTGGACCTAATCATTTCGAAACGCGAATCCAATTGTAAAGGGGACTCGTTTCTCGTTCTTAGCAGGGGTATTTACTTTTAGTTATTAAATTTTAAAATGTTTAAATTTAAAATGTTTAAGTTCTAATCGTCTTTTCTAATAAAGCAATTTTTAAACATCAAAATTTAAAAACTCAATAGTCGAATGTTTGTAATAAAAAAGTCATTGGTTCAAAATCCGAAATTAATTATATCTAATAAATTAATAATAATTAATTATATACTTGACAACTGACAGGTAATGATCACTGTCAAACTAAAGTGAAAATGAGATAACTTTTTCATAATTGTTTTCTGTCTAGATAAATAAATAGTACCTACTAATAATCAATTATCTTTGCGTTGAAACGTATTTAATTGGCTATTCATTTTGAGGAGCTAAATCTTTAAAGCTTTGACATTTTAATTTATTGTACTACTTGAGCCAATGATATATAAAGATATGGCATGGTGAAACAAATATGTAAAAAAAAAAAGCCAAGTGCGAGTCGGACTCGCGCACGAAGGGATCCCTACCGTTATCTATAAAAACGGCAAAAAAATCACGTTTGTAGTATGCGAGCCCCCCTTAGATATTTGTTTTATTTTAATTTAATTATTTATTTTTAAAGTGAATATATAACTAAATATTCTGTGAATATTTCAAGCGTCTACCTGTTGTCGTTATCAATCACGTTTCTTGTATAAGAGCCCCCTTAAATATTTATTTTATTCTGTTTTTTAGTATTTGTTGTTATAGCGGCAATAGAAATACATCTGTGAAACTTTCAACTGTCTAACTATCACGGTTCATGAGATACAGCCTGGTGACAGACGGACGGACGGAGGGACAGCGGAGTCTTAGTAATAGGGACCCGTTTTTTACCCTTTGGATACGGAACCCTAAAAAGCATAAATGATATAGGAGCAACTCTTACATCATTATTACTACTACTTTTATTCCTACAGATCTGCGTTAAGGCGCTGGTTCTCACTTTCACCACGGTTACAAAATCATTTAAGTTGGAGAATTTCTAAATTTTCTATGCAGTCCTTGCGACAAGGGCGTAAAAGGTCGTTAGGTATATATATTATAATAAAAGTACTGATTATAATAAAATTATGTGATAAGGTATTACGGTTTTTTAATAAAAACTACTGAAATGGGTAACATGCTATTACGTATATATACTAGAACAAATTAAATAAATATAAAAAACATTTTGCGACGGATAACCTACAACAAAATCTAAAATCAATCTTTTATAAATCAGTATACGCTCGTCCTTTGCATACTTGTGTACCAAAAACAAAAAATAAAGGAGTCTAGGCTATATGTACTAAGTCCTTTGTCTGCCATATTGGTAAATAAAAAACAACAAAGTCAACTTACATATCAACATACATAAAAACTTTTTTAAAAAAAAAATCCGGCTTCAAAAAGATGCACTAAAAAGGTAAAAATAATTACTTATTGCCAAAAATCTGATCTGAATTACCTTTTTAATGCATCTTTTTGAAGCCGGTTTTTTTTGTTAAAAAGTGTTTTTTTTTTCTTTTAACTGACGAATTGCTCTTTTTTCTCGTTCTCGTTCACTAAAAACCATCCATAAAATGCGTGTTTCGCCAGTTCCAAATTAACATCAATTTTTTTTTTTGTCCAAAAGTTTAAGTTTTAAATCCACTTCATTAATATGGGACCACCTCAGCAGCATACTCTTTTGAATAAAAAAAGAAGTTGTAATCGGTTAGATTTCCATTATCGGAGAAATCGGTGGACATACAAAAAATATACCTCTTGGAACATATAAGTCGGTTTAAATGACTAATATTATGTATGACTGACAAATACTATGCTTTGTGATCCATGATTTTTATAGATCCAAAAATATAAACAAAGAGTTTAAATTGTATAAAGTATCGGTGTTTTGAAATAAAAAGTTTACATTGTCACTAAAAGTTATTATTTATACGTATGCAATCACGTTTATCATGCCTCGTGGTGTTATTTTTGACACCACTACATCGAAAAGCTACGTCCTCTTGAAGACGCTATTGGCCCAGCCCTTACGAAGTAATATACGTCTGTGCATTTTGCAGTAAAATTATAAAGCTTAAAACTTTAACTAAGAAAAGTCTGTTAGCGCATCACAATGGAGGTTTTTGTAGGTTTCAATCTTATAGAGCAAAATATAAAAATAAAACCAATGTATGTTCTATGACTTTATTTCGTGCGACCCTTACTTTGTCCAGCCCTGTGTCACAGCTCGGCTGCAGGTTATCTAGCCTCAACCCACTCTCAGCATCTTCAATGAACCTCCACTTCCTGCTCCCGAAGATTTATCTAACGAGATGTGGGTCGATGACCGACGCGCTTTCAACTATCCATTCGGCTGATAACAACTGTAAATCACTGACTTAATAGAATTGTAGGTAGTTTATGCACCCAGAAGTAGAGATAGTAGTACCTTCACTATCGTTTAATGCTGCAGTCAATTGAAGTTTATAGTGTATTTTTCAAAAAGGCTACAAAGATATATTTGTTATTATGAATTTTAATTTAATTTTAGTGTTCAATTTTTACATAAATTGTAGCGAGTGAAGTATTTTATTTTGTATATGTAGTGTGTAATTAGCTTTAAATTACCCTTTTGCGTGATATGTCAAAATCATTGTAAAATTCTATATCCATACAGGCATGGAATGCCATACTCATTTACGTCAACAGTCTTTTAAATCTGATTTTTAAAAAGATGACAGATGGAAAATTATTCAAAGTCAGTCTTTTGGAGATTTTCTCGAAGATAGATGTTAAAAGCAAAATTTGCAATTTTTACCTAAAATAAATAGGAATTAATCTTTTTGGAGTGCATCAAGTTCTTCGAGAAACAGGAACTAAGGAGATGTAAATTACAAGAGGAACTTACCGCACGAGATTTAATAAGAGAAGGTTTGAATTTCTCGATAAAATATCTCAAGGTTGTGGGTTCTACCATAAACCCTCCCAACAGGTACCTAAGTGCATTTATTTGGATAGGTGATTATTGCTATATTGATTCTGCGGATTGGGTTTTTTCGCCATATTGATTTTTAATTTCTCAATCTGAAAAGAATGGTAATGGCATAGATTGCTGAAAATTGGTGAATATTACATCATATTACGATTAATTGATATTTTCGACAATACAGTCGACCCGAAAGAAAAATTACGATACCATCGTCTAGATAGGAAAAAGACGGCAAAACAGATAAATTCGGAAACTGAATTTAGTGCAATTTATTATGGAATTATAGACTTTCAAATTGTTTATTTGTAAATTAGTGATTGTATATAAAACTAAAAATAAATTGTATTAACGAACCTATCTTTTCATTTATCTTCCCCTGGGGAATTGAGTCTTAACAAAATGGAATATAGGTTTTCAATTGTTTTGACAAATAAATCTTTGAAGTTGTAAATGTTTTTATGTACAACCTTGGTAAAGCATAGTCATGATAGATATTTAAACCCCTTACGAAAAGCATTTTAGGACAGTGCAACAAACTTTTCTGACCCGGTGTTTCGTCGCTAGTGTCGTTTTTTCATACCATTTCATTATGACGACTTTTTTTTGACCAGTTTTGATTTTTGACACCAAGTCAGAAATGTTTTGTGCCCTGTAAGTACATAATACGATTATATAGTTACTATGCTTACGCTTGTTCTTAACCACAATTTAGAATACCATTTTGGTCCTACATCATTTTAGAATACCATTTTGGTCCTACATCATTTTGGTCCCACAACATATTAGTAATAATTTTCTACATAATAAAGGAGGAAAACGATTGTTGTTTTGTGTGTTATATATAATCACCAGTACAAGAACTCAGTAGAATAATCAATCCACACCGGACACCACCTCGTAGACTTTCATTCTCCAACCATTTTCTCCTCACGTTGCTGGTTAATTGGTCCATCTACTGTCGTAAAACAATATCTACAGTTACTACCACCGGTATCCACTTACAAATGTACATTAATTAGCCGAGTTGATAATGAGGGACGCACTCTTTCTGTTACATGATGCTGGTGCATGCCATAAAAAAATTGTAGATACTGATTGACAGTGCGACAGAGCTAGGAACTAGAAATACCTCATGCAATTACATGTACGGTAGCGCCCCGGGTTACAGCAAAATATGTCCTATGGTAGAGTTTTCTAGGTATAATAAACTAGGTATAATCACATCAACTATCGCACGAGCAACTAAAACATGTCCAATTTTTATTGTAGGTTACTTTATTATTTGTTAGGAAATGCGTCATAACAGTATATATTCCGTAAAAGTTTCAGACTATTAAAGGGCTGACAGACAGGCTTAGTAGGTAATTTGGCTCAATTAGTATATCTTAGGTATGAAACCCTAAAAAAACTATCAATATTTGGATTTAGCACACTCGAAATTCGAAAAAAACCTACGTCGTCGAAATCACAGTATATTTGCAAAAAATTCTATTACTTCATATTAGATCCGCCATTTCAAATTTAATAGCTGATAAAAATTAACATTCAGCACCCTCGAAAACCCTATAGAACTTACGGTAATTCCTTCACTAAAGTAAGGAAGTTTGCTAGAGCAAGGTAAACCTGTGGCTATAGATCAACATGCAATTCAGATATAGCTATTCCTGCTGGAGATTAAAAATTTTCCTCGATAAAATAGTAGATTATACAAGTGAAAAAAAGAGAATTTAATTCGAGGGACTAAGTTGGATCCCGAGAGCAGCGAAGTATACCAGAGTACAATGCCAAGGGTAGCGAAGGATTCTAGAATAAAATCCCGAAAGGCGCGAGGGTTACAAAGGACCGAGATGAATTTTTTTTTACGTGATGTATACTTACTCTTATTTTTACCACTGAGTGCGAGAAAATAAAAAGTACTATATTTTACTACTTTTCAATTATTATACTATATTAATATTTATCAAATTTTGGTATATATTCGGTAATAATTACCGGGTGATAAAAGAACAATGACATAAAACAACCACAATGCCAATTAAAACAATTTAACAAGTAGGTAACTATAATTGGCCGGGTATGTTTTTTTTTAAAAGCTCCATTTCCCATTAATTCTGTCATCCGCAAATGTAATTATCCTCGAAGCAACGGACACCGGATTTATAACGTAGTCAGTGTTGTGTTTAGGAATACCGATAATTCGAACATGCAAAATTGTTAAGATCAAGTGAGGGTACCTACAAAATACCCCGAAGACGAAGCTAGCTGACAACAGTCCGCTCGTGACCGCAGCCCGTGACCAAAGACCGTAGTTGGTTCGAAACGTCGGAAGCGAAAAAGCTATTTACATATGAGTACACCTTATATAATATTTACGCGATTTCGACTCGATAATTTTTTTTTCTTTAATATGTGTACAAGTCGCGTAAGTTTAAAATCATCAATTGCATACCGCTGCGGGCCGGAGTTTGAAGTAAATATAATTGCGTTTTCCGCAACTAGGTAACACATTTTACAAATTCTTAAGTCAACAAACCATAATGTTTCTTATCAGATAATTTAGTTTTAGTTAAAACATATGAGTGTTTCAATTTTTTATTGCGACACCAGTTTTAAGTGTGCAACAGTACGTGACGTGATGTCACATTTGTTACTAAACAATAATAGATTAAACTTTTTACTAAAGGCATAGATTGTAATGCTATTGCAGGTAAATTACATATTTTTATGATAATAACGTTATTATTACCTTCTGTTAATTTTTTTAATTATTTTCTTTATTTGATAAGTCTTATTCCTTGAAGAAATAATTGTCTTAAACTATTAAATTGAAATTTATCATGTTGTTTCGTTGGCTAAAAAAGGATTCGATATAAAATAAAAAATTTTTTTTGAATGTTTATTAAATGTAGAGCTATTAATGGATTTTCTACTTGTGTAGTATGTTTTGTTATTATATTTATTAAAAAGATTTAGAAGTATTATAAGAAACCTACCTGAATAAACGATATTTGATTTGATTTAATAGTTACTACCTATAATACCTGTTCGAATTTATATTAAAAAAAATCAAAAGAGTAAGCATGTCAGAAGCTGAATCAACCTGTGAGAATTTACAGCAATGGGCAGTGGCAAATTGTAATATCAAATCAAATCAAACATAATTATATTTTATTCAAGTAGTTACCAAGAACACTTTTGAATCCTTAAAATATACTTATAAAAATTTAACCTTTTTTACCTATTTACAATGATAATTTCTACTGACAACCGGCAGCAAGTTACTAAACAGTTTGTATTTTGGACTCAAAAAATTAAACAACTTACATTTATTTGTATATAGCTAGTTTAAAATTTAGTTCTAATTCATCATATTTATTTTTAGATATATGTACCTACATAGGTACAGTTTGTGTGTCAAGATAAATTAAATTTTAAAGTTTTTATTTCTGTACTTTGTCATTAAAAGCAGGAAACAGCTTCAGATACATTAAGCCACTTTGATATAAATAACTTCTATATCCTTATAAGCTAGGGTTGTCAAACTCACGGGACATAAGGAACAGTCCCAGTTTGTAAAACACGTTTTTGTCCATTAGGTGTTTTTAGACATGCTATTTCCTCTGCTATACAATAATTTATTTTAACGCAACTTCCGTTACTAAAACCAAATCTAACAAACCCATAAGGATAGTTTATGAGGAAAGTTTATTGACATTTACCATTAAAATCCATTAGTTTCTAATCAGCACTAATCTAAAGTTGGTCTCTAAGACCTCTAAGATATGTCTAAATCCCGTAATTTTATATCAATTACCTAATTTATATAACGTTATATAAATACCAAAAACCAGGTTACTCCGTTGTGATTTGAAATATAGTTAATAATTAATTTATAGAAAACTCTGATAAAAAGAAGGACCACCGGCTCTCCAACTATCTCTCTGTTGAAATTCATCTATCAATCCATTTGAATGCTTTCTTGCGAGCTTAAGGATTAACAAACGGACAGCCATTCGTATTTATATATAATAAGGATGGCAATGAGGGGAATGATAATCGGAAGCGACAAACTTTGCGATGATCGGGGAAATTAATATTTAATAACCATAACTGAAGTGACGTCTGCGATCAGTTACCTAGCGTTAATTAAATTAACTAATGACGTCTTTTCACGCTTCACGCTCGATTTATGTTTTGGTTCCAATTATGTATTTATGGTAATGATTTTCTTTAATTTTGCTTAAACTCAAGATAAAACAAATATATTCGAGATGACGTGACTTTGTGTTGGCGCAATCAGTGTCGTTGCCAGTACAAAAATTGTAAAGAATAGCCATGGCAAAAAAATAAGAGACGTGGCGGCGATAATAAATATTGATGTATCATCGACATTAGAAACAAATTACTTACAAAAGAAAAAAAGTTCATATCATAATCTGTTGTAGAGAAAAAGAAATGCTACAGCAGGAAATGGAGAAGATTTTTCTATTTCATATTAATACTAGCCTTTGTCTGCGACTTCGCGCAAATTTGGGCATTGACCGTAAACCTCCTACTGTAACTCCTTAATTAATCAAGATAAAAACTATTCTTTGTTTTTCTCCTTTCCTTAAGCTGCCTTTGTGCCGAATACCAGGTCATTTTACTGCTCCGTTGCGACTCGTCAACGTTAAGATATAGGGCCCTGCGGCACAGATTATATATAAGTTGCCTGTGGTTTTACTGGCGGAGAAATCTGCGAAACTGTCCATCGCAATAAAAAGAAAGTTAGGTATTTAATGCCCTTCTCAATATACCTATTTAGCTTCCTCTCATCTTCATCTCGTCGGTCCGTTGCGGTGTAAACGAATACCCGTGGAAAACCTTTTTGTTGTGACTTGGTTATTGAACGTCACGATATATTTAGGCTAACATAATTTTTGAACATTACACAAAGCGCCGTCTGGCCTCAAAGTAAGCAAAGCTTGTGCTATGGATACCAGACAACGGATACAAATATATACATAAATAATTTTTTTTATAAATATTAGGTCGTTACATATGAAATTGATGTTTTATATGGAAAAAGCAAAACTATTTTTTTTTCACATTATTTTATTTAATTAATCAAAGTAGGTACTGTTGTGATTTATGCACTTTTGGCACTTTATAGGGAGTTTATTGATTCCTTTGCAGAAACAATTGCGGGAGCGAGAATCTACTAAATCTTTGAAGGTGTTTTGGACTGCCTCATCTGAATTTTTTTTTTCATGTAAGAAATTATCTAAATTTCGAAAAAAGTGGTAATCGGTTGGAGCAAGGTCTGGGGATTTTGGTGGATGACGAAGACAATCCAATCCTAGCTCCTCTAGTTTCGCCAGTGTGTGGTCTAGCGTTGTACTGAAGCAGCAGTGGGCTAGAGCGGTACACCAATCTCGGCTGTTTATCGGCTAGCTTTTTCATCATGGTTTTCAATTGTCGGCAATACAGATCTGCCTTAATCGTCTGACCAGATCTTAGGAAGCTGTAGTTTATGACACCAACGCTGGTCCACCAGACACTAACCAGTACCTTTTTTTGAGTCAACTATCGCTTGGGGCCGAATTTAGCCGGTTCTCCTTGATTTAACCACTGTGATGAGCGTTTCTGACTATCGTATAGGATCCATTTTCATCACAAGTAATGATACGAATTAAAATCCCCTCGTTATTGTGACGGTTGAGTAACGTGACGCAACAGTCGACGCGTGTTTGTTGGTTTGCTTTACTTAGTTCATGCGGTACCCGTTTTTTATGCTTTATCTCTTTTCCAATTTGTTTCAAATGATTGAAAATGTTTTTGTCAATCACACCGAAGCCTGTAGCTAACTCTGACGTGGTTTGAGATAGATCTGATTCTAAGATCACTTTCAATTCCTCACTCTCCGGCCGTCCAAGAGGTTTGTTCTCTCAAAATTTTCAAAACGAAAGCGTTGGAATCAAGAACGTACTGTGTTTTCTTTCACAGTGACTTTTCCGTACATATCATTAATTTTTCGAGCTGTTCCTGCAGCGCTAGTGCCACGATGGAATTCGTATTCGAAAATAATGCGATATTTGTGTCTTCCATATTTAGCACAGAACGATGTCAAAGCAAAATCGAATGACGCGAAAACAAATAAAATATTACATTCGAAACACAAATAGACAAGGTTAAAATTTACATAAATTTGAACTTGGACTTCTTAACCAAACGCCGGCTTTTTGAGATCAAAGTGGCCAGTTCCATAAAGCATCAATTTCATATGTAAGGAACTAATACATACAAATAAATACACCCAGACTCAAGACAAACACAAATGTTTATCATTTATCACATTTTAGTGCGGGAATCAAACCCACACTCTGCACAGTAGCCCGCCACACTACCAACTAAGCTGCGAGTCAAATTATTATCTCTTCTAATTTCAGCAAACAAACATGGGTAGGTACATACATACATCATTGATTGTAGTCGAATGTAGCTCAACGATTATTGGATATGATATTATATTCCAAATGCATTTGCACTAAAATTTTAAAAAAAAAACTCAAGAGTCCAAAAACCTTTTTACTTTTATATATTTGTAGGTTTTTCACAATCTAAACAGGAGTTACTATAGTATTAGATCAAGCATTAAATAGTAAAAGATTTTTATACTTAATAAAGAATAAAAGGTAAAAAAACAGGATGTCATAAACCTATAGGAACTGGTATTCACAATATTTTACGAACTACAGTTCCTCTTTAGTGCACCACCTGCCGCCGTAAATGGACACTAGACTGGTCCGTGAGCAGCTGCAATGCGTCCATCGACACTAACCCACTTTATTAGATACGTACCTGGTATATTGGATACGCACCTGGTATATAAGGGTGAACGCCGTCGATTGTTTAACTTCCTAAACCGGACACAGAATCTATTTGCAATTTGTGTAAACAAAAATGACCTTGACGCGCGTCTTTCGCTTTGTTAGTCTATGCAACATATACATAAATGTGTATAATATTTCTCATCGTAAATTTGAAATTTTGTAGATTTAAGGAAGGTTTAATCAGTGTCGTGATTTGAAAACTAGTTAAAGAATGTGACAATAAAAGTAATCATGTAAGTATTTTAATGATTAATGATTAAATTACCAGAAAAAATTAACATTAAGTAAAGTTAGGTTATGTTTACAAGATTTGCATATAGATTTTGAGTCAGGTTTACAACACTAATTTTCAATAATCTTCGAAGTTCCGTGAATTACACTTTGTAATTTTATTTTGTAAAAAAAGAATAAAAAATTAGGTGCTAGCGGGTTTTTGGTTGAGTTGATGAGATTTCGACAAGCGATTTTTTTTAAATATTTTTGCAAAAGTGCCGGAAGTTCCTTTAAAATGTAAAGTCAAATTTATGGAACATAGGAGATTATGGCAAAATTAATTTTGTATGAAAACTATGTGCGGCGGCGTTTACCCTTAAGGGTAAGATCTATATCTTAGGGCAGATAGTCGTAGTATATATGCCGTTTTTGTGGCCAAACTATAGAACCAAAAGAATTTAAAAAAATATGTGTAATAAAACTTGCTTTTATCTAATGCATTACCTTACTGAGTAATTTTAATTCATCGTATTTAATGCTAAAAAAAAATCTGGAGACCACTGTTTCAACACCTGTGCAAATTTTTAAAGCGAGTTTCACATTTGGTTGTTACGAAAGTCGATTAAATAATAAATTGGTTGTAATTTAGTGCATTGACTATAAGTTGTAAATGTAGGTATACGTCACTGCACGGGCGGCGTCTTAAATTTATCATTTGATAATATGAATTAGCTTTTTTCTTACCTATAATAATACATAGTAGATATATCTGCTTCATAGGATTAGGGGGGATCTACTCTTCAATGCGGTGAATGCGCATTGATCTCATAAATACTTGTAAATACGCATAGATAGTATATAGTTACTTAACAAATAGGTTTTAGGATTCAAGTTTAGTACCGATCCTGTAGAGATAATCCGACCTTAGTTGGGACTCTAATTAAGTCAATTTGTACAGTTTGTACCCGTTCCCACGTTCCCTACGGAACTCCGGTACGAGCTTCTTTTATACTGACATCGAGGACGTTTTGTGGTGACGGTTTTTTGTTTCTAAACTCCGGTACAGGTTGAGAACCCTTTCAGTTTAAGTTTTTGTTCTACTTCAGAGCTGTGTTAGAAATCAGTGTTTTTGCTTTAGTTTACCAACCTATACATTTTTTATCGATAAAACTACACAACGCATACGTACCTAGTTGAGTGATATATAGGTAAATTGACTACATTGTTTGAACATCATACAAATTGGCCATTTCCATTAGATCTATCACTCTTTGGTTATATTAATTCGTTAAAGCATGCAGGGATGAAAGTTTGCTATCGACGGTCACGGTTTTTTAACCCCAAAAAGGGGTAGGTAAACACTGGCATGGACAGCCACTTTTTACCAACATCTGTAGTCCTGGATGGCATGTGGTCCAGTGTATCTGGAATAAGGTTGCTTCATATATGTCCCATAGGTCGTTAATTACACTGGTCTACATCAAAATTGCCTTGTACATTAAATTATAGTATATTATAGTTTTCGATTGCCTGAAACTAATTTTAGAAATAAGAACTGGTATTTTGCTCTTAGGGCTTATTTATGTTATATTTAAGGATATAAGGATTTTCTGAAAAATATCAACTTTATTGTGAGATTTCTAAATGTCAAGTGATTTGACATAGTATGAAACATACTTATGATATTTCGTAATCTAAACTTATTTTTAAATTTCATTAGTAAATCATATTCAGTGACCACAAATTAGTGTTAAAACGCAGTATAATTTTTAAAAACCCAAAAAGTTAAAGAGTTACCGCTTTAAAAAAACAGGTGGTAAAATAAAAGACCAGATACAGAATAACATACCTCTCCCCTATTGCTAGTTCCTGAAGAACTGTAAGAAGTCAGTCAGGATTGGGCAGGGAATTTCCGATATTTATTGAAGATAATTCCTATTATTAACTTTTTTAAACATTAGGGGTACCGTTTTTAGCACTAACTTACCATATTGATTAGGGAGGGAGTAAAATCAAGGCCTGACTCGTCGTCACACCAGTTTATCACACCAGAGTAATTTTTACGTTAATTTGATGCAGAAAATTTACTTCAGGACTGATAAAATGCTTAAAGAAAAAATTTTTTACCTAGATATGAGTATTTAACAAGTGTAATTTTTTATTATTTAGTGTAAGTCCTTTTTTTTATATAAACCACTTAGGTGGCAAACAAGCTTACTGTCCGCATGATGGTAAGCGGTTACCGTAACCTATGGACGCTTGTAACACCAAGGGTATCACTCGCGCGTTGCCTTTGTATTGATATCGCGTTCGCTTGTATTGATATACACCGTAATATGCATTTCTCATGTTAACGCTATTCTCACTTTGTTAATTAATTAAACACAAATATTTACCTGTTCACATATTCCTTTCCAATTTAAGATACCAAAATGATTTCTTTATGTTACCATCAAATAAACAAAAAAGATGAAAATATATAAATTGTTTAGACATAGTGTAACTAATTAAAATAAATATGCCAAACGCTGAAATAACTTTGATTTCGCAGACGAATCCATGTAAATCCATGTCAATAAAAATAAAAATATTAATCACAAATATTTGTTTTACTTATAGTGTTAGAAACTGTCCATCATTTACCTGTTGTTAATAGAGTTAAATTGTGTAGTAAATATATAAATAAAAGAGTAACCGATCAGCTGTGGTGATGCGTGCAGGCGTGCACAATGCGCGGTTAGTGGAGCGAGACACAATAATGTAGGTGATGCACATTGCAGAGCACAATGCACAACGCTCTTCAAGGACGATAACCATAAATAAGATTATTTGGCGGGAATTCGAAATTAGAAGCAGCGTTTTTATTTGTTAAAATTTTCAAATTTGACCTGTGTTCCTAAATCTGAACCAGCATACTGGCCAGTATTAGTAGCAGGTTTTAAAAAGTTCGTTCCATTATTAAACATTGCGGGTCGCTCTCTGACACTGTACTGCAAGTACGATTTAACCCAAAAGCGCTTGTGCAAGATATGGTCGCATTTCGTTGCATGTTTGAGAAACATTATTTTTCATAAGGTATAAATTTCAAAGTGGTTGAGTCGTCTCTCTTACAGTACTAATCGATTTTCGGTTATATTTCTGAGAAATCAAAAACCGAGTTATCCGTAAGTTTTACCTAGCACCTTAGCCAAGTCCTAGCTCAAATACATTCAGTTACGGTCATACCTTCTACTGATTGTGGTACTTGGCTGCACAATGCGGTTTCAGAGGTGCTTCCTCCCGAGGACTCTTAGGTTGTAAAATGAGCTCCCTGCCTAAGTTTTCTTTAGGGACTCGATGCGGGATTCTTACAGAGGAAAGTGTTTGGATTTTTAAAGGGTCGTCAAGGAATGAGTGATGCCTTGATACAAGCGTTCATATAGGTTACGGTGACATCAGGCGGGTCACAAGCTTCGTGCAATCTTGGCCGTACAAAAAAACACTTGGGCACGCTTTATGTCGGGTAAATAAACATGGCGGTAAAAAAAACTAATTTATTCTTAATTTTTAAAATTTGGCAAACAAATTTATCTATTTATTTTTGATATATCATTGCTAGTGGATATCTATCTGTCTACGTAACTTCTCGTTTTAATGCATGCAAATTACCCGAAGAGATAAACAGCGGAGAAAGTGAATGTGTGGCATTCAGACATTACTTGGCACAAGTGGTACATTATTACTGGCGCAAGTGGTACATTATTACTGGCACAAGTGGTACATTATTACCAACTTAGTTATATCTTGGATGATATTATGTATAGGGGCGTTATTTCGTCTTTAGCGGGCTATCTTGCTACTAAAAATTCTCTCGGTTTAGTTGATGGCAAAATGTTGCATGAAAATCATAATCATCATCTATCATCAACATCTAATATCATCATAAATAAAAATTATCGACAGTCTGCATGTAGGTACTTAGATATAAAGGGTTTAATTAAACACTTAAAAGGATTTAAACACCAAAAGTAAATCATGACGCTGTGTGTGACAACGTGAGACTGACGGACGGTCGAAACGACACGGTTTTACTATTGCACTGGAAACCCTAAAAACCAAGATGTTTCGGCAAATATTGAAAGTCTGACAATGCTAGCTAATAACTGAATAAATAAAGAAAACATATCCCGGCGATCCTCTTGTTTTTATTCAAACACTATCTGACACCGTCTCTTGTAGCTCCGTAATATCCCTATGAAGTATATACTGCGATAAGACGTTCGCGATGATTTAACAAATTTTTATGTTGTTTTGTAAAACACCTATTTCCACGGAATTTCAAGATTTATTACCTATGTACGTATAGTTCTTTGAATATTAACCTGTAAACTGTCTAGATGAAGTGTTGACGTCGAGCTGTCACATGTGTGCGTGAATAGCTGCATCTATAGTGTAGTGAGTTATCTATGTGGGTGTAAGTCGGCTTACCAGCTTTTAAGCTTTTACCCCAAGAGTGGGGAAAACGTTCATCGTTAAGTTTTATACACCTATATCAACGTCATTATTATTAAACCTATTTTAGCGTTCATATACTGCACACTAACGCCGCACTTTGATACGCAAGATATTGTTTGTTACTATATTTTACTAACTAGTTATGAATTACTTTTAGAACGTTTTGTATTGTTTGCAGAACATGTCTTTATCCGGTTTTCTGCTAAAAGCCAGAATTAAACCTTATAGACGTGTTCTATAAATAATACGTAGGTAACGTTGTAAAAATAGTTAGTCACTTGTTACCATACCGTTACCATCTGGCGGACCGTAAGCTTGTTTGCCACCTTAGTAGCAAATAAAATACAAGCATACAAAAAAAAGTTAGTATTTTTCACTTTTTTTAAATAAAGCTTTCTCTGAAGAAAAAATGAACAATATTTCATGGTGGCGCTAGTTTGCTGTATATGGGACCTTGAAGGATACTAGCATCAAGCATTTTACTCATTATGTGCAGATTTCGTAGTTTAGGCAAAAAACACCAACCTACCCGACAAGTACCTAATCAGGTAAAATTTTGAAAAACAGACAACGAATTTTCTAGAAATGAAACCTTGATCGAATTGTCATCCCCAAAAACCCCTATTGTAAATATCATCAAAATCATTAAAGACGTTACGAGAATGCGATTACAAATTTTAAATAATTGCTTTAAAACTTGAGGATTATTACACTTTTCTTCGTTTTATAAACCCAAAACAACACGTAGGGACGTGTTGATTATGATGTGGATCGGCCTACCCTTATCATACTGACAAACATCTGTTATTATAAAGAAATTACATAAATTACCGCTCTGATATTAAGTGGGCGATATAGGCCAGAAAGCTAATTTCTGTTATTCTAACGTTAATGTACTATAAATCATTAGATAATGTCATATAAATTACTATGATATATATATTTTATATACCTCTTAAGTAATTTATACCGTAATTTAAAAAAAATTGTATGGAATTTAACGTTATTACCGTTTTGTAGTCACATTTTTTGACTTTTCGCTACAACTTAGAGTTTATGCACTAGATAACAAGCTATTCTAATTATTTAACCAACTTTCATTACAAGCAAATGCAAAACACAAACAAAAATTTGCACAAGTGTTAGAACAACGGTCACTTCCAGATTTTTATTGCATTAAATACAATAAATGAAAATCATTCAGTAAGGTAATGCACTAGACAAAAGCAAGTTTTATAACATATATCTTTTTCAAAGCTTTAGATGCTATAGTTTAGCCACAAAATTTACACAAAAACGGCGTATTTTCGCGGTCTAGCATATACCCTAGCCTTAAATATCGCAATCGCGGCCGTAGTGTTTTTTTTTAATACCACTAAGGTGGCAAGCAAGCACACGGTCCGCCTGATGGTAAGCGGTCACCGTGGCCTATGGACGCTTGCAACACCAGAAGTATAACTCGCGCGTTACCGACCCTTCAAAAATTCAATAACTTCTTTCCTGAAGAATCCCATACTGTAGTCCTTAGAGAAAACCTTAACAGGGAACTCATTCCACAACCCAAGCGTTTGCAGGAGGATAGTGATTTAAATGGGAATTCAATGCGTATAATACTTGTTAACAAAATGCCCTTATTAACATATTCAATGCCTATGCGATGTCATAGCTCTCAATGCTGATCATAGAACGCACCTTTTGTTGTTTGCTAACTTAATAACAGTTTTGCTCTTTACTTACACACTTTTATCCATTCTGGTGTTTTAAGGTTGTGTCAAGATTTTTTAGTCGCACTATACGTAATTATGTACTTACACACTTTTATCCATTCTGGTGTTTTAAGGTTGTGTCAAGATTTTTTAGTCGCACTATACGTAATTATGTACTTATTTAGTACTTATGTGATAATGGAGTAACTCAGTGTTAGTTGAGGTATGTGGCGGCCGTCGATCATGGTTCTCGCATGTGGTTAGCTCAAACCGCAACCATGTTACGACCACATCATTATCATGTTTTTGACCATAAACATCTGATTTTCATATTAATGCTGTGGATATATTTCGTTATATTTCGTTTTTTAATAAATCTTTCTATATGAAGAAAGTAGATATATTTATGAAAATTATTATTTTGAACTTAGTGTATAAATTGTCTGATTGATGTACAATTGGCGAAATTAATCGTAGATACGTTTCTTACCAGTCAGCTAGAACATAAAATATAACCAAATTGTAAATTAAATCGGTACAGTTATTAAAGACACTGTTTTTTTGCGAATTAAATTTTGGAATTTTGTTAATTAAAATAAAGTAAATCGATTTTTCGAAACCGGAACCCTTATCACACTGTGTTCCATCTATCTATCAAGATCATGAGAAATCAATCAATATCAAATTCTATGGCCCTTAAAGTCCTCTAAAATGAGTATCTAATTATCTATCTATCTATCTTTTCAAACCGATAATTCAAAGCATTGACGCTCAGTTCCAGTATCCAAGAACATATTCAAGAAATTCCATGGAAGAGGAATGGCATATGTGAATATCGTTTTTCACATCATACAAAACTCAAAAAGCAAATGCCATCCGATTTCAATGATTTGAAGTGCATTTTTCCTAAGTTTTCGTCAACCGCACGAAAAATTCAATTTTTTTTTTTTCGACTTCCAACTCTGACGGATCGATAACCGACCGGCCGGGGCATACCAATTTTTAAGCGGCTGCGTGACAACCCTTTTTTTTTCTTTTTTTCTTCGCTCTCGTACAAGGTGCCGGTCGCGCCAGGAGGGATGGCATTATAATTTCATTATATAAACAGCGCACACACTTTCAGGCAACCTCTGTGGTAATCGGCTGCCTCGCGACAATTTTTTTTTCCACACTCCCCTATTTCCGCCCCAGGTCAAGTTGGCTCAGTTAGGGTTGCACCGGTTTTACAACACTTCGGGAGCTCAAATTCGGCTGCCTCTTGGAAACTGCAACTGCGAGTCATTGTTTCAACTGGACATGTCATACCAACTGACGAACTGTCCTGTAGAACCCTAAAAAGACTTAACCCTGAAGGATTTGAATATGAAAGGTTTTGGCTTACCTATTATACGTCAATTTAGGTGATAGGTACTTACAAGGAAGAAGAAGATACAAAGAACATTAATCGGATTGTGAGAACTCACGGGCATATGTTTTTCTGCGAGACATAACCGCGGGCCACATCTAGTTATTAATTTGACGGACGAAGCAACTCTGATTGTGATGGTCTTGTTTATTTACCAAACATCCGCTATATTTTCTAATCGCATATGAAGGCGCGTCGCGTCGGCTTGTATTCGCGGAATGAGTGCATTGCACCGCGGTTGCACTTTTTGTGAGCGCCTCATCCATTCCGATAGCGTGATTGACTATAGCTTCCGTAGATTATAACTGTTAACAGATCATTGCCGCTATTTTTTCGTGTCAAAAGCAGATATTGATTCGAAACAAATCAAATCAAATAATATTTATTCGGGTAGGTTTCTGAGAACACTTTTGAATCGTCAATAAAATCCACAGATATACAATCCAATCTAAACAATCGTAATTTCTGCCAAAAAGAGCCATCAAGAAACTTAACTATTGAATGTAGGTGGTAAAACAATACTTTGTTACTCAACAAACAAGTATACAATATGTATTGATTGAAGCACAGTAATATACCTAAATAAGTTAGTAAGCTACCAAAAACAAAGTTGTGATTTGGTATAATTGCTTTTCTCTGCGGTATACTGATGTCAATTATTATTTTTGGGGGCGCAACACAATCAATATCATACCTATCGATACTAATGTAGTAATTATTATATTATGGTCTGTGTGTCAGCATAATTTGAATTGTCAGTCATTTCAATAAAAATAACACATAGAAAAATAACGGTTACGGCTGTAAAAACAATAAAATTAGCTCATAACTTTTGATGTAATATTGGATACATAAATCCTTGCAACTCGGCTTTGAAATGAGATTCTAGCGCCATCTATTGATGAGTAGTTATCACTGTTTAACTCCTTGTTACGCCGGTAGATGGCTGTATAAAGAATACAATTAACAATCCATTTTACATATACTTAGGGCTGGGCAGTATTTGAATTACTGTAATTGAAATACGTATTTAAAATACAAATACGTATTTTGTATTTGTATTTCAATTACTCTAGAAAAATGTTTGGTAAATAAATACTTTTGGGTAGGAAGTATTTAATATTTCGTATGGTAAGAAAGTATTTTGTGATTTGTATTGCCCTGCATATACCTGTGTAGCATGGAAGGCGTGTTCCTTCTGAGCCGCGTTGCAATTTAATAGTAAAATGAGTTTAGCACCAACTACCCGTTCCGTCTAAGCCTATCTGATAATTTTAGCGGCGCTATAGTAATTGTTTAAACGAAATGCGTTCCGCGTAATTTTTTTACAGTTCCGTGTATGATTTGTTTTATAAATAATAACAAAGATATAGAGTTCATAATGCGAAAATAAACTCTTCTTTAAAAAAAAACAAGTTTTTAACTATTTTTCAAAGGATTCTCTTTCACATTTGACAGATGTCAAAAAGAAGCGCAAAATACCCAACTCCCGACAAGAGTTTTTGATAGCAAAATCGCTTAGACGAACATTAGATTATGATACCAAAAGCTTGAAACGCAAACCGCTAACAATTTCTACTACAAAGTAGTTAGATGGAACGCCCTGGGTGTATAACATTTTGTATTTTATTTAGTGTTGAAAATGGTATATACATACATAATTGTATAATATGAATACCTATATAAATCATATACTTTATAGTTTTTATTGAATTATGAAATGTATGAAATTAAATAAAAGTCTGATCATTTAATTATTCACTGACATTTCACGAATACCTTAATTTGCATTTTGCGACTTTAGTAAATATCTCTTCCTGTATTGTATAATAATAAAACGTTTATGATATTAACACGTTTTAGTGGGAAATTGTTTTGTTTATATTTAAAGATATTAAGTGTCATGCACAGAAAAACGTAGAGGTATTGTAGATAGGTACCAACCGATTTGACTGAACAATAATGTGATGATAGGTGCCATTAATTTACACATATTTAAGAGCGTATAACGTTTTTATTCCCGTGGGGGTTACATAGTGGCACACCACAATGTGAGGGACAGCCTCGTTTCACCAACAACTTTAGTCCTGAGTGACAGGTGGTGAGCCCATCGCTGCATCACTGCCTTTTTTTTATACCACTAAGGTGGCAATCAAGCTTACCATTCAGCGCTGATATGAGCTTGTCTATCATTAGATAAAACAGCTGTCATAGACTGTATTCGACTAACGACCTTTACATAATAAAGATTTTTCTCATCTTTACAGACTTTATTTAACTACCGAAATAAATAATTTAATTAAGATTTTCCCTTTTTTACAGGATGAGCTCGAAGCCCTGCGAGCTAAACTGGAGAAGATTGAAACTGAGCGAACGCATTACAAAAACGAAACAGAGAAACTGGAAACTAAGGTAAGTGGAAGTAACTACCTAGTAAGTAATAATTGTTTATATCAAATATAAACAATATTTCCATTAATTTATAATTAAGGCAGGACTGATGTTATTTTCTTCATATAAACTTCATTAAAATTTTGTCACTTACTACTATAACGAAAAGGGAAAAGTACTCAAAGGATTCTCCGGCCCGATTTTGATGAAAACTAAAACTGCATCATTGGATTTTTGAAAAATTTATATTTCTAGTCAGGAATAGAACCCGTTGATTTTGATTATAAATACACACTACCCAAGTAGCACAGATAGCCGTATAACTACTCACTTTTAGACTTATTTGAAACTCTGTGCGTATTAAGACGCTTCTAAGAGTACACTGGTGATGCTACAGCTGCATAATAGCGGTCATTCATATTTAAACAGCCATAGCTAATTAAAAGCTGTATTAAGGCTGATTAAAACCGACAAAACCACTATTTATACGCTAAGAGTGCTATAAAGATATGTTTTTAATGATTCTATTCAACTTCTAACCTTTTCTAATGCCTATACCGTAGTAAGGCCCGTTTAGGGCATAAAATAACGCCAAATGCTGTTTAAGAAGATATTTGTGAACTCCTATTACTCTGACTTATTAAAGGGGCACGTGTGAGCTGTTATGAAGTGAATAGCTGTATAATGGACGAAATGTGGCCCATATTACATCTTATACCTGAATATATCTACCGCTAATCAGCCTTTATACTGCAATTGATAGTATCTGCATGGCGGCTATTTAAACTGTAACGGTTCAGTTTTGGATTCGAACCCAAGCCTCGGCTAGCTATCACTTAGTCAGCATGACTCAACCCCTTAGCCGTCAAATTTGAATATAGGAATGAGATAATCGTTGGTTCGATTCTCGCCTATATTCAAGTTGCTAATATTTTGGAACAGACACTTTATAAAAAATATTCTTTAGGTACAAAAATATTTATTAAATGTTTTCCTAATAACAAATTTATCTAAAATATAATTCTATTATAAGACCTAGATTAACTTAACACTTTACAATGGTTTTTTACCTTTTATTCTATTCACTACCTAATGGCACTGTATAGCTAAAGGCACTTTATATTGGAGATTTAGGTCAGCCTAGGATTGACTGATATCACGTCGTGACGAATCGGAGAATTGCCACCTAGGAAACGTGGATTTCCGAGCCCATGGCCCTTGCTACCATAGCCAGCTGATCAGGGTTGCGCCTGGAACTCGGGGTCGCTGTCCTTCGCCGCCAGCTGATATTGCTTAGGCACGAAGTATCGGGTCGGGTCGGGTCCGGGACGGCCAGCTGATCCTTCCAAGTTTGTTGACCTCTGATTTTTCATTTGGGCCCCTTTCTTCTATTTTTGTTTCTCCGACGACGGTGATGATTTTTATAGGAGGGCTCGCTTCTATGTGGGTGTCAGTCACTACTTCCGCTATTTGCCGCGTATTTGGTTGACCAATCAATGGCCGCTTGCAATTTCGAGTTCGCCGATTGGTCAAGCCATTCTTCAAAATTTCTGGGAATTTCAAAATTTCGCTTGTGGAGAATTTGATTGGTCCACACGTCTTAGTATCATTCACTTCGCCACTTTTGTTCTAGAAGTTTCCCGTAAATTCAATTGTGATGTAACTTCCGGTCGTAAACTTCGTCCATGTACATGTAGGTACATGTACGATGGCGAGCAGTGCCGTTGAATGTAATAACATTACAAAACATTCACTAGATGCCTCACAGCTGCTTAGAGACTCACTAGTGTATAGAATTAACGGCTTCTATTTTATAATGGTTCACATAAGTACCTTAA
Source organism: Apoda limacodes (assembly GCA_946406115.1). Taxonomy (NCBI): domain Eukaryota; kingdom Metazoa; phylum Arthropoda; class Insecta; order Lepidoptera; family Limacodidae; genus Apoda; species Apoda limacodes. Next base: position 18,941,930 of record OX291559.1, read on the forward strand.
ATCCGACGTTATCTGAATAAAAGTAACATATGTGGTACTGTAATCAGTCAGTGTAACTAGTTAATGACCATTATTACCAACATATAATATTTTATTTGCTTTATATTAAAATGAATTCGCGTAATTCGTGGAAATTGAAAGCAAGAACAGGGGGCATTAGAAGAAAATTATCGAAAGAGTATCAAAGAATTATAAAGGCAGAAGAAATTGTGATCAATTACTAGTAAAGAAAACAGCTTATATGTGTATACAGTTCACATGTGTAATTTTATAGCACACTAGTGTTCTATTAGACAGCCTGTTGAAGAATATAAGACTTTTAACTATTCACGTTACTGTTTAACATAAATCCACCATTTTATTTTATAACCTAAAAATATTCTGACTGATTTGTCAACCTTTATGATATTTTGTGCAAGAAATAGAATGTATTGCATTAGTTTTTAATATAATAATAACTTTTTATCTTAAAATTATTTTTAAAGCACTACAAATTGTTTAGTCATAGTTTACATCACAGCTTATTTATATCACAAAACTTATTAAAAACAAAATATTTTCATGGCTTATTAAAATTTTCTTAGATAATATATATGTATAATGTCAATAAAATTAAATTCCCAATCATTTTTCCTTTATTAATTTGTAAAACAATGTAAGTACCAGGGAATATGAATATTATCCACCATGTTTCGTTTCCAATTCACTTCACGTATCAAAGTGCATATTATGTCCATAGAGGCAGCTAGTATGTGAACTTGAGGCTGAATAATTTGTGCTGTTACCCTTTATACCACTGTTAAGTTGCTGCTACACAGCTCTTAAGCAGCTGTGTGAACCCAAGGCTGAATAATGTGTGCCTATTTAAGAGTTATAAGAGCTGTATAAGGTCGTATACAAACTTAATGCAGCTTCCTTATTCAGCTTTAAGCGTTTTGGAAATCTGTTATTCGGCTATTAAGCAGCCTCGTGTGCTGCTTGGGTATGTATAATTACACCATCAGATAGTGACGATATTCAAAGTTAAGCAACGACAGGCTTGGTCAGTAACTGGATAGGTTAGGCACACTTTTTGTTTTTGTTTGTGTTAACAGTTTCCTTAAATGTTTTTTCCTTTTGACTCGGTTCAACGATGGGCTGTGAGAATTGTCGTCGATTCCAAACTCACTTGCGGTATCGAGCCCTTAAGTCTGGGGAGAGACTTTGCCTCCCTGTGTGTGTTCTACCGCTTGTACAATGGGTTGTGTTCTGAGGAATTGTTCGAAATGATGCCAACGGCTACTTTCTACCATCGCACCGCTCGCCATCGGCAGGGAATTCATTCTCACACTTTAGAACCTTAATGGTCGCGTACAGTAGGTACGGTTTCAGAGAAACTTCCTCCCGCGAACGCTTAAGTTGTGGAAAGAGCTCCCTGCCAAGGTTTTCTGCAAGGACTACAGTATGGAGTTCTTCAAGAAAGAAGTTATTAGATTTCTGAAGGTTCGGCAACGCGCAAGTGATACCCATGGTACTTGCAACAAGCGTCCATAGGCTACGGTGACCGCTTACCATCAGGCGGACCGTAGGTATAAAAAAATAAAATAAAAAAAAAAGTAATTACTTCCCAGAATTCGTTTCTTTTTAGCGACGCTATCGATTGGTGTAATAAATAATACAGTGTGTGGTTTTTTTTTAAATCAACGAATTCGATTTTTGTTTCAAAAATCCAATAATGCAGTTTTAGTTCTTATCAAAATCGGGCCGGAGACTCTTTTGAGTACTTTTCGCTATTCCTCATAGTTTCGGATTTGGCCGTGCACGTCCCTTTGAAAAATTCACTCTGTATAAACTTACAGAATATTACACTAATTTAATAGGTAATTTAACGAACGTTTTAATACATTACTGCCGCAGTCTGTAGTGAGTGACAGCGATTATGATGGCCGAAAGCGCGGCATATCGCAGCTCTGTGCCATCACAGCGCGGTCAGCATTGCAGCCATTGATGAACAAGCTGGAATAAAAATGAATACAACAATAACAGTAATGAAGTTTTGCTGGTGGCTAAGATTCAACAGAAATGAAATTCTATATAACTTTGCTCGCGCCTATTCGAATAGCGCGGCAATGTTTGCTATAAGAAAGTTTTCCAATGACTTTTGCCAATCTTTTTTTGAGATTTTTTTAAATGTGATTCATAAGAATTTGTTGTTTATAACGTCGTAATATTCAAAACTTAGTTAATTAGGTTATTAGTAATACACAGTATTCACTGTTACTTTGCTACTTAATTAAGAATGTCTTGATTGCCGTGCGGCTGTGGGGATCTCCTATCCGAGGATAGCGAGGGTAACCCTAACAATACACGTGCTTGTCAAACATTTTTGATATCTTAGACCTAGAGAGCCTTTCAAATCTTGGGTTTATATCATTACCATTATTACAATCGGTAAACCGGGTAGTTGACAACGTAGTCGTAGTATTTAAGCTAAACTAATTAACATGTAGTGGACCAACATAAGAGTATGCTCTGCGTAATAATGTAACTCTATGAATAACTCTAGAAAACTACATGGCTAACTTATCAGTTTATCTTTACATACGTACTAGCTAAGATTTGATCAATATTGATATCGAGGTAGTTTATCGAGTTCGATATGTTGAAACAATAGATTTTATATGCATTAAATGCATTCTGATGGAACTCACCGCTTGATGATTTGCCACAGAGTGTGTGCACTTGATAGAGAAGCCAAAACATTCGCGACTCAATTTTTTTTTTTATTTTTTTTTTAAAATTGAATTATTTTATAAATCATATAATCAGTCTTGTCAAAAATAATAAAAACAATAATGTAAAAAATTAGCTCACCGACTGACTTAGCTAGAGGTATATTGATTGCGAACTTCACTTTAGGAATTTCTTCCGCCAACGCTTGGGTTGTGGAATGAGCTCCCTGTCAAGATTTTCTCTAAGGACCAAAATATGGGTTTCTTCAAGAAAGAAGTTATTTGATCTTTGAAGGGTCGGCAACGCGCGAGTGATACTCTGGTGTTACAAGCGTCCATAGGCTACGGTGACCGCTTACCATCAGGCGGACCGTAAGCTTGTTTGCCACCTTAGTGGTATTAAATAATAAAAAAAAGGATATACAGATAGGTTATTGAATTGATAATATTATAAATAGTATTCATAACGTCACAGTCTTTATTTCTCGTAGGGGTTAAACATTGGCTGGATACGCACCAGTCCATCGTATCTTTAGTCCAGCGTAACGGCAAGTGGTGACCCCATACCCGCAATACATAATTTGTAAATTGCTAGCTTTAGAGATGATTCCCTAGTAAAATTTTCTTAATCCCGCACTTTTAACGCACTACCGGAAGTATCTAGGGGTATATAAGGGAAGGTTTAAGGAAATTGGAAAAAAAACCAAGTAAGTGGTGCAGTTTGTACACCGTTTATGTTTATTTACTGTGGCACCGCAGTCAGTGCATGCCAGCTGCCTATTCCAGCCTAGATCTCCTTGACATGAAGGACTCACTGCTTGCTTGTAACCAGTAGTTTACTTTATCTTCAATTGAACACTGTCTTTTTATTTATTTTTTTCCGATAATATTTAATTAGAATAGTTTTTAAAATTACTTTTTCTCAGAATTTTATTGAATATATTTAAAGTCTCCAGGCATCTCACGATGTGTAGGGAAGTTATGGAGACTGTGTCACGTAGGCAGTGGCAGCGAATAGGTGCGTGAGATAATGCATGTACGTGAGTATTTTAAATTTATACGGGAGTATACACCAACAACCAAACACCTTGTATATGTTTTTGATTTACTAAACAGAACATATTGATATTAAAAATATGAGTATGTTGCCTTTTTAAATAAACAAGCCAGTTATACATAAAAAAAATGGAAACATATATGTTTATTAAATTAAAGAAAGTCCGATTAAGAGAAAAGTTATAAGAAATATTAATTTTAATTATGACATTTTAAATGGGGCCTTTACTATCTTTTTTGTTGAGTACCAACTTTTGGTGGCTCCGCCCTTACTAATTCTGTCATCGACGGTTCCTATGGCAAGTCTTTGATTATTGGAAGGAAGTTTATTAGACATCATGTAAAGCTGCGAACATATGATAGGACACGTCCCTCAGCCGCAGTTGCTGACAATCTGTATATTATATTAAACTGAAATCGTGCACATTATAGGTCGTAAGAGTCGGTGGTGGCTGAGGGGTTTAAATTTCACTTCAGGTCCCAAGTGGCTTAGGTTCAAACCCGTCGGCGTGTACCAATGATCTTTTCTTAATTTCTCATTAACACTGAATTTATTTATACACACCACTGGCTTTTCGATTAAGGAAAATATCGTTAGGTAACCTGCATACGTCAAGAAAAAAAAAACACATGTGTGAAGTCCACAATCCACACTGCGCCCGCGTGTGGACTATGGCCCAAATGTCCTTCGCTTATGAGGGTAGGCTGTGCCCCAACAGTGGGGACGTATGAAGGCTGGCGAGATAGGTCGTAAAACGCCGACATGACCTTCAGCGTTGATGATGTCCAAGAGAAACCTGACTCGCTGGATGTTCCAGTCAGCTGCTCTTGGGCAGTGTACACGGTGTGCGTAACGTTGTAAACGATGGATAAAATACTTATGGAATGTGTTCGTTAAAAAAAAACTAGAGAGAGCTTTGTGATTTTTTTCTAGCAAGAAATCTTAATTGCATTATGTTTTTTTGCTAATATTAGACCTTGGAATTATTATGTAGTATCTATGTTTTTTTTTTATTTTTTATTAGGGCTTGATTCACTTACTGAAAATTCAAGTCTACTAAGGGCAATTTACCTTTATAGGTACCGCTCTTAACCAAACTCGAGTCGTTTTTATATATTTTTTATTGGGCAGCCTTAAAATTTGCTGTTGTTTAGGAAATAAAATATATATGTAGCAATATTAGTAACATAGTATAGTAGCAAATCTTGATTCATATTCCATCAAATGTTGCCAATCTGTAGAATTCATTTCGATTCGACAATGACAGAAAAAGTACCAAGTTACACAGCCGCGATTTAACATATTATGCAGTCAAAATGACTTCAGCTGATATTTCTTGCGGACCGTATATTAAAAAAAAAACATTTATTTACCTGTCTTAAAAATGATAACACGTACAATGTAACATTAACAAAATGTAAAGAAAATATTACAAGACATTGATCTAGAACAGTAGTATGTAGTAAATAGTAATTAGTGTTCGTTCACACTTTCCAGCTGTAAGAATACCGCATTACGTAACTGACGACCGCAGTAAATGTTGGAAGTGTCGCTTCACGCATTTCCCACGGGTGACTCACTTTGGTATTATAACATCACTACATATATAATAAGTTTTTGTGAAGTCATTTTATGTTATTAATTCAATGCGTCGCTCTTGGTCCTGTCGCGTCGCATTCGTTTATTGAAAACGATATGCAAAGTTAAGCAACCCCCGGCGTGGTCAGTACCCGGATGGATGGTCATCCTAGTGGCACATTTTTTAAAGCTCCTCCTTGGTTCGGACTTCGGAGGGCAGGTTTATCCTGGCTGTTGTCAAAATATTATAGCTTTCGTTAAACGAAGTGAGGCCTTATAAATGGCTTGAAAACTCTTCCAGTCGAGTGGACACTCGCTAGACAAACGTCTGCTTATATCCTAATCCACATGAAGCACCTTGAAGATGCGCGTCGCGTCTCGGTGTGAGCCGACCCTTACCTTTTGTTACCTATATCTCGTGATAGGTAGGTTACAAACCATAGACAGTATTTTTTTCAGAAGATTATTGTTTAAGCGAACGTAAGTACGAGACCTGTGACGTAATAAGAATAATAAATTAAATAAATAAAAAAAAACAGAGTGCAAAAACATAAATAACTAAAAATGTATTAAACCATACCAAATATTTAACTATAAGCAGACTGAATTCATTATAGCGTGAGCAATCTGTACTAATATTTGAACTTGCATTGAAATGAGTTCCGCCTGATTATTGTTAAATATTTGGTTTGTTTTATTTTTGTTTAGTTCTTAATGTTTTTACATTCGGTTTTTTTTTATTTATTTTTATTTACAGTTTTTAGTGTTATTTTATTTAACTCGTGCTGGACTTTTTTTTTATAAATGCTAAATATTTTTTTACTCGCGTTTATCATAAAATCCGCCATTTTGTATTTTTTACAAAATTCATGTACCCTGTGTGACGTGAATGTAACGACTCCTCTCAAGCTAAAATCCATCAAACCGTTTTGGCTACAGAGCGTGCCAAAGAAATATACATACAGACACACATACATGTAATACATGTACATGCTAGTATTATATAGTCATTGATATTAGTATGATAATATAGTCAGTGATATGAGTATGATTATATAGTCAGTGATATTAGTATGATAGTAAAGTCAGTGATATTAGTTTGATTATATAGTCAGTGATATTAACATGATTATATAGTCAGTGATATTAGTATGATAATTTAGTCAGTGATATTAATATAAATATATAGTCAGTGATATTAGTATGATAATATAGTCAGTGATATAAGTATGATTATATAGTCAGTGATATTAGTATGATTATTAAGTCAGTGATATTAGTATGATAATATAGTCAGCGATATTAGTATGATAATATAGTCAGTAATATTAGTATGATAATATAGTCAGTGATAGTAGTATGATTATATAGTCAGTTATATTAGTATGAATATATAGTCATTGATATTAGTATGATTATATAGTAAGTGACATAAGTATGATTAAATAGTAAGTGATATTAGTATGATTATATAGTAAGTGACATAAGTATGATTAAATAGTAAGTGATATTAGTATGATTATATAGTAAGTGATATTAGTATGATTACAAAATTTCAGTATACTTTAGAGCTCACACTATAATCACTGCAAGTTAAAAGCTTGTGTAATTATATTACTGTTTTGACGAGAGTCAATAAAGTTTTGTGTAACGTAAACGTTACAGTTACGAATGTTAAGATGGTAGTGAACACATTTCATATTTTTACTCTCGTGCGTAGTAGAAACAGTTTTAGTCGTCTACAGAAGCTGTCACCACATTATCGGGCTCCGTGTCACTGTTCCCAGAAGCGCTCGTGTCTCGTTCATTTGTTCCTAGGTGTTCCGGATGGCGTCGTTAATTCAATGTGTCGCACCTGTCTTGACTTGTTAACTCAAAATTATAAATGCGACAAAATAGGCTATTCTAACATTAATGATAACGATATGCATGTAAATGTACTAAAAATAGTCACACAATGTCGTATCTATGAGATGTATTTGATATATATACTTCTTAATGAATGAAATGAAAATTATTTTTTGCACAATTTAAATAGAAATATAATAAAAAAGCTAGAAAAGAAAAAGTACAAATAGGCGACCTTATCGCTAAAAAGCGATCTCTACCATGCAAACCTTTGGTTAGAGGAAAATACAAAGAGAAGTAGGTGGTGCGGTGACGAAAGAGGTAAGTTGTAATTAGAATAAACATACACACAATATATATACATAATAAACAAGTATATCACATAAATATAATAAAAAATAAACAAAATATAAATAAACATACATATACAAGACATTCGAAATAAAATAACAATCACAAAATAAGACAATTTTAACCTTGTGAGTTTGAGATTAATAGATAATGTTTAATTAATTTGGTATTTAAAAAAAACTTCAGATTATGAGCGCCTAATAGTCAGTGGAAGAGAATTCCATAGCTGTATAGCCTGAACTGTGAAAGAACGATTATAAAAATGAGTGTTGTGAGCTGGTGTTTTCAAAAGAAGACTGTGGACAAGCGAAGTGTAAGTGTAGAAAAAGAAATAAATAGAAATCGTTCTTCCAAATAGTAAGGAATTATGGATTGAATAGTATGTTATAAAGTGGTGTAAGAGTATGGGTATTCCGGCGAAGTCGAAATGGGGGCCACGAAATTGAGGGACATGATCGTATTTGCGTAATCCAAATATAAATCGAATACAGAGCTTTTATAGCTGCTTAAGTTTATTAAATTGCTCCTCAGTGAGATTAATATAGTATAATAAACACTTTAAACATTTCGTATGTTGTGTGGAATTCAAAGTCTTTACTATTTTTGTAGTTACGTTTTTGACTTTTAGTTAAAACTTATAGCCAACTTGATAACAATAAATTGTAAAAATTTAACTGACTCATAACAACCAAATGCCAGTTAGGTATCGGTAGGTACCACGTAGGTATAAAGAAATTGCACAAGTGTTTAAACGTAAAGATTTTTTCATCAACAAAATAAATGAAATAAATGAAATCACTCAATAAGGTAATGGACTAAGCAAAAGCAAGTTTTATATATTTTTTTTCAATCTTTCAGTTTTTGTACTAAAAATTGCACAAAACAGCGTATTTACGCGATCTAGCTTATTTAGCCTTAAGTTCTATCCGAACATCCTATTTAAAAAAAAAACTGTATTATTTTTTATAAATTATTTCGCTACTCAAAATGTTATAATAAAGCGCTATTTACCATTGTCGCAAAACGGATATAAAATTATAAAATTACAGTTAATTATTAATATATTTTTTTTTTAATTAAATAATTGTATGAAATCAACAAAAAAGTATTTTTCGACAAAAATAAATAGCAGTGTAAGATAATAACATATTATAAGCAGCAAAAATGTTATAGTTATGAATATTTAGTGCATCAAAAGTTGTATAGGAAAAATCTGGTTCGGATTCACCTTAAGAGTTTTATCCTATCCTATAGCAGCCAACATATGTACTAGCGCCGCTATTAATTTACTTCTTTGTAATCTTAAAAGTGTACCTAAATGGTATGTCATGGCATATGACTAAAACATAGTTGGTAATGAGAATTAGTCATAAGCTATTTCGATAATGTTTTATGTTCGGATTTTGCAAAAACTGGCAAATTTAAGTTGACATGTTATCAGCTATGCCGCGCAGTTTCCTGTTCCTATCCCCGTGAAAACTGAGATAAAAAGTTAATATATAATGCGTTAATACAGACATAATCCTATACATTCAACCGTTCGTACATAGTTGAGTAAAGTATATATTTTATCCACAAGCGAATGCTGCGAAGTTTTTAAATAGAAGGCAGATTAATAAATGCTGTTCGTTGACTGCAAATATTTATTTTTGTCGCATAAATTTAACAATTAGGTTAAGTAAGTAATTTATATTCATTGAAATTGGGTCGAATTTGCGAACTAAAATAAAGCTTAGTTGCAGTATTTATTTTTCGATATTTTTTTTATTATTTATAGATTGATTCTGAATGCCGGATCTGCTTGACCGGATGCGATTGGTTCTGTACTATTAATAAATAGATGTTTGAGATGTCAATGAAGTAAGACGTTATTTCGTAAAGTAAAAAGTTAAAGTAGACAAACGTTTTCAGGGATTTTCTTGTAGTCAAACATGTTACCTATATCGTTTCGCCATGTCCTCCCGTCTGTCTGTATTTCACATTTCACTCGGTGTTTTTGTTTGGAAATTTTAGTTTATAGAAAGAAACGTTTATTTCTTCGTTTGGAACGTATATTTATTTTTTAACGTGTGGTGTAGTTAAATAAGGAATTTCAAATCGTCTGTTTATATTTAGTGCTTACCTACCAAGATACTTGGAAAGTTTAAGAAAATGTGCAAAAAAGTAGGTATATTAGAATTAGAATTGTCTTTATTTGCCAGAAATATGGTACATTACAGATTGTCCAAACATATTTCGCCAAAACATTGGCATGCAAATTGTTACATATATGAACATATTTTAACATATTCAGTGACGTATTAATAAAATCTAATAAATTTATCAGTTTAATTCCAATGCCACATCATTTTTAAAAAAATACTGAAACAAAATTACTTAAAATAAATACGCGAATCGCCAGATACTTATGTACGATAGCAGTTTATTAAAATGCACAAAAATGCGTTTAAAAATTTAGTTTTATACCGTGTGTTAATTTTTAGACAAAAACTTTGTCCAAAGCAAAATGTTTACTTTTCTGTTTTCGGCCCATATATTCTCTGCGCTGTCTCGAAAATAGCAGTGGGTTGCAAGGCCTTTACGCGTTTAGCACGTTACGTATTTCATCTGTCATGTCATCTGTAAACACAGTGGCTCAATGAGCTATGTTTTAGTTCATATTTATAATATATATATAATAGACTTATATCAATGCAAATAAAAATTCCGCAGACAAAATCGTCTGCCCGTCACTGTATGCAAATCTAATTAAAACAAAAAGCCGATATGCTAAGTGCATCGTTGCAGTTGTGAAATGCATGAAACTGCATATGCACACATATACATTTCATGACAGCGCATTGCCCGACGCACCTCTACCGTACGAAATCCTTCTTATATAGCCATACATTACTGCACGTAGCTGGGCTTGCTTGAGCAACTGTAAAGCAAATCAGCGATGTATGTCAAAGTCAATTTGAATCGATAGATCATTAATTTTTGTTGTAGTTTCGATGTGTTTATTTTTTATTGTACCAGGCCAGAGAACCACATTACCATCCAGATACACTCAAAACGATGTTGTAAAAGCTTTCAATTTATTTTCAATCGAGACTCTGTCTACTTTCTGCTTGTTTTTATATTTAGGCCACGTTTTAAAATCGATAAAATATTGTATAAGACTCCGCAGTCAAAACAACAATATTTGTTAGAAACTTTGACGAAATTTAGACAAAAAACGAGTTAAATCTTGTTGTAGGCTTGCTCCATACAAACATCGATTCTAATGAAATTTGTGTACAGTGTGTCAGTTTTCTATTTAATTGTATTGGTTGAATGGAACAACATACACATATACATAATTAATGTTCAGTAATATGTATACCTATTATATGTGTTATCTATTTTCTATAATCATGTGTATAAAATTATATAGTGTTTGGTTCTTTGGTTTGGTTAGTAAATGGGCCAAAATTCTTTTTAGTGCCTAAAATAGAAATGAAAAAACATTTTTACAAAATTGTAGATGTTTCGAAATATTTTTCTAGTAGCTTTACGTTATTTCTCAACCGGGTCTTACTGTTTATTATGAATTTCCTCATCCTCCTAGATTTTATTTTCCACAAAAAAGTGTCATTTGGTACTTAAAGTACCACTACGTCACAAGTCCCCATGACCCTCAAAAATAATGTCCACTGCGTTACCAAACAATTTTTTTGTTTTTGAGCCCAAATATTTCGATAAAAGTCATATCATTCGGGTATGCGTATGTCATTCTGAATTAGAAAATAATTGTTTTTTGAAGATTATCCAAATAATTAAAAACTTATGCGTTAAAATGTTCAAGGGACATTTTTATAGGCCTCAAAAAGAATTATGACCCAAATGTCAAAACTAGGATCAAACAACGTTTGTATGGAGAGAACTGGGAGGAATACCCTCTTAACTAATATAAAGGCAGATTTGTATTCACAGACAGTACAGATAATTTCACAATACGTAGTTTAATTTGGTAGGTAAACTTACAACAGAAGTCCATCTAGATTGGTGTACAGACACTGTTTCTCACATTATGATTAAAACCGTTAGAATATAGATTACATACTACTTTCTAAAAGAATTAATTAGAATACAGTATCTAAACAAAATCCAGTGACAAGAATTAATCTAAACCACTTTCAAAATTTAGTTAGTTTCGGTGAACCTACAGCAGCCACATTTCTACCATGTTTTCCCAAAACTCGACAAAAATGTGAAGATTAGATCAAACTATGGAAATTTGCTCTATATCTTAACATGGAACATGCAAGTTTTTACAAGTAACAGTTTCTGAGCTTCTTAAAATATTATCTATTATATCTATATTTTAGTTCTTCGCTATCTAAAGCAGATAAATTGTCGTGGACCCCGCTTACGAATTATAAACCCCCATTTTTTTTTTGTCACGCCAACGTAAACCCCCGTGGAGTCTCCCGTGGAGTCTCCCGTGGACCCCCTAGGGTCCACCTACACCACTTTGGGAATTACTGGTCTAAATGCTAAATCCATCATAATGAATGTAAAGGTCAATATGCGTCGGAAGGGTATCAAAATTATCTTCAAAAAAATCCTAATCACAGAAACATAATAACGTTACATTCACAATTACAGATAACCGTAGTAACGAACGCACGGTTTTCCAGACATAAACATTTTAGTGTCTAACTGTTAACATCTGAAACGGGTCACGGCTGTTCCCAGAAATATAGACTTTAGTGCTGGCTTCAAGCACTAGTCTTGGTAGCTGGTAGGTAATTGTAGGTTGGAATTATTTCAAATGTAATTTTAATTAATCCTATAAATATGTCAAATTCTAGAATGTGTTTGTTTAGATATAAGCGGTCGGTTATAGCAGATATTATGCTATTTACAACTCCCAGATGTTAACTACAAAAAACACAATGTTCCAAAAAAAGCCTTTTTACTAATTTTATTTTCATGTAGGTATATTAACATTTTTTTATTTATTCACACCACTGGCTTTTCGATGAAGGAAAACATTATGAGGAAACCTGCATACGTCAAGAAAAAAAGAAGACGTGTATAAAGTCCACAGTCCTCACTGAGCCCGCGTGTGGACTATGGCCCAAATCACCCTCGCTTATGAAACTAGGCCGTGCCCCAACAGTGGGGACGTATGAAGGCTGACAAAAAAGAAGAAACATTTTTGTAATACACTTTGTACAGAAAGAAAATTAAAATTTCATGGAATCAATCAATCAAATGAAAGTGCTTTAACTCTGCTTAGCCCCTTAAGTAACAACCTCCCAAAATCATTAGAAGTAGAAATAGATTTTAACTGAGTATGCAGCTAAAATTGTGTAGGTACCTATTAGATTTAATGTTGTAGACGAAAATTTAACACAGTAAATAATTAATTTGTAATTTATTTATTGATTGTGGTCAGGAAGCAGACGGTTTTAGCATTTAATCATGAACTTATTAACATTGAAATCACATCAAAAAGTTAGTTATTCTCCATAAATTTATCCAATACTAGACAGGTATAAAAACAAATGAGAACTAGACAGGTATTTATTTATGTGCATTTAGACACCTATAATGAAAAAGTATTCTACAAAACGAAAACATGGCTACAATTATTGAGTTTTTCAAATGTTACATTATTAAAAAGGCTTAAGTATACTATCTTAATTAAATTTTTTTAGGGCAAAGGTTTCTCCGGATCCGCTAAGCAGATCCGACTCAAATTTATTGACTGTGTTCTTCGAGGTATGGTTAAAACCCTGAAAGTTTTCACGTGAAAACATGGTTAATGAACTTTTTGGCAGAGGGGGGGGGGGCTTCTAAAATTAGGGTTATATGTGCTGTGACAAATATGAGCAATGATCAAACAAACACTCTTTTCTTCACGATCAAATTCCGAGAAAAGCAAGCCGTGATAAAATTGATAGATTACTCCATTTATTTTTTATTACGTTATTATATCTTTCAGCAAAACTTTCACACCACTCGGTATTCACCAAGGTCGAATCGTTTTCGCGCTGCCAACCGAAATAACTGATAATTTCCCCTTTTCTCATCCAAAACAACTCTATCACCGAAGACGTTTTATGCGCGGATTTTTCGAATTCCTTTGACCTGTATCATTCGTGATTTTGCTCTGCCTTGTTTTTGCTAAATCTGTCCAAATATCTTTTCTTTTGTCCAAATAATCATTTAGGCAACCTTGTCATACCTTACGTAATTCACCTCCCTAAATAAGCTCTAGAAACTTTAATAGGTTAAGGTGAACCCGAAGCTAATATTTTTTATAAAAACGGAGTTACACTAAATATCAACTATATATAAACGTTCCGCTATGCAAAACGCATAGCATCTTATATATTTACCATAGTCAAAGCATATTCGTCTATAAAATGCTAGTAAATTATTTTATAACCATTGTTTTTATAAAATATATGAAGTCCACAGAATCGCTGGTAATTTCATAATGTACAGGCATTTTGTGGGTGAACAAACATGCTTTTTGCGACTGTGATGGTAAATAGCGATATGCTAATAATGCGTTTTAATTAGCAAAAAATTATTTACTGTAACCCAGTTTTTAAAAAAAGATCCAATTCGGATTCACCTTAACTTATTAAAGATTTGGAGCTTAAATCAGGGAGCAGGAGCAGGGATAACAACGCGTTTTAAGTAGTCAAATGTTTAAATACCATAAACATAAACTGTTATTGTATAATTCGGTATACCAAGAAATTTAACACAAAAGTAACACAATTTGTATGAAAATAATAACGTCGTATTCGCCTTAAAGCGATACGATTATTGCTTTTATAACCCAAAAAAGCCTATGTATGTATTTATACTTAACCTCCTCAAGGGGTAGGTATATGAAGCCGGCGAGTTTGAATGTTTGAACGCGATTATCTTGAGAACTACTAGTTTGATTAGGCAGATTGTAGCTCGTTTCTTGAGGAAGATTATAAACTATATAACTTAACGCTACCACCCTTAGAAGAGGAGTAGTAACTATAAACGTTAACCAATGCGAAATACATATATAATTGGGTAACAAGACGTGGGAATAAAAAGTCGCTTAAAAAATCCGTAAAAAACGTAATCATTGAGAGTAACTGTAACGTTAGAAATGTGCCAATAAAGTCAAGGTCGTAATAAAATAACTGTCGGTTTGGTTGGACTGACATCCGCGGTATATGTAGGAGTATAAATATTGGGGATCACAACATCTGTTCCATCCAGCAGCGCCGACCTTCACGGCTTCCTCTAGCCTCAGCTGCGTGCGAGTTTCTAAACATTTGCGATACGCAATAGGGATGGGTTTGACATTCAAAAGTGTCTGGCAACTTTTGCACATAGCCGAGTGTTGTGCCGAACCTTATAAAACATTTTTTTTCAGCATTACCTACCAATTCTTTGAAATAATATGGATACTTAATTAAATTGTAATGCACTCTCGAACAACTTCACAAAAGCAAAACCAGTACCTGCTTGCTAAAAATAAATATAATTAAATAGGTCGTGACTGATCTTGACAGTTTTTATCAAAGAAAACTTCTCCGAAAAATTACCAAATAAAATTGCTAAAATTTGTCATGTAAAAATATTCGTCATAGTTCAAGATGAAAAGACTTTGTGGTCATTAGTAATTTAATGGTAATTATCAGAGATGTCAGTTTGTCCGGACTGGACTGGCTGGCGGTCGTCACCGAAGGTCCCAATGCGTCCGTCGCGTGCACTTCGACATCTACGTAAACTAAAATAGTCCAGCGCCAGCATCGTGGCCCGGCGACCGAGTTAGCGGCGCAGTCGGCCCGCTGAACCCTCTCGCGTCGGTGCTATTTCCGATGCGCCCGCGCCGGTCCATCCCGCGATAGTACTGCACCGGACGACGGGACGGTGAAATGGCACTGGACTTTCACCGCGAGGGACACTTCCGCTTTTACAGGAAACGCAAACGTACCCCATAGTAAATCAACATGCCGCACATTTCAAACTCAAACTCGAACAAACTGCAAATTAAAATCCCAGAACAGAATGGAACATTAAATAATGGAATATCTTCCGATGGAGTCGTGCCGCCGAGTTCTAATGGCCCTTTATCTCCACCGATCTTGGACTCAACACCCAAGAAGCCTCCAAAAGCTCCACCTAGTAGACCGATACTGCCCGCAAAGAAAGCTAAAACTTTACCGATTAACATGGAGGAGAAAGTGCCAACAAAACCTTTAACGACTCTCTTGAATGGAAAGAAACTTTTCGTCACAAAACCTCTAAAAGAAGTCCACACATTGCAAGAAGACACGGGTAACGGCAACCTTTTACTGACCCGTTCCCCGAGCCCCTCTTACTTGAGAAGCGTATCTTCATATTCTGTAGAAAGAGGATCTATTGCAGAACTAGCTAGACGTCATGGATCTAATAGTAGTCTACTGATTTCGAGATCACCAAGTCCCTCATCAGCATCCTACAGTAGCATTCGGAGTTCCACTAGCCAATATTCAACCTGCAGCAGCAACGGAACCTTTGTTCCTCTGTCCCGTTCCTCCAGCGTTAATTCCACTTTATACAACAGAACACCTACGCCACGAAGAATGTATCCACAAACTTGTGATTATTCTAATAGCGTTACCATCAAGGAATTGCAATCTAAAGAACAAGCACCTGTTGTCTTCGACGCTAACCTGTCCTTTGTGCTGGGTGTCGACAAACAGCCTTTCAGACAAAGATTCAAACCCGTAGCAGCTCATCTAGAAGAAGGAACATCTTCAAACTACTTAAGCTCCAAAATAGATAACTTCTTAAAAAAAACTGATCACGTTATGGACGAATGGAGGAGGCTCGGGCACAAAGATGAGCCTGATCTAGGAAAGTACTACAATGGAAACAGTAGGAGAATTGGTAGATCAAAGTCTGCTACAAATATAATGATAAAGGGTTTCACATTGTTTAGCCGCAGCGGTAGTAGGGCGAGCAGCGTGTGCAGGTCTAGAGGGATATCTGAAGACAGAACAACTGTCTCCGAAATGGACGAGGTAATTCGGCAGTCCATTACATACTACTTTTATCAATATGAATGTTTGCATATTTATTATTCAATCAACTTAATTGTGTGGTAGTTCCACACAGTTTTCAACAACGGCATTATCCTTCACTAGTTTACTGTGCCGTGTTTTTTGTATAGTTGCAAAATAATTATTTAAAATTTGAATGTTTTATTGAAATACAGTGCGTTCCTTATTATTTAATAGGATACTACATTTAATACTTTACATTTTGATGAAGATCAAATGAAACTGCGGAATATAGATAATTATTTCTAAATCTAACACTACGTACTACTGTAAGTTTTAACCGTAGTACATCTTATGTAATAGTTTAGCAAAGCCAGTGAAGATTTAACCAATATACGAAGCAATAAATTTCTATTCAAGCGTTTGAAGCGAGTACACACGGTAGCGAGCGATACCGTCTCGGCACAATAAAACGCTTGCCAAAAGTTTTTCTATCATTGTTGTGCTGACTTTACTGTCACGAACTTGTGAAATACTTGGCTTTACGTTCTTTGTTAACATTTCTTTGACATTGTCAGTCAACTTCTACGGAAGCGTGCGTCTTTCACAAGCATTCTGTAATATTTATTTTGAATATAACTCTGTTGTAAAGTAAAGCTAAAGGAAATACCTCGTGCATTTGGCAAGCGTAAAAGATACTTGTCTTGCTAAACTTGCGAATACGTTTAACTTTTATTATTAGCGGAGATGAACATACGTCATTTTGCTCTGGATTTCACTTGTTTTGATCTAGGTCAATTATATTTATTTAATTCCTAGAATGTTTTTATATTTTATGTCAGTACTTTGGTGACGTGAGTGAAATTCTGCATAAACCAAACAACACTTGATCAAAAATATGATACACGATGGGAAGTATAAATATCTGAATTGACTGTTTTATTTTTACATAAGCGTTTCTTTTACTACACTGGTTGGTAAATCTATACTTTTATAAAATTTATTAGTTTCGTTTGTCTTCGGGAATATGGCATTAGAATTTTAACGGGTGTTTTTACAAGCTGTCATTTCATATCTTTTAGAAAAGTAGATTGTTGACTAAGGTATGAAAATGGGCCTTTCAAACGACTATGTTTCATTTTGAGTACGAGGAAACTAAACACTGGTAATTACTTTAATTTCCAAAGAATTTGCACTAATATTGCTTTCTCGTTTTTTTTCCTTTTTTAAGCACAATATTATTCAAGAACCTTAATGCAGCCAGTGTTGTTGAGTTATACCATAAGTAAAAGAAATAATCATAGACTAAAAGGCTGGAAAGCGTGTTTCGTAGTCAGGTGTTAAATAAAAACGGTTACATAAGTGTGATAAAGACAAAGCGAACGTGCGGCGAGTAACTGTCTCTTTCTACATTTGATTTTTTTTTTGCAGAAAAAAGATCGCAGATTATCTTTGTCACAATTGAGAGGATATTGTGCAGTCCATAGGACAGATCACAGAACTCGAAGTCTTTGGAAATAACACGCAGACCCTGTACTCATTACTAGCTTTATATAATATATAGGTAATCTATGGTCTGCTTTGAGAGTATCAGAAATAAAACATATATTTATTCCAATGCCCCAGAGCCCACTTTTAATTCAGACACTTTATCTGAAATTCTCACTCTTAAGTCCATTTTTTTTATTTCAACTGGCCAATAAAAAACTAAGTCATAATTAACGTTTTTTATTAATATAAATTGAAATTCTCCTAGAAGTGTCTTTGTCAAATGTGTTATGTAATTTACTAATTTTTTATTTTTGATTCATATTCATAATAACAGAACGTAGACACACGCGCCAAAATATTTACTGTCATCTCATTTCTAAAATTAGTCGTAATCGTTTCATTTTATACGAGTTATTGCTTGTTATTTCTGTAATAACTTTGGGAAGTTTCTCAATATCACTGATATGATTTCAAACTGTTGATAAATAACTAAAACACATGTTTAACATGTCGGAAGTTCTCCGCTAGAGTAACAACTCGACACGTAATGCACTATTATTTTTAAGAAGTAGTGTATAGATGCTAAGTGGTAATATTTCTTCCATCACGTTCGTTACTATAATGCTTATGTTATTATTTTTACAACACACAATACAAATAAAACGTTGCAAAGATAAACAAACGTAAACAAAAACCGATAAAAGGTTTATATCTGAATCTGACGATTGTTTACACCAAACACATCCCACTGTCAGTTATATTTCCTATATATACCATCACGACACTTAGCCCCGAAGGGGCGGTAAGAAATGTTTGCTCGTAATATCCACGTTTTACCAATGGTATTCCGTTCTTCAAACGTGATAGATGGTGAGCCTATCGCCGTACCGGGCACAAACCAGAATTTGTAACAATATTGGTTGCCCAAAAAGAGAAAGAAAGGAATCTTGAGGTTCTTCACTGTCCATGTGTCCATCAAATTAAAACTAATATCAAATACTTTGGTCCACGCTTGGAGCTGTAAAAAACACACACTATTTGCCATTTTAAAAAAAAAATGGCCAATTAATTCCGCAAATTTAAAGACTCACAAATAAATCGAAACCTATTGAATACAGCCGAAAATCGTAAATTTATAGTTTCATGACAGGTTTTTTGCTTTAACAAAATTACATTTGCACTTGGAGGATTTACCGTGACGTAAATCGATGTACAGGAAAACATTTTATTGAATACAACGTTGTATTCAATAAAATAGTTATAATACAAGTAGTAAAATAGTTATAATATAAGTACAATAATACAAGTTTGTCCTTCAATATCTACATATAACAACGTACGAAAACCCCTCAGTGCGCGAGTCGGACTTTTCATTACAGAGTTTTCTTTTATTATTTTTTTTAGTAAGTACCGTTTGTTTGTGCAGTTGTCAGAAGTCGGGGGTGAGCTGACAGAGGAGCGTGCTGCGGCCGCCTTGGCAGCGGAGCGAGCTGATGCTGAGGCCGCGGAGAGACTCCGAGTGGAGCGGGACAACCGGGACCTGCTTACCAACAACCAACGCCTGCAGCAGGTAGCTCTTATTTTATTACACACAAGTTATAGCTGTATAGTCAAGGGAGCGTTTAGGGGTCAAACCCAAAAAGTCCAAATAAGGTCACACATTCCTTTTTCAAATTATTTGATTTAGAATTCACAACCTATATAGATTATTAATTTGTATGTGATTTTCAAAATACTTTTTTTTTTTATTTATTACGACTGTCTTACCTCGTTCCAACTATAAGTTTGCAGTACAACCACAAAAATTTTTTTTTTTTTGTAAATTGTAAATACAGGTCTTCATATACCGTTTATGTGTGTACTTACGTACAGTAAGCTGGTTTGTAAACATAGTTGCAAACCAAGCGTAGGTCGGACTTTAACGTGATCTAATTTACTTTCACGTTAAAATCAGTGTAAGAATGTAGGTTAGTTGAACTAAGAATACTCAAACTAAATACCTATATACACGTACATTTGACCTTGTAAAATTTCTTACATATAATTTTAAACACTTTTAAATATAGGCAATAAATCGTCGATTAAAATACGAACTATCTCAATTGGCTTTAAACTACTTATCGATAATGTTAGGTTTAGTATTAACATGTTCATAAGGCGTATTGTGCGACCACAGTCTAAACATCAATTTCATTAATAAATACAGTCTACCATCAAAGGTGTGGTTTACAGAGAGGTAGTCAGGTGCGCGACAACCATTTGTTCAGTTTTAGTTATTTATTATGTTACATTTATATATTTTTTTAGTAGCAAGATAGAGAAGTTATTATAAATAGGTCCGAATATCGAAATCGCTAAATTTGCGTTTTCTTTACGTTTCGTTTCTCGTGATGTCTGATTCCACAATTCCGCAGAATCTAAACTTTTATTTATTCGTCCACGTAGTGGGCAGAGGACTTAATCCATACAGCCTCATCTTATGTGTTAGTATCATAGTTAATTTTATGTTTTTACTGCCACACTGGTTCAAAAGGCTCTCACATAATATCAGTGATGTGGCTTTTGCTGCAGCTTATACTGTGTACCAAAAAGACCTTTTTGGTACTCGCTGAATAAGTTCTGCATTATGGTTTTATCAAGTTTATGATATTCTTGCCTATTTCCTATTTCTTTTTTAAGTAGCAAATAAATATTTTTCTTTCTTTCTTTCTTTTATATGTTGGTTACATATGGCTAGTCGGAAGCTATCCAGCCACACATAAATTTTGTAGCGACGCCATGACTTTGTCACATTTATCAAAGGTGATGTGATGACTGACTATGTGAGTGAAATTAATTAATGTTTCGGCTGTGATGCGAAGTAGAAAAAAAGCTATTACACTAATAGGCGTAAGTAAACTAAGGCCTGTTCTTCTTTTTCAAATCAAATCCATGAAAAAGGCGTAGGTTTATGACTTTACTTTATAAAAATTCGAACTTCCTTAGGAAAAAAAACTCTCATTAAAACAAGGTGTGTGTGAACACTGCTTAGGCAAGCATTAGTCTGCTAATCTAAGACGCAAATATAACAACTTTTTTCCCTATTTCCCTATTTCGAAAAGGAGAAAATGCTATCACTAATTAATGTAAATTATATTTGACAGGCATCAGAACGACTCGAACTCGAATTGCTGCACTGGCGTTCAGCAGAAAATGGAGGGACAGAACCTTCGGACTCTGAAGGGTCAGAGGCGGAAGGTGCAGGGGGAGAGAAGTACAAGCGACGGTTTGAGCGAGCCTCGCGAGAGCTACAGCTTCTGCGAGCGCAGCTACGAAGACAGCACGAGGACGACCTGGAACAGCTTGTCACTGTCAAGAAGCAGCTTGAGAAGAAGGTAAGTGTCCCTGTATATTAGGAATATTTGTTTAAGTGTGTAATTTCACGATAATAAAAAAATATATTTGTCCAAAATAGTAGCTTCATTGTGGTAGAGATTCCCATACCTGTTTCGTTTCTTCTCTAATAGGGAAATCAGATTGCACTTCGTACTTATAAGTAAGTAAGTAAATGATTTATATATAAGTCAGGTCTATGTTCTATAACTTTGTTTAAACACCAACTTGGAGTTACAGTAACAATAATATAAACGCTGGCTAGTGTTGTGTAATGTCAAGACCGGTGTCGCAAAGCACCAAGTGTTAAGTTTCGAAAAGACTTAGTGTAGACACCTTGTGTTAAGCAAATTCGTACACCTGGGGTAATGTGGAACACATACCACTTATAAGAAGGCTTTGGCGTGAAAACACATACTAGTGTCACTTACCAAACGCCCATATCGAGAACCCATTTAAGAAAAAATATATTTTGCCAAATTCCTTTTGCCTGCAAAAATAACTGATTTCGTTAAAAGAGAATTCATATTTCAAGAGGCCAAGTCCATGGTGAACTGAAAAAGTAGTACGGAGAGGATAAGCTCGCAGTGACTAGTCACCATTACTATCAATAATCGTTTTACCAATATTAATCGACCATGCATTCGCATCAGTTCAACCAAGTTTTCAGATTGAGCATAATTTATTTAGTATTTTATGTCAACACTCTTAATGTCGTAGAATCCCCCGACAGGTCCCGATCGGCCAAGTTGAATAAGAACGCTGAAGTATAGTATAGTTAAGTTAAGTATAGTTTAATTTTCCTTAAAACAGCAGGCCAGAAGGTATACAAAAGGGCTGAATTTGTGGGGTCTTAGCGGACCTAAATATTGTCGTCGGTTCCGCCTGCGTGTCCTATGGCCTGCTATAATTCATGGCGCGCTGCAGTAAAAAACCTGGGGGTCTCCTGTTGTACCAGCGGCCTGCTGAATAGGAATAGTGTTATATATTGCTGGTAATAAAAGTGTTAAAAGTCAATCAGTTACAAGCGATTTATGCCATCAAAATGACGTCAGAGAATGTAAAATACTCTTAGTCCATCTCTAATGATATGTGATACAAATTATGTGGTAAGTACTAATAGCGACAGTAAATTGAATTGATTAATAAATATCTCCTATATTAGCATTTAAATATAAGTATCTAATTAAAATAACATTACAATTTACCGCGAATACACATAATTGCTAGAAATAATTTGTTAAACATTGATGAAAATTAGTGGTCAACGTTGGATTGTGTTCAAAAAGCATTTTAATTAAATAAAGTCATTAGAGTCGCAAATACTTAACTTTAACCACTTATATAGCTTTAATGGGCCAGCGTCCAATAACCCTTAATATTTAATCGATATTTCCGATGCTGTGGTAAAGCCCCTGCTACCCCTTAAGGAAAATGCGATGAAATATACTCGATTAAAAATATATAAAATATTAGCTGACCTGGCAGACGTTGTAATGGCACAGTACATAACCAAACGAGTTTAGTTTGCAAGATTTGATAAATTTTGATTTTTTTTTGACGTGAAAAAAGTAAAAATTATTGTTCAAACCTTAATTAAGCTGATTTGCTTATATTATAATAATTAAGCTATTAAAACAGTAAAAATCTGGCCGAAACCGCACGATTCTGCTAGGGTATGCCATAGCCTTAAATTTAATATACACTCATTTGACTCACGACATTTTTTAATTAGCATATGTCTCTCCTCAAGATATCTTACCAAATAACATTGCAATCGGATAAACGCAAAAAATACGAATAAACAACAAAAAGATTGAAGCCCGAGGGCCTCCTTCAGAATGTAATGCTAGCTACTCCCAATGCTCATAGAGAGAGCCGTGATGGTGAACTAGTGCATGACACGCTTATCTCTAATCTGCACGTATCTCAGATGATGAAGTTGTCAGTGATGCTGATAGTGGACTTAATATTGGGTTATTCTTAATTCGCAATATTTTTTTTCATAGTCGTGATTTTATATAAAAAATAATTTGTCTATGTATGAAATTTTAAAACTGTGAATAATAACGAATCCTGGATAAGGCAATGATCTAAAATTCTTCCATTAATTCTTAATACATTCTATACATATTGTCTGTGGTCACACCTTACTGTAGGTACTATTTTTAAAACCCCGTTACCGAAAAAAAAATTACCGAAAAAATAAAATCAAGGAAAAAGTCTTCTTGAGTCTAAGTGTATTTATTTATGATATGTATGTATTTACTAAAACAAAGCAGTATATATGTATTGGTATTCGTTGTCTTGTATCCATAGCACAAGCTTGGCTTAGCTGAGCTTGGGGCGAGACGTTGCTGGGTGTAATGTCGAAAAATAATTTATTTACCTAATAAGGCATATTAAATTGTCGTACCTATAGTTAAAATAAGTCAAATGAAATGTGCGAATGGGGAATAAACCTAAAATTCGATCTGATATCATACTTTCGTCACTCGACGTAGTTTTGAAACTCATCGATCTTTAAACAACAGTGTAGTAGAAGTAATGGAATACGAGGAGGTCAGTATTTACTTATTAAGTTTATTGGTCAGTGACCCAGTTGGTAGAGAGGTTGCCGACTGTGTAGAGGGCGTGGGTTAGATTCGAGCAGGTACTATATGAAGTTTTTATTGTTGTCAGGTTCAAGATGCGTACGAAGAAGTGGAGGAGCAGCGCGCTGTGGCTGCGCAGTGGAAGAGGAAGTTGCAAAAGCTGACCAACGACATGGCCGACTTGAGGTCTCTACTTGATGAACAGGTAATTCGTCATTAATATTCATATCATACATCATCCCGAAGGCCGGGGAGAGCGTGAGGTAAATTTGGGTAAAAACAGATACCAATCGCGTACTTCTTACATCAAACTTCCTTATTTTTACCCAAACCGTCAAATTACCGCTCAATTATTATGATTGTTTAAATTTATGCGCACATTCGATTGTTCTGTTAAACAAAAATTAATGCGCTCGGTGCTTAATCGTCACTTCCGGTCCGCATTCAACGCATTGGCTGCACATGCTCGGGAGGTAGGTCAATGGATTCGCTGTCAAAATAGTGAACGGCCATATTGTTTGTTTACATTTGGTGAACAGAACGATTTCAATGCCTATGCGATGCCATAGCTCTCAATGCCGCCAACAAAACGCAGCTAATATCACTTTTCACGTTTATAAAGTTCTTGTTTATGCTATGTATGATCTGCTCATAGGCGTAGCCAGCTTTTGGATTTGGGGGGGGGCAGACCTGATAGAAAATGTCATTTCAATATAATGTAGTGTTCATTTTGACCAAATTCCTTCAGGTTATGGGCACCTAGAGGGGGGCAGGGCTGGGTTTAAGGGTAAAAAATGGTTTATCTCGATTTCCGGCAAAACTACAAGTCCTATGGAAAAAAGTTAAATGGCAAAGTTGTAGGTAATAAATAGATCTACAACTTATGTCTTTACAATTTTTTCACATAGCCTCAAAATTTATGTGAAAAATTCAAATAACCAAGTTTTTAGTTTTTTTTATCTTCCTAAAAAAAAAAAAATTTTCTACGAAATTTGGTGAAAACTTACCTTAATATGTCCCAAACACAACGTAATTTATTTGATTTAAAATATTTATTTTTTCACCTTATTTTGACTTAATATCAAAAAAGGACCCTAATTTTCAATCAAAAATTCTCGCGTCAAAATATCAGCTTTTTTCAAAAAGTCGGTGGACTTTTTGTTCGTTGAAATCTTTACTTTTTGATGGTGTAAAAAAAATATACATTACTGTAGTTAATGTTCTCAGAAAATGCAAACACTTGAAAAAAACTCGAATTCGAATTTTTTTAAATCATTATGTACAATTTCATCAAAAAAATGTGATTGCTGCAATTTTTTTCGGTTAAAAAGTTCATTTATTTAATTCTGATTACATTTATGTCATAGAAAATCTCATAAAATATAAATATACCTACATGTAAATCGTACTATTGAATTTAGATACTTTATTACGTGATTTCGATTATTCTGTTTCGTTCTCAACGATATAATTAATAATAAAATTCTTAGTGTTTTCACATGCTGAGCGACCCCTTTTTCTTTCAGTTCTTTTGTTATAAAAATTCACCTTACAAACAGTGTGGTAATGAGCTAAAGCATTAAAATGTTTTTATGGAAATCATTTAATGTGTTTTGTTTTTGAATATACTGTAATATATTATCTCTTGTATCGTTACTTTGAACAGATGAAATTATTTTTTATGGTTAAAAATTTTATTTTTATGGTTTAAGAATTTTTATTTTTGAAATATTACCGAAAAACCCACCGCATAGAAAGCAATGAGATTGAAAATTAAATGTAAGAGCGTCTTTATTTATTTCTTTTCCTTCCTTTGACTTCCTATGTCTTGAACTAGAGAATGTAGCTATTGCAGTCCCATCATTATAATGACTTTGACAAGTTCGATGAATAAAAGCTGATGTTAAAGTTTAAATTTTATTGTATTTCGACAATCGACTCTTTTCTTGCAAGTCGCCACTAAACGATTCAAAGCTGCTTTTTTTATTTCATACACTTGCTTATCATCTGACTTATTGCAGATTATACAAACAGATTAATCCATACTGATAACCTAAAAAGACAAAATCAAATTAATAATACCTTTAAAGTTTTATCATGAGTATAACTTATTTTTTTTTGTACAAAATAAACGAAATTACTATTTTTTATTTTTGTACTAAAATATCATTCAAATTTATTTTTTTAAACATACTGTTACGTTAAACATACTGTTTATAAATTAAAATATTACTATTTTTATTTTAAAGTTGATTAATACAGATTAAAATACAGACAGTTTTACCTTGCTATGTAGATTCCAAACGATTCTTTGAAAGTAAATTTGTCACAATTCTCTTAAAGTAACTCAGCTTGCACGTGTAATATTAATAATATATTTTTCGTTTATCAATATAACATGAAATATTACGCTTTTTGAGAAATTAAAGTATAAATTTTACATAATTTAATTGTACATAATAATTTAAAAAAAAATTCGAATTCGAGTTTTTTTTTAATTTTTTGCATTTTCTAAAAACATTTACTACAGTAATGTATATTTTTTTTTACACCATCAAAAAGTAAAGATTTCAACGAACAAAAAGCCCACCGACTTTTTGAAAAAAGCTGATATTTTGACGTGAGAATTTTTGATTGAAAATTAGGGTGCTTTTTTGATTTTAAGTCAAAATAAGGTGAAAAAACAAATATTAAATCAAATAAATTACAGTGTATTTAGGACATAATAAGGTAACTTTTCACCAAATTTCGTAGAAAAAAGATTTTTTTTAAAAAGATAATAAAAAAAAAACCAAAAACTTGGTTATTTGAATTTTTCACATAAATTTTGAAGCTATGTAAAAAAAAATTGTAAATACATAAGTTGTAGATCTATTTATTACCTACAACTTTGCTTAACTTTTTCCATAGGACTTGTAGTTTTGCCGGAAATCGACATAAACCATTTTTTACCCTTAAAAACCCCCCTCCCACTTCCCGAACTCGGATCGCCCGTAATTTATTTTTCCTTTGTCTATAAATGAAAATGAGAAACCTGACATATTAACTTTTGTTTAGGCAGCAGGCTGCTATTGGTCTCCGACCCAAGCCTAATAATTAACGTAGAAATATTTAAAAATGCAGTGACGTAAAGATAGTGTCATAATTTGTGCAAAAACCAAATTTATCCTCGACTTAAATACCCAAACTTAGGCAGACAAACGTCTCTGATAAAAATGCTTGTTTTATCCTCTTGTGAAATCGAAATTATGTTGCTGTTTTTTAGTTATGGATCACAAAGCGAAACAATTTATCGCTACATTAGAGACAATTCTCTTAGACAAAATATCAACCGTACTGAATTTCTTTTGAGAGACAGCCAAGTTTTATTGTAAGTCGTAAGAGTTCATCTTACAGATGACTTTTCAAATGGTGCAGGTGTACGAACATATGAATAATACAATTAACATCTTATTATGTAAAAAAAATAGTTCCATTAATTAATCCATAACCGGAAGAACATAGTGCATTGTGTTAAAGGAACAATCAGTAAGTTATGTTTGTCTTCTTAAATAACGCATGTAAACAGTCCTCGTGAAGTCGGAAGTGAAGTTAACAATCGTTCCCACGCGAGTCGTCAATGTGGGCTGGCTTCAATGACGCTTTGTATGGGAACCTCCAGATAATGGGAAAGAAAGAATACAAAGCTGAGTCTGTCGGGGCAAAATTATGTTTAGCTGTATCTTGGGAAGCGATTGTTTTTAAATGTTTCCATGAATTTACAAGGTGAATGATACGTCAGGGGATTTCGAATTTGCCGCCATATGTTTTAAGAGTCGCAGTTAGTGTTTATGAGTACGGCTTCAATCAATATTTTATATTTTTTTACCAATTTCTCGGGTTTTTTAACAATATAACAAAAGCAATTTTGTTT
This sequence comes from Apoda limacodes, assembly GCA_946406115.1. NCBI lineage: Eukaryota > Metazoa > Arthropoda > Insecta > Lepidoptera > Limacodidae > Apoda > Apoda limacodes. Next base: position 18,969,862 of record OX291559.1, read on the forward strand.
CACCCTATATACTTATCTCTGCAGTTGTTGCAAAAAATTCAAATTATTCAAACTGACAGCTATCATTTATATATTACATGAAAAATAAAACATTCTCAAATTAAATGGTTTTTGAACAAATTAAACATATCTAGTTTAATAGATATTATTGCATACAGACGGAACCCGCGGTGCGCGAGTCTAACACTTACTTTACCAATTTTATATGCTCGAAATATGAGCAATTTTTCCTATTATTTGTTACGTTTGTCTGTTAGACTTGCCGAAACAATCTGCTAGAGAAACGACAGCGCAAGTTTGACGCCGAGCTCCACGGGGCTCAGGAGGAGCTAAAAAGGGAGCGCAGCGCGAAGGAGCGGCTGTCTCGGGAGCGCGACCAGGCGCACGCCGAGAAGTATGCTGTGGAGCAGAGCCTCTCTGTGAGTATTGACTTATAGGTGGCTCCGAGGTTCAGTAGTTTGTACTTCTCTGTCACTACAGCTCTGCGCCAAAAATCAAGTCAACAGAGCTGCTTAAGGCCTTAAGTATTCAAAGAGATTACTCCCTACATACATAAAAATAAGAGTTGCATCTTTATAATATAAGTATAGATAACACTAAAGGCCTCCAAAAGCTCTCCCATAATATTCTAGTGGGTATCGCAATTCCTACTTCAATTTTTTATTTTCAAAATATTTTTCCAACTCTAGCTTCCAACTCTCAGCCGACAAAGCTACGTACGACTATGCACAGACATTTTCTTTTGTGAGAACTCGAAGCATAAATAAAAAATGTCTCTCCAGCATATGTTGTGTGTGTTGAGACAGTGTTGGACACTAATATGGCAGTAATTAGATAATAGCGTTTAACGACTGATTTAACATGAAAATTATAGTTATTGGATGTTGTCCAAAAGCTGTTTATTAAAATACGTAAAGGAGTGAATAAATTTATTCATATATTGAGTGCATAAGATACGAAAAGAGTATACAATTTTACTGTTTTATTTTTTTTAAGGATTTAAACTTGTTAGTACTCACCAAACAAGGTTAATTTAGTCTTTAGACAGGGAATACTATAACTTTAAATGGTAAAATGTTATTATTTACCTTTTAAAACAACATAACTTATCACAACTTCATGTCACAAACCTTTCGGATCAATTTTTATTTATAGCTTTTTCTCCGTCCGCCCTAAAACTTGGCTATCGGCGTGGGATACTTGCGACAACACTTTGATTATGCTAAACAAGTTTGTTATACCAAACTATAACTGCAGCTATAGTTCATTGAAGTGAAATTTGGTTATAGTTACTCCCGCGTAAAATATATGACCCCCTTATCCTATGGCCTTATTCGTGTCTTTGACTATTTCTGCGCAAAATTTTAGTTGCTTAGTTGGATGCTCCGTTGCGGCAGGATGAACGTTTTAGTTATTCCCGCGGAAACTTTTGCATTTTCCGGGATAAATAGTAGGCTATGTGCTATTTCAGAATATAATGTGCAAAATTTTATCCAGATACGTTCAGCCGTTCTGGCGTGATTAAGTAACAAACATCCATCTATCCACAGTTTCGCATTTATAATATTAGTATAGATTAATTCTTTACAAACACTAGTTTTGCGACTATTTGCACTAAATTACACCCTATACGCACCATTATACATGAATTTTATTTAAAATCACGCCATCTATTAGTAGTTTTGAATACTGTTATATCAGGAAACTGAGATGCGAGCTATGGTAGTGAATAGTATTGCAGTTAAATTTTAATTAACATCCTCAAGGATGAGTCGGAATGACCGTTAATGTGTATGTCGATTACAGGAAGCTCGCCTTGAGCTTGAGCTGAAAGAAGAGCGTTTATCGGCGGCCACAAGAGAGTTGGAGGAACGGGGGGGAGGGGGAGACGAGGTGACAGTGCTGCGTCGCGCCAAGACCGAGCTGGAGCGGCGCGTGCGGGACCAGGAGGAGGAACTGGATGAGCTGGCGGGACAGATACAGGTTAGTAGGGAACGTGAGAGTGGCACAAAAATAAGTAACAAAATTTTAACAGGAGTGGTATGAGTGGATTTTAGGAAAAAATATAGTATTAGATAATATGATAGGGTCGGTCAAGGATGAAAATAAAGAAAAGCTGAAGGCGCATGGAAAAGGTATCCGCTTTTTTAATGATTTGTGTTGGGAGAAATTGTTTAAATTGATGCATATAGCTACTTCCTACCGCAATCGGCAGGCAATTCATCCTCACACCTTAGAACCTAAATGGTCACTTACAGTGCTGTTTTAGTAGTACTTCGAATGAATTCCCTGGCCATGTTTAGCTAGGGATAACAGTATAGGTTCTTTAAGAAGACTGTGATTTGTCATTAGATTTTCAAGGGGTCCACAACACGTAAGCAAAACCTTTGGTGTTGGATATGTCAATAGGGTAAGATCAGGCGGACCGTACGCTAATTTGCAAGCAAAATGAAGGTGACGAATATTAGTTTACCTAATCTGAATTCTATCAAGCAATATTTCTCGTAGAAATGAATTTAGAATGAAAGAAATTGGACTGTGAGAGTATATTCTACTATTCTGTGTGTGGTTTCTTACATTAAGTTTAATTAATGGTTTTTAACTGTTACAGCTTCTCGAAAGTTCAAAGCTTCGTGTGGAGATGATGCTGGAACAGCACAGGAAGGAGGCGCGACTGGAGGCGGCTGCCAGAGACGATGAGGTGGAAGAGACCAGAGCAAACGCCGCCAAGAAACTTAAGAGTAACACAACACTGCATATTAAAGACATCTTTATGAAATATATTTTCCTTTTTGAAGCATCCTTGCTTGTTTACATATCAATGTGTATTCATTCTCATACTCAATTATTAAACACTTTGGTGAAATAAATAAGTTTTGTAGGTTTGAATCAGATTTATAATCACAAAAACATATTCCGATACCAACGTCAGTAAATCAGTTTCACTGGTAGCAAAATGAGACTTTAAGCACAGCCTAAATATTCACTTAATTCATACAGTCAGTCAGCCTTTGATAAGTTCGACAACGTCCGTGTCGTCGCGCACGTTACCCTACCATTGCTCTGTCTAGGCGTCTTCGATGGCAAAATGACGGCAAACTTTTCTTACCGCAACTGTACAGAATAATTGTATTCTGTGTAATGTAAAATATCTGTATCCATGCAATCAAAAGTGCTCTGCGATTTGTCTGGTCATTTTGTCCATCGAGAAAAATACATATATAGTGTACCCACACTTAAAATTTTTATGGAAATGCTTTTTAGCGCCATCTATAATTCTGAACCCTAAAACAAAAAGATTTAATGACTTAATGCTAGTAGCATTTTCGTCCAGTTAGCCTAAAATTGTGATTTTATTTGGTTGTAAACACAGCCTTGTTCGATATTGAAATGTGATGGTATAATGTACTCTTTGTTCTTAGTGCTAGAGAGTCAGCTAGAAAGTGAGCACGCGGAACGCAGTTTACTCCTACGCGAGAGGCATGAGCTAGAGCGCCGACTGGCCGCGCTAGAGGAGGCTGCACGCGCTGAGAACCATGAACAGACTCAGCTGGTACAAAGGCTTAAGAGGTACTTTATATTTTCCAGAACCAACTACAGCTACAGCTTATAAGTACAAATAAACGCCATCATTATTTTAGTTTAAAAATCACTAAAGTAGTTTGAGGAAGTATATTAGACGTAGTAATGATGATTCCGGTTGTTTCTAGGGACCTGAAGAGATATCGTGCTTTATTGCGAGACGCTCAGACTATGCTTGAGCAGAAGGAGAAGGAAGGTGGTGCCAAGGCTCAGATCAGACAGCTCAAAAACCAGGTATTGAAGACGGACTCTCCTCCTACCTCCTATTTTTTATTACTTTAATAACTAAGTGCTTCGTAGTAAGGACTAATAATGCCTTTCTAGAGTTTAAATTTTATAACTCGAAGGACCAAAATTTATGTATGACTGATTTAATAAATCCTAAATATGTGCCAGGTGTCTAAACCTGACTTGCTTCTTATAGTTTGTTGTTTCAGCTATAGGCTCGCTGTTTAGCGTGCAGAAATAAAGTGGTTGGTGAAAAGAGGCTGCCCTCCAGGTTATGGTGAGGTTCTGTATCTAGCTTTTTAATTACAAATGCAGGTGGAAGACCTGGAGCTATCAGTGCGCGCAGCTACAAAAGCGAAGCAGTCAGCGGAAGCGGAGTTGAGCGAGGCGCAAGCGGCTTTGGAAGAGGCAACGCGAGCTCGCAATGAGGCTGCTGAGCGAGCGCTGAGTGCAGGTCGCGAGGCCAGTGCGGCGCGTGCCCAGCTCGACGATGCAGAAGAAGAAGCCGCTGAGGTTTGTACATAGGTTATTGGAAGATTAATATGCTTCATTCTGCAGTATTAAATACTATCAATTTTTAATTCCTAGACTAGTGCTTCTTATGAACAATACCACTTTATGCATTATGGCCACTCTCCGCCATTCTTCAGACTCGACCCCGCCTCCCCCTTTGACGATCATTTCACCCCCCGTATAGAAGATGCACATATTTACGCGAATACACACGTCATTTGATTTTAAAGTTTTAGTGGCTCAGTTCAGGTTGTAACTTAACTCCAATGCTAAGTTACAGCCTGAATTACTAGCTATTTCTCTTTTAACTTGAGATTGCTATAAAGAGTCGTTTCAACAAATCAGTATGAGGATGTATTATAATTTAGTGGGAGTTCGTATGTTTTCTGTTTGAATGAAGAGGGGGAAAAAGGGTTATAACGAAATAACTTTTGCCGGGTTATCTAGTAAATATAATACTACTTACGTTACAGTTATTAAAGAAATACCGCGCAAGCACGAGCGCGCTATGTGCGGCTCAGGTGGAGGCGCGAGAGGCGGCGGCGAGAGCGGAAGCGGCGGCGGAGGAGACAAGAGCGGCGCGGGAGCGGGTAGCTGAACTGGCTGCACGTCTCGCCAGCGCAGAGGCAGGGCACGCCACCTCGCACCACCATAACGAAAGGCGCCTCGAGCTCAGGAACAAGGTAATCAAAAGCAAAAAGTTTTCATAGCTCGCTGACAATATTGCGAGACCTTATTCTGTATTTCTATATCTATACTGTAATAATAATGTGTTTATTCCAGGAACTTGAGTCAAGCCTCGAGTTAGAGGCTACGGCACGTGCACGGCTTGAGGGTCAGATGTCCCGGCTGCGCGAGGCGCACGAACAGCTCGCTGGTGAGCTTGGCACGGCGAGACAGCGCGACCAGATCGCCGCCGACGAGCTTCGAAAGCTCGCCAGGCAGCTTAGGTAAATGTAGTCATAGCTCCTGTAGATCCTAGAAACCAGACATGTTTGACCCAAAAATTAGAGTCAGGCCTTGTTAAAATCATTGCGTGCAAAAGTATGCCTTTTAGGATATAGGCCAGAAAACTAATATAGAAAGAAAGAAGAGAGAAAATACTTTTATATAGCATATAAGGAACACATTATAGGTACAACAAAACATTCAAAAATACAAAAAAAAAAAGGTTAGCAACTACAAGTTTTTTGTGTTGCATAATGCCAAATAGGGTATCCACTCAGCATAAGCTGCGGGGCCAAAGCCACAACACTGATTTTCAGTGGAGCCCTTTATTCGCCGTCAGATCTCCAAAAAACATACATGCTCGCTAACCTTTATGTAATTGGCTAAATAAACATATCCTATATCACAGAACATTATACAGAGAAAAATAAAATATAATAAAAAAATCTATTTCTTTGTTTAATTACTATCTCTAAAGTATTCTTAACTACCATAACAAAAAGAAAGAAAGATAAAGAACTAAAATTATATAGGTACAGCTAACTATTAACTAATATCTGTAATACTAATGACATGTAAATGTACTAAACATTATTATACAATGTCATATACTTATACATTATTATGAGATATATTTGTTATATACTTCTTAAGTAATGTATACAATAATGCCTTAAAAGAATATTTTTTTTGTATGGCATTTAACGTTTCTAAAGTTTTGCTGTCTCATTTTCTGACTTTTTATCTAATTCACTTATCTATACATGTATATCTAAGTCAATGCATTAGATTAAAGCCTATTTTAGTTTTTTTTTAACAGACTAACCGTACAAGCAAATGCAATACACGCTTTAAAAATTTGCACAAGTATTGAAACAATGGTCACTTCCAAATATTTTTTTTGCATTAAATAGGTACAATAAATGAAAATAACTTAGCTAGGTAATGCACTACACAAAAGCTATACATATATTTTTTTTCAATTCTTGAAATTTCGCCACAAAATTTGCACAAAAACGGCTTATTTACGCGAATTAGACTATATCGTAGTCTTAATGCAATATTAACTATTCGTGCATCCAGTTAAACTTGAATGAAATGTCGCACTGTCACATGCCCAATCACAATAAACCGACATGTAAAGGGTCCTTCAACAAGCGCTTCCAACAATTACACGTTTTTGATTATTGCTAGTACAAAACCAATGCAAAGAAAATTTTTAAAAAAAAATTTGTTTTGTTAGCTAAGAACACTTGTCGATTGAATTTTTTATATGTACGGGAAACGTGTAATTCCAACTCAAACTTTATATTATTTAAGTAGACTTTTATACAGCACTTTTAAATCGTCAGTTTAATTATTAATTTTATAAACTTTACACTAATTGGCAGTAATTACGATCTCTGAGCTAGTTAAATTACGGTACAACAGTTTATGTAAAAATAAAAATAATACAGATACGTTTTACATTGCTTGTAACCGTTTTACAATTTGTATATTCCGAGTAATAATATTATTGTTTTTTTAGTTTTAGATTTATTAATTACTACCTTTACCCGCGGCTCCACCCGTTATCAACGTGGTCTTCCTTCGGTAACTCTGGATTATAGTAACACTTACACTTGACGTTTTAAAGTAGCATATAGCATATAGGAAGGACTCCCCAAGCTGCAAGCTATCATATTGCCAAATTTTATCGAGATCGATTCAGCGGCTTAGTCGTGAAAAGGTAAAAAAAACAAAGACACTTTCGCATTTTTAAATTAGTATGGATATTTGAGTGTGATAATTTGATTTTTATTTTATTGAGGAACAAACTGTCATTATAAATTCAATTATAAACATTGAAAAGTAATTAATATCATTGCCTTACAGCTCCCTATGTTGACAATTATATACCTACAAAACTAAGTAATTAGTATACAAATAAAAAGTACAAAAAAGAGAAGCAAGAAGAAAAATGTTTAGATTATTATAAAAATAAAATATATTAAAAACAGAATCTCAATGGTGAAGTTGAGTATTTATCTTGGTAATGCAATCTAACATTTGTTTTTTAAAGCAGTTAAAAGAATTATTGAGTATTGAATTACAAAATTTATCAATATTAATTATACAACTTTGTTTGATGAAACTGTTAGCGTTACGTTACTACCACTGTGATAGTTTGTAAAAGATCTGGTATCGATTAAATTATATAGTAACTTGCACAAATAAGTAACATCAGTAAAATTGCTACGAGGGGACATAAAAAAAAGTTTATAACGACGCAAATTTTGTTTTGAATTATGAATAAAATAAATCACTCTTGTCTAAAACTTACAACCTTTCAGGGAGCTAAAAGAAGAGAACTCATCGCTGAACGCGAAGTTAAGCGAGTGTGCGCGGGCGAAGGCAGCAGCGGAAGCGGCAGCAGCGGCGGCAGCGGCAGAGGCTGCTGCGGCGCGCGACGAGGCGCGACTTGCGGCGCGGCGCGTCTCTGCACTCCAGGAAGCACTTGCCGGAGAATTATCCAGTCCAGGGGATTCCAGGGATACTGACAGGTTACCTTCATTCTAAATATACGAAATAGAGACACACACTTATATACCTTCCTTATCCAAAACTTTTAACAGATACATGTGTTAAATAGAAAAAAAATGTTAGGCGAGCAAAATATTTTAGTTTAGCGAATAAAAATTACCTTATCTGCGTTAAAGGTTTCGCACTGCCTTTGAGTAGAAGCGGCTTTAAAGGGTCATAAACCCAACTGATTTGAGGCGGAATAGCCTTTTCCAATCAGCTGTTTTCGATCTATTCATATGCCTCTAGGATTAATATTACAACAGCCTATTACATACACAAATCTTCAAAACCTAAATAAGCAATAACAAAGTCTGGATACTCCTACAACTTAGTGCAATAACAAAGTTTGGATACGTCAGTCATTTTTGTTATATATCTGCCGACACTCAAGTCATAAAAATTACATATTTGCACAAACTATCTACATTTTGTTATTAATATTGCAGTGAGAACGACAGCTACAGCTCTGACGAATCCATCGGGACGTTCCTCGCAAACCACAAGCTGAGTCCGTCCACCCCAGCACGGAGCTTGCAACTGGAAACTCAGAAGTTAGTTGAATCATAACCTGCTGCACGCTTCTTATAGTTATTAACAATTAATTATTAAAGTCTTTTCAATTGCCTTTTTTATTTGTGCAAGAGTTTAGTTTTTATATACCAGTTACTCATCGTACTAATCCCGTCTGTCGGTCTGTCTAATGATGATTGATGTCTTTTAGGCTTAAGTAGGTTTTAGGTATTTAGGGCATTTTTTAACCGTGGCTGTTTGCCCGCCCCCTTCTCTCATTTTATTTCATGATTATATCTAATTTATATTTTCTTAGATCTCAGACATCAGAAGGTCGACAAAGTCGATTCAGCACGAGTTCAACAACGAAGCAGCTCTCCCCCACCAAAGACTCTTACGCATAACGTCCACCGGCCGCCGCAGGCCTGCTCACTGGCGCGTTGCCTCTACTCTGCGCCGTGTTCTGCGCCCGCAGGCCAGAACCTTCCGCTCTAGTCCCGCAGTAAACGAAACAAAAGAGTAAATAAATAAAAAAAACAAATTAAAGAAAAAATGGGCAAAGGCTGGAAATATTAAAATAAGAACCGCTAAAAATGGGAAGGCATATTGGAATTGAAAATAACTGGCAAGACGGAAAGCCATGTGGAAAATAAAAGAAGTGACAGGATAAACGGCGAAAGATATGTGCGTATGACATTTCGTAATCTTGACATGACTTTAGTTGAAGTTTTTGCTTAATATAGTGTTATTTACGTAAAATAGTCAATTGCAAAACTGTAACATCTCGGTTGGGAACTGTGTAATTTATTTTAAGTATATAATGGAACTAATTTTACTATTTTCATTGCGTATACATATATTAACATGTAAAGCTGAAAATATTATTCATGTTTCTATTAGACTGTGCAGGTAACGTTATATAAGTACTAATAACATTTTTATGAGGCTACAAGTTTTTGTAACATTATTAATATCTGTATTAAATAATGGACTTTTGACATTTTATACACAATTGTTTTTACATAAACTGAGGCACGATATAAAAGATGGCGCTAGTGTCTCGATCATTTCTAAACTAAACTGAGGCACGATATAAAAGATGGCGCTAGTGTCTCGATCATTTCTAAACTAAAATGCATTCCAAAAATTGATAAGCTATTTGTCGAAGTGAAAAAATTAGCTCCAAAATTTAAAAAACATAGGCTTTGGTTTGTGTCTTTGTTTATTTTGTAGAGAATTCTTGTCTGTGGTTACAAATAAATTATCGCTGCGTTCGATAATTCGCCAGTATTTAGGCTTAATGGCGATCAAACTTACAAAATATTATAAGATTCTTTGTTATTTAGTTAGCTAACTTGTGTAAATATATTAGATTGCATATAGATTTTTTTTTATTATTATTTAATTTTTGTAATTATTGATTGTGTGATCAGACTGTTGAACTATGATTTAATTGTTAAAATGTGAGTTGTTGCTTTATTATAGACATACGAACATATCTGTTAGGTGTAATTTTTTTTTATTAATTATCCTATACTGGTCTGTTTTTAAATGTAATGTTCGATGTATTCTGAAAATTGTATTCTTAAAAAAGTATTACCTACATATATTCCTCATTAAAAAAATAATTAATCGTAATATTGATAACTATATATTAATCTTTAATACTTCTCTCATCTATGTATACCTTTTCAAATGTGTCTGTAATCAGTGTTTGTAATTTTATACTATTGGATGGCATGACTAGTAAATACTATCGATATATTAATTTTTTTTTTATCATTTCTTGTGAGGGTAGGTCAGTATTTCTTAGTGTTGTCTTTTGAACGAAGGTGCATATTATTATTTTTTATAATTTACTAAGTTTTATTATATTATATTCCATTCTGACTACATTTGATTCTTTTTTCACAATGTTTTTTCAATTACATTTTTTTTTTTCTTAATAAACTAGTTCTTTAGTAGACAACTGAAAATAGGATTTGAATAGTAACAATTCCTAATAATAATAGTAAAAAATTGTAATATTATGCACCAATCGTACAGCCTAGAGACGACGCGTTGCCTACGCATTGGGAAACGATAATATAATTGTTTTATGGAAAACTTTCTAAACAACTTCTCGGAATAGATTTCTGATAAAGACTTATGAATAAAAAGACTGATATTTCATATTTTATACACAAGTATACACCGGCTAGATCAGAAGCGATGTTTTTTTTAAGTAACCCGAATAAAATTGACTCGTTCCCAATGCGTTGTCAATGTTAATATAAATATGTATAATGTAAGCTCCAACTTTAAATATTGGTTGTAAATTGAAATATATAATAAAGTAACTGAAATAAATGAATAGCTTAGTTTTATTTCAAAAGCAACATACATATATTTTAGATATCTAAATTTTACACCTCATAGTAAGAAAGTTTGATATAAATTATAATTCATTAATTAATACAAAGTTTTCTAATTCAGCATGTTACTACTAAGCTGTATATTTAGTAACACATCATGGCCTCAGAACTAGAGTCACTGACATAGCTCGGATAGTTAGCATTTTAAGTGGCAATGGGCAGGCCACTTCACTCGTCGATTCGATAACCGATGGAGACCAAAGGTTCTAAAGTAAAACACTGCTTCCTGAAGGAAAGACGACTCGGAAGATGTCGGTGGATGCCGGAACCTTAAGGCCATGGTGGAAACATAATATTCATAGCCTGTCCCAGTCTCCTAGTGCAATATTTGTTCAATAATACTGGGCTATCTATATAAGTTAACCCAATAAGCAAATAATACCGTTTACTTGGAAGTACTTATATCAAATATGTCTCTTAAAAGTACAGCAACCCAGCTCTCCCGTAAAATAACGGAGTATTTCGAAATGCAACGCAGAAGTTTTAATACGAATTCCTGGAAAGTATTAGACTGGTTGGGGTTCTTGGCAAGTAGAACAGCGTGGACCTTCCGGGGCGGCTCGCTCCACGTGGACAAGTCGCAGCGAGCCAAGCAAGCGCGAAACCGGCTCGAGCCAGTCAGCCAGAGTCAACGGCAGCGGCTGCAGAGCGTCACGAGTGGCTCGCAGCACGTTGCCCACAAAAACCAACGGTGGCTGAACTACTGCGTTAAAGACTAAAGCCAGCGCCGGCTTAAGACAATAGTCAGAGACAGTCTGCACGGTCCCCACGACTGCTCCACGTAACACTACCAGCGCCGATCTCTCTGCATGAAGCAACGCGGCCACAGGCAACGACAGTAACAGTTGTGGAACCGCCAGGGCCTCTCCCAACAGCGTGCCCACGAGTTGCGAGCCACGCCGACTCAGCCGCTCCACGTGCGTGAATCTCCCGCCGTCCGACGTGGCCAAATACTCTCCCGTATTACGCTCGAAGTAGTAAACCTCGACGCGATCGGGAACATTCTCAAAAGCATTTAGCTTTTTATCTGTCATCTTACAAATTCTTGACCACGCTGAGGTGTTGTTGGAAGGCGCTGTTATTTGTTTATTTTCCTTACAATTTCCCACTGTCTCTTTCTTCTTTTTCGCTTTTAGCCCGGCGCCCGTCTCGACGAGCATGCGGGGAATGTTACCCCACGTGTACTGAGGCGCAGACAAGGTCGGATAAGATAGCAGCATGGGATGCGGCAGAACATAAATATTACCTGATCCATCGGGGGGAACTATATTTATGGGGGCATCACCGCACGGGCCGCGTGTTCTTTCGGTGTTTACTTTGGTAATAGGGCTGGAAGCGATTGGAACTCTAGGCGAAGTTTGCGCAGCTGCGGCCGCTGTTACCTCTCGTTTGCGGTTATGTTTGTGGACCACGACTTGGATGTAGGAGCCTGTGTCGTCACGTCCAGAGTTGGTGAGCGAGGCTATCTCCGTAGCTAGGTGGTCTGCTTCAGCTGCGGATTCTCGGCTACTTTCCACCGGGAAGTGCGTAGAGCTAGACCCAGTCATGTCTACCCGAGTGTTTGCTATTTCCAACTCCTTGGCTTCCACGCCCCTGTTAGTTGTAGAGCTTGTGAAGTTAGTTAAGTATTTTTTAGGAGATTGTGTCATTATTTAAATAACATGTAGCTAACCATTACAATCAAATTATTGACAGCAAAATGACGTCTATTCATAATTGTAAAAAAAAAAAATATACTTTTAACGTGTTTGACACACACGCATAAGAAACTAGCTTACTTTTGACATCGTATAGAGATTGAATGAAATCGGTGGTGACCGAGGGGTTTTGATCAGAGACGGCTCGTGAAAATTTTAATGGGTGTTCTAGCCGCTTCGGCCGTTTTCGAAACCAAGTTTCGAAATCGGTTTCCAAAAAAGAAAAATAATTCTTTTACCGAAACCAGGTTCCCTAATAAGAACATTAATTCTTTTTTCGAAACCAGTTACCAATTAAACGAAAAAAATCCTGTTTCGAAACTATTTCTGAAACTCGAAATTCCTCAATATAATACGAGAAAGATTGTCCGTGTTGGACACTGCCTTGAAATTTTTGCGCCGTTCTCATTTTACCTTAAAAGTTTAATTTTTCGTATTAGTTTTAGTAAGAATAGAGTTTATTTACATTATTTTTTGAAAAATACTGCTTTGAATTTATTTAAATTAAAAACGGACAATCTTTCTCGTATTATATTGAGAACTTTCGAGTTTCGGAAAAAGTTTCGAAACAGGATAGTTTTGTCTTAATTGGTAACTGGTTTCGAAAAAATTATTAATGTTCTTATTTGGAAACCGGGTTCCGGTAGAAGAAATATTATTCTCTTTTGGAAACCGGTTTCGAAAGCGCCCGAAGGGGTTCCAGCGTAGTGAAGATATCCTAGGTCTGTGGGGTGTTCACTAAAAAACAAAAACATAAGAGGAATTGCTTAAATGCTAACCTTTAATTATTTTATTTATAACTAAAATTAATTTGCCTATTTAGATTTACAAACGTGCGTCAAGCGTGTATGCTTTCGTGTCACATTTTTGTGACCTGTCTTTATTTCAAACTGAGTAATTAAATTTTTTTAAGCACTGTTTAATCACATCACAATAATCACATTTTATTTTGCTATAGTTACTTATTAGACAATAAACAAACTGTTTATGTAAGTTTATACTTATTAACTTTATTAATCAAAAACTCGCGCACGAACCAAAACATTTGTTGTGATAGGTAAGAGCGGCAACAGCACGCCCGCGCCCCAGTCGGACTGAAGGCCCCGCCAGCTGGCAACAGTATTTTTCTTTATATAGGGCTAGGAGCGGTGCTAATTTTTCATACAAAATCTTCTGTTTCACGCGTAAGACTGTGTCGAACTTTCTGTTTCACACTCGTGGATTTTAGCTTTAAGTCTCTGTACTGAAATTCGTTTCATAGGACCGCTATTGTTAGCGCTTTACTTAGTGACAGTCTTCTCAGTGCAATTCCATACCTAATCTTTAGTGAACTGTGTGTGTACAGAATTTTAGTAAAATGCTAGTACTAGAAGCATAATAATTGATTACTTCAAGTAAAATATAAAATATTTTGTTTCTTAAGTAGATAATTATTTATGGGAGTGCGCTGCACCAGCGCTCCTTAGGACGAGCCGCCTCTGGTTTCGATTTCACTTTGTTTCCTGAGTGGCGGAGGTGTCCCGGCGTGTACCAATTTTTCTTAATTAGTCAAGTACACTAATTTATTTATTCACACCACTGGCTTTTCGGTGAAGAAAAACATCGTGAGGAATCCTGCATACGTCAAAAAACACAAAAGACGTATGTGAAGTCCACAATCCGCACTGGGCCCGCGTGTGGACTATGGCCCAAATCGCCCTCGTTGAGGATAGGCCGTGCCCTAGCTTTGGGGGGATATGGGGCTGATAAAGAGATAAAGATTTCATTTCTTTACAATAATAAGAAACATTTTTATTAGCTAAACTTTACCGGAATCATAATTCAAGATATAAAGCCGTTTACTTTATTTCCCGTGTACGCATAAAGTCTCCTCTTCTCCGGAAACTTTATATTTTTGGGACCAGATAGCGCTGTGAGACACAAAGAATGAAATATTTATTTATTAGATAAAATTCAAATGAAACACAGTTCGAATATAACATAATTAATTATATATTATCTATAATAATACAATAAGTTCATTTGCGTACAAACACTCAAAAGTTCAGTCTGATCAGAGCTGGTAAATGCAAACATAAATAAACATTTATAATCAACTGGAATATAAAAACTAACACATTCTTTAGGTTATAACTGTTTAAATAGCTCATTACTCCTTTACACCCAAAGATTTGATATACTGACGTAGAAAGTTACTAGGAATGTTCAAAAACAAATACAAAGCCACACCGTAAAAACATTTTTCATATCATTATAAATATGTAAAAAGAAAACTTGCTTTAGAATTACAATACTTTCTAATAACGCAAAATTTATGATCAAAATATACAAATACGCTAGAAGCTAAGATATTACGACTTGATTATAGCTTCGTAAGCTTGACATATGCAGGAGGCGACCTCTACCGTCCGTGACTTCAAACTTAGCGTGGCTTCGGGGTTGCCAGGTTGCAGCTTCAATTCCAACAATACCCAAATATTATTGGTCAATTTTAAAGACTGGTATAACATGTCTTGGCCTTCGACGTTTCTTTTGGCTATCGTGAATATGTTGTTCAAAGTCATCTTTTGAGCAATAGAGTCTGCGTTCCCTAATACATTGCCAAGAGTGTGCTGGACCTCATTGGCGGCCGGGATTTCTTTCCAGGTTGTTAAGAAGACGCGTTTGTCAAGTGAACCGTCTTCGGTGAACAGCACGTGCGCTGGCATTAGGCATGCGAAGTAGAATACGTCAACGTTGTTTTTGACTGCAACCTGAGGATATGAATTATAGTAAATTTTAAAGCACTTTTGATAGGCGCAAGAAAAATATTATACAGAATTGGCGCAATATACTGTGCAGAAAATAATAGTCATTTGGTAACTCAGAACAACAATAATTAATTTTATTATCTTGTATCAAGGATATCGATCATTAAATATAAAAGATACCTAATATATGCGTAGAGAAAGAGATAGAGATATAGAAGAGTGATAGATAGCTCTCCTCATCTATCCCTCTCTCTCTCTTTCTTCATCACTTTCTCTCTCTCTTCTTTCTTTCCCTAAAGAAGAAGAAGAAGAAAGAGATGGACTTTTTATACAATAATATTTCTATTTTTTTTCTGTTTCTAGAGACAGAGGGGCAGCGGTTGAAATAGAGAGGGATAGATAGAGAGAATGAAGAAAGAGTGATCACGTATCTCTCTTTCTTTGTGTGTTACGAAAAAGAAAAATTAATCATTAGCTAAGCTAGTCCTGTCCTTACGACAGGGGTGTGTATGGCCTTATGTTTAATCTTATTAAGTTAGGCCGATGGTAGCCAAGGTATCAGTATACCTGTAGATTGTTGAGGGGGTCCATGCGCTGTACAGGTCCAGTAGTAGCCAAAGGCAGAGTAGCCTCCGCGGAACCACCAGCGGGGAGCACGCCCACTGATAAGCCTCCCACTGGGTAAATCCCAAAACTAGAAAAAAAATCATATCTTACTACAATAAAGCAATGCGAACGCGTGATTGCTAGTAATACCATCGCACCGCTCGCAATGCGCAGGAAATTCATCTAGCCTAGTCATTTTAGGTAAAAAAAGGGGTCAACCTCGAAATTTAAGATAATAAGCTGTAAATTGGTATAAACCTTTGTTTTGTCGTTCTAAATGTTGTCTCAAAAGTCACAAGTGCTATCGTGTCCGCGTCTTAAGATATTGAAGGTCAAAGGTCGTAAAAATCGGTTTTTCGTGAATATCTCGCTATCTATTGCTTAAATGAGATTTGCACCTATTATAAAAGCTGAGAGTATAAAATTCTCTATTTGAACTAATTTGTAGCTTATTATCTTTCATTCCGAGGTGAAACCCCTAGTATGACTGGGCTAATCCTTAAGATTCATTCAACCATAAAACCTGTACCTGTCTACCAAGCCATCTTTGTCCTTCATAATATTAAATTTTATATAAAAAAAAATATTATATAAAATTGCTATGGAAATCTAACATAAAAATCAAAACGATAATTTAGTGGGATCGTGAAAGATCATGGTTTAAAAAAAAATGCCAGGATTGTGGAGGTCTTTAAATATTTTCATAGACTATCAAAAGACAAGCTTAAAACATTTATGTAGTTAAAAACTTACATTCGAAAATAAATAAAATTAATTACTAGAACCCCATACTGTAGTCCTTAGAGAAAACCTTGACAGGGAGCTTATTCCACAACCCAAGCGTTCGTGAGAGGAAATTTCTCTGAAACCGCGCTGTATGCGACATAGAGTAAAGTAAAGAGGAGACAAGCAGATGATGGAGTAGCCCGGGAACTGGAAGCTTAAAACCAACCGATCTCTCAGAATGTCTATCATTAACATATGTTAGTGGTTTCACGTTATATCGCCTAAGCTCACAGACGGTTTGAACGTCTCTCGCCATATGTTGAGTGAAAGACGAATGTGGGTTCAGTGCCAAGACTTGAACGACGACAACAGATAACAAAGTATAGAAGGGTAAACGTGCCCAGAGCTGTCTGTCACAGCCGAAAAACCGAAAAAAGGCACTTATGGTTTTATTGAAATTGACACGTAAACCGTTGCCAAGCTGATTAAGCGAAGGCGACAGTAATAACGCAACTGGTAAGAACCCATGGAATCATAACTGGCTCATAACTAACTTCCTGAAAGGAACTAAACAGATATTGAATATTACATAAATAATCTAACTCACACTTATTCTATCGTTAATCGATCAAATGACGTAATCTTCGTCTTGAACTGATTCAATACCTATACATTTAATCTTATCATGAAAACTTGATCATGTATGGTATGGAAGTTACATGGAAGCAGTGGGGCTTATTGCGTCTTGCTCTTCCGAGTGTGTTAAGCATGGGGCGTGCCCTCTTGGTGAATTCTATGGCTGTTCCATTATAACATAATAATTAGTACCTACATAAATGGTTCAGAGGGGTTAATTGCGTCCTGCCCTCTTATTCAAATAAGTAAAAACCATCTGGTTTCGAGATGACAGTCACATGCACTGTCCGTTTACTTACGTTTTAATGAAAAACTGTAGAATAAGTAGATAGTTATAATCTACTTTGCTAAATTAATCGTTGTTCTACACATTTTTTCTTTAAAACGTAAAGGAAACGGACAATGCATGTCGCAGTTATCTCGGAATCAGATGTTTTTCACAGGCTTGAATCGCCCCACTTCTCTTCGGGGTGTGCTTAACACGATGAGTGGTCTCTTGAAAATGTCATGGCTGTGTCTGTCTGAATGGATATCATTCTTATATCCTTTGGCCTAAGGCTGAGTGTTTATGCTATGCACGCACAAGGAGTTGTTCCTGAAATTATATAATTAGACTTTGGCTGCAACGATAATTTAATGATTTCACACCTCTTCTCCTATTCGGGGGATGTGCGCTAAGTTAGCCTCGCATAGTGGAATAGGATACTAATTTCGTTACTAGAACGGTGTTTCAGTCTTTCTCTTAAAAAACCTGCGGTCTACGTTACACAATGGTGTTAGGTCCTGCCACATAGACGATAAAAAAGGCGAACCTTTATACTTTCATTTTTAAGTTTTAAGTTCGAATTCTAAAATCCTTATTTTTCTATTAATTTCTTACAAACCTAGCCAAGCACAATGCCTACCTAGTACCGATAAGGTCTCAAAGATGCCTTCAACGAACGCTGAGGTTGTACAATGATTTTAAGAGTAAAAAATGTTTATAGGTTTGACAAAGCGGGAATAATGAATTTGGTATTACCATCGTCCATAGGTTACGGTACCTCGAACGGGAATCACGCGAGCCGTAAGTTTGTTTGCCATCAGGGTAGTAAAAAAAAATTACCTTCCTCACTCCTCACTGATTGTGTGATATTTTTTTAAATACAAAAATTTGCTATGAAATAATATATGATGAGGGACCTGTACATCTGTTATACCTGTTCTTGTTGAGTTGTATGGCGAACCCAGTCATGGGCTGCATGGCCTTGTTGGTGAACGTCAGCTCCATCCGCGGCTGCCCACCCTGTCGGCTGAACGAGCCCCAAATCTCCAGCCCTGAGGTAAAAAAAAACCATACATTAATTTCCTTTCACTTGTGAATACAAAGTATAGCGATCTGCTATATTTTCTTGGAGATACGTTCCGTACCAAAACATGATTTGAGGGTCGCACCCTTTAAATACAATGGACCCTGGCACCGGCACGGTAAATCCACGTCAAGAAATTAGTTTGTCTCTCTTTTTCTCTGTACCTCTAAATAGAGCTTAAAATTAAAAATAAAAATTATACAAAAAGTTTGTCTTTATGGAACCTAAATAGTCAAGAACCTAAAAAGTGCGGTTTTGGAGAAGCTTGCTTTTGCGAAACATTAGGTTTTAAAGGATACTTAGGTGTGCTAAGGTTTTCTCTTGGGAATACAGTACCCCAGTTCTTCAATAAGAAAGGGATTAGATATTTATAGGATCGGCAACGCGCGAATAATACCCCTGGTGTTGCAAGCGTCCATAGGCTGCGGTAGACAGGCCGTACGGTTGTTTGCCACCTTGGTGGTATAAAAAATAAAACCTGTAATTCCAGTATGTAAGCAAGTCAATTACTTAAATTACCTTTTCCCTTGTCTGCGGGTAACCAGCATTGCTTGGGCGGTACGTAGCAGGCAGGAGTGGCCGGCAAACCAAAGATGTCGCCGAGCAGACCGGTAGTGCCGGACGATGCCGCCGAAACACTAGGCGCTGGCTCCGGACCTCCTAGCTGTGGTTAATACCATACTTTTAATTCATTTTCTAAAACATGCTACGATATGTAACCCAACATTGATAACTAAAGTGATCAAGCTCCTCAAGCTTTAATTTAATTGGCTTTAATTTAATTTAATTGGCTTTAATTTAATTTAATTGGCTTTAATTTAATTTAATTGGCATAACAAAACTAATGCGCCATTGAATTTAATTAACAAAGTAAAAAAGAAATCGACATATGAACGCGGCAAATAGGCGGCTAAATTACCTAAAAATTAACTACTTTTATTATTGTCCATACAGGTGTCGATATAATTGGTTTATTTACACGCATGTTTGAGAAAAGCACTATTCAAGCCTTGATCACAACTTAGCATTACCGGATTCTGTGATGAGAGCCTCGGCTACGCCTTGCACCGCATACTCACGATCGCCCGGTTATGCTGCATTTGCGGACCGCGTCAGTAATGTACTATTTCAACATACTTGCTTACAAAGTGCCTTATTGCACCGCTGCTAGGTTCATAATGCAACTTATAAAGTTGTCGCCATCGCTGATCAGTTCGTTTATTACAATAATGTATATTTACTTTCACGAGCGGTGCGAGCTAAAAAGTGTTGTTTTATTTATTTCCACGCACAAGTGAGTAGAAAAATGTCGTATGAAACGCGTGATCTATGGCCATTAGAGACAAGGCAGGATTTTAGCCGGAGCCGATAGGTGAGGACATAATACAGTGAAAACGTAGCCCACTTGTATAATAATTTACTATTAGTAAACTATCAACCAAACTATACTAATATTATACAAAGGTAAAAATTTGTTTGATAATATGTGATCTCTGGAATTGATTTTGAAAATTGGGTTATTGATAAAAAGCTGACACTATCCCTGAGTAACAGGGTCTACATTTTGTAATGAGCAAACAAGGTTTTTAATCAATATATCAGTGGCAAGGGGTCGAATTATGAACAAGGGTCGAAAACGGTAAAAAAAAATGATATTTTGTTTGTCCTCAAAACCTCATCTTGTAAACAAAGTTGTGTGGAAGAAATAAGATGACGATCCACCTTAAGTTAAAAATTAAACTGACCAGCACATCCAATCCTCCAGCAAGCAGGTCCAGGTTAGAAGAAGGCGCGGGTGCTGGCGGAGGACCTCCGATGTCCATTGACAACAAGTCTCCGATCAATGACTCCTGAAATAAAATATGTACATTTTCTAATTACCCGACTACGGACATATGTCAATGATGGCCTGGACTATGGCTACGAAACCTACATAGCCCCATACAATTTTATTAATTATTATATAATAAAATTTAAAAATTATTAATCAATTAATTAACTTATTGATTTTATTAATTGAATTGAAAAAAAAAAATATTCTCTAAAAAAAATTTAAAAAATAAAATCTAATACGCCTTTGGTTTTTGCAAAATTTAAATGTCGAACTGATTTTATGCTGACCCGTAACCAAAAAATATGACCCGAATATAGTACCGATAATTTTATGTTACATCAAATCGATGTTTCGATTATCTATATCACCGCTATACACACTTGGCTATGTTCTCTGGTCTATGTGTATGACATTCTTTGGTACTTTTTGGTATTTGTTGGTGCACTTGTTGTACCTGGTTGGGTATGACTGTTGCCTGCGGCACGTGAGGTTCCTCAGAGACGGTACCGCGAGCCGGCAGCGACTTGCGAACACCAGCGCCTCGACCTATACAAATAGCGTTTTTCAAAAAAAAATATCAACTACAGTACTCGTCATTTGATTTGGCACATCGGGAACAAGAGCGAGATATCGACGCTTTCACTTACAAAGTTTAACTGCTCTTTATAGATACCAAACTGACAAAGCACTGTGCGACAGAGAGAACGCTCTACAAACCCGAACCCAACCGATCTTTACCGTAAATCTTACTCTTCTGCCCGGCGTGCCAAATCAAATGCCGTTAATAAATCAAGAATACGCAAAGGGGGTTTATTATGCTGTCCCTGGTCTTTTATTTTACTACTTAATACTTGAAATTATTTTATTTTAGATACGCCGATGGGTTTACCCTTTGTCAGACAGGCCTAAAGTGGTTAGTGAAAAGTGGGTGCGTGTCCAGCCGTTTTGGGGAACATGACCGTGAAGATCTATCTAAGATATACCAGTGGCGAGGGGTGGGATGATCGGATAAGCCGGTCAAAAAAAAATATATGTTTTTTGTTCTCAGAACTTAATTCGGTTCGGCAAATGAAGTTTCGTGATTCAGAAAGTACCCAGTAAAACAGCATTCTATATGAATTGAAGCCATTATGAAACTCACACAATGAACAAATAAATAAAATATTTACAAACAGTGATAATGGCAGACTGACACGAACTAATCATGATATTCTAAATAAAACGCAAGTAGACGTCAAAATAAAACTTTGACATCCTTTGTTATTGAAAATTGAATATATTTTGATATTTAATTTTGCAATCTTATCTATCAAACAAACTTATCCTATCGAACAAACGGTAAAAACTTATTCATTAGAAAGAGCAAAAAAACGTATACCGCAAATTTCACCCAACACGTGTGAGCGAAAGGCAAGGGAATAAAAGTGACAAAGTAATGGCTATACACTACGTTGAACAAAACGCGTAAGCGCCGACTTGTGCATGGCGCTTTCGACCTTTTGGTCGAGAGTCAACTTATTCCATATAGCTTCTCTGTAGCAAAGTACAGTGCAACAAACTTTTCTGCCCTTCGGTGTATGGTCGCTAGTGTCGTTGTAAGTTCACACCATTTCAATATGCGATTGTAGTTTTGATTTTTGACCGTCGGGTCAAAAAAGTTTGTTGCACTATACTAGAAGTGCGGCTCTGCAGTCGCAGTCAGTCATAAAAACAAAAAAATATAATTGACATGTGTTTTGACTTTGTTTTAAGTAGCTTACTAACTTATTTATATTACCATGTAAGTGTCTCAATACATATTGTTTAGTTGTTAGCTGATTATCAAAGTATTGTATTTTTACTTTAAATAGAACTTCTTGACGGCGCTTTAGCAGAAATTAACATTTTTTACATTATATTGACGATTCGAAAGTGTTTTCGAAAACCTATTTGAATAAATAATATTTGATTTGATTTGATTGTGGAATTTCTGAAAGATAGGGTGACGTGAACCGGCTTGTATAGAGACAGCGCCACTGATGCATACATACAAGAGTATATTAACCTTCGACAAACGCAGTAGGTGGCTTATGGTATACAGATGCCAGGGAGCTGATGTGACAAATGAGCTCATCCAGGAGTGTCGGCTCCAGGAGGTCCGTTTCCTCAGAGATGAGGGGTTTATCAGCCAGCACCACCTCTTTGGCAGCCGCCGGGTCCGTGGAGAGCAGGCGCCAGTAGATAAAACCACGGTCTCTGCAAATAATAATATTGTTTTTATTTATTTACTAGTGCTTAACCCTACGAAAAGTATTGTGAATGGTAAAAGCCCGAATTTAATCTTTACAATATTTTATAAAGTTTTTTTATTTTTTGTATCTACATATGGAATAATCGATGGAACTTATTGCTTAGTATAGCTTTACACCAAGAGACTTAGTTTACAACCGAAGCGATTTTTTTCCGAAACGAGGCGACCAGAAAATTAACTAATTATTTAAAATGTTCGTATTAGAGAAAAATGCATTATGTTTTAAAAAGAAGAAATGATAAAATGAATAAAACTCTAGCTCTAAACTGTGGAAATATTATTAACAAATAACTGTGATAATCCTTACTGGAAAGCTGTTTGTATTTATTATTAAAAATAAATGACTTACTGTGAATCCAATTTAATTTTTTTCATACAAACTGCATCACATATAATATTTTTAACTGTAAACATTTAGCATATTTATCCATAAAATTATTTAATAAAAAGAATTTTTACTGAACAAGATATTTTTTATAATTTATTTTCGTGACGAAATGTTTAAACTGAAGTCGGATTTATCTAAATAACTCACCTAAGGTCTGGATTGTCGGAGTCCTGCGTGGCGAGACTGAGCACGTGTTGTACCAGCTCTTGCGTGTCCGCCGGTCGCTTCAGGAAAAGTTTCACAACCGCCGTTAGCAGTTGCAATTGTACCTACAAATCACATAAAATCACTCATTGACGCTCAATTTCGATTTAGCTGTAATTTTGGCATTACATAAAGCACTCTTAAAATCTATTTATACTACTAAAACAGATTACAACAATTTTAGACAAATCACACAGCGCTGTCTGGTCCTAAACTAAGAACCAAGCAGGGCATGTAATATGAATACCAGACAACGAATACAAACACTTATATAATTACTTGTTTCTTTGTTAATACATAAAAAACACATAGACTCAGGACAAACATAAATGTTCTTGTGCGGGAATAGAACCCACACCTCCGGTTCAGCAGGCAGGTCATTGCCCACTGAGCCACAGATTCTGTTGAGTATCTATTATTATTAAGATTATTATTAATACTAAACGTATTAGCAACGTGTTGGCTTTTATATGATATAATTTAAGATTGTCATTCGATTCAAATTTGGCATTATCGTCAAGAGTCAAAACCAAAGCTGACTATTATGGAATTATACCAAAACAATTAAGTTAATAGACAAATAAAAAAATCTAAAACCTAATTTTGACTTGGTATTTATTGACATCAAACTTGATTTAAGATAATATTTGATGTGCAGATAGTACCACCATTTTTTGTATGTAATCCTGTTCAAGTGACACATGTTTCTAAAAATATTGTATTAAAAAACAGAATGCGTTAATAGTTTTGTCGTTCAAATCAAATTGTTTATTGGTCACAATTAAAGAAGTCTTAACCAAATAACTTAATAAATGTACTCATCACTTTATGCAGATATCAATAACAAGTTAACTTGTTACTCTGCTTAGATACACTTGGTAATTAATGATACGGCAGGCTAATGTTCAAGTAGGGCGCTAAGTTTGTAACTGTGTTGCGATGGGTAGTGTTCATCGACTTTGTACGCTTGGCAACTGAATAAGAAACAGCGTGCCAAGTCATTGGAATGTCCGGGCGCTCATAAACAGAAGTTTAGTACAGTATATGACAAAATAGTAGATCGACAATTTCATATTTTTTCTTATTAGTAAGTTACTAACTATATTATTTATGTTTTTACAATTATGTAGTGAAATAAATATATTCAAACTGTAATATTTTTTTTTTCTTTCTTGTTTTAAAAGTTTGTATAATATCACAGTTTGAATCCCAAACAAGAGTAATCAGCAAATGGATACACACACACCCACATCATAATGTCTCTTTTCACCAACCAATTTCCATCATGTGCGATGAGCCTATTCCCACAACACAATTTCAATGTAAGTACAGAACATTTTCTTGATTTAATTTTTGAAATTTACTCCTTAGATTAGTTTTTCATTTGCAGCTCACAGTCCCAGAATTAAATGGGGAGTAAAATCAGTTGTTGCTCGTAACACGTTTGGATATAGTGTTACATAAGCAAGATTTGACCTACTTCTTGGTGGCGAATTGAGCTAAATTTGGTATGCTTATAATTTCAGTGAGATGGCTACCCTGGAACTTATTTGATGTTAGAGCCAGAAGTGGCCATAGGAACTCTGTAACGAGACGACATCGAGTGTGGGCTTGTCTGATTTGTCTTAAAAGTACTTTAGTCTTAGATGATATTCAGGATCTGACGATGAAGCCAGGAACTCTGTAACAAAACGACGCAACCCCAACGAGTTGGAGCTCGTTTAATTGGTCATGATAAGCACTCTAGTCTTAGATAATATCCAGGGTATGAGACAATCGTACTTCAACAGTAAACTCCAGTCGCGCCTCGGAACTGTCACGCACATTTTTTTTGTATTTTAATATCTTACCTGAGCATTTTCGTCATGGAAACCTTCAAGAAAAGAGTCCAGTAGCTCGTCAGCGTTGTCAATACGTTCAGCGTACTCTCCTACAATCCACACCTGGTGAACAAACCAAAATAAATACAAATAAATAATATAAATATATTTGGACATTACACACACCGCCGTCTGGCCCCAAAGTAAGCAAAGCTTGTGTTATGGATACCAGACAACCGATACAAATACATATATTGCTTTTTTTTGTTAATACATACATATAATACATAATTACACCCAGACTCAGGACAAACACAAATGTTTATTACATAAATGTTTGTCCTGTGCGGGAATCGAACCCACACCCTCTGCACAGCAGTCGGCAACACTACCAACTAGGCTGCGAGGGAGTTATACTATTAAACTGATAATTTAAAAATGCCCTTTTTTTTGCTGAAACATTTATTCCAAAATTTTAAATAAAAAACTTTAATTTAAATAAATAATTGATAAATATTACAAAACACAATAAATTACACTAACATAAACTTATATAAAAGAAAAATTAAAAATCGCATCTGAACATTTTTTTTATTAAAACTGTGTTACACACATTTCGCTACTCAAAACATGTTATCATCCTAAAGCGCTATTTACTGCGTTGCAAAATGCATATTCATCTAGAAAATACCAGTGAATTATTAATAAAAAAAGTTTTAATCAAATTAAATAAATGTATGGAATCAAAAACAACTAAAGTTCATAATCACATTTCACTGGCATTTCATACATTGCCATGGATTTTGCGATAATAATAGATAGCGCTATATGATAAAAACGCATTTTAAGCAGCAAAATGATTATAGTTATGGATATTTAGTGCATGGAAAGTTGTATGGGAATCACCTTAAAATAAAAAAATTGGGTTGTATAATATTTGGGCCGAAATAAAAAAAAAACATTGTTATAAAACAACACTATTCCAATAGATTAAAGATATTTTTTATTTTTAAAAATTCCCTAAGATACAGGAATAAAATCGCTGCTAACTGCTGGTTTTGGTAACGTCTTAACCAACATTAAAATAACTTCGTGTAGAAATGAGGACAATGCTACAACTTAATTCTTGTAATTTCCAGAATCTAAACCGTTAGAAAATAAAATGTATCCTATATCTATAATTTATAAGAAAAAGTGAAGTTTAAAATAACATACTAGCTTAATCTGACCCCACTTTGTTGTGGCTCACTCGTCAAACGCCGGTACCCGTGGCAAACTTCGGAATGAAAAGTATATGAAAATACTCTTATATATAAATGCAACAATATATACAAAATTCAAGTCAGTCCATTGATATTTTTTTAAGTTTTGCAGACACAAATAATAATAATAATAATAAGGTTATTATAATGTGTTTAAATTTTGTATTTTTATTTTACTTAATATAAAAATATTCATTATATAAAAACCTAACTTAAGATTTAAAATAAATAAAAAGTGTAATAATACAAAACAAATATACGGAAGATTATTTTTAATATATAAAAAATAACTGTTATAACTTGTTTAAGTTGGGTCTTACCATGGAGGCTCTAGCTTCGGGCTCGTCCAGGGTATCCAGGTTCTCACAGAGCGTGCTGATGATGCTCTCATACTTGTTAGGATACTTTCGGAAGATGTCCTTTATCACCACAATGGCCTCTTGAACTACGTAGTTCACTTTGGTCTGGATTAACTCTAACAGAGTGGAAACACAGCGCTCTGCAGACGGCTCCACCTGCATACATTCTTTAAAATTTAGACACATATTCAATAGGTTATACAGATTTGTAAATAATGTAATTAAGAATTTATTGCCACTTATTATATTTTTGGATATTACACCCATCGCGCCATCTGGTTAACTAAGCAAAGCTTGATACCAGACAAAGGATATAAATGAAAAACTCCCTACCCAAGAAAAACACAAATGTTCATCACATAAATGTTTGGTCTTGTGCGGGAATCAAACCTACGCCTTTCAGAACAGCAAGCAGGTCATCACACGGAACCGCCGTTCATTACCAATCATTACCAAAGACAAAGTACTTAGAATACCTACTATAAGTAGAACATTTTGTGAAAAACAGAAGTCACAAGTGTGGTGGGAAAATTCCCTAGATGTAGCATACAAACCCAAGTGAACCTAACCATGGTTAACGTATAGGTTATGTCACTGGTTGACGTAATGAATTAACTAATGTACACGTTTTCGACAGTTATTCTGTTTCTTTCTAACAAATTCAAGACAAAATAACTACATAACAGCTCTAACTGTATTTTGAGTTTAAAGTTCATGAACAGTCACCAATATGTAAGATGATTTACTTACGGGCGCGATTTGTGTACGTTACCAAATAACCAGCCTAAGATACGTAATTATTTAACCCAAGTTATTTAGAAAGAACTAGATACAGATATGTGATTGTTGGTCCTACTGGTAAAACCTTGGGCAAAGAATAGAATAAACAATTATAATAATAACTGATTTGGTATGTACTAACCTACATTTTTTAATACTGCCAAGGTACAAACAGGCTAACTGTCCGTATAATGTAAAGTCTTTACCGTAACCAATGGACACTTGTTACACCAAGTTGCCGACCTTCTTTAACTCTAATCGCTCACTTCTTGAAGGACGCCATACTGTTGTCCCTAGAGAAAATCTCCGCAGAAAGCTCACTGATCGTATTGATAGGTAAGTAAACCCAGTACTGACCTTGATGGCACATCTGCCTATGGCCCTGACGGCCTTCCTCACGAAATCCACGTCAACTTCCGTCGCGTATTCTTTTAGTTCTCCCAGCACCTGCGCTATGTTCGCTTGCGAAGCCAGACGGATCATTATGTCCAATTTCTCCAACTTTACGTAGATGGGGTCATTGTACTTTACAAAGAACACCTAAAAGCAAATTCATTTACGACTACAATTTTTAATAGATCTTATTTCTAAGTCCAGTTATTAGCAATAATGTCTGGTAGTTTTTTAAATCTAGAATATTTTCAAAAATAATCAAGGATCAAAGTGAAGCGGGTTATATTTAATTGATATAAGCATTAACCAGTTACATTCGTCTATCGCAAACAATTTTCGAAGCTAAGCAACGTCAGGCATGGTCAGTACCTGGATGGGTTAACCCCTTAGTGGCACTTTTTAATAAACTCCATAGTTCAGAGGGTATGTTTAATCGTCAGTGTGGACAGTCGTCAAACCAAGCCAGAGGTGTTATGGGAGGTTTGAAAATTAGTAAAAATTACCTTCATCTCATGCTTAAGTATATCAGGCCGTTTCTGCACAACGAGATTTATGTTCCTCAGAGCCACATATTGTACTTCTGGTTCAGCACTCAACAGAGTCACTAGCGGAGGAGCCAGTTTGCGAGACAGGGTGCTTACTAACTCAGTGTCATCAGATACCATCTCCATTAGCTTCATCAAAACCTGTTTCATAACAAAGTTTATTTATTTTTTCCCTACATTCTTACTATACATTTGATGTAAAAAACTTTAAAAATGAAAATAGGTAAAATTCCGAATAAATCTCAGATATATGAATAAAATAAAATTTATCTTAAAAGCAAATTCTACTTTTACCAATTTTTCAAATTTTATATAATATTATATAATTTTATTTCTTGCAATATGTATTCTATTAGAAACTTTACCTCACTGATCACGGCTAACCAGCGTACATTGCGCTCGCCAATGGATTGGTTAGCGTCTAATTCGCTAACCAATTTAGCGCTTAGCCATTTCTGAATGCCGAATAGACCATTTCATTTTGTAAATGATTCGTGGATGATCTTTTTTCTTTTTTTTTTTCTTGAATTAGTAGACACCACATGAAATTAATTTTCATTTAAGATGGAAGATTATTTAAATGGTATGATAATAGTAGATAACCTTCACGGCTGAGAGCACGACGGCAGCGTTGGCGTGCGCCAGCCGCGGCGTGATACGTTCACAGATGGAGTGCGCCTCACGCGCGTCACGCGGGGAGTAGTTGGACAACGCGTCCAGTATAAACACTTGTCCCCATTCCGTGCACTCGTTCAGGGCTGTTAGTAACTTGTTTATTGTTGGTGCATTCATCTCTGCAAATGGTATTTGTGTTATATTTTCTTTTGTCGTAATAAGATAGGAACAGATTTGTTTTAAATTATCATAAAAACAAATTTGTTCATTGGAATGACTAATCTCAAACATAAATATTAAGAATGTAAGATGTACTATAAGCAGGGAGCTAAAGAAAAAAATATATCTTATAACTATCGTTTAATTCTGAAGTCAAGGCAAATGAAATCATAGATAAAAGCTGTTTATTGCATATTTAGATTAATCAAATAATTTTAAATTTTCTCTTAATTTCACTTACCTACTAACGGATGTCCGGAGACACTTGCTTCATTAATTTCTGACAGAGCCGCCACAGCGTTAGCAACTACCATCGGGTTGGAGTCACTCAATAAATCTTTTAATTGATCCAAGAAGCCCTGTTAATTGACATAATAATCAAAATATGTATCAACATGTAATACTTTACTAGACTATCTATTTTATAACATAATAACCTGGTCTTCCACCATGCTGGATGATATGTCATACAACTTGGCCACACATACAGCTGCAGTCTTTCTAACATATGGATCTTCATCTTTTAAACACTTTCGCAGTGGTTCACATAAGTACTCGGTGATCTTATCCACCCGAATGCAGCCCATGGTCCTCACAGCCAGTGCTCGAATCAATGGATTTGAATCCTCGCAATCCTGAAGGAGTTTCAACGTTGTTTGCATTTGGTTTTGCATATAAAAAAGAAAAAGCAAAACATCAATTTAACAGCAATTGCGTAAGCAAAATAGAGTTGAAGCAACCAAACGAGCATTATTTGATTTGAGATAACCTTATACATTTAAATAGGTAGCATAATATATTTGTAATTTTATAGATAAGACTATATAGACATACAGCATACTACGTTTTTTTTAACCTTTTTATGATTTTTACATGTATTTAGCAAAAAAAAAAATGACAATAATTTGGGTTAAAAACATATGTATAGTTTTTTTTGTGTTTTTTTATATTTTTGAAATATACTTAATTTTTTTATGTATTTTATATTATACAATTGCAATAATTAAATGTAGATTTACACATTTGAAACTGTGACACTTAATATCAAAAATTTTTAATAAATACATGCACTTTAACAAGTATTATATGTAAAAACATGCATATTTGATAATAAAGGTACTTATAAGTATGTACTCACAAAAAACTAAGAAAAAAAATATCAATATTTTCAAAAATGTGTAAATCTACAGGATGATGAGTGATTTTGGATCATTTGTTTACCTTAACAAGCTGGTATGTTGGCAGATCCTTCCACGCATCATATTATGGTACAGTAGACATTAAAACGATAAAAAAACATATCACATACACACAAATAACTACACTAACAGTAGTTATGTTTAACAATAATAAT
This sequence comes from Apoda limacodes, assembly GCA_946406115.1. Taxonomy (NCBI): domain Eukaryota; kingdom Metazoa; phylum Arthropoda; class Insecta; order Lepidoptera; family Limacodidae; genus Apoda; species Apoda limacodes. The sequence goes on from OX291559.1 coordinate 19,000,449, forward strand.
AATTACAAAACTATTGAACTAAGTATGCCAAAATTAAGGTAACAAGTCATACCTAATTGTAACATTGATAGAAGTAAATTTTTGCCAGTAACAAATTTATATATATCACTCAAAGACACACATCGGAAAAACTAAAAATTGAATAACAATAATCATGTCAAGCTAATAAATTAAAAGACTTTACCTTAACAAATGTATTTACAGCCATAATAGCCATGTCAGGTTGAGACTTGGCATAATTCATTAAATATAAGTAGACCAACTTCTTAAGCTCCAAATTATCTGTTTGCATGCAATTCACGACGTCAGGGAACAAAGCTGAGACATCTTTGCCAACGGTCATGGAAGCTATTACCTGAAAATTAGATCAGCAACTAACTTGTCTTTTTTTTTTATTCATTTATTGTTAAGACTATGTGTTTTGTAAATGTAAGCACATAGGTATGTAGATCAAGAAATAAAATAATAAGCAATATTACAAGGCCTAACTACTGCATCATGTACTATTAGCAATGTATTCTACTAATATTATAAATGTGAAAGTTTGTAAAAATGTCTGGATGGATGTTTGTTACTCAATAATGCTTCAGCCACTGGACGGATCGGGATGAAACTTAGCACACCTATAGATTAGGTCCTGGAATAGCACATAGGCTACTTTTTATCCCAAAACATTCAAAAGTTCCAGGGGGAATAACCATAACTAAGCTTAAACAAATAGCTACAGCTTGCTATAGCAAACATCATTAGTATAATAATAAATAAGTTAATTAAGGAGTTCCACGCCTGAAAAGACTGTTGGGGGCACAAGGAATGCTTGATTGTAACTATTATTTCATATCAGTTATGGTGTGCTTATCAAAAACCTTTTAAAAAAAGTTTTAACATAAAGGGATTTAACAATATAAGAGTGTGACAGGTGTGTCTGGTATGTGATCATGATTAGCTACTTTTTGTATGAAACACAGTATTTCTGCTATACAGTGGACCCCTGTCTAATAATCCAACATGCCTATCACTGTTAAATGTAAAGCAGGCATCACATATTTTGACCAATAGTCCAACACTGCTTCCAATATCCAACTAGTATAGGTGGCATTTGTACATGTTTAATTTCTATAATAAAACATAAGCTCCCTATTGTTTTGGTTATTTTCTAAATTTGACATCCATACCTAGAATATATAAAATTACTGGTTAAAATTTAGTATACTAGATATTCAAATTTCAAAATTTTAAGGTTATGTGCCCAAAAATGTCTACAGCAACTAATTCAGTTGCTCAGCCATATCAAAAACTATTTATAAATGCAACCTAACATATCCTCCTTGCCACCTAACTTGGTTTTGTGCTCAAAATTATCTTCAGTCACTATACTCAATTGTTTATGTGGTTCAAACACAGTTGAAAAAGACAACCTATAAGGGCTTGCAGTAAACAGCTCAAGCAATCTTGTATCAATGTTATAGTTAAATTAAATAATTTTCAAGAAAAATCACCTCAACAGAGGGGGAGGAGGGGAAGTGGGTTTCATCAAAGACAAAACTACACTTCTGCCTTATCTCCGGTGCTACGTAACAAACGCACAGGCACTCACACTCTTCTCCAGACTCTAAAAAACACTCTAGGGGTAGACTCTGCAGACCAAGACCACAGCCTACCGGGGTTGACAGAGTCAGTTTCTAATTCAAGTTTTTTTTCCAAAAATCTAAGATTTTTCACTTCTTTTGAATTTGTGATTAATCTATGTTACTTACTCAAAGTTTTTGTGATAGCAAATATTAAATTAAAAAAACAAATTTTTTTTAATTGCATCCATAGACCCAACTCAGATAGCACTGCGAGCAGGATAGCAAACTCATTTTTTCATAGTACTACAGCATGAAACTAACCCAGTTAAGCAATTAATTTCAAAAATTCATAACTAAAAAACTAAACTATGTATTTCCAGTTAACCTACTAATACATAGACCTTTTCACAAAAAAAACATGAGCCGCGAAATCGTGGGGTAGTATACTAAATTTAAGCCAAATTAATCTACCCCGAGTGTCCCAAAACTACTTTTTTAACTACCTGGTTGATTTGGAATGCACCCTAAGTTACTGATTTGTGTGGTTCATATCCCAAATCACAATGCAAGTGCGGAAATGGGCCTCTTATATTTTAATGACTAAGTTATGTATGTACTTTAGCTCGTTTATTCTGTTTCTTACCTTTTTAACTGCTTCCTTCTTTTTTTCTTTCTTATCACTATTTAATTCAGACTTCAACTCGAAAATCTCTCCTTTTTTTGTAGTTGTAAAATATTTTGAGTCAGTCATGTTGAATAATTAGTTTATTCTATAACAAGGACGAGAACCCTTAGTTTATAAGTTACAGTCCTGAAGTTCTGAAAAATCAATATGTAATTTGTTAGGTAAGCAATTCTCTGTGTTAACTAGTTGTCTAAGGGCGAAAAGTTTGCAGATTTTTTTTGTTTAAAATACCTCGTTCCTATTTAATTTGCCTCAGAAATACTACTTTAATCGGCACAAAATCAAGAAAGGGGCGTAAATTAAATATGATGTTTATTTCATTTAGCTATGTTTTTCTTCTTGTGAACAGTGTTGCCAATATAGCGGCCCTGATGTCGTCATTTTCACAGGGGGCCGTTCAAAAACCGACTGAGTCAAGTAGAGTAGTTATTACTCGAACCGTTCAAAAACTAACTGAGGGCGTGTTTTTTAGCTTCATTTTTCACAGGGGGCCGTTCAAAAACCGATCGAGTCGAGTATAGCAAAGTAGTTATTACTCGAACCGTTCAAAAACTAACTGAGTTCCAACCCTTTTGTTACCCTAGGGTTGACCCAACTCGATGCAAAGAGAATATAATACGTACGTACGTACTCGACCTGGGTTTCCATGTCCACTGTTTCCGAATTAAGAAAATTGATAAATTATTTTGTTTTCAGTTTAGTTTTTTAATATTTTTTTTGACATTTGTATTTGAAGTGTTTTATGCAAGTAGCCTATATCATATATTCCATATATGCATGTATGGAGTGCGCGTTCTACGGAACGGAAATTCCTCGTAATGTGCATTCGGCCTAAAATTACAATAATCAATAGTATTTTTAGGGCGTTCACTCCGTGTGTCGTGTACCCGCCTGACCCGGAAGTAAAATGCCTGGGAATAGTCCCGAGCTTGTATGTCTCTTCAAATCATTATAGCAGCACCTTGGCATTTCGATATATACTCCATGTTTTACAATGTTATTGTCACACAAATAGTGCTTTACTATCAATACGTTTAGAAGAAGTTGTGCAAAGCTATGTATTTGTCGCTCCGGCGCTGTAGTAGGCAATGTGGCTACCTAGACTAATGCGCTTAAATAGTAGCGGGTGACTACAGTTGCCCAGCAAACATGCATGCTAAGCGCTTCAGGCAACTCTAAGTACCCCATACACTAATTCAGAAAATCTGATTAAGTGTAAAAATCTGTATGGAGAAAAAACAATGGATTACCTTGATATATTTTAAATATTTATGATATTTATCTAATTTTAAACGTTATAAACCGAAAAAAGCTTGATATTAATTTAAAAAAACTATTATTACAATAATATAACCGTTAGACTTAATTTATCGTTGTATATACTTATTGTTTAGCGCAAAAGTGTAACAACTGCGATCATATAACTTAACCGTAACTGGAAGCTTTAATATTGAGAGAGCAGTTCCGTTTCCGTCGATATTACCGAATGTTGTACCCCTTAAATTTGTATCCGATAGTGGCGCCAACTGGCGGCTGCTCACCATTTTAGTTTTCGTAGTTTTGGCCGTTCGATACGCATGAGCTATTTTAGTATTTAACCTATTAGTGTCCAGTAATTTAAGATATTGAATACCAGTGTCTGTCCTAATCATAGTGAAATGCTATTTTAATGTCTTTAATTACTTATGTTTTATATATGGTTCGTAAATAAATATATATAAGGACGTCTCAACTTTCAAGCCATGGGCCGCAGCTAGTCCAAGTGGCAAGTCGCACGAGCGAGACTAAAGCAGCTCCAGTGGCAGCACTAGTAGTTCCTCAGATGTGTGTGTCCTCAGTGCTTACATGTTGAGCGATCGTTTTTTTGTTTCTTTGATGAAAGTCATGATAATATTACACTATCAAAATAGAAACGAAATTAAAGGATCCATCTGGACCTACGTCCCAAGTCAGAAATTTAAAAATGTTATCAGACGTTTAGCAATTAGGCTTCACTGACGTAAAATACGCTGATCATACTCCAGGCTTCACCGACCTGGAAACAAACAATAAGGTAAAAAAGTATGATACCTTGCATCACCTCGCATACACTGATAAATCATATGCTACTATAACATTCTGCATTTAAGATATTTTCAAAAGAATAAATAAAACCCTGATTTATTTATAGAAAAGTCTGGCGGTGTCATCAATACTTTTTCGCTACAAAGTACCTATCCAAAACAACATTTAGATGGGGTGCCGTAACTTTGCCATAAATATTCAAATATTTCAGATACAACGTTTTCTATTTATGCTAAAAAGGCGCTCCTAAAGACCGAATTAAAAGCATTTTCTACATCTATTTTAATAAAAACTTCATAATCAGGGTTGTAGTCAGAAATGTTCGCCCAGCCACCCCTGGTACCAAAACCAAGTTGACGAGGACTCAACTTAAGAACCTTTGTAAACTTTCCGACGTTACAAATAGGACACTTAGGATACTTGTGAAACTGTAGAATTGCTTGTTAAATTTTAAGTTAATAAATCTCTTTTCTACAAAAAAACAATATCCAAATATACCTACGTAAAAAAAATAATTACAGAAACTTATATGACTTTGTGTGTGTGTGTGTGTGTGAGGGTGTCAGGGTGTGTGTGAGAGTGTATAATTAAGATGAGGTACAGGTTATTGTAAGGTGATTGGGTTATTTATATAATTTATTTCACTATTATGTCATTAGTAATAGCTATTCAGTTTCATCATAGTTTAGGTTTTGCAACCATTTAGAAACAGCATTCTTGCATTCATATTTTGTTAGAGAGTAGATATTTAGATTAAAATTTAGCTTATTGTAAAGAAAACAGAAGAATTTGTGTGAAAATTTTGTGCGGAAATTGCTTAGAGTGCAGATTTTGAGTTTACGTCGCCGTAAGTTTATAAGTAGCTTAGGGTTGAATGTTAAATTAGAGTGTTGTTTGAGTATGGTGTAAAGTATAAGTAACTGGCGTACTGTTATTAAGTTGTAAGACTTACAAAGGTCGTGTGTAGGATAATAAATAAATTTGAGCACGCTCCAACCTTATCATAGCAGTTTTGGATTCACCGCCCCAGGATGTAATACAATAAATAAGTATAGATTGACATAACGCAAAATAGACGCAATAGACTGAAAGCTTAGTCTGTGGTCTAAGGTAACGCCCAAATATTTTATGTTGTTTCCATTCTCTAGAATAGGGCAAGCACATTTGCTGGTATTTAACAGAGTACAAGAGTGAACGATAATCGAATTGATTGACGAACGTGGCTGAGTGTTATTTACTAATGAAAAGGCTAAGGTTTTGGATTTTTCAGCGTTCAATGTGAGACAGTTATCATACAACCATTTAGTAACTTTGTTAAATTCATTTTGAGCTATTTCGAAACTATCTTGCCAGGATTGGGTATTAATTAATAGGACGGTATCATCGGCAAAAGAGATTAACTTTCCATTTTTCACTTTACAGTTGAACAGGTCGTTAATGTAAATTAGAAACGGGGTTGGGCCTAGTATTGGACCCTGAGGGACACCGTAGAGAACTGGAAGCTCATCACTAGTCCAGTTGCTGATCTTGACGCACGATTATTGGAATCGATTTGATAGGTAATCAGTAAAAAGTTTTAGTTGTAATCCTCTGATTCCGAGATGTTCAAGTTTTTTAATTAATAATGGGATCGAGACCGTGTCAAATGCCTTAGAAAGGTTTAAGAAAATAGCAAGGGGTTTAAGGTTTTTATCCAAACTATCTACTACAAAATCAGTTAGTTCATGTACCGCGTCGTTTGTTGACTTACCTTGTCGAAACCCAAATTGAGATGGTGATAACAAGTTGTTAACTTCGAGGTATTTGGTAAGTCTTGAGTTAAGTAGCTTTTCTATATTTTTGATAGGGTCGGAAGGATAGAGATCGGCCTATAGTTGTTGAAACAGTCTCTATATCCACGTTTGTGAATAGGGTGAATTCAGGAAAATTTAAAAGTCTGAGGAAAGACTCCTTTTGAGAATGCCAAGTTAATGATGCAGGTTAGGGGGCCAACTATTTTATTTTTATATCGTTTAAGAAAAGATGAAGATATATAATCCCGTCCAACAGTGCAATCATTTTTTAAGCTAAGTATGGTAGCTTCAATTTCGGCCTCATCTGTTGGAAGAAGAACAAACGAATGAATTGGGCAGTCATTAGCAGAAGGTATGTTATAATCAGACGTAGGTTGCGGAAACTTTTCAGCTAAATTTTTTCCCGCATTAGCAAAGAAAGTGTTTATGAGATTGACATATTGGGAAGGATCAGTTAAAGAAATAAAATTCGTGGCACTGCTATGTGGATTTTTTTTGGTATGAAATGGATTTTATAGCATCCCATAGCTTCTTGTTATTTGAACCAGCTTTTTTAATTTCATTTGACTCATATTGTCTTTTAACTTTTTTTAAGAGGGCGTTACAGAAGTTCCTATATCTTTTGTAAGCTATTTTGAGGGTCTCACTATCGGGGTTATTTTTGGATTTTAGGTGAAGCTTATCTCTATTGATCATGCATTTAAGAAGACTAGGTGTAACCCAAGGTTATTTATTGTTTTGCGTCTCGATAGGGTAATTATTTTCGTGCTTTTTTCGATAGCTTGTGCAAGAGAATTGGTGAGAAAATCTGCTGCAGGATTAACATCAGACATTGAGAAAATATGATTAAAGTTTATACTGTCAACAGCCAAGTCCAGAGCGTCATAATTGATGCGCTTAATGATTTTAGGATTATGATAACTGTTAACATAACGCTCCTAAAAGACTAAAACTTTACATTTAAATTATAACATTATTTTCGTAATCCAATGATTTTAATCTGTATATATAAAAAATATAATGCAAAATAAATTTGATTTTGAAATGTAAATAAAATAAACTGACAAGACGGAAAGTTCAAAAGTAAACAAAAATGACGTAAACACTGTGATTCTGATTGGCTGAGGTAACGACAGTAAATGCTGCAGCAGGCAGGAGTTGGTTTTCAGGACTGGTTTTAATCGCCACAGCACGTTGCTTAGCAACGGAACCTCCGTAATGAAGTTTGGTTTTTCAAGAGGAAATTCCAATTTTTAACCAAGAGACACAAGAACTTTACGGCAATAAACCTTCAAGCTCGTGAAAATATAAAGATATTTGCTGTTAAAATAACTAGTTTTGAGGCACTTCCGGTTAGTATTTTATTGTTAAATGAATTAATAAATACAGAGCTGCGTACTGACAATCTGCTGTCAAAAAAGTTTTTTTAATTTTTGAAATAGGTCAACTAAAAATCTAGCTAGTTGCGAACTAGTGGGCTCCACTAGCTCTACTCCTGCCTGCTGCAGCATTTACTGTCGTTACCTCAGCCAATCAGAATCACAGTGTTTACGTCATTTTTGTTTACTTTTGAACTTTCCGTCTTGTGACATCAGTTTCTAGCACCATTTAACCCACTTTTGCCATGCATTTTGATAGGTTCTTAAGGAGGAATTTCACCAACCTGATTTGAGTACATCCTTTTTTTCTAGTATCCGGTATGTCAAGCTTTCTGTGTCTACCCTCACATTTCCAGACTTGTAGTGATATTTTCTTGACTCTCGGTGGTGGTTGGTCTGCTTGTGTGTCCACTAATACCCAGTGAAGACGTCTCACAGTGAATGGTGGACAAAGGGCACGATTCTTGATATTCTGTCTCCAAAATACTTTTTCCCAGATTGGAACCACTATCAGATACACTCCTTCTGCCATGTTCAGTGATATTTTGGGTTCTTTACTTGGGTAACTTTGAGTATTACTAATAATAACTTTATTTGCATAAATAAGGTACAAATGATGTAAATCAATTATTTATGTACATGATTATTTTATTGTACCCTTTCAGGATGTGCAAATTTTACAATTAATAATTAAGTAATGAAATTCTAAAATACCAGTCAAAATAAAAACTCTTAATAACTATCGACAGTATAAATGTAATTACAATTAAAGATATGAAAAAAAAACATACATTAGAAATGGTAGTAGAAATATCCAAGCAAGCGGGTATTCCCATTCGCGACTAAATGCGTCATGAAAAAGATCTAGTCTAGGTCTTGACACTTTATTAGGGGCAGCCATTTTAGACCTAAACATGGATCCCAACATATTCCTAAAAAATCTAAGCTTTTCTGTGGAGTAAAAACGAACTTTTTGTAGTTGAGTTGCCTGCTTAAGTTCTCCAGCAGATTCTCTGTTTCGCCTACTTGACGGATTAGCTCTATTTTTTCCTGGTTAGCTAGTAAGTAGTCATCTAGGTAGGTAACGATTCTGATACCTGTATCCCGTAGAGTCTGCGCCAGTTGGTTATCATTGTAAAAACTTTTGGTGTGATGCCAGGTTAAACGGTAAACATGTTATCTGCAGAATTTTTAAGTCGAAAATCAGTCTTAGAAACCTCCTATGGCTATCCTAACCTGAAAATATGCATTAGACAGGTTGATCTTCACTAACCAATCGTGAGGCTGTAAGAAATCTGGGATATTTTTCATGTTGATTGTATTGTGCCTTATGCCTGATATATAGTATATAGGACATGCATTAGAATGATTAGGTTTATTACAAGTAACCTGTTGTAGGAGCCTTTAAAGGTATCTTGAAAGCCCTGCGCGGGTGGTTAAGTCTGTGGGATTCTTTTTTCCGCAGCAGTCTGGCTTTTTTGAGCTGTATTACGAATTGCCCAATATTTTACTTCCTCCACCGGCTTTGTCTAAAGCCGTAGAGAATAGATCTTTATTAAACAGATAATCAAATATTTTAAAGCAACCAATGTTGAATGGTGCACTTTTTTTCACTTTTTTATTGGTCATGCAAATTCAGTCACAGTCCAACTCAAGCTTCTACCTTAATGTCTGCAAACTTACCTGCAGTTGCTTGTCAGATAATCAGATAATCAAATATTTTAAAGCAACCAATGTTGAATGGTGCACTTTTTTTCACTTTGTTATTGGTCATGCAAATTCAGTCACAGTCCAACTCAAGCTTCTACCTTAATGTCTGCAAACTTACCTGCAGTTGCTTGTCACCAATTCCTTGTGTTTTCGTGTTGTTTAGAGCAATTCGTATGGTGACTAGTCTTGTTTCAGACCTATGGTCAAAACAGATTGTTGCATATTATATCGTAAAGAAATCACAGAGTTTTTCAACAGAGTTTATATATACTAAAACCTTTACTGGCAGCTTCATCCGCATAGATTTTTGCCATTTTTCTTTTACAAATCGCCATGAAAGTATTGTATGTTATTCTCTAGGTAGCCCTGTTGAATCAGACCACCAAAACTCCACGTGAACTTTGTAAAATAATTAAAGTATAAATGTCTGGATTGGGTGTAAACCCCTGTTTAAAAAAGAATTATTTACAAATTTATTAGATCTTTTAAGTTTCTAGTCATTGAATCTTTTAAATTTTAAATAAAAAAAATTTACTTTCAAAAATTTAGTTTAGTTTAGTTTTCTAGATAGGAAGTAGCAGCAAAATATAAGCCGCAAAGCCTTGCACTACCAAAAGTCCAACATCACCACATCACAAACTCTGGCGAGAAAGCAAACCAACACCAACCCTTAAAAGTATGAAATTTCTCGTCAAAAGTGGAAATATGTCAGTGGTTCGTTCACTTTCCAGTTGGATAAAAACAATTAAAGCATTTCGAACACTTATTAAAAGTTTGAATACGTTAAAACTTAACCCTATATTGCTCAGACATTTTTTGAAGCTGTACGTGCAACGCAAGGGCATTCCAAAGTGCATATAAAACTTTATTCGCCACCACGCCACCGATCCAATCCATTGGTGCAAACTGCGAAAACGACAAAATCGAAAAAGCTATTTTTAAATGGTAACTTTGAGAGCCAATCAGAAATAGCGGATTTAAAGGGTTTTAAATGAACACTTTTTAATTGATGTCATTGAGGTAGACAATTGATTAAAAGTACTTCAGTAGTCGATATTTCGATATAAAAAGTTGCGCTGCGTTGGGATACTGCAGTGGGTGGATTATTAGCAAAACAAAAAAAAACGTATATTTTAACAGTGTTCTCTGCACAATTCTTAACACGTTTTCGTTAAACACTGCTAAAATATATACATAGAAACACACTAAATTTAGACATTTAGAGAAACAGAGTAAAATTAATATTAACTGCAAAAAGAAACTTATTTCCAGTCGCTTTAGTTTTAGAGAATGGACTACCCCAAGTATTTATAAAAGTAGGCGTAAACTGTATAAAGAAAGAATGAACATATTATAATAGCCAAATATTTAGGTAATATGTAAAAAAATACTCAAAAACCTTTAAAAAAGCATATCTTGTTGCAAATTCAATTCACCTCAGAAATAAAGTAAAAACTTCAACAAATAAAATAAAAATTACATGGAACATAATAAATAATGAAACTGGTAAATCTAAGAGTTCTTGTCAGGACTTTGAGTTGATTGTAGAAGATACTAGTTTAACAGCAAATTCTATGGTAGTTTTTGAATTTTTTTTAGCAATATTTCATTCAAAACAACTGAAAATAACTCAAGTCCAATTAGCAGAGAAATAAATAAAAACTAATGTTTCTGAATGTAAAGTTCCCTTTGTATTTAAAATCATTAGTGCTACGGATATTATAAATACATTTCAAACATCCTAATGTTTAAATTATAAAAAACTTTTGGGGAATTTCTGTTAAAACTTAAAACATAATAATTCATGTTACAGCACAACCCTAAGCCATAATTGTTAATAGTTGTGTTGATAGTGGTGTGTTCCCTGATGAGATGAAACTTAGCAAAGTTTTTGAAAGAATCCTACTTTGCCAAATGTTAAGCCATTTCTGTATTAATGACCTACTTTGTAGTAAACAGTTTGGCTTTATGAAAGGCCGTTCCACAACCGATACAGGAGTGGCACTATTAAAAAAATATATTTAACACCTGGGAGGATTTGCATTTTGTCATTTTTAGGCATTTGACCAACTTAAAAATCTCATCAGAAAGCTACATCACTATGGTATTACAGAAGAGAAAATAGATGTCAACGGTGAAAGATCTCCGGAATCAGCAGTCACCATGGGAGTCCCTCACGGCTCAATTTTAGGTCCTTTCTATTTCTTATTTACGTTAATGATCTCCCATATCATGTAAAAAATCATGACATTGTCTTATTTGTGTGACGAAACATCTTTACCTTTTAAAGTTAAGAGACGACATACATGTTGTGATGTAAATAATGCCATTTCTAAGATTGTAAATTGGTTTATCGCTAATAATTTGTTACTTAATGAGAAAAAACCCATATTGTGTAAATTTACATTACCAAATGTTAGTCAGATCCAGACATGTATTAATATCAATGGCGAGCAATTTGAAATTGTTAATTCAACAGTCTTTCTTGGCATAACGCTGGACTCCAAACTTCATACTCATAACCTAGCCAAAAAAATTAGCTCTGCTGTGTATGCGATCAAGAAAATAAGACAATTGACCGATGTCGACACTGCGAAAATAGTATATTTTAGCTATTTCCATAGTTTAATGACATATGATATCTTATTGTGGGGTAGTGCTCCTGATATTAATACAAAATTTGTGTTACAGAAACAGGAAATTCGTGCTATTTATAGATAAGGATCTATAATATCTCTTAGGAATAGGTTAAGGGAAGTAAATATTTTAACTTTAGCATCGTAGCACATATATGAAAATCTTTTAAAAGTACATAAAAATATCAATTGTTTCGTCAAGGAAAGTGACGTTAACAAAGTAAATACTAGAAGTCAAAATAAGCTGATGGTACATGATACACGTCTACACAAAATTAGTAACTCTCTTATGGGGCAATGTGTACATTTTTACGACAAAGTTCCTAATACTATTCAAAAGCTATCAATAAGTAAATTTTAATCTTTTATCAAACAACAAATTTGTAGAAAAGCATACTACAATATTTCAGACTATGTTAATCAGGTATGGGCAACCTTTGACATGTTGAGGGCCAAACTTTAGCGTGCAAATACGTTCGCGGGCAGCGTTTAAAAGTACTTGGTGCATTTTAAAGTAGTGATAATATTTTTTGAAATAATACTACAATGTTGTTATAGTAAAATTTATTAAAATAACAAAAAGTAATTTTAACAAATGGTACATTATAATCAAATCATTAAATTTGCAATTGTTAGAAACTTCGAAATCAATGAGACACTTGAGCTTGAATTTAGGAAACTAATCCATCGATATTTGGATTAATTCCACTGATACAAAGACGTAAAGAATTTTCCAAATTATCGTCGGTCAGTCTTGTATGATGTGTTAATTTATTAACTTTCATCAATGAAAAGAACTGTTCGCATTTATAAGTACTGCCAAACGCACAAATCAATCTTCTTGCGAATTTTTTAAGCTGCGGAAAATTGTCTTTTTCTAGGTATTTTTTGTAGAAATCTCACAACTCTACGTCTTCAAATTTGGATTTTAGGAGTGTGATTTCTTGAATCTCGATCAACTCCATTTGTAAGTGTATAGGAGCATTTTGTAGGAGTAGCAAATAAACTGAAACAGTCTTTCATGTTTTTGAAGTCGCTAAGTCTGTTCGAAAATTGTTCCGACAGTAACTTGTGTTCTTCAGCATATTGAGCATAAGCAATATTTTCATACGCAGAGAGCGTGTCAAATGGCTATACAAATCATTTACTAACCGTCCTTGTTTCTGAAGTTTCAAATTTAAATCATTCCAATAGCCTGTAAGATCGACCAGAAGTGCTAAGTCACATATCCATTTTGGGTCACTTAATTCAGATAGTGGTTTATGTTTTCTTTTCATAAAGTCTACTATATAATTTCTAAGCTCGTAAAACCGTTTCAACATTTTTCTTTTGCTCAGCCATCTGACTGCACAATAATATGTTACGTCGTTATATTCAGCTGATATTTCATCCAAAAACGCCTTGAACTGACGATGATTAAGCCCTCGGGACCGAATAAAGTTGATGGTTTTTACTACCACATTCATAACATTCTAGAGTCGAATGGACTTAGAACACAAGTTCTGTTGGTGGATAATGCAATGAAGGACGAATAAAACATCTTTTTGCACATTTAATTCTGTTGCTTTTACATTTAAAATTCCGATGAAACCTTTACATAAGCCGACCATAGAAGGTGCACCATCAGTGCATACTCCAATTAATTTTGACCATGGCAAGCCAAAACTTGTGAATACCTTTTGAACTTCAATAAAAATATCCTCTCCTGTAGTGGTTCCTTTTAGCGGCTGTAAAGCAAGCAATTCCTCAGTAACAGTAAACTCCTTATCAACACCTCGAATAAATATAGCCAGTTGAGCTGTGTCAGACAACAGTTCGTCTTGACAAACTAATTTTTTCAAGTTCATTTTTCTTTTCAGGACACAAAACACCGCAATCTTCTAACATAGACTCCTTGATAAATTCTCCTTCGTCAAATGGTTTTAATGCCTTTGCTAATTTTGAGCTAACTATAAAACTAGCTTTCAAAACATAGCAAGTCGTGTTCTTTGTTTATGAAACATTTGTTGCTGGTTTTCCAAATTTGCAGTAAACTTTTGGATTTTGTCTGTTCTTAATTGTCCTGTCAGTGAGTGCCGCGCAGCATGCTTAGTTGAGTAATGCCTCTTTATATTGAATTCTTTCATCACTGAAATGGATTCATTACACAGCAAACAAATAGGCTTACCATTGTGCAAGATAAAAAAGAATTCTTCAGTTCATTTTTTAGGGTTCCTTACCTGAAAGGTAATTAGGAACCCTATTACTAAGGCTTCGCTGTCCGTCCGTCTGTCACCAGGCTGTATCTCATGAACCGTTATAGTTAGACTGTTTAAATTTTCACAGAAGATGTATTTCTGTTGCCGATATAACAACAAATACTAAAAAACAGAAAAAAAAAAATATTTAAGGGGGCTCCCATACAACATACGTGATTTTTTTTGCTCGTTTTTGTAGATAATGGTACGGAACCCTTCGTGCGCGAGTCCGACTCGCACTTAGCTGATTTTTCTTGAAACTGGCGACCCTCTGTGACTTTTCGTTTCTTTCCACCAGACATCATTTTTGTTTACTTTTCGCTTAATAAACTTAATAACAAACTATAGTTAGTAACCACTCAAGATGCACACAAGGTCACAAAGCAAGTTGACGGCTCGAGCAGTTCGCTAGGATATCGCTTGTCCAAGTTATCACCTCGGTTGCTCAAACAGAACTGAACGTTCGGGCCATCCACCCGCTTATATAGGCATAATGAGGGAATAATCTGGAATAAACTAGTTTAGAATAATTGAGAAGCAATAAATATTTTGATGTGTCGGCGATTATCAAAGAGTGAGGCGGCAAACATTTTTATAGGCTTTGATTTCCTTAAGATGTGCGACAAAACTCCTAGATCTTTGAGCATTTCTGTAAGTAAATTTACCATTAGGTATATATGTCTGCTCATAGTCTGTGAGTACAATAAAATGTTAATCAATGGTAAAAGTTGATATATGGCAACTCTTTTAAATTTAATTATCTTTAAAATTACTTCCTTCTTACTACTTATACTATTAATAAAAATATTCTTGAATTTCACTTTTTAATTGATTTAATATATAGCTGTCAAAAATATGACAGTACAAATATTTATCATTAAATTTTGTTAAAAAAAAAGCGTGGCTTGAATACAATAAAACATGGCGGATCTGCTAGAAACAAAAATGGCGTCTGTCGTGTATAAGTCGTGACTGACGGTTCTATATTTTTCTCTTTTTGACTCATGTAAACTGCCTAACAAAAAGTGTTGATCAATATGTACACGTGACTTCATTTGGTTAACAAACAACGACGTCAGTCAGTCGTGTTACGTTCATACATAAGCTAAGAAAATTATAATTACAAAATGGTTAGGATATGTCTGTGCATGATGCTATAATAAAAATTCTTTATAATTTATTTGTGAATTTTAGTATAGAATTCTCAAAATGCCTGCATCAATTGGTGTTAATTTACGTGTGACGGGCCATTGTAGCCAAGGCGGGAGAAAGTACATGGAAGATTTGTTTTCGGTTGCCTATCAACAAACTGAAGATGAAAGAGATTTAGAATATGCGTTCTTTGGTATCTATGATGGTCATGGTGGCAGCGAAGCAGCGGCATTTGCCAAGGAGCATTTGATGGACTCCATAGTAAAACAGCGCCAGTTTTGGTCAGACAATGACGAGGACGTCCTGAAAGCTATCAGAAATGGTTACATGTTAACTCATCTAAATATGTGGAAAGAGCTGGGTAAGTATTTAAATAACTAGTTTAGTTACAAGAGTTCTTCCTATTCCTGCCCTACTGACAGATGTGTGTATTCAATCAAAGGCTTTTGAGAGATTGTATGATCTGCTTGACCTTGTTTCTAACAGTTAATTTTTTGCATCAAGAGTTTGACATTGAACATAAAAATACTTATGGTTTAGTGTTACTTTGTTAACAGATACAAAGGTTATGGATTTTGTGGTTTTATGTTTTTAACTTCAGAATGAGTGAAAGCAGTTATACCAGTTTCAATGTAACAACTTGACTCACCATCCGTTTTACATTTAAGAACTTGTAAATTACACAATGTAGATATATTCAATATGAGCCACGTTTTTTGGCAAGATTACCTCGGCATAGAGATCTTAGACATGGCATTGTGTCTGTTTTGACTACAGTACATACACTGCTCTTGCTCACAAGCATGTGCAGTATTGATTGCATTGCATAGGCATTGTGTCTGTTTTGACTACAGTACATACACTGCTCTTGCTCACAAGCATGTGCAGTATTGATTGCATTGCATAGGCATCAAATTTGCACTGCAACGGCCACATATTGCACATGGAATTCATTTATTTTTGGTTAATAGTATTTATTGGAAGCATAGTTATGTTAGTAGTTATGTTATACTTATAATAATGTGTAAATGAAATTTGGACATACTAGTTGCTTATCTCAGATCCAAAAATTTTAACCAGTATCAAAGTAACTGAGACTGTTCCAGAACACATCAAAAAAGATAAAAGTGCTTAGAGAATACCCAATTCAGGTAATTATTCAACTTCTAAGTAAAATAATAAGGCTTATTAGAGTCTACTTGATACTTTTAATGGGTACTTGATGACTTAGGCCATGAAGCTGATAGTAAAATAAAAAAATAATAGTTATCCTAGATTATCATATTTCTTTTTCAATTTCAAAACCTTTATTACTAAAACCAGATAAGAATATAACTTATAATCATAAATAAAAAAAATATAAATCACATCGGTTACCAAATTCCATTTCCAGCTTTTTTTCAGTGTATAGATTAATAATAATATAGATTAGGACAGCAAAGGAAATTAAATTATTGTAAAAACTTATTTCAGAGCAATGGCCCAAAACTGTAACGGGACTGCCTAGCACAGCAGGTACAACAGCGAGTATTGCTTTTATTCGCCGAGGAAAAATATACATTGGACATGTTGGGGATTCTGCTATTGTCCTCGGATACCAGAAAGATGGTTAGTAGTAATGGGCAACAATAAACATTGTACTATATAACTTTAATTTACACCCATAAATAACCAAACTCACTTATTATGAAGTCACTATGACTAAACATAATGGTAATAGTCTTAACACATAGGGGAAGGTCGGGACCCTTCGTACGCGGGGCACATTCATACAGTCAAAATAAAATTTGAACGAAACAACGTACGGTCTTGCATTTGTATGTGTGCGTGAGCCGAGGTACCAACTTAACGTCAACGTAGTATCGCGCCATTCGCACCGGTGAGAGTGAAGTGACAGGCACGAACGTGTTTTCGCACTTGGTAAGTAATTTTTTGATCAATGTTTTTGTCTATTGTTACCATAGTTAAAATAAGTTTTCATGTAGAGTATACTATCAGTAAGTAGCAAAATATACTTAAGATACGTTTTCAATACTTAATTTATGACGTTTTCCTATTAATATTAAAAGAGGTTATATTTTGTTGTTATTTAGTTAGTGGGGTACTTTCGGACAGAACAGAAAAGGCACGTTTGAACGCGTACGAATGTGCCCCAACTGGTAGTTAGCTACGATTTAGTGTGTTAGTGTGCTAATTGCTAATTTTTGCATTAAATTTCCTGTGTTTTGCTATGGCCGATCTACATATATACATATTTTAATACTTATTTCTTATTATTTTTTCACAGAAACATGGTGCGGACTTATAAACCAAAAAGAACAAGTACCCAAGCTGTGGATGAAGAATCCATGCAGTCAGCAATACAGGATGTTATGCAAGGAGTATTGTCATATAGGAAAGCTGCGGCCAAGTATAATTTGAAATTGTCAACATTAGAAAGCCGTGTAAAAAAATACAAGAATAGCAATGATGCTGAAGGGTCAAGCAACCGTACATTTGACTCTAAATATACAAGTTTCCAAGTCTTTTCTCAGGAAGAAGAAACACTGTTAAAAGATTATATTATCAAATGTTGTAAGATGCATTATGGACTTACGACGATTCAAGTAAGAAAGCTAGCATATGAGTATGCCAAATCTTTGAGTTTGAAATATCCAGCGAAGTGGGAAGAAAATAAGATGGCTGGGAAAGAATGGATGTATGGTTTTCGCAGAAGAAACCCGGAACTCAGTTTACGCAAACCCGAGAACACAAGCGCTGCCAGAACTTTTGCGTTTAACAAAACTGCGGTTACCGAGTTTTATACCAACTTGAAGACAGTGTTGGAGCGACATCCATTAACTGCTGACAGAATCTTTAATTTCGACGAATCAGGTGTATCTACCGTTCTAGCTACTCCTAAAGTCTTGGCTCCAAGATGTCAAAAACAAGTCGGACAAATTGTAGCAGCTGAAAGAGGCGAGCTCGTAACTTTTGGTGGCATTATATCTGCTAGTGGAAATACCGTTCCTCCACTTTTCGTGTTTCCACGCGTTCATTATAAAGATAATTTTCTCGAAGGAGCACCCGAAGGAAGTCTCGGCGCTGCAAATAAAAGTGGCTGGATAAATAGCCATATATTCGTCTCTGTTTTAAAACATATCCAGAAGCACACACTCTGCACAAAAGATAACCCCATATTATTGTTGTGTGACAATCATGAAAGCCATGTTTCTCTCGAAGCCATCAACTACGCCAAAGAAAATGGCATAATTTACCTATCTTTTCCACCACATACCTCTCACCGCCTACAACCACTTGATGTGGGAGTCTTTGCACCATTTAAATCAAAGTTGAAAATTGCTTTCAATAATTGGCATGTAACGAACCCAGGCAAAGCATTGACAATTTACAATATTCCAAAGCTTGTGAAAATTGCATTTTTCGAATCATTCACCGCAAAAAATATCACAAGCGGGTTTAACAAACCCGGAATATGGCCTCTTAATGAATTAGCCTTTAGTGACGAAGATTTTGCTCCAACTGAAGTGTATAGATCCGGTAACTTAGAAAATGTGCCTCCTACTCAAAACATCGTTGAAGATTTGTCAGCACCTACTCCGCAGCCAAGTGTCTCTAATATCTGCCAACCCGCTACTTCTGGAACACAGGATTTCATGGAGATTCCGCGAGAATCTACAGAACAAACTATTAACTCACCATTGATAACTTATGATGATAAACTACAAAGGTGTAATTTAGATGCTTGTGAACCATATACTTTGAATAATTCACCAATCCATCAAATAGTAGCTCCTTTGAAGACAGTTTTGACACCAGAAGCAATTCGACCCTATCCGACTGCTGTAAGAAGTAATAAAACAAACAAAGGACGACGGCCAGGAAAATCACGTATTTATACTGACACACCCGAAAAAACGCTAATTGAAGAGAGACACAATGAAAAACAATTGAAAAAGCTAGAACAGGAAAGAAGGGCTAGGGCAAGACAAATGAAACGTAGTTTAGTTGATTTTAATTTAAAAACGAAGAACAAGAAAGCTAAACACACAGAAAGTGATGAATCTGATTGTGATGGATCTGATATAAGCTTTCAAGAGAGTTCAAGTTCTATCACAGATGAAGATGAAACTGAGCATGAAAATTTTGAAATGAACAGAAGTCAATTAACAGTTGATGTAATTCCAGCAAATATTAAAGACGGTTCATTTATTTTAGTGAAGTTCCCTAAGAAAAAAAGTATTATTTACTATGTAGGAAAAGTTGTCGGTCACTATAGTCAGACTGAATTTAAAGTATCTTATCTAAGAAAGAAGCCAGGGTTTTCGTGGACATTTGTTTTCCCTAATGTTGAAGATATTCATACTGTTTATATAACTGATGTTGAAATGATTCTTCCTGAACCTAAGCCTCCAACAGTTTGTACTTCTAGAACATCAAAACTTTTCACTTTTTCAGTAAATTTTTCAAATTTTACTGTTCAATAGTTTTTATTATCTTGTTAATTAACAACAACTTTTTGCAATGCTAATCCGCGCCAAAGATTAAAAAAAGTGATTCTAAATTTAAGATAAATAATTTACGTAGAAAATGAAGCAATTTTATGTTTTATTGTCAGAGGAAAGTAATTTAATTTTCGTTAATTTTAAGAAAAGTCATTTACGTTTTGTTTTACATAGGAAAAGCTATGTAATTTTGTTGATCATAAGAAAAATATTTTATTTTTGTTTAATAGAAGTGAAATCTTTATTTTTGTGTTTAATTTCATTGCTAATAAAATAATTTTGATTTATACTATGTGTCGTTTTAAATGCACGTACGGAACTACCCCACAGCGTACAAAGGTGCCCCCAAGACTGTATATAGGTGCCCCGTTGTTGGGGCAGATTCGTACATATTCCAGATTTTGTTTAAATCATAATTATGGTTGAAACATCAGATGAAATCATCTGTAATTTTTTTATATGAATATCAGATAGTTAAACTATAAATTTAAGCTGTCAGGTGATTGATTCGTGAAAAAATAAAAAATAAAAAAAATAAAATGTGGAAACCGTACGAAGGGTCCCCACCTTCCCCTAAGGGAGATAAAAATGACATAGGTAATTACCATTCTATCATTGATGTCAAATGTGTATGAAGTGTTCTCCAAATTCTGAATCATTTAAAGAGAACAACAAAACTATGTGAATAGGCAGGCTTATATATAGACCATATGCATGCCCTTAAATGAAAAATAAAGATGCCAGGAATATGGATATGCTCTATATCTAGGTTTCGTTGACTACAAAAAAAATTTTACTGAAACGCCCTTATATATGTAAAATACTCAAAACGCAGGGGGTAGTCCTAAGTATATAAGATTAATAAGGAACATTTACCAAAACAGCTCAGCACAGGTGTCCAACCCAAAGAGGGTGGGAGGGAAGGAAAACAGCTGTGTTGGGAGGAGTGCTCAAAGACTTAAACTGGGATAACCTGGGAACAAACGCTCAACCACCTTAGGTTCGCTGATGACATAGTGCGGAAACACTACAAACCATGATACAGAACTAGCCCTAAAAAACAGAATAGTAGGACTTGTTATGATTAAGGTAAAAACAAAACTGATGACCAATAGATCAGATACTACCATACAGTAGGCAAACCTCATTCATTTACCAGCTCCAACAAAAAATAGAGAGAAGGTTAACAGACTCATGGATAAGATATTGGTCTCTGAAATATGTTATGAATGATAACCAATACACTATGCAAGTGAAAAGAACATTAATTAACACATGTATTCTATCCATACTAACATGACATGGGCACTACACTGAAACTACAGCAGAGAATTAGAACTTGCCAATGGAGCATGGAAAGGAGTATCCTGGGGTTCAAGAGAAAGGGCAAGAATTAAGCAGTAGAACTCAGAAAAATAACAAAGCTCCTAGATATCATAATAAAGACTAAACAACTAAAGTGGAGATGGACAGGACATATTCTAAGAGACCAGGCGAACAAATAAAGCGCAACTCTAACAGAGTTGCCCCCTAGATATAACACTAAAAGGAAAGAGGTAGACAAAAAAGTTGCAGCAGGTGCTGTGTGGACATGGGCAACCAAAAATAGGGTAGCCTGGAAAAGTTTGAGGAGGCCTATGTGTTAAAAGAACACACTGACACAAATAAAACTCTGGAGTGATGTGCAACAAATTTTATTTAATAATTTCAAACAACATAAATATATTAATATGTATTGATTAAAATTTTGTAATTGTCAGCAGTTACGGCTTATTATTATTATTATATTTATTTTTACCAGTTAACTCAGCCCTATAGTATAAAAAGGAATTTTTATTAGATTCTAATACAAAATGTCCTTTTATAATTATTTGGACCATAATATCCTTGCATATTACTAATGAAAATAAAGTTATTAATATACTACACATTAGTAGGTCTGGACACATCATCACCTGATGATGAAATTCCTTTGTAAATACCCATGTGTGGTCATGTGTACCCTACACAACTTTTACCACTTACTGCACAAGGTCAAGAGTACAGCTTATATAGCTTCCACTGAATGACATGGGCCCGGCACTAGTCCCAAGCATGTGCTGGTAGAGTACTTAAAACATAGTTTTGTTTATAAGAAAAGCTTAGCTAGGCACTTGAAGTCAAAAGAAATCCAAGTCTCTAAGTTGTTAAAATTGTGATTAATTCCACAGGTAGTGAAGAATGGGCAGCTAAACCATTAACATCTGACCACAAGCCTGAATCTACAGCAGAAATGGAAAGAATACAAAGGTGTGGAGGCAAAGTTATATCAAAGGCTGGTGTACCTCGAGTTGTATGGAACAGACCACGTCCAGGTCACAAAGGTCCTATCAAGAAGAACACCCCAATGGACGAAATCCCATTTCTGGCCGTAGCCAGGTCCCTTGGAGATCTGTGGAGTTACAACAATCAAAATGATGAGTTTATAGTCAGTCCTGATCCAGATGTTGGTGTTTTGACTATAGACCCAACAAAATTTCGGTGAGTCATTAAGTTTTGAAGATTCTCAACTAATTTGTATTGACTTAACACCATTGAAATTGTAACATTGTCATGCAATTACCTAGTTAGAAAGTAAGGCATATGTTTTCCACGCTTAACCTCTTAATCGGATCATTGTGTGTAGGTTTTATTGCATTAAGTAATCCAGGAGCTGTTGGTTTCAAAATTATTCAGGACCTTTGCTTATTAATTGCTTATGCTATTGCAGTTTAAAATTATTTTACTTGTGTCTCCTCTGCTTCCATGCAGGCTGTAAGAAGGGTACTCTTGGTAATGCAGATGTTGAAAAAGTGTTGATTTGAAATAACCTAGTAAAGGCTACATTGTATTATTAATTTTAAGGATACTGTTAAATATTTCTATAGAAGACTAACTACTGAGTTTCTTGAGGACTCTTTACCATAATAAAATTAGCAGAACTGGTGGAAGAGTCAGTACAGTGTGAGGATGGCTCATAGGGTATGTTTTGTTACATAGCTAGAAAATTTCAGTAATTTAAGTGGAACAGCTTGAAGAAACATTAACAGTGCTGTAAAATAGTATTTTTTGGCACAGGGTTGATTGTTCTAAAGACAAAGATAAAAATGCAATAGCTGAATTCCTTGTATCACATTTAATTAGTCGATACAATAGCACAACCAATACAGAGGGTATGTGTTGCTCGCTTCTTGAATAATGTCGAACTGTCGAGTCGGTCAAGTCTTGTAGCTATGCAAGCAACACAACCCCTCACCTCATGTTTCCCCGCTTACACATGTCCAGCTATTGACATGTCTTATGTGCAAAATAAACGATGCCTTGTTACAAGACAAGTTAAACAAAGAACACATGAACTATACTACATACATAGACAATAAACAAACAAATAAGCAACTTAGGTACTTAAAATTAGCCTAGAAATATCAGTAATATAATAGGTAGGTCAGTCCGCACGATTTCACTATTTAAACCAAGGATTTAAACTGTACGTCCAAATAATACCTAACTTATACCCATTATTACACTTATAAACTTACGCTAGCTAATAGCTAAAGATCACTTCATCGTCGGCTAGTAGAGTCGTTAACAAGTGCCACTTTGGTGAATATCATCCAAAAAAACCCCTGAAGAAACATAAATGAGATATATAACTCGTTCAAAACTAAAATCTAAATGGTAGCACAAAACATAGTACTGCATCACATTTTCCTTGCAGTAAATGCTAGATGTTGGTCCTATACATGACTTTTTCCTAATAGATATTTTTTAGTAATTAATTTTATATCCTCACAATTTCCGAAACTGTATTTTGTTTGCATAACGTCGATGTTTTTGAACTGTTTTTTTCTTAATTGTCTTATTTATTATACTTAAAATCAAGAAAACTACCATAAGTATAATAAAGTTAATTTTTTAGGTTTTTTTCTGATTATAAATTTCGCTTATTTCATATTTTGATCCTAAATCATAGTTTCTCGTTTTGAAGTTTACAAAATAAGACAAGTAGGAAAAATTTTTTAGTAAGGTCTTAATGGTTTTCATTATTTTTTTCTTATTTTATATAAAAAACTCTTAGGTTTTATTTTATACTTCTTAAATCAACTTGAAATGGCGACTGCACTCTTTTCATTAATTCTTTTTCATCTAATGTATTAATGCTCAAAGCTTGAATACAAATCATAGGTTTGGTCTCGGTTTAAATCAATGTAAACAATAGTGTATGAAGGGGCCGATGCCGTCACTTTGACGGTTGTTTTCTGAACTGTCTACTGCAGATGGCTGATGCAGCCATTAGTGCTTTACCGGAATTTTGGGGCGAGACTCTGGAGGAGTCTCAGCCCTCATAGCGCCCGACGCTCATGGGCTCCCCGCGGGGGTAGCCTCGGCTTGGGTTGTCGCTCTTGGGGTCGTTTGATTGTTGTGCAAAAACAGTCACAAATATATTTTTATCAGTTTAGAGATTTAATCTGATATGTAATTTGACTTAAGTATTAAAGATTAATTTAGTAATGCCTGGTTTTCGTACAAGAAAATAAAGAAACATGCACAAATAAATATTTTTAGGTAAAAAATAAACACACCCAAATAATTTTTTTTTTTTTTTTTCAGGTGTCTTATATTTGGCACAGATGGTTTATGGAATATGATATCTCCTGAAGGTGCAGTCAGTTTGGTGCAAGCCACTGAAAGGCATAATGAGGCAGCTTTAGTGGGGGGTAATGGGAACCAACCAAGAGATTGGCTAAATCCTTCTAAAAGTTTGGTTGATCATGCATTGGAAAGGTGATATATCATTTATTTGTATTAAATGACTATTTTATACTTATTTTACTTTGTTTTATATATTTGTATATGTATCTTGCTTTTTGTTACATCTCCAACATAAGTTTTTGTAGTGCTTCTCTGTGCTGGCACTAATATGCCAAAACAGTATAGACTTTTTTCACTAAAAATTAGTCTATTAGTCAAATGCCTATTATATAATTTATTATTAAATAAATTAGCACAGGCCTTATTGGGCTGCTAAGATTACACCATTATTAAATTGCATTTTTATTGCTTGAATCAATTTTTTTTTTATATGTTTTACTAGTCTAAAGGAACAAACAATTATATTTCAGTATACCCGTAAATAATAAGATTACATTTATCATAAAGACAAAATAAATAATAAATGATCTTTGATTTAATATCGTGCAACACAACCTTTCCTTAAAGCCTTTTAGATTGAAAAGTATCTGGTTGTAAATGTTCTATATATGGTTACAGGTGGTCAAATACCAGAATGCGGGCCGACAACACATCGGTAGTAACACTAATGCTGGATCCGCCGGGACCGCCGCGTGCGACGGTGCTGCGGTCCAAGAGCGGCACGCAGAAGCCGCAGATGACGGTGCCGCTCGCGCCGCCGCCTGTGCCGCCTGTAGCTCCGCCTAAGCACGACGACAAGGTCGAAACCTCTGAGGCTGAAGGCCGCCAAATGCCACAAAATGGATTAACGATTATGACGCGGTATTCCGACGTCGACAAACCGTCCAGTGACATCCCCGATAGAAACCCTCTCCCGCCTTGCGCCACGCTCGATGGCCGATTCTCAATTGGGGCGTCGGATGACGTGCAGCGGGAACGGAACGAAGCTGAGGACGAGGAACTCATGACAAACTACGGGAACCCGGCCGAGTCTTACTTCATGGCTCGCCTGCTCAACCGTCACCGTCTCGTTAATACGCTGTCCGAAGTCTACGAGGAGATCGTGCACGGTCGGCCCTGCGCTCTAACGCCGCGAGAGCCCTCTCCCCCCGCCACCGTTCTGCCTGACCTCGTCGAGAACAATCGCGCGCCTGACCCGCCACCCGATGCAGTAAGGAGCGATGACACACCCGCCGCCGAAGACCCAACTGCCGATGATGACGTCGGAATACAAATCAACGAGGTGTCTTCGAGTTCACCGACGGACGTGGTGGCAAGGCCTCGCGGTCGCAGACCCAAAGCCGAAATCAGAGTCGCGCCCGCTCCACCGCACGATCGCGTGCTGCGCTCCCAGGATGCGGAGCCGCACCGTCCCGTCACGCGACGGAGTGCCCCTCGCCCGCGGCACGTTGCAGCGCCGCCGCCGCCGCCCCCCGACCGCGTTGTCATTCTCAGCCGACGTGCTCCGCTCGCTGTTGCGCCGACTATAGTGCGCGTTGAGAGACCGCCCTCAGCGGCACCCGTCGATTCTCGACCGACACCACCGCGCAAGTTGCCGCCGGAACCTGCGTCTATTGATCCGGATGAACCGAGACGGGTCGTCGGTCGCGCGACGCGTTCGCAGCAAACGATGATGCCTACGACAGTGACGGTGACGCCGCTTGCGCAGAAAATAACCAGAAGCATCGGCAGCGTGGCGCGTGAACTGCGCGGCGCGGGGTCTTTGGGCGCACGGGCGGGAAACTGTGCGCGCGCCCCGGGGCCGGCGCGGCGGGCCCCGGCGGCGCGGCGGGAGGCGCGCTCGAAGGAGAACCTCGGCGGCGCGAGGGGCGCGCGCGGCCGCGAGCCGGCCGGGGTAGTGCGCCGCGCAGATAGCGCCGAGCACGAAGTGCACTCGACAACGGGCGAGCCGACGTGCGGACGGACGCGCGCGCTGCGGTCCCGCAACGACACCGAGCCGGTGGCGGGCGGTAAGCGCGCCCGACCGGACGCTTGCCCGCCGCCGGCCCCGCACAAGGCCGCCAAGCTCTCGGAACGGTGCGCGCGCTCGCTCAACAAGCGCGCCTCGGGCCCGTGGGCGCCGGCGCTCGCGCTGCGCAACCGCCTGCGCAAGAGACTCGCCAAGTAGCGAACCTTCGACCTATTATAGTATAATTTGTAGTTACCTGTGAGTGCGGGGATAACGGTGCCTTCAAGTACTGCCAAAGTACTGTTTAGACGTTTCATATTTTATATCGTCGACTGGCCTACGCCGGCTCCAGCTTTTGAAGATATATGAGAGTTCCAAAGATGACTGCATTGTTTACGGTTTAATTTCTGTTGTTATTTGTTTAATTTACTCTTATATATTAGAAATAGTAGACATTTTTTGTTTTAATAGTTGAATTCCGTAACTTCTCATATCATAAGAATGTTAACTGCCTAATATTACTACTCTATTTTATTATGTAGTGTATCATTATTTGCAAATCGGATAAAGATATTGACTGTTAAGGTCACACCTCACTATATGATAGATAATAGTACAAAAAGCATATTGACTACATACTTACCGTGTAAGCTTAATATGTGGACCAGGCAAAATAAACTATCTTTAATAGTTGTATTTATTAAATATATTACTATACATTGATACAGGTTGCATTTACGTTAAGAGAAACATGAAAATTTAATCTTCATGTATGTCAAGTTATGTCAGAGGCTACTGGTTTTGTTAGTTATAAATGTGGTAACATATTACTAACCTAGTGTATAGTATAAAATGACATAACTGAACAATTTATAACTTGTAATATTTTTATATGCTGTTAGCGAAAATTGTGTATGTATTTTCTTAAACCAAGAGTGCTTTTCTAAAAAAAAAAACTAAAATATAATATGTATGTACTAAAAATTGTACAGATATAGAATACTTTTTGTATAGAGGTGACCAAAATTTTCGTTAAATAATAACCATATGTAAATGTGACTTTTTAAAATTAAGTTATTCTTTTGGGAAAAGAAATGTTAGAATTACATAAGGCAGAAGTAAATAAGGTTTATTTACATGAATACATTTGGTAGATATTAGTAGAAACATAATATTTTATATATTAACGCAAATTTTTACAAACGTGACTACAGTCAGCTATGATAAGATTCTCTTACGTCTCCACTTAAATAACTTTTTTTATATATGTAAGCAAATGAAAAATTATGTGATGAATAAACCATTGATTTTTACAAGTGAAACCAAATGCAGTGCTTGTATGCAATATTGTTGATTTTGTGAAATATTCTTAATTATTATTGTGTGTGATGTGTGAACATTTAATAAGGAAAACTATACAAGACATACGATAACTTTATCAAACTACATATCTTACGATATCTCTTTATGCAAATCAATAAAGGTACACACAGCGTAGATCTTACTAGTTGGTAGTGTGGCTGGCTGCTGTGCCTCTGCGGTGTAGGTTCGATTCCCGCACTAGATGAACATTTGTGTTTGTCTTGAGTCTGGCTGTATTTATGTATGACACATATGTATTTTCAAAAACAAAGTAATATATAATATGTATTTGTATCTGTTGTCTGGTAACCATAACACAAGCTTTGCTTACTTTGCTTTTTTGGGCCAGACGGCGCTGTGTGTAATGTCTAAAAATATTTATTTATTTATAATGTTTTTTTTTTACTGAATCACACCGCAACGGAGTATCCAATTGCATTTGACACAGATAGTTGAACAGACGGAGGACATAGGTAACCCTGATCAAATATAATTTCATCGGCCTTTCCTACACAGGGATTTTAGTTACTTTGAAAACCTTTCGCCCCCAACTAGTTCTTCACTTTAGTTAACAAATTTTGCAAACTAAATCTTACTTTGGTATTACAAATGTCTACGTTAGTCACTTATAAATGTATGATTGACCCTTATTTATTCACTCTTATCTTGCTTTAATTATTAAAAATAATTTCTGGTCTTGGTCTGGATTATCATTATGTCATCGTATTGACACAGCCTAATCAATACGCTGCGAACAGGCACTTTCAGTGAACACGTTGGTTTTCAAAGTCCTATTCAATAGGGTTGAAAAAAACTGCTTGAGACAATGTTACAGAGAAATAAGGTTATTTGCATACAACTTAAAAAAAATATCTTCCTAACATCAGTACTTAAATTCTGTTATAAAAAAAAAACCCATACAACCTTCGGTGTCCTTTACTTCATTTCACACAGCATGGTGTGCGTGATACGAAACACTTTTTACTAAACTGCAGCCCTTGGAGAGCTCAGAGACGTAAGAATATGTAGTTTTGAATGGCGACCCTGAAATAAAATAAGTTTCCAAACAAAACCTTATTTTTAAAAAATTAGGTTGTTTTAGAATATGTATATCTTCACAGTTATATTCCGCAGGTAATCAGCTGTTTTTAATATAACTTAGTTGGAAAACAAGCTTACGGCCCGCCTGTTAAGCGGTAGCATATGGACGCTAGCAACAACAGGGGCATTACTCACGCTTGCCGACCCTTAAAAAATTTAATTACACTAAGCAATAGTTTCACTTTGAATAAATTTTCACACATTACAATGCAAAAAGGTATTTCTATTAAAACTAAGTATGGACTGAATATCTGTAAAGAAATCGGCTCCATGATGTATATATATATAAAAAATATACTATATGTATAGAAAATAATAATGTGCCTCATGTTACCGAAATAACATATGCATAAACAGTGCTCTTTATGAATTGAAATATGTATTTTTTATTAAAAATAAATCTTATGCGTTTTAATTTAGGTATAAAAAAAGAGGAATATATTATATAATGTGTTTAGGTTGTTCATATGGAAAACTATTATATTGCCCTTTTAGTTGATACTTCGACCAATTTAAAGGAAGTGGTGGAGGTAAAATGCAAATAAAGTGCGAGGCGTCTACGGTGGTCGAAATACTTCTAAAAGAGCGATATTGAATCCTGTCTTAAAAAGTGAAATTAAACAAACCGTGACCGTTCCAGAAATGAACAATCTTTGTTAAGTTTTTAAGTAAAAGTGACTAAGTTTAAGTTACTTTGGGATACTTATTAATGTAACTGTTGAAGGGTAAAAATGCCTTGATGTGCTAATGGATTGGTATGAGGTTGTGGCAAACATATTTGCCAATATTATTAATGAGAAGCTAAACAAATTAAAACTATACATATTAATTGAAGATAAAAGTTTATTGTAGATTTTATTTTTTGAATTGATTAAAGTTTGTATGAAATAGCTTGTGGTTTTCTTTTGTTTTGGATAAGTTGTTTGGAATTGAATATGGAAGGGAGGATGGGCAAATTGTTCCGAAGAAAAGTCTGCCTCCAGTTCGGTTGGCTATATATCACAAAGTATGTGCTACAGTAAAAGTTTTTAGGGTTCCGTAGTCAACAAGGAACCCTTATAGTTTCGCCATGTCCGTCGCGTCCGTCCGTCCGTCTGTCCGCAGCTTACCTCATTACCTCAGAGACCATTATTATACTAGAAAAATGTAATTTGGCATGGGCACACATATTATTTTGGCCGACAAAGTGGTAAAAAAAAACCTTTTTTGGGGTACCTCCCCTACACGTAAAGTGGGGATAAATATTTTTTTCTTATCTACACCATAGTGTGTAACATTATAGAAGAATAAAATTATAACATTCTAAATACTAATATTAACTAAATCAATATCAATTTCGAGTTCGAATAACGCATTGGGCTAGGCGGGCGGTACAGGGTACAGGGGCCTGGCGACAGCGAATCGAAGTAACAAATCCAGCGAGTGGCAGCTGCGCTCATAGGGCATGCTGTTCAGATGTGTGCCCCGAACTAACTATACCTAGATAAGTTTGTTTAAATGTTTAGTTTTCAATTGATATGAGTATGGTATCGTTTGCAAAACTTTAAATTCCATAAAATACTGACCCTCTTTTTTTTTTTTTTTTAAATTTCAGTTACTATACGGTTACTACGAAACCCTACACTGCGCGTAAACCCACACGCACTTGGCCGGTTTTTTTTATTCCCTGCAATATTTTTGTACTTTATTTTAGCTGTAATTTCAGCTTTGTACATAGCTTTTATAGTCTTTGAATAAAATGTCTGTAACATACCTACGGCCGGATAGACATTGTGACACTAAATGGCTTCCTTGTTTGACTTCGGAATCCTAAAATCATGGTGGAGAGGAATGTCGCTGAAAGTTTTCCTCCGACATTTTTGAGATACCTATTAATTTTAAAGTGTGTCGCTAACGATTTTTTTTTTGAATCGAGCGAAAATGCTCTATTGATCCCTCAGTTCAATGTATGTTTACCGTCATTTTTAATTACACCACAAATCTATATAGCAGTTCAAATAAGAGACCCTTTTTTCTTAGAATCGATGCAAGGACAACAGGATTGCATAATGCAAAAACCCCATTAATTGAGGTCCTATAATTCCAGAACACCTTTTTCCATCTCCAAGAGCAGTGGGATCTATGGTGTTGCCATCTCCCGCGATTTTCAGTTTAGAGATTAGGTTGAAAGCAAGGTGAAGCTAGCCTCTAAGAAACATGAAGCACTCAACAGAGCGAAGCAGAACTTTACCTCGGGACAGAGGTTGCTGTTTTAAAAGTAGCAAGTTCGGCCCCATATGGAGTACTGCTGTCATCCCTGGGCGGGTGCACCCGAATACCAGCTTGGCCTTTTCGTCTCGGTTCAACGATGGCTGGCAACGATCCTAAATTCATAATCCGCCCCTTCTAAGGAGAGAGTTTGCCTCTCTGTGTGAGTTCTTCCGCTTACAAACGTATTCCATTATATGTGATATATATTATGAGAAATTAATCGAAAAAATGCCAACGGCTACTTTCTTTCATCGCTACTATCGGAGGTGTTTCCTCCTGCGAACGCTTACGTAATGGCTCGCTGCCAAGGTTTTCTCTAAAGACGTGGGGTTGGTTTGAGGTTCTGAAAGAACGAAGTAATAAGATTTTATAAGGGTCGGCAACGCGCGATTGTCGCCTCTGGTGTTGCAAGCATCCGTAGGTAGGTTGCGGTGACCGCTTACCATCAGGTTAGCTTATTTGCCAAACAAAAAAAAGGATTACCTAGACCGTGGTGTCTGGACGGACAGATTTACTGATGACAATATTATGTTAAAATAATTTTTTGTGCATGATTTAAGCGTCACTCATCTTAAATGATCTGTAGCAGTCGGGAATGGTCTTAGTTTGTCTCATGTCACCACCTAGCTGCAAAAAACAATGCATATGATTGTATTTTGGTTACATATTTATTATGGCATTATTTTTTGCATTCGCATTATTTATAGCGAAAATTAATATGTAAAATTTGTTTTTTCGCTTTAGAATTCCACTATATCAGAGAAATGCGTTTTTTCCTAGCTACTGGTTGTAGGCTGCTCAGGGACCATTCATTTAATACATCACGCGCTTAGGGAGGAGGGGCCGGTGGGCATGCAAAATGTGACAAAGGCAAATACTTCATACTAAAATTGGGAATAACTCGTAACAAGGGGAAGGAGGGGTCTAAAATTACGGAAATTTACAACTACACGAGGAATAACTTTTGCGGCGGTGCTACTTGCACTTTGCTGCGAAAATTTGGGATTACGGGACATAAGGCGACCGAGCCGAGAAGATCGCGGCTTGCTGGCTGAGCTTTATCCGCGCAAAACTGCATGCCAAAAAACACATTTGTAAATTTAAACTACAGCTGATGTCTCCGAAAATCGGTCGGGATGTCATGAATATTTCGCTGCAATTTGGATCCCGAATAAAGGCTGATTAAGGGATAACTCGTTTGAACTAGGAGCCGACCCATCGAAGACAACTCTAATTTTTCCTACTTTGAAGACAGCATGGTGAGGAATGAAGAAGTGACAGACATATGGCTTGAAGCTTGGTACTCCTGCATGAACTGCAAATACTTCTGTCGGAAGACAGGGTTGCGCCTCGTACGCCTCTCCATGAAAATTAACCATCCTGGAGTGGCCGAGAGCAGGCCGGTTCGGCAAGAAGGGGAGCCGAGTGGAGAATTGACCAGTCGAAAATCGACCGGTATTATTCACAAAAAGGGCCTCACACTCTTCTTTAGCCGGGTCAGACCTAAAAATTACAGGAGGCTCTTCTACTTCCCAAAAGCGCTGAACTGCATCAGCAAGAGACACACCGAGAAGCCAATCAGGTTCAGTCTGAAGAGGAGCACAAACTGGAAGTGCTGGGCACATTATGGCATGACCAAAATCTATGGGAAGTGCCACCAAACCACTGGCCTGAAGAAGCTTAGCCGGTCCTAAGTTGCATTGGCCCCGAAAATCAGCACCGAGGAGTAGTATCGGCTGCCAATTGGCAACATAAGGCGGACGCTTCATAATATAAAGGGCCTGAAGGTGTCTCGACCTATTAAATTGAGCCGGATAATACCCCAACCTCGGGTACTCTGCAATAGGCGGCGAATACCTTCTGTATCCGGTGAGCGCTTCCTGTCCAAACAATAAGGACTCTTGAGATATGGGGGGGAGGAGGGCGCAAAACTTACTTTTTGCAACTTAGGAGGGGTCAAAGGCGCTCGAATTTGAAGGCGACCTCCACCCGAGGCAGGACGTGCACGAGGGGGAGAGCGAGGTAAAGGGGGGGAAGAGCAAGATGAATAGGGGGGAAAGCGAGGTGTAGAAGAGGGGGGAGAGCCACTGTAACTAACCTGCGAAAGGGCCTCAGTTATAAAATTACGCTCAGAGGGTGCAAACTACCCTTGTTTAATCTACATAATAACCAATAGTGACGATCCCCACAAGCATCATATAAATCACCAATGACTTTAAAATTGCAGGGCACTGTTTTAATAACCCTCGAAATTGAAGGGCGAGGTGCAGGGGCCCTTTCTTTAGGCCGTTGACGTGGTGTTTGTCAAGCTCTGCGTGGAGGTGACTGAAGAGAGCAGCGGGGGGGTGGGGACTGAAGGAAGGCTCTCATTCCTTCGACACTCATCTTCAAGAAATTTCTCCATAATGGAGAAGGTAGAGATAATGGAAGTCGATTCACTGCTGGTAGAGGGCCAAATGGACAAGAAGAAAGGACAGTTTCTTATCTACTGGCAGTCCATTAACTGCAACCATCATAGTGTTAAGCAGCTCTCGCCGCACGTTTGCTACTCTGAAGTGGTAGGCAACTGCAATAATGCGCTGACAAATGATTGAGCAATTTGCTTAATATTGTCATACCTTCTAAACAATAAATCCGGACCGGTTTAATAATCCGGCATCATCCTGAAACAAATTGTGACAATGACATATGACTCTTCAGCGATTGATCCCAGCAAATATGACAACTTTTGGGAAGCGGTTAGATCAGACCTATTATGTTTTTTTTATACCACTAAGGTGGAAAACAAGCACAGGGTCCGCCTGATGGTAGGCGGTCACCGTGGCCTATGGATGCTAGTAACACCAGGGGTATCACTCGCGCGTTGCCGACCCTTCAAAAGTCTAATAACTTCTTTCTTGAAGAACCCCATACTGTAGTCCTTAGAGAAAACCTTGGCAGGGAGCTCATTCCACAACTCAAGCGTTCGCGGGAGGAAGTTTCGCTGAAACCGTACTTTACGCGACCATTTCGGTTCTTAAGTGTAAGGATGAATTCCCTGCCGATGGCGAGCGGTGCGATGATAGAAAGTAGTAGCCGTGGCCATCACTTCAAACAATTCCTCAGAACACGTCCCATTGTACAAGCGGCAGAACACACACAGGGAGGCAAAGTCTCTCCTCAGACTTTAGGGATCTATACGACAAGTGAGTTTGTGATCGTCGATAAATCTCACAGCCCGTCGTTAAACCGAGTCAAAAGGGCCAAGCTTGTATCCGGATGCACCTGCCCAGAGATGGCAGCAGTACTCCATATGGGGCTGAACTTGCGACTTGTAAAGCAACAACCTCTGCCCCGACATGAAGTACTGCCTCGCTCTGTTGAGTACACCTAGTTTTTTGGACGCCAGCTTCACCTTGTCTTGCAAATGATCTCGGAACTGAACATCGCTGGAGATGTCGACACCAAGGATCCCAATACTCTTGGAGATGGAGAGGGGAGTGTTCTGGAATTGTGGGACTACAGTGAATGGGATTTTCTTAGCGGTGAACACGCACACTTGTGTCTTTGTAGGGTTGAATCGGACCAAGTTAACCCGCACCCAGTCAGAGACCTTGGACAGTGTGATCTCGATTTGAGACACAAGTTCTCCGCGATTTTCTTCCACATCAGAACGAGGGATGTTTGCACGACCCGTGTAATACGCGTCTCCACCCAAGCAACACAAACTCTGTATAATAGAAAAACCTAAAGCCAGTTCATGTCTCCAAGTCTAACAAAAGAAACATAACGGCTTCCGGAAAGGATATATTCTGTTTAAAATAATTTAACAAACTTAATTATTCTTAAAGTTGTATAGTGCTCTAGATTATATTTATTACTAAGCAATGAGTTGTAATAAATAATTAATATATTCTCCTTTAAAACTTTTGTTGCAGCTTACGAATTTGTTACAGCAACAATCCTTTGAAAACCTTTGCAAAATTCTTTAATATAACTGTCCAATAAATAAGAACATTTTAAAGAGTTATAACTATTTAAAGGAAAAAGTTAATGCTCTTTTGATGCCAGCTGTACGTAAGCATTTATAAAATAATTAGTAAAGCCTTTCCTCCAAATCCTTCATAAAAGCTTTAGCTATATAGTAGTATTATTTAATTAGCCCTACTATTTATTAGTTTCTTAAATTATTTTTGCGAACTGTGCAAATGTATCGTAAATCTTGGAGAAAACTTAAAAGAACTGGTGGTTTCAAACGGGAAGTGCAAAAAAAATATAGAAATATCACCAATTATGTAAATAGTCAAGTTTTACTAGCGAGCCTCTAATGAGCTGTATAATAGCACGTGTTTTATCGCTCATAATGCTTTTAGCATTACTACATACTCTCTTAACACTGCGATGCAACCTATCCCCTTAAGAAACTAATTTATACGGCAACAAACTGTCCTCAAGCTGTTTCTTCAAGTTTTATCAAACTGATAGCACTTCAACGTATGTTTAAAATGTCTAAAGCTTGTGAGGAAACTGCAACCATTTGCTTTTATTTCCATAATATTACGATTTAATTTTTATATTTTCAGAATGCTTAAAATAACACTAAGTCTATTTAACGTGACATTTAAGTCCTTAATTTTTACCAAAATTGTTTACTAAAAATAAGAATATCCTTAAGAAAATACAGAAGTATGTTTTGATTTTATCGTATTTTAATATATTCATACATTAAATAGCCCTCATATCGTGGGTGCGTGAAATATCAATTAATAATATGTATATACTTTCACAATAAACTGATATCCGCAACCATATTTCACAATTATCTACTGAAAGAGAAGCAAAAATTTCATTCCCAATTATAATTTTTCCTGCACGTCGACAACCATTACACAAACTTTTAACTTAATACTGAATAACTCTAGTTGTTAATTAAAACAGTGTAAATAATACAAACATTTGCAGATGCTAATATTTTACGCTTATAAATATCTCAGACTGAGTAAGCGCTATACAACAGACATATTTTAGGTCAAAAGCAGATTTGTCAGCCTTTATCAAGCACTTACAATTCCGTTATACAACAGTTGTAATTCTATAAAACAATCACTCTAAAACCAAAGTCTGTATAATTTGGGGCCCAAATTGCACTTATAAGAGCTGGCATAGCGATTATACAGACTTCTTACAGCCTTTTTATACAGGCTTGGGATGGAGCAAATTCTGTTGTACATCTATTAAACAGCTTCATTGTGTTACTTGGGCAGTACTGTCATCTGCATAGCATTGCGTGTTGTTGATGTCTAACATATCGTTGATATGCAGAAGAAACAGCGTAGGAGACATCACAGAGCCTTGCGGTGTCAAATAGAACTTGGATCCATAGTTTGATACCTTATTTCTCATTTGTAGCGTTTTCGGGGTCAAAAGTAGATAGTAAAAACTTCTAAAGTCATAAAATAACATTAATTTATAAATATAAATTTGGAAAATCCAAAAGTGCACGCCTCAGAGCGGTCATTTACATTTTAAAAATTTTTTTTTAAATAAAATAACAAATAAGGTGAGGAAAAAATATACTATAAAATAAAAATAAAATATATATATATATAGATATACAGTATACAGTGGTATATTAGTTTTTTATAAATTATAATTAAACGACAGTACTTAGAACGCTAATATTAACTAGGAATCAGCACAGTGTAATACTTTATATATTAAAAACAAAAGTATTCCGGTAAGATGAATTTTTCGACCAATTTCTCTGCCACATACATGGTCACATAAACACAGACTCACGGACGTCCAAGAATGATTAGTTTTAATGTTATTATTTATAATATTAAACAAATTAATTGTTTATAAAATGTACCATATGTGCTAGACAGATTATTTAACTTCATATTAGTGCACTCATATTATCCTGTAAGTGTTAATAATTAAAAAAAAACGTCATTTAAGTTTCGAAAGACTGGGTTTTTTGACATGTCGAGAGTAGAGCACTACCTCACCGCTCCGCTTATGAGGCGTGCAATATTAAATAAGTGCTACTGCTTATCTACGGACATTGCAACATTTTCATCACGAAATGAAAGTATTGTTGATTAACAGTGTTCTTGAAGTGTAATATTAATTATTAGTGCGCTTGCAAGTTGAATGTGATTGTGTATCATGTTTCTCGTCTCAATTTTGACGCGCCTTAGAAAAAATATGCTAGAGTGCGTGTACACTGAGTTTTTTTCACTTACATGCCTAAAAACTGCAGATGAAAAAAGTAAATCTACTACCTAAGGTATACATAGTTAAAAATGATGACTAAATTTGCTGAAGGATAGCGTAAGGCATGCTACCTATTTATTTTAATGATCCTTCACTCAATCAAGCACTTCGATTAAAAAAAATATACAAGCGCTATTTTAATACAAATACAACACTTTAACAAGGTGATAAAGTGTTATTTTGCATGATGATTATGTCTTTATATGTTATTAGTTTTAAACAAGGAGTATGTCTATTTCACTTTTATATGTAGTGAAGAGATTCATATATGTGATTGATTAAAGAAACATACATTCCTCATGATTTTAGTCAACTTACGGTAAAAAATGGTTTTCTTTGTGTAGTTTCAATTATGTTACAGTTAAATGAGACATTAAAAGCTACTTCAAAAACTAGAGATTTAAATAAACCAACGAAAGATCAAACAACGCCACACCTTATGTTGGCCTATGTAGGCTGCTATACAGATATGCCAAATTTCATAAGTGTCTGTTTGGAGTTTCTTTCGAGAACACGATCAGAAATGAAGTAATCCGACGAAGATATAAAGTCAGCAATATAGCCCACAGAATAAGCTAGCTAAAGTAGCAATTGGCAGGTCTTATTTTGCCGCACAATCGATGCCCGTTTGGGCAGAAAAGCCTTAGAGTGGAGATCACGGATTGGTAATTGCAGCGTGAGTCATCCTCTAGACAGGTCGACCTGTAAAAAGTAGCCAGAAGTGGACGGATAAGAAAGGCTCTTTGCCTTTCTCCACTCACTAGGTGTATTGGCGACCATTAGAATAGGCATATGTCGAGAAGTGGACTGGTAAAGGCTGATTGATTGACTGATGTATGCATATATGTATGTACGAGTATGTATGCATGCATATATGCATGCTTATATGTATGTATGTTTGTCCACGTATTTCTCAAAAACTAGTGATTGGATTATCAAATTATTTTTCCCAAAAAATCGATTGAGTATTTTTTAAGATAAGTTATTAAGTACATGTTTAGATGTACCAATCATTAGAAATACAAATTGTCGGTTTAACGGCGCAATTCTAACGCGGAACTTATTGTGTATATATTACCTGATTATCAACTGATTTTATACAAGGTAGCAAACAAGCAAACGGCCCAGCTTTTTATGTCATTGTGGGTTATTCGCCGACTGCGACGTCAATTCGAAGGCATTGCTCACACATTGGTGACCATTTTAACTGTAATCACTCCTTTCTTGAAGAACACCATACTTTGTAATTAATAAGAATGATCCCCTGCTGACTTATGTATGTCCAAGCACCAACTAAAAATTTAAAGATAAAAAAAAATGAAAAGGGCACAACAACCGTTTGGCTGTTAAACCTGTGTGACAGACGACTGACGGACAGACGGAAAAGTGATTGGCAGCAATAGCAAGGACAGCGTTGGACCGTTCGGGTATGGAACCCTAAAAAATGATGTCATGAAATTATTCTTCCAAATACACTATGTGTCAACTCGGATTTTTGTAATACTAATCTAGTAATACCTTGAAATACTAATGCCCTACGTTAAAAGTACCATAAACTAAGTTTTAATTGTTTTCCCGTACTATAAATTAATACCATTTTGCTCTTGTTTTCCTGCGATCCCACCCAATCCTTCTACCTTAATTACTCACGCTCAGAAGCAGGTAAAATAATGAAAGATAGAATAATTACTTGTGCCGTACCCGTGCATGTAATCACCGCTGCCCTACCTTGGATTCAACTCTAGCTACACTCTAGCTACAGCCCTGTCTGGGCACAGGTAGGTATATGGTCAACAGTGGGCTGCTATAGGCTGATTGATTATTATCAATTGAACAAGGCTCACAGTCACCTATACCTAACTCCAAAACTAAAAAAAGTAAGTCAGAAATAAGTCCCCAGAAGGCGGTGGAATTTTTGGGTTCAGTCATTTTTTTTTTAATACCACTAAGGTGGCAAACAAGCTTACGGTCCGCCTAATGGTGAGCGGACTCCGCAGCCTACGTCAAGTTCTTTCTGCCATTTAGTTTGTTTATATTTATTAAAACAAGTTAGAAAGAGACAAGAGACTGCAGGTTCGCTTCGTCTCTGTCACCCTTTTACAACTATTGTTTTTCACAACTGGCTAGGAAATGCGATATACAGTTCTCTATCTATGGGTTCAGTAATCTAAGTAATGACCTTATCAAAGTATTTTATTAGTTTTTGCTGTAAAACGATCATACATAATTTTGATTGTGGTTTCTGGGACTATGTATGAAGTCCTAAAAATTGAGTTGAATCAAAATTTGCATAGCCTTTTTTGGATAGGTTGTACATTATAAATACCCAATAGTTTAAAATTATTGTCAAATGGAGAAAAAAAAATGTAGCCAGAGAATTGAAAAACACTTTTAAAAAGCAAATATTATCACCATCGGCGCCGCAATAGCGTAGTTTTATATTTAGATTTTTGGAATTATAGTTGTTACTCCAATTCTAATGCAAAATTGAACTACACTAAAGAACCTAATTTCTTTATTCTTTAATCCTACAATTTCTTTTTTCCACGGTTGGCTAATGGAAAATGGCCATTGTATACCAACAAAATATGTGCAAAACTAAAAAAAAAATGTCTACTCCAACAAGCAAGTGGTTAGTATTGGTACCAAAGATACGACAGTTATGAAACCACAACCTACAGCGCTGTCCGTACATATGGCTGCCCATAGCCAGGTAAATTTTTTCTATAACAATGCGGAAGTTCTCTTACGTCCCCTAACCATGAATGAACCAACCCATCTAGTTTTTGTAAGCCCCCGTCCTATATGAGACCCTTCCGTTCTCCCTGTTAACACAACTCGGCTAGCTTATAGTTCGGGCGCGCGCTAGCAGTCTGCCGGCCCCGCTTGATAGTCAGTTTTGCGTCGATCGCAATATTAATCGGATCTAACTGTTTATTATTTATGTGAATTCGTGTTTAGTGTTAATTTTATTTGTGTAAAATGTCGTTATTTTAAAGCAATGTTAAAGTACACACACGTATGTAAATAAGGTTAAAAATAGTGCGGCACTGAGGTGTTAAAAAACGCGGGAAAGTGGTGTCGGTTTGCGTTCGGTTTATCGATCGATGTTTAGGAAGGACGGTGCCACTGCATTGCATTTTGTTTATGCGGTTGTTTACTTATCGGTTTGCGTATACATATATTGGAAATATAAATAGTTATTTATCAGCAGGTTTCAGATTACTGTGGTTAGTTTACGAAACAATGTTCCGTTCATGGCGAACAACATTTAAATTGGCGTTGATTGTGAATCTAATATTACTTATGTAAACTAAAATATGTCCATAGGTATACATGTATATGTACTGTAGGTTCTTTTTTAGTAAGCATGTTCTAGAATTTAGCAAGAAGAGATATCCTTAGAGCGCGTTCGTTCTGGGATGCAGAATCATTATTTTCATTACTTTTGCCACCTGTCATCCGTTCGTTTAGCATTGGAATCAAAAGTATCAAAATTTTAGTATCATCTGGGACAAACTGTCATGCGTTCGTTTACGATATTTTTGTTATTTTTGTCACTTTTGCCACCGAAAAATGAAACTTTAGACCCATGTCTGGAGGTGGGGTTTTTGTGTTAATCTGTCAAACTGCCTATACATATTCATTGTTTGTGGTAGTGTGTGTGTGTTTTATCGTAGTGTGTGTACGTCAAGCGTTCGTTTTGCAGGTTTTGTAACCAAAAAATTTGTTAGTAACGTTTCAAAGCTAAACGAACGGTAGGTGTCGGTGGCAAAACTGTCGTTATCAAAAGTGTGAAAAGTATCATTCGTGGGAACTCTTAATCCCAGAACGAACGCGCCCTTAGTAGCCTCTTCTTCTTCCAGAACAGTCGAAACAGTAAAAAAAAATTTAGCTTGTCGTTTTTTATTTATATACCTATATGTAGCTTTGATGATATATAGAAAATAAAAATACTCTCGTAGCCTTTTTAGCTCACTGATTATGCCAAATAGGCACTTAACATTCCTTGTTACGTAGTTGGTATACTGGTATACGTACCAAACAACCAATCCGACCAGTTTTTCCGCATGTTTATTATTTGGGCAAAAAATAGCTAGCAGATCGTTGCCTGTAAAGTACTTACCTACTTTATACAAAAGAAAATGTACTTATACGATTAGGCGTTTATGCCCGTTCTTCCGATACCGATGGGCGAATTTTTTAGTGTCCCTTAAAGTTCATAGCATTCTCATGTGGTAGACTGTAGTTCTACTGTTTTGCCACGGGTTCAGAAAAGTTTGTTGCACTATATCTTTATGGCCGGTCACAAAATAAAGAATAGTTTAGTTTGAAATTTTGAGATTGAACTAGGCACATTAGTTTGAAATTGTTCACATGGGTTTTTCATACATTTTTACCAATTTTTAGGGTTCCGTACATCAAAAGGAAAAAAGATACCCTTATAGGATCACTTTGTTGTCCGTCTGTCTGTCTGTCTGTCTGTCAAGACCCTTTTTCTCAGGAACGCGTGAAAGTATCCAGTTGAAATTACTATCATATACTAAGGTCTACAAGTCCTTTGAAGCTGTAAAAAAATCAAGGTTCCTAAAAATACGGCCGAAATACGGCCATTTTTGTCGCATATTTCGGAATTCACAAATAAATCAAAACCTGTGGGTTATTTCCCGTTGTGCTATAATCATGAAATTTGACACAAGGCAAGGTCTTACTTCGCAAATATAGGAAAAAATCTAAAAACTGATAATTAAGGCATTAACTTTTAAGACATGATCTCATGATGGAAGAACCATCTACATAAATAAGTTTGTACGGAACCCTCAGTGTGCGAGCCAGACTCGCATTCAGTCGTTTTTTAGACTTCGTACGAATACCTACAGAACCTACCTAATGTAATTCAAACAATTGTGTTAATTATCTTGAGTGCGTAAGCAATTAAAGTTAAATTTTTACCATGCTAACTAAAAAGATATATACCGGCCAAGTTCGAATCGGACTCTCAGAACTATGGTGCCGCATCATCAGCACACGGAATAATACCAGCATCAGCATAGTTATAACGGAGTCAAGGTAAATGATATAGCTCGGAGTTGAAACCAAAAACTTTGGATTTTAACTTGTTCATAACTACTACGCTACCCAACACCGTCGCCTTCGCTACTGTCGAGATCCAATAAGCCATGGACTGATTTAGGGTTTATACGTGGTTCTTTGGAGATGGCAGCAGTACTCTATATGGGGTCGAACTTGCGAATTGCTGGCAGGGCGGGTGGACGGGCCCCGATCCCCCTCTGCAGTAGGAGCCGGGTCCACTCCGGTCTCCTTCTCCGGCACGACTACTACTGCAGAGACTTTACAGGTTAGCGGATCGGCCTCCCAGGGCGGAGATTAAGTGATCCCTGGGTTCGGGAACCAGCCTTCAGCCATTTCATCAGGTCTCCCTGACCGCCGTACCAGTACGCCGAGTAATAACAGCAACAAGCACCGCCGGTATTCCGCTGTCCGCGCAGCGAATCCTTAAAGAGCTCTGGCAACCTTACTCACCGCCAGGAACACAACACTACTCAACGGAACTCGTCGTGCGCGAGTCCGACTCGCACTTGGCAGTTTTTTTTTTCTACTTATGAGTTGACCATTAAGTTAATAAAACCTTTTTAACAAAAAAAAAAACAAAGATGCACTAAAAAGGTAAAAATAATTACGTATTTCCGAAAATCTGATCTGAATTACAGTGTTGAAGCCGGTTGTTTTTTGTTAAAAAGTTTTCAAAAAATTAATATTGACGTGTTTTTAGAAAATCATCCACTAGAGGGCAAAATAATCGTTATTTTTTTTTTAATGAGACCTTAGATATTTTTGTAGGTAAACCCTAAAAAGTCAAAAGATTTTTTTATCAAAACTCTACGCGGATGAAGTCAAGAAGTATATCTATATGTACAATGTTATTTATTAGACACAATTATGTCAGGCAACCATTTCCAATATTATTATTAGCCATGGTTTCGCGATGAGATAGGGCTTGACAAAGCATTGGTCACGGTGTCCACCGGTCACGGTCCAGATACCTGATGACGTTAGAGAAACCTTATGCCTTTATGTCGACATTATAGTTACATTCACTGTATACTTTGTAGCTAACAGCCCTATTGTATGTAACACGGTACTGCGCAGGCGAACAGTATAACCGACAACACAAACGTAGGTATCATCCATTGTTAACTACTACTTTGAACACTGACTTACTACCTACCTAAAATATATAATACTAGCTGACGGGGTAGACGCTGTCCTGCATGATACCGACTGCAGCGCCATCTGCCGGGCTGATTTGTGAATCTAAACCATCCAAGGCGCCACTAAACCGCATACAAAAAAAATCATTCAAATCGGTCCAGCCGTTTAGGAGGAGTACAGTGACATACACACGTACAGTAGAATTATATATGTAAAAAAGATGAAAAGATCAATGAGAAACATTTCTAGTGACTTTGGTAGTTAAAAAAAGCAACGAGAGAAACCTGTTTAGTGTTTCGAGGTTTGTCTAGTTTGCAATTTATGCTTCGAAACTTATTTTGTTACTTACAATCACTAGCTAACCTGGCTGGCGTGGTTCTGCCCTAACCGTTGCTTCCATCCTTCGTCACTATTGCTTCGTATTTGCTTTGGGTTCTTGCTGATTTTTTCTTTTTGCTGAGATCCTTAGAAACACCTTGCGAAAGGACCCTTAAGAGCTCAGCAAATAGAAAAATTCAGTAAGAACCCAAAGCGAATACGAAGCAATAAGAATTATTGTGGATATCTGAAGATATTGTGATCTTCCCATAAAACTTGATTTCACAATGCTTTAGGTTTATTACGAAATAAGCTCCCTGTCGAGGTTTTCTTTTTTTTATACCACTAAGTTGGCAAACAAGCTTACGGTCTTAGAACTACAGTATGGGATTCTTCAAGAAAAAATTTATTAGATTTTTGAAGAGTCAGCAATGCGCAAGTGATGCCTCCGTTGTTGCAGGC
The DNA here is from genome assembly GCA_946406115.1 of Apoda limacodes. Taxonomy (NCBI): domain Eukaryota; kingdom Metazoa; phylum Arthropoda; class Insecta; order Lepidoptera; family Limacodidae; genus Apoda; species Apoda limacodes. The sequence continues at coordinate 19,044,785 of OX291559.1, forward strand.
GTCCATCCATAGGCTGCAGCAACCGCGGACAGGCGCACCGTAAGCTTGTTTGCCACCTGAGTGTTATAAAATAAATTGTGTTTGATTTATCGTGGTTTTAAACTTAAAAAAAAACAAATACGGAGTACGTTCTGAAGTCAAAATCTGCTAGGGACGTAGAGGACGTGCTTTTACTAGAAGGCCAACATCGACCAAATTACCAAAGAGTCCAAACCATACTAGAGTACCATAGTATAAAAAATATCGATGCATAAGCCTTTGATTTTACTTAACGACTGTTGTCATACAACAGACGCAGAGGCCAGAGAGTTTAAAGTGCACGTAGAAGCTAAGAAAAATTCACCCTAGAGCCGTCACCCATCCAATGACTAACCACGTCGGACATTGCTTAACTTAGAATAAATATCGTATCCGATCGACGATGCTTGATGGGCCAGGATCTCCTCATCTATAAGTTTTTATATAATTGGCTATCGAAGAAGCGTAGTTTCCGTGGTTATACCCCAGTTCATGGGTCCGCGAAAGTAATAGCGCTACAGCCGTTGGTTTTGTGTGCGACATAACCTCAGTTACGCGATTTCTTTTAACGCTCATTACTCTGTAATGCCACTATGTTTTTTATGGGATAAGTATCTTTTCCTTACGTTGAGATTCGTAAGATCTATAACTAGTTTTTGCCAGCGACTTCGCTTGCAAGATGGTAGGCTATTACTAAAACCATCTTCAAAAATCGCTACAAGTACACATGTTGAAAACTTACCATAGTTCTTTGCCATAACTACGTATAGGTATAGATAAGAATTTTGGCAGACTTAGAAATTTAACCATTTATATCTACAGTGCTTTGTTTGTCAAAGCAGTTACATACATATATGCCAATATAGGTAATAAAAACATTTAGATTAAGAAATTATATTAAATATAATAGCCCCACTTATTTATAAAGGTTATGGGGCTAAATAACATCACACTACGATCCTTAGAAGCCGAACAAGAAAAAAAGAAGTCAGAAAGGATGCTAAGCGAAAACGAAGTTATAGCGCGGGCGAGCGAAACTATGGGGGATGGCGCTTTGCGAAATGTTTTTTGCACTAAAACCACTTTTGTTGAGAAAGGTTTTAAGATATATATCTTCACGCTATACTACCCTGAAAAGCGGAGCAGTCGGTGAATCTGGAGAAATTCTTGCTGTTCATAAATCTCTATAAGTATTATGTCTCAATTTTCCTAAGCTTCAACAGTTTTGTGGTTACCCTACAAATAGAAAACTCCAGCTATGTCTCAGGCGCAGTGCAGTGGCATCGTATTCTAATCTTAGATCGACGCAATCTTTAAAATAACATGTGCATTTAGTTAAGAGAAGCTATTTAGGTAGTGTACTATTTGACATAGATACATAAAAATTATATCGACATTTATATGTAGTGTAAGGACGCGAAATGTGATATGAATTCCAAAGATAGTTTGTAATATATATTGCAGAGTTTACAGCTTACTTGTGTGAAGCGGATCAATTTGAGATTAGTGGAGATTGTTGGAACAGAAAACAATATGGGTGAGTATTTATTTACTTACATGTAATGTGTGTGTGTAAATATTTGAACGGTGAAGAGCCGACACACAAATGTATGTATATGTATTACGTGGCTACATATTGACTACTTCAATTGGTTAATGTATCAATCTTTTTCTCTTTACAACATTTTGATTTACTTTTTAGGGTTCGGTACCCAAAGGGCAAAGCAAAGCTTTTATTACCATCATTCTGATGTCAACCTGTCTGTCTGAGTATGTCTGGTCACGGGCCTTGAGCTTGTAAACGGAATGAGTTACAGACCTGAAACCGAATATTTTCATTGTGATTTCAATTTTAATATGTTTTAGTTCATTAAATATAAAAAAAAAAATATTATATATGTATGTACATATATAAATAAATAAATAAATTAATATTTTTGGACATTACACACAGCGCCGTCTGGCCCCAAAGTAAGCAAAGCTAGTGTTATGGATACCAAGACAACGGATACAAATACATGTATAGATTACTTTTTTTTTGTAAATACATACATATCATACATAAATACACCCAGACTCAAGACATATTCAAATGTTTATGACATAAATGTTTGTCCAGTGCGGGAATCGAACCCGCACCCTCTGCACAGCAGCCGGTCATACTACCAACCAGGCTGCGGGGGAGTCAAATATATGTCATTGTTTAGAGGAAAGTTAAAAAAAGAAGGTAAAAAAGTTTTTTTTTTAGTTTGTTTGATATCTTCAAACCTGAAAAATTAGGGGTCGTCAAAGTGATCAGTTTTAGTGTAATTTTTATAAAATAAAAATTTATCAAGAAAATTAAAAACTACTATTCTTCATTTAAATGTTGATTATTATTATGTAGCCTATCTTGGACTTTTAAAATCTTTCGAACTTGTAGTGGCGTACCTATATTTTTCAATCACAGGCAGAAACATGGAAGATTGAATATTTCTATTGCACTCCCGAGTCTAGAGCGAATAAAACACTTAAAAAAACCTTTTGCAACAAAAAAAAAAACCGACAAAAAAGTAAAAAAATAAATAAACCATTTTAGTGTTACTCAGATTTTTAAGTTATAAATAATAAATAATAAATAAATATTTTGGACATTACACACAGCGCCGTCAAGCCCCAAAGTAAGCAAAGCTTGTGTTATGGGTACCAGACAACGGATATAAATACATATATATTACTTTTTTTTTTTGTAAATACATACACATCATACATAAGTACACCCAGACAAACACAAATGTTTAACACATAAATGTTTGTCCAGTGCGAGAATCGAACCCACACCCTCTGCACGGCAGTCCATCACACTACCAACTAGTCTGCGAGGGAGTCAAACTTATGTTGAGTCGAGACGCATTTAAAATTATATACTTACGTAGTTTTGAAGATCTATTTTTATAACTTATATATGAATATTATACAATTGATTTTATTTTATTTTTAGAAGCTTAGTAACAAGAAATAGTTTTATTTTATTTTTTTACCCTTATATGTTTTTCGTCGGTTTGACTTTTGGTAAAAAAAATATTTTTTATTTTTTGTGGGTGCTACTTGAATAAGAAAATTATATTAAGAAGAATCTGATAACTTTTCTTTATCTTCGTTATCTTCAAGATGAATTTCAATGTCTCAACATAAGGTAGCTGGTGTAAACCGTAGAGGAGTTCCCTCGATTGCCTTCCGTCTCCATTATCAGATCCTCCAGGTGTCCATTATGTTGTAGTGGTTCATCACAACTACATACCTATGAGTGCCAAGTTTCAACAGAATCGGTGTGTAGTTTTATCCTTAGGGTTAGAATTTATTTTTATAATTAAAATGGGACCAACTTGGAGGTATACTCCATCGAACAATAAAAGAATCATCAAAATCGGACTGCTCAGTACAAAGTTATGCCCGAATATCCATAAGAAATATAAATTCGAATTGAGAACCTCCTTTTCATATAAATTAAGCGGAATGACGGAACTATTCATCAGCCAGACTAGGCTTGGCCCGTGGCGCGACGTGACCCGAATGTAACGGTGGAAGACTTGTTTGTAGGCACACATAATCCATACTAATATTTTAAATGCGAAAGTAACTTTGTCTGTTTGTAACATCTTCACGCTTACATCGCTAAACCGATTTAGATGACATTTGGTATGGAGATATTATAGCTTGCTACATCAAACTTCAATAGCAAAGTTTTCATTAGTAAAAATAAGGAGTTCCACGCTGATATCCAAATTTAGGACGTGTGGAGCCGCTGGCAAAATTTATTAATTACTAGCCATCCCATTAATATAATAAATGCGTAAGTTTGGATGTTTAGATGTTTGGTTATTTGTTACTCAATCACGCTTCAACCACAGGCTGGATCAGGATGAAACTTGGCACACATATAGGTTAGTTCCTGGAATAGGACATTTCCTACGGAAATAACTATAACGTTTTTTACTCAATCCTGATATAATGGAGTATCTACTTGCACAAAGATACCTAGTTGAAGATACGAAGAAGGACAAAGGACTTTTATTCCGGAAAATTTAAAAGGTCCCGCGGTAACTATAACCGAATTCCACTTGAACAAACTATAGCTTGCTATAACAAATATCTTTAGTGTTATTATTCTGTCCCTGTGCTACCTCATATTTGTCTCGTACTATAAGCTTTAGCATTAAAATAGGCTGAAGTAGAAAAGAAGAGGAAATACATTTAGATTGTGGAAATAAATAATGCTACCTTTACTCCTTGTGATATCAGTTGTCGGGGTTTTCGGCTCCTGTACAAATTCTTTTATAAAAAACTTATGTGAAGTCGTATCAGATCGATGGTGAAAACCTATGAATTTTATTTGAAATTTGGTTCGAGCTCGGATAGCTTTCGTAGTCATTAGATCTTTCTCAATGCAATCTCAAAGAGTTGCCGTAAGAATCCCACGGCGATAACCAAGTTTAGGGCGGGCGGAGCCGCTGGCAAAAGCTATTACCTAACCAATCAGCTGAATGTACCTTCATTGCCAATTGAACACGGGGGATTACATTCGAAAATAAGACACAGGAAATCGATTCAGAATTGCCAATAATTAATTAAAAATAAACTATTGTCTGCTCAGAAATATAAATAGAAAAAGGGCATATTCTTAAGATGAACACGCAAATAGTAAAAGAATAATTTTTATTTTTTCAAACATTGAACTAGCCGATGATGACAGCGCTGGATTTAAAACAAATATAAAAGCCAGGATATCATGTTTTTTAACTTTTTTTGTTCAATAAAATTCTGTGATGAAAATTCTGTTTCTTCATTTGCGTTATTTTATAGCGGTATATTACAAGTCTCGGCCTTGCTGGATTCGCATGTTTGAGGGACTTACCTTTTTGTTCTTCACACTCTACTCATCAAGCAAAGACTTACTTCCGCGGCTTTAGTAATGTACTAAGGCATTGTGAATATTACAATTCGAAATAAGTAATAAAAAACGAAACCTATGGCTCAATGTTAATTTCATAAAAATACAAAATTATATAAAGTCCACGAGCTTAACTTTCCATCATTTACCGATAAATATATTAATTTCAAATAATATAGTTCATTGATCTTTTTAACATACTTTTCTCCTTCAATACAAGTTGTTTCTGAATTTTTGTCTCTTTTACCTGACCTTAAAGAAAATAAACGCCACCTAATAATATTTTGTCTGTCTGTACAATAATGTACTAGGTTATTGTAATTTTTCTCGTCACCCACGTGCTGTCTCGGGGGAGAGAAACAATGATGGATATTACACAACATAGTTGCGTATCTATTGATCAGGACGTGGGCAGATCAAGTTGATAAAATACAGCCTATAGAATTAAAATTAAACATTGGTATCATATTGTTTTCTCGATGATTCATGCCCATTATGCTAATCAAAATTCTTATGCGATCTAAGGAAATTGCGAGTTAGGTTTGACAAATTGTCTCAGGATACTTTTATGGGTTTAACATTATAAGTAGATTGGTTGACTATAATTGAGGTCAGAGAACTCGGAGACCACCGATCGTTTTGTAATATACCTAGGTGAGACTGTGGATACAATCTAGATGTATCAAATCTACTGCATATGATTAAGAGAGATGATTAAGATTATCGCTATAAAGTCTGTATTTTACAAATAGGTATTTAATAGAAACGTCGTCAAACCATTTCGAGCTTTGTACATCCGTCACATTTAAGTGTAACTTGTTTACACTCTTGCGTTGTTTTATGAAGCCTACATGTTTGTGTAGATATAGGGTATTATACACTACAAAACCGTCTCATCGACCGTGTTTAGAGTTCCGTACCAACTGAGTCTTGTTACTAATTTCTTTTAGAAGCTAGTGCGGATTGTGGACTACACTTAGGTACGTCTTTTTTTTTGCTACCGTATGCAGGTTTCATCACGATGTTTTTCTTCACCGAAAGCCAGTGGTGTCAATAATCAATGAACTTAACAAATGAGGGAGAAGAGTAATTGGCACACGTCGCCGAGTTTGAACCTCTGCCACTTACGACACAAGGTGAAATCGAAACCCAGCGGTTTCGGATCGACCTTTATAAGGTTCTTTATTGGCAACATTATTTAAACTGACTATATTGTATCGACTGGCAACATTATTTAAACTGACTATATTGTATCGACTGGCAACATTATTTAAACTGACTATATTGTATCGACTGGCAATATTATTTAAACTGACATCACTTTTGTATAGTCTGCATTGGTAAGCTGGCTGACCGTGTATACTTCACACACAGCTCATTGTCCAAACTTCCCAGGCTGCCACCCTTGAACTGCTTTTCAAAATAATCTTCGAATTGACACTGAATAAAATGACGTCCCACGCGGCTTATTATGTATCATTGTTATTGTTATTGTGTGTGTTATTGTTTGTCAGATAAGTATGATTTATAATTGCCAGTAGTAATAAACGTCTAATTTTCATATCGAATCGTGAAACCCACATAAGAAAACTAAGACAATGGCGAAACCTGGTTAAATGGACTTTTAGGTGACTTAAGTATTTTTTGGTCCTTATCATTAAATAATTTATTGAATTTAAAACTGCCCATCAATGACTATTAATGCGGATCTAAAAAAATGTATCTACCTATACCAATTGTGTTCAAAGCAATTATCGTTGGATGTATTTTTAGAGCTTTGGCACGTACCTGGGGGGAGGCATTAGTAAAAGATAATTATTATCTACCCAACTTAACTTAAGACTTAACTACTACTTTATCTTACAAGGAACCACCTTATGCCCTGGTCACACAGTGAAAGTCAGCGTACGAGTTGGCCGTACGAGCTACTTCAGCGCTCGCACCGCGAGACGTTATGCGAGCAACTGATATTCCTAATAGATCAGCAGCGTGCGTAGCGTAAAAGTCCTGTGTCTGTGAGGTGGCATACGACTTACTACAACATTTTTTGTGTTTACTAGCCACTTGCCTGCCCTTTTCACGTCACCACCGTATGCACGTGACTCGGACTTCAACTAGCAGGATAAACATAGTATTTTTGTAACAGATATAACTGGTACTAACTATAATCAGGTGTATATTTTGCGACCTTATTGGACGATACATTTTAACATAATGAAACGCTCACTAAGGAGCAGCGAGCAGAATCTAGGTACTCGCCTGTTTCATGCATGGTACTGCAGGGCTGTAGCTAGAGTTGAATCTAAGGTAGAGCAGCGGTGGATTCATGCACGGGTACGGCGCAAGTAATTTTTTTATCTTTCATTATTTTCCCTGCTTGTGAGCGTGAGTAATTAAGGTAGAAGGTAATTGGGTGGGATCGCGGGAAAACAAGAGCAAAATGGTATTAATTTATAGTACGGGTAAACAATTTATATATATTATACCTTAGTTTATGGTACTTTTAAGGTAGGGCATTAGCATTTCAAGGTAGGGCATTGCCCCACAATGCCTCCCCTTAGCTACGGCTCTGTGGTACTGTCATGCGAGTACACAATCGCAGTAGCTGTTTACTACCAGGGTAGGGAATGCAATTTCGAGCCGAGATTCCCCATTCGAGATCTCGCGTGATAAAGCTGGTGTCGATATTAGGAATTTTGGAATAATTGCGAGATTCGAGATCTCGCAAGCTCGAGATTGCATTCCCTATTACTAGTCCGCTACTCGTACTGTGTAACCAGTCCTTAACTTTCATGGCGCGCGCAGTGTAGGGGAAACTATTTAAATCAAGAGGCTAATGAATTGATGAACTTAATTAACGTTATTAAATAACGTTTTATTTTCTAGTCCCAAATTATTTAATTTTAAATGATATGGAAATACTCAGAACTAGATGGAAGTATTTGGTTTATTGTAATTTGATTACTAATAGACTCATTTAGATTGCACAGATATGCATTTGGGTTCGGGCAAAGGTGTGAAAATGTGCAGTGGGTGGTTTACGAAATTACATATTCGGCGGCAGGTTTCGCAAGCTGCATAGATCAGGCGATACCGTTACAACAAGGAGATGTTCCAAAAACGACCTGCCTTTTTTGGTATAAATATTAAAATTTGTTTGCGTAAGGTCGTAACACAGTAAAGTAGTCTATAGTTTTCTTGATATTGTTTTTTTTTTTTGTTGGTATTATTCATTATTGACTTTAAATAATAAGATGAATTTACTAAAAAAAATGTCCGACTTTGAATGTCCACGAGATATGTTTTATTTGTTTGTACACCCCATTGTATTGGGTATCATTGGATTCGATTCAGTCTTTTATTTCGATGAAATTTTGTTGTAATCTGCTTTTAAAACTGTTAATAAATTTTCCCCCCTTCAACCATGAGATTGAAAAAAATCTTAAAAATATTTCTGCTGTCATAGCAGCAGGCCTTGTTGCATCCAGGCTGCATTCATGCCTAAGTCTATCTATGTAAAATTAAAACCATAGAGATTCTAGAATAATAAAATATCTAGAAATCTAAATTTACGTCTGTAATTAAAACAGATAACATCTCTCGCATTCATAGATCTCGTATACGTACCATCAAGATTCTCAAACTACAAAAAAAGGAAGAAAGGTTCTCGAGTGGCGATCACGGATCGGTCTTCCGCAGCGTGGAACAACCTGGTTAGAGCCGCAGGAAGCCGATGCGCGCGAGCAACTCAGGATCCGCTGTTGTGGTGACATATGGGGAGTTATACGTTCAGCAGTGAACGTCTTCCGGCTGAAATAAACGAATTATTAAGGTAGGGCGGGAGTCTGACAAGAATCAAGATTTACTGATTTTATAGGACACCTAACTTGAAAAATCTTTGGCCATGTCTTTGACCGCGAAATGCAGTGATATCGTCCAAATATGTGTGAAAACGTAACGGTTTGCAAAACAATATTGCACATAGGATATAATAAAATATGACACCCACTGCTCTGCTGTTTGACGCAATACCAGCTTCGAAACCTGCGTATGCGCGCTGCAGTGACTCGCAACCAACGCGAAGAGCGCGCCAAACATCGAGCGAGAAAAAAAACGGTTTTTTTTTTTTATTTGGACTAAGATTTGTGGCGTGATACTTATCTCTTTATCATAACACTGTTATGAGCAATACTGATAACGAAGTGTATAATGTTGCTGTATTAGTTATTATACGTTTTGTTCAGTCCACCAGTTTCAGTTTTTAGTGATAACGGTGCGTTTTTTTAATTTATTTGTGATTTATGGTTCTTAGTGTAACAGTTCGCATTTGGAGTTGAAGTTTCTTTTGGATTGTTTGCTGATTTTTGGTAGATCGTTGTCAAAGGTTTGTTTTTCTTTAGTAAACATATTTTCTTTTATTTGTTTGAAGATTGTGTTATTTGTCTTGGATTTGATTTGTGATTTTTGAAATTTAGAAATGTGGGTAAAACAATTAATGTAATTAATTAGGTAAGGTTTTTTTTTGATTATTTGGCCCCCCTTTCTCCTTAGTGAGATTAGGTAGAGATTTACCCAATACATTTTAGGCAAATTATACTACATAATACTAATTCTATAAGCAAAAAAAAAAAAAATTCAGGAATAGGAAAAACATAATACCTACGTCATTATGGTGCACTATACTTAATGGGACACATAAAGAAGTTGAAGTAAGTTTTTAAATAACCCTACCCCCCCCCCTCAAGATGAGATTTGGTGAGCTGTTGACCCCTCCCCCCAATTTTATCATAGATAATTATTGGATGTCCCATAAGTAGATAAATTCTTAAAAAAGCAAAAGTTATGGGGAGGTTTTGTTACTAGGTTAATTTAACTGCCTACCTTTTAATAGGATCTAAAAAATAATCCCAACATTAAAAATTAAATCTTTTAATCTATGAGAGTAATTTATTTGAATCACTGCCGAGTATTTAAGTTGTGTAGGATTAGCCACTTTGTCCCTGATGTCCAAGATTGTGACAAGCGGACTAGAAAACACGTGAGTCACCCTTTATTGATTGTCATTTGTTATAAGTAGGTAATACAGTGGCGTAACAAGCAATGTCCAAAGGGGGCGATCCAGAAATCTTATTGCGAGAAAGCCTTTCAGTACTCCGGTTTTACGTTTCTGGCGCGAAATGTATAGAAGTAGGCACATATCACCTCTTAGTAAACTGCTTAATTAAAATAACTTAATAAACAAGTTTTTCAGAGGTAAGATGTACTTCCATTAATTTTCCATCCAAATACTCCAAGCCTTTTTCGATATGAGCGCCCTTAGGGCATGTAGTGCTATACCTATACTGATGTGCTTAGGGCTTAGAACGAGTTCCCTTACAGATCGAGTAGTTAATATCCACTGACGTAAAGCAGAGATTTTTATGAAAAATACGGAGCAACTTACTCCCACCGAATGGCGCTGTTCAATATTCTCATACAAAATTATTTGCCTAACTAGTCGTACCTAGCTACGGCACTGGGTACATAGATATTATAAACATATTATATCGTTATTATATCGATCAAGTAATGAATATGACTTTGTGTAATGATTTTAGTAGGTATATTTATATGCACATTTATATGCTTTATGGCGGATATAGGCCTCTTAAGAACTAGTTGACCCAATGAACGTTTTATTTTACAATAGCTTAAAGCACTCCTCACCTACCTTACTACCGCTCGTAAGGATAGAACACATACACATTTGCGCTTTTATTTTTGTAGTGTCAGTTCTCTTCTACATATAAAAAAAGAAACTGACTGGCTGACTGACTGATCTGTCAACGCACAGCTGTAACCGCTGGGTCTAGAACCATGAAATTTTGCACAAGCGTTCTTTAAACGTCGTAAGTCTGCACTAAGAAGGGATATTTGGAAAAGTTTGTATGGAAATCCATCATTTTAAAGCTTAATGCATACAACTTGGCATTAGGCCTTAAAGTTAAAAATCAAGATTTACTTACGTGTTTTAACGTTTTCGGAAAATCATCCCTTAAAAGGGTAAAATAGGGGTTGAAAGTTTGTATGAGAAGTTCGATATTTTTGTTTCTAGAGACTTAACGTTTAGTACAGAGGTTTCTGTTATGACGTACTTAAGAATTATATGAGAATGCATTGCGAAATTCCTTCCCTAAGAGGGTGAAATAAGGGTTGAAAGTTTGTATGAGTTAAAAAATTAAGATTGACGAGTTTTCTTTTTTTGGAAAATTATCCTCTAGGGGGCGAAATAGGTGATAAAACATTTGTATGAAAACTCCGATATTTTTTTGTAATAAATTCCTAAGCCTACGCATATAAGATAAAACTTTTTATCACAAAATCCTACCGACGAAAAAGAACTGGTAAGTGAAAATAAAGCCCTTTTAGAATATATTTTCATTTATAAAAAAGTTATATTTTGCAATTTTTTGTGGTTAGTGGGTAGGAGTGTTTTTTTAAAAAATTTGAATAAGAAACGATACTTCGAAGAATGTAATAATAAGGTCCAAAATTCAAGATTAATAAAATTAGCCCACACACGAGTTAAGGGGCGACCATAAATTACGTGAGGTGATTTTGGTGATTTTTCGATCCGCTCTCCCCCTTTTGTGAGATGTCGTGTGATTTACCACCCTACCCTAATCTCACGTGATTTTTTTTTAAATGCGTATAGTTTTGTAAATACGTTAATATGTGCTTGATTGCGTCGGATATATTTAAAAGAACATAACTTGCTACTATGTAGCGGTAGCATAGCTGAGATAATTTGTTATTGTGTAGGTTTTAGCGATATTTAACACTGTTTTTTACGAAACGCCCCTTCCGTGAGATTGGGTATAAATATATAGTCCTTTGAATTGAGAACCTCCTCCTTTTGTCTTTCGTCGGTTAAAAGGATAGGTGCCGACACCTACCAACGCTCTACAGATTTTCTCAAGACACTTTAGTAAAGTTTACAATTCGACGACTCGATTGCTCAGGATATGTGTACCAGATTGCAATTCAGTAGGTCTGACGCCTGACGCGCGTTGCGTAGGAGCTGTATCGCAACTTGGTCTAGATACTGATCGACCGGATGTCACATGCATTTGGCAATTGGCAGACCCGGCGCGGCGGACCGGTCTGCAGGCAGGCAGGTGATTTGATTTGTTGGACTAGGTACGTACTTTATCTGCAGGAGCACTTACACAGCAGTTTTAAAGAACTCTTATAGTAAGACTCCGACGTTTAGTAAATCTATTGATAAAACATAAAGATAAGAAAGAATATTTTGTGAAAATTTATTAAACATCGGAGTCTCTACAGTAGTTACAATGAACTTCGGAGAAAAAAGTGAATAATTACTAGTAGTGAATAACAACTAATTTCTAGTTACTGTTATTCACTAAAGCAACTAATAGCACTTTATTTATTATAACCAAATAGATTTACTCATTACCAAAATCACTAAAATTATTTTACTTACTGTCTTCTTTTTGTACTGCAATATGACAGTTAGCTATTTACTTTTATTCTTACGGGGCGCTTAACTTAATGCCGTGATAGCAATTAGGTAATTGTGCTATAGTGATATTATACGTGTGTGCGTGCAAATTAAACCCCGTCCTGACATTCCCGGTTCCGTGAAAGTTCTTCGCAAAGAGAGCTCAAATATTCGATTAATCACTATATGAACCCCGTATATGTATATAGTGATATGAACCGCGAATCTTTCAAATAATTTTATTCATCAAAATATTTTCTATATTATGTTGTAAGATTTAACTTCCTTACTAGTCCCAACTTTTTGGCCTTGCCCGTAGTTAGACCTGGCACTTATCAAGTTCCTACATAGAGGTGTACCATACAAATATTTATACTCTATTTTAAATAGTAGGCAGGGGATTCTATTACAGACACAATCAGACACGTTCTTCTGATCAAGTCAAAAAACATCAATTCACCTTAATTTAGCTTTACTAATCAGGGATTTTGATACTAACTACAACTACTTCTACCATAGCACCTGAAGAACCTAAATGGTCGCGTACAATGAGGTTTCAGAGAAACTTCCTCCCGCGACCGCTTGGGTTGTGAAATGAGCTCCCTGCCAAGGTTTTCTTTAAGGACTACAGTATGGGGTTCTTCAAGAAAGGAGTTATTAAATTTTTGAACGATCGGCAACGCGTGATGCTTCTGGTAGTGCAAACGTCCATAGTTAGTGGTGAATGACCGCGGTCTGTTAGCTTGTTTGCCACCTTAGTGGTATTAAAAAAAACTCTAACCAACACACTTTGCGAAATTTGCAAAAGGAAAAAATACCTCTAATAAATAATTGTATATACCTACCTATCTATATTAAATAATTTAGGTCTACTAAGATATAGATCTTGCAAGATTTTGACACTTACTAAGATTTTGCAGATTTGGAAAAGAATATATATTGAAAAGGGTGAAAAATATATTTAACATTGAAAATAACTTCTTAAAAACACAACACATCTAGAGTTTGGTCTGCTAATTGGGTTTGAATACTGCTTGTCCTATGACAAATATATAACATACGTAAGTATGCATGTATACAGCGGCAGAAATTGCCCTTCAGCCTTGTTTGTTGACTCCAGAGACAACAATTTACCTTAATCTTCCTGTATAATCCCTAGTTTAGCCATGCGTAAGTTTTATAAAATAATAAAACTTGTTACTGTGTAAACTTGTTAAATGAGGTGAGTTGGAATGGGGTAACCTAGCCAAATAATATTTTAAAAATAGACAATCATTAAACATCCATATTTAATATAAAACAGTTTCAGGGTACCTAGGGAAGAGGAATTTTGAAAATTTATTTTTGACATTTAATGATCAATCACTGTAAAATTTCTTAGTCATAATACCTATGTCTATGGTTTTACAAAAACTTATAAAATGTTCTTATTAACTAGAAATCTTTTTTGAAACCATTTGTATAGAAAACTATATAGAATCGTGTATACTTTTTAAACTATTAAATTTTTTAGAAAACCGACTCACTGTAGTCCTAGAAATTTATTACTAGAACATGTCTTCAAAATTTCGTGGTGTTTGATCAGCAAGTGTCAAAATTAAGTGAGAAATTCGTTTGTATGAAGCATGCTGAGAGCGCTCCGAATCGTATTCTCTTAAGAGGTTCAAATTTGGGGTCAAAGGTTGGCAGACTTTTAAATGACTGATATTAAAAAAAAAGAAAAAAAAAAATTTATTACAAATTATAACGTGCTGGCTCGGTTACTAAGCACAACGCCAAATTGTGTGTTTTGTACGAAAGCACTAAATACCCCTTTCCGTCCGACTAACCTTGTAATGTTAAAGAGTGTAAGAATCAGTCAACGAAATGTTTTAGGAGATTACCTTCCAGGAGCTCAAACAGCGCTATCAGTCAAAAACAAGATAACATTTGAGAGCAAGGTTACACCGTATACGTTACATAAAATAGTTACTGATATTTTGTCTGTTTGGGTTAAAATGAAAAATCTACTGAATGGAGAGTTATATTTATAATTATGAATTTTCATTCATTTCATCTAGGTGTTTTAAACAGAGTAATCCGAACTTATTGCACCAACTACTTTTTACCACCGCAAACCGCATGCTATCGGCAGGAACTTATATACAGGATACTTATATATAGGATATGCGTATGCGAATTTCCATCACGCACGCAGGTTTGTCATGCCGCATGTATGGAGCCAATTTAAGGGCGGGTGGGACAAGGGCGGGTGGGACGCCCGCATGCATCATAGCGAACTGATGAAATAAATGTATGAAAAGATGCCATCAGCATTCCCGTATGCGTAACGAAAACATCCTAGGATGTTTTCAGAGATATGCATGTTTCGTCATGCACACGGGAGCGTGGCGCCTTTCATAGGTTAATATATATGCGCCTTTTTCATACTAATCTAAGAGAGTCGCCCCGCATCTGTTTCACCTTCGGTGCGTTACGTTCGAAATGTATGAAAAAGGCACCATGCACCCGCCCGCATGCGTGGTGAAACACGCATATCTCTGAAAACTCCCTAAATGGTCACGCACGGTGCAGTTTCAGAGGTGCCGCAAATGCTAAGGTTGTGGGACTTGTAGGATGTATGTCCGCTTACAACCCAGGTCAAGTGACTGTGACTGACACGAACTAATCTAGAAAAGTATACCAAGCTGTTCCCGCAGTGAAATATTATAAATTCTACCCGCTTCTCTGTGGTTTCAATCAACTGGTATTACGTTTAGGGAAGTAATAATGTATTAATTAAAACCTCGTGGTACACCCGCTCCTGTAAAACTTCGAGTTTTGTGGACACAAACATACGGAAGTTGATTCGAGAAGAAGAATATAAAGATTACCGTGGGAGTTTATACACTTCCTCAAGACAAGAAGGAAAGATCGTTTTAGCAGCCAGGCAACAACCAGAAAAACAAACACAAATTTTAGTACAAATGAAAACAAACTGCAAGCTATCTTTAAAATGTAATATACATAGTTAAATGTTAGTTTGAATTAGCTTATGGTCAGCTTCATAAACGTTATATATTGGGAAAATGATATCACTGGGTTCAATGACTATCTATTTGCGTGGAAGGGTGCGCGTGGGCCCAGCGCGACGGATCTGTGACAGGAGCCGCGCGCCCCAACTAGTGTGGGTAGGCTACGACTAAAGTATAGGAGCTAGCGATTTTTAGGTTCATTTCTGTAGATATGTTATTGGGTGATAGAATCTGAATTTTTCCTTTATTTACTTAGGGGGTGTTCATAAATTACGTGAGATGTTTAAGGGGGGGAGGGGGTCATGTCAAATCTCATCTAATCTTACATTTCGACAAATATCACGCAATTTTTTTTCTGATTGAAACAAAAAAAAAATTATACTATTTTGGTCCATTTAATCCAGATTGTACACGCTTAAGATTTAATCTTAAGCGTTATCGTAATACAATTAGGATCATTCACTAATGCGTTCGAAACTTCGACGTTATACAATAAAATCCAACGCGAAACCCACATTTTGAAAAATCTCACGTGAGATTGGGGTATGGGGTTGAATAAAATCTCACGACATCTCACCAGGGGGGGAGGGAGGGGCAGAAAATTTAAAAAAAACCCCTCACGTAATTTATGGACGCCCCCTTAGTTGCATTTGGAAAATCCTTCCGGACGAACCTACAATCTACGCTAGGATTGTGTAATGTGAGAATTTGTAATTAACAGCCAAAATCCTTAAAAATACTTTATAAATACAATAACACTACTACTAAGGCATTTTGGAGAAAGGATGGGCAGCGGAATCCTGTTTGATTTTCTTGACTGCACCTATAAAGCGGATAGCAACCCATTAGTTTTGTCAGAGCAAAGAATTTTGGCATTGATTCAAAAGTTTCCAGATCAAATCCTGCTTATGAACAAACAAACTTAATTGTATTGAATACAGGCAGTTCTAAATTGAGATTCCTACGGCAAATTCATGGCGGGTTATATTATCACCCTACTACGCAAGGTTATGGATTTATGTCTGTGTGTCTATGCATATGTGTATGTTCATCTGTTTCCATATATATCCTAAACTACCGAAATGACGTCTCACTAAATCTAAAATAGTGGATTGCAAAGTTAATTCAACATGATGAAAGAAAATTTAAAATAATAAATGTGTCGTGTTCGGTTACCTAAAGTGAAATGGGACATGATGACAAAAATTAACAAGAGGTTTCCAGTTATTAAAGCCATAGTAGCAGCAGCGCTTTTGGATTATCGATTTATGAGCCTGAAGAAGTTGATATATTTTTATAAAACCAAAATATGACCAGAACTTCATTACTTTCCTCATACATCAAAGAAGTGATAAGCGCCAATGAAATGCCAGAAACAAATTTAGTAGATACTTCAGGTACTGCAAGCACAAGCAAAGATTGCGAAACATCATTATTGCAAAAACTGTCAATGTAACATAGCATTAGTATGTTCCAGGGAATCAAAGACGACCCTATTAAGCAAGAATGTTGGCGTTATACTTCTGCTGCCGATTCAATAGAAATCAAGGATGGGAATCTATTATCATACTGGAATACTAAAAACGCTTTTCCTAACCTTTCTATTCTTGCTAAAGCTGTACTCTACGTGCATGTAGCGCACACCGAGTGTGAGAGTGTTTTTGGTAGCTGGATTAACAATTTCAGCAAAAAGATCTTGTTTGAGCCCTACTAGGGTGAACAAAATAATACTCATCCATGATAATTATAAAACATGTAAGACTGATTGGAAAATCTAATGGTACCAACCCAATAGCAATCCACTTATTCATTAGTTGACGTAGGATCTTAGCAAAAATGGTATTGATTGATTTTGTGCCACCAAATAGAAATTACTAACATTTGTTGGATACAACAAACTTTCATTTGAATTTATTTCTACATGTTATATCCATTCTATTTGATTGATTTCTATTGTGTTGTTTAAATCTTTGGTGTGTTATATAAACGAAATGTTAAAGAAAAAATAAACTAAAAGTGCTAATTACGATAATTTTTTATCTTTATTACTTAATTTTCTTTTCTGATTAATATGTGACAATTACACGCAACGGCACAGGATTCGTATCACAAATTAAGTTTATTAGAGTGTAGGTGGACCCTAAAAAAGACGGTGTGATGGCCTAGCTATAGGGCTGGCGGAAATACCACTTTTACGGTGCACATAGTAGGTATACTATGGACTTTGACAGAATTTTCTTAAAATATATTAAAAAAGGTCACGCCGACGCCGTCCAAAAAACTCCAGCGCGCCGCCGCTGGCAATTTTTTATAGAGGCGCCCACATCTAGTTCAGTATCAAATTAAAAAGTCTTGGTAATCTTTTTAATCATAAAAGAGAAACATATCATATTTAGTTTCACACACAGAAGTTAAGGCTATGGGATACCCTAGCAAAAGCGTGTCGTATCGACCAGCATACAAAGACATATTATACTATTGAAATAGGTTGACAAAGAGCTACAGTTTGACGTATGATAGAAAGAAAGAAGTCATTAGATTTTTAAAAAGGGTCGGCAACGCGCGAGTGATACCCCTGGTGTTGCAAGCGTCCGTAGGCTACGGTGACCGCTTACCATCAGGAGGACCGTAAGCTTGTTTGCCACCTTAGTTGTAATAAAAAAAAAATAACTAACCTAATTTCTGCGCATTGAACTTGTTTCTCAAAAATCGCTATCACTTGTAAATTCTACCAAGGTCATTATTGCAAATTGAACACACCTCGAATTGCGATGTCATTTCGTTTGGAAGTAGGTGTTTGGGCACGACCAATTGAACACATGGTGCATTGTTAAATAAACCGTAGTAAGTAACTTAGTGTTGAGAATATTATGGGGGTCATAATGATCAAAAAGGTCAGTATTACTCTGGTATTATTGGTCTTATATCATTAATTTTATGTCAAAATATTTCATCTTTCACTTCTTAACTACCTTTTTATTCTATTTTTTCTCTTAACGCTTAATGCGCTAGATGTTCGGTTCACTAAATTCGTTTTTTATGGTAGTTGGAAAAACTAACAATCTTCTGCCATGAATTCGTATAATCCCTTGCAAAGTAGACTACTTTTTACGGTGCAACATCCCACTCACTCCTGCCTTTTTTGACAAAAATATTATTCATTGTCAAAAAATGTTATATCCATTCTATTTGATTGATTTCTATTGTGTTGTTTAAATCTTTGGTGTGTTATATAAACGAAATGTTAAAGAAAAAATAAACTAAAAGTGCTAATTACGATAATTTTTTATCTTTATTACTTAATTTTCTTTTCTGATTAATATGTGACAATTACACGCAACGGCACAGGATTCGTATCACAAATTAAGTTTATTAGAGTGTAGGTGGACCCTAAAAAAGACGGTGTGATGGCCTAGCTATAGGGCTGGCGGAAATACCACTTTTACGGTGCACATAGTAGGTATACTATGGACTTTGACAGAATTTTCTTAAAATATATTAAAAAAGGTCACGCCGACGCCGTCCAAAAAACTCCAGCGCGCCGCCGCTGGCAATTTTTTATAGAGGCGCCCACATCTAGTTCAGTATCAAATTAAAAAGTCTTGGTAATCTTTTTAATCATAAAAGAGAAACATATCATATTTAGTTTCACACACAGAAGTTAAGGCTATGGGATACCCTAGCAAAAGCGTGTCGTATCGACCAGCATACAAAGACATATTATACTATTGAAATAGGTTGACAAAGAGCTACAGTTTGACGTATGATAGAAAGAAAGAAGTCATTAGATTTTTAAAAAGGGTCGGCAACGCGCGAGTGATACCCCTGGTGTTGCAAGCGTCCGTAGGCTACGGTGACCGCTTACCATCAGGAGGACCGTAAGCTTGTTTGCCACCTTAGTTGTAATAAAAAAAAAAATAACTAACCTAATTTCTGCGCATTGAACTTGTTTCTCAAAAATCGCTATCACTTGTAAATTCTACCAAGGTCATTATTGCAAATTGAACACACCTCGAATTGCGATGTCATTTCGTTTGGAAGTAGGTGTTTGGGCACGACCAATTGAACACATGGTGCATTGTTAAATAAACCGTAGTAAGTAACTTAGTGTTGAGAATATTATGGGGGTCATAATGATCAAAAAGGTCAGTATTACTCTGGTATTATTGGTCTTATATCATTAATTTTATGTCAAAATATTTCATCTTTCACTTCTTAACTACCTTTTTATTCTATTTTTTCTCTTAACGCTTAATGCGCTAGATGTTCGGTTCACTAAATTCGTTTTTTATGGTAGTTGGAAAAACTAACAATCTTCTGCCATGAATTCGTATAATCCCTTGCAAAGTAGACTACTTTTTACGGTGCAACATCCCACTCACTCCTGCCTTTTTTGACAAAAATAGACTATTTTTTTGTAATACCTACTAACGATGCATGTGTATGTAAAGATACTGTAGCGAAACTTCACTCACCAACTAGCAAAACTGAGGTGACGCGTCCTACATCGCACCTACATCATGCTTTGTTTGTTATTAGACAGAATATCTCAAATATAGACATGTGCCAACCAATTGAGCAAGCAGGGTTTAGAAAGGGCTGTAGTAATTGATAATTTACAAGTATATAATAATATCTAATCATAGAAAAATATTTAGAATTCAGATGGCCATTATATGACGCCTTTATAGACCACAATAAGCCATTTGACTCTATCTCACATATAATATTTGGGAAGCTCTAAAAAGTTAGTGAATTAACGAAAAATATATAAATATATTAAAATGTATATCACAACTGCATTTAAGTAGAGTAAAATTAGACAGGAAAGATGAAAAAATAAAAATCAGAAGAGGCGTGCGGCAAGGCGACCCAATATCACCGAAACTGTCCATAACCGTATTTCAAGATGTCATTAACGACCTTTCATGGATACAAAAAGGAGGATAGGAAAAGGACTATTTATCAACGGAAAATTTGTAAGCCACCTAAGAATCGCTGACGAAATCGTTGTATTCTCCGAAAATAATTCAGAACTTAATACAATGTAAATAGACCCACAAAAAGCAAGTAGAGTGGTTTAGAAATGAAACTCAAAAAGACCAAAAATAATGACTTACCATAAGCTACTCAATATTCTTATCAATGAACTGCCACTTGTTTATGTACACGATTATGTCTACCTTGGAAAACAACTGTCATTCAAAACGGAAAGAAATTTAGAAGAAGTAAATAGCAGAGCAACGATCACTTGGAATAAATATTAGGCTAATAAAGAGATATTCAAATCCCAGCTCCCCGTATCACTCAAAAAGATAGCCATTGATTCAGTTATCCTACCTAGTTTAACTTACGGCTGCCAAACTTGGACCTTTAACACTATGACTCGCAATAAGATCCAAAAAAAACAAGGAGCGATCGAAAGAAGCTGCTTAAATATCCAACTTAAGATACGGAACTCCGACATAAGAAAAAGAACTAAAGTAACGGATGCACTACTGCTCTCACAAGGTTTGAAATCGAGATGGGCGGGTTGCCGCTAGATATATATACTGACGACAGATGGACTTCTAAACTTTTCAAATGGAGGGGACCACACGGGACAAGAAGTGTTGATAGACCTAGGTGCAGATGGCTGAACGAATTAACAGCAGTAGTGGAAACTCTCTTAATTTAAAACATAATTGACAGGAACTTTTTGTTTTTCGAATTAATTTACATACTATTAGGTACTTTATAAAAAAAATGTGCATGCATATAGCATAGCTATAAACGTTTCCACGATGCTCGTACAAAGTACGAACTTGACGAGCGACGTTTGTTTGTGATCATCGCGTAAAATAACATTTACATCATCATAATCTATTGCCTAATCTGGTATCGTTAAAAAAAACTCTATTAATAGAAGACAAATTAAGATATTTAGTCGCGCTTTTTTACTTTTATACCTACCGCTAAGTAGTTATATATAAGGTATATATTTATCAAGGAGCTCGCGGCCTAGTTACATTCGTCTATCGGAATCGATAACGAAGTAATGCAAACCAAAGCATGATCAGTACTTAGATGGGTATTAAACTGTCCATGCCCGCCTAAAAACACATTTTTTTCGCTTCTTGCTTCGGAGGGCACGTTAAACCGTGTCGGTCCTGGTGCCCCACAAACGTTCGTCAATTCGCACTGGGGCCGGTGCGGTGGACTAAGGCAAAGGTGGCAAAAAAGCTTACAGTCCGCCTGATACAGTTTACGACATCTGGCTTGCTTATGGTTTACCGACCCTTTAAAATATATTACTTTTTTCCTTCCTGAAGTACCCTATCCATAGTGCAGTACCTAATAACAAAAATCGCTAGAGAGAGTTTTTTTTCCACAAACTACACTTTTCTTTTTAGCCAGAACTTGCCAAAATTAGGCACAGAAACACACATGGCTAATATCTTCTCCTATTCCGGTTGTGACGAGTACGAAGTGAAGACGAGTATTGCTATGCTATGCTTACGAGAGTGTTCTAAAAGCCGAGGGGGCATGAATATTATGTAAGTTTCTATTTATCATTCATATGTAGTATTTACTATGATATGTGAACTATGAACTTTGGTAGGCAAATAGATTATACATAAGTTTACAATTCCTAAGCTCGAACATACCATATTATATCTTTTCACTTCAAAGCGATGAAGCGGGTGGTCAACTCACAGGAAAACACAAACTAGTCAGTGAAAGTATGGTTTTTGCCACGGTTGCTCGACTGTTGACATTCTAGTGTATTTCACACACCGATGGGCAGTAGCCATTAAAAGTTAGGGATTGACATGCTATAGCCGGGCATGGGTTGGCATATTTTCGGGATAATTTAGCTTTCTTACTGCTACTATACTGCACCGTCTTTTAACAGTCGTTTGTACCTTCCACCTGTAGAGGCAGTTCGTAAGTGTTTTGATGTTTAGTCGTGTTGGCGCGCCATTGCTTCAGCAGCGATTTTCTAAGTCACCACTACGGGATCGTCTAAAGGTGCGTACGGATTATTTGCAATGCAACATATCCCATACATTTTAATGTGTTCGCGAACGCACTAAAATCAATTGCGCGCACGTTACGTGCATTCGCAAGGCGCGCGTTGGTTTCTGCCTATTGCCGGTTTTTCGACGAACACTTTGAGTGCGCGCAGTGTAATCTGGACGGCTAATTCGCGGCGCACCTGCCTACTGCCAGCGATATTTAAATTGACGATTGTAAAAATGGATGGAAATGACGACTAAGACTTTTTTAATACACTGGTGTAATAAAATAATTGAGACACCAATATAATGTACACCTCAAAATCAAACGGCTCCATGGCGTGCGAGCTGCACACTGCCAGGAATGGCCGTTGTTGAGGCGCGCAGACCGTCCACATACATTCGTGTTGCATTGTATCTTGTGCAAATAATCTGTACCCATCTTAACAGTCAACTGTTCGTCTAACCTTTCACGAGTAGAGAAGTAGTATCTCAGAATTCGGTAATGTAAGGTCGTGTTGACACACGATCGCTTTATTTATTATCTACTAGCTATTGCCCGCCGTTCCACCCTCCAGAAATTTGGTTATCGGTGTACGATTTCAACGGCATCTTCTCAATTACAGAAAAAATCCGACTCACGCTTGTCGTTTTCAAGTAACCTATGTCCTACCCACGGACTCAATCTATCTCCATGCCAAATTTTCCCGCAGTTCTACCCGCCCTAAATTCGATTATCGGTGTAGGATTTCAACCGCAACTCCTCAATTACTGAGTAAAAAAACGACTTAAACCTGACGTTTTCAAGTCGCCTATGTCAGACAAATAGACAGACTGAGTTACTTTCGCATATATGATATTAGTATGGACTACTTGTCCCAGAAAGAGCAGGTAAGAGCACTGCAGTATGGACGACGTAAAGACGTGACGAAGCTTCCTAAATCTTGCCCAACCTAAATTTTTACCCAACTGCAATTATCGTCAGAAAATTGTAGGTGTGAGATTTACTCGCTGTTTTCATTTACTTATGTCTTGTCCTTTAAGACTTAAAGACATAAGTGCGACTGTAAACAGTTTCAAGGACATGACAGCCCTCGTTTCACTCCTTTTTGTAGCTTGATAGGTCAAGTTTGTAACACCTCGACGTATTCCCAGTCTCTCATCTCTCTCATAGTCCACAGAGGCGTGACACATGGGCTGATGTCCGAGGACGTCTTCTGCCCCCCCCCCCCCCCCTCTAGCCCAAAAGCTTGCATAGCATAGCAAAGGCGTTGCGATAGCTTTTTGTCCAGCAGACGCATACGAGCCGTAGTTGATGGTAGTTGCTCTGATAGCATGGAAATTAATGCTAGTGTTCCGCAAGGCTCTGTGCTGTCTTCTAGACTTCAAGGTCTGGATACTAGGTTGGCCCTTTTGACTCGGTTCAATGACGAGTGGAGAGAATTGTCGAAGGTACGAAATTCACAAGCGATTTCGAAATTTCAATAACGAACCTGAGGTCTGAGGAGAGACTTTGCTTTTCTGTGTGTGTTCTACCGCTTGTATATTGGACTGTGTTTTGAGGAGTTGTACGGAATGATGCCCATGGCTACTTTCTAGCACTGAGCCTTACGACATCGGCAGGGAATTCGACTTCACACCTAAGAACCTAAATGGCCCTTGCCGAACGCTTGGGTTCTGGAATGAGCTCCCTGCCAAGGTTTTCTTTAAGGACTTCAGTATGGGTTTCTTCGATAAAGAAGCGATTAGATATGTGATTCGGCAACGCGCAAGCAGTGCCCCTGGTGTTTTAGTGAGATATAGATACCTATATCTTACAAAACATAGGTCTAAAGAGAAGATCGAAAAGTCTGTTAAAAAATATGTTCCAGTGAATCAAATAGATCAAGCGCTTTTATTTCATACCTTACTTGGAAAACAGGTACTTTTTTTTAGCATGGGTTCCTTAGGGAGTGTGAGGCGGAATCATAGTAAAGTAGGATAATTTTTACGATTCTCTTCTATAAACTTTTCAAAACATTAGTTGTACATCTAGATATCTGGCCATAAACTATTGCGTTTTGTATAAATAAGCATGCTAAAATGTAATTTATCTCGGCAAATGCCAAAGTCGCGCTTGACGGGTTTGTTAAAGTGTTATTGCGACATTTTTTTTATTTAAAAAAAAGGTTTCACTCATAGATGTACGTACTCTTTAATATTTTCACACCGATCGATGGCGTTACCACGTGACAGTTTCTGTCAAACTTTAGTATAACTATTTATAAGGAGTTCTTACAATTTAATTATATACTGTATACTCTATGATAAGTGTAAATAAATAAGCAAAATGTGGGCTGGCGTGAGGAAAACGAGGGAGTATAGATTTTTGGTGGTTAATATTTCTATTAGATTAAAAATATCTACTGATTTTTGATGTATTGTCTGTGTGCCGACGGTCCATCGATAGCCCTTACCACAGATATTTTATCCCAGTCTTGTGAAGTTACCTCTTTATAATTTTCGTTAATGTGTTTTAGGGTTTCCTCTTAAACAGTTAACATACACCTAAGTGTAATTCTATTATTCTGTAGCTAGCTTCTACAACTACCTACTACTACTATTTAGTGGTATCCTAAAAACTGCATGCAATTTTTTTTAATACTTTTTAGTAGTAGTAATTTTTTTCTTATTAAAATTATGTTTTATTAACTGACTTCAAAAAAAAGGAGAAGGTTCTCAATTCGGATGTTTATATTTTTTTAATGTATGTTCAGGCATAACTTCGTTAAGTATATGTAACGGATTTGCAAAATTTTTTTTTTATTTATGAGGGGATTCTTCCGAGGTGGCCCCATATTAATGAAGTGCATTTAAAACTTATAATTCTGGTCAAAAAAAAACAAGTGGTGTTAATTTGGACCTGGTGAAACGCCTTTTATGTTGATGATTGCATAACATTTTGCTACGAGTTTTGATGGTTTTAGTGTATGAAAAAAGCAATTCGTCACGAAAAAGTAAAAAATAGAAACTTTTAACTAAAAAAAAAATCAACCGGCTTCAAAAAGATGCACTAATGGTAAAAATTGATAGTAAAAGTAAAAATATAAAAATCAAAAGTTGCTTTGAATCGCAAAATTCTTCGGCGGTCAAGAAGATTGGTTGAATTGTATGTAAGATGTATAGGGTATGCGTATTCCATGATCATTGTCGGATTTTGCGTATAAAAAAGACATATGTGAAGTCCACAATCTGCTGTAGGCCCGCGTATGGACTGTGGCCCAAATCTGTCTCGGTGAGGGTAGGCCGGCCGACCGCAGGATAGTCAATTTTATGAGGCTATTGCACAGTCCATAAGACAGATTACAGAATTCGAAGTCTATGGGTATTATAAGAAGGAACCTAGCCAGACCTTATTTTAATTTTATTTTTATTTTGTTTCAGATCGAAGAGGTTATGCAGCAGAGGGCGCCAGGGGTGCCGACTAATATAAAAATACAGTAGGTTTTAAATTGTTACAACTGAGTAATTTAGTTAGACATAGGAATCTTTGTTAACACCTTACAAGAGTTACAACTTAAAAAGACGTCAACTCTCCTTCATTGTCTTACGAGATTATTTTGACTTTCATAACTTGGTAGATAGGTAGATAAAATCCGTAAAATGAAAATTATTGTGGATAAGTGTCTGAAAAACTTGCGAACTACACCCACACAATGGATTGGAATGAATTCCTGAGTTCAATGTAGGTATGAAGATCATTAAAAAAAAATCTTTTACTACATTATAAAACTTTGTGCTACGGTTGTGACAAACAGACGAACCCTACAGCTTTTTTTATTTATTTGCCAACTTATATGTTTAATGTTATTTGTTAGCAGCGCCATCTTCAATTTCAATAACGCACTACGGTGTTTAAGCGAGTGGGCTTGTTAATGTTAGTTTCTTTAAACAACGTTTTTGTAGATGGCGCTTTATGTATTAGAATATAAAGACAATTTTCACGCTCATAGTTATAGGGGATATAGCTCAGTGGTAGAGCATTCGACTGCAGATCGAGAGGTCCCCGGTTCAAACCCGGGTGTCCCCTGTTTATAATTTTTTTCTTTTGTTTTTAGACAACCTCATTTGACTCAGAGTTCTCAAGTACTACATAAAAAGGGCTTGGCAGCCAACTTCTTTAAAGCCACATTTAGTTCTCGCATCAAGGCGGTGCCATCCGCCAACTCAACATACGTGGTTGAGGAAACTACCAAAATAGGCAACTCGGAGACTAAACCAGTGACAAGGAATAGACCTAAAACAGGTATTTAAACATCATTTATTATTTATTACAGCTCTCTATGTATTTCTGATTTACAAAAATCAATACCCACTATTAATTCTTCTCAGCACCAGAAATTGAAGCAAAATCCAAAGATAAGAGAGGCGTTACACGTACCAAACCCGTTAAAAGAACAGATAAACCGGTTCTTAATCCAGAACGTCCACAGAGGACCAAGCACCCAGCATCAGACACTATACTTGACAAAAAACATCATGATTTAAAAAGTCCTAACGTTGTATTACAAATTGTCAAAAAATCCCATGCACCAAAAGCACCGCCGACTCAAAGTTTCTTGACTTCACATAGTCTCTTACCACCGTCACTAAAACAAAAAGTCGAGGATGGAAATAAGTTAAAAGTGACGAAAAATATTAACAATAATGATGTATGGACTAATGCGAACTTGAGAAGCGGCCTGAGGAAAAATCTCTCATTGACACGGTAAGATTGAAAACCCTAATTTATTGTAAAAATAATATTACATAAAAACTTAGTGAATTTTTAAACTGTACAATCTCTTGATTATGCTAAAACTGATCGAATAAGTCATAAAATTGAAATTGGCGCCAAATTGTTCATTGTAACCTTCAAAATAACTCTTCAGTGGTCGTAATAAAGTCTATTTACATAACAACCAAAAACATATAAAACTTGTCCTCTCTCACGTGAGTCACGTGCCGAGTGACGATGAATGGACGATGATATCTTACTATAGCCATCTTATTCTAACACATGTATTTCGATTCTGTCCCTGAATTGTAGCTGTACTCTTTTAACACCTGGTAGTATATTGTTGTTCATCTCTTTCTAGTAACAATCGACTAAATTGACATTACACTGCATAGCTGTGCGTAAGCTTCACACCGTTCGCGTTTTTAATTTATGTGTATTATACAAGAAAGAAACGGAAGATAAGGGTTTTACAATTGGTTGGTTGGTTTGAATAGAACACGAACACGAACGTCAAGAAAATCAAGTTTGTTTGGTTACTTCGGTCGTTAGGTCAGGCCACGAAAGAATGTTTTCGATTTGGCCAAACGTGTAGCGCTGCTTTCTTTTCGAATTATCGTAGTTTTTTTTTGACTGCAAAAGTTATTGTGAATCGTAATAAATGGTGCGTTTTTTGTTAGTGACGTGTTATATTATGTGATTAAAAATTGTTATGGTGTTTTCCAAGGAATGTTGTGCACACACATTGTATTTATTACATTGCTTCTGCAGCGCGGAGACTGCACTACCAGATGTGCTTCAGTCCTATGAGTACCTATATGAAATTAACAATAATTATATTTTATTTACAAATATTATTATTTATGCACATAGATAGTTCGTAAAAGCGAATATCCACTTTAAACTCGTTTAAGTCGTTACTAATCAACTAAGCAATGTGAAAGTTATAAGGAGAGTTTAACTTACAGTTGCGAAGGTGGTGTTAAGTATTTAATCAAACATAAAACAGTTCCCATTTAATGAAAGTTCTTCAACTTTTGATCACTTGCGTAAAAAGAAATGTTTTTATCTCTTAGGCAATCAATAACTTATTAGTTTTTTTATTTTTGTTGATTACATGCTTTAATAGGGTTATTTTTACCATTACATAGGTACATTCTTTCCTTTTTAATTTTTGCGTAGGTACCTAAGTATTTTTTGGCGGTGAAAAGCATCCCCATAAACTCACAGTGCCTTAAAAACTGCATTTTAAGAAAACGGACACTACAGAGAAATAGGAATCTACATAATATATAATAGAAATAGGGAACAGGTTATAATATATTATAGAAATAGGAAACAGGTATCTTCGGATATTTACAATGTGGCAACATTGTGACAAATGTGGCCTTAAAAAAATATATTTCCTATAGATTAATCTTGCCAGGGCTATTTTCTAACTTCAGCTAATGAGGTTTAATTTGGGAAACAATAATGTACGACGAAGATAAAGCGCAACCTGTATAGAACAGGCAATTATGGCCGCCCCAATAATCCGTGTACAGAACCTGTTGGCCGCGAATCAGAAATGCTACAAATCTCAAGATTCACCGACGTATGTTGTCAATGTTTGCTGGTGAAAGACCGTTTTTTTCCTTTCGTTTATTGTTTCGGTTTTACATCGGGGAATGATAACATACACCACGATGATTTACTGAATCTACGAAATCCTCATACGTATGTTTAGTTTTAGGATACCAGTTCCAGATCCATTCTCGTAATGTATCTGTTGAGGGACATGACTGATAATAGCCATGAGACTTATTTGATTAAAAAGTGTTTTAAGTTAGCATTTAACACTATAAGACTTAACTCACTCAAAGATTATCTACTAAGTAGATACTGTAACTATTATAAGAAGTCTAAAGAATAACTACTTAAAAGTACTATAATCATAATCCAAGAAAAAAAACTACAGTATTCTGTTAGGTATTTTGTACCAAAATGACGTCTTCACGTTGCTGTGTTGTGACGCGAAGCAATAGTGTATCCGAAAAAAAAACGGTCGATAAGAATAAAATAAATCTAATGTCCTTCTCGGTCCTTCCAGCTATTCCTTTGCTATCATGTCTACTGAATGCTCTATTACAACATAACAAAGAGCTTTTTTACTTTTATAAGTATACGAGTTAGGATAAGGATGAGGTTTTATTAAAACATGGCGTACAGTTGTGGCATAATTGACATTACGTATTTTTTTCACTGTCGTAGTAGCTAAGATTAAACAAAATTATGCTGGTGTGTGTCAACATGCACCAGTAAATATGTCAGACATTCACCAGCAAAATTGTTGTAAATACACCGGTTCATCTTAACATACACCAAATTCGGACTTCACAGTAATATATATAGGTATATGCAGTGGTGGTCATGGAATTCAGAACGATCAATATTGTTTTGTCGCCATAATTTTGGAACAAGTTTTTAAACCTAAATTAAATAAGTTACCGCAAAATGGCAAATTATTATGATTTTTAACATAAATAAATAATAATAAATATTTAGATCACTACACACAGCGCCGTTTGGCCCCAAAGTAAGCAAAGCTTGTGTTATGGGTACCAGACAAGGGATACAAATACATAAATATTACTTTTTTTTGTCCATACATACATATCATACATAAATATACCCAGACTCAAGACAAACACAAATATTTATCACATAAATGTTTGTCCAGTGCGGGAATCGAACCCACGCCCTCTGCACAGCAGCTGGCCCCACTACCAACTAGGCTGCGAGGGAGTTTAATACGATGTTCTTCATTGCTTTTTATTGCATTTTTCTGTCATTGTTTGACTTATCAAAAGTTTTCAGCAATTTCAAAAAAAAGGGGTAAGTAGTATATTCATCCACAGCCAAACACTGTAATATTTAGTTTCTTTTTTGTTTCACTCTAAAATGTCAGACCGCATGAACCGATAAAGCGCAACCATAAATATATTGTGTTTCTAAGCAAAAAATAAAAAACAAATAGTCTGGTCATTATTGTACGACCAATAATGACTAGACTAATATTCAATCCAGCCATGTTAAAAAGGCATAAATCTGTATGACACAGGTATACAAATATTAGGTAATCTATATAGCTGGATTGTTTTCATTAAGTGCATAATGTAAACTTTTTCGTTAAACAGAACTAAAACTTCTTCTTTCAATATTGCGCAGGCAATAATTAGCGGCCATTATCTATAAGGGTGGTTATTATTGGGTGTGCTTTATCTGGGTTGTACATAGTTCCTACAGGTAATTTGCTTTGTTGCAGTACAAATTATTTAAGATGATTTCGACGATTTTAAAACTGTGCTTAAAGGCTGTTACACAGCTAAGGTAAAGATTTACTTACCTTGATTCGAATCGAGACGTAGCTATTTACTGCAGTTATCTATACATAAAATAAAATGGTAGGAAAGTCAAAACTTTACATAGAATATTTTTTTAAAAGAATACTTGAGGTGTGATCTACAATCGATACCGAAGCCAAAAATATAGTTTTTAGAATTTTTGTCTGTTTGTCTGTATGTATGTTCGGGATAAACTCAAAAAGTACTGCATGGATTTACTTCAAATTTGGCACGAATATTATTAAGAAGTCAGGTCAACATATAGGCTACATATTATCACGCTATCACCTACGGGGAACGAGCAGTGAACCTTTATTTCTTCAACGCATTCTGTAACAACGTGTAATTTCTGTAACGACGCATATTCGACTTGCTTCTTAATTATTAATTATTCTACTCACACATAGCCATTTATTTTATGTTAAAAAAATAGTGTAAAGTCATTTAACTTAGGTGTTATAATTTTTTCACAATATAAAAATGTTTCCTATTTGCTAACTAGATGGCGTTGGCGTCGAATTAGATCGCGCTATGGTTTCGTTCACAAAAAGTGATGTTATAATAGTATAGCGTTCACGCAGACGACGTCGCGGGCAGCAGCTAGGAGATAAATAAAATAAGGAAGTAGTACTTATAGAATAAGGTAGGTACCCCAGAGCATTGTTATTTTGCAGAAAATTTTCCTTAACAGAGCCGTAAGTTTCTCATGGAGTGACTTCATAACCTACGTCCTAGTTCCCTATATAGGAAGGTTAAGTTAACAGATACTACTAACTTTGTTTTTGGTTTTAATTTGTTAAGTTTAAGATAAAAAATGTCTGATTTTGGTAATTAATGCTTATGGTAATTATGTATTTTAAAACTTTAGCACGAATAAACTATACGAAGAAAATGGGACACAGAACACCGATAACTAAAACGTATGATGCAGGATAAGTAAGACGTAATACATGAATATCACTTTCCTTTTGATTAAAAATATTACTGCCGAGGTAGATATGTTAATTTACTACTTTGACATTACAAGCAAAATGTCAAGTTTATTTTGTTGAAGGTTGTTATAATAAAATCGTAACGAGTAACGTCTTTGTAAAGTCAACGATATTGACACGTTACCACTGCATCTGTTATGAAAATAAGGCCGAAATTGCTATTTTCGCTATCGGGAACTGTGTCAAAATGGGGGTAAAGTTAAGGTATGGCATAGGTACCCAACCGAGTTAATTTTGTAAGAATTTGATTAATTTTGTTACAGTCCTGAGTACACTTTTTGACGTGAAACAAATATATGTTAAAGTTCAAGAATTAATTAAGAGAATTTGCTAATGTAATAATTTTCCTATTAAAACAGTTAGAAAAATAAATAAATTCGGACACTATTATTTTGGAAAACTAAGAGTGATATTCTCTTCATTCTTATTTCACAAAATATATTTTAATATAACTAAGTAAATTTGCTATTTTAATAGTTCTAAATAAATATTTGAATTTTATACCGACAAAAAACTGAGAAAATCGATATTTTCAACGTGCGGTCACGTGCTAGCGCCTATCGTACGCGGAACTGTGTCTCTTTGTATGGTTCAATAGTGAGATAGGCATATCATTGGACTGGTCGAAACGTCACGATTTGCTTTGTAGAAGTATATTAATTTTACTTTTTTTTAATATTTCAAATATTTAAGGGGGTAATACGCAACCACAGGATGCCTGCCAAATAATTTCTTTCTAATTAACTAGTACACTTACTAAAACATTAAATTAACATTTGCTATGTGCTAACCTAGCTACCTGTTACCACATATTATTCTTATGTCGTTACTTAGGCCGTCCGGTAGCTCTTCCTCTATAATGTAATTTGAATAAAACATTTTGACTTGGACTTTGACTTACCTACCTACAGCAAGTTTTAAAATTATCGATAGGTACATACCTACGTAAAAAACGTGTTAGAAAAAGCACGTTTCTTATTATTCGTTTATCAAGTAGGTTATCAAAAAACCTTTATAATGTCAAGGCAATTATTTATAATAACGAGGATAATCATAAAAATATCTGGTTAGTAACTCTTTGGTTATAGTAAAGCGACCGACTCACACTTGACGATTTTTAAGTATGATGTGATTGTTGCTATGTCCTTTCCCAAGGAAGCTTTCTTCTTGCCAAATTTCATCAAGATCAGTTAAGCGATACAGACAGAAACACTTTCTGTAGTAGTTCTGTAGGTATTAGTAGGTTTGTGAGTAGTAACGTGTCTGCCACATTATGAAACATTACAGTAAATAAACAGTTAACATTAAGATACTATTTATAAGTATACTAATAATATCATTTTACAAGTAAAATACTAGATTTTACGTGGGAAGGCTAGTAACTAACTAAACTGCAGCCTATACACTAATGTTTGCGACAGCAGCGGCGCGCCAAATACGCTGTCCCGTAGTAGTAGAACCTACGTAATAGTCCAATGACAGTTGATAGCCAGAACATGCAATATTATTATATTAATAACAAAATTGTAGGCGAAAGCATAACAAACCCGGAAGATAAGCGATACCTATCCAATATCGAAGCTTATATACTTTTTTTTTTATAAACGACTTTATCTTTTTATGAAGATAATTTCAAACCACGTGGCGCTTACTTCACAATGCAAATATATACAATGATAAAATGTAGATAAAACGTTGATTGATTAACACCGTTCTTATTCAAACGCGCTTTTTTGCTTTTTACGACCTTTTGGCGTCATTTTGTCGCAAGTAAATTGTTTAGTGAGTGACTGAAAAATATAACATCTTAACTTACCCTTCAAACCAAATAAGAGTATAAAGTGAGAAGTTAATTTCACACCATTTTTAAATAGAATCATCAATGTAAATAAATATTTTCATACCAAAGATGCAGTCAAAAGATTAAACCTCGAGCCAGGACTAGCCAAATATCTAAGTCTGTGGATTTCCAAAATTCAGAGAAATATTTTATTTACTTGAAATATTGAAAGGTGTGTACAGGATTTTTGATTCTATGAAACTTTCAGCCTATACTTTTAAATAGAAAATAGGCACACTGTAGACCTTGATATTTATTCCTATTACATGGCTACAAAATTCAATACTGTTTGATTGGTAAATCTCACAAATGGAACGCTTTTAATTTTTTTTTTTTACGACGTTTAGTCCAGCGACAGGACACGAGAGTGCCCGCATTTGACATATGCAGTTCGTTAGTGCCTCGTAGGCGGCCGTAAGTGCTACAAAAATTTTCGTAAGTGCCATAAAACTAAACGAGATTTAAAAAAAAAAAAATTGGGCCGGCTGTCTTCTCAGTTTTTGTCCAATAGCGGTTTTAGTAATTTTTAATTCATAAATAAGTAGCTAATTAATTAGTGCCTAAAAGTGCCACGAACCGGCGTTAGTACCGCAATCAAATGATTCAGCCATAAAAACATTGGAAAACAGTATTATTTTTAAAAACTTAAAAAAGTCATCTAAGTGAATAAGGGTATTGTCAAATTCAGATATATTTTTTTAAGTACGCCCGCAATTCACCCACAGTTCAATATCATAGGTAACTGAAAGTATTCTCAAATTCAGATATATTTCTTCGTAGGTAAGCCAGAAATTCATTACTGCGAGCGGATAGTGCATCGTAAGTGCCACCTCCTAATAGGATTATTTTCGTTAGTGCCACAATCGGACACGAGTAAATCTACCGCGTAAAGGGGAACTCCCCTCCTGGCGCTGACTCACCTTTGGGTTCGAGGCTCACGCGGGTCGAAGCGACGTCCCCGAGAGCAACAACCCAAGCCGAGGCTCCCCCTGCTGGGAGCCCTTGAGCGTTGGGCGGTATTTGGGCTGAGACTCCTTCAGAGTCTGGCCCCAAAAGCCCGGTGGAGCAGTAATGGCTGCAACAGCCAACTGCCTTGTCAGTTTAGAAAAAAAGTAAAGTTTTTAAAAAATTGTTTGGGCCCGGCTGCCTTCACGCTTTTACCCAAGTATTTTATTTGTCTTATAGGTAGAATTGCTGTCAAACAGAATAGTGCCATAAAAAGGTTTGGTTAGTGCCTTTAAACTAAAAAAAAAAACCTAATTATAAACCGCTGTATTGATTAAAATGAAATTTGGCATGGAGATAGTTTGAGTCCCGGGAAAGGACATAGGCTTTTAACTATTGCTTATACATATACATATATATGTATAATATATAACATATTGCTTATAACTTCAAGTGTGAGTCGATTCTTTTTCTATAATTGAGGAGTTGCCATTGTAAGGGTTGGGCAACCGCGGGCAAATTTGGCAAGACGATAGTTTTAGTCCCGGGAAAGGACATAGCTACTTCAAAACGTCAAGTGTGAGTCGGTTTTTTTTTCTACAATTGAGGAGTTAACGATAACCAGTAACCATATATATCAGGGCGAGTGGAACCACGGGCAAAAGCTAGTGTACGATAAAATCGTGTCGTGTGAATTATAAAAGTGTCCATTGGTTTAAAATTCGTATTTAGAGCACGCTACATGGCGCCGCGCCGCGGACTGGTAGTGTGCGAGGTGCGACACGTGGAAAGGTATACTTGGCCGTTCACGTTGTCAAACTAGACTGCGACTGAAAGTATGAATGTATGTATGGATCGTGATGACCGAAATAAATTGGCATCAATCTTTGCTTTCAATCAATAAAGATAAAACGAATATGATTGATCGTTCCGTAATTCCGTTACGTTGTTATCGCATCTGTCTATACAGATTTTTGGGCGACACAAATGATAATCTTGTCACGACGAATATTTCACATGGGAATTCCCGGTTAACCAAAAAGGTACACGGCGCGGTTACCCTTCCTAAAAAAAACTTAGTGGCTACAGGATCAGAAGAAACCGATGTAGAATGAGAAATTGCGGCTATCTGACAAACTTGAGAACCGACTTTGATCAAAACAATCTTATACAGCTTTATTGGTTTTTTTTTTTAGAACTTATGGTAAACAGTGGGAGGGACAAGAACACGATGTTGTTTTTGCCACTAGACACTGAACTATAGAAGGCATTTTCATCCCATCTATTTTAAACACGTTGATTGGTTCGCCACTAGGCGGGAGCAAAGTGCGTGTTTGCTCTCGCTCCCGAATTTTGATAAATTTCTGATAAAACAATGCGAACTACGTCCTTGTTTTTTACTTTTTTCAGTTCAATTCAAAACTTTCAAAATGTTTCAAATGTAAATTTGAATTTTTTATAGATCGTTTTACTTAAATTAATTGAATCGTTTTATTAATATTATTGTTCTTCATGAGTTGTGTCTAAAAGCGTTTTTTATTATTTTTTTCATAGAGGGGGATGAAAAGTAAAGTGTAAAGATGACTTGACGTATGTATAAGTCACCTTTTGTAGAGTGTATCACTTGGTCATTAAATATTTTTAGTTCAGGCGAAGTAGGTTTTTTTTTTTTTTTTATACCACTAAGGTGGCAAACAAGCCTACGGTCCGCCTGATGGTAAGCAGTCACCGTAGCCTATGGACGCTTGCAACACCAGGGGCATCACTCGCGCGTTGCCGACCCTTCAGAAATCTAATATATAATATAATAGTAGGTATAATAAATCCCTCACTTCTTTTTCAATATCGTTTTTTAGAATCCTTCGCTACGTTCTGGATAAATTGCGCCCTCGTTATAAAAATACTAATTTGCTCCCTTGCAATACGATCTACTATTGTTTGTGTATAAGCTGGTATTAATGATTTATTATCAGGCATTCGCATATATCAATACCTATTTATTTCATGACAATACGCCATTGTTTGTGGAATTGAACTCAACCTTTGAGTCATCTTATGCCAATAAATGAATTCTATAACCGCTTATTATTTGCTCAAGTGTCGGCCAAGGATGCTACGTTAGCCAACGTTACAATAACAAGTTATCCGACCGTGTTCGAAATGTATTCGTCTTATATGCTGGCGATCTGACGTAGCAGCTTGCGTATTTGGTAGCATTAGCATCCTTGCCGAAGACGCAGAGTAAGGAATAGTAGGTACCAAAGATAAAATAGGAGGCAATGTTACTTGGTAGTAACATTTAGTAAATCGAGTAATTGAGATTATTTTCATCCCTTAGTTCAATGTTTGGAGAGCTACGTACTACCACAGTAGAATCTGCCCAAATTCGAATCTTAAATAGATTATGCATGATAGTTAAATAAAGATTAGCACATAAGAGTTGGAAAGAGATAGTAATTTGAAAAAGACTTATAAAAAAAAAAACATCACGCATGTCGCATCAACAAACTGGCAACATTCCTTCTCGTTATCATAACTAAGCTAATATTAGTAACGTATCTATTCAAGAAACTAGTTGATAAGTTATTCCTAAACAAACAATAGAATATGGAAATACTAAAGCAATTACATTGGCGCCCGTTTGTCGTTGCGCCTGCAATGATGCACCGATGCATGGTTATGTCATTCCACCATGCATCGACGAAATGCCACGGCAAGCAATGTCTGTTGTTGATGCTAGCGACGCCTTTGTATGTATGTGGGTCAAAATACTTTTTGAGCCCTATAACAACGTCCTTTGTACATTTTAATGCATAATTTTTTACTTATTAGGATTATTTTCAAAAAACATATAATTTTCAAAAACAATCACATATGCATGATGACTTTTATCGAAATATTGGGGCACAAAAAAAAAAACTTGTTTCGTAACGCAGTGGACATTATTTTTGAGGGGTCATGGGGACGAGTAACGCAGTGGACATTATTTTTGAGGGGTCATGGGGACGAGTAACGCAGTGGACATTATTTTTGAGGGGTCATGGGGACTGGTAACGTCTAGTGTCTAGAGTGTCTAGAAACTCCATGCTGAGTTAGTTTGTGTACGGACTTAAAAATAAGGAGTATAATATCTGTATTAAAATACTTGGGGGGATGGTTTTAGTATTGAAACCCTATGTTTAGTAGTTGTGCCAAAATGGATTGACTTCTTAAACTATGTACTTAAATAGCATATTTTTGAGTAATTGGCTATATTGATTTTACAAAAGAAACCAAAAAGCCTACCATTTGATCCGTTCTTGGATTTTGTGCCAACGACAGCCGTAGGTAGGAAATATCTAAGGTGTAGAAAGAGCAGCTGAATTCGTAGGCTGTCAAAAATGCTTATATTGTAAATAAAAATACTTTTAAATTACAAATTATATAAAAATAATTTTGTAAAACAGACTAGTTTTGATTCAAAGTTGAATCGTTTAAAAAAGTTATATTATAATTGACATTAAAAACCGGTAATTCGTGTTGTTGTCAGGAACACATCAAGGATGTATTTTCGACGTAGAATAATTATAGTTGGTCGTGGTCGAGTTTAAAAAGAGTCCAGCAGACTAGTCTTCAACTAGTGCCTCATGCCTATAACATTGTTATACCTACTTTGAGGAAAAAAACATTGTTTTTGTTTAACCTTTACTTCGTTTAAGTTCGAATACTACCAAAAGATATATAAGTGTTATTTTAGGGTTTAGAACCTAATTGCACGGTGACATAGGTGCATGTGTCGCAGGCAAATCGTATAATCCGCCGTTTCACTATATGCCTAGGCAGATCGTTAAGTATGGGAAAGAGAGGAACAGAAATCTTACTGTATAAGTTATGTATGTTAGGTTAGGTTCAGTTTCTCTTTTGTAAACGTAGCTTCATATAATAATCTGTTCAGTTATATGATAATTTCTATTCCATAATTTACGATTTGACTAGGCATTTTATGAAACGGTGGATTATACGATTTGCCTGCGACACATGCACCCTTATGAAAACGATTCCCCCAGCTGAATAAACTTCCTGTCGAGGTTTTCCCTAGGTGATGCCCCTAGTCCATCAATAGGCGACAGTGACAGCTTGTAACCAGACTGTCTATGTATGTTTGTTTTCTACTTGTTGTTAAAGCGAACTAATTCTGCTTCCGCGACTTCCTCGTGTTGTGACAAAGACTTAAGAATTTGATTGTAATGCTAATAAATGGATAAAAATAAAAAATATTTTTTCAATGTTCCAATTTCGGATATATGTTGTTTTCTATATCTACCTGTAATACCTAGGTATTATAAGTTTTTCGTGTGATACTATAACAAACTGATTAGTTTAAAACCTTTGTTTTGGTTGAGATTCCCTTCCCCTCATTTATCTCATATTAAACACCATAGATACAGCAACGCTGAGCCTCTGAATATTTGTATTATTTTAATTTAATTATTTATTCTTAAAGTGAATATATAACTAAATATTCTGTGAATATTTCAAGCGTCTACCTGTTGCCTTTATCAATATCGACCAAAAAATCACGTTTTTTGTATGGGAACCCCTTTAAATATTTATTTTATTCTGTTTTCTGTTACTACTAGTAGTAGTTGATATAGCGGCAACAGAAATACATCATGTGTGAAAATTTTAACTGTCTAGCTACCACGGTTCACGAGATACAGCCTGGTGAGATACGGACTGACGGACAGCGGAGTCTAATAGGGTCCCGTTTTTGTGTCCGTCAGGATGGCGGGTCGAGGTAAGAAATCCTTATTGTAATACTAATGAGGTTTTAGTACTTAATTGGTACTATTTGGTAGCTTTGTTTAAATAATTAGTACCTTTCTGTGTAGCTAAAAAATTAAATATAAATTTGCCCGCCATTCTGACGTTAGGATGGCGAGACACTTCCTATTTTCAGAAGTTTCAAAGAGTATTAATAATGTCATTATATGTAAACATTTGGTACCTAATTGGTACCTAAATATATCCTAATACTGAAATACTGTTTTTTGTCATAAATTTGTAACGGCAACTTCTTGGAAGCTAACATTTTTTTCGCTACACAGCAAGGTAATTTGTAACGGCTACTTCTTGGAAGCTAACATTTTTTTCGCTACACAGCAAGGTAATTTGTAACGGCTACTTCTTGGAAGCTAACATTTTTTTCGCTACACAGCAAGGTAATTTGTAACGGCTACTTCTTGCAAGCTAACATTTTTTTCGCTACACAGCAAGGTAATTATTTAAACAAAGGTACCAAATAGCACCAATTAGGAATTAAAACCACAGTAGTATGTATTTCAATAAGGAATTCTTACCTCGACCCGCCATCCTGACGTACACCCGTTTTTTACCCTTTGGATACGGAGCCCTAAAAACTATGTACCTTATCTCAAATATACTTAACTATTTATTAACAGCTTTCTTATCTTAAGGTTTTTAAGCTTACTGAGTTTGGACTGGGGGCGACATAGTAAGTAGGTACGTAAGTTTTAAGACAAGGCCACATCCGAAAAGTTGTGGCAAATACCCTTGACTATGAGCATATCATTTATTGTATACCTACTACATAGATAGGCAACTCAAATCCCACAGAGAGTCGAATAGGCGCGGCGGCTATCGGCCTATAGCATGTCCGCGTGCTTGATATGGCTTGGCGACCTACCTAGGCCGCGGCGGCGGCCACGGCTGGCCGTTCACCTCGCCTGCCGACTATCGCGGAATGCTATTCAATCGGGCACAATAAAAAAAAAAATCCAATCGCTGCTCAATTCAAATTTCTATCTACAAATATTTTATTCTAACAATCTAAACCCAAAGGCCTAAGTTTTTGTGAGCTTGCTATTGGCAGAGAAGACATTGTTTTGGACATGTTTGAATTTTAGTTTTGTTTGTCGAACTACACTTTTATTACTGAAAGCCACCTTTTTAAACGATAACCGTGAAGATGAAGCTATGATTAGCTGAGGTACTAAGGGCATAAAGGGCAAGACTTGATAGTATATTAGATGAAAGTGATTATCAAAGGGGACTACGACCTTTAGGTCTGCTTATATATTACTTCTTCCACTTATGGCTACGGGAAGAGTAGTACACGCATGCCCATGAAATTTACCTATTTCATTGCACTACGAATCGGTGTGTTGATGTCTTGGAAGTTTACTTCATTTCCAAATCTTTGTTATCGGCCCTAATTTTGTGTCGTTTAGCTAGTTCTGAATAAAAAGTAAAAGTAAAATACTAACAAATCATTTATTGACGTACTATCTCTTGAAAACATCTTCTTCGTTAAATTTTTAGAATCGAATATTTTTGTCTCGTTTACTTGATACAAAAGAATAGTTGGTTTTTAACATTTCTCTTTTCCACAATTTTAAAATTAACTTTTTGTCTTTAACGAGTTGATAATTGAAGTCAACTAAAAGATCTACAAAGTATTTATTGCTACTTTGTAAGCTTTTGAAATCGATTTTGTTTTGCTTTTTTTCTGACCGCCTTTTCTATATTTTTCGATCCAAAAGCTATTTAATTGTACGCTTCTATTGCGTGACATATGAAATTAAAGTGGTTCCACTTTACATTATAAAAAGTACCTACTTACCTCATTGCCAAAAAAAAATCAATTGGCAACATCCACATCGTATTTATCGACGTACACGAAACTTCAAGTCATGTACACGCAACTAAAACCTCGACATGGAACTTAAAAAGCAATGATATTAAACGACTAAAAATAGAAAACAACTATATAAAGTTAACCTTGGTTCTTCTGCTGTGGAGGGGTCAGAAGCCAGTTTATTTATGTCTTCCTCCCCTCCCCCGCCTCATCCCGGGTGCTTTCATTGAGTGTGGCCTGCAACTGTTCTCATGTTGCAAGCTATCATCTCTTATAGTAATAAATATGGATTGATGTATTACTCGTGTAAGACCAAAATTATGACTCGTGGTTATTGCCGTTTTATATCATCCAAGATAGATAAGTCCTTAAATAGTCTAAAAGTAGATTTTGTTCATCTTTAGGCATCTTTCTAGTAAATAGATAACTGTATGAGGTTTGAATTTGATTGTCTATATAAATATAGTGAAGTTCAAACTGTGGAGTGGAAACTCCGCAAGCCTTCCTCCGGTGGGTGCCTACTTAAATACTTAAGGTGTTTAAGCTCGCAAGTTATAGAGCTTACTGTAGAAAACCTCTATGTTGACCATGTCGTTTGCCTATGTGGACATTTAAATGGTTCAAAAACTATGCCTTAATCGTGCATCCACCACGTGGAAACAGATGACGTCAAACCTTATATTTAGTATAGTAAAAACCTCTGTGATTCCTAATATTTTTGCGGCTTCATTGGGTCTTCGCTTCCAGTTCGCTTCAGTTGAAGTTCGGACAGCAGTAGTTCAGTTAGTCATGACATAAAATGATAAGTGGTCTGTTGGAAAATAGTAGTAAAATGAAGTGTCCGGCGAGAGTAACCTAGTAGATCTTCATCAGTTTATATGATCATTCTGTATGTGGACCCTTTCATATAAAAATTATTAGTGTAAGGTTACTAAGCGTTATACAATTAATATAATAGTTGTTTTTGTTAACTTAACTGAGCTAAGCTTAAGAGGGGGCATAAAGCCAGACAAATTCTGCATACAATATGGAATATAAACGTATTATGGGCGAAACGAATTTAATATAAATAACTCGAATATATAGGCCTAGGTTTTGTATTAAGCAATATTATAATGAATTTTCATGTAAATAATGTGTACCAGTCTGAAAATAAATCAAAAATCGGCGAAAACTAGAGGTGAATTTGTGTTTTTTTCTATAGAGAAAATTTTATTGCCTTAATTATGTTTTTGCAAATATCAGACCTTGGAATTATAATGTAGTAGTTATATGTATATTTATACGAGTACGTTTTTAGGGTTCCGTACCCAAAGGGTAAAACATAAAACCCTTTTAGTAAGACTCCGCTGTCTGTCCGTCTGTCGCCAGGCTGTATCTCATGAACCGTGATAGTAACATAGTTGAAATTTTCACAGATGATGTATTTCTGTTGCCGCTATAACATCAAATACTAAAAAACAGAATAAAATAAGTATTTAAGGGGGCACCCATTCAACAAACGTGATATTTTTGCCGTTTTTATAGATAATGGTGCGAAACCCTGTAAACTAGGACTTGAAGCCGTGTACCTCTTTGAATGCATGTCGCGTATTGCTGCATTAAACAGAAGTAGCTCATCAGTTACGCACATCCTTCATTGTCCGGATGCAACGTTCATACAAATTAGGCTGATGTGGTGCCCGACGTATTTACATACACCAGTACACATCTATGCTAGGGTTGCCAGGTTTTGACCTTGAACACCGTCTTAGTTAGGCGACTGGGAAATTCCGGGGGGTTTTCTAGAGATGCCGAGGGTTTTGAGCTCTTGAGGATTTTAAAATCTTAAAATATAATACGTACTTTCAATGGTTTTGATGTATGTAGTATGTACGATGATCACTGCACGTAATTATGTGTAGGCCACGTACACCTTCCTAGCTTTAAAACTTTGCCGACGCCTACAGTAGGTAATATACCACTTAACGTTTAGTACTTCAAACACTGTATTGTCCTACATTGCGGTTTTAAAGTAATGTGGGTTCAGTCAGTAAGTACTTGTAAAGCAATGGAATTTAAATAAAATACTTAATTCATATTTGTGACAATGCAATACAATTTAAATTATTTGATAATACTACAGATGCCATTATATGACTATTATAATAACTGAGTTTTGAAAAATAAACAAAAACTCAGGTGTCTTAACTATTATTGGCATTTATCTCAAATCATAAAGAGTCCCTTCGAAAAATATTATAAAAGACTAAAAAAAGAACTTGGAATACAAAAGCCCTTTGTGCGGCGAGGTGTGGTCCCCTATATATTTGCATCGAGGGGAGAGCGGGCATGGGTGGGATTGAATACGGGGGATTACGAGCTAAATTGACGCAATGAGTGAGGGTAATTGTAGCTCTATTTCTTATTCAGTCGCTCTACCTATTAAATACATATTCAGTAGCCAACAAACTACAGTTTTATTTTATTTTATTTTGACTTTGTTTTTTGTTTTGTTTGTTTGAAATTTAGTGAAAGTTTTATTTTTTAATATCTTACAGAAAAAAAGTTGTAGGTAGTCTTTAAAACAAATAGTATTCCAATTATGCTGCCTAGATACCTACTGAGTAATAAATATGCCAAATCAAATACATAAATAACATATGTGTATTATTGTGTATATAACATACTAACATTGCAATAAAGTCTGTATAACGTTTCTCTTAATTTATACCGCTTGGTAAGCCACGTATCGCCTTAATTATGCGTCTGCATAATGAATGCGGGCTTGTGTAATGGAATGACGTTGTGCACATGTGGCTGTTGGCCTTTTGGTTGGCGTCGCGTCGCGTCGGTAATTAGCTAAATACCTACTTATAGTTGACGGTGAAGCCCACAATATTAAATTAAGGTTATTGGACAAGGTACTTACGTAGACGGTTTTTGGAAATGTTTTATCCTACTAATTTTATAAATGTGGAAGTTTGTTGGGATGAATGTTTGTTACTCTTTCACGCTTTAACCACAGGACGGATCGGGATGAAACTTGGCATATATATAGGTTAGGTCCTGGAATAGCATATAGGCTACTTTTTATCCCGAAATTCCCTCGGGAATAACTAAAACCGAGCTTAAACGAACTATAGCTATAGTTACAGCTTGATAAAGCAAACTTCATTAGTGTAATTAAGGAGTAAATCACAGTCGCCTTAAGCCGAATTCAGGTTTGGCGGAGCCGCTGGCAAAGTCTATAAAATAAATAAAATAATACTCAGTGGAGTTTTACACTAGAAAAACCGGCCAGGTGCGTATCGTAAATACATATTTACAGGTGTTATGGGGCCGTTCTACCATATAAAACCAGTTTATTATACACTAGCTATATGTGACGTGGGGCTTCTACGGTATAGCTATAGTTCGTTCAAGTGGAATTCGGTTATAGTTATTCCCACGGGAACTTTTAAATTTCCGGGGATTAAATGTGCAAAATTTCATCTCAATTGGATGCTCCGTTGCAGCAGGATTGAGTAACAATACGTTTGTTATTGCCGCTGGAACTTGAATTTTTATGGATAAAAAATATCGATGTA
Organism: Apoda limacodes; assembly: GCA_946406115.1. Lineage (NCBI taxonomy): Eukaryota > Metazoa > Arthropoda > Insecta > Lepidoptera > Limacodidae > Apoda > Apoda limacodes. The sequence goes on from OX291559.1 coordinate 19,089,371, forward strand.
TGTCGTATTCCAGGACCTAACCTATTGGTATGTGTGCCAAGTTTCATCCTGATCTGTCCAGTGGTTGAAGCGTGGTAAAGTAAACAAACATCCAAACAGTTATTCACACCACTGACTTTTCGGTGAAGGAAAACATCGTGAGAAAACCAGTGACCTTATTGGGAATATTCACGAGCTATTCGGACTCTGGAATTCGAGAGCAAAATGTATGCAATTACATTGACGGGTTTCGAGAGGTCAATCAGACTTCCATACATTTTAGTCTCGAATTCCAGTGTCCGAATAACTTGAGACGGTTCCCAATAAGGTCTCTGTATACGTAAAAAAAGACGTATGTGAAGTCAAGAATTCGCAGACGGCCCGCGTGTGGACCAAATCGCCGTCAGAGAGGGATATAGCTTAAGCCCAAAAAAATATAGTTAATATAGATTTTGTTTGATAAAAAAAAACGTTCTTTGACACGTTTTCATTCCTTTTTGTTTTGGCAGAGAAATTTTGAAATTCTTACGTGCTATTACTTCACAACTTTGATAAAGCATAGTTTATTAAAGTCCGTTTGATTACACGTTTCAAGGTCCCTTAAATACGAAATGAACAATTCCATGGTTTACCACATTTGCCTGGTCATACCACATAATAATTACGTAGATTTTACGGAATGCACATACATATATATGCTTTGATACAATAACAAACAGAACTGTGTCACAATAATATTATTTATATGTAGAAGTTGGTGAAGTAGTGACGACGTTTTGTGCAATTATTATAACCAAACAAACCAACTAAACAGTGAAACTAAATTCACTCTCGCTATGTAAGTTGAAAGTGTCGATATAAACTTGGAAAACACCTTCTATTTTCTTTCAATCATTTAATATTTGATAATTGAAATATTAATTGTACCTATAGATTTGTATAGTTAAAATCTCAAAAGCAGCCCAATTAATGTAAACCCTATCACCGGTACCAAATCCGAAAATGCGAACATAACCGAAAAACTCAACGAAAAATATGTGTTAAGTGAATTTATTCGATCAGTAACTGGATAACTAACCCATGGGAAGTAAATCTTCAAGATGATGAAATTTAAATCACTGTTCCGTAGAGGACCCAGTCAGGGGAAGCAGGAGTCCTCTTTGAAAGGGGCTCCTTCAATATCCAGCCTCGATTCCAAACACCACAAAGTTGCCCCAGCTCGAGACAAATCCCTAAAGATCTTTGGCTCGAAAGAGAAGCTTCACAAAGCCCACAAGAAGAAGGACCTTTCTGGAAACAACAATGCGGTACTCGAAGATCCAGAACCGAGGGAAGATCTGGCGGAATATGAAGACGATCAAGTGAGGGCGCACGATTATGGGAGCATAGAGGAGCTGGGAGGGTCGGTTGATGACCGAGGTTCCCAGGAGTTCGTTAGTCTTCCTGTGACGCTGAACACAGACCATATGCCGGGATTTCCAGAGGTCGAGCCGAGAGTACCATCAGAGGTGAGTCAGTCAGATATTTCTTGTTTATTGTTAAAGCCATTTGTGATAATTATATGTTTGAATGCATCTTGAAGTAGGTAATAGAAACTTTGAACTCAAGAGATAACTCGAAGACTATTGTAAAAACTCCTGGTTTTTACAGTAAACTTTTGCCGTTTGACACCTGCAAGCCTGTGGTGCAACCGGACCAACTTAGGTTAGGTTTCCATCAGGTTATTAACCCAGCTGTCGTAGTTTTTAAACTGCCCGAAGCCTTTTGACGTGTTTTGACGACTGCATCATATGGTATCAGCTAGGACCGAACGCTTAAACGTGCTCTCCAAAGCATGCAAAAAGGCGAGGAGAGAAAACTGCATCTACTAAGTATTCACTATTGATTTGAAATATTATTTCTAAGAAGAGCTGGCTAGAAACCTAAAATCCGAGTAAATTACACCTAACTACATGGCAACAACTACTAGAAGGGTAACTTCACACCCAGTGTTTCGAACGGTATAGCAAAGACTGACCCTACCTAAGGTTTTTGACCGATTTACAGGCATCGATGGTATCGGTGACCCGTGAGCTGGAAAATCTGCGACGGGACCTAGAGGTGTGTGTGATGGAGCGGGCACAGCTGCAAGCTAAGGTCGGGGAGCTGATGGAGCGAGCCGCGGAGGCTGACCGGTTAAGAGCTGAGTTGGAGCGGCTTAAGGTAACTATTTTTAATTTAATTAATTATTGAATAACATTTCTACTTAATACTAATAAATGTACTTATATGTCTATGTACACATAGACAAAATAAACAACACAAATGAGAAATATGTTATGGGTTTACTTACCTTAAACCATGATGTTATAAATGCGAAAGTAGCTCTGTCTGTCTGTGTGTTACCTCTTCACGCTTAAACAATTCTGCCGATTAAGATGAAATTTGGCATGGAGATCGTTTGAGTCTCGGGGAAGGATGTAGACTACTTGAGAACGTCAAGTGTGAGTCGGTTTTTTTTCTATAAGTAATTCAGGAGTTGCCGCTGAAAGGGCGGGTGGAACCGCGGGCAAAAGTTAGTAATATTATAAATAATTATTAATTAATATCTAAAAGTGCCTAAATCAAAATGGTATATTGAATAAGTTATTAAAATGAACGATTTTCATTATTATTTTCATTTATGACTGTTGTACTAGCAAGAGATTTTGATAACTAGGTACATACTCGTACTTTCACACTTTTTTGGGTTGTTGTATACCTGGAAGTCCTGGCGCTGACTCACCTTCGGGCGGACGACCCCAAGAGTGACAACCCAAGCCGAGGCCGCGGGGAGCTCTTGAGCGTTGGGCGCTATATGGGCTGCAACTCCTTCAGAGTCTCGCCCCAAAAGCCTGGTGGAGCAGTAATGGCTGCATCAGCCAACTGCATAGTCAGTTCAGGGAAAAAAAAACCTAGAATTTTAAATAACATCACAAAAATTAAATATACGCTGTGGTGTCAATATGTGCGCTTTGTTAATTGATTCTGAGCTCATAGTGCGCACCAAGTATCCAAATATTTTTCATATGCTATTTTCTGCTACAGAGTGCTGAAAATGAGCGTGAAGCAGCTTTAGAGCGGTTGGCGGACGAGAATGGTGCTTTGCGGGCTCGGCTGCGCGGCGTGGCACACTCGCCGCTCTCCGACAGTGAAAAGCGGCAGCTGCTGCTGGCCCCCGCGCCGCGCCGCATGCACTCCTCGGCACCAGCCTCCATCGCGCTCGCTCACAATGTTAGTGTTTTATATTTGTACGTAAATAAATAAGCCTTTATTGCTGTTAATTAACTTATTTGACAAAATATTTACTACTACAAATTTATACTAAATAATTAACTATTAAAAATATTTACTATTGTTGTATTTATATTGATGTATTGTCTCCTCTCTTAACAGCTTGTCTTTCGACAAAGGTCTCCTCTAAGGCTTTCCACTTATCTCTATCCTTTGCTGTACGTAACCATTCTGGACCTGCTGCTTTCTTCAAAACGTCTTCCCATCTCTTTATCTGTCTTCCTCTACTTCTTCTGCTTTCTCTAGGTACCAATCAATTATTATTCTGGTCCACTTTTCTTTCTTTTCTCTTAACATATGTCCTGTCCATCGCCATTTCAATTTTCTACATACTGATTGGACTTTTCCGAACTTAGTCTTTTCTTTTATTCAGTTTAATTTTATTTTATCTTTTCTCCTTATTCCCAATACGCTTCTTTCTATTCCATTCTGACAAATATTTATTTTATTTCGTTGTTGTTCCGTTAAGGCCCAAGTTTGGCATGCGTATGTCAGACATGGCAGGATGCAAGAATTGAAAACTTTTTGCTTCTTCGACATTGGCATCTGATTATTTTTCATTATTTCACTTAATGACCAAAATTTTTTCCAAGTATTGGCTATTCGTCTTTCGATTTCTTTCTGCATGTTTTCTGTTGTTGGTATTAATTGCCCTAAATAAATATACTCATTTACATACTCTAAATGCTGATTATTAATTCTAATAGCCTCCTTTTGTGTAGAATTGCTCATTAATTTTGTCTTTATTATATTCATTATGAGACCTGCTTTTTCACTTTCGTCTGATAAAAGAAAGGTTAATGTTGCTTCTACCTCAAAAAATAAAAGATTTCTGCTTATCTTATTACTAATTATGTTAACTAAATGTTTATTTTTAAAAGAGTAACTATCGAGTTTCTTGCCGGATTCTTCTCGGTAATCAACATTTGTGTACCCAGATTTCATAACTTTGACGATTCAGAAGTGGTTTTAAACTAAACCTAATTTGAATAAAAAATGTGGACTGAAAATTTTGACTTTGACTTATTAAGGCAAAGCGTTAATGTCGCAGAAAAACAAAAAACATATAGTTTTCAAATATTTTAAAGAACTCCATGCTGCAGTCCCTTAAAAAACTTCGATAGGCAGGTCACTTTACAACCTAAGCATTCAATTCCTCTGAAACCGCACAGTGCGTGACCATTTAGGTTTTAATGTGCGAGGATAAACTCCCTGTCGATGGCAAGCGATGCAGATGATGCAAAAAATGTATTAAAATAATTTCCAGGGTGAGGGAGAAAGTGGAGAAGTCAGCACTCCGGAATGGGATAAGCACTCGTCGTCATCACTTAGCGAGGTGTCAGTCGCTTGCCTGCAGGACCGCATTCTGCAGATGGAAGAACACCACTACAGGTTAGTTAGATGACTGGTCTACTAGAGGAACTCTTACAGTAAGTTGGTAATGAATTACAAGGAGTGTTAGTATGAATGGATTATCTTCATCTAGGGTTAGGCTTCTAGAAAACCAAGTGCTGAGTATAAAGGGTTAAAAGACTTATTGTGATAGACTATTCCTCTCTATATTCTGTGGAAAGGTCTTAAAGATAGTTCATAAAAATACTTGTAACTTTAACAGCAGTAAGTTTCTACTTCGGGGGCACATTCTTCTTCTAGGAGAAAGGATGCATTGACCTTTGTCCACGAAGCGAACTGGATGCCATTATCAAATTAATAGTTGCTAACCTTTAAGCTTCCCATGAGGGATTTGAGTTTACTAAATTTGTCACTTTCAAGTATAATTAAATATATTTACTTTGAACAATCTTCTGCCACTTTATGTAGTGAAGTGATAAGAAATTCATGAAACTAATCTCTGTTTTCTCTAAAACTTTTTTCTCTATTTTCAGTACAAGCGAAGAGCTTCAAGCAACCCTGGCGGAACTGGCGGACCTGCAGTCCCAGTTGGCTGATGCCCATGCAGACAACGAGAGGCTGGCTGATGAGAAACAGGTGTTGCTGGAGTCGCTCTGCCGACAGACCGAGAAGCTGGAAGACAGTCGGACTAAGGTGACAGTATTTCCTTAACAGCCTCATACGTCCCCACTATTGGGGCGAACTCTCCTCATCGACTTCCCCTCATCGAGGGCGATTTGGGCTATAGTCCACACGCGGGCCCAGTGTCGATTGTGGTGAGAGTATAGTGGATCAAATTCCATAGCGTAAAGCGGCGCCATGACGTCTCGGTGTCGTCGGGTTTATCAAAGGCGATGTATGAATTAAATTTATTTTCGGCTGTGGAAAAGATCTTGAAGAAGATTTAATTCACGAGCCATTTGTTTTAATAATATGTACGTAGGCAACACATCAACCTATCCACACCTACCTACATACTTACAAATACAAAGTTTAGCTTCAGATAAATCGTATGTAAGACACGTAACATTACTCGACTGTCATTAATTCATAACGTGTGTTCGTAGAAAGCTACTGTGAGACGAAATAGTTAATTATGTCTGTCCCTCTTGCATGTGTTTTTCGCTGCGTTACGCCTTTGAGTCAAAGTCTATTAAGGGTAACTTGATGTGTCGTCACTGCTGAATACCGCCTCATCCATGGCGCGCCATTTTCTCTCTTTTCTATAATATATATTCTATAATATTATTGTTTTTCAGTTTTTTTTTTATATTTAATAATACACATATTTTCCTTGCTTTTATTTGTATATGGCTTTTTTAGGTTGATACACTTCAAGAGCTGCTTCTTCGCGAAGGCGTGGAGCCGGAGACCTTGATGTCAGGGGATGCAGACCAGCAACTGTTTGCTGTTCTTAAGGTACAGCCATAGAATAAGAAATAACATGCATACTATGTATAGTAGCGACACTGTCCATCAGAACTCACTGAAGATCACGCTAATAGTCTACAAAAAGTATCAGTCTTGGGATCCAGCTAATAGGATTCCATAGAAGAAAAGTGATTAGTAGCACTAGTGATTTAATTTGCTATTATTTTTTATCGAAAAGTGTTTATTCTAGTTTTGGTCACCAGCATAGAAAAAGTTGTCAACCACGTTATTAAATAAAGAATAAGATTTAAAGGAATAGAAGAATAGAAAATACCTAATTAAATACTAGGTTCGCAGTGGAGACACAAAATCTAGCGTGGTGCGAGTGCGAAAGAGATGGCGACACAATAGGTCTGACGCCGCCCTTATGGCCTTGAGAGATGCGGTCTTAGCCAGTCCTGTTACTGTATACTGTGGCATAGATATAAAAGTTTGTTGTTTCTATTTTCAGTTATCACAAGAAGAACGTCGACACATGCTAAGTAAGCAGGAGCAACTGGAAGCTAATATAGCGGAGGCAAAGCGGGCTTTAGACGAGAAAACTAAAGAAAACGAAACGTCCACTGAAAGGGTTAGGTAAGGTGTTATATCACACTTTTATGGCAGTGCAAGAACCTACATGAACGAGTTTTTTAAATTTTTTTTATATATAAACACATAATAAAGATAAACCTAATGCGGTTGTAAAATAGGGTTGCAATAAATTGTTTATCCAGACACTGGTTACTCCCTTGTGGGGATAAAAACCGTGAAGTCATATATACGAGTCGGTCGAGTTAGTTAGGGGGGCGTCCATTAATTACGTGAGACGTTTTGGGGGGTAAGTGGTCGAGCAGATCTCACCTAATCTTACGTTATTTTAATTTGCGCAAAAAACGGTGTAGAATTGCGAGAAAACTATGCTAAATATCGCCAAATCCTACACAATAAAAATTAAATCAGCTATGCGAACGCCACAAAGTAGCAAGTTATGTTTTTTTTTAAAAAAATTTAAACGATACGTACTTTGATAAATCTCGTATGAGATTAGGGGTTTGACCCAAATCTCACGACATCTCACCAAAGAGGGAGGGGGTTCAAAAATGCCTCAAAAAATCCTTTTTTTTTCACCTATAACCCTTTTAAGTTATATGGGAGTCTTTTATATTACAGGTAGGGAAGATAAGATGTATTGCATTGGAACACTTAAAAATATCTTCTTTCAACAAAGATTCGATAAGCCACTGTTATCGCATGGGAAAGGCTTCAAAGGAAAAGCCAAGGCCTATTTTGGTAAAATTTCATGAAATATCAGTTCGTGATAGGTTGTGGTTTGCCAAAACTGGTTTACGGAGTACCGGCATAACTTAATCCGAATTCCTCACAAAGTGTCGGCATGAGGCGTTTATGGCTGCCCGAGAACGCTTGGGTGTAACCAAATGTTGGACTCGAGGAGGTTCTATTGTTATCCTAACGCCTGACGGTAAGCGGCACAGTGTTATCAGTTGTGATGAAGTCGACCTGATCTCAACTGAGACCACATCTACTACAGTGACGTCCGTGACCTCTGTTGCTGCAGCTTCCATGGAGACGAAAGCTAACAAGTCGAGGAGGACAACCAAAAAATAGCCGGTGTCGCTATCTCTAGTGCAAGTCACGAAACTCATTGCAATGACGTTGGCAAATAACTGGTCGCACGCCACTCAATTTTTCACTACACGAACATATCACTTTTAATGTAAAATTACCTTCGTTTTTAAAAATGTTTTGTATTAGTCAGGTTGTTTTCTGTTTTGTTATCTTTTTTAATTGACATTTCATTTTTTTTTTTTGCGGTCTGGATACACACTATTCAGCCGTATGTTTTTGTTACTTTATTTTTTGTAAGAATGAGTGTAGGTACTTGTTTGTTGCTTTATTTTTTTGTAAGAATGAGTGTAGGTACTTCTAATAATTTTCTTTCTTTAGACAGCTGGCAGGTAGAGTATTTAGTTATACGCCTTGTTTATATATTTTATTGTTGGTCAAGTATATTGTGTATTTAGTATTTATATAATATTGTTTATATTTAAATATATGTATAACATAGGTGTTGATGATGATTATAATAGTGATGATTTTTTGTCCTGTTCTTCAGACGGATTGAACAGTGACATTAGTTTCCAAAGTTTTACTGCTTCTCTCAGCGCAACCTTGACTTCAACCTTCTCAGATTCACTGAAAAATTTTAATGTCGTTCACTTCAACGCCCAGAGTATCCCAGCTCATTACTCTGATATGCTAGCATCCTTTGATAACAAAGATATTCATGCCATCCTTGTGTCAGAATCGTGGCTGAAACCCTGTCTACCTTCTACTTCTTATTCCTTACCTGGTTTTCAGTTAATACGTAACGATAGAAAAGACAGAGGTGGTGGTGGGGTAGCTATTTATCTCCGTTCCCATATTCCATATTCTATTATTGCGACGTCTCCTCAAGTTTCCTCTTTGAATACTGCCGAGTACCTTTTTATCGAAATAGTTATTTCTAATACGAAAATTCTACTCGGCGTACACTATAGTCCTAATCTTCATAGTAACTACTTCTCTAATTTTGAAAATATCCTAGAAACCCTAACACCTCAATACAACCACACTATTATTATGGGTGACTTCAACACTTGTCTGTTAAAAAATAACAGCCGTGCTCATCAACTAAGGACAGTGGTGGATGGATGCAACTTGCACATATTACCTCTCACTGCTACACACTTTTTTCCCAATAGCACTCCTTCTTTACTGGACTTAATGATAGTTTCTTCTCCCACACACGTTTTTAAACATGGTCAGTGCGCTGCTGACGCTTTTTCATACCATGACTTGGTTTACTTATCATACAAGATTCGTCCTCCCAAATCCAAATCGAGAATGCTTCAGCAACGCAATTTTAGTGGGATGGATATTAAACACCTGTCTGATGATGCTTGCAACATCGATTGGTCTATGGTCATACTGTTGATGAAAAAAGTAAGATTATTTAACTAATTTATTATCGATTTGTATAACATTCATGCTCCTATACATACCGTTAAAATTAAACATGTTCCGGCACCCTGGCTTACGGACGAAATAAAATCTTTGATGACGAAACGAAATCGTGCCAAGGCCAAATACAAGATTAATCCTAGCGACAGTAATCGTACAAAATACACACTCTTGAGGAATCGCTGCAATAGGATGAGTAGAGATGCACAAAGACGCCATATTCACAAATCCGTTGAAAACGGTGATCCAGCAAAAGTCTGGAAATTTCTTAAGTCGTTAGGAGTTGGGAAAAAGAAACTTCCTTCTATTTCAAATAATACTGATATCAATCTCCTTAATCAACACTTTATTTCTAACGTTGACTTTGACAGCAACAAAAAAAATAAAACATTAAACTCACTTTCTTCATTGCCAACTCCTGACTTTCCTCCTTTTTTTCTTAATCGATTTTCTGATTGCGATGTTAAGAAGAACATACTCGTCATTTCATCCAATGCTGTCGGTGAAGATTGCATTAGTCGTAATATGATCGTTCCCATCCTTGATATTATAACTCCTGTCATTACCAATATCCTGAATCATTCCATTTCCACAGGTGTTTTTCCTGAATCCTGGAAGGATGCTAATGTAATTCCCTTACCAAAGAAATATAATCCATCCTCCTTTTCTGATTTTCGTCCTATATCCATTCTTCCTTTCTTGTCAAAAGTTTTGGAACGGCTTGTATATCAACAGTTGTCCCATTTTCTTACAAGAAACAACCTTTTAAATCCCTTACAATCTGGTTTCCGTCCCGGTCATAGTACGACTACTGCACTTGTCAAAATAACTGACGATATACGTTTTGGCATGGAAAATAAAGAGGTCACGGTTCTGACACTCTTAGATTTTAGCAACGCTTTTAACACCGTGGATCTGGACATTCTGCTACTCATTCTTAGTTCTCTTAACATTTCTCCAATCGGTATCGATTGGTTTCATAGTTACTTGCGTGGACGCCGGCAGCGCATAAAAGTCGATGATACTCTATCTGACTGGTGCAACACAGCCGCTGGTGTTCCGCAAGGTGGCGTTTTGTCTCCTCTCCTGTTTGCTATTTTCATTAATTCTATAACATCTCAATTATCTTCTCTCTACCATCTCTATGCAGACGATCTTCAGATTTACACACAAACTCCTATTAGTGAATTGACAAACGCTATCTCAATAATTAATCGTGACCTTGATCAAATTGTGAAATGGAGTGAATCCTATGGCCTCATTATTAATCCTACGAAAACACAAGCAATCATCGTAGGCAGTTCGAGACTTATATCCAATATTGACTGGAACGAACTCCCATTAGTAACTGTGAACGGAGTTTCTATCCCTTACAAAGATACAGTTAAAAACCTGGGTATATTTATCGATCGAACACTATCTTGGGGTTCGCAAATAAAGGAAGTAAGCAAGAAAATATTTGCTTTAGCTAAATCTTTAGGCAGATTGCGCAATTTTTTACCAATTCCCACTAAAATTGCTCTTGCGAAATCTCTTCTTCTGCCTATTCTCGATTATGCTGATGCTAGTTATATTGACCTAACCGAGGAGCAGCTTAATAAACTTGAGCGACTTCAAAACTTCTGCATTAGACTCATATTTGGTCTACGTAAGTACGACCATATTTCCGAATTCAGATCAAAGCTCAAGTGGCTCCCAATTCGACTTCGCCGGGATGCTCATGTTCTCTTTCTTCTATATAACGTCCTGTTCAATCCAAACACACCAGTATACTTAAAGAAACGTTTTAATTTTATCGGAAATACTTCTCTTCGAGAGACTACACGCTGGATGCTAAAAATTCCTTTGCATTCCTCACAATTTTATAATGATTCTTTTACTGTAAAGGCTGTTAGATTATGGAACGCTTTACCTTTAGAAATAAAAAGAGCAAAATCGAAGGCAATATTTAAAAATCTTATTATTGCTCATTACTTGAAGAACTAAAATAACATCACTACCTATATTTACTTATACGTAGTACTATTATAATTATATTTATTATACATGTGTATTTATATATGTACTTCTATTTATGTATATTTATACATACATTATTCATATATGTTATTTATGTGTAATTATTTATTTTATATGCATTATTGTATTATATATATACTTCTTAATAACTGTATCGAAACACACCTACTATACTTTGTTTAACTTTATTATTTCCTCTACCCAAAGGTTGTCTGGAAGAGATCGCTTTAAAGCGATAAGACCGCCTTTTGTTTTTCTCTATTTGTAAATATGTTTTGTTTGTAAATTTTTTATGTTGATGCAATAAAGTATAATAATAATAATAATAATAATAATAATAATGATGTATTCTAAATTAATGATGCTTGTCCAGAGTGTTAGAAAGCACAGTGGAGCGAGTGGAAGCGGAGCGAGTGCAGTGCGAGAACGAAGCTGACAACGCGCGGGAGCTGGCGGCGGCGAGACAGCACCAGATCACCACACTCACCAACCTACTGGACGCAGCTAAGGCCAAGGTCAGGGGATAAAAATAACTTAACCAGAGGTCGGAATTAGGTAGTGTTATTCATTTACTTACTTGCATCAAAACGAGCAACGCGCGAGTGATACCCCTGGTGTTGCAAACGTCCATAGGCTGCGTTGACCGCTTACCATCAGGCGGACCGTTAGCTTGTTTGCCACCTTAGTGGTATATTAAAAAAAAATGTTGATATACACATAGACATTTCCAGAATTTTCTGAATACAGAGAAGGCAGGTAATTTTTTTCCTATAGTATTTTTATTTACTATCTTAACTACGGACATATTTTTAGTTTTTAGAGTTGTATCGATATCCCAAATAATTAAAACATGATTATTCAATACGAACTAAAATTCTGGGAGTTGAGCAATATAGATAGATATTGCTTAACTTATCCATGGATATTGCTAAGATTATATTAATTTTTTAAATACACTTCTTAATTCCGACCATGTCAAGACACAGTATTACTAAAAGTTCTTTATGAAGTATGGCAACTCTCCACCGCTCTCCAGAGTCGACCCTGTTACCCCACTGAGCCCCTCTGTAACGATTCTTTTACCCTCGATAGTTTTTAGAAGTAGATTTGACGCCATTTTATGCAATGGTGCGTTCGTGAGTGGCGACCATGAATCAAAAAGCTGTCATACTCATAGTATGGCAAGGCGCTCACACAATGTATGACGCAAGACTTTGACAAGTTGGACGAAAAATTTTCGTTAATTGACGTGTAGGTTGTCGCTTATGTAGTAGTATTTTGATGATCACTATTTGTGGATTGCATTCATATTTGTATTTTGCATGCTTTTGTGTGTATTCAGAGTTATAGATTAGAAAATAACGATCTGACGATCGTTATGAATGGGCTATCAAAATATTGATCGACCATCTTATTTTTATTAGTCAATATAAGACGGATATACATGGCCTAAATAAACAAAGAACATTGGGGACTCGTCGCTTAACACCAGCTGAAAGTTGGTGACTCCGTCTGTATGTATGATGTGGTAATACTTCTCTAGTTGTGCGAGCGCGCTGGTGTGGTGGAGGGCGCGGCAGAAGCGGAGGCTGCGGCTGCGACGGCGCGCCGCGAGGCGGAGGCAGCTGCTACACGCGCGCACGCGCTGGCGGAGCGGCTCGCACACGCGCAGAGACAGCTCGACCGCGCGCACCATGACGCGCGCAAGCTGCACGACGACGCGCTGGTACATTTATAATGTCACTCAACTTTATATACTAAACACAAGTCGCCGAGCACAGCACCTCATGATTGCTCTGTCTAGACGCCTTCGATGGCTGACTGATCAGATTATATATGTAATATAATAATAATATAAAATATAATAAATAATATTTTAAATATATCACACAGCCCCATCTGGTGTCAAACTAATCTATATTATGAAAACCAGGCAACGGATACTTAGTTTTTGGTAAATGCATACATATCATACATAAATACACCCAGAATCAAGAAAAACACAAATATTTATCCCATAAATTTTTGTCCAGTGCGGGAGTCAAACCCACACCCTATGCACAGCAGCCGGCCACACTACCAACTAGGCTGCGAGGGAGCAAATTAAATGAATGTTAGTCTGTGTGGTAAACCTGTGTTCTTTTATCCCCGTCCTATCTAAAATTCCTCTCATGCGACAGGCTGCGAACAAAATCATAATATATAATAATTCTTTATAATATTTTATATATTAAAAATTAAATTATTCACAATATAGTCTAAACAATATTTGTTATTCTAGGTATCTAGCAACAATGCGAAGTCGACCATCTCAGAGCTGGAGTTCCAACTGGAACAGCTGCGGCAAGAGAAAGCGGCGCTGCAGGCCGAGGTGAAGAGTCTGCAGGACAATGTCGCTGACCTTCAAATACAGGTACTGTACCCTCCTCACTTAACTCCTGCTCAGATCAGTCTCGATGTTCGGCAATCATCGTACATCTTCGTACTTCGAGAGATGAACTATATGTCTCTTTTTTCTACTGTCCTTTAATTTCTTTTTCTTTTTTCAAAATATGTCACGACCTTTTCGGTCCGGATTTACAGTTAAAGCGAACCAGAGCCAATTTTTTTTCCAAAAAACTGATTTACTATCGCGCCGCATTTATTTACTATTCATACAAAGCATATAATTTTTTCAATATTATACTGCATAGTAATTATAACACCAGACACAAGATACATTTAAAACAATTTGTATTGTTTCTGGCACACATCTGTGTCTCAAAAGTGGCCACTGTTAGCAGAAATGCAAAAAAAAAACATGTATTTCAGGAACAACCCAAAACCTATACTTGGTATGAAGAGGAAATAAGAAATATTGCGCCTTAATTATATGTATAAATTCGACAAAAACTCGGGTTCTTTATAATTCACTGACATTTTATGAATGTATGGGCTTTTTGCAGCATTGTAATTAAGTCGCGAAATGTTTATGGTTATAGATATTTAGTGAAACGCAGATTCTATGAGAAAAATCTACAACGGATTCACCTTAACACTGGCCCAATACCACGAGACCCTTCACAGTGGTCTGTATTATTGGGGAATTCCATTTTGCAAATTTTATTATAGTTTACGCTTAATAAATCGAAGGCATGGTTAGTAGTTAAGAATATTTATTGCTTGTTTTAGTTGCAAGTGACGTCGGATGAGAAACTAGCTTTAATGAGTCGCGCGGGCGAAGCGCTGGCGCACGCGGCTGACTTCGAGAGGCAGCTTCAGGAGGCACGGACGAGGAACACGCAGCTAGCAAGAGATAGAGAAAGAGATGTACGTATCCATTAATGTTATCGGGGAGAGAACTGTATACAGCTGGACATAGGGCTCCTTGTTTTTAAAACAAATGGTCTGAACGTGCATTTAGCGACTTTTAGTTTTAGTTTCTTTAATTAAGGGCACCTTCCTCATGTTTTCGTTTCGGTACCAAATTTGTACAGATTCTGTACAGATATTTTACCGAAATCCACTTCTTGACTGACTTGATAAGGTTTCGGTACGATATCGTATCGTTTATTTGCTGTGTGTGGTGCCAGTAAAGTAAACGGCACGTCGCAGCGGCGTCGCAAGCGGGGCGAGCGGGGCGGAGCAGTAGTAGCGAGTGGCTCTGTACAGATCCGGGTGTATGCGTTCGGTACAGAATCGGTACCGAAATGAACCATTCAGCAAAATCACCCAAATTAGGTACATTATATGCACTCGGTAAAGAATCTGTACAGATTTGGTACCGAAACGAAAACATACCGACCGGATGACGAAGATGCCTAAGTCGCCCGTCTACATATGAACTGACGGCTCCACATTGCGATATATATGGCTGAATATATATAAAAATATTTGAATAGCTCATGTTTTAAATATCGGTTTCATACCTATTCGACTTATATCACGCACGATACGACACGATATTATGATCTTACACAAAACAACAACCGTTCTACATAGGTAGTATAACTTTTATACACTAAATAAATTACTTACTACTATAATTATATACTAAATAAAGACCGAAAGATTCGAAGAATTTCTATAGCTCGCGTGGAGTGATAGTGCCCTGCTCTAACTATTTCTGGGCTCGTAAAAATTTAGCCTGATTGAATCCCGTTACGACATAATGCAAGGGCGAACCAACAAGCACGCTCACCTATGAATTTATAATATTAGCATGGATTACTAAATTCCTGGATAACGTTATTTTCAGGAAGCAGAATGGAAGCAGTTCCAAAGCGATTTATTGATGACAGTGCGTGTCGCAAACGATTTTAAGACTGAAGCTCAGCGCGAATTGGAGAGATTGGTTTCTGAGAATAAGGTCGCTAGAGACCGCATTCGGCTGTTAGAGGACCAAATACACTCTCTCAAAGGTAAGTGTTAAATGAAAGGATGTATGTGTGTTTTTTTAATAGAGGGATATAGCATAATAAAAACAGAAATAAAAGGAATCTAAGGGTTCTTACACTCGAGCGGTACGTTGCTGACAGCAGAGGTAACAGCGACACGAGGCGATGTTTAACGTTGACGTGTCGCCACTGGGACAACTATAGCTACCAATGGGATACGCTGACACGTAGCAGTAGCTCTGTCGTCGGAAACGTGTCGCTCGTGTGTAAGAGCACTAATAGTTACTGCACAAGATAATGATGAATGCTGATTGTTATTTAACTAGAATGTTCCAAATTAGCATGTGTAAACGAGAATGTATGTTGAATTGAATTTGGTGAAATTTGATTATTTTTCTTTTTCCACTCCGGGGAATTGGGCACGTTTGTTTTTTTTTAAACTGCGAGAAACTCTTGTGGTAATTACTTATTTTTAATGTTGAATAAGATGTAATATAGTATAAATAAAAAAAATTTTTGCTGAATTAATGTCATTGTCAGGCTGTCGCATGAAAAGGACATGAAGATTGTAGATACAACTATTAATAAATTAATAAAAACTGTAAAATACAATTTCAGAATAGTTATGGCAGAATTAACATGCATTGCCATGCACTAATTCTGTGTTATAATATTGAGCTTGCAATGATGTAGTCATTAAGTCATGAAACTAACCGTGGAGTAAATTTATTGTAGCGATAATAGTTTCCATTGCACTGTTGAAATTTTGTTTTAAAATAATGTCTAATTCCAGTTTAATATATCGAAACAGGTTTTAACACAGCAGATTCTGTGGATAGTTTTTATAACCATTCTGATGATGAGAAACGACTCTCTATTGATTCGAACACCTTAGATTCTCAGTATGAAGCCTCACCCAAAGATGTTTTCAAAAATATAACCACAAGATATCTATCCAGGGTGCACAGTGTAAGTGATCCTCCTGCAAAAGATACAAGAGTAGTTGATCAGGCGTTTTATAGAAAGAGTGCACCAGAAATAAATAATGTCAAAGATTTTCTACACTATGACTTCAAACTCGAAATAGAAAATGTAACTACCGATGAAACAAACGATGATTTTTGTCATAAAGATACATCATCAGATACTGAAGATACCCATATCTTATCTGAAATTGTCCTCCCACCCTTTGTAAACAAAGAGTTGAAGAGGCAAGATGCTTTTGATTTCAGTAAGATAGATAAAATTAAACGACAAGATGCCTTCGATATTCCTCCAAATTCGTCTGTAGCTTTTAACCTTATCGACTTGGATTCTGAAAATTTAGGGCGTGAGATAAAATCAGAGTGTAGTAACCCACAAACACAATTAGAAGAACCTGCTTTGACATCAGATTTGTTAGATATTTATCATGGAAAACCTAAATCACATAGTATGGATGATCTTAATTCTCACGAAGAGTTCAAAATCATAGTAAAAGAGGCCACTAGTCTTGAATTTATAAGCAGTAATGTGAATAACGATGTTCTATCTACTTCAAATGAGGGTGCCGATAGTGTTTCTACGACATCTGAAGTTGAAAAATCTACACCAACAGATACAACAACAAAAATAATAGTAAAGGATTCAGTTGAACCTGTCGAAAATATTGTAAAAAATGCTATGGTAGTTGAAAATAGTGAAGCAATAGAAAACAGCAAAATACCTATAGTAAAAGCTGAATCCATTTTACCTTTTCCTTATCCTGACGATATAAAACCCTCTGAAAGAAGTAATCCCTTTTCTCAAATTATTCAAAATAATATATCAAACGTTGTATCCGAACCAAATATTGACGTAGAATTAAAAAAAGTAAATGAAGACTTGAAGCTTACATTTAAAGCGGCGGTTGACAGGATGATTGGCATAAATAATATAAAAAGGACACCTTCACCGCCTAAAAAAAATGTAAAGGATGACTTAAAGAAACATAACTTAGTCATAAAGACTGATATGAAAGCAGATCTTAACGTAGAGAAACCTGATAATGGAAAACAAGAATCACATAGTACTATCAAAACCTTTGATACTAAAATAAATGACCATTTTAAAATGGATGTAATTAAACCAGATCAAACGGGCACTAAAAATCATCAAACATCAGTAAAAACAACCCCTAAGAGTGACATTAATGCAAATCCTTTTTTTGATTCCTTAAAAATAAATAATATTCCCATTTTAAAAACAACACCTCCTACTCCAGTCGATGAAAACATAAGCTATCGTTTAAAAATAAATACTCCTAATGATATTACGAGTTCTGAAGTTGGAACCAAGTCAAATGCAGAAAATAATGGTTTCGATGTCAGAATGACAACCTTTCAGACACCAATTAAAGTGACTCATAGAAATATGTCCATTGATAGGACACCATCGCCCGTTATTCTAAGTCCAGATCTAATACAACCTATATTTCTCAAAACTCAACAAAGTGACTTGTCATCTGAAAGTAGCGCGGCGATCTATTACGATGATATTGACCAAGTTGGTAACTCAAAGAATAATTTTTTTTTTAATGATATTAAAAAAGAAGATGAAACTGAGCAAAAGAAAAATACATACCAAAAGAATTCCAAAGTAAAGAATTTGCCGTTTTTGCCTTGGAAGACTATTGGATCTTGTGAAAATTTAACAGATCCCATACGTAAATCTCCTTTAAGTAAGCCTCAAGAAGTGACAAAAACCAGCATGGGAAAATTATCCAAAACACCACAATGGCTAATCGATAATAAATATTACCAACCCGTTAATGACGTGCCTTTTGTAATTAACACTACGCAAACATTCGCTGCATCTAAGGCGCGATTTGAAAATGACCAGCAAGATTTAAAAAGATTTAACAATAAAAATCCATTCCTACTTAATGTCGCAAACAGAAGAGAATCCTATCAGGAGAATGTCTACGAGGAAATAGGAGAACCACAAATGTCCACGTCACCTGACAAAAATATAGCTGATGACGTTAAATTATCTAACAAAAATCAAGCATATAAGATTGACGATTTCTCCCAAGTGACTAGAGAAGAGATCCTTAAAGTTCCTAGAAGACCAAAAAGGCCAAAAAAAGAGGAAAGGCAACAAATGCCAAAGATACCTCTTCCTGATCCACCAGAAGATACAGTTAATATCGTAAAAGAATTAGCAGGCATTACCCGATCAGTCATATCACTATCTCGGTCACCTAGTGCCAAAGATTCGACTAAAAAACCCACTGGCGCTGTAAGTGAAATAGTACAAAGCTTACAAAAGAAGCCTCCTGCTCCACCGCCACCAACAGATTCTATCAAGGAACCCGCAAATCGGAGTTTGTCGTTGCAAACACAAAGTCCTTCTAAAACAGATGTAGTAAATACAGGATCTTTGCCCCGAGAGCCAAAGCCATATTGGAAGACACAGGAGCACAAAAGACTGTCACATCCCATAAGGTCTCTGAACGATCCACTTCCTCCTCGACCCTTACGTAAGTTAGAGGCTTGTTTGTGATCCAAATCATAATCGTCCGAGTGCGGAATCATGTAAATAACTGTGAATACGTGTGTATGAAACGACGAAGTTATTTTGTTACGTTCAAGTCGTTTCTAGTTTGAGTGTGATCTCATTTGGTGGTGGTTTTACGTTCATTGTATTATAAAATACACAGAGAATTTCAGTTTTTAAGCCTAAAATGTTTTGATGTGAGTGGCAATATTGACTTTGTGCACTTATCATGTTCTCCCTGTATTTTGTACTAACTGTATTTTTCGCTTTGGTGTCCTTAAGGTTAATGGGATTTGGTTGTAAGCTGTTTCGATATCACTTTTACATATGTGTGCGTGAACACCAGCTTTGCATGCAATACATCGATTTATTGCTTATTGAAAAAGGTATTTTGGCCCTTATTGACCTTATTAAGTTCACCTTTTGTAACATCATTGGATTTTACATATTTAGGAATCATTCGATTTATCAAAAAAATAAACGATATTATATATCGTTTTTTTTTAAATTATGACTGCATATATTTAGGTGTTGTATAAAAAAATCCATCTAGCTATCACTTCTTTACCTCAACTAAACTGATTGTTTTACATCTTGTATTATAAGTTCTTTCTTTTTGGAGTTTTGTTATAGCAGATCAAAAAGCCGAATCACATAATATGCCTAAGAGTAAGGATTCATTTCGAATTAAATATATTATGAAATAGAAATCTTTAATATATAGCAAAGTATCCATTGTTGGTATAATATAAATTTTTATTTTTTAATAATACTTGGGTTAAAAATAATATAAAGGAGAAAAGTTCATTATTAAGTACATTTAACGCTTACGTCATAGTGCGGTATAAACTTTACGATCTAGATAAAAACCAAACCATGGTGTGGTGTCAGCTTTAAATCAGTTTCCGTAAATAAGTTTGTTACATAGTGTTGTGCATGTGCAGCCATGCCGCCCCGGGCGGAAGAGCCCCCGGCACCGCCCCCTTTGCTCAGTAGCGCCTCGCTGCAAGACATCATGGCGACTGCTGCCTCGCATCGCCGCACCAAAGGTGAACTTACTTAATAATTAGTACGTTGCTACTGTTACACAAAATACATAAAATTACGTGTTCAAGTACAGTTTTTTTCCTTCCTTAAACGTTTTCTATCTATTTATGTAGTATTACTGATATGTCACGACCCCTTAAACAGATTGTAAGGAAGGTCAAAATTTTTAAATGACCTTTGAAGAATTGCCACATTTTCGAGAATTTATAATATTTCGGTACATTTACTATAGCTACTTTAATATAGATACACTTGGAATTTAGTTGTTATTGTTTGTAGGTGTCAGTAGACAAGACTCGCGACTATCAGTGAAGTCTTTAATCGAAAGCATCGAGAACGCGGCCAAAGCAGCCAAGCAATCGCCAGCTACAACGCCAGTCACAGAATGGCCTCAAGTGAGTTTCATTATGTCGCATATCAGAAGAATTTAGTTGAGTAATTGAAACTTCGTCGTTATTTATATTAGACGACATAACCGATATTTTTTTTTATAAAAACTGCGTTACACTTAATATCTTTCAGACATTTTCCTTCTCAAGACTTGATCCATCCAAATGTCTGTGAATCATAGAAAAAAAAGTTTATATTGAATTCAATAATGTATGAATTTAACAAAAACTTTAGTTACTTTATAATTGACTGACACTGCATTTGGTTGAATATGTAGCAATATATGATAATAAAAGCAGTAAAGACTTTATAGTTATAAATATTTAGTGAACCGAAATGTTGTTTGGGAAAAATATGATTGTAATTCACCTAAGGTCAAAAAAATAGTTGCAATACTATATGTAGTAATATATGGACTTGTAATGGTTTGAAGTTCTATTGGTTATACCTACTGTGTATTATGACCATTATGAAAGGGAAAGTGTCCTTAGCTGGATCTCGTTCATGCGAGACCGACTTTTGCTTGTTTGTTCGCCTTTTATGCTTCGGAATTCTTCTATTCCAAAGTCGGAAAAAATCAAATATTTTGCACAAAATTATTTTTAACAATGTAGTAAATAGTGTCATTAATAAAGGTAGTTGTATTTATAAGTCAAAACGGCTTTGGACTTCAACCAAATAAGAAAAATGCTCAGACATATCTTTAAAAAAATCCATAAAACTTCGGTTTTGGTTATCGTTTTACACAATCAGTATCGTTCGCAGAAGAATTTGAAGTAATTTAATAATTATTTTGTGTTTAGCCCCGATTTTGTTTTGTTTTTCGAAAGACTGAATTCGTAGTCAGGAACCTTAAAAACCCTAAATTTCAACCCGAATCTAAAACGTTATCCATAGGTTTTTTCATACGCTATTTTGTTTTTTACAATTTTGACTGAGTTATCAGCGACCCCAAAAATCTGCCAGTCCAGACTTTCACCCGAATTGAATACGTTTTTCAGCGGTTTTTTTGAGATTTGGGACCACCGTACGTCGTGCTGGTTTACTTTATTTTCATTATTATAAACAAATAAAAAAAAACGCGTCGATTTTGTTATATAAGTGATTCTTTGCTACTTTTTAAAACAGGTACAAACGGCAGTGGGAGTTACGACACCGAATACAAACATGAAAAACGGTCTAAGCGAGCCTGTTTCGCCCCCTACTAACGGCATTGCCAACAACTTCGCCAAACCGCCAGCGCCCCGGGCGACAAGGCCATCGCCTGTGCCTACTGGTAATATTACATGATATCTAATTAATTATTGTATATTTTTAAATAGTTATAACTTCTATTTATAACAACAGTAAGCAAACTCCGAATCATACTATAGACATACATTAGTCTAAATGTCAAATCTTAAAAAGATGACATATCCTTGATTTCCTTACGGCATACTAATCCGTTACAAAGAGATGCATATTGTTTTAGGTATTGTTCTGAGTAACAATTTATGCTTGTCACTGTTTTAATACTTAAAGCTCGAACGGCTGTTGGGATTAGACCCATATAGCCTGACCACAATGTTTGTATTTCACAGTTTCGGCCGATCTAAAGTTATTTTAACAAAAGGTATAAGTACAACTTTTTAATCCCGACTTGAAAAAATATACAACGATTATACTTTTTATTATATTTGCTCAAAGGTATTAAAACCACACATTTACTTAGAGATACGCAAAGTCTTTATATGGTACTAAAAGTACATGGTATTATGCAATTGTTTCCTTACGATAGTAAATACAGAACTTTTAAGTTTCATTTAGCAATATTATAACGACTTTGGATTGTAATACCTACGATATTTGTTCCTCGTAACCTTTTCTTACAAAAATATGATTCTACTCGAAAAGCGTGTGTCGGAATTTAAATTTTGTAGCTTTACAAATTAATATTGTGACACAGAACAAGGAATAGGACTGTTTTGGTAGTAAGACCCTGTGCGCAGAATGCCAAATCTTATGATTGTAAAAGCTATGTATATTCTGTCACGCGCAATGCTACTTGCATACACATGGTGTAAAAGGCTACGTTCCAAAAAGGCCCGGTAAAGTTATTTTTCAAAAGTTTTATAAGGGCCACTTAGACCGTTAAGTTTTACACAGAGCAATAGAAAATATTATGGCCAAATTATCTATGGCAGTGTAAAAAATTTCAACTTGACAATAATTACCAGGAATTCAAAAGCCACTTTTGGTACTTTGTCGTCGCATTGTGGAACGGCCTAGGCCTAGATGGTGAATACTAGGTTTTGAAACGCATCAAGATATGAATCTGAAATTTGAATAAGTACTTTAAATTTATTAATAAGCATTTTATTCGGAGTTTTGCTGTTGTATTTATAACAAACAAGTAAACTTATTTCAAAATAATACTTATATTTTCCCTATTAATCCCTTTTTCTAATTAGAACTTGCATGTTAGTTTGGGCTTGTTTTTATTTTAATTCCAGCATGGCGGCATGACCGAGGCGCCTAGGCCGACCCCTTGCCTTTCAATACTCTAACTTTTTGTGTCTGTGTGCGTGTGTGCATGCCTTTAACTCTATCATATAACTGTACATTTTTGTGTACTATAGTTTTTTTTGAATTTAATTTAAAAACAACGAAATAAATCAATGATATTTTATTTTTATTCATTTTATTTTTTCTTTTCTTCAATCAACTACCACTTTAGAAACCGACGTACGTTTTTAGGTTAATCAAGTTAAATATATTATTTATTTATTTTTATCTGGCAATAAATCAGATTACTTTAAACTATCGTGGTATTCTTTGCTTACTGTATTAGGCTTGCATAAATTTTTTTTTTTTTTTTCTTGAAATGGGTTTGTGGGCTGTGAATATTTTCAGGGTGAACCTACCTAATATTGCTTTTTTTACAAAAGATTTTGTGCCAGTTACTAAATGTCCATGAAATCGCTCAGAATAAATAATTACTTATCGGGGGATTACTATTTTGTCTATTGTTTGTAAACAACCAATTCCGCTCAAATTTTGTCACGCATTCTACAAGTACTCCTGTTTTGTTAGTTGCATTAGCAGCATATTCACTCCATATATGCAAACTTTCGAACCAGATTTTACTGATTTAGCATTTTCAGCAACCTTATTACCTTCTAATTAAAAGACTAAAGTTCATTCACACATCTGTGTGCTCTTTACCAATGGTGATACAATCCAATCTGATGCTAATGTAAATGGCCAGCCGCTATAATGTTGCCGCCACACAACAAACTAAACACAAGGAAGTAAGACCCCAGTTATTGCTTTTTGGGTGACCTACATTTATCATTTGCATGCAACTAAAGAAGTATTGGCACAAAATCTGTATTTTCGCTCGACGTTACTGGCTCTTCATACCAACTTGCCCTTTATCATTTTTTTTAGACTAGCCCTATCAAAATCATATTACTACTTTAAACATGGTGTTTTTTATAAAGAAACACAGATCATATTTCTAGTCACCTTCATTGATGGTTCGTAGATTGTTCAAGCAAAATTTAATAACAAATCATGCCTGTGGTAAATCCAGTCTCATTGCATATTCACTCTTAAGACTCGTTATATATATATTCTTTAACTAATAATTAAAAAATTCAGAGTTAAGTATAATATTTGATATTACTATTATTATAAAAAAAGAAAACTATATTTTCGCCTTCTAGATAGAAGTGACAACAAAACGTTGTCTAAAGTAGGGCCAAAAAGAACATATAAGATATGGTAAACCAATATATGTTTTATCTCTGTCTAACCTATGGGTGAACGCGGAAGTACGTACAAGCTTTACACAAATTTGACCTCGAATATTAATTGCAAACGTTCCTAAAGAATTACACCTCAGAAATACAACTTCAACTGACGCAAATGACAGAAACTCAAATGGGCTAGTCTATTCGATTGGTAGAGTAAAGGTAGTAAGGAGTGAGTGTCGGTCGAGTCTCGTGTCTAACTGTGGCGTGCGGGGGGCAGGCGACCGGGACGTGGGGGGCGGGGGCGCGGGAGGGGGTGCTGCCAACATCCCCGATGAGCAGAGAGCCCTCGCTTCGTTGCAGCAGAAAGCCATGGAGTCATTCGTCAGACGAAACAGCTACGGCGATATATGTGAGTTGTTACAGTCTACATTGACAATTAAGGTTCTCTTTAGTGTCCTACTACGCAAGGGGGGGATATTCTTAGTAGGCGGTGAAATCTTTGAATCGGTTAAGTATTTGCAGTGATTAGTTGATTACTTCTACGTACACACAAACAAACAGAGCTTACCCCTTTATAATATTAGGATAGATAAGTAGTTTAAAATTTAGAACCATCTCTGGGCGGCTGCACCCGAATACCAGCTTGGCCCATTTGACTTGATTCAACGACGGGCTGTGAGAATTGTCGACGATCTGAAATTCTATTGCCGTATCGATCTCTTAAATCTGAGGAGAGACTTTGCCTCCCTATGTGTATTCTACCGCTTGTATAATGGGATGTTTTTTGAGGAATTGTTCGAAATGATTCCCGCGGCTTCTTTCTACAATCGGATCGCTCGCCATCAGCAGGGAATTCATTCTCACACTTTAGAACCGAAAGGGGACATACATTTAATTTAGGATAGGACCTTAATTTAGGTTTCTAGTCTTTGACTTCTAACTATTCATCATAATGCTTCGCCATGTACAACCGACAAAAACTTCGCTGAATCACCTCTTACATTGATTTCGTCATTTAGGGCGAGGCGAACTATACGCTTAGTGCAAAGGTTTATTCTCTTAAATGGTCTGCCGGCTATTTGGTCGATTGTACATATTAAGTCTATCTGTTATTTATGTGTGTTCATGTAACCAGGTGAACGAAAAGATCCTCTTAACGCTCTGCAAGTGAAGAACGGCGGTTCGAAACGCAATGCACTATTGAAATGGTGTCAACAGAAAGCCGTTGGATACAACAATATAGATATCACTAATTTCAGGTAAGTAACTTTATTTAATTTATTATACTATAAGCTGAGTTGCCATTTTTTTAAAAAGGTACTCTTTTAAGAAAATACCTATTAAGAGTTTCCATGCTCGGCTAAAGGATATTTTTTATTTACTGTTCGTAGAACTAGTTATAAGCGGTTTTTAGAACAACTTTTATTGTTTCTATAATATATTTCTGATTCTATAACTATTCATTTTAGAAACATTACAAATCGTTCTTAAAATAGCTTATATCTAGATTTATTTTTCGTTCAATAATTTTGAAATATGTACGTAAGAAAATAAAAATCGGGGGTTGGTACCTTTACCGATCACCATGAAAGTTGGCACATCGATCCGTTTGTTTTCACTCGCCACTAGATGGCGCTGCATCGTATTTAAGAGCCGAACAACGTCCACTAGGCGGGCCAGGTAGTATACTAAAAAATGTCTTGATAACAATAAATTGATTGCAATTTTTTTCTATTCGCAATAACAATAGACTTTTTCATGATTTTTAAAAAACTTTAATGAATAATAGTATTCACTTCGAATTTTAATCTATTCTTATCTTATTTTCTCATCAGTTCATCGTGGAACGATGGCATGGCCTTTTGCGCGATTCTCCACTCCTACCTGGGTGAGAGCAGAGTACCATATTCCTCTCTCATACCCAACGACAAGAGAACTAACTTCTCTGTCGCCTTCGCTGCAGCAGAATCGGTGGGGATACCCACTACTTTGGTAAGAAATATTTCAATATATTATCATGTATGTATTTTTATCCGTTATTTATTTGGTACCTACCCAAAGTTCAACCCTTGCTTAGTTTAACCAAATTTCGCTTTATGTAATGTCCCAAAATATTATTGATATTGACTACTGGTGAAGTACCGAAAAGCTCTTAAAAGCTTTCCTATTTATTTATTTTTGAAGGGTCAGCAACCCAGGTGTTCCAAACGTCCATAGGCTGCGGTGACAGCTTACTATCAGGTAGACCGTAAGCTTGTTTGCCGCCTTAGTAGTATATAAAAAAAAACCGATGTAATTTTTTAAACGACTTCCAAGAAGGAGGTATTTATTTTGTTGTATTTTCGCATAACAATAAATAATTTATTTTTCTCCTCAGAATATTCAAGATATGATTCACCAGGAGCGTCCCGACTGGCAGCAAGTGATGGCTTACGTCACTAGTATATACAAACATTTTGAGACATAGGACTATTTAGTTAATGCGGACATGTTATTAATATGAAAGTACATATTCAATAATTTGACATGGTAATAATTTTTTAACACTTTGTGCATTTTATTTTTGATAAGTTAGTGGGAATGCAGGTTGTTTTATTACTTTCATATATTTCATAAGCTATGAATACTGTTTGTTGCTAGGTAGCTGTTTCTTTAGCCGTTGTAAGTCAAAACTGCTGAGGCATAGGTCTCTCCGTAGAGATAGAAAGCCTGGGCTATAGTCACCACGCCAACTTAGTTATCTAGCTAGTGGCGACTCGAGTCACAGCTCTCAAGCCACCTAAGGGTCCTAAGACTTCGATTATCGACTGCTGTCACAAGCAAATACACGAAGGAGCTCAGAAAGAGCGGTCACCCATCCAATGACCGACTACCCCCGACGTTGCTTAGATTCGCATATCGTTTCCGATTGTTCATATCTATTAATTTATTTTCATTGGATATTATTTTAATTTGTGCTATAATATATAACAATATCTACTACAGTGCAACCAACTTAACTGACCGATGTCGGTCGCTAGTGTCGTTGTTAGTTCACACCATTTTAACATGGCGACTGCAATTTTAATTTTTGACCACCGAGTCAGAAAAGTTGTACAACAAACTTTTGTATTACCAGATTATTATCTATAGACCTCTACCACAGTATAAGTAATATCACTTCATGCAGAATGACCACTCTCCGCTCTCTAGCGTCGGCCCATTGTGAACACGCACACATTTGCGTGTACACGTCGTTTATTTTACACTGATGGTGTCAAGGGCATTTTTTGGTTCCCATGACACCACCATAGAGTTTTCACTTACTCCATCGATGAATATATGTCACACTAGTTCCATTGAACAAAATACAAGTGTTTACTTACCCAAATATAAATGCAAGTTTGTAAAAATAAAAAAAAAATGTTTATGAGCTCCATTTGTCCTATGTGTTAGTGGTCACTAAAAACGCGATTTTGTTTGAAGTCGCTAGCTAGTGCCTTTAACATGTAGTATTACACAGAAATATATGTGTGTTTATTTTAATGCATATATGTGTTATGTTTGCAAGTTATTAATGCGTCATACAAAATGATACAATCGTAATAAGGGCACTATCGATATAAGAGTCACTAGAGGTCACTACTGTAGCGTTAGGCGCGGGCTACAACAGCTGATGTAAAATGCCGTCTTACCAATGGAAAATGGCATGCGACCTTTTGGAATTGAAGAATATTAAACTCGCGTCATATTACTGTGTATTTTCGTAACTCCTTAATATGAGCGTTTGAACAATTAAGTAAGTGGTAATTATTTAGAACTTTTTTTGCTAACCCTATTTCGCTCTAGAACTGACACTTTTATAATTTTGCGCTTTAATTCGCTTCGACAACATTCTATCAAAGACGAAGCAATTATTTTATTCATACTGTCAGTATTGCCTTACATAAACATAAACCCGACAACTTCGAGAAGTGTTGGCGTCGCGACTAGCTACATGTGACTACATCGGCTATTCGGGTGCCTTCCCCCTTCGTCTCGTCGCGCATTCCAAAAACGCTGTTTAAAACGACTTTTTAATAATAATAATTTATTTCAGACACAATGATCCATACATTTACATTTAAATTAAAACAGTATTTACAATAAAATTATATAAAAAAAATGCATTAAAATTATCCAAAGAAAAAAAAAAATCTCAGTAAAAGAGATTAAATTTAAAATATATATTAAGTGGCTATCTCCACCCACCGTCTGTACACTGCAGTCAGCATCAGTCTGTCTGCCAAACTCTTAACTATTGCATTGTCACACGTGTCAACTCTGGACATAAACGACGCTATCCTGTTACGTTGAATGGCATTAAAAGAATTGACTCTAGCCTCAGCAAACATATAAGAAGCGCTACAGTAACGCTTGAGGCCCATCAGCTGTCTTGTAAGCTACTCGAATGCCATCGTGTGCCTTCTTGGTATAGTCAGTCCAGAGTTGACACGTGTAAAACGTTTGACAAAAAGACTTAAAGAGTGTTACTCTAACGTCAGAAGCTGCTTTAGAGAATTTCCTCGCAATCATGTTTCCCACTACGCACAGAGCCTTACGTTGACGTTCCACATCTAAGCTGTGGTTCTTTTCAAATTTGAACGGCACAGATTATTATAAACTTCATGTCGCAAACCTCTATATTATTGGCTTCTAATTCTTTGTTATGCATTGAATGAAATGTTGTGCGAAGTGTTTTACCAAAATTTAATTAATTTTTAAAAATACCATTAAATGCCTTATGAATTAAGACTATAATCTTAACGATGTGTAACGATGCTTATAGAGAACTGATTTTAATAGAAGAAAAATAGTTTTTACGTAAGTACTTAATGCTAGAAGCAAAATACGAATATTAACGGATGTAAAAATTGAAATTGTCGAATAAAAATAGGCTAAGTCTCCGTCCATACACTGCAATTATTTGGGATAACCGTAACTAGGAACTTCGTCCCGCGAACGCTTGGGTTGCAGAATAAACTTCCTGCCAAGGTTTACTCTATAGGCTACAGTATGGGGTTCTTCACGAAAGAAGTTAATAGATTTTTGGTTGGTGTTGCAAGCGTACATAGGCGGGCTGTTAGCTTGTGTGCCACCTTATTTGTATAAAAAAGTGCGTTGTCTAAGTAATACTAATAGTAATAGTAGTAATACTACTATTATCCCGACTTTATCTAAATATAAATATTGTCAGTCCATGTAAGAAAAAAAGCTAAAAGTTCTAAGTAAAGTTATTCCTATATATTTGAGCATGGTTTTAGGTTCATATTAAACATTCTTAGTGTGAGATATGTTTTAAAACTTTGATAATAAACTAGTAGTACTCTTTAGAACTCATAAAAAAATAAGTATTTAAGTTCTTTGTCTTCTTAATACTACAGAGTTCAAGAGTATTCGTAACTATTATAGATATAGAGAACTGAATAACGCATTTCGCAGTTGTGAAAAAAAATGGCCGCAATAGTGTGACAGAGACGAATCGAAGCGAAGGTTTCTTGTCTCTTTCTAATTAGTTTTAATAGACATCAACAAACAAAATGGCAGACGTTGATAGAAAGATAAATGTGACCGCAGGTTCGTTTTGTCTCTTTCTAAATGATGACGCAGTCCATAGGACAGATTACAGTACTCGAAGTATACTTAATAACTATGTAGTTGTGTTAAGGAATTGATTTAAGGAAGTATGTATGTACTGTCTTTCCATATTAAAGACTGATGTAGGTTGATAGCGAATAAAAAACAATAACATCGTTTTAAATACGTTTTTCCATTTTAAATTTGATGTCAAAGAATGAATTGATTTAGGTATATTTTTTATTTAAAATAATTCATGAAATCTATTTAAAATAGAAAAATTGAAACTTAACAAAGCTAGATTTAGGAAAGCAAATTGCGATAATGAAATGTGGACTTGGACTTGAAACTTGTGGTATCGTATCTTAAATATTTAAAGGTGTTTTAGATAATGTTCGGGTCTTAACGCGACAATAGGGACGAGAAATGTACTTTTTTTGGGTGCCGCAAGACCGCGTTAACCGTGTTAAGACGCTATCATTATCTAACATGAGTGAATAACGCGAAAATTAAAATCAACTATTTATAGGTATATTGTAAAACAAATAAATGTAATCGCTATATGTATATTTTTTAAAAAATTTGGCTAAAATAGGTATATTCAACATACTTATATGTAATACATTTTATTCCATACCTATATATATACGTATATTTTTGTATAACTTGCTGCACATAGTATATCTATAGTAAATTATGTCAATAAACTTATTAATCAGTAACAGTAGGATTCTCCTTTTTTGAAGTTGGAAAAATGAATAATTCCATTTTGATTACTAAGAAATTGCTAAAGCATTCCAAAAAGACATGATCTCAACAATTTTGTGGCTTTGTCTGTTTACTTTATTTACATGTATTGTTTATCTGTAAATTGTTTTTGCATGGAATACCTAAAACATATTCAGGGACTAAATTTTGATCCGGAATCGCCTATGTTTTTTTGTTATAACAATTTAGGATGTGAACTATCTGGGTATACACATCAAAATAAACGGTGAGGCTTTACACGGGAAATTTTTCGTATTTATATCTAAGTTAGGTACTATTATTAAATCTTTGATTAAAATACCTAATGTTTTGAATTTTTTAACACCTTATGAAGTATTTTTTCTAATGACTATCGTATTTACATATACATACATACAAACATACGTGACATCCGCCTGTGTATGACATTACCTAGGCAGAGACCACAGCATTTCAATTGCTTCGATCCTAGTACCTACAGATCTTATGCTTTATCCACTAACATCAGTTCTCTCGCAGTTGAAATTTTACCGCATCAAAGTGATAAAAAATCCACTTCTTATGAGAAAAAATTATTAAACTGTATTGAGTATACATAAAGCAACTCACAATGATTTTGATGTGTTTATCTGAAATAAGACATTTTCTTTGTCTTAAATAATATTATTACGTTTGTATAGAGGAGAAATAGAAAGTGACTTGCGTTATTAATGTAATGATTTTGTTAAGTCTATGGATACTGTAGATTCATTAATTATTATGAGAATAACTGTATTTTGAGATATTTGTATTTTTGTAAATACTAAAGCGTTAAATAAAGTTCCTGATTTATAGTTTTGTGTTTTATATTTATAGTACCTGGGGACCGAGCTTTGCTCGTTTTTTTAACAACGCCATATATTGTGAAGTAGCTTTCGTGTTGCTGTATCGGTAAAAATAATAGTATTACTACTTGCCAATAGATGTCAGGAAGAGTTATATTTTTCAGTTTATCATTGCTTGAAAACACAAATAAAACGACGTTTTCTAAAAAAAATATGAAACGTAGCTAGATCGATTTATCGCCCCCGAAGCCCCCGCATACTAAATTTCATAAAAATCGTTGGAGCCGTTTCCAAGATTCAGGTTATATATATATATACAAGAATTGCTCGTTTATAGTATTTAAAAATGACTGTTATTGTTTGACATACCTTTTTGTATGTTATAGGCAAAGTTTAATCACAAAGTTGCTTAGACAGGGACAGGGTATGTATATAATTTATATCTGTATAATAACTTATAAGTACCGAAATTCTATTACTTTACTTTTTATTCAATTAAAAATGTCCATAAAAAAAACTATGTTAATAATTAAAAGTAAAGATAATAAACCTAATATTCTAAAAGTGTTTGCCCGCGTGATAGGGTTGTAAGAATGCTGGTTGCATTTCCTCGCTGAATTGAGATGGTAATTCCCTGAGCGAAAGAAGAGCCAGTTTTCTTGTCACTCACAGTTGCTTCTAATAAAGCCCTTTAAAAAAAATTGAGCGCTAGGTCCCTATGGGCAGCAAGTTCGACAGACCTGAAATCGCAAGTAATAGATAGAGAAACGTTTTAAGTAACTAATGGCATCGAATATAAACTTGTAAAACGTTTCCGTCTATTAAAAAAATATTTGTAAAAAGGATTTTGAGATTAGGCCGCGAGCCAAGTGCACGACAGCAAAAACGATGGAATAGATACTTGGTAGGTAGGTGCAAGATAAATAAATATTTTTTCCTTATTCGGCTCTATATTAGCGTTTCTTTATTCACTGTCGCATTTAGACACATGGATGATTAGACATGTGACCCAGAGCACAGAGTATCAAAAAACTGTCAACCCCAAGCAAAATGGTTGACGTGCAAAATATATTTTTTTACCTTTTAAAAAATCATTTTTATTAATTCATCTTAATGGAAAGAGCTAGTTTTAAACTAAATATTGTAAAAATCACCTTTCAATTTATAAATTACTATCAGATTTTGTATAAACGTGGCAAATAACCTGCCCAAAAGGCCTCATCCCCTTTGTAAATAAAGAACTCCTACTAAGTTACGTAGCGACAATTCAATCAACAACAAATTATTCCAAATATAATCAACTCAAAGTAACATACGTGTAATACGAAACTAACGCGCAATTGCACTTGGTCGGGTTATATTATCGCGATGTAAAGCGCTATCGTCTAATGACAGGTATAGGAATAGTGACAGGTACATTTAAACTCTAAATTAAAGGAATAAGTTTACTCAATTGTACTCTTGTACCTAAATGGACCACGTATGTCTATCCTATGTCTTCTAAGGGGACAGGTTGCGTTTGTTTCGTGCGTAAGGCGCAACCCCGATAGCAACGGTTCAAAACAATCCCCCACCCCAGGCAGATATCATCTGATTCGTAAGGTCGGTAATCGGGTCTGATTGAGACAGTGTATACCCTAAGAATTCGCCAATCGCGACGGAGTAGCAACAGATCTCGTAAGAATCGAGACTGCTGAGACCCGCATGAGAGTTTCTCAAATGGCGGTCCTGAATTAACAGCAAGGTGAAGTGGCTATCCTTAGCCAAAAGTAGCGGATGCCGAGCTCCGTAAGGCGAGTTTGCCTGACGTAATCGGCCACGGTCGCGACCCCCAGAGAATCGATGCTTTAGACAAATTTTACATTTGCGCCGTTTGATCTGCTCTGCATCCAGTGCGGATTGTGGACTTCACATACGCCTTTTTTTTTTTCTTGACGTATGCAGGTTCCTCAGGATGTTTTCCTGTACCGAAAAGCCAGTGGTGTGAATAATCAATGTACTTGAGAAATTAAGAAAAGACTACTTGGTATATGCCGGGTCTCGAACCTTAGCCACTCAGGATGCAAAGTGAAATCGAAATCCCTCGGCAACCACACATTTTAAAACTGTCGTTGTCAAGATTGACGGGTGGTAAGGCGCGAAGCCTGATAATCGGACTCTTTTACTTAGACTGTTTCGTCACGATCACTTAGGTACACAATTTTGCATCAAAACTCCGTGCAATGCCTGTACCAGTGGAGTATATCAAAGTGTTTGTAGATTTGGTTCCTCTGGCGTATCTATAGAGTCTTCCACTCTTCCGTAGCTTCTGCCATGTAGGTATGTATATAATATGAGGGTAATCGACTTTTAAAATCTTCCTGTTATCTAAAAAACAAGTTATGATGACAATTAATTTATTCTGTCAACAGCTGCAGCCGTGGGCAAAAGTTATTTTTCATACAAATTGATAATTTTACGTAACTTCACTCTAAATTAACTCTAACTTCACTTTAACTTCAGCAATTTAATAATTTTCTACATTGTGCTAAGGAGGCCATAGTATCTCTTTTATCTCCATGATAATGGAAATTTTAGTATTGTAGAAGAAATTCCCATTATCCCATACAAACCTTGTCAATGTCAAACAATGCCGCTTCATTGCAAATGTTTGGCATTGTTTGTCAATAACCTATGGGCATGTCACATCTATCGGCCCACCTTGTGTTTTAAGTTTTAATTGCCCATAGCTAAAAATAAATGGATTGGACAGCAAGAAACCCAGACATGAGAGACAGACAGAAAAATGGGCCAGCTTCATAACCGCATAAAAACATTTTACTTATCCCAGCATATATTTTATTTTTAGACTAGCTGTTGCCCGCGACTTCGTCCGTGTGTATTTAATTTTATCACGCGGTTAAATGTTATACCTACAGCAAAAAATAAATAAAAGAAAAATACCAAGTTTGGATTAATTCGTAAATCGTAGATAAAGTTTCATGTTGTCGTATTACATGTATTATCTCTCTTTCTCTTAATTATAAATTCTCACTATCCTGACGCATACGTTCATAGTTTTCCCTGGCTAACTCTAATCTAAGCTCTAACAATATTTTGACGATCTCGAGCGATACTTAAGCGTTCCTCACGTTGGGTAAAAGTTTGTGAGGCATAAGATAATTAATTGCGCTCACGATCAGCGCTCAATCGCACATTCCTTTGCTCACTATTTTTTAAGAGATTTTCTATAGCGCGAGCTGTAGCCTGGCGTTCTCGAGTCGCAGTAAGTCTTGCCTCATGATCTTCATTAGCGAGAGCATCAAAGAGCTATATAGCAGAATCCGTATTTTCTAAGCCAAGTTACAAAGAAAACAATTTTTATTGACCAAATCGTAGAGCTGTATCAAAATTTTTTTTTTTTTCTGAGCTGACTATGCAGTTGGCTGTTGCAGCCATTACTGCTTCACCGGACTTTTGGGGCGAGACTCTGATGGAGCCTCAGCCCATATAGCGCCCAACGCTCAAGGGCTCCCCGCGGGGGAAGCCTCGGCTTGGGTTGTCGCTCTCGGGGGCGTCCCTTCGACCGGCGTGAGTCTCGAACCCGAAGGTGAGTCACCGCCAGGAGGGGAGTTCCCCGTTACGCGGGTACGATTGCGATTGAGTGGGGGCGAGAAGCGCCCCGGCACTCTTTGATACCTAGTGTATCCCTGTGGGCGCCGACGAAACCGGGGACGTCGGCGTCGTGTTTGGAGGGAGGCCCTATTCGGGGAGGTCGTAAAGGGTATCAAAATCCGTATTTCCTAAGCTAAATAAGAAGAATTATAACTTTTGATTAATTTCAATAGCGCGTTCTCAAACCTGACAACGCCATCTATTGAAGATTTGCCGTAAAGAATAGGGTAAAAAGTCATCCACCTTACAACCCGCAGAAAAAATCTGTTAGCGCGTTGTAAAAATGAACAGCGCCATCTATCATATTTTTAGAGAACGATTCTGTAGTGCAGAATGGAACTAAAAAATACTTACTATTAGAATAATATCTCGTTTTTTAATCGATTTGGGAAAGCCACAAGGTATCTAAGATGTTGACCAGGGATATAAGGTATCACCATGCAAAATTTCATTGAAATCGGTCCAGCCATTTCGGAGATTAGCCCGTACAAACAGACAAAGAGAAAAACAGACAAACAGAGAAACAAAAAAAAATAAAAAAACATAGTTTGGTATTTTCCTTCTTTTTACATACTTCTGACTTGGTTTTAAGCATTTGTTTTCTATGTACAGACATTCGACCTCTACAGTTTTATTACAGGTATATTATATGTATAGATAGATGTGTCCGTAAGTGTATTTACGTAGATGTTTATCTCATGAGCCTTAAGCAGGAAAGACTGGCAACAAACCTGGAACACCTAAATATAAATGTGACTTCCGGGACTGTTTTTTTTACGTTTATTGCACCACCATATAAAATAAATAAAAATATTTTTTATTATTGTACTACTGCTACTAGAGGCTCTGAATGCCTTTTATATTCATTATCCTTTCCCCCTTATTATTAGCTTTAAATCCACGTTGAAAAATTTTTGCTCAAAATTCAAAATTGAAAATGCTATGTCATTCAAGACAGCGTCAACTTTTATCAATTTTAAATCGATAGGAAAGCTTAGAACTATTTTATCGTTCAGAATTAATGGCATATAAAATGTTGTCATAATGTTGATTTTAATACATCAACATTGGTTTTGTATTGGTGGTATATAACCAGTATATGGCCAATCGGGAAAGTGGGATTTTTTCCCATAGTCACCTTTAATGGAGATAATGGGATTTGCAGGGTTCTGTTATGTGGAAAAATGTATATAGGTAATTAAATGAAATTATTTTATTTATATTAAAATACAAATGCATAAAAAATTAAAAACAAATTCATAACAAGGGTATATTAGCCAAGTCATAAAAACGGCAAGCTGGGATTTATTTAATAGTAATTAAGCAAGTCAGACAACACTATAAACTTAAATATCTAGATAGATACAAGAAATATGTAAAAATACATGACACATAAAAATAAAAATGTTAATGTTTCAATAGGCACATTAAATACCTTTTTTAATAATTAATTACGTCTTTATTGATAAGCAAAATTAAAATAACAAAATCGTGCGAAAAATATCGTAGTTTACAATAATTAAATGATTTTAATCGGTGGTGGTGTAGGGGTTACCTTGTGGGCGTGTTAGGGGTGTCAAGTTTGGAGGTGTTGGCGGTTTAAGGTGTGTATGGTGTTGGAGGTATGAGGGGTGTTAAGTTTTGGCAGTGTAGGGTGTTGCGGTATGCGTGTGTACGGTAAGATTTATTAGGGCTGAAAATCGATTCTTAAGGACTAAACACCAAAAAAATGTCGATGATAAATAAAAATAAATAATTTTATATTTTGTAGTAGCAAACAACGTGTTCTACCACTCCAGCTCGCCTGGGATGTATTTCTCGATGAGCTTCTCGTAATAAGGCCACAGGGCTTCGATATCCGGGATTCCAGCACTCTTTGTATACAGGTCGTATTTACTAAAAAAAAATTGAAAATTGGTACAGGAACTGTCAAGATTCTTATTATATAATACATACATAGTAGAAAATATGCCCGAATCTCTTGTTTATTTAAGAAGGGCTTGTAAAAAATCAGCATCAACTTTTCGTATTCGATATTCGTGAAAGCTTTTACTATTTATTTTTCGATTTTTTCATATAATCTTAGAAAATATACTTGTCTGTTTCTCGTGCCCTCATTAACTACTATTAATTTCTTTTTATTTTGAACTGGCTCCACCGGGCTTTTGGAGCGAGACTCTGAAGGAGTCTCAGCCCATTTAGCGCCCAACTCTCAAGGGCTCCCCGTGGGGGGAGCCTCGGCTTGGGTTGTCGCTCTTGGGCTTATTCATTTCGTCTCTTCAGTCATGCATTAGCAAACTTTTAAGAGTATTTTACGCGAGTACTTACTTGAATTCGAGCACATGCTTCATAATCTCGTAGTCTCCATCATTAAGCAAGTGTTTGTAGTCGCCACCAGCGTGCCATGGGTACAGCGAATGATACCTGAAAAGAAGATGTAGTAGGTATTTAGAAATGTGCAGTGGCGATCCTAGGGTAGAAAAGAGAAGCCGCCACTATTGATGCTGGAGGGTGGGAGGAAGGGGGTGCCAGAATCCGAAAGGCTACCGCAATTTTATTTTCGCATCAATGCAAATAAAGTTGTTTTATAGGATTGTAAATTAAAATTAAAAAGCGTTTACCAAAAGGCGCCAAAAAGTAATCTCGCTTTACCTAACTACGCACAGTGCGTAGTTTTTGAGAAGATTTTTACGCGAACGATTGAGTTGTGGAATAAGCCCCTCCCGAGGCTTTCTAAAGTTTTTCAAGAGATCCTTATGTTGCAAGTGACCATAGGAAACGGTAACCGCTACTCATTAGGTGGGCTGCATGCCTGTTTCCTATCGTAGTTTTATAAAGAAGACTCGATATAAGGAAATTTAAGAGTTTATGAGTTCCTCTGTTAAGTACTTTTAGCCTGAAATTCAGATTTCACTGATCAGTCATCTTTACGAATTTCCGTTGCAGATGGATTCTTTATGCCTACTTATCTGTTTATTTTTGTTTTTTTAAACGTACCTGATCATGTATAGCCCATGCTTGGGGAACTTAGCCTTGTTGTGCACCAGCACCCTGTACAGGTACTCGTCGTGGCCCCAGGAGATCATCAGGTTCTCCAGCCCGCAGTTTGGTTTGTACATCCCACAATACGTGCTTAAATAAATAAGAAAAAAACCTTTAGTTATCTATTATGATTTTTTTTTTCTCACTGACTATGCAGTTGGCTGATGCAGCCATTACTGCTCAACCGGGCTTTTGGGGCGAGACTCTGAAGGTGGGTTCTGGGGTCTTCCCTTCGACCAGCGTGAGCTTCGAACCCGAAGGTGAGTCAGCGCCAGGAGGGGAGTTCCCCTTTACGCGGTTGCGATTGCGAGTGAGGGGGGCGAGAAGTGCCCCGGCACTCTTTGATACCTCGTGTATCCGTGTCTATTGTGAGAAATATAAATTAGGTAGCAGCAATATAAAGTAGGTAACGTACATATAGGTAATATCCACAGGACTTTTTAGCTAAGTCCAACCATTTATGTGGTTTTTCTAATTCAAAATAGTTGAATATTTTAATACATATGATTCAATATTTTAGTGTAACTCTAAGTGAAGGGTTTGAACGGAGTGCGCCCGGCCAAGTTCTAACAATCCTTCCGAGGAGCGCGGCACTGTGCTCTTTTTATTTATTTTACAATCAAATACTACACTTACAGTTTTATCCAACGCGTGTTAATTTAATTAAGTAAATTTAAGGACTCATTTGCATTAATTTTCAAAAAAATTGTACGCTAATAATAAAAACATATTGTATGACATTGCGAATATCTTAACTTATTTACACAATCCATTTTGAACCGTTGTTAAAGTTCAGGTTTAAGCTATTAAATTGATTTTTTACATAGAGGTTATCGTTACCAATTAAAAGCACCATTCAAAATTTACACGTCAAAGGGAGTATTTTCCAAGATAGGGCCAAAAATCCCGATCAAAATTACTTATAGATTATGTAAAATCTAGGGTTCTTCCATCTAAGCTAGAGCTTTGAAATTTAAAGATAGTATATGTAGGTTACAAAACAAAAAAATGGCTAAAACAGAATCGGGTCTTGCCATGCTTATGCGATCTAAAGTTGTAGTACCAAACTAGTGACTGGCATTCGATTTTTATTCTTAAGTGTAATTGCGTATAACATGGCATTTTACATAATTGGAAGACTAACTTATATTTGGGGTTGTAAGTGTCAGGGTTGTTCTTGAAGCTGTCGTCTCCGTAGACGATGCTGGGTCCCCATTTGCAGCCCATTGGAAATGTATCACCCACCACGCACCACTGTGGCTCGCCATAGAACGCCATCACCTGGGAAAACCAGAAACTACTTTTAAGTATATTAATAAGTACTTGCCAAATTCTTTCCATATTTGGCCTTTAAAGGAAAGTTAAGAAACTCTGTCTCAACGGATTCGAAGCTAGTGGATATAGACTGTCTTCAAATCTGACTGTCTAACTAAATAATAGAACTGTCTGTATACATGTGTAATATTAGCATTGTTTGTTGTTCGCTAACACACACTTAATAACAGTTTTGCTCTGTACGAACTTACACACACAAACTTATAATATTCTTGCTGTGGGCTTAACTGAATTTTTATTTCAAGCACATAAGTATATAGGCTATTATAGGCACACAGCGGGCTCCATACAAACGAAATTTAATCCTATTTTTTTTTATGGAGTTAGATGAATAAATGCGGTATATGTGTATATCTGTCACTACTGCCGGTTGCTGCTAAAAACTAAATAACTAAACAGGAGAAGATATTTTAAATATAAATATATGAAATTCCTTATTTTTGATTTAGTGATTGTTAATAGGTAGAATTTTCACACGAATACGAGCCATAGCCAGGGCACAACAAATATTTTGTGTCAATTTGACAGATAGCCTTCGGTCATCATTCGGTTCATCATGCATTGAAAATAAATCTCTCTTAGCCCTTTTTTGTGTAAAAATTTGCAATATTTGATAGGTAAGTAATAATTAAAATTACAATGTGTATAAGACTTAAAGCACTAATTTATTTTGTAAGTAATTTGTGGAACACGTAGTTTAGGATACAATGATTGGTTTTGTTACTTCAGATATATAATACGTGGAGGACCGAGCTTAGCTCGTTTTTTTAGCAACGCTATCTATTGTCAAGTAGCTTTACTGTTGCTTAATAACGCCATCTATTTTCAAGTAGCTTTAGTGTTGCTGTGTAGTATTACTACTCGCTAATAGATGTCAGGAAGAGTCATATATTTCAATTTATCATTGCCTGAAAACACGGATAAAACGACGTTTTCTAAAAATGAAACCTAGCTAGATCGATTTAACGCCCACGAAATCCCCCGCATACTAAATTTCATGAAAATCGTTTAAGCCGTTTCTGAGATTTAAATAAGATACAAATATACAAGAATTCTGTTATATTATTGTACTTCTGTTTGTGTTCATCTGTTTAATAAAATAAAAAAAATCAGTTCGGTTCAGAGCTGACTGTTTACTCAAGCTGTGCTTACTTTTCCAAGGTCATGGATAAGCCCAATGAGGTGGAACCAATCTTCATCGGGATGTTCTTTCCGGATGCGTTCAGCGGTCTGGAAGGCATGAACGATGTTGGGTAGATCCGTGTCAGGGTCAGACTCGTCCACCAGGTCGTTCAGCCGGATCAGAGCGTCCTTTATGTTCGACTTTAAGTGGTTGAACTGCAGCCATTTGTCCATTTTAGCTGTAAAGATAAGATATTAGAATATTAGCTTAGCTTAATGTTCTGTCTACTTTACGTTATGTTTTTTTCAAGTATATTATTTACAGACAGTGCAACAAATATTTCTGACCCAGTCCATGGTCAAAAATCAAAACCATAGTCGCCATATTGGAATAGTCTGAACTTACAACGACACTAGCGACCAAACACCCAAGGTCAGAAGGTCAGAAAAGTTTGTTGCACTGTAAGTATTTGTAGCTCTTATTAAGTTTTCGTAGTGTAAGCTTTAATAAATCAGTCTCTCGGATTTCAGACCCTGGTCTGGTTTCGGCCCCTGCCTCGTGTTTTTGTTTTGAGTCCAGCATTTGAGCCTCTGTGGCTAAGTGGCCAGAAGCGTGGGTTGGTTTCTCGCACAGAACAAACATTTCTATATTTGTGTTGTCTTAGGTCTGGGTGTTTTCTATGTATATTATGTATGTAGGTATTAAAAAAGAAAATATATATATATATGTGTATTTTGTATCCATTGTCTGGTACACCTATTAGAAGCCTCGTTGGGCTTGGGACCAGACGGCGCTGTTAGATTTGACCAAAATTATTATTATTCGCTTACACCACTGGGTTTTCTGTGATGGAAAACACTGTGAGGAAACCGACATACGTCAAAAAAACATATGTGAAGTCCACAATCCGCACTGGATCCGTGGTGAATTATGGTCTAAATTGCCCTCGGTGAGGGTAAGTCGTGCCCCAGCAGTGGGGACGTATAAAGAAGGAGTCTTCGAGAGCCTACGTAATTTATTTATTTATTTATTTATTTATTTATTGAAT
This sequence comes from Apoda limacodes, assembly GCA_946406115.1. Taxonomy (NCBI): domain Eukaryota; kingdom Metazoa; phylum Arthropoda; class Insecta; order Lepidoptera; family Limacodidae; genus Apoda; species Apoda limacodes. The sequence goes on from OX291559.1 coordinate 19,130,941, forward strand.
GTGATGATTCGCCTAATTTGATATTAAATCTTCGTGGAAAAGCCTACTTAATTCGCCTGCGCGCAAAAGTTTTTTTTTATTTCTACAAAAACAAACATAATGAAACCGTCCGAAATGCGGTACGTCCTTACTACTTTATACATTAGTGAACCGTTAATAACACTTAAGTTTATTTTTTCGATACTATTGCATTAAAGATAATTTATTGTAGTTTGTTAAATTATTAAATATAACAAGAATAAATAAGTTTTAAGTACAATTTTTGAATTAAGTAGGTACATCAACTTTGGTTGTTTTTACTATAAGCAAACATTTTACTTTTACTTAATAAACTGTAAAAAGTGACGTAAAATACCTAAGTTTGCTCGCGAAAAATAGATATTTTTTCATCTCTGAGCATGCGATTTGTTAACTACCTACATGCAGACATACAAAAAGCGCTCAGGTGGGTTTAATCTTTGAATCCTTCGCTTGCTCGGTATTCAATAAAGGTACTCACGCCAAAAAGCAACTGTCCAGCCTTGCATAACAGATAACTATTGTAAGTCTCAGGCCCTGGGTGTTTATTACGAAAAGTTAAGTACCTACGCCAGATTTGTGAACGCAGCGGAAGTCAAATATATGCAAGTACCTTTATGGATATCAAGGTGTATTATATATACTTACATATACCTATATATACCGATGTACTTACTTACATTTTTTTTTCGAATTCCCGAGTCTGGTAAGCTTTGCAATAAGATCCCTGTATATTTTTGTTATAGAAATCTAGTGACATTTGTTTATTTATTGATTTACCAAGAGTTGTTAACAATAATGGTTAGGTATACAAGACACAAATTAATTTTTTTTAGACATTTTGCGGTAAAAGCTTAAAAGTTCCAAGCTCGATGTAAAAAGTTCTTACCTTTGACAAAGTCGACAGTCATATTTGTGTGCATGTCGTAGTAGGTCTTTCGCACCCGCATCTTGATGGGATCGTTTTCATCGACCGAATAGTCTCGGAAGGCGTCGATAGGTTTGTCATCGTAGACCTGCTCCGGCCGCAGCAGGAGAGATGGGTCGATCATCGACACGGCAGATTCCTAAAGACAAAACATTGGTTCCAGAAAACATATCTCATGACGAATAGCATTAACATCAGCCACTGCGAAATCTGTATCGTTATTAATATTATAGATAATGCTGACAAATTATGTTGATATCTTTGTTTTCTTCTCTTCTTTATCTTTTGACGTACTTCTTATATTAACTTTCAAAAACCTGCATAGGTATGTATATTCAAAGACGCGGTATGTGTTTAACAAGCGTATTTTATGAGCACAAATACTTAAATACCTATACCACACTAGATCTTTAACTAGGTAGCTGTGTGTACAAATTTTTTTCGGAGAAAGTTGCATGCAAGAAATGGGAGAGGTCATAGGGACTCTTCAAAGACCAACAGCACCTAAGTCCATTGAGTTTGGGTCATTTGTTGATTTAGTCATTTGATCCTTGGCGTATTACTATTTAGGATACTATTTTTGGGCGTTTAAGACCAGGCGGGGTAGAAACCCGAAACAAAAATGCTTTTGTATGTTAATATTAATAAACTTCAACATTTAAAGTCCTTTTTAATGTATGAACTTTTCCTAAAACTGTGGAATTAACCCCAAAAAAAATCCTGGATACGCTTATGCATTTGATAACGTTTTGTGTGCAGGGGAATTATTTATACATATATTTACTGTTATATATATAATTCACTGAGTCATATATTTTTTTGTTTCTTTTCGGGATATGAAATGATGAAACCCAAAACTTTTTAGAACTTTTATCAAAAATAGCCGTTAAGAAGTCATAGTGAATAAGGTAATCTCTATTTTATTACATAATGATTTGTATGGTAAATATTAACTTTGGTTATATAACAGATAAAAAAACTGATACATTTTTTATCTCATAAGCAATTTGTTTTGCTGGATATATAAAATGTAATAAAGCATATCATGTTTTGTAACCGCGATAACCTACGGATATGGTCAATGTTGTCTCTATCAGTTATGTTTTCTTGACATTTTATAGTTTTGTTGGATCAGAATTTTAATTTTGTTTCCTCATCTGTAACCGCACTGTGCGTGACCATGTAGGTTGCAAGGTATGTCGCCGATAGACAATATATCATTGATATGCAGAAGAAATAGCGTAAAAGACTCACAGAACTTTGCGGAACACAAGCACTAACGGCTCATATGCATCTGCCGTACATAAAGCTAACCTCCTTTTCCAAGACTTCTCGGGGAGTCCTTACAATACCGTTTAGGATTCCAGGCACCGGATCGGAGAGTTCGGAAAAGAAGAGAAGAACTTATAAATGAACAAAACCAGAAAAAAAGAAATAACTAAACTTAAGTTAATACTAATTAACTTAAAAGCTACCAATGCAATACCAAATAGGATTCTCACACTGCAATACGCTATAACCAATTGTCAGAACGCTGATTTTCAGTGAGAACCTCCCGTAGTCGATTGAATTTTTCGACAGTAATAAATATGTTATAGGCAACGATTTAACTATTACTTGAAGTATCATGTACATATAAAAAAATAGCTATACACTTTAGGCAGCCCCAAATCTATAGGCAGTAATTTTAGAGGGCCAAAATGCCGCCAAATTATGTGCTTGATAGAGCTTCTTTTACTAAGTCGGCCATAGTGTCCAGGGCGTGTTGTATGTACTATGGATTGTTTTTTTAATATGACAACGGGGTGAGTTTAGTTGTCTTGAATAAAATTTATTTGTTATTATTTGTTGCTGTCTCTGTCGCTAGAACTAGACGATTATTAAATCGTTATCCGGGAAATTCTGATTTTAGCAGGACCATTTACTCTCAGTTAGTTGTAATTTTTAGAAATAATTCATAACGGCGTCGTCGTTCCGCACAAGTAAATAAAATTTTCGTTGAATGCCGATCAAGATCTCATCTCGAGATAACAAGTAAGTTTTGTGAGAAATACGTATTAGTTTCAAATAGACATATCTACGTAGTTTAACGGCAAACATTGAGTCTTCCGTACCCAAAGGGTAAAAAACGGGACCCTTTACTAAGACTCCGCTGTCCGTCCGTCCGTCCGTCCGTCTGTCACCAGGCTATATCTGATGAACCGTGATAGTTTGACAGTTAAATTTTTTACAGAAGATTTCTGTTGCCGCTGTAATAACAAATATTAAAAAACAAAAAACGTGATTTTTTTGTTTGTTTATATTTGATATTGATCACAACAACAGGTAGACGCTTAAAATATTCACAGAATATTCAGTTTTATATTCACTTTGAAAATAAAAAATTAAATTGAAATAAAACAAATATTTAAGGGGGGCTCCCATATAACAAACGTATTTTTCTTTTGCCGTTTTTGTGCCGACTCGCACTTGGGTGATTTTTTTTCCTAATATACCAAAGGCCGAGGATTAAAGCATTGTTGTTTTGACGAACCAAGTGACGAATTACTTTATCAATATGTTTGTACGATTTTAAATAATAAGAAAATCCCTGCTTGTCCCTTGATGCAAGATTATTTTATTACTTCTGTTATTATTAATCGTTATTTTGACGTTAAGTGGAAATTGGATCAACCGAGGAACTACAGTTGGCGTTGCAATGAAAAATGTCACAAGAAATCGTGACAATGACAGTGAAGTCAGGCATAGCTGTATGTCTTCTACGTCCCACCTGGTAAGATAAAATAATCAGAAGGTGTGAGGATTTGCAGGATGGTCTGCTGTTATTTGGGCAAGGTGTCTGTCTGTAGGTACTTGGTTTGTAATAAAGATAAGATAAATGCCAGTGTAAAATTTAAATTAAATAATCTTGGGATACGTTCAAGGTATATTGAGACATATCGACAGACAAAGAGCAAATGTGTAAGTATCTTGACTTTTGGTCGCTTGTAGTTATTTTCGGGCTAAGTAAAATACCCATTTACCTTAGGCCAAAAACTTGGTTGGTTGACATTTTAAAGTAGAGTTAAAAATCGGATGCTATTTGAACTGATAATGTTTGTTCATTCCAAAACTATATTTTTCATGATTTTATCTGTCATATTGCTAATTTGCTAAGCATATATTTTTTTTAATATTTACTATATGTATTTATGTTGTTGCAGCCTTATCGATATTAAGCAATTTCTATTTAGCGGAATGTCAGCATAACGGTCACAAGTTATGGAAATTATAATTCTTTAACCTGGAATATATATATATAAATATATATAAATAATAATAAATATTAATTATATAATAAAATAATAAATATAAATAAATAAATTTGAAAGTATTTATTAAAGTTTTAATGGCTTTAGTTAGATAGTAAAACGTGTTTTGGTGTAAATGGTGCCTGTCTGGAAAGAAATAATAAATTAAGTTCAAATATAAAACGTTTTTGTGTGAAACTGTGAATATTTCAACAAGGTAATACCCATGAACAAATATTGCAGTGACAGTTTTTTACAATATACATATTATAGTTTCTTTTACTAAAATAAACATGAATAGGTTTTTTTTAGTATTACCTTGTTGAAATATTTTAAGTTTTACTCAAAAACATTTTATATTTGAACCAAATCTATTATTTCCTTTAAGACATTTCGAATTTCCTGATACAATTATCAATAATACTAATTTAAATTAAGTACGTACAAGAAGGAAATACATTTTTTATATTGTATATATATCGCAAATCCAGAATGATAGGTATTTATAACATCAGCAACTAGTCTTTTGAACTTGTTAACTGAAGCAGTAAAGATGTCTAAGTCAGGAAAGACTTCATTAAATATGTTTGCGAGGCGTCGAAGGGGCGCGCGTACGCCGGCGTTGGTGCGACATGGCGCGGTGTGGAACAACCGACGCACGCGCACCTCTCGCCGCTGCACGGTACGCGGTACTACGTAGCACAAATTATTAGTCAGCCCAGTGCAGTCAAACTTGTTATTACAGATACCATGTAATACCATGGCGCTAAGAAGGATGCGCCTACTTTCTAAACTAAGCAGCTTGTACTTATCCAGCAGTTGTGCATATGATTGGCGTTTACCATAATATTTATAGTTAATATTTCTTAAAAATTTCTTTTGTATAATTTCAAGTGCATCTATGTATTTTTGATATATAGGATTCCAAATTGGTATAGCATATTCTAATTGACATCTTATTAAAGACTTATAAAGGAATAATAATGTAGAGGGACGCTTGAATTCTCGGGAAGACCTCATGACAAAACCGTACATTCTAAGTGCTTTATCTTTAATGGAGCTTACATGTTGGTCTAAATGCAATTTTGAATCTAATAATAATCCCAGATCCCTAATAACGTCAACAGACTTCAAATCACTGTTTCCTATGTTATATTTATTATGAATAATGCTTTTATTTTTGGTAAAAGTTATAGAAAAACATTTACATGTATTTAGTTTAAGCTTATTTTCAAGGCAATTTTTTAAAAATCTATTTAAGTCTTGTTGGAGTAGTATGACGTCATTTATTTCTTTAATGGGTCTAAATAAATTTAAGTCATCAGCGTACATAAGAAAATGCGAATTAATAAAACAGTCTTTTATGTCATTGATGAATAAAACAAACAACAAGGGACCCAGTATTGAGCCTTGTGGGACGCCAGAAGATACATTAACAGTGTTCGATTTGAAGCCATTGATTACAACTGTTTGAGATCTGTTAGATATATAGGACGAAAACCACCTTAGCAAGTTGCCGCGAATTCCATTGAAGGCGATTTTATATAATAACAGTTCGTGGTCAACTTTGTCAAAACATTTTTGGAAATTTGTGTAAATGGTGTCTATCTGCGTACGACGGTCCATATTTTCAAATAAATAATTACTGAAAATCAGAAGATTTGTCGTAGTGGACCGACGCCTAACAAAGCCATGTTGTTCAGGTATTATTATATTATGCAGGCTTGGATAAATTATGTCATGCACTAACCTTTCAAATAATTTTACTAATACAGAGAGTATGGATATTGGTCGGTAATTTTCGACATTGCATTTGTCGCCGCTTTTATGTACCGGAGTAATAAATGCATGCTTCCAGACATCTGGAAACACGCCTTCTTTTAGACATTTATTGTATAGGATATAGAGCGGAATTGAGATGGTGTTAGCAGTCGATTTTAAAAATATTACGGGTAGGCCATCGGGGCCTGGGCCCTTAGATGTATCTAATTTCTTAAGTTCATTAATAATTGTATTGATGTCTATTTGTATGTCAGAAATCAGAACCGAGTTGTCAGTGAAAGGGACACCTGGTTTCCAACTCTTCGTATCTAAAGTTGATAGTTCATAAACGGAGTGAAAAAAAGATGAAAACAAATTACTGGTCTGTGGTGTGTCAGTAGATGATGTATTTTGGTAATACATTGTCTCGGGTAGGGATGAGACATTTTTGCGGTTAGCTATGAAGGTCCAAAAATATTTAACGTTCATTGGTATGCTCTCCTCAACTAAATTAATATGATAACAATAGCATTTGTTACACTCAGCCTTGAATCTTGCGCGATAAATAGAAAATTTCTCGTAATCACAGATATTATTATACATCTTCCATTTTTTCCATGCTCTTTCTTTGTTTTTAAATATGTGAATAAGTGCTGGAGAAAACCAGCTGGGAAACTGACTTGACTTACTACGTGTAGTTGGAATATGTTTTCTTATTATCTTGTAAATAGTTTCATAAAATATTTGGACAGCTTCCTCGGCATTTAAATCGCTCAGGATTCCAGTCCAGTCGGTTTTCTCCAATTCATAATTTACTATGTCGTAATTAGCGGTATTATACTTAAATTTAGTCAGAGGAAAATATTTCATGGGTTTTATGTGAAAGTTCAGTTTGAGGTTGATAAGAAAGGTTGGATGATGTCCATCAGGTGGTATAAGCCCGTCACAAGGAAGTATATTACAGTCTTGGTTAGAGATACATAGGTCAAGAACGCGACCATTTTTATTTTTTAAATAGTTAAATTGAAAAGAAATGTAGGTATACGTAGAATGCGTCGAAGTACCGAACATACCACATATTTTATTTGTTTCACCACTTATCCATTGGATATGCGGCATATTGTAATCACCTATAACGTAAAACGATTCTACACTACCATGCGTCACCTTTTCGCATAGGTTGTTAAAATGCGTTGAGTAGGTATTATCTGTAGTGCCGGGGGGTATGTAAGCCGCACTAAATAAGTGATGTTTCCCCCCGATCGACCCGGTCACGGTCGTAAAACTATTGTTAGGCGGCCTCGGCACGTACTAACGTCCCCAGATGACGATCTCGCTGTCCGGATAGCGAGATTAGTCTCTATGACCTCCCCGAATAGGGCCTCCCTCCAAACACGACGCCGACGTCCCCGGGTTCGTCGGCGCCCACAAGGATACACTAGGTATCAAAGAGTGCCGGGGCGCTTCTCGCCCCCACTCAATCGCAACCGTACCCGCGTAACGGGGAACTCCCCTCCTGGCGGTGACTCACCTTCGGGTTCGAGACTCACGCCGGTCGAAGGGACGCCCCCGAGAGCGACAACCCAAGCCGAGGCTTCCCCCGCGGGGAGCCCTTGAGCGTTGGGCGCTATATGGGCTGAGGCTCCTTCAGAGTCTCGCCCCAAAAGTCCGGTGAAGCAGTAATGGCTGCAACAGCCAACTGCATAGTCAGCTCAGAAAAAAAAAAAAAGTGATGTTTACTGTGAGTAGCAGCCGGCAGCGCGACCATGACGTATTCGCAGTCGCCGAACGCAGAAGCGGGCACTAACACATTAACCGGTTTTAGTTCGCGCTTAACAGCAATGAGGACACCTCCTCCGTCTTGTTTATTAGTAAGGGAACGGTTACGATCACATCTAAATATGACATATCTATTGTCAATAAATTCGGTGTCTGTTATTTGTGCAGTGAGCCAGGTTTCCGTTAAAATAATTACGTCGTACGATGATGACAATATATTCATGTATAAGGACTGGAGCTTAGTACGGATCCCTCTACAGTTCTGATAATAAATAGTTATTTTACAATTATTATGAGCTATCTTAAGCGAGTCTTATCATTATTATAAGTGTACTACTCTGTCAAGAAAGTACCGGGAAAAGATCAATAATACACAAACTGTTTGTTAATCATCCAAATTTATTTTATCACCTTCAAAGTATGCTCCTTCAGAAACGATACACTTACGCCAACGAATAATCCAATCATCAAAACATTTTTTAAACGCTGTTTCCGGAATTGAATTCAGTTCTCGGCGCGAATTCTCCTTTATGTCTTCTACCGATTGAAAACGGGTGCCACGAAGTGGTAATTTGAGTTTAGGAAAAAGAAAGAAGTCGGCAGGAGCCATATCTGGTGAATATGGTGGTTGCTCGATGGTATTTGTTGAGTGTTTGGTCAAAAATTCTTTCACAATGATGGCCTTGTGCGAAGGCGCATTATCGTGGTGCAAAATCCAAGAATTTTCATTCCACAAATCTGGCCTTTTTCGTCGAATTTGCTCTCTTAAATGCCGCATAACGCTCAAATAATATTCTTTATTTACCGTTTGACCTTCCGGCAAGAATTCCGAGTGCACAACACCGCGATAGTCAAAGAAAACAGTCAACATGACTTTGACTTTTGATCGACTTTGGCGTGGTTTCTTCGGTTTCGGTTCAGTTGGAAGGCGCCACTCCGAAGCTTGTTGACTAGTTTGCATGTCAAACTCGTAAACCCACGTCTCGTCACCAGTAACAATGCGTTTCATGAATGTTGGGTCGGAATTGACTCGTTCTAGCATGTCCTCAGCGACTCTCATGCGATTGAGTTTTTGGAGAAAATTCAGGTCTTTTGGGACTAGCCGAGCGGTAACATGTTTCATACCCAAATGATTAGTTAAAATAGTACGGATCGACTCGTGAGATACAGAAAGTTCGGCGGCTATCTCTCTCAAAGTTGAATGAGGATTTTCAGTCACTATTTCCTTCACTTTTGCGATGTTAACTTCAGTTGCAGACGTTGATGGCCTACCAGAGCGAGGCAAATCTTCCATCACATCTCGACCGCTTTTGAACGCTTTGTACCACTCATAAACACGTGTTTTTGATAAAGTCGAATCACCGTAAGCCTTCTGTAACATTTTCAGTGACTCCGAACACGAAATTCCATTGGCGATGCAAAATTTAAGACAAACTCTTTGTTCAATGTTTTTGTCCATTATGAAATTCGCAATACACACTAGATATGATATAACTAAAAACAGCACTGTATTTAATATAAATAACAGATGCAACTCAAACTCCGCGCCAAAATAGAAAACAGTTGTGCCAATCTAACAACAACAAAAAAAACAAAAATTTGAATTTGGAACCATAAACAAATCATCCATTCCCGATACTTTGTTGACTGAAGGTATATGCACTGTCGTAAACAAGAAATGTTATGTATGTTAATATAAAGTTATGTAGGTATGAGCGCCACCACAAGCACACAGCTGCTGGAGTAATTGCAGTAATACAAATAAGTTATCTCCACGGTCGCAACAGAAATAGAAATTACTGCTAGAAGTTTTAAAAGGGAGGAGCCCCCCCTTCCCCCTGGTTACTCAATCACGCTTGACAGGACGGATCGAGATGAAACTTGGCACACAAATAGTGTAGGGCCTGGAGAAGTACATAGCTTATTTTTTATCCCGAAAAATTCCAATTCAGTATAGTAAAAACTATAACATTTGTTACTCAATCCTGCCGTAACGGAGCATCCGATTGAGCTGAAATTTTGCTCAGAGATATTTGTCTGTTGGAGATACGGAGAAAAAAAGGCTACTTTTGATCTCAGAAAATTCAAAAGATCCCGCGAGAGTAACTTTAGCCGAATAACACGTACGAACTTTTGATCTCAGAAAATTCAAAAGATCCCGCGAGAGTAACTTTAGCCGAATAACACGTACGAACTATAGCTTCAGCTATAGCTAGCTATAACTTACTTCTTTAGTACGAGTATTCAAATAAAAGTTGTCGTTACAATCCCAAGCAGATAACTAAATTAGGGCGGGCAAAGCCGCTGGCAAAAGCTAGTATTTTATAAAACTGTAGTCTCGGTTTTGTGGACAAACTGCAAAGTGAGACTTAGCTCATAATGTACAAAGTAAGTGACGTTTAAGTAAGTTTATCAAGATCAAGTTTGATCGTTCTTGAATATGCGACAAAAATGACCGTATTTGATATTTTTTTTCTTCTTTTTTTAATTTTCATGGAACCGTAGACCTTAGTTTAAAATTAATTTAAACTTTATACCTTTACGCGTTCCTGAGAAAAAGGGGTCTTGACAGACAGACAGACAGACAGACGCACAACAAAGTGATCCTACAGTGGTCCCATTTTTCATTTTTAGGTACGGAGCCCTAAAAACGGCCAATTTGTTGAGCCAGTGAGCCAGTTAACGGGGCTTTTCTCTAACCATTATTGTACAAAACTTCTCAGTTTCCTATATTTCGACGCTGTTACAAACACTGTGGGATAACATATTCGTCTACCACTTCTCGACTTAAAAGAAATAGGGTTTGTCATACGTCCCCACTGTAGGGTCAGCGCTCTACTCTCAGCTTAGGCGATACGACGATACGAGGGATAGGGCGATTTGGGCTATGTCCGTCACGCGGGCCCAGTGCGAATTGTGGATTTGCCTATAGTCTTACTGACGATACCAGTTATCTAGCGAACTTTGTGCTTCTAATACATATCGTTAACTCAAAACTTTTGTATAATCACAGTAAGTACCCAGTAAAATATCCTACAAAGTTAGGTATTTGATGTCAACCTTAAAAAAGTCACAGTAAGATATAAATATCTAATATTCACTTAATATCTCACCAAATAGATAGGTAGATAAATACTTTATTGCACACCAAAAATTTTAAAATAAATTTATAAGAAGTATAAAATCAGACGGTCTTATTTTTTATAAGCGATTTCTACCAGACAACCTTCGGGTAGACAGAAAAAGAAAAATGTAAGTGATGCATAATTAAATTAATACCAAGGTATTAACATTAAAATAGAACATAATATATTATATATAATATTTTAAGCTGTAGATATAAGTCAAGTTAGATAAATACATATACATCTAGGTACACATACATTAAATATAATACATAATAATATATAATACATATATATATATATATATATATACACATATTAAAATATATTTGCTAAGATACATACAGTAAATTTATTGAACAAAATTGCTGTAATATCATTTAATTTGATTCCTGAAAATATTAATAGATTGAGCTTTTTATGGATAAAGGCAACTATTCAGTTCTGTTGCAAGTACCGTAAATGTCTTTGCATAAAAATTTGTATCGTGGGTTGGTAATTTAAGTAGCAGATGAGAAGAAGGCCAAAGATGTGGATTAGAAATGCCTACAAATTGAAATCACTCCTTTAGGTATGCAGGAGGTGACGGATTGAACAAAATGCTGTACAGAAGACATAGAATATGAATATTCCGGCGAATGCGAATCGGAGGCCAATTGAGCTGCTGTCGAAAATTATATTTACGGAGTCCAAATATGAAATGTATGCACAAGTTTTGGCCCTCAGAGATAAAATAGCAGGCGTCAGCATAATCGAAAATAGGATAAAGTAATGCTGCGCAAGTGCAATTTTGGTAGAGAATAGCTGACCCGCTATTTCTTTTTTTAAAATAGCTGCCGCACCTACCTATTGTGAAATAGTTGTACTAATTCAGAAACCTTCCACGGCGTGCGCATAACAACTTACCAAAATTTCATTACAATCGTATTACCCTTATTGCGCGAGTCCGACTCGCACTTGACCCTCTTCGTGTGAGAAAAGGCGTGTGCCTTATCGGATGCCCTCGTCATACAAAGAACACACCCTCCAAGTTTCAGGTCTCTACGATCAGCGGTTTAGGCTGTGCGTTGATCCGTCAGTCAGTCATTCAGGACAAAGCATTTTATAGGTAGAAAATGAAAACTATTAGTATTATTATACACAAAAAATCAAACACTCAAAAAGTGTATTTCCTCTTTAAACTTAGAAACCTTCAAATGAGGTACTAATATAGTGCGGTGACGTTCGAGACAATCCAAATTTAAAAGGTATTATAGCTTGTGTTTTTAAGCTAGTTTAACCTTTTTTGAATAAAATCGGATTGAGTTTTGAAACCTGTGTCAAACTAAAATGTAATTTGAATCAAAAGCATAAGGGCTTTCAATTGTAATAACTTGGGTCTTAGTAGGGTTTATTTTAAGACCGTGATATTTACTTCATTCATTTAAGTATAATATTTAAATCACTGTTAATAGTATGAATAGCCTTATGGAGGTCATTGAGTGAGACATGAGTATAGATGTTAAAAACGTCTGCATACAAGTGGTAGAGGTTATTGATTCCATGTAAAATAGCAAAAAGAAGTGAAGTCAAGAAGGCTACCTTATGGTACGCCAGCTAGAATATCGCCCCAAGATGAGAATGTATCCTCAACTTTACTAAATTATAAAAAAATACTTACAGGTTTTGGCTTCATGTTTCCAGCTACTGTGTCTGCTGCCTCACAGGAGTATAATAACTAGTAAGTTATGCTATAGTCGGCGATAACGGATCATCGTTTGTCCAGTACCAGGAGTCAAAGGTTATCGGTAACGACGTATTGCTAACGTAAATTTGTTTGAATTGCTTGGGTGTCAAAAGTTTAACAATATAGTTTGTCAAAACGTCGTCGGCTACCTTATTAAGGCACGTGGTTTCACCTCCATTGAATTTAAAATCACTCAATCTGCATAAAGCAATCCACTGTAGGACATATAGGCCTTTCCAAATAAACGTTTTCACTTAAGTTCTCCACTTTTTTCATCCAGCCACTTTCGGCTACGTTTTTTAGGTCATCGGTCCATCTGGGGGACCCACGCCGTGCAAAGGATTTAATGGTTTTACGCGTATGAAAAGCCAACGTCAACAGGAAGCAATGCTATAGCTGGATTGGTTTACTTAGCATAGCGGAAAAATTAAGACGGAACAGTTTTCAAATGAGACACCAGTCTTAATACAATTTTATAATGCCAACAAATACATTGTGAGTCTATGATAATTTAAATTTAAGGTATAGGTACCCTGTTTAGTGGTACTGTTGCCGAGAAGATTCTCTACCACTCCAGTTCGCCAGGAATGTATTTCTCGATGAGTTTCTCATAGTAAGGCCATAGAGCCTCGATGTCAGGAATCCCGGCGCTCTTCGTGTACAAGTCGTATTTACTAGAAAATAATAATAATATAATGGTTACAGTAACATGAATGTAAACTGTTTATACTAATAACTACTACACTTACAACTACTTTTCGCTAACTTTCCTAGATTTTAGGGAGGTGTGCCAAAACTGAAAACACTATGGTGACATTTCGGTGTCTGTCTCTCTGTATATCACGACTGTTGTTTTTGGCAACTAACATTGCATTGACTTGGGATCCATCTTTGAACTTTGGAAATTTAAGGAAATCAATGTATGAACCCTACCTTAGTTTATTTTAGATAATTTAATTCAAAAAACTGAAAAGCGTATTTATACATATAAAGACTACCTTGATCATAAAAACACATGGGAATAAATATATTTTTGTTAGCATTATTGTTAATATTATTGTATCTAAAGGTGGATACAAGATTCGTTCGCCGATACTTCTCGACTAAACTTGAAAAACTTACTTGAATTCCAGTACGGTCTTCAGGATCTTTTCATCCCCGTCAGCAAGCAGGTGCTTGTAGTCTCCACCAGCGTGCCATGGATAAAAGGAATGGTACCTGTTTACAAAAACAAATGGTAAAGTACAAAAATAACTATTTTTTCTCCTTCTTTCTACTCATATTTAATCTCACTACTGATCTATTGACCATCTTTTCTCAACCTCTTATTTATAAAACGCAGCGCAAAAGAAAGGTGGGATTTATAAACAAATACTTGTAAAGCTACCTTTATTTATTTTAAAAGTAGGTAGTAAGACCAGCACCCTTTTAAAATTTGCAACGAAAAAAAACTGTCCGCTTTCCAAAGGAATCCGTATCCAATTGCAAAAACGGAACCCTCCGTATGTTACAAGGTCATAAATCGGTGGATCTGTGCATGGAATCTGAAGTAATGATATTTCAAGTTCTTTGCGAGTGATTAGCTTCCTAAGTTTAAAATATTATGTACGCCCCGCTTTTAAAATTTTACTAAGAGTTTTAAAAATCTGAAAAAAAAAATATAATAGAGCTTTCAACGTAAAATGTTTTAAACCAAATCGGTACACGACTGTTTCAGATATCCGCAAAAGGTCTAGTTCATCGAAACTATCAGATTCTACGTACGTATACGTAAAGATTATTAGCTAAGCACGTGTAATCTAAAATACGAAATTATAACAGAGCCGTGTATACCTGATCATCCAAAGGCCTTCTTTGGGGAATTTGGCCTTGTTGTGAATGAGCATCCTGTACAGGTATTCATCGTGGCCCCAGGACATCATTAGGTTCTCCAGTCCACATTTTGGTTTGTACATCCCGCACTCCGTGCTAATTACAAATAAAGTGATTTAAACATACATATAGTAAATTTATAATTGATTTAAATTTACAATTAAATATGGTTCTAATATACAAAATTCATAGTTGACTTTACAATATCATTCTGCTGCTTTTACATATTTTTCGTACCAGATATACGTATATATATATGTGATAGCTATTCATAGACTCATATACATATCTATGCTGAAACATAATATACCATATAAGTCACTCTTATACAGATTTTTTTTTTATATATGACTTGGTATTTCTATTGAATCCTATATAGGTACATTGTACCAGGTTCAACGTATTTACTAACATGTTGAACCTGTGACTGTGTACCTATAGCAATGTATATTTAAAGTATAGAAATGCATCTAGCAGAAGGTTTATGCGCAGTGTGCCTATAGAAAATCAGTACAAACTTTTTTTTGGGTTAAAACAAAGATTAACTTTTATCGTAAGGACAAAGACACATATAAAAAGGCATAAGGCATCAAAACGCGGGTAACTTAATGTACTAAGTGTACCTATACCTATAGAAGATGTTTTAGGAAAGACTTTTTTATATTAGTAACCAATAGAGCAAATACTGCAATCCTTAGAAAAACCTTGGCAGGAAGCTCATTCCACAACCTAAGCGTTTGTGGGAGGAAGTTTCTCTGAAACCACGTTGTACGCGAACATTTAGGTTCTAAGGTGTGATGATAAATTCCCTGCCGGAGGAAAAACCTCTCCTCAGACTTAAGGGTTCAATACAGCTTGTGAGTTTGGGACGTCAACGAGTCTCTTAGTCCGTCGTTTAACCGATTCAAAAGGGCCAAGCTGTTAACCGGGTACACACACCCAGACATGGCAGTAATACTCCATATGAGGCTAGACTTGCGACTTGTAAAACTTGCTACAGCCTTTGCTCCATAGGTGAAGTACTGCTTCGCTCTGTTGAGTACTCCAAGTATTTTAGATGCTACGCTTATCTCGGAACTGAACATCGCTAGATATATCAACACGAAGGATCCCAGTGCTTTTGGAGATGGTAAGGGGTGTGTTCAGTAATTGTGGGACCTCAGTGAATGGGATTTTCTTAGCGATGAACGCGCAGACTTTTGTCTTCGTAGGGTTGAGTCAGACCAAGTTTTCCTGTCCCCAGTCAGAGACCTAAGACAGAGTGGTCTCGATTTTAGGCACAAGTTGTCTGAACTTTTTTCTACAACGGAATGAGCGTCTTCAGTACTGTCATCTGCATAGCAATGTATGTTGTTAATGGACAACATGTCATTGATATGCATTAGAAACAGAACAAAGGCTTGCATCAGAATTAATGTCCATACTATCTGATCAAATACTGTCAACTACGGCTCGTGTATGTCTGCTGGACTATAGACTAGCCACCCATTTGCACAAACCCTCGGGCCGTCCGTATCCGACCAGATCGAATGCCTTCAAACCTGCCTGACTCTCAAAGGCTAGAGCCCATCGGAGTGTGAGATACACTAGAAGATCATCAATCGATCATCGAAAGCCATATTGACGGTCGCTGAGCAGTTCATGTTTTTCTAGGTATTCGAGAAGATGTGTGTTGATCACAAGCTCCATTACCTTGGAGAGTTGAACATAAATACCTCTAAACTCAGTTGGAAATTGGTTATAAAGGTTAGAAGTTGACAAATAAGTGTGTTAAGTAACAGATTTAGTTATATTTGTCGTGTAACTATCAAATATTAATATTCATCCAAATATTTATTTAGAACCATGGAATCAGCAAATTCACTTGGTCAAATTAATAATATATTTTATAAGATAAGAATCAATAGAATATCACTCTTAGTTTTCCTAACATTTTAAATTAAAGCCCAAAAATAGGGTGTCAGATTTTTTTTCTGACTTTTTTAATAGCCAAAGTATTGTAATATTAGCAAATCTACGTTTGAAGTATAACGTATATATTTTTCACGTTAAAAAGTGTAAAACTGGACTGTAACAAAATTAATCAAATTCTTGAAAATACTCGTTTGGGTATGTCATCACATTAAGGTAAAAACTGTACTGCCTACGGCTACTTTCCACCATCGCACCGTTCTATCCGCATAGAATTTTCACCATAGAACCTCTAAATGGTCACGAACTTTGCGTCATCAGAGGTGCTGCCATTCGCGAAAGCTTGGTTGTGGATTGAAAGGAGTTCAAGACCGAGATTATTTCTAGGGTTCTTCAAGAAAGAAAAGATAAGTTTTTTGAAAGACCGGCAACGCGCGTGTAATGCTCCTGATGCATAGGCGTATCCAGGACTTATATTCAGGGGAGTTTTATATAGATTTTTTTGTTTGTTGATGGATACGCCTATGCCTTGGTGTTACAAGCGTCGATAGTTTAAAGTGACCTTTAAGTTTTAAAGTCACACAAGAAACATGAGCCCATCACAATTTATCGGTAGTAAGAAATATGTTATATATAATCTAATGTAAATACTGACTTATATTTTGGGTTATAGGTGTCCGGGTTGTCCTTAAAACTGTCATCACCATAGACGATGCTGGGTCCCCACTTGCATCCCACTGGGAACGTGTCTCCCACCACGCACCACTGTGGCTCACCATAGAATGCCATCACCTGCAAAATAGTCAAAATTCAATTTAAAATAGCTGTTAAGCATTCTGATCTGTCACCATAGCAAAAAACATTAGCAGAGTAAATATCATCTATTATTGGTTAAATTACGTCCATGGCGATCGGATTATTGCTTCCGAAATGGTCATAAACATGGTCTTGTTGAACCTTCTGCAAAGTCGTAGATACGTAAGATTTTTTGCAAGGAATCACTAGTCCGAACGGATGAGAGAAATTAAGACGAATTTCCAAGGCATCATCGTTTAAAAGTACCTAAGTTCTTTGTCCACGTTTCGTTCGAACGTCTTAAATAAGTAATGTAATTGAAATAAAAAACGGATGAACCGATTGCGTTGAAATTTGCTTAACAAAAGCATTTAAATGTTTAATTACTTAGATTGAGTTGCCTAATATTTTTATGAAATGAGCTAGATTCTAATACTTAAGAGAAGAATGCTAGTCAGCCACTAGATATTCTGTACAAACAGTTTTTAGAAAATGTTAATAATAAGGGATTTAAACTTGTGGTAAGTCAAAGATGAAAGTCATCTTGGTGGTAAGTTCCATCTGTGACTTCTAGATAGCATTTCTGCTAAAAACGATCGTTTTTAGCAGATACGCTATTTACAATTCGCAGATATACTCGTAGGTGTTCTACAAAAAAAACATAACATTCTATAAATAGCTGATCACTTGTCTACTTACAATAATTTGATAACTTACTTTTCCAGATAACTTACTTTTCCAGCATCATGAATAAGCCCAATAAGCTGGAGCCATTCATTATCAGGGTGTTCATTTCGAATGCGCTCAGCGGTCTGGAAGGCGTGGACGATGTTGGGCAGATCAGTGTCAGGGTCAGACTCGTCCATCAGCTCGTTGAGGCGAATCAGAGCGTCCTTCATTGTCGATTTGAAGTGGTTGAACTTAAGCCAGTTGTCCATTCTGCCTGTAAAAATAAAATAAAAATGATAGTTTTATCGACTTCAGTAATAATAAATGTAATAATATTAACGGGTACATTATTTTTACCCTTCAGCTTTTCCTAATCACCTGCCAATATGCCTATATAATATTTTATTACAATCGATAGAAAGTTAGCAGAATTTTAAATCGGTGTCATACAGAGACGAAGACGAACCGACATGATTAAACCTAATAACTACATTAAATAAGTTCAGCTTCATTTGGCTCAGTTGTCATTTGGCTTCGGAAAATTCAACACTTTTGCCATAAAGTTTACCCCGAGGCACGTCACTAACATCAAGTTTACCCCGAGGCACGTCACTAACATAAAGTTTACCCCGAGGCACGTCACTAACATCAAGTTTACCCCGAGGCCCGTCACTAACATAAAGTTTACCCCGAGGCACGTCACTAACATAAAGCATGAGTCATTTTGTACAAATGCTTCCACGTTAAAATGCTCCCAGCTCTTCTTAGCGTCAGGTTATTTGACCTCAGACAACGAACTAGAGAGTAGGGAATTCCATTAGCCATTAATACCAGCACGGCTGACATGAAATATCTGCTCAAGCTATAAGGGTGAATTTCAACAAAGTCGTCTTTTCTTTCACTTCGGTGGATTTTTTTATATTATTGATTTTGTAAATCTGAAACTTGTTAAAACAGCTTATTTTACAATTAAGGCTTTACAATTAAGGATTTAAAAATGCATGGGTTAAAAGAGATTTTTATTACCAGAATTTACTGGTAATTTTTTTTACACCACTAAGTTTGCAAATATTTTTTGTATTGATTAATTATAAATTTCAAAAGAACGATTGTTGAAGAGTTTCTTTCGCCGTTCCTTTTCTTCAGAACGTTATTTTGACTAACGCATTTGAATGACAGGTTTGCTTTTTGCGATATCATTACAAACTGTAACCGGAAGTCGATACCCTGCATGTTCTTTCCTGTACACATGGAGGACTTAATATATTTTGCTAGTATTTCCACCCTAGTAATTTCTTGATATTTCCAACCTAGTAATTTCCTAGTTATTAAACAAAATATCGTCGTCGTTCCAGCAGGATTTTTGGGATCTTCGAAAGTAATGTTACTTACCTTTGACAAAGTCGACGGTCTGGTTGGTGTGCATATCATAATAGGTCTTGCGCACACGCATTCTGACAGGGTCATTCTCATCGACGGTGTAGTCCCGGAAGGCCTCGATGGGTTTGCCATCGAACACTTTTTCCGGGCGCAAAAGCAAAGAAGGGTCCATTATGGACACTGGGGATTCCTGGAAATATGCAATTAAATGTAAAGCTTCGATATGATGGTAACAAATTTTGTAAAGATTAGGTTTGGTAATAAATACCGCAAGGGTAACTCCTAATTGAAATATTTTTAGCGTCTTTAAAATAAATAAATAGTTCTTTAACGATAAAAAACAAACCGCTTGACTGATTTTGCTCAAACTATTTTCGAGCTAAGTCATGACGGGGCGCACACACTCACACAGATATCACTCTAAAAATGATCGCAAACGGTTCCTCAGGCCTTCAAACGTAAAGAAAACGCAAATTTCGATTTTCGGACCTATTTTATGATAACTTCCCACAAGAGAAGTTAATAATAGGCACAAAGATAACGTAGCAGTCACTGCGCTCCGACTTTGTATGGGTTTAATAACGTAGCAGTCACTGCGCTCCGACTTTGTATGGGTTTAATAACGTAGCAGTCACTGCGCTCCGACTTTGTATGGGTTTAATAACGTAGCAGTCACTGCGCTCCGACTTTGTATGGGTTTAATAACGTAGCAGTCACTGCGCTCCGACTTTGTATGGGTTTAATAACGTAGCAGTCACTGCGCTCCGACTTTGTATGGGTTTAATAAGTTTTTTTTTGATAGGATTGGTAATTATTTCTTTATATCACTAAGGTGACAATCAAGCTTGCGGTCCGTCTAATGGTAAGCGGTCACCCTATATACCAATAAAACAAGGAACTGATAATTTTATATTTTTTTTGTCATGTTTGTCCGTATGACACAGTTTTATTTTATTTTGTATCTATGAACACTAACTGCAGCCCCATTATAAAAAGAATATTTTGTGCTACTGCGCTGCAATGTGAAAAAGTCTGTCTACAAAATCTTTGCACCCCTCTACAGTAGGTACTTCATGAGACTGTGTTGTCTAAACAAACGAACTATTTAACAGATACAGCCTGGTAATACACAGACGGACGGATGGACGGACGGTCGAACGGTCGGACGGACGGACAGCGAAGTCTTAGTAATAGGGTTCCGCTAATTACCCTTTGGGTACTTAACCCTAAAAAGTAAGTAAGAAGTGGGGTCTAGTATTATTCCTTATTCTGTAGTAGGGACACTGCAGTAGATATTTCTTTGCTCCTCATTTCTCACGTCTTGTAAGGACCAAAAATTCCAATAAATGCTAGATTCTCTGCAGCGATGTCGTATAGACTGGCGATATATTGAGGTGCTGCGATGTCTTTACAACGTTGGCTACGATGACCGTCCAGTTCCAGGACCATAGGACAAGTGCCATCCCGCTGCGTAGAGGTATAAGACAGGGGGACGTCATATCCCTGAAACTGTTCACCAACGCGCCAGAGGAAGTCTCCAAAACCTTGGACTGGGCTGGGGGGGCATAAACATAAACGGCGAATACATCGCACACCGAAGGTCGATGACATCATTATTATTGCATAGTCATTAGAAGAACTGAGCGAAACTTCCTAGATGAATCCTCTCGAAAAGTGGGCCTTGGCATAAATTTGACAAAACTCATGGCATGTTCAACCAACATGTCGTGCTGATGCCAGTATACGTCACGGGTACCTTACTCGAAGAATTATGTGTACCTTGGACAGAAAATCCAACTGGGCCAGAACAATTTTGAAGAGGAAGCCTATAGGAGGATCCAGCTAGGGTAGGCAGCATTTGGTAAACTTCGTCAAGTCTTCACGTCGCCTTTACTGCAAAGTCTGAAAACGAAAGTCTTTGACCAGTGCGTCCTACCGGTCATGACTTACGCCGCCGAAACGTGGATACTTAATGATGACCTAATCATTTTTTCGTTCAAGTACCTTTACTCAATTTTATTATTTTTTTGTCTTCTACGTGTA
Organism: Apoda limacodes; assembly: GCA_946406115.1. NCBI lineage: Eukaryota > Metazoa > Arthropoda > Insecta > Lepidoptera > Limacodidae > Apoda > Apoda limacodes. The sequence goes on from OX291559.1 coordinate 19,152,238, forward strand.
GTTTTAGATTGCAGCAATTACTCCCCCCTGTCATCTAATATCACTAATTCTGACTCCTTCTCATACCACTTTCTGTGCGACATCTCATCCCTTCTGCTACCGACCACTCGATGCCTGTCGACCGATAGCGTATCACATTTGCCTAAAGAGAGGTTCTAAGAATAAGAAAAACTATTTGCAAACTGATTCAAACTAGTTGATCTATCAACTAAAACAGTTACCGCGATTTACAAGCCATGAGTAAATCTATTAAACATATCTCGAATTCCAGCTTATCTGTATCAGCACGAGAATCAGGCCCTTGATACTTCTACTGCAACTACAATTTATCCCAAAGAAGATTGTGCAAGATATGGTCGCATATCGTAGCATGTTTGAGAAAATTCTATCTCAAACCCGTATGTCAAAAAGACGAGGCGTGGCGTTTTGAAATGGTCCTGGTTAAGATTCCCGAAAGACGATAGGGTTTTTTTCACTCAATACAGATATTGCAAATAAAATATTGATATTTATAATACTTAACTTGTATTTGCTTGTTATTTTGTGTTTACTAGCATTTTCCCGCGACTTACTTTTGTGCTTCTAATGCATTTTCGCAAATAAACTAAACATTTTGCATCTAAAGCCGGGTATCCTGCTTGTGTTTTGCCGAAACATTATCTTCATCCCTTTTGCACCCAATATCTCCGTAACCCCTTAACCGATCCTGTTCAAACTCAAAAATTCATTTGGCCTCAACTACTCGTGGACTAAAGTCATAAAGATCGGATCAATGGTATTCATATTGTGGTTTACAAATGTACGAAGTTTTATGATTTTTGTGCTTCGTCGAGCGCCAATCGAATGGGCTATCTGAATTTTATATCGCATACGCCATCAATCAATTATCCCACGTAAGTCTTCTGTTTTTTCCATAAAATGGCTCGCAGTTGTCGTGTAATTTAATTTTGACATTTTCTGTTATGTTTCTGGTTAATACACGGTAAAAAAATCCAAAAGAAAACACATAAGTGAGTTTGTAAAGAAAGATTATTGTGCATTTTTGAAATTGAAACTTGGAGATCAAGTTAAAGAAAGATTTTCGATAATGTTTTAGGAGATTAGTTGTTAGTGTTTACAAACACAGTTTCTTAAATTGTATTTTTGAATTTTCCATGTCATAAAACGCATAACTAGGCGTTCTGGGTGGTATTATTTTGTACGGGAATAGGAGACTCAGTGGCGCCTGCCCTCCTGGCCGCGTCAGGATGCCATGCCATGTTCCTCTATGTATATTAGGGTTCCGTAGTCAAATGGTAAAAACGGATTCCAGCATGTTCATACATTCTTCCATTTATCAATTTTAGGTTGAAAAACGGTATCCATTATTCAGTTTCGTCATATCTGTCCGTCAGTCCTAGGATAAATACCTACGTAGCTGAACGGTAAAAACTTATTCGAACGATTAAAGTTTCGTAATGTATTTTTAATATTTTGTTTTTAGGGTTCCGTACGTATGTAGTAAAAACGAAACCCTTGCAGTTTCTATTTCATCCGCTTTACTAATTTAGGGTTTCAATTTTTTTAAAGTTAGATCTAAGTTTCTTTAATTATTATTGACTTTGAAGACCAACTTATAATTTTAAAAAAAGGATACTATTTTTTAACCATCCAGTTATTGACAGAATATTCAGCTATATGTTTTATTCACCTTGAAGTCGATTGGCGCTGCCCGGGCCCCTAAAGCGTACAAACTGACAGACCATTTAGCTACATTTAGCCCCTGGTGTTGCAAGCGTCCGCTTACCATCAAGCGGACCGTATGCTTGATTGCCACCTTAGTGGTATAAAAAAAAGCTACAGTTTCTTTGCCTTAATGTCGGATGCCAAAAGAACTTTTTCACAAATCTTTATTTATGAAAATCAACTTCAAAGATAATTTTGGTAAGACTTCTTCAGGGGCTTATTTTTCACTTATTAGTGGATTTGAAGTCCAATAACCTAATGTTTAAAAATACTTATGGTAAAATTTACCTTAAACTTCGTAGACGTGCTGTTAAACACAATTAAAGCATAATGTGTTATTAGCTTTTTAAAAATTCAAACCCTAAGGTGAGAAAGAGGTTGGCAAAATTTATGGGGAAAAAAGTACTGCCTTCACTGATCATCATCGAGACTATATTGCTATAGACAAAAATTTGAAATTTGAAGTGGTTATGATTATATTATAGACATTGTTAAAGATTTTTTGAAGTGAAAACTTCTTTAGCGGCGCTGTGCACTTTTTTTGTGATGGGTAAAAACTGTTAAACTCGCGTCAGGTCACGTGTCCTGATCGAAAATTCGTAAGATGTCACTCGCGTTAGGACACGTGACCTTTATTTACATTAGGTTAGTTTTTATTTTTAGTATATGGCGATTATGAGTAGTACAGGGAGGTTGGATATGGGATTTTAATTCAATGACAGATTGAGCTGTCAAATATGCAACGTCAAAAAAGTAAATAAACAAAAGTTATTATTTTTAATAAATAAATATGGATAAGAAGTGGTGGGAAGTAAATAGCGAGTATGTTTTCACTTCTGCCGGCACTCCCGGAGTGCAACCCGTTTTTTTTTTTTCAAACCCCTAAGGGTGTGCGGCAGGCGTAGATGCGTAGCAAGCAACTGGACGCTCCAACGTTAAGAATTTTTTACATGTGGTGAAAAGGATATATCATTAAACTTGATATGGAAGATTCCGAGGGAAGAGATTTAATATGGATAAGAAAGGAATTTTTCAAAATTCACCCCTAAGACCGTGAAAGGTCGTGAAATTTTGTTTATGGATTTTCTTATGCTCATATTATTTAGAAATAATAAATTTTGAGAGTGGGGTAATTATATTGTAGGCGCTTTTGAAATTTAAACCAAGGCGGTAAAACGCGGTAAACTTTACAGCATGTAGATTAAAAAACTGTATATAGTGGTCTAAACAGTGTATCTGTAACTAAGAATCTGTACCTAAGAAAGTCCTGGACCTTTTTGAAACTAAGACATTTTTTAAAATTTGCAGATAAGTAGGTGTAGGTAACATTACTTTTTTTTAAATATTCGGCACAAAAAATGGTGAGTACCTCTACCATTGATTAACTTTCCAAAAAACTAAAGCCATACTTCAATTAGTGTCCCTTATTTGAATTATATACCTTTTATTAATATTTAAAACAAAATTAATAAATAATAATAAACAATATACTTACTGGTTTAGGCTTCATATTTCTGGCTTCTGTGTCTACCTTCTAGCTAGACCACGAAAACTGAATGTCGGCAGTAAGCCCATCATCTTAAATGTACGATTGAATTGATACTGAGGGTCAAGACTTGCCCCCTGTTAATCAATATACTCAGTGTTCATAAGAAAAAAAATATGTAAACACAACGTAATTTAATTAAAGCGTTGTGTAGTTAGGTGTTATCTAATGTATTTTTGAAAATTTAAAACTAAACATCGGTTTAGCCAAAACTTTGCATCAAGTCTTGGTGAAACCAAAGTTACAGGGCTGTAGCTAGAGTTGCATCTAAAGTAGGGCAGCGGTGGTTTCAAGTAATTTTTCTATCTTTCATTATTATACCTGCTTGTGGACGTGAGTAATTAAGGTAGAAGGTAACTGGGTAGGATCGCGGGAAAACGGGCATAATCGTATATATTTATAGTACGGGAAAACAATTTATATATATTATACCTTAGTTTATGGTACTTTTAAGGTAGGGCATTAGTATTTCAAGGTAGGGCATTGTGGGGCCCTTAGCTACGGCCCTGCAAAGTTATCACTTACGAAGATCGTCAGAGGGCTATCACGTTAATTATAATTGTTAAAAATAGTTTCAAATGAACGGAAGCGTAAATCAAAATGGCCCCTAGTTCCCAGCAGCCGTCCTAGCCATGGTAATGGTGTGGCAGATGGTGCGAACCGAAGAATCCCCAGCACGGATTCCATTACCAACATCGAAAACTGAACCCATTAACTTATAACACACGTACATCGTACGCTGAGGTCTGACAAGAAAATAGTAGACGTGGAACAAGTTACAAGGACGTTACGTTGGGACGGTATAAGACTATCTGAAGTCCGACAGGGACAGGACAAGATCGGTCTCAACTCAGGTAAGTTGCTGTGCTACCGGTGGATTACCAGCTTTACTAAAGTGGTGTTGGGTTTATCCTCCGCAAGTCCCTTGTCAACAAACTCATTATAGGTGACAGTGTATGGACCAGAGGGTATATAGCTGATACTCAAAATATCAGAACGGTATTCGTTGGAGGTTATCCAGGTAACTACACCGGCCTCGTCACACTCAGAATCACACACACACACACACACACACACACACACACACACACGGATAAAGAGTAAATATGATGTAAGGACATTTTGAAAGCCACACACCCCTTAAAAATACACTGAAACGTTATGATTCGTCGTATTTAACGCGAAACTAGATAAACGAAATGGAGATTTGGATTTTTTTTTTATACCACTAAGGTGGCACTCAAGCTTACGGTCTGTCTGATGGTAACCGATCACCGTAGCCTATGGACGCCTGTAACCGACCCTAACGCTTGTAAATGGACGTTGCCGACCCTTAAAAAATCCAATAACTTCTTTCTTGAAGAACCCCATACTGTAGTCCTTAGAGAAAACTTTGGCAGGAAGCTCATTCCACAACCCAAGCGTTTGAGGGAGGAAGTTTCTCCGAAACCGCAATTTACGCGACCAGTTCGGTTTTAAAGTGTGAGAATTAATTCCCTGCCAATGGCAAGCGGTGCGATGGTAGAAGGAAGCTGTGGGCATCATTTCGAACAATTCCTCAGAACACATCCCATGTCAACTGAGGAGAAGGCAAGTTTTTAATTTTGTGTGTGTGATACACACGGTTAAAACCTATGATAAAAATTTAATTTATAGATAACACAGTCTTCATAACCCCACTAAGAAAAAAATTAAATGGCCAAGTTCAGCATTCAGTTATGGTTCCGTGGCATGAGGATTATTGCGAATATCTAAAAAACATAAGAATCGATTTTGTCCAAAACTATTTTTATTAGTAATAATTTATCAAACCCTATTAATGTGATTTATTTCAGATGAGTGAGGGGGGGACACATTTTTTTAACTTCGGAAACTATAATAACTTGCAAAATATAAATTACAGAAATTTTATTATCAAAACCTGCCAAGTGCGAGTCGTAGGGTTCCGTTTCTACCACCATTTGCGTAATTTAAAACACAAACAAAAACAAAAAGTTAAGTTAAGTTAAGGAATTACCCATTCAATTACTGACCAAGCCCGATGTTGCTTAACTTTGAGTATCGTTTCCAACAAACAAATCTATTACTGTTTCGCTTGATAATAGCTAGATGACGCTGTAACGGTGATTTAAGATGGTATTATTTGTTGTTATACTTTAGAGCTGACACACACTATGATCAGTGCAAGATTGAAGCTTGTACGTGTATCGTTGTTTTTATGATAGATCAACTAGATTATTAAGTTTGTGCCCTGTACATAGTATTATATAATCTTTGCCTGTACCGCAAAGTCCCGCGCCCGATTTCGGACGAAAATATTGTTATTTATTTAGAAAGTATGTAATGTTAAATTTTTTTTTCTATAATGTTACATGTTGCATAAACTTATATGTAATACCTGTTTAACACAAGTACCAACTTTATCTAAATACATTTTAATGGAATTTTTACGAAATTTTAACTTTTCCTTCTACATTTTTTAAATTAGTCGACTATTACTTATTATTAATTTAAAATTAAAACGGGATGAAACGCGTCGGTTTTGGCGAAATACCTTTTTCCCTCCCGCTATAGCAGACTTCCAGACGACGAAATCAGATATAGCGGAACATCTGATTAACTCAAATTCCAACATGTCCACCGATCGCCAATATTATCGGAGATTGGTACGCGAAGAAATAAAAAAGCATAAGAACTTTAATCATGAGGATGGATACAATCTGTCGCCTGCATGGAATCCAGTCATAGGCAAATACAGCTCTCGAGTTTCACCAACAAAAGCACCCGAGGACACCGTTAGTGTTGTGTGTAGTGATTAGTGAGGGTAGTTCGACATGACTCCTCTACTCGAAGACGAAGACTGGTTAGAAGTGGCTGTTTTCAGTGCTAGTGATTTAATATGTATATATGTCTGTTAAGCTGCCGATATGACACCTGCAACATTGAGCGTAAGTGTTTTCTTTTCCATAAAGTCAAATGCCAAAAAATAAGTGTCTCGTATCTACTTTGTAATTTTTGGCATTTGTCTCCAACGAAAAGAAAGCTTAGCTTAGTGTTCCATGTGTGAGCGTAAGGTTTTTGGGTTTCATAGCCAAATGGCAGAAACGAAAACTCTTATAAATTCCTCAAAATTTCGCAGTCTTTGGGTAGATTCTAGGGTAGAACTGCCATACAGATATGTCATAAAATTAAAAAAAAAAAACATAGGGAGAGGTAACTCTTAATAGTATATTTCGTACCGAGTACAACATGACGCTTTGCTTACCCGAGGATGAAGCTAGTTTCCACGTGAGTCGAACGTTGAAAGCTTTTATTCCGAGGGTAACGTACAAACGTTACTTTTTCTACTACCTGCAATACAAAGTTCCAAAGTTTCCTACAAACTAAGTTTCGAAAATCGAACTTTTTGAGTCCCCAGAAGAAAATAACTCCCAGTTCAGTTCGAAAAATCGTATGCATTAGAAGAAAAATTAAAAGCAAAAAAACCTTTTTTAAAAACAGCTTTAAATTAAATGCTATAAAAAGAAGGAAATAAAATTTTCCTTTAAAATTTTAACTATCAACTTATAACCTCATTATACACAACTTATATCATCATAAAAGCTAGTTGCGCGATTTACTTGTGTAAATAAACTAGTACCTATTTAATTGAGTAATTAATACCAATACCTATTTAATTAGTTATTTTTTTTTAAATTTCAGTAATTAAATACTACTACTCAATTTTCTATAAAGTGTCCTCTACCCAAAGGTTGTCTGGAAGAGATCGCTTATTAGCGATAAGACCGCCAATTTGTCATCTTTTGCTTATTTTAATATGTGTTCTTTGTTTATGCGCAATAAGTATATTATTACTATTATTATTATTAAATACTTATAGGTACTTACGCAAACCTCGCAACAAGCTTTTATGATCATATAAATTGTCTATAATTAGGTTATAAGTTGATAGTTAAAATTTTAAAGAAAATTTTTAGAATAGAATATACTTTTATTGTACACCAAATAATTTAAAACTAAACATTAATACAATCTCATATATTATAGTACAACTAGGCGGCCTTATCGCTATAAAGCGATCTCTTACAGGCAACCTTAAGTTACAAGTAATGGAAAAGGAGCAAGATAAGTATTTTATTTTCTTCTTTTTAGAGCATTTAGATAAAAGCTTTTTTTAAATTAATTATCGCTGGCTAGGTTTCTGAATCTGACGTAACATAGATCCGGGTTTGATTTTGGAGTTGTCCTTCTCCTAGACAGGTTGTAGACCAATGCTGATGACGCACATCTCACCAAATCACACAAGTCAAAGTTAATCAACCGATGTTACACGCTGAAAAATTCTACTCAAGAATAATCGAGGTTTTTACACCAAATTTTTAACCTGCCTTTTTATTCTCAGCGAACCCTTTCATTTAATACCCATCCTATAAGCAAGCATAAAAAACTTCAAAAATCCGCCGTAATGGTTTAAGAGTGATGTCAGAATTTTTTTTTTCTTATTATTCTCGGCAAGCCCTTTCATTTGATACCTATATTGCAGAACTGCATAAAAAATAACTATTTCGCCATTTTGGATGTTCCGCCATGTTGGATTTAGCATGACGTCACATTATTTTTAGAGTTAACACGAACACAAGGCGGCAACACGATTTTGAGTTATATTTATACGCTGTTCTCATGTCATCATAAGTCAAGTTTAAAGACTTCGCAGCCTCCGAAACAAGGCTGCTTCCGAAAAGGCTGTATCATAGACTAAAAGCATACGCTGCTACTGCAGTTTATATCGAAATCAGAGGAGTATAATCAGCCTATATGCTTGGCTTTTTTATTCGGTGGGAACATGGGAGTACTTAGGCTCTTTAGCGATGCCAAATCGACCATCAATGTATCGAGGTGTAAAGGTACTTGTATGTAAACGCCACCATGCCAGTTCGTCTCCAGGATCAGCGTCTGAAATCGACGTTTGAGTTTGAACTGCAGATGAGATAGGGAGATGTCATATCTCCAATACTATTCCAAACTACATTAAAATGTGTCTTTGTGCTTTTGAAATGGTACTGCTTTGACGAATGCAAATAACTAGTATCATCCATCTTTGGATTTTCGACAAATGGTGGTCATGATTCATGGTATTTTGTCTTAGCCGGCGCCATGATTGTCTCCTCGACGTTGTAGGATTTATTACCGGCCGTGAGTGACCGTTTGAATGAAATATAAACAACTTCAACCATAGACATAGAGAACTAGGCTAAACGGTATTTTCTAGCCAGCTGTGAAAAAAAATGGTCGGTAAAGAGTGGCAGAGAGGAAGCGAACGTGCGGTATCTTGTATATGAAAAAAGACGCGATTAGGTTCATCCTTAGTACGCATCAGAGTGCGGGCCAGCTCCAATATGGACCTAACGATGATTGCTGACAGGATAGACCGCTCGTATATCCGACACTGTTGTGAAAAACATTTAAAATACAGTACAGGAAAGGATGGACAATATATTATTATTATTATTAACAACTGTATCCTTTTTCTTAATTATGTTTCGAATATGAGTCCTGTAACTTGAATTAAATTATTATTATGTCGTACCCCGGGACTCAAACTATCTCCATGCCAAATTATCGGTGAAGGATTTCAACGGTAAATCTTGAATTATAGAAAAAAAACCGACTCACACTTGACGTTTTCAATTAGCCCTTATTAACAAACATAATCATACATAACCTATTAGTTATTCTGTGCCTATGGCCTTCCTCGGGACTCATTCTATCTTTATGCCAAATTTCATCGTAATCGGTACAGACAGACTGACAGACAGTGTTACTTTCGCATTTATTATATTAGTATGGATGGATCTTCAGGTCCTCAGCGGGCTACACACCTGTGGCAGGCGATGACGAGAGCATTGCATGCAAGATGACACTTGTCTGTGAAACTTTATCAGAGTCGATGGAAGATGCTGACATACGGAGTACGGAAGAAAATGACAAAACTATAAGAGTTTTGCTATTTCTATTTCACAAAGGAATCTTAAAAAGATAAACGATTTCATGGTAACAAAAAACATTAAATGACACAATATTTATTACTACATGTTAATTATATAAAACAAGTTACATGACAATCACATGATTAATATTTATGTAACATTTTTTTAATTATGTATATTTATCTACATTGTTAATGAACACATATTGAAAACAAACATTGTTCTAGTGTGTATATATTTTAACTAAACATACAAGATTATAAATACCTAGGTAATACTAGGTATACGTATGCCTTATCCGCGCGCGTTCAGAATGGGATGCGTCCTGTTGGAACTGCCCCTATGTATATTAAATATAATCATAATAATCACAATTATAATATCAACTACGAATAATACTTCTTTGCGTTGTAGCACTGTAATTTCTATTTCACTTTAACAAGGTTCTATCCCATTCTGAATGCGCGCTTAAAGTATCAAAAATATTATAAAAATAAATAATTTACTTTGGACTCTGCTGACTATTGCTTATTGAATCTAATCTAATATAATACTACCAATAAATACAACAATTTTTCCGATGTAATTCCGATATAAATGCTGATCGTTTTTAGTTACCAGTCTAACACGCCAGGGATGTACTTATCAATGAGGCCCTCATAGTAGGGCCACAGGGCCTCGATGTCTGGTATCTTCTCGCTCTTCGTGTACAGGTCGTATTTGCTATAACAATTAATAAAAATAATTTTTAACTTGTAGATATCAGCGAACGTCTAAATATGTAAGTATATGTTAACGTGTATGTATGTACCTAATATATTTTTTTTTTGTAAATTTATGTTTAATACTTCTTAATTTTAAAAATTTAAATTAAAATTGATTAAAAAATACTAAATCGAATCTATTTCAGAAAGTTGTACGTCATAGGCGTATTTAGATGGATGTTTCTCGTCGAAATGAAAATTTTGTATGAACTTTTGCTTAAATGGTGGTCTGTAGATGGTCTGACGATCAAATTTCTGGATTAACCCCCAAAAAATATTAGCGTCTATGAAGTAGGTATTTGTGACTAGCTGTAAATTTACTTACTTGAATTCGAGCACCCATTTGAGGATATCCTCATCCTTCTCATTGGTGAGGTGGCGGTAATCACCACCCGCGTGCCAAGGGTAAAATGAGTGGTATCTGGAATAATGAATAAACACGACTCGTTTAAAACAAACTAGTGTTTAGTTAGACTATTTTTATTAAAATTTACTTCAAAATCATATTTAATTCAAGCTTATTTAGTAATTAAGTTTACTGCAATTTTGGACAGTTTTAACTAAGATTGTACCTGATCATGTAGAGTGCCTTTTCGGGAAGCTTGGCCTTATTGTGTTTGAGGAACTGGTATAAGTACTCGTCGTGGCTCCATGATATCAGTAGGTTGTCCAAACCACAGCGTGGCTTATACATACCGTACTCCGTGCTGTAAAACATCGACATTTATAAACAAACATTAACACAAGAAACTGAAACCTGCAGAATATGCCATGAGGTATCAAGTTTGCTTGAGTTTAAGAATTAATAAGTATTAAGAAAAATAAGAAGTATGATAGTTTAGTATTTTTTTCTGAGTACTAAAAGTCACATAAACCTTTATAAAAAAAGTTACTACAACTATAACTCAAAATATCTCAATCCAAGTAAACCACACTTAAACACCGGTAAACAGAACTTTTGAATTATCTATTTACAATATTCATAACATAAATGATAATTGAAATATGATCTTAAACTATACACAATCCTAACTTCATTCTTTAAGTTCGTCGGCAATTGGCAATTACCCCCAATTGCTAGTTGCTGATAGAAGCTGTCGCCACAGTTTGATGTGGGTGTTCATCCAGCCACTGATTGCCATCTTCAGGGGGATAAAAACTATTTACATTACAATACATACATAATTAGCTATTGCATATATTTTATTCGATTCAATATTTATAAAAAAAAAGTCATAAGACAGAAAATTACTTTATTTAGATTTAGTTTTTACTTGTATAACTGCCTTTTTACGCCTGAAAAAGAGTGTTATGTTTTATGTTAGTTATTATGTTTATAGTTATATAGGTACAGATACTAACTTGTACTTAGGGTTGTAGGTGTCGGGATTATTCTTGAAGCTGTCATCTCCGTAGACGATAGACTTGCCCCACTTGCAGCCCACAACAAACGTGTCCCCCACAACACACCACTGGGGCTCATCATAAAATGCCATTATCTAGTAAGAAGACAGATATTTAGTGTACTGTAGTTCTGAATTAAAAGTCTGAACTAAAATTACAAAAAAAAAATTGTTTGTCTATTTGTTTGACTGTATGTAAACTGTGCAGTTGCTTCTAAAATTCTTTTACTTCTTTCACTAATAAAAAGCTACACTATTCCTAAGTATCATAGGCTAAGTTTAACAAACTAACTCCGTGACCTCAATTTTGACACAGGCATAGTTGAAAGAGAGTGAATTCTGTGGGGCACTATTCCTTACGTCGTAGGTAAAATGCATACAATTAATTTGATTTTTGGCACAAATATAGCTGTGGGGGGGGGGAAATATAGAAGCACAAATAACACATTTATCTTAATCGAGAGTTCCAACAGGAACAGATTCTACTGTGGATGAAACTGCGGGATTCATCTTGTCGATTATTATCGATGACATTTTCATTCCTTTCTTAGTTTTAACTCGAATATCAAACAAGTGATTTTACATAATTGTCGGATTTAATCATTGCACAAGTCGATAGATATCTTCTGCTGGCCATAAGCCTCCTTGATAGATTTTTAAAATGAACAGCTCTTCTTACCGGCTTGTATTCAACACATTACCGAGGTACTAACTAGGTCATCAGTCCTCCCAGTGGGACGGAGACACTAGGCACGTCGGACATAAAGTAATTTTTGAAGACTTTTAAACCCTTTTTAGTAGCCGGATAATCAAATGTAACTTTCAATTTCATATGGGCCGGAATTGCTTATCTCATAAGCGTGACTGGCTTCTGGATTCTGTCAACGCTTGTTTCCAACAATTCGCAATACTCTCTGATATTCTTTTGCATCCTATAAAGTCAGTTCCCGTATTAGTAAATTTGAACCTCCAAGCAATTTTTTTTACTAATCCACTGCCTAATTTACAATCGTTTTCTGTATTTCCTTCATCAGTTCCTCGGCTATCAGCCCGTTTAGTTCTTGAAGTATGCACTTATATAATTTACGCACAATCATATGCTTGGTTATGGCTACGCAGTGTATTTTATTCTTTTCGTCTACTATGCACTGGCACTGCAGGAGGCAGTTAGTAGGTACTTGCGCAAGCTACGTCTACAATGGCCTTTAGTTACTTCAATTGTTTCTACGATAACTTAATTTAATTCATAATCGTTTAGGTCGTATGTATTCTTTACGCTTAAATAACAATCGATAAATACTGCAGAAGACCAATAATCAAAAGGGCCAAATGCAAAAAGACCAATAATCAAAAGGACTTATATTCAAAATTACTATTACTCAGAGGGACCAAACTGAAAAAGACTTCAGACTAAATCTTCATACACAACCAGGAATCATAGTCATTTATCATCATTTATCGCCGTTTTCTTGCGGTCCCATTGATTTATCTTTTCGTGTTTTCGTATCGTCGACCGGTAAAGTTATGCGTATTTGTAGCGTAAATAGGAAAGCGCGGTGCATTTTTCATTGCATACAGACTCTCTAGAACCTCTAGAGACAATATGGCCAAAACAATATAAATGATACAAATTATGAACGAAAGGAATGCATAAGAATAGAAACACTATTTTTGATTTATCTTTAATAATCAGACATAAAATCTCCGTCGTACACTCTGCTAAGCCATGGTTTTTAAGCAGTAATGGCGTGAAAAAGCCATGACCCTCTTTATATGTAAACTCTAGATATCGTAATCAACATTTGAACTATTATTGAAACATCATAGCTTAATTGACGTATCACCATAAATGATAAATAAATAAACTATTAAAAAATAGGCGACTATGTTTATATGTTGTTGATTCAATTTTTTTACACTCATTTAGTGTTAATGGAATATTTAAGTACCTAATGGTTAGTTTTCTTTTTTTAACATTATGCAAAAGGTAGGTACTTAATTTTTATAGGCACCTTTTTGTTTTTAGGACAGCTTTTGCACTATTACAAAATGTACCCGCAGTCCTAGACAACGGGATTTAAATCCTAAGATAAGCCCACAAAGCACGGTCCTAGGGCCATATGCTAGGGAGGCACAATTTTATTGCAGGGGCGGCAAAATTTGAGTAGGGGACTGAAATTTGAAAGGCGCTGAAAATTCCATGTTGATTATCGAATTTTATAGATTTTTATTAAATTATATGATACAAATATACGCCATAATCATGCTAAAATTTAAATATAAAATAACAGTAGATCAGTGTTTTTAAAAAATGGCATTTTTGTAAAGTTGTAAAGTAAATCGTATACATGTGATGTGTGTGACCAGAACACCAGTATTAAAAAAAACTACTTATCGACCACTTTGCCATATTTAATTTGCTAAATTTAAAATTGAGCTGAAATTTTCACAGGTATACCAAGTTGAAAAAACGGAGACTACTTTTTATTCCAGAATATTCCACATACACAAATTATAGCTTGCTGTCAAGAAGTTGCCGAAGGAATACTATACCGACAACCAAATTTAGCTAGTAAGTATTCAATATGACGCAAATTCTTTATCGGTTGTTTGTCTAATCATCGCCATGGACATTTACTGAGCTTTAAAACGCAATGGATAAATATCTTAAGGAAAATTTTGTGTGCAATAATTGAATCAGAATAAATAAATTAGTATGATTTAAACTAAACAAGCCTAGCAACTTATAGCAATTTATCATAAAAATATAAGATAGTCACAGTGTTGCCTGGATTGAAAATGTTAATAAATATTATCAAAATACGGTAAAATATATCCTAATAATTGTCAAACATTACGTAATTACAATATGATGGTAATATAGTTGAATATACCAAACTTGACATTTATGGTCACATATTTATTTTTTGGCTGTTGTTATCAATAAATTTTATATATTTGGAATGTGCTCATTAACGCCTTTCATTTAATGTCACACTTGACGCTTTTTTGATTTTATATTCTTTTGAATATATTTATTTAAAAAAAAAAAAAAAAAAAATTTAAAATTTAAATATTCTTTTAAAAAAAAACGGTATTACATACATTTTTGCTTTGGTTGTTATATAACAGCAGTCGTCAAGCCAATTCAAAGGCTATCTGATTGGCTTAAAATTCTGACATGTGATTGACCACTAGCTGTTTTTTTTTACCAGACTGCGTAAACAGGTGCGTTTGACCTGTATGTGTGTGGGACTCTATGTTCCCTCGTAACTACTAAACGACTAAACTAATTTTAATACATTATACGTGGTTCGTCTTAACCACTATATTAAAATTGTCATAGGCTATATTAAAATTTTTGGAAATCAAAAGGGCAGATTTTGGCGCGAAATTGCTTATTTGCTTTTCAGTTGTTTTTCACCTGTCTTAGTAAGATTACCTTTCATTTTTTTAATCCCGCAGTTGGGTGTTTATAATTTTTAAATTACTTTTTACTTGTTACATAAAATGTTCTTGGGGTTATATGAAGCTAATCTACTGCCATAAGTTCAAAGTCACTATTAGGTTATCATCAACACCAATTACCATATACCTAAATAAATAACGCAAAAGGCAAGTATCGCAAGTAGGTACTTATATCATATCGATAGTTTACTATTTAAAATTTTAGTACGTGTTTCTAAAATTAAATTTTGGGGCAAAGCAAAGGCATATTAAGATTTGTTTTTCGAGGTGAAGATTAAAATACCCAAAAAACCTACGTCCTTTTATATGGATATTACCCGCTACACGCTTTGATTATTTACACGGTTCGGTTAATGCGTCATGCACATAGTGATCGACGTAAACTTCTTGCTCATGTAGTTTTGATTGTACTAACGAGATGTCGCTGTTTTATTCTTAGCAAAATCGATATCAAAATATGATAATCTTTAGAGGGTTCCTTACTTCCACTAGCGCCGCCAATTAATATTTTTATATTCCTCTTGAATATTATGAAATTATGAATTTTAAAATTGTGCGTCTACAGAAATATGTTACTAGTCATAAGCTAGTTTTAGAATGTATTTTTATGTTTCTAGGAAACAACTGCGATTTGTAGTTAGCATATCTGCTAAGAACGTCCACAGTAAAATGGTTGAAGCCATGATATAGTTCCCTAGGGATATAGCTATATACCGTTATATACTGTTTTTTATCACTCAATCGTCACAACCAAAACAAACAATGAAATAAGTAGTAATTCAAAGAATTAACATTTATAAAAAAGTAAGCTGTTTTTCTTTATAATAAGGCATACATTCTTTATAATAAGGAATAAATATAATAAGGCATAAATATAATAAGGCATAAATATAATAAGGCATAAATATAATAAGGCATAAATATAATAAGGCATAAATTCAACAAAAGTAAGTACTTTATAACTACTATCTAATCAAGTAGTACAATATTTCTATCTTCTAAAGGATTTCTTCTTCATAGTCGTATTTTTAATAAGACGATATCAACTGACGTTTATTTTGTTGCCAGATTTTGAACAGTACTAGCTACTGTCAGTTGGCTTCGTCTAATTTAAAATACGACTATAGCTTTTGTTACGAAATTATCACAATCATAACAAACAATTATAAAAGTTGTCAGTCATTAAAATAATTACTAATAACATTAATAAAACCAATCTGTTTTGTATTTAAGCATAGAATCAACAAATTAACATAGTAAGAAGTGTACTATATAAAAATCTTGTGCATAATAAAGAATATTCTCATCAAAGTACATCTTTAATCTTTAGCTTTTGTTATCACAAGATCCAGAATTACAGAGCACTGAATTCTTCTTGCAGGTGCATCTTTTAGTAGAACACTGTGTCTTACCTTTTTTAAAGGTACATTTTAAAAGTCTTGCCTTCAAATGCTGACAACTTTTGGCATATAGCTCACAGCGACAACTCTTCGTATAGGTTTATCATTCATAGTAATTTTTGTCAACTGTATCGCATTTCTGTGTAGCCAATCTTTCAATATACCAACCGAAGTATCTACCAACTTTATGACATTCGTTTCGCTTTTCTAAAACTTTACCTAATACATTTTTTTAATCCAAAGGTCCGCGGTCTATTTTTGGTATCTCAATAAGAACTGAAGACCTAAAGTCAATTTCGCGAAATATTTTTGAGGACTCCTTTTTAATTTTTCCAGCATCTCTTTTTAAGTTGTCTACAGATTTATCTCTCTAGACCTGAATGTTTTTTTCACAAATAACAAACATTTCGTCTACAAGAGTAACACGAGTGTGCATGTGTGTGCCTGTACATTCAGCACCACAAACTACACATAAAATGTGTAAAAGTTTTCTTCAAACCTTACACACACTATAGGTGACTGTGTAGGCGTTTGTCGCTACTGCCGATAAACAGTGAAATTGCTGTACTTGAATTGCTCACGGATGCAAGTCACCGTTTTCTGAAGGCATAGTCTAAGGACAGGGTAATTGCTGTAAACTCACAGACTCTACAGGCAAGTTCAATGCCGCGGAGAGAGCCTCGCACTTTGCATCCCACTTTTACAATTATTTCACTAGATTAGATTATTAGATCGTACTTGTATCATAGTAAATATTCCTAGTAAAACAGTTATGAGACGCTTTCAAATAACTATATTCAACCATCTTACTGCGACATATACATGAAATCGCGCCTGTATGTCGAAGGGGTAGGCAGAGATTTAATTTCTACGCTCATGGTTTATGGTAAGGTCAAACTAGTATAAAAGCTTAGATGATAGTGTGTTATGGTGAGGTCAAGGGTACCCATTCCTAAGAATGGACTCAATTTATCAGAGATACAACGAGCTCTGCCTTTAATATATTGTAGTACGAACATACCTTGCCCAAGTCGTGTATAAGTCCAGTAAGATGGAACCAGTCTTCGTCAGGGTGGTCCTGCCGGATGCGCTCTGCGGTCTGGAAGGCGTGAATTATGTTGGGCAAGTCCGTGTCCGGATCAGATTCGTCAACCAGGTCATTCAGGCGGATGAGTGCGTCCTTAATGGTCGACTTGAAGGTGTTGAACTTCAGCCATTTCTCCTTTTTCTCTGCAACCAAGAGATTTTTAATTACAAATTCCTGGGCTTAGAATTCTAAATATTACAATTTGTATTAATTTTGATATAACATTTTTATTAAAGTTTTCGTGTCCGCGGATGGTTGATGCCGAAATAGTATTTTAGGTTTTTCGTTAATTTGTAATGCATGAATTGGATAACAAAAAAGCCTCTCAGCCTAGTTGCTAGTGTGGCCAGCTTGTGCAGAGGTTATACATTAGATTCCCGCATTGGACAAATAAATTGTTGTATGATATGTATGTATTTACAATAAACGTAATGTATATGTATTTGATTCCGTTGTCTAGTACCCATTACACAAACTCTGCTTGCTTTGGGACCAGACGCGCTGTGTAATGTCCAAAAAAAATATTATTCAAGACGTCTAGTTACTACGTCTCTGTCCATATGCATAGCAGGCGGAGCATCCTACACTGCGCTAGGTTTAGTATATTATATTCTACTCTATGTGCGCTATCAAGCAAGGAATGAAAATTCCCAGGAAATTATCAATAATTTATTTCTTTATTACCTACAAACTTATAATATTATGATTGATAATCTTTAGAAATCAATTGTACCCGTATTGCTTATGAATATATTTCTCTCAGTTTTTTAGATATTTTCTGCAGAGCATTCCGCACACGCACTTGTGTGATGGGCACGAGCCCCGCAAGTTACCTACCTGGCTACGCCACTGTACTAGATTATAATCTTCTTTGTTATTACATAAAATTATTATTTACAAAATTAAGATAATACGAATCGCTTCGCCTCGCAGCGATATTTATACAAACGAATTTCCCACTTGTTTTTGACATTTACTGATCAAACACTGAGAAATTTCGTAGAAATGATCTCAAGCCATATATCTATTCAGATATCAGATCAGATTTTAGGAAAAAAAGTAATTTTTTTTTCCTTTTTCGTTCCTTTCTTTTGAAGGCGGTTGTTTTTTTTTTTTTTAATTATATTTTATACACTTTTTCATTCTGTCAAACCATTTTTGAAAACATGAGGACCATGGAACTCTAAGGGCATGTTTTTCACGTGCTGGTTGAAAGCTATCACGGCCTCTTCCGGCCTCGTAAATGTCATACCTCTTATAGAATCTTTATGTTCTAGGAAAATGAAGAAATCGCATGGTGCCAGGTCTGGACTATGTGCGGGATGGGTCACTAGCTCTACCTTTTCAGATGCCTAAAATGACTTTGTCTTGTTTGCGGTGTGCACCGAAACATTGTCATGGTGCAATAGGATGCGACTTCTTGGTCGGTTTTCCCTTATATTTTCAAAGTACACAACTGGTGGTGTACCACTTTGCATTAACTGTCTTGTTCTCCAAGTGGGATTGTGCAGACAGGGCCCGTCCGGGAGAAAAAAAACTATTTTTTTTCCCTACGTTTCTTTCTTTTACATTCGAATTCTACCTTCGAACAACCATACAGAAGACTGTTGCTTTCTTTATGGCATGTAACAATATATGCGTTCCATCTCCAATCACAATGTTATACACAATATTTGAACGACCGTGATCGTACTTTAACAACATTTTTTCCACCAATCAACACGAGTCCGTTTTTATTTTGGGGTGAGTTTATCAGGAATCCAGCGACAACAAACTTTTAAATGTTGATGTAAGATGTTTTTAATTAGGCTGATACCAATCCCCAAATGTCGTCGAATCTCCTCATAGGTGATACGCTGGCAGTTCACGAATTTAATCATGATCGCCCACGATCTAATTCTGCGTACCAACACCTTACGGTGCTCAAATTAGGTGTTTCCATCCAAAAATAATTTTGAAGACGAGTTGCAGTTTTGCGTAGTCCAGTGAACTTTTAAAATCATAAAAATCATCGCCATCAGATCTTTTCGCGTTGAATAGCTTATAACTAGTTCTAAATAATTGGTTTGTAACATTTTTAAAATGTGTTTTGTAAAAAGAGGAAATAAAGAATATCTTTCGGCGGCTCTAGTTGGGTAGGTACTGCGCCTTAATAGTAGGTACACTTACATTTTTTGTAAGCAATAACTTTACTTAACATAAGCTTCTATAACAAATTACAATAAATATTATAGAACTAAGATAATCTAAAATAAAATACTCAGGTCAACAAAAATTTTGTCGAAGTGGTAAGGTGGCAAGAACGCTGGCTGCATAATGCAGCCTGCATTACCTATTTGGATTGACATACCTATCCTCTGGGTAAAGAAGAAGCCAGCCCTCTTTTGTGTAAGTTTTAGTAATTTTCTTGCTGATAGACCCCATGGGTTCAATGTCTCAACAGCAAAGGCACAAATATATAGTTCTTTAACAAGGACCGATATCTGCTCCGCTTGCCATTTTTCGCAGATAGAGCTGCCGCGCCAGCCTAGTAACATTATATTTTAAAGTATTTATAATAAAGTAATAAGGTATTTACGCTTAACGAGATCGACAGTAACGTTGGTGTGCATATCGTAGTAAGTGCGCCTCACTCGCGCCCTGATGGGGTCGTTGTCGTCGACGGTGTAGTCACGGAACGCTTCGATGGGTTTGTCGTTGAACGTCGGCTCCGGCCGCATCAGCTGCGACGGGTCGATCATCGAGATCGGTCCTTTCTGTATAATTCAATCATACTAATTAAAAGCTATCTATAAAATAAAATACATACATACATACATAACATCACGCCTGTTTCCCAGAGGGGTAGGCAGAGAGACCAAAGACTGACACTTGCTACGATCCTGGCATACCTCTAAAATAAAATAAAATATTTAAATATTAAAACCAAAACGCGCTGTGAAAAGTACAAAACAAGAAAATACTCTTGACCGAAATTCTTATAGATACAACTAGAGTGGAGGATAGCCGTGGTCGCATGCCACCTTTCCCTGACATTTGTTTACTTAATAATACATTTTAGAGTATTATTTTAAAAAAATATACCTGCAAAAGAAGAGGCCCAGAAGAGAATTAAGTACAGAGAGAAGAGGTAGCAGAATACATACCTAAACTAAAATAAAAAAAACAAGTTGCACTCGGGGATTGTCGGCAGAAGTGAAAACATACAACCTGGATATAACATTTTAACATGTGTAATCCGCACTTTCATCTTTTCATCAACCCAATTTCTTCTTACTTTTTATACGTCCTATAGAGTTTAACATTTTTTACCCATCACAAAAAAGTGCACAACGCCGCTAAAGACGTTTTCACTTCAAACTTATAATAGGCGTGGCATTATGGTTTACGTCTCACGAATTTTTATGGCGTGGCATTATGGTTTCAGTCTTACGAATTTTCGATCAGCGCAAATTTATCATTTTTTACTCATACCAAAAAAGTGCACAACGCCGTTAAAGAAGTTTTCATTTAAAAAAACCAAAAATTAAAAAAGTAGAAAAGAAAAAGTGACTGAGAACAAAGAAATTAAATAAAAAAAATTATTTGTCTTCATCTGAAAGCTCCGATTTTGAAAAATCAATATCCTTTGCATGATAACAGGAACTCCTGATGCAATAAATGCTTGAAAGATTATTTATTAAGAAGTCAAAATTGGAAAAGATTGGATTCAATGCGTAATGTGCCAGCGGTCGGTAGTAACATGAAGATTGTACAATTTATGGTGACCATCGCAATCGACGTGACCGTAAAAAAATCTACTTTGAAAATCATAGAAAAGGTTTGATTTTCAAATATAGCTCCTCACTATTTTAATATATTAATATGATTATAGAAGTAAATAATACCAAAGTTCATTTTAGATTTAAATCCATCTGTTGATAGAAAATCTAATTTGTTAGAACTTTAGTTATTTGAAATTATAAGATAAGGCAAGACAAGATAAGAATAAAAAGAAATTCAATCCAGAGAAAAAAGACGTAGTTAATGAAAATGGTATTATTATTTTTATGTTTTTTTAGTTAAATTTGCAATAAAACTACACAAATGTCATCAAAAAATTTTGTTTTATTTTAGAGGGCATCTATCCTCACATTGAAAATGTAAATGTGCAACTATCCCACACCATAGTCATCTATCCTCTTTCTAAGAGTAAATTTTTTTTTTAAACAATATATATTTGTATAAGGAAAATGCTTTTTTTTCATTTACCGGTAAGGCATCTATCCCATTTTTACCCTAGCTGATAGATTATAATTCAGACCAGAATATTTTCTTGTCTCGTACTGTAACGCCCGTTTGTTCCTTTGTCTATCTACATATTTTAACAGCATAAAAACCTCCCGTGTATCCATTTGTTTGCCTTATACGGCCGTGTATATGCATTCTGTGACTTAAAATTTGGATATTTTTAATAGGTAAGGTCCTGCTATAGGTACCTATGCAAGGAGAGGGAAAAGGTCGTTGGAGAGGTCTACCTTAAAGCTACTGTTTACAATATCACGCAAAATGCGTCTGCACAATTTAAAGGTTTCTGCAATAAAACTACCTAACTAACTATAAGGAAACAAATTCCACGTGGAAGAAGTAGAGCTTCATGTATAGCTTGCTACACCAAACTCTTCTTTACTCTACTCAAAAGTTGCTGTAAGATCCCACACCTATAACCAAATTTAGTGCGTGCGGAGTCGTAGATAAGAGTTTTTATATTATAAAGATTTATATTGTAACATCACACCTTATTAATAGATGTATTTAGTGAAATCTTATCTTAATGTATAAAACCGTTGCCAGGGTTGTACAAACGAGACATTTTCGGGGTAGATTCCTAAGGTAGTGTAGGGAAGCACTTAGAAAGGAATTTTAAAAGTGTGCATTCTAAGTGGTTCGTAATTCCCAGGAATTCCATAGCCATAACCGAATGTTGCGTAAGGGTAGCCACGGGGAAAGCTAAGTTGCTATGTAAGTGTAACTTATTCGAACGTAAGTACTTAAAACTTATCAAAAACAATGTCCTGTAGAAATAATGAAACATGTATTATAGCAATTCCTAAAATTCAACTCAAGACGTGATAAATGACACGTTTGGCTGTTAGTTACGATTTGTTTACTTATTATTTACTTATTATAATTCCTGTCAATATTACTCTACCCAAAGGTTGCCTGGTAGAAATCGCTTTTTAGCGATAAGGCCGCCTTATTGTCCTATTTCTTTTATTGTTATTTTTTTGTGTATTTTCAACTGTGCAATAAAGAATATTATTACTATTACTACTATTTAGACAATCTAAGGATATTAATAATTCTAACAATTCTCCCGCTTTTTAAAACAATATTTAACAGCTACATTCTCAAAAGTTTAGCGTTTAGTATTTGCTAGTAATATATTAGGAGTATACGGACCATTTATCATTATTATAGTTGCACTAGAGATTACTTGACACTTAATGTAGATGCATTTTGCGTGACACGTTACGAAATTAAAGGTTTTTAGGCTGGAACACTAAAGACAGGATGTCCACTTTTTCTATCATGTCCATCCAACAAGGAACTGTTCTAATTGTCAGATTAGAAAAAATACTAAATATACTTACGTTAGCGGCTGCCATTTTGTTTCAGCAATTTTGCTATGTCCTGCCTAACACTTCAGCCCACTTAAGACTGAACAACGGTCGGCTCTTCTTTATTATATAGGGATAACATCTTAAGTAGTTGTTTTCTATCTTTAGATAATATTAACAGATAGGGTAATCCCTTTAAAACCCTCATAATCATAATGTGTTTCTCAGTGTTTACCGCCGCAAAGATCACGATTTATCTATTTAGTTAAGAGAATGCGCTTCGCAGCGTGCTTCTTACAAAAGAATTTTCTACTTATTACGAAGATATGTTCTAGGAATAAATATATCTTGGTCTGCAGTGTGCCAGTTTTCTATTAAATTTTATACGTAAATAGTTATAGAGGATTCTAGTTTTTCATATAAATGGTCTCAATTAAGATTGTGAGTTAGTAAAAACATATTTTAGGATTTTGGAAAACCATAGACATAGATATCGGCCTTAAGATCATTTCTACAAAATTTCACAGTGTTTGATCAGTAAATGTCAAAATAAATGGAAAATTCGTTTATATGAAGCACGCTATTAAGCGCCGCGAATCGTATTCTCTTAAGTATTTCAACTTTTCACTGTGGGTGTTAATATCCAACCACTGTTGGTTACCTACCCTCCTTGTAAGGGTATTAAAACTAAACATACATTATTTGTTGAAGTACACGTAGTTCCAGCGTCAATTTACAATGCAAATTCGTCTTTAATTAGGATTAACTTGTAAGTAATTTTTCATTCCAAAGTTGCCAGGTACCTTCTTAGCTAAACAGATAATTGGACTGAAAAAGATATCACACATACCTGCACACACCTCCCACACCCCCTTTCTCTCCCTCTTTCTCACACACGACACACTATATTTTTTCAATTTTGTTTTAACAAGTTTTTTACACATTAACGCGTAAAATACAATCAAGTGTAATCAAAACATCAAGAAATGTGATTAATTTAAGAATTGTTTTTCTTTTACCACATTTAAGAGGTGAGAATACCGTGTGACGTTGGCAGCGAATTTAATTTAAAAACATAAACACCAGTTTTTCGCTCCGTGATTGATAAGGCCTTGGTAAAACAATTTAGTATTATGCAGTCAATAATAAAATACAACAAAACAAATGGCGGTTACAATTTGTTTGTGATGTGTATTCGAACAATAAAAACTTTTTAACAAAAAAAACAACTAGCTTCAAAAACATGCACTAAAAAGGTAAAAATAATTACTTATTTCCAAAACTCTGATCTGTATTACAGTTTGAAGTTGGATTCATGCAAGCGAAGTCTGTTAGGTACATAGACACCAACATCAAACTGTAATACAGATCAGAGTTTTGGAAATAAGTAATTATTTTTACCAATTATTATTTAATTAGGAAATTACAACAAAAAATTAAACTAAAATAAAAAAATTTAAACTAATCTAAATCATACAAATAACCCACCCCTGACCAATCCCGGTGCAACGGTGCCCATAATGCTTGCAGCATTACCTCGCTGTATGGCGAGCCGGAGTCTCCTGTCACTTCATTTAGTTTGCGGCCTATTTCCCCCTCTAAACACTTCGCATCCACACTCCAACTGCCCAAGGTTTCCACTGCTACAGGTACAAAATAATAAAGTGGCTCCAAGC
Source organism: Apoda limacodes (assembly GCA_946406115.1). Classification (NCBI taxonomy): domain Eukaryota; kingdom Metazoa; phylum Arthropoda; class Insecta; order Lepidoptera; family Limacodidae; genus Apoda; species Apoda limacodes. Next base: position 19,176,894 of record OX291559.1, read on the forward strand.
AAGCGTATTGAAGCCTTTTTTTGAGCAGGCATCTTCGGCAGCGGCAGATGCAAAGAGCATGGTACGATTCAGGTGACTGGCGGCGACAGTGCTGACGCAATTTGCGTCCCAGATCAGGCACTTTCCATTTTTCCATGGCACTAGAGATAGCTCGTCTAGTCTCTTTCAATCAGACCTGCTGAGACCTGGAGGCTCAAGTAGGCAGGAGACATTAGCTGATATAAGAGATCTACGAATTATGTCGTTCAGGGCATGGCGACGCAGGAATCTCCAAGTGCACCGACGACAACTCAGAGCGTGATAACCATCGGCCTCCGCCATGGCGGTTCCATTTCCAGGTGCATATATGAGGTGAGAGCCACCGCAATACGCAAAGAGTCATCGTCGAGAAGAGTGCCCAGGTGAGGCGAAGGAACCGCTTGTAACTAAGCCCCGGACGCAGGTTACGATACAGCTCGTAGTTTGGCCTTATCGACTCCCATCCTCGCACCCTCTAACAATTGCTCTTGAAGCCTCTTTACCCCCACATCATCCCACGCCCGCTGGACATGCGACAATTCTGGGACTGTGGCACCCGAGTTAAGTGCCGACCAAGCTGACACAGCATCAGACGTAAAAGGTATATTTCTCCCGTCACCATTAGAACGAAGAAAACAGTGCCTAGGCTGGCAACCCCGTGCGCAGACGCTAGGAAAGCTGGCAGACCCAACTCCTTAGCGCACCGTATCCCGAGACCACCACACCGGACAGGCAGAGCTGCCTGAATTCACTGGGGACCATCTAAGGAGACATTAAGAAATCACTTCACCACCAATTTTAAACTTTCATCAAAAGATAAAAATTCCTCAGGGCAGAGCCAAGTTGGGGAAGTCCGTAATAAATAGGTGACCTTGGGAAAAGCGAAGCACATGCACAACAAGATGATCGTCTCGTGAGCGGAAAGAAGTAGATGTTTTCTTGCAATGATGGCTTTAGGGACTCCAGCAATAAATATCGGGGAACCTAAGAGGTTTAAGAGAATGAAAACGAGAAATATGTGTTTGATCTTCAGTACCACAGGTGAAAAACTCGCACTTCCAAGGCGGGGAACCTCCTTAAAGACCTTGGTCTAGTGGTTAATCCCTCGAAGTGCGAGTTTCCTCCACCTCACCTCCAGATCCTGAAACACGTCTTCTGGTTTACCCCGATTGTGCCATCGTCTAGGTGTCTAGGTACCAGACGTTAAGAGCAGATTTGAGATCACAGATTGCTTTGTGAATAGCCAGGCTAAACACAAGCGGACCAAGTGAGCCCCTGCTGGGCTCCTACTTTAGAAAGAATCAGTTTTTTCTTGAAGAAAAGGTTGGAAGGAAGTCTGTAGACTTGATGAAGGAAAGGGAAGAGAGACGGCATTTTATCCTTGACCTCACTCAACAGAACTTCCAGAGAGTTGAACGCTTAGCGAATATCAAGTTTCAGCAAAATATAGCCGTCATTCTGTGGATTCATGAGAAACGTTCGTGGGGCGTGGATAGCAGCCTCACAACCCAGACGTGTGCCGAATCCCAGTTGGTGTGGCTGCAAGTAACTTGCCATTTCTTCTTTGACAGAGCGGCTAGCTAGTTTGGCAGCCAAGCGGCGACAAACGCTGCCCACCGCTATCGGTCTTAAACCACCATCTTTTTTGTTCAAAGCAAAGAGGAAGGCCCCGTTTAGATAAGGATACACAATGGGATTTAACTTACCACTGAGCAGAAATTTTGCCTGCTTGGTTAAACACCCTATGAGGCGCCTCCCGTTTATTTAATTTAATATTTCCCGAGGCATTCGATTATTTAATTTATGAAACCATCTTTTCTAAATTAAAAAAAATGGAATACAGGGCCTTACTTTATATGGTTTTGGAGGAAGCACGAGCTATAATGCAAAAGAACTACATTATCAATTAAAAAAAAAACTAAGCTTATGCACAAACACTCAACACATTTAAAATATTTTACCAATCCAGCCACGAACTATTCTGCACCTTCCTTATCTTTATAATTAACCCTTAAATTCAAACAGAAATCTACAATATTATTTGTAATAGAAATAACACACTAAACCCCTAATAAATAGTAATATAATAATAATAAGTCCCTACTCTTGGACACGGCCTACTATCACCGAGGGTGATTTGGGCCATATATTACCGTCCAAACCATATTTCAGGCCAAATTATTTTGTCCTGGACCGAACGGGTTTATAATATACAAGCTTAGCGCAGGATAATCTAGTTTGTCCTTAATACTTTAGGCTTAACTAGTTTGGCCTAGGCCGAACTGATTTTGAAGTGTCATTTAAGTAAATTAATGCTTAAAATTAACAGGCAATAAATTAGATGCACAATACTTATTTACACATAGGATTATCTTTATTGTTTGTTACTCAATCCTGCCGCACAAAGCATTTTTTTATACCACTGAGGTGGCAAACAAGCTTATGGACAACACCAGGGGCATCTGTCGCACGTTGCCGACCCTTCAAATATCCAATAACTTCTTTCTTGAAGAACCCCATACTGTAGTCCTAAGAGAAAACTTTGGCAGAGAGCTCATACCACAACCCAAGTGTTCGCGGTAGGAAGTTTCTTTGAAACTGCACTGTACATGACCATTTAGGTTCTGAGGTGTGAGGATGAATTCGCTGCCGATAGCGAGCGATGCCTTGGGACAAAGAAGCCGTGGTCATCATTTCGAACAATTCCTCAGAAAATATCTCATTGTAAAAGCGGTAGAACGTACACAGGCAAAGTCTCTTCTTAGACTCGATACGGCAAGTGAGTTTGGGATCGTCGACAATTCTCACAGCCCGTCGTTGAACCGAGTCAAAAGAGCCAAGGTGGTTTCCGGGTGCACCCGCCCAGAGATGGCAGAAGTACTCCATATGGGGCCGAACTTGCGACTTGCAACCTTTGCCCCGACGTGAAGTACTGCTTAATTCTGTTAAGTGCACCAAGTTTTTTGGACGCGAGCTTCAACTTATCTAGCAAATGATCTTGGAACTGAATATCGCTGGAGATGTCAACACCAAGGATCCCAATGCTCTTGGAGATGGAGAGGGGAGTATTCTGGAATTATGGGACCACAGTAAATGGGGTTTACCTAGCGGTGAACGCACAGACTTGTGACTTCATAGGGTTACATCGGACCCGATAGAACGTCTTCGCTGTGTCCAGGCTACATGCCAATGCCTCCCCCTGACTCTCAATGGCTTGTGCCCATCGGAGTGTCAGATACCACAGAAGGTCACCAGTCGAGCGACCGTGGCGAAAGCAATAGTGACGGTCGCTGACCAGGTCGTGCTTTTTAGATATCTTAGAAGCTGTATTTTGATCACACGCTCCATCACCTTGGAGAGGAGAGAGGTAATATCGATATGCCTGTAATTTGATGGATCTGATCTATAACCCTTTTTGGGCAACGGGTACATATTCGCAGTCTTTCATGAAGATTGCGTGAAGAGGCGCGTGAGTACAGGACATAACTTAGGAGCACACTGTTTAAACACCACTGCTTTTATACCATCTGGCCCACTTGACCTATGAACGTCTAGAAAAGGAACGCCTACCATTGTGTAATGGAGATTTCTGGCATGGTTTTACCGTTCCACAGTACCTACCACGGTGGTACAGCGTCTTCGTTGTCCATATTCGAGTTTGACTACCAATTAGATCGGCTTTCTCTTTAGCACTATGTTCCAAGTCACCAGCGGTCTTTCGCAGTGGTGGTAGCGACGACTGGCAATAGTTTCCTTCGGCAGCTTTAGCTTTAAGAAGGCCGACTCCCAGAGGGATAGCTCTGGCTTGCTTTCTTACTGTACCTCGAGGCAGCGTTGAATCTACGTTTTAATTAAGAAAGATTCGGATCCTTATTATTTTGAGTCGTGGTCCAAACCTCATACGCAGATTGCTTGGAAATTTTAGCTTCTCTGTAAGACCTTTTTAAAGAAGATTAAACTGTGTTCGTTTTTTGTCACTGGCAGCTACTGGCGGGTTAGGAACAAAACATTCCATACCAGCGAGGATTATCTCAGTGACTGCGGCTGCGCAGACGTCAGGATCTTCAGAGCCAAAGCAGAGCTGCCTCCACGAGTACGATGCGTAAAATTAACGCAACCCATCCCAGCCTCCCCACTTATAACTACCACACACGACGCCAATTTGCTGGCCCAGATGTGCATGACTCTTGAGTCCGAACGAGACAGTGGTCTGAGGAGCCAAGAGGCGCAAGGAGCTCGTTTGGTCCTCTATTTCGGTATTATCGCTGGCGAAAGTACTAGCGGAGAGAATCCATAGGTCAGAGCAAATTTATGAGCTGATATCCCTGCGTAGTAATCGGTTCGAGAACTGAGCTACTCACGATGGCGGGCGTTAAAGTCTTCCGAAAAACTAGTTCTGCTGTGGGATATTGCTCTAGATTCTAGAGGCAAAGTTCTATAGTCTAGATCTTTGCCAGTCGTCAAATTTAGGTGCCTGAAAAGCCGAGTTACGTCCGTGTCACCACTGTGAGCCTGTAGAGGCATTCGTATATACGAGTGTGGCCAGTGTGATGTACACGTACCCACAATATTGACAAGTCCCTGTCTTCAAGGCTATGAAGGCTGTTATATCCTCCCGTGCGAACACGCATACATCGGCATGACTTACAAAATTGTGCTCGAGTTTGCAGCCAGGATAGTGTAGGTATGTATCGGCCGGGCTGGATATCTGCGTCTCCTGCTTCAACAAGAAGATAGTCGGCTGCGCATTCTCTAGGTGGTGGTGGACTGCGTAAAGGATATCGTGAATACCCCATATGTTGCAAAAGTCCACAGTGAATGTGGATGGAGTAGCCGCTGAAAACACTCTTTTCTTTTTTTACCTTTTGCCATTTATTTTTTTAGACTAGTTTCTTAGACTTAAATTAGGAATTCCTGCCCAGACAGCTAAAGGGACAAAAAATGCGGTACCAGAACTGCGAAACCTCGACACAGATAGTACGGTTGCTAGTACGACGGGCGGAAGGGCCCCCAATGTCCCACTGTTGTAGTAGCCGGGTCCACTCCAGTCTCCTTCTCCGGCACGACTACCACTTCAGAGACTTTACACATGTTGGCGGTTCAGCCTCCCAGGGCGGAGATTAAAGTGATCCTTGGGTTCGGGAACCCGATCAAGCTGCCGTCAGTCGTTGCACCGGGTCTCCCTAACCGCCGCACCAGCACGCTGCGTCTACGGCTAACAATCATAGCAACGAGCACTCGTTGTGCACGCAGCAAATCCTCATGAGCTCTGGCAATCTTATTTACCGCCAGGAAGATAACAGTACTCAACGTTTGTGTTAGTTAGCCGCGGTTTTCTGTAAGGTGCAGGTAATTCCCCAGTTCAGGCTGCTCATTCGAGCGAGTACTCGCTGTGCCTATTTCTATTGTTCAGGCCTGAAATTTTGCACAGAGATAGTTGAAGATACGAAGAAGGACAAAGGCTACTTTTTAAGTCGGAAGGAATCCGTGAGCAAGAGGTGATAGGGTGAGAGGAGAAGAGAAAGAGGAATAGGGTGGGAAAAAGCGGAGACGTAAAAAAAGGGGTGAGGCGGGAAAAAGCGGAGAGGAAGTAGGCTGTCTATAGAAAGCAATGTAATTATTAGTACGTATTAGTAATTAATATTAATAAAGTATTAAAAACTGCCCCTCCTCTTTCCCTTGTCTTCCCTCCCCCTCTCCCCTACTGCCTCTCAGCCCCTACTTTCCTCCCTCCATCTCGCCTGGTTCTAATAATAATATTATGAATATAATGTGCAAAGTCAAAGTAGAAGTAATTTTTTTTGAAGTTAAAACTTCTTTAGCGGCGTTGTGCACTTTTTTTGTGATTGGTAAAAAATGACAAACTCGGGCAGTCTGATCGAAAAATCGTAAGACGGAAACCATAATGCCACGCATAAAAAATTTGCAAGACGGAAACCATAACGCCACGCTATAATAGGATGATTGGCAAAACAAAAAGATTGATTTTGTAGTGAAAACTTCTTTAGCGGCGTTGTGCACTTTTTTTGTGATGGGTAAAAAATGTTAAACTCTATAAGACGAATAAAAAGAAAGAGGAAATTGGGTTGATGAAAAGATGAAAGTGCGGATTACACATGTTAGAAAAGTTTTATCCAGGTTGTATGTATTCAGTTCTGCCGGCACTCCCGTAGTGCAACCCGTTTTTTTTTATTTAAATTAGGTTTTTACAAACACTCCTGAATCGTCAAAGTTATGAAATAATATTTTTTGAAAACTCCCGCCCACCCTCTGGTTCACAAATGGTGTTACTCATTTTGTGCAGACATGTATGTATATATATATTTATATATTTATGAACATAAAAACGATAGGTACTTAAAGTTTACAATTGAATGAGCTGCAAATTCAAAACGAAATATTACGGGAGATCTCCAAAACAGAGATCTTTGTGTTGCCATAATTGATTATTACATTTTAAAATGTCTACTTGTTTGTCACCTTAGTGGAAAAAAAAGAGGTGACCTGATTTTAAGGGCAAGGATAACTTGAGGGATTGGAAAGGATAAAGAAATACTTTTATCCCCCTTTCATGAATTAAAGAGAGTTCCCACGGGAATTGGTTATTCTGATGAAACTGTACATATAGTGTAGTACAAACTGGCTTCAGGTGAACGTATTTCACGAACAATAGAAGCATCACAAAAATGATAGTAGTGCACATGATAAGTTATTTTCGGTGCTTGTGGTGCAGCAGTAGCGCGGCGAGATAACAACTTCAAAGTCACTTTGAGCGGATTAACTTTGGCATAAGATGACAGTTATCTTTGATGTAGCCTCCGGAAAACCGTGGGATGTAACGATATCTGCACCTGTCTTGAGTGGCATTTTGCTATCTTAGTCTTTGGCGCATTGAAAAGGTCCTATATGGTCTAACCGTTTAACATGAAGTTTAAAGGTGAATTGGGTTCTGTAGGCATTCAAAATATAGATAAGTCCTTTTCTAAGGACACCTACCACCAAATTACTGGAATGCAGTAGCATGTTTAAAGAGCACATTAGCTTAAACATCAGGCCGCAGGAAACGGATCTTCGATCAAAGATACCTTACCTATCTTGGTATTAAAGTGATTTTTTTAAAGCCAGGTACCAACAAATTTTGTCAGTAATTCATTGAAGGAGTTAATTAAAATGATTTTTATTTATTAAGATCAAAAAAGACTTACTACGTTTCAACTATTAGGAGGTAAAATATTAAATTTCAAAGATTTTATAGGTACTCTCATTGTTGCGAAAATGGGATTTCGTCTCAGCAAAGTTTAAATTTAGCGAGACCTAAGTTAAAACTATTGAAATACTAATACCGGCCAACTGTGAGTCTGACTCGCGCACCAAGGATTCCGTAGGTAATTGTAATTTTAAAATGTTTTAAAAATAAGTATTCAAAAACTTAATTTCCCGTAAAAGTAACTACCTACTTAAACTACGTAAAAACTGTCCGTCTGAATTATTTGAAATTTTCTATTATATTTTGACTCCAATTTTAGATCATCGTATCATAAAAAATCTTGAGAACGCAGCCTGTGTCTTAATATTCTTTGAATATCTACCTGATCCTGTATGGTTTGCTTAGTTACAATTTTTTTTTTGTAGTTTCTGGCAAAAACTTTCTGGCAGAAATCCTGAGTTCCTTCTTATATTTTGACACGAAAACCCGAAAAACGTTGTGACTTTACAGTTGTTAAAAGTGACGATTTCTAGCAAAATGAATACGATTTCAGTTGCAAATAAGTCAAGTGCATGTCGTGCCTACATTAAGTTAGGAATCCGTAAAACCCAAAATGTTTCAACTTCGAAAGCTACTTGTAAAATCTACATCCTAGGAAAAAAATGTAAGGAACCATTTTCAAAAGTTTTCCAATATGTCAATTCCTGAAAAGTTTCATTGTTTCAGAAAAGCTAGTGTTCATAGTGACAATAAATAAAAAAGGGGGGTAGGGGTAGGTTTTTTCTCTTTTTCAGCTGACTTATGCATGAATTCTCGCAGTCAATATCTACATCAAGTATAAAGCAAATATATATATATATATATATATATATATATATATATGTTTATATTTTTTAAACATAAGTACTTCCTTACCCATAAAAATATTGTTTTACTGAGTAGGTATACTGCAGCGTGCGGGGGCGTAAAGAAGCTGCTTCTACCTATTTCTTATTAGGTATCGGGATCTCTGCTAATAAAAAGAAGACATCGGGAGTTCTATTATGTATTCAGATGTTCTTTTCAATCGCCACAAGTGTATACATCCTTTAGACTCATCTACTACCTAGGAGATTTATTATACAATTTTAAACTTATCTGCAGTACGTCTTCTTTCATTAGGCCATCCTTCAATAGGCCTTGGGTCGTAGTGTCGGTACATTGGGTAATATCTACATTTAATCGCAATGGTGGCGATGCTTAGTGCATTTTGGATACTGGAGTATCTTATCCTAAATCTACTGGCAATATAAGGCCATTCTACAAATTCTAGGGCTCCCTGATAGAGATAGGAATCGACCCTCCAAATTTATATAGACCTGTCCGATCTATAATTTTCACTGGAATTTCAATCAAAGTAAAAATACTGACAAACTCTAAATTCCAATTGTTTTTATTTAAAAACGCACTGACACCATCTATTATATTTTCATAAAACCACTACGAAGTATTTGCTGCGTGAGAAACGTTCGCTAGCATATTTACTTCCTTTACACTTAACAAGAGGTCGTAACCTCTACACTGCCCCCATTGTTATAATTACAGTAAGTCGTGTTACTGGTGTTATGATTGTTTTAACAGTACTGTGATCCTTAAATCAAGTCCTACATGGAATATTTTTCTTTTTTTTATATCTTAATTATTAACAAAGATACGATAAGCTAAATCACAGTAAATACTTTGAAGAGTCAACCGTTTGTTAAAAAAAGGACAGTAAGTAGACTTACTGCATTAAAATTATGTTTTATTTCATAGTTTCTCTATCATATTAACAGTAACTAAAATCACGGTAGATTAAAATTATTTAAATATGGTATTTCCGCAACACATACTCACAGTTAGTATAGTTACACTATTTATAATTTGTGTAATTCTTTAAAAATAAAACCGATTCGTAAGCATACTTCAAGTAAGTCTTAGACTATATATACTTACTGTAACTACGCTAAGAACATTTTCACCATAGACGAACATACTCTTTATTTTTAACAAAGTAAGACTATTCACTTTAAGTATGCTAAATACATCTTTCAAATGGAAATCAAGTTATCTTTGTCAATCTAACAGTAAAGTCAATAGTTACTGTAAATATGATTAGGTTTTTGATCGTCACAAACACGCGCGCGGGTGTGAAGGAATCTATCTTATCCAGTCCTGGGACCTTATTGGGAACAGTATCGAGCTATTCGGACTCTGAAATTCGACAGAAATTGTATGCAAGTACATTGACGGGTTTCGAGAGGTAAGTCAGACATATCGAATTCCAGAGTCCGAATAGTTCCCAATAAGGCCACTGGACCCCGCTATTCTCCGTATTCAAGCTCCAGCGCTTGCAAGACAAGGGAAGGTTAAAATTGGCACCAATACATCAGTAAGTTTACACCTCTTCATAGAGATACTATTAATAAAATGTACCATACACTTAACAAAGAATATCAAGGTATATTTATAAAAGAAATGGTTGACACTAAAGAAGTTAAGACAAGAATGTCACAAAAAGAAAATCCTAAACAAGGTACAACATATGCATATCATTTGAAAGATAGAATTGGTGACAAAATTGAACTAGTAAATTTTTTTTTCTACTTTGGGTTACAATGGTAAAAATTATTGCAGGGTTTTAAACATATTAAAGAGAAATGTGGATGATCAGAAAGATAAAAGAGGCAAAAATATACGAGAAAATAAAATAAATAGAAAAATAATAAAAAATCAGGTATTAAAATACAGCCAAGCCATATCATATTACAGACGCGTACAATGTCCCAAAAAGACTTTACCTACCTAGCGACATAAACATGACAGAAAAGTATAAACATTTTTGCTAAACTCAACCTGATATCAAAGTGTCTATAGAAACATACCGTCATGTTATAAAAAAAGAAATTAATATATCCTTTGCCAACTTAGGAAATGAAGAATGGGAACTTTGCACGTTATTCCAAGAGCACAACAAGGATCACTTTCAAAGTCAAGTCCAGTACTGTGATACTTGTAAGCAATACTTAGTTCATAAAAATAATTACACCACAAGCTGAATTAATAACAAATTCGATGCTGAAATTAGTGCAAACGAAACTGACGCTAAATATTATTCCCTCGACCTTTAAAAGGTCGTAATGCACCCGAGAATGGAACAATATAAAGCAGCAATTTTACGCAGCAGAATTATTGCTTTCAATGAGACTTTTGTCCCACTTGGTAAGTCTTCGAATAACTTTACTATTGCAGTATTGTGGAATGAAAAGGTATTAACCTAAAATTTAAGGATGATCAAAACTTTCGAACTTGGGTTTTTTTACAAAATAAAGAAATAAAAATAAATCGTTTAATATATTTATAACAGAGGAAAAGAAAAAAGAGATATTAGAAGAACTGTTCCCATTGATGCTAGAAAATACACAAGCATTTTGGTTTAACATACCAACTACTAATGCTTCTAATATTCTTGAAGATTAAAAATTTTTATAGTTACCTACTTATTTTTAATAAAAAATGTTATATGTATAACTTTAAACATTGTTTAACAAATGTGCTTATACTTTTTAAAATAACATTGTATTTTATAATAAGGTATTAGGAAGACTGCAATATTCGTATGATCACAAATAAATTTAGTTTAAAATATTTAAAATAGTTAGTGAAAGACACTTACGAAAGGAAGAAGACATGTTGTTTGCAAGGATGAACTAAATTAAATTGCTGACTTGCTCTTTTATTTAATTTTACTCAATAAAATTTTAGGAATTAATATCAAAGCTCCAAAATATGCAAAGTTTGTAGAAAAAGTCACTGGATTTGTAGGCATTTATAGTAAACATAGATACAGTAACTTACATGGACAGGATATTTCGTTAAATATATTTACAGTATGTTACCGACTTACTGAAAATATGTTTAAGAAAGTGTTAGTTGGGCTCATAGAAGTAGTAATTATGGATACATTTAGTTAGATTAAAAACAAAACATTTATTTTAAAGGAATAAATTATATCCAGGATTAATCTATGCAAATTTCTTTTTTATTGTCCGTTTAAATATCTAAGTTATCTGCTATAATCATTAAAATACACCAATTTGAAAATGATGAATCAAAAGTGTGATTTCCCACAATTTAAACTTTTTGACTTACTGTAATTACAATAACGGGGGCAGTACAGTAGGTACCTACATATTTAATGCATGTTTAAATAAAGTAATTTATCAGCCATCCATTAATCCACAGCTTTCTTGTGTTACGTGTTAGGTACAATCGGTATATTACGTAATATGTAGCACGGGTTACTATAGGTATATTATTATATTTTTGTTTATTATTTAATTTGTAAGTTGATTGGGTACAGTATTATATTGACGCACCTAGATGTCGGCGGGTCAGCCAAAAGATTATTTTGAAGATAATATTAAAAATAAACAACACTATGTTGCCTTGTTACGATTCGTTATCACATTTTTTCCAATTCATAGGTATCTTAATCCAAATATAACCGAGTACAGCGAGGGCATAGTAGGTTTAGGCTGACCGGCTGACTCCATAAAATTATTGGGAGGACCCAAATTCCAGAATTCGTAGCAACACTGAGGGGGCTTGTATCTAATCCTCACACTAGTCATTCTCTACCGCTTACTAGGGTGGACTCCAAAGATGACCCCGCCCGCATATAAGTACGTCATTTGGAGTTTTGGCGCGAATCTTAAGAAGGAGAATTGTTTTTTTCTGTTTAATTTTTCTAAATTCATTTAGTGACTTTCGATGTAAGTATATATTTTAGCAAAGTTTTACGAAAGCGTGTTAAGAATTGTGCAGCAAAGGCTCATGAATAGTGAATTATGAAGAAATAAGCAGGACATGACGCGCAATGTCTGAGGATCCACACCAAATCTCCCGCCCAATCTTGGGACATGAAAACGAGGACGCGCGGTAACGCCCGCGCCACGATACGATATAATATAATTGACTTTGACTCTGGCAAATGCATAGATGGTCTGCTAAGACCGTGCGAGCCCATTATAATATTAAAAAAAAAAAAAAAGTACGTCATTTGTTTTTCTTGTGGCAATACCTACAAATCACGCGGTTTTTATATGTAGTGGCCAGGATGTTGCGCGTTATATACGTACTATCAACCTATGTTACCTTTTACACTATTGTAAAGGCGCACAATTGTGTGGTTGAGGTGAAGAAAAGTGGGCGCTAAGAAACATTTCAAAAATTTTACTATGTTAAACTTGAGGTGATTTTGGGACTTAAAATGTTTCAGTAAATTTGTTTGAAAATTAATGGTGTCCCCATAACCATAGCGGCGGAACTAGGGATCCCAGGAAAAAGTGTATCCTACAAACATAGCTCGTAGAGATGCCTTCTATCGATTACAGCCGTAAAAAATAGGTGTTATGGGGACACCAACATTTTTCACGAAAATTTGTCTAAGTCTGCGCCCCCTTTGGTAAACTGCTAGGCTTTTCTTAGAGATTCGTTCTGAGATTTAAAAAAAAATTCGTGAAAATTTATGGTGTCTCCCCATAAGCATTTATTTTGATAATAGAAATTGATAAAGTACATTGTCGGCAGCAACGTTTGTATGAAGAACTTTTATCTGCGACCGGTTCCCGGACCACTAGGGGTCCATTTTTAATTGGACCCCTTATTTTTATTTTTAAGCACAGCATATTGCCGGGTGCAACATTTGAAGAAACCATTTAACTGTGATGAGAGTAGCCGCTGTAAACAAATGACCGATTTTTTTCGCAATGTTGTTACCACGTCATTTTGACTATTTAGTAGTGTTTTCAGAAATCAAAAGAAAACATTTGTTTCAAAGTGATAAATTGTTCTGCAACCACCTTCCGGGCGGCCGTTGGGGTCCAATATTTGGGGTTATATGATCATATTATTATAATTCTATTTTAAAATCGAAAAAAAGTTTGTTTTACACAATTTTTATAATTATTATATTAAACATCATTGCATTATACCCTGCAGTGACAGCTCTGTAATTTCAGCTCGCTGTATTTAGTTAGCAATAATAAAAATGCAGGAAAGGGAATACGTTACTATGCAATACATGAATCTTCTTGCTGAATGTGCGATTTTTATTGTGAGGTCTACCTCGAACGAAGTCACCTGTTGGAATGAAGCGATTTCGATAAATTGTGTTCGTTAGGATGGCGGGTCGAGGTAAGAATTCCTTATTGAAATACTACTGAGATTTTAGTTCCTAATTGGTACTATTTAAATAATTAGTACCGACCTCAGGTATCAAAGATTTATTAGCCGTCGGTCCAATACGCAGTTCGTCCAAATCGCATTTCGCCGATAGTCTACTACGCAGTTCGTCCATAATATGTTTCGTCCATTTCGCGATTCGTCATTACGCAGTTAGGCAGAGGGGAAAGTCAAGTAAGGGGGGAAATAAGGCCAGTCCTATATATTAAATATTTCTGTATCAAAATTAAGTAGGTATTGTCTTTCGTTATCAAATATAATCGTTTACTTCAGATCAGAGCACTTACTTACAACCACTCATACAAGTTTACAAGTGAGGGTACTAATATTACAATCTTGAAAAATAACATAAAATGTGTAGGTATATTAACATTTAATAATAAAATAAAATAAAAAATATTCTATACATTAAAATGCTCTGTGACTTTAATCTTCGTCCCTACTTGCCAGACAACCCTTTTACAATAGAAATTTTTCATTAGGTGCATGTCGATTATGCATATATATTCAATTGTTTTTGGAATCACTTTGTTACTTTTATTGCCAAATCGTCATAGCATTCTCAAGAAATTACGGCATTAATAGAGAGTACATAGAATCTGTAATAATACTAGGTGATTTTAATGCACATCCAGGAGGATTGTTCGGTTCGGAACTGTTAAATTTTTTGTACAGACCAAATGTGTGCGGACATCGAAACATTAGGTGAGAACTCTGGTACTTATACGTATGTGAGTGATGCACACGGGACTACGAGTTGGTTAGACCACTGTGTCGTCACGGCTGCGGCCTGTTGTTAGCATTAAAGTAAACTATAATGTGTACTGGTCAGAACATTTCCCATTAGAAATATGTCTGGATATTAATTTGATACGTACGAAAGTTATGTCTGATGTCATCACTTGCAACAAAATACTATGGGGCACAAGGGAAACATCACAAATTGATAAGTATAGGCATATTTGTAATAACAAACTGGAATCAATCGAATTTCCCATAGAACTGACCAATTGTTGTGACAAGCCATGTAGTAATAATGAACACCAAAAACATATCGATAATATTTATCAAAAAATTGTAGATGCACTTAGTCAGGCTGCTATAATGTCATATGATTAAAACAAATCAAACGAGGTAAAAACATTGTAGGTTGGAATAGACACGTTCAAAGTGCTCATAGAGACGTGGTTTTCAGGAGTGGGTGTCTCACGGTAAACTATCGTCGGGCACTGTATATGACAAGATGTGTGAGAGTAGAAAATTCTTTAAAAAGAAATTGAAGTGGTGCCAAGATAATCAACAACAAATTAAAATGGATTTATTGGTCATCACAAAAACAAAACTTTTAAAGAATTTTGGAAACAGACAAACCAACCTAATCCTCGTCAGTCTTCCTGTGAGCATAGAGATCGTGAGCGATCCCCGCCAAATTGCTTGCTTGTTCCATAAGCACTTTCAAGTACATCCTTTATCAAAAAGTGAGGTTTCCACCGCTGAGGAAAGAGTCGGTGACGTTCAAATTTGTGTTACTGCAAACGAAATTGCAACAGTCATTTCGAAAATGTGCCGGGGTAAATCACCAGGACACGACAGCCTCAGTGTTGAACATCTTGAATATGCGGGTGCTCACTTACCTCGTGTACTGGCAATGTTATTTTCTTTGTGCTTAGGTCATGCTTTTCTGCCCAACGACCTCATTAAGACTGTTGTCGTACCAATTGTTAAAAACAAGACTGGAGACATTTGCGACATAAATAATTATAGGCCGATCTCTCATGCCACTGTTATTGCCAAGGTGCTGGACAGTGTGCTTGATCGACAGTTAGGGCTTCATTTGCAATTAAATGACGCACAGTTTGGTTTTCGGCCTGGCATTTCAACCGAAACAGCCATTTACTGCCTTAAGCACACTGTCAGGTACTATACAGATAGAAAAACACCAGTATATGCATGATTCTTGGATCTTTCTAAAGCTTTTGATCTGGTAAATTATGATATACTATGAAGAAAGCTATCCAATGAAACTAGTGTACCACAGAAGTTGATATCAATATTTAAATATTGGTATCAGCACCAGACCAATTGTGTGAGATGGGCAGGTGCAACATCGGAAGTGTACAGAATGGAGTGTGGAGTGAGACAAAGGAGGTTGACGTCTCCTAGTCTTTTCAACGTTTATATGAACAGACTGATTGATGGACTCAATAGCGCATCTGTCGGATGCTTTATCGATGGCAAAAGTGTAAATAACATAAGCTATGCTGATGACATGGTGCTGCTGAGTCCATGAATTAGTGCCTTGAGAAGACTGGTTAGAATATGTGAGGAGTACGCTGAGACCCATGGCTCCGATACAATTCACTAAAAAGTGAAATAATGGTGTTTAAGGCGGGAAATAAAACCTATGACCAGGTCACTTCGGTAATACTTTCTGGCGCGCCTCTTAAGAGAGTTTCCCAATTTAAGTACCTGGGGCACTGGGTCACAGACACTCCAAAAGATGACCTAGACATTGAAAGGGAGCGCAGAGCACTGTCTGTTAGGTGTAATATATTGACACGTAGATTTGCTTGATGTACGCAGAGTGTTAAAATTACTTTGTTTAAAGCATTCTGCCAATCGTTTTACACTTGCAGTCTATGGGTCAACTATACGCAAAAGGCCTATAGTGCTCTGCGAGTTCAATATCATTTTAAAAAAATAGTTTGCGTACAAAATGGATTCCAGTAAATCACACAATTGTATAGAAGGGGTTCTACCCTTTTAGGGTAGTCCTTGTCGCGCTTGTCCCCGTGCACCTTACCCATAGATTATCTATGACCTTACCTCACGATTGCTGTCTAGACGCCTTCGATGGCTGACTGTATGACTATCTAGGCTGTGGTATAGTAAGTATCTATACACTAAAAGTTGTAAGGTAAAAACACACCCAAAATTATAAAATCAACTAAATTATTGTAATGTTCATTTTTCCAGTAATCCCCTCGACGAAAATAGGCGACAGGAGAGCGAGGAAAAAGGAAACGCCGCTTTCCTTAATACCGCACCGTTTCTCTCTCATGCGGGCAAGTTGCCAAGTTATAAAGGAATTTCATTACAATAGCTTGTATTTTTTTTTTATTGATACACATTAGTTCTTGTGAAATATTTGCTGTCTCTGAACAATATTATAGGCCGAAACGCAGAACAAGACTTATTCAGCTCATCAGGCCCGATGTTTCTTTCTTACATAAAACAACCTTAACCTCATCTCTAACTAGCTGCACCTTAACGTATTCGCACTTCAGATGTTACATTCGCCGCGAAATAATAGTACATTATGATACAAGTGAGCTAGGCTAGGCTCATTATAGACAAGGGCGTATTCAGCCGAGTATGTATTGTGCAGGGTCATAAGACAAGTTTTTAACACACTAATACTTACGTAAGTAAGTACCTAATATAAAAATGATGTAAATGAAATTGAAATGATTTAAAAAGGTGATATTCAATGGAACTTTGTTATGATCTTAACTAACTCGTTAGATCGTTTATTTTCCAAAAATAAGGACTTAGTTCAAAAATCTACAGTAAAACGCACTTGTGCGGTAATGACAATTACCGTAATGGACGCTATTAAGATGCTGAAGGCTGCAGTAAAGGCTGCTTTATGAGCAAGTGTGTAAAAGTTAATATTCGGCGCGCCTTTAGAATTGGATGAGACCTTTTCAGAAGTTCAAGGACGATTTTCTCCCTTATGCCTCTCTGAGTACTGAAAGTTACATCAGAAACATGAAAAATCATCGCAAAATTGAGCGGTCCTCCCGGGGACAAAGTTGTTAAAATAAAATTTGCAAAAAAAATTGCCTTGTTCAACTTCTTCTCACTTCTGCCACTAATATAAAATGATAATTATAATTATCATTTTATATTAGTGGCAGAAGTGAGAAGAAGTTGAACAAGGCAATTTTTAGGTATCGACTTTACTATTAATGAACTAGGCATAAGGGCAGCAAGGGTTCCAAGCGTTGATGTTGAAGGGTGGAATTGTCTAAAAATGTAAGTGATAGTAAATGATTTTCCCGTCGCTGCCAATGTAAAGTTTGAAATTAATCAACTGAAACAGTCTATTAAAATATTGGCAGAATGAATTTCGGTTTGGAAAAGTTGATAATAATTTTAAGCTTAAGTCTGCAAATTTTCTCTTTTATGCCTTTGAAACTACCTATATAATATTTATAAGAAATGGAACATTTTTGTTAAATCGGCATAGCGATCGAGCGTATCTGTACTTAAGGCATAAGTCATAAAGTTGTCGAAAATTTGTCGAAATAACGACAATTTTCTCACTTATGCCATTTTGTAATTGGTAGAAAAAGTTGTTATAAACAAATATTGAAAGCGGCATAAGTGCCAAAAAGAGCTTTTATGATAAAAATCATTAATTAAACATCAGCAAATGTAATATCGGTTTCTGAAAATTTGCGAATCATTTAACAATTTTCTTACTTATGCCATTTTGTATATGGGTAGAAAGAGTTGTTATTAACAAATATTAAAAGCGGCATAAGTGCCAAAAAAAGCTTTATTATTGAAAATTATTTCAGAAGTTATAAATGTGTATTCTGTATTTGTATAGAATTTCGTTATTGTAGACAGTCGTTAGTAAATTTGTAAACGTTGTGACCTCTCATTTATTCTATTTTGATAATACAGAGAACTCGTAAATATAAATAAATTAAGACCCTTGTAATGATAATCAGCATTTAAAGTCTTGGAACGATTTATTTGTGAAATTTACGCAACCAAAAAAAAATGGGCTGCATCACTGTAAAAGCGTTGATGAAGCTCGAGAGCACTTATTTGTTACTAATTATGGCACGATACAACGAACTGATCAATTTAAAAACAATAACTCAATTTTGATGCTTGTTTTTTTTTTCTTTTTCTGACCGACTATGCAGCCAATACTGCTTCACCGGGATTTTTGGGGCGAGGCTCTGAAGGAAGGAGTACGTGAAATAACAATGATAGTATCAATTATTAAGAATGTCAATACTCATGTTTTATATAATGTACCTACCTTTTTTTATTTTTTCAATAATGTTCTCTAATAAATAATTTTCTCTTTTAATTGAGATTAATAGCTCGTATAGCATTGAAATAAATAAATAAATGAAGCTCTTTTTAGCACTTATGCCGCTTTTAATATTTGTTTATATACAAAATGGCATAAGTGAGAAAATCGTCATTATTTCTACCAATTTTACTACAACTTTTCCGATACTTTAAAGCATGAAAGGCCAACCAAGCACTTATGCCATTCAAACTAATTCATTTTTTCATTATTTACATTATAATGAACTTTGTTTGATAAGTATGTTAGAAAATCGCAGACTTAAGCTAAAAATTATTATCAACTTTTCCATAACCGAAATTCATTCTGCCAATATTTTAATAGACTGTTTCAGTTGATTAATTTCAAACTTTACATTGGCAGCGACGGGAAAATCATTTACTATCACTTACGTTTTCAGACAATTCCACCATTCAACATCAACGCTTAGAACCCTTGCTGCAATTATGCTTAGTTCATTAATAGTAAAGTCGATACCCAATTATCGTTTTATATTAATGGCAGAAGTAAGAAAATTGTTGAACAAGGCTATTTCTTTTTGCAAAATAAATATTTGTTTAAACAACTTTGTCCCCGGGAGGACCGCTCAATTTTGCGATGATTTTACTTGTTTCTTTACTTTCAGTACTCAGAGAGGCATAAGGGAGAAAATCGTCCTTGAACTTCTGTCATCAGCTCCCGGTCTATTAGAACCAAGGCATGCTCAGACGCCCGCCAATTTGGAGAAGACTTACTTTTTATTTATACAGAGTAGGTCGTTTAAGCACAGCTTTTGCACAATTTGACTTCTAAAATCACAGTCTCAGCGACATAAATAACTACAGACCAATAACCATACTGTCATGGTCAAGGTGGCAACAGTGGGTCACTTTTTTTTCCAGTGATGAAATTTGATTTGGGTGAGTGTTGGAAAGATGTAAAAGGATTAGCATTATAGTGTCACTTATGTATATTGATTATTCCACTAACAGGTAAAATAGGGGTTGGCAGTTTGTATAAAAATTCATCATTTTTGGGTTAAATCTATTGAAATTGGTATTCAAACTTTTGACTAAAAATCAAGAACGATACATTTTACTGTTTTTGAAAAATCATCCTATAGGTTAGGGAAAATCCGTTTACTTTTCTAAAAAAAGCCATGAAAATTAGTATATTCATATTAAATTGCATATAAAGAATGTTGTGTTTCAGCATTTTAAGTGGGTGAAAAAGCACAGCAGTTCAGTTACGAAAGCAGTGGAAGAGGGTGGCAAAGTATGTATGAGAATTATTATTTCAACTGTCAAAATTATTTATAACTTTGCACACATTTTACTAAGCACTGTAAATAAAATAAATATTTTAGTGCTTTGTAAAACTTAGGCCCCAAGTAGGAGAAATGTGGTGGCAAAGTGTTTATGAGAAGCAATATTTTTGATATAAAATTTACTTATAATAAGGTATACATATTCTTCGACACAAATAATGTCCCAAATGCCTCGGTGTTTTCCAAAACTCAGGTCCAATAGGGGAGAAAGGGGTTGACTCATTATCGCCCAGCCCAAACTGCTAAGGGTACAAAATTTCAAATTTGGTATTTTTTTTTGGAATTCAACCCTTAAGGAAATGAAAAAGTGGTTGAATTTATCTATAAAAATTCGTCATTTTTAAAACTAAGAATGAAAAGCTATGCTATTTTTGCCGTGAGTTGGTAAAGCATTCCGTTGGTTTTGCAAATGAAACTATGAAATTGGTATTCAAAGTTTAAGTTGAAAATAAAGAACATGTTGCAGATTTTTCAAAAGAGGGGTGGTGATTTAGGGGTTTGAGATTTGTAATTCAGCTAAATCCATAAAAATTAAGGTATTTTTTTTTGCTATACATTAAAAAGCAAAGTCCCAAATTACTCTCATCACCGCGCATCGCCCAATTCAAACCACTGAGTACGGACATTTTAAATTTGGAGGTATTGACTTTATACTTGAAGGCTTCATTTATAAACGGATTTATTATTATTGTAATATTGTTTTTAGGAGTTTTCAAAATTTAGCCCGCAAGGGGAAAAGGGGGGTGAGAAAGGTTGAATAAGAGTTTTCAAAAAATCAAACTTTAAGGAGAAGGGGGGTGGCAAAGTATGCTTGTGATTGGAAAATTCCATGTTTGTATGACTACAAACTTTAGTATTAATGTTCTTTAACACAATTAAGCAAGGGTTTTTGTTTTTCTAAAATTCAATAAGTTGTTGAAAGGGGACGGCAAGATATAAATAGGAAATAATATTGTTACGGTCAAATTATCTTAAAGTATTATTGCCCTTTAACACAATCAATGTTTTTTTTTATATTCAATCGATAGAGGGAGATATGGAAGAGAAATTTTAAATGGAATAAATACTTGATTTGAAACTTGAGATTTCAATAGAAATATAAAAATAAAAAAACGCGTTTCAGGGTGTTTCAAAATTTAAGCTCAATAACTAAGGGCAGACAGCGTGTTTCGAAGTTTGTGAGGTTTTGTTAAATATATTTTGTGTACGTGTGTGAAATAATCATAATATAGTAAAATTTACATAAAATTTGGTATCAATGCTTGCCAACACAATTAATAAAACACATATTTCGGGTTAAAAAAAACCCGTAAAAGGGTAAAAGGGGTGGCAGTATGGGAAATAAATTTTATCGGTCAAATTTTTGTTGACTTTTACTTTCGAGTTTCAAAATTTAACCCTTATGAGGTTGAAAAAATTGTGGCAACTGTGTATAGAAAATAATAATTTATAACTAAACGTACGTATTTAGGAGTTTTTCACAATTGAACCCTCCACGAGAGAAAGGGGATGACACCGTTCGTAAAGGAAATAATATTTATACGGTTAAATTTAATTGTAGCTCAATATTAATGCTCTCCATTACAAATAGTAAAACAGGTAGGGGACAAGGAATCAGAGAGTTCGTCTGGTGACCGCTTACCATCAGGCGGACCGTGTGCTTGTGTGCCACCTTATGTGATATATTTGTTTATGTATGGATTCTTTTAATTCAACTCTTAAAAACAATATTGTTATTGACTGCGATCATCGCCCTGCTGAAATCGCCAAGGATAAAAATAATAAATTTAGAGTACGGTTTCATTTTTAGGCTTCCGTACCCAAAGGGTACAAAACGGGGCCCTATTACTAAGACTTCGCTGTCCGTCCGTCTGTCACCAGGCTGTATCTTATAAACCGTGATAGCGAGACAGTTGAAATTTTCACAGATGAATTGCTCGTTTTTGCTAGATATTGATAACATGTAGAAATTTGAAATATTCACAAAATATTAAAATATGTTAACTTTAAAAATAATTAATGAAATTAGAATAAAACAAATATTCAAGAGGGGCTCCCATACAACAAACGTGTTTTTTTCGCTGTTTATACAGATAATGGTACGGAACCCTTCATGCGCGAGTCCAACTCGCACTTGGCCGGTTTTTTGTTGTATGGATCGTTTTAGAAGTAAACTTTTGAATTTCAAACCCTGGAAAGGTAAACATTAGTTTATAAATTAAAAAAAAATCTTACAAATTTCAAAGTATATGCGACAAAGCCGCAGGCGAAAAGCTAGTATTGAATAAATCTTTAAAAAATAAAACAAAACTTTTAGGTATAAACAACAATTTTATTTACAATATAATTATTTAAATTATATATCATAATTATAAAAAAAAAGTATAACCCTAAAACGAACCCTAACGACAAATATTAATAAGTTTCGAATTCGACATCGAAACATGCGATATATCAGCTAATAGGTACGTCTACTTGCAACCAAAACCTATCGACGAGCAATCTTTACATTTCACTCAGAAGTAATTTCATTGCTGTATACACCGACCAACTGAGATCCGAAATGTCAATTAAAAAAACAAACAAAATATCTGGGCTGCGTTCGGTAACTTCAACTACATCTACATGTCTGTCACTTTATTTCAGCAAACATCACTTCTACTTTGTGACTACAAACAGTACACATTTATAACTTGCTTAATAGCTTGAGATAAGTATTTATGGTGCTAAAATTGGTGTCATGACATAAGCGTTTCCGGATGACTTAGTATCACAACACCAACAATGGTTTTAATATCCGAACAGCCCTTAGGTATTCAACAAGATGTCATTCTTTTCAAAAATCAAAATATTAGTTCCGTAAACAGGTCTTAGATAAGTTGATTCTTGGACAACTGTAAAGTAAAAACGGTCACAAAGTGTGAAAGAGACGAAGCGAATCTGCGGTCGATTGTCTCCTTCTAACGTGTTGATTTTATTATACAGAAAAGAGACAGGTGCAGTTAGCAGCACATTCGCTTTGTCTCTTTTTAAAGTGTGGCCAATTTCGTTAGGCTATTGCACAGTCCATAGGACAGATTACAAAATTCGAAATGTATGGTGGGTCTGTAATGCAATTACTAACAACTTTATGAACAGTCGTTCCTGACTGTACATAAAAGTGACTTCCACTAGCCATGGCAGTACGCCCCTTGTTACAATGACATATACCTACTTCTTTTTTTTTAAAAGGTTTATAACTATAATTTCATTTAATGCACTTAAATAAATACAAAACTATTCTATTATATAGTCTATAATATATATAATTACTTTATCCGACTTCGTTGTCATAAATGCTGTTTATGTTTTACACATAAAGTACTTATTCAGTTAAATATAACAAATGCAATGAATTTTACCAGTTGATTTCGGTAGCTATTTTGTGTCATTTTTTTATAATTTAAAAAACACATAATAGTATATAAAATAAAGATTTCTTCATATTTACGAGGCAACGAGAGAAACCTTTAAGACAAACCAATTACTGCCGAATTTTTCATACCAAAGAATGATTTAATTTACAGTCCTATTAATGTATTACCTATCACTTTCTTCACCGTGACTGAGTCAAACACCGCGTTGGATATTGACCTTTGATAAATTGTGGACACAGATCTGTGTAGATTGCAACTATGCTGACTAATTTTAAGTATAAGACAAGCCTAAGGCGAATCGTTTTAAGAATATTCATTTTAGCATCTAAACCTATCAACTAAAGGCCTCACCAATACTTCACACAACATACATACTGAACCTTTTGTCTCCTATCTAAGGAGAGATTGTCGTCTTCAACGTGCTTAATATAGCAAAAAATCTTCCACAAGCATATTGCTATTAACACCCCACTGCAGGGGCATAGGTTTCTTCTTGGAGAAGGAGGATTTGGCCATAGTCCGGACTGGCCCAGTGCACATTGACCAACGTGTGTCGAGGTAGTGATGGCCACTCGACTGCCAGAGTTTTCAAGCCGTCCATAAGGCTTCTGATTTGGCTTAACGACAACTATCATAATATGACATCCATTTTTGGAATATTTAAGTTTAATTTAACAATTTATTAAATTTCCCTCATAATTGAATAATTTTACAAATTGTTTTAAAAATATAATTAAAAATAAACTTATTTATAATTACAATTAAAAATATCAACAATACACGTAATGTGCAACATTTTATTTTATCTGGTGTTACAATTAAGTCTTTACATTAATAAATTATTCAAATTAACATTATAATTATTTACATAAAAGAAAATGAATCTGAAACAAAGAGATTTAGGTATAAATAATATGTTTTATTTAATGATAAACCGTAATACAACATATCTACATAAGTATCAAACTTATTTTCCCCTTTATGTCTGTAACCTTAAGACTAGTTTTGCAGTCATAACATACAAGTGGTGGGGGAAGCTAGAAAAGTAGTTGAATTATTTACAATGAGATAGATACGGTTAGGTTTTAAACCTGTCAGTGTGAAAATTAACTATCCAACAGTCATTCCTAGAGGAACGAGTGGCGCAGTGGTAGCACGTTGGGATCCCAAGTCGAAGATCCCGGGTTCGATACCATTATTTATTACAATTTGTAAATTTTTGTCAGAACACTGCCCGACATGGCGATAGACTCACCACATATCACGTTTGTAAAACGAAAAATCATATCGGTGATTCTTAGATGTTTTGAGCATACGTTTGTTATAGGTATCTCTGGACACCCCTAGGAGAATAAAGAATAAATTTCATACACATATACATATATATATATACTAATAAAACGAATGGAAAGACTTATAACTCTGCAGAAAGATTATAAGATTTTACGAAGTATGTAAAATAAAATATACTAGATGATGCAGATGCCCTATTAGTCGGCCTTTGTCCGTGGTGACAATCTAAAGTTCTGCGTGACAGAAGTGACTTATCAACGCAGCACTGCTTATGATGCGGTGTATCTGGACTAAGGTGACTATTTTTTTTTATACGGCTAAGGCGGCAAACAAGCTTGCGGTCCGCCTGATGGTAAGCGGTCACCGCAGCCTATGGACGCTTGCAGCGTTCACGGTAGGAAGTTTCCCTGAAACCGCACTGTACGTGACGATTTAGGTGCTTAGATGTGAGGATGAAATCCCTGCCGATAGCGAGCGGTGCGATGGTAGAAAGTAGCCGTAGGCATAATTTCAAACAATTCCTCAGAAGATTCCTTTGTTATATATGCATGTTCCATTAGCCGTAAATCACTAGCTTTATAAATTTATGACTAATAACAAGTAAATAAAAAGACATACTACAGACAGAATAATATACTCGCTTTGCCTGTTCTTGACACATTTGAATGTAGGTGTGTATTAAGCCACTGGTTACTCTCTTCTGGAAATTAAAACCATGAAGATATACATACGCGGCATGCTAAAAATAATTTGGAATGTACCTTTTTTCAAAAATCGTCATACATCTCTTGAAGATACCGAATCTGCTTCACTGTCACTGGACCATTCCCCTTCACTGTACTCTCTATCTCTCTTTTTACTCTTCCTGTCGCTTTCTAAGTTTCTATCTTCTTCATCCGAACTAGGATCTCGTCTTTTAACAGCTTTTGGAAAATCTTTTACTTCCTGAACTAATTCTTTGGTAGGAGAAGAAGTCCTTAACTCTTTCAATGTGTTAGTTAAGTCTATATTTGAAGGTAAAGGGTGGTCTATTTCTACTTCGTTCTCCCTCTTTCTCTTTTTCTTGTTCTTGGAAGAGCTGTGCTTTTTGTCCTTCTTGCGTTTCTTCTTCTTTGAGCTGTTGATAAAAATATTTATTATTTTATTAGAAAATATGAATAGTTCCTTAATACGTCAACACTATCCCATTATTATTCTAATTATTGTTAAAGGTTTTGTTTAGATGTTTCTTAACTTCTTAACGCATAAACAATTTAACCGATTTAGATGAAATTTGGCCAACAAATATACCACTTCTTGCATCAACAACTATGTTTTTTTTTATCTCGATCGACAGTTACCAAGAAAATACGATTTACTCTATTTATAATTAAGGACGACACCGCGAGACAG
This sequence comes from Apoda limacodes, assembly GCA_946406115.1. Lineage (NCBI taxonomy): Eukaryota > Metazoa > Arthropoda > Insecta > Lepidoptera > Limacodidae > Apoda > Apoda limacodes. The sequence goes on from OX291559.1 coordinate 19,202,906, forward strand.
AAAAGATATAAGTAATAGTGACAGCCAAGTAGTCAAGTAGTTAGAACATCCGATTCTTACAAACTTGGTCCCGGATTAATTTTGTTTTTAAGTACGTATTTTGCCATTATGTAACTTTTCTCTGAGACCAACAATGGTAAAGCTAAGAAATACGAATCGCGTCGCTTGGCAGCTTGCTATATATAACCAAATTTCCCACTAATTTTGAGACTTACTAATCAAATAACATGACATTTTTCCACAGTGTACCAGTTTTCTATTAAATTGTTTAAAAGTTATACAGGATTCTAGTTTTTCATACAAACTAAAAGTAAAACATTTTTTCAGGATTTTAGAAAAACATTCGACTTGAGATCGTGACTATATGAAATTCAGTGTTTGATTAGTGAATGACAAAAATAAGTAAGAAATTCGTTTGTTATAAGCACGCTGCGAGGCGTCGCGAATTGTAAGGTTAGATGCTATAAAAATAACTACCATGCTAAGTATATCAATTGTAGCTTTTCTTTAAAACATAAGTATAGCCGACATTTGGACGGATATAGATGACCCTGACTAGTTATTCAGAAACGACAAAAAAGCTATTTAAATAGAAGTTTAATTTACAGCCCTAAAAGCAAAATAAACACAAAATTAATATAAATTTGTTAAAAAAACACATTGTTTTCTCGCAACAAACACTCACCTATCATAATCGGTATCTTCATTGTCATCGGATGATCTGAAAACAAAACATACAATATATTTCTACATATTTATAAACATATAAATCACGTGGCTGATTTATACCATTTTCTACTCAATGCACTGTAAAGTTCGATCTTCGAGTATATGTATATACAGGATGGAAACGATAAGTGATCACACTTTATGATTACACCTAACTATAGACGATCATAACTATAGATATGGTTTAGATTGAACTATTAGATTTTATGAAGGGTTAGCAACGCGCTAATGATGCCCCTGGTGTTGCAAACGTCCATAGGCCACGATGAAAGCTGGCGGACCGTAAGCATGTTTGCTACCTTAGTGGTATTAAAAAAAAAAAGAAATCTGTCGGGTTCTAAGTACCAATTAGTTTGCAACTTTGCTGAAGCATAGTCGTGATAATTCTTTGAAACTTAACAAAAAGCCATTTTTTGTGAATAAAGAACTTTTATTTTATTATTTAAGCCATTTTTTATAACGATGGTGTGTAGTAAACTATTGATTTATTTCTTGTAGTTTAATGGTCAGTGTGTTGAGATGTAGCTGCACTACTCACACACGGTCAATTACATATCACGCCATTCTTGTTTTTACTCAAGTTTTCTGTCACTTACCATTGCCTCTTAACATAGATACTTAATGTTATATATTATTAACGTTTAGTAAAGCTACATTAAAGCTAAAATGCGTGTAAGTTAATTTAATAAGTTTGAATTAGGGTGACCCAGCAGAGTCCGAATTCTACACTTTACAAAATTATTAAAATATTTTGGTTAAGTTTCACACCCATTTTAAATTGCAACAAATCTAGAATATTCTTTTCAAACTTAATTGGAGAGATTCACCATTTATGGTTTAAAGATTCTTTAGTAAATTAATTCAAAATAGTCATTTTTTTAAAACACTAAACAGAACGATAGGTCCATTTCAACTAAATAATATGAATTTTGTACAGTGAGACTAAAAACTGCTTACTTTAAATTCTGGAAGGATAAATGTTTCTTTCAAAGCTGAAATAGAACCAATAATAGAAAAAATATTAATTGATGATGTAACAGAAAATGAATACACAGACAGACTATAAATATTTATTAGCCTTTCAGTTCATTAAAATCAGTTTTTAGTATGATCATTAAGGGACAACGCCATACGTTTACACTACTTTTACAATTTTCTGTGGATGCAAATTTTATATTTGTACTATATAACACGGACGCGAAGCACAAAGAATTTCGTACATTGACCTTTTACTTTTTTGCCTGTGTCAGTTCTCAAAATAGTAGTCATTTCTGATGACAGCGGTCGGTCATCGCACCTGTGCGAGCGCGACGGCAAATAAATATGCCCGTGCAACAGAGGAGTGACCGGTCATTAAACGAAATTCTTCCTGTTTAGCGTCCGTATATATTCAATAAAACGACTTTAACGAATTTAATGAAATTTGGTATGTGGTAGTGTGCCACACTATTCGACAATAGATGACCTGCGGAAATTTTGTCGACAGATGGCGTGATTTAACAAGTAAAGCTCTGGTAAGTATACGCTCAAGTAAGTAAATAAGTTTTAACTATATCGGTTTTATTAAAATTCTCATCGAAGAAGTATTGAGGCAATATATGGCATACAAAAAAAACTACACTTTGATTTAGCCCAAACCCGTTCATTATAATCGGAGATATGGTGATTAGTGTGATTCCGGCGGACGAAGTCGCGAGCAAAAACTGGTTTATTTATATAATGTCAAAACGGTGACTGTGTGACTAGTGTAACTTTTTTAACTCCACTATCGAGCACCGCGTATTTAAGCCGAGAATACGATTCGCAGCGTGCTTCATTACAAACGAATTTCGCAAATAATTGACCCTTACTAATTAAACACCACGAGATTATGAAGAGGTGTTTTAGGAATAAATATCTAGGCTGCAATGTGACAGTTTTCCGTTAAATTATATATTTTAAAAGTTATATAGACTTCATGTTTTTTTTTATCTAAATGGCGTCAAAAAGAATAAAAGGTACTGAAAATTTTTTTTAGGATTTTGGAAAATCACAGACAGCAACATGCACAACATCAGTGGTACCAGTTAGGGTTAGGAAAAAGTAAACCTGGTACCACAGGTGGTACTACTTGGTGTACCACGGATAACAAACGATCTATTCGGCTTAAGACTGCGATATAGGCAAGATCGCGTAAATACGCTGTTTTTGTGCAAATTTTGTAGATAAACTAAACCAAGCATTTAAGGATTGAAGAAATGTTATTAAAATTGCTTTTGTCTAGTGGATTTCCTTACTTAATGATTTTAATTTATTGTAATTATTGCAATGAAAAATCTGGAAAGAACCATTGTTTCAACACTTATGCTAATTTTCAAAGCGTTTTTCGCATTTGCTGATAATAAAAGTTGGTTAAATAATAATTAGAATAGCTTGATATCCAGGGCATTGACTCTTAGTTGTCGCAAAAAGTTAAATAATGTGACTATAAAACGGTAAAAACGTTAAATTCTCTACAGAGAAATTAAGTTTCACGGCGTTATTGTGGCATAAATTACTTAAAAATCGGTAGAAATGGAATATGTATATGTAGTATGTAAGCAAAAATTTTTTACGTTTTAAAGTACTTGTTTTTATAATTTATCTTAAAGCTGAGAGAGAGATGTTTTTTATCAATTTAGATATTTCTGTAGATAAATTCCTATAGATAAATAAGTATTTTAGTAGTTTTTTCCATATTTGATAAAGAGAGATTAAAACATAATCCGAATGTAAAACATCGATATATTTGACATTATTTCGCAGACTATCGCGTTATTTATGGATACTGGAATACAATGACGTTGGCGAGCGTAAACTTGCAAATGCGTGCGTGTTATATGCACGGGGGGCGGCGGGGTTGTCCCCAGAGAGCGGCGGGCGTGGTCATACTGTAGTGGTATTACGTAAATGTTACAGTGCAGTGAAAAATGTTTACTTCTTTAAACATAGTCGATAATAAATAGATATATTACCTGTATTTCCTGCGTCTGCTTTTTCGATGTGCTCTCTCCGATTCTTCTTCATATTCTAAGTAAAAACAAAAGAAATCAATAAATAAGTGAAATTTTAACAATCAAAAAACCGGCCAAGTATAAAATGTACTGATTTTGTTTTGTATTCTTTTATTTTGATTTAAATTTAAAAAAAATATAGCTGACTATACACGGATTCCGTACCATGATGGTAGGTGTTCAGCCGTTTTTTCTTTTAATTGCAGGGGGACGGGCCTCTCCTTATAGAAGGAGGCTTAGGTCATAATCCACTGAGCTGGCCTAGTGCGAAATGGCAGACGTTGTCGAACTAGTATCCACTTAACTGGCAAAGCCTTCAAGCCGCTAATAAGACCTCTTAATTGGCTTAATAACTGCCGTCACAAGATAACAGCCTATGCATCCTGTCCTCCGGAGCACAGAGAAACTCAACTATTATTCAACTAGGAGATTTGCTGAATTTCGCAAATCATTCTCAGTAAACCAAGTTACTAAGCAACGTGCATCAATTTATTTTGGGTAGACTCTACACTAGTTAACTGACTGCAGCGCCATCCTGACGGGCTGATTTGTGAATTGAAACCATCCAGGTCGCCACCCAAACGCATACAAAAAAAATCATTATAATCGATCCAGCAGTTTAGGAGAAGTACAATGACATACACACGTACAGTAGAATTATGTATATAAAAATAACGATAATGCAATTTCTTTGTTGATGTATAAAAACTGATCCGCATACACCATAAACAATAAAATTCTCTCAGTCGTTCAGTTCACTCAATGAGATCTTACCAAATTTAAAACCTAATTTCATTAAAATATTAGATATTTTTTACCTCTCCTCTCGCGATGTCTCCTTTTCTCCCGTCTCCGTCTCTTTTCTTCCGCCTCCTGCTTCTTTTTCCGCAATGACTCTAATGTATCTACCTGTTTATTAGTGAACAAAGGTTTTTATTTATACTATGTATATATACTCAGAACACTCAAAAAATAATGTATCAACGAAACGAACTAGCTAACGATACGTTTATTCTATAAAATATTAATCAAAAAAACCAAGATTAGCAATGACCAGTGATCTTAAAAAGTATACCCTTATAGCGGATAAAAAGTATACCCTTATAGTAATAAATATTTCGGATAAATTGGGACACTACGCAGTGTGGTCTCAAACTAAGCAAGGCTAGTTACAGCATTATACATACAAAAAACCCAGACTCAAGAAAAACACAAATGTTTATCCTGTGCGGGAATCGAACTCACGTCTCCAGTTCAGCAGGCAAATCATTACCTACTGGCCCACAGAGGCTGTCTTTTTGCCGTCGCGTCGGATACCTTCTAAATATAACAGCCAGGTTGGTAACATCTGAATGAAGTCATCTATCTCCCTCGCTTATTTAAGCCGCAGAGAAAACTGTCTGTGATAGACAAAGTTTGATATTATAACAATACTGTCAGGCGTGGCACACTCTGAAGTTTAGGTATAAATCCGGCCAGCGGAACCCAAATTTAGTACGTGGTGCGCGCTTGCCGAAATAATATGTGTGAATTCGAAGCGATTGGGCCGAGGCCGCGCGCGCCATTGTCATCATCTCGCGTATATATCGCAACCTTAGACAACGCGAGCGTGCCTGACGCGTAATTTCATTGACCCGAGCGGTTCACTGTTTTATAAGCGGTCATTAATTGCTCATAGGGAACAAATTGGCTTGCACTGGATGACTTTTATGATTTTTTCAGTAGATATTGACATATTTTCTACGGGACACTGTGTGCGCGTAAGAGTATGAGTGCGAGACAGTATTAATTGTCATGTATGAATTAACGCGTATTGAAATCTAATATACATAAGAAACATTGTGTGTCTGTCTATATTATTGTTAACATTTGAAATAGGTATATTATATTAAGACTTTTTTGATGCAGCTTTCTATTTCATGTATTGTATTTATTTAGACCAATTTTATAATCTAAATAACTAACCTTTGCCCGTGGCTCCACTCGCCCTAAATTCGATTATCTTCCCTGTGCACTACATATATAATATCAGTAGCAATGACAAACAAACAAATACTTTCACAAACATAAATTAGTTTGATTTGAACTGTAATCTAAACATTATTTTTTTTCATACCACTAAGGTGACAAACAATCTTACGGTCCCCCTGATGGTAAGCGGTCACCACTTCGGGGTTGAGTTGCGATCAGAAATTAGTTTTGTTTCTAAAAGTAAATTTTATACCATTGCGCTTGCCAGTGAGGAAGTGGGTAGGGCGGCAGCGGCTGGATCAACGCCAGCATTCTTCAGAAACTCGGCAGCACGACGCCGTCGCTCCTGTTGCTTAGCTCGCTCCACTTCCGTATCCGCTTCGCCTACGCAATGCCACATTTTAAAGGTTTTCTTTTCACATTTTATAACATTGTGTGTTTACAATTTATGCGAAACTAGCTTTTGCCCGCAGCGTCACTCGTTATCGGCGCGGGATTTCTATGGCAAGTCCTGTAGCAATACCTTGTTTACGTGGAATTTGCTCATAGTAATTTCTGCAAGAACTTTTGAATTATTCGATGTCCTTCTCCATATCTAACTGTCTTTGTGCCATAGATCAGGTCCATTGGTTCATCCGCAGTGACGTTTATTAACAAACAACAGATCTTTATAAACATATATTATCTTAGATATAGTGGAAATATAATTCAGCAAATGTATTTTTGGTATTTATTTAGAAAGTGTTTTTTGGTTTTTATCAGGTTTTAAAAGTTATTTAGGTATAAACACGATGAATGATCAAATTTTGGATGTGCCATGATACAAATTTTGTAAGTTACATGAATGAACTGTTAGCAACAGTAGTAAAAAAGTGCGATTCAATTTGCGTACCGAGGGTCCCTATTTCACGAGCCCGACTCGCACTTGGAACGGAATTTATTATTTGTTGTTTAAAGCTTGAAAGTAATAGCGTTTTTATGATAAATCAAATACAACAAAAACCATCTCCATAATTTTTACTTTTTGTTTTTTTTCCACTTAGAAAGTCAGCCATAATAACACATTGTCTGTAGAAATTTCAGGCTACTGCCAACTACAGTCTCAGAGATAGTTCTTTAAACGTCAGACTAACAGACCGACAGGCAGCGACGGTTTAGTAACAGGGCTCCGTTGGCACCCTTTGGGTAGTGAACCCAAAAAAATGTATCATTGGAAAGAAATTACATAGTAAGTTACCTTTGGAATCTGACTGGTCTCCTGTCAAATCAATCAAATCATCAGAATTGTCTTCTAAAGATATTATTTCAGTCTCTAATTCGTCTTTACTATATTTCATTCTTTTCTTCTCTTTTTCTATTTCTCTGTCTCTTTTCTTTTCTTTTTCTACGCCCTTCTCAGATTTTCTAGACTCTCTACCTTCAGACTTGTATTCTTTTTTTCTATCTCGATGTTTCCTCTTTTCTTTTCTGCGCTCAGGATCTTTGTCTTTCTTCTTTGCTTCTCTTTTATCTGGAGTATCAAATTTCTCTTTTTTATCTTCTCTACTTTCTGAATCAATCATTACTTTTTCCTCAGATTTTGAATTAATCTTTTCTTCAATGGGCTCTGTTTTCGGTGTTTCCAATATTTTAGCCGTAACAGAGGGCACTGCTTTTGTTAAAACATTTGGTACAACACTTGGTACTGGTTTGGTTATAACAGTTTTGTTAGATTCTTCACTTGAAACTACTTTTGGTATAGGTTTAGAACCAGAATCAAAAGTTTTTACAATAGACGTATTGTTATCCGGTGCTTCTAATTTATAAACAATAACTGGAGGCAAATTTGTGGATGGAAATACTTGAACAATGCTAGTTTTGACTGCGTCTTTTGATTCTACAGAATTTTCTGCTTCTTTTTCAGTCTGTTTGTCTTCTGATTCCTCATCAGTGCTGGACTCATAAGGCAGTGCTGGTTTTGGTAATATAGGGTCTGGTTCCTTTAGTTTTTTAATTGAGAATGACACAGGTGCTGTAAAAAAAATAAAATTAATGTTTTTTTTCAAGGATCACTGATCCTATGGTCTGTAGGGTGTTTAAATTGAAATAAGAAAGGGTTTATAATTTACAAAACTTACTAGTATTCTTGTTTGTATCATCATGCTCTACCCCATTAATTTCAAGTCCTCTTTTCTGGTGCATCAGTCTTTTATAAAACGCGTGATATTCATTATCGGGCTCTAAGAACTTAAGCCTAAGGTCGTTCTTTGCTCGCACAATTTCTGCAAACTCATCGCCATTCCGTGCGACGTACGCCGCCATCTTGTCGATGACAATTCTAACGTCGTTCGGCGGTATTGCTATAACTGGTTTTTCTTTGCTATCCGTTGATGATGCGTCGTCGCAATCTATGAATAATAAAATAATTATTTAAGTATATTATAATAATATAAGTCATCAAGTAATCTAATCAATACAGTAATTCTCTGCCGAAAAACCTATGTAACATCATTTTCTTTTCATAAACTATTAGTGGAGGTACCATACATCATAAAACCACAAAAAACAGTTTTAGGGGAATGCCGCTTACACGAAACTTGTGTTCAAATTAAATCTGCTTCCAAGTTTTTCAGATATCTGTTATTGAATTCTCATGCTACAAAACCCTAAGTTAAAATGTTTCGTCCTATTGACGGGTAAGGCGAAACCCAACTATGATAAAAATAAAATCTTAAGACAGATGACTATTACTTGCTTTAAATAATGTTATTTGTTTGACTTACGAGAACCACGTCTAGCTGTCCTAATGTCCTCTAAGGGGACCTAAGAGAGCCTATTAAGTAGCAAAAAAGACAGAATTTAAAACCTTAAATTAAAATACAAATGGTAGAAATTACTTCCCTGTTGTGTAATGTGGTCTAAGAACTTAGGACTAAGAAGCTTTTCATAGGTTATTTTATGCATAGACATTGACAACGATTTGACAAATAGTAGTGTTGCCAGAAAACGCTTTGTTTGTGCAGCGAAACATAAGTCTTAACTAGTTTTTTCATAAATAAGAACAATAAGCAAAATAAGGCCAGTCCAATTCACTTTTTAATTATTACCTGATATATCACTATCACTGTCACTATTGTAATTCTTCATAAGACTGAGTCCCGTGGACTTAGTCGGTGACACAAGAGTAGGGTCTTTCTTCACTGGTGGAGGCTGCGGTTGCACTGTCTGGGATGCCATGTACTGCTGATAGTAAGCTGCGTACTGCTGGTGGTAAGTTTGAGCTTGGATCGCTTTAGCAACGTCTTCTAGAATTAAGTAGAGGTGTGAGAACTAATAAATTGGTTCTTTTTGTATATCAGCTCATGTGCATATGTGACGTCAGAAAGGCGACTAGTTTCCATTAAAATACGTTTGCTATTTTGTCAGAAATCCATACTAATATTAGAAATGCGCAAGTAACTCTGTCTGTCTGTAACCTCTTCACACTTAAACCGCTGTCCCAATTAAGATGAAATTGGAGATAGTTTGTCCCGAGAAAGGTCACTTGAAATCGTCAAGTGTGAGTCAGATTTTTTTTCTATAATTAAAAAGCTGTCGCTGAAATCCTACACCGATAACCGAATTTAGGGCAAATTTGTTATGGAGATAGTTTGATTCCTGGGGAAGTATATAGGCTACTTGAAAACGTCAATTGTAAGTCGGTTTTTGTTTCTGTAATTGAGAAGTTGACGTGGAAATCCTACACCGATAACTGAATTTAGGGCGGGTGAAACCGGGGGCAAAAGCTATAGGATATATTTTTCTGTAAAACTGTGTGTGCTACTAACGTAGTGTACTTACGTCAAGCGTTCGTTTTATTAACAACCAATTATTTTATTAGTAACGTTTCAAAGCTACACAAACGGTAGATGTCAATAGCTTTAGTTATCAAAAGTGTGAAAAGTAAAAACGTGGGAACTCTTTATCCCGAAACGAACACTCTCATAATCTCACACACACTCGTAATCTCACCGGAATATTACAGAAACAATTTATAAAGCTCAATTATTTTGGGTTTTATTGTTTGTTTATTTCATTTTGCAAGAGGAGCCTTTGGCCTCTTAGCATTCGTTTATCGGAACATTATCCGAAGCAACTTCGGACGTGGTCAGTCATTGGATGGATGGGTCACCACCTTACCACGTGCTGGTAAATTTTTCTGAGCTTTTGCTTCGGAGGGCACATTTAACAGTCGATCCTGCCTGTCGGTGCTGTCACGTAACAGCAGTCGTTAAGTAAGAGGCCATGTAGGCGGCTTGAAAATTTTAATAATCGAGTGGCCACTACCTCGACAACGTCTGCTAATTCGCACTGGTCCAGGAAGGTGGACTATGGCCCAAGCCTTCTTTCTCTAACGGGCAGCCAGTACCCCTGTAGTCGAAACAAACAACGGCTGAGACAAGTTAGAGGATATTACCGATGTCCAGGCGATACGTAGAAACATGGGAGTCCCTTGAAAACATCTCAACTGTAAATAAAACAAAATGTCTTACCATGATTGGCACCTTCAGCCCTATTATACATGACAGGAGCCCGAGATATTTCCGCCGTGGTCCGAAGAGGCAGAGGCTCCGTGCCAGGAGGCGCTACTTCCCCAGGCGCTAATACCGGAGTATAAGGCTCGTCGAGGGTGGCCTCTCCACGCATTTTGGACACCAACATTGTGTAGTCACAATCAGCGGACGGTTTGTAGGGTATACTTGGAATTGAAGGTGCCTAGAAAATAAAATGTTGAGGCTCATAACCCAACTAACCCAAGTTATTAAGTCACTTTATTATCAAAATAAACATATGAAATCTCTCACTTACCAATTCAATGATGGTGTTAGCCAAACTAGGATGAAGATATTCATCGTTTTCCGGAAGTTTCTCTGGAAACAATTACAATACGTAAAAATATATTATGTTTAATCGTTTCTTGCTAACACAAGTCTCTAAGAAACTCATGCTGTCTGAAACTAAAGGATTTTTGTTGATCTTCATGTTCAAAAAGCTAGTGCTCGCGGCTTTGTCCGCGACATATTCTGCTATTCTTGTGGATTCCTACGGCAACTCCTTTATTGTGTATAGTAAGGAAGTTGCCATAATAAGCTTTTACTATAGAAAGTCAGTTATAGTTATTTCTGTGAGATATTTTGAATTTTCCAGTATAATATGCAATGCTATGCTAATTCAGAGTATAAGCTATCTCCATACCAAATTTTAACCAAATTGGTTCTTGCTGTAGCGTCAGGTAGTAACAAATATACTCACAAACTCTCGCATTTATTACATTAGAAGAATTTGCGAAATTCACTAAATACTGTAACTTCTGTATGCTAGTTGTAGTATTTACTTGACTCGGCTTAAATAACCTGTCTATTTATTTGTATTATGTTGGGTCCAGTTTCTACTATTTTTAATGATATTTGAAAAATCCTGGACAAAAATTAAAAGGTTATCTGATTTTGATAAAATTTAACTATGCCCGCCAGATAGTGAATGGTACGTAGCCTGAATACCAGAGATATTACTTGCATGTTGCCCACCCTTTAAGATATAATCACTTCCTTCTTGAAGAACACCATACTGATATCTATATAGAGAGAACCTCCAAATTACATATAATGAATTAATTCACATATTTTAGGGAGAAAGCACTCCGAATCTGTACTGTGCAAGACCATTTATTTATTTATTTGTAAGACTAAAAGTAGTAAGTAAGCTAGGTAATGCATTATTAAAAAAACATTAACCTCACAATTAGTATCTGCATGGTTACTAATTAAGTACGAACGGTAAAAATGCCAAAACTTAACAATTATAGTATTGTTAATTATAGACACACATTTAATATTACACAAGCATAAACAGAAATATTATTAAAATTTGCTCTCAAATCATCATTAAACTAATTAAGATTGGTAACTGCTTTTTTGAATTTAACTTTAAAAATAATTAGGCAAATGAAGTTAGGTTTAACTGACAACGGCTAACTAACCAAGACAACCATTAATCAAACAATTACCTTCAACTTCAACTTTTTTCTCTGGCCACTTCCCTGCCTTCACCAATCCTATCAGAGCTGTATAATATGGATGCAATGTGGAGTCTCTGTTAAGGAATTTAAACTGGGGATTGTCCTGTTGTTTGGCTTTGATTAGGATCTCCATCTGAGCACCTTGCGTTGCAATGAACTTGGCTGTCTTCTCAATTATAGCATTCTGTTTCTGAGTCTCAGGCTATAAAAAAATATATTTTTATACCTAATAAATAAATATATTAGGTTCTTAATTATTGTTCACCTTACAAGTAGATTAGCGGTTCAAGCGGCTTAAATGCCGAGAATACCTAAACATAAGTAGCTCAAAAATGTTAGTAGTATTCATTTGAGGCGCCTGGATTCGATCACTGCTGAAGACAAACATGAACATAATAAGCATTTGTGAGTCGGGATTTTAATGTATTTACAACAATAAATGTCTTTGTATCTGGTGTCTGCAGGTATCCATAGTACGGTTAAGATTTCTTTTGTTCCAGATGGCACTGTGTGTATATAATATTGAGGTAGTATGTAACATTCATGCAAATTTACTCAATTTATACATATATTATAAATGCGACAGGGTATTAGTTAGTTTGTCCTTTCTTCACTTCACAATGGAGCATTTGGCACAGATACCTGAAGAGACATAGGCTACTGTTTATCCCAGGAAATTAAAATAAAACGCACAGGGATAACTGTAACAGAACTATAGCTTGCTATAACAAACTTTCTCACTTTAATCAACAAGTTGCCGTAGAAATCTCACACCGTTAATTGAATTAAGCATAGCCTGAGCCACTGGCAAAAGCTAGTTAATATATACAAAAAAAAAAAAATAATACCAGGATCATATCAGAAGGTAGAAGTGCTTCAAATGAAGGTGTAGGCTCAAACGGTTCATCAACTTCAACTGGCTGAGGTATTTCTGCAGTTTGTTGTGGGGTATCGTAATTAAAGCCAACCTGACCATAACCTGCTGCATGAAAACGCTTCAGCTCTTCCTCTGAAACATGGAAAAAAGGGGACATATAAATCATCTTTTTTGTTCTGAACTGTCTACTCCAGTTGTTTGATGCAGCTATTACTGCTTTACCGGTCTTTTGGGGTGAAAATTTGAAGGGGGGAGTCTCGGCTTGGGTTGTCGCTCTTAGGGTCGTCCCTTCGACCAGCGTGAGCCTCGAACCCGAAGGTAAGTCAGTGCCAATCCTTTAAGGACAAACTATATGCACAATTAAAATATATAACTAACTATTGGGAGATAATAAAGCAAACCCCAACAGTAACAAGTCACTACGAAAATTATAAGTTTTTATAAAGATCCCTTCCCAAATTTATTTTCAAAGACTTTTTCAAATTTTTGGATCAAATAGTTTTCGGAACACAATTTTTTAATTTTTTTAAGATTTGGATAGCTTCCAAGTTAAAAAAATTACTAACAAAATACAGATTTATATAAACAAGGTAACTTAAAATCCAATTGCATTTTTTTATCCGTATCAAACAACACCGCACACAATGGGAAATGCAAAATAGAAATTTTATTTGGTTCTATGTACGGAGACCTATGAGATACAAGATATTGTAAAATTTTCAAAACCACCAAGTTATAAGTCTGTGATATATAAATGGAGGGATGAACATGACAAAACTATAGGGGTTCTGTTTTTGCTACTTGACCACCAACCTGAAAAGAGCAGAAGTCAAATGGGTTTACAATCAAAGAACATAAATACACCTACATAACAACTAAACATAACGTGTACAAACGAATTGAAAACCTTATATTATTATTAAAATAAACCTTATATTAAAATTAATTATAAAACAAAAAAATGAAAAGTTTAATTAAATTTTACAAAATTAGGAAAGTTTTGTGATTTGTGTTAAGAGCACCTAGACGTTTTTGAACAAGACAGTTTTCTCTGCATTGAAATGGCCAGCGTATCTGTAGGACGACCAGCTTAACGCGTCGGCGACAGTAGTCGACAAGCAGCGTGACCTCCCGTCGTGAGAGCGCGTCGCGTACTGAAGCTTGTAATGTGATGAGCCAAATTATACAAGAAAATCATCGTATAATTTATTTATTTACTGTTCTGCAAGAGTATTTATGTAGCATGTCTTATTTGTTTTTTTAAAACTTCTTATTAATTAGATTTTTTTTTAATAATTAAGTTTATGATTTTATGGCGGTGAGCAACAAAATAAATGTATTATTTTTAATATTCATTTACCAATTTTCAATAATGTGTTCTGCTTACCGTCTAGAATAAAAGACTTATCTTTAAATAAATGTATAATTTGTATTAGTAATTGCAATAGTTGAATAGTAATCTGTGATTGGAATATGTTAAAGTGCCTCATATATTCACTTTCTAAAATATATTTTTTTTTCTTACTAACCTTTATACATTTCTTCTTCATCTTCATCTGTATGCAGAGCCCGATATCTTTCCTCATCACAAAGTTGTTCCACATCCAACTCCGTTTTAGTAAGCTCCACCCGCCAGTCATAGCCCCCAGAAGGGGCTTCATACGCTGTCAGGTCGTGCAGGGCACCTCGGGCATCGTACCTGCCAAAATAACAACTAAGTTATTACCTTGCTTAGCTTCAGGGCCTGTAGCCTACAGTGTTACTACTAGTCTAGTAGACAATTTACTTTAATGATATAAGTGTTTCTTTGGGGTTTTCATTTTAAGTTCTGTCAATTAATTTTAAATTGGCTAAATTGTTCTTTCCTTAGAAAGCAGAATTTTGTTTTAGGGTAGTTAACTTAAGTCTAGTATGATGTATGTGCCACATTAAGTAAATGCACAGTATATTTTTGGATTCAGATAAAAAATTGGGAGATTTGTTTTTTTTTACTGTATTGTATTGTAACTATAACTTTGTACAGGTGAAGTTCATACAATCAAAAGTCTTCAATGATGTTAATTTTAATTAAATTGGCGATAATATTGACTACTACTCAAAGAAAGAAAAATGTGAGCACTTTCTTAGCTTAAATCTGCTGTGTCCCAGGTACGTTATTATTAATATTAAAATGATAGACAAGCAGCATGAGTTACTGGTGTATCTATCTCAAATGATGGAAATGTTCTAGTCCTTTTCAGAACAATATTGTTCACTTAATATGTCACTCTAGTAAGGTCCACACACTTTAATTCTTTAAACCACTTGTCTAGTCTATTTTTATATGAGTTGCCTGAAACTATGTTGGCTGGCTATCTGTGGCCAAGTTTCCACAACGCGATTACTCAAGAAGTGGTGCGAAGATTGGTTGCGAATGTGAAGCGCGTGATAGTGAGATGGTGTCTTCTTGAGTGTCCACAAGTGTTTCTATCCTTCAAGACAAAAATATTACGCATGTTAGGTAGGTTGTACTTGATTCTCAGGATTTTATACGTCTGGATTAGATCATCCTTCAAACATCTATCCTGTAATGTTGGTAGCTTTATATCAAGCCTCTCTTCATTTGATTCCTTTTTTAGGCCAAAATGTAACTTAGTAGCCTTCCTTTGAACAGTTTCTAAGAGAGTGATGTCCTTTGCAAAGTATGGACTCCATACCTGAAATGCATACTCAAACAAAGGTCTTACATAAGTCTTGTATATTTTTATAAATGTTTTTATGTTGATGTACTGATAGGATATCTGTGTCACATAACGAAACGAAACAAGTAAGCTTTGCACAAGTGCACTAATATGATCAGCTCATTTTAAATTGCTTGTTATTAATATCCCCAAATCCTTCTGAAAGTTCACTAAAGAAATTGAAGTACCATCAAACCAATATGTTAGACAGGGGTTGTTGCTCCCTAAGTCAGCACTGTAGGTGTCTTGCTTGCATTAAGTTTAATTATCCACTGTTGAGTCCATTCATGTAAACGATAAATTATGTTAGACAGGGGTTATTGCTCCCTAAGTCAGCACTGTAGGTGTCTTGTTTGCACTAAGTTTTATTATCCACTGTTGAGTCCATTTATGTAAACGATCAATGTCATTCTGTAGCTGTCCTGATTGTGTCAGTGGGTAAACAAAAAAAATTCAAAATCATCTGCGAAAATATTAGTTTGTTATCTTAGCAAAGTAATCAGATCAGTGACAAAAATGCCAAATAAAGGAAGAGCAAGCATACTTCCTTGCGGGACTTCAATGACCACTACTTTTGTCTGTGATAGGGTTTTTCTTTAATTCTTATCTGGAATGTGCATTGAGTAAGGTATTTCTTAATCCATTTTAAAAGTTTACCCCTGATTCCAAAATGCTCCAATTTTACTAATAGCCACTGGTGAGGTACTTTGTCAAAAGCCCATTCAAAATCAAAATATACTACGGTCCAGTTCCCTAGTCCAAGCATGCACAGAGGAGATAAGATTTGTAACGGTTGATCACATTTGTACAAAGCCATGTTGATGAATAGATATGACATTTTCTCTGTTGAAAAACCATTTTAGTTCATTCACTATTATCCTCTTCATGCATTTGCAAATAATACATGTCAAGCTAATAGGTCTACTTTAGCGTCGCAGTACATATATGAAAATATTTTATATGTACATAAAAATATCAATAGTTTCAGTAAAAAAAAGTGATGTTCACAAAGTAAATACTCAAAGTAAAAATAAGCTGTTGGTGCATGATACACATCTACACAAAATTAATTACTCTTTTATGGGGGCATTGTATACACTTTTACAACAAAGTTCCCATTAATATTCAAAAGCTATCAATAAGTAAATTTAGATTATTTATCAAACAACTACTTAGTAAAAAAGCATACTAAAATATTTCAGACTATGTAAATGATAAAAATCCATGAGTCCCATGATGCTCAATTACAGGATGCATAGATAAACCAAATTAAAATGGAAATAATATAAAATTGTTTGGCTTAAATTTTTTATTTAAGACATTGATAGTATATGTAGTTTTTAAGATTTTTTTAAAAGAGTAATTACCGAGTTTCTTGCCTGATTCTTCTTGATAGAAATCAACAAATGAGTTCAAAAAATAGTATTTCATGACTTTGACGATTCAAAAGTGATTGTTAAATCCTAATTTGAATATATAAATTTTGACTTTGACTTTTTTGACTTCGACTTTGGACTTAGATGGGTCCATCCAGGCTCCACTCTTATACACTGGTGTCACAATTGCTTGCTTGCAAACCTGAAGCAACTTAGCTGTTTTGAAAGATAGTTTCATGAGATCACATAGTACAGGTAAAAGTATAGTAGGGTCATTTATCAAAATACAACTAGGAATGTTAAGAGGGCCTGAGGCTGATTCACTGTCAAATCCTCTAAAGAGTTCTCCAAACACCCTAGATTACTAATCATTAGATAGATATACCTAACATATAATATGCTTTTTAAAATACAATGAAAAAGGATTTAGCTATATCAGCAGGTTCAGTAACTGGATTAGCTTAGGTATCAATAAACACTGGTGTGATGCAAACTTTCGCTGTGGTTGCTTTTCTTATGTGGGAATTAATACCTTTTTGACTTTAGTGAGAATATTGGCCTCTAAATTTAATTCAGTCACACTTTTATTGTTGGTCATTTTATACTTTTCATAGTCATCTCTGCTGCTGGTTAACAAGTATACTTTCCATAATTTACTTTGTTCTTCTATCAAACGCAAAATGGTATCATCATTAATCAATGTAATGCAATATAGATCTATAACACATAGCATTATTAACAACTATTTTTTTTTCCCTCTTAATGTAGATCTAAAGCACTGAATGCCGTGGTGGCTTATTTGGGAGTAATTCTCACAGCTAAGCTAATATGTACTAATTGAATATGCACTTGTGTTTGGGTCTCCCTTTAACTTTTTAATGTTTCAGTGGAAGCATAGAATAAAATTACTAAATGCATTTTAGTTAATAAAGTAATAAAAAATGTGCTGAATAAGCCATTAGTTTATTTTGAATTTTATGTCATTAAAAAATTCAGTACCTTTGTACAAAACTCTTGTCCCTCAATCATAGACTTACATTGATAGCAAAAAATAAAATTATTTGTTTTATATCCTAAATTATTAAATTTTTTGTATACATCAATTCCTGAAATTTCACTTATAACACACATTAAGTGACAAAATTGGAGCCTGTTGCTTTAACATACCCTAATGTCCAGGGGCATTAGATGGGCATTGCCAACCGTTAAAAAATTACTACCTTCTTGATGAACTCTATACTGTGGTACCTAGAGAAAACCTCCACAGGGAACTTCTTCCTAAACCTTAGCATTTGCAAAAATAAGTAACTGTCTCAGTCAGAAGACATCAACTGCTGGGTGGGTACCTTCCAATGTGTCTATCGAAAACTTTTGTTACCCAGTGGTTATCAGTTCAGCAAGCGATGTGGCCTGCCCTTAGATTAAATATTTAAGCAGGAGGAAGTACACCTCTGAAACTGCCTGATTGAGGTTCAAAGGTGAATTAAAAAATTCTGACTAAGAAAAATATTGAATATTTACTAAATATTTTTCAACTATTATTAGTACAACCTACTGGACTAAATCTTCCTTGACAGAGAAAATTTCAGATGGCGCAGTATCCTAAACTTAGATTGGTGTTTGATCTCATTTCACTCTAAGGCTGCATACCAGAATGCAATGAGGAAATTGATATGGTTTGAGAATGCCCAGCACAGTTTAACTATCATTCCCCAAAAAGTGGAAAATCAACTTTACCAGACAATGACCACTCAGCAGTGAATTGGAGCATAGGCTAAAAGTGCTCTCTAGTGACGAATAAATTCACACAATTTATATTTGAAGATAAACATCACCTGCACAAAGTATAGAGTATAAGTAAAACAATTTATGTGGAATTTGTTGTATATACTAAACATATCTTAAAAATAATAAAGGTTATAAAAACAACAGTAGTTTGAAAACACTTTATTATAATATATACGCAATACCGTTTCAAGTAGGTAATACATACCACCGAAGCCCATCACCCTTATATTCATTTTAATGATGCTCTGACCCATCGCGCGGGCCTGCTGCACATCTCTCGCACTGCAAAGCTTCATATCCTCTGCGAAAATCTTAATATTCTCCAAAATTTAATAGTGTCTGATAATTGGCAATCAAATTTAAAACTTTTAGTCACAGTTAGCAGTCTTAGATTAAAAAACGTATCGAACCTGTCGATTTTCAATGTTTCATCCCCCATCCATGGAATGAGGTGCTTTCCTTGATCAACGTGTAGGGCTTTATCATCATCCCTGAACAGTTTGCACGAGTAGCCGAATACGAATAACTCTTCTTTCTTCTCCTTGAAATCATTTTTTCTTAAAATGCCAGATTCGTTAGAATTTCCTGTCCACTTCACGGACATTTTAATAGTTTTAAAATTCTGCAACAATTTTGTTTTAGAAGAAGACCACAAGAAGAAAACTCATTGAAAATAAAACCATAGAGTATACTAATAATACCACCGATTAAAGAGAGATATCAGGCGCGGCGTTCCTTTTAAATAGCGTTGATATTTATTAGCGAAATCTCATTTCTGCACAAAGTACCCGTTTCCACAGATATACATATAGTTTACTTTGTGAGTGCAGCTAATAATTCTAGGGGCTCTATAATAAGAAAAACGAAACACGTAGTGCGTCATTTTATCAGTTTTACAGTATATTTTTTACTATACCGTTAAGGTGGCAAACAAGCTTACGGTCCGCCATATGGTAAGCGGTCATCGTAGCCTATGGACGCTTGCAACACCAAGGGTATCACTCGTTGCCGACCCTTCAGAAATCTAATAACCGCTTTCTTGAAGAACCCCATACTATAGACCTCAGAGAAAACCTTGGCAGGGAGCTCATTCCACAACCCAAGCGTTCACTTGACGAAGTTTCTCTGAAACCGCACTGAACGCGACCATTTCAGTTCTAAGATTTGAGAATGGATTCCCTGGCAATGGCGAGCGGTGCAACGGTAGAAAGTAGCCTTGGGCATCATTTCAAACAATTTCTCAGAACAAATCCCATTGTACAAGTGGTAGAACACACACAGGAAGACAAAGTATCTCCTTAGACTTAAGGGCTCGATACGGCAAGTGAGTTTGGAACCGTCAACAATTTTATTACTGTACGAAAAAATAAGCCAATACCAATAAAGGTCACTAAAAAGGAAAAACTAAAAGCTTTTTTAACAACAAGAACCAACTTCAAAAAGACGCACTTAAGGTCAAAATAATTATTTCAAAATGTCTGATCAAAATTACTGTTTAAAGCAGGGTTGCCACCTTTAGCGAAAAAAAATCGGGACGATCGGGCATCCATCCGAGAGAGATACTTACATAATGTTTTTAAAAGCACGTTTACTTTAAACTCAACGAATGTAATTTTTTTGTATGTGTGTGTGTGTGGCACATAATTGTGCTGCGGCACAGATTACTTAATAGGCTGCGCGCGCGGGAGGAGGCGAAGACGAACGCGGTACATGCGGCGCACGGTAGATGGCGCGGTGGCGCGTGACTGGGTTAAGTACCCGTGAATGAATTGATTGAGGCTATCGCATATTGTCAAAGATCGGGACAAAATCGATAGGCCGTCGGGACGCGGGACAATGTCTGCGAAATCGGGACTGTCCCGGCAAAATCGGGACGGGTGGCAACTCTGGTTTGAAGTTGGTTTCGTGCAAGTGAAGTGTGTTATAAACTTTTAGAGAGATAGACACCAACTTCATACTGTAAATTTGATCAAACATGTTATTAACATCTGGATAGAACGTCAACATTTCGAAATGTGAAATCTGTTTAGTGATCTGTTCTGTCATACCTACCGAGTCCTATTGCCTCTTTCAGCTTCAAAGCGATTTTTGAGTCTTGTTCGTTTTACCTTTATTCATACCTTTATTATTTTCCTTCTACATTTTAGTTATTTTTTCTCACATTCTTCTTTTTTTAAACAACGCTTAAATAAGTTTCACCTGTTTGGGTCAAATCTTGCAATTATAATTTTAATCCGTTCCTGAACAGTTAGAACGTTCAAATTTTCTGGGAAGCTCTGAACTCAGTGTCAATACAATAATGAAAATAATCATTAATATTTACTACTATTTTGAAAATTTTAACTTTGTATGGAAATTTAGATCACAAAATAGTACCTAGTTCTAACAGTGCCACCTATATGAAATGGGTTAAGTAACGTGATTATGAGTTGTGCACAATTTAAATGAACCGTAGGAAATATTGTTTCATGTTGTTGCTAGGTGGAGTAATGAATTTACTATTGAATGATTAAGGATATTGCTACTGATAAGTTTATGCTCGAACAAAGTTTTACTTATCAAGACTAAAAATTATAAAATAAAAAATATTTAAAAACCACGCTTACATCATATAAACTAAAAAGTAGAAAATAAATCCCCATACATCACAAAGCAATAAAATAGCATGCCCATTATTTTTTGCTCCGTGATGCATAAGGTTCTACTTTTTTACACCTCTTTGCTTTTTAAAGTTAAGAGACGACAGACATATTATAATGAATTAAATAATGCCCTTTCTAAAATTGTAAATTGGTTTAACGCTAATAATTTGTTACTTAATAAAAAAAAACCCAATGTATTAAATTTACATTACCAAATGTTAGTCAGAGACAGACATGTATTAATATTCATGGCGAGCAATTAAAACTTGTTAATTCAACAGTCTTTCTTGGCATAACGCTGGACTCCAAACTTCAATGGGGTCCTCATATTCATAACCTAGCCAAAAAACTTAGCTTTGCTGTGTATGCGATCAAGAAAATAAGACAATTGACCGATGTCGACACTGCAAAAATAGTATATTTTAGCTATTTCCATAGTTTAATAACATATGGTATCCTATTGTGGGGTAGCGCTGCTGATATAAATACAATATTTTTGTTACAAAAAAGGACAGTTCGTGCTATTTATAAATTAGGATCTAGGATATCTCTGAGGGATAGGTTTAAGGAAGTAAAAATTTTAACTTTAGTGTCGCAGTACATATATGAAAATCTTTTATATGTACATCAAAATATCAATAGTTTCAGCAAGAAAAGTGACTTTCACAAAGTAAATACTAGAAGTAAAAATAAGCTGTTGGTGCATGATACACGTCTACACAAAATAAGTAACTCTTTTATGGGGCAATGTATACATTTTTACAACAAAGTTCCCAATAAAATTCAAAATCTATCAATAAGTAAATATAAATCTTTTATCAAGCAGGTTCTTTGTAAAAAGGCATACTACAATATTTCAGACTATGTAAATGATAAAAATCCTTGGGACTGATGATGCTCAATTACAGGATGCATAGGTAAACCAAATTAAAATGGAAATAACATAAAATTGTACGGCTAAAATTTTTATTACTTAAAACATTAATTGTATTTTTAGTTTATTTGTATTATTGATAGTGTTTTTAAAAGAGTAACTATCGAGTTTCTTTCCGGATTCTTCTCGGTAGAAATCAACAACATTGTGAACCGGCGGGAAGGTGGGAGGGTTCAAAAAATAATATTTTAAAACTTTGACGATTCAAAAGTGATTGCAAAATCCTTATTTGAATAAACCATTGTGACTTTGACTTTACCTTGGTAGTTAATTTTTTATAAGCGTGGTTTTTTATAATATTTTTCCTTGGTTATTTGTAGTGTTATTGTTATGTAATTTTTGTGAAATCTAAAGATTGTACTCATAAATTTATTTTGCACACCAGTTAAAATAGTGAAATTTGTATGGACCTAAGATTCATGAAATCTTTGACGAACCCATAGTCGATGCAAATAAAGACCAACTATGCTAAATTCTATTAATATATAAATACAATTTCTTTTTTATTCACACACACTCAACTCATATACATCAGAACAAAATATTTGTTTGTAGGTAGAGCTTACTTCATCTTGAAAAAGCACTACCTCAAAATGATATTCTTTCCAATTTAACAAAACCAAAGTGTTCACACAGCAACAAAACTCTTTTATTAAAAAGAAAGATAGCACTGCACTTTATACACATAAACTGATATTGACACATAGATTGGATAACAATTATGCAAAAACAATATGTATATATGTCGCAGGCAAATCGTTTAATCCGCCGTTTTATAATATGCCTAGACAGATCGTAAAGTATGGAATAGAAATTATCATATAACTGAACAGATTATTATATGAAGCTTGGCTGGAACGCTCCGCTCGCTTCGCTCGCTCCGCATCTACGTTTACAAAAGGAAAACTGAACCTAACCTAACATATATGACTTATACGGTGCAATTTCTGTTCCTTTTGTTTCCATAGTTTACGATTTGCCTAGGCATATTATAAAACGGCGGATTATACGATTTGCCTGCGACATATATAAAAGTACAGTGACTGACTTACTGACTGACTGATATTTAAACGCACTGTACAAACTACTGACTTGAACGATCCTGTCAAAATGGCTAAAAACTAAAAACTACACACCCTCAAACACACACACACACACACACACACACACACCAACGTCACGCGCTCTTATAATCTTATATATTTACTATTGATTCATTATTTCGTAATAAATATTCTTAGGTCCTTAGTTTTAGTGGTAACATACATTATTAGCTACTTTACTAATCGGCAACTTGTTGCATAGAACGAGTTACAAGTACAAGTCATCAATAACATAGGGCATTACCCTCCAATATAATTTTACCTTACTTTACTTTTACTGGTAACTAAGAAGGTCATTTTTAATGTTTTGACATCTATAGTATCTGTTATTAATTTTATGTTATGTAATATTTTGTATTTTTTGTCGTTACCTCACACAATATGTTACATTACTATTTAACTAATAAGTATTCTTAATGTAAACAATGTACTTTTTTGAAATTAAACGAATTATAACTGACTTGTCAAACGTAAACGAATACTAAGGAATGTTTTTGCAAAATTCATACTCGAAGGTGGGAAAATTGGGCTTGTATGGAAATTTTGAAGTTTCGTTTTGATTAGTATGTAGCTTTCAGTTCAAAAACTAAAATTGATGTGTTTCACCGTTTTTAAAAAAAAGTCCCATAGAGGGGTTTAATGTGGGTTGGAGTTTAGTATGGAAATCCGTCATTTTTGTTGCTTATTGTAGTTTTATGCTATTTGATATTCTAGTATTTGGCATAAGTTTAAAGTAAGATTGATGTGTTTAACCGTTTTTTGAATAGCGGACAGAATGAGAAATGAAAATTTGTATGAGAATTCCGACATTTTTCTAGGTGAAACCAAAAACAGTTAAAAGCTTTCTTTTTGTCAAAAGTCCACGCTGGTAAAGTTGCGGAAATAAGCTGATACGATATAAGATCCAACCACCAATCCAGAGTGTGTATTCAAATAATGCAGGTCAGTGCTCATGGCGTGTTTTAAATGACCACGCAAAACAATCAGCTATGATATATGAAATGTGTGTAATAGCAAAAATTAATTTTTTTATCATTACATAAAAATACGTAACCATTTTGTCAATAATGGAATTACACGGGTTCCCATTTTTACAATACAATTTAAGGGCGTTTTTGAATTTAAACACTAACCACTACTTGGTAGACCATTTTCACCTTCGTGTGCAGTTTCCAAAAAATACTGGCAAGTAGTCATCGTGAATTCCCCAGCAGAAATCAGCTAAAATTACTGGCTTACTTGCCACATTTATTATACATAAGCCTTTTCTTTGGGGAAATTGCTCTCCATGGCATCAGATTTTCTGGGTCAAAATCTGAATATGACAAAAGTCTTATGGGTAGTGCATGTTGTATACGAGTTGTTAATAAAAAGAAAGGAGTTGCGGCTCTAATTGTAATCCGGGGTATCTCAGTACTCAAAAAGAGTTTTACAAAATACTTAACGTTTTGAGATCAGTGCAATCCGAACGAAACATTTTCATTTCTTTCTTTCCTAGGAAGTACTACTAAGAATCTCAAAGTTGATATAACTATAATCACCTGTAACGTAAACCAAAAACTGGTCTTACGAAAAAAGTTACAAAGGGCGGATTTTAATTAAGGCAACATAATTACCCATGCTCTTCTTTCTTTACTTAACAACTTAGATTTGGTTTTCAAAGAATAATCTATTTGTAAGCCAAGTTTGAATATTTGTATTGTAAAAAAATATTTTTAGAAAATTTGTATGTTTTTGGAAACTTGTAAATAATTTTATGTTTTAGTGACATTTATTAAGGCCATCTCTAAAATATGCACCCAGGGTCCATAAAAAGATGCTTCCCAAGTTCTTCATTCTATGTCAATAATAGGTGGAACAAAAGATTTTTGACTAATTACCTTCGAATATTGTCCCCTCTCAGTTTCTTTCATATAAAAGAGGAACTAATACTTAAACACTCACACATACATAATTAATCATAGATTATTATTTTTACACACAAATGCAAACTATAATTTTTATTGCTTTCCACCCACTGTGTGGCGCCTCGTATGAGCAAATAGACGATGTCAGAGCGGTCCTTTGATCAGCTTTTCCTTTTTATTCCACTATCGCATTTTGAGCTCGTTCAGGCGTTCAGTTTTAACATGTCTATGGTCCGTCACTATCCGAACGCAACTCTATCACATTTGTACAACAACCGTTTTTTGGTCTGGCAACTGATTAAAACCTTGCTAAATAAAATATGTGGTAGGTAGAACCAAATCTGTCAATTTATGGTTTCAACAAAATTTGGTCACATAATAAAGAAAAAAAAATGTTTCAAAAGGCATATGGCGGACGTTTTATATATTTTTGCACCGAACGAAAACTGATAAATTCTTTTAGTTATGAGTATCTTGTGACCGCTAGAGCATATTTGTTGAAATTAAATTATTTTAACGTTAGTTTGTAATGTGTAAATAAATTTATTATACATTGAGTCTTGTAAATATCGTAGTATTTTTGTGCGTGGACGTGTTATTCGTACCTATTTATTGTTAGTGAAAAAGTCTGTGATATAAACAATACGTAGGCATAAAGTATTTTGTAAATATTGTACAGTTATTTTCATATTATCCTAATTATTTTAATTTGAGAAAAGACTGAAAGATTGTACTGAGTGAGAAGCGTAAGCTAGGTATGTCAGCTGTGAATCTATTGTCTTCATTGAAAGAAAAACCAATCGACGATAGCCAGAATGATGGCTACAATCGTGCAGGTATGTAATCGCTTTATATTTTTGTTGTATTTTTGGTAGTAGGAGTGAAGTAGTTGTAATTATACTCATAATTCTTTTATATCAACTTTTGTCAAATATTGTCCAATAAGAAACCTGTGCAGGTAAAGTAGGTCACAGTTCAGAATAAAGTATAGCAATTTGAGCTGTCTTTCAGAATTAAACAAGGAGGTTGGAGTTTTCTAAGCCTTTTTTTTTTGGAACACCCAGATCTTAGTAATCCTTAATGTCAACAATTAAGTTGCATTATTAATACCATCTGGGATTGTGTAAAAATTTACTTTCAAACTCTTTAAATTAAAATTTGACTTTACCACGCAAGTATTACCTGAAATGAGTCAAAGCGAATTGTAACATAGCCTTGATAACTAGAAATTAATTCCTGATTTCTTACAATATGGGTTGTTTTTCATATACCTAAAATTATTTCTAATTAAATAAAAAATGGGCATGTCTGGAGTGCGCCAGTGCTTTTTCTTGTTGCTAACTAGTCCCAGTTTTTTTTCCATTTATTTTTGTGTATCCTATATTAATACAGAATTATAATATATTTGATAAGAAATGGTTTGTTTTATTTATATCTTATTAAATCATATTTTTATTTTGTTTGGGGCCCCTAGAGACCCCGTCAATTAACCACGTAATTTTCTTAACACACCCAATGTTCAATTAATGGGAAAGACTTATCAAATTAAGTTATTACTTGAAAATATAGATTATGACTAATAAGGATAAGCAGATGTTAGGATATAACCATCACTCAGTTGTGAAGTTACCGTCACAAGTCTTGCATGCTTACAGTAATGGTACCTACATTGTTGTGGTACAAAAAATTACCTTTATATAGCCATTGTAGTTACTAGCATGACAATTTTATTAAAAAAAAAGTTAGATCTGGGTAAAGAAATACTTACAATTACAAGCAAAGTTTCTAATAAGCAGATACTTAGTGTACTGGAGCCATCAGATCTAAGAAATTACCTAAGAGCAAGTGGTGTTGAATTTGAAGAGATAATTAGTTAAGTAACTCCTTTGTTAGAATTCTTTGAGGAATCTTTCTATTATATAAACAACCCCCAACAGATAATGATGACAGTATAACCATACAAGCAAGAGTGTTATGATTATACATTTTGAACAATGAACTTATTAAAATAAAATGTTGAGACCTTTGTGACAGCCCTAATTTTCATAAACTGACCTCTGAGTTTTCCTGAAACCTCTGCAAAGTGAGAACCTAACATTTTTTTGGGAGACTTTCTACTACAGCATAGAAAAGTGATAAAAAATTAAAATAAACACAAATTTTTAATTTCTATAACTGGAGTAACTCTACCTACCATGAGCATTCTACTTTGCATAGTTTTTTTGCAATGAATTTTTCTTATGTGAGTTTTTTTGAGGTAAAAAATTTTTTAAGTAAAAGAAATCG
Source organism: Apoda limacodes (assembly GCA_946406115.1). NCBI lineage: Eukaryota > Metazoa > Arthropoda > Insecta > Lepidoptera > Limacodidae > Apoda > Apoda limacodes. Next base: position 19,230,308 of record OX291559.1, read on the forward strand.
ATTTTGTGCCCTGGGTGTTCTGCTTAAGATTTAAAAACGTAATTTGCAGTTTTATGCAATAAACAGAAGAACTTTTTTGGGTCAGAAAAACACTGTGGGCCTCTCTGGTCTCTAGGAACCCTGCCTCACTAAATCAAGGTTAGGAACCCTGAATAACATGTAGTGTAATACATGTTTAAGACCTCCTAATTAGGGTATTCTCCTGGGAATTTCTTGTACCAAAAATACCAGGAGTTCCTGCTACTGGGAGAAGTAGCCAGTCCCAGTGCTAAGAAAATAAAAATTTTGTACATAAAGATTCAATTCAATTCACTATATGACTGCAAATGCGTATGTTGTCTGAGATATGTCCTATAATACTCATACTCCATAAAGCAAATTTGCTACACTAACATTACTCGCTATATGGGAAAAAGTTTAAACTAATGTAAACAATCTCATAATTTAATAATTGTCATCTGTTTTTTGTCCTTTATTTAGTATCTACTTATATGAAATTAAAAATATAGTTTTTTACAGCAGATATGGCTCATACAATGTTGAGACGTTATTGTACCTTATGGGTTCTAGTTACTCGTGCTATGCTGACTGTTTAAAATTGACATCTGCTGCCAAAGTAATAGTTTGACAACAGCTGCCACTCATATACCTATAGTCCATTGAAATGTTACAATTTAAGGACAAAATATTGCATTTGCTAGAGGATGCAATTTTATTTTTGGGACATGTCCTACACATTTTAATTAGGTTTTATAGAAGCTTAATTGTAATTGTAATTTTAGTAATGGTTGCAAGGTTTGGTCATGGGTCATCTGGTTCCAAAGCTATTGACTGTAATACAGTGATAATTCTTAATATCAAACGGCTCTTGTATGTACTCTTGCTAAATTGAAATTTGGAAAGTTTATAGTTTGGAACAGACTTTACAAATAAATGCTTGTCCATCCATCAGCCGCACAGCGGTATACTTTTGTTTATGTTGGATATCTTCATTTCTACACATATCCTACTCCGATTAGATACTTTTCCATAGCTAAATGAGTGACTTTTAACTTTGGGATCAGGTCAACTGTTAGTGTTTTCGTTATCGCACTTTAGCCCATAAGCATGATAGGCAAGGCGCATTGATTGAAGACCGCCGCGTTCAAACGTTCTTGCGGTACGAGCGCCGTGAAGACTTGGCTTCACTTACCATTCAATAGTTAAAATACTTTCTTAAGTTTTTTTTTGAAAGCTTTAAGTCCCTTTTTCCCTTTTTTGAGTCCAGAGCCTGCTTTAAGCTCTAAAATTCATAGACTGCTTCCTTATGTGAAATTCAGATTGCAGATGAATTGGGGACCTAACTTTATTTGTTACCAAGTTTATTTGTTCCGGTCAACCTTTTTGTGTTTCTTAACTTTACAGATATATTCAACTATGTTTAGTTGGTTTGTAATAACAGTATTCAACACTCAAGCTGCATTGATATGATAATCACCTTTGTTCATAAAGAGGGGAGCATTCAATTCGTAATTTGATGGAAGGGGTCCCTTTAACAATATTACAGTGTCCTATAAGTATTAGCAGACATTATCTTTGTACTACTCTTGCGACTTTTTTTGCATATTGAGTTGTTTCCTACCGTTATATTTTAAGGGCTATGCTCTTCACAATAGTTTTATGGGCATTAAGGCAAAATCTCTGATGTTGAATTTAAATAGTGTGTACTGTTCTGTGGCAAAAATAGTATTTAATTTAGAGGACACCAGAAGTTATAGATATCTACATATTACAGTTATTTGCTAGCTTTTTGTTACCTTACATCCATTTAATGAATTATGTTTCCACTATAAGAGAGGGTCAGGCTTTATAAAAAAGTTCCACTTCTTTTGTTTTTTTATTTTAATTCCACATCTCATTATTAAAAATAAATTTACTAGTGGACCGTAGGCTTCGCACTGGTGGTTTTTTTTTATTTTATTTTAGTATAAATAAAGAATTAATTTATCTTTATGAATGACATAAGTAGTTTTTTTTTTTAATTACAATTTAATACTTTATCTATCAACCTATTTATATTCTCAAAGTTTTTTCCTCAAAATCAAAATATTCAATGTTGGTTGCGTCCGCTGCGTAGGTAGGGCCGATCCCGGTTTTCTATTAGTACTTTGTTTGTTTAGATTGACATTTTAAATTTGTATTATCTTTTGAATGAAATTTCCGATTTGAATAATTCTAAAAGAAATCTACAGGTATTGCAACAGTCTTAATACAAAATGATTTATTTGGATAAAAAGGGTATGGTATCGCGAAGTTTTTTTATAGATATCGATATGTTCTTTATAATTGTAAAAAATTTTTTTGTTCTATCATCAATAGTTGCGCATGCTAGAAAAACATTTTATTGTAAATATTTTTACACCTTGTGTTATGTTATTGAAGCTTTACCTAGTAATAAATATAGCTTATTTTACTCAGGGATGCTACATTATCCCTGAGTAACATAGGCTATATTCTAATGTCTAGTCTAATGGTGAAAGAATATTTGAAATCAGTCTAGTAGTTTTTGAGTTTATTTGTTACAAACAAAAAACAAATCTTTTCTCTTTATAATATTAGTGGATTACTTCGAATGTAAAGTAATAGCTAGAAAATAAAGCTAGTAAATTACTTTAGTAGTTTTTTATGTGATATAGGTCTGATAAATTGATTTTCAATTTTATGCTTAACAGATATTTTTGTCAAAGAAAAATGAACTCTATTTGAGATCCAAATGGTTGATTTCAGCCAAACGTCCATAAAGGAAAAAAATATGCGCATAGGGACCCTCTTTAGGCTAAGGTATATGCTAGACCGCGAAAATACGCCGTTTTTGTGCAAATTTTGTGGCTAAACTATAGCATCTAAAGCTTTGAAAAAAATATATATTATAAAACTTGCTTTTGTCTAGTGCATTACCTTACTGAATGATTTTCATTTATTGTATTCAATGCAATAAAAAATCTGGAAGTGACCATTGTTGAAACATTTGTGCAAACTTTTAAAGCGTGTTTTGCATTTGCTTGTAATGAAAGTTGGTTAAATAATAAGAATAGCTTGTTATCTAGTGCATAGACTCTAAGTTGTAGCGAAAAGTCAAAAAATGTGACTACAAAACGGTAATAACGTTAAATTCCATACAAAAAATTTAAAGTTTCTAGGCGTCATTACGGTATAAATAACTTAAGAAGTATATAACATATATATATATCATAGTAATGAATATGATATTATCTAATGATTTATAGTACATTAACATACACAACGTTAGAATTACAGAAATTAGCTTTCTGGCCTATATCGCCCTCTTAAGGGGCTATTTCGCGACTCAACATGTGAAGCCAATACAATAAAGGGTTGAATTTGGTCTAAGCCTCTTTCTTCAAGGAGAGGCCTGCGCCCCTGCGTCCCTGCGTATATGCATGGCGGCTGAGGCGAAGCATGGAATCAATCAAAATGTTTTATTCAAATGGGTCACTTAGAACACTTTCGAATCGTCAAGTAAATTAACTATAACTAAATTACAATACTGATTTATTGCGTGCGTCAAATAGGTAATCTTTGTAAAATCACAAATGAAACATAAGATTATAGTGTATCAACTAATAAATACATGTTTTGTATTGAAACAAGATTTACAATGTAAATAGTTTGATTAAAAGAAAAACAACCAAAGTTTAGGTACTATTTAAATTGCCTATTGTTTTTCAGATTGCATGGGGGGGGGGGGCACCATGTGATACTCCCGAGAAAAATATATATAATAAATGTGAAAGTATGTCTGGATGGATGGATGTTTGTTACTCAAACTGTTAGATCCTGGAATAGCATATAGGATACTTTATAGCTCGAAAAATTAATAATAGGTATAGCTTGTTTAGTAAACTTTATTAGTATACTTAAGGCGTTAATTAAGGATACGCCGATAACCGAATTTAAGGTGGGTGGAACCGCTGGCAAAGACTAGTAGTTAACTAAAGTCACTTAAGGGTAAACGCCGAAGTCATACAAAATTAATTTTGCCATAATCTCTGAAGTTACCTAAATTTTACTTTACATTTTGATTTCCAAAAAAAAACAAAAAAAAAAGCTTACACAAACTTAGCTCGCCAATTGTGGTTTCGTAAGTTTCTGATAGCCATCATCTTTTTAATTTTTTTTTGCAAAGGTACCATAATTTCTTTTATGGAACAACAAAAAATAATGGCAAATTATGTCAATATTAAAATTAAATAAAATTAATAAATTTTGTATTAAAAATGACAGCGTTTACCCTTAATCGTGAATATAAAATTGGATCGTTAACTTTTAAACACACATTATCTACATTGTATAACAAATTATATTATATAATTATATTTAGAAAACTAAACTGGGAGAACTTTGGAGTGACCATAAACGGCGAGAGATTAACTAATCTAAGGTTTGCTGATGATATAATATTCAGCAAGAACTGTAATGATCTAGAAATCATGCTACACAGTCTGGATCTTGAAAGCAGAAAATGTGGACTGCACATGAATGCAACCAAAACTTGCATAATGACAAACACAGTCAGAAAACCTATTAATATAGATCAACAAAGTCTGAATTACGTTGACACATACACATACTTGGGACAAAACATAGGTTTCGAAAGTCAAACCCTGAAAGAAGTAGACAGACGCATCAAAATGGCGTGGAGTAAATATTGGATGCATAAACACATATTTAAGTCCAAATTACCCATCAGGCTAAAAAAGAAAGCCTTTGACACTACCATCTTACCCGTGTTACTGTATGGATGCCAATGCTGGTCACTAACAAAGGAATTCAAGTATTCCAAAGAAAAATGGAAAGTAGCATGCTGGGTATCAAACTTAGCCAAAGAGTGCGAAACACAGAAATACGAAACAGAACTAAGCTGAAAGATGCTGCCGAGATGGCTTGTAGATACAAATGGAGATGGGCAGGTCATGTCGCACGAGCTACTGATGGACGTTGGAGTGAGCGTGTGCTTCATTGGTGGCCCCGAGAGGAAAAGCGTCCTCGAGGTCGTCCCAGACGTCGATGGATTGACGATATTATACAGGTGGCAAGTGGGACCTGGGCAAGACTGGCGGCCGACAGAAAAAAATGGAATGCGTTGGAGGAGGCCTTCGTCCAAAATTGGACTCTCCAATTTTTTTTTTAAATGTATGTATTGTAAATAATTTGGGGAATAAAAGGCTTTATTATTATAATTATTATTATAACAAATTACACGTAAAGTCGTTTACGTTTTGCCATACCAACAAAAAATGTTAATAATCCGAAGTTATACCAGTTAAATAAAAAGTTATTAAGTTTAATTTAATCATGTTTTGGTTCTATAAGTATGTTCATTTAATGATCCAAATACATAATTAAAGGTTAACTGAGGTATCTCATGAAGGAATAGATCATGTAAGAAAAACCACTATGTTTTACTCTTTTGCAATTTAGCTCCTTAACAAATGTGACACAGATGTGGCATTAATGTTGTTGTTTAGGGTTCTGTAGCTGGATGGCAAAAACCAAATCTAGTTTTCTACCCTAGCTGGATCCACCTATCGGCTTACTTCTCAAAGTTATTTCAGCCAAGTTGAATTTTTTGGCGAAGACTCACTATTTAGCTCGGTTCTTTCAGTGACTGCTACAACAGTGTCGTCGGCAAATCTAAGGTTTGTGATATATTCGCCGTTTAAGTTTATGCCGCGTCAATCCCAGTTCATTGCTTTAAAGATATCTTTATTGCGTTGGTGAAAGTTTCGGGGATATAACGAATCCTTGTCACTCATCCTGCGCAGCGGTACGGCATTTGTTTTGTCTTGGACCCGGTCCAATCGGTTATCGTAGCAGCGATAAAATATATCACAGCACCTTGGTATATCGCCAGTCTATACGACAACGCTGCAGATTTATCCAGCCTGGCCCAGGTTTCTATTAAGTCGAAAACTTTAGTCCACAAACGCCACATATGGTCAAATCGTCGTACAGTATGGATAATTAATGAAGCCTTTCCGAAACGCAGTCCGTTTCGGCTGCTTAAACTCTTACAAATCTCACAGCGAAACTACTTTAGAGAAAAAAATCATAATAGAGATATATACACACCGGCACAATTAGCGGAACAGAAAAAAAGTGAGACTATGAGATAATAACGCATATATTTCACGAAAATGTAATTAGACACAAAATAACAAATTGATTAACATCTTTTAACAACGACTTTGAAAAGTCTTCGTTATTTTTTATTGAAAAATAAAGAAATTTGAAATAAGTGAAATTTTTAGATGATTATGAACCATCACAAAAAATAAAAAAAAGTAAGCATTAAATGATTTAACAATAAAATTAAAGCAAAATTAATAACGAGTGTTTCCCCCTCTTGCTCTGATTACGGTTTCCATTCGTCTGGGCATGCTACAGATTATGTTATCGATGATTTCTTGAGGCAACCGCTCCCACTCCTCAAGTAATGCGTTTCCAAGTTCATTAAGATTGTTGGGGGGTGGCATTCTGGATTTAACCCTTCTTTTTAGCAAGTCCCAGACATGCTCTATCGGATTCATATCGGGGGAATTTGCTGGCCACTGCTTCACCGGTATACCTACGTGGCTCAGATCTGCCTGTACCGATTGTGCACTATGAGCACGAGCATTATCTTGCATTAGAATAAAGTCGTCACCAATAAATGGGGCAAATGGTACAACATGTACTTCTAAAATGTCTCTGATGTATCGATCTGCTGTCATGGCCCCTCCTGTGACTATCACTAACTCCGTGCGCGCTCCCAAACATATCCCTCCCCAAACCATAATCGAGCCGCCATCATAAGCCACTGTGTGTTCAAAATTAGACTGTATGTGGCGTTCTCCTTTGCGTCTCCATATTCGCTGTCTCCCATCGATCTGTTTCAAAAGAACTCTGCACTCATCAGTAAAGAGAACCTGCTGCCATTCGTTCAAATCCTTTTTTTGTGTTCCGCTAATTGTGCCGGTGTGTATATAATACTTCCAACGATTATTTTTTTAATAAGACTACTGTCTTTCTGTTAAGTTGCAATTGAGATGTCTGCAAGTAAATTGAATTATTTTACACTGTAACAAAACATTAAGCAAGCATTATTACTACAGAAATAACGAAGTCACAGTAACAGTAAATTAGTTTGCCAACCACTTACCTAATATTAAGTTAAATGAAATCGTATTTCGATTGAAAAAAATTACAACTAAGATTACCTAGAAAGTGATAATAAAAGAGTATTAAAAGAAGTTATTGGTATCTATAGCTAATTTTAGGCTACCTAGAAAGTGATAATAAAAGAGTATTAAAACAAGTTATTTGGTATCTATATTAATATTCAAATAAGCTAACTCGGCTCTATTATTCCCTCACCTTAAAAAATAAACGACAATTTTTATTCTATTTGCCCAGAAAAAAAACAAAATTAGGGCGCGGATTTCTTTATTTAAGGGCCGCGCTCCTGGACAAAAATGTTATGTACCAAAAACTGCCGATAGCCTATAATTGCTTAGATATAACAAAAAAAACCGGCCAAGTGCGAGTTGGACTCGCGCACCGAGGGTTCCGTAGCTACCACCATTTATGTAATCTACAAAGACAAACAAAAATATTTTTATATTTTAGTTGATTGAATAAAAGGTAAATTGCGGTTTACGATTTATGACGTATTAAAAAAAAAACTACTTACTAGATCTTGTTCAAACCAATTTTTGGTGGAAGTTTGCATGGTAATGAACATCATATATTTTTTTTAGTTTTATCATTCTCTTATTTTAGAAGTTACAGGGGGGGGGGGGACACATTTTACCACTTTGAAAGTGTCTCTCGCGCAAACTATTAAGTTTAAAAAAAAATATATTAGAAACCTCAATATCATTTTTGAAGACCTATCCGTCTAGTAAGGTATCTACACCCCACACGTATGGGAGTGATGAAAAAAAAATTTTTGTGTTTCAGTTCTAAGTATGGGTAATCCCAAAAATTTATTGTGTTTTTTTTCTATTTTTGTGTCAAAATCTTAATGCGGTTCACAGAATACATCTATTTACCAAGTTTCAACAGTTTAGTTCTTATAGTTTCGGAAAAAAGTGGCTGTAACATACGGACGGACAGACAGACAGACATGACGAATCTATATCGGGTTCCGTTTTTTTCCATTTGGCTACGGAACCCTAAAAAGGTAACATCACCAAGCAGGCGTCTTTCATAAGCTAAGGGTCGGACTTAATGCATGCGGAATTCTTTGGACCCGCTAAAAACGAGGCTGAATAAGCTCGAATCCAATTCTTCGCTCAACCATTTGAACTTTACCTCCATCGACGACCTTACCCGGTAGTAACAGGGGGACGAGCCTTTTCGTAACGTATATTTCTATTCGATACATGACACCGCCCCCGGCCAAACTTTTGCGCCAGTGTGGATGTCAGTCACAGGTAGTACACGCAATTGTATGTATTTCCAATTATATAAAAATAATGGGTTCTATATTTTTATACATTGCTGTTTTTATAATTTAGTTTTTTATTAACGACCACATCTAGCTTAACACAAAATTTCAACTCAAGATAACTACGTTTAAAAAGCTAGTGATGAATATTGCAAAAAAATTTTTTTAATTCGTTCTTTATATGTAAGGGTGCGCACGCTTAGTAATTTTTTTTAAAGTGTTAAATAATAAATAATTATATAGTCTATACCTTTGTGACGGGTGTCATTATTTGCACGTGTAGGGTATGTCAAATTCAGCTTTGCATGATAGTATTATAAATAGCCCGAATAGTATTTAAATAAAATGACATTGAACTATGGACGGACATGGTAAAACTTCTTCAATCACATACTCCGAAAACGTTGCTTCAAGAAAAAAGTGATTATATTTTAAGGGTCGGCAACGTGCAATCAATGCCCCTGGTGTTGCAAGCGTCCATAGGTTGCGGTGACCGCTTTCCATCAAGCGGACCTTTAGCTTGTTGGCCACCTAATAGACAGTGAATCAGGTCTCGGTTCATTCTTTCAGCTTTTTAGACTTTCATCTTTTAGCATTTAAAGCCAATGTTAGGGTTTCTTTCCAGAGATATGCGTGTATCATCACGCATGCGGGTGTGTGGCTCCTTTTTAACCGACTCCAAAAAGAAGGAGGTTCTCAGTTTGACCCGTATTTTTGTATGTATGTTTGTCCTTGATTATCTCGCGTTTGGCTGCACCGATTTTGATGCGGTTTTCAGAAAAGATTTGTTTATTCTGGAGAAGGTTTTGGTATACAACAAATAGATATTTGGATACAACAAACCCATGGTCCTATGATCAGGATATAATAATGGGATCCTGGAGAAAACAAGGGAACTTTTCAAATTTTTACTAAGCCGATTTAGGTATTATTTAAGTGTACAAAGGTAAGCCTTACTAAAAGTTAAAACTTAAAAGACATCAACTTAAAACTTTAATTTTAACATCACCAATCACATTTTTTTAAACAAGATATTTTTTTACCTTTTTAGTGCATCTTTTTGAAGTCGGTTGTTGTTTTTGTTAAAAAAGTTTTTATTCATACATATCGCAAGCAAGGTCACGGAGACGCGGGGCGGCTTGTTTCGACACGGGTGCGTGCGTGACGAAACACGCGTATCTCTGAAAAAACCCTAAAAGCCTAATCTTAAATTTTATTACCAGATAGCGCAAGGTAGTAAAAGTTAGGAATTATAAATAGAAACTTTTTATATCATTGCATAGTGTTTTAATAATGGCACTCGGTTATTTATTGATTTTAAAACCTGACTCTAAGCTAGTACTGCCTAAACAAGGTATTAAATGTAATTCAAAATTATTAAGTAGGTCGCATCGAAACTGCAGGTTGTTGGTATGGGCTGTTATTTTCTCTGCGAATTTGGATTTGATTAGGTTAATTAGCTTTGTTAGCCGCAAAGGAATGTCATATGGGCTTATAACAAATTTGTTTTGTCGATTATTTGTGGGTAGTTTCCAAAAAAACACTCGTTGTCGCCGGACCGTGATGGGCATCAGCCATATTGTAACTAGTTTTCAGTCTTCGAGGCGTCATTGTCCGTTAGGCAGCATTAGGAAATTTTTGAGATAAGTTTCAAATTTCTTGAATTTTCGCGATTTCCGTTTAACGTATAAGTGTGCGTGTCGTCGCAGAATTGCGTACAAATCGAATCGCGAATAGGCCAATTACCTAGCGTCTTGATTGACAATTTTGTTTTTATTCTATTTTATTTTGTATTTACACTATTATTCTTTTGCCGTGATAGTTTTATTTTTATTTTTAGTTTTATTCAGTAATTTGTTTTTTTTTATAAATAGTTTTAAGGGTTAGGTTAAGTAAGCTTCAAAGATTTGACAAACACCGCCATTTTGTTGTGCCGCGTTTTTGTCTCTACTAAAATGGTTATCAAAGAAGCCGTCCCTCCAGTGGGTGAGGTGTTGAAAAAAGGCCGTAGGAGGAGGCGAAGTGGAAGCAACCGGGCGGCTAGGAGACGGTCGAAGAAGACCACTGCTGATGCAGTAGCTGCTATCACCGCCGCCGCGTTACCAAATAAATTGGACAGTCCCGTGAAATGTGCTGTGCACGTATTTTTCCTTCGGTATCAGAGCGCTCTAAGGAAGATTCCAGCCCAGATTCCACCCAAAGTTCACGCCGGACCGCCAACGAAAAGGGTGAAACGTGTATCTTGGCGTAAGTTAACTTTTTGTACGTAAACTTAAGGGTCGTGTAGTCATTCAAGTTGTTATGCTTTCGTCACGTCCATCTGTTAGTCGGTATGGCACGATCATATTTCTAAGAGCTAGTGATTGCACGAATTTTATACTTTAAGCTAGTGGGTCTATGTGGTTTAAATTTGGCATGGTCTATTATAAAGTTTGACGTCAATGTTAATTAAAAACTTTATGAAATTCTTATCTAGGTATTTTGTTTACTTTCTTAACATCCTGTTTCTTGTGAAACTCGATAAGGCATTGGGAAAGAACCATTAGCCTAGCATCATTGTGATATACATAAATATATATTTCTATAATAATTATTATAGAAAATCGCCATTTTGGAAGGGATTTTGCTGTGAAGTCTTCAGATATTGCGCATTGTTACTTACTTATTCCTCCCAATTTACTGTTCATGAGTCTTCGCTTTATAATCCTTAACAGGTTTTCGTAAAACACTGCGAAAATAAGTCGTCGCACCTCACTATTAAAAAAATAACAAGGAAAAACACTGCTCTATCTTCGAATTCCCGGCAAAAGATCTCTTAACGTCCTTGCAGATGACAGGTTTTATATAAATCGTTTTTTTTTTTTCTGAACTGACTGCAGTTGGTTGATGCAGCCAATTCTGCTCCACCAGCTTCGGCTTGGGTTTTCGCTATTAGGGTCGTCCTTGGACTCAAAGGTTGCGATTGCAAGTGATAAACTCTTTGATACCTCGTATAGCCATGCGTTCGCCGTCAAACCCTGGGACGTCGGCGTCGTATTAGGGGGTAAGCCCATTAGGGGAGGTCGTTAAAACAAGTCTCGCTATCCGGATAGCGATATAAAAAAAAATATGTTAAATGTCGGTAGCTATATTTTTTGTTGATACATACAATAGGTAATCTGTATTTTTAAATAGATAGAAATCTACAAAATTACCCTGTATGTTTTATGTTAATATTAAAAACATACAATTATGCTATCATGTAAACAATTTAAGTTAATCTTATCTTTCTGCCATAAAATTTATCAGTCATTTTGAGCCCTCATCAACACCTATTATGATAAAATATTGTTTAGGAGGTAAAGCAATGAACTTTTAGATGATAGGAAAAATTGTCAATGAAGCTATGACGTCACTCAGTGATAAATCGTCATGATGTGACACATTTAAAATACTGTTCCATCTTTGCGTATTTGGTTTCTGAGGCCTAAAAAGCAGTGTTGGTGAAAAAAAGACTCACTCCCACATTGTGATGACGGTGTGAATCCAAACACTGGTTACCTCCCTGGGGGTTAATGCTGTGAAGATATACATTTATTTATTAATTGAAGCTTACTGCACAAATAAATCTGTATAATGGTGGACTTAATGCCATCTGGCCTAAACAGATATCTTACTCGCGTTTAATAAAATAAAGTTGTAACGGACCCACGAAACATAGGTATTTAAGAGTGCTCCCAACGCGCATATACATTTCCTTGATGGGCGCTAAGCTGAAATTGTCAATGTTATATGTTATGTATGTTAATCTCAAATAGAGCTAATTTTCCTGTGACAAAAATATATTATAGATACGCGAACAGCTTGGCGTAGAAAAGCGTATCTTCGCCCTACGATTTGTATAAAATTAATTCTCATGAAAAAAAAATGTTATTTCAATAGCGATTAGTCAAGTTTTAATAGATATCTTGAACATCTCGTTGTAGGGAACCCTAATTTAATGCGTGTAACTGCACGCATTTAACATCTGAGTGAAAATTAAAAATATGAAACTGAGGTGCCAGTAAGGATATCTTATTAAAAACCCTTGGTCAAATTTTGAAAATTAACAGGGTGGAGTCGTAGGCATGTTGTGCTACATGAGTATTATAAATAAAGATAATAATATAATTAATCAGTCATCGTCTATATATGGCATTATTATTAATTACCTAATTAATTAATTTATTTATTTATTAGTACCTACGACAACAGCTTAACCTAAAATACAATTTCAGTTAAAATTAATACTTATATAGTATAAGTATAAGTATATTTGGCGTTTGTGGACTACGAAAAAGCCTTTGACGCCATCGAAACCTGGGCCATGCTAGATTCTCTGCAGCGATGTCGTATAGACTGGCGATATATTGAGATGCTGCGATGTCTTTACAACGTTGGCTACGATGACCGTCCAGTTCCAGGACCATAGGACAAGTGCCATTGCGCTGCGTAGAGGTGTAATACAGGGGGACGTCATATCCTCGAAACTGTTTACCAACGCGCTAGAACATATCTTCAAAACCTTCGACTGGGATCTGCAGGGAATAAACATAAACGGCGAATACATCACACTCCTAAAGTTTGCCGACGACATCGTTATTATGGCAAAGTCATTGAAAGAACTGAGCGAAATGTTGCACTCCTTAGATGAATTCTCTCGCCGAGTGGGCCTTGGATGAATTTGGATGAGACAATTCATGTTCAATCAAGACGTCGTGCCAGTTCCAGTATACCTTACTTGAAGAAGTCCAGGATTATGTGTACCTTGGACAGAAAATCCAACTGGGCAGAAACAATTTTGAGAAGGAAGCCGATAGGAGGATCCAGCTAGGGTCGGAATGATTTGGTAAACTTCGTCACGTCGCCAATACCGCAAAGTAAAGACGAAAGTCTTTAACTAGTGCGACCTGCCTGACATGACTTACGCCGCCGAAACGTGGACACTTACAGCAGGGCGGATCCACAAGTACATGGTCGCACAGAGCGCAATGGAGCGAGCTATTCTTGGAATGTCTCTGAGGGATCGAATCCGAAATGAGAACTAAACTTACCGACATAGCTCGCAGACTTAGCAAGCTAAAGTGGCAGTGGGCTGGTCATGTCTGTCGGAGGACCGACGGCCGATGAAGCAGACGTGACCTAGAGTAGACACCGTGTATGGGAAGGCGAAGTGTGGGATGCCCTCCAGTCCGGTGGACCGACGACCTTAAGAGGGTGGCTTGTGGTAACCAGATGCGGAAGGCAGAGGACCGAGAGAAATAGCGCTCCATAGAGGAGAATTATGTCCAGCAGTGGACCAGTATAAGCTGATATGATGATGATGATATTTAGTTGGTTCATAGTATAAATACGCAATATTTAGTTACTTCTGTTGATCACTTAGGCAAGCTCCTAGACACGAGTTACTAGTTAACTCTGTCCTAGTTAAAAAACTGTATCACGGAAAGATAACATTCGTCGCCTCCTCATACTTATAACAGGTTCAGTATCATCATCATATCATCACGGCCATTGTCCCTAAAGAGATTAGTCACAAATATATCGAACGGAAACTGTCATGGCGAACGATAAAAATTGTCGCATCATCCACTTCTGGTGGAATATTTAGTCCCATCCCAATTGCCTATTTTTGTCATAGGGCATAAACAAAACTGGAGAAAATCTTTAACATCCAAAAATACTTATTGTTGCCAATCTGGAATATAATCCGGGATTTCCCCACGTCACTAGCATATCGATCGGTCGAGTATAAAACTGGTAATGTATGTAAAGAGATTCGTACTGGGCCAGGGCGGTGGACAATGGCCTAATACTCTTTTCTGTAAGGAGAAGCCCTGTGCCTCTGTAGAGGGAATAAAAAGCGGCAGATTCCAAAATAATGTATTTACAAACTTGACTTAAGAGGATACAATTCGCGGCGCCTTGCAGCGGGCTTTATACAAATGAATTTCTCATTTGTTCTTGACATTTACTGATCAATCCCTGTGAAATTTCTTACTCATAATCCCAAGCCAGAATATGTCTGTGGTTTTTTCCAAAATCTTGTAAAACGTTGAAACCATTTGTATAAAAAACTAGAATCCTGTATAACTTTTGAACTGTTTTGATTGAAAACTGGCACACTGCAGAACTAGATATTTATTACTACAACTAAAGTGTCAAAAATAAGTGAGAAATTCGTTTGGATGCAGCACGCGGAGAGACGCTCCGAATCGTATTCTTTTAATTAAAAATAGAATGACATTTAAAAAATATTGTAGGTATGAATGTCTTAGTAATAAAATTGTAAGGTACAATACAGTAGAGTTGCGATAGTATTATCGTGCTGTCTCGTCGCCCACGCAGTCTGTTATTGGATACTGTTGTCATGGATACTTTGAAAAGGATCAGGCCAATATAAGCTTAAGGCGCAATAACTACCTAACTAGTGCCGCCAAAATATTCTTTATTTCCTCTTTGTATACGAAAAACATTTCAAAAATATTGTAAACCAATTATTTATAACTAATAAGCAATTTTTAGAGTGTAATGTATTGTATGTAATATATATTGTACCTGTGAGTTGTAGATAGCGTTTCTGCTAAAACGGCCACTTTCAGCAGAATATTATGTAAAACTTTAATATCAGGGCCAAGTTAAAACATATCATAGCGCTGTCGATTCTCAAGCAGTTTCAGCAAGTTTCTAGTGCAACCGAAAAATTGCAAGTATCTAAATTAAACAAAAATGCAGTTTCTTACTGTTTTTTTTTTTTTAAAATTTTAAAAAGTTAATATAAGCTACTAATAAAAGTGTGATGGGTCGGTAACAATTATTGTGCCAACAAATACAGTCACAGTTGTTTTTGTCATCACTGTTTACTTTTAATTTCTTTTTTTTTGGTTCGACATTCAAAACGTGCAGGTAGTACGTTTTTTTTAAAGAAAAATTTTAACAGTCTCATAATGCATTAAACCTATTTACTACTTTTAGGGAACTAGCAGACACACTTCACGTAGGTAGTAAAGATAATAGGTGCTTTTTCTACTTAGACAAAAACCTCCGCTTGCTAGGCCTAAGTTTGTAAATAGTTCTAATTGACAGAGGGCAAATACGTGAACTATCCCCTAAAGTTTCAAAGTTCTTTAGTGCTGCGCTAAAGAGATATTTTTTATTCCTTTTATTGTAAGGGTGGTCTCCTTCTTAAATCGGTTATTAATCTCAAATATATCACTAACCCGATTCTTTAGATCTTTTTAAATTAGGGGCTTATATGTTGGTTGGTGTTGGTCTGACCCCGGTCCACACAATTAAGAAAACACTTTGGGCCCCCTCCAAAAGCCTCGAACCCCTTTTACTGACTTCTTCCACAGTTAAATGTTCTTAAAGTTTATTTAAATATCATTAAGTATTAAATTTTTCAATGGGACACACAAGCCCGAACTGAATATAACAGCTGCAGCTCTCCTGCTTGGACATAAATTAGCTAATTAATTTCAACGTTTTAAGTTCCATCTAAGAATAAATAACACAAATGAACGTTTGTCTTTAGGAGATGACGACTGCGGGGAAGGTGGAGCGGGGGACCCGGCGGTGCTGGCAGTTGGCCCGGCGCGCCGTCCGCTTGTCTACACCGTCGAGCAGTTGCTGCGACTCCGCAACTCTCCACTTGTCAAGAAAGGGTTGGAGACCGCGTTTGCTGGCTGCGAGGCGCTCACTCTGTAAGTAGGAAAAATGAGGCTCATTATTGACACAGCATCTGGATATGTGTAGGTAGGTATGGTGCATCAACCACTGAACCACTATCACTTGCTAAAATTTAACCGCAAACACTGTGTGTGTTCGTATGAATTTATAGACAGCTGACTCAATGTGTAGTTATCATAATTAAGGGAACTTGGTCATGGAACAAATTATTGTAAGCTTTAGTTAACATTTCTGCTAAAAGTGTTCATTTTTTTTGAACAACAGAGTTGTTAAATAGATCTTACAAATTTATTTCCAAAACCGTACTAAACATTTATGACTACGACGGCGGACGGTGGAATAGCCAGTGTGTTTATTGCTAGTGATAACTTCTTCGTCGTCGTGTCAGCTGGAAGACGTCCACTACTGAACGTAGGCCTCATATAATTATATCCCACATAATTTGTACAACGGCGGATTTCCTCTCGCTCCAGCTGAACGTCTGTCCACCTGGTAGAACGCTGTCCCATGCTGCGACTTCCGATCCGTGGTTTCCACTTGAGAAACTTTCTTCCACATTGATTATCGGTTTAAATAGCAATGTGGCCTTAGCCAAAGTGTATGATAGCTTGTGTTACAGAAATGTGGTATCTACTACTATTGGGCTCCTGATTTCGGCGAAGAACCATATCCGCCAATGTAACTCGAGTAGTTAGCAAATAGATAACCGATGGGGACGAAAGATTCTTGAGTGGTGAACTTGAACTGGGACAGGGGAATAGACGACCTGGTTAAAGTTCCAGGAGTCAGTGGATGCAGGAGGCGGCCGTTGTGGATACTTGAGGGGTTTACGTTTAGCAGTAGACGTTTATAGGCTGTGATGATGATTATGATGATGGTGACAACACGCTCCCAAAAAGGCTACTTTGTATCTTGGGTTGGGTTACCATACCCACTGTATGGATACCGGTCTCCTCTCCCCTTGAGCAAGTGCGATATAGCCCATATACTATTACGCGGGCCCAGTGCGGATTGTGGATTTCAAATAAGTGTTTGTGACGTATAATTATGAAGGTTTCGTCACGATATTTTCCTTCACCAGATTAAGCTAGTAGTGTGATAAAAAGATTTAAGAGGGCGATATAGGCCAGAAAGCTAATTTCTGTAATTCTAACGTTGAGTATGTAAATGTACTATAAATCACTCGATAATGTCATATACATTACTATGAGATATATATGTTATATACTTTTTAAGTAATTTATATCGTAATGACGCTTTGAAACTTTAATTTTTTGTTTGAAATTAACGTTATTACCGTTTTGTAGTCATATTTTTTGACTTTTCGCTACTATTTAGAGTCTATGCACTAGATAACAAGCTATTCTTATGATTAAACCAACTTTCATAACAAGCAAATGCAAAACATGCTTTAAAAATTTGCACAAGTGTTGAAACAACGGTCACTTCCAGATTTTTTATTGCATTAAATACAATAAATGAAAATCATTCAGTAAGGTAATGCACTAGCTAACAGTAAGTTTTAAAACATATATTTTTTCAATGCTTTAGATGCTATTGTTTAACCACAAAATTTGCACAAAAACGGCGTATTTTCGCGGTCTAGCTTTATACCCTAGCCTTAAGTATTTGAGCTTAGAAAAAAACTCATTGGTACACGCCGAACTCAAACGCCAACCCCTAAGAACTCGAGGCAGACACCACCAACTACTAATTAGTATACGGTATCCATTCACGTTAAATTATTTGATTCATCTACACTGTTCGTGTATAATGCAGATGCGTATTTGTTTCAGTGTATTGAAAAAAAGAGCCGATTCACCCAACGAAGATGACCGAGGAGCAAAAGGCGATGTTCCGAACGAGAATCATAAGGTTAATTTATTATTCTTAACAATCTTGGCAGTTTCCTAAACAGTCAGTAGGGACATAACAATTTTGTATCTAAATACGGAACGCACCGTTAAATTGTTTTTCGATTCTGACAAAAAAAAACTGCATACATTGAACAAATATTTAAAACCAATATAATGACTTTGTGGAAGAGTAAATAATCGCTTGCTGCCATCGTCCCCGCGGTGGTCAAAGACACGAGATTGAATTACGTACAGTGTAACATGGGTTTAATTTTAATGTGTTTTATATAAAAGAAAAAAAATGTTATTTTCTTATGAAAACTACTTATAAGAGCGCTACGAATGTTTTTTTTACGGACACACGTGTTTTTATTATTTTGTCTAAGAAAAAGTAATGAGTCTTAATTACAATTTTTTTTGACAGGGAGGATACGGTCGCGATCGCGAGCGAGACCGTGAGCGGCGATCGGCGGACCCGCGCGAGCGTGTACGCAAGGAGAGCGAACCGAGCGGCGGCGGCATCGTGCTGTCTCCGCAACGCCGCTCGTTCACCTCGGGCTGCGGGGCGCCCGGAGCTGCGCCCCCTCCGCCGCACGTCGCACGCACCAGGCCGGAGTCGCCGCTCTCTTCGCAACCAGTGCCGCAAAATACTGACCAAGGTAACATTCTATTCGTGGGCATCAAT
Organism: Apoda limacodes; assembly: GCA_946406115.1. NCBI lineage: Eukaryota > Metazoa > Arthropoda > Insecta > Lepidoptera > Limacodidae > Apoda > Apoda limacodes. The sequence continues at coordinate 19,249,047 of OX291559.1, forward strand.
TCGAATAAATACTCGGCAAATCCGTAATCCGTATATGAGTTTCGGATTGTTAATAATTGGCACAGCTCATCTTTAAACCTAGTCAAAAGGGGTCAACAGAGTATCCAGGTATACCAACCCATATGTACCGGCATGACTCAATATGGGGCTGGAATTGTGACTTCTAAAGCAGCAATCTTTACCCAAAACAGAAGAACTGCTTTGTACAGTTAACTGCACCAAGTCTTTTAGACACCAGCTTGGGGAAACTATGATTTGAAGAAAAAATTACAATGGCCTTAACGTAACATATATTACAATATTGTATTAAATGTTACGTTCGTTTGTTTGTATGTTTGTCATAAAGACGTATGAAGGCCTATAAAGAACCTGGACAGATGCAGGTGACGCATGTCTTGAGTAATGATATGACGTTGTATATTTCTGCCCACATTATAATTTAAGAGTATCAATCCTGATAACTAATCCTAATACTAATAATCCTTTATTACTTCTATGGAAAAAGAGTAGTATTAATTTTTTTTTTAAAACATTTTGTATTGTTTCTGGAATATGTCTGTTAGCATAAGATATGATCAGCAGAAATGCTAGCTAAAAGTCAGAAAATCATGAAACAAAACAAAATGTCTTAAAAATCCATATTTATAGACCGCTAAAACATGAAATAATAAATAAATCTATACGTAATATTATAAAGAGGAAAGGTTTGTATGTAAGTATGTTTGTATTGAATAGGCTCTGAAACTACTGGACCGATTTGAAAAATTCTTTTACTTTTAGAAGCCGATATTATCCCTGATGAACATAGGCTACTTTTTACCCCGGGAACATGCTTCATTCCTACGGGAAAACGGGTAATAAGACAACGGGTAGTAAGAATTGCCCTTCCGTACTTATCTTTTTCACATAACTTCTAAACGGCTTGACAGAATGGGTTGGGTAATTCGATGGTTTCACAGACACGAATGTATTATGCCATTAAGAAGGAAATATTTGATAGTTTTTTTTTTCTATAATTGAGGAGCTGTCGTAAGAACCTACGCCGATAACGAAATTTAGCGCGGGCGAAGCCGCTGGCAGAAGTTACTAATTAATAATTGAATACGCCACAATGACAGGCTGGCAGCACCCGACTAGCGATTATGGTGCGCTCGCCCCCTTGTCTCGCCGTGCACCTTACCTCACGATTACTCTGTCTAGACGCTTTTAATGACGGCCTGTGTAAATGATATGAATATTTAGGCGGTGCTTATATTATAAGTGCGAAAGTGACTCGTTTGACCTTGACGTTGCAACAACAGACGATCCAATTGAACTGGAATTTGGCAGACGGTTAGATCAACAAACGGTAGGTAACATAGGCGTTTTACTTCGGAAAACCCTCCTTGCCTTTAAAATTCCACGTGGAACTATATATATCTCTAGCTTTATTTATAAAATCAAGTAACTTGAGTTTTTTTTAAGTAGGCAGGTAGGTAGAAAATACTTTGTACAAATTAGAAATTAAAAATATACAGTGGCGATCCAGTTAGCGCGGCGTCGCATATTGATCAGTTGACCATGCTTTAGGAACTGAACAGTAAATATATATATTTTCTTTAAGCGGGTCGTCGCATTGGCTCTGGTCGGATTATGGTCCGTGACGTTCCGGCGAATGCTGGCTGGGAAGAAGGCGAGTATCGACAGAACGAGCCGTATCGTCCGCCCCAACGTGACCGCGACCGCGATGAGCGCTCTCATGCCAGGACTAATGGCGACAGGTCAGTTATCTATTTATTAAGAATTATAATACTTTTTAAACTGTTACGCTTTATACATATAAAATTTGTATATTTCGGTTCTTACATGTGACCAATATATTTATCTTTTTTGTTGTGGATGTTTCGGCCAGGTTGTAGTAGTTGTGGTGTTGGATATAAGAGTATTTGCAGCGAGGTGTTGTGCATCGATGTCTGTTAATGTCTTGTTTTGTGACATCGACTCTTTAGGTACTGTGTGTGAGAGTGTACTGTGTTGTTTTTGTTTTAAGCAGAAATATCTGCTTTTTCCTATAAAGACGTAATTCCCTGTTTCCTCACTGGATTTTGACATTAGATAAATATTTTTTTAAAAAACAACATGCAGACATAGAATTCATTGACTTCCAGGATGTTATTTCTCTACAATTCAATTGAGATGGAAAAAAAATGGTGAACACAAAAAACCGATTTTGATGATTGTTGACTAGGTATAATAAGCCCGAGGCGCAGTTGTCCCTACCGCACATCGGCATTTCTTTTTAATAACATCGTATATGTGGGTAGTTATAATACTGCTCGCGTCCATCGACGTATAGCACCTCGCTGCAAACAGTATTCTCATGGCCACGGCTAATACAACCCAGCCGAAACTTCGAGAACCAAAAAGGTGAACGTTTTGTTCGCGTGTTAGACCCGAGAAATAAAAAATAATTGGAATCATACGCATCAATGCTTTCTTACACGTTCGACTGTTTAAAATATTCTTGACTTCGTCTTTCCTAAGAACGGACTTAATTTGATCTCGATACGTTTGCCAAGGTCTAACCCTACCAACCCTTCCAATAACATTCGTCTCATAATTTATTTTGTGCATCTTCTTTCGTTTATCCTCTCAACAAGTTCAAACACCCTTAACATAACTTAATTATATTACTATTTATTATTCTCTCATTAGGGTTATACTATTCATACTTCTCAATGCTCTCATTTTTACAGAATTAATTCTACTTTCATGTTTCGTATGGCATAACATTCACTCCTATACATCAGTGTGGAACACACGTGTCAGATAATTTCTGACCGTTTATAAAGGTTTTTTTTTTATTATCAATATTTCCATGCTAATATTATAAATGCGAAAATTTGGATGGATGGATGTTTGTTTCTTAATCACTCCAGGGCGGCTCAACGGATCTGGATGAAATTTTACACAGATATAGATTATATTCAAAAACAGCACATAGGCTTATCTCGCGAACGAAAAACTTCCCCCGGCAATAAATATAATAGATGGCAGAGATAGTTGAAAAGACAGAAAAGGAAATAATAGGCTACTTTTTATCCCGTTAAATCTAAAAGTTCCCGCGTTAGTAACTATAACCGAATTCCACTTAAACGAACCATAGCTGCAGCTATAGCTTGATATAACAAACTTTTTCGTATAATAAAGGAGTGTCCGTAAGAATCCAACAACGATACCCAAGCATATAATATTATACTAGCTGATCTGGTAGATCTTTCCGTTGCTGATATCCCCCGTTGCATCTTTCGCCCGCGTTATTTCTTCCTTTTCGCTTAGGGTTCCCTTTGATATATATTTTTTGCTCGACTCCTAAGCGTCCTAACGTGATGTCAAATTTGTCAAGACTTGGGCTATCCAATGCAAAACAAGTTCAAACAAAAAAAAAAACGAACAAACTCTTCAGTTTTCTTATATTGGTATAGTAAAATAGACGAATTTGCGTTTCATATAAATTATTAAATACCTTTATGTTTAATAAGTATCTAATTAAAAAGTTATTAACCCGGCGTGGTTAAGGTCTAGTATCCCATATACCCGAGAAGTTTTTAATCGCAGATTATTTAATAATATTTTTTTGCCATGTAATAGTACTTTGGATCATTTGGAATTTGGACTATATTCTAAAAACAAAACATTGCTGTTCGAAATGTATGAAGCCAATATAGGTATATGGAATACGCGATATCTACGTTCGAAGGTTGTGCTGATCGGAAGTATAAATTTGGTGCTATTCTATATGATCGCATAAGACGTTTTAGTTTCTTTTTTAGTAATAACAAAAAGAAGATACTATTGTTTTGTTGATTCACCAAAGAAGTGGACATTTTTTTTTTTTTTTAAAGAAAATAAAGATACTTTGTTAATTCAATAAAAAATTACGCTTTTTATACTATTTTGGTATTTTATTTTACAGATCTTGATCAATGGATACTACTATTAATATCTCAAGTAAAAAACGTTATAAATAATTAAACAATCACAATTTCAAAAAATATAAATCAAAGTTCCGGGTATCTCCTACCCACCTCATAGCCGGTGTAACAATTTCTCAACTCATTCACGCCAGAAAAATACTACCACTCTTATGTCAGTTGAATAAAATAATATAACATTTTACCATCGCGCGTGACACGGTACCTAAATAAATTTATAATATAGACAAAGCGTTACTAAAGCGTGTCTTTGTTTTGTTATGTAATAATTAGCTTGACCTTAACATACGCGTACCTACCCTTTATACCGTGTAATTAACGCTCTATAACTTGCATAACTTTGACTATAACTTTGAGGTAAGTCTTGGAAAATGCTGAAGAGCATGGGTGTAGCCAAATTTTGAGCTAGGATGGGGTGGTCTGCGGGGTCTGCAGGGTGGGGCAAATCTGTTGGAAAATATAATTTTCATATGGCAAAAATGTACTGTATAGGCAAAAAATTTCGAGTATATAGGCTTTTTGGGTAGTCTAGGGTGGGGCAGCTGCCCCAAACTTATTGTTCCTGACTACGCCCATGCTGAAGAGGCAAACCATATGGGATGGCAAAGTGCTAAATTTTCAAGTGTTAGAAGAAATGGATTGATCTAGTGTTAGATGAATGGAAAATAAAAATGGGGATTCGAAGTGTTCTAATGATTTGAAGAAAATCGAACAAGAAAAAAAAATAGGGTAAAAGAAGGCTTCGAAAGATGCTGCGGGGCTTTTGTGACTGTTCTTTAAAATTCCTTTAGTTAGGGTGTGTTTATTCACAATTTAGCAACAAAAAAAAAATAGATACAGAAAGGCTACTGAATATTTTGCTCGCTTAACGCCCTCCCTAGCACGTATTTACATATCTTACAAGCAAACTTAAGTAGCTTTGAAGGTATTATACAAAGGAAAGTCAAGCACGATTGTCACTGCAACCAGCAGCGGTTGGTACTTATAATTTCCATCACGAGTGGACGTTCTGTACTTATTTATTTAGTAGTTTAGCAAGCCTTATACGTAGTAGTCTTTCTGTGCCCAGTTTAGTGCCAATAGCCCATATCTACATGTGTGCCGATTCTAAGGCAAGTTAATTATTTTGGCTGTTTTTTACTACTTAATTCGTTTGTTTACAGATACGAGCGGCGCTCTTACAACCGTGACTCCTACACCTCTGATATGAAGAGGGAACGGGACGACCGATTTAACAACGAGAAGTCACGTGACAGGTTCGTTTACTATAACTGCCTAGTGGGCTACCGTACGCGCGCGGTGTAACTTCGCTATGTCTTACATTTTTTCTAATATATCAAATTCGTAGTTTTTATATTACTGCAAAATATTTTGAATTCGAGATTGTTTTTTGGTTTGTCGATATTTTACGCAGCAACGATTTTATCTTTTTATCCCGATCGCGAGTTCCCACGGGAGTATTGTTTTTTCTACGGGACACAGCTAGTGACAAATATGTGTTATTATAGTTAATAGTTTTTTTTTTAATTCAACCACTACGGGTCCAAAAAGAAGTGTAAGTAATAGTTTGTAATCGCATAGATAATTGACTATACTTCAATTTCTTACAATCCAGTACATGCTTTAATAAGAAGTGTTAATATTGTATGTGTTAATCTCTTCTGCAGAGAAGACAATCGGAGATCAGGTCGCTACTCTCAACGACGTTATGAGAAGGAAGACGAACCTGAATGGTAAGACTCCTACTACTCCTACTCCTACTCCTAACTCAAGTTTTAAGAACACATCATCAATATAAATTAATATTTTTAATGTAATAAAGGTTATTAACCTCAAGCTAGAAATTGAACCTGCAACCCTAAGATTCCGTCTTAGTGCTCCACCAATTAAGCCATCGGGGTACAATTCTGGCTGGTTAAAATCCTGACAACATTTCTTGCTTTTATGCTCGTTACGAACGTCATGAATATACAACTATTAGAGACTTATGAAGTTCTAGTACATCAATCTTATATATTCTTTCCAATATATATAAGGCAAATCATATGGGATGGCAAAATGCTAAATTTTCTAGTGTTAAAAGAAATTTTCATAGAATAAGATATCTTATTTCTTTAGTCATATATTTTATTCGTATAATAGTAAGTTGTTTCTATTGATTGAGTTTTAACCATTTTTTTTGTTACATCTTTATCTTCTAAATGTTATGCCCATCCATCCACTGTCCGACATAAGCAAGCTGCAGGGGGCTGTACTTTTCGTGTAACCTTACAAAATAACATGCACCATGTTTATTGATCGGGTTATAACGTTTCTACGGTTGCACGCTTGGCTAGAGGGTCTGGGACTTGATAGTTACTAATAACAATTCTTTATCGTTAACAGGTTTAGCGGAGGGCCAACTTCTCAGTTAGAGACAATAGAACTGCGTGGTTTCGATGAGCCTGTCAAGAAAAATGGCACTACCAATAATAAAGAGACTGATGTAAGTCATAGTAAATAATATATTTATTTAATATTTTGCACATGATACGTGTATACGTGACGGACTTATCTTATAAGAATATTCTCAAACAGTCAAAATTCTATAGCAATACAGATTTTCGTATTTCCACATCCTGTTATCACCAACCACCCATTTAGAGTCTGTTCGTCGAGCCGAAGGTGTCCACTCTAGATCACGACTGCTGCATCAGCTATCAGTCCTTTAACAAATGTGCCTAGCCCACTGCCACTTAGGCTTGCCGATTCTATAAGCTATTTGCGTTACTTTTGAGTGCCCGAATGTCCTCTTCAGATTTTATGCCTCACACTTACTCCAAGCATTCCAAGCTTCTGTGAATTTGAACTTTGGACATCTTTTTATTATACATTGATATATATTCTGTATTTTATGTACAGAAATGGAACAACAACAGTGGATCCAGATCTCCGGCGGCCGAGCGCTGGAGAGAGCCGGAGCCTTCGCCCCCGGCGACAAATGACTCGGCAGACACACAGGTAACCTATGCGCTGCTCGGCTTAGGCTTCCCAAATAATCGTTAAACATATGTCAATAGTTTTTATATAAAGTTGTACGTTGTTTAATAAAAGAGTGTTTTGTGCTTTAATATATTGCAAATATTTTACTAATTTGGTATGTAAATGTAAACAGGAGAAAGATTCAGGAGTGGAGAGCAAGCCCGATGAGAATCCAATGAACAACGACCATCCGGAGTTTAACCTTGACGAGTTCCTGAAGTTTGACTCTATACCTGACGTGTTGACGGTAATACAAATAAATAACGTTTATGGAATAGTTCACTTATAAATATTCGTAATGCAAAATTACTAAAGAGCTTTACTGGATCAGTACTATATTGACATCCAAGACACATAAGTAAGGTGTTGGTGTTTTATAGTGACCTATGCCTAAATATATATATATATAAATATATTTATGTTTATGTTTGTGTAATTAAATACTATTTATGCACTCTCTTATATACATATTATACTTACTCTTATATATTTTCATGTACTATATTTTATGTCAAAATCTTTTATCATTTATTACACTTAAAACTTATAGAAAAAATAGTTAACTTGTATAAAAAGCCTTTTGGAATTAAGTTCGCCTATGTTCAAACTAAGTGCAATAAAGAATTTTGTTATTATTATTACGTACGATAAAAACTTTTGTCTTCTCTAACTGTGTGCCTCTTAAATTAGCTCAAAGTTTCTTAGTGAGGTGGAGAGGGAGATATTTTAGGCGTTTTTAGGGTTCCGTACCTCTAAAGGAAAAAAACGGATTTATAGGATCTCTTTGTTGTCCGCCCGTCTGTCAAGACGCTTTTCTCAGGAACGCATGGAGGTATCAAGCGTAAAGTTTATATCAAATACTCAGGTCTACTGTCCCTTGGAGCTGTTAAAAAATCAAACTTCTAAGCCAACGCAATCAAAAGATACAGCCGTTTATGCCGCAAATTTTCGAAACTCACAAGGGAATCAAAACCTACAGGGTGCTTCCCGTGAACTCAGAATCTTCAAATTTGGTACGAAGCAACATAGCACAGATAACGGAAAAATTGCGAAAACCGTAAATTTTTAGTTACATCATATAATAAAAATATTTTTAATTATATACAACAACATATTATTATCACATGTCACGTTTGGACGGAACCCTCGGTGCGCGAGGCAGACTCACACCTGGCCGGTTTTTTTGCTTGAAAGAGGCTTTGGCGTCTTGCTAGTTATAATGCTGATGTGATAATATTTTGTTTGTTTTTTTAGAATGGTGGTGGAGAGTCTGAAGGTGGTAGTCGGTTCAGCAGATGGTTCCGACGTGAGAGCCCTTCTAACGATTCGAAGCACTACGAGCGGCTTCTACACAACATGGTTGACGGTGAGTTAGTCTATGGACAAAAGAAATAATCACTTTATGGCGCAAGTAGACTTATCACATCTAATGTACTTGTTAAATTTAAATTTATCAAAAAATGACAGTACTACCCCAGATTACACATTTATTCATGCAGTCGGCCTTCGAAGGTGAGTTGCGGTGCGTGGCAAACGCAATGACCGACTGTTGAATGAAATTTATGTTGCAGTAATATTTACTTATAATTATAGAAGAATATTCTTTTAATCCCGTTTTTAAAACATTTCCTTTTGCACGTATCTATTAGATGTTTAATTATTGTTATTATTACAAAACAGGAGTGTACAGTGACACAAAATACTGACCTGTATACAGACTATTTATATCATTATATGGGATCATTCTCACTAGATCCATTGTCCAGATCCATAATGGATCTAGTGAGATATTTTTTTCTCAGTAGATCTGTTTTCTAATAAACTGGATCTAATGAGAATTTTCATTGCCAATAGATCTATTTTAAAAATAATGTTAAAATAAATTAGATCTAATGATAATATATTGTCTTACTAAATAGAATGTTTGAAAAAATATGTAATTATAGAAAATGATACCTAATTATTAACGAAAATTATACTTAATTATTAACGAAAATTTTTAATTTGGATAAATATAAATTATTAAACATTTCGATTGCTGTAAACATTTCGAGCTGCAAGTATCTTAAAGTAGCTTTAAGTTAACAGCAATTCGTTTAATTTTTCTCCATTATTATTAAGTAAACAAGATTTTTTGACGGCACGTCATAGGTACAGTAGTATTTTTTTTATAAAAAAGGCATATTCATCAATAAAGTTTCGCCATCCCTGCCCTAGGGTTTGTTTGTCAAACTAGAAAGGACTATATATCCGTAACTATTGATCGTAGACTAGTAGTTTCTTGACAGAAATGATACGTCTCATACGATCTTTATTTCAGAATGACATCTGTCAAACTATAAAGAAATATATCTCGGTAACTTAAAACTTACTCGGGTACCTAAAATTTATCGTAGACTAGTAGTTTCTCTACAGAAATGACACGTCAAAAATAGAAAGGTTTTAGATGATAACTGTCATCCAAAATTAAGAACTTGATGAGAACTATCATTGCTGTGGAGAAATTACTAGTCTACGATCAATAGTTACCGAGATATATACCTTTCTAGTTTGACAGGTCTCATCCGAAAAAAAGATCTTAATGAGACGTATAATTTTTGTGGAGAAACTACTAGTCTATGATCAACAGTTACGGAGATATAGACCTTTCTAGTTTGACAGCTATCATTTGAAATAAAGATCTTGATGAGATCTATTATTTCTACTAGTGAAACTACTAGTCTACGATCAATAGTTACAGAGATATAGACCTTTCTAGTTTGACAGCTGTCGTTTGAAATAAAGATCTTGATGAGATCTATAACACTGTGTGACACGATTTTTCTAACATAAATAAGATTACGTGATTTGAATTCCTTATTCCATTGTTGAAAACATTGTCAATTGATATGGTTGTCTAACACGTCACGTTTCTAAGTTATAGTGTCAATACTATTTACGTGTACCCTCGTAAAAAACAAAAGATCAAACGTTGTTAATTGCAGATTTCTTTTAATACTGAAGTCTGTACGACTATAAATTAAAAGTTTTAGTGGTCTTAAGATAATTCTAACAGTTTATTTGGGTAATCATAACATTTTTTTCGAAAGTCATGAAGAAAAGTAACCACCGCAAGTGTTTAAATCATTTGTTTGTAATGAAAGAGGATTCTACTCTTCACAAGAGGCAAAGTTAATATTTCATCATTTTCTTTTGGAATATTTGGCTCATTTTTTATATTGACCACTTAAACCTCAGCTATTTTGATTCGTTGTCACTTGTCAATATATATAACATTTTTTTTGTGTAAAATTAATAATTTAAATAAAAAATATGATATACAATTTTGATACTGTCTTTATTTATTTATAGTACATCAATTTATCATAACTTTAAAATGATACGTGTTACAAAAAATCTATTTAAGTTTTTCTGTTCAGCAGGTTTATTTTGATAAAAAATAGCCGTTTCATTAAATGTTAGAGCACAAAAAAAAAAATTTGTCACACAGTGTAACTTTTGTAAAATAACTACACGTGTAAGATCAATAGTTTAATTTTTTTTAATAAATAAAATAAAAAATATATTAAGAAAAACAGTATTTTTCTTGTCTTTTGCGGTTCAAACTATCTCCATATTAAATTCATCACAATTGGTCCAACCGTGAAATTTAACGGATTGATAGACAGACAGACACCAACACTTTCGAATGTACAATATTAGTATTAGTATGGATCCTCAGTTTATAAAGACGGTTAATTTTTAGTTTTCAATTAATAATATCTCTTATATAGGTACCTACAGACCATTCGCGAACTTCCTCCTTTTTTAAAGTTGGTAAAAATAAGAATATGACAGGAAAAATACGAGTAATGGTATTAGAAAGTAAGTTCCGTTATCTCCCCAGCCTAGGGGACAACAAGCCTAGCTGACACCAAATTTTTTATCAGATCCACAACTGAATCTAGTGAGAAAGAAATTCCTTAGTAGACCCACACTTTCAAATCTGGTTCTGGTTAACGGATCTAGCGAGACAAATACTTCTCAGTAGATACACACTTTTAAAAATGGATCTATTGAGAAAATAATATCTCACTAGATCCATTATGGATCTGGACAATGGATCTAGTGAGAATGATCCATTATATGAGTCTTAGAGTCTAAGAGTTATAAAATAATTCACGACATTGCCATTTTTAACGAAAACTTTATGGTTCGTTAACTACCCGTCGATAATGTTACTACCACTACAAAAACAAATGACGCATGTATCAGTTAACTGATTGCGTTAATTTGTCGTGTGGTCACATAATGGTGATAGACAGCGACGGAGAATGGCCATACTGCGAGTTGTAGCGTATAAGTAAAATCATAAATGAATAACCTATTCTGTGTTTGTGTTTTGTAGAATTGGATAAATCGACAACGATAGAGCCGAGCGCCCTTCGTCCGGAGCCGTCGCACGTGTTCGCGCCGATATCTCCGGCGGGCGGCCCCCCTGCACCCCCGCTCACCCAACAACCCCCGCCGCCCTCTCGCGGCCCCCCCTCCCTGCTTGACCTGCTGCGACGAGCCAACGCTAACGCCGATCTCTCATCTACATCACACGGTGAGTGAGAACACATTGAATGTATAAATGGAAACTCTCCTTGGATAAAGGAGGCTTAGGCCATAAGCTAATTGGTTTTGCCCAAATTGGTAGACAGGTAATGGTTTTTGCTTATTTATTGTATGCTAATGTTCAGTAATGAGGTGAATAAATTAAAAAACTAGATTACATTTGTAAATATTTTTATCTGTAAACCATCCACTGTCCCAGCGTTGCTTTTTCCCGCGGTTCCACCCGCCCTAAATTCGGTTATCGGTGTAGGACTTCAACAGTAACTCCTCAATTATAGAAAAATACCGACTTACACTTGACGTTTTCAAGTAGCATTATATGTACTTCCCCGGGACTCAAACTATCTCTATGCCAAATTTATCCGCGGTTCCACCCGGTCTAAATTCGGTTATCGGTGTAGGATTTCAACGGCAACTCCCCAATTAGAACAAAAAAATACCGACTCACACTTAATGTTTTTAAGCAGCCTATGTCCTTTCTCGGAACTCAAACTATTTCTATGCCAAATTTCATCTTAATGTTAATATCAATTTACTCAGTCACCGCACTTACCTAAGTTTTTTTACTTAGCAAACTCTATATTTTGAGTCATACCATGCCCTATCAAATAGCTAAAAAATGTGATAGATTCAGATAGTGACGCGTCCGTTAGAGTCTTGTAACGGTTTTATTTAATTTGTCAGATATAAACTCAGTTGGCGGAAAGATTCACAGTTTGGAAGAGCTAGAAGCCCGCCTTCGACCCCAGCACACCGCGCCGCCTCCGCCTCTGCCTGATCATGACCTTACCGCCTTCAAACGACTCGTGAGTATACAACCACCACAACTGGATTTGAGTATACTTATACATATCTAATACATTCAAACGAGCAAATCTTGTATATATGTACATATATAGATATATAAACTTAATCTATTGGCGAGTAGTAACACTATTATTTTTACCGACACAGTAACACTAAAGCTACTTGACAATAGATGGCGTTGTTAAAAAAAAACGAGCAAAGCTCGGCTCCCAGGTACTATTAGTAAAATCAACTGGGATACAGTAGCACCTGTTTATTGTAATAAAGTTGTGATAACACACAGTGACCCTGTTAAAAACCTAGGGATTTAATTCGATTAAACTCTATCCTGGGTTGCACAAATCAAGGAGGTCAGCCGAAAGATGTTCTCCTCAGTTGTATCTTAACGTAGTAGGTTAAAAATTTTTGACTATGCCGACGCTAGCTATCTCAACATCAATGAACACCAGCTTGACAAATTACAACGTCTTCAAAAACCTTTGGATTAGGTTCATATTTGGATTGCGCAAATACGACCATATCTCCGAATATCGCAAACAACTTACTACTTTAACTTCTCTACTCTGTATTGTATAATCCTCCGACCCCTTTTTATTTAAAAGAGCGTTTTAAATACCACTATTTAATACGGTCTTTATCCAATCTTCCAAAGTTCCTTCTTATTCATCACATTTTTATGATAAGTAATTTACTGTATTTTCGGTCAACCTGTGGAATTCCTTACCTGTTTCTACTAGAAGAGCACAGACACTTCATGTATTTAGACAACTAATTAAAATTCATTACTTAACTCATTCTTAAACTCTGCTATCTTCTTTATCTTTATCTTTATCCTCTTGTTGTGATATTTAATGTACTTCTTTCTATCTGCTACATTTTTGTTTAAGTAATTCTATGTATGTATATGTAAGTATTAATTTATTAATGCATATTTCTTTGATATGCAATTTTTATGTAAGTATATATAGAACAATCGTATTTATTTAACTTTATAAATAATGTAGTAATTTTAATGATATGAGTTAACCACATACCTAAGTTTTTATTTAAATTTTTGAATTTAGCCAGGTTGTGTGGCAGAAATCGCTTCTTGGCGATAACACCGCCTATTGTACATTGCATCTTATACTTAGTGTACCTATTATTACATAGAAAACTGGACAGCTCCTGTTTCAGCCAGCTTAAAATGGCGGATGTTGATAAAAAGAGAGATGAGTCCACAGGTTTGCTTTGTTTCTTTCTAAAGGATGGTCAATTTTGTGAGGCTACTGCGCAGTCCATAGAACAGATTACAAAACTCGAGGTTTATGAGTAATGGCAGTGGGTCTTAACTGGTTAAGAGCCAGTGGTTCGTATTTTCCTTGGCTAAAGACAAGGACGGTAATAAGCTACTTATATCGTTAAAAGCGTTTAGACTGATTTGAGTATGACTTGCTTAGGTTTTCGCTACGTACAAGCCGGTCCAACGGCCAGCGTAAACTAAATTACCGTTAAGACTCTTACGGAATTTGTCTTTTGTAAAAAAAAATTTTTATAAATCCTTACAGTTAAGCTCCTCAAATGTTAATTACAAGAACCTTTAAAAAAATATTCTTTTTGCAATGTTCAGTAGGTATTTATTAATTTAATTGTATTTTAATAAAATTACGAGTGCCTAATTAAAGATTATGATCCAGTTGGCGCAGGTGTCGGGAGGGCACGCGGTGCCGGCGACTGAACAACCGCCGCGCTCGCAACCTGCGATGCAACCGCAACCCATGAGCTTGATGCAGGTAAAAACATACCATCACGACACTATCCCCGAAAGGGTATTCAGATGTGTTACGAACGCAATTTTTATAAGGTTCTTACCGTGATTATTTAATTATTAACAAGTAAGTTTTATTTACTAAATTTGACGAAAAAAGGAGATAGATATGTATATATGTTCAAACTTGTAACAACGCATTCATCAACTTTATCTCTGACGTATTTATTTTATTCAAACAGATTATGTTTTGCAATCCATTTGTTACCAAGAGTATGTTATATATGTATAAATGGGAACCATATCACGAGGTCATATCAAGACTAATTTCCATGAATAATACTATCACAACACTTCCCCAAAGGGGTGGTTAGGGATGTTACGAACATATGCCCATAACGTCCACGTTTAACCGATGGTATTCCGTCCCATGAACGTAACGAGCCTATCGCCGTACCGGATACAAACCAGATTCGAGACAAGTTTACAAATAACCAATTGTAACACTATTGATTTCTCATTTTCGGTAATCGATATCAGGACCATTAACTCCGTCGGACCTATTTCTACTAAGCAATAATGACTCAAATTACTCCAGATGTTAAACAAGAGTATGGAACAACAGCAGAAAGCGCAACAACAGCAACAACAGCAGCAGCAGCAGCAACAACAGCAACCCCACATTCCGCCTGAACTGCTTTACCAACTGCTGCAAGTACAACAGGTAATATACAGGGTGTCTTGATTATAATTTTACACAAAAAGGGTAGATGACAAAGTTGACAAGGTTATCAGATTTTGCTAAAAATTACGATTTGTAGGATATACTTAAAGAATATGATAGAGATGTTGTGAAATATTTCTAATATTTAAAAATTTACGAAAAAGAAAAAGTTTTTTATATTACTGATTAAATGTCTGTTATAGCAGCACAAACTTAAACGTAATACGAAAGAAGACAATGGAGCGTTTATCTTGGTTTATAAATGGAGTAAGCGCCATTAGCCTATTTTTCTTTATGACTTTTTTCCGTAGTATCATTTATAGGGGTTCCATACTAAAGTACCATCAGACGGACCGTAAGCTTGTTTGCCACCTTATTGTTACAAAAAAATGTTACTTAGCCTACTATATGGTTTAACTCCATTATTGTTTTTCTCAACGCGTTATCGCATATGTGTCCATATTATTTTGGATGTTATTTGTTACAGATTTAATTCATTATATATTTAAACAATGTTGCTTTAAGTCCCTGTAAATATTTTGGCCGTTCAAGCTCATACTGAATTTTAATTTTCATACCTAAAAATTGACAACGCAAACCTAAGGAACTGCAGTTCACATTAAACAGTTGTGCCCTTCGAGCAGGATACTAAACTTTTAAAGACCAAAATATTGGCATTACAAAACCAAGTAAATGCGGTCTACATTAAACTTCGAGCCAGATACTAATGTTCAATTTTAAATCTAAATATTGATAAAGCTATATTACCAACCAAACAATGATGCTATAATAAAAAGTTAGTAACTTTATACACTACTTCATAGGAGTTAGAAATCTACCCTTATTTTTATTATTATATTACTAACAAGTTAGTTTTTAATCACACTTCACACATTCTATTGATTTTTGACTTGGTTTAATAAATATATATATGGATTCCATAGAAGAAATGTTTATTAGGTATATGTATACTGTTGTAGCGCCAGCAACAACAACAACAGCAGGCGGGAGATATCGGCCACGGCGTGGACAGGGAACTTCTACAGCGACCTGAAGCGCAGGCCATCATACATGGTAATTAAAATATTTTATAATTACGTCAAAAATATCACAACTTTATTAGATTACATTTGTTAAATTACCCTCTTACAGCCCACTAGCGTCGCCATTACATATCCTCAATTTTCGCTTCATAGAAAACGATTTTCTAAAATCCAAATGTTGGAAATATAAAACTAGCCATAATTTATTTTTAGAAGGTTTTATATAGTTACTAAATAATATCTGTGAGGTGTAGTTGGCATTTCTGCTAAAGGTGGCCGTCTTTAGCACGACTAGTTAGCTGCTATATGCCCCTTAAATTACCTATTCGTTCAAAGTATTTCTCAAATGTAATACAAAGAAGAAACATCGTCGCTTTTTAGTCTCCATTAGGTTAAATACACACCCACATCGTAATGTTCCGAACAGCCTTTTCTCGCCGTTCACTTTAGTCCTGCTTGACAAGTGGCTAACCCACTGCTGCAACTCCCTGATGCACTGGATTAAAATGGCTTTATATATGTCCCATAAGTCGTGACTTACCAACTTTAAATAATAAATGATAAGATAAGAGATCAGGGACAGGATAATGTACCCCTTTTGCTAGTTTTTGATGACAAATAAAGCCAGGATTGGGCGCGGAGAAGAACAAAATATCTAATGTTGGCGCTAGATAGAAGCAATCTGCCTTTTAAGGGTAAATGCCGTAGAAATTCTTTGAAGTTTCGTGAATTACACTTTTTATTTTGATTTCAAAAAAGTGTTAGCGGTTTTTGGTTTCATGAGATTCTGGTACCATTATTTTTTTTTTATTTTTGTAGTTGCTCCAAACAAGAAATTCCGATACCTTTGCAAAAATATTAAAAAAAATGGCTCATCAGAATTCTCATGAAAACAAAAACGGCGAGCTCTTAAATTATTTTCTTTTCTTTGAAATCAAAATGTGAAGTAAAATTTAGGGAACTTCGAAGATCGTTTCAAAATTCGTTTCGTATGAAAACAATCTGCGGCGTTTACCTTAGATATTCCACGTTATTGTACTATTTATTTCTTGTAATCTGTTATCAGGGTTGAAAGCCGGTGAGATAACAGTGCAACATCTGATGCAACAGCTCGGCAATCCTGGGCTTCAGAGCCGGCACCGAGAGCTGCTGATGACCATCCTTCGGCTGCACCAGCAACAGAGACAGGTGAGCTAATCTGTGTTCTCTACAGCAATGTACGAGCCTTAAAGCGTTTGAACCATTTTGAATCACCTGATGTTAAAACTTGGCAACTCTGGGCTTCACAATCCAATTCAAGAGTATAGAATAGAGAGAGAAGCAAACTTAAATTAACTCATTAGAGATTCATTTAATATATGTGAAGTGTCTCCCTTTTTTCAGTTGGGTGGATCTCCACTGCCGACGAATGTAGGCGGAGTGGGTGGTGTGCCCCCACCGCATTTGGTGGTGCCACCTCATCATCAACCGCTTCGGCTGTCACCCTTACCACATACCGGTAAGTTTACACTATACCACACCGAAAGTCGTATCAGATAGACTGACTATTTTTATTGTCTGCATTATACGCATTATAAGTTTTACTTTGTGAAAATATCCGAAAAATGTTAACTAAATCATAGTACATAAGTGTGATATTCATATTTAAATTGTCTAAAAATTATCGGTATCAAATCGAATGCGGCACCGAAATAAACTGTCGTGCGTATCTACAGTGACACTCTTTTTTGAAGATGGCCGAATCATATCTAAACTTGTTTTTCGGGTTCCGTACCGTAAAAGGAAAAAACGGAACCCTTATAGGATCACTTTGTTGTCCGTCCGTCCGTCCGTCTGTCAAGACCCGTTTTCTTAGGAACGCGTGGAGGTATCAAGCTAACATTTATATCAAATACTCAGGTCTACTGTCCCTTAGAGGTGTGAAAAATCAAACTTCTAAGCCAACGCAATCAAAAGATACAGCAGTTTATGCCGGAAATTGACGCAAATTTTAGAAACTCTCAAGGGAATCATAACCTACAGGGTACTTTCCGTGAACTCAGAATCTTGAAATTTGGTACGAAGCAACGTTATAGTACAGATAAAGGAAAAATTGCGAAAACCGTAAATTTTTAGTTACATCATATAATAAAAATATTTTTCAATAATATACAACAACATATAATAAGTTTGCGCGGAATCTTTTGTTTTATTCTGGCATTTTGTAGATTAAAGGGTAAAAGGGGGACGCAGCTCGCTTCTTCATATAGCAACTTTTATTTAATACCACTAAGTTAATGGTCCGTCTGATGGTAAGCGGTCACCGCAGCCTATCGACGCTTGTACTACCAGGAACAATATTCGCCCGTTGCCGACCGGACCCCTATTGTCGTCCTTAGAGAAAACCTTGGCAGTGAGCTCTTTCCACAACCTAAGCTTTCGCAGGAGGGAGTTGATCGTTGATCCGTCAAAAACGATGTTAACCTACTATTATATATAACTATAATATAATATGGTAGTCTTTAGTTATTTCTAATATTTAGGGAGATAAAAAATCATAATGTTGTATTAGTTCAAAACATTTTAATTTCTACTGAATTCTACTGAAGTTTAGTTTTTTGTGAACACTTTCGAATCGTCAAAATTATTGTTTACTACTGGTTCTCAATGCTATTTCGAACCGAGAAGAGCCGGCAAGAATGGCGATAGTCATAAAAAAAAAAAAATTACAAATATTTAATTAACATTATTTTAACCCTAAATGCCTTTTTTTTTCGTAAATTTGAAAAGACCAATTTAGAAAATATTTTTTGAGTACGCGAACTTTTAGAGTAAAATTCCGGGTTTTTCAGTACCAATTTTGATTTTTGTGTAACGTAATATATTAATAACCTATAATTTCCCACCACGGACGCAGCATTTTGCGTGTCGCCCATTATGGCTACGAGTCCCAACACGCTAACTGTGCACCATTCAGGTAATTTAAGACAACACCAAAGTAGGTAGTGAGAGGTAGAATAGTTTGATATAGTACAGTCTGATTTTTGTATGAAAACAAAATTTAAAATGTGTGTGTGAGTAACCCGACATAAAAGTGTACTTTTATTTTTAAAATGTCATAATAAGTTTAAGCAAATCATTTTTTTTGTTTTTATCTATCGACCTAATTTTGTCAACGCACAAACCGTTATTCTTAAAAAGAAATTACACCGACTTAAAAACCCCACTAAAAAGTTAAAAACAGGTGTTCGCTTTGAAGTGGAATACCAAAAATATTTTTCTTGTGCGGGAATCGTTCCCACGCTTCTTGATTTAGCAGTCGGATCGTTGCCCACTGAGCCACAGAGCCGATCATCATAATGTGCCTTGCCTCATTTTACTAACTAATTTTCCTAACAAATAGTGAGCCTATCGCTGCATCACAGTATCTTATACCATTTAAATGACTTTTATATGTATACTTGTATAGCCGATAAATTATATATCTTCAGTTTCAGAATAATAACATAGCCCCTTATATAGACCAATAGATGGTTAGCGATTTATGTCAAGATATTTTACCATTGCCACTCGAAAAAATCGAATTTTATTCATCGATAACAGTTAATAAAACTCACTTTTTGTGATTTTTTGTACCTCGATGAATCGACGATTATTTTGATGGATCTTGTGTAGAATATGATAAAAGACTTGTTGTTTAATAGGAGTGCCAGCACGTATACCGTCTCCCCGCGAATTAGCCGCTCATACTCAGCAAATAATGCAAAGCGCTTTAATTAAGAAGAAGCTAGAAGAACAGAGAGAGAACTACCGCCGGCGGCACGAGATGCACCAACAGCCAAAGCAACCTACACCTATCTCTTTTACACCCACCTCGGTGAGTCAGCCTTATTTTAGTTAATTAAACAGAGGAAATAATGTTTGTCTCTCAAGTAGATAGTTAAGAAAGAAACAAAGATACACTATGTTACGATATAGCTAATATAGATCTGACGTCATATATACATAATAAATACCGAAAGGGCAGGCACACTATGACACTTATTTTGCTTCAAATCGATGCTTTCATACACGTTCGACAGTTTAGGCTACTCTTAACCTCGCCTTTTCTAAGGAAGGGATTGATATCATCGAGATACGTTTAACGAAGACTACCTTTAACGACTCGTTAAATTTTCTCATAAAGTTAATACCACTAAGGTGGCAAACAAGCTTGCGGTCTGCCTAATGGGAAGCAGTCACCGCTGCCTGTGGACGCTTGCAACACCTGGGGCGTCACTCGCGCGTTGCCGATCCTTCAGTTCACTTCGAAACCACCTGCACTAACTTTTTTGAAACCTTACAAAATATATCTAAATAGTAAAACGTAAATAGTTTTTTTAAAGATTTTATTTATTTATTGTGGATACATTTTTGCTTTGTTGGATAGGTATTACGTAAAATGACCGCAGAGAAGGAGTCTGACGCGCCCAGCCCTAAGCAACAAACATGGACACCCGTACCAAAAATGCCGCAAGGGAGGCCCATTGTTAAGGTGAGTTACAAGTTATTGCTTATTTTTAGTTAATTAAGTAAGTGGGAGATAAATATTTGGCTTCTGGTTTAATATTACATCACAGACAAAAGAGAAAGGGAGACGCTGTGATGGGTTAAAAAAGTTAAGCATATTCAGGTAAGCCGATTATTCGATCGAGCATTTGCCGCGCCTCAGTGAGAATATGGATGGTTTTCCACCCTTTTGTTGCTTTAATAGTTCAAATATGTTCTAGCAGGCGTTTCGCACTCTTAAGCTTAGGTGTGTATGCGTGAGTGCGACATTGCTCTCGATCGATACTTAAGCGGGTTCTGTACATTTCTCTAGATAGTTAAGAGTTTTGTATGGGAGCTGACAGTACTGAAAAGTTATTTTTTGAACAGTCCTCGTCTATTGTCTTTTTAGGGTTCCTTACCCCAAAAGCAAAAGAGGAACCCTTATAGGATCACTTTGTTGTCCGTCCGTCTGTCTGTCTGTCTATCTATAGCAAATACTAAGGTCTACGGTCCCTTAAACTGTAAAAAAATCAAACTTCTAAGTCAACGCAATAAAAAAATACGGCCATTTTTGTCGCATATTTTGACATTCACAAATAAATCAATACCTATGGGGTTGTTCCCGTTGTACTAGAATCTTGAAATTCCACACGAAGCAAGGTCTTACATCACAAGTATAGGGAAGAATTCGAAATTCGTTAATTTTAAGTTATAACACATCAAAAAAAATGGTGGTCTGTCTGTCTGTCAAGACTTTTTTACTCAAGAACGTGTGCCGCTATCAAGTTGAAGTCAATATCAAATGCTAAAGACTACGGTCACTTACAGTTGTAAAAAAACCAAGCTTCTAAGTCAATGCAATAAAAAAATATGCCTAAAATACGGTTATTTATGTCGCATATTGTGACATAAACAAATCAAAACCTACCTTCCCGTTGATAAAGAATCATGAAATTTGTCAAAATGCAATAACAATCACAAAAAAATATTTCTTTTGCGATTATAAACTTATTTGCAGTTGTTAAACTTACCCCGTCCTATATCGATGTATTAAGACAACAGTTGTCCAACGGCAAAGTTTTTTTATTAGCTACTGTCGGACAATATCCGGCCCACTCCAACTTGTTATAAGTTTTTTTTTTTTTTTTTACCACTGAAGTGGCAAACAAGCTTACGGTCACCGTAGCCTGTGGACGCTTGTAACACCAGGGGTATCACTTTCGCGTTGCCGACCCTTCAAAAATCCAATAACTTCTTTCTTGAAGAACCCCATACTGTAGTCCTTAGAGCTTCTTAACAATAGATGAAACTACAATTTTATACTCAATTCACTTAGGGTAACCAAAGCGGAGCTGTACCACCGATGGGTTATGCTCCGTCGCCGGCCGACTATCAGCAGCATTACCTTAATCAGCAGGTCAGTTTAAGATTTTATTTAATATCACTGTTCACTAGCTACAAAATATCAGCGCAGTTGCATGCGCTATTTTCAGAGAAAGCAAAAGCTAGCAGCAAATGTCAGCCATTTTGTTACTACCTTTTAAAAAAAAACATTATTACAATTAACAATTTGTAATCATTGTAATTAATATTTTACATTTTTACATATTATTATTTCTGTTTAGTAAAAATTATAAGGCACAATATTGTCGCAGTGGAAATATTGTTGAATTTTACATAATTTCTGCTTGGCAGGCAAAAGTTTTGTACACGTTTGTAAGAAAACCTGGTTTATTTAACCTAGATATTATAATTCAAAGTCATTATTAAATAAGTAATATAATTTATTGTAATAATATTATTTTATATGTAAAAACTGTTGTTAATTATTAATGATCAGAAAGAATTTCGTTCTTACACCGTCACAAAACAGTAACGAGAAATATTGTGCAACGGAGGCTAATATTTTTAAAGGAGAGTAAAAATCACTTTTAATTTGACTAATTTTAAATTTTCAATGATAAATCTGAAGTAAACAAGACTACCGTCGCATATATGATAAATTAAACAATTAAATTAAATAATTAAAATAAAACAGCTCTTAAAAATATTACACTTAATTGTAAATGATAACTTACCATGACAAATATGTAAATAAAATTGTCAACGTAAGTGAACAGCCGGTCTTGACATTATAATTGCATTTATAAAATATATATACAATTTACACTAATAAAATATATGATATTTCTATCTTAGCTGCAATTGCTTTAACGTGTTTCTTTTTCGGCATCTTTTATCGACATTTTATCTTAATCAATTTACAAATAATGACCGGTGTAGCTTCTAAAATTTTTTCAGCTTTATTAAAAGGGTGGGTTACATTTACAACTTGACATTTGTAATTTTTTAATTATTTATAATGTTTGTAAGATACTTAAGTTTTATATAATTACACTTATAAAATATATATACAATTTACAATAATAAAATATATGATAGGTCTATTCCAGCTGCAATTGATTTAACGTGTTTCTTTTTCGGCATTTTGTTATCAATGCGAGAGTGTTTCTTTTCTATTGCTTAATTAGCAAGCATCCAGCGCCCAATTCACTTGATTTTTGATGAGAAATTATTGATTTCCAGTATTTCAATTTGTTTTAGTAATTTGTGTTTGGGTTTCAGCAAATGGCTGGCGGAATTCGTCCGTTCGGTCATCCGCAGCAGAGACAGCAGGTACCCACTTCGGTAAGTGATATCATGGTTATATACTCCAGGAAGAGCGCGTGGCCCAAACATATTGGTCCAGTAACTTGATAATTATTTGGATTGGTGACCGCCTAGTGGCACATTTTTCTGAGCTCCGTGTTTCGGAGGGCACGTCAGAGGCGTATGGGCGGCTTAGAACCTCGTGACAGTTGTGTGGCCACTACCTTGACAACGGACCAACGCCAACACGCACTAGGCCAGTGTAGTGGACTATGGCCTAAGCCTTCTTCGACACGGAGAGGCCCGTGCCTCATGCAGAGGGGCGTATAACGGCTAAGGCGATATACTAGTACTAGTTAGACTGAAACCAATATTGTATAAATAAAATATTCTATATATATACACGTAATTTAACTTTTTTAAATTTTCTGGAACCACATCCATCCGTACGTAGCCTTATAACTCTGCCATTTTTCAATCGAAACTTGAAATTTTACAGGCAAACTGTCTTGTGCGAACCGCATATTGCTTCTAGTTGACGGTTTTTTTTAATTAAGCCGCTTGCTCCTACATACCGGACCTTATAATTGAGCCGTTAACCTTCCCTAACCTTTTTTAAAATAATAATTGTATTATTTGTGTGCAGCTTAGCAATATGAGTCAAATGAACCGAGGTGTGGCCAGCGGGACCACCCTTCATCAACTGCTGATGCAATCACACCAGAGGAGTCTCAATGGTGAGTTGAAAAATATCATGGTTTATTTTTCCCAATCCGAATGAGGAAATTCCAAAGTTGCTTGTAAAGTTAACGCCAAATTGTCAACATTCGTAGAACCAAAGTGGCGTGTAACATTTATGACAATAGGCTAGTTTACTGTTATTGGAAAACCATCTATTGTTGGTTATTTAGTATTATATATGACCTGTGTTTATATTTTTTATGTTTATTAAGTAGGTGTTTTAAGTAAAATTATAAATTGCTGTCAAAACAACATTTGCTTCTACAATGCTGGGTTTCCATGCAAGGCCAGGGACGGCAGCCAATTATAGTAAGTCCATTCTAGTGGATGTGCCGTTATTGCTGCTCCGCGCTGCTTGTCGCCCGAACCGCTTGCATGGAAACCCAACTTGTTAATGATAAAACAGCTTCAAAAGCTGTTTTATCGTCATGGACTATTCTTAATCAGGAGATACCTAAAAAAGATATTTCAGCCTGTGATTTTACCTAAAATATATTGTATTTCAATGAAAACGGTTCATTTAATTATTTTATAATGTATCATAATTGTCACTTTAGTCCAAATTAAGGAAATTTTTAGAACCACAGTTGCTTGTTGCTGAATTTATATAAACAAAGTCACTTGTGAAACTGACGTTAAATTTAGTGAATTCGTAGAACCAGAGTTGGTTATAAAATTTCGAATTGAGAATTTTCATAAAACCAAAGTGGTTTGTAAAACTTGAGTCGAATTTAGGATTTTCGTAAAACAGTAATACTAACATTGAATTGAGGATTATCGTAAAACCATAGTGGTTTTTGAAACTAACGTCGAATTAAGGATTTTTCTAAATCTAAAGATGCTTGTGAAAATAACGAATCCCAAAAATCATCGAATTTATATAGTACCACCCTGAATGTAAACCCTTCCATATTAAAATCGTCGAAGTCAATTATTGCAAAGTACTAATAAAAAAATTATATATAATATTATTATTATTTATATATTATATATTATATAACCGATTCACATGTGCATGATGCGAAAGTTGCCGACCCGTAAAAAAAATTAAAAATCTAATCGCTTCTTTCATAAAGAACCCAATAATCTCTAGAGGAAATCTTGGTAACCTACAAAAATAAAAAAATCGAAAATCTAATCAGTATGCGCATCACAGCTGACAACTGTTCTACGAATGTCTGCAATTTGCAATAATTTGCTTTTTTTTATAATATTTAGCTCTGATAATATTATGTTCTTGATTAATGAGCGCAATTTAAAAAGCAAACCTTTTCCAGCTTGATGCTTAATTAGTATTTGGTTTTCTACTAACCTTATACAGTATATTACGTACCTTTATAGTTTCCATTGCGATAATTAAAAATAAATTGAAATTTTAACAGAAATGGGGGGAGTAGGTGCTGGGACTGGGGGAGGTGACAATCAACTCGCCCGATGGTTTTCTCCAGAACTCCTCGCTCGAGCCTCAGCTGGCAAACTACCGTCCGTTCACATGCCCAATGCTCTCTCGCTCGAAGATTTAGAGCGGCACCACCACTCGCCTGCGCCGCCCGTGCGCAACTGAACTGCTTGCGTCCGTAAACACCGCTTATATACTCAAATAGGGCTGCCCAAATTGGGGGGTAATGTTAATGTCGATGGCGAAGGTTAGCAGTTTATTGTTGATTTTTCGGGGACTAGTCAGTGTTATTAAGAAAATCTTATTTATTTGCATTTAAAGTTTTAATGGTGACAAAATATATATGAAAACGAATTATTTATTTGAAAACATTCTTTAGAATATTTAGTGGTTTCAAATGTTGTTGGCTAAACTCAGTTTAACCCGTAAACTCTTCAGTTTGCTGCTAAGCTGTCCACAGCCTGTTTATATGGATATTTCTTAGGATGTGACGTAGAAAGCCAAAAAATACAGTAAATTGGCTAAGAAATCAATTATGGGTTGTGCACTACAAGGGAAGTAAATTTAATAGTTTAACTAATAATTTACCAGCAAATAATACTGTGAATGATATTGTATTTCGATATAAGATAGCTACATCCAGGCCATTACCCCCCTTTCCCTCCCTGATTTTACATTTAGACTTTTTCCACCGGATTTGATCTTTATTTAACAATTTTATTTAGTCAGTTGGCATTGAAAATTGTTTAAAGTAACAATTCTGTAACCTGTGTTACCCAAAATCAATATGGATAGACTTTAGATGAAATGCAAATCGTGACACGTTTTAAATTATATTTCAGACTAGATGTCTTGTTATTTAAAATGTTGTAAGTAATGTCGTGGGATTGTTTATTTGCCCTATGTCAAAATGGTATGCGCCTGTACCATTTTGACTTTTTTTAAATTTTGAATTATGCAATAAATTCTGCGATGTTACCAGTGTTTATATTGAAAGTTCAATATTGTTTTATCCATATTATTGGGTTAAATTTTGATCTCGCTACCGATAAAATTGGTCTGTGGCTACGTTATTATTTTGAAATTCTTACTTTCGCCTGTGTCATTTTAGTAGCTCCAACTAAAATATTAATAAAGAAAAATATAAGATAACTGTTCTACCATGCTAAGTCGAAAGGGCGTATTTCAAAGAAAATTATATGTGTCGCATATCTGGACGTAAGTCATTTTTATTTCTTCACATCACATCACTAAAAATTAACATACGCCCTTTTTGCTTTGTACGGCGGTTTTTAAAATGTCTTCTAAACAAGTGTCGCTTTTATATTGTAACAAAAAAAAGACAAGAAGAGATACATAGGCATATGTAAATTCATATAATGACAAAAACAAAAATTATGCATGAATAAAACAATAACATACATATTTCAATTTTTTGATGGCTTTTTCATAGCTCCTGTTCTTGTAAATGTTAAAACAATGTCATAATGGTGTAAAAATGTTGTTTTAACATGTTCTCTTCACTATTGGGTTAAATAAACAAGTTTTTAAATCTTAAAACGAATATTGACGTTTAGGAATAATCGAGGCAGACGCTGACATAAGGGAAAAATTTTGATGTATTTCTTTTCCTCTAGGTTGTATTTGAAGTAGTGTCGCAAATTTTTTGATATGTCGATAAAATAATTGTTTTTTTTTGTCGATAACCCTATGTCGGCTCCCTTTTGTTGAGGCTGTATCGAAAATATGGATGTGAGAATTATATTTAGTGACCACGAATTGTTGTAGTGACTCCATGAAACATGGATGCTAATGAAGAAGAATGTAAACCAGTGAGTGAAATATGCATGTGCGTGCTCCTTTATGTTTCATACTGTCTATACTTTCTAATTTGGTCGAATAATACGTGAAAAAAATGGATGTATGAATGAATATGTGTGCGTGTGTGTGTATGTGGAGGGCAAAAATGTACATGATTGACAGTTGTTTTTGTGAGCATTTTGTTACTACGTGATTTTACGTGAGGAGAAGAAAACATTTTCGTTTACAAAGAAAAATATTTGTCATTGAACTTGTCTATGCTTTTGTACGTAGACATTTTAACGTGAGCTTTTTAGTTTTTTCGTGAATTTTGTAAACGATTTTGGAATTTGCACAAATGTTGCTCTACCTTCACGTTTGTGTTTGAAATTCCCAAATATATTTTTTTAAAGATTTTACGATATTCACCACTATACGAATTTTAAACATTGCGTTAATTTTTTCCGAGGATAAGTCCGCGGGAATATTGTAACAATAATTTCATCGATTAAAACTAGACATGAGCTCTCCAAATTTAAATCGATTGTCGGTGTGACAACCCTATGGTCGGGAACTTTAACTGTGTCAATTATAATTTGAGTTAACATTGAATAAATAGCTTAGGGATGTTACCGTCCATAGAAAAAGCGTCTCAACCGTTTCTCGGCTTAAATTTACCAACCCAAGCAATAACTGTATACTTTTCGCCTATGCTTATTCCTTAAATAGACCAACAAAATGTACCTACGAGGTTACAGGAACTTAAAACTTAATGCTTTGTCTTAAAGTTGAGATTTGGATGTCGTTTTGTATTGGATATGGAAGTTAGGGTTGTACCTAACGCAATCATGATGTGTTGAATTTGATATTGAGAGTGTTTCTGAAAGGATTTTTTTTTATAAATGTTCGATGACTTTGGAGCCTGTGGGTGACGCATTAGATGTGTCGTCTAGTTGTTTTGGCTCTTTTGTAGTGGTAATAGTGGCGAAATTTCAGTTTTGGGATTGTAAGCCCCGGCGGCAATACGGCTCAGACGGCTGTCGGGGTAGGTATGTTCAGTGCCGGAGCGCTTACGTATTACATCATGAAAATGTCTCCTGTAAGCTTTAAATTATTGATTAAAGAAAATTTCAAAGTTAATAAGTATTTTGATTTATTTTGTAGATTTGCTTACGTACCTCTATACTTAATAGACTATTCCACTTAATATAATATTAGGTGAAATAGTAATAGTTATAATAATATTTACATTAAAAGATTATTTCAAAACTTAAATTTTGATGCAAATTACATTATCATACGATAAAAACTGACAGAGTCAGAGCAGTATAAAGTTCGCTTTTATAGTGCGTTAGAAAAAACGCTAGCTCTTACGTGGCGCTAGCGGCGCGAAGTAAAATGCCGTCACAGCGATTAAGACCACGTAGTTACAGTGCAAACCACTGAACACTGCTATAGATAGGAGCGCACACTAATCTACAGAACGAGGGTTAATTAATATGTCTCTGTCTAAGCAGAAGTCACATAATAAATATAAATATTGTTTTGTCCCAAATTGCAAAAAAAAAAAAAAAAAACGGCCAAGTGCGAGTCGGACTCGCGCACGAAGGGTTCCGTACCGTTATCTACAAAAACGAGCAAAAAAATCACGTATGTTGTATGGGAGCCCCGTTAAATATATTTTTTTCTGTTTTTTAGTATTTGTTGTTATAGCGGCAACAGAAATACATCTGTGAAAATTTCAACTGTCTAACTATAATGGTTCATGAGATACCTGGTGACAGACGCACGGACGGACGGACGGACAACGAAGCCTTAGTAATAGGGTTCCTAATTACCTTTTAGGTACGGAACCCTGAAAATGGGTCAGAGTCATGAGAAGGCATGAGCTCTGTACAAAAATAAGAGCATATTGCTATTAAGACCATTTCGACGTAAGTGTTTATTAAGATACTACCTTATAGGTAATAGTAAGATTTTCTACGCGATACCTTCTTTTTGTATCGGGTTAATCTTCAAAAGGGTAAGAAATCTGATTATATTTCACAAATGTGTACCTACTGATGATTGAAATGTAATTGATTACACCTATATTGGCAAAACCTTATTGTTACCTACTTGCTTTGGCCTTCGTTGAAATACCGACAGTAAGTAGGTAGTTTAGTGCGCGGCAAAAGGCGTCAAACACATATACACAAAAATACATACATATTTACGCAAAATGTTTTCGTTTCATTAATAAAATTAACAAATCAGATAATGACTGGATGAAATGTATACCTCCATACATTACAAAGAACTCCCTTGAAGCCCATTTAGTAGTGTGGCCGTCTGCTGTGCAGAGGGTGTGGGTTCGATTTCTGCACTGGACAATCATTTATGTGATAAACATTTGTGTTTGTCTTGAGGCTGGATTTATTTGTAAATACAAACAGTATTTGCAATATACGTTGTCTGGTTTTCAGAATGCTGGCTTTGCTTAGTTTGGGACCAGATGGCGTTGTGTGATATGTCCAAAACTATATTATTATTACAGCTATTATAGCAAATAATAATCTGCTTCCCGTAAAATTCAGGTATTTATATAAAAAAATGCTAGTGGCGAGAATCTAGCAATGTGCCAAAATCATTTTTTTTGTTTATTTTTTATTAATATGCTTATTTTCCTTAATGTATTTTATTTTATCAGTTGCAGATAAAATCTTGCACGCAACTGCCCAAAATTCAATGGTATTTTTGTACTCGTGCCATGTAAAAATTATCTTCATTTCAAAACAGTAACATAAATAGCTATATTACAAAAAAATATTCTTTACTTATTACGTTAAAAAAAGGAAATAATGTATTCAATATGCACACTGCGAGCCAAAAATGCTTTACACGTGCGGCGATCTTAGGTTCTGTGACGTCAGCCGAAGGACGGTCATCCGTTTCGCTCGATTTTCGGGTCAGGCATTTTACCAAAAACTTCGATTGTCTTATACTTCGGTCAGTTTTTGGTATTTTTTAGTAATTTAAAAAGTTTTACTTACATAAGAATACTGTGAACGCAAATTGCTTATTAAATTGGTACTTCTAAACTAAGTGGAATAGTCCATTATATTTATTATTATTATTTATATTTGACGGCGTGATTTCAGGTTTAAATATAGCATGTGCCGTTAGACTATATAAATGACGTGTATATCTATGCATGGTGTCACAGGATCGTAACAGGCGGGTCGGCACCAGAGAGCTGCGGAGTGGCTGTACTAAATACCATACCATAGTCACAGAATAAGGATTAAATACAGAGCGACAAAAGGCGTCTAGACAGGGAAATCGTGCGGTAATTGCGGGACAGGAAGCGACCTCAACTAGCCTCAGCATTATGGGGACGTCCCATTTAATCTCGCTGTATCTAATCCTTACTTATCCTTAGTAACACAGCCTAGACATTAATATGATTTATACAGTCAGCCATTGAAGGCGCTAAGGCAGAGCAATCGTGAGGTGCGGTGTGAGAAGAAACGGGGGACTGAACTTTCACGACCCGCCATTTGGTAACTGTCTCTCTTTCTAAATAAGTGTTTAGCCTGTGGCATTAATGACTTGAATTTTAATATATATTGGCGAAGCCGCGTAATCGAAATATAGTGTATGAATTGCCTTGACATCTCCATAAAGATTCCTTTGTTACCAAGTGTACAATGATTCGTTTTGAAGTGTTTGTAGAAACCCTTAATTTACTCAGAAATAATGTTTTATTAAATAAGTTAAGACTGACTAAAAAGTCTCTATATTGCTTTGTGTTTAAATTGTGAAACGTCATGTTTCGCTGACTTTGCACACACGGCTATGGCTATTGTACGTATATGTTGATGGCTACATATTGTTTTGATTGCTTTTATTGTACTTCAAGCCAACGAAACAACCGTGTCACCATGTGAATAATAAATTTATTGAGCAAAATACAAAATATGAAATTGGAGATCACGGACTGGTAAGCGTAGCGTAGGTCGCCCTCCAGGCAGATGGTCAGATGACCTGAAAAAGGTAGCTGGATGAAAAAGGCAAAGGACCGGGTGTAGTGACGTTTATTAAGATAATACCTAAATCCAGCAGTCGACTGTTAAAGGTGGTGTTTTCTTGTGGACCCATTAATTTGTCCCATTAAGAGTGTCCAACACGAGGAAGACTATTTCTCGTGGTCCCACTGCACAATTATCTTGTTTATAATCATAAATCTACTCCCCGTATCTTTGAATTGATTGATGCGACTGACTGATGAGGACATACCGGGCGCAGATAATACGTTTTGTTAGATTACAGTCACTGTAATATCTATACGGTTAATTTTACATAGCCACATATGAATTGCGTAAATGCCCTACAAAACTTATACAGGGTGGAAACGATGAGTGATCTCACTTGATTGTTTCTAAACCACACACGATATCGAAACACTTATTGATCCTGAAAGTGCTTCACAAGCTCTATCCAATCGTATAATAGTAATAATGGTTTATAGAATAAACTGGATTTATCCGAAAATTTGATGTTTCCAGCTTCCATACATTTAATATGGCGACATGGCACTCATCGCATTGTAATAAAATCGTAATTATTTCATTGTAACACTAAGGTGGCAAACAAGCTAACAGTCCTCCTGATGGTAAGCGGTCACCGGTGCAACACCACAGACATTACTTGCGCGTTGCCCAGTCTGTCGCCCGAAGAGAGAAAACCTAAGCAGGGAGCTCATTCCAGAACCTAAGCGTTCTAGGGAGGAACTTTTTATGATTTAGGCTCTATCTAAGGTGTAAAGATGAATTCCCTGCCGATGGCAAGTGGTGCGATGGTATAAAAAAACCGTAGGTATCCTTTCGAACAATTCCCCGTACGAGCGGTAGAACACACACAGGAACGCAAACCCTTAAGACTTAAGGGTTCGATACAGCTCGCAAGTTTGGGATCGTCGACGATTCTCTCAGCTCCTCCGAACCGAGTGAATAGGGCCTAACTGGTATCCTGGTGCACCTGCCCAGATATGGCAGCAGTAATCTGTATGGGGTTGGACTTGGGACTTAAAGCAGCAACGTTTGCCCCGAAGTGAAGTATTGCTTACTGCTTCGCTCTGTTGAGTTTTCTTATGTTTTTCGGACGCCAGCTTCACCGTGTCTTTCAAATATAGTTGGAGATATCAACACCAAGGATCACCAATGGTTTCGGAGATGGTAAGGGGTGTGCAGGAATTGTGGGACCTCAGTGAATGTGGTTTTCTTAGCAGTGAACGCGCAGACATGTTGAATCAGACCAAGTTTCCCGTTCTAATTTTTTTTTATAATTGAGGAGTTGCCGTTGGAATTCTACACCGATAACCAGATTAAGTGTGGGTGGAACCGCTGGTAATTTGGCATGGATATAGTTTAAGTTCCGGGGAATGATATGGGCGACTTGAAAACATTAAGTGTGAGTCGGTTTTTTAGTGTTTCGTACCTGAAAGGTAATTAGGATTACCTTTATAACTAAGACTTCGCTGTCCGTCCGTCTGACCGTCCGTCCGTCTGTCACCAGGCTGTATCTCATGAACCGTTGAAATTTTCACAGAAGATATATTTCTGTTGCCGCTATTACAACAAATAATAAAAAAGAGAATAAAATAAATATTTAAGGGAGCTCCCATACAACAAACGTGATTTTTTTGCTCGATTTTGCTCGATATTGATAACGGCAACAGGTAGACGCCTAAAATATGCCCAGAATATTAAGTTATATAGTCACTTCAAAATAAATAATTAAATTAAAATAAAACAAATATTAAAGGGGGGCTCCCATAAAACAAACGTGATTTTTTTTTCCATTTTTATAGATAATGGTACGGAACCCTTCGTGCGCGAGACCGATTCGCACTTGGTCGATTTTTTTTTTCTGTAATTGAGGTGTTGCCGTCGGAATTCTACACCGATAACGGATAAACTAATTGAGAGCGGGTTAAACTGGGGGCAAATGCTAGTAATAAAATACATTAATATAAAATTCAGCAAGGCATATTACGATGTATAGCTATAAATATATTTTCGCATATAAATATACATATATTATATCATTTATAGCTCCTTGTGTAATGTGCTTGAATGATTAGGCATCTATACTAATATTAATTAAAAAGAACGGCTGTACGGATCTGTATAAAATTTGGCACAGAGATAGATCTGTTTGTATCGAATAGGATAAGTAAAATAGGCCTTTTTATAATTATCCCGGAAATTTCAAATATTTCCGCGGGAATAACTATAACGTTTGTAACTTAATCCCGCCGCTACGGAGCATACAATTGAGCTGAAATTTTGCATTAATTAGTTGATAGTTTATCCCGGAAAATTCCCGTCAAAAGTTCCCGCGGAAAACTATAACCGCATTCCAGTTGACAGTCGGATTATCCCTAAGGCAAACTAGGCAAGTGCCTACAACGTATTATATCGTAGTTATGTAGGTACCTATACCATAGAATAAAACAAAGTCGTTTCCGCATTCAGCCCCTATGTAGGCTTCGATCTTTTAAACTTGGTACGCAACGGAATTTTTATGCTGTTTTTACTATCATCCAGAAAATTTCTTCCGGGTGGTTTATAGGTATAAAATACATGCATTTTACATTTACAGAAAACAAAAAAAGTTGAATGTTTTTTCTAACGCTTACGTTACGAGATTTATATCGAAATTGTGTATTACAGAAATGTGTATTTTACAAATATCTACAAAGAAGTCCACAATGGCATATGTCTTTATCCCACAGATAACCCACAGTTACCATTATTATGCAATTGTTATTTAATTTTTTTTGTGGGTTTTACTTTCGTAGTTATTTTGACCAATAATAAATAAATAAATAAGTTAACTGCCACGGCCCGCAAATGTAGCATACCCGGGTGATCGTGAGTATGTAGGCCGAGTCATAGCTGAGGTGAGGCACATATCAAAGAGTCCGGTTATGCTCAGTTGTGGCCAAGGCTTGTATAGTGCTTTTCTCAAACATGCGTGTAAAAAAACTAATTATATTGACGACTGTATTGACAATAATAAAAATAGTTTAGGTAATTTTGCCACCAATTCGCCGTGTGCATATCACCGTGTGTTCTCGCAGGAACAACAGCTTGGAACACTAAAAAACTTTATTTGATTTTAGACTTTATTTGTATAGAAATAAGGTCGCTTTACGATTAAGGTATAATAGTTTAGTTATGTAATACGAGACTGTGGCGCTAGTATAGGCGGAAGTTCCCAAGATTAAAAAAAAAAAGGCTCCATTATAAAAAAAAAAAACGTTGGCGCGGTTTTGTAAATTAGATTTGCGTAAGTTTTTTAATATTAACTATAAATTTGATATTATTAACGTTGACAAAGTGATAAAGCATGAATAATTTGTTTTTTGTTATTGTTTGTTATAGATTTGGAACATATAATTGATAACTATGAGTAGAATTAAGTGTTGTATAAAAAACTGTGACTCCAATGGTCAAACTAAAAATATTTATCTTCATGCTTTATATCCCATAAACGAATTCTTTGGTTAAAAAACATAGGTGATAATAATTTATATTCATATAATGCAAAACAACTACATAACAAAAAAGTATGTAGCAAACATTTTGAAGAAAAATTCTACGAAAATGGAAAACTTAATTATGTTTACGCAAGACGGAAGGATATCCAAAAAATCAACCAGAAAGTAAGTTACCTAATATAATCCAATAGGTTACTATTTCTTACGGCAAACTAAAGAAGTTTGTTATAGCAAGCTATAGATGCAGCTATGGTTTGTTCGTGAAATTCGGTTATAGTTACTCCGCGGTTTTTTTTTTAATTTAAGTAGCCCTAAAAGTAGCCTTTTTTCTTCTCCATATCTTCAAGTACGTCTGCTCCATTGCGGCAGGATTGAGTAACTAATGTTTTAGTCATTCTCGAGGACACTTTTTAATTTTCCAAGATGAAAAATAGTCTACGTCCTTCCCCGGCTCTTAGGTTATCTCTATACCAAATTTCATCTAAATCGGCTCGGTTGAAGTGTGATTGAGTAACAAACAACCAAACATCTTAACTTTCCCATATATAATAATAATGTGCTCCACCCGCCCTAAATTTGGTTATCGGCCTTAGATTCTTACGCCAACTTCTTAATTATACCTACGAATGAAGTTTGCTATACCAAGCTAAAGTTCGTTTAGGCTCGGTTATAATTATTCCCGAGACAGACATACAGAGTTACTTTGGCATTTATAATATCAGTATATATATGGAAGTATGGATATATTTTGGCATATTAATATATATTATAGCTACGTGTTTAATGTGCTTGATGACCGATATCTCTATTACATAATATATTGCTGTTTTTGAAGATATCCTTATAAAATTATAACTTTTGGATAAAGTTTTGCCGTAGTAGTAGTAGAAAATTTATCCAAAAGTAATAATTTTAAAAAGAAATCTTCAAAAATAGCAATATATTATGTAATGGAGATATCGGTATAAGTTATCTATTAAGCTATAAGGACGAATAATAAGCAGACCCTTATTCTTATGGTTTCCCAATGTCTGTATGTCACTTCGTCCGTTTGTATGGAAACACTAATTTTATTTAGAGACAATTATTAATGACCACAGTGTTGAAATGTCATTGTTCTGTGTCCATAGAATATTTTGCCTTAAAACAGTCATGAAAAAATTGCTTTCTGTGTTCCAAATGATATGTGTTTATCAGTAAAATTCTGTAGATTTATAACTAAAATATTTTAAGATTTTTACGTCATAATTATAAACTTAAAACAGTTGTTCACAGTCCGTACAGCCTCCAGAAATAATAATAGTATAAAATAGTTTATAACCAATATATAGCCAATAATGACTGCCCCAAATATCCGTATACCATACAGTACTGGTTGCAACCAGAGTCGAGACAACTTTATAATAACATAATTAGCGGGC
Organism: Apoda limacodes; assembly: GCA_946406115.1. Lineage (NCBI taxonomy): Eukaryota > Metazoa > Arthropoda > Insecta > Lepidoptera > Limacodidae > Apoda > Apoda limacodes. The sequence goes on from OX291559.1 coordinate 19,285,027, forward strand.
CCTTACCGGAAATCGAACCCGAACTTCGACAGTCGCCTGTTCTACCACTGCAATGCGCCATTCGGTCCTCTACTCCACTATTAAATTAAGGCTACGTTTTGCACAAGGTAGAATGCAAGTGGTTTTGGGTCAAAATATTTTTACTGACTTACTCATAATATTTTTCCACCTATATTTGCAGACGGGTTTTCTTACAGCTTTTTGGTTTTGCAATTTTGCCCTGTGTCAATTTTGTTCAGCCTGATATTAAGTAACTAATCTAGTCTAATAAGTAACTTTGTAATTCGGCGAAAATGAAGATCCTTGTCCACATTGGTTGCCATAGTTTTTTGTGGCCGGGCGGCAGCTCTTCAGAGGCTTGGAGATATATCTCGAGGGCACAGATTTTGGAATCTGCTGAGGATCATAGTATAACTGAAATGTTAGTTGATTTACAGGCGAAGTATATAGGCGAAGTATATATATAGATAGTCGTAAAAATATTATACCCACTGTAAAAAATCGTATCTGTACAAAAATACCCTGTACGTAGTAAATAAAATTAGCTCATCGTGTAGGAATGTAAAAAATTTAGAATGATTATGTCATATCTTTGAACGTATTTAAATTTATTGTTTCAGAGTGGCTATCGTCGGTTAGAGTAGGTTTACATATGATTTAGAGATAACATCTTGTCCAAAAAACTACACGTCGAAGGTGACTTTGAATTGGTTGCCTAGTCAACATGGAAGAGTCCATATCACAGAATAAAGAACTAGTAGTAAAAAGTATTAGCTTATATATTGGTGTTGGCACTTGCAACTGTGTATTTTCTATCTCCACAAGATGGTTCACATCCACAGGCACCATATTTAAGTCAATATAAGCAAATATTGATACACAAAATTTAATTGTATGTCCTGAGTTACAATGTCACTTTATAAAGTTTATGCCGTGCAAACTCATTGTAACTCAGAAAAGGTAATAAAATGAAAGTACTTATAGCACATTAATCATACAGAAATATAAAACATTCCTTTTTGAACATTTTTTTTAGTTTGAATGGCATTAGGACGTAACAGACGTCACTAAGAATTTTTTGAAACTTCGACGCGCTCTTCTGTAAACTTACGACAAAAGATTTACGAAGTTTTGCCTTGCAGGTGTCGCTATAATCATTGCAAGGTTGAATCTTGTATGGTAATTTACGATAGAGAACTTTTTAAGATTATTAGGAGAGATAAGTTTGTAAGAATTTGATTAATTTTGTTACAGTCCTGAGTACACTTTTTGACGTGAAAAAAACATAAGTAATAGTACAAACCTTATTTAGGTGAATTTGCTAATATGAATTATCATATTATCAATTTAGGTATATTATACAGAAAATACACAACATTTTAAAAATAGCTAGTCTATTAGTAGCTATTAATAAATAATTGTTTATTAACATTTTAGAAATCTCTTTTGTACGAAGAGGAAACAAAAAATATAAGCCTGTGCCTAGGTATGTTGATACTCAAAAAAATAATATCTACAGATATTTTGTATTAGAAGGTATTGTCTAACATTCTTTATCATTTCAATAATCTTACACGAATATTGTTTTAAAACATTAATGAAATTTCAAACTATACTATATATTACATTGAAGTTTTAGTTCAAAACTAAACAAAAACTTTCGTAAATGGTCTAATAATTATTAATTGCAGCCTAAGTAATTAGCTTAAGAATTTAAGAAAATCGAAAATAAATGTACATTTCATGAATATTTATGAATAAACAATGTCAACTTTGAGAACGTTGTTTGATTTTACGTCCTTTGGTCTATTCTGCGTAGATGAACAACAATATAAATATTAGTCTGGGATGGAACTTGGTATCTATAAAGCCACATTAGAAAAGTAATTTATAAGCTGGCTAGTAATAATTGAATTTAAGAAAAAAAAATCCTTTCCGTTTTGCGCACTAGCGCCACGCACTCGTATTACAGAACTAATCTTAGTGTTCCAGTAAATGTATGGGCCGTTGCCTATCTGTACTATATGTATATAGTACTGAACTTGCATATCTATGGTGCATATGTCGATTTTTTTTTTTTACTTTTTTAAATTAATTTAATAGCACATTCTTTTCGTTGTGCCAGTCCGAAATTTAAATAAAACTGCGATGATTTAAATCTTTAGTTATCAATGTTCGGGTTTAAAAAGGGCCGCTCGAGCGGGCGGCTTAAACATTGCGGGTCGCTTTCTGATACTGTACTGCAAGTACGATTTATCCCAAAGAAGCTTATGCAAGATATGTCGCATATTGTTATTAAAAATATAAACATGCTACGTTTGAGAAAATTAGCAGTTCGAAAAAAATATTATTAGTGCGGAAATATTAAATAAAAAAATTTCAAACAAACAAACTTCTGTTATTTTACGTACCTACTTATAAATTATGTTCTACGTCTTCGGTGGAATTTTCGAAATATCTTAAAAACTTATGAACCGATTTGGTCCAAAACAATTGTTATTAGTTTTATTAATAGATCCCCATTATCTTGTTTAAGCTGATAAGGAATAAGCATGAGTTAAAGCATGAGGCGGGGAGGCAGGACAATTTTTTTTACCTTATGCCAATAACTTGCAAAATATTAATATTAAAAAAAAAATTAAGAGCCTAAAATACATTTTCAAAGACCTATCCAAAGATAATAGGGTGCGTGGAAAAATAAAACAAAAACTCAATATTGCATTGGTTGTTGAGTTGTCGTAAAGGTTTTCTGAACATTTGGATTTATCTTTAAAGTTCTTCTGTCAAGTTATTAAGTATTTTTTTGTCTTGTGGTGACCTTGTTTGGCGCCATTTTTTTCTTTATTAATCAACCTGCTAATCTTATTTAGGTTTAGGTAATTATATCCTTTCAATTTCATGTATAGAGTATATTATTCCATGTCGATTGTTGTATATCATGAATGAATTTCTGTACTCCTATTTCTAATTGTTCTACATTCATTTATAAAGCGGTACTTTTAAATTCACTCTGCTGTCTCACTTTATTTCAAAACTTTTCCTATTAGTAAGCTTATAAGTTAGCGCCAGTGTCTTTACGAAAACTATTCATCATCAATGTATACTACATAATACTAGTTCTAGTTATAAATTTTAATCTATGGCCGCTAGAGGGGCCCAAATGAAGTGCTTGCCTAGGGCGGTCTCGACATTTAATCCGCCTCTGCCAGTTGAACGATTGCTATAAATAACTTCTTTAGTACAATCAAAGAGTTGCCGATCAAGCCGATAGCTAAATTAAGGGCGGGCGGAGTCGCTGGCAAAAGCTAGTATTATAAGATTATTATTATTATTAGCCATTTTTTCTTGATCACTATAATGTTAGTTTCTTAAGCAGTTATATCAGTCTGGTCCTGGTCCCTGATTTTTATAAGTCTGTCTACCTGCGGCCACCTACCTGAGGTACCTACTACCTACCCCATGGGTACCTAGCTTTTTCTTTGGCAGAGCTCGATCGTAGAGATAGTCGGTGCTCTATGTCCGTCTTGCTGTTTATTTTGGGACACCTAGATTCTATGCTCATGCAGAAGAAACAACCTTCCTTCCACCCCTGCCTGCAAAATTTGCCACAGTGATTCCCATAATACGAGGTGTGTTAACACTGTTTGATTCTACCCCTTTACTTACCTACTCTAGTTCAGTGATTTCATTTATTCATACCGCTTCTTTATTTGCAGCAAAAATTATACAGAAGACGGTGAGGAAGAAAATAAAAGATAAGATTTGTATATTTTCAAAATGGCTTTCTTGAAGTTAGATATGTGGATATTACCTATCACTTGAGGTATGTTTTATAAGAAAATCTCAGCCGTCTTTCTACTAGAGATGCAACGGATAGTTGTGTGGCCGGATACCGGATACCAGATATTCGGCCTGATCACCGGCCGAATATCCGGTATCCGGCCGCCGAATATTCGGCCGACTAAACGATACCTACATTTTAGTTTGGCGGCGGGCGCGTCGTGCAGTTTTCAACCAGTTACGTATTGTAGGTTCGCGCGGACCGTTTTCTACGCAAGACAACAGAAAAGGCTAGACAAAAGCTGCTTCTGGAGGTCCTAAAAATGAGTTGTAGCGAAGAGGATTCGAATAGTAGTGAAGGTGATTCGCCTCTAATGAAAAGAAGGACAGGCGATGGCGCAACTGTTGTTCATGAAACAGATTGCTTTAACGAAGTCGCTCAAGATACTAGTCAAACCAAATAGTGCTATTGCCAACGAGCTTGATTATTACTAACAAATGGTTCTATAGTGCTAAACTAATGCTGATCATAGGATTTCTTAACTACTTTAAATGAGGCTTTTTGATAAATTTTAAGTGTACGTTAAAGGTAATACTAATAAACGAATATTGATAATTTGTTATTGTTCTCTTGTATACTAACCATATTTCAAAGTTAAATACCAAACAGAATCACTATTCGGTATCCGGCCGGATAGTGCGCAACTATCCGGTATTCGGCCGGATAGTAAAATAATGGCAGGATAAGCCGGATACGGGATAGCAACCGGATATCCGTTGCATCTCTACTTTCTACCCGGAGATGACCAAACTTGGTATGTTATGAAAATACTTTTTGGATTAAAGGTGTGGTATATTTTTAGAACCGGCTCATACAGCCATTTCATTAAAAACCCCACACGATAGGTTTCTGAAAAAAGATTCAAATCCCATACAAAACATTTATTATGTCATAACTTTCTAATTTCCTACTAAGGGAAATATTTTCAGGAGCTGCGGCTAAAATTTTTTTTAACCCAATGACTTTGTAAGTGGAAGGTTATTTTTTTACCTAAAGAATCTGATTTGCCTTTTTTTTTGGTACACCTTCCACTAATTACCAGGTTTTGATCTAGGGTGGGGCAAAAAATTAAAAATTTAAAGTAATCAAAATGGTTTATTTAAATAATTATGAATACTAAAAAAATCATGTAAAACTGATTTCACTACCTATTTGGTTTTTTTTTTAATAGTAGTTCAATGATTGTTTTATATTCGTGGAAAGCTTCGCTAGAAACTTATTACTTACCTCACCTAAGTAGTGACAACAGAATCTTGCCTTACAAGTAAATTACAATAGTGGCGTTTTTTGACAGACATTATGCACCTGTATGTGCGTTCTGTTCACTACATCGTATTTAATGTCATAATCCAGCCAAGTAAAAAAGACATAAATGTTGTCTGACACACTGTACAAAGCGTGGCTCATTCTCTTTGGTTCGATTATTGACATTCAACGCATAATGTGCACAATGCTGGTCAACAAAACGCCACTTATATTGAACTGTACCTACCTCAACGCATCTTTTGCGTAGTCAGGTTTGATACTCATAGGTAGGTACTTATAAATAGTAAGGCAGCGTCGAGTAAATCCTGCTGACCCCAATATCAGTTTATCATACGCAATATATTGCGCAGTAGCATTGTGTGGAAATCGTCAACTCACATACATTACAAGCACATAATATAATCATTTTGGTTTACATTTTTCTACAAAGGCAGTCATTTATTTTAAAGATTATTATGTAGTTTCTGTTCTTTATATTTTCCAGTATCATTAAATTATTGATGATTGATTAAAATTGCGCTACAATAAACGAAGGAAAACGTGTGCCGTTAGAGGAACTGGTTAAACTACTGCAAGAGAAGCGTGCATGCAAACAAAATGGCGCTGCTGGCGCGCGTGCTCGATTCTAGCGGCGTGCGTTGCGGTGGCGACGACCTTCCTTTTGCCACGTCACATATTTATTTTTAATACACCAATACTATAACAATGTGGGTTGACGGACACTGTACATGCCGAGACGCGTACTGCGCAGTAGCTTGGTTTTTTTTAATCAATACCGATCGACAACGCTTGTTGTAAAACCTTATCGACCACCGACCGTGACGCTGGTTGGTCTTGGCTTGGCGTTCTAATATAAGTAACACATATTAAGTACATTGTATTGTACCTACTTGTGATTTATGTAATGAACCTTTGCTTACCTCTATATATAAACATTGATAACTAGAAGCCGCATATCGGATGCTATGGGATCTTATGCTTCTAGAAACTTCGATGACCTACTTCGACATATATTTTGCATACCTTTAATTTTAACAAAATTATAATTAAAATTTGCTTTGTTTGTCAGGTACCTATATGCTGAGAAATTACATTGGATACATTGGATGAAGAAAGAAAACATCGATATAACATTAGAGATTGTTGGAAGTTTGTTTTGCGAATCGCGCATTTATCAGGTTGGGAAAATAAAACTAAGTAGGTCAGGTAGGTATATACCTGATACGAAATTGACAAAAGAAAGAATTTGATTGTGAAAGTAGGGTCTGGTTTGCCTTTTACCTGGTGTATTGAAACCAGGTAGCAGGGTTAAGATTGGCTGTGTGGTCTGGAATTATTGGTGCCGTAACAACATATCTGGTTGGTACGTCAGTGTGGTAGAAGCCTCTAGTATATTTGTATGTAGGTAAGTATGGCACATGTAGGCATATTTCACATTTTGTTATAAGTTTTTGAGGGCATTGTCAGCATTTCACAGCGTGAAGTTAACTTTTGCAGACTTTGCTGATCTATATTTTATATCGTTTAAGTACATATCTTTATTTTTTATCGTTTACTAGCAGCAGTTCACACGTTTACTTTTGATCGTAAGTTAAAAGGATCGTAATTTAAGCAGAAACGAACTAACCCTCACGAAGTTAGTTTAGAGATGGTTGGGTTTATAGTTTACGGACGCAGAAAACATTACTTTATTATTATTATTATTTACTTTCTCGGGTAAAATAAATTAATAATTTTATTGATTACTTAATTAATTATAAAAAACTACTTAATTACGTCCCTGGTGTTTTTTGCGTCCTTTTAAACTTAAAACTTAATAATCTCAAAACGAACTTCGTGAGGGTTGGTTCCCTTCTACTTAGTAATGGTGGTTTAGTATTTACATATTTCGCAGTTTTGCTTCCTAACTCCTCTCTTCACCAACGCTTTGTAATTTAACAAAGTTTGTACTTATTATCGATCCGATTTAAAATACATACCAGATCGCACAATATGCGACAAAAATGACCTTATTTTGGGCATATTTTTTTATTATATTGACTTATAAGCTTGATTGTTTTACAACTTTAGGTGACCGCAGATTATAGTATTTGATATTAATTTCAACTTGATACCTCCACGCGTTCTTAAGTAAAAGGGTATTGAGAGACAGACAAACTTTTTTTATTGTGTCATAACTACAAATAACTTCGTTCGTGTCAAATTTCATGATTATAGGACAGCTGGAAGTACCGCGTAGGTTTCAAATAATTTGTAAATGGTTTTGCAACAAAAATAGTGGTATTTCGGCAGTATTTTTTTAATACGTTGATTTATAAGCTTGATTATTTTACAGCTTCAAGGAACCGTAGACCTTAGTATTTGATATAAATTTCAACTTAATACCTTTACGCGTTCCTGATAAATAGGGTCTTAACAGACAAATGGACAACAAAGTGATCCTATAAGGGTTCCCTTTTTCCTTTTCAGGTACGGAAACCTAAACAAAGCAACAAAATATTCTAGAAACAAAAGACATTTCTTTAAAGTGGCAAAAATAATAATTATCAATTATTCTTCTTTACGTTATAGTTATTAAAGTGTAGACAATATAACTATAAATTATCAAAAAAGGCACTTTCATAAAATCTTGTGTTTGTCACAACACAACTAACCCCGTATATGGGGCACAATTTTACAGTCTCAAGGGCACAATGTTCTAATAATTCTAGAAACTAAAGCTGGGTCTCCTGCTCGTGTTTCGACGAAAAATTACATAAAAACATCTACACAAAACATTTTTCGTTTAATCTCCTGCTTTGGTATTGTTGTTTGATGTTTTTAAAAACATTTACTGTTAAAATGACTTCAAACGCAGAAGACGTATTTTCAGTTTTAGAAATAGTAGATTTAGTAAATGAAATTACCGCCATAGAGTAAATTTAATTACCACAGATTATATATACGAACGGAAATAATGATTATGCCCCGCCCCTCTACCCTAATCCTAATCTAAATGTTTAGGTGTTATCTGTCGAGTTTGAAAAGCATAAACATTGTTTCCATTAACAAAAACATAGTTTTAACGACAAAAATGTGTAGCCATACAATGTTTTGTGTAAATGTTATTGTGTAATGTTACGGCAAAAAACGAGCAGGAGTCCCGGCTTAAGAGATCTTAACTTAGAACTGAAATCCGTTTGGCATTTTGTCTTTATTTTACTTATTTTGGGGACAACAACTAACCCCGTATGTGGGACACAATTTTATAGTGTCGGGGGCACAATGTTTCAATTCTAGAACCAAAGAGATCTTAAATTTTAGTTTCTAATAAGTTACGCAATTTTTTTAGGTCTTTTAGTATATTTGCAGATATCTGTTTGACATTTTGTCTTTCTTTTACATTTTTTTTTAAATCATCTGTCCTCTAATATTACTTTTCTTCTTAACTACTCAACAATATAATATACCTGTACATTTCACATTCTTTAGGTATTTTACAAAAAAAAAAGTGCATGTGTATATATTTGTTTGTTGTCCATAGCACAAGCTTTGCTTAGTTTAGGACCAGACGGCGCTGTGTGTAATATTCAAAAATATTAATATTTGTTATTTATAAAAAAATAGAAATATTTATTTATTATTCTGTAAACGCTGTGGTATTTGTTTCCTCTATGCTGTGGAGTGGACGGCGCTTGGCGGTCCGGTACCTGTGTCCTGATTTATTGAACCAAATCGGTTCAGAGATACGGTACCCTAAATTAATGCGTGTCCGCACTGACCTACTAGTTACTGTAGACTTGTACGACACACACTTAGCCGGTTTTTTGTTGTGTTCGTTATTGTCAGGACAAGGTTTAATTGGAAGAAAATTTTTGGATAAGCCGGCGAAAATAAACACACACAATAAATATTTTTGTTACAAAGATATTCGGTTGGATGTAAAGAAGACGATTTGCTTTAATATTATGAAAACAATAAACCTTAACACTTCTCAATATCCAGATTTTTCATGTCACCTAAACCTTTGAGACCCAGGATAGGACATAGGCTTCTTGAAAATGTTGAAATTCTACACCGACAACCGAATTTAGGGCGGGTACAACCGCAGGCAAAAGCTAGTGCACAATAATTCTGCAAAGTTTAAAGCAAATCAGACGCAAAAGTTTAACTTCAGGTTTTTAGCGAGAAAACGAAGCCTATAACCGTCTCCAGGGTCTCATCTGTCTTTATACTAAAATTCATCATAACCGATTCAGCGGCTTAGGCGTGAAAGCGTAACAAACAAACTCAGTTTCGAATTTATAATGTTTAGGATTAGCATATCGACCCTAATGATTTTTAGAAAAACTTCACACCATTTTTGAATGATTAAATTAGAATTTGTGCAGCTCTCCAGTCTACATCATGATTTAAATCTATAAGTACTATTTCCATAGATCGATGACTATTACAAACTACGTCAATTTTCAAGACGACTACTAAGATAATTTTTTGTAACGGATGTGATGGATGAACGTCACCACAAATTCGATCAGCAAGCTGTGATCGGTGTTTTCTCAATGCAATAAACCTATCATCAGGAGCATCATCAAAAAACTAGTCACCGACTAAAGTAAGCTGAAGTGGCAATGGGCAGCGCACATCGCTTATCGAACCGATAACCGATGGGGAAGAAAAGGCTCAAGTGACGACCACGGGAGGATACCAGGTGGAATGTCGATCTGACCATTCATTTAGCAGTGAGCGTCCTTCGTCTGAAACAGACAGAAAATAATAAGTTTGAAGTTTTACTGGATTGAAACGCGCGAGTAATTCCCCCGGTGGTGTTACAATGTTGCAAGCATCTATAGATAGGCTACGATGTCTTCTTAACACCAGAAGGGGCGTAAGCTTGTTTGCCACTTTGGTGCTATAAAAGAACTACACCTATATGCATCAAATTATTTAGCTAAGGATAATTTAATTTAGACAATATAAGGGAATAAGACTTTTTAGCTTCTAGACGGCCTTTAAACCCTACTTGCTTAACAGTTTTAAAGGAAAAGTGGAACCCTAAATAGGACCTGCAAACTGAACGTCTGCCACCACAAGACGGTCAAGCTTGTTCAATTGTTACCCAGGTACTGTATCTGTCAGGGTTGCTGCTGAAACTTTACTGAAACAAACAAAAACGTAATAGGTAGGTATCTAAAGCTCTACTCTATTAACAATTTATGAATTCAATAAAACTTCTCTGGTAATTATTGTGTTATACGCATTTGTTTTGTTACGATTTGCACTTGACTGCCTATCTATTAGACACAAAATAATTTTGTAAATTATCAGTTTGTCTTGCTTGATGTATTCAAGTTGATATCCAAAAATGTATTTTTTGTAAGTAAAGTTGCAAATTAGTCATCCCATCATAATATCGTGTTTGACGAGGTTCGAAGCAATTTTCGTCCGTCATTGCACCTTGCATCTGTTGTGGTAGGTATTATAGCAAATTTTTGCTTATCTTGCATTAGGTAGGTACCTGCCTATAATCCGAAACCGTACCTTTGCCTATTATCATACTTTGTGCTCACTACACTTGAAGAAGACTACCAAGCTACCCATAAATTAGCCTATAGGTAGGTACCCATGTAGGAAGTAAAATTCGAGTTTTGAAATCTTATTCATGGTAGGTATTTGTGGTACTTATTATAACCTCTGTTCACCTACCTGTGTAAGGAAAACTTAACTGTTAAAAGAGTGCTTGAAGAATCTTAATTATTGGCATAATCGATATAAATTATAAATGTTTGGCATCCTTTTGTACCTACCGAAATGTACCTATGCACTTATTGTTACAAATAGGTATGATTGTTGTAAGACACAAGGAATTTTTTTACGGTACTTTTAGCATTTGATTTTATTTGCATCTATTTACTACGTATATACATCTATTCACTAGTTACACAACGATTGTTGTAAGACACAAGGAATTTTTTTACGGTACTTTTAGCATTTGATTTTATTTGCTATTTACTAGTTACACAACATCGTTAGATACCTACTTCATGTTTTCCCGTACAAATCCAAACTACAACCTACCTAGAAAAATAAAATCCGACACAGTAAAAATATTTCTCGCTGCATTAAGTTTTTCACAATGTCACATTAAGTATTTGTCAATCACTAGATATTTTTCACATAAGGTACTGGCATATACCAACTTCAATCTGGCTGGTAAATGCTCGTCGAGATAAAATGACGTTAAAAAGAAAAGAATAACTTTGAATGTCGGGCTTCTAAAACATTATTAGCATCTATCAGCGGTCGTAGATAGATGGTCCGATATTCAAAATCAGGATAAACACGTAAAAGTGCACTATAGTACGAAACTTTGAGTAAATAAAGTGCCAGTGTACGTTAGCGGCAGCGTTCTTCCGCTGAATGATTTGATTTTTGGTTCGTGAACGAGATCGAGTGGCGGAGCCCCTGCATTGCCTGTCTCCGAGCGGGGCGCGGGACGAGGCGTGGGCCAGCGGCGGCGCGGCGGCAGCTGGCCCTCGGCTCTGCACGAGCTCGCATTCCTTCCACCCAGCCAGTTGCCGTTCCGACCCGACCGAGCGAGGCTAACAAGAAGCGAAAAGATAGGAACGGACATGAGAAGCAACTGATTTTAAAGAAATGACTTCTACACAGTGACTATAGGATAAAAAGTTTTCTTTTTTGTTTTTAACGAAATTTATTCGAGGTTAGTGCAAGTTTAAATTATAGGCGTAGATAGACGAGCACGTTGAAAATTGTTCAGTTGGGTAATCGTTAGCTGTCACGCATGATGGCGTCGTCGCTCGTTGTAGATGTATAGGCTCACAATATTTTTTATTACGGTTGAGTTAAATTGATATGTTTCTAGTGTTGACTCTGCCTCCACTTTCGCGATCGTGTCTATTAACGTTGTTAGTCGTCGTCGTTTATATCCGTGGGACAAAAAACAAAGGTGCGTTATTGCAATTCTATTGAACGTGAATGTGACCATATTTTTAATGATTGCTTTTCTGCTTCCATCTTCCATAAAAAAATCTGGATTACTCCACATATCTACAGCTATAACTACCTAAATAAGAAATGAAATATATTGATTATTACCTACTACCTATAACTAGGTATGAGTGATAGTTTAGTCTTTAGAAAAGCAAACTCACAAGGTAAGTAATTTTAATATAGGTCCCTACCTAATATTACCTTACTTATACATGCTCGATAGAATCGTTATTTTATTATGTTTGCGAATCGACAAAATTAGTCGATCGACGAAAAAATAAGATACAGTAATACTTAGGTAAGTATGTGTACAAATGAAAATTTCTACCAAGGTGACGTAATCTTCCGCATTTCATTGTTGGGAAATCAAATGTGATGACACCTAATTTTCGCTGTATGAAAATAATTGACGGACAAATATAAATTATAACATTAAAAAAAAAACATTAGTATGGTACTTACTTACCTACTATTGTTTTAAAAAAATGGCTAGCGGCTAGGTCCGCGCCAGTCCGAGCCCGTTCCGCTCATTCCGAGCGTCCGCCATTTTGTGTTCATTCGAGTTCGCAGCGCTGTGGGAACAGGTCGCAGGCAGTTTTTTCTACGTAGTCGTTTTCTGTTACTCAAAAGTATTTCATTTTTTTCTTGGAATATGCTTTTGAGCGAAGAAATCTGTGTCTGAATTGTAGTGAATTATGTCTTCATTATGTTTTCATTTCTTTGTCAAAAAATTACAGTTGCATTGTTAATCGAGTAAGGTACTAGGTTAATCTAACTAAGTGAACAAAGGTAGGTAAAAATCTTGGTGTTTTGGAGTTTTTTTCTGTATCATCAGTTTCGTGAGTAAAATGAAGTGGTTGGTTAAAATTGCGATGTCTCGCTGGCCATTTATCAGTTTGAATAGTTTCTATATGGCCGCGCTGGTTTGGTCATTTTAACTTTTAACTTCCACGTATTTATTTTACTTAAGATAATTCATTAAGTGAAAACTTACTTTTACTTTTTAATGCCACGTACTTACCTACTTGCTTGCCATATAATTGGCTTTTAAGAAAGTGGTAATTAATTAGATAGGTACTAGATAGGTATTTCAAGGATACGTTTTGATTTCGATAACGAATTTTTCAAGCACATCCTGTACTGATAAGATATTACCTTTTACAATAGGTAGCTTATAATCTTGCAAATTCAATGACTATGTTGTCAATTTACTCTGATCTTTGAACCGAAAATAGAGATGTGCAAAATAAACACAAACAATCGATTAATCGATTTATTGAATTTAAAACCGGGTGACATAAACCGGAATGTGGACGTACCTACCCAATTAAGGTAAAAATATGATGTACTTGTTTGAATTCTTGTTTATTGTATGTAAGATTTGTTTTAAAATTTATTTTCGGGCCTGGTAGGCATTTAGGCCATAATTTAAGAACTTATGCACTTTAAAAGAGTGGACGTGGGCACATCTAAGATTGCCGAAATAATACAATCGTTGTTGCTGGTAGCAAGTCACGGTTTTAACCATGAAGGGACCGACTAACAATGGCAAGAAGCAATTTATTTACAATTAAATTGAAATTAGATAATTTTCGCCGACGAATTAATAAAAGTCCAGCTTTTGCCCTGATCAAACATGTGATATAGGAGTTACTTAAAGTCTACGGAGGGTTACTTGAATGGGAGAAAAATATGTCGGTTTTACCGCATATTTGTCATAATACGGAAGGTCCAAGTGAGAAATAGCTAAAAGTGTAATCACAAATTTATGTCACCAACCCTGTTCTGAAATCTTTTTAAAAATGGAATCCACTTTGGAAATCAGTGGTCATAAACTTTTGCCAGACCTCTAAGTGTGCGTGTTTGTATTTTACTATTACACGAATCAGACGTAGCTAGTGCAGCTGACAGGCTAGCAGACTTGTACACTCATGGATACTTTCGACCGCTTACAAGTACGTTCTTTACACGTCTTTACTCTTTTACATTTCGAGCAACTATTTCAAAAAAAAAAACTTTCATAAGAAATGTTTTACGCCTACGTACAGTGCGTATCCGATATAAAGAGCTATAACTAAAAACTTTAAGTTATGGGCTTGGGTTAAGAAAACTTGGGAATTTGAAATGGTACATACTAAAGTCACTTAGATCTGCATGTGGAGATTTTTGTATATTTTTTAATTTTACTGTTTTTCAAACTAAATATCCGATTCCATTACAAATTTAAAAATAAAACGGAATTAAACGTGTCGTTATTTGGCAAAATACCCTTTCCCGACGTTTCGGCTGGGTTACACCAGCCTTGGTAGAATATTTGTCGATTTAGCAATCGATTTATCCATGAAGAATCGTTTCGGTTCTGCACTTCACTGAAGTTAATATACCTACAAGTATTCTCAATAATTAATTTATAGGTATATACTTTTTTTAATTAGGTTGTATCATTTTACTTTGAAGTCAATGATTGTATTAGGCTAGATAGCATACCCAGCAACCATTTTATGTTATGGTGGCAACTTTCGATATCTTTATCGTTCATTTCATATTCGACCAAATACGGAAGATCAAATGATATTGAAAGTTCCATAGGTAACTTACCTACATATCTCTTTTACACTTCGTTATTCTACAAGTGACTATTGCACGCGTTGGTGTTAGAATTTTGTTGACGAATATGCTGTTTTGCTTTGCTTGTTTTTACGTTTGATGTACTTTAGATCGATGTTTTATTCATCGACATAGTGCCTATTATGCGCTTTAGTGTTATTAATCTAACTATATAGAGGAGTCAAGATCTGTTTTGCTGTGTCATACAAATTTATGTCTTTTTAACTGGGCTGGATTATGACATTGAACGAATTGTAGCTGCGAGCAAAACCCGCCTAGTATTTAAAAATATTTATTCCAAGTTCAAAACACAGCACAACCTTAACTCAAATAATGTCCATTAGGACAAAATGCCAACACGGAGTGAGCGATTTTAACTCTCAACTGTAGGGGATTTTTTTTATATTTTTTAACCCCGGGTTGACCTTAACTCTTGATAGCGCAAGACAAGTTGTCTTTTTCACCATGAGTTAATAATTTGCTTTGCGTTGGTTAGGAAAAGCCTCGGTCGCGTCAGTTTATATAAACACTATTATGATTAGTCTTATGTGTTTTCGATCAGAATTTCTATCTGTGTATCTTGTTGACTTTGTTCTCGTTTACATATAGGTTAGCATAATTTAGTGACATTGCGATACCTATATGCTTTTGAGTTCTGTTTCTTTGATGTTATATCAATCTATAATGCCTCCATCATTTGTTTTTTTTTTTTATAGTAGTTCGGGCTATTCTCTGCTCATTTTATATGTAACGAATCTTATTACAAATTAAATATGGTTAACTTGGAATATATTGGCTACTGGATTCTAAGATGACTCCCATTTATTACGCCATCCTTGTAACTTTTGTTACAACCACTATACAACAACTTTTAACGAGTTGGGTGTCAAGGGATATTTATATAATATTTATCAATTTATTGATGAATGGTATTCATTTCCCATAATAGCCGAGAAAAATTATTCATTTCATTTGGTTTATGTTTGCCCGTTTGCAACTTCTTTTATTATTTACCATCGTATGGGGTGCTTTTTAAAAGGTTAACAGTAAGCTCGCTTATTGTGTGATTGAAGAACGATTGTTGGATGTATTTGATATTTTAATCGATTTTTAAATAACCATATCGATTCAGCAATCGGCGCGGGCCATTTCAAGTCTGTAAAATATCTTGATTCAAGTTGATTTTAAACTGCATTCATTTACATGATTAGTGTTTACTTCCAATACTAATAACATCCTACGTTAACGTAAAAATAATCACAAGTCCATCCAGATAATTCTTACGGATCTCAATGAGGAGGCCGCCTTGATGTTGGGATAGAAGAAAGGTTAATATTTTACTGAGCTTTATTTTAATAATATCGTAGCTACGAAATATATCGAAGTAATCACGAATTTTTTGATTGTGCGAATTGATTTGATGATTTCAGTGATTTAAAGGGTTGCGGGTTAGTTAATTATATTATAAAGTGATAACAGTGACAAGAATTCAGACCTGGAATTTTACCCCAAGAATTAAATCTTAAATTAAAATAATTAAGGATCAAAAGTGTTGTGTGGACGATTTTATAAAACGGAGTCAGATGATGTTTACCTCGCAATTAAGAGTCGAAGACGGTATTACGACGATGTTAAAGAATGAAAACCAAGTGAGCTTTTAAAGATAATTAACATAACTCCGAATTTATACAGTATCGATATGAATAGATCGATTATGTATACCCGTCGATGATTCACGACATAGATATTTAGGCTTAAGTCTGAACAACCTAGAATAGAAAAGCGTTGAGGACGGTTGTACGGTAATACTTACTAAGTACTCTAAAACACAGAAGAACAAGATTTTGACTGCCACGCTCTATACTCATAAGCCATGTGAATCATGTTATTATAAGGTGCTTCTTTGTTTATTTCCGATTTAATTACAACCCTTGCCTCTGTGGAGGCTGATTTGAAATAGTTTTTCATTGTGGACTAGGTTCTACGTAATGCAGTCAAGTTGTCCAGGGTCGTCGTCTGTCTATCCATAATAATAGTACCTTACCGACTAACCTAATTGAAAGGGAAACAGAGTCGCCCTTATCCAGGGAACCTACCGAAAGCCTAAATGGATAGATGGTATGAAACCATTGAGTTGACCAATTTGAGTCCGATATTCCAGTGACTTATATATATATCACTACAGAGAAATAGAATATGATTTTCCAGAAATCGACATTAGTTTATATTGTTGATCCGGAAGAAAGAAATAAGATCTTTCGGAAGGATATCTTTTCTCAGAAAACAACTATCCGCGTCTTACGAACCGACCAGTTCGTGCAAAGTTCTAGGTAGAGCTACAGGTAGCTGACTATCCCCATCCCGAGCATAGTATACATATTGAGGGAACTTCTTCAAAATATTTTGTGCCATGTGTATCGTAGCTGGTAAAATGCGTGCGCGTTGTCCACTTCGTGTAAGCTGCATCTGATCACGTCATGAGAAATCGATCGGGATTTATTTGCCTTCCGAATCGCAACATTTCATTCAAAAAAATCTTAACTGTCATTCAGTTTTGTAATAGAAATGTTTTGTTAAAGCGTAGCTCTCCATACATCGAACTGATGATGAATGAAAATGTTTGGTCTCCGATGTATAGAGAGCAAAATCAGTTTAATAACTGAGAGATAAAAAAGTTAATTCGCTCACATCGACGTTTTTCGTTTGATACTTAGGTCTTTAAATTCATTAAAAGTTTAAAGAAACTTTTTAACGGAGATGAATAAACTCGGTCGGCTGCCAGCACTTGCGTTGGATAATTGTCGTGATACTTTTTTTTCTAAATGAAAACTTTATCGGTAGTTGAGATTTTGTGTTTACCTGCATGTAGTAAAACAAAATGATAAAAATAGAAATTTTAAAAACTTGTGAGAATGCGTTTACTCGTTGCGACTCTGTCATTCACTTGGGCGCAATTTTTGTATGTTTTCAAAGTCTCCGCCCCTTTTGCCGAGATAAAACAAGAACATGATCTGGTTGCTTCCGGGTAAACATCGGAATAGAATAATACCGGATCCTAAGTATGTTGTCGATACAGGAAATAATCATAGAGCGACGGATTGGATCCGGGCTAAGGGTGTTTTTAGATATATGCGAGTTTCATCACGCACGTGGGAGGCATGGAGTGGAACTAATCTCAGGGAGCCGCCCGCGGCTTGCGTGCGAAATGTAAAGCATTCGAGGCAAACCCGTGCGTGATGAAAGCAGCCCAAAGTATTTCGGATGCATGACGTCCAAGCCTAGGGGGTCCATAAGATTCCGGATGCATAAAGTCTGAGCCTGAAAGGTCCTTGTAATTTGTCACGGCATTGAGCTTCATCGGGCGGCGCATGCGATCCCACATAATCGACCCGAAAGTACCCGTATGTAGCTCACCGATACTTTGAAAGGCCGAAGGCTAATTTATAAGGATGTATATGTCACGTCGTAGCATATTAGGATTTGGAAACTGTTGGTAGAGTTATATTATTATATTATATACTATTACGTTGTTGTTTGTGACTTCGTATCAGCCATTTAAAGAAAATGTGAGCTACGACTACTGTATTAGAAATATATGGGAGGTCCATACCACGGAGTATAGGAGGTACTCCTCTACTGTAGTTCGTGCTTAATCCATAAAACTAGAGGCTGATTAATAAATAAATCGAGCGGTGCGCAGTTAAAGTTACACTTTAACGTCTACATATTGTTAAGTAAAACCGGTTCACTTCTAAAACAAGTGCTGATTTTAATGATATTGTTTATTTATGGCAATATTTTCGTCTAGCGTGCGGAATTTATCGGCTCTGTTTAAAGTAACTTCTTTCAAGATTTCGAAGCTGCTATCAAGTCGGACCGTCCAGCTTTAAGCCCCTGTTTTTAGTGCGGATTTTATCTCGTACTGATAATAAAAATGAGGAAGAGACACTGGAACACATCGCTATGTAACTGCATTTCCCAAGAAAGATAAGTGTCTTCGTCCTCTGAAAAGAGGCCTATGGCCTAGCTTAGTTGCATTGGGTTAGTAGATGCTGCAACCGCATCGTTTTAACCTCTGGCATCACCAGTCAACACCCTCGGCTCTGATTACGGTAAACAGGTATATCCGCGTTAGATATACCTCAGTTTATCGTCCTTACCCACGATAACCAATAATCTGGAGAGATGTGTCATCTCAGTTTCCGTGTTAGGTTTGCTGTTACTGTGCCAATTTTGAAACGTTTGCGCGTAGGAATCTCCTATATGTGTTCCCAGCCTTTATACGTCCTCACTGTTAGGGAACCCCATCAGGGTGATTTGGGCCATAGCCCGCAATGAGGGGGAGGTGCCTTTTACTATGTAACATTATAGTGGTTTATTTACGATGTTTGAAAAGCCAGTATTGTGCATTGTAAACGATATATGTACTTAAGATTTAACGAAATTACTACGTAGTTTCAAGTGAGTTGGCCGATACTCAAACCTCATATATCAGCCATATTGGTGCCCCATTGTACGTTAGAACTGCGGCCACTAATATGACCACTAATGCGACTGAGCATCGGCCAACTAATTTAAAACGCATAGTACATACTGGGATCAAAAATCTTCCCCTCAGAACGCGAGACAGACACAATGTTAGGATGGAAATAGTTTGTAAATAAATCTGTTATGTACAGACAGAATGCTACTATATAGGTAGGTTGGTACGATGTTGGAATCTTTATTGAGATAGGTAGTGTTATACATATTTTACTATTCGTATGATGCGCAACCCTCGTTGCAATATTACTTAATATCTTTTTGACATTCAACTTTGTATATATTATTTAAGAATAACTGTATATATAGTGATTACTATCTGAGTATATACTTTCTATGTACATATATGTATATACACGCTACTTAGTTAAAATTTTGTAAAATATAAATCGACGTTTTGTAAAACTGAATGGTAGTCAGTTTATGTAAAGAAATCCATCGCTTTTAGTAACTTTCTTGTATAGTTTATTGCTTACTTGTATTTTTTAATGACTGCCAGGCATTTTTTTTATTTTGTTTTTTGTCTATGCCTACATTTCCTATTATATGTACCTATATACAATTTTAACCGTTCTAAACGACTAACTAACATAATCTTCCTGTTTATTTTTAATATCATTCTTTTCATTTGCAGTTATATACTTATAAGTTGTAGTTTTCAATATGTATCATTTATGTATTTCCATTCTGTTGTTTTGTACTGATTTTTAGTTACGATATTATATTTGCAAGTTTACTTTCAGACGACAAAATGGATTTGGAATACGATCGGAAGTTTGAGGAGATGAAGAAATACATCCCTTTCTTGGAGAGTATGATCAAAAGACTGGAAAGCACAAGCTCGGCATCCCAAAATCCTCGCCAGGCTCAGTTGGATAAGATTAGATCATTGCGGGACCTCCTAATGGATAAGAAAAAAAGGTTCAAGTTTCTATAATGATATTCTATTATACATAATGCTTTAAGTATTGAACTATTTTGTTTACACTAGAGGAGACGCTATAATTTAACGTCATGCCACAATATTAGTTGGCGTGCCGTTAATATGAGGGAGAGTCAGGTACCCGCCAGCTATCTATCTTGACCTCAAGAAATTTAATGCCAAATTTTATAATTCCGAAAACGAAATTTCTTTTTTTTTTTGTTTTCCATATCAGTGGTGCCACTAAGTTTCGTTAACTAAGTATATTTTCCATTGAAAGATTTTTAAAGGACGCTTCTCATTCCGTCGTTGATTCAAAATACAACTCCGTTTGAAATTCCGTGAAATCATTAGCTGTGTGATTGACTGCACTGAACTTCAGTACCTAATTATTAAAATAGCGGCGGCAAGTACGCTGCTTAATAACTATATTTCGTGTCCATACTAGTAATAGCTCAATGTCTAAGTATTTTCTTTTTGATTTACAACCAGTAGCGGCGTTCGTTAGGGCAGGGCGCCAGAAAAGAAGGGGCGCCGAAGCCGTTTTATTTCTGCCCGCTTATCCAATTGCGTATTGTAACTTATTGCATTCTCACCTAGAGTCTTAATACATTCGAGTCCGCTCAAATTGTGTTGTACACGATTTAAAAATTAATCACATACTAATAAATAAGTACTCATTTTGTAGCATCTTATGAGAAAGAAGACTTAAATTTCTAAAAAGTTAAAGTCCAAAAAGAATCCTAGATAGCTGTTTCTAGAGGCATGTAGCTGCAATAACTTTAATCTTCGACTACGCAATCCATTACTTTTTTGGGCTAACTAACTATTGTTTTTAGCCTAAGTTCATCCATGGAAAATCACTTAGGATTATATCGTTATCAGTCATATGTTTCCACTGTTCGGGCACCGGGCGGCGGACCCTGACATTAGGCGAGGTAGTCTTGTGCTGTTTGGACCAGTATTATATTCTATAAAATCTCAGTTAAACATGCTGGAAGTAAGAGTAAGCAGTGTTATAAGGATTGTAGAGCTGGAAATTTTCACACAAAATGCAATAATATTTCCCGTCCTGTAAACCTAATTTTCATGATATCTTTAACTTTTTAAAAATCGAGTGATCGGACTAGGTTTAAGGGGACTTTTATCTTCACAGTTTCCTTATAGCTCTTGTATAGTTTTTTTTGCAAAATTACTTCTGTTGCTAGAACGCCGTAAAACTGAGGTTCAGCTACTCCTTTAGCCGAACGCTTAAAATATTTTAATTTCATTGTTTTATTGATTGTTTGGTATAGGATACTTATTGCTCTAATTAATGTCGTTTATAAGTATCTGCAATCAAAATACATAGGTCTCTGTAAATGCAGACATGATGAAAAAATCCTGCTGACTCTTGTAACAGTAAATAAATACGTGCTTCAAATGCGCCATTTTAACAGGCGAGGAGTTGGCTGAAGAACTTAATATTTAACCTGTATTGGGGTAAACGATGAAAGGGATTCAACACAAACTGTAAGAGTTCAGCAAGTGATGTGGATATAACTTCCATAAAGAATTTGGATTTTTCAGCGGTCTAATGGGCAACACCTTATATTATTTCTTACTGTTTAAATCAAAATTAAATGAGTACTTCAAATTTTTTTATGGGTTTCGCACACCCGAATAAGAAATGCAATTCTTAAAGGATCACTCGTGTGTCTATCCATCTATCAAAGCCAATTTTCTCCAAATCTTAAATACGAACGAATGTATCGAATCTTTCCCTTTTTTATTCTTTTCTTTTATCACATGGGTTTGGACAGCAGCTAGGGGGCGCCACAGAAATATTACCCCGGTCGCTAGTAGTCCTAAAACCGACACTGGTTTCAACAATCAAGTTGCTTACATACATACCAATTCATAGAATTCAAACAGTGGGGTAAAAGATTGATTTATTTTTGTATAATATCAATATATGTATTTTTAAGTATTGGACGTTTTACGTAACTATTGTATGTTTGCCTGTTTAAATGTTTAATGAGGCGAATAGTGTTCACAAGTGTATGTATGTGCGTCATACGGCCGTCATTTTACGAATGGTGCGTGACATCGAATTATATTTTATAGCTTATGTCCGCTTTTTCACCCGCCCTAAATTCGGTTATCGGTTTGGAATGCAACGGCAACTCTTCAATTATAGAAAGAAAACCGACTCACATTTGATGTTTTCAAGTAGCCTATGCCCTTTCTCGGGACTCAAACTATCTCCATGCCAAATTTCATCTAAAACGGTTCTGTGGTTTAACCGTGAAGAGGTAACTGACAGACAAACAGAGTTACATTCGCATTTATAATATTAGTATGGATGTATCGATAACATAATGCGTCGCAAAATATTTATTGCTACACAAACCTTCATTTGGAGTTATTATTAACTAGATTTTGCCTGCGGCTCCGCCCGCCCTAAATTTGCTTATCGGCGTGGAATTTCTACGACAACTCCTTTATTATACTAATGAAGTTTGCTATAGCAACCTATCGTTCGTTTAAGCTCGGTTATAGTTATTCCCGTGGGAATTTTGACTTTTTAGGGATAGAAACTATCCTATATCCTTTTTCGGGACTCGAACTATCTCCATACCAAATTTCATCGAAATCGGTTCAACGGTTTAAGCTTGAAGAGGTACGAGACAGACCTAGTTTCTTTCGCATTTATAATATTAGTATAGATTTTTTTATCAACTACAGGAAGGAAATCAGCATAATCTACTGTAATATTCTTATAATAATATCATTTAATTTGTTGTGAGTTGAATTCATTTACAGAATCTCATGATCGGGGTTTTCTGTGTTACTCTCTAGCTTAACTTATTAACTTAAAGCAACGTAGCATTCTTGTGTGTTTCCATTACAATATTACGTCACGATTAACGCAACAGACTTGTTAATGATAGTGACACAGTGATAGCAAGTGGATAGAACAGTTCTGTTACAAGAAAAGTTTTTTCTTTTTTAGTGCCTCGCGGTACTGACCGTTTGAAGCGTTAATCTGTGTAATTGAAATTTTTCGTTAATGATAATAAATAATTTAATAATTAATATCGCCAAAGGATGATGACTAAATAGATTTAGTACTAGAAAATTCTGCAGACGTCATCGTAAATCGTCTGTATAGATGTGATTCTACTACGAATTCAGGCACACGCGGAGACTCAAATTCTTTATCGCGTAGGTACCTAGATTAGATAATGGTAAGAGTGGTTAAATGGTTTGGAAATTCAAATTTAATTTTCTGAAATGTCGGATATGTAGTCACCCACTTCATTTTAAAATAAAAAACCGGCCTAGTGCGAGTTGGAATCACGCACCGAGGGTTCCGTACCTACCACCATTTACGTACTTTACAAACACAAACAAAAAAATATGGTTTACTTTTTATATTTGAGTTGATTGAATGAAAAGTAAATTTCGGTTTACGATTTATGACGTATTAAAAAAATAATTTACTAGATCTCGTTCAAACCAATTTTCGGTGGAAGTTTGCATGGTAATGTACATAATATTTTTTTTTTTAGTTTTATAACGCGCGCACGCACGCACGCACGCACGCACGCACACACGCACACACATGCACACACATGCACACACACACACACACACACACACACACACACACACACACACACGCACACACACACACACACACACAGACCCACACGCACACACACACACACACACACGCACACACACACACACACACACACACACATTTTACAACTTTGGAAGTGTCTCTCGCGCAAACTATTCAGTTTAGAAAAAAATGATAATAAAAATCTCAATATCATTTTTGAAGACCTATCTATATATGAAAAATTTGACTTTCAGTTCTAAGTATGGGGAACCCTCAAAATTTATTGTTTTTTTTTTCTATTTTTGTGTGAAAATCTTAATGCGGTTCACAGAGTACATCTAATTACCAAGTTTCGTTACAGTATAGTTCTTATAGTTTCGGCTAAAAAGTGGCTGTGCCAAGACAGACAGACAGACATGACGAATCTATAAGGGTTCCGTTTTTTGCCATTTGGCTAACGAACCCTAAAAATAATAACATACTTACGCAAAACTTAACAACAAATGATAATACACACACATATATTTTTATCAAACTTAATCGTGAGCAGTAGCATACGTGTTGGCAAAGCGGTAGCTAAAACCTTAATTACTCCCATGGGCTATTTTTTTGTGCCATCTAGCGGTGGCGTTGTTTCCTCTACTTCCGCCATTTCAATTGTGTTTTGTTGAGTTTATTTATTTATTCACCTTATATTTTTTTTTATTTACTCGCAAATGTTATTAAGAACTTTGCGTGTAACACGAGCGGTAACTAAATTACGAACTTGAGTCCTTAAAGCCATCGATCGGCCTTCGGCTTCTAAATAGCCTCTCGTTACACGGAGAAAAAACTTTAGTAGCTACAAGTAAATAATACTAATAATCACTAAAAAATTAGTAATTCCGAGGACAAGTAAATTACACTGACGGTTAGCAATTTGAGAAAAAAAATTTAAAATTAATAAAATTTAGTATTAATGCATTTTAATAAACAGTTTTATTCGAACAATTTTTTTTTGTCCGTGTAGTTATTTTCTCCTTACCACCCTTAATACACAATGTATTATATCGACACCTTTCAATAGATGAGAAGTGAAAGGGATTAATGATTTTAATAGTTTTTGCAGATTTTTAAAGGTTTGCATTTGTTTTTAAAGGTAGTCAAAATTATGTAAAGAATTATATCTGTATCTATACATTACATATATTTTTTTCTTTTTATTAAGCTGATTTTTGCGGTAAACCACATTTAAAGTTTTGCATTTGACTTAAATATTATGTAACGATTTTACAGTTTTGTAGACATCTTTTTTTAATTTGTTACTACTTATACTCAATACAGTAGATAACAACCAATTTTATTATTTAATCGACTTTTTTTTAAGCAAATGCAATAACCGCTTTAAGAATTTGCACAAGTGATAGTGTCGCCTTAAGATTTTTTTTTGCATTAAATTCAATCAATGAAAATCACTCAGTAAGGTAATACACTAGTTTTATACCTTTTTTTTCAGTCCTTCAGATGCTATTTTTTTGCCACAATATTTGCAATTTAAAGAAAACAAATTGCGTAGGTTTGCGTAGACTTCCCAAAGGTCGCTGGGTAGAGATCGCTCTTAAGCGATAAGGCCGCTTTTTTGTAAATTTTTTAATGGAATGTAAAATTAGTTTCAAGTCAATCTTTGGTATGCAATAAAGACATCTAACTATCTACTTTTCCTACTTCCCAAGAAAAGAAAGAAAGAATTTTTTTAAACCTCTTAGCGTTTAACTTGGGCACGCTGTATTATCATTTTTTGTCACTTAAAAGAAAAGAAATTGATAGGTAGTGCTTCAACTGGGAGATTACATTGATCAGCCTTGTTGGATTCGGAAATTAGACACTTAAATTTTTCAATATTCTCTGTAAGCTTCGGAATATTTAAAATATTAATACTTATTTATCTGCTTCGATTTTAATTGTGATCTTAATCTGTTGATCTTTAGTGATAATTAGCCTTTTCAAAATTTAATTTTAATATCATTTTTTAGGATGAAGATGGAAAATTTACTGAAGTGTGAACAAGTTCTTGTTAACCTATATGCCAAAGTGGAGCAGGTAACTTATTTAAATATATATCATCCATTTTAGATATTCAAGTTATTGTGTTAATATTGTAATCACTTAAACTGTTTCAGAGGGATACTCTCCCAGAAATCAAAAAAGAATCTGTAGATACTTCTCCACGAACATCACAATTTAACAATACCCCTGACCTAAGTATAGCGAGAAGTAAATTAAAATGTGCTGTTGCAATGTTTATTAAGGAAGAACCCGATACACTGCCAGAAATTGCAAGGGCAAGTGAATCAGAGGTTATTTGTTCACCAGGAAGTAAGGAGCCAGCATTATTCCAGAGGAGGCCAAATATAAAATCCATATCGCCACCAAAACACTCACCAAATAGGCACAAAGAAAAATCTTCACCGCAAAAGGCAAAACGCAACTACACACGTGTTCTACTTTCACCTGAACCAAGTGTTAGACGCTGGTCTACATCTGAAGGCAATACGGCAGAGAAACCTCTTTTCAGCAGGAGGTCACCTCGAAGATCACCCCGAAGATACTCCCCTACATATAATAAACGAGAAAGAAAAAAGTTGCCCAAACAAAAATCCCACCTAAAGGAACACAAAGATTTAAATATAACACTGAATGTTCCGGAGGAAAGTTTGAGCTCGTTGAATACAAAAGACATTTTATCTAGAATTATTACCTGTAATGACAATGATGTTAATATAGATACGTTGCGCGAATTAAGATCTCAAATTTTAGGAGAGTTAAAACAGACAGGAACTAGCAACGACATATCAGATCTTATATTAAAATCTTACAAAAACAACCGAAATAAAATAGATGGTAAAAAGACAGAGGAAGTTGAAGAAGGCGAGATCTCTGACAGCGAAAGTGAAGCCATAGATAGTATTTATGGCAGTCTAGTTATAGTAGATCAAAATAAAGACTCTGATCAGAATCAAATCATGAAAACCTCCGACCATAGTAAACATCCTCGTAAAATTCAAATATGCCTTGTGATTAATTCTGATACTGGAAAAAACACTGTAAATAATACAACTGATGAAGCTCAACAACTTACTGATAATGCTGATTTTCGAATGTATGAAGACATTTCTGACACTGAAATATCATTATCGAACTCAATTACAAAAGAAACAATGTCTATTGATAATATTAAAAAAAATGAAAAACAGGTGTCCAAAATATCGACGACTGAAAATAAATCTCATAATCAAGAAGTCATAACAATAGAAGATGATGATGATGATAAAATTAACCAAAATTGCCATAAAAGTAGTAAAAATTACATTGCTCATGGAAGCGATGAGGTTGTAAGCTCCAATGAAAATGATGAAAGTTTAGTATCAACCAACGATGTAATTTGCCCATTAAGTAATGATATTACTTCTTTGAAAATTGATAACTCCACATTGAAAATTGATGATTCTGTTTTGCAAAGTGATAGTTGTAAAATAAAAGTTGGTATTAAGGTTAATGATAATTCATGTAAAAGTTCCAGCTGTCTAGATAAAAATGACTATTTAGTAAAAGATAAATGTAATAATGAACAGGAAAAACAGGGTAGCATTGAACTTAATAATGTTACGAGAACTAATAATGATGAATCAGATGATTCAAGAACTCAATCGCAACAGAAGTATGGTGCCGTCTCTAATAATGGTTCGAGTAGAAAAGACGAGGATCTATTGAAAGACATTCAAATTGAACACGGAACTTCTTCATTTAACGCTAATTTCTATAAACCATTATTAAATGAAGAAGACACAAATATAATAAGCAATCAAAACGAAATTTCTAAACTAAACCCCTTAAAACCTAATGAAATAACGAAAAATATAGAAAGACACACTGATGTGACCGTAGAGAAAACAACTAATGATATACCATTTTTGGATTCTGATAATGGTTCTGTAGTGCAGCCATCAAAAACAGACGCAATTTCAGAAATAGATATTTTGCAAGCATTAAAGAATGAAATTTTGAGTGAAAATATAGCAATACCAGGTGCCAAAGTCGACACGCCTCTTTTGCATCAACCAAAAGTAACTAAAGTTTTAAATTCTCAGCAAGTATTGCCAAAAAAAAGAATATCTATAGAAAAATATAAGGAAAAGTCGGTAGCTTCTACAAGCACGTCGCTTTTCCTAAAAGATCCCAATATGTTAAATTCTATTGACGAGAATTTTAAAAAGCAAAGTCTAAAACTTACAGAAAAGGAATGTGAAAGATTCAATTTTCCGTCAAAATTAGCCCTAAATGAAAGTTCGGATGATGAGGAAAAGGACGTGTCTAGTTTATCACTTGACGATATTTATGGTGACTTAGCTCCTAAATCACCGGACTATGATATATTATCTGATTTCGGATCAACAACACCTGTTATTATACCAGCTGAACCTGTGGAGCAAACAAAAAACGCACAGGAAGATATAGATATGAGAAATATTACTTCACCCACAATCGAAAAATCGAAATCTGAAACAAAGCTGGATTACGACATGAAACTAAATAGATCCCCTTTCATAGATCCAAGGGTACGAAGAGATATAAATCAAATTATACCAAGCAGTCCAAACCCCAATGTAGAAAGAATACCCATGTCAACTTCTGGAAAACATCCAAATATGACACCTAATATGACTCCTAATGCGAAAGGTTTTAACATGACTCCAACATATAATCCTTTTGATATTGATAATGATCTTGGAAAAAAACACGTTTACACGCCTATTTTGCCAATTTCTGATGTTCGTGAGTTGGATAAATCTAAGGAACGAAATAATATTAATTGGGAGAGTGATATGAATAAAGAAGACAAGAAGTCACGTTGGGATGTTGCCTACAATGTTAGAGATAGTAACCGTAAATGGGAACATTTTAATCCTAGAAATAATTCTGTTCAAAGAGACGATGTAAATAGGCATGATAGATATAGTTTAGACAAAAAAGATGACTATGCTGCCTATGATAGATCTGAATGTCCTAGAACGCCTAGTCATCCATTTGGAAGACCTGACTGTCCACGAACCCCTAGTCATCCTTTTGGAAGAACAGACGGGCAACTAACACCGAGTCATCATTTTGGGAGATCCGATTGTCCCCTAACTCCTAGTCATTCTTTTGGAAGATCAGATTGCCCTCTTACTCCTAATCATCCCTTTGGTAGATCAGATTGCCCGCAAACTCCCAGTCATCCTTTTGGAAGAAATGATTGTCCTCCTGCTAGTCATCCATTTGGAAGACTTGAGGCACCACTTACTCCTAGCCATCCATTTGGAAGATCTGATGGCCCTTCTACACCAAATAATCATTTTGGAAGATTGGAAGCTCCAATGACTCCTGGGCACCCATTTGGTAGATCGGAAGGTTCGTTAACTCCAAGTCATTCATTTGGTAGATCTGAAATGCCCAGGACTCCGAGTCACCCATTTGGCAGGTCAGATTACCAGCAAAATCTGGCTTCTGCTAGGTTTGGTAGAGGTTATCCAAAAGACCCGCGACTGAACAGAAATCTAGAGAATGATAATCTACTCACCAGCCAATCTTTTAGTAATGATAGGGTTCATGGTTATGGCAGAGATCGCAACATACCAAGATTCAATTCTGAATCATTTCGAAATTATGGCAGAGAACATAGTGTAGGACGAAGCGATAGACATTTTCCTAACGATCGAACTCAATTCCAGCGAGATAACATGCATCGTCGTGAAACTAGTGTTGGACGTACTGTATACAAAGAATACGAAGAAGAAAGACCGTTTACTAGAGATCATGACGTCCGAAGTTCGCAAACACAATATGAGAAGAATAAGGAAAATTCTAGAAGTTTTGATGCATATAGGCGTGATACTTTGCGAGAACCAAGTCTTGGTAGATCATCTCAAACAACTGAATTATTACATTCACGATCAAGAGCTTCTAGTGTCGGCAGGA
This sequence comes from Apoda limacodes, assembly GCA_946406115.1. Lineage (NCBI taxonomy): Eukaryota > Metazoa > Arthropoda > Insecta > Lepidoptera > Limacodidae > Apoda > Apoda limacodes. The sequence goes on from OX291559.1 coordinate 19,314,802, forward strand.
GTTTTGCTGAACATGACAATAAATTATCAATAAAATCACATGCTGGACGTTCTTTTACGATTGATACTAGCATAAGTAGGACATTCCAAGAAACACTCGATAAAAGGAAAGATTTAGATTACAAACATGATTATCGTAAACAACGCAGTGGAAGTGTAGGACGAACCTTGGTGCGGGAACCCAGTTTAGGACGCTCGTTTCCAAATGTTTCAAACTGTGACAAAAATAAGAATGACAGGTTCCGAAGAGCTTGTAGTGTAGGTAGAGATATTATAAATATTGGAACTGAAAAAAGTTTTCAAGATGTGAAGGCACATTTTGAGAGTTATAAATCTAATAAAGAAAAAGATAATAAATATCGCGCAGTAAATGAAACATATAAAACTGCAGGCACTCGTAGTAAAAGAGATTATAACGAACACGAAAAAGATAAAAAAATCTTGTCCAACAACAAACGTGGATCATATTCACCAAAAAAAAATTATAGAGATCCCAGATTGCGTCGTGAACCACATGATCTAGGCAGTAAAAACGATAAAAGCAGAAACACTTCTGAAAGAAGTAGTTACGGTATTGTATATTCTAATGACAATATTGCTAAAGGTACAATATTGGGACCTGGTTATGGTGTTAAAAATTATAAAATTCCTAAAATAAAACGTGTAGTTGAAGACACAGAAAAAGATATGAAGGAACAGACTGATGACAAAGATAAGATTGAAGATATGTCCACTAATACTAAATCTGAAACTGTTTCGAGATCCGAAAAAAAAGCGTCTAAATCAAGTAAAAAATCCGAAAAATTAGAAGAAAAGACCAGGAATAATGCAAAGAAAACAAAATCCAGGAAAACTAAAAAAGCCGTCATATATGATTCAGATTCAGACCATATAGCTGACGAAATTGCAAATCCAATAAAGTCAAGTGAATTTAAATCTTTGGAAAATATGTCAGAAAGCAATAAACCACAAGTTGCTTCTTCGAGCCCAAACCCTACTAAAACTGATGATCATTTTAATTTAGATGACTTAGATCTGTTTACTGATAACATTGGATCTGACCCTGTCTTAGACAATATTAATGCCTTAATTGCAGATCTGGATAATGAAATAGATGCAACTAAAACAGAAACGGAAAAAAAGTCTAATATAAAAGTTTTGGATAATGCAGTCAGCCCAAACACAGAGTATTCAGCAGAAGATGACACTTTAAATGGAATATCAGAGTTCATAAAAGAGGACTTAAGTGTTATTGAGAAAAAGATAATACAACAAGATTCGACTGTAGTTAAATCCAAGGTTTTAGCCACGGAGATCGAAAAAGATTGTCTGAAAGAAAATCCAGCAGTATGTCAGAAGAATCAAGAAAATGAAGAGGCTGTAACTGATATTTCAAAACCATCTGACGACAGTGCTGAAATAGATATTCCAGAACAGGGTAGCAGGGTAATGAATTCAATATTTGCCAAAAAATATCAGACTGAGAAAAATCAGATCATGGTCTCTGCTGATGAAAGTAATAGTGCCAAAAGCGTGTCTGATATATCATCAAAAACAAACAATGATTATGATGTCAGTAATGATGCTATCGTGTCGACTACAGAAATCGAAAATAGAATTGATGAAATTGATTTAAGTAATAATAAAATAAACGAGAAAAATGAAGATATTTGTTCCACTCCTGATAGCACTAATGAAACCGACAAGGTACAAGAAAAACTGATCGAAGTGGAAGTAATTCCTGACAGTACTAATGAGATGCAACGTGAAAGAAAACTGAGTTCTGATATAACTTCTACGCACGACACCTTGTTAATGGATTGTAAAGAAATATCAGAACCCAGTTCCTCCCAAAAAAATACTTTGGACCATACTGATACAATTGGTAGCTTGCTCTCAATTTTACGAAACAAAACTAAAATAAAGGAGCTTTTGAATAAGCTTGGAGACACTTCAAACGAAAATGAAAAACTTATAAAAAAGCTTGAAAAACTTAGTGAGATCGTGTCTGATGAGGAGGATACCAACGATACTGACGTTATTCATAAAGAGCTAACTTCAAACAATAAAATAGAAGTTTCAGGCAAAAATGATGATAGTCGCGAAGTCGTATCTAAAATTTCTGACATAAATCAACCAGTCAAAAAGAGTGATGAAATGATAAGGGACAACAAAGAAATGTGTGATAGGAAACAATCAATGGAGGGTGATGAGTTGATAAAGGACAATGAAGAAACGAGTGATAGCAAACAATCTATGGAAGGTGATGAGTCTACAAAAGACAATGACGAAGCGAGTGATGGCAAACCATCGATAGAGGACGATGTAGTCCAAAACAGCTTACGTACTGCTGTTCCCTCCAACAAATCAAAAAAAGTAATACCAAAAAGAAAAAAAATAACGAATAAAACCAAAACAAAAGGTAAAATGGCTTTTAAACCTGATGGTGAAAAACGTATTACACGATCTGAAGCTTCTAGTTTACGTTCAGAGAAACCTACGAAAAAAAAACGTCTTGGGGAATTAGGGCGATTGCAAGATGACATAAGGGAAATGTTCATATCTAATGATATTTTGAATGCCACAGGAATACGTATGTGTCGTTTAGCTAAGTTAGTTGATGAAAAAAATTCTAAAGAATCTTATTCGTCAAAAGAGTCTACTCCAATAAAAGAATCTGAACCAGTTGTTGTTTTGGAAAAATTTAAAAATAATGAGGATACTACACTGAAAATGAAAACAAAATGTGGTCCGAAACCAAAATCTAAGTTAAATAAATCTAGTGCTGCTGATTCTAAATTGCAATCCCGAAAAAATCCTCCGAAGTACGTTCCAGGACCCAAGTCTAAAAAGAAAAATAATAAAAACGTTGATAATGTTGACCCTTACGCTTTTGAAACAGATTCAATGGCAGAGTCTAATTCTGTGAAAGATAGTGAAAAAAGCTTTCAAAATAGTTCAGATTCTGAAAATGAATCCATGGATACATCAAAAAGTCCTGAAAGCTCTGAACTTTTGATTGAATACAAAAAAGCAAAAAAACGAAAACGCCCGGGATGGCAAGCAGGCATAATTAAACCTAAATCTAAGAAAAAGAAAATCGATGTTAAACAATCAGAGCCTACCTCGGAAGAGGTTTCCCTCGCTGAAACACATGATTCTATTCCAGATTTGAATTGCTTTACGGACAAAACGTATTGTTTTCTTAAAAATGTCTTTTCTTATTCGTGTCGTTTATGTAAGTACATTGGTCCTGAAATAGTTCATCATTATAAAAAGCAACATCCACATTCAGAAATACCTTTATCGCGTATGAGTCAGGAAATTGCAAAGGAAGCTATTGAACAGTGTGAGGAGATAAATTTTACAGCTATTAGTAAGATACCAACAGATAGATATGTGTGCCGGTTTTGTTTTAAAGAATTTGCCAAAAAGAAAGCGGTACTTGAAACATTCTTTTGGCACGTTGTTAGTACACATACTGGAGAGTTTAAGCAACTGTGTTCAGAATGTATTAATGTAACTCGATGCCCCTTTAATTTAGACATACCACCCCCCCCAAAAGACGCCAAAGGGCAACTTATTGGCTACATTTGTGGGAAATGCAATTTCACACAGATTTCGCTTGAAAATCTCAAAACTCATGTGATTGTGCGTCATAATGATGAACAAACTGAAGTATACACAATAAACTTAGCTATGATGTCAAAAAAAACTATTAGCACACTTTCGAAACGGTGTGAAACATCCAGTAGGCCGCGCTTATTGAGAAGTTCACGTTCAAATCAAAGTATCACTGAGGCTAGTGATGAGCACAGTGATGCCACTGACAGTGAACATGTCAGTGATTCTGACTTAGTAAAACAGCAGCTTGTCAAGCAAGATATTAAATCATGTACAGAAACATTAAAGAAGTCGGGAAATGTACAATCGAAAATTACTTTTGAAACTGACGACGATGTAAGTGAAACATCAATGACACAAAATGATAGTAGCCCTGAAGGTCCTGTAAAATTGGAAAATGTAGACAATGGCGGTAAAGACGAAAAAATGGAGTATGATAGATCTGGAGTCGATGGTAGTAGGGTTGTTAAGACTAATACAACTAAAAAAATTGGAGAACTTGAGCAAAGCATTGTGTCTGATGATATACTAGTTTATCCACATTTCAAAATTAACCATACTGCAACTGGTACGCGAGAATACGTATGTTGTATAAATGGAAACGATAATCATTATAAGACAACTTTCCAGATATCAATTAAAAAACACGTCCAAATTAATCACAAGGAGAAGTGGGATGGATATTGCTTTGTTTGTAAAGTCATTGTTACTTCCCAGGGCGTACACAGCTTTAAAGATTGTTTACTTCATTACCTAGATAAACATATGGACAACTTTCCAGTGCTGGAAACGGTCTCTGATAAAATATCTATTAATACGTCGCTACCAGTTATTTCAGAATCAAATGCAGATTTACGAACTTCTCCTATGACTTATATTCAAGTGCGTCCTCTATCTGAACTTATGTCACGTGATATACAACCAGTAGAGATCTGCGTTACTCCACCTTTATTAGATACGACTAATGTGCTGCCTCTGGTTACTACTGTTCAGTCAAATTTACAACGCGTGCCGAGTATTGATTCTCCTTCAATAGAAAAATCGTCACAAAGTCCGAATTATACATATCCAAGAAGAAAAGTATCTGAGGCACCAAAAGAATATAAATATGAAGAAGTTCAAGCAGATGTAATGCATAAAAAGCACCGAGTTGTATTAGAGACAATGATGTCAAAAAGCAAGTTGATTCATGTTTTTAAATGTGCTGGACGTTATTGCTCTTTTAGTTCAGATTCAGCAGAAGATGCCTTGCTTCATGCATCAACTCATCAGCGTGTTGGTGGAGAAAATGCATTAAATTGTGCATATTGTGATTTTGATTCATCAGTGAATGCGATAGATTTAATTATGCACGTATTTAAGGTGCATGGTCCATGTCAGTATGTATGCGGGCAATGCTTCTATCGCGCAGCAGCAAGTCAACTAGTAGGTGCTCACATAACCAGAGTACATCAAGAGTCACCGGTGATGCAAGTGCTGCGTTCTACTACTGTAGTCAAGGCATCTGGAACCGAAGAACCCTCTAAAGCTATGTTGTTTAGGGAAGCCGCAGTTCAGTACTTTATTTGTAATAACGGTAAGTTTGGATTTTATTACTTTTTTATTTTAATTATAAAATTTAATAACGTAACAGCTTACAACTTTTTCAATTTAACAGTTCCTCAAATTATTTTACTAGATCGACGTGGTTATAAAACCAATTAGTTGTCATATCGGGTGGTGGTGAGTGGGAATTTGAGACTGAGACTGAGAAATTGAGTAAGAATTTGAAATGAAACATTTTAGCAATTTGAGAAGCGGTTTTATTGTAGCGATTCTTTGCTATCATTCAGCTATTATGTATTACCAACTAGGTGAGACACCGCACTTGCCGCGGCTGTTTTAAACTACCATTACTTACTTACTAGCTGTCTGTGTTCCTATGATGGTAAAAAGTTATCTACAATCAGACGAGGCGTTTGTTTACAGCGTCTCCTCGAGTATAAATATAGTAGGTAAAAAACTAGTAGAGAAATATCGGATTTTAGGGAGATTAATAATAATAATAATAATAGCCTTAATTTCCCTGAGGTGTACATAAACAAGAGCATTTTTAATTTGACTGACAATAAATACATAAAATTTGTGTAACAAAATATTTGTAAATAATATAAAGATACTAATTTATTTGTTTTTTTTCACTATTTTCTGTTTTTATTCGCATTTTTGTGGGATCGTCCATTGCTGGACGTGGGCCTCCTCCATCTCGTGCCACTTCTCTCTATCTGCGGCTAGGTAGGTCCAGAGTTTACCGGCTACCGCTACAATGTCATCACGCCATCGTCGAAGGGGTCGACCCCGCTCGCGCTTTCCTTCGGGGTACCAGTGAATAGTTTTGTGGCTCCATCTGCCATCTTGGAGTCTAGCCAGATGTCCGGCCCATTTCCATTTAAGTTTCGCTATTATATTATTATTAGCTTGCATATAATACCCCACCGTCTTTGAGGTAATTACTATAAAAGAACTATTGTAGAGATCATATTTTCGATTTCCAAAGAAGTTAATGTACATTATATTGCACTTGTTATCTATAGATCGAATACAAAGCTAAATTTGAAAAAAATTGGCAATTTTTTTTTCAATCGGAATAAGTATCCTCTGTCACTTGCCGGCCCCTATACCCTTTATGAGCAACTCGCCAGATTCGCAACTCGCCAGATTCTCAACTCGCCAGAAATGGTACAATCACTAACAGATAGCTTTACTCAAAAACATAAAGAGTCAGTCATTGCACTTTAATTAGTGCACTTGTGGATTTTACGAAATTAAAATAAAAAAGCATTTTTAGCCTACTCTAAAAAGAAAATGTTTTCGACGGTTTTTTTTTTGGTGTGAGTTGAATTAACGCAGTGAGGGTTTTTGCATATAGAAATTTGGTTTTGTGTCCTTGTAGTTTAAATAAAGTGAATTGGGATATTTTCTTCATTTTATAAGTATTTTTTGCATAGCGTTCGAAAATCTCGAATCGAGATTTCTGATGACAGCTGTCAAATTATAAATTGCTATATCTCCGTAACTATTGATCGTAGACTAGTAGTTTTCTAAAAGAAGTTATAGGTCTCATCGAGATCTTCATTTTCGATGACAGCTGTCAAACTATGAATCGCTATATGTCTGTAACTTTTGATCGTAGACTAGTAGTTTCCTTACAGAAGTGATAGATCTATTTGAGATCTTCATTTCTGATGACAGCTGTCAAACTATAAATCGCTATATCTCCGTAACTATTGATCGTAGACAAGTATTTTCCTTACAGAAGTTATAGGTCTCATCGAGATCTTCATTTTCGATGACAGCTGAAATATAATAAAATAAAACGCTCAAAGTTCGTCGGCAGTGTAAAAACATGGTCAAATCAGAACATAGGAAATCTGTTATAAAACTATAAATGACAAAATGGTTTATCAAAGCGCAAAGTTGAGCACTGATCAGAACCGATGGGCGATCTTTTGAGAGCAGCGATGTATCCGAAAGCGCTGCGTAGGACGGCATCCTGCCAGTTGAACAAATGGTCTAATCAAGATAGTAACAGTCGGCACAGCAGCAGAGGTCTGTGTCCAGCATTTATAGATTAATATAATACTGAAAATGATCATATACCATATCAAATTGCATATAGATAAGTATTTAGTATGTGCATAGTGTGTATATTAATATTTAAAGTTATACTATATATTTGTATTAAAATACTTTTAAGTCTTATTATTATGTTTAAAATGTAATATTATTATTTATAACCTATACAATCTATAAATACTGTACAAAGTGCACAAATACTTATTGTTTTATGATAATATCCTCTACCCTAAGGTTGTCTGGAAGAGATCACTTTTAAGTGATAAGACCGCTCTTTTTATCTTTTTATTTGTTGACTAGGTCATATTCAGGCGGAATATTATTATTATTAAACTTGGATTTGCAGATAATAAATGTATGTTTAAATAGCAACAACTAGTCGATAATCAATAGTTACGGAGATATAGTAGTTTCTAATTTGACAGCTGTCATCTGAAATAAAGGTCTTGATTAGATCTATCATATCTCTGAAGAAACTGCTAGTCTACGATCAATAGTTACAGATATATAGCTATTTATAGTGGTCCCACAGTTTAAAGCTGTCATTAGAAATCAGGATCTCGATGAGATCTATCATTTCAGTAAAAAAATTACTAGTCTAAGATCGATAGTTACGGAGATATAGCTATTTACAGTTTGACAGCTGTCATCAGAAATAAAGATCTCAATAAGATCTATAACTTCTGTAAGGAAACTACTAGCCTATGATCAATAGTTACGGAGATATAGCGATTTATAGTTTGACAGCTGTCATTCGAAATAATAAAAATAATTAAAAACAGTACATATTTACATAAATAAAGCGTTAATTAAATTCCCACTTGATTTTTATGAAGGTACAGTACAAACCTCCTTTTAAGAACCTACTTCGTTGAAGTCGGTTAAAAAGCTTAAATATTCTAATTGACTGCTATTTTGTTATTCATTGTACTTCAGGTGAGTTGAGAATCTGGCGATTTAAGAATCTGGCGAGTTGCGAATCTGGCGAGTTGCTCATAAAGGCCTTATACAATATGCGATGTAGCTGCTTAAAAGTAGAATTTATCAATAACTAAGCAGACAAAAATTCGCATATATAGTAAGTAGTAGGTAAAGATGATAGGGTAAATAATCGACGGAATTATATGACTGTCATACACAGTTGAACAGACATGACAAAAGTATAAGGTATCAATTTATGGTTGTTCGAAATAAATAGGGTGAAAGATCAGTTTTATTTTTTTTAGAAAATTCATCTTTTGAATCTTGTTTTTTTGGTAAATTGAACTTCACAGGCTTTGATTAAAATTAGTTTTGGAATAATTCGCAATCTGTATAATTTCGTCTTAAATAGGGTAATACATTAGTATGTATACTGCCTTTGAAGTAACAAATAAGTTTTAGATTTTGCCACAGAATATAAAATTCTACGAATGTTTGTCCCCTTAGCTCTCCGAATATCGGGTCCGCGGCCCGTATTTAAATTTATTCTAATATATTTGTAAAAGTCTTTTTTCGTTGTAATTGCTTAACGTGTCTACAGAGCATCCAATGGAGCTGATTTATTGGCAAATTCACGATTTTCCATAAGAATAACTGTAAACGAATTTCACGTGAAGGACCTATAGCTATAGCTTGCACTCAAGATCTTACCGTAGAAATTCTACGCCGATAACTGAATTAAGCGCGGGTAGGGCAGTAGGCCTAAAGCTATTAGTACCTTTGTTTGCATAATACAATTTTCTTAGCTCCCTATGATACCCCAATATTTCAAAGACCTGGCAATCCGCTTTTTCGAGCGTACACAAAATCACCCGAATCGACTAATTGTGCAATCCACAACGTATCATCCCCCCGACCGACCTCGGCATGGTCGTAAAACTATAGTTAGGCGGCCTCGGCACGTACTAATGGCCCCAGATGACGATCTCGCTGTCCGGATAGCGAGATTAGTCTCTACGACCTGCCCTAATAGGGCCTCCCCTCTAATACGTCGCCGACTTCCCCGGGTTCGTCGGCTCACGCAAAGAGTGACGAAGCGCTTCCCGCCCCCACTCAATCGCAACCGCACCCGCGTAACAGGGAACTCCCCTCCCGGCGGTGACTCACCTTCGGGTCGAGAGCGACATCCCAAGCCGAGGCTCCCCCCAATGGGAGCCCTTGAGCGTTGGGCGCTATATGGGCTGAGGATCCTTCGGAGTCTCGCCCCAAAATGCCCAATGAAGCAGTAATGGCTGCAACAGCCATCTGCATTGTCAGTTCAGAAAAAAAAAACACAATTTTCTAACTAGCGTTACCAAATTAGCGTGGTCGTGTATTTCTTTGGCACTCTTTCTGAAGTCCTGAGTCCAAGCGCACTATATCTATACTAAATAGTCGTTGCGTTTTTTTGTACATGAGTGTTTCAAGTAATTTGCAGAAATAGAAAGAAAAATCTTTTCTTTTTCGTAAGTACTAGTATATAAATATGCGAAACCGACTATTTATCCAACGTCAGATAAAAAAAATACTACAGTAACAAAATAAAGTAACATAAAAACTACCATAGTATTATTCCCCATCGCTGCGACTTTCAACCTTATTCAAGTAGACTTATTAATTTTCTAAACTTTACCACTGGTTCGGAATGATTTAGTACCGAAAAGAACCGGCAAGAAACTCAGCAGTTAACCTTTTATATTTATATTACGTCATAACTTTATATTAAAATATAATAGAGCCTTACACTAGGTAATAACATAATATACAATGTTTTCACCGCATTTGATTAAAAAAAAACAGGGCTACATTTCACTTATTCACTGGCTGGAATAGGCCTTCTCGCGACTTAGAAATTCATCTGTGAGGTGACTTTGTGTTTAGCACCTTCTAATTTAAACATAATAGATCAATGGTTTCCCATTTGTATTTCAGCTGACGAAGATTCTGAGAAGAAAACAACTTGTAAATTTCGCACCTACACTCCCAACAAGTTTTACGAGCATTTGATGCAGAAACATGCATCGGCAACTGGATATTCCTGCAACGTAAGTAACACTTCTTTATTGTTTTTATACACTTTGACAGGACAATATTTACAATAAGTAATTGCATTTGCGTGCATAAGTGGTAGGCTCAAATTTTTTGTATCTTATATCCCAATTCTCATTCTACGCGACCCTTACTTAATGCGAGTATGACATGCACTTGGCTGGCAGCAGACTTTAATAAAAGGGGGTTATCAATTCGATTAGTTACCTACATAATTCATGTAATTATTACTAGTAGTATACGGATACTGACAGTGATAAAGAGTCATTTTTGCAAATCATTATCACTTGGAATATTTACATTTTTTGATTCCTATGAATCGTCATGATTGAAACAATCTTTAAATCTATTTAAAGTGATCTATTAATTTAATTAAAATTAGTTTAATCTATTTAAAGTAGGAGTGAAAGCCGATGCAGAAGGCAGATAAGTTGAAAACGTCGGTTCTTGTCCACCAAACGTAAGACATTCATTAGATTCACGTTAATAAGTAAATAATTAAACACCCTAATAGTAAAACTGCAGGGCACAGTTGTTTATCGACTACAACTTCCAGCAAACAGTGTTTTAATTGGCATATGTTTAAATATTGTATAATTGAATGCTCAAAATTTACGTACTTCGCAATAAAACTATTGTAAAGTATTAAGACAATTATTGATACTAAACTGCAACATGCACTGACTAGCATTGCCTGCATTTGTGGCTAGTATAAAATATATTTCTTTCACATACTAAAAACAATTTACAGGTATGTGGTGGCGTCAGTTCCAGTCCAGCAGAATTGATACAGCACATGAAATCACATGGCTTGAAGATGTATCAGTGCACGTGGTGCGTCTACGGTGCAGAGAACGAAGCAGAGCTACTAGCTCATGCATCCGCCAAACATCCTGACAAAGAGCCCCAAGCTTATCTAAGGATTGTTACCACTAAAGTACGTAAAAGTAACCATATTTGTATTACAGTTTTATAAGTGTCTATAATGAGATCTAATCTGTACATATTTTACAGGAAGGTTCTGTCGAGCTGAGAGTTCTGCCATTGGTACAATTCAACAAATCAAAAGTACCTTCTGAAGATGTTACACCTACAAACACTGAAAATCCCGTCAGAGAAGCTGAAAGATCTTTAGAATTGGAGAAGCTTATTAGTCAGACAGTTCTTATGATTGAATCTAGGGCAACGGAGTCCCCGCCAGTAGATTTTCAAGAAGGCACAGATCGTGTTTCATTAGACGATAATCCCATTGAAGCTCCCGATGACCATATCATCTCAGATATGTCGGAAATTTCAAGTCGTTTACCTGCACCATCTCTTGTTACTCCCCCGCGACCAAAAACCCCAGCATCAACAGACATAACGTCTCAGTTAACTCCAGTACTTAAAACTGAACCAATCGAAATGACCCCAGTAAAATCTTTAAATACTGACGTCATTTATTCATTAGACAGCGACGAGGAAGACTCAAAGCAAGGCATTATTGATTTGTCCAGCGATGATGCACCGTCTCCTACAAAAGCCCTCGAACCAGTTTCAACGCCTGTTACCCCAACGCAAATACAAACAGAGAGCCAAGTAACAGAACCACAAAAACAATGGTCGTGTGGAAAGTGTCACTTATTCTTTGACGATTTGTCTGAATTTGAAAAACATATAGTGGCTTGTTATCCAAATATGAAAGATACTATTATGTGTCCTGTTTGCATTTACAAAAGCGATACGAAAAATGAGATTTTGGCACACATTTCTGATTGTACTTCAAAAAAGTGGGGACGAGGTGAATTGAGAAGCAACTCTACTGCAAAGCGCTATACGTGTGGTGTATGTGATTGTCTGGCGGTTCACATAACAGATATTAAGTCCCATCTCAAGAGAAATCATGGTGTTAGTAAGATAGAAGTAACGTCTAATTATAACAAGGATGGTGAAATAATTTACAGACTTCGAGCGGCGCAGAAGAAACGGACACCGGGTCCTAAAAGAAAGCCTTCTACGGGAACACCGGTTAAAAACACGATCAAACGATATGGTCCGCAGGACATAAATAAACTTCCTATAAATCCTATATTAGACGAACTAGTGTATTGTTCAGTCTGTGAATTCAATACGAAAGTCCGTCTAAACATGGTGAGGCACCTTCAGATGCATGCTGAACAACAACCGGTGGCACAAACAGTTCCCGTTAACCCTGTCCCTCATCTAGAAACAAACGAGAAACATTTCGACAAAATGGTTAATTTAGCATCTAGTTCCATTGTCACTAGGGGTCCGGACAAAACGAACAGACCGGATACTACAACGGGGGTAAGTGTGCTAATACCACCTGAAGCTGCATCTCGCTATCCGAAATACGTTCCAGAACGACAACGTCACACTTGTGGGGCCAAAGGCTGTTCATACATCTCTGTTGACGAAGCTATGCTCAAATACCATTGGGAGACACTCCATGCTGGAACTAATGATTATCGATGTGTGCATTGTCCTCCTTACCAACAATTGGATACTTCAAAGCCATTAACAGCTTCGAGGATAATTGCTCACCTGAAAATGCACGATGTCCGGTTGTACGCTTGTTCGGCGTGTTCCTACTATCACTATAGACAGCAAGTAGTTGAAAAACACTTAAGTGAAGTCCATAAGAATGGACAAATTTTAATTGTCAGAAAGGAAAGTGATGAACCAATTCCTTCTAATCAACCTCAGCCATCAATGTCAGCTCCTACAATGGACTTAAAACCTTGGCAATGTGGAGTTTGTAAATTTAAGAGTATGCTTCGTCAAGAGGTTGTAGAACACTGCGCTACGCTTCATTTGTCGAAGATGCAGTTTAAATGTTCGTACTGTCCATTTAGAACTTCTACTTTAGAGAATGTTACGAAACATCAATCTACTTCTCATCCTAATAAGGATGAAGAAGTTTTTTATTTCTATTATCGAGAAGGATCTTTACCAGATGAACCTGATGGTACACCGCGGTGGGCTAAGCAAAGACAAAAGCTGCCTAGCAATGCACCAGAAGTTAAGACAGAAACGGTTGATAATACCGTGTCTACGGTAGTTGTGCATACACCGATGGTTGCTGCAACTCTTCCTGTAGATCTAAACGTGGTAAAGAAAGAAGTAGAGGAGCAAGAAATAAGTCATACTTTAGAAAGCCTCTGCAAGAGCTACGGTCAGTTCTGTGACCCCAATGGACTGAAATTTAAGTGTCCTTTGTGTAAAATTGTTATAGAAGATTGCAAGGAAACTATGAGATCTCATCTTTATGAAGAGTTAGGATACAGAAAGTGAGTATCCATTTGCTATGTTATTATTTTTATTTACTACTGCTCTAATCTAGCGTTTTTTGAGTCAGTAAATCTGAGTCAGAAATTATAATAATAGCTTACCAAATTGTGTATGTTTTTATGTGGATTTAACAAGCAATATAAAATATGTATAATTATGTATTTTGCAGATGGTCTTGCAGCATTTGTTCATATAAAGCGTTTCATAAGAAAGGTTTGGGAGAACATTTGCAGTCAGAACATAGAATCAATGCAGAACCTCTTGTAGAACCTATACCTTTAGACCTGAAAATTGAGACCTGGGTTAATAAACTTCTTGACTACCAGCAGAATATTATAAATGATAATCGTTCGAAGCTCTCCAATCTTACTTTAATAGCAGAACCTCGTGCGCCCGTTGAAAAAGCATCAACAGCGTCTATAGTTTCTAAAACGCCTAACACACCGTCTGAATCGACCGAAGGGGCAAAGAGGGTTAGCATGAAAGAACTAGAAGAAGCTTTCGGACCGTTTGGAGAACCTAACAATTTACATTTTAGCTGTCCAAAATGTAATTACAAAATTAAAGAAGAATCCGCAATACAAGATCATTTGGAAACTGAATTGACCAAGATAAGGTAAGTAGTTGATATATGCCTTTGTATTTAGTATACGCTATGTTTTGTGTTTTCTTAAATATATTTATAAAATTGTTGTTTCTATGTTCCAGATGGTGTTGCAATAAATGTACCGATAAATTTCAAACATACCATGCGGCACAGTTCCATTGCAAAAGTGTTCACAGTGGCGTTTCTGCACGACCTGTTGAAGCTATCAGGGATCCTGCCGTACGTTCAGCTTGGATTGAGGCAGTTATCAGCGTCCAAAAACTAAGTATGAACTTTATGCCTGTTTCTGATATTCGTGGCAACGATGTAGAGACGATAATTCCTGATCACGTCATGTCAACTCGTGAAAAGTCTCCGGAACCCCCTGAAAATTCTTTATTAGTTGTCAGATATGAAGAAAAGGTACCCACTCCTGAAGAACAAACTATCGCAAAACGTAGACGATCAGCTGCTGTTGATAGTGGCGGCGACGACAGTGATGACGATAAATTGATTATAGATGACCCTAAAGAAAAAATGAAGAAAAAATGTTTATATTGCAATTATAGGTCAAAGTATAAGCAAGCTTTAACAATCCATATTTTGCGGCACTACAATCTTAAGTACTATACATGCCCTTACTGTGACAAAACATTTACCCAAAAGAACACTGTTTATAGCCATCAAGACAATGCTCATCCAGATAAACCTAAACTTGCTCAGAATACGGAGAAGCCTAAAGGACCGCCGCCAAATACTAATATAAATAAGGTGGAGGTAATTGACATAAATAACGATGATACTCCAAAGTTAATTTGTCTAACATGTCTGCAAGAATTTTCTGAAACGGACGCGCTATGTCATAATCATAATAACAAACACCCAGAATTTCTTATTTTCGGAAATCCTGCAGTCGAATGTGGCATATGCCTGAAACTTTTTAAGGACCAGGCTTCTGCTTTGTGTCATCATAGTTCTTGTCATGATACTAGTCCGGAAGAAATTAAAGTTTTAAAAATTTATAACTGTGGATATTGTCATAAAAATTGTAAGTTTTTAAGAGATTTGAAGAGCCATCATAAAGCTATTCATGGGCAGTTGAAATTAAATTTTTATATTGCTGATAAGAAGGCACCAGTACTCGCCAATAAAGTTACACACGTGGATTTGAGTGCAGATAATCAAATTGGCACAAAGAGAAAGAACGTTGATGATACCATTCCACCGGCACCTAAAAGAGTAGCTAAAAAATCAACCTCGAGATTGCCTAAAGTTTTAACAGTGGCTAGAAAATCAACAACTAAATTACCTTTATTTGTTACAATAGATTCGGAAAACGAGGATGATGAAGAAATTAAATATTCGTATTATGGAACGAAACCATTGCCTTGGGAACATTATGAGAACGTTACTACGCTGATGCCGTTCTATAACACTGTCATGCCATTTTCAATGAAAAATTTAAAAGCTATTATTAAAATAGAACCTCTAGTAGTTGTTAAAGATATGTATAGATAGAAATGATAGAAATCGAATGTTGCTATGATTCTTGACGTTGTGTCTGAAGACTTGAGTTTAAATGAATGTCGACTATGATACAGTTTTCCATAAGTATTGTTATTTTTAATTACAAATTAGGGTATAGTTTTTTTTATAAGTACCGATGATTACGGTAAAAAATCTGTGATTTTTTCTATATTAGACATAAATAGTATATAGGTTACTTTAAGGATGGTCTGCATTTATTTTTTTATAGTATTGTATTCGTCGAAAGTTCTGTTGATTTTGAAATTGTTTTGTGTTTTGGGTTTTCTTTTAACTGCATTAAATTTGAAATTTTTGTTGGTTAGTCCAAAATACAATAATTTATCTATGCCAATTTATGGCAATGATTTATTTTTAAATTGCCAATTAATGTCACTTTATAAAGACTAAATCTTTAATTGCTGAGAAACAAAATAGGGGGTAGGTTGTATCGGAGCCACGGTCGATTAATTTGTAAATTTGATGCTGCGATGTATGTTAAAAGAGGAACCGGCTACGTGCGAGTTGGACTTGCGCGCCGAGGGTTCTGCTCAAACAGCTAAAAGTGCAATCAGCCAGTCGATAGTGAAATTCCTTTTTATTGAGAAAATAGTAATACTATAAATATGGCTCTGATGAATAAAGTTGATAAGTTGTGGGATGTGTAGATTTCAAGATTTAGTGTTATTATTTAATATGTTGTCGACACACACCAATGCGGATACTTGACAGTATATTTGTAATAAGTAGAAATCATAAATCTTTAAATTTAATTTGTTGTTTTATTCATTATCTCGTTAAGGCTTATTAGGTACGTATGGGACTAAACATTCACCGAGGCAAGAGACGGAACCAGCGGAAAATGGAAATTTTATTGCTACAAGGCATGAAAATTATCTATCACTGTTGCAAAAAACCAATAGAAACCTTAAGGTTTTTGCGGACCATGGATATACAATTATTTTTCTTTAAAATTTGCAAAGTGGATTTTTTAGAACTAACTGGAGTAAGATGTTATCCTATATGAATTATAATACTTAAAAACGTCGTCTAATAACCGTAATCAACCAACCAATATGTTTAAACCCTATTTTAAACATATTGAAAATCCTCCATTAAAGATAGTCCGATTATCGACGAAAAACTATTACAGTGCCACTAACTTATCTGCTCAGTAAAACTGTATCGTCTCTGACGCGTTCAGTGCCGCTATTCGTATATTCCTTCTATTGACGCTCATCTTATTAATTAGTTAAATGTCTATAATAACAAGTATAAATAAAAATCGAAGCGTTCACACTTCAAAAAACGGACAGCGCAATAGCGTTTAACAAAATAGCGGCCGTAGTTCCGATTTTGTCTTCTGAACAAGTTGAGCCGTGGGGAATTTCGAGCGTTTTTTTCCCACCGCTCAACTAATTGAGCTGTACAGTTGGACGGTGAGGAATAACCGACCTTGTTGGTGCGGCCCATTTCGTTATTTTCAAACATGTTGGTGCAGATCCACTTTGCAAAAATTATGGATAAAAGAATAAAGTGGACATGGGGAAAGGGTGATAAAAGATCCATCAATGGATTTAAGTAGACCGAGGGAAAATGATGGATCGATTTTATTTTGGTTTTCTTTTTTTGAAAGCTTTGAGGTATTAGCATATTATACTATGACGATATCCTGGAAAATTTTATTTGCGTGGTACGGCAGGAAGCGATTATAAGGAAGTATACCTCCTTACCAGCTTCATACGTCCTCACTGTTGGTGCACGGCCTTCCCTGGCCTTGGGCAAGGGCGATTTGGGACAATCTATTAATGGATTTGACCACTGAATTGGAATGGACATGGGCATCACGCGGGCTTAGCGGATTGTGGAGTTCACATTCGTTTTTAGAGTTCCAAAAGGTTATTAGATAAGGTACCCTTATTACTAAGACTTCGCTGTCCGTCCGTTCGTCCGTCTGTCACCAGGCTGTGTCTTATGAACCGTAATAGTAAGACAGTTGAAATTTTCACAGAAGATGCATTTCTGTTGCCGCTATAACAACAAATACTAAAAAACCGGCCAAGTGAGTGTCGGTCCACGCTCAGTATAGGGTTATAGGGTTCCGTAGTTGCGACATAAACCAACATTTTAGAGGTTGTTTAAATATTGCCAAATACAAAGGTTTCGCTGAGAGGGGTTGCCTTACAAAAATTAGCACTTTAAAGCTAAATATTTCGCAAATGGATCCCTGATAGAAACAAAAGCCATTTTGTGAACTACAATATTAAAAAACACTGGCACTCCGGAAGTACCGATAGAAGAGAAAACTAAGATTAGAATTCTTCTTTAGTAGAATAGTATTTGTAGTAGTTTAAGAGAGTAGAGTAGAGAAAAGAGACAGCTGACGTTTACATTAACCCTTTTACATCCTGTAACTTTGATATAATGTAGGTTTTCTGCGCGATGTAATCTTCATCTAAAAGCCAGTGGTGATAGAAAAATTATCATTGGTACATGCCGGGCTCGAACCTCTGCCCCTTAGAACGCCGGGCAGACACCGAAACCCCTAGGCCACCACCGACTTATAAGTACTGCTATTGTACCTAGGTATTAAAAAATCGGCCAAGTACGAGTCGGACTCGCGCACGAAGGGTTCCGTACCAGTATCTATAAAAACAAAATAAAATCACGTTTTTTTGTATGGGAACCCCCTTTAAATATTTGTTTTTTTTATAATTTAATTATTTATTTTTAAATTTAATATATAACTAAATATTTTGTGAATATTGCAAGCGTCTACCTGTTGCTGTTATCAATATCGAGCGAAAAACGAGCAAAAAAAATCGCGTTTTATGGGAACCCCCATACGATACTGTTATTATAGCGGCAACAGAAATACGTCTTCTGTGAAAATTTCAACTGTCTAAATATCACGGTTCATGAGGTATAGCCTGGTGAAAGACGGACGGACAGCGGAGTCTTACTAATAGGGTCCCGTTTTTTACCCTTTGGATACGAAACCCTAAAAAGGTATGGTGAGAGTATAGAAAAGAAAGCTCGTTTATTCCCCACGGACCAACTAAACGGCATAACTAGTTGAGCCATGAAAAATTTCGAGTGTTTATTTCCCCACGGACCAACTAGTTGTGCCGTCGGGAATTAAGAGCGTTTTTATTTTTCCACGGCACAACTACTATGTATTAGAGAAAGTATTAATTGAAAAATAAAAATTAACCGACTTTCAAAAAGGAGGAGGTTCACGATTGGTCTGTACTTTCATACTAATACTATAAAGTCGGTGTTTGTCTATTAATCTGTTAAGTTTTACGGTTGAACCAATTGTGATGATTTTAATATGGAGATAGCTTAAACTGTTTTTATTAATATTTTTTTATTTAATTTTTAATTTTTTTTAAATAAGTATTTAATTTTTTTTCACATCGTAGACTAGTAGTTTCCCTACTGAAATTATAAGTCCCATCAAGATCTTCATTTCAGATGTTAGCTGTCAAACTAGAAAGGGCCATATCTCCGTAACTATTGATTGTAGACAAGTAGGCAGTTTCTTTACAGAAATAATAGATCTCATAAGGATCTTTGTTTTAGATGACACCTGTCAAACTACAAACGGCTATTATCGCAACAAAGCATGCGGGGGAGTGTCGGTCGACTATGAATGTATTTTAAGTTTAATAACCTAACTAAAGTTTATGTCGGCAAAATTAATTGCAACTCGTGCTACAATCTATGAATCGAAGATATTATTCTTCGTTTAAGAATGAACACACTGTAACTAAGATTACAATAAATTAATAATTAACGTAAAAATAATCTTGCCAAAAACAATAGGGTATCTTGTATTACAATTTGTTCTATTAATTACTGGCATAGATAACTATGTGTAACTAAATATACATTTTATCATTTTCTGTGAACGTTGACTAACAATATTTTAACCCTGCTTTAAATCGTAATTTGAAATAATTCAGAACTAAAGTGAGTGCAAATAAAAAAGCATTTTTTTTAAATAAATAATATGATTGTAACTCAGAATCACTAAAAAGTGACATAAGATGTTTTTCCTTGCAGGTGTCGCCATTAACTAACATTAACGTTGATCCAGTTCTAATAATATGTACGATTGCTCTTACAAGTATAAAATTTTACCACAATAACCAACCAAGTCTACACCATTTCGATGTTTTCGTTCACGTTTTTTTATCATTTCGCACAATTCCCAAGAACCTCAGCCAATAACATAAAATGTTAAAACAATTTATGTTATAATTACATAGTACCAACATAACTGAAGACATTATGGAAATCATATCAAAACACCCGCAAGCATAATACCTACCAACAACTCTGTATGTAGGTAGGTACCTATCTAAATTGCATACTTTCATCAATGCCTGAAAATAAACTACTGGAAAACTAAACATAAAGACGAAAAGAAAGCATGGAAATAATTAGGTCAGACGCGACAGAAAACTAGAAAGCTGCACACTGAAGGTAGCCTAGCGTGCCAGCCCTTTGATGAATAGTCTCAAAGACTGCAAAGTCAAAGAACGCTGCCTTGTTTACCGGCATAAAAATCAGAAGGCAAGATGAGCCCTACATACGAGGTAGATTAAAATTTGTCAAAACATTGATACTTATGTAGGTACCATTGGCTGAAATATTAAAACATTTTTTTTTATTTTCTTAAAATGCTGCCTCGAGGTTCAGTAAGAAAGTAATTGCCACAGCTAAATTCCAATTTATCGGCAAATTAGGTGGGCGACTTGCGAGCTATCCCTCTGGGAGTCGTGCTTTATGGTCGCTTGATAAAGCTGCCGAAGGGAACTTCAGCCAGTCGTCGTTACCACCGCTGCGAAAGACCAACGGTGACTTGGCTCATAGTGGATAAGCGTAAGCTGATCAACTGGGCAGTCTCTTTGCCTCTAACTCGAATATGAACGACGAAGGCGCTATACCACCTACTATACCGTGGTGCGGTAAGACCATGCCGAAAATCTCCATAACACAGCGGGAGGTCCGCGGGCGCGGCTTTCTCTAGACCTTCATAAGTCAAGTTGACCAGACGGTATCCCAGCAGTGGTGCTTAAACAGCCTCTTTATCGCGCTTTCTTACCACACCAGGCAATTTCCATCTGCATGACTGCAAATGTACACCTGGTGTCTGATGATGTGGGATGTGTGTGCTTAACCCACAGCTTTTAAGATACCTTGAAAAAACGACTTGATAAGCAACCGTCAATATGGCTTCCGCTGCATTCGCTCGACTGGTGACCAGGTGTATCTCACACACAGATGGGCACCCGCCATTGAGAGTCGGGGGGGAGCCATTGCCATGTAGCCTGGTCATAGCGAAGGCGTTCGATCGGGTCTGCGCGTTCACCGCTAAGAAAACCTCATTCACTGAGGTCCCACAATTCCAGAACACTTCCCTCACCATCTCCATTGGGATTGACCAAGGGTTGACATCCCCAGCGATGTGCACTTCCGAGATAATTTACAAGACAAGGTGAAGCTGATGTCCATAATATTTGGTCAACCACAGACCTAGGATTTTTGCGCTACGCCATCCTATATCTATGTACTCAACAGAGCGAATTAGTACTTTACCTGCTTGCTGCTTTACTAGTCGCAAGTCCACCCCATATGAAGTATTGCTGCCATCTCTGGGCGGGTGCACCCGGATACCATCTTGGCCCTTTTGACTTGGTATAACGACTGGTTGTGAGAATCTTCGACGATTCTAAACTCACAAGCCCTGTGTGTGTTCTACTGCTTGTATAATTGGATTTGTTCTAAGGAATGGTTCGAAATGATGCCCACGGCTACATTCTACCATCACATTGCTAGCTTTTTAAGAACAGTCAACAGTGTCGCCCTCTACTTTAAGCTTTCAGTTTAAAACCCCATTAGCAGGGAATTTATCCACACACCTTAGAAACTAAATTGTCATGTACAGAGCGGTTTCAGAAAAAATTTCTCCCGCGAACGCTTAGGTTGTGGAATGAGCTCCCTGCCAAGGTTTTCTCTAATGACTATAGCATGGAGTTCTTCAAGAAAGAAGTTATTAGAATTTTGTACGGTCTGCAACGTGCGAGTTATGCCCCAGGTGTTGCAAGCGTCCATATGTGATGACCGCTTACCATCTGGCGGACCGCAGGCTTGTTTGCCACCTTAGTGGTATAAAGAAAACAGTTGTAATTGAATGATTAATATTTTTCATCAAGTTCACAGTATAAAACCAGTGGCACTCCGGAAGTACCGACAGATAAAAACTAAAAATTTTTTCAACCTTTTTCCTTAAAAAGAAGAAGACTAGAATTCTTCTTCTTTTAGAGTAGAGTAAAGAAAAGAGACAGCTGACGTGTACGTTAACCCTTTTACATCCTATAACTTTAAAAAACCTACTTGTAGTAAGCCAATCGGCAGGGAGTTGAGCTAGGTACCCATTAGATTGTAGGTACGTTAAAAGTACGTACGTTTAAAATGTTGATTTAATAAATTCAACTTTAAAATTGCAAAATAAAAATTTAACCTTTTAAAGAATAACTGAAATTTATTGATAAGGGCCAAGTTGTAGTAGTATTGAAATTAAAGTTTTTTAAATGATAATCAAATCATTAAAAACTGAACTTTCAAAGCCATTATTGCAAAGTTATTTCTTACTTATTGCGTTCTTGATCTTCGAGACATCCAAACAACATGCGCGCTTATGAGCGCAGCTGCCTGTCACACTCTCGATTCGATGTTGTGCCAAGCGCGCTGGCTAGTCCAATGCGTCATTTGAACGTAACTATTGTTATCAATTTAAGAAGAATAGTAGAATAAGTATAGTAGTTAATTCATTATATTTTATACCTGTTTTAAAGATGTACCTACCTACTTCATATAAGTAACTTTTAATGGTACTTGTACGAAAATTTCAGTTACATTTTATAACTTGGTCGACTATTACTCGTTAGCCTGTAAAGTTTACTTACCCGTGATAGTTTTCCTTTTAAATTCATTATATGCACTAAAGTATTAAAGTGACGTTTGTCGCGTGCAAGTGATTTTGAGATCTGTCTATTAAGCCGCCAATATGATACTGCATCATCCGAAGACTGCAGCCTAAGGTTTCGTCTCTCGTCCATAAGTCTTAGAGTCTGGTCCGAGACCTTAGACCCAACCATATGGACAGTTTCCACAAACATGTCGTTGGTATCGTCCACTGATGCGTCTTCCTTTAAGCATTCAAAGCGATTTTTGAGTTGGAGCTAAAAGTTTTCTGGGTTTTGGATTTGGATGGTTGTGGGTCGGAGCGTGGACTTTATCAGTCGAGACCAATCAAGCCTTATGTTGTTCAATGTGCCTCTTACCATACGGTGATTACTCCCGGTTTTGACCGTGTGGATCACAGAGACATCATTGAACACTTGCTTTTCCGTTGACATGATAAAGTCAATCTCATTCTTCGTGCAACCAACCGGACTCATATAGGGGCACTTCCTGTGGGGGCGCTTCTTGAAAAAAGAAATTCATCATAAAGAGGCCTTCCTTTTCCATGAAGTCGGCCAGCATCTGCCCTCTGGAGTTCTGTTGTCCATATCCAAATTGCCCCACTCTCAGCTCATTACCACTTCGTTTGCCTAGTTTCGCGTTGAAGGGGGACTTCAACGCACACGACGTTATAGTGTGTTTTGGAGGAGTGTATGGCTTTAGAAATATCCTCATACATCTCCTCCACTATGTCGTCTGGGTGTGTCGAAGTCGGCGCGTAAACCTGTATGACCTTCAACGAATATCGTTTTGATATTCTGAGTATCAGGTACGCTACCCTGGTCGACACACTGTCAACTTTGATGATATTGTTGACGAGGGACTTGCGGACTATAAACCCGACACCACCTTGGGATAGCTGGTCACCCCCCCCGGTAGTACAGCAAGTTACCTGAGTTGAGAACTATCGTGTCCTGTCCCTGTCTTCGGACCTCCGATAGCCCTATAATGTCCCAGCGTAACTTGCTTGTAGCTTCTTCCTGTTCTACTATTTTCTCGTCGGCCCTCAGCGTACGTGCATTGTAGGTTGCCAGGTCTAGTCGTCGGTGTTGGTAGCCGGATCTCTGCCGGGGATTCTTCGCACCCCCTGCCCCGCCGTTACCAAGGCCGCTACCGTAGCCTGGACTAGCAGGGCTGCCGGGGACTAGGGGCCGTTTGTTTTTTGTGCCGTTTATTTTCTGTTGGTGGGTTTGCCATATTCGCCACGCCTGGCAAGCGGGTTGGCGAGCGCAGTATTGATATAGGGGGTCGCTGCTGCCCGACATCCCCTATCGGATAGTAGAAGGGAACAAGGAGTAGGGTTGGGATGTGATGATTTCTTAATGAAAATTGTATAATGAGAGGGATACGTCGAATGTTTCGCAAACGGAGCCCTAAATCAAAAAAAGATCTTTGTATACCGCCAATGTTTTTGGAATTTCTATCCAACGATACCTCACACGATGGGGTAGACGAGAAAAAAAACGTCCCCACTTCACGTGTAGGGGGACCCCACTTCATACATTCCCTAAAAAAAAATTTTTTCAAAGATTTTATTCTACCACTTTGTCGGCTTGATCAATGTGTATAACCTTCCAAATTACAGCTTTCTCGTATTAGTAGTTTTTGAACTAAGCCGCCGACAGACAGACGGACGGACGGTCGGACGAACATGGCGAAACTATAAGGGTTCCTGTTGACTACGGAACCCTAAGAACTATTATTACTATTTTGAATAAACTTGCACTATTCCCTAAGTTGTACCAATTTTTTGGGTGGATCCAATTTATTTTTACACTTTTTATACACTTTTACAACAAAGTTCCCAATAAAATTCAAAATCTATGAATAAGTAAATTTAAATCTTTTATCAAGCAGGTACTTTGTAAAAAGGCATACTACAATATTTCAGACTATGTAAATGATAAAAATCCTTGGGACTGATGATGCTCAATTACAGGATGCATAGGTAAACCAAATTAAAATGGAAATAACATAAAATTGTACGGCTAAAATTTTTATTATTTAAAACATTAATTGTATTTTTAGTTTATTTGTATTATTGATAGTGTTTTTAAAAGAGTAACTATCGAGTTTCTTGCCGGATTCTTATCGGTAGAAATCAACAACATTGTGAACCGGCGGGAAGGTGGGAGGGTTCAAAAAATAATATTCTATAACTTTGACGATTCAAAAGTGATTGTAAAATCCTTATTTGAATAAACCATTTTGACTTTGACTTTGACTTTGACTTTTATAAACTATTATTGATACTTTTGGATAGAACTCGTTAAGTACTTTTAGGATCAATAATCGGGATTTCGATATCGTTTATGGTTTAGATATAATACAGTGTGATCACATAGCATTTTCATCCTGTATACACTAATGTTCACATAAACTGCATCAAAGTTAAGGATTACTTTGAAATGATAATTTTTAATTTTTTGTTATGCTATAAGATTTTTGGCGCCATTATTGGTATGCTATATGGATTTCCTACTGCCTCCCAGAGCTTCTTCAGGAGCCTGGACAATTGAAAAAAGAAGTAGCCGGGAAAAGACCCGTGGTCTCAAATTTGCGTGTTATTAGGGTAAAGTCCAATTTCCTATTGAATTATTGTTACTAATAGAATTGTTAGGTAATTTTAACTCAACAAGAGTTTCGGAACAATAATATGAATATCTGCTTTGTCTGAACAAGCCGCACAAATTGTCGCATTGGTGCGGAAAAACTGGGATCGACGAACGATTGATAGAAATTTAAATTTAAACCAGCCTACGGTTTCTAGAGTGTATAGAAGGTTTGTAGAGACAGGTTACCGGCAGAACTCGAGTAACCACCCGTCGTGATGACCGATTTATTGTGCCAAGTTCCTTGCGAAATCGTTTCCTCACGTCAGTTAGCATCAAAACAAAGCTGAATGAAGTGCGTAGAGTAAATGTCAGAGTACACACAATAAGAAGGAGGCTAAAGGAAGGGGCTATCACCGCTTTTAGACCAGTAAATCGTCCAAAGTTATCTGCAGCTCACGGACAAGCTCGCTTAAGATTTGCGCGTGAGCACCTAAATTGGTCTGAAGAGCAGTGGTCCTCCGTATTATTCACGGATGAGTGTAGGACATGTTAAAATGGTGCGGATGGTCGCAAAAGAGTCTATCGTCGACGTGGGGAGAGATATGCTTAAAGTTTTGCATTGCATTGAGGAGCGGGTTCCCTTTGAAGGCGGTTCGTGTATGGTCTGAGGTAGCATATCGATAAACGAGCAAACGGAACTTGTGTTCATCGACATAGTTCCTCAAAATGGTAACAATTTCACAATGGCTTTGACGGCACATCGCTATATAACAGATATTTTAGAAAATTTTACTCTAATGCATGATAATGTTCGACCGCACGCCTCTGCACAAGTTGGACAATATTGCGAAGAGGTTAGGATACGTACTATATATTGGTGAGCACGCAGCCCGGACTTTTAATCCCATCGAGCATGTTTTGGACAATTTAAAAAGAGCTGTATGTGCGAGAAATCCTGCGCCCGAAACTGTGGCAGCAAGAATAGCAATTCCACAAGAATGCGACAATATTCCGCAAGACCGTTTGATCACCCTGAAGAGGACTATGCGGAACACATGAGAAAGACTACCTAATAAGGGTACCACGTTGAGGTAACACACCTCATTAAAAGAAAAGAAATGTGTTCTGAAACTTTTTTCAATTGTTAAAACCAACTTGCAATTAAAACAATTTTTGATCCATTTATTTTGTGAAAAAAAAATTAATGGTCGTTTCCAATAAACAAACTTAAACTTAAAGATATGATACTACGCTGTTTTAAATTTAACGAACCAATCTATAGCTTTTAATTTAAATTTGTATGAAAAGTTTGCATACTTGGTTTAAATATTTATTTCAAAGTCGTCTTGTACTTTGATGCAGTTTAGGTGTCCGTCAGTGTAATATATATGATGTCCCATGCGTCGTAAATAATAAGCAATAAAACAAAGGACCTAGGCCAGCATATTATACCCCCATAACCAGTTCCTTACGAACAATAAGAAGTAAGTCAGGATAGGGTAGAGGGTTTATTTTTTTACAAGTAACGACAAAATAACATCAAATACTTTGCGAGGTATAATAAACTACTAGATAAGGTTATTTTCGGATACAAACAACGATTATTTTAGTATTTATTATAAATATAACTTATTATTATAGTTTTATGAATTCAGTTAGGGATGTTCAAAATGTCGGAATGGTGAAGGCACAAAAATGCTTAAGGGTCGACTCATACTATTTTGTTGGTTCTAAGGTGTAAGAATGAATTCCCTACCGATGGCTAGCAGTGCGATGGTAGAAAGTAGCCGTGGGCATCATTTGAACAATACCTCACAACACATCCCATTATACAAGCGGTAGAACACACACATGGAGGCTGTCTCTCCTTAGACTTAAGGGTAAGGGGGTAAGTTTGGGATCATCGACGATTATCGACCAAGTTTTCCCGTCCCCAGTCAGAGAACTTGGACAAAGTGGTCTCGATTTGAGACAAAAGTTCTCCGTGCTTTCCTTTCACATAGGAACGAGGGATTTTTTTTTACGGCTCGTGTAATAAGCGTCTCTAGTACTGTCATCTAAAATGCAATGTATATTGTTGATATCCAACATATCATCGATATGCAGTTTAATCAGCGTAGTAGACACAATAGAGCCTTGCGGGGCACCAGCATTAATGTCAATGCTTTCAGAGTAACCACCGTCAACTTCGGCTCGTATGCATCTGCCGAAAAGCTAGTCACAGCTAGTCACCCATTTGCACAAACCGTCGGGCACTCCGTAAGATGGCACCTTCGATAGAAGACCCCAGTGCCATACCCGATCAAACGCCTTCGCTATGTCCAGGCTACATGCGAGTGCCTCTCCCTGACTCTCAATGGCTAGTGCCCATCGGTGTGTGAGATGCACTAGAACGTCAAATCAAAGTAAAAGTTATTTTTTTCTATTATATGTACTGCGACGCGAAAGTTAAAATTTACATATGAAATTAATATTTTATAGAACTGGCCACTTTGATGTCAAAAAGCCGGCGTTTGGTTAAGAATTCCAAATTTATTTCAATCATAGGCTTGTCTATTTGTGTTTTGTATGTAATAATTCATTTGTTTTCGCGTCATTCAATTTTGCTTTGACATCGTTCTGTGCTCAATATGGAAAACATAAAATATCGCATTATATTCAAATACAAATTCCATCGTGGCCCTGGCTGCAGAAACTAAAAGCTAGCCGTTAAACAGCCGAGATTGGTCAGCCGCTCTAGCCCACTGCTGCCTTAGGACAACGCTAGACCACACACTGCATAACAGACGGTGGCGAAACTAGAGGAGCTAGGATTGGAATGCCTCCGTCACCCACCATACTTCCCGGACCTTGCTCCATCCGATTACGGAATGCGGAACGGAATCGGATGGATTCGGAATTTGGATAATTACGTAATTGGAAACAATTCAATTGAGATGAGGCAGTTGCAAGGATTTTGTTGATTTGCGCTCCCACAATTTTTTAACGAACTCCCTATATAATGGCAAAAAATCACAACTTTGATTGATGAAATAAAAAAAAAAGTTAGATTACTTTTTCCATATAAAACATCAATTTCATATCTAAGGACCTAATATTTACTTCCCTAAACCTATCCCTCAGAGATATCCTAGATCCTAATATGTAAAAAGCACGAATTGCCCGTTTTTGTAACCCAAATATTGTATTTGATCGGCAGCACTACCCCACAATAAGATATCATATGTAATTTAAGTATGGAAATAGCTAAAATATACTATTTTTGCAGTGTCTATATCGGTCAATTCTTTTATTTTCTTGTGAATTCTTATGAATATGAGGACCCCATTGAAGTTTGGAGTCCAGCGCTATGCCAAGAAAGACTGTTAAATCAACATGCTCTAATTGCTCGCCACTAATATTAATACATGTCTGGATCTGACTAACATTTGTTAATGTAAATTTAACAAATTTGATTTTTTTCTCATTAAGTAACAAATTATTCGCGTTAAACCAATTCAGAATCTTAGAAATGGCATTATTTAATCCATTATAACTTGTCTGTCGTCTCTTAACTTTAAAAAGTAAAAAGGTGGTGTCGTCAGCACATAAGACAATGTCATGGTTTTTTTACATGATATGGGAGATCATTAATGTAAATAAGAAATAGAAAAGGACCTGAAATTGAGCCCTGAGGGACTCTCATAGTGACTGCTGATCCCGGAGATCGTTCACCGTTGACATCTATTTTTTGTACTCTGCTACTCATGTAGGAGGTCAAAAGGTCGAGAGCTTCGCCTCAAATACCAGTCGAGAGACCATGGCGAAAGCCATATTGACTGACGCTGACCAGTGTGCATAGTGTGATTGTTTAACGCTACTATCACGTTCGCGTGAACGAAATACATGTATGGAAATGAAGGAGCGCCTCTAGCGGACAGTTTTTTAATAAAAGACTTTTAATGTATATGCGAACGCGATAGTAAAGTTACAAACATGCAAAAACTCACACTAGGCTCACGGGTCGTGTTTTCCTAGGTATTTTAAAGCCTGTGTGTTGATCACACGCTCGATCACCTTTGAAAGGAGAGAGGTAATAGCGATTGGCCTGTAATTCGATGGATCTAATCTATCGCCCTTTTTGGGCACTGGTTGTACTTTTGCAGTCTTCTATAGAAATGGAAATTGCCTAGTGTGGTAGGAAAGCGCGAAGAGGCGCGTGAATGCAGGAGACAAGTCGCACACAGTTTAAGCACCATTGCTGGCTTGAAGCCTGGACATAGCGAAGGCATTCGATCGGGTCCGGCACCGAGGTCTTCTATAGAAGTTGCCATCTTACGGAGTGCCCGAGGGTTTGTACAAATGGGTGGCTAGCCTTTTGTCTGGCAGACGCATTCGAACCGTAGTTGACGTAGTTGCTCTCATAGCATGGACATTAATGCTGGTGTCCCAGGCACTGCAAGGCTCTGTGCTGTCACCTACGCTGTTTCTACTGCATATCAATGACATGTTGGACATCAACAACATGCATTGCTATGCAGATGACAGTACTGGAGACGCTTATAACACGGATCGTGCAAAAATCCCGTTGTGGAGGAAAACCGCGGAGAACTTGTGTCTCAAATCGAGACCACACTGTCCAAGGTATCTGACTAGGGACGGTAAACGTGGTCCGATTCAATCCTACAAAGCCACCAGTCTGCGCGTTCATCACTAAGAAAACCTCATTTACTGTAGTCCCACCATTCCAGAACATTTCCAATCTCCAAAAGCATTGGGATTCTTGGTGTTGACATCTCCAGCGATGTTCAGTTCCGAGATCATTTGTATGACAAAGTGAAGCTGGCGTCCATAAAACTAGGGGTATTCAACAGATCGAAGCAAGTACTTCACGTCGGGGCAGAGGTTGCTGCTTTACACGTCGCAAGTTCGGCCTTAATGGAGTACTGATGCCATCTCTGGGCGGGTGCACCCGGATATCAGCTTGGCCCTTTTGACTCGGTTCAACGACGGGCTGTGAGAATTGTCGACGATCCCAAACTCACTTGCCGTATCGAACCCTTAAGTCTGAAACTCGAGACTTTGCCTCCCTGTGTTTGTTCTACCGCACGGAAAAACGTTATCTTGAGTTAAGACAATATACATTTGGTCAAGAATAATATTGTTTCCTATATGGGGCAAACAATATATTGTTGAATCAAGAATATTATTGTTTCAGCTTTGTTTAAATGTAAGAACATATTTTGTTGAATGAAGAATAACGTTTGTATTCAATAAAGAACTTTAAATTGTGTTGAATTAAGAATATGGCAACCAAGAAAATTAAATGTTTTGATACAAGAATACATTATTCTTGGTACAAAACAGTAAAGTTTTAATGCAAGAATACTAATTCTCAACGGAAGAATATATTTACTTAAATGAATACAAATATTTGTTTTCATTGAAGAATTCAAATGTTTTGGTAACACGTTCGGAAAACTAATCATAGATTCAAGAAATTTATTGTCTTGAAACAAGAAAAGATACTCTTGACTCTTGAAAAGAATAAAATTGAAATTAATATAAGAAAACCACGTTTTAACCCATGAATATGAATTCTTACATTTAAACAAACAAAATACAGTTTTTAGTGTACAATAAATTTCAAGTAATAGACTGTTTTAAAACGGAAATTGATCATCTTGACCCAATAAAAGTTATAAGGTTGTTCCAAATAATTATATTTTTAATACAATAATAATATGAATTCTCAAATTAAAGCAGCCAAAGAATAAATTTTAATTTTTGTACAACTATGTTATCTTATAAGACAGCAGTTAAAAAAATAACATTCATTATTGTCCAACTTAGAATAACACATACTAAATTAATACAATTAATATATATTAATAACATAATTGTATATCAAATACAGAATACCAAAAAGTTCTTAGACAACCACAGGGAATGGATATTCCAATACGTATGAACATTTGTTTTTACCTATTTATTTTTAAACATAAGCACAAATTATAAACGCAGGCTTTATGGTTTTAAATATATTGTTAAAAACTTATATTATTATAAAAAAAGAGATAAATCTGAGTTTTTTATGATACAAAACACAGATTTATTTAATTAACAAGCAGCTGATGCAGTTGAGCCTCAGAGTTCTAATTATACTTATTCACCATGTAATGAAATTCATAAACTGGACAATAACACTTGTAGTCTCCCAATTGGATACTTGCGTACATCTTTGCAGTTTATTTTACATGTGATTGCATTGTAATTATGCATTAATAGATTATTGTTATGTTTTGTAGAATAAAAGCTAATGTAAATTACTAATGCTTTATTATTTATTATTACTTTGTTTTAAAAAGTTAGGAATCTTTCGTCCTGAAATATTTGACAAATCGTACAGAAAAACTAAACTAGGTTATTACCCTAAGCAATTAGAATAGTACCTATGGTACCTATATAGTATAATTAACATTAAAATATACATGAATTACAAAACAAAAATTATTACCAAGTCATGTTAACCTAATGGCTGACAAACTAATATATTAGGTATACAAAACTTCTGACATCAAGAGAAGTTGGAGTGACACGATTCTTGTTCGGTGCCTGAGCAGCTTTGCGCGTGACTATGTATTATGTTGCGTCTTTATACAGAATAACAAGTCTATCATTAATGTTACTAAAACAATTGTGTGCGAATTAAACCCTAACTAATTAAGTTTTCCGCTTCCTGTCCCTAGTACCTTGGTGAGAATTGAAGATTTTTGCCTTGGATTTAATTTTGCGAAAATGGAGTTTCTTCCGTTTATTCGTAAGTTCTTTTATCAAGTTATTAACTGTGTATACCATCGTATAACTGAATATCAGACCTATGTATATCAAGACTTTATAGTTTGCCATGCAGATAAATGTGCAGAGTGGTTTATATTTCCAAAAATACTACTTCGTTCTGAACTCAAAAAATCAAACAACGCTATTTGATCCCAAAACAAGCAAAGCTTGTTACAATGGATACTATATAGACAACTGATATCTACATTTGTAGATATCAGTTGTCTATAGTCTAAGTATTTACTTACACATAGTTTTTTTTGTATATACATACATACATTTTATACATAGAGAACACTCAGACTCGAATCCACACCCCCAGCATAGTAGCCAGCCAGTTCTTAACATTGACTAACAGCTTTTTTTCTTGATTCTTAGTAAATTAAGTCGGTACTTTATGGACTATTCAGTAACACAGAGTTCGTTGGTTGTGAAAGGTCCAATAGGTTTGCAAGTCCTTTTCAAACATTATTGAAAAATGCATTGCATTTAACTGACAGGATATTCTTGGTTTTTCTTAGAAAAAAAAATATTATTCAATGAACATATTTTTTGTAAGGTCCAAGAAAAAAACTGCCATTAAAATGTTACGGCTGTTTAAATTATTTGAAAAAAAAGGATTTATAAACTTACTGGACCTTTGCACCACTATCAAACTCTATGTTACCAAACTAAATATTCCATAAAATACCAACGTATTTTTACAAATAATCAAGAAAAAAGGCTCAAAATTAGAATCTTTACACCAGATTTTTCAAAAACAATATTAAAATTCAATTATCTTGGAAATGGTTAATTTTAGCATTATACTTTATGGGAACAAAATTGTTGCAAATGACCTACCCTATGACCCCTTAAAAGGATCCGGTTGAATTTCCAATAACCCTGTATTTGTTATAATTTTGTTAGGACACATTTATCTACAAGGCAAGACAATTCTTAAGACAATAATGGTTAAATATTCAGTTTCTTAAGTCTACATAACAATGTTGATTTGTATTTCTTATCATGGAAGGTGTGGTACAGTAAAAATCACACAGTTTGACTAGTTTTACGTCCATTGTATTTTTGACACGATATGCCATAAAATGTGAAAAATAGTCGATAGTTTCGAGAACTATACATAAAAATACTACGTTCGTTTTATCAGATTCATTTATAAAAATGTGTTCGATTTTGTAAAATAACGGAATGTCTTTATCGTAATTGTACAACAGAACATTTGAATTATTGTATTGAACTCCATTAATTTCAAAATTACCAACGCAAGTATAATTCTCTTTATCTTCATAATCATTAGGAAAATGCTCAACTTGGATTTGTTTACTATAAGCAATATTGTTCTTGAACCAACTTTTTAACTGGTGTCGAGTGGCAAGTGTAAATGGTAAGTTCTTACGACTTGAAATAGATTGCGCTACTCCTTTTAGTTCTTTATGCTTTGCTTCAAACTTAAATGCGCTAACAAAAATGGGTGGACCTATTTTTTTAATAACTCTTGTATAATGAAGAAGAACATGATGTTTGGGCTTTAATGAAACTTCGGTCGAAGATAATATTTGTAGATTTTCTAGATATTCTTCAATCAAATTTTCCAAATATTCTAAGAGTTTCGGCGTGAAAACCTGTGATGTAAGAATTTCTGTAATTTCAAGTAAACGCAAATTTTGAAGCCATGTTGGATCGTTTTCATTTACTAAATCACCTACAATGAACCTAAAATTTCGGACAAAACATAACATTTCAGATGCAGAAAATATCAATTGGCCATTAAGTAAATTTTGCTTGGAAATAGATGGTGGACATTTTTTTCAGCTCTCAAATAGGTAAAATATCTGATTCGGGAATTTAACGAATTTATAAGGGTTCAGTTTATTGCCATGTTGGCCACGGAACGCTAATAACCATTTGAATATACCTATCCAAAAAAGCGTAGCAAAACGCGGAATATTGGTGTATTTGGCAACACTGTTACATAGTCAAGTAAATCATTTCTTCTTTCAAGACTTGATATGTTAAACTGAAGAAAAGGTTTGTTGTATCAAGAGTCCTTAGTTTTGAACGACAAAGTTGCGTTCAGAAGCTACATACCGAGTGCAAAAAACGTTTCGTTGTGAAAGCATGTATTGCGTGCAATGCAGCAAATCTTAGGCTCGGCGAAAACGAGCCACAAAAAAAACGCCGCTTTGTGCCGCAGACTGTCAGTTTTATACAATGGAACGTGGCTGAAGCGCCGCTACCGTGTGTGGCGACTCAGTATAAATGCTGCAGTACACATTGGCCAGCCGTGGGCCAAACTCCACCATCGCCATTGTGTACAGGGGCGTGCATTGGCTAGCAATGGCCGACCGTGGCGAGCGATTGCCATGCAGGCGGTCGCCGTACAACATCAAAGGAATCGTGGCATGCGCATTTACACATTGAAGCGCATGGTGGAGTTTGGCCCATTATGGTGGTGTTTTTTTGTGGCTCGTTTGCGGCGAGTGTAAAGTTTTAAATTACAGAATGCGTTCACATACCGAACGTGAAAAACGTTTCGCAAGCTATTCACGAATAAGGCCTCAAATGCACAAGGCGACAGCTTACGACTAAACAGCTTAGTCGTTACAAAAAATACAGGTAACGGACAAAAAGTTGCCGAGTGTCTGCGTCGTACCGTGCGCGCGGCTACATATAGCTTCATATGTCTAGGCAACAGTTGCCGAGGAGACAAAACTGTTTATTCGTAAGCTGTCGTCTCGTGCGTTTGAGGCCTAAAGGTTCGAGAGTAGTAAACTACGAAGATTCTGACAGTTCTGTGTGATTATTCCTAAGTAGCCAGTTATTATCATGGATGTAATAACCAATTGTTTATTACATCCATGGTAATTATAGGCGTGTTTTTCAAACTATATCTGCGTTTTGTTGACATACAAATCACATCATGCACGACATAGAGCGCTATCGCATCGAATTGACATTTGGGGTTGTTTTTGGCATGGCCGTTCACTGTTTTGACAGCGCATCAACTGCCCAACTTCGGGATCATGTAAAGTCAATGCAATAAATGCGTCCCAGATGTCCGCCATATTGCGCATTGACTTTATGTAAACAACAAGATTGGATGTTTGTCAATGCGCGCATAGAGAACACACAGCGCATTGAAAATTGTCAACAAAACGCAGCTATATATGGATTTGTACCTACTGCGTGCAATTCAGCATTTGCAATCTCAGTAGTTCAGTCAACTGAACTGGACAACAGAACTATACTGGGAATAATGGCTTCGCGGGTTGCGTGTAGGGGAGGTACCCTATAATTTTTTTTTGTAAAGATTTTATTTTACCACTTTGTCGGCCTCAGTGTGCTAACAGCTTTCTCGTATTAGTAGTTTCTGAACTAAGCCGCGGACAGACGGACAGATGGACAGACGGTCATGGCGAAACTATAACGGTTTCTTGTTGACTACGGAATGCGTTGTACTGCGTGCAATGCAGCAATTATGCGTGTGCTGTCAGTCATACAGAAGCCAGAAATTGATTATATTATAAACTTGTTTATTTCATTGTGGCCTAATCAACAGAGTAAAATGTGAAAAGGCGGTGGATATGGCAACACTGATCCATAGTCAGGAGAATAATTTCTTCTATCTACATTGTAACAGAATTGATATATTAAATCGAAGGAACGATCTGTTGAATCAAGAATCCTTAGTTTTGAATAACAAAAGTTATGCAATTAAAAATCGGCTAAGTACGTGTCGGCCACACGCAGTATAGGGTTCCGTAATTGCTAGAAATAGCTATATTGTCTCCAATTGAAACAAATTTTATTCTTGATTCAAAAATACTATATTCTTCTTTTAAGAATAATATTATTCTTCACCAAACAACATTAAATATCTTGAACTGAGAATCGTTATTTTCAAATCAAGAATTGTTTGTTTTGCAGCAAGATTGCATTGCGTCTTGAAACAAGACAGTGTAAATTCTCATTACCAAACATTTGTTGCTTGTACCAAGAAACCTATATTCTTGTAACAAGAATATATTTTCTTAAATCAAGACAGACCAGTTCTTTTGGGGCAAGTATTTATAGTTTCAAACCAAGCTGTATATTGTCTTCAAGTAAGAAATATATTGTCTTCGATCAACATATCGTTAAATCTTCAGTTGAAACAAATTTTATTCTTGATTCAAAAATACTATATTCTTCTTTTAAGAATAATATTATTCTTCACCAAACAACATTGAATATCTTGAACTAAGAATCGTTATTTTCAAATCAAGAATTGTTTGTTTTGCACCAAGATTGCATCGCGTCTTGCAACAAGACAATGTAAATTCTCATTACGAAACATTTGTTGTTTGTACCAAGAAACCTATATTCTTGTAACAAGAATATATTTTCTTCAATCAAAGACAAACTAGTTCTCTCGGTGCAAGTATTTATAGTTTTAAACCAAGCTGTATATTGTCTTCAAGTAAGAAATATATTGTCTTCGATCAACATATCGTTAAATCTTCAGTTGAAACAAATTTTATTCTTGATTCAAAAATACTATATTCTTCTTTTAAGAATAATATTATTCTTCACCAAACAACATTGAATATCTTGAACTAAGAATCGTTATTTTCAAATCAAGAATTGTTTGTTTTGCAGCAAGATTGCATCGCGTCTTGAAACAAGACAATGTAAATTCTCATTACCAAACATTTGTTGCTTGTACCAAGAAACCTATATTCTTGTAACAAGAATATATTTTCTTTAATCAAGACAGACCAGTTCTCTTGGGGCAAGTATTTATAGTTTCAAACCAAGCTGTATATTGTCTTCAAGTAAGAAATATATTGTCTTCGATCAACATATCGTTAAATCTTCAGTTGAAACAAATTTTATTCTTGATTCAAAAATACTATATTCTTCTTTTAAGAATAATATTATTCTTCACCAAACAACATTGAATATCTTGAACTAAGAATCGTTATTTTCAAATCAAGAATTGTTTGTTTTGCACCAAGATTGCATCGCGTCTTGCAACAAGACAATGTAAATTCTCATTACGAAACATTTGTTGTTTGTACCAAGAAACCTATATTCTTGTAACAAGAATATATTTTCTTCAATCAAAGACAAACTAGTTCTCTCGGTGCAAGTATTTATAGTTTTAAACCAAGCTGTATATTGTCTTCAAGTAAGAAATATATTGTCTTCGATCAACATATCGTTAAATCTTCAGTTGAAACAAATTTTATTCTTGATTCAAAAATACTATATTCTTCTTTTAAGAATAATATTATTCTTCACCAAACAACATTGAATATCTTGAACTAAGAATCGTTATTTTCAAATCAAGAATTGTTTGTTTTGCAGCAAGATTGCATCGCGTCTTGAAACAAGACAATGTAAATTCTCATTACCAAACATTTGTTGCTTGTACCAAGAAACCTATATTCTTGTAACAAGAATATATTTTCTTTAATCAAGACAAACCAGTTCTCTTGGTGCAAGTATTTATAGTTTCAAACCAAGCTGTATATTGTCTTCAAGTAAGAAATATATTGTCTTCGATATCGTTAAATATTAAAAAATGTTAAACATGAAACGTGTGTTTTCAAACAAGAATATAAATTCTTGAATTAATATTTTCCAAGTTTCTTGGTTGAAAACAATATTAATGTTTTGAAATGAGACAATATTTTCTTCAATTAAGAATATATTCTTGGTTGGAGAATATCCATCAAGAATATTTTATTCTTGGTCCAAGAAACACTCGTTTCTTAAATCAAGAATATATGCTAATATTAAGATAATATTTTCTCAAAATTAAACAATATTTTTAAGAATATCCGTATCCTTGGTCCAAAAATTCCTTTTTTTCCGTGCGCTTGTGCAATGGGATGTGTTCTGAGGAATTGTTTGAAATGATGCCCACGGTTACTTTCTACCATCGCACCGCTCGCCATCGGCAGGGAGTCAACTCTCACACTCTAGAACGGAAATGGTCGCGTACAGTGCGGTTTCAGAGAAACTTCCTCCCGCGAACGCTTGGGTAGTGGAACGAGCTCCCTGCCAAGGTTTTCTTTAAGGACTACAGTATGGGGTTCTTCAAGAAAGAAGTTATTAGGTTTTTGAAGGGTCGGCAACGCGTCCATATGCCACGGTGTCCGTTTACCATCAGGCAGACCGTGTGCTTGATGGCCACCTTAGAGGTATAAAAAAAAATAACGTCTAGCCCACTCGACTTATAAACTTCTGAGAAAGCAACACCCGCTGGACCTATCGCTGTGTTATGGAGATTTCCGGTCATGGTCTTACCGCACCACGGTGTAGTAGGTAGTTGAACAGCGCCTTCGTCGTTCATATTCGAGTTTGAGGTAAAGAGACTACCAAGTAGATCGGCGTTCACTTTAGCACTATGGGACAAGTCACCACCGGTCTTTTGCAGTAGTAGTATCTATATCATATAGTGTATAATATAGGTGGTATAATATATAGAGTATTATGGATAAATATCCATAAGAGTGGTGACATTATTAAAATGATGTGTTCGCTTCTAATTAAGATTTGAAGCGTCAAAGCGCACCTGCTGTATATGATTGATTTATCATAATCACTGACAAAGCGAGCATTTAGCCGCAGATAAGATAGTAGTACCTAATAAGTTCTGATCAAAGTACCTATATGATGAAATATTGACAAGTTTGTTGAACTCCTTTCAGCAATTTGGGGTCATGGTTTAGACCTCTACAGTTCGGCGAGATTTATTAGCATTTAGGTTGACAGCGCATATATAATAGAATAATTCAAATTCTAGTTATCACAGTGATGGTATACCCAAACGAGTTGAGTTTTTGATTTTTTGACGTGAAAAAATTATATGTTATAGTTCAAACCATAATTCAGTGAATTTGCTGATATCTATTAATTTGCATTTTAATTAAAAGTTAGAAAAAAAAAATCTGTCACTCTTTTTTTGGGCTTTAATTGAAATTGTTTGGAAAACTAAGAGTATTATTCTCTTTAATTTTATTTCATAAAATATATATTAATATTAACAAGTGAATTTCATAGTTCTAAATAAATATTTGAATTTTATACCGACAAAAAACTGAGCAAATCGAGATTTTTAACGTGCGGTCACGTGCTAGCGCCTATCGTACGTGAAACTGTGTCTCTTTGTATGGTTCAAAAGTATAACATGTCTTTGTATGCTGGTCAAAACGGCACGGCAGGGTCGCCTTACCCGTAAAATATTAAAGAGGTCAGTCGGACCTAAAAAATATTTGTTTTAAGTAAATAATGCTATTTTATAGTAATTTTTTTTTGCATATCCTGTAGTTTTTTTTTTATGAACTTGGTGCCTATTTAGATTATAACTCTTTTATCAGCTTTTAAAAATCAGAGTTGCAATTAACCTCTTTTTCCCATTATTTTTTACTAAAATTTCAATACTTTTAGTAGGTGGCAAAGTTAGTTTTTCTTACATATTTAACATATGCAGTGTTTTACATATGTATTCTATGAAAACAATCGCATCAAATAACTTTGACTTTTATTTCTAATGGTTTCCATAGTTATAGTCCAATAACCTTCGTCCTTGCCAACATAAATTTTAAGTCATCTGAAAAATTAGGTGAAATGTTTAGAAGTTTATATAATCGTTATTTTGATTATTTATTTAATCGTACCCTATATAACAGATATTCTTTAAAAATTAAAATGTTGACTATAGCGCTAAATAAAATAAGGAAATGTTTTACGTCCGTGGCGCGATATATCATAAAATGATACCATAGTTTTCACTGCGTCGTTGAAGTATACTTATTATCAAATGAGGAGGTGTGCTATGTATGTAACGTAACATTAAATGACTCTAAAACATATTTTATACATTTTAAATACACTTATTTTTTATGACCTGTCCGAAACCGTGCTAGAGTTTATGACACAATATACTCTTTAAAAAAAAAACTGGTTGCCTGTAAAGTCGGTATACGGGCGAAAGTTTTACGTGACAATGATTTTATGTCTGTCTCTCTCGCTCTTAGGCGGGCGCGTGCCTCTCACTCGCTCTCATTGTGAGCGCATAACGTGAGCGGAGCGTAACGCAGTTTCTTGAAGTGTCACCCGGCAAACCAATTTATAAGACGTTGTCACGTCAAAATTTTGTTTGTAATCATGAGTCTTAAAAAATACTGGGAAAGCGGATCAAAATGTTTGTGATAATCTATTTAGTGTTGAATTAAATTCAACTAACGATAACGATAAAACAATCAATA
Organism: Apoda limacodes; assembly: GCA_946406115.1. NCBI lineage: Eukaryota > Metazoa > Arthropoda > Insecta > Lepidoptera > Limacodidae > Apoda > Apoda limacodes. The sequence goes on from OX291559.1 coordinate 19,355,120, forward strand.
AAGCTTGAAATACAGTTGACTCAAAAAGTCAAAAAAAAATTAATTATCTAATAGGTGAATCAGTTTTAAGTAATTTTACAAAAGAGTCAACTAAGTCGTTGTTTTAATTTTTGACGCAGCTATTACCAGCATTCCTAGAAGCCAGCATTTCATTTAAACTATAGTTGAGTTGGTATTAAATTTATATTCATCAGAAGCTATCACTATTTTAAAAAATGCCGTGTAAAATACAGATATATATTATGATTTTTATATATTATGATGAGATGAAGGTAACAATGTTGTCCTTATTTTAAAATTTATTTCAAAATGTATGAAGTGACTATAAGAGACTTGACTGTTTTAAACAATTACCAACTTACAGAATAGGTGTTTCTGAAGAAAATAAGCTTGTGAATGAAATTATGGAAATGACATTGACAAGTAGATAGCCTGCAGGAAAGACTCAATGTATTGTTGAAGATACCTACTGTATGGGAAGTAATTTTAAATCATCAGAATTCTTTAATTAAGGAAGAAGTAATTTTAAGAAGCATTGTTAATGGTACTTGCTGGAAAAATACCATCAAAGATTTTGATCGGGAATCGATTGTAATACCGTTAATACTTTATTATGACGATTTTGAATCCGCTGCCTTATTAACAATGAGTTAGCAAGAAATTGTTAACGCGCGTTGCCTGCGCCAGCAGTTCGCGGTATTGCTCAAGACATCGAATTATGTACGGAAATCGCGTACTGATGGCTACGAAAACGCTCAGCGATCAGCTTTGTTCCAAAATTGACAATATTTTGTTGAAGTATCGCACTATCTCTTTCTGTCGTACACAAAATCGTATTTCCCATCTCTACTGTTACGTTACATATCTCTACAGCATATAAAATGTTTGAACACAGGTTGAAAGTGCATTTTCAAAGTACAGAACTAACACCATCTATTATGCAGTAGCGGTATTAACTAAAAATGTTGTCAGTGTTCCTTCTTTCTGATTTTGCCCTTTAATGTTGGAATTTGTAAACTGTTATGATCGTTTTACACATAGTTTTTTATTAATAAAACTAAAAGAACTTCATATTTTGAGAAACTTGATATGTAATGTCCATTTTTAAATGACTGTCATAAACAAACAATATTACATATTAATATTGTAGATAGTTTTTAGAAACAATAAATTTTATATATTTTACATTTTGGGATATTATGAAATTTTTGATTGGTAATTGGTAACACTGCTTTGTTTACGTTGAAATTGAAATCTTTAAAGTAAGGTTATTTAGAAATTCAAAAAGTATTTTCCTGAGACTGTGCCGTAAAATAAAAAAGGTACATTGATTCGTCGTCTTGTATTACTTTTCTTTACCTAGTACCTTCAAAGTAAACAATTACGAAATCCAGGAGGAAGGTTGGTGTTATAGAAGATGTAGAAGGTGTTATTCTATCAATCTAAAAATGTAATCTTTGTGGTATCTTCCAAAAAACCACGTCGTACCTGAGGGCATAGGTACTCTGGAAAACAGTTTAGATTCCAATCAAGGTATGTAAACAAATCTTAGTTATTGTCACGCTTTAAAGCCAATTCCTACCCTAGATCCCTACATACGCTGCAAATACAAGTGATAAATAAATAGATAATCTCATGATTTTGTGGCATTAAAATGAGCCTGCCTCTATACTGCTGTTTATCTAATGCCAGTTTTATACTGAAATTGTATTCTAAGCATTGAGAGCTACTCATCTGTAGTACTCACATAACATGATTCTTCGAACAGGGATGACCTATTTAACATGATGCCAAAATATCTATCATAGTTTAAGTTTGATTAAACCTAATATATGTATAGTTGCACTTATTTGATTGACAAGTCTAGAGAAAACAGCGCTAAATAATAGGTATTAAAATTGTATTTTTTAATATCTTGCCCACACTTAAAAGATACTTCATTATGTAATATATCCAGTAAAGAATAGTTTCTGTTGCTGAGTATAATGTGTAATGCATATTTTAGGTCTGTGGACAAATAAAGTCAGTACTAAGGAATTCTGTAAAAATCAATCCACCGATATCTTATTATTTTTTGTTGTTTCAATATTAAAGAGATAATGTTGATGTTTTATTTTAGGTTGCCTGTCACTATCACAACTAGTTAAGTAATGTTTTTTATATTGTTTCAGTAATCTTGGAAATGCAAGTTTAAGAATATGAACTGAAGACGCACTATTAGTAAAAGTATTACAAAAGTCAAGTACTGAAAACATCAACAAAAAGATCATTCCTGCTTTAAATGGATCAAATATTGTAGTGGGATACCACAGTAGAATTAGATTAAGTATAAGAATTGAAATAATGTAATAAAATTTTTAATTATAATTCTTCTCAATTTATTTTGTGCTATTATTTAACTAAAACCTATCACTTCATAACTGTTTATCATTAACAAAATGTCTTATGCATATTATTTCAGTGAACTGCTGAACCATTTGATGATTTCCTCAACATATCAGCCTTACAAACACTGCTAGACATAGGCGTATCCCATGTATTTCTTAAACAAATCCGTCTGTACCACTTAAATTCATCTAGGACAAGCCTCTAGGTTGTTAGTCCACTTGGTCCTGCCACATTAAGTTGGAATTGATGGTGGCATGAGGATGAAGAAGTTTTCATTATTCTTATGCCTACGGTCTCTAATCAAGAACCTTCTTTCTCCTTTGTTAATAAGAGAGCTTGTAGAAAGCACTCTTATTACTCTGTAAAGGATCTCCAAGTGTTGCACTTTCTATTGCCTGCAGAGCAGTTTTGAGCTTATGAGGTGAATAGTCCTGAGCACTAGTCACGGTTTTATAAAATTTCGCACTTTTGACCTATACACTTGGCGAAAGCTGCAGCTGGTTGACAAAAGTTTATCATGGTTGAAGATGATCTAGCAGCTAGAGTAAGGCTTGCTTTTTACTAAGGCCATAATCTCTTGTAGAAGTAAGTGTTGACTGCCATCTTTGAATATTGATTTCCTACACTTAAAATTTAACCTGAGCACTTACAAGTTCTAGATGTGGTTACACAACAAAAACTTGTGTATTCATTATATTAAGTGTATGGTTTGTTCATACAATTTTTAAGTCATCATCAACCAACAATGATGACCTTTTGTTTGTAAATAAGTTGTTGGTAAGTGATAGGTCAATAGTTTTATTACAAGTGATACCCTAGTTGTTGCAAGTGTCCATAGGCTGCGGTGACCGTTTACCATCAGGTGGACCCCAAGCTTGTTTGCAGACTTAGTGGTATAAAAAAAAATGCTGGTTTGTTTTTATAGTTTAATGTATTATGGTAACAATTATATTTCATTCCATGTGTGCTTGTTCAGTGTAGTCAGTAAAATATATTTCATTTATTCCTTAGTAACATTTATTTATTAATATATAGGTACTACTGCTGACTACAGTTTGTCCTTTCTTATTCGCAGAAAAGTTGCAGTATTCAGAAATTCAGGTGTTGATTCCATTTTGTTATCATGACAGCATAGGTTTATTAACCTTGTAACATATCTTCATCATATTATCTGCAAAATAATTTAGAAAATTAGCTATAGACGATATGGTATTAAGGTAAACGGTAAGTTATAAAAAGTAAGTCCTAAAGCTGAGCAGCATATTCTAGGGTTTGAATAGAGTAATGGAAGAAATCCTACTAATGCTTTATACAGTATGTTTAAGTTTGTGACAATGATGAAATGAAATTTGGCACACACAGATTATTATTAGAATTGACCAACAAATATTTTATAATGATTATTCTGTTGAGTAATAATCAGCTGATAAGTTTGTTCCAAAACTACTTTTTAATTGCAATATGGTGTTTAAGAACACCTATAGGCTATGCTGTAGGACAGTATTTGCCCTCTGCCTTATAGAAATATATAAATTGGTAGATTTCTTCTAATTCACTTTGATTACCTATGTTTACAGTATAATTCTTAGTCTGTATTTTTTAATTGTGTTGCCCTAATGATTAAATACTATTGTTGTGAGCGTTGGGTAGGTACACTTGTAGAAAACTGACCAAACATAAAAGAAAGGGTAGTTAGGTATGTGAATTCAAACATATACCACATCAATTGTTTGGTATATTTTAGGTTATAGGTTTTAACTGCAAGTTCTTCTACTTCATTTATGGTGTAATGAATAGGTAAGTCCCAGTATCTTGCCGTTAAATACATACAATTTTCTTCGATTTTAGTAATCTTATGTTGTCAACTTTCTAGATTCCTTCATTAGTAGGTAACAGTATTTTATAGGCAATTTTGGGTTTTAAATCAGCACAGACAGTTTCTCTGGTCTTCTTTTCCCTATTTTTAGCGAGTTAAAATTCACAAACACACACAAAATTAACCAAAACACTAGTTTAAACAGAAAATTGTATTAGGTACAACGAAGCGTATTCTGACCTCGCACACTGGTTTCTGTTTTGTTACTTAACTTTAATTCATTTCTTGCGGATATCTGCTTTAACAATCAATGTTTTGAAAATGTCTAAAGTATTTTATTTAATAAATATAAGCTTTGCAATCAGAAAGCGATCAGTTTGCAACTATTAAAAAGGTAAACGCAAACTTGACAGTTCATATGGCTTGCTAACCGCTCGCTAATCGTGATTGTTGTCATTCATAATTCCGATTTTGAAGTTTTCTATGACGCGTAGCGATTGAAAATGCATTTTTAACTCCTAAATCGCCTGATAGAGGCGCTAGCGTCGACTTATCGCTACTTGCATCGCGGACGCTGCTTCATAATTCGAAATTGGTGTTTGACAGCCATTATTGCGAAATATGAGGCTCTTGCACTGCTCACGCAAGATTGGTGATAACCATGCGGGGTAGTTGATGCTAGTATAGCTACAAACCATCTAAATTTAGTAGTCGTTTGGAAAATATAATGTTAGTGCTAATATTCTATAACCTAAACAAAACGATCTTAGGAAATAATGCTGTGTTTGCTGCGTTAATTTCAGAAATGAAATATCTGCACCATGTGGGAATTGAATTGGTAAGTAAAAAAAAAAAAACACTTTGAATGTTAGGTTTTCTCTAGCAAATATATCTAGGGACAGTTTAGGTTTGCACTCAATTTTGGGCTTTCATGAAAGTTTTTCATCGAAAAATTTTTGAAGATTTTGCCAACACCTAGAGCTCTTACTAAAATTGATACAAAAGAACACCTAAATAATGTTTAAAATGTTGAAGATTATATTAATAATTGTTATATATATATATTACAAGTTGGGTATAAAAGAAGAAAGCGTGTGGCATAAATTAAAATTTCATGTTTACAATAATATAACTTCTGACGTAATTCAGGACCTATGTAAAGGCATGCATAGATAAGAATATATGTGCCTAATCTATCTATCTTCTATATAAATAAAAATAAATCGCAAAATTTGTGGCTATGCTTAAAACTCGAAGTCGGCTGGACCAAGTCTGTGGTTTTTCCAAAACCTTGTAAAACGTTCTATTAACTAGAAAAAAATCAATGTCTGGACCAATTCGGGTATTTTTTTTTGTTGTGTTTGTTAATGTTAGGGCAAGGTTTTTATGAAAGAAAAAACGGCCAAGTGCGAGTCGGACTCGCGCACTAAGGGTAAACCGATTTTAATGAAATTTTGGCAAGTTGTTATGCAAACGCCGGGGGAGGTTTCTGAGAGAGAAAAAAGGGGTCAAGTGCGAGTCGGACAGGGTCAAGTGTGAGTTGGACTCGCGCTATAAGGGTAAACCGATTTTAATGAAATTTTGGTAAGTTGTTATGCGCCCGCCGGGGAAGGTTTCTGAGAAAGAGTCGGTCCCGCGCAATAAGGGTAAACCGATTGTAATGAAATTTTGGTAATATATGCACATTCCGGGGGTGCGGCACTTGTTTTAAGAAAAGAAACAAAAAAACGTCAGCTAGTATTTAAATAAAATGGGCCAAGTGCGGGTCGGTCTCGCGCACAAAGGGTTCCGTACCATCATCTATAAAAACGGTAAAAAAGTAAACATTTATTGTATGGCAGCCCCTCTTAAATATTTGTTTTATTTTATTTTAATTATTAATTCTTAAAGTGACTATATAACTAAATATTCGCGTAATATTTCAAGCGTCTACATGTTTCTGTTATCAATATCGAGCAAAAACAACCAAAAAAAATCACGTTTGTTGTATAGGAGCCCCCTTTAATATTTATTTTATTCTATTTTTTAGTATTTGTTGTTATAGCGGCAACAGAAATACATCTATGAAAATTTCAACTGTCTAACTATCACGGTTCATGAGATGCAGCCTTGTGACAGACTGAAAAAGTTAAATTCCCGAATCTATTTTACCTATATAAATCTACAAATATTGTCTTCGACCTAAGTTTCATAAAAAAGCCCAAACATCATTTTCTTCTTTATTATGCAGGAGTTATTAGAAAAATAGGTTTTTGTTAGTGCATTGAAGTTTGAAGCAAAGGCTAAAGAACTGTGTGTGTGTGTGAGAGTGTGTTTGTGTGTGTGTGTGTGTGTGTGTGTTAGGTTGTGTGTATGTATGTGAGCTTTATTTTGCCCTTCGATATCTCAAGAACCATTTCAATAGATCTGAAAAGAGTGTGAACTACATCGGTCCAGCGGTTAGTTTCTTATCGCTAAAAAACAGATTTTTTTAAAAAGCCATAATAATCTTCATCGTTCATCGTGCGGTACTTGCTTTTTATTAATTTATCTGTGTCACAATATGCGACAAAAATAGCCGTATACCGGCTGTATTTTTTTATCGCGTTCATGGGACCGTAGACCTTAGCATTTGATATTCATTTCAACTTGAAACCTTCACGCGTTTCTGAGAAAAAGGGTCTTGAGAGACAAACAGGTTCCTTTTGAGGTACGGAACCCTAACAACGTTAGCCATTATACAGTTTCGTCATATTTGTCCGTCGGTCCTTAAGCGGTGGGTATGTGTATATGTAGGTACCTACGTAGACGTTGAAAAGTAATTTGACCGTTTCTAGTTTCGTCACGCATTTTCAATTTTTTGTTTTTAGGTTTCCATATCTATGTGGTAAAAACCGAACCCTTTTCCTGTCTTTCTTATCATTCGTCCGTTTGACTAAATATGGTTTCGAATAAAAATTAAAGAAAGTTCTAAGTTTCTTTACATTGACTTTAAGGACCAACTTGGACCAACAAACAAAGCGTTCTTAAGAGGATACACTTCGCGGCGCCTCGCAGCGGGCTTTATACAAACGAATTTCTCATTTGTTTTTGACATTTACTGATCAATCACTGTGAAATTTCTTAGTCTTAATCCCAAGCCGAATACCTAGGTCTGTGGTTTTTCTAAAACCTTGTAAAACATTCTATTAACTAGAAATCTATTTAAAACCATTTGTATGAAAAACATGAATCCTGTATAACTTTTGAACTATAAAATTTTATAGAAAACTGTTACACTGCAGACCTAGATATTTATTACTAGAACATGTCTACAAAATTTCGTAGTGTTTGATCAACAAGTGTCAAAAATAAGTGAAAAATTCGTTTGGGTAGAGCCCGCTGCGAGGCGCCGCGAAGTGTATCCTCTTGAAAACTATTACAAGTTTTGCGCTTTCACCGTGGAGACTCTTGGAGTATGAAGCTCTGCGCTAAAATGTTTTGGTAAGCAAATGGGGAAGATGCTCATTGATGTGTCCGGTGATCTACGTCTTTCTAGTTTCTTCAAGCAAAATATCAACCTGGCCATTCAGAGGGGGAACGCTGCTTCTATGGTGGGAATGATGCCGGTCGTTCCCACGATGGAAGACTATTTTTATTTGTAATTCTTTTTCTATTATTATTGTTTTAATTAATGTACGATTGTATATTTTAAATTTTTGCTTTTAAAGGACTAAAAAATTATATTTGTTTTAAATGGCATCTAAAAATTTAAAAGTAAACTTTTTTTAACAAAACACCGACTTCAAATTCACTAAAAAGAAAAAAGTAAAAAGAATCCCCTTAAGCAGACTAATTGCCAGAACATTTAGCTATATGTTTTATTCGCCTTGAAATCAATTGCCACTGCACCTAAGTGCTTGATTTTCACTAAAGAATTTTGTTTGTTATAGATAATCGCTTAGGTATCTACGTTTGAGTCAATACGTCCAAATATATCAAAGTCATGATAAGTGTTGAAGTAATATGACCAGTTATCGAACACCTGCTTTGCATTAATTTAATTCTCGGAATTAGTCAGACGCTGCTAAAGGTTGAAAGTGGTACTTAAGAAGACATGCACATACGAGAAAATCGATCGTTGAGTTGTATCGAAGGATGGTTATTTAATCATGGGTTCCATCATCGCTTCGGGCACTCAGAAGTTTTTGCGAAACTACTAAAACCTACTCAGGTTACATAATATTTTTTTGAAGAACTCTTTGGCATCAACATATTATATGAGGTTTTTTTTTATTATTTGGACCCCTCAAGCCTGGCTGAGATTTGACTTTTTTTTTCATAGCTGACTAGGAAATGCGCCGTTCAGTTCTCCATGTCTATGGATTTTTCCTAGTAAAAAGGACGGGGGCTGACCTTTAGGGATGGCAAGCAACCTGACGGTAAGCAGTCACCGTAGCCTATGGACGCTTGCAATACCAGGGTATCACTCGCGCGTTCCCGACATTTCAAAAATCTAATAGCTTCTTTCTGGAAGAACCCCATACTGTAGTCCTTGGAGAAAAACCTTGGGATCGGGAGCTTATTCCACAACCCAAACTTTTTGTTCATACTGCCAGGTCTTTAATATATTGTAATAAGTACTATGTTTAGAATTTTTATTCTAGGCATTTTATAGACTATGTAGACAGTATTCTAGATGTAAAAGCATTTATTTCATTGTTTAGGCTGTGGTATTGGTATAAACTTTTGTAAGCTAGAAAATAGGTTTACATTTTATTTAGAGGGCGGACAATATAACTCGGGTTCTTGTAAATCTCCAATAGATTAAATGTGAGGGCATGTCTCTAGGTGGTAATTCTTTTTAAAGACTCAACTGTTCAATGGTATTACGAACATTTTCTTAAAAAAATAATATTTTCTTTTTGAATTTATTTATTTAAATAGAAGTGATAGTGACATACAGTGAAAAAAACTTTTCTAACCCGCTGCCTGTCGCTTGTGTCGCTTAAGTTAATAGTATTTTAGTATGGCGACTGTAGTTCTGATGTTTAACCACCACCGTGTTAATATAGCTTTTTTGCACTACAAACTCGGACTTGCGTTGGCAATACAAATTTCTTTGTGTTATCATAAATATTACACGAGTGTATAGATTATTTAAAAGCTGATGAAAAACCGAAAGCCATGATGATTAATAACTAATTGGCAAGGAAACAAATAATAGACTTTACTGTAGTAATAGATATTTTTTTTCTATAATAGTTTTCCATTTAACCAATAAAACTTCTTGTATATCTTTAGGAACAAATGTAATTTTTTTAAATAATTAGTTTCTTGACTGGTTTCTGAAACAAACAACCATCATTCTTGTAAATGATGTATGAAATATTCTAGTTTCATGAGCGCCTTCAAAAGGAAAATACTCACAAAATTAACTTTTTGAAGAGTTTGTCATAAAAATTAATACATTTAATTATTTTCTTATGCAATGGCTATTTGTCATCAATGTCATGATCATACAATCGCTCTACAGCAAATTAAAAACCCATAGCTTAAAGCAAAAACCAGCTAAGTGCTGTCACTTTTTGGATTTTTAGGTTTGCTTCGTCTCCACATGGAGACAGCGTTTGCCATTTTCCTTTACAGAAATCAATCGCCCAGTAGCTCAATATTGGATTTTTGAAATTTGTCATAAAATCGCGTCTCCTAGGTATCTTCTACAATTATTTACCTATACTGTGTCCTCTACACCCCGATTTTAACGACTGTCGTTTTGACATTCATTGGTACTCAGGTCGTAGATTTGGTGTTGGTCTTGTTGCGGGGAATCTGAGCAAACTCATGATCCTGATCCGTCGACATTATGGAATAAAATACAGGAGCCAAATTAACCAAACATTAAACCCAAGCTAATCCAAGAAGGCAGCCTGTACGATATTAGAAAGGCCTTAAAACGGCTAAAGAACAACTGGGCAGCAGTTGAGGACGGCATCATTACAAAGTTTCTGAAAGCGGGTGGAACACCGATACTTAAAGTTCTTTATAGGCTCTTTAAAAGCGTTACCTCGGTCAACTAGCGCCGCTAATTGATATTTTTATTTTTTTGCTTTTTGTGCAAAGCTAATTTGAAAATTGTGCGTCTTAATAAATATGTTACTAGTTATAAGCTATTTTCAGAATGTATTGTTATGTTTCGAGAATGAAAGCTTAAGAGGAAGATTCATTTTATTGAAAAACTATAATTCCTATCTCGCTTTCTTTTTGTAAGCTGTTTTCCAGCGTCATTAGAAATCGTCTCAAACACAGCCGTTCTCCAAAAAGGCCACTATGGACCAGCAGGACTTTGGACCAAATACAGAGGCTGCGCAAGATTTACAAGATTAACAACAGGATACAACTCTCTTGTATCTCGTTTTACCAATCGACATAATTAATTTTAAGACTTCTTTTCCAGTTACACCTTCTTGTAAATTACATCCGTTAAATTAAATTTTGTTGAAAATGATTTTTTTTTTAATGACTGGATTACTAGATGTATGTTAAATTATACAAGCATCCATACTTAGGCCTGTAAGTATTATAACCCTTTATTTTGTAGGACTGCTGTTATCTAAGATATAAATAAAAAAAGTTATTATTCATGACAATAAAAGGTGACACCAGGTGATACCAGAGTATGCGTCACCCATACTCGCAGTTGACAATGTGGCAATTCAGGCGCGGCAAGCTACGAAACATCAAATATATTCTGATACGACCACAGACCTATTAAATGGTTCTAACCTTTAGTTACGACCGTTTGTTCATTTAACTATGTATATACGGAAATGGATAGGATTTCCATGTGGTATCCAAAAGGAGGACATGTCCTTCTTTTTCATAATGTGTCCTCCCTTACCTACTCTATGTTCTCCTCTAGCTATACGTCTTTATTGTATGCGACATTAATTTTGTCGTGCGCCGTTTCATCGTGAGATGGCGATTTTGATATCAAATTTTATGATATGAAGTTGTATAAGCAGTGGACGATTTACTTTAAGACTGTCAAAAACACAGAATGTTTCTCGAGTCCAATGGATCAAAGAAAGAATCAGACTTGGTATGGTGTCAGTATAATCGATGATTCTCACACGATAAGACTTTAAAAACATACCATGTAAAGATCTTCATTCGTATTTTTAAAAAAAACTAAGAAATTCATTAAAAATTAACAGTTCAGCTAAATATGATTGAAATAAACTAAAATTATAAAAAAAATCACTTATTTTATTTGGAAAAGTCCACTTTTCTATAAAAATCTTCCTATTTAGACCCTTAAGTCCTCCCTTTACAAAATAAGTATCTGGCAACCCCTGACAAGACTTATGTACGTACGTATATTGGTCATTGGATCGGTGAAAGAAAATAAATAAGTTTACCCAACCACTACAAAAATATGGTCAGAAATACAATTATTACAAAACTGGTAGTATCTAAGACCTTATCGAGGAGGATCTTGTAGTCCTCAATCTGTCTGTGGGTACATCATAGACCACATGAGCTATTTTTTACTTTGGGATACCTCAAAATAAAATGTTTTTTACAAGCTTTTATTTAATTTTACCTGCCCCGTGTACGTAATCAAATCTCGTAAGTTGTATTTAACCCGCTTCCCGGTGTTCGATTGAGTTAAAATTTTGCATACACCCGTAAATCAGATGACAATGCAATATAATGATGTCATAGAGCTGGTCTGATAAGACCTCTGTAAAGAAACGACTCTACCCCACTGAGTTTGGCCATTTGATTAGTCTTGACAAGTACTCTGGTCTCAAACGATAACCAGGGTCTGGTGAAAGCTTATTTGTGATTTTTTTTTACATCTATGCTTTTTTTAAGATTCGAATTGACATGAAATTTAGAGCAGTTAACAAAACACGGTAAAAAAACAGTCATTCCGCCTTCTGGTTGCCCTGATTTTAGAAGTGGTACTACCATATATAAACTGCTAACAAAAATTCATTCGCACGTAGCTTTTCATATCATTCGGTTTTGTAGCTGTTTGTACCTAAATTTACATATTTTCTTCGCTGCAGTCCTTTTTGGACTAATATGACACGCTTGGCCACATTTAGATGACGCTTTTTAAAATATATTGACACAAATCCTGAATTGCTCCCTTTCCGATAATTTTTTACCAATCCGTTTTGGAGGCATAGGCATCCGGAAAATTACTAATGTTTTTTTGCCAGCCTTTCTATCTTCCGTCTACGCTATGGCAGATTTGTACTACAAAATAGTTTACCCTTCTATAGGCATAATGCCTATTACTTACTTACTTATATGGACTGGATAAATGACTCTTTTACAATTATATTTCGTTCACAGAGACAATAATGGAATTAACCCCTGTGTATTACTGTTCAAAAATCCCTTTTAATTTCTTGTACTGACATCAGAGACCAGGCTTGCCTTCTTGCTACTAGAAAACGTGAGTCGGGCTCAAATATTGGGTATTTATGGATAATTTAAGTTTTTCTACTGCATCAGGTCTACGTCTCGGCATATCCAGAATTAAGCCTCATAATTGTCAGTGTGGGGTCTTAGTTGATCGTTTGGGTCACCATGGCCTTTCTTGCCGCAACAGTGGAGGACGTTAGGGAAGAACGGTTAGTCACGTGACGATGGAATCGTGGGAGGCCGCTGGTGTGGATGCTATATGTGTTGACACTCTAGCTCCTTCCCATCTTCAAAATAGTTTCAGGGCTTTGGGTGCCTCAGCAAAATTGGCCGAGGCGTCCAAGCGGAGGACATATGCAATAATTGGTGATGGCTATATGTTTCGGGTTCGGGAGCAAAGAAGTTTGTAAAAGAGATCTCTAAACGTTGAATTAAGGTTACAGGATTTCCGAGAGCTGGCGCTTACCCTTACCAGCGAATAAGTTTGGCTATTCAACGTCTTCAGTTTTTTGGGTACCTTGCCTACAGATAGCGATGTAGATACAGTTTTTTATCAATTATAATTTTAATTAGTTTATTTTTCCTTTTCATTAGTTTATACATTTATTTTAATTACTTTAGCTTTAAAAACGTATAAATATATTCGTATAATTGTAAATAAATTGATATTTGATATTTAAACACAGTGGTAATAAAATTAGCTTTTTACCTAATTGATGAATTGGGTATTTATTCTCGGGGGCCCAGAATTAAGAACAGTACTGACCTAACTAGCTAAATTGTCAACACTTTATTCGAATGTCCATTTAAAGGAAATGTCCACTTCCCTCGAACGTTAAAGTCCCTTACACATGTAAGGTATATATTTAAAGATGTTAGGTATATGTAAGGTATATGGTATATATTTAAAGATGTTAGGTATATGTAAGGTATATGGTATAAATGAAAAAAAAATAGAAGTTTTAGTCGATTAGACATAAAATTTGGCAATTAAATATAGATATAATTTCTTTTTGTCAGGTTCGAGAGATTTAACTGTAGTAGTGGTAAAAATAATACAAAAATGTTATCACTTACATTATCCAAATTATTAAAATATTAACCACACGTTTGTGTGCATTCCTTGATGCTTATCATATCTCCGACTGACATCTAAGTATCATAATCGGTAATTTTGTCGATAACTTTAGTCTAAGAACACACCATGTGGCGGTTACTCGTTCTTTCGGGAATTCTCTTTGCCTTTGCAAATGGACAAACTACGCCAATTAGTCAATGTAAGTTACTTTTCTCCACAATTTTTTTTCCCTGATTGATAGCGCTCGCGTAGAACCTTGTTATTCTATAAGCTAGCTGTCGAGTCGGTATAAAACGTAGTTTGAAAAAGTTTGGTAATACTTTTGTGTTGTGACCCATTTCAAAAAAGGAGGAGTTGGCTTTTAACGTGTTGTCGCACAACTGCAGGCTTGACCTTGACAATATTAAAAGTGTACACCTAGTTTGTGTGTACACACATACAATTATAAGATTAAGACTTTTATTTTTTGAGATGATGTATGCTTCGTCTAAAAAACTAAAGTCTAAATTTTTAAGTTCATGTCGGGGTTTAAACTTTGGACTGCAGTCGGTAGGTATATAGTTTTATATACTTAGTCTGTGGTATAAGGGTTCTTTGTTGCCATCTTTTAAAAGATGTAAAAATAAAAATAAAACAAAAGATATTAATATTCAAGAGTACCAATTTGTAGATTTCTCGATTGCTTTGGTTTGTTTTTGCGGTTTTAAGATTGTTATTGATTATAAGAGTATTTCTGCACAGGTAAATTTGTAACTTGTATACAGCACTTCTTTTAAACTTAATTTATCTAATAATGACCATGCATTTGCTACTAAGAAAGATAAATTATTGTAATCACTTGTTTTACTGATTCCATGCTGTAATTTCTCTTAATATCCATCACTTACAATTTTGTTTTTTTTTTTATTATTAATTTTTTTATTTAGGTACTACACAGTATAAAATTAGGAGTTGTAAAATGCATTGTAAAATTGCGAGAAATTTATTAGTATCTATTTATATAATGTCCAAAAAAAAATAAATCATTATGTATATGCGACTGCCACAAAGAAGCAAATTATGTTTTTAGGGTTCCGTAGCTCAAAAGGAAAGAAGGAACTCTTATAGGATCACTTTGTCAAGACACTTTTTCTCAGAAACTACTAACCGTTGTTCTAGAATCATGAAATTTGACAGGAAGCAAGGCCTTACATCACAAATGTAGGGAAAATACTGAAATTCGTTAATTTGTCGTTATGACACATGAAAAAAAAATGAAAATCTGTCTGTCTGTTAAGGCCCTTTTAATCAAGAACGCGAGAGGCATTAAGTTGAAATTAATATCAAATGTCTACAGACACTTAAAGTTGTAAAAAAAACAACCTTCTAAGTCAGTGTAGTAAAAAAATATGCCCAAAATAAGGTCATTTTTGTCGCATAGTGTGACAAAAAGAAATCAAATACAATAGGGTACTTCCCTTTGACCTAGAATTTGGCAAGAAATGATACATCACAAATATAGGAAAAATGCTAAAATTGATAACTAATAAATCGGTGAAACTTAATCTCATGATAGAAGAACTACCTATGTATGTATGTACATATTATAAGTTTGTACGGAACCCTCGGTGCGCGAACCAGACTCGCACTTGGCCGGTTTTTTTAAATAAATCCAACGCAATTAAGCAAAGATTAACGTTTTTACACTAAAAATACGCATTTAAACAAAATCACACGTAAGATTAGGGGAAAGGGACGGAGGTTAGTGTTCGAGCCTTTCACGACATCTCACCAACGAATAAGAGTCGTAATTTATGGACGCCCCCTTACCAGTTAAAGGTAAGGCTATGTACTGAGGCAAGCTTCGGGTCAGAACATGTATTTATTATTATTGTACGGCAATATTATTATTACATAACAATTCACTTATAGATTATTTAATTTTAATAATACCTTTTACCGTTTCTCCTAGGCTAGGCTGGTCCTGAGTCCCAGCGTTAAGAGGGCGTATGTAGGAAATACATTTTTTTTCAGCGGGGATTTTCCTAAAAACAAATACCTACATAGTAAAATAGAGTATGAATATACTGTAGGTCAGGACACAGCCCTAAAAATGATTATCTACTTATACTTTACTCGATAGATTTTTTTAATAGTGTTTTACAAAGTTACTTTAGCATGGATTAGGTACCTACCGATAACTGGTTTAGGAAGGTATGTGTTTACTCGTTTAAATTATTCAAATTATTGAAAAACATAGTTTAGTTTAGACTTTAATAAACTTGAAGGCGTGATGTGAGATACATATGAAAACTTTTATTACTTTTTGAACAATTTTTTTTTTGATTCCCTTGAAAATAGGAAAATAATTGTCACTTACTTGAGCACTTATTATTTAGGTATATTTAGTTTTCTCGCTTCTTCTGTCATGTATTGGTCTATAAACTTTTGTTCCCAAATGCCATGAATCTGAAATTATCTATAGTAGATAATTTTAGATTATAAATTTCAAATAATTATAAATAATTTCGGGTATTACACACAGCGCTATCCATCCTACACTGAGCAAAGCTTGTTCTGTCATGTATTGGTCTATCAACTTTTGTTCCCAAATGCCATGAATCTGAAATTATCTATGGTAGATAATTTTAGATTATAAATTATAAATAATTTCGGGCATTACACACAGCGCTATATCCATCCTAAACTGAGCAAAGCTTGTTCTAAGGAAACTTAAATACATACATACTATCCATAGAAAACACTCAGTTGTACACGGTAAAAAAGAATTAGTTGAGCCAAGAGAATATCGTTTCATATTTGGACCAACGAATATTTGCTTCATCCAAGATATTATTTCTCTTAAATATTTAAAATAATATGAAGTTAACATAAGATAAAATTTCTTTGAAACAGTAAATAAAACTTTATCAGTTTGAAACAATATTTAATTCATTGAAGATAAAAATGCTGCTTTATTTGAAACACTTAGTTTTCTTGGGCGTAGAACTTCGTGTGTTATTGCACGGAAGAATTTTGTAGTTGACACAAGAAAATAGTGCTCTTAACTTGACTACGGCAGCTCTTAAATTAATAACATTATATTTTAGTTAAAAACAAAAAATGTTTCGGTCCAAAATTCCATAGTTATCCGTCAAGATTAAATAAAGTTCTTTAAGGAGCCCTATGCCTCTCCTCTGGAGGCTTGGGCCATAAAGAGTTAGTCTACCGCACTAACTTAGTGTGTCTCGGGGGACGTTTGTCGAGCTAGTAGTGCCCTAATGCAGAGGCACAGGCCTCTTTTCTGGTGGCTTGGGCCATATAGAGTCAGTCTACCGCACTGCCTTTCTATGACTTGGCGGAACTTTTGTCGAGCTTAGTAGCTATTGTCGCCTTTAGCTGATTATACAGTGCTATATGTTAAAATTATAAATTGTTACTACTATTTAACGATCCTTCTTAAATGGAAGAAAGAAAAGTGTTTCGCTAAGCGGTCACCCATCCAAGTACGTTTCAGATAGACGAATGCGACTGGGCCACGAGCTTTTCAATTCTCAGATAATAATTAACTGTAGGTTTCTTGCATAAACTAATACTAATTTAACGCAAAAAACCCTACCATAAACAATTATTTAAAATTAAAATCCAACACGAAATCCTATGAAGGACAGTGATGAGGTTCATTTAGTTTTAAAAATGCAGGTATTTACTTAAACGAGCGAAAATTCGTTCAAAGCGATACTGATTATAATATAGCTGATTAATTTCAATGAAAATGTTTAATATTTTAAAGCAGGTATTTTATTTGTTTCGACTAAAACAAGAGTTTAAGCTTAAAATATCAGATTTTGAGTCAAGAATCTAACAAATTCTGTTAAAATTATTATTTTTTCTAATTCAAAACAATATTATCTTAACTGAACAATTCAATGGCTTTGATTTAAGATACAATTATTGTAATCGAAAGATACTGTTTTTAATAAGTGACGTCGCAGATTTAAGAAAACCATGATTTTGGCGCAAAATATATTATATCAAAGCAAAATTATTTTTTGCTTCAAACGAAGAAAAATAAAATGTTGCATATAAAAATGTATTTATTTTATACAATAACATTAACTGTCTTAGGGTAATTGATTTAAGTTTGGTTGATCTAAAATGTACATTTATTTGGTTTAAAAAAAATTTGTTCCTACGAAAAGATGTTTATCAAATTAGATTGATAAAATGAAATTCTTTCCAGGAATTAATATTGCCTTTTGTGAACAAAATATGTCCAAAATAGTTGGATTTCTTGACTGAATGCAAATTATTTTGGTGGAATAGAACTTGAAAACTCTTTTTTTTCGTGTAAAACAGTTGGCCGTGAGCATTTATGCCGTTTTAGGCAAAAAAATAATTTAATGTGGTATTTGACTTTTTTCATATAACACAGCCCGCCCTAAATTCGGTTATCGACGTGAAATGTCAACGTCAACTCCTTATTGATACTAAAGAAGCTGTAGCTATAGTTCATTTGAGCTTGGTTATAGTTATCCCCGTGGGAACTTTTGAATGTTTTCTCATAAATGTCCTATTCCGAACATAACCTAATTGTGTGCCAATGTTTTTATCCTGATCCGTCTAGACGTGGTTAAAGCGTGATTGAGTAACAAACAACCAAACTTTCACATTTATAATATTAGTAGGATTCTATTTAATTTATTAATAACTTTTAATTGTCTAAATAATTATTATCAATAACACTTAATTTAATACAAAAAAATAAAATAAAATTAGTCATTAAATAACCCACCCCTGATCATTCCTGGTGCAAAGGTGCTCATAATGCTTGCAACATTACCTGGCTGTATAGCGATGGCAATCCTTTGCACCAAGAACGACCCAGAGCGTGAGTCTCCTGTCACTTTATTTAGTTTGCGGCCTATTTCTCCCACTAAACAGTTCGCATCCACACTCCAACTGCCCAAGGTCTCCACTGCTACAGGTACAAAATGATAAAGCGACTCCAAGCAAGCGTATTTAAGCCTTTTTTTTTAGCAGACGTCTTCGGCAGCGGCAGATGCAAGAGCATGGTGCGACTCAGGTGACTGGCGGCAACAGTGCTGACGCAAGTTGCGTCCCAGACCAGGCACTTCCCATTTTTCCATGACACCAGAGACAGCCCGTCTGGTCTCTTTTCATCAGACCTGCTGAGACCTGGAGGCTCCAGCAAGCAGGGGACATTAGCCGATATAAGGGCTCTACGAACTATGTCATTCAGGGCATGGTGACGCGGAAATCTCCCAGTGCACCGCCGACAACTCAGGGCGTGATAACCATAGGCCTCCACCATGGAACCGCAGGTGCATATATGAGGTTCACACACCTTACAGCCCAGACGGAGAGCCACCGCAATACGCAAAGAGTCATCATCGAGAAGATAATAATTATAATAGATTTACTTATTATATTTGATTATATCAATTTATGTTATTCAAGTTTCCATTATGTTCTACTCAGGTTTGAAGCACGAGGGCGACCTCCCGATCAACACGTACATCGAGGGTTGCACCAGCACCCCGTGCTATTTACCACAGCTCGAGGATGTAGTTGTACACATGATTATTAAAGCACGTAAGTTAAATCGTAAGCTGTTGGAAATCTTGCGTGAAATGTCATAGTACACTTATTATCTAAGCTCATTTACAAATTAATTTAAGGCATAAAAGACAACGCAACCTCTGTCAAAATATGTCATGGTCATTTTTGACTAGCAAACTTTGAGCGTTCCATGGTGGCCTAGTGACTTCGGCGCCTGCCTTACGTTTTGAGAGGTGGAGGATCGAGCCCGGCGTGTACTTCGTAATTTCGTAATTTATCAAGTACATTTTTTGCTCACACCATTGGCTTTTCGCAGTGGAACATCGTGATAAATCCTGCATTTGTCAAAATTTGGAATATGGTTTTAAACGCCCCCGTCTAAAGAAGAGGATGCCGTGCCCCAATAGTGGGGACTTATAGAGGCTGGCAAGGATAAGAAAGAATTTTAGTCAAATTTGTTAACAAGAAATATAAATTTTCACCTTTGTACTTGATATGATTTACCGCCGTCGCTAAAAAAATGACGCGCCAACATGATCAAACGCTTTTGCACTACTTTTCTACACGTGATAGGTTGTACTGGCCGAACAGTAGAACGATTGTGAAACTAGTGCCACATTATGAAATAAGGATTGTTTTTCTTTCGCTTACAAAAAAACCAATAGTAACTTATTTAATAACTTTTATGAAGTACAATTTTGGAATAGACTCCGAACAAAGAGGAAATAAATAATATCTAATGGCAGCGCTTGTTCGCTGCTATATGGGCATTTACTCAGAATTGCTAGGAAGAACTGTATGTAATCTGGTGGCGCTGCATAGATCAAAATGGACTTCGTATGAATATTCTTACTTGTTAGTAACTAGCTTTATCCCACTGTTTCACCCGCCATAAATTCAGTTATCGGTATAGGATTTCAACTGCAACATCTCAATTAAAAAAAAAAGACTCACACTTGACGTTTTTTTTTTTTTTTTTTTTTATACCACTAAGGTGGCAAACAAGCCTACGGTCCGCCTGATGGTAAGCGGTCACCGTAGCCTATGGACGCTTGCAACACCAGGGGCATCACTCGCGCGTTGCCGACCCTTCAGAAATCTAATAACTTCTTTTTTGAAGAACCCCATACTGTAGTCCTTAGAGAAAACCTTGGCAGGGAGCTCATTCCACAACCCAAGGGTTCGCGGGAGGAAGTTTCTCTGAAACCGCACTGTTTGCGACCATTTTGGTTCCAAAGTGTGAGAATGAATTCCCTGTCGATGGCGAGCGGTGCGATGGTAGAAAGTAGCCGTGGGCATCATTTCGAACAATTCCTCAGAACACAATCCATTGTACAAGCGGTAGAACACACACAGGGAGGCAAAGTCTCTCCTCAAACTTAAGGGCTCAATACCGCAAGTGAGTTTGGGATCGTCGACAATTCTCACAGCCCGTCGTTGAACCGAGTCAAAAGGGCCAAGCTGGTATCCGGGTGCACCCGCCCAGAGATGGCAGCAGTACTCCATATGGGGCCGGACTTGCGACTTGTAAAGTAGCAACCTTTGCCCCGACGTGAAGTACTGCTTCGCTCTGTTGAGTACACCAAGTTTTTTGGACGCCAGCTTTACCTTGCCTAGCAAATGATCTCGGAACTGAACATCGCTGGAGATGTCAACGCCAAGGATCCCAATGCTCTTGGAGATGGAGAGGGGAGTGTTCTGGAATTGTGGGACTACAGTGAATGGGGTTTTCTTAGCGGTGAACGCGCAGACTTGTGTCTTTGAAGGGTTGAATCGGACCAAGTTTTCCCGCCCCCAGTCAGAGACCTTGGACAGACCGATCTCGATTTGAGACACAAGTTCTTCACGCTTTTCCTCCACAACGGAACGTGGGATGCTTGCACGGCCCGTGTAATAAGCGTCTCCAGTACTGTCATCTGCATAGCAATGTATGTTGTTGATGTCCAACATATCATTGATGTGCAGTAGAAACAGCGTAGGAGACAGCACAGAGCCTTGCGGGACACCAGCATTAATGTCCATGCTATCAGAGCAACTACCGTCAACTACGGCTCGTATGCTTCTGCCGGACAAAAAGCTAGCCACCCATTTGCACAAACCCTCGGGCACTCCGTAAGAAGGCAACTTCGATAGAAGACCCCGGTGCCAGACCCGATCGAACGCCTTCGCTATGTCTAGGCTACATGCCAATGCCTCCCCCTGACTCTCAATGGCTAGTGCCCATCGGTGTGTGAGATACACTAGAAGGTCACCAGTTGAGCGACCGTGGCGGAAGCCATATTGACGGTCACTGATCAGGTCGTGTTTTTCTAGGTATCTCAAAAGCTGTGTGTTGATCACACGCTCCATCACCTTGGAGAGGAGAGAGGTTATAGCGATAGGCCTGTAATTCGATGGATCTGATCTATCGCCCTTTTTGGGCACCGGGTGCACATTTGCAGTCTTCCATGAAGACGGAAATTGCCTAGTGTGGTAGGAAAGCGTGAAGAGGCGCGTGAGTACAGGACATAACTCAGGAGCACACTGCTTAAGCACCACTGCTGGTATGCCGTCTGGCCCACTCGACTTATGAACGTCTAGGGAAAGCAACGCCCGCCGGACCTCGCGCTGTGGTATAGTGATTTCCGGCATGGTCTTACCGCACCACGGTAAAGTAGGTGGTACAGCGCCTTCGTCGTTCACATTCGAGTTAGAGGCAAAGAGACTGCCCAATAGATCGGCTTTCTCTTTTGCACTGTGGGCCAAGTCACCATCGGTCTTTCGCAGTGGTGGTAATGACGACTGGCAGAAGTTCCCCTCGGCAGCTTTAGCAAGCGACCAGAAAGCACGACTCCCAGAAGGATAGCTCGCAAGTCGCCCACCTATTTTGCCGATGAATTGGAATTTTGCTCTGGCAGTTGCTTTCTTACTGAACCTCGAGGCAGCATTTAATTTGCGTTTTAACTCAGAAATATTCGGATCCTTATTATTACGAGCCGTGGTCCAAGCCTCATACGCAGTTTGCTTAAGAATTTTAGCTTCTCTGCAAGGCCTATTAAACCACGGTCGTTTTTTGACGCCGGCAGCTACTCGCAGGTTAGGAATGAAACATTCCATACCAGCGAGGATTGTCTCAGTGACTGCGGCTGCGCAGACGTCAGGATCTTCTGAGCTATAGCAGATCTGCCTCCACGGGTACGATGCATAAAATTCTCGCAATCCATCCCAGTCTGCCGACTTATAATGCCACACACGACGCCAATTAGTTGGCCCAGAAGGATCGGGTTGTGTGCATGACAATCGAGTCCGGATGAGACAGTGGTCCGAGGAGCCAAGAGGCGCATCCACTGAGACGGAGTATCCATCCGGACGTGTAGTCAGCAGAAGGTCCAGTAAGGAGCTTGTATGGTCCTCTATATCTGGTATTCTCGTTGGAGAAAGTACCAGCTGAGAGAATCCATAGGTCAGAGCAAATTCATGAGCAGATATCCCTGCATAGTTATTGGTTCGAGAACTGAGCCACTCACGATGGTGGGCGTTAAAGTCTCCCAAAATAACTACTTCTGCTGTAGGATATTGCTCTAGAACTTTGTCAGTCGTCAAACTCAGGTGCGTGAAGAGTCGAGTTACGTCCGTGTCACCGCTATGAGACCTGTATAGGCACGCATAGATACGAGTGTGGCCCCCATGATCTACGCGCACCCACAATATCGACAGGTCCCTGTCTTCAAGGCTATGAAGTCGGCGACAGCAGATATCCTCCCGGACGAACATACATACACCGGCACGACTCAAAAAATTGTGCTCGAGTTTGTAGCCGGGATAACGAAGGTATGATGTGTCGGCCGGGCAGGATATCTGTGTCTCCTTTAGAAAAAGAATGGTTGGCTGCGCAGTCTCGAGATGGTGATGGACTGCGTTAAGATTTGCGTGAATACCCCTTATGTTGCAAAAATCTACATAATATGTGGATGGAGTAACCGCTGTCAAAACTCTTTTCTTTTTTCTGTTCCTGGCCATTTTGTTTGAAGTAACTTAGACTACGGATGAGGATTCACTGCACAGACAGCTTAGAAGACAAAAAGTTGCGGTACTAAGACTGCCGAAGCTCAACACAGATGATGCGGTTGCTGGCACGGCGGGCGGAAGGGCCCCTGATCCCCCTCTGTTGTAGTAGCCGGGTCCACTCCGGTCTCCTTCTCCGGCACGACTACTACTTCAGAGACTTTACACAGGTTGGCGGATCAGCCTCCCAGGGCGGAGATTAAGTGATCCCTGGGTTCGGGAACCCGTTCAACCTGCGGGCGGCCAGCGGTCAGCCGTTTCATCAGGTCTCCCTGACCGCCGAACCAGCACGCCGCGTCTACGCCGAGCAATGACAGCAACAAGCACCGTCGGTCCTCCGCTGTCCGCGCAGCGAATCCTCAAAGAGAGAGCTCTGGCAACCTTACTCACCGCCAGGAACACAACACTACTCAATGTTAGTGTTATTGTGGCCGCGGTTTTCTGTAAGGTGGAGGTACTTCCCCAGTTCGGGCCGCTCATTCGAGCAAGTACTCGCTATGCCCCGCTTTATTTGTTCGGGCAGCTTATTCGAGCGAATACTTGCAGTGCCCTACCTCTCTTTTTCTTGCCTTTCCCCGGCACTCAAACTATCTCCATACCAAATTTCTTGTAAATCGGTTCAGCAGTTTATGGGTAACTGACAGACAGACAGAGTTATAATATTAGTACGGATTTTTGAAATGAAATTAATTCTTTACTGTTTGGCCACACTCGGCAGTTTTTTTTTAAAATAAAATATGATACATTACTTCCAGCCCGAGTCTTACCATCGATGCGCACGCTCGGTACAGCATATCTCAGCTTTGGAAGCCTGGAGTTGGAAATCCCATACCCCCTTGGAGCGAATGCTGTCACCTGCAACTTCCTGAGCAATACATACTGCCCCATCATTGAGGGAGAGGTGGTGCAGTATACTCTTAGTATGCTCATAGAATCTTTCTTCCCAGTGGTAATATTTTTTTTATTTTTTTTGCAAGATGAATAAAGGAAATTGCGTTTGTGCATTTATTGATTAGGATAGGACACAAATAAAAAGGAAGGCCTGAAAATTTACCCTAAAAGCTGGATACTATACCCTTAAAGCCGGAATTTGTTTTTATTAGAAATGGAATTAGATATTTCTTATTGTTTATTAATGTCAGTTTACTGTTCTTTGCAAGATCAACCTTATAAGGTAAACAGGCTTTTAATTTGGCATAAAAAATATATAATAGCAACTCTTTGCTGTGTACCAATATTTATACATTTAGCGTCGAAAATGACCGATTTCCATAGAACCTTTAACCCCCCATTTACCCCGTTTAAAGGATGATTTCTCACAAAAACGGGGAAAGATGTCAATCTTAATTTTTGATTACCAAATACCAATGAAGCGACGCATTTTGTTTCAAAAAAAAAAAAACGCCCAAGTGGGAGTCTGGCTCGCGCATCGAGGGTTCCGTGCATGTTATTAAAAAAAAATTATATGATGTAACAAAAAATTTACGTTTTCGCAAATTTTCATTTATCAGTGCTATAAGACAGTTGCTTCGAACCAAATTCCAAGATTCTGGGTTCATGGGTAGTAGGTTTTAACCCTGTAGGTGTTAATTCCCTTAAGAGTTTCGAAAATTTGCGGCATTAACGGCTGTATATTTTGATTGCGTTGGTTTAGAAGTTTGATTTTTTCACTGCTCCAAGGAACAGTAAACCTGAGTATTTGATATAAATTTTAGCTTGATACCTCCACGCGTTCCTGAGAAAAAGGATCTTGATAGACGGACCTTTTCCTTTCGACCCTAATGACGGATTTACATACCAACTTCCAACACCCATTTCACCCCCTTGGGATACACATTTTGCATGATTCTTTCTTAACTTCTCTGTAACATTTTAAGTCTTTAGTCCTACTAGTTTAGGCAGTCAGACAGTCTGTCAGTTTATTTTTTTATATTTACCATAGATTTTATTAATATCCCACTGCTTTTCTCCATACAAATGTATTCCCCGGTTTTCTTCAAGGGTTTTGGCAATAGAACTAATATTTTTTACGTATAATAGACAACCACAATTGCTTTCTTTGATATGTCTTTTCTATAAATAAGTGGGTATTTGAAAAAAGTCTAAACAATTTATTCTTTTTATGTAACCTTCAGACGATCGCTATATAGTGATAATACGATATCCCGATTTTGGTGGCTGTGACTTGGTGAAATCAGCCTAAAGTACAGTTATCCCAATCGCAAATTGGTATCTTGGCACACATCCTAGAAGCGTAACAGAAAATTTTGCTTGTTTGAGATATTTTCTCTTAACTTTTGAACCATATTTTTTCAGGGTACAGCAGCGACCATCGAGTTCAGGATAGTAGACCAGGACTCACAGCCGTTGATCTGCATCAGGGTTCCAATCCACATTAATCCGCCTCTTGAAGCCAGAAGAAATACAAGTATCTCCTCGAAAAAGGCTAAAATATCAAAATAGAGACATGATAGACGAACCTCATATACAAATAGAGTGCTTTTATTTGTTAAGGGACAGAGATGGCAAATTATGTGATTTTTAAAGGTCATTTATTGGGTTTAGCCCTAATAGAAATCTGAAAATTTAATAAACACATTTTTTCCACTTTTTCATCATGGTATTCAGTGAACTGATAATCGGTAAAGTGATAGGGTCGTTATCTTGTGCCATAAATAAAATCTGTAGCAAAACGTCAAAAGAATTAAAAATCGGTATGAATGATATTTCTGTACAAAAATAAAAAGTTTTATGAAGTCATATTAGACGCGATTTTTTGAAAAGCATTGAATCTAGGCTTCATATTATTTTGCGCGCATTCAATGGTTCTACTAACCAACAATGAATGCGATATATTGTATGTATGGCATCGCTATGATAGCTGAACTTTTAGTGCGCATTCAACGCATTGGCTGCACATGGAGGTAGACGAGTGAATGCGCTGTCAAAATAATTTATAGCATATCTTTTGTTTTCATTTGTTTATTAGAACGATTTTTTGCCAATTCCACGTGAGATTAAAGCGCTCTACGCCAAGGTATCTTGACAATAAAACCACGGCTGTAAATATTTTTTTTTGAGATTTATTGAATTAATGCAAACTCTACAACTTCTTAAATCTAAATATATAAGTATACAAATTCAAATCCATTCTTATGAAGCCTATATAACAAAGTTTGACGTGTTACAATTTTATATAAATGTGGATGACGTACCTTTATGTTCTCAAAAAAAGGTTAAAAGTAGGCAAATTAAAAAGTAATTTCAATAAAAGAAATAAAAATACACGTTATATATAGAATATCTGAGCGTGTGATTGTGTATGTGTGTGTTTGTATATGTATGTATGTGTGTTAGTGTTTATAAATATAAGTGTATTGATTTAATAGTTTGTGAACAACGTTGGTATTACCAAATTCATAATGTTTGTCCATAGTGTCCTTACCCGTGCCCTTAAATAAGCTAATTATACTAAATTAAATTTATTTTTAAATTGAATGGTGTCTAATGTTACTAATAAAACTAAAGAAACATTAGTGTTTGTGTTAATATTCTTGTTAAAAAATAATTGTCTTAGAAAGTAACTATGTTGTAAAAAAATAAATCTTCATTACGACTATAGTTTTTATTGCACAGAAGTCTTTTACCTGTGAAAAACAGTCGTGTTCATTACAATTATAGAATTATATTGTAAAGGTAAATTTAAAAAAGAAAACTATATCAAATAAATAAAACTCCAAATTTAAATAAACATCTCACTAATGACTTATTAAAATTACAAATACACTAATCTTCATATTCAGGGAGTCTCAAACAAAGAAAGATTATTTATATATGTCGCAGGTTTATGATAAAATCAGGTTTTTGATTAAAATACCTAGGCTTTTGATCAAGAACCGAAAAAAGGCAAAATTATTACTTAATGTTAGCATAAATCTGAGATAATCTAGTTTTTTGATAAAAACCCTTAAGCTGTATATAGTCTAATAGCTACGGAAATACGGTTGCAATTTATAGAGAAACGAAGTCCCTCTAGTTAGTGTGCCATACTAACTTTATTAATTGATCCGGGCACCTGGCAGCTGTTCAGCGGTGGGGGTGAGAGTGGTTGGGCAACTAAGTGCTTGTAAAAGCAATTGAAGGATGGCAATTTATATAGTTCTGGATTTGGTGTGGTATTTATGTATTTAATTCGAATATAACATTGCCAAGTGACGTCCAAGATGCTCGAAAAAGTGTCAGTCATCTTATATACTGGTTTAAATTTTTTTGTGTTTCGTTACTCAAAGGGTGAAAACAGGATCCCATTACTTAGGCTGACTGAGTCGCACATGGTTTAATTAGAAAAATAACTTCACAACCCGGGGTCGAACTCGTATTTATTTTTTATAACCCCCGGCCTAGAAGAAACGTGTGTCTGTCTGTGTATCTGTTTTATTTTGAAGCAATAATATTAACATTAATAATATTAACTGAATCAACATGATAAAGGTAATATTAATATTTGTCGAACTGTTGGCATTTCGAAATTTTTCGTAATCTGAAAAAACTGATCAATGCATAATATCTCGCAGTGATTTATTATTTATAACCCATATTTTTTTATAACCCCCGGCCTAGAAGAAACGTGTGTCTGTCTGTGTATATGTTTTATTTTGGAGTTTAACATTTTCTGCGTTATTTATTTATTCTGAATCAACATGATAAAGGTAATATTAATATTTGTCGAACTGTTGGCATTTCGAAATTTTTCGTGATCTGAAAAAAGTTATCAATGCATAATATCTCGCACCTATTTAATTCTTAATTATTTAATTAATTAATAAATAAATGCTGCCATGCTTATTTTTATTCTTACTTGTCCTCTTTGGAGGCGTCATTATCATTGGTAAAATGAATTTAAAGTTATTAAGCATGTTGGGTTGCATCAGGAATAAATCGGTAAAATTATATCATAAAAGTGTAAATTTATTTATACCGATCACATTAATTTCGTCCTCTGTGTGTTTGGGTTGAATGATATTATCATTTACGTTTCGGATTCGAATTTTTCTTTAGTTTCTGTCCAGCCATAATCAAGTGGAGTCATTTGTGTTGGGGTTTTTACATTAGCTTTTCCCATACACTGCTAATATAGTTTTCCCGATGCAATTGTTGATGCAGTCCTGTTTTGCATGGTGGTTTACTGCGTCATTTTCTTTGAATTTACAGCTCAATGGCTCATTGAAGTCTTTGATCATTCATCAGCTTGTTGGTTACCATACCTGCGGCAGACAAACCTTTTTTAATGCAGGATATACAGCGTCGCTTGCCTTCGATAAATACAGAGCGCACAGTCTTGAAAACGCTTTTTGAAATTTCAAGCTCTTTCCTCGCAAAGCAAATTTATAAAGAATGCTGGATTATAATAAAACCCCGTCGAAACGTGAAATCCTGATAATGCCATCGCCAGTGATTGCCCTCAGTTGTTGTATAGTACTCTAATATCGATGTACCTTTGATTGTTGACAACACCGGCATCCATCCTAATTCGCAGCAAACCTGCGACATATACATGTATGTATACATACCTATAATGTATTCCTTATTTCTATAAGGATTTGTGTAATTGTAAGATTGATGTACTAGGACTATATAAGTCACTCGTAGTTTTTGTGACGTTCTTAAGAAAATATGATTCGCGGCGTCTCGCAGAGCGCTTCAAACAAACGAATTTCCCACTTATTTTTGACACTTACAAATCAAAAACCATGAACCATGAAAATGCCGGGCGCTGCGAGTTTCCAGACCAAAGATGTGTAAACAGTTGGGATTTTAATTGGAAAGTTCACAGGGAGCTGTGCCTCGATAACTCAATTGGTGAAGCACTTACAGGGAATGTAACGGATGTTGAAGGTTCAAGTCTTGGCTCAAGATTGATCTTTTGACCGCATCTTTGATATGAAAATATTTATATTTATATTGATTAAATTAAAGATAACGTGTATATAATTATTTAACTTATAAAATAAATTATAATTGCTATGTATTTGTAGTCCTGTAGAAGTACGCCCTGCAACAATGAAAAAACATAAAAACAAATCGCGCAATATATTCACATTACAATGAAAGTGCCAGGCGACGGACAGCCGAATATTTGTATTGGACGTTTTCTACTGGTTCGTTGTAAGATCTTATTTTTTAGAGATTTTCTTTGTGTATTTAAAATCTATTTATTTAAAGTGTATTTAAATATTTTTTTTGTGTATTTTTGTATGGTATTTTATTTTATATAGTATTAGCCATTTCGCTTAAGCATCATTTATATTTTTTCCAATATTAATTTATTTTTAGGAATAAAAAGGCGAAAAAAAAATAAAACGAATTTTTATAAGGTTAAAAAATCTTATTTGTCTCTTATAGGAAAGAAGTGAGACTAAAAGAGTTAAAACGAATACGGACGTCTACTCTATCTCTCTTATATGGTGAGAATTCGGTCATTGTCATAAGAATAAACTAACAAACTGAATTATTTCATAATTTTACGGCCCGCAAATGCAGCATAACCGGACGATCGTAAAGTATCACACACACATCATAGAGTCCGGTTATGCTCAGTTGTGGCCAAAGCTTGTATAGTGCGTTTCTTTAACATGCGTGTAAATTAAAACAATAATTTATTGAAAAAACTAATTATATTGACAATAATAAAAATAGTTCAGGTAATTTTGCCGCCAATTCGCCGCGTCCAAATGTCGAATTTTTTTAAATTAATTGAATGGCGCATACTTTTTGTTGCGTCAGTCCGAAGTTTAAATAAAACTTGACGAGTTATATTACACAGATGACTGCTCCAGCGCGAATGCAAAGCGCGAGTGAAAGCTCGATATCTCACTTGCCGTAGTACATTCAAAGGTTGTTCCATATGAACCCAATGTCAATAATCATAAACCAATTTTCATATTTTTTTACCATACATGGATACGGGCAAGCAATTTCCATAACTGTTTTAAAATTAATAGCGTTCTGTAGCATTCGTAGTTGCTACAGCCGTGACGTACAGACAGACGGACACCGAAGCATAAGTAGAAATTATCTTTATTTTACTGGAAAACTTAAATAAGTTTTGAACACATGAAAATGGAGCCATTTTTCACCCGACTGCGCCATAAGGACGGTTCTGTTTTTCGAGTGTAGGTATGTTTGTGTGTTTTTTTTTTTGGCACACTCTGTATAAGTATAAGTATAACCTAAAATGCTTGATAAATTTCAGAATTTTTAGAGTGACACGGATACATAAAATTCTTGAAAATTAAAATGGCGGATTTTATGCGCTTCAATTGTTTCCCTCGTTCCTCGAGATGGGTATCAAAATAAAGTGCTTTAGAAGGCGATTACAAAAATTATAGGTATAACATTTAAGATAAAATGTAAAGTAAAACAAAAATATTAAATTAAAACACCAAATATTTAACTATCAGCAGACGGGACTCATTTCAATGCAAGTTCAAATAGTGTACAGATTGCTCACTTTTAACACAATATTTGGTATGCTTTGATTTCTGTTTAGTTCTAAATGTTTTTGCTGTCGGGTTTTTAGGGATCCTTAGTCATCAAGGAACCCTTAAAGTTTCGCCATGTCCGTCCGTTCCTCTGTCCGACTGTCCGCGGCTAAGTTCAGAGTAATAAAAAGCACTTAGCCGGTTTTTTTTTGATTAAAAACGGTAAGCCAATATGACGTCCATTTTTTAAAAAACCAGCAGAGGATATTATAAGGCGCGCATTTTTTTGTAAAAATTTAATGATATCAAAACAAACATATACTTACACAAATATTTAAAGCTATTTCAAGAGCTTGCTTTGAAGTATGTCCAATATTTGAACGAATACTTTATATATAAGTACATTTTTTCATTCCGTGCTTGTTTCTGAGCACAAATCAGGGCACGTAAAATATTTGAAGCTAGGCATTTGTGTACCCTGCTAATGCAAAATGCCTGACCACACTCAAACATGGTCTTTTAGCGTGGTATGTAACGTTGTACGTAGTGGTACTAAGAGGTATAGTCCTTCCTGTATAAGTAATTGATATTGACTAGTAAGGAGAGGACTATTGAGCCAGGGGCGGATCCAGCAGGGGGCGATCGCTCCCCCCCCCCCCCTTCAAGGACGGCCGAGGAAGAAATTAATTGTAACATTTTTTAAATATATAACTTTTATTACATATAAAAAACATATAAAAAATACTTGGGGTTACTTGGTGTGTATATTTAATTATTCAAAAACTGCACGAGCTAGGTCGATTGGGTAACTTACGTTTACAGATTCAAAGTTCAAAAAATACCTTCAGATCTTATGATCGCCCCCCCTAAACTTTTGTTCTGGATCCGCCCTTGTATTGAGCTGTTATAATGTGACCCCTTTAGAAGGGACTACTTCTACTACGGCACGAGTAAACTCTTTGTTTCTCTGAATATAAAAGAGTTTTATTTTTTTGCATAGGCAAGTGACAAGGGTTCATAGCCATCCATCCAACTGGAGCTTAAATGCTTTCAAAACTTTTCCGGCGTGTGAGCAGTACTTACCTTCCAAAAATATTTTCGGGCCGTTCATTATTTACAGCCATAACAATTCACGAACGTTACTGTGATCGCCTTTATTATGAACCTTCACTTTACTGTGTTTTACGATTTCACAAATGTTTCGTACAATTTTTTAATAAGCTAAGCTAAGGATAAGCTTTTCAGAGCCTATGAGGATTCACCGCGCGGACAGCGGCGGACCGGTGGTTCTCGTTGATGTGCTAGTGCAGCGGTCAGGGAAACACGGTTAAACGGCTGACCGCTAGCTACCCGCAGGCTGAACGGATTTCCGAACCCAGGAATCACTTTAATCTCCATAAAACGACAATGATTTAACCAGTCTTGCAGAAAAGCTAAAATTTTCAAGCAAACTGCGTATGAGGCTTGGACCACAGCTTAAATAATAAGGATCCGAATGTTCCTGGTCGCTTCCTAAAGCTGCTGAAGGAAATTTTTGCCAGTCGTCTTTACTACCACTTCGAAATACCAATGGTGACTTGGCCCATAGTGCTCAACTGAGTCAACTGGGCGGTCTTTTTGCTTCAAACTCGAATATGAATGACAAAGGTGCAGTACCACCTTCTATACCGTTGGGCGGTTAGACCATGCCGAAAATTTCCATAACACAGAGGGAGGTCCGGTGGTTATTACTTTCTCTAGACGTTCACAAGTCGAGTGTACCAGACGGTATTGTAGAAATCACTTATTCATAAAGTGATCCTACAGGTATGTAAAATCATTCCAATATTTAATGTTGGCTAGAACTCGACAAAAGGGCACACAAGCTTCAATCTTTATCGGAGTTAAAGACACTTCAGTACAAAATTGTTTTCACAGGCCAGGTTAAACTGGCCGAGTTTCGTATATGAGTGCCTAAAAAAATTCTCTACGTCTAGCAGGAATATCAGTAACACGTATTCGAAACATTCAAACCTAAGGGTTGACACAAAATAGAAAACAAATATTATTGATTTAATTTGTTAGAGACTAACAACATCCTAAATCAATTTAAATTCAACATTTTGACATATTATTCTTGAGAGAGATCAGACATTTTGAGAGTATACAATTTAAAATTAGTAGTTTTCGAACGTTTAATCTCAACAATCTACAGATTTGTAAAAGATCATAAAAATAATGGGAATAATCAAATGCGATCTATTTATTTGTAAATCTTATTTATAACCGAAGGAGTTACATAACAAATAAATGAATAATTTAATAGTAATTACATAATTTTTTATCCAAAATAAGAAAAATTTTATTGGATAAATTATATAAAGTGTTATTGTTAGGATAACACAATTTTATGGATTTTTCTAAATAGAAAAATTCAGAATTTCTTTAGAAAATTTAAAAGTTCACATGATATAATTTCGCCAACCCTAACAAATCCGAGAGAAAACGCATTATACTGTGAATTTATGGTTTTTTGACATACACGTCGATTAACCCACACATGTAAATATTTGGAACAAAAAGTCGTGAAAACTCTTATCTTGGGTTCTAGTGGAGATTTTAACAAACGTTACTTGATTTTATCCCACGAACTGGGTGTTAGTTGAAAGTTCAGATGAAGAATTGTGTAGGATTTTAAGTCAGTTAATCGTGAGCTTTCGTCCGGAGACGACCAGTCCAATAGTAAAGACTTTAGAAAAATAGACATCAAAAGAGATCAAAAGGCAAATAATAAGTGAAATTTTTTTAAAGTTAAAACTTTTAAAAAAAAGGTGTGCCCTTTAAGTTGTAGTCAATCAAGATATTCCTACAATAACACAAAGGTATACAGTATAAATAATTTAATATTTTATTAATATTTTAGGAGCAAATACAACATGAGACCAGAGAAGATTCTCTTCAACTTTCTCTTTTGTTCATCTTTCGACTGGTTTTATAAATTAGGAGCTTAGGCCTGAAACGAATCTTAAAGTTTCAGGTAGGGTTTCTCTTTTCCTTTTATACAGTTTGAAGGAGTGAATTCCGACAGCAAACCGAAGAAGAGGGCATCGGCAACTACTGCAATTTTTGAATTACCATTTAGTGGAATAGGGGCGAGCTTTCGAAATCAAATTATTTACAAAAGTGTTTGTGATTGATTGAATGTGTGTAGAATTGTTATGTTATTTTGTTTGATGTGTATTGTTTCAACTGGGTGATTACAACCAGTTTAGCATTTAATTTGAAGCTTCATTTAGTGATTTTCAAACGAAATGTTTGAAAAGCTTAATACTACATGAAAATATTTAAAAACTAAATTATCCTGTCAAGAGCTCAACAACTATATAAAAATGTGTTTATTAGTAAATACATTATCGCCGAGAGATTATAAAATCTATAGGTGTTTTTATACCTTACTATTTTTCAAATTCGTGACTTTTAAATTTAGTCAAATCACCGAATTTCATGAAGTAACGGATAGAGATCAATATTATTTATAATTAATACCACCTTATAAACACATCAAATTAAATAATTTTGACAATGAGTGATTACGATTCTCTTGAGTACTAGTTTATTTTTACAACTAATTACTTCTAGAGTTGAGGGGAAATTTTAATATCTCGGTTTAACTTTTAAAAATATTTTTTTTGATGACATGCGTTTAGGAACTCAAACCCTCCCTCGTATCTGTCGGCTGTCCTGGAGGGAACTAGGCGGAACAGGGGGGGGACTATTTCTAATATCAGGACCATATTAGAAATCACTTTACAACATAGCTTCATCACCTAACTAGCTCAGCGTTCATTTTCGAGTTTATAGCTTCGGGAAATGATGTATGCCGGTTCTGGGAGACTCTTGGAGGAAGCCTTTGACCTGGTCAGCGTGTCGGAATCCAGTTTATGCTAGGCGTCATATAATTGTTTCCTACGTGGCTATGGAATTGGAAATGTTCGTCGCGGGCAGACGTTAGACTAGGTAAAAACAAAACTGTTCGAAATTTGCTTTCCAATATCGATATTAAGATATTCTATGTCTTAGGAGTCTAGTATGACTTAGAGGTCTAGGAAGTCTGCAGACTTTAGGAGATGAGCATGATTGTGTAACAAGTATTATTTTAGGAGGAGAATGAATAATCTATGTCTGAGTCCTAGTGTGATACCTATGAGATGATCTGGAAATCTGTTTTGATGGTTTGAAACTTATAACTTAGAGACTAGGGGAAATATGTCGCTAGGATGGTTTCGCAGGCCGAGCGCAGTTTCTAGCTCGGAAAGGTTTATGAGTATAAGGCGAGAAGGGAGCTCATAAAGTAGGGATTTTTTTAGAAAACTTTTCAGATAATAACAAACAATTTTACAAGTCTGAAAAGGTTTCAGGAACATACCGAAGGTTGTTTAGGTATTCTAAATTTACAGGAAGAAGATTGAATCTTTTTTTTTTGTTGTTATTTTTATTAATGAATATATTATATTTAATATATTTTAGAGACATAACTTTACACACACACGCGCTTTTCACTACATAAAATTTTGCGTCTACTGACAAAAAGATAGAACGTAATTTTGAAATGAGTAGGAAGTGAAAGTGGAAATTATAATCGAAATTTAAGAAGTGCGCGTATAATTGAAATCAAGAATTACAATTTTACCATGAGTTTTATTAAACTCTGGCATCTTCTGTGGAGACGCAGCTTCAACGGCGAAATATAAAGCTAAGTACTTAGTGATAATTTCTATATTTATTTTACTTAATTCTTTATTTCGCCATATACAATGTTTTCTTTATGTTTTTTTTTTTTTTAAATTATAGGTACATGAACCTTTATCACCATTTACAATCAAACATGTTTTACATAATTTGGTGCCGTGACCAGGATTTAGGTCAATAAATAATCAATTAAAATTAAAATTAATTCATTAACCTAAAGAATCTGAGTTACTTCATTTTATTATTAAAAAAAAAATACACAACGTAGGTCCTTAATTTTTTTTTATTTTATCTTGACGATCGCTATAAAAATAATATCAAATCACAGCCAAATTTGATTTTTCCTATAAAGCCTCAGGATTTACCTAAATAGTTTATCAAATCACAGCCAAACTTAATATTCCTTACCTTAAATCTAATCACGTATAATTTGTTATTTGAATTTAAATTGTAATCTAAATTTTGTATTTGTGAATCGTAAAATGCACGAAACAGAAATAGAAATACCGTTAACATTTCGACAGCTGATTCTTTGAGTGATTCTTAAGTAACAGAAAAAAACCATACACATGTGCTTATAAAAACGGGAAGGTTAACGGGAGAATGTAGGCGTCGAACAGTCTGACCGCTGTACTTTTTACTTCAAACTTGAAATCAGTGCGAAATTATTCCTTGTTTATGTTTAGATTTTATATGTATTTCATATGTTTGTTTTTTTTTTGTTTTGTTTTAAGTTGTTCACTAATGATGGTATGTATGTGATTTTGATTATACTCTTATAAATTATCGCAGGTTATATTTTTTTTTAAACTGGTTTATATTGTGGGTTCGACTCCCAACAAAGAAATTAAAATTTTCAATAATTTATACTTGCAACGACGTTATTATATTGTTATATGACGTTGTTCGTAAACTCTTTTATTGTTAATAATCGATTGACTAGCCTATATAGATATAAATAGGATTGGGGCGTATAGTGGCGACATCTATGGCGCTACATAATAACTATTTTTATAAACGTTTCTTTAGTAGGGAATGTTATGACACATAATTGTAGGGGTCAGCGTTTTTTGAGCGCGAGCGACATCTATTTTTGTAAGATTGGTGTATTTCATTTTTTCTAATTAGATGAACATTGCTTTGCAGCACAGCGATAAATATTGTTGTCTATCTTTTATTATTTTCTTTTATGTGTCCTGATAAAATAAGTGTGTAACTATAATTCCTTGTTGTTCTAATTCCCTTAGCTTCTCCTCTACCTTTCCCCTATACGCAAATGGTACTGGATAAGGATATTTTATAAAGGGTTTATCATCGATCATTTTAATTTCATGTTCATATAAGTTAGTACAACCTAATTTATCAGAAAATACTCTTTTCCTTCTTATTAATACCTCTAAAAGCGCTTTTCCTTCTTTCTTATCAATATCTAATGAGTTTATATATTCTTCAAAATTAATTTCAGGACTTGAATTCGTTAAATTTATTGAATTACAGGACACAGATGTAGTGAAAATTTCCCTTTGTCTAAGTTTTGTTAAACTTAACAATATAGTTTCATTATTGAGACTACCGATTGAAAGTTTATTTTGATCTCCACAATAGATAATTACTTTATTTTCTATTAACCAATTATATCCCAAAATAATAGGTTTAATTAATTTTTCTACCACTAAACAAGGTGTATTCAATAAGAATCTTATTAGATGCGCGGGAGTTAAATACAAGAATAGAAAAGGAGGTTGAAAAACCACCAATTATTTCAGAAGTTTTACAACAATTTAATGGGGTCAATTATATATCTTCCTTAGATTTAAATAATGCTTATTTTCAAATTAGGTTGTCCGCTAATTGTACAAAGTATACTGGGTTTATATTTAACAATAAAAGCTATGTTTATTTGCGCTTACCACAAGGAATCTCGACCGCTGTCTCTGGATTCACTAGGGCCATGGATATCATATTAGGAAACGAGTTACGCGAATTTTGTACTAATTATCTTGATGATGTGGTTTGTTTTACAAAAGGAGATCTTCAATTACATATAGAACATTTAGACAAAGTATTAGAGAAGTTTGAAAGAGCGGGATTAACTTGCAATTTATCAAAATGTCAATTTCTAAAACAGAAGGTAAAGATGTTAGGTCACATTATATCATCTGAAGGTATAGAAATGGATGAGGACAAAATTAAATCTATAAAGGATTTTCCTACTCCAAGAAAGGTGAAACATCTTAGGGCTTTTCTCGGTCTGTGTAATTATTATAGGCGCTTCATAAATCAATACGGCGGCACGACAAAACCTTTGTGTGAGTTGTTAAAAAAGGGAGTAAAATGGCAGTGGGGCATTGATCAACAAAATCATTTTGATAATATAAAGGATTTATTTATTAAATCGGTAATATTAAAATATCCGGATCCTAGTAAAACTTTTTATCTTCAAACAGATAGTTCGGGAGTCGCACTGGGTGGTTGCTTATATCAGTTAGACGAAAATGGGTATCATCATGTGATAGGTTTTTGTAGCAAAGGGTTTACTGAAGCTGAATCTAAATGGACGGTCTCTGAACAGGAAATGTGGGCTATCATTTATTGCTTAAAAAAATTTGAAACCTATTTAAGAGGGGTCAAACTTATTATTAGGACTGATCATCATGCTCTTACATTCCTAAAAAGTTGGAAAATGCATTGTAATAGAGTCGTTAGATGGCTACTATTTTTGAATCAATTTGACTATACAATTGAATATATATCTGGGAAACAGAATATTGCGGCTGATATAATTTCACGCTATTCTTGTGATGCTAACACTGTACAAGAGGAAAGAACTAAATTTTTAGAGGTTGCTGTTTTTGAAAGTAAAAATAAAAATGACTTAAAAAAATATTTGAAAAATATTTCTCAACATCAAAGAAATGAAGCCAATTTGAATAAAATAATAAATAATTTAATATCAAAACCTGATCAAAAGGTACCTGTCAAATCAAATTCAGGGATTTATATATTATTTAATCAGATTTTATATGTTTCTGGTCCAAATGAAAGGGGTAAGAGAGTAGTCATACCAGAAAGGAAAGTAGATGAATTCATTTGGCATTACCATAAAGAATTAGGACATTCGGGGGTTAGTAAGATATTAAAAATATTAAAATCTAAATTTTATTGGCCATGTTTTAATAAACGAGTCAAAGATTTATTGAAATCATGTCACGATTGTCAATTAGCGAAGGTAAATAATTGTAATACGGTAGGGTCGTGCAAACCGGTTCTTAGTGAAAGAATAGGACAGAAGGTAATGGCAGACCTCTATGGACCTTTGCCAAAGGCGAGATCTGGATGTCAATACATATTTGTCATACAAGACACCTTTTCTAAATTTGTGAAGTTATATCCGCTTAAAAGGCCAACAGCAATTTCTGTATTATCCAAAATGGAAAATTTCAGTAAAATCATAAAACCTGAATGTGTAGTAACCGATAACGGATCACAGTTTCGCTCGGAAAAGTGGCAAAGGGGATTAGAAAATTTAGGTATGCGTTGTACTTTTCTTTCGGTATATAACCCTAGGCCGAACAGCACTGAACGTTTTCATAGAGAATTAGGGAATATCCTAAGGATTTATTGCAAAGATTCACATAAGAAATGGGCAAACATATTAGGAAATATCGAAGAATGTCACAATAATACTATTCATCAAAGTCATGGATATAGTCCAAATTTTCTTTTATATGGGGAAAATTATATATCTAAAATAGAAAATTCTGATTTACAGATAAATAGCGATGCTGAAACTTTGTTAAATGCTAGGATTAAGGCTGCTGAAAATTTGAAAATTAGTGCTTGTCGTCGTAGTAAATATTTTGACAAATATAACAGAATTGTAACATACAAGATAGGGCAACATGTAAAATTAAAAACTTATCCTAAGTCAGATGCAAGTAAGAAAGAGGCTGCTAAATTGTTTCTAAAGTATAGAGGGCCGTATGTAGTAGCTGCTAAACCCTATGAAAATAATTATACGTTGATTGACCCTATTTCTAAAGATATAATAGGAAACTTTAATACTTTTAATTTAGAGAGGTATTACATTAATAACACTTAAAGATTTTTAAGAAAGATTAACTTTATATTTCTTTTTTTTTGTTTTTTTTTTGCCTTCGTCATTAAATTTAGAATTTATTACTTTTCTTAGATTCACTTTTAAATAAATTTTGTTTTACCGTAATTTTGTAATTAAGTAATTTTAGATATTAGTTTTCTTTGTTTGTTTTGTTTGTTAAGATGTAGTGATAGTTTTGTATTTTTTTTTTGTCTTTCTGTTTCTATCTGCTGTTATATTTTTAGTTGTAAGCCTACTTTGTAAAGCTTCATGAAGAAAGCTTAGCCAAACCCCATCCAAGAGTAGACTAATTTATTTGAATCTGCTGAATAATAAACTACTCTATCGACGTACAATTTAATTAAATAAATATAAATTAAGTAATTTAATTACTAAAGATTATCTTCATATATACATATATAAGTATATATAATAAAATATAATAAATTAGGCTTTCTCTTAACCGGCATAGGGGTCGGGGATTTTCTACCTTTAGGTTAAAATTATTATTGTAATATTTTTTTTTTTGGGGAAAAACAAATGAATAAACAACTTGATTGAGAATAGTGGAGGGTATTCATTACATTTTTCTTTATAATTACCCCAAAATCATTTATTTACCACAAAATTAACCTATTTTTGTGTGTTTAAGGAGCCGACGTCGCGGAGAAGATCAACAAAAAAGGGATTAGGGTATGCGCCACAATATAGACTAATACACATATACACATGTATTTATTAATATATTTTACTATTTAAATGCCTTGTGTTGTTTTGGAATATTTAATATCACAATAAGTGTTGTATTAGAAAATTTGCTGCACTCAAGAAGTATGTCTTCTACATGAGTTGAAGCCACAACCCCTTGGACTTTGCAATTTTTGGGGCGCTCTGTAGAAATCACTTATTCATAAAGTGATCCTACAGGTATGTAAAATCATTCCAATATTTAATGTTGGCTAGAACTCGACAAAAGGGCACACAAGCTTCAATCTTTATCGGAGTTAAAGACACTTCAGTACAAAATTGTTTTCACAGGCCAGGTTAAACTGGCCGAGTTTCGTATATGAGTGCCTAAAAAAATTCTCTACGTCTAGCAGGAATATCAGTAACACGTATTCGAAACATTCAAACCTAAGGGTTGACACAAAATAGAAAACAAATATTATTGATTTAATTTGTTAGAGACTAACAACATCCTAAATCAATTTAAATTCAACATTTTGACATATTATTCTTGAGAGAGATCAGACATTTTGAGAGTATACAATTTAAAATTAGTAGTTTTCGAACGTTTAATCTCAACAATCTACAGATTTGTAAAAGATCATAAAAATAATGGGAATAATCAAATGCGATCTATTTATTTGTAAATCTTATTTATAACCGAAGGAGTTACATAACAAATAAATGAATAATTTAATAGTAATTACATAATTTTTTATCCAAAATAAGAAAAATTTTATTGGATAAATTATATAAAGTGTTATTGTTAGGATAACACAATTTTATGGATTTTTCTAAATAGAAAAATTCAGAATTTCTTTAGAAAATTTAAAAGTTCACATGATATAATTTCGCCAACCCTAACAAATCCGAGAGAAAACGCATTATACTGTGAATTTATGGTTTTTTGACATACACGTCGATTAACCCACACATGTAAATATTTGGAACAAAAAGTCGTGAAAACTCTTATCTTGGGTTCTAGTGGAGATTTTAACAAACGTTACTTGATTTTATCCCACGAACTGGGTGTTAGTTGAAAGTTCAGATGAAGAATTGTGTAGGATTTTAAGTCAGTTAATCGTGAGCTTTCGTCCGGAGACGACCAGTCCAATAGTAAAGACTTTAGAAAAATAGACATCAAAAGAGATCAAAAGGCAAATAATAAGTGAAATTTTTTTAAAGTTAAAACTTTTAAAAAAAAGGTGTGCCCTTTAAGTTGTAGTCAATCAAGATATTCCTACAATAACACAAAGGTATACAGTATAAATAATTTAATATTTTATTAATATTTTAGGAGCAAATACAACATGAGACCAGAGAAGATTCTCTTCAACTTTCTCTTTTGTTCATCTTTCGACTGGTTTTATAAATTAGGAGCTTAGGCCTGAAACGAATCTTAAAGTTTCAGGTAGGGTTTCTCTTTTCCTTTTATACAGTTTGAAGGAGTGAATTCCGACAGCAAACCGAAGAAGAGGGCATCGGCAACTACTGCAATTTTTGAATTACCATTTAGTGGAATAGGGGCGAGCTTTCGAAATCAAATTATTTACAAAAGTGTTTGTGATTGATTGAATGTGTGTAGAATTGTTATGTTATTTTGTTTGATGTGTATTGTTTCAACTGGGTGATTACAACCAGTTTAGCATTTAATTTGAAGCTTCATTTAGTGATTTTCAAACGAAATGTTTGAAAAGCTTAATACTACATGAAAATATTTAAAAACTAAATTATCCTGTCAAGAGCTCAACAACTATATAAAAATGTGTTTATTAGTAAATACATTATCGCCGAGAGATTATAAAATCTATAGGTGTTTTTATACCTTACTATTTTTCAAATTCGTGACTTTTAAATTTAGTCAAATCACCGAATTTCATGAAGTAACGGATAGAGATCAATATT
Organism: Apoda limacodes; assembly: GCA_946406115.1. Classification (NCBI taxonomy): domain Eukaryota; kingdom Metazoa; phylum Arthropoda; class Insecta; order Lepidoptera; family Limacodidae; genus Apoda; species Apoda limacodes. The sequence continues at coordinate 19,397,347 of OX291559.1, forward strand.
ATTTATAATTAATACCACCTTATAAACACATCAAATTAAATAATTTTGACAATGAGTGATTACGATTCTCTTGAGTACTAGTTTATTTTTACAACTAATTACTTCTAGAGTTGAGGGGAAATTTTAATATCTCGGTTTAACTTTTAAAAATATTTTTTTTGATGACATGCGTTTAGGAACTCAAACCCTCCCTCGTATCTGTCGGCTGTCCTGGAGGGAACTAGGCGGAACAGGGGGGGGACTATTTCTAATATCAGGACCATATTAGAAATCACTTTACAACATAGCTTCATCACCTAACTAGCTCAGCGTTCATTTTCGAGTTTATAGCTTCGGGAAATGATGTATGCCGGTTCTGGGAGACTCTTGGAGGAAGCCTTTGACCTGGTCAGCGTGTCGGAATCCAGTTTATGCTAGGCGTCATATAATTGTTTCCTACGTGGCTATGGAATTGGAAATGTTCGTCGCGGGCAGACGTTAGACTAGGTAAAAACAAAACTGTTCGAAATTTGCTTTCCAATATCGATATTAAGATATTCTATGTCTTAGGAGTCTAGTATGACTTAGAGGTCTAGGAAGTCTGCAGACTTTAGGAGATGAGCATGATTGTGTAACAAGTATTATTTTAGGAGGAGAATGAATAATCTATGTCTGAGTCCTAGTGTGATACCTATGAGATGATCTGGAAATCTGTTTTGATGGTTTGAAACTTATAACTTAGAGACTAGGGGAAATATGTCGCTAGGATGGTTTCGCAGGCCGAGCGCAGTTTCTAGCTCGGAAAGGTTTATGAGTATAAGGCGAGAAGGGAGCTCATAAAGTAGGGATTTTTTTAGAAAACTTTTCAGATAATAACAAACAATTTTACAAGTCTGAAAAGGTTTCAGGAACATACCGAAGGTTGTTTAGGTATTCTAAATTTACAGGAAGAAGATTGAATCTTTTTTTTTTGTTGTTATTTTTATTAATGAATATATTATATTTAATATATTTTAGAGACATAACTTTACACACACACGCGCTTTTCACTACATAAAATTTTGCGTCTACTGACAAAAAGATAGAACGTAATTTTGAAATGAGTAGGAAGTGAAAGTGGAAATTATAATCGAAATTTAAGAAGTGCGCGTATAATTGAAATCAAGAATTACAATTTTACCATGAGTTTTATTAAACTCTGGCATCTTCTGTGGAGACGCAGCTTCAACGGCGAAATATAAAGCTAAGTACTTAGTGATAATTTCTATATTTATTTTACTTAATTCTTTATTTCGCCATATACAATGTTTTCTTTATGTTTTTTTTTTTTAAAATTATAGGTACATGAACCTTTATCACCATTTACAATCAAACATGTTTTACATAATTTGGTGCCGTGACCAGGATTTAGGTCAATAAATAATCAATTAAAATTAAAATTAATTCATTAACCTAAAGAATCTGAGTTACTTCATTTTATTATTAAAAAAAAAATACACAACGTAGGTCCTTAATTTTTTTTTATTTTATCTTGACGATCGCTATAAAAATAATATCAAATCACAGCCAAATTTGATTTTTCCTATAAAGCCTCAGGATTTACCTAAATAGTTTATCAAATCACAGCCAAACTTAATATTCCTTACCTTAAATCTAATCACGTATAATTTGTTATTTGAATTTAAATTGTAATCTAAATTTTGTATTTGTGAATCGTAAAATGCACGAAACAGAAATAGAAATACCGTTAACATTTCGACAGCTGATTCTTTGAGTGATTCTTAAGTAACAGAAAAAAACCATACACATGTGCTTATAAAAACGGGAAGGTTAACGGGAGAATGTAGGCGTCGAACAGTCTGACCGCTGTACTTTTTACTTCAAACTTGAAATCAGTGCGAAATTATTCCTTGTTTATGTTTAGATTTTATATGTATTTCATATGTTTGTTTTTTTTTTGTTTTGTTTTAAGTTGTTCACTAATGATGGTATGTATGTGATTTTGATTATACTCTTATAAATTATCGCAGGTTATATTTTTTTTTAAACTGGTTTATATTGTGGGTTCGACTCCCAACAAAGAAATTAAAATTTTCAATAATTTATACTTGCAACGACGTTATTATATTGTTATATGACGTTGTTCGTAAACTCTTTTATTGTTAATAATCGATTGACTAGCCTATATAGATATAAATAGGATTGGGGCGTATAGTGGCGACATCTATGGCGCTACATAATAACTATTTTTATAAACGTTTCTTTAGTAGGGAATGTTATGACACATAATTGTAGGGGTCAGCGTTTTTTGAGCGCGAGCGACATCTATTTTTGTAAGATTGGTGTATTTCATTTTTTCTAATTAGATGAACATTGCTTTGCAGCACAGCGATAAATATTGTTGTCTATCTTTTATTATTTTCTTTTATGTGTCCTGATAAAATAAGTGTGTAACTATAATTCCTTGTTGTTCTAATTCCCTTAGCTTCTCCTCTACCTTTCCCCTATACGCAAATGGTACTGGATAAGGATATTTTATAAAGGGTTTATCATCGATCATTTTAATTTCATGTTCATATAAGTTAGTACAACCTAATTTATCAGAAAATACTCTTTTCCTTCTTATTAATACCTCTAAAAGCGCTTTTCCTTCTTTCTTATCAATATCTAATGAGTTTATATATTCTTCAAAATTAATTTCAGGACTTGAATTCGTTAAATTTATTGAATTACAGGACACAGATGTAGTGAAAATTTCCCTTTGTCTAAGTTTTGTTAAACTTAACAATATAGTTTCATTATTGAGACTACCGATTGAAAGTTTATTTTGATCTCCACAATAGATAATTACTTTATTTTCTATTAACCAATTATATCCCAAAATAATAGGTTTAATTAATTTTTCTACCACTAAACAAGGTGTATTCAATAAGAATCTTATTAGATGCGCGGGAGTTAAATACAAGAATAGAAAAGGAGGTTGAAAAACCACCAATTATTTCAGAAGTTTTACAACAATTTAATGGGGTCAATTATATATCTTCCTTAGATTTAAATAATGCTTATTTTCAAATTAGGTTGTCCGCTAATTGTACAAAGTATACTGGGTTTATATTTAACAATAAAAGCTATGTTTATTTGCGCTTACCACAAGGAATCTCGACCGCTGTCTCTGGATTCACTAGGGCCATGGATATCATATTAGGAAACGAGTTACGCGAATTTTGTACTAATTATCTTGATGATGTGGTTTGTTTTACAAAAGGAGATCTTCAATTACATATAGAACATTTAGACAAAGTATTAGAGAAGTTTGAAAGAGCGGGATTAACTTGCAATTTATCAAAATGTCAATTTCTAAAACAGAAGGTAAAGATGTTAGGTCACATTATATCATCTGAAGGTATAGAAATGGATGAGGACAAAATTAAATCTATAAAGGATTTTCCTACTCCAAGAAAGGTGAAACATCTTAGGGCTTTTCTCGGTCTGTGTAATTATTATAGGCGCTTCATAAATCAATACGGCGGCACGACAAAACCTTTGTGTGAGTTGTTAAAAAAGGGAGTAAAATGGCAGTGGGGCATTGATCAACAAAATCATTTTGATAATATAAAGGATTTATTTATTAAATCGGTAATATTAAAATATCCGGATCCTAGTAAAACTTTTTATCTTCAAACAGATAGTTCGGGAGTCGCACTGGGTGGTTGCTTATATCAGTTAGACGAAAATGGGTATCATCATGTGATAGGTTTTTGTAGCAAAGGGTTTACTGAAGCTGAATCTAAATGGACGGTCTCTGAACAGGAAATGTGGGCTATCATTTATTGCTTAAAAAAATTTGAAACCTATTTAAGAGGGGTCAAACTTATTATTAGGACTGATCATCATGCTCTTACATTCCTAAAAAGTTGGAAAATGCATTGTAATAGAGTCGTTAGATGGCTACTATTTTTGAATCAATTTGACTATACAATTGAATATATATCTGGGAAACAGAATATTGCGGCTGATATAATTTCACGCTATTCTTGTGATGCTAACACTGTACAAGAGGAAAGAACTAAATTTTTAGAGGTTGCTGTTTTTGAAAGTAAAAATAAAAATGACTTAAAAAAATATTTGAAAAATATTTCTCAACATCAAAGAAATGAAGCCAATTTGAATAAAATAATAAATAATTTAATATCAAAACCTGATCAAAAGGTACCTGTCAAATCAAATTCAGGGATTTATATATTATTTAATCAGATTTTATATGTTTCTGGTCCAAATGAAAGGGGTAAGAGAGTAGTCATACCAGAAAGGAAAGTAGATGAATTCATTTGGCATTACCATAAAGAATTAGGACATTCGGGGGTTAGTAAGATATTAAAAATATTAAAATCTAAATTTTATTGGCCATGTTTTAATAAACGAGTCAAAGATTTATTGAAATCATGTCACGATTGTCAATTAGCGAAGGTAAATAATTGTAATACGGTAGGGTCGTGCAAACCGGTTCTTAGTGAAAGAATAGGACAGAAGGTAATGGCAGACCTCTATGGACCTTTGCCAAAGGCGAGATCTGGATGTCAATACATATTTGTCATACAAGACACCTTTTCTAAATTTGTGAAGTTATATCCGCTTAAAAGGCCAACAGCAATTTCTGTATTATCCAAAATGGAAAATTTCAGTAAAATCATAAAACCTGAATGTGTAGTAACCGATAACGGATCACAGTTTCGCTCGGAAAAGTGGCAAAGGGGATTAGAAAATTTAGGTATGCGTTGTACTTTTCTTTCGGTATATAACCCTAGGCCGAACAGCACTGAACGTTTTCATAGAGAATTAGGGAATATCCTAAGGATTTATTGCAAAGATTCACATAAGAAATGGGCAAACATATTAGGAAATATCGAAGAATGTCACAATAATACTATTCATCAAAGTCATGGATATAGTCCAAATTTTCTTTTATATGGGGAAAATTATATATCTAAAATAGAAAATTCTGATTTACAGATAAATAGCGATGCTGAAACTTTGTTAAATGCTAGGATTAAGGCTGCTGAAAATTTGAAAATTAGTGCTTGTCGTCGTAGTAAATATTTTGACAAATATAACAGAATTGTAACATACAAGATAGGGCAACATGTAAAATTAAAAACTTATCCTAAGTCAGATGCAAGTAAGAAAGAGGCTGCTAAATTGTTTCTAAAGTATAGAGGGCCGTATGTAGTAGCTGCTAAACCCTATGAAAATAATTATACGTTGATTGACCCTATTTCTAAAGATATAATAGGAAACTTTAATACTTTTAATTTAGAGAGGTATTACATTAATAACACTTAAAGATTTTTAAGAAAGATTAACTTTATATTTCTTTTTTTTTGTTTTTTTTTTGCCTTCGTCATTAAATTTAGAATTTATTACTTTTCTTAGATTCACTTTTAAATAAATTTTGTTTTACCGTAATTTTGTAATTAAGTAATTTTAGATATTAGTTTTCTTTGTTTGTTTTGTTTGTTAAGATGTAGTGATAGTTTTGTATTTTTTTTTTGTCTTTCTGTTTCTATCTGCTGTTATATTTTTAGTTGTAAGCCTACTTTGTAAAGCTTCATGAAGAAAGCTTAGCCAAACCCCATCCAAGAGTAGACTAATTTATTTGAATCTGCTGAATAATAAACTACTCTATCGACGTACAATTTAATTAAATAAATATAAATTAAGTAATTTAATTACTAAAGATTATCTTCATATATACATATATAAGTATATATAATAAAATATAATAAATTAGGCTTTCTCTTAACCGGCATAGGGGTCGGGGATTTTCTACCTTTAGGTTAAAATTATTATTGTAATATTTTTTTTTTTGGGGAAAAACAAATGAATAAACAACTTGATTGAGAATAGTGGAGGGTATTCATTACATTTTTCTTTATAATTACCCCAAAATCATTTATTTACCACAAAATTAACCTATTTTTGTGTGTTTAAGGAGCCGACGTCGCGGAGAAGATCAACAAAAAAGGGATTAGGGTATGCGCCACAATATAGACTAATACACATATACACATGTATTTATTAATATATTTTACTATTTAAATGCCTTGTGTTGTTTTGGAATATTTAATATCACAATAAGTGTTGTATTAGAAAATTTGCTGCACTCAAGAAGTATGTCTTCTACATGAGTTGAAGCCACAACCCCTTGGACTTTGCAATTTTTGGGGCGCTCTGTAGAAATCACTTATTCATAAAGTGATCCTACAGGTATGTAAAATCATTCCAATATTTAATGTTGGCTAGAACTCGACAAAAGGGCACACAAGCTTCAATCTTTATCGGAGTTAAAGACACTTCAGTACAAAATTGTTTTCACAGGCCAGGTTAAACTGGCCGAGTTTCGTATATGAGTGCCTAAAAAAATTCTCTACGTCTAGCAGGAATATCAGTAACACGTATTCGAAACATTCAAACCTAAGGGTTGACACAAAATAGAAAACAAATATTATTGATTTAATTTGTTAGAGACTAACAACATCCTAAATCAATTTAAATTCAACATTTTGACATATTATTCTTGAGAGAGATCAGACATTTTGAGAGTATACAATTTAAAATTAGTAGTTTTCGAACGTTTAATCTCAACAATCTACAGATTTGTAAAAGATCATAAAAATAATGGGAATAATCAAATGCGATCTATTTATTTGTAAATCTTATTTATAACCGAAGGAGTTACATAACAAATAAATGAATAATTTAATAGTAATTACATAATTTTTTATCCAAAATAAGAAAAATTTTATTGGATAAATTATATAAAGTGTTGTTGTTAGGATAACACAATTTTATGGATTTTTCTAAATAGAAAAATTCAGAATTTCTTTAGAAAATTTAAAAGTTCACATGATATAATTTCGCCAACCCTAACAAATCCGAGAGAAAACGCATTATACTGTGAATTTATGGTTTTTTGACATACACGTCGATTAACCCACACATGTAAATATTTGGAACAAAAAGTCGTGAAAACTCTTATCTTGGGTTCTAGTGGAGATTTTAACAAACGTTACTTGATTTTATCCCACGAACTGGGTGTTAGTTGAAAGTTCAGATGAAGAATTGTGTAGGATTTTAAGTCAGTTAATCGTGAGCTTTCGTCCGGAGACGACCAGTCCAATAGTAAAGACTTTAGAAAAATAGACATCAAAAGAGATCAAAAGGCAAATAATAAGTGAAATTTTTTTAAAGTTAAAACTTTTAAAAAAAAGGTGTGCCCTTTAAGTTGTAGTCAATCAAGATATTCCTACAATAACACAAAGGTATACAGTATAAATAATTTAATATTTTATTAATATTTTAGGAGCAAATACAACATGAGACCAGAGAAGATTCTCTTCAACTTTCTCTTTTGTTCATCTTTCGACTGGTTTTATAAATTAGGAGCTTAGGCCTGAAACGAATCTTAAAGTTTCAGGTAGGGTTTCTCTTTTCCTTTTATACAGTTTGAAGGAGTGAATTCCGACAGCAAACCGAAGAAGAGGGCATCGGCAACTACTGCAATTTTTGAATTACCATTTAGTGGAATAGGGGCGAGCTTTCGAAATCAAATTATTTACAAAAGTGTTTGTGATTGATTGAATGTGTGTAGAATTGTTATGTTATTTTGTTTGATGTGTATTGTTTCAACTGGGTGATTACAACCAGTTTAGCATTTAATTTGAAGCTTCATTTAGTGATTTTCAAACGAAATGTTTGAAAAGCTTAATACTACATGAAAATATTTAAAAACTAAATTATCCTGTCAAGAGCTCAACAACTATATAAAAATGTGTTTATTAGTAAATACATTATCGCCGAGAGATTATAAAATCTATAGGTGTTTTTATACCTTACTATTTTTCATATTCGTGACTTTTAAATTTAGTCAAATCACCGAATTTCATGAAGTAACGGATAGAGATCAATATTATTTATAATTAATACCACCTTATAAACACATCAAATTAAATAATTTTGACAATGAGTGATTACGATTCTCTTGAGTACTAGTTTATTTTTACAACTAATTACTTCTAGAGTTGAGGGGAAATTTTAATATCTCGGTTTAACTTTTAAAAATATTTTTTTTGATGACATGCGTTTAGGAACTCAAACCCTCCCTCGTATCTGTCGGCTGTCCTGGAGGGAACTAGGCGGAACAGGGGGGGGACTATTTCTAATATCAGGACCATATTAGAAATCACTTTACAACATAGCTTCATCACCTAACTAGCTCAGCGTTCATTTTCGAGTTTATAGCTTCGGGAAATGATGTATGCCGGTTCTGGGAGACTCTTGGAGGAAGCCTTTGACCTGGTCAGCGTGTCGGAATCCAGTTTATGCTAGGCGTCATATAATTGTTTCCTACGTGGCTATGGAATTGGAAATGTTCGTCGCGGGCAGACGTTAGACTAGGTAAAAACAAAACTGTTCGAAATTTGCTTTCCAATATCGATATTAAGATATTCTATGTCTTAGGAGTCTAGTATGACTTAGAGGTCTAGGAAGTCTGCAGACTTTAGGAGATGAGCATGATTGTGTAACAAGTATTATTTTAGGAGGAGAATGAATAATCTATGTCTGAGTCCTAGTGTGATACCTATGAGATGATCTGGAAATCTGTTTTGATGGTTTGAAACTTATAACTTAGAGACTAGGGGAAATATGTCGCTAGGATGGTTTCGCAGGCCGAGCGCAGTTTCTAGCTCGGAAAGGTTTATGAGTATAAGGCGAGAAGGGAGCTCATAAAGTAGGGATTTTTTTAGAAAACTTTTCAGATAATAACAAACAATTTTACAAGTCTGAAAAGGTTTCAGGAACATACCGAAGGTTGTTTAGGTATTCTAAATTTACAGGAAGAAGATTGAATCTTTTTTTTTTGTTGTTATTTTTATTAATGAATATATTATATTTAATATATTTTAGAGACATAACTTTACACACACACGCGCTTTTCACTACATAAAATTTTGCGTCTACTGACAAAAAGATAGAACGTAATTTTGAAATGAGTAGGAAGTGAAAGTGGAAATTATAATCGAAATTTAAGAAGTGCGCGTATAATTGAAATCAAGAATTACAATTTTACCATGAGTTTTATTAAACTCTGGCATCTTCTGTGGAGACGCAGCTTCAACGGCGAAATATAAAGCTAAGTACTTAGTGATAATTTCTATATTTATTTTACTTAATTCTTTATTTCGCCATATACAATGTTTTCTTTATGTTTTTTTTTTTTTAAAATTATAGGTACATGAACCTTTATCACCATTTACAATCAAACATGTTTTACAGTATACCAGCAGTGGTGCTTAAACAATGTGCTCCTGAGTTGTGTCCTGAACTTACGCGACGCTTTGCGCTATTCTACCACACTAGCTAATTTCCATCTTTATGGAAGACTGCGAACGTGCACCATCGAATCCGATCCATCGAATTATAGGCCAATGGCTATTACCTCTTTCCTTTCCAAGGTGATGAAGCGTGTGATCAACAGCTTATAAGATATCTTGCAATACACGACCGGGTCAGCGACTGTCAATAGGCTTTTGCCATGGTCGCTCGACAGGTGACTGTCTACACTAGACTAGACATCTCACACACCAATACGCACTAGCCATTGAAAGTCAGGGGGTCATTGGCATTTAGCCTGGACACAGGACATTTATCGAAGTTGCCATTTTTGAATTCGAGGGCGGCTAGTTTTTTATCCGGCGGACGCATACGAGCCGTAGTTGACGGCAGTAGCTTTGATAGCATGAATATTAAAGCTGGTATCCCGCATGGCTCTGTGCTGTCTTCTGCGCTGTTTCTACTGCATATCAATCAGCAACATACATTGCCATGCAGGTATAGTTCGCGCCACGTAAGTTGAATTAAAATGGCGACCGTCTGCGCAGGTACAGTACGGACAAATGTACTAACGAACCAAAAATGTGTTACTGCGCAGGTTCAACTTACGTGGCGCGACTTATAACAGTACTGGTGACGCTTATTTCACGGACCGTGCAAACATCCCTCGTTCTGTTGTGAAGGAAAAGCGCGAAAAATTAGAGTCTAAAATAAAGACCACTCTGTCCAAGGTCCACGACACAAGTCTGCGCGTTCACCGGTAGGAGAACGCCATTTACTAGGGTCCTACGATTCCAAAACACACCCCTCGCCATTTCAAGAGCATTGGGATCCGTGGTGATGACATATCAAGCGATGTTCAGCACCTACTGAGATCGTTTGCAAGACAACATAAAGCAGGCGTCTGAAAAAATTGGAGTAATATCTCGGGTCAATATCTTGATGCTTATAAATCACAAGTCTGGCCACATTATGCCGTTATGCATGTAAAAACGAGTAAATTACTGATCGCTAAAATTCGCCCCTCGAATTTGCTCGCATATATCTTATATAAATAAATAAATTCCCTACACCCGACTACCGACCGTACGTTATAACTGACATAATTCTACGGGACCCAATGTACAAGACTACGTGACTAGCTGCCCGCTGCATCGAAGGACAGTTGTACCAAGCTAGCCCCGTCGACCAGTCACCACGCGCACTGAAGCGCCCCCGTCCCCGCTCGCCGAAGACGCACCGCGACAACGCGCGTGTTATAATACATACAATCCGAAGATTAAATACCACTACGCAACCCGCTGTTATTATTTACTTGTGTGTTAGCATCCATTTGGACCTATTTACCGAAGTCACCGCCGACGCGCCATCATCCCGACACATCCCGAGGACCGCTACACCCATCTCCGCCTCCGATTTGCGGAAACACTTGAAGGTCACACCAAGGTTAGGTCGGATCGTCCTGACGCCCGATTCTCCGTACAATTACTAAAAAGTCGAAATGAGATATCGCGTATACAGAGGTCAAGTTGTTAAAAATTACATCCAGGAAACTGTATTAATATTGTTAGTACATACCATCGGTGCATTAAGAGAAAATTCTCTATAATTTGAAAACGTTTAGACCTACTATAAAACCAACCAAATCATTATTTACTTTTATTAATTTGATTCTAATCGTGTTATAAAAAGTCATAAAAAGTGTGTATAAAATGTAATAATGTAATGTAATACTTGGTTTACCAGTAGATAATTTTAAAATCCTAAGCGTTAAATAAGTCGTTAGTAGTATTTGACACGCAATTTAAACAAAAAAAGGTGTACAATAGATTGACGAACACAAAAATCATACAAAACACTTACAATAAAAAAATCCAACTGCAAAATCATTAAGAAGTAAAAAGAAAAAACAAGTGAACCTAAACAGACCAAATATTTAACTATAAGCAGACGAAACTAAGCGGTACCCTCAGCCTATGGACGCTTGCAACACCTGGTGCATCACTTCGCGTTGCTGGCCCTTCAAATATCTAATAACTGCTTTCTTGAAGAATCCCATATTTATTAATTTATTAAACACTTTTTGTATACAGTTTTCTAACAAGACATCAAATCATAATTTAACACTTAGTGTACAAAGGCGCAAATTTGAAAAATAAACGCAAAATTAACATCAATAGACACAGCTAGACACCATGCATTGTGATAAACAATGACATTGTTTATTAGCGATCATAACTCGTGGCGGCCGGAAAGGGATTAAAACTATGGTTTGATCGGGAATGAACAGTGGATCTTTCGGAGGGTCAATTAAAATATACACAAAAAATTTGTTGACAAATTTTAAAGCGGTAGCCTTGTTTAGACGCCTTAATTTTATATAAACGTTGATAAACCAAACACAAAAAGGTTTTTCAAAACAGAGTAAGACATGTCTGATCTCCAGGAACAGACATCGGCAAAACCCGGATATGGAGTTAAAGATGCGGCTAGAATCTCAATAAAGGTCGCGGTGATAAGAAAAACAAGACATCAAATCATAATTTAATAACACTTAGTGTACAAAGGCGCAAATTTGAAAAATAAACGCAAAATTAACATCAATAGACACAGCTAGACACCATGCATTGTGATAAACAATGACATTATTTATGTCAATGACACTAAACTAGTGAATCAAAATTTTTCGAAATGATGCCCACGGCTACTTTCTTCCATCGCACCGCTCGCCATCGGCTGGGAATTCATTCTCACACTTTAGAACCTGAATGGTCGCGTACAGTGCGGTTTCTGAGAAACTTTCTCCCGCGAACGCTTAAGTTGTGGAATGAGCTCCCTGCCAAGGTTTTCTGCAAGGACTACAGTATGGAGTTCTTCAAGAAAGAAGTTATTAGATTTCTGAAGGGTCGGCAACGCGCAAGTGATACCCCTGGTGTTGCAAGCGTCCATAGGCTACGGTGACCGCTTACCATCAGGCGGACCGTAAGCTTGTTTGCTACCTTAGTGGTATAAAAAAAAAAGACAAATAATGCTTTTTCATGTTTTTTTAAAAATTGAAGATGAGAGTCTTATGTCTGTTGGCAAATTATTCCACTGCAATGCAGTTCTGACGGCAAAGGACTTACCAAAGTGAAAGTTCTTCCTTTGACCGTAAACACATATTTTGGCAGAAAAGATGGTTAAATTTGAAAAGCTCTCGTAGATATTGGGGGGCACTGGGGCTATTCAGGACATCGTACAGAAGAGATAACATATGAGTATTCCTGCGAAGTCGAATTGGGAGCCGCTTGAGTTGAGCACGATACTCAGAAACATGATCATATTTTCGCAATCCGAAAATAACTCGAATGCAGAGATTTTGGAGACGTTCTAGTTTATCCAGTAGCTCCTCAGTAATGTCAAGATAACTTGCATCTGCGTAATCAAGTAAAGGAAGCAGTAAGGACTGCGCCAACTTAACCTTAGTTCGAGATGGCCGAAAGTTGTGCAGACGTTTAAGTGAATGCAGAGAGGCGTATAAGTGAGAAGGAAGAGATTCTATGCGTATGCGGCTTAAATTGGCGATTGGATACACAGAAGATTATGTATCAGCCTTACCATAAAAACAATCCTACTTACGAAACGTTTTATGCAATAAATAACAAAGGCCTCGAACTCGTGATTTCTGGTCAGTCAACCTAATTTTTGTTTGTCCTATACTGTAGCATCTATTAGCCGTACCGTCATTTATTTATTTACTGTTTGCATACATTTATAAACTTACGGGTTTGCACCCAAACGTTTACAAACTAAGATTAACCTAAATTTAAATTTAATACACTTAAACCAACAAATATACTATAATCCTATCATCTATGTTTCAACACTGGAACTTGATCCTAATTGGTGTTGTATCGATGAAGTAGCCATATATCGTGAGTCTATAGTTTTTATATTACGAACTACTCTGTTACTCCGTAGTCCTACTTACCCCAACTGACCTTATTTGGCATTTTGATTAGAAATAAAAAACCACGTGCTTCACTATAGAAATAGATAACAAGGACCTTGTAAGATGTTTCCTCGCCCAGGTAAATACTTTTTATCTGTTTAAAATGTATTAATCAGTACTTATTAGATATTAGCAGTATTAACAGATTAAGACATGTGGCGATCAGTCGTGTTGCTTGGAGCGCTAGCTACAATAATCAAGGGGCAATCTACATCTGTGAGTCCGTGTAAGTGTTCTATTCAATCGTCTGTAGAGGATTATGGATATGGTAGCTAGTTATAGAAAAACAAGTGAAAACAAAAATAAAAAAAAACCCTTACCAATTCTGTTCGTTATTGAGAAGTTGTCAACGGGACTACCTTTAGAAATTGTAATATGGTGCTTTAGTCCAAAATTTCTTTGGTTATTCTTACATTAATATCGCAACGAACTCATTGTGTCTAAACACGATTTATCTGTTGTAATCTACAAACTGTCCTGGTTGGAGCATTAGATGAAGGTGGTTGTATTAGTTTAGTGTCGACATATATCCGTTGTGAGGTTTATATCCAGTCGATCGTTCGATTGTAGTAATTAAGTTAATTAACATGTGTGTCATTAAAATCGGTCAAGTGCGATTCGGACTAGCGCACCGTTGGTTACGTACTTCTATCAACGTAATTTACAAACAAAAACAAAAAGTGTCCCGCTAAGCGGTCACCCATCTAATCACTGACCAAGCCCAACGTTGCTTAACTTCGAATATCATTTCCACTAAACAAATGTGTAACTGTTTCTATTAATTATATAGATGGGCTATCGTAAAAGCAGTAAACACATACAAGCTTCTATCTTGCAGTGATTAAAGTGGGTGTGAGCTCAAAATTATAAAAACAAATAATAAAAACCAGCGAAGTGTGAGATGGGACCGAACCATTTACCAATTTATATCTAGACACGTGGTAGCGTGCCAAGCCAAACCATTTGGAGCCACTTTTGACCCCCTCATAACTCAAAAAGTATTTCAAATAATCGTGTCAAATTTGGCTCATATATTGAGACCTGCGAGATACATATGTGCTCCAAATTTCATAAGCACATCTCAAACGGTTATTTAGATATTAACGTTCAGAAATCGTTATTTTTATCACTGACTGATCAAAACTCTAACCCAGTTCCAGATGACCTAGAAAGTTCAAATTTGGTATGCAGATAGGTAATTAGGTGAATACAAAAGAATAAATCAGAAACTGGTAAATTATCACTTTATTATAATTTTTCACTTAACTTTTAAGCGGGCGCGCGGTCATTTATAACGGCAGCGGACGCGCGTAACCTTAATGACCGTCAAGGTCATTAAGAATTAAAAAGACAAATTATTGAATTATTTGAATAACAATGTACTTGAATACATTCCCTTTAGATAGATAAAAAAAAATATTTGGCAGAAAACCTACAAAAAATTATAGTGAAGCACTTTTACGAAGCGAATCTTCAACGACGTCAGGCGCGCGTTTACTTTGCAAAACCTACGCAGCATGCACAACGTAAGATATAATGACCCGTCACACGGGCGCTGTCTTCTTCGATGTAGCGAAAGCTTTCGACAAAGTCTGGCACAACGGTTTAATTTTTAAACTGTACAACTTTCAGTTGCCAGATCGTCTCGTGCTCATCATACGAGACTATTTGTCGAATCGTAGCTTTCGCTACAAAGTCGAAGGCACTCTCTCTTCCCCCCGTCGCATAGAAGCAGGAGTCCCGCAAGGGTCCGTGCTCGCCCCCATCTTCTACCTTCTGTACACTAACGATATCCCTAAAACGATAGGTACCAATCTAGCCCTCTTTGCGGACGATACCGCTCTCTATACCACAGATAGGCAAGTGAGTCGAATCACTGAGAGACTCCAACCCGCTATCACCGCCCTAGGCGAGTGGTTTCGGAAATGGAGAATCGAGGTGAATCCCGACAAAAGCTCTGCCGTCTTCTTTACCTTAGGCCGCCCTCCGCGGCCTCCTCCCCTTTCTCTTTTCGGTCGTGCCATTCCCTGGCAAAATAAGACCAAATATCTCGGTGTGACCATGGATAGTCGTTTGAACTTCCAAGCTCACACCAAAATAGTCAGAGACCGAGCCGCTTTTGTCCTCAGTCGTCTCTATCCCATGATAGGCAAGTATAGTAAGATGTCGCTTAGAAATAAGCTAAATCTTTACACAACTTGTATCCGCCCCATACTAGCTTATGCTAGCGTAGTCTTTGCACTGTCCAAGCGCAATCTCCACAAACTCCAGACCCTCCAAAACCGCTTTCTCAGAGCGGCCTCTGGAGCCTCTTGGTATGTTCGCAATGCGAACCTACACAGAGACTTCGAACTTCCCACGATTCCCCAATACTTTAAAGACTTGGCAGTCCGCTTTTTCGAGCGTACGCAAAATCACCCGAATCGATTTATTGTGCAATCCACAACGTATCGTCCCCCCGATCGACCCGGTCACGGTGGTAAAACTATTGTTAGGCGGCCTCGGCACGTACTAACGTCCCCAGATGACGATCTCGCTGTCCGGATAGCGAGATTAGTCTCTACGACCTCCCCGAATAGGGCCTCCCTCCAAACACGACGCCGACGTCCCCGGGTTCGTCGGCGCCCACAAGGATACACTAGGTATCAAAGAGTGCCGGGGCGCTTCTCGCCCCCACTCAATCGCAATCGTACCCGCGTAACGGGGAACTCCCCTCCTGGCGGTGACTCACCTTCGGGTTCGAGACTCACGCCGGTCGAAGGGACGCCCCCGAGAGCGACAACCCAAGCCGAGGCTTCCCCCGCGTGGAGCCCTTGAGCGTTGGGCGCTATATGGGCTGAGGCTCCTTCAGGGTCTCGCCCCAAAAGTCCGGTGAAGCAGTAATGGCTGTAACAGCCAACTGCATAGTCAGCTCAGAAAAAAAGAGGCTACTAATATTGGGAAACATGAGTGATGATAATATATG
Organism: Apoda limacodes; assembly: GCA_946406115.1. Lineage (NCBI taxonomy): Eukaryota > Metazoa > Arthropoda > Insecta > Lepidoptera > Limacodidae > Apoda > Apoda limacodes. The sequence continues at coordinate 19,413,672 of OX291559.1, forward strand.
AATTTATAACCGAAAATAGGGTAAGGGTCGATTCGACATCGCGCGACCGCCTAAAGGTTAAAAAAAACCGCCCTGGACCGCACAACACCTCTTTGTGCCCTGTCTAGACAGCCGAGTATTACACTATGCCAGGATTGTCAAGTGAATGGGGCGTTACATAAGTACCTTTGCGTTGCAGTTGGAAGTTGTATGAAAAGGCAAATATTTGGCAGTTCTCGACATTTGTGTTGGTTTCAACAATGATGTATGCAAGTATGGGACACGAAGCATACGAAGTATGAGTGACGTGACCCTAAATGTAACACGGGAGCGTTACGAAGTGATATAATATGTAGTGACGTCGTGTTGTTCACGTCGAGTAACCGCCTAAAGGTTTGATTCTATTAGGAACACTTAACTTATACTTACAAAAACTTTTTTCTTTTTATAAATAAATAAATAAATATATTTGGACATTGCACACAGCGCCGTCTGGTCCCAAAGTAAGCAAAGCTTGTGTTATGGGTACCAGACAATGGATACAAGTACATATATTACTTCTTTTTTGTAAATACATACATATCGTACATAATTACACCCAGACTCACGACAAACACAAATGTTCATTACATAAATGTTTGTACTGTGCGGGAATCGAACCCACACCCTCTGCGCAGCAGTCACCCTGGCCACACTACCAACTAGGCTGAGGGAGTCATAATATTATATTATAACTAAGAGTATAGTCGACTTTCGTATTAATACGTTATTAACTGGGATTTAGTATTAATTATTGTTTCAATGTTATCCTAAGTTATAAGAAGAAATGATATTTTATGTTTTTATAAATAAATTTCAGGACTGACCATTGAACTTGGCACCCATTTAGATCTCACTTCTTTTGTCGTTGAAGTCAACATCCAAGGCAAAATCATAATATTGAACTTGGCTCTCATTTCACATTTATTTTTTTGATGGGATAACTGTTACAGCGCCATCAGCTATTACTACAATAACAGTTTTGTTTGTTGGAAACGATATTCAAAGTTAAGCGATGTCAGGCTTGGTCAGTAATTGGATGGGTGACCACTTAGTGACACACTTTTTGTTTGTGTTTGTTACGTAAACAGTGATAGTGATAGTAATAGGTTCGGAACCCTCGGTACGCGAGTCAGACTCGCACTTTGCCGGGTTTTTAAAGATTATTTTAAATATTTGCGACATTCATTGTTAGATGATATGATATAAATATAATATATATAATAGGTACGAACTCATCAATGAAATTATGTAATATAAAATTCTATACAAAATATAACAAAAAAAATATTCTTAAATTATGTTATGAATTAACATTGTTACTCATAAGTAAATTACTGATTTGAAAACAAACACATAGAAACACAAAATAATCATTTACCTATGAGATAGGGATAGTATATCTCTAAACTACGTCATATTATGTTATCTTTGTCTAAACGTTCTTCGCAATAAATTTGTATAATAGTAATTGCGTAAAACTTATTGTATATATACGTATATTGTATATATACAAAAAACGAAAAAACCAGCGGGACTTTATTTTCCATAAATTATGTTTGTGGCGATTTCATGTAAGTATGTACTCGTCGAATCTCTTCTTTGTCGCAACAATTATAAATTTTAACAAGCGAACGATGCGCGGCACGCTACTTACACAGTACCCAGGCGCATTGGCGGTCGGTCGGAGCGGTCGCCTGCGAAATAGCGGTGGGGTGGCACCGCCCTGGACCGCACAACACCTCTTCGTGCCCTGTCTAGACAGCCGAGTATTACACTATGCCAGGATTGTCAAGTGAATGGGGCGTTACATAAGTACCTTTGCGTTGCAGTTGGAAGTTGTATGAAAAGGCAAATATTTGGCAGTTCTCGACATTTGTGTTGGTTTCAACAATGATGTATGCAAGTATGGGACACGAAGCATACGAAGTATGAGTGACGTGACCCTAAATGTAACACGGGAGCGTTACGAAGTGATATAATATGTAGTGACGTCGTGTTGTTCACGTCGAGTAAGCGTTAATCTCTTGATGTTTCAGGAGCGCGACCATAACGTCGTGTTGTACACGTCGAATATAAACGTTTATCGCTAGATGTTTCAGTTGTGCGACCATAAAGTCGTATTATGAACGTTACGTAAACGTTTCTAAGACAGGTTTTAAGGACGTTATAAGGTGGTATCAGCCATAACGTTTATTGGACTAGGCGTTAGTCGTGTAAATGTTTCGGTTACATAAATGGTTTACGTAAGACGTTAGTCAAAGTCCCCCTAAATTATGCCCCGCCTGCTCATAGTTAAATATATGGTATGTTTAATGTGCACTTGGTTATTTATTTTTAGTTCTTAATGTTTTTGCAGTCGGGTTTTTTTTTGTATCAAATAAGTTTTTAGTTCCATTTTTTTTTCTTTTTTTTTGTCTCCCACTTGACTATTTTATTGTAAGTGTTTTATATTTTCGAAATCGATTCTTTAAGCAAATTCTTTTGATAAACCTAAACCCCCACTACAGGGTTTTGAAAAAAATGAAAGCGTAGTAAATCCGCCATTTTAATTTTTTTGTCGTCACCTATCTAAGAACATTTGGGCTATCAAGACAAATCTAACGATACCCTTATAATAAAAATCCATCCAGCCGGTTGGAAGATACGAGGTAATAAAGTAATTTACAAACATACCTTGTATATGCGTCTTCCATGGCAGTCTGATAAAAAAATATTGCATCAAGAATTGAATTTCACAGAAATAGCTAATAGCGAAACAAATTAACAATAACCTTAGTTTTTTGATAATGTTGGTATTTAAAGTTTTTCTTTTTCGTGGCACTATCAACAACAACCAATTAAAGTATTCCCTACCCAGGTTGACGTGCTATTGATGTCGATAGTTGAAGGAAGAATGACGTTTCCTGACTTAAATATAACTACTAGGTATCCTTAGAAGGTACATAAGCATCTCAAAACGACCATTATCCAACACTATCGTCGTAAACAAACGTCTATGTAACTTTTTCACGACGACTTAAAGACATCTTAGTAATGACAACATAACGGTACTGTTTTAAATTTCCGGTTGGTCCAATAGGATTGGTTAAGATTGGAAATAAAGACGCATTTTTAAACGTATATAAAATGCGAATTAGACCCATATTCAAAATATGTCTTTACAACCAATCTTATATGACCAACCGGAATTGTAAAACGTTTACAATTGTACAACGTTCATTTACTAGTTTGGTAGTAACTTAGTACAAATACGCGTGTTAGATTTTGACGGTATATAGATATGATAATGTAGGTAGGTATTTTGATGATAGGATGTATAAATCAAAGTCTAAAGTAAATATCACAACTTTTATGAGATATAAAGTATCTACTTATTAAATCCAAGTTTCGAGTAGAAGCACAATAAGCCTTTAAGTATCTAAGATTCGTAAGCTATTCACAAACTGCAAGAAGAATAAGTGTTACTTAAGGACCTTATTGACCGGTCCAGCAAAATGCCACAAACAGCTAAAACTCTCAGCTAGGTATTACATACCTAATGTTAATTTAACATTTATATTATAACAATTATACATAATTAAAAACACACAATAAAATATAATCTTCTACAAACAAGTTACATAATCAATTGTACTTAACTGAAATGATTTTCAATACTGAATTCCCATTCAGTTTCGGCAGCGTAACGACCTGATGCTACCAGTGCGGCGGACTAAACATGCATGCCGTTGGAGGGATAGACAGTGCCATGTATAGGTGACTTATCTGTCCATCCCACCCATCACCAGCAACGCGGGTGTCGTTTCCGTCCTTACTTGACGAAAAAACCACGTGCTAACGCAGCCGCGTGTCTGCACTATTTCAAATCAGTGTCTATTTTACTTTAACATATTATAATATTATTATTTAATTATTACCTTATTAACATACATTTTACAGTTGATAACTATAACACGCGCAATTAATACCCCTGGTGTTGCAAGCATCCATAAGCTACGGTTACTGCTTACCATCGGGCGGACCGTAATTGTGTTTGCCACCTTAGTTGTATAAAAAAAAAAGTTACTGCATCAGAAGCACTGTTGCGGCAATGGGCTCGCCCCCAGTCACGCAGGACTAAAGTGGTTGATGAAAAGAGACTTTCGACCAGATTCTTATGTGGTTGTGTGTCCAGCCGCTGGTAACCTCCTTCTAGGGACAAAACTGTAAAGAATGAGCTCCCTGCCAAGGTTTTGTCTAAGGACTACAGTATAGGGTTCTTCAAGAAAGAAGTTATTGGATTTTTGAAGGGTGGGTCGACAACTCGCGATTAATGCCCCTGTTGTTACAAGTGTCCATAGGCCACGGTGCAATCATGCGGACCGTGTGCTTGTTTGCCACCTTAGTGGTATATATATATATATATATATATATATATATATATATCTAAAAGATATACATACAAACATAAGTAGTTGAGGTATTAATCCAGTTAGAAATTTTCAGGTTTGGACTATGAAGGTGCATTACCTATTAACACGTATATTGAAGGGTGTATCACTCCGCCCTGCTTAGTACCGCAGCTGCAGGATGCTGTGCTCAACATTATCTTCAGAGCTCGTAAGTACATCTTCTTCATCTAAATCAGTTTAACTCTCAGAGTAGGTAACTGGTTTCAACTTCGATAATGTCAACTCTAAATTATCTCTCAACTGGGACATAGTGGGTAGCACCGAAAATGAGCACATAAAACAGAAACACTACACGTTTTTTTGTTACATCTCCATCTTTATCAAACTCGAATCTCGCTAAGGATAAGAGTCAAAGTAGAAGTAAGAGAGCACAGCGTGACCAATACGTGACCTGACGTCGTACCGTGAATTATTCCACGGTCTCATACTAAACCTAAGGGGGTGCCGATAATCAGTAAAAATGACTACAGCTACCCACCCTAAATTCGGTTATCTGTGTAGAATTTTAACGGCAACTCCTTAGTTATAGAAAAAAGTCTCACACTTGACGTTTTCAAGTTGTCTATGTCCTTACCCGGGACGCAATATATATCCATGCCAAATTTCATCTTAATCGGTAAAGCGGTTTAAGCATGAAGTGGTAAGACAGAGTTACTTTCGCCTTTTTATTATTACTAGCTATTGCCCGCAGTTCCATCCGTCCTTAATTCGGTTATCGGTGTAGGATTTCACCGGCAACTCCTCAATTATAGAACAAAAATCGACTCATATTTGACGTTTTCAAATAGCCTATGTCCCTTCTACGGGACTCAAACTATCTCTATGCCAAATTTGCCCTTGGTTCCACCCTCCCTAAATTTCACTTATCGGGGTAGAATTTCAACGGCAACTCCTGAATTATACAACAGAAGCAGACTTACGCTTGACGGTTTTAAGTAGCCTATGTCCTTTCTCAGGACTCAAACCACTCCATGTCAAATTTCATAGTAATCGGTACAGCAGTTAAAGCGTGAAGAGGTAATAGACAGACAGAGACATTCGCATTTATAATATTAGTATGGATAAAGAGTGGGAGCTGGATCCTGGTAAATGTTACAGTATACGTCGTGTACCTTTTCAGCTCGCACAATGGTAGCCATGAGGACCTTAGCCACAGCTTACTTGGCCGTTGGTCCCGTTGTGATTCCTATAAACTATGACCTAGGGGAGCATTCTGTGACCTGCAACTTCCTTGAAAATACGTACTGTCCAGTACTTCAGGACGAAGTTGTCATGTACAGGCTGAGCTTCTACATTGAATCCTTCTTTCCAGCGGTAATATTTTTTTGAGTATTAATATCTTTCTTTGTAACTAAATGGTCGTTTTAAGGGTTTCATAGCCAAGAATAATTAGCGGAACTCTATTACTAAGACTTCGCTGTCCGCCGTGTCACCAGGCTGTATCTCATGAACCGTGATAGTTAGACAGTTGAAATTTTCACAGAAGATGTACGTCTGTTGCCGTTATAACAACAAATACTAATAAATAGAATAAAATACAACAAACGTGATTCTTTTGCTCGTTTTTGCTCGATATTGATAACGGCAACTGGTAGACGCTTAAAATATTCACAGAACATTTAGTTATATATTCACTTTTAAAACAAATAATTAAATTGAAATAAAAAAATTATATTTAAGGGGGGTTCCCATACAACAAACGTGATTTTTTTGCCGTATTTATAGATAATGGTATGGAACCCTTCATGCGCGAGTCCAACTCGTACTTAACCGATTTTTATAACTTTGCACGTTACCTCACATCAAAATTTCATTGCGGACGGCTAAGCATAATTTATGCAAATATAGTTTATGGACACCCACTTTTATGGCGGACAGAAAATTAGAAAAGTATTCATATTTTTTTAATACTTTTTACTTTCCTATGTCTTCGTAGATTAGATGGACCGATGATCTCAAAAAGGTGGCCGGAAGTAGCTGATGAGATGGATTCTGTAGACTGATGGCAATACTATAAAAGACAACCAAGTGGAAAAGAAAAAAATAATCTTTTTTCACGTATTAAACTACATATTGCCTGTGCCGTTGTTTGTCAAGCTACTACAACGGCACAGGTCTCTCCTCAGAGGAAAGAGGCTTAGGCTTTATTTCACCTCGGTGGCCCAGTTAATCGAATCTAAAGTGAAAAGTTACGTCGTGGTTTCAAATATTAAAAACCGGCTAAGTGCATGTGATAAATGTCGAACGTACCTATGAGATAAGGATACCGTTACCGTGTTTACCATTTAACTATGGAACCCTTAAACACGGGTTGAATCCCTACAACCAAGTTTAACTTTGATCCCATAACAAGAGGATGTCATATACCGTCATGAATGCCCGCTGACCATTCATCGAACAGTGCCACGCTCCGTCGTCGTGCGTGACTCCATTGCTATTTACTCTTTGCTTTAAGTTCGATTATAATAAAATTATTTCAGGTGCAGTTTCAATTTTTGACACAAAAACATAAAAGTATATTTTTTTTAAAACTTTTGTAGACCATTTTTTAACCACTTAGTAGCAAGCAAGCTTGATGGTGAGTGGAAGCCTATGTGGACGCTTGTAACACCAGGGACATAAGTGGCGTTTTGCCGACTTTTCAAAAACCTTATCACTTCTTTCTTGAAGAGCCACATACGTATTCAGGTTGAGATACAACAAGCTAAACAAATAAGCGTTTGCGAGAGAACTTTTTAGATTCTAAGCTGTGATGATAAAATTAAAAAAGTCGTAGACATGATTTAGCTATTCAATATATCAGCAAAATCAAAATTTTCATCCATTTTCAGGGATCCGGAGCAACGGTTGAGTTCCGCGTGGAAGACCAGGACAATTTGCCGGCATTATGCGTTAGGATGATAGCGCAAATAGCTCCACCAGTCAGCGGGAGTTCCGGCAACGTTACGCATATAGGAAATGAGGCTGATGCAAAATTATGAGATTATGACATTGCTTAGACAAGGATATTGAATTTTTCGACTTAGTTCTGTAATAGAAGTGCCTACATTGTCCTAAAAATATATCATATTATACTTATTTATTACTAGCTTATTCTTAACTTCACCGGTGTGGTTTTTTTAAAAAAAGCCTTCAAATGTTTCTGCTTTTAACTACAAAAATATTAGAAGTGTCATACAATATTTTTTCCCTATTTTGCCCTTTAGGCTATATACCAAATTATATTAAGTATATAAAGCTTGAAAAACTGACCGACTTCCATACACGTTTCTTAGCCCCATTTTACCCCCTTAGCCTTGCTTTAACGTTAAGACATAACCTTTATTACGTAATCATCATTAGGTACTAGCCGCACTACTGGCGTTGCTGTTTACGAAAGACGGCACAACCAGACATTCAAATTTTTATAGTACAATCGTAAACAAAAATACTTATTATACTAATCGTGCCGGGCCATAGAATAAGTAATAGTAGCACCTACAGAAAAGTCACTAAAAATCAAACTTTGAAGCTACTCCGTGTATGTTGTGTACCCAGGTTGTTGTTGTACACCTACAATATTTGTTGCTTATCGAAATCTACACCAGAGCGGTTTCTATTTCTTTTTTGATCCAACTTTTTTTGGTGGAACCCCACCTCAGCAGTTACAAAGTTAATCGACAATAATTTTATTTTAAGACTCATGATACCTTTTTATAACATGTTGTAAGGCAAAGTGGCTCACCCTCCATCACGTTAAGATTTAAATATCTGGTGAAACTTCTACTACTTACTATCATTTTTACCAACACAGCAACACTAAAGCTACTTGACAATAGATGGCGTTGTTAAAATAAAACGAGCAAAGCTCGGTCAACAGAACATTCGAATTTTTGTTTTAGAGAGGTTAAATCTTAATATACTCCAACACAGATAAGGTTCATAGAAAAAAATCCAAAGTGACTGCCAGTTTTCTAAGACAATAGGGCCTTATTCGTGGAACCCATGTGACCCTTTTACGGAACCCCAGGGTTCCATTCGGGAACCGCTGATCTACACGAACCAACACGAACTATATTGCTCACAAAACGAAACTGCCGGAGAGCGCTTGTAACTGATTTGTGTAATCGCGTGCCATGCTCTAGTTCGTGACAAGGTTACTGCGCCTAAAATTCATAGTTGTTTAAGACATATTTTGTTAGGTACTAAATCTTATAAAAGTATGTAACTTACATCTGACCAATTTCTTTCATTTATGTGTCATTATTGCCCGCTAAAAATAGGTTGATAGGTACCTAAGTACTTGTCTATACAACCCCAGAAACCCATATTGTAAACCTTAGAGAAAACCAGTTTTTACTTATAATACTATTTCGGTACGTATAATATTTATAAATTACTATACAAATATCAAGACAAATATTGACCGTGTGTATTACTATACAAATATCAAGACAAATATTGACCGTGTGGTAAATACCTTAGAAGCTCTAAAGGCTTCAAGCTTCTATCATCAATCATGACTGTATGTGTGCCTACAGGGCTTAAGGATCCGAATAATATGTCTTCATAAGTTCTCGTTATCTGTAGTAAGGAAATAAATACATTCTTAAGGAAATACTTTTGTCTAAGTATTTATGTAAGAATTTATATATATAGTTACGTTATTATTCTTTTCTCAAACTTGCTACGATATGCGACCATATCTTGCACAAGCTTCTTTGAGATAAATCGTATTTGCAGTACAGTATCAGAGAGCGGCTCGTAATGTTTTAGCCGGCCGTTTGAGCACTCGAGCGGTCGAATATGTAATTTAAACTTTTTTAAACCCGATCTTTGGTAACTAAAGAGATAAATCATTAAGTTTTATTTAAATTTTGAACTGGCACAAAAAGAATGCGTTATTAAATTAATTTAAAAATTAATTTAATCACGTTCGTTGTATGTGATTATACAACTAACGTGATTAAATATTTATTTTATTCTGTTTTTTTTAGTATTTCTATAACATAGCGGCAACAAAAATACATATTCTGTTAAAAATTCAATTGCCTTACTATCACGGTTCATGAGATACAGCCTGGTGACAGACGAACGGACGGACAGCGAAGTCTTAGTAATAGGTTCCGCTAATTACCCTTTGGGCACGAAACCCTAAAAAAGTAAACAAAATAAAATTGACATTTGACTAGTTCAATTGGCGGTAAAATTACCTAAATTATTTTTTTATTATTGTCAATACAGTTGTGAATATAATTAGTTTTTTAAATAGACATGTACGTTATAGCTTTAATATATACACATGTTTAAGAAAAGCACTATACGAGCCTTGATACAAGATCGGCCGGTTATTCGACGCTAGTGGTGGTGGCCGACTAAGTTTATTTATTTATGAACCCAAACGAGCCGCGTGTACCTAGTCGATATCATGCTAAAATCGTTTAATTCTTGGACCAGAGGGATGCCTGATACATGAAGTCCCAGCCTTACATGTTAAATTAACGAACTGTCATGAATCCGAATTCCGAATCAGTCTGACTGACGCTGCGTCTGTCCAATAAACTGTCATGGATTTATCCGACAGTAGGATTTCCAGTTGGAAACTTAATTTCGACTTTGTCATCATGACGACGACGCAACACGGAAATGGATTGAGTATTAAGTTAATGTTCGAGTTTTCGAAGTCTATTTATATTTTTTACTAGCTGACCCGGCGAACGTTGTTTCTTTTTTTAAAACAACTGCCGCACCAACCTATTGTGAAGGGGTTGTACTAATCTAAGATCTAAGAAATCTAAGAAACCTTCCCCGGCGTGTGCATTACAACTTACCAAAATTTCATTACAATCGGTTTACCATTATTGCGCGCGTCCGACTCGCACTTAACCGTATCTATGTATGTATCTTCACCGTTTTATTTCCTAACCCAGAATAACCAGTGGCTGGATATACACCCACATGCATACAGATGGGAAAATTTCATATTTTTTTTTAACCGTTGAAATTTTTCGGAAAAAATCTGTGTAACAAATTTCAAGTGTAAGGTGAAAAAAATATATATTTAGTGTAGCTAATAATATTTGATAACATTTGGCTCTGCATGCTCAATTATATAGATAGGCTAATTGGCGTGGTGTGATATCATAAGTAAGAAGACTAGGATAGACTGCGTGCCTTTTATGCATCGTATCCGTGGAGCAGCTTTGCTTTACATCAGAAGGTCTCAGCATTTGCACTGCTTCAGTTGCTAAAACCATTCTTACGGGTATGGAACGTTTTATTCCTGCCGGTGCTGAAGTCAAGAAAACAATCAGCATTGGCAGTCTCTAGACATAGCGAAAGCTTGCGATCGGGTTTGGCACCGGAGTTCTTACAGACTACCCATTAACGTTGGTCTCCGACGCTTCTTCTACTACTAATTCTTATAATGGTAGGTTGTATCTAGGGAATCCGATCTCGCAGCGAGGTCGGCTTAGGGAGATCTTGTAAGATTAAGAAGATGCGAGATCAATCAGTGCGAGATCTTGCAAGAGCGAAACATCGATCTAGGACTTCGAGACTAAAATGTATGGAAGTCTGACATACCTCTCGAAACCCATGAATATACTTGCATACATTTTCCTCTCTAATTCCAAAGTACGAATAGCTTGGAGACTGTTCCCAATACGGTCCCTGTTTGCAGCGAGCGCTTGAAACGTCAGTCGGCAATGCTCGGCGCTCTGGCGCGTAAGTCAAGTAACACTATGGGCATGATTTTTTAGCTTTTGCGCTTGCATTTGATTTCGGGCTGTCCCTTACTGTTCTGTGAAAAATCAATTTGCTATCCCGCTGACAATGTGACATTAAAACTAAATTTGCTAAATTTGCGAGAAATTGCTAGGTAAAAAAACAGCCTCTATGTATGATTTTTTCAATCTCGCGAATCTCGCGCGGTTTATTCCTGCAGATTTAATCTTGCATCTCGCGCGTTTGCATTCCCTAGTTATTCTAAATTACATGTATTTCTATGCGCACGACAGTCTGTCCACGCATCGTGTCTTTTCTACTACCTATAGAAGAAAGTCGCGGTCAACCGGACAACCTGTGTCTACAAAAGATTCTGCCCAAGTGGGGTCGGAAATCTTGGTTTTGACTCAACCTTACCAAGCCACAGGTTTGCGAGTTTCCTGCTATGAAAACTCCATTTACTGTAGTTGCATACTGGCGTATTCAGCTTCATGATTACGGAATGATGAAAACCCGACTGTTAGTCCAATTCAGATTTAAAATAAGTGGTTTATATCCAAATTTCGGGATGTAATAACAAATCATGGCAGGCTGCTCCTCCCTTCCCTCTCCATATATCCCCGTCCATGGCTACTTTCTATAATCGCAACACTAGGTATCAGTAGGTACGCTGTAAATCCTCACAGATTAGAACCTAAACGGTCACGCACATAAATATAGTTTTAGAGGTACTTTTATCCACGAATGTTTATGTTGTGTAATGACATCCCTAGTCGAGTTTTTTATCAATATTTCAACTAAGTAATTAGTTTTTTAAATCCTTAGTGTCATGAGCATGCATAGGCTACGGTCACTGCTTAAATTCAAGCCGGCCGTTGCCACTCAAGAGGGAGTGTATAAAGGTAAATTGACCCTAACAAAACAGTTTTTTAGTTACGCTCCGTTCCAAAACGCAACGTGGAAGTTAAAAAAAAATAATCAGGGTAATTTTCCAACAGTCAAGTTGAATTATTTATCTCCCTTATATAGGTACTGTTACAAAATATTCCTGTCAGTGTATTAACTAGTCACGAAACATATGAAAAATCAACTATACTGGGCTAACTCTACAGAGTTACATAGTTATAACTCGGCAGAGAGTAAAAGTGAATTGGAACGTAGTCTGAGTAAATCAAGTCCAAATAAAAAAAAAACATTTAGGTACTAACATAATAATTCCAAGGTATCATATTAGCAAAAACATAATGCAATAAATTTTTCTGGACAGGAAAATATTACAAAGTTACCTCTCGTATTTACCGATTTTCGATTTATTATTATAATTATACTAAGCTAAAATTTCATTATAATATTGCTCAATACATAACCTAGGGCTGTTATAAGTAATAAGTAATATTTTCAATGCAAAGAATAATATTAGAGTTATTAATATTTAATGCTTGTATTTTATTATTATTTATACTCGGCAGAGAGTAAAAGTGAATTGGAACGTAGTCTGAGTAAATCAAGTCCAAATAAAAAAAAAACATTTAGGTACTAACATAATAATTCCAAGGTATCATATTAGCAAAAACATAATGCAATAAATTTTTCTGGACAGGAAAATATTACAAAGTTACCTCTCGTATTTACCGATTTTCGATTTATTATTATAATTATACTAAGCTAAAATTTCATTATAATATTGCTCAATACATAACCTAGGGCTGTTATAAGTAATAAGTAATATTTTCAATGCAAAGAATAATATTAGAGTTATTAATATTTAATGCTTGTATTTTATTCTACAGTAATATACCGCGTTGTATGCAGATTTTGTTTGGCTTTATGCCCTCTTGATAAAATTTTTGTATGTCATAATATAATGAAATGGTATTAAGATAACTCATTACCAAATATAATTGCAATGTAAGTTTTTAAAAGTGTTTGCTTTTGTACAAGATAATTAACGATTGCCATCAGATGATATCTAAAAGGGATTGTCGCAAGACTTAGCCTTCAGTCACAGATTAAAACGATTACCATTTGAGTTAGGAAATCACCCAGCCTGGTCATTTTTACTGTTATGACATTAATTTCACTTAAAAACAGCATTAAACAACAAAAGTAAGTATATAAACCTCTTAATATTATAATATATTGATGTTAAATTTGTTTTGGAGGGAATGTAGTGCGAACCAAGCTGTAGAACTCCGCAATGATGGATCGACGCGGTGCTGCAGAGAACATCCCCTTGGAGACAGACATTGATACTTCGTACTCTAGATAAATAATGTAAAACATCAATCATAATTCCGCACTCACATCGATGCAGGACGTATTAATATTTCAGAAAAGTCAGATACGTACTTCTTGGTATGTTTTTTTTTGTTGCTAGCCTCGTACGTCCCCACTGTTACTATTAGGGCACAGGTTACTGTAGTGCAGTGCATTACGTGGGCCCAGTGCGGATTGTGGACTTCATATACGTCTTTTCGACGGATGAAGGTTTCCTCACGATGTTTTTTTATACAAATTCTAGTTTAGCTATAGTTGCTTCATAATATTTATATTAATATCATGAGTCATTAAGTGTTGTAAACTATTCATTTTATATTTCATCGCAAGGTAAGGCGTGGAGTAGCTTGTGGCGTGGTCAGTACTCCTTCGTGATTCAGAGGTACGTTGAACTGTCAGTACTGGTTGTAACGACAACTCCCTAAAGTCCCTAGGGCAGCTCGAAAACTGCCAGAGTGGTCAATAGCTAAATACATCCGCCAACACACACTAGGCCAGCGTGGTGGACTATGGCCTTAGCCTCCTTCTTCAGGCATTGGGGCGTATGTATACTTGCGGCTGAGGCAATCACAAAGCGACGTAGCGACTTTCAGCCAGGTAACCGAAAGGGGTTGAATAAGAAAGGCCGAGGACCGGGTGTGGTGTCGTTTATTGGGAAAGGCCTATGTCCTAAAGCTTGAGGCCGATTGATTCACAAAAAAGGTTAAATCGTATACTTATTATTGTAAACATAAAACAAAATAATGCAATGCAATATAAAGAAACATGCTGCATACATAAACCTAACCTAGAAATTACGGTTGTTTACTTAATTAGATTTCGGTTATTTTATGATATATAAAAGCTTTTGCCAGCGGCTTCGCTCCCCCTAAATTTGGTTACCGGCGTAGGATTCTTACGGCAACTCCTCAATTATAGAAAAGAACCTACTTACACTCTCTCTCCATCTCTCTCTATCTCCTTCTCTCTCTTTCTTTAAATTAATAAATAACTAAATACTAATAACTTAATGGATTTACATCGCGAGCATCATACAAACTTTGAACCCCCGTTAAGGGGGTGAGTTTTGGTAAATTCTTTCTTAGCGCACGCATACATCATAATAACTATATGTGCGCTAGATTTCAGATCAGTCAGTCAGTAATAGTTACTTTGGACTTTATTTACGTAGAAGGTGAAAATATTTTTAAATAATACGTACCGCCCTTTCCCCTCATGACTGTCTGCGGCGCTTGCACATCATAAGGGGATGAATTTCAATAAAATACGAAATACGTCTTCCACCAATTCTGTTAAAACAGGTTTATGCAAAATTTGAAGGAGATTGGACCAAGGAATCACGTTGTCCCATACAAAATTTGCCCCCCTTTTTCATCTCCTTAGGGGTAGAATTTCAGAAAATCCTTTCTTATCGGATGCCTACGTCATACAATGCACACACCCTCCAAGTTTGAGGTCTCTACGATGAGCGATTTAGGCTGGGCGTTGATCCATCAGTCATTCAGGACAAAGCATTATATATATATATATATATATATAATGTGTATGCCATAAAAAATATATTTTAGAAAACTTAAGTACTAGTTTACCTGTTTGGAGGTAGGTATTCCTATAAATAAGGTAAAAGGATAACCTTTAGTATGTAGCATTTCTTTTCTTCGCCAAAAAAGAGATTTGTTCTTTTTTATTAAATTTACAAACGACAACGAACATAATATGTAAATTTCATTTGTTCTTGAATCTCAGAATATGTTTGCAATTCGTGTAAACAAAAATGACCTTGACACGCGTCTATCGCTTTGTTAATCTATGCAACATATACGTAAATACGTATAATATTTCTCATTTTAAATTTGAAATTTTGCAGATTTTAGGTTTAATCAGTGTCGTGATTTGAAAACCAGTCAAAGAATGTGACAATAAAGGTAATCATGTAAGTATTTTAATGAATTATGATTAAATTACCAGAAAAAGTTAACATTAAGTAAAGTTAGGTTATGTTTACAAGATTTGCATAGAGATTTTGAGTCAGGTTTACCTATATAGCGTACCATTATGTGGGATTTAATTGAATACCTAATGTATTCATAGAGAAGTAGCTATAGGTCTAATTATCTGTTGGATATACAAAAATAAGAGAGTCAAACATTATAAATGGATAAACAAAAATTGGGGTTCGAAATAATTGCGCGGTTAAAGATAAGACAGCGCTGCATTAGATATATGTCTATTGTAGATTTTGTTTCGATGAATGGTAAAGTAGCTTCAAACAGTACGACTCGCGGTGTAAAAATAATAATAAAACTGTGTGCCCAAATCGAATGATCGTCACGTGACCATGTCATGCGATGACGTCACAAAGTCCTCTTAGAAGTCGAAATAAAAAAAATACGGGAAATAGGGATATCTCCTAATTAGTGCGTGTAAAAGAGATAAACAAAAAGAAATCGTTCGCTCGCTGGATTTTGGCACCACGACGCTAGAGACTGTCTTGACAGAGTCCTCTCTCTCCCATTCAAAATTCAAAATTCATGAGTGATGCGCGCGGTTTTGCATAATGGTGTGTTTCCCGCTTTTTTTGAGTCGAGTTATACGGGAAGCGTCCCACCTCCCGCATTCTTTAATAGAGTTTTGACAAATATCGGTTAAAGACTGTGCTTCCCGCGTTTTTCTTAGTAAATAGTGTTTGCAATTACAAAGTGCAAATGTGAATAAATAATAAAACTTTAAGTGGTTATTTACATTGAATTATTATATTATTGAACCGTGTACCCGTGTGTAACCGTGAAGGTGTTAGGAGTGTTCGGGTTGGGAGATTTTTGGTATCTCGTCGATCGATCCTTTCTAAGTAAGTAGGTTAGTTTTTATTTCTCAGAGGAAATAATTAAAGTTAAAGCATTAAAATTCCTTCTGAGTACAGCTATTTATCTAGAAATTCATTAGAAAGAGTTTCTATATGAATTGTTGTTGGGTAGGTAAATTATTAATAATAATGATGCTTTTGTTATGTGTTCCCAAAATATGTTTTGCATGCGAAAATTATAGAATTACCTAACCTAGAGATGAGTGATAGGGTATGCGTTTAGGTACACAAATCACGCACTGATGTTGTGGCAAACCGTACATAGGATATCTAGAGTTCTACTATCGCATTTAAGGCATGTTATATAATCATTAAATTATATATCTTTAGATTTTTGAATTTACTTTTTTATATTTTACTACGTCTATTTTTAAAATGTAACAATTAAGTTATGCCAAAACAATGATAATAAAAAAAAAATATATTTTAGAATTGCTTTCTTCTTTTGATATAAAAAGGAAGGAAAACATTTACGGTAATCTTACTGAGACAATGACTGAACCTGGGTACGACATAAGTCAAACTTTGACCGAACAAATTGAACATTGATTTGTTTAAGGTGACATTAGTTGGTCTAGGGTCTCTCCATTTCTTCTTCGTAGAAAATCCTATTGTCATAGGTATGGCCCCCTTAATAACTGATGAGCCGGGGGGGGGGGGGGGGACCCCGACCTACCGGCTAAACGCGAAGGTTCTAATCACTCAAAATGCCTATTGTTGATCTGACTAAAGTGTTAGATTTTTGAGTGAGCAATGAGTTCATTACTGACTGAATCGTAGGAAAATACCTACTAAGACGGGTTATAACCCATGTAAATTGGCGTTCTGTCGTCATAATTATCTTAATTGACTGTGACAAATTATTAAAAGAAACTCTATTTAATCTTTACGTTATTCTTAATATCTCAAATTCGTAACAGAAAGGTTGCACATGATGTCTCCTTTATAAGTTCTTGTACCTACGCAAAGAACGGAATTATTTACTGTTATCTGTAAGATGTCTAAATACTGAAAATTCCACGTTTACTAAGAGATTTTGGTTTGTAAGAAGAACTACCATTAAGACTAAATAGTACCTTTTGTAAAATATCGAATTATAGGGCCGTATATGGTTGCTTACCACCTTTACAGCAAACAAAGGGAATTATCTTCAGGGTGCAGGGTGTTTTTTACACTATATGCCACTAATGCGGAGTAAACCCACATACGAGATGGAAAACGCATACTTCTGAAAACGCCCTAAATATTGCCACGTTTTCGTTTTAATATATAGAAGCATTTGGTACTACAGATTAATGGACGGGTTGGGCGATTATATTTTATTACTTCCTGAGATCCTTCTTCAACTACGGAACCTTAAAATGCAGAGTGCACATGCCTAAAGCTTTACACTACTTATTTCAGTTTACAAATAGAAAATTTTATTTCACTAACGTTACAAAAAACGATGCAAATGTTCAGTAGCGACAGCATTGAGATTGATGATAAGTGAAAACTTCTCTGAGCTCCGGAGTCTCCGGGGAGTGTCGCTCGCACACGCGTCAGCGTCGGACGTGTCGATGGATCAGTGCAGGCAGGGTTAGGGAGTTTGTAACGGGTTTATTTATAACGGTGCCGTAAGCAGGTACAGGAGACCTACAGAGTTAACAAAGTTTTTTTAAAAAACAATAAAAACTTAAGTAACTATTATATAGCTTTCTATATACCATGTAGCGTTATTCCACAACAAAAAATCTTTATCACATCATTGACATCCGTGCCATAAACCAATTCCACTTTACATGCCGATAATTGTTATCTTCATAAAAAGCTTAAATAAACTGAAATAAAGAATGATACAAAGTGGAAACAATGTAGCGTAGTATTGTCGCCTCCGTGGCTCAGTAGGTAAAAAAATGCTGAACCGAGAGGCGTGGGTTCGATTCCAGCACAAGACACACATTATTATTTATGTTTGTCTTGAGACTGGGTGTTTTCTACATATAATATAATATGTATGTATTAACAAAAAATAGTATATTTAGGGTACAAGGAAATTAGTACAGTCTTATAATCACCTTTTCTTTGTTTTTTCTAGTAGTTTATAATTATAACTTATTTCAATCTTAGTTTCTAGACAACGTAATTCATAGGTTTTAACATAAAAATTATATTTTCAGAATCCAAGCTCCGAGTAAAAAACTTTTACCTTTTTGCTTTACTATTTTTCACTTTTCTAGTAAAGTAAATTAATTGATAAGTATTTTGTATTTTCGCTGTAAGGCAATGCGGAAACGAAACCACAGTTAGTTAGCATTGTTGGCACCTAGCATATTCTCTTATTCACTTAGGCAAACAAGCTTACAGTCCGCACCGTAGCCGTTGGAGTATGGACGCTTGCAACACCTGGGAGAACTACTAGCGCGTTGCCGACTCTTTAAAAATCTAATCACTTCATTCTTAAAGAACTGCTCATAAGCGTTCGCCGAAGGAAGGTTCTCTGAAACCATCCAAGTCCATTTATGTTCTAGGTAAGTAAGCAATTAGGGTAAGAATAAGGATTTCTTCACTAGCAGCACAGCATAATATATATACATGTAGTTAGTGCGTACAGAGTTTTCTTTCATACTGTGTAGTAGTAGTCTGCTAGTATAGTCTAATACACTTAAGTACTAGCGATTTGCTTAGTGTAGATCATTAATGATTAACTAACCGTATCTCAACTTAGCAGGCAACAGCAATCGATTTAACACATTTTCCAAGTACAGTGCAACAAACTTTTCTGATCCAGTGGTCAAAAATCAAAACAAAAGTCGCCATATTGAAATGGTGTGAACTTACAACGACACTAGCGAAAATACATCGGGTCAAAAAAGCATATCTGAAAAGATTAAATAAACCTTTTTAGTCTTACTAAGTTTCTAAACGAATGTTAGTAGGTATCGCTAATTTTAAGTCGGCGCCAAAAAAAAGCGTACAATTATAATTTGTTTTACTGTCAATTATTGAAAATCAATTAATTTTTATAGGCGAAACTCGTTAACTTAAAATTAGTTACTTACTTTGACACAAATTAGGATCTAAGTAAGGCCAAAAAACGATATATTATTTTTCACTTTTTAGTTTTTTCGTCGATTTGAACTTTCAATGTTTCTAATTACTAATATTAAATAGAAAGCATTGTCATTATTTATAACTAACAAAAATACCTTCGCCTTTTTACATTCTTCCACTAAAAAGCTTACACCTATAGGAATTCTACTATTAATCTCGAATTACTCGAACGTGCAGTTTTCTGCTCGCAAAATCAATTCCACTGTCTTATTACAAGTTTCAGACTGGAAAAGAATAACACTAGAAAGTTACTGTATGTCTGTTAATGTTTGCAAACAGTAAATAAATATAAAAAACATTGCTTGAAATTTTTTAAAGTCCGAACTTCTCGATTTGCTATTATCAATTCATAAATCCTTATCATAAAGTAGCGGCAAAAAAAAATATTTTTTATAATTTTGAGTAACTATAAAGCTAATAAATGACTGTTATAGAATTTTTATATCTTAATATAGTTGTAATTAATTATTTGCCACTTTTTACGCCAAGCTGTTTGCGTATCTATAATATATTTTTGCCACAGAAAAATGAGCTCTATTTGAGAATAACATTGTCGCGTTCAGCTTAACATACCTTAAGATGTATATGCTTGTTGGGGGCTCTCTTAAAAATAATACTGGAACTTTTATCAGCTGAACATTTGGAAACCTTTGTTGAAACATTAAATTGTTATAATATTTGTTTTAAAAATCGGCCTAGTGCAAGTCGGACGCGCGCAGGAAGGGTTCCGTACGATTATCTATAAAAACGGAAAAAAAATCACTGTTGTATGGGAGCCCCTTAAATATTTATTTTATTTTAATTATTATTATTTATTTTTAAAATGAATATATTACTAAATATTCTGTAAATATTTCAAGCGACTACCTGTTGCCGTTCTCAATATCGAACAAAAACGAGCAAAGAAAATCACGTTTGTTGTGTGGGAGCCCCCTTAAATATTTATTTTATTCTAGTTTTTAGTATTTGTTGTTATAGCGGCAACGAAATACATCTTCTGTGAAAATGTCAACTGTCTAGCTGTCACGGTTCATGAGATACAGCCTGGTGACAGACGGACGGACGGGCGGGCGGACGGATGGGCGGACGGACGGGCGGACGGACGGGCGGACGGACGGGCGGACGGACGGGCGAAAAGATGGACAGCGAAGACTTAGTAATGGGTTCCGCTAATTACCCTTTGGGTAGGGAACCCCCTTAAAATGCTACAACCATTAGATATTAGCCTTATGGTTATTTTAGCCAGAAGACCGTAACTGTTTCAGTTTGTTGAAATAATAATATATGGAATTATTAGATTAAATATGTATCAAGAACATGTGTCTATATATATTTTAAGTATTTTCACCTTGTCCCGAGCTTTAAATACTGTTAAAATTAACATAAAACAGCAATTCAGCAATCATTTTTCTCGTAAATCTAATCTCTTTCAAATCAAATACAATTGGCACGTCATCTACCATTGCTAGACGTCAATTGCTACACGTGTTGTATCAAATCTACGATCGACGTGCGGAAACCAAGCAGAAACGTTGAATTGCATTGATAAATGAAACGTCAAAAACTCGACAGCTTTTTATTGAGCAGCTTAGTTATTTTCTCATTAAACTAATTTCCATTTTCATTGCTAGCCTAGTAACTTTTAGCTAAGGAAATATTTAAGAAATCTCATTTGATGTTATTATTTTGATGATTTGTCTGTTTTCTTTATGACTGCAATAAGATAACAATAACTTCGTATAATTTTTTTGAGTTTTATTAATTACAGAATGCTTTAAAAATTTGCACAAATGTCCAATATTAGCTTTAGAATTTTTGCACTAAATACAATAAATGAAATTCACATAATAATAACATACGATTAGATGGCAATTAACAAAACAGAATAGCGTCAAGAGTAAATCGTAAAGTGTTCCTATTATTATTATTTGTCATTAGGTACGTACGACATATAATTGTCTTAATTTAATTATTATACACCAAAAAACGATAATTGCTATCGCTATATTCGATAATTGCTATCGCTTATAGCTATTTTCAATAAATATTTTATTAAGATTAACTAGACTCGGAAAACCGTAGAGAAGTTTACTCCTTATTCCATATAATTGAATGAAAATGAAACAAACTTTCTGACACGACCGGCGATAGATATAGTAAAAACGTTAATACCCGACCAAATAGACAGGTTGTAGATTAAATTGCGAAGGTTGAACGAAATATATATACTTTCTTATTTTGTCGGGTAATAACGTTTCTTTGATGATGCAATTACCATCACACACACATCATACATAACAAAGGATGTAACAATATATTTTCTATAGAAACCTTTGAGTTAGCACAGCTATAAATCAGTTATGTATTTTGGTATATTAATATAAAAAATATAGCTCTAAGTGTGATGGACTTCGGACACTGGACTGTGGACACTATAGCGACTGGATTTTTCTTGAACATCAAAACTCAGAGACAAGTGTGCACATTGACGATAGCGATCATAGGAACGTCGTTACCGGACCAATTATTTTCTAAATATTTTTAGCAGACATTTTGAAAGTTATCATATAAAATATCTTCCGAACACAAGACTCTATCATATCGTAGTCTGTTTTATTTAATCCCTTGGTATATCTATACTAATATAATAAAGAGGAAACATTTGTATGTAAGTATGTTTGTATTGAATAGGCTCCGAAACTACTGGACCGATTTGAAAAATTCTTTTACTATTAGAAGGCGACATTATCCCTGATAAACATAGGCTACTTGTTACCGCGTGAAAATGCTTCATTCCTACAGGAAAACAGGTAAAAGGACAACGGGTAGTGAGAATTATCCTTCCGTACTTATCTTTTTCACTTAACTTCTAAACGGCTTGGCAGATTGGGTTGAGTATTTCGATGGTTTCACATAAACGAATGTATCATGCCATTAAGGAGGAAAATATTTGATAGTTTGTTTTTTTTCTATAATTAAGGAGCTGCCGTAAGAACCTACGCCGATAACGAAATTTAGCGCGGGCGAAGCCACTGGCAGAAGCTAGTTATTAATATAAATATATGTTGCATTCACAACTGCTAAATGCTAAATTTATATGAAATTAAATTGCATACTAGTAAATAAATTACTATCTGATTTGGGGGACAGGTGGCAACACTTTCCTTTTTTACTAAGATGACACAGCATGGCGTACAGTGCGGTTTCCGATAAACTTCTTCCCGCGAACGCTTGGGTTGTGGAATGGGCTTTCTGCCAAGGTTTTCTTTAAGGACTACAGTATGGCGTTCATCAAGAAAGTAATTATTAAATTTTAAAGTGACAAAAGCAAACAAACAAACGCGGAAACGCGTGAGTGTTGCCCCAGGTGTTGCAAGCGTCCATGGACTGCAGTCTTACGCAGTATTTGTTTCCTCTATGGACTGTAGTGACCGCTTACCACCAGCTTGCTTACCACCTTAGTGGTACAAAAAATCTGCTAAATAACCAGTCCTCTACGACATCTTTTATTCTCGAATGCTTGAAGAAAGAGGAAGTGAAACTATGTTATATGTCAAGATAAAATAAGTAAGTTTATTTCGCCGGTATAAACAATGACCTTGTAATTGGGTATAAAATTTTAATTTATATTTATTTAAGCTACCGACTTTTTCAAAGCGCTATTTAATCGAATCAATGTGACTACAGAAAAATTACAAATTTGATATTAATCAGCAATGTGTTAAAAATGGGTAAATCTAATTCCTATAAACGAGCAATTATATATATGTATATATTTATATATATAATCTGAATCTCGGAAACGGCTCAGACGATTTTCATAAAATTTAGTATGCAGGACCCCGGGGGCAATAAATGGATCTAGCTAGGTTTAATTTTTAGACAACGTCGTTTTATCCGTGTTTTGAGGCTACTCTTCCTGACATCTATTGGCTAGTAGCAATACTATTGTTTTTACCGACACAGCAACACTATAGCCAGTTGACAATAGATGGCATTGTTAAGCAACATTAAAGCTACTTGACAATAGATAGCGTCGTTAAAAAACAAGCAAAGCTAGTTCCTCCAGGTATTATAAATGAATTTAAAAAACGCAACTAGTAAACAGGTTTTGCGTTTCCTTTTGAGGAACGGATTCCTAAAAAAATTTTTTTTGGACATTACTATAAAGACCGAAGGGCCCAAAACCCTCCCTGGAGTACTCCAGTTGTGGCTGTCGTGTTGTTAGGGGCACAGTATATGGAGGTTTACAACCGGATTCAGAATCAGTTTGCAATTCGGGTAAACAAAAATTACCTTCACACGCGTCTTTCGCTTTGTTAGTCTATGCAACATATACATAAATACGTATAATATTTCTCATTGTAAATTTGGAATTTTGTATATTTTTAGGTTTAATCAGTGTCGTAATATGAAAACCAGTTAAAGAATGTGACAATATAGGTAATCATTAAGTATTTTAATGATTTATGATTAAATTACCAGAAAAAGTGAATATAAAGTAAAGTTAGGTTATGTTTACAAGATTTGCAGAGAGATTTTGAGTCAGGTATAGGTACATCTCGCGTCTCGAGCGAATCCTATATATGTAAGGTATGTTCCCTAGCCTAGTCCGTGCTTTCAATTATAAGTATCAGCACATAATTATATGCTCTACAAATAAGCCATAAATATTGCCATGACCCCTGACCTGTTTTGGTTATAAACTTAGAAGTTATGTCGCGACGCGAGACGGTCGGACGGACAGGACGTTTTTCTTTTATTTTCGTGATACCCAAAGACTAAGATATAGGCCAGATCGTGTTAATACGCCGTTTTTGTGCAAATGTTGTGTCAAAACTACAGCATGTAAATAAAACTTGCTATTCGTCTAGTGCATTACCTTACTGAGTAATTTTCATGTATAAACAAATCTAAAAGACCATTGTTTCTACACCTGTGCAAATTTTTAAATGCATATGGTTGTTATGGAAGTCGGTTAATTAATTGGAATTGGTTGTTATATCGTGCACTGAGTCTTTGTAGCAAAACGACAAAAAACATTACTATAAAACGGCAAAAACTTTAAATTCCATACAAATAAATTAAGTTTCAAAGCGTCATTGTGGTATATTTAATTACTTAAGCAGTATATAACAAATACATCCCATAGAAATGTAAATGACATTGTGTAATGATTTTTGATAATTTTGTATTCAATATAAGTTTTTAAATTTTCGTGTTGGCAATGGAAGTAATATAAAATTGTATGGCTTACATGTTTTCTTTTTTAGGGTAACTATCGAGTTTCTTGCTCAGTAGAAATCAATATTGTGAACCGCATTGTTTGCACAAAACTAATTTGAATAAAAAAAAAATGAATTTGACTTGAATGCATTACCTAAATATAGATCATAGTTATCTATCGCGCGAACTACTCTTTATAAGCTGAATAAGCTGATGCGCCTAAATAAAGAAAAAAACAGTAACTTATTAATCGTTTCAACGCAATTTATCATTTATTATACACATTTGCCACGTAATCAGCTGTCAGATGCCACGCGGGTTCCGAAACCTACGAAATCACACGATTTGTGGAAACATTGAATTGCGCTGATAAATGAAACGTACAAAAATCGACAGCTCGAGTTAACAGCTGACCTTTTGTGCTATTATTATAAATTGAATAGTACCATTGTTATTTTTTAATACATCTCAATTTCCCTTTTTATTGTTTGCTAAAACATTTAGTAAAGAAATGCCAGATTTTAGGGTGCCGTAGTCAACAATGACTATATAGGTTCGCCATGTTCGTCCACTGTACGTCTCTCTGTTTGTCTGTCCGCGGCTTAGCTCAAAGACCATTAGTACTAGAAAGCTGTAATTTGGCATGGGTATACATATTTATTAGGCCGACAGAGTAGTAAAATAAAATTAGAAAAAAAAATCTTTAGGGTCCCTCCCCTACACGAAAAGTGGGGAAGATTTTTTTTCTCGTGTAACCCATAGTGTGGGGTAACAATATTCAAGGGCGTAGCCAGCTTTTGGGCTAGGGGGGGGGCAGACTTGATACATAATGTTGTTTTCATAAGACAAAAATGGCATAGTAAGCACTTTACTCCATTATTATTTATTTGGTAACACTCTATAGGCGTGGAGCTACTTCTGCTCTTGATTTTGATACATGACATTTCGATCCTATTTTTCAATACGGGAGATAACACCCAGCTAAAAATGATTGCCAGATCTGGCCACGTTTATATCGAAGGTCATTATCACGAATAGCATAGAAATAATTTCAAACACCATAGCACATAAAAACAGAGAGGCAGACTATACAGAAGACGTCCTCGGACATCAGCCCATGTGTCACGCCTCTGTGGACTATGAGAAAGTTGACTGCGAATACGTCGAGGTGTTTGAGATGTCTGTGTGATTCGACAACGAAATCAGTTTAACAAAACAGTCAAACATAGGTCATGTTTGTCTGTCCAGCTACAAAAAGGATTAAAGCGTTTATTGATATAAAAAAAATCGACGTTATCACAATCTAGATGCCAAGTAAACTGATTTTTAACTTTTATGAGGTCTCTGTAATTTGCATAGAAAATGTTGCCTTTGTAGAATTTAAGTTATTAATCTCACGATAGCTGAATACACTTTCCATTTCCGCCTACCTTTTTGAAATTCATCTCCTGTAAATTTTTAAGAAAATTAATAAGACTTAATATTAAAGAGTTCAGGAACCTCTTTGAGTCGCAGCAGGAAGCTTAGGTGGGTACTTTTTTTCTTTCAGGATCTACAAGTAATTTTAGATACTACATTTCTTCTTTTACAGAAACTCCTAATTGTATGACATGTTTTTAATTAGTTTTTAGAATAAACAGTATTGTAGTCATCAAATAGATACATAGATATAGTTGATTTTAGCCTAAACTTTACAGATCTTCCCATCGCTTCGTTACGGAATCTAGCGACTGCTTACTTGTGCTTGGGTTCGTTGTCCGTACCGATCAACTACGTCCTCGGCCAGCGCGCGCCTGCAACTACCTCACCGGCGCACAGTGCCCGCTGTTCCAAGGACAGCTGGTGCGGTACACACTCAGCATGTATATTGAGCTTTTCTTCCCAGTGGTATGATATACTTATGTTCTGTATTATTATTTCTCCTTAGATTTCCAAACTCACAATCTGCTAAAAAATTAGTTACAGGATAAGAGTAGGCGGAATGGACGGCAAAAGGGGTTCGAAAAGAGGGCGAGGGGTGGTGGCGGTGGGTTATAGGGGTTGAAAATCGTTTTTTGCCATTTTTTGCGGAGCATCTGCTCAGATCAAAAAATGGTCTACAGAAAAGTTGTAGATAATCAAAAAATGAACAATGTTAGTTAAGGGTACTTTTCGACGTAACCTCAACACATATTGGCAAAAAACTGATTTTTTGATTTTTTTCGTTTTTTGCCCCAAAAAATGTTCAATATATTCAAAATTTGGACTGAATGTACACTTTTGAAAGCTTCAACTTTTCCAATTTGCCCGAACTCTGTAAGTTAAATATTTTCAGAGATATTAACGATTTTCGAAAAAACAGTTTTTTTTTCGGTCAAAAAATTTTCGATTTTTTACTTCTTTGACGGCTCATTTTTCTCGTCTTGAAGTAAAGTTTTATATAAGTAAAAAAAAATACCTTTACATTTAAAAAGTATCTTAAATATGCGAAGAACCAAAAATACCGATTTCCAATATACGCAACTCGTCACCTATCGTTCAAATTCCTTGCAAATCATAAAGTATTGCGTTAAAATACAAAAATAAAATACATGTACTTTAATTTATTGAAAATTTATGTTAATTACATGATTTAAGTACCTGCAATGTTAATTAATAGAAATAAAATGCAGTAAATAAACAGTTTTTCGGTTACGATTTATGTTTACTAATTTTATTTGATTTTTATAAAAAAATATAAATCAGTAATCAAAATAATTTTAATTTAATTTGGTCTTTTTCAACATTGGTTCATTTTCTTCATCTGATTCAATAGAATAGCATTCTTCAACGTCGTTTTCTTCTTCATCTTTATCTTCAATTTCATCAGTTTCGACGAGAAGGTCAAAATTCTCCAATTCTTCGTCGGCGACATCTTCTAGATGTTTTTCAGTTTTATAATGGATCCAGTTCCTTTCTATTATTCTCGGCTTCTATTCCCTTTTCAAAAACCCAGACTTTATTTTCGATATATTTGTGTCAACTAAACAAGTATACTTCACAATATTTATTTATTTTTATTCAATCATTAAGAAAACAATTACGAACTTAATGTAAAAATTTGAAATCTGTTACGCAGCATAAATCTTATGCATAACAGAAGTAATACAAAAGTTATTATTAAAGTTTGCTTATTTATTTAAACAATTTGGCTACTTGTTATAATTATAAATTTTCAATTGACTTAAGTAGATATATTTTATTTTTGTATTTTAACGCAATACTTTATGATTTGCAAGGAATTTGAACGATAGGTGACAAGTTGCGTATATTGGAAATTGGTGGATACTTTTTTATTGAAAAGGTATTTTATATAACTTTACTTCAAGATGAAAAAAATGAGCCGTCAAAGAAGTCAAAAATCGAAATTTTTTTCGTGAAATATTTTGACCGAAAAAAAACTGTGTTTTTGAAAATCGTTAATATCTCAGAAAATATTTAACTTACAGAGTTCGGGCAAGTTGAAGCTTTCAAAAGTGTACATTCAGTCCAAATTTTGAATATATTGAACATTTTTTTTACATGTTTACATTCGATTAACATGTTTTTATCTGGGTCCGTATGGAAGAAGAAATGAATGAATAAATAAGATTGAGAGGCTGTTGATGTTGGATTATGTTACTCCCGTTATACCGTATATATGAGTATATACAGAAGACCCAATGTGAAAAAGGCGGTCGTTGAAGCTAAAGTACTCCAAGTACCTAATGACAATCGAAAGTTTTACTAATATGAAAATTCGTTTCTTTTCTAAAATATTGATAATATTATTATTAGTAACGTGGATGTTACAGACCTAAGTTTGTTACGTCTCTGACCACCGCTTCGGGGATAAGTGTCGTGATGGTATTATTATTCTGAAATAAGTTTTCTAAATCACCTTTTTAAGGGAACCAAAAATTTTGAAAAAATAACCAATAGTCTATTATAAATTACCTGTTTAAGCCGGGAATGGAATCCGAAAAGTATGAAATAAACCGGCCAAGTGCGAGTCTGGCTCGCGCGCCAAGGTTTCCGTACAATCTTATTATTTGTTGTTATATATTATGAAAAAATATTTTTTATTATATGATGAAACTAAAAAGTTACGGTTTTCACAATTTTTCCTTTATCTGTGCTATAAGACGTTGCTTCGTACCAAATTCAAGATTCTGAGTTCACGGGAAGTACCCTGCAGGTTTTGATTCCCTTGCGAGTTTCGAAAATTTGCGGAAATTTCTCCACGGGTTCCTGAGAAAAGGGTCTTGACAGACGGACGGACGGGCAACAAAATGATCCTATAAGGGTTCCGTTTTTTCTTTTCGAGGTATGGAACCCTAAAAAAAAAAAAAAAATTCACCTGTTTAAGCCAAAAATCGAACCCGTAAAGTACGAAAAATAACCAGTATGTTATAAATGATCTGTTTTAGCCGGCAATCGAACGCGTAAAGAACATACGAAAAAAAATACCAGCATTTTATAAATCACCCGTTTCGTCGAGAATGGAACCAATAAAGTAAGAAAACAATTACCATCATTTTATAAATAACCCGTTTCAGCCGAGAATTGAACCCGTATAGCACGAAAAAAGTAACCAGTATTTTATAAAACACCTGTATAAGGGAATCGGACCCGTGAAGTACGAAAATACTAATCAGTATTTTATAATTTTGATCAAAAGGATCGATTTCCTCTAACTAGCATAATATCTTAAGTTCAGAATAGGTATGAAAAATCTAGATATAAGGTATCTAAAGAAAATAATTTGATTATATAATTTATAAATTGCTGAATTATGAACATATAAGTACCTTTTACATATCGTAGGTTTATGAGTCATGTGTATACATATAATTTCACCAAGTTTTGAGATATATACTTGTCAAATTCCCGACTCAAGATTACTCAAGCAAATTTTCACAATAAGTTCCTAGCACATAACAATGCTGGCTACACAATACAAATCCAATTTGCATTCGTCCATTCAGGAGTGTATCCTGCTGCAGTCGGAGCCGGTACATAGACTTGAATGTCTTTCGGTAATAACAAACTTTGCTATACAAAATGTTACGTATATTTCTTCGATGAAGTTTTGTAATAATATGACGAGCAATGTAAAATAAAACGAAATTTTTGGGACAGTCGAAACAAAGTTTTAAAACATGAAAAAATAATGTTATTAGCCAATATATTACAACATATTAGCCAATTAATTAAATGTAAAAAACAATCAATTTAAAATATATTTTTGTGGTTTATTAGAATGGTAGGAAGACAAACGTGGAGTTTATTTACTTACTTATCGAGTTTTTTTTTACATTTATATATTTTTTTGTTAAATCGTTTATATTTTGAAAGTTAATATAAAAATATACACCACAGAGAAAAAAATTTACAAGTGCAAGCTGTACTCGCGAGGAAAGAGTTCCTTACATTTAATATGCTCAAATTAGTTTTTGAAAACTCTGACTCCCTCGCTGCCTAGTTGGATAGTGTGGCCAGCTGCTGTGCAGAGGGTGTGGATTCAATTCCCGCACTGGACAAACATTTATATGATAAACTTTTGTGTTTGTCTTGAGCCTGGGTGTGGGTGCATGATATGTATGTATTTACAAAAAAAGTAATATATATATATTTGTAGCCGTTGTTTGGTACCCATAACACAAGCTTTCCTTACTTTCTGTAATGTCAAAAATTTTATAAAAAAAATATATTTATTTATTACTAGCGTATTTTTTTTAAAAAGAATGTTTTATTGATTTTTTGCAAGATTTACGCGTTGGCTGACGCCGTCACACTAGGCAACAATTATATAGCGCTGTCTCATTGCTTACGTGTCTGCGTAGGCACTCGACCGACTGCCTCGTCTTGTTACATGACAGCAATCGTTAAGCAAAGTCCGAGGCCTTAAGGCGCAGTGACTATTTAACCAGATACAAATCATTAAGTTCTTAGAATAGCTTGTTACTAGTTTTAAATAATTGGTTGGTAACATTTTTGAAAAGTGTTTTGTACAATGAGGAAATAAAGAATTTTTGGAAGAATTATTTTGGCGGCGCTAGTTAGGTAGTCACTGTGGCTTAATATGAGCGGCTTAAAAACTCTGAAACTCTTTCCAAGGGAAGACCTGTGCCCCTTCAATATGCCGAAGCCAACTCAGCTTTTTTGAAGTGCTTTTTTTTTGAAGAAGCAAAGACTATATATAATAACATTCCGTATATTTTTTAGCTCGTCCCATCGCTTCGTTGCAGACGCCGGCGACTGCGTACTTGTCCTTGGGTTCGTTGTCCGTACCGATCAACTACCACCTCGGCCAGCGCACGTCCGCCTGCAACTACCTCACCGACGCACAGTGCCCGCTCTAGCTTTTGCCAGCAGTTCAACCCACCCTAAATTTGGTTGTCGGTGTAGAATTTTAACGTCAAGTCTTCAATTAAAGAAAAAAAACCGACCCATACTTAACGTTTTTAAGTAGCCCATGCCAAATTTGATGCTTATCCGTTTTCCACAGCGGTTTAAGCCTGAAGTGGTAACAGACAGACTGAGTTACTTTCGCTTCTATAATATTAGTATGGATTCTCATTCCAGCTTAATGGAAATATAAATTAAGCGACTAACAAATCGTTTAAATGCCTAAAGACTAACTAACATTAAACTTTCTTTAACATAAGTTTCGAATTGGATGAGTCAGAAAATCTTGAAATAATAATTGAACGGACTTCCTTAGAACTTCGTTAAGTAAAAGTTAATGAACAAAGTGAGTCCCTATGGTTTCGCAAATGAAAATAAAAATTTTACGTTTCAATTAGGTACTGTGAAACCTGACGAGTGTCGTTTAACTTGTAAGTATATTAAGTTTTAAATTCCAAGATCTTTTATTTTCTTATATGTATGTTCTGTGATGCAAGAAGATATGGAGAATCTTTATTGCATGTCAAATAAATGTTGTATTAGTTACTGTACTTAAAAAAAATACTTTTTCCTATCAATTACCCTTTTGGTGTCATAAAAAAGTAGGTTTAGGCTGATGGCTTGAGACTAAGATCAGCCTAATTTCAAAAATTAAAGTAACCGAAAACTGAAACTGTGGTGTCTTTTTCCTTTGTGTTACCGTCCGCCATATTGTTTGTTGATGTTTATTAACAATTAGAATTAGAATTTGAATTGTCTTTATTTGCTTGAAATAACAAGTTAGAAATATACTAGAGACACCACAGTTTAGCTTTGACTCTGTCACAACTTTGCAACCATTTTTTTCACATATGACTAGAGAGTTCGCTGTCTATTTATCTATGTATATTTCCTCCAACCTTGTGTGTCATAATTATGTCAAATATGACTTTGACCAATAAAAGTTGCCCTTCAATTTAAAAGGAAAGGATACTCAGGTCTCAGTCTTTTCTTTATGGTCGACCTTTTGACGCTAAGAGTCATCCGAAGAAACCGCATGTTAGGTATCAAATATACATGCATACGTAGTGCAAATACTCATTCTCCATAGTGCAAAATCCTTCCAAAGTGAAAAACAGTGTATGTGCTCCAAGAGAATATTTTCTGTAGACGGCGGACGTGCGTGCACAGACGAGACTAGGTGTTGTTCGTGTTCTGCGTGTTTGCGCCTACGTGTAAAGCGCTTGAAGTTAGACGGGTGCCGCTTTTTCAGCGGCTTTTCGGACGATTTTGGTAAGCGCTTTTTAATTCACTTTTGCTCGGCAATTCACTTGCCGCGGATCGTTAGGTCGTCAGTTTTTCAAGGGTGGCCCCTCCGGGGCCCCCCCCCACTGCTGCCTGTTCGACGTAAAGGGTATGTTTGGTGTATTTTTATAACTTTTAAGTAATGCCGCCCCCCGTAGCAGCTCCCCCACCGGTACGCAGAGGTGGCGTACGCAAACGCGGCGTATGGCTACGCTCTCAGCCCTCCGCCGCCGTAGTGGCGAGAAATTTATTCACCGGCGAAATATCAGCCGCGGACCGGCCCTTTTCGGTCGCGTTCCCACCCTCTCGGCCCCCATCTAGGACTTCTATGGCCTCGGCCATATCCCAGACGTCAATTTACTCGGCTTCAGACACCGGCGACGAAATGTTCAGAGATGAAGACCTCCCCACCCTCCCGGTAATGCTCTCCCCGATTGAGGACACCCCCCCCGGCCGGACGCGAAATTGTCATCGCCCAATCAAGGCAATAATATCAGCCAGACCATTAAGATAACACCCCCAATGCCAATATCGCGGAATTTGAACCCGCCCTCAATCCCTCTGCCGCAGAGAGACCCTAGGGTACGTGGCAGAGACGTTAGGCCTAGACCCTTTTCTCTCAGCCCAGCGAATGACCCCCGACTTGAGGCAAGAGAGGTCATTGCTGATCGGCAAAAGGCTCTCGCCAACCAGCCATCCACGTCAAAAGCCACCGTAGAGGCTACCCAAGATTCCACTCCACCCGAAGGGATGGTAATCTCAGAACCCACCCCCCCCCCAGACGATTGCACCCCTGACGTCAGCGCCGCCCAGCGGACGCTCTTACGCGCAAGCAATAGGCTCCCAACCCGCTCTAGCTCAGTCATCGCAACCTGTCGCTCAGCCAGCATGTGCCAATGCCACTGAGAATAAAAAAGACAAACATAGTCACCCCCCTATAGTAGTCGAGTCCCTTCCGCAATGGTCAACGCACCTTAAAAAGCTGCATTCCATATTAGGCCACGCACCCAACGCCCGGCCGTTCGGCAAAGGGGTACGATTTTTCCCAAAATCGCTTGAGGAATACCGTACGGTAGTGGCCTATATAGACGAGCTGTCTAAGCTGGATAGTGCCGTTTCATGGTACTGTTACAGCTTGGACAGCGACCGCCCGCAAAAAATAGCCATTAAGGGGCTCCCTCAAGACACCTCGCTTGACGAGATAGCTGAGGACCTCGCCTTTGTCAGTTTCCCTGTATCGCACGTTAGGCAAATCCCAGCAGTTAGGGGTCGACCTAACTGCATTTATTACGCCCTATTGCAGCACAGGCACACTCACGCCGAGCTACAAGAGCTGTATGCAATCAATGAGTTGCTCAGCATGCCTGGCATATCTATAGAAGCCTGGCGCTCACGCCCAGGCCCCGCGCAATGCCATAGATGCCAGGCATTCGGCCATGCCTCATCAAACTGTCACCGGCCGATAAAATGTGTGCGCTGCGGCGGCGATCACCCTGCGTCAGACTGCGATCGGCAAAAGGTCGCAGTAAAATGTGCCAATTGCAGGCAAGCGCACACAGCCAACAGCCGCTCTTGTCCAGTCCTCAGGCGTGAAGCGAGGCGTAAAGGGGTGACTATTGCTCCGCCACTACCGCGCAAAAACGCCCAGCGGGCCACAAATTTGCCCCCACCATCGCTCACCCCCCTGCAACAGCTACAGCCGCAGGAATATGATTTATCTGCCGGCGCAAATTTAATGCCCCCTGCCAACCCTCCCACCGACAGATCCCAAGCTCTCGGAGGGAAAAAAAGAGGCCTCGACGTAAAAAATCCGCATCCCAGCCCACAACAACAGTTCCGGCTAACATTCCGACAGCACCGGACACTCAATTCACCCCATACATTTTTATGCCCCCCCCCCCAATTTGCGGACCCCCCACAACCTCCTAAGCCATTGTCAGCGCAAACAGTCACAAAAATGCAGCCGCAAGCGGCCGCTAAACAACAGACGCAACCTACCACGTCAAACCGCCCTAGTGGCATCATTCACACACAGGGCCCACCCCGCATGCAAGCTGGTGCACTAAATGTTGCCAGAGCCGCAATAGCGGCGCTAAACGCGGCCATAGAGGCCATAGTTGCCGGCCAAAATCCCCTGCCAGCCCTTTTTAACGGCCTGGCACAACTCACCACAATTCTTACGTGGGAATTTAATGGGGCCTCATCGGAGCTTTAAATTAAGAATTGTGTATTGGAACCCTGGGGGCATAATCGGCAAGACAGCCGCCCTCAGAACGTTAGTCCAGGAACACGATGTTCACATTGTGTTACTGGGCGAAACGAAACTCCGAGGTGAGAATGAGCTCCGCATTCCAAATTTCTTCACCTATAGACGAGACGAAATTTCTCCCGCTAATATGGCCTTCAGGGGCACGGCTGTATTAATTAGACGTGACCTTATTCACGAACTACTACCCCTTCCGCTTTTTACATACATTCGGTCTATAGGTGTAAAACTAAAGGTCGGCAATGCGGAGCTTAAAGTCTTCGCCGCATATAAGCCACCAGCAACCCCCTTCGATCCAAGTGACATCGACAATATTTTTTGCGATGCCACCCCCACACTTATTTTAGGTGACCTTAATGCCAAACACCAACACTGGGGTTCACGAATTTCATCCAAATCGGGTCGTGAACTAAAAGCAGATGCTGAGAGTAAAAACTATTTAGTCATCGGTCCAGGATCACCAACACACTACCCCTCTACTGACAATCACGCACCGGACGTACTGGACATCGCCTTAGCGCATAAGATCGGCTGGTCAATGTCGTTAGAGGCCCTCCACGACACTGACACTCAGCATCTGCCAATCTTATTGGTCCTTGGAGTGTCCGCAACTGGTAAACCGCTCCCCAATCCCCGCAGAACCACAGACTGGGCCTTATTTCACCGAGCCATGCTGAGCTACCAACTCCCGGCTGGTGGCATTTCTACTCCCTTAGAAGTCGAAGAGGCAGTTAGTACTTTCACAACTGCCATTGCACAGGCTCTAAGGGAGTCCACCAGTGTCTCAGCCACAGCTTCTGGTAAGCAACTCTTACCGGCGCACCTCCGCGCAAAAATTAAGGAAAAACGGGCCCTTCGCAAATACTGGTGCCAAACACGTTGCCCAGTTGCTAAGAGGGACATCAACAAGCTTAGCGCCGAACTGCGGGCAGAAATCGCCAATTACAGGCAGCATTCGTGGGACCAAGTGATTTTTAAAGCCAGTGAGGATGACACGGCACTGTATCGCTTGGCCCGACAAATCACTAAAACCCCCGCCCCAATTTGCCCTCTTATCGATACCGCTGGCATTCGCCGTTAACACGCAGCGGAACGCGCGGAACTTTTTGCCACTTTGAGGGCCAATTGAAGCCGAACCCCATTATCGACCATGACCACACGTTAGGAGTTACAGAACGCGTAGAGCAGTTTCTCGCGGCCCCAGCCCCACCACTCAGAGGTGATTATTTTATCTCGCCTAAAGAGGTTAGGAAGGAGGCCTCTAAGCTTAACAAGCGCAAATCACCCGGTCCCGACGAGATTCCAAACACAGCGATTATTATGCTGCCTAGGAAGGGTCTGGTAGCACTCACCCGTATCTTTAATGGGATACTGCGTACTGGACATTTCCCATCTTCGTGGAAGATCGGCAAAATTATTGTTCTCCCGAAACCAGGGAAAGATCGTCATCGCCCAGAACATTACCGACCGATTACACTGCTGTCCAATTTAGCCAAGTTGTTCGAACGCCTACTATTACTTAGGATATCCCCGCATATCCAGCTTAGGCCTGAACAGTTTGGTTTTAGAGACAGCCACAGTACCACTCTTCAGCTTGTACGAGTGCTCCATCACATGGCTTTCGAGCTAAACAAGGGCAGGCGCACAGTCGGAGTCTTTCTCGATATGGAGAAGGCTTTCGATCGAGTTTGGCACGAAGGCTTAATACACAAGCTGTTAGAGACGGACATCCCTCCGTTGCTCGGGCGAGTAATAGCCTCGTTTCTGGACAAACGAAGCTTCTATGCCTCGGTCGAGAACAACCAGTCAGCATGTAAACCCATTAGAGCAGGGGTACCTCAAGGCAGCTGCCTATCGCCACTGCTATACGCGTTATACACCAACGACATCCCCACTCTCAGTGACTCCGGTCTAGCTGAAGGTGTTGAAGACGTCATCCTAGCCCTTTACGCGGACGACAGCGCCTATATGTCCTCCTCCCGCAAAGCAAGCTTAGCAGCCAAAAAAATGCAGCGACTATTGGACACTTTGCCTGGCTGGCTGGACAAGTGGAGAATAGCCGTTAATGCCAGCAAGACATCAGCATTATTGACCGGCCTGCAAAAGTTTCTCCCACCGAAACTTGTGTTTCGAGGTCAAGTTATTGAGTGGCAACCCAGCGTAAAGTACCTAGGTTGTATTATAGACCGCCCCTTGCGCATGCGCAAAATGCTAGACCATGTGTCAGCAGGCGCGGTCGCGTCACGGGCGTGCCTTAGACCGGTGCTTTCCTCTGACTTGCCACTCAGAACCAAAGTTCGCCTGTACAAGTTGTACATACGGTCGAGACTGACCTATGCAGCCCCTGCTTGGTACGGTCTTCTATCTTCTACCAGCAAATGTAAGCTCCAGGCAGTCCAAAATAAGTCGCTGAGATTTATCACCTGCGCGGGACGCTACGTCCGCAACTCCACCATCGCTAGAGACACCAAAACCGAGCCACTCGCAGAGTTCATATCTGGTTTGTCGAAACGATTATTCACCCGCCCTGACAACAGTCACCATACACACCTTAGGGGCATAGCACCCCTACACGCCCGCCCGCCGGAAGGCAGGGCTCTCCCCCGAGAGCTTATTCCTGTGGGTGAATAAGTTTACTTATTCACCCTCCTACCTCCTTACCCTCCTCCCTTCATTTCATTTCATTCCAATTTTTATTGCCCATCTCGCCTCTATTTTTATCTCTGCTTTTATTTCTGTTTTTATTTCGCTTTTTTTTTTTTTTTTTTTCATTTTTTTTTTTTTTTTTTTTTTTTGTTTTGTTTTTCTGCTTCGTTTTTATTTTATTTTCATTTCGCTCTTTTTCTTTTCTTTTGCTTTGCTTTTATTTTGTTTTATTTTGCTTTTATTTTTATTTCTGGCACCTACGTTCGAACACCATTTCCTGCTTTCTGTATCGCCTATGGCGACAAAAATATTACCCACAAGGGGGCCTGAAAAGTAGGCCTCCTTTCTAATATTTCACCGGGGGTGTTCAGCACCCCTGAGCTTCTGCCCGGGTCATGGTGGGAGGTAAATTCCCCTCTCCCGACACCCGCACCTCAACACCCAGTAGGGTGTAAGAGAAGATACCCGCAAGCATGTTAGGTCCCAGAAAAAACATATTGAATGCCGTATTCCTCGTAATCGCGTAAGTTAACCATTACAAAATGCATTAATGTTCATTCCAACTTTTCTTATTTTTATTGTTACTTTTTACAGTATAAATTCACATTCTCTTTTTACTTTAAAATTATTCTTAATTTTGTATTAAGTACCTACTTAATTTCATGTTATATTAAGAAACTACTTAACTTCATGTTGTATTGAGTACCTACTTACCTTAATGTTGTATGAAGTTAAAGTACAAAAAGCAAGATAAAATAAAAGTTTTTAAAATAAAGGTATATTACTAGGAAATTTGAAGCATTGTACGAGCAGCCATTGAAGGATGCAATAAAATAACCTTTTTTGTACAAAACTACGAAAGCCGCAGCACATACTTACCTACATAATGTTTTATGTACGTAGGTATGTGTGAGAAAGCGACACGTTATAAATTCGGTTTACTTTCGTCCATTCAGGAGTAAATTCAGAGCTTCTGCGGTCGGAAAGTGGAACCTTCACTAGAATAGCTTTTGAGAAGGATTTCTGTCACTGACCGCTGTGAACCTTTTTCAGTTAACTGAAATAAAATGTGGCAAATAAAATACTAATGGTTATTATTTCGTGTAAATTTTAGGTATTGCCATATTATTTATTATACTAACATAAAGCTAAAGAGTCTGTTTGTTTGTTTGAACTTGCTTATCCCTAAAACTATCAGTCGGATTTGAAAAAAAAATCCTTTTGTATTTCATAGCGCAATCCTTGGCAGTGTTTTAGATTGAAAATTCAACTATTCATTTATTTACACACTTATAATATATACATATATATACACACCGGCACAATTAGCGGAACAGAAAAAAAAGTAAGACTATGAGATAATAACGCATATATTTGACGAAATCATTCAGATTGTTGGGGGGTGGCATTCTGGATTTAACCCTTCTTTTTAGCAAGTCCCAGACATGCTCTATCGGATTCATATCGGGGGAATTTGCTGGCCACTGCATCACCGGTATACCTACGTGGCTCAGATATGCCTGTACCGATTGTGCACTATGAGCACGAGCATTATCTTGCATTAGAATAAAGTCGTCACCAATAAATGGGGCAAATGGTACAACATGTTCTTCTAAAATGTCTCTGATGTATCGATCTGCTGTCATGGTCCCTCCTGTGACTATCACTAACTCCGTGCGAGCTCCCAAACATATCCCTCCCCAAATCATAATCGAGCCGCCACCATAAGCCACTGTGTGTTCAAAATTAGACTGTATGTGGCGTTCTCCTTTGCGTCTCCATATTAGCTGTCTCCCATCGATCTGCTTTAAAAGAACTCTGTTCTCATCAGTAAAGAGAACCTGCTGCCAATCGTTCAAATCCTTTTTTTGTGTTCCGCTAATTGTGCCGGTGTGTATATATATATATACAAATTATATAAAATTATTACCTTCTCCATTTTTCTGTACTGACAAATAACAAAGAGGAAGTCCGTTCACTTATTATTTCAAGATTTTCTGACTCATCCAATTCGAAACTTATGTAAAAGAAAGTTTAATGTTAGTTAGTCTTTAGGCATTTAAACGATTTGTTAGTCGCTTAATTTATATTTTCTTTAAGCTGGAATGAGAATCCATACTAATATTATAGAAGCGAAAGTAACTCAGTCTGTCTGTTACCCCTTCACGCTTAAACCGCTGTGGAAAACGGATAAGCATCAAATTTGGCATGGGCTACTTAAAAACGTTAAGTATGGGTCGGTTTTTTTTCTTTAATTGAAGACTTGACGTTGAAATTCTACACCGACAACCAAATTTAGGGTGGGTTGAACTGCTGGCAAAAGCTAGAGCGGGCACTGTGCGTCGGTGAGGTAGTTGCAGGCGGACGTGCGCTGGCCGAGGTGGTAGTTGATCGGTACGGACAACGAACCCAAGGACACGTACGCAGTCGCCGGCGTCTGCAACGAAGCGATGGGACGAGCTAAAAAATATACGGAATGTTATTATATATAGAGTTGGCTTCGGCCTATTGAAGGGGCACAGGTCTTCCCTTGGAAAGAATTTCAGAGTTTTTAAGCCGCTCATATTAAGCCACAGTGACTACCTAACTAGCGCCGCCAAAATAATTCCTCCAAAAATTCTTTATTTCCTCATTGTACAAAACACTTTTCAAATATGTTACCAACCAATTATTTAAAACTAGTAACAAGCTATTCTTAGAACTTAATGATTAAGGCCTAGGACTTTGCTTAACGATTGCTGTCATGTAACAAGACGAGGCAACTTGGTAAGTAGATGTATTATGTGTACCGTATTAAAATTTTTACACAAAAATAGAAAAAAAAACAATAAAATTTTGGGGTTTCCCATACTTAGAACTGAAACTCAAAATTT
Organism: Apoda limacodes; assembly: GCA_946406115.1. Classification (NCBI taxonomy): domain Eukaryota; kingdom Metazoa; phylum Arthropoda; class Insecta; order Lepidoptera; family Limacodidae; genus Apoda; species Apoda limacodes. Next base: position 19,453,785 of record OX291559.1, read on the forward strand.
TTATTTTCATCAAACCCATACGTGTGGTGTATCTATGTATAGGTCTTCAAAAATGATATTGAGGTTTCTAATATAATTTTTTTCTAAACTGAATAGTTTGCGCGAGAGACACTTCCAAAGTGGTAATATGTGTGTCCCTCCCCTGTAACTTCTAAAATAAGTTTTTTTTTAATACGTCATAAATCGTAAGCCGCAATTTACCTTACATTCAATTAACTCAAATATAAAAATATTTTTGTTTATGTTTGTAGATTACATAAATAGTGGTAGGTACGGAACCCTCGGTGCGCGAGTCTCACTCGTACTTGACCGGTTTTTTCTCTCTTCGTCACCCTCTCTAAAAAATATATTTGAACCAAACATAAAACAAACGGTATATCGGCAGCAAAAAAATAAATAATTTTCCTCTTTAACGCCGGATTACAGCTAAAATACTAGAGATACAATAGCAATATGTATGAGCTTTTTTATATGATATTTAATAATCTATAGATTTTAAATACACATTTTTTCCGTATCAGCAAAAATTGCCGAGATATAAGCAAAAAACTAAAAAATGGTACCTATTTTCCAAGATGGCGGCACGAGCGCAACAGCTATCGATGGGGACTTTTAGTATGTTCAATGAAAGGTCTCAATAAACAAGTACACCAAAATTCAAAACTCTACCAATTAATGTTTTTTTAGGCCAAAAATGTATCTAATTTGACTGGCCTATTACTAGTAGCTATTGAAGAGTTCCAGTATCCACCTCTTAGTGTCCTTATCAGATCAGCTACCAGTTGCCAATTTATATTATTGACATGTAAACCACATATACCTGCAAAATTTCAAACTGACAGGACGATTCAACTCAGCAAAAACGAGCAAAAACTCATTCTACGACAGAAAAATGTTTACTGCAGAGCCCCTCTCTTGAATTTTTTGAATTTTACAAATGAATGATAACCGTTAGAACATCATGCGTAAGTGAGAATTACTGAGCTCCTTAGAGAAAACCTTGGCAGAGAGCTCATTCCACAACCTAAGCGTTCGCGGGAGGAAGTTTCTCTGAAACCGCACTGTACGCGACCATTTCGGTTCTAAAGTGTGAGAATGAATTCCCTGCCGATGGCGAGCGGTGCGATGGTAAAAAGTAGCCGTGGGCATCATTTCGAACAATTCCTCAGAACACAACCCATTGTACAAGCGGTAGAACACACACAGGGAGGAAAGTCTCTCCTCAGACTTAAGGTCTCGATACCGCAAGTAAGTTTGGAATCGTCGACAATTCTCACAGCCCGTCGTTGAACCGAGTCAAAAGGGCCAAGTTGGTATCCGGGTGCACCCGCCCTGAGATGGCAGCAGTACTGCATATGGGGCCGAACTTGCGACTTGTAAAGTAGCAACCTTCGCCTCGACGTGAAGTACCACTTCGTTCTGTTGAGTACACCAAGTTTTTTAGACGCCAGCTTCACCTAGTCCTGCAGATGATCTCGGAACTGAATATGGCTGGAGATGTCTACACCAAGGATCCTAATACTCTTGGAGATGGAGCGAGGAGTGTTCTGGAATTCTGGGACCACAGTGAATAGGGTTTTTTAAGCGGTGAACGCGCAGACTTGTGTCTTCGTAGTGTTGAATCGGACCAAGTTTTCCCGTCCCCATTTAGAGACCTTGGACAGCGTGGTCTCGTTTTAAGACACAAGTTCTAAGCGGTTTTCCATCACAATGGAACGAGGGATGTTTGCACGACTCGTGTAATAAGCGTCTCCGGTACTGTCATCTGCATAGCAATGCATGTTGTTGGTGTCCAACATGTCATTGATATGCAGTAGAAACAGCGTAGGAGACAGCACAGAGCCTTGCGGGACACCAGCATTAATTTCCATGCTATCAGAGCAACTACCGTCAACTACGGTTCGTATGCATCTGCCGAACAAAAAGCTAGCCACCCATTTGTACAAACCCTCGGGCACTTCGTAAGATGGCAACTTCGATAGAAGACCCCGGTGCCAGACCTGATCGAACGCCTTCGCTATGTCCAGGCTTCACGCCTACCAGAATAGGCGTTCCCGCTCGCCGTGAAATATCGCAACGCAACCAATTTTACCGCAATTTAAAACGTGTCTATTCTACTTGGCAACTAGCCTCAGGCTGGCACCGTTCATCCCCCCCCCCCCCCCCCCCAAAAACAAATCCTAGCTACGCGCCTGTTTTTATCGGAATCTAACGCGATGATGATTAGCTTATGGTTGGTTAGTCTAGCCTAGTGGCTATTCTTATTCACCAAGCGGAATCTGCCCTGCTATACACATCATGTCGCATAATGCATCTGCACCTGAATTATCTCTCTTCTTCTCTCTCTCTCTCTCTCTCTCTCTCTCTATTTCTCATCATCTCAGTCGGTTTTTCTATCTCTAGGTAGTGTCATGGAATAAGTAACAAAACTGTATATCGATAGCAAAAATATAAAAAAAAACTTTTAATGTCGGATTACAGCTAAAGTATTAGAGATACATAAATAATATATCTTAGCATTTTTATAGGAAATTTAATAATTTAAAGTTTTTGTGTACACGATTTCATCGTATTAATAATTATTGCCGAGATATAAGCAAAAAATTGAAAAAGGGTACCTTTTTTCCAAGATGGCGGCGCGAGAGCAACAGGTATCGATGGGGACTTTTAGTATGCACAACTCCCGTTGTGTCTTAATGAACATGTACACCAAAATTCAAAACTCTACCAATTAATGTTGTTTTATTTTCTAATTTAACCTACACACCCTTCGTGTTTGGACTCATTTGATTTGTAATGACAAGGTCGTCCCATATCCTTTTATATTAGTTACTACATATTAAATAAACTCGATAGAAATCTATAGGTAAGTATTCCTGTAGAGAGAAGTGCCGTAGGGACTCTAAAAATACTTAATAAAAATTAAATAAAAAATTGGTGACGGTTTATGCGCAAAATAAGTATGTAGAGCAAAGACTAAGGAAACCTTATAACCTTTCTTCTGTTTCCTCGGTTTGCGACCGGCGAGTAAATGAGAAAGTGATTCTCAATCGCTCTAATTCTTTCAACGCTATGCTATTATGTGAGTTGTAAAAAAGCTTTATTTGATCTAGATCAGTTATTACTACACTTATTACTACACAGTCTAAAGTTCGTACTCTACTACTACATGCTTGCTCTTTGTCGATTGTTTTGGGTTCAAAACATAAAACCGCCTTATCGACTGTAGTTCCCTTTATTTTGTGGACATAACGGATCAACTTAATATGAGGGGAATCATCACTCTTTCTCTTTATTCAGAGCCTTCCCTTGAAATGATACACTCGCTGTAGCTACGTCTATCTAACCATTTGACGACTATTATAGAGTTGCAGCTGAATGTTTTGAACATCATATCAACTTTTTTTGACTGTTTTTGTTTCATTCTACAACAAAGTACCGGGCAAAGAATCGTTGTAAATATGTATATATAATATATTATCACTATGAAATAAACTATATAGATATGTACATAATCCGTACATGCTCTCTAAAAAGTCTGAAATAAAAAGCAAAATTAAAAACTTTGAAAATCTCACGACGATTAGAATGTAATTTAAAAAGGACAAAATAATTTAAAAAAAGCAAATTTTTGAAAAACCCTCGACGGTTGAAATCTAGTCGAAAAAGAATAAAATTACGAAAGATAATTAACGTAAAAAGATTTTAATAATAGAGTTAATCTCTCGCACTTGCTTACGTGTCTATTTGTTTCTCGAAGATATACTTATATGTGGCAAAAATAAATAACAAATACTACCTATGAACTTAATAAACAACCAAAGAATATCCGTCGGGGACTGCCATCTCTATTTTAAGTTTCAACTAAAATGAAGTTATCTTGTGTTACATTATGTCGTCATAAAAACATCTTCAATATATTCACGTTACTATAAAACTACAAAACTTTAGTTCATTTAATGGCAGCCCCCCAAAAGATATTCTTTGGTTTTTTATTAAGTTCATAGGTAGTTGAATATGTTATTTATTATTGCCACATCTTAATTGCTTGCCACATGTATATCTTCGAGAAAAAAGTAGGAACGTAAGGAAGTGCTATGAAAACTGATACTCCATTGCTTTTATGACCGACTTCGCGAGAGATCAACTTTATTATAAAAAGCTTTCTACGTTTATTATCTTTCGTTACATAATCTGGTTAATCAGAGGTTTTTAATTTTTTTTATCCTTTTTCGATTACGTTTCAATAGTCGGTTTTTTCAAAATTTTTAATTTTGCTTTTTCTAGAATAATACAAACAATATAATTTTATGGGTAACTATTATTATAGTCAAAAAGTAAAAAGTAAAGCTACATCCAGCATGCTTTATTGTAAAAGTGATATTGTTTCGTTCCAACTCGACTGCAGCGGCGCGCGTCTGACCGTAACGGTTTGATTCGACTCACAGAAAATCTCAATTTATTTCAGTAACTTTTCAAATGGAACGCGCCGAGCGATATACAAGTACATTATGTGAATTGGTTTGTGACCTAGCTTTATTGGACACTGGCTTTTGCTCGCGGTTCCACATGCCCTAAATTTGGTTATCGGTGAAGGATTTCAACGGACACTCCTCGATTATAGAAAAAAACCTACTTATACTTGACGTTTCTAGTAGCACATGTCCTTTTCCAGGACTCAAACTATCTACATGCTAAATTTCATCTTAATCAATTCAGCGGTTTAAGCGTGAAGAGGTAACAGACAAACATACAGACAGACAGTTACTTTCGCATTTATAATATTTGTATGGATAGTATAAAGTAATAAGTTCATAGTATGAAAAGATATTCACGTCGATTTGAGATCCCCCTTCTTTTATTTTATGTCTTTTAAATATTAAGCCCCTTTTTAAGTCTCTGTGTTTAAGTTTTAAGCACTGCACGATAAATACTAGAAAGTTTTTTTCGGTTTTCATTAATAGTCAGACTGAAATAGATTAACCTCGAGCTAGGACTCGAACTTGTAACGCATTCTGTCTAAGTGCTCTAGGTACCACAAAGCTATCAAAGTACAATTCTAGTGGGCCAAAATCCTGTTACATCCTTGCCCTTTTACATTTTGGCCAGCCAGAATTGTAGTAGAAATAGGTAGTAGGTTCAAGTCCTGGCTCAAGGTTTATCTTTTTATTGCATCTTTCCTTTGAAAATATTTATTTATGTTGATAAGCTATAGATATTTATCGCGATATGTATTCTTCGACGATTCTCACATTCAGGTAGTCTCAATGTATTTATTTATCATGTATTTCTTGATTCTGTAAATATCAATGTACTAGGACTTAATAAGTTCCTAGAAGTTGAGTGTTTGAAAAAAAGGTTTTATATTATGAACCTTGTCCCTTCTATTTTTTGCCGTTTGGTACCGAAGCTCGTGATTAACAACTTATAACACATCCATATCCATATACCTAAATATTATAAATGCGAAAGAAACTCTGTCTGTCTGTCTGTTACCTCTTCACGCTTAAACCGCTGTAAAGATTAAGATGAAATTTGGCATGGAAATAGTGAAAGTCCCGGGGAAGGACATAGGTTAGGTGAAAACGTCAAGTGTGATTCTGTTCTTTTTCTATAATTGAGGAGTTGCTGTTGAAATGCTACACCGTTTACCGAATTTAGGGCGGGTGAAACCGCGGGCAAAAGCTAGTAATATTTTTTTTTTTTTTTTTTTTTTTTTTTATACCACTAAGGTGGCAAACAAGCTTACGGCCCGCCTGATGGTAAGCGGTCACCGCAGCCTATGGACGCTTGCAACACCAGGGGTATCACTTGCGCGTTGCCGACCCTTCAGAAATCTAATAACTTCTTTCTTGAAGAACTCCATACTGTAGTCCTTGCAGAAAACCTTGGCAGGGAGCTCATTCCACAACTTAAGCGTTCGCGGGAGGAAGTTTCTCTGAAACCGCACTGTACGCGACCATTTAGGTTCTAAAGTGTGAGAATGAATTCCCTGCCGATGGCGAGCGGTGCGATGGTAGAAAGTAGCCGTGGGCATCATTTCGAACAATTCCTCAGAACACAACCCATTGTACAAGCGGTAGAACACACACAGTAAGGCAAAGTCTCTCCTCAGACTTAAGGGCTCGATACCGCAAGTGAGTTTGGGATCGTCGACAATTCTCACAGCCCGTCGTTGAACCGAGTCAAAAGGGTCAAGCTGGTATCCGGGTGCACCTGCCCAGAGATGGCAGCAGTACTCCATATGGGGCCTAACTTGCGACTTGTAAAGTAACAACCCCGACGTGAAGTACTGCTTCGCTCTGTTGAGTACACCAAGTTTTTTGGACGCCAGCTTTACCTTATCTTGTAAATGATCTCGGAACTGAACATCGCTGGAGATGTCGACACCAAGGATCCCAATGCTCTTGGAGATGGAGAGGGGAGTGTTCTGGAATTGTGGGACCACAGTGAATGGAGTTTTCTTAGCGGTGAACGCGCACAATTGTGTCTTTGTAGGGTTGAATCGGACCAAGCTTACCCGTCCCCAGTCAGAGACCTGGGACAGTGTGGTCTCGATTTGAGACACAAGTTCTCCGCGGTTTTCCTCCACAACGGAACGAGGGATGTTTGCACGACCCGTGTAAAAAGCGTCTCCAGTACTGTCATCTGCATAGCAATGTATGTTGTTGATGTCCAACATGTCATTGATATGCAGTAGAAACAGCGTAGGAGACAGCACAGAGCCTTGCGGGACACCAGCATTAATGTCCATGCTATCAGAGCAACTACCGTCAACTACAGTTCGTATGCGTCTGCCGGACAAAAAGCTAGCCACCCATTTGCACAAACCCTCGGGCACTCCGTAAGATGGCAACTTCGATAGAAGACCGCGGTGCCAGACCCGATCGAACGCCTTCGCTATGTCCAGGCTACATGCCAATGCCTCCCCCTGACTCTCAATGGCTAGTGCCCATCGGTGTGTGAGATACACTAGAAGGTCACCAGTCGAGCGACCGTGGCGAAAGCCATATTGACGGTCACTGACCAGATCGTGTACTTCTAGGTATCTTAGAAGCTGTGTGTTGATCACACGCTCCATCACCTTAGAGAGGAGAGAGGTAATAGCGATAGGCCTGTAATTCGATGGATCTGATCTATCGCCCTTTTTGGGCACCGGGTGCACATTCGCAGTCTTCCATGTAGACGGAAATTGCCTAGTGTGGTAGGAAAGCGCGATAACTCAGGAGCACACTGCTTAAGCACCACTGCTGGTATACCGTCTGGCCCACTCGACTTATGAACGTCTAGAGAAAGCAACGCCCGCCTGACCTCCCGCTGCGTTATGGAGATTTCCGGCATGGACTTACCGCACCACGGTATAGTAGGTGGTACAGCGCCTTCATCGTTCATATTCGAGTTCGAGGCAAAGAGACTGCCCAGTAGATCGGCTTTCTCTTTAGCACTATGGGCCAAGTCACCATCGGTCTTTCGCAGTGGTGGTAACGACGACTGGCAGAAGTTCCCTTCCGCAGCTTTGGCAAGCGACCAGAAAGCACGACTCCCAGAAGGATAGCTCGCAAGTCGCCCACCTATTTTGCCGATGAATTGGAATTTTGCTCTGGCAGTTGCTTTCTTACTGAACCTCGAGGCAGCATTTAATTTGCGTTTTAACTCAGAAATATTCGGATCCTTATTAAAACGAGCCGTGGTCCAAGCCTCATATGCATTTTGCTTAAGAATTTTAGCTTTTCTGCAAGACCTATTAAACCACGGTCGTTTTTTGACGCCGGCAGCTACTCGCGGGTTAGGAATATAGCATTCCATACCAGCAAGGATTGTCTCAGTGACTGCGGCTGTGCAGACGTCAGGATCTTCTGAGTTAAAGCAGATCTGCCTCCACGGGTACGATGCGTAAAATTCACGCAATCCATCCCAGTCTGCCGAATTATAGTGCCACACACGACGCCAGTTAGTTGGCCCAGAAGGATCAGGTTGTGAGCATGACACTTGAGTCCGAACGAGACAGTGGTCCGAGGAGCCAAGAGGCGCATCCACTGAGACGAAGTACCCGTCCGGACGAGTAGTCAGCAGAAGGTCCAGTAAGGAGCTCGTATGTTCCTCTATATCTGGTATTCTCGTTGGAGAAAGTACCAGCTGAGAGAATCCATAGGTCAGAGCAAATTCATGAGCAGATATCCCAGCAGTTATTGGTTCGAGAACTGAGCCACTCGCGATGGTGGGCGTTAAAGTCTCCCAAAATAACTAGTTCTGCTGTGGGATATTGCTCTAGAACTTTGTCAGTCGTCAAACTCAGGTGCGTGAAGAGTCGAGTTACGTCCGTGTCACCGCTATGAGACCTGTATAGGCACGCATAGATACGAGTGTGGCCGCCGTAATCTACGCGCACCCACAATATCGACAGGTCCCTGTCTTCAAGGCTATGAAGGCGGCGACAGCAGATATCCTCCCGGACGAACATACATACACCGGCACGACTCATAAAATTGTGTTCGAGTTTGTAGCCGGGATAATGAAGGTATGATGTGTCGGCCGGGCAGGATATCTGCGTCTCCGTTAGAAAAAGAATGGTCGGCTGCGCAGTTTCGAGATGGTGGTGGACTGCGTTAAGATTTGCGTGAATACCCCTGATGTTGCAAAAATCCACATTATATGTGGATGGAGTAGCCGCTGTGCAAACTCTTTTCTTTTTCTGTCTTCTGGCCATAATATATATAAAAAAAAGTTACTAAGACTAAGGATGAGGATTCACTGCACAGACAGCATAGAGGACAAAGGGTGCGGTTCTAAGACTGCCGAAGCTCGCCACAGATGATACGGTTGCTGGCCCGGCGGGCGGAAGGGCCCCTGATCCCCCTCTGTTGTAGTAGCCGGGTCCACTCCGGTCTCCTTCTCCGGCACGACTACCACTTCAGATACTTTACACAGGCTGGCGAATCAGCCTCCCAGGGCGGAGATTAAGTGATCCCTGGGTTCGGGATCCCGTTCAACCTGCGGGCGGCCAGCGGTCAGCCGTTTCATCAGGTCTCCCTGACCGCCGAACCAGCACGCCGCGTCTACGCCGAGTATGACAGCAACAAGCACCGCCGGTCCTCCGCTGTCCGCGCAGCGAATCCTCAAAGAGCTCTGGCAACCTTACTCACCGCCAGGAACACAACACTACTCAATGTTAGTGTTATTATGGCCGCGGTTTTCTGTAAGGTGGAGGTACTTCCCCAGTTCGGGCCGCTCATTCGAGCAAGTACTCGCTATGCCCTGCTTAGTTGTTCGGGTGGCTTATTCGAGCGAGTACTTGCAGTGCCCTACCTCTCTCATATATATAAAGCCAACGCACGGACAGACAGATAGTAGACACCAATTATACTCAGATTGTTGTGATTAATATTAGTCATAAAATTATGCCCACGGCTACTTTCTACCATCGCACCGCTCACCATCGGCAGGGAATTCATTCTCGCACCTTAGAACCTAGATGGTCACGTACTGTGCGGTTTCAAAGAAACTTCCTCCCGCGAACGCTTAGGTTGTGGAATAAGGACTGTATAAGGTTCTTCAAGAGAGAAGTTATTAGATTTTTGAAGTATCGGTAACGGGAGAGTGCAAGCGTCCGAAGCTGCGGTTATCGCTTACCATCAGGCGACCACAAGCTCTCTTTTTCTAACTTAGTGGTAATAAAAAAAACTTAGACTTCCGGTTTTGTCTCAATTGCTGACATTCAAAGATGATTCTCAGTGCAATTTAAGGATCCATGCACATCTCAACTAGAATAATTAGTCATTTTAGTCTTAAATTATTATGTGTTTTCTGCTAAATAGTATGTGCTGAATTTAATAGGATAAACTTCGCGTCGTTCTCTTAATTATAACCCGCTGCCAGCAATTCAGTCTAACATTACGATCCGACACAAAATAGATACATAATACCGCCGGTGAACAGTGTGATAGAAATTAGGACCGATACGGCCCAATCCGTTTTTTTTATAACAATACGGACGTATCACATGCGGGATCAAAAGACGCATTGCTTTAATTTTCACAATATTTAAATGCAATAGGTAATAATCCGCTTGCTATAAAATTGACCCTCCTAAATTACGTGGGACGCGGAGAGGAGATGTTTTCATTTCCTTTTAATCAATGAGATAGTCAGCTGCAAAAAGTGACTGACAGCTTGCAACTTTACGTCAGTGACTTTCGGCGGCAGACTACCTTAATTAACTATAAAAACATACAGGGCTGTCAAATTTGACATTCCACACTGTAGGCCTCAAATATATCTATAGGCGGCCCAAGATCGAGGACCAATACCTAGGAAATCACGCCCGCACTAGATGTCACGTATAGCTAAACAAATGAAGAGAGTATAAATAGGTAGTACCTATAGTCACTTATTTTAAATATACTGTATTGTAGGTAATGAAATGTATTTGAATACATAAAATATAGCGTATATTAAAGTTTGATAAGTATGCACAGAAAAACAAAACCTTTGTTTTTAGGGTTCCGTACCCAAAGGGTAAAAAACAGGACCGTCCGTCTGTCACCAGGCTGTATCTCATGAACCGTGATAGACAATTGACATTTTCACAGATGATGTGTTTCTGTTGCCGCTATATCAAAAAATACTAAAAACAGAATAAAATAAATATTTAAGGGGGCTCCCATACAATAAACGTGATTTTATTGCTCATTATGCTCGATAGTGATAACGGCAACAAGTTTAAATTATTCACAGAATATTAAGTTATATATTCACTTTCAAAATAAATAATTAAATTAAAATAAAACAAATATTTAAGGGGGGCTCCCATAAAATATTTTTTTATAGATAATGGGACGGAACCCTGCGTGCGTGAGTCCGACTCGCACTCGGGTGATTTTTGTTATCAGTTCAATTATCCCAACCGAGGGGCTTAAACTAGAAAAGAAAGAAAGAAAGAAAAATATTTATTTGGATTAAACAACACAATAAGGCCAAAGATAAACAATTAATAAACATAATGTCTCTATGTGCTGCTTGTCACCAAAAAAAGTCTCCCACTGAGCATAAAAGCTGTGGCCAACACCACAGCACTGATTTTTAGTGGGAGCTTCGGTGCACTGAGACGGATATTTACATATTGCTTAACCTATAACTTGTTTAAAAATAAAGAAAAGTCAATAAAAACACAAAAACAGAAAACAAACACTACAATTACGAATTAAAAAAGAACAAGTAAAACTAAAAAACATGGTAAAAAAGTAAAAAACAAACCAAAAAAAAAAAGACTACACTATTATTATTTTTTTTTTCTAGAAGGCATAGCAGTATGGTCTAAAAAACGCTTTTTAAATAAATAAATACATCATAATAAAATAATTAGTATTACAAAAAGGGAGCCATTATCTGTTATGAACCAAGTTTCAACTAATTTATAACCATTTTTCTAAAAGATAATTTGAAAACTGGCCAACGAGGTTCTGCTGCTTGACCATAACCCAATTGTAGAATAAAAATTCTCCGGTAAATACTGATTGTGGCTAGCTCATGACTAAATAAAGACTTCGTAAAGGTTCTAATTAGGGAAAACTGTATCTTACTGGGTTATTAAAAGGTTAATTTACGGTTACATTCAGGTTTATAAGAATTCCCTTAAGTTTACTTAACTAGGAGTTTAAGCGAAGGCTATTTATTATGAGGACATTTTGATATAATATTTTTTTTTTGAAAAATTCCATAGAAAGGTTATATAACTTATCTAAAACTTTTCCAAAACTAAAATTATTACTTGAGGTCCCACCTTCAGGTAGTCTCAATGTAATTATTATCATGTATTTCTTGATTCTGTGAAAAATAATGTTGAGTGTTTGAAAGGGAGATATTATATTGTGAACCTTGTCTCTTCTATTTTTCCGTTTATTACCGAAGCTGGTGACTAACAACTTAATCCATATTAATATTATAAGTGCGAAAGTAACTCTGTCTGTCTGTCTGTTACCTCTTCACGCTTAAACCACTGTAACGATTAAGATGAAATTTGGAATGAGGATAATAAGAGTCTTGGGTAAGGATATAGGCAACTTGAGAACGTCAAGTGTAAATCGGTTTAATCGAGCAGTTGGCAGCAGGCAAATTTGGCATGGAAATAGTTTGAATTTCGGGGAAGGACATAAGCTACTTCAAAACGTCAAGTGTAAGTCGGTTTATTTTTATAGTTGAAGAGTTACCGTTGAAATCCTACACCAATAACCGAATTTGGGACGGTTGAAACCGCGGGTAACAGCTAGTTATATATAAAGCCAACGTAGTTAAGATAACCCTAATTATACTCGATTATTCTTATTAACATTAATATATACGTCATAAAAAGTCCAGAGGATCAAGGAACACTCGCATTTCCACAGTAAATGTCCATTTTCATTTGTGTCTGATTGAAGCTCATACGTTACGAAATAAAGCTTAACGTAATTAGAAGGTTCGTACAGTTACGTGACGAGAGAATTGAATGTGAAGTATAGTGTATGTAGGCACCTGTACTGTTGAAGATTACATAATTAAATATTAAATAATACTAAATAGTAATAAATAATGATAGAATTTAAAAAAAATGGTGAAAAGAATGTGCGGCTATGCTTAGTATAGGATTCTGTATCCGTAAGTCCGTTATTACCCAGCTTAGGCTCAACCGTGCTCATCATATGGCATATGGTAGATATTATTAACCGACTTTAAAATAGGAGGTTCTATGTTCGACGGGTATTTTTTTATGTATGTCCAGCGATTTCTCTGTCAATTGTGAACCGATTTCAAAAATTATTTTTTTTATTCAAAAGAGATAAACATAAAAATATATTCAGAGATAAACATTAATTCGAAAGAGATAAACAAAAATAAAAAATATATACGCGACGCACATAGAATCTCCTCCTTTTTGGTAGTCGGTTAAAAATATCTACCTTTGCTCCTGAGGTAGTTTCATATTAATAAAGTGGATTTAAAACTAAAAAATTTGAAGAAAAAAAATTATTAATGTTAATTTGGAACTGGTGAACGCCTTTTATGTTGATGATTGTAAAGTTTTGTTACAAGTATGGATGTCTTTAGTGTAATAGTTTACACCCCCGACAGGCAAGTGATTCGAATCACTAAGAAACTCCAATCCGCAATCACCGCCCTAGGCGAATGGTTTCGAAAATGGACAATCGAAGTGAATCCCAACCAAAGCTCTGCCGTTTTCTTGACCGTTGGCCGCTCTCCGAGACAATCTCCCCCCTCACACTTCGGGCGTGCCATTCCTGGGCAAAACAAGGCCAAATATCTCAGTGTGACCCTGTATAGGCGTCTAAACTTTCACGATCACACCAAAATAGTAAGAGACCAAGCCGCTTTTGTCCTCGGTCGTCTATATCCCATGATAGGCAAATACAGTAAGATGTCGCCCCACACTAGCATACGCTAGCGTCGTCTATGCGGTATTTAAACCCAACCTCCATAGACTCCTGACCATCCAAAACCGCTTCCTCAGAGCGGCTTCCGGAGCCCCCTGGTTCGGCCGGAATGCGTCCCTACACAGGAACTTCGAGCTCTCCACGATTCCCTTAGAATACCTTAGAGACCTGGCAGTCCTCTTTTTCGAGCGTACACCCAACCACACGAACCGATTAATTGTGTAATCCACAAGCTACCATCCCCCCGCCCGACCTCGGCATAGTCGAAAAACTACTGTTAGGCGGCCTCAGCACGTACTAACGGCCCCAGGCAACAATCTCGCTATCCGGATAGCGAGACTAGTCTCAACGACCTCTCGGACTGAACGCACGGACTCATCTCATACACGAGGTATCAAAGAGGGCCGGGGCGTTCCTCGCCCCTACTCACTCGCAATTGCAACCGCGTAACTGGGAACTTCCGTCCTGGCGCAGACTCACCTTCGTGTTCGAGTCTTACGCAGGTCGATGGGACGACCCCAAAAGCGACAACCCAAGCCCGCAGGGTGCCCTTGAGCGTTGGGCGCTATATGGGCTAAGACTCCTTCAGAGTCTCGCCCCAAAAGCCCGGTGGAGCAGTAATGGCAGCATCAGCCAACTGCATGTTCAGAAAAAAAGAAATGTGTATAATGTAAGAGAAAAAAGCAATTCGTAACTCAAAGGAAAAAATAAAAACTTTTTAACAAAAAAAAAACAACCACTTGCCAAAAATCTGTTTTTGTTTTCTCACACAAGGGGCGCCACTCGCGCGTTGCCGACCCTTGAATAATCTAATAACTTCTTTCTTGAAGAACTCTTCACTGTAGTCCTAAGAGAAGACCCTGGCAGGGAGCTCATTCCACAACCTAAGCCTTCGCACGAGGAACTTCTTTTTTCAGTTTTTTTTTTCGGTTCAATTGTTTTGCAAAAAAATTCAAAATCAAATCAAAACGATAGTTATGCACTCAGGTACGTAGGTAACATTTGTTGTCTTGTAAATAAACAACCAAACCGTCTCTGTAAATCTTCGGAGAGAAAGGCGATTCACAGTAAAGTAATAAATTTTATGTATTTCTATTTACTCAGCGCCTGCAATGCTCGGAAATGCAATAGAGAGTGCTGAACAGCATTGTTAATTGAATTGTATATGTTAAAAGTTTTATATCACTTTTGTAGTGTGATATAATAAATACTGTTAAATTTTATCTAATTCTTTTCATCATACTCAGTATTCAAATAGCTTTAGTTCCGGGCAACGACAGAGGATAGTTTTTATCTAGAAAATTTCAAAGGCAGGAATAATTTTAACCGAGCTGAACCGAACTATAGCTATAGCTTGCTATATAGCAAACTTCATCAGTATAATATATTGAGTAAGAATCCCACTCCGATAACCGAAATTAAGGGCAGGTAGAGCCACTAGCCAAGGGCCAAGACCGAGGGTTGCGTGCAAACTTATTATAAGTTGTATATTATTAAAAATATTTTTATTATATGATGTAACTAAAAATGTACAGTTTTCGCAATTTTTTCTTTATCTGTACTATAAGACGTTGCTTCGCACTAAATTTTAAGATTCTGAGTTTACGAGAAGTACCCTGTAGGTATTGATTCCCTTGCGAGTTTCGAAAATTTGCGGCATAAACGACTGTATCTTTTGATTGCGATAGCTTAGAAGTTTGATTTTTTCACAGCTCTAAGGGACAGTAAACCTGAGTATTTGATATAATTTTAGAATGATTATATCAAATACCACGCGTTCCTGAGAAAAAGGGTCTTTACAGACGGACGGACGGACAACAATGTGATCCTATAACGGTTCAATTCTTTCCTTTTAAGGTACGGAACCCTAAAAAATGTGTCAAAGTATTTGAAAAGCCCTTTTTATGAACAATCCCGCTGTAACACCTGACATGAGCTCACTTTCTGATTTTGAATCTGTATATGATACCGTATATAACTGTATATAACCAACCTTCATTTTTATAAATAAATTTTTTTTGTTGAAAATTACACACACCGCCATCTGGCCCCAAACTAAGCAAAGATTGTACTTTATGATACCGAACGGAGACAAATACATATATAAAATACTTTACTTTTTTGTAAATACATACATATTAGACCTATGACATCACATATGACACCTAGTCTCAGCCAAACACGAATAATAAATGTTTGTCTTGTGTGGAAATCAAACCTCGATTCAAATGTCAATCATGGATGCTATTTATGTGATATTTGGACTAATGATAGGAACAATGAAGATTATAAATCATCTCATTACCAGATTTTTACTGATTTTAATTTAAGAAGAGGTCTCAAAATTATTTTGGGGAAGAGGGACGGGCTTAAGCGGTCTTTTGTTATTTCCCTTTAGATAGGATTTTTAGGATTCCGTACCCAAATGATCCGGGAGATACGGAGACGGAGCCCTGTTACTAACCTGAAACGAAGAATATGTTTTATTATGGCGGATTACCCATCATATAATAATGTTATATTTATAAGGGAATATAACCCATATGGGGATACAAGAAACACGTTTTTATTGTTTTGGCTCCATCGTAAAAACGGAGATATACATACGTTACAAACTTGCAGTGGTCATAGTGCGAACTGTAAAGTATAAGGGCAAACTATAAAAATCGGCCAAGTGCGAGTCGGACTCGCGCACGAAGGGTTCCGTGCCATTACGTATAAAAACGGCAAAAAAATCACGTTTGTTGTATGGGTACCCCGCTTAAATATTTGTTTTATTATAATTTAATTGTTTTTTTTAATGTGACTATTTAACTAAATATTCTGTGAATATTTTAAGCGTCTATCTGTTGCCGTTATCAATATCGAGCAAAAAATCACGTTTGTTGTATGGGAACTCCGCTTAAATATTTGTTTTATTTTAAATGTCTATGATGACATCACATGACAAGGTTCATGAGGACAGCGAAATCTTAGTAATAGGGTTCCGTTAATTACCCCTTGGGTACGGAACCCTATTTATTTAAAAAAGTGTGAAACGGGCTCGAGCCATTAACACTATGAATTAAAATTACCTTATACTTAAGGAGTATCTAGCCAAAATAGTCCAGATTATTAAGAGAACCATAGTCGCGGATTCGTGGCCCAGCATAATTTGTTTATTGGAAGCGCAGCAACATTAGTTTAGTTTTTCACGAAGTAGAGTATAGAAGAAGAAGTAGAAAGCTAGCGATCTACCTAGAACTGCCGCTGGGTCATTTTTGTCCCAGTCAGTGTTCCAAAGTGCCATCAGTGCAAAAAAAACTGTTTGTAATACATGCACTTATAAAGAATATTTTTTGAGCAATATTTGCTCTTTGAATAGTAACATTAACTAGTTTATAGGTTTTTCATAATTTGGTACAGTTAGAATTACAATAAAAGATTTGATGATTTTAATATGGACCCAAAAATATCAGACTCTTAATAAATTACGTGTTTCGTTTTTTTTACCTTTTTCCCTTCTTATTACTTTGATTTGATTATAAATAAATAAATAAACGTGTTTCATGCATCTTACAAACAGTTTTAATCATTACTTTAATGCCTTATACTTTTGAACCTTGCAACCGCAAAAGGTCGCCATAAAAGGTTGCCTCTAATATTGACGGTACTTGAAGAACTTTCCACGTACGCCAGTATAACGATCAAATCGTTTGTAACCGGTCCGGTAGATGGCCGCGAAGTTGAAATAGTTAAGATGACGTGACAAATATACCGACCGATTTCATAACACCGCTGGGAATCCATGGGGAATCCTCACTAAGCGACTCCCGCGCGACGTCTATGACGTCACCGTGGGTGCATGTTGGAGGAAGGCTACATTTTTGTACTATTTTTAGATCGATCTTCTAACGATATATTTATCGTCTTTATAAAATAAAGCTTTCAAAAGAACATGTTTATGTCGCAAATTTTCGAGGTACGACAAAGAAGACGTTCATCGAATTCACGTCAAATATACTATAACATTATGTAGGTAAATGCAAAGACATCGACCAGCACTAGTCAAACAAACATTTTGAGACGAGATTTTTAGCAATGCTATTTGGGTAAACATGAATATGCTTTTACTTGAGTTACGCGTGTACAGTGCAACAAACTTTTCTGCATCGTGTATGGTCGCTAGTGTCATGTTAGTTTACACCATTTTAATATCGTGACTGTAATTTTGATTTTAGACCACCGGATCAGAAAAGTTTTTTTTTGACTATCTGAGAAGTCAACCCACATACATTTGTACCTACGCGTAAAATACACCCCCTTCCGGGTCAGTCGGGTAAAAATAATAGTTCAATGTACGAGTACCTACTTGATGTCGTTTTCTACTTAAAACCTACAGCCTTCATGCAAAAGTATCTTGACACATAGAAAGACGGACAACAAGGTGATCCTGTAAAAGTAAACGAGGGTTCTAGGAGTGCTTTGTGGGGTACAAAGCTATATTAAACTTATATTTAATTTCAATAAAATCCAATAGAAAACAAATAAATCGTTATTTATATTCTATTCCAAGGCTGGACCACTCTTTTCATTTTATTTTCCAATGCTCGAGTTTTATATTGATCTGGCAAGACGGTATCACGACTGGACAAGTGCACTCGACTGTCAAAGGCCAAATGGCTCGGAAACCAGACGTCGCAGTTGTTCACGGAAGGGAAAAGCTTTCGAGGCGAAATTAAAGTGAAGTACGAACGAAATGTTAGCAACGGGGGAATGGACAAGTTCTCAGATATCGGTAGGAATGTATACTGGAAGTGACAGGCACAAAATTGGCTAAATGTAGCGAATATATTAGTGGAACGGTAATTTTATTTCCATGGTAACAAAATTGGAGCAGTATGAGAGGAAACATCGAAACAATGGCTGTGCTTCTCGCAGAGCTGCAGACTTCTAGTTAGAGGTCACTGCAATTCCTTGGAGCGCCTTCCTTAGAAAGTCCCTAATAGTTTTTTGGCCGCTGTCAACACCAACAAACAAGAAAGCAGTTCTAAGATCACAATTTTAAAAAGAAACTAAAATTTAATTAATTAAGTAAATTAAAAAAGGCATTAAAATGATAACTATTAGCCTAGTGGTAGTTTTCAAAAACTGAAATACTTATTTTAAGGAAATACAATAACCAGTCGCAACTGCGTAAATATTAGATTTATCCAACTCCTAGTGACTTATCTAGTACATCAATCTGACAAAAAATCATAATTGCCTATGGCTATATCATCAATATAGCAGTTAAAAGATTAACCTCGAGCCAGGACTTGAACCCGCAACTCCTTACACTCTGTGTAAGTGCTCTACCCAATTGACCTAGTTTGAGGGTAATCTTTTTACTGCATCTTTGCTATAAAAATATTAATTTATATTTATTATAATATTAGTTTCAATTACATTTTTAGTTTCCCAACGTTACAGTCGACTCACACCGATCGTCAAGACTAGTCCAAGTCACTTCAAGGAAACATATCTCCGTGTCTGCTTTTGTAGCGCTGTCGTAGTGCATTCGACTTTTTGCTGTACCGTGGCATACGTTACCCGAGGCCCGGGGCTTGTAACTACAGGATTGTTCTCAGTTGGGAAACGACAATGTTCCACGGAAATGGAAATGTTCAGAAGTTTGGGAAACTCGACATTTTTTTGCGACATCTAACAACTTCTAGGTTTTTATAGAGGGGTTGTTTGTTTGTGTTGTATAGAAAAAGGTAACATGGTTTTTCAAAATAAATTTTTAAGTACCTATATAATTATACAAAAAACGGAGAGTTTCATCAATTTAAAGATATGATTTCTGTTAAAATTACACATTAAATAAGTAACAGAAACATCTCATCTGTTATGATTTTAAATTTTTTGGTGTATTTACCTGCACATTGTTAGTGTAAAAAAAATATATTTTGTGTCAATACTTGCCTTCTTAAGTACCCCAATACAAGTGGTTTTCCCCCTTATGTCATTAAAATAGTGATTCATAGACTTCCAAAGCCTCGTGGTCACAATGGACCATTAATGAAAGGTTCATTTATCATAAAAAAATACAAAACCGTAACAAAGCCGCAGGTTCCATTCAAGACCTGTCAATACCAGGGCCCTCAAACACTCGCTCATTGTGTGGACGGATGGTTATTATAGGAAGCCTATAGATATTTTTATGACTTTTCACTAAATACCCTCGGTAATATAAATAAAATTCCAAATAGGCAGAAATACATTATCTGCTCCTACAGGATTCTGATATCAGGACATTAAGAAACGTAATACGTTTTAATGTTAAACCCAAATTAGCTACCGTGTCTGTCCCAAATTTCATAAAATTATTTGTTTCTTTCCAATGGGACCTGGGAATTCAGTTTTTGCAGATATCTTAAACAAATACTACGGTACTTGTAAAAATTTGTTAAGGTATGTTATTTTTTTGAGTCAACTTGTAATAGAATAGGACAGAACTACACATTTGGGTAGGGCGGCGCATTGAGTCAATGATTCTTAGCGCACAAAAAATTATGAAATTCCCAAATGTATAGTGCAACAAACTTTTCTGATCCGGTGGTAAAAAATCAAAAGCTACAGTCCTCATATTGAAATGGTGTAAACTTGCAACGACACTAGCGACTAAACACCCAAGGCCACAGGGTGGGAAAAGATTGTTGTTGTTGCACTGTAGGTAGTATGATTGGTACGATGTTTATTGTGTCCCAGCATTATACGCAACAAACAATGTTGCCAAAAATGTAACCCGCAATTTACAAAATACACAAATGTTATAATATCCATGAATTACTAACTAATCTTTATTATTCGACAAAGGTAAATGAACTCGTTCGTGAAATTCACTAATAAATTTATTTCTTTCTTTGTGTTCGTGTCGAGTTTGCTAAACATTCCATCATCTATTTACGGACACTTGTACACATTAATTACTTTTAAAAGAAAGATAAATATGGATGTCTTTTAGACCGTAGCACGTATAACATTTTATCCGTGCGCACAATTAAAATTTATCGTAGTAACAAACCTAGAAACGTGCGATTTTTGGACGTTTGAAATGACAATGGCAATGGTTTCATATACCTATCTACTAGTTAAGGCCAATGGTGTATTGACTTGTCCTATTTTGTATAAAGTGGTTTATTTTTAAGAGCCCGTCGTTTAAGGAAATTGTCAAGTATCAAGTTTTACAAGTATTAGTTTGGGGTGTGCGAAGATATATCTGTTAATCAGCCAACTCAAATCGACTTTAATGCTAGATTTAACCCCCTTAGATATTTTTTTCCTAAAACACGTTTACTTTGGCTTAAAGGCTAATGCCAAAAATTAGGGGCAAAGATTGTTAAAAAATATTTATTGGAATCCGACGACAAGAAAAAAAACCAACCAAAAACAAACGTTCTGTTATCTGAATTAAAACATATCTCCTGATACCAATATTCAGACTAACATTAACTTAATTTTTCAAACTAATAATAATATTTAACTAACTTCTAATTTCTCAGACTTTTTCCGGAGACGATTCAAGGAAATGATAATGATCCGAAAAATGTTGTCTCTTCTTACCCGTCGGTGTAAATGCAGTCTTCTTTATTACGGAAACACCGCAGGAGGGCTTTGCATGCCACATGGCCGACAAGGGAGTAATGAATATTTTAATTGCGAGAATTCGAAATAAAACCACGAATGCATAAGTTACTCATCCGGTTTCATTCAACGCGATGGGTTGAGTAAAGAATAAAAAGAACAAACCTGAATGACGAATTCTGTTGAAAGAAATTAGGAGCGAGCTTTTTCAATAATAAAATTTTAGGTTCAGTATTTTCGAAGATAAAGGCGGCAGGGTAAGCACATTATTAATGACATTATTTATACTATTTAAAAAAAATAGGGTCTGATGGGGTAAATATGGGACGAAAATTATTATTTTTGACAAGGTCAAAAATATCATAATGCGTCTTAAAACCGATAAAATTATACTATGAATTTATATCTTCTATATGATAACATTAAGTTGAAGATAATTGACCCAAAAATATATGTTTTTAAACAAAGTTTGTGTGTAATTTTTTCCTTACTTTGGGGTAAATTTAAGACACGAGAGTCAAAAAATAAAACAGCTTATAAAACTCCTATATCTTAAGCGTTTTTAGTTTTCATGGTCAATAAAAAACAGAAAGGTTAAATATAAGACGAAAACTTTTAAAAAATTAAACAAAAATTAATTGTTTAGAAATTAAAACTTAAAAATAATCAACTCTCGTAAATCTGCTTACAAATAATTTGTTTTTTGCTTAAATAAATTTGATATTTAATTATATACTGGTATTTCTACTATCACAATCACAATGAAAACAATAACTATAATAAGATACAAAGTTATTCAATATTAAGGACAACTTAAATTGTTATTCCTTCTGTTCTTAATACTTAATAATTATTATGATAATTTTCGTTGTGTCATCTCTACGATTATAAGTCGAAGTTGGTAGTTTAAGAACGACTCCTTCCATGCTAACAGAGTAATTTATACAAATATCCGGATATACAAAGAAAATCTTTTTCGACGTTTTTTCAATAATAAACCACTGTCAGATATTCATCCTCAATTGCTTCAATTTGAGCGACGTAATAATTTTTGCCTTGCTTTATTGCATGACACACAATAATAAAATTTCCGACGACGTAATCAGTCTTATCTCCGACTGAAATCTTTTCATGCGATATATACACCAAAAACCGTACACATAAAGCATATTTTTAAATCCAATGAGGTTGTTTTAAAAGGTTTGTCATTTGACATGTCGATTGTCTTATATTCACCGCACCTAGCCCTTATTTTTAACTAAATATAACTGAATAATTATAATAAAAAAAAAATCATAAAATACTTAATACCTTAACTTATATCTTAAAAAATATCTTTATTTAATATTTTAGTTTATTTAATTTTTAAAAAAATAACTTAACAATAACTAAATAAATATTTATAAAACTATCAGAGAAATTATAGCAAAATAGCTTAATATTATTATTTGTTAGTTTGAGAGTTTTGCATTTCTGTAATTGAGTTTAGTATTCGTATGTTGCTTTGAATCACAATTTCAATGCCCGGACGAGTCCATTATAATCGTCGCTTTTAAAAAAAAAATCTCTACCAATGAGTAGAGTCTCGCACACTTGGGGTTTCTGATATTAATTATTAATCGTATTCAATTATTTTGCACTAAGGGTTCCGCGCTTGGAATATTTTTGTATCTTGATCGAGAGTTCTTATAGGAAAATATTATTTTACCTCTTCAGCACTAATTCACCATTAAAAAAATATTTTTTGCAATTAAGTAAAAAAAATATTACGGGATAATTGTTTTATAAAACTTATTTCGGCACAAATATTGAATTAATTTTATTTTGATTAATATCATACATACATTTCACAAATGTCAAAAATGTCAAATTACTTTTTTTTTCTTTTGAAATTTTGTCATATCTTGCACCAATAAAGTCGTGCCATATAACTTTGAGTATGTTAGAAAGTGAAATTACATATTTACCATACTTTTTTGTTTTTCTCATTCACAGTAGTGCCTCTCCCAGAAAAAAAATCTATAATGAAAAAAAATAACAAACAGTGACAGGCGACAATTGCTATAAGCAGGTGACGGAATGACAGAAGCGATCCGTGTTCCGATAGGTAAAGTTGTTGCTAACAATTCTTGTTTGAAATCAATAGAAATAAGATATACATTGCGCATTTGAAATTACGTATGAAATTCATCGATTGTCGAAAAACCGCAATGTATATCTTATTTCTATCGAGATTGAGATACGAGAGATTGTTAGCAACAACTAACGTAATCGAGGCTCAGGTTACAGCGCTGCAACGTTTGAAGACATTGACTTGTCAAGTTGCTAAATAAAAAAAATATATACAATCGCATTGAGAGCCTCCTCCTTTTTCTTTCGTCGGTTAAAAAGCATTATGCAGCCGCTGCATGGAGCAAAGAACAATAAAGCTTCAGTGATAGCCAATAACCACACTATTAGGGGAGACCGTGGTGTTTTGAAACAAAGGTGATTTGAAACAGCCTAGATTTTGCGAAACTTAAAACCGTTAGAGACCTGAAAACTTCGCAATTCAACCCTTTTCTATCGCCCGCAGGCCCTTCAGTACAATTTCGCGTCTTTGGGCGCGCAACTATTAAATTCTCAATTTAGAAAAAAAAATTTAACAAAATGTTTAAGTTCTAACTTTGAAAGTTTTATTCTAATAAATACCTTTAGATTAAAACGTCATTGCTGCTTTAGAACGCTTAATTGTACCAAAAAATCTTCTGTTTCAACTTACCTCGACATGAGGGGAATTGAAACAGAATGACTTGTGATGTTCAAGTCGACTTTTTTGCCATAGAATTCACACTTACACTTTCTTTGTGTTACCCATCTTCAAGTCCAAGAAATGAACTATCGATTGACACTTATCACGTGCAATTTGTGTGAATAGTACTTTGTCTAATAAGCAAAATGTCGAAATTGTTTCAACTCCCCTAGGTCTCCCCCACAAATGCCGTTTTTACGTAAAAGTGATTGGTTGGATATTAATAATAATAAATCACCAATGGAAGAGAATTATTTTTTGGTTAAACGGCCATGGTATTTAGGGAGTGGCACTCTGTACCTAGTATTAGTGGCATTACCTCTCTGAATAATGATGCTCAACTTTTGAGCGAGTAATAAACTTTGTAAACAAACAAATATTTTTGGACATTACACACATGCGCCGTTTGGCCTCAA
Organism: Apoda limacodes; assembly: GCA_946406115.1. Classification (NCBI taxonomy): domain Eukaryota; kingdom Metazoa; phylum Arthropoda; class Insecta; order Lepidoptera; family Limacodidae; genus Apoda; species Apoda limacodes. The sequence goes on from OX291559.1 coordinate 19,478,027, forward strand.
AATAAGCCAAGCTTGTGTTATGGATACCTGACAACGGATACAAATACTTTTTTTTTGTAAATACATAAATATCATACATAAATACACCCAAACTCAAGACAAAGACCAATGTTTATCACATTAATGTTTGTCCACTACAGGAATTGAACCCACATTCAACAATACCTCTCATTTGAGGTGTCACAAGTTACAGTTTGCTAAAAAACAGTGACCACCATATTCAAGTTACCTTTACTCACTGAGCTTTATATGATGTGTTCCATCATCGTGTTTGTGTCACAGAGATTCACAGATGTACCAAATTTCAACTTAAACCATCTTGTAGATTAGGAGCTATTGGCTGTGACAGACGAACACACATACAAAAGAGACAGCCGTTTTTTCATTCGGACGTACTGAATCCTAAAAAAACAAAAAACCCAACTGTTAATATAATAGTACAATATGATAGTTTTTTCCACAACTAAGACTAATTAACTAAAGTCAAACCGTTTAGACTACATATGAGGGTGTTTCAAAGACAAAGACAGACACACGAGTACATACATACCTAAGTACTTACATAAACTCGAAAAACATAACCCTCCTTCGGCATTTCGGGCAATTAATTCGGGTTATTATTACAAACCGCATACAATAACCTTTAAAAATAAAATTACTTTCATTAACCAATTTGTTGAGTAAATATTTTTTTTTAGGAGAGTATACGCAAAAAATCGGCCAAGTGCGAGTCGGAGTCGTGTTCGAAAGGTTCCATACGACCTGTTTAGCTTGACTGCACATTCAAAAACATTTTTTTTATAATACTATGTGCCATAGTTTTTAAGTTATCGGTAAATATTAGCGAAGAATAACCGTTTTCACCACCGTTTCGCTAAGTTTGTAAGAAAAAGGTCTATAATAATTTTACCGTGATAGTTTTAAAGTCAATGAATAAAACCCTCAGGGCGGGAGTGCGTCTCGCACTTGAAGCGTTATTTATTGCGCTTTGCAAAGCTCTGTATTGTGAAAATCTTGTAGAGCCTTTTTATGAATTACTGGGGGTAAAAGTTCCTGTGTATTTTACCAATATTTCTGATATTTATGTATTAGAAAGGGATTCTAAATGGAACCTTTAACGATGACTTTACAATACAATAGGTTTACTTAAACAAATAAAACACAAAAAATTAAGCTCTTAATAGTTAGGTCAAGCCCTTCATATGTCACAGGCCACAGCCTTAAAATTTCGCCATCTTTAAAAACCATTCTACAGAAAATTTACAGAAAGAAGTCGTAGGTAAACCGCTACAGATAGGTACTTACAATTAGTAATAAAATTAAGCAAAAATTTTGTAGGTCTTAAAATATTCAGTCAAATTAAACCTTTTTACTAGACAATGTAAATACTTACATATCATACCTATATCGACGTTACATTTTACGAAAACCGTAAGAGGACTCGCAGGCAGAGCTAGTTAAACAAATCATTATTCATCACAACTTGATTGATGATCGTGTGGTCTGTTCATAATATTTATAGCCACAGATGACACATCATAAATGTCTTCACATAAATTATAGAAGCGGACGTCCAATCTTATCAAAATGCACTTCCATTCATTCCAGCTACAAGCTTATCAACTAAAATTTCTTAAACAAAATCAAATGCGGAGGCGTTCACCTCTTCCAACTAGTCTGTCTCCCTAGGTTACCCTATTGGGACGGAAATTCAGATTCTAGTAGTGTCGTTCTTGCCATACCTCCCCAGGTTACTGCGGAGGTCGGACGCGTATTAGAACGTAACGTCCCGAAACGTAAATCGGCAGCGCGAGAAACAAACTTTGTCTCGAATTAAGAAAAAATAAAAGTACTTTTTTTTTTGGGTGCCAGTGATTTGTGTTTTGGCGGGATTTTATTGTAAGTACATTTTATTTATCTTCCTTTTGTATAAATAGTAAACAATTGTTTTTTAAATGTAGGTGTTTTACTAGCTTATTTTTTTCGTTATTATTTTGATACTAAATATTAGTATATTAGTATATTCAGGTACATACCTATTTTCTCAGAACGGTTTTTTTTGTTATCTTTAAAAAAACCAATGTAAAGGAATTTTTTAAAAGAAATATCTGAATCTATCTAAACTGTGTTCGTAACCGAATGACTAAAAATAAGTAATCGAAATATTTTATTCGTATATAATGTTTTTTGAAGATTACTTTAAGAATATAAAATTATGTAATTTTAAAAGAGTAGTTACTAATATGTCATTGCCTAGCAGCGCACCCGCAATAATATTTTATGTCCAACGAATATTGACAATAACTTTGAACAATAAATTTAATAAAAAAAATCCCGCACACTAAAAATATTTTTATCAATATTTCGACATAAAAATAGACGCAGTCTCTCACAGAAGCTCGACCCCTGCAGCGGTGACAGACATGAATAGGAAGAAAATAACTCTTACGTTGGTTATTTTATTTATTTCAATAAAACGAAAAATGGCGATCAAAAGGAAATTATTGTTAAAAATACCACATAATAAAATAAGTTGAATCATATCTAGGTAGATGAAAAATAACTCTGATGTGGTTAAAATTTGAGGACTTATTTTTTGAAATTATAATTTTCATAAGTCCATAATAATGGAACCTTTAACGATGACTAATCCAATAATAAATATTTTACACACAGCGCCGTCTGGTCCCAAACTATACAAATCTTGTATAATTAACATGTCAATATACTTTTTTTGGTAAATACATACATATTATACATAGAAAACAACTCGTCCAAGACAAACACACAGTAAACCACGGAATCCATTACTTTACTTTTAATATTATATATTGTAATATTATTAATACGGATAACGGATATATTGTCAATATTACGAACGTTTGTGGGGTAGCCAATTGAAATGTATATGATTTGTATAGCATAAAGTATAAAATATTCGTAGGTAATTTTTTGCTGATAAGAAACAAAAAAATGCTTGCTTAAAATTTAAATAAGTAGGTAATGACACGTAAAGAAAAAGCGATCTATACTCTCATTTTTCGGTCGATTTATTAACTCAACTGAGAAAAAACCTGGCTAGAACTAAAAAAGAAAAAAAAAAGATATTTTTTATTGGTCAAAATAAATTTCTGTTCGTTTGGTGCTGGCTATTTTGATTTATACTGATTTACATGTGTATGCAAAATTTTAACTCAATCAAACACCGGGAAGTGGGTCAAATTTAACTTACAAAGTTATATAAAAGTTTGTCAATTTGTAAAAAAGGCAACGACGACCTCAGCAAAGTTCCGAGAGTAGTCCGAAGGTAGTAGTTGAATCACGACAGCGTAGCTAGTGGTTCCACTATTTAATGCTGAGATTATTGAGGGATTCACAGATGCGAGATGTTACTTTATTTAAGAGCTATACACTCTGCTTTTTACCACTGAGTGAGGAAATAGTAACTCACCTTAGGACACGTGCCTTAATATATAAGTCCTTCCTTAGTATAAAGCAATATATTTTATTTTCAATAAACAATTCCTCGCTGGTTATCCAGGGGCAAAGGTCTCTCCTTGAAGAAGGAGGCTTAGGCCATAGTCCACCACGATGAACCAGTGCCAGTGGCCACTCAAGTTTTGGAGCAGCCCACAAGTCCTATGACTGCTATCATGACAAACAGCCAGGAACGACGGTTTTGGGTGTTCTCTGATACACGGAGGAGCTACGAAAAAGTGCCACCCATCCTTGTAGTGACCACGCTCGGCATTGCTTAACCTTGCATATCGAATTCTATACATAAAAAATATCTCTAGGCCAAGAGCTTTTCTACACAATACCACGCTGTTATCATGTAATATTTACAAAATAATGACATTAACATCAAATTATAAGTACATACAAACAAGGACAACCATTACAATAACAAACTTTTTTGGTTAGGTACAAGCTTAGAACAAAAACGCTAAAGTCACTGAACTAGTTTTAGGACAGAAACATTTCCGAAGAGGCACCAAAGCTAAAAAGCTCTAGGCAGCTTTGTTATTAATAGTCACTAAGTATTTTATCACAGTTATGCAAGCGACGCTTTGACATGAAAATTTATTCATAGCTTCAAGATACATCATTTTATGTTACTGTGACTTGGTAACTAAAATTTTGTAAGTACATAATTCATTTCCTGTTATTGGCGCCCTTAGTAAATTTATAAATAAATGTTCTTTATTGCATAATAAATAATGAAACGCACAGTATTACACAGTTTATATAAATTAAACATAACAATAGGTGGCCTTATCGCTAATAAGTGATCTCAACCAGGCAATGTTCAGGTATAGTAATATTTAAAGATACGGGTAGGTGCTAAACAAGGAACCAGGAATTAAATAAATATAATGGTAAATAATACTTACTTAAGAGGGGGTATAAAGCAAAATAGCCCCTAGTAGAATTGAATTTTAAGTGAGCAAAATAAAAAAAATAAAAAAAAAAAACTGGATTTTAAATTATAATTACAAGGTCTGGTATAAGCAAAAACATAATGCGACAAAAAAAAATCGATAGAAAAAAATCACAAAGTCACCTCTAGTTTTTGCCCATTTTGATTTATTATTACAATGGTACACATAATGAAATAAAATATCACTTCATACAAAACCTATGGCTGTTGCTGGCAAAGTTTAAATACAATATAATATTCGAGTTATTAAAATTTAACGTGTTTCCCCCGTACTACGTTCATATTCCGCGTTGTATGCAAAGTGTCTGGCTTTAAGCCCCCTCTTAATGCAATAATCAGTCATCGGTCAACCCGGGTTGTAAGAAGTATAAAATGGTGATAAAAATTACCCGATGTTATTTTGATACAATTTTCATGTTTTTTCTCAGCAGTAGATATTCGTTTTTTTTTTATTTAAAAATATATTTCATTTTCTCCGGAATCGTGGAGAATTCCAAGTGGCGCACGGCGGGTCTAAAGGAGAGTTATGTATGAGGTCAAGTGGGGTTTTGTGTAGAAAGACTTTTTCTACACATTCTGAAAATGTTTTAGGTATTGCGTACTTATAAGGGAAATATGGTTTCGTTATGATTATAACAATACTTTCGTCACAGTATAGGTAATAGCCCTTCTATTACCTATACTGTGCCGAAAGGCCGTCTGGCACGACTGTTTAACTGAGACAACGTTGATTATAGTAGATTGTAATATATTTATGTATACTAGCTGGTCCAGTAGAAGTAGTTCTGCCCTTTTCGTTAGATGGCGCGATAAGATTGATCTGGATAAAGTCCCTGTACGTATAAGGAAGTCCCGACAGAACAGGTCGTTGGCAAGGGTCCGAAACAAAGGCAAAGAAACGTGGACGTAAATCTATTTACCAAAACAATTTTGCTGACCACGTTAACATACCTATTGTGTAATTTTTTTCATACCACTAACGTGGGAAACAAGCTTGCGGTCCGCCTGATGGTAAGCGGTCACCGCAGGCTATGGATCCTGGAAACACCTGGGGCATCACTCGCGCGCGACCGACCCTTAAAAAAATCTTCTTTCTTGAAGAACCTCATACTGTATCCTTAGAGAAAACCTTGGTAGAGAGCTCATTCCACAAAGTAATCGTTTGCGAGAGGAAGTTTCTCTGAAAGTGCATTGTACCTAAATGGTGATGCAATTTAGGTTCTAGAGTGTGCGGATGAATTCCTTTGATTTACAAATATAAACGACTATCTTTTACCCGCGACTCCACCCGCTCTAAAATCGGTTAGTTGTTGTAGTACTCCTTTGGCAACTTCTTGATACGGTTATAGTTGTTCCTGTGGGAACTTTTGAAGTTTCCGGGATAAAAAGTAAATATGTTTTTGATTCCATAAAATTGGCATAAGACTGCGAATATTGTAGATATATTAACGCGATCTATGTAGCCTTAGATGATTTTTTTACTCAAGTGTAAATTTCCCGAATTGCAAGTTTCTAAAATTCTTATTTCGTTGTGTCCCCTTTGTATAATTTTTTAAAACATGGGTTTTAAAATCTGAAGACAAAATCTTTTGACAATTTGTTTTTAAGATATATAAGTGCACCTACAGTAGGTATGTAGTAGGTACCTACTAAATGAAACAACACTTGCTTTTAATTTCAAATATTCCGATAAATTCGTCTATTTGTAGTTGTCTAATAGTTTAGAAATGGACGGGTCACAATAGAAATGGACGGGTCACAATAGTCGGATTAAGCAGATGAAGCTCACGTAGTCTAGATTGGAATCTGGACAGATATACCCATAGTTCCTAGAATTTAGATTATTATTGGTATTATTCGAAGTGATGAAATGGGATAATAGACTTTGCGTCACGCACGTATGAAGGTTCTATAAATTATTACTAGAACGTAATTATTTATGACCTATTTGTATATAATATACGCTTTTGTCCGTGGTTCCACCCGCCCTGAATTCGGTTATCGGTGTAGGATTTCAACGGCAACTCCTCAGTTATAGAAAAAAAACCGGGACTCAAACTATTCTCGTGCCAAATTTCATCTTAATCGGTACAACAGTTTAAGCGTGGACCTCTTCTAACAGACAGACAGGCATACAGAGTTACTTTCGCATTTATAATATTATAGTATCGACTAGTATGGATTTGTTACCCTATAAACAATAAGATACATGGACCAAAATACGTGTCTTTTAATAATAATTCTAATTTCAAATTCAAAGATTCTTGTGTAATAAACAGTAAAATAAATGAACGTTAGGACTTACCTACTTACTCTTGAAAATATCTACAATATGTGCAGATTAGTATTCTGGACGCATCGTAAAATGGAGGACGCAAGCTAAGTGGTGGAGGAGGAAGAGCTGATATTATGAATGCGAAAGTAACTCTGTCTGTCTGTTACTTCTTTACGCTTAAACCGCTGAACCGATTTAAATGAACTCCATTTGGTATGGAGATAGTTCGAGTCCCGGGGAAAGACATTTCATAGATTTTATTTGGAAAAATTCGAAATTTCCCGTGGAAATAACTATAGCCGAGCTTAAACGAACTATAGCTTGCTATAGCAAACTTCATTAGTACCTATAATTACGGAGTTGATGTAGAAATTCCACCGAATTTAGGGCGGCGGATCCGCTGGCAAAATCTAGTTTAAAATACAGACATAGTTCGTTTAAGCTCGGTTATAGTTATTTCCGCAGGAACTTTTGTATTTTTCGCGATAAATAATTACCCTAACTTCTATTCCAGAACCTAACCTATACGTGTGCCAAGTTTCATCTACACCCATACAGTTGTAAAAGCGTGATTGAGTAACAGACATCCATCAATCCAGACATATTTTCACATTAATAATATAAGAAGGATACTGTATATATAGATCTGACTGATGTTAATTAGGAAAATCATAAAATGGTGATATTATACGATTGTCTATCGACATATACATTATGTATCAACACTGTGTCTCATGTACATATATACCTATTCTATCTACATAGAGAACAGTCACTATCAAGACAAACACAAATTTCACCACATAAATGTTTTTTCTGTGTGGGGCGAGAACGCAGCCTCTACCGCCTAACCAACGAGGGAAGAATCAATTTCTGAAGTCAATAAAGCTATTAAAAGTCGCTTTTGAAAGTCGGTAAGCTGAAAGTGGAAACTTAGTTAATTGTGCTGTGAGAATTTTGTGGTGCATCTTGCTATATGTAGTTTATATTAAGGTAAATGATCGAAATACAATTCAGTTCTAGCCTATTCACATTGGATAGACAAAATGGAGTAAGTTGGATGATTCACGATCGCTGTTTTTAACTATTTGTCTCCATCGTACATTTTTATTCATTTTCATTTGTTAAGGCAAACAGTAATAGTAGAAAATCTTTCTTGAAATGCCTATAATATATTAAAGGACCAAAGGTCTAACTTAAAGTATGAGTTATATTTCAATCTGGCTAAATAAAGGCTTTACTAGTGGAATAATAAAATGAAATCTGTCATTTCAAAATACCTACTTAAAAGAAAAACGAATGACAAAAGTTAAGGTATTTAGTAAAGAAAAATAGCAAAACTAAACATTATTAGTTATATTTAAATATTATATATAAAATAATAATAAAAAACTAATTATCAAGACAAACACAAATTTCACCACAAAATGTTTGTCCTGTGCGGTGCGAGAAGGCAGCCCTCACCAACTGATTTACGAAGCTCAAATACACTCAATTTATTTAGAAAATTATCTTCTTATCTTACTACACCCAAATTTTATTCTTTCATCACACTCTTTATCATTTAAAATACAACCGGATTTGAATACAAAAAAAGTAAAGTTGAACAATTCCAAACAACGGACAGCGCTTTTGAGTGAACCAAACCTACTTGTCACCGCCGCGGAAAGGACGAGGTCCAAAGCCGTCGAGCCTTTTGTTTGTTTTTTTTTTTTTTGGAGTAAATTTTTCGTTTGTTTATTATGTTTTAAACAGGTAATGTTCTTGACACTTCAATTATGTTTTTCGAGTAGTTGCTTTTGTTACTATAGTTTTGTTACTTGTAATTGCTTTTTGTGTCAGGCTGTTAATATTTGTCATAAATACCAGGCCACGCCGAAAGTTTTGCGAAAAAAAGTTTTAATGTATAAGGCACTGGCCTCATGTAATTATTTTGAAAATTTTGGTTATTTAAAAGTAAAATACCATTTTTCGAATTTCGAATTTCACTCCACATATTTTTGAGAGAGAGATGAAGGACCTTCAAAAGCAACCATCTACCGTTGGCATAGCGAGTTCAAGCGCGAGCGCCTTACTTTGGGAAATGAACAAAGGAGTGGTCGTCCTACGACGGCTGTCAGGGAAGAAAGCGAATTCCATACGAAGAAATTCAGCATACACTGCAGATTGGTTGGGAAGCGTTCACAATATTCTACACGAGCAACTTGCGTTAGGAGGATAGTTTCGCGCACAACCTCACCGAAGCTCAGAAGCTGGCCCGTGTGGAGTGGTGCCGTGATATGATTCAAAAATTTGAAGTTTTGTCTGCAATGAGTAACAAGCGACCGAACACCGGGCTCCGCGTGGTATACTGTTTCACCATGACAACGGGCCCGCGCACTAAGCGCTCAAAACGAGGGACTTCCTGGACACCACACCGGTCAGTGTCTTGGGTACAGTTCTAATTTGGCATCGGGTACCTTCTTTTTATTCCCTAAAATAAAAAAAACAGCTGAAAGGGATACAGTTTTCATCGCCGAAAGACGCGCTAGCAAAATAAAAAAAAACCGACTTACAATTGATATTTCCTACGACAACTCCTCAATTGTAGAAAAAAAACCGACTCACACTTGAAGTTTTCAAGTAGCCTATATCCTTTTTCGGGCCCTATACTATCTTCATTATGAATATATTGACATTAACCTCTATGTACATATTAGAAATTGGATGTTTTATTACATAATACCCACATTTGTACAAAGGCACAAAACAATTCTCAAATTATCAATCAAGAGACCCGAACAAGATAAAAATATGTCCCTGCAAAAATCAAACTGCATTTTTTTGAAAAAAAAAAAATATGTCTATTAAAGTATTTAACATGATACCAAAATATATTAGGACATTACCCATGAAACCCTTTAAAACAAATCTGCAAAAGTGGTTGGTTAACAAATGTTTTATTTACTGACAGATTTTTTAATGATCGTGGAATAAAATAGTAATTACATTAATTAATATGAGAAATAGACTTATGAAACTGATTTGACATTTAATAATTCCATGACATGATAATTAAAATGTATAATCTTAAGTAATATAATAATTGAATTAATGTTATATTAAAATTATATTGAGCAATGATCATTCTTTCTTTGTTTGTATATGATTTTCTTCTTTTTTTGTGTCACTAATTGTTTTATATTATTAATATTATTACGCATGTGTACCTATTATAACATTTTTTTTTTCGAGAAACAAGTTGTATGTCTTAAAAAGACGAAACATGTATTGCTCAACCACTTTAAATACTAAGATCTTATTTCACCATGTTTTTAGCAAATAAATATAAAATTCAAGCCAACAATTTCATTTTAATCGGTAAAGCGGCTAAGGTGTAAAGAGGTAACAGACAGACAGACAGACATACAGAGTAACTTTCGCATTCATATTATTAGTATGGATTATAATATCATATACTATACTATATATTATTAATATTATTATAAAGCAATGTTGACAATTAATTACAAACATGAATTTAAACCCTATTAATATAAAACAAAACTTGAATTCGCAGACGTATTCTACACCCAGTGCCATTATACGAAGCTAAAATGTAAATACATATATTTAATTTATTGAACATATACCTAGTTAATATCCCTAAGATTCGTGACGCCACAAATCATTTAGCAAGCCAGGGAGACAGGCCGAGGTAATTATTGCATACCTTCCTCTCTTCCTTCGTGTAAATGTCTACCTATCATTTAAGAGCTTACGCTGCCGAAGCTTTGTTATAATCAACCGAGAGCATAATAATAAATCAAACTTACCATTAGCTATATTATCTTTGCCATTACATAAACCTACGTATTAAGAAGGTATACAAATATGTTAAAATTATTATAACTAAATTTTTACCAAGAAGAAATTATGCCTATGACTAAGTGCTTATTTTTAGAAAAATATATCCAACGTGTTTGTTTAAAACATATCAAAACTAGTAGATTCTATTAAATATTAAATTTTTACAATTCTTTACACTAATGTAAGTATTAACCCTTCAAGTGTGTTGAAAACAGTCGTATGACACTCGTGAGATCTGCTCAATACACATTTGGCTGAATTATAATATAATAATATAACCTCGTCTGTAATGAGCAGCCTAGCTTACTTGCATCACTTTTCATGATTATTGTTTTCGTATTAAAATCACTTTCTGTTATCATTAAACAAATAAAGAGCCAATTTAACGTACTGTTGTTAAAATAACATACAGGTAAATGATAACAGTTAAAATAAATTTAATAAATCGTCGAGATTTATTAAATGTAACTGTTAAACATAAATGTAGACAACTTATAAAAAAAATAACTGTCAAAATAAATGTAACCGTCAAAAATAAATGTTACTGTTAAAAATAATCTTCTCCTATGTGCTCCTATTTGGTTTGGCATAACGTTCAATTGATTGATATTTTTCACTAATGATTAAGTTTCGTAATAATAAAATGGAGCGCAACAAACACATTAAAATTTCGCACAACTTTGTTTTCAACTCGTAGAATGATTTTCATACAAAAATGATTTTCCATAATCTTCGAAGATCAGTGAATTTCACTTAGTATTTTGATTTTAAAAAAAGAACAAAAAAATATTTGCTTATAATTATATAAATTATAATAATTATTATAATATAAAATATAATTTTGAAGTTGCTCCATACAAGAAAATTCGGGGTGCCTTCGACTCTATAGCGAAAGCTTCGGTTCGACAAATAGTCTCGTATGATGAGCGCGAGGCGAAGATTAATGCAAATCAATTTTGTATGAAAAACAATCTACGGCGTTTATTCTTAAGTACCTACACGGAGACAAAAAATATTGTTCGAATAAAAAAACTGTTTATTAAAATGCGTTAATACTAAATTTTATTAATTTCAAATATTTTTTTTCTGGAACTTGCAAAACAATACAAATTCAAGCACATTTTATTAATTCCACAAAAAAATAACATCAAAATAGTTCTATTCTTTTCCGTAATTAATAATTTGTACTTCGGATTACAGAATTTTACAAATCCTATATAACTTTCCTCGAATTTATTAGTGAAGTTTACTAATAACAAATATCATATCGTACTGATATGAATTGAGGTTGACGTCACGCGTCTTAGTTCGCATATATACCGAAATGCAAGTAAAGTAGGACACCCCGAGAGCGACAACCCAAGCCGAGGCTTCCCCCGCGGGAAGCCCTTGAGCGTTGGGCGCTATATGGGCTGAGGCTCCTTCAGAGTCTCGCCCCAAAAGCCCGGTGAAGCAGTAATGGCTGCAACAGCCAACTGCATAATCAGCTCAGAAAAAAAAAAAAAAAAAAAGTAGGACAAGGCATTCTCCAGACATAACTTCTCACCTGGCGGGGATTCCCCTTTACCGCCGCTCTACAATTGGTAACCCTGAGCAGAAAAGATTTGACGAACTATCCGCCGCAGCCTTCCTTCATCTACTAGGTACACTGACCAGTTATTAACAACCGTACGCTTTTGCATCACAGAGCTTCATCAGGACCTATCGGTGTAATAAACACACTGATTTTAAGCGTGTTATTTGAATTCCATTAAATTTTACTTGTTTTTAGTAAACAACACTGTTATTCCACCAAGACTAGACTATTTCTGTTAATAAATACAATAAGTAAAACTCATTGGTAACCGTCAGTGTAATTTACTTGTCCTTGGAATTACTAATAGTGGTTATTAATATGATTTACCTTCTTGTAGCTACTAAAGTTTTTTCTCCGTGTAGTACTTGTCAGTTAATGCATAAGAATAATATGATTTGTAATCAATATTTTTTACTATTTTCACGATATAGTTTTACTGTACAATTTGTTCAGAACCCTTAGTTTTAAGCAATTCTTTATTATTCTGGTTCTTAAAATAGTATTTTAAAACTTTGACGATTCAAAAGTGTCCGAAAAAAATGACTTTTACTTTGAATTTAAAAATAAAACAATTTTCTAGTATTGAATATTAAAAAATAAGATAAGGAAGTAATTTTGGGAATGAACCTTATATGTTCCTACTTTGAAAAGTACTAGATATACTAAACTCGTGCCGTTTTCCATTTACGAGAAAAACCAATTTATTTGAACAAACATTTGTTCAAATCCCTACCTTTATAATACCGTGGAACTCTGAGTAATTGAAACGGTATGCGAGTCACATAGAAGAAAATTAAATCAAGAGAAAAAGAAAATCCGTAAAATTGATATGAGTAAGGTCCGGGGTTCAATCTGGCTGCGGGGTTTTTGCATGGTTTGTATAATTCTATAATCGGAAACATATACCTAATAAATTATGCGACCCTCGCAACCCCGGAAAAACTTAAGGAAGTAATATTTTTCGTAAATTATTTACCCTTTGCCAACGCCTAAAGCAAAGCGAAAGGGGGATAGTTGTATTTGGAAAATTTCTTGTTTAAATACATTAATCTTTTATTTATATATCATATAGTTTTTTATTATAATAAATTTATATTATCATTGTATATATTAGATTAAAGTATAATAATAAACAGAAAGATTTAAAATTTTTACGATTGTTTTTGGCTACAATATGGAGTTCTTTAAGAGGAAATATCAGGCTGCTTTTCTCCATATAAACCTATTCCCCTGTTTTCTCCCTGGATTTTTAGAACTATATTTTTGAAGTGAAAACTTCATTAGCGGCGTTGTGCACTTTTTTGGTATGGGTAAAAAATGATAAACTCGCGTCAGGTCACGTGTCCTAATCGTGGAAATTCGTAAGACGGAAATCGTAATGCCACACCTTGTATAATTTTTATTTTTAGTATTCGCGCTTATGAGTAGTACAGGGAGGTTGGATATGGAATTTTAATTCTATGACAGATTGTGATGTCAAATATATTACGTCAAAAAAGTAAATAAACAAACATTATTATTTCTTGACAATGTCAAAGACATGTCTTGTGACATATTTGAGTGTTAAGCGCGAATCGTGTGTAAAGGTTTTCACTTCTGCCGGCACTCCCGTAGTGCAACTCGTTTTTTTTTTTATATATAATTGATATTTACAGTCAATGTGTCTACGGTTTAAATGCCATTCGTAACAGGGGCCACTTATGACATTTTTAGACGTGCTTATGTATGAATATATGAACAAATTTTTAAGAAAACGAAAGACACAGGCAGAATAATTCAATAAATCCAAGATAAGGCATTTCTATACAATTCGTTTGAAAAGTGGGAAATACAAAACACCGATTTTGATGATTGTGACTAGGTTGTCGCTTGCGCACATCGGTGTCTTGGCCCGAATCTTAGCGCGACAGAAATTCTATTTCCAAATACATATGTGTGTTGTGTGTGTATGGTCTGTTATTTTCTCTCAAGAGACAAATTAATAGATTTTAAATGGGTCGGTAACGTGAGTGTAAATCCCTGTAATTGCAAGTGTCCAAGTGTTACGGTGACCACTTACCATCAGACGGGCCGTAAGCTTGTAAGAAAAACCTAATTTAGTGGTCTAAAAAATAGTAGGTACCTGGGGACCGAGCTATGCCCATTTTTTTGATAACGCCATCTATAGCATCTGCTTACCAAATTTCATGAAAATCGTTGGAGCTGTTTACGAGGTTTATATTATATATTTACATATATACAAGAAGAAAAATATATATAGATTATATATTTACATATATATAGCTCGTTTAAATGTATTACATTACTATGATTACCTACTCTCTTCAAAGTTGGAACCATTAAATTATTATTTTCTTTACAGAATTCGTGAAATAACATGCAAAGATAACATAAAACTGAGCGGGGTGGAGTAATTTCAAGATACTTGTTATTTTTCCACTAAATTAATTTTATGATCAAAAATAATGTTCAACGTTGTGAATTTCTTTTAATTCTTTGTTTAAAGTTGTACCTCAAAAACTAAGCACTAAGTTTGCGTTTAATATAATGTACAACTTAAGTAAGCACTTTAATTAACCGGTAAAGTGCGAATTGAATTAAAAAAAAAAACTTTTTTTACTTTGTGAAATAAATAAAAATATTCTGGTACATGTAATTTTGTTTCAAGATAGTGTATAGTACTCGGCTGGTACATGTCCATACATGCAATAGCATATTCAGTTCATTGTAGAATAAAAAAATAGAATATTTTAAAAGTGGGGTTTCTAAGATGAAACTAATATTTTCAGTCCTTAGTGGAACATTCCGTAAAATGATATATATAGCCAGTTAATTGGACGCCTAGGCTGATCGTCAAGTATGGAAAAGAAAGGAACAGAAATAACACTGTATAAGTCATGTATATTGGGTTAGGTTCAGTTTCCCTTGTGCCAGCGTAGATGCGGAGCGAGCAAAGCGAGCGGAGCGTCCCAGTCAAGTTTCATATAATATTCTGTTTAGTTATATGATAATTTCTGTTCCATACACAACGATCTGCCTAGGCGCGCAATAAACTGGCTATTTTAACGAGATAACTGCTACATATTTAAACTTAAAATGTTTTTTTTAATTTATTTAAGTGTTGGAAATCAAAATGATGGATTTTGTTATAATAACAGTGAATTAAAAAATGCAGCAAACTATAACACACTGCATTCAAACACACACACACACTTCAATAATAAATATATATATATATATATATATATAGATGACACTAAAACCCTACAAAAGTTTAATTTCAAAGACAAAAATCACAGAAATAGTTGTAAACGAATGCTTGACAGTTTGCTACGGATAATACTAAAATTTCGGTATTTTGACACAATTCAGCTAATGGATGACCGGTGACAAAATACTTCCCTATTTATCTCAAGCCGAACTAACATACAAGGCCTTACATATGAACGACCTAATAAGAAAGTGCATCGCATTTAAAGCCTATGCACGTACAACAGTATACATCTTCAGTTGTATTATTGACTCTATCGGCTGTCTTCATATAATAAGGACAGTACAGCCACAACATGGCCTTAAACACTCTAAGAAAGTTCCGAACGAAAAATTAAATACAAAAAGAAACTCTATGTTTTTTTATTTTATCTATGATCCTGTCACCATCATTACCTATCCTGTTCTGACATATAGTGAGAAAGTTTTTTTTTTTGTACATTCTAATTTTTATAAATATCTTTGAACATACCGTGAAAATTACCTAAAAATAAGTCTATAAAGCCCCTTTTATCGCAAGGACCAATCGACTAATAAGAAAGAAGACCTATACTCAAATAGACCAAACGCCAAAAGACCTTTGCAAAATTCTCATCCACTACCCGGACTCCGTAGCCTAAATACGAGCATGATGTTTAGGGTTCCGTACCTGAAAGGTAATTAGGAACCCTATTACTAAGGCTTCGCTGTCAGTCCGTCTGTCACCAGGCTGTATCTCATGAACCGTGATAGTTAGACAGTTGAAATTTTCACAGAAGATGTATTTCTGTTGCTGCTATAACAACAAATACTAGAAAACAGAAAATAAATAATTATTTAACGGGGCTCCCATACATCATACGTGATTTTTTTGCTCGTTTTTGTAGATAATGGTACGTGAGCGAGTCCGACTCGCACTTGGCCGATTTTTTAAATAGATTCGACTCGATGAATTTCGTTTACTGTAATAAAATATAATATTAATCGGCTGAAACAAAATCCGTCTGTCAACAGAAATTAATTCTTTCATGATCCTGTCACCAACATCACCTATACTTTTGTGACGTATAGTGAGTAAGGGGCGAAGGAGAAAATGTACGTGGACATAAAAAAAAATATATTCATTTTGAAAAATTATTTTATACTTTTTAGTACAATTTTTGGTTAGATTGAATTTTTATATGATTCTAATGTTTTATAATTCTTTTTTTACTTTTTAGTGATAATTTAATGGAATTTTTATAGTTTATTCCGAATTTATTCTTATGAAGCCGAAGTTTCATTAGTTGGGTGATCAGAACTTGGAGAACGATATTATCTTCAATATAAATTAGTATTTAAATTTTCACTTAATTTTTGATGTTCCACCCTAATGTTCACCTTCAGGTGCACTTCCTGCATATGCCAAGAGGTGATAACATCAAAATGAACATCAATTTCGTGATCTGCGACCCTCAAAAGTTCCTTTAAATAGATTCGACTCGATGAATTTTAGTTTACTGTACTAAAATATAATATAATTAAAACGGCTGAAACGAAACCCGTCTATCAAAAGAAATTAATTGTTTCGATATCAGGCCTGAACGTCCTCAACTTTCTCCGACAGAAATTGTTACCATTTTTCTTATTAACAATATTTCTTTCTTCGAATCGTAAATCAAATCTTTGTGGAACGAAGCAAAGGCAGTTAAAATATTAACTTCACATTATTCCTAAGTTGAATACTATTGTGATTATCGTCCTAGTTTCTGGTCGTCTGTCCACGCGCGGTTGCCATCGGTGTCAAAGTCAAAGTCAAAATGGTTTCAAAGTCAAAGTCAAAATGGTTTATTCAAATAAGGATTTTACAATCACTTTTGAATCGTCAAAGTTATAGAATATTATTTTTTGATCCCTCCCACCTTCCCGCCGGTTCACAATGTTGTTGATTTCTACCGAGAAGAATCCGGCAAGAAACTCGATAGTTACTCTTTTAAAAACACTTAAATAAACTAAAATACAATTAATGTTTAAAATAACTTATATATAGTTATAAATACAATAAAAATAACCTAACTACAAATAAAAAATATCCTCTAAAAAATCATGCGGCATAGTGGTGCCCAGAATGCTGGCAGCGTTACCTCTTTGGATCGCCAAACTGATCCTTTGGCAGAGAAAACTGCCAGCCCTCCGGTCACCCGATGCCTCGACCAGTCGCGCGGAAAGGTCACGGACGAGTTTTTTTGCGTCCGGTCCCCACGGCCCAAAAGTCTCAACCCCAAACGGCACAAAAATGAAACTTGCCTAAAGATTGGCATATTTACGCCGCTTGCGGGCCTCAGCATATACCGCTGCGGCGCCAGCGTTCTTTGAGGTCGTTGGTAAATGAGACGCCGCCAGCGTGTCAACGCAGGTGGCATCCCACAACAAAGACTTTCCGAGCTTCCATGGCCCCAAAGTAGAACCGTCAGGCCTCTTGCCATCGGTGCGGAAAATTCCACTTGGCTCTAAAATGGCCGGGAGCCGAGACGAGGTTAGGGCCCGACGGATAATATCATTTAGGGCCGAGTGTCGCGAAAAGCGGCCGGCGCTTTTACCACAGGATAGGCCGTGATAGCCAAACTGCTCGACCCTTTTGCCGCAAATACAGGTGTGTGGCTGCACTAATCGAAGCCCAAGGCGTAGGCACACAGCTAATGATAAAGTCTGTCTGTCGAGCAGAGTGCCTATCGTCGCGGAAGGCAGTGCCCTTAACCAGTGGCCTGATTCTCGTTCAGACACGGCTAGCAAACGGGCACGCTCACGTGGTTCTATAGCGGTTGAGATAAGGGAGGAACTAACTTTTTTGCATAAAGGTTCGTCCCAAAGTCTCTGCGATTTTGTGAAAGATGGAGGATCCATACCATGACACGCTGAACGCCAAGCCTGCGTGGCCAATGTCAAGTATGGGACCTCGACGGAACCCAAAGAAGGGCCAGTAATCTTACCGTAGAGATCACACGTACTGTTGACAGAGGACAAGAAAGCTGGGAGGGCAACAGCGGTAATGCTCCGGATTCCCAAACCACCATGTCTGATAGGAAGAGAGGCCTGCGACCAGGCACGCTCATCTAAAGGGCAGTTTAAAATTTTAGTAAGCAAATTTCTAATCAAAGAATCCAGAGGCAATAGCAAATTTGGATGGTTCCAAAAAGGGCAGCAACGTAAAGCATAAGTGAATTTAGGTACAAATAAACAAAAACGAATAATTGAAAGAGCCATATGTGGGTTAATTTTATCAAGTTTATCATCTGCTGTGCTAAAATTTTGTATTTTTTCATCTAAAAAGGTTGGGAGTGCTTCCTCTAGGATTGGAGCACCTAGGAGCATAAGATGTGACTTTGACAACATTTTAATATTTGGGGCCAAGCTATTAAATTTGCTCACCAAATCAGATTTTAAATTAACACTTAAAGAATCCGAAATATAAAGTTCACACTTATCAAAATTTAAATCCAAACCTATGGCGTTGAATTCATAAATGAGCGTGCGGAGGTCTTCAAAAACAGTAGTAGCATCGCCGCCTAGGGTTCCGTCATCTAAATACCATAAATTAAAAGCGGAATTGAGCTTCGAAATTGTTGAATGTATCGCTAAACTGAAAATGGCTGGTCCAAGTGGATCGCCTTGTTGACATCCAACTGAAGAAAACAGGATTTTTTCTTTATAAAACAATTGGGAAGGTTCCGAATAACACTGCCAAAGATAGGGGAAAATTATGGGCATTTTTTCTCTTATGTGTTTAAGTAGTGTGCCCCTATCAATTGAGTTAAATGCGTTCCTCACATCAACTTTTAAAAACACTTCGCCCCCCTTATTTAAAATGAAAGAGCGCGCTGCATGTACGGCGGCTTCACATCCGCCTCGAATGCCAAAGCCCAGTTGCGTGGGGCAAAATAAAGATGATACCTGTGGAAGGATGATTTTTGCGGCAATTTTAGAGGCAATTCGCCTTAAGGTGCACCCTACTGCTATTGGTCTAATGCCACCATCTTTTTTTAGAAGGGCACATAAATTGGCCCCATAAAGAATCTTCGTAATTGCCTCGGGAACCACACCTGACAACATAAGGTTTATAAGTGCGGTTAGGCTGTTAAGTAGATCGTTGCCTACATCCCCTACAGAGCCACTTAACAGGTCCTTGTAGTGCTGTGGCGAGAGACCGTCGAGGCCACCGGCTGAAGCGGGCTTGAATGAAAAGATAGCAGCACGGACGTCATCAGGGCTCACGTGAGGAGTGAGGTTACCTGGTTGTGGTGAGTCAGGGAGGCGACAAGTGACAGCAGCCTGTGGATGCTTAGAAAGCAGAGCATGTAACGTCTCTGTTGTATCCGGTGCGATGACATCGCTCGAGAACAAAAGCTGCGCAGCGCCTCTTATATCGCCATCACTCACTTTGGCCTCAACAAGGTGGGAGATGTTATTGCGAGGACCACGATTTCCATATCTGTAAGCGACAGTAGAAGTTAAAAAAGGAGATAGTTGCAGTGGAGCTGAACAGTTATTTTTTATCTTTTGTGTAAGGTTGGCTCCCGTGTTGTCCTCAGGTGTTGCGTGGAGGGTTTTGTAGGCGAAAGTTAACAAAAGTTCCCAGTTCTCTGTTGTGTTGTGGTTGATTATTTTTTGGATGACTTTATGAAGGGCCTGTGCTACACTTCGCCGAGCACCTCGAGGAATCCGTTTTAAGAGAGGCAATGTTGAACGCAACCCTCCCAATGATTTACAAAGGTTGTCGGTGTTGAGTGTAGTTTGTGGCTCCGATGAAGAGAGGTCCAATGCGGAACCAGTAATGGGCTGGGCAAGTGGCGGTGCAGGGCGAGGCTTATGTTTTTTGCCAAAATGAATGTTGAGCCCTTTACGGCCTTTGCAGGGGTGAGAACATAAGTCACATAGAATAATTTCGTTTACAGAAGTAGTCGGAACGCTGGCAAGCATCGACGATGGGGTAGACAACGAAATGGACATGGATCGTTAGTTTTGAGGTAATAAAAATACTTAACGATACAAAAGCATAAAGACGAAAATTAAAAATTAAATTATTGGAAACAGTATGACGAAAACACTTTAGAGATTGTAGCCGATTTCACAAATTCACAACACTTCTTTGCAGATCTTGAATCCGAAAATTAGTTAAGATTTCTGGCATCTGAACGAAAGCCAGTTTTATAAAAGGTCTTTAGTATAAAGTTTCTCAAGTAGGTTAGTGGATGGATAAGTTGGTAATCAATAATAAATGTAGAATAATCTTTTCGGTGAATAAATAATATAAGCTTCTTGGTTCTCAGCAACAACATCAACAACTTGGCAACAATGGTAGGTTGTCTTGACAACCACCCAGACACTTGTCAAATTCCAACTCTGTTATTTTACAATAATCATTTTTTCATATCATATTAAAAAGTAATGATGAATTTGAAGAAAATATGCCGAAAATATGCTTTTATCCGAAAATCTTTTATATAACTGATAAGTGAATAGACGTTTTGTACGCAAGTGTGCCTTTTTCTGTGCATTGACAGATCAATGTTTATTTATCAAGTAACTCTTTTTTTTGTAAATCCAAATTAATGTTTTAAATAAAAGATTTTTAGTCGTACAATTTTATGTTATTTCCATTTTAATTTGGTTTACCTATGCATCCTGTAATTGAGCATCATCAGTCCCAAGGATTTTTATCATTTACATAGTCTGAAATATTGTAGTATGCCTTTTTACAAAGTACCTGCTTGATAAAAGATTTAAATTTACTTATTGATAGATTTTGAATTTTATTGGGAACTTTGTTGTAAAAGTGTACACATGGCCCCATAAAAGAGTTACTTATTTTGTGTAGACGTGTATCATGCACCAACAGCTTATTTTTACTTCTAGTATTTACTTTGTGAACGTCACTTTTCTTGCTGAAACTATTGATATTTTTATATACATATAAAAGATTTTCATATATGTACTGCGACACTAAAGTTAAAATTTTTACTTCCCTAAACCAATCCCTCAGAGATATCCTAGTGTCGATTTTTACTCCAGTTTCCTAACTACATATATTTGAGCTATATGGGTAACTTTGGTTCTACGGCGAAATACTTCATTTCGGATTTCATTTCGCAGCAGACGTAACAAATCAAATCAAATTGAAAAATATTTATTCAAACAGGTTTCTGAAAACACTTTTGAATTGTCAATACAATATAAGCAATGTTAATTTCTGCCAAAATGAGCTGGCAAGAAGTTTTATCATAAGTATTAATACATTTGATCAGTTAAAAAGTATACAATCTAACTATATATAACTCTCTTCATAGCACACAGGAACAGTCTCGAGCTATTCGGACTCTGGAATTCCAGAGAAAAATGTATGCAAGTACATTCACGGGTTTCGAGAGGTAAATCAGACTTCCATACATTTTAGTCACGAATTCCAGAGTCCGAATAACTCGAGACTGTTCCCAATAAGGTCCCAAAGTCAAAGTCAAAGTCAAAATGGTTTATTCAAATAAGGATTTTACAATCACTTTTGAATCGTCAAAGTTATAAAATATTATTTTTTGAACCCTCCCACCTTCCCGCCGGTTCACAATGTTGTGGATTTCTACCGAGAAGAATCCGGCAAGAAACTCGATAGTTACTCTTTTAAAAACACTTAAATAAACTAAAATACAATTAATGTTTTAAATAAAAGATTTTTAGTCATACAATTTTATGATACCTATGCATCCTGTAATTGAGCATCATCAGTCCCAAGGATTTTTATCATTAACATAGTCTGAAATATTGTAATATGCCTTTTTACAAAGTACCTGCTTGATAAAAGATTTAAATTTACTTATTGATAGATTTTGAATTTTATTGGGAACTTTGTTGTAAAAGTGTATACATTGCCCCATAAAAGAGTTACTTATTTTGTGTAGACGTGTATCATGCACCAACAGCTTATTTTTACTTCTAGTATTTACTTTGTGAACGTCACTTTTCTTGCTGAAACTATTGATATTTTTATGTACATATAAAAGATTTTCATATATGTACTGCGACACTAAAGTTAAAATTTTTACTTCCCTAAACCTATCCCTCAGAGATATCCTAGATCCTAATTTATAAATAGCACGAATTGCCCTTTTTTGTAACAAAAATATTGTATTTACATCAGCAGCGCTACCCCACAATAGGATACCATATGTCATTAAACTATGGAAATAGCTAAAATATACTATTTTTGCAGTGTCGACATCGGTCAATTGTCTTATTTTCTTGATCGCATACACAGCAGAGCTAAGTTTTTTGGCTAGGTTATGAATATGAGGACCCCATTGAAGTTTGGAGTCCAGCGTTATGCCAAGAAAGACTGTTGAATAAACAAGTTCTAATTGCTCGCCATTAATATTAATACATGTCTGTCTCTGACTAACATTTGGTAATGTTAATTTAACACATTTGGTTTTTTTTTCATTAAGTAACAAATTATTAGCGTTAAACCAATTTACAATTTTAGAAAGGGCATCATTTAATTCATTATAACATGTCTGTCGTCTCTTAACTTTAAAAAGCAAAGAGGTGTCATCAGCAAATAAGACAATGTCATGGTTTTTTACATTATATGGGAGATCGTTAATGTAAATAAGAAATAGAAAAGGACCTAAAATTGAGCCCTGAGGGACTCCTATAGTGACTGCTGATCCCGGAGATCTTTCACCGTTGACATCTATTTTCTGTACTCTCCTACTCATATAGGATGTCAAAAGGTCGAGAGCTTTGCCTCTAATACCATAGTGATGTAGCTTCCTGATGAGATTTTCATGTTGAACACAGTCAAATGCCTTAGATAGATCACAAAACACTCCAAGGGCGTCATGCGAATCCTCCCAGGCGTTATATATATTTTTTAATAGTGCCACTCCTGCATCGGTTGTGGAACGGCCTTTCATAAAGCCAAACTGTTTACTACTAAGTAGCTCATTAATACAGAAATGGCTTAACATTTGACAAAGTATGATTTTTTCAAAAACTTTACTGAGTATAGGTAGTATTGAAATAGGCCGAAAATTATTAGGATCTGTTGAACTACCTGAAACCCAGAGCTCATTATTTGTTTGTGTATATGTATACTTTCGGGATTGTCATTATATCACGCAAATGAAACTACTTATATAAAAAGTATCGACTACCTTTGCATGTTACCAGATAGGTACCAGTTTTGCTTTTTATATTTTCATACAATTGAGGTGCCTACCTAAGAATATAGCCAAACTGGATCATTACCTATTATTTAAATTTCAGATCATATTGTGTTACCCTTACCCTTGTAATGCAATTTTTTTTTTTTTTTTTTTTTTTTTTTTATATATATAATCCACTAAGGTGGCAAACAAGCACACGGTCTGATAAGCGGTCACCATGGCCTATCACTCGCGCGTTGCTGACCCTTCAAAAACCCAATAACTTCTTTCTTGAAGAACCCCATACTGTAGTCCTTAGAGAAAACCTTGGCCATATTTGATATATACCTAAAATTAGATTTAGCATACCTTCGATTAGGATTACAAACACATAGAAGCTAGCGGCTATAGACAAAATTGTGAATTCATCACAAGTTTGCAGATTTTCTTTTGATGAAATTTGTTCAAACGTGCTTTCGGTTGTTTTGATTCAGATCACCAAAAAATCCACATCTAAAACCCTAATGTATATTTAGGTAATAGGTTAATAAATTGGAACACAATGGTACGTGATACACATACATATAAAATTGTATTTGGTGTAGATAACGAAACTTTGCCATATGCTTTGTAAGCATTTAGGTATTTGTTAATTTATCTAAATATTCTAATCAATAACCTTCTAGAAGGTCATTGATCCTAATTTAAGAAGCTGTAAAGTTTGTATTATATCAATAAACTAGCTTTTGCCCGCAGCTCCGGCCGCGCTTAAATTGAATATTTAAATTTTTTAAGCAGTAAGTAAACTTAATAAAGATCCAGGTTTTCAATCTATACGATAGTATATAAAGAGGGGATTTTGTTTGTTTGTTTATATGTGGAGGGGAGGGTTAAAAAAATATCCTAGATTAATATAGGCTGTATGTTATGTAAGTAAGTCGGAAAAAGTGATGCGTTTTGAAAGATTGCGCTGCGTCAATATTGACATTAAATTTTTTATCAAAAATCGAAGTAATATTTACATATATCTAAATTACTATATTTATTATTATATACAATATTAGTTTTATCTACATTTACAGTATACTATTTAAATTAATATCTAAGGAGTTGTCGTAAAATGAAAACTCCAAAGACTAAAAAAACTATCTAGGGCCTTGTCTGCTAGTAGTAAAGTGTAAGTGTAAAGTAGTAAAGTGGACTACGCAGATTTGGTTTAACACTTTAAATAATAGTATACCTTATCTCTATATCATTATACTGGGCATAGAATTATTAGGGTACAGTGCCTAAATAAGCCTAGTAAGTATAACATAGAGTGACTATTAAGGCCCCTTTAGCAGCTAACTAGGGCCTATTATTTAATTCAGCTTCGCACAAAGCATATTTCAAAAATGTACTACATAGAAGTTATTAAACTAGTCGTAAGCTGTAAGTTTGGTATTACTCCTTGAACAAATATGTAAGCTTTAGTTAAATTTTCTACTACAAGTAGCTACTTTTGGCACAAATACAATGTATAACACAACACACATAATATGTATCTTAGGAACAATACAAAACGTTTTGAATATAGCTGGCAAAATTAAAATAAATAAAATCTAATGGCGGCCATAGTTAGCTGTTATATAATCATAAGAAAGGAATTTATACATACGGGGGTAGTTTGAATATGCTGAAAGCCCCAAGGGGTAGTTTTAGCCCGTATTCTCCTCCTCCTGTTCCTCCTGGATCCTGTTCCTGTTGGAGGGACCTTGGATGGTAAAGGTATTACTTATTTACTATGTAGTAAATACTACACTATAATATACATTTATATATATTTACATATTACATGGTGCCCAAAGACCTCAAGTAAACCCGTGTAAGCTATTGTAAAATGTAAGTGGATTAGGATGAAATTGTGTCAGTGGTTAAGAGTTCGTATTATATTTTAGAATACAATTGAACGATATTACATTTACATAAAAAATATTTATTTCTCTCAATCCGTCTACGGCGGATATTAGGTTCTAGATCTGGCAAATATCCTCTTACATTCTCTGATATTTTCTTATAAAGGATATTTTAGGATATCACGTTTTGTATTATTATTTAGATACTAGACAATCTTCACGGTTTACTTCACGTGCAGAAACTTTATTTACGTGGGAACTCCAGCTAGCTCTGTGCCGAAAATCAGATCATACCTTTGCATCGTTGCAATGTTAGGTAAAAGTGCATTTTTCTTCCGACTTGACTTAACAAATATGGATATTTTGGACTAAAAATGTATGTTATTCAAAACAAAATATAACCTATGTCCACCATAAAAGTCCATTCTAAATATTAGTGATAGAATTTTTAAAGTTAGATAAGCAGTTTCGGAGATTATCTACTACATTCAAAGTTACAAACTTCACCTTTTTATTATACATATACGCTGTCATCCCCCGTAAGCCTCTGTCTCGCTATAACTTTGTTTTGGTTCTTTCTGACTCTTTTTGCGCAGCTCTTAAGGGTCGTAGCGTGATGATAAACAGCGCATAACCATCCTCAAGAGTTGGACTATCAAATGAAAAAAATATTTTTAAATCCGACTGATGGTTCCTAAGATAAGCGCGTTAAAACAAAAAAACAAAAAAAGCGGTACCTCTGTCGCTTACTTGGTTCAAAGTTTACATATTTAATAAAGAAAACTGTCAATATGCCGCTGTAGGAATGTGGTCCATACGAAAATTATTAATGCGAAAGTAACTCTGTATGTCTGGTCTATTACATCTTCACGCTAAATCGCTGTGCCGATTTAGATGAAATATTGCATGGAGATAGTATGAGTCCCAAGAAAGGACATGTGAGTTAGTTTTTTGCCCATAATTGAGGAGTTGCATGGAGATAGTTTAAGTCTCGGGGTAGGACATAGGCTACTTAAAAACGTCAAGTGTGCGTCTGATTTTTAATTTCTATAATTGAGGAGTTGCCGTTGAAATCTCATACCGATATCCGAAGCAAAAGCTGGTATTCTATATTTTGTATTATGTGTGAATAAAACCCTTAAATAAATAGTCGTAATATATCTCAAACTGTATTCTGTTTGTTTATTTCTCCTCTCGAATTGTTGGTATCTCGGCCGTAGTAGCGACACGGCAGCAATAAGTTTTCCGCCTAGTGTAGGTACTTTCCAGGTAAGGAAAACAATTTCTTGCTTATAGTGCAGTTGTATCTGTACTTTGTTTGTCTTGATAACTGTTGTTTGATGAAAAGAGTTTTCTTAGAATTGTGAGAGAGAGAGAATGGG
This sequence comes from Apoda limacodes, assembly GCA_946406115.1. Taxonomy (NCBI): domain Eukaryota; kingdom Metazoa; phylum Arthropoda; class Insecta; order Lepidoptera; family Limacodidae; genus Apoda; species Apoda limacodes. Next base: position 19,504,868 of record OX291559.1, read on the forward strand.
TAGTGGGTAGGTATGTATGTTTATAGACATATTTAATAAAAAAACGGGGCCAATTCCGACAGAATCTAATTATAACTAATCTACTTACAAAATCTAAATTTTCAATTAAATTTTTAATTTTTATCTTTTAGTAAACACAAAAAGTTACTAACTGTACGAACATTCTGAGACATTGAACTAAAAAGTTATGCGAACAATAACAAAGTTTGTAGCAAAGAACATAATTGGGTACATTTTTGCTCAATTAAAATCATGTTGTGAAATTTTGTATTTTATCTACTCTCATATCGTAAAATTCAAATTATAAACTTCAAAACAAGATTGTGTTGACAGATTTTACAAACACAATACCAAAATTCAAAAATAAAATCATATTATAACACTATTTCTCTAATAAAATAATGTTATAATAGAATCAATACGAGAAAATACAAAAATTCAACCAATCAGATTTAGACAATTATTATGCAACAGTTTCAAAATCTACTATTATACAAAAAAATATGTTTTTTATTATTAATTAAAATATCGAGAATAGTAATTTATATTTTATTATATTACTTTTTTTTATTAAAATATGGGTGCCAGACATATATTTGTATTACAAATACTAAGTCTTAATTACAGATATACCTAAAATATAAATATGTACTAACAATATATAACTAAACTATATAATTATTTTTATTTTATATTTGCTTAAATTTCTAAGTTCCTTTTGGCAAAATTTGTTTATATTGAGTTGATTTTTTTTAATTCGTAACAACATATAATGCTTAAGGCCACCCCTGCGGTCCAATAGCGCCTACATTAGATATTTTTTATTTACTGTTAGTAGAAAGCTTATTCCAAAAATTTTATTTGACGAAAAATAAAACTAGTCAAAGTATTTTTAGAACGATTTGTAATGTTTGTGGAATAAATATGCAAGTTGTAAATGGTATATTTGCTAAAAATCGGCCAAGTGTGAGTCAGACTCTCGCACGAAGGGTTCCGTACCATTATCTATAAAAACGGCAAAAAAATTCACGTTCGTTGTATGGGAGCCTCTGTTAACTATTTGTTTTATTTTAAGTAAATTATCTATTTTTATAGTGACTATATAACTAAATATTCTGTGAATATTTTAAGCGTCTGCCTGTTGCCATTATCAATATCGAGCAAAATCGAGCAAAAAAATCAGGTTTTTTGTATGGGAGCCCCCTTAAATATTTATTTTATCCTATTTTTAAGTATTTGTTGTTATAGCGGCAACAGAAATACAAGTACTGTAAAAATTTCATTTGTCTAACTATCACGGTTCATGAGATACAGCCTGGTGACAGACGGACGGACGGACGGACAGCGAAGTATTAGTAATAAGGTTCCGCTATTTACCCTTTGGGTACAAAACTCTAAAAATGGCCACTAATATAATACAAAACGATTTTAAGATAGCTTATAACTAGTTTCATTTTTCTTTCAGATTTTTTTTTTTAATAATCTCTTTACAAACATTAAATAGTAAAAATTTTATATGGCGGTTCTATTGGCCTTAAAAATTTTCAATGGCGGTTCTATTGGCCTTAAAAAAATTCAATGGCGGTTCTATTGGCCTTAAAAAATTTCAATGGCGGTTCTATTGGCCTTAAATGCCGTATGACAATTATGAAATACTTAAGATAGTAAAATAAATATTATAAATAGTATAGTTTTTAATAGTGAATTTCGAACTAAGTAATACATATTCATATATGAGTAGTTAATTATTTTTCACTACACAAAATCGTAATCAGTGTCGATGTGCAGGTAAAGCGGGTGCTAAGACCTACATTACTTCCACGGGCTTTTTCTTTGTAGATTTTATTTTCTCTAAGCAAAGCGTGCGTTCATAGAACCCATTCTATCAAGTATGTATTTAGCTGTATCCTTGTTCAAAACTCGACCTGAGCGCGCAATTACCTACAAGTTTTAACTTCAATCAAAACTTTTTAATTCACAATTCTCAAGGTATGGCAAATTCCCGCCATTTCAAGTGTGTTTTTTCATTTTATTCACTTTATTAATTTACTCGCAAATGAGATGAAAAACATTTTGTGTTACACGAGCAATTACAAACTCGAGTCTTTTGACTTAGGCTTCGAAATAGCCTCTCATTAGTAATTTTCTCCTTGCAATTCTTAATAAAATATGTACTATTGTGCATACCCGGGGTGAAAACGAAACATGGTTTCTCATCGATATCCACGACTTTGCAAATGAGCGTATGACATAATTAAGCATTTAAATGAAGATTTGTATTGATATATTGAACTACAAATATTTTCAATTGCAATTCCATAAAATAATTAATATCTACAATATAATTGGAAAAAATCCGCAAAAACGGACTAGGTTTAGAGATACCAAAAGATTAGCATTTTGTAGAAAAACATGCACCCCATAACCCTAAAAATTAAAGAAACAATTAATTTTAATCTATGTAATTGATTTCATAAAACTTCCTAGCCAATAAAATTGCCTAAGTTCTGTGCTTTCTACATCCAATATTAAAAAAGCTGTTTTCTTTTCTAATATTCTTTGCAATGATAAGCCCTTAGGAGGAAACATCACAACTTTGCGAATGCAGAAATAGGTATTTGAAAAACACTTGCTGTTGCGCGATAGGGACAACTGCGCCCTGTCGTTATCACCAAAATCGGGGTATCGTATCCCCCCATTTTCCTCTTCAAAATCTCAACCATATTTAATAAAAATTACTTGACCTTAAAGGATAAATAATTCCGTGTCTATATGTTTTGTTTTCTTAAAAATTAGTTCTCATATTTGTATAGCACACGTCTAAAGATGTCATAAAAAATAGGATTTTGTTTAGCCTTTTGCAGGGCCCCAGTTTTTTATAGGAATGGCATATCAAAAAAAGCAAAACATAGTGATTGTGTATATCTATCATACATAAAAAAAATTACAGCTCTAATGCCAAAATCCAGGGAGTAAACAAGGGAATACGTTTGTATCGGGAAAAACAGCGAGATATCTCCTCTTAAGTTGGGTGAAAAACAGGCCTATTAGATGTGCATTACGTATAAGCCTGCCTAAATTGGGTCTTGGATGGATTCATATACGTCTCTAGTACCTACGACTTGCGGACAGAAGATGTGATCAGAATTTTAAGGAGCGAGGAAGGTGTAATATCATTACTTTTATATGATATATCAGAAGTTACTTATAATATTTATCCGATAATGAGAATTGATGAAGGTCGAGGAAAGGTTTTTCTTTATGAGGGAAATTCTACTTATATTAAATTGAGATTGACGCGGTAGTGGTTAGTAATTACGTGTGTCATAGTTTTGTTTCGTAGATTTTTACAAATAGCTAAATGTAGAGGCATCTATACTAATATTTTGATTGTGAAAGTAAGTTTGTTTATTTGTTTGATTCGCACGGAGAATCCAATTTAGGTGGAATTTGTCACAACGATAGTTAAATCGACGGAGAAGGTCAGGTTCCGCAGGGTTAACTATAACGACGATCTCCCCAGAAGACGATCTCGATAGCGAGACGCCGACAACCCAGGTATCGTCGGCGAACGCACGGACTCACCTGAAACACGAGGTATCAAACAGTGCCGGGGCGCTTCTCGCCCCCAGTCACTCGCAATCGCACCTTGTAACGGGGAACTCCCCTCCTGACGCTCACTTACCTTCCGGTTTGAGGCTCACACTAGTTCAAGGGATGACCCAAGAGCGATAACCCAATCCTCCCTTAAGCGTTGGGCGCTATATAGGCTGAGATTCCTTCAGTCTCGCCCCAAAAGCCCGGTAGAGCAGTAATCGCTGTATCAGCCAACTGCAGAGTGAGTTCAGAAAAAAAAGAATGCCACATCGATAAGATGTGTTACGCTTAAGGGAGGATTGGGTTATCGCTCTTGGGTCATCCCTTGAACTAGTGTGAGCCTCAAACCGGAAGGTAAGTGAGCGTCAGGAGGGGAGTTCCCCGTTACAAGGTGCGATTGCGAGTGACTGGTTTTCGTAAACTATCACCTAGAGGGAAAAATAGGGGATGAGAATTTGTAGGAAAATTCCATCATTTTTTAGGAAAAACTGTTTTCTCTAGCCCTTACAAGTACATGCGGACGAAGTCGCGGGAACAAGTTAGTCATACATATAACCCATATGTAGGTACACTTATTTTATACATTTAAAATACCTACTTTTGTGCTGCAGCCTTATTTACTTGTTTACAGTTATATTATTTAAAATTTTACTTAGAAACATTTTATAGTTAATATTTAAACTTCCTTTGCTTCGTTCCGCCAAGATTTGATTTACGACTCGAAGAGAAAAATATTGTAAATAAGAAAAATGGCAGCAACTGCTGCGAAAGTTGTGGCTGTTTAGGCCTGATATCGAATCAATTAATTTCTTTTGACAGACGGGTTTTATTTCAGCCGATTATTATTATATTTCATTGGGTTAAATCTTATATGTATGAAAAGTAAAACGAAGTTTTGTGTCATGAAGGATAAATCTAAAAAAAAATCGCACTTAAGCAACATAAAGGGCATTATAAAATAAACCTATTTTTAAAAATGTTGTGTTTCACAAAAAAAATCACTCTATACATAATAATTGATATTTTGTGATAAAAAATAAACTTTGGATGGATATGCGCATAGAGTGCAATCAATGAAAGATTTACGTTAAAGAAATTGGCTGCTAAAACACATTACGTATCGAGCGAATTTATCGCTACGCATGTGTTTGAAGCATTAATTTATTGTAATTATTAAAACTGACTTCCTTATCAACCATTTACCTACTCCGTTATATTAATTAAAACTAGCTATAGTTAGTTTTAAACTGTCGCGTTTTTCAGTCATTATTATTATAGAACTCAGGTCTTAACTAACTTTTTGGTCGAAAGTCCTCAGAAACAGCATTTTTCAGCAATGTGAAACGGATGTTAATGAAGTTACAATTTTTTTTTACATTACTGATGGTGGTATGTTACTTCATACATTAAAATGGGAAAAAAATAAAAAGTTTGTAGATATTTTTCAACAGTACATCAGATATTTACGCAATAACTATGGTACCAACGTTAAAGTTGTTTTTGATAGGTACAATAATATTGGAACTAAAGCGTATGAGAGAAATCGTAGTTATAACAGTTATACTTCAATCCATTATTTTTTTGACGAAGACATGCCACTTACTACATCTAAACAGCAATTTTTAGAAAACAGCAAAAATAAAAATAGGTTTATCAATCTTCTCTGCAAAAAATTGGCGAAAAAAAAAATCTAGTGGAGTCAAGTAGAAAGTGATGCAAATCGTTTAATTGTACAATGAGCTCTTGATAGTTCCTTCCATGATGTAGATGTCGTAGCAGAGGACATTGATGTGTTAGTGATATTGATGGCTTTAGCCTACCTGATCCTAAAGAAATATTTTTCTTGAAACCAGTCGAAAATAATGTCTTACAACAAGTTTTTTCGACTAAAACCATATGAATAAAATATCCAAATATTACCAAAAATCATCTCTTGTTCATTCATTCATTCACTGGATGTGACACTACATCTGCTTTTTATAATAAGTAAAGGAAAAAATAATTTAATTAAATTTTTTAATAGTGATCAGAAATTACGTGCAGTAGCTGACAATTTCATGGTCGAAGAGCAAGCTGAACAAATAGTTTTTAATCGAGTTATTCATTGTATTCTCACCACCTATAGTGCTAAATCTGCCCAAAGCTTGAATGAACTGCGATGCAAGCGTTTTATAGCATTAGGTTCAAAAAACAAGAGTGGATGCAGCAAAACAACACATTAAAAGAGTTTACCTGCAAGATAATAATCACCCACCACTTGGAGAAGATGATGGTTTTAATACACAAATAAATGATCAAAATTAAATATTCTTTTTGAAAATAATAAAAAAAATCACAAAATTACTTGTTTAGTGTTATTTTTTTGAGTTACGAAAACATTAGAAGGCTAAAACTTGTTTCCTTATATAAATAATTTACAATACAAGTAATTATTTCCCCCCTTTGAAATATTTCTGATTTTAAATTATATAAAATAACCAAAAATTTAAAAGAAAAATTATCCAAATCGGAGCTGTTTCTGAGGACTTTCGAAGATTGCCTGTTTTAGGGCTTTATTGACGCGACTAGTAAGTACGTCTACGGAAACGTACCTGTACTGTATTACTGTACTGTACTGTACTGTACCTGTAACCTGACAAGGACGTCAGCGCCCAATACAGGTACGTTTCCATATACGTACTTACGTGCATCCCGTTAAGATCCGAGTTCTATTACACACATTCTATTAAAACTAGCTGACCTGAAAGACGTTGCTCTGCCCTTTCAGTTGCGTTTGCGCTTAGCTTTAGCTTCACCCCCCATCGTTTCGCTTAGTATTATTTTCTTTCTGACTTTTTACTTTTTGCTCGGCTTCTAGGAGACATAGTGTGATGTTAAACAGCCTATAACATGCTTCAAGAATTGTGCTATCGAATGCAAAAATATTTTTTTAAATACGACTGGTATTTATGGTTCCAGTCTGATTTTTCTCTGACTCTGGAACTGATAATTAAGGCAAAAACTTGAGACTTGATCTCATTATAGAAGAACTATCTACATATTATAATAAGTTTGTATACAAAACCCTCGGTACGCAAGCCAGACTCGCACAAAGCCGGATCTTTTATACTCAAATTAAAAATCTTTTTATTTAAAAGGATTTCTAATAACAACAAGAAAAAAAAAAAAACAATTTGCTTTACAAAGTAACTACGATACTGGTTTATTGCCAGTATCCGATAGTTATACTTTGTAAAACTACTATATACCTTCTAATATTATAGTTAAAAGTCGGCTAAGTGCGATTCGTACTCGCGCACCAAGGTTTCCGTACCATTATTTTTTTTAAAAAAAAAAAACGTTCGTTGTATGGGAGAAATATTAGTTTTATTTTAATGTATTTATTTCTTTTAAAGTGACTGTATAACTAAATATTTTTAGCGTCTACCTGTTGCCGTTATCAATATCGAGCTAAATCGAGCAGAAAAATCACGTGTGTTGTATGGGAGCCTCGTTAAATATTTATTTTATTCTATTTGTTAGTATTTGTTGTTGTAGCGGCAACAGAAATACATATTCTGTGAAAATTTCAACTGTCTAGCTATGTAACTATCACGGTTCATGAGATAAGAAAGGAACAGAAATCGCACTGTATAAGTCATGTATGTTACGTCAGGTTCAGTTTCTCTTTCGTAAACGTAGATGCGGAGCGAGCGAAACGAGCGGAGCGTTCCAGCCAAGCTTTCATAAAATAATCGGTTCAGTTATATGATAATTTCTATTTCATACTTTACGATCTAACTAAGCACATTATCAAACGGCGGATTATACGGTTTGCCTGCGACATATATATTATCTCCGCACTAAGAAAACCTTTCAATCGAAAGACATTAATAATTCTTTCGATTTCAGGCAAAAAAAAATATTTACCGACAAAAAGTTGTTGTAATTTTTCTTTTTTTTTCAATATTTCCCCTATTATGCCGTAAATCTGTCTATTCTTCGGTGGAATGACAGGAGTTGAAATATTTATAACATGTAAGCCTGAACGAAGGTCGCAAATGGACCGGTGTCAAACTGTAGGTGAGTCTGAGTTTTAGTGATGATGGGGTTGTCTGTAATATAGGTTTATAAATAAAATGATTGTTCATAAGGACTATAAACATTGTAGTAAACTTGAATAATAGATCAAGACAAGGTAAGTGCGTAAGAGTTCCGTACTTCGAAAGGTAAAAAAGAACCCTTATAGGTACACTTTGTTGTCCGTCCGTCCGTCTGTCTGTTTGTCTGTTACGACCCTTTCTCTCAGAAACGCGTGAAGGTATCAAATTGAAATTAATATCAAATACTAAGGTCTAAGGTCCCATAAAGGTGTAAAATAAACAAGCTTCTTATAAGTCACGCAATAAAAATGCGGCTCAAACTGCTGTGACACATATAAATCATAACCTATGGGGTACTTCCCGTTGTCTTAAAATCATGAAAATTGGCAAGAAGCAAGATTTTACATCGCAAATATAAGAAAAAACCAAAAACTAAACATTAACCTGTAACACTGATCTCATGATGAAAGAACTCGGTGCGCAAGCCGGACTCGCACTTGGCCGGTTTTTTTAAGTTCGTCTCGCAAGCTTTTTTATGCGCAACTATATAGTTTTTGAACAAATAGAGAAAATCGAATCTATTGTAATTTAATTCAACTAATAAACTTAAGTCATCCTTAAATCCTATAATAATAAAAAAAAAAAAACACATAAAAATAAAACTATCAGCAAAAGAAAACTCGTCTCATAAAAAGAACACCTCGTCCAATCAGCCCCTTGTGGCAATGTGCCCATAACACTGGTGGCGTTGCGTCTTTGAACAGCCAAACTAAGTCGTGAGCAAAGAAACACCCTGCCCTTAAGTTACCGGAAGCTAAAATAAGTCTTTTAGATTAACTTTTTGGCATCCGATGACCAATGTCTCTACAGCAAGCGCCACAAACTCATAATTGTTATCTGTTTTTAAGTAGATCTAGTGTTTATATGAATTTATTGTTTTTTGGGGTTCCGTAGTCACCAAGGAACCCTTATAGTTTCGCTATGTCTATGTGTCTGCCAGTCTGTTCGCGGGTTAGCTCAGAGATATATTACTTATAGAAAGCTGTAATTTGGCACGGGGAAACAGATTAATCAGGCTGACAAAGTGGTAAATAAATATAAGTTTATGTACCTTGTAAAATTATATAAAAATAAGATAATAACATCCTTAGTAAAAAATAATAGTAGTTCCTAAATTAATAGGCTTACAACTTTTTCTACTACATCTCTCCACTCATCATTCTCATTCTACAGAACCCTAACTTAATGCGTTTACGACACGTACTTGGCCGGTTTTATATTGAATATATCTATTAGTACCTATCATTTATAGGGGCAAGTTGAAAACAACAAAATTATCCCCTAAGAAGGAAGAAAATGGGTGTTAGAGTTTGTATCGAGATCCGTCGCTTTTGAACCTAAATTCATTAAAATTGGTAATTGGCACTGAGGTTCAAAATTAAAAGTCATCAGAATTTGTATGAAAATTCATTATTTTTTTAGTGAAACCATACTCAGTTAAAAGCTTATTTTATTCAAAAGTTACGCAGACAAAGTCGCGGCAATAAGCTAGAAAATAACAACTTTATAAAAATATCATCTGAAACAACGTCCAATATTTTGCTTACATAAAACTTTCATGTTTGTAACTTAATTATTTTCCAGTCAGAGAGTCCTAACTTCGACGATAGACGTCACATATTAAGTATTCAAGTAAACAACATCTAAGGAAAGTTAGTCGCTGATTTATTGGACGTCGGGGTATTATTATGATGTTTAGAGTTGGGTTCTGTCGTTATTTATTTGTTGAAATATTATTTTAAGACCAAGTTCCTTGTTATATGAGAGGGTGATATATAGCTAGGTAAGGCTTCTAAATTGGACCCCAACTGTGACCTACTTAAAGGTTTGAATTAGGAGCCCTACTGTGGGTTGTGGTGTAGACCTGTAGGCACACGTGACATAATAGAGCGCTTTAGGGTATGAAGAAATATTGAAGATACATTTATCTTTATGACGAGGTGGGTAATAAGGCGAAAGGAAAATTTATTTGTTAAAAAGACTTCATATTTACTTAAAAGTAAATTATTGTAATAAGTAACTAAATTATTCCACACTAGATTTTGCCAGCGGCTCCGCATGCCCTAAGCTCAGTAATCGGCGTGGAACTCCCTAATTATACCAATGAAGTTTGCTATAGCAAGCTGTAGCTATAGCTATAGTTCGTTTAAGGTCGTTTATAGTTATTCCCGTGGGTAATTTTTCGGGATAAAAAGCAGCCCATGTGCTTTTTCAGGACCTAATCTATAGGTGTGCCAAGTTTCATTCCTATCCGTCCAGTTTCTGAAGCGTTATTGAGTAACAAACATCCATCCAGATATACAAACTTTCACATTTATAATATTAGTAGTTTATATTTTATTTTAAAAACTAAAATAATATAAATAAATTATACAGTAAATAATCTAAATTAACTATCTATACAAAACTAAAATAATCAAATAAATTATACTAAACCAAAATAATCTAAATAAATTATACGTAACTAAAATAATCTAAATAAATTATACACACTAAAATAATTTAAATAACTCATACAAAACTAAAAAAATCTTAATAAGGTAAATTAATAATAATAAAATAAATTAATAACAATTGGATTATACACAATAAAATAATCTAAATAAATCATACAAAACTAAAATAATCTAAATAAATTATAAAAAACTAAAATAATCTAAATAAATTACACGAAACTCAAATAGTCGAAATAAATATCTGAAAAAAAAACATGACATATACACATATAACGGATTCTAGTTAAAAAATTGTTTCTGTTATTAGAAGTCACTGAACAGATATAATTTATAATTATTACTAATTTATTAATTGTATAATAAAAAATATAATTTTTGATTTTATATAATGTAAATAAATCTTATTCTAATTATTGGTTATTTGATTACTTTATTTACTAAGTCTGGCGATACAAAAAGGAAATGCTGCCAATATCTTGGGCACCATGCCACACAAGATGGCATTAGACAAGGTGTTCCATTTATAAACTCTGTGTATTTCTATTATTAGTTGTAGTTCATGATGAATTTGGTTGCTAGTTTTTATATTTCTTAATTTTAGATTCGTCCACGTTAAAATAACTTTTGGGTACGGAACACTAAAAAGGAAGAAACAATAATTCGACAAGGACGAAAGGATTCGAAAGTTCTCGTTTGGCGATTTTTTTCTCATTTGTATGACTTAAATGCTTATCTTGTATTTGTTTAGAAAGCTCATTGTTCAAACTAACACAAATAAAAGCTAATCTTCACATAAAACGTGCTTTTGATCACGTAACGTATTTGATTGGCCTTACATTACTTTGACTCATCATACCAGTAGGTATATCTATATTTTTATATCTATGCATTTCGCACGTGTTTTGTTGTTTTTACTTAGTCTAAGTACATCGAATTAAAAACAAATCCTTGCTCAATCTACTAGTTTCGTAAAAAAAAATTGCATCCCAGTATAACTGCAATGAAAAACTTAGGCAACTGGTTGATAGCTATTAATCAGAAATGTTATTCTTATGTCTGTTTTTTATTGGATCAGATAGAATCCTTTGTTTACTTTCTCACAGTGATGATCATTCTCGTAAAACCTTGTCAGCTTCACAGCTCTAATCTAGCTGAAGAGGGATTCTGTCTGTTAAATATTAATTTGTCTCTTCAAGGGTTGTCACCTTACATTAATCTACCCAAGGTAAGACAATAAAGGACCGTCATCAAAGTGTTCACGTTGATTAATTTGTAACATAGACACTAAAGAATGGTTTTAGCCTAAAGGGCTTATAAATGGTATGTTATGTGCTTATGCTAACTGCAAAGCTATAGTAGAGAACATTATAATAGAAATTTAAAATCGATGACGTCATGATCTAGTTAACAATAATACACACTTATACCTTTATACTGACTGACTGCCTATTGCGTTCTTAAAGTGTTAAAAAACCATTACTGTATAGTTACAAAAAAGTGTAACAATCTCGATGTAGTTTTTACAGGTGTGCAGGAGGTAAGTATACGACGGCCAGTAAAATTCAAGTAATAAATAATTTTACTTAAGTGCCTTTTATTTTTCTACCAAACCTACCTTCGTTAGTAATCGGTCGCTTCCCCGCCACAAATCAATGATACACCAGTGACTTATATCAGTTGTGTTGTCCTAAGTTACATTCGGGTAAATATTACCAGTGTGGAAATTATGTAGTAGCACAGCTTTCACGGTACAAGCATCGGTTTTAAACTCGTGCATGTCTGAGATCTTTTTAATAAGTAAAGCCTCTAATAAACACGTTATTCACCTCATACAATTATTTTTTTCTGTGAACGCAATTCTCAGTAGAATACTCATAAAAATTAAATTTTAATTTATCCATACAGAAAGTGACAACCCTATTAAGACATTGGTTAATTACTACCTCACTGATATTTTAGTACCGTCTGTTTGTGATTCTATAAACTAAGCTTTGGTCGTATCACCTGAGGGATTAATTCCAATGTTATGGTTCGCCATTTAAGCCCCTTAGGACACATAACACTGTTGATGACTGTTTTAGAGGCTTTATGAACCTAAGGGCAGGTAAGTAATCCTTACTGCTTTAATGGGCTGTTACGATGTGGAAGCACATTAGACTTAAGTCCAGCTTAGACCTTTATGATGTACTCCTAAACTTACGACGAAATGTTAGTAAATGTACTTGATATAGGTACCTACACTTACATTAGCTAAATGCTTACTACCGCACAACACGTGCTGAGCAATTGGCCAAGCAATTTTCTTTTGCAGTTGGCGAATCGACCATGACGTATATTAATGTATGCAGATGAGTTTGTCCTTCGTCCGTTTCATTTTTGTTATTACACAATTGTACGAAACTCTCGGTGAACGAGTCAGACTTGCACTAGTGCGGTTTTTAATTTTATAATTTAAAAAAATCGGCCAAGTGTGAGTCGAGCTCGCGCACCCTGGGTTGCGTAATTTTACGTAATTTACAAAACCAAGCAAAAAATGTCTTAGTTTTTAGGGTTTTAGGGTAATTAGCGGGATCCTTTTACTAAGACTCCGCTGTCCGTCCGTCCGTCCGTCCACCGTCCGTCTGCCACCAGGCTGTATCTCATGAACCGTGATAGTTAGACAGTTGTAATTTTCACAGATGATGTATGTAAAAGTAGCCGACTATTACTATTCCAGTACTATTCCAGGACCTAACCTATATGTATGCCAAATTTCATCCCGATGCGTCTAGTGGTAAAATCATTATTGAGTAACAAACATCCTTCCAGACATACAAACTTTCACATTTATAATATTAGTAGGATGGTACGGAACCCTTCGTGCGCGAGTCCGAATCGCACTTGGCTGATTTTTAATAGTTCATTCAACTTTCTTGTAATTAAGTGTGGTTATGTAAATAAGTACCCATGTTATATTTCTAATAATAACATAACCTTTTATCACCAAATAATCTGGGTGCCATCAGTTAACCTTTTAACACTTTAAAAGTGCTGATATCACGTAAAAAAACACATAACTGAATATTACGTTGGCAACCAATTTAAATGTGTTGTTTTCGTTCGATTGCATATTTCTACAAAAATATCTAGATTTTAGGACTAGTACCTATTTTTAACGTAATATGGTAACCTAAAACCTTCTTTGCTTAGTCTATTTTAGCTCTGTATATTGTTTTATTAACTTCTTTTGAAATTAATTATGTTTTTATTCACTCAGTGTGTAAAAGCGAATTTATTCACTGTTATCGATAAATAAAATGCCCATTTTCGAGTGGCAATGGTAAAAAGAATATTATTTACGCATATATAATTAAATTTCTATGTTCCTTTGACTTCATAGAGCCTACTTGAGTTGTTTACTGAAATAAATATTGTCGTCTAAGTAAGTGGCTAGTTATTTTTGCTCGTCAGTGTAGTATTAGTTGTGACACAGTTTGTATAAAAAAACGATGTTCGGATACGCCTTAAATTTATTTTGAAATCTAAAATACTATTTATTTAGATAAACATATTCTATTATATTCTATTCTATATAAAAACTAAACGTGATCTAGCGAAAAACTAACTGTAAGATCCGGAAAAGCCAAAATAGTTTGTAGCACACATTTTTATCGAAGGGACTGTATATTGCCATCAATTCGTTCACTACGGCATAAATCACGGTAACTATTTATAGAGCTCAATTTTATTACGGTCCCATCCTTTATTCGCCTGTTGCGGCAATCTAATGACGTCACCTTTACGATCTATACGGCGCCTTAGGGATATTGCTTTATAGCTTAGAGATAATACGATGGGTTAAGTGTACAATGAAAATCCCTGAATTGGTAGTCAGTTCTTAAGATTTGGCTTACTTTTGTGTGCGACCAGTCTAATCCTACGTAAGAAATAAATAATGTAATATTCAGTTCGTTTGTTATTCTGTCGTGTTCTAATTTTTGGCAAAGGAATAGATGAAGTGATAAAGAATGATATTATATTTGTTATTTTGTTCGAGAGTTCTCACATCCGCATGAATAGGTTTTCGGTGTGTGACACCGCGGGGCACTATTTCTTCACGTCATAACGGAAAATGGGGGGAAGAAGAAAAACTTTTATTTAGCAAATAAGCATTATAGATACAAAAAAACATTCAAAAATACAAAAAAAAAAAATTAGTAACTACAAGTTTTTTGTGTTGCATAATGCCAAATAGGGTATCCACTCAGCATAAGCTGCGGGGCCAAAGCCACAACACTGATTTTCAGTGGAGCCCTTTATTCGCCGTCAGATCTCCAAAAAACATACATGCTCGCTGAATTGGCTAAATAAACATATCCTATATCACAGAACATTATACAGAGAAAAATAAAATAAAAATCTATTTCTTTGTTTAAATATTATATTTAAAGTATTCTTAACTACCATAACAAAAAAAGGGGACGGATAAGGATATAGAAATAACTAGTTCATTAGTATATTTATATTACTTATACTTAAACATCTGATCTGATAAAGGAACCTTAAATTTGGCCTAAATATTACCCACTAGTCCAAGTTCTGAGAAATTGTTTGAAATGATGCCCACGGCTACTTTCTACCATCGCACCGGATTTCATTCTCACACTTTAGAACCGAAATGGTCGCGTACAGTGCGGTTTCAGAGAAACTTCCTCCCGCGAACACTTGGGTTGTGGAATGAGCTCTGTGCCAAGGTTTTCTCTAAGGACTACACAGTATGGGGCTCTTCAAGAAAGAAGAAGGTGTTGCAAGCGTCCATAAGCCACGGTGACCGCTTACCATCAGGCGGACCGTGTGCTTGTTTGCCATCTTAGTGGTATAAAAAAAAAAAAGTAATAATCAGTAGATTTACTTTTTTTAGATGTTAACGTCTGGCCAGATCTGAACAAGGCTCTTTTAATATTACATTAATGCAAAGATTTGCCAAGCCATGTCACCCATAATACCTCTCCATCTTCCAAATTACTCAAAACTAAGCCCCATTCCTTTAAATTAAGACTAATTCAAAGTCCCATACAAATTACAATTCTCATTCGTACTTGCCAGGTCTCCACATTTAATTGGATGTGTCACAACGACCCCGGTAACTTCGTTAATCAGCCTTTGAGTAGAATACCATATGTGTGCGTAATTTGCATACAGATTCGTTGCTAGGCTGTCGAGCACTTCTTGAATATCTGCGATTTTGTTCGGTACCGGAAATGCTTTTGAAAACTTTCTTGCCTTACGCTTGTGCTCATTAAAAATTATAAAGTGGGGCTTTAATAACTTTTTTATGATTCCGTTCCGAAACTTGAATGTTCACTCAAAAGTTGGTTAATTATATACATTTTCATTTATATTTTGTTTATTAAATTTAAAGTAAAATTACAGAATATTTTCGTTGCTTACTTGCTATACTTAAATTCGCAAGCCACTTCGGACATGGGCAATACCTGGATGGGTGGCCCATTTTGGTGGCACATTTTTCTGAGATCTTCCTTGTTTGGGGCCATGGCTATTGTCATAGGACAGCGGGTTTGGTAGATTGATAACTGACATTTGAATGGCCATTAGCTGGAAAAAGCCCACAAACCCTACTTAATCAGCACATTGGACTATGGCCTTAGCCTTCATCTCCAAGAAGAGCCCTAAGTAGAGGGGATTCGTTGGTTCTGGCGCACTTCCCCCAACCTCAACCCCTCGCCTAAAAAAAAGCTCACCAACTTTTTCTGCTTTGTATGACTCGCGCTTGACCACTCTCAAAACATCGTTGGTTCTGGCGCACGACCCTCCAACCCCAACCCCTCGCCTAAAAACTTTTCTGCCCCCCGCACGACTCGCGCTTGACCACTCTCAAAACATCGTTGATTCTGGCGCGCTACCCTCCAACCCCAACCCCTCGCCTAAAAAATTTTCTGCCCCCCCCGCACGACTCGCGCTTGACCACTCTCAAAACATCGTTGGTTCTGGCGCACTACCCCCCAACCTACTCCAACCTCCAACCCCAACCCCTCGCCTAAATTTTCTGCTTTGTACGCCTCGCGCTTGACCACTCTCAAAACCACCCCCTGTGTCTGGGGTGTGGCTACTCGCGCTTGATCACTCTCAAAACCACTCCCTGTGTCTGGGGCTATGTCGACTCACGCTTGGCCAAAACTACTGCGTGACGTCACAGTGGCTCCTGTGTATAACTTGTCTCTAGTTTTGTTATGTAATTACATCATTATCGTAATGGGTTATCATGTTTTTCCCCGTTCATAATAAAGTTATTCCTATTTAATTACAATGATGTTGGTGGTGACATTCCAAAAACTAGTCCCCCGAGGGTGTATCTCAAGATTTTAGGGGTGTGTCCACTCACGCTTTACAAAAACTTAACCTGGAGACGTGTCGGTTCACGCTTGATATGACTTGACATGTTATACCTACAGAAAACCTTCAATTCAAGTCGGTCGAAGTTTAAAGAGAAAAGCTGATAATAGTGTTAAAGATTTACAACTAGCATCGACGTCAACATGATGTGTTAAATATGTGATTTACAGGTTAACCAAAGATTCTATGCTCAGCACTTACGATCTAAGAAACACAAATAGAAATGTCTTATTCTTAATCATAATTTACTTTATGTGTCTGTTATATCACTTGTGAAGTATTTATAGCATCAATTGAAGAATCAATACTATTTTATTATTCATGCAGATTTTGATCAGGAAACAAAAGATTTAAAAAATTCTTTTGAATTTTTAAATTTGTCTATTAGGAATTGGATAAAAATTGGTGAATTAGAAAATTATTCAGAACCTTTAAGTGATGACATTAAAAATAAAATGTGTAATGTCACATAGTGATTTAGAAAAAAAAAAAGAAAATGGTAGACCTTTTTAAAAAAACAGTTCTTAGAAATGCATGTTAATAAGTTCAATCCCTTACGGGGATCTTCGTATATTCGTAAAAAAGAACGATCAACAATGTTTTAAGTGGACTATATCCTGCAAATACACATTCCGATAGTGTATCATCATACTTTAGCCATCAAAATAAACTAACGTTTAATAATATTCAGTTCCCAATCAAATTATCTGATATACCCAAGGTAGAAAAACAAAATGACATTAGCATTAATATGTTTGAATTAGAGTTTAACAAAGAAAAAAAAAACTTTACAAAATGTTCTAATTAATTACAAATTAACTTATTATTTTTAAACAATGGTTGAAATGGGTTTTAATTAATCACCAGAAGCATGACAGTGCTCAAATTTTTACTGAATAACTAGGAATTCAGAAAAAAGAAAAATATTGGTTTAATAGGTAAACAAATAATGATGAAATCTATTTTGATAAATTTCAAAGAATATTAAAATTACATTTTATAATATATGCAGACTTTGTAGCTCATTAAAAACCCGTCGCCTATTGTATCCCTGATCCATCGAAGTCATATACGTAAACAATACATGAACATGTAGTTTGTTCTTATGGATACTATATAAAATGTTCATATGATGATAAACTGTCTATATACAGAACATACTCAGAGCCTAATTGTACAAAAATGTTTTGAAAAATGATATTAGCAATATACATAGGATAAATTGTTTTCAAAAATGTCCACTTTCTTTAACTAATGAAGAGAAGGATAAGACAATCGCAATTATGTTATATTAGGTGATGAAATCACAGTAGACTATGACTGGAATACTAGTAATTTTAGAGGTGTTAGTCACGAATTATTTAGTAGCACAAAGTATCGTGTTCCATTTTTCATTCCTATTCTATTTCACAATCTAAACAATTATGATGCTCATTTTATTGTTCATGCTTTGAATTTTAAAGATTGAGAAATAAAAATAATTCCGCAAAATAAGTAAAAATATATTTCATTCTCATATAAACCTAATATGTCGTATAGTTCATTTGCGGTTTTTAGATTATTTTTAATTTATGATCTACTAGAGTTTAGATATATAGATGTTATATAAAGACCAATTTGCAGAATTAAGAAATCAATTACAAACGAATTTTAATAAACTTTTTAGGAAAGGTGTTTTTCTTCATGAATTTGTTAATTCTTATGAGTCCTTAAAAATTACATCTCTTCAAAATCAAGACGCTTTCTTTAACTCTTTAATACCAGTGTATCTAATTATAATAATAAACATGCTCAAAACGATGTCAGCTCAATTTAAATGTAAAAATATGTTGGAATATTCCAATCTATATTTAAGAACTTATGTAATGCTACTCACTGATATTTCTGATAACTTTAGAATTTTTTATATCTAATGTGATATAATTGTAATTATTTATTTTCTTCTTTTTACACTAAGCTGTACACCTATCTATAATATATTTTTGCCACGCAAAATGAGCTCTATTTTAAAATTAACCTGTAACCTTAAGTACCCTGAACATTTACATGATCTTAATTCAGATTTACCTTTATGCCTGAAAAACATTGTAAACGGTTATAGTAAAGATAAGAAATTAGTATCAAATTTTTATAATAAAACTAAAATATAATTTACTTTAGAAATCTCAAGCAATGTTTACAACTTACTATGAAGTAAATTAGGGTTCATAGAATTTTACAGTTTAAGCATAGTCCTTAGTTGAAATATATATATACATTTAAATACACAAGTAAGAACTACAGCTAAAAGTGACTGAAAAAAGATTTTTATAAATAATACATTCTTTAGTAGTTTAGTTCTTCTTATACTTCAGACTATCCTAGTGATAACATTTATAGTTACTTTATTATTAAACTTTAATAAAACGAAACTTGGATATTATAAAGATAAAAAACAATGGTTAAGTATTTATATAAGTCTACAACAAGTTTATTTATTTTTTTGTGTAATATAGTGTGTTTCACACTTCGAATTCTGCACGTGAAATATTTACATTTGTGATACATAGACACGACTTATAGTTCTCCAAATAAATCTCTTTTTTTGTCACAATTTTCTTGAAAACTTTAGATTCGGCAATTACATCAAGCAATTATAAATCTACAACAAGTTTTATTAATTTTTGTGAAGTCTGTAGGACTCTCGAAATACTTGTTACGATTTTGTATATTGAAAATATAAAAAATTTTGATGTATAACTTTCATTATTATACCATGCACTTTTTTATCGATACTTCAGACTATCCTAGTGATAACATTTATAGTTACTTTATTATTAAACTTTAATAAAACGAAACTTGGATATTATAAAGATAAAAAACAATGGTTAAGTATTTATATAAGTCTACAACAAGTTTATTTATTTTTTTGTGTAATATAGTGTGTTTCACACTTCGAATTCTGCACGTGAAATATTTACATTTGTGATACATAGACACGACTTATAGTTCTCCAAATAAATCTCTTTTTTTGTCACAATTTTCTTGAAAACTTTAGATTCGGCAATTACATCAAGCAATTATAAATCTACAACAAGTTTTATTAATTTTTGTGAAGTCTGTAGGACTCTCGAAATACTTGTTACGATTTTGTATATTGAAAATATAAAAAATTTTGATGTATAACTTTCATTATTATACCATGCACTTTTTTTTCGATACTTCAGACTATCCTAGTGATAACATTTATAGTTACTTTATTATTAAATTTTAATAAAACGAAACTTGGATATTATAAAGATAAAAAACAATGGTTAAGTATTTATATAAGTCTACAACAAGTTTATTTATTTTTTTGTGTAATATAGTGTGTTTCACACTTCGAATTCTGCACCATGATCTTAATTCAGATTTACCTTTATGCCTGAAAAACATTGTAAACGGTTATAGTAAAGATAAGAAATTAGTATCAAATTTTTATAATAAAACTAAAATATAATTTACTATAGAAATCTCAAACAATGTTTACAACTTACTATGAAGTAAATTAGGGTTCATAGAATTTTACAGTTTAAGCATAGTCCTTAGTTGAAATATATATATACATTTAAATACACAAGTAAGAACTACAGCTAAAAGTGACTGAAAAAAGATTTTTATAAATAATACATTCTTTGGTAAAACTATGGAAAATGTTAAAAACGTGAATTTGTGAAAAAAAAGATATTTATTTGGAGAATTATAAGTCGTGTCTATGTATCACAAATGTAAATATTTCACGTGCAGAATTCGAAGTGTGAAACACACTATATTACACAAAAAAAAAAAAAACTTGTTGTAGACTTATATAAATACTTAACCATTGTTTTTTATCTTTATAATATCCAAGTTTCGTTTTATTAAAATTTAATAATAAAGTAACTATAAATGTTATCACTAGGATAGTCTGAAGTATCGAAAAAAAAGTGCATGGTATAATAATGAAAGTTATACATCAAAATTTTTTATATTTTCAATATACAAAATCGTAACAAGTATTTCGAGAGTCCTACAGACTTCACAAAAATTAATAAAACTTGTTGTAGATTTATAATTGCTTGATGTAATTGCCGAATCTAAAGTTTTCAAGAAAATTGTGACAAAAAAAGAGATTTATTTGGAGAACTATAAGTCGTGTCTATGTATCACAAATGTAAATATTTCACGTGCAGAATTCGAAGTGTGAAACACACTATATTACACAAAAAAATAAATAAACTTGTTGTAGACTTATATAAATACTTAACCATTGTTTTTTATCTTTATAATATCCAAGTTTCGTTTTATTAAAGTTTAATAATAAAGTAACTATAAATGTTATCACTAGGATAGTCTGAAGTATCGATAAAAAAGTGCATGGTATAATAATGAAAGTTATACATCAAAATTTTTTATATTTTCAATATACAAAATCGTAACAAGTATTTCGAGAGTCCTACAGACTTCACAAAAATTAATAAAACTTGTTGTAGATTTATAATTGCTTGATGTAATTGCCGAATCTAAAGTTTTCAAGAAAATTGTGACAAAAAAAGAGATTTATTTGGAGAACTATAAGTCGTGTCTATGTATCACAAATGTAAATATTTCACGTGCAGAATTCGAAGTGTGAAACACACTATATTACACAAAAAAATAAATAAACTTGTTGTAGACTTATATAAATACTTAACCATTGTTTTTTATCTTTATAATATCCAAGTTTCGTTTTATTAAAGTTTAATAATAAAGTAACTATAAATGTTATCACTAGGATAGTCTGAAGTATCGATAAAAAAGTGCATGGTATAATAATGAAAGTTATACATCAAAATTTTTTATATTTTCAATATACAAAATCGTAACAAGTATTTCGAGAGTCCTACAGACTTCACAAAAATTAATAAAACTTGTTGTAGATTTATAATTGCTTGATGTAATTGCCGAATCTAAAGTTTTCAAGAAAATTGTGACAAAAAAAGAGATTTATTTGGAGAACTATAAGTCGTGTCTATGTATCACAAATGTAAATATTTCACGTGCAGAATTCGAAGTGTGAAACACACTATATTACACAAAAAAATAAATAAACTTGTTGTAGACTTATATAAATACTTAACCATTGTTTTTTATCTTTATAATATCCAAGTTTCGTTTTATTAAAGTTTAATAATAAAGTAACTATAAATGTTATCACTAGGATAGTCTGAAGTATCGAAAAAAAAGTGCATGGTATAATAATGAAAGTTATACATCAAAATTTTTTATATTTTCAATATACAAAATCGTAACAAGTATTTCGAGAGTCCTACAGACTTCACAAA
Organism: Apoda limacodes; assembly: GCA_946406115.1. Taxonomy (NCBI): domain Eukaryota; kingdom Metazoa; phylum Arthropoda; class Insecta; order Lepidoptera; family Limacodidae; genus Apoda; species Apoda limacodes. Next base: position 19,526,777 of record OX291559.1, read on the forward strand.
AATTAATAAAACTTGTTGTATATTTATAATTGCTTGATGTAATTGCCGAATCTAAAGTTTTCAAGAAAATTGTGACAAAAAAAGAGATTTATTTGGAGAACTATAAGTCGTGTCTATGTATCACAAATGTAAATATTTCACGTGCAGAATTCGAAGTGTGAAACACACTATATTACACAAAAAAATAAATAAACTTGTTGTAGACTTATATAAATACTTAACCATTGTTTTTTATCTTTATAATATCCAAGTTTCGTTTTATTAAAGTTTAATAATAAAGTAACTATAAATGTTATCACTAGGATAGTCTGAAGTATCGATAAAAAAGTGCATGGTATAATAATGAAAGTTATACATCAAAATTTTTTATATTTTCAATATACAAAATCGTAACAAGTATTTCGAGAGTCCTACAGACTTCACAAAAATTAATAAAACTTGTTGTATATTTATAATTGCTTGATGTAATTGCCGAATCTAAAGTTTTCAAGAAAATTGTGACAAAAAAAGAGATTTATTTGGAGAACTATAAGTCGTGTCTATGTATCACAAATGTAAATATTTCACGTGCAGAATTCGAAGTGTGAAACACACTATATTACACAAAAAAATAAATAAACTTGTTGTAGACTTATATAAATACTTAACCATTGTTTTTTATCTTTATAATATCCAAGTTTCGTTTTATTAAAGTTTAATAATAAAGTAACTATAAATGTTATCACTAGGATAGTCTGAAGTATAAGAAGAACTAAACTACTAAAGAATGTATTATTTATAAAAATCTTTTTTCAGTCACTTTTAGCTGTAGTTCTTACTTGTGTATTTAAATGTATATATATATTTCAACTAAGGACTATGCTTAAACTGTAAAATTCTATGAACCCTAATTTACTTCATAGTAAGTTGTAAACATTGCTTGAGATTTCTAAAGTAAATTATATTTTAGTTTTATTATAAAAATTTGATACTAATTTCTTATCTTTACTATAACCGTTTACAATGTTTTTCAGGCATAAAGGTAAATCTGAATTAAGATCATGTAAATGTTCAGGGTACTTAAGGTTACAGGTTAATTTTAAAATAGAGCTCATTTTGCGTGGCAAAAATATATTATAGATAGGTGTACAGCTTAGTGTAAAAAGAAGAAAATAAATAATTACAATTATATCACATTAGATATAAAAAATTCTAAAGTTATCAGAAATATCAGTGAGTAGCATTACATAAGTTCTTAAATATAGATTGGAATATTCCAACATATTTTTACATTTAAATTGAGCTGACATCGTTTTGAGCATGTTTATTATTATAATTAGATACACTGGTATTAAAGAGTTAAAGAAAGCGTCTTGATTTTGAAGAGATGTAATTTTTAAGGACTCATAAGAATTAACAAATTCATGAAGAAAAACACCTTTCCTAATAAGTTTATTAAAATTCGTTTGTAATTGATTTCTTAATTCTGCAAATTGGTCTTTATATAACATCTATATATCTAAACTCTAGTAGATCATAAATTAAAAATAATCTAAAAACCGCAAATGAACTATACGACATATTAGGTTTATATGAGAATGAAATATATTTTTACTTATTTTGCGGAATTATTTTTATTTCTCAATCTTTAAAATTCAAAGCATGAACAATAAAATGAGCATCATAATTGTTTAGATTGTGAAATAGAATAGGAATGAAAAATGGAACACGATACTTTGTGCTACTAAATAATTCGTGACTAACACCTCTAAAATTACTAGTATTCCAGTCATAGTCTACTGTGATTTCATCACCTAATATAACATAATTGCGATTGTCTTATCCTTCTCTTCATTAGTTAAAGAAAGTGGACATTTTTGAAAACAATTTATCCTATGTATATTGCTAATATCATTTTTCAAAACATTTTTGTACAATTAGGCTCTGAGTATGTTCTGTATATAGACAGTTTATCATCATATGAACATTTTATATAGTATCCATAAGAACAAACTACATGTTCATGTATTGTTTACGTATATGACTTCGATGGATCAGGGATACAATAGGCGACGGGTTTTTAATGAGCTACAAAGTCTGCATATATTATAAAATGTAATTTTAATATTCTTTGAAATTTATCAAAATAGATTTCATCATTATTTGTTTACCTATTAAACCAATATTTTTCTTTTTTCTGAATTCCTAGTTATTCAGTAAAAATTTGAGCACTGTCATGCTTCTGGTGATTAATTAAAACCCATTTCAACCATTGTTTAAAAATAATAAGTTAATTTGTAATTAATTAGAACATTTTGTAAAGTTTTTTTTTTCTTTGTTAAACTCTAATTCAAACATATTAATGCTAATGTCATTTTGTTTTTCTACCTTGGGTATATCAGATAATTTGATTGGGAACTGAATATTATTAAACGTTAGTTTATTTTGATGGCTAAAGTATGATGATACACTATCGGAATGTGTATTTGCAGGATATAGTCCACTTAAAACATTGTTGATCGTTCTTTTTTACGAATATACGAAGATCCCCGTAAGGGATTGAACTTATTAACATGCATTTCTAAGAACTGTTTTTTTAAAAAGGTCTACCATTTTCTTTTTTTTTTTCTAAATCACTATGTGACATTACACATTTTATTTTTAATGTCATCACTTAAAGGTTCTGAATAATTTTCTAATTCACCAATTTTTATCCAATTCCTAATAGACAAATTTAAAAATTCAAAAGAATTTTTTAAATCTTTTGTTTCCTGATCAAAATCTGCATGAATAATAAAATAGTATTGATTCTTCAATTGATGCTATAAATACTTCACAAGTGATATAACAGACACATAAAGTAAATTATGATTAAGAATAAGACATTTCTATTTGTGTTTCTTAGATCGTAAGTGCTGAGCATAGAATCTTTGGTTAACCTGTAAATCACATATTTAACACATCATGTTGACGTCGATGCTAGTTGTAAATCTTTAACACTATTATCAGCTTTTCTCTTTAAACTTCGACCGACTTGAATTGAAGGTTTTCTGTAGGTATAACATGTCAAGTCATATCAAGCGTGAACCGACACGTCTCCAGGTTAAGTTTTTGTAAAGCGTGAGTGGACACACCCCTAAAATCTTGAGATACACCCTCGGGGGACTAGTTTTTGGAATGTCACCACCAACATCATTGTAATTAAATAGGAATAACTTTATTATGAACGGGGAAAAACATGATAACCCATTACGATAATGATGTAATTACATAACAAAACTAGAGACAAGTTATACACAGGAGCCACTGTGACGTCACGCAGTAGTTTTGGCCAAGCGTGAGTCGACATAGCCCCAGACACAGGGAGTGGTTTTGAGAGTGATCAAGCGCGAGTAGCCACACCCCAGACACAGGGGGTGGTTTTGAGAGTGGTCAAGCGCGAGGCGTACAAAGCAGAAAATTTAGGCGAGGGGTTGGGGTTGGAGGTTGGAGTAGGTTGGGGGGTAGTGCGCCAGAACCAACGATGTTTTGAGAGTGGTCAAGCGCGAGTCGTGCGGGGGGGGCAGAAAATTTTTTAGGCGAGGGGTTGGGGTTGGAGGGTAGCGCGCCAGAATCAACGATGTTTTGAGAGTGGTCAAGCGCGAGTCGTACAAAGCAGAAAATTTAGGCGAGGGGTTGGGGTTGGAGGTTGGAGTAGGTTGGGGGGTAGTGCGCCAGAACCAACGATGTTTTGAGAGTGGTCAAGCGCGAGTCGTGCGGGGGGGGGCAGAAAATTTTTTAGGCGAGGGGTTGGGGTTGGAGGGTAGCGCGCCAGAATCAACGATGTTTTGAGAGTGGTCAAGCGCGAGTCGTGCGGGGGGCAGAAAAGTTTTTAGGCGAGGGGTTGGGGTTGGAGGGTCGTGCGCCAGAACCAACGATGTTTTGAGAGTGGTCAAGCGCGAGTCGTACAAAGCAGAAAAAGTTGGTGAGCTTTTTTTTAGGCGAGGGACCTGGGGCCAGAACCAACGAATCCCCTCTACTGCCCTAGCTTTTGACTTGCTGAGCTAAATGTGTCATGTAATTGACCTCGTCCATAGTCATGTCTAGCCAGATCCCAAGACTAGTGCCTTTTTCAGGGGTATAGCGATTGCAGACGGCGATTAGAAAGGTAGTTAGTTACCTGACTAAATCAAATCAATGCAGTTTATTTGTTAATAGATTACACGAAAACATCTTAATTAAGTCGGGTAGTTAAGCGTCTATAGTCATTATTGTCACTGAGCATAAGTCATATATTATTTGAAAAAGTTTGCGGGGCATTAAATGGCGGGTGGTGCAGGCGACGAGATGAGATGTTAAAAAATAAATCTCTTAAGAGGATGCGATTCGCGGCGCCTCGCAGCGGGCTTCAAACTTACCTATTTCTTATTTTCAAAATCAAAAAAACCAAATCAAAAATCTTTTTATTCCAAAGGGTTACTACGAACACTTTTGAATCGTCAAGTAAATTTACTACAACTAGCTTTACAAACTTATCACAATACTGTTTTATTGCGTGAGTCCAATAGGTAATCTTTGTAAAATCACAAACGAAACATAATGTTATAGTGTATTAACTAATAAATACGTTTTGTATTGAAACACTTAATAAAGAAGATTTACAATGTAAATAGTTTGATTAAAAAAAACGATCAATATTTAGGTAATCTGTGACGGAATTTAAGTAAGTCCTGAGAAAAAGACAGACGTACATATACATATATAGTATATATACAACATGTTAGGGAAATGGTGTATACAGTTGAAAGTGGTAGATCGGGGTTAGTTTGTAGATGTTCGGAATATACAAGCACCCGTTCAGAAGTATGACACATGAATCAGCCATCGCTTCGCTCAACCATGTTTTAGGGAACGTAACGACCCGACGCACATGCCACCACCCCAGAGACACTTTGAGAGAGCATGGTCATGACACACTCAAGCAACTCCAATAAAACTTCGATTGTACTATATTCATAACATTTGTTTTTGACATTTACTGATCAATTACTGTGAAATTTCTTAGTCATAATCCAAAGCCGAATACCTATGTCTATGGTTTTCCAAAATCTTGTAAAACGTTTTTATTAACTAGAAATCTCTTTTTAAACCACTTGTATAAAAAACTAGAATTCTGTATAACTTTTGAACTATAAAATTCAATAGAAAACTGACACACTGCAGACCTAGATATTTATTACTAGAACATGTCTTCAAATTTTTGTGGTGTTTAATCTGAAGGGACAAAAATAAGTAAAAAATTCGTTTGTATGAAGCACGCTGAGAGGCGCTCCGAAAAGTTTTCTCTTAATTAAAAAAAACTAGTAATTTATATATTTAAGTAATTTAAAACTTTTTGAGAACGTAATCGACATGTTTCCAACTATCCTTTATTTGTTTTTGTATCAAATTACGAGTACTTAACAGCTTAAACGTAAGCTAACTGATCTAAATTAACTAATTCCTCTGATCTCCTCGAGACTCGAGATCTCGAACTAGTTCCCGTTCATTTATAATCTGTTAAACTATCTCAATTGGTCCATTACTTAAACAGAAAGTCATTAAAGTGTATCGAATAACAGGAAGCTCTTAATTCTAATAAAGTTTAATAAACTTTAAGTATCGATTACTTATTTAGGGCTTCGAATTTAGTTTAGGTATCGAAGTTTCGATTTAGACTCTAGATTTGGGAGGCACAGAATCTTTTATAAGAGGATATTTCTTACAGTGCGGATGCAACCAAATAAGAGTGCTAAGCAGGAATTTAGTTTAGGTATCGAAGTTTCGATTTAGACTCTAGATTTGGGAGGCACAGAATCTTTTATAAGAGGATATTTCTTGCAGTGCGGATGCAACCAAATAAGAGTGCTAAGCAGGAATTTAGTTTAGGTATCGAAGTTTCGATTTAGACTCTAGATTTGGGAGGCACAGAATCTTTTATAAGAGGATATTTCTTGCAGTGCGGATGCAACCAAATAAGAGTGCTAAGCAGGAATTCCTGGCATTAAGGTTTTGAATCCAAAATTCGAGGGATATTTATCGCCGATATAGGTAATATTAGTATGAATCAATGTTGATCAAAAACTCGTCCTATTAACTAGTGCGTTACCATTAGTATAAGAATTTATAAATTTTTAGTGTATACTTACTTAATTTTTTAATAAAAATTAAAAACTGTGACTGCAAAACCGGGAATAGGGCTAAATTCCATACAAGAAATTAAAAGATTGTAGATTAGATTTTTGTATAATTTATGTATAAATTACTTCGGATGTATAAAACAAATATATTTCGTCCATATGTGTATGACAAGGTCTAATAATATTAATATTTAATCTGCATATACCTAAATACAGATTAATTGACTGAATGTATGATGGAGCACCATTTGAAAACGGTTCGACTGATTGGCTGACTTCTTTTTTAGTGTATTCCTAATTTAATTGTTAAGACAAGGTTTGTACGAATGAAAAAAACTATATAAATAATGTCAGACTCGCGCTCTAAGGCTAACCGAACACACTCAATGATAATGACAATATTATACGTTATTAATTTAAAAATAAAACGGGATAAACTCGTAGTTTTTGGTAAAATACCTTCAGCATCGCCAGTCTTCCCGTGATCAAGGTGCAATGTCGAAAAAAAGGTATTTTACCAAAAAACTACGAGTTTATCCCGTTTTATTTTTAAATTATTAATGGAGCGCGAAAATTTAACAACTTACGTTATTGTCAATAATATTGCGTGTGTATAGTAAAATAAATTCTGATTCTATGCATCAATATCTGGGGGAGGTAGGGATATTAACAATGTTATTGTTTGTGTGCTGGTTTGCAACAATATTTTCAGTCAATCCGCAGGGTCAGAGCGTCCGTGATTTTTGGAATGGAAGACGAAAATAACGTCGAAAGTTCCTTCTACGAGATTATCGTAGACACTAACTTCAAACTGTAATTCAGATCAGATTTTTGGCAATAAGTAATTATTTTTACCTATTCAGTGCATCTTTTTGAAGTCGGTTGCTTTTTTTTTTGTTAAAAATTTTTTAAAATTATTACTATGCAGCTGTCCTGAACAGCCTAAACTAACTTAACAACATGTTGGATCGGTATTAGGCGACTCACTACGCGGCCAGTAAAGTAAAGTTTTCTTACATATCATTTTTTGTGTAAAAGTCTGTATAAATAAGTCATGAAAAACATTAGTGTAAAAATCAAATTAAAAATAAATTAAATAAACCTACTTTCGCTTGATTGACTTAATTTAGGTTAGCTAGTTAAGTAAGAACAAACAAAAGTTCAGTATTGATTAATGGACTGTAATAAGCTTAGTGACTGTAATACGTTTTAAGTAAAGTCCAAGTTGTATTACAAGTTCTTTGTTTGGTTCAAGTTACAATTCATTAGCGAATTGGGAATTAAAGTGCGGAGAAGCAATTTTGTGTAGCTACTTAACTACGATGCTAATCAGCCTACTAGCTCCACTACTAAACATTTTTGACTTCTTCCCAATATTTCAAATATATCCTTTATATTAAAAAATACTAGTCATTATTAATATTTTTTTTTATTTGTTCATAATAATAACAATTTATTGCACAAAATCAAACATAAAAACAGTATTTACTATACAGGTACAAATGACGATCTTATCGCTATGGAGCGATCTTTCTTTCCCAGAATTCATGCTATTTTTATTAATAAACTTAGCACTTTTAAAATACCTACATCTAAACTTTTACAAACACATTATCTCCTAATCGCCGATGATTACTTAGAAAACTATATGTATGAAAATCATTTTAAGGTAACAAAGCCCTTAAAAAACCCCTTACATTTTTTATGCACCGCTTTTCTCGATAACGAAAATCGCTACAGAATGTCAATTAAGGCACTTCTGGAGTGTTTCTCGAAAGAACGTTTTGATTAATAATTCAGGAGTCTTGTCGGCCTCTTAATCTCATTTATTTAGTTTACAAGAGATTTGGCTACTGAGATGCAAGGACGATATCCGGAACGCGCCAGGGCTGCAAAATTAATTGGCCACTTCCAGGGTTCTGTGGGAACAAATTTATGTTTGAATAGTTTTACTTTTGCGCCATAAAATTGAGCTACTGTACGTGGTTTTAAGTTTGATTTAGATTATTCTATCTTACAATAATAAGTACCTAACTATAGTGGGTGTTTTGTTGTTTAGATAATAATCCGACGGAGGTTGCCAGCTCACTGCCACTTCAGCTTCCTAATTCTGAGAGCTATATCTGTGACTTTAGTTCTCTTCGGATGTTCTCATTTCGGATTGGACGCCTCAGAGACACTCCGAGCATAGGTCGTTCCAACGCGGGCTGAGCTACATTGAACTTGTGGACCAGCCCTGCTGTAAATGTCCACGTTTCAGCAGCATAAGTCGTGACAGGTAGGACGCACAGACTCTTAAAAACATGCAATATGGCAAAGAGGGTGCATATTTTTGGTAAAAGTTTCAACTAAAAGTTGTTTATAATTCCTGTGGGAAAACAGTTATGAAAAGGTATATTTAATAAAAATATGCATAGGATAGATATCTATCTAATTTCGCCTTTCAAAAATTGCCTTGCCTTAAAAAAAATTGAATTTTGGCTAGCTTAGTTAATACGGTGAGTAAATTCAATGTGGCGGACGAATTATATGTTTTCCGTTTTTCCAATTTTTTTGAAGAGTGTAGATAATTAGGGTAACTTTTGAAAAGATGAAATGTTAAATCAACATGTACAATTATAAGCATATTAATTGTCTTAGATACGTTACTTTGTTTAGATTTTTGATTTTTAGCCCTTCTTTTTAAATAGGAGTACTTCAACTCCACTGAATGATTAGTTTATTATATACTTACCATAGACTTAGAGATATAAAAAAATATTTTCATATCGAAAGATTTGACCTCAAGCCAGAACTTGAAACGGCAACCCTTAGAATCGGTCCAAGTGCTTTTGCAATTGAGTTATTGAGGTTATTGACTATTTTATACCACTAAGGTGGCAAACAAGCTTACGGTTCGCTTGAAGGTAAGCGGTCACCGCAACCTATATGAACGCTTGCGACACCTAGGGCATCATTTGCACGTTGCCGACTCTTCAAAAATCTAATAACTTCTTTCTTGAGGAACCCCATACTGTACTCCTTAGAGAAAACCTTGGCAGGGAGCTCATTTTACCACTACAAATTATTTTGTCGAAGTACAGATGCCTTGAATAATATGTTTTCTTGTATAAGTTTTATGTACTAGGAGCTCATACGTAACCAGAAATAAGTTTAGACTTAGAGATATATCACATGAGATATATTACTCCGTCATTATTAGGTTGATTTGAAAATTGATTAAAAAGTACTCAGCCTATAAAAGAAAGGTGTGGATCCAATAATAAAGTCTAAAGTCTTAAATCTAAATCTTAAGTCTTCTAAAGTATTAAGTCTAAATTCTTCTAAAGTCTTAAGTGTTACGTCTAAGTCTAAAGCAAATCAAAAGTCTAAAGTCTAGAGTTGGATTAGATCAATTTCTATTTATTCAGACGATTTAATTTAGCTTGTTGAATATGTAACATATTTTATAACTTAAAATTGAAGTAGAAAAAAGTAAGATATATACTGAAAATGTGACCGATTAAAATGCAATTTAATTTTAAGACAACACCAAATTATGGTCTTTTAAAATTATGCAACGAATTTTACTTCCATAACTCGTAATTTGGAATTCAATCTCAAAAATGTAAATAAACCGCCGGGTGCTTGGTAAAGGTGCCCATATTTGAAACGCAAATTACCTCATTGTTTGAATTGTGTATATTTCGGATTGTTTACCGCACTGTGTTCACATAGACACTAAGCATAGACATAAAATAAATGGCAAAATTTACTGTACACTGTAGTTTGTGTTTTGATGATAAATTACCTTTCGATTAGTGAAAGGTTTTAGAAAAATCTAGGTACCTACAGTGCAACAAACTCTTCTGACCCTGGGTCGCTAGTGTAGTTGTAAGTTCACAACTTTTCAATATGTCGATTGTAGTTTTCATTTTTGACCGCCGGAATAGAAAAGTTTGTTATATTTGAATAAAGCGTAGTAAACATTTTTTTTAAATTTTTTTATTAATGTTTTTTTTTAAGTCTTAAAGTGTTAATTTATACCAATATAAACACCTAAAATAATATAGAAATAAAGCAAATCAAATATGATGTCCCTTATTTATATCTTGGTTGGATATTTATTAGTCTAAAGTTTATAAAAATATTTATTTCAAATGTTGCCTACTAGTTATGCCCGCGGAAAAAATAATAACATATTTTCATATGCGTTTTATTAATATTAAACTTGTTAAAGTCAACTTTGTCATTTTATAAACTATCAAAAATATTTTATTATGAATCAAATGTCAACTTCATTAAATGGTAGACTACGTCGTAAGGCAAGTTGATAATTCTCATCAAGTACTTCAAATTATATTTACTATAAATATTTGTAACTTTTATAAAAACGCATGTTCACAAATTCTATTAATAGTTTTGTGTCGTGTAAATTGCACATTCTACACATGCTGCGCCCTACTCAAATGTGCAGTTTCTGCTTGTTTTTAAAATCTATTCCTGTCCTTTGCAAGTTTCAAACTGTAAAAAAACATTTTACACTTACTTTACGCTAAACTGTCCGCAAATTCGCAAGATACATTTGTCACAGAAAAATTAAATTTATTTGAAATAAACATCGTCGCGGTATACATATGCACTAAGTATTGACATAATTTTTAAAATTACAAATATCACAATATTTTTTAGGTATGTAGGTATATGTAACTATAGCTGATAATTTTGTTACGTAATTTTTTTAGGTATATGTACCTAACTATAGGTGATAATTTTGTTACGTAATTTTCTATGTTTGTACGTAGACATACATAAACAACTTGGTGTTGTTTGTAACTATAGTTGATAATTTTGTTACGTAATTTTTTTAGGTATATGTACCTAACTATAGGTGATAATTTTGTTACGTAATTTTCTATGTATGTACGTAGACATACATAAACAACTTGGTGTTGTTTGTAACTATAGGTGATAATTTTGTTACGTAATTTTTTATGTATGTAGGTATTTGTAACTATAGGTGATATTTTTTTTACGAAGTTTTTGAAAAAAAATTATAATAACTTTATAGAAGAAGGCTGATTTTATCTGCTAAAAAGTTATGCAAATCAAAGCTGTGCGTAACAGACTAACGGACAAAATAATAAAGGTTCCTTCTTAAACTACGAAACCCTAAAAATAAAACAATTTATTATTACATAGAATCTACTTAGTTAATTTATGTCACAATTTGTTATCAGGTCGTAAATGTTGCTTTTACCCGAGCATTGTACTTAGATTTAAGGCGAAGTCGTAGTAAAATACTTTATCTCTTAAAATTCAATTAAGTTGTGTAATGATTCAAATTGTCATTAATTGCCTGGGAAGGCTGCGTGGAATTTGATAAAATAAACTGCGCGTATCTCAAGTTTTTACTGGATGATAGAATTTTTCTTGTCAGGAATTGGTGGTGAATTCCAATTCCACTTTGCCAGGAATAGGAATAAGTATGTAATTACCGATTAAAATTACCGAATTGAAATAAATTAAATTGAAATTAATTACTTATTATAGACCACGACAGTGTCTCACCCTAGTTTTGAAATAAAAAGAGCACACACCTAACGACATATCCGTACCTACCTATATACTTGCAATTTTGTATGTCACCAAGGGCCTCTCCAAATAATCCAGATACTTTAATTCTATATAGTAAACGTTTTACTATTTTAAGAATACATACTAATCTTAAAACTTCCATGTTCATCATAACACACTGAGTCATTAAACACCTAGACGACTCTCAGAAGACTTAGAAACCTGAAATATATCATCGAGATCAATTAACTATGGGTATAAGGATTATCGTTCTAGCATAAAAAACAAAATCAGAAAACAGCATATTACCTATAGCCAAGTATTTAAATAATTATTACAATTATTATATGGCATTATAAATAAAAAAATAAAAAAAATCAAAATTATTGACTTGATACTATTTGACTAAAGAGGTTGTTAAATCCATATATGGGTGCCAAGTTCCTGTCCCACATCCACGTATCCCTAAAAATACGGCCCTTTAATTTCACAGTGATCAAAAGAAAATACTGTAAATAAATAATTGTGAGAGCTTCCCCTTAAATCAGCGCCTGTTTATCAGTGACATGTATGGAACTAAAACATGTACCTCTTTCTCCGTTGCAGTTCAACGTTCTAAGGGTCATGTACCTCATTTATCGTAGTTGTAGACAATTCGTTAACTTCTTTAATAGAATATCAGGGTTCCGTATAGTAAAAGGCCTTTCTTTAATCAAATTTTATTCTAATTACGTCTCCGCGAGTTCGCTTCTAAGTAAATCCATGTATATAGAAATTGTATGGAAAATAAGGCTGCCTTGAAACGTTTTTGCATTGCATTGAGGCACTTTAGGTATTATTTAATATTTAACCTGCATCTTATATGTAGGTCATCATTGGTATTTTAACACTCAACACAAGAGCCTCTTTAGCTCAGTGGTAGAGCACTGGTCTCGTAAACCAGGGGTCGTGAGTTCAAACCTCACAGGAGGCATTTACACACTTTTTGCACAGTTTTTTTCGAATCCTTTAGGGATTTCCTAGTCTAGTCTGTGAAAGTTAGAATACACAAATACTTCGAAAACCTGTAACAGGTAACTATATTTTGGCTACTTTTTCATGTTTTTCACTAGATTAGATAAAAATAACATAATAATAGTGATAATAATCCACCAAACTTTGATTGAAAAGATGCGTGCATGTAATTGTGCAAATGTAAAAAGTTTTAATATCAACTTTCACTACATCGAAACTACCCCTTAAAATACAATGATGTATATTTATAACATTAATTAAGTCGGTGACTTCGCATGAGCTTGTAAAAATATCGCAAAATTGCAAACAAAGGAAGGCACAATTTCAATGTCAACAAAAAAGACATTTATAATATTTTTTTGTATACCTATAAATAAAAACTGCAATTAAAAATGATTTTAAGTGAAATAGAATTTGTCTTCTACAAAATTCATATTTTTTTTTAAATTTTAGCTAGCTTAGTTTTTAAGTAATATTTTTTCATATTAAACAATTTATTTTAACGCAAGTAGCACTCGCATGAAATGAAATAAGAAATTTTGCAGTGAAAAAATCTGAAAGTAACAATTGTAGCAACACTTGTACAAACGTCCGGTGTTTGTAAACAATGACTGTTAACAAATGGACTCATTCGCTGAATTGAAAACGCAATATCGTTGAAAAAGAAAAAAGCATTAAATACTTCGTATACATTATGACGATCTTATAAGTAAAAAATTACAATTATTTTGTGTAAGTGAAGCTAAAATAGGAATCCACTTAGTTTTATGCTTGGCCTAAATTATTAGACCACAGCACTGTTTCAGGGGGGCAGTGTCTTGTGAGTCACAGAGTCGTTAGTTCTACAATACATATTACTAACTAGCTTTTGCCAGCGACTCCACCCGCCCTAAATTTGGATATCGGCGTGGAATTCTTACGTCGACTTCTTAATTATACTAATGAAGTTTGCTATAATAAGCTATAACTGTAGCTAAAGTTCGTTTAAGCGCGGTTATAGTTATTCCCGCGGGAACGTTTGAATTTTTCTAGGTAAAAACTATCTTATATCCTTCCTCGGGAGTCAAACTATCTCCATACCTAAGTTCATATAAATCGGTGTAGCGGTTTAACCGTAAGAGGTAAGAGACGGACAGGCAGAGTTACTTTTACATTTATAACATTAGTTTAGATTATATTTAAAAAAAATAAAAGGACACACGACTAAGCAAAAACAACTTTAAAAAAATATTTAACTTATCTACTTTAATGTACTCCATAATGAATACAATTTATTACTATACTGTAGTGTTCTTTTAAATAAATAAATTGTTTTTTAACTGGTACATTGAATATAAGTTGTAGTAAAAAGTCAAAAACATAACAAAACAAAACGGAAAATACGTTAAACTCCATACAATAAAAAAGTTTCAAGGCGTCATTAAAGTATAAACAACTTGAGAAGTATAAAACAAATACATCTCAAAGTAATGTATTTGACAGAGTATGTGTATAAATTCATGTAGAAATTAGCTTTCTGGCCTATATCAGATATCGCCTCTTTAGATCTCTTTCAGTAGTGTATTTTTTTAATGTTTTTGATAGCTTTAACGATTAAAGTTAAAGAGATTAAAAATTAAAGAGTTATAGCGATTGAAACAAGGTCTTTTTCACCAAAGAAGTGGTTTAGGGAGGGAGGTAAGGGAAGAAAGTGGCATGCCATTTCATGGATTGTTAGTACCTAAAGAAAACCTATAATATAAGTCAATACATTGTAGCCACTAATGCCATAAATCTGTAACAAGTGAGATTTTAGTAGTTTTTCAGATAACACTAATTTTAAAGCAATTGAGATCTCATGTTTATTTAGTTTGTTTGCACAATATTACGGTTTTTATTCACTGAAGTGGCTGGACACACACGCACCCACATCACAATGCTAGGGACAGCCTTGTTTTAATAACCACTTTAGTCCTACGTCGCCGCAACACTGCCTCTGACACAAGTTTATCTGGACTAAGGTGGTTTTATATTTGTCCCATAAGTCGCAAAAACCAGCTTTATAATAAAAAGCGGTAACACAGAAGACTGGACAGAATAATATTAAAACAAACTACGTATAAGGAGTAAGCTTAAAGTGGATACGGTATTATATATATATAAAAAAATTACTTTTTTGTTACAGACGCAGCCGGAGTGTCGTCATCGGACATCAGATTCCATTTTGGAATACCATTCCTATAATAAAATAATGATTCCGATTTCAACGACCGTCGCATTTTCGCAGAACCATTACGGTTAATTACGGCCAGTGCTAAAAACAAAAACCATAAGTTGCCAGTGTTAAAAAAAAAAACAAATTATAAAAAAAACATTGTTAGTGCCTAGTGTCACAGAAACAATAAAAATGTCAAGGTTTTGGTTATGTTTCGCGAGTGCAGTGTATATGGCACAGTTCTGTGGCGCCAATTATTGCAGGGATGCTAACCTGTGTTGCCAGGGAAGGGACAGTTCCTGTGTAGTGCAAAAAGCGCATCAGAACGCGATAATCGAAGATTTGACGGACAAGCCGTGCTACTGTGACCACGCATGCTTGAAGCTAGGAGATTGCTGTCCTGATTTTCGAGAGACGTGTGGAGGTACGCAAATAAACTAATGATGTTTTTCTTTTACATCTATGCTCATTATTACAGCGGGTATATGTTTATATTTAGGGGAAATCTTTGCAAGTACTGAACTGATTCTTAAGTCATTTATTTCACTCACCTATGGGCGATTCTTGATTGGCCGGCCCGACACCGGCCCCGGCCCGACACCGACAGCTACATTCTTCATTAGACCGACACCGACACGCTCCGACCCGACTGCGCTTTATAATTCCATTTATTGTATTTATTGTATTTAATATATTTAAGACCCAAAAAAAAGAAGTGTTTTGAGACGATTTTCTTTTACCCAACATTTATCTCTTAAAATTTTATTTTTACTTTCTTCTGTTGTTTTATCCCAAAGACTGGGTTTGGACTTCACTATCTCTATTAGTGTAACGACGTTAATATAAAGGCCATAATGAAAAAATACGTAGTTCTTCAGCATGCACTAAAGTACTAATGAAAGATGCGGCGGGTGGCGCGGGAGTGTTCGGTGATCACGCCACTTTGTCGGCGTAACACGCCTACATTGAAGCGTGCGTGTATACACAACATATGCAAAAAACGCCGGACCGACACCAGCGGGAGGCTTGCTGCCCACGACAGTGAGACAGCGTGCAGTACAATTTCATAGAATTATGCGTCCACTGGTATCGCTGTCGGCGTCGGGCAGGGGCCGCTGTCGTGTCGGGCCGGCCAATCAAGAAGCGCCCTATAGAAAGCTACACTTAACCTAAGAGACACAGGCTATATTTTGTTTTGATTGAAATAAGTTTCCACTTGCGGGTATTTTGCGGGAATTTCAAGGATTGACACTTATTAAATATATAGTGAGGTACCTATCATTAAGTAAAGCGTCATACACACCAAAGCCGCTGACACAGCCCAGCGGCATGTCGGCGACTTACGTAGGTACTAGGTAAGGTACCCGGTAAAACTCAAGCTGTAGCGACGTGCTAATACCGGGTCGGCGGCTTTGGTGTGTATTGCGCTTAACAACACTACGACCGCAATCAGCGAGTCAACCACACGACTTGCAGGCTAACTAAGTTAAAACATATTTTCTCTGTCGGCAATATAGTTAGGTGGATATGAAATATGTGACAAATAAGTGTGAGTGAAGTTGGGAATGTGTGTAGGTAGATGTACTTACAAACTTTACACACTGCTTTAACAATATCAAAATTGAATAAGTTGTTTAGACACCTTAAATACTTAATCAGTGATACATCTTTTTGTAGGTATAGGCTGCAATATATTCGTAAGTACTACACGACTTGTAACATGAAATAGCAAAGTAAATAATGGTCACAATTACTTAACTTCTTTACTGTAATTGTGTTGAATGTTGTGATGTTTTCATAACCAGAAAAGGTATTCGTGCATAAGTAACAATCATCTTAATAACAAACAGCGGTCGGTTGCCGTTCGTTTATTTCTTCATGAATAATGGTGGCCATTATTTTGATATGAAAAAGGGTATTTTCCGCCACATACTGGTACACCATAAACATTGTATGATCCGGTACGGGCAAAAATGAGAAAAGTGCCTGGCAACACTGACAAGGGGATGGCTGCAGAAACTAAAAAGGATAAATAATAATTTTACCAGATCTAGAGATTAAAGTTTTTTTGCCACCCTGCCATACTGCCAAAAATGAAAATGTTAACGGGTCTCGAGAGGTCAGACCTACTTGCATAGATTTTTCTTTAGAATTCTAAAGTCTGGCCTGCTCAAAATTGTTCCCAATAAGGTCCCTGATGTCTTCGTTAGTAACTCTATGTACTAGTTCTAGTTGCCATATAGTGGAATATATGGAAACTAAAACCTTTTGCGCACCGTGGCAGCCCTGTGAAATAGGGCCACATCTGACGGAAAATAAGTTGTCATATGTTTGGTCGCGTATATTCGGTCGGTTATAACCGGCGGCGGAGCATCTAGTGGCGCTATTGATGAGCATAACCATGCAGTACGCTCGTCGACGCACTAACGAATCATCGGCCAAGTGTGTATGATTAGATCTATTATTCTTATTAGGCGTGTCGTGACCAAAGTATCTTCCATCAGATGTAGGCCCGGATCTTGAGCCGTACCTTTATGTATACGGCCTGAACCCGCGGTTCTAACTAGGACAGTCCACCTGTAGAAGGAGGCCGTCCCACGCTGCTATTTCCAGTCCGTGGAACCCACCCACTTAATTTTTTTTTTCTTCGATTATCAGTGTGAACTTAAATTATTATAATATTTGTATATTTGGCGACTTTTTACGGATAATGTATGGAAAAGGAGTTATAATTAAGTATACAAAACTTAAGTATAATTTTCACTGTTCATAGGAAAATAAATGAAAAGCTAAATTATAAACCCTCCCTGGATTATCCAGACATTAATGCCAAATATTAAAGGCACTAAGCAGCCTCTAATATCGCTCAAAATCTCACGGATGCTTACGGCAAAAATATTAAAATACGAAATCGTCGGCGAAAAACGGTGTTTCAAAGCCTTCAAGTAAGCCTGGCATTTAATGGAAAATTTGTTTTGTAGTTAGGCAGGCTAAGAAAAAGACTGGTCAGGAGCGAGTTTGACTTATGATTACGTTCTATGATTATAAAAGCTGTTAAAAACGCGGCTTAAATATTCTACTAATACAAAAAATGTTCAAGTTTGCGAGTTAGTATGTTTGTCACTTCTTTACACCATACCACATCATCTGCACTGATTTGGTTGATATTTGGAATTTAGAGTTAAAAGGGTTTTACTATGCTTATGCCACCACGGAGAGCCCTTTATATGGCATATGTCTACCCTGAAAGTTCAAAATATTGGTGAAAAAAAATTAAAGGCGAATTAGTAGTTTTGGTGGTTGCCCTCTACAAACTTTACCTCACTCATAGAGTAATCCTCTCTATAGAGAATGATGTAAAACGCCAACCTACTCTAGTAGATTTTGTAGTTCAGAAGCAGGGCTGTAGCTAGAGTTGAATCTAAGGTAGGGCAGCGGTGGTTTCATGCACGTGTACGGCGCAAGTAATTTTTCTATCTTTCAATTTTTTACCTGCTTGTGAGCGTGAGTAATTAAGGTAGAAGGTAATTGGGTAATAGCGCAGGAAAACAAGAGCAAAATGGTATTAATTTATAGAACTAATATATATATTATACCTTAGTTTATGGTACTTTTAAGGTAGGGTATTAGTATTTCAAGGTAGGGCATTGCCCCACAATGCCCCCCCCTTAGCTACGGCCCTGTTCAGAAGTAGTAGTCTCATCCTCTCTCCTATACTTGTTACTTCTATGTCATGTCATATATATGTTTAATGTTTCTAATGTTTTTTTATATACCGCTTAGGTGGCAAACAAGCTTACGATCTGCCTGCTGGTAAGAATCACCGCAGCCTATGGACGCTTGCAACACGTGCGGCGTTACATGGGCATCACTCGCGCTTTGCCTACGCTTCGAAATTTTACTTCTTTCTTGAAGAACCTCATTCTGTAGTCCTTAGAGAAAACTTTTGCAAGGAGCTCATCCCACAGCCTAAGCATTCGCGGGAGGAAGAAGAATGTATATTGAGTCCATAATTTAAAACTAATATGAATATTTATTGTAGTGTGATAAATTATTTATTATTTGTTTAGTTTATAATATTGTTTTCAAGATTAGATACTCTTATTACGACACTATTTTCTATACTAAAGTACAAAAGAAACATTAATATTTCCAATTATTTTTTTGGTAAAGCGGTATAATAGCGGAGGTTTAAACAGATAATCTATTTACGAATCCAAGTATTAGGTAACGTACAGACGAAAGAAAATCATAGCTGCGGCCCAAAGCACCCTTCCAAAACGGAACCCTAAAATAAATATTTTGCCAAGGTAATAAAACGGGATAATCTTCAGGTATAGCATGATACGGCCCCCTTTTTAGACCTCCCTCCCCTAAGCCGCTTCGTTTGCATACACTTGTATTGTGGCGCCCACCCGCTGCGTCTTGAAATATTTAAATGTGGCCTAGTACTGTTGTGTAGAAATCCGTTTAGTAATCTATGTTTAAAAAAATAAAAAATATGTTTTATCAAGACACTGCTGCTAATTCTAAACGTTTTATTTACATATAACGGAATAAAAAAGTATTAATAAATATTTTTTGACATTACACACAGCGCCGTCTGGTTCAAACTAGGCAAAGCTTTGACACCAGACAACGGATGCAAATATATATAAGCTTTTTTTGTAAATACATATATATTATAGATAGAAATCCCTCAATTCAGCAGTCGAGTCACTGAGCCACGGAGCCGACAAAATACTTGTCTAATATTTGTTTTTAACTGTAAAAAATATAAAAACAATTTTTACAGTCGTACCTATGCTATTTTTTTATAGTTAAGGCTGCAGATCACATAGCTAAACATTTCTCCCACTTTTTTATACTGTATTTGATCTGACAAAACTTTAAAAACACCTTGGAAAAATCTGGTTTTGGAATTCAGATATTTTTGTTGTCAGACTGTAGATATGGAAAACGTCTTAACGTGTTCATTTTGTAACTACTAATGCAGTTGCATTGTGAAAAAATGTTTTACGTAACTCGAGTGAAACAAATAAAGCGTCAAACTATAAATTTGAAAGTAAAAAACAACGACATGTATTTTATATAAAAAAAAACCTTAGCCTGTTCAAGAAATAAATACTCGTCACTTATAAGTAAGGGTTCGGATAGACAATCACAAACACATAGAATGATTTAGAACAGGGGTTTCTTTTTGTCTGTCATAAATATAAACCAAAACTTTCGATTCTGAATTAAGCCAGCGGTCAGCAAGAAAACTTGGGACAAAAACCGCATCAAGCGAAAAAAAACCGTTTATTGAAGAATAAACGCCTCATTTACCTCATTTAGTGATACTGATAACATTAAAAAATAGTTATTCTATTCGAATTCGTAAATTTTTACCTATCGAAAAGTGACAATGCTACGCTTGTGTCGCAATCGATGATCGCAAGAATAAATCTTATTTTATCTTTTACAAACTACTTCCAGACCTACTAATTCATTATTTCACTTTTTTGTTGTCATATTTTGAGGACGAAAGTTTAGGTGGTTAAAATTTATTATCTATAAAAATAATGGTATAGCACAAACTTCCTTCTTTCACAAGCTGATTGTATTATCAACATTTTCTTATTTAAACATCTGACAAAGTTTCGTGTATTAGGCTCCATGCCGGAAAATATATAGATCTACTTTAAAAATGGTAACAAACTGTTATTCGTGAAACTCTGCCAATAAAATTAATTTAATATTTTTTACACACTTTTGTTTGCAATTGTACTACAGACGAGAGAAGGCTTTCCTGAGATCGCATTTTAATATGTTTTTTAATCTGTACCTGACCTCAGGAAATGAAATTAGATAATTTACATTTCTGTATTAACAAATAGGTACTAGAAGTATAGGTAGGTAGGTATCTTTCGAACAGTCTTTTATTTCATAAAAAGAACAAAAACTTAGGAGCTTTTGCGGATTCGTGAGATTATTGTTTCAATTTTTTTTTCAAAGTTTGCATTTCTTGAATTGAGCAACTTAAAAAAAATGGCTAAGATGAATCTCAGAAAACCAATAACGCCGGGTACTTAATTTTTGTGCCTTTTTTTTAAAAAAAATCAAAATACAAAGTGAAATCCGAATCTCAAATTGGATGACGGGCCTAAGTAAAAGTAAATTTTATTCGGCGGCTTACTGACTTATAAGAGTTTTTTTATTCATGATTAAATACCAAACGTAAATAAAAAAAATATTTACCTACTTATTTGTGTGTTTAAACGTGATCGTATTATTCACATTACCTCAGTCGAAGCTATTATCATCTTAATACGGAAAAGAACCGGTCAAGAGCATATCGGGCCATGCTTGAAATAGGATTCCGTAGCCCACATTTTGATGCATAAAAGGCTAAATCATGGAAGCGCAGATTATTTAGGTTGACTATGGATCGACAGCCATACGATATTATATTTATATAAATTATAGCAAGGCATATTACCATATATTTTAAATAGTAAACTTTAAATTTCCACACATACAGCCTGAAATATATTTTAGTTTTGTATGGATATATTTTAGACATATTAATATACTAGCTTTTTCTTACGGCAACTCCTTAACCAATAAAGTTTGCTATAGCAAGCCATAGCTGTAGCTATTCGTTCGTTTAAGCTCGTTTATAGTTATTCCCGATGGAACTTATGAATTTTTCTGTATAAAAATTATGGGACTCAAACTATCTTCTGACCAAATTTGGGCGTGAAAAGGTAATAGACAAACAGAAAGGCAGAGTTACTTTCGCATTAATAATATTAGTATAGATATTATAGCTATGTGTGTAGCTTTAGGCTAGGTCGAGTCGCAGTCGCATAGCAGTCGAATCGACAAATGGACAAAAAAACCTTTGCCCCGACGTGAAGTACTGCGAAGTACGTGTGAGGAGACCTAATTGTTCTGTCTACGTTTGTTGTATGGGAGCCCCGCTTATTTATTTGTTTTATTTTAATTTAAATATTTATTTCTAGAGTGAATATATAACTAAATATTCTGTGAACATTACAAGCGTCTACCTGTTGCTGTTATCAATATCGAGCAAAAAATCACGTTTTTTGTGTGGGAGCCCCCTTAATTATTATTTTTTTTCTATTTTTTAGTATTTGTTGTTATAGCGAGAACATAAATACATCTTCTGTGAAAATTTTAACTGTCTAACTATCACGGTTCATGAGTTACAGCCTGGTGACAAACGGACGGATGGACAGCGGAGTTTTAGCAATAGGGTCCCATTTTTTATCCTTTGAGTACGAAACCCTAATAAGTACCTACCTTAAATATTTAATGCATTCCTCGCACACCATGCGGTGCGCAAAAACAATTAACCCCTCAGTTTTGTTACTGGAATGCTACCCTTAATTTATTTTAAGCCTAAATTTCGCAACAAAATTGTGTGATGGTTTCCATGGGAAACCCTCCTGTAAACTTTATCTGAATTGATTCAAAGATGGCAGAAATTATTGTTATAATATACAGATGGACGGACGGACAGTCATGAGGGAACTAAGTTGCATGTTTGTCATTTGGCTAGAGAATATTATCTGGTTTTCCAAATGCAATACTACAGCCTTAAATAGGTATCTTCCTACAATTTGTGTTATCAATTTTCACTGTACCTTAGTTATGTAAAAGGAATATTAGTTACTGTTATACAAGATTTAAACTACAATCAGGAATTAAGTTACACGGAGGTGCTTCAGAAGGTTATGTAATGAATGTTTAATAACATAGGACTTAGTACTGAATTAGGGCACCTACACATGATCGACTTTACCATCTATCTTTCACGTCATCACGTGTCAAATTACATAAGTGTATGTATGTACTAGAAAAATGATTGCAATACTCCTTTTTCATTGGATTGAATATTGCTCAACTTAGGGAACAGTGCAAGTTTCATCAAAATCAGTTCAGTAGTTTTTAAGATATGATAAAACTAAATTAATAATATAATATAATATAATATAATATAATATAATATAATATAATATAATATAATATAATATAATATAATATAATATAATATAATATAATATAATATAATATAATATAATATAATATAATATAATATAATATAATATAATATAATATAATATAATATAATATAATATAATATAATATAATATAAATGTATAGGAAAAAAAGACAGGGTTTTATTTATTGCTTTAATTTATTTTATAACTCTCAATTATGTCATTAATATACATAAGTATACTAAATACTTTTGAGAAAAAAACCGGCCAAGTGCGAGTTGGACTCGCGCACCGAGGGCTCCGTACCTACCACCATTTATGTAATCTACAAACACAAACAAAAATATTTTTATATTTGAGTTGATTGAATGAAAGATAAATTGCGGTTTAAGATTTATGACGCATTAAAAAAAACAACTTACTAGATCTCGTTCAAACCAATTTTCGGTGGAAGTTTGCATGGTAATGTACGTCATATATTTTTTTTTAGTTTTGTCATTCTCTTATTTTAGAAGTTACAGGGGGGGGGACATTTTACCACTTTGGAAGTGTCTCTCGCGCAAACTTTTCAGTTTATCACACTGTCATTTTTGAAGACCTATCCATACATACCTCACACGTATGGGTTTGATGAAAAATACATTTTTGAGTTTCAGTTCTAAGTATGGGGAACCCCAAAAATTTATTGTTTTTTTTTATTTTTGTGTAAAAATCTTAATGCGGTTCACAGAATACATCTACTTACCAAGTTTCAACAGTATAGTTCTTATAGTTTCGGAAAAAAGTGGCTGTGACATACGGACGGACGGACAGACAGACAGACATGACGAATCTATAAGGATTTTTTGCCATTTGGCTACGGAACCCTAAAAATGTGACTTAAAGAAGATGAAGCGGACAGACGGAGGATGGAGTTACTAACTAAAGGAAACTTATACAGACACTTTTTTGACGAAACCCAAAAATACATTTATAAATTTTGCAACCCATCCTGGATACTAGGTATGACATACTTTTGGTAGATGCTTACTCATATGATTTTATGAGAAATATGAGGCATTACATTCCTTTTAAGGGGATGACCGTCATTTATTTTGATGCCGGAATGTTCCGACTCCAGTGAACAATACGAGGTGTCTTCTTCTCTGGCATACGAAATCCCTTATGAAATAAAATGATGTGCAATTTAGGTGAGACAGGTTTTGTGTTTCCACACTTAATATTTCGTGATTTAAGATGTCTGAAACGTTGTGCTATATTGTGTTGTGTTTTTGGTTTGTATATATAAGTACCTACATATAAAATTTCCTTCTTTTAATTTACACGTATGACATGACAGGTTAAATAACGTAGAGTATTTTAGTACAAGTTTAAATATTTGTACTTGCTACGGCGCAAACAACGGCAATTTTTAGGGTTCCGTACCTCGAAAGGAAAAAAACGGAACCCTTATAGGATCACTTTGTTGTTTGTCAAGACCCTTTTTCTCAGAAACGCATGGAGGTATCAAGCTAAAATTTATATCAAATACTCAAGTCTACTGTTCCTTAGAGCTGTGAAAAAATCAAACTCAACGCCTACCCATGAACTTAGAATCTTGAAATTTGGTACGAAGCAATTTTCTTATAGCACTGATAAAGGAAAAATTGCGAAAATAGTAAATTTTTAGTTACATCATATAATAAAAATATTTTGAATAATATACAACAATATATGATAAGTTTGCACGGAACCCTCGGTGCGCGAGCCAGTCTCGCACTTGGCCGTTTTTTTTCATAGCTCTACACTTTATAATATTTTTACACAATAATTTTGTTCTTAGTAAAAAAAAAACAATAAATTGCAAAGCTATCTTTATTATCTTTGCAAGATCTCTAAAAGCCGGTATCTTCCCGATTGCATGGAAAAAGAGTTTGGTAATACTTATTTACACGTCTGGAGATCGAGCAATGATACCGAACTATCGAAGTGTAAATATTCTTAAGGTTTTCGTAAAGGTGTTTTAAAATCAGCCAAATGCGATTTGGACTCGCTCACAAAGGGTTCCGTACCACTATCTCTAAAAACGGCAAAAAAATCACGTTTGTTGTATGAGAGCCCCTCTAAATATTTATTTTGTTCTATTTTTTAGTATTTGTTGTTATAGCGGCAACAGAAATACATCTTCTGTGAAAATTTCAACTGTCTAACTATCACGGTTCATGAGATACAGCCTAGTGACATACGGACGGACGGACGGACGGACAGCGGAGTCTTAGTAATAGGGTTCCGCTAATTTCACTTTGGGTACGGAACCCTAAAAACTTGTGTGTCCACTGCTTTCTTAGCACATGAATCAGATAACTACCATTTCCACATGGATTTGTCAAGGCCAGGCCAACATCGACTTACCTGTCTTTTTTTAAGCTTTAGACAATCGCTCTCAAATGAGTGTGGTGTATACCGATTTTAGTAAGGAATTTGACGCTGACCTTTTGAGCTCCTTTATAGTAACGGCATTGGTGGAAATCTCCCAAGTGGTTCCAGTCATATTTGTGATACCGATGTACTGTAGTAGCTAACGGATACACGTCAAAGCCTTACAAAACGTATTCTGGTGTGCCACAGGGATCTCACTTAGGCCCCAATATTATTTAATATTTTTATTTATGATATTAGCCAATGTTTTATGTATTCTAGAGCTTATTGTTTGCTGATGATTTCAAATTTTAAAATAAATTGAAGCGGCCCTACTATAAGATGATGAGTAGATAAGATAAAATGGTATGAAAATTAATATGAGTAAATGTTTTGTTGATCATTATTCAAGAAATAAAACGGTATTAGGTACCTATTAACAGAATAAAAAATAAAAGGCAATATAGTGAATGAAACTCACTACATACGTGATTTAGGGGTAATAAAATAAATTAAAAATTCAAAGACCACCACTAAAATAATTCTTTTTAATGTTCTGATAAATAGTATCCTAGAGTACCGCAGCGTACTCTGGAACCCGTATTACGAAGTTTACAAGAAAATAATAGAATCAATACAAAAAAGATTTCTGTGACACCTCGGATTTTTTTGCAATTTAACTAATAAAATACATTCTTACGAAGATAGGCACGTACTTTAACTTGTGCTTTTTAAAAATCTAAGGATATTATTAGATCTTTCTTTTGTATATAAGTTAACTAGTGGTGCACTAGATACACCACTTTAATTGCTAAACTTATTTGTGCTATCCTATTTGCCAAGAATTGAAGGATATTGTTCATTAAGAATTCAAGAACTAACCTAGGTTTTTATACTTCACTCAGTCGCATTTGCAGAAGTTATAATGACTCTGCCTGAAATTCAAATCACAGATCAAGAGGACATTGTCATTTCTTGACCATTCCACTATAAAATATTAAAGCAAACGTTTATTTTAAGCGCTATTATTGTAGTAGCATTAAACTAAGTTAAATTTATAATTTTTAAAAACTTATTTGACACATAAAATTATTTTTTACTTTATATGTGACATCGAAATACCTTTATTATGTAAGTATATTAGAAATATCATATATTTTTTTAATCTAATATAATAATTTTACTTTATTTTAATTTATAACTGTCACAATTTACGTGTTACTTTTATGGTATTTGTATAGTAATTGTAAGGCTTGTAGTAAAATATCAATCAATGTATTATTAGTATTTTCCATGTTGGTCATTCAAATTACAAAACAAAATAAAAAAAAAATTACAATTTTATGCACGAAGTGTCATATCTTTATATATTAAATTTAATTCGATAGTCTTTGCTATGGTGTCACGGATCCATTTTATATAGGGGCTGATAGATACCCAAAATTGTAGTTTTATTTCATACGCTATTCCACACGCGACACCAACCACCTTCCCGCCGTACACCAGCGGTCCGCCAGAGTCTCGCTCTCCCACAGACTGCTTGTTATCACACTTAGGAGTTACACATACTACTGGTGAAAGTGTTGTACATCGATACTCTTTAGGGCACGTTACGACCACACCTTCACCCACCTTCAGGGTACTTGTTTTGTCTTTTTCAAACATTTTTGTCTTCATAAATAGTTTCCAAGTATTTATTCCGAAACCTGCAAATTTTACGTTGTATCCTACTAGAGTACGATAGTCGATAGCTGATAGTGCTGCCAATGGCCTTTTGTACTAAGCCTATGTCGTTCATGAAAGTCTGCATTTATAGGATAAGGGAGTAGTTTTAGTTTCATTATATATTTTTCCAAAGTCTCCGTACCGGAGGAACCGCGTACCAGGGTTTCTTACGCAATGTGCTGCGGTGAGTACCCAGCGATCAGCGATCTGGGAGCATGACCTTTCTCCGGTCGAAAACATTAATGAGACCGCGAATGGAAACTTACCGCTATCGTCATCGACACCTCCGTAAACTCTCAGCACCGGAGACAGCACTGACACTGCCGGTTCTTGTGCCAGCACCATACACAGCACGAGCGCTTGGACTCTTGCTTGGTAACCCATCTCGCTTTGAAACTTGCAACAAAAAATTTGCTTGATTCTTAGGCTTTAAATGTCAGTTTATTTATTACTTTTACGTTCGCAAAAATAAATCTAGTTACGCTGCAATCGTAAAAAAATAACATAAACGCATAAAATCTTTTACACGTATGCAGTTAAAATAATAATATTGCAAAATCTCTGAAAATGCTGTTTCAAGAAAAAGTCCATCAAAAATATGAAAATCTAAAAAAAAAAAAAATTTAATTGAAAATGGTTTTAGAAGTATATTCCATATGTACAGTAGATAACATAATGCTTTTGTTTCAGTTGTAGATTGCGTGGTATCAGGATGGGGTCCATGGTCAGATTGCGACACAAACTGCGGTTCCGGCAGCATGGTCCGCAGCAGGCAAATCGTCCAGGATCCAGCACACGGTGGCCGGCACTGCCCCTCGTTGGTGCAACGCCGAGCTTGTCAGGAGCACCACGGCTGCTCGGCTGATAGCGATGAACCCCTTAGAGGTAGCTAATTTATCCATTGCATCTCGGTTATCAGCAGTGTTGGAAGCACCGGAGGATTGTCACAAACCTTGGCTGAGAGTGAATTGGGCCTAGTTAACGAAGATTGGTGGCACTGCTCATAATTCTTTAATATCTCTCTTAGTTTAACATTTTGGCAAAGTAAAAGAAGAAGAGGTTTTTATTTTGGTACTAAAGCAACAAAATAACTGTAGTAAAACTTTATTTAATTCAGAGATAAAACATTGATGCACTAGGAATCCACCGGAATTATAAAATAAAAAAACTGTAATTGGATTGCAGTTCCAATGAAATGAAACATACATATGTCAAATGTCAAAATTGTATGTTTTAATTCCGTACCATTATCTATAAAAACGGCAAAAAATCACGTTTGTTGTACGGGCCGCCCTTAAATATTTGTTTTATTTTAATTTAAATTTTTATTTTTAAAGTGAATATACAACTAAATATTCTGTGAATATTATAAGCGTCTACCTGTTGCAATTATCAATATCGAGCAAAAACAAGCAAAAAAATCACGTTTTTTGTATTGGAGCCCCTTTTATGTCCCGTATTTTACCCTTTGGGTACGGAACCCTAAAAATATCTGCGATTCAATATATACCTACAATTTGAATAATGTTTCATTTCATTAGAATCCATTTGCATGTTTTGTGGTGGACTAAGTGTGACGTACATTTATTCCACGGTGTCAATTTTTGTAGCTTAGGTCCTTAAGGGTCTATTCGCACAACTCTGACAAACTGATTACAACGTTATCCTTTGAATGATTAAAAATTGTAATACAGCCTGTACCAAAAAAAAATCGTTAATGACATAATTATTGTAAATTGTAATTATTGTCATATTTTTGCCTTGAAAACGATGTCTTAACAAAAATTATTTTACGCATTTATATATTTTAAAGTTAAACGATAAGTAGTAGTAGTAATGTGTAAAGTATAAATAAGTTTTTATCCAAAGAATATTTTGTACAACAGATGAGACAGCGATGATTTTGCCGGGCGGGCTGTCGGTGAGCCGTCACTCCAACGAGACAGTTGACATCCGCAAAAATCTACGTATCCGTAACCCTGAAGACCCAGAGTCGCATTCGCAAAGAGAGTAAGTAGAAATGTATATGTTTGTATATAATTATTTTTTGTATTTTTTAGTTGGTAAAAGGAAACAAAATATTTTTTGTCACACTTACTCGTAAATAGTGTCATTACGTGCAGGTAAATCGGGTGCTCAGATATTAATTACTACCAGGGGCTTTTTTGTGTACATTTTACTTTTCTCAAAAAACAGCGCACGTTTAAAGAACCCATGGGCAGTTATGAGGCGCCCATTCTGTCAAGTATGTATAAAAACGTCTGTTCAAAACATGAACTACGCGCACACTACCAGCGAGCAATTACAAGTTTTAACTTCAGCAAAACCTTTTTTATTCATAAAGTCTCTAGGTATATTGCACCATCTGCTGTTATTTTCTCTAATTCTATTCTCGCACTTTCAATTTATTAACCTTACAATTTTATTTATTTACTTGCAAATGTTTCACAAAAATATTGTGTGTAACACGGGCGATACGGAATTACAAACTCGAGTCATTAAAGGCTTCGGATTTCAGCCTGTGACTTCTAAATTGCCTCACGTTAGTCATTTACTCCTTACCACCCTTAATACACAGTGTACTATTTGATTACCACATTAGCTGTGCCACAGTTTCACCCGCGTAATATACAGCCCAGGACAAGAAGCTCGTGGCCTATTTTCATTCGTCGGTCCTGGCTGATCTTATCTTACATAAGTCGTTAAGCCAAGTCAAAGGCCTTCTGGGTGCTTAAAATCTTTAACAGTCACTCGCCACTAGACAAGATCTGTTAATTCGCATGGTATTATTATAAATGGCATTGGGCCAGGTGATGAACTGTGGTAGGCTTTCTTCGGAGGATAGACCTGTGCCCCTGTAGTGGGAAAGTAGAATGGCTGAGCGACAAAATAGAACCCATAGGAATACGAAAAGTGTAAGCTACGTTCAGGTTTAAGTTTTAAGTCAATACTTTTTGCTGTTTTGAATTATAGAGCGAACTACAAACAAGCATATATAAAACATTGGCTCTTTATAATTTCCTTTTGCATGATTTATTTGTAATTTTATAAGGTTTGTTTTAAATAATAAACACATTTATCACTTAATCAAAGTACCTATGTAATTCCAGATACTGCGTCCAGTTCGAAGTAACTAAAGTATCCAAAGCTTGCTATACAGATTCCGACTACAAGGCCCTTCAAGAAGGTAAGAATATGATTTGTATTTATTTGGTAAATCTTGATGTGTTTGTACTTATAGCTTTGTGTTCTACTTCTAATATGTCACCTAGACAGTAATAAACGCAGCATTATTCCTAATAAAATTTAAAAAACAAGATTTGTTAATTTTGTCCAACATTTTGAAATCTTTATCTCAAAAGACTTATTTAAACATGGTTTCGTAGGGATTCAAATCCGTTATAAACAAATAGAATAGAATTTTTATACATTAATTGAAAAAAAATATAAATTATTGTTTTTTGATTACAGGTGGTTCCGTATGTGTCCTCTGTGAGACAGCAGCATTACGTCGAGACCTGGACTGGCGGTGTGGTGGACACGGCGTTCCTGGTCAAACGACACGTTTCTATGCGTTGGTGGCGCCACACTGTCACGGAAAATGGATACGAGCTAAGCACAACCCTAGCAAAAAGAGTGACTGTTGTGCCAACCCTAACTTTATTTTTGTTTAGGAATTGAATAATGCGTCAGTTCTGTGAGACGGTATACTTTGGCTATGTTGGTTAATTAGTTTTGCGATAATACTATACCGGAAACTTTCGGTACCAAAACCAATAGGACTTCCATAAGGGGCATAATACAATTTTTTTTTAAGTTCGACATAATCAATATTTAAGAGATATCTTATGTTTAATAATATCGATATAAAAAGCTGGCAAACTATATTAATTTTTTTTAAGTAGGGTAGACCGAGGCGAATCGGATCAATTTTTATATGAGAACATAAAATTCATACTAAAGTGTAATAAATGTAACTTTTATTGACAAAATGGCAATCATTGACTATCCAGCTACGCAATATACGTTTTCAAACTTAAATTGTTTATAAATTCTTCAAAATAATAACAAAAAACATGAAAGACAGAAATATCCGAATCGCCCCAATTCTCGGGGCGAATAGGATCATGCACAACATATAACGAAATTAAATTTCTTTTAATACTATAAACTTGGAATCATTAACAATATTTAAATAATGACTTATGACATCAATTTTAATCTGCAGCACATAAATCACATATATGCGGGCCTTTTTTCCCCTCCCATATCAGTACATTTTTTGTGGCACCATTCTTCGTATGCACGTAAGGTTAACCTTATTTACGGCTTTTCTCATTTTTCCTTGACACCATTCTCCCGCATTTGTCTTTCTTTTGTACGTGCAAACCATCTACAATAAAATAAAATGTATAAATATTCAGAAATACAAAAAAAAACACTTGATTAAAAGTGATCCCATTCGCCCCCGATGACGTGATCCAAATAACCCCAAATTAATGACTTTTGAAATAAATATTTTACAAATTAACCTTTAACATTGTGCTCAAAAACTAAAATGTTTTGTTAAAAAGACTTCTTCCCAATCACTTTAAGTGTTATATTTCAAAGTTTTCACACAAATCCTCTGAGTGAAACGAAAAAACTGTAAGTACGTACCTTAGATGAACGCCAAAATTGTAACACAATACAAAAAACCCAACTTGCTGGCAAGCAGCGCTGACACTGATTAACTAGTCGAATCAAAACACTGCCGTTGGTCTAGGTGCGGGGCGGAAGGGGGGGGTCATAAGACGCCACTGGCTAGCATTTCGTTTTACGCGTTTTGAAAATATTAACGAATTTCTTATTTTGATCTGATTCACCCACTGATCCGATTCGCCTCGATCTACCCTATTATGATTGCACCAATGTTTCTCCCTGAAGTTACAAACAATAGTTATAATAACTTAATGTAAGTATAAGAAAATAAAAAAAATAAGTTAATAACTTCAATTGTCTTTTAACAGAATTTAATTTTGTATTTATAAAATTTGTAACATATGTGAACTTTCAATTATATTTAGTAGGCACTTACAACCAACTCAGCAGAATGTTGACCTAAAATCGTATAAACTTAGTTATTTTATTTTGTTAGGTATATTTAGTATGTAAGTATTGATCTTATATAGATTTAGCATTTTAAGTCTGAGACTAATTTTGATAATAATAAAATCTGTTAAAATAAACAATAGATTGTGAATAAAGTACATATCTATTAAAACGATTTATGAAAATAAATCTTTAAGAAAACACGTTTTTTTTAATTCCCAGTCGTTCCTTCCTATTTAGGAATATGGTACAGTGACCTGGGACCTTATTGGGAACAGTCTCGAGCTATTCGGACTCTGGAATTTTAGGCAAAAATGTGTGGAAATCTGACTTACCTCTCGAAAACCGTAAATGTACCATCATAAATTTTTCTCTTGCATTCCAGAGTCCGAATAGCTCGAGACTGTTTCCAATAAGGTCCCAGCAGATTGCTAATAACAAAACCAGTGTGACATTGGGTGTAATAATTATAAAAGAATGTTTTTGTTAATTTTTACCAGGAAATATAAGTTTTTAAATTTACGCGTTCCATTACTAATTAAAAAATATAAAACGGGATTTAACGCGTCATTTGGCAAAATACCTTTTTCCCAACGTTTCGGCTGGGTTCGAGTGGAGGCGCACCCGAGGACAACGTTAGTGTTGTGTGTAGTGATTTTGACAATTATAAAGACAAGGTGAGGGTAGTTCAACAGGACGCCTCCACGAAGGCGACGACACCGCGCACCGCCAGTCTACCCGTGACCAAGGCTGGTGTAACCCAGCCGAAACGTCGGGAAAAAGGTATTTTGCTAAAATAAAACAAATATTTAAGGGGGGCTCCCATGCAACAAACGTGTTTTCTTTTGCCATAGATAATGGTATTGAACCCTTCGTGCGCGTCCGACTCGCACTTGGCCGTTTTTTTTTTTCTGTTTGTATACTCGTAAATTTCGTAATTGGTATATATCTATACTGAACCCTCAGTGTGCGAGTTCGACTCGTACTTGACCGGTTTTTTCTCAGAGGACTAGTATATGTAAACCATTCTTGAAACCGAAGCAGGCCGGTAGTTTGACGTGCGATTGAACAATTGAGCGATAAACATTAAGAGCCAGTACTACCTACATTTCATTTTTTTGGCAATGTTTCTATGGATCCACTGATTAGATCCGACAAAAATTAATGAACTTTTGTTCGATAGAAAGAAAATCTTAAAGAGTTACCACTCTTTCCCTTTTCACTGTTTATTTGAAAGTTTACAACTTTGCTAAAGCATAGCCGTGATAGTGCTAAACCTTGAAAAAAAGATAAATAATAAACCATTAATTTATTTCATGTATTTTAATGAAAAAATCAGTAAATTGCGATGTAGCTGCTCTACTCGCGCACGCTTAGTTACATATCGCGTCATCCTGGTTTTTACTGCCACGTAGTAAATTTAAAATAACGCAATTTCAAACCTACTATAGTAACATTATTGAATACAATATTAAATTTTGGCGTATACAGAAAAAGGTTTAATTATGCAGTGCTCAGTGATTCCTACATATTTGTGGCTTTTGAAGTAAAGACAATGGTGATGTCCACAAGCCACTAGGTTTTGAATCAAGATCAATCCTTCCACCAAAACAAAGAAAACAATGAAAAAATTTTGCCAATTTTCTTTTTTATTCAACAAATAAGCGGCTGTAAGTGTAACTGACAACTGACTGACATTATTTTAATTAACGAAGCTAAAGGGCCGGTTTCACCTTGTGATGAAAATTCCGAGTTATATTACCACAGTTAAAAATATAATTATTACCCTGCGTGGTTAATCGTCCTAGGAATATAAGTACTTCTGTCACAGATAAAGAATTTCGTATAATTAGGGCGATACGTCATACATCATAAAAATCTTCGGCCTTTATGCAGTAGTGACGCCGCTGTCTACATTTTAGTCCATCATTAAAACAACAAAAATGGTCATGTATGTATAAATGAAAATTATTACGTACATCCTACTAATATTATAAATGTGAAAGTTTGTATGTCTGGATGGATGTTTGTTACTCAATAACGCTTCAGCCACTGGGCGAATCGGGATGAAACACGGCACACCTATAGATTAGGTCCTTTAATAGCACATAGGCTACTTTTTATCAAAAGTTCCGAAAAAATCAAAAGTTCCTGCGGGAATAACTATAACCGAGCTTAAACAAACTATAGCTATAGCTACAGCTTGCTATAGCAAACTTCATTAGTATAATTAAGGAGTTCCACGCTGATAACCGAGATTAGGGCAGGCGGAGCCGCTGGCAAAATTTAGTTTGAAATATTTTTAAACAGATTCTGTTTACCTAAACAATTTTGTTTACAAGCATTTATAAAACGCGATTATTGTGTTTTTTTAGATTCTTAAAATATATAGTTACAAATGTTCAGAAGGGAGACAAAATTTTGACTTAAAAGCTAATAATTAGCAAAATATGCAACTTAAAAAATAAAAGACACTTAAAATGAATAATTACAAATCTGAACATCCATCGACACTATACCCTAAGAAATGGAATACCCGAAAAATGTTTCACCCTTCAGTTTTATCTCAGCTTAAGCTTTAATGCACTAATGCTGCAACTAACTTTCCTGATCCCCTGATTCCTGTAGCCCTTGGAAAAAACCTTGGCAGAAAGCTCATTCCAAAACCCAAGCGTTTGCGTCTCTGAAACCGCCCTGTACGCGATCATTTTGGTTCTAAAGTTTGAGAATTCATCTCTGCCAGAGGCAAGCGGTGTGATGCAAGAAAGTAGCCGTGGGCTTCATTTGGAACAATTCTTCAGAACACATCCCATTGTAAAAGCGGTAGAACACACACCCCTGTGTCTCTCTCCGACTTAAGGGCTTGATACGGCAAGTGAGTTTGGAATCGTCGATAATCCTTACAGCCCGACGTTGAACCGAGTCAAAAGGCCAAGCTGGTATCCAGATGCACCCACCCAGAGATGGCAGTAGTACTCCATATGGGGCCGGACTTGCGACTTGTAAAGCAGCAACCTTTGCCCCGACGTGAAGTACTGCTTCGCTCTGTTGAGTTCAACAAGTATTTTGGACGCCAGCTTCACCGTGTCTTGCAGATGATCTCGGGACTGAACATCGCTGAAGATTTCAACACCAAGGATCCCAATGATTTTGGCGATGGAGAGGGAAGTGTGCTGGAATTGTGAGACCACAGTCAATGGAGTTTTCTTAGCGGTGAACGCGCAGACTTGTGTGTCCTGTCCCAGTCAGCCACCCACCCTGGTCAGAGTGGTCTCGATTTAAGATATAAGTACTTCACGTTTTGCCTCCACAACGGAACGAGGGATGCT
Organism: Apoda limacodes; assembly: GCA_946406115.1. NCBI lineage: Eukaryota > Metazoa > Arthropoda > Insecta > Lepidoptera > Limacodidae > Apoda > Apoda limacodes. The sequence continues at coordinate 19,562,229 of OX291559.1, forward strand.
TGCACAACCCGTGTAATAAGCGTCTCCAGTACTGTCATCTGCATAGCAATGTATGTTGTTGATGTCTAAAATGTCATTGATATGCAGTAGAAACAGATTAATGTACATGCTATCAGAGCAACTACGGCTCGTATGCGTCTGCCGGACCAAAAGCTAGACACCCATTTGCACAAACCCTCGGGCACTCCGTAAGATGGCAACTACAATAGAAGACCCCGATGCCAGACCCGATCGAAAGCCTTTGCTATGTTCAGGCTACATGTCAATACCTCCCGCTGACTCTCAATGGCTAGAGCTCATCGGTGTGTGAGATACACTAGAAGGTCACCACTCAAGCGACCGTGGCGAAAGCCATATTGACGGATGCTGACCAGATCGTGTTTTTCTAGGTTTCTTAGTAGCTGTGTAATGATCACACGCTCCATCACCTTGCAGAGGAGAGAGGTAATAGCGATAGGCCTGTAATTCGATGGATCTGATCTATCGCCCTTGCTGGGTACTGAGTGCACATTCGCAGTCTTCCATGAAGACGGAAATTGCCTGGTAGGAAAGCGCGAAGAGGCGCGTGAGTACAGGACATAACTCAGGAGTACACTGTTTAAGTACCACTACTGGTATACCGTCTGGCCCACTCGACTTATAAACGCCGCAATGCCCGCCGGACCTCCCGTTGCGTTATAGAGCTATCCGGCATGGTCTTTCCGCACCACGGTATAGTAAGTGGTACAGCTCCTTCGACTAAAATGAGGATTCACTGCACAGGCAGCTGAGAGGACAAAAGGTGCGGAACTAGAACTGCCGAAGCTCGGCACAGTTAATACGGTTGCTGGCACGGTGGGCGGAAGGGCACCTGATCTCCCTCTGTTGTAGTAGCCGTGTCCACCCCGGTCTCTTTCTCCGGCACGACTACTATTTCAGAGACTTTACACAGGTTAGCGGTTCAGTCTCCTAGGGCGGAGATTAAGTAATCCCTTTAAATGGGTGCCCGTTAAAGCTGCGGGCGGCCAGCGGTCAGCCGCGTTTACGCCGAGCAATGATAGCAACATGCATCGCCGGTCCCCCGCTGTCCGCACAGCGAATCCTCAAAGGGCTCTGGTAACCTTACTCACCGCCAGAAACACAACACTTCTCAAAGTTAGTGTTATTATGGCCGCGGTTTTCTGTAAGGTGGAGGTACTTCCCCAGATCAGGCTGCTCATTCGAGAAAGTCCTCGCTATGCCCTGCTTTAATTAATCAGGCGACTTATTCGAGCGAGTACTCGTTGTGCCCTATCTCTCTTAGAATTAGTAAACTGCACAAAATGGACGAACTTGCGACTTGTAATAGCTTGCTGCTTTGTTTGTTTTGAAGTTCCACTTACAGGTACACTTTTAAAGTTCCACAGATAGTCATAGCGTATACATACATATTTTGTAATTATTTATCAACAAATATTTACACTGAGAACTAAAGATGTTATGAATTTGTTTGGTTTCAAACGCCGGCAAAAATAGCGTGTGAAAATGGGTGGAGTTCGCTGTTACTTAACCGGAAAATTAGAACAAATCCTAAAAAACTTTGTTCTGAATCATTAAACGTTAACTTGCAACTTAAACTTCGATTCAGTGTTTACACGCGACAATTGATTTAAAATTTAGTTAATTGCTTGGCTACTTAATACGTGTAAAGAAGCTATTGCGCGACACTAGAAGAAAAAAATTGTTGCTCTATACAGAGATCTACTTTTTTTTATTTTTACTTTATTTCAAAAACTGTATGTTGGTTTATAAAAGCCTGTAGAATTTTATTAGAATCTTTGAAAAGATGAGAAAATCATAAAGCTGTGATATCAAACCGGACGGACGAAATGACGAAACTGTATCTAAGTATTCCGTTTTTACCACCTGGCAACTTAACACTTACAAAAGGTTACAATAATATTTTCTTATTCCATTTTTATGGCTCTAAACGCTTCCAAATTAAAAATAGGCAAGCGAATCACAGGATCCCAAAATAATTGCGTCAAATTAAGAGCTGTCCACTTTTTTCTTCTCTTATTTATCTAAGACTTAATCGGAAGTATTCTACCTTAATTACGCCTTGCAGGGTTAGGTGTAATTGGGCCTAAAAAAACATTAGAACGTGAGTTAGCGTCGTACGTGTGAGGAGCCCTAATTATTCTCTCCAATAACAAGTGTTAATTATGTGGAAGTGTCCTTTATTATCTCTCCTATGTCAACGTAATGGGATAACAATGTGTCTCAGAAATAGGTTTTGTAATGAATAAAAAACTAGTGGATATTGCACGGTTTTGTCTATAAAAAAATTGTTACTAGTACATTTTTATTCATATTAAGTTATATATGAATAAACTTAAAAAAATAACGACCTAGAAACTATTATTTCGCAAAATATAGACTTACATAATAAAAAAAGTACCTTCCTAAAAAATTTTATGCATTCCACGGACAGTACGGACACCCTACACGAAAGGGTGCACAAAACTAATTCACCCCTCAGTTTATTTATGCAATGTTTCCCTTAATTCATTTTCAGACTTAATTAAATTGTATGATGGTCTATGGTCTGAATTGATCCGACGGTGGCAGAAATTATTGTCTGTAATATACAGATAGACTGACGGATATGACGGAGCTGTGTTACGTTTTAGTCATTTGGTAAAAATATTGTCCAATTTGTAAATAAAATACTAAAGTCCTCCCTACAATTAGGCTGGGTTGCACCAACTAACTTTGAAGTTAACCAATCGCCAAAAATGTAATGTAAAATCCTATAATTGTATAGAAATTTCTATCTATAGCTATTTTTAGAGTTACCCAGCTAGTGGTTCGCTGAACTTTGACGGGCTGGTTAAGTTTAAAAGCAGCAAAGACTATGCATTTTTTCATACAATCTCTCATTTTTGACGGCTGGTTAAAGTCAAAGTTAGTTAGTGCAACCTTGCCTTAGTGGTATAATTTTAACTGCATCTAAGGTATGTATGTACGAATTAGTTAGTTAGTTAGGGGAGGATTGATACCATTCGTACACTTTTTAGATTTTGATTATTAAACATTTTGATATTAGAGATAAATTACTTCATCAATAATTATAATCTGATCCACATATTCAGCTACTTAATCAGACAGTATGGGGTCATTGTCTTTTAATATATGTAAATGTATGAATCTAATTTTAGTAAAAGCTGTCTTATGTACGAATCTACCCCCATATAGGGGTACATTCGTTCAAAGGTAGGGGAAAATTCGAACGGTACCTTGGTAGGACAACATTGTACAGACTACACTAGTTAGAAATACAAATCAGTCAAAAAGAGATCAACATTATTTGGTGTATCAGACACATGTACAAGATCAACAAAATCTAAGTAAGTAGTTATTGCACATTGTATTGTATGAAATCAATGGAAAATGTGAATAATTTAGATGTCCTAGCCGTAGTAGCTCCTAGAGATTTCGGGTTAGGGAGCATCAATGTGACATCAGAAATGTCAACGCTATGTATATCCGCAATATTAGGAAACACAAACGAGCACGATTTTCCATTATACTATTAATAAAAACAATTAATACTAATTAAAAACTAATATTCATGTGGGTACATTCATACAGAAAGGGAGCGCCTTTACGCGTACGAATGTAATTGCTGAGTAGGTGTATGAACCTGCCTGAAGGTCCTGAAAGAAAGATTTTATCCACGCATTAATCATTTGTGTACGAATGGTGCCAATCTTCCCATACTGTTATACAAGATTTAAACAACATTAAGGAATTTAGTTACACGGAGTTGCTTTAGAAGGTTATGTAATGAATGTTTGATAACATAGGACTTAGTACTTAGTTAGGACACCTGTACATCTTAGTGGGACGTAATAGTGAACCGAATAATATAGTAATGGTAATCATCGATCTTTTGACCGAGACGTCCAAGTCAACCGTCTAAGCAGACGTGCCAAATTTTATAAGTGAATGCATATATTTTATACAGGATGGAAAACGATCCTCGATTTATTTTATAAACCATACACGAAATCGAAATACTGATATTTAATCCTTAAAGAACTTAACGGGTGCTATCCAATAGTATCAATAATGGTTTATAAAAAACTGGATTTATTCGAAAGTATGATGTTGTCAGCTTCCATACATTTCATAATTTTAAAATAATCGAGTTAGATCACTTAACGTTTCCACGCTGTATATGTATGTTAGTCCACGTATTTCTTAGAAACTAGAAATCTGATTGCAATCATACTTTTTATTGATTTTAATTTCAACTTAGGGAACAGTGCAAGTTTCAATTAAATCGGTATATAAGTTTTTAAGATAACAATATTTAAGATAATAGTTAGGCATTCTAACGTGAAACTTCCTTATACAGCCAATTTGAAACGCGAAAAGTATGTTTTGCTATTTTTAATCAAACATAAAGAGACGAATCACGCAATTTGTAAAGAAAATTAGATAATATTACTGTGTTTTGATTTTCTAAAGTATGTTCGAATGACTATGTAAAAATGTCGACGTTCTGTATGAAGTATGTGTTATTCATACTGTATTAAAGCTGATGTTCTACTTATAACCGCTGTTCGACCATCGACTCAATGAAAATCTAACCATCAGTTAGTTAATCCGTTTTTATTCTTTGTTGACTTTTTTTTGTGGTTTATGTGTTGTCAGTGCTAATCCATTATCGATATTAAGGAATTTGTATGTTTCACGTACAGTATCAGTTATAGTAGAGACGTTCCATTTTCGATTACAAAATAGTCAGTCAGTGACTGTCGGTTGTGTGCGTTAGATTAAAATAGAACATTTAATTAAAATAGATTAATTAAAATAGAACAACTTACTTAAGTATTATCAGAATTCCGTGGCCTACTTATAAATAACTTTGATGAAATGCTACAACAACAAACCAGTAAGACTTTTCCGTTGTTAAATTTATTACACCTACAAAAAACTATAAACACAAAATAATCAACTTACTGACTGATATATCAAATTTATCCCATGAGAGAGTAAAATGGGGGTTGAAAGTATGTGTGGAAATCCAACATTTTTAAAGCATAAAAATTGGTACCTAGATATTGGCCCTCTAACAAAAAAGACGTGTAATAAGATTGACGTGTTTCATCGTTCATCGGGGATGATAAAGAGCAAGGATGAAAATTCAATGAGGACTCCGATATCTTTGTAGATAGGTTTGTAGGTAGGTAATAAACAGGTAAATCTTTCTTTTTTTCAAAACTTCACGTCGACGAAGCCGGTGGAATAAGCTATAGTGAAATTAGTCTGTCTGTCTGTCTGTCTGTGACGTAAACGCTTTTCTGCGTAATTATTGAAGGAACTTTATTCGAGTCAATAATAAACAGAATTACGAAATAAAAATTAAGGTAGTTTTCGAATTTTCAAAGTAGTGTTAATTTCTAAACTTTGGCATATAAAACATTTATTGTTATGATAAACGAACACCGAGAAGCTGTATTTTCAGTTTAATTGACGCGTTAAAAATATATTCTTTCTCTCTCGGTCTCGGTTAGTTACAATTACAAAACTGTAAGTAAAATAGTATAAATAAATAAAAACAATGTTATAAATGATCAACAAAAACAAAAACTGTATTATTTATATGTCCGTATACGTCATCGATATGAAAAAACAAGTATACGTCCGCGGTCCAGTAGCCTCTAGGCAGCTGTCTGAGCAACTACACCGGTGGTGGTCTAGACCTAACGTACGAGGCGAAAGGGGCCGGCGAGAGCGAGGTTATCCGCCCGACAACACTCCTCTTCCAGAAAACAAAAAAAAAATTGTAAAGTGTCGAAGTTTCCCCGCGGGAGCACTCAAAACGGCTCCTTACGTCAAAGGGCAGCTTTCCTAAGAGTATGGTAAGGAGTAGAACGTGAAACGTAAAACTAGTTACGCGTTTTACGCAACTAATAGCACGTTAAGAAACACAATCCGTAGGTCCTTACGTCCTGAACCTGTGGTAACCCCAGAATGGCAGAGACGTGTGCGTTTGACAACTGCCGCACATTCTGGTATGGCTTATCAAGCTACTCCCGCGCCACCTTATAGCTGGCGTCTTCCAACAGGAGATACTATAAGGCTACACGGTTCCCATCCCACGAGGCCAACAGGTATGCCAACTTCCGGGCCGTAGTCAGGACGGAGCGGGCCTCGATCAGGCTGACGATCATATTTCTAAAAGAGGTTTGTTAAGACTCAATTCCCCAGGGGAAGATAAATGAAAAGATAGGTTCGTTAATACAATTTATTTTTAGTTTTATATACAATCACTATTTCACAAATAAATAATTTGAAAGTCTATAATTCCATAATAAATTGCACTAAAATTCAGTTTCCGAATTTATCTGTTTTGCCGTCTTTTTCCTATCTAGACGATGGTATCGTAATTTTCTCTTCAGGTCGACTGTATTGTCGAAAATATCAATTAATCGTAATATGATATAATATTCACCAATTTTCAGCAATCTATGCCATTACCATTCTTTTCAGGTTGAGAAATTAAAAATCAATATGGCGAAAAAAGCCAATCCGCAGAATCAATATAGCAATAATCACCTATCCAAATAAAATGCACTTAGGTACCTGTTGGGAGGGTTTATGGTAGAACCCACAACCTTGACATATTTTATCGAGAAATTCAAACCTTCTCTTATTAAAGCTCGTGCGGTAAGTTCCTCTTGTAATTTACATCTCCTTAGTTTCTGTTTCTCGAAGAACTTGATGCACTCCAAAAAGATTAATTCCAATTTATTTTAGGTAAAAATTGCAAATTTTGTTTTTAACCTCTATCTTCGAGAAAATCTCCAAAAGACTCCCTTTGAATAATTTTCCATCTGTCATCTTTTTAAAAATCAGATTTAAAAGACTGTTGACGTAAATGAGTATGGCATTCCATGCATGTATGGATATAGAATTTTACAATGATTTTGACATAGCACGCAAAAGGGTAATTTAAAGCTAATTACACACTACATATACAAAATAAAATACTTCACTCGCTACATTATCCCCCCTTCCTCGTGAAAATTCGGTTAGACGAATTTTCCGGGCTGTTAGTTTAATAATTTAAAAAACAGAACCGATCCCTAAAAACTTACATCACATACGCATCTAATACTCTAACCTCATCACTCATACTAACCCAACCTAACACGCTAACCTCATATACTTCCTATTCATTCATCCACACACGAAGGGCATAACCGCTAAGGAACCCCATGACCGATCTGTAAGGGACTTGATGTTAATTGTTGTATCTTGGCCAAATGCCTTATTACAACTAGGAATACGATATAAGGCTTATTTAATGAGTTATCCCACCGCTCAAATTTCTGGACAAGGGCTTTTTTAAGGAGTTGTCAATCCGCTCCATATTTTGGACATAAGCTTATTTAATGAGTTGTCATACTGCTCAAGATAAAACCCCGCTATATTAAAATCCTTTAATTATGAGATAAATATTAAGGAGACTGTCTAAAATTGCAAGTTTGAAAGTAGCTAGAAAGTAAAACGAGTAAGAAATTAGATAATTAATAAAGAAAAATTCAGTAAAATAAATTAATTATTTTTATATAATAAGCTACAATAGCTTTTAGAATTAATAATGAGCCAAAGATGTCGTGTTCTTTGGTCTCCATTTAACAACGCAAAAGTCGTATAACCGACCGAAGGAAGGAGTACTACTAAAGAAACTATGTAAAGAAAATTACAATAAATAATGTCGCAGACATCAACAACGAAATTTGTCGTTGTTATAGTAATATTGAGAAAAAATATAAAATAACGTTAAATTACGTTTCAATTACGTGTCAAATAGACAAGAAAAATATACAATATAGAAATTACGTCTCTTGGCGAGAGACAACAAATAACTTTTTTGAGAATTAGATAAAATATTCAGTAAAATAATGCGTCCAATCAACGTTATTGAAAAATTATTATTCGTAGTTAAATATAAATACAAATCAAAGCATCTCTTGCATGCCAATCGAAAGAAAATAAAATTATTTTTCCTCTAAAGGAAATAAAAAATAAAAAAAAAACAACAAAATATTAATAAAGGGCTAAACGTTATTTATATAAAAACTACGGTGTCTTTAAAATGACTTTTTAACTTTGAAAATGTTAGAAGAGGAATATAAATTAAATTAGGTCTAAATGTTATTTTCATAATAACGACGGTGTCGTTCAAATGACTTTTTGAATTTTGAAGTAGGTAAAAGAGGAATATAAATTAAATTACGTCTAAATGTTATTTATAATAACGACGGTGTCGTTCAAATGACTTTTTGAATTTTGAAGAAGGTTAAAGAGAAATATAAATTAAATTAGGTCTAAATGTTATTATTATAATAACGACGGTGTCGTTCAAATGACTTTTTGAATTTTGAAGTCGTGAAAAACAACATATCGTGATATGTAATTTAAAAAACACATCACTAACTCTTAAGTTAGTTGCAAAACAATTAGGAAAGCATATATTAGCTTCATAAACAATAATATATAAAGCAAATGCTTTAAAAACCAATTTCTTTGGTCCATTAAATAAGTAGTTAATTATAATTAAATTGCACAAAATGTGCCCTCAATTTAAGAGGTATCTTCAACATTTAAAATCTTTAATATGGTAAATACCCACATTTTTATCATTTAAGTCCACCAGTTCGTATACTAACGGCGAAACTTTACGTATAACGCGACATTTTACAAATTTCGGAGCTAGCTTAGTGCTGAAATAAGAACTGGCATCACTTAAAACGTGATTGCGTCTCCATACATAATCATTAACATTAAACTCTTTAAAGGTACGACGCAGATTATAATGTTCTGCGTTCTTCTGATGTGCCTTATATAAAGCTAATTCAACCTTGTTAAATATATTAGCAAGAAACCCGGTATGCTCAGCATAAATATCCCTGGGCATAAATACGAAATTGTCGAAGTCCTCGTACTTCGCGAAAATATTACCATCGGTCACTAATTCACGGCCGAAAACTAAAAACGCTGGTGAATAGCCAGTCGTATGATTACAAGACGAATTAATAGCCATTTGTACTTGTGGAATAAATTTGTCCCAAGTTCGGTGATCTTCGCCTACTAAGGCTGCAATAGCCGTAATAATAGTTTTATTATAACGTTCCACAGTATTTACTTGTGGACAGTAACGTGGAGTGTAAAATACTTTTGGAATGTTAAATTTTTCCCAAAGATTTTTACAATCGTGACTGGTAAATTGTGAACCATTGTCCATAATAATTGTTTGGGGTACTCCGTAAATCAAGAACACATCGTTTTCCTAGGTTTTTAATACATTAGCCGCTGTGGCTTTTTTTAAAGGAAAAATTAAACAGTATTTACTGAAACAGCATGTGACAACCAAGATGTTTTGATTCCTATCCCTTGACATTGGTAGAGGACCAACTAAGTCAATGGAGATACATTGAAAAGGTCGTGAACAAATTTTAGGTTTTCCCATGACACCAAATGGGGAATGGTTTTGATGCTTATAAGCCAAGCATGTAGAACAATCAGCTATGTAGTTGGATATCTGACGGAACATTCCTGGCCAATAAAAATCTTTTGATATCTTTTTAAAGGTCTTAAAAGCACCAAAATGTGAGTTTGACGGCTCCGTATGTTTAGCCGCAATAATATTAAGCCTATCGTTAGGATTCGGATCCTCCTTCCACATGTAATCACTATCAGGTTCCGTTTCAACTTTTTTAAGTAATTTCCCGTCCTTAATACAGAAATCTAAACAATCTGATGGATTATTTAAGCAATTGGTACGCTTTTGTTCGTACCAAATCATACTCCGATCAGTATCAATTGGTTCTACGTATTTATGGAAAACATCATCTACGTCAGTCTGTACGTCAGTTGATGTGTTCTCTATTATAGGGGTAGACCGAGATAAAATATCAGGAACAACATTGTCCTTTCCTCTTTTATGCTTTAAAATAAAATTAAAGCAAGACAACCGAATAGTCCATCTGGCTAACCTACCCGTTGGATTAGATAATTATAAAAACCATTTCAATGCAGCATGGTCAGTAAAAATAATAATTTTTTTCCCGTTGTCAAGAAAACAACGCCAATGCTCTAATGCTAGAATAACCGCTAGCGTTTCTCGCTCCGTGGCAGAGTAATTCCGTTGTTGTTTAGATAAAGACTTACTCATGTATGCCACAACAACCTCATTGCCGTCTACCTCCTGAGTAAGCATTGCACCTATGCCAAAACCAGATGCATCACAATGTACACTAAATGGTAGATCATAATTAGGACAAGCTAAAATAGGTGTATTTACAAAATGATTTTTCAAAGTATTAAATGCGTTATCCGCTTCTTTCGTCCATTTAAATCTTGGCGTATTTTTACCCGCAGACGTTAATGAATTAAGAGGACCAGCTACACTACTAAAATTGGGTATAAAACGCCTGTAGTAACTAGCTGTTCCTAAAAAACGACGAACCTCCTTACGCGATTTAGGAGTAGGGATTTCAAGAATGGCTTTCACCTTATCTGGGTCTGTGCGTAGACCACGTTCGTCCACAATGTAACCTAAATATTTTAGCTCATTTTTAAAAAACTTACACTTCTCAAAATTAATAGTTAAACGAGCCTTTGTGAGTTTTTCAAGTACTCGATTTAAAAGCGATATGTGTTCTTCGAAACTCTCGCTAATAATGATAATATCATCTAAATAACAGAATACTTTGTTGTTAAAGTTGGGAGAAAACAAGGAATCCATCAATCTCTGTTGGTAGCAGGACTGTTTGATAACCCGAAGGGTAATCGTTTAAATTGGAAGCTGCCGCGTGTCGGAACGTAAAACGCAGTTTTGTTTCTGTCATCTACGTGTAAAGGAATCTGCCAAAATGCTTTTGCAATATCAATACTGCTTAAATATTTCACATTAGACAAATTATCCAAGATTTCATTAATAAAAGGTAAATTATACGCGTCTTTCCTAGTAATTGAATTTAATTTCCTACTATCCAAACAAAATCTCCATTCGCCATTCTTCTTAGGCGTAACTAAGACTGGAGATAACCATGGGCTCTCGCATGGTTCAATAATGTCCCACTTTATCATTTTATCTACTTCTTCACTAAGTACCCGTTGTCTTTCCGGAGACAGCCTATAATTTCGTTGTTTAATCGGTGCGTGATCACCAGTATCTATTCTATGTGTAACTAGATTAGTTTCACCAATAATGCCAGTTTCCTCAAACGAAATATCTTTAAAATTACTAATAACTCTGTCCGCCGTCTCCTTTTGAAGAGGGGAAAGGTTATTATAAAATTGAATCTTGTTTTCCACTTTAGAAAGTTCAGAAATATTAGATTTTTTAAATTCGTTCTTAACTTGAAAAAGATTAGGTGCCAAATTAAAAGATTTCCAAAAATCTATGCCTAAAATTATTGAAGGGAACAAATCTGGGAAAACAAATGTTTTAATTATATTACATTGTTTATTAAATACCATTGGCAATAAAAAATAGCCAATAGCTTGGTGTACTGCTTTACCAGCAGTCGAAACTTTTATATTCTCATCCCTTAAAAGTGAAAAACCTAGCTTTTGTATGGCTAGATGTGAATTATTCCCTAAAACGCTGATGCAAGAACCTGTGTCTAAAAGACCCATACATTCTGTCTCTTTTATATTTATTTTTAAAAAAGGACGTAAATTATCATTTTCATTTTTAAACAGGACCGAAGTACGAAAGGAATTGAAAAAAATATTGACTTTGCTAAGCCATGACGACCAGTCGTGTAAATCCTGTCTACAACGATTATAATTTATTGTATTTTTAAAGTAATTCTTATTAGAAGATTGATTACAATTAGGGCAATCTATCGTTCTTAAATTCTTAACACCACATCTATAACAGACAATGTTATTAGATGTGCATTTACTAAGTTCGTGTCCATGTACACGGCATCGAACACAAAATGGCGGACGATTTTCATGAACCGCCGCAATTTCCTTTGGCGCTTCGTTATGCACTGGATTAAAACTTTGATTCCTATAAACCGTTGGATTATAATTAGGAGAACTAGATTCCAACTTAACCAAAGGTTTCTGTTTGTAATTTTTAAAAGATTTAAAATTATCAAGGGGTTTCGCTCGAAACTCTTTCTGTCTCCAATTTTCATAATTAATACCTTTTTTATTCGCAAAGGGCGTTTCTGAAGAACTACTAGGTTTCTTATAATCAAAATCAGAAAAAATCACTTCCCCGTTTTCTGGCTCTTTGAAATTCCTATTTTTTTCAAGAAATTGGTCGTATTTCTTGCAAATGTTAATTAAATTGTCAATCGTCATAATATTTGCAGGTATTACAAAAAAAGAATAACATGGTCTAATGTTCCGAAGTAATATTTCTAACTGGTCACTTTCACAAAGCGATTTCTTTAGCCTATTGAACATTTCAACCATTATTGCAACATAAATAACGATATTTTCGTTCTCCCCTTGAGTACGTTTGTATATATAGTTCAATAATTTATAATCGTAGTCGAAACTACCGAAATCTTCAACTAATTTAATACAAAGTTCGTCCCATTTGCTTACCTTTTTTTTAATAAATCTAAACCAATGTAAAGCGTCGTCAGAAAAGAGTTCAAACGCTCTAGCTAACAGTAATTCTTTCTTTATATTCCTAGAAAGCCTAAATTCCTCTAGTTTTTGTAAAAACGACCTAGGGCATGATTTCCCATTATAAATAAATCGTTTCAGCTCAAGTGCAAAGCTTCTATCACAAGAAACGGTGATAAATTTATTTTGTTTAATACCTGTTTCTTCTAAATATTCCCTGCATATTTCTAAATTATTGACGACCTCATTAAATTTTTGAGATACTTGGTTAATTCCCGGTAAACTACAGACTTCTGACCTAATGTCATCAGTTAAATCAGAAATTTCTTGTAATGAATTAAATACTAGTTCAGTAATCTCTAAAATCTTGTTATTCCATAATTTATCCAATTTTTGGAACTCATTTTTAACTGTAGCCAGTTCTGGACCCAAGTTTAACTTATCCGTGATGTCAATACGTAGTAATCTAAAATGTATATGATTTAAAAAAGCTTCCAATCGTTTAATTTTTTCCTTATTAATACCTGTGTCCTCTAACTTTTGTTTTATAAAAGTTAAAGTAGCTTTTACACCTTCAATATCCTCTTTGGGATCTAAAGTTGACTCAAGTACCTCATTAGCTGGTAATTTTTCAACCAACTTTAATATTTGACGCTTCAGACCTATTAAAGATTCTGCTGGTTTCTCAAATCTCACTAAAGTTTCATAGATCAGCTCACTCTTATTGAGCAAGTGATATTTAATAGATTTTTCCATTTTTACTAATTTTGTTTTATAAATATATATATTTTTTAAAATTTCTCACAGACACACACTTCCTTTAAAGAAAATAGTAAAATATTCGTAACGAAGCTTTTACTACTTTACAGTTTCTCTGTAAAAACAATATTAATATAATTGATTCCAAGATGTTATACGTGTAATCCCACTTATGTCAAGTACTGCTTTAGACATAATCGACGAAGATAATCTTGGAAACAACAAAAATAAAATAATTATTAGTAGGGACTTTTTATTTATTAGTTAAATAACGTAGTTTTATAACGTAGTAAAAGAACCCCTCACTTGAGACAAATATAAATAATTAAACGACACAGCTTTTCACTGTCTCCATTTATCCAAAAAAAACAAGAAAAAACGATGTAAACGTGTTTCTCCGAAGTATTTTTTCCTGGTGGACCTATATGAATATTAAACACTATTAATATTAGCAATTCGTACTAATCTGACGATTAGTAAATAAATAAGGTTTTCTTACAACCTTTTAATTGTAAAAACTAGAGACGAAAGAAAAAAAAATAGTTATTAGCCAAACGAGTCCGAAAATCTCATGTAAAACATGAATGTAACGCAGATAGTTGCATTTTTTTTTGAATTTTGAAAAAAATATATAAATTATGTCTATTTATTTTTTTTAAAAAAAAACCTTTTGCGTGAGGTGATCGTATACAGAACTATAAAAAATTGTATTTTTTATCCCGTTGGGCGCCGCTTGTTAAGACTCAATTCCCCAGGGGAAGATAAATGAAAAGATAGGTTCGTTAATACAATTTATTTTTAGTTTTATATACAATCACTATTTCACAAATAAATAATTTGAAAGTCTATAATTCCATAATAAATTGCACTAAAATTCAGTTTCCGAATTTATCTGTTTTGCCGTCTTTTTCCTATCTAGACGATGGTATCGTAATTTTCTCTTCAGGTCGACTGTATTGTCGAAAATATCAATTAATCGTAATATGATATAATATTCACCAATTTTCAGCAATCTATGCCATTACCATTCTTTTCAGGTTGAGAAATTAAAAATCAATATGGCGAAAAAAGCCAATCCGCAGAATCAATATAGCAATAATCACCTATCCAAATAAAATGCACTTAGGTACCTGTTGGGAGGGTTTATGGTAGAACCCACAACCTTGACATATTTTATCGAGAAATTCAAACCTTCTCTTATTAAAGCTCGTGCGGTAAGTTCCTCTTGTAATTTACATCTCCTTAGTTCCTGTTTCTCGAAGAACTTGATGCACTCCAAAAAGATTAATTCCAATTTATTTTAGGTAAAAATTGCAAATTTTGTTTTTAACCTCTATCTTCGAGAAAATCTCCAAAAGACTCCCTTTGAATAATTTTCCATCTGTCATCTTTTTAAAAATCAGATTTAAAAGACTGTTGACGTAAATGAGTATGGCATTCCATGCATGTATGGATATAGAATTTTACAATGATTTTGACATAGCACGCAAAAGGGTAATTTAAAGCTAATTACACACTACATATACAAAATAAAATACTTCACTCGCTACAGGTTCAGTGACTATCCGTTCCTGTAAACCTGGGAACATCCAACACCGGCAGCCTACTCAGTAGTGTCGACGTTCTCATGTTTGGGTTAGCGATCCCCCTATCCCGCTGAGGCCTGACGAGATCGCTTACCGCCTGTCGCAACTCGTCCGCTATCGTCAACATCGGCCAGGATCTTGGCCATGGTCCCCGTCTCTAAGTCCGAGTCAACCAGTTCCCGGTAGGCCTGGCTCAGTACCTGTATCCGGTCATCGAGCTGATCCGACTGCGCAATTACAACCTACTTCCTGTCCGGTCTCCCTATGTTTAGCTTAGCCGCCACTAGCCACCTAAGCACATCTAAAACTCTCACCCTTGGTTTCGACATGGTTAGATTACAATAGCACATAAAAAAAAATCAAAAAAAAATTTAAAAAACTAATTAGCAATACAAACTATTATTGATCCAGAATAATAAAAAAATAAATAAACAACTGGCAAACCCCAAACTGTAATACTATTATTGCGCCCGGAAACCTAATATTCAAAACACAAAAATAAATATGCAAATAAATTATAGCAAATAAACAAAAGAGCGCGGGACCCTCAACTGTTCTAACCGAACGCGTATCTTTTATCGTTAATAATAGAAACCTAACTTAAATTCCTATAATTCAATCAAACAAACTAGCTACTAATCGACGCATAAAGTTAGTCATAGCCCAGAGGTCAGTTAATCAAAATACTGCGTTATGCTACCAGCTAACACGCTCTGAATACCAGTTTGTATGTTTATAATCAACCTTATGTGACCGCCAGTCTCGATGGGAAGGGGTGGCTGTCAGTCTGTTCTGTCGTCGGTCGGTTAGGGGGCCTAGCTAAAGAGTTAGAGGAACAAGTTAAATCTTATATAAAATTAGAGGATATAAGGGCTAAGGGAGTAGATTTAAATAACAGAAAAAAATTAAGTGTCACAAGGGCGTCGTGACGCTATCTCACGTTCCAAACATGACGATATCACCCGCCGGAATGTCCCTTGAACACTTGTCATTTAAATGTTCAATAACTGTACTAAATCTATCACTTAAATCCACCAAATTCGCATCGATACCGCAATTTGGTATTTCCAATCGATCACGAGGATATATGAGTACACGTGTGAAGTCTTCCACGACTATTCTAGAAATAATTTGCACTCCTGCCGTGAGCCGGCGCCCAATCAATGTCGTACCAAGTGAAAGGGCAATGCCTCATCGCTTATCTTTACCGAGATTTAGTTGAGTTTAGATTAAATTTTTTTTTTATTTATCAATTTATTCCATGAATGATTATTTTTATTATTTATTTTGGCGAGTTGCTTGAACTGATATTGGACTGGACTATAGTGAAATAATTAGATTGTACAGACACACAGACAAATAAATGGATGAATTTCCGTTCGCCAAAATGAGGTCATGCCTTTTTAAATGTGCCACGGCAGGAACCTCGTCTCTTTGTTGATTCCGAAAAGCAACACAGGGTTTTATGACTATTTCTTACTCAGTCACTGATGTCTAAGTTTTATTATAACACATCGAAACTATTATTGCATTAAATATCCTTTAACAATAGCGTTGTTATCACAACAGGCACGGGTTATATTTATAACTGAAAAGGGTTTTCATACAGTAATCTACAGATTTATTATCTCGGTCGTGTTAAGAGGGCGATATAGGCCAGAAAGCTAATTTCTGTAATTCTAACGTTGTGTATGTAAATGTACTATAAATCATTATATAATGTCATATACATTACTATGAGATATATATTTTTTAATTAATTTTTTTTTAATTAGTTATATACTTCTTAAGTAATTTATACCGTAATGACGCCTTGAAACTTTTAATTTTTTGTATGGAATTTAACGTTATTACCGTTTTGTAGTCAAATTTATTGACTTTTTGCTACAACTTAGAGTCAGTGCACTAGGTAATTAGCTATTCTAATTATTTAACCAATTTTCATTACAAACAAATGCGCAACACGCTTTAAAAATTTACACAAGTGTTGAAACAATGGTCACTTCCAGATTTTTTATTGCATTAAATACAATAAATAAAAATCATTAAGTAAAGTATTGCACGAGACAAAAGCCAGTTTTATAACATATATATTTTTCAATCCCTTAAATGCCATAGTTTAGCCACAAAATTTGCACAAAAACGGCGCATTTTCACCACCTAGCCTATACCGCAGCCTTAACCAGCTGTCCTTTATGCCTCTATGGGAGAGCACTTTGTACCCTGGGTACAAAGCTTACAAAACTTTATTATTTATAAACTTAACTATTTTCACTAGCTATACTTAGCCATTGTAGTTAATTTTTAAGTATGTTTACTAAATTGTATTTATTTCTCTAAAGCATTAGCAAAAACTGCAACATATCTGTTTGTAGATATGCATGCATATGGGTATTGAAATATAATAATAATACATGTATAACTACATTAAATGTTATTGTGATAGATATTATTACTTAAACTTAATATTAATTCATTATATGTACCTTAGAGTGTGTTCTACATAATAACTGAATGCCTGAATTATATTATGCTTCTACTTATGTACCTGCTTGTATTGTCTCCCTTCTTGTACTCTCTCATTTTTAACTGGTGGATAATTTTTTTTAGTTATTTTTTATTTAATATTAATCTAGTTATGATAAGTGTAGAAACTTGTTTACGTGGTAGTTGCTGCTAATAATTAAGAGACCTCACTTAACTCATATCTAGATGTGAACAAATTTCAACAGTATTGTAATACAATAGATAAATTAACCCTTCAGAAATCTAATAACTTCTTTCTTGAAAAACCTCATACTGTAGGGACAACCTAAGCGTTCGCGGGATGAAGTTTCTCTGAAACCGCACTGTACGTGACCATTTTGGTTCTAAAGTGTGAGAATGAATTCTCGAACAATTCCTCAGAACGCAACCAATGGGTTGTTACAAATGGTAGAACACACACAGGAAGGCAAAGTGCCACCTCAGACTTAGGGGCTCAATACAGCAAGTGAGTTTGGAATGGTCGACAATTCTCACACCCCGTAGTTGAACCGAGTCAAAAGGGCCAAGCTGGAATTCGTCTGCACCCACCCAGTGATGGCAGCAGTAGGCCATATGGGGCCGGTCTTGCGACTTGTAAAGCAACAACCTTTGCTCCGACATGAAGTACTGCTTCGCTCTATTGAGTGCACTAAGTTTTTTGGACGCCAGCTCCCGTGCAAGGATGCTTGGACGACCCGTGTAATAAGCGTCTCCAGTACTGTCATCTGCATAGTCATGTATGTTTTTGATGTTCAACATGTCATTGATATGAAGAAACAGCGTAGGAGACAGCGCAGAGCCTTGCAGGACACCAGCATTAATGTCCATGCTATCAGAGCAACTACTGTCATCTACGGCTTGTATGCGTCTGCCGGACAAAATGCTAGCCACCCATTTGCACAAACCCTCGGGCACTCCGTAAGATGGCAACTTCAATAGAAGACCCCGGTTCCAGACCCGATCGAACGCCTTCGCTATGTCCAGGCTACGTGCCAATGCCTCTTTCTGACTCTCAATGGCTAGTGCCCATCGGTGTATGGGATACACTAGAAGGTCACCAGTCAAGCGACCGTTGCGAAAGTCATATTGACGGTCACTGACAAGGTCGTGTTCTTCTAGGTATCTTAGAAGCTGTGTGTTGATAACACACTCCATCACTTTGGATTTGGTTTTAATTAGTACCACTCATACTGTATCATATCTCCACGCAATACTTCTAAATTATTTGTGTTTTTATTTGGATTGCTCACAACTAATATTTATAATATAATGTAAAAGAACGAGGAAATCTAGCTTACTCTAACGGGGGTTAGAGTAAATCTATCTTTTAAACAATACATAAATATTTCGACGGATAAGCACCGATAAATTAGCTATCACTGTTACCTAACCTGAGAGTTCTCATATTGTAGATAAACATTTATGTTTTTGTCTTGAGACTAGGTGTTTTCTATATATAATATGTACTAGCGGTCCCGGCGAACGTTGTTTCGCTGCCGTCCCTCTGTAACCCGGCTACGTTGGTTTTTACCTAAAGTGCCCGAGTCCGGCTCGCACTTGACAGATCGAGATAAACCCTATCCTATCTTTTAAGTTGGATCAAATAACAGATAGCTGACCCGGAGAACGTTGTTACTCTTCTTTAAAACAACTGGCGCGCCAGCTATTTTGAAAGGGTTGTACTAATTCAAAAACCCCAGCGTAAGCTTGACCAATTTTTATTTCTCAAAAACCTTCCCCGGCTGTGTGCACAACCAGTTACCAAAATTTCATTACAAAAGGTTAACATAGCACCAACTATCTATTATTGCAGTTAACAGATATCGCCATCTGTTAGAATCGTTTGGAGCTAACAGATAATTGTGACACGTTATACTATTAAATTGAAGCTTATATGAAACGTTTGTATTTTTAACATAGCGCCATCTATTGAAGAATCGTTTGGAGCTAACAGATAATAGACAAATTATTTGCAATAAAATAATATTGCGACTATAAATTGAGATGTAAGCTATCCTATCTTTTAAGTTGGATCAAATAACAGATAGTTACGAAGTTTTATCAAAATCGGTTTAGTAGTTTATAAGTCCATCGCGGACAAACAACGTGACACGTAATTTTTATATATATAGATGTATTTGTATCCGTTGTCTAGTATCCATAATATGAGCTTTGCTTAGTTTGGACCAGCTGGCGCTATGGATTATGTCAAAAAAACAATTTATTTATTATTATAGACTAAGCGTGATTTCGATAGACGCAGGTATGGAACAGGTATTACAGAATAATGTGCTTATACTGGTAATACCAGGAAAGGGGCGAAGCCCTAGTGTTTTACTTATTACAACTATCCTGTACATTTCTGTATATTATTACCCTTTGATTAGTAACATTAAAGTTATTACGTACCTATAAAGAAGGTAGATAATAAGCTCATGTTTATATTACCCTTTCTACGTTTTCCCTGTTTTGGTCATTTGAATTCTGGTCCAAAGCGATCCACATAGATGACACTCACACACTAAAAACACTTTGATCCTTCCTTTGTCAAGATTACCTTTAAAATACCTTTCAGTAGATATCTCTCATATGTGTATTTATTTTTAAGTTTGAAAATAGTATACTATGCCTATATGTTTACTTTTTTTAATCCAAAGTCCAAAAAATTGCCTCTTTTTAATGACATCTTCAGACGTGTGCTAAAGAAATCATAACATTTGATTGATTTGGAAGAGGAAAATGGGGATTACGATACCTACTCGCTTCTTGGTTGGGGCTTATAACAGTTAAAAAAATTAGCATATATTTTTCAGTACCTACATACAATACAATATAATTTTTATGTAGATATGTATATACCCCGCAATTTCCCGTTCTCTGAACGGAGAAGACGAATTTCCTTTTCAAACGACTGGGCCTGTACCAGTCGAACACAGGTGAGGAGGGCATCCTGACACTCTTCAGGAGACAAGACTTAAGACGTTCCTGGCTGTGACCTGTTCCTTAAGTTGTGGAGCAACCTTATCGTCCAGCTGGTGACACCAACGAGCTTGTTGAGAGAACTGAACCGATAAGCAAGCACGTCGGTAAAGTGTTCACAGTCTGCTCAACAACAAAGACTCTTAACCCTGGCAGAGGGTCAACAAACTCCACAACTATATGAGGCCTAGTATCTTCAGGAAAGGCCAGCCAATCAGGACCCCACCAGAGCAGGTGATTAATAACTTGCGAGGCAATCAGGCCCCGTGAAGCGCAATCTGAGGGATTCAAGGACCCTGGCACGTGACGCCAATCCAGACTGTTTGGGAGACACGATTGGCCACGAAGGTCTCTAGGGCATGAAGGGACGATTTGGCTGTCTGTCCATGCCGTGACGGAGTCAAATTGGATCCATTGGCCCAAGGTGGAGAAGACATGGTTAAGGAGTCGAGTCAACAATGCAGCTTCTGATAACTCCAGCTTGGGGATCGTCAACTTGGTCCGCAAAGGTGAAATCTTACTCTTTGCGACCACCAGACTGACGCGAACATGACTGTTGCTGTCAACGGTGCGGAGATAAACGACAACCGCATAACCGGATTCCGACGCGTCAGAGAACCCGTGAAGACTGGTCCGATAACGACCTGGGGGTAAGATCGACCGAGGCACGAAGCCATGTTGAAGGTCCGAAAGTGTCTCATAAAAACGTACCCAATGAGACAACAAGTCTCCAGTCGACGGGGTATCCCAGTCGAGACTAGAAATCCAAAGCTCCTGTAGGAAACATTTGGCCCAAAAGACTACAGGAGCCACCCAACCATTAGGGTCAAAGACCCGCGCTAGTGTGGACAGAACTAGCCTTTTAGTCCACCTCTTCATTGTGTCTGACGGTGCAACCGAGTAGGTGAATATATCGTGATCTGGTCGATTTTAAACTCCGAGGACCGCGATGGAGTCAGGAATCTCAGGATTCTCGGGGCTCCTGCTGATGTTCTGACGGCAAGTGTTCCAAGACGGCAGGTGAATTGGCAATCCATTTCCTCAATTCATAACCACCTGCCCGTAACAAGCCGATTAGCTCATTCCTCAGGACTAACGCCTCCTCCACAGACAAAGCACCCGTACAAATATCGTCTACGTAAGTGTCAGAAGGGAAGACAGTAGCTGCGCGCGGGAAATTCAGACGCTCACGATCAGCCAAATGTAGCAACGAGCGAATTGCTATAAACGGGCTCAAAATATCCCTCAGGACAACAGCTCCTAGTTCATATCGCATACTAGGTTGAAGCAAGGAGGAAAAGTAGCCACGACGTTATCTACCCGTAAACCCCCTACTCCGGAAATCCCATGACTCCGCGAACTTACCGATAAGCGTAGATGCTTCACGAGCCACAGCGACATAAGAAACCTCTGAGCGCCTGAGTCCAAAATGAGTAGACTAGAACCTGCGTTGTGACATGTGGTGGAGAGACTGGTGACGGCTGCCACGAGTCAACGGGCGTTGGCCCGACCCGAGAGCCGTACTTGGCCCCGGGGCTCCTGTGGCACATAATGCCCCTCGCTTGAACACGTATAAACATACGGGTCCCACCAGCGGCGCGCGATAGCCACCCGATCCCGCCCTCAACTCGCGAGTAACGCGAGGACGCTCCGCAATAGGCAGGGGCAGAGGCTCATAATCTGCGAAATGTGCCCGTTTCGCAATACCTACCTTAGCGGAAGGGGCACGTGAGGGTGATGACCGACGACGCGTTCACCGCTAAGAAAACTCCATTCACTGTAGTCCCACAATTCCAGGACACTCCCCTCTACATCTCCAAGAGCATTGGGATCCTTGGTGTCGACATCTCCAGCGATATTCAGTTCCGAGATCATTTACAAGATAAGGTGAAGCTGGCGTTCAAAAAACTTGGTGTACTCAACAGACCGAAGCAGTACTGCACGTCGGGGCAAAGGTTTTTACGTTACAAGTCGCAAGTTCGGCCCCATATAGAGTACTGCTGCCATCTCTGGGCGGGTGCACCCGAATACCAGCTTGGCCCTTTTGACTCGGTTCAACGACGGGCTGTGAGAATTGTCGACGATTCCAAACTCACTTGCGGTATAGAGCCCTAAAGTCTGAGGAGAGACTTTGCCTCCCTGTGTGTGTTCTACCGCTTGTACAATGGCTTGTGTTCTGAGGAATTGTTCGAAATGATGCCCACGGCTACTTTCTACCATCGCACCGCTCGCCATCGGCAGGGAATTCATTTTCACACTTTAGAACCTAAACGGTCGCGTACAGTGCGGTTTGAGAGAAACTTCTTCCTGCGAACACTTAAGATGTGGAATGAGCTCCCTGCTAAGGTTTTCTGCAAGGACTACAGTATGGAGTTCTTTAAGAAAGAAGTTATTAGATATCTGAAGGGTCGGCAACGCGCAAGTGATACCCCAGGTGTTGCAAGCGTCCATAGGCTATGGTGACCGCTTACCATCAGGCGGACCGTAAGCTTGTTTGCCACCTAAGTGATTTAAAAAAAAAAAAAACGATCATCCCGTGGGCTCGCCCGCGTTGAGCGGGGCGGGGAAGGACAATGTCGTACTGGGGACGGGGAAGATTGGGTTCGATTCAGCGGCGACGAACCCCCGCCCGTGCGAGCCGTAGACACGTGCCATCCAATGACCATCCTCTCGGATGGGCATACATAAGTCGTGGTGGTGACCCCCACCACACTTTAAACAAGGTCGCGGCTGTCGACAGTCCTTGGCTAGGTGCTCCCCTAAACAATAATAACATAGGCCTAGCCTACGGGTCAGAAATCGTTTTCGGGCCACCCCAGATTCGCTGAACTGGTGGCAATCACGAATGGTGTGTTCCGGTTCGTAATACACCCCACACCGTTCAGTCCATTCTACTGCCAAAATTCTGGGGGGCCGAAACGACCCAGTACCTCGCGATGTCCTGGGACGAGGTTGTTGACGGGGTCCAGACGGGGTTGTTGACAGGGTCCAGACGGGGCCAAAAATCGAAACGGTCCCGATTGTGACTCGGCGGGTAAATTCTCGAGCTTCCTACTCTGATCCTCCAAAAACGACACTAAAGTGTCAACAGTAGGTATGTGTGACGCCGAGTCACCTCCGTGCGACTGTTCGAAACGTGCTCTGACTTCATTGGGCAATTTGTTTAAAGCAATATGCAGCAATAAAAATGACCACTCGGTTACAGGGAATTTTAGGCCCCTGAATGCATTTGTCGCCACCAAAATAGGGTTAAGTAGGTTCGACCGCAGCTGGTTAACCGATGACAGATGAGGAATACCTAAAATGGCAGCTACATGTGTATCCGCAATGCGACGGTTATTTTGGTACCGCTTCACTAATAACTCCCTGGCAATATTATAATTGACATCAGTGATGTCCAAATGTTTCACTAAACCCAGAGGCTCATCCCTGATAGACATTAGAAGGTGACTTAATTTTTGTGAGTCAGATAAGTCAGTCCGTCAGTGTACAATACTATCAAAAAGTGTGATAAAATTAGTCCACTCATCCGATGATCCGCTAAAATGAGGAATATCCAAAGTTGGCAACCGTTCGTTGCATTTTTGTTTCGAAACCTTCTTACTTGCCGGTTGCGGGCTAGTCTCTAATGTCGACACAGCCTCGTTAACGTCGTCCACTACTGACATACAACAGTCATAATCAGAATTTATTTATATAATTGTAAGATGGTAGTCCAGGTGCGCTAAATTCATTCGTATCTCTTGTATTTCAAATCAAAATCTTTTTTATTCAAATGGGTAACTAAGAACACTTTCGAATCGTCAAGTAAATTAATTACAACTAGCTTTACAAACTAATTACAATACTGTTTTATTGCGTGCGTCCAATAGGTAATCTTTGTAAAATCACAAACGAAACATAACATAATATCAACTAAAAATACATGTTTTGTATTAAAACACTTAATAAACAAGATTTACAATGTAAATAGTTTGATTTAAAAAAAAACAATCAAAATTTAGGTTATATTTCAATTGCCTATTGTTTTTAGATTGCATAGTGCCCCCCTATGCATGTGATACGTTAAAAGTCTTCAATTATTCTGTGACGGGATTTA
Source organism: Apoda limacodes (assembly GCA_946406115.1). NCBI lineage: Eukaryota > Metazoa > Arthropoda > Insecta > Lepidoptera > Limacodidae > Apoda > Apoda limacodes. Next base: position 19,586,814 of record OX291559.1, read on the forward strand.
AAGTAATCCCGAGAAAAATATATTCATATTACATATAATATTACTGTTCGGGAAAGATTTATTAGGTTGGAACGGCGTGACAAGTTTAATAGGATTGTGTGTCGCGCCTACTCTGTTTAGACCAACGCCACGGTTGCAGTCATTATCTTTGATTCCAGAATTCGAATAGCTCCATACGCTAATAAACTCCCTGCAGAGAGAAGTCGCCGCTATCGATAGGCGAAGAAAGCATGTTACAGGTAGTCCAAAATATAGCTTAGCCAGATTTTTAGGTTGCCGTACCCAAAGGGCGTCAATATAGCCCTATTACTAAGCCACTACTGTCAGTCTGTCTGCGTGTCTGGCTGTCCGTCTGCTTGTTTGTCTGACTGTTTGTCTGACTGTCCAACTTTTCTTCTTCTTTTTATATAAAAACGGTACCTACTACATTATACAATAGAATCTTCAAACTTTAAACGATTATAGTAATCCGATCATGTGTGAATCGGGCTAATGCATTCTTATGCATAAACCAGTTACCAAAAAACGTCACCTCAAACCTATTCGAGAAAAAAAGATTTGATGATGATTTGGTCTTTTAAAATGACTTTTAAACGTGAAAAGTCATAAAATTTAAAGCAATAATAGCCCATATCGATAAAAACCATGTGTACCACAATTACACTACACTCTTTTTTTTTCTGAACGAACTATGCAGTTGGCTGTTGTAGCCATTATTGCTTCACCGGACTTTTGGGGCGAGAGTCTGAAGGATAGTAACAAACAATAGTTTTTCGACCGTGCCGTGGTCGGTCGGGGGGATAGTAGCTAGTGGATTGCACAATTAATCGGTTCGGGTAACACCATAATCGAATTTCCCATAAGGTCTATACACTTAAATAATATAATATATAATAATCATTTATCTACAACAGGCAATATAAAAATCTATAATCCTCATTCTCAGTTAAAGCGTAAGTGGATTGCCGCAAATATCGTAAATCGCGTGCACAATGTAGCAGACAGTTGGTTAATGATTCGGAATAATAGATATATACTGAACTTGTTGGTAATCCAGCGCCGGATATGTGTGTAAATATGCGTTCAAAAATGTGCACACATATCTGGCATCGGTATTAAAAATAATCTTAACAATAGGTTAACCCATGTAAAGTAACATGTATTTAAGTCAGAAAAAGGAGGCATTTTTCTTTCACTTTGTAAAAAAAAACAATGGTGTGACCAGTTTTTTGTGCCAGGGATAGTTTGAGTGACTGAGAAGGATATAGATACATTTTATCCGAACCAAGAGTTTCCAATTGTACCACTCGCCATCGGCAAAAAATAAATGGTCACTTACAAAGCGGTTTCAGAGGAACCTCCTCCAACAAACGCCTAGGTTGTGAAATAAGCTCCCAGCTTAGGTTTTCTCAAGTTACTACCGTATAAAGTTTTTCAAGAGAGAGTTATTATACTTTTGAAGGGTCGGCAACGCGCGAATGATGTCCCTGATGTTGCAAGCGTCTAGAGCCTGCGGTGACCGCTTAACATCAGGCGAAGGGTTCCCTTGTTTGCCACCTTATTTGGGTCAGAAGGAGATGTAAGGATAACGAAGGACAAAGAATAATTGAGAATAAATTTTTCTGCAGGGTTATCTGAAAGGTTAATCTAATATACAATAAGATTTATTGGAAACCTGTGCCCTATTATAGAAACTGTGTTATAGTTCCAACTAATGCATTTTAATTATAATATTATTTCTAGTTAAGGTATGTGATATTTTTATGGCAAGAACTCTGCAAACACATTTAAAATCAAAAGTCTTTCTACATCTATGTTCCAAATCGTTTCGATGCAAAAATATAATAATCTGTGGCAACGAGTCACAGATTACAAAATACTCGTATGAAAAGTGCCTACGAAATTTGGAAATATTTGGAATTCGAAATGAAACAATTACTGCAATTTGGAAATTAAAATCTAGTGCAATTTAAGGTAAACAACTGCATAAGGTTCATTGTAATTTGGAAGTAAATAAAAACATTTTTAGTTCATCGTCATTGTTTTATGAATGTAATATACAATACAATAACTTTACCCCTGGTAAAGCCCCCTATAAATATATGTATCTTCGGTAATTTTTTACTTCTCTGCAACACAACAATCTTACATGAAAAAAATTGTAATGGACAGGGAAAAATCCCTTTATACACAGATGATATTCAGAAATTGGTGCAAAACGTTAATTTTACCTTAAAAAAATATTTAACGTAATATTTTACACCATTCAAATACACCATTACAGAACGTAAACAAAAGATTTAGACCAATTCAGACAAATGAATAACAGGAAACAACAATTATTTTTTTTATGAAAATATTGCCAGCCTAAAAAAATACTCCCAAATACTGACGCTAGATTGAGTTCCGAATATTTTTGTGGTTACCTATTTCAATGCGCGGCCGCACAATTTTAGGGATGTGAAATGAGAAGGAGAGAGCATTGATATTTTTCCCTTCCTGAAGTAATAAATAGTTAATATAAAATACTAATTTAAAATTTGGATTTACTACTTCAGCATTTTTATTGATGTACATAAAACCATAAGGCAAAAATACGTCCAAAACCTGGCAAAGTTAATAACCGTTCGTAAATAAAGTCATAAAAAACACTAATTTTAATGTGCTCCGCTTCGTTTTACGCGCCAGTTTTCAAGTTTACAAGTGGGACGCCCTGACTACATTAAATAAGTACAAGTTCTTGCTGGCGTTCGCCGGCCGCTGCCGCGGCACGCTCCGCTCGGCTTCGCGCGCTAACTTTCATGTGCTCCACTTGGTTTTATGCGCGAGTTTTCAAATTTACAAGTGGGACGCCCTGACTACATTAAATAAGTACAAGTTCTTTCTGGCGCTCGCCGGCCGCTGCCGCCGCACGCTCCGCTCGGCTTCGCGCGCTAACTTTCATGTGCTCCACTTGGTTTTATGCGCCAGTTTTCAAGTTTACAAGTTGGACGCCCTGACTACATAAAATAAGTACAAGTTCTTTCTGGCGCTCGCCGGCCGCTGCCGCGGCTCGCTTCGCTCGGCTTCGCGCGCTTACTTTCATGTGCTCCGCTTCGTTTAATGCGCGAGTTTTTCAAGTTTAAAAGTAGGACGCCCTGATTACATTAAATAAGTACAAGTTCTTTCTGGCGTTCGCCGGCCGCTGCCGCGGCACGCTCCGCTCGGCTTCGCGCGCTAACTTTCAAGTGCTCCACTTGGTTTTATGCGCGAGTTTTCAAATTTACAAGTGGGACGCCCTGACTACATTAAATAAGTACAAGTTCTTTCTGGCGCTCGCCGGCCGCTGCCACGGCTCGCTTCGCTCGGCTTCGCGCGCTTACTTTCATGTGCTCCGCTTCGTTTTACGCGCCAGTTTTCAAGTTTACAAGTGGGACGCCCTGACTACATTAAATAAGTACAAGTTCTTTCTGGCGTTCGCGGGCCGCTGCCGCGGCACGCTCTGCTCGGCTTCGCGCGCTAACTTTCATGTGCTCCACTTGGTTTTATGCGCAAGTTTTCAAATTTACAAGTGGGACGCCCTGACTACATTAAATAAGTACAAGTTCTTTCTGGCGCTCGCCGGCCGCTGCCGCGGCACGCTCCGCTCGGCTTCGCGCGCTAACTTTCATGTGCTCCGCTTCGTTTTATGCACCAGTTTGAAAGTTTACAAGTTGGACGCCCTGATTACATTAAATAAGTACAAGTTCTTTCTGGCGTTCGCCGGCCGCTGCCGCGGCACGCTCCGCTCGGCTTCGCGCGCTAACTTTCATGTGCTCCACTTGGTTTTATGCGCGAGTTTTCAAATTTACAAGTGGGACGCCCTGACTACATTAAATAAGTACAAGTTCTTTCTGGCGCTCGCCGGCCGCTGCCGCGGCTCGCTTCGCTCGGCTTCGCGCGCTTACTTTCATGTGCTCCGCTTCGTTTTACGCGCCAGTTTTCAAGTTTACAAGTGGGACGCCCTGACTACATTAAATAAGTACAAGTTCTTTCTGGCGTTCGCCGGCCGCTGCCGCGGCACGCTCCGCTCGGCTTCGCGCGCTAACTTTCATGTGCTCCACTTGGTTTTATGCGCCAGTTTTCAAGTTTACAAGTGGGACGCCCTGACTACATTAAATAAGTACAAGTTCTTTCTGGCGTTCGCGGGCCGCTGCCGCGGCACGCTCCGCTCGGCTTCGCGCGCTAACTTTCATGTGCTCCACTTGGTTTTATGCGCGAGTTTTCAAATTTACAAGTGGGACGCCCTGACTACATTAAATAAGTACAAGTTCTTTCTGGCGTTCGCGGGCCGCTGCCGCGGCACGCTCCGCTCGGCTTCGCGCGCTAACTTTCATGTGCTCCACTTGGTTTTATGCGCGAGTTTTCAAATTTACAAGTAGGACGCCCTGACTACATTAAATAAGTACAAGTTCTTTCTGGCGCTCGCCGGCCGCTGCCGCGGCACGCTCCGCTCGGCTTCGCGCGCTAACTTTCTTGTGCTCCGCTTCGTTTTATGCACCAGTTTTAAAGTTTACAAGTTGGACGCCCTGATTACATTAAATAAGTACAAGTTCTTTCTGGCGTTCGCCGGCCGCTGCCGCGGCACGCTCCGCTCGGCTTCGCGCGCTAACTTTCATGTGCTCCACTTGGTTTTATGCGCGAGTTTTCAAATTTACAAGTGGGACGCCCTGACTACATTAAATAAGTACAAGTTCTTTCTGGCGCTCGCCGGCCGCTGCCACGGCTCGCTTCGCTCGGCTTCGCGCGCTTACTTTCATGTGCTCCGCTTCGTTTTACGCGCCAGTTTTCAAGTTTACAAGTGGGACGCCCTGACTACATTAAATAAGTACAAGTTGTTTCTGGCGTTCGCGGGCCGCTGCCGCGGCACGCTCTGCTCGGCTTCGCGCGCTAACTTTCATGTGCTCCACTTGGTTTTATGCGCGAGTTTTCAAATTTACAAGTGGGACGCCCTGACTACATTAAATAAGTACAAGTTCTTTCTGGCGTTCGCCGGCCGCTGCCGCGGCACGCTCCGCTCGGCTTCGCGCGCTAACTTTCATGTGCTCCACTTGGTTTTATGCGCCAGTTTTCAAGTTTACAAGTGGGACGCCCTGACTACATTAAATAAGTACAAGTTCTTTCTGGCGTTCGCGGGCCGCTGCCGCGGCACGCTCCGCTCGGCTTCGCGCGCTAACTTTCATGTGCTCCACTTGGTTTTATGCGCGAGTTTTCAAATTTACAAGTGGGACGCCCTGACTACATTAAATAAGTACAAGTTGTTTCTGGCGTTCGCGGGCCGCTGCCGCGGCACGCTCTGCTCGGCTTCGCGCGCTAACTTTCATGTGCTCCACTTGGTTTTATGCGCGAGTTTTCAAATTTACAAGTAGGACGCCCTGACTACATTAAATAAGTACAAGTTCTTTCTGGCGCTCGCCGGCCGCTGCCGCGGCACGCTCCGCTCGGCTTCGCGCGCTAACTTTTATGTGCTCCGCTTCGTTTTATGCACCAGTTTTAAAGTTTACAAGTTGGACGCCCTGATTACATTAAATAAGTACAAGTTCTTTCTGGCGTTCGCCGGCCGCTGCCGCGGCACGCTCCGCTCGGCTTCGCGCGCTAACTTTCATGTGCTCCACTTGGTTTTATGCGCGAGTTTTCAAATTTACAAGTGGGACGCCCTGACTACATTAAATAAGTACAAGTTCTTTATGGCGCTCGCCGGCCGCTGCCACGGCTCGCTTCGCTCGGCTTCGCGCGCTTACTTTCATGTGCTCCGCTTCGTTTTACGCGCCAGTTTTCAAGTTTACAAGTGGGACGCCCTGACTACATTAAATAAGTACAAGTTGTTTCTGGCGTTCGCGGGCCGCTGCCGCGGCACGCTCTGCTCGGCTTCGCGCGCTAACTTTCATGTGCTCCACTTGGTTTTATGCGCGAGTTTTCAAATTTACAAGTGGGACGCCCTGACTACATTAAATAAGTACAATTTCTTTCTGGCGCTCGCCGGCCGCTGCCGCGGCACGCTCCGCTCGGCTTCGCGCGCTAACTTTCATGTGCTCCGCTTCGTTTTATGCACCAGTTTTAAAGTTTACAAGTTGGACGCCCTGATTACATTAAATAAGTACAAGTTCTTTCTGGCGTTCGCCGGCCGCTGCCGCGGCACGCTCCGCTCGGCTTCGCGCGCTAACTTTCATGTGCTCCACTTGGTTTTATGCGCGAGTTTTCAAATTTACAAGTGGGACGCCCTGACTACATTAAATAAGTACAAGTTCTTTCTGGCGCTCGCCGGCCGCTGCCGCGGCTCGCTTCGCTCGGCTTCGCGCGCTTACTTTCATGTGTTCCGCTTCGTTTTACGCGCCAGTTTTCAAGTTTACAAGTGGGACGCCCTGACTACATTAAATAAGTACAAGTTCTTTCTGGCGTTCGCCGGCCGCTGCCGCGGCACGCTCCGCTCGGCTTCGCGCGCTAACTTTCATGTGCTCCACTTGGTTTTATGCGCCAGTTTTCAAGTTTACAAGTGGGACGCCCTGACTACATTAAATAAGTACAAGTTCTTTCTGGCGTTCGCGGGCCGCTACCGCGGCACGCTCCGCTCGGCTTCGCGCGCTAACTTTCATGTGCTCCACTTGGTTTTATGCGCGAGTTTTCAAATTTACAAGTGGGACGCCCTGACTACATTAAATAAGTACAAGTTCTTTCTGGCGCTCGCCGGCCGCTGCCACGGCTCGCTTCGCTCGGCTTCGCGCGCTTACTTTCATGTGCTCCGCTTCGTTTTACGCGCCAGTTTTCAAGTTTACAAGTGGGACGCCCTGACTACATTAAATAAGTACAAGTTGTTTCTGGCGTTCGCGGGCCGCTGCCGCGGCACGCTCTGCTCGGCTTCGCGCGCTAACTTTCATGTGCTCCACTTGGTTTTATGCGCGAGTTTTCAAATTTACAAGTGGGACGCCCTGACTACATTAAATAAGTACAATTTCTTTCTGGCGTTCGCCGGCCGCTGCCGCGGCACGCTCCGCTCGGCTTCGCGCGCTAACTTTCATGTGCTCCACTTGGTTTTATGCGCGAGTTTTCAAATTTACAAGTGGGACGCCCTGACTACATTAAATAAGTACAAGTTCTTTCTGGCGCTCGCCGGCCGCTGCCACGGCTCGCTTCGCTCGGCTTCGCGCGCTTACTTTCATGTGCTCCGCTTCGTTTTACGCGCCAGTTTTCAAGTTTACAAGTGGGACGCCCTGACTACATTAAATAAGTACAAGTTGTTTCTGGCGTTCGCGGGCCGCTGCCGCGGCACGCTCTGCTCGGCTTCGCGCGCTAACTTTCATGTGCTCCACTTGGTTTTATGCGCGAGTTTTCAAATTTACAAGTGGGACGCCCTGACTACATTAAATAAGTACAATTTCTTTCTGGCGCTCGCCGGCCGCTGCCGCGGCACGCTCCGCTCGGCTTCGCGCGCTAACTTTCATGTGCTCCGCTTCGTTTTATGCACCAGTTTTAAAGTTTACAAGTTGGACGCCCTGATTACATTAAATAAGTACAAGTTCTTTCTGGCGTTCGCCGGCCGCTGCCGCGGCACGCTCCGCTCGGCTTCGCGCGCTAACTTTCATGTGCTCCACTTGGTTTTATGCGCCAGTTTTCAAGTTTACAAGTGGGACGCCCTGACTACATTAAATAAGTACAAGTTCTTTCTGGCGTTCGCGGGCCGCTACCGCGGCACGCTCCGCTCGGCTTCGCGCGCTAACTTTCATGTGCTCCACTTGGTTTTATGCGCGAGTTTTCAAATTTACAAGTGGGACGCCCTGACTACATTAAATAAGTACAAGTTCTTTCTGGCGCTCGCCGGCCGCTGCCACGGCTCGCTTCGCTCGGCTTCGCGCGCTTACTTTCATGTGCTCCGCTTCGTTTTACGCGCCAGTTTTCAAGTTTACAAGTGGGACGCCCTGACTACATTAAATAAGTACAAGTTGTTTCTGGCGTTCGCGGGCCGCTGCCGCGGCACGCTCTGCTCGGCTTCGCGCGCTAACTTTCATGTGCTCCACTTGGTTTTATGCGCGAGTTTTCAAATTTACAAGTGGGACGCCCTGACTACATTAAATAAGTACAATTTCTTTCTGGCGTTCGCCGGCCGCTGCCGCGGCACGCTCCGCTCGGCTTCGCGCGCTAACTTTCATGTGCTCCACTTGGTTTTATGCGCGAGTTTTCAAATTTACAAGTGGGACGCCCTGACTACATTAAATAAGTACAAGTTCTTTCTGGCGCTCGCCGGCCGCTGCCACGGCTCGCTTCGCTCGGCTTCGCGCGCTTACTTTCATGTGCTCCGCTTCGTTTTACGCGCCAGTTTTCAAGTTTACAAGTGGGACGCCCTGACTACATTAAATAAGTACAAGTTGTTTCTGGCGTTCGCGGGCCGCTGCCGCGGCACGCTCTGCTCGGCTTCGCGCGCTAACTTTCATGTGCTCCACTTGGTTTTATGCGCGAGTTTTCAAATTTACAAGTGGGACGCCCTGACTACATTAAATAAGTACAATTTCTTTCTGGCGCTCGCCGGCCGCTGCCGCGGCACGCTCCGCTCGGCTTCGCGCGCTAACTTTCATGTGCTCCGCTTCGTTTTATGCACCAGTTTTAAAGTTTACAAGTTGGACGCCCTGATTACATTAAATAAGTACAAGTTCTTTCTGGCGTTCGCCGGCCGCTGCCGCGGCACGCTCCGCTCGGCTTCGCGCGCTAACTTTCATGTGCTCCGCTTCGTTTTATGCACCAGTTTGAAAGTTTACAAGTTGGACGCCCTGATTACATTAAATAAGTACAAGTTCTTTCTGGCGTTCGCCGGCCGCTGCCGCGGCACGCTCCGCTCGGCTTCGCGCGCTAACTTTCATGTGCTCCACTTGGTTTTATGCGCGAGTTTTCAAATTTACAAGTGGGACGCCCTGACTACATTAAATAAGTACAAGTTCTTTCTGGCGCTCGCCGGCCGCTGCCGCGGCTCGCTTCGCTCGGCTTCGCGCGCTTACTTTCATGTGCTCCGCTTCGTTTTACGCGCCAGTTTTCAAGTTTACAAGTGGGACGCCCTGACTACATTAAATAAGTACAAGTTCTTTCTGGCGTTCGCCGGCCGCTGCCGCGGCACGCTCCGCTCGGCTTCGCGCGCTAACTTTCATGTGCTCCACTTGGTTTTATGCGCCAGTTTTCAAGTTTACAAGTGGGACGCCCTGACTACATTAAATAAGTACAAGTTCTTTCTGGCGTTCGCGGGCCGCTGCCGCGGCACGCTCCGCTCGGCTTCGCGCGCTAACTTTCATGTGCTCCACTTGGTTTTATGCGCGAGTTTTCAAATTTACAAGTGGGACGCCCTGACTACATTAAATAAGTACAAGTTCTTTCTGGCGTTCGCGGGCCGCTGCCGCGGCACGCTCCGCTCGGCTTCGCGCGCTAACTTTCATGTGCTCCACTTGGTTTTATGCGCGAGTTTTCAAATTTACAAGTAGGACGCCCTGACTACATTAAATAAGTACAAGTTCTTTCTGGCGCTCGCCGGCCGCTGCCGCGGCACGCTCCGCTCGGCTTCGCGCGCTAACTTTCTTGTGCTCCGCTTCGTTTTATGCACCAGTTTTAAAGTTTACAAGTTGGACGCCCTGATTACATTAAATAAGTACAAGTTCTTTCTGGCGTTCGCCGGCCGCTGCCGCGGCACGCTCCGCTCGGCTTCGCGCGCTAACTTTCATGTGCTCCACTTGGTTTTATGCGCGAGTTTTCAAATTTACAAGTGGGACGCCCTGACTACATTAAATAAGTACAAGTTCTTTCTGGCGCTCGCCGGCCGCTGCCACGGCTCGCTTCGCTCGGCTTCGCGCGCTTACTTTCATGTGCTCCGCTTCGTTTTACGCGCCAGTTTTCAAGTTTACAAGTGGGACGCCCTGACTACATTAAATAAGTACAAGTTGTTTCTGGCGTTCGCGGGCCGCTGCCGCGGCACGCTCTGCTCGGCTTCGCGCGCTAATTTTCATGTGCTCCACTTGGTTTTATGCGCGAGTTTTCAAATTTACAAGTGGGACGCCCTGACTACATTAAATAAGTACAAGTTCTTTCTGGCGTTCGCCGGCCGCTGCCGCGGCACGCTCCGCTCGGCTTCGCGCGCTAACTTTCATGTGCTCCACTTGGTTTTATGCGCCAGTTTTCAAGTTTACAAGTGGGACGCCCTGACTACATTAAATAAGTACAAGTTCTTTCTGGCGTTCGCGGGCCGCTGCCGCGGCACGCTCCGCTCGGCTTCGCGCGCTAACTTTCATGTGCTCCACTTGGTTTTATGCGCGAGTTTTCAAATTTACAAGTGGGACGCCCTGACTACATTAAATAAGTACAAGTTCTTTCTGGCGTTCGCGGGCCGCTGCCGCGGCACGCTCCGCTCGGCTTCGCGCGCTAACTTTCATGTGCTCCACTTGGTTTTATGCGCGAGTTTTCAAATTTACAAGTAGGACGCCCTGACTACATTAAATAAGTACAAGTTCTTTCTGGCGCTCGCCGGCCGCTGCCGCGGCACGCTCCGCTCGGCTTCGCGCGCTAACTTTTATGTGCTCCGCTTCGTTTTATGCACCAGTTTTAAAGTTTACAAGTTGGACGCCCTGATTACATTAAATAAGTACAAGTTCTTTCTGGCGTTCGCCGGCCGCTGCCGCGGCACGCTCCGCTCGGCTTCGCGCGCTAACTTTCATGTGCTCCACTTGGTTTTATGCGCGAGTTTTCAAATTTACAAGTGGGACGCCCTGACTACATTAAATAAGTACAAGTTCTTTCTGGCGCTCGCCGGCCGCTGCCACGGCTCGCTTCGCTCGGCTTCGCGCGCTTACTTTCATGTGCTCCGCTTCGTTTTACGCGCCAGTTTTCAAGTTTACAAGTGGGACGCCCTGACTACATTAAATAAGTACAAGTTGTTTCTGGCGTTCGCGGGCCGCTGCCGCGGCACGCTCTGCTCGGCTTCGCGCGCTAACTTTCATGTGCTCCACTTGGTTTTATGCGCGAGTTTTCAAATTTACAAGTGGGACGCCCTGACTACATTAAATAAGTACAATTTCTTTCTGGCGCTCGCCGGCCGCTGCCGCGGCACGCTCCGCTCGGCTTCGCGCGCTAACTTTCATGTGCTCCGCTTCGTTTTATGCACCAGTTTTAAAGTTTACAAGTTGGACGCCCTGATTACATTAAATAAGTACAAGTTCTTTCTGGCGTTCGCCGGCCGCTGCCGCGGCACGCTCCGCTCGGCTTCGCGCGCTAACTTTCATGTGCTCCACTTGGTTTTATGCGCGAGTTTTCAAATTTACAAGTGGGACGCCCTGACTACATTAAATAAGTACAAGTTCTTTCTGGCGCTCGCCGGCCGCTGCCGCGGCTCGCTTCGCTCGGCTTCGCGCGCTTACTTTCATGTGTTCCGCTTCGTTTTACGCGCCAGTTTTCAAGTTTACAAGTGGGACGCCCTGACTACATTAAATAAGTACAAGTTCTTTCTGGCGTTCGCCGGCCGCTGCCGCGGCACGCTCCGCTCGGCTTCGCGCGCTAACTTTCATGTGCTCCACTTGGTTTTATGCGCCAGTTTTCAAGTTTACAAGTGGGACGCCCTGACTACATTAAATAAGTACAAGTTCTTTCTGGCGTTCGCGGGCCGCTACCGCGGCACGCTCCGCTCGGCTTCGCGCGCTAACTTTCATGTGCTCCACTTGGTTTTATGCGCGAGTTTTCAAATTTACAAGTGGGACGCCCTGACTACATTAAATAAGTACAAGTTCTTTCTGGCGCTCGCCGGCCGCTGCCACGGCTCGCTTCGCTCGGCTTCGCGCGCTTACTTTCATGTGCTCCGCTTCGTTTTACGCGCCAGTTTTCAAGTTTACAAGTGGGACGCCCTGACTACATTAAATAAGTACAAGTTGTTTCTGGCGTTCGCGGGCCGCTGCCGCGGCACGCTCTGCTCGGCTTCGCGCGCTAACTTTCATGTGCTCCACTTGGTTTTATGCGCGAGTTTTCAAATTTACAAGTGGGACGCCCTGACTACATTAAATAAGTACAATTTCTTTCTGGCGTTCGCCGGCCGCTGCCGCGGCACGCTCCGCTCGGCTTCGCGAACTAACTTTCATGTGCTCCACTTGGTTTTATGCGCGAGTTTTCAAATTTACAAGTGGGACGCCCTGACTACATTAAATAAGTACAAGTTCTTTCTGGCGCTCGCCGGCCGCTGCCACGGCTCGCTTCGCTCGGCTTCGCGCGCTTACTTTCATGTGCTCCGCTTCGTTTTACGCGCCAGTTTTCAAGTTTACAAGTGGGACGCCCTGACTACATTAAATAAGTACAAGTTGTTTCTGGCGTTCGCGGGCCGCTGCCGCGGCACGCTCTGCTCGGCTTCGCGCGCTAACTTTCATGTGCTCCACTTGGTTTTATGCGCGAGTTTTCAAATTTACAAGTGGGACGCCCTGACTACATTAAATAAGTACAATTTCTTTCTGGCGCTCGCCGGCCGCTGCCGCGGCACGCTCCGCTCGGCTTCGCGCGCTAACTTTCATGTGCTCCGCTTCGTTTTATGCACCAGTTTTAAAGTTTACAAGTTGGACGCCCTGATTACATTAAATAAGTACAAGTTCTTTCTGGCGTTCGCCGGCCGCTGCCGCGGCACGCTCCGCTCGGCTTCGCGCGCTAACTTTCATGTGCTCCACTTGGTTTTATGCGCGAGTTTTCAAATTTACAAGTGGGACGCCCTGACTACATTAAATAAGTACAAGTTCTTTCTGGCGCTCGCCGGCCGCTGCCGCGGCTCGCTTCGCTCGGCTTCGCGCGCTTACTTTCATGTGTTCCGCTTCGTTTTACGCGCCAGTTTTCAAGTTTACAAGTGGGACGCCCTGACTACATTAAATAAGTACAAGTTCTTTCTGGCGTTCGCCGGCCGCTGCCGCGGCACGCTCCGCTCGGCTTCGCGCGCTAACTTTCATGTGCTCCACTTGGTTTTATGCGCCAGTTTTCAAGTTTACAAGTGGGACGCCCTGATTACATTAAATAAGTACAAGTTCTTTCTGGCGTTCGCGGGCCGCTGCCGCGGCACGCTCCGCTCGGCTTCGCGCGCTAACTTTCATGTGCTCCACTTGGTTTTATGCGCGAGTTTTCAAATTTACAAGTGGGACGCCCTGACTACATTAAATAAGTACAAGTTCTTTCTGGCGCTCGCCGGCCGCTGCCACGGCTCGCTTCGCTCGGCTTCGCGCGCTTACTTTCATGTGCTCCGCTTCGTTTTACGCGCCAGTTTTCAAGTTTACAAGTGGGACGCCCTGACTACATTAAATAAGTACAAGTTGTTTCTGGCGTTCGCGGGCCGCTGCCGCGGCACGCTCTGCTCGGCTTCGCGCGCTAACTTTCATGTGCTCCACTTGGTTTTATGCGCGAGTTTTCAAATTTACAAGTGGGACGCCCTGACTACATTAAATAAGTACAATTTCTTTCTGGCGTTCGCCGGCCGCTGCCGCGGCACGCTCCGCTCGGCTTCGCGCGCTAACTTTCATGTGCTCCACTTGGTTTTATGCGCGAGTTTTCAAATTTACAAGTGGGACGCCCTGACTACATTAAATAAGTACAAGTTCTTTCTGGCGCTCGCCGGCCGCTGCCGCGGCTCGCTTCGCTCGGCTTCGCGCGCTTACTTTCATGTGCTCCGCTTCGTTTTACGCGCCAGTTTTCAAGTTTACAAGTGGGACGCCCTGACTACATTAAATAAGTACAAGTTCTTTCTGGCGTTCGCCGGCCGCTGCCGCGGCACGCTCCGCTCGGCTTCGCGCGCTAACTTTCATGTGCTCCACTTGGTTTTATGCGCCAGTTTTCAAGTTTACAAGTGGGACGCCCTGACTACATTAAATAAGTACAAGTTCTTTCTGGCGTTCGCGGGCCGCTGCCGCGGCACGCTCCGCTCGGCTTCGCGCGCTAACTTTCATGTGCTCCACTTGGTTTTATGCGCGAGTTTTCAAATTTACAAGTGGGACGCCCTGACTACATTAAATAAGTACAAGTTCTTTCTGGCGTTCGCCGGCCGCTGCCGCGGCACGCTCCGCTCGGCTTCGCGCGCTAACTTTCATGTGCTCCACTTGGTTTTATGCGCGAGTTTTCAAATTTACAAGTGGGACGCCCTGACTACATTAAATAAGTACAAGTTCTTTCTGGCGCTCGCCGGCCGCTGCCACGGCTCGCTTCGCTCGGCTTCGCGCGCTTACTTTCATGTGCTCCGCTTCGTATTACGCGCCAGTTTTCAAGTTTACAAGTGGGACGCCCTGACTACATTAAATAAGTACAAGTTCTTTCTGGCGTTCGCCGGCCGCTGCCGCGGCACGCTCCGCTCGGCTTCGCGCGCTAACTTTCATGTGCTCCACTTGGTTTTATGCGCCAGTTTTCAAGTTTACAAGTGGGACGCCCTGACTACATTAAATAAGTACAAGTTCTTTCTGGCGTTCGCGGGCCGCTGCCGCGGCACGCTCCGCTCGGCTTCGCGCGCTAACTTTCATGTGCTCCACTTGGTTTTATGCGCGAGTTTTCAAATTTACAAGTGGGACGCCCTGACTACATTAAATAAGTACAAGTTCTTTCTGGCGCTCGCCGGCCGCTGCCGCGGCACGCTCCGCTCGGCTTCGCGCGCTAACTTTCATGTGCTCCACTTGGTTTTATGCGCGAGTTTTCAAATTTACAAGTGGGACGCCCTGACTACATTAAATAAGTACAAGTTCTTTCTGGCGCTCGCCGGCCGCTACCGCGGCACGCCCCGCTCGGCTTCGCGCGCTAACTTTCATGTGCTCCGCTTCGTTTTATGCACCAGTTTTAAAGTTTACAAGTGGGACGCCCTGACTACATTAAATAAGTACAAGTTTGTTCTGTCACTTGCCGACCGTAGCCATGGCTCACTCGGCTTTGCACACTTACTTCCATGTTTTACCATAAGCTCTATTTCAGTCTATGGCAGTAAACATAACAAGACTCTGTATAATAAAACGTAAGTAGTATTTATGTTATTTTCTATTTTATGTAGTACGTAATGTAATCTAAATGCCTTATTGGTTATTTGGGAGTTTTTTTTTGAGGCTGGTAACATTGCAATTAAAAAAAAGTGTTCGTGTTTCCTTTTTCTTAATCCGTTTACAATATTTTAAAAAGTGTAATTACATGGTTTTTAAGTGTAAATTGTGTTTTTTTCAGCCTATTCTTTAATTTTATCAGTTTGTAAAGGATGATTTAGACAGCTACAAGAAATCTTAACTGCTATAATGCCGAGCAAGTGAATTTTATATGTTAATTCGACCATTTCGCGGGAAAAAAAATATCTGGTAGTAAATATTTTTTTTATCGAATAGTATTATCTGGCACCGACTTTCATATATCATTTCTATATCAGGGAGTGCTACTCTATCGAATAATATTTTTTTCAGGTTAAAATGTCGTGTTGCAGAGAAGTAAATATTTACCGTATCTTCTAGCTAGTATGTTTGTATGGGTGAACACATTTATTGAATAAATACAGGCTACATACATTTAAAACTTCACGTTACGACCCTGAGAAGCGGGTAGTAACGTAACGTGTTTGAAACCACTGAAAACTGCTTGTTATAATGACTATAAATTTCTTTGTAATTATCGCATCGTCTTCCTTATTAATTATTCTAATTTTAAAAATTCCGTTAGAAAAGTATTTTCTTGAACAGTTTAAAAGAAAATTATAAAACAACATAAAAATACAACAGGCTTGTTGTGTTGTTGTTGTTGTTGAAATTAAATTATAAAATCGGGATGTAATGAAATTTAATACCTACAAAGAGGCGAGACAATTTCATTTTGAACCTGACCGAAAGGACACAAGCGGAGTGGTAATGAAATAACGTTTGAGATTCAACTTTTGCCTGCGGTTTTACCCGCCCTAAACTCGGTTATCGGTGTAGGATTTCAACGGCAACTCCTCAATTATAGAAAAAAAAAACTGACTCACACTCAACAGTTTTAAGTAGCCTATGTCCTTTCTCGGAACTCAAACTATCGCTTTTGTAAATTTCATCTTAATCGGTACAGCGGCTTAAGCGTAAAAAGGTAACAAACAGACAGACAGAGTTTTCGCATTTATAATATTAGTATCGATATAATATTATGTTTTTTGTGTTAAACTACTTAAGCCATTATTGATTTCAGTTTGATCATAAGTTTTTTCTAATCGAGAAATTTATTCTTTTTGAAAATTCTTGGTTCGGATAAAATGTATTCTATATCCTTCTGTCACTCCAACTATCCCTGGCACAAAAAAATGGTCACACCGTCATTTATTAAAAAGTGAAAGAAAAATGCCTCCTTTTTGACTTACAAATAATGATAGGTATATCGAAATAAAAACTTAGTTAATCCAAACAAAATAAGAGTAGCCAATGTTATTGGGGATAGTGTAGGTTTCTTCCACTAAAGGGAATTTTTAAAATCAGTTAGCGATAACTAATGTTTCCTACTCGTTTGAGACTCCGAACTTGAAGTTGGAGCCTTCAAAGAAAACATATAACAAACGCCACATAGGTAAGGTTATATAATAATTAATATCAATAAATATATATTATATTATATATTTTTGAAGCAAAGACATAGTCAAAAGATTAACCTCGAGCCAGGTCGATCAATTTATTTATGTCATTAAAGTGGCAAACAAGCTTGCGGGCCGCCTGATGGTAAACGATCATCGTAGGCTATGGACGCTTGCAACACCTGAGGTATCACTCGCGCGTTGTTGACCCTTGCAAAATGCAATAACTTCTTTCTATATGTCTTGAAGAATACGATATTAGCAATATCCTAAAAACCTTCAACCTATCACTCAATGGTATCGGTTGTATTTGATTGTGTCCACAGTATACTAGATGAAATTAATCATAATTATTATTCCATCGCTGTATTTATGGATATGTCTAAAGCATACCATAGGGTGTCCCATCCTATATTCCTATATACGGGGAGAAACCCTAAAGTTGCTTACATTAAACTTGAGCGGAAAAAAAATTGTGGAAACAACATATTATGATAAAAAAACTTGGAAGATAAAATTTGTTGCGGATCTATCGTACCGCTGCAGTTATGTAGCGGCATATATAGCAGCCGAAGCGCAAGTTAATTGGACCACGGCGGTCCCCAGGCATAACATTTCGCCTGGCAGGAGATCTCCTTTTTGCCACCGCACCACATTACTGACCCCGAGCTGAATATTGACGCACCTTCCGCAGCAGCAGCCCACTCCTTCATCTACCAGGCATAGGGACCAGTGTTCAACTATTCGCTTTCCTACTTCCTACAGCTCCTCTCCGGCGACGCAATTGTATAGTATTCCACCACACTCTGTTGTACAGCACAGCATTTGCAGCACAGTATTAGTACAGCATCACACCACCCTGTCGAGTACTCACGCTCCAGCGTGGTCTCTTTCTGCACGTCACTTCTATCGCTAACTCAGGCCAGTGTCCCGATTCAAAAGGACACACAGCCAACCATTCTATATGGACCCGACTCACTGTGGTCATACGCAACAACCGTGCCAGTACTCGCCAGTGTCTCGACTCACTGCAGACACACAGCCAGCAACTTACTAGTCTCGACTCACCACAAACTGCAAAATGGCAGTCCGCTTTACCGAGCGTACACCCAATGATCCACAAATTACCATCCCCACGACCAACCACGGCACGGTCGAAAAACCATTGTTGACGACGATCGCACTATCTGGTTTTGGATCTCGACGACCTCCCCTAAAAGCCCCCCCCTTACCTCATAAACGAGATATCAAAGAGTGCCGGGGTACCGCAATCGCAACCGCAACCGTGTAACTGGGAACTCCCCTCCTGGCGCTGACTAATCTTCGGGTTCGAGGCTCACGCCGGTCAAAGGGACACGACCCCAAGAACGACAACCCAAGCCGAGGCTCCCCCCGTGGGGAGCCCTTGAGCGTTGGGCGCTACATGGGCTCGGACTCCTTCAGAGTCTCGCCCTAAGAGTCCGATGGAGCAATAATAGCTGCATCAGCCTGAATGTCATACCAACCATACTAGTCATACAGAAAAAAAAAGTTAAGTAGACCACGGCGGTCCCTAGGCAAAACAACTTGCCTAGCAAGATATCTCCTCTTTGCCGCCGCTAATTAATAAACTCTGAACAAAAAATTTCTTAGGATCCATACCGCAAGGTCTCCTTTGTGTTATTTCTGATATATATATATATATAAACGACTTGCCTTGCACCGTTTCGCATAAAATTATATTGTTTGCGGATGACCTTATTATATTATTCTTCGATAAACCTGATAATATTTTAAGCCTAAAGAAAAACGTTCATATTGAAAACTTCTTAACCTTCTGTTAAGGATTTAAACTAGCTCTTAAGAGAAAGGGGCTATGAAGTCTGATATGTACTTAATTCAACGTACCTACTCCTATACCTATCTATTTTTGGTACATACCGAACAACAGATTTATTAATTAAAAAGCAATTTACTTACTTATTTAGGTAAAAGAAAAAAGTTGATAAACTATATATTTTTATTTATAACCTTAATTTTCACAAATTGTGTTTCTTTCTCACAAAGACAATTTTCCTGCCGCTCAGTAAAATTTACATTCATATCGAATACCTTCGTCTCCTTTGTACATATTTGATACTATGTGTGAGGAGGAAATAAAATATATTGAAATTGAATAGCTTGCAAGTCAGTTTTTTTAGTCAGGAGTTTTTTTATTTTTTTATTACAATACATTTTCTAGGTAACAGAATAGGTAACTGCCTATATTTAAAAGATTTATAAAAATATCTTCGATATAGGCTAGATAGCGTATTTTACTTAGGGAATTTTGATGCAATTTTGTGGTTTTTTTCTTCAGGATTTTGAAAAAAACAGTGATTCCGCTTCTTAGCCAGGCTTGTTATATGAACACCAAAGAATGGATGTAAATATTATGTATCCTTGGTTTATTCCTACCTACTTTTTATTAATATTATTATCTATTTTTATTTTATTTTATTAAGTGGACGCCGAGCTACTGGCGCATATTGATTTTAGGTATCCTATGCGCAATATAAACAAATGTAAATTTCACAAATGAAAATGTATACGGTATAGAAAACATATAGTTTTGTTATTATTCAAAACCTGATGACCTTCAGTTAAGTATTTACGCTGTACTGAGGGAAGTCTTAGCGTGGTACAGCCTCATACTATGTGGATTGAATGCCTTAGGGCCACAGGTGGCTTAACCCGGCGAGGATGTGGTGAAAATAGTTACATGGAGGATGTCGAGGGTCATTTTGACCCTGTATGTCATTGCGTTTATAATAGCATTTTTTTATTTTGAAACCAAAAATAAGATGAGTATTATGAAAATTACAAGCTATTTTTATGACATGATAAAATTAAATACACCTAATAGTATATATACAATATTATAATTAAATCAGTTTTGGCAAAGTACTACAAAATAATAATCTTTTTCATAAATTACTCAATCAACACCAAAGTAACAAAAAATAGAAAACTTTTTATAGCAATCAGCTTGTAATTTGGTACAGTAGATCGCAGAAAAAAAAACTACACACGATCAAAAATTTACAGGGTCAAAATGACCCTTCAACATCCTTGCTGGGTTAAGGTAGTGTGTAATATTATGTGGACATGGAAAAAGCTTATGTTTAATGTTGAACAATGTACCTATATGCTAGGATGATGATGAACATGTTAAAACTTCTTGCTGTCAAAGCATGATGAAACTTTAAGGGTTTACAATTCGAGACCAAAATAACAATTAGTGGAAACTGTTCAGTAGATTTTGTATGATACATTTTGCATTTTTAATACCATTTCATTTCAAATCATAAATTTCATCATAGTCTATTTTACTTTTAGATTTTGTCATATCACACAGATAATGTTTACTTTCTAATAAAGCTTGTTTTATCTAATAACTCAGTCATTTCAGGTTTTTGTGGCCGTTGTTTTGCGAGGTGCCATTCATAGAATGAAGATCACTCGACATATTGATGTTAATAATTAAAGAAATTATGTAAATAAAACAAAAAAAAAACTGTTTATTATTTAACAAAACCTTGCAAATCCTATATTGTTGGTGAATACTTACCACATTTACAGTATGACCAACAGTTCTGTTATTTTAAGCCTTTTACAAAGAAGCAAATTTAGGTGATGTTAGAAAATTACTAATATTATACACTTAAGGGCTGTTGCAAAGCACAGTATAGAAGTTAAAAAAGTGGTTCTGGAACGCCTGACTCAGATAAATTATTCAGCTGTTAAATTGTTTACTCTGTCTATAGATACGGTTGAAAATACTCCTGTCAGTGTAAACATTGTGTGTTAATCACACATTTAAAATGGTTGAAACTCAACTTTACCGAACAATAATCACAGAGCAGAGAGTAAAAGTGAACTGAAATGTAGAATTAATAAGGTGGTTCAATAAATTTATAAATTTGAAAGTACAGGCATAGGCATAGCGCCTCTAGGTGAAACCAACACCAAATAAACTTTACTTTTTAACAGTTGATCAGTTGAACAGTCACTGATAGATAAGTAAGGCTCAAATGCGTCTATGTCGAGTGTAAAGACTTTAAATCCAAACTCAAACTGAAACTCAAATCAAACTTTATTCAAGTAGGATTCCAAGAACACTTTTGAATCGTCAATACAATGTAAACAATGTTAATTTCTGCCAAAAAGAGCTGGCAAGAAGTTCCATTCAAAGTAGTAATACAATACTTTGATTATTAGCTAAAGAGTATACAATATGTCCCATTACAATAGGTAATAAAAAATAAGTAAGCAAGCTACTATAAACAAAGTCAAACATGTCAATTATTATTTTTTTGATTTTATGTAGCATAGGGGGCACACCATGTGAAGCGTCAAATATCGTTAATCGAGTGAAGGAATTTAGATATCTAAGAGAATTTCGATATTTAATAGTACTAGTGGCATTAGCGCCATCATAATTATATTTTTGCACAATCATATCTCCAAACATATATTTACATATACCTACTTAAAGTTATCCATACTATCCATGATTATAATATTGAGGAGTTGCCGTTGAAATCCTACACCGATGACCGAATACTAAGAATACAAAGAAGTTTGCAAGAGCAGACCAGCCTCCACAGCGGCACCCGTTCACAAGTATGACACATGAATCGCTTCGCTCAACCATGTTTTAGGGAACGTAACGACCCGACGCACATGCCACCACCGCAGGGCAAATCCAAAATTAAAATATACATATTGCGTTCTTTTGCCATCTGGCTGATATTCAGTACTGTATTCACTTTTGGGATGCCTTTTAAAATTTATACACCATCTCGGTCTTCAGTTTATATATGTAACTTCGTTATGTTAAAATAATATGTTAACTGATTCTGATGATGATTGATTGTGTGATTGGTGTGACATAACGGTCAGCCAGAGGCACAACTTATATCTACACTGTTAAGTTCTAACACAGAAGTTTAAAGATAAATAAAGACACCTGATTGGACCAATTAATAGCTTTGCACATAGGGCAGACCAAATTGACATTGTCACATAATCCACAAATGCTTCTTGGGATGCAGTTAATTCTATTGTTACACATTTCTGTTTTCTTCATCTTTTCACTATTCTTTTTCTAAATTGGTTGTGACCCAATAATCAGACTCAGACCACACTGTGGTTAAAAAAAAATCGAATAATAACCCAATTTCACATATTTTTACTGTCTTAATTCAGTAAACTAGTGCCGTTTATTATTTCGTATATTATACATATTGTATTTTATTGTATATTCTATAATGCAGACGATAAGAAAAAAATTGCATAATTCTTCGAGAAGTGACCTTTTAGTTTGGCACTTTAAATCATTGACATCTTACATAAAGATCCCATTAGTTCATTATTTAGTACTCATTTTTCAGGATCTAGATTAGTCGAGGGTAAAAATGTACCGAAAAAACCGTTTTATGATGTCACAGTTTTATCGATTTCGAGTATTCCAAAGTCGAGAGAAGGCAAAACTCTCGAGTAAGTCGAGACTGTTCCCAAAAAGCTTCCGCTCCGTCTGATACAAAGTAAGCAAAGCTTGTGTTGTGGATACCAAATAACGGATACAAATACATATATATATACTTTGTTATTTTGTTAAAACATACATATTATACATAGAAAACATCCAGTCTCAAGACGACAAACACAAGTAATAAATGTTTGTCTTTTGCGGGAACCTAACCAACGCCCATCGATTTAGCACTCCGTAACCCACTGAGCTACGGAGCTTATATATGAAAAGGATTGTTTGGTAGTTCGTTACTCAATCACGCCGCAACGGAGCATCCTATTGAGCTGAAAGGCACGAAGATAGGTGAAAAGACGAAGACGAGCATTTGCACTTTGTTCTGATAATTCTAACTATTGAGATTCCAAATGCATGGACATTTTTCTATTTTGATTATTAGATCTCGTATTTCGCTCATCTTGCAATACAAAATACGTATACAGCGTACGGTGACGTCCACCAACCTGATACAAATTTCCGACAATCTGCGGGGTCTAGTACAAGATGTATGGCAGACGCGCCTCTCGAGAAAAAAATCTCGCGTTCGACGGTGGTGCGATCCGGCGCGCATCGAAACTTAATTTAAATATCTTACATATTAATTTCATAACTAAAGCTCTAGTACTAGTATAGTATTATATAATCTGTGGCTTTAGTAATAACGATTCAGCTAGGGATCAAACGAACAGCTTTTGACTGCATCTTTACTATGAAAATATTTATTTACATTGATGATATGGCTTGTGCATTATCTTCGAAGACTCTAACCTTCAGGGAGTCATAATCGGAGAGATACTATTTCTATGTATATATTTATTTATATATTTTATTTTGTATTTCTTAATTCCATGAAGATTTGTGTATTTGTATGATTGATGAACTATGAAGTCATATAAGTCAGTAAGAGTTATTTGTACTTTTTATTACACATATTTGTATACAACTATTACATAAAAGTTCTACGTGTTGGAGTTGTATAATGTGCGAAATGTATACTGTTAACTTCATTGTGCGTTACTAGGGATTTTTTACATAGAAAATACCCAGACTCAAGACAAAAAAAGGGCTCTTTATATAAATCAAAATATATATGTTAGTAGGTAAGAATTGTTTGTAAGCAGGTTTTGACAACATAAAACGACTGAATTTAAACACAAAAGGTATACAAGGTAGGTACAAGGTAACAAGTTAGATCCCAATCGTTTTCTCATTAACACTGCGCTTGTCGACTCGGTTGGGTTGAAAATGAAATTGTCTCGCCGCTTTGTAGGTAATAATTGCATTGCATTCAGTCGGTTAGGTACTGAAACTGAATTGTAAAAATTTAATTTACACAAGTCTAAATTATTTTTTTAAATTTTTTTTGTTATAAACCAGTAAATATAATAAACAAATATTGCTGGACATTGGCCAAGTGCGTGTTGGGCCACGCGCAATATAGGGTTTCGTAGTAGCCTCATAATTTAAGAGGTTGTTTTAATATTGCCAAATACAACGGTTTCGCTGAGAAGGGGGGACACAATGTTTAGGTGCGTAGTATAAACAGAATTGATCGCTCCGTTGCTGATATAAGACCTACGCTTTCAACCTACTTAAAGTAAGCGAATCGGTAGGGAGATGAGTTAGGTACCCATGTAGGTACGTTATGAGTACGTACGTTTATAATGTTTAATTAAATAAATTCGACTTTAAAATTGCAAAATAAAAGTTCAACCTCTTAAAGAATAATTAACTGAAATATATTAATAAAGGCCAAGTTGTAATAGTATCGAAATTAAAGTTTTTTAAATGATAATATAATCAAATCATTAAAAACTGAACTTCGGCGTTCTTTATCTTCGAGACATCCAAACAACATGCGCGCTTATGAGCGCAGCTGCCTGTAACAAACTCGGTTCGAAGCGCGCCGGCTAGTCCAATGCATCATTTGAACGTAATTATTGTTATCAATTTAAGAATAGTCTTTAAAATGTTATTTTTTATTTTTCTATAATTATACATCGTTCATTTACTTATATTTTATACCTGTTTTACAGATGTACCTACTTCATATAAGTAACTTTCAATGAAATTTGTACGAAAATTTCACTTTTCCAAGTACATTTTATAACTTGGTCGACTAGTACTCGTTAGCCTGTAAAGTGTTCTTACCCTTGATAGTTTTCCTTTTAAATACATTATATGCACTACCACTGTATTTTTTTTTACATTTCCAAATGCTATACTTTCATTAGTAGAGGGGGAGACACTAGACTCTAACAAAAATTGGTACTTTAAAGCTAAATGTTTCGCAAACAGAGCCCTAAATCAAAAAATGATCTTTACATACCGGCAATGGTTTTGGAATTCCTATCCAACGATAACCCACACGATGGGGTAGACGAGAAAAAAAAATTATGTTCCCACTTCACGTGTAGAGTACCTTAAAAAAAATTTTTTTAAAGATTTTATTCTACCACTTTGTCGGCTTGATCAATGTGTATATCCCTGCCAAATTGCAGCTGTCTCCTATTAGTAGTTTTTGAACTAAGCCGCGGACAGACAGACAGACGGACGAACATGGTGAAACTATAAGGGTTCCTTGTTAACTACGGAATCCTAAAAACCGGCTAAGTGTAAGATGGACGCGTGTAATTTACCGTATCGGCGCTATATAGCGAAAATAGTATAGATTTTTTAAAGAAACAGTTTTAAATTTGTTGATTAGAAACGATATTTATAGACAAGAAACTTCAGGATTGGTCAGTCATTGGATGGGTGACGGCACAATTTTTGTCTTTCTTTGTGTTTCCAGCGGCAGTACGATTTTGTGAACTGCATTTTCATTCAAAATAAAAAGTTTCAAAATAGCGGTAAATATTGATTTTATGATGTTGCTCGCAATTGATTTATTAGTATTGTCACCAAGTCGAGCTTAGTCGAGAAATAACGATTGCAAGATTTGATCCAAACAAACAAACAAACAGGTGAAACTAATATAATACTTGACTGTTACAGTTTTCAAGCCAGGCTTAACGACTGCAATTATAATATGACAATAGGCTTTTAGAAGAGGCCTTCGAAATTTTAGTATAACGTAGTAACGGGTACAGAACCATACGGTAAGCGTGGCCCGATATGCTTTTGACCAGTTTTTTCTGTATAAGGACAATACTAGCAAAAACATCATAAGCTGCGAATGGTGTGTAAAAGGTACCTGGTATACATTTTTATTTTTATTTACGTTTGTTATTTTGATCACGAAAACTAAACTCGTATATCAAGTATCTCACCGAAAGAAATTTATTTCTAGTTGTAAATACCTACGAGCATTTTTTATTTATATGTAGATATGGAACTGGACTTATTTGCAAAGTTTGACTATACATTCTATATGATCTGTGGTGTGTTTACACCTATTTTTTATTTTAATTGTAAAAGGACAGAAAAGTTAAACCCAATTAAATTCATAAGTTGCACACAATAAGATGTATTTTTAAAAGAGCGACAGTGATTCGTCACAAAAATAAAAAATCCATTAATCAAATCCATTTGCCAAAAATAACCAAAAAACAAGTGTTATTACGACAAAAGTGATTGATTAATGAGGTCATAAGTCTTGTCCTGGTTTATAAACAATATTTTATTAGTAAATGTGTTGGTCCGTCATGTCTACTTTGACTGGGCTATGAGGCAATCTAATAAAAATACTAAATTAAAAAAAAAAAACATCAGCACTTCGATGGTCCGATAGTCAGCGCTTAAGTGATTGAAACACCGCCCAGAGAATCGAAGGCTTTTCATAGTCCACAAATGCTACGCATAGGGCAGAATAAAGTCGACTACGAAACAACTTCTACCGAGACCTAGGCACGTAGTAACTTATAATATAATCTCTGCCTGGACGGTGTTACAGTCTCTACAGCGGTGCTATGTCGACTATCGGTACATCAAAGTGCTGAAGTGTTTGCATAACAGAACCACCATGTCTATCAAACTACAAGACCTGAACTACAGAAAAGGTGTGAAACAGGGAGACGTTATTTCTCCCATCTCTAGAAGAGGCCTACGTTTAGCAGTGCGGAGGTCATCCAACTGAGACGACGAAATATTTAATGCACGTGGTGCAGACGTGGTCTGCGTACAACATTGTTAGGCTGCGGCTTACTATTACCAGAGCCTAAACAATCATGACTGTCTCGACGTTGTCGGATTTATTAAGGCGCATATAGCAGCTAACTAGCGCCGCCATTAGATATCCTCAATGTTCTCTTCGTAGAAAACGAATTTCTAAAATCTAAATGTCGCAAATATAAAGCTAGTCATATGCTATTTTTAAAAGGTTTTATATAGTTTCTAAATAATATCTGTGAGTTGTAGTTGGCATTTCTGCTAAAAAGTTTTAGTGGGGTGTAAGAGGGCCCTTAAAAGCGATGACTGACTTTACAAGCTCACGGTCCGCCTGGTGATAAGCGGTCACCGTAGCCTATGGACGCTTGCAACACCAGGGGTATTACACGCGCGTTGCCGACCCTT
The DNA here is from genome assembly GCA_946406115.1 of Apoda limacodes. NCBI lineage: Eukaryota > Metazoa > Arthropoda > Insecta > Lepidoptera > Limacodidae > Apoda > Apoda limacodes. The sequence continues at coordinate 19,613,429 of OX291559.1, forward strand.
AAAAAATCTATTATATTCTTTCTTGAAGAACCCCATACTGTAGTCCTTAGAGAAAACCTTGGCAGGAAGCTCATTCCACAACCCAAGCATTCGCGGAAGGAAGTACTAGACTGTATGAATATACTAGGCTGTGAAGTTACTTTGAACCTTGTTCCTTTAAAAAGTGTTGGTTCTAATTAATGCATATAAACATATGAATACTCTACCCATTCGATATTAAGAAGTATTTGAGGAAAACCAAAAAAGAAAATATTCCAAATGTATTACGTAAAGAGACAAAAAAAAAAACCTATCATTATTTGTCATTGTCCATTAGTATTTGTATTTAAAAATAAGTATAAGAAATAATACGTCGACCTCTAAATTAAAGCATCCCTTTTCTGGAGCTCCGAGTCCACAGAGCACAAACATACGAAGCTCAATATTGTCCGTGGTTCGTAAAGTTAGAGCGCTATTGAATTGATTCATTTTGCGAAGTATAAAGCGAATGACTGAAGCAACATTGCAATATTGCGTTTGTGCATTGTGTAGTCGACAATATGTAACAAGTTTTGAAATTTTCTAATGAAATATCTGCATTTAAATTCCACTTATTTTTTATGTTGTTTTTCCTTCCTTCCTTTCTGTCTAATACGTCCTCACTGTTGGGGCACGGCCTACCCTTATTTCAGATACTAGTGCGCAATTTAGACTTATCATAACTACTAACTACCTACGTCTTTTTAGGGTACCCAGAGGGTAAAAAACCGGACCCTATTACTAAGACTCCGCCGTCCATCCGTCCGTCTGTCACCAGGCTATGTCTCATAAACTGTGATAGTTAGTTGTAATTTTCACAGAAGATGTATTTCTGTTGCCGCAACAAAAAATAGTAAAAAACTGAATAAAATATATATTTAAGAGGACTCCCATTCAACAAACGTGATTTTTAGGGTATCGTAACCAAAGGGTAATTAGCGGAACCCTATTACTAAGACTCTGCCGTCCATCCGTCCGTCTGTCACCAGGCTGTGTTTCATAAACCGAGATAGTACGACAGTTGTAATTTTCACAGAAGATGTATTTCTGATGCAGCTATAACAACAAATACTAAAACACCGCATAAAATAAATATTTAAGGGGGCTCCAATACAACAAACGTGATTTTTAGGGTTCCGTACCCAAAGGGTAAATAGCGGAACCCTATTACTAAGACTCCGCGGTCCGTCCGTCCGCCTGTCACCTGGCTGTGTCTCATAAACCGTGATAGTTACGACACTTGTAATTTTCACAGAAGATGTATTTCTGTTGCAGCTATAACAACAAATACTAAAACACCGCATAAAATAAATATTTGAGGGGGCTCCCATAAAACAACCGAAATTTTTTTGCTCGTTTTTGCTCGATATTGATTACGGCAACGGTAGACGCTTGAATTATTCACAGAATATTAAGTTATATATGCAATTTAAAAATAAATAATGAAATAAAAATGAAACAAATATTTAAGGGGGGTTCCCATACAACAAACGTGATATTTGGGTCGTTTTTTTAGATAATTTAAACGGAACCCTTTGAGCGCGAGTCCGACTCGCACTTGGCTGATTTTTTGCTCGTTTTTACTCGAAATTGATAACGGCAACAGGTAGACGCTTGAATAATTCACAGAACATTTAGTTATATATTCATTTTAAAAATTCATAAATAAATTAAAATAAAACAAATATTTAAGGGGGGCTCCCATACAACAAACGTGATTTGTTTGCCGTTTTTACAGATAATTGTACGGAACCCTACGTGCGCGATTCGAACTCACACCTGGCTGATTTTTTTTACGTACATATGCAAGTGATGTGAATAACTCAATGAACTTAAGAAATAAGGAAAAGACTCTTTGGTACATGCCGGGTTCAAACCCGTAGGCCACTACCGACATAGGGATTTCTAATTTTTTATAGTGTTTTAATTTCTGGTAAGAGAAATATGCCTTACTTCTAATTATTTTTTTATGATATTATTACAGTGCTGATGATGCAGAATTACAAACAATTGTATGTTGTTTCTGCGTAAGTGTAGGGTATAACGCGATAAACAACATATCCCACTAATATTATAATAGAAAAAGTTTGTAAGCGTGTTTGTTACTTGTTCACGCTCAAACAGCTGGACCAACTTTGATAAAATTTGGTATGAAGGTAGCTGACACCCTGGATATGCACATAGGCTCATCCTGAAAAACACAAAAGTTAACGCGGGATTAACTATAACCGAGCTTATACGAACTGTAGCTATAGCTTGCTATAGCTAACTTTATTAGTATAATTATAAAGGAGTTCAATAAAATGTTTCACACCGATAACCGAATTTAGGGCGGGCGTAGCCGCTAGCAAGATCTAGCTTTAAATATTTTTTTACTTCAGTCAATCGTTTAGAAAATGCAGACAAAAGTAAAAAATATCATTACGTGCAGGCAAACTACTCACACGGGCTATTTCTTTGTAAATTTTACTTTCCTTAAGGCAAAGCAGACGTTCACAGAACACACGGGTGATGGTGACATAATAATATGAAACGGTCTTATGCGCACCGCACGCGCTCTACGTACTCTGACTATTCTATCAAGTATGTAAAAAAGCGCCATCTGTGGCACAAGATATTTATGAACTACGGCCTAAACCTTTTTTACTTCTTAAGATAATACTATTCGGAGCGCCTCTCAGCGTGCTTCATACAAACAAATTTTTCGCTTATTTTTGACACTACCAGTTAAAACACCACGAAATTTGAAGACATGTCTTCTAGTAATAAATATCTAGGTCTGCAGTGTGTCAGTTAATTTTTTTAGATCAAAAGTTATATAGGATTCTAGTTTTTCATACAAATGGTTCAAAAAACATTTTACCAGATTTTGGAAAACCACAGACATAGGTATTCGGCTTGGGATTATGACTAAGAAATTTCACGGTGATTGATCAGTAAATGTCAAAAATTAATCAGAAATTCGTTTGTATGAAGCCCACTGCAAGGCGCCGACGATCTATTCGACGTTGTCTATACTTCTCTTCCCGCCATTTAAATTGTGTGTTTTGGTGAGTTTATTTATTTTTTTACGTTATATTTTTATTTATTTACTCGCAAATGTGATGAAAAACATTGTGTGTAATACGGGTGGTACAGAAATTACAAACTCGAGTCAGTCCTTCAGCTTCTAAACAACCTCTTGTTGGTAATAAACAATGCAGGTACTATTATATTTGGAAAAAAAACTTAAAATTAGATTTATCTTATCATATTTATTTTAACACTTTAAGTCATCTTTGTTTAACACATTATTTTTGGACGTTAAAAAATGATAAATAAAAAAAAAACATATCTGCAAATTAGAATGCATGTAACTTGATATTAACCTTGGCATTTGTACGATTTCAAATTAAAAAAATACGTTCTGCAAAACTTGCAAATTAATACAACTAGCTATGACTTCGTCTGCGTGATTGTTTTTAAGAGCCGTCCCTAATAATCTACCCCTTGGCCTTATTTTTAAAATTGGCCTTAAGGGGCGTATAGCAGCTAACTAGCGCCGCCATTAGATATCCCGAATTTTCTCTTCGTAGAAAACGAATTTCGAAAATCCAAATGTTGGAAATATAAAACTAGTCATAAGCTATTTTTAGAAGGTTTTATATGGTTACTAAATAATATCTGTGAGTTGTATTTGGCATTACTGCTAAAAACGGCCACTTTTACAACTCACAAACTCCTAGAACACGTGTTCAAAATTACATGGTGTTTTATTAATAAGTTTAAAAAATAAGTGGGAAATTTATTTGTACGCAGCCCGTTGCGAGACGCCGCGAATACGGTGTTACAAACAAGATTCCCTGAGCTATAGTAACCAGTCAGGCGGGCAGTATGCTTGTTTTCCACCCTAGGGGAAAAAAATACCTAAAATGCAACTCAAGTTCAAGCTTCAAGTTCGAGACACTTCGAGTTCGTAACTGTCATGAGATACATTTTGGTCACAGATTGTATAATGCTAATTTTGTAGAAATTTTAGCGTGAAAGAAAAATAAATGAACAATCCAATTCTCAAATCTTTTCTAATGTAATTTGATGATCTTATATTATATAGATATTGTAACTAATTTCGAATTTCTAGACAAAGATAAGATTATAATACAGTATGTTTTTAAGATTAAGTTACTTATTTGATATTCATAGTTACAAAAAAATAAAATAAAAACACATGATAAGTTAGCATATCAAGTTTTTTCACAGGTAATCAAGATTTTAACAACATTTATTTAAAAAATCTAGGTTCTGTATAAACAAGCCAAGTTCAACTTCAAAACAAAAAACTATCCACTTTCGAATAGAACTTTATTAGTTAATAAATAAAATTTTTTTTTTCTTCTAAATATTTACTTTTTTAATTTCACTTTGCGCCCTAAGTGGCAGAGGTTCGAGACCCGGCGTGTACCAATGAGTCTTTTTCCTAATTTCTCAAGTACATTGATCATTCACACCACTGGCTTTTCGTTGAAGGAAGACATCGTGAGGAAACCTGCATAGGTCAAAAAAAAGACGTATGTGAAGTCCATAATCTGCACTGGGCTGCGCGTGGACTGTGGCCTAAATCTCCCTCGTTGAGGGTAGGCAGTGGGGACTTATAAGGCTGATTAGGAAGCTTTTGCCAGCAGCTTCCCCCCCGCGCTAAATTCAGTTATCAGCTCCTTGATTACAGTAAGGATTTGTTTATAGTTTTTCACATTCAGTCGTATAGGCATACCTGTGGGAACTCTTTAATATTTTTATCCTTCTATAACTGGAGCTCAACTGGATGCTCTGAAGCGACGTGAAGAGAAGACAAACAAAACTCAATCACTTTCGCATTTATAACATGACTAGTTTTTGCCAGCGGCTCCGCCCATCCTAAATTCGGTTATGAAGTTTGCTATAGGAAGCTGTAACTATAGTTCATTTAAACTCGGTTATCGGTTATTCCCGTAGGAACTTTTGAATTTTTCGGGATAAAAACTATCATAACTTCCCCGGGAATCAAACTATCTCCATACCAAATTTAATCTAAAGTGGTTCAGCGGATTAAGCGTGAAGAGGTAACAGACAGACAAAGTTGCTTTCAAATTTATAATATTAACTTTTATAAAATTATATACTTATAAGTATTTTCAAATAATGCCATCCTTGCACATCATAAATGCGCGCGCAGTCTTGATCATTATTTTGCTGCGATACTATTATAAACTGCGATATCTCTTAAGATATTTATTGAAATCGAATGATGTAAAGGGCAATTTTTTTTAAAATTAAAAACTTGTGTTAATAACGTATTTATTTGGATAAGGATTAATATCATGTTTATAAAAACACCTTCGCAACTAATGCATTATTTAAAAAAGCCTATAGTCAGCCAACCTAAAAGAAATATGCTGTTGTAAATATTTTTTTAAAATTGTTTAAAGGGACACAATTTTGTCATACATGATTTTTTCGAAACTTTAACCGTTTACGCAGCGCACGGAGCGGAAGCTCTCAAAAGTTAAAAAAAAACCGATTTTGAAACATTCTTTATTGGTGCTACGCTCCTATTGGTTTGAGCGTGATAATATATAACTATAGCCTTCCTAGATAAATAGGCTATCTAACACTGAAAGAATTTCTCCAATCGGACCAGTAGTTCCCGAGATTAGCGCGTTCAAGCAAACAAACAAACAAACTCTTCAGCTTTATAATTTTAGTATAGAAGTATAGATATGGATTTTGGATTTCACACAACCTTTTAAAAAATCCCTTAAGATTTGAATTTTGTTACACCGTATGACTTATAGGTACTTAAATGTGAAATATTTGGAGATACTGAAAAAGAGATACGAGAAAGGAAAGAGAACTACGTGATAAGTGCGGTGTAGGATATATATACATGTATAATACCTATGCTTATATTCAATTTAATTGGTTTTCAATGTACTTACTACAATGTTATTATTTACGATGTTAAAATTAATGGGTTTGATATAATAAAATTACTACAATTCAGTAACATTATTGATTTATATTCGTACACTATACACTCAACACAAGCTTTGCTTAGTTTGGGCCAGATGGAAAGTTGGGTTCACCCAAGATTTTGCTATAAATACCAGATCAGATAGATACAAATACTTGAACTATGTTTTATTTGTAAACTTAGGTATTGTATTATGTAACATCTCACCCAGACAAACAGCGAGTCTGACAAAAGTCTAATAGGATAGTAATAATATACTATATTGCACACAAAAAACAAATTATTAATCACTTAATAATAAAATACTAGTAAGAGGCGGTATTATCACTAAAATGTGATCTCAAGATTTACACGATGTGTTTTATTTTAAATGTATAAAAGTCGCGAAAGCTTAAAATCTCTAACATAGAACAGGTCGTAATTGAGAATTGAGTACGAATTGAGAATTAAATGCCAGCTTTCAACAGGCTGCTTCATAAAAGCGATACCATCAGAGATAAAGAATCAAATTAATTCGCGTCCCATTTGGATATGCAATATCATTTGACTTTGTTCCAGCCAGTGTCTAGTTAACGAAGTATTATTCTTCTTCTTCTTCTTTCTTCGATTTGGAGACCAGATTTCGCATTATTGCATATCATTTCTCCAGAGTCATGTGTAAATATAGTCCTGTGCTTATATCTAAGTTCGGCGAAGCGCCATATTCAAGTATTAACGCGCGTCCTCGTTCACATATCCCAAGATTTCTACATAATTCACTATTTATGGTTTAAAATAAAACACATCGTGTTTGTTTGTCGTTTCTTTACGTCACAACGAAGTAACCAATTAAGCTGTATGATACTTCAGTGATAGTTGAAGAAACGGGGATGTATGGCTATATAGGCTGTTTATCCCGAAAGATTCAAAAGGTTTAAAACTATCCTACGTAGACAAGCTATATCTACAGCTTGCTATGGAAAGGTACCTTTAAGCTGTAGGCATCTCACGCCGATAACCGAATTCAGCGCAGGCGAAGCCACTGACGAAAGCTAGTAAGTCACATAGTTTTTCATGTAATCTAGACTTTGGCCTGAGGTCAAACTAATCTTTTTAAACAAAAGTATTGCTTTATATTTCCAAAAAAAGAAACGGAGTTTTATGGTGCACAGAATCCTTGAATCCTTTACTTTATAAATGAACTGGCATTGTACAAGAATCTACCCACCTACATAAATAATGTTATTTCGTTAGCACAGTACGTCTTTTTGCATTTTATATTTTTTTTCTCTTTATTTTCTATTTATTTTTAATTTTGGATCTGAAAATATTGCTATTAAATTGCTAAATTGTGTTTTCTGTGACTTTTTTTAGAGTAGGCAGGTAGGAGTAGGTGTGTGTGTGTGTGTGTGTGTGTGTGTGTGTGTATGTATGTATGTGTGTGTGTATGTATGTATGCGTGTGTCTGTGTATCTAGATTTTTTTTTTATCACTAAGGTGAAAAATTAGCTTACGTTCCGCCTGATGGTAAGCGGTTACCGCAGCCTATTGACGCTTGCAACACCATATTCTACCGATTTGCCTTATCGACATATCAATCGATTTCCCTGAATAGATTAGTATTTTAACCTTTTTTCGGTACATTTTATTAACAAAAATTCTTTGATTTTAAAAAACTAAGTTCAGTTGGGTTTTAGAGGGTGCTAAATTCAAATCTTTTATTAGTTTAATTAAAATTCAAGATGGCGGATCCAATATAGCATCTTTCTTTTTGGCTGAAATTCTTTGATATCAACGAATTTTGTATTTTTTGAGTTGAGAACTAGTACCCACTGTTTTACAATCTTTTATTAGTTTTTTTAAATTTCAAAATGGCGAAAAGCATTTCCATGTCAATACAAACAAAGAGAAGTTGCTCGTGCGATAGTGTCTGCCGGATCAATTTTACTATTTGTAGGACAGTCAAATGTAATTATTATCATTTCCAAAGCAGGCTTATGTATCCTTGATGTTTGACTGAAGAAAATACGAGGCGGATATTACTCCAGTGTCCGATACAAGGATGTTGACAGATACATATCCGCGAAGTAACAGTGTTGTAAAGATGGGTATATGAAAGCTAGAGTATCATCTCGACAAATATCAATTCTCCGAACAGAGATACACGGAAGTAGCTAAAAATATTTTACTCAAACATGCGCAAAAAGAACAACGTCATTATTTATGAAAAAATAATACGCGAAGAATCGTATTTATGTATGTTCACATAAAAATTAAAATTACTGCCTGGGTGTTTTTTTTTTAAAATTCGAAACCAAAATTTCGATGGCAATGTTATATGGAAATCTTTTGCAGGTGTGCTGGGGAGACACATTTTATGTTGATTTAGGTGTAGGGTAGGTAAAATTGTAATTGGTTTTTAAGATTTAAATTAGGTACAAAAGTTACAACTAGATGGCGCTAGTAAAAAAGTTTCTAACAAGCAATAGTTGGTTATTGCTTCGTCGTACGATTTTTTGGTTGTTGTTGTTATCCTCCCTACTAAAAACTTACAACTGCAGTAGTAACAAAGGAAATCGAAGTAGTAGGTTTGTAACACCGACTTACAGGGGTAAAAGATGGAGTAGTAGCCGTAGTCACCTATGTGCTACGAGTGCTACAAGTGCTACGAGATGAAGACCTTACTACACATACCAAGTGCTACTTTAGTGCTACGTGCTTTGTACATTTGACTTGGGCACGTACGGAACCCAAAAAATACATAAATTAGTTGGTTCCCTAGGTTCTCAAGGTGATTTGAATGAAAATCGTCCAACAGGTAGCTTTAAACTCAAAAACAAACAGGTTATATATTTTTCATATTTTTTCTTCAACGCATATTTTATATTCAACAGTCGTCCAGTCAATCTTCAACTTTCACTTATGCGAATAAAATTTTAATTAACAAAAAAAATGTAAAAATATTTTAAAAAGAGAGGAAAATTTCAATAAGATTTTATCAACGTACCTCATTTTTTTAAATTTTGTATTAAATAAACCCTGGTGTCGCAGTTTCGGTGGGACGGTTTTAATTTATACAAGTTAATTAAAGTTTGAGTCGGTCTCAAGCCCGAATCCGTGCCCGCTGTAGAGCACGGTCAGGGCAAATGATTATTAAAATAGAAATCTTATTACACGAGATAATAATGTTGGGACAATGCACATACTAGGGCTGCAATTTGCAATACATGATTTTATTTCTTAACAAGCTTTTAGAAAGCTAAGAAAGCTTTTTCCCGCCTCTCCGCTCACGCTAAAATCGCTTTTCGGCACATTTTTGTTATAGCATTTATTGTGTAATTACGTTAAAGTCACGAAGTTTGTTATAGCAAAGTATAGCTTTATCTATAGTTTGTTTTCGTGGAATTTGGTTACAGATATTCCTGCGACAACTTTTGAATTTTCCGTTATAAAAATTGGGCTATATCCTTCTCTATCTTTTTAATAATCCCTGTACCATATTACAGTTCAATTGGATGCTCCAAAGGACAAACAAGCAAAAAACACAAATAAAAAAACTATTTTTATCTTAAGTATTCCAATTGAGATGAAATTATAATTTAAATTATCTATTTTAGTATAATTGTTTTGTTTTCAATAAGAAATATGAACTAAAGATTAAAAATTTCCCCCATAGAGCCCTCATGAGGCATGGTGCCCAAAATAGAGGCAGCGTTGCCACGCTGTATAGCCAGGCTTATCTTTTGAGCAAAATAGCTACCAGCCCTGTGATCTTAAGTTGATTGGTAATCTATTATTTATAAAAACAAAAAAAAAAAGAATATTCATATATTTCGGCAGTGATGCCCGTTATCGATGCAAACAACTAAGGTAAAATAATATAAATAACTTAAGATCGAGTAAAGTCAATAAATAGTAAAATGACAAAATGAATGTTGTCATTTATTATGACAGGTGTTGCAAGCGTCCGAGGCGTCGGTGACCGCTTACCATGAGGCGGACTGCAAGCTTGTTTGTCACCTTAGTGGTATAGAAAAATGTAATTTAGTTGAAAAAAAATGTCTATTTCACATAAATGGGGATATAAATATCTGCTGAAACATTTTCTCTGATGCTTACTTCTTGCTTGCTTGCTTACTTTAGACAGTTTGGTAGGCAATCGAATCTACCAGAATATTTTTCAAATGCAAAAGAGCGTTCGATCCGTGTCCTCTACATCCGATAATAAAATAGACTATTTTATCACACATCAAACTTAAGAGCATACGATTCGGAGCGCCTCTCAGCATGCTTCATATAATCGAATTTCTCACTTATTATTGACACTTGCTGACCAAACACCACGAAATTTCGAAGACATGTTCTAGTAATAAATATCTAGGTCTGCAGTGTGTCAATTTTCTATTAAATTTTATAGTTCAAAAGTTATACAAATGGTTTTAAAAAAAGATTTCCAGTTAATAAAAACTTTTTACAGGATTTTGGAAAACCACAGACATAGGTATTCGGTTTCGGATTATGACTAAGAAATTTAACAGTGATTGATCAGTAAATAAAAAATGATCAAATGTCAAATAAAAATGAGAAATTCGTTTGTATGAAGCCCGCTGCGAGGCGCCGCGAATTGTATCCTCTAAATATTATAAAGGCGAAAGTTTGTGAAAGTGTATGTTTGTTACTTCTTCTCGCTCAATCAGCTGAACCAATTTTGATGAAAATTGGTATTGGTATAGCAGACACCCTGGATTAACACAAAGGCTACTTTTTATTTCAAGAAATTCTAAAGTTCCCGCGGTAATAACTATAACCAAACTTAAACGAACTATAACTTGCTATAGCAAACTTCATTAGTATAATTAAGGAGTCCCACGCCGATAACCAAATTAAGGACGGTAGCCGCTAGAAAAATTCAATAATTACCAGCCTTCCCATGATTATTATAAATGCGAATGTTTGGATGTTTGGTTGTTTTCAAGCTTTAACCTCTGGATGTATCAGGAACCGCTGAACCGATTTAAATGAAATTTGCTATTGAGATAGTTTGAGTCCCGGAAAAGTGCTATTTTTCATCCGGAAAAATTCGAAAGTTCCCGCGGGAGTAACTATAACGGAATTTCCCAAACGAACCATAGCTGCAGCTATAGCTTGCTATAACAAACTTCATTCGTATAATCAAGGAGTTGCCGTAAGATTCCTACGCCGATAAACAAAATTAGGGCAAACGCTAGTTTTCATTATAACAATAATAGCGTTAAAAATTATTTATACATTTTTCGCTTTCCAAGGGCGTTAGACTGGAGACACATGGAGGAGCACGTTACGACCGCTGCAAGCTGCAAACTATAAATAGGTTCTACTTAAAAATATGACATTGTTTTGTCATATTTCGCTTTTTTATGTAAAAGATTCATGAGAAATTCAAATTAACAAAAAAAAAATTACTCTAGAGCTGGTTTTTAACATTTGATTTATAGGAAAGCATCATATACAGGGTGGAAATGATAAGTGATCTCACTCGATTATTTCTAAACCACACACGATATCGAAATATTGATTATTGATCCTGAAAGTACTTCACGAGCTCTATCTAATGGTATCAATGATAATTTATAAAATAAACTAAGTTTGTCGGGAAATTTTTCATACATTTAGTATGACGACCTGGCACCATGGGCGTAGCGAGGTACAAGCAGGGGGGGGCAGCTGCCCCCCCCGAGGTGCCCATTACCTGAAGGAATTGACTTAAAATGAACATGTTTACTATATTAAAATGACATTTTCTATCAGGTCTGCCCCCCCCCTAGCCAAGCCTGCCCCCTCCTAATCCAAAACCTGGCTACGCCCATACCTGGCACTCATCGCATGATACCTAAATATTTTTAATGCGATTTTTAATTAATATATAAATATAATATAATCTTTTGGCAATAAAAACCGTGAAGATAAAAATACAGAAATACATTTATATCGAACACCATCAGAGTAACCAGTGGCCACACACACACACCACAATGTGGGGGGACAGCCTCGTTTTACCAGCCATTTTAGTCCTGCGTTACAGATGGTGAGCCCATCGCCACAAAACTGCCTCTGACACGAAAGTGCATCTGGACTGAGGTGGCTTCACTTATATTCCATGTGTCATAAAATCAATAAGCGGTAATTATTGATATCAAAGTGAACATGATTATCATTTTCCCTTTTTCTTTCTCTTAATTTTAATTCTTATCTCTCTATATTTTGTAAATATGAGGTATGATGTAAATCTTTGATAGCTTATAAACGTGTCTATGTCTATGTCACATACAACTCCTAGTGACTTATAAAGTTCTAGTACATAAAACTTACAAACGCACAAAATCTTCATAGAATTAAGAAATACAATATGAATGTACATACATACAAATAATCTTTCTTCGTTTATGACTCCCTGAAGGTTAGAGTCTAAGAAGAAAATATATTATACACGTACATGCTATAGTATCAATATAAATAAATACTTTCATAGCAAAGATGCAGTCAAAAGATTTGTGCCAGGATTTGTGCTTGTGCCTTGTGCCTCGATAGCTTGAAAGTAGAGCGCTTACACGTAATGTAAGGGTTGCAGGGTTATGTCCTGGCTCGAGGTTAATCTTTTGACTGCATTTATTTATTTATTTATTTAAACTTACTGCACAAACACATTACACACAGCGCCGTCTGGCCCCAAAGTAAGCAAAGCTTGTGTTATGGGTTCTAGACAACGAATACAAATACATATATATGTATATATATTACCTTTTTTGTAAATACATACATAATATACATAAATATACCCAGACTCAAGACAAAGACAAATATTTATCATATAAATGTTGGTCCAGTGCGGTGCATAGCAGCCGGCCACATTACCAACTAGGCTGCGGTTTCATGGACAAAAAGTATATTAAAAAAAAAATTAACCATAAATAATGAAATAAATTATTAAATACGCTTCAATGTTCCTATAATATATGCACTACTAGTATCATTGTTTTGACTTTGTAGAGCTATTCATGAGTGGTTTAGGATATGTTGTCGTCTATGTATGTACCTAGTTATTTTTATTGGTCAGAGTAAGTACCTACATTTAATGAAGAAAATAAAATTTAGTATGAGATATTATCATTTTACATCATTTATTTCTTAATTTTGTTTTAAATAAACCTAAAGTCACATTTTCGGTGTAGGACGGATTTAATTTATCCAAGTTAATTGAAGTTTTAGTCAGCTTTAAGCCCGTACCAGGGGTAAATGTCTCGTTTGCTCTGCAAATGATTATTAAAATAGAATTCTTATTACACGAGACTCCGTTGTTAACGCTGCAATTCTCCTGAAAATTGTTGCAATAGATAAGTTTGAATGTAAATAAAATGGAATGAACAGATAAATAAAGTTTTGTCAAACAAACAGGTATATAATATATAAAGTGGTATATGGTATGGTGGACTGCCATGTCAAAAGTCCCGGGTCAATTCTCGGTGAGGCAGTCTATAAATCATGCGTGGTTGGCCATAGACATAAAGAACTGGACTGGACTACGCATTTCCTAGCCAGATTTTAAAAGGTCTTAAAAGTGTTACAGAAACGAAGCTAAGCTGAGGTCTCTTTTTCTGTTTCTATAGAAAACTATATTATTAAAACAAGTTATAATTTGTTTTAATAATATACATAAACAAACATTAAGGCGAACGTTGATAGAAAGAGAAAAGATACCACAGGTTTGTTTTGCCTTATTCTAAAGCATGGTCAACTTTGTGAGCCTATTGCGCAGTCCATAACTCGAAGTCTATGTTTTTGTTGTGGCTTATGGCTGATGAATTTTAATTTCTGCTAAATGTAGGCAAATGGCGATTGTTATCCACGAGCGCAACGCGCTAAACGAATAAACTAACGCCCTATTATTCATATTTTTTTTATTGAATTTAGTCATGATATTTTATTAGTATTTTTGTGTGAAGATATGTAAAATACAATATTAAATAATATAACATAATTCTAAAACTATAATAAAATCTAAAATAAACAAAAAGCTTGTCCATGTGGCAGGGTGACAAGAATGCTGGCTGCATTTCCTCGTTAGATAGCAATGCTTATCTGAGCAAGCAATGTCAGCCCTCTTGTCACCCATAACGAAAATGTTCCGAGGAAATCATTTTAAAAAAATTAAGGGCTGAAGTCCCCCATGGACCAAGTGTTTCAAAACTTAGAACTCCCTCGCAGCCTATTTGGTAGTGTGGCCAGCTGCTGCGCAGAGAGTCTAGGTTCGATTCCCGCACTGGACATACATTTATAGCATAATAATAAACATTTGTGTTTGTCTTGAGTCTGGGTGTATTTATGTATGATATGTATGTATTTACAAAAAAAAGTAATATTTATGTATTTATATCCCTTGTCTGGTACCAGCACTTCGGGGCCACACGGCGTTGTGTTAAATATCTAAAAATATTTATTATTTATTATTAATAATCTCTCATAATTGATACATATTTTTGCCGCTTACTGTTTTCCGCAGACAAAGCTGCCGACCCAACTTTCTTAACTGTTTCCCTAAGGTGGGAGAAGGAATACTTAATTGTCTAAAAATAATTAGGTAATTGTGTTTTTTAATTATTTTTGAAAATGTCAACTTCGAGTGACGAAGTTTATAATATAAATTTGACGCTACTGAATATTTATGAGTGCCTACTGCTATCTAAATCAAAAGAAAAATAAATCAGTCTACCAAAATTTCATAAATTGGAAAAACAGTGAAAATGTTCAGTCATTTTATGCGAATGTCTTTTTGGCTTAATTTAAAAAACTAGCTATATTTTAATGAACTAGCTATATTTTAATGAACTAGCTATATTTTAATGAACTAGCTAATATTTTAATGAACTTTTTAGCGAGTTAGGTACCTAGGCAGCTGAACTGTAGGTATCTATTCTATGTTAAAAAGAACTGTCGAAAATTGCATTTACATCAATACATATTGCAACCTTAACTACGTTTCTAAAAAGATGCCCAGAAATTGTTGAAATTAGGAATATTATCACTAAATGACGTTTTTGGAAGAAGCTCATAATAACCAGTACCTACCAGCAACAAAGGTCAGTTTAACTATTTATCTATACTAAAGTTTTAATAATTAAAAACTTTGTTAATAAAATAGGTTTTTTTAATTTTTCCTCGCAAGTGTGTTATAAAATGCCATATAACACGCATTAGCTAAGTTCGTTACACACTCAACTAAAAAGTAGTTAAAAAAATCATACTTTGACTTTGAACTGAACTGAACTTTACTAGAATCGACCCGCGGTTTCACCTGCAGAAAAGCTAATTCTCATGGGACCTCTCTATAAAAATAATAATAAGTGATACAAATATTTATGTACTTCTCTGTCTCTACAGATATCATGTTTGTTGTAGGTACAATAGTGCCCTGCAAAAAAAATTACTTCCCGGTAGAACTCCAGATTTGGATAAAAACAATCCCTATTCCCTTTTTTTTAGCCCCTTCACCTATCAGGCTCTCCAGATTTTGCTTTGCGTATTATAAAAAAGATCATTGAAGGGAAAACAGATGGAAAACGAAGAAGTATCAGGCAATTAGCATGGAATGATAAAAAGAGCTGGACCGGTCTCTAGTATTTGCAGACTAGCGTAGAAGAGAAATCAGTTCTGTGTGGTGGACGCTGATTTCCGTTATAACACCCGACGAAGAAGAAGAAAACTAAGGTATAGTGTGGTTTTCTATTAGGAATTTAGAATAAGAATTAGCCTAGTAGTTGCAGAGCATATCCCCTATACACACAAACCAACAAATAAAATATAATATTAGTAGAGAAATTTAAACTAATGACAAAATAATATTTCCAAAATCCATGTTTATTTCCCTGATAGGTGACTGAAGAAAATAAATATAAGCCGAGAATAACATTGTGATACAAGGATGCCAAAAATAACTTCAATAAGACAGTTTTGTAAATACAAGGATGTAAAATGAAAGATTCATTTTGATAAATAGACATTAATTTCCCGAAGCGGAAGATAAAGACGGCGCAGGTCATAATATTTCCTGTAATTACTGACAAACGAAATTGATATCATAATATCGATTAATAACTGTTTAGTAATAATTGTAGGTTTCAGCACTAAAAAGTTAAATAAGCTGTTTAATTTGGCAGCACTAAATAACAACAATTTATAATGATTTTAGTGACTTTCATAACAATCAAGTGCTTTTAAAATTTGCACAAGAAGATAGATTTTTAGCTCTAACTAAATGCAATAAAATTAAATCACGCTATAAGTTACTTCACAAGACAAGTTTTATAACATAGTGTCTTTTATCAATCCTTAAGGGTCTGTGCACGCACGAGCTATTAGCATATCGGCAACTGGCGACATATGTTGCTTTTTAAAAGCGCAAATCTGTCCTGATGGCGAAGCCCGTACCAGCTGCGTATTAGTTTTTATATTATGCCCACACACTTAGAAACTCCAGTCGCGGCAACCGAATCACTCATCGGAAGCTTTGCTGATGCAGCGATTGAGCGATTTTGATACCACAAAAAAAGGCAGCAATTCGCCGAATCGCGATTCCGCATCAATGCAGTCGCAAAATCGCCGGCCGCCGCCGATGTTTCGTGCTAGTATCGTGTTTGCAATGGCCCTTAGATGCTAAAGTTTTGTTACATTTCCTCAATAACGGCTTATTTATGCGATAGTGATTTCATACGATAGTGCCTGCAAAAACTAGTTTTATTGTAAAGACTGTCTTAGTGAAAGCGAAGTAATTGGACAATCACGTTGTCTACTGAACCGAGGGGCGCGAGTTCAAAGCCAGCACAGGGACAAAAGTTTGTGTTTTTTCTTGTGTGAATGTTTACTGAGTTTAATATAATTCAAAAAAGTACATATTTATTTCCAAAATATTTCTTTATTTAGTATAAGCTCTTATTTATTTACGCTAAAGGCTGGAAACTTGCGGAATTTGAAAGAATGATATCAAATTAAACTAAAACGCTGAAACTTGCACAATGGCTTCCTAAAACTCTATGGAAGAGGATCTATTCTAAGAGAATGTTGGAAAATTGCAGGGATATTGCTGTCATATGAGCCGGAAAATGGGGTCACCATTGTTGTACGTACAACTCGTTCAAAGTTTTAGTATTAATTTTAGTAGTCACTACAACAACTAACTTAGCTTCAAATTTAAAATTTGTGACATTAGACATATTTCCGTATACTTCAATAAAGACACGAAGGTTGTACATATTATGTATAGGTACAGGGACCATAGCGAAGTCTTTAAATTTCAGGGTCCAGAGGAGAAAACAAAGTTCCAAAATGTACAGGATCGAAAAAATAATAGAATGGTATTTCTATTTTTTGTATTTAGGACGTGTTTTTAGGAGGAGCCCTATTACTAAGACTAGCTGTCTGTCTGACAGTCCGTCCGTCCAACCTTTAATAGGTTTTATCTTGTAGACTAAAGAAGATAGAAGCATACACAGAATTTGGTTTATTATACGATGTATTACCTAAAAATAATAAAAAAAAAAATTATGGGGAGTCTTCATATAAGAAACACGTTTTTGTTATTTTTGCTCTATAGTAAAAGCAATAATATACTAGAAACTTGCAGTGATTATAGTGGGGGCTCTAAAGTATAAACAAATAATAAAAACTGGCCAATATTGAGCCGGGTTCGAGCCATTGCCATTATTATACCATATAAGCGCCATCTAGCGAAAATAGTTCAAATTATTAATAGAAAAATATTTGAGGCCCAGTGACATTTGTTTAGTTGATGCGCAATGCGAAGTTAGCAACGTCGGTAGTGGTCAGTCATTGGATGAGTGAACGCCTCAAGGCACCTTTTCTTTGTTATTTGTGTTTGTAAATAATATTATAATACGGAACCCACAGTGTGTGAGTTTTCATTGATTTTTTAACCCTCTGTTTAGCCCGCTGTCAAATGTATGGAGCTATCCCGAATTATTTTTTTCAATTTTCATAACATATCTGTATGGCGGTTAGCAAATAAAACGTTTCTCTAAAATTTCATTAGAAACACTAACTTGAATCATAAAGGTTGTGACATATGAATGGATGGACGGACGGTCCAATTGTTATGATGAATTTCTAAGGGTTCTGTTTTTGCGATTTTGCTACTGATCCCAAAAATGCCAATAGACAATTTGTATCTATCTTAAATGCAATTTTTTGCCATTCGACTTCAAAGTAAACAGCTTACTATTCTGTCAGTATGTCTGCTATAATAGGTTATTTTTTTTACTTTTGAGTTGAGTTTTTAAGTCGGATCATTTTTTTTTTAATTTTTTGTTTTATTTGCTTTTAATTGAGGGCTTACACTAACTAGATACTCGTACCTACATATATATTACCTTTTTTATGATAAAGTAAAAACTAAAAACTTAAAATAAAACATCTTTTTGAATGAGGATTAAAGTTAAAGTTAACAGACAGGCAGACAGCGGGGTAGACATATTTATGTAATGGGATCTTGTTGGCAACCCTAAAAATATATGGTTTCCAATTAGACCAAAGACTTTACTGTGATTTTTGTATCTCACCGCCAAAACCTTGCTAAATGATTAAGAAGCTTACATATCATATATATAAGCTTCTTGTAAATGATAAAGAGTACTTATTCTAAGTTTATTTTTTTTCTAAACTCGTGACCTTGATATAAACTTCCTTAAACTTCCAAAAACATTTAGCCCCTGTCAAACAGAAGATAAAAATATTCATAGAATTTACATTGCAATAAAATAGAAACAACTCCGAGAACTTCTATGTTTGAAGCGAGAATTTCAATGAATTTCATTTGTTTCTCTTGTGTGATGTTGCCACACATAGTATTAAATAACAAGATGAAGGTATTCAATATGAATGCAAATTTTACCGAGACGCAATAAAATTGTGTTTATTCGTCGACAAGTCAAGGTCCTGCTATTACAAAAAACCGGACCAGTCTGACTCGCGGACCGAGGGACCCAAATCGGTCACTATGACTTTTGGCAGCTTTTTTGTGTTTTAGGTTTGGGGGTAAAGGGGATGAGGCCTTTTGGGCAGGTACTTTGCCACGTTTCTACAATATCTCATAGTAATTTATAAATTGTTAGGCGTTTTTTACAATAGTTAGTTTAAAACCAGCTCGTTTCCATTTAGGTAAAGTAATAAAAAGGATTTTTTAATAATTAAAAAAAAAGGATTGCACGTCAACCATTTAAAGTTGACAGTTTTTGATACTCTGTGCGCTGAGGCTTTAGACATGTGTACATAAATGCGATAGCGAACAAAGAAACGCTAATATAGGGCCGAATAAGAAGAAAATATTAATTTAACTAGTACCTACCTACCAAGTATCTTTTCGATCGTTTTTGTTGTCTTGCACTGGACTCGAGGCTTTGTTTTTATTAGCGATCGCGCTAGGGTCGGCTGTCGAGGCAGTGACGACATGAGACGCGCGATGTGGCAAAGTTTTGACAATGACGCACTACATAAGTCGACCACTGCCGAAACTAGACCTCCTCGATAGAGTCACTAGAGTAAGCAAACCACAGTTGAACATTGGCATTCTCGAAAGTCCCTAACTCCCTAGAAAAGCTTGGATACTCGAGGTGGTTAAAGGACGGTTTATTGATATGTGACTACCAGGGGCTTTAGCTAAGTGTGCACAAAAGCGATACCCGACCGACCGAGTAAAGAAGTTATCTTTAAGGCGCATATAGCAGCTAACTAGCGCCGCCATGGGATATTATTTATTTCCACTTAGTACAAAGATTATTACAGAAATATACAACATAGAAATTGTTATATAGCTTATACTGCTATAAGCTATATTAAAAACCGTTTTTTATTGTTCCTAAAATACATTTGTGAGTTGTACTTGATATTTCTGCCAAAAGTGGCCACTTTTAGCAGAAAAGCTAAATAAAGCTTACAGATGTTTTTCACGAATAATAAAAAAAAAAGTTCTAAATACAGTTTACGACTAGTTTTATGACTTCTATGTAGTACATTTTTTAAATATACTTTATGCGAAGCGAAATTAAATAATATCCAATGGCGGCGCTAGTTAGCAGCTATAGGGCCCTTCATGTATTACTTCGCCAAATAATGTGCAACTTATATACTTGATCGAAAACTAACGTTTCTATTATAGTTTTTTGTTGTTTTTCAAACTTAGCTAAAGGCCCAGGAATTCGTTGGTTTGTTTGTTTGGTTCCTTTTTTTTAAATGCAGATAGTTACCATACATATCCAATCCCTACAAACTGCTTGTAAACTGTGACTTTGTACAGACAAAAAATAATCTCAAAATAACGTTTTACAAGTTTAGATTCGCTGCCATTAGTTACTTAAAACGTTTGTCTATCTATCTTGACCTCACATCCTTTAAAACATACTTGTAAAAAAATCTAGGGACGTGAAAACTTGGTCCGAACCAACCCGAGAAAGACACAAGTCTGCGCGTTCACCGCTAAGAAAACCCCATTCACTGAGGTCCCACAATTCAAGAACACACCTCTCACCATCACCAATAGCATTGGAATTCTTAATATTGACATCTCCAGCGATGTTTAGTTCCGAGATAATTTGCAAGACAAGGTGAAGCTGGCGTCTGAAAAACTTGGAGTACTCAACAGAGCGAAGCAGTACTTCAGCTGGGAGCAAAGTTGCTGCTTTACAAGTCGCAAGTTCGGGCCCATATGGAGTACTGCTGCCATCTCGGGGCGGGTGCATCCAGATACCAGCTTGTCCCTTTTGACTCGAATCGACGACGGGCTGCATATGAGAAAATCGTCGACAATCCCAAGCTTACAAGCTGTATCGAACTCTTTAGTCTAAGGATATACGTCTCATGGCATGTGTTCTGATCAGTTGATCGAAACGATGCCCACGGCACCTTTCTACAGCCGTGCCGCGCCGCTCGCCATCGACAGGGAATTAATCCTCACACCCTAGAACCTAAGTGGTCACTTAGGTACAGTGCGGTTTCAGAGAACTGACTATCACGAACGAACAAAAAGATTTCTCTGAGGACTACGTTGTGAGGTTCTGTTACCGTTAAAGCGCTAAGTAAAACGCAGCAGCAACTTCAGCGGCCATCTTGGTCAAGCGTGCGAACTATACTGTGAACCAGGCCGTTCTTGGCGCGATCCGCACCCGCGATGCGTGCCAACTTCGCGCTGTGAATGGCACGCAAATATGGAGGGGCCTTAAGGATTGCGTCGCTAACCCGACGATTTTTCTACTCTTAAAAACTACAAAACCTATTTTGGTGAAACTTGCGCTGCTTCCTAAGTTGAGCAATAATTTATCCAATAAAAGAATTATTATTACAATCTGCTACATAAACTACCAGAGAGAGAGAGAGAGATAAATTTTGCAATTCCAACAACATACATTAGTGTCGAATTGATAACCTCCTTTTTTTGTGTAGTCGATTAGTAAAATGGCAGCATAGCTTTTTATAAGGAAAATTGTGCAAAAATTACACCTTGAGTTTGAGAGTTATCTACAACTAGCTTTTGCCAGCGGCTCCGCCAACCCTAAATTTGATTATCGGCATGGGTTTCTTATGACAACTCCTTGATAACCCTAAAGAAGTTTGTTATAGCAAGCTATAGCTGCAGCAATTGTTCGTTCGTGGTTCGTTTAAATTTTCCGGGATAAAAGTAGCCTTTGTTACTATTTCTGTGCTCTCTGTAATTTTTTTAGCTCAATTGGTTGCTCCATTGCGGCAGGGTTAAGTAACAAACGTTATAGTTATTACCGCGAGAATTTTTGAATTTTCCGGAATTAAAAATAGCCTATGTCCTTTTCCGGGACTCAAACTATCACCATAGCAAAATTTATCTAAACGTTTCAGCGGTTCCCGAAACATTCAGTGACTGAAGTGTGATTGAGTAACAAACAACCAAACATCCTAACTTTTGCATTTATAATATAAATGAGATAGGGTAATTAATGATTTTTTCAGTGGCTCCAACCGCCCTAAATTTGGTTCATATATCATAATATTTTGCCAATTTTATTTAAAATGTTATCTAAGGTACTTATAGACATTCTTGTATATTTATAAAATTTGTCAGGATGCAACCTTAAATCAGCATAAATGGTGTTGAATTATTCATATTATGTATTCCAGATTTCACATAACTCATTTTCCATTGCTGGTATGAATTTTCTATTAATATATGACTTCTTTATCTATAATATAAACTGTTCAATGTTTTATTACGTCTGACTCGCCAGTATCTCGAGCGCTGAAGGTGTGGCTGAAACGGCGCCAGCAAAGAACCGCGCGCCCGTGCCCGTCCCGCTTTGTGTCTGTTTGGGTAGTAACAGACAGACAGGCTATGTTTCAAATCACGCCGAGTAATTATCGCCCGGTAGAGTTGAAAAATTAACCCGTTCTGGAACGAGCGTTTGACAGTTAATTTTCACACTGACAGGAGTGATTTTCAACCTTTTTTATGGCAGGGTAAAGAATTCAACTTGACAGTTGGAAAATTACTCTACACCGGGCGTCCCAAAACCACTTTTTTAACTTCTTTGTTGCGTTTTGGAACGCACCCTTAGTATGGATTTAGGATAGGCACTGCCCTACTTTAGGGTAATTTAATACGCTCTATGAGTAAGTTAGTAATTCGTGTGGAAAATAAATCAATAGTAGTGATTTGTCACTTTCATCAAATTGTGATTTAGTATACTAATGAATTATTGCATTATCATTAAGAGTGTAGTTATAGTTGTCAAAGTAGTCAAGGTATTATAAATATCTTTTTTTCAAAACTGACAATAAACCAAGAATATAAAACTTTCATTTAAATGTATTTTTAGTTGGTTGTATGTTGTTTGGATCTTTATTATGCATCTTAAACGTAATTTAACCTTGATCTTTATTATCCATCTTGAAACGTATTTTGATTTTGATTATCATTATGCATCTTTAAACATATATTATCTTGTTCTTTTTTATTATTATATATTTGTTAATAAACATTTAAATTCAGTTAAAATTAATATATAATTAAATTACCCTAAAACAAAAAAAATACCTATCTAAAAATTTAAATTTTTTTTTTTTTATTATTTACCTTTAAAACTATTTTTTTATCGTGGACTTTACTGTGCACCTTCTTTTAAAACATCATAAGGTAGGTATATTATATAATACGACCAAGACCTATTTTCGGTATACACCATAACCATATACAAAAAGAAACAAAAGAATCACTCCTGTTTGAAGTCCGTTAAGGTAAAGTAATTACAATATATAATTAAAGATTAGGTACGTCAGCACAGACCAAAAAAACTGTTTATCTGAACTTTCAATTAAGTTAAGTAATTAAAAATCTCGCCAACAACAGAAGCAAAGCTTATTAAGAATAACGCGCAAATATAAAAAAAAATAATTACCTTGTTGAAGGCCGTAAAAGACCCACCAACATTTCTAAGATAAAAATGTGGGACGCTGAAGTCGATTAAAATAATAAATAAATTTATTCTAATATTATAAATAAAGAAGTATTTTTCTGTCTATCTGTTACCTCTTGACGCTTAAACCGCTGTACCAATTAAGATGAAATTAAAGGAGAAAGTTTGAGTTCCGGCAAAGAACAAAGGCTACTTAAAAAAGTCAAGTGTGAGTCGGTTTTTTATTTATAATTTAGTAGGTACTGTTGAAATCCTACACCGATAACCGTATTTAGGGCGGGTAGACTCGCGGGCAATGCAGATGACAGTACTGAAAATGCTAATTACATGGGTCATGCAAAAAAATCGCGGATAACTTGAGACTAAAATGGAGATCACTCTGTCCAAGGTATCTGACTGGGGACGGGAAAACATGATCTAATTCAAACCTACGAAGGCACAAGTCTCCGCGTTCACCGTTAAGGAAACCCCATTCACTGAGGTCCCACAATTCCAGAGCACACCCCTTACCATCTACAAGAGCATTTGAATCCTTGGTGTCGACATCTTTAGCGATATTCAGTTCAGAGAAACTAGAGTACACAACACAACGAAGCAGTACTTCACCTCGGAATAAGGGTCGCTGCTTTACAAGTCGCGAGTCCAGCCCCGGATCTGTAGCTTTTACGTTAAAAATGAAAATTGACGTGTTTTACCGTTAATGAAGAATCACCCCCTAGGCGGTAAAATAGTGGATGAAAATTTGTATAAGAATTCCAATAGCATTGTAGCTAAAACAGTCAAAAGCAGTCTTTTTTTAAAAAATGTCCACGTGGACGATGTCGCGGGTAGAAGCCATTTTTAATGGAAAAAGTATAAGTAAAAGAAAAATACCGTCTATGCCAAAGAATGTATATAGGTGCTGCGTTAACAGTAGTGGGACTTCTGGCACCAAAATTCTAGTGTCATTTGTCCCATTGGACTAGTGGGATTAAAAAAATACCAGTTATCCCATCATGTGACAACTAAATAGGACTGGTGGGACAGACACGGAGTATTACTGCCATCTCTGGGCCGGTGCACCCGGCTTGGTTCTTTTGATTTTGTTCAACGACGGGCTGCGACAGTCGTCTACGATCCCAAACTCACAAGCTGTATCGAACCCTTAAGTCTGAGAGAGACATTGCTCGCCTGTATTCTATCGATACTATAATGGAAAATGGCAACTTTTTACCACTGCAGCACTTGCATCGGCAGGGAATCACAACAAACACCAAATCACACCCTAGAACCTAAAAAGTCAAGTGGAGCGTTAGCTTGTTTGCCACCTTAGTGGTAAAAAAATATCAAATTTTATAATTCTAGTTAGCCAGAAAGTACCCTGCAGGTTTTGATTTATTTGCTAATGTCAAAATATGTAAACAGGGAGCCGTATCTTCGACATAAAAGCAAGGGTCTTGATATACAGACACACAGATATACTGGTATTTTACTATGTAATCAAGCTGCAAATTAACATTTAATGGTGTTTTTCCTCTACTTGTCTTGTAAGACCTTGCTTCTTGCCTTTCATGATTCTAGGTAGACGGGAAATACCATAAGGTTTTCGTTTATTTGTAAGTTCCAATTTATGTGGCGTTAACATAGTAGCTAAATCGTTTTAACATCTTAGATTTAATACTTCACGCGTTCCTAAAAAAAAGCTTGACAGAACGACAGACCCACACAGACAGATGGACAACCAAGTAATTTTATTGGAGTTCGTATTTGGGTACGGTACTCGTAAATTTAAGAGTACCTTAAATATATATTTATACCTATTTAAGAGTGCGAAGCTTTACTGAGGCTGTTGAGCATTGTGCCAAGGTTTCTACCATGACCTCAATATGGCCTTCGAATTGAAGGTGGGTGATGTACTCGCCATTTAAATTGATGCCAAAGCTGTCCCAGTCCAGAAGCTTGAAGACATCTTCTAAAACGCATTTGTAAAGTTTCGGAGGTATAACATCTCCCTGACACACACCTCTCTGCATGTGTTCGGTTTCGAGCTCTGGTCCTAAAGACGAAATGCCATGGTGGGTTTCTCCTAGTCCACACACGTAAAGCGCTAGGGCTGATTATATATCCATGATTTCTGGATAACCTGGCGGTGCACATGTATGTGGTCTAAGATACGCTCTTGGGAAACCGGCTTGTTTGTGAGGTTTGAAGTCGTCAAACTAACGAGCGATAAGTAAAAAAAACATCCGGAAATCAGACCCGAAACCACAAGTATGGTAGGAAGGTGACACAACAGGTGGCTATTTAATGGAAGGCGGTAATTTACTGTGTGTGGCACGACTAAGGAGTAATAGGGAGGTGATTACAATGATAGATCAATAAAACGAATATAATTGTTTTGTTTTGATTTGCCAAAAGTCAGCGACCTTTGATGTACAGTGTACGTCGAAAAAAAAAAATGTGTACGTATTAAATTGTACACAAAAATGGTATCCATACTTCATAAAAGTATAAATTTAATGCAGACCGCATACAAGAAACACATTTTCGTTGTTTTTGTGCTATCGTAAAAACAGTAATATAAACAAAATTCAAACTTGCAGTAAAAATATTTTGAACTCTAAAGTATAACAACAAATAATAAAAACCTTAATTATTATCTAAAATTACCGTATGAGCGTAATCTAATGATTATTAAGAGTAAGAGCTCTGCCTCACCGGGATGCCATGGCGACGTCGCCGGCGACGCAAGCATAGCTACCTCTGGCAGCCAAAGGTCGCCAAACAGAGTAGCCATGGCTACTCTTCAGTCAATTTGACGACGACAGTTCTTCGAACAAAAATAAAAAGAAAAAAAAAAGGGAAATTTTGGGTTCATCCTTTTATATCGGATCGCAGCCGAAGTGGTGTTTTTTTAAAGTATATAGAGATTTAAGTAAATATCCTGATAATGTCGGAATAATAATCATTCGATGCACTATCCCATGAGCACGGACGGTTTTGAATTTCCACGATAGATCTTTCGGTATCGAAACTCATTTTTTCAACGTTACACCAATCAAAATTGCGTTCGGTTGGCGACTGAGTGAGTGAGGTGCAGCTTATGCGCATACATTTTAGTGGCGACGTAGTCAGGCTGCCAGAGCATCCCGTCGCCACGCAGGGAGCCGTAAATCGAGGCTACGCTTCCAAATTAGCGACGTTGCCAAATGAGTGAGAGCCGATACATTTCTATATGAATTATTTGGATACGTAGCTGGCGACGTCGCCATGGCATCCCGGTGAGGCAGAGCTCTAACAGTACCATGTTTGTTGGAAACCATATTTAAACTAAAGCTATGTCGGGCTTTATCGGTTATTGGATAGGTGGCCGCTTGGCAGCACACCTTTGGTTTTTGTTTGTGTTCGTTAATTAGGTAAATAGTGGTACGGAACCAACGGTGCACTTGACCGATTTTTGTTTTTAATAATCTGAAAGCAAACAATTGTTATTTTTGTATTGTATATGTTGTAAGTATCCTATAATTGTGGACATGAAATAAATAAATAAAACAATAAGTAAAAATGCGCAATTTTCTTTGAAGCAAATTTGGCACAATAATTTATAACTATTTAAATAAAATAATAAAAAAAAACAGTTAAATAAAATTGATAATAAGCACGAACTAAAAATAAATTCAAAACCTATGACATTAGACTGAAATCATATAAATACAAATGCGACCGGTTTTGCGCAGCAAGTGTTTTATGAAACATATATTTCGCCAGTATTAATAAAGCTAATGTCAAGGGTGCACATACCTATTTGAATATTAAATTTGGGTAAATTAAAATAATATTCCTTTGAAGCTATTATTACTGCAGGCAAGTCAGTAATAAAAGAAACTAAATCAATGGATTCCATAAATAAGTGTAAACTACTTGAATATCCGCCTAATACAATTCAGGCAGTAAGAAAAATTCATGGCTTAGACAAACCTGGGGCGATGAGTGAATGTATTGAAATTATTGAAGATTGGATAAAGAAGCAAGATCATTTTATGAAAAAGGACATGGGTAAGTGTTAAAAAATTTGCATGGGTGGAAAAGAAAAAAATATCATGATTTGGATCGGCAACGCCCGAGTGATGCCCCAGGGTGCTGCAAGCGTCCGTAGGCTGTGGTAACTATTTACAATCAGGTGGACCGCAAATTTGTTTGCCACCTTTTAGTGGTATAAAAAGAAATGTGGATATTTTGAACCCGATTTCCGACTCCATAGTTTCAAACTCAATTTTATATGGTTTTTTATATACGAGGATATAAAGGTGCTGTAGCTACTGGTTTTTTTTATACAACTAAGGTGGCAAATAAGCTTACGGTCCGCCTGATGGTAAACGGTCACCGTAGCCTATAGACGCTTGCAATACCAGGGGCATCACTGGGTGTTAAATCTCGCTGCTTTCGATATTTGATTTTAGTCCTAATAAGAGTCCGGTCGATATAATTGGATATCGGTGGGTATCCGGAAAGTATTGCGAAGGTCAGTCTGAGTTTTTTATCTCGAGGCCCCTGTGCTAACTTGAGGGGGGGCAAAAAAATTCAACATTTTTGGGCTTTTTTAGTTTTTCGTTTATATCCACTAAGCTAAATATTTTATGTGTACTGTGTCTTTTAGAAAGATGTAGAATATTGAATTTCAATTATTTTTTACAAGTCAAACGTATGTTTTGTTTCAAAACTAACTGAGATACAACAAATCAAACCGTAAAGACAATTCCGTCATAGGCGCGCTGCGTGTAAGAGAGTACGAAACCCAAACTATTCTTTTATAGTATCAAAAATCAATTTTAAAATTTGAATAAATTATGATATATTCTACATATTGAAAAGAATAAAGTCGCGTTTTAAATAAGTTTATTTTATAAAAATTTAGTATTTTTTAATCAGTTATTATTTTTCGAACTTTGGCTTGCATTAAAAACGAGAGAACTATTAAAATAAAAGCTCTTAAAAAGTTTCGCTTCTTAAAGCTCTTCTAATATATTTACTTAAAAAGAAAACGTAATAAAAGTTATTAAAAATGATTTGTCTTTTGTAACTTTTATATTGCAGTTTCTATTAGTATGTATTTAAGAACTACATTTCATCCGACTGCAGCGCCATCAGCCAGGAGGAATACAGTGACATACACACGTACAGTAGGACTATATATATATAAAAAATAAAAATATTTTTGGACATTACACATAGCGCCGTCTAGCCCCAAAGAAAGCAAAGCTTGTGTCATGGGTACTGCAGCGTGCGGGGGCGT
Source organism: Apoda limacodes (assembly GCA_946406115.1). NCBI lineage: Eukaryota > Metazoa > Arthropoda > Insecta > Lepidoptera > Limacodidae > Apoda > Apoda limacodes. The sequence continues at coordinate 19,642,167 of OX291559.1, forward strand.
AAAGAAGCTGCTTCTACCTATTTCTTATTAGGTATCGGGATCTCTGCTAATAAAAAGACGACATCGGGAGTTCTTTTATGTATTCAGATGTTCTTTTCAATCGCCATAGTATACATACTTTAGACTCATCTACTACCTAGGAGAATTATTATACAATTTTAAATTTATCTGCAGAACGTCTTCATTCATTAGGCCATCCTTCAATAGGCTTCGGGTCGTCGTGTTGGTACATTGGGTAATATCTACATTTAATCGCAATGGTGGCGATGCATAGTGCATTTTGGATACTGGAGTAACTTACTCTAAATCTACTGGCAATATTAGGCCATTCTACAAATTCTAGGGCTCCCTGATAGAGACACGAATCGACCCTCCAAATTTATATAGACTTGTCCGATCTATAATTTTCACTGGAATGTCAATCAATGTAAAAATACTGACAAACTCTAAATTCCAATTGTTTTTATTTAAAAACGCACTGACACCATCTTTTATATTTTCATAAAACCACTACGAAGTATTTGCTGCGTGAAAAACGTTCGCTAGCATATTTACTTCCTTTACACTTAACAAGAGGTCGTAACCTCTACAGTACCTACCAGACAACGGATACAAATACATATATATTACTTTTTTTTGTTAATACATACATATCATACATAAATACTCACAGACTCAAGACAAACACAAATGTTTATATTATGACATAAATGTTTGTCCAGTGCGGGAATCGAACCCCAACCTTTTGCACAGCAGCTGGCTCTACTACCAACTAGGCTGCGAGGGAGAGTGTGTGATTATATATAATATTCTTCATAGAACTATCGCAAGAAAAAGTTTTAGTCTTTAGTCGCCCGTCGTACAGTAAAGCCGATTTCGTAACAGATCAAAGTTTTTTTTTGATAGTTCTATGAAGAATATTAGAATTACATATTACTCATAATTTACAAACGCAAACAACAAAAAAAGTGCCAGTAAGCGGTCACCCATCTAACGACTGGCCACGCGCGATGTTGCTTAACTTCACATATCGCTTTAAATATTGCTTCCAAAAAGTAAAATTAATATTAGGGATCATTGTTAAGGTAGTATTTATTTGTCTGAAGTCTAAATTACGACAGTAACACATTTTTAAAAAAAATACTTTAGGTATTCAGGTATTTTTTAAAAAGGCATCACACCTCCGGCCGTTTCGTGGAGTATTTCAAAAAATTCCAAATAATTCACATATCAACCCTGTGCAAAAAAATTACGGCGGAGATATAAATTTTTATCTTACCATCTTCATACAAAAACAAATCTGAGTCCGTCATTTGCGGTAGTATTCCTTAGTTTTGATATTTTTGAGCGTATTCAAGCATTAAAGTCGTCACTATAAAAATTATAAATTATATGTCTATGGAAGCCGGAATCCAACCCACTGTGCGGCGTGCGCTGCATAAATAGTGAAAGTAACTAAAAAATAATGTATGGTGGCATTGCTATTCTTGAAGCGTACTCTAAAAAAAGTCCGTGATAGCCAATGATAATGTATGTATTAAAAGAGGTAGATATTATACTAGCACGCAAAAACTGAACAGCGAAATTAAGACAATGGGGTTAAAAATCCACAGATAACTAATTAGGTACCAATCGTTAGTGGCGCCAAATTAGTTGGTAAAAGAACCCTAGCGGATCCGTTCCGTTCCGTTCCAGCGACTTACCAGCCAGCGTTCCACTGCAAGGACTCAAGGAACGGGTCACATAGGAAAAGAACTGTCGATGAGAGGGTTCTGTAGAGTGCTCAAAACTGCGGGCTGGAACGGCGCAAACGTTCAAAAAGGTGGTAACTGAAGAAACGGAGGGTCCTCAACCACTGGAAGGTATGCGACGTTTCCAGTCCACATTAGTGAGTGATTCTAGTAGTGTCCCGTCCATCTCATGGCATTCCTATGTGTGCCCATTACCTCTGCCCAAGATACCAGTAAGACGGAGTAGATAGGGCACGTAGTGTAGGACTTCGCAGTCTAGGATGTGGAGTGGGAGTCATAGAGCCGACCAATACCAGCACCCTTTAGCCAGCAGGATGATAAATATATACAAGTGTTAATATATACAAGAAGGGAAAAATGACTGCTTTGCCGTTTGTGGTCTGCGTGTTGGCTTCGAAACTCTTCTGTGTTCTGATTCTTCTTTGATGGTATTCATTTGCACCAGCTTATTCGGTTTACATCAACGTGGCGTTAGAAGTTTCCAATTAGCAATACAACTCTTGTTCCTTTGATGCTTGACTGGCGTTCCAACTTATGCATTTTATTGTCTTGTAATGGTATTCAGTTTATGTCGTTAATAAGGCATTCTCGATTAGTTTTTGGTAAAAGAACCCTAGCGGATAGTGTAAAAATCCTTTATTTTACCACTATGGTTCTTTTGCATGCTAATTTGGCGCTACCTTAGATTGGTACTGCAGCGTGCGGGGGCGTAAATATGCTGCTTCTACCTATTTCTATTTAGGTATCAGGATCTCTGCTAATAAAAAGACAACATCGGGAGTTCTTTTCTATATTCAGATGTTCTTTTCAATCGACACAAGAGTATACATCCTTTAGACTGATCTACTACCTAGGAGAATTATTATACAATATTAAACTTATCTGCAGTACATCTTCTTCTATTAGGCCATCCTTCAATAGGCCTCGGGTCGTCGTGTCGATACATTGGATAAAAGATACATTAGACACATATTTCCCACCGATCGGCCAGAAGACTATTCGCTACCTATAAACTACCCATCGAAATCATAAATGGCGGGAAATCTACATTACCCTACTGATTTTAACCTAAAACCGGGACACTTCGTCACGCGATGCCAAACCATATGCAAATGGTAAATTAACTAAATCAGAATCCATTTAGGATTTTTAGTTGATTTTCCTCCGGATAAACCACGGTAAGGATCCAAAGACATGGCACTATCGACCTCCTTATCGAACACTAACTTGTTTAAATGTTGGGCAACTCCCTTCAAATTAATTTATTAATAACGCCAACACAAAACAGTTTTAAATTTTTGACTTTTGAAGTCAAACTTCAACAATATTATACACTATAATACCCTATGAACTTACGTTAATTACATTATCATCGATTCAATATAACAAAGCTAATCACAATTGTTCCTATACCTGACTTTGCTTTAAACATCTTTTAGTTTTTCTCATAAAACAAAATCTCTCGTCCTCCTAACTTCCATTTACATTTATCACTTTTAATACAAGTTAAAAACTGTAATGCAGCTCAATAAATCATTCGCGTCAAACAGTGTTCATTTGATTCTAAATTCAATTCGCGTTATAAGACCTACCCGTATTGACCTACAATTGATCCCTAAATCAGCATCTCCTTTTCTGAATATCTCTGAATTGGAAGGCACACAAAAAAAATTTATAATCAATCTATAAATACAATGGTCCTTCATACTCGCTTATACGTTTTCATCAATAATTCAAAATTAAAAACAATATTAAGATACTTATCTTAACTAGATTTGGTGGCGCATCACCATGCATTAAGTGCTATACCTACCTAACTTACTTTAACATGTTGCAATAACACAAAAACTCCTACTTTCGGCTTGCATTAGCCTTTATAAACCTCGTACCTCATATTTATTCCATTTCTAATAAACTAATAAACAACTTTACAAATTACCTATAACTCCTTAACAATTAATAAAATCATCAACTATGAGAATATTTATTTTACACCAAATACCTACCATACATCCTAAGAATCTCAGAAACTTTCATTACCTGAATTATAATCAAACAAAGTTTCTTTTCCTTTAAGAAATTCAATGTATATCCTATCGCGCATATTTTCAAATTGTAAAATCTTTTCTTTACATTTAATACCTTCATAAGAAAATGAAGAAAATAACATCGTTTACATATTCCATTCCATTTACCACTTTTCTTTTCCCTTGTTAACTAATAATAACATTCATTAACCACAATAACAATTAAGGATGGAGTCACTTCCTTTAATTACCCTAACTTATTAATACAATATATTATTAACAACCATTACCTTTATATCCTTTTTCATTAAAGTCATATGTCATGTTCGCATTAAAAAAAACAACGAACGTCGCGTAAATTACTTCCAATGAATTCTCATTCCTACTCATACTTAACCCTAATACCTTATACTAATCATATAATCTCGAAGCTTAACCCTGTTTCATTTTCGATTCGAAAACGAATAAAAAAAATATTTTTTTTTTCTCAAGATTCACCCTTGACATATTATATTTTTTTTTCAAGTTTCACACTTAACTACCTGGATAGGAATTGCTATCCTACCTACAAAAATTCTACACACCCACGGCTCCTACTTGGCCCTAATCCTACTTGGATCCTATTTAGATTATACCTAATGACTTAGATCACCCTTGACGTAAATCTCACTCGACCATAATTACTATTCCAATACCATTGGTCCGAATCACGCTTAACACAGATCACCCTTGACCTAAACAACTTTCAACCATATATCTCATTATAATACCTTTAAAATATCAATGGTTCGCACTTGGCTCTAACCTATTATACACATCAATCTATCGTTAGATTATTTACCTACGGATCCCTACACAATATACCTATTCACCCTTGACAATATTTTATATCATTATATATTTATAAGATGCAAAAACCTATATACAGAACCCTATATCTCCTCAAATCAATTAATTATTTAATTTTATTATAAAAATCTACCTACGGAACCTTACTTAAATAAACTAAAACTCCTCTTGACTTCATCTAACTCTTTTCCTAGTGGAAACTATCCATACTTACTAATCTTAAGGAACCCTAACTTAAGATATCCTATCTTTTAATATAATAATTAAATTCAATAAAATGAATCACCTTACGGAACCCTACTACTGACTAAAATCAATCTGTCTTAGCCTTATCTATTGACAAATATAACCTTGTCCTCTGAATTCGCTCGTCCTATACTATCTACTGTCATCCTAGACACATCTCACAATAATATATTCCCTACGGAACCTTATCTAACTTCAAACTTCTCTATGCTTGACCTATTTTCATATGAAGACTTTGTATTTTCTAACAAAATCTCATATATCAAACCCTACTAAACTTTTCAACAAAATAACCTACACCTAATAAAATTCCTATCATTCTCTATTAAATCCTACTAGTATGACTACTTCCTACAACTATCAACTTACCAAACCCTCGTTTCCTATGAACGCTTTTTATATCTCAATCTATGCTCCTACAATATTTACTAACCTCCAACGTGTACTTAGTACAAGGTTCAAGTTTCACATGACTTGGTGACCTTCTCTTCCTGCTTTACTTATTTCTATGACCCACTTTACGGCTAGGCTACAGCCTTCTTCTATCCTATTTCATTTACATTAACTTCTATCCATATATATGTAGCACAACCACAACCATAATAATACAACCAAAATGAAAATACCCTATTATTTTACGTTACCATGACAACTAGAATAACATGACTCACTCCTCTAATCTTTGCTTTAGCAAACCTTTATTGCTATGACAACTTCAATAACTATCATACACTCTTCACCTATTGTATTTTATCGGATAACTTTTCCTGATATTCTACAATGACATTTCATTATCACTCGACATTACCTAAGTTTGACTTTCAAACTTCTAAACTTTTAAGAAATTACCTACTTCTCTCAAGTATTTCTTACTTACCTAGTATAGTTTAGCAAACCTACACATACCTAACTAATCTATATGCCTAAATTACAACACGAATATTACCAATATCCGCTATTAGACTTTCTACATTTTGAAAAAATTCAACCTTATCCGTCTAAAATACCTAAAATTACCAATCGAATATTAACAATGTCCGTTACTAGAACTTCTGAATTTTGAAAAATAAATTCCGTCTAGTCAAAAAAATTAACAAAACTAGCCTGACTAGCTTTATACCCTGACTTCATTATCTATATATAAATAAATCGATCTATCCGTTTATTTATTTTACCAAGTACATTAGTTGAATTAACCTATTTATAAGGTTAATCTCGGACGGAATACTTTTAACCTATTAAAATATACAGGACCTACCTGTCTATCCGTACGTACATTTCTCAACAACGCATTGTTATGCCTAACTAACCTAACAATCTCATAAGGACCCTTAAAAATCTTCTTTAATTTATATGAGAACCCTGTTCGTCGTTTATCAAAATATAAAAATACTACATCTCCTACAACCAAATTTTTCGGTTTCGCCCGACGATCAAATACAACTTTTTGTTGCTGCTGCGCTCGCATTATCCTATGCCTAACTTTTTCTACTATTTGACATAGGACTATATCTCGTGTTTCTCTCGATTCTAAAGGTATTCTACCTCGATTCCCTAAATTATTATCCGTTTCAATTTTCAGACTTCTTCCTAGAAACGCTTCAAAAGGTGAGAAACCAATTGTATGATGCGGAGAGATATTATACGCATGTACGACTTTGCGTAAAATTAAGTCCCAGCTATCTTGTCTCTCACTATCGTATTTTGACCACATAGACGTGATCGTTTTTAACCCTACTTCAGCTAAACCATTTGACATAGGGTGAGATATACTACTTTTAATATGATGAACCCCGTGTAACTCTAAGTTCATGTTCATTAATCTGGATCGAAACACTGAAGCTCTACCGGTGCATATTTCTACATATGTACCATAGGTTACAAATACATCTTCTTCTAAAAATCTTAATACATTTTCAGTATTGCAAATTGTGATAGCCCTGGCTATATCATGAATTTAGAAAATGAATCAATTGCTACTATTACATATCGATTACTTTCAATGGTCCTAGTATATCTACGTGATACTTTTCTCCCACTGACCTAGGTGTTATCGGCTCCAAACATTCCCTTGGCTACATCTTTTCCTTTTCTGACATACTATGCCAGTTTTTATATAATTTTCAATAACTTGTCTTGCATTTGAATAGAAAAATCGTTCTTGAAATTTTCCCAAACATTTAAATAACCCTAAATGACCGCCCGTCAACGAATCATCATGTATTTCCTTTAAAATCTCATACACAAGATCTTTAGGTATTACATGCCTAAACACATCTCTATCTAAAAATTTGCGTAAATGCATTAGCATGCCGTCGCGAACTAAAAATCCTTTATAACGATTTGTTCCGCGATTCACCAAACGTTGACGTACACCTACACAAAAATCATCTCTATTTTACCCTTCTAGCAATTGATTTTGATGGATGGCTAATACCACTAAGTTATCTTCAAAATCTTTTGGTGATTCTCCTGAATCCTCTCCTTCTAATGGATACCTGGATAAATAATCCGCTAAGTTGCTTTTTCCTTGCACAAAATTAACTGAAAAATCAAATTCTTGCAATGCTAATACCCATCTTGCAATTCTGCCAGTTTTATTACGATTGGTTGCCAACCAACACAATGCCTTGTGATCTGTATCCACCTGTATCGCTTTACCCCAATATAACTTCTGAAAAAATTTAGTTCCCACACTAATGCTAGACATTCCTTTTCGGTAATTGAGTAATTCGCTCAGCTGCCGATAATTTTCTGGATGCAAACATCACGGGTAGCATCTCTTTTTCCGACTTTCCCTGCATAAGGATTGCTCCTAGATACAAATCGCTCGCATCGGTTGCAATTTTCGTTATAATGCCTTCCTCTTCCGAAAAATACCGCAATAATGGAGGTTTCTGTATTTCTTTAATTAACTCTCGCAGCGCTTCTTCTTGCCGCTCCCCCCAAGAGAATTTACGATTCTTACGCGTTAAATCAGTTAACGGTAACGCGATTTTAGCGAAGTTAGCTATAAATTTCCTATAGTATGATAAAAAACCTACTAGCGACCTAACTTCCCTTATATTTTTCGGCGTTTTTATACTATCTAACCTACCTAACTTTATTCGATCAGGCAATATTCCCTCACTTGATACAACATGCCCTAATAATTTCAATTGTGTGAAACCAAACGTACATTTGGACGGTTTCAACGTTAAGTTAGCTTCGCGAAGTTTCTGAAGAGTTACTTCTAACAATTGACCTAACCCTACTAAATTCTCGTGATAAATAATTATATTATCAACATATACCAATACAAATCTTTTAACGCAAGATTCATTGTCTTTTGGAAAAACGCTTGGCTATTTTTCATTCCGAATGGTAACACGTTCCATCATAACTACCCTGACTACACATAAACCCTGTTTTATACCTATCCTTTTCTTCTATTTCCAATTGGAAATAGCCTAAATTTAAATTTATCTCACAAAAGTATTTCGCTCCTTGTAATACTTGTAATACCTTTTCTAACCGCGGAACAGGACATGGAACCTCTTTCACCTTTTTATTCATTTTGCGATAATCAACGCAAAATCGCCATTTCTTCTCATCATTCTTAACTAATACAATAGGACTCGCATACTCGCTACGTGACTCTCTAATTAACCCTAACTTAAATAATTCTTGCACTTGATTTGCAATGATTTTCTGCTGAGCACTTGACGTCCTATACGGCTGTTGATATACAGGCGTATCTTCGATTAAATCAATCGTAATTGGGGCCAGCTTACATCTACCTAACCTAAACTTATCGAATGCAAACCTATCTTTGTTATTCGATAAAATAGAATACAATCTATCCCTTTCTACTCTATTTAACTCTTTAGAGATATTAAATTCTACCTCATGCCCTAAAATACCTACATCATGCGAATCACACTTTACCACCTTTGTTGACAATACACAATATACATCTTTCGGCACTGGCTTCATGACATATGCCTTTAACCTAGGGAAAGATACAAATACCTTATTTCCAATGGACATACTTTGTCCTTTTAAATTGACTGAACAGTCATATTTATACAGGAAATCTAAACCTAAAATGGGAAATTGACAATCCTCTGCCACAACAAAATCAACTTCAAATGCTTCTTTGGCGATTTTGATATAGATGCCACGCAATCTATATCCTTGGAATGTGGCTCCATTGGCGGATACCATACATATTCCTTCTTCTTGCCGTCTTCTCCTATCCAAGAACAGCCTTTGAAATATTCCTATAGGTAAAATAGATACCTCGGATCCTGTGTCCACAATACAGGATAACTTCTCTCCTCGTAACACAATAGGAACCCTTAATAAATTAGGTTTTTCCCTAATTAAATTATAATTGACAGCATATTCTTCCCTATTTTCATCATTCTCATGCTGAATATAATTATCTTGGCTTTCCCATTCGCCTTCCAAATACCTATCCTGTTCAATACTACTACATAAGCCCCCTGCTGGTTGTGTATATGACCACGCATATTCTACAGCCTTTACTACAGGAAACTCGCTAGCATACTCCTTTATAGTGCATGTCTGTGTATTCCCATTATAAAAATTAAAATTCGACTTACTGGAATCCTCCTGTGGTTGCTGTCTACTATATGAAATTTCTTCACCGCATGCACTATATTCGCTTCACAAATTTCTGCGTCGCATATTGTATGGTGAGCGTCGTGGTACATCTCTCGCTTCATCACCAGCGCTTCGCGTGTGGCTATAAAAAGGAGTAGGTATTACCTTTTGCACATTATTGGACAAATTATTTTCTACCTGCCTATCAGAAGTCTTCCCTGTTAACTTCTCAACGCTTTTTGTCAATTGCTCCAACGAAAGTATGCAAAGCATTTCGATTCTCCTCTTCCATGGCAAGGAAACACTATCCTCAAACCGCTTTATTATGATGCACTCATCTTTAATGTTACATTTATCAGCTTGACTTAAAACACGATAAAGGTAAGGCTCTATACCTTCTCTCTCACTCTGTTGCATTGTATAAAAATATTGGATGGGGTCACCTGGGGATACTTTTGCCTTAATGCATTGTATGATCTCTTCGTATGTATCTATTTTTTTATGTACGGAGAGATAATTGCGCCAGTGATCTGGCAATAACAATTCCAGAAGCTGCCGACCCTTTGTTTCTTTATCTAACCCCGTTAAAATAATATGCGCCTCAATATCGTTGAGGGCTTTTAATACCTCTGACCCATCACCTGACATTCTCCTAGATAACTCTTGGACATTTAGAGACATTATTACTAAATAATTTTACCTTTTTCTATCTTTTTGTCACCTGATTTAGCAGACAACGGCGTACTCCACCATATGCAGCGTGCGGGGGCGTAAATATGCTGCTTCTACCTATTTCTATTTAGGTATCGGGATCTCTGCTAATAAAAAGACAACATCGGGAGTTATTTTCTATATTCAGATGTTCTTTTCAATCGCCACAAGAGTATACATGCTTTAGACTGATCTACTACCTAGGAGAATTATTATACAATATTAAACTTATCTGCAGTACATCTTCTTCTATTAGGCCATCCTTCAATAGGCCTCGGGTCGTCGTGTCGATACATTGGATATAAGATACATTAGGACATTAAATCGCGATGGTGGCGATGCTTGGAATATTTTGGATACTGGAGTATCTTACTTTACGTCCACTGGCAATGTAAAGCCATTCTACCAATTCTAGGGCTCCCTGATAGAGACAGGAATCGACCCTCCAAATTTATATAGACTTGTCCGATCTATATTTTTCACTTGAATGTCAATTAATAACAAAATAATGACAAGCTCGAAATTCCGATTGTTTTTATTTAAAAACGCTCTGACACCATCTATTATGTTTCCTTAAAACCACTACGAAGTATTTGCTGCGTAAAAACGTTCGCTAGCCTATTTACTTCCTTTACATTCAACAAGACGTCGTAACCTCTACAGTACCTAATAAGTTATCTGTTGATTTTTATCCCCATTGATGTAATTTAACTCAATCACATTTCACTTTCTAATTATAGCTCTCCTTCTGTTTCACACGTTCCGTATTATCTATTACATTTTACGTGTAGGTAACAGCGGATCAAATTTAGATTTAGAACAATATGAAGGTACCTACCGTATCTTTACTTAAATATCATAAGTGATCATAATATATCCATCTCCTAAGTTGTGAGTCTCACAACAATAACTATTTTTTATATTTAAATTATTTTAATCCTTATTCAAACAAGTATGGAAGTTACCTTATTTTGTAATCTAGATTAATTTTAATTCTTTTAAGTTATACCATTAAAGGCCGATTTTTAGGGTTCCGTACCCAAAGGGTAATAAGCAGAACCCTATTACTAAAACTTCGCTGTCCGCCCGTCTGTCCGTCTATCACCAGGATGTATCTCATAAACCGTCATAGTTAGACAGTTGCAATTTTCACAGAAGATGTATTTCTGTTGCCGCTATAACAACAAATACTAAAAAACAGAATAAAATCAATATTTAAGGAGGCTCTCATACAACAAACCTAATTTTTTTTTGCTCGATATTGATAACGGCAACATTCTACATATTCACAGAATATTTAGTTATATAGTAACTTTAAAAATAATGAAATTAAAATAAAACAAATATTTGAGGGGGGCTCCCATACAACAAACGTGATTTTTTTGCTGTTTCTATACATGATGGTACGGAACCCTCCGTGCGCGATATCGACTCGCACGATTTTTAAGTTTTAGTTTATTAATATCATAAATGTGGCGCAGACAAAGTTGCGTGGGTCAGCTAGTTAGTAAATAAGAAAATTGTTTTATTACTTGGTTACAGACAAAAAGCTGCTAGAGTGGACAATCTTATCATGTAAAGGTTCAGTGGAACAAGCTAAAAGGCGATTGGACAAATATTGTACAATGAAAACACTGTTGCCAAAGTTTTCTGAAAAACATGACGCTAGAAATGATCTTCAAGATATGGTACCGACGTAAGTACATCTTTAATCCATACATAATATACATATATGTATAAGTATAAGATCGATTATCTCTTCTGCACCGTTTAGTTTGACCAATTACAATGAAACTTGGCAGATCAAAGTGTTTTTACATGAAAAAAGTTTTAACTCGACATTTCGCTATAGTTTGCCACTAGATGGCACTGCAGCACATACGGCAGGGTGGAGTCCGCCAGGCCAGCCACTAGACGGCGTTGCAGCATATGTCTGTCTTTTTGTCTGTCTGTCTGTCTGTCTGTCTGTTCCTTCCTCCTTCACGCTCAAGCCGTTAAACCGATTAAGATGAAATTTAGGGAGTGTGCAACCACAGGCAAATGTGGCATGGAGATAGTTTGAGTCCGGAGGAAGAACATAGGCTACTTGAAAACGTTAAGTGTGAGGCGGGTTTTTTTAATAATTAAGGAGTTGCCGTTGAAATCCTACTTCCATAACCGAATTTAAGGCGGATGGAACCGCGGGTAACAGTAAGTAAATTATAAATTGATTTTCGTATATAAATTGTGTCATTATGAAAGAAATTCAGTTCATGGATACGGAGGGACGTTATGTCTATGTCGCAGGCAAATCGTATAATCCGCCGTTTCACAATTTGCCTAGGCGGATTATAAAGTATGTAATAGAAATTATCATATAACTGAACAGATTATTATATGAAGCTTGGCTGGAACGCTCCGCTCGCTTCGCTCAGCTCAGTGATGCTGCTGCTAGATCTCTTCTAAGAGAATATTTAGACAGAAAACCTGACATCTACATTTCGCAGATGTTAGCACTAAATCATAATAGTGTTAACTCAGGACACTGAACAGAAAGAGAAACTAAACCAAACCTAACAACCATGACTTATACAGTGTGATTTCTGTTCCTTTCGTTTCCATACTTTACGATTTGCCTAGGCATATTGTGAAACGGCGGATAAAACGATTTGCCTGCGACATCTACATGCCAAAGTTTACCCTTACACCTTTGAACAATTTTGAACTTTAATGGGTTCTCAGACCAAACGATAAATTAAATCATGCCGACAAATTTATTGAAACAAAACAACATTTTGTCAATTGCTTTTAGTAGTACACGATTACATTAATCTTTAATTGACATAAAACACTACACTACAATCCAAAACGTACACAAACAAAGGTTAAAATAACAAACACAACCACAGTTTTATCAGAATAAACTTTAGAAGGAATTAAATTCATAAATTTTTTTGTTGTTTGTTTACGAAGTCAAAATTAACCCGTTCCGAAATGTAGTCAGCATTTCCATGTCATCATATTACATATCCTTTAGCTTTCTTCAAGCATTGAGTAATAAGCGATATCCACTACATGATAGTGAAAATAAACTGTAATAAAATAAGATGCAAATTAAAATATAGTGATTAAGGTAAAATAGAATTATTAACACAGTGGAGCCCAACTGTCACCCATACTAATATTATAAATGCGAAAGTAATGTGTCTGTCTGTTACCTTTTTCACGCTTAAACGGCTGTACAGATTAAGATGCAATTTGACACAGGGATAGTTTGTGTCCCGAGAAAGGACATAGGCTACTTGAAAAGGTTAAGTGCGATCGTTTTTTTTTTCTATAATTGAGTTGAAGAGTGAGTTGCCATTGAAATCCTACACCAATTAACCGAATTTATGGCGGGTGGAACCGCGGGAAAATTTGGCATGAAGATAGTTTGAGTCCCGTACATTAGCTACTTTAAAATGCCAAGTGTGAGTCGGTTTTTTTTATAATTAAGGAGTTACCGTTGAAATCCTACACCGATAACCGAATTTAGGGTGGGTAAAACCGCGGGCAAAACCTAGTGTCAATATAAAGAGTAAATCGGACCGCGCTTTATTTCTTGCACGAAAACAGCGTCCTGAGTTAACACTATTACGATTTAGTGCTAACATTTCCGAAATGTAGATGTCAGGTTTTTTCAAGTCTAAATATACTGAACCGAGCCGGTATACCGGTGGATAAGGTATGTTTTGCTTCTCGGAAATCAGAACCCTTTAAAGGTCTGTGAGACCCCTTCTCAAAAGTTAAAGGTTATCGTTAGTGTAACGTCACTGATTAACCTCTGAATAATTGTGCTTACCTGAAAGGCTATAGGAGCTTTTGGATTTCTCGCGTCAGCCATGGCTGTATTTATTTCCTAAACACATATATTTGTAAGTTGTGTTAAAACTTCCACTCCTTCTGTATGTTGATTTTTTTGGAAATTAATCTCAGGACATCTGACGTACCTACACATACCGTATTTGACTGCCGAAATAGGCAGATGAATAGTTTTAGGTTACGTCGATAATTAAGGTACCAATTCCTAGATAAAAAATAATTTGAACATTGTTATTAGTACCTGGACGACCGAGCTCTGCTGTTTCTGTTTTTTTTTTTAACAACGCCATCTTTTTTCAAGTAGCTTAACTGTTTGTGTGTCGGTGAAAATGACGGTATCACTACTGGCCAATAGATGTTAGGAAAAGTCATATTTTTCAGTTTATCATTGCCTGAAAACACGGATGAAACGACGTTTTCTAAAAATGAAACCTAGCTAGATCGATTTATCGCCCCCGATACCCTTTGCATACCAAATCGTTATAGCCGTTGCCGAAATTCAGATTATATTATATTCATATATATTAGAATTGCTGGTTTATAGGTATTGACTGTTCCTGGTAATTCTTAATGAAAAAAATCTTGGTTGTCTTACGTATCATTCTCACGATAAATAATGTAAAAAATAAAAGGTAATTCTTTATTATTAAAACCATATTTTTTTCGGGGTCTTCCGGATAATGTTACAACATCGGATGTTAGTATTTTGTAACAATTTTTTTTAGCTTAATTAACACGATAGTCATGATTTATTACCCGTTCATCATCAAAGTGATGGTGTACCCAAGAGAGTTAAGTTCGCAAGAATTGGATTAATGTTATAAGTTTACATTCTTTGACGTAAAAAAATACATGTTTAAACCTTAGATAAGTCGATTTGCTAATATTATATTTTAATTTTGCAATTTTCGTAGTTTTTCAACGTGCGGTCACGTGCTACCGCCTATCGTTCGTGGAACTATGTCTTTTTGTATGCTGCAAAATTGTATATATCTTTGTATACTGGTCGAAACGACACGCTGTTTTTAGGGTATGCCATAGACTTAATACATAGTAAATTGATCGTCATTATATTATATAACATTAATCAGAAGATTACCGATAATTAAATACGACCAAGTATACTTTATTACTAAAACATCGGAGCATCGTAACTTTACGACAACTTAATAATACACAGAAACATGGGCGTAGCCAGCTTTTGGATTTGGGGGGGCAGACCTAATAGAAAATGTCATTTTAATATTGTGAACATGTTCATTTTGACCAAATTCCTTCAGGTTATGGGCAGCTAGGGGGGGGGGGGGGCAGCCCCCTGCCTGTATCTCGCTACGCCCATGCACAGAAACACTACTTACTAGTTAATGTGTCTTCAAGATCCGCTATAAAACGAATAATTTACGATTCAAATCAACGTCTTAACAACATTTTTGCTTGAATCCAGTCCCGTCTAAATAAAGGAGTGTATCTGTTTAATATCTGTATAAATAATATAAATGCAAAAGTAACTGTCTGTTACCTCTTTACTTAAACCGCTGCTTTACCGAATTAGATGAAATTTTGGCGTGGAGATAGTTTCAGTCCTGAGGAAAGACATAAGCTACTTTAAAACATCAAATTTAAGTTGATTTTTTTTAGTTGAGGAGTTGCCGTCGGAATTCTAAATCAATAACCAAATTCAGGGCGGGTGGAACCGCGGGCAAAAGCTAGTTTTTTATTAATATGGCCTTAAAGTTTCTCAAATTACAAAGCATGGGGCCTCAACCAAAGAATATCGGAGGAGCCTTGAGTCTCCAATGATGAGGGATTAAGGCTGTGCTCTACTCTCTCTCTCTCTCTCTCTCTTTCTGTGCAATTTTCTGATCGTTTTTTAAACTGTCCTATTGCAAGTGTCAGACTGGAAAGAAAATAAAATAAATACCTTAAGACTTTCTTTGTCTAGAAACTTACCGTTGTAATTTTAAGATATCTGTAAACACATCGATTTAGAAAAATAACCTCCCCCCATTTTTTTCTATTTATAATCCACAACTCCTTATCAACTAGTACCAAAAACATTATTTATTTCATAAAATGTTAAGTAAATATTAAGCTATGGGGTCTACTGTAATAGAACTTCTTTTGTTATTTAATTGTAAACTGTTCAACAATTTGTAAAATATTTAATTGTAAACTGTTCAACAATTTGTAAAATATTTTTGTCACAGAAAAAAGAACTGTTTTTGAGATCGTACTTTTTTATATTTTTTGCTTCTATATAATTTGTCCCCTTTTTTTTAGTAAAATATTTTTTTGTTTTTCAACAGAAACATGGTGGTGATGCCAAAATTCTTGGACGACTTCTATCGTCTGTCTGTGTTCAAATCCTATAAGTTACAACCCGGAAGAATGTCACTGCTAAGCTATTTTAGATACGCAATAATTGTAAGTATTATAGTATATTTTGTAGGCTTGTGGACTTTAGTGACGCCTTCATGTGCGTGCCGCTCAAAAAAAATCCCAAAAAATATGGATGTATATGTATTTATAATATAAAAGTGTATTTATGTATAGATTCTTGTAGAAACACTTTCACATTTATAATATTAGTACGATAACTATGTATATAATATATGTATTTAAGTATTTATGTTAGTATGTACATGTATGTATGTTATCTTATAAGTGCAAAGTATAGAAATAATTTTGCTTATAATTTTACTTATGATCCTTTGTGTATCACCTATTTCTTACTGTCAATATTTCTTTTCCCAAGTTGCCTGGTAGATATAGCTTTTTAGCGATAAGGCCGCCTTACGGTGCCATTTCTTTTGACGTGACAACGTCTTATAAATTGGTTTGCCGGGTGACACTTCAAGAAACTGCGTTACGCTCCGCTCACGTTATGCGCTCACAATGAGAGCGAGTGAGAGGCACGCGGCATGGTTAGCCCGCCTAAGAGCGAGAGAGACAGACATAAAAAGTGAAAGGCACAAGTTGTCACGATTCCGGACGGTTGTCCGACACTAATTTTTTATAGTTATTTTTATGTGTATTTGGTTAACTGTACAACAAAGAATTGTATGTATTGTATTGTATATTTTTTGTGGTTATTTCGAACCTTTTTTTTAGTTTACCGAGTACATACGGCAACATGACTACGTGAATGGATTTGTAGCGGTTGTGGATTATACTGAAGCAGATGTTATAGAGTACATCAAGCTATTGAATTTAGTTGAAATACGACAAGCTGCTGCTTTGTTGTTGGTTTGTATATCTATATATATAAAAATGTGTCACGTTGTTTGTCCGCGATGAACTCCTAAACTACTGAACCGATTTTGATCAAACTTCGTAACTATCTGTTATTTGATCAAACTAAAAAGATAGGATAGTATTTATCTCAATCTGTTAAGTGCGAGCCGGACTCGGCCACTTTAGGTAAGAAAAAACTTTCGCCGGATTACAGAGGGACGGCAGCGAAACAACGTTCGCGGGGACCGCTATATATTTATATATAAGTATAATATGTATATGTTAAGCAAACTCATAGTCACTTATAAAGTCCTAGTACATCAATCTTACAAGTACACAAATCTTCATAAAATTAAAAGTGCGTCTATGCAGATGCATAAGCAAACAAACGGCGCTATATAATTGCTGCCTAGTGTGATGGCGACAGCCAACGCGTAAATCTTGCGAAAAATCAATCAAACGTCGTTTATAAAAAAACTACGATAGTGATCAAAAACTGGTTTAAGCATATCCATATTTTGTTGTTGCATATCAATAATTTTTAAAATAATCGCGAAATAGCCTTTAGTTTTAACTATTTAACAAAAAATGGGTCCTAAACATGGTTTCTTCGAAAAATAAATGTATCGAGTAAAATGTCAAAAGTCGTGTTTCGACGTTCGAGCGATTTAAGATTAAGGTTCAAAATTTCTGTATGAATTAGCAATAAAACTTATTCGTTTATGACTCTCTGGAGCTTAGAGTCTTTGTAGAAAATATATTACACATGCCATATCTATGGCTACATCATCAATCATCATAGCAAAGATGCAGTCAAAGCTTAACATCGAGCCAGGACTTGAACCTGCAACTCCTCACATTCCATGTAAGTGCGCTACCAAATTAAGCTATCGAGGTACAAGGCTCGAAAATAATCTTTTGACTTCATCTTTTATAATATTAAGTTTCTATTCTATTTCATCCTATTTTTATCTTTAGCCCTGTAATAGACTAGTAGAAAACGCATAGCAAATTAGTGACAAAACAAACACGAATACGAACTATTATAATAGGAACTTTGCCTCACTTTAAGTAGGGCACCATTACACGTTTTAGACTTGAACTCGGTACAAAACATTTTTTTTTTAAATGTGCTCACTTAAAACCTAAATAAAAATAAATAAGCTACACTCCACGTCAAATAAATCACTTGAAATATAGCTTAAATAAATTTTAACCTCATCTGGAACCAACTATGGAGGCAATGTTGGGTATCCTTTAAAAGGTAATAAAAGTGACTATATAAAAACAATATGTTAATTACAAATAACCAGTAAGGTTCATCGTTCTTGCACACAAAAAGATAAATTATACGTCACAAAATACGAAAATATTAAATAGTTAAATAACCTAAAACCTAGTGTTACGGCTTCCATGCAGTCTCTCATGAACATCACCAATCTCATGATGTCTTCCCGTGGGATACTGGCCCACTGCTCGACGTCAGCCTCTTCGCGCTCCTGGTGAGTAGTGGGTCGGCACTAGAGAGCGGCCTACTGCGTGAAGTGCTGTGCTAATTCTTTGACCAAGGCACTTCTTAAGAGCCCAGTATTCCAAGAATGCTTCCAAATTTTTTTATGTTTCATGATAGAATTTTATAAAACACACATAATACAACTTCGTAGCAACGACAGGCCAGTCCCAAATGCTTAATAAATTTGTAGCCAACACCCCAGATAAGAATAATCCAATTGATTTAAATGCACCTTACAATAAATTTAATAAATAAATATGCATTTTCAGGATAGTTATTCATTGAGGATAAAACAAATCCATATAGTGTCACCATCAAGTGCGCTTGGTTTGGTAGTGTCTCTTTTCAAACAAGTACTTAGTCCTAAACTTGGTGAA
Source organism: Apoda limacodes (assembly GCA_946406115.1). Taxonomy (NCBI): domain Eukaryota; kingdom Metazoa; phylum Arthropoda; class Insecta; order Lepidoptera; family Limacodidae; genus Apoda; species Apoda limacodes. Next base: position 19,661,323 of record OX291559.1, read on the forward strand.
AGAATAATTGTGCACAAAACGATGGAAACTGTTTACGAATACGTGCCTAGAGATATGTTGCCACGTGATCTAGGAGGCAAGGAGAAATCTACTAATGAATTACGTGGTAAGTTTTATTATAAGCATGTAAAAGTAAATAGCTTGTTGCTAGAGTCACTATTGAGTGACAGCACAGAAGCACAGAACAGATATTATTTGCTATATAGGCATAATTTGCTATATAGGCATAATTTGCTATAAAGGCATAATTTGCTATATAGGCATAATTTGAATTTTGAATACAGATTAAAATACATCGCAAATGAGCGAGGAATTACTATCATTTGTTTCTAAAAAAGGAAATCCATTGCCGGAGTGTTTTTTGAATTCGAAACAAAAATCGTGTCGACAATCGTTGTAAGTAAATCTGTTGCATGCGTGCTGAGATGTCTTCATTTATCTCCTTGCATTTGGTTAAGAAAATACTAAATTTCTTCGCGTAAACGGCAGGCTAAGGGGATCAAATTTGCAAACGTTATTACAATCGCTGTGCAAAATTTCAAGTCTGTAGACACAAAAATATCCTTCCTTTACTAATAGATTTTTTTTTAAAATGGGCTGTTTTAAGTTTTTTTGCAGAAAAGTATTATAATGACTGGACTAGTGGTATAAGGGGTTGTTTTGAACCAATTCAAGAGAGCGGAGTTGGTCGAATTGATTATAGTGTCATGAATTTGAATTAACCTATTATAATTGTTTTTTTTTTAGAAGAATGGCTGGATATTTTAAGTACAAAAGAACATATTCAGTATATGAAAGATATGGAAGAATACCGCGTAGACGAATCGCGCCGACACCATAGTGGATATGTCCATGAATATTCAGGGATTGACGGAACCTTTAGAAAATTAGTAGTAGATTAATTCAAGCAAATTTTATATTATGTATATTTATGTATGTATGGGTCGTATAAAATTAAAACCCTAAAATAGGTAAGTGGGTAAAAGTAAGATAATTATGTGTCAATACAGATAATTCAAATGCAACCCGACCTCATGATCGGTTTTTAATCAAAGACGGCTAAATGGCCTTTAAAAACCCATGTCAAAACTAACTTTGGGAGCAAAGATGGCAATCAAACGGACTCCAAAATCATAGTCGGCCATTCTCTTCCATTTAGAAGTGTTGCGGAAGGTCTGTTTCAAAATAGTGGATTGTATTATTTACATACAAAGGCAATCTTGAAAACTTAAAATCAAAGTCAGCAATCTAGCAAATTAAATGTGATTTTGCACTTTCGTGCTTAATAAATTTTTAATATGAATTGTAGACCTGTAGAAAAATATTTGTCGTTAATGGCTTTAGATTTCATAGAAAATTAATCGTTTTTTAATTTGCTTAAATTTAGGTCAGCCACCCGGCAACTATTATGCCGGTTTCGATTTTAAACGACTCATATACTGATGAATTTGTAAATTCAGTGTATGTGTGCACACAACGGCTTGGTGATTATTTCTTCTTTAAACATCACGGGCAATTGAAATTGCTCAATTGTTGTCAATAATGACATCACGACACTCGCAAAAATCAATTTAAGAATATCAAGCAATTTCGAGCGATGTTAACTAACTTTAAATTTAGTATTTTTTCTTAGAAATACCATCACACCATACCGAGTAGAGTGATGAATTAATTGCTGCACTTCACCTAGGTCAAAAATTGGCCGTATAAGCCCTCATGTCAACAAAATTATACCCAAAATCTGGAAAGGGACACATTTAGATAATGTATAATATATTAAAAAAAATAGTCTAAAAAAATAGTGTTATAGTTATTTTTTTATAGATGTAATATGTAATGTATCAATACACTGAAAGAAAGGATTGGCTAACAATAACACAAATTTTATCTACTGGTAACATAACTGGGGGACTGCTAAGCTAAATTGCTAATAGTAGATAAAGTATTGAGTTATGTGCAGCAAATCAGTTGTTTAATTATAACCAAAGTTTGGTTATTACTAAGTAAATTTCGAATAGCTAAACTAGTTTTGTTATCCTTTTTTTTCAGTGTAGAATTAAGTATTAACTTACAAGTTTTTGTCATTTTGTTATTTGTAAAGTTATCAAAGATTTGTTAGTAAAAAAAATTGAATAAAAACATTCTAAAACCAAGAATGTGTAATTAAAATCTCGTGGTTAAAAACCCTTCAGAGTTTTCTTAAGGCATTGTCCTAATCGAAAAAAATATGGTCTAAGGGACACTGCTTGGATTAAGTCCATAATCCACCATGCTGGCCGAGTGCGGGATAGCTGACGTTTTCAAGCTAGTAGCCACACAACTGTCACATGACAACAGACAGGACTGGCAGTTTAACGTGCTTTCCGAAGCACGGAGGAGCTCCAAAAAATATAATTCAAAGCGGTCACCTATCCAGGTACTGACCACCTCCAACATTGCTTATCTTCGCATATCGTTTCCGAAATACGAATGTTACTGGGACACAATCTTTTTAATGATTATCAATCACTTTAGGAATTTTGAGTTTATGGTAAGTATCTACGTACAAACAATATAATTTTTGAGACGTCTTTTTAAAATTTGAAAAATGGCGTTTTGATTGACTTTATATGTAAATCTGCTTCAAAGCAAATAAAGGTAGTAAACATTGGTAATAAAGATATTCGGTGTATTTAGATTTTTTTGCAACAATACTTTACTCCTGACACGATTTTTGTAGTCATCTTTTCGTTTCTTCTGTGTAGGCGACGTCAGATTTAAAACATTGTCTTTCAATTCGTTTTTTTCCGTTTCCTAAATAGTTTTAAAGTCCGGTTGTCTAGCTCGTTGCGATATATTTTCCATAATTCATAAAATTTACGTTTTTCTTTTATTATTTTAATTAAACACTGTGAAAACCAAGTTGGCTAGCCATTAGAGTAGTTAACTTTACGTATAGGTACATATTTATATATCTCGAATAAGACTAAATAGAAAAACTCTGTAGCCTGTTCCGTATGTATGCCTTACATTTGACTCCAATCTATTTATGATAAATTTTGTATACTATACTGTATCGTATTACTATTGAATCCTGCATTGTGAAAATTGAAAACTTTGCAAGTTCTATCTACGTATTGTTGGACTCGAGGGAAACTAATGACTCTATCTAAACGTTTATGATGTATATCTATCGGGGTTAGGGGCTGAAGAGACTCAGAGACAGAACAGTCTACATTACCTATTACTTAGTCCAGAATTCTTTTATTCGAGTTTTAACACCAATTGTGTTATGTGAAATTTGTAAGATTTTCCATTACTGGATTCATCAATAAGTAAACGATTTTTATTGTTAACTTTTAACCAGAAAGCATTCGTTATATTGAAATCACCTACCACAAGGAAAAATCGTCAGGATGGTTAATGATAATATCAGAGGTATTATCAAAGAATGATTGTAGATAATGTGAATAATTATTATTATGAGGAAAATAGGCACTATGAAGAAATGACGAATTTGTCTTAGAGCGGCGCAGTGAGGCTGAATGAGTGGTCAATTCGATGGTCAGCCGCAGCTCGTCAGCGTCGGGCGAGGAATGCCATTGGGGGCGCAGGTGTGCGACCATCTCTCGCTTAAGAGAATACGATTCGGAGCGCCTCTTAGCCTGATTCATAGAAACGAATTTCTTACTTATTTTTGGCAGCTGCTGATCAAACACCACAAAATTTTGAAGACCTGTTCTACTAATAAATATCTAGGTCTGCAGTGTGCCAGTTTTGTATTAAATTTTATAGTTCAAAAGTTATACAGAATATTAGTTTTTCATACAAATGGGTTTAAAAGAGATTTCTTGTTAATAAACACATTTTACAAGATTTTGGAAAACCAAATACATAGATTCGCCTTTGGATTATGACTAAGAATATAAAATATAATAAAAATTTCTAATAAAAAAAAATATATCATAAAAATTTCACAGTGATTGATAAGTAAATGGCAAATACAAATGAGAAATTCGTTTGTATGAAGCCCGCTGCGAGGCGCTGCGAAGTGTATCCTCTTAACAAGGTCGCCTCCCCCGCGCGACGCCCCTCTTGTAGCAGTAGTCCGGTTGTTAGTCCGACTGACCGAACTACTGAAACTTATAAGTTGCAGTAGTTCGGTTGTGACAAAGAACCGAACTATTGATACCTTTTTAGTAGCAACAGTCCGGTTAGTTAATAATTTAAACAAAATATATTTACAAACTATTTTATATTAAAAAAAAGATCCAGTGATAATATATTTTATTAGCAAAATTAACGTTATCTTAAAAAACAAATGACTGTCGAAAAACAAATAAATGACATTTTTGAAGTGAAAACTTCTTTAGCGGCGTTGTGCACTTTTTTTGGTATGGGTAAAAATGTTAAACTCGCGTCAGGTCACGTGTCCTGATCGAAAATACATATAAAATTCGTAAGACGGAACTCGCGCCAGATTTATTTACCTTAGGTTAGTTTTTAAAATGTGTAAAAATGATAAACTCGCGTCAGACTGATCGTCAGACGGAAACCATAATGCCGCGCCATAAAAATTCGCAAGACGGAAACCATAATGCCACGCCTATTATAATTTTTATTTTTAGTATATGGCGATTATGAGTAGTACAGGGAGGTTGGATATGGGATTTTAATTCTATGACAGATTGAGATGTCAAATATACGTCAAAAAAGTAAATAAACAAACATTATTATTTCTTGACAATGTCAAAGACATGTCTTGTGACATATTTGAGTGTTAAGCGCAAATTGTGTGTTAAGGTTTTCACTTCTGCCCGGCACTCCCGGATTCTTTAATTTTTTTTTATTATCAACAATTTTTAATAATCATCAACATAAGTAAAAAAATGTTTTTTTTTGCGGTAAAGTTAGTCCCAATCATTAATACCATAATACATATTTTTTTTTATCACAGTCTTCCTAAATAGTGATTCATGAAAATTCAGTAGATTTCCCATCTAAGTGTTAATTTTGATACCGTACTAAGGCCAAATAATAAAAACTGCTATAAAAGCCGAAACCCTTCATCCAGTACTATTTTCAGAAGAAACAAAAATCATTTAAAGGAGTCAATAAAGGCCTATATTTAAGAGGGAAGAGGTCGTGGACGGTAAGAGTGAAGACATTATTATTCTAGGTGGAGGCGCTATTGCGGTATTCGATGGACACACTGCCGTTTCATTCAGTTTGATGCCAGGCTGCAAAGGATGCCTTAATCCGGCTTCAAGGACCAAATTGGTCTTTAAAGAAAGAGTCGTATCAGAAGATCTAATGAAAAATGGGGATAGTTAAAAACTTACAATGAGCAGAATGTTTCTTGTTTCAATGGGCTGGATGTTGTGACGATACAATATTTATGCCTTAACATTTTGTAATGCAATGGTTTTATTCAAGTTTAGCGCGCAGATTTTCACTAGTAAACAATTCTCAATAAACGTACTACCTGTAGCACAATGAATCTTTAAATTAGAATTGCGCGTTCAAATATACAAGTTCAGTAATTTTATACACTGGCTGAGAAGAAGTTATGATTTATTTTATGAAAGGCTATTTATATTTATAAAGCTAACAAAATATAAGTACAAACGACTCAAATGTAATATATTAAATTATAAACTTACGAATCATAAACGTCAACACAAAATTAATTGTTAAATGTAGGTGGTAATCTAACTCCCGATTTATGAATTCGGAATCTAGACACAATGAAGATGCGTAAGTTTTGAACCAGCGGCGCGAGTTTGAATGTTTTAAACCAACATTAATTGGATGTTTGTTTGGAATATGCGCTGATTCGAGGACATTTTAAGATAAACGCTGATTGGAAGTTTAAGTGATATAGAAATGGCAGCACGTTTTATATGCCCTTTCAATGTAGTTTCGTAACTTTTACGCCACTAAAATTTTATTAAGAAAATTAGGGAATAACAAATAGGGAAATCCTATAGATAGGAGTTGTTTTTTTATCCGCGTTTTTATTTTCCTATTAATTTTGATGACCTTATTAGTTATGCTATTGTTAATGGGAGTTTTAAAATATTTAATATAATCGCGAAAGTTTAAGTTATTTAAAACTTTTATAATATTGAAAACACCCGCGAGACTTACCTAAGTGGGTCGTTTAACGACTATTAGGGTAGCCTCGTACAATAAATAATAAAATTTGTTCTGGGACATTTTCAGCTTCTAGGTACAGCAAAACTTTCAATGAAGTGGAAACTAAAATTATAGCAGCCATAATAATTATATTCAAATATTTGCTATGTTTAAGTTTTTACTGACTTTAGAAATGGTGTAAACTCAAGGTAGCCATTTTTTGTAATTGTAGTTGTAGCATTATTTATTTTCTTGATTATCTTCTTTTATGCTTATTTTGTATACTTTTGTTTGCTATATAACTCTGACGTACCTCCAAAAGAACTGAGGTTTCTACTTATTTAACACAAAAGCTTTCGGGTCCTACCACTTTTGAAGTTCACGCTTAGCCAAATAAAATAATCTTATTAATATTATTATATTTATGAAAATAGGAGGGGCGTAACAATTTGATGCGATGTGACCGGGATGCTCAAAGGCCTACAATTTGTTGCTTGTGAAATGGAAGGGGGTTTGAAAACGTTGGAGTTTTATAGCATTAAATTGTTATTATGGTTTGGTAGTTTCAGCTCAAAGTTTAAAAATATAAAATAAAATTTGTGGCGTTCTTCCAGTACCCACCGCGTAAGGTCCCGTAGGTTATTACGTCAGTACGTCACTGCTGTATACACAGCGCATTATAACGTATAATATAATTATTGGCGGTACAACTTGTGATGTTTAGTAGTAGTAGTAAATTCTTTATTGCACAAGAAAATAATAACAGATCGTGAATACAATTGAGGCTGTCTTATTGCTATTTAGCGATTTCTTTAAGACAACCTTTGGATAGAGGAAATCTAGTAGAATAAGATTTAAGAGTAGGTGCAACTTGGAACTAGATAAAAATATAAATATGAATAAAAACAAACAAGTGTGTTTTTTTTATTTTAATAATATATATAAATAAAACATAATACACGTTGCTACATATTAAATATAGTATGAAAAAATATACTTACATATTACCTACTACATAGACGTACACAAAACAAATAAAATAACATGTCCTTTTTGTAAAATAATAATTATTAATGTGACTGATAGTAATTTTTAATCTGCGTTTTGAAGCAGTGTAAGCTTTGGGCTTGTCTGATATTGAGCGGTAAAGCATTCCATAGTTTTATAGATTTAACGGTAAAGGATTCGTTATAAAACTGAGAGGAATGTAAAGGAAGATTTAGAAGTAAATTTATAGATCTAAGTTTTTTTATAGAAGAGCCAAGGAATTCAAAGCAATTTTTAAGTTAAGTTGGTGATGAAGGTATGAACAGAACGGAATAAAGAAGAGAAAGAAGTTGTGTATTCCGGCGTTGGCGAATGTAGAGCAAACTTGAGGTAAGAACGAAACTCTGATATATGATCAAATTTCCGTAAGCCAAATATGAACCGTATAGATAAATTCTGAAAGCGCTCAAGTTTGTTTAACTGCTCTTCAGTAAGATCGGGAAAGCATACTTCGCCATAGTCAAGAACCGAGTGGAGTAACGACTGTGCAAGCGCAATTTTGGTAGGAATTGGCAGGAAGTTCTGAAGTCTTCTCAAAGATTTGATAGAGGCGAACAGTTTTCTGCTTATTTCCTTCAGCTGATGATGCCAGGATAATGTACGATCGATGTAAATGCCTAGGTTTTTCACACATTCGCTAAAAAGAACACAAACATGTTTGTGTTTAATAAAGACTAAAGACTATTTGAATGTTCTGACAGGACACAAGTTTTTAGTTTTGTGGTTATTTTAATTGGAACATGAAGAAATGTTTACTTTAGTATTTCTTTAATATGATGTAGTTGAATTTATAAATATAGGTACATAGGATGCACTTTACCTATTTCTTCTGTGTTTCAAAGGCATTTGTGTATAAAAAGTCGTAAGTACCTCTTTGGTTCCCTGTGGGTTTTCAAGTAGTCTTAAATCTTATTTGTTAACATTCGTATTGTGTTACTTATAAAACAACAAACAAAATCTAAAGTTTTTGTGCGTAGATTTATAGTTTCCTTTTACATGTCGATAGGATTTAACTTTACGAGAAATACATATTGTTACCGCCCCGTTTAATACAAGTACCTATCACTATTATTTTGTTAACTGGTCCATCACGGTGAAAACAGATTCATTAACTCCAAGAAAATGATCCTCTCCCTATAGACGTAAGAGAATATTTACTTAGTAAAAGTAAATAAAAATCTTTAAAACTTTTATTTGTACCAAGACAAAAAATATTCAATGCAGTTAAACAAATGAATCGAGTCAAAGATAAGTTATTCTTTAATTGAAAGATGTTTCGATTTCCATTGAAGAATTTTTTTGTTAGAATAATTATTATTATTCTTTCTTCTAGCAATTAGATTTGATTAATTAGAGTAGGTAATAAATATTTCTGATTGAGAATATTCAATGATAAATAAAGGTACTTATACACAGTACCGACGATTCAAAAGCACCATACTTAGAGATCTAACTGCGTTCTTAATAAGTATCTGTAACTATTGTATTTTGCTCGTATTGACACCTCAACGATTCAATTATGAAAGTAGTTATTAAATCATAATAATTCTAAATAGCGCGTTCTAGCTTAGTGTCAATAGCTGTGCAACACCATCTGTTTTTATTATTTAGATTTATCTTAGAAAGGATTAAATTCTTGATTTTAAAGAAGTCCATCTTTTTTACTGAAATAAAACTAAATCTCAAAATAAGCAAATTTATCTTAAAATTTCAAAAATCTAATAATAAAATAGTATCTGAAAGAGACAGGTGGTAATTTTATAACAAAAATATATTTTTGGAATAACTAATTATTTTGAGAAAGTACTCCGTCTTGTAAAGAGAAATCCTTTTTATCTGTGTACTATCTTACATAAAGGTTTTATATTTGAGAGTATTGAGTTATTATTATAGTTTAAAGTTCGTTAATTGTTTTGTTGTTATTAAGTAATCTTAATTGATAATTATAGAGTATGTATAGGTAGTATGTGTAGATATAAAGTCGCGCCTTTTCCCTTTTGCTTTTGTTTTCAATAGGTAACGACACGATTTTGCCGTTTTCGAATGGATACTTTAATTTTAAATGTTTTTAATAATTAGTGATTTCTTTTTTTGATGGGCTATAAATTTGGATTAATGTGTCGTGGATCAATTTAACCAGCATAGGTGTCTTATTTCAAACTTAATTAGGTTATATTACACATTATATTAATCAAAATAAATTTTGTAGTCAAAAATTTGTCAAATTAGTGATGTAGGGACATAATTTGTTATGTCATAAAATGCGGTCTGAAGGGAATTTGCACCCATACATGAGATTTGGTGAGGGGGTAGTAGACTTCCTATCAAAGAGCATATCACACACTGTTGATGATTTGTAGTACTCTCGGACTCTCGATCTTTGAGCGAATGTTATAGTTCATTGTATCGAGTAGAGTAAGCCACCAATCAGATCTCATCAGCATCTGCAATACTTGGCCACAACTTGTAAGGCAGATGCGAATTTCTGGTGAACACTAGCTATACCAGGGTGAAAGCTAGTATGGTTAGTGTAAACTATAATATTTAGTGACTTCTATGGACATGATTTGCGTATTATGTTTTATACGTGTGTTTATACTTCCTCTTGCCCTAAACTTCAGCTGCGCTAAATTTGGTTATTGGCGTAAGATTTCTATCGCAACTCCTTGAATATATACTCCTATAGTTCGTTTACGTGGAATTTGTTTACAGGTATTCCTGTGGCAACTTTTGAATTTTTCAACTGTTTCATACAGCCCCACTCTACCTACTATAATAAAGTTACTGATTTAAAATAAAACTAAATAAAATATCAGTTCGTTTTTACGTAATCCATCCTATAATCACAGCCGAAACATTTATTTAATTTATACAGTAGGTTACGCCTTTGATAAATTCGGCACCGTCGTGTCAAGGCACTGGTACAAAATGTGTAACTGGCTAGACAGCAGCTAAATAGTATGTGTGGCGGTGTAAGCCCCCTGTCTTGCCGCGCACCTTACCTCACGATTCTTTATCTAGACGTCTTCGATGGCCTACTAAAAAAAAAATTGCACTCTAACACAGAACAAAGTGTTAAATTTAGATTTAATTAAGAGGGGGCATAAAGCCCAACAAATTTCCATACAAAGCAGAATATGAACGTAGTATGGTCGAAAAGCATTAAAATATAGCAATGATTATTATTTGTATTGAAAATTATATGTACATTTACAAAAATTGCTCAATAATTGGCAGAAATGAGATTTTTTTTATGAAATTTAACGTTATTACCGTTTTGTAGTCACATTTTTTGGCTTTTCGCTACAACTTGGAGTCTATGCACTAGATAACAAGCTATTCTAATTATTTAACCAACTTTCATTACAAGCAAATGCAAAACACGCTTTAAAAATTTGCACAAGTGTTGAAACAACGGTCACTTCCAGATTTTTTATTGCATTAAATACAATAAATGATAATCATTCAGTAAGGTAATGCACTAGACAAAAGTGAGTTTTATAACATATATTTTTTTCAATGCTTTAGATGCTATAGTTTAACCACAAAATTTGCACAAAAACGGCGTATTTTCGCGGTCTAGCTTATACCCTAGCCTTGTCAATCGACCAAACGATCTTGTATGAGCTGTTGTACCACTATTTAAACGGCCCGGTTATGTAAATTAAAGTCTTTTACACTATTAAGGCCGACCAGACAGTTTTTATATGTATTTATTATACGAAAAATATTTTAGTGTCGGATAGAATTCAGAAAGCGATGGAGGTGATAAATAGAAGTAAATTGTTAGAATATCCCCCTGACATGATCCAGGCAGTCAGAAAACTTCATGGTTTAGACAAACCGGGGGCGATGAGTGAGTCAATTAATATTCTCGAAGAGTGGTTACAGAAACAAGATCATATTTTAAGGAAGGACATTTTGAGTGAGTTTTATTATATTTTTTTATGTATTTTTAAATCGCACAGTCTTCACTTTATATACAGATATGTTTAACATTTATATATGATTGCTATCTCTTTTCCACACACTAATTTTATAAAGTCTCCTCTACCCAAAGGTTGTCTGGAAGAGATCGCTCATTAGCGATAAGACCGCCAATTTGTTATTACTTTTATTGTTTAATTGTTTTGTTTTCTATATGCGCAATAAAGTATATTATTATTATTATTATTAGATTTGCTGTAGGAAACCTCTTTAAGAGTTTAACAGTCGCAGAATCAACAAATCCAATCAAAAATAGGTAGGTTATTTTTGTTGTAGAACCGATGACCGTTGAGGACAACAGGTTTAAGAGTTGAGACTACCGATTGGGAGCGCATCGTTGGTCACCCTCCAGCCAGGTAGACCGATGACCTGAAAAGGACCAGGTGTGCTGGCGTTCATTAAGAAATGCCTATTTCCAACTGTGGCCTGTTATTGGCTGATTGATCGATTAATGGTGGTAATAGCACAGCGTCCTTCATTTTATCCATGCAGTCGGCAATTCAAGCCGTCAAACAGAGCAGTCGTAAGGGAAGGTGTGCGGCGAGATGCGGGGCGAGCACACCCGCCTAGCTTACATTGTCACATATGGCTACTCGAGTGCTGTCCAACCAGTCACAGATTTCATCCTAACGCTATGACTGACTCGAAGATGTTAGTATTATCCAGGGCAATGAGTAACTGTATGAATAGGCTGTGGCAACAGTATGATCAGCTATATATCTGATAAAATGCCTATGGTTTTTAAAACTCACCTACTGCTGTATGATATTAAGTTTAAAGAAGTGAGTTTAAAAATTTAATCATAAACCTGTTTGTTCCATAATTTAAATGTTAATTTTTTTGTTTTCTTTTCCTTTTACCTCGTTTCAAGGTAAAACATAAAATTGATTGAATTAATAGAAGATAAATAATTTTAGGGTTCCGTACCCAAAGGGTGCCAACGGAGCTAATTAAAAGGCTCTATCTTTTAGACCGAAGTTGGTAGAAGCCTGCAATGTTTACAGCATATGTATTATAATGCTGGATTATCTAAAAAAATTATGAAAAGTTGAAAAAAGTAAAAATTTAACAGGGTCTCCATACAAGAAAGACTTTTTCGTTGTAACATATAAGCTTCAATCTTGCAGTGTTTATATATGTGTGTGAACTCTCAAGTATAACAACAAATAATAAAGACCGGCCAAGTGTAAGTTAAACAGTAACACATTTTGTTTGTTGGAAACGATATTATAAGTTAAACAACGTCGGCTTTGGTCAGTAATTGGATGGGTGAACGCTTAGCGGCACACTTTTTGTCTTTGTTCGTAAATTACGTAAAAGATGGTACGGAACCCTCAGTGCGCGATTCCGACTCGCGCTTGGCCGATTTGAAAGTTTTATAAATACTTGATTTATTTTGCATAAAACCATTCATAGGTTAACCTGTAATCTTATGTAAATAACTATTTTCTGTATCTATATCAAGACGTTAGGCTTAGCAGTTTTGGAGATAAGGGGGGGGAATGACAATATATACTAATATTATAAAGAGGAAAGATTTGATTGTTTGTTTGTTTGTATTGAATAGGCTCCGAAACTACTGAACCGATTTGAAAAATTCTTTTACCATTAGAAGCCGACATTATCCCTGATGAACATAGGCTAGTTTTTACCGCGGGAAAATGCTATATTCCTACGGGAAAACGGGTAATAGGACAGCGGGTAGTAAAAATTATCTTACCGTACTTATCTTTTTCACATACCATCTAAACGACTGAACCGATTGGGTTGTAATTTTATATGGGTATTTCGATAGTTTCCTAGATGATTAAAAATACAATTGGACCCTGTAGGTGGCGCTGCTGTCAGTATGTCAACTACTAAACGGCTTGTTTCACAGACACGAATGTATTATGCCATTGAGGAGGAAAGATTTTAGTGTTTGTTTTTTTTCTATAATTGAGGAGTTGCCGTAAGAACCAAGGCCGATAACGAAATTTCGGGCGGGCGAAGCCGCTGGCAGAAGTTGTTTTTAAATAACTTCAAAACTATTGATTTTGTAAATATGAATTTAAACAGCTTACACTCAATAATAAGATATTCATCACGTTATTTTAATTTTATGAACGCAGACCTCTAATGGCCTTTCTTCTAATCCATAAGCAAAGAACTATTTTCTGTATTTTTTTCAAAATGTTATGTTTCATAATTTTGGAGATAATGGGGGAGGGGTTGGGTGTGAAAATTCGTCAACTTTTATTGCAAAACTATGTTCTGAATTCACACTTTCGTAGGCCAAACATAATTCTAATGCTTAAAATCTTTTGATGCCACTCAAGTTTATAGTATAGTATGGTGAGACCAAGATAGCATCTGCATTGTCGAAAATAGGCAAAAAAAGTGATTAAGCAAGATAAATTTTAGTGACAATAGGTAGAAAATTGCGTAATCTAGTTACTGAAGACAGTCGTTGCTGAAGAAAACTTCAAAAAACTGACCCCTGGAAACAATGGCGAAGGCATCTCGCGAGCCAGCATGGTCCATTGCAGTCTTAAAAGTTAACGCTAAGTAATAAAATTCTTAAAATAACATTTACAACTATTGTAATTACCACAAAAGGTACTTATTATCTATTATGATTTCAGTACTTTAAAGTGAGCTCGACTCAAGCTTAGCCGGTTTTATTATTTGTTGTTAATGTTGAGAGAGGTCAGAGGGGCTCTAAAATTAAACGCAGTAGAAATAAATACGCAAAATATGTTTTTTTTGTGGCTTTATTTCTTCTTTCTTCGATTTGGAGACCAGATTTCGCATTATTGCATATAATTTCTCCAGAGTCATGTGTAAATATAGTCCTGTGCTTATATTTAAGTTTGGCGATGCGCCATATTCAAGTTTTATCGCGGCGATATCGCGCGTCCTCGTTTACATGTCCCAAGATAGGGCGGGAGTTTTGGTGTGGATCCTTCAGAAATTGCGCGTCATGTCCTGCTTATTTCTTCATAATTCACTATTCATGAGTCTTCGGTGCACAATTCTTAACACGCTTTCGTAAAACAATGCTAAAATATACACATCGAAACACACTAAATGAATTTAAAAAAATTAAACACGAAAAAACACCACTCCTTCTTAAGATTCGCGCCATTACTACGTGGCTTTATTTAGTCAGTGGACTCAACTATTTGCCAATGTCAGGTGGCACAAAAATAATTAAGAAAGATGTTGGTGAACGGTTTCTATTAATATAAATATTGAGCTTACTCAGTCTATGTACACTACAAAAGGCAAAATATGTAATGATATTAAGATCGTAACCAACAGACATGGCCTTGGTGACAGTAGTGACAGAGGATAAACGAAGTTGAAACATACATAGATATACTATAGGACACACATGTAACAATAAAATTACTTCCTAACAGTTAACGCCAAGTTTGAAGTTTACCGTTTTTAGGATTCCGTAGCCAAATAGCTATTTATATTAGGAACCCTTATAAATTCTTCATGTCCGTCACAGCCTCATTTATCTTCTTAAGGTCATTATTATTATTCTTCTTTGGGTAGATCCTCATGAAATTTTACAGAGATTTTGTTTTGTGAACCATACCGTACAGATATGTTATGGAAATTTTAAAACAAAACTGAGGGTAGCTCTCCATACATTGAACCGAGAGATAAAACTGTTTCTTCGTGCACCGCAAGTTGTATGTTTATTTTCTAAAAATTATATTTTGCGGTCTATTTATCCGATCATAAGTTTTTTAGACATCCGCAATATTTCTTATTCTACAGAACCCGGTTTTCAGTTATAAAAAATTATTGATTTATTGCAGGTCGAAGACATTTGGAGTGGTTTATAATATCATCCAAGGGATCCGTGGAACGAGCTAAGAGCAGAATTGACAAATTTTGTACAATGAAGACTGTGTTGAAGAAATTTTATGAATTACGAGAAAATAATGATTACAGTGATAAAATAATGGCGTGAGTTTTGGGCTTTATAATAATCACAAATGTTGAGCTCATTCTTGTCAAATAAAAAAAGCGGTCAAGTTCGAGTCGGACAAACGCACTATGGGTTCTGTATCTCCAAATAAATACTGTTATGCAACAAAATTATTACAATTTTACCATGGTATTTAAGAACATATGAAGGTTCTCATAGGTTTTCTAAAGAAACGTAAAGAACTATTATTTTCAAAATTTTAGGCGCAGTTTTTTGCAGATAAGTAGTTTTAAATTTCATGAAATATCACATGACCTTTTTGAAATAGAACCACACATGGTTATTTTCATGATTCGTTTTTGTCTTTTTACACCAAAATTTATGTAATTACTTTGTTTAAGCCCCATTTGGAAATGTGCGTCTTTGACACAGTCAATCGACAACACATTAGGGTCAAGTCTTACTAAACTTTTAAATTTACAGTTACATGACCGTTCTTGGTTACAGGCCATCTTACAAATTAAATACGGTGGGCTCGGCTTAAGAACTTCTTCGAGTACATCTCTTCCTGCCTTCCTAGCCTCAACATATAGCACGCTTACCCTCGTCGGTAACATACTAAGCAATCAAAGCTTAGCCGACATTGAGGTAGCATGTTTGTCTGAGGCTAGACAAGCCTGGAGTGCTGAATGCCCTGATGAGAATGTTCCAATTGAACTAGATGTTCAAAGACACTGGGACTTGCCGAAGATTAAAATAGACCAAACTAAATTGTTGCAAAACTGTACAAGTAATAATAAAAAGGCTTGGTTGTTAGCTGTCTCTGAAAAAGAGTCTTGCCATTGGTTACACGCTCTTCCTTCTAAAAACTTAGGGACCCTCCTCAATGCATGTACTTTTCGTGTTGCAGTTAGGCTTCGGCTAGGAGCCAAAGTATGCGCACCCCATAAATGCCTGTGTTGTCAAAGCATGGATTAGGTGATCAGTTGATCCGTTGCTGGCCGCTTTTATCGCCATTCCGCTATTAATGAACTAATTCGTCGTTCTCTTGCTACTGTTTCTGTACAATCAACTCTCAAACCTCTCGGTATGTACAGAGACGATGGCAGGAGAGCTGACGGTGTGACTTTGGTACCTTGGCGATCAGGACGTATGTTGGTATGAGATGTGACTTGCGTTGACTCTATCTTATACATCGGCAACGTCTTCAAAAGCTGGTGCAGCAGCTGAAATGGCTAAAATGCACAAGCGCTGAAAATACTCAATCCTGACAGCAAATTATGATTTTGTCGCGCTTGCGGTTGAGACCATGGGACCGTGGTGTACTAGTACCAAAGTCTTCATTAAATAGCAGTCAAAAAAACTGATCTTCAGGATACATGAGAGCTGGAACTTATCTCTCACAAAGTATTAGCTTGGCAATTCAGAGAGGTAATGCTGCCAGCGTGATGGGAACAGTGCCGCAGGATAATATTTTAGAATCGGTATTCTTTTTTTAACCTCTCACTAGTTTATTATATAATTTTAGGTAAATATAATTTGTACTGAACCTTTCTATAGATGATTTTAAAAAATTAAAAATACAACAATATTATTATAGAAGAAATACAATATAAATAAATAGGTTTTAATTATTTATTTTAAAAATATAATAAAAATATATTGGAGACACTCACGACAAGTCCTAATGATATGTCGCGCGGCACAGCTTACAAAAAATAGTATACAAATAAGCGTAAAGGAAAATAATCAAGAAATCAATATGGCTAAATCTACGATCATAAACATGGCCACTTTGAATTCTTACCATTTCTAAAGTCTGTACAAAAGCACCCAAACAAATCAAATACTTGAATATCAGAACTAAAGCACACAGGTACTAAAGAGATGTGATTTTCCGTCATCCCTACACCAAAGAACCCTAATTGATGCTACTTCCACATTTGAAAGTAAAATCCATACGAATGCTAAATCCATTCGTTTTGTAGAGTGGGAACGAGGTAGCTAAGCATTCAGGACTTGCGACCTGAAAGTAGGTTTAAGGGGCGTCCCCTTACACTGTACATTACGGCTCACCTACACTAGCTAACCAGCCAAAATAGTAAAACTCTACTAATGCCGTTAAGGATGGACATGGATTACACATAGTAATTACTGTATCTCTTGGAAGACCTAATTCTTTAGTGGGCTATATAATTATTATGGCTGGTATAATCTTAGTTCCCACTTCTACTTTTACAAAAGGTTTATCTTTACCTAGCTGAAAAAGTCGTAGAAACAAGGTCCATCATCAATATATTCCTTCCTGCTGAGGTGATTGAGATTTCTTTCTACCATAAATTTCTAACCGGCAAAAGCGGGCCCGTCATTTGAATATTTTTAAAACACAACCTGAAGAATTTCACAACGAACACACAATATTTTCACTGTAACTTCTAATATAAAAGTATTTACTAACCAGAAATGGTGGCACGATCTAGCTGTAGTTTAACCCCACGTGGTTCCTAGCCTCTAGTGACCTACAAGCGTAGACTATGGACTATTGGTCGGGCAGCGTTTCGACAATTTAAACGACGGCAATTGAATGTTCTGTATGTATAGGACAACGCACTTTTATCACCACTAACCCCTCTCTAACAACCTTCTCACTCCACATTTCAAACCCCCCCATCCTTTTTTTTTATTCCGGACGGACGTCCGTCCCTTATTGATTTTAACAAAGTAAAAAGAATATCTTAAGTATAATTCTAGTTATGTTGGTGGGGATACTATTATAGTCCTAGATTAATATGAACGGTCTAGATAAACCGGCTTAAATATCCTAAACTAATAGAATGTTAATATTATGTTCTAAATGTTCGTAAAGTTTTAACAAACCCCGGGTTATTTCAAATAAACTAACACATCATACCATAATATAGAGTACGTAAAAACCCAGACAACTACCCTTTATTATTGTTAGAATATTTATTGTATGCTACCCTAATGCCCTTGCTGAGTTTCTGCCGGTTCTTCTCAGTACAAGGTCTCCTGCCCTGTAGACTTACGAACCGATGGCGTAGTGACATTCATAAGTGCTCAATTATTGTAGCCTAATCTGAATAAAATTATATTGAATTGAATTGAATTAATGGTTGTTAAACGACTAACTTCGGTAAGTTTCGCGGTTGTTTTCAATATTATAAAAGTTCAAAGTAACTTAAACTTTCGCCGTATATATTTAACATTATAATACTCCCAATCAGCGCTCGTCTTACAACTACCACCAATCACATACGTTTAAACAAACCACCAATCAACGCTTTTAAAACATTCTCCAATCAAATGTACAAACACAACAATTAAAACACCAAGAAAACTTTTTTTTGCGAGCCAAACGCTACGCTACGCTATGTTTGCAGCCTCCCTTTTGGGAAGCACAGTCATGACAATCCACGCTCAAAACTATCTCCTTTTTTTCATCACATCTAAATATGCAACAATACGCTTTACTTTTTATCCTAGGCGTTATTTTTGCTTTAACTGTACATACATGCCCTAACCTTTGGATTTGGACAAATCTCACAGTATCATCTTCATAGGTTTCATGTGCCGATCTGTAATAAATAAACTAAATCGGAATTAATATGTAAACTCTAAACAATATACTCATTATTATATACTCATTATTCACAGTACAGTTTGGTTTTATAGTCACTGATTAATAAAAACCGGCCAAGTGCGAGTCGGACTCGCGCATAAGGGTTTCGTACCATTATCTATAAAAACGAAAAAAAAAATACGTTTGTTGTATGGGAGCCAACCTTAAATAATTTTAATTTAATTATTTATAAACTTCTCTTGAGAGAAGTTATTATAGGTAATAGGTCTAAAAATGGCAATCGCTAAATTTGTGTTTTTTTTTATTTTTTGAAACCTGGAGAATCGTTTCCAATCATGTTCAGAGTGATGTGTGTGTGCGTGTATGTATGTATGGTAGCTTTTTTTGCCCTTCGATATCTCAAGAACTAATGGACCAAATCGCTCACGGACCATTTTAATCGATATACCACGTCATGTCTTACATCTGAAAATATTTTGGTAAAAATCTGTCCAGCGGTTGTTTTTTATCGCTAAAAAACTGTTTTTTTTTGTTACGCGATAACTTCGCGGATTGAGACCAGATTTCAACAATTTATACATTTACCCTTTTGGTCCCGTTTTTACCCTTTGAATACGGAACCCTAAAAATGAGCGAGACGGCAAAAAACAGCCATGACAACCACACTCAACAAATATATTGATAATTCCGTCAGCAAGTTTAGTGTATTGAACCATACTAAATACATTGCAAGTGGGTACCTACCTAGTTGCTTTAGTTCAAAAGCCATCCGCGGATGCCACTTTATCACAATCGCGAATGATTTACATATAAATGAACAAAGATAACATTCGTTATTCATGATATAATAAAGACTTTATTCATAACTTCCAAATACGTCCCTGTATTTTAGCTTTACATTCATTTTGATACCTACCACATACAGTCAGGCACAAATCCAAACTTTCGTTTCGTGGGGGGACAAACATTGAATCAACCATGGACTCTGTAAAAATTGCTCGTTATGCTCCCGTTTAGTTTATGTAACGTTAGTTTTCGGGGGAGGGGGAGGGGGGGGGAGGGCTTAATCCCAACCATCCCCCCCTCTGTATACGTCCCTGCATACAGCTTAGAGTCCGCACCACCACTCAAGTCCTGTCATAAAAACTGGAACTATTGCAATAAAATTTAACAAAACATCAGTGAATCTGTTTTACCTTATTGGAAACCAGAGAAAACAAGTTATACTTTGATAGGGATAGCACTTTGTGGAATAGGTACCTATTAGGTATGATTCTTATTGACAAGATTTAGTTACAAGACTACTGGTGTCCACTCGATCTTAGATAAAGAATCAAACCCCTGGAACCCTCTCGATAGAGAGTAAATTACTTGTCGGTGGCTACAGATAATACATACCTAGTATACTTATCTAGTTATCGGACTTGTACTAAAGTTACACTAAGTAGGCAGATAAATAAGGTGCAACCTTACTTCTGTAGTTTCCGGCCACGGATCTCAGGTATTCAAATCGAATGATTAGGTATTCAAATAACATAAAAGAATCCACTTTCGGAAGGTTATCTGATTGAGCTTGTACAAAACCAGCTTCAACTTTATTAATACTCATAATGTGTAGGTATTGGTTTTATAGTAACTATCACAAATTTACACTCTTGATATGTATCGACACTTTATTTAGGTACATATCGCGTCTCAGCTCCGTCGATTCGTGAGCGACTTTTAAATAAGTGCACGAGCGCGCTGTCCGTTCAAGTACGATGACGTTACACGCAATCGCGGCGCATTGGCTTTTAGCGGCATGGAAGAGTTATTTTATTATTTAATATCTCTGTAAGTAATGGTCCGATTTTAATAATTCAAAAAGATATACCATTCTTATGTTATAGAGAACAACATAGGTGCCAATTATATTTAATTTGTTTAAACTGTACTGATCCTCATTACTGAACTTGAATATTTGAACGCGCCATTGTAATTTAAAGATGCATTTTGATATAGGTAGTAAGTTCATTGTAAATTGTTTACTAATGAATATCTTCGCGCTAAAACTTGAATAAAAACAAACATTGTATTACAAATATGTTAAGGTATAAATATGGTATCTTCACAGTGTATCAACTCAATTTAATCTTAATCAGTCTAGTACGCTCGGAACAAATTTGCTGAGAAGTCTGACAAATAAACACACGAAGGAACTATAATAAAAAATAAATACTGAGGCTGGGTTGCACCAACTAACTTTGACGTTTACCAGCCGTCAAAAATTGAACATTGTATGAAAATTTGCATAGGTACCTTTTTTTAAACTCAACCGGCCCGTCAAACTCAGTTAGTGCAACCCAGCCTAAGTTAATAAATATTTCTGGATATTATAAACAGTGCCATCTGGTACTAAACTAATCAAAGCTTGTATAATTCTTACAAGACACACTATTGTATTTACAAATGAAAAAAAAAACTAATAAAGTTAAGTAGTGACGTAAATGATATCCCATCAAAAACATAACGTACAAAAATGCACTAGTTTCCCAACGCAGTTCTTCTGCCATAAAAAGTTGTAAAATTGAATGTAAAGCAAGTCGGTTAATTCAGTACCTACCTATCTAACTATGGAAGCAGCTATCAAACCACTGTCATAAATTGATGCCTTGTCAGTTAGCTAAAAACATTTAGTCCAGTCAAATTAGAAAATGAAACAACATTAATTGGTAGAGTTTTGAACTTTTATGTATCGCTTTTCTGTCGCGTCTGATTCCGATAAAACCACCTATCCTGAGTAGAATGAAGGCAAGGTTCTCGACAGACTCATAGATAATCTTAATTTTAACTTATGACTGCTACTAACTACGCCGTTAATGACAACCATAGGCTGGACACACTCAACATAGCGTTGCTACAGAACATAAGCCTAAGTTTGTACTAGATGAACTTTGCTCTAACAATCTCTTGGCTATTATGCTCTTAGGCCGCAGGCCTACGAAACCTCTGCGATGGACTGTGATAAACTGGGACAAATTCAAGAAAGCTCTTAAAACAATCAGCTTACCACAGCTAGATCTCATTCCTGCTCTCATTTGATCTCTAATATTAATGTGGTCATAGAATCTGTCACCCAACAGTCACTCGCAAGCTACTATTAGCTAGTGCATAAAATAAAAACCAGTTAAGAGCGATCTAAGTGTATGTGGAATAGCTTATAAATATAACAGCTAAAAACCGTTGTAAAGTATTTATTGAACGCTGTCGCCACGCCTAAAAATGGCGCTCCTATAGGTATATTTATACCTGCTCCGTGAAATCTGTGATGCAGTGCCCCTGTTCTGTTGTCCAAAATCCGAAATGACTTTGGTAAAGTAGTCTATATAGTGTCTATGAAATAAAGTAACCGTGGTAGTAGTAACCGTTAATAAAGTTTACTTAAAGCGATCAGTGAACTAAATTATCTCTATGAGGACATTTTTACCCTAATTAAGTCGCAAAAAATGTAGTTCGACATCGCCCCGTTAAAAATACTTATTAGTAAATAATCAGGGGTAAACTTAATTTTGATAGTCTGCAGAACTTCGTCTACAATGACAGGAAGTAGAGAGGTAAGCGGCGGGAGAGTGCATCTACTTTTGACCTCATTATCAATATTATTGCGGTCATGATTGGTGTTTATTTTTTAGTGCTGAAGAGCCTTTCGACTCTAAGTTTTTTCTAAGCAGTCTGCCTTTAAGTCGTCGTCACAGGTATGGCGCTCAAGGTGTCGACTTCAACTGCAGTTAGCGTGGAGGCCAGGCTACATCCCTTAATCGCGTTTTTGTGACTACTTTTTGTACGCCTGTAGCCTTCTTGACACTTTTGTAGGAGTCTAGTCTTCGGCAGAGGGATAATTGTTACGTTGTCGTCGTGCGGCGTTGGACTCTCTTACTAGTAACTCTATGTCCTCGGGCACCGGTGAACGCTTGTTTAGAGCACTCGCTGATGGTAGATTAACTTACTGACTGTTAAGAGATTTAATGCCACGTCTATCTGTCGTGAGATCTAATAAGAGAGGATGCGATCTAGTAGCTTTAAGTTAATAAGCTTTTAAGGGCTTGCTTGAATACGCCTTTATCGGATAGGAGTCAGAGGGACATATAATAACGGGAAGAAGTTCAAAGCAAAATTCGTCTAGATACAGAAACCTAAGCTTACGTTATGTGTTATAAATCGGAATAAGTTCCTAAGTCTTTATAGGAAATGAGGCATACCTACTAGACTATGATCAGCTGATGGCTGGTCATGGCTTTTCGGTATTTTGTGGTACTTAAACCCACCAAGTGGCCCCAAAACACATTCCGACCCAGCCATACACATCATGTCACATAAAGCATTTGCTTCTTTCCTCCCTTTCTCTTTGTCTCTCTTTCTCACCCTCTCATCTCTCTTTCTCTTTTACTCTTGGTAGTTTCGCGAAATAAATTTAAAAAATATATTTCAACCAATATCGGCAGCAAAAAAATTAATAATTTTCCTCTTTAACGTCGGATTACAACTAAAATACTAGAGATACGATAATCATATGTATGAGCTTCATTATAGGATATTTAATAATCTATTGTTTTTAAATACACATTTTTTCAGTATCAGCAATAATTGCCGAGATATAAGCAAAAAAGAAAAAAGGTTTCCTATTTTCTAAGATGGCGGCGCGAACGCAACAGCTATCGATGGGGACTTTTAGTATGTTCAACGGTAGGTCTCAATGAACCACTATGACAAAATTCAAAACTCTACCAATTAATCGTTTTTTAGCCTAAAAATGTATTTAATATGACTGGACTAATTTTATAGTAACCATATAAATATTACATTTTTTTATTTCTTTAATAAATAAAGTGACTTGGCAATTGCACACGGCAAAAAAAAATCCGCTCTGGATACGTAGTCCGACTGCTTTGTCCGATCTACATAAAACAAAATCTATCTAATATTAGCGCTCTGATGCTTTTATTTATTTGAAAGTAGTAGAAGGTATATGGAGGACTATTTTTTTTTTATTTTTTTATTTATTTATTTAAGGATACAAACAGTCGTTTACAAATAGTTTACACAAAAAAGACACACAGAAAGACCTACAGATCCACAAATTAACACAGAAGAATATTAGATTGTTAGTAAGCAAATGTTTGAGAAGGTAACTTAAAATAATTAGGCACTAAGTTAAAAAATAAATAAATACCAATTTAAAAAATATTTACAATACTTCATTGATTAAGCTATCTAGTTTTAGAAATTTAGTATCTAATAGCATAATTTGGATATCTTAGCAAAAACCTATACTGTTCTAATAATAAGTAAGTGGTAAATTACTTAGTAAATTGTGTTGCTTCATTAATAATTTCAAATTTAGTTTTGACCGGACCAAGCTCGTAAATAACTTGATTATCAATTTAATATGTATTTTTTTAATGCTGTATGTCTTTTATGATCAAGTTTTAATCCTTGTACTATACCGACAGAACCGTTAACTGGGCCAAGACTTGAGTCAATATTTGCTCATATTTTAAGGGAAATGTTTGTTTGCGAGGGGATTCATTCACATTACAACCTGAAATGCTTTGGCGCGTTGAAGACCGAGTGCGTTAGCCAGATTACAAAGTTACTTATTCGGATTCTATATCTAGAAAACGATACTAAAAAGTTTTGAATGTCAGAGTTTTTCCTTGCCTTATAGTGTTAACAATAACTGTGTTTAAAATTTGGAGCTTGTGGGTCTGCTAGAAGTAACAGTAGCTAGCATACGAGATACTACCACCTTTTTTGTCTTTAGTCGCTGGTCGAGGCAAGTCAAGCTACTGTCATGCGAGGACACAATGGCAGTAGCTGTCAACTGGCTACTCATACTGGGTAACTAGTCCTTACCGCTCGGTATCGCCAACAGATTGACCTAACCACTAGACTTGCCAACTGTCCCGGATTATCCTGGATGTCCCGCTTCTGAAGATAATTTGAGCCCATGCGTGCCTATTGTCCCGGAAATAAGTATTTTTGATTATTTTTCAATGAATCAGCGTGTAACTGTTGAATTTTTTTTGTTGTCAACTTTCTGATTTTATTTAAGTAACCACTTATTGTGGAAAGTGTAAGTGAAACTGTATTTAGCTAAAACAAGCTAAAATAGCTCCCCTTTTGCATATTGTAATGAGTAATTACTGCAGTTTGCAAAAGGAAAACACTACCCAACATGCCTATTGTCATACCGATCTGGGAGCCAAATCATGTCGGTCATAGACGCTTGCAAGATTTTAGTTGGTGCACATGTCGATGTGAAAGAGGCCTTGTAAATAAACAAACAATAAAAAAAACAAAAAAAAAATGAAATAAGAGCTTTATTTATGCATGTTTCATCTACGTTCTCTTAGGGTCGGCTCAGACCGAGACGCGACGCGATGAGACGCGACGTGAAGAGGCTTGAAGATGCAACAAGCGACTCAAGATACCTCGAGCTGCGCCCCGAGGCGCGCGCGGCGCATCCCAAGGCCTCTTCACGTCTCGTCGCGTCGCGTCGCGTCTCGTTGCTCGTAGTGACACGAGACGCCGCGCGGCGCACCCCAATGTCTTTGTCGGTTGCCACGGATTCCTTAGCTTGCCAGGGTTGAATTTCGTTGTATATTGATATATTGCAATGACTTTTGTTCCTGGTTCTACCAGTAGGACAGTAACAAGAAAATGGATAGTTTTTTATCACACTTGCTCGTAAACAGCGTCATTACTCCCACAGGCTTTTTCTTTGTAAATTTTACTTACAGAAGTGATCGATTTCGTCAAAATCTTCACTTCTGATGTCAGCTGTCAAACTAGAAACGGCTATATCTCTGTAACTTTTGATCGTAGACTAGTAGTTTCTTCACAGAAGTGATAGATCTCAGCAAGATCTTCATTTTGGATGACAGCTGTCAAACTAGAAACGACTTTATCCCTGTAAATTTTGAACGTAGACTAGTAATTTCTTTACAGTAGTAATAGATCTCATCAAGATCTTCATTTTGGATGTCAGCTGTCAAACTAGAAACGGCTTTATGTCTGTAACTTTTTAATCGTAGACTAGTTGTTTCTTTACAGAAATTATAGATCTCATCAAGATCTTCATTTCTGATGACAGCTGTCAAACTAGAAACGACGTTATCTCTGTAAGTTTTGATCGTAGACTAGTAGTTTCTTCACAGAAGTGATAATCTCATCAAGATCTTTATTTCGGATGACATCTGTCAAACTAGAAACGGCTTTATCTCTGTAACTTTTAAACGTAGACACTACTAAGTTTCTTTACAGAAGTGAAAGATCTCATCAAGATCTTCATTTCGCGTCGCGTCTCGCTGCGCCGCGCAGCGCATCCTAAGGTCGCGCGACGCATCTCTATGTACTTGGACACGTAACCTCTCAATTTTGTACTATAATTTTTATCTTTTTGTTTAGTAAACAAGGTCCATAATGTGTTGCTATTTCAAAAATGCCGCGCCGCGTCTCGTTGCGTCTCGCTTCGGTATGAGCCGACCCTTAGAGTTGTTCTTAATGATTAACTTACGTGTATCTAATGAGTTGAACGCTATTGCTTGTTTTCTTGTGTTAACAGGGACGTGGTTGTGATGACTCTCATAAAAGACTGTTATCGTATTGTTGTTTTTAAAGTGAATAGCCTACAACCAGGACGAACATACACACATATAAAATTTTTTAGGTACGTGGAGAATAGCAGTATTAAAACTCTTGTGAGTATAAAGAGTAGGTCATTTTAATCTTAATTATTACAACAAAGTAAGGATAGTGCATTTTTTTTTACAAATTCAACGAAAACTTAGTAACCGGTAAAAGCAATTCATTGATGGCGTCTGCTATAAGGTAAATCCAAAAATAGCTCACTTGATTAGCGTCCGACAAAACACAAATCACAGAAACATTATTCGACCGCAGGAATACAAAGCAAAGTTAGATGCTAAGCAAAATATGTACTTAAGAAAATTTAACCATAATGCCAGGTGATCTAGTTTTAATAAAGAATCAAGTAGGAAGTAAATGAGATTATATTTATAAGGGTCCTTTCATAATCTTAGAAGATTTATCACCAAATGTAAAAAATAAATATGAATAACAAAGAATATTTAGTACATAAAAACAATACAACATTGTTTCAATTAAAGCTGTATTATTTTACTTAGCTTAATTGTATTAAATAAAATGTTTTATTTTATTTTAATATGTAATAAAATGTTCACTTTTAATTCTATATATTTAAGTAAACATTTTTTTCCGTAAAGGGGGTGTGCAAAAAGATTGCGAAATGCTCGCGTTGACCGCGTAATTAGGTCACAAGTGCAAAGTATATCACGTTATGATTAGTCAGTAAGTTAGAATAAGTTATTTTGGTAAAGTTTTCATAATCATTAAATAAACGAACTTCAACTAGAGAATATGTCTTTGTTTTAATATAACTCAACATTCTGGTTCCTAGTACCCACTCTTCAATCATTTGCAAGACAAGGTGAAGCTGGCGTCTAAAAAACTTGGTATACTCAACAGAGCATCGTAGTCCAAAAGACCACCGAGTAGGTATGAGCTTTATAATCGACAACCGACGCGGCGACGCGTTGTACGAAGGTCGATCGCAAGACTGACTGGTGAGTTAAATTAGCAAACTAATGAATGTTAGAATTAATAATGTGAGATGTGGGTATTTCTGGTACTACCCTATAAATTAAAGAAGCACCTTTGCCACTAGCGCTAACACCTACTTTGCCACTAGCGCTAACACCTACTTTGCCACTAGCGCTAACACCTACTTTGCCACTAGCGCTAACACCTACTTTGCCACTAGCGCTAACACCTACTTTGCCACTAGCGCTAACACCTACTTTAATGATATGGCCAAACGTGGATTCACATATCAGTAAACGTTGACGTATCATACAGTTTTAGCAGGCTATATCATGAATTTCTAATGAATTTCATGAAATGGTCGGACACATCATGAAGTGATCAATTCTAAGACCTGGCCACGATATATATATAAATGCGAAATTCTGTTTGTTACTGTTTGTCCTTGACGTAAATTTTTTGCACAGAAATAGCTAAAGAGACATAAAAGGACATTTTTATCTCAATTGCGAGTTCCCATGGGAGAATATATTTTCACTGGTGTACTTTCACGTCGAAATGAAGCAAGGGGGTGATCTGATTTTGTGCACCTCTGATCTGATCTCTGATAGTTGAAGAGACGAACAAAAGATAATTTTTACATTGATCAAATGTTATACGTATTCATAATAAATTTGAATAATAAAAAACCTTAATAATTTTTCGTGAGTAAATAACCACACAGCACTATTTCTTTACGTCGCAACGGTGCAACGAGGTGACTTCACTTTCAGCACTGTAATAACTAAGGGTAACAAAAACGAGAAAGCATTTTGACCTGCTTAATCAAGGGGTTTCCCTAAGAATCCCATGGGAATGATCGAATTCGGCATCCTGTAAATTATCCTAAAACGGTCAAAACATTATTAAATTACGTAAAATCCCCTCTTATTTCGGATTAATTAAATAAAATTAGCTTTATCGAGTCCAAAATCAAAATGACAAAATTCAATTCTATTAAATACATAATGAATGTACTGAATCATTCAAATTCAATTCAAAAGTCATTGGTTATATACGTATGCTATTAAAACTCTCTAAAAATTGGTTTGGTAGCAAGTGCCGCACGAGCAACCTCTCTTGAGAATATTTTTTTTTGTACTAGAGAATTTATACGTGAAGATTTTTTTTGTGTTTAAAAAAAAATCAGTTTTCTGCGAAAAAAAACAAACCACTGTACCGATTTGCACCCAGCCTTAGAATATCGAGTTGACAACTAGAATGCGCGTCATATAATGCCGAGTGATAATTCTATTGTATGTTTTTTTGTTAATCTCATTGACAGTGGTGCCTCCGCCACGCAGAAACTTACATGGTCAGTTTACACGAAGAGACTGGTAGAAGCTCGTCTAAATAATTAAAATGATACAACTTGAAAACATTATCTCATTTAACTCTGTTTTTTTTGTACCAATACTTACTAAATTAAATATGGGACCAATCTGTGGGTTATTCCTTCCCTATACGTAAAAATTTTCCGAATTGGATTACAAATGACGGAGTTTAGCGATTTCGATTTTCGGATCTATTGTAATAACTACCCTCAAGAGAAGTTAAAAATAAAATCTATATGCATATGAATATACCTTACTTAAATTAAGTAACGAATGAACAGCTTAATTATAATTAACACTACTAATTATGTTACTACTAAATATAATATAAAAAAAAATTGCCCGTACATTAAAGCGCATAAAATCCGCCATTTTGATTTTTTAAGCATTTTATTTACCAAGTGACACTCACACCGTTGAGAAGAATATGTTTAGCCGTTGAGTAAAGAGTTTAATTTAGTAGTTAGAAACGGTCAAACACATAACTCTCCTTTTGGGCTTCGCCGCAGTCGGGTAAAAAGAATACGTGTACAAAGTTGCACCTTGCGGCGTAGTACCTAAAACACTTAGCTATTACCTCACTAGACGGCTATCTCTTAGAATTTTTTTTAAACGACTGCCAAGAAAAGAGGTTAATGTTTAAAGAATAAGTAAGTAACGGTTTTAAGACTAATCAGCAAGAGGAGAATAATCGGCAGACGCGCAGCCCAAATGATCAGCTTGACTGATGGGGGATAAGCTCCCTCCGCTGAATTTGTCACTTCAATGGAAAAGCTTTTAGAGAAATCCACGCTTTTAGCTTGTGCTCTGTTATTTAAATATCCTCTTATATCTTGTTTAATAATGATAATACTGCCGATGCGTTTTATTTGATTTAATCTTTTACTACAATTGTTTTGTACGACACTTGTGCGACATTGAACACAAAACTTTAAATTGTCATATCTTATGGTTTTAACAATCTATTTAAATGAAACAAAGACTTAATTTTAACTCAAAATTAGCCTTATCAATATTTGATGCGCAATGAAAATGCGCGAACAAACAAACAGGCGAGAATTTTAAATTTGTTTTATTGATTGATATTATTTTCTGAAGTCCTCAAACTATTTTTTTGTTATGTACAGGAAAAAGGGGTGTATGTCTCATCTTTTTTTTCTAAATTTTTTATCTTCCGCCAATTACCAATTTTTATACAAAGTCAAAGTCAAAGTCATTTTGCAACAGTACATTACTGCCGCAAACGCAGAATAACCGGGCGATCGCGAGGCGCCCGATCACGGAGTCCGGTTATGCTCAGTTGTGGCCAAGGCTTGTATAGTCTATAAATAAAAGTTTTCTTGGCCCTAAAATTTGTCTAATTTGACTGGACTATATAATGGTGGTTCAAATACATAATACTCTTTTTGTAAAATTTCACTATAATCGATGCATAAACGGCGGTATTATAAGGCTGCGACATTGTCTAGAAAATTTACTACACTTTGCTTTACAAACTAATTACAATACTGGTCTTTTGCCAGCATCCAATTGTAACACTTTGTAAAAAAACTCTTACATTTTGGCCTACATTTTCAGAAATATTCTTTGTCACTAGATTTAAAAAGCGGTACTTATATGTATATGATCCAACTTCGTTCGTTCCACCCAGAAGACGTTCACTGCTGAACGTCTATAAACCTGGTAGGAGGCCGTCTCACTTTGCGTGTTCCGATACGTGGTTGCCACTCGAGAATCTTTATTTGCCAACGTTTATCGGTTTGACGAGCGAAGTGGCCTGCCCATTGCCACTTCAACTTGCTATCTGTTTGAGCTATGTCGGTTCGGTTACTTTGGTTGTTTGGCGAATATCCTCAATTCTAATTTTAGCGCTCATAGAAACATCAAATATCTCTAGCTCTTTCCATAGCTCGGTAAGCGGCTCTGAGCTTATTGAAGAGGCCAACAGTTTATTATGATCTAACTTATTGTTACTTCATTTGCCAAATTCCTATCTTATTTTTTTCTTATCAAACGTACGTAGAGGTATTATATAAAACCAAATTAAGATAACAATAAAAATAGGAACCAAATATGTTAATGGTCACGAAAATCATTTACTCCAAACCGTTATTAAAAAAAGTTTATTACGTAAAAGCCTTTTGGCATTTCAGAGCACTTAAATAAAGTTCGGTTTATCGTCGGCACAAATCGTTTTGCAGATCTACTAAATATCAGACAAGCGCACAGTGTCGACTGATCAGCTTGACTGATGGAGGGATTAGCTCCGGCCGTTCAGCTGTTACTTAAAGCACAGTTTTAAGAATACCTAAATTTATTTATTCTTGGCTTTAAAGGTTTTTCCGGATCCGCTGATCGGATCCAACTAAAATTTAATGACTTTTTTCTTTGGGATATGGTTCAAACCCTGAAAAACGTAAAAACATGTTTCATTTCGTTCGATATAAAAGTCCTAAATTGACCCCTTTTCACTGTTTTTTTTTTTATCTTTCGGCAAATAAATCTTTAAATTACTAAGTTTTCCACAGCATAGAGAGAAGGTATTTATTGATAACAGTGATGTATAAATTATTAATTTATTTCATGTATATTAATGAAAATCGCATTACTTAAGTTTTCTGGAACGTATGTTATGAGTATACCTCTTTACCTCATGAGAAAATATGTTGAAATTCTATTTTTAATCGACTTCAAAGAAAGGGCTTATCATTTCGACCAGTATGTGTGTAAACTTGTTGAAATTGCATAATATGCGTAAATGTTAACCTATTTAGGCTTCTAAGCTATTAAACCAAATTTGATAAGTGTAAGTACGTAATATGTATGTTTGTCCACGTATTTCTCAGTAACTAAAAATGGGGTTGCAATAATCCTTTTTTTGTTACATATAGTATTGTTCAACTTAGGGAACAGTCCAAACGTCAGTCATTGAACACAGCTCAATGTTCCATGTCCGAAAACGTAAGGTTTATTTTTTGCTTTTTACCGGGGTTTTGAGGGCGGTATAAATATTTTACAAATTCTTTATTACCTACTACTTTGAATAGTCAATAGTCATTGAAATGTTAAATTTACTGAAATGTTTTGCCTAGTTACTAATGCGTCTTTCAAAATAAACTCCAATCGGAAATATTTTCGAAGCTGGAAAATGCAGACGAGAAAAAACAGAAGCATAAAAAAAAGAAGCTAGAAAACGAGGTATAGCAATGGATCTGTATTATTACGAAGAATTCCGCAGAACGCATTCCGTTGTCCATAGATCATCTTAGCTATTACCGAGAAATCTGATTTTAAGCTTCCTGGATTTGACACATAAGAAAATTGATTTAAGGCGTATATAGCAGCTAACTAGCGCCGCCATTAGATATCCTCAATTCTCTCTTCGTAGAAACCGAATTTCTTAAATCCAAGAAAGTGGCCGTTTTTAGCAGAAATGCCAACTACAACTCACAGATATTATTTAGCTACTATATAAAACCTTCTAAAAATATCTTATGACTAGCTTTATATTTGCGACATTTGGATTTTAGAAATTCGTTTTCTACGAAGAGAAAATTGAGGATATCTAATGGCGGCGCTAGTGGGGTGTAAGAGGGCCCTTAAGGAAAAATAAGTTACTAATCAAACTAGGCGATCCAACGACAGCGGTGAAGTGTCAAAGAATAGTAACAATTATGTAAGGAAAAGGAAATCAATAAAAACAAGTGTAACTTTCATCCTACTTAGATTCCGTCGAGGTGTTTGAAAGGAATAGTATTGTCACATAAGTAAAGTTACGGAAGTCATATGAAATTCGAGTAGTGGCGTTGGGTGGTCAGGTGTTATTTGATAATGCACGTTCAGTTGGTGTTGGTTCTCCCACTGATGTATGGAAATGTTGGGTATGGCAAAAGAAATATGAGAGTAGAATAAACGCAGTGGAATAGAAAAGTGTGTAGAATAAGAGCATTGAGAAGTGTATGAAGGCGCGTTACTCTAAGTGACAGGATAAGAGGTATTGTGATACGAGAGCATTGCAGCGTTTAAAATATGTAGAAAGTAATAAGTATTAAGGCTATGGCAAACAATAGCAAAAACGTGCCGTTTCGACCGGTGTAAAAAGGCATATTAGACTATTGAAGCATACAAAGAGACACAGTTACACCTACGATAGGCGCTAGCACGCGACCGCACGTTGATAATCTCGATTTTCTCGGTTTTTTATCGTCATAAAATTCAAATATTTATATAGAAGTATGAAATTAAAACATTCACTTGGTCATCCATACTAATATTATAAATGGGAAAGGTGTGTGTGTGTGTCTGTTTGTTTGTCCGTCTTTCACGGCAAAACGGAGCGACGAATTGACGTGATTTTTAAGTGGAGATAGTTGAAGGGATGGAGAGTGACATAGGCTACTTTTTGTCTTTTTCTAACCCCCCACTTTCCTTAACTTTAAAAGTTTAAATCCTACAAGAGTAACTATAACCAAATCCCACGAACGAACCATAGCTGCAGCAATAGTTTGCTACAGCAAACTTCTTTAGTATTATAAAAGAGTTGCTGTAAGAATCCCACGCCGATAACCAAATTTAGGGCGGGCGGAGCCGCGGGCAAAAGCTAGTATCAATATATATACGCTAAATAAAAAAGTCCCTTAAAGCTGTAGAAATATCAAGCTCCTAAAACAACGCAATAAAAAAATACGGACGAAATACAATTATTTTAATCGCATATTGTAACACAAATAAATAAAAATCTATGGGGTATTCCCCGTTGTCCTAGAATCATGCAATTGGGCAAGAAGCAATGCCATGTAGCATACATAAAGGAAAACTGGAAACTTATTTATTTTAATCTTATTTGTAGCTTATCAAATATCTGCGACATATGTCGATGCAGTGGGACAATAGTTGCCCCAAGTTAAGTTTGTCCATCAATACAGTTTACCTGTAACGGAACCCTCGGTGCGCGAGTCCGACTCGCCCTTGTTTTTTTGTGTTCTAACTTTTTGGTTATGTATCCTAAGTATCTAAAAAACTATCAACATTTTATAATATTTTATTGTACTTGATATTAATAGCTATATTAATACTTCCAACGAATTTTTTTTCGGAACAAATCCTACTAATATTATAAATGTGAAAATATGTTTGATGGATGGATGTTTGTTACTGAATCGTAATCAAGTCAAGTAAACACTGGATGGATCGGGATGAAACTTGGCACACATATAGGTTAGGTCCTGGAATAGGACATAAGCTACTGTTTATCCTTAAAATTCAAAAGTTTCCACGGGTTCAATTATAACCGAGCTTAAACGAACTGTAGTTACAGGTATAGCTTGCTATGGCAAACTTCATTATGGAGTTCCACGCCGGTAACGGACTTTAGGGAGGGACTAGCCGCTAAAAATGCGATTAACAAAAATTGCTATTATGATTCAACTTTAAAAGGTGCTACAGACTTCAGTTTTATTAACCGATTACATTTACATTTGTGGTCATAGCTAAGATGTATATAATCGAGGAAATTTCTGAAAAAGGAGAATTAAACGGAAAACTTAGACTCAGGGTAATATATCGCTGTCAACTACCGCCTACGAAGGTTGTGTCTGATAATAGAAATGTAAGGCGCCGGCTTATCGTTTATCAGTTATATATACGTACCTATCTTTATATTAACCGATCATTTTTATTGTGTACGTCAAATAATAGGGTCTTAAATAACATTTTTGACGAGGATTTAATGAAATGTCTTCTTAAAAACTGAAAGATATGTACAGCAAGATAAGGCATATCATCACCTTAAGCAGTTTCGAGGACAACTTGCGACTAAATTTAAATAATCACCCGATATCGGTGATCTTGGACATCATTTGCCGCTTATTGTGCATCTTCTTAATTATTAATCGATGATTGAATAAGAAGTGTCTGAGAACGTCACAACAAACCTCAACAAAATATAAACCTTAAGACTCCTTATCTTATGTGAAATATGGACGTGTTTATCGATCTAAATCTCAGTTTGTGTATAAATATTTTGATATTCTTAATTTTGGTTTTTAATGGCTACTGTACATTCAGTAAATCAAGCCAGCATAGCGTCAGTTTTTATGTTACTAGTCCAAAAGGTTATTTTTATCAGCCAGGTCAATCTGAAATGGAAAAAACAATGAACTTATGAATTTAACTATGAGTAAATGAACTTACATAGCTAATCTATTCACAATCCCAAATAATGAAAGGCTGAAATTCTGTTGAGTATTTAATATGAATGAGTTATGACTTCTAAATATGATACACTCATTGACTGTCACCGTCACACTAGACAGCAATTATATAGCACCGTCTCTTGATTACATCACTGCAGGAATGCCCTCTTAAGGCCATCCCTGCGGTCCACTAGCGCCTCTATTGAATATTTTTTTATTTCCTGTTCGTAGAACCCCGCAAAAAACTACCGATACACATTGATTTTAGTTTTAACGACACACAACTAGCCTTGGGTAACTCCGGACATAACTATATCTTTGGATATATATCCGAGGCCGGATATGTTACAACTCCTTCACTTTGCGGGAAATAAACATGTCCTATATCCAGTGAGTGAACGAACGAATCCAAATAAACAGCGGAGCGTGTCGCCCGTGTCCGTGGCGTGTCCTTTGTTAAAAAGTTATCAGATCTCATGTAGAGCCAAGCTTCTCACTCTACACGCCCTAACTCTACAAGCCCTAACTTCACAAACTCTACACCTTAATCAAAATATGCGGCTTGGCCGTTTGGACGCCCAAGTGACGATAGCAAAACGGCCAAGCCAAATATTTTGACTAAGGTGTTCGTGAAGTTAGGGCTTGTAGAAATAGGGTTTGAAGAGTTGAGGCGTGTAGAGTGATAAGCTTGGCTCTACATGCCAGATCTGATAGCTTTTTGACAGTGCGAGCCATATGGTCTCGTCTTGGCAACATTTTACATAAAAATGTTTTAGTGGTATTTCACTTCTTTTTGTAAGTTGCTTATGACTATATTTTCTTATTTTGTTTTATGAAGTGAAAACTTCTTTAGCGGCGTTGTGCGCTGTTTTGTGATGGGTAAAATATTATAAGCTCGCGTCAGGCTGATCGAAAATTCATAAAACGGAAACCATAATGCCACGCCCTAAATTTTCGCAAGTCGGAAACTATAATGCCACGCCATAATAGGATGATTGGCAAAATAAATTCAAAAACAATTTAATTTATTCAGTTTAGGCTACAATAATTTAGCACTTATGAATGTCACTACGCCATCGGTTCGTAAGTCTATAGGGCGAGAGAACTTGTAGTGAGAAGAACCGGCAAGAAACTCAGCAAGGGCATTTCTTTTCTCCCTTTCTTTTACAGCGTCCACTTAAAAAGTTGAAAAATGCCCTCCCTATCATAGAAGGACACTTTCCATTACAAACATACAAAACATGAAATGCACAAGCACAACATAAAAAAGTATCTAATTAAAGAATATATAAAAAAAAGAGAGTTTATGTATTCATCACTAATAATCAATGTCTTACAGTATTGATAAACAAAACAAAAAAGTAAGACTAAATACAAGGATACAAAGAAGTTTGCAAGAGAAGACCAGCCTCCACAGGCGGCACCCGTTCACGAGTATGACACATGAATCAGCCATCGCTTCGCTCAACCATGTTTGAAAAGATTAATTTTTAAGTGAAAACTTTTTTAGCGGCGTTGTACACTTTTTTTGTGATGGGTACAAATGTTAAACTCTATAGGACGAATAAAAAGTAAGAGGAAGTTAGGTTGCTGAAAAGATGAAAGTGCAGATTACACATGTTAAAATGTTATATCCAGGTTGTATATTTTTAGTATATGGCGATTATGAGTAGTACAATGAGGTTGGATATAGGATTTTAAATCTATTACAGATTGAGATGTCAAATATATTACGTCAAAAAAGTAAATAAGCAAACATTATTAAATTAGCGTTTTGTTGACCGACATAATGTAGGTACATAATGCGGTATTTCTACCAAAAAGAATGAACCAAGATTTGTACTGTGTTATACAGAATATATGTCTTTTTAACTTGGCAGGATTATGACATTAAGCGCATTGAAGCAGTGAACAAAACGCACCTTAATTTACTAACATTTTTATCAACTTACAATAACCGGGGCCTACACCATTATGTGATTTCCCATCTCTATAGAAGTTTTCTTTTGTAAATACTTATGACCAAATTTTAATTTTTAACGAAGTACATAAGTGCACGTACAGCAGCGTGGTTAGGCCTCCTACCAGGTGGACAGACGACCTGATTAGAGTCGCAGGAAGCCGATAGACTCGGGCGGCTCAGGGCAGGCCGTTGTGAAGACATATTGGGGAGGCCTACGTTTAGAAATGGACGTCTTCCGGTTGAAACGAATGAACATAAGTATAGTAATATAATTCGTATAATATAAGCATAATAATGATGTAATATTCTGAAACCTGACGAAAGTCCCATATATACTTTTGTCTCCTAATTTAAGAGGTTGAGCAATGATTTTTTTTAAAAACCTTAAACACGTATTTTTTTATTTGTCATGTGATTTTCAGATCTCTAGCATGAAATTTAATAATACAAACTTCCATTTCCTAATTTAAAGGCTATGGGTTGATTAACTGAAAATCCTGAAATATAAATTTTATTATTTATAACAAGTAGGGTACAAATTAGCTTCGTGCACTTTGTCTCGGTAGGAAACAACTGACATCTAATTACTTTAAAATCTGTGTCTGCGATGACGCCAGGGTTTAAATAGTGACTTCTTAAGAGCGCTTAGACATTTTTGAGCAACTTATGTTTAGGATTTCTTGGCAATAAAGCCATTCTAGTACCTAGTACTCAAAGAGAACCCAGAAAAAAACCTTACAAAACAAATAGTTGTAAATCATAATAAAAGTCAACTAAAAAATCAACCAAGTGCGGTTCGCACGAAGGGTTCCGTACCATTATCAATAAAAACGGCAAAAAATCACGTTAATTGTATGGGAGCCCCCCTTAAATATTTGCTTTATTTTAACTAAATAATTTGTTTTTAATGTGGATATATGTATAACTAAATATTCTGCGAATATTTCAAGCGTCCACCTGTTGCTGTTATTAATATCGAGCAAAAAAAACACGTTTTCTTGTATCGGAGCCCCCTTTAATATTTATTTAATTGTTTTTTAGTATTTGTTGTTATAGTGGCAACAGAAATACATCATTTGTAAAAATTTCAATTGTCTGACTATCACGGTTTATGAGATACAACCTAGTGACAGACGGACAGACGGACAGCGAAGTCCTAGTAATAGGGTCCCTTTTTTTACCCTTTGGGTACGAAACCCTAATTTTTAGATTATTAACCGAGTTTTTTCCTATATTTATTATAGATATCGCAACTATAGTTATGCAATTCCAATTGTATAGTATGTGACATATTTTCACCGTTTCCTAGACTTTTTCGTGATTGCACTAGGTTACTAACAAGCTAATCACTCAGAATCAAAAGCTATTTGCGTCATTAACACCGCTGCAATCAGCTTTGATCCGTAATACTAGTTAATTATACCTACAAACATTTACACGCCGTTAATACGAACTAAGTGCATTGTTTGTTCAATTTTTAGTAGCAAAACTTGCAAAACGAACGGTTGACGTAAACACACTATGATAAAACACACACACACTACCATAAACAATGAATATGTATAGGCAGTTTGACAGATTAACACAAAAACCCCACCTCCAGACATGGGTTTCATTTTTCGGCGGCAAAAGTGACAAAAATAACAAAAATATCGTAAACGACAATTTGTTACAGGTATTGTAGAACTAAAATATAAAAATCATGTGATGTTTTATTTTTATAGACAGTTTTTCAAAATTACGTCCCGTTTGTGGCCGTTATCGCTTCTGATTGTGTCGATCAAAATTAATTAGTACAAAGACTAAAATTACTTTGTAAAATAACAATGCTTTTGACGATTATTTTGTTCTACAAAAATCAGTAAAAGTCTGAATCTTATGTCATCATTGTTCGTAGGTACAGAGTTTTTAGTATTTTTGTAATTATTTACCTTAACATAATATTCGTACCCGGAGATAGTGCGACCAAACCTAATTATGACCCGCAATAAAATTTTTCGTAAAACGCTCTTTTATTTTTTGAGGTTAATTAAAAGCGAACTGAGATAAGAAAAATAATTTTGTTAATGTTTTAAGTTAACATTTTTATAATGAATTCTTTGTGTTAAAAGGAAGCAATAGTATGACATTCATAGAATGTAATAATTTAAAACCATTGCTATATATGAGTCGTACTCTCACAATTTGTACAACATTCGACAAATAAAAGTAACGCAAAATTTTGTGAAATATTTACTTAATTTGCGTTTGGTTTTTAGTGCGCACAGCGCATTAAGGGAGAGAGATCACTTCGCTTTGCAATTTCATCGCACCCGCTTTGGTCTGGTCGCACTACCCCGATATCAGTAA
The DNA here is from genome assembly GCA_946406115.1 of Apoda limacodes. Lineage (NCBI taxonomy): Eukaryota > Metazoa > Arthropoda > Insecta > Lepidoptera > Limacodidae > Apoda > Apoda limacodes. The sequence continues at coordinate 19,700,504 of OX291559.1, forward strand.
GGCCAGTTTAGCACACGCTGGTCAGAATGGCTTTATCACTAAGAAAACCTAAACATGAGTTGCTCAAAGATGTCTAAGTGCTCTTAAGAAGTCACTATTTAAAATCTGGCGTCATCGCCGACACAAATTTTAAAAGTACCCAGATGTGAGTTGTTTTTTACAGAGACAAAGTGCACGAAGCTTTGTAAAGAAAGAACTGAACTTTCAGATTTGTCATGTTTTGTAGGCACCCAAAACCGTTTATTTTATGTATGTATTTATACATGTATGTGTATAGTATTATGTAAATATATTATTATATATATTAGTATATTGTATCCTATGTATTTATATATTATATGTATTAATCTGTTTATTATTACATTCTAGTTTAGTATAGAATTACACATATACTTTAAAATACTTTTGTATATTTGTTAATTTTTCTCTTACTGCACCGCCGACAATTTATCATATTAAGTATGGTTGGCTGGTAGAGAATGCCTGATAGCATTAAACTCGCCATTGTACACATTTTTTGTGCAAGAAGATTAAAAAAAATAAAATAAAAAAAAAAACCGGCCAAACTAACTAGTAACATGTAACCAAGGCTAATAAATCGACTGGCTACGTATATTTCTATTATCGCCGCCTTTGTCCGCAACGTTTGACAACGATATATTGCCCCAAATGTGACTCTAACCGCTGTACCCTAGGCTTTTACAGTTCGCCTAGAGCTTATTCGAATGACAAATTAATATGTGCGTATGTGTATGGTTGCTAATATTATCGTTACACGTTTTATATTTATTTTTTGGTAAAGTAAAAGTAATGAGAAATACATTATTTTTTGTTTACTTTATTGCTATAACGTAAAAAAAACGACTTCAATCAACTTGTAGGTTAATATAAGCTAAGGATTCATTAAGTTAGTAAGAATAAAAAAATAACTAAGGATTAATTAAGTTCGTAAGAATATAAAAATAACTAAGGATGTATTAAGTTAGTAAGAATAAACAAATTACTAAAGATTTATTAAGTTAGTAAGAATAAAAATATAACTAAAGATTTATTAAGTTAGTAAGAATATAAAAATAACTAAGGATTTATTAAATTAGTAAGAATAAAATAATAGCTTAGGATTGATTAAGTTAGTAAGAATAAAAAAATTGCAAAGGATTTATTAAGTTAGTAAGAATAAAATAATAGCTTAGCATTTATAAAGTTAGTAACAATAAAAATATAACTAAAGATTTATTTAGTTAGTAAGAATAAAAAATTGCTAAGGATTATTATTAGGAAGAATATAAAAATAACTAAGGATTTATTAAGTAAGTAAGAATAAAATAATAGCTAAGGATTTATTAAGTTAGTAAGAATAAAAAAATAACTAAATATTTATTAAGTTAGTAATAATTAAAATAATAGCTAAGGATTTATTAAGTTAGTAAGAATAAAAAAATAACTAAAGATTTATTAAGTTACTAAGAATAAAAAAATGGCTAAGGATTTATTAAGTTATTAAGAATAAAAAGAAAACTAAAGATTTATTAAGTTAGTGAGAATAACAAAATAACTAAGGATTTATTAAGTTAGGAAAAATAATAGCTAAGGATTTATTAAGTCTGTAAGAATAAAAAAAACTAAGGATTTATTAAGTTAGTAAGAAGAAAATAAACTAAGGATTAAGTGAGTAAGAATTAAATATTAACTTACGTAAGTAAGAATTTAATATTAACTAAGGATTTATTAAGTGAGGAATTGAATAATAAGAAAGGATTCATTAAGCTAGTAAGAATTAAATATTAACTTACGTAAGTAAGAATTTAATATTAACTAAGGATTTATTAAGTGAGGAATTGAATAATAAGAAAGGATTCATTAAGTTAGTAAGAATTAAATATGAACTGAGGTATTAAGTGAGTAAGAATAAAATAAATGTCAAAACATTATGCCCATTAGGTTAGCAACGTGGTTTATGGTTGCACGGGACTCGAATCCATTCATTTCGGAAATCTAAACTGTGTTACAGGAGAGTGGTACAGGACAAGATTGGTATTGTAATGTTTGTGATACATAGAGATGGACAGTTATAAACGGCGTTTTTACATTAGATACTACGAAGTTAGATAATTTTTACTAAATTAACCCATTTTGTGAGCCAGCTGCAAAATTCAGTCAATGAATTTAACTAGTATTTCAAAAATTGCAACGATTTATATTAAAAAACTAGGGTAAAAGTGTCATCAACCAACGTTCAAAGGCTTTGAACAATTTACGCAATTTCCTGCGCCATTACCCTGCAATTTGTTTTAGAAAAAATTGCTACGCTTTATTTTACCGAGGCATTAAACATAATATTACCGAGTGAAATAATATTTTCGTTTACTTGAGCACAAATTTGTGGAGTTTACTCCTAAAGAAACGATATAAGGCCCGACGTATGAAAAAATACGGATAGTGAAATCGAGCGTAATAGTCAGGTTTTGTGAAAGAGTAACGCTGCCCCTTCCCTTTATAGGTTTCATGAATTATATTGTATTATTCATTATTTTTTAGAGAGAGAGACAGAGACAGCGAGAGACACACAGAGTACAGAGAGGGATAGAGAGAGGGAGAAAAAATTATAGCCATCAGTGTCCTCAACAGACACTTTTTATACATACTTGATAGAATATAGGCGCATCATTACCGCCTGTAAATTCTATGAACGCGCACTTTACAAAGAAAAAGCCCCAGGGCTTGTCTGCATGTAATGTCACTCTTTACGAGTAAGTGTAATGAAAATAAATATAAAAACATATTCTGTTTAAATGTGTATATTTTATTTAGTTACAAGATTTTGCCAGCATTTCCACCTACCCGACATTTAGTTATAGGTGTGGGATTCCTACAGCAACCCCTTGATTACACTTTAGGAGTTTGCTATAGTTCTTTTAAGTGTAATTCAGTTATAGTTATTTAAAAGTTTCCAAAGGAACTTTTACATTTTTTCGGGATAAATATGTCAAAGACTTAAGTCCTGCGTCTCTTTAACTGTCTCTGAGCTGAAAAAGTTGGATTGGATGATCCATTGCGGTGTGATTGAGTAACAAACAATAAAACGAACAAACAAACTTACAAACTTTGACATTAATATTAAGTAGGATAGGATAATTAAAGTACACTTCCTTCTCACATTAATGTACGACAGCCAATACTGCTACTTGTGACAGTTAATTATGGCGCCACCTACACATCGCCAAAGATTACATAAAAAAGAATATGGCTTGTATAAAGCAGTACCTATACACAGTTCGTGACACCAATAAAGTCAACGGAAGGAAGTTATCAAAAGCGTCACTGATGACTTTATTCACAATCCGCAAAAACGAATTTCCTGCAATAAATCACTTCTTTGTATCGAAATAAATCATAACAAGACACTTATTAGGGAGAAAATTGAGATCAAAGTCATTTTATTTATTTTTTTGTAGTGATTAATAATTATAAAGTAGTTAATTTTATAAAATCTTTTAATATTACACTGACCTGCAAAAACAACTAGTCACTTACGCATAGACAAGAATATTTCCTAATCATGAGATAATTCTATAAAGTTTAAGAAACATTCAAATCTAAAAAAAATTTCAAAACTCAAAAAATCAAAATCATTTATTCAATTTGGGCTACAATAATTGAGCACTTATGAATGTCACTACGCCATCGGTTCGTAACTCTAAAGGGCGGGACACCTTGTACTAAGAAAAACCGGCAAGAAACTCAGCAAGGGCATTTCTTTTTTCCCTTTCTCTTACAGCGCCCACTTAAAATATTGGAAAATCCCCTACCTATACCTACCTAGAAGGACACTTTCCATTACAAACATAAAAAACATAAAATGCACAAGCACAACAGAAAAAAGTATGTAATTGCAAAATATAAAAAGATAGTTTATGTACCTATTCATCAATGTCTTACAGTATTGATAAACAAAACAAAAAGTAAGACTAAATACAAGGATACAAAGAAGTTTGCAAGAGCAGACCAGTCTCCACAGGCGGCACCCGTTTACGAGTACGACTCATGAATCAGCCATCGCTTCGCTCAACCATGCTTTAGGGAACTTAACGACCCGACACACACGCCACCACCGCAGAGACACTTTGAGAGTGCATGACATACTCAAGCAACTCCAATAAAACTTCGATTGTACTAGTTACAATGTGTGTAACGATTGGTACATTTCCAAATACAATAACTCTGATAGCAACATTTTAGTTAGATAATACTAAAGTCTTTAATTGAATAGTTAGCTTTTTTTATAAGTTTCTGTTTAACAAAAATTTTAAAGTTTTTTAATTCAGTTTACATACTTCTGCAGGGATTTTGTTGTAAAAACATTGTCCTTTAAATGATTTATCTATTTTCTCAAGCATTGTGGGGATCAGAGCCAGTTTGTGTCTATTTCTTGTATTTCGACTATGAACATCACTGTTGAACACTGTTGTTCACTGTGCATTGAAGCTTTGTTAATCACTCATTTAATTATTAATGTGTAAGATGATCTTTTTAACCGTCTTCAAAAAAAGAAGGTTATAAGTTAGACCCGTATGTTTGCATGTATATATGAAATGATGCCCACGGCTGCCTTCTATTATCGCACCGCTCGCCATCGGCAGCGAATTGATTCTCACACTTTGGAACCGAAATGGTCGCGTACCGTGCTGTTTCAGAAAAACTTACTTTCGTTTGATGTGGAATGAGCTCCCTGCCAAGATTTTCTCCAAGGACTACATTATGAGGTTCTTCAAGAAGAAGTAATTAGATTTTTGAAGGGTCGGCATTCGGTCGCGAGTAATATAATCCTGGTGTTACAAGCGTCCATCAAGGCTACCGTGACCGCTTATCATCAGGCGGACCGTAAGATAGTTTGCCACCTTAGTGTTATTAAAAAAAACCAATGTTCGTCGCTTATCTTGCGTTAATCGATTATCTCGCGTTTGGCTAAACCGATTTTGATGAATTCAGAAAAGTATTTGTTACATTCTGGTTTGGTATCAATTATGCGACATTTTAGTTCAACTTGACCGATTTTTGTTGATGCGGTTATTTTGTCGATAATATTTTATTGAACTGACGAGCAAAAAAAACTAGTTACTTACATAAACGACGATGTTTCATAAACTAGTAGAGATAGCTTTATTGAACAAAAAGTAGGTATATTAAAAATAGTTTTATTTTACTCATAAATAATTAAATATGATTCAATATTCCTTTGACTTCGCAGAGGTATCATGAGATGTTTAGAAAATATTGTCGTCTATTTAATTGACTAGTTATTAACCAACTTTTAAAGAAGTAGGTGATGCCACAATGGTCGAAATCTTTTTTTATGCAAGGGTATGTTTCCCGATTACTTGAAAACGCCTTGACTGATTCGGAAAATTCTTTATTTGTTTGAAAGGGTATTCTTCCCAGGAGGTCCCATGGGCATCAGATCAGAGTATAATGATGGGAACATTCAGAAATCGAGCAAACTCTTTAAATTTTTATAGGCACAACTGAAACGATTTTGGTATTTTTTTAGTGAACGAGAAAATAAGCTAATGAAAACTTAAAAGTAAAAAATAAAACTTTTAAATAAAAACAAGAATCGACTTCAAAAAGGTGCAGTAAAAAGTAAACTTTTTGAAGACGGTTCTTGTTTTTATTAAAAAGTTCTTATTACTAGGTATACTTCTTGTTCTATGCATCTATCTTTACTAGTTACTTTTGCTCGTCAAGGTATTTAAAACATAGTTAGTAAAAATTCGCACGGTACATAACATTTAAACTGTTGTAAGATACTTACATTGTTGTTTTTTTATGTATTTAATTGTATGGCTTTGTAAAAAGCCGCTATAGATGAATATTAAATATCAAAACTTTATGTCTAGTTTCAGAATCAGTATAGATTCAGCCTTAAATGAGAATACCACATAAATGCACTGTATTCTAAACTGAGCGCAGCATGTTTTGCACTCAGCACATATTTCCCCAAAGAACTCTTCAACGCCAAAGTAACGAACATGAAACTGCACATGAAGAAATTATTAATCTCAACATTGAAATATGTCACATGAAAAAAACATTACAGGGTCAAGCAAAGAAAATGGAAGTTCTTAAAAAACTTGCTTGTGAAATTAATCCATCAATACCTGCACTAGCGCTGGCACGTGACCGCACGTTGAAAATCTTGATTTTCTCGGTTTTTTTGTCGGTATAAAATTCAAATATTTATTTAAGAACTATAAATTTGCAAATTCATTTTATGAAATAAGAATGAAGAGAATATCACTCTTAGTTTGTCAAACAATTTTAATTAAAGCCCAAAATTAGAGTGTCAGAATTTTTTTTTCCAAATGTTTTGATAGGCAAATTATTACGCATTAACCTCTGGAGATGGTTTAAGTCCTATATAACAAAACGTACACAAAAAGTCGTAATCAATGGTTTTGAGTCCCAGTCAATTATGACCACGTCAGAAGTCCCACAAGGATCAATTTTAGGACCATTGCTTTTTGTGCTATTTATAAATGATATTCATACGTGTTTTAAATATTCAAAATTTCTTTTATACGCCGATGTACTTAAGGTATATCATATTATTGACACTTACGAAGACTCTGTCGAATTGCAACATGATTTTGATAGACTAAGTGAATATTGTGTGAGTAATAAACTAATTTTAAGTATTTCAAAATGTAAATCAATAACATTCACAAAAAAAGTCAACCATAAAAAAATCCATTACAATTTGTGTGACTCAAAGCTTGAAAAAGTAGAAACTTTTAATGATCTCGGTCTGTTTTTGGACACAAAGTTGCATTTCGACAAGCACATTTCTAAAGTAGTACATAAATCATTCAAAATGTACGGGTTTGTTATGCGATCTACGAGAGAATTTAAGCAATCAAAAACTTTCATTCATCTATTTAAATCATTAGTTCGACCACAATTAGAGTACGCCGTACGTATATGGAATCCTATGTATAAAAAATATATTAATGCAATAGAACAAGTTCAAAAGAAATTTTTACGTACTTCACATTACAATACCAAAGTTTTGGTAATGATTTGTCCTACTCGCATTTGCTACAAAAGTTTCATCTGTTGGACTTGGAATCACGACGTGAAAACTTAGAATCACTAACACTGTATAAAATATGTAGTAACAAAGTCGACTGTATTGCGTTGTGTAATAATAACCTATGTTACAGTGTACCCTCTCGAACATGTCCTCAACGTGAGGCGCGTCCTGACCGAATCTTCGCTGTCGGACGTTGTCGTACCGACGCCGGTGAGCGCGCCCCCTTGCGTCATATGGTACAAAATTATAATAAGAATTTCAATCACATTGATATATTCTATTCACCGGAGAGAACCTTTAGAAAGCTTACAAAAGAAGCATTAAGTATTAAAAATTTAGTGGGATAATTAAACGAATAACTTTTGTCTGTACACGTATGTGTATATATGTGTATGTATATGTGTGTATGTGTATATATATGTGTACCTATGTGTTTGTATGTGTAAGTCTTTTTTTTCCTTTTTTTTAATATATTGTATGTGTTTATATGCATATGTTATATTATACATTTTAATCAAAACTTTTTTTAATTAACACTAAATTTGTACTTATTAAATTCTGTCCGTCACACTAACATCTACTTGTAATCATTTGGAGTTTATGGTGCTGGTTACATTGATAATTTATACTATTAATGTAGACTATATAAGATGTTATGATGTAACTGATTATAAATTCAAAAAAATAAATAAATTATAATATTAACAAATTCACTTAATTAAGGTTTTAACTAACACATATATTTTTTTCACGTCAAAAAGTGTAAACAGAACTGTAACAAAATTAATCAAATTCTTGCAAACTTAACTTGTTTAGGTATGCCATCACCTTAAGTATTTATTTATTTATATTTATACTTCCCGTAAGCTTAACTAGAGCAACACTTACCACGTCTTTGATCTTTTCTCGGAGACGAATTTTTCCTTTTCTACTTTTTAAAAATGTAGGACTAATACAAACAAAACCTTTTCTTTGATCTATGGTCCACAGTCCACAGTCTAACAACAAACACCTCAATGGCGTATACTTTCGGAAATCCTCCACTATTGCGGTTTTTTTCAGCATCTTTGTACGGACACGATTCGACTTCGACCTTTAGTAAAATGCTCAATTCAATCTTTATTCGTGATAATCGATTTTTTGTTACTAAAGTAATATAACGTTTGTCAAGTTTTTACAAAATAAAAACAAGAATCGACTTCAAAAAGGTGCACTAAAAAGTAAACTTTTTGAAGACGGTTCTTGTTTTCATTAAAAAGTTATTATTACTAGGTATACTTCTTGTTCTATGCATCTATCTTTACTAGTTACTTGTGCTCGTCAAGGTATTTAAAACATAGTTAGTAAAAATTCGCACGGTACATAACATTTAAACTGTTGTAAGATACTTACATTGTTGTTTTTTTATGTATTTAATCGTATTTATATGAATTATTCATTTAGATGTATATTAAATATCAAAACTTTATGTCTAGTTTCAGAATCAGTATAGATTCAGCCTTAAATGAGAATATCACATAAATGCACTGTGTTCCAAACTGAGCGCAGCATGTTTTGCACTCAGCACATATTTCCCCAAAGAACCCTTCAACGCCAAAGTAACGAACTTGAAACTGCACATGAAGAAATTATTAATCTCAAAATTGAAATATATCACATGAAAAAAACATTACAGGGTCAAGCAAAAAAAATGGAAGTTCTTAAAAAACTTGCTTGTGAAATTAATCCATCAATACCTGCACTAGCGCTAGCACGTGACCGCTTTTTTTACGTACTTCACATTACAATTAACACTAAATTCGTACTTATTAAATTCTGTCCGTCTAAACTATCATCTACTTGTAATCATTTGGGGTTTATGGTGCTGGTTACATTGATAATTTATACTGTTAATATAGACTATATAAGATGTTATGATGTAACTGTTTATAAATCCAAATAAATAAATAAATTATAATATTAACAAATTCACTTGATTAAGGTTTTAACTAAAACATATATTTTTTTCACGTCAAAAAGTGTAAACAGAACTGTAACAAAATTAATCAAATTCTTGCAAACTGAACTTGTTTAGGTATGCCATCACCTTAAGTATTTATTTATTTATATTTATACTTCCCGTAAGCTTAACTAGAGCAACACTTACCACGTCTTTGTTTTTTTTTTCGGAGACGAATTTTTCCTTTTCTACTTTTTAAAATGTAGGACAAATACAAACAAAACCTCTTCTTTGATCTATCGGCAGTCTAACAACAAACACCTCAATGACGTATACTTTCGGAAATCGTCCACTATTGCGGTTTTTTCAGCATCTTTGTACGGACACGATTCGACTTCGACCTTTAGTAAAATGCTCAATACAATCTTTATTCGAGATAATCGATTTTTTATTACTAAATTTGTCAAATTTTTACAAAATTTAAATAAAAAGCAAAAATAACTTAATTTAATCTATCATTAGATATTCGGTTATTGTCCTTTTAAATTTCAAATCCCATTTACTAGGTAGAAACCGTGACTTACCAACGAAAAGAGATAGAACGAGAAAAGATAGGCTCTTTAAAAGCCTAAGGCCGAAATCCAAAGGCCTCATTAGGTCTTGTTTGTGTGTCTGTTGTCTGTGTTGTCTTGTGTGAATGTTTTTCATCAGATTTGCGAGTAAATAATTTTTTTTTTATTATATACCACTAAACTGGCAAACAAGCTTGCGTCCGCTTGATGGTAAGCGGTTACCGCAGCCTATGGACGCTTACAACACCTGGGGCATCACTCGCGTGTTACCGACCTTTCAGAAATCTAATAACTTCCTTCTCGAAGAACCTCTATTCCTCAGAAAAAACCTTGGCAGGGAGCTCTTTCCACAACCCAAGCGTTCGCGGGAGGAAGTTTCTCTGAAACCGCACTGTACACGACCATTTAGGTTCTAAGGTGTGAGAATGAATTCCCTGCCGATGGCGAGCGGTGCGATGGTAGAAAGTAGCCGTGTGATGCTAGAACGAACGAATATTTCGAACAATTCCTCAGATCACATGTCATTATACAAGCGGTAGAACACACACTGGGTGGCAAAGTCTCTCCTCAGACTTAAGGGTTCGATACGCGGCTTGCGAGTTTGCGATCGTCGACGGTTCACACAGCCCGTCGTTGAACCGAGTCAAACGGGCAAAAAATATAAGGTGAATAAATAAAACAGGAAACCACGCCACAGCCGGATGGCGCTAGGTACTCGTATCTAGAGAATTTATGAATTAAAATTTTTTGGCTGAAGTTAAAACTTGTAATTGCTCGCTTGTAGTGTGCGCGTAGTTTATGTTTTGAACAGACAGCTTTTATGCATACTTGATAGAATATGCATAACCCGCATATTTTTATATGTATTATTCTATTATTATTTATTTTACTCTTTTTTATTACTATGGTATCTTGCATTTTATTATTATACTACTATATATTAGAAAAGTTTTTTTTTTTAATTTTATTGTTAATATCCACTATGCTATTGTGTGCACCAACTATTTTGTGCACCAACTATTTTTTTTGTTTACTTTTAAGTTTGTTTGGTAGACTGCAAGATAATGACATTAGGCATTATTGTTAGCACTATTGTGTAATAAAGATTTTTAAATAATAATTAATAAATAAAATAATGAATAAATAAATTACCGCCCGCGGGTTCTATGAACGTGCGCTTTGCTTTGAGCAAAGTAAAATTTACAGAGTAAGCCCGTAGGAGTAATTAAGGTCGTAGCACCCGGTTTACCTGCACGTAAGGACACTGATCACGAGTAACAAATATTTGTGTAGTAGTTATATCTCCAGTCGGTTAAATTTTTTCACATATGTTATACGCTTGTTTCTTTTAACTTTTGTTGCACCTTCTACCCTACTCTTCCTTTTAACGAACAATACTTATACCAATACTTTTCTTTGAACTTTCGTCGGTTAAGCGATTGTCGGCTCAATAACGTACATTTTACAATAAGCGTAAATACTTGAGCGTTTTCGTACGTAAACGTTTAAGCGGCCTCGTACTTTCATTAAAAAGCTCGCTCAGCCGCAAAATTTGATGTATTCGATGCTTTCAAATACCTAAGCAAAAAATGAAAAGGTTTTCTTTTTACAAGAACTGTTTCACAAATTTTACGTACTTCAGTGACTCACAACGGTTTGTAAATAATATTGTATACTATATTTATTTATCTTACTTTTTAGGGTTCCGTACCCAAAGGGTAATTAGCAAAACCCTATTACTAAGACTCCGCTGTCAGTCTGTCCGTCGATCTGTCACCAGGCTGTATCTCATGAACCGTGATAGTTAGACAGTTGAAATTTTCACAGATGTATTTCTGTTGCCGCTATCACAACAAATACTAAAACACAGAATAAAATAAATATTTAAGGGGATTCCCATACAACAAACGTGATTGTTTTGCTCGATTTTGCTCGATATTGATAACTGCGCTTAAAATATTTACAGAATATTTAGTTATGCAGTCACTTTAAAATTATTTAAGGGGGGCTCCCATACAACAATCGTGATTTTTTGCCGTTTTTATAGATAATGGTACGGAACCCTTCGTGCGTGAGTCCGACTCGCACTTGTATAATCATAACAACTAGCTTTTTCTTTTATCTTTTTCTTAAGATTTGAATGTAGTAAGATTTCTGAACTCCAGTTAGTGGTTTTACTAAAGATATGAATTCTAGACAATAAATGCCCACTGCTAAGCGTAGGCCTCTTCCAACATTTTTTTTAAATGATGGTATCCCTGATTAAATTATGGATTTCAAATTCAAGTCACTAAAAACCATAAAAGTTATTATTCTAAGATGGTTGAAACCAGCATACATACATTGGGTATTTCAACCATGAATGTGTTATGCCCACTAATTATGTAAAGCATGGATGTGATGAAAAAGCGATTTTTATCTTTTTCTTCAATCAGCTTCTGCTCTGTAGGAGCAGTTATGAGCATTCTACAGAACCCTCTCATCGACAGTTATTTTCCTATGTGACCCGTTCCATGAGTCCTTGCAATGGAACGCTGGCTGGTAAGACGCTGGAACGGAATCAGATTCTGCTCTGTAGGTAATTCGTCTATAAACTTGGTTTGTGGGTCTAAAGAGATGGGTTTACTTGAACGGATCACCGCTCGTGACAATTTTTTACCGGCATACGTTAATCCACAATCCGCACTTTCCCTGCGTGTGGATGATGGCCCAAATCGCCTTAGCTTAAGGTTAGTTTAGGTCGGGCCCCAAAAGTATTAAACGTAGGTATAATAAGGCTGGGAAGTAAGTACCTACTCAATTAATTTTCTACTTTCTCACAACTTTTTACGAATATTTTATGCGTTAAAAATTCAGGCATTGCTAACCCTCTAAAAAGGAAAGTGCGACATATAAAGCATGGATTTTCTTTGGGACAGCACTAAATAAAATCTAAACTATATTCATAAAACATGTTAAATTTTAATTTGATGACAATTTATCAAAAGTATTGTTTTTTAGATCATTAACTATACATATACAGAGTAAGCACAAAAATTACAACTTTATATGAAACTAGCTTCTGCCAGCGGCTTCGCCCGCCCTAAATTTCGTTATCGGCCTTGGTTCTTACGGCAACTCCTCAATTATAGAAAAAAAACAAACAATCAATTTTATGGCATAATACATTCGTGTCTATGAAACAATGGAAATACACATACAAATTTCCACCCAATCGGTCAAGCCGTTCAGTAGTTGACAAACCGACAGCAGCGCCACCTACCCGGTCGAACTGTATTTTTAAATCATCCAGGAAACCATCGAAATACCCATATAAAATTTCAACCCAATATACGGACGGACGGAAGGATAATTCTTACTACCCGTTGTCCTATTACCCGTTTTCCCGTAGGAATGAAGCATTTCCCCGCGATAAAATGTAGTCTATATTCAGGGATAATGTCGGCTTCTACTGGTAAAAGAATTTTTCAAATCGGTCCATTAGTTTCGGAGCCTATACAATACAAACAAACAAACAAACAATCAAATCTTTCCTCTTTATAATATTATAGTAAAGACTACGTGTCAATCTAATACCTCTTAAGGAACAATTCTTATATATATATAATCTGAATCTCGAAAACGGCTCCAAAGATTTTCATAAAATTTAGTACGCGGGGGGTTTCGGGGGCGATAAATCGATCTAGCTAGGTTTCATTTGTAGAAAACGTCGTTTCATCCGTGTTTTCAAGCAATTATAAACTGACAAATATGACTCTTCCTGCAACACTAAAGCTACTTGACAATAGATGGCTTTGTTAAAAAAAACGAGCAAAGCTCGGTTCCCAGGTGCTAATTGTTCATAAAATAAACTGGATCTATTCGAGAATTTAATGTTTTTAGTTTCCATACATTTAGTGCGGCGAAATGAAGTGTTATTTTATCAGTTAGGTACTTACTTAAAAAGATATGCACCTATTAATATCTGTATCAATAATTATTGTGATACTGTACTTCGCTATTATAAAAGAGGAACTAATTAACCTGAGCTGGGTGTATGATTTTAATTCTTTTGTCTCGTTTTAATTAAAAATATATTTTAAATTCAAGTACCTACTATTTGTACGTACAAAAAAGTTTTGTGTTTTTAATTAAGTAATGATAGCGTATAAAAAGATAGATAAGATATATTAGAAGCGTATTATCAAATTATTTAGGTGTCATGCGATGAGTGCCATTTCGCCATACTAAATGTATGGAAGTTAACATCAAACTTTTGTTTAAATCCAGTTTTTTTTTATACATTATTGATATCATTAGATAGATCGCGTAAAGCACTTTCAGGATCGATATCTCTATTTCGATATCGTGTATGGTCCAGAAATAATCTAATGAGATCACTTTGCGTTTTCACATATATGAGGATAACGCATCATTTGCATGAAATAAGTTGACATATAAATGACAATCATACTAAACAAACTATCATTTATTAACTACTAATTTCGAAAACTAAAAAATATAATTTGTATCAAATAACAAACGCCGTTTTATCCGTGTTTTCAGGCTATGATAAACTGAAAAATATGACTTTCCCTGACATCTATTGGCGAGTAGTAATACTATTATTTTTAACGACACAGCAACACTAAAGCTACTTGACAATAGATGGCGTTGTTAAAAAAAACTAACGTCGTCAGGTACTTAGAATTTAAAAACACAAATAGTTCATATTCATATATTCGAAGAGCAATTATTATGTAAATCCCTCACACTGTAGTTAATGTGGGACTCACATAGAGAACTGAACGAAGTAGAGAGTCTCTGAAACCAATATCATTAATTTGAAATGGAAATAATATGAGGTTGCCTGAAAATAGAATAACATAGTAGAGCCTCTATATACAATAATTTGTAGACTATAGTAACAGTAATTCAAATATCCATATACATATTATAAATGCGAAAGTAACTTTTTCTATCCGTCTGTCTGTTACCTTTTCACGATTAACCGCTGTACCGAATAAGATGAAATTTGACATGGAGATGGTAAGAGTCCAGGAGAAGGAAGGCTACTTGAAAATGTCAAGTATGAGTCGGTTTCTTTCTATGATTGAGGAGTTACTATTGAAATGCTACACCTATTACCGAATTTAGGATGGATGGAACCGCCGACAAAAGCTAGTTTATTATATATGCCAATCAGTGCTAAAAAAATAAGTGGTTTAAAATCTATACTAATATTATAAAGCTGAAGAGTTTGTTTGTTTGAACACGTTAAACTCAGGAACTACCAGCCCGATTTAAAAAATTCTTTCAGTGTTTGATAGCCCATTTATCGAGGAAGGCTAAAGGCTATATATCATCACGCTAAGACCAATAGGAGCGAAACACCAATGAAGATTGTTTCAAAATCGGGGGTTTGGAATATTTTGCTTATTTTAAAAAATAGGTTTTTGGATAAAAAAAGGCTACCTGTGCGAAGCCAGGGACTGGCCGCTAGTACATTATATTTAGAATTAATTATGGTTGTGATTCAATTAATTATTTTAGGTATAGTAAAATAGATATGTTTTTTCCTATTTTTTATACTTCTGGTTATGGTTGGCTTCAGCAAACATCTCTTTCACTCCTTATTTTTTCGTTAACTCCAAAATAAAATTATTTATAAAAGTCCTTATTTTTATTATTTTTCGGTAAAAGAAAGAGTGAAAGAGACATTTGCAAGTTTTTTTACATTCCAGGAATGAATGAATTAATGTATCGTTTATTTGCTAGGAACATGGATTGTTACAAATATGTTTTTTTAAGTAGTATCACATTCCGCCTTAACAAAAGCTAGCAAAAATTTACAAAATATAATTACTCCAAAACTACACATGTTACTGTTAGTACATTTTACACATAGCTTACTCTTTAATCTAGATATCTACCTTTTTATTTACAGATTAAAAGCATTTATGCAATAACCATTTAAGACATTTTTTCTTATTTGTATTGGTTGAGAGTTATTTAAGAGAATACGATTCGGAGCGCCTCTCAGCGTGCTTCATACAAATAAATTTCTCACTTATTTTTGACACTTGCTGATCAAACACTACGAAACGAAACAAACTTGGTGTTTCCATAAAAGCTAACTGTCTAAATCAAATCCCAGGAACTTGGTGTGAGTGGTTTGGTTTACAATATTTCCATTGTACGATATTTTCAACCGACTTCAAAAAAGGAGGAGGTTCTTATTTCGACTGTATTACTACTATTTTTTACGTTCGTTGAACCAATTTTGATGAATCTTTTCTTATATTAAAGCTGGTGCTTCCCGAGTGGTCCTATTTTTTGGTCCAGGTCTGACAATGGCATCCAATAGAAAACCATATAAGTCTTAATTTTTATGTGGATGATTGTATAACATTTTGTTACTAGTATGGATGTTATAGTGTACGAAAAAAGCAATTCGTCAGTAACTAAACAGTAAAAAATAAAAACTATTTAACAAAAAAAAACTGGCTTCACAAAGATGAGCTAAAAAGGTAAAAATAAGAAAATAAAATAACTTATTTTTGTTGTTGTTGTTGAAGCCAGTTGTTTTTTTTTTGTTTAAAAGTTTTTGTGATCTTTATTGTCACCGTTTTTGTTTATAAATTGTACAAATTAAGTTTTTTCAATGTTTGCTTTTAAACTAATCAAATGGCTTGAGCCATTTCATTACGTCATTTTTTGTATTATTAATATCATTTGCATAATTATTTATGTCAGTGAATTTCATAGAAATAAATATTATGTCATCTGCACATAATGTCACATGATGATTTGTAGTACTTGGGATATCATTAATGTAAATCAAAAATAATAGGGCCCCAAGAATACTTCCTTGTATGTATCAGTTTTTCTAACTGATATGTTGCAAGGTTATTATATTTGTCATTTTTTTAATTTCCGTATACTACAAGCGATTACTGAGATAGGATCTAATGAAATTGTTTGTAACACCTCGAATACCATAACATAAACATTTATTTAACAGTGTTTTGTGACACACAATTCTTACATCAACTCCTTAATTATACTTATAAAGTTTGCTTTAGCAAGCTATAGCCGTAGTATCTACAGTCTGTTCAAGCCAGGTTATAATTATTTCCACGAGAAATTTCAAATTTATGTCGGGATAAAAATAATAATATCCTATGTCCTTCCCCGGGACTAAAACTATCTCCATACCAAATGTCATATAAATTAATTCAGCGGTTTAAGCATGGAGAGGTAACAGACATACAGACAGAGTTACTTTCACATTTATAATATTAGTATGGTTTATAACCATTTATTTCCTTGCTTAAATCAATAAATTATACCTATACTACCTTTGTATATTTTTCTTTACTTATTTATATATATAAAAGAACATGGTATAAAGGATTCATCAACGACGAGCCGAAACTGCTAAAGCTAGAAACATGAAATTTTGAAGCGATTTCGAAATTCTTGCCTAATGGGTTGTAAGTTTGAATAAAAATCCGTCATTTTGAAAGTTTAATCCATGAAAATAAATTAGTGTTTAGCCTTTTTGGTGATAATTAAAAACCACGTGTTTTCACGTTTTTTTTAGAAAACTCATCTCTTAGGGATTGAACAGGAGATAATTTCCCCGAGAATTAAATGCAGAAAGATTTTTTTAAATCCGACTAGTTGTTTCAGAGATTGGTGCGTTCAAACAAAAAAACCAATGAACTCTTCTACATTAGTATAGATTTACAAGCTAACCGGAGGCCAATGAATTATTTGTCTTAATCTAAAAGGCAGTATGTAATTAAGGCTACCTATGGGTATCAATAAATAGAAAATTTAAAGTTACTGCAGTTTTCAGACGGTTTTTTTTTTAATCATATCCCGGTTTAGAAATATTCGGTTCCAAAATGTCCATTTTTGTAAATATATAAATCATTACGCTTAACCAGAAAATTAGTGTTGAAAATAACTAACTACAACAGTGTCACTGCAAGTCATATTCGACAAAGTTGAGTTATTATCGGACATGCTGATTATTGTGTGACTGGCCAAGTGTGTATCGTACACACATTAAGTAAGGGTTCCGTAGAACTGAGAATTATTGCTAATATATAAAAAACACATGATCCAATTTTGTACAAAACAATTTTCCTTGGTAGTACTTATACAGTCCTATTATTGTTAAGACAAGTAAAAATAACTATTTTTACCTTCCATGTTGGGTTTCGAACAAAATGTACACGCATAGGTAGCAGGCGTAGTAAAAGACTGAAAAGTTAAAAACCTTATTTTAGTTAAACGACAGTTACAAAAAATAGGAGGTACTTAATTGGTTTATATTTTTGTAATACCCCAGAGATTCTTTTTTAAGTAACCACATTATAGATACTATTACTTCAACGGATAGCTTCCTTGCTAGGTTTTTAATTTAGCGACATCTTAAAATATCAATATTTAAGTTTAGATTTTAGAAAAAAAAAATTAAATTTAAGGCTAAGATATTGCCTAAATCACGAAAATACACAGTTTTTGTACGCATTTTGTGGCAAAGCTGTAGTATCTCAAGGTTTAAAAGACTTATATGACTTGTGTATTACCTTATTAAGTGATTAACATATATTGTATTTAATGCCTAAAAGAACTAAAAATGACAAATAAATAACTGTTCCAACGCTTGTACAAATTTTTAAAGCGTGTTTTGATTTTTTTGAAATTTGATCATTATGAAGGTCAGTTAAATTTCGATCAAAACTCAAGTGACTCCCAATTCGTTTTCGCCGGAATACTCATATTCTATTTCTTCTCTACAACGTACTGTTCAATCCGTCTGCCCCATTATACTTGAAAGAACGATTCAATTTTATAGGGTCTACTGTTCTTCGCGCTACAACAAACTTGATGCTAAAAACTCCAACACACTTTTTCAAACATCGGCAACGCGCAAGTGATACTCTAGGTGTTGCAAGCGGCCATAGGCAGTGGTAGACTGATGGGTGACCGCTTAACATCAGGCGGACCCTTGGCTTCTTTGTTTGGTATTAAAAATCAATCAAAAAATGCCTGAAGGCGATTGTAAGGTCTAAACATGTTGTGTAGACTTAAAAATCATGATATTGAATTTAATATTGAATATAATATGCATTTGGAGGAATAGGTGGGTTTAAAGTGTTATAAAATAGTATATAAGTAAATTGTATACATACTATTAAATCAAATAACTGTACAACTATGTTTTATTGCGTGAGGTATATAACCTGTAAGCAACAAGGTAGAGCAATAAAGAATAAATAAACAAATAAATATTATGGATATTTATTAGACGGACACAACAGTAGACGAAAAAAATGTTTGTTTATTATTGTTTACCAGATCGAAATGTACACATGTTTGTGTTTACTCGGATATAATGTTGGCTACGTTAGAAGAGATTTCGCACACCACGGGTTTATAGGTCCTTTACGCAGATTATCGAAGGGGCAGGGCGGGGTACGGCGACAGCGCGTGCCTCGGAGTTACCTTACCTTATGGTAGTAAAATATGTTCCGATCTGGCATACGCCGATCACCAAATATATACCTACGCAGGATGCCGACCAGTCCTGCAGGCCTACGAACGTTCGAGCCGGTAACAACCGACTAGCATTTGCCTTTTTGGTGTAGAGCATGCTATGATCTTCTTGAGGATTTCTTTTGGTTTGAAAAAAATCATTTGTAGGATATTAATAATTTATAGGATACTAAACAAAGTAACAAATCTTTGCGCGCACTAAATTATATAAGTATTAATAGAAGTCACTGTTCACGCAAGAAACAAAGTGAGACAAAAAACGGTGACAATAAAGATCACAAAAACTTTTAAACAAAAAAAAACGGGCTTCAACCTGATCAGTGACCGTCAATATGGCTTTCGCCACGGTCGCTCAACTGGTGACCTTCTAGTGTATCTCACACACCGATGGACACTAGCGAAGGCGTTCGATCGGGTCTGGCACCGAGGTCTTCTATCGAAGTTGCCATCTTACGGCGTGCCCGAGGGTTTGTGCAAGGCTAGCTTTTTGGCCGGCAGACGCATACGAGCCGTAGTTGACGGGAGTTGCTCTGATAGCATGGACATTAATGCTGGTGTCCCGCAAGGATCTGTGCTGTCTCCTACGCTGTTTCTACTGCACATCAATGATATGTTGGACATCAACAACATACATTGCTATGCAGATGACAGTACTGGAGACGCTTATTACACGGGCCGTGCAAGCATCCCACGTTCCGTTGTGGAGGAAAAGCGTAAAGAACTTGTGTCATAAATCGAGATCGGTCTGTCCAAGGTCTCTGACTGGGGGCGGGAAAACTTGGTCCGATTCAACCCTTCAAAGACACAAGTCTGCGTGTTCACCGCTAAGAAAACCCCATTCACTGTAGTCCCACAATTCCAGAACACTCCCCTCTCCATCTCCAAGAGCATTGGGATCCTTGGCGTTGACATCTCCAGCGATGTTCAGTTCCAAGATCATTTGCTAGACAAGGTAAAGCTGGCGTGGCTTGGTGTACTCAACAGAGCGAAGCAGTACTTCACGTCGGGGCAAAGGTTGCTACTTTACAAGTCGCAAGTCCGGTCCCATATGGAATACTGCTGCCATCTCTGGGCGGGTGCACCCGGATACCAGCTTGGCCCTTTTGACTCGGTTCAACGACGGGCTGTGAGAATTGTCGACGATCCCAAACTCACTTGCGGTATCGAGCCCTTAAGTCTGAGGAGAGACTTTGCCTCCCTGTGTGTGTTCTACCGCTTGTACAATGGGTTGTGTTCTGAGGAATTGTTCGAAATGATGCCCACGGCTACTTTCTACCATCGCACCGCTCGCCATTGACAGGGAATTCATTCTCACACTTTGAGAGAAACTTCCTCCCACGAACGCTTGGGTTGTGGAATGAGCTCCCTGCCAAGGTTTTTTTCTAAGGGCTACAGTATGGGGCTCTTCAAAAAAGAAGTTATTAGATTTCTGAAGGGTCGGCAATGCGCGAGTGATGCCCCTTGTGTTGCAAGCGTCCATAGGCTACTGTGACCGCTTACCTTATAACAAAAAAATAAAAAATAAAAAAAAACAACGACAACAAAAATAAGTTATTTTATTTTCTTATTTTTACCTTTTTAGCTCATCTTTGTGAAGCCAGTTTTTTTTTGTTAAATAGTTTTTATTTTTTACTGTTTAGTTACTGACGAATTGCTTTTTTCGTACTCTATAACATCCATAGTAGTAACAAAATGTTATACAATCATCCACATAAAAATTAAGACTTATATGGTTTTCTAATGGATGCCATTGTCAGACCTGGACCAAAAAATAGGACCACTCGGGAAGCACTAGCTTTCTTATAAGAAAAGAATCATCAAAATCGGTTCAACGAACGTAAAAAAAAATACAGTCGAACCTCCTCCTTTTTTGAAGTCGGTTGAAAATATCGTACAATGGAAATATTGTAAACCAAACCACTCACACCAAGTTCCTGGGATTTGATTTAGACAGTTAGCTTTTATGGAAACACCAAGTTTGTTTCGTTTCGTAGTGTTTGATCAGCAAGTGTCAAAAATAAGTGAGAAATTTGTTTGTATGAAGCACGCTGAGAGGCGCTCCGAATCGTATTCTCTTAAATAACTCTCAACCAATCCAAAAAAAAAGGAAAAATGTCTTAAATGGTTATTGCATAAATGCTTTTAATCTGTAAATGAAAAGGTAGATATCTAGATTAAAGAGTAAGCTATGTGTAAAAGGTATTAACAGTAACATGTGTAGTTTTGGAGTAATTATATTTTGTAAATTTTTGCTAGCTTTTGTTAAGGCGGAACTATGTGATACTGCTAAAAAAAACATCTTTCTTAACAATCCATGTTCCTAGCAAATAAACGATACATTCATCCATTCATTCCTGGAATTTAAAAAAACATATCATATTTTTTGCAAATGTCTCTTTCACTCTTTCTTTTACCGAAAAATAATAAAAGTAAGGACTTTTATAAATAATTTTATTTTGGAGTTAACGAAAAAATAAGGAGTGAAAGAGATGTTTGCTGATGCCAACCATAACCAGAAGTATAAAAAAATAGGAAAAAAACATATCTATTTTACTATACCTAAAATAATTAATTGAATCACAACCATAATTAATTCTAAATATAATGTACTAGCGGCCAGTCACTTGCATTCTTTAAAATAAGCAAAATATTCAAAACCCCCGATTTTACGCCCCTGGTACTATGACATGGAACTGGTGGGTTTATTTTTGACCCTGCTGCCTCTTATTGAAGTTCTAGGAGGTTTATTCTTATGTATTGTTTTTCGATAAAACTGTGGTTGTGATTGTAATTTCACTTTTTTGTTCATGCTTGAATTGTAGTGTAGTGTTAAGTTAAAAGTGTTTTATTGCAATTAAAGATTTATGTAGGTAATCGTATTCTAATAAAATCAATAGGCCAAAATATGTTGTGTTATTTGGTAATTCTTTACATTGTAAAAACAAATGATTTTTACGTAATAAACATTTCTATTGATAGAATACCACATTTATATACAAAGATGAAATTCAGACACACTCGAAGGACACTAGTTTTTCTGGAAAAGAAATTAATTCATTTCATACAAAATCAGCCATTACACAACAATAAATATCTACAAAAACAAAACACATTGGAGAAAAAAATAACAGATTTTGTTTTAATAGCAATGTTGCCAGTATTCAACAATCGAGTACTTACTCTGTAAAGTAATAATCGATTAACTTTCATGTGCTCCGCTAGCTCCGCTCGTGCGGTGTTCACCATGTAACCTAACGGCTCGTCGCTATGGCTTAGTTTGGATTCGCTGCCAGTTTTTTGATTTCAATTGAGTAAATAAATATGCTTTTCTATCGATTAAAATTAGAAAAAAAGTAAAATCCATCGAATCCTGTGTTTATTTTTTTCCTTAGGCTGGCAAGTATTTTCGTGAAAAAAAAAAGTTTTGTTTTTTTAAATGTTGGTGTGCAATGGCGGGTTTTATATCAAATCAATTTGTTGAAGTTGAAGTTGAAGTTGTTTTCATGAAAAATCGTGTCCTCTGAGAGTTTTTGAATTTTATCTGTGTATATAAATGTGGTGTTCTATCAGTTAAAACCATCGTTACGTTATAATCATTTGTTCTTGAAAAGTAAAGAATTACCTTTTATTTTAGTGAACATGGTTTATGGAATATACATACATGTACTGCGCGAAATGCTTTAGTTTATCGTTTGGCCTCCAAACCTATTAAAGTTTAAAAGTTATGTTGGAAATATAAGATTATTGGTAATCTTACAACTTCTACGGGTTCGAAGTTCAAAGGGTAAACTTAGGCATCTAGCTGTGTTTAGCTACTAAATACGTAAAACTACCTAGGTTTGTATGTCTGTGTGTATGTGAAAAGCTAACTTGTGGAGAGAGCCATCTGTTTCCTCATATATATTGTAGTCTTTGCTCTAGAGCAAGCCAAACGTTATGCCACTGGTAAGATCAAAACGCGCAATAGTGGCAATAGCTGTGGCATTTACATTAGAGCCAACGAAGAAAAATGGGCAAAACCTTTAGCCATATGAAATTACTTGAGGTTCTTGATGAGGAAGATTTTCATATATATTTACGCATTTAACAACGCGTGAAACGTGGTCAGGATGTGACCGCAAGCCGACCACGTCCGACCAGTATCAACCAGAAAAAATCGTCTGCCAAATCGAAATATCTGTTACCAGTTTTAATAAACGTATACTATTATATTAAGTGGCTGTACAGCTGCGCAAACACTTCTACAGCTCGCCAAGTCTCATCTTACGCGAAAAGTTAAAAGTTGTCAAACTTTTTGCCTGGTATAATTTACCTGGTATAATAATGCTGCTTGCAACTACTTGTAAATAGCACTTGGACATCACTGGGTCGAATCCAAGCGCACGCTCAGAGACTGTGGAAAATAATGTATAATTTAAAATCAATAGGCATAATGTTGATTTTGTATTTTAGCGGTTACCCCCAGATACAAGAAGTTTGAAGTATCAAATTTACAAGCAAAGTTGACAACTAGCGTATATTCAGTAGCAAAATATATTTAGGATTCTTCCCAACCAGTATTGTACCTCGATGGCTCAGTTGGCGGATCACTTAGATGGAATTTAAGGATTGCAAGTTCAGTTCTAGCTTGATTTCAAATTTTTTAACCGTGTAAAATAAAAATATTTGTTTATTAAAAATATAAAATATGGAAATATATACTTACCTCGTTCCGGGTCAGCAAGAAGAATTAAATATACATATTTTGTGAAAGACAAAGCCACCAAAAGTATGTGAAATAATATGGAGAATAGTATATACAACTGGAAGTAACATAAAAATACACATATCATTATAAACAATATTAAATAACTATAAATTTTAATGGCATTTTTCAAAAACTGAATATTTATGCGCAGAAATTATCCAGCATCGTGTATTTTCTTATATTTTTAATGTTTTTGTGAATGATTTTCCGGTTATCAAAATGCTAATTAATTAAAAAAAAGAGAAAAAGATCACATACAATGAGGTGGTCGAGCTGGTATTAGCGTTAGAGGTGGCTGAAAAGCATGCAGAGGTGAGCGGCTCAACAAGGGTGGACGCATCGTCGGTGGCTGGGGGCAGCGGAGCAGGCGAGGCCCAGCATAATGCGCGGAACGGTGGCGGCGCAGCGACGGCGGCGGTCGAGCTGGACAACGCACGCGGCCGCCGTGGGCGTCCGGCAACACAGGTCCGGCAGAACCAGGCGGTGAGGACCAGG
Source organism: Apoda limacodes (assembly GCA_946406115.1). Taxonomy (NCBI): domain Eukaryota; kingdom Metazoa; phylum Arthropoda; class Insecta; order Lepidoptera; family Limacodidae; genus Apoda; species Apoda limacodes. The sequence goes on from OX291559.1 coordinate 19,724,899, forward strand.
CCGTGGGCCCGCGTGTGCCGCTGTGCTAGCGCTGCGGTAAGCGGCAAGACTCACGCACCAGAGAAGTGCAGGTTCAAATATTATGCTTGTGACGAGTGTGGTAAAAAGGGTATCATGTGAATGATGACGAGTCTGATGACTGCATGTTTAACTTGCAAGTGGCATGTAGAGATAACAATCCTTATCAAATTGTGTATCGACAACACTATGGTCGAATGTGAAAGGGACACAGGTACTCGTATGGCAGCCGTAAGCGAGGAAATGTACAATAGTTTATTTGAAAACTAAAAATATTGGACAGATAATCTAGTTTAACGCAGTTATTCGGGTTCACGAATTGACGCATAAGGTTTTATTGAGGTTGACGTTTGTTTAGGAAATGTACTTGCAAAATCATTGCGCGCTTTAAAAATAACGCAAATAAACCTTAATGAAGACGAATTCGTGAATCAATTAGCTAAATAATTCCTCGAAGTTTTAGGTCCCAAATGTTAGATCATACTGGGATAAATATGGCTTCGATTATATACGACAGACGTTGACGGTAAATAGATTTGAGAAAATAAGATCCATAATTCATTTCAATGATAATGCACAGCACAAGCCGGTTGGAAACCCAAACCATGATCGTCAAGTAGTATATTAGATTATTTTATCACATGGTTGATATGGGTACTGTATAAAAAAAATATCCCAAATCTTACCTTAGGAGATTACAGATCTGAACTTAGAGAGACGTTATGCTCCTATAAAAAGTACGATGCGAATAAAAGAGGAAAGCCCTGAAGCAATAATGTTGATAGGGAGATCAAAGCCAAAAAACACCGAAGTCCAGCTAAACCTAGTCCGCTAAAACAAATTCGTACTGATGGTATAGGCCATGATGAAAAAAGGTGCAGTGCTAAAAATAAATCCAAACTTCCAGGTTGTAAGGGATTTTCACGGACTGAATGCATCAAATGCAAGGTTGCTTTGTGTCATAACAAAAATCGCGATTGCTTTGCTGTATTTCATTCATAAATAATAAACAAATTCTTATACTGCTGAATAAAAATATAATATGACTATTTGCTTACGTGTACAGTAATTTTAGCAATAGACGTATATTGTTGCCGTAAGTTTACATACTATTTTTTTCAAAATAAATATTTTTTAGTATAACCTAGATTTTTAAAGTGAAAACTTCTTTAACGGCGCTGTGCACTTTTTTTGTGATGGGTAAAAAAATTTAAACTCGCGTCAGGTCACGTGTCCTGATCGAAAATTCGTAAGATGTCACTCGCGTTAGGACACGTGACCTTTATTTACATTAGGTTAGTTTTTATTTTTAGTATATGGCGATTATGAGTAGTACAGGGAGGTTGGATATGGGATTTTAATTCTATGACAGATTGAGCTGTCAAATATACAACGTCAAAAAAGTAAATAAACAAAAGTTATTATTTTTAATAAATAAATATGGATAAGAAGTGATGGGAAGTAAATAGCGAGTATGTTTTCACTTCTGCCGGCACTCCCGGAGTGCAACCCGTTTTTTTAAATTATTTTTTACGTAACCTATGACAAATTTCTTACAATATACCATTTTTTTAGTTCAAAACAAATAATCATGCATTTAAGGGTTAAAACTTCATATTTCGCAAACGCATCGTTGAATAGAAAAATGGTTTTTACCTACCCTCAATTTATAATTTAAACGAGCTATTCAATGGCACCCTACACTATGAGGGCAGACAAGATAAAATATTCATCCCCACTGTACGAGGAGGTACTCTAAAAATTTGTTATCAAATTACAGCTTTCTATTACTAATTGTCTCTGAGCTACAGACAAACAGACGGATGGACGGACAGGAATGGCGAAACTATAAGGGTTCCTTGTTGACTACCGTACCCTAAAAAACCGGCCTAGTGTGAATCGGACTCGCGCTCCGGGGTTGCCGTAGCACCACAAAACGCACTTGTCCACGCCGATTTTTATAGTTTTTGTTTTACTCGTACTACAGTTTCTACAATAGTGCAAAAACGCATTACTTGTTAACTTAACTTTTTAATTGTTAACTTAATTCTTTAATTACATCTTAACTTTTTGTTTTCAGGGTTCCGTACCCAAAAGGTGCCAACGGAGCTTTATTACTAAGCCTACGCTGTCTATCTGTCTATCTCTCCGACCATTATGACCATTATGTCTATCTGCCTATCCGACCATCTATCTTTTAGACCGAAGTAGGTAGAAGCCTGAAATGTTTACAGAATATATGTTATAAGGGCAGATTATCTTAAAACTTATCAGTCTTGCGTCTGTCAGTCTGTTTGTCACAGCCAGTTAGCTCTGAATTTACAGGACCGATTGACTTGAAAAGTACACGTATGAATTTTTGTGATCTAAACACGGGTGTGTAACATAAATATATTAATTTCAATTTATTTTAGTGGGAAAATTATAAAATAAAAGGGAGCTGTTGCGAAAAACTTATATTTTATAATTTTAAAATAAATAGTTTTGTAGTTATTTAAGAAAGTAGTAGTTATATAAAAATATGTATAATGTCCGAAACAACTAAGTCAAAACACTACAGAAAATTGTTATTTACTCATGGATTAAAAAAAAACCTATAAAAAGTCTATGGTTTTAAAATAGCATGGTAAATCTTTCAATATTGTACGCACAAGCTTACCTTGTTTTTAGTTATCAGAAAAAAGGGCCATAGATTTAACAAACGTTGTAGATAGATAACTAAATCGTGCGGAACCCTTTTCACGCGAGTCCAACTTGCTCTTGTCTGGCTTTTTTATGTTACTTTCTATTTTGTAACGAAAACCAAGTTGTAACTGTAAGAATAAACAAGAAGGTAACTAACCCAAAGCATTATGTGCTTGCAGACGGTGGCTGAGAGTATAAGGAGCAACCAACTGATGGAAATGTTTATAACATTAAGATAACTGCCAGATACTACAGCTGCAAAATGTCGAACAGTGTTAAATTATTAACATATTAGCTTTTGCCCGCGATTTTACCCGACCTGAATTCGGTTATCGGTGTAGCATTGCAACGGCAACTGAGATACAAAAAAACCGACTCACACTTAACGTTTTCAAGTAGTCTTTGTCCTTCCCTTGGACGCAAACTATCTCTATGCCAAATTTCATCATAATCGGTATAGCGGTACTGAAGCGTGATGCGGTAAAAGACAAACAGACTGATTTATAATATTTATATGGATCCCTCTCTCTCTCACTAAATGAGATTGAGTCGCACTAAGCAAGTAAGCTCAGTACTCACAGGTTGCATTTCTTCGCTCAATTTTCGTGTTAATTGAATGTGATGAAAAAAACACTTAGTTCTTCGAAAAACTCGGCCTGTGTGTGGCGAGCACACAGGCCAAACCGAGTGGCAAGCCGTGTCGTCGCTGACTTTAGATATGTTAATGGAAACTTTCCACAGAAAAGATATTTATTCACTTTTCATGTTGCGAATTTGATGGTTTTCTAACTTGATGTATTATAGGAAGCGGATCCTAAAGCGGAAGCTACATTACAAATTTTTTATTTTTTTTGTATTATTTATTTATTTGTAATATTTTATTTTATATAGACTTTACAGTATTCCAATTCGTCTATACAAAACCTTATAACTACATAACACTTACTCTACACAATAAAAAAAAAATAAGAGAAACTGAAAAAGAAAGCACATTAAAAAAAAATTCAAATCATACGTATGAAAAAAAACTCGATAAAAAAATACCATATAGGTACGTGTACGTGTAAAAATTAAGTTTATGTATTTCGATATTTAAATGGAATTACTAGCTTACTTATATAAAAATGAGCTCCCCATAAACGTATGTATTCACCATGAAACTCTGATAATATAGATAATAATGACGCATCTAACACGACTTCAACCACTCCCATCAAAAATGGTACAATCCAGAAATCTCTTACAAAATCAGGTTTTATAAATACAGAGTTCTGATGCCAAGTTGTTATCCATTTAAAAACTTCTTGAAAGAAAGTTTTTCTTAAAATATTTTTTCTGTTTTCATTTCCTTTTAAACACCGTTTGTTGACATTGTTTTTCAGCGGAAGCGGATGTACTTTACATTCTTGTAAATCTTGTTTTTTATTGGACTGAGTTATTAAGCTATCCATTTTTTTTAGTAAATAATTATAATTTAAGAATTTGTTGTTTAAAGCAATTCAGCTGACTTGGATCTGACATTTGTTTACTCTGTGGCTGACACGTTATACAAATTCCAATTCCATAGGCAAGAAAATTTAGAGTGCGGTCCAGGTACGATAAACAACGACCATATTCAACCAAATATGACCAAACGACGTCACAACCACGGGTCCACGACGTGAAGCTAAAATAATCCAACTGAAACCAACTGACAACAAATAACCACCGCTCCTAGCATGGTTTTTCTTTTTTTTAGTTGCTGTATCTGTCACTGTCAAATATCATTTATTATTATTATTATATTTATTTTTCTGTTCATCTTTGCTTAAAAATCACAGTTAAAAGCCAGAAAAACTTAGGACAAGCAGAAATCTACAGTTTACGAAAGTAAATAAGCTTCAACTGTTTTAACTGTCAAATTTCGACAACGGGTCCAGATGTTTAACTACAACAAAAACCAACTTAATACAACTTAATACGTGGTATTTTTTGGTCGTTTGCTGGACCGCAGCATCCAAAGGCAAGAAAATATAGTTGCCATAGGGCAAGTGCAGAATAGATGCCGCAATAGGAATTAAACAACGAGACAAAATGTAATATGAGGAGATTTTATGATTATGTCAAAAAATATTCTAAATTGTTTAAAGTGGCTTGCCACATAGCGAAATCACGTTTTCTCAGTGATAAAATTAAAAACCGTAATGACAAAATAAACGCCACTTGAAAAATTATCAATGCTGACACTAGAAAATCTAAACCCAATAAAACTGTATATAGCCTAGAGGTTGATGGAAATTTTTTTTAGGTCAATAATAGAGATTGCCTTGTTATTTGATACAATATTTTTGGATACTCGAGTATCTACTACTAACTCACTGAATTCTTCTCCATTATAAGCAGAGGCAAAGATTTTAAATTCACACATGTAAACCATAATGTTGTTACTATATTATACAACTCGTTAAAATAAAAAAAACATTCTGTTACACTAGTTAGAACTATAATTTCAGTTAATGCTCCCCAACTAGCTTTTAGATTTAATTAATGTATTGAGTGTGATATATTTCCTGATATCATGAAGTACAGTTAAGTTATACCTACTTATATTTAAAATAGGACTGACTACTCACACTCACTCACTACAGACTACTACTGACTGAACTTGAGACCAATTTCTATACTACCTGTTTTCAGTAAAATTTTTGAAAAACTGATCTTAAATCAATTGAGTATTCACTTTAGTTCACTGCTAACTTGTAAACAAGAACTAACTGATGTTGAACTTATCCAGCACATATTTGACACTTATCCAGCACATATTTGACACTTATCCAGGACATATTTGACACTTATCCAGCACATATTTGACACTTATCCAGCACATATTTGACACTTGGGAAGACTCGATGGATGCTATTTTAATAATTGCGTGACAAATGAAACTCTGATCAGGAAATTACAACACTATGGTATAAGAAGAACTGCAATTAAACTAATTAGCTCGTATCTGTACAATATAATTCAGACAGTAGACATAAATACTATTTTAAATAATGTTAACAACTGTCTGACTAAAGTTGTCCACTGGTTTAACATGAATAGTTTACTGCTTAATAGCAAGGAAACCAAATGTATACATGTTTAACATCAAATGACAGTCAGGTAAGAATCAGTGTATTTATAAACTGGGAGCAGTTAGATATTGTGGATAATACAATTTTTTTTCGCCTAAATTTTCAAATTTAGGTTTTTTTTAATATTTTTTGAAGTAAAAACTTCTTTAGCGGCGCTGTACACTTTTTTTGTGATGGGTAAAAACTGTTAAACTCGCGTCAGCTCACGTGTCCTGATCGAAAATTCGTAAGATGTCACTCGCGTTAGGACACGTGACCTTTATTTACATTAGGTTAGTTTTTATTTTTAGTATATGGCGATTATGAGTAGTACAGGGAGGTTGGATATGGGATTTTAATTCTATGACAGATTGAGCTGTCAAATATACAACGTCAAAAAAGTAAATAAACAAAAGTTATTATTTTTAATAAATAAATATGGATAAGAAGTGATGGGAAGTAAATAGCGATTATGTTTTCACTTCTGCCGGCACTCCAGGAGTGCAACCCTTTTTTTTTATTTTATATTTACGCCCTTTATTATTATTTTTTAGGTTTTTTATTCGTACTTAGTGACTTTCTAACATTTTAGATATTTGTATTCTTAGTAGTCGCAGTAAGAAATCTAACCTCTAAGAAAAGTATAGATGCTCTTAGGGGTTACTGCATTCGGACTGCGCAGTCTATTTGCAGCTTCATTGTAGTAATGTTAACTGCATTTAAACTGCATCCAAACAGTTATCGTGCAGTTCAAATGTAGCTTGTCTTTCACAGCCCTTAAATGTAGATGCTTCCGCAAAAAGCATTGGTTTTGTAAGGCATCTATACTCTAAAGCCATTTAATATGCAAAATCTAATTTATAAAACGTAAAAAAAAATTACTATTTGAAAAAAATATTTCCTCAACGAACAGCTAAGTTTAAACATAGACAATCTTTTTTTTCTTGAGGCATCTATACTCTTGCTAATTTTTACTGGTGGGTAACTGTCCAGTTTGTGAAATCTATACTTTATAGGACAATAAAAACAAATGCCGTAAACAAATTATCATCTACTACGACCTTTTTCGACCGACTTCAAAAAGGAGGAGGTTCTCAATTCGACTGTATTTTTTTGTGTTTTTATGTTTATCTTAAAACTTAAAATATATATCTATATATATATATATATCTTAAAACTTTCGACTGGGTAAAACGATTTTGATGATTCTTTTTTTATTTGAAAGCTTTTAATTTTTTAACCATTTCAATTTAGTCCAGTTCTGACATTGGCATCCATGAGAAAACCATATAAGTCTTAAATTTTTGAAGTGAAATCTTCTTTAACGGCGTTTGCACTTTTTTGTGATGGGTAAAAAATGTTAAACTCGCGTCAGGACACGTGACCTGATCGAAAATTCGTAAGACGGAACTTGCGTCAGGACACGTGACCTTTATTTCCATACATAGATAAAGAAGTCGGGTGAAAAGATTATAGTGTTAGAAATATGTCATGCGTTAGGTTAGTTTTTTTTTGTATATGGCGGTTATGAGAACAGGGAGGTTGGATATGGGATTTCAATTCTATGACAGATTGAGATGTCAAATATACTACGTCAAGAAAGTATAATAAACAAACATTATTATTTATAATAAATAAATATGTACACGAAGTGTGAAATTTACTTCCCAATAGCTAATATGTTTTCCCTTGCCCAAGAGCCCACGACGGCCAGACCTTCCTTATTTTATAAAAGTTGAAAGTTTCTCTGTACATGTCTCCTATACAGGTAAGAATTATCAGCGACTATAGAGTTTAGGTTGTGGTTACCTGGGCAGGTAACAGGTAGTAAATGTGTATAAAATAGTACTTAAAATTTGTTAGAGTATAAAGCTCAATTTTTTTATATTTTCTTCGGGATAACTTTAGAAATCTCGTCATCCATTGCCGGACACTTATGACAGTTGCTTCCCCCTGCCAGACACCCCTAAACTTTAATAAATTATAATTATACATATAAAAGAAAAAAAAATAAAATTATAAGAAGTTAGCAGAAAAATATTTGCATCAGCTAAATCTATTAGCAGATTGCGTAACTTCCTACCCATTTCTACTAAAACTACACTGGCTAGATCCCTTTTGCTTTCTGTTCTCGATTATGCGGATGCTAGCTATCTTGACCTTACTGAGGAGCAAATAAATAAGCTTGAGCGTCTCCTGAACCTATGTATTAGATACATATTTGGTCTACGTAAATATGATCACATATCCGAATTTCGATTAAAACTCAAGTGGCTCCCAATTCGCCTTCGCCGGAATACTCATATTCTATTTCTTCTTTACAACGTACTGTTCAATCCGTCTGCCCCGTTATACTTGAAAGAACGATTCAATTTTATAGGGTCTACGGTTCTTCGCGCTACAACAAACTTGATGCTAAAAACTCCAACACACTATTCTCAAACATATAATGACTCATTTACCGTCACTGCCATAAGACTATGGAACGCTTTACCTTTCGACGTCAAACAAGCTAAAACTTTAAGAATATTAAAAAACCTGGTAATTACACATTACTTAAACAGTTAAGCTGTCTAATAAGTACACTGATTATTTATCTATATTAATTAAGATGTATGTAGTTTGTGTATAAGTATTAGTTTAGCTTTTATTTTATTTATATGTTTTGTAGTTTGTGTATTAGTATTATTTAATCAGGTAGCACATACTACTCAGATTTTCTATAAAGTGTCCTCTACCCAAAGGTTGTCTGGAAGAGATTGCTTATTAGCGATAAGACCGCCAATTTGTCATCTTTTTGCTTATTTTAATATGTGTTATTTGTTTATGCGCAATAAAGTATATTATTATTATTATTACATAAAAAAATATTGGTAAAAAAATAAAGTTGAACCTGAATCGGAGAAAATAATTTGTTATAGGTACTTAAATCATCTTTTGGTTGATATATTGTGTGAAATGTAAGTTTTTGTAAAAGTAATGCTGCAAGTAAGAAAATCTCACACAGCAATGCGCAATAAAACAAAAATTGATTACTATTAATTCTTGTTAGAAAAAATTAACCTGAAATAAAGTGCTGATTTTGAGTTTACGTTTTTTCAATGTAAAACTTACCGAAACTAAAATAGTGGAATCAACACAGGGTATTTTATTTATTTATTCATGTATTCTTTTCGTATATTTTTGCACAATGGCGGGCTCAATGTCATACAGCATTTTCTACCAGCCAACCTTAGGGCTAAACAGAAAGAGTTTAGGCGGTACAATAAAGGTTTGGTATATATAAGTAATATACAAAATACATATATATATGGATAAACTACATACAACTTACAAATAGCTATATATTATAAAAACATATATATACATACATTAATATGTCATTGAAATTAAATAATGACGACTTAGTTTGCTTCTTCAAACTGACTCAGGTAGAACACTTTTAGTTTTGCTTTTGTTAGATGATTGTGTTTTGTGTGATTAATTTTAATAAAAATCAATGTATAAAAAGTTGATCAATTGATATAATACATGAATAATGATTGCTTATTTTCATTTATTAATTGAATGATGTGTAAAATCATATTGTATGTAGTTTTACACAATGTATTTGATAGGTAATAATATATGTAGTCTAAATGTATATTTCAAAGATTGAAAACAGTTCTGTTATAATGTTCATATAAATGGCGTGATTCTGGTGTGCTACCTGACCGCCCACCCGATCATGTTGTTTGTGACTACAAGTAAAACGGATTGGCTCGAGAAAGCCGTCTCAGTTGTGAATTCGAATTGAAGCATACTGGTTGTATAAACTGTGTTGCGTAAATAAAATCAATGAAAGTGTACACTCTAGTGTACAAAATGTTTAAAGTGTTGCTGCCGAAAATTTACGAGATTCCAGTATATAAAACACTTCAGTTAAGTACAATTGATTATGCAGCTTCTTTGCAGAAGATGATATTTTATTGTGTATTTTTAATTTTGTTATAGAGTAAATCTTAAATTAATATTTTTTAGCTTTAAGAGTTTTAGCTCATTGTGGCATTTGGCTGGACCAGTCATCGAGGTCCTTAAGTACTTATAATTAATGTTCTTGCAGTTTGTGTATAGCTTAAGAATCTTAGAAATGCTTAAAGGCTTATTTGTGTTTTCACTCGAAACATAGATTTAATGAGTGAATACTTTATATCTCGTAAAATTTGTAATATTTTTGTTATTCTAATAAAACATTCAAAAGAGCGTATGCTAGAGAGTTTCTTTCGCCGTTTCTTCTCACTAGAATGCCACTTAGATTCCGAAACGGTAGTAGTTTAAAGACATTTCATATACCTTTTTAAAACTTACTACAGACTTTTATATATATATCCTATCATCAAAATACCTAATTTATTATACCCTCTAAGCCAGTGGTTCCTAACCTTTTCAATCTTAACACCCCTATGACTTATTTTACCCATATATAATGCTATAAAAAAAACACCACTTACATTTAATTATTAACTTTGCCTCGTGGTTTTTCCCGCAAATAACTCATTCCCGTGATGTTAATCCAATGTCTAGCCATTTATATGAGCTTGATTTACAAAAATCTTTATGAACATTGTCATGATATTAATAAGAAAAAAAAAATGTTATTACACCACCGCGCCGCGCTCTAGGAACTTTGGTTGTTATTGTTCAAGCGCACCTCTAACAAAGCCTTAATTCATTTTCCACAATGAGACCGTTTTTTGACTTTGTTTTTCTATTCTTCTTCCTCTCTGGCTTTTAAAATATAAATTTTATAAACTACCATGGAGTTGGATTGACGATTATCTAAGTCGCAGCAATATTGGTTCAGAGACAGCATGGAAATTTATTAAAATTAGTCATATTTCCATGTAACTAGATAGTTAGATTGTATACAGCATATACTTACATACATCACAAGATAACTATTATCATTTTTAAGTTAATAGTTATATAAGTTAATATCTATAACCTACCAGCCTTATTACCCCTGCAGGATTGTTGTTTTACCCCCTTGGGGGTAATTACCACCAGGTTCGGAACCAATGCTCTAAGCTAAAACTTTGAATAAATTCTTACACTGTGCACTACGAATTTCTTCAGGAAGTGCGTTGCTGAGCCCTATGGCCTAAACAGTGTATGAAAACCAGTGTGGTGACGAGGTGTGGAAGGAGAAGAACGAAGCGAACGTTCGTGTAGAGAACTAATGAAATGGAATCGAGACTATAGAATACAGTGTGGAATGAATTCTAGCGCTCTTGCGTTTGCGGATCGGCAACCATTTGCAAAATTTGGATAAGTGGTCGTATTTACGTAGACAGACGATATACCGAATACAGATACTTTGGAGGCATTCCAGTTTATGAAGAAACTCAGAATTTAAGGCAGAATAGCACACATCTGCAAAATCGATGAGTGGTAAGATCAAAGACTGCCGAATAAGAAAATTAGTATGTGATTGAAGAAACTTACTAAACGTATAGAGGTGACTTCAGGTACTTATTATTTTACGACTGACTTCTTTAATATATTATGATGATTTTATTTAAAAAATATTTTAATACGACTGGTTATTCATTAGTATCTCATAGCATAGATTTTTTTTTTCAACATACCTAATTATATTTTTTTCTAACTATCAATTGTTGGAAGTTTTTATGAAGATTGATTAAACTAATAGTTGATTGAGCACCAATGCAACTTAAATATTATATTTATTTCAGTCTCGTCGTACCGATAGACCGATGGCGATCGATGATTTGAAAACTGCCCCATATCTATTTTCAACTTACCCAAAGAATAACGAATGACATTACTAGGTACTATTTACATGTCATAAAAGAAAAACAAACTAAAAATATGACAGAATTAAAAATAAGATTTTCAATGTTTAATATATCAAATTATTTCAAGGACTCTGGTTGTACAACTTGCAATAAAAATTGTATGAACATCGAACAAGGAAATCGTGAACAATCGACTCATAATAATTACAATAAAAATGGACTAATCCAATATTATCATAAGTTACAATGTAAAATATCTAATAGTTTAACATGGTATACTGATCCCAAATTAACACCTAAGATGGTCAAAGATCTTTGGCCAATAACTGCTTCATTCGGTGCTGCCGAAGCATTTTTAATTATATTTATAGGGGTTATGCTGAATAAACACTTTGAAGGATACATTGAAACAAGAGGATATGAATTTTACCCAAGTGAGTGATGATTCACAAATTATTTATTTATATCACCAAGGCAAACAATCTTTCGGTCAACCTAATGGGAAGCGGTTACCTAAGCAAAAATCTAATCACTTCTTTCTTGAAAAACCCCATATTGTGGTGTTTAGAGTAAACCTTGACAGGGAGCTAATTCCACAAATTAAAGGTTCGCAGGAGGAAGTTCCTCTTAAACCGCACTGTATGTGACAATTTAGGTTCCAAAATGTATACATGGCTTACCTGCTGATAGCGAGAGGTGTGATTATAGAAAGGTGTTGTAGGCATCATTTTAAACAATTCCTCAGAACACAGACCATATTATAAGCGTTCATCATATAGACCATAAGATCTTAATTGCCAAATGCCTAAGTCCTACTTTATAGCTGCTGCATGCATCCAGTGGCTTTCCACATTTATTTCCAGGTCCTGGGTGGTACGCTAAATCACATTCCCAGTTCAGGTCATCCTTCATTTAACCTGTGGCGGTCATTCTAGTACTGCTATGGATACCAATCATCATATACCAAGATTTTGAACCTTCCGCTTTTTCGAGCGTACACAAAATCACCCGCACCGATGAATGCAATCCATAAGCTACCATCCCCCCGACCGACCACGGCACGGTCGAAAAACTATTGTTAGGCGGCCTCGGCACGTACTAACGGCCCTACCAACCTCCCAAATAGCCCCCCCCCCCCCTCACACGACGCCGACAGGTTCATCGGCATACGCACGGATACACGAGGTATCGAAGAGTGCCGGGCGCTTCTCGCCCCTACTCACTCGAAATCGCAATATCGTAACGGGGAACTCCCCTCCTGGCGCTGACTCACCTTTGGGTTCGAGGCTCACGCTGGTCGACGACCTCAAGAGCGACAACCCAAGCCAAAGCTCCCTCCGCGGGGAGCCCTTGAGCGTTGGGCGCTATATGGGCTGAGACTCCTTCAGGATTTCGCCCCAAAAGCCCAGTGGAGCAGTATTATAAAGTAAATGCCAACAGCATAGTCCGTTCAGAAGAAGAAAAAAAGGTATCAATGTACCATTATAAATATGACTACATGTTTGCATTTGATACACAGTCTCAATGTTGGAATATTCATATATTTATTTACTAGCTTAAATCCTAATCCTAATATATCTTCGTCACCAAGTTTTATAACATTGCGTTCTAAACACAGTAATTTTGTTTAGATGCGACTACCGTGAATAACAATGACTTGATGAGTCTCGGAGTCAGCGTCATGATGTTGCTAGTATCAGCTTTTGTTTACAAACACAGGATGATGTGGGTAAGTCTTTATAGATTGTCCAAAGAAAATCTTAATGTGAAACGAGGTATATTAGCTATATTTCAGAGATGCTATGTAATAATTTAAATATGGCCGCCGCTCAAAGATGGCGGATTACATATTTTTTCTCAACCCCCTTAAAATGGGTATAAAATGAAAGGGCTTAAATAGTAGAAAACGATTAAGTTAGTATAATCTCACTAAATTCAATATGGCCGCCGCTCCAAGATGGCGAATAACATATTTTTTCTCAACCCCAAATATAAAGGTATTAAATGAAAACGATATCGTTAGTAACAACACACTAAATTCAATATGGCCGCCGCTTCAATATGGCGGATTACAATTTTTTCAAACCCTTGATATGGGTATCAATCGTAAGGGCTTAAAGAATAGAAAAACTCCTCGCGGAGCCACAATTTTCTTTGGTTTGTGGACTGTAGTCACTCCAGTTTCATCTATATTATATATTTGTGATGGTTTAAATTGATACCTACCCATAACATCTGTAAGCTTCCTAAAAAAGTCTTGAACGTTGGTTTTATAAAAGGATGTTGCGCGGCTTAGTTGTAGCTTCCTTTGCCATAAAATTCTTGAACCAATCTGGACCAGCTGATTCCTTTATTACGCAATGACGGAGGTAAGTTTTTCGCTTCAAACAGCACACTGGTATGCTAACTTTCTGACTTCCAAAGAAAGCAATCCAAAGTAAATGTTGGAGCAAGTAAGCAAGTACTCACATATTTTAGCTTCTTTTTCCTCTTTAAAAACCAGTCTGGGTTTGACATAGCCGACTAATAAAGATTTGTCACTTTTCTTCTTTTTCACGTATCTATATAGCGATACATGGCATAAATAAAAATGTTTTGCCGCTTTTCGTACACTGGTTTTATTTCCCAAGACTTCAACAGAGGCCAATTCATAAACATCTTGGCTTTGGGAAGCACGTTCAGTTTTTCTTTTGTAGTATCTCATTCTGAAATAGATAAAATCAATCAAGCTCAACAAAAAAGTATTCAAAACATAAAAAGAAGGAATTTAAATACGTCCCGCGTAATTTCTTAGAACTTATGAATAACTTATAAGTAACAAGTTACAACTTGCCCCGTAACAGTGTTACAACATACCCCACTGCGAGGTTTTTTGAAATAACATCTATTAAAAAAAAGTCTCTTACTTGGTAATATAATCAAACTAAACAATGCTAAGTGTATATGTATAAATCAACAACTGCTAAACAATTTTAAAATCTACGATAATCAATTTTGTATAAACAAAAAAAAGGCCATTACCTGGCTTAAGGCTAGGGTATAGGCTAGACCACGAAAATACGCCGTTTTTGTGCAAATTTTGTGGCTAAACTATAGCATCTAAAGCATTGAAAAAAATATATGTTATAAAACTTGTTTTTATCTAGTACATTACCTTACTGAATGATTTTCATTTATTGTATTTAATGCAATAAAAAATCTGGAAGTGACCGTTATTTCAATACTTGTGCAAATTTTTAAAGCGTGTTTTGCACTTGCGTATAGTGGAAGATGGTTAAATAATTAGAATAGCTTGTTATCTAGTGCATAGACTCAAAGTTGTAGCGAAAAGTCAAAAAATGTGACTACAAAACGGTAATAACGTTAAATTCCATACAAGAAATTTAAAGTTTTAAGGCGACATAACGGTATAAATTACTTAAGAAGTATATAACGTATATATCTCATATTAATGTATGTGAAATTATCTATTGATTTATAGTACATTGACATACACAACGTGAGAATTATAGAAATTAGCTTTCTGGCCTATATCGCCCTCTTAATCGAAGCGCCTAAACAACACCGCTTCCAGCGCCGTCGGGCGGGGTACTGATCACGCTTATATGATACAATGGGTATTACGTAGTAGGTTAGATTGAAAATCAAACGAATATTCTTCTATTATGGAGGTAAAAAAATCTGGTTACTACTTGCCCCTGTTACAACTAGCCCCCCGCTCCCCTACGTAGATAGACAGGTTCTAGGGACGTATATAAAAATAATATATTTTTAAAATATAAAATATATATAAATTTTAAAAGCTTGAGTCTACTTTTTTTATACCGCTAGGTTGCCAGCTTAGTGGTTAAAGCTTACGGCCCGCCTGATGGTAAGCGGACACCGTAGCCTATGGACGCTTGCAACACCAGGGGTATTACTCGCGCGTTGCCGACCCTTCAAAAATCTATTAATTCTTTCTTTAGGAACTTCATACTGTAGTCCTTTGAAAAAACCTTGGCAGAGAGGTCATTTCACTACCCAAGCCTTGGCGGGAAGAAGTTTCTCTGAAAACGCACTGTACGCGACCATTTAGGTTCTAAAGTGTGAAAATGAATTCTCTGACGATGGCGAGCGATCCGATGGTAGAATGTCATGGGCATAATTTCGAAAAATTCCTCAGAACACATCCCCTATTGTACTGTTTTATATGGGAGCGCGCGCACAGCCCGATTTTTAATCGGCCGATAGTTCATGCAAATTCGAGACATTCATCGATCGGCCGATTAAAAATTGAGCTAGTGCGCGCCTACGCTAAGTCTTCAACGAAAGAAAGTTTAAGAAAATAAGTTAGACAGACTTTCATCTACCTTTGCTCAGTCGCATCGGTGTGATGTCACAGTAAAAGGACGAAGCCGGACTTTCCTTCACCTATGTACGACTCTACACCGTATTTTCATTTATTTTTACTTTTTTAAGCTCATTTAAATATAAGCCCGAGCTTACTCGTTTTTTTTAAAGACGCCATCTATTGTCAAGTAGCTTTAGTGTTGCTGCGTCGGTAAAAATAATAGTATTACTACTCGCTGACGACGAACAACGTTTTTTAAAAATAAAACCTAGCTAGATCGATTTATCGCCCCCGAAACCCCCTGCATACTAAACCTCATGAAAGTGGTTGGAGCCGTTTTCGAGATTCAGATTTTATATATATATATATATATGTATACAAGAATTGCACGTTTAAAGGTATTAGATTGTAGATAATATATTTGGAGTACATTTAAATACAATACAAAATAGGTAGATAGATATGACGCAGTTTGTGCCAATTGCTTACGCCAATCATAAATTACTTTGTCAATGTACTTACTTAACTAAATTAACACTTATTTTGATCTACTGAGGTATATATTATCAGAAATGTATGCGCATCGGTAATCTATTAGCAAAAAATAACTTACAAGTCTGTGTTTAATGTCCAGGAATATTTATTTAATTACGTAACTGAGTTATAGTCACTTTTGCCTGCGGTTCCGAAATCGGTTATTATCGATGTAGGATTTCAACGGCAACTCCTCGATTATAGAAAAAAAACCGACTCGCACTTGACGTTTTCAAGTAGCCTTTGTCCTTCCCCGGGATTATATATTATATAACTAAACTATCTCCATGCGAAATTTAATCTTAATTGATATAGCGGTTAAAGCGTGAAGAGGCAACAGATAGACAGACAGAGTTACTTTCGCATAAATATTATTAATATCCATACTAATATTATAAATGCGAAAGTAACTCTGTCTGCAAAGATGACTTATTGTCTGTCTGTCTATCTGTATGTTACCTCTTCACACTTAAATCGCAGTACCGAGTCCCTAGAAAGGACTTTTTTTAAAAATCCTGTTAGTATAATTTAATTACACTTTTATATAAGTAATATACAACTTTGTCTTTACCTACCATTTTTTATTAGTTGGTGGAAGAAAAATTGACGCCACCGCAAAATATTCCCAGTAAAAAAATTGTCTTCAAAAAAAATTTAAGTAAACGGTAAATAATTGTTACATATAGTATTGTTTGCGACACGTTGAAGGTTGAGTTGAACCAAAATGACGATCGTCTGCGCAGGTACAGTACGGACAAATGTCTAACTAACGAACCGAATATGTGTTACTAAGAGAGGTAGGGCACTGCAAGTATTCGCTCGAATAAGCTGCCCGAACAAATAAAGCGGGGCATAGCGAGTACTTGCTCGAATGAGCGGCCCGAACTGGGGAAGTACCTCCACCTTACAGAAAACCGCGGCCACAATAACACTAACATTGAGTAGTGTTGTGTTCCTGGCGGTGAGTAAGGTTGCCAGAGCTCTCTCTTTGAGGATTCGCTGCGCGGACAGCGGAGGACCGACGGTGCTTGTTGCTGTCATTGCTCGGCGTAGACGCGGCGTGCTGGTTCGGCGGTCAGGGAGACCTGATGAAACGGCTGACCGCTGGCCGCCCGCAGGTTGAACGGGTTCCCGAACCCAGGGATCACTTAATCTCCGCCCTGGGAGGCTGATCCGCCAACCTGTGTAAAGTCTCTGAAGTAGTAGTCGTGCCGGAGAAGGAGACCGGAGTGGACCCGGCTACTACAACAGAGGGGGATCAGGGGCCCTTCCGCCCGCCGTGCCAGCAACCGTATCATCTGTGTTGAGCTTCGGCAGTCATAGTACCGCAACTTTTTGTCTTCTAAGCTGTCTGTGCAGTGAATCCTCATCCGTAGTCTAAGTTACTTCAAAAAAAAATGGCCAGGAACAGAAAAAAGAAAAGAGTTTTGACAGCGGTTACTCCATCCACATATAATGTGGATTTTTGCAACATAAGGGGTATTCACGCAAATCTTAACGCAGTCCATCACCATCTCGAGACTGCGCAGCCAACCATTCTTTTTCTAACGGAGACGCAGATATCCTGCCCGGCCGACACATCATACCTTCGTTATCCCGGCTACAAACTCGAGCACAATTTTTTGAGTCGTGCCGGTGTATGTATGTTCGTCCGGGAGGATGTCTGCTGTCGCCGACTTCATAGCCTTGAAGACAGGGACCTGTCGATATTGTGGGTGCGCGTAGATCATGGGGGCCACACTCGTATCTATGCGTGCCTATACAGGTCTCATAGCGGTGACACGGACGTAACTCGACTCTTCACGCACCTGAGTTTGACGACTGACAAAGTTCTAGAGCAATATCCTACAGCAGAAGTAGTTATTTTGGGAGACTTTAACGCCCACCATCGTGAGTGGCTCAGTTCTCGAACCAATAACTATGCAGGGATATCTGCTCATGAATTTGCTCTGACCTATGGATTCTCTCAGCTGGTACTTTCTCCAACGAGAATACCAGATATAGAGGACCATACAAGCTCCTTACTGGACCTTCTGCTGACTACACGTCCGGATGGATACTCCGTCTCAGTGGATGCGCCTCTTGGCTCCTCGGACCACTGTCTCATCCGGACTCGATTGTCATGCATACAACCCGATCCTTCTGGGCCAACTAATTGGCGTCGTGTGTGGCATTATAAGTCGGCAGACTGGGATGGATTGCGAGAATTTTATGCATCGTACCCGTGGAGGCAGATCTGCTATAGCTCAGAAGATCCTGACGTCTGCGCAGCCGCAGTCACTGAGACAATCCTCGCTGGTATGGAATGTTTCATTCCTAACCTGCGAGTAGCTGCCGGCGTCAAAAAACGACCGTGGTTTAATAGGCCTTGCAGAGAAGCTAAAATTCTTAAGCAAACTGCGTATGAAGCTTGGACCACGGCTCGTAATAATAGGGATCCGAATATTTCTGAGTTAAAACGCAAATTAAATGCTG
Organism: Apoda limacodes; assembly: GCA_946406115.1. Classification (NCBI taxonomy): domain Eukaryota; kingdom Metazoa; phylum Arthropoda; class Insecta; order Lepidoptera; family Limacodidae; genus Apoda; species Apoda limacodes. The sequence continues at coordinate 19,743,834 of OX291559.1, forward strand.
CCTCGAGGTTCAGTAAGAAAGCAACTGCCAGAGCAAAATTCCAATTCATCGGCAAAATAGGTGGGCGACTTGCGAGCTATCCTTCTGGGAGTCGTGCTTTCTGGTCGCTTGCTAAAGCTGCCGAGGGGAACTTCTGCCAGTCGTCATTACCATCACTGCGAAAGACCGATGGTGACTTGGCCCACAGTGCAAAAGAGAAAGCCGATCTATTGGGCAGTCTCTTTGCCTCTAACTCGAATGTGAACGACGAAGGCGCTGTACCACCTACTTTACCGTGGTGCGGTAAGACCATGCCGGAAATCACTATAACACAGCGCGAGGTCCGGCGGGCGTTGCTTTCCCTAGACGTTCATAAGTCGAGTGGGCCAGACGGCATACCAGCAGTAGTGCTTAAGCAGTGTGCTCCTGAGTTATGTCCTGTACTCACGCGCCTCTTCACGCTTTCCTACCACACTAGGCAATTTCCGTCTTCATGGAAGACTGCAAATGTGCACCCGGTGCCCAAAAAGGGCGATAGATCAGATCCATCGAATTACAGGCCTATCGCTATAACCTCTCTCCTCTCCAAGGTGATGGAGCGTGTGATCAACACACAGCTTTTGAGATACCTAGAAAAACACGACCTGATCAGTGACCGTCAATATGGCTTTCGCCACGATCGCTCAACTGGTGACCTTCTAGTGTATCTCACACACCGATGGGCACTAGCCATTGAGAGTCAGGGGGAGGCATTGGCATGCAGCCTAGACATAGCGAAGGCGTTCGATCGGGTCTGGCACCGGGGTCTTCTATCGAAGTTGCCTTCTTACGGAGTGCCCGAGGGTTTGTGCAAATGGGTGGCTAGCTTTTTGTCCGGCAGAAGCATACGAGCCGTAGTTGACGGTAGTTGCTCTGATAGCATGGACATAAATGCTGGTGTCCCGCAAGGCTCTGTGCTGTCCCCTACGCTGTTTCTACTGCACATCAATGATATGTTGGACATCAACAACATACATTGCTATGCAGATGACAGTACTGGAGACGCTTATTACACGGGCCGTGCAAGCATCCCACGTTCCGTTGTGGAAGAAAAGCGTGAAGAACTTGTGTCTCAAATCGAGATCGGTCTGTCCAAGATCTCTGACTGGGGACGGGAAAACTTGGTCCGATTCAACCCTTCAAAGACACAAGTCTGCGCGTTCACCGCTAAGAAAACCCCATTCACTGTAGTCCCACAATTCCAGAACACTCCCCTCTCCATCTCTAAGAGCATTGGGATCCTTGGCGTTGACATCTCCAGCGATGTTCAGTTCCGAGATCATTTGCTAGACAAGGTAAAGCTGGCGTCCAAAAAACTTGGTGTACTCAACAGAGCGAAGCAGTACTTCACGTCGGGGCAAAGGTTGCTACTTTACAAGTCGCAAGTCCGGCCCCATATGGAGTACTGCTGCCATCTCTGGGCGGGTGCACCCGGATACCAGCTTGGCCCTTTTGACTCGGTTCAACGACGGGCTGTGAGAATTGTCGACGATCCCAAACTCACTTGCGGTATTGAGCCCTTAAGTTTGAGGAGAGACTTTGCCTCCCTGTGTGTGTTCTACCGCTTGTACAATGGATTGTGTTCTGAGGAATTGTTCGAAATGATGCCCACGGCTACTTTCTACCATCGCACCGCTCGCCATCGACAGGGAATTCATTCTCACACTTTGGAACCAAAATGGTCGCGAACAGTGCGGTTTCAGAGAAACTTCCTCCCGCGAACCCTTGGGTTGTGGAATGAGCTCCCTGCCAAGGTTTTCTCTAAGGACTACAGTATGGGGTTCTTCAAAAAAGAAGTTATTAGATTTCTGAAGGGTCGGCAACGCGCGAGTGATGCCCCTGGTGTTGCAAGCGTCCATAGGCTACGGTGACCGCTTACCATCAGGCGGACCGTAGGCTTGTTTGCCACCTTAGTGGTATAAAAAAAAAAAAAAAAAAAAAAAAACGCAGGTTCAACTTACGTGCCGCGATTTATGCTTACAATAGAAATAGTAAAGTCATCTATATTCTGATTATGGTTACTACACGTATTGTAAAAGTAAAATTAAAATAAAAACCGAGTAATTTTATTATGGAAATTGAGTTAGCTTCACAATTTCTTTTGTTTACTTTACAATTATTACAGTACTATTTGCAAAATTCCTTTTTTACGTGTTAGGGCTCGCTACATTCTTTAAAATAATAATTAAAGAAACCGTAAGCTAGCTAACTGTATAGAGTCTTGCTTTGCTCTGTGGCACCGATCTACTACTATCTGAGGGCTTAGCACGAGTTTACTATAGTATTCAAATAGTTAACGTGAACTGACGTGAGGTAACACATTTTGTACGAACTCACTATTTTCGTTCGTGCTTGGTACTCTGGTCGTTTTGCGTATATATAAAGTTATTTTGTTACAGTGTATTTTGTTAAGAAATGATTGGTAACATTTTTTTTTTCAGTACTATTTGATGATTACTACCGTATATTATTTGGTTTTGTTTGGATTATCTTTAGCTAAATTTTATTGCTTGGAAATGCTTAGAAATTTAGAAAAAGGTAAGGTTTTGGTTTAATAATTTTTAAAATCAAAAATGTAACTACAAATCTTAGTTTTTTTTTTGCATTATTGTTACAATACTATGAATAGGAAAAAAAATATCCATCGCAAAGGGCAAAATTATCTATTGAAAAGATTTCTTCCTACATAAATTATTAATTTATAAGTTTAATATTATGTAACCGAATTTTATTTATTTTTCAGATCCCATAGATGGTTTTAATCCCTATATGGAGGCATTTTACGTGTTGTCAATGACCACATTAGCCGTGTCAAGTAAGATTTTTATAATAGCCTTTACTATCATGGCCAGCCTAGTTGACTATTGCCTAAGCCTCCTTCTTCAAGAAGAGGTATGTGCTCTTACAGTGGGGCATATTACGGCAGAGCGACTAACTATCATGGCCCATTTTCTAACAGATTTATGAAGTTTACATGTACTTTTTTACCACTATACTTACTTAGAACCGACTTTTGAAAGCTTAGGTTAACCCCCTAATGTTAGCGATCATCGTAGCCTATAGACGCATAGAACACCGTTGCGTAGGGGCATTTCTTGTGCGTTATCGTAGCCTATAGATGCATGGAACACCGGTACTGGGGCATTCCTTGTGCGTTATCGTAGCCTATTGGTGCATGGAGCATCGTTGCTGGGGCATTCCTTGTGCATTACTGTAGCCTACAGAGGCATGGAACATCGTTGCTGGGGCATTCCTTGTGCGTAACTGTAGCCTTTAGACGCATGGAACACTGTTGCTTGGGTATTCCTCGTGCTTTATCGACCCTTTATAAACTCTAATCAATCTTTAAGAACCTCATACTGTATTATCTTGAGAAAATCTTCCATTACTTAGTCATTATTACCGACTTTTTGACTTTGGCTCCCTCGCAGCATAGTTGGTAGTGTGGCCGGCTGCTATGCAGAGGGTATGGGTTCGATTACAGCACTGGACAAACATTTATGTGATAAACATTTGAGTTTGTCTTGAGTCTGGGTGTAGTTATGTATGATACGTATGTATCTACTAAAAAAGTAATAGGTATATATGTATTTGTATCTATTGTCTGGTCCCAAACAAGCTTTGCTTAGTTTAGACGGCGCTGTGTGTAATTTCCAAAAATATTTAATTATTTATTATTCAAATAAAATGCATGAGGAGGTATTAATACACAATTAATATTTCAGCTGTCTACTTTTCCACTTACCTGATAGTTACATTCTTAACTGATACGAAAACTGGAAGGTTAGTATTTGCATTATGCTTAACCAAGCTACAATTAGAAATAGGTCATGTTGAGTTTTTGGTTGGGAATTATTGGAACAAAATAGATAGATACAGAAGAATTACTCCATAATAGACCCGCTAAAGTTCCCCCCGCACACATAAAAGTCCCGTACATCCGAGTTTAAGATAGGTACCTATTTTAAAGGAAGCGGCAATTGGGATTTCCTTGAGCTTGGATGAACGGGACATCTGCATGCGAGGAGGTTGGATTAACGGGACATCTACATGCGGGGAGGCCTACTATGGAGGGAGCCTTCAGTATCTATCTATTTTGTTTTATTGGCTGTTAATCGTTCTTTTTAAAGTATTATTTTATTACTTTTCAAGTACCGTGTCTATGTTTATAGCTCGGTGATCCGCTCAATGACAGCGGTGAAGTGTTAATGAATAGTAACAATTATTGTTAAAGACAGAAACCTCTTTAGAGAAATGGTTTTACTTTTTCTGTATGATCTATGTGACACGAACGCAAATTATAACTATTCTTTCTAACTTACATAAAAATTTAAAAATATTTATTTTATTATTCTCAAATCTAATTTTAATTAATATATAGAACCAGTGCATAAAATAGTTCACTTCTAATACATTATAGTTTTGGTCCTTCGAGCCGGATATGAACCAGCTATGGATTAAATAAAAAATTTAAAGATTGACAATTTAGTGTTAATTAAGGACGTACAAACAATTATGTAGGAAAAAAGGAAATGAATAAAAATAAATCTTAGTTTCATCTTTACATTTAATCAAGGTATTTATTTAAGGTATTTATTATGAAAGTAATAGAACTGTCACAGAATAAAAAGTTGTGGAGGTTCTATGAAATGTTGTGAATATATAGGGCGCTGCATACCTTTGATAGTCAGATGTTATTTATAATGCAGATTCAGGTTCATATTTCTTGGGGTGTGTTGATTCCGCCACTGATTAATCGGAAGAAGATGAGAGTAGAATTAGAGCTGTGAGAAGTGTATGTGGGCTCGTTACTCTAAATGAGCGCTGTGGAGTAAAGGAATATGTAGGTACGAAATAAATTGACGCAACAAAATTAAAGGAAAGGGTCGATAATGCGAACACAGCGCAATATTGTAGAATGTTCTTAGATAAGGTTAGGTTCAGAGTACGTCACAATCCACACACGTTTAAAAAACACTGGCGGAATTTAATGCAGTAGAAAAAGTGTGCAAGGATCGTAGCAAGTGGAAGACTGCTGACTACCCTTCCGGTAAACAAGCATGGTGTCATATATTATCATTACTAGTAAGTTTGCCCATGAAACGCTAGTTTAGCTTTGATGACCCCCCAAATCCAAGGCTGCGACCGCGCCTGCTATACCGATGCTTAGATGATGGAAGAAATCAAAGCGGTGCGTAAGTGTGCCAGGTTAAGACGAATCTAGCGGAATCCCGCTCATTACTTTTGACTGGACAATGTGTTCGAAGAGAAATTACTTGATATATATGACTAAAGTTTTAAAAAAGTAGTAAAAACTTATCTCATTTGTTTCAGAGACTTGGTTCTACGTATAGCTGTGTTGTTAAGACCACCTGCGCCTTAAATAGTACCTATTTATTATAATTTAGCTATGGAAGTATTAATTAATCACAATAACATTTAACGAATTTTGTTTCATTCATCTCGAAATATATTTAAGCTTGCTTTTTCTTATGGCTTTGCCTGCGTAGTATTTGATCGTCACAAAATGTCTACGGCAACATTCTGAATAACTGGGCTTATATGTAATTTATGTTATTTTTGCCCCTTCAGCTCTCAACGACCCTTCCCCCTAACACGACGCCGAAGTCCCCGGGTTCGTCGGTGACCGCAAGGATACACGAGACACCAAAGAGTGCCGGGGCCCTTCTCGCCCCCACTCTCTCGAAATCGCAAACTGTAACGGGGAACTCTCCTCCTGGCACCGACTCACCTTTGGGTTCGAGCCTCACGCTGGTCGAAGTGACGACCCCAAGAGCGACAACCTAAGCTGAAGCTCCCCGCACGAGGAGCCCTTGAGCGTTGGGCGCTATATGGGCTGAGACTACTTCAGAGGCTCGCCAAAAAAGTCCGGTGAAGCAGCATTAGCCAACTGCAGTAGACAGTACAGAAAAAAGAAGCTACCTCTGTGCCAAAAAAGTCATCATTACTTACGGAAATAGTACATTACTTCAAAGGCCCAGAAATAATATATCGCTAGATGAATAGAGTGAGAAGGCTTAACCAGAGGTGAGGCCTTTTATAAAAAACGAAACCAGTGATACTATTACGGCCGAGTACCTTCTGTACTGTATGTAATTTTAAATATAGTAACAGGTAACATACATACTTTATGCATCTTTATTTTGACCAAATTCTTCATCAAATTGTAGCCAAAACAATTTTTCGTAGTGATCTACATTTCAAGAGTTTTCAACCCACCAATGTGTCTGACTTGGCTGAATGACTAGGCAAAGAATAGCTTAGAAAAAAATGCCACAAGGCGGTCACCTATCCAGTCAGTTCCAGGTTCATTAAAGCGTAACTGTCGAACCAACATTCGCATTTGTCAGCAGAACTGGTGCGGCGTTTGCAAGTGCCACCTGGAAGTCGTGATTTCTGGTCGTTTGCTAAAGCTTAACACCAACAGCTAATAGATTGTATCAAAAAGGTAAAGACAAAGCCAATCTAGTCTTATATGCCTTGGACTGTACCAATTACAATCAGATTCGAGAAGAAATAACTTATGAACACTTAGACTAAAAAAAACGGTTGCCACACCCCCTACTGTCATGGCTGCCTTTTTTTTATACCGCTCAGGTGGCAAACAAGCCTGCGGTCCACCTGATGGTAAGCGGTCATCGCAGCCTATGGACGCTTTCAACACCTGGGACGCTTCATAAACCAAATAACTTCTTTTTGGAAGAACCCCATATCTATTATAGTCCTTAGAGAGAACCTTGGCAGGGAGCTTAATTTACATGCATTCCGCAACCCAAGCGTTTGCGAGAGGAAGTTTCACCTGCGTTCGTTTGCCTGCCTACCCCTATAGTCTCTTGACTACTGACCTACCAGGCGAAGGCCACAGGGAACACGCGGATGCTGGAGCTGGCGCGGTTAAAGATGCGCGTGGAAGATATGGAAAAGCCAGGGACCTTTGAATTGGAATAAATAGTACATATTCTTTGTTCTTCTCCGATCTCTTTAGCTTTTTTGTGCAAAAAATAAGGTCACCCCGCTAACCCGTTGCAACTTAAACGAATAATGCCATAGTATTATCACCCCTAAAACCTATTCCCGTAGGAAATCTTGAACGAGATAAAATTTATCTTATATTCTTTCTACATACCCTGAGCTAAACCTGTGGCAAAAAAATCCATTTCGATCGAGGTAAAAAGTATTACACCTAAGTATTTTTCTTTGCCTATCTGTCTTTTCATGCTTCAATATGTCTGTACAAAATATCAGGTCACCCCGTAGCTTTATTAGGCCGCGTACGCACTGGCCTAGCGCCTAGAGAGGTGACACACTTGGTGAGTCACAAGTATAAGCACCGTGTGGCTTGCTTAGCGCCCTGTATGGCGCCTAGCGCCACCCACCTAGTGAATCACTAGGATAACACGATGACCATTGGAGTTGGCTTGCGTGGATGGCCACTCGGTGCCTCGTGGTCTTTGCTTGATACTGTGCCGGGCATAAATAACTGCTGATCGGCCCCACCTAATTTGCTTCACAGTAACGTGCCGAACTGTGCCGCCTAGAAAGTCTCAGTCACACGTAACGATATATAGCTGCTATTTTTAGCTAGCGATTACTAGCAGCTATAAATCGCCGCTGCCGTGTGACTGTCGACTACATGCTGTTTTTAGCAGCTAAAACTTTCATTGAATTGATGCCGTGTAGTCAGAATGTCAATATGTCGTCGTCGTGCTGTAAGACATAATGTTTGGTTGTTTTTTACTTAATCACGCTTCAACCACTGGATGGATCGGGAATCGCTGAACCGGTTTAAATGAAATTTGGTATGGAGATAGTTTGAGTCGCGGAGGATATAGGATAGTTTTGATCCCGAAAAATTTTAAAGTTCCCACGGGAATAACTATAGCTGAGCTTAAACGAACGATAGCTTACATCATCAGTATAATTAAGTAGTTGACGTAAGAATCCCACGCTGATAAACAAATTTATGCCGGTCGGAGCCGGTAGAAATAGCTATTTTTCTATAAATGATCAAAAACGTAATTCAGAACTTCCCCATTTTTCTTCGAGCTGCAATTCCGCCATTTAGTCACAAGACAATATATTTTATACGTTTGCAAATATCACAACACTTGCTACAGAGTAAAAAGACATGAGCTCGCTGCCTAGGTTTTCTATAAGGACTGCAGTATGTGGATCTTTAAGACAAAAGGTATTAGATTTTTGAAGGGTCGGCAACGCGCATGTGAACCCCTGGTGTTGCAAACGTCCATAGGCTACAGTGACCGCTAATCATCAGGCCTCGGCACGTACTAACGGCCCCAGATGACGATCTCGCTATCCGGATAGGGCCAAAAGGGCCTCCCTCCAAACACGACGCCGACGTTCCCGGGTTCGTCGGCGCCCAAACGGATACACGAGGTATCAGAGAGTGCCGGGGCGCTTCTCGCCCCCAACTCAATCGCAGCCGCACCCGCGTAACGGGGAACTCCCCCTCCTGGCGGTGACTCACCTTCGGGTTCGAGACTCACGCTGGTCGAAGGGACGCCCCCGAGCGCGACAACCCAAGCCGAGGCTCCCAACCCAAATAAAGTCCGGTGAAGCAGTAATGGCTGCAACAGCCAACTGCAATGTCAGTTCAGAAAAAAAAAATCATCAGGCGGACCGTAAGCTTGTTTGCCACCTTAGCGGCTATAAATTTTGTCAGTGACTTTTAGCTCGTGCTCGGTCACATGAAGCTAATTATCGCTGGCGGAAAATAGCAGCTACATATCGCTACGTATGACTGAGACTTTTGAAACGCCTCTCCGGTATTTTCGCAAGGTGATTACTCATCCTGGGGATGGGCTGTGATGCGCTATGGTATCATTGGTATCCGTGACCGCAATGTAACCTTAGTAGCAATCATTAAATAGTAATAAACGATAGGATTTAAAAAAAAACATAAGCCATGGAATTAATAAGGTCTATTAATTTTGTTGTTTTCTAGACACAGAATAACCAAAAATGTTATTAAATTCTCTTTTAAGATGTGTCACTTCCAAACAAATCTTTATAAAATAGATTGTGATAAGCCGATAACAGTACAAATGGATATAAAAGGAGAAACCAATGATATTCAAGATCAAAGTGCAGTCCCACATATGGTACAGCAAGAGTCTCTCAATCTATCAGATTACTGTACTAAGGCCAACTGTGGCGTGCCTTGGCACAAACATTGCTTATTCGGCAAACCTGGATTGCCTTTGCCCTAGGTCTGGTTCAGATACTTTTAAGCTCAATACTTTTAATATGCCTTTACATACATACTCCGGCTTTTATAAGAGTTATGGCATTGAGGATTCTAAAGGTTAGTTATTATTTTAATAATACTAGCTTTTGCCCGCAGCTCGGCTAGCGCTAAATTCTGTTATCGGCGTAGTATTCCTATGGCAAGTCCTTGATTATAATAAAAAAGTTTTAACAATATTAGATGTAGCTATACAGTTTCTCCACGTAAAATTCAGTTACAGTTGATTTAGTTAAATTTTCCGGGATAAGGAGTAACCTACGCCCTTCTTCGACCCGTCAACAATATATTATGTCCCAAAAATTTGTTCCATTGGTTACTCCGTAGCGACTTTAAGCAATAAAAAATAGACAGACTAACAGACTTTTACACATACAAATTAATTTACTTTATCTCCTCAACCAGCATCCTATGTGAGCTAAGCACAACTAAAATAAATTTGAAAGCCTGGCCAAGTGTAATAATAAGTATACTTTATTGCACACAACACACACAAATTTACCTATATAACACCTACATAACAGAGAAAAGTACACAAGTCACAAAAAAGTGTTTGTAGCAAGTTATTTTACAATTATTGAAAATAAATTCATTTGAATAAAACAATGCCTATATGTTGTACATTGTTTTTTTTACTGTATCTGATTCTTGTAAAATTTTAAAGTATAGAATATAGATATAGAATGGTAATTAGTTTTCCGTAGCTAACTGGATTCTTTTAACCTTTTACAAACTAAGTGTACCCTATCTGTTTGATTTCTAAAGGAGCGTAGCTGAGTAGTAGATATAATAGTGAAATCTCGACATACTACACACATTGTCATTGACTCCCTCGCAGCCTAGTTCGTAGTGTGGTCAGCTGCTGTGTGGAGAGTGTGGGTTCGATTCCGGTACTGGACAAACATTTTTGTCATAATATAAACATTTGTGTTTGTCTATAGTCTGGGTGTATTTATGTATGAAATACATACAGTATTTACAAAAAAAAGCAATATTTATGTATTTGTATCCGATGTCTGTTACTCATAACACAAGCTTTGTTTACTTTGGGGCCAGATGGCGCTGTGAGTAATGTCCAAAAATATTTATATTTATTTATACTCGACAATTATTAAAAAAAAAAAAACAAATAGGAAAATTATTAATGACTTACAAACAAAAAAATAAAACCAACACCACCTGTTTTACCATAGCTGCAAATGGAATGTTGCTGATAATAGCACTTGTGTTTGAAAGGTGCAAACTTCTTAGGGTAAGTCATACCAGTTTATAAGTACCCGTTTATACCCTAAAGTAAGCACGCAGCTGCAGCAAGCAGCATCATATACAGCGTGTAACAGAATAGGGGTAGGTACTAAGCTAAAAATATTAGAAAGCCTTATAGCACTTGCTAAACATACCTACCTAGACAATAACTTTTTGAAAAAACAATGCAAGTTAAAACCCTAAAATCAGCTACAAGGTTCATGATACTCAGGCTTAGTACCCATATGTTGTTACACGGCGTATACGCAAATACAGACAAAAGTTGGTAAATGAAATTGGCTCCATAACATGTAGCTAAGGATCTTGCAATACAAAGTCAGCCAGCATCCTAATTTCTTACTAAATATCCTTTGCCAGATTATCACTTTCGTTACGTTATAATACCACTACTATGGATTATATAATATCAAATCTCTTTAGATTATAAAATGCAGTCAAAATGTATTATGTCATCGAGGGGAAATAGGTCAAAAAGCCGATAGACATTATAAACGGTGTATTAGAAAAGGCAGAGTTTACCTACTTTTATAGTTTATTTTATTACACATGCCACTACCAAGGAAATAACATTTTTTTTTAGGTTTTGTACTTAGATAGTGACTGAAGCTACGGGAACTGAGAGCTGTTCTATATATTCTATAATACTGCCATATAAAGAAACAAAAATGACGTTCGCTTCATATGATTTAAATCTCTCCATTGGTCATTACTATTTATAATCTACTTAGGCACGCCTGAAAACAGTAACTAAAGTTATGAAAACAGGACACTGAAACTGAGCACCTACATTCACCTACAAAAAATGAAACTACTGCATAAACATCCCCATTCATCATTTAATTAAGTATGTTCGAAAATAATAACTGAAGCTATAACAGAATATTGCCAACAAAGAAATAAAAAACGTATGAGATTGACGTTCGCTTTATAAGTAATAAGTAACAATAGTCATTTTCATTTAAAATCTACTAAGGTACACGCCTGAAAACAATAACTGTAGCCATGCAAAAAGAACACTGAAATAGAAGGCCGTCAATAAAGAAACAAAACTTAATTGTCTGAAATACTACCTTAAAACAATGAAATTATTTTATTGGTTAAACTCATAACACTCATATCACCAACCTACATAAAAAAAGCAACTGTTGGAATTCCGCCTACTACAGTTAGCTACAAAGAAATGTAACTACATCATGATCATTTATCACTTACTTCGGTATGCCTGTAAACTGTAACTGAAGCTATGGGAATAGGAAGCTGAAGCTGAACACAAAGAAACAAAAGACTCAATGGTTGGAATACCCCCTTAAAAACAACGAAATTTTTTCTTGGTTAATTTATGATTTAATTAGGTATGCCTTAAAAAGGTACTTAAGCTACAGGGAACAAGACAACAAAACTGAAAATTACCGATGAACAAACAAAACGCAAGTGTTGGATACTCCCACAAAAGATCGACGATAAACTTCACTTATTAACTATACTTATGATTAACTTAGATAGGTAGTTAAAAAGGAGCTGGAGCTACGATAAGAGGATAAAGGAACTGAAAACAGTCAATAAATAATAATAACAAAAACAATTGCTGCAATGTGCTACAATTTAATTGAGCCACGCGATTTACTATTTTTACTCTTTAACCTAATCAAGTACGCCTGAAAATAATAAATGAAGCTTTCGAAAAAGGACACCAAAACTGAAAACTGCTATAATAATCTGAAACGTAAGTATTGAAAGGCCGGCGTAAGACCGAATAAACAATGATCTCATCCATTCACGATCTACTTAAAAATTAGAAACGCCTGAAAAGGTAACGGAGATTATGGGAAGAGGGCAAGAAAAACGAAAAACTGCCAATTAAGGATCTTTAAAAAAACCCAAACGCTGGAATTCTGCTTTAAAAGATTGATACTACTATCCCAGTTTATGTACTGCTTAGGTATACCTATAAACAGTAAAGTTATGACAACAACACTGAAACCAAACAGCGCGAATAGCTTTAAAAAAAGCAATTGTTGGTATACCCTTTTTTACGAAGGGGGCAAACAGGCTAACGGTCCGCCTAATGGTAAGCAGGTACAGAAGAAATAAATCACTACATTCAATTATTAAATTGAAGCTTAACCTGATAAAAAACCAGGCAATGACTTACTTCGGTACGCATGAGAAAAGTACCTGTGTTCATTAATATTTTCTATATAAATGTATAAATCCCCTACACCCGACTACCGACCGTACGTAATAACCGACATATTTAAACGGTGCTTTACCTGACTATATGACCCTACTGAAGACACCTTCAACGGAAATGCCTTCCAAGGCTACTCACCGCCGGCACACCGCCCGCTGCATACATCACCAACCTTACCGAGCTCGCTGAAGACAACAGGCGACACAAGACGCACCGCGACGCCGCGCGTATAATAATAAAGATATCTGTAAAATACAGTACCTCCGCCACCGCACCGCTCCACTTATTTTCGAATACACTTAATACTAACACTACCCCACTGCACGAGTTTTATTTTATGTGTCTGCGTGTTAGCAATCTAGACGCTAAATCAAGCTACCCGAGCAAGGACGTGGCACCTCCGACGAGCCTTTCATCCCGAGGACAGAAAAGCCAATCACGCTCATCCACCGCTACTGCAACCGCCTACAATCTCCTACGAATCTTCGACACTTCTGCGGAGTCAATCTACTATTCACGTCTATAGACACTTTTTGGAGACAACCTAACCAAAAATAGGAGAATAGATAAAGGAAACCATAAACTGCAAACAAAAAATCAAAAAACGAAATTGTTAGGTCTCTGCTGAAGTAAAGAAAACAAAACATGGAAACCATTTTTTGCTTTGGCTATGTCCATTCACGAAGTACGAGTACTTAGGTAGGTATATTTAAGAATAGTAACCGAAACCTAGGGAACCAGACCCTGAAAATAAACACTGCCACTGGGGGAAAATAAAACACAAGTGTTGGAACACTGCTACAGAAAAACATTCATTCACTGAATATTTAAATTTATGCCTAACCTACTGATAACGGAAACAAATCGAAAATGCCCTATTAACGACGCAAACTGAATACCATTACAAGACAAGAAAATGCACAAGTTGGAACGCTAGTCAAGCAACAAAGGAACAAGAATTGTAATGCTAATTGGAAACTACTAAAGCTACACAGACATCAACCGAATAAGCTGGTGCAAATGAATACCATCAATCAGAACACAGAAGAGTTTTAGAAGCCAGCACGCAGACCACAAACGGCAAAGCAGTCATTTTTCCCTTCTTGTATATATTCACACTGGTATATATTTATCATCCTGCTGGCTAAAGGGTGCTGGTACCGGTCGGCTCTATCCCTCCCACATCCTTGACTGCGAAGTCCTACACTACCTGCCCTATCTACTCCATCTTACTGGTGTCTCGGGCAGAGGTTATAGGCACACATAGGAATGCCATGAGATGGACGGGATACTACTAGAATCACTCACTAATACGGACTGGAAACGCCGCATACCTTCCAGTGGTTGAGGACCCTCCGTTTCTTCAATTACCACCTTATTGAACGTTTGCGCTGTTCCAGCCCGCAGCTTTGAGCACTCTACAGAACCCTCTCATCGACAGTTCTTTTCCTATGTGACCCGTTCCTTGAGTCCTTGCAGTGGAACGCTGGCTGGTAAGACTGTGGAACGGAACGGAACGGAGGTTTTGTACTTAGAGAGTGCCAACGGAACCCTATTGCTCATATATTTGTCCGGCCGACTTCAGCTCTACCTTTCACATAAAATTAGGTAGAAGCCTGAAATTTCACTAAATAAAATTGTGTTACAATAAAATTGAAATGTTTACATTCCCCTATTGTAAGGGTTTGCTACAGGAGGAAAACAGCAGCGCACTGCCATAAAGCATTATCTACTTAAGAAACAATATCTATCTATACACACCGGCACAATTAGCGGAACACAAAGAAAGAAGTTGAACGAATGGCAGCAGGTTCTCTTTACTGATGAGTGCAGAGTTCTTTTAAAACAGATCGATGGGAGACAGCGAATATGGAGACGCAAAGGAGAACGCCACATACAGTCTAATTTTGAACACACAGTGGCTTATGGTGGCGGCTCGATTATGGTTTGGGGAGGGATATGTTTGGGAGCTCGCACGGAGTTAGTGATAGTCACAGGAGGGACCATGACAGCAGATCGATACATCAGAGACATTTTAGAAGAACATGTTGTACCATTTGCCCCATTTATTGGTGACGACTTTATTCTAATGCAAGATAATGCTCGTGCTCATAGTGCACAATCGGTACAGCATATCTGAGCCACGTAGGTATACCGGTGAAGCAGTGGCCAGCAAATTCCCCCGATATGAATCCGATAGAGCATGTCTGGGACTTGCTATAAAGAAGGGTTAAATCCAGAATGCCACCCCCCAACAATCCGAATGAACTTGGAAACGCATTACTTGAGGAGTGGGAGCGGTTGCCTCAAGAAATCATCGATAACATAATCTGTAGCATGCCCAGACGAATGGAAACCGTAATCAGAGCAAGAGGGGGAAACACTCGTTATTAATTTTGCTTTAATTTTATTGTTAAATCATTTAATGCTTACTTTTTTTTATTTTTTGTGATGGTTCATAATCATCTAAAAATTTCACCTATTTCAAATTTCTTTATTTTTCAATAAAAAATAACGAAGACTTTTCAAAGTCGTTGTTAAAAGATGTTAATCAATTTTTTATTTTGTGTCTTATTACATTTTCATCAAATATATGCGTTATTATCTCATAGTCTCACTTTTTTTTCTGTTCCGCTAATTGTGCCGGTGTATATATATATATATATATATATATAAAAGAAAGTCGTGTTAGTTACACTATTTATAACTCAAGAACGGCTGAACCGATTTGGCTGAAAATTTGTGGGGAGGTAGCTTAGTACCAGGAGACGGATATTCCGTTCGGTCAAGTGTGAGTCGCACTCGCGCAATAAGGGTATGCCGGTTGTAATGAAATTTTGGTAAGTTGTTATGCACACGCTGGGGAATGTTTCTAAGAAAGAAAAAAGGGTCAAGTGCGAGTCGGACTCGCGGAATAAGGGTAAACGGATTGTAATGAAATTTGTTAAGTTGTTATGCACACGCCGGGGAATGTTTCTGAGACAGAAAAAATAGTCAAGTACGAGTCAGACAGGGCCAAGTGCGAGTGTAATGAAATTTTGGTAAATTGTGCACACGCCAGGGAAGGTTTCTGACGAAGAAAAAAGCATCAAGTGCGGGTCGGACAGGTCAAGTGAAGGGTAAACCGATTGTAATGATATTTTGGTAAGTTGTTAAACACACGCGGGGGAAGGTTTCTGAGAAAGAAAAAGGGTCAAGTGCGAGTCGGACAAGGTCAAGTGGAGGGTAAACCGATTGTAATGAAATTTTGGTAAGTTATTATGACACGCCGTAGAAGGTTTCTGAGAAAGAAAAAAAGGGCCAAGTGAAGCGTAAACCGATTGTAATTAAGTTGTTCTGCACACGCCGGGGAAGGTATCTGAGAAAGAAAAAAGGGTCAAGTGGGAGTCCGACTCGCGCAGTAAGGGTAAACGGATTGTAATTAAATTATGGTAAGTAGTTATGCACACGCCTGGGAAGGTTTCTGAATTCGTACAATCTTTTCACAATTGGTTGCTGGTTGGTGCGGATGTTATGTTAAAAGAAGTAACATCGTTCGCGGGGTCAGCTAGAATTACATTATTTTTGTTGTGTTTGTTAGTGTTAGAGCAAGGTTTTTAAGAAAGAAAATATCGGTCAAGTGCGAGTCGGACTCGCTCACTAAGGAAAACTCGAAAGCGGCTGGACCAATTTGGGTAATTTGTTTTTGTTGTGTTTGTTAGTGTTAGGGCAGGTTTTTATGAAAGAAAAAAACGGTCAAGTGCGAGTCGTAATCGCGCAATAAGAGTGAACCGATGGTAATGAAATTTTAGTAAGTTGTTGTGCACACGCCTGGGAATGTTTCTGAGAAAGAGTCGGACTCGGGCAATAAGCATAAACCGATATTAATGAAATTTTGGTAAGTTTTTATGCACATGCCGAGGAATTTATGAAATTTTGGTAAGTTTTTATGCACATGCCGAGGAAGGTTTCTGAATTAGTACACCCTTTCACAATAGGTTGGTGCGGAGAAAAAACGTTCGCCGGGTCAGCTACTGTTTTATATTGTACTTAAAATAATAAATTTTAACAAAACTGACTAGTGACAGTTTTAACGTAAGCCACAGACAAACATAGTGTTGCCCTGGTTTGATCTGTAGTTTCTGTGCATATTCAGTTACCTCAAGATTTAGTATAGGCTAGTGATTAAGCTCCTATGAAACGAATTTCCGTACAGAGGCTTAAAGCTAAAATCCACGAGTGTGAAACAGAAGTTCGACACAGTCTCACACATAAAACAAAAGATTTTAAATAGAAAATTAGCGAAGTGAGGAGTGCCGCTCCTGGGCTACGTAAAAAAAATACTGTTGCCAGCTTGAACCCGCCTTCAGCCCGAACGGGGCGCGGGTGCGCTGTTGCCGCTCTTACCTATCACAACAAATGTTTTAGTTCGTCTGCGAGTTTTTCATTAACAAATTAAATAAGTACTACATAAACAGTTTGTTTATTGTCTATAAGTAACTATAGCAAAATATAATGTAATTATTGTGATGTGATTAAACAGTGCTAAAAGATTCTAGTAACTCAGTTTGAAATAAAGACAAAGGGTCACAAAAAGTTCGTAAATCTAAAAAGGCGAATTAATTTTAGTTATAAATAGAATAATAAAAGGTTAGCATTTAAGCAATTCCTCTTTTATTTTAGTTTTTTAGTGAACACCCATTAAAAATTGTCACGTGCCGCCTCTGGTGTGAGTTAAATTTAGCTTTGCACACTATGTCTAGCATAACAATAACTTTCATGTGATAGATACTAAGAAAATTTTTAGACTTAATTGTTCTACCAAAAACCATTTTCATGTAAAATGTTACCAGACGGGACCATATGGCTCGCACTGTCAAAAAGTTATCAGATCTCATGTCGAGCCAAGCTTGCTAACTCTACACGCACTATCACTATAAGCCCTTACTTCACAAACTCTACACCTTAGTAAAAATATGTGACTTGGCCGTTTCTTTACTCCAAGTACTATTGTAGAACAGAAAAGTAATGCACAGTAAAAACAAATTTCACCTAACGCCTATGTGACGATAGCGAAACTGCGGTATATATATATATATATATATATATATATATATATATATATATATATATATATATATATATATATATATATATATGTACTCGTATTTGTATTCTTCATCTGGTATCCGCTCATGCGCACAAGCTTTGCTTAGTTTGGAACTAGACGGCGCTCCAAAAATATTTATTTATTTATTAGCTTTAGCTATAGCGCGTCCATGCGGAATTCGGTTAACTATAGTTATTCCTACAAGAACTAATAATATTTTTGGACATTTTTGACTCACGCCCCTCGATTCAGCAGTCGGGTGACTGACCTATGGAGTCAACTCAAAAAGTAGCCTATATTTTATGCCTATTCAACTATTATTGGGCTAAATTTCAGCTCAATGTGATGCTCCATTCCGACGTCAAGAAAGGACAAACAAACAAACTCAGTTACGCTTTTACAATTTTAGTATGGATATCATATGAAACGTTTATTTTTTTAAATTTTAAGCGTTTTTTCCCCCACGGACCAACTATGGTTGTGTCGCTCAGTTGATCCGTGGGGAATAAACTATATTAAATACATGTACTTAACAACATATTTAAGTAATATAAATTATTTCCAGTTTTATTTGTTAATGACCGGACTGATTTTCTTTTCGTTGTTACTGCTGACAGCCGAAATGAGTTCGTTAGGGTTACAAAAGAGAAAAGGGTAACAACTTTTGTTTTTATTTCCTTAGATTTTTTTGAGAAAAACACAAGTTACCTGTATGTATATGTATATGAAATGTATATCATGAAAATTAAAGGCAAAGATGTCAATTCAATAAAAAAAAAATATTTGCAAATAATATGCATTACTTCTTTAACAAAGAGTTTTACAAAGAGTTTTTTTTTAAAGAGGCACAACGTGGCTGGATCTACAAACTTGAAATATGGCATGTGTATTTCTTACTAGACCTACTCCTAAGAAAGAATTTTACAAAATTTAGCCCCTAAAATTAGTTTGTTTGAAACTAAATGTAGGCTAAATGTACAAAAAATATTTAGTTTAGGTATTTAGCTTTAGGTGGAAAACTAAGGTCGACGTGTTTCACCGTTTTCGAAAAATCATCCCTAATTTTTCATCCCCTGTTTTAATCCCTCAAAACAGGGGATGAATATTTATATTAGACTTCCGTTATTTTTGTAGGGAAAACCATAAAGAGCATTTTTTAAAGTTTACGAGAACTAAGTTACGAGAAATATTAGTTTTATATTATTAGTTAAATATTCTATATTTTTATTATTTAATTAACTTATTAGTTGTAGATAATATTATTAAATAAAAACCAGTCGAATTGAGAAACTCCTCTTTTTTTGAAGTCGGTTGAAAAGGGCCTTATGTGACACAAATCATAAATTTACAATATTTATAATAACAGTTTTTGCTCTCCTTGACCCAACATATTTTCCGGTGGTCGTCTGCCCATCGAACGTAAGCCGTCTTGTACGCAGTCTCTCCTATAGGCCACGCCATAGTTTGCGTATTTATTATATTGCGTAGATACTTACATTCTGTAAAATTTTATAGGATTGCTTAAAAAGAGATAACACTTTTTTTTAATGGCGTGAAAGTTGCAAGACTATAAACGTCAGTATTTTCTTGTTTTCTTTTTTGCAGAAGATGCGGCAAAAGCTTTCGGACAAAAGGAGGAGTTTCAAGAAGACAATGCTATTTGGGGAATCTTTTCTATTTTATTTGCATCTTGTATGTATTAATTCTTGTAACTTCTTGTAGGCGACTTCTAAAAAACACAGATGGATGATATACTAATCCATGAAACGTTGTAGGCTTTTGGTTGTAAAATTAAGCGTGACGTGTTTCGCCATTATTGGAAAATCATTACCTAGTAAAAGATGAAACTTTGGATGGGAACCCTACTAATATTATAATTGTGAAAGTTTGTAAGAATGGATGGATGTTTGTTACTCAATAACGCTTCAGCCACTGGACGTATCGGGATGAAACTTTACACACCAATAGATTAGGTCCTGGAATAACACATAGGCTACTTTTTATCCCGAAAAATTCAAAAGTTTTCGCGGGAATAACTATAACCGAGCTTAAACGAACTATAGCTATAGCTACAGCTTGATATAGTAAACTTCATTAGTGTAATTGACGAGTAAATCACAGTATTAATACTGTGATTAAATAAAGGAGTCCCACGTCGATAACCGACCTTAAGGCGGGCGGAGCCGCTGGCAAAGTCTAATAAGGTTATATTTGTAATACAACCATGAAATTTGTCACACGGACTCAGTTCCAAATGAGAATGACGTCATTCAGCATTTTTTTAATTCGTCCCCTAGGCTAGGGGAAGCAGTTTTTTCAAGGTGGCACCACTTTTGATGATAATGTTGTAGTTTGAACGGTTTTTTTTATGACATTGACACAGGAACAAGACCATGCATACAATACTTCATGTATTTTTTTTTTGTTTCAGTTACTTTGCAGTGAATATGATCGTGTATTTCCAGTACGACTTTACTTACGTCTACCCTTAAGTTTTTCAATTTGGACCGTAATTTACACTTACAAACTTACAAAATTGGTATTTATGCATGGTATTTGTTTCTATAGCAAAAATAGTTAGAAATACCTAAGGATAAAAATAGTAATAAGTTAACTAATATATGTTATCACTAGGCATACCGTAATATACTGCATGCATAAAAACAAAAAATGTGTTTTCCATTTAGCGTTTCGTGAGAACAAATAAACAAAATCGGCCAAGTGCAAGTCTGACTCGCGCACGGAGAGTTCCGTATTAATATCTATAAAAATGACAAAAAATCACATTTGTTGTAACGGGAGGCCCGTTAAATTTTTGTTTTATTTTAGTTGAATTATTTATTTTCTAAGTGAATATATAACTAATTATTCTGTGAATATTTCAGGCGTCTACCTGTTGCCGTTATAGTCCAAGATCCCAGAGCAATCTGACATAACTTAGATGAAACCTTAGGTTCTCAGTAGCGCCTCATGTTCTTGCAAACACCTGCAGTCTTGTTGGAGCTTGTCTTGTGACACCCGGGCAGCTACCAGGTAAGAAAGGTAACTAAAAATAAGAGTTACTTAACTTAAATTTATATGGCTGAAATGATATGTTTTGTTTATGATTTGCTTGAGCGTCTATATTTTCTTTCTCGAAGCCTAACAACGGGTCTGCTCCCACAGGAAAAGGAAGACGTTTTATAATTAGCCACATTGGAAGCGAGGAAGCCTTTTTAGATGGGTTTTTTTTTGATACTCTTGGCTCAATAATTTTCGTGTTTAGGGGATGTTTGGTCACTACAATTTGTCTGAGTAATGAAATTTAACTTTGTAATAGTTACCTTAATAACATATTTAAAAATCAGTCATGCAAAAATAAGTAAAGTTCGTTTATTTTTTGAGGAGCATTAAGGCGTCTGAAGTCTTAAGTTTTGGCCATGGAAAGTGTCTGACACTTATAATACTATTTTAGGATAATATTCTACATAACATATATAAAAATCAGCCATATAAATTTAAGTTAAGTAACACTTATTTTTAGTTACCTTTCTTACCGGGTGTCACAAGGTGAGCTCCACCAGCACGTAGGTGTTTAAAGAACATGAGACGCTACTAAAAACCTAAGGTTTTATCAATGTTAAAATAAGTTATGTCAGATCGCACTGGGATCTTACTCTATTATGAATATCGAGCAAAATCGAGCAAAAAAATCACGTTTGTTGTATGGGAGCCCCCTTAGTATTTGTAACCCCCCGCCAACAGAAATACATCTTCTGTGAAAATTTTAATTGTCTCACGTCTGTCTGTGTCTGTCGTATCACTTCACGGTTCATAAGATACAGCCTGGTGACAGACGGACGAACGGACGGACGGACAGCGAAGTCTTAGTAATAGGGTTCCGCTAATTACCCTTTGGGTACGGAACCCTAAAAATCGGCCAAGTGCGAGTCGGACTCGCGCACGAAGGGTTCCGTACCATTATCTATAAAATCGGCAAAAAAAAACACGTCTGTTGTATGGGAGCCCCCTTAAATATTTGTTTTATTTTAATTTAATTATTTATTTATGCTAAATATTTTTGTCTCGAATTCAAGTGTCCGAACAGCTCTAGACTGTTCCCAATAAAGTCCTTTATCTATAATGAGCAGCCTTGCTCTCTTTTATCATAATTTACTATTTAAACTTGGCCAATCTTGCCCATAAATACAACTACACTCAGTCAAAACTATTTCTGACCTAGTGCAGCCAGTGCCCATGTGCCATTCATTTGTGGCTCCCTAATGAATGATTGCGAATATATAATTTACTATTGCTGTGTGGGGAATATGAAATGAATGATTCTGAGTAGAGATGAATTCAAATAATAAATGATATGCTACAAAATAAATTTTATATTCGTTGTTTTATCAATGCATTTATATACAACAAAGAAAAACTATCTGACTGACGTATCACTACCCTAAAGCGGACTCTTCCTTCAAAACTTAAAAATTGACATTTGGATTTATGCGACTCTCTCTCTCTCTCTATAAGATACTATTTTCTTTGTCGTACATGGATATGTAGTCGCTATTTCTCTTTTTAGTTTTTAGAGTTTTCTTCTGGAGGGTATGATGTAAACGCATATTTTTATATTATATAGATAGATAATAGATCTTTCAGGTTTTATTTTTCAATTCGTTACAGTTTAACCAAATAAATACGACAAAAGAACATGATTTTCGTCAACAATCGAAAAATGCGTAGAACGATTTGATACTTACGACCTACATTGCTAATTAAATCGTTATTTTTCATTAAAAAGTAAGTTAACGGATAACGCATTGCACAGTCATCTCGGAACCAGATGGTTTTTACTGACTTGAATAAGGGGGCTGGTTGAGAGCCGCAAAATCCGATGGGCGCGGTCGGTTTAAGACCGGCCGTTGTAAAGACATGTGAGCGAGGTCTACGTTTAGCAGTGGACGTCTTTTAACTGAGACGAACGAACGAACAGAACAGCAGCGCACGAGTTTTATAAATACTATTATGATAGAAGGTCATTGACTATAATAAATATAATGAATTGGCCTTTTACCGGTCCCGTACTTAAAGGGCCAACGGAGCCCTATTACTAAGTCAACGCCGCCGTCTACCTGTCCGTACGTTTAGACTGATGTAGGTAGATGCCTAAAATTTTCACAGAATATGTTAAAAATAATCCAAAAGTCAACATACAAGAAACATGTTTGCTTATGTTTGCTCTTGCGTAATTTAAAAACGATAATACATACAAGCTTCAGACTTTAAAAGCGATTATACGGTAAGATAAGATAGAAGAACAACTCACGATACCGGTCAAGTTAATTCTGTGGTAGAACGGAACCCCTGTCTCAGCGACCGTTTTTTTTATATTTCAATTTTGTCGAAGTCTAAAAAGTTATAACACAAAAATTGAATTCATTCCAGTACCAAAATATTTTTTTGCAAAACAACACAGAGAATACTGTTTTTATTACTATGATTTATCAACTTTATATCATACAGAGTACCACGTAAAAGACTACGGATAAAAGTGGGTTCGAAGCAATGATCTGAAGTAATTTAATCAAGGGAGAGTTGGGACCAGATAAATGAAGTTCATTACCGATAATGAATATGGCAGCGTCGGACGAATTACTTACCAAATTGATCTCTAATATTAATATTTTTATTGGCATTTTTTATTATTATTACATAAAAAAACCAGTGACATATCTGTATATACCTACCTACTAAGGTACGTATGGCTGCGTTAGTTAGTAAGCGAAAATAACATAATATTAGGCATCATATGTCTCATATTTCCTAAGGGCGCGGTCAGATGGGTGACCTTGGATAGTGTGCTAGTACGTTTATAGCACATTGTCGTCATAGAAGCCGGGCTTGTCGATAGAAGATAGAAAACTGATATAACAATTAACGGATTGAGCTATAAAGTATAAGTAAAGAACATATTATCGTCGTCTCCCGAACTATCTAGTGGTAACTCTAGTTCACTCTTACGACTCATTTTTAATCACAGTTGAACAGATTTTAATATTTCTGCGAACCGAATGAAGCGATCGAAACAAAGTCAACATATCTTCACTAGTTTACTATCTTCTGTTAAATAGGTCAACTATAAGTATGACTTGCATCAGTGGACATAAAGGTGCAAAAAGATCCATCAATGGATTTTAGTAGACTGAGGGTCTGAGAGCGAGAAGGTCGCTTAACTACTAACTCTAGTTTTACAAGCTGGTCTGGAATCTCAAGTGTTTATTATGTTAACTGAAAACTTCTAGTAAATCAAATGGCAGTTTAATCTTGTGCTATTTAATATCTGCTAGCTAATAGTTTGGAGCTCTTAGTCCGACCGCATCCTAAGTGACCCAGCGAACGTTTAATCCCTTTAGCCCTATGTTTTAACAAATAAATGCCTATATGGATTAGTTTTTCCCGCGACTTCGCACATGTAAAGAATTTAAGAAATTAAAAGTAACATATAATACTCTCTTTACTCATTCATCAAAAGCAATTCCGTCAGCCTGTTCAGCTGAAGCAAAGCTAAGCCTGGACAAGCAAGCAAACATAAAAAAAATCGAGGTGGGTAGTATCCGGGCTATAGCCACTAGTTTTTTTGTTAATGCAATGATTTTTAAGTAGGTTTTTTTGTTTTTTTCACCACTAAGGTGGCAATCTAGCACACGGTCCACCTGATGGTAAGCGGTCACCGTGGCCTATGAACGCTTGTAACACCAGGGGTATCACTCGTGCGTTGCCGACCCCTCAAAAATCCAATAACTTCTTTCTTGAAGAACCCCATACTGCAGTCCTTAGAGAAAACCTTGGCAGGGAGCAGGTTTGTTAAGAAACAACGAACTGATCGACTTAGAAGGCCTATGTTGAATCACTTATATTCGTCAAGTCTTCTGAATTGTCCACGTCCTTTGGAAATTCATTCGAATCGTTTGAAACCGGTATGATCGATTGAATTATTTTTTTTACTTGATAAAGCTTAGACTTTGATCTGTCAAATGCAGTTTATTTTTTTATTTATTTTTAAGAGTGTTGATCAAGGAGCTTATATATGGATGATGCTGGTGCGAGTTGTACTGAACCCCTTCCGAACGCGGTGCCTTATTTTTACAGCATACTTCCGCAGTCTATAATGTCATTGAGTAACTATTATGTTTTTTCTAACTTAGCTGAATCTAGTAACAGATTGTTATGTTCATAAATAAGTCAAAGATCTAAGCAAATCTTTTTTTTTTCTGTTAACTTTATATGTTCTTTAACCCAAAGCACAAAAATATTATAACGCTGAACTGTGTTGTAAGATTTTTCAAGGTTCTGGTGTTCTGGAGTAGAAAAGGATACTTAAAAATATAATTTTTGGCAAATGTTAAAAATTCAGAGATTTTATTTAACACGATATTTTAAGAACTCTTAAATTATGAGATGAGATATTACAAAGTATATGTGTTAGCCATATCAAAGAGATATTTCAACCTGTCAACAGTTGACAAAAAGTTTATCTTTGAAAGCATTATTTAAAACTAATAAAAAAATCGATGTTTGTATGTTTGTTAGAGTGTAAGTCTGTATATTTTTGCGTAGTCTAATGTGACTATGGATATATTTATGAGTGTTTTGTATCGGTTTGCTATATTTTTGAACTTTTTGATGCAGATGTATATTTTGTTAAGTTGCTTCTAATTCATAATACGAGGAAGATCAATGAAAGAACTATAACATAAAAAGTTTGTTTAAAAACTATTGTAGCCAGAATAATCTATAGTAAAGTAATTTGTTCAGTCCTTGTCCAAAATATGCATCTTATGATAAAATAACTATTCCCAAGTGCGAAGATCTATATCGAATTATAAGCGGCTGTGTAGAGATCTGATCGCAAATGTAGATAAAGAGTCAGTAATGAAGAAAAAGGGCGATGATTCTCAATTCGGACATGTTAAGTATTGTTTGTTTCACTTATAACATTCCATAATGTTGCGTTATGGCAGAATTCTAGTTGATAAGTGCTTGTGCAATTTGTGTTAGGTGCTGATTTGAATATTTTCGAAAGAATGGTGCTCGACGTATTCAATTGTTTGGTAATTTAAGTATTAGAATTGGAAATTTTTGCATGATGCGCGAACAAACGTGCTGTTTGCTTTTAGGGTTTCATCGAAAAAACGTCGTGTTTTTTGTCCGTCCGTTCATCCACTTTTGCTTTTTCCATCATATCTGATGATTTTTGAAATTTACATGCACGTGTTTTATGCAAACTATTACAATGAAATTAGAATAAAAAAATTAAGAGCTTTTCATACATTAATTGAAGGATATTTTCCAGTGAGTTTTTCTCTCAAATGTTTATTGCAGATATTGCTCCTGAAGTTCTCTCCCCCCCTCCCAGCTCCCCGCCAGCTCTAACTCTTTAAACATTTTTTATACAATAACCGTTTTTTAAGTAATTTAAAATTTATTTATATCTCGTCAAGCTCATATATGATGGCTGTTTTTCTTTTAATATGACATAAGAAGTTATATACATCAATAAAACAGTTGAGTTTCTTGCCAATTCTTCTGAATATTATAATGATTATGAACCGGTGAAAAAAAAGAGTTCACGATTCGAAAGTTATTGTTATACCATAAAATAATCCCTCTGAAAATCAATTTCAAAAGAAAAAACTTAAACTAAACTTCAATTCCTCAAGTTGTGCATAAGAGTGAAGTTACTATTTCTGCTCACAAAGAGCAGGTAACTTAGTGAGATTGCTTCCGTTAAGCTAGTCTATCCAATTCTTTGACTACACTGCCGTCTTCCCTCTTGAGAAAAATTTAAGTTAGATTTTCGTAATGAGTCTTACGCAATACGAAATGTTTGATTTTTTCGTTCGTTAATTTTAAAGTTCCGTAGTCAAACAAAAAACCCTTATATGTTCATAGCTTAATCGGGTCTGTGTCCGTCTATCCGTCTGTTCGTATGTCACAATTTAAATTTCGTGTTGACAAAAAACTGAGGAAATAGAAAAATCTTCGTCAAATGTAAAAAGATTAAGAAATATTTTTAATGACACTTACTCGTCAGCAGTGTCATTACGTACAGGCAAAGCAGATGCTAAGACCTTAATTACTCCCACGGTCTTTTTCTTTGTAAATGTTACTTTTTCTCTAAGCAAAGCGCGCTTTCATAGAATTCCAAAAAAATTTAATTTATAATTTCTCTAGATAAAGATATCTTCAGTAAACCATCTGGCGTTGTTTTCTCTAATTCTATTCCCGCCATTTCAATTGTGTTTTGGTGGGTTTATTCATTTATTTACCTTATATTGTTGTGATGAAAAACATTGTAACACGGGTGGTACGGAAATTACATACTTTTACTTACTTACTTAAAGCTTTTGGCCTTTGTTCTTGGCCTTCTAAATAGCCTCTCGTTAATAATTTTCTCCTTACCACCCTTAAAATAAAATCTACTATTCATACATTTTAATGAACCTATTTAATCATATCTTATTACCATTAATCTACTTATAGCTGGAAAAGACTCCCTCGCAGCCTAGTTGGTAGGGTGACCGGCTGCTGTGTAGAGGGTGTGGGTTCGATTCCAGCACTAGACAAAAATTTATGTGACAAACATTTTGGCACATCCTAAATCACCAAAATTGAAACAAGTGTGTGTGTAAGTAAGTGCAGAGCAAAACTATTAATAAGTACCTATGTGTTAGCACATTACAAACTATTATAACACATACATTCAAAAATGTTCTTTTATTTAGACTACACAGTCTCATAAAATACAGTGGGCGTGGTGCCAAGATTTAGTAGACAGTGTACACTAAATTGTAGCTTAGCGAAAACCACTAACTGAAATTAATTCCAAAACAATAAGCTCAAATTAAAGTTAACGTTCTGAAGTTCTGCATCAATAAGTACAAAGCGTAACTTGTGGGACCGCATCCGCCCGACTTCGTCACAGACAGACTGCCTCACCCACTTAGTTTCCTGCTGCACCGGCTCCAGTCCTTCAAACTTGAGAGATATTTATGTGATTCTATTCAAAGTTAGAGTAACAAAAGTTCAACTTATTATAATAAAGTAAGTTACCAATATGTGGTGATAGTTCGATTTTCGCTGAGAACAGTCGTATCACTCGCAACCGCGTGTTAACACATCACATCACAGCCGTCGCGCAGGCCGAGCCGCGATGACCTAGATATTCATTGCGTAAGGCATGCCTACTGACGACAAATCATATTGTTAAGGTGACGTTATTACACGCCTTAACAATGGATACAACTTCTAAAGTGAACAGCATAATGCTTAAAACAGAAATAGAGCGTATGCTATACAAAGTTACGAAAATGAACATATGCGCTAAAAGGAAGAAAAACAAGAACGGGAAAAACTGCAAAGTCTGGTATAGCACGGACGCGAAGCACAAATAATTTCGTACATTGGCCTTTTACTTTTTAGCCTGTGTCAGTTGTCAAATTGTAGTAATTTCTGATGACAGCGGTCAGTCATCGCATCTATGCGAGCGCGACGGCAAATAATTATGCGCGTGCAACAGAGACAAATAGAGACCGGTCATTGGACGAAATTCTTCCTGCTTTGTATCCGTGCTATAGATGACTTTAAAAGTAAATTAGAAATTCTTAAGGAAATTAAAAATAACATAACCTCAAAAAACATAACCAAGGACCTTATCCCAGATCATCAGTTCAGGGAAAAGCACTCTACAATAGACCAAGTTCACAGAATCACAAACATGATTTAAAAAACTCTTGAGGAATAACATGTCTGTTCCACTGTCTTTTAAGACAAAGCACAGGCATTTGATAAGGTAAGGCAATAAGGCTATATACCTAAACTAAGATAAATGCAGCCCAAATTATATACAAAAATTCTAGAATCGTAATTATCAGAGTTTTTAGAATAAGGCAAAAAAGTACATACTCTGACATTGCAACAAGGAAGTGTACTAGGTCCGGTCCTGTACCGTTTGTACACCAGTGACATCCCTAAATTAGAAAACATCACAATCGCGATCTTAGCTGACGACACTGCTATAATGGCGGTTGGAAACTCTCGTGCAGAAGCAGCCGAGAAGGTCCAAGGAGCGGATAATAAAATCCATGAACGGACAATAATAAAATGGAACATAAAGTTAAATAAATTAATTAAAATCGATACATATAAACTTCAGAAACAAATAAAGATGAGTACTGTCCAGTATTTATTAACAAGATCCTATATGAAAAAAACAACGAAGTATTTAGGCATGACTCTTGACTCGAAGCTACGCTGGAAAGCGGACGTTAAGAAGAAAAAATATGAATTAGAAGTACGGTACAAAAGGATGTATTGACTACTTGGAAGACATTCTACTCTGGCCGTACACAACAAAATATTATTATAAAAACAAGTCCTAAAGCCAGTATGACCTATGGTATATAGCTATGGGATGATACCAAAAAGAGAAACATACTAATCATCTAAAGATTTCAAAATAAGGTTCTCAGGTGTATAGTTCATGCACCATAGTACATAAAAAACGATGATCGACACCGGGACCTTAATGTAGAATTTGTCGACATTATTATCAAAAAGTATGCAGAAGACCACGAGCAGAGACTTCATCATCATATGAACGTCGAGGCAATTCAGTTCCTCGACAACACGGACTCAAAAAAGAATTAAAACTTTTGAGTCAGTGTAGTGTTATCAATAGTGTAATGTAGTGAAAAACTAGTACTACCAATGTAGAACACAAGGACAAAGTGTCTTTCCTTTAACTAGAGACTGTAAGAAAAGTGCCGTTGGACATATTCTCAGATATAAATACTCTTCTATATGAATTAAAATATAAAATAGGTCAGAAACAAATTGCTCATTAGCCTACTATACTAGATTATATTAATATTGGGGTACAATGTTTCAATATTATAAACTAGGAATAACAAAAAAAAATGTAGTGGTTAAGAGGTACCTATAGAGCAGCTAACTCACGCCGCCATTAGATAGATATGCTAGCTGGGCTGATAGACGTTGCTATGCCCTTTACGTTGTTTTATAGAAGGCAGTGACATCTCGTGCCAAGTTACAACAAAGGGAACAAGAAAAACTTTCTCCATGAACAAACACTCAAATGTGCTATCTTAGTCCAACTTTCATGATGATCGTTCAAACGGTATCTGAGTTTATCGATCTTATGTTATATCTATACATAATGAAATATATATTTTTATATATTACAAACTGGCCAGTAAAGTTGATGTACTGCAGCGCCCTCTAGTGGTGAGCTAAGGCAAAATTGACAACAAAAAAACCCTTTTCCGTAATTAATAACTTCGATGTGCTCAACTTTATGCCATCGATCGATGCCAACATCCATTTTTATATAAGCCAAGGGCAAGAAGTAGCTTATAAATATTATCGTAGAACAACTGAATATATAGTTACCACAAACTTTTAGCAGCCGCAAGCGATTCGTTTGCGGCTCGTTGCGAAATGAACATTATTACGTAGGTGTATGTACTTCATTACTAGGTTATCGGGGCGCTAGGAAGCTACTTACTAAAATGCAAAAATATCGGCCAAGTGCGAGTCGGTCTCGCGCACGAAGGGTTCCGAACCATTATCTATAAAAACGACAAAAAAATCACGTTTCTTGTATGGATGCCCCCCTTAAATATTTTTATTATTTTAATTTGATTAATTATTTTTAAAGTGAATGCAAAAACGAGCAAAAAATCACGTATGTTGTATCGGAGCTCCCTTAAATATTTTTTCGGTTTTTTAGTATTTTTTGTTATAGCGGCAACAGACTTTTACTTCTGTGAAAATTTCAACCGTCTAACTATCACGGTTCATGAGATACAGCCTGGTGACAGACGGACGGACGGACGGAGTCTTAGTAAAAGGGTCCCGTTTTTTACTCTTTGGGTACAGAACCCTTAAACCACTTAATTGTTCAAGCAATGTACCTACGAAAAATACTACACATCGTCGATGACAATTTTAACAGCTCTATATACTCGATTTTGCCAGCGGCTCCGTCCACCCTAATTCTAGTTATCGTCATAGCATTCTCACGGCAACAACTTAATTATGCTTAAAAAGTTTGCTATAGTAAGTTATAGCTGCAGCTATAGTTAGTTCAATTAGTTATTCCCGTGGGAACTTTTGAATTTTTCTGGATAAAAAGTAGCCTGTGTCCTACTCCAGTTCCAGGACCTAACTTATATGTGTGCCAAGTTTTATCCCGATCCGTCCAGTGGTAGAAGCGTGATTGAGTAACAAACATCCAAACTTTGACGTTTATAATATTAGTAGGATAGGATTGTACATGAATTACATGTTAAAAAAATATAGTTGTAATTTTAGATGCTAAAATATACTCTGGTTTTTGTAAATAACAGCTCAGTCCTTGTTATGGATGTAATAAAATTTCATTAGGATAAACATTTAGAGCAAAGCAGTAAATACTGTTTTATTAACTATGTATTATTATAGAAATGCTACGGAAAAGACTATGGATGAAAGTGCGTTCGAAGCAATGATCTGAAGTAATTTAATCAAGGGAGAGTCGAGACCAGATAAATGAAGTTCATTACCGATAATGAATATGGCAGAGTCGGACGAATTACTTACCAAATTGAGGCCGCAAGACAAAGACAGAATGTCATTACGAGATGACATTCTGTCTCAGCATTAAACTTTTATTTTTTGGAAATGGTAGTATTATGCTAGCTAGGTAATGTTATGTATTATGTCTGTATGCTAGATTATGTTATGTATAGTGTCTGTATGCTAGATTATGTTATGTATAATGTCCGTATGCTAGGTTATGTCATGTATCATATCCGTGTAGGTATGCATGCTGGGTTATGTTATGTATTATGTCTGTATGCTAGATTATGTTATGTATTATGTCCGTGTAGGTATGTATGCTAGGTTATGTTATGTTTTATGTCTGTATGCTAGATTATGTTATGTTTAATGTCTGTTTGCTAGATTATGTTATGTATTATGTCCATGTAGGTATATATGCTAGGTTATGTTATGTATTCTTTGCTACGAAAATATTTATTTACATTCATGATGTAGCCATAGATGTGGGATTATGATGTGTTTTCTTCTAAGTCTATAAACTATAAGAAGTTAAAAATGAAAAAAAGATTATTTCTATGTAAATTATATTTAAAATTTATTGTCTTAACTATATGAAGATTTGTATATTTATAAGATTGATGTACTAGGACTATATAAGTCCCTAGAAGTAGTATTTGTGCATTCGTGACGAGCGATGTAGTCAGGATTTTCACTGGCCAGATTTGTGCCTTGATAGCTCAATTGGTAGATTACTTACACGGATTGTAAGGTTTGTTGCAGGTTTGAGTCCTGGCTTAAGGTTAATCTTTTGACTGCATCTTTGCTATGAAATTATTTATTTACATTGATCGTATGTATGTCAAGATGTATACGTACAATATCTATCATCTACGAATGTTTATTCACAAACATTTTTTCTTATTATCTTCTTTCCTTCATCGTATTATGGCCTTTTAAGTGATTAATTCTAAATGAAAAGGGCTCAAACAAAAACAAAAAAAAAGCAATTTTCATAAATTTAACGTCAAAAAGGGCGGATTTTTATATAAATTTCCAATCCTTTATTTCCCTAAAGGATAAATTGTCAAAATCCTTACTGAAGGGATTTCCTAGTAATAAACAAAGGAAAAAGACATCACACCACCACCACCATTACCAATAATACTGTTAGAGTAATAATAATGATAACGGTAAATAAATAATGATATTTCTGAACACATCGGGACCCAAATTAAGCACGGCCTGTATCTACTATGGATACGAAGGCCTCTTCATCAGCCACCTCAGTCTTACGTGGCAGGAGGTGAGCTCATCTCCGTAACACACCCACTTTTTAGAATCCGGATCTTCTTCCATACATTTCGCCACCGACAACACGAGACCCCAAACACCCCAGACACAGCTATTTTACATTGCTAACATAAGGGAAACTCAAGACAAAATCAAATTCAAATCAAATTATTTTTATTCAAATGGGTTTCTAGACCACTGGTTTATTGCCAGCAGCTACTATTTATACTCTTTGGAAAACTACAAACGAAACATAATAGTAGATCAACTAATAAATATATATATATATATATATATATTGTATTGAAACTGTTAACATACAAGCTTTACAAGTAGATCAACTAATAAATATATATATATATATATATATATATATATATATATTGTATTGAAACTGTTAACATACAAGCTTTACAGTGTAAATAGTTAAATCCATACTAATATTATAACATATTTACGAAAGTAACTCTATCTGTCTGCTACCTCGTCACGATTAAACTTATTTAGATCTGAACCGATTTAGATGAAATATGATATGTTAATAGTTTGAGTCCCGGGGAAGGGCATAAGATTTTATCCCGAAAAATTCAAAAGTTCCCGTGGGAATAACTTAAACGAACTATAGCTTGCTATAGCAAACGTCATTAATATAATTAAGGGGTTTGGTGGCGCCAAGAGCATTCCTGTACAGAAGATTTCTACACATCGGATACAGCCAATGCTTGCTACGCATCGTGATCCCGTACCTGGAACAGATTCCCCTAACAGTTTCTTACTGGAAGAGCATCATCAAGTGACCTGAACCTACGTCTTTTTGATTACATCATTATTATACGCGAAAGTTGTTGGCTGCCCGCCCGCTCCTGCCTTAATTTTTTTCCAGCATGGATAGGCTAATTACACGCCCATCCAGGGTTAACCGGGTGGAGCCGCTGACAAAATCTAGTTTTAAATAAAATCAAAAATAAATTAATATTAATATTGTCTATTGTTGCATGTTACGCTTTTAAACTCCTCTTAGGGATTATTTCCTTAACAATGATACATTGCGATGTTGTGGCAGTTGACAGAGGCCTGACACCGCTCTCCTTGGCGAATGAGAACTGGCACAAACTCGCGGTACTGAGCACCAAGGACCGCAGTGATGTATATATATGTATATGTATGGAAGAATAAGTAGCTGCACATGAGGTTCTATCGCGCCTTAACAAGGCCTGATGTGGACCTACTCGCTTCAGTGAACTGGCTACGTTTCGGAGACCACTTTGGAGAAACCGAGGGTTTTGCCTGTGCAATTGCAGACGAGGTAATGATGACCAACAATTATCGGAAATATATCCTGAAGGACGGTACGGTCGACATTTGTCGAGCACGCCGCCGTCCCGGAGAGTCACTCAGGCATATCATTTCTGTTTGTTCTCATCTTACTAACGGCGAGTATTTGCATAGGCACAACCAAGTGGCCAGGATCATTCATCAGCAACTTGCGCTTCAGTATGGATTTGTTGAATCTGAGTGCCATACTATCGTCGATTATGTCGTGCATTGCTTTACTGGGACCGCTCTATTATCACGGACAGGAATATTGTTTGCACTAAGCCTGTCATCGTGTTGGTCGACCGATCCCAGCGCAAGGCAATGCTCGTCGATATCACAATACCGCATGACGAGAACCTCGTGAAGGTGGAAAAGGAAAAGCTTAGCAAGTACCTTGATCTGGCTCACGAGGTAACCGCCATGTGGGATGTTGATTCGACGATCATTCCCGATGGTCGTTTCGGCAACGACTTGATAGCGAAGAGCCTCGACCAAAACCTAAAGAAGCTCTCGCTGGAAGGTTATCTCAAGGGTAGGATGCAGAAGGCAGTGATCCTGGACACAGCACGTATTGTCAGGAGGTTCCTTAGTCTGCAGCATTGGCCATCGGTAGTTTGGGCCTTGCCCCGCTGCCGGCGTCACTCTAGTTTTTAAGTGTTTTATAATATATATATATATTTTTTTTTACTATATTGTATAAAACTTTAAATTAAGAATGGAAATGAATAAGGAGAATAAAAATAATATGTATTCTTTTCCTTAATCAATTGTTTTACTAAAAAAAACTGAAATCTACTTAATATGTACCTTAATTTAATTTACATTTCCGTAAGAAACACCACGACTAAAAGTAATTTACCTACCTTAACGTAACTTTTGCCTACTTTGCATTTCTGCTTAACCAAAAGACATTTACTAAGTTAAGCCGTAACGGGAAGCAGATTGTTATGTAAATAACTTTAAGCTTAAGTAATCGTACTTGACCAAACCAGATAAGCCTTGTTTCTCCTGAATAAACTTAACATTCGGAAAATTCTGCTTAATATTTATTAATCAAATAAAATTAGATATAATGTAAAGTAAATAAAACATTAAAAAATGATTGCCTTTGGAGTTGCTGAAAGAGTTTGGAGAAACTACCAGATGCTTAAGGCTCCATTGCTAGCGTAAATAAATGTCTACTTCAGAAAGGAAGTAGCCCAGAAATATTCGTCTATCGGAAACGATGTAGGTAGGAAATACTTATAGCAACACTGAAGGCAGCCACAGTAGTCAGTCATTGAATGGATAACTGCCTTGTGTCACATTTTTCAGGCCTACTTTGTGCTTAAGAGACCATAAAGCTCTTGCCGTATGACAGCAGTCGTTGAGCCAAGTCCTGAGGCTTGATAGGTGGCCTATATAATTTCTGCCAGTCTAGTATCTACTAGATTTGATCTGGGCCAGCACGGTGGTTTACGGCCTTAGTCTTTTTTCTATAACGAGAGGCCTGTGCCTCTGTAGTGGGTATTAACAACTGATGGGAGACCAACACAGTCACCCTGATTAGTATTACTGCTTATTTACTCTGCTTGGTCACAGCAACTTAAGGTATGTAACTGTATTTATCAGTATATCTGATCTATCTATACGTTGTTGATTTGATATCACTTCAGAATTTAACATGCCACCTTTTTCTGAAATAGCCTTTAATTCCACACCACGCATATCCTTTATCTGCGGGCTGTTTTGTGTGGGATGTAATCAGTGCGAAAAAAAATTGTACAAACTGCTTATTAAATAAATCACTAATATTTCATAGATGTACTTGCTTTTTTCTCCTTTGACAAAATATAGCACATTTTTATGTGATATCAATTACTTTCACCTTAAGGATAACACACAAGTAAATAGATTATGATAGGCTACAATTGTTATATTTTAAATAACAGAGAAGTTTAAACGCTTAAGCCAATTTTTTTGCTAATTGAAATATACGATATAATATATACAATATACAAATGTACATTGTTGAATCAAAATAAATATGATAAATGACACGATTGAACACCTATTGTTCGACTGAAAGCTCCGATCGCCTTGTTTTGTGTTTTGTGTACAAAGAGACGGTTCGATTCCGAGCTAATACGATTTCAAATTGTTTGAAAGCATTTTGGTAAAAGATTTTCTAAAACCCAAGCTTTGTTGTTAAAGATTTGTGTTGTCAATTGAATTCCTAACTTAATATTAGATACTGGCTTGTTTTGCATTTACTAGAATTTATGTAAATCGTTATTTAGCGACTACGCAGTTTTGATTTATTTGTTAATGCCAAAATATGTGACAAAAATCAGTCTGTCAGTCTGCTTGTATGTCTGTCAAGACCCTTTTTCCCAGGAACACATAAAGGCATAAAGTTAAAATTAAGTAAAAAAATTAAGCTTCTAAGTCAACGCAATAAAAACATACGGCTGAAATACGGACATTTTTGTCCGAAAAACAAATTAAAACCTATTGGGTAGGTACATCCCGTTTTCCTAGAATCATGAAATCATAAAGAACATGAAGCAAGGTCTTCTATCACAAATATAGGAAAAATCTGAAATTGTAGTTATAAAACATTACAAAAAAGTTTGTCAGTCTGGCAAAACCCTTCTACTCGAGAATGCGTAAAGTTATCAAGTTGAAATTAATATCCAATACTAACGTCTACGGTTACTTAAAGTTGTATAAAAATTAAGTTTCTAAGTAAAAGCAATAAAAATACATGCCCAAAATGCAGTCATTTTTGTCACATATTGTGACACAAATAGATCAAATCTATGGGGTACTTCCCGTTGACCTAGAATCATGAAATTTGGAAATAGCTGTTCAACTTTTCCCACAGTCTCTAGCTAAGGGGAAGACACTTTATTCTTGTGATAGGACACAACAAACGTTTACGGAGGATCATTTTGTCTGGTCTAATTTGCATACTTCGGATATTATTTTTGCCTTAAGAGGTTGATATAGGCCAGAAAGCTAATTTGTGTAATACTAACGATGTACATGTAAATGTACTAAAAATCATCACATCATGTCATATAAATTATTATGTGATATACGTTATTTAAGCCTTAATTTTTTTTGTTTGGACTTTTACGTTTTTATTGTTTTACAGTCGCATTTTTGTAACCACTTAGTGTTAATGCACTAGATAAGAAGCGATTCTAATTAATTATTTTAACAACTTTCATTACAAGCACGCTTTAAACTATTGCACAAGTGTTGAAACAATGGTCACTTCCACATTTTTTATTGCATTAAATTCAATAAATAAAAAATCATTCAATAAGGTGCACTAGACAAAAGCAAGTTATAAAACACATATTTTTTTTTAAACATTTAAATACTACAGTTTAGCCACAAAATTTGCACAAAAACAGCGATCTAGCGTATATCTTGTCTTCAATTTTATCAAACCGATCCAGCAATATATACTCATGCTTCAGTAGTGTTTAGTTAGTAGTGCTTAGCTTCAGTAACAAATTTCTTACTTCAGGCAGCAAATCGCTACGGTGTTGTTACTTAGTCAGATGTAAAGCAATTTGTTAATAGAACAGAATTATAGTGGAGCCCGTTAATAATTATAAAAATAAATAAAACCACTTTATTGCACAAAATCAAACATAAAAACAGTATTTAATATACAGGTACAAATAGCGATCTTATCGCTATGGAGCGATCTCTCCCAGATAACCTTTGGGTGAAGGAATTTTAAAAAAAGGGGAAAAGTTCCAGGATAGTGTGTGCGTATATAGGATAGAAATTATACTAGCGATGTTAATATACTAGTTTTTTTTATTTTATTTTTTCACTCCAATGATCAATTATAGGTTTTTTGAATGTTCTCAAGGACTGCGCTCGTTTTATGTCCAAAGGTAATGTATTCCACAACCTGATGGCTTTTACAGTAAATGAGAGATCATACATTTGTGAATTGTGCGTTGGAGTTTTCAACAACAGGTTTGTGGAGTCACGAAGTTAACGAGAACCAATAAAACTGAAGCATTCTTTTAAATATATCGGTGATTTAGGATTGAACAGGACGTTACGAAGAAGAAATAGGACATGAGTATTCCGGCGCAGACGGATTGGGAGCCACTTGAGCTTTGTTCGAAATTCAGATATGTGGTCATACTTTCGCAGACCAAATGTTAATCTAATACATAAGTTTTTCAAGCTGCTCCTCAGTGAGATCAAGATAGCTAGCATCTGCATAGTTGAGAACAGGTAGAAGAAGTGACTGAACAAGAGCAATTTTGGTAGGAATATGTCGAAAATTGCGTAATCTACTTAAAGACTTCGCGGTAGCAAATATTTTCTTACTCACTTCTTTAATCTGTTGACCCCATGATAGAGGTTATTCGTAAGAATACCTAAGCTTCTTAACGGAATCACTGTACGGAACAGGGACTTTATTTACACAGACTGATGGAATTTGTTGCTTATCAATCTTGGAAATTAGTCTTTTACTACCCACGATCATAACTTGTGTTTTATTCGGATTGACAACAAGACCATGTGACCAGGGCCGCGCCGCCCCTGTGTGCAAAGTGTGCGGTGCACACAGGCGCTAAAACAATAGAGGCGCCACCATCGAAATTATTTTTGTTACACTTACACAACAACATATTCATTGTAGTTGAGTATCGATTAGTAAGTAGGTACAATAGGCGCAACATATGCCTTGTCAATAACAAAACATACATTGTGCTTATTGTACGAGTCTCCCAAGATAATATTTTTTGTTTTATTTGTGGTTTACGTTTGTGGTTTAATTTTACATAAATTACGAGCTCGGCGTTAACATCAAAAGAACCGCCGTGAGTTTGTTTGAATGAGATTATGAACGCAACCCGATACGATGCGTGCGACGCAAGCGGGATGGGTTCACGGGGATTACCCAACTTTAAGGAACGAGAGATCTTAAACAATTGAACAATCATTCAATCGATAGTGTGTGCAAGGTGCGCTTTGCAGATTGCGCGGTTGATTGATGAAGATTAAGTTCTAGCACTAAAAACAATATATAGTTTGTGTGTTTATTTTAACGTGTTTTCACGATGAGTGATAATAATCAAGATAAAAAAAAGAAATTATCTAGTTACCAGAATTTAATAAAGAAAAGAAAACAAGAAGAACAATTTAAAAATACAAATAAAATAGAGAAAGAAACCAGTAATTTTATCAACGAAGGTGTTATAAAATCTGGTTCAAAGAACGCTATATGTAGTGGTATGGGCATTTTATGGAATTTTCTGTACAAATAAATATAACTTTAGTCTGTAATGTCAAAATAAAAAAAAAAACATTTTCTTTTTAATTTTTGTCTGTCTTTTTCTTAATCTTCGAATTGCCTGCACCGATTTTGATGTGGCAGATAGATGACGTGACTGTTTTATTTTATACAAGTAATCGCTGCCGGAGGTTATGGGTTCGATTCCCACAAGGTCCTTTGAAAAAAAACCTTTGTGTTTATTTATGTATATGGAATATGTATTTATAAGCAAAAAAAAAATATATTAGTAGTATATCAAATTCAAATTTAAAATGCAAAAGTTGAAACATTAAGATTTGTGAAAAAAAAGAGGCGCTTCATAGGTTTTTGCACCCAGGCGCTGTGGGGGGTCGGCGCGGCCCTGCATGTGACTCACTCCAGTCTACAATATAAGACAGGATCATATTAATGATTGTAATAGCATTTGGCAACTCATTAATAGAAAATTGCGTGTATATCTGAAGATCGTCTGCATAGAGATGGTAGAGTGAAGACTTCTTTAAGAACTTACGACACATGAAACAATGTCAAATATTTCTATAATTGCAACATTCTGTTTTGCTATAGGCCACGCCTCATTACTTAAACCTGGTATCCGAGAATCACCTTCATTTTGTACATGAGTTTCCTAAAATCGCTAACGTGGTTTTAACAGCAAGTTTAAACTGTACGCTGGATCATTTTAAAAGTAAAATTCCATATTGTCGGCACATCAGATTTCAGTTTTAAAATTTGTAAATTCATTCTTTTCTGTGCTGATATTAATTGTGCCCAACCATGTGAACTTCGATGAAAAAAATTCACTACCACTTTAATCTTCTTTATAATATCCGAAATTTGTTCAAAGGCCTCTGATCAATTTCAATTTCAATTCAATTCAAAATTCATTAAGTTTAAAGAGTGAGTAAAACACGCCCAATGTTGCCACTCTGCCAATCTCACAACTGCGAGCAAATAGGCTGTGTTATCTGCCACCACAGCTGTGATTTTATTTGTCAAAAATCATTTATTTAAAAGATTTTTCGCGGTGTGTCTTTCAAGGAAAGAAATACAACCAAGTAAATCCGATCAAAGCTTTATTGGATTAAGAATTCCCACGACTGATATTTTTCACACTTTTGATAACGCTAGTTTTGCCACCGAACACTTATCGTTCGTGTAGCTTTACTAACTTACAAACGTTACTTACAAAATTTTTGTTTGCCAAACGAACGGTTGACGTACACACACTACGATAAAACACACACACACACTACCACAAACAATGAATAATAAACAATAGGCGGTTTGACCGAATAACACAGACATGAAATATTTACAAATTATTTGAATTCCTGGTCTTCAACAATGCTAAATAAGTGATATTATTTATCATAGCGACTAGTTGTTGTTCAATTTCCTTGTTTTTTAGGGTTCCGTACCCAAAGGGTAATTAGCGGAACCCTATTACTAAGACTTCACTGTCCGTCCGTCTGTCACCAGGCTATATCTCATGAACCGTGATAGCTAGACAGTTGAAATATTCACTAAAGATGTATTTCTGTTACTGCTATAACAACAAATACTAAAAAAAATATTTAAGGGGGCACCCATACAACAAACGTAATTTTTTTGCTCGTTTTTGCTCAATATTCATAACGGCAACAGGTAGACGCTTGCAATATTCACAAAACATTTAGTTATATGTTCACTTTAAAAATAAATAATAACATTAAAATAAAACAAATATTTAAGGTGGGCTCCCATACAACAGTGATTGTTTTGCCGTAGTTATAGATAATGGTACGGAACCATTCGTGCGCGAGTCCGACTCGCACTTGGCCGATTTTTTTTTACTTCCCCAGAGCTTTACCAACGATTAAATAGTTATCGGGTTTATGGGTGCGTC
The DNA here is from genome assembly GCA_946406115.1 of Apoda limacodes. Classification (NCBI taxonomy): domain Eukaryota; kingdom Metazoa; phylum Arthropoda; class Insecta; order Lepidoptera; family Limacodidae; genus Apoda; species Apoda limacodes. Next base: position 19,785,086 of record OX291559.1, read on the forward strand.
AGACTCTGGCACTGGCTCCGACTGTGGATAATTAATTAGTTGATTAACAACATTAGCCACTACTGGTGCTTCTGAGTGTCCCCATTAAACTAGCGAATGGAAGTTCGTATGAGACTTTTGCAAATTTTCATGCTAGAGGTCTGAAAATTGATATAGGGACTCCTTGTTATAAATAATTATAAATTACATTTTCAGGATTTTTAGTAGGTATCTCACCCCCCCACCCTTAAAATTGGGGGATGTAAGTTTTCATGGCTTTTCCCATACAAACTTAATTTCATGCTCTAAGATGTAAAAATAATATTGGTAAACAGTCTTATTACAAATAAAAAAATACGTGTTTCAAGTTTTAAAAAAAAATTATCTCTCAACCCCTAAGGGGATGAAAGTGTACATACGGCCTTCGTCAGGTTTAAGAATTATACGATTAATTAAACTATACTTAGTTCTTCGTTAATAATCAAAATGTGATGACAAGTGTTTCCAAAATAAAACTCCTATAGTGATGGGAAATCACAATGAGATAAATTAAACAAAGATAGAGACTGGGCTATGAAAAATGGCACCTCTTATGTCCAAGAAATACACCCCAAAAAAAGAAAGAAAGATAAAATGTACAAAATAAAAAAATATTGTCGTGAGCAACTTACAAAAAAAAGTGAAATCCCACCAAAAACATATTCATGTAAAATGTTGCCAAGACGAACCCATATTGCTCGCATTGTCATAAATTTCAATTTCAAACTTTGCAATGATATCCCTAACATATATAGCAGCAGGGATATAAAAAAAATTTGTGTTTTGGTAAGTTTATTTATGTAGAAATCGTCACTATTCATTTACAGTTCGAACTTGCAAAACAAAACCATAACTTGCAATTTAAATGAACAACGCCACCTATTGACGACGTGTAGAACTAAATCTTTATTAAAAATTTTATAAATATTTTTTTTTGGAATAACCTATTGGAGAAGAATATACACATACAACTTAAAAAACGTCAAGTGTGAGTAAGATTAGTGCACTAAAATCTAAATCTAATGAATATAAAATTCAAAGATTGTACAAAAAGACTAAAAAAATGTAAAATATATAGCTAAAAGTACATAATTCCAACCGAGTATCCCACGACAACTCTCTTCTTTTTGTACAAAACCCCTTTCGTGGTTCTTCCGAGTCTTCCAATCAATACAAACATCGCCTGTCGTGAATCTTCTATAGGGTACATGTGTATACATTTTGTGCGACATTTAGAATATGTCGGTTTCCGAGTACAAGGTGATCATGGACTTGGTCAGATGACACGCTTGGTAGTCAAACATCGGGTTTTTCTTATATACCACTAAGGTGGCAAACAATCTTGCAGTGCGCCTGATGGTAAGCGGTCACCGTAGCCTATGGACGCTTGCAACACCTGGGACATCACTTGCGCGAATCCGACCCTTCAAAAATCTAATAACTTCTTTCTTAAAGAACCCCGTATTGTAGTCCTAAAAGAAAACCTTGGCACATTAAAACATGAGGGTGTCCAAAAATCTCATACTATTTTTTTTAACAAAAGTTGCAATTATTATTTAACTGTTCATTAGGAAATTAAAAAACCTGTCAGGTGGAAGTTAGATCCGCACACCCAGGGTACTAAATAATTTTTTTTCATTTGTAGGGTTAAGTAGTCCGTCCGCGACCATACAGCCATAGTGGAAGGAGTACGCAAAAATAGCCGCAAATCGATGTAGAGTATATATAGCCTAGATTATTTTGAACCGCAGTCCGTAAAAAAAATCCCTTAGGGAGGGAATTACCACATCACCAATTTTGTGTTTTGAATTTGATATACTAAAACTGAAATCGAAGAATTTTTCGACTTATATATATATGCCACGCTTTTCTCTTCTCACTTTTTTCTGACGATGACTCATTTTCATACACTTTTGCTTCTGCCGCCGCTGTCGTCCTCTTGTCGTATAATGGAAAATCAACTTATGAAGAAGCAGAAGGCTTTTTTTTGCAGACTAAATATTCTCGCGATACGGAGCGGGTCGTCAGTTTTTACTGAAAAACAAGTGTATATCCGTGAGTCCAAGAGGATACCACTGAAAATCAGCACCTTAGTGACATAAGTCATCATAGCAAATGCTGAGTGGCTCAGATTTGGCATCGTGCTACAAGGCAAGCTACGTTTACATTTCCTTTTCGCATTTATATGCTTAATTATTATATATGTTAGATTAGTTTTTCAATATGTATTTTTTTTTCTTTTATTTCTTCTTTTTTTTTTTTCGCCAGCTATTTTCGTTCGTATATCTGTAATGCCAATAAAGTGATGTCTACGTCTAAGTTTTAAAGAGAGTATTAGTTTTTTGGCATAAAATATACTAGTCCAGGAGGAATCGGCGCATGAGTACCGAAAACTATTCGACCTCAATTTTTTTATGCGATCCTCTTCAAATTGCCCTTCTAAGGATATAAATGCATGTTGCCATAAATGCAAAAATTACTATGATAATAACAAAAAAGTAATATAAACTAATAAAAAAGTAATTTTAATTACATGTTTCGATTTATGTTTAAATAACTTTTGAAAAATTGATTTCAGAAAAAATTTTATTAAAAACAAATTGTAGACAATTTAATAATTAATAACATTGCTCTCTTTAACAATCTTGACAAAGTTGATAGTTTTTAAGATAAATGATAAATAATGATTCGAGACACAGAGAGGCCGACGCAACGCGTGAGTCAGAGAGAGACAGCGATACTTAGAGGTAAGCGACGCATACTTGCGAGCGCGCGGAATTAACAATTAAAAAAAAGATATAAACAATGAAATTCTTTAAAATCTCTTTTAACAATATTATTAACAATTGTATAAAGAATTAAAAAAAAATATTACTTAGACATTATGTTTTTTTTTTAATATATTTTTCATGGGTCGAAAGTACCCAAATTTGAGATTTTTCGTATCTTTAAAAATTCATATCTTTAAAAATATTAACTTTATCGTCAAAAGTCATAGGACCTTTTTTATTGGTATTTCAATAAAGAATATGAAAAAAATTTGTTCGGTTGAAAAATAACAATTCTTTGCAATTGTTTAAACAATTTCGGTTTAAACAATATGGCACCGGGTTGCGCCATGGCAACATGCATTTATATCATTAGAAGGGCAATTTGAAGAGGATCGCATAAAAAATTGAGGTCGAATAGTTTTCGGTACTCATGCGCCGATTCCTCCTGGACTATACATGCTTGATTCCTGCATTTTATTGTAAAGCATCTAAATATGCTGAAAAGAAAGCATATAGGTATAGCATATACAAGCTTTTTACTTGAGTTAGGCTGTTGACTCGCAACTACGGTGGCTAAATATGGTCAACGGGCAATGAAAGAAATTCTGGAGCGAGGAGCTAAAACCCTTCAGGGGGCATTGGAAGCAGATTTAAAATATGTATTGCATTGTGCTCCTATCGAAGTAGTTTTAGGATTGATAGTGTGGCGGTGATGAGCTCACCACCCACTAAAAGATTGTTCAAAATGATACCCACGGCTACTTTCTACCATAGCACCGCTCACCATCGGCGGGGAATTCATCCTCACACCTAAAAACCTAAATGGTTACGTACAGTGCGGTTTAAGACAAACTATCTCGCGCGAACGCTAAGGTTGAGGAATGAACTCCTTGCCAAGGTTTTTTCTAAGGACTACAGTATGGGGTTCTTCAAGAAAGACATTATTAGATTTTTGAAGAGTTGGCAACGCGCGAGTGATGCACCAAGTGTTGCAAGCGTCCATCGCCGCTTACCATCAGGCGGACCGCAAGCTTGTTTGCTTAAAAAAACGGGGTAATTGAACTCCTAAATCCCCTGGATATATCTATGTTCCCGACTAATTAAACCCTACTTGAAACCCAAGCCAAGCCGCTACCTTCATGAGCAGAAAGTACCTGCCTGACTGCACAGTGAAGTACCTACTCACTGTTATATGTCAACGGAAACAATATTGTCTGTCTTTTTTTGCACAATTTAATTTAATTTGGTTAGTAACTTATAGTAATTAAACTCAATATCACATGCGCAATTCGATTTCATTTTACGTCATGCAACCTAAGTAGACCTTGTTTTAAATTTCAATTGTCAAATATATCGATACACTATTAGAGACAATAATGTTAAATAATGTTACCAACTGTCTGATCAAAGTTGTCAAAAATTTACTCCTAGTAATAGCAAGAAAACCAAATTTTTAAAATTAAGTACATCGAGGTCTTCGCCTTACTGTCTCAATATAAATTAGATAATATAATTTATGTTCATAAAAATATTGATTGCTTTAAAAATAATAGCGATATTCATATATATTTATTAATACCTTTAAACGAGCAATTCTTGTATATATGTATATATATATAATCTGAATCTCGGAAACGGCTACTACGATATTCATGAAATTAAGTATACAGCGGGTTTTGGGGACAATAAATCGATCTAGCTTGGTTTCATTTTTAGAAAACGTCGTTTAATCCGTGTTTTCAGGCAATGATAAAGTTTAAAGTATGACTCTTCCTGACATCTACTGGCGAGTAGTAATAGGCAACAGTAAAGCTATTTGACAATAGGTGGCATTATTAAGCAACGCTTAAGCTACTTGACAATAGATGGCGTTTAAAAAAACATCTTCAGTTGAAGATGTGTAGTTTCGAGATAATTTGCAAAACAAGGTGAAGCTGGCATCCAAAGCAGTACTTCACCTCGGGGCAAAGGTTGTTGCTTAACAAGCACCAAGCCCTTCCCCGTATGGAGTACTGCTGCCATCTCTGGGCAAGTGCATCCGGATACCAGCTTGGCCCTTTTAATTCGGTTCAACGGCAGGCCACGAGAACCATCGACGATCCCAAACTCACAAGCCGTATCGAGTCCTTAAGTCTGCTCAAGAATCTATCGTATACTGTATGACACAAAATTGAGGTAATAAGTTTGCTTGCCTTTGCCTTGCTTAACTTGGCTTGTCGTTTTCGATACACGAATGCGATGGAAATAAGTAACAAGTCTTTGTTTTACTCCTTAGTTTTTAATATTCCTTTTAATTTATTTTTTTGGTTTTGCGTTTGTTATTTAAAATTATGCTATTTTCTTGAAGGTTTTTATAATCAAAACTTGTACTAATGTTGTAAAGTTTATTTCAGTTACAAGTGTGTAATAGAAAATGTCAAATAAAACTTCTTGTTTATTTATTCATTTTACTCTTATAGTACATTAAAGGTATTATAATTTTAGTGTAAAATTAACACAGTGATACTTATGTATTAAGACGGACTTATCGCATAGTAAGATTTCTTTCAGCCAACCTAAGGGTTTTTCCGAAAAAAGGTTAATTATATATATATACTCGTACGTACGTAGGTACTCATAAATACATACATAATATATATATATCAGTTTATTCATATATGTATAAAATACATAATAAATATACATTAAAGTAGTAGGTGTCATCAAATTAGCAATGGTTTAAAGAAAGAAGGATTTTAGGTTAGTTTTGAAAATATGATTGTTCCACAGTAGAGCTGCCTTCACAGAAAATGAATCGCCATAAAAAGTATTGGAGTAGGGTGGAATAGTTAAAGTTCGTTCTACCTTTGACCTTAATGTCATACTTTGTGAAGTATTTAAGGTAGTTCAAGAGCTCCTGCACGTAACAGGGTGCAGAGGGATTATTGAGGACACTATACAAAAGAGTGAGAATGTGAGTAATCCTGCGAAGTCGAATTGGGGGTCACTTGAGTTTAGCACGAAACTCTGATATATGATCGTATTCCCGTAATCCGAAAATAAATCGGATACATAGATTTTGGAGGCGTTCAAAATTGTTGAGAAGCTCCTCTGTAAGGTCAAGGTAGCCTGCGTCCAGGTAATCAAGGATAGGAAGCAGTAAATACTGCACAAGCATAACCTTAGTCTAGAATGGTAAAAAGTTTTGTAGACGTTTGAGTGAGTGTAAGAAAGCAAACAGCTTTCGGCTAAATGCATTTACCTGAGGGCGCCATGATAATGTGCTGTCAATGAATATTCCGAGGTTCCTAACTTTTTAGACAAAAGAAATAGGTAAGTACGTCATTGTAAATAATTTGTGACAGTTTATTAATGTCTAGGTTAGCGAGTTGACAACTGCTGCTTACTATTGTATCCTGAGATTTACTGGGGTTAAGTAAGAGTCCAAAGGACTTTGCCCATTCAGATATAGTCTTTAGGTTATTATTGATGATACCGATAGCATTCTGAATTGGGGCAACTTTCGAACCTGCAGATAATCAGCGTATAAGTGGAACTGTGTAGATAGTCGATGAGTTTATAAAAAGGGAAAACAACAAAGGTGACAAAACATCACCTTGTGGAATACCTGCAGGCACAACACACCAGTCCGAGCAGCCAGAATCGATACGTATGCATTATTGATGATCTTTCAGATAAGTTTTAAACCACATGGCCGCTGCCGTAGATATGTTAGGCGAACGTAGTACGCAAAGTAGAATTTCAAAGTCAACAGTATTAAATGCATTACTAAAATCTAGTTAAGTTAACACAGTAATACGTTGAGATGTAGTGTCTAATGTCGTCTGTAATTTTCATTAATGCACTAACAGTACTGTAGCAGGTTTCTTCAAAAGGTAATAAAAACTGGCCAGGAACATATCACGCCCTGCTTAGTGTAGGGTTCCGTAGCCTACAATCGTTGTTTAAGGCAGCAAACACTCTTTTGTCTTGAGTAAATTGGAAAAAAAATAAACCTCAATGGGGTTAGTGACACTTGAAAGTGCTACGTAAGCTTTCCCACACGATAACACAGAGGAGTCAATATATATGTTAGAGGAAATGTATGAAATCTAGGAATTGTATACAAATCCTAGGAAATGTATACAATTCCGAAGCTATTTATGAAATCTATAAAATATTGTTTCAAAAACTATTTAATACATAGATATCCTGAGAAATGTGTACATTTCCTAGGAATTGTATATAATTCCAATATCGTATAATTAAATGTATAAAAATAATGCTTTCTGTAATAAAACACATTGTTGAAATGAGACTAATAATTTTTATTTAAACACTCGTTGAGACAATCAGGTAACTATCATATCGTAAACTATAATATCTTCATATTATCTTACTAATTAAAGCTTCAAAAATCAACTATCTATTAACTTTTAAAGTGTATTTATCACAAAATCAACTTATATTATTCTTATAAAGACAAACTTTCATTTGGTAAGTCATCACTTACCCAATGATTTCACGCAAAATGTTGAAACTGAATAAGATTTGGAGAAAATCATACAAGACCTTACCAAAAAGGAAGGAGATTTCAAAGTTACTGCATGTGAACTCTCTAAGGTGAACACGGAGACAAGACAAGTTTCTAACAACGATTCAGATAAACGCGAAACAAACACGCAACCTTCTGCTTGCATCCTCCAATACAGCGTCAATTCACAAGAAACTACAGGGGCTCATACATGTAGAGAATGTGGATGTGCAATCCACGCTATTTGCACTGTTGCTGAAGAATCACCCGATGAAGGATTTGGATCTAAAGTTTTGTGTCCATTATGTTCAAAAAAATATCAAGTACTAGATAATCGTGAAAGTGCTAAGACAAATCTACAACCACAGGCTGAAAAAATGCTGAAATCGAGTGAAAAGAAGATATCCCCTGTACCTATTGGCACTTCTGTACAAATTGCAGTTCCAGAGGTTGATAGAGGACGTGGTGATGCCCGAAATATTATAGGTGTAGTTTTGGCTAAACCGATGATGAGCTCTATCAAATTGGTACCAAGAACGGAATCTTAAACCAATTATATTCTCGATCTCAGATTAATAGTGTCCAAGAGCTCTTCTTGATGCAGAGGATGTACCGAGTACAGATATTGCACTACGGTCCGTTTCTAACCTACAATCCACAGGAACCGGTCAGGAATTTAAAAAGTGCCTTTGCAAGAAGAACTGTACTACAGCAAGATGTCTGTGCTATTAAAATAAATTATTGTGTGCTTACCCACGTGCGATTCCAGCTAACCCTGCAAAAATAAATACTCATATGGACTGCCTCGTTTACATATAACATAGTATAATAATATAAAGACTTACTTTAATATTGTGACATTTATAATTACTTAAATAACAGACTAATTACTTACCAAATGAAAGTTTGTCTTTATAAGAATAATATAAGTTGATTTTATGATAAATACACTTTAAAAGTTAATAGATAGTTGATTTTTGAAGCTTTAATTAGTAAGATATATGAAGATATTATAGTTTACGATATGATAGTTACCTGATTGTCTCAACGAGTGCTTAAATAAAAATTATTAGTCTCATTTCAACAATGTGTTTTATTACAGAAAGCATTATTTTTATACATTTCCTATTACGATATTGGAATTATATACCATTCCTAGGAAATGTACACATTTCTCAGGATATCTATGTATTAAATAGTTTTTGAAACAATATTTTATAGATTTCCTAAATAGCTTCGGAATTGTATACATTTTCTAGGATTTGTATACAATTCCTAGATTTCATACATTTCCGTTAACATATAAATAGAACAGTTTGGCATCCTTTGGGTTCTACATCAGGTAGGTACTCTAGATCTTTATGGACAAAATAGAAAATGCTCAACATAATGAATAACTTTTACTGACGTGGCATTTAGCTCTTACAGTTTGGCGGAGACCTTCGATTTTTATGTAGCATCAGAGAAAAAATTGCTTAATATTTTTTACTATGACATTTCGATTTAAATAAATAAATAAATTTTTTTGGACATTTCACACAGCACCAGACGGGCCCTAAAGCAAGCAAAGCTTTTGTTATGGGTTTCAGACAACGGATACATATACATAAATATTACTTTTTTTTTGGAAATGCATACATACCCAGACTCCAGACAAACACAGATGTTTATATTATGACATTAATATTGGTCCAGACGGGAATCGAACCCACACCCTCTGCACAGCAGCTGGCCATACTACAGCCTGCCAGGGAGTCAATGAGCAATGTCTCTAATAGTTTGGCGAGATCTTGAGTTTCACATCAGGGTATCAGCTAGGTAATCCAGGCCTTTGATTTTTTTTGAGCGAAAAAACGCTTATCGTATTTCTTTTTTACAAAATTTCGGAATTTCTTTATAGGTTAGATGGTAGTGGTGGATTGAAACGTTCATTATAAAAAATAGATTCATTTTTCCGAAAGAAACCAAGGTTTGAGATTGCTCACTCGAAAAATTCACCTACAACAACTACAAATGAAAATAATTGTATTGCCGATGCTTCTGCTTCTACAGCAACATTGCATACATTAACCATAGATGAAGAAAAAATATGCTCTCCTGTTACTAACGATATTCAGCCTACAATATGTACATCGACTTCTGATTCTGATCAGATAAAGACTTCACTTCCTCAACCAAAATTTGCTTCAGATATTGCTTGTTATATAGGGGAAAATATAGATGATTCAACTAAAGCTATATCGCTTGAAAAGCATTGGTAGCCCCTCCCTAATTATACTTTTCCGCATTGTGTTGTTAATAAAAAAAAGGAAAACAAACAAAAAAATATGCTCAGAAGTCTTACCTTGACAAGTTTCACTGGCTTTTTTATGTATTATGGCTACACTACCTGTCAGTGTAGCGACAGCAGAAAGGTCTTTCTCTACGTTGCGCAGAATTAAATCGTGGCTAAGATCTTCAATGGATGAAGATCGCCTAACCGGACTGGCACTTCTCCACGTTCATAAAAACGTACCCATTGACGTAAATGACGTAATAACGCGTTTCGGGCGAAGACGTTAAAGAAAAATTGATTTAGTTATTTAAATATATGTATTCTGTCTGTTTCACTCTTCGCTTTTGCGGAGTTTTGCGTCATACCCCTCGACATACCTCTAGCTGTTATGATCCGCCCTTGTACACTATTGCGCAATTGTGACAACTCCGACTGGAAAATTTTGACAAGCTTCTACTTCGGCACAAGTTAACTAATACTTATACTTGAGCCCCTAAAGAAAATTGCTAGTTTAAGAGCTCTTACTTCTCTTCCTTGCCTAAGATAGGGAAACAGATGTCCCAACAGCAGAGACTTATGAAGCAGAAACTTATAATGCTGTGACATAATACGTGAGAAGAACTGCAGCCCATACATTGTAATTTTAGACGGTGGCGGCAAGTGTCTGGCTTTTTCTAGCTATAGTACGTATTACATAATATGCTGTCGCCAAATCAATGGGAACTTGTAGTATAGACAGGAAATTCCCCTTTTTTTACGTAACACTTTTTCTTGTTGTCATGTAATTAAAACAATGTAATTAAAACTCAAACCAATTATAAGCCTCAATAAGGGTGAGCACGCAAGACAAAGATTTTAGAACGAAATTTATATATTTGGACCGCGTACTGGGGCTCTTGTCTTGCGAGCATCAATACGATAGTTACTATAGAGAAAACGACTATACACAACCAAATTAAGAAGTTACCTTTACTGAATTTTTTTTAAATGCAAAACTTGTCTTTTTAGTCGGATAATAAAGTTTAAAGACTCTGGCCTCATAGACTAATCTTGACAAAATCTTGGACTTCGACTTTATCACTGTGTACGACCACCCTAAAAGATCAAGGACCTGTCGTTGAGTATTGCGATCGCTTCAACCATATACCTACAAAATAGTTTTGTACCAAATTTCTATAGATTATGTGGTTAATATCATTAATGTAAGCGACCTTAGGTCAGGATATTCTATAAAGGTACCCGCTGAAAACAACTCATTTACAAACAAAGCACTGGTTAGACCGTAATGTTGCTGGCAAACTGAAAAATATGTCGAACAACAAATATATTGTATTTAGTTGATGATAGAGTAATTTTAACGGATAATCTCCTGCAGAAAAAATCTTCTGAATTTGATAGATCAATTATATAGGGAAGTTATAGACTATTTAACATCACGCTAAGAGCCGTAGGAGCCTAGCAAAAATAAACCTTAAGCGAAAACAAAGTAAAGCACAGGCGAGAGATGTAACGGGGGGTGTCAGAAACGTAAAAACAGAATAAACCCTGCCAGGTCGGCTGCATAAATTATCTATACTATTAAATTAGTTTGTTTTTTTGTTTAAATGCGCTAATCTCTGAAACTACCTGTGGGATTTGCATTAGATAGCTTAATTCCTAAAGAATCCTATGACCCTTATAAGCCGAGCAAAAATTAATGTGGTGGGCGGGCGATGTGACAACTTTTATGACAGCTTTGCTAGTATATACGTAAATAAATAAGTATTTTTGGACATTACACACAGCGCCATCAGTGCCCAACCTAAGCAAAGCTTGTACTATGAATACCACACAACGGGATATATTATATATACAAATATAATATATCCCGTATATATATATATATATATATTTATACACTAGACTTTGCCAGCGTGTAGTGTATCCAAGCCGTTAATAGAGAATTGTAGTAATCTGGACCCAGAGAGCAGGTAAATTATAAATCAAGTCTATTAATAATAAATATAAATTAGATTAATCACCTTCATACTTCATACCAATCGAATACTCCTAATAAGTAGATAGAAGCAAGGTCCTTGGAGAATGAAGTTAGTGAGTGGTTCGGATATCGTCACCGGTCTTCTATTAATGTGTTCAGACCAACGTGATGAGGCGTAAATCGCGGTAGAATCCTAAAACCATCAACACAAAAAAACTCGTTAAATCTGATCGATTCGTAAAGTAGCAGATACCAGGTGGTTAAACTATATGAAGAGTATCGTTCGATTATTCTTAGTAACCTTATACAAACGTGGTAGGGTAGGAAAGGGAGGGGGGGATTTCTACAAGCGGCTCCGCCCGCCGTAAATTCGGTTATCGAAGTGGAACTCCTTGATTAACTCCAAATATTTAATTAATTAGTTATACCAATGAATTGCTATAGCAAGCTATAGAAGTAGCAATAGTTATTTTAACTCTGTTATAGTTATTACCGCAGGAACTTTTGACTTTTTAGGGATAAAAATAGCCTATATGCTATTCCAGGACCTAACCTATACGTATGCCAAGTTTTATCCCAAACATTCATCCAGACATACAAACTTTCACATTTATAATATTAGTTGGATATTACATAGAAAACACCCAGTCTTAAGACAATCGCAAAAATACATCACATAAATATAAATTTGTCTTGAACGAGAATCGTGCCCACGCCCCTCGATTCAGCAGTTGGGTCATTACTTACTGAGTCACATTTATATATTAATTATAATATTTTGGAATTTTAAACGTAAGTATTTATAGTATTTAATTTTAGTTGCTCCTTTTACAAAAAACAAATCTAACAACAAAAATGTTGATTCCGGAAATTATTATATTTTAATATCCGAATATTATGTTTTATTGTATCCTAGTATCCTACTAATATTATAAATGTGAAAGTATGTCTTGATGTTTGTTTATTACTTAATCACGCTTCAACCACTGGATGGATCGGGATGGAACTTAACACGTATATAGGTCCTTAGCTTATATATATAGGACCTTTACCGGAACAGCACATAGGCTACTTTATATCCCGAAAAATTCTAAAGTTCCCGCGGGAATAACAATTACCTAGCTTAAATGAACTATAGCAACAGCTTTAAACTTCATTAGTATAAGGAGTTCCACGTCGATAACCAAATTTTTAAGGCGGGCAGAGCCGCTGAAAAAGTCTAGTAATTTATAAAGAGCTAACAAAGTTTTTTTTTGTTAGTTTGTTGCCGCATCTTTTTTTATGTTGTATTTACAATTTTACAACACTGTCTGTACGTATTTGTTCAACAATAGCTCATTCAATCGCGAGCTACTAATTTAAAAGTCTAATTGTTTTTTTTCTTATTAAATTTCCAATCTAATATATTTATTAATATTTTCCTTTCTCCACCTTTTGCCCACAGAATCTCATCATACACAAACCATGTTTAGATTTCATATACCTATGTAAACCATTGGTTATTAAATTATCAAAGGTTAGCTAAATAGTGTACCCAATATTTAATTTTCAAGAATGAATACACTACAGAGAAGTCATTCCAATATATTGTTTTTTTGTCGCATTTTTCCTTTACAATATTACAAATTGACTGTAACATTTAATGACACAATTCATTTACAGGATGTTTGAAAATGTCCAATGTAAGAACGTCATAGGACTGTTCTATTCGTTGGAATCCGACTGCAAGGAGCTTACTGCATGCGTTTACTATTATCTAATTTACTTACAATCAAAAATTGTCGATTGAACTCTTTATGACGTTGCATTGAACTCCCTGTCGAGTATTTCCCTGTGTTGGGGTGTTCCAATAGAGTAACATATGGGTAATAGCCGTGGTATTACAAACTCCTATAGTCTACCGTGACAGCTTTACACTAGGCGGACCGGATGCTTGTTTGCCACTTTAGTGTATGCCATACAAATGGCCTTTACTGACGTCTGAAATAAGTTTTTCAATCATTTGGACCTTATAAACTTATATAGTTTTATAGTATAACCTGCTAAATAAAACTTTATAGAGTACATTTAGAAAATAGAGTTCAAGGAAAGTAGAAGCAAATTTGTTTTGGTCTCAGTCACCACCTGCAGTATACCTATACTCTTTTTATATTGTGAGTGTGTGTTTTTTTTTAGGCAAATATGTTCAATAGAAAAATCTGTTCTGAAAAAATATATTTCTTGCATATAACCGATTAAAGGTTTGTGACTTTATTAAAAATACACATTTAGGAAAAGCAATCAAAACGCAATATAAATATAAAATATACACAATAGGTGTATTAAAAATATTTTAAAATTATAAATTAAAAATAATTAGAAAATTAGAAAATCTTAATTTTTATATAATATGATAAGAATCAATGAAAGACTGAAGACTTACGGATGTCTTCGTTCAAATCCTATATGATCCGATGTGGCTACGGAATCCTAAAAACGGCTAGAATTCCACCAAAGAAAGAGACCCAAGTTGTATTTGGATAACTTCTATGTTTATCAACACAAACTTCTGTCAGTTAATTACGAGTTTTAAATTATTTTAAGAAAAAAAAACCTTTTACCATTGATGCAGATTTCTTTGTGATTGTGAATACTTTCGCCACTACAATAATAAATAAAAGTTGAACTCTTTGACGTGTAGATTTTTCAATCAGCCTGTATACTTTAGGTGTTAACAGATTTTAATTATACGTTTTATAAACAACGTAAGTAAGTTACCCTGGTCAGACTATTAGTGGGTGCTCGCCGGTGTCCACGTCCCGAATTCGATATCCGATTTGGTCATTTTTGGGCCAAAGTTCATTGACGCTCAAGTTTTAAATAAAATTAAAAGGTAAGTAACCTAATTATTTTTTAAGTTTGGATACGATTATATCCAAATTAAATATTATTATGGTATTTTGAGTTTTACTTTGTTTTGCTGTATTATGTTCTGTTTGGCCTCATTATCCAAAATACCTTTCAACTATTTGTATAAATTAGATTTAAATCATTGCAAATATATTTTTAAAGTACAGAGCTACAGAGTTTATTGCTGGCTCTTCTTGGTGGATGTCGGCGCACGGTGTGAAGTGGGTAGCAATAAAAGCAAATCATAGTTTTTGACAATTCACACACAAGCGGAGGCCGTGCCCCAATATACTTTCCTATAAAGGTTTATGTATAATTATAAAAAATATTGTGATTATTATATATATTCCATACTACCATCGCACAATAAGGCGGGCCGTTAGCTTAATAATATAAATAATATTCTACTGTGTGGGAAGCAATAATAGTTAAAATTAAAACTCAATATCAAATAACATACTATATAGAATGAGTTATTTAATTTGTAATTTAACAAATTGATCGAACTAAGCGTTTCTTACGCTTACGGATTCCGCTCAAATTTGCTAACCTAGCTTAAAGCCATATTTTGGTACATTTTTGAACTTTCGTGCATCATTTGCAAACATACAAAGCTTTGATATTGACTTATATTTTTCTAATTTGCAAGGGAGTTGATACTATACTAACAATAGATTCGTATAAGTTTTATACGTATTAATAAAAAAACAACGGCAAACAGTAGGTACGCCACCCTCTATATAAAAATCTTCACACACCTTGTCAAAGTACTATTAAAATATTACGCAAAAAGGGGTAAAGATAATTAAGGAATTCAAAAACATTTAATTTATGTCCTAATGCGCGACGTCATTTCATTGATCTTTGACTTGACCCAATTGTAAAAGAATGGTTCAACTTCAAATTAAATGTCTACCCTTTAATAATTATATTCTTGTTTTTGAATTTTTTAACATACAATAAAGATACTAGTGGAATCGTGTCCGGTCTGTACTACACTACTAAACTTTAAATTGCGAAAAGAAAATAACGGTCATATTAAACATGAGAAATAAATCTTATATAGCTTATATATAAGCTTCCTAAGGCTTCCACTAAGGTGGCAAACAAGCTTGCGGTCCGCCTGATAGTAAGCGGTCACCACAGCCTGTGGACGCTTGCAACACCTGAATCCACTGTAGGTATCAGTATATTGGTTGCGTACACATAATAGCCCAATTATGAGGTTCAGGAGAAAAGGAATTATGGATAACATAAGCTCAATTCATACCATCATACTAACTTCGCTTAGTACAACTTATACACTACTCACATATTGTACCTACATTCACTTTATGTACCATACCTTTCGTATTTTACTTTATTTCGTAAGTTTATTTTCTTTCCTTTTCTGCCATGTTTTTTTTAAACTTAAATATAAATAATTATAAAATCTAAATACCTACTTACTATAAATCATAAAATAATAATAAATAATATATACTATAATTAAGGCTATGTACTTTTTTAGCAAAATGTAAGTGTTGGGGAAGACACTGTACCCTGTAACACACTTAACAACTAGGTACCACAAACAGGGCTTCAACAAATCTTATTTGTATATATATTATTTAATTTTTTGATAAATTAAATAAATAAATAAATTTACTAACTCATAGCACGCGGTTGTTGACTATCCAGTTTTTGAACACAGTCTACTTTCGCGCTATAATATATTATTTTTGAGTCTGGTGTTACCATTGTAACGAGGCATAGCACATTCGTTCATGATATTATGCAGCAAAAGAAATAGTTTTAGTTTATATAATAGTACCTATGTATTACGTAATAGTTACGTTGGTACTACTTCAAGTACATAGTTTCAAGTCAAGTTGGTTTCAAGTATATACTTTTCTTATGTTAATTTTACAAGGAAATACGTTTTATTGTTCAATAGAGATATGTGCTGAAAATACAGATTTTGGCATATTGGTACGCCCTCTTAAGGCAAGAAGATGTTTGAATAAACTTGCCAGGATTTAATTTTTAATATAATTTAATAAAAATTATTACATCCTATCTTTAAAAAAATCTACCTTTCACGCGCTGATTGGTTTCAGCGTTGTAAATGTTGTAGTTATGAAGTTTTACAAAAAATTTCTACGTAAAGCGTCGGAGACCCCGATTGTATACATATTTTTGTACCACCAAGGTAGCAAACAAGCTGATGTTTAACTTTCACCGTATTCACATCAGAAACAATATAACAGGAGGTCGGAAGGTAAAAACCTAGGGGCTTATTGAGAACCCTCTCGAGTACGCCAGACTCTGGAATTTAATAGAAAAATGTATGAAAAAAGGTCTCATATTTTTTAGAAAAGTCAGAAAGTCTATTACTTACTTTGTAGGCAAACAGAAAAATATAAATGAAATGAAGAAAGTTCAACTTGAAATTGATTCTTCTCCTCTAGTTGGCCGATACCGATAAGCTTTCGACGCATTAGGACCAAAACGCAAAAGGACAAATATACGCATATGGACTAATTCGCATTTGGACCACTTCGCATTTGGAAAAACTCGCATTATGACCGTTTCGCAAAAGGACCAATATGTTTGATAACTTACTCTGGTAGGAAAGAGTGGTGCAGAGGTCAACTAGGCCCTCAACCCACTTAGACCTCTAGCTAAAACAGTGGGCAATATAACAATAAAATGTCATTACTCCCACGGGCTTTTTCATTGTAAATTTTACTTTACAGGACTTTATCAAAATCTTCATTTCGGATAACGGCTGTCAAACTAGAAACGGCTTTATCTCCTTAACTTTTGATCGTAGACTAGTATTTTCTTTACAGAAGTGATAGATCTCATTAAGATCTTTATTTCGGATGACAGCTGTCAAACTAGAAACGGCTTTATCTCCGTAACTTTTGATCGTAGACTAGTATTTTCTTTACAGAAGTGATAGATCTCATTAAGATCTTTATTTCGGATGACAGCTGTCAAACTAGAACCGGCTTTATCTCTGTAACTTTTGATTGTAGACTAGTAGTTTATTTATAGAAGTGATAGATCTCATCAATATCTTTATTGCGAATGTCAGCTGTCAAACTAGAAGTGGCTTTGTCACCGTAACTTTTGATCGTAGACTAGCAGTTTCTTTACAGAAGTGACAGTTCTTCATTTCGGATAGCTGTCAAACTAGAAACGGCATTATCCCCGAAACTTGATTTTAGAACAGTAGTTTCTTTTCAGAAGTGGTAGATCTCATCAATATCTCCATCGCGGATAACAGTTGTCTATACTAAAAGTGTCAGCAGTCCAGTTGCATTGCGTCATCGAACTACTTATACTCAAAAGTCTTAATAGCTAAGAGTTGATAGATGGCAAATATACAGTCAACAATACATTCAAGTTTTGGAGATAATGCCGTTTCTAGTTTGACAGCTGTCATCAGAAATAGAGATCTTGACGAGATCCATCACTTTTGTAAAGAAGCTTCTTGTCTGCAATAAATCTTTTACGAGATATAAGCCATTTTTGGTTTGACAGCTGTCATCCGGGATAAAGATCTTGATGAGATCTATCACTTCTGTAAAAAAACTACCTCTCTTTCTCTCTCTCCCTAAAAAATAAATAATAGTATATAAGATAGGTTGGGAAAGCATTGGGAGTGGGCAGCGTTACTCTTTTATGAAGCTCGATTACACTACCCATATTTTTTTCATACCTCAGACCTTATATCGTTTCTTAAGGAGTAACTCTTAACTGCATCGCTATAAGAGGTTGTGGCTAGGGCCCTAGAAACAGGATTAGCGTCATTAGTCCATTCGCTTATTTATCCAATCGTGTATTTGTCCATTCCCGTATTTGTCCAATCGCGTTTTTGTCCATATACGTAAAGCATATTGGTCCTTATGCGAATTGGTACTAATGCGTTTTTAAAATTTGAAGATATTGGTCCAAATGCGAGTAAACCCAATTTCCATTGCCTAGTGCTTAAGTATTGAATGCTACACAATACATAAGCACGCAGCAATGGAATCGCACTGGTGTTGGATTTGAAACCAATTACGATTAGAAGTGGAGTCACAAAATAACTCGGCAAGTTTTTTTAGTATTTACTTCTTTACTTATAAACAACTCCTAGTGACTTTTGAAGTCCTAGTACATCAATTTTACAAATACACAAATCTTCATAGAATTAAGAAAAACATTGTTAATACACATACATAAAAATAATCTGTCTTCGTTAATGATGTCTTCTTCTTCCCCTTCTAGACTATGCGGACGTTTGCTATCCGGAGTCCGGCCGCCACTGAGGAGCCATTGAATAAACTCGATCGACTTCAAAACTTGTGCATTCGTTTTGTTTACGGGTTGCGCAAGTTTGACCATATATCTAAATTCAGACATGAGTTGAATTGGCTCCCAATTCGTTTTCGCCGGAATTTGCACACTTTGTGTCTTCTATACTCAATTTTGAATAATCCCGCTGCTCCAATTTATCTCAAAGAACGTTTTGAAAATATATTCCAAGGGGATAGATCAATTCGCCTCTCGACGGCACTTTTACTAAAAATATCCCAACATAACACAACAACTTATGATAATTCTTTTACTGTTTGTGCTATCAAACTATGGAACGCTCTTCCTTATAAAATAAATGATAGCCCAAATCTTCCTACTTTTAAGTCTAGTTAAAAAAAAACATTATTTACAACTATGCAAGCGCACAACTTAATTATACTGTTTTTTTCCCCCTTTAATTTCTGTATCGTAATGATCTGTAATCTGCACTAGAATGATTCAAGTCCTTTATTATTTATTATTTATATATGTTATGTATTTATATATATATATATCTGTATATATACCAATATATATTTATAAATATACTCATCTAAAAAAAACTGCTATATATTTATTTATAATATTGTATGTTATTTATTTTTAATAGATTTTCTATCTGTATATTAACTAAAATATTATAAAAATAATAATAAAAATATGAATAGAAACTAAATATTTATATCTTATTCACATTGGTGTTGCCCCTTAATATACTAGTCTCTCATCCCTTATAAAGGTCTGCTGGAAGAAATCTCTGAATAGAGATATGCTTACCTATGTACATTTTTCTTTACTATTGTTGTAATATCTTTTGTCATTTTTACGTACAATAAACAATAGACTCTCTGAAGGGTAGACTATGAAGAAAATATATTATATATGCCATTTATGGCTACTTCTTCAATATAAATAAATATTTTCATAGCAAAGATGCAGCCAAAAGTTTAAAACTCAAGCCAGGACTTGAACCTGTAACAATCCTTACAGTCAATATAAGTGCTTCACCAAATGAGCTATCGAGGCACAAGTCTGGCCAATCAAAATCTCAACTGATTGATGAGAGATTTTTTCTTTCAAACAAACCTTGTGCTGTCAATTACCAACACATTAAAAAAGAAACCAGCCAAATCGGTCTAGCCTTTTTTAAGTGATACTCCGTTATATTTGTGGCAATTGAAGGTACATATTATTGGACACACCATGCGCTGTCTGGTTCCAAATTAACCTAGGCTTGACTCGTACTATATTTGTTGGATGCCATGAATCATTGGATACTAGACAACTGATACAAATACATACACTTATACTTTTTTTTGTAAATACCTACATATCATACATAAAAAACACCCAGTTTCAAGGCAAACACATACAAATGTTCACCACACAAATTTTAGTTTTGTATGGGGATTGAACCAACGCCCCTCAGTACTGCAACTGACTTTCTAAGACTAATTAACTGACGTCAATGTGTACTTCTGATTAAATAAGAATACTCAAACGAGTTTATATTGTTATAACGAAGAAATGGTTGAAATTTAAATTGAAACATGATATTTCGCTGTGATACTTTAAATGATTTATTTATGACGTATTTTGTATTCGGTTACATTCAATTACCATCAACTTCCTGGCATTGTGGAACATTGTATGTCGAAGGTCTAAGGTTAAGACGTCAATACAACAAGTGAAAACGAATAAATTTAGTCAAAATAGTTACTTTCGCAACAGTACCTTAATTATTGGTAATGGACTTTAAATATAACTTCCTATCTTTTAAAGGTTCTGCAACTTTATTGCAAAAAGAAACCCTAATAGATTTATCATGTCTGTCCGTCTGTATGTTATAATATCACCGTCTTTAGGTTAATTGTGAAAAAAATTGAAATTTGTATGTAAAGTTTTGCAAGTAAAAATATTTGATTTTTTTTTGCACCCCTTCTGTGGTATGTAATGGTCATATAAGTTATCAAAGAAGTTGTAAAATCAATCGAAGAAAACCCCGAATGTACATAGGGTGGAGCAAAAAAAAATATATTTAATCTTTATGCTCCTGTATTACCGATCAATGACCCATAGTCTTAAAAGTGTTCATGCGAAATTTCAGCTTTCCAGCTTCAGTGGCGCATCAGGTTAGCATATTTGAAAAAAAAACAACTTTTAGTATACAACCGGAGCTTTATTTAAGACAATATTACAATATCAATGCCTAAAATTACTAACACAATTATATAATATATAAAAAAAATTAAATACAGTGAAAGACATGTTTTATGGTTTCAAATTAGAAGTCACCGCGCCTTCTTTTTGTCAGAAATACTGATATTTGGTGATAAAAGTAGTATGTCTTGCCTGGTTTTTATCCTTGTACGAATAAAATTGTCTCTGGCTTCTGTTCTGCAAACAGATAACATAGACTCGTTACGAGCTTGACGCGCCGTTCTATTGCCTAAGTGTGGTACGGAAATTTTTCAATGTCATACGCGGTAGCTAGATTTTGCAGCTCACCTCTCATCTGTTGAGTTGCTTTACCAGATCGTCTCGATGTTTCTATTATGGGAATCTCATCTTCATCAGATGTGTCAGAGAACTGTTAGATGCCCAAACTATCGCTGCGGTAGATGAAGAAGGGCTTGGAGTAGGTACCGAAAGATTTCTTTACAAACTCGTCATAATTTCGTTTTCTTAACTAATTACGCTGGATAGATTCTATTATCACCTTATCCACAGACCCAATATACATTTCGCGATAATTTCTTTGGTCTTTCAAGAAGTTTTCCTAGGCCACAGGCACTTTCAATACATATTTGCGTACTGCTCTTGATACACTCTTATAAGTTGCTATATCAAACAACTTCCTCTGAGAATCCTCGTAAAACTCCTTTTTTTTTTTCACTGCGGATTTTCTTTACACTCTTATACTTATTATTGTACTATATCAGCCTTGCAAACGACTTCTTGGTGACTAATCTTTGGAATAGACGCTTTGTTTTATATTTTTTCAATGTTAATAGCAATTATTTCACATAAGTCTTTGACTGAAGGGTATTTCCCATTATTAAACATATTGTTTCTTATACACAAGTAATATTAAATCACATCACAATACGTAAGTAAAATATTACTACTTAGTTTTAGTGAATCGCCAAACACAGGACACCGCAAATCTTTCCGAGTGTATAGGCATTTTCTCAAAGTGGAATTATCTTCAGCCAGAATATCTCAAATTTTACTTAAAAACAATGCACTCACATGCAACATAAGACCTTAACGAACTTAAAAATATCATGTTTATGACAAAAAGTTACAAAATTACTTTAATTTGCAGGTAAAATTTAAAACTTAAAATGTAAGATTTCTGTCAACTATGTTCAAGGTGCGCCACCTTAAGATGAAGTCGCAGACTTTTAATTTTTTACACGGGGGAAGCTTTCCCATAGGGTCATCGATTACAGGAGATTAAAAAAAGAAAGAAATTTTTTTTCTTGCCAAATTCACTCCACCTTTATACATACATAAAGTTAATAAAAGCCTATATAAGAACAGAATGTATATTCACATTAGGTCGTCACTATGTACTTAAGTGATTTAGACTATGTTGCTTTAGCCGTAACACACCCCATAGGGCATGACCCTAAGAACCACCCTACTGTCAGTGTTATAAAACCACGTATAAGGCCTCTGACTTAGCTAGCCAGGATCTAAACACGAAGGAGCTCAGAAAAATGTGCAACATGGCGATCACCTATCCAAGAGCTTACCACGCCCCGCGTTACTTAACTTCCGATAGACGAATATATGTACTGACATGCATAGTATTTATGAACAAAAATTTCTTTCCAGATGGCCCCAGTAACTCTTGTGGAGGACAGGCTGACGTCAGGGCACCGGCTCTCGCACCCTCCTCCTGGCGAGGAGGTCCTCATCACTGGAGTCTCGGGATACTTCCCTGACTCCGACTCTGTTATTGAACTAGGGGAAAATCTTTTTAATAAGGTAACATTATTACTTATTATATTCGTTGGTGTACTATTTGCTTATTATTTAAATGCATAGCTCTAAAATGCGATAGATTAGCAAAGATTAAAAAATAATAGGCAGACTATATGTAAAGTAGCGACACTGTTCGAATTACCCTACAAGAAGTAGCAGTTTAAGATGCTAATTGAAAGTGGCGCAAGTTTAAGGAATGGGTTATCCCTGTGTACAAAAAAGGGTTATTTCTAGATTCTGCCGCAAGCTTTAAAAAAAATGTCTCAGAAAAGAAGTATTTAATTTGGTGGCTTTTCATCAAGTCAGGAAAATAAAGAAATTTCACATGTAACAAATTCACAGTTTTGTTTGTTCTTATGCCCTTGGTCAATATTTTTTTAATTGGACAATTCCTGATTTTTTTAATACGTTGCTATCTACTGGCCACGTATTACGGCAGACACTGACTCTGCCCACTGAAGTCTCTCCTACGCTTCCTACTAGGCCGTTGCCTACATCTCTCCTCTGCTAATCACAAGTAACGCGTGTCAGCGTCATCCTAGCCGGTAAAATGGTATCCCAAGAATATAGATAATCATATGTAAGAAAACTGATTTTTTGTGTTCGGAGGTGTTTTGATTTCACCACCATCTCGTAAACACCATGGAAAATTACAATATAACTAAAAAAAGTCAAAGATATTGTATTGAATAGGCATGATAAACACCTTGACTCTTAAATTTTATGCAATAAATAGGTCTCAAAATACTTTATTCCATCTATGCTAATTATTTGTCAGGTGGACCTGATTTCCGCTGACGACCGTCGATGGAAACTAGCCCACCCCGAGATACCCCAGCGTACGGGAAAGATCAACCATGTTAACAAGTTCGACGCTGGATTCTTTGGTGTTCATTATAAGCAGGCCCACACCATGGACCCCATGTGTAGAATACTTATGGAGAAAGCCTATGAAGCTATCATCGATGCAGGTGAAGCACAACATTATTTTGATATTGCAGTCTTTCTCCAAAGAGTTATACTATGTCTATAGTCCATATAAAAATGTAGCATTAGAAAGTTAACTTTAACATATATTTTCTGAACACTAACAAACGCCTTGATCTGTCATCTCTAATACAATACTGCACACTAATCATCCAAAAATAGAAAACCCAATCAAAGAAGTAAGAATACAAAAAAATTAGAGCGTTCTTAAACAGAAATCGTTAATCCATTTTAGTAAATTGTAAAATGTAATCCATTTTCTTTCAATCAATAGAATAAAATATTAAAGAGAACTGAATATTTGAATGGATCAAATGTAATTATTCTCGGTCCAAAGATTAGGACGCATTTTACATTACAGCAAAAGTCCTTTTATCTGAAAATCCATTAAAACTTTTACTGTTGTACCAATTATTGTAACTCAATATTGTCTCTGGGTTCAAATGAGAAATTTTAATATACATATTTACATTTGTAGCTATTGGTGTATATATTTATTATTGGTACTTTTGGTTTTACTTAGATCTAAGTGATTATGTTTATTGTTTATCCCTTTTTTTTTCTATCTGCCTTTTCCCAATACCAAAAACTTAGTTTTTATGGAACAGTGAAAAAAGTTCGTTTCGCGACGAAACTTACCATAGTATATAAAATGAAACGTAGAGTCACACCTTTTATTATTTATTCTTATTTTAGGTCAAGTAGTTTCTTTGTCGCATTCCAACAGATCAATAATTCAAAAATATTATAATATTGGAATATCTTAAATGTATCAAACATAGTTCTTACATTTTTAACAGTGGTTCCCAAAGTCATAAAAACTTTATAGTTTCAATAATTTGCCGAGGCTCCCTTTATCTAAGTTTTGACTATTAAGATATTAAAATAGAAATAGCATTAATATATACTACTTCTGGGCTTGGGCGTAGCTTTTTGTTTTGGTGGTGTTAAAAATTAACACCGTGTGGCTTGACCAATGTGTTTTTACTTTAGTATACGCAATCTCACTATATTTCAAATAGTTTTAAAAGTTAAAACAGGTGGCGTTATTTCTTCCAGTATAAAAAATGGAACTTGTAAACATTCACTTGGCAGTGTCTTTACATTTTTATATTAATGATTCATTTTAACGTAATAGTTTATGGAAACAAACTGCTGAGTTTAATTTCACAATTAAGTACACAAACTTTGTTTCTAAATAAATATCTGGGCCCACCTAATATTTGCCTTAAATACACCAGTGGGTCGGGACCTAAAGTTTGGAAATAACTGTTCCAAAAAATAAATTTTAACATACAACACAAAACTAACTTACTCCCCGAGTGAATAATTGTTACTTGTCCCGTCCCGTACAAAGTTTAACACCCCTTGGAAACCCCTTTTGTTGCATTAGGAGTTAAATATTATAAAAAATATTAAAGGTAAAGTTATACTTCTCTCAATTAGGATTAAACCCCAAGGAGCTTCGTAACACCAAATGTGGAGTATTCGTCGGAGCCTGCTTCTCAGAATCAGAGAAGACTTGGTTCTACGAAAAGATGCAGGTCAACGGATTTGGTATTACCGGGTAAGAGATCTGGCTAAAATTTTGTACTTGGTTTGAATCCTGATTGGTAACAGGTGTACACCCGAATGTTTCTTGTCTCTTCTTCTCCCCTAAGGCTTGTTTAAAAATAGAATTGTAAATGGTAGTTTAAATGATGTGCATGTGTTGCCAAGCTGTTGTGTGGAAGCTGGGCCACTTTCAGATGTACGATGTCTGTCTGAATGTGTGCGTGTATATAGATATTGTGTGGGTGTTTGTGCGATGCGCTCGCGTTTGGAGCCCTATCTAAGTTAATTTACTTACAGTTTTACTTTATTAATTCTTTAATATGTGTACTTATTTATTCATATATACATGTGAGTCTGTATATTTATATATGTCTATATGTATGTAGGTGTATTTTCCATTATGTAGATATATGAATATTTAGGAATATACATGTAAGTGTTTACGATATTGAAATCAAAAATTGAGGACTTTTAACACTTGTCATGCTACGGCAGTTAAAATATGACTTTATTTTTGAATATAAATTATTGTTTAATATAATTTTTTTTAACGTAACACACAGCGCCGTCTGGTTCCAAAGTAAGCAAAGCTTGTGTTATGGATACCAGATAACGAATACAAATACATACTCGTAGTTATTACTTATACAAAAAGTAACTTTCAGATGATTTTCTGAGGAAATTAAACATTATTGTAATTGGTTTTTATACCAAATTGTAGTTAATTCTCTTGACGATTCAAAAGTGTTACTAGTGTTAGTAGAAACACATTTGAAGGATTGAAGGTATAATTTGGAATAAATTAATGAATGAATCACCTTTATTGTAAACCATACAAAATAAAGAACAGAGAGTTACATAGCTACAAAATAAAATAGTCGGCCTTATTGCTGAAGAGCAATCTCTACCAGGCAACCCCTGGGTACAGGAAATGGAACATATAGAATAATAGTAAAGATTTCTTTATTAGTTACCTACTTTCACAGGGGTTGACTTTCAAAATGATATGTAATGTTTTATTCATACATGGCCTGGATAGTGTAAATTAAAATTTAAAATTACTCCTTATAAAGAGAAAAAATAATCTTAACCTACTTTTCTACTGGGATTGAATAAGAGCAACATTGTTTTCTTTTTATTAGTTTTTGTTAGGAATTGGGTTCGTAACTTTGCTGTCAGAAAATGTTTTGTAAATACTTACCTCAAAGTTACTAACAAATTTTCATCTTGGAAATTTAATATTACTTTCGATTCAAAATCAAATCAATGCTTAAAATTCTTTTGCTAAAGTTAAAAACTTTGGGAAAGTTTTGTTATTTTGTTTAATTGTAATAGTACCTACTTATAGGAGTAATAATTTTTTATAACTTGATTATTACTTTTTTTTTCATACTACTTAGGTGGCGAAGAAGTTAACGGTCCGCCAGATGGTAAGCGGTCACTGCAGTCTATGTATGATTGCAACGCCAGGAACCCATTCGCACGTTGCCGACCCTTTAAAATTTTAAACACATATTTCTTCGTAAACCCTGTTTAAAATTGTTTTTTTTTTTTAGATGTTCACGTGCTATGTTAGCCAACCGCATTTCATACTGGCTTGGAGTAACTGGGCCTTCATACACTGTGGACTCCGCTTGCTCCAGTTCCTTATATGCCTTAGAGCACGCCTTCAGAGCCATAAGAGATGGCCACTGCGACTCCGCTATCGTCGGTGGCGCCAACCTCTGTCTCCACCCTTACGTTTCTTTGCAGTTTTCAAGGTCAGCTTAGTTATTCTAGTAAAGGTCAAGAGCATTTCGGTCAGTTTAGGGTTCCGTAGTAATTTTCAAATCTCTTTACATATTTGACTAAACTGATTCTGTTTGCAGAATTCTTTTGTACACTGTAGGGGGCCACGTTGATGTACTTAGTTATAAAAATAGTGACTATCAACTTTCACAGTGTCTTTACCATTTGGATTATAACACACGATTTTTTGAATATCTTGTCTAGTGACTATTTTAAACAAATAACTACTATGTAACTTATGCCCCCTAGTATAATGATCTTACAAACACACAGTTCTTCATAGAACAAAGATTAAATTTTAATCTATTGACTCTAAGTTTTGCTATAAAAATAAAATTAATTATTTTAATTTTATGAGATAACTAATGACTTATATTGTTACAATTGTTACAGATTGGGAGTATTGTCACCAGATGGCAGATGCAAGAGTTTCGATAACAGTGCCAATGGTTACGCACGGTCAGAAGCTATTGCCGTCGTCTTCTTACAAAAGGCTAAGGATTCTCGAAGGTATTAATCTTCAACCAGCTACAATACTTTAAACACCATCAAAAGAATATTTCACCAGGGTGGCAAAGAAGCTTATAGCCCGTATCATGCTAAGTGGTCACCGTAACCTATTGGCACTTGCATCACTTCGGCTTTGACGACCCTTTAAAACTCAAATCCCATTCTGCTTGAAGAACCTCAAACCGTAGCTTGTCCCTAGAGAAAACCTAAGCATCTGAAACCGCACAGTGTTTCAACATTTAGGTTCTAAGGTGTGAGGATGAATTCCCAGCGCGTGCGATGTTAGAGAGTAGCTGTAGGCATAATTTCGATCATTTATTGCATAATCATTATTGTAAGAATTTTATTTTCATTAAATTAACTGCTATTTGGTATATACAGGGTGTATGCACAAATCCTTCACGCAAAGACTAATTGTGACGGATACAAAGAACAAGGTATTACTTATCCTGCTGGTAACATCCAGAAACTGCTCTTGCAAGAGTTTTACGAAGAGTGTTCCATTCCGCCACACACTTTGGAGTTCGTTGAAGCTCACGGAACCGGTATGTCCTCAATTTAATAGTTGTCTAAGGCTTAAGTAATAGTCCACCCCGATGGCTTGGTTCCAATTGGCAGACGTTATCGAGCCAGTGGCTCAGTCGCTCAACTATCAAAATCTTCAAGCCATCCATAAACTACTACATATGAAGACAGCACGGAACAACGGCCTTACGTCAACTCTGATGCTGTGCAAAATGTACTGCTAAGCGGTTACCCATTTAATGACTAACCATGCCCGACGTTGCTTTACTTCGCATATACGGAATAAACAAGCTGACTGACCGACGCACCCCTTACCACTAGGTCTAGAGTTAACGAGTAATAGTCGACTAACATATAAATGTACCTACTTGAAGAAGTAAAAATTTTGTAAGAAATCTATTGAAAATTACTTAGATGAAGTTGTTAGTTGTGTAAAACTGATAGTAAATAATGAAGAATAACTTAAGAAACCATGTCAAAATTACAGTCAACCATTTCATCATCATTTCATTACAAATTCATTACAATTTCGAATTCTACCAAACCCTTACCTAATGTGTGAACGGCCGGTTTTTGTTTATTATTTTTTGATTTAATTTCTTTAATTTCCTTGTTAGTTCTAGGTTTTGCATTAAAGATTTTTAATTCAAGAATCAATTCAAAATTTTAAAGATTCAATCATAGAGTTTGAAAATAATTGTTAAAATCGGTAAACCTGATTCTGATTTAAAATTGATTTCTCCTATTGAAACTCCCACAGGAACCCGAGTAGGAGATCCAGAAGAATTGAATGCTATTGACGAGATCTTCTGCACTGGTCGCCGGAAACCACTTTGGATTGGTTCTGTAAAGTCTAACCTGGGACACAGTGAACCCGCTTCTGGACTTTGCTCTATTGCTAAAGTAAGGATCAATGGCTTTTTTCGTGTTCAGCCTGAAACATCCCAGTCTATCTGAGGTGATATTACTAAAAATCAGACGGAAGATAGTTCTGAATTATATCATTCACCCAATTGCGATAAAAGTTTGCTGAGTTGCAATGCACAAAGCTAAAAAGGAATATAAGCAAGACTAATTTTTAATAGTCAGTGCGCGATTCGTAATTACAAATTATAGTATTTCATATGAATTTGTATACGAAATATATAAACAATATTAGGGTAATTCAGATCGGACTTCAAATTATACAACACATATTTAGCTAATACCTTAAAAACGAGCAATTCTTGTATAAATGTATATTTATATATATACAATAATCTAAATCTCGAAAGCGGCTATTAGTATGCAGAGGGTTTTAGGAGCGATAAATCGATCTAGCTAGGTTTCATTTTTAGAAAACGTCGTTTTATCCGTGTTTTCAAGCAATGATACACTGAAGAATATGACTCTTCCTGACATCTATTGGCGAGTAGAAATACTATTATTTACAGACAAAGGAACACTAAAGCTACTCGGCAATAGATGGCGTTGTTAAGCAACTCTAAAGCTACTTGACAATAGATGGCGTTGTTAAAAAAAAACGAGCAAAGCTTGGTCCCCAGCTACTACCTATATAAAATCATTGCGAATCGAGATTTTGTAGAACAATACTGACAACATAATACTTTTATTTTAGCTATGCGCGGCTTACAGTACCGGCTACATTCCCCCCAACTTACACTTCAAAGTACCACGAGAAGGTGTGAAAGCTCTGGTAGAAAACCGCCTTCAAGTGGTTACTGAAAAGACACCTTGGAACCGTGGTATGTCCGGAGCCAGCAGCTTTGGTTTCGGTGGTGCCAATGCTCACGTTCTATTGAAAAACGTAGCCAGAGATAAGGTAAGTGATAAAGATAAGTTGTTTAAGAGAAAAAAAACTGATAACTGACCTCCCTAATAACACTGTTGTCTTCTTGTTTTTTTTTGAAGTGAAAACTTCTTTAGCGGCGTTGTGCACTTTTTTTGTGATGGGTAAAAAATGTTAAACTCGCGTCAGGATCACGTGACCTGATCGAAAATTCGTAAGACGGAGGGAGAGTAGGAGAGGGAGTATCCCCCTCTCTTTCTACCGTGCGGCGAAGTTCTGAAGTGTTAAATATTTATTGTAATATTAATTGTCATGTTTGTGTACGATAGGGCAATAAATGAATATTGTATTTTACCACATAAATGATAGTACTTTTATACTGATAATTAAAGCAATTCGTGCAAAATTATTCCCTAACCATTCCAAAATATCAAAAATTATTTTGGAATGGTTTTCACTTCTGCCGGCACTCCCGGAGTGCAACCCGTTTTTTTTTTTGTAAGAAGCTCGTACCTGATGAAAACAGCAGACTTTAATTGTAATGCCTAGCCTGCCTATATTTGAAGTGTGGTCTTACTGTATTATGTAGGTTTTAAGATAAGCAATCGCTCTTACAACACATTTGCGTGTGCAATGTGTACACAAACTTGATTTAACGTATTTTCTATATTATTATTTTCAAGGTAAATAAAGGTATCCCTGAAGATGATTTGCCTCGATTAGTTTGTGCATCAGGACGAACCGAGTCTTCTGTGGCCAAGATCTTTAATGACTTGGAGTCAAGAACAGTTGACGCTGAACTGGTGCGGCTCTGGCATGCCATTCACGAAGAGGATATCGGAGGACATGTCTTTAGAGGATATACTTTATTAGGTAACAATTTCCAAATGATACATGTTATGTACCATTTCTGCTCAATCACCACCATCAGGTTTTTTCACCGTAACACGAATAAGCAGAAGACGTGCATACTTGCAGTCCAAAATGCTTCTGGCTTGAGTTAACAACTGCTGTTATATAAAAACATCCAGGACCGACGGTTTAACGTGACCTTTTTGTTGAATGTGCCACTAGGTGTTCACCCATTCAATGACATCTGCGTGGCTTGACTTTGCATATGGTTTCCGAATGACAATAGCTTTACATAAAAATATCTGAATCTTGTCTAACATAGGTTCCACGCCAACAAGAAGCATAAGGCTTGCACGGGACATTCAGTACTTCTCGGGAGTCCGTCGGCCTGTCTGGTTCGTGTATTCAGGAATGGGCTCACAGTGGGCAGGCATGGCCACCCAGTTCATGAGGATACCGGTCTTCGCTGCAGCTATCCAAAGGTGATTAACCATTTTCTATTACAGGAATAAGTAGCCATAATTAAACAATATAATTTTTGCTTGTCCTTCATTCATTCCATCCATCTTTATTCTATGCATCCAATTTGTATATACATCCTTCCGACTCCGAGAAACATTTCTCCTCCTTCTAGTGGTGCGTATTATATTGTTTTAGTAGATAGATATTTGAAGAAATTATTTTGATTTTCACAATTGAACACTAGCGCCTTTCAGGTGCTCGATTTGGCAACTGAAAGTTACTGGGATCGCAAAAAGACTCAACAGTTCCGGATAAGAAATTTCTGAAAGAAATAATTCGTAACTGTTCTGCAATGGAAACTGGAAACCATTTTGGAAATGGTTAGTTCATTAGTGTTGTCGTAAGAGAACGTAGACAAGACTGTGTTCTAATGGTTATGACCAATCCAATATGCATGTTGACATATAGTTGCCGTATCTATGTGGCCTATTCACATAGATCAGAAAATTGATCTTAAAAAGCTTCGGTAAAAAAGCAGACAGAAAATCCGGTTGGACTTGGCGGCGTTCGAAAATTTACGTCAGGTCCTTCGCATCTCAAATGTGTTGTGCCTGTCATAACCTATGATACGGAAACTTTGATACTGAAAACAGGCCTAATCTACAAATTAGAAGTCGCTCAGTGAGTTATGAAGAGGACTATACCAGGTGTTTCTTTGAAAGGTATGATCAGAAATAAGGAGATTCAACGATGAGCTAAAGTCACCGATTAATATCGGTTCACATAATAATCAATCTAAAGTGGCAGTGGGCAGGAATCAGTAACTATTGGGTCAGTAATTTCTAGAATTAAGACCAAGGATCGGTAAGTGCAGTACGGATTGCAGCCCGATGGATCATGGCCTAAAAAAGCCGGAAATAGCTAGATGAATGAAACGGAAGGCTGGAAGTGTTGGCGTTCATGCTGAAGGCTGATTTATTGTTGATTGGTGATCAGTAATTGTCCTTAAACTTTGCAATAAGCATGTTTTTTTGTTTTAACTAAAATAAGACAACTCCTAATAACTTATAAAGTACTAGTACATTGTACTTACAAATAAACAAATCATCTATTAAGAAATACAATATGACTATTCATAAATAGAAATAATGACATAGAAGACAAAGTTTACACCTTAAATTTTCATGTTAAACATTAATTAATAAAGTACGTACTAAACAACAAAATCTTTAATAAGAATTCCAGACGTTTAACTCCAGAAGATCCGCGCAAATGCCAAAACAGAAATTGTTATTCAACCATTCCAGTTTAATATACACTTAATAAGAAGTAAAATGTGAATTGTGTAAAATTAATAAATGAAAATCTTTGATTAAACGTAAACAAATTTGCTAATAAACAGAAGTATGAATTTCCGACTCTGTTTATGTTTGAATTGTATAATGAGTATTTACAAAGTCAATTATCTTACACAGGAGGATGTTGAATGAGTTGTTGTGCGACCACATCTTGCACAAGTATCAGAGAGCGGACCGCAATGTTTTAGCCAGCCGCTCGAGCGGTCAAGTATGTAATTTGAAAATGGAACGAAATTTTTTAAACCCGAACATTGATAACTAAAAGCTCATCAAGTTTTATTTAAATTTCGGACTGGCACAACAAAAAGAATGCGCCATTAAATTATTTAAAAAGCAATCGACATTTGAACGCGGCGCATTGGTAGTAAAATTACATAAACTATTTTTATTATTGTCAATACAGTTGTCAATATAATTAGTTTTTTTAAATAAACATGTATGTAATTAGGTACGTTATTGTTTAAATTTACACCCATGTTTGAGAAAAGTAATACTACAACTAAGCACCGGACCCGCATACTCACGATCGCCCGGTAATGCTGCATTTGCGAGACGCGACAGTAACATACTTATTTCGTAAATTTGGTTTCGGAATGTTGAGTCATCCCCATAATATCTTTATAATACCTGAGATGGATGCGGGCAAGTAAAGTTTAACATGATATAAGTTAATTTGTAGTTGCTGAGAGAAAGAGCGTATTTAAAGGCAGAAACCGAAGTCTCTCCTTAAGGATTCCTTATTACCGTTTAGGCAAAGAGCTTATAAAATTATGAAAAATTTATTTTCTATAAATATGAACAGAATATGAACATTATAGGCGTCTAAAATATTACTAATTTTAATTCACTTATGTCATTCACTATGTGGCTTTTTCGCTAACTATTTCTTTTAAATAATGTTTGTTTTTCCAAAAATCATAGCGTTTCCCCCTTAGTCCCTTAATTCTCTATTTCTGACTTATTTCCACAGATGTCACCGAGCCTTAGAACCAAAAGGCATCAACCTGACCCAGATCATCACAGATCCAGATCCAAAGATCTACGACAACATCCTCAACTCCTTCATCGGCATCGCGGCAGTCCAGATCGGTCTCACCGATGTACTGAAGACCGTTGGCGTTGTACCGGATCACATAATTGGTAAAACGATTGTTGTGTATGTTTCAATATATCTACAAAGTAACTTAATCAAAACCTAATAAAATAAAAAAATGGGCACTAGCAATTTTATATTTGCATTCGCTCGTGAATTTACAACTTACGCTCCTTATCTGCAACTACCGGGAAGCTCCAGTATGAGAACTTATGCAAATTTAACACAGTTCTAAGGTTTATATTTTAAACTTCAAAAATACAATTTTTTTTAAATAAGACGAGACGAGACTAACCTAAAATCAGGTGTTTAGGTTAATAATACCAGAAAGAGAAATGAACTTTGCCTTATATTCTGTTAAGAGTTCTTGTTATAATAAGAACTACTTTTAAGGCTTTCTGGTAATGCTGGATGAGACCTACTCTGTTACATTCATGCATCGAAGGCTATTCATGACCAACATTACGCGCGGGCCCACTGCGGATTGTGGCCTTGACATGTCTTTTCGACGTATGCTGGTTTACTTACGATGTGTTTTTTTTTACAAGGTTAAGCCAAAGATATATGGACTAAACAATGTACTTAAGAAATAAAAAAAACGCGCCGAGATCACTACGCCACTACGGACGTAAGGTACCTGTATGTAATAAGGCCTGTGCTTATAAGGCCTTAGTTTTAACATAATAAAAGTGCAAAAAATATCACAGTACTGGGAAATAATTATAATATGTTCTTTAGTCTAAGAATCGAGAAAGAAAAATCAAAATATTATCATAGATTTTTAGCAAAATATATTTTGTATGGTGCGAGTAATAAAGCTTACGTGCAGAATTGCAATGGTAAAACACATTTGTATGCAACCTTTTTAGCATCAGTTTCTTTCACTTTAATAACACACCTTAATTCCGAAAGTCATCACAGGATCAAATACAATTTAACTAAGCAATTCTGTTATTTATTGAAACATAGGCCTTATTGCACACCTAAGGCCACATTAACCGCACCTGTTTCAATTTCTTTGAAAACATTCAGAATTTTAAAATAATAAGTTAAAAAATATTTTTTTTGATGAAACCGCAGTTTCATCATAACAATACAAAAAATGTTACAAACTTTGAAAAGATTAAATAATTGAATAATAAATGAATTTGATATTACATAGGCCTTATTACCCGCAGGTACCTTAGTTGTTACTTTATACTAGTCTCTATCAACTATTAGAGATAATAAATTTTAACCAAAATATTGGGTTCAGGTCACAGCGTTGGCGAGCTTGGCTGCGCATACGCTGACGGCTGCCTAACAATAGAAGAAATGATTCTCTCAGCATACAGCAGAGGGCTGGCATCTATTGAAACGCCTTTGATTAAAGGATCCATGGCTGCAGTTGGTCTGGGCTACTCCCAGGTAATAATAATACCAACCTTAACGAAACTTTGTCATAAAGCGTAGTTCTGTCAGAAGGCAAGGCAAAACGGAACTTCAAAGTACGCTACTAAACACTATTAATCTCCCATATACCAAATCCTTGCGTGAATTTACTTTTAACTTATGCTGACTTATTTAGACTGAATGAAAACCTTGGTGACTTTCATCAACCGATTTATTGATACTTTTACATTGTTCCAAGTTTAATGAACCAGACCAATAGTTTGATATAATGATTCAGAATAATTAACGCTTTAGAAATTTCGATTTAATAGTATAAGGATATGTACGAGTTGGTGAGGCCCTTGTCGAAATAGGTAACCCCTTCTGTTAGACTGAGATGTCTTTTTTTTCTGTTAGATCAAGGCAATGTGCCCACAAGAGATTGAAGTAGCTTGCCACAACGGCCCTGACTCCAGCACCATTTCCGGTCCAGCTGACGTGATGAAGACCTTTGTCGCTAAGCTAGTAGCCCAAGGCATTTTCGCCAAAGAAGTACCTTGCTCCAATATCGCATACCACTCGCGTTATATCGCCAAAGCGGGTTAGACATCTGTAATATTCTAAAAATAATTATACATTTATGTGTTACTTTTTTTTTTTATACCACTAAGATGGCAAACAAGCTTGCGGTCCGCCTGATGGTAGGCGGTCACCGCAGCATATGGAAGCTTGTAACACCAGGGGTATCACTCGCGCGTTGCCGACCCTTTAAAACTCTTATAAATTCTTTCTTGAAGACCCCATACTGTAGTCCTTAGAGAAGACATTGGCAGGGAGCTTCCACAACCCAAGCGTTCGTGGGAGGAAGTTTCTCTGAAACCGCACTGTACGCGACCATTTTGGTTCTACAGTGCGAGAATCAATTGTCTGCCGATGGCGAGCGGTGCGATTGTAGAAAGTAGCCGTGGGCATTATCAGCTTGTTTGTCTTTGATTAAAAAGGCTTCCACTATTAATCATACAACATAATCCAAAAAATAATATTTCAATATTTAGTAAAGATTGACGAAATCCATATATTATGGCTTTTAAGTTACCTGTAAATATTGACCTATGAGGTGACTTCGTTGTTAGAAATCCTGAAGGCAGACACATCACACACACACTTCAGTTTTTTATTTTCTTTATTGCAATATCACAGACCATATTCATTATAAGTGATCTTTATTTACAAATCTATGGTGTATTAATATTTTTTATTTTTTATATCACTAAGGTGGCAAACAAGCTTACGGTCCGCCTAGTGGTAAGCGATCACCGTATCCTATGGACGCTTGCAACCCCAGGAGTATCAATCGTGTGTTGCCGACCCTTAAAAAATCTAATAACTTCATTCTTTAAGAACCCTATACTGTAGTCCTTAGAGAAAACTTTATACAATTATATGTTCCGTGCATATTGATGGCAATACGTGTACAAATAACAATAAATAAGTTTTAAAAGTTGATAAAAAATGATAAAAAAAATATTTTCGTAGGTCCGAAATTATTGAAGTACCTCCAGGAAGTAATTGTTGATCCGAAACCTCGTTCTGAACGTTGGGTTTCCACTTCGATCCCACAGGCCCAGTGGAAAGATGCCAAAGCTGAGCTGTCTTCCGCAGAATACCATACCAACAATTTACTAGTAAGTAAATTTACAAAATTATTATGGCTTCGATATACTCTCTCTGGCCTTACGTATTTCATATTTTTCTTACCTTCTTTGGTGTGATAATGTGTCAATTTTATATTTATACATATAACAAATAATCCCACATAAATGCTACGCCCCATAGTCTTAACTAGAACGGAGAAAGATAATTAAATAAACTGTAATCAAACTCACACCAAGCCAACAAGTAACAAGTAAATTACTTGTTACTTGAAGTAATTCATAAGGCTTAAAAAACTCACTTAAGTAAACTTACTTCATATAAAGTAGAATTTGAACAAGCTATGCATTATATAATGAAATTCAAATACCATCACGAAGTGTCGTTCTCGAGGGGGTGGTCAAAGATGTTACAAATGTATGCCCGTAACATCCACGTTTGACCGATGGGTTTTGTCCCACAAATGTGACAGGCGGTGAGTCTATTGCCATGACAAGCACAAACCAGAGTCGAGATAACTTTCTTTAGAATTAACTTATTGGTTGCCTCTTACCGGGAAGCTAACCTGGGACCTTTATTTATAAGCCACATTTTTCTAGCTTGTAAGCTAAAGTGACATAGGCAGGTGAAATAACTAGTTGGTGGGATAAAATGTGGGGAAAGGAAAGAGACTACGAAGCAGCAAGTGCAGTGCAGGGCAGCCTTCCATTAGGTAGAGTAGCGACCTAGTTACTTTAGAGATCTAAGGAGGAACCTGAATCCATCGTACTCGTGGGATGTATTACGTCTGATACAATGACTATAATTCTTCTTGCAGCCCCGCACTCACACTTAAACACACCTCTCTCTATTTCTGCTTTTCTTGTAAATTTTACTAATCAAGCAATATGCCAATCTGTTTCCAGAGTCCTGTACTCTTCGAAGAGACCGCTCGTCTCATCCAGCCCAACGCCATCACCATCGAGGTGGCTCCACACGGCCTATTGCAGGCCATCTTACGTCGCTCCCTCAAGAAGGAGGTCATCAACATAGCTCTCACACAGAGGGGTCATGCGGACAACGTACAACTCTTATTTACAGCGCTTGGACAGTGAGTAGAGACTGCAGAATTCTGGTCTAAACAAAGATAACAAAAAGAGGGTACAGAAAGCTATATAATACCTGTTGAAAATACGATCAAAAGTAATAATTTCATTTATTAAAAGTCTGAAATTTCATAATAGTTTAGTCTGTTTTGTCCATCTTAAGTCAGTTTTATAGAGTTAAGAGTAAGTAATTTTGTTACATAATGAATACAGGGCTATATCCAAAATATTTCGACTACTCCAGACTCGAGAATTCCAGAGTAAAATGTAAGAGAGGTAAGATCTTTTTAGCCTTTTAGTTCTTGGACCTTTTTGGCCTGAAACTCTCGAGTCTGCAATACGATGGTTTGAAATAAGGGCCTAAGCCTGACGACAGAATAGTAAGGTGATCTTGAAAACATTATTATTTCTTTTTTTTAGGTTGTACGAATCGGGATTAAACCCGCGCCTGGCCAATATCTATCCTCACATTCCATTCCCTGTCTCTCAGGCAACCCCAATGATGTCTCACTTGGTTGAATGGGAGCACAGTGAAGACTGGTAAGAAAACTTGTTAATATTATAAATGTTAAGTATTCTTCACCATTTTTGTTACATCTTAGGAAGGTCTAAGGATTTCGACAAAGTTCAAAATAGAAGATACCATTAATTATGATACACGAAGCATTTTTTCAATGGACTTAAACATTTTTTAAATTTGAAAGCAAAAGAATAAACCCATGATGATGGACCCAGTCATGATTGCTTTTGAAAATTATTTCATAGAATAACTATCTGACCCGGCGAACGTTGTTACTTTTTTAAAACAACTGCCGCACCAACCTATTGTGTAAGGGTTTTACTTATTCGGAAACCTTCCCTGGCGTGTACATAACATCTTTGCAAAATTTTATTACAATCCGTTTACCCTTATTGCGCGGGTCCGACTCGCACTTTACCCTTTTTTTATTTCTCAGAAACATTTCCCAGCGTGTAAAACAACTTATCAAGATTTTATTACATCCGTTTACCCTTATTGCGCGAGTCCGACTCGCACTTGATCCTTTTTTCTTTCTCAGAAACATTCCCCGGCGTGTGCATAACAACTTATCAAGATTTTAATACAATTGGTTTACCTTTATTGCGTGAATCTCTTACTTGACCGAACTGGATAAAAAGTATTCTATGTCCGTCTCCTGGTTCTAAACCACCTCCCTACCAATTTTCAGCCAAATCGGTTCAGCCGTTCTTGAGTTATAAATAGTGTAACTAACACGACTTTCTTTTATATATATAGATAACATATATCTCAATTGAAGCAAAACCTTAATCCCTACACTAATTATTTATGGTCGCACTGCAGTGAAACTCTCGAAAAGCACAAAGACGGCCTTATAGAAGTGCGAGCTTTCACTGCGCCGACACGCTCTTGACGACTTTTAGAAGAGTTTTACTTATATTTAAAAGCTTACAAATTAAATTTAATTTTAATCAGCATAAAGTAAAAGAAGTGACGTAAACATATTATTATTTTCAAATTTTAAAAGCTCTCTTTTTTCATAAGTTTACCGAACAATCCCTCGGAAGCCGCAAAGCGCAATAAAGCTCCCAGTCAACAGTAGACAATTGATAGAGCCTCATCCGTCAGCGAGCCGCAAACAAATTGCCGCCGCTGATCTATTGCGACCACTTTGTGAGCAACTCCAATATAGTCGGCAGTTCTGAAGCCTATTTTTCAAACTTACTTTGATCAACGGACGTGGCATCAATCGAGAGCACTGCATAGCAATAAAAAAAATATGTCGTTTGAATTTATTCTGATGTTTATAAATAATATCAGTATATTTTTCATGTTTTAATAAATTAATTTTTTTTTTGTCAAAATGTAAAAAAATTTAGCAATGTTACAAATACGTATAAAGAATAGAAAGTAAACGCACAACTCAAGACGAGGTAGTTTTAGGAATATGCGTGTTTCGGCACCTTTTTCATACACTTCGCACGCAAGGTCACGCAAGGTCACCCAAGATGCGGGCGCCTCACTTAGATCAGTATGAAAAAAGGCACTTATCAAAAAAACATATCCTACAAATCTTTTATTTTCGGAACAAATCTTAAACAGTAACGAATTAAGCTGCGTTTATCATCGGCCCTCTTAGGCTGTTCCTTTACCAGTTGCCTCCATTGGCCACCCGCTACATCTGACCCAATAATCGGTTCATGTAAGGACCGAGTGTTGCAAGTGGTATAACGATGGACAACCGTTTCAAAGGTCCCGGGTTCGATGACAGGTATGGGGAACCAATATTTTTGCAATTTCGTTAAAGTTTTCGTATAATTGATGTGGAAGTGTGAGTGATAGATTTATTATTTACCACGAAACACTACACTACAAGAATAAATGTTATAAACGGAAATGCTGTTTTATTTGTAGCTAGTAAAATAACATTACAATAATTGGTAAATGATTACAATTGTAAAAATAACTAAAAGAGACAATATTTAAAACAACACGTTGCTAGGAAACCTAACGTTCAGTGTCAGATGTCAAACTTGTCTATGCCCAATCATAAGAGCAAAGAGTTTGTCATAGAGAAATACAGTCTTCACAAATGTAAGTTGTCTCGAGCCTGGTTTGTCTCCTATACGGCGATAAGCAGACCAGTGGATGTCGCGAGCATTTAACATGTTCGTAAAATCTTGACCACCCCTTCAGGGGTAATGTCGTGGTGATATATAACGCGATAAGCATAATCAATGATTATATAACAACTACTAATTTATCTCATATCAGGTACGTAACATCTTACAAAGCTCAAGAGAAGATGAAGTCTGGAGAGAGAACGGTCAGAATGTCCATAGCAGATGAAGACAGTGAATACATGGCTGGACACGTTGTTGATGGTAAGAGAATTGGAACTTGTTTGATATTACCCATACTGTGACTTTTGTATTTATAATCAGGTTTGCCAACAATTTTTTCCACTTCGTTTAATGATATTATTCCAGCAGCATCTGCCGTATGAGCAGTTATTTTTTTATATAAAACATTTGTATTCAATACGACTCAACTCAAGAATCCAATAAGAATTAGTTTCATCGAAATCAAAGGATTTTTACAAAGAAATGCATGCAAAGATCGATTTGTCTTTAGCCCCCTCAAAAACCAAATAGAAAAAAAATGTTTATCCACAATAACGAACTGCTAGTTCAATAGTTTTTAAACACTTTTTAGAAGGCGAATAGAATTCGAGGTTAATAAAGCAAATCTCTCTAAAATTCCCAAACCATAATAAAATAGTATTTTTAAATTGATATTTAGGTCGCAACCTTTATCCTGCAACGGGCTACCTGGTTCTGGTGTGGGAGACACTAGGTATGATGATGGGAGAGCTCTTCACCGAGGTGTCCGTTGTCTTCGAGAATGTCCGGTTCCAGAGAGCCACTAATATACCCAAGGAAGGTAGCTTGGAGTTCATCATTATGATCCAGAAAGGCAGTGGTAACTTTGAGGTAAGTCATCAAAAAACGGTAAACTAAACGACAAAAGCATCATAAATTCATGACTTAGCGGCATAAAAAGGGGAGAGTATTCATAAAAAAGGGGAGAGAAAAGTCTCATATTTGTTTGAGATCAAGACATTGCTCACATTTACGCTTTGATTACGCCAAACAAATATGACACATCTCTTCTCGCCGCTTTGATAGATACTAGCCCTTAGAGCCAGATCACTGTTGCCATTTTAAGGTTCCTTAGGCAAATCACAGGTTTTTTTAAATGTATAAACTTCTATATTTAAGGTTAACATTATATTACTGAATTCCTAGATCGTGGAAAGCGGAGCTTCAATTGTGACTGGACGTATCTACGCTAAGAAGAAGGTGGGGCAGGACTATCGCGTAATTCCTGCCGTGCCCGAAGTCACGGGACCTAACATCAAACACTTATTGACCAAGGACTTCTATAAGGAGCTGCGACTCAGAGGTTACCAGTACAGGTAAAATATATCAACCTTTTTTTCTACTACTAAGGTAGCAATGAAAAGTTGTTGAACAGTTGCCGTAACAAGTTGCTTGTTACAACAGGGGTATTACTGGCGTGTTTCCAACCATTTAAAATCTAATCATATCGAGCAAGTTCGAATTTTAAGTAAGAGACAAATTTATTTTCCTTATTTCTCTTACTTTTCGCCGATGACCTGTATTTTAATCATCTGTTACAGTGGTTTATTCCGTGGTGTCCTTGGTTGCAATGTCCAAGGTACACGTGGTCGTTTGTCATGGGTCAACAACTGGGTGACTTTCATGGACTGCATGCTTCAACTCAAAATCATCGGCCACGACACACGTGGTCTCTTCGTACCAACCAGAATCGAGAAACTTTCGATTGATGCCACGATGCACTATGATGCCATATCGAAGATGAATCCTGATTCCAAGAGACAGTCCTTTGAAATAAGAGTATATCCAGACGTCGGTGTGATTAGGTACCTACTATTTAATAGTTTATTTGACTAAAGTGGTTATAATGATAAAGACTTGGTATATGTTTACATCATTAAGGATTGTTCATTTTATTTAAATGTATTGCAATCAGCAATTTAATTAAGTTTATGTTTATATATTAATGTTCATTAATTGACGTGTCTTCACATAATAATGATGTAAAAAGTCTTATAACAAAATACATTAATTCACGTGTCTTCACATAATAATGATGTAAAAAGTCTTATAACAAAATAATTGTAATTCCATAGAGCCGGTGGTGTTGAGATTCGTGGTCTTAATGCTACTCCTATAACAAAGAGAATTCCATTGGGTATCCCTGTATTGGAGAAGAGTGAATTTATAGCTAATTTCGGAAAGAACAAAATGGCGGTACGTGTTTTTTATTATCTGGCTGTAAAACATTGCAATAAATTATAAAAACACGTAAGAACATAAACGGACAGACAGACAGAGAGACGTTGAGTTCTATAAAATGCTTGTATAGAGTACATAATATACCTTTTTAGACAGATTTGAACATTAATAAATAAATAATTTTAGATGGAGGATATCCTAAGAGCCAATCTACAATTAGTGCTTGAAAATATTCAAACCTTTAAAGTCAAGAGCATAGAAGTAGTTGATGAAGAATACAAGAAGAATGATTTTGAACCT
The DNA here is from genome assembly GCA_946406115.1 of Apoda limacodes. Classification (NCBI taxonomy): domain Eukaryota; kingdom Metazoa; phylum Arthropoda; class Insecta; order Lepidoptera; family Limacodidae; genus Apoda; species Apoda limacodes. The sequence goes on from OX291559.1 coordinate 19,828,021, forward strand.
GTAATGGAAATAGTATCAGATGTTCTTGGTGACATGCCACTGATGCAAGCTGAACTTCTAGTCATATCAGAAGAACCCATAGAAATGTCATCTCTTATTAACGTTGAGAACAAGAAACTACAAGGAGAATCTAACACTGTAGTTTTCATAGGAGCTAATCTTTTGAAGAGACCTGAGGTCAGCATAATTATAAGTATTATAAAAGTAATTTAGATTTTCGAAAATGCTTATCTTCATGTTTTCATTTTTATTACAGTTACTTCAGCAAGGATTGTCAACATTAAAAGATAAATGCTTTGTTATAAGCCGCGAAAAAGATCGTCCAGATCCAAAAGAATACGCAGGGAAATATGACATAATAACAATTTATGATACTGGTTTAGAATACGTTGTCCTATTCAGAAAGAGAGTTGGAGCCAAACCTGCCAAATTTATTAAAATAGAGACGACAGATCTGACATTCCCATGGGTTGATAGAGTAAAGGAAGAAATAAAAGAAGGACAAAAACTAGTTTTGTATACTCAAGATGAACCAATTAATGGTCTTTTAGGTTTGATTAACTGTCTAAGAAGGGAACCCGGTGGTGAAATCATTTATGGTTTCCTAATAGCGGATCCATCAGCACCACCGTTTAATCCTGATCTAGAATTCTATGAAGAACAACTGGATAAGGACTTACCCATTAACGTTTTCCAAGATGTACGTATAGGTCTTAAATCAAATTTTACTTGGTAAAGATATCTTTTGAAACCTTAATACTGATCAGTTTATTGTTGTTTTAGGGACAATGGGGTACATACAGACATCTTTTACTAGGAAGCCTAGACACCGTTAAAGCTAACCATGCCTTTGTGAACACCCTGACCATCGGTGACTTATCTTCAATGCGCTGGTTAGAAGGTCCTATCAGAAAGGATCAAATCTTCAAGAACCCAGATAGCGTCCTTCTTCATGTAAGTTACCATAGTTTGTTTTAACTAATAACTTCAAACTATTATACATTTAGAGTTCCGTATCACAAAAGGTAAAATCGGAATTCTTATAGAATCACTTGTTTTTTGACTAAGGTGTGCGTAAATATTATTTTCTAAGAATCCTTTTGAAGCTTTAGGGTTTGTTTTTTCTTATAACTTGAAAAATGAGGGGTATGAGACACCTACAGGGGAGACTACAGGGGTCAATTTGAAATAATATACCTAAATTTGTGGACCTTATAAGCATATTTTTAGAGTATACTTTTGAACAATGGACGTTGAGTATATAGGGTTCCCGATAACCCCGCAGGTATATTGCTCGGCGCTCAACTTCCGTGACGTAATGACGGCTACTGGTCGCGTCACTGTGGATGCTGTGGCTCGTGGACGGCTGGCGCAGGAGTGCGTGCAAGGATTTGAAGTTGTTGGAAGGACACCAAAGTAAGTAAAAAGCCACAACTAAATTGAAAATCCAGCACCAAACGGAAAATCTACCACCAATCTGAAAACCTACCAATTTACCTACCCAAAAAGTTTAATGTAAAAATAATAAAATTAGAACTCTACTAAAATATCAGAGGTTGATATTATCTATATGTGACTATTCTGTGTACTTTGACTAGTTTATATAGTATTCGTGATAAAATTTTAAACAACTAGTTTTTAAATATATAAAATAAAAGCTCTTGCCAACGACTTCGTCTGTGTGTATACAATATAGATGACCAATTAACTGGTTATACTAAACGAAAGGTGACTACGTTGAACCTAAGACATTAGTTATTTTGTTTTGACAAACAAAAAAATAGTATACAGAACAAAAAAATGGTTTTTTTGAATATCTTTAAATTACAGATCTGTTAAAGTCTCTGAACGAGTAAAATCATTTCGTTCAATAAATAAGTGTATTTTAGATAGTTTAGTGACTGTTCATCTATTTTCGTTGTAAAGGAGAGGGAACAAAGAAGAGAGAGAAGGAGAGGGGCGGGAGTTAAGAATAGGAAAGAGGGGATATAGCGAAATCTAGTTGAAATATACAATTAAATATGTTTGTAGTGGTTCACGAGTGATGGCCATGGTCCGAAACGGTGGTATGGCAAACATGGTTGAAGCAGATAAAGCTCTGATGTGGTCCATACCTGAGGAGTGGACGTTTGAAGAGGCAGCCACAGTGCCTGTCGCTTATGGAACTGTTTACTACGCTATGGTGAGTTATAATTTACTTTTAAAAAACCTTAGAATTAGTATTTCCATTTACGTTACGATAACCATCGGCTTACGTAAATTAAGGATTACTTTTAATAAGCTATAATATTTTTTTTAGGTTATGGTGGGTCAATTACAACGTGGAGAGTCAGTGTTGATCCACGCAGGATCTGGTGGTGTGGGTCAAGCTGCCATCAACTTGGCGTTACACTACGGATGCGAAGTGTTCACCACCGTCGGCACGGCTGAGAAGAGGGCTTTCATCAAAAAGCTGTTCCCTCAACTTAAAGGTATTAAACCAATATATCTAATTTTTGATCTCGGCCATTGTACGTCCCCCACTGCGGGGCAACTTTTTTTATTGTATAGATATAATTTATACCTGTACAAAAAAATAAACACCAACTTTCTTGTGATCGCCAGGGGCTGCAATTTAGTGAAAATTTAGTTTCTTATTTTTCTTTAGCTTGTTATTTAGCAGTTTTGGTTTTCTTTTTAACAGACAGCCATATTGGAAATTCCCGAGACGCAACATTTGAAGACATGATCCGCAGAGAAACCAATGGTCAAGGAATTGACATGGTTCTCAACTCGCTTTCAGACGAGAAGTTACAGGTATGTAAACATTTGAAGGTCTCGATTTCAAGGGTTCGGTTTGGCATTTAGAAAAAGTTTCAGGGCTGTGTTCGACAAGTCAGCCAAATCGGTGTAAAGTTTCGTGATGGGAAAAATTTTGCAGGATAGGTATCTTTCTATCCTGCAAAAAAATATATTTGCTACCCTGCTGTCTGTGCTGCCCTTCTTAATACCCGTTGAGTTTCCGAACATGGCCCTGTATCTATAACCATCGGACATCTACGGCTCTGAAGTAGATTAAGAACTCACGGAGCGGTTAGAACCCGCACCCGTCGTGGTAGCGGCACCACCGTTTTATTTTAAAATTCACGAGACTGGAGCTCTGTGCGGTTACAGGGTGGCTTGGCGGGTGATAATCGCAAGACGGGCGGTTATTTACGTTACCTAGTTATTTAGAACTTTTAAGAAAATGGAAACTGCTCTTTAAAAACATAATACTAATATTAGTGATCCTATTTCATCAATGGTCGCCCGCCAACCGACCGCAGAGCGCACGGGCGTAGCCAGCAGAGGCCGCGGGTAATGCGGGCCGCGCGATTCTACAAGTTGCCCGCCAACGCAGCGGTACCCGCAAACAACCGCGCTCGCTGCGGTCACAAATCGTGTCGAGAAATTTGCTATCCACATGTATTGCGTGTTTCTATGAATATTGCGGTCCCGCTACCGCGGCGGGCGCGGGTGCAAACCGCTCCGTGAGTTTTTAGCCTTACTGCCCCGGAATTTCGGATGTTAGCATATAAACTTATACCCCCTTTACCGACTGTTGGTAATTTTGCAGAATCCTTGTCTTGTGGAGCCCTGCGTTGTAACAAGCACCTACAGTATAAATTTGAACATCAGTTAAAATTCTCTTTTTATTTTTTTTTAAGGCTTCTGTCCGGTGTCTGGGTTACCGTGGGCGATTCTTGGAGATCGGCAAGTTTGACATCAGCAACAATACCCCGATTGGCATGTACTATTTCCTCAAAGAGACCTCGTTCCACGGCATCATGTTGGATTACGTCTTCGACCAGGACTTTTCATTTAGAAAGGTAATTGTTTTTTGTAAGATACTTCGTTACCCTACACCTAAATCTCCAGTCCAAGACACTGCTGTGAGTTTATTTCTCTCTGTAAAACGAAGATCTCACACGGTTTGTCTTTTAATAATATAACTAAGTAAGTTTATTGTTTAACAGAGGCTACAAGATCTCCTCCTCAGTGGAATCCAAAGTGGAGCAGTACGACCTCTGACTTACTGCACATTCGAAAAAGAAGAAGTAGAAACTGCATTCCGTTACATGGCTTCTGGAAAACATATCGGAAAGGTAAAGTGATTGTGGTTAAATCGAAAATCGTCACTAACAAATCTAAATGATTGAAGTGCAACAAACTTTTCTGATCCAGTAGTCAAAAATTAAAATTACAGTCGCCAAAATGAAATTTTGTAAACTTAACAACAACACTAGCGACCAAACACCGGGCCAGAAAAGTTTGTTGCACTGCACCTTATTCCAACTTGCATGCAAGGTAAAATGAATCGTATGTTTATCTCATAACGTTATTTTTTACTTTGTACATTGTTAACAATATATACGGCTTCAAACAGCTGAAAATCCGGCTAAAAGAAAAAAAACATAAAAAACAATACTTATATAAAATTAACGACAGTAGCATAAGATCAAAGAACTTATAATTTTTACTAAAATCACAGAATACACAAAACATATAAATTGAGTATAGAAATTTCACTTCTTATTCGAAATCAGCTACAGAAGTGTGGAAAATCTATGTACACTAAACTCAAACTAAAGGTTTAAGACAAAGGGCTCATGTTTAAATGTACGTCACACTTTCGGTTGTACACATTAGCATTCTCAACAAAACTCGCATTTTAAGGTTTTTTTTATTCTATAAATACTCGTTTGCTTACTGAATTAGGCCTCTTGAGGACAAATAAAACATTATAAGTGCGGGAAATCTGTTATTACAACGAGTTTCAACTGATGTTTACCCAAGACGAGGTGTTAGTGTTGGACTGAAATTTTGACAGTATTTTTCCATATGTAAAATAAAAAGCACTATAGTCGTATTATTAATTAGACGAAGCTAGTAGTACTGTTTCATCAAAAACTGACAACAAAATAAACGCCAGTTGATATCGTCCAATTAAAAAAAAGACTATAGTGTGTCATTATCAATTTCCAGCACGCAAAACATCTATGTAATATACCACTTTTTCAACAACTGTATAAAAATACATTTTTGTAACCTTAGGTTATCGTCAAAATTCGTGACGAGGAGCGCAGCAACCGTCCAGTTAAACCGACCTTCATACCCATGGATGCTGTCCCACGGTAACATTATTAATATAACAATAACTTCCTCTTTAACTGCATATAACATTTGTTACTTTTTCTTTACTTATGTAAAGATAGACTAACGAAATGGGAAAAAAATTGCCCATGTCCAGTTTTACCCAATTTCATAGTTCTGTTTTTTCTTACCAGTAACTTTAACTATTTGCCTTTAAATATCATTATTACTGTACAAGAGCAATATTTACTAATATTAACTTGAAAGATATAAGCACTTACCAGATTTACAATTCACAAATTTTCCGACAGGTACCTACAGCAAACTGTCCCTATCGGTATGGTTGCCATACGTCCCGTATATACGGGACTGTCACCCTATTTGAGAACCTTGTCCCGTATTTCTATTTTGTCCCGTTTAACGATAAATTACGCGTATGCAGCAATAAGATTGTCGCAAATCGTCAGTTTAATGAAAAATTTCATTAAATGGCACGGAAATATAGTTTCTTGAGACTCATTGCTAATCTCGAGAGAGTCGAAAGATATGACCTTAAACGTCCCGTATCAGTTTCGAATATTAATGGCAACCCTACGGGAATATACCCTATCGGGAATTACATGGGTTCTTCGACTAGGCAGTAGGCACTAAACGTTTCATTCATTTGTAGGTATGTGTGTCATGATGACTACGTGTACATCATAGTAGGAGGACTTGGAGGATTCGGGTTGGAGTTGGCAGACTGGCTCATCATGAGAGGTGCAAGGAAACTACTACTCACATCAAGGAGAGGTATCTCCAACGGATACCAGTCGTCAAGATTAAGGTGGGAATAACATTTCTTTTGTTTGGTATATATGCATTTGATATCTTGGCCGCAATTTGAAGAAATACTTGGTAAAAGACTTATGCTGCAAAATTTCAATAGATTATATTGATTTGATGAATAGTAAATATATATACCCTTTGAAAAACATAACCTCAGAATCATTTTATTGATCATCAGTCATTTTGGCAGTCTGATAAATAATCTCGTTGGCTGTTCAAATGATCATTAAGTTTTAAGTAATCATCAATAATATATAAATTTTTGATACTTTCTAATTTTTTGGCAAGTATTTCAAGTCATAATATTTTATTCTTAGAACAATATTTGCTAACCTACTCGTAACTCTGGTTTCCTCACGATCTTCATCATCTTGACCTTTGATTTACTTCCCCCTTGGTACATTATTAAACCCGCGGGCAAAAATTATTATAATCAATTAGTTCGCCCGCACTAAATTTGGTTACCGGGCAAAAGTACTGTATATGGTGCATAACATAAAGAAAAATCCAAATCCCAAACTACTTTAGTTTTTGCGATAGACCTGAAACAAAAATGGTCCAAAACTATTTATTTTGACCCCTCTTACTGAATTTTTAGATCAATATTCAATGTTGGGTCAGCATTCTGCACAAATATCCACACAGATCTGTAACTCATTATGTTCAAGAGCTACAGTTCCGTGTCATACGGATTGTCAGACAGACACACAGGAGAGTGTCAGCAATGGGGCTCTATTCTACCCTTAAAGATAATTAAAATCAGTTTCGAAATGCCAGAAATACATACCATTATGGACCCAGTGAAATATCCTCACAGAGATCCTTTTTTGTTTAAAGTCTGTTAGAAATAAGCTAGTATTTTATAATTATCTCGTTTGCAGGGCATGGGCTGGATATCAAGCTAGTGTCCAAATTTCAACTGATGATGTTACTACTGAAGCTGGCTGTGAACAAATGCTCAAAATGGCTAATGCTATGGGACATGTGGAAGCCATATTCAACCTCGCTGTCATTTTGAAGGATTCCATATTCCAGAACCAGACTCCAGAGACATTTAGGATATCATTTGCTCCTAAAGCGCTAGCTACAATGCATTTAGATAAGCTGTCTAGGACACTATGCCCTGGATTAAAGTAACTATTTCTAACTTAGTCGTTGGCAATTTGTGGAATGTCTAATTTGAACAAACGCATCATTAAAATTTTACTCCTTGCAGGGACTTCGTTGTATTCTCCTCAGTTTCTTGCGGCCGAGGTAACGCGGGTCAAACTAACTACGGTCTCTCCAACTCTGTTATGGAGAGGATATGTGAGTGGAGAAAGAAACTTGGTCTTCCTGCTCTGGCTGTGCAATGGGGCGCAATTGGTGACGTAAGTCTAACGCATCAAGCATCGTACATATCACAGCATAAGGAAGATAGTCGATTAAGCGATGAGACGTGTGCCTGTCCTTCTTATGTTTAATGTTTGGATTGGACCCGTGCCTTTGTTACAAAACCACCATGCCGCTTACTGTGAACTGTATACCTTACAGTTTTTTTTAATAAATTAAACTAAATGTACCTATCTTTTAGGTTGGTCTTGTAGCAGACATGCAGGATGACGATGTCCAGTTAGAGATAGGAGGCACGCTGCAGCAGAGAATCTCGTCTTGTATGCTTGCCCTGGACAAGTTCCTCAGGCAGGACGCTGCTATCGTCTCCTCCATAGTAGTCGCCGAAAAGAAGGCAGGCGGCTCCGGCTGCGGAAACATAGTTGATGCCGTAGCTCAAATCATGGGTAAAATTACAGTTACATTCATATAACTTCACTTCAAAATGCTAATAGATAAATACAAAATTCTTGTTGGCTGGGTGCGTGTCTGACTCGAACACCGAGGGTTTCGTAGTACCACCACAGAATGTACGAGCACGACTCGCACTTGTCCAGTTTTTATTATTTGTTGTTTTACTATGGAACGCATACTGTAATCTTTTAAAGTTTAAAGCTCTTAGTTTTTATGATGAAACAAAACATATTTCTGGTACGAAGACGACGCCCCTTAATACTCCTTATATTAAATTCTTGTTAGGACGTCCTCCTTAAATCTGTGAAAATTTTAGGCATCTTACTACCTACATTGGTCTAAAAGAAAGAGCCTTGTTACGATCGGACAGGCAGCCAGACAGACATCGTAGACTTAGTAGGTGATAAGGCTCCGTTGGCATCCTTTAGGTTCACAACGCTAAAAAGCGTTACCTATTTATAAGGGTAAACTTTTCCCGCATTGCATGAGTTGCCCATAGCTACATAAAACTATTACCTACATCATTACATTTACAGGTATTAAGGACTTAAAGACAGTGTCGCAACAGGTCTCACTAGCCGAGTTAGGTATGGACAGTATGATGGCAGTGGAAATCAAGCAGACGCTTGAGCGAGAATTTGAAGTCTTCCTCACTGCCCAAGACATCAGAACCCTGACGTTCGCAAAGTGAGTTTCCATTCTTAGCACTTACTTTAGGGGTAACGGGTAGTTGAATAGTATTGTGCAACCTATTGTTACAGAAATAGTTCTGCTTTTTTGTGATTTAGTATTGCTTTGACACCAATTTGATCCGCTCCAAATTAAGACAGCGATATAAGTGAGTTGATAGACGAACTATAGGTGAGTTCCATATTAACCTTTAATTCCGATGAAAGCTCATTATGAATTTGTGATAAGTTTGTAAATTAAAAGTAATCATGCTATGGCGAAGTTCTGTAGGTTGGCAGGAACACTAGCTAGCCAGCCGAAACATCCATGTCAAAAAATTCGATAACCTTGAGAAGTAATGACGCTTTGACAAAATTTATGACTCGCTGGACAGTACCCGACTAAACATATATGACAACATTATGGTGATTGGGTGCGCTCGCCTCCGTTTCGTCATGCACCTTACCTCACAATTGCTCTGGCTAGACACATTTGATGGCGGACTGTATAAATGAAAATAATGTTTTAGCTGTGCTAATAAATTGGCATGTGGACTGAAATTTAAAAAAGAACTCCACTATGGAAATGGAGACAACTACACGAAAAACTTAGTTAAGGATGGCCTTAAACTACATGGACAAACAGTTTAGTAAGAGCGTTGGGTATTCACTATTACAACCATCTCATCACCGTTTTTTGATGATAATTACATGGTGATAATGATAAACTCAAATCCTATAACTCTTTCAGATTAGTGGAACTAACCGCTCAACGTGAAGCAGAAAGTTCGACTGCAGTTACCCGAGCAGGAGGCGTTGAAGGTGCTGCTGGTCTGAGGGTACTGTTTAGGAACTTTGGGGAGGAAAAACTAGTAAATGAACCTTTCATCTACATGCCCACTATGACCACTGATGGTACAGAGGTAAAAATCTAAGTTCTAATCACCTTATCATTTTTTCAATCAAAATAATTCTTGTTACTGATTTGATTATCTGTTTCTTAATTATCCTTTTGCTTTTCTGTAGAGTGAGACGGCAATTTACGTGACGGATGACGTCATGTTCTTGCTACCAGGGCTCGAGGGCTGCGCATCTGTACTAGAGCCCTTGTGCAAGAGGCTGAAGACCAAAGCCTGTGTGCTGCAGCTTGGCATTGAACACAAGAACGAGACTAGAGAGCAGATGGTGAACAGGCTGTATCAGGTAAACGTAGACACTCCCTTTTTGTAGAATCCCATACGGCTGTTGCTAGGGAAGTTCAGTCAGTAACCATTTTCGTTCGAAGGTGTTTCTTAGAACCGACTATCAAATACGAGCACATGAATCCTAACCTATGGAAAACAAGTTTTTTCAAAAATAATTTCAAACACAGCTCATTTAAGTTGTAGGAACATACGGATGGAATAAAGAAACACTTTTTCAAGTAAACAAGAAAATGAATTAAAAACAAAACCCCTCTTGCATATATAACCCCTTTTTTAATTATTGGTCCTTCTCTAGGCATGTTCTACACTATGCTTTGCAATACTCCGTTTTTATTCTTAAATCTGTCTGAACCAACCACCATATATATGCGACATGCATATGTGACCTGGCCACAGAAACTGTCAGGTCAGTAATTATCTGAACTACTCATACATCATAGGATGTGGATATCCAGGATAATATCCTTTAAAGAGACCATGGGCATGGTGCACTATATAGCTTATTGTGCTCATAATCTCAACAATTACAATGTTTATTGCAGACGGTGAAAACGCGTTTATTACCCGGAGCGCCATTCAAACTGCTTGGGTACAGCTTCGGGTGTGCTCTAGTCCTTGATCTAGCAGAAAGATTAGAAAAAGATGGTAAGTTGTACAATTTCTAAATGTTTGTATATTCTACTAGAAAGAATATTAGATTTTTTGATATATGAAAATGTGAAATTCTTTAATTATAGAATAATATTGACAAACATTATGGTATAAAAACATTTGATGATTTTACGGCCCATTCTAGCAGCAGCGCTAAAAGATATTTTGATTTTCCTCTTCGTACAAACACATTTCAAAAATATTAATAACCAGTTACTGAAAACTAGTTATAAGCTACTTTTAGAACGTTATATACATACATCGTTGCTAGAATATACCTGAGAGTTGTAGCTATAGTTATAGATACTGCGTGGCTAACAACGCTATATAAAACTCAGAGATATATTCTAGAATCGAAACATACTAGTTTCGTTTGAAACATAGCTATTAACTAGTTCTAAATAGTTTTTGACAATTTTGTGTTTTGTAACAAAAAAGAAATTTAAGTAAATCTATGGCCGGCGCTAGTCAAATAGTATCTGCGAAATTTATTTTGACCAGGAATGGGATAACCAATTAGATGATTCGAATATCACAGAGGACTTCTTTCGTGCAGTAAAGTAGTATTTATATTTGCTTGGAATTGAGCAACTTATAGAAATCTAATACCTTTAATCGAGCAATTATTGTGTGCATCTCGGAAATGGCTCCAAAGATTTTCATGAAATTTAGTATGCAGGGGATTCGTGAGCGATAAATTCATCTCGCTAAGTTTCATTTTTAGAAAACGTCGTTTTATCCGTGTTTTCAGGCAATGATAAACTGAAAAATATGACATCTATGAGCGAGTAGTAATAATATTATTTTTACCGACACAGCAACAGTAAAGCTACTTGACAATAAAAGGCGTTGTTAAGCAACACTAAAGCTACTTGACAATAGATGGCGTTGTTAAAAAAACAAGCAAAGGTGGGTCTTTCACGGATTGTTCATTAAAGTAAGAATCTTTATTTTCACAGGTCACAAAGGGGTAGTATTCTGCTTGGACGGAGGCCCCGAATTCCTGTACGCCATATTAACAATGACTATTAGCTTCAAGAATGATTTCCAACTACAAAACAGTCTTATCTGTCACACAATAGACATAGTAGCTCCTAACAACGAAGTAGCAGTCACATTAGTGGAAAAATTGAACGAAATAGAATCCTTTGACGAAAGAGTAGCTTTAGCCCTCAAACTGTCTCCTATTCAAACCAAGTATTCCAGTGAGTTCATATCAGGAATGGCTTGTGTTGGTTTCGACAGGCTTAAGGTCGTCCTAAGCTATGACTTGAAAAATGTTAAGAAAATTAAATCACCTATTATACTTTTACGGCCGAAAGAAAATCCACCTCATGTTGTGGTGGACGAGAATTATGGATTAGATAAATATACTGAAGGTGGTTTTACAGTTCACTATTTGGAGGGAAATCACGTTAGTATAATTGACAATAAAGATTGCGCTAATATTATTAACAGGGTATTAACTGAAAAGGATACTGATTCTGGTAAAGCTTCACTCAACACTGTAACTAATCTTGTTGAAAATCAAAGACCAGTTAAAGCTTAAATTTAAATTATATACATGGTGTTAGATATTTCAGTCTCGTTTAGATAATCGAGAGCGCCAGAATATGATTTATTGGTAGAAAGTATGTTTGTCAAATCTCAATAGGATTGTACTATTTGTAACGGAGAATTGGGTAAATTTGCGTAAGTGTGACTTTGTGTAAATTTTTTAAGTGATCTTGACAAGGTTTTATCCTTGTCAAATTTATTAGACATTTTTTTGTAATGCGTTAAGATTTCAAAATGGAATTGGTGGTAAAATAATAAACATAATTTAATTTATTTAAACACTTTTGTAGAATTGTATATTAAATGGCCGTATTTGTAAAATTTTCCTATTATAGTTATTTTGTAGGTAATTTAAGAATAAGTTATTTAAGGTAATGTAATTAGAAATAAGCTTAACTACGATTGTCCTGGAGACACCGGTACCAAAATAATATTCACTAGATAATAAATTAAAAAGTAATAACTTATTTTTGTATTTAGTTTTATATAAATTTGCAATACGTTTATTTCATGGGATAGGTTTGTCTTTTATTTGTATTTATAGTAATCATGTATTTTTGAAATGATTTGAACCGCAATAAAATAAAAACATGAGTCCCGCCCGATTCGTCATCGTCACACTAGTGTGACTACAAGGAAATTTATAGTAATTGAGTCGTCACACCACAACTGCCGGTACGACGATAAGTAATGAGAAAAAAAAACATTCTTGTATAACGTCTTGATTATATTAAAATCATGGGGACTAATTATAAAATTGTTTTATTTGAAACGTGTTAATTTATTACTTTTCCCTACGACTGTTTTTCTATCATATAAGTATCTTGTAAACATTACATTATCATTTATCATCACGTATCAGATATTACCCACATACTCGCCTGATGGCTCGGGCTGAAGTCCTGCCTCGTAGGCAATAAAATAAATAAATATTAATTAATATTTTAGGACATTACACACAGCACCGACTGGCCTTAAAGTAAGCAAAGCTTGTGTTATGGATACCTGACACCGAATACAAATATGTATAAATAACTTTTTTTTGTAAATACATTCATATCATATATAAATATACCCAGACTAAAGACAAACACAAATGTTTATCACATAAATGTTTGTCCAGTGCGGGAAGTCCCATACCCTCTGCCGAGCAGTCGGACACACTAGCAACTAGACTGCGAGGGAGTTATCAACTTAGCTCAGTTGTATCATAATGTACTATTTCAATACACCTGCTGTTAAAGCAGCCTTTACTGCACCATTTTCAGCACTTTAATAGCATCCATAATGGATTTGTTCGGTAATGACAATAAATCTAACGTATTTGTGAAAAACGTATCAATGATATTGCTTGTAGATTCCATTCAATATCATATCAACTTTTTTACTGTTATTCAAGTGTGTTGAAAACAGACGTATGACACTCGTGAGCTCTGCTCAATACACAATCGGCTGAATTACTCTGTGCGTGCAACCAACAACCTCGTCTGTAATGAGCATCCTAGCTCTCTTGTATCATAATGTACTAATTTTATTAAACATTAATCTAATTAAGATTAATATGTATAGCACAATGTGTTATTTAAAAACTACTACTCTTTATATTTCCCACAGCTTGTTTTGGAATGTATTCAAGGTTTTTCTAATCAGCAGATCTTGTTTTTTGTCTGGTGGAATGTCATTCTGCCTTATGTTAAAAATTGGATGAGGGTTTGAATATTTTAATATGGAGACTGGGTATTACTAGTTGATCGCCATTTCGCTTTCCAAAATAGCGGCCCTTCTAGCCTATTACTAATACTACCTGTATTAATCAAATCAATACAAACAAGTGCCTATTGTATAAAACAAAATCCCAAAAATCAGCCAAGTGCGAGTCGGAGTGTTACTGTTCCTCTTAATAATCGCTAGATGGCCCTGATACAGTAATTTAAGATTGTATTGGCTTAGGCTCGTCGCACACTTGGCGGATTTAGTTATTTGTTGTTATTCTTTAGAGCTCGTTTTAACGATAAAGCAAAAACAATGAAAACTTATACTTGTACGATTCCCACTTACATTTTTACTATTTTAAATTTTTATTATTTGTTTGATAATGTGCTATTATTACACATATGCTGTGAAAATTTCAAGCTTTTACCTATTCGGTCTAAAAGATAGAGCCCAATCATTGTCGGACAGATAGACAGATAGGCAAACAGACAGACAGGCAGCGTGGGCTTAATAAGAAGACTCCGTTGCCAGCTTTTAAGTACGGAACCCTACAAAGCGTAAGCTATCAAAGTTGTATTGCTGGCGTCACCAGTGAATAGACTTGTATCATACAATACTCGTTTGCCGTTATTAAAAAATAAACCGGTCAAGTGCCAGTCGGACAGTAACTTTATTGAGCGACAAACTTGACTTTGCCGTCGGAAAACGAAAAGCTTAAAAGCCAATAAGGTATGTAATTGGATAGTTATCAAATCAGGTAATCTAAACTTGCATTAACTATACCGGCTCAAACAATAGGTAGACTCTGTGTTAGCTAATACAATTAATATTAAAGCAACTACGTCCAGTAAACAACACACCATACACGATACATATCTGATCAAATATTCATCGTAATGGTTCCGCATAGTGCAGCACTCTGGCCAGAATTGGGTAGCAAAATTAATTACTTTACAACACACTTGAGGATATACTTAGTGGCTTATATTATATTGCAACTCTTTAAGGATTATTATACAGCTTGGAAAACATGAGTACGTTTTATTTTATATTGCCACACTAGTATTTTAATGTAATTTTTTAATCTCTGCTAAATTTAGACTGTTGGCGGTTTCATAGGCCAGTGCTACTTTACTTCTACGAGCAACGTGGTGCACGATAACAGAAATCCGCGCGCAAGTTCTCACAAATGTTTGTTAAAAACATAATACACGTTTTTTTCTAAACCATATACGATATCGAAATACTGATTTTGGATCCTGAAAGTGCTTTACAAGCTCTATACATTGGTATCAATAATATTTATAAAATAAACCGGATCTATACGAAAATTTTATGTTATATTATTTAATGTTTTAATTTAATGTCCGGCATACATATAGTATTGTGACATGGCACTCATCGGATGATACCTAAATAATTTTGATAAAACAGTTTTAACATGTCTCTTTTTTCAACATGAGAATACGTCATCATTATTTAATTAATATTAGGTTTTTTTAGATATTCTTTTATAAAAGCGAAGTAGAGATTATTGACACAGATATTAATAAGATATTATATCTTTTTAACTACCTTCGTGCCTAAATAACAAAATATCGCCTCTCTTCTCTCATGTCTCTCTTATCTCTCTTCATATCGCTATATTAAATGTATGGTAGCTGAAAACATCAAATTTGCGAATAGATCCAGTTTATTTTATAAACCATTATTGATACCATTAGATAGAGCTCTTGAAGTACTTTCTGGATCAGTAATATAATGTAATCAGTATTTCGATATCGTGTATAGTTTAGAAATAATCGAGTGAGATCACATAGTGTTTCCACCCTATACATTGTTTTATTTATATTTTCAGTGCAAATAAGTTGAAAAATGTCTTTCGGCTCTTTTACACTCTTGTGTTATCCTGCCTCATGTGTAATTATCAACTTAGCTCACCTGTATCGTAAAGTACCATTGACACAGAACACGAATTATACACTATATGTCAAATCACGACTTTAGTGACATAATGTTGCCATCTTCATAGTTCAGAAATCATAGTTCGAACAAAGAAGTCAGTTTTCGCATCCCTATACAAGCACCTGTCGCACAAACTACTACTCAGTAGGAAAAACTTCCGCCACATCGCTTGCACAATATCTGGTCACTGCCAACTAAAAAAACATCTCTTTAACATCGGCATTTCGGCTTTGTAGTAAAACATCTAATAATAAAAACCGGTCAAGCACGAGTCGTGCATTCTGCATTTTGTGGTGGTACAGAACACTAAGCCGGTTTTTAGGGTTCCGCACCCAAGAGGTACTTAGCGGAACCCTATTACTAAGACTCCGCTTTCCGTCCGTCTGTCACCAGGCTGTTTCTCATGAACCTTAATAGGTAGACAGTTGAAATTTTCACAGAAGATGTATTTCTGTTGCCGCTATAACAAAAAATACTAAAAAACAGAACTAAATAAGTATTGAAGGGGATTCCCATAAAATAAACGTGATTTATTTGGTCGTTTTTGCTCGATATTGATAACGGCAACAGGTAGACGCTTAATAGTCGCAGAATATTTAGTTATATAGTCGCATTAAAAATAAATCATTAAATTAAAATAAAACAAATATTTCACCATACAACAAACGTGATTTTTTGTCGTTTTTATTTGGCCGATTTTTACAATAGCTGCTTTATGTTTAGCTAAATACGTGTTATAAATCTTTAAAATTACTTGACTAATGTCCTATCCAACTGCAACCAACATAAAAATTCTAGATATAGTCAAAGTCTAATATACAAGAATTACTCGTTTAAAGGTATTAGATTAGGGACATTTTTGTAAAAGTGTATACATTTCCCTATAGATGAGTAACTAATTCTGTGTCGACGTGTATCATTCACCAACACAATATTTGTACTTCAAGTATATATTTAAAATCAATTCCAGCTTTCCGCTGTGGAATTCACGTCGAGCAAAAATATTTATCTTTGTAGTATCTATTAGTTTAATAATCGAACTACACGTGCAAACCTAATTCAATCTCATCCTTCGCTTGTTACTCCGTGCTTCAACCCTTTGACATACACAAACCGCAGGCCTAACGATGACAATCCACCCCATACATTAATGATGACCTGCTTTCACTTCACAGAACAATCTGAGGCTTTTATGGACGTGCTCATTCTCGACTTCTTGGTACGGCGCAGAGACGGAAGCAAAGAGACAGCGCTATATAATTGCTTCTTAGTGTGACGGCGACAGCCAACACGTAAATCTTGCTAAAAATCAATAAAACGTCGTTTATTAAAAAACTACGATAGTTTTCAAAAAACTAGTTTGAGCATATTAAGATATTGTCATTGCCTATTAATTATTTTTAAAACAATCGTTAAATAGCCTTTCGTTTTAAAGATTTAACAAAAAATGTGTGCGAAACGAGGTTTAAAGCACTATCACGGCTATGCTTTAGCAAAGTTGTTAACTAATAGCACTTAAAACTTAGAAGATTTGTTTTCCAAAACTTAAAAAACAGTGAAAAGAGTCAGTTCTATCGAACAAAAGTTCATTAATTGTACTTTCACATTATTAACGGTCTGAACTATATCCCTAAGAACACAGTCATTAAATTTTAGTCGGATCTACTCAGCGGATTCGGAAGCATTTGCCAAAAACAAAGAAAATAATTGTTGTACCTCAAGTTCACGTTGTAGTTCAAATTCGTATTGAAATGTTTGAAGCCATTAAACATTTAGTCAGCCGATAAAATTGGAATCACGACAGGTGTCGCTGATTCCAATACGATTAATTACTGGGTAATATTTAGCTCGTTCAATGTCTTTTAATATTATAATTCGTTAAATTTAATTGTACAAACAAAATTGTACAAATTTAATTGTAAATACCTATGAATGCCAATGCCAATTAGTAAAAAATAGTTTAAGCTATTTTTCCCTTTTCAGAAAACCCTTATATATTCGTCATGTCCGTCCGTCTGTATGTCACAGTGACATATATAATTTCGCTGTCTTCGCATCGATTGTAATGAAATTTTTAGCCAACTGGTCTTATGAGAACCGTCAAACGGAAAAATCTTCCAGCTCTAGCTCCTACTGCAAGAAGATTGTCTCCTGTACTGTGTCGTCTCGCGTGTTGTTGTGCAGAAGAAGCGAGGACGTGCCTGTCCACACCACACCTGGCTAGTTAATCACGAGCTTTTCCATCATTGTGTTCAGATCTCTACAGTGTCCATTATCAGGCACTGTCGCCCTGTATCGAAAGAAGCCGTGAAAACTAATGACTAACTACCAATATTTAAGTTAAAGCATTGCCTAGATGCTAAGCCAGGGTCCATCTCGACAAGTGCATCTCGCTGGATGGTGTGGTGATTATTTGTAGCACCATGGGGCACCCATTTTGTCTGTTTTACGTTGCCAATCGCAAAAACACTAATTGTGATATTAACGTCCAAAACTTGCAGCATAATTAATTTGTTTCAATCAGCCTCTTCATACGTCATAGCAGCTTAACAGTAAAGAAACTATTTTAATTATTTCAAGTTTTTCGGATTGTGGACTTCGAAAACAACATTAATATATTTTGTGGACCAAGTGATTGATAGGACATTATTCATAATGTTTGATAAGTGCCCTATATAGAATATAAAGTTTTCTACAAACGTACTGGTGTAACCGCAAACGATTCCGAGTAAAATGGCGTATTGAGCGCAGGGGTGCGGAGGAGATTGGAACGGCAAAACCGTATATGTCGCTCACCTTCTACCTAGAGATACATGTCTTTCTGTGTAATAGGGATGCGATAAAGGATTATTAAGAATACTATAACTACATGTCAGAAGATTTGTATTTCGGCGAAAACGGATATTAAGTGCCCTCTAAAAGCCCACTAGCGCCGCCATTAGATATCCTCAATTTTCTCTTCGTTGAAAACGAATTTCTTCAATACAAATGTTGGAAATATAAAAGTAGTCATCAGCTATTTTTAGAAGGTTTTATATAGTTTTTTAAAAATATCTGTGTGTTGAAGTTGGCATTTCTGCTAAAAGTGGCCGTTTTTATATGCCCCTTAAGCCAATTTAACTGTCTTCAATATGGAGAGACATAATTATACTTCTGTTTTAGTTTGTCAAGTAGCTCTTCAGTTATGACGAGCTTACATACATATATCTACATAGTCAATAACGAGAAGGAAGGAGTAGGTAAAAGGAACTTAACTATCGTAACCTTACCTGATTGTGGCAAAAAGTGTTTTATTCGAAAAACTTGTTTTGCTGACCTCGGTGACATGATACGTTTTTCTATTAATTTGCTATTATAAGGCCTGAATTTTTTACCTGCTGGCAATAATTTTGGTGTGGTGTAATGTGGTTTGAATCTAAAAAAGTGGTAATTTTTTTTTGAATTTCTAGGAGTAGGATTGCTAAACGTTATGACCAGTTTATGATAGCACTCTATAGCTTCGTCTACTCTACAAGATCTGTAGAGCTAAAGATCATTAGAATAAATATGGTATTAGCTGAAATTGATTACTGAGACAGAAGTGTTTATAAACACAGAGAATAATAAAGGAGATATTACGCCGCCTTGAGGTACGTCAAAATTAACATTGTACCAATTGGAGCAAACTCTTCAATTTGTACGCATTTTTGACCTCCCTGAAGATTCTTTCCTTTTTACCATTATGGTACGGAACGCTTTTAGGACCTAGTTAACCCATTTCTGTCTCATTAACAATGAACGATGAAAGTAAAAGAAAATTAAGAGCCTAATAAAAGATTTTAGGTATTCATTTTTTGCTTAAAAAACAGTTTCAAAAACTTTTCAACACTATTTTATTAATGTTGCCATTTTCTCTTTGTAACCGTTAATTGTGCACAGTTCTTTGTGTCACACACAATGGCAGTACACTCGGTAAAAGCTGCACGTTATAATTTTACAACTTAAAGCTCTCTGCGTGAACTAATGGCCAACCACGCTTTATATTCATTTCCCTGATTAAATTTAATAGTAATATTTTTTTATTATTACACTAGATTTATAAATTTGTTCAAAATTCGGATACTATACAGTTATTTCTTATAATAGACTAGTTATTTCTTAGTGTTCGTAAAAAGACCGTGTTAAGAGTGCGTATATAACTGTTTTTGCAACAAGTATTTCTCTAAAAGCATAAAACATATTTAATTAAACATATCCTCAGGTTTGACGGATTTCGCATTTTAACCAGAACATATGTACGACCCCAAATCAATTAGAATTTTCCAATTGTTTTCAAGGATTTGAAATCCAAGCATTAAAAGTTGTTGAGAAAAATCGATTGTAACAAACCTACAAAAAGGAAGGAAGGCTACAATTGTTAAGGTAACGGATCTTTTTTATTAAGAGTTCCACAGCTATTAAGCAATTACTTAATTTATTTAATTACTTTTAGTGTAAAACGTTCCGTTATTAAATATACGTATTTATTACTAGCGTCTACCTACCACGGCCGTAGCTAAGGGGGGGCATTGTGGGGCAATGCCCTACCTTGAAATACTAATGCCCTACCTTAAAAATACCATAAACTAAGGTATTAATAAAAAATATTATTGCTTATTACTAACGACATCTATCAAATTAATTCTGAATCAACCATGGTTTTTCACAATCATAGTAATATATAATTCAGGCAGAAGCCCGGAAATTAAATGCAAAATGGTTACATTATGATGTCATTTAAAGTGTGTATGTTACCATTTTGCTCTTGTTTTCCCGCGCTCCCACCCAATTTCCTACTACCTAAATTACTCACGCACACAAGCAGGTAAAATAATTAAAGATTACTTAAAGTGACTTGCGCCCTTCATGAAACCACTGCTGCCCTACCTTAGATTTAACTCTAGCTACAGCCCTGCTACCTACCATTATAGTTAATTAACTTTTGTGAAAAATACACGAAACAAGAAACAAGTACTACTATCTTGTAGTCTATCTTCTTACAACATCGGCTTCTGCTAATCAACACTTGTATTGTACTATCAAGTTCAAACATGGCTATGCAATCAACTGAACCCAGCAGATTGGATTTGGAAATTAACAGATAATACTTTAGAATCGATTCAAACTTTACTTCCACATGCTCCGGAAAAACTCCTAACTCCTATTATTTTATGAAATTGAAAAAAGGTTGTAGAATAGTAGGATTACTGTGTTCTCCAGCGTGTGCTAATTGCCAAGGTCAATCTTCCTTAAATGTCCAATTGAATACAACAGACGAAGATTTGTGTGATTTCGATGACGCTGATTCATCTTTATTTGAACAATTTATTAACCTTCCAGCAAGTAGATTAGGTGGAAGAAGAAGAAGAAATCTAAGAAGACATGACCGTTAAAGTCGACTTTGGAGAGTACGAATCAGATTAAAATATAAGAAATCAGAACTACAGTTAAAGTCAATAACCAATATCAATATTAATAACTATCATGCAATTAAAAGAGTACTGTCCCTGAAAATTCCGTCACAAAGTTCGTGGAGTAGGTTTCCCGGGAACCGCGTTCAAAAAATGCGCAAAAGTACACTACCCCACAGGTGGTGTAAAAATGTGTGCAATTCATGTAGAACTTGAATGCTTCGACTTTTAGAATCGCGATTTCTCAGGGATGGTGGTTTTTAGCAACAAAAAGGTGTAAGTACCATTTTTATAGATAATTTTAAGGTCTATAATTTTTGTTTAAGCTACTTTTATGATTCTACTGTACTGTTTACTGATGAAAAGGTACCGTTTTCGAAAAAACACCAAAAAAACCTCAAAGTTTGACCTTTGACCCCGAATAACTATTTTTGACACTTTATTTGTTATTATGTACCCAAGATCTCCACAAAAATTTAGCTCTGTAGGATTTTTTGTTATTTGAAATGTCTATTTTGACCGGACTATGGGATGTAGGATGTAGGTTGGTTACAGCTTTATTATTCCGCCATCTTTGCATCGATTTTGTTAAAAAAAATGTATCATATGTGAACCGCTATACTGTTTTGTAATAAAATTCAGTATACATTGAACTAAGAGATATATTTTTTGTTTTTAGGGTTCCGTACCTCACCCTTATATGATCACTTTGTTGACCGTCCGTCCGTCCGTCTGTCAAGACCCTTTTTCGCAGGAACGCGTAGAGGTATAAAGCTAAAATTTATATCAAATACTCAAGTCTACTGCCCCTTGGAGTTGTGAGAAAATCAAACTTCTAAGCCAACGTAATCAAAAGATGCAGCTGTTAATGCCGCAAATTTTCGGAACTCGCAAGAGAAGAGAGAAAAAAACTCTGACTGTCACGTGGCCACTAGTTTGTAAAACATCCGCCTATTTGCTCTGGCACTATACTAGCATGGTGGACTGTGGCCTAAACCTCCTTTCCCTAATGTCGCCAACCCCTCAGCTTCTAATCACCATTACTAAAGTCTGAATAAAATGCTTGTATACTGAAATATTTGTATACTATTTTGAACAAAAAGGGGTCATAAGTTTTTATTCTACGGAACCCCAACTAAATGCGTGTTTACAGTTGCTTGGTCGGTTTTTACTTTACACATAGTAACAGTATTTGGCAGTCCCTCCGAGAAAATAAATCACGCGGCTTTACAAGTTCAGTTGCGGTCGCAGTTCGTATTCCACTTGCGTCCCTCCGGCATAAGTTTATAAGTGACTCTTGTAAGTTTTCGTATTTATACAGATTACGAAAACTGCGAGTGGTTAACGTAAGCACAGGGTATTGGTGGAAAAGTTCTAAGGCACGTAGGAGTTGTAAGCGGAAGGGGAAAATTGGACGAATTTAAATTTAAGAGTTTTATCAGAAAGATCTTGGTAAAATAAAAGTTTTATATTAGTTTATAACAGATTTAACATGTTTATTCCAGTGAATTACATTTTAATGACGACTAGTGAGGCAAGGTGCTAATAATAATATTAACATTCTTTATTGCGCTCAGTTTTACACAGGTGAACTTAATGCCTTAAGGCAACCTTTAGTTGAATAAGGGATTGTGCAGTGTTTGGTGTAATAGGTGGTAATAGCTTTTATAATGATAATAGATTTAGAGATATTTTTGTTAAACAAAACTTGTCAAAAAAGCATACTATTCAACTTAAGACTTATAGATAAAAACGCATGGGATTAAATAAAATGTTGTTATCATAGTACTTATATTTGGAAATGTACCAATCGTTATACAATTAAAATTGAAAAGAGTCGCTCTTTTCTGCTGGAGCTGGAGAGTTTCTTTCGCCGTTTCTTCTCCCCAGAACGCCATCTTGATTCCGAAACGGTAGTAGTTTATAAATTCCTTGCATATTAAACTGACGTCAAAAAAGTGATATTGTGTCCTATTTTTGAGAAATAAATTATATTGTGTCCTATTTTTGAGAATATTTGAATTTGAATTTGAAACATCTAGACCTGCTCAAATCTTCACAATATTGGGTCCCAACCGTTTAAAGTAGCTATGTTCCGCATTAGAATTTACTAGACTTATTTGTCTCTTTTCAGTTTTTATTTATATGTAGTTCATTTTTTACGCAGTTGGGTTTTAATTTTTTTAATTATTTATTTTTATTTAACAATGCCTTCACTGCTCTACTTCTATAGTGTTTGCAGTCAATGCATTGAATGAGTACCGGAAGTGCCATCATATTGGGTACCTTCTACCCAAGGACTCAAAGATATTATATAAGGAGGGGATAAAGGATGATCAGGAATGCCATAAATACTATTATATACTATTAATTTTATTACTATATCTTAATTGAACACTAAAAAGGGGTTACAGAATGTGAACTTTATGCTTTTAGCATATTCTGCTAGTCAAACTAATATTGTGCAGGAAAAAGTATCGGTAGGTGGGCAAAGGCGGTCGAATTTGTAAAGTTGCTCTTCAGTGATGTCGGGATAGTATACATCTGAATACTTAATTATGGGAAGCAAAAGACATAAAGGAGATAGCACGCCGCCTTGAGGTACGCCAGAATCAACATTGCCCAAATCGGAGTAAAACTCGTCAATTCTTACTCGTAGTTGACGTCCCTGAAGATATTTTCCCTTTTACCATTAAGGTACGGAACTCTTTAAGGACCTAGCAAACCCATTTCTGTGACATTTACAATGGGCGATAAAAGTAAAAAAAATTAAGAGCATGATAAAAGATTTTAGGTATTTATTTTTTGCTTAAAAAACAGTTTCAAAAACTTTTCAATACTATTTTATTACTGTTGCCATTTTCTCTTTGTTACCGTCAATTGTGCACAGTTCTTTGTGTCACTCACAATAGCAGTACACTCGGTAAAAGCTGCACGTTATAATTTTACAACTTAAAGCTCTCTGCGTGAACTTATGGCCAACCACGCTTTATATTCATTTCCCTGGTTGAATTTAATTGTAATATTTTTTATTATTTAGACTAGATTTATGAACTTATTCCAAATTCGGATACTATACAGAATAGACTTGTTATTTCTAAGTGTTCGTAAAAGAATAGTGTTAAGAGGGCGTATTTGGCAGCTTAACCTGTTTTTACACCAAAGATTTCTCTACAACCATCAATTATTTGCCTAAAAAACCGGTGTCAAGAGCGAGTCAGATTTGTGTACTGAGATGTTTTTTTTTTATTATCTCAAAAACTAGTGATTTTGGAAATAAAATTATTTTTTTCCTGTAAAATACACATACCTAACTTTTTCCCGCTTTAGTGATTACCATAGGATTGCTATAGTAGTATTCTATATCAGTCCATAACTATAGGAGAAGAATCCAGAAAACAGTGTGGCAAAAATAAGCCATGGGATGCGTCGTGAAAGAATAGTGCTCCACGAAAAACCAAGGATCTGACAAACAGACTTTCATATTTAGAAGTATAGTACCTGGAGGACCGAGCATTGCTCGATTTTTTTAAACAACGCCATCTATTGTCAAGTAGCTTAAGCGTTACTTAATAACGCCATCTATTGTCAAATAGCTTTAACAAAACATATGTCAGGAAGAGTCATATTTTTCAGTTTATCACTGCCTAAAAACACAGATAAAACGACGTTTTCTAAAAATGAAACATGGCTAGATCGATTTATCGTCCCCGAAATCCCCTGTATACTAAATTTCATGAAAATCGGTGGAGCCGTTTCCGAGATTCAGATTATATATATATATATACATATATACAAGAATTGCTCGTTTAAAGGTATTAGATATTTGTATATGATATTACTTATAACTAGGAAAACCTATGACTTTAAATAATTTTAGATTTTTCGACTGGCAAACTTCAAAGAAACGGTTAATGTTTGCTACAACTCTACTTTATTACGCACTTACCTATTGGCTACAGCTTCACTGCAATTTTATTATAACGAACCATTATTTATTTCCTCTTATCACTGAAAGTAAAATGTTAAATCTGTTATATTTTTTAAGATAACGCAAGTACCTCATTAATTACCCTTTTCGGGCCGAGTCGTCACAATTATCCCCGGGCCACATAAAACTTTAATTTTACCAAGATCTTTCTGATAAAACTCTTTAATTTAAATTCGTCAAATTTTCCCGTTCCGCTTACAACTCCTACGTGCCTTGGAACTTTTCCACCAATACAGTGTGCTTACGTTAACCACTCGCAGTTTTCGTAATCTGTATAAATACGAAAACTTACAAGAGTCACTTATAAACTAATGCCGGTGAGACGCAAGTGGAATACGAACTGCGACCGCAACTGAACTTGTAAAGCCGCGTGATTTATTTTCTGCCAGATACTGTAACTAAGTGTAAAGTCGAAACCTGCCAAGCGCATATAAAGCACGCATTAATTTCGGGTTCCATAGAATAAAGCATTTTATTAAGACTTTAGCACTCATGATTAGATGTCGATGGGGTGGCGACACAAAAAATTTAAACTTGAAAACTAGCTTCCTCAGCCTTTACACTGCAGGGTCAAGCTTCTCATTGGAGAAAACAGGCTTAGGGTATAGTTTACCAGCGGGGCCACTTAAAAATTGGCCGATGTTCGTCGAGCTAGTGTCCACGCGACTCTTTGAGTTTTAAGCTGCTAATCTGTGGTATGTTGCTTATTATGTTCCGTATTACCATTTATTATTTAATAGCCTATACAGGTGTCGGGTAACAAATCATTTCTCTGTCTTCAATATGGCTGAATAAAATTCTAAATTGATAGACTTGTTTTTTAGTAGGGTTTCTTTTTTTAGTAAAAAAAATGTAGAACAAGGTAATTAAATAAAGTTTTTTTAAGCTGTTTCAAAAACTTTTCGACATTATTTTATTACTGTTACCATTTTCTCTTTGTTACCGTTAATTGTGCATAGTTCTTTGTGTCACACACAATGCCAGTACACTCGGTAAAAGCTGCACGTTATAAATTTTACAACTTAAAACTCTCAACGTCAACCAGCAAAAACCAGTCGGAGTCGGACTTACGCACCGAAGGTTCCGTACCTACCACCATTTACGCAATTTACAAACACAAACAAAAACAAAAAGTGAGCCGCTAAGCGGTCACCAATACAATTTCTGACCAAGCTCGTCGTTACTTAACTTTGAATATCGTTTCCAACAAACAAATGTGTTACTGTTTCGCTTAATAATAGCTGGATGGCACAGTAACCGTGACTAAATATGGTTAATGGCTCGGACCCTTCTCACACTTGGCCGATTTTATTATTTGTTGTTATACTTTAGAGTATCTAAATTAAGTTCGTGCCCTGTACCGTACCGCCAACGTAATTGTTATTAATTTAGTAAGTATTATTATTCATAATGTTATGATTTTAGTTTTTCTATAATCTTATATGGTTTATAAATTTATATTTAATACCTGTTTTACACAAGTACCAACTTTTTCTAAGTACCTTTTAATGGAATTTGACCACAATTTTTACTTTTCCGACTACATTTTTAAGTTAGTCGACTATTACTCGTTAAGTTGTTCAGCCTACTTAGCTATTATAGTTTTCCTTTTTATTTCGTTGCTATGCTATTCCCATGATTTTTATCACACACCCAATAACTGCAATTAAGCTGGCAGTGGGAGGGGAGACTGGGCTCTAACACAAATTTGCACTTTAAAGCTTAATTTCGCAAACGCATCGCAGAATCGAAAAATACATACAATTTTACACACACCCTCAATATTTTCAAACGAGCTATCCAACGACACCCCACACTATGAAGTAGTCGTGAAAAAATATATTCATCCCCACTTTACGTGTAGGGGAGGTATAAATCAATCACTCAAAATACAAGTCACCCCATAACACTAATGACTAAGTAAATGTAGCAATATAAATAGTAAGTAAGTTTGCTATAAAATATAGCCTATGTGTTAAGTCAGGGTAAAGTAAATTTTAACCAAATCGGTTTGATTTGTATTGTGGTTTAAAAGAGTATCAAACATATCAAAGCTTAAAAGTAAAACATTTTTAACAATAGTAGGATAAAGATAAATATTTGAATAAAATAACACATGCCTTTTTTCAGTGCTCAGTATTTTAGTAAAAACATAAAAATTTATACCCCCTGCAGTAAGATACTAGTACTTTAGCCTGAAACGTACAAAAAATATTACCATCGTTCCACTAGGTACTTAACTAGATTAAAACTTTCACAGAAGGCAGTAATTTAATGTGGAACTTCAGGTCGAGCTGGTTTCCCGCGTGTCACAGTGGATAAAACATTTATCTTGTGGTTTTATCCCCAGTTTTCTATATACATTTATGATGAGTTAGATACCTATATTAGATTTTACATTGTCTATTTATAACTGTATCACAGATTATATAATACTATTCTAGTAGCTGTATGCAGCAAGCAATGTGTGCATTCAGATAATTTTGATAACCTTAATAACCAAGATGCATGCGTTGCTTAGTAGAATAAATATAAAAAAAAAATTGCATTTTGTTGCATTTTATTTATATTGATAGAACTGTATGTGCATACTACTGTTTAAAAACAGGAGTACCTGGAGGACCGAGCATTGCTCGGTTTTTTTTAAACAGCGCCATCTCTTGTCAAGTAGCTTAAGTGTTGCTTAATAACGCCACCTATTGTCAAATAGCTTAAGTGTTGCTTATTACTACTCGCCAATAGATGTCAGGAATGCTACTTACATACATACTTTTCAGTTTATCATTGCCTGAAAACACGAATAAAACGACGTTTTCTAAAAATTAAACCTAGCTAGATCGATTTATCGTCCCCGAAACCCGCTGCATACTAAATTTCATGAAAATCGGCGGAGCTGTTTTCGAGATTCAGATTATATACATATATACAAGAATTGCTCGTTTAAAGGTATTAGATAGATAGATAAGTTAGGAATAAAAAAGAAATATCGAATAGTATTAAAAAGTTAAGAAAATAAATCTGAAATAATCTAATGAAATGCGTTTACGTGTCTTAGATCTCGATAATTGGTTAAGGAATCCATATATTTCTTAAATAGATAAATTAAGTATTGTTTCATTTTAAAAACTTGATTTAGAAAAATACCTATATAAAGCCCTAATAAATTAAAAAATATCTATAAAACTCGCTAAAAACGTGTCCCATTCGTAAGAAAAGTTCATCTTTTCATTCAAAATACAATTGTTGTAACTCGGTTTACGCTGGAGCAAGATCACTGGCGTACATCGCCCCCTTAAATATATTTTTAATACCTACTTTGAGTACTTAAGTTTTCTTTTTATAACAACATATTATCAAACTCTAGTGCCACGATTTAACATTGCAAGAGTTATATGACAGGACAGAGAATGACAAAGAGTAATTTTATCCCAAACGATAGTTCTTTCGCGAACAGATTATTTTGCGGCTGAAACCGCAGGCCACGTCTAGTATAATATTTTTTAGATTTTTCATTTATTAATGTTATCTTTTTATAAATGGGGCTCATAAAAATATGCGTCGTATAACTTTTACAACAACGACTATAAACAAAGGTTTATATCGTTACGTCGTTACGTCGACCGTCCGAGAGTTTATGGTATAAGTACCTATTTGTGCGCGTCGCCGATTTAATTTCCTTTACTCTATTAAGATTGTTAAACTAAGATTAATCTAAAATTCTACACTTTAAGCCTTTTTTAAATTTATATTTTTAACCGACTTCAAAAATAGGAGGAGGTGCTCAATTCGGGTGTTTATATTTTTCTTAATTTTATTTTTATGTATGTTCGGGCATAACTCCGTCTTGTATAGACGGATTTGCAAAATTCTTTTTTTATTTAAAAAGGGTTTTATTATATATTAATGTAGTTTATTTTAAACTTAAACTTAAAAAAACAATTGGTGTTAATTTAGAACTGGCGAAACGCCTATTATGTTGATGATTGTACAACATTTTGTTACTAGTATAGATATTTTTAGTGTACGAAAAAAGAAATTCGTCACTAAAAAGTAAAAAATAAAAACTTTTTAACAAAAAAAACAACCGGCTACAAAAAGAAAAATATGATCATAATTACAGTTCGATATACCTTTTTAGTGCATCTTTTTGAAACCGGTTTTTTTTTTTTGAGCGACCAGAAAGCACGTCTCCCAGAGGGATAGCTCGCAAGTCACCTATTTTGGCAATGAATTGGAATTCTGCTCTGGCAGTTGCTTTCTTATTGAACCTCGCGGCAGCATTTCAACTCAAAAATATTCGGATCCTTATTATTACGAGCCGTATGAGGCTTTGATACGCATTTTGCTTCGGTATTATAGCTTCTCTGTAAGAGCTATTAAGCCACGGACGTTTTTTGACACCGGTAGCTACTCGCAGGCTAGGAATAAAACATTCTAAACCAGCGAGGATTGTGTCAGTGACAGCGGCTGCGCAGACGTCAGGATCTTCTGAGCTTAAGCAGAAGATTTTATTATTTAATCCACGCAAAATATCATAACTTCAATAGTGAATCTCCCTGTATGTCTATCCTTGAAATACCTGGAGATTAACCAATCATCTAGCCCCAAATTAAGTAAAGGTATTTATACTATAATACCAGATAACTGATATAAACTCTGTACTCTTTTTACATACATACATATTATACATAGAAAATTCCCAGACTCAAGACAAACACAAATGTTCATCATATAAATGTTATGCCCGTGTCCTGTGGGGGTTGAACCCGCACCAATCTCCTAACTAGAAGTAAGTCACAAAGCAAAGAAGTGTAAATTTTTTACTTAAAAATCTCTAATATCCCGAAAATCTCTTGAACATTCAACATTCGCAGCATATAATAAACTTCACCCAACCATGCAGTTTCTGGATGCAGTTTGCGTTCCACTTGCGTCCCTCTCTCGTGAATTGGTCTCATGTATAGGTAGGAAGCTCGCAAGTTTTCATATTTGCACAGATTGGGGGCGCTGCGCGAGGTCTTCATAAACCCTTAGTATTGACGACAATGTAATCAGGCACGTCGCAGTTTTATGTGGAAAGTTTATAGACTAATTCGAATTCATTTAAATCACAACTTTTTCTAAAGAAGACCATGATAAGGGCAACATTTAAAATTACCTTTAGGGCAAACGCTGAGAGCATTAAAGCAATTCTTGAAAGAAAAACGTGAATTTTGATACAAAATTTGCGTGCTAAGTCGTGGCAAGATCTGTTCTTTATTTCTATTAACGCGATAATTAACAGAACAAGATACAGAATAAAGTATAGTACCTACTATACATTAGAACACTACACTATAAGATTAAAGCTAAAAAACACTTTAAAAGCTAATATAGGATATTATTCTTCAGTGCACGACTAGCGTGTGTTGTGTGAACTAACTTGTTATTTGGTAATAGTAAAACATGTATTTTAAAATTCTTTACAGTTACAAAATTAAATTTCTTGTTTAACAACAGTGATGTAATAGAAGGATTAACTTTAGGCGGACAGCGTAGGACAGTTTTTGTTAATACTTAGTTTTCTAGTAATAGTAAATAAGTAAACAGAACTATTAATTATGATTAGATTCGAAATTGGAGCACTTGCTGTCTTAAGGCGCAGTGACTGTCTGACTAGCGCCTCGAAAAGATATTCTTTATTTCCTCTCTATACAAAAAACATTTCAAAACTGTTTAAAACAAATTATTCAAAACTAGTGACAAGCTATTTTTAGAACATTTTACTTCGTTTCTAAAATATATCGGTGAGTTGCAGATAGCGTTTCTGCTAAAAGTGGTTGTTATACAATACATAAAGTTCTGAAAATAGCTTATAACTAGTTCTAAATAATTGGTTTGTAACATTTTTTATATGTGTTTTGTACAGAGAGGGAATATCTGTAGGCACCTCTAGTTTGGTAGACACTGCGTTTAAAATCCGAAATTACCTAGCACGCTCCTACGCTACCAAAGTACCGCAGTAGCCCGCTACAAGTTTTACACCCACTGGCTATATCAATGCTACAAGCCTACACTTTCGCTACTACGGGCGCAGAGACCCGCTACAAATTCTACGCGCACTGGATATGTCAATGCTACGAACGTAGAGGTTAACTACTACGAATGCAGAGATCTACAAGCTCTACGCGCACTGACTCATTGCTACGAGCTGAAGGTGTCTCTACGACATAAGAGACCTGCTATAAGTTCAACGTGACTACACCGCTGCTACGAGCCTAAGCTTTGTGCTACGCAAGCAAGCAGCTGCTACATATCCCCCCCCCCCCTCTTGAATAACTTAAATGTTTGTAGTACTTGATACTATCATACCATTCTTATGCTGTTCTTATAATTCACGCACGTTGTGCGTTACCAAATGCATTACGACATAACCTACAGTGGAAGCTTCTTCGTCTACATACTGCATCACTGCCAGTCTTACTTTCACCCAAAAAAACTGTCTCTTTTAACTACTATCAAATTACCGATTCATTCTTAAATGCTTTTTTGTAAGCGGTTTTATATCCGTTAAAAATGTGTTGTTTTACAATAAAAGCGTTTACATTGCTGTTTTTTTCCGCCTTCCAGCGTGAAATAAAAACCGCGTCTGAAATGTTGTGTATGGAATTGTATTAAAGCGTTCGCACAACGATTTTCTGCGGGCGGCTTTTTATTGCCAGCGATAGCGGAGACACCGCAAGCGAAACACGTAACATAAGCTCGCTTATATATTTATAAAAGAATACTTTTATGTATCGTTGGTCTGCTATAAGATTTACCCAGTATCGATTTACATATTCCGCGGCGATATTTTTTTCGATCACGAAAGATCAGTTTTATACTTTACATGCTTTTCGTCTGAAAATCCATGTCCGAAATGAGAGCACTTCCCGCTTCTTAGAATTAGCAGTGTGAAATGCTGAATCGCGTCCAAAAAAAATCAGCCCTCAAAAAACCACAGTGCGAAATTATCTTAGGGCTTGTGTTTATAAAATCTGTCTGAAAGTTTTGCCAAAATTAACGACATATTTATATATTTTAGTAAAGAGCAGGGTAAATTATCAACGACTTAATGCTAACAGCAAATTGAACTAAGTGATCTTGTAGCAGCCAACTAGCGACGCCAATAGACATTTCTTTTTTCTTCTTCGAAGAAAGCAAATTTTAAAAATCACACTTTTAAAAAATATAACGTTTTGTATTGTTAGAAGAATACATATTTGTGTAGGCATTTCTATTAAAAGTGTTTGTAATAGAAATGCTAATACAATTTAAAGATATACTTGAAAGATATATGACGGTATTGTGGCATACGACCACAACTATATGGGGTATAGTTGTTTGGTAAGAATTTCGTCTATATGTATTATGTTTGTATGTTTGTTTGTTTACGATTATCTCGCGTTTGGCTGAACCGATTTTGATGCAGTTTTCAGAAAAGGTTTTGGTATACAACAAATGAATAACCCATGACGTCGTCCGTATGGAACCGTTATTAATGAGCGACATATTACACTAACGCCTCCTCCTAAGTAATACTGCCTTATAAGTAATACTGCTTTATAAGCGATACTGCCTGTAAGTAATACTACCTTATATAAGTCATGCTGCCTTATAATTAACATTGCAGTGTAAGTGAGCCTTATAAGATGAAAAAATGAACTCAAATTTAGATTTGATCTAGAAAGATAGTCAGACCAACAAAGGTTTTTCATATTTTATTGTCACATGATCTGCATAACGAGGTCAATAAAGACTTGACGCAAAAAGACAGATTAAAAAAAAATAGTATTTAATAACTTTGATGATTCAAAAGTGTTTGTAAAAAACCTAATTAAAATAAAATAAAATTACATCGACTTTGATTTCTTAAAATCTGTTAGCTTTTTTTTCAACTTAATTAAAAATGTCAATGGCTGTGTCTATAGTCTTTAAATAGAAATACACTGGACTGCGAATAGTTACAAAAAAAGTATCTATTTAGTGTTTTTTTATGTCATATTTAAAATTATGAATAATAAAGAATTTCCTGAGCAAGTCTTTATGAAGTGCAAAACGAGCAATTCGAAGCCAACGGAAGCAGCTAATAAAGTGCAAAGCGAAACATCCAGCTACAAATAGCTTTGGAGTTCCAATACATAATAGAGGTATACTATATATGTAATATACTATGTATGCCATTAGTACTATTAAATACCTTCACATGATTGACGTTATTTGTCGCTACACATGGTGCGCCCCCTATGCTGCATAAAAATAAAAAATAATAATTGGCATGTTTGACTTTGTTTTTAGTAGCTTACTAACTTATTTATATTACCTACTTAGTGTTTCAATACATATTGTTTACTTGTTAGCTGATTATCAAATTATTATATTATTACTTTAAAAAGAACTTCTTGCCAGCTCTTTTTGGGCAGAAATTAACATTGATTACAATGTTCTGACGATTTAAAAGTGTTCTTAGAAACCTATTTAAATAAATATTGTTTGATTTGATTTGATTTGTACCTACTGTAAAATTATAAACGACTAACAGAAGTGTTCCTAATACACACATCCACACAATAGCGCGAACCCGACTCACTTTACTTAACTTAACTTAACTTTACTTAACTTTACTTTACTTTACTTTACTTTACTTTACTTTACTTTACTTTACTTTACTTTACTTTAATTTAATTTACTTTACTTTACTTTACTTTATTTTAGAGCTCACACTTTAGGTTTACGTATAACTTACGTATTACCGTTTTAACGATAGAACAAATACATATTTCTGCTTTGACATGGAGCGGAGGCACCTTTCAATGTATTTTCTGAAACGTTTTATAAATATCTTTTTAATAAGTATAATTATTATTTATACCTACATCTAACAAGTAAGTCTCGGCAGTCTTACAAGTCTCTTATTTAAATGATTGCGACACACAGGCAGACATGACGTTCTATAGATTTCTTGATATGCTATTAAACCAATTTCTGTGTATAATAATATAAAAAATTTAAATATATAAATTTTTTTAGATTAGTATATATTCATGGGGAAACAATATACACGCTGATTTTAAACCTTAAAGGGCGATATAGGCCAGAAAGCTGATTTCTGTAATTCTAACGTTGTGTATGTCAATGCACTATAAATCATTAAATAATATCGTATTCATTACTATGAGATATAAATGTTATATACTTCTTAAGTAATTTATACCGTCATGACGCCTTGAAACTTTTAATTTTTTTTTATGGAATTCAACGTTTTTACCATTTTGTAGTCACATTTCTTGACTTTTTGCTACAACTTAGAGTCAATGTACTAGATAACAAGCTATTCTAATTATTTAACTTACTCGTACTTTCATTACAAGCAAATGCAAAACACGCTTTAAAAATTTGCACAAGTGTTAAAACAATGGTCACTTCCAGATTTTTATTGCATTAAATACAATAAATGAAAATCATTCAGTAAGGTAATGCACTAGACAAAAGCAAGATTTATAACATATATTTCTTTCAATCCTTTAGATGCTATCGTTTAGCCACAAAATTTGCACAAAAACGGGGTATTTTCGCGGTCTAGCCTATATCGCAGTCTTATTCATCACATTAAT
Organism: Apoda limacodes; assembly: GCA_946406115.1. Classification (NCBI taxonomy): domain Eukaryota; kingdom Metazoa; phylum Arthropoda; class Insecta; order Lepidoptera; family Limacodidae; genus Apoda; species Apoda limacodes. The sequence continues at coordinate 19,862,557 of OX291559.1, forward strand.
AAAATATAAATGTTGCCTTCTCCTTTTGAGATACTTCATATTTGTAGTTTATTACCTCCATGTAAACTCTTAACAAGGCTGGGACTACTCCCTAACTGCGTTCTGCTTCAGTTACTTTTAGTATTTCTCGCTTCTGTATACATATACTTTCAAAGTGCTAGTAATTATTGAACAAATTGGAAACTTCAAACTGGAAAGTTGAAACTATGAAAAATCTTATTTTTTTTTAAGTTATCTTCTTGTTTTGGAACTTACTTTTCATATACTTTATACTATAGATAATTTGTGTCACACTACAATAAAAGAATTTTTTTTTTTTTAATTTATATAATACGTAATAGAACATCCTCTTTTCACAAAACACTTAAGAGCGCGCCTATGCAGAGACGTAAGCAAATAAACAGCGCTATAAATTTGCTGCCTAGTGTGACTGCGACAGATAACGTGTAAATTACGCGAAAAATCGATCAAACTTCGTTTATGATAAAAAACTACGACAGTTTTCAAAAAACTGGATTGAGCATATTAAGATATTATTAATGTCTATCAATCATTTTTTAAAAAATCGTGAAATAGTCTTTCGTTTGAAAGATTCAACAAAAAAAAAAAAAAAAATGTATCGAGTAAAATGTCAAAAATCGTATTATGACGTTCGAGCAATTAAAGATTAGGAGTTCAATTTCCCTGTTTTTAAATATTAAACTTATAAAATAACATACAAACTGAGATCTAGATCGTCAAAGATGACCAGTTTTGAAATATACGGACCCTTAACACAACAGGTCCCCACCTGCAGCAGCCCACCGCCACAATACTGTTCTTATATACAGTGTATCTAGACTTAAGTGATGGTTTATACATGTCCTGTAAGCCATAATAAATCACTTGCTTTAAAGTAATATAAAAGACTACGAACAGAATAATATACAACCTTTGCCAGTTGTTGATGTTTTTGTTAGTAGGTATAAGTTATACAAACGTATGAATGTAATGTAACTTATTAAAAAAAATTAGGCTATCTAATTTGCTCACTCAGTTGTTATTTTTTTCCCTGGAACTGATTTGCGATTGATTCCAGCGTCTCTAAATTTGACACTGAAACCTTTCTATATTTACAAGCGTAACAAGCGTCCATAGGCCACGGTGACCACTTCCCATCAGGCGGACCGTGTGCTTGTTTGTTATCTAAGTGGTATAAAAAAAGAAAAAAATATATAATTTGTAAAATAACAACAAAAATGCTTACAACTCCACGCAAAGGATTAAAAGAGAAAAAGCCTTTTGCACACGTTCAGGATAAGTAAAAATTGCAAAGAACCAGGTAGTTTTACAAGTGAAATCCCCCTACCTATATTATTAGCTCCCTTATATTGTTTATCATTTTTGACTTTTTGACCTTTGGAGTCCATGATGTGATACTTTTGTCCTAAATTTCTTTAGTTATTCGAAAGACGAACATCGCAACCAGCTAAATGAGTCCAAAAACGATATATCAGCTGTAAACTGCCTAAGAGTTAGGTAATCTCCAGACCACCCTGGTTGTAGCACCAGATAAAGGTGGTCATATAAGTTCATTGAAATGGTATCTGCGTTATGTATGAAATTTCTAGACAATCGGAGAAGTGAAAGTAAAATATATATAATCAAAACGATTTATCCATCTTGCCATTACGATGCCACAGTACAGTCTAATAGATAAGCATACATTTCAAACTTATAACCCCCCCTTTTTATAAGTTTAAAGCCTTTCGCGACAGGGGACTAAAAATGGAAAAAATATGAAAGCTGAAAACAACAAAAAGATCAAACATTTTTAACGGGTTCTATAAAATCAAATATCATGTTTATTACCGGAAGTACGATGTCTCTAATTTGTCGTGCGGTTTTGTCAAATTGATCCCTCGAATGTTCGAAGTCGTGATTAAATTAAATTGGACGAGCGCTTCGGTCGGTATTGTTTACTGTCCAAATACAAATGTCAGAACCAAAAGATAGGTTTCTTTGATTTATTTATGAAATTGCACATTCGTTTTTAATAAAAACAACGTAGAATACTTTGTATTTAATTTGATCTTTGTATTTGTCAATTTGTTAACAGGAAATAAAAAAAGGGTAAGGTATCGAATACGTATTTATAAATGTAAGTACTGTGATTGATTGGTTCTATATCAATACAAGGACCTTCCCTACACGTCCATTATATTCCATCTATCTGACATGTTTGCGGAAAATAAAGTCATGATTTGCCTTTTTCACCTTTTTATGTAGAGTTTTTTAACATATCTTACTCAACGCAGGACCAAAAGCTGTCTTCTTAAAAAGATTTCAGTGCATTGTTTTCCATTATAGATTTTGAATGCTGTGTTATATCGTTTTAAAATATTTAAGATGGTAGCAGTTGCAGTTTTTCAAATTTCTTACATGTGTAATGTTTTTGTTCTAAAAGTAAGAACATGTTATCAAAATAAAGCTCGTATAATGTTTACACTCCCTAAATACTTCAATATAACAGCCAGAGAAGAATACACGTTGGTGACATTTTTATGACTTTAATAAACTTGAAACAGCTTTCAAGTTGGAACACAAAAAATTTAAGCACACGGTAGTATCTGAATCTGCTATAAATTATGGTCATAAAAATAACAATATGATAGAAACTGTATCATAGTCACTTTGCAAATCTAAGACACTTCAGATATATATATATATATATATATATATATATATATATAGTAGCGTTATTTTCGCTATAATTGCCTCAAATACATATTATACCTCAAATTCAAAATATGATATGATCACCTCAAACACAGAATAGTGTTACAAACACTTATGCTGAATCAAAGTACCGGCTTGAAAATGATCAAGATCCCGACGTACCAACATTCAAATTCCCGACTGGAAAGCACTCAAATCCCGGCAGGAATATGAATCAAGGCTTCTTTTGGAATCATTAAAACCCTGTTGCTAGAATTCTGGAGGTCAAGACACCTGCTAATCAAGCCCTGTTTGCTGCTGCTGTGTTCGCTAAGAATCTGCTGAACTTACAGAAACTCAATGAAGACCAAGCTAAGTTGGCTTATTTCAGTGTTCGCCAACCAAACAATTTCCTCTCTTCAAACGTTGACTACAACCACTCCTCTTCATTTATCACTTCCTAGTTTTTGTTGTAGCTAACTTTTATTTTGCCTAAATTTAGTTGTAAGTAGGTATATGAAGTGGACCTTATTGGAAGTGGACGTTTCGGGAAGTGGACCTTATGGGAAGGGGTCCTTATGAGCCGAAAGGATATTCATATTACTATTTTCATTTTCTTTTCTCTTTTAATTCTTAATTGTGTTCACACCTCTGGACCGAACCCAGACCCTTACCGGCTAGCACAGCCAGCGACAAGCGTGACAACGTAAAGTGAAATAACTTTTCAAAATAACATAACTTAGATACCACTTTACGACATAGGTATACCTATATCCGAGACAACGATAGTAGTAAACGGCTACGAGATACTTCATAATTATGGCCCAACTTTTGTATTGTTTCATACCCGAAGGATGCCAACGGAGCCCTATTACTAAGTCTACGATATCTGTCCGACCATTAAAGGGCTCTATCTAATGTGTCTATAAAGCTGGCGTACCCAATTTAAAGGCCACAATTCGACTTAAGCAACATTTTTTTGCCAAAAAAAATAATATATTTTTGCTCCACTGGTTACCGAGATACCATGGTCCTGCTAGCTTTAGACTAAAGCTAGCGTAGCCACTATCATATCTCCGGACCTATTCCACGTATCAACACGGTGTGTACACTATTTTTTGCTATTTTTTTGCTTTTCTTTGCGAAAAAACCGATTTTTTGCTTTTCCGGTTTCTTAGATACCTTGGGCCTGCTAGCTTTAGACTAACGGCAGCGTAGCCACTATTGTATCTCCGGACCTATTCCACCTATCAACACAGGGTTTGCATCCAATTTTTTTGCTATTCTTTTGCCAAGGAACTAATTTTTTTGCTCTACCGGTTTCCGAGATACTATGGTATGGTCTGCTAGCTTAAGGCTAGTGCCTAATGCCACTATTGCACGTATCATCAGGTTTTGCACCCTATTTTTTTTGCTATTCTTTTACCAAGTAACTTTTTGCTCCATCAGTTTTCTATCAATACCGGGTATGCACACTATCTTTATATCTCGGAATCCGTTGGAGCAAAAAAAAATCAGTTTTGTGGCAAAAGAATAGCAAAAAAAAATATCGTGGCCTTATGATTTGGCTACACCAGCTTTATAGATCGAAAATTCAAAATTATTTATTTATCATTGACAGGTGAAACGTAGTGGGACGGAACCCTCTTCATTTAAGTTTATAAAACTTGTGTTTGAGGGTATTAGCTCTTCCTATCACAAATTTAGTTACAATAATTAGGTAAATAGGTACCTACAATATTATATTTGATTAATATAATAACTTTTAAAAAACTAAATAGATACCTATCTAATCTATCTTTTAGATCGAAATAGGTAGAAGCCAGAAATTTTCGGAGAATATGTGTTATAATGGTGGATTACCTAACAAATAGACCATACAATAAACACGTTTTGTTGATTTTACTCTATCATATAAACAGTAATACTTACATACAAACTTCAAACTTGCAGTGAATAGTGAGACCTCTAAAGTATAACAACAAATAAAAAAAAACCGACCAAGTATGAGCCATCTTAAATTACCGTACCAGTGCCGTCAAATTACCGTAGTAAAAATAGTCTAGGTTATTAAGAGACACAGTTACAAATTTGTTTATTGAAAACTATATTCAAAGTCAAGCAACGTCGGGCTTTGTCAGTCATTGAATGGGTGATTGCTTAGCTTAGTGTTCGTAAATTACGTAAATGGTGGCATGGAACCCACGGTGCAAATATCCCACTTAACCGATTTTTTAGTATGTACTTAATATCCCAAAACAATAATACTTATTATCCCCTCATGCTACATAAAAGCAAAAAAATAATCATTGACATGTTTGACTTTGTTTTTAGTAGCTTACTAACTTATTTTTATTACCTAATAACTGTTTATTATACTGTATTGTATTATTACTTTAAATAGAACTTCTTGCCAGCTCTTTTTGGCAGAAATTAACATTTTATACATTGTGTTGACAATTCAAAAGTGTTCATAGAAACCTATCTGAATAAAGTTTGATTTGATTTGATATGATTTGATCAAAACTATTAGACCTTACATTAAAATAACGGAAAGACAAATACAAAATCAATCACTATCACTAATTGCTTTTGAAATTCAAACGTCAGCTCAGCATCAGCACAGTAGTCTATGTTTGTCAAACAACGAAATAATCAGATTTCTGTCGATTTCAAACACAGATGTTAGCAAATGCGACTCGGTGTCTGTTTGCTAACTGTATTTGTGACAGACAAGCGTACACATTTACTCTTACTTTAACACCTATAGACTACAACTACATTTATTACAAATAAAGCCTCTATCTCCTTCCAAAAGAATGTACATATAAGATAATTTTGTTGGCGATATTATATATATTTAGGTATATGTATGTGTGCGATTGTGTGTGTTGCATGTTTACATTGTTGCAGTTACCAATTTTTAGTCAAATAAATGTGTTTCTTCTTCTTAATCTCGGTAGCCTAAACGGCTTGATGGTTTTAATCTTGAGAGACGTCGTGAGATTCGTCTCAATTGTGAGAGTGGCACTATGGAAAAACAAAATTAATATAAATTAATTTATGCGCTTTAATATGCGGGTTATTTTTTTTACTCTCATGTCATGTACCGAAATAAAGGGCTTTTAAAGGCGAGTACGAAAATGTATAAGACTTATTATAAACAATCAAGCACCCTTAAAAAATATAACACTAAAAAACTGAAAATAAAAATAAATAAATTTGTGAGACTCATTTAAATGTAAGTTGAAATAGTGTACAGCTGATTGCTCACACTACAGTAGTTACTTTAAAATGAGTCCCGTCTGCTTATAGTTAAACATTATTTCCTATGTTTCAATTTCTGTTTAGTTCTTAATGTTTTTACAGTCGGGTTTTGTATTTATTTAATTATTTACCTTTTAATATCCTAAACAAAGAAGTTTACATCTTTTGTAATCCGGTTTTTTTTAAAATAAATAGGTACTTAACCATTTACCAAAGTGAAGAAAACGCTAATCTTAGGGTCTATGTGGGCAACTAGCGGGTAAAGCCCCCAGCATTGCAAGCGTCCATATGATGCGGCAGTCGCAGGCCGTGTGCTTGTTTGGCCTACAATCGCACAACTCATACACATTACACACATTAGTTCTGCGTTAGTGTTTGGTACACACAGTCAATATCTTGCAAACTACTAACCCGATTTTGATGAACTTTGCACTGTTCCCTAAATTAAACGATACTTAATCAAACAAAAATAAACATACTTGAATACGTATTCAAACATTCATACATGCATTATGTAATTTGGGACACCCATTAGAAACATACATACATTAAGTATGTAATTTGGCACACCTGTTTAGAAACATACGTACATACAATATGTAATTTGGAACACCTGTTAGAAACATGCCTATATACATTATGTAATTTGGCTCACCTGTTAGAAACATACATACATTAGGAACGTAATTTGGCACACCTGTTTAAAAACATACATACCTACATACATTATGTAATTTGGAACACTTGTTTATAAACATGCATATGTATGTCGGTGGCCGATCGTAAAATCTGGCAGATCACGAAATTCCTATGCAGATCGTAAAGTATGGAATAGAAATTATCATATAACTGAACAGATTATTATATGAAGCTTGGCTGGAACGCTCCGCTCGCTTCGCTCGCTCCGCACCTACGTTTACAAATTAGAATCTGAACCTAACCTATCATACATGACTTATACAGTGCGATTTCTGTTCCTTTCTATTCCATACTTTACGATCTGTCTAGGAATTTCGTGATCTACCGGATTTTACGATCGGCCGCCGACATTTACATTATGTACATACATAATGTATGTAATTTGGCACACCTGTTTAAACCTATGCTGCGGATATTGTGTAATTTCAACAATATTACATACATACAGGACTTACAACATTAACTAGGAATGCATATACAACTTTTTTAATTTGATAACGTTTTTGGATATTGAATTTATCACACAGAACCCTTTTGGCACGGAACCCTAAAAATTGAGTTAGGAACCCTAACGATTAAGTACCAGACATACAATCTTGATTACTTTCGCATCTATAATTTTGGAATGGATAATGGTGGTATGGATTTCGATAGGAACTCCTAAATCAGAAAATCCATTAAAACTTTTCTGCGGCGTCCCTTTATTATTTACGCAAATAATTGCCTCCGTTCTCATAAAGTTCCAATTTCAACCTTACATAACAAGATGAAAATTGTCTTTGTTCTTTGACATCTATTGGATCTATCTACTTTAATAATAATATAACTCATACTAATTTTGTAAACGCGAAAATAACTACTGTCTGTTATGCCTCTTCACGTTTAAACCGCTGTACCGATTAAGATGTAATTTGGCATGGAGATAGTTTGAATCCCGGGGAAGTACATAAGCTGCTTGAACACTCAATCTATTATTTATCTACTATCTATATTTTTTATCTATTTGGTACAATTTATAACATGAACCTGCGTCCAATACTTCATAAAAATACTCTGTATGTCCATCCTCCTGACAATCAGCTGCAAACTAAGTACATGTTGGAGCTGCCCCATCAAAGACGTCCTCTTACGAAAAAGCGTTGAAAAATTGTCTATTTGCGCTTTTATAAACTTTATTATACCTACTTAATTTTATAATTGAAGATTTGTTTACCGACATTATGTACATTATGCGCTTAATGTCAATCATCCAACCAAAGAGAATGAGCCAAAATTCGTACAGTGTGTCGAACAGAATTTTTGTCTTTATAACTTGCTTGGATTATGACATTAAACGCATTAAAGCAGTGAACAATACCTACAATAACACCAGAATTGTGAAGATAAAAAAAAACCTATCTATTCGATACTGGCTTTGCTAAACCAAGTACAAGTAGGTTTAATTTTGATTTTTTTTTCATATTTTTCAATAATGCGTCACGCCTGCGTGTCCGTTCGCAGGTAACGGCATCGCAACATTTAATTAACTTTCGAGCTTTAAATTACTTATTTTATATTTATTAAAACATAAATTACTTGTAAAGATATTAACGTTTTGCAATGCCAACGAAAAGTGTTAATATATGTACCTAAAAAAGTAAAACTTGAATAGGTAATTATACTAGAGGAAAACTGGGAGTTTTAACATGGTAGGAAAATTGAACCACGGCAAAAAATCACTAAATTTGTCGCTGAAAGCTTCTAGGTCATTGCACCGAAGCACCCTTGCCCTCTTTGACCCGCGACGTCGTATTGGCTTAAGCTAGGTAGTACTATTCGAGTGGAAAATAAGGTATAAGCTCGTTTTTGCAAAAGGCACACTTGACCAGTGGATAAAGCCCTCTGTAAAATAGCTTGTGGGTAAACATATTTTTTTTCCCTTGTGTTTTAAGCTCAGAAAATACCACTTCAATGTATGGCGTAATAATGGCCTTAAGACCCTCATGTAATGAAACGAACTTTAACGGGCAATTGTGACGAAAATACAATAAAATACCATTTTAAAGTTAAATTAAAACAAGCAGCATTGATAAAATAATTTATTTCATTTAATAAAGGCAATCAGCTATAGCACCTATCAATTGAAAATTGAGACACAACACAACTGTTCTTCATACAAACATACTTAAGTACTAATTATGTACTTACATAAAAAAAAGAAGTTAAATGTTAAAATATTAATAAAGACGTATTAGTTTATTGACTGCTCTTCTGCTAAAAATAAAATTGAATAAATCCATTTTCTTCCGAATACAAACTCCCTAATCATGTTGTGTAAAATAAGTAATTAAGTTATTTCAATTTTGTATAAAGATCAGCTGTTGAATGGCTCATCGAACAAAACTAAGCAGAATTTGTTACATAATAAATACTTAAAATTAATTTACAATTGCAAAAAAGCAAAAAAAAATTTGATTAACTTAATTCAATACAAATATTATCTTTTACACATATTATAGCGCATTCAAGATTTTAAGAGAGGTAGGGCACTGCAAGTACTCGCTCGAATAAGCCACCCGAACAACTAAGCAGGGCATAGCGAGTACTTGCTCGAATGAGCGGCCCGAACTGGGGAAGTACCTCCACCTTACAGAAAACCGCGGCCATAATAACACTAACATTGAGTAGTGTTGTGTTCCTGGCGGTGAGTAAGGTTGCCAGAGCTCTTTGAGGATTCGCTGCACGGACAGCGGAGGACCGGCGGTGCTTGTTGCTGTCATACTCGGCATAGACGCGGCGTGCTGGTTCGGCGGTCAGGGAGACCTGATGAAACGGCTGACCGCTGGCCGCCCGCAGGTTGAACGGGATCCCGAACCCAGGGATCACTTAATCTCCGCCCTGGGAGGCTGATTCGCCAGCCTGTGTAAAGTATCTGAAGTGGTAGTCGTGCCGGAGAAGGAGACCGGAGTGGACCCGGCTACTACAACAGAGGGGGATCAGGGGCCCTTCCGCCCGCCGTGCCAGCAACCGTATCATCTGTGGCGAGCTTCGGCAGTCTTAGAACCGCACCCTTTGCCCTCTATGCTGTCTGTGCAGTGAATCCTCATCCTTAGTCTTAGTAACTTTTTTTTATATATATTATGGCCAGAAGACAGAAAAAGAAAAGAGTTTGCACAGCGGCTACTCCATCCACATATAATGTGGATTTTTGCAACATCAGGGGTATTCACGCAAATCTTAACGCAGTCCACCACCATCTCGAAACTGCGCAGCCGACCATTCTTTTTCTAACGGAGACGCAGATATCCTGCCCGGCCGACACATCATACCTTCATTATCCCGGCTACAAACTCGAACACAATTTTATGAGTCGTGCCGGTGTATGTATGTTCGTCCGGGAGGATATCTGCTGTCGCCGCCTTCATAGCCTTGAAGACAGGGACCTGTCGATATTGTGGGTGCGCGTAGATTACGGCGGCCACACTCGTATCTATGCGTGCCTATACAGGTCTCATAGCGGTGACACGGACGTAACTCGACTCTTCATGCACCTGAGTTTGACGACTGACAAAGTTCTAGAGCAATATCCCACAGCAGAACTAGTTATTTTGGGAGACTTTAACGCCCACCATCGCGAGTGGCTCGGTTCTCGAACCAATAACTATGCTGGGATATCTGCTCATGAATTTGCTCTGACCTATGGTTTCTCTCAGCTGGTACTTTCTCCAACGAGAATACCAGATATAGAGGAACATACGAGCTCCTTACTGGACCTTCTGCTGACTACTCGTCCGGACGGGTACTCCGTCTCAGTGGATGCGCCTCTTGGCTCCTCGGACCACTGTCTCGTTCGGACTCAAGTGTCATGCACACAACCTGATTCTTCTGGGCCAACTAACTGGCGTCGTGTGTGGCACTATAAGTCGGCAGACTGGGATGGATTGCGTGAATTTTACGCATCGTACCCGTGGAGGCAGATCTGCTTTAACTCAGAAGATCCTGACGTCTGCGCAGCCGCAGTCACTGAGACAATCCTTGCTGGTATGGAATGCTATATTCCTAACCCGCGAGTAGCTGCCGGCGTCAAAAAACGACCGTGGTTTAATAGGTCTTGCAGAAAAGCTAAAATTCTTAAGCAAAATGCATATGAGGCTTGGACCACGGCTCGTTATAATAAGGATCCGAATATTTCTGAGTTAAAACGCAAATTAAATGCTGCCTCAAGGTTCAGTAAGAAAGCAACTGCCAGAGCAAAATTCCAATTCATCGGCAAAATAGGTGGGCGACTTGCGAGCTATCCTTCTGGGAGTCGTGCTTTCTGGTCGCTTGCCAAAGCTGCCGAAGGGAACTTTTGCCAGTCGTCGTTACCACCACTGCGAAAGACCGATGGTGACTTGGCCCATAGTGCTAAAGAGAAAGCCGATCTACTGGGCAGTCTCTTTGCCTCGAACTCGAATATGAACGATGAAGGCGCTGTACCACCTACTATACCGTGGTGCGGTAAGTCCATGCCGGAAATCTCCATAACGCAGCGGGAGGTCAGGCGGGCGTTGCTTTCTCTAGACGTTCATAAGTCGAGTGGGCCAGACGGTATACCAGCAGTGGTGCTTAAGCAGTGTGCTCCTGAGTTATGTCCTGTACTCACGCGCCTCTTCGCGCTTTCCTACCACACTAGGCAATTTCCGTCTACATGGAAGACTGCGAATGTGCACCCGGTGCCCAAAAAGGGCGATAGATCAGATCCATCGAATTACAGGCCTATCGCTATTACCTCTCTCCTCTCTAAGGTGATGGAGCGTGTGATCAACACACAGCTTCTAAGATACCTAGAAGTACACGATCTGGTCAGTGACCGTCAATATGGCTTTCGCCACGGTCGCTCGACTGGTGACCTTCTAGTGTATCTCACACACCGATGGGCACTAGCCATTGAGAGTCAGGGGGAGGCATTGGCATGTAGCCTGGACATAGCGAAGGCGTTCGATCGGGTCTGGCACCGCGGTCTTCTATCGAAGTTGCCATCTTACGGAGTGCCCGAGGGTTTGTGCAAATGGGTGGCTAGCTTTTTGTCCGGCAGACGCATACGAACTGTAGTTGACGGTAGTTGCTCTGATAGCATGGACATTAATGCTGGTGTCCCGCAAGGCTCTGTGCTGTCTCCTACGCTGTTTCTACTGCATATCAATGACATGTTGGACATCAACAACATACATTGCTATGCAGATGACAGTACTGGAGACACTTTTTACACGGGTCGTGCAAACATCCCTCGTTCCGTTGTGGAGGAAAACCGCGGAGAACTTGTGTCTCAAATCGAGACCACACTGTCCCAGGTCTCTGACTGGGGACGGGTAAACTTGGTCCGATTCAACCCTACAAAGACACAAGTGTGCGCGTTCACCGCTAAGAAAACTCCATTCACTGTGGTCCCACAATTCCAGAACACTCCCCTCTCCATCTCCAAGAGCATTGGGATCCTTGGTGTCGACATCTCCAGCGATGTTCAGTTCCGAGATCATTTACAAGATAAGGTAAAGCTGGCGTCCAAAAAACTTGGTGTACTCAACAGAGCGAAGCAGTACTTCACGTCGGGGCAAAGGTTGTTACTTTACAAGTCGCAAGTTCGAGCCCTTAAGTCTGAGGAGAGACTTTGCCTCACTGTGTGTGTTCTACCGCTTGTACAATGGGTTGTGTTCTGAGGAATTGTTCGAAATGATGCCCACGGCTACTTTCTACCATCGCACCGCTCGCCATCGGCAGGGAATTCATTCTCACACTTTAGAACCTAAATGGTCGCGTACAGTGCGGTTTCAGAGAAACTTCCTCCCGCGAACGCTTAAGTTGTGGAATGAGCTCCCTGCCAAGGTTTTCTGCAAGGACTACAGTATGGAGTTCTTCAAGAAAGAAGTTATTAGATTTCTGAAGGGTCGGCAACGCGCAAGTGATACCCCTGGTGTTGCAAGCGTCCATAGGCTACGGTGACCGCTTACCATCAGGCGGGCCGTAAGCTTGTTTGCCACCTTAGTGGTATAAAAAAAAAAAAAAAAAAAAAAAAATCAACTTAATATAATAACAAAGTTTTCAAATAAGTACAGTTTACGGTAACAGAGTAGTAAGTATTAGATACAGAGGTCCGACGAAAGGCGTCTGGGCAATGGTGCTGAAAGTGCGGGACAAGGAGCGACCTTTTCAAGCGCGACATGCCAGGTACACCATACCTGGGCGCTTTGGCTAGTTAGATTTTAATCATTACAAAATGAGACGGCTGAAGAGTTTCTTGCTGTTTCTTCTCTTCACGAATTGGATTTTTTGAAACGGCGATACATTTTTGACAATTTAGTTTTGAAAGCGGTTGCTCATGCCAAGGATCGGGTCCAGAATCCCTGGCCGGGAAAGTTAATCCGGGTGTGTTTGTAAGGGCCATATGCGGCCAACAACAGAAGACAAAAATAAAAAAAAACAACCGAAGACAGTAGTTAGGAAAATAAACTTAAAAAAGGAAGCGAATACTCTCAGTCAGTTAGGAACGTCCCAATAATTATGAGACTAGTTGGGGTCGATCTATAACGACGCACGATAGTCCTTATGTGTGGTATTCTTACGCTGTGGTACGGTAGTACTACAATTGTATGGCGACTTCGTTCGCGCAGACAAAAAAACCCCTGTAAAGTCAATTGTATAGCCTTTGCCCGCGACTTAGCCCGAGCTAAATTCTGTTATCGGCGAGGAATTCCAGATTCACACTCGATTGATTTTCAAAGTAGCCTTCGTCCTTCTATACCTTCTCTTCTTCTTATCTATCTACAATGCCAACTTTCATCGAGATAGGTTAAGCGCTTTAATTTTGAAAAGGTAACAAACAGACAGAGACACATTCGCATTTATAGTATTACGTATGGATACTGTACATTGCGCAGGATCAGCATTATATAGTATTCTAAACCCCCTCTCAATTGGATATATAGTAAAAAAACGCACACTTTATTAAGTAGTAATTTGCAAATATAAATAAATCCGCGTTTTAATACATTTTAACCAATTTCAGTATGCTACTTATCTAAATATTATATTCAATGAAATGGCAATATTCTATTTAGTGATTTCTGATGTAAAACTGCTTTGGGCGCGATGAGAGTTAAAACTTTACGGAAAAATTTATGCAACGTTTTAAAATGAAACGCTTCTAACGCATAAAAAGAAGAAAAATAAGTCCTTGGCCAGCGAGAAAAAGAAAGAACAACTGAGAGAAACTGATGTACGCGAAAGAAAAAGACAAGAAATGTGCGCATGCAAAGATATTTCACATCAGTCTATCACGTGTACTGACTTACACGCGATTTCTTTTTAAGACTTTTTGAGGTTTGTATATTAATAAAAAATAATCGAATGGCGGCACTAGTGGACCGCAATGATGCCCTTAAACTATTGTGTTATGTAATTATTTAAATAATAAGAAAACTAATTAGTCGAGATATCAGTAAAATTGTATAAAAAAACAGACTTTGCAATTCGCGAACTGTAGGCTTAAGTCTTAGAAATTTTAGTGTGCATAAATAGTTCATTAAAAATAATATATAATATACATTATCAGTTTGGTCCTTTACATTTAAACTATATTTTTTCTTACTTGTCCTAAAGTGTAAACAAAATTCTAACCTCAAAATTAAAACAGTTTAGGCTACTAGGTAAAACGCAGTTAAATCTCTCCGTTCTTATCTGATTGGGATTTCAAATGTAGAGCCTAATTCATAGTTTTATCGTTTTTGTTTACCAAATAGGACAAGCAAGAGAAATAAGGGTACAAAGTCAATTTTAACCAATAAAATACTGACTTGAATATATATGGCTTACACAATATTAGGAACCAAATGTTTCTACGACCTTTACTTTATTTACATTCCTCTTTAGTAGATATAAAAGATAGAAATAAAGAAAATAAAAAAAAACTACCTATAAATCCAGCTTCTCGAATTACAACTAGAGAAAAGTTACTAGTGTTGTACAATTCCCCCCCCCCCATTCCTGTTCAACACTGACTCACTATTTTTATATTTCATCAAAACCTCTTTGCTCTTTCATTTCACTACTTACATAACATCACGGTGTTTTAATTTCCAAAAAGGAATAACCAATAGCTGGATACACACATATCTATATGCACTATAGTGCATCTGAATCACAATTCTAAAGCTGCTGATATATGACCTATGAGTTATGTATAAAGCCATTTTAATCCAGATACACTGTATAAGATACACAGTACCACCTGTCTTGCACTACTAAAGTAGTTGATAAAAAGACATACCCTACATTATGATGAGGGTACACATATCCATCCACTGGTTACACCATTGGGGATTATAGCCGTGACGTTGTATAATGGTGGAAACTGCATCGAAATTGACTTGGTGTCTTCACTTAACTAATATTGAATATACGTAGACATCTTTCTATAGGATTAATCATTATGATAATTTAACAATGTTGTATTTTATATCAAAACGGGTCTAAAACAATTCTTTATGCATAAAAGCATTGAAAAGGTTTTTAATAATGCATACGAATTACAGGACCTATGTTAATTATCACACATGTTCATTTTAGGTGCATGAAAAAAGTCTAGATAATTACAAAGCATACAAAATGTCAAATTAATTAAAAATCAATTTTGTTTAAACACATAACAAAATGCCTATACCTAATTCTAATGCCACTCCAATTTTTTTTAACGTCTTTTTAAGTAAGCAAACTAATATACATAACTACCCTACTATAATGGTAAGCTCAAATGGAATTATCGCAATTGAGCAATCAAATAACACATAAAAAAATACATAATTGTGGAGTTATATACCTCATTTAGATTCATTTTTTATACAATTATAAATCTACACAGCTGTTACATAGCTGAATATAATAAGCATAGCCAATATCTTGTCACAGGCTAAACATTCATACAGTCGGCCGTCAAAGTCAAGTAGACAAAGCAATCGTGAGGAAAGCTGTCGTGAGGAAAGTCTAGACGTTGTCGGAATTTTCTTTAACATCAAAGGCGATGGGTGACTGTATGAATAAAATAAATGTTCAGCTTGTGATCTTATGCTATAAAGAGTGTAAATATGCCTCAACGTATAATTTAAATTCTAACTATAGTAAGTCTATTTACATAAAATATAGTTTAATAATAGCGAAGACAACATAGTAAACATTGGAATCTTTTCGTAACTTAAGATCATGTTCACATTGGACTTTTTCATTATTAAATTAAACTTAAAAAAATACAGCAAAAACATTCAGAACTGAAAACAAATTAAAACATACTAAATATTTAACTGTAAGCAGATGGAACTAATTTTAAGGTTACTACTATAGTGTGAGCAATCTGTACACTATTTGAAATGACATTGAAATGAGTCCCGTCTGCTGATAGTTAAATATTTATATTTAGGTTTTTTTTTTCACAGCGTTTTAGTGTAATTTTTTTTGTTTTTTTTTTTTAATAGTGTAATATAAGTTCGTACTCAACTTGAAACGATCTTCATTTGATACCGAACTCGAGTTGTTCATTCGTTCTCGATTAACCTAATTTTTTAGCAGCCCGCACAAGCATAAAATCCGCCATTTTGATTTTTTTAAGAATTCTATGTACCCAGTATTACTCCCACAGTTGAGACGAATCTAACGACGCCTCTCAAGCTAAAATTCATCAAGCCGTTTAGTCTACAGAGCGTGCCAAAGAAATATTTATACATACATACACTCGAAAAACATAACCCTCTTCCTGGCGTAGTCGGTAAAAAAGGGATAAACAGAATTTAAGGTGTTTTCCCTACAAAGTAAGAAAATACAATCAGCATAATAGTCTTGCTATTTAAATAAAAAGAAAATATATTTAAAGATATATTTACGTACAAATATTACGTCATTGTCGTGAATGTATTGTGAATTAGACAAAATCTTTGGAATTTATTTATAGTGCAAGAAAAAATTAAATACAAAGGAAATTTTAAGAAAAAATTAAAAATTTAAGATCTTTTTCCTTTTTAACTTTTTAAAAGCATGAAATCTTTTTACATTTATTATACATTTAAATTGGCCTTATCATTTTTTTTTTTTGATTAGTGAATTATAGAAACTATATTTACATTATTAATATATATTCCAATAAGCACTTATTTTATATACTAAGAAAAACAATTAATATAAGTCTGGTGTTAACATATGTTTTCTTAAGTTTATCCATTTTTAGCACAAAATTAGAAAACACACTGCAAAAAAAAAACAAACTTTTAGTACCTAAATAAGTTATATTTATATCAAGCGAAACTAAACTAAACAGAATATGTTTATAAAAGTTGTTTATTTTAATTTGTTGAATGTTTATTGTATTGTTATAGTATTTTCTGCCAGTAACAGAAAGCTGAAGATCAGATTTAGAATTAGAATTAGAATTGTCTTTATTTGCCAGAAATATGGTACATTACAGATGTTAAATACAGATTGTCCAAACATATTTCGCCAAAACATTGGCATGCAAATTGTTACATATCTGAACATATTTTAACATATTCAGTGGCGTATTAATAAAATCTAATAAATTTTTCAGTTTAATTCCAATGCCACATCATTTTAATTCGAGTCAAATCATATTATATTATAAACCAAATGTCAACTAAGCATTATTTTATTATAATTACATTTTATGTCAATATTTCAATATGTCATCACAATTACTACTAAAAACTAATAGAACTTTTACAAATTTCAGATTTAACCTTAACTATAGAACAAAATATCAAATGTACAATTAATATTATAAAACAACCTTCCTGTCAAAAATTGAAAATAAAAAAAAATAAAAAAAATACCAAGTTAAACAAATATAATATTATTAATCGTTGGAACATTTAAAAAAGTCGTGCAAAGTATAAAAACTTTTTTCAATAAGTATTTTCTTTAAATCTATTTGAAATTTTTTAACTGTTAATTCTCTTAGAAATTTCGGAAGGCTGTTGTATACTTTTATACTCATTACTGCGCAGTTTTTCTGGTATAGGGTTATGTTACATCGAGGATATTTTAATTTCGTAGGATCTCGACATGTGAAATTCCGAATTCGGTCATCTGCTACCTTAACAAATAAATGAGGATGTTTTTTTACAAAAATACCTATTTCATACACATACAGAGATGTCAATGTCATTACATTTAATTTTTTAAACAATAATCTGCAAGATTCATAAGGACCAATGCCAGTAATTGCTCTGATACATTTTTTGTGGGCAACAAACACTTTATTTATGTCTGTAGAATTACCCCAGAGTAAAATGCCATACCTTAGCAGTGAGGCTACGTAGCCATGGTAAGCAGTGAGAGCTGCTTTTTCGCCCACTGTTTTTCTTAAAGTCCTAAGAGCAAATACAAATTTATTAAGCTTTTTACATAAATTGTCAGTGTGACTCTTCCAATTACAATTTTGATCTAAAGTTAATCCTAAAAATTTTACTGCTTGAGCTTTTTCTACCTTCCGCCCATCACTTGTTATATTCAAAACTGGGTTTTCTCTTTTATAATTTGAAAATTGAATATACTTTGTTTTGGTTAAATTAACTTGTAAGTTGTTACTTTCAAGCCATTCTAAAATGTCGTGAACGGTAGAATTTATAACATGTTCATATAAAATGTTGCTAGCATTGTTTGGTATAACTATTGAGATGTCATCTGCAAAAAGAATGCATTGGTGATTTGTTACAGACGGCAAATCGTTTATATATAATACGAACAACAACGGGCCGAGAATGCTTCCCTGTGGTACACCTAGATTATTATATATGTAAGGTGATTTATATAGAGTGAGATCGAAATTATCATCAATCCTCGGTATTTCTACGCATTGTTTTCTATTCGTCAAGTAGCTTTTTAACCACATAAGAGCAGGACCACGTATACCATATTTTTCACACTTTTGGATAAGCAATTCATGTTTTACAAAATCAAATGCCCTGGTCATGTCGAAGAACAACCCAGTCACTGCACACCTTTTATTTATTGTTTCAGTAACGCTACGTAGTAACATAAAGCTAGCTAATGTAGTTGATCTATTTTTTTGAAACCCGTTCTGTTCTGGTTTGATAATACTATGTTTTGTCAAAAAATTTGTTATTCGTACATGCATTGCTTTTTCAAAAATCTTTGAAAAAATTGATATTAATGTTATTGGTCTATAATTATTTATATCCTTTTTACAATTTTTCTTGTAAAGTGGTTTTACTATAGACTGTTTCAAGAGTTCTGGAAATTCACCCTGGCTAAAAGAAAGATTAATTAAATAAGTGAGAACAGTTGCTAACTCTTTTGTACATAATTTTAATATGTGTGTTGAGACAGAATCAAAGCCTACGGATTTAGTTTCTTTTAAGGATAAAATTGTCTTTATTACGTCATTTTCTGTGCAAGGTTTTAAAAACATGCTTTTGACGTTGGTTTGTAATTTAATGTTTTTGTTTTTTCTATTGCAGGTGTTATTTTTATGTTTTGAATAATATACTGTATTAATAAAATTTTCGTTAAAAACCGTAGCAATATCTATAGGGTCTTTTATGTTCACCCCATCTTTTGTAATTGATTGTATATATTTATTTTCCCTTGTGCTATTATTTTGTTGTTTTATAATGTTCCATGTAGCCTAGCATTTATTTTTTGATTTAGATATATATTTATTATTTAGGTTTTTTTTTGAAACAATAATACACTTTTTCAGAATTCTGTCGTATTTTTTACATGTTAATTGACAATCATTTGATTTATTTTTATAGTATAAAGATTTTAAGTGCCTTTTAGTGGAACAGGACTTTCTTATGCCTTTTGTGATCCATTGTAAAGATGATTTATTTTTTACTTTTCTTCTTTGAATGGGAAAACAAAGATTATAAAATAAACAGAACATGTCATGAAATGCATTAAATGCTGAGTTTAAATTATTATCGCTAATTACATGTGACCATGAGAGGCTTGACAAGCATTGTTTAAATTTTTGAATATTTTCGTGACTGTAGTTTCTTGAGTAGGTATAAAAATAGTGGACACTTTTTGATTTCTTTGGAGTTTTAAAATTTAATGTTTGCGCCTTTTCATGGTCTGAAAGATACAGATCATGTGTTTGGCCTTCTGCATTTGTAATATTACTTAAAATATGATCAATACATGCATTTTGCCGCGTAGGTCCTATTATATGTTGTTGTAATCTATAGTTTAAAAGGATGTTTTGAAAGTCGGTACAACTTTTCGTTCTTTTCAATGTGTTAATATTTAAATCACCAGCTAAAATTATTTTTTTATTAGTTTTAGTGCAAATATTGTATAGTAAAGTTTCTAATTTATGAAGAAAATATGAGATATTTGAATCAGGTGTTCTGTACAAACATATGACATGGCACTTATATTCTGGTAGTTCTACTCCGCAACACTCAAATACCCTATTCATTGCTAATTTTGTACATATAGGCAAGATTTCAAAATCGATATTATTTCTTAGAAGGATACAAACTCCACCACGTTTTTCTTCTTTTCTTGAGTATGAACAAGCCACTTTAAAACCGCTAAGACAAATATTTTGCTCTTCACCCAATTTGACAAATGTTTCGGAAAAGCATAAAATATTTAAGAATTTCTTGTTATGTAGAAATTCATTTATATAAAATTCTATCATTGGGAGTTTATTTAAAATTCCTGCAATATTTTGATGAAACAATGTTATATCAGAGTGGTTTTCGGGTGCAGGAACGAAAAAACGGCTTATCTTCGCTTTTACTGATAGTCTCAGCTGCCTTATTGAAGTTAGGCTTTGCTATAGAAGGAAAATAATCGGGTATAGTCTTTTTTACGGACGACTTAGGTTTTTTAGGTATGACACATTCATTATATTTACTCTGTCTTTGTAACATTGTTTACTGAAATTTAGAAATCTATTATTATAGTCCTGAGAGTCGATTATCATATATATTTTTTTACACAAATTTATAATATACTGCCTATTACTCATGGAAACTTTATAATACTCTAAAAATTTACAATTCTCGGTATTGTTACAAATAGTTTTTAACATAACATTTACTTTATTTTCACTTAAATATCTGTTGTGATTGACGCTAAGCATTATAATGTTAAGATTTTTCAGTGATTTTACGGCGGCTGAAACATCCATAAATAGTTTTGTAGGATTGTCATCATTTTCTCCAGGACTTAATATCACATAATTTTTTCTGCTAGGATCCAGTGAATAACAAGCTTTAAGGATTTCTTCAGTTCCTGCAAACGGTTTTATGAACGCTGAAATATTGTACTTCCCGTATTCAGTCCCATGTCTTGAATCCATCAGGTTAGGTGCTAATCCTATACATTGCTGTCCACCAAAAATATAAATATTATGATCGGTCCATTCTTTTTGTTCCTCTTTTATTGATCCTTCAGGGTTATTTTCAGATTTATTACATGTAGCGTCCTCTATGGGTAAATAGAATGTATCCGTATCCAATCTATTAGAGTCAATAGTAACAGCGCGATCTTGTATCGCGAAGCAACATGTGTTTTCCTGTGGGTTGTCAGCGCCATCTTGTATCGAGTAGCAAGATGCATTTTTCTCTAGACATTCCGATTCAACAAGACTTAGATCTAGAATACTTGTACTATTTTTTTCTGTGGATAGATCTAGAAAATTTAGGTTTGACATCTTTTTCAGATACTTTTTTCTTGTTGAAAACATTTTCTTTGTACTTTTCGTAGGTTCACTGCATATTTTTTGTAAATGCTTTATTTTATTTTGCAACTTTTCAATTTCTTTTTGATAGTTCCCATTTTCGCATGCAAGATTTTCTATTTCTGCGTGGGCACTTTCCAACTGAATTTTTAGAACCTTAACTTCATCTTTTAGTTCTTCTATGTCACTGTCATATGCCGTTGTTAAATCGGGCAAGCTGTGTCCCATAAAATCCGACTGTGTAGATGTAAATGATTCCATCGATTCGTTCAGTGCTGGTTTGTGTCGTCGCATAGTGACATTATTTGTATCTTTGTTCATGTTGAATAGAAAAATGAAAGTGAAAATAAAAATAAAAATAACGTTGAGCTTAGAATTGAACCTTGATTTGTCGGCGTACTATGGTTTATTTGTACCGCTAGACCACTGTGGGCTTAAAGTAAGGTGTCTTAAATATGCTTCAGTTATTACTAACGGCAAAGCAAATACTCACACGAAACAGCAGTTTATCTACCTTCTACGTACACAATCATCCGCGTCACTAAAATGTCGTTATAAATTGCACTATTTTGAATCTTGGAGTAAAACTATTTTATCACTTTTGTCTTTACATTAAGTGAATTTATTATAAATACAAGTGATAGATTGTTTATTTATTACTAGTTAATACAGATAAATAATGTCCGATGTTTCTTTTACACTTAAATATTAAAAATGTTCACAGTTTTAGTTTCGTCACACTTTTAGTTATTTTGCACAAGAGTTTTATTTATATATATGGTTTTATTTTTCACTTTAATTATTTCACTAAGGTTTTTTAGAATATATTCCATCATTTTTTTTTAAAATTCTTTTAAATTTATAACATCTTAGCATTATTAAATACACATAAACACGGAGCAACTTGTTTTGTGGCCAGATTTCCAGGCCAGAATTCAATTTGTTGATAAAGGCAAAAATATCTAAAAGTCTAATAATGTCTCCGTACTTAGACAATTAAAAAGAACCTACTTAGGGGGTTCTTGTAACTTTTCAACCCCCTTCTACTCACACTAATTAGAATCTAATTTTTACCTTTTATATATTTAACTTTATGATACAACAAGCCATTCTCCGCTTTAAAACTCTTATACAAACTCTTGTTTATAACAACCATTTTTTAAAAGCAAGGTTATTTTTAGATTTCTTAAAAGGCACTTTTAAAAAGGTCCAAGTAACATTCTGTCACGATTTTATTATAAATTAATTTCTTATTATTTAATGTAGACGTCTAATGACAACATTTTCTTACATTTTACTATCCTATGTCATTGTAACGTCCACAATAAAATCATGACGAGACATATCGTTTTAAATTATAAAAGCGGCCATTGTTACAATAGCCTTAAGTAAGAAAAATTACAAATATCAATAATTAGCCTTTGTCCGCACTAAATTTGGTTATCGACGAGGGATTTCTACAAGTCCTTGATTATTTAGCAGTAAAGAATAGGAAAGAAAGAATCCAGGACAAAATTCTCTATCACTTTAACAAAAATATCTCAATTGGTCCAAACCAAACATCTTTGGTACTCTCCACTCATTTATGACAGTCTCTCATAATTAGAATAATCACTGATTAAATTAATAAGGGATTTATGAGATTCACTGATCATAATGACCACTGACTCTTAACACTCACTGATAATAATAATCAACAATTCTCATGTTATGCCAATCACAATGAACAGTGACACTTAACACTCAATATCACAATGATGACTGGTCCTTAATCTCTACTTACTTTTGCTAATTTACAATTTTAAAGTGTCAACATTGAGCGTTTCATGAACTCGGCGTCGTTAATTCGGCGCATTTCAGCCAAACATTTATGTATAAAAAAAACTACTATTCATTTCGATTCAAACATACGGAATAAAACATACGGGGGAGGCCTAGGTTCAGCAGTGGACGTCTTCCGGCTGAACGACTTCGACGACAATAAAATTACCTAAACAGGATAATTGAACCAATAGATGTTTCATGGTGGATAACAATATAATAATAAAACTTTAAAGGAGTTGAAATCTCAATGGTATACTTTAGCCTATGGACCTCTGTACTGGCGGAGACACCGCACATACCACTGCTGTCTTAAACTTTGCAATGTATGCGCCACACATTACTTAGTCACTGGCTATAACAGGCCTTCCGTGTATGGCACAAGACTGACGTAACATATAAGCTTACAGTATTTCATCTGTGATGTGGCGTTTGTTTACAGTGTAAACATAATAGCTCAATGTTTATCCATTACCAAAATCATAGTTCTGAAGTTGACAAGCTTCAAATAACTACTGATCAATACTTTCCTACTTACACCAATGATGAATTTTAAATAATTTTTATTAACACTTATTATTACTAATCCAGAAAGTGAAACATACCACATTTTATAGATCCAAGGTTGCGAACAAGGGTACAACCCCCCTGATATGTTTAACTGTAGTCTATAGATGCTTGTAATATTAGAGGCATTTTTTGCACATTTTGTTTCCTTTAAAAATCTAATCACTGCTTCTTAACCCGATACTAAAATACTGCCTTCGGATAAAATATCCTTACAATTAAAATATAGCTTCTTGAATATAATAATCTTAGAGTTAATTTATATCTCTGCTGTCAACTACTAATATAATAGCAATTAATAAATCACTCACTGAACATATTTGATAATCACCAATCTACACTATTTAGTGATCACAATCCACTGTTTCTCAAACTCCTTGGACAATCACTGATGTTAACCATCACAATAACTATCACTATCACTTTTAGTATCACAATCACATTATTTTTGGCAACACTTAATTAAGTAGCTGAGTTGGCAACACTTCACTAGCTAGCCGAGTTGTTGTATTGAGGCCGGCCAGCTAACTCTAAGAGGTAACGGTCAGGATGTTCTATCCAGTCCGCTGCAGAAAGCTTTACCTGAAAAATATATTTGTATATTTACAAAATCAATATTACTATTATAATAATGGCACAAAACAATCATATATCTAGAGATCTTATTAAAACCTTTTCTTTAAAACAAAAAGAGAGTAACTACAGTTCACAATTATCAGATACAGTAAAACCACATATGGAAAAAAACTGCAATACATTGTGCATATTATTATATCATATCAGTCACAAGAAATTGCAGGACATAGACCTGCTTGAATTCCGAAAATGTTGGGTCCAAGCTGACTTAGCTTATGTATGAAGCCAACAGTCGTGAACAGTCTCCGTACTATAAGTCATTGCTGGCAACACACATTTTCGTCTTCTATAGACATAAAAACTAACCTGACTCTGTCTCTCAGCCTCTCGCACTTGCCATTTTTTGATCTCCAACTGCGTTTCGCGCGAAGCTTGATCACCGCATCCCCAGACCTGAAAATATATATCAATAATTGTACTATCTTTTCCCAGCGGATCCGCCCGTGCTAAATTCTGTTATAGACGTGGGATATCTCCGGCAACTCCTTGATTATAGTAATGAAGTTTGCTATAGCTATAGTTCGCCTACATGAAATTCAGTTCCAGTTATTCTTGTGGCAACTTTTGAAGTCCTTCTCCATCTCTTCAACTAACTCTGAGCCGAATTTCAGCTCCATTAGATGATCCATTGCGACATGCAGAAAGAGAAAAGAAACTCTCTTGCACATTTTTAATAGTATAATTTTTTTTTGAGAAATAACTTTGGTCAAATTATATTTATAGGGAGGTGTGTTATTACCTCAATAGCCTGCAGTTTATATGGAATGCCTTTGAAGTCAAAGTGGTCGAAATCCTCATTGATAGACAGCAGTGGCTTTCTGGGATCGGATCCAGCTCGCACTCCCTTCGGATAGCCGCGTATTGAAGTGTTCAGATAAAGCATTTTGGGTGCACGTTCTACAATCGCAAATCTGAAATATATAAATTAAAACATGATTTAATGAATTTATGAAATAAAATATAAAAATAACCTCATTTTTGAATATTACTAAGATAAAAATATAATGAGAAACCAACCAAGTGCGTGTCCTACACGTTTTTATAGAAAAGTATTAACGCAGATATCAGAAACACTGTTTAGAGTTTTCTTTAAAGTCTGCGTATAACTGAGAGCGCTAAGGAATAGCCGGACAACACGACCAAGACAATAAAACAATATTTAACATTTAATATCATACTTTTTGGTTAGGTTGTGATCGATTTTTATTATAATTATTATGAACCTTAAATTGAAATTTATGGCGGGAAGGGTCCGTGCTCACCCCTGCCTGTATACCGCCAGTGACAGTATAAACTTGAAACACTGATACCTAATAACCTTGAAACTCACGTTGGGTAAAGTTGGAACAGAGCAGAGTCCGCACTGCCCCAGTATTGGTGCGTTTCTTTCCACTCCTGAGGACAAGCAACCACTAGCACCAACTCATCTGACTGGACAAGGACTAACGTGGGACCTCTGAAACAATATAAGAAGCTATAAGTTTACAAAATTCTAAAAATACAATATTAACTGACTCTTTCTTCAATGCAGCACTGTGCAAAACGCTCTCCCTCTCTCCGGTACAGCATGATCTTACTCTCGTCAGAAAAGATAACTTATCCATTAAAGGTATGACCAATTTAAATGCTCACGAGCAAAGTTAAGGCGCGCTCTTCGATGGTCCACCGTCAATTTCGGGACGTTAGCTGGTTTATGAGGTTTCACACGCTTCGCCAAACATCTTCTAATGATAGAATTCATAGTCAATCCTCGAACCTCACGGAGCCGCTGCTGCAGTTGAACAGAGTTAAAGTGACGTTTTCTTAAAGAAACGGACGCAATATACCAGTCATCTTGCTCAGACGTGACCCGATATCTACCAGATCCTGGACGGCGAGTAAACATACCAGTCTGCCGATATCGCTGATACACTCTATTGACAGCAAAGAGGCTAAGATGCAATAGTACAGACTCAACACGCTGACTATGCCCTATATCCAGCAACGCTACGACTTGGGCGGCTTCCGTGGACGAGGTATCCATATTTGTTAGGAAAAAATCTCTGGAAGGATGTCATAGAGCTTAGTTAACAATTACTATTACTATATTTGATCAAATGCTGAAATTCCGACGGAATGCACATTGAAAACAATCGCTACATTCGTTTATTGGATGAAAACTTGAAATTTGGAATTGGAATGGTACATAATTGTTCAGACTAAGCTGCAAGCATTTTTAATAATATCAGTTCGCCATTTAAAATGGCGCCTGATTAGATCTCGTAGTACTGTTTTGATTTTTTTGATGAGAAGGTATATTTTTACCATTGCCGCTATAACGCGTCCTAGACAAGCGCGGCTAGTAAAAAAGAAAAAAAACGATAGCTTAAAGCTGATAACAATAATATTTACCTACCTACTGTAGTATTGATCTTATGGTAGGACTATTAAAAAGTACTCGCTTTTGCAACAGTTGCCTACATAGCATTTTTTCTTAGTTTTTTACCTTTCTACCACGCAAATATGTTACGGAAAGAGGATTTTGATGTACAAAAACTGTAAGTGTAGCTTTACACGTGCCGGTTAATTCATTCAGCGTCGGGCCGACAGCCATTTGCCGGGTGGCTGCCGGCTACGCACACCGGATCGTCCGGCATCGGCTATCGGGTTGACTTCGGTGGGACATGGAATGGTATTGGCCCATACACACGTATCGGGCCGACATCGACAGCTGGTGAAAGAAAATACGCGAAAATACTGACTATAAAGAAAGTACCATTTGTTTTAAGAAAAAAAAGGCAGAAATGAGCAAATTTTTCACTGGAATGATCAAAGTCGCAATCGCGACACAGCCCACGATGTTAGGGCAAAGAGAAAATCGGCAAATCGGTGACGTGTAAAAGCTACATTACGGGCGTCGGCCCGATGACGGGTGAATTTAACCGGCACGTGTGAAGCTAGGCTAAAACGTTTACCTGTAAGCCAGAGTATGGTGCAGAAATCTGTTAGCTCCAAGGCCATGGTCGCGCGAAGCGTACAGCGGCACCCAGTGTGAAGGGACCGCGCAGACCAGTCGCGCCAACCATGCTGCCGACGCCAACCCAGTACCTGTTAATAACAAAATGTGGGGTCCCTTGTTTAAGTTGTTTTCGAACATTTTTTTAAACAACTAAAGTGGCAAACAAGCATACGGTCCGCCTGATAGTAAGTGGTCACCGCAGCCTATGGACGCTTGCAAGACCTGGGACATCGCACGGTGCCGACTCTTCAAAAATCCAATATTTTCTTTCTTGAAGAACCACATATTGTAGTCCTTAGAGAAAACCATGGCAGGATTGCCAGCACCACAACATAACCGTTCACGGGGGAAAGTTTCTCTGAATTCGAACTGTACGTAACCATTTAGGGTCTAAGGTATGAGAATGAATTCCCTGTCGATGGCGAGCGGTGCGATTGTAGAAAGTAACCGTGGGCATCATTTCGAACAATTCCTCAGAACACAACCTATTGTACAAGTCTTTGCTGAGACTTAAGGGCTCGATAAGGCAAGTGAGTTTGGAATCGTCCACAATTCTCACAGCCCGTCGTTGAACCGAGTTAAAAGGGCCAAGCTGGTATCCGGGTGCACCCGTCCAGAGATGGCAGCATGGAGTACATGGAGCCGGACTTGCGACTTGTAAAGCAACCTTTGCCCCGATGTGAAGTACCTCTTCGCTCTGTTGAGTACACTAAGCTTTTTGGACGGTAGCTTTACCTTGTCTTCTCAATAATCTCGAGGAACTAAATATCAATGGGGATGTCAACACCAAGGATCTCAAGGCTCTTGGAAATGGTAAGAGCTGTGTTCTGGAATTGTGGGACCTCAGTGAATGGGGTATTTTTAGGCGGTTAACGCGCAGACTTGTGTCTTTGTAGGATTAAATCGAACTAAGCTTTCCCGTCCCCAGTCAAAGACCTTAGACAGAGTGGTCTCGATTTGAGACACAAGTTCCCCGCGCTTTTCCTTCACAACGGAACGAGGGATGTTTGTACGACCCGTGTAAAAAGCGTCTCCAGTACTGTCATCTGCATAGCAATGTATGTTGTTGATGTCCAACATGTCATTGATATGCAGTAGAAACAGCGTAGGAGACAGAAAAGAGCCTTGCGGGACACCAGCATTAATGTCCATGCTATCAGAGCAACTACCGTCAACTAAGGCGTCGTATGCGTCTGCCGGACAAAATATTAGGCAATATGGTTGCTGGACTGAAACGCCTTCACTATGTCTATTCTACATGACAATGCTTCCCCTGACTATCAACTACTACTAATTAATTATTTACTACTATCTAACTTAAAGACATCATAATTGCGATTGTAAGTAGTTTCAGGGACATGGCATCCCCCTGTTTCGCTCTTTATGGTTCTTGTTCGAGTGTTTCATATTTAAACTGACATCTTTATGCCGAATTATATGGACATCTCAAACACTTCGACATATCGCGAGTTAATATTCTTTTAGTCCACAAAAGCAAGACGCATGGACTGTTCATACTTCCCCAGTCTTCTGTATAATCTACCTCACTATTTCGATGCAATCTTTGGTGCCGTAACCCCCTAACCCAGTAGCTTAGAAGCGAAATCTGGCGATCAATTTACAGCAGGTTGTTACCTCCCTTTTAGAAAAAAAATTCACGATACAGAAGCTCCACGCACCTTTGGAGTTTTACTATCATAAAAAATAGAGTAAAGTGACTATGAAATTCCATATGAAAACAATATTTTGTACCAGGTCTGCCCCCCTAGCCCAAAAGCTGGCTACGTTCTTGTCCGTAAGCCTTACAATTCTGAGGACCTGACAATAGATAACAATAACTTTTCAGATGTTAGCGTGGTTTTTAACTCTTCTTTTTCGATTTAATCCTGATGAGTTCCAACAGCTAAGTAACTGACCTAGGTGGGGCTGCGGCTGCGAGAGCGGCCGGCTATAGAGCGGCGGCGCGGTGCCGGCCAGTAGCCACGCAGCCGAGACAGGCAGCAGGCCTGAGGCTCTCTCCGGCTGCCAGGGGCTACGCTCTAGCACCGGCGTCGCGAGTTCCAGTCCTGCCCCATCTCCGTTTGACTCTACGTGCGCTTCCATATCCCTATGACGCGTCGCTAACAAGTGCACGCAGTATCTAAACAATCATTTATATTTTAAACATTCGTGGTCTCTGGCGCTTGACCAGTGCAAGATAAATTTCATGATAGCTTTAATTTACTAAACTTAGCTATGATTAAAATAGCGCCAAATAAAAAGCTGTTGTGAGGCCAATATTCAGCAGTAACATGAAAAGGCAGAAATAATTATGCTAAATACCTGTGCACAGGAAATATAAGTCTGTGACAATGTTCCTCGAGCCAACGCACCACGAACCCTATACTATGCGTGTCCTTCTTGTTGAAGCACCCGTTCTCCACTGACGACAGAGTTTTGTTTATCTGACAACAATAGTTTGGACAAATTAGTTGAATGTATTAAAACTGCTAAAGGACATTGGCAACTTTTGACTCGCTTACTGTCCGCTAGAAGAAACAAAACAATATATCTTTAAAGCTTTGTATAGTGCCGTTGGTTCCGTGGCTCTCTTGGTATTACTCTCTGGCCAATCCGATAATTGAAAAAAATAAAAATTAAAACTAAAGACATAGAGAACTGGAGAGCGCATTTCCTAGCCAGATGTAAAAAAAAAAGGATTTAAAAGTATGACAGAGACCGAGCGAATCTGTAGTCCCTTTCTAACTTGTTTTTAAAACACATAGACAAACAAAATGGCGGTTGGTTTCTGTCAACTGGAAAAGAGACCACGGGTTCGCTTTGTCTCTTTCTAAAGTGTGGCCAATTTATTGAGCCTATTGCGCAGTCCATAGAACAGATTACAGAACTCGAAGTCTATGTAAACAACCCAGAATCGATGTCCTTCCTGTTACCTATTTTCAGGTGTTATTTTAAGTTTTCATAGCGTTTTTGAGCCAGTAGACAGTTATGTAGCCTTACCATTAGACATGTCTGCGGTCCTTCAGGGTAGTGGTCCATAGAAAGTTTGTAGCTGGTGTACAGAAGGCTGCGTAATCCATCACGGGTTACAACTCCTTCTTCCATGTCTGAACTGAACATCCTGTACCAAAAAAAAAAACAGGATGAGTTTTAGAGATATCCCATTATTTCTCAGCATGTTTTCTATTTTATTTTTAGGTTTCCTGGTAAAGGTAGCTTATAAGAAATAAGGCCGTTTACGTTTATTTTCATATGTAAATTATCCGCCCCGGAATTGCAAGGGTTTAAGTTACGCCATTATGACGCTTATCCCTCAGACCTAGCCAAGACACGCTGTGCGGTAGAAACAACTGCGCCTCGGGCTAATTATACCTAGTCACACTCATCAAAATCGGTGTTTTGTACTCCCCACTTTTTTCCACTAAATCTTAACGAATTGTATAGGAATTACTTATCATGAAAGTTAGTGAATAAATTCTATTGTGTATGTTTTGTTTTCTTAGAAAAAAAATTGAAGTGCACGTCTGAAAATGTCATAAAAAAGATGCAATTATTTGGAATTTTGCATTCTTCCAGTTATTTATACGAATGGCATTTAAAGAAGGCCAACATACAGACAGTATATACATAATTTTTTTTTAGGTCTAATGCCAAAATCCAGGAAGGAAATAGGGCTATACATTTGTATGGGGAAAAGCAGCCTAATATAGGAAATATTATTATTTATTTACATAAGGTGAATCCAACTCAGATATTATATACAAACCTCGGTGTACTGAATATCCATACCATAATAAAATTAAAAATTTTGATATCACACATGCGTTAACATCATTAATTGCTATTTCATTTTCACTGTCGCAGAAAGCATATTTAATTATGAAATATAAGTAATTACTTTTATAATTTTGTTTATTAATTAACTAACGATAAATAACAAAAATTTGTAATAAATAAAAAAAAATGTGATTACGGGCATTTTATGAGCAAATATGCATTTTGTGAATATAGTTAATATCGCATTATGATAATCGAAAGCTAAATGATCGGCGAAGGCAGACCGCGATCTGCCGTATTTAACTACTGGCCGCCGGCATATACATGCTTCGAACTTGCAGTGATTATAGTGCTGTGTGTGAGCTCTAGGTTAGGCTAACATCGTAAATAACGAAGTTGTGTTTCTTGAATGGGGTTCTCCCCATATGGGAAGGGTTTTAGTTTTTTTTGTTTAACTTAACACAAAGGCCATAATAACACAT
Organism: Apoda limacodes; assembly: GCA_946406115.1. Taxonomy (NCBI): domain Eukaryota; kingdom Metazoa; phylum Arthropoda; class Insecta; order Lepidoptera; family Limacodidae; genus Apoda; species Apoda limacodes. The sequence continues at coordinate 19,894,235 of OX291559.1, forward strand.
TGTGTGAAAATTTTGGGCAGTTTTAACCTGTTACGAAGATAGAGCTCTTAAAAGGTCGGACAGACAAACAGACAGTCCTGTTGGCACCCTTTAAGTATGGAACCCTAAACTAAAACGCCATGTACACAATATTCTCAATGCTGCACAATAGATGGCGCTGTATTAAAAATTATCGAACTATAGGGTTTTATTATAAAAAATATAAAAATCGTTGATTGTTTGTTATTTTTTGATATTTTATCTTGTGTGTATAAAATTTTTAGAAGATGCTTATGCGCTATAAATAAGGTGTAACTAAGTATCTATGAGTAATTTACGGCATTGCATACAAGGATAAAAAAGATTTTACTAAACAACACAGAGTACTTTGAACTTCAAAATCTAAGTTTGAAAGTAGTACTTTCTTAAAATATTTAGTTACTCCAAAAATTATATTATCTTAAATGAAAATATAATTTTTAAATAAAAAAAATAATTTTGTTATAAAATTTACATCTTTATTTTTTCTACAACTAATTAAATCTTGGGCTTTCATGTAGTTTTAAGATACCTATGCTTATTTCAAGACTTTATGTGAATATAGAATTTTAAATAAAGAAGTTAAATTAAAATAATATCAACAGATGGTGTTGTACAGTTATTAACACAAAGCTAGAACGCGCTATTCAGAATTATTAATTTAATTTTGTTAGAGTTAATGATTATGCAAGAAGACAATCTGTTATTTATTTCGTCACCGAAATGTATGCAGCATAAAACGGACCCTCACTTTTCTACGTACTACCGAACAACTCGGACTGTCACATTGAAGCTTCACTGACGTAGTCATAGTCTAATTATCTTATATGAGTACTAGTACCTATGGTTGAACTGTGTTTCTCTACATTCAAGCTTGCACAGTACTTTTACTATTTTTGTGTCCGTTTACTTCTGTGATTTTTTCAATAACTATTCTTTCATAGCAAAGAAGATAAAGTTCTGTTTTTGTTATGTTCATAATTTTAATTAAGGACAGACGGTCTGAGGCTTTTAACTACTGTAAGAAGTATTTAATAAGTCAGCGTAATGATTTATTTTGTTACTGTACCTAAGCCCTATTTTTTTAAATTATGATTTAGGCTTGAAATATGAATAAGGTAAAACGAACGATCATCAGATAAAAGCAGGGATATTTTGCTATATATTTAACCTAGTGGACTTTCTTTTTTGAAGCTAAATCAAAGTTTGCTTGATTTTAAATTGAGAAAATAACGGAAAAATAGGGTGTATCTTTGTGGTACATTATTCTTATACAGGATTCTAGATCTTTTACTAGTAGTTTTTGTGACAAAACCTATATCATAAAATAATCTAAAACGGACAACTATGACAGATCCTTTATATTTTTATTTTATTTTTCCTTTTTGGTTCGGCCTAACTTGGGTTGTCGCTGTTGGGGATTTAAAAGTTGGAAATATACAAATATTAAAAGCTTGTTCCTTGCTTAATAATCTTTAAATAATGACATCCCAAATACCAGCGTTAAAAAAGAAATATAAGTGTCCCCTTTATGCAAAATAATTCAAATCTAAAAATCTGTAGCTTATTCCGTTTACAAGATAATAGGCACCATTATGTGTTAACATACTCTTTGATATATATATATATATATTTGAAATAGTTCTGTTAATACTCAACAGATGGCGATGTTCATTTAAATTGCAAGGTATGGTTGTGTTCTGCACATGATAACTTATACCATAACGCTTACTAATTTGCCGATTTTGTTCAAAACAATTTTTATTATTTTTTGGCATCTCTATTACCTTTACAGGTAACGAGATACATTAAAAAAAAACTGAATACTAACAAGTATCGAAATTTATTCCAGGTAGTCTTGTTCTTATTCAGTCAATAAACTGATCGCTCTGTACTAGTACATTCTTACAGATGTACTAGTACAGTATTCTAGTACTATTAGTTCAGTAGTACACTATGTAGTACGGATGAGTTAAAACATGTCAATTTTCATATCAGCCTGTATAATCCTATTACAAGACTCGATTAGCGAACACGACAGCATCGTGCGTAGGTATTTTGCTTCTTATTTTTAGGTTCCCAACCAAAATGATAAAAACGAACCTTGGTATGACAGCGGTGTCTGTCTGTGTGTATAAAAATGTGGATTCGATTCGATATACGTGTATGCATAGGAGCCTTTAGTTTGAAAACCTTGTTAAGGGTAGATAAGTTAACCATACAAAATTAATTTGCCATAATTTTCGCAGTTCCCTAAATTTAACTTTGTAGTATCGTTTTTAGTGTTATCAGTATTTTCTGGGCCAAATGTTGCTTCGTTTAGGCCTATCTGGTGCTATTTTAAATGTCGGAACCTAACACATAAAAAGTAAAAATCTTTAAAAAAAGGCCCAAACGTACTAGGTACCGCCACCAATTTATATATATATATATATATATATAAATTGGTGGCGGTTAAAATATATAATTAAAATATATATTACCGTGCACATACATTAAACACTACATATAAATAACGAGTAACTTGAGTGACAGACAACAACTAATAAGCTTCAAGCTACAAGTATCAATGAACTATGAAACATTACTGACTAAATGATTTCAGGTACTAGATTCACTTGTACTGTTCTTTTGTAAAATTGATTTTATGTTGTGGACTTTAAAGTTGTAATCAATAAAGGCACGAAACGCTTAGTTCTTTTATTGCCTAGATTTCGCGGGCATAGTTCAGACGCGCATCCCGCTTTCACTCATGCGTCCATCGTAAAACAACTGAGATAGAAGTAAATTCTTTCCAGCGCTGAACGTAGCGATGTGACCGAACGATTACGCCAAGCATTTGTTTTATTATCTCTCATCCATAGTTTGTTCCTTTGCTGTCGCACATGTCCGAATAGAACGAGACCGATTACGCTTTGGGAATAGTTCATTCTAGTACAGTACCGGGAATTAATTCCTTTTCATTCATCATTCATGTACTACACAAGACTAATTCCAGGTGCAAGATTTTTTATCAAGCTACGACTCTATAACTAAACTAGCGGTCCGCCCTAACTTTGTCTGGGTTGAACAATAAATAATATATAGCCTATGTCCATGTGAAATAATGTACTTTTGGAATAGTGGAATATTTTTTCAAATAGGTGCAGTGGTTACGGAGATTACCCTTCACATATACACTAACAAAATCTCTGTCTTTAAAATATTAGTATACATATAATTGTATATAGGGTTGCTATATCTTAAATCTTGCAACTAGGACAAGAAGCGTAAAAGCCCCGGATTTTGGAGCTTAGAACCCGGACATATCAACAGTTTCTCTTTAAAAGTTAAATTAAATTGAGTCTTCTTAAGGAACAAAACGTTTTAAGAAACTGTTTGCAGTCTTAAATTTCTTACTCTGTTATCAAAACAAAAGGTTAAGTTTTTAGGAACTTTTAAACCCGGACTATAAATGAAACCCCGTCCGGACGCTCCCCGAACGCCCTCCAAACTAGGATAAATACGGGGAAAAAAAGGACGGATGGCAACCCTAATTGTATAGATTGCCCCCGACCTCTCCTACCACTTAAGTCTCCTTTTACTAATTTAAAATTGTTAACACCCAATAAGTTTTCGTTAATGTCACAGTATAGAACAGCACTCCACACAATAAGGTCAAACTCCACCGCTAAGTGTCAACCTTTTCTGTTACGATCCTGTTACTGCTTGTATAGAACACGCACACATTTGCGCATATATACACACACAATTTATTTTTTAAGTGTAAGTAGTCACTAATAACGCGATTCTTGTATAAAGTGGCCAGTAATAAAATCGTACCTGACGTAAGTTTCAATGATGGCCGCGTCGTCCAGCATCACCAGTATCTTCTCGCACTGCTGTTTGAACGTCGATACGGGTATGTGCTTGTTTTTGCACTTGCCCATCCTGTGTACATACTTGTAGAACTGTCGGGCCAAGTCGGGGTACATTGGGAAGAGATATTTCTGGAAAATTATAAAAATAACTGTATATACAGATATAAGAAAACTTGTCAAGAGTGACTGATTTGTCAACGCACAACCAAAGCCACTGATGATGGAAACTTTAAATTTTAAACTTAAAACTCTTTTAACACAAACACTTTTTTTTTATATAGAGATCGTGACCCAGTCGAAATCGTCTAGCGAACACGATAAGAAAACTTAAGCTACGTCGTACGTATTCAGTATCCAGATGGGTGACCGCCCATTTTTCTAAGATACTCCGTGCTTCGGATAACACGCCTAAACTATCGGTCTTAGAAGAAAAGGTGTCAAGCCATTTTAGAGGCTTTGAGTGGTCACTCGACAACTAGCTCCAAAACCGCCGCCGCTTTCGGAAAACATTACCTGGGGAGTTAATAGGGTATGAACCTTTTTACCGGCATTCGGTTGCCTAAATTTTGTAAATTTATTTTGCATCCTTAAACGTCTCAAAAGGCCGAGACATAGATAACCGTACACTTGCAACGTCTTTGTATATGCTGAGCAACATTAGCATCTTCCAAAAAAAAAATATTTGAATTTAAATTTTATAAATTATGAAATAATAATTATAAATTTTGAATTTAAATGAGAATCAAAATCCAAAATCTATCTTGTTCTAAGAAAAAATATCCAAAATCTATCTTGTTCTAAGAAAAAATATCTCCATAAAAAAACAACTGGGAGCGATAGCCATAATTTTGTACTTCTTTTTCGCGTCTGAATCAAGAATCAAAATTTGTAGATGTCTTAAATTTTATAGTAACTTGGAAACATTTTTTACAGCATTATCTTTTGACAACCGACTCAAAGAACAAGGGTAGGTACTTACAGTAAATGAATTCTCTGTGACGCCATTGACTCCATCTTCTTTTTGTGATCGCTGGGCCAGGAGCTGTAATAAAAAAGATAGAAAAAACATTTATAGTAACCCTAGTCATTGCTCCGCTATCGAGAAATCTGCAAATCCGGACTCTTCAATATTGTAGTAGCGTTCAATCAACAAATGAATTTGATGCCCAATTTAGGAACTAAAATCCATAAATTACATTAAACTGTAACTAGACACTATCTTTTTCGAAACTAATCTATTGCTAAATATGTACTTTTTTCACAATAACTCATTTGTAGAGAAACAGTTACACATTTGTTTATTAATACGCAACGATATTTAAGGGTTACGCAATTTCCGGCTTGGTCGTTGATTTGATGGGTGATCGCTTAGCGGCACATTTTTTGTTTTTGTATGTGTGCGTAAATTACGGTGGCTCGGAACCGACGGTGCGTTAGTCCGACTCGCACTTGACCGATTTTAATAACACGTAAGTAAATTTACGTAATTTGCGAACACAAATCAATACAAAAAGGGAAAGTTTACTGAGCGGTCACCCATCCAATTTCTGACCAAGCCCAACGTTGCTTTACTTTGAATATTATTTCTAACAAACAAAAGTGTAACTGTTTCTTTTAATAAAAGCTAGATGGCGCTGTAGCGGTAATTCAAGATAATAATGGCTCGGGCCCGTCTCACACTTTCTTTTTATTATTTGTTGTGATACTCTAGAGTGCATACTATTTTTTACTGCAATTTAAAATTTCTATGTATTACTGTTTTTACGATTGAGCAAAAACAACGAAAATGTACTTTTTGCATGGGGTTGTACCCCCTTAAATTTTTAATTTTTTAACTTTATATTATTTGTTAGATAATCCCATATCTGTCTATATATCTGTATATTTCAGGCTTCTACCTATTTCGGTCTAAAGGATAAGACCCTTTAATGGTCGGACAGGCAGACGGACAGACAGCGTAGGCTTAAATAATAGGGTTCCGTTGGCACCCTTTGGGTAAGGAACCCCAAAAATTACCATTAGCGGCGGATTAGCAAACACTACAAAATTTAACAAAAACCAGTTATGATTTTTTTTATACCACTAAGGTGGCAAACAAGCACACTGTCCGCCTAATGGTAAGCGGTCACCGTGGCCTATGGACGCTTATAACACCAGGGGTATCACTCGCGCGTTGCCGACCCTTCAAAAGTCCAATAACTTCTTTCTTAAAGAACCCCATACTTTTAGATTAGAAGCACAATAGGAATTTTTATTGTGCTTCTAATTCGTAAAAAAAAATGCGCCTACAGACTCTACCTCATAGGTGTCGGGGAAAAGAGTTAGGAATGAATAAGTAAAGTTATACGAATTTAACAAAAAATTTTTTAGAATATCATAGTTATATAATATAATATAATTATATATAACATAGTTTCCGAGATATCGCGAAAAAAGGGGTTTTCACCCCTTTTTCCAAGATGGCGGCCGGATGACAAGGGTGGCGACCCCTCAAACTTGAGGTTCATTCTTCTTCTTCTATTGACCCCCCACACATGTCCCAAAAATAAAATTGCGTCCTCTAACAAATGCAAAGCTCATGTAACATTTCAATGAACTAATGAGCATTACATTATATTTTATTTGATACATGACAATGAACTTATTACAATTAGATTACAAAACAAATATCTGCAATTTGTAATTTAGTGATAAAAACGTGACATAAGTATAATGCGACATCACTAATATTATAACACAGGTTCCATGTGATGTACAGTTCAAACTGACCTTGAGGGTACTGATAGTAACGTCAACACAGTGTTTGAAATAGATGTGTGTTAAAAGTGGAACATGATGTAACATTGACATATTAGATCTAATTCTGCTAAAAATCCAATAAGGCTGAGCTCTTTCGAAGCCGGTTTTAGGGTTCCGTAGCAAAATGGCAAAAAGGGAACCCTTGCAGTTTCGTCATGTTCGTCCGCTCGTCCGTCCGACCGTACATACATTCGACCGTATGTCACAGCCATGGATCGTCACAGCCTTATTACCTGCTGTTTTCACATCGATTCTGATAAAATTTCTTTTATGAACTGCCTTACAGATTTTAATGAATTTTCATTACAGATTAAATACGGAAAAACATTTTTAAGCGTAAGGGCATTTTTTCGCGCATTCCATCGTAAAGGGTGTCTTTAATTAGGTTTTGCTAGTTATTTCCTTTCAAAATTGAAATAGGTCTGTCTGCTCCCGTTCGTCTAATTTTTCAGCTGCTTTTTCTCAATTTCTTAAAAAAAAAACATGATTGCTGGACTTAATACGTTAAAACAAAATCGGTGCCTAAGTGTTTCAAAAATCCACATTTATTCTCATTCTACGGAACCCTGAATTATGCGTGTACGACACTTTGCCGGATTTTAAATGTATTTTTAAATAGACTTAAAACATACCAAGAGCACAGATGTTCCCGAACCGTTCAATCAGATATATTACATACATTATTAACTTCGCAACAAACAAGGATCGCAATATGGGTAGGTAAGGTATGTATTTTTAACCGATTCAAAATTCAAAAATTAACAAATTCAAGATATCTTCTTCTAACTTCTTGTAATTCTCCAATCGCTGGAGGTCGGAAACCTGCCATGGAAATTGAAGCAAGATACACAATATCTATATAATATTTGTGTTAAGGTGAGGGCACACCAGAACGAGTTAAGTTTGCAAGAATTAGCAAAAAACTTGCGCGCACGAACTTAAACATTTGTTGTGATAAGAGCGGCGTCTTCAATTTAAATAATAAAAAAATAAAAGTTAAAGAAAATTTCACGATGTAAAATGTTAATACAAAATGCTTGTTTCAACACCTTTTGATTGAAACGTTTTCCTTAACTAACAGATTAACGGTGTGTTTGAAATTTTGAAAGAAAATAACTTTTACGCCGCTTACCATTTTTCTCACAGTTAACCCCGAGATAGGTGTGATTTGAAAACTTGGTTTCTGGTTTGAAGAGGCTCAATTTGATATGCGTCACTAAGTGTTACCGCATTTTTATGATGACCTTTTAGGCCCACAAGTATCACACTGTGAAATTTTCTTTGATTTTTATTTTTTTATTATTTAAATTGAAGAGGTATTACACATGCAGTAATATTTATTAATAATAGCAATACAAAATGCTTGTTTCAACAGCCTTTAATTGTAACTTTTTCCTTAACTTACAGATTTACGGTGTGTTTGAAATTTTGAAAGAAAATAATTTTTAGGCCGCTTACCATTTTTCTCACAGTTTACCCCGAGATAGGTGAGATTTGAAAACTTCATATGGTTTCTGGTTTAAAGAGGCTCAATTTGATATGCGTCACTAAGTGTTACCGCATTTTTATGTTGACCTTTTAGGCCCATAAGTATCACATTGTGAAATTATCTTTAACTTTTATTATTTATTATTTAAATTGAAGAGGTATTACACATGCAGTAATATTTATCAATGAAAGCAATACAAAATGCTTGTTTCAACACCTTTTGATTGAAACTTTTTTCTTAACTAACAGATTAACGGTGTATTTGAAATTTTGAAAAAAAATAACTTTTAAGCCGCTTACCATTTTTCTCACAGTTAACCCCGAGATAGGTGTGATTTGAAAACTTCATATGGTTTCTGGTTTAAAGAGGCTCAATTTGATATGCGTCACTAAGTGTTACCGCATTTTTATGATGAACTTTTAGGCCCATAAGTATCACATTGTGAAATTTTCTTTAATTTTATTCTTTTATTTAAATTATATATATTTGTTTAATTTTAACTGGTTTCTCATTATTTCGGTCTATTTATTGTTATATCTGTTTAATTCAGTAAATTATTTCATTAAAATCCTTTACTTTTTAATTTGGTCGGATTATAAAAGGCCGCTAACTTCACACCGGTTGAAAAGTCCGGCATTTAGCCTTGCAAGACTTGCGGGGGCAGATACTTATATTGATTCAAATGATAAGGAGGATACAATGTTTTGGAAATTTACTGAGCAATATACGGAAAAAGATAAAAATATACGGATGTAGATATAGCCAAATATATTAATTAAAATTAAAAAAGGATAAAAAATTAAAAATGATGTTTACGTAAATAATTAATTCATAATCAATATTTAAAAAAAATTAATGTAACACCTTGCAAGTTTTCCTTGAAGTTTTCTTCTCCTGAGTTTTGTTGACAGGTATACCCAATATAATAAATTGTAGGTTTTTCGCGACCAACCTCCAGTGCTCCATTTCAGAAAGCTCTTAATCTTATCAAAATGTACATTAAACACAGAAACTATTCAAATTAGGATTTATGCTTTCATTATTTTTTATCAATTATTTAGGTAAATTATAAAACAAGGAAGAAAATATTCATCACTGCATCTGCACTTGTAAAAATGCAAATAAGATATGCATTTTAAACAAAGACGCTAACACTGAAATAGTTTAAATATTTAAAATATTATCAAAACACTTAAACCTTCAATAATATAAATTCTGCGTTACACTGAACTGTTTTAAATCAGTGTAAGGTACAAGATTGGTGATAAGATGACTGCTGTGAAAAGATATGCATTGGATTTAGTGATAAAAAAGACATTAAGATTGTTTTTTTAAAAAAATAAACACCTTTTATACAAAATACATACATGTTACAGATACCTATGTAAGATTCAGTCTGTCTCTCTTTATATATCTCGCGCGTTGCCGACCCTTCAAAAATCTAGTAACTCGAAGAACCTCATGCTGTAGTCCTTAAGAAAAACCTTAGCAGGGAGCTCATTCCACAACCCAAGCGTTCCGGGAGAAAGTTTATCTGAAACCGCACTGTACGCGACCATTTTAGTTCTAAAATGTGATAATAAATTCCCTGCCGATGACGAGCGGTGCGATGGCAGAAAGTAGCCGTGGGCATCATTTCGAACAATCCCTCAGGACACATCCCATTGTACAAGCGGTAGAAAATTTTCTCAGAGGCGGCATTTAGCTGTTGATCTATTTTTAAGACATTACGGGCCGCTTTTTGTCTTTGACGGATGCGCGGATAACTCATTCTTTGATTGGTTTGATAATACGTCTCCGAGGGTGCAATATTAAGTTGTCAATCCCTTTTTATAACATCACAGAGGCGATATTTAGCTGTCGATCTAGCTTAATGACATCTTAGGGACGACGCACTATGGGATGGATGACAAGGTGATACGTGTCCCATAAATGTTTCTACCATAAAACATTTAAAAAAAAAACCAAACGGCTTTAAAAAGATGCACAAAAAATAATCACTTATTACCAAATGTCAAATCTAAGAGTTTGAAATAAGCATCAGAAAATAAAAAGTAAATAACTACTGATTTTTATTTTTTATTTTGTCAACGTCAATAATATACCTACGTTGGTTTTGTAGGTGATAACTAATCGATTTCGTTCTCCATAAAAAGTGTGTCTACGTCTTGCACTTGAACCCTCATTGTGTGTGATAATTTTATTTATTTCATCTGAAACTTACCAAGTTTTTTTCTAATAAAGTATCACATCGCTAAAGCAAAAATCAAAAAAATTAATGAGTTTGTAATTTCTAAACGTAATTTGTGTCACTACTGCATTACCAATGAAAAAAGTATTAGAAGATCTTCGAAATTATCTGCACTACAACTTTAACTTGATGGTTACGAGACTTAAAACCATGGTAATAACTATAAAGTCAATATCAAATATTCTGTCTAAATTCAATGACCGCGGGGCCGAAAATTAGAAGCTTTCCTTTTGGTGAGCGCAGACCTTAGACAAATAAGAAAAAAGTAAAATGGTTGAAAATGTAACCAGTGAAAGAGGAGCTAAAACTTTTTATTCTACTAATGAAGCAATGAGCATCTTTCTTTATATCTGTCTAAATTTCAGTATAAGTTATTAAGATTTTGTTAAGCAGAAAAAAATGTTTAATATTTCCGTCTTACCAGGCATTAACTCAAGCCAAACAACAGGGCTATCCGCCAGAGTCAAGCATTTCTGTTACTGGAGTCTCAGTCCAGTCACAAGATCTTTTTGAGCATACTATAGCACGAATATTACAAATCGATTCTATTTAAAAACCAGGACTACATAATCTAAAGCTCTTTACCTTTTAAATGGGGGTGTGGGGGGAGGGGGGGTTTAGTCTTAAACCTCACCACGTATCACCAAGGGTTAAAAAATGCTAAACAAACATCATGTGATTAATAGACGGCCCCTTATTAACAATAAATAAATACAGCAAAAAACTTTCGTTTAAATGATAATAAATACATTCAAGATTATGTGTTTTTACACACATCTCATCATTACATTATCTCATTTAACTTTAAAGTTATAGAATTATGAGGCGCGAATCACCTCTCCGTCCCACAGTGCGACGCCGCGACGTTTATCTGTTGATTTCTCTTTATGAGATCTTAGACGAATATTTGAGTGTCAGTTCAATTAAATTGTTTATACAACAATTAACTTATAAAATTGTGCACAAAAATGTAGCTGCTCTGTGAGATAATTGAACTAATTGCTTCGACAACTGCTTTGCCCTTCAAAGATAATTTGTATATTTAGAACTTTCATTAAACATGTACAAATACAGTACCTACTCGCCAATCTTAAATGTGCGTCTGAAGTTAGTACCAAATGGCTGCACAAGTACTCTTTTAAAGTTTATAGTAGTCTCTTAAAACTAGTAGCACGAAATTTCACATCTAACTACAAATGAGGCGCACCTTGGCTCATACTAAAATCGCATAATTTTTGGCTCCTAATGATGTACTCACAAATCTAATACCTTTAAACGAGCAGTTCTTTTTTATATATATATATATATATATATATATATATATATATATATATATATAATTTAAATAATCTGAATTTCGGAAACGGCGCTAACGATTTTCATGAAACTTAGTAGGCTGGGGGGGTGGGTTTTTCGGGGGCGATAAATCGACTTAGCTAGGTTTCATTTTTGGAAATCTTTCTTTTAACCGTGTTTTCAAGCAATGATAACTGAAACTCTCTCTCTTCGTGACATCTATTGGCAAGTAGTAATATTTTACCGACACCGCAACACTAAAGCTACTTGACAATAGATGGCGTTGTTAAAAAAAACAAGCAGAGGGATCATCGGTGTTGACATCTTCTGCGATGTTCAGTTCCAAAATCATTTGCAAGACAAGGTGAAGCCGTCCAAAAAACTTGGTATACTCAACAGAGTGAGGCAGTACTTCACGTCGGGCAGAGGTTGCTGCTTTACAAGTCGCAAGTTCGGCCCCATATGAAGTACTGCTGCCATCTCTGGGCAGGTGCACCCGGATACCAGCTTGGACCTATTGACTCTGTTCAACGATGGGCTGTGAGAATTGTCGACGATCCCAAACTCACTTGCCGTATCAAGCCCCGAGTATGTGTTCTACCGCTTGTAATGGGATGTGTTCTAAGGAATTGTTCGAAATGATGCCCACGGCTACTTTCTACCATTGCACCGCTCGCCATCGGCAGGGAATTCATTCTCACACTGTAGAACCAAAATTGTCGGGCACAGTGCAGTTTCAGTGAAACTTCCTCTTGCGAAAGCTTGGGTTGTCGAATCAGCTCCCTGCCATGGTTTTCTCTAAGGACTACAGTATGAGGTTTTTCAAGAAAGAAGTTATTGGATTTTTTAAGGGTCGGCAACGCGTGAGTGATACCCCATGGTGTTACAAGCGTCCATAGGCTTTGGTGACCGCTTACCATCAGGCGGACTGCAAGCTAGTTTGCCACCTTAGAGGTATCAAAAAAAAAAAAATTTAACAAAACAATTAACAGAAAAAAGAGGACCAGAAGACCAGAAATTATCATGATAGCTACAGATTTCTCCTGAAGCTTGTACTCAAGCCAAAGAACACAGATTTAACAGGCAACAGATTTAACAGGTCAAGATATACAAATAATAAAACTTGCAGAAATTGACAAGCTATAATGTCACAAAAGAAAGATAAAGCTCCAAGTTCATAGCGTACTTAATGAATTTCTTGTAGAACACAAAAACATAATCGCACCTATCCATACTAATATAAATGCAAAAGTAACTCTGTCTGTCTGTTTGTCTGTAACCTCTTCACGCTTAAACCTCTATACGGATTAAGATGAAATTTGGCATGAAGATAGTCTGAGTCCCGGGAAAGGACATAGGCTACTTGAAAACGTCAAGTATGAGTTGGTTTTTTTCTACCTATAATTCTTCTGTCCATGTGTGTGTCATTCTAACTCCTCCTAAGCGGCTGGAATGATTTTGTCTGAATATTTCAAAGGGTTTCTGGAGGGTTTCGACCGGGTAGGTGGCGCTGCAGTCGGTATATCACTGATCTCCTAAACGACAGGGAAGATTCAAATAATATTTTATAACACAATTGGATCCAGTAGGTGGCGCTGCAGGCGGCGTAACTGTTCTTTTCCTAAACGGCAAAGATTAAAGGTACGACAATGATTTCAACATTCGCTAAACTCCATTATTTATTATCATATACCACAACTTCAATCATTGTGAAATTTGTGGCTTGGAAACGACACATTACATAGAAAGTAAAAAATGCAAAGAAAGGGCTCGCTTAAAACCAAAAGGCTTTAAAGAAAGGCTTCCCGCCAATACTTCCACCATAGAAGATTTGGAAGGAAATGAAGAATTAAATAATTTAGACATAGAGGGTAAACAGTGAGATATCCAAAAATGATGGCTCAACCGTACATTCGCTAGAAGTAATTATGGAATCGCAAAATTTAAAACATGTAAATGTTAAATTTAAAAGCGTGATTCGGTTTTTTCCAATAATTGAGGAGTTGCCGTTGAAATACTACACCGATAATCGATTTTTAGGGCGGGTGGAACCGCGGGTAAATTTGGCATGGAGGCTACTGTAAAACGTCAAGTGTGAGTCGATTTTTTTTCTATAATATTTTCTGTATTAAAATTGAAATCCTACACCGATAACCGAATTTAGGGCGGGTGGAACCGCGGGCAACAGCTAGTACTTAAATATATATTCAAAGATGTTTTGTAAAGTTAGCACATTCAAGTCCAGTAGACCTGTTGCATAGAACTTTTGTAGAGGTAAGTCTCTACAATGCTTTATTTTTAATGCTTTACTTCTTTATTTTCAAATTCAAAATTATTTTGGAATAGGAATAACGACGCTTTTTGTCTTAGCGAGAGTCAGTTCTTGGATTTTAGATTGAAAAGATCTAATTTGTTTAGAAAAATCTTTACAGGTCCTATAGGACCTTCTTACCATCTTTTTTGGCTATATATAATATTAATAAAAATCATTCGTGAAGTGAACATGGGAACAAGTTTATTTTATTTACCAGAAATGTCGCATTCAAGCAGTTAAAGACGCTCATCCCGCGACAGACCACATCAACAATTTTAATATGACACAAAAAAAGGAGACAAAAACTATATCAACAACTACAAATATCGGTTTTTTTTTTTTGCTTTCTTGGCATTCTAAGCCACTAAGCCAAGCTGGATTTGGAAGAGGTTATTCAAACTTAGTCCACATTCTGTAGTCAAAGCTTATTCGATAACTTATCAAGAAAAGCAAAGAATACAGCACAAGCTTACTTAGCTTATAAGTTGATTACCATAAAGCTGTTGACTCTAATAATGATTAAAGAACCAGGTTTTTTGCAAATTAATCAAGATAACAAACATAATCCATAAATATACAGTGAAACTTAAATGGTTTGACAAGGAGATCCCTTGTTACCAGGGTACTAGAAGAAGTTTTATGACAACTTGATTATGAAAAACAGGGCCTATCAATAAATGGATAATGAGCTGTTTTCCGGAGACTTACTTTTCAATGTTTATTTCACTGCTAATAGATGGCGCTGTAGGTCTCAGTGGAATTTCTGTCAAATGTCAATCAGAGCGTTTACACTTTGATTTTTTTTTGTGTTATTGATTTCATGCTTCATCATCTTTTTCTTTTTCTACTCATTATTTAAAAAAAAAATCCTACAGAACCACTGATTTATATAAGTCCGTTTCGTTCAGTTCCAGCGTCTTACCAGCCAGCGTTCCACTGCAAGGACTCAAGGAACGGGTCACATAGGGAAAGAACTGTCGATGAGAGGGTTCTGTAGAGTGCTCAAAACTGCGGGCTGAAACAGCGCAAACGTTCAAAAAGGTGGTAACTGAAGAAACGGAGGGTCCTCAACCACTGGAAGGTATGCGACGTTTCTAGTCCGCATTAGTGAGTGATTCTAGTATTGTCCCGTCCATCTCATGGCATTCCTATGTGTGCCCTTTATCTCTGCCCAAGACACCAGTAAGACGGAGTAGATAGGGCAGGTAGTATAGGACTTCGCAGTCTAGGATGTGGAGTGGGATGGATAGAGCCGACCGGTACCAGCACCCTTTAGCCAGCAGGATGATAAATATATACAAGTGTTAATATATACAAGAAGGGGAAAATGACTGCTTTGCCGTTTGTGGTCTGCGTGTTGGCTTCTAAACTCTTCTGTGTTCTGATTCTTCTTTGATGGTATTCATTTGCACCAGCTTATTCGGTTTACATCAACGTGACGTTAGAAGTTTCCAATTAGCAATACAACTCTTGTTCCTTTGATGCTTAACTGGCGTTCCAACTTATGCATTTTATTGTCTTGTAATGGTATTCAGTTTATGTTGTTAATAAGGCATTTTCGATTAGTTTGCAACCACTGATTTATATAAGTACATTAAAATTCTTATAATGCGCGGGCTTTGCCTTGTAGTTAATTATAATTTAAAAACAGAGGCGTCCATATATATAAGGATAATTATATATATGGATGAATATGAATGATGATGATTATTAAAATGGATGAAGATAAAAGAAAAATCATATATCTATGATACCTACAACCAAAAGGGTATTGATTCAAGATAGTAAATTAAAGCATTTTCTTGTATTAGTTTAAACAATGAGATTAGTTAATGTTTTTAAAAGAAAAATATAAATAAATATTTCTCAAACTAAAAAAGTGTCCATGATTTTCAGGGAAAGTATGTTGGTTTACAGCATTTACAGTGATGTTAATTCCCATCAAGCTAGTAACGCCATCTATGAGGCATTTTATGAACGTGAGCGAAAACGGCTCTATGCCACAGATGACTAAATAATTTTTGTCACTTATGAAGAAAAGCTTGGTCAACCAGATGAGGAAAGTCAGAAAGTATGACATTATGACCATGATTATGACAAGGCCTTTGAAAAACGGGCCACACAAATCAAATTATATAAATAGCAACTTGATCGAATTTGTAAATGACTAGGTGTACTGGAGCCAAATAATCTCACCAATGCACAGTGTTTTATGGAAGCTGTTTTTCGCACATGTTCTTTTTTGTACAAAAAAAATTATATTTAATTATTTGGAAGGCATGAGTCGAACACCCAAGTGCCAAATATGCCAAATTTTTGAAAAAAAAAAAATTTTTTGGAATCCCAATATTTTTGCCGGACAAAATCAAAAAAAAATGTTTTTTATGGCAACTAAAAATATTTTAAATAAATGTCAAATATAGTTATAAAGCACCTCTAAAGCCTTACGTTTTAATGCAATTAAAAGCTTTGTAACTTTATTAAAACAGGAGAAATTACGTTTTTCACTTGTCATACAAACTATATCAAAACTTTTATATATTATGAATTTTATTCCAATAATATGTTGCTGTGAACATGCATTTTATTTGTTTATTTATTTATTTTTTAATCAAATTATTTTTTAACGGATTTTTCCTTAGAAATGTACTTTATTGTTTATAACCATAAAAAAATTGTATTCATTTTAAAAATTGCTAGATTTTGTATGGAATACGTTGCTCTTTTGCTTTAACTACATGTCATGAGGATATGGCTTTAACTAGGTTCTGTCAGATTTCTTATAGCTATGCATCGTGCAAGCAGGCTTTTAGTATAATTCAGCTATTATTTTTATATCATGGAAGACCTGGTTAAATGCATTGCTTCATAAATAAAATATGTTCTTAAAAGCAAAGGTAAGTAGGTCATTTATTTCTCATCAAAAATTACATTATGTCATTAAAATCATACATAATCAATTCACAAAACAGTGGTTTTATCTATTGAAATATCTAGTAATTCCTAAGATTAATAGTTTCATTGTTCATGTATTACTTTGTAATCAATTAAGCACTTTTCAATGAAATTTAGTTTCTTCTAAACAATTTGCATGGTACTGTATAATATGACATGGGAAGGGGCCCACCCTCGTAAGGCTTTTGCTAAAACCCCATGTAATAAAACACCAAATAATAGAACTGAAGGGACTAAAAATTAGGTAAGTAAGCCTGTTTGTTCATAAATTATTTTATTTTTCTCGTTATAAAAAGTGAACTTTCTAAATACAATATTACTTAAGTAAAGTTTCAATTATTCATAATTTTTATTTATAACTGGATATCCACTGCTTTTAATACTCAAGTAAATAAATTTTCCCAATGTGGGTAAATGTTAAAAAAAGAATCAAAAAAATGAAAAAACATAATTTCTCCACTTTTAATGAAGTTACAAATCTATTAATAGCAATAAAAAGTAATGCTTTAAGGTGCTTTTAAACTGTATTTAACATTTATTCAACATATTTTTAGCTGCTAAAAAAATTTTTTTTTTACTTTTGTCAGGCAAAAGAAAAAGGATTTTCAATAAAAAAAAATCAAAAATTTGGCATATTTGTCACTCGGGTGTTCTTCACTAGCCTTCCAAATAATTAAATCTATCTATTTTGTAAATAAAATAACATGCCCAAAAAATAGCCTCTATAAACCACTGTGCAAAACAGACTTCATGGCAATAGAGATAACACAAATAGGTAATGCTTAGAAATGCTATTAGACTTAAAGAAATCATGAAGTGATATGAGAATGATCATTAAAAGAAAACTTTTCAACTCCTGTATTCTTCCAGTCCTTACATTTGGGCGCCAAACCCGGGCTCTCACCAACACACATGCTAATGTGGCTTGCTGGAGTTTTGAAGTAATAAATAAGTGTAAAATATGTTCTATCTTCTTTTGCTTCTTATAGTCGCTGATTTCTGTACTTGCCACTTGTACATGGTGGCTTTTAGCATAGCAGGTGGCAATTTTTTATGGCTGTAATCGATAGAAGGCATTGCTACGAGCAATGTTTGCATGAGATACTTTTTCCTGGGGTCCCTAGTTCCGCCGCTATGGAACCCTAAAATTATTTTTTTTCACTAAGTTTTCCATTCAGGGAAGGAGTCACAGAAAAAAGTGCTTTATACAAACGTTGCTGCCGACGATATACTCTATCGATTTCCATCATTAAATATATAAAAAAAATTTTTTTTTGAGCGCCCCCTTTTTACACCTTAACCATAACCAAAAAAACAAAAATTCGTGAAAATTCCCTAAGTCCAGTTTTTTTTTTTACTCTGACCCACCTAAGCGTTAGGCGTTAGCGTAATTGTCACAAAAGTTTAGTTCATAAAAAAAAGAGCACCAGTGTGTTCTAAAAAATAGTATGGTCATACTATGTTTTTTACATATTTAAGTATAAGGGATAACCCTTTATAAACCTTTTGAATCAGTCACATTTAATTCAGAGGTTTAAACTGAGTAAAACACCTAAACATATCTAGAAAAGAAACTAATGTGATTTGAATAGTATTTATATAAAACATTGATTCATTCATTAGTCAAACACAAAGTTTCAAATTCTAAGATTATAATTCAAAACAAACACGATAAGTGCTAACAGGAAACGGCGTAGCCGTGTCAATAAGCAACCCTGAAGGAAACCTTGCCAACTATTTACTTTTATACGAACCTTGGCTAACTTTTCAACAGGTACTAAGGATGTATGCTGAGGTTTTTCCTGCTTCTCCTGCAGGTCACCAGATCCTGAACGTTGCACGTTAGCTGAACTACGACGTGATCCAAAACGAGGTGTAATAGAACCAGTGCCACCTTGATCGCCATCAGGTTTTTGTTCATGACTGTGATGGCTACCCATTTTGAAGTTTGAAAAAAGAAGCTGTTTCTTTTACTGACTAGGCACTAGACACGTAATTATGTGTTATAAATACTTTAGAATCTAAATACTTGTAGTCAAGAATTTGCAAAACCAAAATAAAACATGTAAAACACAATACAGTGTTACCAACTCTCAAAAATATTTATCCCTAAAGTATGTGTCAAAAACCCCTAAAATCGCCTTAATTATTGAGATGTCCCCCTAAAAAATATATAAATATAATATTCTTAACCTATTTTTTCACCGTATTCTATCTGACATAAGCTAATGTCATGTCACATACGTTCAAGTTTAAAAAAATATAGACTTATACACAACAATAACCGCCATATGCACAGACAGTCAAATGACCATCAGTGGCGCCAGTATAGCCGCCAGTCACCACAGAGTGGTTGTAGAATTACGTACTAGATGTCGTTATAAGTCACTAGGTGAAGAAATAAATATTAATATAATCAATTTAAAAATATTAAGGAGTCAAAAAATCCCTGAAAATACCCCTAAAATTTTCAGACCCCTAAAAAAATCCCATCTCACTTATTTACCCCCTAAATCTGGGGGGAAAACCCCTAAGTTGGGAACCGTGACACAATAATTTTATTTTATTAAAAGAAGGGACCTTTTGACCGATTAGCATCAGCCAACAGTCAAGTCAAAATAGTCAATATTTCGCTATAATGTCTCCAGTTTAAATTCTTTAAATTCTTTTATTCTATCTATTGTATTCTATATATTCTATTCTATATATAAATTCCCTCTGAAGCACATAACTTTTAGTTTGCGGCACAAAACCAGCACAAAACTTTAAGCTTTATTCCTTCGATAACTCGTCGGGTTTTGCTGAACAAAATTTTTACTCTATGACTCAAAACTAGCACAAAACTTTTACAATATAATAATAAATAAGTATGATTATTGATGGTGCGGGGCTGGGGACATGGGCCTTCAATTCACTTTGTTTGATGACAAAATACATTTTAGAGCTGACCAAAGCCTCTTTAATTAGCTGGCCGCTTAAATGATACCTAGTCATTTTTGTTTACCTACACACTTTTTCAATGAAACATTACATTCAAAATGATTAAGAATATGACGGGGTACAAATTATTTTTATAAATGTCGAAAATCAAAACAGGTTTTAAAGTGGATCGAATGGCACAGTGGTACATGTCAAAGGTCCTGGGTTCGATTTCCGGTAAGGGGGGACCAATATTGTTACCAGAGCTTTAAGGTGGGGTGACCTGAGCGGCTGCCCACTTGCTTCACCATTTAATTTGCATACCTTTTTCTATTCGTCTAAAAAAAGAGTAAATCTGGCGCATTAATTTCTATTGAAACGAGTACGAGCACATCTAACATGACCTGTATTTTACGACGCTAATTTTTGTTCTTGTTTAATATTTAAAAAAAACAAAATAAATAACAACTAATGCATCATTGTTCTGCATACCTTTAAATTAAATATTAATGGAGATTTGTTGTGCGATAAAATTTTAAGTCTTGAATACTATTTCGAACAGAGCTACACTTGTCGAAGCTATTAACTGTATCAAAAAGCACAATCTCAAAGATCTACCATACCAGTGACTGTTGCTAATGGCGAACGCAGCTTTTCTAAACTAAAATTGATAAAAACGTTCTAGCGGTCTACAATGTTTCAAACAAGATTAACGAGTTTTGCCTCACTGTCTATTCAAAACGAAGTTCAAAAAAAGTTTCGGAACGCCTAATTTTCCCAGTCTTATCAGAAAGTTTTCTAAAAAGACCCAAAAAATTATGTTTTAGTTGTTTGTTTAGTTTTAGTAATAAAGACAACAAATGTTCATCAATATATGAAAGGCAATATAGGTAAATTGGTTAGAGATGGGTTAAAATTTATTAACAATAATCCTACTAATATTATAAATGTGACAGTGTGGATGTTTTGATGTTTAAATTTTTTACTCAATCACTTGGGATGAACCTTGGCAGACATGTAAATTAGGTCCTGAAATAGGACATAGGCTACTTTTTATCCCGAAAAACTCAAAAATTCCAGTAGGAATAACTATAACCGAGCTTTGACCTACAGCTGCAGCTGTCGCTTTCTATGGCAAACTTCATTAGTATGATTCAGGAGTTCCACGCCGATAACCGAATTTAGGGCAGGTGGAGCCGCTGGTAAACTTTAGGAGTACATAAATGTTTCTTTTGTATCATAGTAACTGTAACATTATTATTTTAATTTTAATTATAATATAAAAAAAATGGCGCCAATGAATAAGTCGCCCGGGGCGCATGGAAGGTTGAGGGCATGCTTTTGCGGTTGCATTTGCTTTTGTGCTGTCTCTTACTGTTTAGTTGAAAAATCTATTGGCTATCCTGCTATTAGTGTGACACGATTGCCAAATTTGCGAGAAATTGCAAGCCAAAAAAACAGGCCCTAAAGTCGGCCCTGTTACAATTATAGTTTGTACATCATCGATTTACTACCTACCAAGGATATCGCACGCCGAACAAATCGCTGGGAAAATTGTGGATCATAAAATGCATCACAGATTATTGTCTAAATGTCTAGCCTTATGCATATACGAAAGTGCCAACTAGCCTGTTTTAACTCCTTCAATACGTGTGATTTTCAAAGAAATATTTACAGTTTGACAACCTCATTGTACTCAAAATTAATTGTAAGTATTGTCATTATTACCCTTTATGATCTTGTTTTTTTTTACTCGGTGACGTTGTCACATAGTCCATTGCTGTATTACATGCATTGGTACACATTTAGGGGCAATGTGCAGATGCAATCTATATCGAACACAAAATTTATGTCAAGTCAAACATTTGGAATATAGAAAGGATGGAGTAGTTAATAGTGTCACAAATCGTGATGCAGAGGTGTATAATATTTATTTAATTCTTTAAAATGTAATAAATAAAAAGTATACGTGAAATCAAATATACAATATTCATAACCTTACGTTTAATTTTCATTTTTAGTTAAATACTTATTAAATTAGAGGAATAACATACATATACATAAATAGATACATACATATAAATACAGAACACATATTAAATCTGACTAATATTGTTACTGCAAAAGTTTGGTTGTTTGGATATTTGTTACTCAATCACGCTTCAGCCACTGGACGAATCGAGATAAAACTTAGCGTTGGTATATGATACTGTTTATCCTAATCGAGAGCCCAATGGAAATATTTTTTTCTGAGAGATTTACTTTTGCAACGAAGCACCTAATTGAGCTGAAGTTGGGCACAGGGTTAGTTGAAGAGACGAAGTACTTATAGCTTAAACAAACTTAAACTCAAGTATTTTTTTTATTTAAGTAGACTTTCAAACAGTACTTTCAATTTAAGTATCAAATTTATAGAATTTACGTTTTAAAGGTCCGGAAAAACCTTATTACTGGGAAAAGACGGCAAGAAACTGAGTAGTTAATCTTTTATATATTTTATTTTATATTTTATATATACTTATACTAAGTTTTCGAGAAGAAAAAGTTAAATTGGTCACGTCGATAATTAATTAGGATTTATGGGGTTAGAAATCCATTTCCATCCATCCATACTAATAATATAATTCTGAAAGTGTGTCTTATCGGGTTTGGCTGAAATTCGGCAAGAAGATAGCCCAAGTAGCACATTAGCGTAAATTATATCCGAAAACAAGCTATATTACAGTCTAATACTGTATTAGCAGGATTTCGTACACTGTTAGACGGCACAGCTGACTAATGACTGCGTAATGGAGAAACATTCAACATAATGCATTAGTGTAGAATTTGCAATCACTGCTGTCCAGACTTTGGCAACATACAATGCTGTTAGCTGTTTTAGAACACTGAAGTATATAAACGGCTGCTGAACGCGAAAAAGACACTTCCTTATAATGCCGCGAGCTGTATAAAGAATCAAATATTACCATTGGATTTTATTCGGTGAACACTAATTTTATTCTTATGCTATTAAATAAGCTTGATAGTAGCTGATTAATACATAATATAGAATGTCTAAAACTGCTGTACGATGTATAAAAGCATCAAATGGCTTATTAAGCTGTAAATTGGTGTAGTTAAACTGCACTCTAATTTTTAAGCATAAAGTTAAAATATTATTATTGTACAGCCTCTGGATTTATTAGAGGGTAAATATAGGGGGGTGGTGTTAAGATCTCGTGTTTTTTTTCAAAGCCTCGCAATGTGATTTGGAAACGAACGAAAGTATAAGCACTTTTAAAAATCATCATTAAGATCACAAAATTAAGTTAAGTTATATGTTCGAAATGATATTTTATCAAGATTTTCTCATCCCTAAAATACTCTTTGTTACTCTTACTTTTTACCCTTAGACAGCCATTAAAACGATTTATTTCGATTGTACAGCTAGCATAATGCTTTCAGCTGTTAAATAGAGTATAATATCACCATTATACAAAAAAGAGAATGTCAAGAGTTTGGCAAGAATTACTGCTATATTTAGCAAAATAACGCCATTTTGAGCTAAACAAAACTGATTTATTATAACAAAAAAATAATAATGACTTATTGGTTTTTAATATATTTGTTAAAACACAATTTAAATAATTTGTTGTTATTGATAATTTATGAGTTTTTGTGTCAATATCCATATATAATTCGTACACCATATTTATCTTGTAAAATATATTTAATAAGAAAGTAATATTTTGAAGGCGCGTGAATAATTTGATAATATCTCCTATAGAGATTCACAGTAAAGTGGCATGCAATACAATTGATCAACAAATATATGAAACATATGAAAAATTATATCCCTTAAGATTAAGTTAAGATGTCCTCATTTAATAAAAATGTTGTCGCCGTTGGTAAACATGCACACACAATTCTTTTCCAGTTATTTTTTTTATTTAGAATAAAGTTTTCATTTTCAGCCCACATTTCTAATATTTTATTCCTTTACGAACGTAACGTAACGGGGCACCTCAATACCTTGATTTTTGGCACATAGCTGAAAAGACTAATATAGATATAGCATAATTTTCATCTCGATAAAGAGACCCCACGGGAACATTTTATTCGCATATTTGACTCGGCAAAGTAGCATAAAATTGCCTATGTTTTTGGCGCAGACTTAGCTGAAAGGGTAGATAGATATAAGTAGGATACTTTTATTCCGTTAGTAGCTTCCTTGGGAATGGCTTTAATGCGGATGATAACGAAAGGTAATTTTCTTTCACGATGCAACAGATCGGTTTAACCTGATTTTAAGGATAGAAATATCTTGAGGACCTGAGAAGCGACATGGAATTATTTTCTTTACATACTATTATAAGGTTTGTTATTTCTGGAAAATTCAAGTTCTTGCAATAGGCACAAAAAAGTATTGCTACAAACATAGCTTGCTATAGCAAACTTGCTTTCGCTGTAAACAATTTTGCTGTCGAAGAATCACTCGCCAAAAACCAATTTAGCGCGAGTGGAGCCGCGAGCAAAAGCTAGTAATCATATAAGACATTTTATACTTATTAAAATATTTATATTATAACACTTATGTACAAAAATAATATTAATACACAAAATAATACTTCTTATTCTCGATTATGCGAACGCTAGCTATACAAACCTCTCTGAGGACCAACTAAATAAACTTGAGCAATTATGTATAGGATTCATATTTGGTTTACGCAAATATGATCACATTTCTGAACTTCGCACAAAGCTCAAGTGGCCTCAAATTTGCCTTCGCCGGAATTCACTATCTTTCTTTTCTTTATAATATATTGTTCAATCCATCGACTCCAGTTCATCTAAAAGAAAGATTCCAATTTGCTGAAAGTTTAAATCAAAATCTTCGTTCATCAACACAAACACTTCTTAAAACTCCATCACATTCTACAAATTTCTATAACTCTTCTTTAACTGTAAGATCTATACAACTCTGGAATGTGCTGCCTACTTTCGTTAAAAATGCTCAAACCATATGGACGTCCAAAAATTATTTAAAGAGTAAATATCAAAATAATTAGTTTCTTTTATCTATTTGTCACAATTCTATCTCAAATTTAATTTTTTATTTATTTATGGTATATTTTATCTAATTTACATAAATAATATACATGTATAATACTTTGCTGTGCATGCAATTCACCACCTACCAAGCACAAAATTTATTTATTTTGAACAGGGTTGTCTGGAAGAAATCGCTAAACAGCGATAAGACCGCCTAAATTGTTATTTGCTAGTTGCTAGTTCAAATATTTACTTTTGTTTATAACTTTTAAATACTAGTGATCAATAAACAGTTATCTATCTTTCTATCTAATTTATATACAAACAAAATAGAACAAAAATACAAATTCATACTCAAACAAAAGGATTAATCGCCTACTTTTAGTTTTTTCTTTATAAAAAGAAAAGGAACAAAATGAATTCAAAGTGAATGTTTTTAGTGTTTAGGATATCAAAATAAACGATTAAGAATTTTATTCAGTACGGAACCCTGTGTCGCATCCAACTAGCACTTTGTTTTTATTTACTTTTTTCTATAATACATATATAAAAAAGTAACGTAAGAGATTGATACAAATATTAACAATTTCGATTTGAAATGAAACTGCATTTGATTATAAAAATACGAAAAATAACTGGATAGGACATACAATGTCAACTTAACACAACCACAAATAATAAAAATTAAAGTAGAATTTATGTAAGAATATAATTAAAGTAGAATATATGTCTATACAGTAACTACATAGTAATAGATTTATTTCAGCACTGTTTTATTACAGTGTGATTTCTTTTAACATACAAACGGCTAGCGAACGTGTCGATAAAATCCATTTGAGAGATCAAAAATTATGTGCCATGAAATAAATTAATCTGGTTCCAGACTTGCACTTGTTTTCAAAATTTTCATGTCTGCAAATGTAGTATAGTCTTAAGTCTATATACTTTTCTGCAATTGCACTTGTCAAATTAAATACATGTTCAATTTGGTCTTTAGTATGTGCATCAATTTGTTTGAATAATAGAACATCAAAAAGTTTATTTAGTTATCGGTTATTTTATCGGTCATATAGGCTTAATCGTAATTTTTGAGAAGCGTGTTACCGCCGCTATGTTTTATGTGATACCTTATTGAACTTTCTGATTGGTTGCAAATAGTAAAAACATCTTCGGATGCATAGCAAAGACCACCTATGTCTTTTAGATCCATAATTTATGGAACCACTGCTTTTCTGTTGCAAGCAAATTATTACTGCAGTCATCGCAGTTTAATGTCTTTAACAAGTGGTACACAACAAATCCGTAGACGTAACTACATATCTGTTTGGTCACCTCATGATAAGGAGCATCATTTAATGTCTCAGTTATTGCTGTATTTATTTTCAGCGATTCTTTGGGTTCTTTGCTTTTCAATAAAAATTTTTGATACCGTTTCTTCATTGATGTATATACTATATATATATATATGATGAAACTCGCTTTCGTTTAGATTCTAACATGTTTGGAACAGTAATATTATTATCATCACTATGCAAGAAGAACATAAATTATAAAAAATAATAATAAATAAATGTTTTTTAACTCAAGTCGAAAGAGATTTCTACTAACAAATTATGTAAGTGAGTCTTTTAGTCTATATAAATTTATTTACAATTAAAAATTAATTGAACTATTTCTTTTACCGTTATCTGTGGAACTGCAAACTTTTTTAATCGTCTAAATCCTTTTTTTGTTATATACATGTCAGATTCAGAAAAAGGACATGAACATATGATGCTTGATTCGGTCGGCTTATAAAAATCATCGCTTCGGTTTTCTGCCACTAACTTTCGCCATTTTTCTCTTATAGTATAGTCTTGTGGAAAGCTAAAATTAAGAAAAAGATAAGTTTCAATTTAATTTACAAAAAAAAAAAAAAAACTAAATTAAAAATTTATATAATTGGCGACTCCATTGCTATGTTCTCTATTTACATACAAATTTAATTAATTTCAAGCATATTTTAAGCTAAATTTAGCATAAATTAGCTATAATGCTGAATTAAAAAATATATCTTACCGGTGGTACGTTACGCCATCTTTTTTAAGCTGAATTGAACTGTGATTTTTACAATTTTTTATAGCGCACTTCGTCATGTTCGCGATTTCACAGATCACAAGTGACTAAATGCAAAGTCCACTTCGCTACGGGCGCGTTTTAGCGGTGTTTTAGATGTGCCATGAATGGATTGCTTATGCCAAAGCGTCATCATTGGTAGGTAGTAAATCGATGTTTTACATTCATAAACATAACTTGAGTTAACCCTGGTGGTAATACTGTACTAACAACAAGATAGCAAACATATTATATATTTCTACAGTACAGAATAAGATAGATATAAAAATAATAAAGATAAAAATATAATAAGTAAGAACAAAATAACAACAATTAAAATAATAAAAATTAGCATAGTATATACTATAGTTCATGAAGCTCATATGTTACAAGTTTTTAAACGCGGCCCATAAAAATCAATAAAAAAAAGAGATTTAAATGACATTGGCAAACAGTTGAGTCTTCTGAAGCCACAAAGCCTTAAAGCCACAAAATAAAAAATAAAAAAATATGTAACCTATTTTAAATTATATATTTATTGTTTACATATTCCTGGGCCTTCCACATCATTATTTAAGAGATTGAATAACATTAGGCAATAAACAATCGAAAGACCAGCGATGGCAGTATATGCCGCCCATTTGACACGAACTTTACAAGGTTCACCATCAATCTTTCAAGTTACAGCTCAAGAAGCGCTTGGCTCCACCGTTAAACCCGCTCTCGGTAAACTTATAGACGTGAGTATCTTTGCCATTACGTATCCATATATATTTATTCTACAGCAGCCAAGTTCTTGTTAACATCGTTAGGCATTAACTGAATTGTACCTATTTTATGTAGTACCTATGTTGTAGCAGCAGCAGCCCTCAGTTTTACATTAGGAATATATTAAAAGTGACAGTGTAATAAGCTTCCATAGACTACAGTGACCGATTAACATCAGACGGGCCATATGCTTATTTGCTGTCTCAGTAGGGTAAAAAAGAAAATGTAAAAATAAAATCATAAGTGACAGCTTAGGTTGCAATAATTTAAATTTAAAGTGATTACTCAATAAACTGTAAAACATCTGACAACATTGTCAAATAACATAACAGCCAATGAGGGCTTAACAATATATGCAAATAGTTATAACCTCCAAGCAGAGCAATGGCTCTAGGTGTTTAATCATAGAATTTTTTATTGCAAGTAGTTTATTTTATTCTACCATTGCATAGTTCACCATCAGTTGGGAAATTGTTATAAAACATTTAACAAGTAGATAGATTCAGGAAGTGTCAAGAAACATTAGGTGTTTAATGACTGCTAACCTTTACTTAAAATTACTAAAAATTTACCTAATATTATTACCTCCTCAATAGTTTTATAAAGTAGTATAAAAAAGGAATCTGTTGCAGGAATATGATAAAGCGTTCATGTCTTAAATGATATAATTATAGTGTTGTGTTGTTACAGTACTTGGCTGCAGTGTATCCTAACAAATTTGGGTGGTGTGTCAGATGGTATGATGAACTATACCTTTTGTTTGACTGTTGCCTGCAATATCATTATCTTAAGCATTATGGTAAGTTACGAGACAAATATTAAAATCATTTCATAATTTTCTATTGTACTGGGCCCATGTCCAATTCTGACTTCTTATATTTTGTCTAGAATCGGGAAAGGCATATATTATTTAGTTCCTGGTCTTTCATTTTATCACTTATATACTATAAAGCTGGTATTTATGACTTATGGCATACAAATAATGCCGCCTTAGTCTAGATACACTGCTATCAGAAGCAGTGTTGTGGTGATGGGCTCTCCACCTGTTATGCAGGACTGTGGTTGAAGAAAAAAGGCAGTCCCCCACATTATAATATTCTAACCACTAGTGGCTTTGGGAATAAAAACTTAATAATTAAAACTGACACTATGGATTCTGTATAAAATATGATTCTAAATACTTTGTTGAATATAGTCTGTCAATTTATTAAGAGGTTGCCTATGCAAAGATGTAAGAAAAGATACAGCATTATATAATTGACGGTGACACTGACGGCCAACACTTAAATCTTGTGAAAAATAAATACTTCTAACCTTGTTTATAAAATAACTACAATAGTTATCAAAAAACTGGTTTGAGCATATTAAAACATTGTTATTGCCTTTTAATCATTTTTAAAATAATCGCAAAATAGCCTTTCATTTTAAAGAGAAGTTAAAGATTCTGAGTTCAAGTTTCCTGTGTCAAAATATGAAACTCATAAATAACAAACAAACAGAAATCTAGATTGACAAACATTACTAATTTGACAAATACGGACCGTTAACTATTATATAATATAATACAGTATTGGTAGAGAAAGTGGGCCTCTAGAAAGCTGCTGTTCAGCCTTCTATAAGAGTGTGATAACATATAGAATATATTAATTCCTTGAGGATTTGTGAGTATTTTTAATGGAGAGATTAGATTTGTTTCTAAGTTAAAAGGTCATAATATTTTATGTAAGTCCTGCCCTGGAACATGATGTGTTAAAGTTAACCGTGTTGCTATATAACATGTTGATCTGAAATGACGCTAATGAAATCAAAAAGCAGAATATATGGAGGAATAACGACCAATCGCTTGGACCGACAATCAGAAACATCACCTCATTCAATTCAAACACTACAAAAGTGGATAACATTTGCTTCAAGGGTCTTTTATCAATATTGTTTATAATTCTCAGCTGCTTCATTTTCGGAAAGTTTCTATGGGTTACTTCGAGTGCCACTAATTGTTGATGGAGAGTTTAACTCCGGACAACGTTTGTCTGAATTTCTGGAAAAAGGCTCCCTATTACTGTTGGTAGTCGTCCCTTACATCAGAGACAAGTGTGAGAAGATTATAGAACGGTGGAGGGAAGACTACGAGGATGGACGGCTTGGAAAGGCAAGTCATATATGGTATAATTTTATCCACAAAATTGTATTGAGTATTTGTTTTGGATTTCTTATATCTAAAATATGGATATTAAAACAAAAAGCGAATTAAAACATGTGTAGTTTAAAACATTAGTTGTTTTAAATTTAAATAGTGTCTCATAGCAAACGGTAACAATTATCATATTAATCTTGGAATGTGACCAAAACTTTTTTAATGTTTAATTTCTCAGTAAGGTGTCATGGATTCTCTAAACATTTTGAAAAAAACTGGCCAAGTGCGAGTTGGACTCGCGCACCGAGGGTCCCGTACCTACCACCATATACGTAAATTACTAACGTAAACAAAAAAAAGTGTGCCACTAAGCGGTCACCCATCCAAGTACTGACCAAGCCCGACGTTGCTTAACTTTGAATATCGTTTCCAACAAACAAGTGTGTTACTGTTTCTCTTAATGATAAGCTAGATGGTGCTGTACCGGTAATTTAAAATGGAAATGGCTTAGGCCCGTCTCACACTTGGCCGGTTATTATTATTCATTGTTATACTTTAGAGTGTTCACTGCAAGTTTGAAGTTTGTATGTCTTTTTTAAGGATAGAGCAAAACAATAAAAATGTGTTTCTTGTATGGAACCCCCCTTAAATGTTAACTTTTTATTATTTGTTAGATAATCCCCCATCATAACACATAGTCTGTGAAAAATTTAGGCTTCTACCTATTTCGGTCTAAAAGATAGAGCCTTTTAATGGTCGGACATGGTTTAGTAAAAGAGCTCCGTTGGCACCCTCCGTGTACGGAACCCTAAAAAATAGAAAGGTTTGCAAATTGATTATTTGTACCTATTAAATAAATTATAAGATACCCCTAACTACCTGTTATACCACCTGTTACCTATAGACGTTTGTAACTCCAAGGGCTCTCACATGTGGCCGAACATTTAAAAATCTAAACATTCCCCTTTGCTCATTCCACAAAATTTTGTTGCCTATACTTGGGAATTCAATCCAGGACCTTTGACTAAGTAGTCCAACATATTAAGACTGCTTAACTTGCCATTTAAATTAATTGATTACTGAAATATTTTTGTTAAATATTGTTTCCAGAGCAAATCGGATACTGCCCGTAAAGCAGCTATTAAGTTATACACCATATTGCATTTAGTATATGAAGTAGGAAAACTGGCACAACTGGCATCATATCTCACAGGGCGAGCCAAAAGCCATTCCCCTGCACTAGCCTTGTTAGGTCTTGCCCTGAAGAATGCACCACCTCCTCAAGATGAGGAGCACACTTGGACGGATGTCTGGAAAAGTTTGGTTACAGGACAAATTGGGTGAGAGCAATGAACCTGAACTTTTCTTAATTTGAAATCTAAATGTTTTTATTTAGATATATAAAGATAGATAGATAATTTTATTCATAAATAATCAAAACATTAACTTAACTTAAATTAACTCTAAAAAATATTTCCTGTTTTTAGTGACATTATTATTTTTATTATATGTACAACATAATTTTGGGCAACTTCTGTGCTTCTATAGTCCTGCCGCAAGTACCGTACCGCGTCTGAGCGGTGACTTACAGTCACAGGACTATAGTACATAAATTTTATAAACATACAGTTTTTGATAGAATTAAGAAAGATTTAAATGGACTGTTTTATCCCACATGAAAATGTACAGGCATACAAATATATTATAAGTAATCAATAATTTTAAGGAGTGCGGTGGTTACGTTCCCCATGGTGGGTGGACTTGTGCTGAGGGTAGCTGAGTATGGAGCATTCTTGATCCAGTTCCTGCGGTGGTGGGAGAGTGCCGGATACGTCGAGGCTAGTTCTTTGCCGTTGCCGGCTATGCCGCAGGTAAAACTTTTTATGATGCTGTTCTTGACATTTTCTTTACTCTTAAGAGTCCACGGTGACCACTAGTGAACGTGGGGCACTAAAAAGCAGATGTGGTGGCTTGGTGGTTTCGACTTCAAAGGGGGTAAGAAACTGCTGTTTACTGATTAGTCTTTTTCTAAATTTTAAGTACCTACATTTACTCATACAACATACGCTTTTTAGTGCAGGAAACCATTAATTTCGTTAAAAAAATATTTTTGTTGAAAGTGTTTGTAAATATCTACATTATTTATATTTTTAGGGTTCCGTACCTCAAAAGGAAAATATAGGATCACTTTGTTGTCCGGCCGTCCGTCTGTCTCCGCCTGTCAAGACCCTTTTTCTCAGGAACGCGTAGAAGAAGCTAAAATTTATATCAAATACTGAGGTTTACTGTCGCTTGGAGATGTGAAAAAAATCAAACTTCTAAGTCAACGCAATCAAAAAATACAGCCATTTATACCGCAAATTTTCGAAACTCACAAGGGAATCAAAACCTACAGGGTACTTCCCGTGAACTCAGAATCTTGAAATTGACTACGAAGCAACATCTTATAGCAAAGATAAAAGATAAATTGCGAAAACCATAAATTTTTAGTTACATCATATAATAAAAATATTTTTGATAATATACAACAACATATAATAAGCTTGCACGGAACCCTCGGTGCGCGAGCCAGACTCGTACATAGCCGGTTTTTTATAGACTTTTAAAACTCAAGGTTAAACAAGTTAGTGAAGGGTTGACACAAAAATCACAACTTTCGCAACTCTTAAAGCATCCACCTGACCATTTTTGATGGCCGATCTAATAACACCACACAACGCATTACAATTTAAAAGTCTATTACATGCGCCCCACGTTTATGTCTAAGAAAAATATTTATTACTTTTTAGTACATTTATAATATGTAAAAGTAGGTAATACTTTTATTAAAAAGATTTTTAGTAACTTATTTTTTTATTAACGACATTGATATTGCATTAGAGAGCTTTACTACATTGGTACAAACAGCTTGCTAAAAAATACTCCTGTGATATCAAAAAGCGAGTCTATTGTAAATGATATATATTGTCATTAAAAATCCTTAAAAAACGCAGGCAGCGACGGATATAACATCGAACTCGACATCCTGGTGACAAAACCGCACTGAACAAGGCAATTACAGATCATAAGGCAATGATCAGGGATGCAAACCAAACTGGAATCACTAGGCTCACTTGCGTGAAGTACAGGGTTAAACTCGGAGTTTTTAAACACAGAGTTAAGAAACTCCGAGGTAAAATGTTAAATTTTTAACTCGACGATTGTATTGCGCCAGTAAAACTAACCCCGGGTTGCCAAACCCGACAATTATTTATTTTATGTTGGCAACTTTTAACATCTTTGTCATTCGATTCACATCCAACCAAATACGAAAACGTGAATGATATTGAAGTTGTGCACCCATCTCTTTTACACTATATTATTTTACATAAGGCTATTGCATATGTTCCAGTCTTTGAATTTTGTTGATGGTTAAACCGTTTTGCTGGGTTTTACGTTTGCCTGTTCTTTTTTGTTCATTTGAATCTGGAATTACGTTTTGTGTTATTGTGTAATATATCATATTTTAATAAATTACACTAACGTATACAAAATAAAATGCGATGTATCTGTTTTTATGTATGTACAGTAGTCTGTGTTTGATTTTATTCAACAAATACAGTACACTTTCTTTTTGGAGGCGAAATGAAGGGAAGGGTTCTACAACTCTTCTGTCATAAAAATCTGAATTAATATATTCGATTATCTCGTCATCATCATCAGATAAAACTAATAAATCATTCATCATTGTTTCAAAACACTACGAAGTCTCGAAAAGTTATTGGTCACCAATAGTATCTATCACACACAAGTTCACAACAACAAAATTATTACCTAGAAACGTCCATTTTGACAAAGCTAACCCGGAGTTAGCGACTTTAACCCTCCAATGGCGGAGGGTTAAATTTTTATCGTTTTAACTCTGAGTTTATTGGTAACTCTTGATGGTGCAAGACAAATTATAAATTTAACTCTGGGATAATAATTAACTCTGAGTTAAGTAGGATAACCCTGGATCGCGCAAGTGACACAGTAACTGATTCTACCAACTACTCGCTGTGGAAATTTGCAAAAGAAGCAGAAAGAAGGAAGAAAAGATGAAAGAAATCTCGATAGCAAAAAGGCTTCAGTGTTTGATCTCATAACAAAGGAGATACATCAAGAGCTACCGAGAAAAGCTATTGTACTGATTACGAAATTGTACAATGCCATGTTAAGACTCCAGTACTTCCCAAACCTCTAGAAGGTCTCCCACTCTCCCAGATTATAATAATTTATAAGTATGGGAAACCTTCGCATAAAAATCATCCTACAGACCGATCAGCCTGTTATCTGTGATGTCAAGAATATTCGAAAAGATACTACTAAGTATAGCATATAATAGCATAGCGTATAGTATAGAATAGCAGCAATATTTCAAGAACAAAAAATAATCCCAGACCACAAGTTCGGATTTTGTCAGCACGCAACGACAGAACAAGCTCATGGACTTTGTGCCACTATAAGGATGGTCTTGGAGAACAAAGAATATTGCTCGTCGGCGTTCTTAGACATCCAGCAAGCCTTTGACAAGCTGTGGCACAAAGGCTTGCTATGTAAAATCAAGCAGAGCCTTCTGCACAGTTTCTTTATAATCCTATCTTTTAAATAGGATATTTTATGTTAAAGAAGCTGGGGCAACTTCTGGTTTCTATGACATCAAGGCAGGGGTCCCCCAAGGATCAGTCCTCGGACCAGTTATATACATACTGTACGTTGCTGACCTACCAATCTCACCAGGTGTCAATACGGCGAATGTGTCGTACTTGTAAGCGACAAAGACCCAAAACGAGCTTCATAACACTTCAAACTGGACCTTAAAAAAGTGCATAATTGGATGCATGACTGGAAAATTAAAGTTAACGTTGTTAAATCGACCCAATTAAAATTCGCCCTCCGTCAACGCAACTGTTCACAGATTAAACTTGGAGATAGCACCACTGCTGCACAGCGACTGTGTCAAATATCTTGGATTAACATGAAAACAACACATAAAAGCCAAAAGAGATGAGGCATCATTTAGACACAGAAACCTTTACTGGATTCGGGTATAGGTCACGTCACATAAGTTGAACCATGCGCAGTAACACATTTTCTGGTCCCTTGAGGAGGGGAATGCGGTGCGACGCGAGAAGCGAGCGAGCGAGGGCGCGAGGATTCAAAATTATGTAGAAGCTGTGATGCCGTTACTACTAATGACTGATAGTGATTAAATAACATTTACAACTTTTTTTAACTGTGAAATTTCATTATACCTAACGACCACTTCCCACAACACTGTATTTCAAGAAGTACAATTACTTGAAAGACGATCTGATATTACGTATTTATGACAATTCTAGTTAAAAAAGATGTATTCATCAAAACTGTTTTGATTAATTCACTTCATAAGTATAATTACTGGATATATGAGACGTAATAACTGTCGTCTCGTGTGGTGGGGGCAGGGCAGTAACAGAAAGTTCGTACTTAGTCAATAACTTAGGAAAAAATATGAGAAATTACGGACCACGCACGAAACATTCGTTTGTACTTTTGTCTGTAACTGTACCTGCGCGGACGACCACCGTTTTGGTTCAACTAACGTGCCGCGATTTATAGGAAATTCAAACCTATCACTGGACAACAAGCTACTGATATATCTAGACTATGATAAAACCCATCTGGGTGTATGATGTTGAACTATGGAGTTCTGCAAAAGACTCCAATATCATTATCATACAAAGAGTACAAAACAAGATAAATGGGGTCAGTAGCAAATGTACCATGGTATGACACCAATACAAGTGAACTGCACCACCATCTCTCAATAAAAACAGTAAAAGAGGAAATTCGAAATGCCTCAGAGCTATTTAAGAAAGAACTGGCACGCTAGCTAACTATCCAGGTTTATACCAACTGGCTCATACCCTACAGCATCTTAGAGTAGCGCCAGGCTACTAAATATGAGTAAGGTGCCCTCGTTGTAGAGCACACTATGCACGTTAACAGCGGAAACAGCACATCTCATAATTCTAGGACTGACTGCCGATTCCCTGATTAATTGACTCCTTCGCAGCCTAGTTGGTAGCGTCGCCGGCTGCTGTGCAGAAAGTGTGGGTTCGATTCCTGCACTGGACAAACATTTATGTGATAAACACTTGTGTTTGTCTTGAGTCTGGGTATATTTATGTATGATCTGTATGTATTTATTATGTATAGCAAAATTCTAAGACTGGCCATGAAACCCTAAAAATAAAAATAAAACATTCTATTAGGTTTTTATTATTGTGTATGTTTTCAGCGCGATGAACGCTCCTTGCGGTGGAAGAACAAATGCCCCTTGTGTCTTCAGACGTGGAAGACTCCAACGGTTTTGCCGGTTTGTGGGTAAGTAATGCATACCTCAGTAATTGGGATTTAAATAGTTAAAAGTTTTAAAGTGACTAAAATTAAATTCGCACGAAATCCGAATGAATAATTTCGGGGTTACTGAACATGTCTTGTAAAAACTGTGGATTTTTAAGCTGTGAATGGAATATTTAGGCACTAAACTGTTTCATGTAACCCACAGAAATATTTTTATTTTGTAAATAGTTGTAGCTTTAAATTAAGAGTTCTAAAGTATGGACTTTTTCTAAAACTGAAATGAACCATAGAAAAAACCTTGATATGCCTATAGTGTACGTTTTATATCGTCACATATGACTATAGCACGGACGCGAAGCAGGAAAAATTTCGTTCAATGACCGGTCACTATTTGTCTCTGTTGCACGCGCATAATTATTTGCTGTCGCGCTACAGCAGTCATCGCATCTGTGCGAACGCAACGGAAAACAGTTATGCACGCGCAACAGAGACAAATAGTGACCGGTCATTGAACGAAATTTTTCTGCTTCGCGTCCGTGCTATAGTCGGGTGGCTTGACGTTGTCGGATTTATCAAAGGCGATGACCGACTGTATGAATAAAATGAATGTTTCACGCAGTTATCAAAAGTAATAACAGATAGCGCTTTTTTCTACTGTACCATTAATGTTTCCTTTTTAAATCAATGGCTATTTTAATCTATACAGATACATATTCTGCTACTCCTGTATCTCGCGACACCTCCGCGCGAATAATGCTTGTCCTGTAACCCGATGTCCTGTAGGTGAAGATTCGCTTGTCCGTCTGTACGTCGATGACTGAAAACTTAACTGTGCTACAAAAGAAGGAAATAAGAGAAAAGAGACTTTTAAAAGAGGAAAGGGTTAAGTAAGTTATTTATTTTAGACTAATTAAACCTTTAAACTGGTGGCAATATAGAATTTATCAATACATAGTAAGTACCAAAGATCGATTAAGTGGTACATTTTTTTTTTATTGTAAGTAGGATTATGCAAGATTTAAAACCGAAACTTGATAGGGTTGCCACTTATCGCTTCTTGATTTAAGGGGTACCGGCTTAAAAAATTTAGGTTTTAGATTTTTTTCGAGAGACAAATAAAACAATATTTTCAATTTCAATATTTTTAATTTTTTAAATCTATATTTATTATTTAAAGAAACATCTTTTAAAATATCTTTATTTTGCGATTTAAACGTATATTTTTTTAACATTCAACTTACAATTACATTTTATGTATAGCTCCCGTCCTCCACAGTATCAACTCTCAGTCAATTTCAGCACTTTCGACTATCCGTCCACGAATTGCTGCTCATGGAAAATATTCTTTGCACTAGAGCATTTGAAGCTGGTATGGATATAAAATCAGTTGTAATATGTGAATCATATTTTTCATATTTTTGAAAGCTGGCTTTTCTTCTTGGTACATATTTATTAATTAACTGTGAAATAACACAAAACTCTTAGATAGAATTTTGGTGTTTGACCGCGCCACCTCCCACCGTAAATACGGGAGCTTTGTTTACCCCATATTTTATTTTGCTAATTACGGGTTTCTTTTTTGTTATGACCTCAAAAACGGGGTAACCCATAAAATACGGGATATCTGGCTAGCCTACACTTGATGATAACTTTTACTTACTTTTGGGTGCTCAATTCAGTCTTTATAACAGACCTAAAAAAAAAAAGAGATAACGTGGGTCCATTACCTTTTTATGTATAATTAATAAGTTTTAGCTTAGAAATATAATTGAAATGTATTTGAGAAAATGAGATGTCTATTAGGTTTTAATAATCAGCCGTAGGAGTATTTTATTGCAAAATTTCATAATAATTGTATAGAGCCACAAAATAATTCTACAATTTGATATTATATTTACCTGCTAGGCAAAATTAAAGGCAAAATTTGTCTACGGCACAAAAACACGTCTATTTTACTAAAATAAAAATATTTTGATATATTAAAAGCAAGTTAGTCTATCGCTACGCCTTATAATAATAAGAAAATCTT
Organism: Apoda limacodes; assembly: GCA_946406115.1. Lineage (NCBI taxonomy): Eukaryota > Metazoa > Arthropoda > Insecta > Lepidoptera > Limacodidae > Apoda > Apoda limacodes. Next base: position 19,932,558 of record OX291559.1, read on the forward strand.
TATCGTGGCAGCTATATAAATAAAATTGAATTGCCACTTGTATGTCGAAGCATTATTTAAAAACGTGTTAACCGATTTGGCGGATCTTGTTTGTTATGATTTTATTTTTGTAAATCCACAGGAAGAAATGCAGGGCATGAACAACTTGTATATAAAATGCATACGACTTGTAACAATTTCTGAAAGATTGAGATGGTTCTATTAAAAAACAAAATGGGCGACAATAGCTTTCTGGGTCAGTTAGTATTATGTGATTATAAATATTACAAACTATTTTCAACCAAGTGTACTAAAATAGTACATTAGGTTACAAATGAGGCTGGATTGTAGCTCGAGTCGAATGTGAGAGGGAAATGACTCCGAGAGTGTAATAATAATGACCAATCTGTGAGGTTTCATACGATGTTTTGCAACACACATTCTTGTTACAAAAAAAATAATTAAAAAAATATCTTATGTAATAAAAAAAGTAAAGTACAACAATCACTAATTGGGCATAGTTATAAGCATGCGCGTTTTAGCTGCATCATAAACCTACCCAGCTATGTTTTTATAAATTTACTTACGAGCAAATGTTCAAAAATATAATAAATATATGTAATACAACAATCCCCTTAAAAACGAAGTAAAAAAATTTGATTGTCCTATTGAACTGCAATTAAATTTAAACTGAGCAAGTATATTTTTTTATGCTTTCTCCCAGTATTCCTGCACATTTTTCTACATTATTATTATTACCTATTCCAGTGTTGCTAATGTTTACATTTTAAAAATACCTAATGTAAGATATTATTTTAAGAGATATATTATATTTGTTAAAGGCTGTGGTATATTTTTAATGGTTGAAGAATGGTTATATAAATTTGTATTTTATTATAACTATATTGTTTTTAAAATAAAAAAAATCGTTAAACTTCACATTTTTATTTACAAAACCATCTCCTTCTCACGGTACACAATTTTACAAAATACATTATCACATAAATTTTGTTTGGATATCTAAACTCATCGTTATAACAGTAACTATATTAAAAATAAATAACTTAAATATCCAAGAATAACGAGAATATAAAAAAAATATTTTACTCTATTTACAATTACAAATAAACGATATCTGTTGTAACAACTCCCTGCAAGTAGTGATGTGCTAATTGTCTACCATTTTGGGCTACAAGAGTCATTCGCGGATGGTTTCCCCTTAACAGGACAGGAGTTGGAGGCGTGGTAGCACCTACCTCTGGTGGCGGCAACTGATCTATGTATTGCCTCAATTCCTCCCGAGACGAAAATATACGGTCTCCATATACCATGTCACCTTCTTTGATATCTACAACTTTCCACGGCTTTGTCGTTTCAAAGTAGCCACCTTCGCCCTGCAAATAGCAGATATGATTATTTAACAAGGAAGCGTTCCAAAACAACAAAAGTAGAGTAAAAATAACGAAATTCAAAAATAAAATTGCCAATTATTGGTTTGATGTTATGCATATGACACAATTTTTTTTAATGCTAAAAGGCAAAATATTGTTAGAAAGGTTTGTATGATTTCTAGAATATATCTATAGCGGCCACTTTAGCGTTAACGTTCCAAAAGAACTTAACTTTGGAGAGGGACCACCTGGGAAGTATTCCCTTTTAAATATAAAAATAATTTCTCGAATCGGTTCAGGCGTATTCGAGTAACCGGGGAACATACATAAAAAAGATTCCGACGAATTGAGAACCTCTTCCCTATTTAAAGTCGGTTAAAAGTAGATTCACTCAAATACGTTGACCCAAAGCTGTTAACTGGTAGGCGAAGTAACCCTTTTCAGGTTTGTTGAGGTTTTTATTAAATAACCGCTGTTTTCTGCGATCGACCGACTACCCACCCCTGCTATGTTATCGTAACTAATGTCGTGTTAAGCCCCTTGGTTTCCATTATATTTGGCTGACCTCAAAGTTAGAGACGGCGTAGTGGTTTCCCCTTTTGGCTGTCACCACGGAGACAAGCCCCCCGTCCTTGTTGACAAGCGGGGCGCCCGCAATGTACTCGTTACTGGATTCGAAGCTTGGGGCGCAACGCCATTGCGCTAGCCGACCGTCGCTCGACAGGAGAATGAGACGTTTGCTGCGGTTTATGAAAACCTGGTAACAATTATCAAATTTTACAATGAAAATAATATTGGACAAATATTATCATACAGCGTCATCTTATCCTAAATAAGCAAATCTTGTACTATGGGTACTTGACAACGGATAAAAATATATATGGCTCATAGAAGACAATCAAAAATGTTCATCACATAATATTTTTTTTGTTCTGTGCGGGGTTAAGGCGGGGATTTTTAAGATCTAGTCCGTTTTTACGTTACCTCAGCCCCCGCCACTGCAACTTACGATCACGAAGCCGGGGTGACATAATACAAATAATTCCAATCCTAAAACTTTCACGTTCAAAAATGTAATTTTGTGACCGAATTACTAAAGGTAAAGGCAAAACCTAGTTAGCTTTTTATGGCACATTCACGATCGGGCCACACTTGACCGATTTTCGGCGGCGTCTTGTCGGTCGCGTCGCTTGACGTACGAAACCAAAACAAATTTTCCCAGAAACGAGACCTAGCTGAATCGATTGCGCCCCCGTAAATTTCATCCCCCCGACCGAACTCGCCACGGTCGTAAAACTCGTTAGGCGGCCTCGGCACGTACTAACCCCAGATGACGATCTCGCAACGTCCCCGGGTTCGTCGCCGCCCGCAAGGATACACGAGGTATCAAAGAGTGCCGGGGCGCTTCTCGCCCCCACTTAATCGCAATCGCACCCGCTTAACGGGGAACTCCCCTCCTGGCGGTGACTCACCTTCGTGTTGAGACTCACGCCGGTCGATGGGACGCTCCCGAGAGCCTCCTCCCACGGGGAGCCCTTGAGCGTTGGGCGCTATATGGGCTGAGGCTCCTTCAGAGTCTCGCCCCAAAAAGCCCGGTGAAGCAGTAATGACAGCAACAGCCAACTGCATAGTCAGCCAGAAAAAAAGACCCTAAACTTGTAAGGTACATTGTTAACTTCATCGAACTCTTTAAAGCCATTTTCGACAACGCTATTACAAACAAATAAAAATATATAGGTATAATAGGAGCCAAGGGAAGAGCGAGGCACGGCGACAGCGCATGCACCGTAGATGCCTCACCTTAATGAAAGTATGCTTGTGAGTGACTCTACAGCTGCGCAGACACCCCACTTCTGCCGCTCGCCAAGTCTCATCTTACGTGGCGTGCACCACCCATATATGTTATGGCTGATGTCCGAAGTGTGGCTTCACCGCTAGGTCTAGCCGTGTAAAGTTAGGGTTGTTTTATGTAAGCAACGCAAAGCTCGAGGTGGCCAATAGGGATTCTGCTCGAAAATTCTCGAGGCGGAAATTCTCGAGAAATTTGTCTTTAGTCGAGACGGGAAAAAAACTCAACGCCTCAAGAACTCGAGAAACCAATTCCGTGCGCTAGGTTACTAAAAAAAAACGAGTCCATAAGCGTGACGAGTCGCTGTCACCCCGAAATGTTGTTATGACTATTAAGCTAACATAGACAGAGAATGGGCTTGTTGCTTGTGAGCTTTCTCGTTGTCGGGAAATATTGTCAGTAAAAAAAGAAACCGCCTATCAGAATAAGAAAACTCCATTCACTGTAGTCCCACATTTCCAGAACACGCTCCTATCCATCTCCAAGAGCATTGGGATCCTTCTCCAAGAGCATTAGTTCCGACTTCCGAGAGCATTTGCAAGACAAGGTGAAGCTTTCAGCAGTACTTTACGTCGGGGCAGAGGTTGCTGCTTTACATGTCGCAAGTTCGGCCCCATATAGAGTACTGCTGCCATCTCTCGGCGGGTGCATCCGAATACCAGCTTGACCCTTTTGACTCGGTTCAACGACGGGCTGTGACAATTGTCGACGATCCCAAACTCACTTTCCGTGAACCCTTACCCTGTGTGTGTTCTACCGCTTGTACAATGGGATGTGTTCTGAGGATCTGTTGAAAATTATGCCCACGGCTACTTTCTACCATTGCAATGCTCGCCATTGGCAGGGAATTCATTCTCACACTTAATAACCGAAATGGTGGCGTACAGTGTGGTTTCTGAGAAAAGGTTTTCTCTAAGAACTACAGTATGGGGAGCTTTAAGAAAGAAGTTATTAGATTTCTGAAGGGTCGACAACGCGCGAGTGATACCCCTGATGTTACAAGCGTGCATAGGCTACGGTGACCGCTTACCATCAGGCGGACCGTAAGATTGTTTGCCACCTTAGTGGTATAAAAAGAAAAAAAAGCTGAAGCCTATTTTTAAAGGAAAGGGTTAAAATCAAGTTTGATTTCGTTCTTGATCATTTTGCGAGTTACTGGTTTACTTTCAGTTGGCACACTATGCTCAAATTAAAATAATAGTATTGTATTATGATTTGTTTAATCGAAAGACTGTGATGTTATTATCATAATAGTTTATAAATAAATATAAAAGGCACTTAGTTTAGGTTGCTAGCAAACTGTTTGTTTTGTTAAACAAGTTTGCATACCATATAAGTTTGTTTGATAAGAATCTTATTATACAAAAGGTTAAGTACTACCCTACTATTTACCTTTTTTATAGACCTGCCGAGTATAGTTTGTTTAATTTATTGTTATTTTGTTGCCTTGTTAATTAATAAGCGCAATTTATGGTAACTAAAAATTTGCCATTTGATTTATTTGATCTCCTCTATCTGTTTAATTTGTAACTAGGCAAACATTTTAAAATAACATTGTATTTTATTAAAAATTTCATATTTATACTCAAGAAATCCTGGTCGAGAATTCTCGTGCCTCGAGAAATAAAAAAGGTCGAGAAACCAGAAACTCTAGTAGCCACATTCGGGCATTGGCTGTAATATGTACTGGTACATATATTGTTCATGTAATACTAAGGATATAGAAGACATGGCTGTTATCACTTTACCTTCTCAGCGGTGTTCTCATCAAGTCTTACATAGGCCAGTTCTTCGAGCGGCTGAAGCATCTGCTCCGTGAAAATATCGCAGTAATGGTGCGTCTTCACCGACAGTTCTGCTACCTGAAAAATAGAAAAATACTAATAGAGCATCATCTGCACACATCATTTGTAGTAGCCATGAACGACACGGTTTTTCTATTGATTAGCTTAGCTGTGATTCGTGGATTTAAATGAAAGAAGGAAGATCCGTCATTTAAAATAGTTACATAAAGACATACATAACATGACGCCTGTTTTCCAAAAGGGTAGGCAGAGACCAAAGAGACACTTGCTAAGATCCTACGTTTTTACTTCATCTATACGCATCAATTCTTTCATACATGTTCGAGGGTTTAAAGTACACTCTTGACCTTGCCTTTCTAAATAGTAACTTTTTTAAAATTTTGATTTTCCTTTAAAAAAGTTTATGCTTGTCAGCTTTTCCCTAGTCAGGTCTAAAATTTTATAATTTTATTTTCACATAACCGAACTTACCTTCTCAGGTGTACAGCAGTGTATAGGAACGACGGAGGCGAAAGTAGCGAATTTCTTGCCATCTCGCTCTTGCACATCTGCGGGGATAGAGAAAGTCTCCACCAATCCCTTATACGTGGTGTTTAATACTGTTCTGTTCGCCATTGTATGTTTCTGAAATCAGAGACAATACTACCTATAGTTATGTAAGTATGTACATTATGATGCAAGGACGGAAAATATGTTTTGCGAATAACATTTACGCCATGTCACACGAGGTTTTTCAATACAGTTTCGAGAAAACAAATAGGTATATAAAAAAATTCTTTATAAGGGGCTATTCATTAAGAACGTAACTTGCTGAAAAAGAGTGTGAACTTTAAAGTAGAACAACAAATAATAAAAATCGACCAAGTGGGAGACGGGCCGAAGCCATTGACATTTTAAAAAACCGGTACAACGCCATCTAGCAATAGTATTCAGAGACACAGTTACACATTTGTTTGGCGAGTCCTCATACTAGAAACACATTTTCGTTGTTTTTGTTCTATCGTAAAAACAGTAATACATACAAACTTTATACTTGCAGTAAAAAAATGTGTAAACTCTAAAGTACAGCACCATCTAGCTTATTATTGAGAGAAACAGTAACAATTTGTTGGAAACGATATTCTAAGTTAAGTAACGTCGGGCTTGGTCAGTACTTGAATTGGGGCCCGCTTAGCGGCACAATTGTTCTTGTTTGCGTTTGTAAATTACGTAAATGGTGGTCAGTACTTGGACGGGTGACCGCTTAGAGACACACTTTTTTTTCTTTATGTTTGAAAATTACGTAAATGGTGGTAGGTACGGACCCCTCGGTGCGCGAGTCCAACTCGCAATTGGCCGGTTTTTCCTTCTGACGTTATTTATCGCCCATCTTTTTAATAATCCACTTAAGAAAAACTTTATTAATAAATAAAATTTACCGGGTCTTAACAAGATACGTTTTGTTTTATTTCCGATACTTCGTCACAGTTTCATATACCGTACACGTATCGTGGTAAGACCCGTTTAATTTTATGATAATGTTACATTACCACAGTCTCTGGTCTGTGCAATCATGAAAGCAGTAGTTTAAAACAAAATAACTTTGTCTAAATACAAAATTTCATCCAAAACGTTACAGTCATTTTCGAAAAACCAATACATATCTATAGGTATATTTATATGAATTACTCGTTAATAGTATTAGATCATAAGATATGATTATATTTAAAACACATATCTAAGTAGGTAAATACACAGTTTTTCTGGTAGGTATGCAAATAAATCTCCAACGCGTTGCCTTTTAAACCAATTTTACGAAAAACGCAAGGTTTTTTTTTATGGGTTTTTTTTTATCGTTTCGTTACATATTATAAAAAAATGGATGGTCATGGTGTCCTTCTGTTCATCAGTCTAGACATACCTACCTACCAACTATGTAAATCTACATATGCACAGATGAGAAAATAGGTAACTGTTCGTAGTGTTTACAGTTAGATGAGATTTAGTATGTAGTATGTAAAACCTAGATTTTAGATAATTCCGATAACGCTTTCATAATTTTACATTTTTAGTGAATTAGCCTTTTTAATACAGTTAGTTGCCACAGCTATTATCGGTCTGGGTATAATTACTTATGATTATGGCTGTCATTTGTAACCAGTGCAGAGGAAATCTCCTTAGAGATAGGAGGCTTAGGCCATATGAATTGGCCGTAAGAATGTTTCAAGCCGCCCATAAGGCCCCTGACTGTTATATGACAACGGCCCCTGTCGAATATGAAACAATTACCATTGGTTAGTCAAAATAAAAAAGACAATATATATCTATGTACAGAGAGTTTGCACATAATTTAAAAAGTAAAGCCTTTGAAATCTAAGGTTTTTGGGTAGATAACTGTTTTACAGCGCGATTTCTATAACGGTTTTTAGGAAGGCAACTGTTCTTCAGCGCGATTTCTATAACCATAACAGATTTAAAATAATTTAAATTACTATAATTAAACTGCGATAATAAGAAACAGTGCACCGATACAATAAACTGACTTTTGCAATATATCCTTGAAATAATTTAAGTCCTACCATTACCGACGGCTCTCACCGAGTGACAGACTTTGGCAATTTGATAGGTATAGCGAAATTCTCAGTTTTTCTTATTTGATTGCAATATCGATTGTTCTATCTATACCAATTGATAGTTGCGACTGCGCTCTCGTGCTTTAGATGGAATAGATATTTTCTTGTGGAAAAAAATAAAAGAAAAAATCTATCAAGGTCTCGGACCGCCAGACCTGAGTTGGGTAAGCCTTAGTAATCTATATGTTCGTTCCAAAAGGCGACCTAAAATCTGAAAAAGTGGTTTTGGGCATTTCAAAACCACTTTAAGGCTCCAGGGTAATTTTCCAACAGTCAAATTGAATTTACATTAAGTTTAGTTATCACTACTTTCAGTATGAAAAATACCTGTAAGACTCTCGTTACAAAACTGGTAGAAAATCAACTTAAAAAGATACGTTTGAAATTACATACACATGGGGGATGCGAAACAGTTTCCCGTAGTGTCAAATTATTAAATATGACAATAATTATTTTGCAAAATTTTTTTTTCGTAGATTTGAGCTAATTATTAACCATGGTGGAATGGGATCCCTGCCAAGGTTTTATCTAAGGACTACAGTATGGGGTTCTTCAAGAAAGAAGTAATTAGTTTGAAGGGTCGGCGACGCGCGAGTGATGGATGTCCCTAGTCGCGGATGCATTCATGAGTTCCCGCGGCTCCGCCGTACATGTGCGAGAAGAAACACCTTTGGTTTTAGTTGGTAAGAGTCCGACATAACCTAATTTCCAACGCAATAAAAAGGTGTTACAAGCGTCCATAGACTGCAGTAACCACTTACCATCGCGGACCGCAAGCTTGTTTGCCATCTTAGTGGTAGTAAAAAAAAAAAACTTCTATGATAAAAAATCATTCCAGCACCTATATACTAGATGATTTTTACGGAATTTAATAACCTCTTAGATTAATGTATAAACGCATTTTTTTTTTATTGAAAACCACACCCTGATAAAAACTAGCATGCATGACGCTACGTAGAAGGTTATTGAATTGCTTAACAAATCAGTTGAAGAGATAACGACAAGCAATCAAATTGTAAAGATAACGCTATGACCGATGGTGTCTAATCATGAGATATGAGATTATCTCATGCCTTTCATAAACAAGTAATTTGGTGTACAAAAACAAAATACGTTGTTTGTTTCTTTACGAATCGAGAACACAATGAAATAAGATGGGGTCTAAGTATGGTGACTATCGTTTCGTTCCACTTAGTCCCGCCAATTGAGCAATTTTCACTCATACTTCGTTCCATACGTTATAATGAAATATTATGGGAGAGATAATGTTTCTTACGTAAACCGACTTACAATTATTTTGATACCTCGTTTGTGTGCGTGATATTGTAGGATGGGTCATTTACTTATTTTGTGATAGTTTTTTTCAAAATGAACTAAAGGTCCAACATATACCTGAGTGTTGCCAAAAAAATGTTGATACTCGACGGACCAACATTACGGTAACACGTAAATATAATCACAATCATCACGCTGTTTCTATACGAATCGACAACACAATGAAATAAGATGAGGTCTTATTTTCGTGACTATCGCTTTAGTTTTAATTAGTCCCGCCAATTGAACAATTTTTACTCTTATTTTATTCCATCGATTGTAATGAAATATAACCGTACAATTCTTTTGGCACACCGTTGTATGTGCGTGATATTGTTGGATAGGTCATTTACTTATATTGGGATAGGTCTCTCAAAATACATTAAAGATCCAACAATAAGTGTTGCCAAAAAATCAATACTCGCTGACCAACAATACGGCGACACGCAAATAAAATCACAATTATTGTCTATCGATTATAAATTTCACATTACACGTTAGAAATTATGGTTAGGCTCCAATACCTTTACATTCTTGGTAGTGACAGGGACACGCTTGTATGATATGCTAACGCAGCGCTTTATGGATTGTTTATTTTTGTTACAAAATATTAACACCTTTTTCATCATACTTACGTTTTTAGGCATATTGAAAAGTTTATAGACTTTCAAGCGTAACATTTATTTGCGCCCAACAAACAAATGAAATCTTAACACACACATCTGTCCATTTTGCGTTACTATGTCGAAATACCTAAACTAATAAACTACACATGTGGTTGGTGGATTCATCTATCGTAATCAGGGTGTCCACTCTAATTCCCAATAAATAAATCCCTGACGTTTTCCTGACTTTCCCTGACCATTTCTTCAAAATTCCCTGACCAAAAATTATAATATTTATGAAGTTTGTTAAGTTTATACCTACTATTATACTATTATACTATTATACTATTATACTATTATACTATTATACTATTATACTATTATACTATTATACTATTATACTATTATACTATTATACTATTATACTATTATACTATTATACTATTATACTATTATACTATTATACTATTATACTATTATACTATTATACTATTATACTTTATACTATTATACTATTATACTTTATACTATTATACTTTCAAACCAACCCTGAAATAAAGGATCCTTGTTTTACTGTTTTCACTTGTTTTTGATCTTAGTGAATTAAACGATGAATCCATATTAATGTACACAAAAAAAAACAATCAAACTCAGTTTTTTTGGAAACAGTTTATTTAATTGTATCGCAAATTACAATATTCAGAGTTGTTTAATTTGGAGATAGTTTAAATATATATATATTTCTCTTCTTGAGTAATTACCTACTTATATAGATAACATACGTATAGCATTTCCATAAGAGATTTTACTGAAACCACATTATTAAAATGGCTGTATATAAGTAGAACATAATTTTAAATAGGAATGACGAAATATGCCGGGGAGTTTAAAATAATACTAGTTGTATAAACGTGTTCATTGGCGAAGAAACATAGAAAAAAAAATATTCATATCTCTTATAGCTTTATTATTATTATAGCAGACTATAGTAGTCTAAATAATTATTAGTTACCAGTTTACTTCAATTATGTTTAGAAGGAGAAAATCAACTCAAAATGTCTTATGTCAATAATCAAATTACTAATCAGTAACTTAAAATTATAACAGACAGCTATGTTTTAATCACGATATAATTATTATTAATTTGGCCAAATAGATCAGCTGAGAAAAAATTTCAATATAACGTAGATAATGGGCCCTATAAATCAACTCAAGTAGTAAATGTCAGATGTCACAATAATTTATGTCATATTGAAGCATTTTACGTCAAATCTTTGACATAAAAGAATATACTCTTCTTTAATGAATATAAGTCCTAGCTTAAACAAAAAAAAAAACTAAGTAGTAAGTTTGAAAGTTTGTACCTACTGGAACTCCGTTTAAGAAAACTTAAGGCTGGGTAACTTTGACGTTAACCAGATGCCAAAAATGAGAAATTGTATGAAAATTCCATAATCACCTATTTTTAACGTTAACCGTCAAAGTTCGGCAAACCACCAACTGGGTCCAGCCTAAGTTTTGTGATGAATTTTAAAAATTACAAAAACTTTTACTAAGTAGTTTACTAAAACGGAGAAATCTAATTATGTCAAAGAGAAACAAAAATACAAGGTCCAATCGTTCCAATGCAGAAGCCTCCGTGTAACAATAGTGTAACTGTCTGGTATTCATTTGCAATAAAAATAAATATTTGTCACTTTCGCGTAGACAGTCCTTTAATCATGTATTCTGCTATTCAACCAATCAAACGTAATAAAGATATTTCTGCGCAGCTTTTCTGCGCACCCCGCCTGTCCCACAGCAGCCGCCCGCGCTTTTTAGATTCCGTCATTACTTTAAAGAGATAGGTAGGTACAATTAGAAGCAAATTATTAAGATAGTTTTTATCTTATACCTACCTATCTCAGCTCAAACACGCCTTTTTATCGGTTGAACAAGTAACCAACTGTAACTTCAGAGTGCAGCAAAACTCTGCCGGGAGAGATATGGCACGCGGCATGATCAAAACTCTGCCGGGAGAGATATGGCACGCGGCATGATCAAAACTCTGCCGGGAGAGATGGCACGCGGCATGATCAAAACTCTGCCGGGAGAGATATGGCACGCGGCATGATCAAAACTCTGCCGGGAGAGATATGGCACGCGGCATGATCAAAACAGAAGGAAAAGGAAGCATCTATTGTGTTTGGCGTCTGTCACTTGTATGTATTCTTTTCGGTAAAGGGTTTCATCCCTACCATATTACCAGTCCGGGAGTTGGAAGCGACATATCTGCAGCCCACGTGATTAGGAATGCATTCCTATCCATAAGTATTTCCCAGCGACAAAAAGAAGTACCTACCTACAACACCAACCAAATCCTGAAATAGTGTGTGTACCTATTGAAAAAACATTTTCAACAACAAAGTGTGTGAAGTAAAGTTGAAGCTACATAAAAATGTGAAGTGAAGTTAAACCTACATCTTACCTATTTAGTGATCGTAGTTACTGATCAAAAGCAGTCAGTAAGTAGGTAAACTACTTAATAAAACTAGACTTTTTAAAATTTTAAAACTTTTTTCTTTATTTAAAGTGTAACGACATTTCTTGCCTCAGGTATTAAGAGGGCGATATACGCCAGAAAGCTAATTTCTGTAATTCTAACGTTGTGTATGTAAATGCACTATAAATCATTAAATAATGTCTTATACATTACTATGAGATATAAGTTATATACTTAGGTAATTTATACCGTAATGATGCCTTGAAACTTTAAATTTTTTGTATGGACTTTAACGTTATTACCGTTTTGTACCTAGTCACATTTTTTGACTTTTTGCTACAACTTAGAGTCAATGCACTAGATATCAAACTATTCTCATTATTTAACCTACTTTCATTACAAGCAAATGCAAAACACGATTTAATGATTTGCACAAGTGTTGAAACAATGGTCACTTCCAGATTTTTTATTGCATTAAATACAATAAATGAAAATCACTCAGTAAGGTTATGCACTAGACAAAAGCAAGTTTTATAACATATATTTTATTCAATCCTTTAGATGCTATAGTTAAGCCACAAAATTTGCACAAAAATGGAGTATTTCCGCAGCCTTAAAAATTAGCCTTAAATCTTTAAATTTTGATTTTCAAAATATTTCTAGCTTGTCCAGTAATGGTGAATTCGCCGCAATTCCGGATGTACTCTGGGCTGATACAGGCCGTTGACCGCGCGAGTCGAGATACTAGAACGGCAAGATCCGTCTAGTGCAACATACGCCTATGGTATCACGAAGAATTCGCCTTTCTGGGCAGGCGCTTATGTTATAACAAATGTGAAGACTGGTATTACATTGGGTAAAGTTGCACTTTAGGCACTTTCGTCAAAAATGGGGGGATTTTTTTTTTACAATAAATAGGTGCCCTAACAAGATTTCTGGGTAGAAATAAAAAAAAAAACCACGAAGGCTAAGGCAGGAGCTTCTAACCTTACCCGGCTGTGTTGGGATGCCCTAACAGGATTTCTGAGTTTGCGGCAGTGTTTATTGCTATTTTTTACTTACAAAGAACTCAGAAATCTTGTTAGGGCACCCCAACACAGCCAGGTTGTTAGGACTTCATGGGGCTCATTAGGTTTGTTTTAACGATTTCAATACATTACACTTAGCCTTAATTATTCTATGACTTGGCGACGAGATTCTGATGATGCATCCTGGACGTGGATAGGGGAACTTTTTTAATGGTTACTAGTAAACGTCTAAAGTTTAGGCTCAATTTTAGTGACGAAAGCGTGTCATTTAGTATTTTTGTAATACATTTCACACACTAAGAGTGAGTAGAGTGGGTACGTTTTGGGATAAGAGGTCATTATTTTCGTTTATTTTGTCACCTGACATCTGTTTATTTAGCATTGGTGTCATAAGTATCAAAGTAGGTACCTAACAATTGTTTAAAACAATCACCTATCAAGCTTATTTTACGATATTTTTGTCTGTTTTACCACCTTAGACTTACGTTAATACATCGATTAACGTAGAGTGTCATAGGGCAATTGTGTCATTTGGAGCCGTCAACTTTTGGTTTTGCATGACCAATAATTTTGTTACGCACGTTTCATAGCTACCGTAGCTATGAAACGTTTAGACCCTAAACCCATAGCCCAAACTACTAGGTCTAGAGCAATGACCTTATAAGTACAGCAAGCTAGCTCCCTTAGATTACGGAATGCAATCTCGTTCTCGCAAGATCTCGTCCATTTATCCAAATCTCGCAATACAAATTAAGTTCTAATTTTTCCAAGCATTTTTATCATTTATGTATTCATCTACTTTGTAATAGCTTTTTTTCATTAAACTAACTTTGGCATATATTTTAAATTTATTTGAGGGTAAATTAACCACATGTTCTGGAATTTTATTGTAGAAAATATACTTTGTATTGCGAAAGAGCTATGTACCTTCTGAAGACGACATTTTGGAACTACCAATTTATCCTTATTCCTTGTATTAACACTGTGGAGGTCACTATTTTTAGCAAATAAGTGACAATTTTGGCGTACATACATTATACAAGCAAAGATATATTGGCAAGGAACAGTTAAAATATCAATTTCCCTAAATAGTTCCCTAAGAGAAATTCGAGGTCCTAATTTATAAATTGACCGTACTGCTCTCTTTTGCAAAATAAAGACTGTATCAATATCAGCTGCCTTACCCCAAAGCAAAATGCCATAAGACATGACGGAATGGAAATAGCTAAAGTAGACCAAGCGAGTAGTGTCAACATCTGTAAGCTGCCTAACTTTCCTAACTGCATAGGCAGCTGAACTGAGTTTTCCGGCAAGAACTGAAATGTGAGGGTTCCACTGCAGCCTATTGTCTAATGTAATACCTAGAAACACTGTTGAGTCTAATAGTTCTATTTCTTCTCCGTTTAGGGATAATTTTGTACTTATGTTTCTGAAATTTGGCATCATAAATTTTAAACACTTAGTCTTTTTCGCATTAAGAAGTAAATTATTTGCCGTAAACCAATGAAGAACCTGAGAAAGCGCACTACTTACGTCGTCAAAATTAGTTTTATTTCTGTCAACTTTAAATAAAAGAGGTGTGTCATCAGCAAATAGTACAATCTTGCATAGCTTCTCCACAAAGAAAGGCAAGTCATTTATGTAAATTAAAAATAGAAAAGGACCTAAAATAGAACCTTGAGGAACTCCTAATTTTACTTCAGAGCCATTGGATTTTACTTCATTGATCTGAATGCGTTCAGAGATATACATACATCTATATTACCACTTATCTGTGTATGAAAATAAGTACCTAGGTAATATTTTCGACATCTCCGTTAATAAATTTATTTTAAAAACGTTTTAAGTAAGACTATGCTATGCTCTTCTCCCTCTAACCCATCTGCGCCCGCGGCACGGTGGCGAGGGGAGTGCGGTACGGGGTAGCATCGTGGTCGGCGTTCGCATCAGTCACTTCAGTCAGACGCTCGTAGGTTTTGCGCTCGTGACAATGTTTCGCTGCTGTTTTAGTTTCTTTTTGTGCTTTCATGACTCGTTTTTATTAACTACTGACCCCTGCGCTCTTACTGGACTTGTTACCTGCTATTGACGTTGACATGTGCTAGTGTTGTGGACTATATTGATTTGTTTTTCGAACTGGAATGTCGCAACGGAAGAACAACGTCTTAACTGTGTGATGTGTCGGCGAGCTCTATATACCAGAAGATACCAACAACATGTTTTGACAGATAATCTGTCAAGAACGCGCCCTGAGTTCGCTGCGTATATACTAGAACATGCCGTTTTGGAGGTTAGCACTAACATTACTATGATGTAAATGTAGTTTTATTTAGTCATTCCATCGTGCGAGCCATTTCTTCTTTTATTTATTTTAACCTCTTAGGTTATACAGGATGTTACAAAATAGTAGATAAAGCCGAAAACATGTGATAGTACTCATGTATGCGAGCAATTTTCACTATTAAAAACGAAAAAAAAACAGTTTTTCCATACAAAATCGACATACCTACCTACTCAGTCTATGTGCATGGAACAGCTGACTTTTTTCATTTTTGATCCCATAGTAAAAGTGGTAAATATTTTTACTACTTTCAGGTGGTATTCGATGGCACACGACGTGTATGTCACCGATGTTGGCATTCCGCCGAAAATTGAGTAAGAAGACATGCGAATCTGCTGGACCAGAAGCAGTGCCTGGAGAAGAGCTAGAAGCAGTGCAAAATGTTTAGAAATTTCAAGTTTTGGATTATACACGTGCTCCAAAAATACCACGACATTATATATTTAACAATTGTCAAAACACAACTCGCCATCGGATCCCAGTTACAATAAAAACTCACATATTTTGTGAATATAAGCTTTATATTCCAAATTGTGCAAGAGTATGTACACAGCACTTGGAAAGCAATGTTTGGGATGAGCTGTGTCAAACATGTAATGTTACTCATGATTTTAACACAGATCAGCTTACTGACATTTGTGACATGTTAAGAACAGCCTTACAACGTGGACCTCGGCTAGACTTCAACAAAAGAGGCGCTTTGACCAATGAGCAGATGCACTTTTGAACAGGACAGAAGTGCGAAGAGTTTGAAGCTGTATTAGAACAAACACCTGCACTAAATTAAATATGTAGAACCGAGATCTGCATTAGGTATATATCAGACAAAACTGCGTACCGGGAAGCAAGATGAAAGACTTGCGACATTATTTAACATGTCACGACGACAGCTGGAATGTTTGTTGGTTATTGTGAGGGATTGAGACACTGCTTACTCCAAGCAAACGATGCTTTCATACTAGATCGAGGTTTCAGGGACAGCTTGGGCCTCATTGAAGACTGTGGGTATGAATCCTATGTCCCACCGACAAAGAACCGTCAAGAGACACAGCTGATTACTGAACAATCTAACAAAGCTCGATCGGTGACGCTATGCCGGTGGGTGGTGGAAGTTGTAAACGGCCGATTTAAACGCAATTTTAAGCTCTTGCGGCAATAAGTCTCTGCCCAATATGTTCATCGATTTTAAAATTGCCGCAGCTATCACAAATCACTTCCACCAACCCATCGTGGATAGCGTACACGCAGACGACTTCATCAATATCATACGGTAAAAAAAAGACAACCCGAATCTTTGCTATATGTATGTAGAAAGAAAACAGCTGTATCACAGAAGAGTAGATTTTCAGAGGATAGAAGCGAACCTCATACAAAACTTCCCTTCAATGACGGAGGACGATATGCTGGCAAGATCCAACTGCGCCGAGCATTTAGCAATAGGTCAGTATATAATTGAAACCTACAGAGAGGAAGCACTTGAAGATCTACCAGACTATGGCATGCAAGAAGATGCCTGGCTTTTGCGGGGACGGATCCAGTCGCGACATGTTCGATCAAAAACATATTATTGTTATGTATTAATAAACAGTGCAAATAATATTATCCAACATTATTGCACATGTTTAACCGGGCGACGTACGATGGGTACATGTACACATATGGTGTCCATCGTATGGTACCTAGGTTAAGTGAGGCATGTGGGGTTCTCTGCTCCAGCATCTTTCCTCAATGCTGTTATTATTGATAACAATATGTAATGTTTAAAATCTGAAGTGCACTGTAATTACCTATTATAAAATACATGTTTTTTATTTTAAAAAATCTTGTTTGCTTCTTTCAATAATGGGATCCTAAGAGTAAAAGTTAATAGCCAACCGCAGACAGCAGCAGCAGACGACGTGTCGGATGACACTACTGATCTGCAGTCGGATGACGTGTCGCACTGACATGAAGCGACGACATGTCGTTGGCTAATAAAGATATTTTATAGAACTACCTAGAAACCAGTGGCGACACGTCGTCTGCTGCTGCTGTCTGTGGTCAGCTACGTGCTTGTACCTTAAGTGTATCAATTCATCGTCTAATACTATCCTGTTCTAGATTTCTTTTACTTAAATAAGCAGTTTGTAGTAAATTCGCATTTAAAATACACAATGGGATTATAACTTTCCAAATGCGAATTGGAACAGGCGCCATTCCAGACGATTTCTACATAAAAATGTCTTTTTAATGATATATGAATTATGTCTATTGGAGTGGGTACGGTACGGTACCATGGTCCATACATTTTTGCCCATTCTCCTTTGTTGAGGAACGTCTCCTAATCATGCAATAAATTACGTGAGCCGTTAAGGGGAGGTAGGGGGTCGAGCAAAATCTCAACCTATCTCGTTTGGGGTTTTCACAAAATATCACGTAATTTTATTTTTCGCATAAAAACAGTGTAGAATTACGAGAAAACTGTATTACATTTCGCCAAATCCTATACACTAAAAATTGTCTTGGCTATGCTAACGCGAGAAAGTAGCAAGTTATGTTTATTTTAACTATATTCAACGCAACCATGCAGATTAACGTATTTAGACTAAAGATACGCATATAAAAAAAAATTACGTGAGATTAGGGTACGGACTCGGGAGGGCAGGGGTTCGAACCAAATGTCACTAATCTCACCAAAATCCCCTCACGTAATTTATAAACGCCCCCTTATTGTCTAATGTTTCCTATTTTGTAGGAATTAGTAAGATATTTTTAACTACCTACAAAAGAGATTTCTATCTAGCGATGATTAGAATTTGAACTAAATACCTCTAACATTGTGATCTCGTATCACGCCTTTGATTGAAATAGTAGATTTCTAAAAGGACAAATGTGAGTCAAATGTTTCTAATATAGTTAGTTATGTTGGAAATTACCATAGACATAGGATTTTTTCACTACGTTCAAAAGACCAATAAAGCGTGGGAGCGAGAAATCCAAATTAAGTGCATAGTGCCAATGAGAAAATGAGATAAAAGAAAATGGCCGAATGTGACAATAATTACATTAATAAGCGGCGATATCGGCGGGTCTATTTTATAGCGATTGGAATTTTCTGTTTTCCTGCTTGAATCCTTGATATATATTTTAAAATATTTAAATTGTAAATTTGGTATCTATTTTGAGAGCCAATGTGACGTTACAAGTCGCAATAATCCGAATAAATACACGTTTTACCGGTAATTTATGATTTTTTTAATGCTTTGTTGTTAATTATATTTTATCGAATTTATCCGAAAAATTTACGTAAAAATGAATTTGAATTGTAGTTTATATATTATTCTCTTGATTTAATACCATATTTCATTGCTAAATCAAGATTTAGGGGATCATTTAGTTACGATAAAGATTGACTTAGCACTGACGTCATGCGTATCGATATCGATAATAAAGTCTATTAGGAGTTCTTTTTGCGGCAAAGATATATACATTTGACGGCTCCTTGGCTCTGTTAGACTATCTACGGAATCGAGGGGTGCAGGTTCAATCTCCGCACAAGAAAAAAAAAAGACAAGTTAAGTGTATAGAACCCGAGAAAAAATAAGACAGAAGAAAATAGGTGCCTATGTCAATGTCTCCCGCGATAAGATCCGGTAAGGTTGTCATTTGTTTACTGTGACTGGAATTTTCTTTTTTCTTTCTGTAATCCGTCATTAATATTTAAAATATTTTTTAGATACAAAAGCTGTCTTCTAGTGTGAGCCAATGTTTATTTACAAGACGGAATAATCAGAATTACTGCTTTGTTGATTGAATATTTTATCTAACACAGCTGAAAAATCAACGAAAAAAAACCATTTGAATCGTAGTTTACATGTTTTTCTATAGACTTGATACCATATTTCGTTGCTAAATCAAGATTTGGAGGATATTTTGTGTAAAATATATAATCATTTAGTTACGATAAGATTGACATAGCGCTGACGTCATGCTTATATATAATAAAGTCTATGAGAAGCTCAAACTGCGGCATAAATAGAAACACGTTCATTTAAATTATGATAAAAAAATTAGTGTCGGACAACCGTCCGGAATCGTGACAACTTGTGCCTTTCACTTTTTATGTCTGTCTCTCTCGCTCTTAGGCGGGCTAACCATGCCGCGTGCCTCTCACTCGCTCTCATTGTGAGCGCATAACGTGAGCGGAGCGTAACGCAGTTTCTTGAAGTGTCACCCGGCAAACCAATTTATAAGACGTTGTCACGGTGTCAAAAAAGTATAAAATTATATGACCACAAGAGGACATAGCGTTTTTCTTAAAGCGAATGGATTTTTTTTAAAATAATTTTTGATTTTTTTTCTGGATTAACATGCAAACTATTAATTCTGTAGGTAACTATGGTGTCTTGTGCTGTGAGTAACTGTGAAGTCACAACAGATAATAATTCGAATAAGTACACATTTCACAGGTAAATTATGATAATTTTTACTGCATTGTTGTCATATGCATATTTTATCAGTTTTAGTTGTGAATTTTACGAAATTAAAAATTAATTTAAATCATAGCTTGCATTTTTTTTGTCTAGATTTACTGAGTACCATTATTTCGTTGTTAAATAAGGATTTAGAGAGTATTTTGCGTAAAATATGTAGACATTTAGTTACCATAGAGCTTGACAAGGTGGCGACCGACGGCTTCAGTATCGATATATGTAATTATACATGTATGGAATATTAATAAGATAATTATTCATAGCCATCCAAAGGTGATCGCACATTTGTCCGCACCGTGCGCGCCGTTCGAGCCACATTTATAGAGTTAGTATGAAATGCAATATGTATTACGCGCACGGTGGGGGTGAATTGTAAGAGGTTGCATGATGAAAAATAATATACACACCGGCACAATTAGCGGAACACAAAAAAAAGATTTGAACGAATGGCAGCAGGTTCTCTTTACTGATGAGTGCAGAGTTCTTTTAAAACAGATCGATGGGAGACAGCGAATATGGAGACGCAAAGGAGAACGCCACATACAGTCTAATTTTGAACACACATTGGCTTATGGTCGCGGCTCGATTATGGTTTGGGGAGGGATATGTTTGGGAGCTCGCACGGAGTTAGTGATAGTCACAGGAGGGACCATGACAGCAGATCGATACATCAGAGACATTTTAGAAGAACATGTTGTACCATTTGCCCCATTTATTGGTGACGACTTTATTCTAATGCAAGATAATGCTCGTGCTCATAGTGCGCAATCGGTACAGGCATATCTGAGCCACGTAGGTATACCGGTGATGCAGTGGCCAGCAAATTCCCCCGATATGAATCCGATAGAGCATGTCTGGGACTTGCTAAAAAGAAGGGTTAAATCCAGAATGCCACCCCCCAACAATCTGAATGAACTTGGAAACGCATTACTTGAGGAGTGGGAGCGGTTGCCTCAAGAAATCATCGATAACATAATCTGTAGCATGCCCAGACGAATGGAAACCGTAATCAGAGCAAGAGGGGGAAACACTCGTTATTAATTTTGCTTTAATTTTATTGTTAAATCATTTAATGCTTACTTTTTTTTATTTTTTGTGATGGTTCATAATTATCTAAAAATTTCACTTATTTCAAATTTCTTTATTTTTCAATAAAAAATAACGAAGACTTTTCAAAGTCGTTGTTAAAAGATGTTAATCAATTTGTTATTTTGTGTCTAATTACATTTTCGTCAAATATATGCGTTATTATCTCATAGTCTCACTTTTTTTTCTGTTCCGCTAATTGTGCCGGTGTGTATATAAAATACTTGGTTTTTAAGACGGTGTTTTGTTCACCAGAAGTCTACTTACAAATAGTTCCTATATTTAATGTTCTTATAGTTTTAGTATTAATACTAAATAATGTTAAATTTAGATACTTTCAATAAAAAAATTAAGACGTATCAATTAAATTTGGTTTTTATTCTTTACAATTACTCAAACAAAATTCTCTCAACTGGTACTTTCTCCAACGAGCATACCTGATATAGAGCCTAGGAGTGCTAACTACACGTCTGAACTGATATTCCGTCTCCGTGGATGCGCCTCTTGGCTCCTTTGACCACTCTCTCACCCGGAATCAAGTGTCATGCACACTAACCGTTTCCTATGCGCCAATTAATTGGCGTTGTGTGTGGCATTATAAGTCAGCAGATTGTGATAGATTGCGGGTTTTTATGCATCGTACCCGTGGAGGCAGCTCTGCTTCAGCTCAGAAGATCCTGACATCTGCGCAGCCGCAGTCACTGAGACAATCTTCGCTGGCATGGAATGTTACATTTCTAACCCTCGAGTAGCTGCCGATATCAAAAAAAGACCATGGTTTAATAGGTCCTGTAAGGAAGCTAAAATTCTCAAGCAAACTGCATATGGGGTTTGGACCACGGTTCGATCAATAAGGATCTGAATACGTCTGAGTTAAAACGCAAATTAAATGCTGCCTCGAGGTTCAGTAAGAAAGTGACCGCCAGAGCTAAGTTCCAATTCATCGGCAAAATACTTGCAAGCTATCCCTCTGGAAGTCGTGCTTTCTGGTCGCTTGTTAAGCTGCCAAGGGAAACTTTTGTCAGTGGTCGTTACCACCACAGCGAAAAACCGATTCTCCCATAGTGCTAGAGAGAAAGCCGATTTACTGTGGGCAGTCTCATTGCCTCAAACTCGAATATCAATAACGAAGGAGCTGTACCACCTACTTTACCGTGATGCGGTAAGACTATGCCAGAAATCTCCATAACACAGTGGGAGGTCCGGCGGGCGTTAAACGTTTCAGGATTCAACCCAATAAAGACACAAGTCTGCGCGTTCACCGCTAAGAAAATCCCATTTACTGTGGTTCTACAATTACAAAACACAGCACTTACCATCTCCAAGTGTATTGGGATCTTTGGTGTTGACATCTCCAGCTATATCCAGTTTCGTGACCATTTGGAAACCAAGGTGGAGCTGGCGTCCAAGAAATCAGGAGTACTCAACAGAGCGAAGCGATGCTTCACCTCAGGGCAAATTTGTTGCTTTCACTCACTCTTCGTAACCTAATTGATCACAAATAGTGCGGTTTGAGAGGAACTTACTCCCGCGAACGTTTAAGTTGTGGAATAAGCTTCCTGCTGAAGTTTTCTCGAGGGACTACGATATGGGGTTCTTTAAGAAGAAAGTGATTAGATTTTTAAATGTCCTATAAGACGTGATTATAGTCCTAATAGTTTAGGTTCTAATGGTATGTTTACACTCTTGCATTCAACGCTATGTCATTGGGCACATGTACGAGCACAAGCGTGTTAACAGTTTGCTTCGTCCGACAACGCGTTCCGAGGCTGCGTGGCTCGAGTGTAAACGCGACATAGGTAATATTTAATTTCACCAGCGCGCTAGTTTGCAATAATTATGTGCAGGTAAAATTATCGATAGTGTTGTTTGACAACACTATTCCACTCACACATTTGCAATTTTTTTTCTGTTTCGTTTTTCATTTGGCATGGTTGATCTTGTACATTCTATGTCTATGGAAATTACTAAGATATTGTTTTTTAGTGACTGATTAGAATTAGAATTTAAAACTAAATCAATAATTGTGATGTGATGTCATGTTATGCTATTTTTTATCCCTGACGAAAACAAAGGAGTGTTATAAGTTTATTGTGTTTAGCGACCAAATGGATGAACGGATTTTGATTTAGTTTTTTTTTTGTTTTCAAGGTTACTTGATGGAGAGTGTTCTCAGCTTTAATTAAAAAAAAAAACTGTTCAGCCGTTCGAAGACCATCGACTTCAGATCAGTAAATTTCACAGGTCGTGATTGATTCAAAATTTGGTTTCCTGTTACTTCAATGACATTGCAAGAACATAGTGACCTTGAACTGATGCTGCAGCATCACCTGGTATCAACAGGATACTCAACTCATAACGTGTTTAGGCTCATTGGAATTGTGTCTTTAAATAATTTATATATAATTTGGTGTAGGTTTCTAAGCTACTTTCACTCGTTCAATCGATGTAATATTTATTTCTGTTGGGGTTTTTAAATTTTAAATAATTTTAAATAATAGAGTATAGAGATAGGTAGGTAAGATATTTTTAAAAAGAACTGTTTAAATTTTGATTTCATGTTACGAATGTGCTATTTTATTGATCTCCAAAGATGTTTTTTAAAATGTTCCCATATTAATGAAAATAAGGAAGTCATCAGTCTTGACAGATCTCGTATTTGACTATTTTTAGTAAAAAACACGTTATTTTTATCAAAACACAATAAAAGTCTGTGCAATAAAATTGTAAGTATTTTCTTTATAGGTAAATATTCACTTAGTGGGCACGAGCTAATTTTGCATATTTTTTTTTATCCGAAATAGAAGCATCTTCTTATACACAAATGAAAAACAAAAATCGGCGGAAAAGAATAGTTTAAGCAACAAAATACTGAAATACTGGTGCTAGGTTAAGTAGGTAAGGTTTGATTTTGTTTTGGGGTGACAGAGGGGTGTGTTTAAACATCCATACCAAGCAAAATTTTTCAAAAAACCCATACAATATTTTTTATTTTTCATAAAATCGATACAAAAAAAAATATCGTTTTCGCATTTTATTATTGTGTAAGAGGATGCTTCTTTATCGTTTAAGACATTTTTTATGACTCGTGCCCAACACCAATAAGTAAATATTTACCTCTTTTTATTATTGCTAACTTTTTGAAATACTTAATAAGAAAAACAAAAGAAAGAGCATTGTGCCTACTCACCCAATTTAAAACGAACCTGCGACCCTGCGTAATCCCAACTAACTTTCTTTCTTACAAATTTACGAAGACCTATCACACGGCACGTGAAATGTCTACACTTTTGATAACGCAATATTTATCGTATCTGATAAAGTGCTTAACCAAACATACACTTTTAGTCTCAAAACTCAACACAGACTAAAATAAAATTAATATAAACGTCGTCACAGCACAAGCACAGACTATAGCATCACAAATTACTTAACTGCAGTTAACAAAAATATAACACCGTTTGACGAGTTCGCTACTGTCTTTGTAAAAATATCACTTGTTTAAAAAGTTTTTAGTTCGTTTTTTTCTAGATAAACTGCCACAGATCACATCTCGCTTAGGTATTAGAGGTACCTACTGCAATACTGGCCGCGGCCGTTACAGTTGCAGCGCTGCAAGATGAAACTATCTAGATGCATTATGCATTGTCGCTACTGTCCTACATTAGCTTTTTGCCCCCGTATTTTTATAGTTCATAAATTATGTTAATACGGTTTTGATAGTTTGTACCGTACAGTGCAACAAACTTTTCTGACCTTGGGTGTTTGGTCGCTAGTGTTTGGCCACTGTTGTTTTGATTTTTGACCACCGGAGATTTTTGTTGCTCTATACCTACCTATAATTGTCATGCGATGAAGAACTTCTTACTACTTTGTACTTGTACTTTCTCTGGGATGCGATATCATTATTTACGACGTGTTTACGGCCTAATACGATTCACACTCTACCTACAATTTATTTGGTTGTTTACATCAAGGAAGAGCATTTCCTCAGATATCTAGTTGTTATTTATTGTTTTTTTGTTGAGATTCATTGTTTTTATTGAGTTCTGGTTTCCGCGTAGACTGGCGTAAATTAGATGTGTAGTTTTGGAGGTTAGTTAGTAGATTTGCTTCGAACAATATAACCAGTCAAGAAAAGCCAATTATTGAGCTATTATGTTTATACTATAGGAGACGCTCTAATCAAACGTCACATCACAGATGGAATAATACGTAGTGATTACTGTTTGGTTAAAATATCCCGAGTTGACATATATATATATATATATATATAAGTTAAGTACGGAAAAAAAAGTACCAGAAATCGAACTGTATAAGTCATGTATGTTGGGTTAGGTTCAGTTTTTCTTTTGTAAACGTAGATGCGGAGCGAGCGAAGCAAGCGGAGCGTTCCAGCCAAGTTTCATATAATAATCTGTTCCGTTATATAATAATTTCTTTTCCGTAATTAACTATCAGCCTAGGTGTCCAATTAACTGGCTAATTTAACCAGATAGCTGCGATATATATATATAGTATATATATAATATATAACATATACACTAACGGACACATATAACTGCATGAAAGTTCAGGATTGCTTGAAAATAAATATTTTTCATATTCGTATAAAGTAATCGTTTGCAAACTTTTTAGATTTACATTAATTAAAAAGCTATGACAGGCCATCTTAAATAAAAACAAAAATTAAAAAATGGAACTGCAGCAAAACAAATGATTATAGCCGGGAAAAGAAAATTTACGCGTGGTCTCAAACAGAGATAATATGTAAGTTCAGTCCAAAGATAATATAATATACTACGTTCAGTACTATATATATATATACCTAGGTCTCAAAGTTGCTAGTAGCTTAGCTTACAGACAAGCTCGCCGCGTGAATACCTCCGTGAGGGCCTCCGTTTTATTCACCGATGAGTGTAGGACATGTTTATATGGTGCAGATGGTCACGGAACACTATAACGTCCTTGTCGCGGAAGAGTCTATCATCGACGTAGGGAGAGATATGCTCAAAGTAGCATTGAGGAGCGGGTTCCTTTTGGAAGCGGTTCGTGTATGGTCTGGTCTGGCATATCGATGAACAGGCAAACGGAGCTTGTGTTGTTTATTACATAAGACATTGTATAAGACATTGATTATTTCTTAGTGATGAATACATAAACTGTCTTTTGTTTATATTAGATACTTTTTTATGTTGTGCTTGTGCTTTATATTTCATGTTTTTTTATGTTTGTAATGGAAAGTGTCCTTTTATGATAGGGAGGGCATTTTCCAATATTTTAATTGGACGCTGTTAGAGAAAGGGAGAAAAGAAATGCCCTTGCTGAGTTTCTTGCCGGTTCTTCTCAGTACAAGGTCTCCCGCCCTGTAGACTTACGAACCGATGGCGTAGTGACATTCATAAGTGCTCAATTATTGTAGCCTAAACTGAATAAATTATATTGAATTTGAATTTGTTCATCGAAATGGTTCGTTAAAACGGTTAGCCCTGGCCCTCACACACACAACGCGATATAAAATAATATAATCTGAATCTCGGAAAAGGCTTTCACGAGTTTAATAAAATTTAGTATGGCGGGGATTTCGGGGGCGATAAATCAATCTAGCTAGGTTTCATTGTTACATAGTGAAAACAGTGGTGTCAATTCATGTTAACGCCTTCATCTTATTTTATAATGTCCAGGTCCAGGTAGAAAGTAGCCGTGGGCTTCATTGTGAACAATACCTCAGAACACATCCTATTACACAAGCGATAGAACACACAGTGAGGCAAAGTCTTTCCCCTGACTTAAGGGTTCGATACGGCTTGTGAGTTTGGGATCGTCGACAATTCCCACAGCCCGTCGTTAAACCGAGTCAAAAGGGCCCAGCTGGTATCCGGGTGCATCCGCCCAGAGATGGCAGCAGTACTCCTTATGGTGCCGGACTTGCGACTTGTAAAGCAGCAACCTTTGCCCCGAGGTGAAGTACTGCTTCACTCTGTTTTTTGGACGCCAGCTTCACCTTGTCTTGCAAATGATATCGGAACTAAACATCGCTGGAGATGTCAACACTAAGGATCTCAATATACTTAGAGATGGTAAAGAGTGTGTTCTGGGAATTGTGGAACCACAGTAAATGTAGTTTTCTTAGCGGTGAACGGGCAGATGTCTTTGTAGGACTGAAACGGACAAAGTTCTCCCGTCCCCAGTCAGAGACCTTGGACAGAGTGACCTTAAAGAAACGTTTGTAATGAAAGATTAAAGTAAGGTTAAAAACTGGCTAGAGCAATAACTAAAGAGAAGAAAGAGGGATAAATAAAACACACGAATTGATCAGAAAGAGTGTATTAAATATCATTATTAAAAAAATAGGGATAAAAGACTAATTGATAAGCATACCCCTGGAACTGGATAATGATTTGTAAGAGCAACCTGACACTACTCAAAATAAATGTAAGTACCTTATTTCTCAAGCAGCACGTTTTTTAATTAATTATACACGTAGTAGTAGTGGAGCTGTACCTTTCGAAACAGGCTGGATTCGTAAAGGATACTGGACTGTAGAGTTATTACACTATGACTGTAGACCAAATCCACATACTGTGGCAGATTATACAGAAAACTGAAGAGTATAAAAACACCCGTGTCTTGCCTTCGTGGACTACGATAAAGCCTTCTAAAATGAGTTCAAGCAAATCAAAAAAAGCTATTGGAAGTCTTTTATATTTATATATTATTATATGTATGTATTTGCTATATACTGTTATATATAAAGTAAGTACAAATATACAATAGCAGTCATAAAATGTGTTATTAGAAAACAGCAAAGGATTTGTGGATACCTTATAGAAAGACCATAATAATAAGTTATAAAGTAGCTGATACCAATTTACTTAAAATTTTATGAGATGGCGTTATCTCGTTTCTATGAGAAATATTGTCAGTAGAGATATTTGTGAGAAAATATTTTTTTCTTTAATTTCGTTTAGACTTGGAAAGTAAAACATTATCTAAAAACAAAATTATTTCGAAATGGGTTAGGTATTGTTTTTGCGATGTTAAATTCTTACTTGTCTGTTTTCCAGGAAATCATCTTCTTCTAATTTCTCCAACGCTCCAGAAACATCGACTGCATTAGTACACTCCATGATCCTAGCCTCCGTTAGCTTTGAACAATAAATAAATAATATAAATTTTATAATAAAATAAATTTCAGTTAATTATATAGATAATGGTACGGAACCCTTCGTGCGTGAGTCCGTTCCTTCTTTTCTTTGATTAATTCCTTATTTCTGCTTGTTGGCTGCACTTTTAGTAGGTAAATAATATATAATAAATAATATGCTTACTTAAATCATCAAAAACACGGCATTTTGATTATTTATAATATAAAATAGTTTTCTTATCCCAGATCCAATTTACAAAAAAACAGTAAGAAATCCTACACTAAAAATGAAAAACATAAACCGACTTCGAAATCACACTTAAAAGTAAAAAATACACCCCTAAGCTAATAAAACATTAATCTTAGAGTTTTCTTCTACTTGAAGTTGTATGCCAATAAATAAGAAGAAAACACTTCGCTCAATGTACCATCAGCTATAGGGTTTTTTTTTTTACTTTTTTATATATGGGGAAGGAAGAAAGGTAATGGAAGCCAGCGGGTAATGAGAGCGGCTTTCCCAATGCTCGTATTTGTGCAAATGGCGCTCAGGGTATTTATTAGGTACAGTTTGTAACGTACAGTTCGGTTTCAGAGAAACTTCCTCCCGCGAACGCTTAGGCTGTGGAATGAGCTCCCTGCCAAGGTTTTCTCTAAGGACTACAGTTCTTCAAGAAAGAAGTAATTAGATTTTTGGAGGTTTGACAACGCGCGAGTGATGCTCCAGATGTTGCAAGCGTCCATAGTCTGCGGTAACCGCTTACCATCAGGTGGACTGCAAGCTTGTTTGCCACCTTTGTGGTATAAAAAAAAAGTCTCGAGTACGCCCGATTCTGGAATTCGAGACAAAAATTTATGCAAGTAGGTCTTATTTTTAGAAACCCAAAAAGGACACGAGACTGTTCACAATAAGCTCCCAGGTATCTTCGTAAACCTCTGACAAAGTTTCAATGCGAATACCCCGACAGTGCTCCGCGTTTACTTTCATGAGACGGATAAGTGTATATTTTGCTTTTCGCTCATAAAATTAAAGAAATTTTACTATCCCAGGTCAGCGATAAAATGCATAGATACTATATTGTATTCACAACAGAGTCATATCAAAACCATATACAGGATGAAAACGCAAAGTGATCACACTCGATTTTTTCCAAACCATACACGACATCGAAATACTGATTATTGATCCTGTAAGTACTTTACGAGTTCACTTCTATCTAATGGTAATGGTTTATAAAATGAACTAGATCTATCAGAAAATTTTATAATTAGTATGGCGACATGGCACTCTACGCATGCTACCTATGTAATACCTTTGTAAGTTTAAAATCTGATAAACATAAATTATTTCCGTAATTTTCAGGATCAATAATCAGTATTTTGATATCGTGTATGAGTTAGAAATAATCGAGTGATATCACTTAGATTTTCCCTGCTGTATATAGCTATGTAATTTAAGCTGTTACTTCTCAAATTGCATTAAAAATAGAAATGTGATTATTATTGTTTTATGTCCTAATTCAAAACAGGTGTACTAAGCGGGCACCCCTAGTGAATGTTATGAGTATGTCAACATTTAACACAGATCGAAGGTTGAAATTCCAAACTTAAAAAAAAAATTAGTTACAACCCTAAAATCAGCTGTTGAATTCATGAACCCCGAAAGAGGTCTTTTCTTAAATTCTGTTTTTACACCTTTCTGGTAATGCTGAATTAGAACCCCTATTATGTTACATACTGTTTATTACTAGAGTTGTATCCTGGATTTTATTGCTAAATAATTAAATAATGTTTATTTAATTCAGTAAGATTATAAACTATTAAGACTGATTGTAATCAAAGATAACAATTTTTTAAACTGGCTAAATATAATGGCTACAATTCGACATATGGGGCGCTCAATGGCTCCCATATCCCGAAATGTAGGATCGAAATGGAATCGAATGACATATTTTAATTTTTCTCCTTCTTAATCAATCAATCAAAGTTTATTTATTAGTTTTATATTTTTTCTGTGATTATATAGTACCAGTTTACTAGTTAAACAAAAGTAGCTTACGTTAGTAATTGAATGTGGATGTATAAACCAGTAGACCCCGTTCCCCCTGCCTCGCTTCTAATGTATAAACTACGCAAACCCAGTAAAGAATAAAAGCGTAGCTTCTTAAAAAAATTACAATAAAACTTACACCTCCATCCACAACATGTAAAGCACCCGTCGCACTAACAAGGAAAAAGAAAACAATTTGTTTAAACATAATTGCCTGCACATTAAAAACTAAAATAAATAAATAAAATAGATATGTTATAACATATGCAAACACTTCCGAGGAAACCAGGTTCTCAAATAACTACTAAATATCTCGACATCTTGCTATATATAGGTAATATGAATGACGCAGTATCAAAAACCAGTGTTTTGAAACAAATCGGTTAATAACCGTTATTTGCGGTAGTATAATTATGTAATGTAATGGGAGGTGCCTACAATTCAGATAAGTAATTTAAACATGAGGACAGATTGGAAGACATTGTGATTGGAAGATCAGTATTCGCCGTTGTAGGTAGGTATAGGTTAGAGATGCCTATTATGAGATAACATTTCTATTTATGGCAGAAAAAACAAAAACAACGCACTTAGGAAATAAGTAATTATCCTGTTCGATGAGGAATTTAAATAATCTTTAAAGGATAAATTATTTTTAATCACACTTACTCGCAAACAGTGTCATTATGTGCAGATATAAAGCGGGTGTTAAGATCTTAATTACTTCCACGGGCTTTTTCTTTGTAAGTTTTATTTTCGCAAAGCAAAGCGCGCGTTCATAGAACCCACGATATGTTTTAATTTCAGCAATAACTTTTTGATTCATTAATTCTCTGGATATGTTATTACTATTCCCACCTGTGCGGACAGACCCTTCGAAATCTGTGGCACAAGGTTTTGCCCGTGACAAGGAGTTTCTTCTTAGGCGCTTGAGATATTAAAACGCGTATATGCACACAACAGACCGATTTTATTTTTTAACTTATGCTTCTAACTTAATTCTAACACATATTTACATATTTCACTTTAAACATTATATATTAGAATCTGATGGATACTTTTTGAAGCTTCTTGATTGACTGAGTACAAATACAATTTTTTTTCTATATTTATAATAAAAATGAAAAACCCCATCAGACAGAGAGGTTGTTCCATAGAACCTTCTAGATTTATTATACAACACAACTTATTGTATTTACTGTGGTGACTGAAAATCTAGCCCACACAAAAACTTAGTTAAAGACAACATATAGTAGTCGATATAGACATATATCGAAAGTGTAGGTATATCTACCTAGCTATAAATCGCTACTGACAGTTGGGGTCTCTATCGGCTATTGCCATCACAGTCACACATTTGCGGCTTGACTATAAAATAACGCTATTTTACATTTTTAGGTTTTATAGCCAAACGCTAGGAGCTATAATGACGATTTAGGTGTCCTAAGATAGAACTTTCGGAGGCGGTTTTAACGACGTATAGTGGTATGTTCCATCGTCTACGGTTAGGCCGTAGTGAGAGAAGAGCTGGAATTCTAGCTCTCAGGGCTTTCTGCCTACACTAGATGACAACAGACTTTGTGCTATATGTCAAAAAATAGACCTAAAATTGATATCAACAAATAGTAAAGAGGGGAAATGAAACAAACCTACTCTACTTTTACCTAACTTAATACAATTTCACGCTGGTTATTATAAAATTTTCTTAAATCTAAACTAGTCCCTATAAGGAAAATAGTTTTTATTGTGTAAATATATACTTAATATTAATGACAAAAATTATGCATATATTTATATAATTTTTTTTTGGGATGCAATTTGTGTTGCATTCTTGCAGCGGTGATAACACCACCATTTCCATTGTGTTTTGGTGAGTGTAGTTTTTTATTCATCTTACCTATATTTTTATTTATTTACTCGTGATGAAAAACATTGTAGGTATGTAACACGGACGGCACGGAAATTACAAACTCGAGTCATTAAACCGTTCATTCAGCCTTCGGCCTTATTTTAGAAGTAAATAGCTTCTCGTTAGTAATTTTTTCCTAACCATCCTTAATACCCAATGTAAGTACTATTTCATCACACTTACTCGTAAACAGTTTTATTAGGTATGTGTAAGCAAAGTGGGTTCTTAATAATGTATATCCCACGGGCTTTTTTTTGTAAATTTTATTTTCTCTAAGCAAAGCGCGTGCGTGGTAATAAAACACTAAAAGCGAGCAACAAAACTTTTTATTTCATAAATTATCTAGATATTTCTCTACTTCTATTCCCGCAATTTCAATTGTGTTTTGGTGATGTATTATATTTTTATTTATTGCAAAGTTGTCTAGTGGTATTATACATCATTGGTCTTTGGCTTCTAAATAGCCTCTCGTTAGTCATTTACTCCTTACCACCTTTAATACACGGCTCAGTTAAATATTTTCCTAGTTTTATAGGATAAAGTAAAAAATTCAAAAACCTTGTGTTAGCCAAACGGTCTCACAATATGAAATACTGGGCGTTCCTAATCCGAGATAGAATCTCATATTAGGAACGCCCAGCCTATCATAGTTCCATATTTTGGGCTATTTTATAAATAATACAACAAAAAAAGGATAATATTTCGAACTAAATTCGAGATGATCCCCATGGTGGTATATTACAGTGGTGATCAGTTTTCCTCTATCTAAAGATGTTAATGCGCCGACTTGCTCTTTGCCCTTCGTACTGATTACCTTGGAACGTTGATGTACTACGGTAATGTCTGTCTCATCAACGTTATATACTCTATGTAGGGAAGATTTAATCTTGACGATAGCTCATACATCGCTATATATTTACAGCAATTTTTTAGCATTAGGTTTCAAAACTTCATAACACATAGCGCAATTATCGGTCCGTTTTAGTCGATTTTTGAACTCTGATTAACTTTTACGCTATGCTTTAACCATGTTATACACTAGCTTTTGCCAGCGGCTGCGCCCGCTCTAAATTTTATTATCGGCGTAGGATTCTAGCGGCAACTCCTCAATTTTGGAAAAAACTTAGTAGGTGAAAATATTTTTAAATAATAGGTACCGCCCTTCCCCCTAATGACTGCCCGCCGGCCTTACACATCATAAATGCGCGCGCAGTACTCGATCATTCTTTTGCTGACATGTTATTTTAACACTGTGATATCTCCTAAGATATTCATTAAAATCGAATGATGTAAAGGGAAATTTTGTTTTAAATTAAAGACTTGTGATGAATAACGTATTCACTTGGATAAGGATTAATATCATGTTTATAGAAACACCTTCGCTAACAATGCATTATTTTACAACAAATTTGGTTAGCATAAAAAAGGTTATAGTGAGCCAAGCTTAAAAGATGGACATAATAATGTCGCGGACTTTTTTTTAGAACTTTTAAAGGGGAACAATTCTGTCATGCATGATTTTTGCGAATCTTAAGGGCCCTCTTACACCCCACTAGCGCCGCCATTAGATATCCTCAATTTTCTCTTCGTAAAAGTGGCCGTTTTAAGCAGAAATGCTAACAACAACTCACAGATATTATTTAGAAACTATATAAAACCTTCTAAAAATAGCTGATGACTAGCTTTATATTTGCGACATTTAGATTTAAGAAATGCGTTTTCTACGAAGAGATAATTGAGGATATCTAATGGCGGCGCTAGTTAGCTGCTACATGCGCCTTAAGCCGTTTATGGAGCGCACGAAGCGGAAGCTTTTAAAAGGAAAAACAACTCCCGATTTTGAAACATTCTTCATTGGTGATCCGCTCGTATTGGTCTAAGCGTAATGATATATAGCCTATAGCCTCCCTCGATAAATGGGCTATCTGACACTGAAATAATATTTTTAATCGGACCAATAGTTTCTAAGATTAGCGCATTCAAACAAACAAACTCTTCAGCTTTATATATATGTATAGATAAGTAGATCCATAGACACTTATTACAATTACTTAAATACAATTATTATTAGGTAAGGAAACTAAAAATTTTGCTGTACTAACATACAATTTTGAACTGTCGTATTTTTCTTTGAACTGACTAGAATTGGAGTAAAATGCGAAAAACCAAAAAAGTTTAAAAATTTAGTGTTTTAATAAATTCGGTACCTACTAATAATAGGTAATAGGTACCTATTTTCGTAGGCTAGGTTTTCACGTTAACCGCATAAAAACTGATTGAATGCCATGAACATAAAATTCTAATGTTAAACTTAAAAAAAAATTATGCACGTACATACACGTGTTGACTTTTTTGTCCCAATTTTCCGAGGAATGCCCCGAACCTAGTTTGTCCGAACCTAGTTGTTAGTCTGAAAAACGCCCAAGGGCGACATCACGGGGCACGCTAGTAAAATGAATAGGTAAGGAAAAGGTAAAAAATATTTTTGTCAAAGAATGATGATATCTTCTATATTATATATGATATTATTAAGGGCTTGGACATCACATAATAATAATATAGAAGCAGTCATACAGCAGTAGGTACTTACGTAAATATTATACTTTAAAACACAACTTCACTTTATATTATAACCTCTTCAAGCGACTAGGCATGAGTAAATAATGGGAATATTGAACTAATAATACTAATATAAACCACAAGCCTCCTCCTATTTGGTTCCGCCCATCAAACTGTGGCATTAACATAGTCTCGTATCATAGTGTCCTTTTTCTGCACAGAGTACATTATATATACTGAGAATAGAGTTGCCACTCAAGGCCTTTTCAAGGACTAGCTATAGTAGCGCCATAGGTGTTTTTCTGTACCCATAGATTTACCGAAGAGGGTGACAGAGAGGGGAATAAAATATAGTGAGCAAAATGTGAGAAAGATGCTAATTCCGGTGTACAACTTTAGCAGCTATGACGTTGAGAAGTTTTTATATGTAGCGTGTGCATAAAAATATGTAAAACATATAATTCTTATAACATATGGAATTATATTATTTTTATAAATTCAATTATCAATTAAAATTATTAGGCAATAGAATAAAATTAAATAGAATTGAAATTATAATAAGATCGAAAATAATAAATAAATTATATATAAATAATGTCAGAATAAGCTTAGGGGAGACCGGGCACAAGAGTAACAAAGGCTCTGTAGATTTGTCTAATGGTCTTATCACTGCCCGCGGTCATTGTGGGTTAGTTTGTAACACTTCCCATGAGATCGGTTTCCACGCGTATCTCGGGTTTTGTGCGTTGTATTAAAAGACGAAATTGTTTGTATGCCCTGAAAGTACGATTTTTTACTTTTATTAACTTAGTGTTCACGTAGAAACTAAACACTAAGTTGAGATGTGTGTATCTCTTTGTAGCTTATTTTTTCTGATGCTGCATTAGTTTCCTTATACATGATTATAATTGTTTTATGTAAAGCACATTAAGTTTTTAGGTTATTACGTGATTATTTAAAAATAATTGAGTGTGTGTGTGTGTAGTGTGAATACTTACCCCTCTACCTACTCTGATTACCCCTCTGGGAGATAGGCGTGACGTACTACGATACATACACACATACGCTTGCTTATTTATGTGATTTATTTCTTCTATATTTTTGTAGCAGTCTATACAATGAAAAATATATTTGTAAAATTTTTGAAAAAGTTTCTTTTTTTGTGTGAGAAAAATATTATTTTGTGCTTATTACAATCATTAATAAAAACAAACAATTTTTTAATCTTTATTTCACATGAGTTTTATTGCTTATCTAAAAATGCGCAGTATATGTTACAATGTTACTTTTGGCCCGTGGCGTGTTACTTTCGACCTTGCATAACTTAGCATTTTTAAAGTTCTGTAGCTCTTTAAAACCAATAATTATTATAGTTAAGAATATCTGTTAGTGTTAAGCATAGACAAAAATTATGTGTGGCTATGTAAATTTAACCGTATGGATATTAGACTAACCGAAATCAAACGAAATCTGTAAAGTGTTACTATTGTACCCGATCTCCCCTATTAAATAACATCGAATTCAGATTTCATGATTTACTTCAAGTCAAAATTATCCATTATGTCATAGAAATCTTCATTTCATAGAAATCTTCATTGTGTAGCCACTGCTTTAGTTTAGTCAAAAATAATTTATTACTTTTGCATTTTTTTAAAGTGTCATGTAATGGCGTTCTATATTTTTGGAACCACGGCAGACAGTCTTGGAGCTCCTGGATATCCTATAATAAATGTTTTATAGGTTTTTGTCCTGTCTGGTAGAATAGTTATGTACTGGTGAATGGTAAAGAACTAACTGTATGGTTGCCTTTTATGACAAATACTAGCTTTTGCCAGCAACTCCGCCCGTGCATTGGTTCTCGGCGTGATACGTAGAATTCGTGGTTATAATTATTGCTGCTGGAACCTCCAATTTCCCAAAATAAACAGTTTCCTATGTTCTCCGTCTCTTCAACTATCTCTGGGCAAAATTTCATCTCGGTTGGATGCTCCGTTGCGGCAAACAAAAAACTAACTTTCGCATTTGTAATATTAGTATAGATAGACAATATGAGATCACTTAAAACATAATTTCTGATAATTTCCGGTTTTACTAATAAGTTTTTCTAATATTTAATTTTAAAAGTTTACTTAATATTTAAAATAAAAATATGCATGTATTTAAATACCTACAATTAAATAAAAATATAAATTAAATCTATTATATTGAATTACAATTGTAAAAGTGAAAAAGTCTTATTTTGTATTTTTTCATATTTTCGGGTCAAGCAAGTCATTCATCCAAAAATCTTTAAATACAGTTTAACTTATTTTAGAAAATAATGGAATGTTTATTTTCAGTACAGATTTCTACCATCAATAATTAGGGTACTTTCCCTTAAACCAAAGCCTTTCATTTTCACAGATAAATACTTGTTTTGTTATTAATTATGACAAAATGTTATCTGCTATATTGATTAATGATGCAAACTTGCAAGAGATTTTCAAAATGTTTATGCATATAACTTAAGAAACCAATTTATTTGAGGCTTTTTTAAATCTCGACTGTAACTGTTATCTTAACTTAAAGAACCAATTTATTTGGGGCTTTTCTAATGTCGACTGTAACTGAAATCATAACTACAAAAACCTATTATTTGGGGCTTTACTAATGTCGACTGTTACTGTGACCGTAACTTTAAAAACCAATTTATTTTAGGCTTTTTTAATGTATCGAATTCCATATAATATAGGTATAATTAAATATTTTGAGCAGAAGGTAGATTAAAGATCGAAGATTAGGATTGTGAGAGGTGCCAAGAATTTTAAACTTTGATTTATGAAGTAAGGGAGTGTTAATTAGGATTGTATAAGGTTAAGAAAAGAAAGGACAGAATTCTTAATTGACGTCTTTGGCGAATAGGCAGCCATTTAGTCGAGTGCGATAAGATAGTTACGAGGACTAAATACAATACAATAATACAATTAATCAAATAATATTTATTCGAATAGGTTTCTCAAAACACTTAAATCATCAATGATAATACAAATTTAACTGTTAAGTGCACGACCCAGTTTATTTAAAAGTTCTTCGAAAATGCCGGTATAATAAACATTAGCATAATTTTCTATAGGTAGTTAGATAAGAGATTAAACTAATAAATCTTTGTAGCAGGTCGTACTAACTTGCTTATGAGATGACTGTTATCTTAAGTATTTCTATCGCTTTTTCTGCTACCGTTACCAAACTCTAGTGTTTCTGGCAGGGGAATACCCAACACAAAAGATAAAAATGAACTGGAAGTGTTTTGGTTTCCGCCCAGTAGAGAATATAAAGGTCAATAGCAGATAAGAGCCCGAAAAAAAAGATAAGTTTCTTGCCTCCGATTTATTTTTAGGTAAATTTTAGAATTTTAAATTAGCAACAAAAAATGTGGGAAAGTAGGCAACTATTTTTTTCTTAATTCCTCTATCTAAATTTAAAATAATTAACATGTCTAACGTACTTTGCAGCAGCGCAACATTACATTTATAAATTATATAGTTGATATCCTACGATTAAATAAGGGCCCCATTAATTCTAGGTTTCATATGCAGTAAATTATATTCCTGTCGGCTAACTCGATCGGGATAAAAGTAATCTTGGTTTTTCTCGGTCCCGCCATGCAGCTATTCTTGCGCCAATAATTAGATCATACCGCTATATATACCACTGCTTCGTTGTAAAAATGCCTTTTTTTCTTCCGATTCCGATCAAATAAAAAAATCTAATAGGGGTAAATAAAAATGGAGAACTACCCTTTTGTTTTTAAGACGCTTTCTGTAGGTATTTTAACCGTAGAAATAGAGACTGGACATCAAATTTTCTATAGACAGCTGTAAAGTAAAAACGGTCTCAAAAGTGTGAAAGAGACGAAGCGAATCTACGTTATCTTTTGCTTTCCCTTATAACGTTTTGTTTTTTATTTTACAGAAAAGAGACCGGTAGTTACAGCACATTGGCTTTGTTTCTAAAGCGTGGTCAATTTTGTAAGGCTATACACAGCCCATAGGACGGATAACAAAACTCGAAGTCTATGATTTCAACAGAATCAATAGGTAGAAGAAGGCAGAATGATCTATGTTACTAACTCACGGAAGAAAGTGAAAACTGTTACCGATCTCGAGTCGGTTCAGGTACTAAATACTCGTATTTTAACCGACGAAAAATACGTAGATTTAATTTACCAAAGGAAAGAAAAATAGGGGATAGTTATTGATTTCACCGACATAATTTTTACCGAACTGATTCTGTTGAAACCATAGACATTGAGAACTGAACAGCACATTTCGTAGCCAGCTGTGTAAAAGAATTGGCCGCAAAAGTGTGACAGAGTCGTAGCGAAAATGTGGTTTCTTGTTTCTTTCCAACTTGTATGAATAAATAAACAAGAAAGAAACCACAGATTTGCTTTGTCTCTTTCTAACTAAAGGATGGTGAATTTGGTAAGGCTATTCACAATCCATAGGACAGATTAGAGAATTCGAAATCCATGTTCTTACCTTACTAGTATGAAGTAACTCATTTTGAGCCGGCGCATTTCGACATCGAATCCAGAATTGAAATAGAAATCTTTGTTTTTTTTTATTTGTTTATATCTATTATTACAGGTTTTTAACTTATTCGTAATATAATATTTGTTACTCTTTTTGGAGATATAACTAGTAATAATGAAATTCTTGTGAAATCAAATCAAAGCACAGAAGAACAAATCTTTATCTTTAGCTGAGTCCTGACAGCACGTGACAGCAGCTGCCTTTCTTTCCTTTCTTCTTCTTCAAGTCAAGCTTTAGTGGATAGGTCACGATGACTTATTGACTTATACGTCTAGAATCCGTGTTCAGGCACACGAAACGAGCCAATCCGAGTACCTGACTTTTTAGGTACTTGCAGTCAAAACTACATACATCATACGTAATCTGTGCGTCGACGCGAACTGTGCTCCCGTGTTAAGGCTGCGGTATACGCGAAAATACGCCGTTTTGTGCAAATTTTGTGGCTAAACTGTAGCGTCTAAAGGATTGAAAAAAAAAATTGTTACGAATCTTGCTTTTGTCTAGTGCAACCTTAGTGTGTGATTTTCATTTATTGTACTTAATGCAATAAAAAATCTGGAAGTGACCATTGTTTCAACATTTGTGCAAATTTTTAAAGCGCGTTTTGCTTTTGCTTGCAATGAAAGTTGGTTAATAATTAGAATAGCTTGTTATCTAGTGCAATGACTCTAAGTTGTAGCAACAAGTCAAAAAATGTGACTACAAAACGGTAATAACGTTAAATTCCATACAAAAAATTTAAAGTTTCAAGGCGTCATTACGGTATAAATTACTCAAGAAGTATATAATATATATATCCCATAGTAATGTATATGACCTTATTTAATGATTTATAGTGCATTTACATACACAACGTTAGAATTACAGAAATTAGCTTTCTGACCTATATCGCCCTCTTAAGTTATAAAAATGTCGATTAGTGCCATAAAAATAAAATCATGTAGAAACTATGTGGAAAAAAAGGGTTAATAAAAAAAATCGTTTTTAATAAGTTATTATTACATTAATCTGCTTGATATATTTGAGTTAAAAAGTGAGTTTTCAAAATAATTTTCTATCTGTGTTGCCAAGTCTGTAGGTAACTTCATTTGCCATACTAGTTTAGTAAGGCGAACACAGAATATTTTTCACCTAACGTCTCTTACGTACATTACATTATTTCAAGTTGAAAAAGTATTTATGTATTGATGACCCCTGTAAGACATTGTATCTTTAGAACATAAACCCTGCACTTCTGAAATGTTTAAATAAAAAACATAACATTTGCATGTAAATATCATTAGAAAAAATAGTACTTAACATGTATTTTATGAACTACGAAATTAATTAATTACCGTATCTTAAAATACATAAGTATTTAAAAAAAAATACTTATCATTAGAACGAACTGTACCGCTAACGTCACGCTTCGGATTCTTTATATTAAAGATCAACTTTAGTTACCTAATACTAGGTACTTAATTAGCAAGACGGTGTACGCACACGCGCAATTGGGTGTGAAAATTTTAGTGCGAGTGTAATTTGCATTGTTTGTGTAATATTCTAAGGCGTCAATCAGTGATATAAGTTATTCACTTTGGTAATCACTTTAAGGTTGGTAACAGCGAAATTACGCACACAGATGTAAAAATAATAGTCTAATTAGCTGATTTACACACACATTGATAGGAAAATGGCTCACAAACGCAATACTCCGTTTGATGTTTCAGACACGGTATTCGGTATCTAGACGTATGTCATCATTAGGATAGGTAGGTATTTGAAGTCTATTTGTTTTTTAGTTAAGTCTTACCTAAAATTAAAAAAAACAATGGATTTATGTTGTCATGCAACGGGCTTTTACAGAGCCTATTCAATACCTAGAGGTTATCCTAAAATAGGCAAGCAAGGTATCTGCGGGTAAAGCCAATACCTATCCACAGATTATATAATACTATACTAACTACCTAACTCATAAACATTTTAGCGACTAAGCTACCACGTACTTAGAAAGTATTTTGGAAGCCCGATCCAATCACACCCTACACGATAGGGTGCGTGAAAAAAAGGATTTCAACCCTAGGTTAGGTACCTATGTGATAAATATTACCCCTAAAAAATTCATTTCTCAATTTTCATAGGTAACAAATCTGTACTGCAGTTCACAACAGAAAAATTTCATTTGTATCGATGCAATGATGGCGGTATTATAAGGCTGTTACATACGGACGGACGTTAGTTATGGATGAAACCCCTTAAAACAGATGGTGAAAGATATTACCTAGTTACTGTTGGATAACGACAAACTATCCATAAACAAAAAAAAAAATTAAGGAAATACATATAACGTCGCCCTTATTTCATAGCCTTATAAACTTTTCTAGGACAAGGTTCAAAGACATCGTACCATTGACTATGAAAATGGATAGCATTGACAATGATATAAAACTACTATTAATTTTGTATCATGTAAGAAAATTGAAACAAAATAACTCTTAACCTAAATGTGTAAAGTACAATTTGATTTGAATATAATCTTTGTTCAAAATAAACGGGGGAATCCCCTTGCATAGACAACTGGATCTATACGCTCTGCTGTAGCGCGAAAAGAGTGTTTAAAACCCCGATTTAAAGTTGACTTTATGTTGTTGTGTTACGGACTTCAAGGGGATTTCGTTGTTATGGCACAGTATAAATTCAATGGATTGGACAGCTTTCAAAACATTCACATTTCTTTCATCATATTTTATTTTTCTCGTGATTTCATCATACCTACTTATTTTTATTAACTAGGTATGCAATTATAGAAGCTTTTTTTGGTAAAAATACTGACTGTGCATAATAATGAATTTCCTACTTTACTTAGACAATAGTACCTACCAATAGAATGTGGATCCAGTTACTGGATTTTAGATAGGGTTGCCAACCATGCTGTTAAAAACAGAACCTAAACCGTCGTAAGTGCACTTTTGGTGTTTTTAGTTATATATTACAGGTTACAACAGATAAAATTGTCTTTTAGGCAAATTAATCAAAATCTCAATGCGATAATCAGAAGTTTGATTTTAAAAAATCATTTTTGTTGTATAATCGCATTTTTTGCTTCAAATTCCAAGAAACTACAGTACTACTATAGCTAATGTGACGGAAAACCATAAGCGGCAAATTAATTGATACTAAAAAATTTTATATACAGATTAAAATGTCGTAACACATTAGATTGTACCATCTTTAAATAAGTAAAGTAGACAATAAATACCTATCAATTACTTACTAACTAAAGTGTCGTACTGACTCTCTTTAATTTTTTTAGTTGGTATTATGTAGTAATTATACGAAGGAAAACTAACTAAACTGTTGTAAGGGGCCATTCATTTATTACGTAAAACGACTAAGGAGGGGAGGGGGGCATGAGTAAACCAAAGTTTATTACTACCAGAAAATAAAAATTATTAGTACCTAAACATTTCTAAAAATTGTTACATTGAAAAATAAACATCAAAACAAACCAAATGTGTATTCATTTTTTCCTTTAGACTCTTACGTAATAAATATTAAACAGGGGCGGAGGGAGTCGGCCTATTCTTATTTTTTCTTATAATAAGGGGGGAGGGGGTCAAAAACTAGCTAAAATCGTCTTACGTAATAAATGAATGGCCCCTAAGTATGTGTAATAAGACACTATAATTAGTTTTTATATTAACAATGTTAGTTCAAACCTACTGGTTAAAATATAATAAAAGTAAGTTGACTACTGCAGTTTAATCGGTAAAGTTTAACAAAATTTATCTAAAGGTTGTAAATAGAAAAAGAGTATTCGGACCTCTACGTCGTTTTAGTTATTAGATATAGTGTGTTGGATTAGATCTCAACAAACAAAACTACTTTTGAAAACAATTTATATTTGAAATATGGGTTTGACCAGAGTAAACCGTCGCTCAATGCCTCCCACTATGGGTAATATAAAAAAAAACCGGTTAAGTGCGAGTCTGACTCGCGCACTGAGGTTTCCGTAAAAGGTAAACTGTATTGAGGGACAAACTTAATTTTGCCGTAGGAGAACTGTTGTCCCAATACATCGACATAGGTCGCGGTTAGTACCAACTACAAAAAGTTTACTCTCCTCCATTACGACGTAAAAAGGAAGGGTAGCCAGGT
Source organism: Apoda limacodes (assembly GCA_946406115.1). Taxonomy (NCBI): domain Eukaryota; kingdom Metazoa; phylum Arthropoda; class Insecta; order Lepidoptera; family Limacodidae; genus Apoda; species Apoda limacodes. The sequence goes on from OX291559.1 coordinate 19,975,892, forward strand.
GCCTGGATTTAGCCAAACATCTCCTGCTTTTTAGAGCCTTTTCAAAATTCCAGGTTGCCGTGTAGCCGGCATCCGACCTGACCTACTTACACTTCGCCACCGGGTATCCGGCAACAGGACCTTGTGATAAGGCACTTTCAGGGTGGCCAAATACAAGTCCTGCCTGTCTGGCATTTGTTAGGCCTTTTTAAGCGATGAAGTAGAGAACATAAAACACTATAGGGCTCGTTCTAAGCTTATGGCAGCGGGAAATAAGTTCCTATCATAGGTAATTGCCAAATTATAAAGCAGTTAACTGATAATTTATGAATACGTAACTTTAATTACGTATTCGTATTTTAGAAGGAAGGAAATGGAACTTTATTTGATCACTGCGTTGTCCGTCTGTTTGTTAAGACCTTTTTTCTCAGATAAGCGTGGAAATTGCAAGTTAAAATTAATCGAATATTTTGGTTATGGTCCCTTGGAGCTGTAAAAAAATCAAGCTGCTACTCGACGCAATAATAAGATACCGCCATTTTTGCCGTATAAAACATACTCGCAAAACTATAAAATATCCTTACTAATATTATAAAGCTGAAAAGTTTGTTTGTTTGAACGCGCTAATCTCAGGAACTACTGGACCGATTTGAAAAATTCTTTCAGTGTTAAATATCCCATTTATCAAGGAAGGCTATAGGCTATATATCATCACGTTAGTCATCACAAGTATTTAATTTAAAACAAAATTGTCCTTTACATAATTCGATTTCAATAAATATCTTGGGAGATATCGCAGTTTTAAAATAAAATCGCAGCAAAATAATAATCAAGTACTGCGCACGCATTTATGATGTGCAAGGCCGGCGGGCAGTCATGAGGGGGAAGGGCGGTACGTATTATTTAAAAATATTTTCCCCTTCTACATAAACAAAGTCGCGGTTAAAGTTAGCGTTACTCGAAAGTAACTATGACTGACTGAATGACTGACTGATCTATCAACGCACAGCTCCAACCACTGGATGGATCGAGCTGAAATTTAGCACACATATAGCTATTATGATGTCGGTATGCGCTAAGAAAGGATTTTCCAAAACTCGCCCCCTAAACGGGGGTTCAAAATTTGTATCCATTAGTTAATTAAGTTATAGTAGTTAATTATTTATTATTTTTGAAAAAGAAAAAGAGGGAGAGAGAGACAGACGGAAAGAGAAAGAGAACGTCGTGTGAGTAGGTTTATTTCTATAATTGAGGAGTTGCCGTAAGAATCCTAAACCGATAACCAAATTTAGGGCGGGCGAACCCGCTGGCAAAAGCTAGTATAATATAAAACTTATACGGTACTTCCCGTCAACCTAAAATCATGGGATTTATCAAAAAATAAGATCTCACTGGACAATTAAAGGAAAAATCCGAAAAGCGGTTACATTTGCAGTTGGAGATTTGATTGTGACGTAGGTACCTATATCGACGTATGGCAGAACATTTTAGTATATATTACACATTAAAAAAAGTTTGTCTGTCAAGTCAAGACCCTTTTACTCAAGAACGCGTGAACTCAAGTTAAAATTAATATGAAAGTCTTTCGTTACCAAAAATCAAACTTCTAAGTCAATGCATGCCCAATGCAAGTCAAAAATATGCCCAAAATACGGATATTTTGGTCGTATTGTGTCACAAACAGATCCAAACTACGCGGTACTTCCCGATGGCCTAAAATCATGAAATTTAGCGAGAAGCAAGATGTTATATCACAAATATAGTAAAAAATCCAAAAACTGATAATTAAGGCATAAACCTTTCAAATCGAATCAAATCAATATGATTTATTTAATTTAGGCTACAATAATTGAGCACTTACGAATGTCACTACGCTATCGGTTCGTAAGTCTATAGGGTCTATATATCTTTGCGATTCGATCTCATGATCGAAAAACTATCTACATATAATAATTTTGTACGAAACCCTCACTGCGCGAGCCAGACTCGCAGTTTGTCGGTATTTTTAGTATACGTAATGTACGTTCGGTTTGATCTCGCAAAAAAGTGACTACTAATAATAATTCAATTTTTAGGTCAACCGTAGTCTTGAAGTAATAACAAACTCACTCTCACTCTCAGACTTTAATGTATTAGTTAAAAGTGGTGGTAGTACATTAAAAACGATTATTAGCATTTTGGATTGCTAAAGCTAGTGAACGCCATCTATAGGCAGAGGCGAAGAAATATCGTAGTTGCTAGGACGCCATTAAAGAATTGGGAGTGGTTAGTCGTCAATAAGGAGGGGCGTTAGTTGCCACACAGGCAAACCTAAACGATAAAAAAGCCCAGCGAATATGACCACTGTTTGGGTATTAAACTCTGAAGATATGAACTTAGGGGACTAAAAAAGTAATACATAGAAACTTTCATTGCGCCAGTCTGAAGAGATTGGGTTGGTAGAGTCCTGACTTTTTAGTTAATTTCTTGACATTTAATTTGTTAATGTCACACAATGTACCTATGTGGTAAAATGTTGTGCCTAATAGTAAACTTAAAAAAAAACACGCTATGTAAAGCGTTTTATAAAATTTTAAATATGCCCTGCGAGTTTAACCACCAAAAAACCTATTTCCGTGGGAACTTTCGTTAGGGATACAATTTTTTTTTGTGCTGTTCGAAAAATCAAGTCAAAGTATGCATCGTTCGACTCGTGAGGAATAGTGTCCCGCAGAGAAATAGTCCATGTTACTCATTGATATAATGATGTTACTCAGTCATAGTGCTGTTTTCTATCGATAAAAGATTTTTTTACAATCGATACAGCAGTTGCAGAGATTACTCTACTTACAAACAAATTTTTACCTCCTCATAATATTAGTAAAGATGGTTACAAAAGATTTTCAGTAAAAGTAAAAAACTAAACTAATTTGTTATGATTCAATTATCTTTGTTGAAATACTAATTGAATTAATTTAAATTAACCAATTTTTGTTGTTTATAGAGTAATAAAATTATATTTTCCTATCCCTAACTATTTCTCGGACAGAAGGCCAAAGGCCAGAAGGTCAGGAAAATCCTACCGTCTGCTAACCCTATTTATAGGGAATTCCCATCAATTCAATGTTGCCAGCGTAATTTTTTCTTCATTAAATTTCCAGCAAGAGATGTAGGTACCACAAATAACTTATATTACGTAACTGCATCGTAGAGGTACCTGGAGATCCAACTTTGCTCGTTTTTTTTAACAACGCCATCTATTGTCAAGTAGCTTTAGTGTTACTGTGTCGGTAAAAATAATAGTATTATACTATATAATAATAATATTATTTTTCAGTTTATCATTGCCTGAAAACGACGTTTTCTAAAAATAAAACCAAGCTAGATCGATTTATCGCCCCCAAAGCCGGCGATAGCCGATAGCTCCGGATTGGAGCCGTTTCTGAGATTTAGATTATATATATACAAGAATTGCTAGTTTAAAGGTATTAGATTGTATACCGTATATGGCCCCACTGAGCATGTCCATGCCCCATGCTTATAACTTTTAACTTACAGCTATTAGCAAGTTTCAGATTGGACATAGCTGGAATTTGACTGTAACTTGTATCTTATTGTTACTTTGAACCTCATCGAAACTTAATAATCGATGTAACTGCAATGATACGTATGTAAGTATAATATAAACTTTGCAGCAATATAACTCGAAAACTTATTGAGATGTTACTATCTAACATTGTTGCAATATAGTAATGTTAGGAGCTCAATATCGAAGCAATTTTTATTTTAAAACACCATTTATCAACTGTGAAATATTAATAAAAAAAAATCCGATGAAGCACGAACGAAGTACTACTTCGGCCAACTACGGTTTTGTTCAGCTTTCGGGAAGATAACAACTATTAAAATTATTTGATAACTAGACTTTGCCCGCGGCTTCGCCAGCCCTAAATTTGGTTAACGGCGTAGGATTCTTACGGCAACTCCTTGATTATACTAAAGAGTTTGTTATAGCAAGCTAGAGCTGCAGCTATGGTTCATTCGTGGAATTCGGTTATAGTTACTCCCGCGGGAACTTTTGAATTTCCCGGGATAAAAAGAAGCCTTTGTCCTTTTTCGTATCTGGTCAAAGTGACTAAAAGGGGGCGCAAGGGAATTTTCTCAGCGCCCCCTTTCGTACACCCCAACCCCGTATCTTTAACTATCTCTGTGTGCAAAATTTCAGCTCATTTAAATACTTCCAGTGCAGCAGGATAAAGTAACAAACGTTATAGTTATTCCCGCGGGAACTTTTGAATTTTCCGGGATGAAAAATAGCCTATGTCCTTCCCGGGACTCAGACAAATTTCATCTAAATCAGTTGAGCGGTTCCCAATACATCCAGTGGTTGAAGCGTGACAAACAAGCAAACTTTCGCATTTATAATATTAATGTGATAGCTGGTAATTAATGAATTTTGCTAGCGGCCGCCTTGCCCTAAATTTGGTTATCGGCGTGGGACTTCTTTAGTTAATCTCAGTTTTGATACTGTTATTTACTCCTTAATTACTCCGCGCTCAATTCGGTTATCGACGACTGTGATTTACTCCTTAATTACACTAATGAAGTTTGCTATATCAAGCTATAGCTATAGTTCGTTTAAGCTCGGTTAGAGTAATTTCCGCGGGAATTTCTTGATAAAAAGTAGCCTATATGCTATTCCAGGACCTAACCTATATGTATGCCAAGTTTTATCCCGATCCGTCCAGTGGTTGTAGCGTGAAGAAGTAACAAACATACACAGTCACACAGTCACAAACTTTCGCCTTTATAATATCAATGGGATATTAGATATGAGCTTCGTGGCTCCTTCGTAGAGCGGTTAGCTGCTGAGCACGGGGTCTTAGGTTCTCCAATCCCAAAGTTTCACTCATGATCACAATTTTTTATCCTTTATTCCTAATTGTGTAGTTTTTAATTTTAGATATGGTTATATGTAAGATAAAAAATGTGCAATAAACATATTGCGAAAACGAAGGTTTATAATTATGAAGCCCACATTTACACGAGCGCGTCCATACGCCGGATTTGTCATTGTCGTTGGGAAAACTTACTTAGGTACGTATACGGACAGCTAGACATGACTAAGCTATAAGGGTTATGTTTTTACCAAATGCGGGTATCAGAACCATAAAAAAAACCGGCTAAGTGCGAGTCTGGCTCGCGCACCGAGGGTTTCGTGCAAACTTATTATATGTTGTTGTATATTATTAAAAATATTTTTATTATATGATGTAACTAAAAATTTACGGTTTTCGCAATTTTTCCTTTATCTGAGCTATAAGACGTTGCTTCGTACCAAATTTCAAGATTCTGAGTTCACGGGAAGTACCCTGTATTTTGATTCCCTTGCGAATTTCGAAAATTTGCGGCATAAACGGCTGTATCTTTTGATTGCGTTGGCTTAGAAGAATTTATTCACATAATTTGATTTGATATAAATTTTAGCTTGATACCTCCACGCGGACAACAGAGTGATCCTATAAGGATTCCGTTTTTTCATTTTGAGGTACGGAACCCTAAAATCTACTCTGCTTAAGTTTCCATGAATGATGTATATCTTCACCAGCGGCTGGATACAAACCCACATCACCATGCGGTGAGTACATCGATATGAACAAGATATGCCCGTTACATACTGTCGCCGCACCGAAACGTGTTCACATCGAAATAAGCTAGAAGCACTTATTCCAAAACAGTGACGCTAAGGACAACAATATAACGTAAGCTAAGTTAGGACGAGATACAAAATTTCGGTTGCGCGCATATCTGTTGTGGGCACTGGGCAGACTCTTTTCACCAACCTCTTTAGTCCTGCGTCACAGAGGGTAAGGAGTCTATCTCTGCTGCACTGCTTCTGATATAGAGTATCTGGACTTAGGATGGCTTTCATTATGTCCCATATGTCGTTAACTATCAACAGTAGGTAATTAAAACAGTAGAATAAATTACCTGGAACCGGTAATAAGGGTTTATTACTGGTTCCTGATAAAAGTGGGAAATATATCATGTCGGCAACATTGGATGGACGGGGATTTCCTAAAAGGATAAATTAAACTGGTACCTACAGAGAGACAACTAGCGCACCAAACCTTCCTTCCGCACCAAAATGACTTATTTCCGCACAAATACGCTCGCGTACATGCGAACTTGTGCAATTTGCGCACTGAAAATTACAATGTCCTTCTGAAAACTAGGAATTACTGTCTTTCGAAGTTGCCAGTTTACGGACTGCTTGAGGGTTTGTGCAAATCAAGACCAGTCTGTCCAAGGTTTCTGACTGGGAAAACTTGGTCCGCTTTAACTTAACGAAAACACATGTTGCGTTTTCACGGCTAAGAATACATCATTCACTGAGGTCCTACAATTCCAGAACACCCTTCCTATCTCCTCATTGAGATCCTTGGAGTTTACATCTCGAGGGACGTTCAGTTCCGATATCATTTGCAAGACAGGGTGAAAATGGCGTCCAAAAAACTAGCTGTACTCAACAGGGCGAAGCACCACTACACCTGGGAGTAAAGGCTGCTGCTGCTATTTTGAGGCAGGTGCATCCGGATACCAGCTTGGCCCTTTTGATTCGGGTCAACGAGCTGAGAGAATTGTCGACGCACCCAAACTTACAAGTCGCATTTAACCCTTAACTTTGAGAACAAAGTTTGCCTCCCTGTGTGTTCTACCGCTTGAATAATGAGCTGTGTTCCGAAAAATTGTTCGAAATTATGCCCACGGCACTTTTAATAATGGCACCGCTTGCCATCGGCAGAGAATTTATTCTCGCACCACATATTTTTTTATAAGTTAACGTTAAATACCTACTCTTACGAGAAAATCTCACGCTGTTTTGTCCCATACAAACGTATTCTCCTGTCTCCTCTCTAGGTTTTGGTATTACAGCTATCATTTTTTTATACACAATTGATATAATCACTATGTCTGTATGTTTTGATTCTTTTGATATGCAAATCTTTTAAATAACTGGGGACCTGCAAGTCTTAAAAACTGCCTCTCTTTTTACGAAATCTTCAGACGCGTGCTGTACGAATATGTAAACTATTTTTTTTAGAACACAAAATATACAGACACAGTATAATTGAAAACATCTTAGGTAAAGTATTTTTTGTTAAATTTGGTTGAGAATTAAGAGGAAAGTGGGGAATACGATATCCCAATTGCGATGATTGTGACTAAATAAAATCAATCCCAGGCACAGTTGTCCGTATCGCACATCAGTATCTTGTGCTGGGTCCTTGCGCGACAGCAATAGTTTTTCAAATACCTATTTCTGAATTCGCTTGGTTTAATAAACAAAAGTAGGTAGTAATTTTGATCGGTACGTTCGTGGGTATTTGATGAAGAAGGGGCCTATTTTTTATATTATGGCCTAAGGCCTGTTGTGGCACTATTAAAAGGAAGCACGAGGTGGTGACACTTATTTATAAGTAGATAATTTTATTGCTCAAATTTTGTTTGTCTACAGGGGGCACAAAACTCTCCTAGAGAAAGGAGACTTAGGCCACAGTCCACCGCGCTGGATCATTGCGAATGGGCAGACGTTGTGAGAATTTTATTTTTTAACTTGGCTTAACACAGCCAAGACTGCGTCAATATCCCTTCCGGAGAAGCACGGAAAGATGTGCAAATAGGTGGTCATTCATTCAATGCCCGACCACCTTCGAAGTTGCTTAAATTTTCATACATTTTTCGATAAGCACATGTAACTGGGCCGCTCCACAATGCAAAATAAATAATTAAAAAAGTATTTATGGGCTTTACACACACCTAGTCCCAAAGTAGGCAAAGGCTTGTAATATGGATACCAGATAGAACCGATACAAATACTTAGACTCAGCTGACACCCAAGCACAATTTGTTCGCACTTTGAATGTTTGTCTTGTGCGGGAAGCAACCTAAGATATCAATAAAAAATGGCATGCCGAGACCTACGAGTTAACACACGTTAACTTTACTTTTTGATCCCTCAGTATGATTAGATGTTTAAAAGTACGGCTTCTCGCGAATGCTCTCGCGAGTTATAGGCTGCCATGACCGCGCTTACCATCATAGTGGCAGCTGTACAACGGCAATTTCGCCTTTGGGGCAAAACAATATTTTTGAGCCGCAGTTCCTCAAAATATTTCCATTATGGGGGGTTATGGTATCATCAATTTTTTTGTATGGGTATAAATTTTTTTTTTCAGAAACCCATCGTGTGGGTTATCAAATGAAAGGGCTTGATGAGCCGGTTCTAAAAATATACCACACTATTACCTTTGGTCTACTTTGTTTCTTAAAATCCAAAAAGTATTTTCAAAACATACCAAGTTTGGGCCCCTCCAGGTAGAAGGCGGCTCAGTATTTTTCTGTAATATATACTTTAAATAATAGTTTATATCATTTTTAACCCCCTAAAAGCAATTTGGAAAATATTAAAATTAAGTTTTTTTTTTGAATTTTTGAATATTGCAATGTGAGACGGTTCCTTAAAGATCTTTATGAGACTTATGTGAACTGTACTGTACCCGGCTGCTTCTGTTTACTGGTGTTATTTAAGTGTATTTATATTATAATAACGTTGCGTATTCTGTTAACATACCAGTGTCTGTTATTAGTGGCGAACGCAGTTTTTTTAAACTAAAATTGATAAAAACGTACTTGCAGTCTACAATGTCTTAAACAAGATTATTGAGTTTGACCATACAATTGTCCGTTTAAAATCAAATTTTAGAAAGTCTATTACAGACGAACGTATGGTACTAAAATAAAAATAAGTTTAATATTTCAAGATTTAAAAAAAAAAAACGGCGCCAAATGAATAACTCGACCCTGCAGCGCATAGATGATGTTGTTAAGGCCGGCCCTGGGTATACACTATCTATTACTAAAAGTTAAGACCACTTTGCAATGAAAGTCTTACCTACAGAAAGATAAGCCCAGAATGCCACTTGTAGAAGACTATTGCACCCCTATCATCCATATAGATATGACGAGAATACGATTCGCGACGCCTCACAGTGCGCTTCATATAAATTAAATTCTTACTTTTTTGGACACTTACACCACCACCAAATTTTGAAGACGTGTTCTAGAAATAAATATCTGGGTCTGCAGTGTACTAGTTTTCTATTAAATTGTATACGTTAAAAGTTATACAGGATTCTAGTCATTCAATGTTCATAAAAAAGATTTTAAGTTTATTAGGCATCATGTCTACATACAGAGTACTTCATAGACAAATTCATCCGTATGAAGCACGCTACGAGGCGCTACGTAAAAGGCACTTTTCAACTGTCATATAGCAATGCAAAAGAAGTGCTAACTACTGTGATGTATTTTCTACTTTTTAGTTTATTTTTTGTAAGCATGATTTTAAAATATTTTTTTGGATATTTTTATATTTTATACTTTTTAGTATTGATAGGTATAACATGTTCAAGCATTTGAGAATTTTGTGAACTAAATTTCCATACAAAATGAAAAGTTTCAAGATGGCGGTAAATATTGATAAGCATTGTAAAAAAACATAGTATCAATGATAAAAAGTTTTATGTATTTATTACATAACTACAAACTTAATAAATTGTATTGTTCATAATAAACATCAGGCAAGAGAGCAATTAAATTAATTATAATAAAAAAAACTAATTAACAGTGTCAATATAACTAATTTTTAATTAAAATGCATATTTTAAATACTGTAAATATTAACCAAATATACAATAAAAATATAAGTGAATCTAACTAAATGACTATCAAATTATTCACATAAAATGTAATGCACTAACAATTACCTAAAATTATTAAAAATAAGTATAGCGTCTTCATCGGTCCCGCTCGCACTTCTAGCGTCGGCGAGGCGCGAGAAAGAGACTGCACATAGTCGGGCAGGCAATGACGGGTCGCGGTACACTAGCTTGCCGGTTCGACTACTGTATCCCACCAGTAGAATATAATGCCCAGTATATCCCCCACCGAAACATCGTCTGAAAAGTAAGTTACACATGCTTTAAACTAAATAAATGTTGTTTTTAATATATGCCGTCCCTCTGTACCCGGCGAAAGTTGGTTTTTACCTATAGTGCCCGAGTCCGGCTCGCACTTGACATATCGAGAAAAACTATCCTATCTTTTAAGTTGGATCAAATAACAGATATTTACGAAGTTTGATCAAAATCGGTTCAGTAGTTTAGGAGTCCATTGAGGACAAACATTGTGACACGAGATTTATATATTATAGATAGATTGTATCCAATAATAAATAATGTAAATCCATTGTACAGTGGGTTAACTCGGCCGTTTAACGGTGAGATGGGGTATGAAAAAGCGAACGGCGTGGCGTCCCCCTTCCACCTAATCTAGGGCATACGACCGAAAATCTCTGCACGTGTGAAGTCGAGCTCTGACGAACATCAGGGGGCACGTGTACACAAAATTCAAGCATGCGGCGTAAAAAATTACCTATGTATTTTTTTACGTAATAAGATATGACACAAGGTGCATTCTACGGCTGGCTGCACATTACCAGAAAATTTTGTAACAGAAAAATCTTAACATCACCTATACATATATTCTGTACTAAGCTTGCATGTTTTATGGCATTTCTTTTCTAGCAAACTTTTGGTTTTTGGTTTGACAAGTTAATTCTAAAAATTCGTTTTTAAAATATAACCGATTTACTATCGCAATCTGAAACTTACTAGAAAAAGTGCGCCTAATGTTTTTAGTCCAAACATTTTAAGTTTTCCAAACACATTTGAAATCTATACTCCCACTGGGTAATATTTAGAGTAGGATGTAATATCTGGCTTACCTAAACTCAGCCTTTAACTTGTTGTGTTTGCATAGATCGCACACCAGCAGCCCTGCATCCACCAGCACAATCACTGGCCCGTGCTGAGATAGATGTGTCACCAACTGTTCTGTGTTCAGCATACCCTCAATTACTTCCACTCCCATTGAAGATGCCTCATCAAACTTTTTTTGTACACGAACTTTATCCTTTAACAAACAAGTTTCACTAATTGCATGTCAACATATTATATATGTGATAGTTTTTCAGTTACTTGTCTACACAGGTCTACATATAGCATATTGGGGATATTTTAGGACTATTTTATTTGCAAGCATTAAACACATCACAATATATCTGTTGCTATGTCCAAATATTTTTATATAAGTGGGTTTCAGAGAACACTTTGGAATCGTCAATAAAACAGTTTACAATGTTGTACGTACAAATGTTAATTTCTACCGAGAAGAGACAACATGAAACTCAATAGTTACATTAAAAAAAACTTTATCTATAAGAATACTTTATAAATAGACTAAGAAACACAATTTTAAAACGCTTTACAATGTAAATAATTTCATAAAGCTATAAATAAAATAAAACCATAAATTATATTGCAATGGACCCATTTAAATGCTATGCAATTCAAGTAAACCGGCCAAGTGCGAGTCGGACTCGGACATAAAAACGGCAAAAAAATCACGTTTTTTGTATGGGAGCCCCACTTAAATATTGGTTTTATTTTAATTTAATTATTTCTTTTTAAAGTGAATATATAACTATATATTCTGTAAATATATTAAACGTCTACCTGTTGCCGTTATCAATATCGAGCAAAAACGAGCAAAAAAAATCATGTTTGTTGTATGGGAGCCCCCTCAGATATTTATTTTATTCTGTTTTTTAGTATTTGATGTTATAGCGGCAACAGAAATAAATCTTGTGAAAATTTAAACTGTCTAACTTTCACGGTTCTTGAGATACAGCCTAGTGACTGACTGACAGACAGCGAAGTCTTAGTAATAGGGTCCCGATTTTTACCCTACCCTAAAATCGTACGGCAGCAGGCCAGGCCTTCTTGACAAGCAAGACCATAGGTAAAACTGTAGTTACCTAATTTCAATAGGAGAGGACACTTCTATAATAATACATTACCTTGTTAATAATCCTGTTGTAATAGTTAACCCTGTGGTAGTCATCATTTACACCGAGCAACGTTGTATACATACAATGTCTAATCCCATACCTATGCAAACAGAAATACGTATTATTGTATTGTTATTTTGGGATATACGATGGCAAAAATTAAGGGTATCTTAAGATCTAACATTGTAGTGGTATTATTGAGAGATATGTTTATTTTATACTAGCTTTTGCCCGCGGCTCCGCCCGCCCTAAATAAGTTTAAGTTAATTTTAACTAAAGAAGTTTGTTATAGAAAGCTATGGCTGCAGCTATGGTTCGTTTGTGCAATTTCAAATTTTCCGGGATGAAAAATAGCCTATGTCCTATTCCAGGACCTAACCTATATGTGTGCCAAGTTTCATCACAATCAATCCAGTGGTTGAAGTATGATTGAATTACAAACAACTAAACATCCAAACTTTCGCATTTATAATATTAATGGAATAGCTAATTAAAAGGAGTAATTAAAGATAACTAAAATTTATGAATTTTGCCAGCGGTTCCATGTTTTGGTTATCGACGTAGGATTCTTACGTCAACTCCTTAATTATACCGACAAAGCTTGCTATAGCAAGCTATAGTTCGTTTAAAGTTATTACCGCGGGAACTTTTGAATTTTTTGGGATAAAAAAAATTGTGTGTCCTATATATCGGCATATCCTATGTCCTTCTCCGAGACTAAAAGTATCTCCATACCTAATTTCATCTAAATCGGACCATGTATGAGTGACTTATGAAGTAACAAACAGACAGATAGACACAGGTCCGATCTAAGGGGGGCAAGCCGGAAAAATACCCAGAGCGGCAAAAATGGAGGGCGGCAAAATTGAGGGCGCCGGACGGTTTCACAGAGTTCACAATTTTCTCTTTAGGAGAGAAAAATCATATATAAATTACCATACTTAGCACCTCTACAAAAAAGTATTTCTTAAAGTTTTTTCTACAAATAATGCTACTATAGTGGCTATAAATCTTTAGACGGACCATCACAATCACACTGCTATTGTTTAAATCTGTACAATTTATCAATTAACATTTATTATGAATTTCATACTAATTAGTTAGTGTTTTGTAAGACAGTGTCATTTAATTATATCCGAAACTATGGCATCTATTCTAAAAAAAACCGGACAAGAGCTAGTCAAACTCGCGCACAATGGTTTCTTCTGTACCAACACAGGAATCACGAACACGACTCGCACTTGACCGGTTTTATTATTTGTTGTTTTACTACTAAACTGTAAGTATAGTTTACACTGTAATTGTTCAAAATCAAATCTTTTTATTTATTCAGGAGAAGTAAAACAAGAATTTGCTTTACAAACTAATTATTATACCGTTTTATTGCCAGAACTTAAAAGTTTCTAAGTTTTAATTGATTGTATTTAGATATTACCATTTTATAATAAAGTAAAATCAACAATAACATGTTTCTAGTTTGGAAAACCTCTTAAATTTTTAGTTTTAGCTTTTTTTTTTAACAATATAACACAAAAAAAATTCAGACTTTTGCTTACTTCGAGCCCTTTAAAGGTCAGAGGAGGCTTGCTTATCGTTTGGACTATATTTGACGGATATAATTGGCAGCTTATCAGCTAAGTACTAGACTCTCTTTCCTACCATCTCTAGTGGCGCCGCCGTACGAAATACGTGTCTGCTAAGTGACAGCTGTCTTTGAAGCGTCTTTCTAAGCTAATTTCGACTTGTAGTAAAACGTATGAATAAGAATGGATTTTACCCCTCCCTCCTCTTGACTAGATGAATAGATTTAAACTCGCATCCCCTTACGTAATGAATGAACGGTTTCCCAGTTTTTTGACCAAAATTTGCCCAAAGCTGGTTAAATAATAAAAAGAAAGGTTTGTCTACATTAGGGGCGGCAGTAGTACCTAAATATCTCCGAAACCTGACGCGACTACATTAGAGGTATTAGTAGTTAATTTTATCTATAAATATCTTTGAAAACTGACGCCTTAGGGAATTATGCTATAACATTTTTTGTCTGTATAAGTGTACCCTATGTAAATACATTAAATGCCGTATATAACTTTTATTGTGAACAGCTATTTAAAAAAAATTAAAATGCCGGCTGCTGTTAGTTCCAATATCATCAATGCCTGTTATTCAAAACCGTTCAGCCGTTAATGCGTGATTGAGTATCTAATCATCTTCACTAACCTTTATATTTATGGTAAATCTCATGGAAGAAATATAACTCATCACCTCAGCCGGAAGCCGTCTACGATTGAACGCGGCCTGAACTCCTCATATGACTCCAAAATGGCCAATCTTCAGCCTCATAGCTGTCCGTGTGTCTAACCAAGTCTGTAATTGCGATAGACGGCTGTATCGAACTTGAATCCTATAGTTGAATCCGCTGTTGAACTGAATGCATAGGCAGGTCCTTTAGTGTGAAACTTAAAATTATTATAAAAGTGAACAGATATTATAAGAAACTCGTAACCGTAGCCTATGGAAACTTGTAACACTGGGAGCATTAAAAATATAATCACTCCCTTCCCTTATTAAATAACACCAAAAGAAAAAAGTTGTTGAGAGCTTGCACGGCTTTTTGCTAGTCTAACTAAGTTACCAGGTAGCCAAGACGAAGCGTTAGTAAATCTAACGCTCCGTCTTGCCGGTCCGTTGTCGCCACGCGATTCTACTACCCGACCTTTCTTCCCTATATCGGTTATTAGCTTGACACGAACAATCACCCACTAAGGTGGCAAACAAGTTTATGGCCCACCTTTTATTAAAAGGCTAGGGTATTACTCGCGTGTTGCCAATCCTTTAAAAATCTAATTACTCCCTTCTTAAAGAACCTCGAAAGAAGAAAGTTTTTGAAAGCACAACTAAATTTACAATCAACCTGATTCGTAAATACCTAAGGTGCAAGATTGAGAGGTAAGCCTATTACTGTTTCAATCACTCTAGTCATACACACACAAGCTTCTTCTAGTTACCTCTTCAGCAAATAGGATAAGTCTATAGTCCATGTGGACTGTCCAAAACCTTCTTCTTGGCAGACCATGTCGAAGTTCTTCAGGAACTCTTCATGTTTCTCTTTAGACAGCACCATCAGGACGCATGCTAGTCCACAGTCCCAGTTGTAACATTGCCTATAGTGCTGTACTTCATGTTCCACATACCCTGGTGGTACTTTCTCAGTCACTGAACAAATAAAAAGTAATATTTAAAAAAAAATTGGTTGACACTATCAGGAAAGTCCATTTTATTAGAGTAATAATAATAATAGCCTTTATTTCCATTACATATACACAAGAGCATTTTTTTTTGTAGGAATAGGTAGGTAATATAAAAAATTCTTCAAATTAAAAAAACTACTTAATAATTTGACTGACAATAAATACATAAAATTTGTGTATTAAAATATTTGTAAATAATAATATAAAGATACTAATTTTTTTTAGAGTACCTACTACCAAATGGAGAAATGAGGCGATATACTCTTACGGAGCTACTGTCTGGTGGCCAAGGACAATGCTAAAGCAACTGATCGATAATGTCATCTTGCTCTTGACAGAAGAAAAAAGATAATTATGGAAAGTATACTCATTGACCAGTACCAAAGAGGACTATGAAAAGTATAGAGCAATTAATAATAGGTGTGTGGCTGAATGCAGAAGGAAACGGGCAAAGTTCGAAGCAAATATACTTAGTAAAGGTGAAAAAGGGTTCTTTTCACACATAAGAAGAGCAACTACAACAAAAGTTGGCATTCCACCAGCGATCAATGATACCCAAGTTAATCTGGTTACTGAGCCTGCTGATATAGCCGAGACTTTTTCCATTGAAATCCAAAAAGCGTACTCTCAGGAACCTGATCTCACGGTCAATCCAGTGATTGAAAACCTAGCATGTTTGGAAAACTCTATGACTGACATCTTATTCACAAATGATATTGTTTACAAAGTACTTAGAGAACTTGATAGTGGATCATCTTCTGGTCCTGATAATATTCCTAGCTGTATTTTGAAAAAAGACCCTACCATATTTTTAACTATATTATGTGAACTCATGAAACTATCCTTTGAAACAGCCAAACTACCTCAAGATCTGAAGCATGCAGTAGTGACACCAGTGTATAAGAGTGGTGACAGGGCAGATCCATCTAAATCCAGACCTATTAGCCTAACAAGCATTATTTGTAAATGCATGGAGAGAATACTAGATTAACTAAAATTGTTCCTCAATAGAGAAAATATAATATCGATTCATTATTATTATTATTTTCGCTTTGTGGCCTTTATTGTGCTTTAAAGGCACAGTATTTCGCCAATGTCAACGTGGTGAGAGAATCACTGTATATAATTGATCGGTTTCTTAAATTATCTAAGACCAGAATTGTTTTCTTCTAAATTGAGGTTCTATATTTATTGCCACCACCTAAAACAAAGGATCCACGTCACACACACACAACAACAATTGGAAAAGGGCATATATTAGGGGAGAGACAAATATATATTCATAAACAACTTACTACTACAGTTTAATGTTAAATGTTTTGATATATTTTGTTAGGAGATGTATAAATGGCGTATTTACAAGGGATAACAAGAATTGCATATTTACAGGGCGTGGGATTTTGGTTGGAAGGATATCATACAAAGAAACTTGGATCATTCATCAACATGGCTTTTTGCAAATGCGTTAACAGTTACAAATCTCATATCCTCTGTTTATTTCTGGACCATGGAGATGAACCATAAAAATTCAGTTGATGTTATTTATCTTGATTTTGAATGGGCTTTTGACAAAGTACCTCACCAAAGATTATTATTAAAGCTAGAGCATTTCGGCATCAGGGGCAATCTTTTGAACTGGATTAAGGAATACCTTACACAACACACATTCCAAGTACGAGTTGGAGAAACGTTATCACGGACAAGAGAAGTTCTCAGTGGAGTCCCACAGAGAAGTGTGCTTGCTCCAACGTTATTTAGCATTTTTGTCACTGATTTTTTGCTAAAATCTTCAGCCAACTTCTTTGCAGACAATGGTAAATTTTTTGGTAACCCACTGGTACAATCAGGACAATTACAGAATGACATTGATCGTTTACATGAATGGTCTCAACAGTGGATAATTAGGGACACCTAGGGAACAACAATCCACGTCAAACATACTGGCTTGATGGTGCACCGATTTTTGCTGTAAACTCACAGAAAGATTTGGGGATATTAATTACTAGCAATTTAAAATGGGCAAATCATTTAAGTGCACTAGTGAAAAAAGTCTTTCCTTTATGTGATACAGAGATCCTTTCAGTTCATCAACATAGCAACTTTTATAAAAATATACAAGACATACGTAAGACCTTTGCTTGAGTATGCGTTTCAGGTATGGAGTCCATATTTTGTAAAGGACATCACTCTTTTAGAAAGTGTTCAAAGGAAGGCTACTAAAATAACATTTGGACTAAAAAGAAAATCATTTGAGGAGAGGCTATAATACTAAAGCTGCCAACTTTACAAGATCGGCGTATGAGGGGTGATCTAATTGAGACATATAAAATCCTGACATGCAATTACAACCTACCTAACATACGTGACATGTTTGCCTTGAAGGATGCAAACTCTCATGGACACTCAAGTAGACACCATCTTACTATCACGCTCTTCATACAGAAACCAATATTGTACACCACTATCTTAGTAATCGTGTTGTGGAAACTTGGAACAGATTGCCGGCCAGTGTAGTTTCAGCCGATTCAGTCAACTCTTTTAAAAATGGACTAGACAAATGGTTTAAAGATTTCAAGTGTGTGGACTTACAAAAATGACATATTAAGTGAATAATATTTCTAGTGCAAAGGACTAAGTCATTTCCATCACTTTAGATAGATACACCAGCATCTCATGCTGCTCGTCTATAATTTTTAATAATAAGTTTGCAAAAATTCAAGCAAAGAAAATTATGTTACATACAATTACATTTGTTTTAAATCATAACAAAAATAATAATTTTTAGACAAATAAAAACGCCATTGCATCCCAACCAAACAAAGCTTGTACTATAGAAACCAGACAACTGATACAAAAACTTACACTCAGTTGGTCCTTAAATACTGTCATAGTTATTATAGTTTGTTAAATAACATAAAATGTGGTACTATCAAAAAAACATATTTCATGGCAAATATTTTAAGATGAAATACAATAAACTTTATACAAAATGCCCGCCAAAATTTGCCACACAGGCCTTGAGTCTTTGGGGCCAGCCATCGATCGCAGCACACCCCATATTCATATGAATTTCGGCCACTGCTTTTCTCAATGACTTCAGGCTCTCCAAATTGGTTTAGCACAGACTTTCTCCTCTAAAACCTGCCATATTTTATAATCCAAAGGATTAAGGTTTAGAAACAGCGTCTGAGGCAGGTCTTTTACAATACAATCCAAAACAGTGTCTTGGTAAACTATTGCACTGGTTTTGACTCCCTTTAAACAATAGTGAACTTCAGTTTGGCCAAAATACGAGACACCTAACCAAATCATTAATGACGATAGATAATGGCCATACTGGATTTGGAGAATGGCTTCACCAGCTTCTGCAGAACTTGTTACGGAGAGCGAAAACTAAGCACGTCCGGCGGGGGCAGAATCCCCCTTTTATTCATTACTAGCTTTTGGCCATCCACCCTAAATTCGGTTGTATCGGTGTAGGATTTCAACGGCAACCCCTCAATTATAGGAAAAAACCGATTCAGAAAGCTCAGCTCAAATTTAGTACTTACTTTTCCGAAGTTAGCTTGAGTTGCCAAAATTATTTATAAAAATTAAATATACACAACTCCATTAATTACAAACATTCCTTCCTTCCTTCCAACTCCTAAACAAACATTATTTTTAATTATTTTTTTTTTATTACTATGAAGGCATGGATACAAGTTCTTAGTGCTTCTCATGTGTTTCTTAGAAATGCTTTGATTGTCAAATTTTTGACTTGACCATTTCATTAATGTAAATATTACCTCTGTATTCCAGGAACCAAAATACAGAAGATATTTTTAGCAGATATCCAGAAGACCGAGTCTATTAGATCATTATCAGTTTTGTTACGGTTAGTCAGTTTAGTTAGTTTGTTTTTCGTATATTGGATCGTTTAACAATTCGTTCGGATTTACAGTAAATAAATAAATTTTACAAATCGTGACAGTCACGTCGTATGGTTAACCGGTCTTGTCTTATCGCATTGCTCGTCGGACATATGCATATATATGCATACGCTGTGTAGCTAATTAGGTAATTACCTTCATTTATTTTATTGTTGTAAAATAAATCGGAATAAAAATAAACTCGGATATTCTATTGTGGTTTATATTTGTAGTTATGGATTGTAAGATAACGTATTTATTGTGTAATGTTGTAGTCAGGGTTTTGTACACTGTAGTTGGGTTTTTTTTGGGGTTTATACTTTACGCTATCAAATATATCAAACACAGTCGATTGTTTGTGTTTCTGGTTTAGTTATTGTTTTTTTTTGTTTGTATGTTAATTTAGTTATAAAAAATTACGTCATCGGTCAAGGAGCTCAGGGCTATCTTAATGAATTTAGTAAGATGGTTCTCGTCCGCCATAGGATTGGTTAAACGGGAGGATCGGATTCTTGCATTGAAGCAAAGAGCTGCACAGTTTCCGACAAGAGTTAATGAACTGGATCAGGCATACCAGGGTCTCTTATCATTAACGGATGACGAAACCATGCTAAAGGCGGCAAATTCGGATTATGATTTTTGTATGTCAGTAGTGGACGAGGTTAACGAGGCTGTGTTGAAATTAGAGATCGGCCCGCAGCCGGCAAGTAGAAAGGAGGTTTCGGACCACAAATGCAACGAAAGGTTGTCAACCTTGGATATTCCTTATTTTAGCGGATCATTGGATAAGTGGACTAATTTCATCACACTTTTTGATAGCATTGTGCACCGATGGACTGACTTATCTGACTCACAAAAATTAAGTTACCTTTTGACGTCGATCAGCCTCTCTGTTTAGAGAAACATTTGGAAATCACCGATTTCAATTATAATATAGCCAGGGAGTTATTAGTGAAGCGGTACCAAAATAACCGTCGCATTGCGGATACACATGTAGCTGCCATTTTAGGTATTCCTCAATTGTCTTCGGTTAACCAGCTGCGGTCTAAAATTCCCTGTAACCGAGTGGTCATTTTGATTGTTACACATTGTTTTAAACAAATTGCTCAATGACATCAGGGCTCGTCTCGAACAATTGCACGGAGGTGACTCGCCGTCACATATACCTACTTTTGACACTTTAGTGTCATTTTTGGAGGACCAGAGTAGGAAGCTGGAGAATTTACCCGCCGAGCCACAATCGGTCCCCGTCACGATTTTTGGCATGGTCAATAACCTCGTCCCAGGACATCACGAGGTACCGGGTCGTTTCGGCCCCCCAGAATTTTGACAGTTGAACAGACTGAACCGTGTGGGGTTTGTTACGAACCGGGACACACCATTCGGGATTGCCACCACCCGAAAACGATTTCTGACCCGTAGGCTAGGCCTTTGTTTTTATTGTGTGGGGGAGCACCTAGCCAAGGACTGTCGACAGCCGTGACCTTGTACAGAGTGTGGTGGGGGTCATCCCATGTATGCTAATCCGAGGATGGTCCTCGGATGACTCATGCAGGTGTGTCTACGCCTCGCACGGGCGGGGGTTCGTCGCCACCGAATTGAACCCAATCGCCCCCGTCCCCAGTGCGACATCGACATTCCCAGCATTAAGACTTTATCGTGGTATATAGACGGCCGTCACGGCCGAGAATTCTGGAAATATGGATCTGCTCTGCTAATGATTTAACGATTAGATTTGGCATTGTTTAAGAACGGTAAAGAGCGAGGAACTAACCAAAGACAATCGCCATTTCTTCTTCACGGACCAGAATAGAATAGTGTAGAATTTAAGCCAAGCGTACTATTGGTGTCTTAACAGGTCTATCATTTTCCATGCCATACCTATGCAGTAACTTCTTAGTATAAGACTTTTCATGGATCTGCACACCCGCTCCTCTCGTTTCTATTTCTATACTCAAGAAATATGAATCTAATTTAGTCGTGATCATAAATTTGCTCTGTAGCTCCTGTAAAAACTCATCTACTAGCTTTTGGCGAAGTATCTGGGGTGTACAAAGTAGATCAACACGCGCCAAACGGTAAGCTTCGTTGCGGTGAGGCGGTGCAGTGGGGAAGCGGGCGTCGTCCACCGCACAGATCACAATCGATGGGTTCCTAATCGTAGTTGGTGGTTGGCGCGGCGGCGGCAGTCATGCGCACAGGTCGTGCAGATTTTATTTATAAAATTTAAAAGGCACAACGTGCAGTGCCTATGTGTTCAAACAATACATATCGTTGCTATACAGGTATTATTGGTTACGTACTACATCTTTCCTGAGATTTATTTCAAGGTTTTTTTGTGAGTACAATTTAAAGATTCTCTATTCTCTAAAAAATCTTCTTCGTTAGCGTCACTTTCATTAATTTCCTCGTTTATTTTAACCGCCCGTTCAGAAGTACAACTTGTCACATCATTAAATATTTTGTCATTGTTGACAGTATTATCATCTTTTTCATCTCTGTTTACAGTGATACTTCTCTTATAACCAATTTCTGTTCTTTTTCCTGAGCAAGATGACCCTGTCATCTACTTTAAAAAAAGTTCAAATTGATATTGTTTTCAATAGGAACTTCCTCCACTTCATTTTCCCGATAAACTCTTTTCAAGTTCCATATCTGAAGTATATTTAATTCTGCTTGTCATGTCTAATGGATTTTCATTGAATATGAAATCTTTGGAACATTCCTATCAATAAGTATACTTATACCGTTATTTGTAACCATCGTCATTGTCATATCCCACCAAGACCTTTCTTCCTTTTCTGCTTCGGTATGTTTGCATAACAGCCACCTATTTTTTTACCAAATCATAGTTCATGTGGTAATTTATTTTGGAATAATGTAAAACCTGTCCGATTGATTCCGAACATTGATCTAGCCAACTCTATAATAGTTCCGCTGTGCCGTTCAACTAACACGTTCTGCTCCTGCGTATAATGCATAGTAAGTCTTTGAGCTATTCTATCCTTATTCAAAATTGTTCATACCCTTTCATTGTCGAATTCATCACCACCGTCGCTTTGTGGCTCCTTGACCGTATGTCAAGCAACCTTTGCTTCTGCCAGTATTTTCTCCAATTTAACAAATACTAGTAACTTTTCTTTCAAAAGATATACAAAGCGATACTTTTTATACTAAAATATTGATTTTGAATTAGAGTAAGTAAAGTATTCACAGCCGTACATGCTGATGTATGCGCTGACGTGGCTTTGTAGCTTATTCCGAAATTCCACATTTCATTTTGAGCCTTCCCAAAAATGCAGCGTTTACCATTCTCCGTAGTTTTAATGCCTAGTTCCTACTGGGGTACGGCACTTCAGCAGTGTTACTAAGACCTGTAAAGATTTATAAAAAAAAAGAGCTTAAGGAGTGTGCTCTTGAGTTATGTTCTGAGCTCACGCGCCTCTTCGCGCTTTCCTACCACTCTAGATAATTTTCGTCTTTATGGAAGACTGCAAATGTACACCCGGTGCCCAAAAAGGGCGATAAATCAGATCCATTGAATTACAGGCCTATCGCTATTACCTCTCTCCTCTCCAAGGTGATGGAGCGTGTGATCAACACACAGCTTCTAAGATACCTAAAAGAACACGATCTAGTCAGTGACCGTCAATATGGCTTTCGCCACGGTCGCTCCACTGGTGACCTTTTAGTGTATCTCACACACCGATGAGCACTAGCCATTGAGAGTCAGGGGGAGGCATTGGCATATAGCCTGACCATAGCGAAGGTATTCGATCGGGTCTGGCACCGGGATCTTCTATCGAAGTAGCCATCTTTCGGAGTGCCTGCGGGATTGTGCAAATGAGTGGCTAGCTTTTTGTCCGACAGACGCATACGAACCGTAGTTGACGGTAGTTGCTCGGATAGCATGGACATTAATGCTGGTGTCCAGCAAGGCTCTGTGCTGTCTCCTACGCTGTTTCTACTGCGTATCAATAACATATTGGACATCAACAACATGCATTGCTATGCAGATGACAGTACTGGAGACGCTTATTACACGGGTCGTGCAAACATCCCTCGTTCCGTTGTGGAGGAAAACCTCGGAGAACTTATGTCTCAAATCGAGACCTCACTGTCCAAGGGCTCTAACTGGGGACAGGTAAACTTGGTCCGATTCAGCCCTACAAAAACACAAGTCTGTGCGTTGGCCAGCTTGGCCCTTTTAACTCGGTTCAACGACGGGCTGTGAGATTTGTCGACAAGCCCAAACTCACTTGCCGTATCGAACCCTTAAGTCTTAGGAGAGACATTGTCTCCCTGTGTGTGTTCTACCGCATGTACAATGGGATGTGTTCTGAGGAATTGTTCGAAATGATGCGATTGACGGCTACTTTCTACCATCGCACTGCTCGCCATTGGCAGGGAATTCAGTCTCACACTTTAGAACCGAAATGGACGCTTACAGTGCAGTTTCAGAAAAACTTCCTCCAGCGAACGCTTGGGTTGTGGAAATAGCTCTCTGCCAAGGTTTTCTCTAAGGAGTTACAGTATGGGGTTCTTCAGGAAAGAAGTTATTGGATGTTTGAAGGGTCGGCAACGCTACCCCTGGTATTACAAGCGTCCATAGGCCACGGTGACCACTTACTGTCAGGTGGAACGTGTGCTTGTTTGCCACCTTAGTGATATAAAAAATGAAAAAAAGACATATAGGATGAATTGAAAACAATGAGTAAGTAATAGCCAGCGAAATTGTGAAAATTTTTATTAAAGCTCTGACAAATGATAATTTTGGGCGTCATGTTTATATCGGGTTATATGGATCGGATTTCCAACAGCCTTCCAGAACTTCTGAAGAAGCCTGGACAAATAAAAAAAAATGTAAAGTGGTTGTTTCTTAAGAATTATAGTCTCTGTGGTTTCTAATGCTTGTTTGTATTTGAAATGGCTTTACGAAAAGTGGTTGTGCCTTTAACTAAAACTAAGTACAGGAACCACTTATGCAAGATTCGCTTCTTTAATGCTGCTCAGCAGCAGCCAAACGAAATTCATGGTCAAAATAGCAATCAAACTCATTTTGGATTTCAAACCGTAAGCGAAGATGAAAAGTGGAAAAAAGGTTAACAATAGTTCGCATCAAGATTCTGAATGTTGTAAAATCCTGAATGGAACGAAGCTCGAATCATAATTCGGTTAGGTGAGGGGCGCTAAGGAAAAAAGTTTTATTGGTCTGCAAGGAAACAAAAAACCCGATTATTTTTTTTGTCTTTTTTTCTTAGCGTCCCCTTTTGTACACCCCAACCGATTTATTTCCTTGCATTCCCTTTAGTTACTGGTAAAGTTGCACTCTAGGGACTTTCGTCAAAAATGGGGGATTTTTTTTTACAATAAATAGCTAGTTTGGGGCCTACAAATCAATAAAACAATTTTTTTTTTATCAATATATAGATAACCACTTCGCTTCGCTTTCCTCCTGCCTTAACCGGTAAAAATATACAATATCCCCCACGTATTTAAGGGTTGAAAGTGATGGGGGGAGGGGGGAGGAAGTAGCCCAGAAAAGGAGGGGGCTCAAAATAACCTCAAAATGTAGGAACCAACTTCTATCAGACTGTTGAATTAATTGATATCCAATTATCCCTGCGTAATTTAGGGTTGATAGTGAGGGGGGAAGAGATACGTACCCCCGAAAACTAGAGGGCCCGGAACCCCCCCTTTTTTATAAATTTAACCTCAAAATGTAGAAACCAACTTTCTTTAGACTATTAAATGGTTAATTAATATACAATTTCCCCTGCGTATTTAAGGGTTGACAAAATTAGCCCCCTTGCCTCCGCAAACTCAATGCATTGAGCTTCTGTGCCCAACTGAGAGAAAATCATTCTCCAGTTCCACATAGATCTGAAACAGCAAAAAGTAAGTTATTAGTTTTAAACTAAGATGAACTATGACAAATGACTGCTTTTGTGGTTCAGTTGGTAGTGCTCCTGCCTACTGAACCGAGGGGTGTGGGTTTGATTCCAGCCCAAACAAACACGGGTAGAAATAAAAAACAAATAACCACAAACATTAAGGCAGGAGTGCAGCGAAGCAAGCTTCTAACCTAACTCGACTGTCGTTGGGGTGCCCTAACAAGATTTCTGGGTAGAAATTAAAAAAAATACCACGAACATTAAGGGAGGAGCTTGCTTCGCTACGCTCCTGCCTTAACCTTCTAACCTAACTCGACTGTCGTTGGGGTGCCCTAACAAGATTTCTGGGTAGAAATAAAAAAAATAACCTCGAACGTTATGGCAGGAGCGTAGCGAAGCAAGCTAACTCGACTGTCGTTGGGGTGCCCTAACAAGATTTCTGGGTAGAAATTAACCAAAGTGACTAGCCCAAAAGTTTAAAAAAGTAACTTACCTCAATTCATCCACATATAGATTGGTACATCTCCCAGATGAACCCGAAGTCCTCCCCTGATCTTCTTTTTCCAAGAAAGAAGGCATAAATGTGTTAGCCATGCAACTAGGACCAGCTCCTCCACTAGGACGAGCACTAGAATCAGCCGCTGGGGCAGAAGACGAGGATGCGAGCTCAAGTGGCTCATTAGAGTCCAACACTTGCACTCGTGAAACGTTAAGTCACAAGCTGCTCACTCGAGTCTATCACTTGCACACGACACGTAGGCACTGAAGAGGAGACCGTAACAAGCGGCTCAATTGAGTCCAACACTTGCACTACACTCAACTCTGCAGGCGATGCTGCAGAACTCGACCCCATGGTAGTCACACAATTTGTTTTCGACAGGAGTACGTAAAAACGATCTCAACTAAACAAAATGGAGGCGTTTTGAGTATTGTTTTACCAAACGCGCGCTATGTTTACTGGTCAATGCATTTAATGTGGTAATTGCGTTTAATGTGGTAATTGCGTAAAAAAACGCGACTAAAAACTAGCATCGCATCACTTATAAAAAACAAAAGCAAAAATTTTACTGTAGTAAAATACCTATATAATTTCAATATGCATTTTTCAACAAAAATTAAACCTTATTTTGCCCTATGAGCAAAAAAAAAAGCCGTAGGGATTTCATACTTCCGCCTGATGTAGTCAGACCAAAAAAAAATTTGCAATTTTGCAATTAATTATCAATTTTCATAATTTTATTTCTGAAAAACTACATAATTCCGGGCTCTGAAACTTCGCACAGTTAATATTGAAAACTAAATACTTTTACCTATTTTTGTCGCAAGTTCCTAAGGTCATTTTTGTTTACATGAATTGCAAACAGATTCTGAGTCCAGTTTAGTTCACTTATCGCACAAGGAATAAAGAGCTTTTTATTAATCCATGTAAATATTTATGTCGGTTTTCAGGTATCCATATCCAAGACTTTTGTCTTGCTTTGTTTGGAACCGGATGGCAGTGTGATTTGTCCAAAACATCTAAATCAATATATTACATTCTTGAGAACATGCATGTATAGGCACTGCACTATCCTTATTAAGAAATTGTTTAATTTTTCAGTACATGAAGTTTTTGAGACTGTTGCTGATAAATATGATGTGATGAATGATGCAATGTCCCTTGGCATACACAGGTTATGGAAAGATAGTTTCATTCATAGATTGGCACCAACACATGGCACCAAACTTCTAGATGTGGCTGGTGGCACAGGTAATGTACCTTGAACATATGATTTCAAATGGAAATTGCTTCACACATAAAATACCTTTTTTTCAGATAAATTATTTCAATGATCACATATATAGTAATAGGTATTAATGGTTTACAATATTGTGTTCTACAGAATATTAGTCAGTTACATCTAATATTTATTATATATATATAATCTGCCGAACCTGCGACTTGTAAAGCAGCAACCTCTGCCCGACGTGATGTACTGCCTCGCTCTGTTGAGTACACCTAGTTTTTTGGACGCCAGCTTCACCTTATCTTGTAAATGATCTCGGAACTGAAAATCGCTGGAGATGTCGACACCAAGGATCCCAATGCTCTTAGAGATGGAGAGGGGAGTGTCTGTAATTGTGGGACTACAGTGAATGGGGTTTTCTTAGTGGTGAACGCGCAGACTTGTGTCAACAATACAATGGTTTCTTGATCAGCAGCTGCTTGATATTATCTGTTAACATAGTCCAATTATAATGCCTTAGGTATCAATAACACAGTTAATTACTTAACCTCTAAGTTTATCAACTTTAGTTTAAGCTTTAAACTACTTAAAAAAATATTGTTTTACAATTATGTAGTTTGTGGCCGTGAAAACCCGATAATCTCTTGACCATAAGCTCCTGTTGAAAGGAGTTTCTGGTGGCTTTTAATTAAGAACTTTAAATATTTTTATACATTTAGTCCATGTTCCTTTATAATAAATTGTGTGAATCTTAAGTAGAGTATCAAAATGTTTTGTTCATGCAATATTTAACTTTTTAATTCAGAAGAACCTAATTAATTGATATTCTTAGGAGATATATCATTCAGATATATAAACTACTTGAAGAATCTTGGCCCTGTACCAGATGGGAAGCATAGCAATGTCACAATATGCGATATCAACCAGTCAATGCTGGATGTCGGGAAACTTAGAGCTCAAAAGTAAGTGCATTAAGTTCTTCTCATGCATTCTAAGGCTCAATTTGTTTAGGAGGTCCTATTTTTAATTTTCAAAAGACAAGTTTGCAATCAGTATTTTTAAAATATTTTTATAACAAAACTCTTATCTCAACCTTTTCTTGCCTTTGCCACACCCTGCTAAATCTAGGCCTGCCTGCCTAGCCTGCTAGGTGAAGGAGGCTTGGGCCCACCATGTTGGCCTAGTGCGAATTGGCGGATGTTTGTTGACTGTCTGGGTTTAAACCACCAATTACGTCATTATCTTTCTACATTACTTTTATAATAAGTTATGGGGTACTGCAACAACTTGCCTTGGGGTACGCACAATAACATGCACCTTGGTTTGTGACAAATTACACATCACAACAATCTTGATATACTAACAGTAAAGCAAGAAATCTACAAAAACAGAACTGTTAACCACCCCAATAGACTCGTAGAAAACATGCAAACTAAAAGGACTGTTCCCCAGGACATTTTACGACAATAAACAAGCAGCTGAGAGCTGAAACTAAATAGGATGCGGCACTGGCGGCATTCCTAGCATGTCATCTTCTCAAATATATACTGCTTTATGTCTTATCACAGAGACAGATTGCTGTAATCGTAAAGATATAAATTTCTTTTACAGACAAGGCATTACACCAGAGAAAACCGGTGTGAATATAGAGTGGCTGTGCGGAGATGCAGAAAACTTAAATCTCCCTGACGAGAGTTACACTGCCTACACCATAGCTTTTGGAATTAGGAACTGTACGCATGTTGATAAAGTTAGTACTATTTACCTCAGTCTAAAAATTCATGCAGTCGGCCATCAAAGAAATCTAGAGAGAACTACCTGCAATATGATCAGTGCTGGCCCAAGTGGAGCAGAAAGAGAAGGCCTAAGCCTTGGGTGGAAAGAGGAATCAGGGGATTGTTTGTTCTACATTAGTTTCATCAGTGAAATAATGTCATAATTCAACCATATTTTTTTTATATTAGGATTACTATAAAGACTTTGATGTAATTATTGCTTCACTGTGAGAAAGCAGGACTGTCGCTCCTCTGTTTTTTTATGAGGCATTTTATTGTAGGTATAAATAATACTGAAGTACTACTTGAAAAAAAATGGGAGTCTCAAAGAAAGATTATTTCTATGTATGTATTTATAATGTATTTCTTCATTTATGAAGTTTTGTGTATTTGTAAGGTTGACGTTCTAGGACAAGTCAGAAGAAGTAACAACAAAAAGGTTGTCAAAGCTATACTATAAAAACCACCTCTCTTCACTTATCCCCTAATCACAGACATTACATATGTTATTTGCTCATAATATTCACCTTGCACCGAGAGTTTCGTCTCAAACGTGTTTCGTGTTTTGTGAATGATGACAGGTATAGTCTTAACCCAAATTTAACTACAAGGCGACTTACCTTAGGTTGTATTGTTGTACCTACATGGATCATGCCTGTCTGTCCTAACATCCTCTAATGGGACCTTATGGAGCCCTAAATTATAACTTAAACTTTTGAGGACATAGAAAAGGGGACAAGACATTTTTAGAGTAGAAATGTAAATAACTTCCCTGGTATAGTTAGTCCGACAGTTTCCTGTTGTATCACTGTACGTGTAATGTTTATTATAACGCAATACTAATCTTCGAATTGTACGATTTCAAAAACACAACAAACACAACATTTAGTTCTTAGGTTATTTCTGCAAGCGATGACCTGACCATAGAGTAATGCCTTTAGGTTGCGGTCCGATTTTCCGTGCGTAAGGCGCACCTGATAGGAACGATACAAAACAATCCCCCACCTCAGGCAGATCAGGAATAAGATATGCAGGGGGATCGAAAATCCACTTAATCCACTTAAAACACAAAGGTGATGTTCTATGCCATCCAAGATGCCAATAGATCAGCAGTAAGTGGGGTGTCCCATGAGATTCCCTCCAGCCACTGCTTTTGTTAATGACAGTTGGACCAACGAACAACAGGAGCAAGACAACCCCAAGGGTCGAAGATCCGGGCTATGGTAGACAACACAGTGCGCTTAGTCCAGGTCTTGGGAGCTAAAAGAGTTTCCACCTGAAAGAAGAAACGATTCGCAATCGGTTGGTATTGTATTCCAAGAATTGCAACTGAATCAGGATTGTCGACATTCTGAAAGATCAGGAGAGTTGGATATGCATTTCCGAAGCTCATACCTGCCGGCATGGAGGATTCCAATTAGTTCATCGCGGAGAATCAGTGCCTCTTTAATCGTAGAGGCTTCCGTGCAGATATCGTGAATACGTTCCCTATCAGCAAGCTCTAACAGACCATAAGTATTAGTGTTCAACTCAAAGACGGTCATGGGTAACGCAGGATCTTCTCGCAAGAAGATCAATTGGTACCTGCGAACAAGTTATACATGTAGGTAGGTACAACAAAAAATACAAAGGCAAGCAATATGTACGTCGATAACCTCGCTCTGCCTACCAGAATTGTTTTGTCAATAATAACAAGTACAATTTAAACCCAAATTTAACGACAAAGCTACTTACTTCAGGTTGTATTGTTGTTAAATTTGGGTTAACACTGTCATCATTGACAAAACAATGCTAATCTCATAAGCGTACATAACAATTAGTTTTTAGGTTATTGCTGCGAGCGATGACCTGACCTAGAATAATGCCTCTAGGTTGCAGTCCGGTTTTCCGTGCGTAATCTGGTTAATTTGATCAGATCTGATAGCAACGGTACAAAACAGGGTGGAAGCCTATCGCTGCACCATGCACAAACCACACAAATTTTAAATAGGGAGGAGAACGAGAATTATTTAAAATCGTATAAAGAGAACAAAGAATTCTAACATATCTGCGTTCACGGAAAGGTAGCCAGTTAAGCTGAGTACGGTATTGGGAAATGTGGTCGAGTTTTCTTAGGTTGAAAGTAAATCTTATACAAGAATTGAGGAGACGATCAAGTTTGTTCAGATGATTTTGGGTTAGATCCAAATAATAAACATCAGCATAATCAATGATGGGAATGAATAGAGTTTGTACTAGCAAGATTTTGGTTTCAGATGGTAGAAAATGTTTTAATCGATAAAGCGATCGCAAAGCTTTGAACCATTTTCGACTAACTACAAAACTAACTAAAAAAAAAGTATTGTCTATATATAGAACCAGATTTTCATATGCAGTGTTTTCATAGTATATCTGTGATAAAGTACTAAAGTCAATGCTTATGAGTAACCTTGAGCCACCTACGATAATAGCTTGGCATTTGGACGGGTTCACACTATACAAATTGTAACTATTTGTTGCCCCAAACGGTAATCAAACCTCAGGACCTTCGACTTGGTGGTGAAGCGTACTACCGCTGCTCCACTCGTCGTTATTTACTGCTTTAATTTTTTTTCTTTTTCTTGCTTTTTAAGGCTCAATTTTGTCTCAAACTTTTGGCGGTTTTACATCGTTCGTTCGAGCCCCAACATATCTTGTCACAATTTTTTTTTATACGGTTGGTTAACAAATAAAATGTTCTTGTTTTTGTGCAGGTGTTAGAAGAAGCATATCGAGTGTTGGCCCCTGGAGGACGCTTCATGTGCTTGGAGTTTAGTCAACTGCCTAACAAGACGTTACAATGGTAAGGATCTATCACTTATAAAATGTCCTAATATTGGTATCATATAACTGCACAAACCTTACGTGCCATATACCTACATAAATAAAGTAAATTGATAAAGATTAGTTAATTTTAAGGTTCCATATACCCTTCTACCTCCTTGGCTATCGGTTCTTCGATATGCTCTGCGCACTGGCACTTTAGCGTTGCGATTCAGTGAGATATGTCACGAACTTTAGTTCTTCTAGGGCTCTCATTTCAGATTTGATCACGTAGGTCAACTACAAGCACAGCTCTTTCCGCTTCCCGGCAAGCGACCTTGAGCTTTCTCATAAGGCCCATCAAATATGGTAGAAAGCTTAGTGCCTGCTCGACGGCCACGTATCAGTGCCGCTGGTGCCAAAGCTGTCCAGAAGCTAGAAGATATCTCCCAACACAGTTGTAAATAGTTTCGAAAATATAGCATCACCCTGTCTCGCAGCTCTCTCTAGTGGATCGATTTCGAGCTCTGAACCTGCAGACGAACTGACATAATGTCGTTTGTTACGATGGTCGATTTCGCATCTCTAAACAGCCTGTAGCAGTGCCCAGTGCCCATGTGTCTGCAGAGTCGAAAGGTATTCTCATAGTCCACAAACGCCTAGCATAGGAGCCGATTACATCATTCTGTATGACATACCCAATGTATGTAGGTATGTGGTGTTGTTCTTCTTATTTGGTATTGTTTTTTAATGATTTCTGACTTCGTGGTCAGAAATGAAACTACAGTCACCATTTTAAAATGCGTGAACCACGCGACACTGGGGACAAGGCACCGAATCAGATACATAAATTGTAAATGTAAAACGTAAAGCAAATATTAAAGTGGCGTTTGTCGCGTGCAAGCGATATTAAAATGCTATAATATTTTTCATCCTACTTACCACAAAAAGTGTCATTACGTGCAGGCCAAGCGGGTGCTAAGACCTTAATAACTGCCACTTTTTCTTTATAAATTATACTTCCCTCAAAGCAAAGAGCGCGCTCATAGAACCCTCGGGCGGCAATGACGCGCCTAATCTATCAAGTAATGTATAACAGCTGTACTGTTGTTTAAATATGTTTTGTATGTTAAATATGTTTTACTTAAGCCAAAACTTTTTGATTCATAAATTCTCTATATATATTATTACTATTCCCGACATTTCAATTGTGTCATGGTAAGTTTATTTATTTATTTACCTTATATTTTTATTTATTTTCTCGCAATTGTGATGGTAAAACATTATGTGTAACACGGGCGGTACAGAAATTACAAACTCGAGCCATTAAAGCCTTCGGCTTTTAAATAGCCTCTCGTTAATAATTCTCTCCTTACCACCATCCATCACACATACTCGTTCTATGCAGGTAAAGCGGTGCTAAGACCTTTATTATTCCCGCTTTTTCCTTGTAAATTTTACTTTTCTCAAGGCAAAAGGGGAGAACATAGAATCCACGGGCGATAATGACATGAACGCACCGCGCGCGCTCTACGTATTGTCTATTCAATCAATTATGTATAAAAGCGAGATGGTTGAATATATGAATGACGCGCAAAGCGAGCAATTACTAAATTACATTTAACTTTAACCAAACCAAGACGCATTTTTAGTTGTCTATAGGTACTTCTATTGCCGTCACTTCAATTTAAATTTTTTCAACTATTTTTTATTTATTTATTACTGTAAATGTAATGAAAAACATTGTGTAACACGGGCGGCACAGAAATTAAAAACTCCAGTAATTAGGCTTCTAAATAGTCTCTCGTTGGTAATTTTCTTTACCACCCTCAATACACAGTCTACTAATGTAATATTATCTCTTTGCAGGATGTATGACCAATACTCATTTCAAGTTATTCCTGTGTTGGGTCAACTGATAGCGGGTCAGTGGCGACCTTACCAGTACCTCGTCGAAAGTATCCGACAATTTCCCGATCAGGTACTGATAAAGATTAGAAACTAATTAAAATGTATGATCTGCTTGGTTACAATTTAAATCAAACACTTGCGATTTTATACAAACTTTATATGTCAATCCCTATAGTCGAGATTCTTTTTTTTAATACCACTAAGCCAGATGTTAAACGGTCACCACAGGATGGTATGGACGCTTGCAACACCTGGGACAATCTCTTCTTTCTTAAAGAACCCCATACCTTTATTTCTTTAATTCAAGTTACATGACACTACGACAGTCACTAGAGAAAATCTTATATCCTAGGACTTGAGAACTCTCGACATCTAGTTTCCAGAATATTACACCATGACTTCATAATTCCGCGCTTTCAGTTTCTGAAAATTGTTTCAGCAGAAATATGTATTTAAGAAACAATACATATACTTCCAAAAGTTCCTTATTTTTCTATGAAGTACTGTCGATCAATTTGATTCTTAGGCACCATATTTATTTCAGCCAGTTGCTTTACTATGATAAGGTTCTACAGTGGCATCAAATTGGTTGGTTCATTTCTAAACTATACTATGTTCGAAGAGGAAGATAAAAATATCTAATAATGCCGCTAGTTTGCTACTGCCTCGCCTTTAATAAAATTGTGCGGGTAAAACACTGAAGCGTATATTGAGAACGCCACTCTTCGTATAAAGCGTATTTCAAATATGTACAGTGCCGACTAAAGAATACAAGAATATGTCTGCGTTTTAGAAAGTATTTCTGCTAAAAGCGCTTTTCAGTTTTAAAAATAGCTTGGGCACTTGTGCTTTTTTCGTTAAAGCACATTTTTGATATAAGCTTTGTATAAAAAGGAGATTAAAAATATATATTTCTTTTACAGGAAAAATTCAAAGTTATGATAGAAGATGCCGGTTTTAGACAGGTCACTTACGAAAATTTAACTTTAGGAGTTTGTACAATACACTCTGGATTCAAAATATAGTTTATAAGTTATAGTATAGGTATTTATTAATATATAGTTTTAAATTGTTGAGTTTGCAGAAAATTAAATAAAAGTTTAAAGTTTACATGTTCAATTTATTGGCATCCTTGGACAGGTAACTTGCTAGCTTACTGTATTAAAACAGACTAAGGTGGCAAACAAACTTAAGGTCCGGCTGATATGACGCGATATATATATATATATGGGCGTTACAAAACACGAAAATTTGCATTGTTACCCGTTCTTGAAGCGATCCAAAAACCAGTCCCCTTAAAATGTGGTATTGTAGTAGTGGTAGTAAAACACATTATTGCACAAATAACAGAATAACATGATAAAAACTTAATAAATAACATAATATAGGCAGTCTTATCGCTATAGAGCGGAATCTATTTGCAATTCGGGTAAACAAAAATGCCCTTGACCCGCGTCTTTCGCTTTGTTAGTCTATGCAACATTTACATAAATACGTATAATATTTCTCATCGTAAATTTGGAATTTTGTAGATTTTAGGTTTAATCAGTGTCGTGATTTGAAAACCAGTTAAAGAATGTAACAATAAAGGTAATCATGTAAGTATTTTGATGATTTATGATTAAATTACCAGAAAAAGTGAACATTAAGTAAAGTTAGGTTACGTTTACAAGATTTGCAAAAAGATTCTGAGTCAGGTTCACATATAACAGAATTGAAGTAGCAAAAAGTCTGTTAATTATTTATATTTTCTGCGATTATTTAAATTTTCATTGATTGTTTTTCTTTCATTTACTTAGTTTTATATATAAATTATGTGTTTTTATTAACACACAATGACTTCTTGGGGGCCCCATGGCCTCAACAGACGAATAATCGAAAATCCGTTTCATATGGCTGCGCGGTCAAGTTGTCACTCAGCCCCGCCCGCGAGTCCAACTCGCACTTGACCTTTTTTTCTTTCATAAAACCTTGCCCTAGCAATAACAAACACAACAAAAAATAAACATAGAATTTGATGCAGTCGTTCGAAAGTAATGGCATGACCAAGGGAAACAGGGATTCGTTTTCATATATAGAATAGTGTCTCAAAAATCATTTTTTTTTTTTAGTCAATGTCTCTTCTAAAAACCAAGCTTAGTAGGCGGGGCGGGTCAGGTACTGCTGTCTAACGGTGCATCAGAGTTTTGAACGCAGGCCGCAAGTGTGACACGGCTTGAACAGTATTTTGTACAGTAGAAACACAATGCGAGTATCCCTCCTTTTGTATTTTAGTAGGTATGGAAAAAAAATTTCGCAATCTGCGCAAACAAGTGTTAGCAGCGAAGTCTTTTGCTTACCAAGTTAACTTCAGGTATCACTATATGAGATCATTATTCTATTCATATACACAGGTTGCTGAGATTTGAAATCTAATTTCGACATAAGCTGAGATCTGCCAACAATAATCACTTTTTTAAGGGATTAAGTTTTAAACCAAATGAATCACTAGAGTTTATTATTTGAGCAAGATCATCATTGGAAGTTTGTATGGCTTTTGGCAAGTCATTAATGGTAGCTTGTGAATAAATTTGGATATCTGACATTTTGAGCAAAATTGAGTTTCTTATACCGTTCGACTTAAAATTCAATTTCGCATAGCCTGGTAAAATCTTGTAATTGCTCAGATCATAATTGGCTTAGATAGGGTCTGTAGAAATTGCTCCTATGTTTACTAACGGAACATGTCGCTGCTAATAACTTCTAACTGATTAAAGTAATATCCCCTAAGTGTATCAATGTTGTCAATATTGCTGCTAATTCCTCCTATCTGCATTAAAACGCGTGTTTACTCACTCGCTGCTATCGCCTGACTGAAGCAGACGTAACAAACGGAAGATAGCGGCGGATTGTGCGATGAGAATGAGTAACCAAAAGTTAGCAGCAGAACACTGGCTTATTTGGTTTACGTGTGTTTGAAGCTACGAGTTTTTTTTTATAAAATTGTGTGAATTGTGATACAAAAATCCCAAAATAAAAAGAATTAAACAACAAAGTATGTCCCAGCTTTTAGATGTTAATATTGTAGTCATATTGTGCCATTTAAGCTAAATTTTGTACCGGTACTTTTACGTTTATGTAGATAGAAGCTAGCTCCTATGTTATAATAAATCAGATGTTCACAAAATTCGAAACAAGAACTCCTAACTAACACTAACTCAGAAATCCATAATTTTAGGCTAAAATAAATAATAACATCTTAAATCTACAATGTTTATAGCCTAATAATAATTAAATACATTTTTGTAACTTAATTATTAAAACAATAAAACGTTTTTTTCACCTCCTGTAAAATTGTGATTTTGTCAGATAGGAGATATTAGTACATCGCCGTCGATATATGGTAGAGAGAAGATATTTGGAGCGTTACAGAATTATTATCTACAAAAAGAGAAGAGGAGACAACACGCAACCCTGAAGATCGCATTGGAAGGAAAAATGTGTACCTTGTGTCCTGAAAGTCATCATGAAAAAATTACAACATTTGAATTTAATGCAAAAAGCCATTTGTAGGACGCACATAACAAAAAAACAAACAAATATTCTTTATTGCACAAAATAAAATACAAACTTATGAAATGTAAAATGTACAATATGCGATCTTATGGCCCGATGGCGATATTTATTTATTTTAAAAACGTTTTACACAATCATTACAGGTTTTTCAACCTAATGCGATAGTTAGCACAGCAAGTGTTTCCATTGCATAACATTACAGATATGACATTACATTACAAATATGACATTATATTACAAATATTACATTACATTTCAAATATTACATAACAGATATTACATTACATTTTTAAATCTTATAACATACAACAAATAAATTTTATTTTTGTGAATTCACCCTCAGTTCAACAGAACACATCCAGATCTGTAGCAACGATATTTAAAGTGCGAAGCGCAAGCGTAAGCGGTGCCTCGTTCAGCAAATTAGTTTTTCCGTGCGGCACAGCCAGTAGCTGTGGTTGCCGGCGACGCCAGACATACCTATCCGGAACGTAGACATGCGCGTATACAGGAGGGCGGGATTTGGGGGTCGTATCCCCCCCCCCCCGAAATCTTTAAAATTTCAAATATTCAGATGTACTTTTTCGGCGCATTCGAACCTTGCCGCCGCGCCGCCGTCGTCGTCGCCCCGGGCTGGCCGGGACAGTTGGGTTTACTTCGGCAGGTGTCGCGATCGGCTCATATCGCCGAACGATTCCGTTCGATACCTACAAGTGCCGCACGCAAGCGTCGCGTTGTCAGCAAGGTTGCCAGATGAACTTAATACGAAACAAGGGATAAACTGTTTTTCTACGGTGTAAGTACCTACATATACTTACCTTAACGGATTCTCTACAACACTAAATCAAAACACTAGGTTTAGACAATAATATTGATTTGTATAATTTTTACGCCATTATTTTAACCTTAGAATCAAAACATTAATGATACCTTTGCAATTTAGGCTAATTTGCAGAGTTGAATGCAGAAAAACCTCAAGAAACTGTTAGTTTTTTATTTAGCAAGAATTAAATAAGATTGATTTTTCTAACAAATGGGTAAAAAAACAGAACCACTACTATTTCAGTATTTTTGTCATACCGAACACCGAACAAGGGAGTGCGATATCAACAACAACCCTGGTTTTCGGGCGAGAGAGTCAGTCATTTATTTGGTTATTTAAGAGGATACGATTAGCGGCAATTCTTACTTACGCATTGGTTCAACATTGTGTTCCTTAAGAGAATACGATTCGCGGCGCCTCGCAGGGTGATTCATACAATTTCCTACTTGTTTTGGACATTTACTGATAAAATACTGGAAAATATTGTAGGCATGATCTTAAGCCTGTGTCTGTGGTTTTCCAAAATCCTAAAAAAAAATTTATAAAATTTTAATCTTATTTGAGATCATTTGTATGAAAAACTAGAAGCCTATATAGCTTTTAAATTTAAATAATTTAATAGAAAACTGGCACTCTGCAGATCTAGATATTTAATCCACATGTCTTCAAAATTCCATAGTATTCTATTGGAAGGCTCAAAAATAAGGGGGAAATTCGTTTGTATGAAGCACGCTGCGAGGCACCACGAATCGTATTCTCTTTAGGAACACAATGTTGAACCAATGCGTAAGTAAGAATTATTGTGCACACACTTTAACATTAATTGATTGACCTATACCTATCGGAATCGGAAAATTTCGCGCTCGCCGCGCTCGCGTTCATGTTAAAGCCCGGTGTCCTAGTGTGCGCCGTGAAATGTCGCAACACAACCCATTTTACCGCAATTTAAAACGTGTCTATTCTACTTGGCAACTAGCCTCAAGCTGGTACTGTTCAACATAAAATGATATTTAGCTTCATGCGGCGACTAAATACCTGAGTTACAATCCAGAGATTCCCTGAGGACAAATCTTAAATTTCGATAAGCCTTTATGCAGATTTTTATTATGTGACTACAAAATGTTATTTCTGTATTTAAACACACACCTAAGTCCTTGACTTCTGTGACTCTTACCATCGGCGTGTCGTCAACCAAATAATTGTTTTGGAATGGAGTGCGAGCTCTAGAAAAGGTTATTGTCATACACTTCGAGGTATTGAAGTCTAATAAATTATTTGTGCTCTAGGTAACCACTTTGTGTATATCATTTTGCAGTTTGTAACAGTCATCAGAGTTTCGTATGGGAAAGTACAACTTTAAGTCGTCGGCAAATAACAAACAAGTTGCATTTTCAACTACCTTGGGCAGATCGTTATCGTAAAAATGTGGTGTAAAACCAACTCCTGCTAACTTTGTAAGCAACACATAATTATTTACAAGGTCAAACGCTTTTTTAAAGTCGAAATAGACGGCGTCAATCTGACCCCCACTATCTACTGTTGGTAGAATTCCAGTCATGTAGGTAAGAAGATTAAGGTACCCGGTCTAAACCCATGTTGAGAGTCTGACTGTGCACTCACTTGTGTTTATACGCTCTGATGTACGATGGATTCCAGTACTTTTGCCGGCGTTGATAATACTGCTAGTGGCCTATACTCATCTATCTGCCTTAGTTTTCACACTTCCTTTGGGTACTGGAACGACCCGGGTTGTTTTCCATCTATTCGGAAACACAGCTGTCCTCAAACAATGATTGTAAATATGGAGGAGCGATTTAGCTAAAGCCAAGCGACAATCCTTGAAGATATACGGTGGAATGCCGTCTGGTCCAACCGATCTTTTCTGTTTGAGTCGGTTGAGCGCACACAGCACTTCACTCAGTTGGAGTTGCTCCAGGTGTACGCGCGCCGCCCCATTCTCGTTGTCTGCTGCAGCCACCGCCGCGTCCACACTCAATTCAGCTGGTTTAGCTGCATAGACCGACTGGAAATATTTGGCGAACTCCTCAACACATTGTTCCCCGGTCAGCACCTGCCCCTTGTTTGAAATTACTTCAGGACTTTGACTGCGTCTTTTAGATTTTACGTAATTCCAAAAGGATTTGGGGTCTTTTAGCAAATTATTTTGGATAAGACATTGGTACTGTTTCTGGGCTACTTCTATTAATTTTTTGACCCTACTCCTACGATTGGAGAATGACTCATAATCAAACTGAGATTTGCTTATTTTAAATCGTTTATGAGCATTTGATTTCAGTTTTATTTCATTAATTATTTCAGAAGTATACCACTCTGGATAAATATACCTGCCAGCAAAACCCTTACTTGTTTTTCCTCGGAACACAGTCATCTATAATTTTATTAATTGTTTGGTAAAAAAAATCTAAACTTGATTCCAAATCTAAATTATAGATCGGAGTCCAGTCTAAACTTGCTATTAAAGAGTACAATGCTAAAAAATTGGCTTTTTTTAAATTCCATCCTACATGAGTAGGTGTATCGGAATTTTTAGTGAGTCGAATATGTGAGTGTGGTGATGTACTTTGTGGGAGCGGGCGCGTCCACCGGCACGAGTGGTGTAGACGCCGTGTGCACTTCCACCCCATCATACCTACACACACCACATCTAAAATGCGTTCATTGCAATTTGTAATTTTGCTACACTGAGTGAATCCACAATAAGCCAAAAAAAAATCCTTATAGTAATTGTTTACATGTGATAAACACGAAAACAAATTAAAATCACCTATTACTAATACCTCATCATAGTCATTACATAATTGTTCAATAATTCTAAATAATATCATATATTCACGTTCGTTACTTGTTCTATATCTGCCAGATAACCTTAAGAGATAGAGAGGAATAAATAGAAAAATGTAAGAAGTGCAATATTGAACGACTTTAAAATATAAATAAATATCATACATAGACTACATATTCATACTACATGATTATGTGTGTAATCTGTGTATAATAAATATATTTATATGTATAAAATTATTTATCAATACACACCTTTGATATGACCCCCTTAAGGATATGCCCTTCTTCATACCCCATCGTGATCATTATGCCTTGCGTTCAAAGTCATTTCTTTATTCAAATTAAGTTTTTACAAACACTCTTTAATCGTCAAAGTTATGAAATACTATTTTTTGAATCCTGCCTTAGCAACATAACTAGAACATATTATCATAAAAAAATACAATTATGAATGTTTAAAATTAGACATTTCAGGCCATAATATTTTACAATTAATTTGGTTTACCTATGCGCCCTGTAATTGAGCATCTTCAGTCCCATGGATTTTTATCATTAATTTAGTCTGATATTTTGTAGTATGCTTTCTTACAAAATTGTTGTTTGATAATAGTTTCAAATTTTCTAATTGATATCTTTTGAATATTATTAGGAACTTTGTTGTAAAAGTGTATACATGGCCCCATAAAAGAGTTACTTATTTTGTGTAGACGTGTATCAAACTGTACATCAACTGCTTATTTTTACTTCTAGTATTTACTTCGTGAACGTCACTTTTCTTGCTAAAACTTTTAATAATTTTATGAACACATAAAATATTTTCATGTAGCATGTAGGTACTGCGACGCTCAAGTTAAAATATTTATTTCCATAAACCTATGCCTCAGAAATCATCTAGATCCTAATTTGTAAATAGCACGAATTGCCCGTTTTTGTAACATAAATATTGTATATACATCAGCAGCGCTACCC
The DNA here is from genome assembly GCA_946406115.1 of Apoda limacodes. NCBI lineage: Eukaryota > Metazoa > Arthropoda > Insecta > Lepidoptera > Limacodidae > Apoda > Apoda limacodes. The sequence goes on from OX291559.1 coordinate 20,017,223, forward strand.
CAAAATAAGATAACATATGTCATTAAACTATGAAAATAGCTAAAATATACTATTTTTGCAGTGTCGACATCGGTCAATTGTCTTATTTTCTTGATCGCATACACAGCAGAGCTGTTTTTTTGGCTAGGTTATAAATATGAGGACCGCATTGAAGTTTGGACTCCAGCGTTATGCCAGGAAAGACGGTTGAATTAACAAGTTCTAATTGCTCGCCATTAAGACTAATACATGTCTGCAGCTGACTATTATACTAAAATTTAGTTTTTTTTCTCATTAAGTAACAAATTACTTTCACAATCTTAGAAATGGTATTATTTTATTCATCATGTCTGTCGTCTGCTAACTTTAAAAAGCAAAAAGGTTTTCATCAGCAAATAAGCTTATGTTATAGTTTTTTACATGATACGGAAGACCATTAATGTAAATAAGAAATAGAAAAGTCAGTCAACTAAATCATTTTTAATTAGTAATTAAATAAATAAAAAAAGTTAGCTTCTTGCTTTTACCTGATCTCTTGGTGACTTTGTCGTATATGAAAACAAATAGCTCTCAATACATATACTGTGGTAGCTTACGGACGCTTATAATACGAGGGCAGGGGTACCATTCGTGTGTTGCCAACGTTTAAAAATATAATCACCCTCTTCTTGAAGAACGCCATACTGTAGTCACAATATAACTAATAGCACTACATACAGAAATCGCACCCGTCAACTCCTGTACAAAACGAGTAAATATCTACAGTAAAGTATTTACTATATATTAAATCATTAGTCATTCTGTGTAAGCTAATTTATCCCCTATGTATGCCAGGATAACCGCTAAAATACTCTGAACCGCTCAGTTGGCTGTAGTAGCAACCCAATGGACGATGACCTCGCGCGGCTCAGAAATTATCGCTTAGAAATTACATGTCCTATCTCGGTGAGCGCACGCCACGCTCTGACTCTGAATTTGGATGCCGCTGAACGAGTAAGTTGAGGTACGCATTCACACCTAAACTCCAGAATGTGCCACGCTAACCTGCCTAACCTAACAGGATGCTCATATCCGTCCATGGGAAGGCGAAGAAAAGTTTTTATGAACCCGCAAATTGACCATTTAGGTTGTAGTTTCAATAAAACAACATTTTTCTATTAATATTTATTGAGTTCATCAAACAGCGTTTGTGTTTGGAATGCAATTACATTATACAATATACAAATCCACTCTAAATCTATGATATCGTCAAATATTCAACCACTAGAACTCTAGTAGGAATTGGTTAAAAGACAATTCTATTTACTACATATTTCTATAAAAAAAATACAAATACAAAACCGGTCATATGAAGTTTTAATGTAATATATCATAGTACATAAACATTGTAAAAATGTTTTTAATATTTACCAAATGAAATTGGTGTGAACGTATGGAAATCGTCGGCAGAGATGGGAATTTATATCTAACAGTGTTTCTTGTCAATGATTAAAACATGAGTCCATTCGGTCTGTCTCCATTCATTCAATCCTCGCTCATTTCACCTACTGTTAAAAAAAAGGACAGTTTCAATGAAAGCTTAAAGCATGCTAAAATTGATGTAATTTATGAAATTGTTAGATCTAAAACCACACTAAAATGAGCAAAAGCTTAACTCTTTGTCTATACACCTTCAAGATTCCGAAAAGAAAGAAAAAAAAACAAAAAAGAAAAAATTTATATCGACAAAAGCAAATTAAATTGTGAGTCAAGGATATCAAAACAAATATTAATATATTACTCTTTACGGAGCGTGCACTCAATATAAGTTAAGTTGCAAAAATTAAAATCATACCCAAAGATCCGTGATCCTGGCAATTCGGCATCCAGAGAGATCCAATCCAAAGTTTGCTTCCGATCCAAATTTACGAAGCACAATCCAAAAAAAAAGTTAATTCACTACACGATTTAAACACGCGATACTTTAAAATTCTGTTCCCAATCCACATCCAAAATCCTGAGATCCTGCCGTCAGCCATCCAAGATCCTTTGGTACGATCCAAAATCCAAAAATCCAAGATCCCTTTGCGATGAGTGCCCGCGTCCTAAGTGATCCGATCCTAACACATGATTCCATTCCTCCCGATCCAATCCTACGTCCTTATTAATCCATACACCTCCAGCCAAGCAAATCCAATGATCCCAATCCACAGTGGATGAAACAAAAGAAAATTATTTTAGTTATTTAATATTTATAAGTCAAAAGTTAACTCTCCGTTCTGTGACTATAATATATAAAGATTTTTAGAAAAGGTAGAACCATTTTTGTATACTTCAGGCAAAATACGATAACTGAGATTATAGTTTTGAATTATCAATAGAAACCGATGTGGAATGTTATTTATTAAAGAAGTGAAAAGAAGATCCGAAAAGAAACTCGAATTGTTACTATTATCGAAGCATTTTCTAATCTGACCTTATTTAGGTAATTAATTAGACATTCAACAACTACTTTTAAAAAATTCTTAAATCTTAAAATAATTAAAAAAAAATCACTTGATTTTTATCAATTTTCACAACCTTTTAATAGGATCGGATCGGATAGGATAGGAAATTTAATAGGATCTTTCAAATTGTGACCAAAATTGTGTAAACCGAACCGCAGAGTATATAAAATAGTTCTACCGATTACTATCACTATATAAAATAAAACTGTTTTGTCGGTAAAAGGGAGTGTTGTAATATATCTTATAATAAACTTAAAACTAAAATGTGTGTGTGTGTTTATTATAAACTGAGCGAAGTGGTGTCGCAACCATACAAGGCACCGGCCGCGATTCCGTCCCCAACCGCCGCTCCTAGCTGTTGATAAATGTTCATCCTTCAATTTTATACATATAACTGGCAAAAATACAACCACCACAAACTTACGTCTATAAACGTAATCCCATTAAATTTTTCAACACAAACATTAATATGATCATAATAACATACAAAAGAAAAAACATTATTATTTATTAAATAAATGGATATTGCAAAAATTTTTAAGCTTGATAGTGCCTGTTAAGTGTGTGGCCTAAAGATCTGCTATAAAATATATCTTTTATATATAATATAATTAAATAAAAAAATAATCTAAAAACAAAATATTCGTAAATACAATCAATATTATTCGTTGTTCTAATGTCCTACTCTTTTTATTAATACCTAAGTAACTGTTATCGTGTATAATAAATACTTCTAATCACAAAAATAAAATATATAAAATATTTCTAGACACAAAATATTCTCTAAAGCCCCGGATTAACATTCGGATCGTTACGAATAATTTACAAACTTGCATTCACTATTCAAAATTAATGATGTGCATCCTAATATTGTTTTTTCATTAAATAGCATTCCACCGCGACTACGTCCTTGTATGTTAAGTCTAAATTGAATAATACATAACCCACATAACATTCATTTGAACTAAAGTAATTATAAAAGTATCTTTTTTTTAAATCGCTTCAGTAATTAAGGTCATCCCACATGTTGATACATATATAGCGTATTATTGTGCATTATTTATATAACAAAGGGGTTGGCAATTTCTTCGGGTCCAAATTACGAACTGCCTAATGTTGTAAATGAATCGCCTGGGAATTGAACTCAGACCTCTGTAATGTTTAATCATGCCAATTTGTCAAACCACAGATTATATATATATCTATCGCATACAATTTTTAATCCTAAAACATGCTTATAATTTAGATTAAGCTGTATTTCGAGTAATTTTCATTCGTTACGTTTTGTACAATGTTAAAGTTAAAAAAATTGATATTTCAAAGATAACAATTTGTCAATAAGTAGTAAATATTTGAGCCACAACCGTGAGTAAAATTAAATTTATTTAATATCTTAATAAGAACGAGGTAACTTCTGTTCAATGCAAGCGTACACGCGTAAAAATAAAAGTTAAGACAATTGAGGTGTTAAGGCCCTATGCCACCTGTGTCTCAGTTCATCATTGGTAACTTCAGAAAAATAGTTTCGTTAATTTTAGTAACAAAAAGAAAGTTCCATACAAAATAAATACCTTTTTTCTTTGTTAATAAAATTTACGAAACTATTTTTCTGACGTTACCAATGGTGACACAGGTGGTATACTGCACACTAGCGCTGCCACTAGATATTGTTTATTTTTTCTTTATACAAAGCGTTTTAAAAAAAATGAAAATATCGAAAAACTAGCTTTTGCCGCGGCTCCGCCCGCCTTGACTTTGATTATCGGTGTAGGATTTCAAAAGTAACTCCCTTAATAATATAACCCGCAGACATGTTCCATAAATAAAACAAAAAGTCATATATAAAAGTAGTTAATATTTTTTCATTTTTTTTAAATATATTTTGTATGAAAAAGTAATACAAAATCTAGTGGCAGCGCTATTGTGCAGGACATGGGGCATTCATATTATAGTCAAGTGATTCCAAAGACAAATATTATGTGTGTGTGTTGTGTAGAATTACCATACTGTGAACTTCATCACCCAGCCTAATAACACATAGTGAATTTAATTTTAAATAATGTTGCTCAAAGTGTGTTAAACTAATAAAGTTGTTTCTTGTATGATATGTATTATTAGATTTGCACATCGTTCGCAAGGAATTCGGGTATAGTTATTCCTCTGGGAACTTACTTTTTCGGGAATAAAATAATAGCCCATTTCCGTATCCCTATTTTCAACTATCCTTGTGCCAAATTTCAGTTCAATTAGATGCTCCGTTGCGACGTGGCGGAAAGAGAAACAAACAAACCTTAGTATGGATTGTCAGCTATTATATATATTATGTTTGATATGAAATAGATAATTTGGTGTATGAAGATCTGGTACTGAAGCAGCTATTTTGTAAAAGTTTGATACTGATATTCATTCCAATGCAGATGACTCAAAATTGTGCGCTACACAGGTGAACCACCACTTCTCCATTTCAAACATAATATATAAAAAATAGCTGTTAATTTCTAGTGAGGGTTCTGATCAGCTCTGTTAAGACGGTTCCTGACCTCCACTAGCGCCGCCAATTGTATTTTTTACTTTCCTTTTTGCGCAAAAAAAGTTATGTTTTAAAGACCAACATAACTTTTTACCAAGTACCAAGAAAAATAAAAAAAATATATTTAATATTAAAGTAGGTTTTCGAAAACTTATTTGATTCGTCAGAAGTAATAAGTAACTAATCAAAATAAAAGAACATGGGGTTAAACGCGTAAAATATGGCAAAATACCCTTTTCCCCATGTTTCAGCATGCATTTTTGCAATTAATATTGGGACGCGAAAAATTCCAAACTTATAAAATAAACTAATCACTCTACTGGCATTTAGTGCGTTACCCCTGACTAGCGCCGCAAATTAATATTTTTATTTCCTCTTTGTGCAAAGCGAATTTCAAAAATGTGCGTCTGCAGAAAAAGGTTTCTAGTTTAAAGCTATTTTTAAAATGTATTGTTATGTTTCTAGGATAAAACTGCAAGAAGTAGATAGCATATCTGTTGGAAACGGCCATTTATAGCAAAGGTGCTATCTACAGGGCGCAGTTTTATCCTAGAAACAGTACTCAACGTTTTTAAAATAGCTTAAACTGGTTACATATTTCTGCAGACGCACATTTTTAATATAACAAACACTTCAATAACAAATTTTTTTTATTAGTTTTTTTGGTAGTTAATAAAAACAAAGTAACTGATAATTTAGGTCTTTACAATATAATTTTTTTTTCTAGTTGTACACTTTCATTCTCACTCTTTTTTTTCCCAATTCTTGTTTGAAAGTAGACACCAAACTTTTATATAAATATGTGTGATATAAACTACCCTACATGTCTTGTATTAGTACGATACTGACCGCTTAGACAGGAGTTTTTGCTCAGTAGTTGTGATCGCGACTGCGGCTCCGACTGTAGCTGCGACGCACCGGCGAGTACGTCGGAGAGCCGCGCCTCCGTGGAGAATATGAACGAGATCTGAAGATTAATTAATTAATAAAAAAAATATATTTAAAAACAAACTTTTAGGTATTCCTCTCAGCAAACCATTTCATTTGATACCCATATCATGATGGTAGATTTGAATATTTTGTTAGGCTTGTTAGGGTTCGGTACCAAAAAAAATCCTTTATGTTGTTGAGGTTTCGGTGTATATCTGTCAGTATGTATTATATAGATATTTGTGTGAGTGAACATAGTGTTATGCTATATTTCAAGTTGAACTATATCAAACTGTTTCTAAAATAAACCCTGTTGACAAACTAACGGACGGGCACACAGATAGATAATCACATAAGTCATAAATGAGGGGCACACAAAAATGACGTTAGATATTTAGGGTGGTTGACGCAAAAAAAATAGCATGATACGTTGGAAAATGTGGGGTCTTATCAAAAAGGATAATTGTATATCTTTTCGTGTAATCATCGCGTCTATAGTTCGGGGGCGAAAACTACCGTAGTTCCTCCTAAACTCTTAAGAAGTTGGAGGGAGTAGATGCATAGACAATTTATATATCCATACATCATTCTTTGTCAGATTCTTCCCCTTGTTTATATAAGGCCAAGTACATTTATTAAATCATTGATTGGTTGTAAAAATTCTAAAACGTACGCAACCTTGAAGACGTGCAACATGACTATAATAAAATCTAACCTGTCTCTGTCGCCACCGCCGTACCGGTCTCCACCGCCCCCGCCGCCACCACCCCCGCCACCGCCGCCGCTACCACCATAATCCTCTTTCACACGAATGTACGACACTTCACCCTAAAACAAAATTGAAATTATTAAACACTAGTTGATCCCCGCAGTGTGCTACAAATATTTATAATAAGAAATCTAAGTGTTGCAGGTTCAACTCCTGGCTATAGGACCATTCCTTTGACGGTATCTTTGCTATGGAAATGAAATATTTGTAGGTATATTCGGTATAGTCGGCTCCGTGGCTCAGAGGTTAATGACCCGACTCGAGGGACGTGAGTTCGATTCCCGCACAAGACAAATATTTATTATTAGTATTTATCTTGAGACACATCTTGTTTTCTATGTATATTAAGTATTTCTTTATAAAAAAAAAAGGTTATGTATTTGTATCGGTTGACTGATTAATTATAGCACAAGGTTTGCTTAGGTTAGGACCAGAAGGCGCTGGCTTTATGTCAAAAAATATTTATCCTTGGTGTTGACATCTCCAGCGATGTTCAGTTCTAGACGTGATATATATACAATTACATAAATTAAATTATATATTTAATAAATAAACATGTTGGGAAAACTTTCACCAGTAGAGTTACTATAATTGTGATAAAATTAACATAGCTAGCATGTTTGACAAAAAATTCGGGTTACAATAAGATATTTATTTTTCGCAATTGCCACTATGCACATAGATTCGTGCATTTTAGTTTTTTTTAACGCAGTTGCACCTCCCTGCGCAGGCAGATATAAAGCTTAGAGTGAGGCGCGCCGGACGCACTTTTCCCCCCTCCCCCTGCCCTCCTGCTGGGGGGAACCTCGTGGCAACCGGGCTAAATCAGCTCAGATCACTCCCAGGAACACCTGTTCCAAGCGATTTGCTTTGTCTCAAAAATGCAAGGTGGTGGATCTAAGATCTCCTACTAACAGAGCGAAGCAGTTCTTCACGTCGGGGCAGCGGTTGCTACTTTACAAGTCGCAAGTTTGGCCCCATATGAAGTACTGCTGCCATCTCTGGGCTTGTGCACCCGGACACCAGCTTGGCCCTTTTGACTGGGTTCAACGACGGACTGTGAGAATTGTCGATGATCCCAAACTCATTTGCCGTATCGAGCCCTCAAGTCTGAGAAGAGACTTTGCCACCCTGTGTGTGTTCTACCGCTTGTACATAGGGATGTGTTCTGAGGAATTGTTCGAAATGATGCCCACGGCTACTTTCTACAATCGCACCGCTCGCCATTGGCAGGGAAATCATTTTTACACCTTAGAACCGAAACGGTCGCATACAGTGCGGTTTCAGTGAAACTTCCTTTCGCAAACGCTTGCGTTGTGAAATGAGGTCCCTGCCAAGGTTTTTTCTAAGGACTACAGTAAGGGGTTCTCCGAGAAAGAAGTTATTGGATTTTTTAAGGGTAGACAACGCGCGAGTGATACCCAACAACAAGTGTAACAGCGTCCATAGGCTACGGTGACCGCTTACTATCAGGCGGACCGCAAGCTTGTTTGCCACCTTATAAACTTTAAACGTGGTAAAAATAAAAATAATTATTTATAATTTAGCCAAACATGATTGTATGTGTTTTTCTTAAAGCAGGTCTCTTTGGTGGGCAGTCCTTACAAAGACATTTCTATATGCATGTATATTTATTACATCTTTCTTGATTCTATGAAGGACTGTGTTTTTATTATTTTATGTGGATACTAGGAGTGCATAAATCGCGTAGTGTTTGTGTGTTTAGATAATAATATAATTGATCTTGGATATATTAATGGTTCTTAAGACGTTTATTGTGTGTATTCAATACATTGACAACAGAATTTTCGAAAGCTAATGTGGGTTCTTAAGACGTTTATTGTGTGTATTCAATACATTGACAACAGAATTTTCGAAAGCTAATGTGTCACACAGAGGTAAACTAATTTAAGTTAATCATGTTCTCTGCTCATGTCCATATGTTTAGGGTAGGTATATTAAAATTGGTAGAAAAAACAAACCAAAAATATTTTTCGTACCAAACGAGCTCCATTAACAGCGTTTTATAAAAGATAAGCATATAAATATGTAGCGGCAGGTTTAACATAGCATGACCTTGCGATTAACGTGCTGGCCAAAGTCATTAAACTCGGTGTCACGAATGAATTCGTAGTTGAACGCCAACGAATTAACAATTTAAAATATGAACATTATTACATTAGTAGTGATGGGCTTGCTGCCTTGTTAAATATATCGATTGAAAACAATCAGCCCTAATTGTCAGTCATGGACGTAGGGGTAAAGTGATCATAATGTATTCAAGTGCTAGGTCGGTGTACTGTGTAGGCCCAAATATTATAAATCTTAAAAGTTTGGTTTTTTTGTTTGCGTCGCGTCGCGTCTCGCCTCGAAATGAGCCGACCCTAACAGGATCGTAACATAGGGGCAGCGGGGTCGACAATACAGAGAAGCGAAGAATATCCATATGTTTAAGTGCTTTTACTGTACCGGGGAGTGTATAGGATTTATTAAGGGTTAAGTTTTTCAAAAAAGCAATAGAATCTAGGGTAGGGGTAAAATAGGGTCTCTAACTCATTGATATAAACAAAAAAGGGAAGATACGGTACGTCTTAGTGTCGATGCAACAAAGATTAAGCTAAATACAACTACAAGTACCTTTACCCCTACATCTACATCTTTGATTACGTAGATTCATAGGACATAACAGAGACAGATACTCGTAGATAGTCTGTAGTCAGAACGAGATAACAGGATATTCGTCAACACACATACTCTGAAAGAAACATTTTTGGGTATTCCCCGAACTGATTGATCGTAAGGTACCATCAACAAAAAAAAAAGTCTAAATAAATAAGAACATAAAAATTATATTTAATATTTAACTTTTACGCAAAATCAAACAGGTATAGCTTGAAAGAATGTTTATGGCATACCTATTCAAAGTGAAACTAAAATTTTTGGAGTTTACTCCTTAAGAATCGATTTGCATATATAAGGAGCCCGGTATGAGAAAAATGTGAGGAGTAAAATCTATCGATGAATGACCTCGTTACGTTTTTGGTGCGCATCCTATGTCGCGCAACTTTCTAATTTGGTTGTGAGTAATAATGAGAAATATTTACCCTTTCATGCAGTATCAATCTTTTTTAAGTTAAATAAACTCTTTTTGCGTCTGGTTAGACTATCGAACTTAAGGAGTAAACTCCAGTCGTGCGTAGGAGCTGACACACACAATTTTTATTTTTAACTTATTTAATCATTGAATATTTGTCGACTTAATTAATACGTGATTAGATAAAAATAATAAAATCACATGGGAAAATTAATTATGCAACACTTTTGAATTCTGTTTAAACCTTTTTTGGTAACATAAATATCGTTAGGTTTAAAATGGAGGGAGCATACTCAGCTATTATTTGTAGGTATACCCTATGAAGTTCTCGCCTTTGTTTTCGGACAATTTTTAGCCATTTTTGTCTCCATAATTCACCTTTAGGAAATCTGCGAAGATTACTTTAAATTAGAACCTGGGGGCCGATCGCGCTAAAAATTTTCAACTGAATCGCAATTGAACCACTACCGAAGCGCAACTTTTTGAACGTTTCGTATCGCGCTAATGATTTGACAGATGGTTGAAACGAAGTTCGAACGCAACTGGAACGCAACCGTTGTGAAACGAACGGTTTTAAAAAAGTTAGTACGACGATACTTTTTTAGGATCGTTAGCAGTGTTTTAACATAAAAAATGATGTATTTCGCATATTTGGATTACTTGGAAAGGGCGTACGAGTTTGACGTAGCTGACGCTCGAGCCCACGCCAAACGAGACAATCTAAGTGCACGAATTAAAAGTAGAGCCTTTAATTTAACCGATCGCCAATTTGTGAAACGATACAGACTTTCTAAGGCATTGACTTGTGAGTTAATTAATGAATTAACTCCTCACATGCCACCTACGTTACGTTCAGATGCATTGGACATCGAAACCAAGGTAAGAAATAACACCTTATTAAGTGGGACTATCAATTGTTGTTGTACCTTGATCAACATTGTTACATGCAATGAATATGAATAATGAATCATTATATCACATCAATTTCTTTTGCTAACCAATTCAAGTAGGTACATAATTGTAACCTTTGAAATGCTAAATAAAATTATATTTGTTTTAGGTGTTGGTTGCATTGGCATTTTATGCTACTGGATCCTACCAAACTATTGTAGGAGATAGCCGTAAACACTGCATTTCACAAGCTAGTGTCTCTAAAGGTATTCAACAAGTGACGATGGCTTTGAACAAGCCATCAATTATAAATAAATATGTATCGTTTCCCTTTCAACAGTGTGAACGGGAGCTAGTAAAAATAGAGTAAGTTTACCACACATTTCATTGATATCTATCAACCTGCACTATTATGTGTATTTTAGGTACTTATATATTTACTTATCTGCTTTGATATTTGATATAGATAGATATTTAGATTAATTATACAATTAGTAGTAACAATTATCAAATTAAAACATAAATTCATTAAGTACCAATACATAATTTAATTTTTTAAATTTACATAATTAATAGTGATGGAAAAGAAATAATAAATTTTTGTTATTTAATGATATCAATCTTATTGTTTACTGAATGTATAAAATAATGTGTATTATTTTTAGGTTTTACAGAAAATACAAAATGCCAGGACTGCTGGGTTGTATTGATGGGACCCATGTTGCAATTGTGTGCCCCCACACACACGAAGAAAGATTTTTTAATAGAAAAGGGTATCATTCTCTTAATGTATTAATAGTAAGTATGTATTTAATTTAAAAGGTACCTAAAAAAACATACCTTGGAATTAAAACCACAGACTAGGGAAAGATTAGGCTGTTTAAAACCAAAATTAACCACAAGACAGTGAGAGATGTGATAATGACAACCCGTGTGTACAAGTGGTTTTCCTGCCTTGTGTCAGAAAGGTTGCGGGTTCGAGTCTGGTTTAGGGCAATGTTAAAAACAAATATTGTTTCTTGGGTTATGGGTGTTTTAATTTATATATATGTTCCTATAAGAATTAATATTTACATATTACTTGATTATATTGTCTAGTATCCACAAAATTTACCTACATAAATTAATATTTTTGTCTTTTACAGATGTGTGATTCAAATTTAAATATATTATGTGTGGATGCAAGTTATCCTGGGTCTACACATGATAGTGTTATATGGGCAAATCACACCCTAAATGCTTATCTGGAGAGGCTTCACATAATTTCCGGAGAAGATGTGTATCTTCTTGGTATGTGTTTATTTTTATCTACGCTACTTTCAAGAGGCTATACATTCATTATTTGCATTTATCTAAGTAATTAATGGAGTGGTGTGATTTTAGTTTTATGAAAGAGTTTTTTAATAATCATCATTTATATTGCAGGTGATTCAGGGTACCCTTTAAGACCCACTTTGATGATACCAGAGACAAACCCATATCCAGGGACTCCCGAGGAGTATTATCAGGGTCTGCATTTGACTGCCAGGAGTGTAGTTGAGCGCTGTATAGGAGTTTTAAAAGCTCGTTTTAGGTGGGTGTGCACTTGCATATTTCCACTTTTTTAATTTGTTAATGCACATACTTGTAACTGTAAATGCTAGGGTTTAACTCCTAATAAAGTTTTGTTGTCACCACAACAATTGGTCTAACAGTTGGACTCCTGAACCGAGGGTTCTGTACCTTTATATTGTACCCATATTTATGTAATTTATAAACACATACAAAAACAAGAAGTGTGCCACTTAGCAGTCACCCATCCAAGTACTGACCAAGCCCGATGTTGCTCAACTATGAAAAGTGTTACTAACAAACAAATGTGTTACTGTTTATTTTAATTCTATTAAAGCTAGATGGCGCCTTTACGTTTTTACGGCAAACTTTTTGTTTTTGTTTGTGTTTGTAAATTACAAATAATAAAAACCGATCAAGTGTGAGACCGGCCCGAGCCATTACCAGTATAGGAACCCCTCTTAAATTTTTCCTTTTTTATTATTTGTTAGTTAATCCCCCATTATAACACATATTCTTCATAACATTTCAGGCTTCTACCTATTTAGGTCTAAAAGATAGGTAGAAGCCTGAAATTTTATGAAGAATATGTGTTTGTCTATTTAGATCGGACAGACAGACTGACAGATATTGGAGGCTTAGTAATAGAGCTCCATTAGCATCCTCTGGGTACAGAACCCTAAAAATACTTATGGACATTATTAATTGCTACAGGTGCCTATTGGTGGATAGGAAGCTGCACTACTCGCCGGAGGTTGCAGCACGAATTACGAACGCGTGCTGCGTTCTACATAATATAGCACACAGAGCCCATGTTCCGTATGTTCCACTAACAGCGGCGGAAGCGGATCGCGAGCGCAGGCTGACGGAGGGCGCAAGTGGCCTGGCGCCCCGTGAGCGCCGTGGCGCGCGTTCTCTGTCAGAGTTGGAAATGGGCCGTGCGCGTCGGCACGCCTTAATGCAACTTTTATGGACTAATAGACGCTTAGAAAATTAAATACAGTTGTTTCTTTATCAAAATATATATTATGTCAATTTTCTCCTAAGACTGGGATCCTCCTTGATTCTGTGAAGAACAATACTGAAACAAAAAGAAAAATAAAGTCAAAGTCAAAAAACTATATTGCAGTACACAGGTGAACAATCTGTTATGTGATCTGTGTGAATTTCTGGCTTTTAATGTATTGCTCATTCATTCATACCGTCCATTTTATATTAATCATCCATACATAACATAACGCAACACATTTAAATTAGCTACCATTTTAACAATGTACATGGTAATCATTACCTGCCGACTCATCCTATCTACACTCTCAGCAATCATCCTCAGTGATTCAGCTATGAGGGTCATTGCTTGTGAATTATTGAGGGCAGCCTGTGCCCTCATCTCCTCTATCCTGAGCACCATAGACCTCGACTCTTCTAGTGCAGTTCTGCTAGCTGAAATATTTTGTAAAGTAAATAGGTATTCTATTATTGGCTATTGGACAATCCAATCCATATTGATCATAATCTCCAGGCTTAGCAGCTCATGCTCATGCTGTGCTGAAGTTTGTCAGCTCATATTATCTACTCCTCATTGACATTTGAAAGATTCTATAATAGTAAGCTTTCTCAGCCAAAATTATTTGGAATTATGTTATAAAACAGAATGCAGTGTACTATTTTAGGAACTACCAATTTAATGATATCCTGTTCTGGTCGGACATTGTACACAGCACTACTGAAGGTTTCAAACTCCACTACCAATATAGTGTTATGTATGAATGCCAGGTGGTTGTTTGATATACTACATAGATTTTTTATACATGACATATATCCTGCCGGGATTCTAACCCGGAACCGTTGGATCAGTAGTATTATTAGCAATGTAAATAAACAATACCTAACTTATTCTATATCCTTATTGTATTTAATAAATAAAAAGACAACTTACAAGTTGCCTGTGGTGCTTGAGCCTGAATAGTGGCTGTGGCATGACGTGCCACACGCCCTGCCCGTCTACGCTCCCTCGGCCTTATGACTCCTGTTAGATAATATAATAATTAAACTTATTGAAAAAGAAAAACTTTAAAAACCATTATCAATTATTGCATTGGTACCTGATCTGGATTCACTCTGGGCCTGGGGTGAAGGCACCTGACGAGACAGACTTGGTGCAGGGGAAGGTTGAACTCTTAGTTCCTCATAAGGAACATTTATACTGTAGAAGAAATAACATACCTAATAAAATAAATATCCTGTATGTCCTTATAAAAAGTACACTTTTAGTTTTGATTTTTTAATTATTTTTTACATCATAACTTAATCCTGATGTTTAAGCGGATATAACTACAAACACTTTTGTCCTTGGGTTTACTGTGACTATATTGTTATAAGTAGGTAAGTAAATAAAAAAAACAAGATACAAGACTGCACAAGTAGCATTGAGAATCTTACACTATTGGTGGTGAATTTCGAGTTTCATTTGTTGGCTGCTCCATCACCTCCACCACCTCCTCCACCACATCATTTCCATCACCCTATATTATGTTAAAAAATAAATATAAGCTTTGAAATAATGAATAGACAGCGTACAAAATCCAGTGAAACATGCAGTGCGGATGAAAATAATATTGAAAAATAATGCACAAAATGGTGCCCAGAACATCACTTACAGCAAATTGATCTTGCCTAACATTAGGCAAGGGGCCCACATCCCGGCCTATGATGTTGGCCACTTTCTCCTCCAGGGGGGACAAGTCAGAAGCATTGCTGGGCCCCCCACCAGTAGCCTGTAGACTGGCATTAATAGCAACCAACTTTGCCCTGACTCTGCATTTTTGGTCGTTCCATACCTGAAATGTTATTAAGACATACATTTTCTAATTTTCATAAATCTAACATAAATCCATCTTAAACTTTCATAATGCAACCTTAGCCTGAAAAGTACAAACCTTAGCCCATTCTTTTCCTGTTCTTGCAGGCCCCAAGGAATTTAATATTTCTGCGCATTCACTCCACAATCGAGCAGAAACTGCTCGGGCCTCTTTGGACCTCACTCTTCCAAGAGCAAGTTCTCGATTGCGTTCAAGGAATTCCAAAAGCACTTCGAGCTGCCTAACGGTGGTGACCCGACGTCGTTCTTCCATTTCCTAAAATAGCTATGCAAAGAATGTTCTTTATTATATGGCAAAATAAATTCAAAGTTAAAACAAATTTACTCGCTAAGTAATTCAAACAATCGTTATAACAAGCTTTATTTGAGTAGTCTTCCAGTATGATGTATGTCCACTTCAGCCAAAAGCCTTTAGCTAAATCTCAAAAACAACTAACACGATAATCGAAATGTTAGTATTCAACCAAGTATGTAAGTTGCACATTACTTGGCGAAGTTAAACATTAAAGACAACTTCTTTACTCGGTCGGGTATCAGCGTTTCTATGAACGCTATCATTTTTATGCACACATATCTAAAGCCCAGGAGAACAAGTTAGAACTGCTTTGCTCGATATTTTTTCTCGTAAAGTCAAGTCAAAAAGCCGTGATAAGTAACAGTCGAGGGAACACAAGCTCGACAAGCGGCTCCAATTTGCGATACCAACGCGGTGGCTATGGGCTAAGCATCCTCCAAGGAAGGTCCCATTCCCCTGCAGTGAGGCGTATAATGGCTGTGGTGGTGGATTATAAATAAAATATCATCAAAATAACTTACTTGCAAGTTTTGAACGAAGAGAATTCAAGCTTTATTATAAATTTTACAAAGCACTTGACACACTTAAAACACTTGAACAAAGTTTTATGAACAAATTCAAAAAAATTACGCGAAAATAAATGTCAAAGCCAGTGTTGCCTGCGTAATAAAAGCTAAATCGATGGTCGATTATACTAAAATACCATAAAATAATGAGTATACTAGGGTCACATCTCTAACGCCTCTGATATGGTAACGATCCAGTTCCAATTCAACTTTGGTTGACGTTTGAACTTTAGCGCAATACGAAAATTCGCATAACTGAATCGTAACTCGATCACAGTCAGAACTGGATTGCAAACAAATTACAACCGTTCGTTATTGTTCCCATTTAACGCGATCGGCGCCCTGAACGCTATAAAACAAATGTAGAAAATTTTTGTGATTTTTTTGTCCTCGGTACCGATTAATGGGAACAAAGCGAGTGATAAGAATAATTTTGCGTTGCACTCACTCTTGCTGGATTTCATAGATCTATCTCGCTTTCACAAACATGTGGCGGTAATATTTTAGAACAACGGCATTTATTTGGAAAAATATATATTTTATAAACTTACGTGTGAAAAGTGATTCCTGTGGACTTCCTTTCTTTTCCGGAATGATTGGTACACTTAATAAACGAACAACATGGCATTTTGGCGATAGCTTTGTGTCGTTTTTATTAATTTCCTTACGTGAAAAAGTGTTTCACAACACGTGTACACCAGAAGATAGACTAATAAATAAAAACCAATAATAGATTGGCTTACGACTTGTTGCGACTAACGAATACTGCGTCAAACTGACGTAGTTTGCACGGCTCAAAGTCTTGGATCACATGCCGTATCTCCCCTTTTTTGTTTATATCAATGCTCTAACTCTGCTATACCGTTATTATAAGATCGGATAAGGCTTGACTTTTTTATATGAAAATAGTTTTGTATGCAAAACACGATATTTTCTGTTCAAAACCGTTTCTCAATTTCATCATTAGAATTCAGGGATAAGCATAAAACAAATTTGGTAAACAGATACGACAAATTGCGTCATTTTATTTTTTATTTCTACCTAGTATGACGTAACAAATTTAATAAAAGTACCTGAAAGCTATTTGACAGAAAATAAATTCAACACTAGGTATCCATAACACGAAGTGTGATGCTTGTGAGCATATCTTAGCTTCTTAATAAAAAAAAGACAGTTAAACGATTAAGCTCCAAACCTGATGGTTTAATGTTAAATTGAAGTTTAGCTAACAAACTTTTTAAAAACTTCTCACCCCTCCTTGCTAAGCATATGCCTTCGCTATAAGTACTTATCTATTCCATTAAATAAGTAACGGTGACTTTGAAACAAGTTTTGTATGATTTTAGCACTTGTTCTACCTAAAGTCGTTTTCAAACATAAATTATTTTAAACTAGCTTTTGCCACTGGCTCCACCCGCCCTAAATTAGTTATCGGCGTGGGATTCTTACGACAACTCCGTAAATATCATTATACTAATGAAGTTTGCTGTAGTAAGCTGTTAAGCTATAGTTCGCTGAAGCTCGGTTACAGGTACTTTTGAATTTTTCGGGACAAAAACTACCCTATAAACTTCCCGGGACTCAAACTATCTCCATACTAAATTTCATCTAAATCGGTTTAGCAGTTTAAGCAGGGCACTGTCACTCCGCGCGAACTATAGATTTTTATTATTGTTTTGCCCTAAAGTACCTGTGTGCCAAACGGCTTAACTCTACATAGATTTGCGGTTTTTTTTGCGTACACCTAGGACTATAATAAGAAACGAATTCTGGGAAGTACTGTCATACGGGAAACTTAAGGAAAGTGTAGGATTTTAATAAATTGCTTTATATTTTAAAGTAATGTCTGTAATAATCTTACCTACATTACCTGTACCTTGTTCGAAATTATGCTCATTATTTTTTTTAACACACATTTGTAGCGCAATCATGTTAACATTATGTTGTTATTGAAATTTTTTATTATCTTTTCACGGCTGAAGGCCACAGTAAAAGATAAAAACCGGCCAAGTGCGAGTCGGACTCGCGCACATAAATGATTAAAACAACATATATGACTTATAGTGTGCAATCTCTGATCCTTTCTTTTCCATACTTGACGATCTGACTAGGCATCCAATCAACTACCTAATTTAACCAGATGGCTGCGACATATATATTTTATATATTTTTTTTGACATTACACACAGCGCTGTCTGGCCCCACAGTAAGCAAAGCTTGTGTTATGGATACCAGACACCGCATACAAATACATATATATTATTTTTTGTAAATACATACATATTATACATAAATACACCTAGACTCAAGACAAACACAAATGTTTATCACATAAATGTTGGTCCAGTGCGGGAATCTAACCCACACCCTCCGCACTACCAACTAAGGAGCGACTGTAGATAAAAGTTTGACCACCGTAACTGAAAAGTTTGTTGGACTACCTACTCACAGCATCATTTTTACTCTTTTTTTAAGAACCTATAGAAAACTACTAGATTGAAGCGATAGGTAATATGTATGATTGTATGAAAATAAATATAATGTCAAAAACTTCACATTTTATCAAAAGAGTATCTTAGTAAATATTACAGTTTATTACGACGTATTAGTATTTTTCGACGCGTGTATCGACGTTTAATCATTATTGGGCTGTTATGTTATAAGCCAGTGGAACTGCAAGTGTCGTTTCGTCGGTTAACGAGCGCAAACAGTTAGTAATTAAAAAGTTACGATAAAAGTTAGTAAGTAATTACAAAATCGAAAGAAAATGGATTACAAGATAGTGCATTGCATTGCAAAAAAACCTGTACTTAACATTTTTGCCCTACCTACAGATGTCGAAAGGTAAAAAACATACCTATTTATTCTGTGTCAGTAAATAGGTTTGTAAAGCTTTGTAAAATTTGTACTACCTATGTAGAATGGTTGTTTTGTGTAGGATCATAATGCCGTGTCGTATCGGATAGTGCGTGATACAAGTTTAATAGGTATAAACCGATATGTAAACCATGAGCTATTTGTTGCAGGTGGACGGCGCCGTGGGTAAAACTTAGTAGGTGGGTACTTAATAAAAAATTCAATACTTAAAAAAACATACACTTTTATTTTTTAATTATTCTTATCATAAACTATTTATTTACAGGTGATAGGTACAAACCTACTTAAGTATTCTTCTAGTTTTAGGGTTCTGTGTTATTCGTCTATTGTTTATTTGTGAAAACGAGTCATAATAAGCAACCGAGCGTTGCTGACGAATGCCTGCGGCTCGCTGCCTGAGAAAAGGTGACTAAAGTGGCGTTTTGTTGACCGACATAATGTACAAAATGCGGTAACCAATAACTAAACTTATAGGTGCGTTTTGTTCACGGCTTCAATGCGTTCAATGCCATAATCCTGCCAAGTTAAAAAGACGTAAATTCTGTATAACACAGTATGAAAATCTTGGCTCAGTCTCTTCGGTAGGATTACCGCATTATTGACATTGTGTCGGTCAACAAAATGCACCTTATTTTTGCGGATTAACTTTAATTTCATACGATTTTTTATTATATGAATAACTAATATACCGGCTTGAGATTGTGTTTATATCATGTAGGTATTTATACATACTTAATTAATAATGACATACAATAAATTATGTAGTTGTTCACATAAGTTTGGATCTACATTTGTGAAGTGTGCGATTTCCAATAGTTAACGGGAGAAAGAATAACATAAGATATTTTTTTGTCCCGATAAAATGTTTCTCTGGGAATGGATCTGTTGATTAAACTGTGGAAACAGCTAGGCAGGAAATAAATTTATTCCCAACTCTTGCTAAAAACTGACAATTCATTATTTCTATTAAAGTCTCATTATAATATATGCACATATAATAGATATATTTTATCTTATAGAAAAAGAAGATAACTTCACTCACCTCATGACTTCTAAACCGGGAATCGTCTAACTTCTTAACAGCATACTTCATATCTTCATGGCGCAGGAACTCAACTACACCAGTTCCATCCTTGAAGGTGTCAGCAAAGCAAACATCTCCAGCTTCACGCATATGGTCTTTAAGATCCTGCCAGGATCCTGAGGGTGGTAGACCGGTGACCATGACTCGGTACTCGGAGCGCCGAGCGGGGGGACCGCGACCTTGACCTCTTTGTCCGAACCTTTCTCCCCCGCCGCCACCTCCTCTCCCCCCTCTACCACCTCCCCCGCCTCCCCCTCGCGGAAATTCCACTCGTAGCCGATAGCCGTCGTAGTCGTAACCATCTCGGGCCCGAACTGCATCATCAGCGTCTCTGTTGAAGAGGAGAAAAGGTTTTTTATACGGTGAATAAAGAACATCGTTTTGACCTGTATTTCTTAAAAATAAATAATATCTTAATTACAAATGCGCACTTTGAGAGCTCTTGTCTAACGTCAAATCCTATTACTGTTCTACTACCAACATAACTAATTATGTAAGTTTCTTACAACATAAACACACTGGATTACCCCGACCCCGTACATCTATTTTTTACTTAAGTGTCCGATTGATTTTTTCCTTAAGCCTTCCTAGACCTTGAACATAAAGACTAACATCCACTAATCTCGCCGAGTCAAATCGCAAAAATTGGTCGCTTATACATTTACTACTTACTAGCAGACTCGATGCGATATGATGATACTTACACAGATAAAAAGGATTTCTCTCTACAAATCGGAGTATTTTCTCAAAATATTTAGTTATTCCAAAAATATATTTTCTCAGATTAAAAATATATTTTTGTTATAAAATTACCACCTGTCTGTTTCATCGTCCCACCCGACCTCGGCACGGTTGTAAAACTATCGTCAGTCGGCCTCGGCACGTACTAACGGCCCCAGATGACGATCTCGCTATCCGGATAGCGAGATTAGTCTCAACGACCTCCACTAATAGGGCCTCCCCCTCGAACGACATGGTTTTTATAGATAATGGTACAGAACCCTTCGTGCGCGATTCCGAATCGCACATCGCCGGTTTTTATTATTTATTAATTAATTAAATTACAATGTTGTAGTTTGTTTAATTTTTTCAATTACCTTAACCCAATTTTATTATTTGTTTGTCTTTTCCGTGTAGTTTTACATGAAATATTATTGTATCTACTATGATACATGAAGTGTTGGCATCTAAAGATTACACGATTATTTTTTAAATTGCTAAGCCACTTTTCATCAAGATTGTTTAGCTAGAGCCTAAAGCCATGCAAACATTGAAACAACATGCATAATAACATGTTTTAAAATTAAGCTGTTAAGCGAACGACACGTTACTCACACTTAACTCTCCATCTCAAAAACTACTAAACCGATTTTGATGAAACTTACACTGTTCCCTTAGTTAGACTATACCTAGTCCAACTAAAAAAGAATTTTTGCAATCCGACTTATAGTTTTCGAGATATGCGTGGAGAAACATACATACACTTATGAAATTTGATACACATGTTTAGAAGCCGGTATAGACTAACATATACAAAAACTGTGTAATTATGACATACATACGGTTCGAATTGTTAACTTCTTTTTGAAGTCGGTTAAATAACTATTTATTTTAGGCATAGGTTAGGTAGACGTCTGTCGCATCACAGGATACAAGACCAATTTTCTTGTCGGATCTAATAAACCGACGTATACGGGAACCTTAGGGCGTTCATCCACTGCATCCGATCATGTACTATTTGTATCAAGGGTTACGCACTATAGGTATACGATCCGGAGTTATCTATATCTGAATATTTTTGATTCGTATTGGATACAATAAATAAGTGTCTTTGTAAATATAAGGGAGTTGACCTTTTATATAAGATTTTATTACAAATCTGTGTGAACTATGCTAATATTTTTGGTAAGAAGTCAATGCATTTCTGAATTTAAATACCTAAATAATATGCATTTATTGAAATAATTCCAAATTTACTTAGGAATATGTCTATGGGCGTAGTTAATGGTATGTTAAAATTAGTTAAATAAGATAACAATATGTCAAACACATAACATTAGGTACATAGTAAACCTACTGTTATCACAATCACGCAGAGCCACAAATACCGATAAGGCAGAATGTGAATTCTTGTGCAAATACACTTAACACATAATTACAATACCAACGTAGTATTCAGAGTTTCACTTGAATTGTAAAAATTACTCGATGCAATATATATATATATGTACACATATTATTGTATGGTTTATTTATTCACAATTTTAGTTAGTTAGTTATAGACTAAGGGGAGCTTGTGGCCCTTAGATACGATATGCAAAGTCAAGTAATGTTGGTTGTGGTCGGTCATAGGATGGGCAACTGCTTAGTAAAACATTTTTCTGAGGCTCGTATTGAGCCATCAGACATGCACTCCATCAGACCTGGCCATTGTCATATGACAGCATCTGTGTCAGTGCGAAGGACTATGGAGGCTTACCACTTTTCTGTAAGGAGAGGTTTCAGTCCCTGTAGTGGGGAACAAAGCACAGCTGAGCCAACAAGTACATCCTTGGTTCAAGTATCAGTTTCATAAAAGTTTATTATTATGAAATAATATTACTATGAATTTGCCTAAATAATTTATACTTAAATGGTCACGTACAGAGGTCTTTGACGTTAGCATACCATTTTTATTTAAATGCAAAACATAAGCTCACTTCAAAGACCTCAGTACAGTGTGGTTTCAGAGATACTTCCTCCCGCAAACGCTAAGGTTCTGGAATGAGCTCCCTGCCAAGGTCTAAGGACTACAGTACGGGGTTCGGCAATGTGTGAGTGATGCCCCTGGTATTTCAAGCGTCCAAAGGCGGCACCATCAGGCAGATCGTTAGCTTGTTTACCACCTTGGTGGTATTAAAAAAACTTCACAGCATGGTGTGTAGTATGTTGTAATTTTGTCTCTGTACAACATTATTAATTGAAGTCATCAAGGGCTGTAATTTAGTAAAAATTGTAGTATCTCACGCACCATGCGATGTGAAATGGAGTAGAAATAATAATAATAAAGCCTTTTATTTAATTCCTTAATACATATTTGGTCTAAAATGTTACAGAATTTGTTAGTGGTTAGGTTAGATTGCTTACTTGCTGTGTTAGTTGTGTTAGCATTTACAGATTCATATTGGTTATAATAAGCTAGCTTAAGGACCACTGTTGGGTATAGGCCTCCTCCAAATATTTCCATTTATCCCTATCTTACCAATTGGGAAGGCCTCTCCTCTTTTTTCCAACTTCACTCTACAGGTACTATGGTTGTAGATGTTTCTTAATACCTTGATGTATTTAGCATTTTCTTGCAGTCATTAAGGGCTTTCCAAATATAATTATGGTAGATACTGTTGAAGGCCTTGTTGCAATCAATAAACGCGAAATATAAGGGCTTGTTAAACTCCCTGTCTTGTTTCATAACAAAATCCAGAATGAAAACCAGTGTGTTCTACTGGTTGCAACTCATCAATTTGCCTTGTGAGTCTGCTAAGGAGAACTGGAGTAAAAAGCTAACATAGACTTGACAAAAGGCTTATTGGACTGTCTTTTGTTTTAAGTTATGAACTGTTTGACAGCTGCCTATATAAATATACACTTACCATATATTAGGGTTCTGCATACAAAATTTAAGAGATTTTTTATTTTATGACCAATATTAAATAGATTTTGCCAGCGGCTCCACCCACCCCAAATTTGGTTATCCGCATAGAACTAAAATTTATACAATTGAAGTTTGCTATAGCAAGCTATATTTTGTTTAAGCTCAGTTATAGTTATTCCTGCAGGAACTTTTAATTTTTTTAGTATAAAAAGTAGCCTATGTTTTATTCCAGGACCTAACCTATGAGTGTGCCAAGTTTAATCCCAATCTATCCCATAGTTGAACCATGATTGAGTAACAAACATCCATCCATACTTTCACATTCATAATAATAGTAGGAAGTAGGATTCTCTGTAGGATGGATCTGTACAATATTTACTTGAAATTTAGGAGTTTTAAAACAACCAGGCTAGCATCTATAAGCTCAATATAATATTATAAGAAACGCAAGCTTTGATTGTTCTATACATGAGATTATATTATATATAAAAAACATGAATACCAAAATATTTTGTTCAATCTGTTCAGTTTTCACTCAATAAAGCTGAGCTAGATTGTAACTAATTTTATATTTAAAAAACAATGGCAACTCTCCATAAATGACACAGCACATTTTGTTCGCCTTTAGGTTTAAAACAAAACTAACGTAGAATATATTATATAAATAAAAGTCAATTGCCACACATATGCACATGATGAAGCATCACTTGAAAATGGCTAATCTGATTTGGCTGATTTTTTTGTTATAGTGTTTATCATTGTCAGGACAAGGGTTGTATGAAAGAAAAAAATAAGTCAAGTGGAAGAAAATACTATGCTTTTCTTGTGTGATGTTTATATGTGTGTGTGTGACAACAGCTTCTTACTGTACGCACCAATTCACTTAGTCCTTGATACATATTAAAGCATGAAACAAAGTTAGTTAAGATAGACTTATCTAATTCATAAATACTTGCTTGGTTTTCCACCGTTGACCGCTTCCAAAGTTGAAAAATTTGTATCCCCCCTCTAACTTTTAAACCCCGTGATTTGAAACTCTAAAAAAAATCATGATAATAGGGTTTTATAAATACTACAAATGAAAATTATTGTGGCCAAAATAAGTTCACATGACAAAATATCCATCTGAACTTCAACTTACTTTTTTAGCAATTTTATACATTACTGTTAATATTATCAGAAATATGTACAAAACTAAATACCTATGTACTTCCTTGCATATTTGTTGATATTTCCATAAATTTCTATGAATTATTTCACATAATTTGTCAGATTTAATTTGTCAATTTCTTTTACAGCAACTAATATTTTGTAAAATTCACAACCAGAAATGAATGTGTTTGAGGATTTTGTACTAGTTACAATGTTTTTAGTAAATTTTTGTTGGAATATTTACTCAAATTTACAAAGAGATTACATTAATTTTAGGAAATCTATTATTGTAACATCAAAATGAAGTATAAAATTATAAAAAATACATGTTTTAAAGTACTTAACTAGGGTTTTATTTCCTCGAAACACAAATGAACACTATGTATCAAACAATTTTGCCCATCAATGATTTCTCATAGTGAAATAGTAACGGCTTGGTCAAAAACAGACCAACACAAGTGAACACCTTATACTTATATTTGAGTTTTTATTTGAAGTAGGTTAATTGTGGTAAGCCATTTCAAATTTTATTCGATTGCCAATATTTAAATGTAATGTGTTGTAAATATCGGCCAAGTGCGAGTCGGACTCGCGTACGTAGGTCAGGTGTCCAAAAGTTTAGTTTTGATGTATAATTATGTTCCAAATAACTAGATAAAATGTTATACAAAAAGTCCAAAAAAATGCTCCCATCATATCAAAGAGTAATTAAAACTGTCAATATAACATTTGTAATCCATGCTCACAATGCTCTGCCTCTTCATCAAATGCACTGTAAGCTCATGGATATGTCAGTTTTAATAAATTAAATTAACTGTCAAACTCTCCATTTAAATCGGTGAGAAATTTAATTTTTTACTAAGCGATGATCAGACAGTAAAGAAAAAGTGAATTGGAACATAGTCTGTGATAACAAGTAGACCAGGAACAAAATATACACTAACTCAAAGATATACACCGTTAAAATACATATTCACTAACCTGTCCAAAAATTACGGAAAAAGCGTTTTAACCGCTGAAATCCTAAGCTGCGAGTATTTAGTGCTGATGGTTTAGCTATTAACTAGTAACGCGACTCAAAAAATTCACGCTGTTTCATGATCACTCACCTAGGATCGTCAAATTCCACAAAGGCAAATGGAGGTCCTTTACGATTCTTCAAGTCCACAAATGTAACTTTACCGAATTTGTAAAAAAGATCTTGAATATCCTTTGTCCTTATGTCAGGAGGTAGATTCCCAACGTATATTCTACATTCATTTCTATTGCTGCCGCTTCCGCCAGACATTGTAAGATTATTGATAAGTACTTATTTTATTGAAAATTGAACCGTGCAAGGTAATTATATTAACGCAACGATAGTTATTTTGTAAAGCAATTAAATTTTATGAAATAAAAAACGAGACTACGATATCAATTGCAAAATCCCAACCTCATTCCATTAGAGAAATGGCGACTAATGGCTTCGGTGTTGCCAGTTTGGTAACAGTAAAAATCGGTATAAGATATCCTTCCTTCCTTCCTTCTTTGAAGTGGAGACCAGATTTCGCATTATAGCATATCATTTCTCCATAGTCATGTGTAAATATAGTCAAGTGCTGATATTTAAGTTTGGCGATGCGCCATATACAAGTTTTATCTTAAAGGGCGGGAGATTTGGTGTGCATCCTTGAGAATTTGCGCGTCATGTCCTGCTTATTTCTTCATAATGCTATGCATGAGCCTTCGCTGCACAATTCTTAACACGTTTCTGTTAAACACTGCTAAAATATATACATCGAAGCACACTAAACGGATTTAGAAAAAATAAACAGAAAAAAACTCCACTCCTTTTTAAGATGCGCGCTAAAACTCTCTCGGTATAAGATATAAAAATCTGTTTAAGGGCGCGGTTGTTTTGGGATGCAGAATTATTATTTTCGTGTACTTTGTCATCTGTCATTCGTTTGTATTGCATTGGTGTCAAAAATATCAAAATTTAAGTATCATCTGAAATAAACTGTCATGCTTTCGTTTATGATATTTTTGTCACTTTTGCCTGGGTTTTTGTGTTAAAATGGCAAACTGCCTATACATATTAATTGCTTATGGTAGTGTGTTTTATCATACGTCAACCGTTCGCTTTGCAAGTGTTGCAATCAAAAATTTAGTTAGAAACGTTTCAAAGCTACACGAACCATAGGTGTCGGTAGCAAAACTGGCCTTATCAAAAGTGTGAAAGTATCAATCGTAGGAACTCTTATTACCAAAACGAACGCGCCATAAATATACAAAACATATAAATAAATCATAGAATCACCAACTAGATAAATAAATAAATCAATAGTTCTCCCTGACTCAAAATCTGCCTCCAAGCAAAATTTTTATATTATTAGTATAGTAGTACTTTTTATTTCCTTAACCTAAAATTTTTGTACAGAAATAGTAATAACTTAGGACATTATCTATATAATTTGTGGTAATAACAATCAGAAGGTAGTGACTTAATTTTAATTTTGAGCTCACTTGGTTAAAGCGCTTATTACACCTTTCTGAATTTAGTTATTATAATTCATATAATATTAGTTAAGTATGATCGCATTCAGCAAGCTAGCTCCCTAAATACAGCTAGAATGGTTTCTGACTGACTAAATCATTAAGAAACCTCATTAGAAAGGCATTTAGGAAGCTGTAATCGCATTTATTAAGCTACTGATTTCAGTCGCCACGTGGCTCTCCATGCGTAAGGACGTATAGTTTTGTATCCCCGAACAGAAAAGTGAAGTGCGATTGGGCAGCTTGCGAAATGACAACAATAAGAACCTTTATGTAATGTACCAGACATTCATAAATAGCCCAACATGTTTTAGGAATAATTTGGGTCAGCAAGGATTGGGATATTTAAGTACTCAATTCAATTTTGCCCATATTTTGCTTTTTAGCGTCTGCAATTATGTTTTTTAGCGTCTGTACCGGTACCGGAGCCATTTCCGTACTCGACACATCAGACCTGTGAGATCAAAAGCTTCTAATCAGCTCTAAAATTGCTTCTGAATTTAGACGACTGAATTTAGTCAAGTGTAATAAGCGTTTAATAGTAACCCTTAAGGCTAGGGCATGAATATTGGAAACTCAGAATATCGTAACTTTGAAATTTAGGAACGCTAGATCCGATATTACAATTCCAATACTAAATTGTCCAATATCGTAACATCGGAATTTTTCTATTTCAGTTTTTAAATAAGACGTAAACGGTGCCAGCGCGCGATTTATAATTGTCTAACAGACTCGTTTTTAAAGATAGAGTTACAGAAAACCATTACAGCAACCAAAGTCCTACGAACTATTATATAGCACCTACTACACTACTCATAAACAAGCACGCAGACTTGGTAAAAATATTAACGGGGGCGAGTTCCTGAAATCATACAACACCTAATTACGGAGAAATATGGGGGTTCAGCACTCCAGACACTAAATTGTGGAGCTTGAGAACCCTCAGGCCTCTTGGAGTCAGCTCTACTAAAGTTGAGCGAGGACGAGAGTATTGAAAGGTATTTATGCTTACTTTGTGCAACCTCGCCTCGCCTTAAATGAATTAAATTTGTCAGTTTGTTGTGCCCGCGCTTGTTATATATAATAAAAAAGACACTCCCGCACTCTTTCTTTAATATTCCTAAGTCCTACCTAGGTGCAAGATGCTTTGAAGTCAAGTACAAAGAAGAAACTTCAAAACCATGCAAGGTATCGTCAGGTGTAACTAAAGGAAGCATCTTAGGTCCCATGATTTTAGGGGCCGTCCATTAATCACGTGATGTTTTTTTTTAGCATTTTTTAACCCCCCCTCCCCCTTGGTGATACGTGGTGAGGTTTAAGACTACCCCCCCCCCCCGCCCCCCAACCAAAATCACGTGTAATTGTAAGTACTGTGGAGGTTACGACCTCTTGTTGAATGTAAAGGAATTAAATAGGCTAGCGAACGTTTTGACGTGACAACGTCTTATAAATTGGTTTGCCGGGTGACACTTCAAGAAACTGCGTTACGCTCCGCTCACGTTATGCGCTCACAATGGGAGCGAGTGAGAGCCACGCGCCCGCCTAAGAGCGAGAGAGACAGACATAAAATCATTGTCACGTAAAACTTTCGCCCGTATACCGACTTTACAGGCAACCAGTTTTTTACGCAGCAAATACTTCGTAGTGGTTTTAAGGAAACATAAAAGATGGTGTCAGTGCGTTTTTAAATAAACAATCGGAATTTCGAGCTTGTCATTATTTTGTTATTAATTGACATTCAAGTGAAAAATATAGATCGGACAAGTCTATATAAATTTGGAGGGTCGATTCCTGTCTATATCAGAGAGCCCTAGAATGGTAGAATGGCTTTACATTGCCAGTGGACGTAAAGTAAGATACTCCAGTATCCAAAATATTCCAAGCATCGCCACCATCGCGATTTAATGTCCTAATATATATTTTATCCAATGTATCGACACGACGACCCGAGGCCTATTGAAGGATGGCCTAATAGAAGAAGATGTACTGCAGATAAGTTTAATATTGTATAATAATTCTCCTAGGTAGTAGATCAGTCTAAAGCATGTATACTCTTGTGGCGATTGAAAAGAACATCTGAATACAGAAAAAAACTCCCGATGTTGTCTTTTTATTAGCAGAGATCCCGATACCTAAATAGAAATAGGTAGAAGCAGCATATTTACGCCCCTGCATTACCTACGAAAAATCTTAAAATTTTTCGAATTTTGACGAAAAAATAAATATACGTGATATTTCGTGATTTGCCGGACCCCCCCCCCCCTTTCGGGCCTCACGTGATTAATGGACGGCCCCTTATATGTACACTGCTGATCTTTTCACAAATATCGACGAAACAATTTATAGATGACACAGCCTACCTTTCAGTTTACGGTGACCCAATAGTGGTTGATCATTCTAATATAAAATGAGAAAGAGAAATTGTCTCACCAATATAAATAAAAAGGGAATCGGCAAATCGACATGCTAAGGTATAGAAACAACATTAAGTTTTGCTTGTAGTGTTTGGTGATGAAAGTGATTTAAAAGATGTATAGTGAGTGATTATGACTTCATACCAATTATATGACAAACGACGAAACCAAAAATCTTCTCTCACGACTTCCTTCTATCACTAACCGTTAGAACAGCAACCTTAAATCAATACTTTCCAAAAACAAACCCAACATAGAGAAAGAAAGATCCATATTGCCGCCACCTCTTAGCAACCTCAGATTTCCCTCCCTCCTTTTCATTCAGTGTGCTTGTACACGGTGCAAGTTGCTTGCGAACGTTTGGCACTTAAGCATGTTATATGCATCGTGCAAAAAAGGCAATGGGTTTAGCGATTTGAGCATGTACCAGCGCCAGTCACCCGCAAATGCTACGTTGTTCGCATTATAACAGAATTAACATATTTAATTGTTATTTATTTGTGTTCTCACGGTATTATAATCATCAAGATCAATAATGAGCTAATATTCAGTAGTGTTGTGGTCCTGGCGGTAAGTAATCTGCATGCACAGCAGAAGTCTAGTGGTGCTTGTTGCTGTCACTGCTCGGCGTAGACACGGCGTGCTGGTACGGCGGTCAAGGAGACCTGATGAAACAGCTGACCGTTGGCCGCCCGCAGGTTTAACGGGTTCCCGAACCCAGGGATTACTTAAACTCCTCCCTGGGAGGCTGAACCGCCAACCTGTGTAAAGTCTGTCTATGCAGTGAATTCTCATCTTTAGTCTAAGTAACAAACAATGTTTTCAGCGGCCACTCCATCCACATTCAATGTATAGTTCTGCAATATCATGGGTATTCACGCCAACCTTAACAGGTTCACCATCACCTAGAAACTGCATAGCCAACCATTCTCTTTTTAACGGAGATGAATACATCATACATCATACCTTCACTATCCCGGCTAAAAACTCGGGCACCATTTTTTGAGTCGTGCCGGTGTATGTATGTTAGTCCGCGAGGATATCTGCTGTAGCCGCCTTCATAGCCTTGAATACAGGGACCTGACGATATTATGAGTGTGAGTAGATCACAGTGGCCACACTGATATCTATGCGTGCCTTTACAGGTCTTATAGCGGTGACACGGACGAGGCTCGACTCTTCACGCATCTGAAATTTGACGACTGATATAGTTCTAGAGCAATTTCCTACAGCAGAACTAGTTATTTGTTAGTAAAAAATAAATAAATACTGCCGCGAACGCAGAAATCTTGTTAGGACACCCCCAAAATAGCTATTTATTGAAAAAAAAAATTGTTTCCCGCCCCTATTTTATTAATTTGTAGGGCCCAAAATAGCTATTTCTTGTAAAAAAAAAAAATTTCCCCTAATTTTTGACAAAAGTCCCTAAAGTGCAACTTCAACGTTATTTTGTAAGAATATATAAACCAATATCTACGCAAGGATATCTGCTCATGAATTTGTTCACACCTATGGATTTTCTCAACTGGTACTTTCTCCAACGAGAATACCAGATATAGAGGACCATACGAGCTCCTTACTAGACCTTCTGCTGACTACATATCCGGACGGATATTCCGTCTCAGTGGATGCGCCTCTTGGTTTTTCCTACTACTGTCTCTTTCGGACACAAGTGTCATGTACACGTCATGGATTTCGTGAATTTTATGTATCGTACTCGTGGAGGCAGCTGTACTTTATCTCAGAAGATCCTGACGTCTGCGCAGCCACTGAGACAATCTTCACTGGTATGGAATAATTTATTTTTAACCCGCGAGTAGCTGCCGGTATCAAGAAACCGCTATGGTTTATTCGGTCTTGCAGAGAAGCTGAAATTCGTAAGCAAACTGCGTATGGGACTTGGACTACGGCTCGTAATAATAAGGATCCGAATATTTCTGAGTTAAAACGCATATTAAATGCTGCCTTGAGGTTCAATATGAATGCAACTGCCAGAGGTGAATTCCAATTTAGTGGCAAAATAGGTGAGCTATCCCTCTGTATATCGTGCTTGCTAAAGCCGCCGAAGGGAACTTTTGCCAGTCGTTGTTACCACCACTGCGAAAGTCCGATAGTGACTTAGCTCATAGTGCTACAGAGAAAGCTAAGTTTTTGCAAACGTGTGGCTAGATTTTTGTCCAGCAGACGCATACGAGCCGTAGTTTACGATAGTTGCTCTGATAGCATAGACATTAATGCTGGTGTCCCGTAAGGCTCTGTGCTGTCTCCAGCTGCATATCAATGACATATTGGACATCAAAAACATACACTGCTATGCAGATGACAGTACAGAAGACGCTTATTACACGGGCCGTGCTAATATCCCTTGTTCCGTTGTGGAGGAAAAGCATGGAGAACTTGTGTCTCAAATCGAGACCACTCTGTCCAAGGTCTCTGACTAGGACGGAAAAACTTGGTCCGATTCAACCCTACAAAAACACAAGTCTGCGCATTCATCGCAAAGAAAACCCTATTCTACCCGTGTGCCCTGCCTTTATACAAATCCTATAGTGTTTCATAAATGGTGTCACATACTTCCGTAATGAACCTAGATTTTGCTGATTTTGATACGCGCAAAAAAATCTCCAGAAAAGTATAGCTGCAGCCAGTCCTTAAATATTGCAAAGTAATTTACAATTTCAATGAAGGTGATAGAGCCTCCGCCATGTATCTTCTTTAGTAATCAATGCAATAATTTTCCTAAGCGTTTCAAAGATTTCGGGTGACATCCGAAGCTAATTTTAAATACTTTTTGGTCTTCAGCTCTAATTTCATCAATTATATTGGAATTTATATTTCTTCTTGCGTCCATAACTTTTTGCATTATAATTGTGTTAATTCCAGTAAATTTAATAACTCTGGTAAATAACATTTTTAATAGATGATATGATTATAAGAAATCTCGCTCTCGAGACATTGTAACACGATTGACTCAAGAAGTCTACTGAACTACGCAAAGGTGAAACGTACAAAACCCATACATTGCACCATGAACAAGAACAAACAAGCAACTTGTGCATTTTGTTCACGCAACTAGCCCACCCATTTGATTGCTTCAGCTGTTTGCAATGTTGATTACCCTGTAAGAAAAATTCATGTAAATATAAAGGCAATAAATCAGTTAGGCCAAAAAGCAGTTTGTTACGTTAAAGTTCATCACACACGGAATATATATTAATATAAATTATATCGATTATAAATATAAAATATACTACGATATATTTTCTTTAGTAATCTTTGAGCTTTTTAAGTGAACACACTATAAATATATTTCAGTTTTGTATGGATATATGTTGGTATATTAATAAATATTATAACTCCTTGTGTGATGGACTTTAGCACTGAGATTAATTTGAGTTAAAAGTCATTGGGTTTCCGACTCTAGCCTAAAGTTTTTGAACGGCTATTAATTAACCAAATTGCATCTCTTAAGTCGAATCAGTGTATTTACTTTTAAGTATTTCACTCCTTTGTAGGGCCATATGTTAGACTTGGAGTATGTAAGGGTAAGGGCTGTTTTATATCTTTGGGTATTTATGGTAAATTGGTAAGTGGAAAATTCCTAATGGACAAAATCAGTGAAGTCAGGAGAATGGTTAATATCCATCTGTTTTCTTGAATAACTGTAAACCTGTTGCTTTTCAAATTCGAAAAGGCATTGATATCCTTATAATTGATACCCTTTTCATTTGATATTTAATTTTTTAATTTATCCTCGAAAAGTAACCCTCATATTTAAAACTTGTTTTGAGTCATAGAAATTCATATGAGGTTACCAACTTTTAATTTAATCAGTCTAGTCGCTGTAATAGACAGTCAGACTGACACACGAGTAATTGCATAAGGGTTCCACCGTTTTTACATTCAGACGTATCACGTAAGGAACCCTAAAAAAAAGGATTTACCAAAAAACTAGTCGGTTACCATAAATATGAAACACGCCACTGGATTAAATAATGGGTCTGTCACATAGAGTTTTTTTCGGGTCCCTATTTCTTGTAACATTTATAATATTGACACAGAATAAGGAATAGTAACAGAACTATGGATCTATTATAAATATATCTCTTTTTCAATTAAACGACTCAACGTTAAGCCAATCACACACGGAGCTATAATATATAATAAGATACATTATAGCTAGGCATACGATATATTTTCTATAATAATTGAATGTATACACGCAGTTATAAATATAGTCCAGTTTGGTATGAATACATTTATATTAATATATATATTATGGCTAAGAGTATGACGGGCTTAGTGTTCTATTGAATAACGTTTCTTTGTGTCGTCGAAATGCACACTTGGCTGTGTGGTCGAGCCAAAAAATGTTTTTATTGCTGGTGATGGTGTCATGCAAGGAAATCAAAGAAATAAGATTTTACTCGTGCTTTGTGTTTTTTAAAATAATTAATACCTCCCTAGTATTTATAAAATAATAAAATTTAAATATACAAATTTCGAACGTGCTTTGAATTTAGAACGCCCTCTGTGGCAATTTGAGAGTTTTACTGAAAGAAGCCTGTGAAAGAATCCTCTAGAAAGTAGGCATTAGATCTCCGGAATCAAAATCTTAACGTGAGAATTTGTTCATAACCCGAAGCAAAAGTGAGTATATAGTTTTTTTTTGTAAAAGTGATGTTAGGAAAGTAGTGAAGAAACCATGGTTTTAGTTATTTACTAATATTTTCTGTTTTAAATCATATTGGTGCACTATAAAACTGAACGGGTCCTTTATTGTCGGCTTCTATAATGTATTACAAGGGGTCGTATTGATCTAACAATCTGGTTTCTGTGGCATATATCCACACAATCGGATATTGATATTGAAAATCTAAAATACATTTCCAGTATTTAGTCCAACGTGCCACCGTTGCTTTAATTTTCTTCTGGCGCTTCATGACTGGTATTACTGCAAGTGCCTCTGTTCGAATTTCTACGCGTAAAGCTGATAAAGAACTTGGGTTGTATAATTTTATATATTTACTGCGATGTTTAGATCGTAATTTTGTACCTCCATTTTGCTGTGCATATATACCAGTAAACCTTTTCACATGTTCGATCGATTTTTATATCTGTCGGATCTCTTATAATTTCCCAGTTTTCTCATCCGACCTTTACTGTTATTTTAAGCAGCACTTTATTGACACGGTTGAGCCTACCTATTTACAAATAATTACTAAGTATGTTTACAAGTCACAGGAATTTAGACTTCACCGTTGAAAATTCCTCAGGGTAGAAGTGTTAATAGGTATTTATAGTTTAGCTCGATATTACTTAGCCAATAAGTCTAGCGTTCGATGTGTAGGTAAAGTTGGATCTGCACTTCATTACCTTAATCCTGATAATTGTGCAGTTGTTCTTACTTTGGAATGTTATTTGTTTCCAGAAACACAGGCTACAAGATGTGTGATCGTAAAGCGGTGATCAAAAATGCTGACATGAGTGAGGAGATGCAGCAGGATGCTGTAGACTGTGCAACACAGGCACTTGAGAAATTTAACATTGAGAAGGTTGGTATTTGGCCATATTTCTGGATTATTTTATTATCTATATTATAGATTGTCTTAAGGTAATATTTGATGACCCCTATATATAAAATTAGAAAGCACAAAGTTATATCTTAAATAGACATGCACCAATTGTACAAATCAGTCTTATTGACAAGTAAATTTGTTGACACATGCCTACTTGGTGTTGCATTATCTACAATGGTGCTGGGAGCCATTAATAACAGGGGGCAGAGCCCTAACGCTGTATTACTGAAGTGCTTTGTTCAAGCATTTGTTCAGCATTGTATGTCTAGCCTAAATAAAGATAGAATGCTTGTGCATTGCTCAAGAATGACAGTTTGCATACAGCTGGTTTGACACCCCACAGGGGCAAGAAAAGTCATTTATCAATTGTTGTATTTTCAAGCAGTTGATCCTCTAAAAGAAAGTTCACGGGAATTATACACTTTGACACTAATAATAATTTTATATCACAATTTGATTTTCTTTTGATATTTTGATACTCTACGGATAGGCCTCTTTCCTCATATTCTGCTGAGACAGCAGTCTTAGCTTGTAATTTACCCATCGCATTTTGGGTTGCATAGTTACAAAACCACATTTTATTTAATTTGTGGTTTTCCTGTGGTTTTAATGTTTCCCACACACCAGTAATTTTGGATTTTTTTTATTACAGGATATAGCTGCATTCATCAAGAAGGAGTTTGACAAGAAATACAACCCAACGTGGCATTGTATTGTTGGCCGAAACTTTGGCTCCTATGTCACGCATGAGACTCGCCACTTTATATACTTCTACCTTGGTCAAGTTGCCATACTTCTGTTTAAGAGTGGTTAAAGCCCCCTTGCATTTCAATCTGTTGTGTTGTTAGAATGCAGTGAGTGCAGTATTATTCGATTGTTAAAATCTTCATTGCCTTTTAAAAAGCACCCCTACTTTCTAACACTTTCTATGGCACTTTTAGATAAAATATACATTACATTCCTACCCTGTGGTAGTTTTTAGACCATATTTTATTTTCTGTGCTAGCATTTTAAGTGCTGTAAAGTTTGAGTGAGAGGCAATGAGGATTTCAAAATTGTATTTGTTGAATGGGTGATAATGTATGTATGTGTGGGTTTGTATGTATGTTGGCAGCGACTGCGGCAGGCACGCAAGTTATTATAGCCTTTAGTCACCTCCCTATTCTTTTTGATGAAGATGTGGTACTACTCCACATCGAATCTCCTACACTTCCTAGTACTTGCACTGGACACTGATGTATGTAACTGTGTTAGATATAATTTGATTCAATATTGATTGTGGTATATTTTCACTTCTAGTATATTAATGAAATTATAGTTAATTTATCCTAGACTTATACCTAGTATAGTGTAAAAGTCATATTATGTTAGTACCTAACTAAATTTATTGTTTTACTTTCTTGTTAATACATTCACTGGAGATATTTTCAAAACTTATTAAAAACTTTCTTATAAATCATGTTTGGTTTTAATTTTGGATTTTAGGTTCTGGGGAATGTAGGGTGGGATTTTTTTGCATAATCATGCATAGAGCAATGCCCTGGATCAATCTCACTAGAACCATTGTCCAGATCCATCATGGATCTAGTCAGATATTCCATTATTTTCTCAATAGATCCATTTTCGAAAATGACGATCATTCTCGAGTACTGAGAAGTATTTGTCTCGCTAGATCTGTTAACCAGATCAGATTTAAAAGTTTAGGTCTAATAAGGAATTTCTTTCTCACTATATTCAGTTGTGGATCTGATAATAGGAATGATCGAAAATATTGGTGTCTCGTGTATATTATGGTTCCCCTGGGGAGCCATCAGGATTTTAAAAGTACTGTCTCCCCTAGGGTGGGGAACGGAACTTGCTTTCTTATACTAATTTAGGGACTCTTATCCCCCTGTCATATTCTTATTTTTACCAACTTTAAAAAAGGAGGAAGTTCGCAAATGGTCAGTAGGTAATCAATCAATATGTAATCAGTAATCAATATCAATTTGAAACTAAAAATTAACCGCTAAAAACAAAAAGGATCCATACTAATATTATTATTATTAATGAAAGTGCCGGTGTCTGTCTGTCTATCAATCCGTAAAATGGGGAACTATCATTGCTGTGGAGAAACTTCTAGTCTACGATCAATAGTTACCATGATATAGATGTTTCTAGTTTGACAACTGTCATTTGAAATTAAGATCTTGCGATCTATCATTACTAGAGAAAATACTAGTACTACTACTACTAGTATAGCAACAGAGATTTACCTTATTGTTTGTTTGTATTGAACAGGCTCCGAAACTACTGGACCGATTTGAAAAATGCTTTTACCATTAGAAGCCGACATTATCTCTGATGAACATAGGCTACTTTTTACCGCAGGAAAATGGGTAATAGGACAACGGGTAGTAAAAATTATCTTTCCGTACTTATCTTTATCACTTAACTTCTAAATGGCTGAACCGATTGGGTTGAAATTTTATATGGGTATTTCGATGGTTTCCTGGATGATTTAAAAATACAATAGAACCCGTTAGGTGGCGCTGCTGTCGGTATGTCAACTAAACGGCTTGACCGATTGGGTTGAAATTTTGGATGTGTATTTCCAAGGTTTCACAGACACGAATTAGTGCAGTCATTGGACCGATTTTTTTTAGTGTGACCCGATTTCCATGAAATTTTGGAATTAGGCTTATCTTACCCTTAACTTCAAAAGTGAAAATGATCTGAACTCCGCACCCACCCTGGGGGTGGTTGCCACCCCTTCTCGGTGGTGTAAATTTTTTTCTTCAGATTTGATAGAAGACCTAATTTTAAGAAAAAACTGTTTTATAAAGTTTTTCATAAAACCCAATACTTTTCAAGTTATTGGCAATTGAAAATTCGGAATTTTTTCACATTTTTCATCGGTTTTTTGCAAATATCCAAAAATATGCATTTTAACGAAAAATTTTTGATGAACAAAATTGTAGCAGGTAAAAAACTGAACAAACCGTTTTTTTATAAAGTGTTCTTAGTGCAAAATTAAGCTAGATATGAAAGATCAAAGCCGTTTTTTATTTTGTCTGAAATTTAATCGATGTATTCAATGCCATCTAGCGGCGAGCAGATACATTTTATGCATTCTAATGAAATAGAGTTTTGTAGTGCTTGAAATAATCTTTAAAATGACCACTGTCAAAAGTCTTGCACGTGAAATGAGTGAGCTGTAATGCAAATAAGAGGAACATCTAATGGTTTTTTCTTTTAAATTCATAAGTGCCATTTCCACCAAAATTAAAATTAATCGTATTCCGTCTAAAATTAACTTTAATATAAAGAGTTTGATTAATTCTAGCAGTTTGGCTGCTTAAGGACACATATTTTTCAAAAAAATCACGATTTTTTTAAAAAAAAAAACCGATTTTTTACAAACCACCTTTCTATAATATCTCAAAAATGATAAAAGATACGTATAAAAGTATAATAATATAAAATGTAGGTCTTTTTCTGACAAAAAATTGTTTTTCTTTTTTTTTCTATCACACAACAATTGACGGAGATATGATTGTTTAAAGAGCGCGCGGCAGCGCAACCACAGTCTCTCTCAAGCCCTTTGACCCTTTACCGTTTTAAAATAAAAGGTTTTTCACTATGTATTGTAATGAAAAAAGTTGTAGCTCTTTTAATTACCTTTAATATGGATTTTTACAAGTTATGATAGCATCAAAATTGAAGGAGTTATGGTCCAAAAACTAATCGTATTTTTTTACTTAGTAAACTGAAACACACACACAGTAATAGAAACCTAAAACTATTGTCTTATGTTTATATATATATATATATTATGGACATATATTTTGGAAACGTAGGCTTGAATACATACCAACGTTCATATATGTATATATCATTTCATGAAAATAAATTTTTTTAAACATTTTTTTATTAAGGGGTTGTTTTTAAGGGTCGAAAGGGGGTTAAAAATTCGATAATTAAAATAGAGAACATAAAATATTATTTACTCTATACTTAAATCTTTTTATGTCAAACCAAAGTAATTTTTGTGATTTTTCAATTAAGGGGTTGTTTGCAAGGGTTGTAAGGTTTTCAAGGGGTTGAAAATGATTTTATTATGAGGTAATTGTGTTATAAAACACTTTACAATTTCACCCCTTAATATTAAACACGTTTTCTAACGATAAAATGGCTCAATGTCAATTTTTCTATTAAGGGGTTGTTTACACCCCTTAAAAATAATAGACGGAGCTCAGATCATTTTCACTTTTAAAGTTAAGGGTAAGATGAGCCTAATTCCAAAATTTCATGCAAATCGGTTCACAGTAAAAAAAATCGGAGGTTAGACCCTATTTTTCGCTCCAATGACTGCACTAAATGTATTATGCCATTAAAGAGGAAAGATTAGATTGTTTTTTTCTATAATTGAGGAGTTGCGCAGGGCCACAACACTTCAGGAGCTCAAATATAATAATGTATTATCATTTTCGTTAATAATTAAGTATCATTTTCGTTAATAATTAAGTATCATTTTCGTTAATAATTAGGTATCATATTCTTTAATTACATATTTTTTCAAACCTAATTTCTTTTTAAATTAATTATTATAACATTTTATCTAGTGAGACAATTCATTAATCATAAGATCTAATTTATTTTAACATTATTTTTAAAATAGATCTATTTGGCAATAAAAAAATATCATTAGATCCAGTTTATTAGAAAACAGATCTACTGAGAAAAAATATTTCACTAGATCCATGATGGATCAAGACAATGGATTTACTGAGATTGATCGAATGCCATTTAGTCCTAAAATTCTTCCATTTAGTCAAAAAAGGTTTTTTGTAACTAGTTTGACCATGAGGAATTTATTTTGGTCCAACTAGTTTTGGATTACGGGTCAAGAAGGCTGTGAAATGTTTGGTAAGAACATTGATACAAGATAAGCTTGTCTCTACTGGCTAAAAGCCAGTTTTTCCAGCTCTAATGCCTTGTTTACACGTATCTAATGCCTTGTTTACACGCATCTAATGCCTTGTTTACACGTATCTAATGCCTTGTTTACACGCATCTAATGCCTTGTTTACACGTATCTAATGCCTTGTTTACACGTATCTAATGCCTTGTTTACACGTATCTAATGCCTTGTTTACACGTATCTAATGCCTTGTTTACACGTATCTAATGCCTTGTTTACACGTATCTAATGCCTTGTTTACACGTATCTAATGCCTTGTTTACACGTATCTAATGCCTTGCTTACATGTATCTAATGCCTTGTTTACACGTATCTAATCAATTAACCAAATTAAAACTTAATTTCCTTTTGGGCCCTTGACACCACCCTCTCGCACCATTGGTGGTTTCAAGGGCATTTTTGAGTACCCATTACACCACTATAGTGTTGTCACTTATCCATTGATGAATATCTGTCACACTAGTTCCATTGAACTAAATACAAGTGTTTTGTTTGGGTTTACTTAAATGGAAATTTAAGTTTGGATTAATAGTTTTGTCAATGATTAAGTGAAAAGTTGTTTTTTTTTTTTAATATTATAGTGGGCTCGCACGGTCTTAGCAGACCATTTATGCATTTGCCAGAGTCAATGTCAATTAAATTGTATCATGGCGCGGGCGTTACCGCTCGTCCTCGTTTTCATGTCCCAAGATTGGGCGGGAGATTTGGTGTGGATCCTCAGATATTGCGCGTCATGTTTTGCTTATTTCTTCATAATTCCCTATTCATGAGCCTTCGCTGCACAATTCTTAACACGCTTTCGTAAAACATTGCTAAAATATATACATCGAAACTCACTAAATGAATTTAGAAAAAATAAACACAAAAAAACACCACTCCTTCTTAAGATTTGCGCCAAAACTCCTGAAAAGTTGTTTACGGTTGGTTTTAATTTTTCGGTTTAGTAACTGCGTCCCTCTTTCCCGCGCACAGTATTAGTAACTGCGTCCCTCTTTCCCGCGCACAGTATTAGTAACTGCGTCCCTCTTTCCCGCGCACAGTATTAGTAACTGCGCCCCTCTTTCCCGCGCACAGTATTAGTAACTGTTTATTTTTTTTTAATCTAAGAAAGTTTGTGAATATATTTTGTTTAAATTATTACTTAACAAGGACTGTTGCTACTAAAAGGTATTAATAGTTCGGTCTTTTGTCTCATTAGGACCGAACTATTACTGAAACTGAACGAACACTGAAAAGTGTCAGTGCTGTTAGAGGGATAAAACAGCCAGGGGATAAAAAAATTGAGAATTTAGCCTAATACGAGAAAGCTGCAATTTGGCAGGGATATACACATTGATCAAGCCGAGAAAGTGGTAGTATACAATTTTTGAAAAAAAATATATTTAGGGTTCCTCCCCTACACGTGAAGTGGGGACGTAATTTTTTTTTTTCGTCTACCCCAACGTGAGTAGTATCGTTGGATAGGAATTCCAAAAACAATGGCGGTATGCAAAGTTCATTTTTTGATTTAGGGCTCCGTTTGCGAAACATTAAGCTTTACAGTACTAATTTTTGTTAGAGTCAAGTGTCCCCCCTCTACCAGCGAAAGTATAGTATTTGGAAATGTTAAAAAAAAAAAATAGTAGTGCATAATAGTATAGTAATAGTTTAGTATAATACTCGTATAGTAAAGTAGCTTCAATGGACCTTAGTATTTGATATCAATTTCA
Organism: Apoda limacodes; assembly: GCA_946406115.1. NCBI lineage: Eukaryota > Metazoa > Arthropoda > Insecta > Lepidoptera > Limacodidae > Apoda > Apoda limacodes. The sequence continues at coordinate 20,059,139 of OX291559.1, forward strand.
ACTTGATACCATCACGCGTTCCTGAGAAAAAGGGTCTTACCAGACAGACTGACAGGAGCTAAATTTGACACGAAGCAAGGTCTTACATCACAAGTATAGGAAAAAAACTGAAATTCGTTAATTTTTAGTTATAATACATTAAAAAAGTCTGTCTGTCCGTCTGTTAAGACCCTTTTACTCAAGAACGCGGAATGTATCAAGTTGAAATTAATATTAAATACTAAAGTCTTCGGTCACTTAAAGTTGTAAAAAAATTAAGCTCCTAAGTCAATGCAATAAAAAATATGCTCAAAATAAAGACATTTTTGTCCTATTGTGACACTTATAAATCAAAACCTACGGGGCCCTTCCCGTTGACCTAGAATCATGAAATTTGACAAGAATCAAGATGGTACATCACAAACATAGGAAAAAATCTAAAAACTGATCATTAACCTGTGAGATTATCTACATATAAAAAGTTTGACGGAACCCTCGGTGCGCGAGTCTGACTCACACCTGACCGGTATTTTTATTTTTCTAGGGTGAGGTGGCTGCCGTAGATTTCTTTTGTTACAACTTTTTCCAACTGAACACTAAATAGTTTGACTACGAGCCACCTTAATACCCGTTGTCCAACTGGTTGCACACACCGCGAACCGCGATAGGTAAGTACCTACCATGAATAATAGTGATACTTATAAAATAGAACTTAGGTTACTATTGCAATTTAGGTGTTAGGTATAGTGAAACTGCGGTAGCGTAAAAGCGTACGGCCGGCCTAACCATAACCACAGCACCTAAAGGTACCTAATCCATAACCTAAGCGTTAGTAGGAAAATGCTCCTCTTATACCGTACAGTGCGGAACCATTTATTTAGGTACTAACGGTTCTAAGGTACCTATAGGTATATATGAGTGAGTATGAACACCTTGTAGATGGTAAACGGTGTTATAGTAGTAAGTAGTTATGTACTTCTTTTATATCTACGCTAATATATAAAGATCTACTACAATAAAACTGAAGAACTATAGATCTGTCAATTTAAAATTCTCTAAATTTCATTTAGAGGTGAAAAAAACCTTTCTGCGTGGTTATTATATGTGCCCGCGATTACGGACTAATTTACTTCTAATACTTCTTTGTGTACAACTTCTGATGTTAAATGATTAAGGATATGAACAAAGAGCTTGTTCGATTTAGGGCCCGTAGGAGAGAGAAAGAGATGGCTTTGCGAAAATTAACGGATAGGCTAGGTGTCCACATGCCCCTTTTCCCTTGTGCTCTATTTATGGTTTAGAAAGAAATGAGAAATTGTTAGAAAAAAAGCGGGATTTAAAGTACCTACCTATTGAAACTATAACTCTTAGGTGTTTGCCTGGTCATCAGCGCTATTTTTCTTCATCGTCTATACATATACACACGTATATATATATATATATATATGCTCATAGGGTAGAACAACGGTTGTCGGGCCAAAAAAATATATAAGAAAAGTAAGAAAAAGATCATGTTTCGATGCAACATACACAATACAACTTACATTACGTAGAAAACACTACCTATATCATAGCTTTATATGTAAGAACTTAAAAAATCGGCCAAGTGTGAGTTGGTCCGCACACGAAGGGTTTCAGTACCATTATCTATAAAAACGGCAAAATAATCACGTTTGTTGTATTGGAGCCACCCTTAAGTATTTGTTTTATTTTAATTTAATTATTTATTTTAGTGAATATATAACTAAATATCCTGTAAATATTTCAAGCGTCTAACTGTTGCCGTTATCAATATCGAGCAAAAACGAGCAAAAAAATCACGTTTATCTCATGGGAGCCCCCTTAAATATTTATTTTATTCTGTTTTTTGTATTTGTTGTTATAGCGGAAACAGAAATACATCTTCTATGAAAATTTCAACTGTCTAACTATCACGTTTCATGAGATATAGCCTGGTGACAGACGGACAGACGGACTGTCGGACAGCGGGGTCTTAGTAATAGTATAGGTCCCGTTTTTTAACCTTTAGGTACGGAACCCTTAAAATAGTAGATAGATAAGTGTGGCAAAGTATTTTTTTTAAGGGGAAGGTTTTTTGTTGTAAATTTTACTAAAACTCGTCAATTGAGGGGTTGCAGCACACAAGGCAGAACTAGTATTAAATCGGCGCTAGACGGTAAGTTATGCGCTTTTGCGGTCAGAAGATAGTTTCCGAAATATATCCCAACGGTGAGCAATAGCTTCTCCGAGGTGTTATTTAAATGAAAGAAATTTGTGGAGCAAATACGCCGTCATCTGAAGTTACGACAGGGGAGAAAGTTGCATGTCGCATCTCACAGGCATTAGAATATTTGCTTTGTTTTTCTTTTTCAGCAGATCTAAGGACTGAAGCAACGGTATGTGAAATGTAAGAAGGAGCGTCGCTGTCAACAACACGTATATCGAATAACGCCTCTCTCTGAGCAAGCCAGTTAGATATTTTTTTTTTTTTTTTTTTTTTTTTTTTAAATAGATCTTTCTATGGCTCTTTTACTAATAAGTGAGAGTTTGGCAAGAATAGTTTCAAGAAGTTTGTCATCAAGGGTGCTTTTTTTCTTTGAGCTTATTCTACGTGCATCCCTCAAGGATTTGTGATGAAAGATTTAGGTCTAATTGTTTTTTCTCTTTTAGAGCACATGAAAGAATTTCACACCCTATTTCGATGTTTCGTAGTTTAAGCTAATCGTGTTAAGAGGATCAGATATTGCTCAACTACCTCTGTTGATAGGTTCCGAAAATAAGTTTCCTTCAATTAGTGAGTTCAATTCGAGTGGATGACATTTGTAGTAGGTACTTTGCTAAGAAAAACTACGTGACTTATAGACAGACTGATAGCCAATCACCGTGCCAAGGGGATCTTCTTCCGGATCTTTCTATCGTGTTGAGATAGGATAAAATATCACTGGAGAACAGATGATTTTGCTTACGATAGCTAGATTCGTAATATCTGACCATTTGCTTAGAGGATATGTGTCGTTATAGTATATACCTACATGTATACGCATATTATTTCTTGTTACGGTTAGAATATCAGTTGGAATATTATACGCAACTTCCGATTTACCGATAAAAGACCACAGGGTAGATAAAGTTGGTGCACACGTTTCTCATATCAATGGTACACTGAGTGTGCACAGGGATGTATAAATAGCTTGCCTGTCTGGTAGTTGGTCACAGACAAGCCGAGTTACGGCTTGGTCAAAAACAGACCAACACAAGTGAACACCTTATATTTGAGTTTTTATTTGAAGTAGGTTAATTGTGGTAAGTAATTTTAAATTTTATTCGATTGCCAATATTTAAATTTAATGTGTTGTAAATATCGGCCAAGTGCGAGTCGGACTCGCGTACGAAGGGTTCCGTACCATTATCTATAAAAAAGGCAAAAAATTTCGTTATTTATTTTTAAAGTGACTATATAACTAAAAATTCTGTGAATATTTTAAGCATCTGCCTGTTGCCGTTATCAATATCGAGCAAAAAAATCACGTTTGTTGTATGGCAGCCCGCTTAAATATTTATTTTATTCTATTTTTTAGTATTTGTTGTTATAGCGGCAACAAAAATACATCTTCTGTGAAAATTTCAACTGTCTAACTATTACGGACGGACGGACAGCGAAGTCTTAGTAATAGGTTTCCGCTAATTACCCTAAGGGTACGAAACTCTAAAAATGAATATTCTTGTATATATTATTTATTGACGCAGCTGCTGCTAATTATTGTATAAAAATAGTTTTTTACATAAAATTACAACAAAAAGACAACGGCCATTCTGGACTTGTAAGAACTTAAAATGACATTGGTAACATATTACGGTACAAAATATTTGTATTTATCCGGCACCATAAAAATATTTTTAACAATTAGGGTAACATTTCAAACTGTAAGAAGCAACAACTTTAGTAATACATAAAAGCACTAGTTAATATTGAATTTTCCTATTTATCTTATTTTTTTTAATGCTTTTTCTGAAGGCAAGGTGATTGTTTATACTTACTAAGTACGAGTGTTGTAAAATGTGTATCAAAATATTAATATTCAGATATAACCTGAAATCTTGTATTTCCTGTACGCTTCTTTTTCTAATCTTTGCTTATTGTTAAATTTAAATTTAAATTAAAATTTGAATTGAACCATTGTTCTTAATTATTAAAGATATTTTTTTTTTAAATAACTAGTATTTTCATGGTTGTGTAACAATATGATTAAATTAAACAGATCTTACCACGATCGGTTTTATTCAGTTTCTGATATTTCGGCACATTTATACACATGAAACAACGTTGGGCTTGGTCAGTGATTGGATGGGTGACCGCTTAGCAGCACACTTTTTGTTTTTGTTTGTATATGTACATTACGTAATTATGCTGGTACGGAACCCAAGGTGAGCGCATCCGACTCGCACTTGACTGCTTTCAATAACACGCATGTAATTACTAAAACAAACAAACAGTGTGCCGCTAAGCAATCACTCATCAAATAACTGACCAAACCCGACGTTGCTTAACTTTGAATAAAGTTTTCAACAAACAAATGAGTTACTGTTTCTCTTAAAAAAAAGTTTGGTTCTACGGTTGCTAATTTAGTCTGTCAATGAAATAAGCTCTCTCCTGCTACTTTTGGTGATCAGAATGCTAATATGCTAGTAATTAAACATAAATGTGTACGCTCGTTTAACAGTATTGTCTGTTAAACATATTTACATCAAATTTCCATTTAAACAAATTACTTAAACAACGGTTAAATCAGTTTGTTTTATTGTTTTGTATATGCTCATACAACCTATTTGATTGTTTATATTAGCCAAATGTAGTAAGCTAATCAAGCAAATTAGAGTTAATTAGTTATGTGATTTCACACTTTGTTTGTTATTTGTAGCAGTGGAATGTAGTTATTGTCCTTAACGGTTTTGGATTGATTATGATTAAAAAATTGACGGCCATTGTATTAGAGCAATAATATTTGAATACCAGAAAAATATTTGTGAGTAACAAAGTTTCTTTAACATACAAAGGCTCTCATTTTTACTTTACCATAACCGCACATTTTACTGATTAATGATTCAGGTGCGTGTTCTCAAGTGGGGGTTATGGGTTCTAATCCGTGTGGAGTTTTTTCCAATCCCAGTCCATGGCATCCACATCGCACTGCAGCCAAATTCGCATTTGTTAGTTCTGTTTGGCAAACTATGGTCTCTATTTTTATCCACACTAAGTATGACCGACCCTATAGGTTTCAACATAAAAATTCCCGTCAGTAATTATTACAATTTCAAGCCTATTTCTTATAACCCAACCGAGCTATTCAGATCACAAAGAGAAAGCATTCAATTACAAATTAAAACCACGGTGTTTAGTATATAAAGGTCAGTATCTAGATTAGATAATATATAACTAAATGTAACTTCGTTTTATAAAGGTTGTACAAAATGGCCGATAGAAAAGATTTGTACCTGTTCTTCGACCGGCCCACGGAGCCATGCTTCATGCAGAAAGGAGAAGATAACGCTGTCTTCCAACTGCCAGACGAGTTTTATGTAAGTCTTTGAGTTTCAGGTTCAATATGTTTCTAACAGCGAATGATTTTCTTAGTTGTTATACGCCCCACTGTTGGGGGGCACAGATCTCTTTTTGAAGGAGGCTTAGGCCATAGTTCACCACACTAGCCTGGTGCGGATTGGCGGACGTTGTCGAGCAATGGGCCACTCGATTGTCACAGTGGGCTTAACGACTGCTGTCATAAGACAACGGCAAGAACTAATGATTTAACGTGATCTATGATAAATGAAGGAGCTTAAAAAATACGACATTTCTACCCATCAAGGTTTCGGTTTAATACCACCAAAGTGGGAAACAAGCTGATATTGAGTGGTCACCGTAGCCAATGAACGTTTGGATCACCAGAGCATTAATAACCTAATCACTTTCTTCTTGAAGTACACCATTCGACTTTTGACGGTGCTCAATTTTGCTTCTCCCAGCAGCGAATAATACCAAGAATTTCCAATTTATGGGATATATATATATTATTGGGCAATGGTCCATCACGCGGGCCCAGTACGGGTTTTACTTCACGATGTTTTCAGTACACCAATGCCAGTGATGTAAATAAACAATGTCCATTAAAAAAACGACACATTGATACACGCCGTGATCGAACCTCCGTCCCTGAATGCGAGCCAGACACTGAAACCATTAGGCCCACACTTGCTAATCTATGGTCACTATAGTCTAATTTTGTGTAGGTTTTAGTTTCTAACCTTAAAAAATATTTATCACATTGCAGCCTGAACGATACAAGAGTGTGAGCTCGGAGCTCTCAAGCCGATTCGGAGGGAAGGACACGCGGAGTGTTATCGTACGGAACATAGCACTGCCAGATCTCTCCGTACCCATGGAGCTCGACTTTAACGACCATTTCTCGCTGTGGGTGGAGAGACACAGGAGGCTTGCTGGAAAACTCATTGACATTTTTATGAGTAAGTTGAGAACAGACCACTTTTTAGGGTTCCGTTAAATTGCGAAAACCGTAAATTTATAGTTACATCATAATATAAAATATTTTTAATAATTTTACAGTTACTACCCCTTTCCTCATGAACGCGTAGAGGTATAAAATTGAAATTCATATCAAATACTCAGGTCTATAATACCTTTAAGCTGTAAGAAAATCAAACTTCTATGTCAAGGCAATCACAAGAAACAGCAATTTCAGCCGCATATCTTCAAACTCTCAACTACTCGCAAGGGAATCAAAACCTAAAGGGTCCTTCCAGTCGATTTAGAATCTTGAAATTTGGCATGAAGCGATGGTTTTAGCACATATAATGGAAAAATTCCGAAAAACTTTAATTTTTAGTAACATCACATTTTTTTTAAATAATTATAAACTAATTACTCTTTTCCCCATGAACGCGTAGAGATAGCAAGTTGAAACTCATATATCATAAATCTCATATCAAATACTTATGTCTAATTGCCTTTAAGTCTTTAAACTTTTACTTATATACCTACATGTTTGTACTGAGCCCTCGGTGCGCGAGTCCAACTCGCACTTGGCCGGTTTTTTTATAATAAGAAAAGTTTTTACCGGTAGGGGGCATACACACCCATATTGTGACAGCTTCTTTTTACCAACTAATTTAGTCCTGCGTGACAGGAAGAGCGTTATAAAACTGTTTATGATGCGGTCTATCTGGTCTAAGGATGTTTATATTTGTCCAGTACACCGTTAATTACATATGAGCGATTAAAATAAAAGACTAAGGACAGAATGAAACCTCCATTTCAAGTTCCTGAAGCACTTTAGGGTGTAAGTAAGTCGGGAATGGGTAGTCCTTAGCAACATTTCTTTGAAATTAAAAAATGATAACCTAGTTAACCATAATATCTACAGTATTTGCAAAAATAGTAAAAATCGAATTAGTGGGCGAAACTTTGCTTTTTAAGGTTTCTGGGTGTAATTTTTCAATTTCTTGAGTTTGTGGTTTTTTTCTCATAATAATATATGATAGATATTAAGTTTGGTAGTTTTTCTACTTTTTAAAATCCTTTTTTTAATTCAAAACAAAGTAGTTTTTTTACTCAGTTTGGGGTAAAATCCCTTATATTGAACTACTTCGTTTTCTATTAAGTAAGATAGTATTAGATCAAGTAAGTAAGTAAGTGCATAAATTAGAGTATGAGATAATTACTTTGAAAAGTCATATATTTTATAAGAAACTTAAATTTTTCACAGAACTTTAACGGTAGAGAGATACAGCTTATTTGTTTCAGTCCGTACCAGTACCGTATGTTCTTAGAGTTATTGCTGGGTGTGACCCACTGGAAGGGACGTAATCCCCCACGCTAACTCGCTACGAAGTAGTAGACGTTTTCGAACTAGTGGCCGCTGTACTGTCAAAGTTTTTAAATGAAAATCTTGTTTTAACAGATATGCGTAGCGTAGATGACCTGCTGTCTGTCTGCTCATACTGTCAGATGCGGATCAACCCATACATGTTCAACTACTGTCTCTCTGTCGCTATACTGCACAGGTATGTAATATCTTTATCCTTACCAGCCCTTGTTGGGGCTCGGTCTACCCTCACCTCGGTTGAGGACATGTTGGGCCATAGTCCATTACGCGGGACCAGTGTGGATTGTGGACTTCACATACGTCTTTTAGACGTATGCTGGTTTCCTCATAATGTTTTTTTTCACCGAGAGAAGTGTAAACCAAAAATGTAGGCACTTGAGACATAAAGAGACTTATTAGAACATGCCAGACTTAAACCTGTGCCCCTCAGAACGCCACCCAGACAGTCAAACCACGAGGTCACCACCGGCAGCTATGTTCAAAAGCTTCCGTACTTAAAATTGAGATAAAAAAAATCTAAACCAAAAACTTAACGCGAAAAAGAAAGAAACTTACATCTTTTTTTTAAAAAATGAATTCAATTTGTACATGGGAAGGTATGGGAACTTATGGATAAGTCGTTGTAGGTATATAGGCAATATTTGAAAGGACGGAACAGATCTATACCACAGCTAATATAATACGGTAACGGTATAGGTTACTTACCTACTAAATTTCTTGAAAACCAGCGTAGAAAAAAAGGTTTTATTTATGCTTTCTTGATATAGAAATTGTCATAATAATTTTATGTAAATATATAAAAAAAAAACCAGTCAATAATTCTTGAAAACCAGCGTAGAAAAAATGTTTTATTTATGCTTTCTTGATATAGAAATCGCCATAATAATTTTATGCAAATATATAAAAAAAAAACCGGTCAATAGCATGTTGGATACTTGTTGTAGGGTTTCGTAGCGTAGTAACCTATATTGCTTAAGGTGCTGGCATACCCAAACAAGTTAAGTTTGTAAGAATTTGATTAATGTTGTTACAGTCTTGTGTAAATTGTTTGACGTGAAAAATTATATGTTATAGTTCACACCTTAATTAAATCGATTTGTTTACATTGTAATAATTTGGCTAATAAACCATTCAGTTTTTTTTTAATTCCGACACTCTATTTTTGGGTTTTAATTCAAATAGTTTGGATAAAATATATATTTATATGATCAATCAAAAAATGCTTATTTCATATATTTTAACTTTAGCGCTTATCGTACGTGGAACTGTGTCTCTTTATATGCTTCAATTTAATGTAATGTCTTTGTAAGTACACTGGTCGAATCGGCACGCTTTTTCTAGGGTATGCAATAGCCTTAAGTCCGAAAACAGGCTTAACATGGTCAGCTACCTCCGTAACAAAAGTCATTTATCGCTAGCAGATCGTGTCATTTTTAAAGTTATTTTTATAGTTAAAATTTTATTTATAACAAGACCTAGTTGTTTTACAAAAATAATTAAAGATAACACATCTAGGCCTTAAAATATAATAGGTAGGTACTGTGCCAAATTTCAAATACATAGCTTATATGTTATAGCATAGTTTCTTTAGCTATCTGGTATATTATACCAGGTATAAGGACCAGCATCGCCCGTCTTTAATATATTAACAACTATTTTAGGCCTGACACAAAAGGAATGACAATCCCAACTCTGGCCGAGACCTTCCCAGACAAGTTTATGGATCCAAAAGTGTTCCGTCGTGCTAGAGAAGTGGCTAATGTTGTGCCTACTGGTGAAAGGGTAAGTGGGCAGCTCGTGATTATTTTAATTTTTTACCACGTAAGTAATTTTATTAAGATGTAGGTACCTACAGTGTGGTCTCGATAAGCAAATCCGAACGCCTCTGTAATCTGAACACCCCTTTAACTGATAAAAACATGAGAAAAAACTACAAAATGAGAATTGCGGTGAAAACGACAGGTGGCAATTAAGCAGACGGTCCACCTGATGGTAAGAGGTCACCACATTCTTTCTGCTAAGTATTTGAGGATTTTATTTTGTAATAAATAGATTTAAAGGTAACATCGATCAAATGACGGCCCTTCAGATTTCTGAAGTTCTGTTCAAGTCTTTTAAGCATATTGATGGGTATGTTGGCGATGGCTTGGCGTATGTTGTTTTTCAGGTGAGGTAGGCTCCTTGAATGGCCATTGTAAACAATTTATTTCATTACACCCCATGTCACAAGAGCCAAATCCGAAAACGACCTCACCTCGACGCTTGGTGCGAAATACAAATCAGCAAGTTTTCGTGTCGCACCTTGTGCTTGTGTGTTTGCGATTGCAAATAGTAATTCTAATTAAAATTTATACGCATGTAGGTATGTAGGTGCATACATACTTTCATCTACAAAAACCTTTGTTTCAACCCTTCAAAATATCTACATACTATAATCCGAACGCTGCGTACATCCGAACAGGGTATAAATTTTGGGTGTTCGGATAATCGATCTACTATATTGTTTTATCAGAACAGCTGTTTCATTAAATGACAGAATTTCTAGTAAATAGGGTATTTTTAAGGCATTAATATACAAAAAGTAATATAAGGAACTATTTTTTGTTATTTAAGTTTAAGAACCGCCTCAACGACCAGTTTCTTTTACAACCGTATTGCATCTTTAACTTCGGGTCTAGACGGTTTTTTCTTTTTTTGTAATCTATCAATGCTGTCATTGTATATTTTTGTACATATATTCATAGACTGCTATGAAGCCGTTTTATAAAAAACTACAATGAAACAAAATTAGGACACCAAATAAACGAAACAAGGACACCTGTTTTTGTTACATTACTACAACCTAACAAAGACAATAATTGAAATTGTCTGTACATACAAGCATCGTTAAATTGATAACTTTGTGGGTAACATATTTTAAATTTTTAGCTTGTAAAAAGTGCACTCGTACGAAGGTATCAAAAACAGTCAAAATTTTGTATAGATAAATATGTGACTGTCACGTTACGTACTTGCGAAATATGTATGTGAAAACAACTGTCACGTTTATTTGTAAACTTTCAGTTACAACTTTCATGAAGGCGAAATATTTCCATAAATATTTCTTGCATATTCTTGCGTAAATAAAAACTTATTTAGGTACAACAATATCTATAACCTAAGCAATTTCAATGAAGAGAATTTAAGAGTTCCACTTTTTCCAATTTCACAACTGTAAATGTTACGAATAGTAAACTAATAAAAAAGTTAAGAAAATTTACCTAGTTCTTTCATTCAATTTAGTAACTATTATTCATGAAATTTATTAATTCATGTAATACTTAATAGCTAACTGTTTTATAGTTTCCAATAACGATTCCCGTGAACTACACTGCGTCCGACTCGGAGCCCGAGCAGAAGCTGGCTTACTTCCGTGAAGACATCGGGATCAACCTTCACCACTGGCACTGGCACCTGGTCTACCCCTTCGATTCTGCCGACAGGGCTATTGTCGCAAAAGACAGAAGAGGAGAGCTCTTCTACTATATGCACCAACAGATCATTGCAAGGTAGAATCAAGTTTCAAAAGACAATCTTCCAGAGAATTAAAGACAAAGCCAAACCTACTGTTAAAAATAACACATTCTAAAAACCTAATAGCACTGCAGTATAAATAATAGCAGTGCAGAAATATTTTATTACTAGCTTTTGTCAGCGGCTGCGCCCGCCCTAAATTCGGTTATCGGCGTAGGATTCCTACGGCAACTCCTTAATTACACAAAAGAAGTTTGCTATAGTTCGTTCAAGTGGAATTCGGTTGTAGATAGTCCCGCGTGAATTTTTTGATTTTTTCGGAATTTGGAATATAAAAAGTAGCCTATGTGTGATTCCAGACTATAATCCATGTCTTTGCCAAATTTCATCTAGATCCGTTTAGCCGTTCTGGCGTGATTGAGTAACAAACATCCATTCATCCAAAATTTCGCAACATAAGTATATACCAGACTTTCCCAGCGGCTCCGTCCGCCCTAAATTTGGTTATCGCCGTAGAACTCCTAAATTATACTAATGACGTTCGCTATAACAAGCTATACCTCTAGTTCTTTTAAGCTCGGTTACAGTTATTCCCGTGGGAACTTTAGAATTATTCTGGATAAAAAGTTTATATAAATATTAATCTAGGTAGTATAGTATCGAATACGTCTGCCAATTTTCAGAACGATCCGTTCAGTTGTTAGCGAGTTATATAGTAACAAACATCCTTCCAGACATACTTTTACATTTATAATATTAGTAGGATTCTACTGACTAACCGACTAAACACGTGTACTACACAGTAATTCTATATCCATAGAAGAGAGAGATATAGAAGGCTGCTTCTTGGATATTATCGTTGTGTAGTCCTGTTGGCCATCATACTTTGGCATGACGTTATCAACTTACTCACAATAGACACGCACTGAGTGTAGGTTAAGATAAAAGAGCGCCCAGTAAGTAAGAAACGAATTTAAAGTATGTGTTTACAGGTACACGGCTGAGAGGTTTTGCAATAACTTGGGACAGGTAGCACGATTCAACGATTTTAGAGCGCCAATTGCTGAGGGCTACTTCCCAAAAATGGACTCTGTGGTTGCTAGCCGCACGTGGCCGCCAAGGTAAGTTGAGCATATTCTATAATATAACAACTGCTGCTAATGGTCAAAGCGGCAGTGGATAAAAAAAAACTACGTAATTTTTAATTTCTATTCTATCCTTTTTTCTGCTGTGGTATACGAATACCAATATATTTTTAATTTTGTTTTATGTAACTCGATTTTTGCGTCACTCAGCTTCTAGATCACAACAAATCATTTCCTAAAACAAGGCTGCTGTGAGCACCTCGTTAAAGTTCGTGTAATAGTTTCTGAGTAAAACGTTCGAAAATTTTAAAGATAATTATTTCAAATTATGTCGGTTATATACTATATGTGCGCTTTGTTGACTGCTTCAATGCGTTCAATGTCATAATCCTGCCAAGTTAAAAAGTCATAAATTCTGTATAACACAGTACAAATCTTGGTTCATTCTCTTTGGTAGGATTACCGCATTATGTACATTATGTCGGTCAACAAAACGCGACTTATATAGTCCGTAGTTTTAGTAATACTTGTTAGAGATAATTTTTTTTTGAAAATTTCTTTGTACGAGTCCACTGGTGGTCTGTGTGGCAACTCGCAAACCACTTTATGGATTTTATGATGAAATGTTATGATGTTAAAAAAAAATTATTATACAATTATCTTCAGTTAAACATCTATTGGTTAAATTATCCTGCTTAGGTAATTTTTATTGAATAAATCTGCCAAAAGAAATTAATTGTACTTTTAGGTAGTACTTTTTAATTAGTCTAAATTTGGTTTCTAGACACCTTAAATTTATTATCATACAGCTTTATTATTATTATTATAATATTATTTTAGATTTGCCGGCACCACCATTAGAGACATAGATCGACCAGTCGATCAAATAAGAGCTGATGTGTCTATATTGGAGGATTGGAGAGATCGGTTTCTAGAGGCAATCGAAAGTGGGACTGTGATGCTTGTAAGTTTTAATTACTGTTTATTATTATTTGTCGTTTATTATTATTATTTGTCTATTAATATTTATTTGTTCGTAAAGGTTGAGAATAACCTAACAATAAAAATGTATAAATTTTACTTAGCTGTGGCAATCTAGGAGGTAGGTATTATTATAGGTTTTGGCAAACCGAGAGTTAATGATACTGAAATTATCTATACTGTTCTGCTGTTGTGTTGTGTTTACTGTTACAATTTTTGGGCAGGTGCATACTTGGCCCGTTTGACTCGGTTCAACGAAGAGCTCAGAGAATTGTTGACGATCCCAAACTTACAAGTCCTTAGTCCCAAATGGCCCTGCCACACACTCGAGTGGCGAGTGGGGAACTAGCGAGGAAAGGGGCAGAGACGTAGTGTGGCCACGTTACTCGTCATGCCGCACGTCATGCTCCTCGTCATGCCCACTGCTCCCTGTTTTGTCGGTTTTTGGCGTGACTTAAAGGGCCTAGTATGACGCGTCGCGATTTTTTGCGCGACTACAGCAGTGTGTGGACAGAGAGCGCAACATCGCGGCAGGGCGAGTAGCATAGTTTTTTTTTTCTCAATGACTACTACAGTTAAGCCATTACTGTTCCACCGGGCTTTGATGTGACATAGTGTGGCAATGGTTAATTATGAGGAGTGAATTTGCCTCCCTGAGTGCTCTATTGCTTGTTTAATGAACTTTGTTATAAGGAATTGTTTGAAATGATTTCCAGGGCTCCTGCAACCTAAATTGCCACTTACAGAGTTGTTTGAAGAGCAATATTCAATTAATAATAAATATTTTTGACCATTACACACAAATCCGTCTGGCCGCAAAGTAAGTAAAGCTTGTGTTATGGACACCGGACAATTTATTACTTTTTTGTCCAGTGCGGGAATCGAAATCACACCCTCTGCACAGCAGCCGGTCACAGTACCAACTAGGGGAGTCAATATAAATACATGATTATTAGTTACAAATTTCAAATTAATTATGTGAAGCCAAATAGGGTCTCACTGAGTATTACGCTTGCCCCAGGCCATAGACTTTCAGTGGGACCCTGCAGTAACTCACAGATTCGATAGTAGGTACTACAAATAAACATAAATTTAGTGTTACTAGTTTTAAACACTTACTAACTATAAGTACAAAAAATAAACTTAACTTACATAGGTATTCATTATGATAATCTATGGGGCCAGAAAAAAAAATTCTATCGCAATCATAAGTCCAATGTATATCTACTCTACATTGCTACATTACCTGCAATAAAAATATTGTTAAACACTTGTCGGCAACACTGGCAGCCAGAATATAAAATTTTGCGAGGTACTTCCTCTCGCGAACGCTAAGATTCTAGAATGAGCTCCCTGCCAAGGTTTTCTCTAAGGACTACAATATGAATGAAAATCTTAGAAAGAAGTTATTATTCTCATACATGACACGATATCTTACACACGCTTCTTTAGGATAAATCATACTTGCAGTACAGTATAAGAGAGTGGCCTGCTTGACCGGTCGGATATGTAGATAATATGAAAATGGAAAGAAACTTTGAAGTCATCAAGTGTTTTTTAAATTCCGGGCTGGCACAACAAAAGGAATGCACCTCTTTATGTATTTACGAAAAAGGTATAGGTGCATGTTGTCTACAATACAAGTTTTGCTTAGTTTGGGACCAGCAGACGCGTGTTTAATGTCCAAAAAAGGTTTATTAGGTATTATTATTAATTATTTTGTGAAAATAGAATTGAAGTACAAAAATACAAACTAAATAATCCTGATATGTCTATTTTATAGCCAAACGGACGCAGGGTACCCCTTGACGAGACCACAGGCATCGACACCCTAGGCAACATGATGGAATCCTCCGTCATCAGCATCAACCGTAGCTTCTATGGGGACTTCCACAACATGGGACACATCTTTATATCCTATGCTCACGATCCTGACCATCGCCACTTGGTCAGTAATTTCGAATTGTATTTAAAAATATTTCACAAAATGAACAGATTAATGTTATATAAAACTAGCTTTTGCTCGCAGCTCTGCCCAAGCTCAGTTATTGGCGTGGGATTCAGTTATTGACGTGGGATTCCTGCAACAACTTGTCGATAACTTAGTTTCTATAGGAGGTGTATCGAGGTGGAATCTTTTGATAATGACAAGTTAGCCATACAGACAGACAAACAAACGAACAAAATTCTAAAGATAATTGTTTTGGCTTCTATTCTATAACTAAAGACCTCTCATAATAATTCTGCGTGGAATTCGGTTGTATGTAGTTATTTCTACGGGACTTTTTGAATTTAGGTATAAAAAGTAGCATAAACGTTATTCTCAGTCCATTTGACAATCTCTGTGCTGACTATTAGCTCAATTGGATGCTTCGTTGTGAAGTGAAGAAAAGACAAACAAACAAACTCATTTTTGCATTACTTAGTTTTAGGACATATAAAGCCCTAGTACATCAATTTTACAAACACACAAAATCTTCATAGAAGTAAGAAATACAATATAAATAAACAAACATAGAAATAATCTTTCTTCGTTTATGACTCCTTGAAGGTTAGAAGTTACTCAATTGGTAGATCACTTACACGGACTGTAAGGATGTTGCAGGTTCAAGTCCTGGTTCGAGGGTAATCTTTTAAATGCATCTTTGCTATAAAAAAAATAATACTTACATTGATAATATTAAGAAGAGATAGTTAGATTCTTTATGTTCTATAAAGGCATAAAACTATATTATAAAGAATGGGTAGAACATGTTTTTAGATATTAATCTGAAAAATTACTATTATCAATGCTTTGTGTCACAGGAACAATATGGCGTAATGGGTGACTCCACGACAGCTATGAGGGATCCAGTCTTTTACCGCTGGCACGCCTACATCGACGATATATTTAACATGTACAAGAAAAAGTTACCACCATACCCGACTACTGTGGTAGGTTAAACAACACAAAATGATTACATTAACTGGAACAAGCTGTTTCAGCTGTATATGCAAGAAATTTTTAGCAAAGACTTTCTCAAACTACTGAACGTATGTGCATGAAAAAAAACACGCGATATAAAAGTGTATATAATGGAGGTAGCGACACAGCCCGAAACATTATTGCGTATACTTTTCTCGATAGAATTTATTTTGGAAACTTGCTCTATAAAGTTTAAAGTTTGTTTAGCAAGTTTTACTTAAAACCCATTAAAATTATAAGCTGTAAATTATTGAAAAAACATATTAATACGTCAGTCGAGGTCGTGACTGAGAGATATTTGTAAAAACTTTTGCCATTAATTTTTAAACAATTATTTTACGACTTTTTTGCATGTCGGTAATGGGAACTATATTTTTCCATTTCTTGCGCTCACGATTCTGTATTTTTTCATCTCGCTTCTTCAGTCATGCATTGGCGCATTCTTAACAGAATACGAGTCGTGTCGTCTCAAAGCGGTTTAATACAAACGAATTTGTCACATATTTTTGAAACTTCAATACATGTTCTATAAATAAATATTATAGTGTGCTAGTTTTTTATTTAATTTTATAGCTTATAAGTCATACAGGATTCTAGTTTTTCATACAAATCATCTCAAATAAGATTTCAAGTTAGTAAGAATTATTTTCAGGAATTTGGAAAACCGCAGACACGCATATTCGGCATGACTACGAAATTTCACAGTGTTTGATCAGGAAATGTCAAAAATAATTGAGAAATATGTTTTATGATGGCATAACCTTACTCGAGTAGTATTTTACTTTGTCCAGTTTTGTCCAGATAACGTATAGACAGATAGCTTATGCCAACGCTAGACATAGCTACAAACATTTATTTTGCCCGCGGTTCCACCTGCCCTAAATTCAGTTATCGGTGTAGGATTTCAATGGCAACATTTCAATTATAAAAAAAAAAACGACTCACACTTGACGTTTTCAAGTAGCCTATGTCCTTTCTCGGGACTCAAACTACCTCCATGCCAAATTTCAGCTTAATCGGTACACCGCTTTAAGCGTAAAGAGGTAACATACTGAGTTACTTTCGCATTTATAATATAAGTATGGATTTGAAAACACAGTGTGTTACTGGCACAGGTTACTGGACTATTATACGAGGACTAATCCTCAAATACCAGTGTTACCTCAAAAATGTGTGCAAATGTTTTCAATCCGAATATTTTTATAATAAATTTTTAAACTTTCGTTGGTCTGAAATAACATTATGATTAACATGCGTTTTAACGGGCTAACCTCGATTGAATTTAATGAGATTCTGATTTTTCGGTACAGCTGTATGCACCACCTTTACAGACGAAGGAGGAGGAAAGATAAAAGTGGTACTTGCTGAGGGCTCAATACGGTGAAGACAATAGTAGTGAACCAGCTAAATAAGCATTGGAACGGGACTCGTAAAAGATCGAGGGATGTAAGAAACTGACTCTCGCCACACCGCTTTTACATCCTCAGTTCATCCGTTAAGTTAAGATAGCACATTCAACTGTGCTGAAATATCGATACCAATCGTAATAAGCCCGTTCCACATAATTACAATGATTTCATTAGTGTTTTTAAATTCTATAAATGTTGAATGTCCTTTTAAGTTGGACTACCCCGGCATCCGCGTGTCTTCAATCAGCGTTGAAGGAGCTGGTGGGACGAACTCATTCGCGACTTTCTGGGAGCAGAGCACCCTTGATTTGGGTCGTGGACTTGACTTCACACCTCGAGGCAGCGTGCTGGCTACCTTCACTCATCTGCAACACGAGGAGTTTACATATGTGTTAGTATCTGGGACACTATGTACCAAGGAATCAGTGGTGTACTTTAGCTTATGTTAATAAGCTCAAAACTTAAGAGATACAATTCGCGGCGCCTCGCAGCGGGTTTCATACACACAAATTTCTCACTTGTTTTTGACATGTACTGATCAATCCCTATGAAATTTCCCGTTATAATCCCAAGCCGAATACCTTTGTCTGTGGTTTTCCAAAATCTTGTAAAATGTTTTTATAAACTAGAAATTCTTTTTTGAAACGATTTGTATGAAAAACTAGAATCCTGTTTAACTTTTAAACTATAAATTTTAATAGAATACTGGCATACTGCAGACCTAGATATTTGTAACATGTCTTCGAAATTTCGTGGTGTTTGATCAGTAACCCTGAGAGGCGCTCCGAATCGTATTCTCTTAAGAGGGCGATGTTGGCCAAAAAGATTCTGTAATACTAACAATGTGCATGTAAATATACTAAAATCATTACACTAGCTCCTACTCTCTTTGACTTGGCCTAGTGATGTACGCTTGGACATTAGAAAAGTTGTGAATGGGTCAGTTAGCTCAGTGTATATTTCGCGTTCTGTGGTTTATTAATTAGATAGGCAAGAAAGTTGGAGAAGTTTCCTAGTTCTTAGATTTTCGAATATATATTTTTAGTATTTAAATGAAGTGTTTTTTTTGCGATTATATTTTTGATGGGAGATTTGTTCATCGTAGCATTGAAGTAAACAACACGAGCGGCCAGAGCGCAATGGGCACATTCCGTATCTTTATGGCACCGAAGGTTGACGAGAATGGTCAACAGATGCCGTTCGATGAGCAGAGGAGATTAATGATTGAGTTGGACAAGTTCAACCAGCCACGTAAGTCTCCAATCTATTCTTTATATGAAGAACATTCACAAAACTAGCTTGTTTCTTATTCTTTGTTTTGTAACAGTGACTTCTTAAAGTTATCGAGATTCTTACCGGATTCTTCTCGGTAGAAATCTTCATTATAAACCGGATTTCAAATAATAGTATTTAAAAACTTTGACGGTTCAAAAGTGTTTGTAAAAACCTAATTTGAATATAATATTTTACTTTGACGCAAATTACAAAAAGATTTAATTTTCTTTGAATTTTTTATTCCATAGTATATTAATAAAATGTAAAGAAGAAGAGATGCAGTCCGAGGCTGGAAAAATTATAAATTTGTTATAATCTTAGAAGGTAGCCTCCGTCTTTTTTTTCTTGTTAACATCTTTTTAGTTTCTTTTTACATGAAGTTGAAGTTGGATTTCCAGGTATTATTTAGTTTCAAACTGCATGTATATCCTGAATATATAAAGCATAATTTAAGGCTACATGATATAAAACACAGAACCTACCCACATTCCTCCATCAGTAAAACATATTTCTCCCAAAGTCAGGTGAAAAGTTCCAGAAATACGAAAACTCAAAGCACATTTTTATACCTTCAACAGTGCGTACAGGCAACAACACCATTCGTCGGAACAGCGTTGATTCTTCAGTAACAATCCCGTATGAGGCTACGTTCCGCAGCCAGGCTGAACGGGCTGGAGACCCTGGATCAGCGGAAGCGGCAGCCTTCGACTTCTGCGGCTGCGGCTGGCCCCATCACATGCTTATACCTAAAGGAACCTCCAACGGCTTCCCTGTGGTATTGTACGTTATGGTGTCTAACTGGAACGATGATAGGGTAAGTCAATTTAGAAGCTATACTTGATAATTTGCTTTGAGCCATTTTTCATTAATGATAGTATTAAAATATTTCTCATCATTTAAAATCGAAAATAATACTGCAAACGAAAATATGGTTAACGATCTTTTCCCGTGGTTCCACCCGCCCTTAATGCGGTTATCAGTGTAGGATTTCAACAGCAACACCTAAATTATAGAAAAAAAACAGACTTAAACTTGACGTTTTAAGTAGCCCATGTCCTTCCTTGGGACTCAAACTGTCTCCGTGCCAAATTTCATTTTATTCGGTACAGTGGTTTAAGCGTGAAGAGGTTACAGACAGACAGACAGAGTTACTTTCGCATTTATGATATTGGTATGAATATCACTCTTATTACTAGTACCCATCCCAATCCTACTAATATTTTAAATATTAACACTTGTGAAAACATTTTTTTGGATGAAATTTAGCTCAAAGATAGACCCTGTCATGAAGTAAAACAATACTTTTATCCCCATCTAGAGTTGCCACGGGAATAAGCTAGTTAACCACGTATTAGCTAGTACAATATTATTTATAAGTGAGTTCCTCTTATCCAACTTTTAATATCTCTTGCAGATCCAACAAGACCTGGTAGGGACATGCAACGATGCATCCTCCTACTGTGGAGTCAAGGACCGCCTGTATCCCGACAAACGCAACATGGGCTTCCCATTCGACCGTCCAGCCCAGTCCTATGTCAACAGCCTGTCTGATTTCCTGATGCCAAATATGATTACCCGGGATTGTACCATCCGCTTCACCGGTAACACCCGTACAAGGGCACAAAGGAGATAAATCGTTTGAAAAAGAACCGATTTGACAGAGAAACTAATAAATACAAACTAAACACCACGATAAAAAAAAAATCAAAATTTACAAATGCTCTTTGTTCTTATTTAAGCAAATAACGAATTGGTCGAGCGTTAGTCGGACTCGCGCATCGAGGACTAAATTATATAGATATAATAAGATATATTTGACTAGAAAATTTATTTAGAAATTTAATGCCTCAAAAATTGTTACACTTGTTTGTACCTTTATTGTAGTTACGGGATTAAAAATGTCTAAGCTATTTCTGTGTGTGGTCAAGATTGTATTCCTACTCGTTTCAACAATAAAACGTGGCGTTAGATTTACACTATTTTATAATCCACAGTCGTATTTTGTTTAAATTTTTTTCAATTTAAAATATGTTTCTAACTCAATGCTTTGAATATTTCTGTAACCAAAATTATATCTTGAGCATATATAAAGTAACTGTAAAATAGTTTTTGTTACTGTCTTATTTTATAATTATCTTATAATATTATTACTGGTTAATTAACGCTGTAATGTGTTTAACTTCTAACAAAAAATTGTTTCTCATTATTTATTTGTTTTTCTGTCATTGACAAGTATTTTAGCTATGTCTAACGGATTTCGATACCTAATTTTAAGATTTACATTTATAGAAAATGGATCAATTGTAGCCTTAATTTTAACTCTGTAAATATATGTAAATAGTACAAACTTATTAAGACTCATAAGACTGAATAAACCTAGTCTTTCACCAAAGTCTTTTTTTTATTTTTACTTACTACTAATTGTTACGTATCAGACGACCACATGCTGCCCTGCTGAGCTAAAACGGTTTTAACGTTAATTGTGAAAATCGAGCTAACACTGACTACACTAATGACGTATAAACCAAGCTACATTTATATGGAGTTCTTCAAGAAAGAAGTTATTAGATTTCTGAAGGGTCTGCAACGCGCGAGTGATACCCCTGGTGTTGCAAGCGTGCATAGGCTACGGTGACCGCTTACCATCAAGCGGACCGTAAGATTGTTTGCCACCTTAGTGGTATAAAAAAAAATATGAATTTAGCTGCATTTTCATTGTATGACCATTCTTAGGTTATGAATAAAAAAAGGACTGACCATTCATTGTAGCTTAAATAACATTACTAGCTTGAATAGCAGTAATAACGTAATACTACAGTAAAGAGCTGCATAAATCCATATCCATGTTGGGGCTTTCGATGTGCATTGCAGGTGACGACAACCTTCAATGATCTATATAGATTTTACTAAGGCTTTTGTCACTCTATCGCATGAAGCACTACTTTTAAAGCTTTACCATACCGTAGCCCTTACGTTTACGTGACTGGCTGACATATCACTAACTGAAAACACCGTGAGTTTTAAGGTAGTAGACAATTAAAAAAATATATGAAATTACAATCTGGAGTCTCACAAGGATCTTTAATCAGTATTTTAAAACTTAGTGGATCCAATAAAGACAATGTTAAGATACTTGGTTTTCTACATTTCGTATTAAGAAACCGTTTTCAACCCCTGACACCACCGGCTTGCAAAACTAGTACTTTTTAATACCCATTACACTACTAACAAATAGTGTTGCCACTTAGAAAAATTGAGGTCTTGGATAACTTTAATTGGATCATAGTGAATATTTTAGTTCAAAATAGAGACTATCAGACTCAATCTGATTTCAGGAACTTGGAAGATCTAAAAATGTATTCGAAATACGCAGCAAAAACTGTTAAATTTGATCCTAATTTTATTTTTCCTGTAAAATTTTGCCAACTAGACTTTGCCAGCGGCTCCGCCCAGCCTAAATTCGGTCATAAGCGTGGAACTCCTGAATTAACTCCATATGTACTACTAATATATGATTTTCCATATTAAGCTATAGTTGTAACTATAGTTCGTTTAAGCTCGGTTATAGTTATTTCCTAGGTAACTTTTGAATTTTTTAGGGTAAAAAGTAGCCTATGTACTATTTCAGGACCCAACCAATATGTTTCATTTCGATTTGTCCAGTGGTTGAAGCTTGATTGAGTTGCAAACATCCATCCATTCAGATATACTTTCACATTTAAAATATCAGTAGGATAGTAAGATTATTTATCAGTCAAAATATTTTATATTATAGAATGTCTTTTTATACAACACCTCATTTGCCATGGCAACTTTTAGGTTTTGACCCCTTTTCAAAAAAACCAAACTCCCTTGTTTCAGTTTCTGACTCGGCAAACGGTTTTCCTTCAATGTCACGATAAAGCCTAGCATTTCTAAAATTTTTATTCTTCTTGAAATTGTCAATTTTGTATGCAGCTGCCACTTGGCCTAAGTATTTTTATAACATCTTGGCACATGTAATGCCACCGCCTGTTTCTCACCGCGCGTCTCGCGGTATAAAATCATGGATGTTCGTCTATTTTAATATTTTTGCATTTTCATAATCATATGTTACCGGCAAGGTTAAAATTCAGGCAATCTATACAATACCGGGGTGGTTTAAGTTATGTATAAAGTGATTAATCTTTGTTTTTTTAGCCGGGTTTAAGTGATATCGTATCGCAAAAGGATACCTTGGATTCAGTTCATGATCTAAATACCTTAGCGTTGAAATTTTTGTAGGTCAACCTTAAGTTTTTATAAATTCACAATAAGACAAACTATAATTTATTTTCTTCTGCATTTTTCCTTCACTTGCTCCATGGAAAGTTACGCACAATGTCCATAAGTAAAACATACCGCTGAAAATTATTTCACAGAAATCGTTGCGCGTTGCTAATTAATATTCTTTTTTTACATATTCTGCCTAATTAATAATTAATTAATATAATTTAATTTACTGCCGACTATATTTTAAAGTCCGTTTTCTTAACTTTTAAAAAACCTGTTTTACTTTTCAAGATTTTATTTTACTTCTTGTCAATAGGTTTAATATGTATGTCCCAGGCTAAATAACAGATTTCTAGTACTAAGAGTATCTGAGCTAAGCCGTAGACAGACAGACATATGGACGGACATGGCGAAACTATAAGAGTTTCTTGTTGACTGTGGAACCCTAAAATGCCATAAAATGATTTTTTTTTTTATTTAGTACACAATCACAAAGGCAAGCTTATCTCTATTAAGAGATTTCTTACAGCTAAACTCGAGTCAGATCATGTGAAAGAAAACATTATAAAATCAGGTAAACATGTCTACTTAAATTAAAACATAAAAAAACTTACAATAAAATTAAACAAAATAAATTTAATTTCGTATAAAGCTACGTATAAATACAAATATATATGCACTTATATGATAGTACAGTGTGTATTAAGGGAGGTAACGAAAAAATACTACCGAGAGGCTGTTTAGAAGCCTAAGGCCGAAGGCTATTATGACTCGAGTGTGTCATTTCCGTACTTCTCGTATTACACACAATGTTTTTCATTACATTTGCGAGTAAATATAAGATAAATAAATAAATAGTCTCACGAAATCACAATTAAAATGGCGGGAATAGAAGAAGAGAAAACAACGCCACCGCTAGATGGTGCTTATTATGTAACGAAATTATAAATTAATAAGTTTTGGCCTAAGTTAAAACATGTTATTGCTTGTTGCAATGTGCGTGTAGTTCATATTTTAAACAGACAGCTTTAATACACACTTGATAGTATAGGCGCGTCATTACCGCCCGGGAGTTCTATGAACGCGCGCTTTGCTTTGAGAGAAGTAAAATTTCGAAGGGAAAAGCCAGTACTACTCTCTAGTTAGGGTCTTAGCACCCGCTTTGCATGCACGTAATGACAATGTTTACGAGAAAGTGTGATGAAAACCAAATACACATCGAATCATGAAATTGGCAAGAAGCAATACCATGTACCACAAGTAAAGGAAAAAATTCGTATATTTATAGTTACACAACATTTATATTTTATTTTTGCCCTTATAAAATAATGTCGATGATGCAGACAAGGAGTGTAGTAGTGAGTTAAGTAGTGTGTAATCGTAAAGTCTTATTTCAAGAAAACAGATATTCAAAACGCTCACGCAGGTAATTTGCTGAAGCAGGGTAAAATTAATAATAAAAAGGAGAGTTAATACTTAAGACGCGCGTATTCCAACGAAAAAATTTAAATTCTTTTCGAAAACTGGATATATAATATATCATGATAAAACTTGCGCAGACCGTAAATAAAAGTTTGCACAAGCTTTTACGCTTTCGAAGTTTATTAAATAACTCCTTATGGCATCTACATAACACACATCTGCTAAGTCTGCAACTTTATGATATGATGACATTATCTGCATAGAGATTGAAGAAAGAGATAAATTATATTTCAGATATATTGCGGGAGTATGAAGATTTGGTTTTATAAAAGCTGTTTAGCTTTCACAGATAATTAATTGTATTTAAAAGTATTTTTGAAAAATGCTTTTTATACGAAAATAGCTCAAAAAGCACTCGAAATTCTTGTGCTTTTTGCATTTTTAGGGTTCCGTAGCCAAGAAGCAAAGAAGGGACCTTATGGTTTCGTCATGTCCCTACGGCCTTCCGTTCATAATTTTACTATTTCCGCAGTCTTTTCATCGATTCTGAGAAAAAATTACAGGAATGTGTAAGCCGCCACACAGTTTTGTACCTAACGAAATTGAGACAAAAAAATTTGTAAAAGGCCTCATTCTACGGAACCCTGGCTTAATGTGTGTTCAATGTTTTTAAAAGCCAACAAAGCACTTTTCAGGAAAGTTTAAATGACGTTCTTAAGCAAAACAGCGATATAAAAAAATCGATGGACTTTATTTCTAAACAATACGAGGACATGAAAGAAAAATTAATAAAGCTGAAACCGGAGAAAAAAACGCATTTAGCTTATATTCAAACTTTAAAAATAAAGGTTGAGAACCTTGAGAGAACACAAAAACAGGCTAGTATTGAAATAAGGAACATTCCCATTCAGAAAACCGAAACTAAAAATAACCTTATACGGCTAGTACAAAAAGTCGGTGAAACAATTAATACTCGTATTGAAGAGCACCACATAAGAGACATATTTCGTTTAAACACAAATAAAGCCGAAAATAAACCTGTTATTGTAGATTTTACTTCAGTTATATTAAAAGAAACAATTTTAACAGCTGTGAAGTAATAAAGGCAATAAACTGAACTCTGGTCACATACACACTGAAGAAGAAACCTCAGCCAATTTATGTTATCGAATCCCTAACTCATCGATCATGTTATGTTGAGGTCTGAGAGATATGCCATGACTTATGCCTAAAGTTCACCTGTGACTGATCGATCATGCTCCCATATTTTTTGATTTGGACCATAAACTTAAAAGATATACCTTAAAGCAACACTCTCAAACTTGATTATCCTTTGTTGAATCAAACACAGATTATAGCGCATTTTATAGTGCAACTGATGCTAATGTTGCGGCTGATATTAGATAGATAGATGAATGAATGAATGAATGAATGAATTTATTGCACAATTTAAAAGAAATACAATAGAAAACTAGAATAATAAAAAGAGTACAATTAGGCGACCTTATCGCTAAAAAGCGATCTCTACCAGGCAAATCTTTGGTTAGAGGAAATTACAAACAGAAGTAGGTGGTGCAGTGACGAAAGAATTAAGTTGAAATTAGAATAAACATACACACATAATATATAATAAATACAATAAACAAGTATTTTACATATATACACAATATATAATATATATTTAAACATAAATATAATAAATAAATAAACAAAATATATATAACCATATACATACAATACATTGGAATTAAAATAACAAACACAATTTAAGACAATTTTAACCAGAACCAATTGCACTGTGAGTTGAGCACTCTGGATAACTCCGGGTTCGGGTCGGTGCATAAGACATCGGGATAAACTACACTTAAAGGCTGGACATAATCCTAACAATGCGATTCTACGGGTAATTTTAGTATACTAGATATCGTAATTTTTGACAAAAGAGAACTTTCTAAAAATAAAAATAATCCTTGGTAAGTCTAAAGTCATTTACTACGCCTCCTAATGATTTGCTTAATCTATCTCAACGCTCACAGGACTCGGTTAATTTAGTTAATCATTATTTTGTCGGTTAATTTAGTTAATCATAATTTTAAATAAACGTTGTTTAGCTTCTTCTAAAGTAGTAGACAGCAATTGTGAGCTTAAATCTCAAAGGGACTCTATGGCTCTACTTACTACAGATTGTGTGAAATTGCTGCTATAATAACTACTCTTAAAAATGATTCCGAAGAGAGTAGTTATTGGGAACAGTTTCGCGTACCCCGGACTTTCGAATTCAAGAGCAAAATGTATGCTAGTACTTCCATGGGTCTCGAGAGGTAAGACCTACTTCCTTCGACCTTTAGAGTCCGGCGTTTTCGAGACTGTTCCCAATTAGCTCCTTGGTTTTCCTAAATACTTTACAATCACAGTTAGTGATTAATCTTAGAAGCTTAGTTAGTCTGACTTTCACAATTTCTGAAAATGATGTTAAAATATTAGTGGCGTTTTGTTAACCGACATAATGTACATTAAAATCCAAGCAAAGATGATGAGCCAATGTTTGTACAGTGTGTCATACAGAATTTATGCCTTTTTAACTTGGCTGGATTATGACATTAAACTCATTGAAGCATTGAACAGAACGCATTTATTATCTGTTTTTGTATCAGTTATTTGTTACCCATAGTGCAAGCTTTACTTAGTTGGGGATTAGATGGTGATGTAAGAAATATTTATTATTATTTATTTTTTAATTGAAAGACTAAACGACGTATTTAAATTCGTTAAAAAGTCCGGGTTGTTGGTTGATATTGAGGGTTCCGTACCACCACAGAATGCATGAGCCCGGCAGGGAATAAATTCTCACACTTGGAGAACCGAAATGGTCACGTACGGTGCGGTTCCAGAGAAACTTCCTTCCGCGAACGCTTAGGTTGTGGAATGAGCTCCCTGCCAAGGTTTTCTCTAAGGACTACAGTATAGGGTTCTTCAAGAAAGAAGTTATTAGATTTTTGAAGGGTCGGCAACACGCGAGTGATACCCCTAGTGTTGCAAGCGTCCATAGGCTACGGTGACCGCCTACCATCAGGCGGACCGTAAGCTTGTTGGCCACCTTCAGATAGGCAGCATAGGCTATGAATATTAGGACTCTGTTGGAACAATTTGGGTACGGGACCCTAGAAAATAGTTATCAAAAGGTTTAATTGCGGTAAGTTCGGTATATTTAACGCAATTTACGATAAAGGACCGACCGCAGTATACATTGATAAAACAGTTGTTGCGCCCGTATCTCATATCTATAGACCTGAGTACCTATATGGATGTTTAAAAACCACGGTAGTTGATAGCAGAAGGTTTTTGTTACGTTTTGTTAATAGCAGACAAACACACGTGTAGAAGTTTTATTTAGTGTAGAGAAAACTTGGTAAGTATTTGTTAATTTGTGTGTGTGTGTTCTACCGCTTGTATAATGGGATGTGTTCTAAGGGATTGTTTAAAATTATGCTTGTGGCTACTTTTTAGCATCGCACCGCTTTTCATCGGCTGGGAGTTCATTCAGGCAATTCAGTGCGGTTTCAGAGGAACTTCCTCCGAAAAACGATTAAGTTGTGGAATGAGTTCCCTGCCACGGTTTTCTCTAAGGACTACAGTATTAGGTTCTTCAAGAAAGAAGTAATTAGATTTTTGAGGGGTGCTGCCTCTGGTGTTGTATCCGGCCGAATGCTGTGATGATAGAAGGAATCCCAGCAGTGCGTAAGTGTGACAGGCTAAGACGAATTTAGTGCTATCTCGCTCTATTAGCCTTGTCCGGACAGAAAACTTACTCAATATACTCTGCCTCAGTCATTGATATAAACAAAAAAGAGAAGATACGGCATGTGATCAAAGACTTTGAGCCGTGCAAACTACGTCAGTTTGCGCAGTATTCGTTAGTCGCAACTAGTCGCAAGCCAATCTATCTTCTGGTGTACACGTGTTGTGAAACACTTTTTCACGTAAGGAAATTAATAAAAACGACACAAAGCTATCGCCAAAATGCCATGTTGTTCGTTTATTAAGTGTACCAATCATTCCGGAAAAGAAAGGAAGTCCACAGGAATCACTTTTCACACGTAAGTTTATAAAATATATATTTTTCCAAATAAATGCCATTGTTCTAAAATATTACCGCCACATGTTTGTGAAAGCGAGATAGATCTATGAAATCCAGCAAGTGTGAGTGCAGTGCAAAATTATTCTTATCACTCGCTTTGTTCCCATTAATCGGTACCGAGGACAAAAAAATCACAAAATTTTTCTACATTTGTTTTATAGCGTTCAGGTTCTAATTTAAAGTAATCTTCGCAGATTTCCTAAAGGTGAATTATGGAGACAAAAATGGCTAAAAATTGTCCGAAAACAAAGGCGAGAACTTGTAGGTATACCTACAAATAATAGCTGAGTATGCTCCCTCCATTTTAAACCTAACGATATTTATGTTACCAAAAAAGTTTTAAACAGAATTAAAACGTGTTGCATAATTTATTTTATCATTTTTATCTAATCACGTATTAATTAAGTCGACAAATATTCAATGATTAAATAAGTTCAAAATAAAAATTTTAGTTTCACTTTGAATAGGTATGCCATAAACATTCTTTCAAGCTATACCTGTTTGATTTTGCGTAAAAGTTAAATATTAAATATAATTTTTGTGTTCTTATTTATTTGGACTTATTTTTTTTGTTGATGGTACCTTACGATCAATCAGTTCGGGGAATACCCAAAAATGTTTCTCTCAGAGTATGTGTGTTGACGAATATCCTGTTATCTCGTTCTGACTACAGACTATCTACGAGTATCTGCCTCTGTTATGTCCTATGAATCTGTACGTAATCAAAAATGTAGATGTAGGGGTAAAGGTACTTGTAGTTGTATTTAGCTCAATGTTTGTTTCATCGACACTAAGACGTACCGTATCTTCCCCTTTTTTGTTTATATCAATGGCCTCAGTGATGATAAAATCATCAACCTTTATATATAAACTTGGTGGTTTTATTTGTTTGGACGAGCTTAATCTCAGAACCCATTCCTGTAAGATAGCTCATTTATTGAGGTAGGTTAAAGGCTATATAACTTTGGTGCGGAGCGGTAAATTAACGCAAGTGATATCACTAGTTAAATATAAACATGAAAATAATAAATTGTAATATCAAAGACACAGTGGTAAACATTTGAGTTAAATTCAATCGAGGAATTAATTTGGAAACCAATGATTCCTTCGCTGCCTGCAACCCCTATAATCAGTTTACCTATGTGCTATGGCAAATTAAGCTTTCGAGGCTTCTTTGAAAGGAAGGATTTTTTGAAGAACACAAACTATATACCATTTATGCGCACCTAGTACACACATTGTATATAAACTACTGTGGCGGTTAGGAAACAGATTTCTTGTCTCTCACATTACTTCACTATTTTACTATGTGTGTGACTATTTACTTACCGTCACACAAGTGTGAGAGAGCGGTGTGAAGGTCATTTGGGCGGAAAAAAACAGTTCTTTATAGATTCAAGAAAGATATTAAAATAAATATTCACACATAGAAATAACATATCTTTGCTCAGATTCCCTGAAGGAAAGTGCCAGTGAAACAAGTATTTAGCCATATCTGTGGCTAAATTATAAATACAAACAAATATTTTCGTTATTAACATATAAATATAATTTATAAGTTCTTTTAACAAAGTTTTATAGATGTCCACAATAATTCTTCTTTTTCTACAGAACCCTAACTCAATGCGATTACGACACGCACAGAACTTGGCTGGTTTTTGTCTATATCTCGGAAACTTTGTTACTTATCCTCCATCCCTCATATCCCTTAAAAAAGTGCAAACTCCTTTGGACCTAAACTTCTTTTAGACCTAACCTAAATGAGCAAAGAATCACACTTATATAATATCAGTTAAGGCGCAGTTCCTACCTAACTGCCGCCGCCAAAATATATTTTTCATTTCCTTTTTTACAAATTACATGTTACAAATCATACTTACAGAAAACCGCGGCCATAATAACACTAATTTTGAGTAGTGTTGTGTTCCTGGCGGTGAGTAAGGTTGCCAGAGCTCTTTCAGGATTCGCTGCGCGGACAGCGGAGGACCGGCGGTGCTTGTTGCTGTCATTGCTCGGCGTAGATGCGACGAGCTGGTCCAGCGGTTAGGGAGACCTGATGAAACGGCTGACCGCTGGCCGCACGCAGATTGAACGGGTTCCTGAACCCAGGGATCACTTAATATCCGCCCTGGGAGGCTGATATGCCAGCCTGTGTAAAGTCTCTGAAGTGGTAGTCGTGCCGGAGAGTGAGACCAAAGTGGACCCGGCTACTACAACAGAGGGGGATCAGGGGCCCTTCCGCTCGCCCTGCCAGCAACCGTATTATCTGTGCCGACCTTTGGCAGTTCTAGTACCGCACCTTTTGTCCTCTAAGCTGTCTGTGCAGTGAATCCTCATATTTAGTCTAAGTAACTTTCTTTAAAAAAAAAGGCTACAAACATAAGGAAAAGAGTTTTTTCAGCGGCCGCTCCATCCATATTTAATGTGGACTTTTGCAACATTAGGGATCCCCGCAAATCTTAACGCAGTCCACCTCCATCTGGAGACTGCGCAGCCGACCATTCTTTTTCTAACGGAGACGCAGATATCCTGCCTGGCTGATACATCATACCTTTATTATCCCGGCTACAAACTTGAGCACAATTTTGTGAGTCGTGCTGGTGTATGTATGTTCGTCCGGGAGGATATCTGCTGTCGCCGCCTTCATAGCCTTGAATACAGGGACCTGTCGATATTGTGGGTGCGCGTAGATTACGGCTGCCACACTCGTATCTACGCGTGCCTATACAGGTCTCATATCGGTGACACGGACGTAACTCGACTCTTCACGTACCTGAGTTTGACGACTGACAAAGTTATAGAGCAATATCCCACAGCAGAACTAGTTATTTTGGGAGACTTTAACGCACACCATCGTGAGTGGCTCAGTTCGAACCAATAACTATTCACGGATATATATAATAGCAATATCTATGTACATATTTAAATACGTATTTATGTATGTGTATGTATGTATATTTAAATATATATTTACATATATATGTATCTGTGTATTTATTTAATTTATGTATTCAAATCCTATACTGTATGTTACGTTTATGTTAGTAGATAATAACCGTTCCTACTTAAACAACTACCTTAAGCTTTCTGCATGACCCTAAGGTCGACTGGTAGATAATGCCTAAGGCATTAAGTCCACCTATTGTATGTTAGTGCAATAAAGTGTTTAAATAAATAAATAAAATAAAAATATCTGCTCATGAATTTGCTCTGACCTATGGATTTTCTCAGCTGGTACTTTCTCCAACGAGAATACCAGATATAGAGGACCATATGAGCTCCTTACTGGACCTTCTGCTGACTACACGTCCGGACGGATATTACGTCTCAGTGGATGCGTCTTTAGGCTCCTCGGTCTTATTCAGACTCAAATGTCATGCACACAACACGATCCATCTGGTCCAACTAATTGGCGTCGTGTGTGGCACTATAAGTCGGCAGACTGGGATAGATTGCAAGAATTTTATGCATCGTACCCGTGGAGGCAGATCTGCTTTAGCTCAGAAGATCCTGACGTCTGCACAGCCGCAGTCACTGAAACAATCCTAGCTGGTATGGAATTTTATATTCCTAACCCGCGAGTAGCTGCCGGCGTCAAAAAACGGCCGTGGTTTAATAGGTCTTGCAGAGAAGCTAAAATTCTTAAGCAAACTACATATGAGGCTTGGACCACGGCTCATAATAATAAAGATCCGAATATTTCTGAGGTAAAACGCAAATTAAATGCTGCCTCGAGGTTCAGTAAGAAAGCAACTGCCAGAGCAAAATTCCAATTCATCGGCAAAATAGGTGGGCTGCCGAAGGACCGATGGTGACTTATATATATAGTGCTAAAGAGAAAGCCGATCTACTGGGCAGTCTCTTTGCCTCAAACTCGAATATGAACGACGAAGGCGCTGTACCACCTACTAAACCGTGGTGCGGTGAGACCATGCCGGAAATCTCCATAGCACAGCGGGAGGTCCGGCGGGCGTTGCTTTCTCGAGACGATCCCAAACTCCTTTGAACACACACAGGGAGGCAAAATCTCTCCTCAGATTTAAGGGTTCGATACGGCAAGTGAGTTTGGGATCGTCGACAATTCTCACAGCCCGTCGTTGAACCGAGTCAAAAGGGCCAAGCTGGTAACCGAGTGCACCCGCCCAGAGATGGCAGCAGTACTCCATATGGGGCCGGACTTGCGACTTGTAAAGTAGCAACCTTTGCCCCGACGTGAAGTACTGCTTCGCTCTGTTGAGTACATCAAGTTTTTTGGACGCCAGCTTTACCTTGTCTAGCAAATGATCTCGGAACTGAACATCGCTGGAGATATCAACGCCAAGGATCCCAATGCTCTTGGAGATGGAGAGGGGAGTGTTCTGGAATTGTGGGACTACAGTGAATGGGGTTTTCTTAGCGGTCAACGCGCAGACTTGTGTCTTTGAAGGGTTGAATCGGACCAAGTTTTCCCGCCCCCAGTCAGAGACCTTGGACAGACCGATCTCGATTTGAGACACAAGTTCTTCACGCTTTTCCTCCACAACGGAACGTGGGATGCTTGCACGGCCCGTGTAATAAGCGTCTCCAGTACTGTCATCTGCATAGCAATGTATGTTGTTGATGTCCAACATATCATTGATGTGCAGTAGAAACAGCGTAGGAGACAGCACAGAGCCTTGCGGGACACCAGCATTAATGTCCATGCTATCAGAGCAACTACCGTCAACTACGGCTCGTATACTTCTGCCGGACAAACAGCTAGCCACCCATTTGCACAAACCCTCGGGCACTCCGTAAGATGGCAACTTCGATAGAAGACCCCGGTGCCAGACCCGATCGAACGCCTTCGCTATGTCTAGGCTACATGCCAATGCCTCCCCCTGATTCTCAATGGCTAGTGCCCATCGGTGTGTGAGATACACTAGAAGGTCACCAGTTGAGCGACCGTGGCGAAAGCCATATTGACGGTCACTGATCAGGTCGTGTTTTTCTAGGTATCTCAAAAGCTGTGTGTTGATCACACGCTCCATCACCTTGGAGAGGAGAGAGGTATATATTCTTAATACAATGCATAGCGCTTTAAAAATAGCTAATAACTTGTTCTAAATAACTGATTTGTAAAAAGAGGAAATACAGAATATCTTTTGGCGGCGGTGGTTAGGTAGTTACTGTGCCTTAATATGATAGGCTACAGTGACCGCTTACCATCAGGCGAACCGTTAGCTTGTTTGCCACTTAAAAATATTCCTGTTTGTAATAAAGGACAGGTGGGCTGTAATAAGACTTAAAAACGTTGTCCTTTTTGCCAGGCAAACAGTTTAAAAACATATCTGTTTTAGGTCTTAGAAAATGGCCGATAGAAATGATTTGTACCTGTTCTTCGATCGACCCATGGAGCCATGCTTCATGCAGAAAGGAGAAGACAAGGCCGTCTTCGACCTGCCACACCACTTTTATGTAAGTGTTTTAGTGTCCAAGGTCTGGTGTGGAGATTCAGAGTGAGTTTCTGTCAAAATATTTAACAACAGTTCGACAACGCGCGTTGTTTTGTTTATATATTGTTTTTAGTTAAGTCGCTGTAAGTTACTAAGTTAGTGCCCATGGCTTTACCGGCCGAAAAATATATTCCCGTTGGAACCCTTGGACTTGGTTTTTTTAGGTACATGCATATTCTTTATAATATTGAATCCTTTACTACACACATTGTAACTAGTACAATCGAAGTTTTATTGGAGTTGCTTGAGTGTGTCATGCCCTCTCAAAGTGTCTCTGCGGTGGTGGCGTGTGTGTTGGGTCGTTACGTTCCCTAAAACATGGTTGAGCGAAGCGATGGCTGATTCATGTGTCATACTCGTGAACGGGTGCCGCCTGTGGAGGCTGGTCTGCTCTTGCAAACTCCTTTGTATTCTTAGTATTTAGTCTTACTTTTTTGTTTTGTTTATTAATACTGTAAGACATTGATTATTCCTTAGTGATGAATACATAAACTGTCTTTTGTTTATATTAGATACTTTTTTATGTTGTGCTTGTGCTTTATATTTCATGTTTTTTTTATGTTTGTAATGGAAAGTGTCCTTTTATGATAGGGAGGGCATTTTCCAATATTTTAATTGGACGCTGTAAGAGAAAGGGAAAAAAGAAATGCCCTTGCTGAGTTTCTTGCCGGTTCTTCTCAGTACAAGGTCTCCCGCCCTGTAGACTTACGAACCGATGGCGTAGTGACATTCATAAGTGCTCAATTATTGTAGCCTAAACTGAATAAAATAAATTTAATTTGAATTTGAATTGAATAGGAAAAAGATTTTTCGATTTGAACAAAATAAGTTTTTAAACAGGTCTCTTGTTAAATAACAACCAAAAAAAAACTTTTTTTTTAAATAACAACAACCAAAAAAAAACGTTTTTTATAGATCTGAAATTCGTAACAATCAGAATAAGTGTTTATTATTTGATAAAGCTTTTTTAAAAGTTATGGAATGGACTTGCAATGATATTTCGTTTGTTTGTCATTTCTTAGCTTCTTTAATATTACATAATGTCTCAGATAATATTTAAATGTACGATATTTTAACCTTGTACGATATTTTAGCCGGATAAATACAGAGACATGGGTTCAGAGTTATCGAAACGTTTTGGGGGCGACTGTGGCCGGAAAGTTCCCGTACGAGACATCGCAGTGCCAGATCTCTCCGTCCCAATGGAACTCCCGTACAACGAACATTTCTCGCTGTTCGTGCCCAAGCACAGAAAGCTGTCTGCGAAGCTCATCGAAATCTTTATGGGCAAGTTGACATCAGATCACTACTTAGTAGTACAGACGAGTACCTAAACAACAACAGTAGGTAAGTGGGGCTGTGTGCTAGTATTTAATAATTCAGATTTCTAGACTTGCTGTTTGGTTACGTCCGCGGACAAACTTATTGCCTTGGGAAATCTTAAATTGTCAGTAGATTGGTACCTTAATATGTAGATGATGGTTATTAAATAGATACTTTAATATGTAGATGACGGTAGTCCTTTATTAAAAATTTATTGGTTGAAAACAAAAACTTTCAATACGATTCAAAAATATCAAATGTAAAAAATTCATATGTAAAAACTTAAAGCACAATAATTGAAAGCTAAACAGAAAATTATTTATTGCACCAATTTTTTCTTTTCTTTCATTTATTGCAATTCGTAGCAATCTTTCATTTTGACAATGAACTATCTCTTTTGTTTCATCTCGTCTTTCTTGAAGTGGAAATAAATCCCTAAAAGCATTTCTCGATAAGTTACTTATCTCATCTACTGATAAATAGCTTTGTATCAGACGTAAAATAAAATGCATTTTATATTATTAACTTGCCAGTTATGTAAATGGTCTAAGCTTGCCAGATGGTACTCATCTTAATCTAAATTATCTTCAATAACCACAGTATACAAGAGTTTACATCGCGTTCACCGCTCGCCATTGGCAGGGAATTCTTCCTCACACCTTAGAACCTAAATGGTCACGTACAGTGCGGTTTTAGAGAAACTTCCTTCCGCAAACGCTGAGGTTGTGGAATGAGCTCCCTGCCGAGACTTCTGCTGAAGACTACAGTATGGGGTTCTTCAGCAAAGAAGTAATTAGATTTTTGAAGGTTCGGCAACGCGCGAGTGATACCCTTCGTGTTGCAAGCGTCCATAGGAGGACAGCTAGCTTGTTTGCCACCTAAGTGGTATGAAAAAAGTTCTTTCAACTCCTGATGCACAAACGAAAGCGCGCTTGATGTATCTGGCAGTGGCATTTAACCTATTTCACTGGGTTTCTTTCAAGGCTAGCCTCATTAATATGGTTCTTAGCTATGTTTAATGGAAATAAATTAAATGGTTTTCAAGATATTCAGCTCTTTTCCTAGTGGGTCAGAAGATCACAGCCAGAAAAACGATATTTATATAACTTCTACTCGTCCGATCGACTGACAGTTTGATACACAACGTAATAACGAACTAATATGAAAACCAGAACAGTTTGCAGATCACCTGACTCCAAAACAACTAAAATCAAGTAAAACACAATGAAAAGCGTTATATCATACCTATTGTAGACATCTCAATTTATTTAATTCAAGTTTTAATTTTTTTGGGCATTTTAATTTACCCTGTACAAGTTACCTTACCAGGAAATAAAAAACGGGGCTTAATGCGATAATCATGATAAAAGATATTTTTGTCGATGGTTTTGTCTGGGATGCGCTAGCCTTGGTCACGGAGGGACTGGCATGGCGGTGCACGGCGTCGCCGGCTGCGGTTCAGGTGAAAGCGTGATACTGAACTATACGCTCACTGACATATCACGTGTCATTTTACAATTTTTCACGCGTTAGCCCCTGTTTTATTTAATTTAAGCCTTTATTGAGAATATTTCTATAATGAATTGCTGTTCCAACAGGTGCGCGTAACGTCGAGGAACTGAAATCCATCTGCTCTTACTGCCAGCTAAGAATCAATCCATACATGTTCAACTATTGCCTCTCAGTGGCCATGTTACACAGGTTATATATGATCACCTATAATATTGATGGTTACTGCTACATATTGCGCAAGAGCCAAAATTCAATTACTTATTAGTATTTAGGACAAGCACAGAACATCTTAATGTTTTATCTCAGTACCTGACTTTTATCTTGTTATACCTGCTAACATACGGCAATAACTATTACTTTTTTCTTCATTACCAAAACTGTAAAAAATTAAAAAAAAAATCTAATCTAGAAATAAACTAGAAACAACAAATAAAATGGCTTTTCCGACTTTTTTGTAACAGCAATCGCTACTGCCGAGAACCGATGGCTTTTTGAAATGACACATGGTGGTCAGGTAATTAAAGAAGCATGAAAAAGTATTTAAATAAAAATTTGTTTCTTCAAATTTTAGTCATTGTTTTTACCTGGCTTCATACGTCCTTACTGTTAGAGCACTGGTTCTATCTTTACCTGAACGGGGACATTTGGATCTTAAACCATCATGCGGGCCCAGTGTTCGTTGTGTACTGCACACACTTTACATTACTTCACTGATTTAAGCTAGTGCTGTTCACAAAACAATGTACTTTAAACAATTTAGAAAAAAACTTATTAGTACACGCGCCGGGGCTCAAACGACCGGACGGTCAGGAAGCTAAACCATCATAGGCTTATTAGTCAATGTACTTACGGTAAATATAAATTTTAGACCAGACACTAAGGGGATGATAATTCCAACTCTAGTAGAGACCTTCCCAGACAAGTTTATGGATCGAAAAGTGTTTCGGCAAGCGAGACAAGTGTCTACAACTGCACCTGCTGGCACAAGGGTAAGTTTGCAATTTCGAAAACAACCTAAAATTATTGGAAGTTTTTGTTTTTTGTGGTCGATTCTAGGATGGGCCGTGAACACGCTACAGGTTCTTATGTTTCATCGTAACCCGCTTAGCTCGTTATCCTTTTTTTCATCGAGGTAATTTATCTATCACTACCGAGTTGACATAGGCATTTGTTTTAATACGAAGCAATTGTCATCTGACCTGCGCTATCCTGAGAGGAAAACTTAATTGAAGTCGCCCGAACTCCTTTGACACGGTTTGATTACTGTTGTCTCGCGAATTTAGTCCAGGACCGGCTTTTGGCTTCTCTGTATTTTAAAAGGCTCGTCAAGCCATCACTTATACATGTACTAGTATCATTCCTTATTCTATGGTTATACGCTCAATATGTTTTTAATTTCGTAGATCATTCCGTTCCTCATTAAGTGTTTCTGGTACTGTTGTAGTTACCTCCACTATTGTATTACGTCCCCACTGCGTTGACACAGGCTTGGATAAAGGATGATAAGGATGACTATGTAGTCCACCACGCTAGTTCAGTGGGGATTGGTGGACGTTGTCAAGCTAGGTACTGGCCACTCGACTGAAAGCTTTAAGTTTTTAAGCTATCCATAAGGCCTCTGACTTGGCTTAAAGAACTATTTGACGATGAACGAATATGACAAACAGCTACCTATTTAGTATGGCAATTGTAGGCATACATAGGAAATATTTACTATTACTTCTGTATCTAACTGTTGGCCTCCTAAATAACTATGTTATTTAACGAGCTTTGGAAAGAGCTTCGAGTGTGCTAGATTTTTTTTGCACGATGAGATCTGGAATGAAGGAAGGGAAAAGAACCAAAGTCACAGCAAAGGTCACATAGTTTACAAGCTGTTGTGGCAAGGGAAAGGCATCGTTCGTCAAACTGATAATAGATGGGGAAGGAAGGTTCTTGAATGGGTACGGATTGGAAAACGCAGCGTGGGACGGCTTCCTACCAGGTGGCTAGGTGGCCAGTGGAAGCAGACGACTCAAAACCGGCCATCGAGACGTATGTGGAGGCTATCGTCCAACAGTGGACGTCTTCCGGCTGAGACGACGATGGGAAACATTTATTTGGTAGTTGATTAATATTTGGTCTAACAGCAAAGACAACGCAATGAAATTCTATGAATGACTACTTTTGTTTCATTCCAAGTTATATATTCTTAATTAACTTTTCTTGTTATGACAACGGTACGTCTCTTTTAGACTACAGAATATCCTGTTCTGTTTATGGTAAACTACAAGTGATATATAATATGTTTTAAAACGTTAATTTGTAACTATAAAAAAAACTTCAGCCTCGTCAACGATACACCGATTTTTTTTAAATGATTTGTGTTATTGGCCTTCATTTAAGAGTTGTAGACCCTTAGATCGTTATTGTATTTTAAATTTATTATAGGTTTTATTGATTTTTATCAAATTGTTAATAATTTTTAGCTACCAATATTAATTCCCATGAACTACACTGCGGCTGATTCGGAGCCCGAGCAGAAGCTGGCTTACTTCCGTGAAGACATTGGCGTCAACCTTCACCACTGGCACTGGCATTTAGTCAACCCCTTTGATGCTCCTGATATTTCTATTGTTAATAAGGACAGGCGAGGGGAGCTCTTCTACTATATGCATCAACAGATGGTTGGAAGGTAAAAAACCGGTCATGAGCATGTCAAGTCATGCTTAGTTTTTTCTCTTAGGGTCTGAAAATAAGCTTAACTTTATCAGCTACATCTCGAAAAATATTCAACTTTAGTAATCTAGCCTAGCAATATTGCAAAAGTAATTGCAGTTTTATGTCTTTGTATATTTTAGGTCTTTTAAACAATGCGTTTTGGATAACATCTTGATCAAATGTAACGAAAAAAACCACTTTGGAGCGGAATATGCCTACTAAATTTTATTGTGTGTATTTTTAAGGCAAATACGTTAAATAATTTAAAAAAAAACCTCGCAGTAATTTTTAAAAAAATATTTTTTATAGATATAGTATAGAGAGACTTTGCAACGACTTGGGAAAAGTAATTCGCTTCAGCGATCTTAGAGAACCAATAACTGAGGGCTACTTTCCAAAAATGGAGTCTTCGGTTGCTAGCCGCACCTGGCCACCAAGGTAATTTGATCTAAACCAAATTTTCTGTATACTATGCTAGATTTTGCCTGCGGTTCCACCCGGCAACTACTCAATTACAGAAAAAAAACCGACTCCCACTTGACGTTTTCAAGTAGCCTATGTCCTTTGCCGGGACTAAAACTATCTCCATGCCAAATTTCATCTTTATCGGTACAGCGGTTTAACCGCGATGAGGTAACAGACAGAGTAACTTTCGCATTTATAATATTAGTATGGATTATATACTGTACTATAACATTATTATTATTAAGAATTCATAATGTTCACCTACAATAAATAAGAAATTAATGGTAAATTTTGTCAAGAATTGCTTGACACCAGGCAGTCCAGGCAATCCTTTCTGTATCTGTATACAAATCTGCAGTACATCTAAAACTTTAACATTAGTCAATCAACAATTAAAAGGAATCATAAAAAATATTCGAATTACAGGCAACATCCTAAATGTGGCGCTTTGGAGCTTGTGACAGCCTTGGATTAAACATCTGTTACCACCTTTAACCCCTAGTAGCTCGTGTAACAATTAAACTACGAACACACTATAGCTTTTGCGTCTTTGCCCGTACTAAATTTGGTTATCGGCGTGGGAAGTTTCCTGTAGTTGTATTGATTATAGTTCGTCCACGTGGAATTGGTTTATTGTTATTCCTACGAGAAATTTTGAATTTTCTGGGACATATCAGAATAATTGGATGCTCTGTTGGGACATTAAAAAAGGACACAGAAACGAACAAACACATTTTCGTATTTTTAATAATAGTATGGATTGTACATTCTAATGTGCATCGTGATCTGCAGAGTTTTGAGGGTCACCTCAATACTTGTAATTGTTAACAATTAAATTTTTAGAGTCCCCGGCACCATTATCTCAGATGTAAATCGACCAGCTGATCTAATTAGACTAGACGTGACCCAGGTTGAGGATTGGAGGGAGCGGTACCTAAATGCGATAGAAACTGGACGGGTTATGTTTGTAAGTTGTGATAGCTATCTAGAGTAGAATGGAGGCTTAGGTCATGGTTGTCCGCGTTAGCTTAGTTCGAAATGGCAGACGTTGTCAAGCGTCAGATTTTTCAATCCGCCTATAAGGCTTCTTGGCTTAACGACTGCCGTGCATCATCCGTATAAATCATTAAATTAATGTTCGAAGAAGTAGAAAATCTTATTATTTTTAAATATCTGATCTAAAAATTATTTTCTTATTAATTTTGCGTGCAAAAAATTCTATGCTTTAAGGGTGTTTAGTTTTTTACCTATGAGAAAGCTCGTTTTAATGTGAAAAAATGTTTTAGAATCGTTATTGTTAATAAAAGCATTTTTTATTTACCACTAAGGTGGCAAACAAGCTAACGGTCTACCTGATTTTAGGTGCCGACTCCTAAAAAAAATGTAAAAAATGTAATAACTTCTTGCTGGAAGAACCCCTTACTGTAATCCTTAGAATTAAATCCTTAAATCTTGGTGCCAGCTCATCAAGCTCATCAGCTCCACAAGCCAAGCATTCGCGGAAGGAAGTTACTTTGAAATCTGCTCGTATATCAGTATTTTAATCTCGTTTTTCCGATTATTCTAGCCGGATGGAGAAACCATGCCTCTCGACGAGATCACAGGCATCGATATCCTCGGCAATATGATGGAATCTTCGGTCATCAGCGTCAACCGCAACTTCTACGGTGATTTCCACAACATGGTCCACATGTTCATCTCCTACTCTCACGATCCTGATAATCGCCACTTGGTTAGTGATTTTAAATTGACTTTTTTAAATTACTATAAAAGTAAAAAAATGGGTGGGCTTGTGTCTAAACATGACCGTTTGTTTACCGTAATATATCCGTGTCAGCCAGTTGCTGTTAGTACAAAGGAAAAATTTAATACCAAAATTTGTTTTTTCAAACTGTTTATTTTATTTGTAACTAGCTGAATCCCCGAACATTGTTTTGTTTTAGCCCCCCCCCCCCTTATCCCTCTCCTCAACTCTCATCTCCCTTCACGTATCTATGTTTCCCTCCTACTTATTCACTCTGAAAACATGAACTGCTGCTGATGCCATTTTTATTTATTTATATAGATTACTAACTCAATCAAATTGCCAGCCACCTATT
The DNA here is from genome assembly GCA_946406115.1 of Apoda limacodes. NCBI lineage: Eukaryota > Metazoa > Arthropoda > Insecta > Lepidoptera > Limacodidae > Apoda > Apoda limacodes. The sequence continues at coordinate 20,101,628 of OX291559.1, forward strand.
AGGTCCACCTATTGTCAAATAGTTGTACTAATTTAGAAACCTTCCCCGGCGTATGATCAGGTGAATAGTTTTCCTCTTAGTGCGCTATTTATATATCTTAAATATAATATGAATAATGCCTATTTTAGAGGAGGTTATGGGCGCACTAAGGGGCCATCCATTTAATACATCACGCGCATAGGGGGAGTTGGATAAAAAACGTGACAAGGGGGGAGGGGCGCCTAAAATTAAGGATTTTACGTGACGTACTAAATTAAACTAAAAATTGTGCAAACGCTGGGGAGTTTCAGTCAGGACAAGAGTTTTATAAAATAAAATAACCAGTGTTGAATTACAGGAATCATTCGGTGTAATGGCGGACTCCACGGTAGCTATGAGAGACCCGGTGTTCTATCGCTGGCATTCCTATATCGACGACATCTTCGTTATGTACAAGAAAAAACTACCCCCATATGGAACTAATGTGGTAAGCGCTTAAAGGTTACTGATAAATGGTTATGCTGAGCTTAATATTTAACTTTTCTTAAATAATGTGTAATAAATAATATTTTTTTATTAATCTAGACATCCCGGATCTGTTTACTGTCAGTTAACTTAAATTCAGGTAAGTACACATACCTACACAATTCACGTAGGAACGACAAAAGTTTTTTTTTTTACATATTCTCTGTTGATTGGAGATTAAAATTTGATGGCTATTGTTAACATGTTGGCGTTGTTGCCACCACTCATTATGCTTAACATCGACGGGATCTATTTTCCTCTTATGACAGAAAACCTATCAGTTCTCACATTTTTTCATTATGAATGCATTTTTATATGCTAGATTGCTTAAAGATTTCTACCATCCTACTTTCTAGAACTTTATATACCTAATTGAAGTGTCCTTTTAAGTTGGACTTCCCCGGCATCCGCGTGTCTTCAATCAGCGTGGAAGGAGTTGGTGGGACGAATTCGTTCGCGACTTTCTGGGAGCAGAGCACCCTTGAGCTGGGGCGAGGTCTCGACTTCACGCCTCGAGGCAGCGTGCTTGCCACTTTCACTCATCTGCAGCACGAGGAGTTTGAATACATGTAAGCCTTAGAGATTGTAGACTCTGGTGCTGAGGAACTCCAAACTCGCAGGAAATTATTGATTATCTTTTGAATTGAAGAATATTTGTATGTGTATGTATAAGCAGCTCAATATCATATAAGGGACGCCTACGTTCAGAAAATCAATTATAAGCAAACAAAATTCAGACAGATTGCGGACAGTTAGCGGTTTTAAAAATGAAGATTGGTATTACTAAAAAAGAAAATAAATTCATGCCAATTACAATTTAACGGATTGAATCATTTAAATCTTAATGCATAAACTATTGGCCATCAGTTCCGCTTACATCCTCGTCAGTAATCGTTCACTTTCACCCCTCGGCGAACAATGTACTATTTGATTTATCAACCAATTAATTTCTGCCAATCACAGCATTGAGGTAAACAACGCGAGTGGCAAAGCAGTTACGGGCACGTTCCGTATCTTCATGGCCCCGACTATGGACGAGAATGGCCACGAGTACCCTTTCAATGAGCAGAGACGATTCATGATCGAGCTGGACAAGTTCAACCAGCCACGTAAGTTTTCATTGTTAGCTTTCATCATAGAAATAGAGAACGGGACAGCACATTTCCTAGCCAGCTGTGAAAATAAATGGTCGCATAATGGTGACGGAAACGAAGCGAACGTGTGGTGTCTAGTTTATGAACCACAGTTTCACTTTGTCTCTTTTTAGAGTGTGGCCAATTTTGTGAGCCTATTGCGCAACTATAGGACAGATTACTCGAAGAACTCGAAATCTATGGCTATCATATACAAAAAACCATCCCAGTTACTTTTTTCCGTCTCTTGGCAATATTTATCTACACCTTTATAATGCAATCTCCGGACAGATTGAGTGACTGACCTATTATCGCCCAGCTAAAGCTACTGACTTAGAATGATAAAATTTGGACAGTATATTCTGTGGTTCTACTCATATATTGTACACATACACGGTCTACTTAGAAAGAAGTTCCATCCGCTGAACTGATTTAGATGAAATTTGGTATGGAGATAATTTGAGTCACGGGGCATAGGATAGGTTTTATTCCGAAAATTTAAAAGTTCCTGCAGAAATAACTATAACCGAGCTTCAACGAACTATGGCTGCAGCTTTAGCTTGCAATAACAAACTTCTTTAGTATATTCAAGGAGTTGCCGTAAGAATCCCCCGCCGATAACCAAATTTAGGGCGGGCGGAGCTGCTGGAAAAACCTAGTTATTTATAAATGTAGATTAATCTTGGAGTGGAAGTATGTCGTTTCTTGGTGTGATTTCTGTAAATTTCTCATCTATCAACTATCTGCAATTGCAGCATAATATGTTACATTCTAAATTCATCTCGTACACACACATGGTACTAACATGAAATAATAACGATAAAAATGATAAAGAAACAAGAAAATGTATTCTTTGTTGTGAAAACACATCATAGTGAACGTAAAATTTTGAATAACATCTTTGTCCCACTAATAGTGAATTCAGGCTTGAACACCATCCGTCAGAAAAGCACGGACTCCGCGGTAACCAACCCGTACGAGCGCACGTTCAGCAACCAGGCCGACCGCCCTGGAGGCTCAGGGACTCCAGAGGCTGCCCAATTTGACTTCTGCGTCTGCGGTTGGCCACAGCACATGCTCATTCCGAAAGGTACCATCAAGGGCTACCCTGTGGTGTTATTCGTAATGGTGACTAATTGGAACGACGATAGGGTAAGTTAATATTATCCTAGTAGTTCTTATGATTATCAAATACTAATGCTTTGGGTTTAGCAAAGAAAGTGCTATTTGACGTAGGTTGAACAATTAGCAAGCTAAAGTGACAGTGGGCAGGCCACATTGCTCGTCAAATCACTAAAATTAAATAGGGATAAAAGTTCTTAGTAGTTACCAATGATAAGAAGATGCAACATGAGACGGTCTCCTACAGAGAAGACAAGAAACCTGGTTACTGCTGTAGGAAGGCACTAAATGTCGGAGGCCCACGAGCAGCCCTTGTGGAAACATGGGGGGGGGAGGTCTATATTCCAAAGTAGACTTGTAAAAGCCCAGATGACGATAATAAATGTCTGGTTTAAAACAAGCTTAGATTAGTTTCCCTTTCTGTAGTGCTTTCGGTTTTTCTGATATTTTTATAATGTTGAGTAGTTTCAGGTTTGGTAGGAAGAGTTTATTGGACATGGGGTTTTGTTTGAACCAAAGTAAATAATGATCCACAAAAACTGTACATGTACAGATTTGACACAAAATTGTTTATTTAACCTCACTTGCCTGAAATATCAGCCACACACGTGTCTATAACTCTTGTCATTCTTCTTATAACATTAGACTGTGGAGATTCCAAGCAATCCTGAAGCCATAAACTAGTATGCATAGTGGTTATAGTGATATTAGTAAAGTAATTACGCGAACAAATAGACAGGAATCAAATTACTTGGTAAAGTTACATGAAAAATATATTTTCTCTTTGGTCCGATAATAACGTTCACTATCACCAAAATGCACATTTGACCAAGGTGTCTTTAAATTATGCATTTGGCGGCAGCACTCACCAAGAGTAAGTTAATTAATTACATTCATTAATTATACACAGTTTAAACCAAAAAGGGCACTATGAACTTTATACACCACTACAACAAAAGTCCATCCAGCTGTTCTGGACGATCGCAAGTCATGAGAAATTTCTAGTCTTAAAAAGCATAATGGAACCAGCACACAATTTATCCATCTCCTAGTAACCAAATTGCGATGCCCTGAGATAGACATCGTTAGTAATTCGACACAAGCCTTCAACTTTTGTTGAATTTCTGAATAATTAGTAACTGTTAATTGCCCCTGCAGGTTGAACAAGATCTGGTTGGGACATGCAACAACGCACCCTCCTACTGTGGACTCAAAGACCGTCGGTATCCAGACAAGCGTGCCATGGGCTTTCCATTTGACCGTCTGGGACAACCCTACGTCGACAGCCTGACCCGTTTCCTGATGCCCAATATGGCGATCCAGGGGTGTACTATACGTTTTACTGACGAAACCCGCCAGAGACCGCAGAGAAGATAAACTGCTCAAGCAGGAGCTGCATGACATGAGAGCTAGTGGAAGAAATAGTATTTTAAGATACTTTAATTAAAGTTATAAATGCTGTGTTTGTTTATGATTGGGTGATTAACATTACCCAACAGAAGATTGTAATAATATTAGTATGTGTAATTAGTATCTTGGTGTCGCGTTCATCCATATACTGCTGTGACCGCTTAACATCAGGCGGACGGTTAGCTTGTTTACCTCCATAGTGGTATTAAATAAATCTGTTGATTGATTGATTGTTTTATTTAATGGCATTCGTTTAGGAACACATTGCCATAATCAGTGTTACGTCAAGATAAAATTTTCACGGGTTCTTTTTGTCAAACTCATTTTACTACCGGAATAAAAAATCTCTTTTTCTCTTTTGCTGTCAAAAATAGCACGCTTTTATTCGGTAACATTTATAATGAGTTTGACCAAAAATGAAGTAATTTTAATGTCAGTCAAAGGTTAAAATGTAGAAAATGGTTTGTTTCTAATCAAAAGTAAGTAGTTAATTTTTAACCGCGACGAAAAACCAAATAAAGTAGAATATGGTTTGTTTTTAATTGAAATTAGTTTATTTTTGACTAATTAGTTCTTTTTAAAGTTCCGTAACAGGAACCATTGTAAGATCACATTGTCCGTCCGTCTGCGGTATGCCGAAAGTACATTATAACATAGCTCTCGATTGTCCCGAAAAGTGCGAGTAAGACATTATATGCCTATGGATTCCACGTCAAAATCAAACTCTTTAGCTTTGTTATTAGAATAGTCTAGCTGGCTTGGCAGACATTGTTATGCCGTTCCCGTTGCTGCAATCCCCCTTCTTTCTTTCTGACTGTTTTTCTTTTTGTTCGGCTCCTAAGGGTCTAAGCGTGATGCTTATAACTTATAACATTAGTCTACATTCTCGTAGAAGTATAGGTATAGAGTAATAGTATGGATATATCAACAGCGGGGGCTCAATATCAGGCGGGCCGTATGCTTGTTGTATGCTCGCCACCTTTTCCAGGAAAAAAACTAACTCCTGTGTGACACAGTGTCTCTTTCGTCATTTTGACCTACGATTAATAACCGATTATATTTTCGCAGTTACTTTATCTTTGATAGTTATAATAACAACCACAATTTAGTTGAAACAATTTATGTCACGCATTTTACTCTTAGAACAAAAACAATAGTACCCAAATTGAGTACTAACGGTGGTAAGGAGAAAATTACGAACGAGAAGCTATTTAGAAGCCTAAGGTCGAAGGCTTTGATGACACAATGTTTTTTAACACATTATAAAGTCAATAAATTAAACAAATAAATGTACTCGCTAAAACACAATAGAAAAAACGGGAATAGAAGTATAGATAATGCCACCGCTTGATGACGATAGATATGAGAGATTTTATGTATCGGGTGAAGTTAAAACTTGTAATTGTGTGTAAAGGTGCGTTCTAAAGTTTAATAGGATATTGTAATAGTTAAGATATCATTGAAACTTCTACCCCAAATAAAATTTTAACTTGCATTTGTACGCAATTTATTGACCTCGGACAATGTTTGTATAAAGGCGGTCAAACGTTACACTTTTAATAGTCAAAATACATTTTAGGGAAATGAGTCAAATACGAAAAAATTGGTTCGGCAGCAAGTACCGTACATGCAACTTCGCTTGAGAAAAATTCTTTTACAAAAAAAAAAAATTACGTCATATTGGATCCGCCATTTTGAATTTTAAAAAACTGATAAAAAATTCGAAATCAGCACCCTCGAAAACCCTTTACTACCCCTCGATACATAAAATTATACATGAAATTTATGTTGCGTGCATAAAAAAGTCAGTTTTTTACGGATAAAAAACGAACCGCTGGACCGATTTATTTCAGACTCCTTTCAGATCATGACCATGGTCATGACGTGGCGTATCGATTGATATGTCATCAGAGTGATTCGGTCCAGTAGTTATTGAGGAATCAAAAGCGAAAATACGTCTACATACATACATACATACGTACACACACACACACACACACACACACACACACACCACACACACACACACACACACATACATACATACATACAGACATCACTCTAAAAATGATTGCAATTGATTCTCCAAGTCTTGAAACGTAAAGAAAACACAAAATTTTCGATTTTGATTTTCGGACCTATTCCAATAACTTCTTAAGAGAAGTTAATAAAAATCGGCCAAGTGCGGGTCGTACAAGCATTTATTTTGGGTATACCTACGGATTATTGTAATTTTTGACGGCTTTTTTAGAATACACTATTTTACATAAATCTTAGCCAAAAAAATAACTTTAGAAATTTAAATGCATTATTGAAGATTTAGACAATGACACCCCTCAACAAATTGCGCAAAAACAATTCTCCCTCATTTAATGTGTAGATTTCTATTCATAGTTTAATGTTTTTTTTTCTTATTTGTTGAGTTATTATATTCTATGGAAATAATATAATTCTGCATTATACCTGTTGGGTTTCATAAGAGCCGTTTCAAGGCCGGACAGCGTCAGCTTAGTAATGGATCTTGTAGGGTACAGAAGTTATTTCTAACACTCGTAATATGGAAAATATTAAATAATTTAATTTTAATCAATATTCATTGGTCAATAGCACTATTTATCACTATCTTTTGGTCAAGTTTTGACTAAAAGTACCTTCGACAGCAAAAATCAGTCAAAAGTACTTTAGACCGACGTCCTTAGTCAAAAGTACTTTTGACTGATTTTTGCTGTCAAAAGTACTTTTGACTGGTTAAGAGTTTTGACTGTAACATATACATAAATTAGCTGACCTGGCTGACGTTGTACTGCCCTTTACGTCACTTTTATGCTGTAGCTTTAGGGTTTTTGTCGGGTATTGTTAGGACTAAACTTTAAAGCAAACTTACTACTAAACACACCTACCTGAGAAATAATTAAAAAATATATATCTTAGCTCAATCTAGGATCGATACAAGTAGCACTTAATCTAGGATCGATACCAATAGCACTTAATCTAGGACTGATACCAGTAGCACTTAATCTAGGATCGATACCAACAGCACTTAATCTAGGATCGATACCAGTAGCACTTAATCTACGATCGTAACAAGTAGCACTTAATCTAGGGTTGATACCAGTAGCACTTAATCTAGGATTGATATCAGTAGCACTTAATCTAGTATCGACACCAGCAGCACTTAATTTGTAACAAGTAGCACTTAATTAAGGATCGATGCAAGTAACACTTAATCTGGGATCGTAAAAAGTAGCACTTAATCTTAGTCTTACTTAGTCACAGGTGTTCCAAGCGTCCATAGGCTGCGGCGACCGTTTGTCATTATGCGGACCGCAAGCTTGTTTGCCACATTGATGGTAAAAAAAAAAAAATAGTAAAAAAGAATCCTTATGGTAAGACTTCGGTGTCTGTTCGTATGTCACAGTTTTTTTACTCTGTAACTACAAATGCTATTTGGTACCTACGGTTATAGAACTTCCATGTCCGCATCTAAGGTTAATTAATAATAATAATATTTTATAGTTATTATTATGGAGTGTGAAGTGTCGTTTTGAAATCCAAAAAATTGAAAGTGGGGTATTGTTTGAATGGGCTTTGATTGAAGATTCAAAATTATTAATTATGGGACTGCGTCATTTTTAAGCAAATTGCATTAAAAGTTGTATTCCGCCATAACGTTAAAAATGAAGATTAACGTGTTTCACTGTTTTGGGGACAAAATAAAGACTGAAAATTAGTTTCAGAATTCCGATATTTTTGTAAGTAAAACCATTAACGTGTCTTTCTTCTTTTTTATACACCACGCGGACGAATTCACGGAAAAGCTATAGTCTGGAATTATATATAAAAGAAGACTCTACCTGTGGCTATAGTTCATGCACGTGGAATTTGGTCATTCCTGTATAAAATTTTTGCGACCTCGAAGCACGATGTAGCTCAAAAAATGTGATATTACGCTGTCAGCCATCCATGCAGGTACTGACCACACGCGACGTTGCTTAACTTCGCTAAGCGTTTCCGATAGGCTGATGCCACTGGGCCGCAAGCACCATCCTTTTATCATATAATGAGAAGCTGACTTGGCTTAGCGACTATATTTTCTGCCAGCAGTCACCCATCCAGATCTTGATCACGCTCAACGTTGCTTAGCTGCGCTTATCGTTACCGATAGAAGAATATGCCTGGGTCACGAACTACTCGAGTTTATATGTATCAAAAAAAAAAAAAAATTGTATGGGGAGTACAGCTGCCATCTCTGGGCGGGTGCACACGGATACCAGCTTGGCCCTTCTGACTCTGTTCAACGACGGGCTGTGAGTATTGTCGACGATCCCAAACTCACTTGCCTTATAAAACCCTTAAGTCTGAGGAGAGACTTTGCCTCCCTGTGTGTGTTCTACCGCTTGTACAATGGGATGTGTTCTAAGGAATTGTTCAAAATGATGCCCACGGCAACTTTCTACCATTGCACCGCTCGCCATCGGCAGGGAATTATTCTCACACTTTAGAACCAAAATGGTCGTACAGTGCGATTTCAGAGAAACTTCCTCCCGCGAACGCTTGAGCCTCTGCCAAGGTTTTTTCCAAGGACTACGGCATGGAGTTCTTCAAGAAAAAAGGTTTTGGATTTTTTAAGGGTCGGCAACGCGAGAGTGATACCCCTGGTGTTACAAGCGTCCATAAGCCACGTTGACCGCTAACCATCAGGCGGACCGTGTGCTTGTTTGCCACCTTAGTAGTATAAAAAAAATATTATCATATCCTACGGATATCCTATTATCATATTAAACGATTTCTTTATATATCACAAAATATATAAAAGAAAAAGTTACTTAGAAACAGTAAACGCTTTCCTGAAGATCTATCCAAAGTCATGATCCCTGACTTAAATTTTTAGGGTTTCGCACTCAAAGGATGCTAACGGAGCCCTATTACTATGACTACGCTGTCTGTCTGTCTTTCCGACCATTAAAGGGCTCTTTCTTTTATACGGAAATAAGTAGAATCCTAAAATTTTAATAGAATATATTGTGTTGTGGATTATCTAACGAATATTAAAAAATGAAAAAAGTAATCATTTAAGGGCAGTCCTCATTCAAAAAACACATTTTCGTTGTTTTTGCTTTATCACTAAAGCAGAAAGACATACAAACTTCAAACTTGGTGTGAGAAATAGTGAGAGATCCAAAGTAAAACAACAAGTAAAAAACCGTCCAAGTGTGAGACGGGCCAGAGTTTTGGTGCCATCTATCGATTATAAAGAGAACACTTACACATTTGTTTTTTTTAAACCGATATTCAAAGCTAAGTAACGTCGAGATTGGTCATTCATTGCATTAGCGCCACACTTAGTTTTTGTTTGAGTTCGTAAATTAAGTAAATGGTAGTACGGGACCCTGGGTGCGCGAGTCCAACTCACACCCGGTCTTATTATATTTTTTCTGCCTTATTATAAGACTATATATATATATTTATATAACGGTGTAGGTACATAAGACATTTTTCTGTAAATTATCATCAGAATCAATCCAAAGACCGATTAACTAGCAGATCATTAGTTGTACGTACTCTTACATCCAGATACAACGACATTAATAAAAGTTTTTTTTTGCCATTTAGCTACGGAACTCTAAAAAAAAGAAGCATCTATAATCACTTAACGGAGGGAATAAAATGTTTCACTTCCGATATTCCGACACAAAACCGCAGGTCATCCAGGGTGAACTTTAGGACATCACAGTTTAGTACCTAAGCCCGGTTATCTGGTGCAGCTTGCACACGGACTGCAACTGCAGATAGGAATTACAAATACACGAGCGGTGTGTATACCTTTAGTATAAAAACGTGAAAACACTTTAAAATTTCACAGTCTAATCGTATCATTACGATTAGACGTACAAATTTTTTTGTTATTAATTCTTCAGTTTTCTCTTGTTTCCAATTGTTTGTGTAATAATTCAGTAAGTGTTTTCTTTAATATTATGTTGATTTCGTACTTACTACGCTTTGTTGACTTCGTACTTACTACGCTTTGAAGTCGGATGCCAATAGATAGTTTGTACCTTGTCTTTACTAAAAAAAATTGGCATTTGACAATTTATACCTTGTCTTAACTGAAAATATTTGGCATTTGACAAATTGTACCTTGTCTTTACTGAAAATATTTGGCATTTGACAATTTGTACCTTGTCTTTACTGAAAATATTTGGCATTTGACAATTGCACGCCTCATAAGCGGAGCGGTGAGGTAGTGCTCTACTCTCGACATGTCAAAAAACCCAGTCTTTCGAAACTTAAATGACGTTTTTTTTTTAATATTACAGGATAATATGAGTGCACTAATGTGAAAGTTAAATAATCTGTCTAGCACATATGGTACATTTTATAAACAATTAATTTGTTTAATATAATAAATAATAACATTAAAACTAATCATTCTTGGACGTCCGTGAGTCTGCGTTTATGTGACCATGTATGTGGCAGAGAAATTGGTCGAAAAATTCATCTTACCGGAATACTTTTGTTTTTAATATATAAAGTATTACACTGTGCTGATTCCTAGTTAATATTAGCGTTCTAAGTACTGTCTGTTTAATTATAATTTATAAAAAACTCTGTTTACTGTATATCTATATATATATATATTTTATTTTTATTTTATAGTATGTTTTTTCCTCACCTTATTTGTTATTTTATTTTAAAAAACTTGAGTTTTTGTTTTAGATTTTTTTTTTTAAATGTGAATGACCGCTATGAGGCGTGCACTTTTGGATTTTCCAAATTTATTTTTACCTTGTCTTTACTGAAAATATTTACTTTTGACAATTCTTACCTTGTCTTTACTGAAAATGTTTGGCATTCGACTTCGAAGTGCAGAAAACTACATATCGGTCTAGTTTAATGTATGTCTGTTTTAAGTGGATTAAGGAAACGCTTGTTAGTAGATTTTTAAGTCGGATCAATTTCTTTAGTATTTTTTTTTGTTTCATATAAAAATCACTAATTGATAGTTTATGACCAGATCTTGTAATCATGTTGTGTGATTTATGTACCTGTAAAAGATTAATATGGATATTCCTCAAATCTTAAGACTTTAGTTAATACTTTGAAAGGGTTCCTAGTGGAAATCAGATGATTTTATAACTCAGTATATCTCAGTTCGTATCTGAGTTATGAGTTTATTATTTCGACACAAGAAACTTGAATATGCTTATATGGGTTGGGCTTAGCACGATTAGATTTGTCGAGTTCCCGATATTTTGGCACAGCTGCATGCGCGGAAATTGAACTCTTAGGCTGGGTTGCAACAAATAACTTTGACGTTAACCAGCCGTCAAAAATAGGAGATTATATAAAACAAATCAGTCAGCTATTTTTAAACTTAAGACTACGATATATGCTAGATCACGTAAATACGCTGTGTTTATGCAAATTTTGTGGATAAACTATAGCATCGAAGGGATTGAAAAAAATATATATCATAAAACTTGCTTATTTTAGTGCACCAAAACTTACTAAATGATTTTCATTTGTATGTTACGTTTTTTTGTTTGTATTTTGTGCAATAAAAAATCTGGAAGAGACCATTGTTTCAACACTTGTGCAAATTCTTAAAGCGTGTTTTGCATTTGCTTGTAATGAAAGTTAGTTGAATAATTAGAATAGCTTGTTATCTAGTGCATTGACTATACGTTGTAGCAAAAAGTCAAAAAATGTGACTACAAAACGGTAAAAACTATTTCTGTCCAATATCGTCCTCTCTGGCCCGTTAAAGTTCAGCAAACTACTAGCTCGTTAATTTTAAAAAAAGCCGACGATAGTTAGTACAACCCATTCTTAATCTTTAATCGTTCGAACGTCAAAACACGATTTATGAAATTTTACTGTAAACAATTTTTTTTTTGAAGAAAACCTTGTTTGCACATTTGTTTGGATTTTTAAAAGGACAGGCTACAAATATTTTGACAATCATTCATAGGCAATAACCATATCCTAAAAATATATAGCCGAACCACTTTTGATGACCGTATCTATCGTAGTTATTTTATAAACGACGTTTTACCGATTTCTCGCAAGATTTACGCTTCGACCATAGCAATACAGGGCGTTTGTTACTTTTGACCCGTAGTTACTTTTGAACACGGTCTCCTCTAATAAATATAATACGATCATTCTAAAAGCAAAACATTTTGTTGTTCGAAGAGTTCGTGTAGAGCTTTAAACAAACCGTTGGCAGATGATCACCTGACTGCGGCCTCTGAGTCTGAGTCTCTGTCGAGCCATGCGAGACTGAGGACATCTTCACGGCCTTTAGTCTATGAGCCCCGTGACTTCATCCGCACTCATTCCTATAGTTTTTTTTTAATTTTTCGTATTGGGCAAGCGTTTATGGTCAACATCAGGCGGGTCAAAAATTTTTTGCCACCTTGATGGTGAAAAATACAAAACTGAGAAGAGAGTTGTAAGGTCTCACTTTCCCGAGATTATTTTAATTTTTTTTTAGGTGATTCCTGTCAAAATGAGTAACGCATCTGTCACCAAGAATGACTTTCTTCTGTTCTACGATCGTCCAACAGAACCCTGTTTTATGCTCAAAGGAAGAGATAGTAATTATTTCAAGATGCCCCAGAAATACTTTGTAAGTAATTTATTGATTTACCTAACTTAAGCGGTTAGTAAATAGCAGCTGTCCCCCACATTATGATGTGGATGTGTGTATTCAGCCGCTGGCTACCCCCTACAGGTTATTGAACCCTTGACGCTATTATAAAAATGAAAACAGGACAAGTGAAAGTCTGACTCACACACCGAGGGTTCTTATACAAAACGGAACTTTTATGTAGATCCGTTCGGTGTACCTACTTACACCCCCTACAGGTATCGTGTCTCGAGTCTCAAAGATTAATGTCAGTTTTTTTGTAGTAAATTTTACCAAAACCGCATAAACGGACAAACCTAACTTTGTCGTTATAAAATGTTCTATATATTGATCACCTATATTACGGTCCATTCTTCAACTACTGAAAATATAAGTTTGTAATCCCAAAAATAATTAATATGATACTCATAACAATTATTGTATTTATAATTTACTTGTTGTTAAGTGTGTTTCTTGTCAGATGTCATGATTCTAGGTACACGGGGATTTTAGTTATAATGTCAAAATATTCCTATGGCCGTATTTTTTAATGCGTTGACTTAAATAGAAAATTAATTTTTTTAAGGCTCTGGAATTTAAATATTTGATATTAATTGATACTTTTACGCGTTCTTAGGTGAACGCGTCTTTACCTAAAGACAAGACAGTTTATCATATGTGACATAACAATTAACAAAGAATTTTTGAATGTATTCCTCAACTTGTGCTGTCCGCCTAAGCGGTCACCGCAGCCTATGGACGCTTGCAACACTAGAGGCTTCACTCACTCGTTGCCTTCCGTATAAAAATTTAATAACTTCTTTCTTGGAGAACTCCATATTGTAGTCCTTAGAGATAAACTTGGCAAGGAGCTCGTCCCACAATCTAAGCGTTTGCAAGAAGAAGTTCCTCAAATACAGCACTGTACGTGAACATTTAAGTTCTAAGATGTGTGGATGAATTTTCTGCCAATTGCGAGCGGTGTGATGGAAAAGATAGCCTAGAGTACCTTTTTAAATAATCTCTCAGAACATAAGCTTCAAACTAAATGGTCATGCACAGTGAGATTTTAGAGGAACTTTCTCCCGCGAATGCAGATTGAGAAATGAGGTCACTGCCAAGGTTTTATCTGAAGACTTCAGTAAGGGGTTCTTCAAGGAAGAAGTGAAACGATTTTCAAAGGGTCAGCAACGCGCAGGTAAGGCGTTTTACAAACGTCCATAGGCTGCAATGACCGCTTAGGATATATAATATTTTCCTGTTGCTAAATTTCAATTATGTAATTCTTCAGCCAAAGAAGTATCAGAATATGGCACAGCAAATTTCGACTCCTTTCGAGAAGCAGGCGAAGCGGACAATCAATGTAAAGGACTTAGACATACCCGACCTGTCACTGCCGATGCAGCTGCCCTACAACGCACAGTTCTCTCTCTTCATACCCAAGCACAGGAAGATGGCTGGCAGGCTTATTGACATTTTCATGGGTACTATATTTTTTCCTTTTGGCAGTAGTGATCTATACTTACGACGTACTCTCATAACTTCTAGCGTGTTACGTTATCCATTTTTACCCATAAGAATATCGTTAACAATATCTAGCAAGTCATTTATTGACCCATGTTCACCCATTGGCATGTCGCTTACAACATCTAGCGTGTTACGTGACGTACACACACTCGTGACATATTTTCACTAGGACATGAAATCTCGGAACCTTTTTAATATCGGTATTAAAACTTAATCTCGGAATCTCGGTATTAATATCGGTATTAAGAAAATTTTCAGTTAAATAAATAAAAACACAGAGGTTTCATGAAAAAAATCACCTGTTCAATTAACCTACATTTGACAATGAAATCAAACCCTCCAATAGAATCTAATTAAGTTAATAAAACACAATATTAACAAAAACTGTCTACTAGAATCTCTGATAGTAAATTTATGGTTAATATTGTGTTAACTCTCCGATTCAGATCAGTCAATCACCAAATCAAAAAATATCTTCATGAAAACAAAAATAAACAATAGGACCGCAGGTGTTCAAATTTGGATAAAAAAATTGTGAAAATATTACAAGTATCGCAATGTTAATGTTGGGATTAATGGTTGTTGTTGAAACGTTTCTTGGTTTAAGTTAACTCAAAGTATAGTTTTATTGATGCTAGCATATAGTTTCTTTATTGTTAAAATTAAAGTTTCAGTCAGTACTTTGATAGTTATAAACACAACCTACCAGTCCTGACTCTATTTTCTATGACTTGAACGGACTGAAATTATCATCAGGATTGCCATTAGGGGCCGTCCATTAATCACGTGAGGTTTTTTTAGCATTTTTCAACCCCCCCTCCCCCTTGGTGATATGTGGTTAGGTTTAAGATTACCCCCCCTCCCCCACCCAAAATCACGTGTATTTTTAGTCCCTACAAATAATCCTAAAATTTTTAGGATATTATATTTAAATACAGGTGTAAAGTATAATCTAATTTTATTCTAGAAAATTAAGGACCATGATAAAAATGTCTAGACAGAAATATTGCAGGTTGTTTTTGACTGGCATAATAATAATATTAAAGGAATGGTGTAATCATGCGAAAAATATATATTTTACTATTGCATGAACATATTTAATGTACATTGTCCTCGGAGCACGGATTAGCAAGACTTTCTTCAACACTAACAACTGGAATCTTGCACTAAAGAATCTTGCATGTCAGTTGTTGGTACTGTGCTTTGTTGAAGATCAACGTCAGTTTCATCAAGCCACTCGGTGTCATCATTTTCGTACACTACGTAGATAATCTGTTTCAATCTACCGATCGATCGTCGCGTGAGGATGTGTGAAGTGCGAACATTGTCCATCTCTAGACTTTTTGCCTATCATGGAATATAGACGACCGAGGACAAGAGCTGCTCGGTCTCTATTTTGGTGTGTACGCGAAAGTTCAAACGCCTATCCAGTGTCACACTGAGATATTTGGCCTTGTTTTGCCAAGGAATGGCACGGTCGAAGAGTGAGAGGGAAGATGGTCTCGTAGGGAGGCGAGTGGAAAAGAGAACGGTAGAGCTTTTGCAGGGATTCACTTCAATTCTCTATTTCCGAAACCATCCGCCTAGGGTGGTGATTGCGGATTGGAGTCTCTTAGTGATTCGACTCACTTGCCTACCGGCGGTGTTAATAGCGGTATCGTCCGCGAAGAGGGCTAATTGGGTACCTATCGCTTTAGGGATATCGTTTATATACAGAAGGTACAAAAGAGCACGTACTCTTACGGGATTTCTGCTCGTATTGGACGAGGGAAAGAGTGAGTGCTTTCGACCCTAGAGCGACTCTCTAGACATTTATTGCTCAGATTAGGTTGCTTGTGACATGAATTTACATGTTGCTTGACTTTCTTCCTTGTACAGAAGTACAATCCACGCCGCACGTCCTTTTCACAAGTTGCTGACGATCCTGCTGCAGGCTAGGGCAATACCTACAGGTCATAAAGCAATTTGGTAAAGCCCTCGTGCGTTGGGGTAATTCCAAGAGACTGACGCAGAAGAATTGTAGCAAACGTCTTGCCATAATGTTTTTGAGGCTTTGGAATACATAGGCCACTGGACGACTGCAATACGGATTAAATCACGTGATATTTTTTTAGCATTTTTCAATAGAATGGAATATAATATTCCTGTGTGCCAACGACTAGCTAAAACTATTAAAAACCTAAGAAATTAATAAAATAACTTTTTATAACGTATAAATAAAAATATATTTTTGTTATGAATTAGCCCAAAACTCTTTCTTATTACCCTTTCTTATTCTATGCAAATAGGTATACAGATCACCTACTTTAGGCATATTTTGTTATAATGCAAAACATACGAGGTATATTTACGCATGTATTCGGTGCCAAAATAACAGAATCACTTGCGACTGGTAAGCCGATCCCGGCGGTCGTCGCTGCGCGCGGGAACTTCGTTCGTTGCCTGGCAATAGCGAGTTAAGGTCACACTTCACGCCGCTTTCTGTTTAGGAACCGCGCATTTGACGGAAAATTACTACACCCCCCCTCCCCCCTTGTGATATTTTGTGATTTTTGCCGAACCCCTCCCCCCCTTTCGAGCCTCACTTGATTAATGGACGGCCCCTTATGACTTCACTAATTTAAATAAATTAATAAACTTGATTTCGTTACACTGAGACTGATTTTTTTTCTCTTTTAATTGTCCGGGCTTCTGCAGAATCTCCGGAAGGCTGTTAGAAATTTCATCCATATAGCCCAGCATAAATATATTATGACGCTAATAATAGCGCCAAAAATCTTCATTTGTCGGGAGCATTAAGTGAAAATTTTCACAACTTTGCTCGCCGTTATTTGCTCATTGTTTTCAATTCATCCTCTATAAGTCTTCGATGCATAATTCTTCACAGGTCTTCATACCACTGCTGAAATTTGTCATCGAGATCTACTAGACGATTTTTTAAAAAATAAACAAGCAAGAGCACGTCTCATGATTTAAATCCGCACTTAACCGCCCACTTAACCTTCTTCAACAGTATATAGTACGACCTGAAATACAGCAAAGCACTATATATTATAGTACGGTTGGCAACCAAAGGTGCAACTGCAATCAATGCCATGGTTAATAAGCGATGAAACAGTTTCATATTATCGATTTACTTTCTAAATGTTGTCTAAATAGATCTGGAAACGAAATATAACTAAATTTTTTATATCTGCTAATGATCATGGATTAGAAAACATAAAAACAAATTAGTGGATAAGTCACAATGATGAGAAATATCCAAAAATATCCTGATTTCTAAGTACAATAATTTATAAGAGAGCTGAGGAATATTTTTTGTATTATACCGAATTTTTGGTATTGAGCTCTTAGCATACCGGTAATATAATCTCGGAAATATCATCCAAGATTCCGATTTTACGAAATCTCTAGATTAATACCCTAATTTTCACCTATTTATTGGCAAGACGTTAAGTATGCTATATCCAGCATGTTATGTTGTGATTTTGACGTAATGTTTTTGTATTGACATGAAGTTTGCAATGGCTATCGTATTACCACAGTCTAAACATGTATAAGTACAATATTTTTGGCCAAATTTTTATACATCATTTTTTGTGCAGACGCGGACACCATTGAAGACTTCTTTTCACTGAGTGCGCATTGTCAAATGGTCATCAACCCGTACCTATTTAACTACAGCCTGTCTGTCGCAATCATGCACAGGTAACACTTTGCCCCTAAGGGTCAGTAAAAAGAGGTCATCCTTACATTTCTCTGAAGATAAAGGTTCTATTATCTTCAGAAAAATGTATGACCTCTTTTTCAATTCACTTTGTTACTTTTTAGGGTTCCGTACCTGAAAGGTAATTAGGAACCCTATTACTAAGGCTTCGCTGTCCGTCCGTCCGTCCGTCTGTCACCAGGCTGTATCTTATGAACCGTTATAGTTAGAAAGTTGAAATTGTCACAACAACAAATACTAAACAATACTGGGGCTCTCATACAACATTTTTGTTTTTTTTTCTTGTTTTTGTAGATAATGGTACGGAACCCTTCGTGCGCGAGTCCGACTCGCACTTGGCCGTTTTTTTTAATTTGGTCAGGCTTCTCTAGAAGCTCTGAAAGGCTGTTTGGAAATTAAATCCATATAGCCTGGCATAAATATATATTGAAGTATTAAGGAACGAGCCCTTTAGGACGGGCTGCAGCATGAAGGAGCGGGCCGCATCGTACGCAGAATTCAGACTACAGAGTACTTACATGGTATCAATTTTGTCAGTTATACCCCGTACACTAAAATAGAGATTTAGCTTAATGCTTACATCAAAGCTTAACGTGGACTAAACTGGCGCGCTGAATCGCACGCCATTATAAAAATCCGCTACGCTATAATGCGGCCCTATCCGCCTTAATTTTAAGGGTTCCGTACCCAAAGGGTAATTAGCCTAACCCTATTACTAAGACTCCGCTGCCCGTCCGTCTGTCACCAGGCTGTATCTCATGAACCGTGATAGTTAGACAGTTGAAATTTTCACAGATGTATTTCTGTTGCCGCTATAACAACAAATACTAAAAAATAGAATAAAATAAATACTTAAGGGGGCTCCCATACAATAAACGTGATTTTTATGCTCGTTTTTGCTCGATATTGAAAACGGCAACATGTAGACGCTTTAAATATTCATAGAATATTTAGTTATAAATTCACTTCAAAAATGGAAAAATTAAATTCAAATAAAACAAATATTTCAGGGGGCTCCCATACAACTAACGTAATTTTTAGCCGTTTTTATACATAATGGGTACGGAACCCGTCGTGGGCGAGCCCGACTCGCAATTGGCCGATTTTTTTATAAATTATAATATGCTACTTTGTGACGTAACCTCGATAAATATTATTGTGTAGTATTAAGACATATTTTAGTAAATAAACATGATTTACCTAATTAAAACCATTTTCCTCGCAATTTAATACTGTTTTTAAGAAAAAAAAGAGATATTTACCGAGACCTCCCCCTCCCCCACGTGAGATTGAGTGAGATTCGGCTCGATCCCCTCCCCCATAAACCTTCATCCTTCTAGACAATGGCGAAGCTAAAAGGTGGGTTTAGGATTTTAGCAGGTACACCTATGTGTCAGTTTAGATAAATGAGGAAATTGAAACCATTTTCAGCTTCCCGAAAACTAATAAACCTTGCTTGTTTTCTGAAAAATTGCAAATTTCTTGATATTTATTTCAGACCGGACACGACAGGAGTGACGGTGCCGAACCTAGCCGAATCGTTCCCAGACAAGTTTTTAGACCCACTGGTTATCCAAGAAGCTCGGGAACTCGCCTTCGTCGTACAATCTGGATCTAGGGTATGAAAGTTTGTTCGGTCTTAAAGCAAGCGATTTTTATTGATTTTCAATATGGAGCCATTTAAAATTGAAACAAGAGAAAAAGTGGAGATTCTTGTTAGGTACTTTTTTTAAAACCAATAAGTTGACAAACAAGCTTACGGTCCGCCTTATTTTAATCGGTCATCGTAACCTATAGACTGTTGCATCATAAGGGGCATCACTCATAGTTGCCGAAGCTTTATAAATAATTTTAAAAAGTATAAAAAAAAAAACTATATAGACATATTCTACAAACGACAAACCAAAACGTTCAAAAACTACTTAATGACGCGTTAATATTTTTCATTCTTCCACTATTTCAAACTACGCTTTGCACGAAGAAGAAATAATGAATATCTAGTAATAATGATTTTAGTATATGGGGCCTTAATACATGCACTTGTCACCTGCATTTACTACTACTTAACACACTTTAATAAGCTACAGACAAGTAGAGTTTGATTATTAAATATTTTTAGTTGCCTCTAACGGTCCCAATAAACTATACGGCGTCGCCCTTGGAACCTGAGCAGAAAATGGCATACTGGCGTGAAGACATCGGTCTTAACCTCCACCACTGGCATTGGCACCTCGTCTACCCCTTCGACGCTGCTAACGCGACCATAGTGAACAAAGACAGGAGAGGCGAGCTGTTCTACTATATGCACCAGCAAATCATGGCCAGGTACCCACCTCAATTGCCAATTTTAGGGTTTCGTACCCAAAGGGTAATTAGCAGAACCCTATTACTAAGACTTCGCTGTCCGTCCGTCTGTCCTTCTGTTTGGCTGTATCTCATGAACCGTGATAGTTAGACTGTTAAAATTTTCACAGCTGATGTATTTCTGATTTCGCTATAACAACAAATACTAAAAAACAGAATAAAATAAATATTTAAAAGGGGCTCCCATACAACTAACGTGGTTTTTTTGCTAGTTTTTGCTTGATGTTGATGATGGCAACGGGTAGACGCTTGAAATATTCGCAGAATATTTAGTTATATATTCACTTTAAAAATAAATAATTAAATTAAAATAAAACAAATATTTAAGGGGGGCTTCCATACAACAAACGTGATTTTTTTCCCGTTTTTATAGATAATGTTTCCGAACCCTTCGTGCGCGAGTCCGACTCGCACTTGGCCGGGTTTTTTAGAATAGCGTGTCAAAAAGGATAATTATGTATTAAGAAAGCTTATAGACTTATTTTTTTTAAATAAACCACACGTTGATTTTTTTGATTTTATGGAAAAAAAATTTTTTTTTTAATTATGTATTTAATATTCTTATAACGAAATACGATACTTATATAGTACATACAATTATTTTGTTGAACAGAAAAAACTCCAAAATCCTTTCATTCATTTAATAAGTGACATAAAAATTTCCTTAATATTAGACCCCCGTCTGCTCTTGTCACGCAATTTTTTTTATTTTTTGTATGTCATTCATACAAAAATTGGAAAATAAGCGTGACAAGGAATGAGCCCTCTTCCTCCAGTCTAATATTAAGAAAATTAACATATATTAACGTAACGTATTAAATGGATGTCCCATAGGGTTTACATATAATTGTGTTGTATTCGTATATTTAAAACTGATTTCAATGTAGTGTAGTAATACGTGCCGGAAGTTTAAATGTGAGTTGCTGAAAGTGAGTGTCAAAGTCAAGCAAAGTTTTCTCGTGCAGCTATCTAAAGATTAGAAAAGGAAAAGTGTGACTGATAAATATCTGGTAGAGAATCTTAACAAACTTGCCTTTTTATGCTCAGATACGAAACTGAAAGAATGTGTAACAACATGGCAAGAGTGACTCGCTTCAATGAGTTCCGGGAACCCATCATCGAGGGCTACTTCCCCAAACTGGACTCTCAAGTGGCCAGCCGCACTTGGCCTCCCAGGTAAGATACTACCTGTATACCTTGCTTATTTAATCCATACAGCAATATATAATTCGAATAATGCTTAAATATATTACTCAAAAACTTACACAAATTACGATTTATACTTACACAAAATAATTTAAAACTTAACAATCTGTATGATCTCATATATTCAGAGTACAACTAGGCGGCCTTATCGCTATAAAGCGATCTCTTACAATAAGGTTATGGACATACATAACTGTATAGAGTCACCGTAGTACAGATTCATTTTAACATAAGCAATGTTGCGGCGTATCATAAGCAGTGGTCATGGTGGACTAAAGTGGACATTATGCTGTGAGATGTGGGTGTGTATTCAACCACTGGTTACACCTTTGGGGAAATAACGACCGTAATGTTATGCGCACATATGCCTATTCGTATCTAAAAACTAATAAAAGTTTAGGGAAATTTGCATCATTAAAAATAACAAATAAATTAACAATCATTAAAAATATTTTTTTTTAAATCCATTTTTTAAAATACCTAATTAATGATTCTTTAGAACAATGTTACACCAGAAACAAAGAAGTTTTTATATTTTTTTTTTAAATTTCGGGACCGCTAGCAATAAAACTATTTGGACCACTTAATTATTCAGCCACAAACTTTAAAATGGCAAAAAAAAATCGACGACGTTTCCATAACTTCAAATTAATTTGTAATTTAATAATAATACTTTCAGAGCAAGATCTAGAATGCCGGGAAACTAAGATTAAAGCACTTATATACTAGCTTTGGTCCGCGGTTTCACCCGCCTTAAATTCGGTTATCGTTGTAGGATTGCGATGGCAACTCTTCAATTATAGAAAAAACCGGTCAAGTGCGAGTCGGACTCGCACACTGAGGGTTCCGTACCTACCACCATTTACGTAATTTACAAAAACAAAGAGTGTGCTGCTAAGCGGTCACCCATCCAATTACTGACCAAGCCCGAGACGTTGCTTAACTTTTAACTTTAAATATCTTTATAACTTTTATCGTTTTCAACAAACAAATATGTAACTTTTTTGGTTAATAATAGCTTGATTGTCGTGATTTAAGACGGTAAATGGCTCGGGCCCGTTTCACATTTGGCCGGTTTTTTAATTATATTTGACCCCTTTGGCGGCCTAAATATTATGTAAATGTCTAAAATGAAATGGGAGAGAGTATCAAGAATATAGATTAAGATAACGAATGCATTTTTGTATTTAACGTGATATTTTTTTTCAAACAAAAAAATAATTAAAACTTAAATAAAATGATCCCGTTCATCTACCAAGTCGCGTTAGGTTTCCCTGTTTGGCCTTGTAGTAATTTAGTAGTATTTATAAATATAAATCACGTGATTGTCAAAAGCTACCAATCTATCAAGCTACGGATAATATCTATGTCATAGAAACAAGTAGGTATAAATCGCGGCACGTAAGTTGAACCTGTGCAGTAACACATTTTTGGTTCGTTAGTACATTTGTTCGTACTGTACCTGCGCAGACGGCCGCCATTTTAGTTCAACTTACGTGGCGCGAATTATACTTATTTTAATTGAAGTTAGAAAGCAATTTTCTCTTATCTTTGATTGCTAACTGTAAAGAACTACTATACTTGTAAAAAAAACATGCGTTGTGACGTTGTCAATGTCACTTGATTTGTGAATAAATAAATTGTGGAAACAAAAAATGCGCGAAAACAATGCGCAAACCTAATAGACGGAAGCTAATATATTAGGTGTGTTTTGTTGACTGCTTCAATGCATTTAATGTCATAATCCTGCCAAGTTAAAAAGACATAAATTCTGTATAACACAGTACAAATCTTGGTTCACTATCTTTGGTAGGATTACCGCATTATGTACATTATGTCGGTCAAAACGCCACTTTAGTAGTAGTGTTATCGTGATACTAAAGCCAGCAGGTAACACTGGCAGCAGGAAATGTTTTTGCATGCCAAATACAGTATGAAAAATTTACTTGCATAAAATCTTTCGCCTGCAGTAGACGCAGGTAGACCACAGTAAGTATGTCCAACAATTTGATAAATGAGATAGTTTACTAAAGTTGTATGTGTAGGTACTATATGTCACGTTAGATTAAACGATAGAAAAAGGAATAGTTATAAGCAAGCAAGGTAGGTAGTTTCTGTATAGAAACTACAAGTCTACAATTAATAGTAACGGAGACATGCGGGCTTTTCTCGTTTGACAGCTGTCATCCAAAATAAAGATCTTGATGAAATCTATCATTTTTGTAAAGAAACTACTAGCCGATGAACAATAGTTATAGAGATGTAGCATTTTCTAGTTTGACAGCTGTCATCAGAAATAAAGATCTTGATGAGTTTGATCATTTTTCTAATTTGACAGTTGTCATTCGCAATAATATTAAAAATACAAAATTAAAACGACTTTAAGCGCTCGACATATCCCACCGACCGTACTAGTTGTGCCGTTTAGTTGGTCGGTGGGGAAAAACTATCTTTTTGTCGTCAATTCATTGAAATACAAACACACGTCAATCTTGTTCTATGGTACGGAACTCCTATTCGCACGTAGCCGGTTTCTTTTTGTATTTTTGTTATTGATTGTACTATAAAACATTTGAAAGGTGCCTGGTAGTGCTATCATTTGTAAACAGCACTACCAGTAGTGCTTCTGGTAGTTCTATTTACAATAAAGGCACATTTCGACGTAAACAATTCCAAGGACATACTTACTTACAGGTTAAACACATAACCCTCTTTTTTGGCTTTGCCACAGTCGGGTAATAACTTTATCTAATACATTTAGCACTGCGCAATTTCAGGAAAATAAAAATAGATTCACTAATTTCACTCGCAAACATATTAGTAGCTTATAAAAAATTATAGTTGCGCCGTGGGGAATCTATTTCTATTGGTTTTCACAATTCCCCACGGACCAACTACTGAGTTGAGGCTTGGGGAATTTCGAGCGTTTTTATGAATTCCCCCTGCACCCACTGGTGGGTAAACCCGGTGGGTGCACGGGTAACATGATTTCCCCTTCCACCCACTGGTAGGATACAGTGGGTGTACGGGTAAGTAAGAATTCCCCCTGCACCCACTGGTGGGTAGATCAGTGGGTGCACGGGTCATGAGCGTTTTCTGGTACTAATGATCTCCGAGCTAAGTCGCAGACAGACAGTCGGACATGGCGAAACTATAAGGGTTCCTTGCTAACTACGGAACCCTAAAAAACCAACTTACACTAGACGTTTTCAAGTATTAGCCTATGTCCTTGCCAAATTCAATCTTAGTCAGTACAGCGGTTTAAGCGTGAAGAGACAACAAACACATAGGCAGGCAAATTTTGCATTTATTAATAAATAAGTATGGATGTGCTAAACGCAATTTTAGATAACTGTCGCAGTCCTTTTAATGGGTTTTTTTGGAACCACCTCTTCTAGTCCGTCAATAATAGGTTGAAATATAATGTGTAGTATGTGGCTCCGCTAAGACAAAAGGAGGCATCGTCTTGAAAGAAGACGACCACAAAAACGTTACTTACTTCGTTCAGCAAGGATTAGTAAATTATTTTCTGTTTCAGGTGTGTTCAAACACACCTGAGTGACTTAGATAGAGCAGCCGACGAAATCCGCTTGGAAATATCTGATGTTGAACTTTGGAGAAATCGAATTATTTACGACATCGACAGGAATATAATTAGAATGGTTGGTTATTTTTTTCTTTATTTCATACGATACGGATGAGATTTTTATAATTTTGCTGTTATTATCATACCATGTTTGGAGGTATTGAACTCTTGCCCAGTATTTGCGGTTGCCAAAAGATGCCTTTTAACGTGCAGTACCTACCTAACTAGCACCGCTAAAAATATTCTTTATTTTCTCTTTGTGACGAGTTTTAATGTGTGGGTAATAGTAGTGAACCGTCCAAACAAGACTATCGCAGAAGAACAAGGGATGTGAGAAATTTCGGACTCCGTCACATAGCTTTTACCTACTTCTTCAGTTCACAAGTAAAGATGGCGCATGTAAATTATAAATTTTAATACAATCGTGGTAAGCCCGTAACAAATAATCATAAAAGTAAGTAGAAACTAAAGTATAAAAGATCATGATATTGTATTGTACACTTGGGTTGTGAAACGAGGTCCCTGCCAAGGTTTTCTCTAAGGACTATAGTATGGGGTTCTTCAAAAAAGAAGTCGGCAACACGCGAGTGATACCATCATGCGGACCGTATGCTTGTTTGCTACCTAAGTGGTATAAAAAAAAACCTAGTAGGTATTGATGCGCAAAATGACTGCGCCGCTTCACACATTTACATTTGCGGAATTTTTGACACGTTTTAAAGGAACATCATCAGAGTAGATAACTATTTGATATTTTTGTTTCTAGCCTGACGGTAAAACAAAGCCCATGGACATTAACAACCTTGGCAACATGGTGGAGTCCGCCATAATTAGTCCCAACCGCAACTATTATGGGGATATGCATAACTCTGGGCATCTGCTGATCGGCTACTGTCACGACCCTGACGGCCGGTTTTTGGTAAGATTATTATCTATCTGGATTTGGTGAAAAAATATATTGTAATTTGACTTACATCATATAGTTTCTCAGGATGTTTTTGGCTTCGTGTGCGGAGACACTAAGGCTGGAATGCACCAATTTTTGAAGGGTCGGCAACGCGCAAGTGATACCCTTGGTGTTACAAGCGTCCATAGGCCACGGTGACCGCTTACCAATAGGCGGACCGTGTGCTTTTTTGCCACCTTAATGGTATATAAAAAAAAACTAACTTTGACGTTAACCAGCCTTACAATATCTATACAATCTCCCATTTTTGGCGATTGGTTAACGTCAAAGTTAGTTGGTGCAACGCAGCCTTAGAATTTACTATTAGTTTATGAGGGTATCGATAAAGCAACCACTTCACATGTCTTCAATATTGCTGAACAAAATTCTAGACGACAAGGCCTATTTTTTGGTTTTCAGTTTTTTAGCCGTCGGGTGTTTTGATTTTAAATAATTTATGTAATAATTTATGTCAATGGATTTTTTTTGGATTATTTTGTGTTATAGCTATCAGTTATTTTTAAATATATTAAATGTGAAAGTGAAATGGCGTTGAATAAATGTTTATTTTTGAATATTTCATGCTTGTCATCTACAGGAGCAATTTTCGGTGATAGGCGACACAGCTACTTCCATGCGGGACCCTATGTTCTATCGCTGGCATGGATACATTGACGATATATTCAATCTGCACAAGACGAAGCTTCCTCCGTACACTGAAGAAATGGTAATAAATGACACAAAAACCTTCATTATGTATGAAATCTAAAAGAAATACAAGTGTATTTCAACAAGTCGGTGGTGTTCCACTAGGTTGTAGTTATGGCTCTGCCTTAAGTTCAGAGGGGCGAAGGTTCAACCCGGGTGAGGTGTATCAATAAGTCACTTTCTTTATTTCTCCAGTACATTGTTTGTTCCCACCCCTGGCTTTTTACGTATGTATATGAAGTCTACAATCCGCATTGGGCCCGCGTGATGTGTTATAGCCCAAATCGTCCAGACATAAGGTGATGGTGAGCGGTGCCCCAACAGTGGGGACATATGAAGTCTGGTATAGTATATCTTCAAAGTTTAAGGTTCCTTTTTACCGTAGAAACTATACAGCTTTAGTCTAAAAAAATTTTTTTTATTCTTTGTTAGTACCAACTTGGACATACATTGGTAGTTAGGGGATCAGGGTTAAATACATACAAGAAACATACTTCACCAACTAAACATATGGATATAAGCAAATCTTAGAGCCTCAGTTACTAACCTTCTAACTACTTACTCCCATGATCTGATCTTCTGTAAATTTATATGGGATCACCTCGAGGTCAAGCTGAGTCAAGTACAATTTAAATCATCAATATCAGTTGGGTTGTTGGTTCAAAAATCACGTTTGTTGTATGGGAGCCCCTTTTAGTTTTTTTTTTTCTGTTTTTTAGTATTTGTTGTTAAAACGGCAACAGAAATACATCTCCTGTGAAAATTTCAATTGTCTAACTATAACGGTTCATGAGATACAGCCTGGTGACATACGGACGGACGAACGGACAGCGAAGCCTTAGCAATAGGGTTCCTAATTACCTTTCAGGTACGGGACCCTAAGAAAACAACATGCGCGTCAATTACAGAACTTCCTCCTTTTTGAAGTAGGTTTTTTGGTTCATCATATATAATATTGTTTCACGTTACAGTTGACCTTCCCTGGAATTAAAGTTGAGTCGTACATCATAGAGGGTGTTGCTGGCAAAAATAAGATCGGGACCCTGTGGGAACAGAGTACCATGGAACTAGGTCGAGGACTTGACTTCGCAGAGAGGGGCAGCATCCTGGCGAGGTTCACTCATCTGCAGCATGAGGTTTTTGATCATGCGTGAGTATAGAATACGAGCACAAACATTACAACTGCCTCCGCCAATTTATGAGTTACTTTGCCAGCGGCTCCGCCCGCCCATAATTCAGTTATCGGCGTGGAACTCCTTAATTAACTCCAATTAATTAAGTGTGCGCAATGAATTCTCAACCTTACGTCTAAGCCTGTTAAAATGATTATTGCACTTTACTGTGCAATACTCATCAATGCCTCGCCTTAACTAAATATTTGCAAAGTAAGGATTATCCTACTAATATTATAAATGTGAAAGTTTGTATGTCTGGATGGATGTTTGTTACTCAATCACGCTTCAACCACTGGACGGATCGGGATAAAACTTGGCAAACATATAGCTTTGGTCCTGGAAAAGCATATAGGATATTTTTTTTTCATAAAAATTCAAAAGTTCCTGCGGGAATAACTATAACAGAGTTAAACGAACTATTGCTGCACCTATAGCATGCTATAGCAATTCATTGGTATAACTAATTAATTAATTAATTGGAGTTAATTAAGGAGTTTCACGCCGATAACCGAAATTAGGGCGCGCGGAGCCGCTGGCAAATTCTAGTGTGAAATATGACTCTACCTGACATCTATTATTTCTATATAATAGATAGATCTGATCTATCGCCCTTTTTGGCACCGGGTGCACATTCGCAGTCTTCCATGTAGACGCACGGAAAAAAAAGAGTTTCCAAGTTCTATTCCACCAAAATAATTTGCATTCAGTCAAGAAATCCAACTATTTTGGACATATTTTGTTCACAGAAGGCAATATTATTTCCCAGAAAAAAAATCATTTTATCAATCGAAATTGATAAACTTCTTTTCGTATGAACAAATTTTTTTTTAACCAAATAAATGTACGTTTTAGATCAACCAAACTTAAATTAATTACCCTAAGACTGTTAATGTTCTTGTATTAAATAAATACATTTTTATATGCAACATTTTATTTTTCTTCGTTTGAAACAAAAAATTATTTTGCTTTGATATAATTTATTTTGCGCCAAAATAATGGTTTTCTTAAATCTGCGACGTCACTTATTAAAAACTATATTTTTCGATGAAAATAATTGTATCTTTAATCAAAGCCAGTGAAATGTTCAGTTAAGATAATATTGTTTTGAATTAAAGAAAATAATAATTTTAACAGATTTTGTTAGATTCTTGACTCAAAATCTGATATTTTAAGCTGAAACTCTTGTTTTAGTCGAAACAAATAAAATACCTGCTTTAAAATATTAAACATTTTCATTGAAATTAATCAGCTAGTATCGCTTTGAACGAATTTTCTTTTCGTTTAAGTAAATACCTGCATTTTCAAAATTGAATGAATCTCATCATTGTCCTTCATAGGATTTCGTGTTGGCTTTTAATTTTAAATAATTGTTTATTGTAGGGTTTTGTGCGTCAAATTAGTATCAGTTTATGCGAGAAACCTACAGTTAATTATTTTCTGAGAATTGAAAAGCTTGTGGCCCAGTCGCATTCGTCTATCTGAAACGATAAGCGAAGTTAAGCAACGTCGACCGTGGTCAGTACTTGGATGGGGGTGACCGCTTTTTCTTCCATGTTTAAGAAGGATCGTTAAATAGTCATAACAATTATAATTAAACATAACGCTGTATAATCAGCTAAAGGCGAGAATAGCTAAGGCTCGACAAAGTCCATATCAAAGCAGTGCGGTAGACTGCCTAAATGGCCCAAGCCTCCAGAAAAGAGGCCTGTGCCTCTGCAGTAGGGCACTACTAGCTCGACAAACGTCCGCTAAGACACACACTAGGTCTTCAGTGCGGTAGACTGACTCTATATGGCCCAAGCCTCCAGAAAAGAGGCGTAGGGCTTTTTAAAAAACTTTATTTAATCTTGACGGATAACTATGTAATTTTGGACCGAAACATTTTTTGTTTTAAACTAAAATATAATGTTATTAATTTAAGAGCTGATGTAGTCAAGTTAAGAGCACTATTTTCTTGTGTGAACTAGAAATTTCTTCCGTGCAATAAAGCACGAAGTTCTACGCCCAAGAAAACTAAGTGTTTCAAATAAAGAAGCATATTTTTCTTCAATGAATTAAATATTGTTTCAAATTGATAGAGTTTTATTTACTGGTTCAAAGAAATTTGATCTTGTGATAACTTCATATTATTTTAAATATTTAAGAGAAATAATATCTTAGATGAAGTAAATATTCGTTGGTGCATATATGAAACGATATTCTCTTGGCTCAACTAATTCTTTTTTACCGTGCGGAAATTGCCTAGTGTGGTAGGAAAGCGCGAAGAGGCGTGAGTACAAGACATAACTCAGGAGCACACTGCTTAAGCACCACTGCTGGTATACCGTCTGGCCCACTCGACTTATGAACATCTAGGGAAAGCAAAGCCCGCCGGACCTCTCGCTGTGTTATAGAGATTTCCGTCATGGTCTTACCGCACCACGGTAAAGTAGGTGGTACAGCGCCTTCGTCATTCATATTCGAGTTGGAGGCAAAGAGCCTGCCCAATAGATCAGCTTTATTTTTTGCACTATGGGCCAAGTCACCATCGGTCTTTCGCAGTGGTGGTAACAACGACTGACAGAAGTACCCCTCGGCAGCTTTGGCAAGCGACCAGAAAGCACGACTCCCAGAAGGATAGCTCGCTAGTCGCCCACCTACTTTGCCGACAAAGCCGTTTATCTTGAGTCTGGATATCAAATATAATATGATATGTGTGTATTTACAAATAAAAATTATATAAGTATTTATATCCATCTTGTATTGTTTTCATAATAGAAGCTTTGTTTAGTTTGGGCCAAAATGGCGCTGTGTGATATGTCCAAAATTTTTATTATTATTTATAACTACATTGTGGACACTAGAGGCTGCAATTAAGTAAAAAAAACATATTTTCCGCACCATACTATGTTAAATAGAGTATAGTCAATTTATTAAACAACCAGAGTGTTTATTAAATTCACACATTTAATTAATCTATTAAATAATTCACTGGCATTTCATGGATGTATATAACTTTGGATATTATGGTAAATAATTTTATAGATGATATATAGCTCCTTTTAAGCAGCAAAATTTATTGTCATCACAAAGTTCTACAGGGGGGCAATTCACAACCTTATTCGATGTCTGATTATAGTCATCAGATCGATATAAATCGATTCACTGTCGAATCCTACAACCATGTATAAAATGATCTAGAATTGCAATACCATATGCAAAATTTATAAAGTATACGTTTGCTATCGAGATAGTTATAACAAGTTAAATTAGGCGGTTGTTCAGTAACGCACTTCGTATAAAAAGAGACGGTTCACCTTAAGAGAAAACGATTCGGAGCGCCTCTCAGCGTACCTACTTCATACAAACGAATTTTTCTATTATTATCGGCAGTTGCTGATCAAACACCACGAAATTTGAATTGAATTGAAATGTTCTAGTAATAAATATCTAGGTCTGCAGTGTGCTAGTTTTCTCTTAAATTTTATAGTTCAAAAGTTAAACAGGACTCTAGTTTTTCATACAACTGGCTTAAAAAAAATATTCTTGTTAATAAAAACATTTAACAGCATTTTGGAAAACCACAGACGTAGGTATTCGGCTTGGGATTATGACTAAGAAATTTCACAGTGATTGATCAGTAAATGTCAAAAACAAATGAGGAATTCGTTTGTATGAAGCACGCTGCGATGCGCTGCGAAGTGTATCCTCTTAATTGATGTGCAAATTGCAGGATTACAGTGACCAATACTACTGGGAGCGTGGTGACGTGCACGGCGCGCTTTTTCATGGGCCCTGTGAAGGACACGAATGGAAACCCTATTGCCCTGGCGGAACAGCGGAGACTTATGATAGAACTAGACAAGTTTAGTCAGAAAAGTAAGTTTTCTTTTTCCAATACAACATTAAGGAACCGCTTAACTTAACTTTTACTTACATTTTTACCATTTTTTTAAGTTCAAAGTTTAGTCAGCTGAGTAAGTTGTCTTTTATTTTGGTGTTTATAAAGATAAGGCACAAAGCGGGCAAAACTGTAAGCAACAGATAGTATTTCATTCTATATCCTATCCTACTAATATTATAAATGTTAAGTTTGTATGTCTGGATGGATGTTTGTTACTCAATTACGCTTCAATCACTGGACGGATCGGGATAAAACTTAGTATACATATAGGTTAAGTCCTGGAATAGCAAATAGGCTACCATTTATCCCTATAAATTCAATAGTTGCTGTGGGAAAAACTATAACAGAGTTAAACGAATTATTGCTGTATTTATAGTATGCTATAGCAATTCATTGGTATACCTAATTAATTGGAGTTAATTAAACCGAATTCAGCGCGCGCGGAGCCGCTGGCAAAGTCTAGTAACTTGTATTAATAATTGCAGTACCTGTTGGCACCAGCACTTTCCGCCGTCGCAGCACACAATCCACGGTGACAATACCTTACGCGAAGACATTCCGCAATCAGCTGGATAGGTCAGGAGAACCAGGGTCTCAGGAAGCAGCAGGGTTTGATTTCTGCGGATGTGGGTGGCCGCAGAATCTCCTTGTGCCAAGAGGATCTGAAAAAGGATGTCACTTTGTTGTCTTTTGCATGCTCTCCAACTGGAATGAAGATAAGGTGAGTTTTCAAATGGTCCCCGAACAAGCAACCAATCTAGGGTGTATTCCACGAAGCTATCTGCAAGCTCTTTAATCAAATACCTGATCCAACAATATTTTAAAGACTTAAATAGTAAGAGTCAGATGCTATTCCTGTTTACTTTGTTTGTTACGAAGAGTCCATATTTGCAGAGTTGAGTCGTAAAGTAGGCGCCAAATGATAACTTCTACCATAGGTACAAACTAAAGCTACAAACTTATTATTTTTTATTTGTCTTACTAAATTAAGCTCAATCAAACGATCTGTGTTCAGTTAATCCGGAACAGATCAATAAACGAAGCACAAGAAAACAAAAACTTTTTAACAAATTGAATTAAATAAATAAATCACCATTCTATCTATATTTATATATAGATATAACACCCCCTTTTATAAACTTCTCTTGAGGGCAGTTATTATAATAGGTCCGAAAATTTAAATCGCTAAATTTGCGTTCTCTGTACGTTTATAGATACAATAAACCACTTCACAATTCGTCTTGTTTTTTATGAGAAACACATCTACTTTGTTTTTTATCTGTAAAGGATCATGAAAAACCTGCTCCGAGATGTAAATGCAACAACAAACTGCACCTAAATCATCAATACAGTAGTTTTTCCAAAAAAAAGAAAAAAGATGGTAACACACATATACATACTTGTACACACAAATAAACAAACATCTATCCTTTACGCATTTACCTACTCCGTTCGGTCCGTCGTCGTGGTAAGAAATAATAAATAAATATTTTTGGACATTACACAGAGCGCCGTCTGGGCCCAAAGTAAGCAAAGCTTGTGTTAAGGGTACCAAGACAACGGATACAAATACATAAATAATCTTTTTTTTTTGTAAATACATGCATATCATACATAATACACCCAGACTCAAGACAAACACAAATGTTTATATTATGACATAAATGTTTGTCCAGTGCGGGAATCGATCCCACACCCTCTGCACAGCAGCTGGCCACACTACCAACTAGGCTGTGAGGAAGTCAAAAGTTATAGAAATTATTCTTCCGTAAAAACGAAAGACCAAATCCACCAAAATTCGCCGTGAGACGAAAGGCAAATTGCTTAGTATCAAAGCGTAAGAGATTATTTACTTAGTAAAAGTAAAAAAAAATCTTGAAAATATTTATTTGTACAAAGACAAAAAATATTCAATGCAGTTAAACAAATTAATCGAGTCAAAGATAAGTTATTCTTTAAGTGAAAGATGTTTCGATTTCCATCAAGGAATTTTTTTGTTAGAATAAGAAATATTATTCTTTTTTCTAGCAATTAGATTTGATTAATTGATTCTTCAGAGTAGGTAATAAATATTTCTGTATGTAAATAGTGAATATGCATTGATAATTAAAGGTACTTATACACAGTACCGACGATTCAAAGCACCATACTTAGAGATCTAACTGATTTCTTAATAAGTATCTGTAACTATGGTATTTTGTTCGAATTCATTCCTCTATGATTTAATTATGGAAGTAGTCATTAAATCATAATAATTCTCAATACCGCGTTCTAGCTTAGTGTCAATAACTGTACAACACCATCTGTTGATATTATTTAGATTTTTCTTAGAAAGAATTAAATTCTTGATTTTAAAGAAGTCCATCTTTTTTACTGAAATAAAACTTAATCTCAAAATAAGCATATTTATTTTAAAATTACAAAAAATCTAATAATAAAATAGTATCACAAACAGACAGGTGGTAATTTTAAAACAAAAATATATATTTAATCTGAGAAAATATATTTTTGGAATAACTAAATATTTTGAGAAAGTACTCCGTCTTGTAAAGAGAAATCCTTTTTATCTGTGTGTGTATGTGTAAGTTAGCTTTTTTTTGCCCCTCGATATCTTAAGAACCAATAGACCAATTTGACTCGTGATCATATCCATCGATACGCCACGTCATGACTTAGATCTGAAAAGAGTTTAAGCAAAATCAGTCCAGTGGTTTGTTTTTAATCGCTAAAAAAATGATTTTTTTAAAGACACAGTTAGTTAGTTAGTTGGACTTATGTTTTCCGCACTTAGCCTCATAATAGGGCCATTGTACGTAGGTAACCAATACCTGTCATTGGTTACTCATACCATCCCAGCTCCATCCAAAAGTTAAGGAGGCATCTGATGTTATTCAGCGCCTCTCTCATGGTTTGTGGATTCTTAAGGAGCTTTGTCCGTTGGTCGCTCACGCTTTTGCAATGAAGAACCACGTGAGACGGTGTCTCCTCGGCTTCCATACAGCCCCTGCATAGAGGACTGTCAGTAACGCCGATATTGAAAAAGTGCCTGTTTAGCGGGCAGTGACCCGTTATTATGCCAACTATGTAGCGTAGGTTAAAGACACAATAATAATCTTCATGTATAAATTCTCAAATATAAAAAACATATTCTCAAGAGAAGTTGCTCGTGCGGTACTTGCTGCCGAACTAATTTTTTTTGTATTCGGTGTTTGGTAAATATATTCAATTTTTGGGTAACAGCAACGTAAACTTTCGAGACAGATGCGGTGCAATTAGATTTGAAAAAATATACTCGAATATTACGTAGCTCTGCGTACATACTGACAGAGTAAACTTTCTATAAACACATCAGTGCAACATTGTCTTTAAGGGGACGTGTAGCGTTTTGTAAAATGTACACCACGAGGCTTGCAGGGCTGTAGCTAGAGTTGAATCTAAGGTAGGGCAGCGGTAGTTTCATGCATGGGTACGGCGCAAGTAATTTTTCTATCTTTGATTATTTTACCTGCTTGTGAGCTAGAGTAATTAAGGTAGAAGGTAATTGGGTGGTATCGCGGGAAAACAAGAGCAAAATGGTATTAATTTATAGCACGGGAAAACAATTTATATATATTATATCTTAGTTTATGGTACTTTTAAGGTAGGGCATTAGTATTTCAAGGTAGGGCATTGCCCCCTTAGCTACAGCCCTGGAGGCTTGGTCAACGATTGGCGCCAGCAGCGAGCTCATAAAATTACAATGTTAGACTCCCGTAGTTTTGCAAAGAAATAATAGATGGCGTTATTATTTCCTAGTATGAAAATGAAATTTGTAAACACTGATGTGGCCAAATATTTACTTTTATATCAATGTGTTTAGATCGAACAAAGCTTGGTTGGAACCTGCAATGGAGCACCAGCTTACTGTGGTGTCCGGGACCGCCTGTACCCTGACCGCCGCAGCATGGGCTATCCCTTCGACCGTCCCGCGCAGTCCAAGATCAGCAACTTGCAAGAGTTCCTGACACCGAACATGGCCTGCCAACAAATCACCATAACCTTCCGCAACATAACCCGGCAGAGGAAGCAGCCCAGATACCCCGAGGACGATCCCAAAGAAGACAAGTCCGTCGATACTTCGCAGTGAATCTAGCGTTGACCGGCTTTATCTGATTTATTAGACTACCAGAATATACATCATATTTTTTTTATATTTAATTTTAATTAAGAATGCGCATATACAGAGACGTAAGCAAAGAGTCAGCGCTATATAATTGCTTGTTAGTGTGACGGCGACAGCCAACGCGTAAATCTTGCAACTAATCAATAAAACATCTTTTATAAAAAAAAAAAAATTACATAGTTATCGAAAAAGTGGTTTGAGATATATTAAGATTGTTATTGCCTATTAATTATTTTTAAAATAATCGCGAAATATTCCTTCGTTTTAAAGATTCAACAAAAAATGGGTGCGAAACAAGATTTTTTTTGAAAAATAATATTTTGAGTAAAATGTCATGTATCGTGTTTCGAAGTTCGACCGAATAAAGATTAATAGTTCAAGTTTCTTGTATGAAAATATTAAACTTATAACTTAAATGCAAACTGAGATCTAGATCTACAAACATGACCAAATTGTCAGATACGGACTCTCTGCTTTAAGTACAATAAAAATATTTTATTGTGAATATTTTTAGTTTAAAATGAAGTAACTTATGCAATTACAGTAGATAAATATGTATGTAATAAAATAATAAATAATATATTCATAGGTATTCTGGTAACGAGTTTTGGCTATGTTGAATGGTATTTGATATAAATAATTAATTTATTATTAAGCTAGCTTATGTAAGTAAACGGACCTAATTTTTTTTAATTTAGATAATAGCTTTGTAAATATGTGTACATAGTTTATTGAATAGTTAAATAAATATCGGCCTTTACCAAATTTTTTTTTTAAAAAACCGGCCAAGTGCTTCATGCAGTTCACGTGCAGTGTAGGGTTCCGTAGTAACTGAAATTTTTCAAAAAAGGGGTCCGAATCTATTTCGAATTTAAAATTTTTTAAGCTTTACACAACATATAGATGAATTGAAAACTAAACCTTGAAAGTGCGAATTACAAATTTAAATAGGCATAGGTAGTTCGAGAGACATCCGGACTATGGGGTACCTACCCCAAAATATTTTTTGTTAAAATTTTATTTTACCACTTTGTCGGTCTAATTAATATGTAGGACTACAGTATGGGGTTCTTCAAGAAAGAAGTTATTGGATTTTTGAAGGGTCAGCAACGCGCGAGTGATACCCCAGTCCAGGGGTTACAAGCTTCCATAGGCCACGGTGATCGCTTACCATCAGGCAGTTCATGTGCTTGTTTGCCACCTTAATGGTATAAAAAAATGTATATTTGAAGATATTAGAGTATCATAAATATGCTAATGATTCGTAAAATGTATGAAAACCACATCAACCAGTTTGCGGGGAAGCATAATATCTTATAATTATATTTTAGCGGTGAACGCGCAGACTTGTGACTTTGTAGGGTATAATCGGACCAAGTTTTCCCGTCCCCAGTCAGAGACCTCGGACAGAGTGGACTCGATTTGAGACACAAGTTCTTCACACTTTCCCTTCACAACGGAACGAGGCATGTTTGCACGACCCGTGTAATAAGCGTCACCAGTTCTGTCATCTGCATAGCAATGTGTGTTGTTTATGTCCAACATGTTATTGATATGCAGTAGAAACAGCGTAGGAGACAGCAAAGAGCCTTGCGGTTCTGTGTATTAATGTCCATGCTATCAGAGCAAATACCGTCAACTAAGGCTCGTATGCTTCTGCCGGACAAAAAGATAGCCACCCATTTGCACAAACCCTCGGGCACTCCGTAAGATGGCTAATTTGATAGAAGTGCCAGACCCGATCAAACGCCTTCTCTTTGTCCAGGCTACATGCTAATGCCTCCCCCTGACTTTTAATGGCTAGTACCCATCGCTGTGTGATATACACCAGTCGAGCGACTGTGGCGAAAGCCATATTGATGGTCGCCAACCAGGTCGTGTGTTTCTAGGTATCACTCACCTTGGAGAGGAGAGAGGTCATAGCGATAGGTCTGTAATTCGATGAATCTGGTCTATCGCCCTTTTTGGGCACCGGGTGCACATTCGCAGTCTTCCATGTAGACGGAAATTGCGTAGTGTGGTAGGAAAGCGCGAAGAGGCGCGTGAGTACAAGACATTACTCAAGATTAAACATTTGAAATACTTATACTTAGAACATGGAGAGTTTTATAATGTCTTGGATAACATTAACTGGATCTTAGTGACAATGATAGCCAAAAATAAAGACTTTAGACTCAAACTAGTTTCAGGAACTTGGAAGATCTAATAAAACTTATCCGGAATACGAGGCAAAAACTGTTAATTTGAACTAAAAATGTTTTTCTGTAAAATATTGCACCTCAGTCTAAATTATTTTAGACTAGATGACGAACGTAGGTTGTTTTTTTTTTAAACAACTGCCACACCAACATATTGTAAAATGGTTGTACCAATTCAGAAACCATCCCCGGCGTGTGCATAACTTACCAAAATTTCATCACAATCGATTCACCCTTATTGCGCGAGTTTGACTCGCACTTGACCCTGTCTGAGTCGCACTAGACCCTTTTTTTTTCTCAGAAACCTTCCACGGCGTGTCCATAAAAACTTACCAAAACTTTTTTGAAATTGCTTTACACTTACTGCGCGAGTCCGACTCGCACTCGGCCCTTTGGAAAATCCTTTCTTATCGCATGCCTGCGTCATACAAAGAACACCGATCCGTCAGTCAGTCATTCAGGACAAAGCTTTTAATATGCGTGGGTATATAGGTAGAAAAGAAAACTATAAGTATCATTATATACAAAAAATCAAACACCTAAAAAGTGCCTAACCTCTTTCAGCTTAGATAACCTTCAAATGAGATATTAATATAGTACGGTGACTTACGAGACATTCCAATTTTAAAGAGTATTTGCTTATATTTTTAGGTCAGTTCAACCTTCTTTGAATAAAATCGGATTGAGTTTTCAAAGATATGTCAAAATAAAATGTATATTTAAATCAAGAGCACCGCAAAAATATTTTTTTACCCCTTTTTAACTTCGTTAGGGGATAAATTTCAATAAAACACGTCTTCTATCAATTCTGTTAAAAAAGGTTTATGAAAAATAAAGTAGATTGGACCAAGGAATCACGTTGTTCTATACAAACTTTGCCACCCTTTTTCACCCCCTTGGGGGTAGAATTTCGGAAAATCCTTTCTTACCGGATGCCTACGCCATACAAAGAACACACCCTCCAAGTTTCAGGTCTCTACGATCAGCGGTTTAGGCTGTGCGTTGATCCGTCAGTCATTCAGGACAAAGCATTTTATATGTATAGATTTTTCGGCTAATTTTAGTGAAAAAGGGGTCGACAATTTTCGAAACATTTTTGGCAATAAGTCAAAATCTGTATATCGCAAAATAAAAAAAAAAATATTATTGAAACCACAGAACATTATATGTGATTGGAACGCACAAAGAAAGCCCTCTCATAAGACATCTTATTTGCCATGGCAACCCCTGCTTTTAGATTTAGACCTCTACCACCTTGTTCGCCTCTCGCAGAGAACAGAAAAAAATCGTAATGCCTGTTTTAATATATTTTTACATTTCCGTAATCTATGTTACCGTCAAGGTTAAAGGTTCAGGCAATCTATGCAATACCGGAGTTATTAAGGCAGTGTATAAAATGTAAAATGTTTCTTTATCTTTTATAACGGCTGTGTGAGTAACATCGTTACGCAAACTGATACCATAAATTTAGTACGTAATTCTAAACCCCTTAGCAATGAAATTTAGTGCCAGTGTTATCATGAAGTAAATTTTTAGGGTTCCGTACCTCAAAAGGAAAAAAGAAACTTTTATATCATCACTTTGTTGTCCATATATCTGTATGTATGCCAGTCAAGACCATTTTTCTCAGGAACGCGTGAATATATTGAGTTCAAATTCATATCAAATACTAAAGTCTACGGTCACTTAAAGTTTTTCTAAGTCAATGCTATAAAGAAATATTTTCAAAATACAGTAATTTTTGTCAGATATTATGACAATAAATCAAACTATCATAAATTTGGCTAGGAGCACGAAATTACATCACATATATAGGATAAAATCCAAAAGTTGATGATTAAGGCATAAACTTGTGAGACTTGATCTCATGATGGAATAACTATTTACATATAATAAGTTTGTACGGAACCCTCGGTGCGCGAGTCAGACTTGCACTTGGCTGGGTTTTGAAATGCGCTGTTAGTGCTATACATATTGAATTGATTCAATAATAACTATGCAAATGTATTAAGTTTTTTTTATAACACTAAGGTGGCAAACAAGCTTACGGTCCGCTTGATAGTAGGCGTTCACCGTAACCTATGGACGCTTGCAACACCACGCGCGTTGCCGACTCTTCAAAAATCTAATAACTTCTTTAAGTTTAGCTAGCTATACCCATTGTAGTAAGATTTAATAAAATTTGGTAAAATCAATAGTAGTTTTATTGCGGGTGTGCAATATTTTTATACGATCTATCCATCCAACGACACCCATAACGAGAAATAAACTCATTCCCACTATACGTTAGACGAAGGTACCTTTTATTTTTTAAATTTTTTTTCCCACTTTGTCGGCGTGATTAAAATGAAAACCCATGTGAAATTACAGCTTTTTATACCTACAAAGAGTCTCTGAGCTAAGCCGTAGACAGACTGCCAGACAAATCGATGTACTTCTAAGTCAAAAGAAATATAGAAAAACCAATATCTGAACCTGTTCGTCATCAGATCCACTAAGATTTAGAAATTCGTACTAATATAATAAATGTGAAAATGTCTGTCTGTAACCTTTCCACGCTTAAACCGCTGTCCTGATAAAGATGAAATTTGGCATGGAGATAGCTTGAGTCTCTAGAAAGTCAGAAAGGACATAGGCTATTTAAAAACGTCAAGGTTGAGTCGGTTTTGCCGTTGAAATGCTACAACTTGTTCATATGTATTTAAACTTCATTTCAAATCACAAATTAAAGCGTTTTTATTGCTTTTTTCATAAACTATTGGAATTGGTGTATATGCTATGTGATTATTAGAACTGTATATATATTTATATATAACTGTACATTCAATCAATTATAACTGAGTATATTAATCGCTCGAAATACTATTAATATTATTTTATTCATTAGCTACTATTTCCCACATGTTTGACTTTGTTTTGGCATGTTTTGACTCCTTGATGATAATAATAATTTTTTGCGGGTTTTTTTTATTTTTAGATTCTACATAGTAAATAAGTAAAATCTATACTAATATTATCAATGCGAAAGTAGCTCTGTCTGTCTATATGTTACCTCTTCACGCTTAAACCGCGGTACCGATTTAGATTAAATTTGCTACGAAGATAGTTTGAGTCCCGGGGAAGGACAAAGGATACTTTTTATCCCGAAAAAAATCAAAAGTTTGCTTGGGTATAACTATAACCGAGCTTAAACGAAGTAATAATTTCAACAAAAGTAATAATTTTACAACTCTGTCTTAAAACTGAAAACCACAAGTTACAACAATAAATTATATCTCATTACTGACAAACCAAAGCCTGAACAGGTCAGTATGTATGTACTAACGTGACGTCTTCCTTGCATCATGCAACTTTAGTTTACTTTAAATCATCCGCTTCGTGGCTCTATTGGTTAGTGACTCCCTACCCAACAGAACCGAATCCTACTTGTTACCCACAAGGCAAATATTTATGTAATAAACATTAGCGTTTGTCTTGAGTCCGGCTGTTTTCTAAGGATATGTTTATATTTACAAAAAAGTATAGAAGTATTTGTATCCGTTCTTTAGTACCCATAATACAAGCTGTACTTAGTTTGAGACCACATAGCAAAGTGTGTATGGTCCAGTTGTATTTATTTAATTATTTACAAATAAAAATGGGTTGGCATAAAAAAGCATTGTATGGTCATTTACATATGTTAAACAGAATCGGACTTATATAAGATCCTTGTGTAACTCCAGATCGTGTTTTTATATATGTTTAGACTACGAGTATATCCGTTTATCCAAGAGTTCGATTTA
Source organism: Apoda limacodes (assembly GCA_946406115.1). Lineage (NCBI taxonomy): Eukaryota > Metazoa > Arthropoda > Insecta > Lepidoptera > Limacodidae > Apoda > Apoda limacodes. Next base: position 20,143,693 of record OX291559.1, read on the forward strand.
GTAGACATAAAATTCACGGTGTTTTCTGTATGTAAGATGCCAGCCAGTCAAGTAAAGGAAAGTACCGCGGTTATAGTAACATGCGGTACAGTGTCGAAAGTTTCACTGAATCTATATTGATGACATCAACCTATTAATGATCATCGAAACCATCAACATCTGGCTTTTTGTTGCTTTACTGTTGTTTTTTATAATTGATCCTTTTCATTCTTAAGCAGGAAGAATTTCATACATTGACCTTTTACTTTTTAGCCTGTGTCAGTTGTCAAAATAGTAGTAATTTTTGATGACAGCGGTCGGTCATTGCATCTGTGCCAGCGTAACGGCAAATAATTATACGCGTGCAACAGAGACAAATAGTGTCCGATTATTGAACGAAATTCTTTCTGCTTAGCGTCCGTGCCATAGTACCGGTATTTATGCTAGAATGAATTTTTAGGCCTTTTTAATTCATAACCAATAAGATTAGAATTTGGAAAAAACAGCTGAAAATGAAGCTTGATTTAAACGTCATTTTTATGTAGTTAGCTCGATTTTTACAACAAAATTATGTTGAATCAGGACCTTTTAGCTCAGCGGGGCAGCATGTTTTTGCGAGGTAGCTAACTAATTGGTAGTAGGTAAGTAAAAATAAACGAAAGACTTTGGTGAAAGACTAGGTTTATTCGGTCTTATGAGGCTTAATAAGTTCGTACTATTTACATATATTTACAGAGTTAAAATTAAGGCTACAATTGATCCATTTTCTATACTAAAGGTAATCCTTTTAAATTAAGGTAAATCTTAAAATTAGGTATCGAAATCCAATGGACATAGCTAAAATAAGTGTCAGTGACAGATGAAATTATAAAAATAAAATTTTTAAATCAAAATTTTAGGTAGATGTTAAACATATTTCATCAGTTATTAACCAAAGTCATTCTGCTATTAATCATAAAGTAAGACAATATTAAAAAGACTATTTTACAGTTACTTTATATGTATATGCTCAAGGTATAATTTTTGGTCACAGAAATATTCAAAGCATTGAAATTGGAAACAGATTCTAAATTGATAAAAGAATCAAAATACAAGTGTGGATTATAAAATAATGTAAACCTAACGCCACGTTTGATTATTGAAATATCATCAAGATCATCTTAATTAATACTAGTTTAAACATTTTCCTGTGGCTACAATAAAGATACAAGCAAGTGTAAAAATGTTTGTGGAACTAAGTTTCTATTAAAATCTTCTAGTCAAATGGATAATATTACATCAATATAATTAAGCGCTCGGCGCGCGAGTCCGTCTTCCGCTGGACCAATTTCTTATTTGCTTGAATTAGAAATCTGAGCATTTTTAATTTCAAATGATCTCTCAAAGATAACCCATATTTAAAATGTTTATTTTGTAATTAAGTTAGTTAACTATTTAGTTTATAAATTATTTAAGATTATGTTACTATTATGTTTATTTGTTCCTTTTTCTTAAATACATACTATATACACACTACATTATAATTTCTTGTGTATATAAATATTCTTTCTTTTTAAGAGTTTCTACATACTTAGAGTTAGTTAGAAGTGACAGAGTGTCATCGGGTAGGTTTCCCAAAATTATTTAATGTTTTTAGTCATTTTTTATTCCAATGAATTCCCTTCCCGATATATTTGTACAACGTGTCCTGAGGTTCATGCATCAAGGATATCCTTGTCGCTCTAACCAGTTAATTGGGCCATTGTGATTTGGGCTTCTATGATATAATTAGCTGTGACAATTTTGTTCAAAGTGGAGAGAAGCTTAACCATCGCTGTTGCAATAACCATCAAAAGTTTTTGTTAAAATGACAAGTAGTAACAGCAAATAGTTTAATAAATAGTTTAAGTAATATGGCTAACATTTAGTTTTCTTACTAATGCTAAAACGTTTTTTATTAAAATTTCCATTGGCGACTTTTTTATAGACTTCACGAACAGCATCGCAAGTCTTTGTTTATCTTATTCTAAGAAAACAAAACAGTTATGCAAGTGTTTACATAAAAACATGTTACTTTTATCCAATTATTTGTAAATAATCTCGTGATAACCTAAAAACTAAATGTGCTTTACATAAAACAATTAAAATCATGTACAAGCAAATAAATGGAGAATCAAAAAAAAATAGCCACAAAGATATACACATCTCAACGTGTATATGATATGATGAGACCATGAGAATAATCTACAGGGCGTTTGTTACTTTCGACGCCGTTACTTTTATACCCGACCTTATCTTAAAGAAACTTAACTTAAAAGCTCACTTTTCGCTTGATGGTAAGCGGTCACCGCAGCGTATGGTATATTGTAGTCCTTAAAGAAACCCCTGGCAGGACGCTCATTTTATTATTTAAATGTTTCCATTCTACTCTTGAACTTTTAATGCGCAGAATAATACCACATGTTAAAAAAAATACTTAAAAAACCTCAAATGCGTTTTGGAAACCACATGCTTCAAAATCTCAGTTCAATGTAAAGCAATATTTTTTTTTTAATCTTATTTACAAAACTTTATGGTTGTTCACATAAGGTTCCTTCCTGTGAAATATTATCAGGGTCGATGATAAAACGGCCGCTGTAACATGTGGACGTACGGACGGACGGACATGGCGGAATTATACGGGTCTCGTTTTAGCCATTTAGGTACGGAGCCCTTAAAAAGAATCTATAGAAATTAATAAAATGTTTCATTTCCGATATTCCGATAACAAATCGCAGGTCATCCAAGGTGATATAACATTTCAGTACCTACCTAAGCCCGGTTATCAGGTGCAGCTTGCACACGGACTACAAGTAAAGATAAGTTTGTCACATACGAGGCGACACTGTGAGTTTTGCATATGAATATTTACAGCGTATGCGAGGTACCACACACGGGGCATATGCGACGTAATTGAAAACCCAACATTCAGTTACCCAGGGCTGTCTTAGCTCGGGGGTGCAAAGGGAAAATTATGATTTACGATAAATATATTACAATAAAAATAAATAAATAAAAAAATAAAAACACAACTACCGTTAAAAGAAATTAAACTTTAAAGTAAAAATAAGTTTTATTTTTCGATTAGGACGGAAAAAGTCTAAAAAAAAAACAATTTACTTAGGTGCCTACTTGACATAGTCAAGGCCGATCAACTGTTATGTATTGTATCGTTGCTATCAGGACCGCGAGTAGGGTTGTGAGACCGGACAGACCAGTCAGATTAGCCGGACATTTGGGTAAAAAGGCCGGCCATCTTTAATTTTTTTGTATTAGTATAACAAGACAAGGTTTTTTTTATCATTCACCATAAAATCTTCTTAAATAATAATGAGACTGCAATGAAATTGCATGAATCTGTCTTCTTTATTATTAATCATTCAATATTAATTTAAATATTTAGGGCGCGAGGAGGAGAGCTCTAGCGATACAACGTAAGGCGGGCGTAGCGGAAACCGATACATAACTAATGTAAAAAAATATATTTAAAAGGCCTAACAAAACCCGGACAGGCCGGACAACGTCTAATTTGGCCGGACACGCAACCAAAAAGCCTGAGTGTGTCCAGCTATCCGACACCTGGCAACCCTAGCCGCGCCTGACGCTCGGAGAATCGCCTTGCCCTGAATAAGTAAGTCGCCTTGTAGTTTTTAACTTGCATTGCACTTTACCCTGTCATCTAACACAAGAACACGTTAGTTCGTATGGGAGAAAGATTCACGACTATGTGTGTACCTACACAATGTTTTTTTGTTATTAAACTTTTGTTAGTATATTTTTTTAAAGAGTCCCCTTTCAAAGGGCAACTTCTCAGTACAAAAGATTCCCCCGACTGCATTAAAAAAATATACTAGCAAAAATTTAATAACAAAAGTAGACACGGCACCTAAGTATATTGGCTTTTTAATACTTTTCCCGTCCTATTCGAAAAATATATAAATATATAATCCATAGATGTCACACATGTCCCAAAAATAAAACTGCGTCCTCTAACAAATGCAATATTATGTCCTTAAATTGTAACATGTCAATGGACTATCTTTAGTTCGACGGGAATATGCTCATAGTAAGGGCGACCTACGACACTTTTTTTTGGCTGTTGACTGCTTCACCGGGCTTTTTGTGGCGAGACTCTGAAGGAGCCTCCCGAGTTCTCGCTCCCGGGGGTGTCCCCTCGACCGGCGTGAGCCTCGAACCCGAAGGTGAGTCTCCGCCAGGACGGGAGTTCCCCGTTATGCGGATGCGGTTGCGATTGAGTGGGGGCGCACCGGGACTCTTTGATACCTCGTGTATACTTGCGGGTGCCGACGAACCCGGGGACGTTGGCGTCGTGTTAGGGTGGAAGCCCTATTAGGGGAGGTCGTAGAGACTAATCTCGCTAACCGGACAGCGAGATCGTCATCTGGGGCCGATAGCACATGCCGCCTAACTATAGTTTTACGACCATGCCGAGGTCGGTCGGGGGGGATGATACGATGTGGATTGCACAATGAGTCGTTTTCCAGGTCTTTGAAATATTGGGGAATCGTAGGGAGCTCGAAGTCCCTGTGTAGGTCCGCATTGCGGACGTACCAGGAGGCTCTGGAGTTTATGGAGATTGCGTTTAGACAACGCATAAACGACGCTAGCGTATGACAGAATGGGGCGTATACAAGTTGCGTAAAGATTCAGTTTATTTCTAAGCGACATCTTACTGTACTTGCCTATCATGGGACCAACGACTCGCGGGTTTTTATCAAGCAGTTCCAACCGTCGTGGCACACCTTGCAGGCGCCCAGTTTGGTGAGTCATTCTGCCAGGGACGCTAATGCGTTTGCAGGTGTTTATGTTGCATCGAGTGTACATTATGAGGTCAAACACATACTGAGAAAAGTGAGTCATTATGTCGTATTTTTTAAACAGTCCCCTACGTGAATGACGAGGTTTTACACCCGCCAGTATGCTAAGAGCTCTCTTTTGAATAATGAACACTCGATTGGACTCTGACGAGTTGCTCCATAGGATAATACTGTATAGCAAAAGAGAGTGAAAACATTCAAAATTTATTAAATCACCGTTGCAGCACCATCTAGCGATTTTTATGCGAAACAGTAACACATTTGTTTGTTGAAAACGGTATTCAAAGCTGAGCAACGTCGGCCTTGATCAGTAATTGGATGGGTGACTGCTTAGAGGCACACTTTTTGTTTTTGTTTGTGTTTGTAAATTACGTAAATGGTGGTAAGCACGAAACCGAACGTTTGTTTCCGTACGGAACCGAACGTTGTTTTCAGACGAAAATTCCAATTTCCAGTTTTGTCCGGAATTTTCTGGTAATTTATTGTTTCGAGCAAATATTTTAGTATGTCGTTGTAACTATACTAGTAGTGAGTTAGTATTCATGGAATCGGTCTTGACCTTGAATGTAACACATCTGCTGAAACTATACTCTGTATGTTAAATATTAATACTAACTTCTTCTAAGTCACTAAGGTTTTAAAAGCTTTTCGATATTGTATTACGTTACAGTTGAACTTCCGTGGATTAATTCCATAATTGAGGGTGTTGCTGGCAAAAACTTGGGAAAGGACACTGTGGGAATAAAGTACCATGGAACTGGGTCGAGGACTTGGCTATGCGGAGAGGAGCAGCATCTGGCAAACTAGGTTTACTCATCTGCAGCACGAGAAGTTTGATCGTGTGTAAGTATTAAGTCCGAGTAAAAATATTAAGGTACAACAGCTGTCACCGCCAATTTACGAGCTATGATGAGCAATTCTGTACAACAACTATGATGAGCAATTCTGTACAACAACTATGATGAGCAATTCTGTACAACAACTATGATGAGCAATTCTGTACAACAACTATGATGAGCAATTCTGTACAACAGTGTAATAACCTGCGAAAAGAATCTCAATAAATGGATAAACCTTGCGATTTTGGTTCTCCAAACAAACTTTGAACCTCCGTTTCACCCATTTAGGGGGTGAGTTTTGGAAAATCCTTTCTTAGTGCAGGCCTACATCATAATAGCTATATCTGTGCTAAATTTCAGCTAGATCCATCCAGTGGTTGGAGCTGTGCGTTGATAGATCAGTCAGTCAGTCAGCAACGTCTGCCTTTTGTAAATACAACAAAGAATATTAATTAATAGAAAATATTACGATCTATGTTATAATGACCACGATTGATAAAACAAATCATTAATAATTGAATTTTATTTTTAAAACTTCACAATTCAGTCTAAACGCCTGTCTAGTCACGATGCTTACTGGTATAAATTGTTTTGTATTTTTTAATCACATAGGTACTCAGAAGAAAAATATCATACTTATCAGAACTATCTAATAAGTACTAATAAAAAAGTAACAATTATAAATAAGCATGCACACTTTTTTATAAATGAGATCAAACTAAGGCACTTTTAAGTCTTAATGAAAAAAAAGGAAAATAAAATCGCACTCAGACAATCGTTCTAAACTTGGAAACACCTCGTAATAAAACAAATTAAAAGAATTATTACGAAGTTGAAACTAAAAATGTACGATTTTCATGATTTTGTAAACTCTGAGAAAGTCGACGTCAGGGTTATGAACATTGGCGATTTTTCTACTTTGGAACATTTAGTCATTAAAACTTAAAACTTAAGTTAAGGTGGCCACACTTTAGAAAAAGACAGAGTAAATCTGTGGTGTCTTATTTTAGACAAGAATAATTTCACTTCGTCTCTGTCACACTTTAGCGGCAATTTTTTTACATCTGGCCAGGAAATGCGCTGTTCATTTCTCCATATCTATGTAAGTAGGTACTTATCATATAGATGTGATTGAAATGTACAAAACAATTTATACCAATAACCATCATGACTAGACAGGCACTGAGACTGATTTGTGTAGTTTTAATAATAAAATTTAATAAGTAATAATTTATTTTATCAATTGCGTGGTTATTATTCCTTGGATCGTAATATCTTCCAGTAATTAATATAACATACACTTAAAGCATTTTATAAATACATGAAGTTCATAGAAAACGTGCGGTAACCATGCCTTTGCGTCGACATGTTGGCACTACACTATCGTTCAACAGTCCAACTGTTTGTCCAACCTTCCACGTGTAGAGAGATAGTTCGTGCATGTTTCGATGTTGGTCCGTATTGGCGCGCGATCGCTTCGATGGCGGTAAATCGTATTCAGATCAAAGAAGTTCACTTCTACATCCTCCATACTGAATAAGGTTAGAACGTAGCCTGTGAATGTGTGAAAAGTCTGTTTGAATGATGGTTCGATCGTAAGTTGGGATATGTTGGAGTGTTGGACTGTTGTACGACTGTGTGGTGCCGTTCACGCTCTTTACTAACCCACCACCGCTCCTCATAAATTAAAACCCAGTAAACATAGTTTCCGCGCTGTCAAGGTTTAGCCTTAAACGCAGTAATTACTAAAATACTGTAATTTAATTAAGAAATTACATCATAGTTGGTTGACTGGGTAATATTAATTATACAGTATTTTCAGGTACTGTACCCATACTTTTTAGGGTTCCGTACCCAAAGGGTAAAAGTATTACTAAGGCTCCGCTGTCCGTCCGTCCATCTGTCCGTCCGTCCGTCTGTCACCAGGCTGTATCTCATGAACCGTGATAGTCAGACAGTTGAAATTTTCACAGAATATGTATTTCTGTTGCCGCTATAACAACAAATACTAAAAAAACAGAATTAAATAAATTGATAACGGCAACAGGTAGACGCTTAAAGTATTTACAGAATATTTAGCTACATAGTCACTTTAAAAGTTAATATTTATTTATAATAATAATTAGAATAGAACTAATATTTAAGGGGGGCTCCCAGACAGCAAACGTGATTTTTTTGCCGTTTTTATAGATAATGGTACGGAACCCTTCGTGCGCGGGTCCGACTCGCACTTGGCCGATTTTTAATTAAATGTATGTCCAAGTAACAACTAAAAAATATAAAAATTATAAATTACAAAACGTACAAACTACTACTACTAAAAAGTAATTTTTTTTTATTTCTTGACTTTGAATGCCAAAAATAATTGTCTTATTTGTTCGCTGCAATAAAATGTCATATCTTTATTACATGTGTATGTATTTTAGGAATTCCAATTCAAGGAGAAGGAAACACTTCACATGTGCCTACGTAAGGTTTAGTACCTGGGGACCGAGCTTCGCTCGGCTTTTTTTAACTACGCCATCTATTGTCGAGTAGGTCAAGCGTTGCCTCAAAACGCCATCTATTGTCAAAAAGCTTTAGTGTTGCTTATTACTACTCGCCAATAGATTTCAGGAAGAGTCACATTTTTTAGTTTACCACTGCCTGAAAACACGGATAATACGACGTTTTATAAAAATGAAACCAAGCTAAATCGATTTATCGCCACCTGCATACTAAATTTCATGAAAATCGTTCGAGTCTATTTCGAGATTCAGATTATATATATATATATATATATATATATATACATAAATACAAGAATTGCTCGTTTAAAGGTATTAGATTTTTCTCTTTTTAGTAAGGTTTCCAAGGCGGCGTAATTAAAAGATTACCCTCGAGCCAGGACTTGAACCTGCAACACCCCTTAAAGTCCGTGTAAGTGCTCTAACATTTGAGCTATCGAGATACAATATTCCGGCTGATTAAGATACCGATGACATCTTTATTTCGAAAATACGCTCGTTACGATCGTTTAATTTTGTAAATTGAATACTGCCATAAGATTTTTACGACAGCTAAGGATTAAAAAAAGGTTGTTGAAAATACATAAAAAAGTGTTATGATGATTATATTAGAATCATTATAAGGTAATACAGAAACGGGAACTACAGAGATTTTAATATTACCCAGTAGTGTTTAATATCATTAGTTTATCATAAATAGTACGCTATCCTGACAATGTGTTTAGAAATCGGCTTTGCCCTTGGTACTCTTGGATATATAGCTTTACACAAATACCCACTTAAGTGGCTATCAACCTTGCATGTTACCAGCAAATTAAGTGCAATTTAACATTATGATGAAACAAACTAATATCAATAATTTTACATTCGCGATATATATTACGAAACATTATTAGTTTTATTCTACGCTACGACTTATATGATAACTGGTTGCTCTACCTAAGTGTTATTTTATTTGAATCATGAAATGTACTTTATTGGTAAGTTTGATTATTTGTTTTTCTTTGAGTTTCATTCATAAAATATATAGAACTCAGAATATAAGCATCAACTTTGGAACAATAAAGAGAAAGCTAGATTTTTGCATTAAGCTTACTGTTATGTTTACGTTTGATCTAAACGCAGTCAAAAGAGTCCAAATCTATAGATACTAGTGCCGGTAATAAATTAAAAAAACCTAAGGATTTAAGGACACGAAAAAACGGTTGTCAGAAAAATCTTTTTACACTTTTTTTTTAAAACGTTATGGCAAAGATCCATGACTGGAAACTAAAATTGAAAAAAAAGTCGGTTTAATTTTTATTTTTATTTTTTATTCCTTTATCTACTTCTCACAAAATTGACAATGCGTACCTTTATAAACTTAAAAAGTCAAAATCGGTTCACAAAGAAAGAAGTTATGCGTATTTAAGAGCGTTACCTCTGCTAACTAGCACTGCAAATTAATATTTTTAATTTCCACTCTGTACAAAACAAATTTAAAAAATTTGCTCTTTGGCGGCGCTGGTGGACTTCAAGAACCATCTTAAGGATATATGAAATAAATCAAAGACAAATTGAGAAACGTATCCTTCTTTTAAAGTCAATTAAAAACAGCTAATGGCCAGTTGTGTTTCCTTTTGAAAGCAATAATAAAAATATATGGGAATTAAGATTTGATCTTCAAAATTTCAGGTTCTTCTCATTATAACCATAGCCATGGTTTGTGTGATCCAAGGCGCCTCCTCAGTGTTGTTCAGAGATATTGCTGGTGTCCACAACAGGCAAAAGAGGTTCATGTGGGATGATACCTTGGAAACCCGAAGGACGCCGTCTCGAAGGATGATCATCTTGGCAACTATAATGCAAAGGATGATGACTCTTGCGAATACTACGTCTCCTGCGCCGGGTCCTGCGCCGGGGGTGATCATATGATACTTGGTACATACCTACTTCAAATATTCACCAACTGTTTATTTTTGATTAACATTCCGTAACTAAAAGTGACTAAAAATACACAAATGACCAAAATACTGGTGTTATTTACAGCTCTTTGAAAAGTTTATCGTGTTATATGACCAAACTGTGACACACAAAAAATAATTTTTATTATGTACAATTACATATAGGATAAGTAAAAAAAAAGCAAATCTATAAAATATTGGTATAACTTTGTAAGTAGGTAAATATCAGATCATACTGTGCATTATTTTATTAGTAATTCGTTTTAACATTGTTTGTTAGAATATTTATCTATTTTAAATACAAATCACACAGCAATATATAAACTCCATTTGACCCATCTTGAATTTATTCGTATAGTGCAACAAACTTTTCTGACCTTCTGAACTTGGGTGTTGGGTCGCTAGTGTCGTTGAAAGTTTACACCGTTTTAATATGGTGTCTGTAGTTTTGATCTTTGACCACCAGGTCAGAAAAGTTTGTTGCACTGTACAGACAATGCCACATGCACATACAGATTTGGTGACTCTCCAGTTAATTTCCACGTGTGAACAAGTGTAATGCAAGTTTTACTCCCGAACAGATAAGTGGATTTATCCAGATAAGTAAAGATTCGAGGTTGCTCAAACAAATGCTGGAACATCAGCTAGCCAACCAGAGGCAATAGGTGTGGGTAGAGAGACAAAGATGCATTTTTTGCAACGGCCAGATACGTGGCTGATGTTTTGACAGAATGACGGGGACACTTGCGATCCAAGCCACACAAGCCCCCAAGTGGAAGGTATAATACGTGACGTTAACACTACGTTCAGAACAGCATATTGAACGTAAAATTTGAAGTTTTTCTTTCGGGCCCGATGTGCATTAAACTATGATTTTGCATATCAAGTACGAGGCTGATATGAGTTTGCCAAAACATCAGCCAGAAATCTGGGGACGCCTGCGATTGGTATCACCGCATGCTTATGTTCAAATTTTATGTTAATAATGCTGTTCTGAACGTACTGTAAAATTATCAGCCAGACCGTTGTTGTTTCTCGATTAACCCTTCCACTTGGATCGCAGGTGTCCCCCGATTTCTGGCTGATGTTTTGGCAAACTGTTTTAACATCAAGTACTTTTAACTTTCTGTCAAAACAAAAAGAATGTGCATATTTGTCTCTCCACCCACTCCTGTTACCGGTTGGTTGGCGGATGTTCCAGCATTTGTTTACAAATAAATAATTAAAAAAAAAATCATTTATTTTGACCTTAAATATCATATTTTGTTAGTAATTGGAAGAAAACACTAATATAATGTAAGTAAACTTAAAAGTACCTTAATCTAGACCTTATATCTAAGACAGCCCTAAGAACCATGCTGCAGTGGTTCAGGTACTGACAATCCAGCCTGTCAGCAAAAGCCCTCAGAACGCCACTAGGACTATCCCTAACCCTGTGGAACAGGGATGTGCATCGCTTCTGCATAATCAAATGCGTTTAAACAATCAACATGCGCATCGGCGAACATACCCGACGCGCTGCAGCATCGAGGCAGTCCCATTAGCATTCTGAAAGCATTATTGTACGCGGAGGGCATTGCACTGTTTCTGAGTAAAATTGATCCACAGGCGGCTTGTGAAGAAGGAAGTACAATAAGCTCTAAAGAGCGGTATTTTAACAAGGGTGGAACAAAGAACAAACCTGCGAGCGCTCATGTTCACCGTACAAGACAATGACCTCCGCTCTCTCTCGATATCAGCATCGTCTTTCAGGTCAAAGGTTACAAACATGACCTAGATATTTAAATTGCGACACTATCTTTAACGGAGGACCATATAATTTTATTGGTGGTATAATTGATTGCAATGCTTTACCCCTGGTCTGAAAGACCATACAATCGCTTTTTTCACATTATATATTAAGCCATGACTTTGAGCATAGTATAGTTTTTTTTTGCTCAACAGTTTCGCAAACCACAGACAGAAGCACTCAGAAACACCATGGCGTCCGCGTAACTGATGTTGGTAAGAGTCAATGTGACAACCTACATGTGTGCCACTGAGAACCTCTATGAGAGCATTAACATAAAGGTTGAAGAGCTTAGGCGAGGTTAAGCCTCCCTGTCTTACTCCGCACTTTGACCGTTTGAGCAACCTTAAATCTTTATTTTCCGCGACAGCTGTTCGCGAGTAAAGCTTGCATGCCCCTTTTAGGACAAAATGTTGAAATCAAACTGACAAATTCCATGGAAATGATTTTATTTACTATGAGGATGGCTATACAAAAAAATAATTAAATTAGTCTTTATTTCCGCTATAACCAGACTCTTCAGAAGGAGTTTTATCCTTAAAGGATAAAATTAAGGGAGTATTTGTATTGATCAAATTCGCTCCGTTCTGCAGCAACCCATTATACAAGCCATTCAATAAAGGCGTACCAGTATTCCATGGAAATACATTATTAGTATTTATCGGTACCAAATTATAGACGGGATATGATGTTGGAAGCTGAACGTTATTGAATGGTAAATTGTTAAAAAGATACGTCATAGTATTCGGAGCAGTGTTCATTACTGGCACATTATTCACTGTAGGGTTTTGAGTGTTAAGAACTGTAAATATATTATCAAGATTATTTGGTGTATTACTGGCAACATTATTTGGAACATTAGATAATTGGTTGGTATTCAATAAATTACTTGGTATTGTGTGGACAGGTACGAAGTTCATGTTTACAAAATTATTGGGTATATTGTTAAGAGTAGGGGCTATATTGGGAACTTGTGGTACAATATTAAGTAATTGATAAGTTGGGTTACTGTCAGGAATATTTTGTACAATATTTGGGTTATTTTGGAGTGCAATATCACTTTCAGCTGCTATCATGGGTAACACTTGGCTGTAATTAGTGTCTGATATATCTGTGTTTTTAATTGGAGTCGCTATGTTCGTATTTCCATTTTGACTGAGAGTGTGCTGATAAGGACAAGGTGCAGTAGGTAATACTGGAAGTGGAATTAGCAAGTAGCTATCGCCAAATTTGACGATTTTGTCCGATGTCTTGTTAGAAGCATCAATTGTGGATTCTTCAACTCCGTTCCTGTTTATTTTGTTTACATTAGCATTACTAGAATTTTCTTTAGTTTGTTTCATGTTTTCGTAGGTATCAGGAAATATTATAGAAGTCGATTCATTTGGTTCTTTTCTAGAATTGTTCGTTTGATCATCTAAATTTGTCTTAACTTTGGTATCAATATCTGTTGTTGGCAGGTTTTTATCTCGTGGTAATTCAATTAATCCAACCTTTGTAGTTGTTACATCGATAATACTAGACTCTTTGTTATCTTTTCCATTTACATCCTTTTCTTCAGGTAATTTATCAGTAGTTTCAATTGGGTTAGGTGTTAAATTCATTTCCGTACTATTAACTGTCATAACTTCTGTGGTTACTTCAGGAACTTCAACTGGATTGGGCACCAACCTTGTATCGGGACCGTTGATGGAGATGGTCTCACCACCTTCTACTGGGTTTAACATGTCCTCTTCAGGTTTTTCTTCCACAGGTTGAATAGCATTATCTAAGTCTATTTTATTAGGATTTTTCATAAGCGGCATTGGAGTTATTTGTGGGAACTGAATAGGTGGAACAAAAAATTGTGGTACTTGATGATGTTGAAACACAGGTGGTACACGTTGTGGTAGCATGTTATTGGCCATGTTGGGTCTCCCATTTTGATTATGGAGCCAATCAAACAAATTTAAGTGCTGACATTCGGCTGTTAAGAAGTATACACTGATCACCAATGTCTGGAATTGAAATTAATGTAGTATTAATGACCAAATTAATTAAAATATCTTTATTCCACTGGTTAACTGATAAATATATAGCGGTAGGAGTAAAATATTATGAAGTACACCTGACCACTTGGCTATGGCTTAGTCTGTAAACCATTCGTTCTCCTGGGAACTGTATATGGAAATATATATGAAAACAATCTCATATACAAATGCAAGGTTGTGAATGATATTCAAGTCTACTCATCGACAAATTTTGAGTTTTGGAGACTCAAACATACGGAAGCTGAATTTTTATGTCCAAAGAGAACTAATTATCATGAAAATGCGCCTATCGCAATACTTACATTTTAGGATAGAATCGCACCGCCCGATTTTTCAGTTGTCATTTTCAGTGTACGGCAAAAGGCGACAAAGCAAAATTACGAAAAGTGTTTATTTAATTATTTATAACCCACGTTAGATGGACATGGAATGGAATGTACTGTACATCTCCAAATGTAACGGCGAGAGCTTTTATAGCAAGAAATAATCGGCTTCCCGTAAAGTCCAGGATTATACGAAAAATGCTACAAAGATTGTTATAAGTGACGGAACCCAAGCAATTCGTCAAAAAGATAATTCTCTAATTTTTTTTATTGGTTTATTTTGAAGATTGTGCGAATAAACTTAAACCATGTATGTTAGTTACGGCACAGAATATACAGGTGAATTTTTCAAGTGGTCGTGGATGACAAAATCCGAAACTTTGAGGAATAGCGAAAAATAATGAAAACTAAAACTGCATCATTAGATTTTTGAAATATTAATATTTAGGTATATTAATATTTATAATAAATCTTTTTAAAATCTTTTTAAATCTATAATAATCTCTCTCAAAATTTTTTTCAACACACATTCAAAGCGCAGTTCCCTTCACAACTACACACACACTAAGCGTGTGCATCTGAGTTCAAGGTATTTAAAAGGCATTGGCCTTTTAAAGCTAGGCAGTGTGGAGTGAGGATTCTAACATATCTTCTATGCCGTAACTAACGTACATGGTTTAAGTTAATTTGTGCATTTTTCAGAATAAACCAATAAAAAAATACTGAGAATTATGTTTTTGACGAATTGCTTGGTTCCTGTCTAAAATATTATGTGGTTATGGTCCTGTTACTCAATTTTTACTATTAAGCATCAAATTGGCCATGTAGTATATATGTCATATATATAAAATCTTGTATGCAACTACACAAAATTGGTAGTTTAATACTCGCGTTCATGCTAAAATTACCTTTATTGTGTGACAGTTGCATAAATAGCTATTTTATCACTGCCACTCGAAAAAGTACATTCCAAAACCTACTCGGCAGAAAATAAAATCAACCTAGATCGTACTAAACGAACGCAATGAGAACGAACTGAAAAGTTAACTGTCGGCATTATTACTCGACAGAGGAACACTGGCTGATGAATTACAAAAATGCTGCAATTTTTTTTATGGTCAGTGGTAAAAATTTAAATGAAAAACTCGAAATTTTTTTTTTATCTCGAACCTTTGTATCACTTGTACGTTCGTGATTTAACTATACGATAATACCTACGCTTTTTTTGGGGTTCAACTTAGGTCCTCGAATAGAATTTGCCTATTTTACTTTTGTTTTGCAATCTAACATAATAATAATCTATACATATTATAATACTCAACGTCTCTGTTTGACTGTCGGTTTTATGTTTTTTTAGTTTTATAGAATTTGGGTAATGTTGTATTGATTCATCGGCTGACAGTTATACCTAAGTACTTAGAGCGCGCGCGGCGGCGCGCCAGTAAGTAGTTCAACTTCAATACAAGCCTCGGTTACAAAATTTTAACGCAAATACGCACAGGCATGACTGCCGCCCCACCGCAAACGCGAGGCGAGATCGTCCCCAACCACAATCAGACTCCACTTACTTTTTAAGTGTATATGCATATTTCCTTTGGATTTTTTAAAAGATTAAACTTTTATTTCTCCCTTTTTTAGTTATTAATTAAATTAATTACTGTTTTGAAGTCGGTTTATATACTTTTTGTCCAAATTGTGATGATGAAAGGTGACAAACAAATAAATTAATGTTAACTTATTATTAGTTAGAAATAGCATTTATTAAATAAACAGTAGCTACAACAGTAAATTGCTCGCCGGAAGCCACATTCGCAGACTTTTACTAAATTAAAATTTTCGGCCGAAACCGAGTGTGAGGCCGAAGCTTAGTCCGGGCACTAGTTACAGTCCAATCACTTATATTAATGTCTTTACTTTTGACTTTGTTTGCTCACTTTTTAAACACTTTGTACACCTGACCAACATTGTTTATCACAAAATAATATTAAAACTGTCACAACGTGATCTATTTTTAAACTCAAAAAGGAGGGGTTATCAATTCGGTTGTTATATTTTTTTTTATGTATGTTTGGGCATAACTCCGTCACGTACAGACGGATTTGCAAAAATTTTTTTTGTTTAATTTATATTTCATACAGTTCTTATGATGAGTTTCGGAGACAGACAACGGAACTAATTAAAAAAAATAAAGCAAATCAACCGCGATTGCTGCTATCGCATATATATGCATTGTTTACGCAATCACACAACATAATATCACGCCAGACTTAAATAAGGGATTCAAGTCAATTAAAACGATCTGGTTCCGAGATGACTGTGACATGCATTGTCCATATACTTTACGTGCTAATGAAAAAATGTGTAGAATAACGATTTCATAATTATCAACTTATTCTACCCATTTTAATCATTAAAACGTAAGAAAACGGACCATGCACGTCATTCATCTCGAAACCGAATGGTTTTTATTGACTTGAATTGCTCCCCGAACAGTCGAAAACAATTCTTCACTCAAAAGTAAAAACTAAAAACATTTTAACAAAAAAAAAAACAACTGGCTGCAAAAAGATGCACTAAAAATTTAAAAATAATTACTTATTTCTATAAAACGGAAACTAAATTACAGTTTGAAGTTGGTGTCTAAGTACGTAACAGTTCATAACACACTTCACTTGCATGAAACCAACTTCAAACTGTTATTCATAAAGTGCATTCTTTTGGAGCCGGTTTTTTTTTAATTTTTTCATTAATTAAGTTAAACTGTCACTAACCTGTGTTAGAGTGGCCATGTTTGATTCAACACTGATTTCATTTAGCAGAGCAAATGTTTAAAAGTCCGAATGTTCAACCAATTTAAGTTATTAATGACATGTAACGGGCTGTCTTTGGAAATCCAGAATGGGAACTCATTAGTGCTTTATCTTTATTTAATAATTAAACCCATTTCCATTAAACAATTAAACCCATTTCGATACATTCGCGGTTCAGAAACGATTAGGAAGTTAAGTAGGTAGTGCTCGTGACTGTACGTAGTCTCGAGCACTTCAAGGACCTTATTGGGAACAGTCTATTCAGACTCTGGAATTCGAGACAAAAATGTATGCAAGTACATTTACAGGTTTTGTAAGAGAAGTCAGACTTCCATACATTGTAGTCACGTATTCCAGAGGCCGAATAGCTCGAGAGTGTTCCCAATAAACTCCCTGGATACTTCAGACACAGGAATTATGAAAGTACTTGCATGTTTAGATTTTAATCACGAATTCACGATTCTGGCATAACTCGAGACTTTTGGCAATAATCTCCCAAGGAGTAAATAGCAATTGCCTAGCGCCGCTAGTCAGAAGTTCTTCGCAGAAAGGGAATTCTGAAATCTAAATGTCAAAAATAAAAAATATATATTTTTAACTACTTATTTGTTAACTACAATACGTACGAAAGTACACTTTTAAACGACTTCAAAATTGGACAAGGTTATTGATTGCAGAATATATATCTATGCAAAATTGCTAAGAGAACATGGTACTTTGTTTAGTAGTAATTTGTACTTGGCATTTCTGCTAAAAACGACCATTTGAAAATAGTTAATAAAAAAAACAACCAAAGTTTCGTAGAATGAGAATTATTCTGTTCAAAATAACTTTAATTGTCAGTATTAATAAACTTCTATCATCGTATTTTTAACTCAGAAAATATATATCTTAGAGAAAGAAATTACTTCGAAAACACAAATTTATTTTTGACACCTTGTCCAACGGAGCTCTACACGATGGGTTGCACAGAAAAGAAAATATTTTTTTTTTTTTTTTTTTTTTTTATACTACTAAGGTGGCAAACAAGCTTACGGCCCACCTGATGGTAAGCGGTCACCGTAGCCTATGGACGCTTGCAACACCAGGGGTATCACTTGCGCGTTGCCGACCCTTCAGAAATCTAATAACTTCTTTCTTGAAGAACTCCATACTGTAGTCCTTGCAGAATACCTTGGCAGGGAGCTCATTCCACAACTTAAGCGTTCGCGGGAGGAAGTTTCTCTGAAACCGCACTGTACGCGACCATTTAGGTTCTAAAGTGTGAGAATGGATTCCCTGCCGATGGCGAGCGGTGCGATGGTAGAAAGTAGCCGTGGGCATCATTTCGAACAATTCCTCAGAACACAACCCATTGTACAAGCGGTAGAACACACACAGTGAGGCAAAGTCTCTCCTTAGACTTAAGGGCTCGATACCGCAAGTGAGTTTGGAATCGTCGACAATTCTCACAGCCCGTCGTTGAACCGAGTCAAAAGGGCCAAGCTGGTATCCGGGTGCACCTGCCCAGAGATGGCAGCAGTACTCCATATGGGGCCGAACTTGCGACTTGTAAAGTAACAACCTTTGCCCCGACGTGAAGTACTGCTTCGCTCTGTTGAGTACACCAAGTTTTTTGGACGCCAGCTTCACCTTATCTGATAAATGATCTCGGAACTGAACATCGCTGGAGATGTCGACACCAAGGATCCTAATGCTCTTGGAGATGGAGAGGGGAGTGTTCTGGAATTGTGGGACTACAGTGAATGGAGTTTTCTTAGCGGTGAACGCGCACACTTGTGTCTTTGTAGGGTTGAATCGGACCAAGTTTACCCGTCCCCAATCAGAGACCTGGGACAGTGTGGTCTCGATTTGAGACACAAGTTCTCCGCGGTTTTCCTCCACAACGGAACGAGGGATGTTTGCACGACCCGTGTAAAAAGCGTCTCCAGTACTGTCATCTGCATAGCAATGTATGTTGTTCATGTCCAACATGTCATTGATATGCAGTAGAAACAGCGTAGGAGACAGCACAGAGCCTTGCGGGACACCAGCATTAATGTCCATGCTATCAGAGCAACTACCGTCAACTACGGCTCGTATGCTTCTGCCGGACAAAAAGCTAGCCACCCATTTGCACAAACCCTCGGGCACTCCGTAAGATGGCAACTTCGATAGAAGACCGCGGTGCCAGACCCGATCGAACGCCTTCGCTATGTCCAGGCTACATGCCAATGCCTCCCCCTGACTCTCAATGGCTAGTGCCCATCGGTGTGTGAGATACACTAGAAGGTCACCAGTCGAGCGACCGTGGCGAAAGCCATATTGGCGGTCGCTGAGCAGGTCATGTTTTTCTAGGTATCTCAAAAGCTGTGTGTTGATCACACGCTCCATCACCTTAGAGAGGAGAGAGGTAATAGCGATAGGCCTGTAATTCGATGGATCTGATCTATCGCCCTTTTTGGGCACCGGGTGCACATTCGCAGTCTTCCATGAAGACGGAAATTGCCTAGTGTGGTAGGAAAGAGCGAAGAGGCGCGTGAGTACAGGACATAACTCAGGAGCACACTGCTTACTCAGGAGCACACTGCTTAAAATATACGAGTACCTCAACTCAGTAATTTTTTCCTCAATTTTATAACAAAACTCTGTGGCGGTTTGCATAAGACACGATCCTATAAAGTGTCATCAGAATTGATGTAAACGACGGCAAATTACTCGTATAAGGCGGTACCGTTTTTGCCAATTAACTACGGTACCCAAAAAGACAATGATATAAATCGCTTCGAACCATTTTGTAAAGTAAGTACATAGTTTTTTTTTCTCTTAAATACCACTAAGGTGGCAAACAAGCTTACGGTCCGCCTGATGGCAAGCGGTTACCGTAGCCTATGGACGCTTGCAACACCAGGGGTATCACTCGCGCATTGCCGACCCTTCAGAAATCTAATAACTTCTTTCTTGAAGAACCCCATACTGTAGTCCTTGGAGAAAACCTTGGCAGGGAGCTCATTCCACAATCCAAGCGTTCGCGGGAGGAAGTTTCTATGAAACCGCACTGTACGCGACCAGCGGTTCTCATTCTAAAGTGTGAGAATGAATTGAAAACTTATTGTTTCTAGCGATTGGACAGTTTTCTTAGAAACTTACAACTTTAGGCAGCGGAGGACAGAAACCATAGTGTAGCTATGTATCTAGTGTGTTTAGTGTTAGTCATTGAGCTGCAGTAGCTTTAGTAACCATGTTAACACTAGGGGAGACGCTATGAACAAACGACACGTTATAGATAGAATACTAGTTACTACGTCATGCGGGGTTACGTGCCGTAGGCGGAAAAACCTGTTCCAGCCAGTGACTAAGTGCACTGCAGCCCAGAACTGCGGTGTCTCTTCTAGTAAGTAGTACATAATAGCTCAATTACCACAGATGAGATAATGGGTTATTTCTTCGTCATTAATGACGTATTTAATCTCTTAATGATAATTACAAAATCTATAATGATTGATTACACATCTGACTCATTTTGAGTGTAATTTTTAAATGTGACATAATTGATTACAGAATAAAATACGTACTGAACTCGAAAAGGTGGAATAATGAAACATGTATGCATCTACGTCTCTAAATAAACAATGATATAATGACAGCCAGGTTATTTCTGTCTTTGTTATAACATATAACACTTTTTTTATCGAGAAAATAGGATCTTTTCCTCAGTAATGGGATTCAGAAAACTTCGGAGCACATTAGCTAGTTAAGTTTAATTATAACTAGACTTTGCCAGCGGCTCTGCTCGCCCTGAATTCGTTTATCGGCGTGGAACTCCTTAATTATACTAATAAAGTTTGCTATAGCAAGCTATAGCTACATCTATTTTTCTTTAAACTCTGTTATAGTTATTCCCGCGGAAATTTTTCGGGATAAAATGCAGCCTATATGATATCCTAGCACAGTTTCATCCCAATGCGTCCAGTGGTAAAAGCGTGATTGAGTTACAAACATCCATCCATACATAGAAACTTTCACATTTATAATATTAGTAGGATTTATATAAAGGATTAGTTCTTGTATAAATTAAAATTTTGCATCTGGCTGTAGGTGTGAGGTAACCTCGCCCATATCACAATGTATGAATAGAAGAGAAAGTTCTCAATCAATGTGTCTAGCCTGTCACGATCTACGGGGCGGAAATGTAGACACTGACAACCTCCTCAGCGATCTATGCAGTGGGCTTTGCTTGGTGTATTTTTAATTAGTGTGAATAAAATTAACAAACTGAATTGGCTGAACTGGTAATATCTGTCACAGAACCAATGGCCATTGCGCTGACGCAGACATGTTCTAGAGACACAACTGATCGGTGAGCATGACCTGCGTGGGTTACCCCCCCCAGCAAGGTAACCCAAGATAAGCTAAAAGGTTTCTGGGAGTGGTTGGACAGGAGTGTTTAAGGAAGGCGGATGACAGAGTATGGTGATAGATAGCATAAAAATAATGGACTGCTGCAGGCTGATTAATGGCTTGGTTTTTTGTGTCCAATTAGCTACTTTAAAACTCTAAAATGTGGCAAAAGTCTAAAATATTGTCTGCTCCTTACCAGCCTCATACGTCCCCACAGTTAAGTCATGGCCTACTTTTACGGAGCCGAAGACCCTCACGCATTGTAAGCATAGTGCAGATTGTGGAATTCAGATTCAGTTTATGTGGCGTTATCAGGTGTTACGATCACAAAGGAGTGATACTTTGTACTTATGAAAATAAGAAAATGACTCATTGGTACACCCCGGGTTCGATCCTCCACCCTTCAGGGCGCGAGGCGAAATCAAACCCCTAGGCCACCACTACAACTAGGTGCCGAAATATTAATTGTTCTATATGTTTACAACGAGAGCTTCTAACATGTTACTACTAGAGGGTAAGTCACAGTCGTTCCGATCTCTAATATTATAAATGCAAAAGTGTGTTTGTTCCCAAAGGGTACAAAACGGGTCCCTATTACGAAGACTTCGCTGTTCGTCCGTCTGTCCAGGCACCAGGCTGTATCTCATGAACCGTGATAGTTAGACAGTTGAAATTTCACCGATGTTGTATTTCTGTTGCAAAGCCGCAAATACAAATATAAATAAATACTTAAGGGGGCTCCCATGCAACAAACGTGATTTTTTTGCTCGATATTGATAACGGCAATAGGTAGACGCTTGCAATATTCACAGAATATTTAAATATATATTTATTTTAAAAATAAATAATTAAATTAAAATAAAACAAATATTTAAAGGGCTCCTATACAACAAACACCATTTTTTTGCCGTTTTTATAGATAATTGTACGGAACCCTTCGTGCGCGAGTCTGACTTGCGCTTGGCCGGTTTTTACACAGATATAGTTCTAAATAGGAACAGTGATACCACGATCGAAAGTTCGCGCACCTAGATTTCTTCACAAGTGATAGCGCGGGTCACAGCTAGTATGACGATACAAGAAGTTTCACTACACTGTTGTAGACTTTTTAGATTTATGAATACTAACTCCCGAAATAAGCCCCTAGCTGGTGTCAAAAAGTATGACGTTTATATTTATGGTTCCGTAGTTGCGTAGCTTACAGAGTTTTTGCTCTAGCGTAAAAACTGTCATACATACGAGTTTTAAATGGTGTAAGTTCTATAGTAAAACCACAAATAATAAAAATCTGTAAAGTGCGAGTCGTGCCTATGTATTTTGTGGTGGTGCGGAACCCTCGGTACGCAAGATAACCTTGCATTGAAGGGTTTTTTCCATATTATCCTTCCCCATTCCATATTATTGTTCCTAAAAAAATATTACAGTCTCTAAGGTAATAAGATCGTGCTGAGACCTCGAAGTCTGAGTGTCAAGGTTTTTTTTACGATCGTCTTTAAATTCTCTCGTCGTCGACAGACTATGACCGATAGGTAAGAGAGGTTTCGGACCATAGATCCTTCCTACTAGACGATCTAGTTAGAGCCGCAAAAACCGCAGGAAGCCGTTGGGCGCGCGTAGACGACGGCAACCACCACATTTGCGGGTGAAAAACCAACTCAAGATTTAATAATTATGTGTCAAAAAATTTGAGAGGTTATATATTTCTATTTAAAAAAACATTTATTACTAACTTTTTCGGAAATAACAGTTAAGTGACTCAAAGACTCATTAGTCACTCATTGCACGTTCCTAGAAGTAAGTTTATTGGACATCTAGAGCCTTATTATGTTCTCGGATTATTTTTAAAATGAAACGTAATTTGAAAGGGCTTACTCCCTCGTAGTCAAACAATTTAGTCCAGCTGGTATGACCACAAGGAATTTTGTTTCCTGGTGGTCAAACTAGTCAAGTGATTCTATCTGCATTAGTCAAGTAAAAAATGTGTACAGCCATCTTGATTAAAATAACGCTCAGGCAAGTACTATTATCACTCATATTACAATCTTGAAAAATTAAATGAAATGTGTAGTCTTAAGCCTTTATTGTAAACATAACTGTCAGCCGCACTACAGTTATGCTGTGTACATTAAACATGCATACCAGCCGCACAATAAAC
This sequence comes from Apoda limacodes, assembly GCA_946406115.1. Lineage (NCBI taxonomy): Eukaryota > Metazoa > Arthropoda > Insecta > Lepidoptera > Limacodidae > Apoda > Apoda limacodes. Next base: position 20,167,304 of record OX291559.1, read on the forward strand.
GTAACTAATAGACATTTAAGTTTTTATAGTACAATCGTAAACAAAAATACAAAAAAGACAATGTCGATAAAAATCTTTTAAGTGCGAGTCGGGCTACAGTAGTAAGGAAAAGACCGTGTCGTATCTAAACTTCGAAGTTTACAACTACATATATTTGACCAGGTGACGTCTTTCCCCTTTCCGTTGCTGAAGTTCTCCGTGTCGCACCCTTTGTCTGTGCTATTACTTCGTTGTCGCTAAGGGTCCTCTCTGACTTAATTATTCTATTGTTGCTTAGCTCCTGAGGGTCATAGCATGATGTTAAATAGCCTATAACCTTCCGCAAGAATTGGGCTATTAAATGCCAAAACAAATTTTCAAATCCGACTGGCAGTTCCAGAGATAAGCGCGTTTGAAAATAAAAACAAAAAAACAGCTTTTTTTTATTAGCATAAATATAGATTAAAATAACCGATCTTTTGTCGGGAATTCGAAGATAGATCAGTGTTTTTCCTTGTTAATTTTTTACTATTTTCTTAGTGAGGTTCGACGACTAATTTTCGCAGTGTTTTACGAAAACCTGTTAAGGATTATAAAGCGAAAGCTCATGAACAGTAAATTGGGAAGAATAAGCAAGTAACGACGCGCAGTATCTGAAGACTTCACAGCAAAATATCCCTTACAAAATGGCGATTCGCCATAATTTATGTATTACACAATGATGCTAAGCTAATGCGTCTTTCCCAATGTCTTTCCCAATCTCGACGATGGAACATGCTACTGATTTCCCCCGGGTACGCCTTCTACAGCAACTGGAGATACAGTGTCACTAGATATCTGGCAATTTTATATAATATCGGGTTTTTGCTAGTGTATAATGTCTGAGAAATAAGGGCCGTTTGACATTTTTTTTTGTTTTTCTATATTTGTAACATCACATCTGTAACTAAAGGTTATTTTTTATAATTTGTTATTCAATCATATTTTTAAGCTGAATTCAAGATGCTATTTAGGTATGTCAACCACAATTAGGTAAGCCAGTTAAGGTAAGTGTTTAAAATTACCGTTTGCGCATATAGATATGAAAGCAGTTTACGTATTATAATACGGGGTGTAAGCACAGCTTAGGTATTATTATACAGGGCGTAAGCACAGTTTTGGTATTATAATACAGGGCGTAGTAAGCACAGATTAGGTATTATAATACAGGCTGTATGCACAGATAAAGTATTAAATTACGGGGTGTAAGCACGGATAAGGTATTATAATATAGGATGTAAGCACAGATTAGGTATTATAATACGAGGCGTTAGCACAGAATAAATATTATAATACAGGGTGTATGCACAGATTAGGTATTATAATACGGGGTGTAGGAACAGCTAAGGTATTAAAATACGAGGTGTAAGCACAAATTAGGAATACCTATAATATATATAATAAATAATACAGGGAGAAATAACAGCTGAGGTATTATAATACGGTATGTTAGCTTAAGTAATATAATACGGGGTGTAGACATAGCTTAGGTATTATAATTCAGGGAGTAAGCTTAGGTATAATAATGCGGGGTGTAAGCACAGCTCAGGTATTACAATATGGGATGTCAGCACAGCTTTAGTAATATAGTACGGGTGTAGGCACAGCTTAGGTATTATAATACGGGGTTTAAGCACAGCTTAGGTATTAAGAATGAAATTAATGTCTAGGTTGTGGTGTTGGTAAGTGGCACCGTAACGAATATATATGTCACAGACATAGACACAGGACATGATCGGTGATGGAATTTCACATTTATGTTTTATTTATTGTATTCTTTATTTTTTTTGCAATACAAAATGACTGTAAATATGTTCCAAAACTAAAACAATAAAAAAAAAACGTAATTTAAAAAAAAAAAATCAAAGATTTAATTTTGTATATCGATAAAACGACAAGTAATTTATTTTTAATGGAAAATTGAGTTAAAAACACGGTAATAGTCATTAGACACAGTTGTCAGTAAAACAAATTGTTTGAATATTGTTAAAAAGGAAACAAAATTTCATCGTTAAGGGGTTCAGAATCATGTACAGAATCCAAGGTATGCGTATTATTTTCCATACTATGGTGATGGTATCATTTTCCATTACAATTTCACTGTCACCCTGTACAGACAGGACATTCATCGAAGCTGTTTCAAACGTAAATTTCTGAGCTTAATTGACTGCTGTGAAATAGACTATGAGATTTTAATCCCAGTTGGTTTTACGACTGTCGTAAAATAACTGTCAGGTTGAGGACAATGACGGAGAAGCGAAATGACGGCGATACATACACATCTTGAGATTTATATCTGCTAGTCGTAAACGAACTCGAATCAAACGATTCTCGGTTTTCATTGCAAAAAATTAATAAATTGTCGATGTCGTCATAAAAGGGTATGAATACGTAAAAGGGTATATATAAGGGTATGATGACTCCCTCGCCGCCAAGTTGGAAGTATGGCCAGCTACTGTGGAGAGGGTGTGGGTTCGATTCCCGCACTGGACAAACATTTATGTCATAATATAAACAATTGTGTTTGTCTTGAGTCTCGGTGTATTTATGTATGATTATGTATTTACAAAAAAAAAGTAATATTTATGTCTGGTACCCATGACACAAGCTTTGCTTACTTTGGGGCCAGACGGCGCTGTGTGTAGTGTCCAAAAATATTTATCTATTATCTTACATCTTAATCAATTTTAGGGTTCCGTACCCAAAGGGTGTCAACCGGCCTGTCGCGAGAGTCCCACCATCTCGCGGCCTTTATAAGTCCAGAACATCTTAATGTTACTGTAAATATATTAATTCTCTAAGTTCAGCTTTCTATCTCGTGGGAGAGACTCCAGCAACCGATCTGACGGTCGATCTGACCTAATGTAGTATCTGCTTCGCTAAATGTGTCATTCTCTGGGTCGCGCCATACTACTCTGCTTACTTATGATTTCTGCTGTATAATGGGTGGCTATATGCAGTCCAGTCCCGGATCACCTCGCTCGCGTCTGTGCAATTAGATTAATATGAGCATAGGAACTTACTTACTAACTTACTTTACTCTACACGCTTATATATATATATATATATATATATACTCTTGCGGCATCACATATATATCACATGAGTCCAAGCTACTCCTTGTCAGTAGCGCCCCCCCTGCTTCCTTATATGGGGAACAGGATTAAGTGTGGTGGACGTCTCCTAGAGAGACTTATACTAGGGTAGCCAAAGGAATGTATCATATCAGACAACACCCGCTGGACCCCGTTGTACTCAAAGCATAAGTACAGTACGGTATGACCTTCATACAAACACACTTATCCCATACAAACTGAAGTGCCCCTACTATTGCAGGACGTGCATAACTTACGCACATATGACATGGGGTCAGAGAGTAAGCCAGCGCGTACGCACGCGTGCCACGTGCTCCCGATAACCATGGGATCTTAAGGGTCACTGATGAGCCCGATTAATCCAACTTTAGCAAAAGAGGACACGGTATAGTAACAAACCTTGTCAATGTAATACTCAACTGTCGATGAATTGGCTCTGCTATGTAGACTTCCAACTATTGGTGACTTGGCTCAGCAACTTGGTTTTTACCCACGTGGTCTGCTCAGGTGGTGAGGTTCTTTTTGGCTGCAGGGCTGGTGGTGACATGATGCCTCGCCACCTTAACCTATTACTCACTTGGTTTCATGTTCTATATCATTGGTTTCAAGTACATTTATACTCAAATATTGCAAGCTTATGATGGCAAAGTTGCAGCTTACAACTTAATTGTAGTTGATAGAGTTAATAATGGTTTACTTACTTATAAACTCGCGTCCTTCGCGACATGGCCCCTAGCACTAAGCGCCTAATTACACTCTCTGTCTGTCTGTCCGTCCGTCCGACAGACCTTTAAAGAGCCCTTTTATCTTATCGTAATAGTCGGTGGTGGCCGAGGGGTTTAAATTTCACTTCACGTGCCAAGTGGCGGAGGTTCGAACCCAGGGGTCAGTGTGTACACAATGAGCCTATTCTTAATTTCTCAAGTACACTGATTTATTTATTCACACCATTGGCTTTTCGGTGAAGGAAAACATCATAAGGAAACCAGCATACTCGCTGCACCTCAATGAACTTGTAGTTTCCTTTAGACATTAACTCTATTATTTTTTATATTTTAATTGAATGCTAGAAATTTTAATGCTTGAGTTACTATTTTATTTTATACTTTGAACTGGAATTAAATAAAGGTACTCGACCTTAATTCCGTGTCGAAACAGTACGTCAGCATTGGTATGTCAGATAGAAGCAGCTTAGTATTTATTGTCTTAGTTAGGTGTGAGTGCAACAACACCAGCAAAGTGTTAATTTTGGGATTCACGAGCCGCTATTCTATTTTAAAAATATGTATGGATCAATGGATCTGGTTGGATATGGATTGCGGGACCAGGAAATCATCCGAGATACCGGGTTCCCGGAGTTTGGGATCTTGGGAATATATTATTTCATATTCTTGAAACATTAAAAAAATCATAGGATATGGTAGTCACTGTGACTTCGTTTTCCAGGACTTAGTTTTTACGCTTTTTAACCGACGAAAACGAAAAGAAGGAGAATATCGATTTGATCTGATGGAGACTGAATACAGTCAAGGGCACTCCTCAACGATTGACAGAAGCTGACTCGTGTCTAGGCATATTTCATGCATATGAATAAGAACTTTAGACCTAGTTATTAGATTCTTCTAAATGTCGTTTTTTATTTGAACGGAATTTTGTCGAGTCTACCCATTAGCCATGAAAAAATAAATATAAAAATTAACAAATATTATTACCCATTTATGAGTACGCCTTTGTAGTGACCTAAGCAAAGAGACGGCGTTGTATAATTGCTTAGTTTGACGGCGACGGCCAACGCGTAAATCTTGCGTAAAATCAGTTAAACATCGTTAACTAACATACTTATATAAAAATAGTCTTAGCACATCAAGAATTTGGTATTGTATATTTATATTTTTAAAATAATCGCTTCATAGCCTTTTGTTTTAAAGGTTCAACAAAAAATGTATGCAATATAAGGTTTTTTCTAAAAACGTCTTTCAAGTGAAGTGTCTTAAATAGTATATAGACGTTAAAGCGGTTAAAAATTATGAATTTAAGTTACCTATGTCAAAATATTAAACTCATAAACATACTGAGATCTAGATCTACAAACATGACCATTTTGACATAATACATATTTACTTAAGTCATAATAACTAAGCTCCTGACCTAAACTAATTTTGAGTCGTCACTAAATAAAAAAATTATAAATTAACTTTACCAAAAATGCTAGTAATATGATGATTATTTTGACCACCTTTCCACGCCACTCGAATAGGCGCCATCAAAGTTTCATTACTGGTAGGTTTTAGCCCTCAGCGATTTCCTTTAAAATTTCCATTTCGCACTTTTTTTAACTTTTTTGTCTATCAGGTAATCCGCTATTATAACATAAATTGTGTGAACAATTCCAGCTTCTACCTAGTTCGATCTAAAAGATAGAGCCCTTTATTGGTCGGACACACAGACAGTCAGACAGCGTAGGCTTCGTAATAGTGCTCCGTTGACATACTTTAGGCATGGAACCCTCATAAAAAAAAAATCTGTTTTCGGTACTTACTTGCCGCACAAGATAGTTTAGAAAATAGTGTCTTTATTTAAAAGAAACTAATGGAGGTGTTTACAAATTTAAGGTAAAGTTATAAATATATATATATATATATGTATATATAAATTATATGTTGAGTACGTTATTTACCAACAGATAACATTCAACAAATTTCCTAGGCGGCTAAGCCCAAAAGTTAACGATACTTTGGCCCACGCAGGTTACAAACTTCTAACAAAGTGGATAGAATTCCCAGAGTAATAAATTACTTTGCAAAAATCAATTTGATGTGGCTTTAGTTAGATAAAATAATAATTAGGATGAAACTAAAAACTCGAATTTTGTCCAACTATTGCACATTCTTTATTTGATGCTAAGGCGATGTAAATGTTTAAATAATTGTTTTTTTTTTAATTTTAAGAAGCTCTTGCCTTGTGAAAATAGTTTTGGGCGAAGAGGTTACAATCGAATCTTTTTGTTAGTTTTAGTCCTGGCTAATGAAATCCGTCGTATAAGATAAATACATTAAACTTAGGACATATTTAGCCTTTAAGAGGGCGATATTTTAAAGCTAATTTCTATAATTCTAAGGTTGTGTATGTAAATGTATTAAAAATCATTACACAATGTCATATAAATTATATATATTTGTTATATACTGCCTTAGTAAATTATTCCATAAACACGCCTTGAAACTTAATTTTTTTAGTATGGGATTTAACGTTTTTACCCTGTTGTAGTCACCTTTTTTTAATTTTTTGCTACAACTTAGAGTCAGTGCACTAGATAAGAAACTATTCTAATTATAATATTTAATCAACTTTCATTACAATAAAATGCAATACACGCTTTAAAAATTTGCCCAAGTGTTGAAACAATGGATACATCCAGATTTTTTATTCCATTCAATACAATAAATGAAAATCACTCATTTAGGTAATGCACTAGACAAAAGAAAGTTTTCTAACATATGTTTTTTTATTCCTTTAGGTGCTATAGTTGAGCCACAAAAACTGCGTATTCCCGCGGTCTAGCCTATACCGCAGTCTTAAGTTGAAATTTAAAATTGACTTATTTCAACGTTTCTGGAAAATTGTCTTCTGGAGAGTCAAATAGGAGCTAAAAATTTCCATAAACTTTCTTTTTTCAAAAACGAAGAAGGTAGTCTTTAACACACGTACTTTGCAAAGTTTAAGTAACGAGTGAATACAACTACGGCCTGACAACTTTACGATAGCTAGCATTATGTTGTTTAATTTTTATATTTTTACGTTACATAATAAACAATACAATATTTTTATGTCACTAAATGCAGAATTATAAATAGAAACAAATTTTATTAAGATTGTATTACGATGATGCAGAAGCAGGCAAATAAGATTAAGACAAAAAATTAAGGAAAAACATAAAGTAAGTAAGTTAAGAGACGAGTCTGGACTCCTGACGCTCTTTGATGTTTTTTCTAAGTTTGTTAAGTTTGGTAATGTGCGTGGGTCTACAGATTTTGGCTGAGGGCCTTGATAAGCTTTTTAGACAATAGTTTGAGTTTTGTAGAGCCAGTATTACTTGAAAGTGAACTTGAATGAAAGTGAAGACCGTGATCAATTTTAAAAGTGAAATGATTAAATGTAAGATTTCATTCAAATCGTCCAAGCCGTTTGGAATTTTGCAGCCGCCAGAAAAGTTTTATCTATATCTATACTAATATAATACAGTTAAGTTTGACTTTAAGTTTGTTTTTTTTTGTTTAAGCGCAAATCTTTGGAACTATCTGTTGAACTGAAACAAGTCTTGCAATTTATAGCTCGATTCTTGAGAAAGGTTATTGGCTATTTAACATCACGCTTCGACCCTTAGAAGCTGAACAAAAAACAGTCAGAAAGAACCCTAAGCGACATCTAAGTAATTGCGCGGGCGATGGGGGTTGTCGGCAACGTAAAGAGCAGAACATCGTCTGCCAGGTCAGCTGGTCTACTTATACCCTACAGATAATCTTTGTACTGTGTACTTGTATGAAACGCATGAAAAGCTCAGCCAGTCATTGGATGGGTGAGTGCAGTTTTCTGAGCTTCCCGAGCTTCAGAAGGCATGTCAAATTGTCGCTCCAGGCTATATTGTCATTTATTTGACAGCAGTCGATCAGCGAAGTCTTGAAAACTCTGTCAATATTCACCGGGCCACATCCTCTTCCTAAGGAGGGCCTGTACTCTCGTAAGCAACAACGAAACAGAACCCTGACACTTAGGTGGCTTTTTTCTAATTGCTTTAGTAAAAGGTTAATTGTGTAAGTACATAACATTATACCAAACAAACATATTTTACTTACAGTAAATCGATGTGAAGGTTCCATGCGTTTGTCGATAAATAAAAAGTACCTGGAAGACCGAGCTCTGCTGGTTTTTTTTAACAACGCCATCTATTGTCAAGTTGCTTAAGTGTTGCTGTCTCGGTAAAAATATTAGTATTACTGCTCGCCAATAGATGTCAGGAAGTCATATTGCCAGAAAACACGGATAAAACGACGTTTTCTAAAAATCACACCTAGCTTGATCGATTTATTGCCCCCGAAACCCCCTGCATACTAAATTTCATGACAATCGTTGGAGCTGTTTTCGAGATTCAGATTATATATCTATATATATATACATATATACAAGAATTGCTCGTTTAAAGGTATAAGACAGATAGATACTTATAGAATAAAAGCACAAGTCAAAAAAATATTTCTTTCATTATTTGTAAAGCGTCTAATTTATTGATCTCGTTCAAGAAAAGCCCCGCGGTCTTACCTGCTTAAAATATCTCAGCAAAATTTCAAAGCTTTCTACATCCATTTAACCGTGAGTGAATCTTAACACCTAGTCAATTTGTTTGTTTTGCTTCCAATGTAATGCTGATATTATTCAGATTTAAAATATTCGATTTGGTGTTACTTCTTAAGTGTTAGTCTTTATACGTCCACACTGTTTGGGTACCGGCCTATCCTATATTTTGGGTAAGGGCGATTTAGGCCAATCTATTACGCGAACTCAGTACCGATTGTTGACTTCTCTCGATGTTTACCTTTACCGAAAAGCCAGTGGTATGGAAAAACAAATGTACCTACATTATATATATTTTAAAAAATGACTCATAACTACACACTGGGCTCCAACCTTTCCCCTCAGAACTCGAGGCACACCGGAACCACTAGGCTTCGTAGTTACCGTGGTTCAGGTCTATCTAACTAAAATGTCATTGGTCGTGCCGGATAAAATTGACTAGTGTAGGTCAAAGTCAACAGCAAGAGGAGCCATGCGAGCCACCACGGTATGAAGACACCATGCGACATTTAACTGTTTTTGTGGAACGCAAGGTTACTAGTATAATATTATAAAGTCTGTATCAAGGTCAAGGTTACTTTACAAAGAATAGAAATAAATGACAAAAGACATGTAGGTAGTAGAATCAAATCATTCTTTCCATTGTGGTTGTAAGACTCCAAAACAATAATAATTTCCGATCTTAAAAGTATAATAGAAGTTAAATATAATGACGGTAAACGAAAACGGTATAAGCCGCCATGTAGACTGTTATAAAGGAACAGACGTAGAAAGCCATTTCTGGAATGCAACGTGGTAGTTTTTTTACATGACTAACGGTAGTAACAAATGTGGCTACCACAAAAGTTCGTAGTAAAAGCAGAGCAGTCGTATAATTCGGCTGGGTGGTTACATAAATGGCTGCCACGAGCCAAAAAGGGGTCAAGGTCTTCAAATCATTGAGGTTTTCACGTTTAATCCTTTCCGGATCCCGGCATAGCTTCGAACCCAGTAATGAAGTGAGTGGTCCTATTAGAAGCAGCTTCATGGCTACCAGCACTGAGTATAGGTAATAGCTTTTAGCAAGTTGAGGTCCACTATGTGAAGAATGGTTCTGGCTCACGTTTTTATTTGGCATGTTGTTATTGCATTTAATAAATTTTTGTAATATTTGTGTAATCACATTTTTTTTTGTTTTTAGTTTGCAAAAGATTATTTCGATTGTATTTTGAGGTTATTTGGTTATTGTTGTTTGTTTATTACCTGCATGGACGTAATATTATTTGAATACTTAATGAAGTAATATGCAATATTTTATATTGAAGAAAGAATGGTTAATTATTTAAAGGGTTCGGTAATATAAGTACAAAGTGAAATTTTACCAAAGATTTTTTCTTTAACCAGGCAGACTACAGAAACTCAACAAAATAAAATAAAAACCTTAAAGCTGGGAACACACCGACGAACAAGGCGACGTAACGAGTCGCTCTAGGGCGCTGCCGACGTCGCCGCCGCCGATGCACACAGGCAGTTTTATAAAAAAATCCTTTTCGCCTTTGACGATAATAAACAAATACGAAAAATGTGGTTTACAAAATTTACAAGAAGACTTTGTTGTACAATTTACGTAACTTCTACTGAATCCCAACCTGTGTAAAAAAGTCAAGAAAACACGAACCAAGTCACGGGCACAGCTTATGTAGTATGCAATTTGTGCTTCTTTCATAGGTCAGTGGAGAGATATACAGTGCAGTAGCATACACTTTCCTAACCTTCTGACTTTGGGTGTTTGGCCGCTAGCGTCGTTGGAAGTTCATACTAATTCAAAATAGTGACTGTAGTTTTGATTTATGATCACCGGACCAGAAAAGTGTTGCCTTAGAAAACAATTATAATGTTATTGTAATTCACTAAAAAAAAATTATAATGTTATCGTCACAAAAACAAAAAAGCGGGTGTTATAAACTATTTTTTTATTTTCGTGAATCCGATGATTTTTAAGGAGGCTTATTAGGGAATTCTGAACTGTTCGACGTGGTGTGCAGTCCACAACTTATTATTCCCCCGACCGACCGACCGATCTCGCTATCCAAATTAGTCTCAACGACCTTCCCTAATAGGGCCTTTACCCTCACACGATGCCGACGTCCCCGGGTTTTTCGGCGCCCGCACGGACCTACCTCGTATACGAGGTATCAAAGAGTGCTGGGGCGCTTCTCACCCCCACTCAATCGCAATCGCAACCTCAACCGCGTAACGGGGAACTCCCCTCCTGGCACTGACTCACTTTCGGGTTCGAGGCTCACGCCAGTCGAAGGAACGACTCCGAGAGCGATAACCCAAGCCGAGGCTCCCCCCGCGGGAAGCCCTTGAGCGTTGGGCGGTATATGGGCTGAGACTCCTTCAGAGAGAGAGCAGTAATGGCTGCAACAGCCAACTGCATAGACAGTTCAGAAAAAAAAAAGTTCGACATGGATGTACCCTATGTTACCTCTATTACTACTACGAATTTATATTCACATTATTTTAGAGCGGTCAGGTTGAAGAAGATGAGTGCAAACATGGGTTAGTCGATTTTCAGTTCAGCATTTTATCAACCTGGTTCGAGCTGGTGTCATTTTTCTGCGCTTTTTTTTCCTTAGTTACCTTGGGGAAAAGGTTGCTGCTTTACAGGTCGTAACTCCAACCCCATAGTCTCTTATTTTTAAATTATTTTGAAAGCTAATTTCTGTAATACCAACAATTTGCTAAGTGTACTAAAAATTATTACATCATGTCATATACATTACTATTTGTTATATACTTCTTAAGTAATTCATTCCATAATGACGCCTTGAAACTTGGAATTTAACTTCTTTAGCGTTTTTTAGTCACATTTTTTGAACTTTTGCTACAACGTATAGTCAATGCACTAAATAACAAGCTATTCTAATTATTTAACCAACTTTAATTACAAGCAAATGCAACACACGCTTAAAAAATTTGCAGACGTGTTGAAACAATGGTCACATCCAGAGTTTTTATTGTATTAAATCTAATAAATGAAAGTAATTCAGTTAGTTTTAGACAAAAGAAAGTTTTAAAACATATATTTTTATTTTTCAATCCTTTAAATGCTACACTTTAGCCACAAAATTGCTACAAAACCGGCGTATTTCCTCGATCTAGCTTTTCCACTTTTCAATATTATGCGATCCACGTACTAAATTTCAATACTTGACCGATTCACATAAAATTAATCTCCGCTCGTCTTCGTCATCGTACTTATTACCTTTCAAATTCATTTACTCTCCAGGCTGTCTTTCTTTCGCATCTTTGGAACTCGCTTCCTGACCAAATTCAAAAGGCTCCTAACAAAAACGTATTAAAAGTTTAGTCCGAAAACATTTTAGCGAAATATAATTTGCTGTGCTGTCTTGTTTATTATTGGTATCGTTATGCAATACATTACTGATAATTTGAGTGACAATTTCATAAGTAATTTAATGTATGTAATAATTTTTGTTTGTATATTTATTTGTCTTTGTATATTATTAATCTATATGAATATCTAAATGTATATATGTGTAAATGTATACTTATATGTATTTATGTTAGTTGTTATTTATTATATAATTTTATTTAATTTAATGAATCGACCTTTCCAATTTGTTTTTTTATTTTTTACCCATGGGTAACTGGCTGGCTTTGGCATTAAGTTCAACATTTGTACAAGTGTGCAATAAAGATTGTTAAATTAAATAAATAAATATATTTCTTTAACAAATTTAAACCTAATTATTAATATACTTTAAAGTAAACCGTTTTTAGGGTTCCGTACCCAAAGGGTAATTAGCGGAACCCTATTACCACAGATTATATAATACTATGCTATTACTAAGACCCCGCTGTCCGTCCGTTGGTCTGTCACCAGTCTGTATCTTATGAACCGTCATAGATAGACAGTTGAAATTTTCACAGAAGATGTATTTCTGTTGCCGCTATAACAAAAAATACTAAAAAACAGAATAAAATAAACATAAACGGACTCCCATACAACGAACGTAGTTTTCTTGCTTGATATTGATAACGGCAACATGCAGACGCTTAAAATATTCGCAGAATATTTATTTATATAGTCACTTTAAAAACAAATAATTAAATTCTCCCACACAACAAACGTGATTTTTTTTGCCGTTTTTATAGATAATTGTACTGAATCCTTTGTGCGCGAGTCCGACTCGCACTTAGCCGATTTTATTGTTAACTGTTAAGTTTTGACGTAAAAACAAAAAAAAAATACAAGATTTACAACTGGTTATGTTTGCGTACATTTTTTAATATAATACTGTATATTGTATCAACGGGAGTGTATATGTTACTGCATATAAAAGCAAAAAAGGCAAATTACTTATCAAAAACGCAATCAATTAGCGACGAATATTCTGATATCAGATCATTTGTATGGAAATATAAAATAAACCCCTGGCAACTATAGTTCAAAATATAGCCTCGCCTGAATTTTAGGTTTTAATACCCAAAGGATGGCAATTCCAAACTCTATTACTAAGCTTACGCTATCTGTCGGTCTGTCTGTCTGCTAGTCTGACTGTATCTCTGGCTGTCTGTCTACCTGTACGATATTTAAAGGCTATATCGTTAACTCTATCTTTACGATCGTTCTTTTTAAAGAATGTGTTATTATAGGAACCGGACTAGTGCGAGTTGGGCATTATTATTGGAACCGGACTAGTGAGAGTTGGGCATTATTATTGGAACCGGACTAGTGCGAGTTGGGCATTACATATTAGATGGAAAGGAATCATCGATCTGCTAGTTCAACTCGTACTTCGCCGGTTTAGAGGCATAAAATTCAACATTGGTGACATATATAGTTAAGTGGCTGTGGATCCGACACAATCCAGCCTTCATTTTTGTGTTTTGGTAGATCAATGTTCATTACGATATAACTATTATTTTTGTAGCTTTTGAACTTCCGAAGTAGATATAAAGCTTTCAAAGTATATGTATTTTATGTTGCAATTTGTCTGAAACCGGAGCTATGTTTTTTATGCCGCGGATACGACAAGGAAGACATTCATCGAATTCGCGACAGTAAAATCTGAATTCTTCTAAAAGTCGACCTGTATCGGTGGATTTCGATACCTTTGCCGTCGCCGGCTGTATGCGGTATGACATAGAATAAGTTAAGCGTTTTTTCATTCTTACCAAAAGAAAGATATATAGAATATACATTTTTTTCTACTTACCTCAGATGAGATACCTAGTCATTACTGGATTTTTTGGATATTTGGATTTATATGATCCTTATACATTCAAAACATTCATCTTTTTAAGTCCGGACCCTATATGATTCGTTAACAACAAAATATAAACTTTTGTGGCCCAGTTTTGCCGGGAATAAGTCTATTTCTAAAATTATTAATTTTAAAGGAAAATAGAGAGAAAACCCGATTTTTTTTGACTATGGAAATCAAAAAACAAAATTCACAATTCGCACAGCCCTTGAAAGAAATTAAGAATTTTCCCCGTACCCATAGTCTATTCATGTCAGTTTTTTATGGTTTTAAGAGTAAGGGCCTTGATTGCAAGTTTTTTACGGCAATCATAAACAATTCAATTCCATCTTGTATTCTGGCATGACTTTAATATTTTACGTTTAAATCCTTCCGCCAGCCCCGGCGCGCTGCCGTGAGGAAATTGACGTGAAAAATTAATGTAATGTAAAGTAGTAAATCCCGCGCTCTTTTTTTGGAGGAATAGAAGAAACATGTTTTAAAGGATAAAATATAAACTGTGGTAATTTAAAAAAGTTTTAACAGTAAAATGATTTTTTTAAGCATATAGTGCACATTCTTTGGTTTTCCCAGTCGAGTATTAATATACTATAATACTTGACAATTTGGCCTATTTGGTCTCCACTACTGATGGTAAAAATGGTACCCGACTACATCCATCAGAATTACTATCGATTCGTTTGAAAGCGGTCTGACTAAAATAGATGGCCACTTAGGATCTTCACCAACCTGACGCGACCTGGTTTCACTATTATTTAACAGCTGCTTCGCCCGTAGGATTTCTACTGCAACTCCTGGACTATAGCACAACATTATATTAAAGTAACAAAGTTTGTAATAGCAAGCTAAGGCTGTAAATATATTTCGTTCTTAAGAAATTCAACTATAGATATTTACACGAGAATTTTTAAATTACGAAATAAACTGTATTTGATAGATTAAAGTGTAAAATGTATATGTCATATATGTAAAATAGTAAAAACTTAAAGGCTAAAGTTATTAAAATTAATAATTTCAATGGATCGAAATGGAGTTTAATTTGCTAAACGAAACTAAGAATATTAATGTGAATTTTGCCATCGCAAGGGATCTTCTCACAAACCTCCTTGAAAATCATAGAATTTATGAAAACAACTAGCAGTGAGTAATAGACCGACGGACTTGTACCCACCTCGATTTATTTTGCAAGGAAATAATTTCAGGTCTCGGCCAACTCTGGTATAAAAGATAGAGCTCTTTAAAGGACGGATAGACGGACAGACATACCTATAGCACAGGCTTAGTACTAGACCTCCGTTGACATCCTTTGTGTAAGGAACCCTTAATTAATATCATTACATGCTTGAATATTTTTAAAGCAATTTTAACTGCAATTTTATAGTCTACTAGCTTATTCCCGCAACTTCGTCTGCGTATTTTTTTTTAAATAAACAGCTTTTGACTGTTTACTGCTTTACATACATTAAAATCGGAATTCTCATACACACTTTCATCCTCTATTTTGCTGTCTAGAAAATAATTTTTCAAAAACGGTGAATCACTTGATTCTTAATTTTTAACGTTTAAGCCAAGTTTGAGTCATTTCCATGCAAACTGCCAACCCATATTTTACCCCTAAAGAATATACCCTCCAAGTTTCAGGTCTCTACTATCAGCGGTTTAGGCTGTGCGTTGATCCATCAGTCATTCAGGACAAAGCTTTTTATATGTATAGATTAGGCTTAGCACGCACTATGATTTGCAACCGGCAAGCGGTTACCAACCACTGGAAAATTTAGCACATAGCTTGATATACAAACGCAAATAAGACTGCTTCATGCGGATAGCGGGTTGAAAACGCGCGATTATTTTGTTTTGCACAGTAATAGTATGGTGGCGCACGGTTCTTTAACTTCTTTATTCAGTATCGACTGGGAGGGCGAAAATGATAGTCGTGTTTGCAGTGATAATTATTGAGATTATATCATCTGACTAAGAGACAACGTAAGTAGATTACGATAATATATCCAAAAACATAATAATTAATATATCCAAAAACATAATACATGCTGCTCGCCAGAAATCAATGGTAGTGCTAAAATAAAAACGCCAACCGCAGTCCTTGTTTGTATGCGTTTTTGCGTTTCCAGCTACATCGCTTGCGTTTAATCATAGCGCGTGCTAAGCCTAAGCTATGTTCCAATTCACTGCCAAGTGGTTATCGTCCGGTAAAGTTGATTTTCCACCCGTTTCAGAACGGAAGCTTGACAGTTAATTTGCACACTCTGATAAGTGTGATTTCCAACCGTATCTATGGGAGCGTAAATAGTTCAACTTGATTTGTTGGAGTAGTTGGAAAATAAATCTGAGCGGAGGGTTCCAAATCAACTTTTTCAACTTTCACGTTGCGTTTTGGAACGAACCCAACTGTCAAGATTATGACATTTATGAAAAGTTTTTTTTGTAAAACGCAATTTTTTGTAACTATTATAAAACTCGATAGTTTTATAAACAAAATATCGGTGTAAGGGAATTAAAGAAAAAAATCAGCAACTACTGAATATGGCGGCAACAAAGTCAATAATTCCTCTAAATAGTAAAAGTTTTAAGGAATTTATAAGATCCCCGCCAAGGCTCTTGGCTCTTTCATAGTGTTGTTTACCAGAACTGCGAGAGACTGTCATATCTGCCAGCATATTGAAGAAGAGTACCAAACTTTGGCATATTCTGTCAGATTTACTCAACTTCATAACAGGTTGTACTTTGGCATTTCCACAATGAAGGGTCGTACAGTCCCCATACCCATAGGCGATCCCGCATCATCAGACATGATGGACATTGAGAAATCTGGTATACAAGCAGAGTCTATGGCCAAGTGGGTGTTGAGATCTAGTGTTTATGACCATCTATGAGTCTATGACTACAACAAAGTTCCGACATCCATATATGTCTGTAAAGGGTTGTCAAATAAAATAAAATACGAATTTATGTAAACAAACATTTAATTTAAATATATTGTTTGTGATAATCTTTCTATTTATATTGTATTCTTCTGGCGTGCTCCATAACCATCAGTGGGTCAGAGGAAGAACTGGGATTCGAATCCAAATATTCCGGCCTGTAAACTACTCAACAATATTAGGTTTCATAACCTATTGGCTCAAAATGAATGTTTACTATATTAAAATGACATTTTCTAGCTGGCTACGCCCATGACCCTAGTGTTGCAAGCATTAATAAACTACTACTCAAGATGAGGCTGGCCATAACGATATGCTGATCATCATATTCATCCATGTTAAAACTTTTTATTATTGTTAATCTTAAAGAAGTTTCATTACTCATTCTTTATTTCTTTCATTCGAAAAAACACTTCGCTATTCTTATTATAGTGCAACAATCTTACCGACCTTTTGACCTTGGTTGTTTGTGAGTGTGAGAAAGGGGTATCTGAAGAGACAGAGCAATAATCATTTACGTTGCAAGTGTTGACAGGGGTAACTGAAGGGAAATAACAATAAACATTTATGTTGCAAGTGTTGCAACAGGGTACAGACAGGAGTATCTGGAGGGACAGATCAATCAAAATATACGTTGCAAGTGTTGCAACGGTATACAGACAGGGGTAACTGAAGAGACAGATCAATAAAAATGTACGCTATAAAGTTCGAACGGTGCACAGACAGGGGTAACTGAAGAGACAGAGCAATAATCATTTACGTTGCAAGTGTGGACAGGGGTAACTGAAGGGAAATAACAATAAACATTTATGTTGCAAGTGTTGCAACGGTGTACAGACAGGGGTAACTGAAGAGACGGATCAATAAACATTTACGTTGCAAGGTTGGAACGGTGCACAGAAGGGGGTAACTGGAGGGACAGAGCAATAAACATTTACGTTATAAGTGTTGACAGAGGTAACTGAAGGGACAGATCAATAAACATTTACGTTGCAAGGTTGGAACGGTGCACGGAGAGGGGTAACAGGAGGGACAAGGCAATAAACATTTACGTTACAAGTGTTGCAACGGTGCACAAGCAGGAATAACTGGAGGGACAGAGCAAATACCCCATTTAACTAAGGATTTCTCTAAGAATTCCATGATGGAGTTCTCCCGATACTAAGTTGATCAATATATTTTTGGAAAAGTAATATAACATCAGGAAAGGCATAAGTACATCAATTGTAATTTTTTTAATGTAATCATCTTCTATTCTAGTAACCTTAAATAACGTTGTGGAAGTCGCTGAACTCCTTTTGAAAAAAGGCTTAATCCTGGGTATAGGAAAAAGTCCGTCAAAATGTTATACCACGCATGGTACAAGGCACGTGCGAAGAATGTGGTGGGTACTGCATTAACTGAAACTCAGCCGTTCGAATGGCAACGCCTGCAACATCTGACCGGTGCAATGTCATAAAAGCATACCGGCACGCAATTTTTCGCGTTTAGTTTTTTTATTTATGTAGTCTGTTAATTTCCAACAGCGCCATCTATTAGTTTACAAGCACATCAGGAGCGTTACACTTTATGCGTTTCATACGGAAAGCAACGTGGCAGGATGTTACAACCGCTTTATGCGAAGCGCAGTAGGAGCACCGCTTTGCATGCGAAATTCCAGCATCAGCCTTTTACCCCAACCCCCTTGTAAGGTAGGCTTACGGTTGTACCCCCAATAGGAGGCCCTAAGGACTGTTTAGATACCCTAGGCACGCAAAAATTGACTCTGGTGACGATATTACCAAGACGCTCACTCTCAGCGCCGACGAACACAGCTTATACGATTTATTCTTAGGGTTCCGTACCCAAAGAGTACCAACGAAGCCTTCTTACTAAACCTACGCTGCCAGTTTGTCCGTCTGTCTGACCTTTAGAGGGTTCTATCTTTTAAATCGAAGTACGCTTCTAGCCTAAAATTTGCACAGAATATGTGTTATTGTGGCGGATTTTCTAACAAATAATATATAAATAAATGTTTTTGCTTATCGGCAAAAATGTACTTATGCATACAAGCTTAAGACTTAAAACAATTATAGTGTAAGCACAATTTTAAAGCAACAAATAATTAAAAGTGATGGTGGGCTTATGCTATCTATGGTGGTACGGAACCCTCGGTGCGCGAGTCTGACTCTTTTAGGCCGGTTTTTTTAAGATAAACATAACATACCTACACTATGAATTATTAATGTATTTATTTGTTAAAAACATATCCGGGTATCTCTTAAGAGATGAAGGTCGAGCATAAAATTATGGCTAAGCTGTGACTTTGCTAACCCTGAGTGACGTAAGGACCTTGCCCCTGGTGTCACTAGTGCTATACTGTGTCACCTTGACAAAGAACAATGCTCAAAAGTATTGTAGCACTGTAGCAAGTAACTTGATCGAAGGACCTTACCTAGCTCATCATTTCTTTACATTACAGCAAATCTCTAATGTAAATAAGAAAAAAGTTATGTCAACAAAAAGTTACCCAGAAATCACATAGTTACTAATTAGCTATTATTTTCAATTCGATACGTTCGATCCGATTGCAATTCGTTCAATATACGTTGGGCGAGTTAAGACCCGACGACAACGGTGATCTATCAGCGACAAGGATGGAATGATATGTGACGAACGCGCTCCTGGCCCGGAACAGCACAAGAGGCACAACCACAGGTACCAAGTGGTGTGGCGGGGTGGAATGAGGGAGGCTTTTTACCTTACTATACCTATCAAGTTTCCCTTATTTCTTAGATTATTACCTTTAGAACTACCTTGAGCGTATTTTATCCTATCCTTGGTATTTTATAAACCACCATGGACTTGATACTGGATTTCGATTTTGTGCCCAACGATTGGACTAAGTAACATTGGATTGATTTTGACAACTACGGACTTGGTAACAGGTTTTTTGTGTGCCTATTGGTTGGATTGGACAGGTGGTCTAAACCGATTCCCTGTTTCCTGAAACAGACGAGGATATTATTTGATTTAGTTTGGGTGCATAGCATTTAAAATTGACAGTTCCGTATATCAGCGAACATTGACGTGGTGATATCGAAACAAGTCAAATAGACGACTAAACTGCATTCAGGCGTATTACTTCTCATGTTTACCGGTTGAATCATGCGCATATGTCTTGAACATCATTTGGTTCTTCAGTATTGGTAAACATATAGATAATTTCGTTGGACCAGCAAAATACTCAGTAATACTTTTGTTTTTTACAATAACTATAGTAAAATAAAACATTTTTTTTAAATGTGTTTTTATGTCAAATTCTTAAAATATAGTTAGGTGTTTTTATTTGAAACTCATAAAAAAGAATGATACGTTAAGTTCACAAAAAAAACACAAGTTAGAATTGAACAATTAGTTCACTTACTTATTCATATCATTGAAGAATATTATATTTTTCTACCTGGCCCGGCGACTGTAGCCCCTATATGACTTTTGTAATAGTAATAATATAGTAACTTTTTATGGTATTAGAATTTATCATTGGAATTGCTAAAACAGTTTGAACACGTCCTATATACATTTTTGCCGACTTGAACATCTGAAGTCGTTACATACTTGTGACATTTTATGCGTTTTTTCATGTAGCAATAACTTTTTTTCTATTCACATTACAGTTTTACTGCCTTATAATCCAATACTGATATATTTAAGAGCTTTCAATTGAAGTAGGTATTAAAGTGCTACAGCCTGGGGACGGGGTCCATACATTTTTGGGCATTGTTCTTTGCTTGTTTGCAAAGTGTATATTTTGTATATTTTTTTAGGAAGTACCTAAATTTTTTGTTAAATGAATATATCAATTATGATTTTCTGTGAAACCCACTTTCTTAATTTAATGAAACATATGTTTTAAAAAATAATTACACATTATGTATCATGTTCCAGCCACTGGTTAACATGTTTTACTGTCCCCAACATTATGTATGATGTTCCAGCCACAGGTTAACATGTTTTACTGTCCGCAACATTATGTAAGATGTTCCAGCCACAGGTTAAGATGTTTTACTGTCCCCAACATTATGTATGATGTTCCAGCCGCAGGTTAAGATGTTTTACTGTCCCCAACATTATGTATGATGTTCCAGCCACAGGTTAATATGTTTTATTGTCCCCAACATTATGTATGATGTTCCAGCCGCAGGTTAAGATGTTTTACTGTCCCCAACATTATGTATGATGTTCCAGCCACTGGTTAACAGGTTTAACTGTCCCCCACATTATGAATGATGGCCCAGCCACTTGTTAACTGATTTTACTATCCCCTACATTATATATGATGTTCCAGCCACTGGTTAACATGTTTTACTGTCCACCAGTGGTTAACTGGTGCCCCCACATTATCTGTGATGTTCCTAGCCACTGGTTTACAGGTTTTACTGTCCTGGGGACATTATGCATGATGTTCTAGCCACTGATTAACTGGTTTTACTGTCCCCCACATTATGTATGATGTTTCCAGTCTCAATTAACTGGTTTTGGACACTTAATTTTATGAAACATAAACGTGTTAAAAAATAATAAGAAAACTATGTAATAAAAAATAATTTTATTCATTGACTCGAATGCTGTATGTAGTTATTTTACATTACCTAATAGCTTATTTAAAATCGTGCTGCATTTGACAAATTTATACATAAAATAAAAATTAATGCTTCTAATATCTGTGTCGACATTAACAAAGACATTTTAAATAACAGACAATTGCATACAAAAAATATATAAATGATTACATTTTTTGCAAAACTGGTTTGCTATTGTTGGCATCATTCTACACACGGAAATTTTAATAGAATGCTAAGTAAGGTAGTTATCATAGATAAATATATATATTTAAAATATAAAATATTAATTCTAATAATTAATTAATGTTTTTTTACAACTTTTATGACTAGGTAGGTACATTATTTGTAAGTAAATTGAAACAATAATGTTTTGTATTATTTCATGTGAACAAAATTATTTTATAAAATGTTGCTAACAATAAAATCTGTATTTTCAATAATCCATCAAAATAAAATTATTGTGCAAGCAATAAAGAAAGACACTTTAGTCCTGAAGCACTGTTGCGGCGAAAGGCTAAATCCTGGGAGGCACGACTAAAGTGGTTGGTGAAAAGAGGTGTCCCCACATTATGTTGACGATGTGTGTCCAGCTACTTGTTACCCCCTTCTGTAAATTAATTCCGTGAAGATATACCTATGTCAATTTAATTTTAAACATTTATTGGAAAATTATGGGAATATACTATTCGTTTAGAAGTATCAATTTAATAAACGATTTGCGTTGACAGTATTCTCATGTAAATAAAACTATTTGAATTATAAAAAAAAAAATACCAAAAACTGACCGAGATATGGACAATCAAAGTTTTTGGTAAAATGCCTGACCCGCAAAACTGGCGAAACGGATGACCTTCCCTTGGCTGTTGTCACAGCGCCTAAGACCCGCCGCGCGTATAAGCATTTTACATAGAGTTTCAGCTCGCAGTGTGCATATTGAATACATTATTTCTATTTCCATAATAATCCAATAGTGTAAGTTTTAAGTGGTGCTTAACGTTATAAGTAAAGAATATTTATTTTGTAATTTAGCTATTTATGCAACTGTTATGAAATGAGGATAATTTTAACATGTTGCGAGAACAAAAATACCTTTAAAAAATTTTAGGCAGTTGTGTACAAGATTTTATCTACAACTGATTAAATAAAACATATTGAGGAAAATAAGCATATTAATAAAAAAAAAAAGGAAAACAAATGTTTTTGGCACATTGCTCAATTTTCTCCACTTATAAAAATTTACTAGCTTGTTTTTATATAAATACCTGATTTTTAAGGGAAGCAGATTATAAATTACTATAATAGCTCTTTGTAATGTTTGGAGGTGTATATTCCGTTCTATGTCGTTATCTGATTTGTTAATTTTAATAATGAAACGAAACCAAAACATTTTGCGTGAACGTGTATGTGCGTGTATGTGCGTGTATGTGCGTGTATGTGCGTATATGTGCGTGTATGTGCGTGTATGTGCGTGTATGTGCGTGTATGTGCGTGTATGTGCGTGTATGTGCGTGAATGTATATGTTTTTGTTAAGCGCCTTTTGCCGCGCACTAAACTACCTATAGTAGGTATTTCAACGGAGGCCAAAGCAAGTGGTTAACAAAAAGATCTTGTCAATATAGGTGTAGTCAATCACATTTCAATCATCAGTAGGTATACTTTCATGTAATATAATCCGATTTCTTACCCCAGGAGACCAAGTATCTATCTTTTGAAGATTAACCTAATTCAAAAAGAGGGTATAGCGTAGAAAATCTAAGTATTACCTATTGGGTAGGTATCGAAATAAATATTTACGTCAAAATGGTCTTCACAGCGATATCCTCTTGTTTTTGTTGAGAGCTCATTTATTCTCATGAGTCTGACTCATTTTTTTCTAACATTTAGGTCTTTAGGCACTATTATGCGACTAGATTAGTGCGCGCACCTATAGCAGTTTGCTCTGTAACTACGCGGTCTCAAGCGCTGTGACGTCATTTTACTTCGCGCAACTAGCGTCACGTAAGAGCTAGAGCACGTTTCTGCTCATGCACTAAAAAAGCGAACTTTAAACTGCTTTAACTTTGACAGTTTTTATAGTATGATAATGTAATTTGCATCAAAATTTAAGTTTTGAAAAAATCTATTTATATAAAAAAATAGGTGAAATAGTCAATTTTGTAATGAGACTGATTTCGCCTTTTTGCGGTTAATTGCGAGAATATATTTTATTCTATAAATTAATCTTTTTTACTAGGGCTACTTCGTAAAAGCCAAAACAGATGTACATAGAATTAAAAAAATAAATTCAGGTAATTTTTTGTTATAACAGATATATAAATATATATTTGTATAGTGTTGTTTATGCATTTAAGTATCAAATTTAGTAAGAGAAGCTGAAGTATTATCGACTTAAGATTATTTGAAACTTAGCTAAGTAATTAGAAAAAATCTTTGCTTTAATAATCTATTTACATTGTTGCATTGCTCCGAATCTAAAGTACAATAAAAATATTTAATCGTATTTAGTAATTATTATTTTAAACCCCTTTATAATAAAAATATTTAATTATCAGTTAATCAAGGCTCAAAAAAAGTTATCATCTGTCCTTTATACAGTCTAAGAACATCTGAATAGGTCAGCAATAACTTTAGGCTTCGACTACTATAATATTTTTTAACTAATATAATGAATTAAACCTACGTTTATTACAATATTTTTAAAAGCGTCTCGACTTCATGCCATCTATCACAACATATAAAGGCAATAATGACCATTGGACCTTTGGCTTGCAAAAATAAATGTATACATAGTCAAGGTACAAAACTATTTACATTTCACTAACTCCAAAGCCTAAATATTGATTTTATTCATACAGTCGACTATCAAAGACGTCTAGACAGAGGAATCGTAAGGTAACAAAACGGGAAAAAGCGCTCCCGAGTAGCCTATGCCTTCACATATTGTCATTTGGGAGCTGTTCAGCCAGCCAATACGTTGTTTGGTCACAGCGAAGTCGCAGCGTCATGAATGTCTTGACGTCAGAATTTTTTTAACATCAAAGGCGATGGCCGACTGTGTCAATAAAATCAATGTTGAGGCTATGCTAAATCTATAAATTAGGGTTGTCACATCTTCTACTTTACTTTTTGGAGGACTATCAAGTTTTTAAAACCTACTATTAGTAAGAACCTGTATTGAAATCTTATGTAAAAGAACCGTTTATACTGTTTACAGCAAATTTTAAATTTCATTATTTAAAACAAATTGTAAATTTATAAGAAGCGCTAAAATTATGTAGGTATTTATTGAAGGCATGTTAAAAAAAAATTAAGTCTCACCAAATATTTCGGATATTTGGTAGATAAATTCCACAAACAAAATTAATGCTTAACACTTTAGTTTTTACTCTGGGACATGTCTAATAAAAAATAGTTCGGAACCAACTACCGCACACGCAGCTTTTCATTGTTTTTGTTGCTATTAAAGAAGATCTCAAATTTTGAAAACCTGATAAAA
Organism: Apoda limacodes; assembly: GCA_946406115.1. NCBI lineage: Eukaryota > Metazoa > Arthropoda > Insecta > Lepidoptera > Limacodidae > Apoda > Apoda limacodes. The sequence goes on from OX291559.1 coordinate 20,192,082, forward strand.
AAATATTTAACACCGTCGAAAACCCAAAAGAACTTAGTTTCATCAAAATCAAATAGTTTTTGCAAATCAACTATATTGAATTAAATAAAAATAGATTGATAACAAATTAAACGATTCGGTATATTAATTCTTAAGATACCCGATTACATAAAAACTCACCGACCTTCATACATACATATACACATTCCTATTATAGTTGCAATCAATTTCTCAGGTCTTAAAACATAAATTTGGTAATTTTCGGACACAAGAAGAGAAGATAACAAAAAAGTTAAAAAAGTAACTAATGCACATAATTTTTATTCCAGTCTATTAACTCTTTCAATATTTTTACAGTACCTACAAGGACGGTTTTTTGACTTTTTTTTGTTAAAGAAATGGTAGGTACCTACTAGCAATTTCATATATATCTTTACGTGTAAGTTTTTTATTCTTCCAAATAATTGTTTTTGTAGTGACATCCCTAAAGTTACAAATTATAAATTAGTTGCTTTGCTAGTGGCAGCCCTAAAAGAAACAAATAAAAACTTAAATGTAATGGACTTAACACGACATAATATAATAAAAATATGAGACCCTGCACACAAAACATACTTTTTTAATATATTTATACAAATGCATTAATGTAGAGTAATCACATAGGTACAATAATCTAACGTTATTACTTATCTTTACAAAATATTTAAAATTGGTCAATAAATTTATGACTAAAGCATTTTTTAAATTAAGTAGCTTGAAGATTTTCTCCAAGATTTCTTATAAAAAAATAAAGGTTTCCAAATTAAAAAATTAAAATTAGTGATATCAATTTAGGTTTGAGCAAATTCAGTGACGAGATAAATTAAGAAAGTAAATAAAAATATCGTGGTGATATTATTTTTGTCAAAAACATTGACTTAGGCAAATAATACTCTCTTTCTATACCTACTATTATTACCAACCTATTTTGTTTTTAATTGAATACGTTCATAAGCAACCTTTCTTTACTAATTTAAGCGCATTTATTAAAAAAGTGGACTTATAACAAAATTTTTATATCTTCTGATGACATTGGTAAAACTGTAAACAGTTAATAGCTCTTTTTATCAAAAGTCCATGCAGATGAAGTCGCGGGAAAATGCTAGTAATTGATATAACTGACAAGGCGCCCACATAATATCGCATGCGTTATTGCGATATCTGATTTTAGTACATTTTACGTAAGCTTGAACGCAAAAATCAGCCGATGAAAACGCAGCTGAATCTATATAAAGGACGCAGAACACTTAACGTCTCTGTGGGTGAGCCTTAAAAAGAAATTTATCTATCTCCAATTTAACACTAGCCCTTTTTAGGGTTCCGTACCCAAAGGGTAATTAGCGAAACACTATTACTAAGACTCCGCTGTCCGTCCGTCTGTCACCAGGCTGTATATCATCAAACTTGATAGTTAGACAGTTAAAATTTTCACAAAAGATGTTTTTCTGTTGCCACTATAAGAACAAATATTGAAAAACAGAATAAAATAAATATTTAAGGGGTCTCTCATACAACAAACGTGATTTTTTTGCTCGATATTGATAATGGCAACAGGTAGACGCTGAAAATATTCACAGAATAATAAATAATAAAATTAATAAAAAAAATATTTAAGGGGGGCTCCAATACAACAAACGTGATTTTTTTGACGTTTTTATAGATAATGGGACGGTATCCTTCGTGCGCGAGTCCGACTCGCACTTGGCCGATTTTTATAATAAAATGTAATTTATGTTAAATAATAAGTAGGAAGTTTTTAAATTTGTCGGCAACTATAACATTAATATTATTTTTTTAAGAAAAGGGGACCAGGTAGAGACCAGGTATTTTCTTTTTTTAAATTGTTGACTTATTTAATTGTTAAAATTCCCTTCCTTTTTACCCTTTTAATATTAATAAATATAAAAATATCTATAATCCTAAGTGCAATGCGTATAATACAGTAATTGCTTAAAAACCTCACTTTATGTCAAAATTGTTAAAATCTACACTTGTATATATATATATATATACAATAATATTCACAACTATAAAAAAATAATAAAAAACGAATTCGTCTTTAATCGAATAACTATAGCTGAAAATGTGTTTTAAAATGCATTAATGTTTTAACTACCTAATCTATATAATAAAATACCTAATTTAATTTGTCCTAGAGCTTGTTTGGCCTATTTACCAGTGTGATTTTAGAGGCAGCTGTTTCCGCACAGCTTAAATATTGTGACTTAGGTCTTTTAATAATCTATAACTATACAAAAAACTTTACACATATAACAATGTGGTTAAAAAGTAGAGATAGGCCAAAGTTGCACTATTATTATTATGAAAATGACGATAGTCAACCATCACAGAATCAGGATTAGATACAGAAGTCCGGCTTAGACACCTTAAGCGACGTTTCCATAATAATAAGTTAATCAAGCAATAAAATATTTTTCAACGATGGAGACAGGTTTTAAAAATCACCTTTGACTAAGTAATATATTTTTACAGATATGTGTCGTTTTAGTTTAGAATGCGTAGAATGTTGCTCTTAAACAGGCTGCATTAAAAGTTTAATCTAAAATAGTCGATAGGACAAACAAGCAGTAGAGCGACATACAATATTTGTATCTTGCTACACATTGGGTCATTTATTATTTTAATGAAATGTCAATTTGAAAGGTACTTAAAAGAAAACAAAGAGTGTAAAAGTGTTTGTTTTCTTAAACGAAGATAATAAACGATTTAAATATCTAAAGTAAGCAAATGGTTTATATCCGATCTCTTTCTGTTAAAGGAGTTTCGTAAAAACATTTCATCAAACACGACCTTAAAATTTTACTCAGATACCGATTAAAAGAATTTCCCTTAAGTGTAAATACAAATGAGGGTCGTAAGTGTACTTTAACTTATGCTGTGGCTCTAATAGTTTTAGTGCCAACAGCGGAACATCTGATGGCGACCCGAGCCGCCGTCCCGGCGTATCACCGCGCGCTCTTTACTTGCTTTCTCTCTTCCGCTTTATTCTCCTCTTTCTTCGTGACTACTTCTAGACTTTGGTCGCGAGATTCTTGCACTGACTCGAGGGCAACGTCGAACGAAGGTTGTTTGCTGCAAAACATAGTTTTCACTGTCATTTTGTTCATAATCGTATTAAGTCTAATTTGTTTAGTGTTATCAGAAAAGCATAACATTAAATACTGAGGCTCTGAATAGCTTGTAGATAGTAAATATTTGTAGCAATCTAATTACCTGTCAGTGAGATAGTTTCCAGGCGCAGAGAGCGATCGGCCGGATCTTGCTAGGCCGCCGCGCCGGGCAGCCGCACAGGCAGCGCCGGCGACAGGACCAGCTGCGGCCCGCTCCGTGCTGTCCCCGCGGGACCCACTGCCGCTCGTCCGAGACGAACTACCCTCGCGGCTTCGTAAGAACGGGTTCTATCAAAACACGTTAGCGCTTGTTTAATAAAGTGGGCAATGTTATTTGAACCTACGGCTCAGTGCTTATTTTATGAATATAAATACATAAAAATAGATTCGGTAACATAAGAAAACTAAACAAATAACTAATAATAATATCGGCTGCATACCTTGCTAATTAAATTTTAAGACTTTTTCATATTTTGCAGAGAAAAAATGCTGGGAGCGATTGAACGTGAAAGGCGGAAAGTGTTAAGTACAGTACAGCCTGAGAGAGTTTTATGTCCAGTCCTGGACTTGCAGTGAAATGTTGATGAAGATGATGACAGAGAAAAAGAAAAAAAGTGAATATTTGTAAAATTTGTTAATTCAACGAAATAAATTGTAAAGTCAACTAAATTCTGATTAAGGTTACTCATAATAATGTAATTTGATAACATAGTGCACGCGCACCGGGCCTATTGATTTAGGTAGGTAGGTCATCTAACTGCAAATGATTTGGCCCCAACATACACAAAATCTACGTGCGGTTCTGATTCATCTCCACCAACCAACTTCGGTGATATTAGGCCCGTCCAAAACAAAACTTCCCATCTAACTCCAATTCAAATCCTCATAAAAATCTTTGTCTGTGTATATATATTTTTAAATACCTGGTATAATTATGGAACCTAGATAATAGAGCCATCACGTCTAGGCTGTTAATCATAAATTACCTGGAAGCTGTGTTTCTTAAGCATGGTCTTGATGAGGATGAGGGTGGATAGATTGGGAATAGAAGTGACGACGCGCGCCATGTCTTCATCTGTCACCTCCACCAGTCGGCAGTTTTCTTGCTCTGAAGGCAGTGGTTCCTTACCACCATTAGTTAGCCACTCGTGTTCCTGTGCACCAGGAATTAGGATTGGAAAATAGTTCAAGTATAAATAATTTTCCTTTCACGAGTAATAAGGTTTTTTAGTGCTGGCCTAGCGCATTCTGAGGAGCGGGCGTTCAAGCACTAGCGTATAAGAAAGACTTTCAATACTAGTTTAATTCTATGAAAGAAAACATCGTACATAAATCTAGATACCGCTAAATAGATGTATGCAAAATCCTCAATTAGTACTGGGTCCTTGTGACAGAATATGGCAAATTGAATTCGCCCGAGGTGAATATAGGTCGGAGCCTGCAGTCAGTGTCGTATGAAGGCTGGAAACGTTTAACAAGATTATAAATACATGTTAACTATAGATACATGGAAAATAGAATAACCGTATTATGTGGGCAGGAGTGGGTATACTTCTCAAAATAAATCAAAAATCTGTGTTGATAAACCTGGTCAATAGTTAGATCCATGATTAACGCAAAAGGTTACTATATAGTGAATACTAACCTTGGATGGCAGTCGCCCAAGGGTTTCGATTTCACCTTGTGTCCTGAGTGGCGGATGTTCAAACCCAGCGTGTACCAATGAGTCTTTATCTTAATTACCCAAGGACATTGATATTCACACCCTTAGCTTTTGATGAAGGAAAACATCGTAAGGAAAGCTGTATACGTCACAAAAAAAGACTTATGTGAAGTCCCGCGTGCGGACAACGCAAATCACCCTCGCCAAGGGGAAGGCCGTGCTCCAACAGTGGGGGCGTATGAGGCTGATGAGACTAACCTTGATTTCTTTCATAGTGGCTCTCGTCAGTGGGTTCTTATCTAGCATCTTGGTGAGAAAGTGCTGAAGCGTCCGGGAGAGAGGGGGGCGCGTGGGGAAGGTCAGCGGTTCAGAAAGTATGTGCCTTTGAAGTTCGGCCACTGAACTCCCATACCACGGCACTCGTCCAGTCACCATTGAGAACAGCGTCACGCCAAGAGACCAAATATCTGCAGCCTGGACAATCAAACAGCTTATGTAGTAATGAAAGACGTAAAATTGTTGGTACTTACAATGAGTTCTACCATATATACTATTCTCAGATTAGCAGAAGCTTTGAGGTTTTTTTTTTATACCACTAAGATGGCAAACAAGCCTACGGTCCGCCTCATGGTAGGCGGTCACCTTAGCCTAACGACGCTTGCAACACCAGGGAGTCTAAAACTTTAGTTAAAAATTCATATGGGATACGTAGAAAAACGTAACCAGTCGAGTAACCAGTCGCTGGATACACACCTACCTACATCATAATGTGGGGAAATTACCATTATATATTACATACCATAATACCATTTTTCACCAACCACTTATAACAGATAAAGATCCTGTTCTTTTTTTAGCTTTAAGAAGATGGACCAGGGATACAAAAACCCTAATAGTTTTTCGACACCCTGGCATACTGTAATGGTCGTTTTCATACATTTAAATAACGAACCCTAAAAAGAGAATTGACTAATGACTCCTATTGTCAGTCAATATTTTAGGTTCTGAAAACTGCACGAAAAGATGCTACTAAAATATAAATTAAATAAAATAAGTTGATTGTTGTGAATAAATAGGTTTACATAAACATTTTGGTGACCTGGAACCTAAACTAGGGAAACCTGTGCCTTAGGAACCAGGGACCTTCCTTCTTGCCTATTAAATAATACAATAAAATTAAGAGATAAAAAAACAGTAAAAAAACCAACAACAATTGTTTACAAAATCTGCAATTTGCTTACATATATGCTTACTAGGTCAGAAAACCCATTTGTTTAAGGAGACTGTGGGTCTCCAGGTCGGGTTTTTCGCTCTGGAAAAACACCTACTTCAATAAAAAATCTGATGACCTCTTAACTGCTGCAGGACGTCTGGTGCGTTTGCAGTCGAAGCGGATCTTATCTTACCGCCTGCTTACCGCACGCTCTTGCGTTGCAAGGTTTCCGAGATTGTGCTGAATCCACTCCAGATCCTCGGCACAGCCTCCACTGATCGCTGATATCTCGGGGCAAGTTGCAGCTACTACACAGAGCATCGCAGCAACCGCGCTCAAAGACGTTGACTCGGCGGGTCGATAGTGTTCACCGCTACCGACTATTACATACTACGTCTGCGCTCGTAGGCTCTTTAACTTGACCTGGTATCTCGCCAGAAACTCGAGGTACATTGCATGCTACTTGTTAGAATATTGTGCTTCTAGAGAGTTTCTTTCGCCGTTTCTTCTCGTTAGAACGCCACTTTGTTAAATTTTCAATTATGTGTGGATATGCAATACAGATAAAACGATCTATTTGTATTTGATTTCGAAACGGTAGTAGTTTAGAGACATTTCATATCAATTTTTAAAACTTACTTCAGACGTTTATTTATTTATATGCTCTCTTTCTTGTTAGCTTGGTAGGGAAAGATTGTAATAGATTTTATCTATTATTCTTTATTTTCAGGGCTAGGAATCACCTTAATAAATAACTTGTTGAGTAAGCTTGAATGAGTGTATTATAACTGAACCTTGTCCTTGCGAACCTTTGTTTCTTTTCAGAGAAACTTCCTACCGCGAACGCTTAAGTTTTGGAATGAGCTCCCTTCCAAGCTTTTCTCCAAGGACTACAGTATGGAGTTCTTCAAGAAAGAAGTTATTAGATTTCTGAAGGGTCGGCAACGCGCGAGTGATACCCCTGGTGTTGCAAGCGTCCATAGGCTACGGTGACCGCTTACTATCAGGCGGACCGTAACCTTGTTTGCCACCTTAGTGGTATAAAAAAAAAGTAGCTAGCAGGTGCAGAGTGATCTGCTATACCTCTAAGTGTTTCACACTTAAGTCCTGCGTCTCAGGTGGTGAGACCATCGCTGCAACTGTGGTTTAATGCAGTGTATCTGCACTAAGGTTATAGATGTCCCATAAATTGTAAATGAACAGGTTTAGAGTAATAAGCGGTACGACGAAAGACTAGGGACGAAATAATATACTACAAAGGTAGGGCAAAGCATTACTAGAATAGTAATCAATGCTGTGCAGAAGCCGGTATGTCCTGAAAATACTTGGATCACCAGATACTGTTAATTGGATTAAAATATTTGAATAAATAAATTTTAAATGGAAAATTAGAAAAACAGTTAAGCCATCACCTCTCCATCGTATCTGTCTGCTGGGCCTGCGGCTTCAGGGGCTCTGAAAGCTGGAGTCCCAACGAGACCAGACAGTCTCCCAGCCCCAGCTAATTCCCCACAGGCACCTAGGTCAGCTACTTGCACACGACCATCCCCCAGCAAAAGGTTGGCCGGTTTGATATCACGATGCGCGATTCTTTGGTAGTGCACTGTTGACATAATGACTTACAACATATATGACATAGTAGTACAACACTGTCCAGAAGTGCTTTCAATAATTTCCAATGAATTATTATTGAAACCGTACAACATAGTGAGAACTATTATGGAGCAAAAGCTACATACTTATTGAGTATTCTTTAGTCCCCCTTTATCTAAACAGAGAATATCAATATCTTTACTTTTTGTACGACAGAGAGCTTCATTTTTCTACTAATATACTGCTACAAATACCTACACATATCTTCCCGGAATCAGTTCAAGAATTCTAATCAGTCAATTGACTTTTTGCATTCTGCATTCACTTTTTGAAATCTTTTATGCAGTATTATTAATTGCATATGTATTTATATATGTATATATCTATACCTGTCTATATATTAATCTATTAATACTATTGTATGATTTGTTTATATATGTTCATGTAATGTATGTATACTACAACAATTTTAATCGTTCAAATTTAAACACCCAAGGGTCGGCTGGTAGATAATGCCTATGGCATAAGGTCCACCTATTGAGATTTCATTGAAATAAAGTGTTTATAAATAAAATAAAATACACCTAACTTAGTCTTATATTATTATTACTCATCATGAATCATGCATCATGTGTAAGATTTTTAAAGAACTATCAGCTACGTTTTCTAGTTAATTAGTTATGAGTTAAAAATTAGTACCTGGGGACCGAGCTTTGCTCGTTTTTTTATCAACGCCATCTATTGTCAAGTAGCTTTAGTGTTGCTGTGTCGGTAAAAATAATAGTATTACTACTTGCCAATAGATGTCAGGAAGAGTCATATTTTCCATTTTATCATTGCCAGAAAATATAGATAAAATGACGTTTTCTAGAAATTAGATCTAGCTAGATCGATTCTTCGCCCACGAAACTCTCTGCATACTAATTTTCATGAAAATCATTGGAGCCGTTTCGAAGATTCAGATTGTAAATAAATATATACATATATACAAGAATTGCTCCTTTAAAGGTATTAGATTCATCAAAACTGTATAACACAATACATTTAATCTCTTGTGGAACAACTTGGTTAAAAAAAGGATGCGACCAATTAGTACTTACAATATTCTATTCCTAATAAAGCGTCTCTGAAATACTTTCTTGCGAGATCTTCTTTAAGAGGGTTCTCACTAGGAATGTCTATCACAGGACCGCCTTCTAACAACTGGAACACTAAATATAATTGGTCTTCTGCTGGATCATCTAATACCTGTTAACAAACACGATGAAATATTGAATTTATATAAAAGATTTACCAATAAAACAGTCAAAATTCAAAAAAAAAAAAATATCGCTGAGGCTGAGAATATCTAAAAAAAATTACTATATATAATATTTTTTTTTTATATGTATGAAAAATAGTATCTAAGTTAATCATTGACTCCGAAAATGACAAAGCTACAGATATACAGGCTGCTGTCATCGATATCCGTAGTTATGGTTCGTTTAAAAAAAACAGTTTTATAGAGAGACTGTCAATTAAAAGCTTTACACTTACCTCAACTAACTTAACAACATTAGGATGGTCCAGTTTCTTGAGCACAGCTATTTCCCTGTAGACCCTTTGCAGAGGATCGGGCGGGGGTCCAGGTCCTGGTCTTCGGGGAGGTGCCCGTCCAAACAAGCCAGCCCGCCGCATCAGTTTGCGTTTCGACAGAATCTTCATTGCCTGTTTAAAGATGATACGTAATAGCGACATTATAATATAGTCCAACAGTCAATCATCCAACCTTTTCCTGTAGTGAAGTTCTCTGTGAGAGTTTGATGACATTAGGTCTTGTTGGCATGTCATCGCTCGCTCTTGGACTTGTTGGAATGTTGGACGATTGTGTAAAGAATCTGTTTGTGATCGGTCGAGACTTTGGAATGTTTGAAGTGTTCGATTGTTAGACGAACGTGCCGCTATAAGAGTTATTTATAAGATAATCACTTAACTTTAACATGTCTTACATACTGATACTCACATAATGTGTGTCATCTTCTTCACTGTACGCTAGTTTAACGATACCATATGATCCCTGAAACAAAAAGTCTAATTTGTAGTTCTCTTTAGCACTTAATTTTTTGTAAAAACCATTACAATCCTTATCTCCGAAGGGGTGGTCCAAGATACGCGTCAACTGTTGGGGCGAACAGTGAATAAAAACTATAAATTTCACTGATAGTATTTAGTTCTAAATATGATATGAAGTGAGCTATCTTTCACAAAATTTCTAATCTTTTGATTGTCATCGGTACTCGAACTTCGAACCCAAGACCTTCGACTCGGCAGTCCTACAGACTACCACTGAGACACTTTGGTCAACAAGTTTTTTAAGTAGTAAAGTGAATTTATGTAATAAAATAAAGAGCAAAATTCAGATTCAAGTATAATTTTAAGTATTCTAAGATGTGCAACACCATAAACACAGAAGAATTTATTTTTTTGAATTTTCACCGTTTAAGCCACGTTGTCCCAATCAAAGTAAAGGTATAATCGGCCTGAACGCACTTCGCAATCGGTCTACTCGGAAACTACATGTAGGTATCATAGTAACTTTACCGCACTTTAACGACTGTGACCGATTTAAAATTACCAGAGGTGTTCCGTTGCCATGATTACGCTACGAAGGATCTTCTTTTCCTTACCCCTATGAGCGTCGGGCGAAAGCGATGGCGAAGCGAGCCAACTGCGGATTTGTACAATCCTTCACATAAAATATCTTTTTAACGTATTCAGATTTCCTCAAGATGCTTTCCTCCGAAAAAATTTCTCAGAACGCGAGGCTTACACCAAAACCACTAGGCCACCATCAGTGTAATCAGCAAATAAGTTTCCAAATAGGTTTTATAAGAAAAAAATGTAAAATATTAAAAAGAACTTAGAATAAACTGAGTTATTAGTTATGCATGACTTCTTTATGGTTCAAACTTATATTCTAAGCTACGTTTCAATTAACTTTTAATCTCTACCGCGCAGCCGCGTCAGGATGAGCCGATGCTGCCGAGTGATTATAGTTAATTTTTACCATTTTCGGAAGGAGAATTTGATTGTTCACACTGACAGGAGTGCTTTCTAACCGTATCTATAGGAGCGAAAATAATTCAACTTGCGAGTTGGAACATTTCCCTGAGCCGGGCGATCCAAAACCAATTTTTAAATTGCACGTTGCGTTTCGAACTTAGCCCCAGTAGTTTTGTCTATTATTATTTTTGCTACACGAGAATAAGAATGAGAGATGATGTAACATATTTTACAACCGTTACTGGAGCCTATTTAACTATCTCTTACTCTGCAAACCTTCACTCTTCATTCTCTATAACTAATAAGGTGCAAAGTAAAGAGTTGGCAACTAATTCTTACTTTTAAATCTTTAAAAGATAAGAAGTGGAGTTATTTAAAGATACCTGTCCAATCGGTTCGAGCAACCTGTACTGGTTGAGCTGAACGTAGCCTGAAGCTTGGGCAAGGCTGACGCGTCGGCACTCCCTCGGGACTCTTCGTGGTCGTGGTGATGTGTGACCACACTCCGCGGACTTGGCAGCGTGTGACCGAAGAAGTGCTGATCTGTCGCCACTCGCGGGATACGTTGAAAGCCTGTGGAAAACATTTTGTTAATATCTTTTCAAAAGTTAATAATGCTAAAGTTGCCGTTGAAATCCTACACCGATAACAGAATTTAGGGCGGATGGAACCGCAGGCAAAAGCTACTTATAGACAAATAGAAAATCAGAAATAAGTTGATGATATCAATATTCTTAATGTCCAGAGTCTGCAAATTTTGGTGTCGTTTACCATGAAGATGAGGTCATGCAATTCCTTTAAATTCATTATAATTTTTATGTTAAATTGCTTTCAATTTAGTATAAAGTTGCCATGTTTGATACCTATTTTCTACACTTTCGATTATGCCGCTTTTTCTACTGCTAGCATTAGTTAAGGTAACTTTGATACTTCTACATATTTCAAAGAACAAACTGACTAACTGACTGATTGCGTAAATATATATTAACGCACAGCCGAAACTACAGGATCTAGACTTCAAACTTTGTATAAAGTTCTAAGCCAGCACTTGGAAAGGGTTTCGCAAAATTCATCCCCTAAAGGGGTAAAAAGGAGGTTAAAGTTTGTAAGGAAAAGTCCACGCGGAAAAAGTCGCAGGATAGCTAGTTATTAAGATAAATATTGGTCTTGCAAATACGACAGTTGATATATGGCTTTGAAGTATTTGTTATGTTAATTTTATAAATCAAAATGTTGGACTAAATGCCTTTAAAATTTATTTGCCTTGAAATGTTCCAGAAACATGACAGCAAAGTTTAAGAAAGATATTATGTACATATTACAATAGCACTACCTAAGCTTTTAACTTTATTACTTTGGAAAATTACTCCAGAAAACTCTTCAAAATGCAAAATTACCACTTTAAAATTACAAAGTAGATACACTACGTTCTTGGAATAAGTAGAAAGGTAGTAAGTAACTTTGTCGTGGCTCGTGACATCCATTTCGTTGCTCACTCTCGCTAGGATTGCCGATAAACTTGCCGGGGGCTTACTTTATGGGGCACTTTATTTGTGAGGTCGGATGACGTTCATGGGCCATAACTACTGGATACGATGTACTAGTGAGTTAGATATTGTTAGTAAGGTTGGTGAAATTTAATCTCAAATCGAAAACTGATCTAATATTATGTTTCGACTAGAATTACTATGTATGGCGGATTTTAAATAAATGTAAAACATTTACAATATGTTTAATGTATGTATAAAATCACGGTTTTGATCTTCAAAAGGGGTAACCAGTGATTGGATAAACACACACACATTAACTTCATAACGTGGGAGACACCCGCTTTTACCAAACACTATAGTCCTGCGTGACAGGCGGCCCACTGTTTTTGGTACAGTGTATTTGGGCTAAAGTCACTTTTTAGGGAAATGTCCAAGGTAACCAGGTTTAGGGTAAGTAATAAAAAATAGTTCGGTAGCAAGTACCGCACAAGCAACTTCACTTGAGAAAAAAAAGCTAACAAACATACATACACATACGCACCTACCCTCACAAACACACAAACACACAAACACACACACACACTCTCTCACACACACACACACATATTCACATACACACACATACATACAAACACACACACACACACACAACACACACACACACACATTCACATACACACACATATAAACACACACACACAGACATCACTCTAAAAATGATGGCAAACTGAATAGTTTGAAGAAGAAGAATTCAAAACGTAAAGAAAACGCAAATTTAGAGATTTCGATTTTCAGACCTTTTATATTAACTTCCCTCAAGAGATGATAAAAGTTGAAATATTAGTCATAAATTGGGAGAAATATTAGAAAAAAATGGTTGCAATATTAGGGACGGAATAAAAGAGTGTCTTCGCCAATTCTTGAAGAACTATATAAGCTGCACCAGGATTGTCCATGGGTTTTAAGTCATTTAGAGAGTTAAGTCTTTTTAAACGGTCTTAAAAACCGGTACCCTTGTAGGATTCAAGTTACTAAAACAACGTTTTAAAAAAAATACGGCTATTTATGCCACATACACCTTGAATGAATGGAACACTTGGAATAAAGCTACCATTGACCTAGAATTATGAATTTTGGAAAAAAGGAAGGTGTCACATTACTAGTTTGGATTTTCAATAAAAAAAAATCACACAAACAATTTACCTGTCTATTAAATATCTGCCTGTCACTTCAAAATCCCATTTATCAAGAACACATTGACGTAAAAAGTTGAATTAAAAACAAAATATTTAATTTGACGGTTTTTTAAAACTGTAGTTAAGAAAAGCTGCCAAGTTCTAATTCAAAACGTGTAGGTGTTCCATTTGTTCAGCTTGTGGCCTAGTAGGTTTCTGACTTGGCTTAAAGACTGCTATCATTATAATTAGACAACAGCTTGGACCTACGATTCAAGGAATAGTGGGTTCAAGGTTCTCCTTTGAAATTTTGCGTCACTATAGTTGTAAAATAATCGTCATAAAACGTTTTAAACCAAAAATCAGTGGTTTAAAACCTCAAATAACCTTAAACGGTTGAATACTCGACTGCAAATCAAAAGTGAATGATGTGTTTTACAGATAAAATAAGAAGTAATAAAAAAATTACCGACCTGTCTCCATCTGTCTGTTGCCAGTGGTTGTGGTTGACATGCTCTTTGCTGACTTCCCCACCCACGTCTACGGCTGTGTGTCTGTAAACAAAGCATATTACTACGTAAGCGTTATGAAGATATTAAACTCGACATTGCCTGTCTTTACACACTCATATAGTCACTAACTGCCTGTCGTCGTTACTCATTCCTATAATAAAAAAAATGTTACTTCGTATATACTTAAGTGTTAGGAATCATACTAATGCAGCAACTAATTTGAGGTTATTCATCCATCTGGAGATTGCGCAGCCGACCATTCTTTTTCTAACGGAGACGCAGATATATTGCCCGGCCGATGTATCACACCTTCAATATCCCGGCTACAAACTCGAGCACAATTTTGTGAGTCGTGCCGGTGTATGTATGTTCGTCTGGGAGGATATCTGCTGTTGCCGCCTTCATAGCCTTCAAGACAGGGACCTGTTGATATTGTGGGTGCGCGTAGATCACGGCGGACACACTCGTATCTATGCGTGCCTATACAGGTCTCATAGCGGTGACGGACGTAGCTCGACTCTTCACGCACCTGAGTTTGACGACTGACAAATTTCTAAAGCAATATCCCACTGCAGAACTAGTTATTTTGGGAGACTTCAACACCCATCATAGTGAGTGGTTCAGTTCTCGAACCAATAACTACGCAGGGCTATTTGCTCTGACCTTTGGATTCTCTCAGCTGATACTTTCTCCAACGAGAATACCAGATAAAGAGGACCATACGAGCTCCTTACTGGACCTACTGCTAATTACACGTCCAGACGGATATCTCATCTCGCCTTTAGGCTCCTCGGACTACTGTCTCAATCGGACTCAAGTGTTATGCACACAACCCGATCCATCTGGGCCAGCTAATTGGCGTCGTGTGTGGCATTATAAGTCGGCAGACTGGGATGATTGCGAGAATTTTGCGCATTGTACCCGTGGAGGCAGATCTGCTTTAGCTTAGAAGATCCTGACGTCTGCGCAGCCGCAGTCACTGAGACAATCCTCGCTGGTATGGAATGGTATATTCCTAACCCTCTAGTAGCTGCCGGCCTTAAAAAACGACCGACCGTGGTTTAATAGGCCTTGCAGAGAAGCTAAAATTCTTAAGAAAACTGCATTTGAGGTTTAGACCACGGCTTGTTTCTGAGGTAAAACGCAAATTAAATTCTGCCTCCAGGTTCATTAAAACAGCAACTGCCGCAGCAAAATTACAATTCATCGGCAAAATAGGTGGGTGGCTTGCGAGCTATCCTTCTGGGAGTCATGCTTTCTGGTCGCTTGCCAAAGCTGCCGAATTGAACTTTTGCCAGTCGTCGTTACCACGGCGAAAGACCGATGGTGACTTGGCCCATAGTGCTAAAGAGAAAACCGATCTACTGGGCAGTCTCTTTGCCTCAAACTCGAATATGAACGATGAAGTCGCTGTACCACCTACTATACCGTGGTGCGGAAAGACCATGCTGGAAATCTCCATAACACAGCGGGAGGTTCGGCAGGCGTTGCTTTCTCTAGACGTTTATAAGTCGAGTGAGCCAGACGGTATACCAGAAGTGGTGCTCCTGAGTTATATCCTATACTCACGCGCCTCTTCGCGCTTTCCTACCACACTAGGCAATTTCCGTCGTCATGGAAGACTGCGAATGTGCACCCCAATAAGGGCGATAGATCAGATCCATCGAATTACAGGCCTATCGCTATTACCTCTCTCCTCTCCAAGGTGATGGAGCGTGTGATCAACACACAGCTTATAAGATACCTAGAAGAACACGACCTGATCAGTTACCGTCAATATAGCTTTCGCCACGGTCGCTCGACTGGTGACCTTCTAGTATACCTCACACACCGATGGACACTAGCCATTAAGAGTCAAGGGGAGGCATTGCCATGTAGCCTGGACATATCGAAGGCGTTCGATCGGGTCTGGCACTGGGGTCTTCTATCGAAGTTGTCGTACGGACGGCCCGAGGGTTTGTGCAAATGGTTGGCTAGCTTTTTGTCCGGCGGACGCATACGAACCGTAGGTGACGGTAGTTGCTCTGATAGCATGGACATCAATGTTGTTGTCCCGCAAGGCTCTGTGCTGTCTCCTACGCTCTTTCTACTGCATATCAATGACATGTTATCCATCAACAACATACATTGCTATGCAGATGACAGTACTGGAGACGCTTATTACACGGGTCGTGCAAACATCCCTCGTTCTGTTGTGGAGGAAAACCGCGGAGAACTTATGTCTCAAATCGAGACCACACTGTCCAAGGTCTCTGACTGGGGACGGGTAAACTTGGTCCGATTCAACCCTACAAAGACTCAAGTCTGCGCGTTCACCGCTAAAAAAACCCCATTCACTGTGGTCCCACAATTCCGGAACACTCCCCTCTCCATCTCTAAGAGCATTGGGATTCTTAGTGTTATCATCTCTAGCGATGTTCAGCTCCGAGATCATTTGCAAGACAAGGTGAAGCCGCGTCCAAAAAACTAGGTGTACTCAACAGAGCGAGGCAGTACTTCACGTCGGGGCAGAGGTTTTACTTATTTTATTTATTTATTTAAACTTACTGCACAAATTACTGTACAATGGAACTTAATGCAACACGGCATTCTCTACCAGTCAACCATAGAGCCAAGCAGATAAATTATTGGCGGTAAGTAGAAGTAAAATAATTTTACATTAACTTATATCATATTAAAGAACAAAAAGAGGTTGCTCGTTTACAAGTCGCAAGTTCGGCCCCATGCGGAGTACTGCTGCCATCTCTGGGCGGGTGCAGCCGGATACCAACTGGGCTCTTTTGACTCGGTTCAACGACGAGCTGTGAGAAATGTCGACGATCCAAGGCATAAAGCTGTGCGACTTGATCTTATGATATTAACTACTATCTACATATAATAAGTTTGTTGGAACCCTCGGTGCGCGAGCCAGACACGTACTTGGTTCCGTACCCGAAGGGTAATTAGTCCGTCCGTCCGTCCGTCTGTCACCAGGTTGTATCTCATGAACCGTGATAGTTAGACAGTTGAAATTTTCACAGAAGCTGTATTTTTGTGGTCGCTATAACAACAAAAAACAGAAAAAAAAAAATATTTAAGGGGGCTACCATACAACAAACGTGATTTTTTTGCTCGATTTTGCTCGTTATTGATAACGGCAACAGGTAGCCGCTTAACATATGCACAGAATATTTAGTTATATAGTCACTTTAAAAATAAATAATTAAATTAAAATAAAACAAATATTTAAGGGGGGCTCCCATAAAACAAACGTGATTTTTTTGCCATTTTTATAGATAATGTTACGAAACCCTTCGTGCGCGAGTCCGACACGCACATGGTCGTATTACGTATTAATATTTTTAAATTTTAAATTAACTTTTAAAAATAAAGTAAAGAATAATTATATACCTATTCTTATGGTAAAACTCACACCAAAATCTGTAGATTTCTTTTGAGAACTTGATTATGTAACTAGCTTCTAGACATGTTCTTATCATTAATAATAAAACAACATAATGGCTTTAAATGTAAACTGTTGTTCATAAACTTTGCAAAAATAAAAGATAGTTGAATAATTTTCAAAGTCACATCTCATACTTAGAGATTAGCCATTCTCAATGTCAGAAGACGGTATCATCATTAGCTATTATTAAATTGATTATAGCTTCGTAATGTGCAATATATTATGGTATATAATGACATGAAAGGCCAGGAGGAGGTTAACTCGCGAATTATGGTGTAATAGGTCTCTGCTATAGTCTGTGGTTACTGTGTCTGTAGGTTCAGACTATAATTAAGTCTATATGTTGATGACTGCGCAATGGGTTAGAGGTTATTTTTGTTTGAAAATCTCTTCCGCATAGATTCTTATGATAGATACAATACCTTTGTTTGCTTATTCTGGTTACTGGTCTGTATTGCTGGTATTGTTAGGTTTCTGTACCTCAAAAAAGGTAAAAAGGATATATATTATAGAATCACTTTGTTGTCCGTCTGTCTGTTTGTCTTTTTCTCAGGAACGCGTGGAGTTATCAAGTTGAAATGAATATAAAATACTAAGGTCTACGGTTCCCTAAAGCAGTTAAAAATCAAGGTAAGTAAAAATCCGGTCATTTTTGTCGTATATTGTGACACAGATAAATCAAAGCCTTGTTCCTTGAAGCAGTAAAAAATCAAGCTAAGTAAAAATACGGTCATTTTTGTCGCATATTGTGACACAGATAAATCAAAACATATGGGGTACTTCCCGTTTACCTAGAATCTTGAAATTTGGTAAGAAGCAAGATGGTACATACCAAAATATAGAAAAAATCTAAAAACTGATAATTGATGCACGAACCAGTAAGACTTGATCTTATGATGGAAGAACTATCTACATATAATAATTCTGTACGGAACCCTTGGTGCGCGAGCGAGACTCGCACTGAATCGGTTTTTTTTTATTAGAAGCCGCTTCGTTGATATGTCTGGAATGTTAAAAATTCGTAATTAACTTGCCGGCATCCTATTGACTTAAATTTGGTGTAACTATGTAATGTATGTTACCTTTGGTGGCCGCTTTTAGCAAAACCGCAAATTAAATCGCACAAACATGTTACAAACAATACAAAATATTGCAAGAATAGTTTTTAAAATTCGCTTTGTACAAAGAGGAAATTAAAACTATCTTGTGGCAGCGCTACTAGGCAAAATACGGCCTTAAAATATATTTTTTTTTCTTTGTTACTTGTATGCTAGCTTAATAACTATTGTCTTACTTGTCTTACCAATATACTAAAGTACCAATAAAATACTAATATTATATATACTAAAATACTAATATTAACGCGTTCAAACGTACATCTCTATAAAGTTACTAAAATTAACGAGTTCAAACATACAAACTATAAAGTTACTAAGATTAACGAATCCAAACATACAAACTCTATAAAGTTACTAAGATATAAAGTACAAACGTACACACTTCATAAATCTCGTGAGCGAAACGAGTGAAACCGGTGAAAACAGCTAGTTATTAGGTGGTCCCAAAAAAGGACGACCATTTCTGATTGCGTCATGAGTTTAAACCACGGAATAGTTCTCTTTTACTTGGTACTTTAATCAAAGTTCTTTTACTGCTTGTTAAACTTTTAATTTGCAAAATATAATATTTTATTTACATTATAAAACAAATCTACATACATTTAATTTAATTTAAAAAAAGGTTTGTGACCCTACCACTAATATGCTAAATATTTTTTTATAAATTCAATATTGTGAAACAAATACAAGGAAGTTTTAATCTTACAAACACAAAAAGTGATTGTCACTGTGATCTACAATAATGTTCATACAAGCACCTTGTTCATCTTCTATCTCTGACTCGTATTTGTAAAATCTTTTCTTAGTGGTTGCTTTTGTAACTGGATCCTCGTTGCAAAATTTAATGTCTCTAGTTAGTAATTTAATTTTCATCCCCTATTTAACCACTAGGCGAAGTGTCAAAGTCCAGCATTTTCTTACTGAATTGAAACACTTATCCTTTGAGTGAAATAAGCGCCAGACCTTATGTCAACTGCTGCTACTTTCAGTTTTCTCGGGCCGAGTGTCTCTATACCAAATAGCTGTACACATTTGTAGTCACATTGTAAACTGCTATATATTTTTGTCCCTTATTTCTTTCTGCCAACTCAAATTGAACTTGTAAATGCAAATAATTACCAATACGAAGTCTCCAAGTTTTATAGCAATTTTTATGGTTTCCGTTTTCTGCTTTTATAACATTACGAGGTAGTTATATCTAAAGTTTACCTATAACCTATAACTATGTAATTTGAATTATTTAGTTTAATTAATTGAACAATTCAAACGACATTAGCATTCCAAATAAATAGATAACTTATTGAATTTAATGAGAATTGATTTATGATGACTGGAAATAGGTTTAATCTGTACGATAATATCAAAACTAGATTAAATTATTTTAACTTGATTTTAATTTAGTTTTAATGATACATGGCTTACGTTATAATTCAATATAATACAAAACAAAAATATTTTTGACGTAAAATATTCTGCAAGGGTTTGTAAATGACAATAATTTAAGGTTCCGCAGCCAAAATGAAAAAAAAACTAATCTGAAGTTATAAACCAGTGTCTGAATACATACGTACACCATAATTTGGAGTTTAGCCAAATTTCACCATGTGATGAGTCTATCACCACAACACTGCTTCTGATTCATCTTCCATCATCATGATGATTATACACTGATGACTACGGTGGCTTTATGTCGCATGAGTAGTAAATCACCAGCTTTTTAAGTAGTAAAATGACAGAATAGGAACGGAATTATATACTTACACCCTTTGCCAGTTCTTGACGTACCTACTAAAAAAGGAGGTAAGTCAAAATTGGTTTCAACGTAGTGATTCCAATAATAAAACCATTACTAAAGTTTTACGTTTACTATCATTTGTACAAACAAGACAATCCACATATTTCTTTTAAACAAATAAAACCACATTACTCGTAAAAATGTGTGTTTTTGATCTAGACGTATTTAACACATTTGTTCAAATATGCATGACCACATAATGGGCATAAGATGAATAACAGACAAACTTACGTGTCAGAATGTCAACAATGACAAACACCACAAAGGTAGTAATAGTAGACATATGTCATTACCGGGTCTCCGTGTAAATATGTACCTGAAACAGAAAACATATACATTAATAACACTGTAGGATAAATATATATCTATATAAGTCTACACCTCATAGATTTCTATTGTTTGTTAATAAAATGGTTTTGAACAAAATCGGTTACCGAGTTTTACCGGAAAAGTTTTCATTCTACGGAATCCTAAATGAATGCGTGTATAACACGCACTTGGTCGGTTAATGATCTTATAATTTTTAGTACCTGGAGACCGAGCTTTGCTCGTTTTTTTTAACAACGTCATCTACTGTCAAGCAGCTTTAGTGTTGCTGTAAAATAAAAAAGTAAAATAATAGTATTACTACACGCCAATAGATGTCAGGAAGAGTCATATTTTTCAGTTTATGATTGCCTGAAAACTCGGATAAAACGACGTTTTCTAAAAATGAAACCTAGTTAGATCGATTTTTTGTCCCCGAAAGCCCCCTGCATGCTAAATTTTGGGAAAATTGTTGGAGCTGTTTCCGAGATTAAGATTATATATATGTACTAGCGGTCCCGGCGAACGTTGTTCCGCTGCCGTCCCTCTGTAACCCGGCGAAAGTTGGTTTTTACCTCAAGTGCCTGAGTCCGGCTCGCACTTATCAAATCGAGATAAAAACTATCCTATCTTTTAAGTTGGATCAAATAACAGATAGTTACGAGTTTTAGATGCTTAGATTTGGCTCTGAATATGTTTTAGACCATCTCCGCCTGATGGTAAGCGGTCACCAAGATTAGAAGGTTTAAATGTTTTGAAACGACACGTACCTATACTCTAAGTGGAAATGCATATTTAAGAGGCAGTATAACTTGACAAGCAAACTTGAGTAAAAACAAGGACGGTGCGATTAAGAACTAAGCCTGTGTGAGTACAGCAGCTACATCTGAACTCACTAATACCTTTATTAAAATAGATAGATATTAATTAATAGCCTTTTATACACCAGTCTTATAAAATAGCTGTTTATGCAACTTTCGTGTAATTTTAGTATCTATGGGCGTCGTTTTTCATTACGAGCGAAGAGAGAGTATTTCTACGACTGAGAAAATAAAACGCATATCAAGGAAAATAAGTTTGTTAACAAAAAAAATGTTTTAAACATGCTGCGTAACATTGAGTAATGGAACCACAGAGTAGATGGTTTAAGTTTATTTGCACATGGTTCAAAATAAACCAATAAAACATTATCCAAGAATTATGTTTTTGGCACATTGCTAGATTTCCACCGCTTATCAAAATCTTCGTAGTATTTTCCATATAATGCCTGTTGTTTACGGGTAGTAGATTATTAGGTTACCATAATACCTTTTCTGTAATGTTAGGGGGTATTTATTCCATGCCATGCCGCTATCTGCCGAGGACATTTTTAATAATTAACCAAACAAAAAAAATGTATGTATAGTATAAATATATATTTTTTTTTTTGGGAAAACTCGCATGGAAATTGGTGAATATTGTATGGTGTATGTCGCGTCTTTTATTCACGAAATAAATAATTTCTGAATGCATGTTAATATTTTGGTTGTACGGTAATATGCTTTAGCCTAGTTTTTTATTTATCTTTTAATTTAATGCGTTTGTCAGTTTTATATTTAGAAAATTTTGAAACAGGAGTAGATAAAGTACTTTTTGTAAGGGTTTAACACTATCACGTCAAAAAAAGTTAGCAAAGTTGTAAAATAATGGTACTGTACTTAGAAGATTTCTTTGCTAAAACATTAAAAAAAGGGTGAAACAAGGTTAATATAGGATTTTTGTATGGCAAAAAGGTTTATTAATAATGTTTTCACGTTAGTCTTTTTTCCAAAGAACACCATCGTTAAATTTTAATCTAATCTACAAAGCAGATCCGGAAAATTCCAGGCAAAAAATTATAAATGAGGTAGTTTAAGCTCTTAAAAGGTGTTAATATAATTTATTTCAACCAATAAAATATAAAAAAAAACAAGAACTCAATCTTAAATTTTACAAAAGTAAAACCTTTAAGCAATAAACTTTAATATCATTAATATCATCGTCGAATCATTGAAAAACCCAGAAATAACTCATAATAAAGATAAATTTACTATATGCCGTAAACTGACGTATCCAAGTGGCCACTCAATAACTTGATGGCAGTATTTAATTAGATCTCATTGAAGAGTGAACGTAGGGTTGTCTGTCACTATTATCAAATTCAAACTCGAAATATTTTTATTCATATTTAGCAACTCTTTTATTTATTTTTTTATTTATGTAACTAAGGCCACTAAGGTGGCAAACAAGCTTAAGGTCCGCCTTATGGTAAGCTGCCACCGCTGCCTATTGACGCTTGCAACACCGGGGGCATCATTTGCGCGTTGCCGACTCTTCAAAAGTCGACTTCTTTCTTTAAGAATCCCATAATGTAGTCATTAGAGAAAACCTTGGCATTTTACAACTCAAGTGTTCGCGAAAGAAAGTTTCTTTGAAACCGCACTGTACGCGACCATTTCGGTTCTACAGTGCGAGAATGAATTCCCGGCCGATGGCGATCGGTATCATTTCGAACAATTACTCAGAAAACATTCCATTGTATAAGCGGTAGAACAAACACAGGAAGGAGAAATCTCTCCTCAGACTTAAGGGTTCGATACGGCTAGTGAGTTCTATAGTAAATTAAAGGCAAAATAGATTTTTTTATGTATTTAGCTTCAAAAACAACGGATTGCCAAACAAACTTCCAACCCCCATTTAACCCTCATAGTGGATGAATTTTGCAAAATCCTTTCTAAAAAGTGCACGCCTACGTTATAGCAGAAACCTCTGTGCCAAATTTATTCTTGTACATATATGTAGATTAGATTATTAGCATATTGGATAATGTGACAACCCTAATATGATCGTTTCATATGATTAGATAATGAATGATTAGAAACCCTAAAATAAATCTTAAAAATTTTAAGTACCTTTCAAAACAACAGACTAGTTAAGAGATCACTATTTTATTAAAAACTAGCTTTAACTCACGACTCCACCTGCACTACATTCGGTTATCGGTTAAGGATTTCCGAATAGGTGCAGTGTGGTGCTAAAGTTACTATCTGCGGGGTTATTCCTTAGCACCTCGAAAGCTAAACGAAACCTTAGTTAAATCTGGTAAGAATGCTGACTGTGGCTACAAACAGAAAGGTTCAACAGGCCTGTACGTGCAAGATGCGAAAGATAGTAAATAGGATTTGTGTAATATTTTTATTCGGTCTGCCTACGTCTAATTACTGGCTTCTCGTTATCTGATCGTCATTTTCGCACGCACCAGACAATACAATATATATCAACTATGTCTATTTGTCTGTCTACATCAAGTCTTTAAAGACAATTTTGAGACTATATGACTGTGCAGAAAATTTTGCATGTGCATTGTGTTTTGATAAAAATGAGAACTTAATAGGAACTTGGAGGAAATTAGTCTATTAACTCAGACTAACAAATTAAAGTTTTCCTCCATCTTTAAATTTCGTTATATAAGTATCTATCACCGACATAGCTCGCAGAATTAGCAAGCTAAAGTGGCAGTGGGCCTGTCGGAGGACCGATGGCCGATGGAGCAGACGTGTCCTAGAGTGGTGACCGCGTATAGGAAGGCGAAGTGTGGGACGCCCTCCAGCCCGCTGGACCGACGACCTTAAAAGGGTGGCTGGTGGTGGTTGGCGCGCCATAGAGGAGGCTTATGCCCAGCAGTGGACCAATTCAAGCTGATATGATGAAGTATCTATCAAAAATTCTTGCTACACCTACGTATGAAGATGATACTCGTTAATATGAGATCCAATAGCATGTACATATATATAAAATTATTAAATAAACTAGGACATATCTGATATTAATATAGTTATTAAAACGCTATAACGATCTGTCATAAAATTTTAATCATGACTTATTTTCGTTGGTTAAGCGTATATGAGTCTTTTTCCAATAAATATACAGTGAGTGGGTTTTTACGAAGAGTTATCAACTGTATTATATGTGGCGCTGGATTACATAATCCGAAGTTGGTGATAATGGGCCACAGATTTTTATGTTATTTTTGATATTTTTATGTATTGATTGAGAAGGCGGGGGCACTGTGGTGGAATAGTTCCTTGAAGTTTTGATTTATGACCTTTTTAGGGTTCGTAGCTAGATAGCGAAAACGGAGCCCAACAATTCCACAGTATAGTTGCATTGATTCTGATTAAATTTTACAGGGGTGTGTCTTAAGTAAACCACCATATAGAATTTGGATATATGGATAATAGATTTGAATAAATTTAATTGATTAAAACAAAATAATAATGAAATCTTTTGACAGTTATTTTTGTAATCATAGCTTGATAGTCTGCCCGTGCTGTTTACACGTCTAGACGTCGTCGCCCCAAATAAGAATTGAATTAAATTTGAAGTAATCGTGAGTGGAATAATATTTGAGCGTCCATCCATTTGACATCAGCCGTTCAGCGTATCTTTATTTGGCGCGATCGTGATTGGCTAACTATATATCCACTGTGAATGTGTCGGAAGACGGGTACTTTTCTTCTCATGGCTGAAAGCAGTTTTCTCTTTTGACACGCTCTCTTAATGTTTTTTTTTTGATAGCGCTATTTATGATTTATTTAAATATATGTGTGACTTTATCTTATATTACATTATTATTTTTATCATTTTTAGTCCAGATACTCCTACGTTGTATCATAAGCAGTGCTGCGTCTAGGCGATGGGTTCGTCATCATCATGTCACGCAACAAAATCGTGATGTTATATGTACCTACATATATACTTGACTCCCTCGCAGCCTAGTTGGTAGTGTGGCCAGCTGCTGTGCAGAGGGTGGTGTTCGATTCCCGCACTAGACAAACATTTATGTGATAAACATTTGTGTTCGTCTTGAGTCTGAGTGTATTTATGTATTATATGTATATATTTACAAAACAAAGTAATAATAAATATTTGTATCCGTTGTCTGGTATCCATAACACAAGCTTTGCGAGGCCAGACGGCGATGTGTGTAATGTCCAAAAAGATTTATTATTTTTATTTATTTTGCTCGTGTTTCCATATTTTTTTACATACTAACTAGGTATTTTTCTAAACTATGTATGACACAATAATATTTACTAAATATGTACGGACCCTCCACACGCGATTCAAATTTATGCTCGACAGTTCTTTAACAATATTTCATTTGGTATTTGTAGTCAAATGTCTCTACGTCGTCGTTTAAGAATAATGGTGTAGTTGATTTATTATATTAAAAGTCACGTATTCATCTGTTATGAGCACAAAAAACGTGATTACCATCAACCAGCTAGGTTGTTAATTATATTTTTGACAAAAAGGCTAGGAAGGGCAACCTTGAATGTCATTGCGAAACAGAAAAAAACCTGAGATGGATAACATCGAAAAATTCCTTATATTTAATACCTAGGTAGGTATTAGGTAAGGGAAACTACAATAAAAATATGTACAAGGTTGCATCCCACAGCGGTTATACGCCCCACTGTAGGGGCACATGCCTTTCCTTGGCGAAGGAGGCTAAGATCATAGTCCACCACGCAGGTCTAGTGCGTGAAGGCGGACTTTTCGAGCTAGTGGTCACTCGACTGTCAGATTTCAAGCCGGGGGGGCTACGACTTAGCCCTACGATGGCTGATATATATGCTGGTTTAACGTGCCCTCCGATGTACAAGGTGCAAAGAAAAATGTGCCAATAGACATTTATCCATCTAGGTGTATACGAATGTAGCAGGGCCACGAGCTGAACAAGGTTAATCAGCCATAATGTTGCCGTCATCTTACTTATCTGCTCAGTGTTTGACCAAAGGTTTATCGCAAAAATTAAAGGGATGGGACTTAGCCACTTCTGTAAGCTTCTATGTTAACCTTACCCCAAATTGTAATTTTTTGCAATTAAAACATTTAGCGAAATGAAAATCGGACTCATCTTTGTACAGAGGACCACAGTCTAAAGTACAGAGGGCCACAGTCTAAAGTACAGAGGGCCACAGTCTAAAGTACAGAGGGCCACAGTCTAAAGTACAGAGGGCCACAGTCTAAAGTACAGAGGGCCACAGTCTAAATTATAGGAACATTGAGCTTTTGAATCTCGGTATCCACTTTTAAACATCCATTGGTTAAATTACCCTATTAGGGTTATTTCATTAGCTGGACATTAAATATTTCTGTCAATGGAAATGTACAGTCGTTTTTTAATTATTAATGTTTGGCTGAAACCCGCCGCATGGACATACTTTTAATAGTAGCCGATTGTACTATCACATAATACATATTCTTTAGTAAATAAATATATATGCTACACCAAAAGTAAATATGTTTAAAACTGGAAAAAAACGATAAAAAAATTTATTGAGGTTTCTTTGGGTTTTGACTTGTATATAAACTTGTAGGTTTTTCCAAATTATATTTCGTCAGGAACAATCAAAGAGGGTATATTATTCTGTCTTTGATTTTTATATAACCACTTATATGTGTTAGGGTGATGGGCTTACCCCCTGTCACGCAGGACTAAAGTGATTGGAGCGAGGACGAAAGCGTAGACGTAATAGGGCTCGGTCACAAAACCCTAAAACAGTCTGAAAATAGGTTTTTCCAATCGTATTTGAAGTGCATTTCGATATATTGCAAAACATTTTAAGTGAAGTATACTTAGCAAGTAAGCACTTACTTAATTAGCATATCATAGTAGAACGCATCGCAATGCAGTTGTTGGGTAAACTGCAAAATTGCAAGTGGTAATATTTAGTTTGCGCATCGAGCGTGAACTGCTCTCATCGCAATTCGTGACTGCATTGGTGCAGATGAATTTCCAGCTGAGATATTATGCAGTAGTCAGTTAAGCATAGAAATTGTTTGAAGCTTAGAGAATTGCTCATTGTAAATTCATAGGAGTCAAGGGCAGGTCAGTCAAGGGTCCGTGGGGTTCTCGTCTATAAATGAGAACTTTAGCAACTTTTTATTTAAATATTTTTTAGATTATTCACACTACATGAAGAAAATGTGTAAGTGAGCCAGTACCTACTGGTCCGCTTAAGCACAAAATATATTTTGATTAAATTAATGACAAGGTAGCTTAAAAAATGGTATAGGTACTTACACATATAGGGTATCCTGGACTTTAACATAGATCATATTCAATATAAAAAATACAATAATCCAAATTTCACACACACAAATTGAAGTTGTAAGTAGTTATAAGTTAAAAAGGGGTCCGCGAAAACAATAGCCATATTTAAAGGGGCCGTGATGAAAAAGATTAAGAAACGCTGACTTAGAGTAATAAGGCTAGCTACAGAGACTGCTTAAGAGAGGATGAACGGCAGGGACATACCTACTTAGTATGGTTGGGCCGAATATGAAAATGATACATTTTTGTTAATTCATTACAAAATAAATACACACTAGTTAATGACGCTCACAGAATTCGCACTTTGAATTTATTAGTTAGGTACCGTATGGTGCATGATTGTATTGCGCCAATTTTATTTAATAAGTAAACAAATAATAATAGGTACCTTGAGCACCGAGCTTCGCTCGTTTTTTTTTAACAACGCCATCTATTGTCAAGTAGCTTTAGTGTTGCTGTATCGGTAAAAAAAATGTAGTACCTATTACTACTCGCCAATAGGTGTCAGGAAGAGTCATATTTTTCAGTTTATCAGTGACTGAAAACACGGATAAAACGACGATTTACTAAAAAGGAAACCTAGCTAGATCGATTTATCGCCCCCGAAACCTAAACATACTAAATTTCATAAAAATCGTGGGAGCCGTTTCTAAGATTCAGATTATAAATATATATATATAAGAATTGCTCTTTTAAAGATGTTAGATAGATTTGAAATTGTAGTAAAAGTTACCTCAACACAAATCATTACAATCCACATGATTCATTTTGCTAGCTCATTATACAATACAATACAATACAAATATCCTTTATTGCACAAAACAAAAACACAAAATTATTGAAAAAATAATATTAAAAAACACGTACAACAGGCGATCTTATCGCCAGATGGCGATTTCTACCAGATAACCTATGTTGGTATTGATATACAAATTTAAAAGGTTGGAATGGTAGGATGTGCAAAATTGTACAAAAACTGAAATAAAGATATAAGTAACATAGAATAAGAAAAAATTACCAAATAAATAAATAACTACAAAATACATAAATACCCTTATACATAAAATATAAAATACATAAATTCCTTACATAAAAATACATAAACTACACATAAATAAAACAATCATAACTTAAATAAGTGTCTACATCAGAAGAACAGAGGGAGCAAAAAAACAAGGTTATGCGAGATTTAAAAAATGCTTTTTCACTTGTGCTTTGAAGGTTGTAAGTGATTGTGCTTTTCGGATATCTACTGGGAGTAGTATGTACATATGCTGAAACAAATTATTACTATAAGCACAATAAAACTTCATTTTATATGAATGCTGTTTTGTTTTTTTTTTTTTTATTAATTTATTTTATCATAAGAATAAGAATTAATATATACTTATCACGATCGGCGATAAAAATGTAAATTAGTCATTTTTAGGGTTCCGTACCTCAAAATTAAAAAAAAATGTCCCCACACACATTTTAACACTTTGGAAGTATCTTTCGCGCAAACAATTCAGTTTAGAAAAAAATGATATTAGAAACCTCAATATCATTTTTGAAGACCTATCCACAGATACACGTATGGGTTTGATGAAAAAAAAATCTTTTTCAGAAACCTTTCCAGTCGTGTACATAACTTACCAAAATTTTATTACAATCGGTTTACCCTTACTGCGCGAGTCCGACTCGCACTAGACCCTTTTTTTCTGTCTCAGAAACATTCCCCGGCGTGTGTATAACTACTAACCAAAATTTCATTATAATCGGTTTACCCTTATTGCGCAAGTCCGACTCGCACTTGACCGTTCGGAAAATCCTGTCTTATCGAATGCCTACGTCATACAAAGAACACACCCTCCAAGTTTCAGGTCTCTTCGATCAGCAGTTTAGGCTGTGCGTTGATCCATCAGTCATTCAGGACAAAGCATTTTATGTGACATATAATAGGTAGAAAAAGAAAACTATAAGTACCTAAGAAACCTTCATATGAGGTACCAAAGAGAATATAATATACTATGTGAGGTACTAATATCGTACGGTGACTTTTGAGACATTCCAATTTTAAAGAGTATTTGCTTATGTTTTAAATAAAATAGGATTGAGTTTTCAAACATGTGTCAAAATAAAATGTAATTTAAATCAAAAGTACTAAGGAGTATTGATATCAACTTCGAAGCAAATGACCGCCAAAATAACTTTCTACCACTTTTTAACCCCGTTAGGGGATGAATTTCAATAAAATAAAAACACGTCTTCTATCAATTCCGTTAAAAAAGGTAAGCAAAATTTGAAGTAGATTAGACCAAGGGATCACGTTGTCCCATACAAACTTTGCCACCCTTTTTCACCCCCTTGGGGGTAGAATTTCGGAAAATCTTTTTTTACCGGATGCCTACGTCATACAAAGAACACACTCTCCAAGTTTAAGGTCTCTACGATCAGCGGTTTAGGCTGTGCGTTGATCCATCAGTCATTCAGGACAAAGCATTTTATATGTATAGATAGCTGTTGTATTGGAAGCTCAAGTAGTTATACATACAAGTCACTTCTTAGTCCAGTTCTAATACAATAAAGCCAAATCGAAATTAAAGAATTGATGCTATTAAATACTGTTATGTAAGGAAGACCAGGAATGAAAGAGTAAAGAAAAGCATTAATGTATACGGCAGTAAGCGTTTCCACATTATCCAATCCGATATCGGTATCGGACGCCGAATTCGAAGCAAGTAAAAAGTATAAAATGTGTACTTGCCTTTCATATTGTCCGCCCCAATATCGGATATCGGCGCGGACACCGATATATTGGCGGCACCATCGGATGTTCTGGAGCAGTCGGACGAGATTATTTATATGTGTGCTATACGTTTATCTACATTGTATCTGTGTGCGCGCGGCCATTTTGAGCTATTATATAGTTCGTCCGAGTTTGGTTGTATTAGCAATGTTGTTGCATTAGCAAATAATCAAATGTTGATTCACCCATACGAAAGTAATTAAAAAACTTCTCAGATACGTTTTGTAGCTTGCTATAAAAAAATACTAAATGCTACCTCTGAATATCTAGCTTGCACAATGGGATGTATCTAATACTGTATTCCACACGATATCGGCTATCGGCGTCCTATACGGATATCGGATTGGATAATGTGGAAAAGCTCCTTAGACTGTAAATAAATAGATAGCTGAATTGATTAGGATAATTGACACAGCTGTGAAGATAGGGGACTTACACACAGCTGTCGGGCCAAAGTTACTTTAAATCTGATAAACATTGTAGTAAGTACCTTGCACCCTGTAAGTATCTTTTTTGTGCGATTATATCTTCTATTTACTTGACTTCAAATAAGAGGAGGTTTTCAATTCGTTTGTTTGTTTTTTTAGTATCATCAAAATTGTAGAACTGTGTCTGTCTGTACATTGGAGATATTTAAATCAAGGGTTTATCCATTGGGCTTGGCTGTGGCCAACGTCTCCTATCCTAAACGAATTATTCTTAATTTTTATCTGTTGATGAAATTATCATTTCTGCAATGGGGTCTTAAATAGAATGGATTTTGTGAATGAATTAAAAATTAAAATTATACAGTAAAATATGAATACGTAGTTTGAAATCCTATTATAAAAAAGCTACACCTACTGGTTGACAAGTCGCGGTTGGCTGGTATTCAAAAGGCGATGGCCCAAGGCCAAGTTCCTACCGAACCGGTCCGGTCCTGGTCGTGTCCGACACTGTTTTAATCTTCACGAATGCTGTAACTCAATGGTACAAACAACTTTAATTAGATCAACCATAGTAGATAGTACCTGCTCTAATAAAACAAACAATGGACCAAGGTTGTGTAAAACATTGTTGGCGTAACATGTATCTGCTGCCGCAAAAGGAGAGACTGCGCCTTCTGTGTGTGATCCGTCGCTGGTATTTTGAGTTATTGTTCGAACTTATATTCATTACAGTGACTTTTTATAATCGCACTGCTTGCCATCAGCAGGCAATTCATCCTCACAAGCTAGAACTTAAATGGTAACGTACAGTCCGGTTCAAAAGATGCTTCCTCTTGCGCACGCTTGGGTTGTGAATTGAGCTCTCTGCCGAGGTTTTCTCTAGGAACTACTGTATGGGTTCCTTCAAAAGGAAAGTGTTTACATTTCAAAAGGTCGGCAACGCGCAAGTTTAACCTATTCTACAGTATAGAAAGAGACAGCACAAAACTCTACCCGGTAGAGTGAATTTTTTTACGAGGTCCTGGTGTTGCAAGCGTACATAGGCCATCACGCGGACCGTAATAAATCTGGTTCGACACCCTAATGAAAAATAGTATATTGTATCACAAGAGGTTAAAATAATATTTTTACGGTGGGGGCGCTATTTTGAATCCAGAGCGTAGCAAAGGCTTCTAGAGAAGAATCTCGAGCACAGTGTGGGATTCAAAGGATGGCGCACGAGGTAAAATAATTTTGCGACCGAGTCATACACTCTACATTTTAACACCATCTATGGGAAAAGAGGCAAGTGTAACTTATAAATACGAATTCAATTTATTTATTTTTGAGGAAAACAGACTATTTTTTTACAAAAGTATCATCATAAATACAAAATTGAGTAAACAATTACAAAGGCGCAATACATTTTACGCGGTTTGTACTCTTTCACAAACTTTTTTTTGAAGTAGAATCTTCTTTAGTGGCGTTGTGCACTTTTTTTGGTATGGGTAAAAAATGATAAACTCGCGTCAGGTCACGTGTCCTAATCGTGGAAATTCGTAAGACGGAAACCGTAATGCCACGCCTATTATAATTTTTATTTTTAGTATTCGCGATTATGAGTAGTACAGGAAGGTTGGATATGGAATTTTAATTCTATGACAGATTGCGATGTCAAATATACTACGTCAAAAAAGTAAATAAACAAACATTATTATTTCTTGACAATGTCAAAGACATGTCTTGTGACATATTTGAGTGTTAAGCGCGAATCGTGTGTAAAGGTTTTCACTTCTGCCGGCACTCCCGGAGTGCAACTCGTTTTTTTTACTTGTTCCGCGCGCGGCCAGCCTTTTTTATTATACAACTAGTTACTAGTTCATACAATGTTCTTGATTGATCTTTTCGGTAATTGGAATATTTACCAACACAACCTCATTCCTAATTGTAATCACTTACGAGGAACCAACCAGCTTTTTTTGAATAAATGTGGTAAAAAGATGTCAGAAGAGAGAAGGATGTCATTAAAAGATTTTCAATAGGTCATTTAGTTTCGAGATTATACTTTGGCTTAAAGGATTGTATAACTATTATAACATGTATTATGAAAAACATAAATGTATGTATTACGTGATTAGACAATATTTTTTTTATACAGTGTCATTGACAATGTAGTTTTCATTGTTTCCTGCTAGATGCCGCATAGCTGTACCGATTTAAATGAATTAGGTCTGAAATGAAAGTTATTGATACCTCGAGTGTTATAACCAAGTTAAACATAACATATGCTATGTAAAGAGCGAGTCGAAAAACAAACTAAAACTATAATTAATAAAAAATAAAAAAAAACCCGACAGCTAAAACATTCATAACAAAAGAAATAAATAAGTGCAGAAAAAAAAATACCAAATGTTTATATTTCAATAACCTACTTATGACATTTAACAATTAAACACTGGGAATTTTAAGGGTTCCGTATCCTAAGTGTAATTAGCGGAACCCTATGCCTAAGACTTCGCTGTCCGTCCGTTCGTCCGTCTGTCTTTTACCAGGCTGTATCTCATGAACCGTGATAGTTAGACAGTTGAAATTTTCACAGATGATGTATAAATAGTTAAGGGGTACCCATACAACAAACGTGATTATTTGCCGTTTTTATAGATAATGGTACGGAACCTACTATCAGCGTAACAACATAACTGTTAACAAGTGCCAGTGCATAAGTTTTACAAGCCGACATAACCCCATTAAATACTCATATATATTCGATAAAAACCTGATTGAGGGAGTAGAAAAGGTACAGGATTTAGGACATTTACTTGATCATAAGTTAATATTTTCTAAACATATCGATACAATAGTTTGTAAAGCACATCGCAACCTAGGTTTTATTATGCGAACCTACATGCAAAACATTTCATGATTTTAATTGCCTTAAAATGGTATATTATGCTTACGTACGGAGTAATTTAGAATATGGCTGCCCCATTTGGTCACCACAGTACGCAATCTATACTGACAATACCGAACGTGCTCAAAAGAAATTCATAAGAAATCTTAATTTTAAATTTAAAAGACGTTATAATTCTTACATCAACGACTGTAAGCGTTACAAACTTCTATCTCTTGCTAGTCGACGAGAAATGTTAGACATGTGTTTCTTGTATAATATTACGCGACGTAATCGTCCGTAGAAAACTAGTATCTAAAGTTAGTTTATGTACGTCAAAAACCCGTACAAGGAACACCCGCGTGTTTAGTTAACCTCATCACCGTACTAATTACGGTATTAAAGCAGTTATGACTCGTCTACCCCTCTACTATAAGTCGTGAGACTCTGTTATTGGCTTAAGAGTACTGAATATCGATATCAAATTGTCATTTTTTTATCAGTTTCACTTAAAATTGTTCGTAGCTGGAAGCATACTAATATATAATCTTGTGTGTAATAAAATAAGCTGTTGAGTTTCCTAATAAATAAATATAAATAAACCACATTTGGCCGATTTTGGATTTTTAAAGATCTCAAGCCTATAATATCGCTGTCTGTGGCTTTTCAAAATCCTGTAAAATAATTTTTATTAACTTGAAATCCTATGTGAAACCATATGTATGAAAAACTAGAATCCTATATAACTTTTTACCGATAGGTACACTTAAATAGAAATCTGGCAGACATAGATATTTATTTCTAGAACATATCTGCAAAATTTCGTGGTGTTTGATTATTAAATTGCCGATAAAAGCGAGTGATTCGTTTTTGTGAATTACGCCGCGAATCGTGTTCTCTTAAGCAGTCGGGTAAAAGGTATGAACCTAAACAGTAAATCAAGATGGAGCCATCAATTTATTCATTCAGTAGACTGTTTTGTGTCGCTCTGTCTCTCTGCTTGCTATAAAACAAGATAAATGGTGTCCAGACGCCAAATTACGAGGCCTGTGTAACGCGCCTCCATTTTAGTCATCAATTAATATTATATGGACTCTGTCTTTTACTTTTTTTTAATTAATAATCTGTATCGAGACTGGTCATTATAATTTAATCCATATATATAATCCATATTAATATTACCTATAAATGCGAAAGTTACTCTATCTGTCAGTCTATTTCCTCTTCACGCTTAAATCGCTGTACCGATTAAGATGAAATTTGGCATGGAGAAAGTTTGAGTCCAGGGAAGTTCATACTTAAAAAAAGTGAATTGCGAGTCGGTTTTTATCTATGATTAAGGAGTTGTCGAAATCCTACACCGATAACTGAATTTAGGGCGCGTGGAGCCACGAGCAGAAGCTAGAATAATATATCAAAGGTTCAAACTTAATTTCGTGACATTTTACTATTTTCAGCTAGTTTAATATTTTTTCAGGTTAAAGATATACAGGGTGGAAACGCTAAGAAAGTGATCTTACTCGATAATTTCTAAACCGTTCACGATATCGAAGTACCGATTTTATTGATCCTTAAAGTGCTTCACGAGCTCTATCCAATGATATCAATAATGGTTTATAAAATAAACTGGACCTATCCGAAAATTTGATGTTTTTAGCTACCATACATTTATTATGGCGAAATGGAGTGAACTATCGTTAGGCGGCCTCGGCACGTACTAACGGCCCCGGATGACGATCTCGCTGTCCAGATGGCGAGATTAGTCTCTACGACCTCCCCTTATAGGGCCTCCCCCTAACACGACCCCGCCGGCGCCCACAAGGATACATGAGGTATTTAAGAGTGCCAACTGCATAGTCAGTCAGAAAAGAAAAAAAAAACATGGAGTGAGATATTTAACAATTTAGGTACGTACCTATAAAGATATTATGCGCTTATTAATATCTATAGTAACAATTGGGATAGATGGTATATGCACGTGTCTCCACTCCATTGTTTACACTCTACTTCGCTATTTTAAAAGAGTATATAAAATAACCGAACTGGCCATATCAATTTAATTCTTTTGCCTCGATTTAATTTAAAAAATTAAAAGAGGAATGGCGCAGAAAGTTGTGCGTTTTTAATCTAGTAATGATGGCATATTAAAAAAGATCGTGTATCTAAAAAACTGTACTGACTGTTCTTAAAACTATATTATCAAAATTATTTAGGTGTCGTGCGATGAGTGCCATGTCGCCATACTTAATGTACAGCAGCTGAAAACATCAAATTTCCACATTGTGTTTATAATATGACCTAGAGTTTATATGATAAACCATTATTCAAAGTCATTAAACCATTAGAAATTTTTCTTATTAGTAGTGCATTGACTAAAATTATTAGCAAAAAGACAAAAAATATGACAATGGTAGTCACATTTTCTGCTAAAAATGTAAAATACCATACACAAAGCTCAAAGTTGCGGAATGGAAGCTAATTTATCGCCGCCTATAGATATTTTGAATTTTCTTTTCGTAAAAAGCGTATTTCAGAAATGTTAATTATCAAGAAAATAAAACTAGTAATAAGGTATTTTTAAAAAGTTGCCTACTGTTTCTAAAACATAACTGTGGGTTGTAAACAGCACACCAGTGTATTTGTCGCCTTAAAAAGGCATATTATCTCAGTTTAAATTTCTTCAATACATCTCAGGCTTAACAGTAAAAAAATTTCAATAGCCGCAAAAAAATTAGCTACCGTGATGATCTAAAACAATATACGAGCTCGTAACGCTTATAGGTTTATTGTACTCAATAATAAGCGTGAAGCACCCGATAAAATTTACGACGCTGGTCACCACCGTGACGGCAAACAGCATGGCGTGACGAATTCGTTACCATTGGATAAATATTGCAAATCATTTGTGCGCAAAAAATATATTTGTTCTAAATCAAAAACTTGCTATGCGATGCGATTATTTTTTCAAAAACCAATATTTAGAGCCTAATAAACGCCGTCCTTAATAAAACTCGGTCACGCGAACATCGCGCTAATAATCGATGAAATCATCGACTGTTCGCGCGACGGCAGAATCATGTGTACTAATAATATAAGACATAGGACGCGTTCGTTTTGGTATGCAGATTCATTATTTTCATTACTTTTGCCACCTGTATTCCGTTCGTTTTGCATTGATATCAAACTGTCATGAGTTCGTTTACGATATTTCTGTTATGATGGTTACTTTTTAAAATGACAGCTAACAATTCTCGTTTGAAATCCATAGAAATAAGATATACATTGCGCATTTGAAATGACGTATGAAATTCATCGACTGTTGCAAAACCGCAATGTATATTTTATTTCTTTCAAAAAGGTTAGCAATCTTTTTATGGAATCGACCCGCTGTTCGATTACAGCAAGTGTATTTGCACGACGAACATAAGAATAAGATGAACATAAAAATATGCGTGTTCTTACGTAATCAAACTTCAAGCAAAAATCAAATCAAAAATATAATATTCTCTATTGCACACCAAACATTAGTATTAACCGTTCTAAAGTACATTTATTATTACATAGTATACAAAATTAACACACAGGTCTTATCACATACGAGCAATCTCTGCTAGGTAATATTTGGGTAAAGGAAATATAATTAAAACAAATTGGCTTGTTGTGATTAGCCATCCAAGTTCATGCGATTGAAATGTTTGTAAAATTCATAAGAAATCTTAATTTTAAATTTAAAAGACGTTATAATTCTTACATTAACGACTGTAAGCGTTACAAACTTCTATCTCTTGCTAGTCGACGAGAAATGTTAGACATGTGTTTCTTGTATAATATTACGCGACGTAATCGTCCGTAGAAAACTAGTATCTAAAGTTAGTTTATGTACGTCAAAAACCCGTACAAGGAACACCCGCGTGTTTAGTTAACCTCATCACCGTACTAATTACGGTATTAAAGCAGTTATGACTCGTCTACCCCTCTACTATAAGTCGTGAGACTCTGTTATTGGCTTAAGAGTACTGAATATCGATATCAAATTGTCATTTTTTTATCAGTTTCACTTAAAATTGTTCGTAGCTGGAAGCATACTAATATATAATCTTGTGTGTAATAAAATAAGCTGTTGAGTTTCCTAATAAATAAATATAAATAAACCACATTTGGCCGATTTTGGATTTTTAAAGATCTCAAGCCTATAATATCGCTGTCTGTGGCTTTTCAAAATCCTGTAAAATAATTTTTATTAACTTGAAATCCTATGTGAAACCATATGTATGAAAAACTAGAATCCTATATAACTTTTTACCGATAGGTACACTTAAATAGAAATCTGGCAGACATAGATATTTATTTCTAGAACATATCTGCAAAATTTCGTGGTGTTTGATTATTAAATTGCCGATAAAAGCGAGTGATTCGTTTTTGT
Organism: Apoda limacodes; assembly: GCA_946406115.1. NCBI lineage: Eukaryota > Metazoa > Arthropoda > Insecta > Lepidoptera > Limacodidae > Apoda > Apoda limacodes. The sequence continues at coordinate 20,230,232 of OX291559.1, forward strand.
GAATTACGCCGCGAATCGTGTTCTCTTAAGCAGTCGGGTAAAAGGTATGAACCTAAACAGTAAATCAAGATGGAGCCATCAATTTATTCATTCAGTAGACTGTTTTGTGTCGCTCTGTCTCTCTGCTTGCTATAAAACAAGATAAATGGTGTCCAGACGCCAAATTACGAGGCCTGTGTAACGCGCCTCCATTTTAGTCATCAATTAATATTATATGGACTCTGTCTTTTACTTTTTTTTAATTAATAATCTGTATCGAGACTGGTCATTATAATTTAATCCATATATATAATCCATATTAATATTACCTATAAATGCGAAAGTTACTCTATCTGTCAGTCTATTTCCTCTTCACGCTTAAATCGCTGTACCGATTAAGATGAAATTTGGCATGGAGAAAGTTTGAGTCCAGGGAAGTTCATACTTAAAAAAAGTGAATTGCGAGTCGGTTTTTTTCTATGATTAAGGAGTTGTCGAAATCCTACACCGATAACTGAATTTAGGGCGCGTGGAGCCACGAGCAGAAGCTAGAATAATATATCAAAAGTTCAAACTTAATTTCGTGACATTTTACTATTTTCAGCTAGTTTAATATTTTTTCAGGTTAAAGATATACAGGGTGGAAACGCTAAGAAAGTGATCTTACTCGATAATTTCTAAACCGTTCACGATATCGAAGTACCGATTTTATTGATCCTTAAAGTGCTTCACGAGCTCTATCCAATGATATCAATAATGGTTTATAAAATAAACTGGACCTATCCGAAAATTTGATGTTTTTAGCTACCATACATTTATTATGGCGAAATGGAGTGAACTATCGTTAGGCGGCCTCGGCACGTACTAACGGCCCCGGATGACGATCTCGCTGTCCAGATGGCGAGATTAGTCTCTACGACCTCCCCTTATAGGGCCTCCCCCTAACACGACCCCGCCGGCGCCCACGAGGATACATGAGGTATTTAAGAGTGCCAACTGCATAGTCAGTCAGAAAAGAAAAAAAAAACATGGAGTGAGATAATTAACAATTTAGGTACGTACCTATAAAGATATTATGCGCTTATTAATATCTATAGTAACAATTGGGATAGATGGTATATGCACGTGTCTCCACTCCATTGTTTACACTCTACTTCGCTATTTTAAAAGAGTATATAAAATAACCGAACTGGCCATATCAATTTAATTCTTTTGCCTCGATTTAATTTAAAAAATTAAAAGAGGAATGGCGCAGAAAGTTGTGCGTTTTTAATCTAGTAATGATGGCATATTAAAAAAGATCGTGTATCTAAAAAACTGTACTGACTGTTCTTAAAACTATATTATCAAAATTATTTAGGTGTCGTGCGATGAGTGCCATGTCGCCATACTTAATGTACAGCAGCTGAAAACATCAAATTTCCACATTGTGTTTATAATATGACCTAGAGTTTATATGATAAACCATTATTCAAAGTCATTAAACCATTAGAAATTTTTCTTATTAGTAGTGCATTGACTAAAATTATTAGCAAAAAGACAAAAAATATGACAATGGTAGTCACATTTTCTGCTAAAAATGTAAAATACCATACACAAAGCTCAAAGTTGCGGAATGGAAGCTAATTTATCGCCGCCTATAGATATTTTGAATTTTCTTTTCGTAAAAAGCGTATTTCAGAAATGTTAATTATCAAGAAAATAAAACTAGTAATAAGGTATTTTTAAAAAGTTGCCTACTGTTTCTAAAACATAACTGTGGGTTGTAAACAGCACACCAGTGTATTTGTCGCCTTAAAAAGGCATATTATCTCAGTTTAAATTTCTTCAATACATCTCAGGCTTAACAGTAAAAAAATTTCAATAGCCGCAAAAAAATTAGCTACCGTGATGATCTAAAACAATATACGAGCTCGTAACGCTTATAGGTTTATTGTACTCAATAATAAGCGTGAAGCACCCGATAAAATTTACGACGCTGGTCACCACCGTGACGGCAAACAGCATGGCGTGACGAATTCGTTACCATTGGATAAATATTGCAAATCATTTGTGCGCAAAAAATATATTTGTTCTAAATCAAAAACTTGCTATGCGATGCGATTATTTTTTCAAAAACCAATATTTAGAGCCTAATAAACGCCGTCCTTAATAAAACTCGGTCACGCGAACATCGCGCTAATAATCGATGAAATCATCGACTGTTCGCGCGACGGCAGAATCATGTGTACTAATAATATAAGACATAGGACGCGTTCGTTTTGGTATGCAGATTCATTATTTTCATTACTTTTGCCACCTGTATTCCGTTCGTTTTGCATTGATATCAAACTGTCATGAGTTCGTTTACGATATTTCTGTTATGATGGTTACTTTTTAAAATGACAGCTAACAATTCTCGTTTGAAATCCATAGAAATAAGATATACATTGCGCATTTGAAATGACGTATGAAATTCATCGACTGTTGCAAAACCGCAATGTATATTTTATTTCTTTCAAAAAGGTTAGCAATCTTTTTATGGAATCGACCCGCTGTTCGATTACAGCAAGTGTATTTGCACGACGAACATAAGAATAAGATGAACATAAAAATATGCGTGTTCTTACGTAATCAAACTTCAAGCAAAAATCAAATCAAAAATATAATATTCTCTATTGCACACCAAACATTAGTATTAACCGTTCTAAAGTACATTTATTATTACATAGTATACAAAATTAACACACAGGTCTTATCACATACGAGCAATCTCTGCTAGGTAATATTTGGGTAAAGGAAATATAATTAAAACAAATTGGCTTGTTGTGATTAGCCATCCAAGTTCATGCGATTGAAATGTTTGTACAATTAGTAGTTCGCGTGAACTTACGGACTAAACTCAAATAGGTGCTACGTTTTTTTGTTGTATAAAGTTAATATTTGGGTGGCTCTGAAACGATTTTTTTTTCACAACTTCCCGGACAAAAAAGCGTCGCGCGAACAGGCCACGATTGAATCGCTTATTTGCGGGATGCCTGCTAAATCGCGATCTATATATAGGACGACGCCTAAGACTTATTTTAGGATGTATTTAATTCATTAAGATTTATCGGATTTGATTGATTAATTGATTTTTTAAAATTTTAATGTTGTATGTAAATCTTATAACATTATAATTGTTGTTAAATGCTAGGCAGTCTTGGCAGTAAAACAAATCCCTATACATCTAGCATTATCAGCAAATATTCAACGCTGGCTGGTACAAAAAAAAACTAACTATTTTACTTTGTAGTAAATTTCGGAGCCTTACATGGACATAAAAGTGTCTACCTCATTGACATTCAGTAAGTATATGAAGAAACATATGTACGAATGGGCGCATTAAGCTCGGAACACACTGGGAGCGAGGTGGAAGCGAGGCATATCGCTAAAAGAGTATGATATTTTAAAAGTTTGTTGTCTCACCCACTACATTAAATCTTCAGAGTAAATTTTGACAAACTTCTCGTATCAGATGGTGCTGCAATTTTGCATGTACCTAGTTCACGTGACAATGTAGTATAAAATCCATCTGCCTTAATCAATGCTATCAAAGTCTCGTTTTTGGATGTTATTACTCTTTTGAATGCTTTTTGGGTTTACCTAACCAAGCAACATAATAAAAACACAGTCAGTGTCAAATCTTTGAAGTGAATTTTTAAAATATTAAAAACTGTAGTTATTTTTTTTAAAACAAGCAATGCTTGTTTAATGAATACATCAGATTCGCAGGAAGACTAATGAATAAATAATATTTTTATATATAATTATAATAAATTTGAATATGCACGTATATCCGTATAAATCTATCTACTATAGTTAAGTTCAAAGTTGCAACGTTCGTCTTTTTCACTAGTATTTATACTTTACTAGTATTAGTTATTCGTAGAAACTCTAAGCTTTAGCGCCGATTAGAAAATTTTATCGAGACTAGCTGGTATGCTTATTAATATTCTGCGGTCATGGGTACCTGCGTGACTTAACTATTCCGGCGTCTTACGTTTTGAGGGTTAAATTTCCAGAATTTTCCACGAGGCAAGCACCTACTAAAGCTCTACGCAATCTGCTAAGACACACATACTATATAATAAGTATAGGTACTTGCGTAAAACATGACTTAAGAACATTTTGTCTTTTAGTGAGCAGCCGGTCTTAGGCATAGATCTGTAAACAGCGTACGTAACACATTGTGTCTTATATATCATTTACATAATTTATTTATTATATATTATTTGTATACGCACTAAGTTATGCTCACTGGTTTGGCTTTCTTTTGAACTGAAATAAAAATAAGTCTTACATAATCGTAACAAAGACATTTTTTTTGATAACTTAATTGGTTTAACAAATGCCATATATCATATCAAAAGACTTCGTTTACACAGATGGATTAAAATGTCTTTATTTTTGATGTTTATTCCGCATTCAGAATATTCAAAAATAATTTATGTTAATACATCTTTGTCTGTGTATATTTGTCGGCATGCTATGAGTCGACACGTGGACAACGAGTTCGATTCTCACACAAGACATACATTTACGTGATGAACATTTGTTTTTGCCTTGGGACTGGGATTTTTCCATGTATAATATGTATGTATTTACAAAGAAAGAAAAGTATGTATCTATTTCTTTGCGTGGTCTGCAAAGCATGGCATTCATAATAAAAGCTTTGTTTAGTTGGCATTGTATGTAATGTCCAAAAAAATATTTATTTATTATTTAACAGTAAAAGTAGGTATTAAAACTGAATGCCGACAAAAGTGCTTATTAACTTTTATCACACCTGTCCCGGACTGAATCACCAATAACTAACCATATCGTTAATAATCCACGAATTAGGAAATATTTGCGTGAATAATAAAACTTAAATATTTAAGTTTAGGTCAAATAGTTGCACAAACGAATAACAACAGACTTGTCGTCCTGAATTTGTAATATTCGTCGGATAACAATTACACACTGTCAAGCATCTTTCCAAATGTGATCCAAATTGACTTTACCGTAAGCAAAATATTCAGATAATATATTCAGTTGGTTTGAGACAAATATAGTTAATATGAAGCAGGTGGTAAATATTCATAAAATTACGGGCTTGTGGCTTTCCCCGACTGAGAGAATAAACATTTGAGTTATTAGGTCACTGCATTTCCGTGTCCGAATCCGCAAACATTGTTCGTAAACATCTACCAAATGTTTAATTTAACTTAATTGTTTAAGAAAACTTTTGGTTTTAAAAATGTTTTTTTTTTGTACGAAAAGAACATACTTATGTAATGCCTAAAAATCAACTAAAATAAAAACCGGGCAAGAGCATGTTGACCATGATTATTGTAGGGTTCAGAAAATAAGCTTAACGAAAATAAGGTCGACAATATGTCGCAAAGTAATTGGCTTTATTAGGAGTAAGTAGTGGTGTTACGCGGGATGACATACGGTGCCAAGATGTAGACACTGACGGTGGGGCTAATCTAGGTTAAAGTTTCTCAGCGGGTCCTGCGGCATATGAAGAGATGTGCGTTCGGGGTATCCCTTAGATCCACAAAAGGGTAATCCGACCAAAAACTAGGGTAACTGACATAGTCGCTAGGATAGACAGGCTGAAATGGCAATGGGCAGACCGCATTAGTCGCATGATGATCGATGATCGCTTGTTCCTTTGGTTGCCTGGTTTTGATTGGGTTTCGGATGTGTGGGGGTAAGACGCGCAGGTGCGTGCGTGTATGTGTTCTTCGTATACTTGATGGCTTGGTTCCTGCATGGCTGATTGGTAACAGGTGTACATCCGGACGTTTCTTGTCACTGCTTCTCCCCTTAGGCTAGTTTCATAGTTTAAATCATGTGAGTATGTTGCCAGGCTGTTGTGTGGGGGCTGGGCCACTTCCAGGTATGCAATGTCTATCTGAATGTGTGTATGAATGTGTGTATGAATGTATCTTCCAAGTTTGTTCCACCCACTAGTCCTCATTTCAGAGAAGTGGCATCTCTACCTACCTACGTCTACTACAAAAAAATTTTTTACATCTATTCAAAAAGAGCTGGTTGGTTGTTTCATGCAAAGTGATTTCAATTTGAAATGTGAATTATAGAGATCGATTAAGAACATTGAACATGTAACTAGCTGTATAATAAAAGTGTCTGGCCGCGCGCGGACCAAATAAAAAAAAGTAAGTAAGTAAGTCACAAGTTTGTGAAAAAGTAAGAACCGCGTGGAATGTATTTCGCCTTTGTTATAGTTTACTCAAAATCGTATTTATGATAATACTTTTATAAGAAAAATAGTGCATTTTCTTTAAGTAGTGATAATAAAATAAATAAATGTACTATTCTTATTCATAAGTTACATAAGTAGTAATAGTAAAGTATACATTTGTCATAGAAGGTGATAAAAATAAAGTGTATCACTCGGTCACAAAATTATTTTACCTCGTGTGCCGTCCTTTGAATCCCTCGCTGCGCTTCCGATTCTACCTTAGAATCAAAAAACCTTCCTCGCCGTAAAAATATTATTTTGATCCCTTGTGATACAATCTACTATTATGTGTTTGTTTAGCACACGGTATCACATCATAACTTATAATACACCCGCCGCTTCTTTAACACAGAACATGATAACGTTGTAAAAGATACGAAATTATCCATATTATGTTGATACCAACCTATAAGTAAGCTATGTACCTATAGTATAACGACAACTTCTGACTGCTGTGCAGTTTAGCAGACGCAAAAATGTGTCTGAATAATGTTTACTTATGTGTATATAGGTATGAGTAAAATAAATAAAAAAAAACGAAGTGATAGTAGCCAAGACACAAATCACGCGATTTTTATAGGCACGCGGTAGACATAAGTTAGACCCGAGGTAGAAGTAGGCATGAGATAGTCATTAGGTAGATAACAGGTAGTCACGAGTTGGACATTGTTAAGACTCAATTCCCCAGGGGAAGATAAATGAAAAGATAGGTTCGTTAATACAATTTATTTTTTAGTTTTATATACAATCACTGATTCACAAATAAACAATTTGAAAGTCTATAATTCCATAATAAATCCAGTTTCTGAATTTATCTGTTTTGCCGTCTTTTTCCTATTTAGACGATGGTATCGTAATTTTTCCTTCGGGTCGACTGTATTGTCGAAAATATCAATTAATCGTAATATGATGTAATTTTCACCAATTCTCAGCAATCTATGCTTTTATCATTCTTTTCAGATTGAGAAATTAAAAAAATCAATATGGCGAAAAAAAGCCAATCCGCAGAATCGATATAGCAATAATCACCTAACCAAATAAATGCACTTAGGTACCTGATGGGAGGGTTTATGGTAGAACCCACAACCTTGAGATAGTTTATCGAGAAATTCAAACCTTCTCTTATTAAAATCGTGTAGTAAGTTCCTCTTGTAATTTACATCTCCTTAGTTCCTGTTTCTCGAAGAACTTGATGCACTTCAAAAAGATTAACTCCTATTTATTTTAGGTAAAAATTGCAAATTTTGGTTTTAAACATCTATCCTTGAGAAAATCTCCAAAAGACTGACTTTCAATAATTTTCCATCTGTCATCTTTTTAAAAATCAGATTTAAAAGACTGTTGACGTAAATGAGTATCGCATTCCATGCATGTATGGATATAGAATTTTACAATGATTTTGACATAGCACGCAAAAGGGTAATTTAAAGCTAATTACACACTACATATACAAAATAAAATACTTCACTCGCTACATTATCCCCCCTTCCTCGTGAAAATTCGGTTAGACGAATTTTCCGGGCTGTTAGTTTAATAATTTAAAAAAAACAGAACCGATCCCTAAAAACTTACATCACGTACGCATCTAATACTCTAACCTCATCACTCATACTAACCCAACCTAACACGCTAACCTCATATACTTCCTATTCATTCATCCACACACGAAGGGCATAACCGCTAAGGAACCCCATGACCGATCTGTAAGGGACTTGATGTTAATTGTTGTATCTTGGCCAAATGCCTTATTACAACTAGGAATACGATATAAGGCTTATTTAATGAGTTATCCCACCGCTCAATTCCTGGACAAGGGCTTTTTTAAGGAGTTGTCAATCCGCTCCATATTTTAGACATATGCTTATTTAATGAGTTGTCATACTGCTCAATAATAAAACCCCGCTGTATTAAAAACCTTTAATTATGAGATAAATATTAAAGAGATTGTCTAAAATTGCAAGTTTGAAAGTAGCTAGAAAGTAAAACGAGTAAAAAAAAAGATAATTAATAAAGAAAATTAGTTAAAATAAATTAAGTATTTTTATATAATAAGCTACAATAGCTTTTAGAATTAATAATGAGCCAAAGATGTCGTGCTCTTTGGTCTCCATTTAATAACGCAAAAGTCGTATAACCGACCCAAGGAAGGAGTACTACTAAAGAAACTATGTAAAGAAAATTACAATAAATAATGTCGCAGACATCAACAACGATATTTGTCGTTGTTATAGTAATATTGAGAAAAAAATAAAAAATAACGGTAAATTACGTTTCAATTACGTGTCAAACAGACAAGAAAAATATACAGAATAGAAATTACGTCTCTTGGCGAGAGAGAACAAATAGCTTTTTTGAGAATCAGTTAAAATATTTAAATAAAGAATGTGTCCAATCGACTTTAATGAAAATTATTATTCGTAGTTAAATATAAATACAAATCAAAGCATCTCCTGCATGCCAATCGAAAGAAACCCGAAAATAAAATTATTTTTCGTCTAAAGGAAATAAAAGATAAAAAAAAAAAAATATTAATAAAGGCCTAAACGTTATTTTTATAAAACTACGGTGTCGTTAAAATGACTTTTTGCATTTTGAAAAAGGTTAAAGAGGAATATAAATTAAATTAGGTCTAAATGTTATTTTTATAATAACGACGGTGTCGTTCAAATGACTTTTAGAATTTTGAAGAAGGTAAAAGAGGAATATAAATTAAATTAGGTCTAAATGTTATTTTTATAATAACGACGGTGTCGTTCAAATGACTTTTTGAATTTTTAAGAAGGTAAAAAAACAACATATCGTGATTAGTAATTTAAAAAACACATCACTAACTCTTAGGTTAGTTGTAAAACAATAAGGAAAGCATATATTAACTTCATAAACAATAATATATAAAGCAAATGCTTTAAAAACCAATTTCTTTGGTCCATTACATATGTGGTTAATTATAATTAAATTGCACAATATGTGCCCTCAATTTAAGAGGTATCTTCAACATTTATATGGTAAATACCCACATTTTTATCATTTAAGTCCACCAGTTCGTATACTAACGGCGAAACTTTACGTATAACGCGACATTTTACGAATTTCGGAGCTAGCTTAGTGCTGAAATAAGCACCGGCATCACTTAAAACGTGATTGCGTCTCCAAACATAATCATTAACATTAAACTCTTTAAAAGTACGACGCAGATTATAATGTTCTGCGTTCTTCTGATGTGCCTTATATAAAGCTAATTCAACCTTGTTAAATATATTAGCAAGAAACCCGGTATGCTCAGCATAAATATCCCTCGGCATAAATACGAAATTGTCGAAGTCCTCGTACTTCGCGAAAATATTACCATCGGTCACTAATTCACGGCCGAAAACTAAAAACGCTGGTGAATAAAGTCGTATGATTACAAGACGAATTAATAGCCATTTGTACTTGTGGAATAAATTTGTCCCAAGTTCGGTGGTCTTCGCCTACTAAAGCTGCAATAGCCGTAATAATAGTTTTATTATAACGTTCCACAGTATTTACTTGTGGACAGTAACGTGGAGTGTAAAATACTTTTGGAATATTATATTTTTCCCAAAGATTTTTACAATCGTGACTGGTAAATTGTGAACCATTGTCCATAATTATTGTTTGGGGTACTCCGTAAACCAAGAAAACATCGTTTTCCAAGGTTTTTAATACATTAGCCGCTGTGGCTTTTTTTAAAGGAAAAATTAAACAGTATTTACTGAAACAACATGTGACAACCAAGATGTTTTGATTCCTATCCCTTGTCATTGGTAGAGGACCAACTAAGTCAATGGAGATACATTGAAAAGGACGTGAACAAATTTTAGGTTTTCCCATGACACCAAATGGGGAATGGTTTTGATGCTTGTAAGCCAAGCATGTAGAACAATCAGCTATGTATTTAGATATCTGGCGGAACATTCCTGGCCAATAAAAATCTTTTGATATCTTTTTAAAAGTCTTAAAAGCACCAAAATGTGAGTTTGATGGCTCCGTATGTTTAGCCGCAATAATATTAAGCCTATCGTTAGGATTCGGAACCTTCTTCCACATGTAATCACTATCAGGTTCCGTTTCAACTTTTTTAAGTAATTTCCCGTCTTTAATACAGAAATCTAAACAATCTGATGGATTATTTAAGCAATAGGTACGCTTTTGTTCGTACCAAATCATACTCCGATCAGTATCAATTGGTTCTACGTATTTATGGAAAACATCATCTACGTCAGTCTGTACGTCAGTTGATGTGTCCTCTATTATAGGGGTGGACCGAGATAAAATATCAGGAACGACATTGTCCTTTCCTCTTTTATGCTTTAAAATAAAATTAAAACAAGACAACCGAATGGTCCATCTGGCTAACCTACCTGTTGGATTAGATAATTTTAAAAACCATTTCAATGCAGCATGGTCAGTAAAAATAATAAATTGTTTCCCGTTGTCCAGAAAACAACGCCAATGCTCTAATGCTAGAATAACCGCTAGCGTTTCTCGCTCCGTGGCCGAGTAATTCCGTTGTTGTTTAGATAAAGACTTACTCATGTATGCCACAACAACCTCATTGCCGTCTACCTCTTGAGTAAGCATTGCACCTATGCCAAAGCCAGATGCATCACAATGTACACTAAATGGTAGATCATAATTGGGACAAGCTAAAATAGGTGTATTTACAAAATGATTTTTCAAAGTATTAAATGCGTTATCCGCTTCTTTCGTCCATTTAAATCTTGGCGTATTTTTACCCGCAGACGTTAATAAATTAAGAGGACCAGCTACAGTACTAAAATTGGGTATAAAACGTCTATAGTAACTAGCTGTTCCTAAAAAACGACGAACCTCCTTACGCGATTTAGGAGTAGGAATTTCAAGAATGGCTTTCACCTTATCTGGGTCTGTGCGTAGACCACGTTCGTCCACAATGTAACCTAGATATTTTAGCTCATTTTTAAAAAACTTACACTTCTCAAAATTAATAGTTAAACGAGCCTTTGTGAGTTTTTCAAGTACTCGATTTAAAAGAGATATGTGTTCTTCGAAACTCTCGCTAATAATGATAATATCATCTAAATAACAGAATACTTTGTTGTTAAAATTGGGAGAAAACAAGGAATCCATCAATCTCTGTTGTGTAGCAGGACCATTTGATAACCCGAAGGGTAATCGTTTAAATTGAAAGCTGCCGCGTGTCGGAACGTAAAACGCAGTTTTGTTTTTGTCATCTACGTGTAAAGGAATCTGCCAAAATGCTTTTGCAATATCAATACTGCTTAAATATTTCGCATTAGACAAATTATCTAAGATTTCATTAATAAAAGGTAAATTATACGCGTCTTTCCTAGTAATTGAATTTAATTTCCTACTATCCAAACAAAATCTCCATTCGCCATTCTTCTTAGGCGTAACTAAGACTGGAGATAACCATGGGCTCTCGCATGGTTCAATAATGTCCCACTTTATCATTTTATCTACTTCTTCACTAAGTACCCGTTGTCTTTCCGGAGATAGCCTATAATTTCGTTGTTTAATCGGTGCGTGATCACCAGTATCTATTCTATGTGTAACTAGATTGGTTTCACCAATAATGCCAGTTTGCTCAAACGAAATAGCTTTAAAATTACTAATAACTCTGTCCGCCGTCTCCTTTTGAAGAGGGGAAAGGTTATTATAAAACTGAATCTTGTTTTCCACTTTAGAAAGTTCAGAAATATTAGATTTTTCAATTTCGTTCTTAACTTGAAAAAGATTAGGTGCCAAATTAAAAGATTTCCAAAAATCTATTCCTAAAATTATTGAAGGGAACAAATCTGGGAAAACAAATGTTTTAATTATATTACATTGTTTATTAAATACCATTGGCAATAAAAAATAGCCAATAGCTTGGTGTACTGCTTTACCAGCAGTCGAAACTTTTATATTCTCATCCCTTAAAAGTGTAAAACCTAGCTTTTGTATGGCTAGATGTGAATTATTCCCTAAAACGCTGATGCAAGAACCTGTGTCTAAAAGACCCATACATTCTGTCTCTTTTATATTTATTTTAAAAAAAGGACGTAAATTATCATTTTCATTTTTAAACAGGATCGAAGTATTACGAAAGGAATTGAAAAAAATGTTGATTTTGTTAAGCCATGACGACCAGTCATGTAAAACTTGTTCACAACGACCCCTGTTTCCTAGTTTTTTTGATTATAATTTGTAGTATTTTTAACGTTATTATTATTACCTTGATTACAATTTGGGCAATCAATCGTTCTTACATTTTTAAAACCACATCTATAACAAACAATGTTGTTAGATGAGCATTTACTAAGTTCGTGTCCATGTACACGGCATCGAACACAAAATGGCGGACGATTTTCATGAACCGCTGCAATTTTCCTAGGCGACTCATAATTCGCCGAATTGAAATTTTGATTCCTATAACCCATTGGTTTATACGTAGGGGATCTAGATTCAAATCGAACCGTAGGTTTTTGTTCATAGTTTTTAAATGATCTAAAACTATTAAGTGGTTCCGTCCGAAACTCATTCTAAGAAATTAATCGTAATATGATGTAATTTTCACCAATTCTCAGCAATCTATGCTTTTATCATTCTTTTCAGATTGAGAAATTAAAAAAATCAATATGGCGAAAAAAAGCCAATCCGCAGAATCGATATAGCAATAATCACCTAACCAAATAAATGCACTTAGGTACCTGATGGGAGGGTTTATGGTAGAACCCACAACCTTGAGATAGTTTATCGAGAAATTCAAACCTTCTCTTATTAAAATCGTGTAGTAAGTTCCTCTTGTAATTTACATCTCCTTAGTTCCTGTTTCTCGAAGAACTTGATGCACTTCAAAAAGATTAACTCCTATTTATTTTAGGTAAAAATTGCAAATTTTGGTTTTAAACATCTATCCTTGAGAAAATCTCCAAAAGACTGACTTTCAATAATTTTCCATCTGTCATCTTTTTAAAAATCAGATTTAAAAGACTGTTGACGTAAATGAGTATCGCATTCCATGCATGTATGGATATAGAATTTTACAATGATTTTGACATAGCACGCAAAAGGGTAATTTAAAGCTAATTACACACTACATATACAAAATAAAATACTTCACTCGCTACAACATAAGGTAAACGTGAGGTAGACATATGGATGATACGATGTAATCGCCAGGTAGGCATGGAATAGACATTACTAGATAAGAGGTTGACATGTGGTAGATACGAGGTAATCACGACAGGTAGACAGTAGGTAGACACGAGATAGACATTCGGTAGCCTTTTTTAAAATGACAAAAAATCGCATAATCCGCAAAACCATGCTGGAAAAGCGAACTCCCAGAACTTCCTACTAGCAGGTAGGCGGATACAGTCAATTAAATAGGTACTTTAGGCACCGTCTGATCTTACTCTAAAAACAATCTTAAATTATAAAATCATAGCTTTAAGGTAAAAAAAAGAATATTTATTGAACTCTTATAATTAATACGAAATAAAATATAGTTGTGTTAAGAATTTAAAACAAGTTTAAGGAAAGGTCAATCATGGCAGACTAGAGGGTTTTGTTTTTTTATATTTAAAGTAGATGTTTTATGACAATTATTAAAATATGCAGACAGACTGAAAGATATTTATTTATCATACTAGTGTCAAATACCACATAAATGTTTTAATGGATTAATTTTAAACGAAAGGTCTTAGCAACTGCACATGTCGTCACTGAGTGTTCAATAAATTAGACGTTTTGTTAAATTACTGAAAAAAAGTAAAAGGGTTATCGATGAATCGTCAAATTGTTAATAAAAACTGTTTATAACTAAAATCGCATATTCGAAAAAAATCCAAAATATTTCGGAATTAGTAGGTAGCACTAACACTGAAATTACTCTTAAAAGTAAAGGACTGACCTACTTAAGCTAATTTTCAGGCATAAACAAAGAAATAGTTATAGCTACGAAACCCTTAACTAAACATGGTCCAACAAAATCTTTACTGGTGTTTTTGATAACATTACATATTAAATATGTGATAAAAAACTATATATATAAAGCTAGATTCTTACTCTCTGCTCTACTGCATTGTACATAAAAGTTATTTCAAGTTTATTCTAAATTAATAACAAGATTATTTTAAAAACAAACGCAAGTTTGTGTAATACTACGCAAAATCAAGGCAAGGCCAATGCTAACATTTCTTTAGGCGTCTTCGGTTTTTTAGTACAATGTGTGAACTTGTGTGTCTAACGAACTCACCCTGTGTCAATAAACCAGTAAAAATATCAAAAGCAAATTTAATAAACAGGACAAATTTTAAAAATTACATTATGTAACAAACTTAAGTACTATATCCAGCATCATAGAGGTGCTTGATATAATCGTCTCAGAAGGAAGCTTAGGGCACAGTCCAACACGCTAGCCTAATGCGGGTTGGCGGACTTTGTCGAGCTAGTGGCCATTCGGCTCATAGAGTATGACCCTGACTAAGCTTAACGACTGTTGTCATATGACAAAAGCAACAGTTTTACTTGAAACATGGAGAAGCTCGGAAGTATTTGCCACTAGGCATGTAGTGACCAAGCCCGACGTCGCTTCAATTCGCATATCGTTCCCCATAGACGAATGTCACACGAGCTCCTATGATATCACGTTTTATGCTAAGTTCCCATTCTACAAATGATATCCAATAGACAACAGGATTTAGCTAAAATTAAGAGAAACCTTAACAGTTGACATTGAATTTATTATCGATCGACGACATTGTTTTTCTTATTAAAAAAACAGAAAATAAGGTGCGACTAATAAATTATTGCTTTTGAGTAGGTACAATTGTATAGCACAGTAGGCGTTTAGTAGAAAAAACTTTTTTCGGAATGACTGTATGTGTGAATTGACTGGAACATAAGAACATAAATTTAAAATATTGAATATAAATAATCATTAAATAATTTATGATTGGAACAACCAATAAATTTAACATATTTTATTTCAAATCTAAAAAACTCACGTTTATGATGTAATAGACACGGATAAGAAGTGACTTTGATGTATGCATAAAAATTAAAATTAAATAAAATAAAATAAAGTTAGTAAATACCTACCTGATTCTGAATTTTAGATGTATCTTATTTACATACGATACATATTTATATATTCAATGCTAACCAATCTTAACATGATTAGGTTATTAAATTGGCAGTAAAGGAAAATGAAAACAGGTTTAACAAAAAATCAGACAAGTGCGAGTCGGACTCGCGCAACATGGGTACTGTACCACCATTAACGTTATTTAGGAAAACAAACAAAAATAAAAAGTATGCTGCTAAGCGGTCATCTTTCCAATGACTGACCAAGCCCGACGTTTCTTAACTTAGAATATAGTTTTCAATAATAGATAAAAAAGGAAATTTAAGATGGCTCGAGCCGCCCTCACACCTGGCCGGTTTTTATTATTTGTTGTTACACTTTAGAGCTCAAACTAAAGTCACTGAAGCTTGTATGTATTAGGTACTCGTACTAATTTGGAAACGAAAAACGATGAAAATGTGTTTCTTGTATGGTGACCCTGCGTTTAAATTTTTACTTTTTCAATTCTTTATTATTTGTTAGGTAATCCGCCATTATGATACATTTGCTGTGAGAATTTTATTTTAGCCTACGCTGCGGTGTCTGTCTACCCCTTTGGTACGACCATTAAATGGCTCTATCTTTTAGACCGAAATAGGTAGAAGCCTGAATTATTCACAGAATATGTGTTATAATGGGGGATTATCTAAAATATAATAAAAAGTTTAAAAAATTAAGAAAGGTCCCCATACAAGAAACACGTTTTCGTTGTTTTTGCTCTATCGTAAAAACAGTAAAACATACAAACTTCAAACTTGCAGTATAAAATAGAGAACCGGCCAAGTGTGAGATGGGCCCAAGCCATTACCATTTTAAATTACCAGTAAAACGCCAACGGGTTCCGTGCAACCATTTACGTAATTTATTAACACAAACAAAAACATAAAGTGTGTCTCTAAGCGGTCACTCATCCAATCGCAGACGAAGCCCGACGTTGCTTAACTTAAAATATCGTTTCCAATAAAAAAATATGTAAACAAATGTTTATAAACTCCTAATAATATAGTTGCTCTAACGTGAGAACAGTAACCCCTACTAGCTTCAATCTTGCAGTGATTTTAGTGTGTGCCAGCTCTAAAGTATAACAACAAAAAATAAAATCCAGCATAGTGTCAGACGGGCTCGAGTCATCTACCATCTTAAATTACCGTTACAGTGCCATCTAGCTTTTTATAAAGATAAACAGTAATACATTTGTTTGTTGGAAACGATATTCAAAGTTAAGCAACATCGGGCTTGGTCAGTACTTGGATGGGTGACCGCTTAGCGGTACACTGTTTTGTTTGTGTTTGTAAATAACGTAAATGGTGGTAGGTACGGAACTCTCGGTATGCGAGTCTAACTCGCATCTGGCCGGTTTGTTCTTCATATAAACCTTGGCCTGAAAAGTTTCGTACAAACACAACAAAAAAGAAACAATCTAAATCGGTGAAGCCATTCCCAAGTGATGCTCCGCCATGCAGACGGTAATTAAATCATAATAATAAAAATAAGTCGGCTGTGGTCCTGGGGTTTAGAATTTCACTTTGTGTCCTGATTGACCGAGGTTCGAGCCCGGCGTGTACCAATGTATCTTTTTCTTCATTTCTCAAGTAAAAGGTGAAGGCATTTCGATGGAGAAAAACATGCAGAGGTATCCGGCATACCACATAAAAAAGACGTAAGTGAAGTCCACAAACCCCCAATGGCCCGTGTTTGGACAAAGGCCCAAATCCCCCTCGGTAAGGGTTGGCCGTGCCCGTACGTAGGAGGCCAATACGCAGAATAAAAGTTTTTGTTGCACATAAATAGTTCCCGTTAATATAAATTAGTTACTCTATATTATACAACTTCCGAAACACACAAAGCTTAGTTTAACGAGATTACCGCTCAAGAGCTTAAAGCTCTCGTGACGTTTATTACAGTAGCAATGAATATTGTTGGGTTCTTCCTTCCGTAAACACTCAAGGGTAAGAAAAGAATGTAATATTTTAGAGAAAAAGTCTTATATACTCATAAGAATGTAAGAAAATATTGTAGAATTAGCTTTTTCTACTTCGTTGTTACGAGACGAGGTTCGTAAAATTATATTCTCTTTGTGGTTGAAGATATATTTTTATTTGCTTTTCAACTTTTTACTTTGGAAATGCGGCGAGTACCTAGTCATAATTGTAAATATATAATACTGGTTTTATTAAGAAGTAATGTTTGCATGTTAGTTTCTCCATAAATAACTTAAAAATTGATAAATGAATTTAATGTAAAACGTAAACTTACTTTACTTTTTTCGGGTTTGCTATACGCTGTACCTACTATGCATAATACAAAAAAGAAAGAAATCCTAAATCATTTCTTAGTTAAAGATAGAAAAGGTCTTGTCTAACATTCCTAGGTTACAGACGCAAAAGGTCTCGTCCAACATTCCTAAGTTACAGATACAAAAGGTCTTGTCTAACATACCTAAGTTACAGACACAAAAGGTCTCATCCAACATTCCCAAGTTACAGACACAAAAGTTTCGTCCATCATTCCTAAGTTACAGATACAAAAGGTCTTGTCCAACATTCCTAAGTTACAGTCACAAAAGGTCTCGTCCAACATTCCTAAGTTACTGACACAAAAGGTCTCGTCCAACATTCCTATTTACAGACACAAAAGGTCTCGTCTTTTTGCAGTTGATAAATATAATCCATAAATAAAGTTACTGTTTTTGGGTTTATTTACAAAAAAAGAAATACGCAATACGGGTAACAACAAAAAAAACTTAAGTAGTACAAGCCTTTGTAATGAATTTGTTGTTAAAAAACTTGATCAGGAAATCGCCAATGAGTTTAATTACATATGATTTTTTCCTACCAACAACTTATGTATAATTGTCATTTTTCAGTTCTTCACGACATTTTTCAAGGTGTGTACATAAATACAAAAATTGTACGCTATTGCAATATTTGTATCAAAGCAAGACATTTGCCGTAACTATAAGATCGAATGCATACTATAAGACTATTTCTTGACTTTTTAAAACCATAAAATAATATGTTGACGTACAACTCGATGATTAATCGTTATAAACATTTAATTATAGTGCATTTAAAAATTGCGAAAACTTATTCATAAATTTGACTATTATTATCATGCTCATACCATTAGTTTAAAGGGCCAACTAGAAGAGCCTTTTAAAGAAAACCTGTCATATTTATGTAATTTGACTGTAAAGTTGACTCAAAAATACGCAATATTTTTGTTTCAAATTAAAAAAAAAAACTAGGAATGCGTGTTCTAAAAAAACGCTTTTGTTCCTCTTTAACGTCGATAATATTAATCTTTGGTAAAAATTTCAGACATATCTATAACTAAATACACCCAATTATCATTCAGGCGCTATTTTATAATTTACACGCTTTTAAGTGTCAAAAATTAAGTACTTTACAATACGCTATAACTAGTGCCCCGATATAACACTTGTTTTTTTCTTTCCCTGCCCTATATTTGTATCAGGATAAATATACCTTCAAAATATTCTAGGTACTTCATACGAGATTTTAAATTATGGCCGGTTTTTAAAATTCATTCACCCAATTAAAAATTACCTTCCTAATAAGCTTTGTTTCTTAATAAATAAGTTTGCCTTTTGCTAGCATTTCCTAGCAATTTAGGTAGTGCTTTGATTTAGCACCTTTCTTTTAAATATTTAGGAATTATAACAAGATTTTTTTCTTATAATGTGCATTGTTTTTTATAATATATTCGTTCTCATTTGTATTCTCATCGATAACACAAGCTGGCGACTTGCATTCAACATTTACATAACAAACGCCCTTAAGGTTGTCGCCCTTAGGGTTGTCAATTATTTGATACAGTTGTTTAAATAAAGGACATGAATATACAATTTCTTTATTAAAGTCAGGGCTGCCCACTTCAGGATCAATTAAACCTGATTTTTTATCAAATCAAAATGGCAATACTTTTTTTAACGATGCACTAAACGGTATTGGCATTATAAATAAATATATACTTACGTCTGTATTTTTTTCCGACGCATTAAATTTAGCAGGCAAGCTAATTCTAGTGAAATAAAATCTAATTTTATTTGTCTAAACTCTTAGTCCGCCCTGGCCACCATCAAACATACGAAAAATCCGTTAGCCATTTTTCTTTTCTGTTTGAAAATAAGATTAGTGGCAACCCTAAGAAGACCATTGAAGAAGACCAGACTTCTTCGTGACGCGGCGACACTTATCTACATACATTGACTTATTGTAATTGATATATTTCTTAAGTATTGAAGACGCGCTACAGCTGGCGCTAGATGTTCCTATATTTAATATGCGATATGTAGTTATGCTTCCGACAGGTAGAAACTACTATCTGAAACTGCATCTCAAAAGGTAACTTAACTGGATATTAACAATAGCTAGCCAATTATTTAAATTGTACTTGCTAGATCCCTAAAATGATATTGATATTGATCTTAGGGATAGGATCAGGGAAGTAAATATTTCAACTTAGCGTCACAGTACATAGGTATATAAAATCTTTTATGTGTTCATAAAAATACATTAATAGTTTCAGCCAGAAAAGTGACGTATACAAAGTAAATACTAGTAGTAAAAATAAGCTGTTGGTGCATGATACACGTCGAAACAAAATTAATAACACTTTTATCGGTCAATATACTTAAATGATAAAAATCCATGGGACTAAAATATTTACTAATTATTTTGTTACCTGAATGATTTTTTTAAAAGTAGTAAGTATCAAGTTTCTTGCCGAATTATTTTTGGTGGAAATCAAAATTTTTTGTGAACCGGATTTTAAAAATATTATTTTATAACTTTGACGATTCAAAAGTGTTTGTAAAAACCTAATTTGAATGTAAAATTGACTAGTTTATTATCTATACTAATCTATATATATAGTTGTTTATTGCATCGATATGACCAAAAAAGGCCTACTTTTCATTTATCTTCTCTATCGTAACATTGTCTGGCTGAAATCGCTTACTCATTCTATATATTTTTTAGGCTGAAACCCTAAATACTTCAAGAATACTCCATTAGAGAATAATTTCCCAAAATAAATACGCCATTCATAATTTTCAAATACATTGTGTTTCTTCTGTTATGTTCTCAAACTTACGCATTTAATACCTATATTAATAGAATTATCCTACTAATACATTAAATGCGTAAGTTTGTCAATGCGCATGTGAGTTTGCGAATATGTTTGTTATACTTTCACGCCACAGTAACTGAGCTAATTTGGCTGAAAGGTTGTAACCTGAATTAGGAAATCATAATATTTACATTTTATCCTAGAAAATTGGAACGTTCCCGCAGGAATATCTTAAACCGAATCCCTATAGCAAAGTTAATTGGTGCTCGCTGTATTTCTTACTATTCTTTAGACTGAACTATTGGCGTTCGAATCCCGCGCCGATAACTAAATTCAGCGCAAACAAATAATATACAATACATTAATATTTTCATAGCAAAGATGCAGTCAAAAGATTAACCGCTAGCCAGGACTTGAACCTGCAACTCCTTACATGCCGTGTAAGTGCTTTACTAATTGAGCTATCAAGGCACAAGTCCTTTAAAGTCACTAGGAGTTGTTATTTAATTCATTAGTTTATCATATTTAGGCTCTTACTCAAAAAAAGTATTTTAACATTGCTACAAAACTATTGCAGTTAATAAATGCAAAAGTTACGTAATTCACTAGGGTTGTCAACTGTAACAAGATAAAACGCCTCGTTAAAATTTCCGCTTCTAACGGAGTTTCTCCTCCAACTGCGACGCGTCGACTTCGTTAGCAACATTTTTAATGTCCCGCTATTCCAATTCTTTAATTATTTTCCGGAAAATGTGATTAGTTAAATGACTGCTGTCTTGCGAACTTCTTTAATGCATTTAAAATCATGAATTAAAATTGTTTTTGTACATATTTACGTTCAATAGCTTTTTTAGTAGGTACCTAGTACTATCATTATGTGTTTTATAGACTTGAAAAGAATAAACTATTTATACTAGTGTATTTTATACATGTTTTGTGTACTGACTAGTATAGGTACTGTTATAGTTGCATATCATTGTTATGTCATTATTTTTCACTTTATATTATCCGCAAGACAGCTGGATCTAATTTACCATTACATTGTTTCGTCAACATTACTGTCTTGATTTGTTAAAAGAAAACGTTCTTAGGAAATCTGCATACGTTGACAACACATAACATCAAATTCACTATAGACTATGGCCCAAATCGGCCTTGCCCCAAGGTAAGGAAGGGCTAGCGGCACCCTAACAGTGGCGACGTTTGAAGGCTGGTAAGTGGTCACGAAAAACAATGTGTTGGCGAGATAATAAATATTACGGAACTATAATTTGTTCGGCCAAATTTAGTAGAGCTAAAAATAAAATGCTGACAAGACGCTAGATGGTTCATGAAGGTTTGGCTGACAGTTATTTAAATCAAGGTAAGGTATCTCTGTGACATATACATAAAGATATTATGTACATAGGTAATTGATAGCTTTTTAATACTGAATAACAAAAAATCGGCCAAGTGCGAGTCGTACTCGCGCACGAAGGGTTCCGTATCATAATCTATAAAAACGGCAAAAAAATCACGTAAGTTGTACGGGAGACCCCTTTAAATATTTGTATTATTGAAATTTAAATATTTATTTTTAAAGTGAATATATAACTTAATATTCTGTGAATATTTCAAGCGTCTACCTGCTGCCCATATCAATAGCGAGCAAAAACAAGCAAATAAAATCACGTTTGTTGTATGGGAGCCACCTTAAATATTTTTTTTTAGTATTTGTTGTTATAGCGGCAAAAGAAATATATCTTCTGTGAAAATTTCAACTTTCTAACTATCACGGTTCATGAGATACAGCCTGTTGACAGGCGGACGGACGGACGAACGGACAGTGGATTCTTAGTATTAGGATTCCGGATTTTACACTTTGGGCACGGAACCCTAAAAATTAGATGGATCGACGGACAGACACGTAGGCTTAGTAATAGGGCTCCAATGGCACGTGTGTCAAACCTGACTAACTTATTTATCGAATCTAGCCGTAAATCTCCCATATATAGCGTTCGACATAAATTGAGTGCCAGTCATATGAATTACTACAACAGTACAAAACAAAAGAAGCATTCTATAATATATAGTAACTCGGCACGTACATCAATCAGGTATTATGTATTTGTATTTCGCTCGTATTTCGTTGTACCACCGACCTCGGTTCCCCGATAAAGGTGTTTGCTGAAACGTGCGTCAGATAATCCGCCCTTGTAGAGCTTCGGCCGAAAGTTCATAAACCTAACACCGGTCAGTTTAACAAGGTAGCTGTGCCAACAGGTATTTATAACTGTGTAAATGCGACCTGGATGTATGTGTTTATACAAGATATCGACCGTTTTTTGACTGATTGATAGGTACGCAGACACAGTTTTACTTATGTGTTGATAATAAAGTTAGGTAAAGTTTTACTAGTAAGCAAGACTAGATTATAAACAAAATTATGATTAATTTTTTAAGCATTTTTATTTTCTATTAGAAGTGGTGCTTTTACAGCTTACTCATTTCATTTTAACCGAGGTTTAAGGGGTTTTAATTTAGTCATGATAAAGTCTGTTCCGATTTACGTCGCTCGTCGTACGGTTTTGACTCCTAAGTTAACTGCATCGATGTGAAGTTGGCTATAACTTTATGTATATTGAATGCATGCAAATCTTAAGTGTTTTAATTGCTAGAAGGAGGATGCACATTCACATCACAGTGATAGCGGTACCAATCACTTTAGCACTGCCACTGAATAGGTGATAGGTTCTGAGGACTTCTGGGTGACAGGTGGTGAGCCTTTGGCTGCAACACTGTTTCTGATATCTCGACTAAGGTGGCTCTTAATAGCTAAGTTCCATAATTCGTATAGTAACAAGTTTAAAGAAAAATGTGATAAGACCATGGGCCTTATAAATAATAATATTCCCCTTATAGGCCGGCTTCCATGTCTTATAAATAATCATATTCCCCTTAAATGCCAGCTTAACAAATGACTAACTAAATAACTAAACCCGGATCAATTGAATAGCTTGCATGCAGAAGTAAAAAGTTAACTATTCCGCAGAAGCGGCAATATATCAATTAAGAAAGTGCATCATGGCCTTTTACTCCAATTGGCCCGAGCATACGTTACTGAATCACACCTATCCGGGCAAAAAATGCACATTTCTGTAGAATTGCTAAAATAGTTATGTTAGCATTAATTATTTACGCCACACTAAACCTTTCCCTGTCATTTGAATCTTCAGTTTGCACAATTATTCATATTTTTCTGCTTTGTACGACTCGCGCTTGACCACTCTCAAAACATCGTTGGTTCTGGCTCACTACCCTCCAACCCCAACCCCTCGCCTAAAAACTTTTCTGCCCCGCACGACTCGCGCTTGACCACTCTCAAAACCACCCCTGTGTCTGGGGTGTGGCGACTCGCGCTTGACCACTCTCAAAACCACCCCTGTGTCTGGGGCTATGTCGACTCACGCAACCAACCCCTGTGTCTGGGGCTATGTCGACTCACGCTTGACCAAAACTACTGCGTGACGTCACAGTGGCTCCTGTGTATAACTTGTCTCTAGTTTTGTTATGTAATTACATCATTATCGTAATGGGTTATCATGTTTTTCCCCGTTCATAATAAAGTTATTCCTATTTAATTACAATGATGTTGGTGGTGACATTCCAAAAACTAGTCCCCCGAGGGTGTATCTCAAGGTTTTAGGGGTGTGTCCACTCACGCTTTACAAAAACAACCTGGAGACGTGTCGGTTCACGCTTGATATGACTTGACATGTTATACCTACAGAAAATCTTCAATTCAAGTCGGTCGAAGTTTAAAGAGAAAAGCTGATAATAGTGTTAAAGATTTACAACTAGCATTGACGTCATCATGATGTGTCAAATATGTGATTTACAGGTTAAGCAAAGATTCTATGCTCAGCACTTACGATCTAAGAAACACAAATAGAAATGTCTTATTCTTAATCATAATTTACTTTATGTGTCTGTTATATCACTCGTGAAGTATTTATAGCATCAATTGAAGAATCAATACTATTTTATTATTCATGCAGATTTTGATCAGGAAACAAAAGATTTAAAAAATTCTTTTGAATTTTTAAATTGGACTATTAGGAATTGGATAAAAAATGGTGAATTAGAAAATTATTCAGAACCTTTAAGTGATGACATTAAAAATAAAATGTGTAATGACACATAGTGATTTAGAAAAAAAAGAAAATGTAGACCTTAAAAAAAAAAAACAGTTTTTAGAAATGCATGTTAATAAGTTTAATCCCTTACGGGGATCTTCGTATATTCGTAAAAAAGAACGATCAACAATGTTTTAAGAGGACTATATCCTGCAAATACACATTCCGATAGGGTATCATCATACTTGAGGCATTAAAATAAACTAACGTTTAATAATATTCAGTTCCCAATCAAATTATCTGATATACCCAAGGTAGAAAAACAAAATGACATAAGCATTAATATGTTTGAATTAGAGTTTAACAAAGAAAAAAAAACTTTACAAAATGTTCTAATTAATTACAAATTAACTTATTATTTTTAAACAACGGTTGAAATGGTCATTATTGTATTTATCACGCTTGGTAAATAAACAAATAACAAATTGAAATGACACTATTCATATCTGGGCCGGTTGCCGTAACTATTTTTAATCTAAAGTTAATTTAATTAATCACCAGAAACATGAATGTGCTCAAATTTTTACTGAATAACTAGGAATTCATAAAAAAGAAAAATATTGGTTTAATAGGGAAACAAATAATGATGAAATCTATTTTGATAAATTTCAAAGAATATTAAAATTACATTTTATAATATATGCAGACTTTGTAGCTCATTTAAAACCCTCCTATTGTCACCTATTGTGTCCCTGATCCATCGAAGTCATATACGTAAACAATACATGAACATGTAGTTTGTTCTTATGGATAATATATAAAATGTTCATATGATGATAAACTGTCTATATACAGAACATACTCAGAGCCTAATTGTACAAAAATGTTTATGGAAAGCATTAACAAAGATATTAGCAATATACATAGGATAAATTGTTTTCAAAAATGTCCACTTTCTTTAACTAATGAAGAGAAGGAATCTATAAGAAAATCGCAATTATGTTATATTAGGTGATGAAATCACAGTAGACTATGACTGGAATACTAGTAATTTTAGAGGTGTTAGTCACGAATTATTTAGTAGCACAAAGTATCGTGTTCCATTTTTCATTCCTATTCTATTTCACAATCTAAACAATTATGATGCTCATTTTATTGTTCATGCTTTGAATTTTAAAGATTGAGAAATAAAAATAATTCCGCAAAATAAGTAAAAATATAATTCATTCTCATGTAAACCTAATATGTCGTATAGTTCATTTGCGGTTTTTAGATTATTTTTAATTTATGATCTACTAGAGTTTAGATATATAGAATATTATATAAAGACCAATTTGCAGAATTAAGAAATCAATTACAAACGAATTTTAATAAACTTATTAGGAAAGGTGTTTTTCTTCATGAATTTGTTAATTCTTATGAGTCCTTAAAAATTACATCTCTTCCAAATCAAGACGCTTTCTTTAACTCTTTAATACCAGTGTATCAAATTATAATTATAAACATGCTCAAAACGATGTCAGCCCAATTTAAATGTAAAAATATGTTGGAATATTCCAATCTATATTTAAGAACTTATGTAATGCTACTCACTGATATTTCTGATAACTTTAGAATTTTTATATCTAATGTGATATAATTGTAATTATTTATTTTCTTCTTTTTACACTAAGCTGTACACCTATCTATAATATATTTTTGCCACGGAAAATGAGCTCTATTTTAAAATTAACCTGTAACCTTAAGTACCCTGAACATTTACATGATCTTAATTCAGATTTACCTTTATGCCCTGAAAAACATTGTAAACGATTACAGTAAAGATAAGAAATTAGTATCAAAGTTTTATAATAAAACTAAAATATAATTTACTATAGAAATCTCAAACAATGTTTACAACTTACTATGAAGTTAATTAGGGTTCATAGAGTTTTACAGTTTAAGCATAGTCCTTAGTTGAAATATATATAGATTTAAATACATAAGTAAGAACTACAGCTAAAAGTGACTGAAAAAGATTTTTATAAATAATACATTCTTTGGTAAGTCTGTAGACTCTCGAAATACTTCACCATTGTAATACGCAAGTTTCGTTTTATTAAAGTTTAATTATAAAGTAACCATAAATGTTATCATTAGGATAGTCTGAAGTATCGAAAAAAAATCTAAGTCAGATTTTACATCATTATAAAAATTATCTGTAAATACATATTAAACGAAGCTACCCCTATCAGGGTATTATAACTTGACACTATTATCTTATTTTTTTGTACATGGTATAATAATGAAAGTTATACATCAAAATTTTTATATTTCCAATATACAAAATCGTAACAAGTATTTCGAGAGTCCTACAGAATTCTCAAAAATTAATAAAACTTGTTGTAGACTTATAATTGCTTGAAGTAATTGCCGAATCTAAAGATTTCAAAAAAGTGAGACAAAAAAAGAGATTTATTTGGAGAACTAAATAATAACAATTATATCACATTAGATATAACAAATTCTAAAGTTATCAGAAATATCAGTGAGTAGCATTACATAAGTTCTTAAATATAGATTGGAATATTCCAACATATTTTTACATTTAAATTGAGCTGACATAACAAATTCATGAAGAAAAACACCTTTCCTAATAAGTTTATTAAAATTCGTTTGTAATTGATTTCTTATTTCTGCAAATTGGTCTTTATATAATATTCTATATATCTAAACTCTAGTAGATCATAAATTAAAAATAATCTAAAAACCGCAAATGAACTATACGACATATTAGGTTTATTTGAGAATGAAATATATTTTTACTTATTTTGCGGAATTATTTTTATTTCTCAATCTTTAAAGTAATTGCCGAATCTAAAGTTTTCTAGAAAAGTGTGACAAAAAAAGAGATTTATTTGGAGAACTAAAAGTCTACAACAATTTTTTTTTAATTTTTTGTGTAAAATAGTATGTTTCACACTTCGAATTCTGCACGTGAACTATTTACATTTGTGATACATAGACACGACTTATAATTCTCCAAATAAATATCTTTTTTTCACAAATACACGTTTTTCAACATTTTCCATATTTTACCAAAGAATGTATTATTTATAAAAATCTTTTTTTCAGTCACTTTTAGCTGTAGTTCTTACTTGTGTATTTAAATGTATATATATATATATATATATATTTCAACTAAGGACTATGCTTAAACTGTAAAATTCTATGAACCCTAATTTACTTCATAGTAAGTTGTAAACATTGTTTGAGATTTCTATAGTAAATTATATTTTAGTTTTATTATAAAAATTTGATACTAATTTCTTATCTTTACTATAACCGTTTACAATGTTTTTCAGGCATAAAGGTAAATCTGAATTAAGATCATGTAAATGTTCAGGGTACTTAAGGTTACAGGTTAATTTTAAAATAGAGCTCATTTTCCGTGGCAAAAATATATTATAGATAGGTGTACAGCTTAGTGTAAAAAGAAGAAAATAAATAATTACAATTATATCACATTAGATATAAAAATTCTAAAGTTATCAGAAATATCAGTGAGTAGCATTACATAAGTTCTTAAATATAGATTGGAATATTCCAACATATTTTTACATTTAAATTGAGCTGACATAACAAATTCATGAAGAAAAACACCTTTCCTAATAAGTTTATTAAAATACGTTTGTAATTGATTTCTTATTTCTGCAAATTGGTTTTTATATAATATTCTATATATCTAAACTCTAGTAGATCATAAATTAAAAATAATCTAAAAACCGCAAATGAACTATACGACATATTAGGTTTATTTGAGAATGAAATATATTTTTACTTATTTTGCGGAATTATTTTTATTTCTCAATCTTTAAAGTAATTGCCGAATCTAAAGATTTCAAAAAAGTGAGACAAAAAAAGAGATTTATTTGGAGAACTAAATAATAACAATTATATCACATTAGATATAACAAATTCTAAAGTTATCAGAAATATCAGTGAGTAGCATTACATAAGTTCTTAAATATAGATTGGAATATTCCAACATATTTTTACATTTAAATTGAGCTGACATAACAAATTCATGAAGAAAAACACCTTTCCTAATAAGTTTATTAAAATTCGTTTGTAATTGATTTCTTATTTCTGCAAATTGGTCTTTATATAATATTCTATATATCTAAACTCTAGTAGATCATAAATTAAAAATAATCTAAAAACCGCAAATGAACTATACGACATATTAGGTTTATTTGAGAATGAAATATATTTTTACTTATTTTGCGGAATTATTTTTATTTCTCAATCTTTAAAGTAATTGCCGAATCTAAAGTTTTCTAGAAAAGTGTGACAAAAAAAGAGATTTATTTGGAGAACTAAAAGTCTACAACAATTTTTTTTTAATTTTTTGTGTAAAATAGTATGTTTCACACTTCGAATTCTGCACGTGAACTATTTACATTTGTGATACATAGACACGACTTATAATTCTCCAAATAAATATCTTTTTTTCACAAATACACGTTTTTCAACATTTTCCATATTTTACCAAAGAATGTATTATTTATAAAAATCGTTTTCAGTCACTTTTAGCTGTAGTTCTTACTTATGTATTTAAATCTATATATATTTCAACTAAGGACTATGCTTAAACTGTAAAACTCTATGAACCCTAATTAACTTCATAGTAAGTTGTAAACATTGTTTGAGATTTCTATAGTAAATTATATTTTAGTTTTATTATAAAACTTTGATACTAATTTCTTATCTTTACTGTAATCGTTTACAATGTTTTTCAGGGCATAAAGGTAAATCTGAATTAAGATCATGTAAATGTTCAGGGTACTTAAGGTTACAGGTTAATTTTAAAATAGAGCTCATTTTCCGTGGCAAAAATATATTATAGATAGGTGTACAGCTTAGTGTAAAAAGAAGAAAATAAATAATTACAATTATATCACATTAGATATAAAAATTCTAAAGTTATCAGAAATATCAGTGAGTAGCATTACATAAGTTCTTAAATATAGATTGGAATATTCCAACATATTTTTACATTTAAATTGGGCTGACATCGTTTTGAGCATGTTTATAATTATAATTTGATACACTGGTATTAAAGAGTTAAAGAAAGCGTCTTGATTTGGAAGAGATGTAATTTTTAAGGACTCATAAGAATTAACAAATTCATGAAGAAAAACACCTTTCCTAATAAGTTTATTAAAATTCGTTTGTAATTGATTTCTTAATTCTGCAAATTGGTCTTTATATAATATTCTATATATCTAAACTCTAGTAGATCATAAATTAAAAATAATCTAAAAACCGCAAATGAACTATACGACATATTAGGTTTACATGAGAATGAATTATATTTTTACTTATTTTGCGGAATTATTTTTATTTCTCAATCTTTAAAATTCAAAGCATGAACAATAAAATGAGCATCATAATTGTTTAGATTGTGAAATAGAATAGGAATGAAAAATGGAACACGATACTTTGTGCTACTAAATAATTCGTGACTAACACCTCTAAAATTACTAGTATTC
Organism: Apoda limacodes; assembly: GCA_946406115.1. Taxonomy (NCBI): domain Eukaryota; kingdom Metazoa; phylum Arthropoda; class Insecta; order Lepidoptera; family Limacodidae; genus Apoda; species Apoda limacodes. The sequence goes on from OX291559.1 coordinate 20,260,361, forward strand.
CAGTCATAGTCTACTGTGATTTCATCACCTAATATAACATAATTGCGATTTTCTTATAGATTCCTTCTCTTCATTAGTTAAAGAAAGTGGACATTTTTGAAAACAATTTATCCTATGTATATTGCTAATATCTTTGTTAATGCTTTCCATAAACATTTTTGTACAATTAGGCTCTGAGTATGTTCTGTATATAGACAGTTTATCATCATATGAACATTTTATATATTATCCATAAGAACAAACTACATGTTCATGTATTGTTTACGTATATGACTTCGATGGATCAGGGACACAATAGGTGACAATAGGAGGGTTTTAAATGAGCTACAAAGTCTGCATATATTATAAAATGTAATTTTAATATTCTTTGAAATTTATCAAAATAGATTTCATCATTATTTGTTTCCCTATTAAACCAATATTTTTCTTTTTTATGAATTCCTAGTTATTCAGTAAAAATTTGAGCACATTCATGTTTCTGGTGATTAATTAAATTAACTTTAGATTAAAAATAGTTACGGCAACCGGCCCAGATATGAATAGTGTCATTTCAATTTGTTATTTGTTTATTTACCAAGCGTGATAAATACAATAATGACCATTTCAACCGTTGTTTAAAAATAATAAGTTAATTTGTAATTAATTAGAACATTTTGTAAAGTTTTTTTTTCTTTGTTAAACTCTAATTCAAACATATTAATGCTTATGTCATTTTGTTTTTCTACCTTGGGTATATCAGATAATTTGATTGGGAACTGAATATTATTAAACGTTAGTTTATTTTAATGCCTCAAGTATGATGATACCCTATCGGAATGTGTATTTGCAGGATATAGTCCTCTTAAAACATTGTTGATCGTTCTTTTTTACGAATATACGAAGATCCCCGTAAGGGATTAAACTTATTAACATGCATTTCTAAAAACTGTTTTTTTTTTTTAAGGTCTACATTTTCTTTTTTTTCTAAATCACTATGTGTCATTACACATTTTATTTTTAATGTCATCACTTAAAGGTTCTGAATAATTTTCTAATTCACCATTTTTTATCCAATTCCTAATAGTCCAATTTAAAAATTCAAAAGAATTTTTTAAATCTTTTGTTTCCTGATCAAAATCTGCATGAATAATAAAATAGTATTGATTCTTCAATTGATGCTATAAATACTTCACGAGTGATATAACAGACACATAAAGTAAATTATGATTAAGAATAAGACATTTCTATTTGTGTTTCTTAGATCGTAAGTGCTGAGCATAGAATCTTTGCTTAACCTGTAAATCACATATTTGACACATCATGATGACGTCAATGCTAGTTGTAAATCTTTAACACTATTATCAGCTTTTCTCTTTAAACTTCGACCGACTTGAATTGAAGATTTTCTGTAGGTATAACATGTCAAGTCATATCAAGCGTGAACCGACACGTCTCCAGGTTGTTTTTGTAAAGCGTGAGTGGACACACCCCTAAAACCTTGAGATACACCCTCGGGGGACTAGTTTTTGGAATGTCACCACCAACATCATTGTAATTAAATAGGAATAACTTTATTATGAACGGGGAAAAACATGATAACCCATTACGATAATGATGTAATTACATAACAAAACTAGAGACAAGTTATACACAGGAGCCACTGTGACGTCACGCAGTAGTTTTGGTCAAGCGTGAGTCGACATAGCCCCAGACACAGGGGTTGGTTGCGTGAGTCGACATAGCCCCAGACACAGGGGTGGTTTTGAGAGTGGTCAAGCGCGAGTCGCCACACCCCAGACACAGGGGTGGTTTTGAGAGTGGTCAAGCGCGAGTCGTACAAAGCAGAAAAATTGGTGAGCTTTTTTTTAGGCGAGGGGTTGAGGTTGGGGGGAAGTGCGCCAGAACCAACGAATCCCCTCTACTAACGTATGCATAAACCACATCAGCCATTGTGCCATGGTACATCCTGTAACTAACCGACAGTCTTAAATAAGAAATTTTATTTATTTTTTTCTCTCTTGTTAGTAACAATACATCTAATTTTACAATCTCTAGGTCATACAGTATGACCTAAACATGGTGAAAAGAAATTCTTGCTTCGAAAATGTTCTTTTAAAAGATAATACTTTATTATATAGTTCTTCGTGATGTGTCATCCAGCCGATCGCTTGATGTTTAATTTTTTTTTTTAATACCTCTAAGGTGGCAAACAAGCTTACGGTCCGCCTGACGGTAAGCGGTCACCGTAGCGTATGGACGCTTGCAACACCAGGGGTATCACTTGCGCGTTGCCGACCCTTCAGAAATCTAATAACTTCTTTCTTGAAGAACTCCATACTGTAGTCCTTGCAGAAAACCTTGGCAAGGAGCTCATTTCACAACTTAAGCGTTCGCGGGAGGAAGTTTCTCTGAAACCGCACTGTACGCGACCATTTAGGTTCTAAAGTGTGAGAATGAATTCCCTACCAATGGCGAGCGGTGTGATGGTAGAAAGTAGCCGTGGGCATCATTTCGAACAATTCCTTAGAACACAACCCATTGTACAAGCGGTAGAACACACGTATATAATAATAAAAGTAAAGATTTGCGTACGCGCACGTATAGGTACTCGGCCGATATGTTTACAATTCATTCCAATTTGGTCTGCGCAAGTGGTAAGTGTTATTTATAAATAGGCTTAGGTACAAAAATCTTTCATTATCTAAACGCGTAAGTGGTCCAAATTTTTCTACGGCGGAATATTTGCCTTCGTGTAGTGTGGTAGAAAGATAGAAACATTTTATACAAAGAAAAAGAAGGTAGGTAAAGTGTAACAAACTTTTCTGACCCGGTAGTCAAAATTCATAACTATAGTTGCCATATTGAAATGGTGTAAATTTACAACGACAAACGTTTAAGGTCAGAGAGTCAGAAAAGATTGTTATACTGTAGAATGCTTGCAGCAGAATCAAAAACATGGACGTCGTAATTCAGTGCTAACGTCTTATTAAATTAGAACATAAGGTAGAAAGTTTTACTGATTTGCTTTAATAGAATAGAAACTGTAGATTTTAGAATTTTAAACTGATTTTGAAAATTGTCTTTGTCTCTCATATAATAAACACTTTGTTCTTGCCAAATTCTATCAAAAAGGTATTCTGCTATTTCTTCGTCGTCGTCGAAAAATTAAATGATACCACCTTCCTATCAGTTTTAACCAAAAAAATGAAATCAAAATTAATTTAACCTAAAACTGTTGACGCAATATGGATGGATGCGGGTAAAATTTTTCATCAACAAAAGTCAAAAATTACTTTAACTCAGGTTAAGTTTATATTTTGACAAATATGGTGCCAACCCTGAGAAACGCAAGTGGCCCTAAACGCGTTTCATAACAAATTTTAAAAATCTGGATTGGGCAAGAATATTCTTTATCGTGGTCTTTGTTTTCGTCAGTATAATTTTAATCAACAACTGTCTTTACATCGACAGTTTCAACACAAAACAAGAGATAAAGTCAACAAATACGCATCAACATATAACATAACTTATTTAAGTTCATCTTTTAAGGTTATCATGTTATTATCCGATTGTTTACAATAACCTATATGTTCAAAAGCAACGTATGAAACAGTAGCATTTCTACTTTGGTCGGTTTTCTGAAGTTCGCGAGGTTATTTGGTATCGAAATAGTAACACGATAAATAACAATCTTCGGCCGTGGACGTATAAACGTCAAGCGTATTCATGTTCATCCGTACAGGTTCATGATGTGTTCATAAAATCGAAAGGTATTTTTTTTTTTTTATACTACTAAGGTGGCAAACAAGCACACGGTCCGCCTGATGGTAAGCGGTCACCGTGGCCTATGGACGCTTGTTACACCAGTTTATCACTCGAGCGCTGCCGACCCTTCAGTAGCTATTTCACTTTTGATATATCGGTAAGTCACCTGTAAAGCGAAAGCCCGCTTGCCTAAATATATTGTCCAGGGATCGTCGTCTTAGTCAGTCATTGGATGGCTGACCGCTACTATCTACGGACATTCCATCTGACGGATCTGAAAACTGACAGACGTTTGGGCCACTACCAACCTGGCTTGTTATTTAGACGAGTTTTAAAAAAGCAACGTATATCATGAGCGGCAGTTTGTGTGTTTTTGGTGTAGAACAGAGAGTTGAGGGAAAAGGAGAGTGGATAGGGGAAAAACGAATATATCTGGTTTAATGTTTATTAAGAGCTTTTCCTCGCGGCTTTGCCCGCGCTAAATTTATCAGTGTAGGATTTTTACGGCAATCCTTTGATTACAGTTACAAATTTTACTATAGCAAGCTACAGAAATAGTTGTATAAGTCTACGTGAGTTACGGTGCTAGTTATTTCTGTGGAAACTTTTCGGAGAATATATATTCTTCTCCGTCCCTTCAACAATCTTTGTGCTAAAAATCAACTCAAAGCAACAAACTGACTTTCACAAATATATTTAAGTTGAGATTAGGATGTTTGCTAAATACAGCGTGGATTATTTTTAACCATACATACGTAAAAACGCAAACACAACTATGCGTTTTCTTTTAAGTTAATAGGGGGCATACAGCAAGACAAATTTTTCATACAATGCGGAATATGAACGTAGTATGGGCGAAAATCATTAAATATTAATAATTCAAATATTATTATTTGTACTGATAATTTGTTAAATCCCTAGGTTTTCTATAAAGCAATATTGTAATAATGTTTCAACTAAATTGTATGTACCGTTCTAAAATTAAATCAAAAATTGCAGGTAAGTTTTTGATTATTTATTATCGAGAAAATTTTATAGCATCATATTTTTTGCTAATATCCAACCTTGGAATTATAATTTAGTATTCATTTGTTTTTTTATATTTATTTGGATTTGATTTACTAACTCAAAATTCAATTCTACCATGGGCAATTTCCTTTTATGCTCCCTCCTAACCCCAGATACTTAAAATTCTGAGCCGGAGATTAAAAGTTAGTAGGTAATTTGATATTAGATATTTAATGACGTACTCTACCTAGTGTAATTAATAATTAATGATGTAATAAGTTTCCAAATTGCGAATGAACTGCTGATGACTTGCTGTGTAAAACCAAAGATTAAAATGACGTAGGTATAAAATAGCTAATATTTAATAGAGTAATTAATTGAAATAAATCTTTGTTCAGTTATTAATTAAGTTTGCTGCTTTAAAGAGCTCTTAAAGCGTCATACGTATATTTAATTAATAAGCTAATTTATTAATTAACTAATGTAACCCATTTGTTTGCTATGCAAATGATTAATCGATAATCAGTTTTCTGCAAATCAATAACTAATTTTATTAGTTAATACCTACTAAAAATATTTTTTAATAATTTAAAACCACCTCAAATTAAGAACATATTCATACCACACATTACTCGAGTAAAAAGTATCGTGGGGCAAAGTTATTATATGTATTATTATTTACTAATATGATTTTCTTGTGTCAGTTTCTCGTGTAGAATGCAAATATTGATTTGGTTGAACTACGTAACGCTTAACTTTTTCCCATGATGTCTCTGTCCAATCTAACGTTTCACTATATCCTATGATGTCCCTATTCAATATCTCGCTTTGCCGTTTCCCATAATGTCCCATTCCAATCAAACGCTTCACTGTTTCCCATGGTGTCCCTGTCCAATCTAGCTCTTCACTGTTTCCCATGATGTCCCTGTCAAATCTAACGTTTCACCATTTCCTATGATGTCCCTGTTCAATATCTCGCTTTATCGTTTCCCATAATTTCACTTTTCAATCAAACGCTTCACTGTTTCCCATGGTGTCCCTGTCCAATCTAGCGCTTCACTGTTTCCCATGATGTCCGTGTCCAACCCTGGCATACTTGTACTTCTTAAAGTTCGTCAAGAACTATTTAAGCGTATATTTTTTCGATGGTGGTTTACGACAAGGGACATATATAAAGCCACCATATTCTAGATATACTGCATCACGAGCAGTGCTGCGGTGATGGCCTACCACCTGTCACGCAGGTCCAAAGTGGTTGGTAAAAAGACGCTTTCTCCCACATTATGATGTGGGTGTGTGTCTAGCCGCCGCCGTGCCGGTCTTTCCCCTTTTTTTTTTTTTTTTTTTTTTTTTTTTAATACCACTAAGGTGGCAAACAAGCTTACGGCCCGCCTGATGGTAAGCGGTCACCGTAGCCTATGGACGCTTGCAACACCAGGGGTATCACTTGCGCGTTGCCGACCCTTCAGAAATCTAATAACTTCTTTCGAGGGAATGAAACCGTTAAGATATACATAAGTCGGCAAATTTTAATCAATAAGTGACAGGTGACTGATAGATGTTAAAATTATCAAAATTATTCTTTACCTACTCATTGAAAACACTTTACACAATTAAATAATAATTTAAAAAAAACGAAACTTTTACTCTAACTAAGTTTATGATAATGTTATTAATATTAAATGAGTTTTTTTTAAAATACTCTTTTAGTTTGGGTGGAGACTAAAAAAATTGTTACTTTTAGTGTAACATTATTATGATATTCAAATGATTTAATGATAATGAATACCAATAATTCATTAAACATTTATGTATGGAATAAGAAATAATAAAATAGCTTTCTATCTTAGTTTGAATACTGCCTGCCTATAATTCAATTATTATTGGAGTTTTTTTTTACTGCAAGATGGTGAGACATTTGATAGTTTTTAGGGTTCTGTACCAAAAGGTAAAAATCGCGACCCTATTAATAAGAGTCCGCTGTCCACCCGTCCGTCAGGTTCAAAGTTATAAAATACTATTTTTAGTTTGGATACCTAACTGGATCTGGTCACGGGTGCTTGAAGGCTATTTCCAAATATGTCCAAAAGACTTACATGCTAATCAATCGAACCCAAACTCGATGTAGCTTTTCCCCTTTTCCCCCTACGCATTTTTTTCTGTGAAAGCGTAAGCCTCAGCGCACACAAGATTTGACCATAAGGTTTTTAGATTTGGTAACCGATCGACCTGATCAAATGAGAATGAGACCCGCACCCACACGGCTGTGTGCTTTCTGACTGAATGGTTTGTCTAAATTATGCATTTTAGAGAAAAAAGCAAGTACCTATCTCAAATACTTAAGCAAATATAGCAAATAAATTAAACGTTTGCATATGTACGTAGGTACCATGCTCATATTTATTATAAAATATGTTTACGCTCTAGCGTAAAAAGTTACGAAACATCATTAAGGAAATCAAAAAGCATATTTTAAACAAAACATTGTGGTTCTTAAATTTTTTACAATAGTATTTTTTATCTAAAATATTGTCAGAAATACATACACTAATAAGCTAAATGCGAAAAACCAAAAACCAAAAACTTTAAATGTACATAAGTAGGTATATATTAAAGCACCCCACCCCCATCTCGAGTAGCAAAAATTTACGTTTGGGAACTCAACCTACAATAAAACACAATTGATTCCAATAGAATGAAACATACATTTTACTGCAAGCCAGTTACACGTTTTTTTCTTTATTTCGGTGAACTTAAAATATGCAAGAAAAAAAAAGGGAAATGTCACAAAAAATAACGTCCATGAATACGATGGGCGCAGGCGGCTCAGGGCCGGCCTTTGTTAGGGAGGCCTAGATTCAGCAGTGGAAGTCTTGGCTAAAACGAAGAAGTTGGAAAAACATTTCCGCCCATACATGTACAACAAATTTTCCTTTTTGTGTAAAACATGTAAACCGGAATAATATATTTTGAAGATAGTAGTGTAGTCGTATAAATTTTTGAGTACGTAGTATGCACGCACTACATAAAATTATTTATACCTGCATATTTAAACATCTTACAAAATAAATAAATAGTTTTATTATATCCATGTTATTTAAAAAAAAAATATCCTACCTGTCAATAGTTCCCGCCTTTTCAGCGTTGCGTTCAGAACCAACAATAACACCATTCATTTTAATTAAAAAAAAGTTTAAAACTTTTTACACTAAAAATAACACAGTCTTTTTTATAAATCACTATAGCACATAAGTTTTACACAAAAGGCAATTTTAAAGCACTTTGAAAGTTTTCAAACTATAAATACTAAACTATTTCCACAAAACTTTCGTACAAAAAATAAATAAAAAAATTATGGATATGTTGGATTCGGTCTATGGCTGAGTAACATAGACGAAAAATAAAGAAAAAGTAAACAAAAAAACGCGACACGACCGTTTTGGTCAAGTGGCCATGTGTTTCTGCTCTGTGTTTCTGATTCTGGTCCCAGCATCGGCATTCGGTGTCCATAGAGTCGACTTTGTAGCGGCGACACTCGTTTCATGACGTAAACTTTAGCAGATATATTTTTTAAAGAATCTTTTATTTTACAATGACTTTTCTTTTTTCCTTTTGCACCAGGATTTACAGCAATGTCAATTTTTCATTTTCCATAAAGTCCTTATGATTTTTTCAGTTTTAAATCATAATTTACATTTTTACTTGTTAATTATTTGTTTAAGAACTTATACCCAGTGGAAATAAATTGCAATAACAGATAAGTAAAAGCTATTCTCATTTTAGGCATTTTTGAAATAAATAGGAAGGTACTTTGTGTAATTCGAAAGTATATAATACCAGGTGAACAATACTTTACAATTTGTTCTTTCGATATCACAAATAAATTTAAATCAAATGCAAATATCGTAAAATGCTGTAGAATGTCAAGTTAATTAATTCTCCGAACCTAGTCTCTCAGAGGCAGTGGTCTAGTTAGGTTTACAAGTGTAACACACTGCGAAGGAAATTGTAATATTCTTTGTGGAACCAGTTGCTCTACCAGTTTGGGGCGTGCTACTTGCGCGCGCAAATACAAACACTGTGTGTTTTTTTTTGTTTAGTAGGCAAAAGGCACGTTCATCGACAGCTAGTGATCAAATTAATCAACCATATAAATACATACCTACATAAAGTGTGAACTTAGAATAAGTACCTACTTATTTGTTTGCCTTCGCGGCAAAAATAATAGGTATAAACAATTACTTATTTCCAAAAATCTGATCTGAATTACAGTACGAAGTTGGTTTCATGGAAGTGAAGTCTGTTAGGTACATAGAAACCAACCTTAAACTGTAATTCAGATCAGATTTTTGAAACTAGTAATTATTTTTACCTTTTTAGCGCATCCTTTTGAAGCCGGTTGTTTTATTTTTTTGATAAAAAGTTTTTATTTTTTACTTTTGAGTGACGAATTGCTTTTTCGTACACTACAAACAACAAAATTTTATACAATCATCAACATAAAAGGCGATTGACCAGTTCCAAATAAACACCAATTTTTTTTTTTTGTACCAAATGTTTAAGTTTTTAATTCACAACATTAATATGGGTTCACCTCGGAAGTATCCTTTTAAATGAAAAAATAATTTTGCAAATACATATATGACGGAGTTATGCCCGAACATACATAAAAAAACTATTGACATCCGAATTGGGAACCTCCTCCTTTTCTTGAAGTCGGTCAATAAACTTATAAATAAGTTTGTTCTTCCTGTTAAAGTAACATTTATCTTATGAAGGTTTTGATAGTTAAATTTAAAGTAAATTAGAAGCCTTAAAATTATGAGCTGAAGAATATTTCTTAAGATATATAACCTTGAGATTGACCTTGCTCATTATTATACCTAAACTACTTATTGCTAAAATGCAACTATAGATAAAAATATCATTAAGAATTTTAGTGTTACCTAAGAATTTTTATGCTGTAATAAATATAAAACTAAGTAATCGATAGCTGTTTAAAGGATGTAAACTTGTAGTAAAAAATCTGATACCTATTTAATTTTGGCCTTGAAAATTATTTTTATGCTTACTTATTAACTTTAGTCACCATTCTACAAAAAAAAAACGAGTTGCACTCCGGGAGTGCCGGCAGAAGTGAAAACCTTTACACACGATTCGCGCTTAACACTCAAATATGTCACAAGACATGTCTTTGACATTGTCAAGAAATAGTAATGTTTGTTTATTTACTTTTTTGACGTAGTATATTTGACATCGCAATCTGTCATAGAATTAAAATTCCATATCCAACCTCCCTGTACTACTCATAATCGCGAATACTAAAAATAAAAATTATAATAGGCGTGGCATTACGGTTTCCGTCTTACGAATTTCCACGATTAGGACACGTGACCTGACGCGAGTTTATCAAAGTGCACAACGCCGCTAAAGAAGTTTTCACTTCAAAAAGGTTAACTCCGGAATACATTACAATTAAAATAGATTGAACATACACATATAAAAATCACATATTTGTCGATCTTAAACTAAAAACCAGACAACTGGAATATTTTGTTTCTGATAATTTTTTTATGTTATACATAATACACCTTTGCGTAGGCAGTTGTTTTTTTTTCAATGTTGACACTTCTACTATAAATACTGACTATTTTTAATCTTCATATTGCCTTTATATTACAATTCAAAGTACTAAATATAAAGTAGGTATAAATGCATTCATAGTGACTGTATTTACTAATATATGTCAATATTTGATTGTAATATCGTGCGTTTCTGGCAACTTTATTAGGTATATTTAATTATCTGATTTTTATATTCATAATGATTTTGTCGAAGGTTTTAAAATACATATTTTATATTTATGCCGACGCTTATTAATACCTAATATCTAGATTGTTATTATTTTTACCTCGTCACGTACCTGTGACTTTGTTAAACTCAGCTTAAGATCCAAAAACTACATATAAAATATTTTATATTAATATTTTTATGAAGTAATCGACTGAAAAAGCAAATCTGGAGTAACTTACTAAGTAAGTACTTAGTACTTCAATAGTTTAAAACATAAAAAATAAAAAAAAAAGAAAACCGACTGCAAAAACTTTAAGAAATAAGTAGTGCACCTAAAATATACTAAATATTTAACTATAAGTAGGCGGGACTCATTTTAAGGTAATAACTATACAAGTTGTTTGAGCTCTTTGATCTCTACTACTATTTTGTACTTGCATTGAAATGAGTCCCACCCTTACCATTAAATATTTGGTGTATTTTAGGTGCACTTATTTATTTCTCAATGTTTTTGCAGTCGGGTTTTCTTATTTATTTTTATTTACAGCTTTTTAGGTTTAGTTTTTTGTTTAACTTTTTTCGACTTGCGCTTGACTGTTTTGCGTAGCTATAACACTTCGGAGATGAATACCTTTCAATTAAGGCTTCATTCAACGAATTCGGTCCAGCTGTTAAGGCTTTAGATTACAATGGAACGAACATACCTACATAAATACCTATTCGCGATAAACATTACCTTCCTTCTGGGTCAGTCATGTGAAAAAAGGAAGAAATATGGCTGGTATTGTCACTTGAAGAGTATTAGTTAGGTTAATGGTGTTCACATCTTAAGCTAGGTTCAGCTCCGAGAAATTTTTGAAAGACAATAACACATTGATATGTTAACTTGGTATCTATGGCAACCAGATGACAGCTAGGTCTGGAGACGCTTATTACTCGGACCTAACAAACATCTCTCGATTTTTTTGTAAGAAAATCACATATAACTTTTGTCTAAAATCTAGGGATGGGATAAAACTTGGTCTGATTTAACCCTACCAAGACTCAATTTAAAGTGTTTAAGGGCAGAAAAACCCCACTCACTGTGATCCTACAACTTATCACCTCGAAGAGCATTAGGAATGTGGAGCGGCGGCAAAGAGGAGATCTCCTGCCAGGCGAGGTGTTATGCCTGGGGACCGCCGTGGTCCACTTATCTTTTTTTTTTTTTTTTCTATCTACTGTCTACTGTTGTTGGCCGCAGATGGCCTTTACAACTTGAGTTCCAAATTCATTTGGAACTCAAGTCAAAAGTTAAGTTAAGTCTAAAAACGTACTCAAGAGAGCGAAGCAGTACTTGACCAACCAAAGGGCTGCTTTATAGGTGACATACATCCGGCCTAACAAAGAGTGCGGTGTTTTCTCATGGTCCCATGCGTACTATGTATAGGATACCAGCTTGACCCTTTTAAGCGGGTTCAAAGACGTATCTCTATATTTGTTTTACCCGTTGTATCCATACTTATATTAGAAATGCAAAAGTTACATATAGAAAATTAGTTTATCTGTTCGTTTGTTTGTATGTACCCACATCCTCCACGTTGCAACGGAGCATCCAATCTGGAGCTGCAATTTGGCACAGAGATAGGTGAGAATGGAAAAGGATATGGGTTTCTTTTTATTCCGAAAAATTTGAATGTTCCTGCAGGAACTATAACCGAATGGTATCGCTTTTGATTCCTATTTGGTTTTTAATTTAAAAGTTAAAGGACGTGGGCAGCAAGTGAAGCAATTTTACCTTTGTACTTTTTGAAAAATCGGCCGCAACATACACACAGACGAACATTCCAAAGTCATACAATATAAACCTTAATTAGCGTATTTGAAGGTTAACAACGAATTTATGTTTATTAATTGCTTAATTTAAATTATTTCAATGGTGTTATCCTTGGCGCAACATAATAAGTAGTTAAATGAACCATTAAAATAGTCACTTGACCCGTTTAAGGTTATAAAAACGATTAAGATACGTTATGTAAAATAGAGGTAAGTACTTACTTAAGTACCTACATAATTACCGTTATTTTCTTCTAACACAATGTTACCTACTCTATTTTAAAAACGAAATAGAATTTTTGATAATCAAATTATAAAGTAAATTCCTAAATAAACAGTTTTTAACTGTCTAATAGGTATAGCAAAATCAAATGTGATGTTATTAAACAGTGCGAAAAGATTTTAATAATTCAGATTAAAATAAAGACAAAGGGTCACAAAAATGTGGCGCCAAAACATGCACATTATTTAACAGAATTATAAAAGGTAAGCATGTAAGCGATTCCTCTTTTGTTTTCTTTAGTGAATACCCATTAAAAATTGTCACTATCCTATAATATTATAAATGTGAAAGTTTGCATGTCTGGATGGATGTTTGTTACTCAATCACGCTTCAACCACTGGACAGATCGGGATAAAACCTGGCATACATATAGGTTAGGTCCTGGAATGGCATAAAGGCTATGCTTATAGGCATTTATCAAATTCAAAAGTTCCTACGGGAATAACTGTAACAAAGCTAAACGAACTATTGCTGCACCTATAGCATGCTATAGCAATTCATTGGTATAACTCATTAATTAATTAATTGGAGTTAATTATGGAGTTCCACGCCGATAACCGAATTTAGGGCGTGCGGAGCCGCTGGAAAACTCTTGTACATTAATAATTCGATGTAGAAGAAAGAAGAGACATACAAGGAGAATAGAAGTTTTCAAAATTATTTACAGAAATCCAACATGTTGAGTTTATCTGCCATTGCACATCGTGCAAATAAACAAGGAATCCTAAGATTATTTATTTTTTGCTTTCATTTGAATTTCGAACGTGCACTTGACTTGTTTTTTCTTTAACAAAACTGGCGCCTTTGAGTCAATGAAATTACAGGCCACATGTCCATAATTTCCGACAACACGAAGCTATGACGTCAGAACATCTGATTATAATATAATTTGTGTGTCGCCTTTACAGTTGGGGAAGTAACATTAAACGTGACGTCATAACAAATAAAGAACTTATTTAAAATATCCGTTTTGTTTACCTTTAACGAATAAGCGATGAGGAAAAGATATATTTTCCAATTTAGTGGGACTGTGGTTTGGTTTTGATATTCAAGGACCCAAATAAACGAAAATATAAAAAGCGGAATTGTCAATTTGTAGTAATTAGACTTTTAAAATAACTTTAAGTAATTTTATTTGATTTGCCGATACCTATAGGTATATATTATGTAGTCGCCTCAGACGCGTACGTTTTGGATTTAGGGAATATTTCGACACACAAACCTTTAGATCATGATTCAAAGACTAGTCTGGTTTAGAAGTTTAAAAAAGCAATGGCTCATTCGATTCGGAATGATGTTAAAAAAAGTGTAATCAAAGGATTTACTAGCACGCAAAAAATTGCCAATCTTATTAACAAATTAAGTTGCCAATTTTATTAAAAAAAATCGGCCAAGTGCGAGTCGGACTCGCGGACGAAGGGTTCCGTACCATTATCTATAAAAATTAAATGTTTTTTTTTTATTTTTATATTTGAGTTGATTAAATGAAAGGTAAATTGCGGTTTACGATTTATGACGTATTATCAAACCAATTTTCGGTGGAAGTTTTCATAGTAATGTACATCATATATATTTTTAGTTTTATCATTTTCTTATTTTAGAAGTTACAGGTGGGGACACACACACACACACATTTTACCACTTTGGAAGTGTCTCTCGCGCAAACTATTTAGTTAAGAAAAAAATGATTTCAGGAACCTCAATATCATTTTTGAAGACCTATCCAAAGATACCCCATACGTATGGGTTTGATGAAAAAAAAATAATTTGAGTTTCAGTTCTAAGTATGTTTATTGTTTTTTTTTTCTATTTTTGTGTGAAATTCTGAATGCGGTTCACAGAACACATCACATTTCCAAGTTTCAACAGTATAGTTCTTATAGTTTCGGAAAAAGTGGCTGTGACATACGGACGGACAGACAGACAGACATGACGAATCCATAAGGGTTTCGTTTTTTGCCATTTGGCTACGGAACCCTAAAAAAAGGCATTTCGTTTTTTGTTCATAACTCTGAAACTATTAATTATTAAAAAAAATTATAAGTGTCACGTCGTCTACAAGCTCTTAAAAAAAGTTTATTTTGTTTATATTATAATTTTTAAATATTAATTATTCATTTAAGTGTATTAGAGTACACACTTTAGAGACGCCGGTCGCGCGGAGCACTATTATATTCAGAGCTGGCACTTTTGTGATTGAAATTTGAATTATTAAATAGTTTTTAAGTTATTAACAAAAATTAATTATTAAATTCATCTTAATTTGTAACTAGCTTTTGCAATTTTTTGCGAGCTAGAAAATCCTTCTAACACATTTCCTAGACATGCTTCCGAATTGAATGAGCTATCACTCATATTTTTAGAATCTTTATCACTAAGGCCGCGTCTCCAACTCGTGTTCCGCCGAAACATTACACAAAAACATCTATACAAAACATGTTTTGTTTAATGCTTGAGTTTTCTCCTGCTTTGGTATTGTTGTTTAAAATTACTTCAAACGTAGAAGAAGTATTTTTTGTTTTAGAAATAGTAGATTAACTAAATAAAATTACCGCCACAGAGTACATTTGATTACCACAGATCATATGTATGAACGAAATTACCTTGTGCTGACCCTTCTGTGTATGGTAAGGTCTGAATAGTGCATTCGAATAGTAGATATCTAGGTCTAAAAACCTGTTGAGTGCGAGTCGGACTCGCGAACTGAAGATTCCGTACCACCATAGACAGCACGAGCCTTTTTATTGTCTACTATTATTGTTTTAAACGCATAGTGTTGTAGTGGACCCAAGCCTTTAATAGAGAGTTGTAGCAATCCGGACCCCACGACACGGTGTTGATTTGCTAAATTAAGTCTTAAGAGAACAGGTAAATTAAAGAAAATGGGATTCATTAATAATAAATATAAATTAGATCAATCACCTTCGTAATTCATACCAATCGAATACTATCGAGATCGATGAAACATTAAGTGAGTGAGTGGCCCGGATGTCCTCACCGGTCTTAGATTAATATATTTATATCTACGCCATAAGGCGTAAATCGCAGTGGGATCCTAAAATCATCAACACAAAGAAAAATAATTACTCGTTAAATACGACCGATTCGTAAAGTAGCAGATAACCAGGAGGTTAAAATATATGGAGAATATCGATCGATTATTTTCAGTTAATTGTTATAAATATCGTAGGGTGCGAGAGGGATAGTAGAGTAGGCTCCGCGCCGCTTACGACGAGCCTTCAATGTGTAAATTAATCGAAGCTGTATAATCGAGTCACAAAGAAGCGGAGAAACTAGTTCGGCAGGTAAAGAGTTTAGTAGAATCGGGTGACGATTTCGATATGATTGTTCGATTATTACTATAAAGTAACTGGCCACTAAAATGCGAAGCACGTGGGTACACGTGGAAGTAAAATAAAGAAGAAATTAACTGGCGCCACAATCCCTAGACACGCCACGTGTTCAGGCCGCGTCTATCGGGGGGGAGGGGAGAACGGTTATAAGCGATAGGCGTCAGTTGCGGCACCCTTTTCCACTGTCGTCGTACCGAGAGGCTGGCCGTGCTCGAGATTCCTGAGGAAGCGGGAAGGACAGGACGAACAAAGATTTGAAGAAATTTAATACCGACGCCGTGCACGTTTCGCCTACATCAAATATCAGTAAGTGTCTTTTGTGAGAACTGAGGCTAGCAATGTCAACTTATTATTGATGGGTTTGTACTATGGGGCTTTGTGAGGGACTTCCTTTATACCATGGCGTAAGGACTGTGTAAGGGACCGTGTAAGATGCCACCTTGGTTAAAGTGAAGGGTTGGTTGGGGAAAATTGAAAGTGGTTGACTTTTTGGTTGGGATTCTAGTTGTAAATTTGGAGTAGAGAAGGGAAAAACCCTTGCTTATTAAAAATGCAGAGGTAGTTTGTTGACATTGTTGGCTATGTACTCTTAAAGGAAAAGAGATTGCCGATTTCTGCAGAAAATTTAGTGGAGAAAAGGGCTCCTGCCGGGATCGGCGTCTCTTAACATGATGTTGTAAATTTTGTGATACTTTGTGGGAAGAAACCCCGTAATTAGGCTCTGATCTGATTAGTTAAGAAATCGTTTAAGATTAGGGTTAAGGTCAGGCAACCCTTGTGTAAATCCTGTCCTGTGTATATGTATATCTTATTGATGAAAGCCCTACGCAAGTCCTAAGCATCGACTTCGCGCTTTGATCGGACTCGAGGTGACGGGGCATGCTTACATGACTTGGCAGGCAACCCTTGTGTAAATCCTGTCCTGTGTATATGTATATCTTATTGATGAAAGCCCTACGCAAGTCCTGAGCATCGACTTCGCGCTTTGATCGGACTCGAGGTGACGGGGCATGCTTACATGACTTGGCAGGCAACCCTTGTGTGAATCCTGTCCTGTGTATATGTATCTTCATTGATGAAAATCCTACACGCTTTGGTAGACGCTCATTAGAATGGTACAGTTATGTTACATGTAATTGATGGTTATGTTAATGATATCTCTATATCCGCTACTTACTATCTCAATCATTTTAGTCCCGATGTCTTGTTGCGTTGCGGTATGGGTGACCCCCAAAGCAAGCAGACCCTTGGTAGATAGAGGTAGGTGAGGACGGGGCAATCACAGTAGGGGTTCTTCAAGCGGGGTCTGGCTTGTTATAAGATTAGGGAAGATTGGGGCTTGATGTTAGAGACATACTAGGATAACTGCAGGCTTCAGGAATCTAAGGGTGTGAGGGGGCTGATAAAACCTAAGTCTGGGTTGGCTCCAGTTCCACCCTTCACCGGCGTCGAGTGGGGAAGCTGAACTGTTAGATGCCGTTTAGGTAATGGGTGGCTAAAATTTAATGTGGGATTTTTAACCCAATCTCCTTAAGGAATCCATAGATAAATAGTACCTCCACTCCACCCATTATTGCGACGGATAGATTTGGAAAGCTAAGTATTATTGTGTTCATATTTAAATATTTGTTTCCTGTGTAAAAATAAACGTAAACCTCATATGTTTTTCAGAGCCGCGACATTAATCTAGAGAGTCTAATTTTTAATTAGACTATCTAAGCTTTATTTTATTGCTTTATACTGTTTAATTTATGTTTTGACTAAGCCATTTAAGATAAAGATGACAGAACTTCAACATTGACCAAACTTTATTAACAGGCTATGAGGTGACGTTAGTGGGTCAGGATTTGTTCTATTCTTCGCCATGAATCACCCCGTTGAAGACGTATTAGTATAATCATACACAATTCTCTACTAACTGATGAGGCTCTGAATTGTTGTATGGAAAGCCGAAACGTTAAGTTCTAAACACTCAGAAAGGGCTAACCCTTACTTGATCTGGCTAATGCGCCGGGTCCTGAGTGTGGATATGTCTTCCTTACAATCCACCTTAAACATATTTATTGTGTGTCAAACTAGGTGTTCTGTCGCCTTAATTACTCTGATGAACAATTCACCACTTAACCATGTGCGTAATCGCACACCTATTTTATTATTTCTTGTGAACTTAGCTTGCACGGCATATGTTTCGGGCGAGTATAGCTTCTCCGGACTAGCGGCTATTTAAACTTAAGGAGCCTCGGGTTCGAACCGACCGATCGTAGGTTATATTCAAATAATAACGAGATGGTCCCTTTAGTTCCGTAGTTAGTCATAGTAGTAAGGATAAATACATGGTCGTCTGGTTGTTTGCCACCTCCGCAGCGTTATAAATGTAGGAGTTGGCGGGGAGCACTACTTACCTATCCTAAAGAACAGTTTAAGGCACGGTGTACGAAGGATAAAGGTTATCTATTAACTCAATTACTAAATGACAGGAGGGCGAAGCCACAAGGTAAGCTAGTTTGATTAAACCTATCTACGAGTCTGTCAGGAGTTGGTCGTTATATACCTTCCTTGTTAAAGGTTCCAAGACGTCAGTCAGATAATAAGTACGATACAATTGACAACCGCTTAAGGCCAGACGGTACCCTAGGCCCTTAAGGCTATTCAAATTCAAGTTATACATAATTAATTTTCAATATTCATTTTAGCGATCAAGTAGGAACAACCTAGTGTATGAGTTAGGCGAGCGTTAGGTTTTGTCTCAATTTTATAGTTTTGTTTTCATAAACTTTATATTCTAGTGTAGATAATCGCCATAGCTTGTAACCATAAACTCAATTTTAGATCTAAGAACGAAATTCGTACTGACCGGGTCGCGAGATACTAAACCAAAACCGAACCAACGTAAATTAGTCGAAGGAAGGTCGAGTAACACGATTAGACTCTGTACCTGCGCAGAAGACTAAAATGTGAACTCTGCGCACCCACGTGACCACGAGACGCCAGCTGGGCACTTCGACGCACAGGCAAATGTATGGAAAGTCTGACCGGTTAGTCTTTAATTGGCCGAAGGGATAATTCGGTGGCGGGCCCAATAATTCTGAATAGAACAACTTACGAACCCTTAAGGAATGGTGGTATATGTGAATTTTCCTGGATGATTCCCAGTTAGGGTTACCCGTAAACGACCTGGAAACTAGGATTGGTAGATTTAGATAGACTTCCATACTAAATCGTCCGCCCTTAGCGCCCTCTATAAGACCTCCTCAATATCTCCATTATTAGACAGTTAGCTAAGATATCGATCGACCGAGTAATTCCACGATTATTACACAGATGGCGTGAGTTTCAGTGGTAAAATAATAATCATGAATGTATGTGGATTTCTGGATACCTACGGTTAGGACTATGTTATAACTTTATTTAAAGGGTAGGCTGTAGATGTATTTCAGGGTTACATTTACTTCTAATTTGTTAGTTTGTCTTTACGGCGATTCTACATATATTATTATAAGATTAGATTAGAAGAGAAGCTAGTAAGGATAGTGGTAGTCTTTTTATATACTTAGATTGCCTTTGGGGTGGGTTCTCGAATACCATTACGACTTTATAATTTCACTTAGGGGTTGTTAACGGGTTGTCAACAGGCTCTTTATGCAATTACTAAACTTATCGGTCAGTCTGTGGTGCATTCTTAAGTGTTATTAAGAGGGTTGTGTAATTTACGTAAGGGCCAGGCCGCGAGTATATTCGTGTTTTATCTATATATATATTCAATCTGTTAGTTCATCCGTATGGTGACCTTTCATATTACATTACAGTTTTATAACTTCGCTTAAGAGATCGATAGCTAGTCTACTAATAATTTATCTATGTACTTAATAGGTCCGCTTGTCTCCCTAATGCCTTATATATGTTGTTATTAGTTCCGACCTTCACTTAAGCGCAAGCTAGAGAACTGGTGACAGGTTAGTTGTGTAGGTTATAGGTTAATTAAGGGATCAATAGCGTACCTGCTAATAATTTATTTAGTTATTAAATAGGTCTGTCTGTCTCTTAAATGATTTTGTTATATTATAAGTGTATAAATTTAGTTAAGGGGAAGCCAGTGAGCTTATTAGTGGTTAGTACTTTCATATGTCTAAGGGTTCTTCCTTTTAAGGTGATTTTCCTACATTACTATGAGGTTACAAGTTTACTTAAGGGCAAGATAACTAGTGTATCGATGGACTACTTACCGTTTAAGAGTTCTCCTTTAAGGCGATTTCATACATTACTATAGGATTACGACTTCACTTAAGGGGTATGCGGTCATAGTCGTTATAACTTCAAGGCCTATCGTGTTCGAGGGGTAACCGTGTTATTACGAGACATGTTCGGAGTTGTAAGGAGGTAGCTAGGCTGGTGAATAGGGTGACTTAGGCTAGGGTACTTCGACTACGTTAGGATAATAAATCGCATATATTTTAATCTGAAACTCGCATTTAGTAATTTAAATTCTGGTCTAATGCTAATCAGGACTTAGTGGTTCTGCGGTTAAGGATTAGTTATAGGCCATTGCTTTTAATGTAGGTATAATGTAAAATTAGGGTTTTGATTTTGTTCTTTCACACCTGGGACTGATTGAATCCATACCTCTTAGGATCTGGGGTTATTATCGGTCACAACGAGGGGTCCAAATAGACGATTACGCCATTAGACGATCACAGCCAAATAATAATATTAATTCTCTGCATAGCTTTCTTTAATAATAACATTAATAACGGTTACAAAATATCATTAATGTTTAATAATAATAAAGGCAACAATAATATGTTAGGATTACACATGCCTTCACGTATTCAAATTGGCGAGTATGTCGGTATACTCCACGTGACTTCAGATATAAATAATTTTATTTATAAAAGGGGGGGGGTTTCTACATTATGTGTTGCCGTTACCAGGATAGGATTTAGAACTAAAATAGGCTTGTAAAAGCCTACATTTCGTTGTCGTACAACGGATGGGAGGTCATTAAAATGGATTTCAGTTGGTGACTGGTGTGACAGAATAGAACCAATAAGCAAGATATAAATCTTGGTTAGAAGGCATTTTGTAGTTGTTTGTTACTTAAGCTTAGTTATAGACACGTACTTTAATATAGCATATAAGGGAATTGTAGGCCAAGTTTAGGATAAAACCATGTTAAATTAGTGTAAAAGGATGTTTTTATTTAGTTAGGTTGTACAGTTCATCTATCTAGGTACTAGTATAGTAAGATATATTCTACGACTTAGGCTTAGATATAGGAAGGCATTAGTAGTAATATGTAGACATAAAATTACGGCTAATACGCAAAATTACAATTACATTCATAGAATGGTAGGCAGGGGTATGTGTATGACCTAATAACATTATTTACAAATACATACTCGTATATCTCAATCATCCGAAACCTAGGGAACGGTATTCTTAAGATAAATCTTACTAGTCTCGTTCAATCTGGACTTCTATGTGGTAGTACCTATATGCATATTGTCATAACATAGGTTTAGGAAAATGTTTAAAAACTAGATTCGAATAAATTTATTAATGGATAGCACTATTCAATTATTATGGACCTTAGTTTAATGTTGTGAGTACGGTTTGAATGAGATTGTGAGTGCTGGTTTATAAGTATACGTGTGCGTAAGTAGATGTGGACGGGTGTATAATTCTGCAGTAGTATTATGGACGGATTTCGGAACTTTGTGATGGCTAATTGAAAGAGAGGCGGAGCTAGCCGTATTGTATTGACTGTGGTGGTCGAGCGCGAGGGGTATTAACTGTATAGACATAGGCTAGATATCGGTATATTTGGCGTGGCCTTAATGAATTTTCTATATGCGTAGAATCGTTTGACAGAAGGGCGATACTGTGGAATAAAAAATTAATATGCTCGGGGAGGGAAAGGACATAACAAAATAACGAGCATTTAAGAGGGCCCCAACGCGCATATACCTTTGCTTTACGGGTGTGGAGCGGGAGTCGACAATGTTAGTTTCAAATAGAGCTCAGTTTCCAGTGGCGTAAATATATTATAGGTAGACATACATCTTAGCGTAAAAGGGGGGGGGGGGAAATATTTAGTTACAGTTACATCACATGCGATATAAAAATTTAATTACAGTAATTTTCTAGCTTTGTAGTTACTTAACATGGCATGAAATAAATTATGTTCTCGCTACTTGTTGATAGTGAGTTACGAATTAAAAATAGAAGGACGAGAACTTTGGCCGTAATTTTCATTAAAAAAAAAAAAAAAAATGTTTTGTACAGAAACCAAATACAGTAATCTGCTAGTCAAAGAATGTAGAAGGCCATGTTATTTTCCGGTTTGGAACTTACCATAGGACAGCGAAATCGATTTTAAAACCAAGCAGAAACCTGTACATTGAAGTAGGGTGCAGCCTTAATGTATCACTTTACTATTGAAGAGTTAGAGTGAGTTAATTTATAATTAGGGAATGCATTGAAAGGCGGGATAGCGAGCATTTGGAATGTTAATGCAGAAGTAAGGTCATAAAGTCACTAAGATATTAGCTGAAGTAGGCCCTCATCCATCTCTGTTCTTTAATGTTATACTAAGTAGCGCTGACTTAGTAAGTTGGGATCATCCCCATGAGCCATTTAAACATATCTGTGTATGTGTATAATTTTCGGTTTATAGGTATTAGTTAAAAGGTTCTTCCAAAGTACGAACATCCAATAGCTGTTTCACTTGACGGTGACGTCGGTTGAGCCCTTAGACCAGGTGAACTTCCTCCAACGGGAAGATTCATGACTGGTAGAAGGTAATCTGAACCAAGTAAACAGTAGATGTTAAAACGACTATATGTACTTTGTGAGTTGTTAGTATAGTAATATAATTTTGTAAAAGGAAAATTTATAACAAATAATATAAACTAAAGAAAAAAAAAGTGTCCGCTCGAGCGTGGATTTGAACTCAGTTTCTCGAGGTCTTGGCGCGAGCGTGGGGTTTTTGGCCAACGGAGCTGTTTGGGGTGATTCTGTGCGATCTAATGTAGACGTTAGGTTTAGATTATCTTTTATAGATTCGTTGCTACCGTTCACGGGCTATTAGATTAAAATATTAGGATACTATTGGCTCATGCTTTTGCTTGCCAAATTATATTACATTTTGATTGTCGATAAATATGTTATTACTAGGCGGACCGGTAACGTCAACCGGTTTTAACCATTGTGGTACCATTTATGAAAGGTTATAGATTGACAGTGTGGAGGTGCTCAGGTGTAAACGAGAAGTGTACTTACTATGTATATAAATTTATACATCTCTGTTTAGGTAATTTAAAGTACTTAAGGGTAAGATAGAATAATGTCAGGTATTATTAGGTGGTGTTCAGGTCGGCTATGCCTGGTAGCGTGTTCCTTTTGAACTAACTAGGTTATCGTTAATAGGTGTTATCTGTTCAAAGGGTTTTGTTAAGTAAGCGATATGTAGTCATTGAGAAATGAGGTTGATGTCTGAGATTAGAAGCATTGGCGTAGGTCAGAGACCGGTTTTGTTAGTTTAGTCATGTTAAGGGCGGTTAGAAATAAAATGTACATTACGAGGGGGGAGGGTACCACAGGATAAATTGCTAAGTTGTTAGGGGAGGGGTCAACATAATAAGTGTTTATTAAACTGCATTAATGTTTATTCAGAATTAGGATTCGCATGAAATATAAATATATATATATATATAAATTAGGTTCAATGTAGGATTAGAAGTGAGCTAGAACGTGGATAGATACTATTACCTGCTATGTAGATGTGAAACTAAGGCAAAATTATTAAACCCAGCCGAGTAGGACAAGGTTATTATTTAATTTGGTACGAGTCGTGAATTGAAATGATTTTGGATTTTTATACATGGTTAGTGTAACCCCTGAGATTTTTGCCGTGTGAGTTGCAGGGGGTCGTAATGTTTCGGCAGGTACGATCCCTGAGTGACCGCGGGCGGTGCATGTCTATGTGTGCGTATACATATCAGTATGCGTACATGTGTATATGTGTCGAAGTTGAGGTCGGGCCCTGCCTTAATGGTGGGAGAGTCAGGTCCTTAACTGAAAGAGCGAAAAGGGTTATGCTGGGGATGTGTTTAAATCGTCGCGAGTAAAGATTGTAAGTTGTTAGGGCCTGAATTGAAATGATTTTGGATTTTTATACATGGCTAGTGTAACCCCTGAGATTTTTGCCGTGTGAGTTGCAGGGGGTCGTAATGTTTCGGCAGGTACGATCCCTGAGTGACCGCGGGCGGTGCGTGTCTATGTGTGTGTATACATATCAGTATGCATACATGTGTATATGTGTCGAAGTTGAGGTCGGGCCCTGCCTTAATGGTGGGAGAGTCAGGTCCTTAACTGAAGAAGCAAAAGGTGTTATGCTGGAGATGTGTTTAAGTCATCGGGAAAAAAAATAAAAAATAAAAAAAAAAATGGTGAGCTGTTAGATACAACAATGAGATGGTTTTGGGTACGTGGGTGTGGCAGCCCTTACAAATTTGCCTTGTGGGATTCAGGGAGGTTTTAATGTTTCGGCAACTGCTGTTTTGATGGATCGCTTCCGGTGTATGTTTGTATAAGTGTGTGGAGGTATGCGTACATATGTATACGTCGTTAGTGGAAGCTAGGCTTAACGTGAATGAGGGGTGAGTAGTTAAGGGGAGGAGGGGGATATGCGGGGTATGGGTTTAGGCCGCTCTAGTATCAGCGTTATTACACAAGGTTCGAATTTTCACAACCGGTTCTTATAGTTGCTGATAACTATTTAATATTTGCTTCTTAATATCACGAAATAAACAACCCTCGAACGTCATTGCCCTATCCAGACTTTTATACATCATGACGAGCCGAGGTTGAGTGAGGCCCTTGGTCCTTAACCGAAGCATATCCGTCATAATTACCTACAGCTAATGATGGACAAACTCAACTGTTTGCTTCCGAACATCATCAAATGGGCAAACTCAACTGTTTGCGTCCAAGCATCATCGCTATATTCAAACTACTATGTCTATCACAATTACCTACGGCTAAAAATGGACAAACTCAACTGTTTGCTTCCGAATGTCATAAAATGGACAAACTCATCTGGTTGCTTTCGAACGTCGTCTAAGGGACAAACTTAACTGTTTATTCCTGAATATCATCGAATGGACAAACTCGACTGTTTGCGTCCAAACGTCATCGCCATATTCAAACTACTATATCTATCACAATTACCTACGGCTAAAAAAATGGACAAACTCAACTGTTTGCTTCCGAACGTCATCAAATGAACAAATCCAATTTTTGGCGTCCAAACATCATCGCCATATTCAGACTACAATATCCATCACAATTACCTACGGCTAAAAAAAATGGACAAACTCAACTGTTTGCTTCCGAATGTCATCAAATGGACAAACTCAACTGCTTGTTTCCGAACGTCATCAAATGGACAAACTCAACTGTTTGCGTTCAAATATAATCGCCATATTAAAACTACCATATCTATCATGACGAGCCGAGGTTGAGTGAGGCCCTTGGTCCTTAATCGAAGCATATACATTATAACGAGCCTAGATTGAGTGAGGCCCTTGGTCCTTAACCGAAGCATATCCGTCATGATTACCTACATCTAATAATGGACAAACTCAACTGGCTGTTTCCAAACGTCGTTGCCATATTCAGACTACAATATGTATCATAATTACCTACATCTAATAATGGACAAACTCAACTGTTTGTTTCCAAACGTCATCGCCATATTCCAACTACTATATCTATCATGATTACCTACATCTAATAATGGACAAACTCAACTGTTTGTTTCCAAACGTCGTCGCCATATTCCAACTACTATATCTATCATGATTACCTACATCTAATAATGGACAAACTCAACTGTTTGTTTTCAAACGTCGTCGCCATATTCAAACTACTATATCTATCATAATTACCTACATCTAATGATGAACAAACTCAACTGTTTGTTTCCAAACATCATCGCCATATTTAAACTACTATAACTATCCCGACAAGCCGAGGTTGAGAGAGGCCTTTGGTCCTTAATCGAAGCATATTCATCATAACAAGCCTAGATTAAGTGAGGCCCTTGGTCCTTAACCGAAGCATTTTCGTCGTTCCCGTCCTGATTATCTACGACTAATAATAGACAAACTCAACTGTTTGCTTCCAATCATATTTCCCTTCTTCGATCTACTATATTCTTCATAACTATCCATTATATCTGGTGTTTCCTATCGTAGCGTTGCAGGGGACTGACTTTGTTTCGACAGGGTGGGTTCCTGAGTAGTCGCTGGCTGAGGTTGAGTGAGGCCAGTGGTCCTTAACTGAAGCTGTGTTCGTCATAGTTATTTGCTGCATTTGAGTAAAGCACGATCTTAAGCACTATAATTTCCTTTTAATCTCTTACGTTCTATTTCGAGTAATTATTATGACGTGTCATTCATTATTATTAGGAGGCTCTTAGGTGATGATCGTAGCTTTTTGGGTACAGCGCTTTAAACCATAAATTAAGTTAGATTAATGAATAAAACAAGTTGGATTAGTGATCGTCTGGGTACGGTGCTATATTGGGATATTCACTAATATCTCAATGAAAGGAGACTTTGAAAGATGAGATAACCTTGGGGTTGAGGGTGATCATAGGATGGGAGTTGTCCTTTAAGTATGATTTGTTAGAAACCAGTGGTGTCGAGAGACCGATATAAGCTTAGGTGCTGAGACCAGTTTTAGTAGGGTGAATGTATGGTTATGTTTTAGGGTGAACTAAGTTGATGTTACGGCGGGGGAATGGAAGCAAAACCATCGATCATAAGCGAGAGTGAGTTGGAGGAAATGAAGGATAAGCCTAGGACTGAATGGGTAAAGTGCAGTAAAACGAAGGATGATCCTTATGAGAAGACACATTGAAAGGAACTATTTCAGTCAGGGAATTTGATGGAAGCGCGTAGAAATGATAACTCAAGTGCGAGGGTGAAGTGGATGGAGAAGTTTTCATTGTTGTATAGAGCCCTCGTGTATTAGTCGCGATACCGCTCCCGAAGGAGATTACGGGAAATTTCGATGCGATTTCTATTTTACTGACGGTGGGGCTAGGATTGGATTTAGGCTAATATTAGGTTTATCAGGTTTAGGTTAATTAGGTTTAGGTAGACATGAGGTTTGTAGGGTTTAGGTTAACATTAGGGTTATTTAGGCTTAGGTTAATATAAGGTTTATTAGGTTTAGGTAAACATGAGGATTATTAGGCTTAGGTTACAGATATGTTTAGGAGGTCTAGTTTAACATGAGGTTTATAGTGTTTAGGTTAACATAAGGTTTATTAGTTTTAGGTGGACATGAGGGTTATAAGGTTTAGGTTACGGTTATGTTTGGGAAGTCCAGGTCAACATAAGGGTTGTTGGATTTAGGTTTATGTAGGGATTTTTAGGTTAAGGTTAGCGTTATTGTTGAATTAAGGTTAGATTAAGTCTCGAGTAATTTATATGTCATTATTGAACTAGGTTCGAGTTGTAAGTCGAGGTCTTAAAACTTAGGTGTAGAGATCCAGTGGTTAATTAAGAAACAAGTCACAACTGATAAGTGTACATTTATGACTTGTTGGGGAGGATTGTAGTGGACCCAAGCCTTTAATAGAGAGTTGTAGCAATCCGGACCCCACGACACGGTGTTGATTTGCTAAATTAAGTCTTAAGAGAACAGGTAAATTAAAGAAAATGGGATTCATTAATAATAAATATAAATTAGATCAATCACCTTCGTAATTCATACCAATCGAATACTATCGAGATCGATGAAACATTAAGTGAGTGAGTGGCCCGGATGTCCTCACCGGTCTTAGATTAATATATTTATATCTACGCCATAAGGCGTAAATCGCAGTGGGATCCTAAAATCATCAACACAAAGAAAAATAATTACTCGTTAAATACGACCGATTCGTAAAGTAGCAGATAACCAGGAGGTTAAAATATATGGAGAATATCGATCGATTATTTTCAGTTAATTGTTATAAATATCGTAGGGTGCGAGAGGGATAGTAGAGTAGGCTCCGCGCCGCTTACGACGAGCCTTCAATGTGTAAATTAATCGAAGCTGTATAATCGAGTCACAAAGAAGCGGAGAAACTAGTTCGGCAGGTAAAGAGTTTAGTAGAATCGGGTGACGATTTCGATATGATTGTTCGATTATTACTATAAAGTAACTGGCCACTAAAATGCGAAGCACGTGGGTACACGTGGAAGTAAAATAAAGAAGAAATTAACTGGCGCCACAATCCCTAGACACGCCACGTGTTCAGGCCGCGTCTATCGGGGGGGAGGGGAGAACGGTTATAAGCGATAGGCGTCAGTTGCGGCACCCTTTTCCACTGTCGTCGTACCGAGAGGCTGGCCGTGCTCGAGATTCCTGAGGAAGCGGGAAGGACAGGACGAACAAAGATTTGAAGAAATTTAATACCGACGCCGTGCACGTTTCGCCTACATCAAATATCAGTAAGTGTCTTTTGTGAGAACTGAGGCTAGCAATGTCAACTTATTATTGATGGGTTTGTACTATGGGGCTTTGTGAGGGACTTCCTTTATACCATGGCGTAAGGACTGTGTAAGGGACCGTGTAAGATGCCACCTTGGTTAAAGTGAAGGGTTGGTTGGGGAAAATTGAAAGTGGTTGACTTTTTGGTTGGGATTCTAGTTGTAAATTTGGAGTAGAGAAGGGAAAAACCCTTGCTTATTAAAAATGCAGAGGTAGTTTGTTGACATTGTTGGCTATGTACTCTTAAAGGAAAAGAGATTGCCGATTTCTGCAGAAAATTTAGTGGAGAAAAGGGCTCCTGCCGGGATCGGCGTCTCTTAACATGATGTTGTAAATTTTGTGATACTTTGTGGGAAGAAACCCCGTAATTAGGCTCTGATCTGATTAGTTAAGAAATCGTTTAAGATTAGGGTTAAGGTCAGGCAACCCTTGTGTAAATCCTGTCCTGTGTATATGTATATCTTATTGATGAAAGCCCTACGCAAGTCCTAAGCATCGACTTCGCGCTTTGATCGGACTCGAGGTGACGGGGCATGCTTACATGACTTGGCAGGCAACCCTTGTGTAAATCCTGTCCTGTGTATATGTATATCTTATTGATGAAAGCCCTACGCAAGTCCTGAGCATCGACTTCGCGCTTTGATCGGACTCGAGGTGACGGGGCATGCTTACATGACTTGGCAGGCAACCCTTGTGTGAATCCTGTCCTGTGTATATGTATCTTCATTGATGAAAATCCTACACGCTTTGGTAGACGCTCATTAGAATGGTACAGTTATGTTACATGTAATTGATGGTTATGTTAATGATATCTCTATATCCGCTACTTACTATCTCAATCATTTTAGTCCCGATGTCTTGTTGCGTTGCGGTATGGGTGACCCCCAAAGCAAGCAGACCCTTGGTAGATAGAGGTAGGTGAGGACGGGGCAATCACAGTAGGGGTTCTTCAAGCGGGGTCTGGCTTGTTATAAGATTAGGGAAGATTGGGGCTTGATGTTAGAGACATACTAGGATAACTGCAGGCTTCAGGAATCTAAGGGTGTGAGGGGGCTGATAAAACCTAAGTCTGGGTTGGCTCCAGTTCCACCCTTCACCGGCGTCGAGTGGGGAAGCTGAACTGTTAGATGCCGTTTAGGTAATGGGTGGCTAAAATTTAATGTGGGATTTTTAACCCAATCTCCTTAAGGAATCCATAGATAAATAGTACCTCCACTCCACCCATTATTGCGACGGATAGATTTGGAAAGCTAAGTATTATTGTGTTCATATTTAAATATTTGTTTCCTGTGTAAAAATAAACGTAAACCTCATATGTTTTTCAGAGCCGCGACATTAATCTAGAGAGTCTAATTTTTAATTAGACTATCTAAGCTTTATTTTATTGCTTTATACTGTTTAATTTATGTTTTGACTAAGCCATTTAAGATAAAGATGACAGAACTTCAACATTGACCAAACTTTATTAACAGGCTATGAGGTGACGTTAGTGGGTCAGGATTTGTTCTATTCTTCGCCATGAATCACCCCGTTGAAGACGTATTAGTATAATCATACACAATTCTCTACTAACTGATGAGGCTCTGAATTGTTGTATGGAAAGCCGAAACGTTAAGTTCTAAACACTCAGAAAGGGCTAACCCTTACTTGATCTGGCTAATGCGCCGGGTCCTGAGTGTGGATATGTCTTCCTTACAATCCACCTTAAACATATTTATTGTGTGTCAAACTAGGTGTTCTGTCGCCTTAATTACTCTGATGAACAATTCACCACTTAACCATGTGCGTAATCGCACACCTATTTTATTATTTCTTGTGAACTTAGCTTGCACGGCATATGTTTCGGGCGAGTATAGCTTCTCCGGACTAGCGGCTATTTAAACTTAAGGAGCCTCGGGTTCGAACCGACCGATCGTAGGTTATATTCAAATAATAACGAGATGGTCCCTTTAGTTCCGTAGTTAGTCATAGTAGTAAGGATAAATACATGGTCGTCTGGTTGTTTGCCACCTCCGCAGCGTTATAAATGTAGGAGTTGGCGGGGAGCACTACTTACCTATCCTAAAGAACAGTTTAAGGCACGGTGTACGAAGGATAAAGGTTATCTATTAACTCAATTACTAAATGACAGGAGGGCGAAGCCACAAGGTAAGCTAGTTTGATTAAACCTATCTACGAGTCTGTCAGGAGTTGGTCGTTATATACCTTCCTTGTTAAAGGTTCCAAGACGTCAGTCAGATAATAAGTACGATACAATTGACAACCGCTTAAGGCCAGACGGTACCCTAGGCCCTTAAGGCTATTCAAATTCAAGTTATACATAATTAATTTTCAATATTCATTTTAGCGATCAAGTAGGAACAACCTAGTGTATGAGTTAGGCGAGCGTTAGGTTTTGTCTCAATTTTATAGTTTTGTTTTCATAAACTTTATATTCTAGTGTAGATAATCGCCATAGCTTGTAACCATAAACTCAATTTTAGATCTAAGAACGAAATTCGTACTGACCGGGTCGCGAGATACTAAACCAAAACCGAACCAACGTAAATTAGTCGAAGGAAGGTCGAGTAACACGATTAGACTCTGTACCTGCGCAGAAGACTAAAATGTGAACTCTGCGCACCCACGTGACCACGAGACGCCAGCTGGGCACTTCGACGCACAGGCAAATGTATGGAAAGTCTGACCGGTTAGTCTTTAATTGGCCGAAGGGATAATTCGGTGGCGGGCCCAATAATTCTGAATAGAACAACTTACGAACCCTTAAGGAATGGTGGTATATGTGAATTTTCCTGGATGATTCCCAGTTAGGGTTACCCGTAAACGACCTGGAAACTAGGATTGGTAGATTTAGATAGACTTCCATACTAAATCGTCCGCCCTTAGCGCCCTCTATAAGACCTCCTCAATATCTCCATTATTAGACAGTTAGCTAAGATATCGATCGACCGAGTAATTCCACGATTATTACACAGATGGCGTGAGTTTCAGTGGTAAAATAATAATCATGAATGTATGTGGATTTCTGGATACCTACGGTTAGGACTATGTTATAACTTTATTTAAAGGGTAGGCTGTAGATGTATTTCAGGGTTACATTTACTTCTAATTTGTTAGTTTGTCTTTACGGCGATTCTACATATATTATTATAAGATTAGATTAGAAGAGAAGCTAGTAAGGATAGTGGTAGTCTTTTTATATACTTAGATTGCCTTTGGGGTGGGTTCTCGAATACCATTACGACTTTATAATTTCACTTAGGGGTTGTTAACGGGTTGTCAACAGGCTCTTTATGCAATTACTAAACTTATCGGTCAGTCTGTGGTGCATTCTTAAGTGTTATTAAGAGGGTTGTGTAATTTACGTAAGGGCCAGGCCGCGAGTATATTCGTGTTTTATCTATATATATATTCAATCTGTTAGTTCATCCGTATGGTGACCTTTCATATTACATTACAGTTTTATAACTTCGCTTAAGAGATCGATAGCTAGTCTACTAATAATTTATCTATGTACTTAATAGGTCCGCTTGTCTCCCTAATGCCTTATATATGTTGTTATTAGTTCCGACCTTCACTTAAGCGCAAGCTAGAGAACTGGTGACAGGTTAGTTGTGTAGGTTATAGGTTAATTAAGGGATCAATAGCGTACCTGCTAATAATTTATTTAGTTATTAAATAGGTCTGTCTGTCTCTTAAATGATTTTGTTATATTATAAGTGTATAAATTTAGTTAAGGGGAAGCCAGTGAGCTTATTAGTGGTTAGTACTTTCATATGTCTAAGGGTTCTTCCTTTTAAGGTGATTTTCCTACATTACTATGAGGTTACAAGTTTACTTAAGGGCAAGATAACTAGTGTATCGATGGACTACTTACCGTTTAAGAGTTCTCCTTTAAGGCGATTTCATACATTACTATAGGATTACGACTTCACTTAAGGGGTATGCGGTCATAGTCGTTATAACTTCAAGGCCTATCGTGTTCGAGGGGTAACCGTGTTATTACGAGACATGTTCGGAGTTGTAAGGAGGTAGCTAGGCTGGTGAATAGGGTGACTTAGGCTAGGGTACTTCGACTACGTTAGGATAATAAATCGCATATATTTTAATCTGAAACTCGCATTTAGTAATTTAAATTCTGGTCTAATGCTAATCAGGACTTAGTGGTTCTGCGGTTAAGGATTAGTTATAGGCCATTGCTTTTAATGTAGGTATAATGTAAAATTAGGGTTTTGATTTTGTTCTTTCACACCTGGGACTGATTGAATCCATACCTCTTAGGATCTGGGGTTATTATCGGTCACAACGAGGGGTCCAAATAGACGATTACGCCATTAGACGATCACAGCCAAATAATAATATTAATTCTCTGCATAGCTTTCTTTAATAATAACATTAATAACGGTTACAAAATATCATTAATGTTTAATAATAATAAAGGCAACAATAATATGTTAGGATTACACATGCCTTCACGTATTCAAATTGGCGAGTATGTCGGTATACTCCACGTGAGTTCAAATTTATAATTTTATTATTTTTATAAAGGGGGGGGGGTTCTACAGTGTGCACTCGGCCATGTTCTCGCATCCCTACCGAGGAGCAAGCACTATATGCACTATTGAAACAAACCATTTCGAGCTAATTTTGACCCACTGTATCTCAGTTCAGGTAAATTGAATTGTTGCATGGATGTAAACGTTACTAATAAAAGGCAGTATTTAAGAAGAACGTAAGTAGATTTTTTTCCAAAATATAAATGATTTTAGGCACTTACTTAGTAACTTATTCAAAGATCATGAAAAATATAGGTTACTTGCAATTGAATTAGAGCTTTGAAATGAGACTCATAGATAGTAGGTAGGAACTTAAGGTGTCAATAATGAGGTAAATCAAAAATTGGTCAAGACCGAATTGGTCGTACTACGAAATATCTGCCAAATAAAGTTGTACCTACTATCGAAATTGATCAAAAGCTAGAAATTTTTTCTCATTGATACTATCCATGACGTGAAGAAAGTGACAAGAAGGTGACAATAAGGGATAAAATAATAAATTAACCAAGACGGAATCAATTAGTGCTATAAAGTACCTACCTTATAATGTTAGTTAAATTTGTAGCAGGGAAATTGAGATTGAGTTTGATATTTAGGTTGACAATAACGAGAAATTGTCTTGCTTTCCTATTGTCATTATAGTTGTAGGTAGTAGTGACAGAACCAACCCAAGTTATAATATCAGGCTAGAGTTTGTTTACATTATTACACCTAGTAACTCAAGGTGTATATTTTTTTTATTTTTTTAATAATAATTCGCTAATTTGACTCATTGAAACATCTTGAGAACAGAAGACCTCCTTTAAGACCTAATTTCTTAAAGTGTTTTTAGAACAGCTTTGAATTTTTTATTCAGTAAATTTCACACTTGATGTTTTTTCAGTTGCACTATCCTTTTCCAATAAGCTTATAGTTCTACAGATTAAATTATACTCTAAAGATTTAGTTATAGCCATCGTCAATAGATGGCGTTGTACATTTAAATTGCAAGTTATGGTTTTGTTTTGCATTTTCTAACTATGAATGAATGGTGACATATCCTGCATATATAAACTTACCAAAACACAAAATTATTTCATATCCCTGCTACTGTCATGTTTGGGATATCGTAATTGTAGAAAGCTTAGTTACAAAACAGGCAGGAACAATTTTGTAAATTATAACTGTTTAGGAAAGAATGAACCATCTAGTTGGTATTTTTGATCGGTCGAGTGATAATCTGTGCGCAACGTCGCGGCTGCATATGAACATTATATTTATATATAATTTCGATAAGTCAGTGGAAAACCAATTACTCATACATAACCCAACACCCCACTCACCACACCTCTTTTTTATACAAAGTGGACCAAAATCCGACGTCAAAATGGGGTAAGTCCTTGCAATTTTCCTTAGAGCATACGTACGGCATAGTTTTAGTAGTCAACAATCTGGTAGCAGAGCGTGGTTCGGACCACAATTTAGTCAGATTACTAATCATTGAGATTTACTGTTAGTTTGTTTTCGTCGGATTTACAGTAAATTACAATTTAAAATTCGTGACGTCGTATATTTTACCGGTTTTATCTCATAACATTGCTCGTCGGACATTCGCAGTGTAGCTAATTAGGAAACTTACCTTCATTTATTTTGTTGTTGTAAAATAAATCGGAATAAAAATAGACTTCGATATGCTACTCTGTGTTATATTTGTTGTTACGGATTTTAAGATAACATATTTATTTGTGTAATTGTAGTTGGGGTTTTTTTGGGGTTTATATAGTAACTTGGTTGCTGTAACAAACTGTATATATAACAAACAGAGTCGTTTGTTTGTGTTTGTGTTTTAGTTTTGGATTGTTTTTTTTGTGTGGGAATTTAATTATATAACATGACGTCATCAATTAAGGAGCACAAGGCTGTTTTAAACAATCTGACACGATGGTTTTCAGGTGTTTTAGGGATCGTTAAGCGGGAAGATTGGATGTTTGCATTAAAGCAAAGAGCTACACAGTTTCCTACAAGAGGCTGTGAGCTGGATCAAGCATACAAGGGCATTTTATTGTTAACAGATGAAGAAACTATCCTTAAGGCGGTAAATTCTGACTATGAATTTTGTATGTCAGTAGTGGACGAGGTTAACGAGGTCTACATTAGAAATTAGCCCGTAGCCGGCAAGTAGGAAGGTTTCGAAACAAAAATGCAACGAACGGTTGCCAACTTTTGATATTCCTCATTTTAGCAGGTCATTGGATGAGTGGATTAATTTTATCACACTTTTTGATAGCATTGTGCACCGACGGACTGACTTATCTGACTCACAAAAATTAAGTTACCTTTTTTAAGTTACGTTTATCAGGGATGAGCTTCTGTTTTTAGTGAAACATTTGGACATCACTGATGTCAATTATAATATAGCCCGGGAGTTATTAGTGAAGCGGTACCAAAATAACCGTCGCATTGCGGTACTCATGTGGCTGCCATTTTAGGTATTCCTCAACTGTCATCAGTTAACCAGCTGCGGTCGGATCTGCTTAATCCTATTTTGCCACGTAATGACTCTGTTTACGAGTAAGTGTGATGAAAAAGATTTTATTAAATTATAAGCCCTGCGGTAGTGTGTCCATTATAATTTTAAGCTAGAAAAGTATATCCTTTCATTAAGATAAGCTTATTCGTTGAACAAGAAATCTTGTTGCGTTATCTCTGATAAACATTTCTTGCAGTCTAAGGCGCGGATTAATAGTCGTTGCTAAGTAATATTTATGTAATACTTTTTGAAAGGATATACTTTTCTAGCTTAAAATTATAATGGACACACTACCGCAGGGCTTATAATTAAATAAAGTCTTTTTCATCACACTTACTCGTAAACAGAGTCATTACGTGTTGGCAAAGCGGATGCTAAGACCTTAATTACTCCTACAAGCTTTGTCTTTGTAAATTTTATTTTTTTCAAGCAAAGCGCGCGTTCATAGAACCCACGGGCGGTAATGACGCCCTATCTATTCTCTCAAGTATGTATCAGAGCTGTATCGTTGTTTCAATCACGAACTACTACCTTTGCACACCACAAGTATTAACTTTAAACGAAACTTTTTAATTCATAATTTTTTTAAGATATGGTGGATGTGTTGTTATATCTTCTTCTGTTCCCGCTATTTCAATTGTGTTTTGCTGAGTTAATTTTTTTATTCACCTTATATTTTTATTCATTTACTGGTAAATGTAATGAAAAGCATTGTGTTTAACACGGGCGGTACGGAAATTCGAGTCATTGAAGCCGAACTTCGGCTTTAGGTTTCTAAATAACCTCTCGTTAGTAATTTTCTCCTCGACACCCTTCATACACAATGCACTATTATAATACCTATTTAAAATAACAATCATAAAACTGAAAATAAACATTCTGGATAAAAAAAAATACGAGTGTGTCTGTGTTGGATGAAAACTTTTAACTTTTTTAAAGGCAGTCACCTACGGGTCGGGAAAGTTCTTTTTATGTCATAAATTCAACCTCGGGTAGTCTTCTGTATCTTTTAGCTTAATTCCATTGCTAGTTTATTCGAATATCTAGTGTTTATGACAAATCTTAATAGATTTATGAGAATCGGATTCGCGGCGCCTTGCAGCATGTTTTATACAAAAAAAATCCTTCTTGTTTTGGACAGTTACTGAAATTTTGTAGGTATGATCTCAGACCGAATATATATGTCTGTCGTTGTCCAAATTCCTAATAAAAGTTTTAATTCACTTTTAATCTTATTCGAGATCATTTATATGAAAAAAATGAATCTTGCATAGCTTTTAAACTTTATATATTTATTTTAAAACTGGCACACTGCAGAACTACTTAGATATTTAATCCTAGATCACGTCTTCAAAATTTCATGACGTTTGGTTTGTAAGTATCAAAACTAAGTGGGAAATTCGTTTGTATGGAGCGCGCTGCGAGGCGCCGCGAATCCGATCTTCTTAAGCATGTTACTTAAAGGCAAATGAATGTAGCCTTCAATATAAAATTTATACGAAAATTAAGTATCACTTGTTGTATAAAGTACTTAAAATTCGATTACAAGTATTTGAGTGCTTTTGACACCACGATTCAACTAAATTAGAGAAGCAATTTCGCGAAAATTTGAGCTTTTGCGATGCGAGCTTTATTTACTTTATTTAAAGCGATGCGGCTCTCAAAATTAATGTGATTTATTAAACATTGCCGGTTAAGATTTTTTTTTGTTATCTTACTATATTTACTCTTGTAAATTACTTCTTGAGTCTAACTAACTTGAGTTACTTGAGTGTAACTTGAGTGAAACTAAAGGCTTTGTTATTAATGTTTACTAAGAATTGATCACTTCATGAATTGTCCGACCATTTCATGAATATAGCATCGATATGAAAAAGAATAGAGCCATACATATTTCATGATATAGCCAGTTAAAACTGATTATATGTAATACATTTAAACGAGCAATGCTTGTATATATTATAAAATCTGAATCTCGGAAATAGCTCCAACTATTTTCATTAAATTTAGTATGCAGGGGGTTTCGGGGGCGATTCATCGATCAAGCTAGGTTTCATTTTTAAAAATCGTCGTTTTATCAGTGTTTTCAGGCAAGATAAACTGAAAAATATGACGCTTTTGACATATATTGTCTATATATAATAGTAGTAGTAATACTATTACTTTCACCGACACAGCTACACAAAATCTACTCGATAACAGATGGCGTTGTTAAGCAACACTAGAGCTACTTGACAATAGATGGCGTTGTTTTTAAAAATCAAGCAAAGCTCGGTCCCCGGGTACTGTCGTTTAAACGTCAACGTTTGATGATATGTCAATCCACGTTTGGCCATATCATTAAAGGAGGGTTTCCATAATATAAAAAAATTGATCATAGTCATTGATCTGGCTAGAGCAGATTATGATGTGGTCAGCGGGTACTGTTGTGTATCATGAAATATGATCATGTCATGAAATGGTCGGACATATCATAAAGTGATTAATTCTAAGTTTAGGCCGCGACCTACATATCGCCTTTATCGTTGTGCGGGCAAATTTTATATCCATGACAACAACCGTAAATCTTAATAATATTTTTTGATGGTTGACTCTTCAGCCAAGCCTATGTCAAGTTACTGTACCTACCTATGTGTTCGGCGTTCTAAAATTATAGTAGAAATTAAGAAGTAGGTTACTACGATATAAAAATAAATAAAGTTCTGCTCATTATTTATTATATTTATATTCATCAATATAAATTAATATTTTCACAGCAACTATAGGACTTTATAAGTTTTATGTTTATAGATCACATTCACACACTTATACTTACGTGTCTATTAAATATATCCTACTATAGCCTTATAATAGTAGTTAAATGAATTGGTTCATTTGTAGTTAATTGGCATTGTGACATTCCAGTTGTTGAATACAGATGCCAATTAATTAACTGCCACAGCCATGATATCACACCGATTCTGCACAAAATACAAATTAATTCATCGTTCAATTAAAACTTCGTGTCGTCAATTTAATTGCATGCAAATGCAAAAAGTAATATAACGAGTTGGAAGTACAATATGTTAAACTATTGAAAGGAATGGAAAGCGAAGACGTTTTTGTTTTTTTTTTAAAGTCAGCGTTCTCGGGACCTTTATTGTCAAGGTTTATTAGATGGGATAAGGTAAAAGACTTTTTTCTCTCTACGTTTATCGATTGTGGTTGTACGAGACGAGCTATGTGGACTACAGTCGAGTCGCGTGTTTTAGTTCATAATAAAAATAATAAACTGACTGACTTAGAAACAGCCCAAACTACTGGGACTAGAGGGGTAAATGTGGGTTCAAAGTTTGTATATAAAACCGTTATTTTTTGAAGCTAAATACGTAATTAAAACCGATCCAGTGCGGGTCGGACCAGGCTGGGGTTTGTAGTTGCCCGTTACACTTTTTTACTTCTCAGTACATTATATAAGTTGGTCGAATACTACTACTGGTAAACTTCTAATGCCAACTTAGATGTGATAGTTTTCCTTTTAACTTCGTTATATACTGGAATATACTATTTCCGGTTTTTACATAAAGCTTAATATTTCGCAAACGATACATTGAAAAGAAAAATTTTTTAGCAAAAAAAAACCTGATTCAAAAAGATGAATTGCTTTCGCGTGATGTTATGTTGTGTGATTGCGTAAACAATGCATATTTATGCGATAGCAGCAACCGTGGTTGATTTGCTGTAATTTTTTGAAGAGTTCCCTTGTCTGTCTCCGAAACTAATCATCAGATATAATATGAAATTTAACTGGGATCATTTCGGAATAAACCCTTTTCACACAAAAAAAAAAGAATAATGCAAATCCGTCAGATAAAAAATGGTTTTCACGGTTGTTTGAAATTAACAAACAATTTTTACATGACGTATCCAACGACATTCCACCACACAAATAGTCATCCCCGGTTTACATGTAGGAGAGGTACCGGATCGGACCGCACCCTAGAAGCATTGTACTCCGAGTTCGGTTCATTACTCGAAATATAGTCTATTTGATAAAAAATTACACGTACTATATTTTAATGTATTTATTATTAATGTAAGTAATGTATACGGCTATCCTCTGAACATCACGATGAATATTAAATAAATACATTAAAATATATTACGTGTAATTTGTTTATTTAATAGACTATAACCTACTGAATAGTGTGTACATTACAATTTCAGATGAGAATATTTTCTTGTTTCATGCTTTTAAGACCGTGCTTTTTCCGTAGTCGGGTTTTAGTTTTTGAACTTATTTTTTAATTATTAATTTATTTATTATTGCGTACTTGCACTAGTAAAAATAACTGTGTTTTGTGTAATATGAAATATATAAAAAGTGCTACAAACTTTTGGACCAAGGAAAGTACATAAGTAGGTAAAATTCTACAATTAATAATTTATTTTAAAATTAGATCCTGTCCATATTTTAATGTCCTCTCTCATTTACTTGATATAATTTCGGGCTCCCCTAGGTCCCCTAAAAACACATTAGGAAAGACAGATTTGGTCCATGTACGTACAACAACAGTACCAATTGAGGTGAGCAATACTTGAGGTTTTTAATATTAGTCTGGTAGCGCTTTGCCCGTTAGCTTTGACAAAAAAGAACAGTAGGTAGAAATATAACCAGTTCACAGCGTTCCTTTTCTTTTTAAAAGCCAAAAGGGAAGAAGATGCAGCATAGGCTAGTATGGATTCAATATATGTAATAAACAAATACATATATTTTTTTCGACAATAACATATAGAATACAATATACGTAAACAAGAGTAAGGGAGAGAGGTAGGGCACTGCAAGAACTCGCTCGAATAAGCACCCGAACAACTAAAGCAGGGCATAGCGAGTACTTGCTCGAATGAGCGGCCCGAACTGGGGAAGAACATCCACCTTACAGAAAACCGCGGCCATAATAACACTAACATTGAGTAGTGTTGTGTTCCTGGCGGTGAGTAAGGTTGCCAGAGCTCTTTGAGGATTCGCTGCGCGGACAGCAGACACTTAATCTCCGCCCTGGGAGCTGATCCTCCAACCGGTGTAAAGTCTCTGAAGTAGTAGTCGTGCCGGAGAAGGAGACCGGAGTGGACTCGGCTACTACGACAGAGGGGTATCAGGGGCCCTTCTGCCCGCCGTGCCAGCAACCGTATCATCTGTGGCGGGCTTCGGCAGTCTTAGAACCGCACCTTTTGTCCTCTAAGCTGTTTGTGCAGTGAATCCTCATCCTTCGTCTAAGTAACTTTTTTATATATAATGGCCATGAGAACAAAAAAGAAAAGAGTTTGTACAGCGGCCGCTCCATCCACGTATAATGTGGATTTTTGCAACATCAGGGGTATTCACGCAAATCTTAACGCAGTCCACCACCATCTCGAGACTGCGCAGTCGACCAATCTTTTTCTAACGGAGACGCAGATATCCTGCCCGGCCGATACCTTCACTATCATGGCTATAATCTCGAACACAATTTTATGAGTCGTGCCGGTGTATGTATGTTCGTCCGGGAGGATATCTGTTGTTGCCGCCTTCATAGCCTTGAAGAGAGGGACCTGTCGATATTGTGGGTGCGCGTAGATTACGGCGGCCACAGTCGTATCTATGCGTGCCTATACAGGTCTCATAGCGGTGACACGGACGTAACTCGACTTTTCACGCACCTGAGTTTGACGACTGACAAAGTTCTAGGGCAATATCCCACAGCAGAACTAGTTATTTTGGGAGACTTTAACGCCCACCATCGTGAGTGAGCCCAGTTCTCGAACCAATAACTATGCTGGGATATCTGCTCATGAATTTGCTCTGACCTATGGATTCTCTCAGCTGGTACTTTCTCCAACGAGAATACCAGATATAGAGGAACATACGAGCTCCTTACTGGACCTTCTGCTGTCTACTGGTCCGGACGGATACTCCGTCTCAGTGGATGCGCCTCTTGACTCCTCGGACCACTGTCTCGTTCGGACTCAAGTGTCATGCTCACAACCCGATCCATCTGGGCGAACTAATTGGCGTCGTGTGTGGCACTATAAGTCGGCAGACTGGGATGGATTGCGAGAATTTTACGCATCGTACCCGTGGAGGCAGATCTGCTTTAGCTCAGAAGATCCTGACGTCTGCGCAGCCGCAGTCACTGAGACAATCCTTGCTGGTGTGGAATGCTATATTCCTAACCCGCGAGTAGCTGCCGGCGTCAAAAAACGACCATGGTTTAATAGGTCTTGTAAAAAAGCTAAAATTCTTAAGCAAACTGCATAATAGGCTTGGACCACGGCTCGTAATAATAAGGATCCGAATATTTCTGAGTTAAAACGTAAATTAAATGCTGCCTCTGTTGATATAGTAAAAAGGTTAATTGTATTTAAAATTGTCTATGATATGTCAGTTGATTTAAAAGTAAGAAAGTAGTATAAAGAAAACATAACTGTCATGTATATATATTTACATTGATAATTGATAAATAAATATCTTAAAATATCCACTGCGTATCGCCTTAATTATCACTCCGCTTAACAGGTCATGGGCCGGCATTTTAATATAAAAATAAAGTAAATAATATTTACGTAAAATAAAATAAAATATTTAAATAGTAAAAATGGCGAAATGGGGTGAATCATCAGAGGAAAATTCCTACATAACCAGGTTAGTGGATGCCGCATCATATAATATATGGAAATTTGAAATAAAAATTATATTTAAATCAAAAGGATTATACGAAATAATATCGAATGTATCGATCAATGATGAAATTAAGTGATTGGTAAGGAAAAGATGCTGAAGCACAAGCACTTCTAATTACGTCAATAGATAAAAAACACGTGCATTTATTAAATTGCGAAAATGCAAAAGATATGTTCGACAATATGCAGTTTGTATGATGGGTCGGAAGAACGTAACAAATGTCGGATTTTACAAGAATTTTTCAATTACAAATATCAGAGAAACCAAAGCATTAATGATTTCCTGTCTAAAATAGAAAATCTTTCATTTAGACTAAAAAAACTCGGTCAAACTTTGGATGATGAAGTAATTGTTTAAAAAATGCTTAGTTCACTACCGGAACAATATTCATATTTTACGACTGCATGGGAATCTACACCATCTGACCAAAAGACATTTAAAAACTTAAAAAGTCGCCTTTTAACAGTAGAAAATAGGCTAAATAAAACTGAAAGTACTGCAATAGCTTTCAAGTCGCAGAAAGTTATGAAATGCATGAACTGCAATCGCATGGGTCATACCACGAAGCAGTGTAAAACAAAATCGTGTTCAATTTGTAAGAAGACAAACCATACTGAAGCGAATTGTTTCTTTAGAAATAATAAACAACATAAAAACAATTACAATAAAGATTAAAAAAAAACCAATGACTACATATAACTATAATAATAAGAAACATACATCGTTTTTGTCTAAAAATTACACAGAAAAGAATAGTAGCATGCGATTTATAGTTGACTCGGGTTGCTCAATTTACATGACAAATAATGAAGAGATTTTAGATGAATTTCGAGAATTTCATTCAGAAATTAGTGTCGCGAAGCATGATAAAGTCATGTTGGCACAAGGCCAAGGAAAATAATTGGTCAAGACGTGACATTGCAAAAAGCATTATTTGTGCCTAACTTAACACAGAACCTAATGTCTGTAAATCATGTTACAAAGAATGGTGGAGATATTCTCTTTACGAACCAGTCAGTAGTTATTACCAAAGACTCTGAAATAATTTTAAAAGGTAAAAAGACATCAGAAAGTCTCTATGCCATAGACGTAGAAAAGCGTGTAGCTGATACAGATGTGTAGCTGATACACAAAAAGAAAAGATGACATAAATATGTGGCATATTAAAATGGGACATCCGTCAAATAAATGTTTATTAAAATTGTTAAAAGTTGCGGATGGAATTGATTTTGATGATAAATTTGTATTATGGCGAAAAAAACTAGAAAGCCATTTTATACTAGAACTAAAGTAACTAGAAAATTGGAAATAATTCACTCAGACGTGTGTAGTATTGAAGAAGAAACGTGAGATGGTATGAATTATTTTGTAACCATAATTGATGATTATACACACTTTATAAAAATTTACTTAATAATTAATAAACTTGAAGTTCCAGAAATCTTAAAAGAATGTATTAATGAATTTGAACGAGAAAATGAATACAAAGTTAAAGTTGTGCGATGTGACAATGGAGGTGAGTACACTGGTAGTGCACTTAAAATTTGGTGTCAAATAGAGGAATAAAACTAGATTATACTATTCCTTACAGACCTCAATTAAATGGGAAGGCAGAGCGCCTAAATCGAAGCATTATGGAAAAAGTACGAGCTTTACTGTTTGAATCAGGTTTTAGAAATGAAATGTGGAGTGAAGCAGTTTTGACAGCTTGCTATCTACTTAATCGACTACTTTCATGTGGATCAGATATTACTCCTTATGAAGCATGGACAAATAAAAAACCAAACCTTAAAAACATTGAATGTTTTGGAAGTGTCGCCAATGTCAAGAAATTGAGATACGTTAAAAAACTAGAACCTAGAAGCAAAAAGTTAATCATGGTGGGATATGCTCCTACTGGGTATAGACTTTGGAACGCTGAGAAAAGGAAAGTGATTTTAGGAAGAGATGTAATATTTCAAACAAATGAAAACTTAAATGATTATCATTCTAAAATCAATAAACAAAATGTTGATATGAGACAGTTGTTGAATGAAGTAGCATGCGAAGACATAAATGAAAAAAACGAAAGTTTAAAAGAACCAGAGTATATAGAACAGAAACAAGATAATACTGATTTGGACATGATTGAAGAGTCAAACACTCCAACCGATTCAACTGAGACTGAGCGAAACGAAATGCTAGGTCGAGGAAAAAGAATTCATTAATATTAGGTATTTATGTTGATGATGGATTACTTATGGGAAGTGACAAAATTGAAATGGAAAAGCTGATCAGTGAACTAAAAGAAGAATTTGAAATGACTATAGATACTGAGCCCAGCTTATTTTTGGGGAATATAAAATTTTCTTATTTAAAGTCTTTTGCTGTTACTTAAATGGTTTATTTTATTTCTTATAAAAAAAATTAAAACTAAGGGGCCAGCAGTA
Organism: Apoda limacodes; assembly: GCA_946406115.1. Lineage (NCBI taxonomy): Eukaryota > Metazoa > Arthropoda > Insecta > Lepidoptera > Limacodidae > Apoda > Apoda limacodes. Next base: position 20,305,097 of record OX291559.1, read on the forward strand.
AATGGTAATTTTAATTTATTTTAACTGCTTAAATTCAAGGGGGCAATATGTGTTCTAATTTTGATTTTTAATAATTTAATTAAATGTGATTCATAAAAGAAACAACAAGCTATCTATGTTATTTATTTTATTTTAATTTTGAGTTAGTTACTTAGTTGTAACTTGAGTGTTACCTATATAAAACTTTTATTTATTATTGCTGATTATATTTGTGTAACATATAAGTATATTCATTTAAATACAATTAATGGGGCATGTTGAGATAGTAAAAAGGTTAATTGTATTTTAAATTGTCTATGATATGTCAGTTAATTTAAAAGTAAGAAAGTAGTATAAAGAAAACATAACTGTCATGTATATATATTTACATTGATTATTGATAAATAAATATCTTAAAATATCCACTGCGTATCGCCTTATTAATCACTCCGCTTAACAGCCTCGAGGTTCAGTAAGAAAGCAACTGCCAGAGCAAAATACAAATTCATCAGCAAAATATGTGGGCAACTTGCGAGTAATCCCGCTGGGAGTCGTACTTTCTAATCTCTTGCTAAGCTTTTGCCATTCGTCGTTACCATCACTGCGAAGACCGATGGTGACTTGACGTAGAGTGCTAAAGAGAAAGCCGATCTACTGGGCAGTCTATTTGCCTCAAACTCGAATATGAACGATGAAGGCGCTGTACCACCTACTATACCGTGGTGCGGTAAGACCATGTCGGAAATCTCCATAACGCAGCGGGAGGTCCGGCGGGCTTGCTTTCTCTAGACGTTCATAAGTCGAGTGGGCCAGACGGTATACCAGCAGTGGTGCTTAAGCAGTGTGCTCCTGAGTTATGTCCTGTACTCACGCGCCTCTTCGCGCTTTCCTACCACACTAGGCAATTTCCGTCTTCATGGAAGACTGCGAATGTGCACCCGGTGCCCAAAAAGGGTGATAGATCAGATCCATCGAATTACAGGCCTATCGCTATTACCTCTCTCCTCTCCAAGGTGATGGAGCGTGTGATCAACACACAGCTTCTAAGATACCTAGAAGTAGACGACCTGGTCAGTGACCGTCAATATGGCTTTCGCCACGGTCGCTCGACTGGTAACCTTCTAGTGTATATCACACACCGATGGGCACTAGAAATTGAGAGTCAGGCATTGGCATGTAGCCTGAACATAGCGAAGGCATTCGATCGGGTATGGCACCGGGGTCTTCTATCGATGTTGCCATCTTACGGAGTGCCCGAGGGTTTGTGCAAATGAGTGGCTAGCTTTTTGTCCGGCAGACGCATACGAACCGTAGTTGACGGTAGTTGCCATGGTTTTCTGCAAGGACTACAGTATGGAGTTCTTCAAGAAAGAAGTTATAAGGTTTCTGAAGGGTCGGCAACGCGCAAGTGATACCCCTGGTGTTGCAAGCGTTCATAGGCTACGGTGACCGCTTACCATCAGGCGGCCCGAAAGCTAGTTTGCCACCTTAGTGGTATGAAAAAAAAAAAGGTAAATTCAAGTCAAAGCCAAGTTTAAAATTATTTTTAAATAAATTCTCATTTGAACCAAAGATTTAGCTACATAAAGGACGTGTAAGTGAACACAAAATTTTACACAAAATCTCCGAATTCAATTTGAGTCTGTTTGAGCTTGTGTCGATAAATCTGATCAATACCCATTTAAATATCGCTTTTACACTCTCTAATGAATTCGTTTTCAAAGAGTGAATGTTGTCGAGATATTTATGTAGGTATACATATTGTATAATTAATTAAAGTATAATTAATTAAACGCAGAACTCTGATTTTGAATAAAAGATAGTAAATAAAAGGGAGGTAACTTCTAACCGTCACTATCATACTCAATCAAATCATGATGTAGCCCAAGCATCATAATTAAAGAGATTGTTGGGCCAAATGTATAAAGATAAAAGCATCAGTGGCATTTAGTGGACCGCAAACAATTAACAGTTACTTTATTGGTAATTGTGACTAAAGCAAATTATTTCATTTTGAGTAATTGTTAATTATTATTGCATCGATTGTAGTACCAACTTAATTCTTAAAGCGAATTGTTAATACTTTCTCGTTTAAGAACATATACGAAATACATTACTTGAAAATGTACGAAATTTAAGCAGTTAACGTATTTTAAGTCTAATTTTGAGAGGACTCATATACTAACAATATTTTAAAAATTGGAGTAGACCACACCCTAATGCATAAAGGGCCTATAAACCATCGCAGTGTGAAATATCACTTCAATTCGTTGCTCTACTGATAAGTTAAAAAAGGACGAACCAACAAACAAATTATGATACTAGAGTAATTTTGGGAATATAAATTCTTTATTGCACAACATGTATAAAGTAGTATATACAATTAAAAAATGCCTATTCATTTGTATATAGCAATTTTTTATTAAAAATCATACATTCTATCTTAACCTTAACTAAAGCAAAAATCCGTTTGTTTTTCTTTTCGTCGCCAGTGAATATCTAATTGAGTAATTGAACTGATGTTTGTTTGGCACACGAATAGTTTTATTATTTTAATTATTTGTATTAGATTATTTTCGTTATATTTAGTCTAGGTTTAGGTTTCAATATTATTTTTTTTTCAAAATCAAATAATATACATATTTTCTATTTTTGAACGTTTGTTCGCAACTTACTATTGTATTTTTAATAAAATTGAAGCTGGCGCATTGAACTCTCTTGGGTTCAATTCCCAGTAGGGACAACCAACAATTACTAACGTATTACGAGCAATATCACTTGTGACTTGTGTATTTTAATACTTTAGAAATAAGTATATTTTTTTTCTAGATAATAAAAACACCAAGTAAACTATTTTATTCTGTAAAACGATAATTTACGCAATAAAGAAGATTTAATATGCAGATCCGTCAGATTTCCACTCCATTTTCTCTGATTCCATTCCATTTAATTGTCACAGGATCAGAAAGAAATTGACATTGACTGATTGAGGAAAGGAATCAGTCAAGGAATACAAATTTAGATAACGCAAATGACTATTGTATATCAGGAAATGGAAATTTCAAACCGTTAGAATAAAAGTTATTATATTTCCGAAGGGTCTGCAACGCGCATGTGATACTCCTGGTGTTGCAAGCGTCCATAGGCTACGGTGACTGCTTACCATCAGGCGGGCCGAAAGCTTGTTTGCCAACTTAGTAGTATAAAAAAAAACATCCTTATCATGATGAACTATTTTCATCACGATTACTTTATTTATAAGGACTACAGTATGGGGTTCTTCAAAAAGTTATTAGATTTACCATCAGGCGGACCGTAGGCTTGTTTGCCACCTTACTGGTATAAAAAAAAAAATTTTTTTTGTCCGTCCATTCATTCATTAACTTTTTTAAGTCTTTTATTTGATTGTGACTCATCAAACGTTTAAAAAATTGAATACCTCGAATACAATAAATTATAGGCGGTGAAAATCGGTACCTACGTAGATTCTCCTGAAGAAATAAGCTAAATTTGTTTTTGTAATTATGAAGTCTAATTACGAAGAATTTAATATTTTACAAACAATAAACAAAACATTTTCTTTAATGCAAAAGTATCAAAAATCAAACTAAATTGTTATTAACGGATCACTAATGTATAAAGTAGTAAGTTACAAACTGCATTTCGGACGGCTTCATTATTTTGTAATTTCTAAATTAAAAAAAAATAATTTTGCTTGCAAACAGATAAAGTATGCTTTTTCACGCAGATTTTAAACGGAAAGTAAAGTTAGCCTTTCCGAGCCATTGAGATGAAAAATATATTATTTAAAAAGAAAAACTACATTCTTCAACTCGTTGTGCTTTAATAAATCATAGATTTTTTGTGTTATTAATCAGTTATCTTATTCAATAATATATTTGTTTGCGATCCGAGCCATTAATCTTCGAAGTAGTCATCATTACTTATAATGCGTGAAATAATAATAAATAAATTTTGTTTTTAAAATGTTTTTATGGCGCAAAATTGAGTTGTTGTAAATCTTTTGTTGATGCGATAGTTTTTTTACGCCTAAATTTTACGTGGCATTTGGCCAAACCAATATCAGTAATTTTGCTATATCTACCATAGACATAGAGAACTAGGCAGCGCATTTCCTAGCCAGTTGTGAAAAAAAATGGTCGCAAAAGTATGACAGAGACGAAGCGAACGTGTGGTCTATGAGAAAAGATACCACAGGTTTAAGGTGAGCCTACTGCGTAGTCCATAGAACAAATTATAGAACTCGAGGTCTATGATATTTAGGTCTATATACAGAATATATAGACACAACAAATAAATAGACAAATATATAGACAGAACTGAAGTCGAAGAAAAAATGATAACATTTAAAAGAATATGAGTTAAAAGGAGTAAATTTTGATGGGATCACTTTGGAAATTGACTGGGAGCTTTATGCGATAATTCGGCAGTAAAATGTATGCAAGTACTTTCACGGGTCTCGAGAGGTATGACCTAGGAACTTATTAGAAACAGTCTCGAGCTATTCGAACTCTGGAATTCAAGAGAAAGTTCAGACTTCCATACATTTCTCTCTCTCAAATTCTGAGAGTCTTGCGTACGGGATTACATTCCCGATAAGTATTCCTTATAAATCGTTATGATATGGCCTCACATAACAAAGTGATTTGCAGTCATAGGTAGGTACCTAAATACAATTATATTTTTCTGTCTGTCTGTGTTTTAATATTGTGCCAATTTTATTTACATCGAAATCACTAAGAGAAATTTATTATTTAAGACATCCACATCTTCAAAAGAGCACGTGCGCCAGTAAATTATATAAATCATATAATCAAATAAAAAATATACGTATTAAATTTCAAACTCAAACTCCGACAAATGTAATCAGATTTCCATTTGATTTTCTTTATATATTTTTTACATTCCATAATGAAGTCGTTCTTATACGATATAAATTTATTGAAGATCTTCTGTGTGAGTTATTTGGTTTTGGAATTGAAAATATCAGTATTATATTATGGAAGTTATTTTATTAAAAAAAGAGTTTGCTTTCGATTTCGATTGATTTCGATTGTGATAGAATATTATAAACTGTGTATGATTTGTAAACTTACCAAAAAATAAAAAAAAAGGATAAAATTTAAAAAATATAACAACTGGATTAGGTTGCAAGACTTTGTTTTTTAGACTAATTTGTCTTTATTAAGATCGATTGGTGTAGTGTTTTAAATTTTAAATTATGTCTATAATACTTGTAGTAATAAAATCAATATACGGTAGTTGGTCGTTTTACAGTACAGGTACTTTGTAGTCACGGCAGTTTTTTTTTTATACCACTAAGGTGGCAAACAAGCTTACGGTTCGCCTGATGGTAAGCGGTCTCCGTAGCCTATGGCCGCTTGCAACACCAGGGGTATCACTCGCATGTTGCAGACCCTTCAAAAATCTAATAACTTCTTTCTTAAAGAAGCCTCTACTGTAGTTCTTAAAGAAAACCTTGGCAGGGGGCTCATTCCACAACCCAAGCGTTCGCGGAAGGAAGTTTCTCTGAAACCGCATTGTACGCGACCATTTCGGTTTTAAAGTGTGAGAATGAATTCCCTACCGATGGCGAGCGGTGCGATGGTAGAAATTAGCCGTGGGCATAATTTTGAACAATTCCTCAGAACACATCCCATTATACAAGCGGTAGAACATATACAGGAAGGCAAAGTCTCTCCTCAGACTTAGGCCTCGATACGGCAAGTGAGTTTAGGATCGTCGGCAATTCTCACAGCCCGTCGTTGAACCGAGTCAAAAGGGCCAAGCTGGTATCCGAGTGTACCCGCCCAGTTCGCTCTGTGGGGTACACCAAAATTTTTTGGATGCCAGCTTCACATTTTCTAGCAAATGATGTCGGAACTGAATATCGCTGGAGTTGTCAACACCAAGGATTCTAATGCTCTTGGAGATGGAGAGGGGAGTGTTCTGGAATTGTGGGACTACAGTAAATGGGGTTTTCTAGTTGGTCGTTTTACAGTGCAGGTACTTTATAGTCACGGTAGTTTGTCGTTTTACAGTGCAGGTATTTTACAGTAACGGTAGTTGGTCATTTTACTGTACACGTACTTTACAGTCATGTTAGTTGGTCGTTTTATAGTGCAAGTACCTTACAGGCAAGATGTATGACTGATTTTAATTCTAGTATAAAAAAAAAACAAAAAAACCCGTCCTTTAATGTATTTTCACGAGGTGCCGTAGATCGGTAGGTGTCATTTTAATAAGTTAAATATGCGCTTTCCCTAACTTCATGATATAGAATTGAAGTATTTTTTAAAAGCTTAACTATTCTCTAAAAGTATTGATTACGATTTACATTTAAAGTTCAGCGCATTTATCGTACTACGTATAAATACTGCTTACGAAATACACACGAAATGTGCTTTATAATCGCATAAACTGGATATGTAGAAACAAATCCCTTTGGTTTCGAAATAGATCTTCTTTGATCCTGCATTAGTATTCAATGTGCGGTGCATGTCTGGGGCTTTAAAGTCTTAGTTTTCCAGCTTGGAGCTACTGGTAATGAAGTTATGTTCAGCGAATGTTTAGGAATACTTCCAGTACAAATTCTTTTAAGATAGCTTTTTAAGAAAATATAAATTTTAACCAGCATCATGGTACATTTTGTAAACAAACTTTATGTCTGTGTGTCTACATTTATACTCGTAAAAAACACATTTCTAGTTAATAATAAATATTTTTGGACATTACACACAGCGCCGTCTGGCCCCAAAGTAAGCATAGCTTGTGGTATGGACACCAGAAAACGGACACAAATACATATAAATTCCTTTTTTTTTGTAAAAACATATCATATCAATTGGTAATACACCCAGACTCAAGACAAACACAAATGTTTATCTCATAAATGTTTGTTCAGTACGGGAATCGAACCCACACCTATCGCAAATCGTCGACGATTCCAAACTCTCAAGCCGTATCGAACCCTTAAAGTCGGAGGATAGTCTAATTTCCCCCCTGTGTGTGTTCTAACGCTTGTATAATGGGATTAGTCCTGAGGTATTGTTCGAAATGATACCCTCGATATTTTTTTCCATCGCACCGTTCGCTAGGAAGTCATATCCCCACACCTTCGAACCTACATGGTGGTTCTAGAGGATCTTCCTCCCGTGAACGCTTTGGCTGTGGCATAAGCTCGCGCCAGGGTTACCTGTAAGGACTACAATATGGAGTAAGTGATTAAATTTTTAAATGTTAGGCAACGCGTGAGTAACATCAGGGGTATCACTGACCCTTCAAAAATCTAATAACTTCTTTTTTGAAGAACCCCATACTGTAGTCCTTAGAGAAAACCTTGGCAGAGAGCTCATTCCACAACCTAAGCGTGCGAGGAAGAAGCAGGTGTCTTTCTAAGTTCGAGCTGAAAACTTACCTTGGAATGTCAGCTAGTCGCGGCGCTCGTGCACGACGCATGGCGCCACCTACCGGCAGCACCCCCATCTAAACAAAATAAGAAAAACATTCACAAATATAAACACCCAAAACCGTATAAAAAGCCGACTACCAGGGTAAAACAGTCAAAAAAACTTTTACCCTAAATTTCAAATAATTATGGGTTAGTCACTTATAACATGACGTCAAAGACATACTTTAATTAGTCCTTATTGACCTAAATTGACCTGATGTTATACCACCGGCTGCAGAGTATTTATTGATAGGGTAAGTCCGGGGTAGTTGGCCATAGTTTTTCGTATACTCTGTTAAAAAACCTTACACGTTACAATATAAATCTTTATTTTTAATTAAACTTTGAACAATCAACTTTAATATTATTAAACATAAAAGTAAAAATTTCTAATAAGAGCACAATTGGCTATCTCTTCCGAGGTTCTTCGAGTGTGATAGCATTAGAGGTAAGATAGCGTTGACTTAATTTTAGGTTTAGTATAGTTGTTTGGTATTATGAGTTTGGATTCTTAACAGCTCTTTTTGCTCCTGACCACATTTGGAGCACATGTCGTCAAATTTAGTGCAATGTTTGTGTACCCAAAACTGGCAAACTGTACATTCAAGCCAGTTTTCGAGTTTCAGTTTCATAGTAGTTTTCGACACTTCCCCGACAGTTGTTTTTTTCGTTTTTCTTATTTTCACCCGGTAACATTATAAGTGGCCCATTGTCACTACTATCAAAAAGTCTTCGAATAGCTTTCCTTTTGTTGAAACATCGAACAGTGGTTTTTTTTTGTATTTTTTTTGCTTCCTTAGTTTTTCTGGCGTTAATATGTTCTTCCGAAGTCAATAGCGTTACATCTTGCTTTGCTCGTTAACGAACTACATTTAGCTTTTGTGGAATAGGAGATATTTCCTGTAAAGTTTGAGATGGGATGTTAACGGGACCGTTATTACATGATAGTTCCTTTGGAGTTCTAAGGTTTGCAACATTAGAAATAGGAGCGGTGTTTTGGTGTGTTAACCAAGGAGGTTTTCGATTTTATGGGAACGATTTCGGGGCTATAACTTGCAAACCTTCTTGACTCATTAGAACAACCTGGAATACGTCTTGGCTTATTAGAACAACCTGGAATAGGTGTGCCTTCATAATCTTCTACTGCAGACGTAATTGCTCGTGCAAAAGTAGTTCCGGACGATACGTAATAATACGGCTCCATTGGAACCCTTTGGGTATTACAGAAATTATAACAACCCTCAATAGAAATGTTTCTACAAAATTACGCATTTCACAACCTGTCAATGTCCAATAGAGTCAATCCAATCGTTTATAAATAACGTTAACGCAACTATGAGGCACAAGCTCGACGAGGCAACAAAATGATTGAAAGCCTCATAATGAATGTCACTCGTCAATTTCTCAGAACAGCTTTAATACCCACAAATAAACAGTTGTTTATATGTACTTCGCTTTTGAGGATTTACAATGGGTAAAAACTGAACCTTGTAAAACTTAGAAGCTTAGTAATTCCCATATAGGTTTGGCTAAAATCAAAAGATTCTTCAAGAAAGAAGTTATTAGATTTCTGACGGGTCGGCAACGCGCGAGTGATGCCCCTTGTGTTGCAAGCGTCCATAGGCTACGGTGACCGCTAACCATCAGGCCGACCGTGGGCTTGTTTGACACCTTAGTGGTATTAAAAAAATCTTGCAATGAAAATTATTTTAGGTTATTTTTAGGTTATCCATAGTTAAGATCTTGGATAACTCAGCTTATACTGATCATTTAGTTATAACCGGTATGATTATAACAAATTGTACAGTATAAGCTAGGCTAGATATTCTTATCATTTATACAGTCGGTCATCACCTTTGATATATCTGACAACGTCGAGACAGCCATGGCGCCGCGACAAGATGAATGACTGGCGGGACAGCACCCGACTAGCTTATATGACAAACATAGGCTAGACGTGTGAAAAAGTGAAGAACCACGTTAAGTGAAAGGTTTGTTACAGAAAGACGTGTAGCAGTGAACACCAACAGATTTAGAATACCTTGGTTCATCAGAACAGTCCGAATAATATATTAAATGCGAACGTTGGTGTGTGTGTCAGTGTTGCAACTGAGTATGTTTATTAATTCTTTCGGTTACAACGACGAAACCAATTTGACTGAAATTTTGAAAAAAGATAGTTTGATAGTTTGTACCCTGAATTAACTGAATAAAATGGCTATAGATTTCCATGAAAAACCTCCTTAAGTACAATCACATGCTGATATAGCGCGGGCAGAGCTATATATATATAAAAAAAACAACTACCTTCTAACCAAGAAATTAATATACAGACTCAGCGAGCTTTATCCAGTAAATTCGCAAAGCTTTGCTAGCATCAGCGAGCAGCCGCTCAAAGCTTAACAAGCGAGATGGATGCTCGCTTTTGAATAGAATTATGAACGCGACTTTTTAAATTTAAATGTTCAAAAGGTTTTTATACCGTGTAATTCCAATAAGAGAAAAGTAAAATATATGAATATAGAGTTTTTTTTTGTAGGTATTATAACACAATCGACGACAGAATAGACGAATCTGGTTACAGCAAGTTTCTATTATTAATTTTGTTGAACTAAAGTGTTACCTGATTACTTTAAATACTTTGTAAAATACATTTTTTTAAATGTACATAATCTCAATTATTGTACTTAGGTATGACAAATACACGATTTGCACCTACTTTCAAAGAAAACCAAACCAGGTAAAAAAAATATTAATGATGGTGTTTTTAGAGATATGCGTGTATCACGCGGAAAAGTAGGAAATAGTCATACATCACGGAGCAATTAAACAATTTTTTTATAATATAAAACAGAAACTTTAAATCCAATAAAAAGTAAAAAATAACCCCGTATAACTAATTAAGCAAAAGAGAGATATAGAGAGAGAATGAGAATTTTTTAGAAGTAAACACCAGTCGTTGGCGGAGCTGACACACACACTTGTTATTTTTACTGATAACCTCCAACTCGTATGGTTTTAGGGAATTGTAAGGCTAATGATCGAGTTGATGATGATGATGATGATCGAGTTGACAACTAAAGTTCGCGTTTTATAAGTTTGCACAAATTAAAATGCGGAACGACAATTCGATCGTATATTGTTTTATTAATCTCGTTCACAGTGGCGCCTCTGCCACGCAAAAACTTACATTGCCAGTCAAGACATAGTAGACCGGTTTCTACTCATCAAAATAATCAAAATGATACAACTCGAAAACATTTTCTCACCTTACTCTTGTTTTCTTGGACCAATCTTTACTTAATTAAAATGGGACCAATCTGTCGGTTAATCCTTTCCTATACGTAAATATTTTCCTATTCGGTTTATAAATGACCGAGTTCTGAGGTAACAAACATTAAAAAAAAAAATAGAACCGAATTGGGAACCTCCTCCTTTTTTTGAAGTTGGTTAAAAAGCGTGGGCAGTTTTTAACTATCCATACAACAATACAATAGCATAAGTCAGCATTACAGGAAAATTAATACAAAGAAAAATATATATATGTTTATATTTAAAGTATTAAGGTTAATAAATAAGTAGTAGGTATACAATACCTGAGTTATAAAAATATATAAGTAATACCGAAGTAGATAAATAAATAAAAACCGTAGCCTATGAAAATTGTAAGGAATTGTAAATAGAAGACCTGCATCAGCAGACACTGCATTGTACGGCAACAAGAGACGTCCAGAACAAACCAAGTGCATACCAAGCAGTATTATTTATAAGTACTTCTCTATGATATTAAGTTGAAACTTAATATTAAAGAGACTGATAATTTCCAAGTCTGGTTCGGTACTGGGCGGTTTTTAGTAACTTAGTTCATGCATTTAATTTTCAAGTTTACAATGTGTTTCAGACGATTTTAATCTCAGCTAATGTACGCCCCACTCCTCAAGTCTTTTTTTGCAGAAGGAGGCTTGGACCATAATGGTTTGTCACCAAAAATGTTATAGTTTACGATTTTTTAGAAACGAAAAGTGGCACTTACTTCCGCTCACTTTAAACCTAGAATTAATTCCCTCTTGAAAAAGCCTATCCATTGACCCTAGAGAAAGTATCTTCCTGCTAAAGCATTATAAACAACTTGCAGATATTGTATAGTAATAAATAATCACTGTGGCTAGTAGACAAAGAGAGCTTTACGAATAAATCTCTCTTCCTATCTAGCGCAGCAGCGTTTGCCCGCAGCGCTGAATAATTTAAAGGTTGCGCCTCACTGAGGTCTCAATGTTTTCGTTGAGCCTTTATACCTACACACTGTGTTTGGGCAAAGTTCACAATATTCTCTCTATATAGGTCACATCACTGCAATTGTTATTTAAATTATTACAAGAACCTTGTTTGCTGTATAGTATCTGTTTGCAAAAATAAATAATAGACAAGCATTAGGTATTACTCCCCAGTATAATTTGATATTGTACGTAACTTACTAACAATGCCATTTAAAATAATCATAAATTTGTAATTATATTATTTGATTGCGGTAAACGCGGTTCTAGTTAAGACTTGCTACCGTTTATCGGTAATTGCTACTACCTACTGGACAAGACTAGCATCTAACTTACAAGCTACTGTGGCCTTAGCCTTAGATATAACGTTGCGAATTACCTCTTACTTTATCATGTATGTACCTAGCAATAATTTTGTACTTTCTGGAGCACTAAACTACGCTTATTTTTAGATGAAATGAACTTAGTAACGAATAAGTATGGAGCTTGGTCTTTTTTTTAAGTAAATTTAACCAGCCTCCAATTTTGTATTTAGGTTAAGTCTAAGGCAACTTAGCGGAATAATTAAGATAAATTATTAAGACCTGCATTTTTTTACACTTATTTTCTTAATAAATTATCAAGCGTGGGCCATAACATTCGATAAAAATAAATATGAAACAGAATATTTTTAAGTTATCATATTGACATAAGAGAGCCGTCAATTTTTTTATTGTAGTGGGCACTGATTAGTGATTAGTCCATCAGGTAAACGATAAAGGTACGCTCCGTTCCTTTCTGTGAATTGCAAGTCCAAATAAAATTGTTTATATTTTAGAATTTATAGATTTTAAATGCTCTTTAGAAAAAATCAACTTATAAGCTGGTTAATTTTTAAATTTATTTTAGTATCAAAAGGAAAAAACTGTTTTAATATTAGATTAAATACCTACGGTGTTTTCGTAATCGTAAAAAGAATCAGCTTTCCTAATGACCTTGAACTTTTTTAGCTTAAGTATTCTTAAATAACTTTTGATTTCTTACTTACTCCTGCTAAATAGCGCCGCCAATTAATATTTTTAATTTCCTCTTAACACGAAGCAAATTTCAAAAATGTACTTTTAATTATGTTACTAGTTATTAGCTATTTTTTAGAGTATTTTTTGTTTGCAGGATAAATCTGTCAGTCGTAGATAGCATATCTTCTAAAAACGGCCACTTTTAGCAGAAGTGTTGTCGACAATTCGTAAATTTATCGTAAAAAAAAAACCTAAAAATAGCTTACAACGAGTTACATATTTCTATAAAAGCACATTTTTGAAATTCGATTTGTATACATCGAAAATTTAAAATGACCATTGATGGCGCTAGTGGACGTCAGGAACCCCTTTTAAGTACCGGAGGGCTTACGTTATGTAACGTAAAAGAAACACTTGAAGATCATTTCTCAAATTGTTTGATTGGTCCGATTCAACCCTACAAAGGCTCAAAGTCTGCGCGTTGACCGCTAAGAGAACCCTATTCAATGTAGTCCCACAATTCGAGACCAATTTCCTCTTAATTTTCAAGAACATTGGGATCCTTGGTGTTGACATGTCCAGCAATGTTTATTTTCAACATCACTTGCATGAAAAGGTGAAGCTGGTGTCCAAAAAACTTGGGGTTCTCAATAGAGCGAAGCAGTACTTCACGTCGGGGCAAAGGTTGCTGCTTTTCAAGTCGCAAATTCGGCCCCATATGCACCCGGCGGGGACACTCAGATACCAGCTTGACTCTTTTGACTCGGTTCAACGAGCCCTTAAGTTTGAGGAAATACTTTGCCTCCCTGTGTGTGTTCTACCGTATGTAAATGTACAGTGGGATGTGTTCTCACGGTTTCTTTCTACCATCACTCTGCTCGCCATCGGCAGGGAATTTATTCCGGCACTTTAGAAGCGAAATGTTCGTGTACAGTGAGTTTTCAGAGAAACTTCCTTCTGCGAACGCTTGGATTGTAGAATGAGCTCCCTGCCAAAGTTTTCTTTAAGGACGACAGAATAGAATTCTTCAAAAACTGAAGTTATTAGATTTTTAAAGGACCGGCAACGCGCGAGTTATACCCCTGGTGTTGCAAGCAAGCATCCACAGGCTACAGTGATCGCTTACCATAAGGCGGACCGTTAGCTTGTTTGCCACAAGTTGCCGTAAGCTTGTTTGTATAAAAAAAATGAAATGCATATACTTGTAAGACCTCTGTAACGCAACGACGCTATCTCATCTAGTTGTGGCTTGTTTGATTTGTCTGGACAAGTACTCTATTCTTCAACGATATCCGGAGTCTGATGGAAGCTTGTTTGTAATTCTCATGAACCGTGATAGCTAGACAGTTGAAATTTTATAAGATGTATTTCTGTTGCCGCTATAACAACATATACTAAAAAACAGAATAAAATAAATATTTAAGGGGGTTCCCATACAACAAAGGTTTTTTTTTTTGCTCGTTTTTGCTTGATATTGATAACGGCAACAGGTAGACGCTTGAAATATTCACAGAATATTAGAATATATATATTCACTTTAAAAATAAATGATTAAATTAAAATAATACAAATATTTTAGGGTATATACAAACGTGATTTTCTTGCCGTTTTTATAGATAATGGTACGGAACCCTACGTGCGCGAGTCCGACCCATTGAATAAAAGCTTAGTATCGTAAACAAAGCTACGTTCCAGACCTAAGTCGACATAGTTTTCACTCGTACATTGAAGACCGAATAAAATCTTGTCGTTTCATTTCGGTGATGCGAAAAACTAATATCGTTTATAGATAGAAATAAAAATGTACTCCAAAAGGATTAATATTTACTCACTCTATATACAAGTATTTTTATTATTTATTTTGATTATTTTTGGATATTTAGAATACAAGAAATTGACGATTAAATCTTCATTCAGTATTCAAACATACGGCGTAAACGCATTAAAGACCTACATAGCGTTTAAACTTCGCAGGGCGGGCGGCACAAACGTTTGCGTGGTCTGTAGGGAGGGCACAGCAAAGATTTACGAAGCATTCTAATATTTTATTTCCGAGGGCGGACGGGACAAAGAGAATGAACAAAAGATTATTTTGAATGTCAAAGTCGCATATTTTCAAAAATATTTTAATATGAAATTATAATTTTAATAATTAGCAAAAAAAACTTTTATTTAATGTTGATAGTGGAAACATGCAATTTATAATAATTAAGTCACATAATTTCAGGCTGGCTTCTTTTTGTCTATGGCCACTATATCCAAATTAGCTTACTTACATTTAACTGTTTAGATATTTTTTGCATTCAGGGTTTAAATTCGGTTATCGGTTAAGGATTTTAACGGCAACTCCGACTCCGATTATAAAAAAAAACCGACTTACAACAATTGATATTTTCAAGTAGCGTATGTTCTTCCCCGGGACTCAAACTATCTTAATGCCAAAGTTTATCTTAATCGGTACAGCGGTATAAGCATGAATAGTTTACAGACTAACTGAGAGGCAGAGGGATAGACAGATCGAGTAACTTTCGAATTTATAATTTTTATATAGATTATAACATACCTACTAAATAAATTTTTCGCTTAACAAAACATTACACAAGTCAAAAATAAACTTTTTTGAGTTTGTTATTTAATGACTATTGACTTAGTGGGGCCGTTCAAGTATTACGTAAGCACTATAGGGAGGCAGGGGGGTCCTTGCTTTGCTTATTTTTGATGACATGGGGGAGAGGTCAAGATGGTGATTACGTCAGCATTTAATGGTTGAAAAAAAAAGTTACCCAATTGATAAATTATCGTTTTTTGTTATAATTAACCCCTTCCTAATTAAATTTTTTAAAGTTTTCTTAATTTTACCGAAAATCTGGCAGTATTACAAAAAATATATATATTACTAATATGAAGTATTTTAGTTGACAAATAATAATATTTTTTTATTTTTGTACGATAAATATTAAAGGAGGTATGACATGGCAAAAATGGTTGTTAAACGAAAAATGAAGACTGGATCGTTTTGGCGTGAATATCTGGAAAAATATTACTTCCACAAAAAATTATTAATATTATTATGCAATAAGACGAAATTGAGAAAATTGTGAGACCAACCAGAACCGTTTAAAATAAGCAGAAAAAAGTTATGGGCAAAATAAACGTTTTTCTAATTTTTTTTCAGGCCAATTTTTAGCGCCATCTGGACTGAGGTGCTTGAAAAAAAAAATCCTTTGACGAAAAGTCAGAACACATGTTCCTTAATATGTCCAGTAATTTTTAGCCCTATTAAATAATTATTTTTGTATGTTTTGGACTGCTAAAATTGGGTCAAATCTTGTTTTTTGTGAGACATTTTTATTTTTTGGCCAGTAGCGTGAGATTTATTTTTTTAAACAGCCAAATTTTCTAGCCTTTATTCCGAGTTATTTGTTCTTGAATTATTTGTTTTAATTTTTCATCTGTAAGGGGATTTGGCCGTTTAGAATAGCATATTTTTTGTTTATAACGGTCAATGTTTTTTTTCAGGTGAAATTTAAAAAAATGTTCAATCCAATTGAAATTTGGCGATAAACTTAGCTTTAAAATAGTTAATTGTAGATCTCGTTATTATAAGCCAAAAAACAGTTACGGCCAAAAATTCAGAATAAAAATTCGCTATTTTTATTCAGAATAAAAATTCGCTATTTTTCATGCTTCCATTGAACGTTTGAAAAAGAAATTTTAATTACGTTTTTTTGGTTTTTTTTTTAAATTTAGGGGTACTTTTCACCCCAGGGGGGGTTAGTTTTTCACTTTTACGACAAATATCATGAACAATATTAGTTTTTTGGTTGTAAAAGGCAAAGTTCCAACAAGAAAATTTAATAACTTATTTCTTTTTTTTTTAATTTAGGGGTATTTTTACCCCCGGGGGAGGGGAAATAAATTTCATAATAGTCAAAATACGATAATTTTTTTTAAAATATTTTTATTAAAAACAAAAAGAATAATCTGAGCTCATGTTTTTTGTATTTTTTATTATTCTGGGGTCGTTTTAACCCCCTATTATTATATATAATCAAAACAAGCATTTTCTTCCTAATTATTCTGAAAAAATGGCATTTATTTGATAATCCTAGCTTTACTTCCAGAATATTCCAAAAAAACCCTATGAAAGGGTAGTTTTTACTGTTTTAAGGGTGTTTAAGAAACCTCTGACATTAATATCGTAATCAGTGATCAAAAAAACCCCCCGGTACTCATTTTCATGAAGATTCATTTAATAATGCCCGAGATTTTAAATATTTTTCTATTTATGACCAAAAAAATAATTTGGCCAATTTTTACAGCGTTTTGGGCCAAATCCTCCTAAACAAACTTTTTTATTTCTGAACTTGACACCTTGCTTGACTAATTTCTGAAAAATTCAAGTTTTCCAAAAAAATTTACCTCCTTTCCTGTATTATACCTTTGATCCAGTAGACACACAATATTGAGGTTAATTTCTAGGGTTCCGAAGCCATTATTAAGCCATATTATTCTTTAACAATATCTCAGTTAAATATTATAGATAGCATATGATATTCATTACTTAATTTATTGTCAAATGAGCTAGTATCCATGTTTATAAGTTATATCTATATTTTCGTGCTTTGTCAAATTGAATATAGCTTGTCGCTTTAATGTTATTGTAACTTTCTATATATTAAATTAAAATCGCTCAATGGTGCATCGAACTTATGTCTCTGGTTGCAATGTTTTTGTAAATTGTCAATAATTGATAAATACCATATGTCATTAAACTATGGAAATAGTTAAAATATACTATTTTTGCAGTGTATGAGCTTTTGCACTTTATACGATGATGAATAAAGTACACGATTTTTGGTAAATGACATAGACAAAGACATCATTTATTGGTAATATTTAGTATTACACGTCAATATACAAAAATCTTATCGATATACATTGTTAGATAGGTAGGTATCTAAACATTACCATTATTTTCAAAAATAACAATACAGAATACAATAGTATTTAACCAACATGTCAGTAGTATAAATAGAACAAAAATAAATAAATTTAATTAAATTCAGTTGTAAAAGATTGTTTAAATTATATGCGTCGATTTTTTTTTTTTTTTTTTTTTTTTTTATACCACTAAGGTGGCAAACAAGCTTACGGCCCGCCTGATGGTAAGCGGTCACCGTAGCCTATGGACGCTTGCAACACCAGGGGTATCACTTGCGCGTTGCCGACCCTTCAGAAATCTAATAACTTCTTTCTTGAAGAACTCCATACTGTAGTCCTTGCAGAAAACCTTGGCAGGGAGCTCATTCCACAACTTAAGCGTTCGCGGGAGGAAGTTTCTCTGAAACCGCACTGTACGCGACCATTTAGGTTCTAAAGTGTGAGAATGAATTCCCTGCCGATGGCGAGCGGTGCGGTGGTAGAAAGTAGCCGTGGGCATCATTTCGAACAATTCCTCAGAACACAACCCATTGTACAAGCGGTAGAACACACACAGTGAGGCAAAGTCTCTCCTCAGACTTAAGGGCTCGATACCGCAAGTGAGTTTGGAATCGTCGACAATTCTCACAGCCCGTCGTTGAACCGAGTCAAAAGGGCCAAGCTGGTATCCGGGTGCACCTGCCCAGAGATGGCAGCAGTACTCCATATGGGACCGAACCTGCGACTTGTAAAGTAACAACCTTTGCCCCGACGTGAAGTACTGCTTCGCTCTGTTGAGTACACCAAGTTTTTTGGACGCCAGCTTCACCTTATCTTGTAAATGATCTCGGAACTGAACATCGCTGGAGATGTCGACACCAAGGATCCCAATGCTCTTGGAGATGTCGAGGGGAGTGTTCTGGAATTGTGGGACTACAGTGAATGGAGTTTTCTTAGCGGTGAACGCGCACACTTGTGTCTTTGTAGGGTTGAATCGGACCAAGTTTACCCGTCCCCAATCAGAGACTTGGGACAGTGTGGTCTCGATTTGAGACACAAGTTCTCCGAGGTTTTCCTACACAACGGAACGAGGAATGTTTGCACGACCCGTGTAAAAAGCGTCTCCAGTACTGTCATCTGCATAGCAATGTATGTTGTTGATGTCCAACATGTCATTGATATGCAGTAGAAACAGCGTAGGAGACAGCACAGAGCCTTGCGGGACACCAGCATTAATGTCCATGCTATTAGAGCAACTACCGTCAACTACGGTTCGTATGCGTCTGCCGGACAAAAAGCTAGCCACCCATTTGCACAAACCCTCGGGCACTCCGTAAGATGGCAACTTCGATAGAAGACCGCGGTGCCAGACCCGATCGAACGCCTTCGCTATGTCCAGGCTACATGCCAATGCCTCCCCCTGACTCTCAATGGCTAGTGCCCATCGGTGTGTGAGATACACTAAAAGGTCACCAGTCGAGCGACCGTGGCGAAAGCCATATTGACGGTCACTGACCAGATCGTGTACTTCTAGGTATCTTAGAAGCTGTGTGTTGATCACACGCTCCATCACCTTAGAGAGGAGAGAGGTAATAGCGATAGGCCTGTAATTCGATGGATCTGATCTATCGCCCTTTTTGGGCACCGGGTGCACATTCGCAGTCTTCCATGAAGACGGAAATTGCCTATTGTGGTAGGAAAGCGCGAAGAGGCGCGTGAGTACAGGACATAACTCAGGAGCACACTGCTTAAGCACCACTGCTGGTATACCGTCTGGCCCACTCGACTTATGAACGTCTAGAGAGAGCAACGCCCGCCTGACCTCCCGCTGCGTTATGGAGATTTCCGGCATGGTCTTACCGCACCACGGTATAGTAGGTAGTACAGCGCCTTCATCGTTCATATTCGAGTTCGAGGCAAAGAGACTGCCCAGTAGATCGGCTTTCTCTTTAGCACTATGGGCCAAGTCACCATCGGTCTTTCGCAGTGGTGGTAACGACGACTGGCAGAAGTTCCCTTCGGCAGCTTTGGCAAGCGACCAGAAAGCACGACTCCCAGAAGGATAGCTCGCAAGTCGCCCACCTATTTTGCCGATGAATTGGAATTTTGCTCTGGCAGTTGCTTTCTTACTGGACCTCGAAGCAGCATTTAATTTGCGTTTTAACTCAGAAATATTCGGATCCTTATTATTACGAGCCGTGGTCCAAGCCTCATACGCAGTTTGCTTAAGAATTTTAGCTTCTCTGCAAGACCTATTAAACCACGGTCGTTTTTTGACGCCGGCAGCTACTCGCAGGTTAGGAATGAAACATTCCATACCAGCAAGGATTGTCTCAGTGACTGCGGCTGCGCAGACGTCAGGATCTTCTGAGTTAAAGCAGATCTGCCTCCACGGGTACGATGCGTAAAATTTTCGCAATCCATCCCAGTCTGCCGACTTATAGTGCCACACACGACGCCAATTAGTTGGCCCAGAAGGATCGGGTTGTGTGCATGACACTTGAGTCCGGATGAGACAGTGGTCCGAGGAGCCAAGAGGCGCATCCACTGAGACGGAGTATCCATCCGGACGAGTAGTCAGCAGAAGGTCCAGTAAGGAGCTCGTATGTTCCTCTATATCTGGTATTCTAGTTGGAGAAAGTACCAGCTGAGAGAATCCATAGGTCAGAGCAAATTCGTGAGCAGATATCCCAGCATAGTTATTGGTTCGAGAACTGAGCCACTCGCGATGGTGGGCGTTAAAGTCTCCCAAAATAACTAGTTCTGCTGTGGGATATTGCTCTAGAACTTTGTCAGTCGTCAAACTCAGGTGCGTGAAGAGTCGAGTTACGTCCGTGTCACCGCTATGAGACCTGTATAGGCACGCATAGATACGAGTGTGGCCGCCGTAATCTACGCGCACCCACAATATCCTATCACCTGAATTAGCTTTCTGGATTTCTCCAGGCCACAGCTCACTGTTTGAAGCTTTCCACGGTTCCGGGTTTTGTAGTTGTTTGTATCTTTGTTTTTTGCAAAACACGAAATACTTTCCCTTACATATATGGCAATAGTCATAATAAGTAATAAGTGGTGAGCCTGAGCCCAAACCAGATTAGAGATAATTTTACAACTAACTAATTGTAAACAATATTGGTTGTCCCTTTCTGGAAATCGAAACCGGGTTCTTTGATATGGCTGCCGCACGTTCTGCCACTGTGCCACTCGGTTTTCACGTTTATAAAGACATGTTCAGCTATTATAATTGCTTACAATACGAGACACTGAATTCAACTAAGCCTTCAATGTTCAAATGAATGCATATTACGATACAAAAGACCCCCAAAGCGTTACAAAGCGATCTCAGAGGGCGGGCGGGACAAAGACTAAAAAACGTTTGTGGTTCGTAAGGCGGGCGGATATAGGCTTATAAAGAGTTTACGAGGCTTATATTAAGACTGTGTAAATATTCCCAAGGATCAAAGCAACATTTTGAAATAAATGAAAAACATACATTACTTAAGTTAGATAGTAGAATAAGGGAATTGTTCGTTTTAAAGTAAAAAAATAAGTCAAGATATTGTCGGTCCACGTTAAGTGAAGAGTTCCGTAGATGTTGTTTACCTAAGTAAAATTGTCAGAATTCAAAACGAATTATAAAGCAAGTTCTTAAGCAAGTACATCAATAGTTTTTTAAGTTAGCCATAAAGTAGGTCCAGCTCCATATGGAGTACTGCTGCCATCTCTGGGCGGGTCCACGCGGGTACTAGCTTGGCCTTTTTTATTTGGTTCAAAGATGGGCGCTTGACGATCTCAAACTGACAACCCGTATCAAACTCTAGGGTCTGAGGAAATACTTTGCTTCCCTGTGTGAGTTCTACCGCTTGCATAATGGGATATGTTCGAAATTATATCAATGGCTACTTTCTACCATCGCAATTCTCGCCATCGGCAGGGAATTCATCTTCACACCTTAAAACCTAAATGGTCACGTTCAGCGCTGTTTCAAAGGAACTTCGTCCCGCAAACGCTTAGTTTTCAGGTGTTTTGTGCACAATTTCTAGGGTTCCGTAACCATTATAAAGCCATATTATTTTATAACAATATCTAAGATAAATATTATAGATAGCATATGATATTCATTACTTAATTTATTATCAAATGAGCTAGTATCCATGTTTATAAGTTATATCTATATTTTCGTGCTTTGTCAAATTGAATATAGCTTGTCGCTTTAATGTTAAACTTTCCATATATTAACTTAAAATCGCTCAATGGGGCATCGAACTTACGTCTCTGGTTGCAATGTTTTTGTAAATTGTTAATAATTGATAAATATTATGTTTTATACTCTTGGCAGCGAAATGACTAGCTTTTTAGGTAACTATCATTATTAGGGTACCGTAGGCAAATGGCAAAAACGGAACCTTTATAGTTTCGTCAATAATTTTCATATCTCCAAGACAACGGTGCATAAATTTCTCTTTTCAACAACTATCTTCTTAATTAATTGAAGAATGTCGTATATACTGCTAAACATTCAAATTAACAAATCAATTAAATGAATATAAAGTATTCAGTTCATCACTCAGAATTGCTGAAAACACAAGAAATTGAATTTGTTGACAAACATTAACATTGAATTGTTACACTTGTTAATGTATGAAAGGCCTACAAAGCGTTACAAAGTGGTCTCAGAGGGCGGGCGCCACAAAGACTAACGAACGCCTATATGGTGCGTAGGGCGGGCGGGATAAAGGCTAACAAAAATAACCTTTTAAGGGCTGTGGGTACGTTTTGTGAATGACTAACATAAATTACGTAAATTAAGTTTCATCATGTGTAAAATAGGTTTTACGTGTAAAAAATACAGAAAAAGTAAATTATTCTTTTCACAATTTTATCACATCAAATGAACCTACTTATTAAGTATTTTATTGCCCCTGAAGTGAAATAGCTATAAATAATAGTCTCTTCATAATAATAATACTAGTTCCTTGGCTGCAAAATTTGCAAATTTCTGCAACCCCATAATTTTTTGATGTGATAAAATTGTGAAAAGAATAATTTACTTTTTCTGTATTTTTTACACGTAAAACCTATTTTACACATGATGAAACTTAATTTACGTAATTTATGTTAGTCATTCACAAAACGTACCCACAGCCCTTAAAAGGTTCTTTTTGTTAGCCTTTATCCCGCCCGCCCTACGCACCATATAGGCGTTCGTTAGCCTTTATCCCGCCCGCCCTACGCACCATATAGGCGTTCGTTAGTCTTTATCCCGCCCGCCCTACGCACCATATAGGCGTTCGTTAGCCTTTATCCCGCCCGCCCTACGCACCATATAGGCGTTCGTTAGTCTTTATCCCGCCCGCCCTACGCACCATATAGGCGTTCGTTAGCCTTTATCCCGCCCGCCCTACGCACCATATAGGCGTTCGTTAGTCTTTGTGGCGCCCGCCCTCTGAGACCACTTTGTAACGCTTTGTAGGCCTTTCATACATTAACAAGTGTAACAATTCAATGTTAATGTTTGTCAACAAATTCAATTTCTTGTGTTTTCAGCAATTCTGACTGATGAACTAAATACTTTATATTCATTTAATTGATTTGTTAATTTGAATGTTTAGCAGTATATACGACATTCTTCAATTAATTAAGAAGATAGTTGTTGAAAAGAGAAATTTATGCACCGTTGTCTTGGAGATATGAAAATTATTGACGAAACTATAAAGGATCCGTTTCCGGTTGACAATTTACAAAAATTTTGAGATTGCTGAAGCAATTATTCTGCTTAAACACATACTTTTAAGGGTTCCGTAGCCAAATGGCTAAAAACGGAACCCTTATAGATTCGTCATGTCTGGCTGTCTGTCCGTCAGTATGTCACAGCAACTTTTTTCCGAAACTATAAGAACTATACTGTTGAAACTTGGTAAGTAGATGTATTCTGTGCACAGCATTACGATTTTCACACAAAACTGAAAAAAAAAACAATAAATTTTGGGGGGAAATACTTAGAACATCAAACCCATACGTGTGGGGGTATCTATGGATAGGTCTTCAAAAATGATATTGAGGTTTTTAATATAATTTTTTTCTAAACTGAATAGTTTGCGCGAGAAATGGTAAAAATGTGTGTCCCCCCCCCTGTACTTCTAAAATAAGAGAATGATAAAACTAAAAAAAATATATGATGTACATTACCATGCAAACTTTTACCGAAAATTTGTTTGAACGAGAACTAGTAAGTAGTTTTTTTTAAATACGTCATAAATCGTAATCCGCAATTTACTTTTCATTCAATCATCCCAAATTTAAAAATAAAAAACTAACATATTTTTTTGCTTGTGTTTGTAAAGGTGGTAGGTACGGAACCCTCAGTGCGTGAGTCCAACTCGCACTTGGCCGGTTTTCCTTGTATAACAAACACAACTCGGTCAAACATGCTATTCACGAACTAATTGTCCTTTACTGTTTTGCTCTGAAGCAGTCTCTCAAAACCATTGAAGCCAGTCTTAGGCAGTGGTCACTCCAGGTACGAGGATACAACTTTAGAAGCTCGTGCAATATCCACTAGAACTATTTCTTCTTTTTGCTTCAGGCGCGTTAGTAAGGAGATAGCGGTTGGTGATAGAAGTGGTTTACCCACCGAACTCAGATTGTAAAATAACTATTTTTTATTTCCAGAAGGGACGCGTCTTGTTTGATTGCAATTGTTTTTGGTTCAACTTTAAATATTCAAACTCTTTTTTTACTTTTCGTGAATCAATTAAAGTGAAACGTGGAGGGGTGTTTAGCTTAGCAAAGACTTATTTTAGTATATCTATTATTTGATGTTATTACAATTAAAATATATTTTTTTGACCTGTAATATTCGAATATTTAGAATCA
The DNA here is from genome assembly GCA_946406115.1 of Apoda limacodes. Taxonomy (NCBI): domain Eukaryota; kingdom Metazoa; phylum Arthropoda; class Insecta; order Lepidoptera; family Limacodidae; genus Apoda; species Apoda limacodes. Next base: position 20,329,618 of record OX291559.1, read on the forward strand.
AGGTCATAAGACCTTATGAAATTTTCTTTCAAGTATTATTTTGCGAGTTATTTAAATGACAGAGTTGCATATTTGTGTTTGTTAGTAAACATATAATTAAAAAGTGTACAATTTTCAGATGTTAACAGTAATAATCACACTTTATAATAAATTAAATTGTTTACCGTTATTAATTAATTGAGACAATATACTGACTATACTGGTGACCTTCTAGTGTATCGTACACACTGATGGGCACTAGCAATTGAGAGAGAGAGAGAGAGAGACAGGGGGGAGAGGAATTGGCATGTAGTCTGGACATAGCGAAGGCGTTCGATCGGGTCTGGCACCGGCGTCTTCTATCGAAGTTGCCATCTAACGGATTTTTTGTCCGGCAGATGCATACGAGTCGTAGTTGACGGTAGTTTTTCTGATAGCATAGACATTAATGCTGGTGTCCCGCCAGACTCTGTGCTGTCTCCTACGCTGTTTCTACTGCATACCAATGACATGTTAGACATAAATAACATACATTGTTTTGCAGATGACAGTACTGAAGACGCTTATTACACGGGTCGTGCAAACATCCTTCGTTACGTTGTGGAAGAAAAGCTCGGAGAACTTGTGTCTTGGTGTTGACATATCCAGCGATGTTCAGTTCCGAGATCATTTGCAAGATAAGGTGAAGCTGGCGTCCAAAAAACTTTGTTCAACAGAGCGAAACAGTACTTCACGTCGGGGCAAAAGTTGCGGCTTTACAAGTCGCAAGTTCTGCCCCATATGGAGTGCTGCTGCCGTCTCTGGGTGGGTGCACGCGGATACCAGCTTGACCCTTTTGACTTGGTTCAGCGACGGGCTGTGAGAATTGACAACGATTCCAAACTTACTTGCCGTATCGAGCCCTTAAGTCTGAGCAGAGACTTTGCCTCCCTGTGTGTGCTCAACCGCCGGTATAATTAATTGTAGATTGCTAAAACGGCCACTTTAAGTAGAAACTTTCTACCACTCACAGATACATTCCAAATACAATACACAAAGTTCTAAAAATACCTTATACCAAGTTCTAAATAATTGATTTGTAACTTTTTTGAAATGTGTTACGTAAAAAGAGGAAATAAAGAATATCTTTTGGCGGCGCTAGTTAGGTATGTACTGCGCCTTAATAAGATCCGTTACAATTTCATTATACGGTCGAGTGTAATATAACGTGCGCAGTATGTGTAACAAATCAAAGTACATAGGTAACGGGAATCCCTATAAATTACTTATTAATATGTTTCTCGTAAAATACGAAAGTAATAACATACCTCAAAAAGAAAATAAGAGAAAATTGCGTACCTACTTCATAAAGCCCACAGTTATGACATACTTTTCTCGAGAGAAAATATTATCTGGCTTTTTTGTCTTCTACATTTAGACTAGGCGATGCCCGTGTCTGCGCTTGCGTGAATTTATGTCGGCGTATAGGCAAAGCATGGAGGGTATACAGATCCCTTATGAAAATTATTTTTTAGAAAACACTTTTCTTTTCTTATTTATAAATTAACGTCTTAATTAACTAATCTTTGAAAAATATGTACCTAAACCAATTTTAACACTACCTACACGGAAAAAATGGAAATTTCGTTTCATTCAAGAATATCGTTAAGATTTTGATTTTCATCGGAGGTCTTTCAGTATTCCCACTTTATTCCTGTATATTATCTATTTTGTCATAAAGAGTAATGAGGTTTTTGAACTTTAAATTATAATTCCTCGTCGTGTTAAATGATCGGTAAAATTCCAATTATTTTTTATGATGACAACTTTACAATTCTATTACGTAGTGAAATTTCAAGCCATTATTTTATATGAGCTTTTGCCAGCGGCTCCGCCCGCCCTAAATTTGGTTATTGGCATGGAATTCTTACGGCAACTCCTTGATTAAACAAAAGAAGTTTGTTATAGTAAGCTATAGCTGGGTAGCTCTACAAAGTAAGGACGAAAATGAGTCTGATTTCAGCCCAATATTTTTTATACATTCTTGTCGCGGAATTCAGTCTCTAATAACAAGAGTACAACGACCTTTTAATATGGCCATTTAAAGGAAATCAAGGCACAGGAAATTGAGTTTGTCACCAGGAAACTGAGGAAAACAACAAAAAATAATCGAAAACAACAATTATTTATCATATTTGTTTCTCAATATTAATTTGTAAGTAAGTAAAGAAAATAACATAAAACATGGCTTGGATACTGATACCTAAAACAGTCTTGAACAGGAACTTTAATTATAAAATGATCATTGAGCATTAATTATTGATGTAATTCTAAGTTACAATATGTAAAATCTCTTTGAAATATATTTTAACAACACGAATGTACGAAGTCTGAGACTCGATACTTCAATCTTCATATTATTCTTATATCTGGTATCAGTAAATATTAATTTAACAGTCTCGTTACAATTCTCTTAAAGTTATTTTTTGTAATCACAATCAGGTAACCAGTCAGGGCATTTAAATAATGTAGTGTAAATAATCACCTTCAATACATCCATCCTGTGTCCAATTATTATTACCTAGTCATTTCCTGTCATTTCTTTGCTGTAAAGAATACCACAAATAAGGCACTAGCAGTCACTGAAGTCGTACTATTTATTTTATTTTGTTTTTGTCTAATCACTTTCTTTACCTCTTTGTTTCTTAAAATTAATTTTCTGTTTAGCGTCTGTTTTTTATAGTAAGTTGCCTTATTAACTTTATATTTACTTTGAATAAGTTCTTTTTTAGTTGGTCGTTAACAGTACCTTTAACTTTTCTTTTTTGTATATTTCTGTTTCTTTGATCTTTTTCTTGTTTTAAAAGCTCTTGGGATAAGACTGGGAAAAGAGAAGTTAGGTCAATTTATAAATCAGGCATGGTAGCTAGAACTTCTAGATTTCCAAATTTAACGTAAGCTTGCTAGCAACGCTTATGTCATCGGGCCTAAGCAATTTATAAGTAAGTTGGGTGTTAGTTACAATAAAGTTATTATCAAGTTAAGCCGTATAACGACCGAACTTATTATGCATTCTAGATAAGTTTGGGCTACCAAGTTATTATAATCCTTAACTTAGCCCTCCTTGCACGAGTTAAGCTCTTAATTCACTTGAAATTCAGTTTGGTTTTAGGTAAGGTAAACCAAAGTTTAAAACTAGGTACTTCAATTTTCTATGATACTTAATAAAATTTTGCGCTAATTTAAAGTTAGTCAGAAACATTGTTAATATGTTAATAAAATATCGTGTCAGTCTATGTGCAATGCAAACCAATGACTAACCCAAAACTGAAGTAGAAATACGATTTGTGGCGCCTCGCAGCGTGTTCCATACAAACTAATTTCTCATTTATTTAACACTGTGAAATTTTGTAGACATGACTTCAAGCCGAATGCATTTTTTCTGTGCGACAAAACATTATATTTAAAGCTCAAAATAAATAATAAATCATGGAATGCAACCAACTTATTTTACACTAATATGATCACAGTAAATGTCACTAATTTGACCATTAAAGAATGTTGCTTACAGAATTCTAAGTCTTGCGATAACTTTACATAAGTGTCGTAGTGTAGTTATAATAAAAATACGATTTAGACCAGGCATTTTTTCCTTTCTTCCGACGTTTCAAAACTATCATATGAATACTTGAACTTGGACCAACACAAATATTAGGTAACTATAGAAAAAATAATCATGAGGGCAAGTCAAAAGATATTTTAATTATTTATTTATTAATATTTTATTTGTAAATTATCATGCACAGAAACAATATTTTAATGTGAACTTCTCAGGGTCCTGGATGCTTCTCAGAATCCTGGGTCTCAATTGGTCAGTCCTGGGTCTCAATTGTTCAGGATCCTGAGACCAGATTCCTGAGTATTTTTGTCTTATATTAAATTTTTTTAACATTTAACAAAAATTAAGCAAGATTGAGCTTTCGTTTTATCAACTTACATACCAAAACGCTATAATTACTTATAATATTTATTTATTTCGTACAAAAATATCCGACTAGAATTCTGTGAGCTCCACTGATGACGACGCCACTTACTTACCTTGCCGACTGTCAAACAAGATTTTATAAATGTTTTGAGAAATTAGGTTACTATTTATTTCTACCTAGCAAGAAAAAATTGTAAACATATCAATTTGGGTTTCAGAGGGACACTTCAGTATTCTGAGAATTTTGCGCTTCGAACAATAATTTCTTTCCGAAAATAATTGCAAATCTTTATTATTTTTAGTAACCGACTAGAAAAAGTTCTAAATAAAAGTATGCAATGCAAATTAATTTGTTGAAACAATATTTTATATATATACTTTGGCCTAGCCTCAGAAAATTCCTTAGTTTGTAGAACTACCAGCTGCAGCTTTGGTTATCGTTACTCCCACGAGAACTGCTGAATTAACCGAGATTGAGAGTAGCCAATGTTGTTCTCCATATCTTTTCTGTCTCTACTCTCTACTCTACTATCTCTGTGAAATATTTCAGCTCAATTGTATGCTCCGTTGCAACAGGATTGAATAACAAACGTAATAGTTATTTCCGTGGAAACTTTTGGCAGATAATGTATTTTAAAAATACGTTCATAATAATTATACGTTAGACAATTCTTCAATTTAAAGATCCTATCCTTCAAACATCCTTACATTCCAAATGTAAGAATATGTATGTGTGTTACCAACTGTAAAAACCCGAAGTGAAGTTATTTATTATGTGCGGTCTGAGCTTCCAACCAAACCAAACCTACCCAAAGCTATTGGCGTATGATTTAAAATATAAAAAGTTTCACTACATGCTAACTTAAAAATACCCTATTAGAATCACATCGTTATTTTTTATTAAGTACGAGATTAAGTAATTTTTAACTTACTTAGTGCTATTATTTAATATAAGTAAGTACTAGACTTTGCCAGCGGCTCCACCCGCCGCAAAATTCGGTTATTGGCGTGGAACTCCTTAATTAACTTCAATTAATTAATTAATTAGTTATACCAATGAATTACTATAGCATGCTATAGATGCAGCAATAGTTCGTTTTACTCTGTTATAGTTATTACCGCAGGAAATTTTGAATTTTTAGAGATAAAAAGTAGTCTTTATGCTATTCCAGGACCTAACCTATATATATGCCAAGTTTTATCCCGATCCGTCCATTGGTTGAAGCGTGATTAAGTAACAAACATCCATCCAGTCATACAAACTATCACATTCATAATATTTATAGTAGGATCAATAATGTACCGATATTTTTTCTTTAACTATTCAACAAAATATATATAACATTATATTTAACTCATACTCTGACTTTTAAACAGCACTTATGAATTGTCAGTTTAATTATTAAATTTAAAGACTTTATCACCGGTTTGGAATGGTTTTACTTCTAACAAGAGTCGTCAATAAACTAAGTATGTTTTATTTATCTGTATATGTATTTAAATATCTTTCTTTCCTCTTTTCAATTATCAGATGTTTAATTATGTCTCTTAACATAATCTAGACTATTTACCCGTGGGTAGGAAGCGCTTAATGGACTTACTATGACTGGGTTAATTAGATTAGGTTGTTTTGACCATAAAAAGATAGGCCAACAAAAAATCTTACACACGGAGATAAAATATATAATTTTACCATCACCTAGAAACTGCACAGCCGACCATTCTCCTTTTAACGGAGACGCTTGTCCAGTCGATACATCATACCTTCATTATCCCGGCCACAAACTCGAGCACAATTTTGTGAGTCGTGCCGGTGTATGTTCGTCTGCTGTCACCGAATTCATAGCCTTGAAGACAGGGACCTGTCGATATTGTGGGTGCGCGTAGATCTTTCGGCGGCCACACTCGTCTTTAGTCGTGACTTTACAGGTCTTATAGCGGTGACACGGATGTAACTCGACTCTTCACGCACCTGAGTTTGACGACTGACAAAGTTCTAGGGCAATATCCCACAGCAGAACTAGTTATTTTAAAAGAATTTAACGCCCGCCGTCGTGAGCATCTCAGTTCTCGAACCAATAACTACACCATCTACTCATGAATACCAAATATAGATGACAATATGAGCTCCTTAATGGACTTTCTGCTGACTACATGTCCGAACTGATATTCCGTCTTAGTGGATACACTTCTTGGCTCCTCGGACTATTGTCTCGTTCGGACTCAAGTGTCATTCACACAACCCGATCTATCTGAGCCAACTAATTTGCGTCGTATGTCGGCAGACTGAGATGGATTACGTGAATTTTATGCATCGTACCCGTGGAGGTAACTCTGCTTTAGCTCAAAAGATCCTGACGTCTCTGAGATAATACTCGCTGGTATGGAATGTTTTATTCCTAACCCGCGAGTAGCTGCCGGTATCAAAAAACGCCCGTGTTTAAATCGGTCTTGCAGAGAAGCTAAAATTCTTAAGCAAACTGCGTATAAGGCTTGGACCACGGCTTGTAATTATAAGGATCCGAATATTTCTGTGTTAAAACGCAAATTCAATGCTGCCTTGAGGTGAACCTAAGAAAGCCTGCCAGAGCTAAATTCAAATTCATCAGCAAAATATGTGGGCAACTTGCGAGTAATCCCGCTGGGAGTCGTACTTTCTGGTCTCTTGCTAAGCTTTTGCCATTCGTCGATACCATCACTGCGAAGACCGATGGTGACTTGACGTAGAGTGCTAAAGAGAAAGCCGATCTACTGGGCAGTCTATTTGCCTCAAACTTCTCGAATATGAACGACAAAGGCGCTCTACCACTATACTATACCGTGGTACGGCAAGACCATGCCGGAAATCTCCATAACGCAGCGGGAGGTCGGTCGTTGCTTTTTCTAGACGTTCATAAGTCAAGTGGGCCAGATGGTATACCAGCAGTGGTGTTTAAAAAGTGCGATCCTGAGTTATGTCCTGTACTCATGGTCATGCACCTCTTCGAACTTTGCTACCACAAAAAGGTCGATAGATCAAATCTATCGAATTTTAGGTCTATCGCTATTGCCCCCCCTCTCTCAAAGATGATGGAGCATGAGATCAACATACATAAGTTACCTAGAAAAACACGACCTGGTCAGCGACCGTCAATATGGATATCGCCACGGTTGCTCAACTGGTGACCTTCTAGTGTATCTCGCACACCAATGGGCACTAGCCATTGAGAGTCAGGGGGAGGCATTGGCATGTATCCTGGACATAGCGAAGGCGTTTGATCGGGTGTAGTACCGGGGTCTTCTATTGAAGTTGCCATCTTACGGAGTCCCCGAGGGTTTGTGCAAATTAGTGGCTAGCTTTTGTGTACGGCAGACGCATACGAGCCGGAGGTGACAGTTGTTGCTCTGATAGCATGGAAATTAATGCTAGTGTCCCGCAAGGCTCTGTGCCGTCTCCTACGTTGTTTCTACTGCATATCAATGACATGTTTGTTGGACATCAAAAACATACATTGCTATGCAGATGACAGTACTTTAACACGGGCCGTGCTAACATCCCTCGTTACGTTGTGGAGGCAAAGCGTGGAGAACTTGTGTTTCAAATCGAGACTACTCAGTCCAAGGTCTCTGACTAGGGACGGGAAAACTTTGTGCGATTCAACCCTACAAAGACACAAGTCTGCGCGTTCACCTCTAAGAAAACCCTTATTCACTGTGGTCCCACAAATCCAGAACACTCCCCTCTCCATCTCCAAAAGCATTGGGATCAAGGTGTTGACATCTCCAGCGACGTTCAGTTTTGAGAACATTTGCTAAACAAGGTGAAGCTGGCGTCCAAAAAACTTGGTGTACTCAACAGTGCGAAGCAGTACTTCGCGTCGGGGTAAAGGTTATTGCTTTAGAAGTCGCAAGTTCTGCCCCATATTAAGTACTGTTGCCAACTCTGGGCGGATGCAACCGGATAGCAGCTTGGCCATTTTGTCTCGGTTCAACGACGAGCTGTGAGAATTGCTGATGATCCCAAACTTACTTGCCGTATCGAGCCCTTAACTCTGGGGACAGACTTTGCCTATCTATGTGTGTTCTACCGCTTGTACAATGGGTTCGCACCGCTCACCATCGGCAGGGAATTTATTCTCCCACTTTAGAACCGAAATGGTACAGTGCGGTTTCAGAGAAACTTGAGTTGTGGAAAGTGCTCCCTGCCAAGGTTTCCTTTAAGAACTACAGTATGGAGTTACTCAAGAAAGAAGTTATTAGATTTATAAAGGGCTATCAACGCGCGAGTGTTATCCCTGGTGTTGTAAGTGTCTATAGGCTAAGATGACCGCTTACCATCAGGCGGACCGTAAGCTTGTTTGCCACCATAGTGGTATAAAAAATAGCAAGGCAAATAATGATATATTTCAAATAGTGAACTTTGAATTATCACACACGCAGCTATAAATATATTTTAGTTATATATCGATATCTACTATATAATACTACTATATAATTATATAGCTCCGTGTATAACGGTCTGTAAACGAGTCCTGTTAAAATCTCTGTAAATTTCTCTCTTTTATTGTCATGGAGATAAAAAAAAACCCCGATCTATTTTACTGAAAATACCGAAAATATTTTTTTACAATCTTTTTTTTTCACGGCCCTTTGGTAATCCCGGTATGACAGTCGAAGGGTTTGCTCGGTCAATATAATGCCTCATTGAACAATAAGGGATCGTGTTTTTCTTTTCTTTTCTGCCTTGTCTGAGCTTTTCGTGTCGTGTCTTTGGCCTTTTTACGATCCATAAAATGCGGAGGAAAGTTTATCCTCTGAGGATTTGTATTGAAGTTAGTAACACAGATCTCTAGAGACTAAAGTATAAAAGTAAGTACGTAAGTAGGACGTAGTTTAATATCATAACCTTTTTTGCGGCTAAGATTTTTAAAGTTTTTAGTTCAGTTTCATTTTGATTTTACCGCTTAAACAACTTTGTTGCTTTTGATTTGCAAAGTGTTTTTTATGACTTCTTATACATTTTCTGAGTTTTAATACCATCTCAGTCGAAAGACATACTCCATAGCTTTTCACTGACTACCCATGTTTGCCGCCTGCATCCAGTGGCTTTCCACGGCTATAACCTGGCGTCTGCCGACCTAATAAGGGGCCGTCTCACGCCTCGTATTCCAGTATAAGGTGGCCACTTGGGAACCTTTGTTACCCACGGATTATCGGTTCAACAAGCGATGAGGCCTGTCTATGGCCACTTCGACTTGCTAACTATTTGTGCGATGTCAGTTTGGTTCTTGTCAATAACGCATAGTTTTTAGGGTTCCGTACCTGAAAGGTAATTAGGAACCCTATTACTAAGGCTTCGCTGTCCGTCCGTCCGTCCATCTGTCACCAGGCTGTATAACATGAACCGTTATAGTTAGACAGTTGAAGTTTTCACAGAAGATGTATTTCTGTTGCCGCTATAACAACAAATACTAAAAACAGAAAAAAAAATATATTTAAGGGGGCTCCCATACAACATACGTGATTTTTTTGCTCGATTTTGTAGATAATGGTACGGAACCCTTCGTGCGCGAGTCCGACTCGAACTTGGTCGATTTTTTGTTTTTTTTTTACTTTTGGAAGAATTAAATACTTATTTTTAGATACTTTTAGGGCTACATACAATAAAAGATTACACAGCTATAACGATTACGTACTCCTGTCCTAAGAGGTACCTATAGCTTTGCCATAAAATTTGGACAAAAAATCCATATTACCGAATTTTTGACCGAATTCAAAAAAGGAGGAGGTCCTATGATCGACGGGTATATTTTTTTTAAGTATGTCAACTTAGTTACTTTCTTAATTATTTTATGCTCCTGAGGTGGTTCCATATTTATGAATTGTATTTAGAAACTTAACTTTTGAAAAAAAAAAGATATTGATGTTAATTAGGAATTGGTAAAACACGCCTTTTATGTTGTTGATCGTTTAAAATTTTGTTACAAGTAAGGATGTTTTTAGTGTAATAGTGTAAGAAAAAAAAAAAAAAAGAATTTCATCACTCAAAAGCAAAAACTAAAAACTTTTAAATAAAAAAAAACCAGCTTCAAAAAGATCTGATCTGAATCACAGTTTGCAATTTTTTAATACCGTTTTAGTGTATCTTTTTGAAGCCGGTTGTTTTTTTTTTGTTAATAAGCTTTGTGCCTATATGTGTTAGCAAATAGTACCTATAAATACCTATACATACCTCTATACATACATACATACCTATAAATACCTCTATAAATAGTACCTACTACGTAAAATATAATAGATTCTGTATTCTACGTAATTACGCGGTCTTAAAATGATAACTTCATTTGCGTAACTTTTTAGCCTATATCAAAATAACAGCATAACCACGGGATTAGATATGTATATATTATATAAAATTATAAAACACAACCGAATCTCTGCTGTGTATTCCAAGCATCTTTACTTTTACCTTTTTCTGAACTCTGAGCGCGAAACTAATTGAAACACTGTATAAGACGCTCAATTCTAAGAAAATTAATTAGTTAACTGAAGCCTTTGCAAGTTACGCTTTCTGTAAACAGAGAACGGATTACAGAAAGTAGCAGTGTGCTTTATAAAAGGTCAGCGCTGTAGCAGCTACAGACTTCTGTTTTAATTGTATTTTCCTTAATTAATTATTTAATTCACTGACCTTTATTCTAGCGGGCGCTAATAAAAGAGTAAAGTTTAGAGTCTTACTTAACTAGTTGAATTTTAAATACTTCACATCAAATGTTGAGAAACTTAGCACAACGAACCGCACCGAAATTACCGAATCGCCGCGCCGCCCGGCAGAAAGGTAATTTTGATTTGGTCAATTCAGCGCTGATATATGCACGACTGACCTTTTAATTCAGTTATTTCCGTCACAACCTTATTTTTCATTATACTGCATTGAGTCTTAAAATGTCTTAAAATAATCAATCGTAAAGTACCTTACAGTTTGATAATAAAATTAATTAAGGAATGAGAAAAAAAAAGAGGAACCTATTGTGTTGGACAGCTTAGGTCATCGAAAATGCATTCGAGATATTGAGTGACGTTTTTTCTCAGACGTTTGACGTTTACCGGCTACCAAAGTTGAAAATTGAGTTTTCCTGCCGACGTTAACTTTTTAAACGTGAAAAATTCACTACAATAAAACTTTATATATATCTGCTACGAAAATTGTTTTGAATATGTTTACAAATATCACATGGTGCCCCCCCTATGCAATCTGAAAAACAATAGGCAATTGAAATATTACATAAATTTTGATTTTTTTTTTAATCAAATTATTTACATTGTAAATCTTGTTTCTTAAGTGTTTCAATACAAAACATGTACCTATTTATTAGTTGAATAACTATAATATTATGTTTCGTTTGTGATTTTACAAAGATTACCTTTTGGACGCACGCAATAAAACAGTATTGTAATTAGTTTGTAAAGCTAGTTGTAGTTAATTTACTTGACGATTCGAAAGTGTTCTTTCTTAGTAACCACCAGTAAAAAGTAATATTTACAATAAGTCTCATTCTATGCATCTATAACAAGCCGATTTTTAGGGTTCCATGTAAAAATAAAAAAAGAGATTTTTTTATAACAACTAAGCCCGCGGCTAAATTTGGTTATCGACGTAGGATTTCTACGAAAACTCCTTGATTATACTAAGGGAATTTGCTATACTTAGCTGTAGATAGACAGGTTGTCGACCTGGAAGTCGGTTATAGTTATTCCCGTGGGAAATTTTGCAATTTTCGGAATAAAAAGTAGCCTATCTCCTTCTCCGTCCCTTCAATACCTTTGTACCAAAAATTAGCTTATTTGTTGCTCGATTGCGACTTTATCTTTCTTTCTTTATCTAAACTTTATTACTTAGAACATTAATATAATAGTAAAGTTGGTATTTATTTACTTACATAATTTGGCAAATAAATACTAGCAACAGGTTAACTTTTTATTCTCAGCATAAAAAAAATATTTAAAAAGTTTTACTTCGCGTTGAGTATGTTCAATATAAAGTCTCTTATTTATAAAAGTGGTAATAATAAATAACTTTCGTAGTTACAAAGTTTTTGGTTTTGTTGTTATCAATTCTAACAAATCTATATCTGCCTTAGTAAGTTACAAGTAAGTAACAAGTAAGTTGGGTGTAAGTTACAATAAAGTTATAATCGAGTTAAGCCCGTATAACGACCAAACCTAATATGCACTCTCGATAAGTTGGGGCTACCAAGTTATTATACTCCTTAACTTGGCTGTACTTGCACGAGTTAAGCTCTTAATTCACTTGAAATTCAGTTTAGGTTTAGGTTAGGTAAACCAAAGTTTAAAGTAAATTTACTATAATACTAAATAAATTTTTGCGTTAAATTAAAACAAAAAGTTAGTAAGTCAAAAACATTTTTATTAATATGCAGTAAAATGTCTATATGGAATGCAAAGCAATGTCAAAACCCAAAAATGAAGTAGGAATACGATTCGTGTTCGCCTCGCAGCGTGTTCCATACAAACTAATAACCTCATTTATTGAACACTGTGAAATTTTGTGGACTGAGAATTTATTAACACTAGAGGACACGCTTGCTCTACTATAGTAGAACAGCTTCGAACTTTTGAATCGTATTTTATCTATACCCCCCCCCCCCGCTTGTAGATTAGCATCGAATACTAAACTCCTGCTGAGTTCAGTATGCAACCAAATGAAAAGGAGATCATACGTCGACATTATTTTGCGCCACATTCGTCGTTCTACCTGAGTAGTACGCGCGACCATTTGTGTAATTAATAGAAAAAGTAAGTAACTTATTGTTTCTTTTTGTGTTTTTACGACATATTTATTTGTTTATCGTCTAATATATTGTACTTTATTAATTTTAAGCAACAACAGGCAACAAAAGAAAACAATTTATAATTTATTACTTGCCAAATATGTAACTTTTTTATGTGATCTCTTCAAAAAATGCTAATTAAGAAAATTAACAAAGAAATTATTATTTTTGTTACTTTCATATAATTTTTTTTTTAATGAAATCACCATACTATTGAAAATATTAAAATTTCCTAATAACAATAAAAAAAATTAGGCGCGTGCACTCTCGTGTTAAATTGAAATTTTATTTAAGACCAGTTATATGAAAAATTAGAAACCTGTAAATGTAACTTTTAACACTTACAATTTAATACAAAACTATCTTACTGCAGACCTTGATATTTTTATTTAGTACACGTGTTCAAAATGTCGTGGTGTTTCATTATTATGTGTAAAATATATGCGAGATTCATTTGTATGCATTGAAGCACGCGGCGCATGTATTCTCTTAATAATTGGAGGAGATTTCAATTTAGCTACTTTTCGTATAAACTATTTTTAAAATCAAAATTGTACAGAGTTACAGATTTTCTTGCAACTATATAAAATATTTAAAAATAAAACATCTATTAGGTATCGGTTTGAAAAATATGCTCACCCTTTACTAGTATTAGATTGTTGATAATTTGATTCTATTTATTTATTTAAATTCGAAACTTCCTAAATATTAATTAGGATAGAATTTCTACGAGCATTAATTAACTTTTATTTACGATAATTAAACAGAATGCCTTTTTAAACAGAAAAGAAGTTTTATAAACTTGTGTTATTTTTTTTAACTACTGTCTACTGTTGTTGGCCGCAGACGGCCTTTACAACTACACGCGGACTAACTTTTGCTGCGGTGCTGCTTGCACTCTGCTGCGAAAAGTTGGGGCGGTTTGCACAAGAGTGTCCTGGACACGGACCTCGGCTTGGGCAACCTCTCTTAAATCTGAGTAAAATTTACCGCCGTTTCGGAAAAGCAAAGGCGTTCTGCAGAGAAGAAGCGGCAAGAAACTCTTCAGCCCTCGCCTATTATTATTTAAATCTAACTAGTCAAAGCGCCCGGGTATATGAGTGAACCTAGTATGTACACTTTTGGCAGAGTATATCCAAGAAGTTCTCTTTTAAACATCAAGGCTAATAGAGCGAGATAGCGCTAGACGTCTTAGCCTGTCACACTTACGCACCGCTGTGATTCCTTGCTTCTTGATTCTGGCGCTATCTCGCTGTATGCCCGGACCGGATATGATATACTCTGCTATTTCGCTGTATGACCGGACCGGATATGATATAATCTGCTATTTCGCTGTATGACCGGACCGGATATGATATACTCTGCTATTTCGCTGTATGACCAGACCGGATATGATATACTCTGATTTTTCGCTGTATGACCGGACCGGATATGATATACTCTGCTATTTCGCTGTATGACAAGACCGGATATGATATACTCTGCTATTTCGCTGTATGACCGGACCGGATATGATATACTCTGCTTTTAGGGAGCGAAGGAGTTTATTTTATCTGATTGGAAATGGATTATTAATTAAATGGAATGCGTACATACATGACGTTTTAACCGATATCTTAAAACAAATACAGTAATTTGCTAGTTAAAGAATGTAGAAAGCCATTTTATTTCCAGGCTGAAACTTGCAAAAAGACAGTGGAATCGATTTTAAAAAAGAGCAGAAACCTGCACATTCGAGTATACTAGGATGCAGCCTTAAGCAACATCGGGTTTGGTTGGAACTAAGATGGGTGAACGCTAAGTATATTTTTATGAGCTCCTACGTGCTTCGGAGGCGACGTTATTGGCTGTTGTCATATGACGCAGTCGTTAGGTAGAGTCAGAGGTTTTATGGGCATCAAATGTATACTAGTATAGCTTTGCAAACCTTCGCGAGTTCGCACTAGCCCAGCGCGGTAAACTATGGCCTGAGCATCCTTAGTCAAGGAGTCTTGTGACCTTACAGTAGGGCATTACAACGGCTAAGGCGACTATATTAAAATGGGCCAACTGGGCTAATTTATAACTCCAATGACAATTGTAATTGTGATCAAATTCAACACTATTGCCTTTCCACTGCCACACGTTTATAGATTGTTTATTATTTATTATCTACGGTTAAATAAAGTGTGTTAATGCTCGTTGTAATAATTTGTTAAATAATCTGCACAGAGCTTTCATTTGCCATTCCACACGATTTAATTTAAAATGGTTTTTATTACTTTTGGTACCTAACCTAAAAAAATGTCATTAGCTCCCATCACCCGAAAACTTTTGCCATCGAGTGCCCCATGTCAATAGACATTAATATTAAGCCAGTTTGAATATAAGCATCTATTTAAGTTAAGACATCTTTGATTACAATCAATCAATAAAAAGTTCTAATATTACTTGCGGAAGTAAACATTATAATTAATATTTAATAATAAAATTAATAATATATGAATATTATTATATAAGATATTACAGCTCTCTTTATCCTCATAGCCTTAAATTATAAAAATAAAAACTGTATTATCAATTCTATTTTTTTTATTTTATTACATTTTGAGGAGTACGACTGGGCCATTATTTATATCTTGATTTAAATACCCTTGTTTTATCCTAACAAAATAAATAAATATTTCACTAAAACTTGTAGATATGAATAAATTAAATAAAACTTTTCCACTCAAACTGTTTTCAAAGCGGCTTTTAAACTTTTTATTTATTCACTCTGCCTTAGAAGCGTTCTAATAGTTAAAATATAAGTTTTTCGATTGTTTTTATTTTTTTATAAGTAGCTTAAAACAAATAAAACCGTTCAGACTTAAACGTAGGATCACGAAATATTAATATTGTATGTACTTCATAAAAATGTAGTCGTAAATGTTTAAGTTTGAAAAAAATTGTGATGTTTGAACGGCTCCACCGATTCAGTTAGAATTTGGCACACATATGTGTCATGAAATTGAGACTTTAATTTTTTTAACCCGATCGAGCTTTTACTTCTGAAACAGCTAAATTAATGTAAACGTTTTATATATCTATGTGCAGACTAGCGACGTCCATGGCTCAGTATGCAATGACCCGAATATGCTGAATCAAGGGGCTTAGGTTCAATTCCTGCACAAAACAAACATTTATGTGAAGAATATTTGTGTTTGTCTTGACACTGCGTGTTTTCTATGTATAATATGTATGTATTTACAAAAAAAACATATAGTATGTATATGTATTTGTGTCCGTTGTCACGGTATCAATAGTACAAGCTTTGCTTAGTTTGTGACCAGATGCCGATGTATGTAATGTCCAAAAATCTAATACCTTTAAACGAGTACTTCTTGTAAATATGTATATATATATATAATCTGAATCTCGAAAACGGCTCCAACCATTGTCATGAAATTTATTATGCGAGGGTTTCTGGGGCGATAAGGTGATAAATCGATCTAGCTAGGTTCCACTTATAGAAAATGTCGTTTAATCTGTGTTTTTAGGCAATGATAAAATGCAAAATATGAGTGGTAATTCTATTGTTTTTACCGACATAGCTACACTAAAGCTACTTGACAATAGATGGCGTTGTCAAAAAAAAAGTAGCAAAGATTAGTTTTCCAGGTACTATTAATTTATATTTATTATTTATATATTCTTTTTGGGTGACTTTCAAAATAATGCTTAGCAGTTTTTTAAGGTTCTGAAGTCAACAAAGAACCCCCCAATTTTGCAATGGTCGTCGCTTTGTCTGTCCGCGGCTTACCTCAGAGACTTACTAAAACCTGTGAAACTTTTTTTTATAATTATTTATAATTAAAAAGTATTTGGTAGTTATGTTTGTCAGTAAATAATAAAATCTATTACCTATGTAGGTAGGTTTTTTAATAATTTTCTTTCTTTCTTACATATAAACGCCCACACGAGGTTGTAAAGTTAAAGCTAATAGTTATTTCTCAGAATTATTTCGTTTTATTTTTCGCATTTGGCTTTTTGGCACCCCTTGCCGCCTGCTCGGCGCTGTTTGTTAAAGTCTAATGTTTGTTTGTTGTTGTTGTTCCTACATCTAAAAAGTATTAGGCATCCACAATTTTTTAATTTATTAAAATACAATCTCTCATCATCCTCATATTAATCTTAAGATCTCCATTGTTAGGTTAGGCCCCCTACTCTGACTTTCATATTCCTCGGCCCTAACCAGATCGTTAGCCAGATCCATCTAGTGAAAGGCTAACTGCTTCCCATAGTGCTTCTCTATGTGTTTCCTGATATTGCATATTAACAATTAGAAAATTTCCAAGCTTATAAACTGTGTTAAAACAGTGCATTTCTTTCTGTCAGTTAACTTTACTTCCTAAAAAAAAAACCCATATTTTGCAATGCTTGCCAGTAAGTATTTAATATTATTTCGCTCGGCCTTTTATTTTCGCAACTTTTTCCTAGAACCCTGAGAACAATAAAATTTATTATACACATCTTATTATTTTTATATTCCGAGAGTAGAATAATTTCATAAGTCAACCGAAAATAAAAAAAGAGCCAGATGTGGAAACAAAATTCCACGAGATACTTCTACTGAAATGTGATTACAGCGACAAACCGATGAATTGAATTTTAAGATTCCGTATTACATTTTCATCGGATATTGCTGCGGTAAAGGTGAAACTTATTTATAAGAAACTCAAATTCGATTTTAGGGTTCCCTACCGAGTACCGTAGGAGGGTCCCAACGGAACCCTATTACTAAGCCTACGCTCTCTGTCTGTCCGACCATTTAATGGCTCTTTCTTTTAGACCAAAATAGGTAAAAGCCTTAATTTTTCATTGAATATGTAGAATGGGGGATTAATTACAAATTATAAAGTTTCAGTTAAAAAAAATAAAATTTAAGGGGGACTGACTATCGATCGGAACGGACGTGTTTATTATTAAAGTTAACAAATAATCACTTTATAAATCGTGATTTTTTTGCCAAACACGGTAGTTACGTCAACTGGGTCATACTTTTAGGTATGCCATGTGTAGTGATTTGCTGAAATGAGCAATAATTGCTGAAAATTTAAAAATACATCGAAAGAATGGATGCCAGTCCCTTCAATCGAAATAGCAAGACTCCTCGCTCCCCAGTGCCAGATCCTGCTTTCCGATGATGAGGCCCCGGAAATACAGAACTGGATGACGTCAATTGAGCGATGCCTCAATGAAGCTTGTACTACCACATAGGAGGGCAAGCTAAACTCGGAACAAAAATTGAGAATAAAAATATTATGCCGAAAAGTGGGTCATGGCTCTTCGCAAATGGCAGTGCAATACCAGTCTCTTAAAATTAAAACCGTATATATACAAACCCTCATCCATAAACTTAGAGACCAAACTGACATATCTCAGCAGATATAGGACCTTAAGCTCAGTGTTAAAGAGTCAGCGAAACCACCCTCATCAATTGCCTTTGCCGACATGGTTAAAAAAGGAGCCAAAGATTTTATTCAGCCGATAAATTTAAGCTTTGTAGCCGTTTACCCAAATGATAAATTAAACTCCAGCGCGGAGACTAAATCACTGGTCCAAAAAGTTATCCGCCCTGTACTAATAAAGTCACATTTAAGAGGCCTTTGCAAGACAAGGAACGGCTGTGTCATAAACAGCGTAGACACAAAGGACGACATCGTGAAGCTGAGACATTCGCTTCTTTAAGTTGACTCAGACCTTACAATCGATGAGACTCATAAACGGAAGCCCAGGATTGTTATTAATTATCGGAATTCCCACATCCATGCAAGAAAAGGAAGACGTAAAGGGTCTAACTTTGGAAACATTCTTGACCTCCATCAAGTAAAGTTATGGCTATCGGTTATGAAGAACGCTGAGACCTGTAACTATGTGACAGAAGTCCCGGCAGCCGTTCGCAAAGCGTATTATAAAGGAACGAGTCTTCATCAACTGGTCATCTTGCCCCGTAAGAGACCACTCTGGTCACACGATGTTACAAGTGTCAGCAATATGGACATGCGGCCAAAACTTGTTGGGAGACAATCTACATCTGCGGCCACTGCGGGGATCAGGTCACTCTATAAAAGAATACCCAAAGATGGAAGAGGATTAAAAATGCGCTACCTCCTTGCGTTTTAAAAAAGCCGAACAAACATAACACTGTAGCTGTTGCCTGCCCTGCAATAGTAATGGCCAAAAATAGGTATATCAACTCTATAGATTATAAAAGCCCCTAAGGGCGCCGTTAATTGGTATAAAATAGGCCCTTTTTTCTTTCTTTTTTTATCGGCTTTTACTTTTATTATTATGATAAATAACTTTATCAATGACTTAGATAACTTCTCTGTATCGGAGTCTAAGTCTTGTGAAGTTGAAAATTGTAAACAATGCCTGTCCTCTTACAGCAATCCATTAACCATATTAACACAAAATATTTTCAGTATTTATAAAAATATTCAAATTTTTTAAGAAAGACTGAGTATTAATTACGATGATATTGTTTTAACAGAATGTTGGCTCAATAAACAAACTAACGTACCGCAAATGCCGGGTTATAGTACCTATAAAGTAATGTTAACTATAATAAAAATGATGGAGTGATAGTTTATTCTAGAAATGACCTACATGTCTTAGTAAAGGAGCCTACTATACACAACTTTACCGAATGTTAATAAAAATTAGGTCAGAGTTCGCGATTTTAGTTTTGTATAGACCTTTTAGAAATACACAAAATTTTATTGACTCTTCAAATAAAACCATTCAGAACTAATCATCCTTTAAAAACGTTATTCTAATTGGACATATGAACCTCAAAATTCTTTCTGATGCAGCTGTTCAGGACTATGTTCAGGACTATCGCAGTCTATGCTCCTTTTATGACTTGATGCCTGCTTATACAATACCTACACATCAAAGTGGTTCTTGCTTTGACCATATCATGCTTAAAACGTGTTTTTTCACTCACTTGCAATTGTAACTAACTCGACAATAATCGATCATAATGTTGCCCTACTTACCTTAAGTTACAAATTACTTAAAGCAGAAAACGCTTACACAGTCTCTTAATTATAAATAAACTTGTTAAGCATTTACGTAACATCGACTTTGCCCCAGTTTATAATTCTGCTGACCCACAGTTTTATATGATGTACCTAATAGAAAACGTTCAACATGCAATTCAGACTAACACTATTGAGTAACAAAAATTATAATATAAAGCCATGGATCACACCAGGTCTTACTCGTTGTATAAGACACAGAGATAAACTGCATATGGTGGCTACATACAAAAACAATTATTATACAAAAAAAATCGAAATTTCTGTAATAATATCGATAAAAAATTAAAAAATAGCTATGATAAAATTATACTGGAAAAAGCTGGATTAATAAATTTGGAAATATATTAAAAATGCCTCATATACCACGAAACAAAATGAGCCATCTTTTGGTTTACTAAAACCACACACTTCGCATTTAACAACCGCAAACCTAGGTAAGGGACTTGCAGAAGAAACACAGACGCAGTCACAGTGCCTTTCAAGTACAGATATTCCTTTCACGTGTAACAGTTTCACATCATCCCTTGTGTTGATAGATACTGACGAAGCCGAGGTAGAAAGTATAATAACCAATAAACAACAACCATACAATAGAAATCTTTTTAGGCTTTGCCAGTCCCCATCCATATCCTGCCGCGCAAACTTGAAACTATTGGAATACGAGGCAACGATTAACTATCTGGAAGAGAGTTCCCAGTGCGTAAAATTAGGCAATTTTCTCAGCGCTGAACAGAGAAACACCTCCTTTGGTATACCACAAGGAAGTATTTCAGGCCCAACTCTGTTATTTTTAAATAAATGACCTTTATAGTCTTAAGCCTGATCGAGGGATAATGTTGTCCAACGATGACGGCAGCCCTTCTGTTCTCAGTTAACTCAGAAAAAGAAGTCTTCCAACATGCTCAACACGGTTTCAATGTTTTTAACTGGTGGATTTAGCTTCATTAGTAAATTAACTTTAGTAAACACTAAATTCAATAAAACAAATTATATAAAGTTTTCGATGCGCAAATTATATGTTCAGTTATTGTAAACACATACCTAGGATTTTTACGCTAGGCTATGATTGTAAAGACCCTTATACTACCCATGTGTGGGTATTCAGTTATCAAACCCACAGATAAAATAAAACACCTAGGTATATTAATAGATGAAAATATTTTGTTGAATTATCATTTTGAGGCGTTATGTAATAGAATTCGAAAGTTGATTTTTGCCTTCAAAAACTGCGCCATATTGCGAACATAAAAATAAATAAGGCAGTTTACTTTGCTCTATATGTCAATCAATAATACCTTACTGTATCATGGCGTGGTGCGGGTAAAACTTCAATACTTTTCATCGAGAGAGCGCAGAGAGCGATTCTCAAGGTAACTACTTTCCGCCGTTTTCTCTTTCCCACTAACCTCCTCTATAAATCTTGCAAAGTACTAACAGTCTGACAGTTATTCGTAAGGAGGGTAGTTCTCAAACAGCGCGCTTTCCTTTTCTGCACCAAACTTACTAATAAAAGAAGAAAATATATAGTCTGCCCGCAAAAAAATGCAATAAAACATACTTTTACAGCCAAATTTTATGTTTTTCTAGGACCTTTGCTCTGCAGTAGACTAAGCTCACTGACAGACATTTATTCCCTGAACTATCACTCCGTGAAACCGTCCAAAGTATGTCCTTCGAAGATACAGAGAAGTAATTAAGTGTACTAGAGTAAACAATTCGTGAACTTTTATTTTAATTGTTGAAAGTTTTTATTTTAGAAAGCATTTGTAAATGTATTCTATAAAAACTATATTGCTTACGTAGGCACATATAAAGGTTTCTACCAATTTAGTTAATTATAAATCTTAACCTAAATGCAGTGATTATATGTATAAACATGTATGTTAGCTCTTTTCGCCTGAAACACAGGGTTACCTAGTTCAGGCATCCGTCTTATTTATATTTAAGCAAAAAATTGTATTCATAGTTTTATTTTGAGGTGTCTCATTTTTATGAATATTTTTTTATATTCCAATGCAACTCGCACTTGACCCTTTTTTTTATAAAATTCTTGCCCCAATAATAACAAACACAACAAAAAAAGAAAGCTACGGTGTGACCAAGAGAAACAGGGTTTCATTTATATATATATATTTACATTTACACAATGGTTGGTACACAGCTCAAAGAAATGGCCAATAGGGGTAAAATGTTCTCGAGTGGTGACCACGCACCTACCAAGTAAAGCGCAGCATGGATCGTCCCTCACCAGATGGACCGATGACCTTGTGAAGATATTGGTTTTAAGCGGGACAGAGCCGCACGCCACAGAGAAGAGAAGTTATACTATACCCAGCACTGGACTTCTGAAGGCTGAAGTGATGATAAAAGAAGAAGAAAATCTCATCATCTTTTTAGCAAAAACTACAATAAAAGCAATGTTAAACTTAACATTTATATATATATATGTGTATGGCCGTATAGTCGGTCTCGTGTTCCCCCTTCCAAGTTCCGTTGTGTCCCTAGCCTAGCCTAGGGGAGACAACAGTACTTTTAAAATCCTTATGTCTCCCCCAGGGGAACCATTAGGGGGGACACGAGACCGACACCGTATTACGGCCGTATTTTTTCATTGTGTTGATTTTGAATCTTGATTATTGTAAAGCTTTAAGGCTAGTTAGGTTGTAGTTCAAGTAGAGTTTAGTATTTTATATTAATTTCAACTTGATACCTTCACGCGTTCCTGAGAAAAAGGTCTTGACAGACAGACAGACAGACAGACGGAGAGACAGACGGACAACAAAGTGATCCTATTAGGGATCTTTTTTTCCTTTTGAGGTACGGAACCCTAAAACCTAGTTTTTAGTTTTAGTACAGATAGATCTAATTGCTACATAATTTATTTTGTAGTAGGCAGTTCTGTTTAGTTCCATTTTTAATACTTACTACCGGTTTCCCTCCAACACCCAACCAAACATGAATTATTTTCCAGTCCGACGAGTTTTTTATCTATTTTTCTTAGTGAAGAAAAGGATGAAAGTGTGTTTACAAAACGTAGATTTAAATATTTTCTACCAGGCTATGGAATTTTCAAAAGGCATACATCAAACTATGGACACAATTTGTGAAAAAAACATTTTGCCGCGTTTGAGCAAACGTAGTGTGAGCTAGGCATTTACAATAAAAGGATTTACGAAATTACATAAATTATAATAAAAAGGAGGTGGTACTTAATTTGATTGTTTTTTTAAATGTTTATTACAACGGAACTTCGTCATTTATAAACCGATTTGGAATTTCTTTTTTACAAGATTTTACCAGCGGCTTTATAGTAGGATTTATGATATTTGTATATTTTTATATACAAATATCATAAATCTTACTATTTTATAACATAAGTAAGGTACTTGCGGCAAATAAGGGCCACCATTATTTAAACTTAATTAGTAAAAAAAACTGTAGAGCTAGAAATAAAAACCAGGAATAACATGACATTCCTTTATTTAAGGAAACAAAATATCAACAAAATGATAGTAATGTAAAACATTTTGGGCCTCAAATTAACCTTTGAAAAATAAGATCGAATGGTCCTTAATAGACTTTGGTAGTCTATTAGGGTCCTTACCAAATGAAAAAAGGAATAATGGAATTAATTGTTTACCACTAATTTAGTTATTAAGTCATCATAAATAAATGTTTGCCTTTGTAGTAACTCAAATATTCTCAATAACAAAAAGAAAATAACATTACTGGACCTTACTAAAATATAGAACAAAAAAAATGATCTTCAAATACCTTATTTTGTTATGAAAACATTTTCTGGCTTCAAAATTAAATAAAAATAAACAAATTAAAAAACAACACTGTGTCAAAATCCGTATTTTTTTGTAATAATTAATAAAATAAATTACATGACCGTTAATACACTAAAGAAAAACTAAAATAAATGAAAACAAAGAATTGCGCTCTGCTGTAGTCGAGTAAAAGGGACGTCTTTTGTGAAAACACACTACATATCTAGTAGTATTTAGTTGAGATTTTAATAGGTACTTTTTTTAGGTACTTTCGGTTCGCATGATGGTAAGCAGTCACCGTGGCCTATGGACGCTTGCTACACCGGAAGCATGACGCGTTGCCGACCCTTCAAAAATCCAATAACTTCTTTCTTGAAGCATCCCATACTGTAGTCCTTAGAG
Organism: Apoda limacodes; assembly: GCA_946406115.1. NCBI lineage: Eukaryota > Metazoa > Arthropoda > Insecta > Lepidoptera > Limacodidae > Apoda > Apoda limacodes. The sequence continues at coordinate 20,353,634 of OX291559.1, forward strand.
AAAACCTTGGCAGGGAGCTCATTCCACAACCCAAGCGTTCGCGGGAGGAAGTTTCTCTGAAACTGCACTGTACGCGACCATTTCGGTTCTAAAGTGTGAAAATGAATTCCCTGCTGATGGCGAGCGGTGCGATGGTAGAAAGTAGCCGTGGGCATCATTTCGAACAATTCCTCAGAATACAATCCATTGTACAAGCGGTAGAACACACACAGGGAGGCAAAGTCTCTCCTCAGACTTAAGGGCTCGATACCGCAAGTGAGTTTGGGATCGTCGACAATTCTCACAGCCCGTCGTTGAACTGAGTCAAAAGGGCCAAGCTGGTATCCGGGTGCACCCGCCCAGAGATAGCAGCAGTACTCCATATTGGTTGTTTTTATGTGTGCATGCGAACTAGCAGCCAGGAACTTTATAAGTGTGTTTTTCTAAGCCGGCTCTTAAAAGACACCGGTCCTTATTTACTGCAAGTACCTTAGGATTTATTGACTGTTTACTGGTTTACCTACAGTAATGTCGGAATTCTAATAAAAAATGTCATCCCCGACTCTGCCGTCTAGGGGAAATTTTTTTACAAACGGTTTATAACCTATATCTTCTTTATAAATTTAAATATCGTGTCACGTTGTTTGTCCGCGATGGACACTAACTATCTGCTATTTGATCCAACTTAAATAAAAGGATAGCTTAAATCTCAATTCATAGTCGTAATATTATTTTATTGCAAATTATTTGTCTATTATCTGTTAGCTCCAAACGAGTCTTCAATACAAAAGTTTGATATAAGTTTCAATTTAATAGCATAACCACCACGTGTCACAATTACCTGTTAGCTCCAAACGATTCTAACAGATGGCGAAATCTGTTAACTGCATTGATAGATAGATGGTGCTATGTTAAAAATATATATATAAACGACTGCACTGAATTGGATAATTTATTTATGTTGTGTTTATTATTGTTAGGGCAAGGTTTATATGATATAAAAAAGGGTCAAGTGGGAGTCGGACCCGCGCACTACTGGTTAACCTATTGTAATGAAATTTTGGTAAATGGCTGTGCACACCACCGGGGAAGGTTTTTGAGAAATAAAAATTAGTCAAGCATATGCTGGGGTTTCTGAATTAGTACAACCCTTTCAAAATAGGTGGCGCGCCAGTTGTTTTAAAAAAGAGACAACGTTCTCCGGGTCAGCTATTTGTTATTTAATCCAACTTAAAAGATAGGACAGATTTTATCTCGATCTGTCAAGTGCGAGCCGGACTCGGGCACTTTAGGTAAAAACCAACTTTTTCCGGGTTCACCTTTTAATTGGATCCTCGTTGCAAAATTCACATACAAATTTTCATCCACTATTTTACCCATTAGGGGAAGTGTTTCCATTAGCAGTGTAATATTCCATTCTTAATTATTAATCTTAAGGTGAAATACTAAATTTTGTGCATTTAACTTTAAAACTGACAGATTTTCATACAAAATTTCAACCCTTATCTTACCTATTTAGAAGATGAATTTCGCAAAACCCGTAGGTCATAGTGGAAGTCCCCTTTCCTACACTTCATATCTCTAAAAACAAAAATATCAAAATTCTTATACTAACTTCCAACCCCTATTTTACCCCCTTAGAGGGTAAATTCTCGAAAATCCCTTGTTAGTGCACACTTACGTAATTTACGGCACGTTTGTGCAAAATGTCATGCCTTTGGACCCGGCTGTTCAGTCAGCTAGTCACTTTCTCCTTTTTTAACGGCTTTAAATAAGAAGGAGGTTTTCTATTCATCGGAATCTTTTCTTTTTGTATGTAACCCGATTACTCGGGTGGGCCCATATTTATATAATGAAATTAAAACATAAACTTTTGGAGAATATAAAAACATACGTAAATTTGCATTTTGAATTGGTTCGATGTTGATGATTGTATAAAATTTTGTTACAAGTATGGATGTTTTCAGAAATCAGATTTTTGGAAATAAGTAATTATTTTTACCTTTATAGTAGGTATATCTTTTTGAAACCGGTTGTTTTATTTGTTAAAAAGTTTTTATATATAGAAGATAGCATTAATAAATAGTAAAACAAATAAATAAAACCCGACTGCAAAGACATTAAAAACTAAACAGATATTAAACATACTAAATATTAAATATAATCAAACGGAACTCATTTCAATGTTAGTTCAAATACTGTTCAAATTGCTCACACTATTGTAAAATTTAAATGATTTCCGTCCGCTGATAGTTAAATATTCTGTATGTTTTAAGTTCTGTTCAGTTCTTAATGTTTTTGCATTTGGGTTTTTTTATTTTTTTTTATTCACAGCTTTTTAGTGTTATTTTTTTCCAATTTTATTACTCACGTTTGACTAGTTTATTATAAGTGATATATATTTTCGTACTCGCCTTTTAAAGCCCTTTCATTTGATACCCAACTCGCGGGTACTGTAAAAAATTTTTTTAGCCCGCACTTTAAAGAGAATAAAATTCTTAAAAAATTAATAAATTACTCTCAAAATCGTGCCAAAGAAATATACATACATACATACATACACCCGAAAATATAACCCTCCTTCTGGTGCAGTCAGGTAAAAAAAATCATCACCACTTTGCGTGTAGCGGAAAGACCTTAAAATGATTTTCTTTAATTTCGTCAGAATCGCTGTAAGGAAGGCGAAATTAACGGACGAACATATCAAAACTATAAAGATTCCGTATTTGTCGTTTATATCCAAACAATGAAAGATTTTTGTATAACCAAATAAGTGTCATAAAAATACGACGGTTGTTAAAAATCTTGGAAGCTTATAGATTGTGTCGTACTTAAAAAGTTTCTTACTTTATTATACAGCGAGGTTAAGTTACTAAAGTTATTTTACTTTTGAACTGCTATATTCCGACAAAAGTCTTCAACGATGATTGAGATGTGTCCCAGAAGATATTCCCTCAAAAGCTTACGAAATAAGTATAACTTTTTTCTTTGTTATGACTTAAGAGACTTTATATTAACTAAACGCTTTTTGTTTTTGTAAAGTTTGCGGCTTTACGCACCTACGATTGTTAAACTAAAATAACGTATTTTCAAGGTAGTTTTTTTAACAACGGCACCTTTGTATTTCGATCTGTCCGTCTGTATGACACAGTATTATAGGTACACTTAGCATCGGCCATCTTAGCATCGATTATCATAATAGTCTACGGGATCTTATGAGTACCGCCACACATTTTTGTATTAATTTTTGAATTGAGGGATGAATTTTATTTTGCGCACCCCATTTTGTAAGGATTTTTCGGATGGGTCTTTTAAAACGCATTTGGGGTTCCCAAGTATCTTTTTTCTCAGGTGTAACCCTAGCAAGTTATTAGCTTCAAAAGTTACTAAAAATTAGAAAAAAAATTATATATTTTAATGAATGCTTCCAATAATAAAAGAGATTCTTGATCTACGGAACCCTAAGTCAATACGTGCACGATACGCACTTGGCCGGTTTTTTTAAAGATCTCTGTTATTAAAAAAATAGAAGTTTACTGTCCGCAAGTAAAATCAACCTAATGTCAAGGATTTCATCTCATTTTGTAATCCAACCTCGGTGTTTCTCATCATAACTTGTAGTGATCCCGGCGATTTAAATTAATTGTCGCATCCATAAGAGATAGCTGTGTGAGTATGACAGACAGGTGTGTGGACAAAAAGCTCGCGCTTGAATTGGTAAGAAGGTATAATGGTGGTACGAAGTTTAGATAATTGGACAAATTGTTTAGATACCTGGCCATTGAATAAAGCCGATAAAACTGCTGTTCTCTGTACGAACCCGTGTGTAATAGAAGCTTTCAGCCATTTAATAAATACAGGCCGCGCTCGTGGCTACAAACACAACAAAATCAAATGACGTGTGTATACGCGCAAATGTGTGCGTGTTTTATGCGAGAGGTAACACGATGGTAACAGAGAGGTCGACCCTAGAGAGCGGCGGAAAATGGATATAATACATTGAACGTGCTATTGCTCTTATACTGTGACATGGGTCATACATGAAACATACATGAAACTCTAGAGCGATTAATTGTAAAGTGTATAATGGGATTAATTGTACTTTACTTGTATTGTTTTATCGTATTTAAGGGTCGTTTGTTAGTTTATAATATGGCGTAGGGAGATTGTCAAAGCCGTGATATTATAATCTGGATATTAAACTCGGTCAAATATGAGTCGGGCTCGCGCACCGGTAGGTTTCGTACCACTATACAATTTACAAACACAAACACATCCAATGACTGACCAAGACCGACGTTGCTTAACTTTGTATATTGTTTCCAATTAACAAAAGTTTGCTGGGCCAGGAGTATGTTTCTCTTTATAATCTAGGCTATTTTCGTTAGATGACGCTTATTTGGGAACAATGGGGGGTGTATCTCAGAATCAATAGTAATCATAGTAAATTATAATAATAAAACGAAAAATCTAATAATAATAATAAAGGGTGTCTCGTAACCTAATTGAATTATTTTTTAACAAAACAGATACCTATTGCAGTTGAATTTTGTGAGTATTTTATTTTCAACTTAATTATGGGCGTGGAGGGTACTTGTGGAACACAACATTCGACAAATGCCCGCCTCGGCTTTGCCGGCAAACGTTCACCCTTTTTATAAAATTACCGATGACATTTTGACATAATTGTGGTTGAATTTCGTCAATAACCCGACGAATTTCGGTTTTGAGCTGAGGAATTGTCTGTGGAGTATTTGCATACACTTTTCCATTTAGAAAACCCTAGAGAAAAAAGTCCAGAGGTATCAGATCACAGGATTTTGGTGGCCAGTTTATTTCTCCTCGCCGCAAGAAAACTCGTCTTGGAAGCTTTGTCTGCATTGTTTTAGCCGCAGTATGGCATGGTGCACCATCCTGTTGATACCAAATGCCTTCAACATCAACTTCATTTATCGCAGACCACAAAAAGTCCGTCAACTGACTGTAACTGCATTTCCGTTAACGTTTTTAAAAAATACGGACCAATAATTCCACCAGTCCAAAATCTACACCAAACGGTTACAAGGAGAGAGTCGATAGGTTGTTGATGGATCCTCTAATGGGTTTTCAGTCCAAATATAACAGTTCGGTTTTTACGTACCCATCAAGTTGGAAGTGCGCCTCATCACTAAAGATGTTTTTTTTGACAAATTAACATCGACTTGTTAATGCTCCAGCATTCAATTGATGAATATTCGGAGCTGCACATGTGCATGGTCTGCTGGCTTCAGATGTTGTGTTAATTAAATCTTGTAAATATCTTTAGTCAAAACTCGTTGTAAAGAGCTTCTGGACATGTTTAATTGTTGACAACGATGATGAATCGGGGGGGATGGAAGTTCGAGTACACTTTGTCTAACTGCTGCAATGTTTCCAAGCGACCTACCCGTACAAGGACGACCACCTGCTTTGATGTCCTGAAAAGAGCCAACAGTTTCACGATACGCGATATCTTTGGCCCGTTTCTGTAAAGTTCTTACCATTTCGATAGTGGATTTTTACAATTTCTTAGCATTCCTTGATTGAAAACCGCTGCATAACTTAACCTCAAACTTTTCTTATGACAACAACAAAATATTCGCATTCAATTTTCATTCATTCGAAAATTCTAAAATTATATGAGTCAAAATTGGAGTTGGTTTTGAGACATCCTTTATAATAATATTTTGAGGTGAAGGAAAGGACAAAGCTACTTAGCATAGTATATTATATTCTCTTTGCTACTTAGAAAGAACGTTATGTGTGAGTCGGAGTAGTGCAGTTAGTATAACTAAAATTATAGAAAACTTTTTTACTACAGTCAAAAAGTTCTACCACTAATGTAGCCAGCCCTTTTGCCGTTTCAGATCCTTGCTTAAAAAATGAAAAAACAAATGCAAAAAGCGAAAAAACACAAATAGAAAATAAATGAAGCAACTTGTCATTCCGAGGCAAATTGGCGGAAATATAAGGAAAAGAGATATAAAAAGTAAAAGAAAGGGTCAGTGTAGCAAAAAGGTTTAGATTTGTTAGCTTATTGTTTTCTGCCTCATTGACTATGAACTACGCGGATATCTGCGACTTTGCTTGCGTAGTTTTGTATTATTTTGTCGTAAAAAAAATTGTTAGTCATCTCAGTTTCAAAAATTGTAGTTCGTATTTTTTGTACTGTGCATTATCAAAACTTTATGTCATACAATAATGAACCTACACTTTGCACTATAAATTTCTATATCATACAATATTGGACCAACACTACGCTATTGAAACTCTATGTCGTAGAGTAAAGGACCTACTGGTACATTATCAAAACTCTATGTTATACAATAAAGTACCTACACTATGCATTATCAATTTCTATATCATACAATAATGGAGCTACACTGTGCACTATCAAAACTCTATGTCATACAATAATAAACCTACACTGTGCACTATCAATTTCTATATTATACAATATTGGACCTACACTGTGCACTATTGAAACTCTATTTTGTAGAATAAAGGACCTACTGGTACACTATCGAAACTTTATGTTATACAATAATGAACCTACACTGTGCACTATCAATTCCTATATCATACAATAATGGGACTACAATGTGCACTATTAAAACTCTATACAATAAAGGACCTACCGTTACACTATCAAAATTCTATGTCATACAGCAAAGGGCCTACCTATGTGCTATGAAAACTCTGTCATACAATAATGGGCCTACACAGTCATTCAAAAGTATACATTTTGTTTGCATACTTTTGAATGACTGTGTAGGCCAAAACCTCTTTAATTAGCTGACCGTTTAAATTATAGCCAAATCCTTATTTTTAGAATTTATTCCTTTTAAAACCACTCAATACTCAATGTAGTAGAAAATATTTTATATCTTTATTCTGTAAATACCCTTTCATTCATTTTTCAACTAAGAAAAATAAATAACGGATTGGTCTGACAGGAAAAATAATTCATGTTGGGTTGCGGGTTTGAGAAAAAACGATTTTTCAATAGAAAACATTAAATAAATGCCAATCTTCTTACAACTTTTCAACAGCTGCTTATTATCTACTTATGTCAGTTAGAATAACTTAATATAAAAAGTAAGTATATATGGCAAAGGGATTTTTTTTCCATACATTCATAGGAAAGATAAGCGCCATCTTATATTACTTTCGAAATTACGTGAAACATGCCGTACACATGCCTAATAATTTTTAACCCCACGAGAACAAAAACGTCTAGTTTAAGGAGCTGTTGGCCAGTTTTCTGATACGAAGTAATTTATACAAGTATGTTTGTCGGTCAAAGGAAAGCCCCGAGAGCGATAACCCAAGCCGAGGCTCCCCCCGCGGGGAGCTCTTGAGCGTCGGGCGCTATATGGGCTGAGACTCCTTCAGAGTCTGGCTGCAACAGCCAACAGCATAGTCAGTCAGAAAAAAAAAAGTTCGTACTGAGGGTTTCGTTTGTTATCAAATTAGATCGATCTAATAAAGAAATAAAATGGCGGAAATGGTATATGTGTGTATGGTACAATGTAAAAGTTAGTTTTCAACCCTGATTCCTTTTGCTTTCTTACTTGACTGCTCACCCCGAGGAATTTTTTGCTATAGCCTACACCTGCAAATATAATACACTCATACACTGAAAACACATAAACTACCGCTAGACCATATAATAATACTCTCTATCTATTGAAACAACTCGCACATCACTATGTGAAGTGGTAGTCCTAATGCAGAAATCTTAACAGCTTAACGATTTCATCCTATTCAGATGAATGGTATAAAAACGCATAAGAGACAAACAAACTAGCATAATACTTAGATATAACCAAACGCCGCATCCCCGCCCCCGTTACATTAGGTTAGCAATATGGAATTTCTACTCTGAGAACTCTTTGATTATAGTAAGAAGGAAGTTTGCTCTATGGCTCTAACAAGCTATAGCTGTAATTCTATCCCGTCAGTAAAAAGTAGTTCGTCCACGTATAGCCCCGTCAGTAAAAAGTAGTTCGTCCAAGTAGAATCCCGTCAGTAAAAAGTAGTTCGTCCAAGTAGAATCCCGTCAGTAAAAAGTACTTAGTTCAAGTTGAATCCCGTCAGTAAAAGTAGTTCGTCCACGTAGAATCCCGTCAGTAAAAAGTCAACAGTTCTATCCACTAATGTAGTCTGCCCATTGCCATTTCAGATCCTTGCTTAGAAAATGAAAAAAAATATGCAAAAAGTGAAAAATCCCAAATAGAAAATAATTAAAGCAATTAGTCTTTCCGATGCAAATTGGCGGATAAATTAGGTTCTCTCTGCATCTGGTTCCGACATGTTGATGATTTAATCAGCAGTGTAGGTTATAACCATCAACTTATTCTAAATATTTTTTCATTAAAAAGTATGGATGATTTTTACTGACATGAATCGACTTCATCTTCTTATGTCTATTTAATTATCTCTTTGCCACATTTTTGTTCAATTGACATTGACATTTTGGCGACATAAAGAAATGATAAACAATCAAAGTAGATAATAAGATCCCACTACTATTGTCAATTGAGTTTATGTTGCATCATCTAAATCCAGTTACTATCAACATACTGTCATCATTTATCATCAGTAACAACATAAAACTATAGGTATATTTTTGATATTTAAAATTGACTATGTATGATTCATAAAAATAGTAGTAGTATAGTGTAGACCATAAAGCAAATTATTTTTCCTTATTTTCAGGTAATCCAACAGCAGCTTAAGATTTAGTACTGACTTGACGAAACACTGATGGTGGCTATGTGTTCCTAAACGAATACCATTAAATAAAACAATCAATCAATCACTTTCGCATTAATAATATTATTTTCTATTTGTGTTATTTCATTTTATAAGCAAGGATTTGAAATGGCAATGGCCTGGCTACCTAAGTGGCAGTACCGTTGACTATTTGTGGAGAAGTAATATTAATTGGAGATTGTGAGCATAACCTTGGGAGTGATGGGATGCCAGGTATCATGTCAAAGCCGCCGGGCTTATTTTAAAACTTTCATTCCAGCGACTTAGGCCGCATGTCTTACCTAGCGGCATGCTGGCGGCTCGCTTCTCAATTCGCTCAGTTGCCCGCCGCCTTTAGACCGATCGCACATTACGGGAAATTTAGATAGAAAAATTCTCGCGCGCACAGGACGCGCACTCCGTGCATATTTCGCAGCTCTCTGGGTAAATTAGGCAGTTAATTGGACGCCTAGGCAGTTCGTTAAGTATGGGAAAGAAATTATTATATAACTGAACAGATTATTATATGAAACTTGGCTGGAACGCTCCGCTCGCTTTGCTCGCTCCGCATCTGAACCTAACCCAACATACATGACTTATTCAGTTTTATACCTGTTCCTTTCTTTTCTACACTTGACGATCTGCCTATGCGCCTAATTAACTGACTAATTTAACCAGATGGCTGCGACACATACATTTTGTACTAGACCCCTACCACTGTAAGAAAATTTCTCGTGACAAAATGTATGCACAGAGTCCCAAAAATCCCAAAAAAGTTTTCATTAAGTTGTAATCTTATTTGAGATCATTTGTATGAAAAACTAAAATTCTGTATAACTTTTAAACTATACAATTAAATTAAAAACTGTCACGCTGCAGACCTATAGATATATATGTATTCCTAGAACACTTGTTTATAATTGTATGGTATTTGAATGGCAATTGTCAAAAATGAGTGGGAAATTCGTTTGTATGAAACACGCTGCGAGGCGACGCGAATCGTATCCTCTTAAGTACTAAGTTTTGTCCTCGGGTCCGTACGCCTACGATAAATAGCTCATGGTTTAAATATCGTTTTTATACCTATTCAACTTGTATCACGCACGATATTATGATCCTACACAAAACAACCTTTGTACATAGGCAGTACAAAATTTTACAAAGCTTTTTCAAATTTTTAATTAAGTACCTATTTACTGACACAGAAAAAATATGAGTTTTGCCTTTCAACATTTTTAAGTAGGACAAAAAAGTTAGGTTTTTTTTTTTATTGCGATTAAGAAAATGCAATGCTCGATTTTGTATTACATTTTTAGGGTTCCGTAGCCAAATGGCAAAAACGGAACCCTTATGGATTCGTCATGTCTGTCTGTCTTTCTGTCCGTCCGCATGTCACAGCCACTTTTTTCCGAAACTATAAGAACTATACTGTTGAAACTTGGTAAGTAGATGTATTCTGTAAGCCGCATTAAGATTTTCGCACAAAAAGAGAAAAAAAACAATAAATTTTGAGGGTTCCCCATACTTAGAACTGAAACTCAAAATTTTTTTTTTCATCAAACCCATACGTGTGGGGTATCTATGGATAGGTCTTCGAAAATGATATTGAGGTTTATAATATCATTTTTTTTTAAACTGAATAGTTTGCGCGAGAAATGGTAAAATGTGTCCCCCCCCCCCTGTAACTTCTAAAATAAGAGAATGATAAAACTAAAAAAAATATATGATGTCCATTACCATGCAAACTACCACCGAAAATTGGTTTGAACGAGATCTACTAAGTAGTTTTTTTGAATACGTCATAAATCGTAAACCTTGTTTAGCTATCACAAGCCTATATGGGCTCGCATATAGTTACATGTAAATCCCATCTTTTAGGTACCTAATTATAATGTTTACATATCAATAACATACACCGTTACGCGTCCTAGGGACCACAGTGGTCTCTAAGCGTTTTGTGTCGCGGGGGATTTTTTTCAGGACGACTTTTATCAGAAAGGCTAATTGTAAGTATTCAAAAGTGAAGCCAATGGCCTGTCCTACGTTCTAGTATTTTTGGGTGGACAATATTTTGTGCGTTTAATGTTTTTTTATCAGAAATTGTTTTAGTAATTTGATCCGGCCGCCATTAATATTGCGCCATTTTGAGTTGGATTTTGGATTTTATTAACAGTAGCATAGTGTTCATTTTGACCCCTGGTAATGTGCTATATATAAAAAAACTATGCCTTTTTTTAGTAAATAAATTTATTATTACTTATTATATTTATCATGAACTTATTCTTATTACTTTTTTTTTATACTGTATATATTAGGGAACATACATTAAAATAAATAAAGAGAAATAAACATAATAAAGTTAGGTGTATGTCCGTTTGTACGCGGCAAGGGCGGATAATTTCCTTAGTATGGGGACGCTTGACGGGTTAAAACATTAAAACATCGATCAAAGTTACAACGAACTACAAGAACTTTTATATTATGTTACTTGTTGCTACGTCTCCATGGGCGACTCCGAATCGCACTTGGCCGCTTTTTTAATTACTAACTTCCATCGTAACCTTCTTCGCTCGCTAGTCGACGAGTAGACACGTGCAATTCCACTGGCTTGTAACAGCCCAATGATATTATATTCTCTTTGCCAATGATCACAATATACAAATGTACTCTGTGCCAATAATTTTGCGACGAGGCATGCGGGTCGAAAAATTTACCTACCTACTATCTGCTGACTGAACTACACAAAAACTAAACCTTTCTTAACCCTCGAGTAGTCGCGCCTGTCGCCTGTTTTACCGCCCATACTTAACATCAGTTTTCGTATAAAATAAAAGATAAATATATTTGAAATTATCTTAATAGGATTAAATATAGCATTAACTATTTGAAAAAGTTACATTTATTATAATTTAACACTCAATACTAGAAAAAAAATGTTTTGGAAAATGTTAGGTTTTTTTTTTATTTCAACACAATCTTTGCTTAAACTTAAAAAAAAAACTTAATAAAAAAAGAAAAACTAAACAATATGACAATATTAATTTTCTAATTATCTACAACATGTATTTTAGCAAAACAGTCCTGGCACATGTACATACAATGTTCGTTGCACAGTTACACATATATTGCACCCTTTTTTGGTCCTGGTATTTTTGCTTAGACGCATGTGAATTCTCTATTTGAGGGCCTGCTTTGATGTTCAGATGGTAAAAATCGGGAAATTTGTTATGTAATAACGCATTATTTGCTACGGTGTTTTTATAAACATGATAATAATCCTTATCCGAATAAATTATTCATCACAAGTGTTTAATTTAAAATTGCCCTTTACATCATTCGATTTTAATGAATATCTTAGGACATATCGCAGTTTTAAATTAACATCGCAACAAAATAATGATCCAGTACTGCATGCGCATTTATGATGTGCAAGCGCCACGGACAGTCATGAGGGGAAAGGGCGGTTCGTATAATTTAAAAATATTTTCATCTTCTACGTTAACAAAGTCGCCGGTTCAAGTTGAGGTTAGCCCAAAGTAACTATTGACTACTGACTGACTGACTGCTCTGAGATTTAGCGCACATATAGCTATTATGATGTAGGCTTGCGCTAAGAAAGGATTTTCCAAAACTCACCCCCTTAACGGGGGTTAAAAGTTTGTATGATGCTCGCGAGGTTAATCCATTAGGTTATTAGTTATAAGTAGTTAATTATTTATTATTTTAAAGAAAGAGAGAGAGGGAGAGAGAGAGAAAGGTGGAGAGAGAGTGTGAGTAGGTTCTTTTCTATAATTGAGGTGTTGCCGTAAGAATCCTACGCCGATAACCAAATTTAGGGCGGTTACTAGTTGATTATAATTTTCTTTATATATTGATACAAAAATAAAATATTAATATTATCTGTACAATTTTTACATTAGAAGTACACAAAACGCAATGAAAACTAATAATATTTGAATTACAGAAATAACCAGATACACAAATTTTACTAAGGTACGTGAGTAGTCGCGCAGTGAGCAATTTGCCGACAAACGTGACACAGCGACAGAAACCTTTGCCTCCTGCAGTCCCATGTGCTTTGAGGTTCTCCAAATTACTAAAACAAAGAGGTGAGGAACGAAGGGCCAGCTACTAGGACGCTTGACCTTGAAAAATCTACTGTGTTCAAGAAATCATAGTTTTTTCGCCACGAGCGGAAAAATGCTCATAGCGCGAGCAGGGTTAATTTTTCTTTTCTTTTTTTTTTTTATTTTTATACTACTAAGGTGGCAAACAAGCATACGGTCCACCTGATTGTAAGCGGTCACCGTAGCCTATTGACGTTTGTAACACCAGGGGCATCACTCGCGCGTTACCGACCCTTCAGAAATCCAAAAACTTCTGTTTTGAAGAACCCCATACTGTAGTCCTTAGAGAAAACCTTGGCAGGGAGCTTCTACGTCGTAATAAACTACGTACGTAATATAACTACGTATAACTAATGTTTCTATCCATTCTACAATTAGATTCACTAATATCCAAAGTTATTAGCAAACAACATATCTTTAATCGAACTTGACTTTATTTCTAATATTCGCTCGAAACTTAATTTGAAAGCTAACTTAGACTTCAAAAGCGCCGCCCTGGGGATATAACGAAATAATTTATACTTTGTTTTCACATTCCTTCTTAACTTGTCTATCCTTGAGACTTTTGGTATTTATTAGTCTTTAAACTTGTACAAAGTGTTGAATAACTGTTAGTATAACTCAACCAGTCAAGTGTGAGACGGCCCAAGCAGCGAGGGTCGAAAACTGAAGTATGTTTTTTTTTTTACAGTGGGGACACACTGGTGCTAGACTCATAGGTCTTCAAAAATTTATAACAGATTCATAAATAATTTTAAGAAAACGTTTTTTACAAAATGTGCACTTGGGTTTTGATGGGTTGTCCAAATTATTTAATTACAGCTTTGGATCGCGCCTAAACCAATATTTTATTGAACAGGGTCTAAAAGAGGAGTAGAATTATTAGACTGGCAACACCGAAAGACTAGTTGCGCAACTACTTTAAATAAAAACCTGGCCAAGTGCTTCTCGGGCCGCGTGTTGAGTAGAGTTTCGCAGATGCCCGTCACAAGTACCTACATTTTCTAAGTCGGTCGACTATATATTGCTGTCGTGAATTTTCTCACATATCCAAAAACAATTTGACGGAGGTAAACGCATCGTAACAGAGAAATATACTGTGTGACAGGTGTCAAAATATTGTGTGAGAGGTGTCAATATACTGTGTGACAGGTGTCAATGTTTCTTAACGTGAAACTCGAGTGAACTCTGAAAGCGCGCACTGAACCATTAAGGAACTAAGATGTGAGAATTAATACCCTGTCAATGACGAACGGTGCGATGGTAGAAAGCAGCCATGGGCATCATTTCGAACAATTCCCCAGAACACATTCCATTACTAAGAGAAGTAACTGTAGATGAATAATGCTAAGCGAAAACTATAAGTTACTAACAAAATGTACATGTTTGTGTACTTTGCAATATGGTCACCTTACCTCATACAACAGTAAAATCTTAACCGGAGCATTTCTAAAGGTGAATTAAATGTCCTTACCTGAAAGAAAAAATATATAATCAATACAAAAATCTTCAAATCTTGCGGAATAAACAAGTTAAAATTTAGTGGTACACATAGAATTCACGTCAGTGAAGTGTATTGTTTTCACGTCACATAGGAATCAGTAACATAAAAAAATTCCAAATATGAAGGTCACTTTTGGCGGGTAAAATAGATAATAAAAAAAAGTTTATGCAATTTGTGCCGTGTAACATGTGAATTCAAAGGGCTGGTTTTTTGGAACAAATTTTTTCTTATTTTTAAATAAATACTTTCGACGTTATTTAAGAAAATATATAAAAAATTACCATTTACACTCAATAATCAAAAAAAATACCTCATATAATTAATCGATGCCTCTCATTGAGTATGTAAGGTACTTTTTGGATTATTTACCCCCCGTCCTCCTTGGTAAGATTTGGTCAGATGTTGTCAACCCCCGTATCCCTCACGTGAGAATCGCCCAATAAATTTAAAGCAAATTACACTGCGTATTAGTAACTACAAAATACTAACGATAAGACATCAATGTACTGATACTAATAATAATGATTCAAGAATAGGAAAAACATTAAATACTTCGTTACGGTGCACTCATAGACTGCAAACTTTGTAATCTGTCTTATGGACTGCGCAATAGGCTTAGGAAATTGTTTACACTTTAGAGACAAAGTTAACCTGTGGTAACTTTTCTCATAGACGACACTTTTGCGACCATATCACGAAATAACATATTAAATCACTTAATATTGGGCGTATGTACGAATTAAAAAAAAAACAGTCTTTGTTTGATTAATGTTATACGGGACCCTCGGTAGTCCAACTCGCACTTGATCGGTTATTCGGTTTATGTCGTTGCTCTCTCAAAAAAACCATGAGTGAACCGGGTTCGTATTTAACGTGGGAATTAAAGAAGAATAGATTGTAAACACTACCTCAACCTTATCAAGGTCAAGCAGTCGTCAAGGTTTTAGGTCAAGGTCGCTAAAAGGCCTTCGTTGGTCGAGGGTCGAGGCGTGATGAAAATATTTATTTACTTTGCTTGCCATGGTTCTGGGTTTACAAAAGGCCTGTCAAATAATTATGTTTGATTTCACACCTGGAATATAAGTTGATCCTACTAATATTATAAATGTGAAAGTATGTATGGATGGATTGATGGATGTTTGTGCCTCAATCACGCTTCAACCACTAAACGGATCAGGATGAAACTTGCTACACATATAGGTTAGGTCCTGAAATAGGACATAGGCTACTTTTTATCCTGAAAAATTCAAAAGTTCCCGTGGAAATAACTATAACCGACCTTAAACGAGCTATCTAAAGCTTTAGCTTGCTATAATAAAGATTTTAGGGCGTGTAGAGCAATTACTATTACATATATACATTTTACATGAAAATGTTATTGGTGGGATATCAATGACTAAAGTATTTATTTTGTGCCCATACGTAACGTTAAAGCGGATGAACTAAGCAACTACTGCCACCGTCTGTCACCAAGCTTTATCTCATTTTTAGATTAAAACTCAAGTGGCTCCCAATTCGCCTTTGCCGTAATGCTCATTTTCTGTTTCTTCTCTACAACGTACTGTTCAATCCGTCCACTCCGTTATACTTGAAAGAACGTTTCAATAGCAGTTTCATTCGTAAGCAGTTGCTACCAGCGCATCTCCGCACTAAACTTAAAACCAAGAGGGACCTCCGAAAACTCTGGTGCGACAGCCGTTGCCCAGTGGTGAAGAGGGACCTCAATAAGATTAGCGCGGAACTATCCTCTGAAATCGCTAACTTTAGGCAAACCGCATGGGACCAGGTTATATTTAAAGCCAGCGAGAACGACACGGCTCTCTATCGCCTGGCCCGTCAAATTACTCAAACACCTAAACACCTGCCCCTATCTGTCCACTCATTGACCCCGCTGGTATTCGTCATTACCACGCAGCGGAACGCGCGGCACTTTTTGCGGACCACTTTGAGGACCAATTCAGGCCGAACCCCATTATCGACCCCAACCACACGTTAGGAGTTACAGAACGCGTAGAGCAGTTTCTCGCGGCCCCAGCCCCGCCACTCAGAGGTGATTATTTTATCTCGCCTAAAGAGGTTAGGAAGGAGGCCTCTAAGCTTAACAAGCGCAAATCACCCGGTCCCGACGAGATTCCAAACACAGCGATCATCATGCTGCCTAGGAAGGGTCTGGTGGCACTCACCCGTATCTTTAATGGGATACTGCGCACTGGACATTTCCCATCCTCATGGAAGATTGGCAAAATCATTGTTCTCCCGAAACCAGGGAAAGATCGTCATCGCCCAGAACATTACCGACCGATTACACTGCTGTCCAATTTAGCCAAGTTGTTCGAACGCCTACTATTACTTAGGATATCCCGCATATCCAGCTTAGGCCTGAACAATTTGGTTTCAGAGACAGCCACAGTACCACTCTTCAGCTTGTACGAGTGCTCCATCACATGGCCTTCGAGCTAAACAAGGGCAGGCGCACAGTCGGAGTCTTTCTCGATATGGAGAAGGCTTTCGATCGAGTTTGGCACGAGGGCTTATTACACAAGCTGTTAGAGACGGACATCCCACCGATGCTCGGGCGAGTAATAGCCTCGTTTCTGGACAAACGAAGCTTCTATGTCTCGGTCGAGAACAACCAGTCAGCATGTAAACCCATTAGAGCAGGGGTACCTCAAGGCAGCTGTCTATCGCCACTGCTCTATGCGTTATTCACCAACGACATCCCCACTCTCAGTGACTCCGGTCTAGCTGAAGGTGTTGAAGACGTCATCCTAGCCCTTTACGCGGACGACAGCGCCTATATGTCCTCCTCCCGCAAAGCTAGCTTAGCAGCCAAAAAAATGCAGCGACTATTGGACACTTTGCCTGGCTGGCTGGACAAGTGGAGAATAGCCGTTAATGCCAGCAAGACAGCAGCAATACTGACCGGCCTGCAAAAGTTTCTCCCACCGAAACTTGTGTTTCGAGGTCAAGTCATTGAGTGGCAACCCAGCGTAAAGTACCTAGGTTGTATTATAGACCGCCCCTTGCGCATGCGCAAAATGCTAGACCATGTGTCAGCAGGCGCGGTCGCGTCACGGGCGTGCCTTAGACCGGTACTTTCCTCTGACTTGCCACTCAAAACCAAAATTCGCCTGTACAAGTTGTACATACGGTCGAGACTGACCTATGCAGCCCCTGCTTGGTACGGTCTTCTATCTTCTACCAACAAACGTAAGCTCCAGGTTGTCCAAAATAAGTCGCTGAGATTAATCACCGGCGCGGGACGCTACGTCCGCAACTCCACCATCGCTAGAGACACCAAAACCGAGCCACTCGCAGAGTTCATATCTGGTTTGTCGAAACGATTATTCACCCGCGCGGACAACAGTCACCATACACACCTTAGGGGTATAGCACCCCTACACGCCCGCCCGCCGGAAGGCAGGGCTCTCCCCCGAGAGCTTATTCCTGTGGGTGAATAAGTTTACTTATTCATCCTCCTACCTCCTTACCCTCCTCCCTTCATTCCATTCCATTCTTATTGCCCTTCTCGCCTCTATTTTATTTTTGCTTTTATTTCTGTTTTTATTTTCGCTTTTATTTTTATTTTATTTTTATTTTTATTTTCGTTTTTGTTTTGTTTTTGCTTCATTTTTATTTTATTTTAATTTCGCTCTTTTGTTTTGCTTTATTTTTACTTTTGTTTTATTTTGCTTCTATTTTTTGTTTTCTTTTCTGGCGTCTACTCTCGTATTTTATTTTTTCTATTTTCTATATCGCTTATGGCGATAATATATTAGCCACAAAGGGGCCTGAAAAGTAGGCCGCCTTTTTAAATTTCACCGGGGGTGTTTAGCACCCCTGAGCTTCTGCCCGGGTCATGGTGGGAGGTAAATTCCCCTCCCCCGACACCCGCACCTCATCACCCAGCAGGGTGAAAGAGAAGATACCCCGTTGACGTTTCAATTTTATAGGGTCTACAGCTCGTCGCACCACTACAAACATGATGCTGAAAACTCCAACACATTATTCACAAGCATATAATACCTCGTTCACTGTCACAGCCATAAGGCTATGGAATAGACCCTTTAATGTAAAAAAGCATAAACTTTAAGAATATTTAAAAATCTCGTAATCACACATTACTTAAAAATTTAAGCTGTGTCATCAACACTGTTTATTTATCTAGATTATTTAAGATGTATGTAGTTTGTGTATTTAAATAAGTTTATTTTATGTTATGTATTTGATATATATATATATATATATATATATATATATATATATATATATATATTATTATTAATGGTACGGAAACCTTCGTGCTCAAGTCCGACTCGCACTTGGCCGAACTTTGTCTTAGTGTGACCTAAATAAAAGCATTTAAAATGGAACTTTTCGCTGGATTCCAAAAGATGGCAGTTCTGTTCAATTAATATTGAAAATTAAGCTTACAGTCGGCTTAAAGTGGCCGTTTATAGCACAAATGTGTTTTTGCCTACAACTTAGATCTAATGTACTTATTGTACAAACAATACAAAACGTTTAAAAAGCATTTAGATATTCCTACGAAAAGAAAATCGTGGCAAAAAGAAGCAGGATGGGCAAAATCATTGAAAAAAAATTGCCCAAGTGCAAGTTCCGTACCATTATCTATAAATACGGGAATAAAATCACGTTTGGTGTATGGGATCCCTTTAAATATTTATTTTATTCTGTTTTTTAGTATTTGTTGTTATAGCGGCAACAGAAATACATCTACTGTGGAAATTTCAACTGTCTAACTATCACAGTTCATGAGATACAGCCTAGTGACAGGTTGACAGACAGACGTAGTCAGCGTAGTCTCAATAATAGGGTCCCGTTTTTAACTTTTTGGGTACGGAACGAATATTAAATATTTTTTATTAACTAATTTGTCATAAAGGCCCCAGTCCGGTTATAAAATTTAGTATACTTAAGACTCGTAATCTTATACAGCCCCCTTAATAAAGTTACGATACTTACCTCATGGGCCTAATAACTTTTGATTAATTTCATGATAAAAGGTCAATCACAAGGCCAATGGCATCACCTACCCGCGTAAAAGATGTTAGGGCAACTCAGGGTAACGTCGCAAGACCTTGATCAACTGGACGAGGGCGAGTCTGATGTGACTTAGTGACCCATATAGGGCGGTACTTCTGAGCCACGTTGAAATTTAATAATAAAACCTCATTTTAGCACCAACTACCCGCTCCGCTTCAGCGCATCTGATAATTTCAGCGGCGCTATAATTGTCCAAAAGAAGCGCGTTTCGTGTCATTTTTTGACAGTTCCGTGTGTGTATATGTTTGAGTATTTTATTTATAATGCAAAAATAAACTTTTCTCTAAAAAGAAAAACAATGTTGTAAGTATTTTTCTCAAAGGATTCACTTTCACATTTGACAGCTGTCAAAAAGTAGCGCAAAATATCCACCTCCCGACATGTGTTTTTGGTAGCAACATCTCGTAGCAAAACCGCTCAGAAGAGACGCTAAAAGGAGTTTTGGCGCGAATCTTAAGAAGGAGTGGTGTTTTTTTGTGTTTAATAATTCATTTAGCGAGTTCCGATGTATATATTTTAGCAATGTTTTACGAAAGCGTGTTAAGAATTGTGCACCGAAGGCTCATGAATAGTGAATTATGAAGAAATAAGCAGGACATGACGCGCCATTTCTGAAGGATCTGCACTAAAACTTCCGCCCTATCTTGGGACATGTAAACGAGGACGCGCGATATAGCCGTGATAAAACTTGAATATGGTGCTTCGCCAAATTAAGCACAGGACTATATTTACACATGACTTTGGAGAAATGATATGCAATAATGCGAAATCTGGTCTTCAAATCGAAGAAAGAAGAAGAAGAAGAGCCGCTAAAAGTCATAATTAGATTTTACTATCATTTTGCTACCAAAACCATGAAACGCAACCCGCTAACAATTTCTGCTAAAAAGTAGCCAGATGGAACGCCCTAATAATGTATTAAATTTAAGTGTTCCGTTTGAAATTTTTTTTTAGTGTTGTGTTAATTCTTTTTTTGTAGTTAAACTTATAACACCTGTTTTCAACGGTGGTTAAAAAACAGATTAAGTGACATAAAAATGTCTTAGATTATTATATAAATCAGGGACTGTCATTTAGCATCAGTAATAAAATGATTGGTTTTTGCTGTGTATCTTAAATTGATGTCGTAATTTATAAAAAAAAAAAAAATATACGTGTCATGAAAATCAGCAATGTATACTAAATAAAAAGTTATTTAACTTGGCTCTGTAGAACCTAGTATACATTTTTTATATATAGACTTCAATTAAAGATTAATACCTATTACTCTAAAATATATATAACAAATTATTGTTGAATTTATAAAATTTATGGCTATTTACGAGCAATTTTACCTCAAATAATCTCATTTCATTGTTTTTTTACCGACAACGCACAGGCGCAATACCTACTTAACTAGCCTGTTAGTTTACAAATGTTTAAATAAATAAATAAATAAATTAATAAATAAATAAATAAATAAATAAATAAATAAATAAATAAATAAATAAATAAATAAATAAATAAATAAATAAATAAATAAATAAATAAATAAATAAATAAATAAATAAATAAATAAATAAATAAATAAATAAATAAATAAATAAATAAATAAATAAATAAATAAATAAATAAATAAATAAATAAATAAATAAATAAATAAATAAATAAATAAATAAATAAATAAATAAATAAATAAATAAATAAATAAATAAATAAATAAATAAATAAATAAATAAATAAATAAATAAATAAATAAATAAATAAATAAATAAATAAATAAATAAATAAATAAATAAATAAATAAATAAATAAATAAATAAATAAATAAATAAATAAATAAATAAATAAATAAATAAATAAATAAATAAATAAATAAATAAATAAATAAATAAATAAATAAATAAATAAATAAATAAATAAATAAATAAATAAATAAATAAATAAATAAATAAATAAATAAATAAATAAATAAATAAATAAATAAATAAATAAATAAATAAATAAATAAATAAATAAATAAATAAATAAATAAATAAATAAATAAATAAATAAATAAATAAATAAATAAAAACTTTGCCCCCTTTTTCACCCCCTTCCGGGAATTCCGGAAAATCCTTTCTTATCGGCTGCCTACGTCATACAAAGAACACACCCTTCAAGTTTCAGGTTTCTACGATCAGCGGTTTAGTCTGTACGTTGATCCATCAGTCATTGAGGATAAAGCCTTTTATATGTATAGATAACTTTTTTTCGCAAAACTTTCTGCGTGGCCTGTCATATTGTGGAAATTTGAAAAAAAAACGGAAAAACGGAAGAAAAAGAAAGTAAAATTGAATAATGCAACTCTTCCAATTAAAAAAGGGTGGAAATGATTCAATTCATTTTATATTCAAAGCCGGCAGATTCGAGTGCTCTTAAATTAATGTCAAATCTTCTCAGGTTTAGATTTTTTCAGGTTTTCTTTTTTTTTCGAATCGTATTCATCATTATGAGGCCATGTTTATTTATAACTAGCTTTTGCTCGCTACTCCGTTACTGTGGATATTGCATTAAAACTTATGTTTTCTTTAAGGTGCTTGACCTTGTGAGGCTTGAAAACTCAATTTCAATAATTAAAATTGTTGAAACATTAGTGTTATAGACTAGGCCCATAATTGAAAACTCCATCTCTATAACATGTTAGAGGCAAATCATGTAAACGTTGGGAAACAACGTTTTTAGGGTATGTCGACCCCGCTGAGCACGAATCTACCTGTAGCCAAAGGGAAATTTAGACCGGGAGTCCGGTATCCAAGATGGTGCCCAAACTGCTCTTGTTCGCTTTCTTAAAATAATGGTTGAAACGTCTTTTCAGGGGTTTTCTTGGATGCCAAATGCATTTCAATGCTCAAAATTTACCAACCTTAACCCTGCACTCACTTGGAGTGAGCTTTCTACATGTTCTTCAACGATAAGCGTTGCAAAACACAATGAGAACATTTTATGGCTCTATTATTTCACTGTAGAGGGGAAAACACTCAACAAATGTTCGCTATGTATGGACAAGGCTTATCCAAAACTGGTTAGGAAGATAAACCAGGTCGAAGAAACAAATAATTCCGACGAAGATGCACTTCTCAAGGTTATGATGTCGTTTAACTTGATCAACTTTACAGTTAGCAACTCAAGTGTCAGCAACATTGGCACAAAAGACCGTGCAACCAAAGATATTGAGGCATCGGTTCTCAAAGCTACAGCTTGGCTCAGATCTGGTTCACAACTTTTTTAATCAGCGACTAGTTCTTTAAGATTCATCTGAAAAACCTGCTGAAAGTTTATATGATTATATACCAAAAAACTCTGCTTTTCTCTGACGTTTTTAAAGTTAAGGACACTAAAGATCGGACAAGGTTGTAGAGGTTGACAAGGACGTTCTACGTCGTCTTATTGTAGCTTACTAAGCAGGCAGACAAATCGACTTGCCTTTAATTTTGAAACACGAGCTTCTTCCAGTACCTTTGTCAGAAATAAATGGTACACTCAGATCGTCAGAAAAAGCATCGGTGGTAAAACTTGTGTCTTAAACCGTGGAGTGTCTTAAGACAATTGAAATCGATTGCAACTCTTCACAATTGATAATAGATGGTCAATCTCTAGTTAACAGCATCGGAAAACCAGAAAACACCACTACATTTGGAGAACTTGCTCTGCAATCTTCATCGACAGGATAGTTCACCTTAGAAGACTGTATACCAGGGTTGACATCTTTTTCGACCGGTATTGTCTTAAGTCAATCAAAAGTGGGACTCGCTGAAGATGAATCAAGGGAACCACTCCAGTACGAAAGTACATCAAAGATGCAGCTGTTCCTCTGCTAAAAAAGCTTGGAAGATTTTTCTAGCACTAGGGGAAAATAAGGCTGACCTCGCCCATTTCCTCTCTGAAGCACTTTTTCAGCATAATTTCGGGGCCGTTGAAATCATTGTATCTGGAAGGTTCTCACAAGAAGAGGATGTGCGATTAACCAACCCGAAATCGGACGT
The DNA here is from genome assembly GCA_946406115.1 of Apoda limacodes. Lineage (NCBI taxonomy): Eukaryota > Metazoa > Arthropoda > Insecta > Lepidoptera > Limacodidae > Apoda > Apoda limacodes. The sequence goes on from OX291559.1 coordinate 20,377,090, forward strand.
CAGAGCCCTATCTGCGACGCATGAAGAGGCGTGTCCACTCCAATAATGACAACATCGTCGTGATGGCTAGGGATGCCGATATGTATTTGCTGCTGATCCATCACTTCGACAAAATTACTAGCTCCAAAGTGTAGATCAGGTATGGGTTACAACCGACCCGCAAGCCGGATCCGGACCGCTGTAAGATATGATCCAGCCCGCGAGACATTTTGAAAAAATCAATTAAAAAATATTACATTAGGTACTTATGCTCACGCGAGTGACAGTGAGGCCGCAAACATCAAAAGATTTGATTCACTCTCTGATAATCGCCTCCACTCGGCTTGCTCGATCAAATTCTTTGAGGTTTTGCCGCTTCACGGGCGACACATCAAAAGATTTATTGCTTCTCAATTATTCTAAACTAGTTTATTCCAGATTATTCCTTCATTTTGCCTATATAAGGGGGTGGATGGCCCGAACGTTACTTCAGTTCTATTTGAGCTACCGAGGTGATAACTTGGACAAGCGATATCCTAGCGAACTGCTCGAGCCGTCAACTTGCTTTGTGACTTTGTGTGTATCTTGAGTGGTTACTAACTATAGTTTGTTATCAAGTTTATTGAACGAAAAGTAAACAAAAATTATGTCTGGAAGAAAGAAACGACAAGTAGATACAGAGGGTCGCCAGTTTCAAGAAAAATGGACTAAAGAATTCTTTTTTATCTTGCACAATGGTAAGGTAACAAAGCACTATTTGTTTGCTGTGTAATGAATCCATTTCAGTAATGAAAGAATTCAATATAAAGAGGCATTAATTAACTAAGCATGCTACGCTGCACTCACTGACAAGATAATTAAGAACAGACAGAAGTTTACCGCAAATTTGGAAAAACAGCAACAAATGTTTCATAAACAACTTGATAATGTTGTGAAAGCTAGTTTTATAGTTAGCTCAAAATTAGCAAAGACATTAAAACCATTTGCCGAAGTAGGATTTACCAAGGAGTGTATGTTAGAAGATTGCGGTATTTTGTGTCCTGAAAAGAAAAATGAATTTGAAAAAAATAGTTTACTATTAGAATTAGTTAACTGTTGTTCGACGTTTAGTAATGATGGCTTATGATATAAAAACAACATTGGCTGACTGTATGGCTGGTTTCAAATCATTTTCCAGAGCATTAGACGAGAGCACCGATTTGTCTGACGCAGCTCAACTGTTATTCGAGGTGTTGATAAGGAGTTCACTGTTACTGAAGAATTGCTTACTTTACAGCCGCTAAAAGGAACCACTACACGAGAGGATATTTTATTGAAGTTCAAAAGGTATTCACAAGTTTGGGCTTGCTATGGTCAAAATTAATTGGAGTATGCACTGATAGTGCACCTTCTTACGTAAAGGTTTCATCGGAATTTTGATTGAAAAAGCAACAGAATGAAATGTGTAAAAAGAATATTTGACAGTCCTTCATTGCATTATCCACCAACAGAACTTGTGTTCTAAGTCCATTCGACTTCAGAATGTTATGAATGTGGTAGTAAAAACCATCAACTTCATTCGATCCCGAGGGTTAAGCCATCGTCAGTTCAAGGCGTTTTTGGATAAAATATCAGCTGAATATAACGACGTATCATATTATTGTGAAGTCAGATGGCTGAGCAAAAGAAAAATGTTGAAACGGTTTTACGGGCTTGGAAATGAGATAGCAGACTTTATGAAAATAAAAGATAAACTACTATCTGAATTAAGTGACAGGCTATTTGAATGATTTAAATTTGAAACTTCAAAAAAAAGGACAGTTAGTAAATGATTTGTACAGTCATTTAAAAGCGTTTCAGATCAAACTACGCTTGTGGGAGTCACAGATGCTGTCTGGTAACAGTTACCTTTTCAACACACTCTCTGCGTATGAAAATATTGCTTATGCTCAATATGCTGAAGAACTCAAGTTACTGTCGGTACAATTTTCGAACAGATTTATCGACTTCAAAAACATGGAAGACTGTTTCAGTTTTTTTGCTACTCTTACCAAATGTAATGTACAAAATGCTCCAATACACTTACAAGGAGTTGATCGAGATTCAAAAAAACTCACTCCTGAAATCCAAATTTTAAGACGTAGAGTTGTGCGATTTCTACAAAAAATACCTAGAAAAAAACCATTTTCCGCAGCTTAGAAAATTAGCAAGAACATTGATTTGTGCGTTTGGCAGTACTTATAAATGCGAACAGTTCTTTTCATTGATGAAATTTAAGAAATCAACACATCGTACAAGACTGACTGACGATAATTTGGAAAATTCTTTACGTCTTTGTACCAGTGGAATTAATCCAAATATCGATGGATTAGTTTCCCAAAGTCAAGCTCAAGTGTCTCATTGATTTCGGTGTATTTAACCATCGTAGTTTGTAACAATTGCAAATTTAACGATTTATAATGTTATAATGTTCCATTTTTTTTAATTTCATTTTGTTATTTTAATAAATTATGCTATAATATAATTGACGTATTTTTTCATGTCTAATATCTACTGCAAAAAATATTATCACTACTTTAAAATGCGTAAAACGTATTTGCACGCTAAAGTTGGGCCCTCAACATGTCAAAGGTTGCCCATACCTGGTGAAGATGATGTGTGGTACGGCAAAAGAAGGGAAGTGTATCCCAGTCCAATAGATCTGCAACATTCTTCACAAACTATCAAAAATAGAATATCTTAGCGTTCCACGCAGTTACGGGTTGCAACTCGACACCTCACCTTGCAACGATAACAAAGAAATCAGCGTGGAAAATAAACAGCAACTTCAATCTGTAATTCAGATCAGATTTTTGGAAATAAGTAATTATTTTTACTTTTTTGTGCCTTGCATCTTTTTGAAGCCGATTGCTTTTTCTTATAAAGTTTTTCACATATCGTGTCCGGTAGACGAATGTAAGAGGACCAATAGCTCGTCGGCATTTTCAACTGGAACTGGGACTTTACTTCTCATTTTGATTGATTTTTATAATATACCTCTTTTCACCAACAACTTTAATCCTCCTTGTCAGGTGGTGAGCCTATCAGTCAACATTTTTTTGAAGTGAAAACTTCTTTAGCGGCGTTGTGCACTTTTTTTGGTATGGGTAAAAAATGATAAACTCGCGTCAGGTCACGTGTCCTAATCGTGGAAATTCGTAAGACGGAAACCGTAATGCCACGCCTATTATAATTTTTATTTTTAGTATTCGCGATTATGAGTAGTACAGGGAGGTTGGATATGGAATTTTAATTCTATGACAGATTGCGATGTCAAATATACTACGTCAAAAAAGTTGATAAACAAACATTATTATTTCTTGACAATGTCAAAGACATGTCTTGTGACATATTTGAGTGTTAAGCGCGAATCGTGTGTAAAGGTTTTCACTTCTGCCGGCACTCCCGTAGTGCAACTCGTTTTTTTAGTAAAATTATCACGAGCAGGTTCATTAGTCGTTTATCATCTTTATATAACTCGCAAGTCGTATTCCATCTTTATATATGGCTCATAGGTCGTATTTCATCTTTAAATATAACTCGCAAGTCGTATTCCATCTTTATATATGGCTCATAGGTCGTATTTCATCTTTAAATATAACTCGCAAGTCGTATTCCATCTTTATATATGGCTCATTGGTCGTATTTAATCTTTATATATGACTCATAAGTCGTACATCATAAAAATATATGGCTCACAAGTCGTATATCACCAGCTTTAGAGTAACAAGTTTCGAATAATTATTTTAGTTATACTAGCGCGTTATTTTTATAACTTTCCCGTTACTGTTGTCGCGCTGAAAGTAATTTATAAAAACAAAGGAGAGGGCTAGTTTTATTAGGCCTGTTTTATTTCAGATTAATGTCGACTTCGTAATGGTAGGTACTGTGACACTAATCTAATGAGGGACTGAGTCAACAGCGTTGTTTTAATTAAGACAGTATATTTAATGTGTATTTGCTACAAAATATTTAATTTTGCCTAAGCTATAACTCACTGAAAATATAGCTGAGAGAAATAGGCAATAATTACAAAGTTGTGTGGCGGTGTTTCTTTCTGTACAGATATTTATTCTTTGGTACTGTTTTATCTGAATTAATCAAATGATGGTGAAAATAAAGCTACTACAATACAAACGGACGCGGCCCACACCGCAAGCCAATGGCAGAGAATTCATCCTTGCACCTTATGTAGAATATACATACACAATAGAGGTTACAGGACATCTTCAGGGCATGGAGAACTGAGCAATACTGAGTATATAAGGATTAATCAAGGCTTTCAAAGTGGCGGTAACGAGCGAGTCTGTGATACAAGCCTCTATAGGCTAAAATAACCTTATAGTAGACCCACATAAAAATGTAAACGTCACATTGACATTTGTGACGTCAAACTGTATAGCCATGCTTAAGGTTAGTATTTATTGGTGGTTCTTTATATGTTTGTTTATCTCCATGAATGTTTAAAAAAAAATGTGAAATAATTTGCTATCCATCCCTTTGAAAAACCGCATGAGCCCAAGAGTTATTTATGTATAGACAAACCTTTTGCATACATTTTTTACCTAGTATCCAAGTGTCAATCGATGTCATGTACTCCCCTAGGAGACGACGATTTCTAAAATATTTGTTTATACAAAAAACATGTTAGTTCTATTTACAGAGTTAAATAGTGTAAGAGACAGCGGGGGAAAAAATGTAACTCTTCTCTCCGAAAATCCTTATTACTTACATGAATGGAAAGATTGCGCATCAACAGATAGACCACCTCCTTACATGCCAAAATTATGTGCCCTATTGTTTTTCCATTCCGCTAGTAAGCAGTGTACATTGTCGTAGCTCGTTAATTAAATTGTTTTTTGACTTTAAATTTTCCGTTTCCGTTTCCAATAAAAATGCCTCTCCCGGTTGCTATGAGAAATCAGACTTTTTTCTATACTACATTTGCTAACAAGCATCGTTCACACTTAGATATGGTAAGGTAGGACTTAAATTAACCTGACGAGTATTTTATTCTCCAACTCTTAAACTATGATTTCCAAGAGATGAAATCCAATATCAGAGAGACAACTCAATAGTTCTCCCATTGAGAGTCATTTATGTGTGTAACGGAGAAAACATATTGGGTATTTGAATTAGAGAGATATTTTGATAACCAATACAAAGGTTTTCGTAGGATAACCCATAAACGTAAAAGTATATTGGATAGATTGTACTTTGCTCAGTAAACTTGAATATAATATCTTAATTTTTCAGGCGTACGTTTTTATATTGCAGGACTTTTTATATTGATGGATTTTATTTGAAAGAACTCTACTACTGACAGTTCTCCATATAGAACAGATTTCAACGCTGAAAAGGGTTAATGTCGTAGATTTTTTTCATACAAAATTGATCTTCAAACTTCCGTGAATTTCACTTTTTATTCTGATTTTGCTTGGGGTTTTGGTTTCATGAGATTTTGATAAGCCATTTTTTTTTTACAATACAAGAAATTTCGACAAGTTTGCCTTGTTATAGTTTGCCACCTTAGAATGTTGGATTCTTAACAAGCGTACGCGTTAATAATTTTAAATTTTGTAGTAAAATGCGGAACTATAATTCTTTCGAACTCGGTTAGAAATAGAATTGTAGCTTCAATGCTTGCTTACTAGCATTTTAGAAGAAACAATATAAGTGAGTAGGAATTAAATAGGGGCTTTTAACTCGCTATGAGGTTTCTTAGGCAGCATTGCAAAATACTCCGTTTTTTTTTAAATATTCAGCCTTGTCTACATTTTTCGATTACATTCATGTCGGTCCAATTATGACATTAAACGCGTAGTCAAAAAAATCTGAAAAACACATTTTCTAGCCGATTTACTAGAAGATTACTTTTAATATTAAAAATTACACCGACTTCAAAATCCCGCTAAGAAGTGAATAATAAAACGCAAATGGAACATTGAGGCAAGTGGAATACCAATAAATGCAGTTGGTAAAAAGTGTTGATAAAAATTTTTAATGGCCTCCGACTTCAAGGAAACTAAAAAACTTATGTACTTACTTAGCTCAATATCTCATCTGCGTAAGGTTTATTTTTCTATTTTACTGGGACTTGAAGTCAGTGTCATTTAATTTTTTGTTTTTTGCTAGACTCAAATAAGTATATAATACTTACACACAAATAAGCCTACGTGAAGAAATAAGCATACATTCACAAATATAAACGTACTTAGAAAAAAACGTACGCATCAAACAAAACATCCGTCCGTCCTTCCGTCTGTCACCAGGCTGTATCTCATGACCGTAAGACAGTTAAAATTTTTACAGATGATGTAATTCTGTTGACGCTATAACAACAAATACTAAAAAACAGAATAAAATAATATTTAAGGGGGCCCCCATATAACAAATATGTTTTTGTTCGATATTGATAATGGCAGCAGGTAGACGCTTGACTTATTCACAGAATATTTAGATTTATTTTCATTTTAAAAATAAATAATTAACTTAAAATAAAGCAAATATTTAAGGGGGCTCCCATTCAAAAAACTTGATTTTATGCCGTTTTTATAGATAATGGTAATATCAAGTAGAGGATAATGGAGAACATGTAGATTTATTTTAAATTAAAGTGTTTATGTGACACTAGGATATATTTTTCAAGTGTTTTTGTGACATTAGGATATATTATTCTCACATAGCAAAATATCGAGGCATTATTTACTCTTTTCATGTAACAAAGGCCTACGTCATGTAATAGAAATTATGTTATTCAGGTATACGTTGTCCATCAGGGAATTTAGAAAACTAGTCATAAGGACAAAAATATTCCAAACACAACGTATCGTTCACTTTCAAATAACGAAACACATTCCGCATAATATTATAATTATGATTTGGTCACAACAGTATTTATATCATTTACGAGGTCTGAAAAGTTGTATAATCTGGGCTACTTTTACCACAGCACTCCGAGGCGACTCACCCCGTGGCCCATATGACCCGTGGGCTCAGTTAGCTTCTTTTACAATAGCACTCCGAGGCGACTCAACCCGTAGCCCATATGAACCATGGGCTCAGTTAGCTACTTTTACCACAGCACTCCGAGGCGACTCATCCCGTAGCCCATATGACCCGCGGGCTCAGTTAGATGCTTTTACCACAGCACTCCGAGTCGACTCACTCCGTAACCCATATGACCCGCAGGCTCAGTTAGCTACTTTTACCACAGCACTCAGAAGCGACGCACCCCGTAGCCCATATGACCCGTGGGCTCAGTTAGCTACATTTACCACAGCACTCCGAGGCGACTCACCCCGTAGCCCATATGACCCATGGGCTCAGTTAGCTACTTTTACTACAGCACTCCGAGGCGATTCACCCCGTAGCCCATATGACCCGTGGGCTCAGTTAGCTACATTTACCACAGCACTCCGACGTGACTCACTCCGTAGCCCATATGACCCGTGGGCAAGTCATAAGCTATTTTGAGAACGTTTTCTATTGTGTCTAGAATTTGTCAGTAAGCTTACAATATAATTTTTGCTAACAGTGGCCACGTAGCTTATGACTAGTTAAACAATTTTTACAAAGCGCATATTTGAAACATTGATTGGCGGCGCTAGTTGGCTACTATTAGCCCCTTAATATCTTTCGTGGTCAACTTGTCAGAAAACACTTGTAAGAAGACAATAATTTAGTTGTCCAAAAGTGCAGTAATTATAAAATACAATTATACGTCACATCTAAAAGAAAACAATTATTATATTTTCAGTTCTATCTACAAAGCATCTAAAAAAACTCTTTGTTAAAGATATATCTAGATTATTAAATATTTGTAATTTAGGTAGCACTGGCTTTTAAACTAGGAGTGTGCCCAGGGAAAAGTAAACGGTTGGCAATTTTACCTATGTGTATATAAATATTATCATATTATCATTTTGTGACCGCATACATCTTTTGTTTAATTACTTTATGATGACGATTGTGTAATGACCAAGCAGAAGACTACTATACAGCCTACAAACATAGTACCTATCTATACGGTCACACATAACTGGCCGCTACATACCCCGGCCTCTTCATACCCCGGCCTCTTCATACCCCGGCCTCTTCATACCCCGGCCTCTTCATACCCCGGCCTCTTCATACCCCGGCCTCTTCATACCCCGGCCTCTTCATACCCCGGCCTCTTCATACCCCGGCCTCTTCATACCCCGGCCTCTTCATACCCCGGCCTCTTCATACCCCGGCTTGTCACATTATGAATATTCAATGAACTGTGTAGTTCCCGGAAAAACATTTTCTATTGATTTTCATTCCAGCAAGGGGAACGTGTTTCCCGTTAACAGGTTGCTCACCTTTCTTTCGATTCGTCGACCTTGCTTTTGTAAACAGCTGTCAACCTTTTAGTCGACTGATTGGAATAATAATATTAATATTTGTATTAGGCAATGTTTTATCTTGCCAAATAGGTCTTCGGACTGTCAAAATAATAAAACAATACTTTTTTTGAGGGCATTAAACTAGGATATGAATTTTGTTTTATAACTTATATTGTGCCTACATGTAGATTTAATCCAAGTTTTAAACAGCTGTCGTAAATGCTGGACTGTGATTAGTTAAAAAAATTAAAATTACATTGATGATACAATGTTGACATCTGTGAAGATCATTAAACTTTTAAAATGGTAGCTCATATTGCTTTAAGAATGTTGTAATTAGTAGTCTTATGTTGTTCAAATAACAGAAATGATACAGCGTTAACGTGTAAAAATCATTATAGCTCCTAAAACGGTAGCTCCTATTCCTTTAAGAATGGTGAAATCGGTGATCTTATGTTGTTAAAATGAAATAGATGATACAGTGCTGACCTCTGATGATCATTATAGCTTTTAGAATGGTAGTTACTATTATGCTATACCCCTGGTGTAGCAAGCGTCCATAGGTTACAGTGAACGCTTACCATCAGACTGACCGTAAGCTTGTTAGCCACTTTAGTGGTATAAAAAAAGTCTAAATGTGTATGGGTAGATGGTGTTTTTTATCCTAGTTTTTTTTTAACATGTATCTACTTCAAATGGTTTAGTATTTTTTTAAATATGTTTTTAATGTTTTTCTAAATACTATTTCTGGTAACAGCTGTCAAACTAGAAAACGATACATCTCCGTAACTATTTATCGTAAACCAGTAAGTTTTACTAGATTTCATCAAGATCTTGATTTGAAATGGCAGCTGTCAAACTGTAGATAAGTAGTTTCTCTACAGGAATGAAATATCTCATGAAGATCGTTATTTCGGATGACAGCTATCAAACTATAAAGGGATATATCTTTGTAACGTTTGATCGTAGACGAATAGTTTCTATACCGAAATAATAGTTCTCACCAAGTTCTTCATTTTGGATGACAGCTTTCAATCTATAAAAGGCTATATCTCCGTAGCTATTGATCGTAGACTAGTAGTTTTAAAACAGAAATGATAAATCTTTCTTCTGAAATCTATCATTTCTTGTCATCCGTTTTTTTTAAGTTATTTTGCCTTTTACGTTTTAAGCTATCTCTATTTCAAATTCATCACTATTGATTCAACCGTAAAAACTTACGGATTGATAGACAGACAGACATCGACACTTTTAAATTTATAATATTAGTATGAAAGTATGGTTACAGACGAACCGCAACCCTCCTCCTTTAATTTAGTTTTTATTTTTGAAATAATCTCTTATATTATTAACAGTTGAGCCGTGGGGAAATAAAAACGCTCTCAACACCGACCGGTTGATTAATTTCTTCACACCCTGAAAAAGTAGACGGCCCTGTATTTGCCAGTCTTTGGAAGAATTGTACCTTAATCATTTTATACATTAAATACTTAAAAAAAAAAAGTGTAAATTTGAAAATTATGGACCGCGAATGGGGTTGATCTTTCGTTCGTTTGTAGCGACCGACACACCAGTGTTTATTAACTAATGAAATATAAAGCACTGATCATAATTTTGCCGCTTGGATTTGATTTGATCTGATTTATCTGCGCATGCAGTCTTCACAAATATTTCGTAACTGAAGATTTGGTATCTGCAGACTATACACTTAATTTTTTTTATTCATTTATCTGACACTCAATTAATTATATATAAATTTTATCGAAGATGGCATAATTGTAATAAACACACGTTTTCGTATGTATTTTTTTATCATTCAAAACATTAGTAGATATTTTAATTTAAATTAACTTATGAACTAACTTATAAAGAAGCGAAAAATACTAATGTAAGCACATGCTAATTACACAGATCATAACACTGATAGTTGCTGATAAAATCGCACACTACATACGGAGAAAGCACAGAAACCTCCCTTTTTAATGGTTATTATTAGATAATAATAAATAGGACGCCTTCGCGGTTAATAATGTAGGATCTGCAGATGTAGGATCTGCAGATGTAGAATCTGCAGATGTTATCAAGGAAACACTGAACCTTCTTTTTTAAGACTGCGGTATAGGCTAGACGGCGTTAATACGCCGTTTTTGTGCAAATGTTGTGGCTGAACTATAGCACCCAAAGGATTGAAAAAAATATATGTTATAAAACTTGTTTTTGTAGTGCATTACCTAAATGAGTGATTTTCATTTATTGTATTGAATGCAATAAAAAATCTGGATGTAACCATTGTTTTAACACTTGGGCAAATTTTTAAAGCGTGTATTGCATTTCATTGTAATAAAAGTTGATTAAATATTTAGAATAGCTTGATTTTAAACTGTAGCAACTTCAGTACTTACATACAGTACTTACAGTACTTTTACATACACAACGTCAGTATTACAGAAATTAGCTTTCTGGCCTATATCGCCCTGTTAAAAATACTGATGCATCGGCGCGCTAAAAAAAAACGATGTTTTTTGACGTTGGTTGAAAAAAAATGGTAATTATTGTCGCACCTGCGCGGTCAATTAATGCATCAACCTGTATTTATTTAAAAAAACTTAGTCAATATCGCTTAGCAGGCGCGGATACTGAAAGATGAAATACACATTATCCGCCCCGTGTGCGCACGTCCATTGATTTATATGGAGAGCTGCGGTGTAATATATATTTTTGATAGTGTCTGCCTCGTATTTAATAACCTTTATAGAGGAAGTTTTATAGTATTGGCTTAACAAATTAATATGAGCAGCTAATAACTATATTTTGTTTGTATGTATATTTGTGTTTGCCAAATAAATGATTTTCTTCTCCTTCTTTCAAACAACAAATAATAAAAACCAGTCATGTGCGAGTCGGATCTGATAAAAGCAGTAATACATACAAGCTTCAAACGATTATATGTAGTTAAAGCTGTAAAGTAAAACAACAAGTTAGTAATAAAATTACCTTTTCAACACACTTGCTCATAAAGTAGCTCTTATTTCACCGCAATAAGTCACATAATGACACCTGTAATTAAACTGTGAAATTTTCATTGCTATTATTTACAAGTGAGTTATAGTTATATATTTCTTTTTATATTATTGGTTAAGTTCCTTAAAAAAGTTTCGAAACAAAAAAGATCGTGTTCTGTAGTACAAATTTTAATTTACCTTTTGTTTTATCATTCCATACAACTTCGTATTTAAATAAATAATTTTAACTTTTACGTGTTCAATAAACACAACTTTTATTTTCTCTGTATAAAAGAAAACTTTAAATTCCTGATTTTGAACGTGGCTAAAACGCTATCCGCGAAAAGCCAAAAAAAAAACTTATTCTTTAGTCTATGGCCGATCGTCATGCGCGCGCATAAGGAAACTAATTAATTTTTCCCGCCATTGCGAAAAAAAAATTACAACTCCTTTTCACTGTTGTAAATATAGTTATTTTATAATTAGGATGTCTACGAGTACTAGTTTGAAGAAAATTATTTATGTCGTACACCACCCGATATAAAAAGTGAAGCCCTTAACGTTTTGGAAAGTTTACTACCTAAGCACTCCAAGGAAAAATATATATTACCGTACCAAAATATATATTACCGTACCAAAATATATACTACCGTACCAAAATATATATTACCGTACCAAAATTTGATACAATGGCAAAACACCAAGAATACGCAATATTTTTTCAGAAAATGTGTTCATGGCGTACTTTAATGAATTATTTTTTAAGTAAGTACAAACCTAAATTATTTGCCTTTGTGGTAAATATACTCAATGTTTAGAAGTACAGTCCGAACAAAGAATGGAGTGGACTTAAAAACATACCCTAATTTGTCAGCTTATCTAAGGAGACTATCCGATGGACTGAGAAGCAAGAAATCAAAGGTTTTATCGTCTAACGAAGTTGAAAAATTTATAAAAGATGTTCCAGATAACCAATATCTGGCGACTAAGGTTAGTTAAATTAATTTTAAATATCTACAGGACTATAGCCTGTGTTGTGTGTTGCTGAAATATTTGGTGTAACTAGTGTATGTAGGATACAAGAATTAACAAATACAACTGTAAAAGACGTAGAGAACCATGGCCAGATGCTTTTAGTGAAAATACCTATCACAAAAAATAAAATACCAAGGTCATTCACCATACATGGTCCATTTTATAAAATTGTTAAGAAGTATGAAAGTTTGCGTACACCAAAAGCAAAAATGACCGATTCTTTCTAAATTACCAGAATGGTAAATGTACCTGTCAGACTATAGGTATAAACAAATTTGGTTTTATGCCTAAAGAAATCGCTAAGTTTTAGAAGATGCTGAGAGTTACACTGGAAATAGTTCAGAACTTCAGATACGTTGCTGGCTAATTCAGGAGCTGATAAAATGACTTTGAAGCATCATGGTGGGTGGCGATCTAGCAATATACCAGATTCATACGTAGAAGATTTCAAACAAAACAAGAAAGCAATTGTGCAAAAATCACAAAAAGAATTAGACTTGATTCTGAAGTGCGTCCTACTGGCAAATCACCAAGTACATACAATGATTGGATTTCACCTACCTACATGAATAATTAACCATCTTAAATAACAATAGAACATGAAAGTATTTCAGTAAATAATCTACCTGAAGAGACCGCTATGTCATATAAAACCGTTAATGATAATTATAATAACTGCACATTTACTAAATGTTTCTCTAAATAAACTTTTTATCTACTATACAAAATGTTTTTTTTGTATTATTTTCTTTACAACTGTGTTGAAAAACGTCGTATGATACACGTGTGTATTGATAATTACCGACCTCGGCTTTCTAAAGACCCTCACCTAACGGATCGGGTCTCAATGGTGCCGCAGCGGTAATCACTAACATTACAAACTTGTACGATAATGTACTATTATTTATATTCTATACTAGCGGTCTCGGCGAACGTTGTTCCGCTGCCGTCCCCTGTAACCCGGCGAAAGTTGGTTTTTACCTAAAGTGCCCGAGTCCGGTTTGCACTTAACAGATCGCGATAAAAACTATCCTTTCTTTTAAGTTGGATCAAATAACAGATAGTTACGAAGTTTGATCAAAATCGGTTCAGTAGTTTAGGAGTCCATTGCGGACAAACAACGTGACACGTATTTATATATATATAGATATATAAATATATAAAAATCAATTGACGTTTGTGAGTCACACAAAAACTCCAGAACGGCTAGACCGATGTAGATAATTCTTTTTTGTTGTGTTCGTTATTGTTAGAACTCGCACACTAAGGGTAAACAATATTGTCATGAAATCTTAATAATTGTTGTGCACACGCAGGGGAAGGTTTCTGAGGAAGAAAAAAATGGTCAAGTGCGAGACGGTCTTGTGTAGTAAGAGTAAAAATATTGTAATAAAATTGTTGTGCACATGCTGAGGAAGGTTTCTGAATCAGAATTTTAATAAAGTGAAACAACGTTCACCGGGTCAGCTAGTAAGAAATACAAAAAATTATTGGATTCACCCGAATATAAAAAAAAACCTCAGTATTTAATTCAATTAAGTAGTCTATAGTTCATATTACTACATAGAATGCAAACATAATGTTTATTAATTGGCGTATTATCTTTCTAAAAGGGAACTAAAATAAAACACAGCTGTAGGTGGATACGAGGTTTAAAACAGCGAAACATTTTCCTGTTCTTTAACCCTTTTAGTGCGCTGTTTGAAGTTCGATCGGGGATCAAATTTCACGCCAAAGTGCTTTGACCTTTCAGGCCGTAAATTTGTTTTAGATAAGATTTTATAAGGTTACCGTGATTTACTACACGGTTGTTTATTTTTATTTGTTGTTTAAATTTTTATTTTTTAAGCATATGTTTCGTGTCTGTTTGTTCGTCTTTTCATCCTTCTGGTTAATATACTCAATGTATACAGATATATAAAATAATTATGTGTAAAAAAATTAACGTAGTGCACCATCGCCTTGAAACTGCGCAGACGACCATTCTCTTTTTAACGGTGACGCAGATATCCTGGCCGGCCGATACATCTTACCTTCATTATCCCGGCTACAAACTCGAGTATAATTTTGTGAGTCGTGCCGATGTATGTATGTGCGCCCTGGAGGATATCTGCTGTCGTCGCCTTTATAGCCTTGAAGACAGGGACCTGTCGATATTGTGTATATGGGTGCGCGTGAATCACGGTGGCCGCACTCGTATCTATAAGTGCCTATACAGGTCTCATAGCGGTGACACGAAGTTAGTTCGAGCCTTCACGCACCTGATTTTGACGACTGACAAAGTTCTAGACCCACAGCAGAACTAGTTAAATTTTTTAATTTTTCTCGAACCAATAACTACACAGGTGATATATATATATATATATAACTACACAACTACAAATACATATCTGCTCATGAATTTGAATTGTACTTTCTCTAACGAGAATTCCAGATATAGATGACCATATGAGCTCCTTAATGGACCTTCGACTGACCACACATCCAAACAGATGTTCCGTCTCAGTCGCACCTCTTGCACTACTGGTAAACCTATTGTAATGAAATTTTGGTAAATGGTCGTGCACACCTCTGGGGAAGGTTTTTGAGAAATAAAAATTGGTCAAGCATACGCTGGGGTTTCTGAATTAGTACAACCCTTTCAAAAAAGGTGGCGCGCCAGTTGTTTTAAAAAAGAGAAACAACGTTCTCCGGGTCAGCTAAATCTGTTATTTTACCCAACTTAAAAAATAGAATAGTTTTTATCTCGATCTGTCAAGTACGAGTTACACTCGGGCACTTTAGGTAAAAACCAACGTTTGCCGGGTTACAGAGAGACGGCAGCGGAGCAACGTTC
The DNA here is from genome assembly GCA_946406115.1 of Apoda limacodes. Classification (NCBI taxonomy): domain Eukaryota; kingdom Metazoa; phylum Arthropoda; class Insecta; order Lepidoptera; family Limacodidae; genus Apoda; species Apoda limacodes. The sequence continues at coordinate 20,392,329 of OX291559.1, forward strand.
GCTGGGACCGCTAGTATTATATTAATAATAATACTATATTTATTACTTAGTCTGTTTTATTTACCTTTGTGTTTTGACTTAAAAGAAAAATAATTAGTTTTTTAATTTAGTATTTAAGGATTTGATGAGATTCTGATTCTGTTGAGTGCTGTATCCTAAATACATTAGCACTGTATACTAGCTATATAAGTGCTGTATACACGCTGTATAATGCTGTGAACTAGCTACATAAGAGCTGTGTTCTACCTACGTTAGTCATGTATACTAGCTACATTAGTGCTAAATACTAGCTACATTAGTACTGTGTACTAGCCACATAAGTACGTTGTTGCAGTTCTGTTTACGATTAGTAGTAACGTATTATACATACAGTAAATCCTGTTTAATATCGGCATAAACAATTTTAATGAATTAGGGGGATCTTTAGTAGTATTTTTGTACTTTTATTTGGATAAGTTACCAACTACAAGCCCATTTGGACAATTCATTTTACTTTTTAGCCCTTTTATTGCAAGATTAGGCCATAGGTTTATATGTTATGCTAATTAACTTCACGCTAAAACCCTAAGAAGTAGAACAGTTGCAATCGGTAGAAACAGCTAATATTAAATAGCTACGTTATGGAGCACTATATTTTGTCTGAACCGTTAAGTAGGTACATGCGTTTTTGTGTGTGTGTGAGTTTAACATTGCAGTTATTAAAGTGTGTTCTGTCACAAAAAGTATATAAGTGTATGCAACGGCTTTTTGTTACTCAGGAAAAGCTTTGCTCTGTCCCTTATGGTGCTGTGTCTTGTGCCGAAAAAAGAGTTTGAAGCTTCTATGAACCTAATACCGTTTTTCCTGTATAATAAAATAAACAGTGCGGTTTCAGAGAAACTTCCTCCCGCTCCTTCCCTCTCACTTAGGTTGTGGAATGAGCTCCCTGCCAAGGTTCTCTATAAGGACTACAGTATGGGGCTCTTAAAGAAAGAAGTTATAGTAAGTCAAAGTCAAAGTCAAAATGGTTTATTCAAATAAGGATTTTACAATCACTTTTGAATCGTCAAAGTTATAAAATATTATTTTTTGAACCCTCCCACCTTCCCGCCGGTTCACAATGTTGTTGATTTCTACCGAGAAGAATCCGTAGTATATTTAAAGGGTCGGTCACGCGCGAATAATGCCCCAGGTGTTGCAAGCATCCACAGGCTGCGGTAACTGCTTATCATCAGGCGGGCCGTAAGCTTGTTTGCCACCTCGCCAGTGGTATAAAAAACTTGTTTAAAAATCTATTTCTTATGTTTATTTTTTTAGATTTTAATTGTTCGCCATAATAACACATATATTCTGTGTAAATTCCAGGCTCCTACACCTACTTCGGTCTTTAAAGGTCGTACAGACAGACAAGACAGCGGAGGCTTAGCAAAAAGGCTCCAATGGTACTAGCACTCTTTGGAACAAATCTCTAAAAGGAAAGTATCTAAGTAAATATACTTGTATAATGTATTTGACACTTGTGAAATAAAAACTAAATATTTTTTACGATTATAACCGGAGCGTATATCGATCATTGTTATTCAACATACCTTCTGTATTTTATGACGCTTTCTATTTTATTGACTCTGAATGTATTCAACCTCTGTCGTATCGAGGACTTTGATATGGTAATAGTGTAAGGTCAACCGAGACGACGACCGTGTCGCCCGCCCAAGTTTACCGCCCGCGCTGACGCCGCCTTACGAATTAGAAACACTCGTAAACAACTAAATAAACTTTTGTCCAAGTTTTCATGAGCTTGGCATTGGTGGATGATTAAAGCAATAGCACATGATAGCTGATTGCCTAAGAACTTTTGATTAAAACGTTGAAGAAAGAATATTTTAATATATATTTGTAAAAGTTTGTTTATTTATTTATTTATTTATTTGTTATTGCTTACGTCGTAAGGGAATATGGGATTTGGCCGAAAGGAACAGGCATAGTAGGAGTGACAAAGAAGAATTAATTCCTTCATTAATCCTGTATAGTAGCTACATTATTGCTGTATCTCACAATAGACAGCACATTTTGCACATGTACTTAGCCTCGAAAATGTTTTGAATTCTAATTACTTACAAATGAACACACACACGCATACCTCTCACACATACATGTTTGTGTTAAGTACGATCTGAGGACTAAAGTCGTACCTAGCCATCCGAGGACTGCCGAAAAAGTAACTTAGAGTGGTCATATTGCTATCTAACCAAGAGTGAAAAATGCAAAAAATAAAATTAGTAGCAATTATAGCGGTTTCTCAATTTTCACATAATAGACTTTTCATGACCCATTCGAGGATCTACATACACTCGCTAGTATGCCTAGGGAAATAATTTCAAAGACTTTTGTGTAAGCTTACCGAGGACGTAGACACATGATGTGGAATGACCATCATAGGACATAATTTAACACATATTTTTTTGAGACCTATAACTAAAGTAACGTGTATTATGTCTTATTCATATCTATTTTTATAATAACACACTTGTTTGTTTTTATTTATATTTGTATTACTTTCTTGTTCCAAGTTGCACCTACTCTTCAATCTTATTCTATTAGATTTCCTCTACCTAAAGGTTGTCTGGAAGAAATCGCTAAATAGCGATAAGACCGCCTCAATTGTACTCTACCAATCATCTGTATTTATTACTTTTAATTTTTTTTTTTTGAAAGTTATTTTTTAGGGTTCCTTAGCCAAAATGGCAAAAACGGAACCCTTATAAACTCGACATGTTCGCCGGTCGGAAAGCTGTGACTTTCCGCTATAATCCGCTTTGCATTCTAATGAAATTTTACTTGGAGGTCTTATCAGCTTCATAATTCATCCCCACTGGTTGGGGCACGGCCTACCCTCAGCGAGGGTGATTTTGGCCATAGTCCACACACGGGCCCAGTGAGGATTGTGGACTTCACGATGTTCTCCTTCACCGAAAAGCCACTGGTGTGAATAATCAATGTAATTGAGAAATTAAGAAAAAGACTCATTAGTACAGGCCGGGTCTCGAACCGCTGCCACTCAGGACTCACGTTGAAAACGAAACCCCTCGGCCATCAACGACTTACATGGAGGTGTCTTCTGAAAACGGCCATGAAACAAATTTACGTGCATGCCAGTGTCTAGGGGATAGTTGGACAGGGCTTCAAAAATGCATTTGTGGTTTCCAAGTAGATTTTTTGCTTAAACGTATATTTTACGAGTTATTGGCTTTCAAAGTTGAAAAATTTGTGTCCCCACCCCCTCTAATTTCTAAATGGCTTATTCTAAAATTCACGATTTAGATAAACCTTTACAAATAATTCCAACAAAAATGTCGAAGAAGGTAAAATTTGACACTGTTTTACTTAGATTTTTATTCTCTGTCGATCTCTATATTCCGTTTTACGAATTTCGAAAAAAAAAATGGCTTTACGACCCACATAATTTGACATGAAACGTTAAAGTTTAGTTCCGGCCCCATGGAGTACTGCTGCCATCTCTGGACGGGTGCTCCCGGATACCAGTTTGGCCCTTTTGACTCGGTTCAACGACCGGCTGCGAAAATTGTCTTACCGTATGGAACCCTTAAGTCTGAGGAGAGACTTTGCCTTCCTGTGTGTGTTCTACCGCTTGTACAATGGAGTGTGTTCTGAGGAATTGTTCGAAATGATGCCCACGGCTACTTTCTACCATCACACCGTTTGCCATCGGCAGGTAATTCATTCTCACACTTTAGAACCGAAATTGTCGCGTACAGTGCGGTTTTAAAGAAACTTCCTCCCGCGAACGCTTGGGTTGTACTACTGTTTCATTCATCAACGTAAGTGAGGAATTGTCCAATCCTAGAACATTCAAACAACGACGAACTTAACATAAACTTACTACCTAACTTTATAAAAATTAAATCATTTACTCTAAACTATAAACTTACAATTTTGTGAAATGTACTTAGGGTAAAACGATCTAATCTCGGCCCCTGCCGAAGTTCAGCCTAAAACGTTTAAGCTTACAGTTAGGTTCAAATTCCGTGTCGGTGAAAGGTTTTGGCATCAATCACGACTTTATTTAATCTAGTTATGATATGTTTACAATATGGTATCTTCGTGTTGTACGCTCCGATGGTTTAGTGTGCAGAAGCCGGCAAGTTAAAAAATAACTTCGTAAAAGATATTTTTCTTCTTAATTTAATTGTTTTGTTATAGATAACTAATGTGGACGATTTTGGGATGCTTATTTTATTAGAAAAACCTGGGAGTCAAGGGAGATGACTGCAAACTTATAATTTGAATGGATTTATTAGTATCCTAAGTTAAGATCATTTATATATATACTGAATAAGTCTATTCATATAACTGTGTAAAACAGTCTGTTTTATAATTATTTGCTATAATACACAATGGTTTTTGCCACACTAACACGCTGATTACTGTTGTAAATTTTAATAATTTATTTTATTTATTATTAATAATTTCTGTTTTAAAAATAACAAAACAAGAGAATACCTATATAACCTAATATAATTTCTGTTTTAATTGGTATTATAAAAAGCTAAAGTTACGCATGTTAATATTACAACATAAATCAATTGTCTATTAATATAATGCATTGCTTACGATTAAGAACAACCTTTACGGGCCGACATTAGGATTAAAGAAGGCTTTTTAAATGGGTTTAAAAACTAACAAAAAGTATTTTTATAGTAAAAGAGTGTGTCAAAGAACCAATACTTTCTTTCAGTCTCAGACTTTGTAAGGGGCAGGGAAACTGATTTTAAAATCAAGTGAATAACTGCACTGCACACTGAACTTAATAATAACTTAATCGGTATAATAGTGACTAACTTAAAGTATCAAGTCAAATAAAAAAGTACTACTATTTCCTTTGTAACATTTTCCACATACATTTTTAAACATAATATCTACCTCTGCCATTGCCCTTTGTGAATTCAAATATGTCAGTGTATATATTTTCCGAGACAAACAAATAAATCTTTTGAAACAAATATAACAGTTCAATACCCTGCTTTAGTATACATGTGGTTCGTTTTGAAATATCTATAGTCTCTATTGTTGGTTTGTTTTTATAAATAAGCACGCTATTATTACGTTATATCATTTTATGCATATACTAGCTTCTGCTAGCTTCTGCTAGCGGCTTCGCCCACCCTAAATCTGGTTATCGGCGTTGGTTCTTATGGCAACTCCTCAACTATAGAGAAAAAACAAACAATTAAATCTTTCCTCTTTAATGGCATAATACATTCTAAACTGTGAAACCATGGAAATACACATAAAAGATTTCAACCCAATCGGTTCAGCCGTTTTGAAGTTATGTGAAAAAGATAAGTACGGAAGGATAATTCTTACTACCCGTTGTCCTATTACCCGTTTTCCCGTAGAAATGAAGCATTTTCCCGCGGTAAAAAGTAGCCTATGTTTACCAGGGATAATGTCGGCTTTTAATGGTAGAAGATTTTTTCAAATCTATCCAGTAGTTTCGGAGCCTATACAATACAAACAAACAATCAAATCTTTCCTCTTTATTATATAAGTGTAGACATATATAGTTGAGAATATAAACCTGGTGATATACATAATATAGAGTAAGTAAGGCACGATTCCTAAAGATGCGACTGCACGAAAATTTTGTTTATCTAGTGGTTTTGACCCCGGAAAAGCCTTTTTCCCGAGAAAACTCTAATCGGAATAAAAAGTATGCTCCACGTCGTTTATCTAGGATATGGTTTATTCTTGTGCTAAATTTAAGCATAATACATTCAGCTATTTTTGCATGGTAAACATTCAAAACATTTTTAAATACAAGGTGCCCCGCGGTTTCACCCACAGAAAAACCTGTTCCCATGGAAACCCTCGATCCTACAGTTGTCTGTGTGCCTAAAAAATTAAGTCAATTGTATGCACCATTGCGACGCGACGAGAGGAATTGTAATATTTCTAGATTAAAAATATTTCCGTGAGAGCTCAACAATTGTGTTGCAGCGATAGGCTTCACCCTCCCCGCAGGTCTAAAAGTGGTGCGTAACACGAGTCTGTCTACCACAGTATGATGTGGGAATGTGTCCAGCTACTGGTTATCCCCTTCTGGGTATAGACACTGTAAAATAATACATTCATATTCATTCATACATTATTCAGATAGTCGAGTTTTCAGAAAAGAAGAATTTTCAGAATCGATTCAGTACATTACAAAATACAAACAATTCTCTTAATATGACCATCCTATATATTGAATATTCGAGTCGGTATTTGAATAGAATAACATCAAATTATGCTCCGAAATGTTAGAGACTAAAGGTTAGCTATCGGGAACCGTGTTAAGGTCAGGGTCACAGTGACCTGCCCACCCCTGTTTTGTTTCAGCTGGGCGCGCAGTTAACTGGGGCAGTAAAAACCTAGAGCCCGCTCAACTTTGACGCGAACTTTGAGCTTCAAATGATCAATAATTAATATAGCGTGGTTAAATCTAATAACATTGCAATATCGTTATTTTTTACGGGCTGATTGATTGAGTTTTTTTATTATTGGATATACCAGATAATCTTTACTTCTATTCTAATATTATAAATGCGAAAGTTTGGATGGATGGTGGTGATCAATCACGCCAGAACGGCTAAACAGATCTGGATGATATTTGGTACAGAGATAGATTATGGTCTGGAAAAGTACAAAAGCTACTTTTTGTCCCGGAAAATGAAGTGTTCCGGGGACTAAAAAGTAAAGTAAATGCGGGAATAACTATAACGCTTGTTACTCAATCCCACCGCCGGGAGTTACTATAACTAAATTCCACGTGAACGAACTATAACTGCAGCTAGGTATAGCTTTCCATAACAAACTTCTCTAGTGTAATCAAGGTGTTTTTTTCCCAGCCGTTGTTATCTGGAACGCGCTGCAAAAAACATAGCATTTTTTCTGGCAACACTAGTTGTCACATCGTTGTCACCTATTAACCTAAATAATTACTTTGTGGTTTTTAATTTAATTAATACGCTTATTTTTTCAGTTTTGCGTTAGTTACCAACACTATTTTGTGCAAAGTATTTCGTATGCTCAAGTTAGATTTCAAGGTATATAGATATGATAATGTAGGTAGGTATTTTGATGAATGGATCACAACTTTTATCTATACTAATATAATAAAGAGGAAAGATTTGATTGTTTGTTTGTTTTTTTGTTTGTCTTGAAAAGGCTCCGTAACTACTGGAACGATTTGAAAAATTCTTTTACCATTAGAAGCGTACATTATCCCTGATGAGCATAGACTACTTTTTACCGCGGGGAAATGCTTCATTCCTACGGGAAAACGGGTAATAGGACAACAGGTAGTAAGAATTATCCTTCCGTACATTCCTAATTACTTAATTACGTAATTACTTCCTTTTTCACATAACTTCTAAACGGCTGTACCAATTGGGCTGAAATTTTATATGGGTATTTCGATGGTTTTCTGGATGATTTAAAAATACAATTGGACTCGGTAGGTGGCGCTGCTGTTGGTATATCAACTATTATACGGCTTAACCGATTGGGTTGAAATTATGTATGTGTATTTCCATGGTTTCTCGGACACGAATGTATTATGCCATTAAAGAGGAAAGATTTGATTGTTTGTTTTTTTACTATAATTGAGGAGTTACTGTAAGAACCTACGCCGATAACGAAGTTGAGGGCGGGCGAAGCCGCTGGCAGAAGCTAGTGAGATATAAAGTACCTAATTATTAAATCTAAGTTTCGAGTAGAAACACAATAAGCCTTTAAGTATCTAAGATTCGTTATAAGTTATTCACAAACTGCAAGAAGAACAATTATAGATACTTAAGGACCTTATTGACTGGTTCAGGCAAATGCCACAAAGAGCTAAAACTCTCAGCTAGGTATTACCTACATAATGTTAATTTAACAATAATGTTAATTTAACAATAATATTATAACAAGTAAACATAATTAAAAACACACAATAAAATCATCTACAAACAAGTTACACAATCAATTGTACTTAACTGAAATGTTTTTCAATACTGAATTCCCATTCAGTTTCGGCAGCGTGACGACCTAATGCGACCAGTGCGGGGCCAGTTTTTTTTGAACTGACAATGCAGTTGGCTGTTGCAGCCATTACTGCTTCACCGGGCTTTTGGGGCGAGACTCTGAAGGACTCTGAAGCTCCCCGCGGGGGGAGGCCTCGGCTTGGGTTGTCGCTCTCGGGGGCGTCCCTTCGACCGACGTGAGTCTCGAACCCAAAGGTGATTCACCGCCAGGAGGGGAGTTCCCCGTTACGAGGGTGCGGTTGCGATTGAGTGGGGGCGAGAAGCGCCCCGGCACTCTTTGATATGCTGCATAAAAACAAAAACAAAATTGACATGTTTGACTTTGTTTCTGGTAGCTTACTTTCTTATTTTTTATTACCTATTGTATTGGTAGATATTGTATACTCTTTAGCTAATAATCAAAGTATTGTATTACTACTTTAGATGGAACTTCTTGCCAGCTCTTTTTGGCAGAAATTAACATTGTTTACATGGTATTGACGATTCAAAAGTGTTCTAAGAAACCTCATGTATCCTTGTGGGCGCCGACGAACCCGGGGACGTCGGCGTCGTGTTTGGAGTGAGGCCCTAATCGGGGAGGTCGTAGAGACCGTCATCTGGGGCCGTTTGTACGTTCCGAGGCCGCCTAACTATAGTTTTACGACCGTGCCGAGGTCGATCGGGGGGATGAACCGTTGGAGGGATAGACAGTGCCTTATATAGGTGATTTATCTGTCCAATCCACTCATCACCAGCAACGCGGGTGTCGTTTCAGTCCATTTTTATTTCACATAAACACCACGAGCTAACGCAACGCGTGTCTTGCCTATTTTAAATCAGTAACTATTATACTATAACATATTATATAGATATGTATCATACCTATAATATTATTATTTGCTCATAACCTTATTAATATAAATTTTACAGTTGATTACTATATCTAATTTAACACACACATATGAAAATCATGAAATTAAGGATTTTGGAACTTAAAACACGAAAGTTTTTCTTTATATTAATTTAATTTAAAGTTTTAGATCCTGTCCATATGATTGTTCCTCTCATACTTATTAGCTGCAAGTTAGGGCACCTTTAGGTCCCCTTGGAGGACATTAGGACAGACAGACGTCGTCCATGTAATTGCAATAACAGTACCAATTTAAAGTAAGTAATAGTCATTCGTTTAACGTTATGATACGAGTAAGGTTTCGCTTTACCCGTAAATAATTTTTCTGTAAAAATCCCACGGCGTTAACCAAATTTAGGGCGAGCGGAGCTGCAGGCAAGTTCGGTTCTGTACCATCTGTTTTTACTGCTAGTGAAAACTCCCAAGGAAATTGGGTAAATATTGACTCATTGGGCACGAGCTATTTTTGCATAAAAAATGTCTTAAGGCTGCGCCCTACTTGAATCGATTCCACTGTTCTATTGCAAGTTTCAGACTAAAAAAAAAAATCCATGGCTTTCTACATTCTATAATTACTGTATTTGTTTCAAGCACAGAAGATTATAAGTCATTAGAAGTGCGCTGTTACTCAAATAGTACTGGAACCGCTGTCGCCGCAATAAGGGTAAACCGATGGTAATGAAATTTTGGTAAGTTGTTATTGTCACGCCGGGGAATGTTTCTGAATTAATACAACCCTATTAGGTTGGTGCGACAGATGTTTAAGAAAAGAAACAACGTTTGCCGGGTCAGCTAGTATTATATATGAGGCCTTAAACGAGTAAATTTTACATTTTTGAGACATTAATCAAAGTTGTTGTAACTACGATGACGACTAGACTAGGCGACTAGGTGTCAAGTCAAACAAAGATAGACTATCCCTGTGCATGAAAATTTATGTAATGAAAATTTATGATTGTCTTTAGACTAGGCGTTTTCTATGTATAATATATATAAATACTTTTTTCGCTTCCCAACGTTTCAACCCACTAACACAGATTTTGGTCATCCCGTGTGCAATATAAAAAAATATTTATTAAGATATTAAATTCCATTCATGCGTCTTTTTGTCTCGTACCGAAATAAGTTATTTGACACTCATAGATTCAGAACATAGCACTTAAGGAAGTTTGCCACAGCAGTAGCTAGGTCGTCCAGGTGGAACTCGGATATAGATATTCCTTAGGGAAGTTATAATCGTCCAGAATCAAAAGTAGTCTAGTGATGTGTACACACTAACAGACCATATCTTATTTGACAAAAAAATAATTATATAATCCGACTATAAGTTTCTGAGATATATGTAGACAAACATAAATATATACACTTATGAATGTCTTATGTACTTATGTTTGCCTTTGTAGGCTTCCATAGGTAATAGCTCAATTCTTACAATGTTATATACATACGGGTCCAATTGATAAACATGGTTTTTGATAGTCGGCTAAGCATAGCGGCCGATTGCGTGCAGGCTTACACGTATATACACGCATTGAGTTAGAGTTCTGTAGAATGAGAATGCGCATATCCAAAAAAACTTATAAACCGACTTTGTTTTGAAAGCAAATAACTCTCTATAAGTTACTTAGAAACAACCAATGTTTTTTGCCGACCTACACAACGACACCCTCACACAACTGTATTATTTCATTTTTTTACAAAAAGTTGCCTACAAAACTAAGGCCGGTTTACATAGGACATCTAACTACATTTTTTTCCGGATCGGTGCAAAGACTGTAACATACTAACGGACGGACATGACAAAATTATAAGTTAATTATAAGTTATAAGAGTGGTTAATAAAACTCGCAATTTCGAAACCTCAAGGCCTATTTAATATAATTATTGCAAAATAGTATGAAATTGGCAGTAGGTACGTAAATCATCGTAGACATCACTACCAGAAAGACACGCATCGATCATACTACTCTGTTGCTCACGGCATCTACACATTGCTTTCTAGACACGGTCCTTATTGCGACTCAGAGGAACATTGACAGTAATGTATATTGCTTGTATTTTGATACTTATAGATATTTTTTATCAATGACAAGTTTGATTTAATATTATTTTATTTATAATTATGTAAAAGCTCATAATTATGTATTCTTCTACTCACCAATGAAAAGACATTCCTCCCTTTGAGATATTTAATACCTGACTTCTTGCTCTGCAAGTAATTACTGCACAGGAAGGCATTTTAAATATTTTTGCACAGCTACCACGCAGCTACACACAGCGGTGTAGTCCGCGAGCAACTAACTGACAGATTCGCGAATTTCGGAGTGCCTTGAGCGTCTGCTCAAGGCTGTGGCACGCTCGCCGTCCTTATATCGCATTTCTACTGGGTAGTCTTATAATGTTCTGTGGTTTCAAGATATCTGTTAAAACACCGCTTTAAAAAATAACGGCCGAACCTCTTATTTTTCTACTTTTAATTCATAACTCATTATCAACTATTAGCGGGAACATATTTTATTTTATGAAATGTTAAGTAGCTATAATACTTGAAAATTACTGTAATAGAATTTTTATATCTTATGTGATATAACTGTAATTAATTATTTTCCACTTTTTACGGTAAGCTGTACGCCTATCTATAATAAATTTAAGCCACTGAAAAATTTAACTCAATTTGAGATTAACATTGCCGATTTCAGCTTAACGCCCATAAATAAGATATAAATGCGCATTGGGGGCCCTCTTGAACGATAAACAAGCATGCCCTTACACACAAATGAAATGCAAAAATCGGCGTAAACGATATATTTTTTTGTTAGGATTTTTTGAAAAACATTGCTTGGCATGTATTAAACACACCCAACCGTTGGTCATCCTCTTTTCGCTGCGCTCCGCTCGGGGAAAAAAACATAACCAAATTTTATAAAGACTTTTTTATAATTATTATTTTTGGTCTAAAACTATTGTTCTCCGCCAATTTCATTGTCTATAAGGAGATCCTTCTAATCAAAATTACCCCGTGCCCAATAAGTAAATATTTATTGAAAATTGTTTAGAGATAATGAAAGTGGCTAGCTCTTATTTCAGTAACATGATACCGCTCAGTCAGGGATCTAAGAAATTTTATAATGGAAAATTCTAAGGAAGAGTAGCTGACAAATTCAATCAACATGTAAGTTACGCTACTTATTGCCACTTAAGCAGATACATGGTACATATTAGAAAATAATTCAATATTACTGCACTGTATCATATAACCAATAAGGCTGGTCTGGTATTTACTTTTTTAATATAAAAGTCAAATTATCCAACTACTATTATCAATTTTTCTTTCAATTGACCGCCCATTATCTATGTCATTAAAGAGCTCATGAACTAGTAACATAAGTGTGTAGGGAATGATATGCGAGACGTGTAGCTTGATTTTGGATTGGATGAGTGACCGCCTATGTAGTGGCACATGTTTCTGAGCTCGTCCATGCTTCGGAGCGCTCCATCGTTTGGTCCTGGCTGTTCTCATGTGACAACAGTGGCTAAGTAAATCCTCATGGTTGCTACTAGCGTCATAAAAGCTGTCCAAACTAAATTCAGTCACGATTCGTCGCCACATCGACGTCTCACACCAGTGTGTCTTCGAGGAATTTAGTTCTTAGTCGTCATTTTTGTGTATGTCATCACACCGCTATTATACAGGATGGGCCAAAAGGGTGTTTGCAGTTTGAATGATAGGAGAGTTTTTGGTCCCAGCTTTGCAAGAATTTCAAGGCAATACCTCGAGGATATGGTTCCAACAAGATGGGGGCCACATGCCATACACCTAGGGTATCCATAGCTTTACTGAAAGAAATTTTTCTCGGAAAATTCATTTTAAAAAACCACGCAGCCCCAATTTCTCTCTATGTGATTATTTTCTATGGGTTTACCTTAAGTCGGTGGTCTACGAGAATAGTCCCAGAAATTTTGACCAACTCATAAGGAACATTATCAATTAAAATTAACATTATACCGTGAACAACGTTCCGTCGAGTTTACCACAATCTGCAACTTCGATTTCAAGAGTGCCAAGCAACCGAGGGTCATTCGGACAACATTATTTTTAAATAATAAAAACTCCAAAGGTTTTTTTTAATGCTATTAATAAAAATATTTAATTTTTAAGCATGTATTTTTTTTATTTTTTTTTTATTTTAACTGCCAACACCCTTTGGGCACAGCCTGTAGTACTTGTCGACACAACAGTTTCTTTGTTATCACACTAGTCATATTTAGTACTACTTTTCACAACAAGAAACACAACAAACATTTACAAAACCAAAACACCAATTCTTACAGAATAAAAAGATAAATCAAAATGTTTATAGTTGAATAATAGTATTTTTATAGTTGAATAATTGTATTTTTAAAGTTTATGTATTTTACTCGTACTACGTACGTTTATGTATTTCACTCGTATTACGTACGCTTATAGTTGAATAATAGTATTTTTAAAGTTTATGTATTTTACTCGTATTACGTACAGAAACTGGAAATGTAAGTTATTAAGGCTAAGTTGACGTTAACAGCCGTCAAAAATGGGAGATTGAATCTATCGCCAGCTATTTTTAAAGTTAGCTAGTGGTTTGCTGAACTTTAGCGGGTCAGTTAAGTTTAAAAATAGCTGAATATGCAAATTTTCTTACAATCTCCCATTTTTGATTCCTGGTTAACGTCAAAATTAGTTGGTGCAACCCAGCCTAACTACAATTTCCACGATGGCTCAATCGATACTCGCTAGCGAGTGTAGTTAGTACTTTTATGACAAATATTAGAACAATTTTTATGGATGACGTGAGGGTTCATATGTCTATGGACAATATGTTGGCAAAAAAAGGGACATTTTGCGCGCACATACGGGAAATGATGTTTAAAGCTTCGTATATTAATTTATGATTCCGGTTACAATTAAATCTGGGTTTTTATGTATTTTGCTGCTAATTGACTTATTTTTGTACAGAAATAAAACTTTATACAATACCAAAATTAAGCCCAAATTACCCCAATTCTAGCCGAATTATGAGAACTTCCTACTATGTTAAAACTTTAGTGGTGTTGCAAAAGTTAGGAAAACAGTATTATTGTTTTCAAACAAGGCAAATTGGGATCAATAGAAAAAATATTACGAACGGATAAACATATTCGTTTTTCCAGATCCAAGGATCAATCGATCAATCAATCGGTATTGTATTGGTACATATTGTATGCTCTTTAGCTAATTATCAAAGTATTGTATTACTACTTTAGATGGAACTTCTTGCCAGCTCTTTTTTCTAAGAAACCTACTTGAATAATATTTGATTTGAGTTTGAGTTTGAGATACCTCGTGTATCCTTGTGGGCGCCGACGAACCCGGGGACGTCGGCGTCGTGTTTTGAGGGAGGCCCTAATCGGGGAGGTCGTAGAGACCGTCATCTGGGGCCGTTAGTACGTTCCGAGGCCGCCTAACTATAGTTTTACGACTAGGTCGATCGGGGGGATGAACCGTTGGAGGGATAGACAGTGCCTTATATAGGTGATTTATCTGTCCAATCCACTCATCACCATCAACGCGGGTGTCGTTTCAGTCCTTTTTTATTTGACATAAACACCACGTGCTAACGCACCGCGTGTCTTGCCTATTTGAAATCTGTAACTATTATACTATAACATATTATTTAGATATGTATCATACATATAATATTATTATTTAAAAAGCCGAGCGTCTTAGCCAATCACGATCAAATAGGCGGGGTCAGTTTGAAAACTGTTAGGTAGAGTCTATTTCGATAAATCCATATCGATAAATTTAGCGAATAAAGATAAGATTTTTGCTAACTATAAAATTAATAATCTACACATACTTAGGTCAAATTATTATTGAACTTTATGAAATCCAATTTGTTACTACATAAAATAAAATATAACCATATGAACCAATCTATACATATAAAATGCTTTATCGAGAAACCGCTGATTGTAAGGACCTGAAACTTGGAGGGTATGTGCTTTGTATAACGTATGTATCCGATGAGAAAGGATTTTCCGAAAGGGTCAAGTGCGAGTCGGACTCGCGCAATACGGTTAAATCGATTGTACTAAATTTAGTATGATAATCAAATTTTGGAAAGTTGCTATGCACACGCCGGGGAAGGTTTCTGAAAAAGAAAAAAGGGGCAAGTGCGAGTCGGACTCGCGCAATAAGGGTAAACCGATGGTAATGAAATTTTGGTATGTTGTTATTGTCACGTCGGGGAAGGTTTTTGAATTAGTAAAACCCTATTAGGTTGGTGCGACAGATGTTTAAGAAAAGAAACAACGTTTGCCGGGTCAGCTAGTCTTATATATGAGACCTTAAACGAGTAAATTTTACATTTTTGAGACATTAATCTAAGTTGTTGTAACTACGATGACGACTAGGTGTCAAGTAAAACAAAGATAGACTATCCCTGTGCATGAAAATTTATGTTATGAAAATTTATGATTGTCTTTAGACTAGGCGTTTTCTATATATAAATACTTTTTTCGCTTCCCAACGTTTCAACCCACTAACACAGATTTTGGTCATCCCGTGTGCAATATAAAAAAATATTTATTAAGATATTAAATTCCATTCATGCGTCTTTCTGTCTCGTACCGAAATAAGTTATTTGACACTCATAGATTCAGAACATAGCACTTAAAGAAGTTTGCCACAGCAGTAGCTATAGGTTGTCCAGGTGGAACTCGGATATAGATATCCCTTAGGGAAGTTATAATCGTCCGGAATTAAAAGTAGTCTAGTGAGTTGATTTGTACAGACCATATCTTATTTGACAAGAAAATAATTATATAATCCGACTATAAGTTTCTGAGATATATGTAGACAAATATACATAAATACACTTATGAATGTCTTATGTACTTATGTTTGCCTTTGTAGGCTTCCATAGGCTAAAATATGAATATAGCTCAATTCTTACAACGTTTTATATACATACGGGTCCAATTGATAAACTTGGTTTTTGATAGTCGGTTAAGCATAGCGGCTGATTGCGTGCAGGCTTACACGTATATACACGCATTGAGTTAGGGTTCTATAGAATGAGAATGCGCATATCCGAAAAAAACTTATAAACCGACTTTGTTTTGAAAGCAAATAACTCGCTATAAGTTACTTAGAAACAACCAATGTTTTTGCCGACCTACACAACGACACCCTCACACAACTGTATGATTTTATTTTTATACAAAAAGTTGACTACAAAACTAAGGCCAGTTTACATAGGACACCTAACTACATTTTTTCCGGATCGGTGCAAAGACTGTAACATACGAACGGAAAGTCATGACAAAATTATAAGTTAATTATAAGTTATAAGAGTGGTTAATAAAACTAGCAATTTCGAAAACTCCAGCCCTATTTAATATAATTATTGCAAAATAGTATGAAATTGGCAGTAGGTACGGTACGTAAATCATTGTTATAAAACATTAAGTTCTGATTCGAACTAGACACTCTGAAAAATGTCGATAAAAGAAATAAAATATCGTAGACATCACTACCAGAAAGACACGCATCGATCATACTACTCTGTTGCTCACGGCATCTACACATTGCTTTCTAGACACGGTCCTTATTGCGACTCAGAGGAACATTGACAGTAATGTATATTGCTTGTACTTTGATACTTTTAGATATTTTTTATCAATGACAATTTTGATTTAATATTATTTTACTTATAATTATGTAAAAGCTCATAATTATGTATTCTTCTACTCACCAATGAAAAGACATTCCTCCCTTTGACATATTTAATACCTGGCTTCTTGCTCTGCAAGTAATTACTGCACTGGAAGGCATTTAAAATATTTTTGCACAGCTACCACGCAGCTACAAACAGCGATGTAGTCCGCGAGCAACTAAATGACAGATTCGCGAATTTCGGAGTGCCTTGAGCGTCTGCTCAAGGCCGTGGCACTCTCGCCGTTCTTACATCGCATTTCTACTGGGTAGTCTTATAATGTTCTGTGGTTTCAAGATATCTGTTAAAACACCGCTTTAAAAAATAACGGTTGAACCTCTTATTTTTCTACTTTTAATTCATAACTCATTATCAACTATTAGCGGGAACATATTTTATTTTATGAAATGTTAAGTAGCTATAATGCTAGGAAATTACTGTAATAGAATTTTTATATCTTATGTGATATAACTGTAATTAATTATTTTCCACTTTTTACGGTAAGCTGTACGCCTATCTATAATAAATTTTAGCCACAGAAAAATTTAACTCTATTTGAGATTAACATTGCCGATTTCAGCTTAACGCCCATAAATCAAATATAAATGCGCATTGGGGGCCCTCTTAAACGATAAACAAGCATGCCCTTACACACAAATGAAATGCAAAAATCGGCGTAAACGATATATTTTTTTGTTAGGATTTTTTGAAAAACATTGCTTGGCATGTATTAAACACACCCAACCGTTGGTCATCCTCTTTTCGCTGCGCTCCGCTCGGGGAAAAAAACATAACCAAATTTTATAAAGACTTTTTTATAATTATTATTTTTGGTCTAAAACTATTGTTCTCCGCCAATTTCATTGTCTATAAGGAGATCCTTCTCATCAAAATTACCTGTTTAGAGATAATGAAAGTGGCTAGCTCTTATTTCAGTAACATGATACCGCTCAGTCAGGGATCTAAGAAATTTTATAATGGAAAATTCTATGGAAGAGTAGCTGACAAATTCAATCAACATGTAAGTTACGCTACTTATTGCCACTTAAGCAGATACATAGTACATATTAGAAAAGAATTCAATATTACTGCACTGTATCATATAACCAATAAGGCTGGTCTGGTATTTACTTTTTTAATATAAAAGTCAAATTATCCAACTACTACTATCAATTTTTCTTTCAATTGACCGCCCATTATCTATGTCATTGAAGAGCTCATGGACTAGTAACATAAGTGTGTAGGGAATGATATGAGAGACGTGTAGCTTGGTTTTGGATTGGATGAGTGACCGCCTATGTAGTGGCACATGTTTTTGAGCTCGTCCATGCTTCGGAGCGCTCCATCGTTTGGTCCTGGCTGTTCTCATGTGACAACAGTGGCTAAGTAAATCCTCATGGTTGCTACTAGCGTCATAAAAGCTGTTCAAACTAAATTCAGTCACGATTCGTCGCCACATCGACGTCTCACACCAGTGTGTCTTCGAGGAATTTAGTTCTTAGTCGTCATTTTTGTGTATGTCATCACACCGCTATTATACAGGATGGGCTAAAAGGGTGTTTGCAGTTTGAATGATAGGAGAGTTTTTGGTCCCAGCTTTGCAAGAATTTCAAGGCAATACCTCGAGGATATGGTTCCAACAAGATGGGGGCCACATGCCATACACCTAGGGTATCCATAGCTTTACTGAAAGAAATTTTTCTCGGAAAATTCATTTTAAAGAACCACGCAGCCCCAATTTCTCTCTATGTGATTATTTTCTATGGGTTTACCTTAAGTCGGTGGTCTACGAGAATAGTCCCAGAAATTTTGACCAACTCATAAGGAACATTATCAATTAAAATTAACATTATACCGTGAACAACGTTCCGTCGAGTTTACCACAATCTGCAACTTCGATTTCAAGAGTGCCAAGCAACCGAGGGTCATTCGGACAACATTATTTTTAAATAATAAAAACTCCAAAGGTTTTTTTTAATGCTATTAATAAAAATATTTAATTTTTAAGCATGTATTTTTTTTATTTTTTTTTTATTTTAACTGCCAACACCCTTTGGGCACAGCCTGTAGTACTTGTCGACACAACAGTTTCTTTGTTATCACACTAGTCATATTTAGTACTACTTTTCACAACAAGAAACACAACAAACATTTACAAAACCAAAACACCAATTCTTACAGAATAAAAAGATAAATCAAAACGTTTATAGTTCAAGAAAGAAGTTATTAGATTTCTGAAGGGTCGGCAACGCGCAAGTGATACCCCTGGTGTTGCAAGCGTCCATAGGCTACGGTGACCGCTTACCATCAGGCGGGCCGTAAGCTTGTTTGCCACCTTAGTGGTATTAAAAAAAAAAAAAAAAAAAGTATTTTTATAGTTGAATAATTGTATTTTTAAAGTTTATGTATTTTACTCGTATTACGTACGTTTATAGTTGAATAATAGTATTTTTAAAGTTTATGTATTTTACTCGTATTACGTACGTTTATAGTTGAATAATAGTATTTTTAAAGCTTATGTATTTTACTCGTATTACGTACGTTTATAGTTGAATAATAGTATTTTTAAAGTTTATGTATTTTACTCGTATTACGGACGTTTATAGTTGAATAATAGTATTTTTAAAGTTTATGTATTTTACTCGTATTACGTACAGAAACTGGAAATGTAAGTTATTAAGGCTAAGTTGACGTTAACAGCCGTCAAAAATGGGAGATTGAATCTATCGCCAGCTATTTTTAAAGTTAGCTAGTGGTTTGCTGAACTTTAGCGGGTTAGTTAAGTTTAAAAATAGCTGAATATGCAAATTTTCTTACAATCTCCCATTTTTGATTCCTGGTTAACGTCAAAATTAGTTGGTGCAACCCAGCCTAACTACAATTACGTTTGCTCAATCGATACTCGCTAGCGAGTGTAGTTAGTACTTTTATGACAAATATTAGAACAATCTTTATGGATGACGTGAGGTTTCATATGTCTATGGACAATATGTTGGCGAAAAAAGGGACATTTTGCGCGCACATACGGGAAATGATGTTTAAAGCTTCGTATATTAATTTATGATTCCGGTTACAATTAAATCTGGGTTTTTATGTATTTTGCTACTAATTGACTTATTTTTGTACAGAAATAAAACTTTATACAATACCAAAATTAAGCCCAAATTACCCCAATTCTAGCCGAATTATGAGAACTTCCTACTGTGTTAAAACTTTAGTGGTGTTGCAAAAGTTAGGAAAACAGTATTATTGTTTTCAAACAAGGCAAATTGGGATCAATAGAAACAATATTACGAACGGATAAACATATTCGTTTTTCCAGATCCAAGGATCAATCGGCTCCACATGCAGCCTGTTTACGGAAACTTCGCAGTTCATTAAATATTCATGGAGAACCGAAGATCGGAAGAAAAGCTGCGAATTAGAGCTAAAAAACATAGCGGGTCAATGTAAGTAACTTTGTAAAATTCTTCGTGACTGCAAACATTTGTTCACCAAGTGGTAAAAGTTGTTTTTTGTGAAGAGTGCCAACTTGAAATACAGAGCTAGCGAAGTAGACTAGAATTGTATTACACACACAAATTGAAACATTCAACTTTTCACCTCTACCAGTGACAAAAAATAGGTCTTAGGCAAAGAACACTGAAGGCCATATTAAGTAATAAGTTTATTCTAATTTAAAAATACTACCTTCTATACTCTGCTCCTATAAAAAAAAAAATAGGTAGGTACTATCAATTCTTTTAACCATCTTGTGAAAGTCGCCAATTATTCAACAATTCGTATGCTTTAATATATTCTTTACGTGACTTCTATGTTAAAAAGCTTAGTTCAGCATTAGATAGGTACTCGTTCTTCTGGTGTTAAAGAAATGTCTTCGTAACTCGAGTCACTCATTTTTTCAAGAAAAAATACAATATATACGTAAATAATCAATCTAAGGTTAAATAACTAATTACTTTCGCGCCATTTCGCTTTCTTTTTTTTCTAGAAGTGCGTTCAGAAATTGATTCTGTGACACTTTTATCGAAAACATAGCATTTTCTTTTAAATGTACGCTATAATAATTAATAGGTATTATTAATGATAAATATACGTCAAGAATGAAAAAATTGAAATGTAGTTATGCTTTTCATTAAAATAAGTTTGTTTCGAAACCAATCATCGCGTTGTTCTTTTTTTTCAGTATTGTAAAATTCCAAAAGGTAATATTCGAACGTTGCATTACTTTGTCTTACGCTCGCAGCAAAGAAACCGATTTTGCCCACTGTTTTTTAACAGCAAAACCTCCCTTTTGGTGCTGGTAAGGTTAAAATAATATGGTAATTATTATATTATTATTTTAGATATACTAATTTAAAGCCCTAAAATAACCGCAAAACACTTATATTGACAATAACTTATATCATAATCGCTTACCACATTGTTTGCTCATAACTGACATCATAGACATTCGTCTTTCAGTGAACACCGCAAATACAAACTGCATGTAGCCGAACAAATACCGCAGGCAAACATTCATTATGGTCGGAATTTAGAACTCTTTGTTCTCTTCATTCATTAGTTAGAAATCCCATATTTTTGTTTTAAATTCTTATTTAAGCAAACTGTACGTTAATATTTACTTCAATTTTTAGGTTCTCATTGTCCAAAATATTGAGTTAATTCCACGTCAAAAATTAACTTTATAGTAAATTCCAGCTTAAAAATGTTGATGATTTTTTTTTATTTTTTGGTGTCACCTGAACTTCTTCAAGTTTTATCTGTTGTTTTATTTATTTATTAAGTGCATAAGATAGCATTAAATAAATGTAAATAAATAAATAAATATTTTTGAACATTACACAAAGCGAGATCTGGTACCAAAACTAAGCAAAGCTTGTGCTATGGAAAATGGATGTAAAGACAAATGTTTGGCCTGTTCGTTTGGAGATCAAATCCACGATTCTCAGTGTAACAGGTCATTGACCACCGAGCTACATAGCCGCTCAATAAATTTTATAAGAATCAGCTGCGGTTTTTCGTGGTGTCTCTGGTTGTTGGGGAAAATGTGATGAAAATTAAAAATATAAATAAACTAATTAAAATAAAATTATCATAAGAAATATGTTAAATAACTTTTTAAACTTTCGCATTTATTATCATAATGTTTATTTGTATCGGGCTTACCCTGATTAGATTTGTTGAGTTTCCGATATTTCAGCACAGTCGCATGCGCCATCTCTACGGGTGAAGATGAAAAACATTAAAAGTATGTTATTTGAAGACTTAGTTATAACAATATATCTTTTATTATCTAATTCTACTGTACGCCTGTATGTCACTGTACTCCTCCTAAACGACTGGACCGATTTGAATGATTTTTTTGTATGCGCTTGGGTGGCGCCCTGGATGGTTTAGATTCACAAATCAGCGCCGCAGATGGCACTGCAGTCGGTATCATGCAGGACAACGTCTGCCCGGTTAGCTAGTATCAGTATATATTTATGCTAAATTTAAAAGTCCAAAGTTTTAGTCCGCAATAGACCTCGATTTTACATAGAAGCCATTGCATATCATTTTTTATCGGTTTGCTTCTAACTTTCAAATTTCAAACTATATATATAACTATATTAAAATATTAATGAAGACTTTTTATATAATATATTTGAAGTATGTTTTTTGAATGCAACAATTCCAATTATTTTTTATAAAGTTTTAGTTATTTTTAATAAGTTGAACTAAAATACAAAGATCACAATAAAACATATACCATTTAAATAAAGCCCCTGTAGAGTACCTACTTTAAATTTATGCAAAATTTCAACAATATAAATTTAGAAGTAAATTATTTATTGATTTTTTATTCGAAATACATATATTTATTTTCGAAAGTGTGTTGGTTAAAACCATAGGTTGAAATGTACCAAACATTATGCGTGCAAAAATATAATATTTATTTACACTTATGTTCGTTTATTAATTTATCTTAACGCACACTCTATCCTCAAGCTTTTTTTTTTTTTTTTAAATTCCTTTACCCAAAGGTTATCCGGGAGAAATCGCTCCATAGCGATAAGTTCTCCATTTGTATCTTTATAGTAAATACTGTTTTTAAGTTTAATTTTGTGCAATAAAGTGTTTTTATTATTATTATTATCAGATGTGGTTCAACCCTAAGAAAGCCGCGGGACAAATATTATTTACAGAATACTTTGTTATCTGTTATGTAATTTTTTTACAGTATTGCCAGGATCCTCGGACTTCGGGCTGTAAATTAAAAGTATCTTTTTAACTTTTATAAGATTTACTTGGTATACTATGGATTCGTTGTTAGCTGTATTTATTTTTACTATTGTATCTGTTACCGGTTTTGTTGTTAAGTATATTTTATTTTTACTAATAAATCATTGTCTTTTTTGTACCACTTAATTGGGAAACAAGATTACGGTCCGACACGTGGTAATCACTCGCGCGTTGCCGACCCATTGAAAATCTAATAACTTCTTTTAGATAGCCCTACTAACTAAATACTGTAGTCCTTAGAGAAAATATTGGCAGTGAGCTTATTCCACGATCTAAGCGTTTGCGTTCGAATGTAAGGTATTAAAGATAGGCTTTTTTTCAAGGTTATGGTCCGTTTTAAAAATATTCGGTGCCAAAGTGGCAACGTTAGGTTTGGGTTAGTCAAGAATCCTTGGAGTCGGATGTCTAAAATTTTCAGCAGAGATACAAAAAATATTTTTTGTTATTCAACTTCAAGAAGAAGATCAAACTCAGCTAAATATTTAAAAGATTTTTAACTTTTCTACGGCTTTTGGTAATTTTCTTTATTTTTAATTTTTAGCTGGTACTTTATTAAAAAAAGGAGTTTTTCAAGAAGGGTGATAAGAGTTTTAAAGGGTTTCCAATGCCCAAATAACGCCTCCGAATTGTGTTAGGAACGTCCATAGGCTACGGTGCTTAGCATATGGCAGACCGTCTGCTTGTTTGCCACCTTAGTGGTTTAAAATTTACTAGCAATTGGCGAATATTTCGGGAACATACACAAAATGAGAATTAGAATTGCGTCGTTAAACCAATGCGTCAAAACGATGACGTATATTCTAGTTAACACACACTTAACGATCTATATCATAACAACTACTGAAACGATTTTGATAAAATTTGCACTGTTTTTCTCACTTTCACTCTGAAAAATATATGGACAAACATAAATACCTGCATATATACATACACACACATACGAAATTTGACACATCTCTATAGAAGGTCACTGAGACTAACATTATGTTTGAATTTAGTGCAATTCTAACAATATTACTTACACAGGCGGCCAATTAATAAACTTTTTTTTGAAGTCGGTTTACTAAAACAAATTAGAAAAATTTGCGAGATAAAACTAACCAAAATTAAGCTGAGCAACAAGACAAACAAATTGAAACAAATGGTCATGACATTGATGTTTTTCCTGTGCGCGGGTCGAATCCAAGCTGCTCGGATCAGCAGACATAAATGGCTAAAAAGTCGCATTTATTGCAGAATGTTACAATGTACGATTTAACTTGTACCCGTACTTAGACTTGCTCGTAAATGCGAAACTGTCTGTCTGTCAATTTGTTACCTTTCAACTAAACCGATCTCCATGAAATTTGGCACCTGATATATGATAGCTCGCACCTCAAAAAAGGCATAGCATACTTTAATTGTGTCATGCGTGAGTTGGATTATCGTACAGCAAAACCGATTTTAAAGATTTTTTACGAGGTGCGGGACATAGCTACTTAGAAAAACGTCAAGTGCATCAGAGCACACAGGAGTAAAAACAATTGTGGTCGTACCGCTGAGGTAAGATTTTGATGATTTAGTGAATGAATATACACACACACACTCATACACACACCCAGACACATGTATGCTTATATACACATACTTAGTAGTAAGTCAAGTGTCAGTCATATGCGGGCGAAGCTGCGGGCCAAAGCTAGTCTCGTATAATCATCGTTTATCTTAATTGTGAAACCTTTCACCCGGAGCTTGTACCAAAGTTAGATTTCAAATAGCAAAGTTCAGTGTATTGGACTGGAAGCTGTAAGTTTCCAAGTTTGTTGATTACCTACCTTAGAAGCCTGCTCATGCAAGTTGCTATTACTTATTTAACTTAGTCAAAGCAGGTGTGGCTCGTTTTAACTTTAAGTTATTCACTTTAAAGTTGTTTATTTTGCTACGAGTAATATAGAAAATAATGATGTAGGTAAGTACGTAAATTACTTTTAAAATCGTCATCCTATACCTAACCAAATGGTCACGGAACTGTTTATTATCTTAATAATATACCCGCCTATCAATATAAATCAAGGCCCCTGTACACAATAGACCATGATGGCCCAAGAGAGGCTATCGCCATTGTGTTCAGGGCGTTCAATGGTCACCAATGGCCTATATTCCTGTGAGAAATGATAATGGCGGTCGCATCGACACACTTCAAAGGAATCTTACCTGATTGCTGATTGCTATGGCTAACAGCGATGATACTAAAAATTTATTTCATTCATCACGGCATTCAACTTTGCTGCTGAACAAAATTTCAACAACGTCTAGAAATTGCGGACAAACGAGTAGACCCTGTGCAATAGTTTAACTTTTTTTCTTCATTTGCGTATTTGTATCTTAAATTCCTGTTTAGGGGATTAACTCGCCAATATTTAAGTATTATACTGTTTGCCTCTATATAAATTACTATTGTGTGACAGACAGAAAAAAAGGAGAAAGAGAGACGACTGTAAAGCCTACTGTCCCACTAATATTATAAATGTGAAAGTATGTCTGGATGTATGGATAGATGTTTGTAACTCAATCACGCTTTAACCGCAGAACGGATCGGGATGAAACTTGGCATACATATAGGTTAGGTCCTGGAATAAGACATAGCTACAATTTTTCGAGACAAACAGTATTATCTCGAAAAATTCAAAAGTTCCCGCTGGAATTATTATAACCGAGCTTAATCGATCACGGGATATGTCAATATGCTACGTAGCCCCTCTGCCCCACCATGCTCCTCGTGCTGCCGCGCTGTTGCCCTCTCTGTCCACACACAGCTCTACTCGCGCAACGCTCCGTAGGACCTGGCCTTTGACTCGCCCCAAAAAACCGACAAAACTAGGAGCGGTGGGCATGACGAGGAGCATGACAAGTAACCTGGCCACATTACGTGTCTGCCTCGTTTCTTCGCTACTTCTCATACCATTCGACGAGTGTGTGGCAGGGCCATTACACAGACAATTTGGATTGCGATCTTTGATCGTGATTACAGAATTTTGAATCACACGCCTACTGGCTCGCTATCGTCTTATATACATGTAACCCTTATTCATTTGCTAGTGTTACATTTTAAATAACTTTTTAGCAGACTAAGAACTTTTTATAAGTTAAAAGATACTTTTTGAATGATTTTTTTCTCGTTTTACCCTATTAATACTGTTTAGCAATTAATAGCGACACATAATAATGAAAGTAAAGAACCTATTGCTAATATTTTCTCGTAGTCGAGGGTTAAAATATTGTGCACATAAATATTCTACTTTTGAAAAAATAGCTAGGTTTTTTAGGGTTACGTAGTCAACAAGAAACCCTTATAGTTTCATCATGTCTGTCCGCCTATCGGTCTGTCTGTCCACGGCTTAGCTCAGAGACTAATAGCACTAGAAAGCAGCACTTTGGCATGGATAAATATATTATTTAGGGCGACAAAGTCTTAAAATCCTAAACAATTTGAAATCTGTTTTTTTTTAATATGCCTTACCTCCGCTACGAGGGAGTGATTTATCCCCGTCTGTCCCATAGTGCGAAGCGTCGTTGCATAGGTCGTTTAAAAATCTATGTGAGGGTTTGTGAGATCTATTTTTCGATTTAGGTATCCGTTTGCGATAGATTAAGCTTTAAAGTGCTGATTTTTGTTAAAGTCAAGTGTCACCTTAAAAAACGTACTTGAGGAATAAAAATTTGTATGTGTATGTGTGTGATAAGATAAGATAATATGATACCATAATCTACACTTAAAGAAAAATAAATATATCATTTCAAAGTGTGTCGTATGCTATATGTACTCGAATATGATAAAAGTTACAACACGTCGCAAAGTTACTCTTAAGTTTGACTTACTTTGTAACATCGCCTCCAGAGACATGTTCGCTAGTCTTAAGTTAGATCCAAGTACACATGTACAACTTGCTACCCTTATATGTCCGTAACTTTATTTTATTAGTCTTACTCTTACAAGTAAAACAACGTTTATACGTATTATACGTTACCGGTCACTGCACGTTTGACTTGGAGCGCTTTGTGACTATTTTAACCACTTAATTTTTTATTTGGTTCCGTACCCAATAATGGCTGTGGTAAAAAAAATAGAAAATATAACACTATAATTTGCATCTAAAATCAAGACAGCTTTGTCCAAGGTCTCTGACTAGAAATAGGAAAACTTGGCCTGATTCAAACCAACGAAGACACAAGTAAGTTAAGTCCCACAATTCCACAACACACCCCTAGCCATCTTCAATAGCATTGGGATCATAGGAGTCTCCAGGGATGTTCTGTTCCGAGATCATTTACAAGACAAGGTAAAGCTTCCAAAAAACTTGGAGTACTTAACAAAGAGAAGCAGTACTACAACTGGGGGCAATGGTTGGTGCTTTGCAAGTCGCAAGTCCGGCACCATATGGAATACTGCTGCCATCTCTGGATACCAGCTTGACCCTTTGCATTCTGTTAAACGACGGGCTGTGAAAATCGTTGACGATCCTAAAACTTACAAGCCATATCGAACCCTTAAGTCTGAGTAGAGAGTTTGCCTCCCTGTGTGTGTTCTGTCGCTTGTACAATGTGTTCTGATGTGTACAATGTGATGTGTTCTAAGGAATTGTTCGAAATTATGCCCATGGCTACTTTCTACCAATGCAACGCTCGTCATTGGCAGGGAATTCATCCTCCTAGAACCTAAATGGACACGTACAATTCGGTTTCAGACGAACTTCCTCTCGCGAACGCTTATGTATGTTGTCGAAAGAGCTCCCTGCCAAGGTTTTGCCTTAAAATTTACGTGTTTCAGAGAGAGAAAAATAGGGCAGTTGTATGAAAATTCGTATGTTTTGAAGGTAAAAACCATAAACATTTAAAAGTTTTTTTCAAAAAAGTCCATGGAGACGAAGCCACGGAAGTAAACTAGTATCTAATAAAGTACATAATGATTTCAAAAATTTGTACACTAAGTACATACTTCTAACTTCCACATTATCTATGCTGCCACTTTTTCAGCTGCCAAATTAAAATTACCTACTTTATTTTACAATGTTTCAAAGAGTGTAACTTTCTTTCTATGTACTAATTATGTTGTTAACTAAATGTTTTTTTTTTAAATTGGCCAAGTGCGAGTCGGACTCGCGCACGAAGGTTCCCGTACCATTATCGATAAAAACGGCAAAAAAAAAACATTTTTGTTGTATGGCCCCCTTAAATAATTGTTTTATTTTAATTAATGATTATTTTAAAAGTGAATATATAAGCGTCTACCTGTTGCCGTAATCAATATCGAGCTAAAACGAGCAAAAAATCACGTTTGTAGTATCGGAGCCCTCTTAAATATTTATATTATCCTGTTTTTTATTATTGTTTGTTATAGTGGCCACAGATATACATCTTCTGTGAAAATTTAAACTGTCTTACTATCACAGCTCATAAGATACAGCCTGGTGACTGTGGTGGTGACCCTAAAAAGGAAACTATCGAGTTTCTTGCCGGTTTCTCTTCGGTAGAACATTGAAACCGGTTTTAAAAAAATAGTATTTCATAACTTTGACGATTCAAAAGTGTTTGTGAAAACTTAATTTTATTAAAAAAAGATACTAAAGAATGTCTTTTCAGATGGCAAATTAAAATAAGGGATATGTACTGGTTATATTTTTCCGTTTTCTGTACATCCAAACGTGCATCATTTTAATTAACTTTGTAACACATTTCTTCAAAAAATGCATTTACGAAGCTCGTAAACATTGTTTGAAAGTTCAAAATTACGCACCATACAACGGAACGTGCGGTTAAATAGAGATTCTCACATATCTACCTGTTTTACCGCACGCTCCGTTGTATGGCGGCGTGTAGTTAAATAGGTACTCTCACATAACTTCCTGTTTTACATATACACACAAACCCATACACACACAGCTACACACTCAGTCACACTCTCAATTGCGCAACCAAGAGCCTACGGGAATGGATTTTGCCACTTATGAAACTGCGTATTATGCATTCCTGTGTCGCAACTGAGCAGCCGAGTGACTGGATTTTAGCACAGGATTAGTTTCGGAGACGATAATCCATTACAAACTATATACTCTTATATATCACGGTCAATAAGCGGAACCGCGTGCAAAGCTAGCTTTATAATTTTACCTTTAGTATTAGTGTGCGGACAGACCCTTCGATTATCTGTGGCACAAGGTTTTGCCCGTGACAAGGAGTTTCTTCTGAGGCGGTTGAGATATTAAAAACGCGAATTGCACACAACAGACCAATTTTTTGCTTCTAACTTAATTTCTAACACATATTTACAAAATTTTAAATTCTTAGCTTTCATAGCTAGTGACTTGTTGAAGTTTTCTTGAAGACTGAAACCTTGAATATAAAACAAATTTCGCTCTATATTTATATTTAAATAAATAACCCCATAAGAGGGAGAGGTTGTTCCATAGAACCTTCTAGATTTAGTACTTAAGTCACTGTACTTACTGTGGTGACTAAAAATCTAGCCCACACAAAAACTTAGTGAAAGGCACCATATAGTAGATAGTAGTTGATATTGACATATATCGAAAGTGTAGGTATATCTACATAGCTATAAATCGCTACTGACAGTTGGGGTCTCTATCGGCTATTGCCATCACAGTCACACGATTCGTGGCTTCACTATAAAATAACGTTGTTTTACATTTTTAGGTTTTATAGCCAAACGGTAGGAGCTATAATGACGATTTAGGTGTCCTAAGATAGATCTTTCGGAGGCGGTTCTAACAACATATAGTGGTGTGTTCCATCGTCTACGGTTAGGCCGCAGTGACTAGATGACTACAGACTTTGTGCTATATGTCAAAAAATAGACTTAAAATTCGGACATACCTTTCAGTATTTTTGGTGTGTGTCAGTATGTTTAATCATGAAAAAATGTGAAATACAAGTTTTCAGGATTTTTCCTACGCTCCTGTATTTCAGGGCTTAGAGTTACCTATTTAAAACCTGGTTATATCGGTAGGTGCCTACGAGAGGTATCTAATGATACATTTTCTTATCCTATGTAATCCGCTTGCTGAGTTATAAGCTATTGTATTTTATAAGTTTACATGTAATTTGCGCCCTAACCATACTACTTACCGTAACGGTATAGATACCTTCGTGTAGGGGCAAAGGTGTGCATTTAACCTGTGATACTTATTTTAGGCATAGCCTAAGGACTTAATGACCTTAGCCATGTGAAGTTTCAGACAGTCTTTCCCTTTTTTACCCATAGACCCATCTCTTTTGTATCCCTATTTCAGTTTATTGTTATAGGAGTGAGAGAGAAAGAATGTACAATACTAAACACGCTAACTATTTTCACCTGTAACTTAGTAACCGTACATACGGTCTATATAGAACTTTACATAGTAGTTCTGTACATTTTTGCACAACAAATGGCATATGTTTTACATACATACATTACAGTAAAATTCCCGCTTTTTGGGGATAGTCGTGTTGCAGTCTTGCAGCGGTGATAACAATTGGAGTAAAATAAAGCGAAACCCTCGGTGAGTTTAGGCCGTGCCCCAACAGTGGGGACGTATGAGGCTGATAGATAAGGTATAGCGAAACCAAGTATATTTTTTTTAACAAAATGTTGATTTTAATAACCACTGTTCCTAAACGTCGACCATATTATTTTAGAAACCTCAAACGAAAAGCTCACCATAGCTTTATTTTATCTAATCAAATTCCTCAAAATCTTAATTTTAATCAAAAGTTTCCGGGCAATCAGCCATTGAGCTCTGCGCTTCAATTTAATCAGCCAGCGAACTGAGAAGCTCATGAAAACTTTGATAAAAGTTTATTCCGCTGTTTACAAGAAGAGTTTCTAATTCGTTGGGCAGGGTGAGGGTGGCGGTCACCCTCTTAACCTTGACCAGTTACCATTGCATGACAATCGATGGTAAATATATGTATTATTTGAGAAACTCATATCGGCAACAAGATTTCCTGAAGACGTACCCAACTACCTACGGCGGACCCAAAAGGTAAAGAGGAATTATAAAACTACCAGGGTGGCAGGGATGTATGTATGATCACCTATTTTAAAAAATATATCGATTTATCTTGATGTAAATAGTAGGTTCGTTTCGTATGGAAATAAAATCACTAGGTCATTATTAAAAACACTTTATCGCTCGCAAAAATATAATATTTATTTTTTAGGTAGACATTTCTTTCACAATGACAACCTTATTTTTTTTATCCTAACTTACGATTTTAAAAAGGTCGTATATATTTCGCAACATCCTCACCACGCGAAAAAGAGTTAAGGAGTTTTTTACTAAATAATACAGTCAAACAAAAATATAATCATTAACTAGTTGCCTTTAAACTATTATCCAATTTTACAATGAAACTAAATAATCGAACTTTCTTATGTCATAAAATCAGATGGCTCTTGAACTATTAAGTAAAACTTCAAATCACGTAAAAAACAAACAAGTTAACAACGATATCGATATACTACATCAAGTTCATGATAATTTATGTGTAATTTATTATTATGTAAACAAATTGTAAATGTAAGTTTTAAAACCAATTGGTTTCCTATTTTATTGTATGGTTATTTTTTCTATTATTAGATACAAGTATCTATGGACATTATTAAAGGAATCTCGTATTACGAACATCTCTGAGTAATTAATTATTATAAAGTAAAGAATTTAACTTTAAGTAGTAAACACATCAGAAAATTAAATTAAATTAACTGGCAGACAGGAATACAATAATAATAATAATAGACGTACTTGTAAGCACAGAATACTTTACATTACGTACTTACTTGGAACCTTTATAATTCTACCACTTCGAGTAGACTTTTGTGGCTTACTACCTATTATTGCGTCATTGAGACTATTTTTCTCCAAAGAGATATCAACTGCTGGTTAATTTATAACGCCATCTGCCGCCGCCGCTCTACGTTGAAAGTTGACCTGTAATCTCAGAATTATCTCTTACACAAACTTCCAATTTGTATAATCTTTGAAAGGTTCTAATCCTATGGCCAACACTCGTTCTTACATAAGCTGTTCTTCCTATACCATCTTTTCCTATGTTAATATCTTCGACTAAACCTAATGGCCATTTAACTCTTTTTTCGTCCGTTTCGATTAGTACTATATCACCAACTCTTAAACAATTCTTTTTTTCCTTTTCCTTTTGTACCAGTAATGTTAAGTACTCATCCTTAAATCGTTGTCGAAATTGCTCTCTGAGCTCTTGTAAATATTTCAGTCTCTTGTTTAGGCTAACGGTACATATCTGGTCGATATCAGTCACATCTATTGTAGGTATGTGTAGTATGAAATGAGCTGGCGTTAACGGCTCTAATCCTTCTGCTTTATCATCGTTTACATACGTTACAGGACGCCCATTCATTGTAGCTTCGCAATCGCATATTACAGTTTCCAGCTCATCATACCAAAGGCTTAACTTTCCTAAAATGCGCTTCAGCAAGTCTTTTAGTATACGGATCAGACGTTTCCAATATCCTCTCCACCAGGCGGAAGGCGCATTCATTTTCCATTCGATGTGGTTGATACTTGATCGGCGTTGTACTTCATCCCAGTTTATAGAACTAAGTAGGTTCCTTGTTCCAAGAAAATTAGTACCATTGTCTGACATCAACATTTTTATTCGACCTCGACGTGCTATAAATCTCCGAAGTGTCATCATAAAAGCTTCAGTGGACAAGGATCTTGTCAACTCTCGATGTACAGCACGATATACAGCGCAAGCGTAAATCACGATCCAACATTTTCCCCGGTGCGTAAATCAAGCGGACCTGCAAGATCGACCCCTGTCGTTTGAAATGTTGCTGTACACGTTACCCGCTCAACGCAGAATTGGTTTGGACTTGTACCTCAAACACGTGACACATCTAGAAATTACTGACTTAACGAGTCTCCGTATGCCGATTACCCAAAACTTCATCCGAATATCGGCAATCAACTGATTACTTCCTGCATGTTGAAGTTGTATATGTCTTTGTCTGACCATCATCTCCATTACTGGGTTTTTAGCTGGAATCAGGTAAGGAGTCCTTATTAACTCAGGTAAGTCAGTTAACATTAGTTAAGTTTTGATTCTCAGTAAGTTATCGCTGTCATAAAAATAAGTCACGTTACCACTTCCTTTGGAAATTAAATCTTTATTTTCTGTTTGTATCAATTTAATCACCATTTTTTCGGCCTTTTCATACTCATTAACTGATAACTCTCCCTTTCTTATAGAATCTTTATGACAAGTATTGTAAATAAATCCGAGCACCCATGCCGTTGTGCATATGACTTTTGTAGATTTAGAAAAATAACTATGTAATTTACTTAATAAATTCTGATCGGAACAAATATTCATACTAACTGTTTTCTTAAGTTCTAAAAGGGCTTTTCGGTTTTCAACTACGAGATCTGACTGCGGCCACTGATCTGCGTGCATCAACAGCCAGTCTGGTCCTTTCCACCATTGATAGTCAACAATATCTTCGCACTACACCCTCGGGAAGCTAGATCAGCCCAGTTTAATTGACCTGGAATATGCTGCCAGCTTTTAACATCATCTTATCTCTTTGACTCTGTTGCCCACAAAAGTGTTCCAGGGCAGTTCTCTCTTTACCCAACACAGCACAACACTCGAGTCTGTCCAA
Organism: Apoda limacodes; assembly: GCA_946406115.1. Classification (NCBI taxonomy): domain Eukaryota; kingdom Metazoa; phylum Arthropoda; class Insecta; order Lepidoptera; family Limacodidae; genus Apoda; species Apoda limacodes. Next base: position 20,425,983 of record OX291559.1, read on the forward strand.
CAATATTCTGGACAAGCAGGAAGCTCAAGACTGTTTCGGGCACTTGTCAATAGGCGTGCACCAATCAAAGCAGCTAAAAGCTCGAGTCTGGGAATAGTTGTTTGCCGAGGAGGTGTTATTTTTGATTTTGCTGATAATAATCGAATTGTCACCTTACCTTTGTTTTCAGCTCTTAATAATATGCAAGCGCCTATTCCATTTTTGCTTGCATCGCAAAATAAATGTAAACTCACATTGCATTTCTTTAAGGTATTCCCTGATAATCTTCGTGGAATTCTGCAATTGTTAAGATCAGTTATATTTTTATACCAATCATAAAATTGTTTTTGTAAGTCTGATGGAAGCTCCTTATCCCATGAAAGTTCGCGTCTCCAGGTTTCCTGTAAAATCAACTTCGGTGTCAATGTTACGGGACTAGTAAAGCCAACAGGATCGTATATTTTCTGAGTTAATGACAGTAAATCTCTTTTCGTAACTTTTTTTACGTTTTCAGGAGAAGGTAATTTTTTTATATTACAATATAATTCGTCAGAGACAGTGTCCCACATTAGACCTAGTACTGAAATATCTGTCTGACCAGTTTCAGTTATCGACATAGGGCATGTCACCCACTGTCGTAGATCAAACTTGCCATAGCTCATAAGATATTTTGACTCAAAAATGAATTTACGTACTTCATTTTCAGAATCTAAACATTTGTTGTCACACAATTATCCACATAAAACGATTTACCTAGTAATTCTGCAGACTCAGTATATTCACTAGTCATTTGCTGTAGGTGATGTTGGATCGTCGCGTTAAGTAGGAAAGGACTACATGTCAGCCCAAATACAACCCTACAACGCCTATAGGTCAGAAGTTCAGTTTTAGTATTATCTTTCCACCACAGGAATCTCAAATAATCTCTATCTCCAGGCGTGACAGATATTTGTAAAAAAGCTTTTGCAATATCGCGATTACTCCTATATTTCCTTTACCGAAAACCAGTCAAGTAGTCAGGAATTTCCTCTTAAAAATTTAAGCCTTTTTCCAAATAAGTATTTAAACACATTTTGTTCCTATCAACTGCTGATGCGTCAAATACTGGCCTGATTTTCGTAGTCAAACTTAAAGCTTTGACCACTGGTCTACGAGGTAGATAATGTGACATATTAATATTTACCTTAGGTTCATTTACTACTTCTGTGATTCCTAAATCTTTCCATTCTTTGAAAACGTTATCATACAATGCCTATAGGTCAGAAGTTCAGCTTTAGTATTATCTTTCCACCACAGGAATCTCAAATAATCTCTATCTCCAGGCGTGACAGATATTTGTAAAAAAGCTTTTGCAATATCAGCGATTACTCCTATATTTCCTTTACGAAAACCAGTCAAATAGTCAGGAATTTTCTCTAAAAAATTTGCGCCTTTTTCCAAATAAATATTTAAACAACTTTTGTTCCTATCAACTGCTGATGCGTCAAATACTGGCCTGATTTTCGTAGTCAAACTTAAAGCTTTGACCACTGGTCTACGAGGTAGATAATGTGACATATTAATATTTACCTTAGGTTCATTTACTACTTCTGTGATTCCTAAATCTTTCCATTCTTTGAAAACGTTATCATACAATGCCTATAGGTCAGAAGTTCAGCTTTAGTATTATCTTTCCACCACAGGAATCTCAAATAATCTCTATCTCCAGGCGTGACAGATATTTGTAAAAAAGCTTTTGCAATATCGCGATTACTCCTATATTTCCTTTACCGAAAACCAGTCAAGTAGTCAGGAATTTCCTCTTAAAAATTTAAGCCTTTTTCCAAATAAGTATTTAAACACATTTTGTTCCTATCAACTGCTGATGCGTCAAATACTGGCCTGATTTTCGTAGTCAAACTTAAAGCTTTGACCACTGGTCTACGAGGTAGATAATGTGACATATTAATATTTACCTTAGGTTCATTTACTACTTCTGTGATTCCTAAATCTTTCCATTCTTTGAAAACGTTATCATACAATGCCTATAGGTCAGAAGTTCAGCTTTAGTATTATCTTTCCACCACAGGAATCTCAAATAATCTCTATCTCCAGGCGTGACAGATATTTGTAAAAAAGCTTTTGCAATATCAGCGATTACTCCTATATTTCCTTTACGAAAACCAGTCAAATAGTCAGGAATTTTCTCTAAAAAATTTGCGCCTTTTTCCAAATAAATATTTAAACAACTTTTGTTCCTATCAACTACTGATGCGTCAAATACTGGCCTGATTTTCGTAGTCAAACTTAAAGCTTTGACCACTGGTCTACGAGGTAGATAATGTGACATATTAATAGTCACCTTAGGTTCATTTACTACTTCTATGATTCCTAAATCTTTCCATTCTTTGAAAACGTTATCATAATCTAGAAACAAATTATTAGAATCTAATTTCTTCGTCACAGTTTGTAATCGGCGAAATGCCACGTCATGATTACTTAATAAATCACTGTGATCTATTTTCCAAGGAAGTTGAATTTCATACCTGCCCTCACTATTGACTCTAACATTTTATTTAAAAGAACTCATCAACTCTGCTTCAGCCACTTCTTTTGACTTTACCTCGATCGGGTCTTGGATTCCTAGTGTCTCCAACGACCAAAACTCTGTCAAATCATTATTATTAGCACAAAATAACGTAGTAGAATTTATAAAATTATTCAGTGTTACCCCTACCTGTTTTCCTTGGAGCGTCCAGCCCAATTTAGTTTTAATGGCTAATAACCCATTTTCTGGATGAACTACATCACTTGTCATTAATAGCCCTGAATAATCTGCGCCTATAAGTAACCCAACCTGACTTAAATTTTCTTCCTTGTCTATCAGTGCGATATTATGCTGTATCAGCAAATTAAATAACTGCTTATCAGAATAATTGACATGAGGAACATTACTACCTTGGCAGAGGGCCATTAAATCAAATTGAAAAGAGTTATCCAAGCTTTCAAGGTTGACATTGTAAACATTATGTTCTTTAGAACTTACTTGTACTCCGCCAAACAAAGAGTGCATTAAAACTTCCTTGTCAATAGGAAAAATACCTAATTTTTTCACTACATCTTCTCTAATATACGAACGCTGAGAGCCATTGTCAAATAATGCTCGTACTTTGACTTTGTTAAGCCCACCAACTACTTTGACAACCAAAGTTTGCAGCAATGTAACTCCTGGCTTATGCTGATGTGAAGAAAAAAGTGACGTTGTTGGTTGCGATGTCAGTTCATCCTTACTTGGCTGTTTATTCTGACTTGAAATGGTACTATGTCGTTTCCCACAAGTCAAGCATTTCACATGAGCTCGGCATGCCTTTGCATGGTGGCCTGCTCTTAAGCATAATGCACAAGCTTTTTTTATTTTCAAGTGTTCCCGTCTTTGTTCTATGATCATTTTCTGAAGCTTGTAGCATTCTATGCTGGAGTGCGTCTCTTTGTCACACCAAATACACGCTCTGGCTATCTTCTTTTCAGGTTTATTTACTGACGTAAATAAGCATCCTGCTGTCGCTTCAAATGGGTTTGCCTTTAATTGCTGATTTTCTTTGTTTTGAATAGTAAAAGATTTCTTAGCTATGGCTATTCTTTGATCGCTCTCTACTTCTTACTGCAGAAATCCCAATAATTTTTTGAGTTATTCGTCCATTTTTCTATTACGTTGTGTCGAACGTTCCCAAGCCTTTAAGGTTTCCTGTGGAATTGCTGACTATACCATGGGTAGAATAAAAGCTGCATATTTGTCTTTAGTAACACCCAAAGTTTCAAGTGCCCTCAACTGTGCATTAACGCGGCCAAACAGTTGTGTCAGCGGTATCGTTGCTCCTTCTGCTTTTATTTATATCAATGACAATAGCTCTCTAACATAAAGTTGAATAAGGAGTTCGTCTCTGGCATACCTTGCTTTGAGTTACTTAATGCATTCAATGTAATTTTCACCCGATGGAAGATAGCTATCAACTAATGTCCTTACCTCTGTATCAGGTGTGATTGCATGTAGCAGATACTGGAATTTGTCATCTGAACTTAGTACTGGATCCTCATCAATCTTGCGGAACTGACCCCAAAAGAGTAGCCACTCCCTAATCTCTCCATTAAATTTTCTATATTCTATAATTGGCAGCTTTAATTTCGTTTTACATTCAGTGACTTTTTAGGTCTCGTTCAGTTGCTTGATAGCTATTTCACTTTTTGCATCCAATAGCCGCCATTTTGTTTTATAGTTTTCATTTTCTACATCTTCTATTTCCAACGCCTTTTCTTCCCAGTCGGGTTTTTTTAGAATGTTCGCGCGGATCTCTAAATCAAGCTGAGAAAGCTTTTCTGAAACATCCTTCAATGAGAGCCAACTGGCTTTTATTTCATATTCTTCAGGCTGCTCCAGATCACCGCCTAGTCCATTTATTATTGTTTCCAGATTATTTGCAGCTTTTGTGTGAAGTCGCCTAGTGACCGTTCTCTCTTTTTTCAAAGATTCCATTATTATGAATATATTTCACACTCACGGTCGCCAAGTTTAAAAAAATATATCGATGTATCTTGATATAAATAGTTAGTTCGTTTTGTATGGAAATAAAATCACTTGATCATTATCGCTCGCAAAAATATAATATTTATTTTTTAGATTGACATTTCTTTCACAATGACAACCTTATTTTTTTATCCTAACTTACGATTTTAAAGAGGTCTTATACATTTCGCAACAACCTATTCATGTATATTTTCTGGACCATCCTACAAATATTATAAATGTGAAAGTTTGTTTTGATGGATGTTTCTTGCACAATCACGCTTCAACCACTGGATGGATCGGGATGAAACTTGGCATACATATAGGTTAGGTCCTGGAATAGCATAAAGGCTACTTTTTATCCCGAAATTCCCGCACTTAAACGAACTATAGCTATAGCTACAGCTTGATATAGCAAACTTCATTAGTGTAATTAAGGAGTGAATCACAGTATTAATACTGAGATTAAATAAAGGAGTCCCATGCCGATAACCAAATTTAGGGCGGGCAAAGCCGCTGGCAAAGTCAAGTCTATCATAATTTGACAAATGAGGACCGCTAAGTTCAATATAGCGTCTTCTTGAGGACATAAAGTCCTGCATTGCAATTGTTTTTTAAAATGTGCCGTATTCAATTAGAACTTCTAAAAATAACGTTGCTTTGTTTTGCATTAAATTCGATATGTAAGTTAATTTTTAACTATAAACAAATAATATTAAAAAATCACGTTGTGTATGTTTGTAGTCGGGTTTTAATTTGTTAAACTTCTTTTTTTTTATTTGTTTATATCTTGAAAAAAAACTTTTTTTTGTTTTTTTTTGCAGTGGACATAATTTTTGAGGGGTCATGGGGACGAGTAACGCAGTGGTAATTTAAGTACCAAATAAGACTTTTTTGGGACAAAAAACCTACGAGTGTGGGGAAATTTATAATTAACATTAAAAGCTTCCGAAAAAAATTTACGCGGACAAATTACCTATATAAAAAAAGATTAGCCAAGACATAGCTTAGGTATTTTCACTTAATTTCACCAATTCCGGGAAGGGGCCTGCTGAAGTTCTATTGGGCCGAAGCCGTAGGGGTTGCGGAAGAATGTAAAAGCGTTCCGGTAACCCCTAGATAGAGCGCCCCGGAGGGTTACCGCTGGGCTTTAGTCGGTAAGAGTCCGACATAAACCCCACAGCCCCCACAGCCGGGTGGTATCGATAAGGATTTCCCAGCGTTAAAAAAAAGGTAACAATTACTTCGATAATGTCTTTCCAACTTCCAACCCATATAAGCCTACCGTGGTGGATCATATGACCGAAGCCTCCTGCTCCAAGGATAGATCTGCAATCTTGTAGTTGGAGCAGTAATAGTTTCACATATAACAAAATCTAGATACAAAATTTCACATACCCTAAATAATTCATTCCATTTCTGATAAATACTCCATCTTCTAAATTTGGTCGTTTATGTCGATCCACTACAAAGTAGGTACACATACGAGGTTCTGTGGTCGACAGTTTTATTTATAGACTCTCAGTATCGGAATTTATTTGACACGAGCGAGCGAGGGAGAGCCGCCCGATGCTGAAACGTAGCTTATAGATAAACATTGGTCAAGCTATTGCAAAGTGGTTTTTTATGTTTTAAATCAATGAAGTAGGAACCTATATTTATTCGTTAATGCATCTATTTTTATTGTGTTGATCATTGAACATACCTATGGAACAAATATAGCTCTCATCTTAATGTTTTTGAAATTTTTTGTTCCGTAGTCGGCAAAGAACACGTATAGTTTCGCCATGTCCGTTTGTCTGGCCACGTTTTTCTCAAAGACTATAAGTACTAGAAAGCTGTAACTATAAATTATTGGCACAGATATAAGTACATATTCGAAATGATGATGCCAACGGCTACTTTCTACCATCGCACCGCTCGCCATCGGTAGGGAATTCATTCTCATACTTTAAAGGGAAGTTATTGGATTTTCGAAGGGTAGGCAACGCGCGGGTGATACTTTTGGTGTTGCAAGCGTCCATAGGCCACGGTGACCGCTTACCATCAGGCGGACCGTAGGCTTGTTTGCCTCCTTAGTGGTATAAAAAAAACCGTTTTTCGATTCAAGATGTGTTTGCGAAATACTAAGCTTTATATTGCAAAGCCAGTTAATTAGCTGTTGTTGAGTAAAAATAAATCATGGGAGCATATGTAACAAAATTAAAACAAAAACTATGAAGTTCAATATCACTAGTCGACCAATTTAAAAACCTGTAATCGGAAAAATAAAAAAATCATACAAATACCAGTACTTAGATGACGTTGGTACTTGTGTAAAACCGGTATTAAATATAATTTTATGAACCATATGACATAATACAAAAATAAAATTATAACACTCTACATATTAATACTTAGGTACTTACTAAATTAATAACATTATTTACGTTCGAATAACGCATTGAACTAGGCGGCGCGTGGCGGGGTGCAGCGCTTGGCGGTACAGGGTACCAACTTAATGATTAAGTTGCTCTATCGTAAAAACAGTAACACATATAATCTTGTAGTGATCATAGTGTGTGTAAGCTCTAAAGTATAACAGCAACTAATAAAAACAGCCAAAGTGTAAGACGGCCCCGAGACATTTACCATCTTAAAACTCCGTTACAGCGTCACCTAGCTATAATTAAGTGAAACAGTAACATGTAATACAATATTCAAAGTTAGGCAACGTCAGACTTGGTCAGTAATTAGATGGGTGATCGCTCAGTGGCACACTTTTTGTTTTTGTTAGTGTTTGTAAATTACGTTAATACGGAACCTTTGGTGCGCTAGTCCGATTAACACTTCGCCGGTCTGTTTATTTTTCAACTGGACTGATATAATTTCAAAAATTGGGCATTTGGCATACCAAATAATAAACATAAACATAAAAGCCTATAAAAAAGAATTTAAGCAGATTATAAGAAGAAACTCTTCAAAACACATCCCATAATACAAGCGGTCTAAAATCTAAAGATCTGAAAAAAATCATGACAATAGCTCTTTATAAATGTATAAATACTACCAAAGAAAATTATTTTGTACAGAATTGGTTCAAAAGTATCTTAGATATACGCAATTATTCTCATTCTACGGAACCCTTACCTAATATATGTACGAAACACACTTGGCTGGTTTTATATTTATATTCATATAAGAAATCCGGATTGCAACATACAACTTCTTTCATTGAAATTTAACTACTCTTAAACATACCTTTATAGGTATCTACGTTAAACAAAAAAAAAAAAATTTATGTTTTATAGATATTGAAGTAGAAAAACTATTTTAGATATAAGCATTTGTAGATCGGCTGAGATGCGGTTAAATACTTTAAAAAAACATGCAAATCTTTAATCGAAAACTATTAAGTGTTGTGCCACAATATAAACAAATAGCTATTCGAGAAGCTAATAAAAATTTAAATGTTTATACAGTTGTTTACAAGCTATTCTAATTCTTTGGGCGGCGTGAGGGCGGGCGGAGAGAAGGGCCGGCCGTCAGTCACCACCTTGAACTCGCCTCATTACCATAACGTGACCTCTGTTCATAAATAATAATTATAATTGGGAGTAATTTACGGTAAATATGGGTCAGGTCACGAGTTGTCACGACTAGTATCCTGAAGGTAAGCTTTGGTTGTGATACTAGTTGTGGGATTACCTTAATAATGTTATATATTTTCTATATGTCAATATTTTTTTATTACACAAATTTCCAAATAAAAATTTATTTAATGAGTTTTTTATCTTAGGATAGCAATAAACCTTAAGTTTTTCTATAAATTAAAAACAAATCCTCTATTTTTGTACAATTCTATGGTGCATGACCAAAATATATCAGATTTTGGTCATAATAACCACACAATAGTAAACAAACACTATCCTAAACGTTATTTATTGTGAGATATTGTTTTTTTGTTATTTATCCTTATCATAACTCATAAATATTTCAGTAAGTCTGTTTGTTTGTTATTGCCCAACGTCGGTACGGAGCAACAAATGAAGCTGATGTTTAGTACAGATATTGTTGGCTTGTTTAAATTTCCCGTAGTAACAATTGTAATATGATTTATCGTGAACGAACAATAGCTGTAACTATAGCAAAGTTTTTTACTTTAACAAGAAGTCGACGTAGAAATCAAAATAAGCGTAGACGGGGCCGCAGGCGAAAGCTAGTTTTCAATTAATTAATCTAATTTTTATCTGATAACAATTAAATATATCACTGATTATTTATTTTTACATTTTATTTTTTATTTAATTAAAATGTATGCAACACAATTGTAGTCAATAAAAATAAGAACTCGATATAAAAGTTGTTATTAGTGCTGTCCTACATAAACATTATGGACACAACTTCAGGCTGTAATCAATATCCGACCGCTGAATACCACTCCACTTCAAAACATTGTTAGCAAGAGTATTAATAACAAGGAAGGATACTTAAGAATTGTTATTGTATATCTTTATACAATTTTCAACGACTTCCGAGACTTTTACGGAAAATACTAGGTACAGAGCTACCAATAGATATATCAAATCAATAATTTGAATCCTTACTCCTAATGCCTAAAAGTATGTATAGTATTCTATATATACGAAAGAATAAACTGACCGATATATCAACGCACAGCCTACACTACTAGGTCTAGAGACTTAAAATTTTGTAAACAGGTTTCTGTTAGAACTATAATACTTGGTATTTGACCTAACACCTATAAATAAGATTTGTGTATTTCAGAAAAATATATATTTGAAACTCATCTATAATGCAAAATGGAGGATGAAAATTTATATGAAAATTTCGATTTTGCAAAATTCATCTTTTAATGTGGTAAGAAAATCCATACTTTCGAAGCTAAATGCATAAATGTCACTATTTGGCCATTAGGTTAAAGATTAAGTGTGTTTCTTACTGTTTTTTTTAGTAAGCTGTTATTATTTCGCAAAAATTGTGATGTATGAAACACAATAGGAGCGACACGTATCATGAGCTCGAAGACACTGTCATCATTATAGGACATTCTAAAATAACTAATTAAAAATATGTCTGAATGTTCTCTAAGATTACTGTAAAGTTTATAAAAGATATCGTTGGTCTGTAAGAGGATGCACCCAGTATCGATTTTGCATGTTTTCCGCGGTGGCATCACAAGCTTTCTGTCGAAAATTCATAGAAAAAATAGTTAGCTCAGCACTGTGGAAGCGCAGCGCGGGATGCTGAAACGCTGGTAAAAATTCAGCCATCAAAAAACCCGCAGTGCGGAAACACACAAAGATTGTCGTATTTCAGCGTTTTTGGTTAATTATCCCCTAGACGGCAAAATTGGGATTGAAAATTTGCATGAGAATTCCAATATTATTGTAGGTTAAACCGTAAACAGACAATTTATTGAAGCAAGCTACGTTAGTTTAGGACTTAAGGTATAGGTATAGTGTTTGCTCTAATTTTGAATAAAATGCTTTACAGAAAATCTAATAGTTTTTCCTTTACAGGAAGTCTGTAAGTTCATATCAACTATAAAATATTGTCTTTTAGGCACACATCAACTTATGTTAGTCCACTGCTGGACATAAACCTCTACGGCACGCCACCTTTCATAGTCTAATAAAGTATAAAAAAGTAAGAATATAGTTTCTTCTTCAACATTTCATAATATATTAGAACAGTTATATTTTCAGTGAATGAAACAAACTTTTTTTAACTTTTTCATTATTCCATGTCCCAGACGATGACTTTTGTTTTTATTTATTAACCTTTGAGGCCAATTGTCTCGACGTTGACGTTGGCTCCGGTAAGTTGACTGAACAAGAGTATCTAGATAAAAGTTTTTGTCGAGAAAAAATAAAATCTCTATTTGCGTTAAGCTCTACCTACTTGTGTCAATTTTATAAATACTGATTTTGAATTACTGTATTGAGATAAAGAAGAGCTAGAGAAGAAGGCTATTCCATGTATGTATGTACATCAGAAATATTTGTTTGTTTGTAAGACAACATCCAGAATTCTTTCCAAAACATTCAGAAATAGTAGCTTCAAGGCCATCTTCAAATAAATTAAAGTTATTTATTCCTGGATCCAATCTGGACATATACGGGAGAAATGGTTACTGTATGGCAATAAAAAATTACAATAAACTACCCCTTGAAATTAAAGAACCGCCATATCAGTTATATTTAAAAAAAGATTAACCATACCGGGTTGCAAGTCAAATGCTTTTATAGTGTTATAAGTTTTTTAACTACAAATAGCAACTCAATTGATATATAAAAAAGACGACATGAGATTATTGATAGGTAACATTAGCTGTTTTTTTTTACATACATCTTGCATCAATACTCTGTGACATAATTTTAAATGTGCTTGCAACATCGATTGGTCTATGGTCATCAATGCGCCTATTGTTGATGAAAAAGTAAGACGATTTAACTTATTTATTAATTTGTACAACACTCATGCTCCCATAAACACTGTTAAAACCAAACATGTTCCGGCATCCTGGCTCACGGACGAAATAAAATCTTTGATGACAAAACGAAATCGTGCCAAATACAAGGTTAATCCTTGCGACGGTAATCGTAAAAAATACACAATCTTGAGGAATCGCTGCAATAGGATATGTAGAGACGCACAAAGACGCCATATCCACAAATCCGTTGAAAACGGTGATCCAGTAAAAGTCTGGAAATTTCTTAAGTCTTTAGGAGTTGGGAAAATGAAACTTCTTTCTATTTCAGATAATACTGATATCAATCTTCTTAATCAACATTTTATTTCTAACGTTGACTTTGACAGCAACAAAAAAAATTAAACATTAAAATCACTTTCTTGATTGCCAACTCCTGACTCCTCCTTTTTTGACTTTCGTCCGATATCTATTCTTCCTTTCTTGTCAAAAGTTCTGGAACGGCTTGTTTATCAACAGTTGTCCAATTATTTTCAAGTAACAACCTTTTAAATCCCTTACATGCTGGTTTCCGTTCCGGTCATAGTACGACTACTGCACTTATCAAAATAACTGACGATATACGTTTTGGCATGGAAACTAATCCTGCTACTCATTCTTAGTTCCCTTAACATTTCTCCAATCGATTCTTATTCATAGTTACTTGCGTGGACCCGGCAGCGCATAAAGGTCGATGATTCTCTATCTGACTGGTGAAACACGGCCGCTGGTGTTCCGCAAGGTGGCGTTTTGTCTCCTCTCCTGTTTGCTATTTTAATTATTTCTTTAACATCTCAACTATCTTCTCTCTACCATCTCTATGCAGACGATCTTCAGATTTACACACAAACTCCTATCAGTGAACTGACAAAGGCTATCTCAATTGTTAATCGAGACCTTAATCAAATTGTGAAGTGGAGTGAATCCTATGGCCATATTATTAATCCTACGAAAACGCAAACAATCATCGTAGGCAGTTCTAGACTGATATCCAAGATTGACTGGAACGAACTCCCATTAGTAACTGTAAACAGAGTTTCTATCCCTTACAAAGACACAGTTAAAAACCTGGGTATATTTATGGATCGAACACTATCTTGAGGTTCGCAAATAAAGGAAGCAAGAAAATATTTGCTACAGCTAAATTTTTAAGGCAGGTTGCGCAACGTCCTACCAATTCCCACTAAAATTGCTCTTGCACAATCTCTTCTTCTGCCTGTTCTATTTGTCTGATGCTAGTTATCTTGACCTTACCGAGGAGCAGTTTAATAAACTTGAGCGGCTTCAGAACTTCTGATTAGATTCATATTTGGTCTACGTAAGTACGACCATATTTCCGAATTCAGATCAAAGCTCGAGTGGCTCCCAATTCGACTTCGCCGGGATACTCATGTTCTCTTTCTTCTGTATAACGTCCTGTTCAATCCAAACACACCAGTATACTTAAAGAAATGTTTCAATTTTATTGGTAATATTTTTCTTCGAGAGACTACTAGCTGGATGCTAAAAACTCCTTTGCATTATTCACAAACGTCTAATGATTCTTTCACGGTAAGGCCTTACCTTTGGAAATAAAAAAAGCAAAACCAAAAGCAATATTTAAAAATCTTGTTATTACTTGAAAGACTAAAATAACATACTACCTTTATTTGTTTATATATATTTACTTATACGTAATATATATTATAATAATATTTATTATTCATGCATATTTATATATGTACATATATTTACTTATAATTATATATACATTATTCATAAATATTATTTATTCATATTATATACATTATTGTATGATATATATACTTCTTAATAACTGTATCGTCACACACCTACTATACTATGTTTGACTTTATTATTTCCTCTAGTTAAAGGTTGTCTGGAAGAGATCGCTTTAAAGCGATAAGACCGCCATTTGTTTAAATTAAATTAAAATCATAATATAATAACTGCAGCTTTAATACCTAAACTAGGACTAGCCTGTTTTTATAGGTATTTATGCTCTTACGGTTGAAATAATATAAATATTGAAATAGCACGTGCATTATATATGACAAAAATTTAGAGAAAAACATGAAATGATAAATATAAAGATTAAAAAAATAAAATGTGTATGTAGGTATGTTAATGTGAGTAGTATGTATATGTAAGTGTGTTTGTCCTAATGTGTGAGTCTAGGTGTGTGAGGGTGAGGGTGTTTGTGTATGTGTGAGCATGCCATGATCTATAATTTCGTTTTAATTAAGTCACAACAGTTAATAAGTGTTCAGTAGCAGTCAGAGGCGGCTCGTGACAATTTATAATGGGTGTTCACTGTTCACTAAAAAACAAAAACAAAAGAGTACCTAATTTCTTAAATTCTTGCCTTTTATTATTCTATTTATAACTAAAATTAATTCGCCTATTTAGATTTACAAACCCGCGTCGCGCTTGTATGCTTTCGTGTCACATTTTTATGTCCCTTTGTTTTTATTTCAAACCGAGTTACTAAAATCTTTTACCACTGTTTAATCACATCACAGTAATCACATTTTATTTTGCTATAGTTTATGTATATGTAGATATTTACTTAATAAATTGTTAATAAAAACTCGCGCGCATGTATGAAACATTTATTGTGACAAGAGTGGCAACAGCGCGCCGGGCGGCGGCGCGGCGACAGTCGGACCGAAGGCGGGAGTCAAGCTCGCAACATTGCCCAGGAGCGGCGCTCAACATTTTGCTAACTTCGAAGAGATCATAGCAATCATCGCCCTAATTATTCTAGTACCCCGTTTTTAACTCGATCGATAAAACAGCATAACTTTCGAGTTCCAACATTACATAACAGATGGCGTTATGTTGCTTAAGATTAAAAAAACTGTGTTGTAAAGTTTAGTTGTGCTCCGAACTGGAAACGCAAGTGACTTGTGATGCCAGATTTCCTTCGTCAATATAAAACTGGACAAGTTACAACATCGTCAGTCTGTTTCTTTATTTTTAAGGTGTGTGTCAATGTTTCTTGCTATTTATTTCACATTATTTAAAATTATTTGTAACATGAAATTTGCAAGAGCATTGGGATCCTTGGTATTGACATCTCCAGCGATGTTCAGTTCCGAGATTGAGTTTGGCCCTTTTGACTCGGTTCAACAATGGGCTGAAAGAATTGTCGACGGTCTCACTAGCCGTATCGATCCCTTAAGTCTGAGGAGAGGCTTTGCCTCCCTGTGAGTGTTCTACCGTTTGTACAATGGCATGTGATCAGGAGAATTGTTCAAAATGATCCTCACAGCTACTATATACCATCGCTCCGCTCGCCATCCGCAGGGAATTCATTCACACACTATAGAACCGCGACCATTTAGGTCGCGTACAGTGTGGTTTTAGAGAAACTTGCTGCCGCGAACACTTGGGTTGTAGAATGAGTTCTGCCAAGGTTTTTTCTAAGGACTACAAGCAAAGTATGGGGTTCTTCAAGAAAGGAGTAATTCGATTTTTGTAGGGTCGGTAACGCGCGAGTAGTGCCCTAAGTGTTGCAAGCGTCCATAGGCTGCGGTGATTATTTACCATCAGGCTGACCGTAAGATTGTTTACCACCTTAATAGTATAAAAAAATTGTAACATAAAACTATGCGTACAAAAATATAATGAAAATGGTTGATAGCGAATATCACTACGTTTTGATATAAAATGAAAATATGTAGTTTCAATACGCAAAATACAGAAATTGAAACAATTATTTTGGTCGGGATTGTCATCTGTCCCTAATAAGTTGACCACTACTGTAAATATACATACCTATTGTAAAAGACAGCTTATTTATATTTTTTTTTGGAACCCGGCAAGGGGTACCAATATTATTGTTACCGGTCTTACATTTTACCACTTATTACTTTAAAGCTGGTATGATTCACGGCGTATGGGACGTATCATAAACCTACTTTAGTCCAGATACTCTGCATCAGAAGCAGTGCGATGGTCTAAAGTGGTAGTTGAAAAGAGGCTGCACATTATGTTGTGGGTGTCTATCCAGCCACTGGTTACCCCCTTCTAGACGAAACACCGGTAACATATATACATTGCCCTTGCTGAGTTTCTTGCCGGTTCTTCTTAGTACAAGGTCTCCCGACCTGTAGACTTACGAACCGAGGGCGTAGTGACATTCATAAGTGCTCAATTATTGTAGCCTAAACTGAATAAATTATATTGAATTTGAATTTGAAATATTGAATTAATTTCAGAGAAATTCCTCCCGCGAACGCCTGGGTTGTGGAATGAGATTCCTGCCAAGGTTTTCTCTAAGGACTACAGTATGGAGTTCTTCAAGAAAGAAGTTATTAGTTTTTGAAGGGTCAGCAACGCGTACAACAACAAGTAATACCCTTGGTGTTGCATGTGTCCATAGGCTACGGTGACCGCTTACCATCACCTTGTTTGATACCTTAGTGGTATAAAAAAAATACATACATTCACATGTTTAGGTATGAAATCATAAATCTACAGAGATAGCGCTCCTTTTCCGGCATTTTCACGTTCAGGTCTCTCAAACTGTTATATTCTTGGCTCGAACCCAACTCTACAAAGGTTCCTCAAACTTTTTTTTAAACAATTAAATTTGTTGTGTTTACACATAGGTAGGTTACCTTTATAACATTATGAATATTTACTATCAGGATACTTATCCATAAAGGGGTCGATCAGATATATTAATAACATAAACTATCGTAGTTAATTTTAAACTTGCGCGTTTTTTAACTCAATTAAGATAGTAATGGGGTCTTAACGCGACGGTAAGTGAACGGAAATGTCGGCGCTCAAAAAAGGTACGTAAACCTCTTTACAACAATCACTAAATTACCGTTAGTAATGCTTAGCTCATTGCCGTAATGCGTATGTACCTAGATCTTTATCTTAGTGTTCTAAAAAATCAAGGCTCAGCGGAAAAAGTATAAAAATAATACTATTTAATAAAAATTCAATAGTCGGTGGTGGCTGAAGTGTTTAAATTTCACTTCACGTGTCCCAAGTGGCGGAGGTTCGAACCCCGCGATCGGCGTGTACCAATATGTCGTTTCGTAATTTCTCTAGTAGTTACACTGATTTATTATTTCACACCACTGGCTTTTCGGTGTATACGTCAAGAAAAAAAAAGACGTATGTGATGTCCACAATCCACACTGGGCCTGCGTGTGGACTATGGACCAAATCACCATCGCATATGAGGGTAGGTCGTGCCCCAACAGTGGGGACGTATGAAGGCTGGAAAGATACAAGAAAAATTCAGTAAAGCAAAGACATTTCAATTCTGCCCTGCTAAATGGAAAGGCCCAATACAGGATCAAGAAATAATGTACTTTTTCATCACATTTACTCGTAAACAGTGTCATTAATTACGTGCAGGTAAAGCGGATGTTAAGACCTTAATTGCTCCTCCGGGCAATTTTCTTTGCAAATTTTACTTTTCTCTAAGTAAAGCGCGCGTTCATAGAACACTTGGGCGGTAATGACGCGCCTATTCTATCAAGTAATTTTATATATATATGCTGTCTGTTTAAAGCAAAAACTACGTGCACACTACAAGTGATCAATTATTTACAAGTTTCAACTCCAAACAAAATTTTGTAATCATTTTTTTTTATATCTAGCAGTGGCGTTGTTTTCTCTACTTCTATTTCTACCATTTTAACTCTGTTTTGGTGATTTCACCTTTTTTTTTATTTATTTACTCGCAAATGTGATGAATAACATTGTGTGTAACACGGGCGGTACGAAAATTACTAACTCATTAAATATTAGATTTTTGTGAGATGACAGCATCCTCGCTAGTTACTAGTGTAAAAGAGCCAAGAATCATAGTAGCATTCGCTAGTATGATACACTTAATTATCCTTTATTAAACAAATGACAGAAATACAAGACAGTAAGAAAAACTATACGTTTATTCACACAATTTGTACTAATGAGGACAAAAAGGAACAAAGAAAAGCAACAGCGTAAGATTAAAGGATTTTCCTCCTCTATCCTCCTTTGAAAGTTGTTTATTTTGTTAGTAAAATACTATTCTATTATTTTCTCAGTCAATAAAGCAAACATAATAACCAAGATAATAGCTTTCTTATTATTCTTGACGTTTAATTTTGTTTTTATTTATTTACCTCACGGTGCACTGTCTCGACGCCGACACCCCAACTCTGAAAAATTTGTTCAATGAGAATTGAGATGAAAAGTTTTAGTAGAAACTCTACTAAATCAGTTCTTATTCAATACTAAAATACTTCAACGTTCAAGAAGTCCCCGTACTTCCAAACTGCGTATTTAATAAGTAGAATTATAATATTGAAAAGTGGTTTCAAGTAATTTAAACACAATTGCGTATTTCTCCATCATAGTAGGATACAAATTGTTTTTAAACCAATCGGATTTTGCTGCCTTAGAACCGACAATCTAAGACCCATCCAAGATTACATTTTGTGATAGAACCTCCCTGGTAAAGTTTGGATTGCAAAAGTAGACCTCAGGGCTGAGGCTTCTTACCATAAGTTTGATGAATCGATGCTGGCTAGCCAATGCAGTAAAGGGTACACTGGTCTCAAGTACACTGATTTATTTATTCACAACACTCACTTTTTGGTGAAGGCAAACATTGTGAGGAATCCTGCAGACGTCAAGAAAAAAAAAAGACGTATGTGAAGTTTAAAATCCGCACTGGGCCTACGTGTGGACTATGGCCCAAATCAACCTTTGCTTACAAAGGTAGGCCGTGCCCCAACAGTAGTGACGTATGAAGACTGACAAGCAAGCAAATTAAAATAGTAAAATAAAATAAAAGAATTCATAAATATTACTTATTTACTGAAAGAAGAAGGAAAAATAAAACTCGATACTGCCTTGAGCTGAAAGCTTTAGTATTTGCATAACACGACCTTCGATTGTAGCCAGGTAAATGGAATCAATATGCAATAGGTTTCCTCAGTAAAATGCCTAAGGGAGTTAAGAGTGGTTTAGAAAGTTTTCTGAGTGAATTGAACACTTACGTCGTACCAACTTAACCCGCTATAAACTAAACCCACTTCAGTCGCGTCAATTTCGAAACTTGTTGAAAAACGTTTGTCACAAAAATATATTTTTCACAGTCATTCATATCCGTGCTCCGTACCATAAACAACTTCTTTATTAGTTATGAGATATTTTAAGGGCAGGTAACGCTCCAGTGATGTCCCTGGTGTTGAAAAGCGTCCATAGTCTACGGTGACCGCTTACCATCAGGCGGACCGCAAGCTTTTTTGCCACCTAAGTTGTATATAAAAAAAAAGTCTTTTTTGTATATACAACTTTTTTTTTTGAAAAAGATAAGTTGGCTAGACTACTACCACTGACTGTACTTTGACAAAGATAACATGGCTCGACAAGTACCACCGGCTGTACTTTGACAAAGATAACATGGCTCGACAAGTACCACCTGCTGTACTTTGACAAAGAAAAGTAAGGTAGATTACTACCACTGGTTGTACTTCAACAAAGATACATTGGCTAATCAACCACCACTGGCTGTACATTTAGCAAGATAAGTCGGCTAGTTGACAGCAACTACGTCCAATGAGACAATTTTACTTCCTCCTTATTGTTATATTTATTCATATTGGCCAGTGAACTTTCCTTGCATTTTTACTCTCTTGTACTCTTGGACTCTCTTGTTTATTTTATATTTCTTTTTTCTTGTAAAGCTATTGGAATTGAACCCACTGTTGACCTGTTTGCCATGTAGCATATACTCTTATGACCTTGAATCGTGATCATTCTAGTCAAGAAAATATTTAACCTAATTCGTTAAAAACTGTTTTTCTCTTTTTACTTTATTTCAAGTATTTACAATATACTTTTAATCCCCGACGATAACTGAGAGGTGTATGTAAGTTTAACGTGTGTATTTGTGTGCATGAACCGATTTTAATTAGTTTTTTTTTTGTTTGAAAGGTGACTTGATCAAAAGAGTTTTTAGCTATGATTAAGAAAAGCTTTTGGACCGTTTGTAGATCATCAACTCTTTTCCAGTTGATGAAGGGAAATAAGAAATTTTTCCAGGTCTGATCGTTCCAAAATTTAACATCTTGTTACTTTAGTTAATAATATAAATTTAATAAAAAGTTAAAATTCTTACAGTTAAAAAGTAAAAACTCTTATAGTTGTAAAGTGAAAATTCTTAAAGGTGAAAAGTGAAAAATTCTTATAGTAGAAAAGAGGAAATTCTTAAAGTAGAAAAGTGGAAATTCTTAAAGTAAAAAAGGAGAAATTCTTAAAGTTGAAAAGTGAAAATTCTTATAGTTGAAAAGTGAAAATTCTTATAGAGTGAAGAGAGTGATTAAAAAGTTATCTCGTACCTTTACCTAACATAAAAAAAATACAACCGAATTGAGGTTCTCAGTTGTTGTTGCATGCTTTTTTTAAATGTCGTTTAAAAATAACTTAAAACTTCCAATTTGAAATCGAATATTAAAATGAACAATATATGACATAAAATTAATTAAACGTATAAGAATAGAAATAATTTAGAAAATGATCTTGAATTTCCTTTTTAACGACAAATTGATGGCATATATTTTTCCCGGTCATACAGACAGACAGACGAGAGCATATGGTAAAACTTCGGTTAGACGGCGAGCTGAGAGAATTGTGGACTATCCCAAACTCACAAGCCGTATCGAACCCTTAAGTCTCAGGGTAGAGTTTATCTCCCTGTGTGTTCTGCCGCTTTCGATCTGAAGAATTGTTTAAAATGATGCCCACGGCTACTCTCTGTCACGTACAATGCAGTTTAGGAGAAACTTCCTTCCGCGATAGCTTTAGTCGTGGAATGAGCTCCATTCCAAAGTATTTCTAGGGATTTGATTATGGGGTTCTTCAATAAGTGATTAGATTTGGAAAGGGTCGGCAACTCGCGAGTAATGCCTCCGGTGTTCATCCATCAGGCGGACTGTAAGCTTGTTTTTGCCACCTTAGTGGTATAAAAAAATATTAGGGACCCTTGTTTGACACAGTATAGAGATTACTAACAGTTTATTTCATACCACTAAGGTAGCAAACAAGCATACAGTCCGCTTGATGTGAACACTATTCACGAGTTACCGTTACAGTAAACTCTCATAATAAGATCAGTTACTAACAATAAGTAAATAGTTTTCTTAACAATGCATAAAAAAAACTTGATAAAAATTGATTTAGATGACACTAAAATGTACGGTATATTAATTGCGCAAATAGGTACATACATAATACACTTGGTAATTATTTTTCTTTATAAAAATGGTTTTAAAGCCATCTTATAAACAATACTGAAAATAAAATGAGCATAAACAAAGTTTTAATGTTTGTTTGAGTTATTATTAATGGCAGAACAAAAATAAAAGCAAAATGAAATATTTATTACCTACTTCAAAAACAACAAAAAGTCACGTAATCTCTTAAAGCTCTATTTTAGTCCGGCTGTTTACTTTAAGACATTTTGACGTGAATTTGATAAATCGTCTTAAATGGGAGTAAGTATTTCACAAAACGTTGCGCCACGCAGATTATTTTCTTTAATATTGACAACTAAAACACATTAAATAAATTTAGTTCTGCAACAAAAGATATCTGATAGTCGTGAATTGAGACTTTTGATGACTTATTTTGCTAAAACAGCCCATAACTCTAAAGGTATGGGTCAGATCAACTTCAAACATGTTCCAAACAATAAAGAAGGTTTGTTCTTACCCGTTACGATGTATATAATAAAATAGGTACTAAATTATATATAAATATCAGTACCTAAATACAGGAATAAAAATAATCCACGATAACGCAGAAACAGGCTTGTGAATCCGTTAAAATTTTAACAAATCCTACTAACATTATACATGTGAAAGTTTGTAAAAATGTCTGGATGGATGTTAGTTACTCAATAACGCTTCAGCCACTGGACGGATCGGAATGAAACACCACGTCGATAATCAAATTTAGGGTGGGCGGAGCCGCTGGCATAATCTAGCAATTTAATAAATAAGGGATCCCCAAAATATTTCCTTTTGTTTTTTTTTTTAAATAACTTATAAAATCTGCCATATTAGTACATATTATGTAAAAGTTCCAGGCTTCTGCATACTGTTAAATTTATATTGAAAAGTGCCTATTATTGTGTTCCTTTAAAAAAAACAAATAAAGAAAAGAGAAAAGAAACAAAACACTATTAAAAAAAAAAAAAAACCAACGATATTAACTACACGAGCAACATAACTGACACGGAGACAACTTCAGTACTACACGAGCAATATAACTGACACGAAGACAACTTCAGTACTACACGAGCAACATAACTGTCACGGAGACAACTTCAGTACTACACGAGCAACATAACTGACACGGAGACAACTTCAGTACTACACGAGCAACATAACTGACACGGAGACAACTTCAGTACTACACGAGCAACATAACTGTCACGGAGACAACTTCAGTACTACACGAGCTACATAACTGACACGGAGACAACTTCAGTACTACACGAGCAACATAACTGACACGGAGACAACTTCAGTACTACACGAGCAACATAACTGACACGGAGACAACCTCAGTCTGACCTTTTCTGCCACGAATTAATTTTACGAGTGTTAATGTGTCTTTTCTAAAATAGAATTGTTTTTATCAATGTTAGTGTCATGTTTTATCATAACATTTTTACACATATTTGAACACATAGTGTATAAACGGGTATTTAAGCATTCATTTATTTGCGCAAATGTGCTCAAATGTACTTAATAATATGTGTTCAAATATATGTACAAAGGTCTGACGCCAGTTCAAATTATAAATTAAATTTATTAGTAGTTCGATGCTTACTGACGACTCAATTATCCATTTCTACACAAGCTTAACCTTAAATGGACGAAAAAAAAACTGAATTTATCACACAAATAAATGAAGCTGTTTTATGCAGCGGTTTGACTACGACTACAGAATTGTTTTTTTTTTTGGGCTCCATTATCATACCCTGGACATCATTTAATTGTTTAGTAGGTACTTACGCATCAAAACGATTTTAATATTCCATGGTTTGTTACCGGAGAAACGCCCTTTTATTTGATGCCCGATTCGGGCATATTTGCTTACATTATACCTTTCATACCTTTTGCTCCCCATGTCTCCGTAGCCCCTTGATCGATCATGCTCAAATTCGAACTCCAGTACCACTCGTGTACCAAAAACCACGAATATCGGAGCAACGGTACTCAATCAGTCGTCGAACTAACAAACTTACAAAGTAACATAGCCTTCAGCTGTTCACCACATTTACCTCACTTACTTAGTCAATTCCAATACTTTAATGAATTTAAATAAAATAATATTTTACAGTTAAGATATGAGCTTTTTATTCTAAGTAGTTCATGTTAAGCAAGTTATAATTATATTATAAATTGACCTGACACGACAAATCCAACAACACCTCAGAATCGAAATCTATATTGAAATCGATTCAGCCGTTTGGTTGATATTATACAAGGAACACAATAATACCACAATACCATTGAGCTATATTGTGATAAACTAAATACCAACGTAGTCTCATAAAATAATTAATATTTACGATAGGGTGATGCCCTTTTGCAGTCGAGTAAATCAAAAACAAATCAAATCAAACTTTATTCTAATAGGTTTTAAGAACATTTTTGAATCGTCAATGCAATGTAAACAATGTTAATTTCTGCCAAAAAGAGCTGGCAAGAAGTTCCATTTAAAGTAGTAATACAATACTTTAATCATTAGCTAAAGAGTTTACAATATGTACCGAAAAACTTATTAGGTAATAAAAAAATAAATTAGTAAGCTACTAAGAACAAAGTCAAACATATCAATTATTATTTTTTTTGTTTTTATATAGCATATTATATAGCGCACTGTTTGAAGCGTCAAATATCGTCAATCGAGTAAGAAATTCAGATATTTAAGAGAACTCCGATATTTAATAGTACTAGTGGCATTAGCACCATCATAATTATATTTTGCACAATCATATGAACATACATATACTTACATTTACTTAAAACTATCCATACTATCCATGAATATAATATAATAATAAATATTATAAATGCGAAACAAGATGATTTTTTTTAGACTTTTGACTCAACTAGTTTGAGTCCTTTACCGTTTATAAATATTTGTGTTTGAGTGTCTTTGATATTTAGTAAAGAAAACTTAAAACATTTTGTTTTCTGTGCATACAGAAAAGATTAATTGATGAGAACCAACTGAGAACTTTTGAGAGTGTATGATTTATATCGTCATATGTATCTTTGTGTACATTATTTATATCGTCATATGTATCTTTGTGTACATTATTTATATCGTCATATGTATCTTTGTGTACATCAACATTAAATATCAAAGACAAATCATCTGCAAACAATACAATTTTGCACAGATTTTCTACATAAAAAGGCAGATCGTTAATATACACTAAGAATAAAAAATGACCGAGTATAGACCCCTGGCTGGAGTACTCTCATCACAACAGGTGATCCAGAAGATTTCACTCCATTGATTTCAACCTTCTGAGTTCTACCACTCCTGTAAACTACTTGTAAAATAGTAAGTTTTGGCTCAGGGTTGATTGTTCTAAAGACGAAGTTAAAAAGGCAACAGCTGAATTCTTTATATCACATTGAATTACTCGATACAATAGCACAACCAATACAGAGGGTATGTGTTGCTCGCTTCTCGAATAATGTCGAACTGTCGAGTCGGTCAAGTGTTGTAGCTATGCAAGCAACACAACCCCTCACCTCATGTTTTCCCCGCTTGCACATGTCCAGCTATCGACAAGCCTTGTGCGGGCAAAATAAACGATGCCTTGTAACAACATGTGTGCTTACGCGCCACGGCAGAGACAAGTTATACAAAGAAAACATTAACTATACTACATACACAGACAATAAACAAATCAAATAAGAAACTTAGGTACTTAAACTTAGCCTACAAATATCAGTAATATAATAGGTACTTCAAACTGTACGACCAAATAATACCTAACTTATACCTATTATTATACTTATAAAGTTACTCTAGCTTATACCTAAAGATCACGTCATCGTCGGCTAGTAGAGTCGTTAACACTACTCCTGTAAAAAAAACCTTTAATTTTTATTTAATTTAGTATTAAAAACACAACTACAACACAAGAGTAAATTAAATTCATCAACAAACAACAAAAAGTTACTTAACGTTATATCTCAGAGCTGTAAATTTATCGTGACAGCTACTACGGCTTTTGTTTCGTGAGCAATATTATTAAATTACCTCATTCTTGGTCTACATTAAATATATTAAAATTTGATCAAACTTTGGGGATAATTGTCAGTCGTTTCTGAATTATTTATCATATCAAGAGAAATTCACAATAATAACTGTATACTACAAATTTTACTGTCTCACTGATTTAAATACGTTGTTCAAATAAACAATGTATTTTGTGAAAATACTTTTAATTGGCAGTTACAAAATTAAAAAGTTTTAAATTATTTTTGAATTAAGAATGCATTTATTAATATTTAGCACATATTTTTTAAAGGTATCATTTCATAGTAATTTTTAGAGATATCGTTTTTAAGTATTTTTGAAGGTATCATTTCATGGTTATTTTAAGGTATCGTGTTTTAGTAATTTTCAGCACGTAATTTTTAAAGGTATCGTTTTATAGTAATTTTAAGGTATAATATTTTTTAGTAATTTTTAGCACGTAATTATTAAATAGTAATTTTTAGAGGTATAGTTTTAAATTATTTTTAAAGGTATCGTTTCATAGCAATTTTAAAGTATCGTTTTTTAGTAATTTTTAGAACGTAATTTTTAGAGTTAAAATTTTTGAGCATGTTTTAAAGGTATCGTTTTTTAGTAATTTTAAGGTATCGTTTTATAGTAATTTTTAAAGGTATTCTTTTATAGTAATATTTAGCACGTAATTCTTAAAGGTAAAAAATAACGTTCCGTTCTATATATAATAATTACTCTTCATTAAGAATACAATAGTTTAGTTAGCAAAGATAGATTGTACCTTTAGTGTCTGTGGTTAAAACTTTGTTTGGGTTTTGTGATTTTGATATTAACCAACTTTTATTATGAAACATGATGAATTTATTCAACTAATTTGAATCGCTATAGAGAAATATAACAACATACGGATTAATAATCTAAATACACAGGGTGTAACAGAAAAGGGGTAATTCAACATTACCAGAAATCATTAAAAGTAGAAGAGCATTTAGTAAAGTGTATTTTAACAGAATTTTATGCAAATGTCAATTATCTTTTAATAAGGAACATGAACCCTAACTGCTGATTTAAGGGTTGTCAATTCTCTTGTGTATAAAAAAGTTTTTTTGTTTTTTTTTTAAAGTTAGGAATTAAAATCCTTAGACCTGTGTTAAATACTTATCAACAAGTACTCATAACGCTTAGAACACCTATCGTGTTACACCCGAACCGATATATATTAATAACAACACAGAAGATGTTCTTACTGACTTATAAACGCCGAGCCGAAACTAACTGAAGCTAGAAATATATAGTTTTGGATATCCTGTTATGACGTACGGCTCCACTAAGAAAATCTTTAATTAAATAAAATTGCAAGTTTAACTATGTGACGATACCATATTTATGCCTTAACATTTTCGTAATACAATGTGTTTATTCAAGTTTTAGCGCGAAGATTTTCATTAGTAAACAATTCACAATGAACGTACTACCAATAGCAAAATGCATCTTTAAATAAGAATGGCGCGTTCAAATATTCAAGTTCAGAAATTTTATACATTAGATGAGAAGTTATGATTTATTTTATGAAAGGTTTAAAGCTAACAACATATAAGTACGAATGACTAAAATGTAAAATATTAAGTTATGAACTTACGAATCGTAGACATCAACACGGAATTAATTGTTAAGTGTAGGTAGTAATCTAACTTCCGATTTATGAATTCGAACTCTAGACAAAATAAAGTTGCGTAAAATTTTGAACCTGTGGCGCGAGAATGAATGGTTTAAAGCTAACTATACACACCGGCACAATTAGCGGAACACAAAAAAAGGATTTGAACGAATGACAGCAGGTTCTCTTTACTGATGAGTGCAGAGTTCTTTTAAAACAGATCGATGGGAGACAGCGAATATGGAGACGCAAAGGAGAACGCCACATACAGTCTAATTTTGAACACACAGTGGCCTATGGTGGCGGCTCGATTATGGTTTGGGGAGGGATATGTTTGGGAGCTTGCACGGAGTTAGTGATAGTCACAAAAGGGACCATGACAGCAGATCGTTACATCAGAGACATTTTAGAAGAACATGTTGTACCATTTGCCCCATTTATTGGTGACGACTTTATTCTAATGCAAGATAATGCTCGTGCTCATAGTGCACAATCGGTACAGGCATATCTGAGCCACGTAGGTATACCGGTGATGCAGTGGCCAGCAAATTCCCCCAATATGAATCCCATAGAGCATGTCTGGGACTTGCTAAAAAGAAGGGTTAATGATAAAATGCGTTATTATCTCATAGTCTCACTTTTTTTTCTGTTCCGCTAATTGTGCCGGTGTGTATATAATTGGGTGTTTGTTTGGAACTGAAGTGATTAGAGGGAATATTTTAAAACAAGCGTTGATTGGTTTGTTAGAACGTATTGTGATTGGTGGTAGTTTTAAGAGCGCTGATTGGGAGTTTTATAATGTTGAATATAACCGCGAAAGTTTAAGTTACTTAGAACTTTTATAATATTGAAATCGCCCGCGAGACTTACCTAAGTCAGTCGTTAAATAACCATAAGGTAGCCTCGTACAATAAAAATTCTAACAATTATAAAAGGTAGTTGTCTTGATTTTCACGTATTTCGTATAACGGTATGACGTGTTAGTTTATTTGAAATTACCCGGGGTTTGTTTTTAACTTTATGAACATTTAGAACATAATATTAATATTCTATTGGGATTCTATTAATTTAGGATAATAAGGCCGTTTTATCTAGTCCGTTAATATTAATCCAGGACTCTATAATAGTACCCCAACCAACAAAACTAGTTTTATACTTAAAAGATATTCTTTGTTAAAATTAATTAAGGCCGGACATCCGCCCGGAATAAAAAATATGATGGAGGGGATTAAAATGTGGGGTGAGAAAGTTATTAGAGAGGGGTTAGTGGTGATAAAAGTACGTGGTCCTTTACATACAGAACATTCAATTGCCGTCGTTTAAATTGTCGAAACGCTGCCCGACCAATAGTCCATAGTCTACGCTTGTGGGGTCACTACAAGCTAGGAACTACGTGGAGTTAAACTGCAGCTGCTAGATCGTGCCACCATTACTGGTTAGTAAATACTTTTATATTCAAAGTTACAGTGAAAATAGTGTGTCTTCGTTGTGAAATTCTTTAGGTTGTGTTTTAAAAATATATAAATTAATGTTAAAACATCCAAATGACGGGTGGTAGAAAGAAACCTCTAATCACCTCAGTAGGAAGGTATATATTTACGGACCTTGTTTCTAGGACATTTTCAGCTAGGTAAAGATAAATCTTATATAACAGTAGAAGTGGGAACTAAGATTGTACCAGCCATAATAATTATAGAGCCCACTAAATAACTAGGTCTGCCAAGAGATAAAGTAATTACTATGTGTAATCCATGTCCATCCTTAGCGGCGTTAGTAGGGTTTTACTATTATGGCTGGCTAGCTAGTGTAGGTGAGCGCTAATGTACATTGTAAAGGTCGCAAGTCCTGAACGCTCGCTAGCTGTTTACCACTCTACAAATCGAATGGATTTAGCACTCGTATGGATTTTACTTTCAAATGTGGAAGTAGCATCAATTAGGGTTCCTTTGTATAGGGATGACTGAAAATCATATCTCATTAGTACTTGTGTTCCTTTAGTACTAATGTTCGCGTATTTGCTTTGTTTAGGTGGTTTTGTACTGACTTTAGAAATGGTGAAAAATTCAAAGTGGACATTATTTATGATCGTAGATTTAGCTATATTTATTTCTTGATTATTTTCTTTTACGCTTATTTGTATACTATTGCTTGTTATATTACTCTAACGTACCTCTAAAACAACTGGGTTACTACTTATTTAACACAACGGGTTCGGGTCCTACCACTTTTGACGATCACGCTTGGCCAAATAAAATACTTCTCTACTATTATTATTAATTATTAGATTCTTTTGATCACTCTCGTTGAGTGATAGTGGGCTGCGAGGTTATGGTAGGACAATATAAATTATTATTTATATTTTTATAGAGAAGGTAGGGGCGTTACAACCTGAATAAAATGCTTAGACACCTATTTACATGATTAATATATTAACAAACATTTATTTTAATGGTAATTAATTTAAACTTAATTTTACAAACTAAACCTTACAAGGTATTTTAAATATGACTTAGCAGTCTTTTCACAAAGTAATTGTAACTCTTTGTCATACTAATGAAAACTTCGTGACAACCTAGCTTTCACGTAATTTAATAAAATTGTTAAATACAATTTGCTAAAATAATGTTAAGTTGGATTTATAAATTTAAATTTAATGGATTCTGTCGACAAAAAAAGCAGTATTTTCATATTTAAGAGTATCACTATTCTACGTTTCTTCTAGGCGTCGTAAAATATTCATACAAGCAAACTAACACACGTTCGCGTTTACAGTGCAACAAACTTTTCTGAACCTCTGTCCTTTGGTGTTTCGTCGCTAGTGTCGATGTTAGTTCTTATCATTTCAATATGGCGACTTTAGTTTTGATTCTTGACCTCAAGGTCAAAAAAGTTTGTTACAATAATAATTTTTGAAAAAAAAATATATTTTTTTTACATAGCAAAGTAGATTTGATTTCAATCCACGCTAATTATATCACTATCAAGGTATATATAATACTGGCTGGAGAAAATCCCGACCATATTATCAAAAATACGCTCGTTCGTTGCGAACGTCATAAACACACAAACTCTAGGCCACTTATTCGCTCCTAGTACATAAATCTTATTAACACACAGTTCATTGAATCAAAAAAGACATTATATAGGTACTTAAGAAATTAAAAGACAAAGAAATAATCTGTCGTCAAAGGAAAATATTGTTCTGGAAATCTTTACGAAGATATATTAGTTCCGTGTATATTCATCATATCCTTCTTGATTTTGCCAAGAATTGTATTTTTATATTATGTATATGTTGCAGCCATCTAGTTAAATAAGACAGTAAAAAAAAAATGTTAAAAATTTTTGTCATTTTATAAGACAGAGAGGACATGATCCCCGCACCGGATCATATTTGGTTGAAAGAATTTCGCTAGACATCCAACGTGGGAATGCGGCTAACGTCTTAAATACTTTTAAGCCAGATATGTTTAGAGATGGACTTTTTGACCAAACATAATTTATTTATTTATATAAGTTATTTATTTAAGTTTAGGCTTATTATTTTTAGATTAGGTTATTTATAATTTAGTATTTAATTTATAATATATAAAATAAAATTTAATTTATAAGTATTAATCGTTTAATATTATTAATATATGTCTTATAACATTGTATGTACCCATCATACCAACGTGTAATAAAATACATGACAGTTAATTAGGGGCCTAGGCAGATCGTTAGTATGGAAAAGAATTATCATGTAACTGAACAGATAACTACATAAAACTTGACTGGAATGGTTCGCTCGCTTTGCTCGCTCCGCATCTACGTTGATACAAAAGAAACTGAACTAAACCCAACATATATGACATGTACATACTTTCTTTTTCATACTTAATGATCTGCCTAGGCGTCCAATTAACAGGCTTATTTAACCAGATGGCTGCGACATATAAACCGTCTACAAAATCTTGGCACTCGGTTGCACGCCCCTCAACTGAACTTTGTGAAACTGTGTTAGTGTTGTGTAGTCTAGATAAATTATCTGTTTCTCATGCAAATGTGTGCGTAATTAATAAAGGTGGGTATCGCATCATATATTTGCTAGGGAGCCGGCAAAGAATATGTTGAGTGACTGCAAGGGAAGGGTCGGTGGTGAATGGTCGTCCTGTCGTACCCGTACGTATCTGTCATCAATGTAAATAAATATTTTCATGGCAAAGATGCTATCAAAAATAAACCTTGAGCTAGGACTCGAACCTGCAACAAAGCTTAGTTTGTTTAAGTGCTGTAATACCAATCTATAAAATCCCCACATCTTTACAATTGGTAGGTTGTATATTTATTATATTTATTATTTCTTTCCTTATGCTATGAAGATTTTGTTTTTGTGAGGATGATGTACTAGGACTCCATTAGTCCTTGGTACTCGTAGTTGTACTTTTTCTGTTATATATTATGAAGAGATTGACTTTGTTTTCTAATATAACTACCAAATTATACACTTAATTTAACTAATACTTCCAACTAAACCATGGCTCATGTTAAGTGCGTTTTATTCACTGCTTCAATGCGTTTTATTAAAGTCAAAGTCAAAGTCAAAATGGTTCAAAGTCAAAGTCAAAATGGTTTATTCAAATAAGGATTTTACAATCACTTTTAAATCGTCAAAGTTATAAAATATTATTTTTTGAACCCTCCCACCTTCCCGCCGGTTCACAATGTTGTTGATTTCTACCGAGAAGAATCCGGCAAGAAACTCGATAGTTACTCTTTTAAAAACACTTAAATAAACTAAAATACAAATTATGTTTTAAATAAAAGATTTTTAGTCGTACAATTTTATGATACCTATGCATCCTGTAATTGAGCATCATCAGTCCCAAGGATTTTTATCATTAACATAGTCTGAAATATTGTAATATGCCTTTTTACAAAGTACCTGCTTGATAAAAGATTTAAATTTACTTATTGATAGATTTTGAATTTTATTGGGAACTTTGTTGTAAAAGTGTATACATTGCCCCATAAAAGAGTTACTTATTTTGTGTAGACGTGTATCATGCACCAACAGCTTATTTTTACTTCTAGTATTTACTTTGTGAACGTCACTTTTCTTGCTGAAACTATTGATATTTTTATGTACATATAAAAGATTTTCATATATGTACTGCGACACTAAAGTTAAAATTTTTACTTCCCTAAACCTATCCCTCAGAGATATCCTAGATCCTAATTTATAAATAGCACGAATTGCCCTTTTTTGTAACAAAAATATTGTATTTACATCAGCAGCGCTACCCCACAATAGGATACCATATGTCATTAAACTATGGAAATAGCTAAAATATACTATTTTTGCAGTGTCGACATCGGTCAATTGTCTTATTTTCTTGATCGCATACACAGCAGAGCTAAGTTTTTTGGCTAGGTTATGAATATGAGGACCCCATTGAAGTTTGGAGTCCAGCGTTATGCCAAGAAAGACTGTTGAATAAACAAGTTCTAATTGCTCGCCATTAATATTAATACATGTCTGTCTCTGACTAACATTTGGTAATGTAAATTTAACACATTTGGTTTTTTTTTCATTAAGTAACAAATTATTAGCGTTAAACCAATTTACAATTTTAGAAAGGGCATCATTTAATTCATTATAACATGTCTGTCGTCTCTTAACTTTAAAAAGCAAAGAGGTGTCATCAGCAAATAAGACAATGTCATGGTTTTTTACATTATATGGGAGATCGTTAATGTAAATAAGAAATAGAAAAGGACCTAAAATTGAGCCCTGAGGGACTCCTATAGTGACTGCTGATCCCGGAGATCTTTCACCGTTGACATCTATTTTCTGTACTCTCCTACTCATATAGGATGTCAAAAGGTCGAGAGCTTTGCCTCTAATACCATAGTGATGTAGCTTCCTGATGAGATTTTCATGTTGAACACAGTCAAATGCCTTAGATAAATCACAAAACACTCCAAGGGCGTCATGCGAATCCTCCCAGGCGTTATATATATTTTTTAATAGTGCCACTCCTGCATCGGTTGTGGAACGGCCTTTCATAAAGCCAAACTGTTTACTACTAAGTAGCTCATTAATACAGAAATGGCTTAACATTTGACAAAGTATGATTTTTTCAAAAACTTTACTGAGTATAGGTAGTATTGAAATAGGCCGAAAATTATTAGGATCTGTTGAACTACCTGATTTAAAAAGAGGTATAACTTTGCTAAGTTTCATCTCATCAGGAAACACACCACTATCAACACAACTATTAAATATAATGGCTAAGGGTTGTGCTATAACATGAATAATTGAATTTATAGTTTTTACAGAAAGTCCCCAAAGGTCTGTGGTGTTTTTAATTTCTAATGTTTTAAATGTATTAATGATATCTGTAGGACTAATGTTTTTAAATACAAAGGGAACGTTACATTCAGGAACACTAGCTTTTAATAATTTTTCTGCTAAGATTGGACTTGAGTTTAGATGTTCAGTTGTTTTTAATGGGATATTCCTAAAAAACTGTTCAAAGGCAACTGCTACCTCAGAATTTGTTTTAAAACTAGCATCATCTACATTTCTATTTTATATTTCTTACCTAGCTTAGTTAAATGACATAAATCCTGTTTGACACACGATACAAATCTTAGCTCATTTTCTTTAGTTGGATATTTGACATTACGCGCACAATGTACATTATGTCGGAGAACAAAACGCTACTGTTATCTCTCATAAACAAAGCCAAATTGCTTGTGACTCTAAAAATGTAATGGGCAAAACAAAGCTATGTTTTTCATCAGACTCAGTTTTGAGAGAAGATAAAACAAAAGACCAATTAAATAACTATCTAAATTAAAGAAAACTACAAAAAAGCAACGTAGTCCTTGGAAGCTTTAAGCTATTCATACAAAGACAACGGGACGGCTAATAAGGCTTTTCGTTTCATAAGCATCACAAGCTGTTTCCATCGATTTTACTCGAGTAAATTTACTGTCCTCCAAGAGCTATAGAAAGTTATATAGCCTTAAAACATAACCTTTCTCAGGAAATAAAATGAAAAAAAAACTTTTTTACTTTATTATATTAGTATAGATATAAATGACGATATTAAAGAGTGTATACTGACTAAATTTTAAATTGTAATTAACACTGATTAACATTTAAAACTTAGCTAATTTTATTATTCAAATGTTAAATATGGACAATATCTGCTATTTCTCTAACTTTTATAAAGAATTCACTATAAAATCCCTAAACTAGAAACTTTATTGTTTTAGCATTTTTATAGGATAAAGTTTATAAAATTATTTAACCCGCCGTATATTTTTAGATGGCGTTTATTATAATTAAGTCATATCTTTTGTTTTAAATAAAATATTCTTTTGTTTCTAGCTTGTGATCTCAAAATTCTAAGTTTTTATTGTTTTTTTTCATTATATTCATAAAAAAAAAATCGAAGTAATTAAATATAATAAAACCCCAACAAAGACACAATGTTGATTAATGTGGACATCTGCATGCGGAAAACAAGTCAATCTAGCCAACACAAATATATTAAATTATTTAAACCCAGTGTCCATTTTCAGATATATAATGTAGGACAGAAACACTAGATCGAGATCTAGTAACATTAAGCACATTTAAGTAACTTATAAAGTCCTAGTACCTACATAGATCAATCTTACAAATTGTTACAATTGTTGCTCTTACACGGAATGTAAGGAGTTGCAGGTTCAAGTCCGGGCTCGAAGTTAATCTTTTTCGACAGCATCTTTGCTATGAAGATATTTATTTATATTGATTTCCCAGTAAGAAACATTAAGTTAATATATATTGCCCCCGATAACATTGTAAACAAAAATACACAGTATTATTGTGATATTGAAACCAACACCTGTAAACGCAAAAAGATCGAGAAAAAGAAGTCGTAAAAGGCTCAATCTATCTATGAGGCTGAACTCTTGAATCCAAACGCAAACGCACCCTATACGCACAACCCCACGTTCCCATAAATGAAACTAAAGCCTTTACAGTTTCCTGTACTAAGTACAAGTACGTATATATTTAATATATCTTCAGAATATGTAACTATGTTCGTGGCTACATCATCAATGTAAATAAATATTCTGATAGCAAAGATGCAGTCAAAATATTAGGTGCTGTCTCGAGGTTAATCTTTTAAATTAAAACAAAGCATTTATACCGATATTTTTAGTAAATAAATACCTTCTCTTTTGATGATCATAAGCTTAAAAAGGATGCAGTAATAAAGTAAGAAGTAAGGACCTAATTTCTGCTGTGCTTTTATACAATTCGATGTTGTGAAAAGCAATTTTCCGAGAGGGTATGCAATAAGGTCGTAGGAAATTGAATTCGAATCAAACACTGCTGCATTCGTTACGTGACGTTGGTATATAATTCATTCGGGACGGCATTTAAATTGCGTTTTTAAAATGGCAAAATTTTGAACTTTCTAATTTTGAACTACTCTTGAGAGAAGTTATTATAATAGGTCCAAAACTCGAAATCGCTTAAATTGCCTTTTTTAGAGTGATGTCTGTGTGTGTTTTAAAGGTTAGCTTTTTTTGCTCCTCGATATCTCAAGAACCAGTGAGGCGGTTTGTTTTTAATCGCTAAAAAAATGTTTTTTTAAAGACGAAAAAATATACTCAAGAGAAGGTTGCTCGTGCGGTTCTTGCCACCGAACTAATTTTGGCGATTTGAACTTTTTTTAGCGTTTGTGTTTTTTAGTGTCCGTTTTTACAACAAAATCCCTGAATTAAAAAACTTTAATTTTTGTTAAACAGAATCTTTTAGTACTATCTCACTAAAATGTTGCTATCATAGTTATTGTATTTGGAAATGTACCAATCGTTACACACATTGTAACTAGAACAATCGAAGTTTTATTAGAGTTGCTTGAGTGTGTCATGCTTTCTCAAAGTGTCTCTGCGGTGGTGGCGTGTGTGTTGGGTCGTTACGTTCCCTAAAACATGGTTGAGCGAAGCGATGGCTGATTCATGTGTCATACTCGTGAACGGGTGCCGCCTGTGTGGGCTGATCTGCTCTTGCAAACTTCTTTGTATCCTTGTATTTAGTCTTACTTTTTGTTTTGTTTATCAATACTGTAAGACATTGATAAGTGATGAATAGGTACATAAACTATCTTTTTTATATATTTTGCAATTCGATACTTTTTTCTTTTGTGCTTGTGCATTTTATGTTTGTAATGGAAAGTGTCCTTCTATGATAGGAAGGGGATTTTCCAATATTTTTAAGTGGACGCTGTAAGATAAAGGGAGAAAAGAAATGCCTTTGCTGAGTTTCTTGCCGGTTCTTCTCAGTACAAGGTCTCCCGCCCGTGACATTCATTTTGATTTTGATATTATGTCTGAAAAACTTGTAAATCGATTTTGAGAAAAAAAAAATATTTGAAAGTATTTATAAAGTTCTATTATCGAATTTGATTTTTTAATTTTTAAAATTCGAGGTTGAAAAGTTAGAGAAGTAAAATTTGGGCTGTTGACTTAATTGAATAAATTCATTCTTGCAAGTAAATTTAAAAAAATATAAAATATTCAATGAGGGACTTAGTTTTTATTCAATTCAGACTGACACCTTGTAACTCATAAGTGAACCTAATTCAATTTTGTAAAGTAGATTAGATAAGTGCCTAGTGTCTCGTTTCCACTTGATTAAAATTTTATTCAAAATGGGATCTGTAACTAAGTGGTGAGATGCTGGGGCATTCGTATCTTTGTAGATTTGTTTGTTCGATGATAACTTGAGTATTGGTGCTCCAATCTTCATAACTTTACGTAGACTAGTAGCTAAGGTCAATAGAATTTTTGAGTTCAAACATGAGCAGAATCGGTCAAGGGGCACGGAGAATGGCCATCAAGAGGGATGAAAAGTGCGTGAGGTAAGTAAATATAAGAGAGGACGTTACTTCGGTGACAATAATTGGGTACCACCTTAAAACCTTACGCTTAGGTTGTGGAATAAGCTCCCTGCCACGGTTTTCTCTAAGGACTACAGTATTGGGTTCTTCAAGAAAGAAGTTATTAGATTTTTGAAGAGTCTGCAACCCGCGAAGGATGCCACAGGTGTTGCAAGCTCCATAGGCTGCGGTAACCGCTTATCGTCAGTTGGACCGCAAGCCTGTTTGCCACCTTATTGGTATAAAAAAAGAACCACGAAGCTGATCTTATGGTAGACATATGTTTAAAATGAATTACATATAAAATGTTTAGTTTATTTCATTCCTACATTGGATATAAAAAACCACAAACTACTGTAAAATTAGTATTTTTAAGCCTGTATGTATATGAAGTGCGAAAAATGGGAAGTTCAGAGGTTTCAGTAATCTGTGTCGTGGTGAGAGGGCGTAATGTCGAATTAGGTTATTGCAAGCAGGTTGACTTCAAAAAAGAGCGTGCGCGAGGTCTTAACGCCCGTGTGTAGCTTGTATGTAACGACGTTTTTTGTGCCTTCTGCCTTTTTTTTTTCGTTTAACCACTGTAATCTTCGAAAACTGTTAAAACCTAAAAAAGATTAAAAAAAAATCAAATTAAAATCGAATTTTGATAAACATTTAGGCTAATGATATCAAATTGTATTTCATTAGAGATATTAATTTTCTCTTGTATGTGTTAGTCTAGAGTTTTAGTGACGCAAGCTAGTTTTATCCACTATAAACAAAGACTAAGAGAAAAATAGTAAAATTTTATTAGTAGCAGTTGAAGAAACTTCTACGTGACAACAAGAAACGTCTACATCACAACAAGCCGAGTCATAAAAAGAGGACAACTAACGTTAGCAGAAGTTAATGTGGAGACTAGACTTGTCCCTGGACTGCTATTATAATTTTTGTGTCTCTGGACTCGGGTCAAAAAATATCTATTATTTGGCTTAGGGACTTGAGTGTTTTTGTTACACTAAGTACTAAGTAAATTTTGTGGCCTTACTATAACACCACAGCTATGACGATATCGAAAAAACTGGTCAAGTGCGAGTCGGACTCGCGCACGAAGGCTTTCGTACCATTATAAAAACGGCTAAAAATCACGTTTGTTGTATCCCCCCTTAAAAAATTGTTTTATTTTAATTAAATTATTTATTTTTAAAGTGAATATATAACTAAATATTCTGTAAATATTTCAAGCCTCTACCTGTTGCCGCTATGAATATCGAGCAAAAACGAGCAAAAAAATCACGTTTGTTGTATGAGGGCCCCCTTAAATATTTTTGTTGTTATAATGGCAACAGAAATACATCATCTTCGAAAATTTCAACTGTCCAACTATCATGGGTTTTGGAGATACAGCCTGGTGACAGACGGACGGAAAGCGAAGTCTTAGTAATCCCGTTTTTATTCCTTTGGCTACGGAACTCTAGAAATCAGTAGTTTTTAGATTTTAAAGTGAACTGTAATCTGTGCAAATTAAAACCTATATTTTTTGGACGGTTTTAAATTTCTTCAAATATGGTACACTTCGTGAAATTCGAATATAACCAACTTTCTAATTTTGTATCGTTGTACAGATTTAAATTTCCAAATGTATGTTATATTTGTGATAAAACAATAACGTGGTTCTATCGAGTTGATCTGATGATGAATTGGTTAATGGCACTCTTTTATGATTTCTATCAAACCACTCGTGTTTGGGCTCATTTGGTTTGTATTAACAATCCTAATATAATGTTACAACAGATCACTAGGGTCTGTGATGATACATCCTAAATGTGGATAGTGGAACTCTTTAATGGTAACTAGTAAACCCTTCGAGTTTGGACTTATTTTCTTTGTTTGAACGAGTCGAATACATTACACGTGTGAATGATCTCAATGTGACTGTATTTGGTGAGCTGGTTTAGTTTAAACCTAAATATTTTATTTTTCATTAATTTAAATTCAGAATAGTTCCTAAATTTGGTTAAAATGGAATCCAATTTGGGGTTCATCCATATAGTGTATGACACGCAAACAGTAATATTATATCCCCTCCCCCCTTTTTATTTTCCCACATGTATCACACTTTTATTCATTTTTTTGTCACACATCTTAGGTATCGATAGACGGCCTGAAGTGGAAACGTAAGGTCGGGTCCAAATTGTACTCTTACGGCCGGCGCGGTCGCGAGATGTTGGACACAATGCGAATTGGTATCGCGCAGTAACTACCGGTGTCTCCGTGATAACTGTAGGTCAGTTGCGATAACTAGTGATAACTGTTGGTGACTGGCGGTAACTAACTGTAACTCTCCTGATCCCTTCGTTTCCACTTCTTAAATAACTGCGTAAGAAGGCGGTGTTATGGAGACGCGTTGCCAGGTTGATTGGCTATTGGTCGAATGTGCGGGAGGAGAGATAATGACCATTGTTATTGGTCAGAAGTGTTGGGCGCGTATTTTGAATGAAGCACCACGTGCTAGAGTGACGTCACAGGGTTTTGGCGCGTAGTGTTCAACGGTCGAAATAACGGGAATTGATATTTTTGAAACGGGAACCTTTTGTTGGGAGACATCCGTTTGGAGAAAGCGGCGAATATACCGTTAGTTGGGCAAGGCTATGGATGATGCAATTTGCCAGAAAGTTCCTACACCACCCCCCTACGCAGATAAAAAGGCCAGGGCGAAAAAAAACATATACAATTTACAGAAGAACACAGATAGAATACAAAAAAAAAACACAATTTACATTAAAAAAAAAATCACATACAGAACATAAAGAGAAATAGACATCTTTTACAAGTGCGTACAGGTTGAAAATATAAAGTTTTTATACAGTAAGAATATTGCCAGTCTTAAAATGTACAAAAAAAACTTTAAAAAATACACCAATAGAAGCCTTACAAAGAAACACAACAAGAATAGAAAATAAGAAATTGATAGAACGCACGTAATAAAAAAATTAAAAAAAAAAATATACAATATATAACACTATAACTACACTTACATACAGTACATATTTTATACACATTATCTTAACGAACACTATCTTTAACTATAATTGAATGGCTGGGCAAAACGGACCTTTCTGCCCGACCTGGTAGTGTACGATGTGGTTTGTTGAGACAGAGGTGTATTTACTGGTGTGGGTTGTGGCTTACTATTTACACTACGTTATCGTAAATCGTAAGTGTCTTATCTCTACGCTTAACTATTCGGAACGGGCCAGTATAAGGCGGTTGGAGTGACCTGCGTACGGTGTCATCACGCAAGAAAACGTGGGTTGCCACTGCCATGTCTTTGTGAACAAATGTTGCCAGCTGATTATGTCGCAAAGCTGGGATAGGCCTTAACTTAGACATCTTTTGCCTTAGCTGGACAACAAAGTTCGTAACGTCCTCGCTCCGTTCGTTCGTGTGAGATGGTACCACTAGCTCTCCTGGTAGCCTTAGGGGTTCTCCATAAACTAACTCCGCTGACGAAGATTTTAAATCTTCTTTAAGGGCTGTGCGTATTCCCAGTAGCACTAGAGGCAACGCCTTGACCCATGTGTCATTATGGCACATCAGGGCTGCCTTCAGTTGGCGATGGAATCGCTCCACCATGCCGTTGGCACAGGGATGGTAGCTTGTGGTCCGGATCCGTTTGGTGGCGCAGGAGTCTAAAAGTTGTTTAAATAGCTGGGACTCAAACTGACGCCCTTGGTCAGTAGTAATAGTGGTAGGTACACC
This sequence comes from Apoda limacodes, assembly GCA_946406115.1. NCBI lineage: Eukaryota > Metazoa > Arthropoda > Insecta > Lepidoptera > Limacodidae > Apoda > Apoda limacodes. Next base: position 20,465,588 of record OX291559.1, read on the forward strand.
ATAGCGTGATACCCAGCCACTGACAAATTTTTCGGCTACCTCTTCTGCTGTTATAATGGTCATTGGCCATGCCTCTGGCCAGCGAGTAAACCTGTCAACTGCAGTCAGACAGTAAGAGAAGCCATTGGAAGAAGGCATAGGACCAATGATATCTAAATGTACGTGGCGAAACCTGCCAGACGGGTTATCAAAATGGCCCAGCGGAGAATTGATGTGCCTCGAAACCTTGCTTCGTTGACATGGGATACATGCACGTGCCCATGCACGGCAGTCTTTTTGGATTTGAGGCCACACGAACCGCTCAGATACCAAGCGTGCGGTAGTTCGCGCGCCAGGGTGGCTGAGGTTGTGTATCTTCTCGAAAGCCGCTCGACGAAAATTTGGTGTCAGATATGGTCGTGGTCTACCTGCTGACGTATTGCACAGAATTGATTTATCTGTCACGGGCACGACTACTTGCTCAAGTTTTAGAGAGGAGCTAGAGCGAAGTTGACGCAGTTCGTCATCCAGCTCCTGAGCATGTGCTAGTGCCGCGTAATCCTCTTCGAGAGAGATGGCTTCGACACGGGACATAGTATCTGCTACCACGTTGTCCTGGCCCTTGATAAACTGGACGTCTGTCGTAAACTGACTAATGAATGACAGCTGGTTCAGTTGGGATGGTGGAAGTTTTTCTCTACGTTGTTTGAAAGCGTACAGTAGAGGCTTGTGGTCTGTGAAAATAGTTACATCTTGGACCTCCAAAATATGCCTAAAATGCTGTACACTTTCGTAGACGGCAAGAAGTTCCCTATGGTAAGCGGGCCATTGGGTCTGTTGGCTGCTTAACTTCTTGCTAAAGAAAGCTAAGGGCTGCCACTGGTCATCCACTTTTTGTTGCAAACAGGCACCAATATGTACGCTAGAGGCGTCTGTGAAAAGACCAAGAGGAGCGTCATTGACTGGATGTACCAGAACGGTAGCGGATAACAGGCTTTTCTTACAAGCCTCGAAAGCTTGCTCCAGCTCAGGTGACCATGGAAATGGCTTAGCACCTTTGATTTTTGTAGAAGCGACGGCGTCAACCAGAGGGGCTTGGTGTTGGGCAGCATCGGACAGGAACCTTCTATAATAATTTATCATGCCCAAGAACCTTCGCATACCCTGGACCGTTTTCGGAGGTGGAAAGTCCACCAGAGCTTGGATACGGTCTTCGGGAGGACGAGTGCCTTCTGCGGAAATAAGATATCCGAGAAAAGAGACGCTCTTGGCACCTAATACACACTTTGACGGGTTAATGACGACCCCGTACTCGTTTAGCCGCTGGAACAATGCACGAAGGTGCTGTGCATGTTGCTCTGCGTCTTTTGAGTAGACCAGGATGTCATCGATATACGCATAGCAAAAGTCCAGGCCGCGGGTCACCTCGTCAATAAAACGTTGGAACGTTTGGCCAGCATTACGCATGCCGTAGCTCATGAACGGAAATTCGAATAGGCCAAACGGTGTTATTATGGCAGTCTTGCAAATGTCCTCCTTGTTGACGGGCACCTGTTGGTAAGCTTTTACCAGATCAATGGTGCTGAAGATGGTTGAGCCTGAAAGGTTGTGGCTGAAATCTCCAATATGCCTAACAGGATAGCGATCTGGGATGGTTCGAGCGTTTAATGCTCTGTAATCCCCACACGGACGCCAGGTGGAGTCGCGTTTCGGAGCCATGTGCAAGAACTCTTGGATGGTCTCGCGGTTCTATTGGCAATCATATCCTCAAACTCCTTTTTAGCTGCTGTGAGCATCTGAGGTTCCAGACGACGAGGTCGACAGGAAACTGGGGGATCATCTGTTGTATGGATGTAATGGATCCTGGTGTGCTTTACCTCCCTTACCAATCCTGGCGGCTTGGTGATGTCCGGAAATTGAGCCAATATGTGGCTGAAAGGCGAATGAGATGCGGACACCACCTTTACACTATGCTGCTGGACGCAAGATACAGCCGCTACAGAAGATAAACCGGTCTTCCCGTCCAACAAACGCTTGCTGTTGCAATCGGGCAGCAGGTTGTAGTACGCCAGGAAATCGGACCCAATGATGGCTGTGTCAACTTCAGCAATAACAAAATTCCACCGGAAATCTCGACGGAGACCTAAGTTCATATTGAGCTGAATGGTGCCATAAGTACTTATGGTACTACCATTGGCAGCGCTGAGTTTATATGATGTTTGCTGACGTCTACCAGGAACGTATTTGGAGGGAACACAACAAAGATCGGAGCCCGTATCAATTAAAAAACTTCGCTTGGTGTTCCAATCTTTTTTTTTTTTTTTATACCACTAAGGTGGCAAACAAGCCTACGGTCCGCCTGATGGTAAGCGGTCACCGTAGCCTATGGACGCTTGCAACACCAGGGGCATCACTCGCGCGTTGCCGACCCTTCAGAAATCTAATAACTTCTTTTTTGAAGAACCCCATACTGTAGTCCTTAGAGAAAACCTTGGCAGGGAGCTCATTCCACAACCCAAGGGTTCGCGGGAGGAAGTTTCTCTGAAACCGCACTGTTCGCGACCATTTTGGTTCCAAAGTGTGAGAATGAATTCCCTGTCGATGGCGAGCGGTGCGATGGTAACAAGTAGCCGTGGGCATCATTTCGAACAATTCCTCAGAACACAATCCATTGTACAAGCGGTAGAACACACACAGGGAGGCAAAGTCTCTCCTCAGACTTAAGGGCTCGATACCGCAAGTGAGTTTGGGATCGTCGACAATTCTCACAGCCCGTCGTTGAACCGAGTCAAAAGGTCCAAGCTGGTATCCGGGTGCACCCGCCCAGAGATGGCAGCAGTACTCCATATGGGGCCGGACTTGCGACTTGTAAAGTAGCAACCTTTGCCCCGACGTGGAGTACTGCTTCGCTCGGTTGAGTACACCAAGTTTTTTGGACGCCAGCTTTACCTTTTCTAGCAAATGATCTCGGAACTGAACATCGCTGGAGATGTCAACGCCAAGGATCCCAATGCTCTTAGAGATGGAGAGGGGAGTGTACTGGAATTGTGGGACTACAGTGAATGGGGTTTTCTTAGCGGTGAACGCGCAGACTTGTGTCTTTGAAGGGTTGAATCGGACCAAGTTTTCCCGCCCCCAGTCAGATATCTTGGACAGACCGATCTCGATTTGAGACACAAGTTCTTCACGCTTTTCCTCCACAACGGAACGTGGGATGCTTGCACGGCCCGTGTAATAAGCGTCTCCAGTACTGTCATCTGCATAGCAATGTATGTTGTTGATGTCCAACATATCATTGATGTGCAGTAGAAACAGCGTAGGAGACAGCACAGAGCCTTGCGGGACACCAGCATTAATGTCCATGCTATCAGAGCAACTACCGTCAACTACGGCTCGTATGCTTCTGTCGGACAAAAAGCTAGCCACCCATTTGCACAAACCCTCGGGCACTCCGTAAGAAGGCAACTTCGATAGAAGACCCCGGTGCCAGACCCGATCGAACGCCTTCGCTATGTCTAGGCTACATGCCAATGCCTCCCCCTGACTCTCAATGGCTAGTGCCCATCGGTGTGTGAGATACACTAGAAAGTCACCAGTTGAGCGACCGTGGCGAAAGCCATATTGACGGTCACTGATCAGGTCGTGTTTTTCTAGGTATCTCAAAAGCCGTGTGTTGATCAAACGCTCCATCACCTTGGAGAGGAGAGAGGTTATAGCGATAGGCCTGTAATTCGATGGATCTGATCTATCGCCCTTTTTGGGCACCGGGTGCCCATTTGCAGTCTTCCATGAAGACGGAAATTGCCTATTGTGGTAGGAAAGCGTGAAGAGGCGCGTGAGTACAGGACATAACTCAGGAACACACTGCTTAAGCACCACTGCTGGTATGCCGTCTGGCCCACTCGACTTATGAACGTCTAGGGAAAGCAACGCCCGCCGGACCTCGCGCTGTGTTATAGTGATTTCCGGCATGGTCTTACCGCACCACGGTAAAGTAGGTGGTACAGCGCCTTCGTCGTTCACATTCGAGTTAGAGGCAAAGAGACTGCCCAATAGATCGGCTTTCTCTTTTGCACTGTGGGCCAAGTCACCATCGGTCTTTCGCAGTGGTGGTAATGACGACTGGCAGAAGTTCCCCTCGGCAGCTTTAGCAAGCGACGAGAAAGCACGACTCCCCGAACCAAGTCGCAAGTCGCCCACCTATTTTGCCGATGAATTGGAATTTTGCTCTGGCAGTTGCTTTCTTACTGAACCTCGAGGCAGCATTTAATTTGCGTTTTAACTCAGAAATATTCGGATCCTTATTATTACGAGCCGTGGTCCAAGCCTCATACGCAGTTTGCTTAAGAATTTTAGCTTCTCTGCAAGGCCTATTAAACCACGGTCGTTTTTTGACGCCGGCAGCTACTCGCAGGTTAGGAATGAAACATTCCATACCAGCGAGGATTGTCTCAGTGACTGCGGCTGCGCAGACGTCAGGATCTTCTGAGCTATAGCAGATCTGCCTCCACGGGTACGATGCATAAAATTCTCGCAATCCATCCCAGTCTGCCGACTTATAATGCCACACACGACGCCAATTAGTTGGCCCAGATGGATCGGGTTGTGTGCATGACAATCGAGTCCGGATGAGACAGTGGTCCGAGGAGCCAAGAGGCGCATCCACTGAGACGGAGTATCCATCCGGACGTGTAGTCAGCAGAAGGTCCAGTAAGGAGCTGGTATGGTCCTCTATATCTGGTATTCTCGTTGGAGAAAGTACCAGCTGAGAGAATCCATAGGTCAGAGCAAATTCATGAGCAGATATCCCTGCATAGTTATTGGTTCGAGAACTGAGCCACTCACGATGGTGGGCGTTAAAGTCTCCCAAAATAACTACTTCTGCTGTAGGATATTGCTCTAGAACTTTGTCAGTCGTCAAACTCAGGTGCGTGAAGAGTCGAGTTACGTCCGTGTCACCGCTATGAGACCTGTATAGGCACGCATAGATACGAGTGTGGCCCCCATGATCTACGCGCACCCACAATATCGACAGGTCCCTGTCTTCAAGGCTATGAAGTCGGCGACAGCAGATATCCTCCCGGACGAACATACATACACCGGCACGACTCAAAAAATTGTGCTCGAGTTTGTAGCCGGGATAACGAAGGTATGATGTGTCGGCCGGGCAGGATATCTGCGTCTCCGTTAGAAAAAGAATGGTTGGCTGCGCAGTTTTGAGATGGTGATGGACTGCGTTAAGATTTGCGTGAATACCCCTTATGTTGCAAAAATCCACATTATATGTGGATGGAGTAACCGCTGTCAAAACTCTTTTCTTTTTTCTGTTCCTGGCCATTTTTGTTTGAAGTAACTTAGACTACGGATGAGGATTCACTGCACAGACAGCTTAGAAGACAAAAAGTTGCGGTACTAAGACTGCCGAAGCTCAACACAGATGAGAAGAATGCCGGAGAAGGAGACCGGAGTGGACCCGGCTACTACAACAGAGGGGGATCAGGGGCCCTTCCGCCCGCCGTGCCAGCAACCGTATCATCTGTGTTGAGCTTCGGCAGTCTTAGTACCGCAACTTTTACGGTTGCTGGCACGGCGGGCGGAAGGGCCCCTGATCCCCCTCTGTTGTAGTAGCCGGGTCCACTCCGGTCTCCTTCTCCGGCACGACTACTACTTCAGAGACTTTACACAGGTTGGCGGATCAGCCTCCCAGGGCGGAGATTAAGTGATCCCTGGGTTCGGGATCCCGTTCAACCTGCGGGCGGCCAGCGGTCAGCCGTTTCATCAGGTCTCCCTGACCGCCGAACCAGCACGCCGCGTCTACGCCAAGCAATGACAGCAACAAGCACCGTCGGTCCTCCGCTGTCCGCGCAGCGAATCCTCAAAGAGAGAGCTCTGGCAACCTTACTCACCGCCAGGAACACAACACTACTCAATGTTAGTGTTATTGTGGCCGCGGTTTTCTGTAAGGTGGAGGTACTTCCCCAGTTCGGGCCGCTCATTCGAGCAAGTACTCGCTATGCCCCGCTTTATTTGTTCGGGCAGCTTATTCGAGCGAATACTTGCAGTGCCCTACCTCTCTACCACGAATAGACGGCGACTTTTGATTGGGCAGTCGGCTGCCGCCACTACTGACTGCCTTGTCCGTTTTCCGCTGGCTGCTGAGAGGGGGCGCTCCAATCACAAGGTTGGGTGCATTTACGCGCGTTTTCTCTGTAGCGAAAATGGTAGTGGCAATACCATTTCATAGTTGGGTCTCTGCTGCGGCTACGGTCGCGGGATGGACTTCTTGACCGGCTCCTGCTGCGCTGCCTATTGCCGTTTGATAATGCCGCCACTAACTTGGTGAGCTCGGCAACCTGCGCACGGAGAATACCTAGCTCCGAGGGCGGCGGCGCCACAGGGATGTTAGAGCCCACCGCACAGATGTGGGGGGTTACTGGAGTAACTTCCATTATTTTGTCGGCCAACTCCGCCACTTTTCCGAGTGGTAACTCGGCTTGAGCGGTAAGAATGGCCTGGACATTCGTAGGCATACGTCGCAACCACAGCTGACGAATGATATTTTCATCTGACAACGTTGCCCCTGCTAACGAGCGCAAGTGTCGCAAAAACTGTGATGGTTTTCTATCACCTAACTCCTCTTCAGACACTAGTTGCCTAACGCGCTGCTCCTGCGAGGATGATAGGCGATGTACAAGTGCCTCTTTTAGCCGCTCGTACCTATGCTCTTTTGGAGGATTGGTAATTATATCCTCGACCTCTGCAGCCAGACGGGTATCTAATTGTCCTATTACGTAATTATATTTGGTACTATCACTATTTATTCCAGATATGTCAAACTGCGCCTCCGTCTGCGCAAACCACACCGTGGGTCGGTCCGTCCAAAACGGTGGTAATTTAACTGCCACTTTACATACATTATTACTATTACTACTGCTAGGTGGTACATTATCATTATTACTTACTGGCGCTGTGCATTCATTTAATCTTTGCTCTAGAATTTTATTTTGTTCCGCCAGGGCTTTTAGTTGGACTTCTATTTGTTCCATTATGAAAAAAATGAAAAACAAACTATCAAAAGTAAAAAAACTGGTTGCCTGTAAAGTCGGTATACGGGCGAAAGTTTTACGTGACAATGATTTTATGTCTGTCTCTCTCGCTCTTAGGCGGGCGCGTGCCTCTCACTCGCTCTCATTGTGAGCGCATAACGTGAGCGGAGCGTAACGCAGTTTCTTGAAGTGTCACCCGGCAAACCAATTTATAAGACGTTGTCACGTCAAAAATACGATATTTAAAAATAAATAAAAGGATCGTATTCGGTGGCGTTCTATATAAAAAGATCAAAAAAAAAAAAAAAAAAATTAGTATACCCGATACTTTTTCTTGTTAACGTAATTAGTACGCTCCCTAGCAGCAGTGAATATAAAGTACACAAACAATAAATTCTTATAAACAAAAGCTAAAAGTCCAATGAAATAAAAAATATTATCTTCCAAGAATTACCTTAGCAAAAACATCAGATCTAACAAAAATTTGAGTCACAACGTTATGTATAAAAAAATATATCTAAAATTAACACTCAAGATTAACTATTAAATGTGAAAATAGGAATAAGCTTTTGTAAAAAAAAAAAGAATACAATAAAAAATAAATAAATACGACACACCAGTTTGATTTTATGTCTGTCCCGATGAACTCGTAGTGGGCCGCTGAAGCACGGAGTATTAATTATTTTCAGGCGATAAAGACGAACTCACGTCCTGCACGTAGAAATCTCCTCGATAGCTCTGCTTTGGCTTGATCCAGTGTAGGCGGCTGCGTCTAGTCGTACCGTTGTAGTTGTAGGTATGCGCGTACCTTAACAGTCTTCATGTGACTTTTGATTGTAAAGTTCATATAACAACACTTACGACACTTAGGTATTCATCACGTCGGGAGGTCACCACTTTGGGACACGGGTTCCCTGACTCCGTTGAGGTGACGTAATAATAAATAAAATGTTCAAGTTGATGACTCCATTTATTGAACAGAATGTCACACATCTTAGGTATCGATAGACGGCCTGAAGTGGAAACGTAAGGTCGGGTCCAAATTGTACTCTTACGGCGGGCGCGGTCGCGAGATGTTGGACACAATGCGAATTGGTATCGCGCAGTAACTACCGGTGTCTCCGTGATAACTGTAGGTCAGTTGCGATAACTAGTGATAACTGTTGGTGACTGGCGGTAACTAACTGTAACTCTCCTGATCCCTTCGTTTCCACTTCTTAAATAACTGCGTAAGAAGGCGGTGTTATGGAGACGCGTTGCCAGGTTGATTGGCTATTGGTCGAATGTGCGGGAGGAGAGATAATAACCATTGTTATTGGTCAGAAGTGTTGGGCGCGTATTTTGAATGAAGCACCACGTGCTAGAGTGACGTCACAGGGTTTTGGCGCGTAGTGTTCCACGCGGACTTTTATGACGGCAATTGCGTTAGCTTACGGTGAAGTCCCACGGTCGAAATAACGGGAATTGATATTTTTGAAACGGGACCCTTTTGTTGGGAGACATCCGTTTGGAGAAAGCGGCGAATATACCGTTAGTTGGGCAAGGCTATGGATGATGCAATTTGCCAGAAAGTTCCTACAAAGGCATCCCTCTAGCCATATATGGTTGTTATTATTTTTAAGTTTCACCTACTCACATACTTAATTTGTAAGTTTAGTACAATAAATATGCATTTCTATACTGCAATGTAATATGTAATTACTAGCTACCTACATGTAAATTTTACTTAATTTAACCATCACAATCTCTATGTATATCATATTCATCAGTTACCACTGCATTTGTAGACTACTGAGCACAGCGAGGGATTTAAAATCAAGAGATCCAACATAATTTGCTCTCTTGTGAAATATACAACTTTTCACCTTTACCAGTGCGAAAAAATAGGCAATTAAGCAATAAGTTTACTATGCTCCTATCAAAAATAAACAATAGTTAGGTACTAACTATTAAATTTTAACATTAACACCTTTCGAAAGTCGCCAATGACTGAACAATTCGTATGCTTTAAGATATTTTTCACGTAACTTCTCTGGTAAAAAGCTTCGTTAAGCATTAGACACTTGTTGTCTTAGCTCTTATGGTGGTACAGAAATATCTTCGTAACTGGAGTTTTTTTAAATACAGTCTATACGTTAATAAACAATCTAAGGTTAAAATAACTGATTAGTTTCGCGCTATTTCGCTTTCTTTTTTTTTTCTTTTATCTTGTATATATTTTCCTCATTGTAGTGAGATGGAAAATTGTATGTTTCGCACGGCTGGATTTCTTTTTTGGGTTTCATGCCTTCGAATCCTCGCTTTGCTCAGGATTCAACTTTTGAACCACTCGCTTTGCTTGTCGGTTCAATCTTTGCATCCTTCGCTAGCTTGGTATTCAATATAGGCACTCACGCCAAAAAGCAAATTTCCAGCCTTGCATAACAAATAACTATTTTCAGTTTGAAATTCTGTTGACCCTAAAAAGACGATTAGGTGACAATCCTTGATCGACAAGATGTAGGGTTTTGATGAAATTGTCAAAAGTAACGTCATAGATTACTACAATGCCATTTTCCCACCACAGTTTCTTGTAAATAAAACTATAATATTCTTTAACCCTTATAAATATTTTTAAATGAAAAACCCAATCCCTAACCCATATCTATCGTTTTAATTAGCAAATTTCTTCTGAGCGGATGTAAGCATCCTATTTGCTGTTTACGTGCAAACAAAGCCTTCAAAATACACATACTTTTTATTGGGAAGTTTGTTGTAAGCCTGTTTCCGTCAGCCCAATACTCACTAACTTCTAATTGTTTGAACTGGCAGAGGAGGTATATTATTCTGCACCAATTCTTTTATTTTATCGCTAATAATTATACTATAGAGCTGGTAATTCATACAGCTAGAGATCGACCCCGACTATTTTTCTTATTCTTTCTTCTTTTTTTTCTTTTCAATACAATTTAAAATTGTTTTTCTTTATTTGTTTTACGCGCCTCTGAAATCGAACCCACGAATCCTTATAGAGGGAGACTGTAACAATTTGTATCCAGATCCTCGTTACTGCCTTTTCATAAAAAAACGTTAAGATATTTATACAAGGTACCTGAGTGTAATAAGGCCTGTCGGCTAATAAGGCCTACCCCCTAAATTTTAACATAAGAAAAGTGCAAAAAATATCACAATATGGGAAACAATGATAAAATGTTATTAAGTCTAAGAAACGAGAAAGAAAAATCAAAATATTATCATAGATCTTCGACAAAAAAATGATTTTGCACTGTGCGAGTAATAAAGCCTACGTGCAGCATCCAAATTTTTACATCACTCGGAAGATTATTGATTTCTATGGTAAAACACATTTGTAATTCAACTTTTTAAGCGCCAGTCTCTTTCACTTTAAATAAAAAAGCGTAATTCCAAGTGTCATCACAGGATCAAATAAAATTTAACTAAGTTATTCTGTTATTTATTGAAACATAGGCTTTATTACACACCTAGGGCCATATTAACCGCACTTGTCTCAATTTCTTTGAATTCATTTAGAAATTTGAAATAACAAGGTAAAAATATATTTTTCTACCGAGAAACTGCAGTTCCATTATAACAATACAAAAAATGTTACGGAGTTCGGAAAGACTAAATAATTGATTAAATAAATAAATTTGAAATTATATAGGCCTTATTACCCGCAGGTACCTCATATATTTACTCACTTGTATATAAAGTTTTTCATACGTTAACAAAAAAAACTTTTGTGTTAAAATTGTTGTCCACTAAAAAATAAACGCTGGACTTTTATTAAAAAAAGAGATTCGAGATAATAAATAACCTTCTTCAAAAAAACATTAAAAAAGTCACGTACACGTAAATTGTTAAGTTGGCTTTACGTTATCCTCGTCAACTTGACAACCACAACGGTTTGTGTTTTGCGAGTGGCTTTAAAATATGTCAAATGAGATTTTAATTCGTATTTTTAAGTGGATAACGAATATTTACAGTAATTCCAGTTAGGTCTACAGGTTTCCCCTATAGCGGTTTTCATATATCAGCAGACAGCGGTCTTGTAGATGGCTTTAAAATTCTTTGCAGTCGAGTGGCCACTACGTCTACAATGTCTGCGTTTCGAACTATGTGGTAGAGTATGGCCTAAGTCTCCTTTCTGCAAGAAAAGACATGTGCCCCCTACAGTGGAAATTCTACAACAGTACCGTCCATCCGTACAATATATTACATAAGTGCGTAAACTACATAAGTAACTGAAGCACAGCCCAAACTCCCTACTGGGTAGGGAAGGTAGGGTTTAGAGACATGAAGTCTTACGCAGAGGTTCTTGTTATAAGGTAGGTGTGCACTAAGAAAAGATTTCCTAGAAGGGTAAAATGGTGGTGAAGATTTAAATGGAAATCCGTTAGTATTTGGACTTGGAGGTTGAATTTTAAGATTGACGTGTTTCATCGTTTTTTAAAGATCAATCTCTATAGGGAATAAAATAAGTGATAAAATGTGTATGAGAATTTCGATATTTTTAAATCTTTTCGTTTTAAAGTCCAACCCAACAGTCGCGGGAAATTAGCAAGTTTGAACAATACCAAAGTTTACTACAAGTCTGCACGCATCTGCAAAAGAAATATCAATCCAAGCAACAGAATCCCAAATTAAAGTATATAAAAAAAAAAAAGAAACACAAAATTAAGTTAAACTAAAAGTAAACATTACACAGTTATGCAGAAATTTTCTTTTAGTTCTGTAGAATTTCTTGGCATTGTTTAGTTTCAAAGTGTTTAGTGTTGTTTCTGTTTTTTTATCTCTATTTTTTGTTTGTTACAAGTAAACTTAATGGAACGAAATAATAGGTTTATTTTTTCGGCACTACTTTAGACTTATGACACAAAAGTAAGGAGTAAATACATAAAAGTTGTGTAAATACGAAGTTGCTGAAAGTAAAAATAGGTATACCTACTAGAAATCTATTATATATATTTCTAATGTTGTTGTTTTATTTATGTAAACATTTATGTTTTATATCACTATTTGACGTTGGGTCAGAATCCCGTAAAAATGTCTAATATTTATGTTTTTTCTCTCATTCTAATACTAATTTCTAATATACCATGTCGTCTTGTGAGAGTAACTGTGATTGTATGAAAAAAACTTTACATACATGCCAGTAGCTAAAACAGGCTCAAAATAAAAAGTATGTGTATTTTTAAGACTTCTTTTTGTATGTCTAACGTCATGCATTTTATTCCCCGAAGAGGTTAAACCAGTGGCTGAAAACACACCCACATTTGCTTGTTTGCCACCTTAGTGGTATAAAACATCATAATATGGGGGACAGAAACTTTACAAACCCTTTAGTTCTGCGTGGCAAGACGTGAGCCCATTGCCTTAACACTGCTTCTGATAGTAGTGTACCTAGAGTCTAGACTAAGGTTGGTTAATATATGCAGAAATAAATTTATATGTATGTATTTGTAAGTAGTTTATCTATAAATTTATAAATACATATTCATATATTTACGAGTATTTATAACCTTATATATCTTATATTATATATTTATTATTATTATATATAAATGAATCCCTATTTCCCTTGGTCGCACCATCACGCGTGAACGGCTAGACCGATTTCGCTAATTCTTTTTCTGTTGTGTTTGTTATTGTCAGGAGAAGATTCTTATGAAAGAAAAAAACGGTCAAGTGCGAGTCTAAAACTAGTACAGTTTGACCCATTTTTAATAATTTGTTGTTTTACTTTCGGGTATACGTGCACTACAATCACAGAAAGCTTGAAGCTTTTAGGAAATACCGTATGTCGTTGTTTAATATTAAGATCAAATATTAAGGAGAGATATCTATCTATCTATCTCTATGGGCCAAAACTTTTTCTCTAAAATTTATACCTATTCTGCAAGTTATTGCCTTTAAAAGATATAACATTCTACTTATATACTCGGAACTTTTGAGAAAAAAATGTTTTTAATGAAAAATTACGAAAAATGTTCAATGTTTAGCAGCTGATTGCGCGAAAACTATGTTATATCGATTTGATATATATCAAATATTAATAGCAAAAACATTGAATATTATTTTATTTATACTCATTTTTTAAGTATCTATTACCACAATTTGGGAGACTTTGTAACTATATTACAAGATATAAAGGTTGCAGGTTCTTGCATTATATGCAAGAACCTGCAACCTTTATATCTTGCTATATAGCATAATTATGAACGGGAAATCGATTCCCGCACAGGTTTTTGTGTTGAGCCTGGGTGTTTTTTTATGTATTATATCTATATATTTTAATATTTATATTTTATCTGTATATTTAATATATATTTTATTTATGTTCCAAATGGTGCTGTGTGTAATGTCCAGAAATATTCATTTATTAGATAGGTAGATAGGTCATTTAGTGCCAAATGGTGCTGTGTGTAATGTCCAGAAATATTCATTTATTAGATAGGTAGATAGGTCATTTATTTCTCATTGAAAATTACATTGTCATATAAAATCACATATAATCAATTCACAAAAAGATCGTAAAGTATAAAAATTAAAATAACAAAAGGAAAAAAAAAAAGGCTTAAAAATATTCTAAAATAAAACATCAATCAATATTCAGTCAAAGATTTAAAAAATTTAAACATAAAAACAAACAATAGCTAATAAAAAATGTCGAAACAATAACAAATATAAATAAAAATGTCAAAACAAAAAAAGAAATATAATTAAATGTCGAAATGTGTTGAATATGTCAAAACGCTTGAGCCATAGTCCACCGCCCTGTTCCAGTGCGAATTGGCGGATGTTTGTTGAACTAGCGGCCACCCAAATGTTTGAGTTTTCAAGACATCCATATGGCCTATGACTTGGCTTGGCTTAACATGACAACATAGTTACAACCGACGATTAAAAGTTCCCTCCGAAGCACAGAGAAGCTAAGAAAAGTATGCTACTAGGTTACCCAGCTTATCGTTACCGATAAACGAAAGCAACTTTGCCTAGAGCACGTTTCTACTAAAATTTTCTTTACTAAGCGTTTTTTTTTTTCATTTTAGATTTACTATCAAACTGTGCTAAAATGTTTTACTTCCGAATTGACCTTTAATATATTAGTTATTAACGTTACAAGCGATTAACATTTCGTGACTGCCCACAGTTCAGGACAAAATATCGTATATTAAACGATACTAAATGAAATTAAAGCGAGCAACACGCAAGCTCGCTGTATTCCTACACGAGCATCACGCGACCTGGGCTTAACACAGGCTAGTGTTACCAACGTAAAATTATTATATTACCAACTGTACATTAGTTAATAGTAAGTATGATCGGGGTGACTTTAAAAATATATTTTTCACCTCTCCAGCACCTAAAGGCTGGTTTGCCAAGGGGAAAATCAATTTTTGACAAAGTAATGCAACTTTCGAATATTACCTTTTGGAATTTTGAAATACTAAAAAAAAAGCAAGACGATGATTGGTTTAGAAACAATTTTAATGAAAAGCATAACTACATTATAATTAATAATACCTACTTATAATTAATAGCGTTTATTTAAAAAAATATGCTTTGTTTTTGATAAAATTGTAGAATAATTTTCTGAACGCAAGTCTAAAAAAAGAAAGCGAAATGGCGCAAAACTAATTAGTTATTTTAACCTTAGATTGTTTATTTACGTATATTGTATTTTTTTTTTTAAATTAGTGACTTGAGTTACGAAGATATGTCTTTAACACCAGAAGACCTAAGACAACAAGTGTCTAATGGTAAACTAAGCTTTTTACCAGAGACTAAGACCTTTTTTTTTCGAACTGGTAAAGGTGAAAAGTTGTATGTTTCACCGGTTTGCAAATTATTTTAGGTCTCGTGCCTTAAAATCCCTCGCTGTGCTCAGTATTCTATAATAGAATCACTTGCTACGCTCGTGATTTAATTCTAGACTACTTTACTAGCTCGGGATTTAAAGTTGGCACTCTTTACAAAAAAAAAACTTTGCCCACTTGTCGAACAAATAACTATTGAAACTGGCACTGAAAAACTGGCATCATCAACTGCAGAGGCAGATATAACTTGGCAGCTACTTTCAGCCGCCGTCACTTGGTTGTCAGACAACATGGTGAAATGCTGTCTTACACATCGTTTTCCAGATGGTCGTCTTAATTTTTAAACATTCTGACTCCATCATCGTTTGTTGGTTCCCCGTGCTATGTGGCCAGCTCATCAATTTCAGATTATTAATTCTATAAGCTATGCCAACCTCTAGTCTTGCACATTCTATCTAAGTTAAACTAATTAAGGCAAGAGAGATTATAATAATAATACTTAATATTAATAATTTATATTATTATTAATATAATAAACAATAGTATTATAAATACAAAAGTAACTCTGTATGTCTATCAGTCTGTCTGTTACTTCTTCACGCTTAAACCGCAGATTTAGTGAAGATAGATTGAGTCTCGAATCTCGAAAAATTCAAATCGAAGGGAATAACTGTAACCGATCTTAAACGAACTAAGTATAGCTTGTTATAAAAAACTTCATTAGTCGATAACCAACTTTAAGGTGGGTGGTGCCGCTGGTAAAATTCATTAATTACCAGCTATCCCATTAATTAATACTATAAATACTTTAGGACTTGAAACCCCTAATTTTAAACCGAAACTATCGATAAATGTTTCGTTTTGTGTTAGAGATAACTATTTTAAAACAATTGCTGACTGTCTCTAATTACTTATTGTCGCTTATAGCTTGTAAGGCTATTCTACTTAGTGAAGTCTTAACTCCGAGGTAATTAGCTTTGCCTATTAGTGAAACAACTTAATTAGCGAGCTTAGCCTGTGCGAACATGCTTTATTGCTAAAAGCTCTCTACAGTGTACACGAATATTATTTACATAAGTTAAGAACCATTAGGGTTGCCATGCGTAACATAGAAAAGTTTAGATAAGAGACCTTATTACCTTTGGAGAGTCTAGATATTTTAATTAACTTTTTTAATGGACATTTTAAATACCACTTACGTGGTAAACAAGCCGTATGTATGCCTAATTTTGAGCAATTAAAGAATCCTTTGGACACTAATAACACTAGGGTATTACTGGCGCGTTGCTGACCTTTTAAAAACCAGATCACTGAAAAGTTAGACTTCACATCCTAAACGATCGCGAGAGAAATAAAGAAGTCTGGGAAAAAAATAGCTGAAAGCCGCTTAAATTACCTCGTCTAGGTTCTTATTATTCTTTATTATTAACTAACCGTAAGTAGCGAAGCAGATATAGTTTTACAAGATTTTTGTTTAATAATAATCTGTATTTAAATTATTCATAAATTCCACTCCTTATTTCCTGAAATTAGAATAATTGATAAAAAATCGATTTTGTTAAAGAAAAAATTCTAAATTATAAATCAATTTTAGACAGACTTTTTTAAAGTTTCTCATTTATCATTTTTATTATTCAGTATTGTTTATTTGTACCTAAATTCACCTAATATTCAGTCATGTAATTTCTGGTAGTTCCAAAATTTGATTCATAAGTTCTAAAGACAGTGTAATTAAAGAAACGCTTAAGTCCCGAGCCACGTGTGAAGTTTCTGGATTTGGATATCCGCCAAATTTTGTCCGTTGCTCTCTCTGTGTTTTTGTCTTCAGTTTATAGTACTCCGCCTCTCATCAGTAAAATTTTAGCTCTTACTTTTGACAATTTTGAGTGTCATTTCTAATCAAAGCTAGAAACTTATAAAATGCTACTTGTTTGAGCTATCAATCTAAGAAACTATGGGCTCTGCGAACTGGTACGGAAGAAGCTTATACGAACGTCTTCCAGTCAACCAGTGCATGCTTGCGTATTTGCAGTTTCAACATAGAAGTCCGGTCTCTGTTCGCCAGCTTTGCAGTCTGCTAATACTGCCTGCCCTGCTCGATAATACGAAATTCCGACTTGCAACTAGATTACGTATTGGGGCTAAAATATATGTAATGTGTGAGTGCGATGACACGGTCGATCACTTTCGCTATTATGGTTTCTCTGGCGTTCAAAGTTCCTAATCAAAAACAGAACCTGCTAATTAAAACTCATGACTCTCGTCGCATGGAGTAAATTTATTTTTTCACATCAAAACAAATAATATATATAAATATAATAATACGTAATAAAAAGTAGTTATTGTTTATCACTAAAATTAATAAAAGTTAGTCTGGGTTTGAGGTAACTTCAAACCAAAGTTTCAGATTATATATCACTAATAGGGTTGTTGACAATATTTTCAGTAAGCTGCTTATGATAATACATCGTATATAATATAACACAAGTTAATATAACCAAGTATAGCGAAAAATTGCTCGATAGGATACTGTTGTGGATATATAACATATTTTAAAAATTTACTTTTATATTATAATTATATATTATTGTTTTGTTTTTTATATTTATATTGCTGGTAACATTTTAAAAGACTGTTACTTTATGTTATGTGTAGCACATACGTAAATGCAATATAGGAGATAATTGCAATATTTATTTTTAAAATCAAATCAAACTTTATACAAATAGGTTTCTAAGAGAAGTTATGAATCGTCAATACAATGTAAACAATGTTAATTTCTGCCAAAAATAGCTGGCAAGAATTTCATTAGTAATACTGACTCAAGTAGATTAACGACATATATTTGTTTGATCATTTTGATTATATCCTTCAATTCTTTACTGCACTTATTTATAAAAACAATCACAACGTAGGTATTCGATATCGAAATACTTTTTTTAAAACAAGTGCTGCTATCGATGATGGTCTTATTTCATTACAAGTATTGTTACAATCGATACTTATTTCATTACTAGTATCGTTATAATCGATTCTTATTTCAATACTAGTATTGTTAAAATCGATTCTTATTTCATTACTATTATTGCTGCAATCGATGCTTATTTCATTACTAGTATTGTTACAATCGATACTTATTTCATTACTAGTATTGTTACAATTGATACTAATTTCTTGACAAGTATTGCAACAATCGATACTTTTATTTGAATAATAGTACTGTTATAGATTGGTACTCTTATTTCGATATTAGTACCTACTACTATTAATGCATTTATGAAACGTTACTAGATGTTATCAATACTTTTATTTGCATGATAGTACTTCTATCGATACCTTTATGTAAAAGTCCTGCTCATAAATTACATGAAATGCTTTTCTTCTCAAAAATAGAACATTAGTTTTTTGAAGTCAATAAGCTACATAAGTATAAAATTCAAATTTAGGATTCAAAATTATAGCAGCCTCTTTTAAATACATTGTTTTTATCAGTTTTGTAGTTTTACTTCTTTCAATAACTTACACACTCCAGTTAATATATATTAGTTTAAAAAGGTTTTTTCAATATGACATCAGTCAATAACGATACGATATCACCAATCACCATTTCTAAAATTAAAATTACTAAGGTATTATGAAACCAACCATTTTTATTGAATTAGCTATATTACTTTTTAAGCTACACGGCAAAAATAATTAATTTGGTACTTACCGTTCCACTGCACTTAACTTCCTCTGCCATAGACAGTAATTCCGCTCACCTATCACTACCATAACACGATAAGAAAAAAAAACACCGATTAATTTCAAAAATAGAACATCATTTAAATACATCGAACATGTAAACTAATCATACTGGCTGATAAAAGTAAAAAAGTTATTATAATGTCATTCAAGTTTGTAAATCGAATGTTTACACCATTTGTTTACGTGGAACGGATTACGCGACCGCCTTTTGTGGTAGTTTGGTAAGGACTGGCTGCGCGCGCCATTGCGGTTGTCATGGCAACGGTGTGGAGGTTGTATAAGTAAATTGGTTTATCTTTGTCACGCTTTATAACTTTGAAAGTTAGATAAATAGAAAAGATAATGTTCTTCTACTAAACTATATTTAAAAAAAAAATTAAGTGCCTGATTCCTAACGACGTTTTATACCTCAATTTTACTTCTTTCTTGCACAATATAAGTACCTATTAGAATAATGATAGTTATAATTCTTAAAATAACATAGTTTGTTGTCAGTAATTTTACAAAGTTACGATTTTTACTATGGCAACACACCTGATATTTTATTGTAATATATTTTTTTTACGATGTAGCGTTTTTCGTAATATGTTAATTTTAAATGTTTTATACTGCAAATTGTTTATTTAATGTAACTGACTAGAATTATATTAACTGACAATGAAATGACAGTGTATAAATATTTTTTACTTTAATTTTATACTTTCAACATTTTATGTATGGAGTTACTCGTAAAATGAGAAACTTGTACGTGTTGTTAGCTTGTTTACTAAAGTTGTACGCTACGCTACTCGTAGCATGTGTTACGTCTATCTGTTACCTACGCTACGCATTCCATGCCGTAACCCTTCTACGCACGCATTTCTATTTACATAGCTGATTGTGAAGTCAATTAAAAATACGCACACAAACAAAGGCTTACCCCTACAAATGACCCACTGGCCTGGCCATGGACAGAAAAACAAAATAATACACATATTTTTAATATTATTTTGCGAATGATTGAAATTTGAATATTGATTACAAAAGTTCGAATGATCGACTCATAAAAAGAACGGAAAAGTTTGAATGTTTTTGGAAACTGCTTTTGCATAACTAATAATAAATAAAAAAACTCTTCATACTTTTTAATAATCAATAATGATGTTTGATTGAGATTTCCTAAGAATAAATTTAAAAAAGACGCATTTATCGAAGACAAATGCGATGGTTGTGAATTACATCGTTCTCAAAGTTTAAATAAAATCGTCAAAAGGAGGTCACTAGTCTAGTGCAATGGCTAGTATATTTTTAATAATATTAGTATATAATAACATTATGTAACCCGGCGTGAATGAGGTGAGAAATTGTTACACCAGCTGTAAGGACGGTAGAGAAACCCGACAGTTTAATGTCTAGTTTTTGATACTATGATTGTGTAGTTAGCATTTTTTACTTGACATATATTATTAATAGTATCTATTCATCAAGATCAGTAAAATAAAATAACAGCATTGTACAAAAAGCATTATGTTTTTATTGAAATAACAAAGTGAGATATTTCATTAATTATACTATGCTTACTAAATTAATAGTTATATGAGATAAAAAATCATTTTTAATAGTGTCTTATGTAGTTTTTAAGCTAATAAAACATGACCATAAAGCGTACAGTATAAGCTTTGTAATATATTAAGGTTTTATGTACATTATGAATAGCATTTTGTCATTTGTAATATTGTTATATTAATCAGTTCATGACTTTTTTCAGTCAACTTTTATTTAAATCTGAAATATAATCATTAAGCTTGCAAAGCCGTATATGATGATAACATATATTGTTTGTGCCTGTTCATGTTAGGCCAAAATTATAAGGACCCATGGGCATTGGCCTTTGCATATCATACATATACACACAGAGACAGACGCTGTTGCTCTTAATGTGTGTACACATTATACACATATAACCTATAGCAGTTCTTAAAGTTCAAATTATGTTCTGTTTTATATTTAAAACAAGCGACCTCGTTTTTTTATTTTACTAAACTTAGTCCATTTCTGACTTGGCGAACTTTGTTTTTCTTTTGTTAAAACGAATGGCGCGCCACCTATATTCAAACTGTTGTATTAATTCAGAAACCTTACCGGGCGTATGCACAACTTACCAGTAAACTTAAAGCAAATAAAAAAAACTTTAATCACTTTACTTTTTTGTGGATTTTTAAAGGTGGGCTTAACTTTTTAATTTTTTTTTCATATTCATTTATTTGCGTAAAACATGGTACAGTACGTCGTCTATATTATTTGTCACAATTCATGTTTTACTGAACTAACAGCATACAACATTTTATACAATCATAACAAACACTAAGTTGGGATTTTTTAACACCCTATATTATTAACACAATACATTAATAAAAAACAAATCAATGAATTTGCATATATTCCGGCGAATTAAGCCGTTTTCAATGCAAAAGTTATATCAAATATTAAATAAAATGTATATACAACTTATTCCAGTTTGAGAACATTAATAATAAAGGTTGACATTAGTAAGGTACGTGTTTTGACAATTATGTTTTGATTAAGGAGTTATGTAGAAAGGAAAGTTAAAGTAGAAAAGTGAATATAGATAATATTTCTTGTTTGAGAATGAAATTACTATAAAAACATTGATTTTTTAATGGCATATGTTGAGACCAGGGTGGTTAAACGCTCCAAGACTCCAGATATTTGAAAATTCCCAGGTTTAAGTTCAATTGAATTAATAGGGGGATTAATATGTTTTACTGTACGTACACTATAGCATTCCATGTTGTATGTCGTATCCATAGGTGCCTACTACCGCTAAGTCAAAAAAAATCGACGGTTTATTTCAGAAAAGACTTTAATAATTCGATGTTATTTTAACTAAATACTTTTACAAAAACTGCATACATATATATTTCACCAGTAAAACTTGCTGTTTCGCACTTTTATGACATATTGCGATAAACATTTTTAAAGGCACTGACCCTTGTTTGACCCTAAATAACCCAAAGCCCAGCAAAATGTGTAAAGAACTAACGATGTACTATCAATACAATTCTATTCAATATATAGTAAAAAATAAACATGGAGGTAATGTTCATCCATCCACTCGTCATCTGATCCGAAACTAAGCAAAGCCAAAAAGCGAATGCTGCCGGTTAGTCAAGACTGTTTTTTAAGCTAAATTATAGCTTTTTTTTATACCTCTAAGGTCGCAAACAAGCTTACAGTCCGCCTGATAGTAAGCGGTCACCGTAGCCTAAGCACGCAATACATATTAATTAGGCCGACGAAATGAATAATATTTAAAAATTAGCTATTATTAAGCAAAACAGTAACACATTTATTTGTTGGAAACGATTTTTAAAGTTGCAATGGCTTATTAGCGGGATTGGTCAGTACTTGGATGGATTTATTTGTTTTGTTAATTAATACTGTAAGACATTGATCATTTCTTAGTGATGAATACATAAACTGTCTTTTGTTTATATTAGATACTTTTTTATGTTGTGCTTGTGCTTTATATTTCATGTTTTTTTATGTTTGTAATTGAAAGTGTCCTTTTATGATAGGGAGGGCATTTTCCAATTTTTTAATTGGACGCTGTAAGAGAAAGGGAGAAAAGAAATGCCCTTGCTGAGCTTCTTGCCGGTTCTTCTCAGTACAAGGTCTCCCGCCCTGTAGACTTACGAACCGATGGCGTAGTGACATTCATAAGTGCTCAATTATTGTAGCCTAAACTGAATAAATTATATTGAATTTGAATTTGATGACGACCGCTTAGCGGCACACTATTTGGTTTAGAAATTACGAAAATAGAGAAAGGTACAAAACATGGCCTATTTTTTGTTTCAAAATTGACAAAGTTACAATTTTTACACTTATACATATAATAAGACATAACATCTCTTTGTTTATCTGGCCGTTTATGTTCTTTTCACGCGGTTATCCGACTTACATGGTTATTTACATTTATGTTTTTGATGGGCTTCTTTTATATTTGACTAGCCATTACTTGAATTTTCGCCAACTTCTCCAATTTACTATAAACATTTCACCATATCGTTTCTTAAGTACATCATAATTAAGTTACATTTATAAATGTGAATTTCATTTATTTTTCCCAGACATAATAGCATCCCTGAAAGTAAAAGTCATTCCCAACAGACATTATCATACATAACATTATTTTCGTGAAGGAATGAGGGCATGCTATAGATACATTACTTTCATCAGGCATAAAAAAATAAAGGATGGACGAATAATAAAATCCTTGCATATTTTTTACGCAAAATATATATATATGAATTAATTTATACGTTTGTGTATAGGACATTATAAAGAAGAAATAGGACATGAGTATTCCAGCGGAGACGAAATGGGAGCCTGTGACGAATGAGCAATAAGTGATTAGATTTTTGAAGGGACGGCAACGCGCGGGTGATACCTGTGTTGCAAGCGTCCATAGGCTACGATGACGGCTTATCATTAGGCGAACCGGAAGCTTATTTGCGACCTTAGTGCTATAAAAAAAAATTACCATAATTTCTCTGCTTTTCAGATCAAATATAAGCCTTATGCATACATTTTGAAGCGGCTTAAGTTAGGTTGAGAAAGGTTTATCGTGCTGCTTTTCGGTGAGAGCTGGCATCTGAATAAAATGATAGTCCTTTTAATAGTCAAGTAGTCATACAAGGCGGGCACTTATCCAATGCCTGACCACGTATGACGTTACTTAACATCGTATATAGTTTCCGACACGTTTCCGGTACACCAATATTACTGGGTCACGATCTCATCATGAATTTATGTCATTAAATATTGTAATTAAGAACTGTTTAAGTACAGGTTTCGTTGCAGACAGACTCTATCGATTTGTTATCTACATTCCCTCATTATTTTAATGTCAGAAAAACAAATTAATCCTACAAAACCCTGTTATGAATTTCAAATTGACAACGTGTTTTCGAAGATCTACAGACTTTTGACCGTGTGTTTTTTATAAATTATGTATTACACGTAAACATTTCTCTCTAGAAGGAAGTTATTGGCACTTTGTGTGAGCTTTGTATGACTTGATTCTTAATGTTTTCAGTTATTATTTATATGCCTACTCTTTGTGTTTTACTAGAGACTAAGTACTAGATTATGAGTTATTATAAATAATATATATTTATACATATATTCTACTACATATTATAATGTGGATTTACTTGGTTAAAAATTAGATGACCTTTACTAAACAAAGGGAATCGCCATGCTAAACCAACATTTTGAGGCGATAGTATTATTTTCAAAAACCAATCCTGTGATTTTGGTCTTCATGCGTTGCGAGAGTTGAGTTGTCTCCATGAGTTTTAAAAATGGAAAATACCCCTATTTAGCGAGATATTTCGACTTAAAAGCCGGACGACCTAAATAGAATACAAATAAAGTTATTTGATTTTCTTTAATCGTTTCTGTTACATAAGATATATTTAAGTACATATATTCTTTGCTTACAGTCACTTATACTAAGCTTTTTTGTAGCTTAAACAGGCTTTTGTAACGTACCTATGCGTTACCTCATCGTTAAAAAAGGCCGGACACGAGAGTAAAAAGCCGGACACGTAACTACACTACCAATATATAAAAAAAACTTTATTATTATTGAAGATGTTATACTTCTACTAATAATTACATTTAGAACTTACCTTCTACCCTTCGAGATATTAGAACTTATAAATATAACAAGCAACGTAAGCTTTTACTTAACGCACGATAAATTAGCCTTATAAGTTCCTCGTACAAACTAGCTTATAAAATTTTTATATCACTTCGAAATCCCATCACGGTACAGTATGCTCGGATCAGATTTAATAAAATTGACAGGCGCCTCGGTTTTTAATATATTACTTTAAGATATTAAAAATATTGAAGATTAAATAAATTCTTGGCATCTAATTAAATGACGTAGTAGCAATATATTGCAGAAATAAAAATCTTGTTTAGTATTTAATTTGGTCCAGAACTCTCAGACTTACATCTCTAACGAACTTAATTATCTACTAAGATTTAATTTAACGTCCGTAGTAAATAGGAATACTAACGTTTGATATGCCTTAGAATTATAATTTTAACAAATGTAAATATTTGACAAAGACTTTATCTACTGAATAGAACAGGGATCAAACAATAACATAGAATAGAACAGGGATCAAACAATAACATAGAATAGAACAGGGATCAAAGAATAACATAGACTTATAAAGCATAGACATTTATTTAACATTCTTGGATAAGACTAGTGGATTTTGGAAGAACAAATTTTTTGTCTCAATAAAATGCTTATTCAGTAACCTGTGTTGCCTTTAAATGCATATACGACAGCTTTTATGCGATAAGGGCATAGAAATAATCAGTTTCACTATGAAATTATGTGTGTCGCAGGCAAATCGTATAATTCGCCGTTTTATGATATTCCTAGGCAAATCTATGGGACGAGTTAAAGAGGTACGTTCTGGTTTGTCAATCAGCTCCACCGACAATGCAGCAACTGAAAATAGCCATGGAAAAGGAAAAAGATAATGCACATGTCGCAGGCAAATCGTATAATTCGCCGTTTCATTATATGTCTATAGGCAAATGTAAAAGTATGGAATAGAAATTATCATATAACTGAACAGATTATTATATGAAGCTTTGCTGGAACGCTCCACTCGCTTCGCTCGCTCCGCATCTACGTTTACAAAAGAGAAACTGAACCTAACCTAACATACATGACTTATTCAGTGCGATTTCTTTTCTTTTCGTTTCCATACTTTACGATTTGCCTAGGCTTATTATGAAACGGCGAATAATACGATTTGCCTGCGACATGTGCATTATCTTTTTCCTCTTCCATGGCTGTTTTCAGTTGCTGCATTGTCTGTGGAGCCGGTTGGCGACTCAGAACATACCTCTTTAACTCATCCCATAAAAGTCAAGTCTGGGCTTCTTGCTAGCCAGTCCATTCATGCTAGCTATGGGCGATCCATACTTAAAATACAAGGTGGACCGATAGATTGGTACGTAGGTAGAGCCTCAAGAGCAGGAACATAATTTTTTTTTTTTTGTAAAATTGCTAATATAATATTGTATAGCCGATATAGGTATTATATTTTTTAGCTAGTTATCTGATATTAGTTTGTTGAAGAGGTGTAATATAAAATTCAATAGTGACATTAAAGATGAAATATCCCTTATATATGTCAATCTCGGTAATAAAGATAAGTCATTATTAGCAAATGCAAATAACGAATAATTAATGTACAAATTCACATTTCATAAACTAATAATAATTCTGTCTTTATCGAGAATATTCACATAAAGCCCAATTATACGAATAAGCCGTAAATAACAATAACAATTACTTCTCATTGTTAATACGAATATTATTTGTGTAATTAGCTGTATTCATAAATCAGAAACAATTCAGTTAGACTTTGTTTAGAGGACGTCCAGGGAGCGTCCGGGCGAGGTTTCATTTACAGCCCGGGCTTAAAAGTTCCTAAAGCTTAAGAATATTTTGCACAAAACAAAATGTAAGACTGCAAACAGATTCTTAAAACGTATCTTACTGACTTAATAACTTATGAAGGATAAATTACGTTTAATTTTTTTGTGATTCTTCTAAGTAACTGTAAAAAAGAAACTGGTGACATTTCCGGGCTCGAAACTCCAAAATCCGGGGTATATACGCTTTTGACCTTGTTGCTAGATTTTAGAGCACTATGCAAAGGGGGTATATTACAATAAGTTTACGACTTATGGAAAATTTATATTTCGTCAAGACCTTATAGTTCGTGAAGAACTAGCGAAGGAGGTTTATTACTCTAAATACACGACTTATGAAACATTTAAACTTCGTGAAGAACGTATACTTTGTGAAGAACAAGCGAGTAAGAAAGCGAGTAAGAAACCCCCTTCGCTGGTCCTTCACGATCTATAAGGTCTTGATGACCTATAAATGTTCCATAAGTCAAGTTTACGACTTATGGAACATTTATAGGTCATCAAGACCTTATAGATCGTGAAGGACCAGCGAAGGGGGTTTCTTACTCTAAATACACGACTTATGGGACATTTATAAAGGTACAGACACACTGAATCAGAAGCAGTGTTGCGTGGATGGGTTCACCACCTGTCACGCAGGATGGTGTGTGTCCAGCCACTTTTTATCCCCATCTGGAGATTAAAACCGTGAAGATATATATACATACTTCCGTTAGATTTACCGTGTACCTGATATATTTTCCATATTCTTATTGCCAATATCTCAGGAACAGGAATTTTGGGAGTAACTCTTTGCCCATCCCCTTTTTCACCATTTGGTCGCAACAAAGATTTTGGAGAGCGCCAAAAACTAACATTTACGCTTCTAACTTAAAAAAATACCTAGTCTATAATTTCGCCCCAATCACGACAAAAAGGCTGAAGACGGCTAAATGGACCTGGATGGAGTTTATCACATAGAAAGATTATATTCTGGAACAGCACATAGGTTACTTTTAATCACGGAACTGCAAAATTTTCCGCGGGAAAATGATACGTTTGGTGCTCAATCTTGCCGCAACGAAACATATAATTCACCTGAAATTTTGCACAGAGATAGTTGAAGACACGGAGAAGGACAAAGGCTACTTTTCATATCGGAAAATTCAAAAGTTCCCAAGGCAATAACTAAAAATGAATTCCATTTGAACGAATTATAGCTGCAGCTAAAGCTTGCTATATAAAATTTTCGTATAGTCAAGGTCTCGTCAGCAACAGCTGTAAGAATCCCACGCCGAGAGCCAGGTGGAGCCGCTGGCAAAAGCTAGTTTATTTATAATCGGTTAGACAACGACTTTTTTATTTCTTACAGTCTGGTAACTTTTATCTACATATATAGGGGGTGAATTTCCAAAAATCCTTTCGTTATGCTCACATACGTTATATCATAAGATACTCCCGAAAACGAATATTTGCCCCACTTTACTGGCTAGGCTTTAAGTTGTCTGGTAGTCAAAGTCATATGTTCCACCCAGTCCATGTACGGATCCCTGTTTTTATTACCTTAACTGGTATCTGTAACGAGCTGCTTGTTGATGCTGTGTGTTTGCGCTAGCTTTCAATATAGTTTTACTCGCACAGTGGACACCGGCTTGGCAGTGGTGAAGAGTTGCGTCAATTTTGTTATTAATTTATTACTATATATATAATAAATATAAAATTATTACTTGTATTGAAATTTGCTTACAAAAACTCTACATTTTTTATGTAGTGATATTCTATAAAAAAATCACCAAAATTATACATTGGGTACAATAAATCAAAAATTGCCAAGAAATAGAGGTGAAACGGTGATTTTTTTTTATCAAGAAATTTTGCTTTGCTTTATGTTTTCGCCAATATGGATACTTTGGAATTATAATGTAGTACCTACATGGTTTTTTTATTTTTTTGGACTTGAATAACTTACTTAAAATTAAATTCTAGTTAGGGCGGTTTTTGATATATGGCGTATATATACTTATATTTTTGTAAACATATAGAAGACTGACTTTTGCAGAACACATCCCATTGTACAAGCCATAGAACACACAAAGGTAGACAAAGTCTTTCTTCTGAGTTAAGGGTTCGATACGGCACGTGAGTTCGATATCTTTCGGGTCTTACATGTAAACGAACCTGTAGAACCCTTTTGTAGGTCACGCGTTAAAACCGAAAAATACAAAAATAATGTAGACAAAACGCAATAGTTTAATAAGTATTATAAAATTTTGAGAACACCTAGTGTAAAAATCTATTAAATTGAACCAAAAATTCAATTTCCATGTCGTAATAGATGTCCACACTCTAGGCTGTGCCATCCACACTCCACATGACAGTATAAGTACTACGTTTACGACTTCATATTCACTCGTATCTTTCAAAACCATTAGGAAACCTTTAACCTTTCATTATGAATAGCCTATGTCCACCGGAAATAATATACCTTTCGAACAGTAAAAGATTTTTTTAAATCATTCTAATTTTTTCGAAAACTATCTCGCACTTATATACAAGAAAAATAAAATATTCACACTTTCTCTTTATAATATTAGCATAAACTGAGTTAACAAGGCCATTTTTTAGTATTTTCCATAAAACTGCCTTAATAAGTAAACACAACTCTAAGTAAAATAGGTTCCACCAATAGATTAAAGTACTCAGCAAAATTCTAAGATTTCAGAGGTTCAGACTTTGAGATTAAAGTCAAACAAAACTTAAATGTAACTTTAGGACTTAAAGCTTCCTGCTGCTTATCTGCTACCACCTGGCACGAATCATTACAAGTTACCTACTTACGTACTTTCCATCCGTGTTTTCTTATATATACTTATAGGTACTAAAGTGAAGTAAAGTCGCATATCTGCCTGCTTATTATGGCAGTGTTTGACTTTTTATCTGACCCTATTTTATTTTCAGAATGATTGTAAATTCATTCATATAATCATTTTATAATTTTATGTTAATTGTATTTTTATAATAAAAATAACCTTACATTATTCAAAGTCACTTGATTTCGTACTAATAATAAATTAATAAATTTTCGCGGTTACTTTTTTATTTATTCGCGCAATAAAAATGGATACAGATTTTGTCTATTCTTGCACTTTAGAGTGACGGAATTTGATAATTGGTGGCAAACAAGCACACGGTTCGCCTGATGGTATGCGGTCACCGTGGCCTATGGACGCTTGCAACACCAGGGGCATCACTCGCGCGTTGCCGACCCTTCAAAAATCCAATAACTTCTTTCTTTAAGAACCCCATACTGTAGTCCTTAGAGAAAACCTTATAATAACCTTATTA
Organism: Apoda limacodes; assembly: GCA_946406115.1. NCBI lineage: Eukaryota > Metazoa > Arthropoda > Insecta > Lepidoptera > Limacodidae > Apoda > Apoda limacodes. Next base: position 20,495,043 of record OX291559.1, read on the forward strand.
TAATATTATAACTGTGACGCGGAATCGGATACGTACGTGCAACGTGCTCATGTGCTATAATCATTGATAGTGTATGTACATATTAAAAGTAAAATTAGAAAAAATATAATTAAAAATAAAAAAGTAAGATTGCCGTAATACTAGGTACTTGTGTCTTTATAGGGTTGAATCGGACCAAGTTTTCCCGTCTCCAATCAGAGACCACACTGTCCAAGTGTGGTCTCGATTTGAGACACAAGTTCTCCGCGGTTTTCCTTCACAAAGGAACGACGGATGTTTGCACAACCTTTTTGATCACTGGGTGCACATTCGCAGTCTTCCATGAAGACGGAAATTGCCTAGTGTGGTAGGACAGTGCGAAGAGGCGCGTGAGTACAGGATATAACTCAGGAGCACGCTGCTTAAGCACCACTGCTGGTATACCGTCTGGCCCACTCGACTTATGAACGTCTAGAGAAAGCAACGCCCTCCGGACCTCCCGCTGCCTTTATTTTTTTACCATAGATCTGATCATTTTAGTCTAAACTTAAACTAGTCTCACTCATCTTCAACATTCATAACAGATTGAGAAATGATGGACTTCAGTGAAACAGATAAAATATACTTCCGGCATCATAAAAAACTATTATTCAGTACCTTGTTATCTCATTGTTAATAGGTAAGTATTTATTTATCAGAACCAGTTATCTAAACTTTTAAATGTAATCGATCAATTATTTACAGTAGGCAGCTGAAAAGGTAGTCAAATTTTATCCATTTTAAACATGAGGGTTCTTTTATTAATAATATTAAATCAATTCATACATATCTGTCTGTGAATACCTAACCTAATATTATATACACCATTTCACGGGTTTTATTTCTCAAAAGGGGTTATTAACCAATGACTGAAAACTCATCCATGTGGGTGCGTTTTATTATGCGTGGGACAGTTTAACCAACCACTTTAGTCGCAACACTGCTTATGTTACAGTGTAATAAGTCAGAAATACCAGCTTTTACTTCCAGTAAGTCAGGATTGATCAAGGCATTGATAGTTAATCAATAATACCTACTCAAATAAAATTAGCCGAAAACCCTAAAAAAATCTGGATCCGCCTCTGAAAGGCAACTATTAGCCCTGTTGTTATTTATTACTATACCTTCTCCTTTATTATACCTTCTCCTTTATCATTCTTTGACGCAATATTCAGATTTGTTACACAAAAGATGGCAATAAGTCTGGCAACCGCAAACAATGGTCATTCAAAAATAAAAATGTCTTCGAATTCATTTCGTTTGATCTTTATGAGGCTATACTACCTAAATTTAATTTTGTTTGCAAAGGTTACTCCAGATCTGCTGGCCAGATCCAACTAAAATTTGATGACTGTTCTTCGGGATATGGTTCAAACCATAAAAAAACCTGAAAATACGATTAAAGAACTTTTGTTCGATAAAAAATTTCGTACTGACCGCGTTTCACTGTTTTTTTTTTCAGATTTGGCAAAGAAATCTTCAAATTTCTAAGTGCTATTACTTTACAACTTTGCTAAAGCATAGCTGTGTTAATGCTTTAAGCCCTGAAGAAAAGATTTTTTTGATAACAATGATGTGTTGATAACAATGAAAAAGTGGGTAGTTGCACTGCAACATACTGTTTTGAATTTATTTTAATTTTTATTAATATTTTAATAGCTATTCAAGTTATTTTAGTAAAATTTTGTCAAAAAAGTGTTAAATATCTTGTTTAGTATATAATCTAATAGATATATGTGTTGAAACTGTAAACACTTACCTGCATTACCTATCAGCCGCTGCTGTTTGTTATCGCAAACATATTAAAAACACCACTCTGAACATGGCACAAATCACAAATATTCAAAACACGCAGAAGGAAATTGAGGAGTGTCTGATGAAGAGGATGAACGAGTTTGAAACTCAGCTAAAGTCTGTTCCACCTGCTCCTGACACACTTTCTAAGGTGGCAGAGGAGTTCCGCACTTTTAGAGATCTGGCATGGAAACTATTAAGCTCTCTCCGACAACTGATTGAGGATTGTTGTCAAACACTAGACACCATGGAAACTCGTCATCGTCGTAAAGTTCTTCTGCTATCTGGGGTTCCTGAACAGCCCAACGAGAACGTTAAAGGTATAGTTCTAGATATCTTCAAAAATAATTTGAATCTTCCTGATATCTCACCCTCAAGCATTAAGCTGTGCCATCGCTTAGGAGAGAAGGTCAATGATCGTGCACGATCTATTCTGGTGCGTTTCGCTAATCTTGACATAAAATCTACGGTTTGGAAAAGCAATACTAAATTGAAAGGTACTCAAATCACAATTTTGGAGTTCTTAACTAAGGTCAGGCAATCAGTTTTTATTAAAGCCCGCACTCATTTTGGCTTTCGTAATTGCTGGACATTGGACGGCAATATATATATCAAATTGCCGGACGGCAGCCGCACTAAACTTTGGACAAATGAGGACCTGGCGGCTCTTATTAAACGATTTCCGAAGCCTACGACTACCAGCTCAACAGAAGACGTTGCTGTATCAGCTAATACGCAGCCGGGAGCAGGAAGTAAGAAGTACGTTAGTGCCCGCCGGCAAGTTTCGGCTGCAGCCAGCAAAAAAACTTAGTACTCATGTGTTGCTCGCATACTATTTAATACCTACTTAGTTTTAGGTTAATGCACCGACATATTACTTTGCACTTCTTTAATAAACGTAAATATATTCTAAAAAAACGAACCTAAATATCTCGGACCCAGACCCGGACCCGGACCGCAGTAAACTGATAAGAATGTATTCACTAAAACTCATGTTGGTGTCACATAACATTTTAATTGAAATTAGTAGGTAGTAAGCAAACAATGAAATTAGTTAAATACTGTAACACAGATTGCACACAACTTATCAATAAGTATTATGTGTTTGAGAGCATCGATGTTTAATTACATCTAAATACAGAATATGCCAACATTAAAAATAAACAAATTCTACATTATATTATAAATTACAACTTGCTCATAAAGAAAATTATAGTTCTCTGATGGTTTTTTTTTTTTTATACTACTGAGGCGGCAAACAAGCATACGACCCTGATATTGAGTGGTTTACCGTAGCCTATGGATGATTGTCGCTTTAAAGTTATCATTTATAGTATGTTTATTTATTAAAATGTGATTGATATATTACTAACCAGTTAAAGTCTACAGATTTAAAATAGATTCACAGTATAAAAAATGTTTAAAAGTACATACCTATTGACTATATGTATATACTATAGAACCATCGCTATAGATTTTCACTGACTGGTACTAAATATAATTTTTATTGATGTCATCACAATTATTCTCCATAAAGCACATAAATGTAAATTATGTACTACTAATTAAGGTTAAATTTTAATTTGTTTGTTTATATTCTACGTTGTTCTTACTTGTTTTCAACTTGTGTATTCTAATTTTTTTTTTAAATTTATTATGTAAATAGCGGACTGGCAGGTAATGCAGAAAAACATTCGACAAATTAATATTTTTTAAATATAAAATAAATTAATAGGTATAATATAAATTACATATATATATATTACCACTCATTTTATTTATTTATTAATATGTTACATAATGATTCCTTTCACTCTATTTGTGATTCTGATGATTCATTTGTTTCCTGTCTTGACTCCTCACACGAAGACCGCTCTACTCTCGGTACTCTTGTTGAGAACAACTTTAAGCAATTTCCTAAATGTTTAAATGTCTGCCATATTAATGCACAGAGCCTGCCTAAACATTACTCTGAATTCTTAGAAGTTTTTTTCCAATACTACTGTACATGCCGTGTTGGTATCGGAAACGTGGCTTAAGCCGTGTCTACCTAACGCTATGTACTCTCTTCCTGGATTCGTAGCAATTCGCAATGACCGCATAGGTAAAGGTGGAGGAGGTGTAGCAATTTATTTACGTAGTGAGATATCTTTTCGACAGATTACATCTTCGAATTCAGCATACTCGGCTTCGGCTGAGTATATATTTCTTGAAATCACTGTCAAAGGCATTAAAGCCCTCCTTGGAGTAGTTTACTGTCCGCCTTTAATTGACTATTTCTCTGATTTTGAGCAGGTCTTAGAATCCATTACTTCTGAATACAGCCATCACATAATTATGGGTGATTTTAACACTGATATGTGCAAGAGTAAATCGCTGCGTTCTAGCCATCTTTTATCAATAATAGACTCTGTCAATTTTGCAAATCTTCCGCTAACACCTACTCATCATAACATTGACACTGATGACACATGGATTGATTTAATCCTTATCTCTTCTGAGGATCACGTTACCTCATATGGACAATTTTTAGCTCCTGGATTTTCTCGGCATGACCTACTATACTTATCCTACAATATTAAGCCTCCAAAGCCTTGTCCAAAGGTCTTATATCTTCGTGCTTTTTCCCGAATGGACGTAGAAAAATTAATGATAGACGCGGCCGAAATAGACTGGACTCCAGTGTTAGTTGCTGATGATATTGACGAGAAAGTAGCGATATTAAATAATTCTGTTACCGCACTTTATGACAAACATGCTCCATTGCACAAAGTTAAACTGAAACACCCTTCAGCACCTTGGATGACTAACGACATTCGCATAGCTATGTCCCAAAGAGATCGTGCCTTTCGTAAGTTCAAAAAAGATCGCACTGAAATAAGATGGAGTAATTACAAAGTGGCAAGAAATCGATGTAACTTGATGATACGTACAGCTAAACGTCTATACATACATAGTTATATATCTGATTCTACGCCCAATTCTTTATGGAAGTTTCTACGTTCTATTGGAGCTGGAAAACCAAATGTTAGCTTAGAAAATTCAACTCCTTGTTCGCTTGATGAGCTAAATAATCATTTTACGTCGGTTCCAAACATGGATACTGACACAAAAACCAAAACTATAGCAGAGATTTTAGCATTGATGTCTCCCACTGTTGAATCATTTAAATTCAATCCTGTTAATCAGGAAGATGTAGTCAAAATAATACATTCCATCAAATCTAAAGCTGTAGGATGCGATGAAATAACTCGTTTTATGATTGTTACAATAGTAGAGTTTCTTGCGCCTATTATTACCCACATTATTAATTTTTCACTATTTACTGGTAAATTTCCTTCCATTTGGCAAAAAGCTTATGCAATTTCCCTGCCTAAAATCTCCAATCCTACCTCTCCTTGCCACTTTCGGCCAATTTCTATCTTGCCATTTTTATCAAAAGTGTTGGAGGCGTGCGTGAATCGTCAGTTTTCCAGTTTTATCTACAACAACAACATTCTGAATCAATTTCAATCTGGTTTTCGCCCTGGCCATAGCACTAGCTCAGCTCTTCTTAAGGTCACAGAAGATATTAGACTGGCAATGGAAGACACTAAGGTTACTGTATTAGTACTAGTTGACTTCACAAACGCGTTCAACACCGTTGATTATGATATACTTCTATCTATTCTAACTAACCTTAATATTTGTCCTAATGTTTTAAACTGGTTTTCATCCTATCTTCATGGCCGCCAACAGTCTGTTCGCATATATCAACATTCCTCTGAATGGCGCAATCTTTCTGCCGGAGTTCCTCAAGGAGCAATCCTTTCCCCGCTTTTGTTTTCTATTTTTATCAATTTTATAACTAACCTTCTCAGCTGTACTTACCACCTTTATGCCGATGACTTGCAACTTTACACAAGCACTTATATCGGAAACATTACAGAAGCCATTGATAAAGTTAATTTAAACCTTGGTTACATTTCCGATTGGTCACGCAGATTTGGGGTGACTGTGAATCCGTCCAAATGCCAAGCTATTATCGTAGGTAGCTCAAGGTTACTAAGTAGGATTGACTTAAGTACTTTGTCACAGATATACTATGAAAACACTATAGTACCCTTTACCTCTAGCGTAAAAGATCTGGGTCTATATATAGACAATACTTTTAGTTGGCATGATCAAATCGCAGAAGTAAGTCGAAAAGTGTTCAACGCTTTGCGATCGCTTTATCGATTCAAACATTTTCTACCAATAAAAACCAAAATCTTGCTAGTACGAACTCTAATCATTCCCATAATTGATTATGCTGATGTTTGTTATTTGGATCTGACCCAAAATCATCTCAATAAACTTGATCGTCTCCTCAATTCTTGCATAAGATTTATTTTCAACTTAAGAAAATTTGACCACATTTCCCAATACCGTACTCAGCTTGGCTGGTTACCTATCCGGGAACGCAGATATACTAGAATTCTATGTTTTCTTTATAACATTTTAAATAATTCTCAATGTCCTCCCTATTTAAAGAAAATGTTTCAATATCTTCACTGTTCTCACGACAGAGAGCTTCGTTCTTCCTCTAACATGCTGCTACGTTTACCTTCACATCGTACTGGTTTTATTTCCAATTCTTTTACTATTCAGGCAGCACTACTCTGGAACGCGCTTCCTAAAAATATAAAGGAAACGCCTTCCCGAAATAAGTTTAAGCATTCGCTATACAAATACTATTTAGGCTCACCTTTATAAATACTTTTCAATGAATCATATGCAGTACCTATATAGCAATATCTATGTACATATTTAAATACGTATTTATGTATGTGTATGTATGTATATTTAAATATATATTTATATATATATGTATCTGTGTATTTATTTAATTTATGTATTCAAATCCTATACTGTATGTTACGTTTATGTTAGTAGATAATAACCGTTCCTACTTAAACAACTACCTTAAGCTTTCTGCATGACCCTAAGGTCGACTGGTAGATAATGCCTAAGGCATTAAGTCCACCTATTGTATTTTATTGCAATAAAGTGTTTAAATAAAAAAAAAAAATAAAAAAAAAAAATGTGTAATAAACTATTAATTTATAATATGTATTTCAATGAAAATCTCAATTAGTTAAGATGGCAGCTGCACTACTCACGCGCGATCATTTACATATCGCATCATCCTTTTTTTTCACTCCAGTTTTCTGTCACGTAGTACTGCCTCTTAACCGTAACACAACGAAACAATAACAAATGCCCTTCAAACTTGAGGAACCCTAGAAAGCGAAACCGTTTAATTTACGTGACAAAAAATTGCGAGCAATTTGTACACAAAAAAAGTTTACGATCATTCTTTTTTAGCCAGTTAGTCAGTCGAAATTGGGCACTCACCTAAATTAGTCGAAAATTTCGTTGTAAGATATAATTAATTATCAAATAACAATCATAAAAGATAAAATGATTATAAGGATACTTTTAATTACTTCGGTGAGTGATTTTTTAACTGAGTTTCACTAGTGTTAATTTAATTTAATTAGTTAATTTCTATTTAAGTTAATTTCATTACTAGTGCTAGTTAAGGTGCAGTACCGTACCTAACTAGCGCCGCCAAAAGATACTCTTTATTTACTCTTTTTACAAAGCACATTTCAACTATGTATGTTACAAATCAATTATTAAGAACTAGTAATAAGTTATTTTTATAACTTTATGTATTGTATCTGTGACTTGTAAAATTTGCCACTTTTAGGAGAAACACTATCTAATATTTACAACTCACAGATATATTCTAGAAACGATGCATAAGTTTCTAAAAATAGCCTAAAATTAGTTTTTTTTATTTTTATTTATTTGTAACAATATCTTTGTTTTGTACAAAGAGGAAATAAAGTATATCTTTTAGCGGCTCAAGTTAGGTAGGTACTGCGCATTAACTAGTGTTCCCGTGGTGTCCGTGGGATTCAACATTGGGAATTAAATCTCATTCATACTTTTCTCACCTGTTCTAGTTGTATGTGTATGTATGTATAACATCACATATTTAATACCAAGTAGGGTTGGTTAGACACACCCTTATCATAATAATGTCATATGAAGACAGCACTTTTTCGTCAGCCACTTTAATTCTGAGTGGCAAGTGGTATGCTCATCGTCACAACACTGCTTCTGGAACACTGTATCTGGACTAAAGTGGCTTTATGTGTGATCCATATAAGTGATACAGTACCAGTTTCACAATGATAACTATAGTTAATAAAAATCTAGGGAAAGAAAAAACTATAAGTACCTATGTCAGAATTTGACAGAATGGAAAGGTAGGTGTTAAAAAAGGTTTTAGATGAACCATATTTCGTAATCTAAAACTGTTTAAATTCTTCTAACCTAAAAATACAGATGTTCATGCTAACAGCCTTCTAAGGCCCCAATTCACAAAATCACCGTTCATTAGGAACCTGTCGGCCTAATATTTCCCAAGTTCTCACGAGTGAGTTAATCTTTTCCCGTGGGTACTCTTGATTGAGTAGAAGGTAGTAGGTAGTTTCCGTCCTCTAATAAAATTTGAATTAAATCGGCTCAGCGGGTCAGCCCAATTCATTTAAACCATCTGTGCACTTATCTGACTCTTATTTATCATTTTTTAAGTAGCATCTGCTCTTCCTGAAGCTTAAATTAAGTTCGGTACAGCGTTTTAGCCGTAAAAATAACATAAACGGGCAGATCGACTTAGACATTTTTTGCTATTTAATTCTTGAAGGTGTATATCCTTACTTTTAAAATGGCATCGATAATTTAAAGATTTTTTTTGTCTGCTTAATGCTCTTCTAAGCCTTTTTATGCCTTTTAGAAAAAAAATGAAACAACAGCGTTAGGAAAGCGCTTTTTACACAGAAATTTAATAAATGTTTCATTATAGAAAATTATTAGAAAAATTTAAACATTTTAAGGTTTTTACTTTTTTAAGCGCCTTAAAAAACGAGGTCCTCAATTTACCAGTTCGTATATTTTGTTTTTGTGCCTTTCTGACATTTCAAAACCTATGTAAACTTTTATTATGAAAGGAAATGGCCTCCCTAGGAGTTTTAATAATTCTGGTTCTCTATTGGACATGAGCCTCTTCCGTGGTGCTCCACTTACCTTTTTGGGCTTTGCTCAAAGTCACCGCACTGAGCAGGCATGTTGCCAATATCCATTTGTTTTTTTAAGGGTTCACCTTTAGTGTTGACCTACATAGAACATTCGGTAAGATTTTGAGGTTCTGAAAATGGAAGCCAGAGTTGACTAGTACATGTGGTTCAAAAATTTCTTTTAGTCCATTTGGAAAATTTAATATAGTTTATTTAGTTGTTAAAGTAGCAAATTTTAAAAAAAAACTTATATAAAGATTAATCTGACTACCATTTTCCTAAAAAAAATCAATTAATTTAAATAATTACACGTAAAAAGTTTGCTGATGGTTACGATGTTTTTAACTTTAATAGTTTTCTTATTTTCGGTACTTAACTTATTTATACTTGCAGGTATTCTGCAATTTTATTGTTCTCAAAATAAATTTAACTTAATTCTACTTTCTCTCTCCAGATGGCGTTTATTGGCTTCACTACAGCAATACTATTAACAAACGAAAATGATATTTGGAAAAATACAAAAAACCCGCAAATAATTCCCATCGAAGAAGAAATAGAAGAATTAATACCTCAGCAATTCAAGTCATACGAAGTAACAGAGAATGTAATAGACATACCAAACCCTGAAACTTTCAAACCTATAATAAGTAATTTCGCCACAAGAAGACCATTAAATTATGGAAATGTAACGCTTAACACGAATAAAGTAAATTCAGATAAAAAAAGAAATGGACCTGACAAAAAAATTAATAGGGACGGATTTAAAATAAATTTAATGAATATTTTTCATAAACCAATTAAATCAAATACTGATATTCAGCATAATATTAATTCTGCTAAAGTTCCTATCTTAGTTCCTAGTGTAGATCAGAACATAAATAATGTTAAGAAATCTATAATAGAAACTATAAATAACTTAATACATAATGAAGCCAACAATTTTGAAGTTAATCATGGTTTGCATCTACCAGATTTCATTGCAGAACCCATATTTTTGTTAAATAAACTTAAAAATAAAAGTGTTGTTGACTTAAATAACTTTCAGAAATCTGTGTCTGGTGATAGAGGAAACGATGTAACTTCAAGTGATGAATTTACTTTGGACTTTAAATAACACTTTCGTACAATATTATTTACCGAAGTGAAACGGTATTTATTTGTACACACATAGAGAGACTGATTTAACCTATTTTTTATAATAAATGGCTTTAAATTAATAATTAATATAATTTGATTATAATCAAACAAAATTCCTCGAAATATTAAGAAGGGTTATAAACTTATTTTAAAACTAGCTTTTGCCAACGCCTCTGCCCTCGCGAAATTGGAATATCGGCGCAGGATTTCTACGGCATTTTTTTTAATTATAGTAAGAAATTTTGCTTACAGCTGAAGCTATAGTTAATCCACGTGGAATTCGGTAATAGCTACTCCAACAAAAACTTTTAGTAGCCTATGCCCTTCTCCATCTCTGTATCTCTGTACTAAAATTCAGCTTAATTGCACGCTCCGTTGCGATGCGAATAAAGGACCGACAAACAAACAAACTTACTTATAAACTTATCACTTATGCATCTATAATATTAGTATGAAGTATGGATATTGTATAGTTGTCTGAACTTACTCTTAAAGATATAACTTGTATTACAAGTCCTTCTTTTAACTTCACTTTGTCGAACTTTATTAGTAGAAATAGCTACTCCAACAAAAACTCTTAGTAGCCTATGTCCTTCTCCATCTCTGTATCTCTGTTCTAAAATTCAGCTTAATTGCACGCTCCGTTGCGATGCGAATAAAGGACCGACAAACAAACAAACTTACTTATAAACTTATCACTTATGCATCTATAATATTAGTATGAAGTATGGATATTGTATAGTTGTCTGAACTTACTCTTAAAGATATAACTTGTATTACAAGTTCTTCTTTTAACTTCACTTTGTCGAACTTTATTAGATAAAATCAAAGGAAATACAAACCTTCCTTTAAAATTTTATGGCAAAAGTAGAAAAGTGATTACACTCGAAAAATTTACTTTAGTGTGAAGCTGTCAAACTAGTTGATTTTGAAAATGTTTAGAGTTCGTGTAGAAAATAGATCTAATAATATCTGGAATTAAAAACATAGCTGATAAATACAATATTGAGAACAATGTTAAATGGTAAGTGTTTCTACTTAATAGTATTGTTAAAAGGGATTACGTATAAGAATCAAAGATCTTAGACAACTTAATTTACACAAGTGGCAATGTCGAACAGACCACGCTGCACAATGTACCGATGACCGTAGAGAAAGTTGAACATGTCTAGTTACAAGTTAAAGTAAAAATTGTTTAAAAAGAGGGCTAATAAAGCCTATTCAATGTAGCCAACATGACACAGTGAAGAGATATAGGCGGTCACCATGATGTCAAGAAGCTAAGTGCTCGCGTTTAACGGGACTAAAAAATTATAGAGCCATTATAATTCAATCTTATTAAACTGGCCTTTAAATCAAATTGAAGTATTTAACTGTGATTTAAAAAGTTTTGCCAATACAATACTTAATTGGAATAAGCTACACGACACCTAAGCTTAAATAAATATTTTTATAATTTGTGTGTCTTTGTGTTTGTTTATACAGATACTACACTATAAGTGCATAATATATTTTTAAGTACGTACCTAAATGATAAAATATCTAACTTCATGTCGGCATACAGGTTGTATGGAAACTGTAAATAACAAATTTTCAGATAGGTCCAGTTTATTTCATAAACTAATATTGACACCACTGGCTAGAGCTCGTGAAGCACTTTCAAAATCAATAATCAGTATTTCGATATCGTGTATAATTTATAGAAACGTCGAGTGAGATCACTTCATGTTTCCCCTCTGTATGTATATGTTTTCTTATTTTTTTCAATCTGACCTTTGTTTCATCTCGATATCAGAAAGTATAACTATTAGTACCTGAAAGAACGAGCTATGCTTGTTTTTTTTTAACAACGCCATCTATTGTCAAGTAGTTAAATTAATAGTAATACTACTCGCCAATAGATGTCAGAAAGAGTCATATTTTTCAGTTAATCATTGCCTAAAAAAGATTGAATTTTTTTTTCTAAAAATTAAACCTAGCTAGATCGATTTATCGCCCCCGAAAAATTTCATGAAAATCGTTGGGCCGTTTCTGAGACTCAGATTATGTATATATACACTGGCCTGCAAAAGAAGGTATAACACTCATTAACGTGACTATAACTTCTATACTATTTAAATTAGAATCTTGAAATAAAAAGCATTACGTAGAAAATTTAGTTTTGTTATTTAAAAACTTTTTTAGCAACCTCCTTTTAAATAATGGCTGAAAAAATAAACAAAAAGAAAAACGCTCCCTTTTCAAATGCTGTAATTTTTACTCTTAGCTTTCTGTTTCTGTTTTCGCATTTGTATTTTGATCATTTACATTTAATTCATAAGCCGAGGTATCTTCAGCACGTAAACATTAATTATCATGCCTCTTTCACCTGAAGAATGTGCAAGACTTATGGCACATCTGGAACTAGGCATCAGTATGCGCCAAACTGCAAGAATGGTGGGTGTGACATTAAGATCGGTCTTCAAGGTAAAACAAAAGTACGAAGAAACCGGAAACCATCTCAGAAGATCATGTAATGGCCGTCCCAGATGCACTACAGCTAGAGAAGATCGATATATTGCCAGCACTATTTTGAGAAATCATCACCTCAATGCATTTCAGGTCCAACAGCAGGTTCTCCTGATAAGGGATGATTACATTAAGGAAGACACAGTCAAAAGAAGACTTGCTGAGGTAAACCTGAAGATCTACAGGCCAGCAAATGGTCCCAATCTTGAGGTAGGGCATCGGGTTAACAGATTGAGGAATGCTCGTGACCACGTACAGTGGGCAAAAGTCTTTTTCACGGATAAGTTACGTTTCTCATTATTCACTCATGACGGAAGGCGAAAAGTCTACAGGCGGCCTGGTGAGCGATACGCTCAAGCCTGCTTTGCAGAGAGAGTCCAATACGACGGGGGCTCTGTACACGTATGAACTGGCATCTCTTCGGAAGGTCGCACAAAAGTTAGTGGCAATAGAAAATGGCACTTTGACCGGGGTGAGATATGCTCAAGAGATCCTTAATGAGGACCATATCTGGTAAATATGGGTGATGGATCAAGTCTAATGCAAGATAACGCCCAGCCACACACCGCTCAGGTCGTACAAGAGTACATTGAGGAGGTTGGTATTAACTTGATGGCCTGGCCATCAAAAAGTTCTGACCCGAACCCAATCAAACACGCTTGGGATGAGCTCGGAAGGCTGGTTAGACGATGCAGACGACCTCCTGTCCTCAATGATCTTCAACAGGCCCTGATGGAACAATGGGAGAGTATCCCCCAACATCGTCTCCAAAACTTTAGTATGCCAAACAGACTCGAAGCTGTGATCAGAGCCAGAGGAGGCAACTCCAGTAATTAAAAAGGCGATTTTAAGGCTACAAACACCTTTTTCAGGGTTTCTTAAGTTTTTACCATTCTGTGACAATGGCTACTTTTTGTTTTTATGTTTCATTTATATTAAAAACATACTTGAAGCTGGGATCAGAGCCAGAGGAGGCAACACCAGTAATTAAAAAGGCGATTTTAAGGCTACAAACACCTTTTTCAGGGTTTCTTAAGTTTTTACCATTCTGTGACAATGGCTACTTTTTGTTTTTATGTTTCATTTATATTAAAAACATACTTGAAGCTGGGATCAGAGCCAGAGGAGGCAACACCAGTTATTAAAAAGGTGATTTTAAGACTACAAACATCTTTTTTAGGGTTTTTTAAGTTATTGCCATTCAGTGACAATGGCTAATGTTTGTTTGTTTTAAGATAAGTAAAAAAAACTTATGTTTAAAAAAATCTTTTCTAACTGTTCTAAATGTTGTTTTTATTTCAAGTCTGTAAGTTTCATAGTTTAGGAGAAAATTCTATTTAAAAAGTGTTATACCTTCTTTTGCAGGCCACTGAAGTATATACAATACATATATACAAGAATTGCTCGTTTAAAGGTTTAAAGGTTTAAAGGAAGGAAGAAGGGAAGGTGGGAGGGTTCAAAAAATAATATTTTATAAATTTGACGATTCAAAAGTGATTGTAAAATCCTTATTTGAATAAACCATTTTGACTTTGACTTTGACTTTGAAAGGTATTAGATATCCTATTAAAGTCACGGATTGTCAATGGTTAATATTTGCTTTTATTTTAGTTCAAGCTACGGTACTTACTTTTAAATGCTGTAGGCACAACCAATAAGTGTATGTAATGTATCTTTACAGACCAATCAGTTTGTAAATTGCGATTTTATTGCAGGCACTTGTACCGAAATAAAATTTTATTTTTATTCAATCCAAGAGCAAGTGATATGAAATAAAGCAAGTATGAAAAATTATGAATTCGAAAATTTACTATTTTGATAAATTTAACTATAGATTTAGCTAAATTTTTCCTGAACTATTTTTTTATAAATAAGTCAAATTTTTGAAAGCCTTATAAAGGTAATTTTAAAGACAACGCTCTTACCTGTCTTTCACATGGTTAATATTTGTGAGTAATTATTTTTATTACTCATTCACGCTACAACTGATCCGATTATATTGAAATTTGGAATGGAGATCGTGTATACCCTAAATTATCACATACGCATAATAATAATGCATTTACACTGGATGATTCAAATTTTTCCACAGGAATAACTATAACCAAATTCCTATAGCAATAGCTTTAGCAAACTTCTTTTTTTTTGTTTTCAATAGAAATCCTACGCCGAACAGAATTCAGGGCTGCGAGCGAAAGCTAATTTTACTATTATACATATTATAAAACTCAACGTTTCTCTACCTTTCTGTCTGTTTTAGTTTTTTTTACGGCTAAACCACAGAACCAAGCTTAATGAAAATTGGCAGTGCGATACCTTGCACCTTAGGAAAGGATATATGAATAAATTTCCTTTATTGCACAATTTACAAACGAAATACAATAAAAAGCTAGAATGAAAAAAAGCACGAATAGGCGACCTTATCGCTAAAAACGATCTCTACTAGGCAAACCCTAAAAATGGCGTCTGGCGTCCAAAAAACTTTACAGTAGTTTACCTTGCACTGTAAAGCAGTACTTTTCCTTGGGGCAAAGTTTGCAACTGTACAAGTCGCAAATTCGGCCCCATATGGAGTATTGCTGCCATGTCTGGGTGGGTGCATTTGGATACCAGCTTGGCGCGTTTGACTCGGATCAACGACGGGCTGTGAGAATTGTCGACGATCCCAAACTTACAAGCCGTATTTCTACTTTATTCGTACTCTCTGTGTGTATTCTACCGCTTGTATAATGAGATGTATTGTACCGCTTGTATAATGGGATGCATTCTGTGAAATTGTTCGAGATGATGCCCACTTTCTACCACCGCACCGCTCGCCATCGGCAGAGAATTCATCCTCACACCTGGGAACCTAAATGGTCACGTAAAGTACGATTTCTGAGAACCTCCTTTTGTGGATTGAGCTCCCTGCCAAGGTTTTCTCCAAGGACTGCAGTATAGAGTTCTTTAAGAAAGAAATGATTAGATTTTTATAGGGTCGACAACGCGCAAGTGATTCTCCAAGTGTTGCAAGCGTCCATAGGCTGAGGTAATCGCTTACCATCAGGCGGACCGCAAGCTTGTTTGCTCCCTTACGGTATAAAAAAACATCAAGTGTATGTCAGATTAGCGCAGACAGGATAACCAAAACTACAGCTAACTTACTAAAATATATAATAATATAATCTTCAAACGCTGATAACCGAATTTAGAGAGAATGGAGAGAAAAGCTAGTCCATACTAGTCCATACTTATACAATACATGTGAAAGTAGTCGGTCTGTCAGCCTGTCAGCCTGTCAGTCTGTCGGTCTATCTGTCTGTCGGTAACCTTTTTACGCTGAAAACGCTGTACCGATTTTTTTTCTAAAATCAAGAAGTTCCCGTTGAAACCCTACACCGGATTTAGGACAGGTGAAACCGCGGGCAAAAGCTTGTATCTTATAAATGCGAAAGTTTTAAAGTTAGTATGTTTGTTAAATAGCTTATACCCTGAATTAACACATAGAATAATTATATTATTCCGGAAATTTTAAAAGTTCCTGCATGAATAAGTATAACTAACCTTATTTTTTATTGCTTAACCTACAGTTTGCTATAGCAAAATTAATTAAGGTGTTGCTGTAGGAATCTTACGCCGCCGAAACACGAATTCAGCGCGAGTGGAAAAAACCAACAGGCAAAACCTTTTTGATTTTGTTTACTTTTTTATACCCGCTGTATTTTACCTGAGCAAAACTGTGTAGCCGTCATTATAAAAAACGGTAGTACCATTACGCACTAATGCAGTTTTGGTAAAGTAAATAGCACGCGTGCTTTATAAAGCTCATTATAATATAGCAGAGGCGTATTAAAAGCTCCTTTTTGAGCAAGTGTGTTAAGAATAAAAGTTATTCCCCCTATATATAGTATAGCCCCTTTCCCTTACCGTTTCGGACATTCCTTTCGCGTTGCTCACACGAGCTGTTTCGTTTTCGCTTAGGGTTCTTTCTGACTTTTCGTCTTTTGCTTGGCATGTAAGGGTCGTAGCGTAATTTTAAAAAACCTATATATAACCTTCCTCAAGAATTGGGAAATCAATTTTGAAATTCAATTAGTATTAGTTTCAAATATTAGCGCTTAAACAAAAAAACAAACTCTTCTACTTTATTATATTAGCAACAATAACTTTGATAATTTGAATACAATATTACATCTGGAGAAACTCTTAACTTTTAACTACCTAAGTAGGTATATAACAGTGTTACTCATAGTATTAAATAAACTAGAGCAGTGTTTCCCAAAATTGAGTGAGCTCCAACCCATCTAATAAATATTTCCAATCTTGGGACCCATATTTTGGCTGTCTTGGAGAAAAGGCGAAATAAATATTGCTAATGCTAGTGACTAGGCAAGGATAGTTCCCAATAACTGTAAGTCAGAATTTCGTATACTACTTAAGTAATGACCCATCTTCTGACGAATCAACGAGTTCTTCACTTGCTTCTGTTGATATACTTTGTAGGTGGTCTTGGAATGGTTCGAGTCAAGTTTTTCATCTCTTCTTCGAAATAGTAGTCAAAGTTGGTTTTTAAGTTAGTAAATTTCAGTTGCCATCTGTCCAAAAAACGTGTTAAGTGTTGAGTGAGATGATTTGTCTATAAAAAGTTGAAAATTCTCATAAACAGCCAAGTCTAGAGGGTGTATGGAAGAGAACATGTAATTTTAACTAAAATCTGGCATATTTTTTACTCGTTGAATTCTATTCTTTAGAGTCTATGATATCTAATTATATGAGCCTAAAACATTTTAATTAATAACAAGGCAATTAGGTTATCTATACATATAAAATGCTTTGTCCTGAATGACTGACGGATCAACGCACAGACTAAACCGCTGATTGTAGACACCTGAAACTTGGAGGTTGTGTTCTTTGTATGACATAGGCATCCGATAAGAAATTATTTTCCGAAATTCTTCCCCTAAGGGCGTGATAAAGTGCGGCAAACTTTGTACGGGACAACGTGATTCCTAGGTCCAATCTACTTAAAATTTTGCATAAACCCTTTTTTTACAGAATTGGTGGAAGACGTGTTTCGTATTTTATTGAAATTCATCCCCTAACGGGGATAAAAAGGGGTAGAAAGTTATTTTGGCGGTGATTTGCTTCGAAGTTGATATCAATAATCCACATGTTTGAAAACTCAAATCGATTTTATTCAAAAAACTTAAATTCAATATTAAACTCACTTAAAAACATAAGCAAATACTCTTTTAAATTGGAATGTGTATTAGTACCTCATTTCAAGGTCTCTTTGTATGCTTAAAGAGGTTATGCACTTTTAAGGTGTTTGATTTCTACCAAAAGGGTCAAGTGCGAGTCGGACTGGCGCAATAAGGATGAACCGATTGAAATGAAATTTTGGTAAGTTGTTATGCACACGCCGGGAAAGGTTTCTGAATTAGTACAACCCTTTTGCAATAGGTTGGTTCGACAGTTGTTTTAAAAAAAGAAACAACATTCGCCGGGTCAACAAGTTAGTTATAAATATGAATGTATTTCTGGTGGATGTGTGGATGGATAGATGTTTATTACTCTATAACTCGCCAACGACTGAACGGATCGTTATGAAAATACATATTCGTTACTACTCAGATTAACATCCCGCCATTTATCCCAAAAATTCAAATGTTTTCGCGAAAAAAAACTACAACCAAGCTAAAACGAACTATAGTTACAACTATAGCTTGCTATAGCAAACTATATTAGTATAAATAAGGAGTTAATTAAGGAGTTCCACGCCGATAACCGAAATTAGGGCGGGCGGAGCTGCTGGCAAAATCTAGTATGATGCATAATTTCTTGAATTATATATGACTTGGTCGTTGTTGTTATAAACTTAAGTAAACAGAAGTACGTAATAGTAACACTGAGTCATGCAAGATTTTCAACGACACAACTCATATAAAACTCATCAAGAGAAATAAAATAAAAACGATTAACCTTAATTATTATAATATCACCTCTCAACTGATGTACCTTTGAATAATTTAGTACTTTAAATTTATTTTATAAGGCTCATACCAATGACCTTCTAAATGCTCATACTGATACCTTTATACAAAAGATTGGTGCCGGCCTGGGCGCTGATATACCGGCGATTGAGGAAACATTAAAAATAAACTTACTTAGTATATTTTTCACATCTCAATCAATGTGTTGTCAGTGACAATTTTATAATTCTTTTTTTAAATGTAAAATTTTTTAGCGGCGTCGTGAACTTTTTTTGGTATGGGTAAAAAATGATAAACTCGCGCAGGCTGATCGAAAATTCGTAAGACGGAAACCATAATGCAACGCCACAAAAATTCGTAAGACGGAAACCATAATGCAACGCCACAAAAATTCGTAAGACGGAAACCAAAATGCCACGCCTATTATAATTTAGAAGTTAAAACGTCTTTTACGGCGTTGTGCTTTTTGTGATGGGTAAAAAAAAAATAAACTTTATAGGACGAATTAAAAGTAAGTGGAAATTGGGTTGCTAAAAAGATGAAAGTGCGGATTACACATGTCAAAATGTTATATCCAGGTTGTATGTTTTCACTTCTGCCGGCACTCCCGGAGTGCGACTCGTTTTTGAAGTGAAAACTTATAAGCGAAAAGCAGTAAATTATACTTCAGGGACTGGAAACCTAAAATGTATAAAGTGCAACATTGTAATATTTCAGGGACCAGCAACCCAAAAATTTATAGCAACAAGAGTATATAAAACACTCTACTCGCTAATAATCCAACTATAGAGATGAGTCATGATTTGTGTAGCGGTGTCATACAGATTTTTGTCTTTTGAACTTGGCTGATTATGACATTGAATGCATGGAACCTGTGAACAGAACGCACCTATCCTCTGGTTTATAATCATCATCTCCGTCATCTCTTCTCAAATGATTACTTTATACGATACTGACCTTTTTGCTAGAAGACTATGGTCTTACTCCAATGGTGATAGTTTTCAAGTCCATTATCATTACCATTCACGCACGTGTAGGTGATGTGATGTGGATAATTTAATAATACCTGGCCATGTAGAAAACTTTCTAACAATAGGCTTCCTTACTTAAACCCTTCTTCTTGAAAATAAACAGTTATAATGCAAATTTATGTTTTTCCAACACTAGGGTGGAAAATGCCAAAAAAGGTGCTCTATAAATTTAATTCAATTAAAATACATAAATTTCTTCTACAACGACTTTGTCATGGAAATCAGGTTTCTAACCGAAGCATTCCGAGTGGTGTTGGGTTCGCGATCTGTACGTATGATGCGGCTTAAATTTACCTGTAGTTATGCTAATCCCAAAACTTAGATGGTTGATGACCTTTGGTTTTATGATGCCCACTATAGAGATGTTAAATCACCTTCAGTGGTAATTACGTTAGTATAAACTAAACCTAACCCAACATACATCTTAATACCTTTAAACGAGTAATTCTTGTATATATATTTATATAGTCTGAATCTCGGAAACGGCATCTACGATTATCATGAAATTTTGTATTCAGAGGGTTTCGGGGGCAATAAATCGATCTAGCTAGGTTTTATTTTTAGAAAACGTCGTTTTATCCGTGTTTTTAGCCATTGATAAACTGAAAAATATGACTCTTCCTGAAATCTATTGGCGAGTAGTATACTATTATTTTTACCGACATAGCAACACTAAAGCTAGTTGACAATAGATAGCATTGTTAAGCAACACTAAAGCTAGTTGACAATAGACAGCATTGTTAAGCAACACTAAAGCTACTTGACAATAGATGGTTGCAATAAAAACGAGCAATACTCGGTCTCCAGGTACTGACTCATACAGTGCGATTTTTGTTCCTTTCTTTTTCCATACTTGACGATCTTCCTAGGCGTCCAATTAACTGGCTAATTTAACCAGATTGCTGCGACATATACAAACATGGACAATTGTTTAATGTTGGGTAGTATTCTATATTTTACACACGCACAATGTTCAACGATGCAACGACATCATCTTTGACCTAAATTACCTTTGGGATTCAGTAAATTGTATAATGTATAGGTCAATGTGAGGATTCATCAACTAGATGATTTTTACCGATCCTTAAATAGGTACCTAGGTAAGGTTATGCCTAATTTAGGAATTATTATATTGATTCCAGATTTTGATAATCTAATGTTCGTCTACTCATGTTTTTAAACTTGAATGTTGATAATAACGCAGCAATATAGGTCAGGGCTTCAGGAAGTCGCTGATGTAACCTGTATAGACCCGTTATTTTAGAAGCCTTTATCCAGCACCGGACGATGCGCGATGGAGTAAACTAGTCTTCAGTAAAGATCTTTTATGTAATACCCGACTTAACCTATATACTCAAAATAATTTTACTTTATTACTAATTAAAATACTAATAATAAAAGATCATAATCTATAGCTGGCCCGAATTTGAAGATTTTACGTCAATTGTTATTAAAAATGACATTGAATGTGACAGACATATAGACAAATGAGCGATCTAATAAGGGTTCCGTTTTTCCATATGAGGTACAAAACCCTCTAAAAAGATGAGAAATTCGGCAACTACACAATTAACAAAAAAAACCAGTAGGTGCAACATCTCTATATAGATCTCCAAACTTGAAAGGAGGTAGGGTCGGTATCCTCTAGGGATGCTGCGCGGCAGCAGTGGCTGACCGCGACGCGGGCGCACCGCACGCCGTACGAACCTTTTTTAATTCAATAACCTTTTGTTTTTTCTTTTATTTTTTGGGAATATTTTCGTCCTTACGTAACTGGACTTCTTGGAACAGTGAGTATATATGATATTTTTTGTTAGAATACCTGTTATTTTAGAGTTTGTAAAGTAAAGACACAGGCTATATTTAAAAACAAACAATCCTAATTCTTCTTCCGTACGAGTGTATGTATTAGAAATGTGAAAGTTTTTGCTACCGAAATAGTGCTTTTAATATTCTAGTCAATATTGTACTAACTAATTTGTTTAATGCAATCTGAGTTCTTAGAACGGTTTTCGGTTCTCCTCGTCAAGAGGTTAATAAATAATATTTTTTTACACTTGGCCGGTTCATTTTATTTGCTGTTATACTTTAGAGCTGACATTATAATCACTGTAAATTTGAAGCTCATATTACTGTATAACTGTTTTAACTATAGAGCAAAAACAAAGAAAACGTGATTTTTGTGAGGTATGCCCCTTAAATATTTATTTCTTAATTTTTTATTATTTTTTATAACACATATTCTGTGAAAATATTTCGGTCTAAAAGATTGAGCCCATTAATGGTCGGACAGACAGCGTAAATTTAGTAATAGGGCTCCTTTGACATACCTTGGGTGCGAAACCCTAAAAAGGAAAACAAAATAGTTGTATTAGTTAGTGGTATCTCGTATAATTAGACATTTAATAGCTAGAATTATATATCTCATATTTAGCGCCAAGGGGGTTTTAAAATTTAAATTAAAATAAAATAAAAGTTTTCCCTGTTTTACAAAAGGTATAATAGGTAACACTAGTTTAATATGGCATTTCTGATGGACTTTAAAAATGATTTACAAAAAAAGTGTATTTGGTGGTGAAATCCTTTTTGCGATCTATTTACCCAGCCGATATTTCGGTACTCATCGTAGCCTATGGACGCTTTTTGACGTTCTTTTTGCATCTACTAATTATATGCAAAATTCTTTCTTGTGGCGTACATTTAACAACTCGACTTTAAATCTCGCCCTGTTTGACATAAACGTAGAAAGAGTGAGGCGTTTAATCTCAGAGCAGTTTTTTTGAATTAAACTCATAATTTTTTCTGCGAGCGGTCACAGGAGATCGTCACAAAAGGGGCATTTTGTTGACAAACATTCTATGCTCTCTATGCGCACATTCGATCGTTCCGTTGACCAAAAATAACCGTTCTAGGCTGACTATGGCATCACTTCCAGTCCGCATTCAACGTAACGCATTGGCTGCACATGCTCAAAAGGTAGAGCAGTGGATACGCTGTCATGATAGTGAACATCCATACGAATAGTTTAAATTTAACTAACGGAACGCCCTCAATGCCTATGCGATGACAGCTCTTAATGCCAACAAAACGCAGTCAAAATCTAAGGAACAGGGTAAGGTGGCCATACAACATAAAATGTTATAGTTTCTACTGTTTGCAAAGTTTTTGTGGATAGACCCGTCCCCTTACTTGGGGGGACGTATCAAGACCGGGTTACACACTAATAGGTAGTTATAATAATAATAATAATAATAATAATAATAATAATAATAATAATAATAATAATTATAATTATAATAATAATAATTATAATAATGATAATAATAATGATAATAAGCCCCCTCAAATCCAACCATACGTCCGAGTCGAACACCTTACTCACGTGGGGGGAGGACACATGATATATATTAACTGGCATGGTTAACATGGCGATGGTAACCCAAACTATGAAATAGGGCCTAATAATGATATACGTATTATGTCGCTACCTGGGGGTCGTCAGGGCACGTCTGGAGCTGACGCTGGACGGGGCAGCATGCGGTCCGTCAGTGGTCGCTCGTTACGTCAGCGGGCGACGGCTAATCAAAATACTACTGCTGAATTACTGGACAATACAGCACTAGTTAATACAATATCTACTCGTCGTGTTTTGACAACGGATGAAATGGAATGACGAAATCAACAAACAACTTCTCCGTTGCTGTTATCAAGTGACTAGTTTAGAGACAAATCTTACAGGATACAGACCAGCACATTACCACAAATTTATTAATATATATCCAGATCTTCAATTTCTGACAGAACAAAGATTGCCAGACCAGATAAGAGTAATCCATAGAAATAATAGGATACCAATAATAGAAAGAGAAAATATAAGAAAAGAAATAGAAACAACTTTATACAATAACCCAAACGGTATTACAAGGAATAATGAACAATCTTTAGAACAAATAAATTTACATAGTCCCACATCTGTAACACAAAATAACTTTAATATAATACCATTACAAAACAACCACGAACGCCGACACCGAAACTCCTCTGCCAGTAGAAACCCTATGAATTTTGAAGACAACCAATTTAGGGATTTATACGTAAATACAGAAAACGTGTTCAGAGAAATACTTCAAAAGTTTAAAGATACCGACCCAACATTAAGACCGAATATACCAAAATTACATTTTTCTAAAAACACTGCTAAAGTTATAGATATCATTAATTGTCTGATACAAAAAGAATTACAAGATAATAAGGAGCCTTTATTAATAGAACTGCATGAACTAATATACTGTGCTGCAGTTACTACTACTATAGTAATTAACAATACTAAAAATAATAAGTGTAAAGATGAAATAAAACCCAAATATAAAAAACCAGCTTGGGAGAGACGTATAGAAACTAAAATCTCGATCTTAACAAAAGAAATTGGAAAACTAACTCAATATAACAACGGTAACTTAACAGAAAAAAAACGAAAAATAATACAGGACACATATAAAAACAACGATAAAATAAAAGAATCCCTAGACAAGAAAACACAAACTTTGCAAGCGCTATAAAAAAAACTAAGGAGATATAAAAAGTGCAACCAAAGACACAAAGACAAAAGGCTATTTAACTCAAATCAAAAATTTGTTTTACAAAAATTTAAACAGAGAAAAAAAAATAAAAAATTTACCTGACATTAGTATAATACAAAAATATTGGGAAGAAAAGTGGTCGACGCCTATATTACATATTAGTCACACATCATGGAATGAAATAGAAGAAGAAGAGATACAACAAATAGAGCCCATGCCAGAAATTATAATAGAAAAGGAAGATATTGAGCAAGCAATAAAAAGAACTTTAAATTGGAAAGCACCTGGGGTAGATAAAATACATAACTATTGGATTAAATACTTTGTATCTACACATCAACATCTAGCAAAAATACACTAATCAAAAATCCTCAAAATATCCCAGCTTTTTAACACAAGGTATTACATATTTACAATCTAAAGATACAGATACATTAAATCCTTCCAAGTATCGTCCTATAACATGTCTGCCCACAATTTATAAATTAATTACATCCATTATCACACATAAAATAAACACACATATAACTCGAAATAAAATTATAGCAGAGTAACAAACTGGATGTAGAGCAGGCTTCAGAGGGTGCAAGGAACAACTTGTAATAGATACAGAGGTACATAACAATGCAAGAAAAAAACACAGAAATCTGTACTACGCATATGTAGATTATCAAAAGGCATATGATAGTGTCCCACATTCATGGCTACTTAAAATTTTAAAAACATACAAAATTGACACAATTCTGATAAAGTTTTTACGGCAAACAATGAAAAAATGGAATACATCTCTTCAAATTAAAACAGATAACTTAAACCTGAAATCGCAACCGATAAAAATTGCACGTGGTATATTTCAGGGTGATTCATTGAGTCCCTTATGGTTCTGTCTAGCTATGAATCCTTTATCTAGAATACTAAAAGACACTAAATACGGATATTTTATAAATAAAGAAGACAACACAAAAATCACGCACCTATTGTACATGTATGATATTAAATTATACGCATCTAACAGACTACAACTTGATTATTTATTGAAATTGACAGAAACATTCAGTAACGATATAAAAATGAATTTTGGAATAGAGAAATGTAAAATTAATAGTATAGTACGAGGAAAGCATAAAGATACACAACCTTATAATTTGAGTTACGAAAACACATTCATAGACAGCATGGAAAAACAGAAACATATAAATATTTGGGATAAAAGCACTGCAATAGACCACACTCAGGTAAAAGGAACTTACCACTAAATACAAACAAAGATTAAACAAAATACTTATTACACAACTTTCAGCTAGAAATAAAACTAAAGCAATTAATGCTTTCGCTGTACCTGTGCTAACTTATTCTTTTGGAATAATTAAGTGAACAGATACAGACCTGGATAAACTCAACATAATAACAAGAACAACCAGCAATAAACATAATATACATCACATACACTCATCCACTGCAGATTCACTTTGAAACGCAAACTAGGAGGCAGAGGTTTTAAAGATATAAAAAACTTACACTATGGACAAATAGATAATTTACGTACATACATGTTGACAAAAGCCAAGGAAAACCCGATTCACAAAGAAATCACAAAATTATCAACAGTGGGAACACCCCTACAACTAAATAATATAAATTTCGAACCTAAACTAAAACTAATTGAGGACTTGACTAAGATAGAAACATGGAAACAAAAAGCACTATACGGTAAATATCCCTTCCAACTGCACCAAGACCACATTGATAGTGAAGCTTCATGTGCATGGCTTACAAAGGGTAATTTATTCTCAGAAACAGAAGGATTTATGTTGGCAATACAGGACCAGATCATCAAAACAAAAAATTATGCAAAATATATTATTAAGGATCAAACTAAAGATAATGACAAGTGTAGATTATGCAATAAAATAAGAGAAACAATTGACCATATCACAGCAGGTTGTGAAATATTAGCAAAAAATGTACGACATAATAACGTTGCCAAGCAAATACACCAACATCTTGCAATAAACTACAAACTTATAGATACATTCACACCGTAAAAATAATAATAATAATAATAATAATAATGATAATGATAATGATAATGATAATGATAATGATAATGATAATGATAATGATAATGATAATGATAATGATAATGATAATGATAATGATAATGATAATAATGATAATGATACTAATTATGATGATGATGATGATGATGATGATGATGATGATGATGATAATGATGATAATAATTACAATGATAATAATGATAATAATAAAGTCAAAGTCAAAATGGTTTATTCAAATAAGGATTTTACAATCACTTTTGAATCGTCAAAGTTATAATATATTATTTTTTGAACCCTCCTACCTTCCCGCCGGTTCACAATGTTGTTGATTTCTACCGAGAAGAATCCGGCAAGAAACTCGATAGTTACTCTTTTAAAAACACTATCAATAATACAAATAAACTAAAATACAATTAATGTTTTAAATAAAAAATTTTTAGTCGTACAATTTTATGTTATTTCCATTTTAATTTGGTTTACCTATGCATCCTGTAATTGAGCATCATCAGTCCCAAGGATTTTTATCATTTACATAGTCTGAAATATTGTAATATGCCTTTTTACAAAGTACCTGCTTGATAAAAGATTTAAATTTACTTATTGATAGATTTTGAATTTTATTGGGAACTTTGTTGTAAAAGTGTATACATTGCCCCATAAAAGAGTTATCATGCACTTATTTTGTGTAGACGTGTATCATGCACCAACAGCTTATTTTTACTTCTAGTATATACTTTGTGAACGTCACTTTTCTTGCTGAAACTATTGATATTTTTATGTACATATAAAAGATTTTCATATATGTACTGCGACACTAAAGTTAAAATTTTTACTTCCCTAAACCTATCCCTCAGAAATATCCTAGATCCTAATTTATAAATAGCACGAATTGCCCTTTTTTGTAACAAAAATATTGTATTTACATCAGCAGCGCTACCCCACAATAGGATACCATATGTCATTAAACTATGGAAATAGCTAAAATATACTATTTTTGCAGTGTCGACATCGGTCAATTGTCTTATTTTCTTGATCGCATACACAGCAGAGCTAAGTTTTTTGGCTAGGTTATGAATATGAGGACCCCATTGAAGTTTGGAGTCCAGCGTTATGCCAAGAAAGGCTGTTGAATTAACAAGTTCTAATTGGCCATTAATATTAATACATGTCTGTCTCTGACTAACATTTGGTAAGGTAAATTTAACACATTTGGTTTTTTTTTCATTAAGTAACATTATCATTAAGTAATGATAATAATGATAATAGTAAAAATAATGATAATAATGATAATAATAATAATAATGATAATAATGATAATGATAATAATGATAATAATGATAATAATGATAATAATAATAATGATAATAGTAATAGTAATAATAATGATAATAATGATAATGATAATGATAATAATAATGATAATAATAATGATAATGATAATGACAATGACAATGACAATGATAATGATAATGATAATAATAATAACAATAATGATAATAATAATACTAATGAATTCGTAAGAGATCCACCATGGACATTTAGAAAAATAACAAAGATTGAAAAGCTTAGGAAAGAATTAGGGCAGTTAATAGTAATAGGAAAAGGAATAACTGCACCAAGAATGATAAAAATTAAAAATGAATTATTTAGGAAATATAATATAAGAAATTAAATTGAGCACAAAAATACTGAAGAAATAATAAAACAAAAAATTTAAGCTTTAGCTGGCGGGATAAAAATAATTGAAGAAATTAATAACAGAAAAAGGGAAAACAGATTATTCTGTGATAATGAGCATAAATTTTATAGAAACTTAGTATCCCAAACGCATAATACCATTGACATACCTACAAAAAATGAAATAGAAAATTTTTGGTCGACAATTTACTCACAACCCGTAACTTACAACAAATTGGCAACATGGATTCTATAAAAGCAAGAAAAATTTATAAATATAGCAACACAAGAGATAGACCACATTACTGTTGAACAAGTTAAAAATGCATTAACTAGAACAAACAACTGGAAAACACCTGGAGTGGATAGAATTCAAAATTATTACTTAAAATACTTGACTACATCACATAGTTACATAGCTGATCAATTTACGCGAATCATTAATTGCCAAGAAACAATCGAGGAATGGTTTACATTATGGCAAGTTATCTTAATTCCTAAAAAATAAAATACTAGAGAACCAAAAAATTGGCGACCAATAGCATGTCTTTCAAACATTTATAAACTATTTACACCCATATTATCTGAAGAACTACAAATTCACAGTGAAAAAATAATATAATAGCTCCAGAACAGAGAGGATGCAGACGTCAAACCCGAGGCTGCAAAGACCACTTAATGATTAACAAAACTATACTAGAAGATGCACACCAGAACCAGAAAAAAATAATGATTTGAAAAAGATTGACATTAAAACGAGAAAATTACTTGCAATAAAAAGAAACCATCACCAAAAAGCTGAAATAGACGTTTATATTTGCCAGTAATAGAGGGGGGACGAGGATTGATAAATATTGAGTATATGTATAAAACACAAATAATTAAATACCAACAATATATTTATACAGCTAATGATTATTTAATAAAAGCAATAAAACAACATGATACAAACAAAGAAAAATATTTAATAATAAAAGAATCAAAACACTATATGCGAGAATTACAACTTGTAAATGCACCAACTAATGAAGAAGTAAAATGTGCTGTAATCCAAACTCAGAATGCGAAATGGAAAAATAAAAATATGCATGGACAATTTCCAATATCTGTAACAGATAAACCAAACGTGGATAAAAAACTGAGTTTTCAATGGCTCAAAAAACAAAATATATTACTTATTTTAGAAGCTGCTTTATTGAGAAGCGACATTTTAAAAAGAAATGTTGACGGTAAATGTCGATTATGTATAACCAAGGATGAGACAGTGCAACATTTACTCTCAGGATGCGAAAAACTGGCACCAACACATTATTTACAAAGACACAAAAATTTAGTCAAATACATTTACTGGACTCTTGCTAGAAAACATAAAATGGAAATAACGAAACAATGGTTGAAGGAAACACTTACACAACCACAAACTAAAGAAAATGAGACTGCAAAGATACTTTGGGAATTGCCTGTTCAGACAGATATCACAATTAAACATAATAGACCGGACTTGATTTACATAGATAAAACCAAAAATGAAACCTTTTTAATAGATGTTACCATACCCTCTGATTATAATATTGGACCTAAGGAACTAGACAAACTTAACAAATATCAGCTTTTAAAAAATGAAATAAACCGATTTTGAAACACAAATACCACTATTATACCAATTGTAGTAGGTGCAACAGGAGTAGTCGCAAAAAGTATAAATCGATATTGTGAAAAACTGAACTCAAACATAGATGGTATATTACAAAAACAAGCAACTATACATTCATCAATGATAATTAATAAAATTTTAGAAGGAAATATAAAAATGCAAGATAACATACAAGCATAAGACCCAAATATACATTACACACACAACATTGACATAGAGAACGCACAGATATAATAATTATTTTAAATATATATACTTAAGTGTAATATTTGCAATGTAAACATTCTTCTTCCCAAATGCTTTGGGACGGAATGTTTATAAGAAACCAGTGAAAACTGAGAAATAAAGTAAAATAATAATAATATAACTTTATTTAATTTCATGCATAGTACATATTAAAGTTAAACGATGACAATTAGCTTCTTGTTAGCCTATAATATTCAATTACATTTAATTACACTTAGATGAATTTGGTTTCTAATTAAAAATTCTATTTTGTAATTAGTTCAATTATTTTTTGTTTTGATTATCAACTAACTAGTTATTTAATTCATGAACCCCGTTCGGGTAAAAGCCTCCCCAGGGAATGCCATCCTTCTCTGTCGTTAGCTCTGTCTAGCCAACTTCTACCCGCGGACGCTAAAATTTCGTCTGCCCATCTGGCCCTTGGTCGACGTCTTGAATCTTAATCTCGTGCCTTTTGGCCCAGACCATATGACTGACCGTAGAGTCCATCTATCGCCCTTGTAACGGGCTACGTGACCCGATCACTTCCATTTAGCCTTCATTGCAAAAGTTAAGGCATCGCGTACTTTTGTCGTACTTACTTTTACGTACTTTTGTCAACGCTCTTTACTTAATCCTTCAATTGTATACCTAGGCAACTTCTTTCCATTCTTCTCTGGGTAGTCTGAATTTTGTTTCTGGTTTTGAGATCAAAGGTCCAAGTTTGGCATACATAGGTGAGGCACGGTAGAAGTCCTGTATCCATGACTATTTTCTTGGTCGGTAGCAGAAGTTGCGATTTTAGTATTTCCTTATGGTGCCGGAACTTGTTCCAGGTAAGCGCCACTCTTCGGTTAGTTTCTCCAGTGTTTATTTCCTTACTAAAGGAGATTTGTTTTCCTAAGTATATGTAGTGGTTGACAAACTCGAGAGGTGTGTTATTTATTGAGATGGGCGTTGCACTGCGCTAAGACATAATTTTAGTTTTTTCCAGATGAATTTCCGAACTAGTTTTTATACTAGCCTGGTTAAATTCATTTACCATTTTGTTTAATTGGTGAGGAGTTTCCGAAAATAAAATTATGTCATCGGCAAATCTGAGATGACTTAAAAAAAATCCATTTATATTAATACCTTGATTGGACCATGGCAGCTCTCCCATTACGTGTTGTAAGATGGTTAAGAATAATTTTGGTGAGATTGGGTCTCCTTGCTGGACACCTCTCTTTATGTTGAATACTTCGCCTACTCTATCCATTTTGACTCTACTTGTGCTGTTAGAGTAAATATTTTTTAGGATGTTGATATACTTTTCATTTGTGTTTAGTGCTTTCAGCGATTCCCAGATGCTCTCGTGTGAAATTGAATTAAAAGCTTTTTTGTAGTCGATGAAAGCTAAATACAGGGGTTTATTAAATTCTAAATATTTTTCTATGACCTGGTCGATATTTTTCTACCAATAGGTAGTTACTAAACATCAATTAATCGATCTGGTTTCAATGTTCAATATACTCATTTTATCAACTTCACATTTAAATGCGCCTTCAAACAGGTCTTACTCTTTTAGTGTTTTAGTGACAAAAAACCATGTTATGTTGTTTATGTGGATATATATATGTCTCTCTTATCAAGTAATTTATACTTCTTAAACCGGTATTATTAAAACAACAATTAATAGAGACGTATAACATATATATAGTATATACATAATGTAAGTATAAAAAAGCCCGCGGTTCCACCCGCTAAATTCGGTTGTCGGTGTAGAATTTCAATGGTAACTCTTTAATTATAGGAAAAAAAACCGACTCACACTTTAAGTCGTTTTCAAGTCTGTGTCCTTTCCCGGTACTAAAACTATCTTCAGTGTGTGTGTGTGTGTGTGTGTGTGTGTGTGTGTGTGTGTGTGTGTGTGTGTGTATGTATGTAGGTTAGCTTTTTATGCCGCTCGATATCACAAGAACCATTGGACCAATTTTGCTCGTGCTCGAATCAATACGCCACGTCATGACTTAGATCTGGGACCTTATTAGCAACAGTCTCGAGCTTTTTGAACTCTGGAATTCCAGAGAAAAATGTATGCAAGTACATTTAAGGATTTCGAGAGGTAAATCAGACTTCCATACATTTTTGTCTCGAATTCCAGAGTTCAAATAGCTCTAGACTGTCCCCAATAAGGTCCCTTAAGAGTTCCAGCGTTCTGTTTTTTATCGCTAAACATCTTTTTTGTTTTAAATGTTTGTTACCTTAAAAGTCCGTATTTATAAAGCGATTTTTTTTCCACAGATTAGTCCCGTTTTTAATTTTTGTCAGGATTGGTACAAGGAAACCAGAGTTATGTGAGATAATGTTTTCAAGTTGTAACATTTTGTTTATTTAGACAAGCTGCAACCAGGCTCTTCGTCTAGACTGGCCATTTAATTTATGCGTGGAGGCACCATGAGATTAACAAAGCAATTTATAACATATATTTTTCCGGATCCTATTAAATAATTACCAAAATTTATTGTACATAAAATACAAAAATAAATTAATCTAGACAGTTTATTAAAATCTATATAAATTAAAATTAAAACCTAATTAAAAATAGAATTAAATATACTTATAAAACTAAATAAAATAACTAAAATCTAACAAAATTAATTATAAAAAGAGTACCTCATCTAAATTTGTGCCTATAGTGCCCAAAACGCTTGCCGCATTACCTCGCTGCACAGCCAAGCTAAGTCTTTGGGTAAGGTAAGCTCCTGCTTTTACATCTCCAGAAGCGAAGACCAGTTTCTTACCAAGATCTTTAAGTTTTAGTGTCAAGACACCACGGTCCTAAAGTTTCAAATGCTATAGCATAAAAAATATAAGCCTGGAGTAAATTACGATATTTGCGATGTTTGAATGACTGTGCCTGATCAGTAGCAGTTCCAGGCTTAGTAGATGTTAAACTTATATGTGGCGGGGCAAGCGTATCTACACATGTAACGTCTCATATAAGAGTTCATCCTAGCTTCCATGGCACAAGTGTCGCTCCATCAGGTCTCTTACTTGGCTCTAGGATAGCAGGAATAGATGCTGTAGTAAAAGATCGATAAATTTAATAGTTTAAGGTCTTCTTTACTTCTTAAAACAATATACTAAAGAACTATCGCTCCGCAATTTATTACGTGCAAAATTCTAAGACGCGCATTCTAATTGTAAACTTGACATTCTGAGGCTGGGTGCAAATCAGTTTGTTTTTTATCACTAAAAACTGTGTCTTTTAAAAACGCAATAATAATCTTCATCC
This sequence comes from Apoda limacodes, assembly GCA_946406115.1. NCBI lineage: Eukaryota > Metazoa > Arthropoda > Insecta > Lepidoptera > Limacodidae > Apoda > Apoda limacodes. Next base: position 20,528,085 of record OX291559.1, read on the forward strand.
ACAGCAGCCTATAGACGCTTGCAACACCTGAGGCATCACTCGCGCGTTGCCGACCCTTCAAAAATCTAATAACTTCTTTCTTAAAGAACCCCATACTTTAGTCCTTAGAAAAAACCTTGACAGGGAGCTCATTCCACAACCCAAGCGTTCGCGGGAGGAAGTTTCTCTGAAACCGCACTATACACGACCATTTGGGTTCTAAAGTGTAAGGATAAATTCCCTGCCGATGGCGAACGGTGCGATGGTAGAAAGTAGGTAGCCGTGGGCATCATTTCGAACAATGCCTCAGAACACATCCCACTGTACAAGCGGTAGAACACACACAGGGAGGCAAAGTCTCTCCTTAACCTTAAGGGTTCTATACGGCTTGTGAGTTTCGGATCTTCGACGATTCTCACAGTCCGTCGTTGAACCGATTCAAAAGGGCTAAGCTGGTATCAGGGTGCACCCACCCACAGATAGCAGTACTATACTCCATATACTCCATATACACAATAGCAGCAGTACTCTATATGGGGCTGGACTTGCGACTTGTAGAACAGCAACTTTTGCTTCGAGGCGAAGTTCTGCTTCGCACTATTGAGGACACCAAGTTTTTTGGACGCCAGCTTCACCTTGTCTTCTAAATGATCTCGGAACTAAACATTGATGGAGATGTCATCACCCAGACCACCACAGTGAACGGGGTTTTCTTAGCGGTGAACGCGCAGACACAAGTGTCTTTGTAGAGTTGAATCGTACCAAGGATTCCCATCCCCAGCCAAAGACCTTGGAACAAGAGTGGTCTTGATTTGAGACAAACGTTTTTCGCGCTTTTCCTTACAACGGAACGAGGGATAATTTCACGGCCCGTATGATAAGAGTCTCCAGTACTGTAATCTACATATCAATGTACGTTATTGATAGAACACATGTCACTGATATGCAAAAGAAACAGCGTAGAAGACAGCACAGAGCCTTGCGGGACACCAGCATTAATGTCCATGCTATCGAAGCTACTACCATAAACTACGACTCGTATGCGTCTGCCGGACAAAAAGCTTAAAATAAAATAAGTATAGAAAACAATGAAAACAGATACTTTCACTAGCTGACAATGAGTGAATAATTTCACACGTTTATTAATATTTTGTTGCCTCTTTAGGTCTTTTCAAAACAAGAACAGGCTGCAAAGAAATTGCTCAGCCGAAACAAATCTTTAGAAAGTGTCAAAACTCTAAAGAAAATATTCTTAAATTCGTAGTACTAAAACATTCATTTCGAGTTAACTATTTGGTGGTATTTTCATACCTTTCAAATATACTTCTATTTAGTGTGGCAGAATTAAAGATTTTGTTGTTTTTACTTTATTATTTTAGTTTTACCCGACTACGGCGAAGCCAAAAGTAAGTGGGTATATGGATTTTGCAGTTTTGTATGTATGTTCATCTGTTTCCGCTAATCTTATAAACTACTCATAATTTTACAAATAAAGTATCGACAAATGCGATTTTATGGGGCGCTAGCTATAGGCCTATAGGCTACTAGATTTTGCCAGCGGGTTGGCCCGCTCTCAATTCGTCATGGAACTCGTAATTATACTTAAGAAGTTTACTAATGAGTTCGTTTCAGGTCGGTTATAGTTATTCCAGCGGGAACTTTTAAATGTTTTTGGATAAAAATAGTATATACTATCCTATATGTGTGCTTAGTTTCATCCCGATCCGTCCAATGGTTCAAGCGTGATTGAGTAACAAACATCTAAACTTTAACATTAATAATATGAAATTGATGATCTCAAAAGCCGGCGTTTGGTTAAGAATTCCAAATTCAAATTTATTTCAATTTTTAGCTTGTCTATTTATGTTTCGAATATAATAATTCATTTGTTTTCGCGTCATTCAATTTTGTTTTGACATCGTTCTGTGCTCAATATGGAAAACATAAAATATCGCATTATTTCGAATACAAATTCCATCGTGGCACTAGCGCTGCAGAAACATCTCGAAGGATTAATGATGTGTACAGAGAAGCCACTGTAAAACAAAACACCGTACGTTTTTGGTTCCAACACTTTCGTTCTGGAAATTTTGACCTCCAGAACAAACCTCGTGGACGGTAAGTGTCTGGTGGACCAGCGTTGGTGTCATCCACTACAGCTTCCTAAGATCTAGTCAGGCGATTACGGCAGATCTGTATTGCCGACAATTGGAAACCATGATGGAACAGCTAGCCGTTAAACAGCCGAGATTGGTCAACCGCTCTAGCCCACTGCTGCTTCAGGACAACGTTAGACCACACACTGCACAACAGACGGTGGCGAAACTGGAGGAGCTAGGATTAAAAAGTCTCCGACACCCACCATAGTCCCCGGACCTTGCTCCAATCGATTACCACTTTTTTTCGGAAATTGGATAATTTCTTATTTGGAAAAAAATCAATTCAGAAGGAGTCCAAAATACCTTCAAAGATTTTATTGATTCTCGCTCCCGCAATTTTTTCAGCAAAGAAATTAATTAACTACCTATAAAATGGCAAAATTGCATAGATCACAACGGTACCTACTTCGACAGAATAAATAAAAAATAAATAAATAATTAGTTTTGCTTTTTCCATATAAAAATTTCATATGTAAGGACCTAATATTAGTAGGATGCAGCGTCAAACTGAATACAATTACCAGTTACCTTATACTATTACTATTCCTAATTATTGGTTAACAAACCTTTTTGTTTACAGAATCAACGATGATTGGACACCGGCTCTTGATTGCAGTGGTGCTACAAATTACTGGCTTAAGTTTAGTAAGTGAAACAAAGATTCACCGGAAATGTAAAAAAAACTCGAAAATAATAAATAATAATCAGATAAAAAGTAACAAATACAAAAGTGAAAACTATTTACAATTTGAGCGATAGAGTATCAACATATTTGTTTACATTTTTTCCTATTAAGGTAAACCCGAATTATATTATTATTAGATAAAATCTTCGTTTATAAAATGAGTTTTACGGAATTGATGAGTGTTCAGATCTATTGTATGCACCCGAGCGCGAACAGTCACTACTCAAAAGGTTGACTAGAAGAGATCCCCTATAGAAATACGCCCGCCTTCTGTATAATTGTCATTGTTTTAATTTTCTAAGTTAAATTTTTACAAACAAACAAACATTTTTTTTTGATACCATAGTTACCAGAGATACTTTATTTTGCCACTGAAACCATATTAATATATAAAATGGACAGGAAAGACAACAACTTACGGAACTTACGGACTAGCTAATTTGTACCTTAAGGACTAGCCAATTGGTCCCTTACGGACTAGTAAATTTGTACCTTACATACTAGCCAATTTGTACAAATTCTTCGGTTTTTACCACTTGCCGTCGTTCAAATAAAAAAAAATTTAGTATTGGATAGTGCTAAATTAGAAATACTCGTTGATGACGTTTGAATAAGAAGTAGAGATTCTTTTTAGATGACTAAAAACATTCAATAAATTAGGTGACAAGTCTCTAAGGCAAACTCACAAACTTTCTCCGGCTCAAATATTTAAAATAACAAGTGAAAAGTTATAAGTAATGGCTTTGTACTAGATTTTGTAACAGTGATGTATTAAGTCTAAGAAAAAAAAGGACCAGTTCTGGTTTATTTAGTCCATGACAAAATTTATTAATTCTTATGAAACTTGATTTTATACACGAATATTTGATCAAAGCTATGCCTAATACTAAGGTTATAATTGCAAATTCTTAGTTATCTGTTCCGTCAATGCTCCTAACTTACTTAGATTATGTTGAAAAAAAAAAGAAACGACTAATTGCGTGTAGTCTACACGCATTCAATTAGGGTTCCTTAGGAATAGAAATATTGCGGATAATCAAAGAAAAATATAAAATAAACTGAATCCGTCCAAAAAATGACAACTTCCATACATTTAATATGCTGACATGAAGTGAGATGAATTTATTATGATTTTATTATTTAGGTGTACTTAAAAACTATATTATGCACTTATTAAATTATGTATCAGCGATTGTAATAAACAGTAGACATACCTGTTTCTACTCCACGTGTTTACATTCCATTTTGCTATTATAAAAGTCTATCTGGAAACGTTAATAGATATGTAGACAGTAGACAGAGCGAGAAAATGCATGATGACGTCTTCGAACAAAAAACTGTTAAGAAATGTAATTAAATAAAAATTATAACCTCGTTCTTATTTAAAATTATTTAAGGAAATAATTTATGTTTACTAGATTTTAGACTTGCTAAGGTATTAGGTATATACCTATCTAAGTGACGGGACGATATCGTAAAATTTAATAAAGGTGAAATATGTGGTCAAAGTTTCGAGCCTTGTCTGACTCACGAGCTAAGTGCCATGAAATGAATAATTCATTATTACTTTCACTTTACTCCTACGACAATACAACAGGAATGTTGTAATAGAAATTACTTTAAGCACTGAAAAAAAAAACTAGGTAAGAATTTTTAATATCTTAGCTAAGTTTTATAATAAAATAAAAAGTTCGAGAATTAATATCGACATTTTTTATCAATGGCGAAGTTTGTTAAGTAGACAGATACTTAGAACATAAGGGGCCGTTGAGTATTACGTTCCTTATATATTTTCTTTACCAGCAAGCCGACTTCAGAAGTGGAAGAGGCATCAGTTGTGAGCGTTTACACTACTCTGCCTTCCACCTCTGGCACCCTCGACGTATACCATCAGGTCGCCAACAATATTGCTGAAAGGATCACGTCTCCTATTTACCAGTAAATAATAATAATATATCACTACGACCCTTATCTCTGAAGCGGTGGTTAAAGATATTGTGGAGGTTCTATTGTTGCGGTCGACACCGTGGACAGTTAATTATGCTTGTAACATCTACCACCACCGCCTGTGAATTAACATTTTATAAGTACTGATTTTTTTAAATATCTACCACTAGACTTTGCCAGCGGCTCCGCCTGCCCTGATTTCGGTTATCGGCGTGGAACTCCTTAATTATCTCCTTAATCATACTAATGAAGTTTGCTATAACAAGCTATAGCTGCATCTATTGTTCTTTAAACTCTGTTATAGTTATTCCCGCGGTAACTTTTGAATTTTTCGAGATAAAAAGAAGCCCATATGCTATTCCAGGACCTAACCTATATGTATGCTAAATTACATCCCAATGCGTCCAGTGGTTAAAGCGTGATTAAGTAACAAACATCTATCCAGACATACAGACTTTCACATTTATAATATTAATAGGATTTTAAAATTTCGCATACAAAAAATTTCAAAAATTAACTAAAGATTAACGTTATTAAACCTTTAGGGTTTTTTTTTGTAGTAAATGTTATTTTACCGTTTGTAAACAATTGTTTCTTTGCTTATTGTCTTAACGATTGAGAACATAAAAAAAACACTGGAAATCAATTTGTTTTCCATTCGATATGTAAGTGCGTAATGGAAAAAGCAATTTAATATAGTTTTATTATTGGACTCCGTCTGGCTGTCACGTCTGCGTATTGTTAAGATTTTTGTCTAGAAATAGTTTTTTAGTTTGATTGTTTGTTTTGTATAAACTTTATTATAACAAAAGTTCACTTAGAAAATTGAAATTTTGACAATTATACAGAAGGTGGGCTTATGGGGCTCCTCCAGTCAACCTTTTGAGTATTTGAAACCAATAGTAAATATTAAGGCTTAGACATAGAATTAAGAACTTAATATAATAAAAGATATTATCTACAAGATACAAAGATCTTCTGTAGCCAAAGGGTGTCAAAGGTGTCTTTTACTAGCCAACACTGTCTCTCTATCTGTCTCTCTTACTGTCTGCCCGATCTTTATAAGGCTCTATCTTTCGGACCGCGTTAGACAGAAGTCTTACATTTTCACATAATATGTGTTATTATGGCAGATTTATCAACAAATCATTAAAAAAAATAGAAACATAAGAGAGGGCTTTTAACAAGTTTTTATTGTTTTTGCTCTAGCGTTAAAATTGTAAAACACACACAACTTCAAACTTAAAGTTATTATGTTGTGTGTATGCTCTACTACATTAAAACAACAAATAATAAAAAGCGGCGAAGTATATTTTATGGTGGTATACGCAACCGTAGATGTGCGAGTCCAACTGCCTTGAGTTCTTTTTATTTAAGTATTACTACAAAAAAAAAAAAAAAAATTTTGGACATTATCACTACATCATTAGACTTACAAATTATCGATACGAGACAACAGATAAAAATGGATAATTTTTTTTTGTAAATATTGTAAATTTGTAAATACATATAATACATTAGGAAACACCCAGACTTAAGACAAACACAAATATTTACAAATAATAGTATTTTTAATACAAGGCGGAAAACAAGCTCACGGTCCGCCTGGTGATAAGCGGTCACCGTAGCCTATGGACGCTTGCAACACCAGGGGTATCACTCGTGCTGTAGACCTTACTTAGAGAAAACCTCGGCAGGAAGCTCATTCCACAACCCAAGTGTTCGCAGGAGGAAGTTTCTTTGAAACCGCACTGTACGCGACCATTTCGGTGCTAAAGTATGAGAATAAATTCCTTGCCGATGGCGAGTGGTGCGGTGGTAGAAAGTAGCCATTGTACAAGCGGTAGAAAACACACAGGGAGGCAAAGTCTCTCCCCGAATTAAGGGCTCGATACGGCAAGTGAGTTAGGGATCGTTGGATATTCTCACAGCCCGGGTCCAAAGGGCCAAGCTGTTTTCCGGGTGCACCCGCCCTCAGAAGGCCACAGTACTCCATATGGGGCCGGCCTTGCGACTTGTAAAGCAGCAACCTTTGCCGATTCACCGATGTGAAATACTGCTTCTCTCTGTTAAGTACACCAAGTTTTTTAGACATCAGGTTCACCTTGTCTTGCAAATGATCTCGGAACTGAACATCGCTAGAGATTTCAACACCAACGATCCCAATGCTCTTAGAGATGCAGAAGGGAGTGTTCTGGAATTGTGGTACCACAGTGAATGGGGTTTTTTAGCGGTAAACGCGCATACTTGTGTCTTCGTAGGGTAGCAGTTTTCTTGTCCCCAGCCAGAGACTTTGGACGGAGTGGTCTCCATTTGAGACACAAGTTTTCCATGCTTTTTCTCCACAACAAAACGAGAAATGCTTGCACGACCCGTGCAATAAGCGTCTCCAGTATTGTCATCTGCATAGCAATGCATGTTGTTGATTTTCAACATGTCATTGATATGCAGTAAAAACAGCGTAGGAGACAGCACAGAGCCTTGCGAGACACCAGCATTAATGTCCATGCTATCATAGTGACTACTGTCAACTACGGCTCATATGCGTCTGCCGGACAAAGAGCTAGCCTCCCATTTGCACAAACCCTCGGGCACTCCGTAAGATAGCAACTTCGATATGAGACCCCGGTGCCAGACCCGATCGGACGCCTTCGCTATGTTCAGGCTACATGCCAATGCCTCCCCCTGACTCTCAATGGCTAGTGCCCATCGGTGTGTTAGATACACTAGAAGGTCACCAGTCGAGCGACAGTGGCCAAAACCATATTGACGGTCACTGACTAGGTCGTGTTCTTCTAGGTATGTTAGAAGCTGTGTGTTGATCACACGCTCCATCACCTTGGAGAGGAAAGAGGTAATAGCGATAAGCCTGTAATGCTTCACGTCGGGGCAAAGGTTGTTACTTTACAAGTCGCAGGTTCGGCCCCATATGGAGTACTGCTGCCATCTCTGGGCAGGTGCACCCGGATACCAGCTTGGCCCTTTTGACTCGGTACAACGACGGGCTATGAGAATTGTCGACGATTCCAAACTCACTTGCGGTATCGAGCCCTTAAGTCTGAGGAGAGACTTTGCCTCACTGTGTGTGTTCTACCGCTTGTACAATGGGTTGTGTTCTGAGGAATTGTTCGAAATGATGCCTACGGCTACTTTTTACCATCGCACCGCTCGCCATCGAAAGGGAATTCATTCTCACACTTTTGAACCTAAATGGTCGCGTACAGTGCGGTTTCAGAGAAACTTCCTCCCGCGAACGCTTAAGTTGTGGAATGAGCTCCCTGCCAAGGTTTTCTGCAAGGACTACAGTATGGAGTTCTTCAAGAAAGAAGTTATTAGATTTCTGAAGGGTCGGCAACGCGCAAGTGATACCCCTGGTGTTGCAAGCGTCCATAGGCTACGGTGACCGCTTACCATCAGGCGGGCCGTAAGCCTTGTTTGCCACCTTAGTGGTATTAAAAAAAAAAAAAAAAAAAACAATCTGATCTTCCGCCCTTTTTGGCCTATTTTAATAACACATATTCATTGCGGTTACCGGGGGCTGCAATTTATAATAAACCTTTCGTATTACGTGCACCATGCTTTGTGAAATGGAGTTTGGCTTTTCAATAATCTAAAAATATGGATAGCAAGGAGATTTATATACACAGGGATAGACAGGTACCTAGATCTACATATTATAGATCAAAATTGTGACTTATAATAGCTAAATTTGCAATACATATTTTACGTAATCAGTGTAAATAAATATTTTACAAGTGCCTCGATAGTTTAAATGTTAGAGCACTTATACGGAATGTAAGGAGTTGTAGGTTCAAATCCTGGCTCGAGGTTAATCTTTTGACTGCATCTTTGCTATGAAAATATTTATTTACATTGACGATGTAGCCACAGATATGGCATGTATAACATATTTTCTTTAAAGACTAACCTTCAGGGAGTAATCATAGAGTAACATGGCCCCCACTGGCTGCGTGAGGATGCCGTATGGGAGTCGTAAACAAAGAATGATTAGTTCTATGAAGATTTCGTGTACCCATTTGTAAAATAAATGTACTAGCACTTTATAAGTCATTTGGAGTCATATGTTACATAATAAGTAGAAATAGACAGGAAAATATGTCTTACATTAAACATAATATGGACACAGAGTACTTTTTATTATTCTGTAGTAATTCTACTTAGAAGGTCATTGTTCACATTGACATAGTTAACGAGATTGACAGAAAAATACGAATATTGTAGGTAATATTATTACCAAGGAACTTGATAGTTTATTGCCTTGGCTACGGGCCAGGGAACGAAACTAGGCAGATATCTTTGGGGAATCTACTTTTCTCAGCTCTATGATTATGTTCTACGACAAAATGGTGTTATTAACATTATGTATGTATTTATAAATATTTTTATATTCAGTGGCCATAGAAAAGTATTGAAAAAAAACACAGATGTATATTTTTTTCGGATTTAAGAGTCGACATGTTGACAGTTTTTGGGTTATATACCCAGAGGGTGCCAACGGAGCCCTATTATTAAGCCTACGGTGTCTGTCTGTCTGTCTCTTCTACGTTAAGTAACTAACTCGTATTCTGTAAAAAAATAATTCCGTCTTAAATATAGAGCTGACTGAAGATTGGACAAACAGACAGACAGTGTAGGCTAAGTGATATAGCTGACAATTTTTTTTATTTTTAAACAAAACATCTGTAATGGAATCTTTTTTCAAATTTCCAGGTCAGTCCCGTGAAACAGCAAGTCCAGCTATCGGAGTCATTCCTACCGGTTTCCATGCAAATCATCGCTCATATAACAGATCAGCTGTCTTACGAGATAAAGGATGAGCCGAATAAGCCGGCGTCCAACAAACCTGCGACAAACAAACCTTCTTCAATTGTAACAGAGACAGTTTATTTAACTACTCCGTCTCGTTTCCCCACAACTTCGAGCCCGTATGTGTCTCCAAATCACAATTCTCCAAGCTTCGGTTCTTCCGGTAATGGGTGGTGGATGAGCTATCGCTTAGGAAAATCTTCTGGTCTGAGGTGCTGGTATATTCTTCTATCTTGCTCTGTAAACGCATACAATACGCGCCAGTTATAAATATTAATATAAATATAAACACTCGTCTGAAGTTAGTTGCGGATGTTTGTAGGTATTATTTTGTTATTGTCCAGTCTTAAGGGGTGTTTCGTTGACAGAAATACTATACGCATTGAATGCGCTCTATGCTCTCTATACGCACATTCTATTGTTTTGTTGACCAAAAATGAATGCGCTATGACGTCACTTCCTGTTCGTATTCAACGCATTGGCTACACATGCTCGGGAGGTAGAGTAGTGGAGGCGTTGTCAAATAGTGAACTGCCATATTGTTGTAAACAAAAATTGGTGAGTAATGCGATTTCAATGTCTATGCAATTTCATAGCTCTTAATGTCGTCAACAAAACGCACCTTTAGTTTCTTTCAGTATATGCACGTTTAGTTTAGTATAGTTTAGAATATCGGAGTCAAAAATATTTTTAAGTATTTGATATAAGTTTTTTAAGAGAAGTTGACTGTCATTTACAATACCTACGCACCTAACTTCAGTCGAAGTAAAAAACACAATCTGTAAGTCTACGGCAGATTATGGGATGGGGTTTGAAATAACTTATTGCATTTTTCTTATTTTATAACCTACAAATACATTTTATTATCATCTGGATTTGCAGCTGTAAATATCTCTTGGCAACAATCTTTCCGCTGTCATTTTTTTGCTTAAGAGTTTTGTCGGTTATTTTGGTTTTCCGGACTTGTACAAACATGTTGTGAAGAATTTTAATAGTATCAGATGTTAACATTAAAACTAGTCTTACCTTACTTACTTAGTATTTTTAATCAATTTAATGCTTCCTTGATTTTCACATTCAATTCTTAAATATATAAAAGTTTAACTAAGTAAGTATATGTTTTCCTTTTTTAAAATGTTAATTAATGAATGTTACATTTGATTTATTCTTATATGCAGAAGTTTACATTTTTTATTATTCTTAGTCCGTCCATTGAAAGAGAAATAAATGAAAACTTAATCTTTGTATAACTAGCTTGTGGCTAACAAGCTTACGACCCGCCTAATGCTGAGTGGTCACCGTAGCCATGCCGTAGTGTTTAAAGCTTTCCACTTATTTCTTGTAACCTTGTATAAGAGTGCTTTATCTCGCTTTTTAGGGTTTCTTAACCAAAGTTTAATAAGCGGAACACTATTACTAAGACTCCGCTGTCCGTCCGTCCGTCAGTCACCAGGCTGACCTGATAAGAACCGTGATAGTTAGACAGTTGAAATTTTCACAGAAGATGTATTTCTGTTGCCGCTATAACAACAAATACTAAAAAACAGAATAAAATAAAAATATTGAAGGAATCCCATACAACAAACGTGATTTTTTTGCTCGCGATATTGATAACGGCAACAGGTAGACGTTTGAAATATTCACAGATTATTTAGTTATATATTCACTTTAAAAACAAATATTTAAAGTAAAGCAAAACAAAACAAATATATTTAAGGGGGGCTCCCATACAACAAACGTGATTTTTGCCGTTTTTATAAATAATGGTGCGGAACCCTTCATCCGCGAATTCGACTCGCACTTAACCGATTTTTTTACTGCTAAGTAGTTGTTACTTTTTCCAAAATTTTAAATTAATTCTTACTAATATATAAAGTAGTGCTTCTTACCGAATATTTACACAACTATACAGTAGACAGTCTGCTATCATTTAATGTTTCCGTACACAAATGTGCCAACGAAGTTACTAATAAGCCTACGGTGTATGTCTACCCGTCCGACCTTTAATCGACTCTATCTTGTAGACCAAAGTAGGTAAATGATTGTATGTTTATCTTCACGGTTTTTATCCCCAGTTAACCAGTGGCTGGACACAAATGTGTGTAATACCTAATATAATGTACTCGTTTCCGATTTTACCTGGTACTTAGGTTAAAACTTACCTGGTACTTAGGTTTAAACTTGGTGGAGCTTTAGCCTGAGTATACGACTACTACCTATCTATTATAATATTATTATATTTAAATTTAGATATAGTCGTGAGTCTTTGAGAAACACGATTAGTATCAAATAAATATCGGGAATAAATAAATAGGTTCAAAAAGGACGCTACATGCTCAACGACTTAAACCGGGGTAGGTTTAGGTATTCTCGATATTTAAAAAGAGCGTCGTCATTGATCCACACCACACACACACACACACACACACACACAAACACACACAAACACACACACACACACACACACACACACACGTGATAGCCCTACCAAATATTGACCGCAAGCAAAGAATGAAGTCGAGTTACTATATAAATATTAATGAATGATTTCAGCTTAGATTTGACAACACCACTTCACAAGCCAGGTCTATATGCTCCTGAATATCCTCCCAAGCCAGAAGACCGTAAAAATCCACCAGAATTCCTTTTACCGATGGCCAACCAGTCAGAGTACACTGTCATTCAACCTGACTACAAATACCAGGAGCATCTCTTGCTTTCTCCAGAACAGGATGAAGTTGATCCAATATTGGAACCAAAACTAGATGCTGGCCACTTCTTTCCACCACTTGATTCGAGTAATGCTTCACGCCGATCTAAAGATGAAGATGAATACGAAGATGATAATCTTCAATATCTATCAGCCAATGTGAGAAACTTAATCAGGATGGCTCAAGACCGTAATGATGATAGGCTAATCGATGTTTGGGAAGTTGAAAGGTCTGGTCCACCAGTGGCTCCTAATAAGGCCGCTGCCTCCTTATCAGCTTCACACCTGAGACTCTTGCTGCTATATGACCTGTTGAGTAGAGAGGCGAAAAAACAGAAACTTTCGGACTTTCATGTTAGTATCTTTTTGTATTTTCATTGTACCTATGTTTATTATTTTATTTTTTGGTGTTGTTTATGAACTGCAGTATGTGGTTCTTTAATAAGGGAATGATAATAATTTTTAAGGATCGAAAACGCATGAGAAATTCCCCTGCCGTTACAAGCGCCCATAGGCTACGGTAGCGGTCTGTAAACTTGTTTGCCACATTGATGGTATAAAAAATATAGTAACTGGATCATTCTTATCTGCATTGAGAAGTGCTTTTAATTCGGCTCACATTTTTTTTATAAAATTCAGCAAATGCCTTATATGCTTTCATAGTTGCGTGATTTACGTTAAAAAGTGTGTCTGATTCTTTTAAGAGGGCGATATAGGCCAGAAAGCTAATTTCTTTAATTCTAACGTTGTGTATGTAAATGTACTATAAATCATTAGATAATGTCATATAAATTACTATGAGATATATATGTTATATACTTCTTAAGTAATTTATACCGTAATGACGCCTTGAAACTTTAAATTTTTTGTATGGAATTTAACGTTATTACCGTTTTGTAGTCACATTTTTTGACTTTTCGCTACAACTTACAACTCACGAACGAAGACGGTATATGCGTTTAAGGTGAAAGTTTATTTGTTTGTATGTACCATAATGTTACCATTTTTCGGTGGAAATACTGGAACGATTTAGATCCAGTTTGTTGCATTACATTGGTATTACCTCAGAGCTGGTTCTAAGACATGTTTTGCGGATAAAGGCCAACAGTTTTGAAAAAATATAGTAACAATTATGATGTGATTTAGAAATGTATGTTCCACAGTAATAAAACTAGTAAACCGGCACTGCACTGGTGTTGCCGTGCTGCACTGCTTGTTGATTTGTTTCTATAAATTGCTTGGGCTAAGGGCTTACTTCAATGTGGTTTATTCACATAGCCATTATTTGAAAGCAAGTTCTTAGAAACTTTTTACGGTTAAAGGCCACAAGAGGGTTCTGCACTTGATGATCTACGGCTATAGGGCAAAATTATTTGTATAAAACAATTATGCTGATATTTCGTCGTGACTTTTTCTAAAATTTAAATTTTATGACTTTTTTCTTGTTTAACAACACAAACACAAACAAATAAAAGGATTTTTATCACTAGACATAGTGTAATATATGTAAACTGTATTATAAGATACAGTTTAGTTATTTCAACGTGAATCTATTTTTTAAGTGTTATCTTTTTTTGTGTATGTTTACCTATTACAGAGCATGGATACGGAAAATTTTCTACTTCACTTTAACTCCTGTCGGTACTTACGAATAGCCACAAAAGTAATATCTTTTTATTTCTTTTCCACGATACTGGCAACTAGGAAGCTTTAGTTAAAAAGAATAAAGTTTGTTTAGAACCGTTGTAATAGGCGCTCAACGGAAAATCTTATTATGTTTAGTGGTCGTATAGAATCCATAATACATGTGGAAACTGGAGATATGAGGCGTGCTAGCTGACATGTATCCATTGTCTACTAGGACGACACGTCAGGATCGGTCAATAACTACTTATCTACCCCAGATTATATGCCTTTTGACTACACAATATGTTGCTTTCGGTTTTCAAAAGTTGAACTTATTGGGCAGTTGTCTGCGTATATCCTTTGTCTTTTTAGTACATGACACAGAATAGTAAAATAAATTAAAGAAATATAATGTAATAAATATTATAGTCTGTACAATTTTGACGTTCGGCTGTTTATCATATGACAAAAGTAAGAGACCTTATGGGTTAGCTAGTCCAGAGTGGTGAACTATGGCCTAAGCCTCCTTTTTTAAGTAGAGGCCGGTGCCTCTAGTATTACGACTGAGGCGACTGATTAAGTAGAGCTACCAGGTAGAGAACAATTTATGTAGAACTACGACATAAACATCGTTACCCAAAAACGAATGGACACACAACCACATCTTTTTAAGGTAGACCTATAAAACTTTTACAACAATACCATAAAGCACAACTTTATGCCCCTGCCCAAGGTCTGCTGAACGACATTGGGTAGTTTTAACGTTCACGTAAAACGCCGTAACTTATCCTGTTCACTGTAACGGGGCTGTAAATTTGGTAAATACAGAATTTTTTATTTACTTTGGGCTTCTGAAGGTTTTATCATAAGTACGTTACTGGGTATTGTGGATGCGAGTTATAGAGCAATATTTTTTTTAAGGTAGTCGAGTTTTAATGGGGTTAATGTATGTAGGCTATATACTTCTATCGTGGAAGGATAGCAGCTCGTGAAGAAGTTTAGCAGCGGTGAGCGTGGTCAGTCATTCGATAGGTGATCGCCAAGTGACATTTTTCTGCGCTCCACCATGCGTCGGAGAAGCCTGTCCCCTGTAGTGGACTAAATGGCTGAGGCAACAACATAAGGCTAAGTCTAGATCATCTGGCTATCTACGACCTCCCCGAATAGGGCCTCCCTCCAAACACGACGCCGATGTCCCCGGGTTCGTCGGCGCCCACAAGGATACACTAGGTATCAAAGAGTGCCGGGGCGCTTCTCGCCCCCACTCAATCGCAATCGTACCCGCGTAACGGGGAACTCCCCTCCTGGCGGTGACTCACCTTCGGGTTCGAGACTCACGCCGGTCGAAGGGACGCCCCCGAGAGCGACAACCCAAGCCGAGGCTGGGCGAGCGTTGGGCGCTATATGGGCTGAGGCTCCTTCAGAGTCTCGCCCCAAAAGTCCGGTGAAGCAGTAATGGCTGCAACAGCCAACTGCATAGTCAGCTCAGAAAAAAAAAATCTGGCTATTTTAATAGTCTCGTAGGGTTGTTGAGGTATCTTATAAAAACTATCGAATTCCGATTGACATATATGTATTCTACCCTCACCTACAGTTTCTGGATCTAATTTCTTTCCGTACACTACCTTGGAATTTTTGATGTGTTATATATGGTGGTATGGTAGTGGCTCCCAGACCCAAATTTTTATCCGGCGTAAACAGTACCTACGCTAACGTTGAAAAAAAAAACTTATATATAGAAGAGTTCTTTCTATAGTTTTTTTTTTGTTTAAAAATCGCTCGAAAGTCAACAAACTCCTAATTTGACTACAATTCTTAAAATAAAACTTGTTTTCACAAACGAGTTTATGAATCAGTGTGGACAAGTTTCAAGTTACATTAAGGCTATATTCACATGGGGCGACGGTATTACATGCAACATGTTTACGATAAACAGCGATGCAAGTCTTTGCAAGTTTATTCTTTATTGTGTAAATTATGAGATACATAAAGAAATCGCATTGTCATGCAAGATACAGAATTATAAGATTTCCAATTTTATAAGAAACTGTATGTAACAGAAAACGTATACGATTTTAAAAACTTCCAACTGTTTTAAAATACCTATATATCTACCCGCCTTGACAATATCTTTGTAATATAAGTATTATGAAATTGATATATTTGAGTTAATACAGTAAGAATTGTTAAAACAAGTTTATGAATGATGCTCTTATCTCAAATG
Source organism: Apoda limacodes (assembly GCA_946406115.1). Taxonomy (NCBI): domain Eukaryota; kingdom Metazoa; phylum Arthropoda; class Insecta; order Lepidoptera; family Limacodidae; genus Apoda; species Apoda limacodes. The sequence goes on from OX291559.1 coordinate 20,544,242, forward strand.
ATTTTATATGCTATATATTATTTAGATAATAATATTGTGGATTAAATACTCTTGGACAAGGATTTCCTAAGTTGATGCTTGAAGTGCGCAACATTTGGTATATTTATATATACCTACTGTGATAGAATGTGTGAACATGGCCTTAGTTAAACTTCGAAGCGTCATCGAACAAAAACAATATCATTATTAGTTGATAAGTGATTTTCTTGGATAATAAACACAACATAACTCTTTCTGTCTATCTTTCTGTTTTTCCACGGCTAAACCGTTGAACTGATCTCGATGAAATTGAGCAGTGTGATAGCTCTGCGCTTTCAGAATGGACAAAAGCTACTTAAAAACGTCAAGTTTAAGTCGGATAAGCACATTAAAGCACATTAAACTAAACTTCCTAACTATCAAGGAGTTTGCAGTACCAATTCCACGCCGATAACCGAATTTTGTGCTGGCTGAGCCACAACTAAAACGTAATAACTAATTAAAATAAATATTTTAGGTACTACATACACTTGCTTCAAACCAAAATCTTAACTAGTGTATAAATTATTTTGAACTGACAAAAATTTTTTTACATATGAGGTTTTTTACATATTTTTTAGGCATTGTAATAAACAACACCATAAACGTAAAAGTGTAGTCACAATTTGGATAAAAACTAAAAACAATCGCATATATTAACATTCTTTGTTCTTTGTTTAAAAATCCAAACCACAGAGTAGGTAAAGTATGGTAACGTCAAACTTGTGTCGTCACTACTGTTACGGTCTATTCAATATTTTCTTTTTTTCAATTTGTATGCATAGACATATTAAAAGACGGATACTTTAAGGCACTCTCTAATACACCTCATTAAATATTTTCAGGGTTTCTCGGACAAAGTGATGCAAGACTTAGAAGAGACGTCTGGTGGCGGTGCGCGTGCGCAGCTCAGCTTCGCTCTGACGAAGATGTTGGACAGACATGACTGTGGACACGAGTATGCCAACAATAGAGCCCGCGAGATTGTCGCAGAACTGGCTAAGGACGGGTCCACTATCTCTTCGGAGTTGAGATACTTGCATCCATTAGTTTATGCACTATAGAATATAATTGTGAGGGATCTAAGTATGATTAATATTGCTTCATTATGTACAAAATCGAATTCTTGGAAACGGCTGTAACAATTTAGATGATATTTTGTATTTAGAAAATGTCTCACTTTCCAAGTCTATCAAGGCAGGAGACATTCCGAAAAAAACAATAAAAACAACAGATAGCAAAGCTCGGTATATATAATTTCTCAATATCTTGAATGTTTATATTCTACGAATGATATAATAAGTCGCACGCACTATTTTTAAAAGTAACAATTCCGTTTCTTACTTTTTGATTACTGCCCAGATCGGCTTCTCCAGCCAGTCTTTACCACTTCTTACAACAATGTATGTCTTACAAGTATGCCATCATGCAAATATTAATAAATTATTCAGCCATCTTCAGGTCTTTATTGTACCTATTCATAGTTTAACCCCAGGCGTAACTCAAATTGTTTAAAATATTATCAGTTGTTTTCGAGCATGCATAATCTAAATTCTGTCAGTAGTAGTAAGACTGTCATAGAAACAAAATAGAATAGAAAAACAGAACGTATTATCTATATGGACAGTGCACCAAACTTTTCTGAACTTCTTGACCGTGTTAGGTCGTTAGTGTCGTTGTAAGTTAACACCTTTTCAATATGGCGAATGGTAAAAGTTTTTTACACTATAAGATTTTTTTACTTTCGTTTTTTGCACTCCATCTTTCTCTTAAGAGTAAAAAAATGGTTTTCCAAAGTTTTTTTTTTTTTTGACTAAGGCAAGCAACTAATCTCTTTCTACTACCTGAGACCTGAATGGGTGCAGATTATATTTTTTTTATTGCTCTGTTTATAGGGGATTGTATTTTCTGTCTTCCTAAACCTTACAATTAGAAAATTACTAAGATTAAAACAAATATAAAGAATAGTTAAATAGATACTATGAACAATATTATAAAAACTCCAACGTATTGTAAAGTCAAATATTTTATGCCATAAGTAGTATATAGATAAGATACTTATATATTTTAGTAAGTGTAGCAAAAACACTGTTAAAGTGAGAATTAAATATAGAAATAAAAGAAAACCAGTGAGTTTATTCATTTACAAACCTGAATGGCTTAGGTAACAAAATTCATAAACAAACCATAGCTACAGTCATAGCTTGCTACAGCAAACTTATTTAGTATAATTAAGGAGTTTCCTTAAGAATCCCACGCCGATAACTAAATGTAGGACGGGCGGAGCCGCTAGCGAAAGCTAATAACTAAATGTAGGACGGGCGGAGCCGCTAGCGAAAGCTAATACCTAAATGTAGGACGGGCGGAGCCGCTAGCGAAAGCTAATGATCAATACTTTTGCTTTTGGCAAAGAAACCTAAAATGTTCTAAGTGCTTTTTTATACAACTATAGTTAAGCAAAGTCAATCAAAAATTTAGTAGTACAGAAATATTTAATTTATTTCTTCAAACTAAACGAAAACGTCAATGAGCTATCACAACGTTAATTTTTACCAAAAACCGACTAGGTCATTATCATATTAATCGTGCACAAACAAAACAAAAAATTCTGCTTTTTTTGTGTGTGTTAGAGAAAAATATCTGTAAAATTTGAAATGATACTTTTAGGGAACTTAAATAAATATAGAGATATACTCCTCTCAATCCTCGAGCTCAAACGCTGTTTTCTTCGAATCTATCAAGTCAATTCTAAATAAGATGGTGCCGTTGGATCGGTTATTCTAAAAGCTTTACTTTGACATTAAATCGTATAATTTAAGACACTGATCTGCTGAGTTGTTGACCATAGAACAAAAAGTAAAAAAGGGTAAATTTTTAAAGAACATTTTTTAATTTTTGAAATGCTGAAAATCCTCCAAAAACTACAAAATCGATGAGACAGTATAGTGTGTTGCTCTCTCCTCTAGCTTAGATAACAGATTGCATCCACGTTTCTATTGATCTTATCAACCTAACAATAAAGTCTGAGGGATGTCGGCTCACTCTTCATTTATCGCCATTCAGAGCTCAGTGAGTGATAAAGGATGCGGAACCCCGGCTCGCAACCTACGCTTTAACTCATTCCAAAGATATTCGATGGGGTTCAAGTCACGACTTCGTTCCGGTGAAGTCATATTGCGAATACCGACGTCCTTCAAATATTGAAAAACGATTCTCTCAGCATTAGGTCTTGTATTATCATGCATTAGAAGCATGTCATCTCCAATATAACATGAGCAAGGCATATGATCCTAAAGAATGTCACGAATATACCATTTTGCTGTCAGACAACGTGACTCAACATTGGATTCAATCAACCAACTGTTCGTGCAGTTAAAGAAATACCACACACACCATAATTGAGTCACCGCCATATGTAACAGTTTATTCATGAAGCACTGAGCGTGGCGCTCTCCGGGGCAGGAGCCTTCGATCACTCCCGTGAAGAGAGACTCTGGTCTCATCAGAAAAAAGAACATGTGCCTATTGATCCAGCGTCCATTCCCTAAGGTACGGAGGCTTATTCTGCGGTGAATCACTGTTAATTTTGGGCCGGTTGTAGTCCTTCTAGGTGTCAAATTACGTTTGGCCCACCGTCTTCTGCCTGTTGGCGTGGTTATGCTTTTTCACGTTCTTCGCGAAGCTGTTGCTGCCCCTGCAATGCGTCAAGACATCGATTCCTCCAGACACTTAAATTTATGTTTCGATCATCTGCAGAGTTTGTGGCTCACGGCTGGCCAGTCCCGGGGTGTCGATCAATAGCTATCTCCTGGTATCTTCTATAGACGTGCAACACCGAAGAGCCATTTGTCCTTAACATTTGAGGAATTCTACGTTGACTAAGACCCGATTAATGTAACGTGACGACTTGGGCAGCTTCCTGAGGCGTAGTATCCATAGTTATCGTAAGAAAACAACCTTAATTTTTTTCAGACTAAGGACAATCAAACCAGCAATGACTAAAAGTTCTGAAAACTATTTCGACTATTTTTTTACACTCAAATCATAAGCAATATTTTATGGTATAATATTGACAAAACTTTGATAATTTAAGTCGACCATCAGAGATAAATTATTGTCTTACAGTACCCATCATACCCTTAAAAAAAACCTATGATATAACCTATCCAACGGTACCACTTTATTTAGAATTGATAGTGGCCCGGTTTCTTTGACCGCCAGGTAAATTTAAATATGAAGACATTGTATATTCTACAAAAATTTAAAAAAGACATTACATAAGGAGATGAAAGACTAATCTAATGAGGGACACACTAGAGTGTACACGTTTTATATTTACAGTAAGTATTATTTCTACCACCCATACACCATATAACAATAAACTGTACAAGATATCCAAATAGTGAATATTGATCCTGAAAGTGCTTCACGAGCTCAGAGAATAAATGAGAAAATCACTTATCGTTTCCATCCTGTATAAATTTTGTCGTGCTGGACATTTGGAAAAAAGGAAAGCTTTCGACTGTTTATAATTTTAACTAGAAAAATATCGGAATTCTCAAACAAATTTAAATGCCCTAAATTTTCCAAAAACGGGGAAACACGTTAATCATAACTTTGACAAAAGGCCTAATACCAATTTCTGTGCATGAACGTTCAAAAATAACATATCCCATGCAAGCTTCAAACCCCTATTTTACCTATGTTCTAGTGCTCGCCTACGTTATAACAGGAACCTTCGTGAAAATACAAACTTCTGGATAGTTTGGTCTGTGCGTTGATATTATAGCAGTCAGTCAGTTTCTTCTTTTACATAGGTACTAATGGTACTTTAAATAAAGATTACATTTCAGTAATCCATTAAAAAAGTTAAAGGTTAAATGTTAAAAAAGCTTAGAGTTATACACAATGTTTTTTAAACTATTCTAAAATTAAAATTTGTTTGGACTATTGAAAATTTTATATGCGAGAACGTTCCATAGCTTGATAGCACAAACAATAAAACTTACCTAGAGTTGTTTTGTTATGTTTAGGTTTTTTTTAGCTGGAATTCAACTCGGATCTGAATTTAAATTTGCCAACCCGTACACAAAACTAACCCACAAGTTTTTAAGTCGATTAAGTTAATTCAATAGCTCCTTAGTGGCACATTTAAAAATAAAAAAAACGGGTTGCACTCCGGGAGTGCCGGCAGAAGTGAAAACATGTAATCCGCACTTTCATCTTTTCATCAACCCAATTTCCTCTTACTTTCTATTCATCCTAGAGAGTTTATCATTTTTTACCCATCACAAAAAAAGTGCACAGCGCCGCTATAGACGTTTTCACTTCAAAATTATAATAAGCGTAGCATTATGATTTCTGTCTCACGAATTTTTATGGCGTGGTATTATGGTTTCCGTCTTACGAATTTTCGATCAGCCTGACGCGAGTTTATCATTTTTTACTCATCACAAAAAAGTGCACAGCGCCGCTAAAGAAGTGTTCACTTCAAAAAACTAATTTAGGTTAGATATGCTCTTTAATATTTCATGATCATATTATATTTTCTTTCGTTCAAAATATATTTAAGATCAAACATCTAACTAAGATTTCGTATACTTTATTTACTTATCATGGCAAAAATATATTTATATTTCACATACACATAAAATGTCCAGTAATTTCTCCATCAGCTGCTCGTCACCCATCGTGGGAAAAATAACTCTTACTTAAATGCTTGAATATTATTACTATTCAATATTAATAGTGATAAAGGCACCTGTGAAGGTATAGGACAGGCAATTGGATATATGTAATAAAAATATCCTCCTACTTCTGTAGTTATGTATTATATATGATAATAATAAAAAAAATAATGCACGTAATAATAGCTACCTATCATAAAATTATTAAACTTTGAAAATGGCACGTTATTTAAGTTTTAGTAATAAAAAAATACTGATCAACTACTTTTACAATTATAAACTATTATATTGAAAAAAAAACTATCTTTAACAATATTTTACATATATTTTTACATAACTCCTTAGATAGAGTATATATATTATGTCGCAATATTTTTAAATTATATATTAATTTACAATTTAAAATTTATTTTTTAAGGATATGGCATACCCTAGCAAAGGCGTACCGATTCGGTTAGTATACAAAAACATATTACACTATTGAAGCATACAAAGAGACACAGTTCCACGTACGAAAGGCGTTAGCACGTGACCGCACGTTGAAAATCTCGATTTTCTCGGTTTTTTGTCTGTAGAAAATATTATTTAAAATTATGAAATTAGCACATTCACTTGGTCATAATAATATATATTTTATAAAATAAGAATCAAGAGAATATCACTCTTAGTTCTTCAAACAATTTGTATTTAAGTGCAAAAAAAGATTGTCAATATTTATTTATATACGCTTTACTAAACGCTTTAATAGCCAAATTATTATTATATTAGCAAATTCACTTAATTAAAGTTAGTAACTAACATGTTTTTTTTTTCATGGTAAATAGTGTACTCACAGCTGTAACAAAATTATCATCTTGCAAACTTAACTTGTTTGGGTTTGGGTATGCCATCACCTTAATCAAAACACACTTAACTTTTTACACATTGACTGCAATATACCAAATTTAAAATCACAAATTATTTCGTCCTTTATTGTAATTGGCAAAATCAAATAAGTTATGTTATTACTTCAACCCTGCTAATAAATACCGACCAATCTACATATCTAAACAATAGGAAATAAATGTTCCTTTTTTCCTCCGATTTTTTCAATATATCAATGTAATAATATCGGAATTCATCTTCCAGAACCTAAGAGGAAAAAGGATTTTATCGTCTCCCATGCTACAGACAAAACATTTGTCACCCATTCTAATGCCGTTCCAAAACCAAATCTATCAGACTTATCTTTCTCATTATTATAGTCAGGAAAGAATTCATCTTCTATATCTTTAATTGTAAAACTCTCGTCATTTAGTTCATTATTAGCTGGTAGGTATTTAGAAGAATAAAGAACTATCTTTTCTGGTTTCTTATCAATCCTTTTTAAAGCTTCTACTGACAGTTCTTCGACGTCTCTTGTTCTGGATATGTCGTTATCAACTGGCATTATTTCGCTTTTATTAGTTTCGAACGGTTCGTCATCTAAGATTTCAATTTTGTCCCAAATGCGGCTCGTTGTTGCTTTAGTTTCTTCTGGTATGGTTCGATTAAGGCCGAATAACCTGCAAAATAACAAATAGTTGGTTTTATCCATCAATTCGTGTTCTGGCATTGTTTTTTTATTTGGAACGAGTTCACGCAGTAGCACATGACGTAATGTGATTACATAAGCGCGCAGAAGTTTAGGTTTTAAACTACAATATAATAAAAAAAAATTAATGTCCTGGGGTAACTTTTGACCTTAAGTGGTAATAGTAGTAAATTCTTTATTGCACACAAAATAAATTTAAAGTAGTAAATACAGTTGATTAGTAGAGTACAACTGAGGCGGTCTTATCGCTTTACAGCGATTTCTTCCAGACAAACTTTGGGTAGAGGAAATCTAGTAGAATTAGATTTAGGAGTAGATGCAACTTGGAACTAGAAAGTAATATAAATATAAATAAAAACAACAAATGTGTTATTATAATAATATATATTAATAAGACATAATACACGTTACTATATATAAAATATACTATGAAAAAATATATTTACATATACTTACATAATACCTACTACATAGACGTACACAAAATAAATAAAATAACGTTTCTTATTTGTGAAAAAATAATTATTAATGTGACCGAAAATAATTTTTTACCTGCGTTTTGAAGCAGAGTAAGCCTTAGCTAAGTGTTAAGATTCTTTTAAAATATTTTCTCAGGTCCTTAGTTTCGTAGTCCTTTAAATCACGATTTTTGTGTTTATTTTAACATCACTACCATAATAAGGTAACGTTTTTTTTGTTTGCATTCATTATTTTACAATTTTTGAAATGAAATAAGTACCTACCTACATATATTATGTATGTAGCTTAACTTAAATTTTTGCAATATTTTTTGGAACTACATACAATACATACAAACTTTCTTTTTTTTTTAACCCGCCTACGTGATGATTATCAGAAATAGTGTATCATCTTCAATAATTAGGCATACCGAACATGATATGAATATGTGAGATAATCTACTGTGAGTGTGGCTCACAGATAATCTACTGTGAGTGTGGCTCACAGATAATCTACTGTGAGTGTGGCTCACAGATAATCTACTGTGAGTGTGGCTCACAGATAATCTACTGTGAGTGTGGCTCACAGATAATCTACTGTGAGTGTGGCTCACAGATAATCTACTGTGAGTGTGGCTCACAGATAATCTACTGTGAGTGTGGCTCACAGATAATCTACTGTGAGTGTGGCTCACAGATAATCTACTGTGAGTGTGGCTCACAGATAATCTACTGTGAGTGTGGCTCACAGATAAACCCCACTATAAGAGTTCCTTTTGTTCTGTTAAGACAAAAAGCCCCTTCCTTCAGATATACTACTAATAATATAAAAGTGAAGGTTGTAATGTCTGCATGGATGTTTGTTAATCACGCTTCAACCACTTGACGGATCATGATAAAACTTGGCTTACATATAGGTAAGGCCTGGAATAGCATATAGGCTACTTTTTATGTCTAAAAATTCAAAAGTTCCTGCGGGAATAACTATAACAGAGTTAAACGAACTATTGCTGCACCTATAGCATGCTATAGCAATTCATTGGTATAACTAATTAATTAGTTAATTGGAGTTAATTAAGGAGTTCCACGCCGATAACCGAATTTAGGGCGGGCGGAGCCGCTGGCAAAGTCTAGTGGTAGATATTTAAAAAAATCAGTACTTATAAAATGTTAATTCACAGGCGGTGGTGGTAGATGTTACAAGCATAATTAACTGTCCACGGTGTCGACCGCAACAATAGAACCTCCACAATATCTTTAACCACCGCTTCAGAGATAAGGGTCGTAGTGATATATTATTATTATTTACTGGTAAATAGGAGACGTGATCCTTTCAGCAATATTGTTGGCGATCTGATGGTATACGTCGAGGGTGCCAGAGGTGGAAGGCAGAGTAGTGTAAACGCTCACAACTGATGCCTCTTCCACTTCTGAAGTCGGCTTGCTGCAGCATGGTGAGGACAACTGAAAATAAAAATACTTTTTTTAATATTTCCGCAGTATATATACAGTTTATATAGTATATTTCTCACTAAAATGCAAAAAAATAAAAATTTTACTTTTGTAATAAAAGCACCAGTCAAAGCAAAGAAATCATGGAGTGGTCATTCCATGATCATCCGTGCGAGTGAAATGGGATGAATCGCGTTAGGCATCGTTTGCACGAGCGTTTTTTTTAAATAAATTGTTAAACTGTTTCGAGACACGTATGTTTATACTTCAGAATACCTTAAGTAGTCCTTTGCGACATTTGCGTCAGATAGTGTATAGTGAAAAATATAATGGACAATGGGCAGTGAATGGCATGACGTCAACAAACAGAGGTGAATCATAATTAAAATGACAGACTATCTTCCCATAACATTACCTCTATTGTATTAATATTTTGTTTCAGAATATGAGGATTGATTCAGTATAATCGGGTAACTAACACCTGAAACTGAAGTTACTGATTCAGTATAATCGGGTAACTAACACCTGAAACTGAAGTTACTGATTCAGTATAATCGGGTAACTAACACCTGAAACTGAAGTTACTGATTCAGTATAATCGGGTAACTAACACCTGAAACTGAAGTTACTGATAAAAAAAACTTTTTTGAGACGATGACAATAGCTTTTTTTTTACACACTTTTGCGAGGTTACAATCTCAAGAAGATCTAATTTTGAACAAAATTGTTCCAATCTTGTCTAGTAGGTGCTACTTAATATTGAAATTGGGCTCATTCTGCTTTTTGCTTAAATTATATTTATCTTCGTACAAGGTGTTGCCCACAGTGACACCTGCGTGTAGAGTTGCAAACACTATAGTATTGCACAATATTTTGGGTATGTATAGGTATTAGTACTACACTGTTGAAAAATTGTACTCTACATAGTATTATATAGTTTGTGACTCTACTATATACTGTTTATCATCTGTGATCATTTCTAGTAACACCGAATCTAAAACACACATTTTGCTCATTTTGCATGATTTCTGAGATGTGCGTATCCAAAAAAGATATGCTTCTAACGGATGTATTTAAATCACGAATTACTAATTTAATCTTTCCTTTTCTAAATTCCTACATAACACAAGTTAACACGAATTTAGTGCCGAGTTCTGTGTACCCGCTTTTTATTTCTTGTACCTAATTTGTAAAAGAAATAATATTTTTATCTCATAAAGTTTGCTTATTGAGAATGGTAACCTTTGAGAATTTGGCAGAAATCGTGTATTTTATTCATCATCGTATAAAGTACAAAAGTAAACTTTTTTTTATAAATTGAGTTTTTGGTTATTTTTCAATGTAAAAAATCAGACAATAGTCATTAAATAACAAACACAAAAAAAAATTTTTTTTTTTGTTGACATGTGTAATTTGTGAACTTTTTACACCCTGTATAATCTGTGCTTTTAGCACTATACTATTCAAGTGATTTGTACATCTTCACAGTCCAGTGGCAAGATATAAACAACTTACATCACCATGTAGAGGACGACCTCATTTTAACAACCACTTTAGTCTTGCGTGATTTAATAAAATTAAAAAGCTTACCTTAGGATAATTACTAAATAAAAAATTTTCAACACAACGAACGAGCCCTAAAACGATTTAGTTGCAAAGAGTAACAATCGGCTATTAATTTTCTATTGTTCAAACAAAACAATATTAATGTCCGATTGAATTTGAATTCAATCTCTGTAATAGAGTATCAAGATACGTGATCCAAATAGTAAGTAAACAGACGTGTGATTGTGAACGCATCTTGACGTAAGGTCGGAGGATCAAGACTGCTGTGACCCTGTGGTTGTCCTTATTAAAGATTTTATCTTCAATGTTTCTTTGCAAAACCTTTGGCAAACAAATGCCTCTGAAAATTGAAGAGGATAAAATAATAAAATCGGCTTAGAAAGCTATCAGAGCTTGTGATCGAGCTTTCCGAAACTTAGTTTTAACTAGATAAGATTCAATTGATTAGCTGATTTAGTTTTAACAATAATTTAAAATGTTTTGGCTGAATGGTAAACCTTTATTAAAAACTAGATTTTTCCAGCGGTTCCGCCCGCCCTTAATTCGGTTATCGGCGTGGAACTCCTTAATTATACAAATGAAGTTTGCTGTAGCTGTAGTTCGTTTAAGCTGGGATATATATATTCTCGGGGGAAATTTTCGGAATAATATGTAGCCTATGTCCTATTCCAGGACCTAGCCTATATGTGTGCCAAGTTTTATCCCGATCCGTTCAGTGGTTGAAGCGTGATTGACTAAAAAAATCCATCCATTCATCCATCCAGACATACTTTCACATTTATAATATAGTAGGACTAGCATATACTATTCCCACTACTAATTTCACGAAAAAAACTTTAATGTAGCAACTCTATATAATATTTTAAGGATTTTAGGTGATGTTTTCCCAAAAACGCTGAAACAAGTTTATGGTTATACCTACAATATTAAAGTTTTTGTCCTCCCCATTACCCCCTTTTCAAGAACAGTAAAATACGTTATTCTTTATTTTTTAACTTTACGTTTAAACACCTATCAATTTTTATTTATCTACTTTACTTTAAAATTTACAAATTATTTGTTGTTGAAAATGTTTGTTTCAAATACTTACATACTCATAACACTTATGGGATGCCCGATTAGTATCAACCAAAAGTATGTATATGTTACACTTAAAGACCGAAAACGCTTATTTAGCGAAAAAGCAGCTCACGACGCGTTGTGGTCATTGTAAAACATCCACATCGCGAAATTCGTGTTGTGGCTCTTATAAAAACGCCCACGACGTGTTGTGGCAATCACAGAAAGGCTACTTAGCGAAATTCGTGTTGTGGCTCTTATAAAAACGCTCACGACGCGTTGTGGCAATCACAGAAAGGCTACTTAGCGAAATTCGTGTTGTGGCTCTTATAAAAACGCTCACGACGCGTTGTGGCAATCACAGAAAGGCTACTTAGCGAAATTCGTGTTGTGGCTCTTATAAAAACGCTCACGACGCGTTGTGGCAATCACAGAAAGGCTACTTAGCGAAATTCGTGTTGTGGCTCTTATAAAAACGCTCACGACGCGTTGTGGCAATCAAAGAAAGGCTACTTAGCGAAATTCGTGTTGTGGCTAGCATGCTGTACGACCACAACGCACTGTGGCATTGATGAAAACCTATGATACGTTTAGAACTGTATTAAAATACGACGCACACTGATTTGCGGTATAAGTCCTACTAGTCTCGAAACTTTGTAGAAGATATCCTTAATAATCAATCCAAAAGCGAACAAAACATCGGTGGAATTATGACACAGTGAGATACGGACGGACGGACATGACGAAACTGTTTGGGTACCGTTTTGATTTTATTTGGGTACGAAACCCAAGAAATTGAGCTTGAAAATTCAATTACACTTCTACAACACGAATTTCGCGATGTGGATGTTTTACAATGACCACAACGCGTTGTGAGCAGTTTTTTCGCTCAGTGAGCGTTTTTGGTCTTTGAGCGTAACATATATACTAAAGTAACCCTGTCTGCCTGCCAGTCTGTGCGTTACCTCTTTACGTTTAAACTGCTGTACAGATTAAGATAAAATTTGGCATAGAGATACTTTGAGTCCCGGGAAAGGACATAAGCTACTTGAAAACGTCAAGTGTGAGTGGGATTTTTCTATGATTGAGGAGTTGCCGTTGAAATCCGTCACTGATAACCGATTCTAGGGCAGGTGGAACCGCTGGCAAAAATTATTTAAAAATGTTTTATTTTCTCTCAAGGTTTGAGCTATAATACTTGGAACACGATCATTAAATATCATTCAGATTTTTAAAGCAGATCAAAATATATCATTGCAAAAAAAATCTAGATATATATGTCGGCTCTTAAGCGTTTGTTTGTATATGTATACTTTATTGTATAAAAATTAAAAATACAGAAGTTCAATTAAATAAACTATAATAGTACTTTTATACAAAGGCGGACTTATCCATAAAAAGGATTTCTTCCAGGTAACCTATAATATTTTTAAAAACAATAGTTATTGATCGGGCCAAGGCGCATACAAAATTTTAAAAAAATTAATAAACGACTAGTGTATCAAATATATGGGACGAAAACCTCACAAGGAAATATACATACAAATTCATATATACATACTTACATACATATTAAATATACATACTTACTTATAAAAATATAAATAAATATTTTATTTAAAAAAAATACAAAAAGAGAACAAATACGTACACCTAGATCAAATGGGTCTGAACAAATACGTACACCTAGATCAAATGGGTCTGAACAAATACGTACACCTAGATCAAATGGGTCTGAACAAATACGTACACCTAGATCAAATGGGTCTGAACAAATACGTACACCTAGATCAAATGGGTCTGAACAAATACGTACACCTAGATCAAATGGGTCTGAACAAATACGTACACCTAGATCAAATGGGTCTGAACAAATACGTACACCTAGATCAAATGGGTCTGAACAAATACGTACACCTAGATCAAATGGGTCTGAACAAATACGTACACCTAGATCAAATGGGTCTGAACAAATACGTACACCTAGATCAAATGGGTCTGAACAAATACGTACACCTAGATCAAATGGGTCTGAACAAATACGTACACCTAGATCAAATGGGTCTGAACAAATACGTACACCTAGATCAAATGGGTCTGAACAAATACGTACACCTAGATCAAATGGGTCTGAACAAATACGTACACCTAGATCAAATGGGTCTGAACAAATACGTACACCTAGATCAAATGGGTCTGAACAAATACGTACACCTAGATCAAATGGGTCTGAACAAATACGTACACCTAGATCAAATGGGTCTGAACAAATACGTACACCTAGATCAAATGGGTCTGAACAAATACGTACACCTAGATCAAATGGGTCTGAACACTCATCAATTCCAAAAGGACCTCTGCGGTGAGACAAATCAGAATTATGGCAGACTAGATTTTGCCTGCGGCTCCGCCCGCCCTAAATCGGTTATCGGCGTGGAACTCCTTAATTAACTCATTAATTATATTATTCTTATGACGTTGTGTGACGATGGTTCGTTAATGCTCGGTTATAGTTATTCCCGCGGGAACTTTTGATTTTTTCTGGATAATAACTAGCCTATGTGCTATTCTAGGGCGTAATCTATAGGTGTGCCAAGTTTCATCCTGATCCGTCCAGTGGCTGAAGCGTGAAAGAGTAAGAAACATCCAAACAAACTTTCACATTAATCATATTAGTAGGATCAGTAAAATACATTTTGTAAGTGCAGCTTTAAAAGTAGTCAGTGGTTTTGAACATTAACTGGTAATGGATTCCACAGCTGGGCAGCGTATACCGAGTTGGAGTTCGAATATGATTGCTAACTATGAATAGGGACTGAAAAAATGAGTTGTCTGGATGAACGCAAGAGCTGGCTAAAATAGTCAGCATAAATAAAATTTTCCTTTAGATATATCGGAGCAGAAGGATGAAAAATAATTTTAAAAGGAAGATAAAGAATATGAAGATTTTGACGAAGCTTAAACGGCAGCCACTTTAATCGATTGCGTAAGCTGATTTGTGATCGAACTCACGCAGCCCAAACACATACCGGATGCATGCATTCTATAGACGTTCTTATTTACTAAGCTGCTCAGCAGAGATATTAAGGAATACAGCATTTCTTCAATCTAGAAGTGGCAAAAGCAGGGAACGAACCTACAAAATTTTCGTGAGTAGTGGTAGGAAGTTCTGCAGTCGTTTCAGTGCGTGCATGGGAGCAAAGAGTTTACGGCTACGCCCATTCACATGCGGTGCCCAGAATAATGTTTGATCTGTTTGTATTTGATATTAGGTAAAACTATTATAATAGTTATATTATATGTATTCTTCATTTAGTATAGATAGTATTTAGTACAGCAAAAAAAAAACTCTTTGGAAAAGTGGACTAGGAAGGACATTTTCAGACTAGAAGCTATCAGCGAACGGCTTAAAACCTAAGAATTGCTGACGATGTAGTGCTTTTTGCTAAAATTTCTGAAGAATTACAAAATATAAGAAAAAGACGAACAAAGCAAACAAGCCTTTAATGTGAACCTAACTAAAACAAAGGCAATGACCAAACATAAGCCAAAATAAAATATCAGTAAACAACAGAGATAGATTAGTTGCACGAATATATATAACTTGGCATAATATTTTTTACAAAGAATATTGCAAAAACTGGTGCTTTAAAGAAATAACGAATAATAAGCAATGCCATAAAAGGCAAATTATTCAACACATCCATACTGCTGATATTGACATATGGAAGCGAAACTTAGCCATTAACCAAATACTTAGAAACCAAACTTAGAACCTGCCAAAAAACTATGTAAAGAAACATGACTGGAAAGAGACACATATAGAAGACAACCATCGCACTACTCGCGTGATTAGAAAAATAACTTATCAGAATCTAATGAACCCCAAAAACCGCTAGCACTTAATTTTTTGTTCTTTTTTTAAATCAAAATACAGATTGTAATTCACGAAACTACGAAGATTATGACAAATTAATTTCGTATAAAAGACAATCTACGGCGTTTACCCTTGACATTGTCCGCTTGCTTCTAGCAAAGGCCTCCTCTAACCTTTTCCATTCTTTTCTGTCAAAATCGGCGAGCTCTTAATTATTATTTTTTTTAAATAAAAGTGTGAAAAAAAAATTCAGGTTACTTCGAAGATTATGGCAAAATTAATTTTGTATGAAAATAATCTGCGTCGTTTACCCTTTAGAGAATACGATTCGAAGCGCCTCTCAGCGTGCGACATACAATCGAATTTTTTACTTATTTTTTGACACTTCCAGATAAAACATAACGGAATTTTAAAGACATGGTCTAGTAATAAATATCTAGGTCTGCAGTGTTTCTGTAAAATTTTATAGTTCAAAAGTTATACAGCATTCAAATTTTTCATACAAATGGTTAAAAAAAAATCTAGTTATTTAAAATATAAAATAAAAATAAGATTTTGGAAAACCACAGATATAGATATTCGACTTGGGATTATGACTAAGAAATTTCACAGTGATTGATCAGTAAATGTCAAAAACAAATGGGAAATTCGTTTGTATGAAGCCCGCTGCGAGGCGCCGCGAAGTGTATCCTCTTAACCCGGCGTGAATGAGCCGTAAATGTACGCCATAGCCGAGAAGTTTTTAAACGCAGATTTTATTGTTGTCATGCGAGTCTTATCGTTGCAGTAGCTGGAGTTAAGGGTGTGAGTGACTGCACTCCACTACTGTATTCAAAAAAAAAAACAGAAAAATAAAACATTGTTGTTCAAAATGTGAGAATCAATATGTATGGAATATGCGATTTTTACGTGCGTAGATTGTGCAGATCCATAGGTACACCTTCTTTGGTGCTATGTTACGTGATCACATAAGACGTTTCAGTTCCTTTTTTAGTAAAAATAATTAGAATATACTATTGTTATATTGATTTACCAAACAAGTTGAAATTTTGTTAGATTTTCCTGCAAAAAGAATTTATACTATCTAAATTCGTATTTTTTAAAAGAAAATTTAGATACTTTGTTATTTCAAATAAAAATTCCGCTTTTTGTAGAATGCTTGTTTTTCTTTTACTGATCTTGATGAATAGATACTATATAATTAATATATCTCTAGTGAAAAATGGTACGGCAATTTTTGTTTTACTTTAAGTATTTATTTTTAAAGTGAATATATAAGCAAATATTCTGTGAATATTTAAAGCGTCTACCTGTTGCCGTTAAAAATATAGAGCAAAAACGAGCAAAAAAAATCATGGTTGTTGTATGGGAGCCCCCTTAAATATTTATTTATTCTGTTTTTTTAGTATTTGTTATAGCGGCAACAGAAATACATCTTCTGTGAAATTTTCAACTGTCTAACTATCACGGTTCATGAGATACAGCCTATAGTGACAGACGGACGGACGGACAGCGGAGTCTTAGTAATAGGGCCCGTTTTAAACCCTTTAAGTACGGAACCCTAAAAACACACAAACAAGGAACTTGTGAAATTACTGCATTTTATATTTACATGTCGGTGTGAAGACACAATTCGTGCGTAAATGCATAAAAGTAAATAAAGATTACTATTCTTATAATTTTTTGACAGGTACTTACGTACGATATGACGTAAAAATAAACAAATATCATTAACAATAGATTTATGAAACAATTTTAGCAAAATGGGTTCACTTATAACGTGTACGTTTACACTGATGCGTAATATTAGCATTACGTTCTGACACCTGGCATGATCAAATGGTAGAATGTGACATGATGACGTCACTGCGATAGCAAAGTTAGTTTTTTTTTTTATTTTATTAAAATAGGCTTTAAAATACTTGTTAGATGATTTTGATGAGTTGTCAAGAAATTAATGGAAGATGAACTTGCACACTGAGGTCGTGAGGACGCGAGGGTTCCACTCATTTTATCACCAACAAAAACAATTAAATCTACTTTACAGATTATATTATTTTGTATTCAGATATTGCTTTACTTTCCAAATTAATATAGATAGGTGTTTATACCTAAGGAAAAACATTTTCACAAAGATGATATAATTGAAATTAATAACGCCATCATGAATAGGTTTATTGATATTAGCTACTCAACAACAGATGGCACCACAATATAAGCAACTTCATCAAGAGTTCAAGACAAAGACACACGACACGCGTGTTTACATTCTTTAATGGCATTTGTAAATTTTCTTTATTCGTATAGTACAACTCGTACTCGACTAGTTTTTTGTCAAGCCATCGACAAAATATACCACTTCACCTAATTTGATCCTTGTCAATGCCAAGCCGTATTACAGAGTCGGCGCACGTATTTATTTACTCTCCGTGCTGAGTAGTGCCAACGCTTTTAAGACATGATAACACGGCCTTTTTCCGGTCGACACAATTCTTTTTTATTATCTTCACTTCAGAATTCGTATGTACCTGATGATTTTTATGCAGGGAACAGGTACCTATCCTCATGTTGCTTACTACTGTCATACTTACTACTGTTGATTTTCTGGATATCATCGAATTCTCGACAAAGCTAACAATTAAAAAAACCATTAAAAACGTGATTGATTGGTAACAGGTGTGCACCCGGGAAGATTCTTGTCACGTATTTTATTTACCCTTAGGCTTGTTTCCGATGTAAGTATGTAAGTTAAATAGTGTGCATATGTTGCCGAACAAGATGTTTGTGGGAGCTGGGCTCATTCGTGATGTAAAACGTCTGTCAATGTGTGTAGGTATGCATATGGGTGTGTTTTCATGTTTGTGTAATGCGCCCTCTCGTATTTGGAGCCGCTATGACGCCGGGCGGCCGATGGTGGATTGCAGCAGGTTATTAATACTACATTTATTATATTAATTTACTTTACTACTAAGCTTATTTTATTTATTATTAATTCTTGACGTATACGTGTTTGCGTTATATGTATATTTGTGTGAATTTATGTATTTATACATGAACCAACTTCTGCCAGCGACTCCGCCTGCGCTAAATTCGGTTATCGCCGTAGGATTTCTACGACCACTCATGAATTATAGTAAGAAAGTTTGCCAAAGCAATGTATACCTATAGCATAAAGCCATAGCTATAGTTTATCCAAGTGGGATTCGGTTATTGCTGCAGGAACTTTTGCCTGTCTACGTCCTTCTCCGTCTCTTTAACTATCCCTGTGCGAAATTTTAGCTGAATTGGATGTTTCGTTGCGACATGAAGGACAAACAAACAAACTCACTTTCGTATTTATAATATAAGGTATCGATAAGAATTTAAGTGTGTATATTTGTATGTATATATATGTATGTAATAATAATAATAATAATCCTACTAGTACTATTAAAAATCGTAGTACTAAATTCCTTCACACGATTGACGATACATAACGCTGGACATGGTGCGCCCCTATGCTACTTACATAAAAAAAAAACTTGTTAAAAATAACACAACTTTATATTTAATAGCTTAACTAACTTATATATCTTATTAAGTGTTTCAATATAGTAATTGTATACTTGTTAGGTGTTTAACAAAGTATTATATTATTATTTCAAATAGTTGAGTTTCGAAAAAATAGTATTGGATTCTATTTTGAAAACACGAGGCTAATGACCATTTTTTTAATATCAGACGTAATATGATGATAATATCTGCCTTTTTTTGACATAGAAATAACCCCCAAAGCTTTCACCGTTACTGCCCACCTAGTCGGGATGTCGTACATTTTTAGCTGTAAAACGAGGGTACCATTGTACAGCCGAGGTATCTTGTGGTTGTTGAGATAAAGCCATTATGGTACAAATTACTTAAAAAATATGTTACAAGTACATTTCATTGTAATGTATACTAACTTATAGTATAAATTACTCAACAAGAAAGTTACAAGTACAACTCATTGTAATGTATATGTCGCAGCTATCTGGTTAAATTAGGCAGCTAATTAGACGCCTAGATCGTTAAGTATGAATACGAAATTTTTACAAATTTACAGACTATTATATGAAACTTTACTGGAACGCTCCGCTCGCACCGTATCTACATTGAAACAAGAAAAACTGAACCTTACGTTACTGAACTGAATCATACGTACATGACTTGTACTGTGCGATTTCTGTTTCTTTTCCATATTTGACGATTTGCGTAGAAGTCTAATTAACTGGCTTATTTAACCAGACGGCTGCGACATATATACGACATTGTGTATTTATTTTTGGTTCCTATTATAGAATTAACCCTTCGGACACTTACATTATTAATAATGTAAGCATCTTGCAAAAAGTAAGTAATATACATCTTAGAGAAAAAGTTGAAGTAAAAGTCTTAATAAAGATTTCTAATCACTTTAAAATACAAAACCATAGTGTGATAATTTTTAGAACAACGCCATCTAGTGCTCTTTTCGTAATCTATACGAAGTCAACTAGTGATGCCACTAATATTTTTAATTTCCTCTTCGTATTTGTACGATGATTGGTTCTTTTATTTTAAAACGAATTTCTCACTTATTTCGACACTCACTAATCAAACACCATGAAATTTTAAAGTCGACTTCTAGGAATAAAATACCTATGTAAAAAATATAGAAAACTGACACAAAATGGGAACAACTGAACTGATTTTCATATTTTTTCACTGTTTGAAAGCAACTATATCTACATATATAACCCTAAGCTATGTTTTATTTTAAAAAGTTAGGGTTCGTAGAAAATAACTGTAATCAAGTCGTGGCAAAGTTACTGTACTGTACAACCTCATCAGGGCCGGATTAAGAGGTCTGGAGGGCTCGGGGCAACAATCGAGTGGAGGCCCCCTAGACCTAAATTATTTTCCAAATAAAATGAACAATTTTTTTAGTCGAGTTTATTAATAAATAATTTATTGTGATACCAAATACAATCATTTTAGTATTTAACAAACATATATAAATAAAATCGGAAACAAGAATGGTCTGAAATAAAATTTTAGCGTAAACGAACGTAGGTAAAGGTAAAACAGCGAAAAAAAATATCAAAGGAAAAGATGTTTACTAGTGTTTACTAGTCGGAATTTGAAAGTGTCTATTGTGGGGCCCCCCCGTTTGTGGAGGCCCCGGGGTTTTGGCCACGGTTGCCCTCCCCTAAATGAGCCCTTGAGCCTCATACATCTCCACTGCGAGGGCACAGTCTTCTCTCACTGCGAAGGTTATTTGGGCCATAGCTAACACGCGGGCCCAGTGTGGATTGTCGACTTCCTATACGACTTTTAAAGTAGGAAGGTTTCCTTATATTAAGTAATTAGGTGTTTTCCTTCATCTAAACCCCCAAGGGAGTTTACGTGTGTATAAACAATGTATTTGGACTGGATGGACTCAATGGGGGTTAACCACGGTATGGTAAGTACCATAGCACTATGTGTAACTCGTGGGCGTTAAAAGTTCATATCTTTTTCCAAAATAAGTAAATAAAAAGTGACGTGTTTCAGCAGTTTCGGAAAATTAACTCCTAAGGTGTTTAAATGGGAGAAGGAAGTTTATACATATAACTGCCTTATACCACAGGAAAAGTGAAATCGCGCTAGTGTGTAATATTTTGTTGCACTTTTTAAATAACGCTGATTTATTAAAATTCTTTATTTTGTTTTTTATGACTTAAATATATTAACAAAACAAATCATTCAAAATCGTACGTTAACCGTTCGTTTTTCAAAACCAATCATTTTATTACACGCGAGTAGCCTAATTACATTAGGAGAACTTTTATAATAATAAAAATTAACACATTTACCCAAATTCTTGTAAGAAGCAATAATGTTGTTTTTCTTTATTCTCTTATATTATATTAGGTATTATATGAGATTTGAAGTATCTTAAAAATTTAAGGTTGCATTTTTTTAATTTTTTTAAATTTAAGGTTGCTTCTTTAATTTTTTAAAATTTAAGTTTGCTTTTTTAATTTTGTACGACTTCTGAATACGGAATACGGTAGTGATGTCATTTGCGAAGTTCATTTCAAACAATTATATCCATACTAATATAATAAATGCAATAGTAACTGTCTGTATGTCTGTTTCCTTTTTACGCTTAAACCGCTACACCGTTTACGATGAAATTTGGCATATAGATAGTTTGATACCCGAGAAAGTACTTAGGCTACTAAAAAAAGTCACGTGTAAGTCGGCTTTTTCTATAGTTCAGGAGTTGCCTTTAAAATCCTATACCGATAACCAAATTTAGGGTGGGAGGAACCGCGGGCAAATTTGGCAGGAAGAAAGAAAGTCAAAGTCCCGGGAAAGTACAGGATTCTTGAAAACGTCAAGTTTGTGTCGGGTTTAATTAATGAGGAGTTGCTGTTGAAATTCTAAACCGATAATGGGATTAAGGGCAGGTGGAACCGCGGAAAAAAGCTAATTAAATAAATATGTATTCTAAAGGAAAGCAATGACGTCCGTCCTTCTCCTCTTTTTGTCATCTTTATTTTGTCGAATCCTTGTTTTTAGCGTGCCGTACCCAAAGGGTAATTAGCGGAATCCTATTACTAAGACTCCGCTGTCCGTCCGTCTGTACGTCTGTCACCAGGCTGTATCTCATGAACCGTGATAGTCAGACAGTTAAAATTTTCACAGAAGATGTATTTCTGTTGCCGCTATAACAACAAATACTAAAAAACAGAATAAGATAAATGTTTAAGGGGGCTCCCATACAACAAACGTAATTTTTTTTTTTTATTGGTAACGGCAAAAGTTACAAGCTTAAAATATTCACAGAATATTTAGTTATATAATCACTTAAAAAAATAATTAAAAACAAATATTTAAAGGGGCCTCCCATACAACGTGATTTTTTGCCGTTTTATAGTTAATGGTACAGAACCATTCGTGCGCGAGTCCGACTCGCACTTGGCCGATTTTTTATTTTATTTTCCGTCTCTTGATTCTTTCCTCATTTGAATATTGTTTAAATTAAATTATTTAATTACAATGTCTTCGAATCATTGCTTTTCTTCTTTATGAAGTCACAGTTAACACAAAATTACTTCAAATTTGCGTATTTACTTGGTGATTTGTTTGTTCTACAACACTAAATAATATAAATATTTTATTTTATAATAATAACAATTATATGATAAATAAAAAAAATCATAAGAATAAAAAACCAAAACAAAACTAACCAGAACAAAAATAATGATAATTATAAGTCCCTTCATTTTACCGGAACAGTCGCTTTAACCAGACGAATTTCTTGTTCCGTTTGAATTGCCACAGCCGATACAGGCGGGCTGCGCGCGCGCACATCGAACTAACATTACTGCTAGATCGGGCGCAGAGCGAGTAGGGTGGCCACGACCCACACACGTATGAGGATAATCGATGACTCGATTACTAATTCAACCAAAATGGCACTTTAACTAAAAATCCTTCATGAAAGGACATAGATTTACTCTTACGAGGATGAATTTAAATTACTTGACTTTTTATTTTAAATTATATTTTAAAAATAACTAATTCATGTACAGAAGGTGTTAAACGTGTTATTTTTTTTCTGTAATGTGAAATAAATAACTGTCTATTGTCTATAAACATAATATACTGGCTATTATAATATAAGGCATACTCAAAAGAAATTTAAAAAATGTTCCAAAATATATTTTTTAAATAAGTAAGGCATTCGTCACATATCCGATTTAAACTTATTTCTTTATTATTTTTATATAAAAAATGTACCTATAAAGTAAATTTTCGAGGTAAATGTTTTCACATAATCGCTGTACAAGAAATAAAAATTTGATGTAATAGTCAAGATAAAGCTGAATTCAGCAGTTTTTCATTTGCCTCAATATATTAGCTGATTTAATAATTTAAGTTATAAGTTACCAAAGAAGTATTACATAAAACAATTAAAAAGGTTAAAAATACATATATTTACACATTGATAGACTTGTGTATTAAATTAACACAAACAACTGATAAATTGCAACATAAATATTGAAAATATGAAATCATCCTTCGCTGTGTGATAAAGGTTGCTCCACATTAACTTTTTTTATCTAAACATCTGAAGACAAATTAAGGTGACTGCTTTTTAATCAGATTATTAGCAGGGTAAGTCGGCAATGGTAGGTTGGATTTGCTACTAGTCCTGTGAAGCTAGGGCCGTTGGAGCAAACCAGTGACATAGCCATATAAGACATGTCTGCATGAAAGTAATTTATAAATCACTGTGTAAGGTAGAGTTGCCGATAAAATGTAGTAAAAAACACTATTGAAAGAAAGCTGAATACTGGGTATGGTGTTGTGAATTATATAAGTCTAACAGAACTTTGACCCAAAGCTAATTTGCTAATTTAAATCTTTTTTACCAACGTCTTCACAATACTTTTCAAGATAAATATTATCCAAGTTTATCAGTAAGAAAATCAAAGGAATTTGAATACATGTGGAACTCTGTTGTATTATGAAATCAAAATTAAATGTTTTGTAGGTCTGTTTAATTACGCCTAGTACAAGAGTTGACGCTGAATTTATTATTTTTTTGATTTTTATTGATTAAATGTGTCTTAAACACACACCTCCTTAACCTTAGCATCAATTATTTCTGGGAGACTATCGATACAATATGATTTGGAACTAGATTTCACTATAAAACCTGTGCAAGACTTCTCTTAATTGAAAAAACTTACAGCTATGACTGTGAAGAAACCAATTAACTAGTCCATTGAAATGTTACATGAGCTTTGCATTTGTTAGAGGACGCAATTTTATTTTTGGGACATGTTTTTTCAATAGAAAAGGGGGTCAATAGAAGCTTAACCTCAAGTTTGAGAGGTCGCCAACCTTATTTTGCCGTATCTTGGAAAAAGGGGTGAAAACACATTTTTCGTGATATCTCGGAAACTATGTGTCTTACAAAAAATTCGTAAAGACATAATTTGTAGCAAATTGTTTTGCCTACAAATATGTTTAAATAACTGTTTAGTAAAGATTTATTAAGTTGGATCGCGGCGCGTGACAAGGTTAATAGGATTGTCGCTACTCTGGGTGGATCGGCATCTCAGTCAGTCACATATAATCCTTTGACAGGTCGCGGCGTATGTACATTGTTTTGATTGTATTAATTTTATACAGTGAATAAGTACGTCACACAGAGAAACACAATACAGACATTCACATACACACTACATACAATCGTACTCAAAAAACGTTATCACAAAAACATCTGACGCCAAAATTTGGGTAAGTCCATGCAATTTTATTAAGGCCTGCGTTGGCCCAGTTTTTACGATACAGTTTTTTGGTAGCTTAGAGCCTGGTTCGGACCAGATGGAGGTATTTGGATCGTATTACAAATTATTTTAATTTCATTCATAGTAAATTACATATTACAATTCGTAACGTTGGGTTACGTCGTCTAGGCATAATTTATCGGTCTTATCGCATTGCTCGTCGGAGATTCGCAGTGTAGCTAATTAGGTTCTTACCCACCTTTTTGTTATTGCGGTTAAAAATAGATCGGAATAAATAGGTTTTTAATATTGCTGTTTATGACGGATTGTAAGTTAACGTATTTATTTGTGTAATTGTGTAGTCAGGGTTTTGTACATTGTAGTTGGGTTTTTTTGGGGTTTATATAGTAACTTGGTAGCTGTAACAAACTGTGTATATAACAAACACAGTCGTTTGTTTGTGTGTCTGATTTAGTTTTTAGACTGTTTTTTTTTGCGTGGGAATTTAATTATATAACATGACGTCATCAATTAAGAAGTACAAGGCGGTTTTAACCAATCTGATACGATGGTTTTCAAGTGCTTTAGGGATCGTTAAGCGGGAGGATCGGATGTTTGCATTAAAGCAAAGAGCGGGACAGTTACCGACAAGAGTCAGCGAGCTGGGTAAGGCATACCAGGGTCTCTTATCGTCAACGGATGACGAAACTATCCTAAAGGCGGCAAATTCTGACTATGACTTTTGTATGTCAGTAGTGGACGAGGTTAACGAGGCTGTGTCGAAATTAGAGACTGGCCCGCAGCTGGCAAGTAGGAAGGTTTCGGAACAAAAATGTAACGAACGGTTAACAACTTTGGATATTCCTCATTTTAGCGGATCATTGGATGAGTGGACTAATTTTATCACACTTTTTGATAGCATTGTGCACCGACGGACTGACTTATCTGACTCACAAAAATTAAGTTACCTTTTAACGTCTATCAGGGATGAGCCCCTCTGTTTGATAAAACATTTGGACATCACTGATGTCAATTATAATATAGCCAGGGAGTAATTAGTAAAGCGGTACCAAAATAACCGTCGCATGTAGCTGCCATTTTAGTTATTCCACAACTGTCTTCGGTAAACCAGCTGCGGTCGGACCTGCTTAACCCTATTTTGGTAGCGACGAATGCGTTAAGAGGCACTGTAACAGAGTGGTCATTTTTATTGCTACACATTGTTTTAAACAAATTGCCCAATGAAGTCAGGGCTCGTTCCGAACAGTTGCACGGAGGTGACTCGGCGTCACACATACCTACTTTTGACACTTTAGTGTCGTTTTTGGAGGACCAGAGTAGGAAGCTGGAGAATTTACCCGCCGAGCCACTATCGGGACCGTCACGATTTTTGGCCCCGTCTGGACCCCGTCAACAACCTCGTCCCGGGACATCGCGAGGTACCGAGTCGTTTCGGCCCCCCAGAATTTTGACAATTGAACAGACTGAACGGTGTGGGATGTGTTATGAACCGGGACACACCATCCTGGATTGCCACCAGTTCAGAAAATCTGGGGTGGCCCGAAAACGGTTTTTGACCCGTAGGCTAGGCCTGTGCTACTATTGTTTGGGGGAGCACCTAGCCAAAGACTGTCGACAGCCGCAACCTTGTCTAAAGTGTGGTGGGGATCACAACTCCGATTAATTTATGCCCATCCGAGAGGATAATTCTCGGATGGCATATAGAGGTGTGTCTACGGCTCGCACGGGCGGGGGTTTGTTGTCGCTGAATCGAACCCAATCGCCCCCGTCCCCAGTGCGACATTGACCTTCCCCGCCCCGCTCACCGCGGGTGATCCCACGTGATGGTCGTCGGTCACCACCCACACGTGCCCTTTCCGCTCAGATAGGTATTGCGGAACGGGCACATTACGCGGAGTATGAGCCTCTGCCCCTCCCTATCTCGGAGCGTCCTCGCGTTAGTCGCGAGTTGAGGGCGGGATCGGGTGGTTATCGTGCGCCACCGACGGCACGCGCGTCTCGGCAGCCACTTATGCCCGCGTGGGACCCGTATGCTTATACGGGTTCAAGCGTGGGGTATTATGAGCCACAGGAGCCCCAGGGCCAAAAACGGCGCTCGGGTCGGGCCAACGCCCGTTGACTCGTGGCAGCCGCTTCACCTGTCTCTCCACCACCTGTCACAACAGGTGCCCACCGCGCAGGTTCTTGTTCATTCTCCACGCGGACCTGGTGTGGTTATGCGCGCCATTTTGGACTCAGGCGCTCAGGGGTGTCTTATGTCGCTGTGGCTGGTGAAGCGTCTCCGCTTACGGGTAAGTTCGCGGAGTCATGGGATTTCTGGAGTAGGGGGTCTACGGGTGGACAACGTTGTGGGAACAGTCTCGTTTTCCTTTTCCTCCTTGCTCCAGCCTAGTATGCGGTATCAACTAGGAGCTGTTGTCCTGAGGGATATTTTAGGTCATCACCCTCAGGTGCCCCTGCCGACGGACGTGCTGGATTTCTCGTCCGGCCTACAGTTGGCCGATGAAAGGTTCCACCTACCTGGTCCTGTGGAACTTCTGCTTGGCGCTGATGTCCTTGGATTGCTCGGACTGGACAAGGCCATGTTACTTCAGCCAGGTGGGTTGGTCACTGTTCCGATCTCGGATCTGTTATAATGGGCGCAGCACATTCTCTCGCCGCTCAGGCGTCTACGGATTCGTCGGTGCAAGTGGGACTCTCGCTCGCTGACTCCCTTCAGCGATTTTACGCTAACTCCAGCCATTTCTTGATCGGTAGTCCTTTAACCTCCTTGCCTGAATACCCCTTCATCGATGTGTCAGTTAATAGGTTATCGCGCTTTTAGTTGCTTCAACAAATTACGCAATTGTTCCACCGTCGGTGGTCTTCGGAATATTTACATTTGTTACAGCAACGGGTTCGGTGGACGGATAAAACCAACCCCCCGCGCGTCGGAGACCTTGTCCTATTAAAAGACTCAAATTTACCGCCCTTGCAATGGCGTTTAGGTCGCATCCTGCAATTATTCCCTGGTTTGGCCCGTATCCCGCGGGTCGCAGAGGGGATTCAGTGCTGAAGCATGCCGTCGCGACGCTTTCTCGATTGCCAGTAGATTGAAGCTCTGGCTCGGTTTATCCTCATCCAGACACGTTCTGGCTGGAGCGGGGGTTTGTTTAGAAAAGATTTATTAAGTTGGACTGCGGCGCGTGACAAGGTTAATAGGATTATCGCTACTCTGGGTGAACCGGCATCTCAGTCAGTCACATATAATCCTTTGACAGGTCACGGCGTATGTACTTTTTTTTGTATTAATTTTATACAGTGAATAAGTACGTCACACAGAGAAACACAATACAGACATTCACATACACACTACATACAATCGTACTCAAAAAATGTTATCACAAAAACATCTGACGCTAAAATTTGGGTAAGTCCATGCAATTTTATTAAGGCCTACGTTGGCCCAGTTTTAACGATCCAATAACTTTTTACCCTACATTAAAAATTAAAGAAGTTATAAGCAAAAAGTGAGAAATTTTTTATAAAAATTTTCTTTTTCGCTCTATAACTTTTTTTTATTTATACATTTTACAAAAAAAATACCTCAGTATTGAATAAAATTAAAAAAAATTACAGAGAAAAATTTTCCTCAAAAGATCATCTACAAGATTGGTCTGAGGTATTTCTTTTGTAAAATGTATAAAAAGAAAGTTATAAAGCAAAAAAAAAAAATTTTAAAAAAAAAATTCTCACTTTTATGCTTATAACTTCTTTGCTTTTTAATGTAGGGCAAAAAGTTATTTAAACATATTTGTAGGCAAAACAATTTGCTACAAATTATGTCTTTACAAATTTTTTGTAAGACACATAATTTCCGAGATATCGCGAAAAAAGTGTTTTCACCCCTTTTTCCAAGATGACGGCAAGATGACAAGGGTGGCGAGGTAAAGCTACTATTGACCCCCCACACGTGTCCCAAAAATAAAATTGCGTCCTCTAACAAATGCAATACTCGGTCCTTCAATTGTAACATTTCAATGGACTAAACAGTGAATTTCTCCAAATGGAATACTTACCACGATTTTATGATAGAACGAGTCCTATGTTGTGTAATAGAATAATATGAATTATTCTTATTACTTATAAGTCAAAGTCAATAGTCAATTATTTTTTTTTGTTTTAATTAGAATTTTACAAACACTTTTAAATCATCATTATGAAATACTATTTTTGTGTATGATGCACCAACAGCTTATTGTTACTTTTGGTACTTACTTTGTGAACGTCACTTTTCTTGCTGAAACTATTGATATTTTGATGTACATATAAAAGATTTCCATATATGTACTGCGACGCAAAAGTTAAAATATTTACTTACCTAAACCCATCCCAGAGATATCCTAAATCCTAATTTGTAAATAGCACGAATTGCCCGTTTTTGCAACACAAATATTGTATTTACATCAGCAGCGCTACCCCACAATGAGATACCTAATGTCATTAAACTATGAAAATAACTAAAATATACTATTTTTGCAGTGTCGACATCCGTCTATTGTCTTATTTCTATTTTTAATTAATAACTTCAGTTAAGTTCTTTTTATCTTTTTTATATTTGCTTCTATGTTTTTTCTTACTTACTACCTATTATACACAACGCAAAACAAAGCTATATACATGCCTATGCAACGTAATACATATTACCATAACATCACTCTCATTATTTTCCCTACTCTATACTACATGTCACCTGACGGTTCACTACGCTGTGCCCTAACTATTAGAGAACAGAAAAAACTAGGATTGTTATATGTTATGCAATATGTTTCAAAATACTAGCCAATTTTATGACAATATCGTAAAATTAAATATTCAACATGTAAATAAAGCACCTATTAATTTACAAAACATTTGATCAAGTCAACCACTCCCAAAAAGCACCTGCTTTTTTACTTCAATGTCACCCGATTTTGGAGAAAACATTGCTCAGTTATAAAACAGCATTCTGTAACGTCTACTACTTGCCATTTATTACAACTTACCACATTAATGACTACTTATTTTAATAAAATTCTTTAAAAACTGAGCTACTTATATTTTTAGAGAATATTTTATGTACATTTCTGCTTAGAGAAACGTGGCATAATCGGTAGCTTACCCATAAGGCATCGTGACAAACTCCAATAACCACACAATCGTTCACTAACTGCAAATTTCCTATTGATGCTGTGAATAATTTAAACCGTTGTTTTTGCTAACAATAGTCCTAAGCTAGCTTTAAATGTTGTTACGAATAATGTAAATGCTACTAACTACTAATATAAAACCATTTAACTCATACGACATCCCATCATTATCAAATTCCTTAATTTTTAACCAGTTATCAACTCTGAAGTTGAAAATATATCATCAACTTCGAAATTATTAATTGTTTTTTGTTGGACAACATCTCTCCTGTCCTGCTTAAGCCTTGAAGACAAACACTTGTCTCGGTTCTTACTCATGTACCTGTAACTTGTGCATCTTAAATGTTTTTCCTGGAATATTCCAATTCCCAAATTATGCTAGTTTACAATAGTAGGGAATAGACACGACGGCAATAATAGGATATATGCATATAATTTTTCTATATTGTTAATTAATTTCCAACATTGCTAAATAGCGATAAAAACAAATGGCTAAGGATAATCGCAATATTTGTTACTTATAATGAACATATCTAATTTATTTAAACAGTTGAAACGACCCTATTGTGGCGTTCTTTTTGTGAACATTACAACTTTAACAGTTGAACTAAAACTGTATAATTTAAAAATTGTTACTAAATAAACCATAGTAAGACCCCAAAACCTAGTGTATAAGTACTGTATCTACTAAGTGTAGGAAAAGAGAACTATAAGGAATGCACATGGTAATATGTTTGCTGTCGCTAACTTTGAACAATCGAACTGACTGTTTCGCCATTTTGAGGTCCGCAAAGTTTCTAAATTATTCCAACAAAACTTAAATATCTCGAAAAATACAAGTTCGATCTCGAAAATACAAAGTGTGGTATGAATTTTAGCACTATATCTCCAATAACACTAACTTCGAGCAGAGGCGGCTCGTGACAATTTTAATGAGTGTTCACCATAAAAACAAAAGTGTAATTGCTTAAATGCTAACCTTTTATTATTCTATTTATAACTAAAATCCATTCGCATACTTATTTGGATTTACAAACGCGCGTCGTGTTACATATTTTCGTGTTACATTTTTGTGACCCTTTGTCTTTATTTCAAGCTGAATTACTAAAATATTTTCGCACTGTTTAATCACATCACAATAATCACATTTGATTTTGCTATAGTTACTTATCAGACAATAAACAAACAGTTTATGCAGGTATGTACTTATTTAATTTGTTAATATGCGCGCACGAATAAAACATTTGTTATGATAAGAGCGGCAACAGCGCGAAGGCGGGGTCAATTTGGCAACAGTAATTTCTTACATAGCCCAGGAGCGGCGCTCCACATTTTGCATACAAAATCTTCTGTTTCACGTCTGAGACTGTGTCGAAATTTCTCTTTCACACTCTTTGAATGTAGCTCTTTACTGAAGTCTCTGTATTGAAATTCGTTTGATAGGAGCGCAATTGCTAGCACTCCCCTTAGTGACACAGTCTCCTTAGTGCAATTCCATACTAAATCTTGAATTAGCTGTGTGTCTACAGAATGTTTTTAGTGAATTTTTATTTTAACATAAAGAGTAATCGAAGAATAATAATAATTTATTTTAAGTAAAATCTAAAACATATTAATTTTTAAGTACATAATGATTTTTGGCAGTGCATCTAAAAAAGATCATGTGGGGAATAAAACGCTACTGCAACCTCATGCAGAAAAATAGCCCTGCCGACTGGTCTTTAAACTGCAATAAAAACGCATTTTTCGCAGACACAACAACTTATTTTCTTGTGCTCTGTACGTGACATGTTTTTTTAAATCTTGTCCACATCAATAGATTGTCCTATTGTAACATATAAGCTGGCCACCCCGAAGGACGCGACCTCAGCGTCGCATCACTGATCTGTGGCTCGTGCTTCGACCGACAATTAGCCACACCTGGCGGGCTCTTTGTTCACTCATTGAGAAAACGCCGCGAAATATCTCAATGACTTATAGTGTCTTTAGGGAGATTATTGTGAAAAGTCTCGAGTACTCGGGTGTTGCTTTCTCGGGAGAAAACGTATGGAAGTTCATAAACCACACTTCGTCCGATCTTTTCTCATAAACTACAACTATGGGGCTCTTCAAGAAAGAAGTAATAAGATTTTTGAAGGGTCGGCAACGCGTTAATCATGCCCCAGATGGAAGTGTCCAAAAGCTGCAGTGATCAGGCGGACTGTAAGCTTGTTTGCCACCGTAGTAGCATAAAAAAAAGTCTAGATTGCCTTATTAACCCTATAGAGTAAACATCTAAAAGTATCAGTGAGTTGTGTAGTTTAAAAGTTATTCACCCTGGGAAGGGTCAGTTGGTTCACCAAGGGATTTGAGTTAAAGAAAAGTATAAATGCATCTTGAATATTTTAATATATTTATCTAAAAACTTAAAACAATCATCACTGAACATAAAAATACCTATACAATTTATTTATTTTGAAGTAATATAATCTTTTTCTCCTTAACTAAAAACTAATAGATTTTGAATCAACTGTCATATAATATAAGCCTTATTTTGCGATTTCTTGTATGTTACTAACTAGTTAGCTGAGGCGAACCTTCTAAATAACGGTAGATTTTTTTTGAATGATACAAGCAAAGTATGGTGCAGTAGCTCCTTTGGTGCAGTTGCTCCTTTGGTGCAATTGACCCTTAGAATTAAAAAAACTCAAAAGTAGAACTAAAACAACTAAACAAAAATAATGGTGAGTGTAACCATAAAATTTAATTTTGCTGAGCTCAAAGTTGACATTAATAATTAAAGAAAAAAAATCTACTTCATGGGTACGCTCAATAACGTAATTTAATCATTAATTTGAAGAAACATTTTTTTCACATTTCACGTTACTTATTCGATTAATTGTGACATATATACATTGCTTCTTGGTACAGTAGAAGATCTTTAGAAGATCGGTATGTTTTTCTTATTCCATTTCTTGACATCTAAAAAAACATAATTTCATTATAAATAATTACTAACAATTGGAAATGGATCAATTGAACCACGGGGTCAATTAAACCGATGCAACTTTTCCCAGCTATTTTTGCTTTAATTGCCCCTGAATAGGCATTTGATTAAACCCCAAATTTTCAACTATTTTTACAAAAACTCTTCAAATTATGCAATAATCTAAACCAACACTCAAAACCAAAACAAAAAGTACTATTGTCAACTAAATTATTTTTAAATAAAGCTAATGTAAAATAAAGTCCTTGCACTTATCGACGTCCGCTTCGCACCCGTTACGTCCAATATGTTCAACTTTCTGTTCAACCAGTTGAACATGTGACGATACCATATTTATGCCTTAACATTTTCGTAATACAATGTGTTTATTCAAGTTTTAACGCGATGATTTTCATTAGTAAACAATTCTCAATGGACGTACTACCAATAGCAAAATGCATCTTTAAATTAGAATGGCGCGTTCAAATATTCAAATTCAGTAATTTTATACATTATTTTATGAAAGGTTTAAAGCTAACAAAATATAAGTACAAATTACTAAAATGTAAAATATTAAGTTATGAACTTACGAATCGTAGACATCAACACGGAATTATTTGTAAGTGTAGGTAGTAATCTAACTTCCGATTTATGAATTCGAACTCTAGACAAAATAAAGTTGCGTAAAATTTTGAACCTGTGGCGCGAGAATGAATGGTTTAAAGCTAACTATGATTGGGTATTTGTTTGGAACTAAAGTGATTAGAGAGAATATTTTAAAGCAAGCGTTGATTGGTTTGTTCGAACGTACTGTGATTGGTGGTAGTTTTAAGAGCGCTGATTGGGAGTTTTATAATGTTGAATATAACCGCGAAAGTTTAATTTACTTAGAATTTTTTTAATATTGAACGCCCGCGAGACTTACCTGAGTCAGTCGTTTAACAACCATTAGGATAGCCTCGTACAATAAAAAAATTAGTGTCGGACAACCGTCCGGAATCGTGACAACTTGTGCCTTTCACTTTTTATGTCTGTCTCTCTCGCTCTTAGGCGGGCTAACCATGCCGCGTGCCTCTCACTCGCTCTCATTGTGAGCGCATAACGTGAGCGGAGCGTAACGCAGTTTCTTGAAGTGTCACCCGGCAAACCAATTTATAAGACGTTGTCACGTCAAAATGATTAAAGGTAGTTGTCTTGGTTTGCACGTATTCCGTATAATGGTATGACTTGTTAGTTATTAAAAATTACCCGGGGTTTGTTAGAACTTTACGAACATTTAGAACATAATATTCTATTAGGATCCTATTAATTTAGGGTAATAAGGCCGTTTATCTAGACCGTTCATATTAATCTAGGACTCTATAATAGTACCCCAACCAACATAACTAGAATTATACTTAAAAGATATTCTTTTCTTTGTTAAAATTAATTAAGGCCGGACATCCGTCCGGAATAAAAAATATGATGGAGGGGATTGAAATGTGGGGTGAAAAAGTTATTAGAGAGGGGTTAGTGGTGATAAGAGTGCGTGGTCCTATACATATAGAACATTCAATTGCCGTAGTTTAAATTATCGAAACTATTAGTAGGAAGGTATATATTAACGGACCTTAATTCTAGGACATTTTCAACTAGGTAAAGATAAATCTTCTATAAAAGTAGAAGTGGGAACAAAGATTGTACCAGCCATAATAATTATATAGCCCACTATAGAGCTAGGTCTGCCAAGAGATACAGTAATTACTATGTATAATCCATGTCCATCCTTAGCGGCATTAGTAAGGTTTTACTATTTTGGCTGGTTAGCTAGTGTAGGTGAGCGTTGATGTTCATCGTAAGGGGGCGCCCCTTAAACCTACTTTCAGGTCGCAAGTCCTGAACGCTAGCTACCTGGTTCCCACACTACAAATCGAATGGATTTAGCATTCGTATGGATTTTACTTTCAAATGTGGAAGTAGCATCAATTAGGGTTCCTTTGTGTAGGGATGACGGAAAATCATATAACTCATTAGTACTTGTGTCCCTATAGTTCTAATATTCGCGTATTTGCTTTGTTTAGGTGGTTTTGTACCGACTATTATTTATGATCATAGATTTAGCTATATTTATTTCTTGATTATTTTCTTTCACGCTTATTAGTATGCTATTGTTTGCTATATTACTCTGACGCACCTCTAAAACAACTGGGTTACTACTTATTTAACACAACGGGTTTTGGGTCCTACCACTTTTGACGATCACGCTTGGCCAAATTAAAATACTTCTCTACTATTATTTTTAATGATTAGATTCTTCTGATTTCTCGTTGAGCGATATCGGCTGCGTAGTTTCTTAGAATATTTTATTGTCTCATTATATTAATATTTTTGATATTAGAATTGGGAAAACATATTGGACAATTTTTCAACTTTTATATTAGTTAGGCTGATATTGCGAAAATTTATGTTCAACTGGTTGAACATATTGGACGTAACCCTTCGCACCCTATGCGTGGGTGGCTGTCACAAAGTTCGTGCATATTCAAAGAAACTCCTATCACACGCACATAAGTGTAAAGTTTCATAAATATTGTAGTTTCATAAAATGTGTAGTTTGCCCTTGGTGCAACCGTACCAGGTCAACCCTACGATACTATATATACATAAAGCTATAAGCATAAAACACATAACTACCTTTTTATGAAAAAAAAATTACATTTTCGTTAAAATTTTGGAAACACACTACGACTAAACAAAAAATATAGAGAGCCACTTTTTAAGTTTCCAGTCTATTACTTACACCTACGCCAGACTTTTGACTTTGAATTCAAGAGTAAAATGTATGCAAATACTTTTACGGGTCTCGAAAAATGAGGCCTACTTGCGTAGATACATGTTTTCCCCAGTTCACGAGCCTGAAACGCTCAAGATTGTACGCAATAACCTCCCTTGTTAATATTTGATTGTCACTTCTGGGAGCATATTGCGAAAAGTTCCGTGTGCCTACTTAATTCGAGAATAAAATGTATAAGTACAAGTAGATCTTCTTAATACGCTTAAAAGTACTTGCAAACATATATTATACTTCACGTATCTATTATTTTTATAAATATTCCTTTTTGACGTGGATTTTAATAAAATACAGTCTATTTTTCAGAATAGAATTCAGTAGCGACATCTGTAATAATTTTATTTCACCCATACTTCTGCCACTCGTCACTAGATGGCAATATGAGTCTACTTATATCGGAGGAAAAACATTTCCTATTTGCATTTATCTATTTTATAATTAGAATAAAAAAAAAATTCAAGAATGTTATAAATATGATTATGAAACAGATATTTTTTTATCGCAGTGCAAGCATATATAATATGATTAAAACTCGTATCAATTGGTACCTAAGTGAGAGTTTCTTGGTCTAGAGACATTTGTCTATCAGAAACAATATAACCGTAACTAGTTAAAGTTTTAAGCTCCCGAAAAAGGTTCTATAACAGAGAAAACTTATTTGACGATATTATCTCCAAATCGGAAGATTCTTAATTCATCAGATCTTGACGCTTATGCGAAAAGTCTGGAGTAAATACGGGACCTCATTGGGAATAGCCTCAAGCCATTCGGACTCTGGAATTTGAGAAATAAAATACACGGTTTTCGAGGTAAGTCAGACTTCCATACCTTTTTGTCTTCAATTCCATAGTTCGAATAGCTCGAGACTGTTCCCAGTAAGTTCCAAGTACTTGGTTTTTGCGTTCTCGGGGCAAACTTTTCAAAAGTGGGTATACATCTCAGCTCGTGTTACTTAGGTTTTAGGTCTACTTACATTCGTTTTGCCCCTGAGAATTCAAGTCCCGAGTACTCCAGACTAATTATTGGACGGATGACTTAGCGGAGGGTCGCACGAAGCGACGGCGATCAGCTACCTAGATTACTTAGCATGTTAAACATTACCTGAATATCCAAACTAATAGATTTT
Organism: Apoda limacodes; assembly: GCA_946406115.1. NCBI lineage: Eukaryota > Metazoa > Arthropoda > Insecta > Lepidoptera > Limacodidae > Apoda > Apoda limacodes. The sequence goes on from OX291559.1 coordinate 20,581,329, forward strand.
GTTATTGCTACACTTCGCTGCAGAGCTGACTGATTTTTGGTTAAAGAGAAGGAGAAGGACAAATGCTACTTAAAATTTAAAAAAATCCCACGGGAATAACTTACATAAACGAATTTCACAAGGCTAATCTATAGCTACTAGCAATAGCACACTTTTTTAATAGTACCTGGAAGACCGAGCGTTGCTCTTTGAACAACGCCATCTTTTGTTAAGTAGCTTTAGTGTTGCTTTGTCGGTAAAAATAATAGTATTATATATAACTCGGCAATAGGTGTCAGGAAGAGTCATATTTTTCATTTTATCATTGCCGTAAAATACGGATAAAACGACGTTTTCTAAAAATTAAATCTAGCTAGACCCATTTATCGCCCCCGAAACCCCCCGCACACTAAATCTCATGAAAATCGTCGCAGCCGTTTCCGAGATTCAGATTATAGATACATATTATATATACATGTATACAAGAATTACTCTATTAGATAATCAAGAACTTATCATAAAAACCTACAAGAACTAATTTAGCTCTGGCGGAGCCGCGGACAAAAACTAGTAATATGTATATAAGAATTGCACGTTTGAAGTTTAGAATAACATGTAACTTTGTTTGTTTTGACGACATATTTTAATAATTTCATTAATGTTTTTGACAAAACCAACACATCTTTGTATCAAAATTAGTTAAATTGTATTCAATAGAATCGAGTCGGGCACGAATGCTACATTTAATTATAGTACAATGTAGATATTAATGTGTGTGTTCTAAGTGCAATCGATTTGATACAACCTTTTATTTTATCATATTACTATAATATCGTTTTTATCTAGGGTATCAAATCTAAATTCTTCTTTCTTATAAAACTCCCTATAACCTTTCTGATATCTCAAAGCAAGGGAGTCTGTAGGAGAATTCTTTCTAAATACAGAATCTCCACTTGAACTCAATTTAATCAATCCAAAATACACCACATCTCTTTCTATTTTGTTTTTCCTTTCCTTTCTTTTTTCTTTTATTATCAACGGTTCTCTTGCTGGTAAAATTAACATTAAATCCTGAAAATTTTCATCGCCAAGTTTAACTTTAGTTTGTATTACTCCATTATATTTATTAGAATCAGATTTCTCATCTAAATCAAGAGGTAATTGGCATTTAATACATCTTATAGTATTGTTGTGATCTCTGTTTAGAGGGACAGGAAATAACCTATCATTTAAATAAAATCTATAGCCACATTTATGGTTTTTCAGGCTGGTAACACTGCCTTTGTTTTTAACCCTCGAATCAGCAGAATGGCATTCAAAATAATTTGTCCGCCTAAATTTTATTAGCTTCTTCAAATTATCTGTGCATGAATTTCCGATTTCTTCTTCAGTGTCTGAGTATATTCTAAAAATCCTAGAATCCTTATCTGTACATTTTTCTGCTCCACCTGTTTTCCGGAATTTAGGTGCATTGATTGAAGCTTGAAATTCATTTTGTTCTTCTATTGTATCCAATGCTACTTTTTTGATCCCGTCTAAGTCACACATTGAATCCGAATTATGAAAGTTTAAATTTTTATAATATTGCTGGAAAGACCCCGGTTTTAATATTTCTGTATAATCTAATTCATTGCTTTTATCACTTTTTATTTTGTATTTAATATTTTTACCTGATTTAATATTAACTTCGATATTTTGACCATGTTCGCTGGCAACATTTTCGTTTCGTACATAGTTTTCAGTTGTTGAATTGCTCTGCTTGTATTGTTGGTCAGATATATCACCACAGTGTTTGCGACAATCTAAATTATTAATTTTACTATATTTGTTACTTTGCATAGTAAAATCTGATTTGGTCGTCTTCTTGGGTCTAATTATATTTTTTTTAGAATTCTTAACAGTACCTGTAGAATAACTTTTCACATCATGACAACAATTGATATGTATTTTCCTTGAGAGTATCACTTTTTTTGGCGTGGCGATTTTAGTAACTGATTTGTCACTTTGAAGTGAGTTTGGTGGATTAAAAAGTTTATTGAAACAGTGAAACGAACTTAAAGAGTGGTTACTTTTCGTTTTGCAAGACATTTTATGTAAATATTATGACTAACCGCCGGTGTTAAAAATATCATAACAAAGCGTTGCTATGGAAACGGGGGTAAACAAAAACCAAAATAAATATGGAATCAATAGGGCCGTGCCCGTGACTGCCAATGCCCGCATGCATACTTCAATAATCGTATTTTTTTCTTTTTGCCGACAGTGCATTTTCTAGCCAGTTAGCAAAAGTGTGACAAAGACGAAGCAAAACTGTGGTGTCTCTTGCTTCTTTCGAACTTGTTTTAATAAACATCAACAAACAAAATAGCGGACGTTGATAAAAAGAGAAAAGAGATTTCAAGTTCACATTGTCTCTTTCTAAACTGTTGGCCACACAGTCCATAGGCACAGTACATAAGACAGATTACAAAACTCGAAGTTTTTACCGGTTTCAATGTCAAAGTTCACCCGCACTTCGCAGTGAACCCTACACTTTAGTTCTAGTTGCCACACAAGTCACTATTCTGACTCCAAGTTGGTACAAGTTCTAATTTGTTAGACTTCTCGTTAACTTGTAAAATCGACTTAGGTGAGATAGTTTACCTTTATAAACTTCTGCCACGACTTCTTCACACATACAAAAACAATAACTAAGCTAACAGAAGAGGGGTGGGCACTTGACTTTAACAAAAATGAACAGCATGAATTACAGCTTAATATTTTGCAAATGGATCCCTGAATCGAAAAATGGTTCTCACACATCCGCAATATTTTTTCCAACGACTTATTGGAAAGACACACCACACTATGAGATAGATGAGAAAAAATATATTCCTTCCCTTATTTACATGTAGAAAAGGCAGTTACCCAAAAAAAAAAAAAGAATTTTAAAGATCTGTACCGTATTAACAGTGATATTTGTTTTGCAGCCATAACAACATATACTAAAAAACAGAAGAAAATAAATATTTAAGGGGGCTCCCATACAACAAACGTGAATTTTTTACCCATTTTTGCTCAATATTAGTAACGGCAACAGGTAGGCGCTTGAAATATTCACAGAATATTATATATTCAATTTAAAAATAAATAATGAAATTAAAATAAAACATATATTTAATACAACTAACGTGGTTTTTTGCCGTTTTTATGGATAATGGTACGGAACCCTTCGTGCGCGAGTCCCACTAGCACTTGGCCGGATTTTTGTCATAACAAAACTCTAATATTTTTTGTAAAATAATTAAAAACGGTATGAGAAGCTATCAAAACTAAAAGATGAAACGGATAGCAAAGTCCGAAATAAGGATCTTTACCATCCGATATACTAAGTACTGAGATATAAGTCAATGCATTGCTAAGGACAGCTACTTACTAAGGAACAAACCCTGTCTAACAAATGAATATGTGACCAATCTAACGGACCTCTAGATCAGTAATTAAGTTTAACAGTAGTAGGTGATAGTGGTAAATCTCACATTTAACTAATCGTGAAACACTCGCTAACCTTAACAGTATGTTAAATAATTAAACAAGATGTTTATCTAACTTACAGGGTTATAGTGAAATTGGGTATAAAGTACTTTGTACTATTGCTACTTTTGATAATAGCTAATCTCACATTTAACTTATCGTGAAACATGCGCTAACCTTAACAGTATGTTAAATAATTAAACAAGATGTTTATCTAACTTACAGGGTATAGTGAAATTGGGTATAAAGTACTTTGTACTTTTGCACGCAGATATAAACGGAACAGCGGCCGTGGAGGTTAACGCGTTGATGTCTTTTCAACTGCAGACATTGGTTTACATCGTTAGAGCTGTTTAGTTCTAGTTGTAATGTGTTTTTCACGATCTTAACATTTTTTCAAATAAATTATAAAGCTTTGAAGATTTTAAAAATTAAAAAATAAAGCGGTGCACAATAAAAGATATATATATACAGATAGGGGGAAACTTATGCAAAAAAAAATTACTTACATTAAGAGACTCCTAAGTCGTCAAGTTTGTGAGATATTCTGTTTAATATCTATCATATATATACTAGTAAATATCTTTGAAACATGGCATTAGGCGTTAGGACATTTGCCACGGTGACCGCTATCAGGCGGACCGTTGCTTATTTGCTACCTTAGTGGTATAAAAAAAATGTTATGACATTTTTTGTTTTGTGCACCGCTATTTAAAAATAAGAAGCCATCTTAGTCCAAATATGCTGCTATGTTGCAGCGCCGGCGATATGCCTACTCTCTATCACGCAGAACTGGGGGACATAATAATATTGTTGGTGTGTATTCAGCCGCTGGTTGCCCCTTGGTTGTTGGAAAAAAACCGTGAAGATATAGATACATACATACATACATAGTAAATATTAATAATTAAATAAAAATTTTTGGACATTACACACAGCGCTGTCTGGCCCCAAAGTAAGCAAAGCTGTGTTATGGATACCAGACAACGACGGACAAATACATATATATATATATTTGTAAATACTAACATATCATACATAAAAACATCCAGACTCAAGACAAACACAAATGTTTGTCTAGGGCGGGAATAGAACCCACACCCTCTACACAGCAGCCGGCTACACTACCAACTAGGCTGCAAGGGAGTCAAGTCGTAGTAATTTAAGAGATAGACTGTACATTTTCTGTCATGATTTTCACCTGACCTCGGTTTTGATTCTTTTCTGTATTTCTATTAGACGTTGGTGAAAAACGTGTTTTTTTGCGATAAATCAAAAACGTTCTACTTCAAAAATTATAGTTTACTTGGGTCTAATGAAACATGGACAGAAATTCGATGGAAATTCCAATTTCATCAGTTTACAAAAGTTCCAATCATAAAAAAAAACAAATGGCCCCAATGCCTTCGAAAACTGTAGCGCACGTTTAATAAAAAAAAACTGTTGAAAAATTTGTTGATATTATTTATAAAGCCCTCTTATCGTAATTTTATTCTGATTTTTAGATCACGCGGTTTAAAAGTTTTAAACTCGCAAAACATAAACCATAGAGAAAAAAATCTTAAGTACCTCTAATACATTTTAATGCCCTATCCGGTTATACCCCACCAGATGGAGTGCGCGAAAATTAAAAAAATTGACCCTAAATTCAATGTATGGAGAGCAACCCAAAAATGATTACCAATTTTCATAACATTTTCATACAGCAAATTGTAAGTCTTGGTTAACGCAACAAATACCTACTACATATTCATCCTATCTTGTTAAACTACTGTTCTTTTCTCTTCAGTGAAAAATATAACTTTTGAACCACTATCTTTCTTAAATTTTATGAACCTGTATCGACCTGGAACGTTCTTAACGACTACTGCAAAATACCGAATTACCATAAGTAGTTTTATTGTTGTTTTACAGGGTATTTCTGTTGTAAATCTAACTATATATAGTTTTTCGTTTTTCAATCCAAATTTTCTAATTTAATTTTTTTAAGGAATTCTCAGTTTGAGAATCGAAGTCGCACTTGCTCTTTTTTATTAACTGGCGTTACGCTTTACTTAACGTTTCCTAAGCCCTGTTGTCATTGAAAATTATGCTAATATCCCGACATTCACATGTAAATCTTTCCACGAATTAGTGCAATAGTATATTTATGTTTGAACTCCAGTTATTCTGCAATCACCTTTCGAAAAGAAATAAATATGGCGGGCTTACCGCGCGCGTAACAGTAAGAGGTAACCTAAGCGCGAGCACGCACTGTCACTTTCATTCGGACCGTGTTCGCGTTCGAAAATCAAAAGTGCTATACAAACTTTTATTTTCTTTGTGACGGTATGTTCCGAAATAATGTAATATTGTTTTTTGCATCGCTAAGCAGTTTAGTGCTGGGACAAAATGTGTTGCGTAAGTTTTTTTTTTGTTTGTTAATCATTTGTGTTGCGAAGGGAGGACGTGAGAATTTGGTTTAGTTATGGGCATTATGAAATATGCTAAGCTAATACAACTATAAGTAAAAATACTTATTTCCAATATAATGTATAATTTACAGAAATAATTATTATACTTATATTATACTACTCGAATCCCGCAGTTTATTATACTTACCTAACTCAGGTTCTTTGATTATAAATCAATATGTATATATCTAGTTTTTCTTTAAGCGTAATGTTATAATGATTTGTATTTATTTGGTCCTAATTACGTACAAGTTTTTAATTTTTTACGTTTTTTCCATGTATTGTTTACCTTCGTTAAGTAAAATTTCTATGGACATAATACTTAATATAAAGCTATCGGATACCACTGGTTTTAATTAGTTTTTGCAGTCGATTAAGCAATTCGAAAAAGGGGTCTATTGCCTATATGGAATGGACATATCAAAGGACAGGATATTAAGGACGGTTATTATTATCGTTATTATTAAGGACCATCTATTTAATGCGTTACGTAAATTTCCATAACTATTATTTCCTTTGTCACGTTTTATTCCCAATTTTAGTATAAAAAAATTGCCTTAGTCAGACTTTGCATGATCCAGGCCCTCTTCCTTCTAAGCTCGTAACATATTATGGATGGAAACGCCTTAGAAGACTGTCTATGATTTCTTGAGATATTTTGACTGGCATGCACAAATTTAGAAAGTCATTCAATCTACTTTCTTATAAGGATGAAATGTTTGTATGGCCTAGTAAACTAGAGGTTGAGTACTTAAACTAGTAACTTTACTATCAGTAACTTTGTGAGCACTTTTAGAAAAATATATAATATGTAAAATATATGCAATTATTTTTAAGGCTGTTTCCCGACCTCTAATTATATTTTTTTATTGTGTTTTTTTAGGAAAATACGTATAATAGTTTTAGAAAAATCCCTGCTAAAAAACATATTTCTTGCATATGTGCCCTTACAATATATTATAAATACCCGTTCTTAAGGATTAACTGTGTGTGCCATTCCGGAGTTTACTATATCAATCAATGCTTTAACAGGCGCTAAATTATAGCCGCGCTTCGTTTCAAGATGACCTTGGCATAGAAAGCTATTACGACATCGCATGGGCAAAGAAACCTTTCTATTGACCAAATGTAAACAAACAAAATAGCCGATTAGGAGTTTAGCCAATGAGTTCAATGCGCACCGGAAATGCCGCCAATTTCAGCCTAAGGTGCATTTGAAGCACGTTCAATGGTTTCGATCCTTGTCAACAAACTGTGGCTGACGACAAAGATTTTGAGAAATTATGGCCTCAGGTAACTACTATGTATTAGCTGTTTCGTTTCTCTGTTGATAGTAATGACTGCCTGCCGATCTGAGAGGTCTGGTTGCAATACCCGCACAAAACAAATGTTTATTTGATAAAAATCTACCAATCGGATGGAGATAAATCTTAGGCGTTGTGATAGTCCTGTTGGCACTCTTGGATTACAGAGCCTTAAAAATATAAGAACTCTTGCAATTTATAATTTATTAGGTATGGCATCGTCTCCGAATACAGTTAGTAGTATTCAAAGTCGAGACTTTAGGACCGTGGGGTCCCGGAGCGATAAAACTATTTAAGACTGCGATATATCCTAATATTCCAAACCGGTCTATCTTATTTGTTCGATATTGAATAAGTGGCACACACTACTAATCTAATAAAACAGAAGTTAGGGCTCGAATAGAAACGGATAATAAAAAAGAAAAATCAAACAGAATTTTAAATTTAAAAAATAATTAAATAAAATCATAAATAATACCATAAAAATGCTTAAAGATGACTTTACTTGTGGATCTTAGTCAGAGAGAGAGGTAGAGAGAGTGGGTAATGACCCGACTGCTGAATCTATGGGCGTTGGGTTTGATTCCCGCACAAACACATTTGTATTTTTTTTTTGTTAATAACGATCATTACTTCAACGTTAAAAATTTTGATGCGAAACCCTCCCTCAGAACTATTAACACAGCACCGTCTGCATGGCCCCAAAGTAAGCAAAGCTTGTGTTATGAATACCAGAAAAACCAACACAAATGTTTTTTATCACATAAATGTTTGTGTTTGTCTGAAAACTGGGTGTACTATATTAATATGGGTGTAATATAATTACATATATATATTTATATCCGTTGCCTGGCTTCTGCTGTACAAGCTTTGTATAGTTTAATTAGGTTCATATTAAAAGAAAACTTGAAAACAATTTAAAACATGAAAAAAAACAGCTGAAAATGCGTCACTCTGCGCATAGTTAATATAAAACGCTATATGCAAAGTTCAGCTTTAAAAGGTTTTAGTGTACGTTATACTTAACAAGGTCACCGGTGTCTATCGTCCCCTTAAAAAGTTGTCAAACAGTAAGTTGACGTCACAAGTGACCCCAGAGTTAGTGACATCCTCGCGCAACGTATTAGCACAGCCGACAGAATCATCTCTTTTATTTACGCTGTGTTAGTATTGCAATTGTGGGAGGCAATGCTGCCAGCATATTAGGTATCCCTCCCCACTGCTAGGACATAATTTTTTATTGTTTACTAGATTTTGCCAGTGGCTTAGCCCTCCCTAAATCGGCCTGGAACTCCTTAATTACCTCTTAAATCAAACTTATAAAGCTTGCTAAGCTATAGTTCGTTTAAGCTCGGTTATAGTTATTTTCACGGGAACTTTATTTCAGGACCTAACCTATATGTTTGCCAAGTTTCATCCCGATCTGTCCAGTGGTTATCGCCTTATTGAGTAACAAACGTCCATCCATCCATTAATTTGTACAGGTAAATAGACTTGTAAATACTTTTCCAGAATGTAAATATAATTAAATTTATCTCAACGTAAGAAACTATGATCGAAGTTGTCCTTACATACAACACGAAAGCATTGAATACAAATAATGCATTGATGCGACAAATGAGTCGTTAACATGCCGTATCGGCGCCTAGACGATGCATTCGCGACGCATTTGAAGGTTCATTTAACCTTCAACAAACTGTTTTGGCCGCGAATATACAGCCTATTGAATTTATAATGTGTGCACCTATATTACAAATTAAAATAATCAATAAGTTAATTTTAAAATGTTAACAATAGTTCTCCAAAAGTCCCACATCTAAGCAACTAATGGTATTTACCTACCTATTACCTGGTAACTCAAGATAATCAACAGATAATGGTTACTCACACCCTCATTGCTAGTGAAATTTGGCTTCAATGATGTGCGTGCAGCCTGTACGTTGCTTGTGCTGACGTAGGGTACGGCATAAGACCTTATCCACTATTGTTGGCCTAATACGTAGACTCAGCAGGCAAATCAGCTTCGGAGTTGTTCTACAAGGACAGGACACGAAAAGTGGGAATGCATAATGTATACATACACGGAAAAAAAAGAGTTTCCAAGTTCTATTCCACCAAAGTAATTTGCATTCAGTCAAGAAATCCAACTATTTTGGACATATTTTGTTCACAGAAGGCAATATTATTTCCCAGAAAAAAAATCATTTTATCAATCGAAATTGATAAACTTCTTTTCGTATGAACAAATTTTTTTTTAACCAAATAAATGTTCGTTTTAGATCAACCAAACTTAAATTAATTACCCTAAGACAGTTAATGTTCTTGTATAAAATAAATACATTTTTATATGCAACATTTTATTTTTCTTCGTTTGAAAAAAAAAATTATTTTGCTTAAATATAATTTATTTTGCGCCAAAATCATGGTTTTCTTAAATCTGCGACGTCACTTATTAAAAACTATATTTTTCGATGAAAATAATTATATCTTAAATCAAAGCCAGTGAAATGTTCAGTTAAGATAATATTGTTTTGAATTAGAGAAAATAATAATTTTAACAGAATTTGTTAGATTCTTGACTCAAAATCTGATATTTTATGCTAAAACTATTGTTTTAGTCGAAACAAATAAAATACCTGCTTTAAAATATTAAACATTTTCGTTGAAATTAATCAACTAGTATCCCTTTGAACGAATTTTCTTTTCGTTTAAGTAAATACTTGCATTTTCAAAATTGAATGAATCTCATCACTGTCCTTCATAGGATTTCGTGTTGGCTTTTAATTTTAAATAATTGTTTATTGTAGGGTTTTGTGCGTCAAATTAGTATCAGTTTATGCGAGAAACCTACAGTTAATTATTTTCTGAGAATTGTAAAGCTTGTAGCGGATCATATCATACCGCTACAAGCAAGGCTGACGTCACGCGTCCTACATCGCGCTATCAAAGTTTCATCTGTCGATGAGTATATATAGAAAACCGAACAGAATAATAAGTGGACCACGGCGGTCCCCAGGCATAACACCTCGCCTGGCAGGAGATCTCCTCATTGCCGCCGCACCACAAGCATCCAGCAAACAGTCGCATTCGTCTATCAGGAACGATAAGCGAAGTTAAGCAACGTCGACCGTGGTCAGTATTTGGATGGGTGACCGCTTTTCTTCCATGTTTAAGAAGGATCGTTAAATAGTCATAACAATTATAATTAAACATAACGCTGTATAATCAGCTAAAGGCGAGAATAGCTACCTTAGTCCGGGTAGCAGTGCGGGTAGACTGCTTATATGGCCCAAGCCTCTAGAAAAAGAGGCACTACTAGCTCGACAACGTCCACTAAGACACACTAAGTCAGTGCGGTAGACTGACTCTATATAGGGCTTTTTAAAAAAACTTTATTTAATCTTGACGGTTAACTATGTCATTTTGGACCGAAACATTTTTTGTTTTAAACTAAAATATAATGTTATTAATTTAAGAGCTGATGTAGTCTAGTTAAGAGCACTATTCTCTTGTGTAAACTAGAAATTTCTTCCGTGCAATAAAGCACGAAGTTCTACGCCCAAGAAAACTAAGTGTTTCAAATAAAGAAGCATATTTTTCTTCAATGAATTAAATATTGTTTCAAATTGATAGAGTTTTATTTACTGGTTCAATGAAATTTGGTCTTGTGATAACTTCATATTATTTTAAATATTTAAGAGAAATAATATCTTAGATGAAGTAAATATTCGTTGGTGCATATATGAAACGATATTCTCTTGGCTCAACTAATTCTTTTTTACCGTGTACTATGTAGCAGTATAAAGCCCGCCACATAGTGACAGGGACAGCGTTTTTTCACTAACATTTTAGACTAGCCGCAACACTGCTTCTGAAGTCGTGTTTCCGGACTAAGGTGACATAATATGTAGTAGATCGCTAAATTGAGAGAAATAAGAGGTAACATGATGAAAGAATATATGCAGAGTAAAACTATTGTGACCAACAAAGCTCAGAAAACTAAGTAATAAGGTAAATTCGATATGCAATTGGGAAATAAGGATCGGCCACCTATTTGGTGGTCTAATGATCTTCTAAGACGGGAAGTCTTCTATACTCATTTTTTAAAATAGGTAAAGTTTGTAAGTTTGGATGTAGGAGGATATCTTCGAAAATACTCATCCGAAACCAAAAAATCTTTCACCAATATTTAGAAATAGCTTTTGCCCAATGTGTCCCCCCTCGCTAAATTCTCCTTGATATGAGTTTAGTATAGCTAGCTACAGCTGTAGCTATAGTTCATCAACGTGGGATTTGGTTATAGATGTTCTTCTCCGTCTCAACAATCTCTGTAACAACCAATTGGTGGGTGCCCTGTAGCAAAGCCGAGCAATAACAAACAAACAGACTTTCACAAATATATATTAGTTAGTATTTAATATTAAGTTTACGGGTAGACATACGAGCCGTAGTTGCTCTGAAAGCATGGACATTAATGCTGGTGTCCCGCAAGGTTCTGTGCTGTCTCTTACGCTGTTTCTACTGCATATCAAAGACATGTTAGAAACTTAGTCCGATTCAACCCTACGAAGACAAAATTCTGCGAGTTCACCGCTCAGAAAACCCGATTAACTGTGTTCCTGACATTCCAGAACACTCCCTTCTCCATCTCCAAGAGCATTGGGATACTTAGTGTTGACATCGCCAGCGATATTAAATTCCAAGATAATTTGCCAGGCAAGGTGAAGCTGGCGTCCAAAAAATTTGGTGTACTCAACAGAGCGAAGCAGTACTTCACGTCGGGGTAAAGGTTGTTGCTTTACTGTAGTACTGCTGCCATCTGTGGGTGCACAGTGATACCTGCTTGGCCCTTTTGACTCGGTCCAACGACGAGCTGTAAGAATTGTCGACGATTCCAAACTCACTTGCCGTATCGAACCCTTAAATCTGAGGAGAGACTTTGCCTCCCTGTGTGTTCTACGGCTCGAACAATGGGATGTGTTCTGAGGAATTGTTCGAAATGATCTTTGATACTTTCTACCATCGCACTGCTCGCCATCGGCAGGGAATTCATTGTCACTCTTTAAAACCAAAATGGTCGAGTACAGTGCGGTTTCAGAGAAACTTCCTCGCGCGAACACTTTTGTTGAATGAGCTCCCTGCCAAGGTTTTCTCTAAGGACTAGAGAATGGGGTTTTTCAAAAAAGAAGTTATTAGATTTTTGAAGGGTCTGCAACGCGCGAGTGATACCTCTGGTGTAGCAAGCGTCCTTAAGCCACGGTGACAGCTTACAATCAGGCGAACCATAAGCTTGTTTGCCACCTTAGTGGTATAAAAAAATATTTCTATTATCATTATTTTTCAGTTCAAAATATCCATATTCAAGTCGAAAGAGAAACTGCACGGAGCAACATGGTATGATATGTTTTTTGATTTTTGGCAGGGAAAGATGGAGGGACAGAACAGAATTTTGTCCTTTTATACTAATCAAGGGTTCTGATGGGAATAAATTTTCCTGCAGGACACTATGCCTAACGTCAAAACTGTTTTTACAATTAACCTGATTTTTAGCTCAGAACTTATTTCCATTCCTTTTGATGACTTTACCTTTGCTGTGATGTTGTTCAAAATGATTTCTATTTCCATCAAAGGTCCGTGCCTTAAGGGCCCTCGTACAGCCCACTAGCGCCGCCATTAGCATCCACTTTTAGCAGAAATGCCAACGAAAACTTACATATATTATTTTGAAACTATATAAAACCTTCTAAAAATAGCTTATGACTAGTTTTATATTTCCAAAATTTGAATTTTAGGAATTCGTTTTCTTCGAATAGTCAGTCACAGTCGAATAAGAAGGACAATATACTCATAATTTGAGGTGTTTGCGACACGCTGGTCCTCGCACACTTGACCGGTGCATTGCTTAAGTCATTTGCACACGCAACGCTGCAAGGTCAGTTGCACATACTCTTAGCTAGTCCAGCATTGCTACCATCTTGTCTTATAGTGATAGCCAGTTTCATAAGCAAGCTAGTATGTAACAAGGAAACGAATTGAGCACCTCGTCCTTTTTTTGGAAGTCGGTTAAAATATAATGGATTTCATTTTAGTGGATGTTTAAATTTAAAATTATATTCGTAGAATTTAACTTAAATCTCCATGTAGATTTACGTGTCTTAATAATTTTGGAAATTCATCCCCCTGAGGGGGCTTCTGACGACCACTAGCGCCGCTGAATCTCGTTATTGATTTCCTATTTGAACAAAGCTATTTTATTTTAATTTAAATGTGCTTCTACAGGAATACATAACTAGTTATTTATGAGGTACCTTTTTTTCGGAAAATTTTGTATTGTTTATAGGATACCTGAATCTATGAGTTGTAGAGTATAATTTTATATAATCTGTGCAGATAGCATTTCTGCTTGAAGTGGCAGTTTTAGCAAATAAGTTACCTTCAACTCGATTTATCATAAATATAATAAAAAAGTTCTAAAAATAACTTATTATCAGTCTATTTTTCTGTATCTGAATTTTTAAAATTTGCTTTGTACAAAGAAGAAATCAAAACAGACGAATTTGAGGACCTACTCTGTTTTTTGAAGTCGGTTAAAAAATTCATGTCGCTTTTGCGGTCTGAAATATGCATTATACTTTCTTTTGTCCGATTGAACTGAAAACATGATGGTGACCTTGACCTTGATTTGATTCATACTGCACCCCGCCAGTGTATCCTATAGACTAGTCAACGTTGGACAGCTTACAACAACAAAATAAAATAAATATAATGTTTTTTTACAACGGGCAAAGTCACACGAGGAAATAAAGTTAAGGGGTCTTGCAAAAGCTTTATTACAGCTCCAAGCTACGTGTTGTAACGTCGTAATTTACACTTATGTCGACACAGACAAACTGACAGATTATTTCTTGTGATAGTGGTAATAGTAAAGTTAAAAGATTACCTTAAACTAAACGGTCAAGTGTGAGTTCTACTCAAAAATATGGCTGGAAACAGGTGTCATTAGGTACCAAGTTTTGAGGTGGATCGTCTATAGGTAGACTAGCGTTTTAATCGGTACAAGAAATGTAATACCTTAAAACAAGCAATTCTCGTATATATATGTTTATATATATAATCTGAATCTCGAATAAATAAATCGTCGCGCGCAATTTTGTGAGAAAAAAATAATAGAGTTTTTTTTTTTGAATTGTGAGTGGCCCCAATTATAGCATATAACAAATAAATACTTATCACTAGAAGAGCATTTATTATGCAAGTTTAACGAAAAGGAAACAAAGATTGCTTAAATTGTTGCTGATCATAGCGTCACGGAAAAGAACAACAAACTATAGCAAAGATAAAGAAAATAATAAATATGCTCTAAGAAAAACACAGGCACATCACCTGTAGATTCAATTTATTGCAACCAGTTTCACAAATCGGATCATATAAAGTGCACCGCCTTATACGAATATATAAAGCAGCTTCTTTTGTAATAGGTGTGAGGTTAATCCTTACTCAAGTCGATTCAGCATACCATTTGTTTTGCTCAAATTGCGTATCGCTTAGCTCGGTAATAAAATATTTGAGTTTCAAACCACCTAATAATCCTAGGTCCCAAAAATGGTCGAAGTAATTTTCTACTTGAACTAATACTTCTAATCATATTTTCAGTTACAAACTCTTAGAACCCGATTTTCTAATTTAATTTTGTTTTTTATGATCAATCCGATGACAGCAAACAAACAGACAGTACATTAAGCTACTTAATTTCTTTGCTTTAAAATCAATCAAATCAATAAAAAAAAACCAAAAAATTGCAGCAAAGAATACAATAAAATGTTTTGGCATCCGCCGGCAAAGCAAAGAAATTACGTCGATTCTTTTAGTTCATTTTTAAAGCCAAGGATTAATTCTATTATTTTTTGTACCAAACTGTGTGGCAGTTCAACTATAAACCAAACAATGACGATTACTTTTCGAGGGATAAGTTTTCGTTCAGAGCGTCAATCATCCACGTGTGGCAATTACTGCCACTTGGAAGATGTCCACTACTGAAGGGGGGCCTTCCTTATATGTCTCCACAACGGCCAGGCTTGTATTGCCTGCGCCCATCGGCGTCCTGCGGCTCTAACCAGCTCGTCTGTCGAGGTTTTTTACCATCGGTTATCTGTTCGACGAGTGATGTGGCCTGCCTATTGCCACTTCAGCTTGCACACTGTTTGAGCTAATTCGGTATCTTTGGTTCTTCGGCGAATTTCCTTGTCCCGGATTTTATCGCGCAAAGAAACACCAAGCATAGCTCTCTGCATAGCTCGCTAACAGACTCTAAACTTATTTAAGAGGACAACAGTTAAATTCATAATATAAGTATATAATTCCGTTCCTATCCTATCATTTTACCACTTAAAAAGCTGGTGATTTACTACTTATGCGTCATAAAGCCACATCAGCCTTTAATGTATCATCATCATGTTGAAAACCTCCGTCTTTGGCACTGAGGCATTTTGGACGAAAAGATGTGAAGTTTACCGGTCGCTTCCCAGCCAAGCTGGACTCTCCAATCTACCTCTTTCTCAAAATCGTAGTACCTTTCTATTACTACTACACTATAGATTGCACACACACACACACACTTGGCCTTTTTTTTAATTTATTGAATGAATTTGATTCGACATCAAAGTATTATTATAGACATTTACTGCTTTAATTTTTAACAGTACAAGACAAGTACATCCTTCATACCTTAAATAGTAAAAAAAGATATATATTCTGTTCGTCAATTTCAAATTTATTCGATTCGAGTACCTACGTACATAATACAGGCAATATTACGTTCTTCTACATTACGGAAGCACATGCTATGTTATTTAATCGGTTATTATGTTAACTGAGTTACAGTGAAAGTCGTAATAGTAACTGAATAGGGCCGTTCGTTAACCTTCGACGTACATTACGTTTTTTTTTAGAAAGAAGTTATTGGATTTTTGAAGGGTTGGCAACGCGCGCGTGATACCCCTGGTGTTACAAGCGTCCATAGGGCACGGTGACCGCCTACCATCAGGCGGACCGTGTGCTTGTTTGACACCTTAGTTGTACAAAAAAAAAATCTGACCCGATCACGGACAAGAACGGTTATAACTCTAAAATATTGTTGATAATACTGCTTTTAACAGTGTTTATATTATTTTTCTAAAATCCATATAAAAACAAACAAAAACACTAAGCAGAAACAAAACGTTCTTACAATTCAGACAATAACTAACAAATTTTTGTAAATAGAATAATGCTAAAAACTCATGAAAAACATAAACTATAATACACCAAAATACTGTCTTCCATGGGCAAGTGACCAAGAAAAAGTAGATATAATAATATACTAGCTGCATTTTTAGACGATATTATTTTCGTTTCATTAAAAGTTTAAATTTTAAAAAAACATTGTTACCCAAACCTATTTCATCACCCGATCAGTTTTACCCTGTAAACCAGAACAGTTTTGTGTTTGCAAGTGTGAGTCGATAGAACTAACCTACACTTTCAAACCCAAACTCATCTCAAAGGAACCTTACAATTATACAAAGGATATTTTATAGGATATGTTTCATATAGCTCACAGAGTGTGAGTGGTGTATATTAGAATATCATGTATGCCTATAAACCAAGAATTTCATTCCTGTCCGCCGTCGGTGAATCTCCCACAGTCCTATGCCCACTGGTCATTGGCCATTTATTTTAAGGTCAATTCTCATTTATTTTCTTAAATAACTTTAGAACTTTTTATTTTAAATTTTAAAATTAAAAAAAAATATTTATTTGAGACCCTCACTACAAGGCCTTTCAGTTGATACGCAAACTGTTGGTTTTGTAAGTTTATATCTACGCTCAATATTAAGAGATTTACCATATTATTTTAAGATTCTAAATTCTTATAGGTTTACCTGTAATGTATAGGTAAAGAACTATTATCTGTTTTTTTTTTAAATCTTATTAAAACTAAAATACGGAACCCTAGGAGTCTTAAACGCACTTGACCGGTTTTTTTAAATTTTTTGTGCTGGGAGTTTTTCTTTTTTTTTCTCTGTAGCCCGCTTATAGAATCAAATTGCAATATTATATGGTACATTACCTACATATGTACCCAAACGTCCTCTCAGTACATTTCCTCTATCGATTCGCAGTTCCACATTATCATAAAGGCGAGGAATTCGGACGTTTGCAAGTATAGTTAACTTGTTTTATAATGTTTCAGCGGATGACTTCCTCAGATGTAGACAAAAGGATGCAAAACTCAACGACTGTCTTAAAACCGCTGTCCCAGAGGCACTGAGGAAGATGAAAGAAGGTAAAGTTCATCCTGTACAAATAACCTTAGTATACAAAAGTACCTTGAAAAGTTTACACATTTTTTATCACACAATTTCCGACACCAAAATAGGTAATAGCATTAGGATTCACTTATACAGTACTTGTATGAACTTAATATGTAAGCATATTTAATCATCATTGGTGGTATGTAAAACTTTTATGTACCATGTAAGCTACTTGATAGAATATCACAGCCTTTTAAGATGTCATGGCGAACTTTGAAGAAATTACAATGCTCACAATTCAGCCATATTTACAAATTTAAAGTCATCTCGAGAACCGTGGAAAGAGAATTATGTAAGGATATAGGCCAAATCGTGGACATTTGGCAAACAACTAAGGAGTCCAACATAACTCAGATTTAGTAAGATGTAAAGTCTCAGTAGACATGTCACGGCATATTGTGTTGAAGGACTGATATGGCTGATATGGCTGCTACGTGTAATAGTTTTACGCCTGTAATTCGACGGATCTGATCTATTGCCCTTTTTGGGCACCAGGTGCACATTTGTACTCTTCCATGAAAACGGAAATTGCCTAGTGTGATAGGAAAGCGCGGAAAGGTGCGTGAGTACAGGAAGTTTCAGAGAAATAACTTAGATACGAACGCGTAAGTACGAACAGTACTTAAGCACCACTGCTGGTATACCGTGTGGCCGGCTCGACTTATGAACGTCTAAGAAAGCAACACCCGCCGGACCTCCCGCTGTGTTATGGAGATTTCCGGCAAAATCTTATCGCACCACAACACCACAAAAAGGCTTTGACACTTAAGTCCGAACGAGATAGTGATCCAAGGAGCCAAGAGGCGCATCCACTGAGACGGAATTTCCGTACGGACGTGTAGTCAGCAGAAGGTCCAGTAACGAGCTCGTATATCTTTCTCTATGTCTGGTATTCTCGTTGGAGAAAGTAACAACTAAGAGAATCTATAGGTCAGAGCAAATGCATGAGTGGATATCCCTGGGTAGTTATTGGTTAGAGAGCTGAGCCACTCACGTTGGTGGGCGTTAAAGTCTCCCAAAATAACTAGTTCTTCTGTGGGATATTGCTCTAGAACTTTGTCAGTCGTCAAACTCAGGAGCGTGAAGATTCGAGCTACCACGATGTCTCTGTCTACACGCCTTCGATGGACGACTAAATAAATTGATTGTTAAAACTGTGGATTGAGCGTTGCTTATTTTGGGACCAGACCAGATCTATTTTACGAAAAAATTTGGACAATGCGAACGACAATGACTTTTACAGACAGGTAAATTGGAAACATATTCTTAAAATTCCCCTTAAATCTTTCAGGTATCCCATCACTAGAGGTTCCGCCTCTGGAGCCACTACATGTGACAGCCATCGACGTAGAATCAGGAGCCGGGCCAGTCACTATCGCTCAGAACTATCGCAACATTCAGCTCTTTGGGCTTACTGACTCCATCCTTACCACATACAAGTAAGAACGTATCATATTTAGTCCTAACCATTTTGCAGTGCAGTATCTCTAGGCTTTTGATAGTCATTTGCTTCAACTTCTGGATCACACAAAAATAGTCGAATTAATGCTAGAATCCGCGCCTTTGATGATTTTTCAAATAGGGGTTTTAGGGAAAACAACAAAAGAAAATTCTTAGTGTTAAAAATAAATAATCTTTTCATAGGGCCGCTTAGGATCCCTGACAGAATATAGGTGTATGCTGCACGCAGACTCTATGCTGCATAAAAACTTGCTACAACTAAATGCTTATTGCTCATTTGCATCCACTCGTGGTGTCAGAATGTATGTATGTATAGTGTCACTGTTTTTATTGTCCGAAGTAGATAACCTGTAGCAGGAAATACACATACGTGTGGGAGACAGCCTCTTTTTTTACCAACCACTTAAGTTCTGCGGGACATTTGGTGAGCCCATCGTCCCAGCACTGCTTCTGATAGCAGGGTATCTGGACTTCGGTGGCTTGATATTTGTCCAATAAGTCATAAATATCAGCTTATATAAGCGTTAAAATGAAAGACCATGGACAGAATACACGCATTTGCCAATTCTAGACAAATTATAAGAAGTAAATCTGGATTAGACATTCAAGCTTTATTTCAGCTACTATGTTAAGGACTTGCTCAATTTAATAATACCTTGAAGCGATCAAGTCTTGTTTATATGTATATATTTATAATCTGAATCTCGGAGACGGCTCCAACGATTTTCATGAAATTTAGTATGCAGCGAGTTTCGGAGGCAATTAATCGATCTAGCCTAGGTTTCATTTTTAGAAAACGTCGTTTTATCCATGTTTGCATATTTTTAACATAGTTTTTTTTTGTACTACATGAATTTAAAAATTATGATGACCTTATGTGATTTGCAAAATGGCGTCTATTCTAACAAAGAGATGGCACACATAAATTCATTATTGTATTTATTGTATTGTAACTTTAGGAAATAAACTTATGCACAGGGTACAGCTATAGACTTACTTTTTCGACTCACTGCCTAGCTTTTATTGTGGCCGGCTGCTGTATAGAGGGTGTGGATTCAATTTCCGCATTGGAAAAACATTTATGTAATAGGCATTTGTGTTTATCTTGAGTCTGGATGTATTTATATATGATATGTATGTATTTAAAAAAACAAAAAGTAAATATTTTTTTTATCCGTTGTCTGGTTTTCATAATACAAGCTTTACTTAGGTTGGGACCAGATGGCGCTGTGTGATATGTCCAAAATTATTATTATTAATGTTACTTCTACCCAGTGTTGCCAACAGTTAAACCACCTCTCTACCCGATTCAACCCTTAAACCCACCAAAAAACTACTAACAAAAAACTGCCTTTATTCTCATAACCGCCAAATTTTTTCACTGAACAAAGTTTTAGTTTTTACGAAATATAACAATAAGTATTTAAGTGATAATGTAAATATAAAAGTTATAAGGTTTCAAGTCTCTACTACATCTTGGTTCTGGAAATACGCTCGTTACGAACGTCACACAAAACTCCTAGTGACTCATAAAGTCCTAGTACATCAATCTTACAAACACGCAAAATCTGAAGGTTAGAGTCTTAGAAGAAAAAATACTATACATGCCATATCTATGGCTATCATCAAAATTAATAAATACTTTAAATCAAATTTTAGAATTTATTGTACATATTCTACTACTACTGTGATATTAGTAATTCTGTACGTTAAAACAATAAAAAGAATTATCTACACCTTCCAGAGCCGAGCTGAACCAGTTCCGACTCCGAACAGACTCGCACACGCCCAAGATGGAGTTCATAGCGGACTACGTGATGAAGGGCAGAGTACTGGTGTTACCTATCTACGGGAAGGGAAAAGCCAACATCACCATGGGTCAGTTTTTCATCCCACAATCTACTAAAACTCAATATTTTTATTAGGAATATGAGCAGTTTTAATTTCTGTGAAGTGCCTTTAGGGTACCCGCAGATAACTGGTCCATTAGCTTTCCCTCTTTTCTAATCTGGCAGGGTGCCATCTAGCTCCGAGATATTGATAGCCATCGCTCATTGGCAAATCGTTCGTAAACAAAAATAAATTATACTAATCATATAAAGCAGCCTACCTAAGGTTAAAAGCATTATAGGCGGTACAGACTCACGCCGGGTACACCCGAGACACGTGAATATGATATGTTTCTCGCCTTCTCGTTCACGGGTGTGTTCTCCGCTTCAAAGGGATTTCACGGGCGAGAAAGAGAACACCATCACATTCTCGGTTGAGTTCGGTGCGTCGTGAGCATTAACGACGCTAGACGTAGGTTGTGTGTGTAGCGCGCAATGCTAAAATTTACCTCTAAATTGCACCGTTTTTGAGATTGATTCTGAAAAAATGTGGACTAACGAATTGGAATTAAAATTCAGAGAATACTTTTATTCCGAACCAATTTTATGAGATTCAAAACATAGAAACTACAAAGACAAATCTCTCAACCACGATGCGTGGAATAGAATTGGGGAGTTGATGGATATGCCGGTGGCAGAAGTAAAAAAGAAAAATAATCACCCAAGGGCCTGCACTAGCAAAGTAGTCCATACCGGAGAACAGGAAGAACCGGACTGAGAACTCACCTTGAGCACAGATTATATAATACTATCCGTGAGTGTGAACAGTGCACCAATTTATCTTCAAGTCTCGCCATACTTCTCGGCGTGAGTCTGTACCGCCTATGACAGTACCAGATGATTTTTACTGACTTGGTTTTCCTGGAGACCTAACGGGATTTTACTAACGGTGAGGTTTTAGTATTTACGTGTTTTGTTACCAACATGAGCGTAGCTAGGAACTCGCAGGGTGGGGCAGAAAGTGTCCATAACCTAGAGCAACTGACCTGTCTAGATTTTTTTTTAAATATAGAAATAACATTTTCTGTCAGGTTTTCTCCACCCTAGTCCAGTATCTGCACTGTATTTCGGATAAACTTATGTTTTAGCTTTTGACAGATATACAGAATGGAAAGAAAAGGCGGCCATCGGAGGATAAATGCCTTAAATATTGATAATAGCAAATTTATTGAAAAGGATCTTTTCATGTTACATTTTAAAAATACATTTTAGATTGCGTATATATACATAGCAACACACAAAATATCTGTACAACTTTGAAAATTACATTTGAAGAGAGAAGTTTTCTTTTAAGAAGATGGCCACAAAATTATTTTGTAAAACTCAACGCAACCGTGGTTTCATCAGCCATACATCCCGACTGCAGCGCTCTTCTTATATAGAAGCCTCAGGCCATGAGCCACCGCATTGACCCAATGTGGATTGGCATATGTTGTCGAACTAGTGGCAACTAGACTTTCAGAGTTTTGAAACCGCCCATAAGGCTGTTTTTGGTCTACGCTACTGTAGGACAATCTTTTCATTAGAGGGGGGAAGCATGAGCAATAGTCCACCGCGCTTTCCTATAATGCAGACAACAAACTAGTGATCACTTGATTTATAAAATTTGTAAGCAGCTCATAAGTCCTTTGACTTAGCAAAACGACTGCTGGCATGTGACACGGCTAGGACTGAAAGTGTAACGTGCCCTCCGAAGCACAAACTGTGCCCCACGCAGGGCGGTCACCCATCCAGTCACTGACATCGCTTAACTTTGCATATAATTTCCGATAAACAAATATTATAAGGCGACGAGCTTCTATCCTATTTTTTTAATTCCAGTGAATCTAGCAGTGAAGCACGACCTGATAGGAGAGCCGGTGCAGCGAGACGGCCAGACGTATATGCACATTCGGGAGTATCGGGTCCGGTTTGTACCAAAGCGGGTCTACCTTCATTTTTCCAACCTCTTCAACGGTGACAAGCGACTTGGAGAACAGATGAATTAGTAAGTATCATTCATCGGCGTTATCTTTTCTTCAAAAGTACAAATTGAAATGTCTACATGCTACGGTTAGTTTCATTTAATGAAATTCTAGCTTTTCCAGCGGCTTCACCCGCCTTTAATTTGTTTATCGATGTGGGATTACAATACGTCAACTCCTTAATGATACTAATGAAGTAGAAACTTTGAATTTTTAGGAATAAAAAAGTAGCCTATGTCCTATTTCAGGACCTAATCTATATGTGTGCCAAGTTTCATCCCGATCCGTCCAGTGGTTGAATCTTGATTGATTGATTGATTGTAACAAACATCCAAACTTTCACATTTATAAGTAGGATAGGATTTTGTAAATAGGGTTGGGAATGGGAGTCTATATAAATGCTACTCTTAAATATGACCATATCTTTTCCAAGTTTCAACTAAGGCCTTTATTATTTATGACGTCAACTGTATTGTTTTCAGCTTCCTAAACGAAAACTCCGAGCTGGTTTTTAATGAACTCAAGGACTCCTACGAAAAAAGCCTCAGCTCCGTGTTCCAAGACGTTACAAACAAGATCTTCGACAAAGTACCAATGAATATGATCTTTCCAGAAGATTAACTAATACAGTATCCTTATTTCATCAAATTAAATTTAAGTGAAAGAAAGAAAGATGTAATTTTTAATGAAAATGCTTTAATAATCTGTAAATAATAGTCCTAAGTGTTCAATAAATTTATACTGTTACATTTTGTTTCGTTAAAACAAATAAAAGACTAAAATATTTTGTCGTTAATAAATTATGTCGTAAAACCTATAGTTTTATGATGTTAGAAATAGACATGATAGAAATAGAGGTAACTTAGTCACAGACGTAAAGTGTGATGCATTTCGTTTAAAAAAGCCATAACATATTAAATTAAATAATAAATACCATCACGACACTTATCCACGAAAGGGTGATCGGAGATGTTACGAACGTAGGACCGCAACATCTACGTTTTACCGATGATATTCCCTACCAAAAATAGGTGGGGAGCCTGTCTTCGTACCGGGCAGAAACGAGCGTCAGACAACGTTACAATCTACAGATTGTGACAATATTGGTAGCCCCTTACCAGGAATCGAACCCAGGACCTTTGAAATGACACCCAAACGCTCTTCCACTGCAGCACTTGGTCCTTCATAACAGCAAGCCATCCCTTATTTTAAATAAAACTAGTTTTGAACTAAGCATCCGTGTCATACTCAAAAAGAATAAAACTAGTTTAAGGAATTTCCAAACAAACAAATCATATATGAAGTTTTACAATATTTATTCAGTGAAATAAAAAATAACAATTTTTCTATGGCAAAGTCACTGGTAACAATGTGTTGAAGAAACAGCAACTTAAAATTATTTTTCTTAGCGTCTAACCTTTATTTTAAATATCTGCTATAAGATACCAATTTAATGTTTCCGCTGTCAAAAATTAGTAATTTTTACCTGAATTAGTTGGAAAATTTAAAAGTGTTGTAATAGGCTACTTAAATAACAAAATATTATGAGCAAACACTATTATCAAGAAACAGAGGTTTAATTAATATACATATTTCGGATAAATAGTTTTTTTTTAATTAAGTTACACTGAGTAAAAACATGCTTTATGAGTTTAAACAGTTAACTTCACAACAAAAAAGTGTTTTACAAATAAACTTCATGTAAATTAACTTTTATTTTGAAATAACCTAATTTTTAATGGTTTAGTAATAATTTTAATATAACTATTGCAATAAACTAGTTTAACCAAACAGTAAATAACTTAACTAGTTTGTTATTTGAAAAATTATTGCGCTTCATTAAACAAAAGTTATTAAAGTCATATTTGCAAATTTTTTGCCTAAAGCTAAGTGGGCAGAGCTTTAATTTTTTTTTTTTTTTTAGTTTTTGAACTTTTTTCCAGCAGAAACTAATAATTTTAGCTACATTATTACTTATTTAACTTGTTTCTTTTAGTTTGCTAACTTCATTAAGACTATCATTGAAACTTCTTTGAACATGTTTTAGTTGTAGCGTCTAGTGGACGGCTAATCCTTTCCTATATCTATGGGCCTAAAAACCGATGTAAAATTCAAGTGAAAAAATATTATTTAGGTGGTAAACTATTTTTTTACTATAAACCGTACACGTAAGTTTTACTAATATCTTGTAATATTAAATACTACAGTAGAGAAGCTCTTACCCTTCACAACCTAAGTATATCTATTAAGAAAAAAAAATGAGATTTCTGTTGAAAAAATTGCCCAAATCCCGGCTCTAAAAATATGGAATGAATCTGTTAAATGCTTAATTTTGTTTTTTTTTTTATGTTGATAGCAGTTGTAAAAAACGCCGGGTTAAAGAATGTTACAAACCTAACTTACTTTATTAAACTACAATTAAATTGCAAATAACTAAAATCATTGTTAATTTCACTATGCAAGTTATATGCATGCCTTATCGTAAAAAAAACATCTCCTTGCTTCAAAACCTCGTTTACAACCTCTTGGGCATCATATAAATCATTGTCTTTGTCCATCAAATCAAAAAGAAATACGTCTATAAATTTTTTGAAGGCATTTCCGTTGATTTGCATATTGTGCAAACAAACTGTATACAGGTTTATTGTGAGCACAACGTAAGTTACAATACATAAATTATCAATGTATGATGCTTATATTAATTAAAATTCTACTACATATTTTCTTGTAGAGTACAGGTTCTAAACTATAAATATATCCTACACATTTCGAATAGCACCATTCTGACTGACTCTCAATCATTTCTTCATCCCTTCAAAACAAACATTCGGTTCAAAAAGAAAATATAGACAATTTTGGAATATTCTGCACGCAAACCACGCATCAAATTCTAAAACCGAGTAAATTTTTAAAACTGTACATAGTACATATGCAAGGAGTAGGTAATCATCAACATTTAAGTCACAATGGAATTTAAAAATACATCGGTTAAATTCTACATTTCACTTGAAGTTTAAAAAACGTACTTATTATATATGATTATAATGAATATATAATAATAATAAGGATATGGTATATCGATATAATTAAAGATTTTTGGGCAGTAAAATTACGTAAAACAAAGTTAATTTATAAATACTACATGCGCATATATAATAGATACTATACGCAAACTTTACACTGATACATATTTCTTTACAAACATTTAGCTACTTCTTTCCTTAAACTCAATTAGAAAGTCATCATCTATTTCGACCTAAACCATCACATATCACCTTCACTATAATCTTCTCTTCAGTATCGTAATCGAATCATAACACTTTTTGTGACACTTCACAACTTCGATACGTTTTCTTACTAATTGTCAAGTGTCATTTTCACGAACACTACCATTTCACTGGTTTAATGAGTTTTATGTCACTAATCAATAGAATCATACAGTTGAGACTCCCCTTATCATTGGAACTGAGACGTGGATGTGGATCTCCGGCAGCCAAGAGGGACTGGAGCTGGTATCCTAGAAGAACCATTCCTCGGGTCTTTCCTTGGTGCAGCCAACTGTCTCGTACTCGTTGACCTTTCTAACTTACCATCTGACATCACCCAAGCTGACGTGAAGTCTGCATAGTCTGAATCTTTAGAACTCGTCCTGGATAAGGAATCGTCACATTTTGAATACGTTCGAATAATTTCTTTCATCTTTTCTAAAACTGTTGCATCATCTTTTGCGGTTTCAGCTGACTTAAATATCTGTTCCAGCAATGGACTTAGAGGTTTTTGATTAGGTGGCGATCTGAGAGTAGCGCTGCTAGCCCTCAGTGGAGAATTCCTCTTAAAAGGATCATTCGTGGGTGTGGCAGGAGCCTTAACTCTTGCTTTCGGTGATTTGTTTGGATTTTCAAAAGTCTCAACCCCAATTGTTGGTCTAGCTTTTGTTTTTGTCTGCGTAGGAGCAGTTCTGCCACTCCAAGTATTTCTAGAACTGGGTGGTAGTTTTGGAGTAAGCTTAGGAGAAGTTTGGGTGATATTTAGTGTGTGTTTAGGGCTTGGTGTATTTCCTCTAGTTGGAGTTCGAGCTCTGACTGGGGAATGTGGGATCCGGCTAGCTTGCCTTTTGACAATTTTGGTGGGTGATTCTGTTGTTTCCCTGGAAGGTCTAAGACTTTTATTTGGTGAGTCATTGCTCTCTTTGATAACTATTCGCTCAGGGCTACCTGTGTTGGATTTTTCTTCGACAGAGATGGCCCTCTTACTGCCGTAAAATGTGTCCGAAAAGTCGGTCTTCCGCAGGCCGGTGGTGAGGCTCACGTAATCATCTCGTTCGTTTCTGTCCAGATGGCAGCCATCATCCTGGTCGAGACGCTCTGGAAATCAAACATGTAAGTTTTAATGTAAAGTATTGCTTAAAACTTGATTTAGGGTTCGTTACCCAAGGGGTGCCAATGGTAACCTATTATAAAGCCTACGATGTTCTTCCATTGTCTTTATCTTTTGAATTAAAATAGGTATAGGGTTGAAATATTCAGAAAAGTATCATTATGGCAGATGTGCAAATATATGTCTGGTGGCGAACCAGAGGTTTCATATCACCTTGCGTCCTGAGTGGCGGAGGTTCGAGCCCCGCGTATACCTGTGAGTGTTTGTTGTGTTGATATTGATTATTTCACAACTGGCTTAGCGGTGAAGGGAAACATCGTGAAGAAACCTGCATAATATACCAAAAAAAAAAATGAAAGTCCATTTCTTCAAATTATGTTACGTACACAAATATTGACGTTTTGTAAAAACAAAGAAAGTGACAACCCTGTAATCACCTGAAGGGTTCATGTAGTTATGATGGCTTCGTACCCCTAATATGTAACAGCACCTGGGCGACCGCGATTTAATTTATTTCATACTAGCTGACCGGGCAGACGTTGTCCTGCATGATACCGACTGCAGCGCCATCTGCCGGGCTGATTTGTGAATCTAAACCATCCAGGGCGCCACCCAAATGCATACAAAAACATCCATTAAAATCGGTCCAGCCGTTTAGAAGGAGTACAGTGATATACACACGAACAGTAGAATTATATATATAAAAATATTAAATAAAATATACCGATAAATTTAAAAAACAAAACCCTATCTATATACAAAATTTACAATATTAAAAAATATCATCCAAATTGTTAGAGCAGTTTCCGAGATATGCAAACATATATAAAAAAGGTTTTATTTAATTATATAGGACACACGGTGAATATAAATTATACCTATTTGTTAAAACTACTCAAGCATTTTATGTAAAATAGTTCCCTTATGACTAACTCACCGCTAAATTCGACCACTGGTGGTGAACTGGCACTCAAGTTTCCAGACTGGCCTCCAGTGGCCAAATAACACAATAATTTTCCGGTATCAATATCAGTGGTAAGAAGGGTCTTAAACTTACCACTGGTGATCAAACGAACCATAATAAGTAGCAATTCACCACCAGTGATAAATTAGGACTGTATTAATGATTTTAATACTTCCTCCAATTACTAATTTAGAAACCTTCCCGATCATGTGTACAGTAAGTCACGAAAGTTTCATTACTCTCGGAGAAACGGCCTAGAAACGCATAAGAGAAGAGATAAACAAACAAATTACTACTTTTTATATACACAGTTAACCATGCAAATAAAATTACCACAACTAAAAAATCCTTTATCCATTACCTACCTATTCACTATCCATATTTGTATATAAACGAACGTATATAATGTTGACTCGTGTCGGGGCGAGGTTGTCTCTACAACGCGCCAGTCTATCGCTTTTTACCATAAAAAGCACAAACAAGCCAATTAAATCTTAGTCTTCCTTGTCCGCAATCTTGACGCAAAGGGCTTTACAGTTATTAAACTCAATTTCGAATGCAATTGTTATCCGCCTTTGCAACCTTATAAGGACTCAGAAATTATCGTACTCAGAAACCTATGCATTTTTAATACGTAGTCTTAGAGATTGAATAGGCACGTGCATTGTTATGAATTTTGACCAAAGTTCATATAAAAGTCACCATTACCGCACAGGATGACATTTATAGTACATTGTGTAAGTAATTTCTGTACCGCCTGTGATCTAAGTACTAGGACTTTATAAGTAGTTGGTAGTTGTTCAAAAAAGTTTATAATCTAGCTGTAAACATAAACCATAGACTTTAAGTTCTGTAATCTGTCCTATGGAATGCGCAATAGGCTCCAAATTGGCGTCACTTTAGAAAGAGACAAAGTTAAAGTTAACCTTTTTTCAGAGACATGACACTACACGTTCGCTACGTCTCCGTTACACTTTTTCGACCATTTTTTTTTCACAGCTGGCTAGGAAATGCGTTGTTCAATTCTCTATGTCTATGGAGTTAAACCTATAGAAAATCTTACTATTTACCTATACTCTCTCTCTAGTATAAAAACGAAGTCTAAGTTTCTATCTCACTCGTAGTTAGCACCTACACCCTCTAGTATTAACCAAATAGTAAGCTTTTGACAACCAAAGACTTTCAAAAGCGGTATACCTTCAGAAACTTATAATATCAGCACCTTCAAAGCTCTACAAGCCCAGAAACCGTCTCCTTGTTAGCCGAACACGCATTCTTACGACGTAAATGGTCCGAACCAGGTTGTATGGCGGCGTGTGATCTAATAATTATCATCGCCCACATTTGCTTTAGATTTGGACTACACAAGGTGTGCAATGATGATAAATCATTTTTTAAGCCGCAGCTGTATAATTTACTGAAGAACGTTGAAGGAAATTGTATGATTTTGAATTAGGATTTGTGATCAAGTTATGGAAGAGAATATCTGATATCAAATTGTTAGTATTCTATTTTTGTATGTATGAATAAATGTATGAATGTATGTCAGTGGCTGAAAACACACCCACGTCATAATGTGCGGTACAGCCTCGTTTTACCGACCACTTTAGTCCTTCGTGACAGGTGGTGAGCCTATCACTGCACTGCTTCCTTCTGATAGCAGTGTATCTGGACTGAGGTGGTTTTATATATGTCTTCTTTTTATACCACTAAGGTAGCAAACAAGCTTGCGACCCGCCTGATTGTAAGCAGTCACCGCAGCAGTTTTTTAACTAGGGACAGATAATATATCTCTCTGACAATTCTAGAACAACTATAAGATACTTCTTATCAGTCAGGATTGGACACGGGGGGCTGTACCTTCATAAAATAGATTAATTCCTTATACAGATTATATGGAACTGTAGTAAAGTCTACTAACCCGCGGCTCAGTCTGAATTTTTGAAACCCGACAATCCTGCAGACATGATATTGTCAAGATCGTCAATACTGACGTTAATAAACAACCTGGGTATTTTTTTCTGTAATAATTACCATCATCATATAGGCTGTAAGGTTAATAACAAAACAAATTAATCAGAAGCGCTGGCATCCACCTATTTATCGCGAGCGTCCCAGACATTGCCACTACAGCTTACTAAGCATAGTTCAATAGAGATATTTTTATAACCTGCTATACGACTTTGAACATATTTATTCCCTCAGCCATTGTACGGCTCACTGCAGGGACACGGGCCTCCCCTTGAATAAAAAGAGGCTTAGGTCTTAGTCAACTGCACTGGCCTAGAGTAAATTGGCGGAAGTTTGACAAGCCATCCATGAGTACTATCACTAGGGTTATTGACTTCTGTTATATGATAACAATATAGCTAGTATTATCTTCCTATTACACAATGTAAACATAAACTTACTAAGAATGTAAGGACCTTTACAGTTCACTCGCTCCAAGTTCAACACCCTAAAACAATAACATTTGAAGTCGATGTTTTAAGTAAAATTTAAGTTCGACATTTTAAACACAATGGGTGAGAACTTTTTTAACATCACTTAACTTGTGACTCGTTTAGCTTAGACTTTTTAAAGCTTTTTAGGACTTCAATTACTTTATTCCAATAACTGTAGAGACATTTACACGTTCGCGGAATATAAGTATAAAATAACTTAGGAAATACGTTTGGAGCATTTAAAATAACGTCAATGTGAATCATATCCATTTACTTCACAATAGAAACTGTACTTTGTTCAGAAAACAGTCAGAGTTGTAGAAAAAAAACAATTAAAATTATCTTAATAATTATTGTTGTGACATTTCCTCTTTCATTAACATCCATATAAATATTATAAATGCGAAAGTAGCTTTGTCTGTCTGTCTGTTACCTCTTCACTCTTTTAACCACTGCACCGTTAAAATGAAATTTGTCATGGAGATAGTTTGTGTACCGGGAAAGGACACGGGCTACTTGAAAACGTCAAGTGTGAGCTGATTATTTTTCTATAATTGAACCGAATTTAGGATGGGTGGAACCGCTGGCGAAGCTAGTCGAAAATAAACGTGTAGTCAACAGCCACTTTTCCCTTCAAATATGTTTCTACTCTGAGGTATTTTATGTTATTAAGTATGTGGTTTAATAACGAAAATAAACTTATCCTTGCGATAAAATGCTTTTGCCTCTTAGTTTATCTGACTGTCAAAGATTAAAATGACATTAATCTATGCAGCGCAGATGCCTTTGACAGACGCCTTTTCTTGGTATAGCCTTCTTTTATCAGAAGATATTTTTTTTATCTTATTCGTACTGACTATGGCATATTAGGCATACCGCTTCTTCTTCGTCACACTACACATACTTCTCAATGCTCAGATCTCCACTATAAATTATAATTTAGATTTTTTTCTGCTCTAACAAAATTTACCAATATATTTCAGTAGATATTATAAGGCTTACTCTGTTTTAAACATGTTTACTACACCTATAGACTTCGAGTTCTGTAATCTGTCTATGGTAATAGCCTCACAAAATTGACCATATTATAGAAAGAGACAGAGAGAACCAGGGGGTCTCTTTTCATTCTCTCTCTCTGCGTCATTCACAATCTGTATATTGGTCATATATATACATCCTCACTTAAAGCACTAGCTGACTAATTATCATGATTCTTGTCCCACATAAACACTTTTATGGCTCCTCTACACAAACCTGTACTTATGCATGGTTGATAGATAGAGATAGAGCTACATGGTTTGCCCTTTTCTACCGTAGCTAACTTCTCTATCTCAATTACTTTTGGTTCACAGATTATTTGGTTCTCCATTATAAGGTAGAAACAAGGAAAGCGTAAAAAAATCGTCAAAACCTTCATCATACATACAGGCCCTGGTTATCGTTTAAGACCAGAGTACTTGTCAAGACAAATCAAACAACCCTGAACTCGATGGGGTAGCGTCAGTTATTTAGTCAGTTACAGTGACAGAGGTCCTATGTCCACCTTCCGGCTGCATCATCAGATCAGCTCTATGACATCATTATATTCCATTGACATCTGATTTACGTGTGTATGCAAAATTTCAGCTCAATCGGACAACGGGAAGTGAGTCGTTAACTTACAGGATTTGATTACAGATATGGGACAAGTAAAACTAAAAGAAAGCTTGTAAAATTACAAGCACAGCCTGTTCGATAGGAATAACATAGGTTATTTAATTATTTTTTTTTACTTTAAACTACCCTAATTAAATTTGTGTAAATCATAGGATTGATTGATGCATTTTTGGACGGAGCCGTAAGAAACCGTGACTTCAAAAGGCCCTGTCCTGAGTCAGTGCCCGTGTGAATATATATTTTGCACTTGACCGCTTTTATGTCAGTTTGTACGTACGTGTCGACGTCCTTATACAGGTAATTAATTCAGGTCAATGACTGTTTTCGCCAAGTTCGCGTTTAGTTGCAGGTTCACACAATGGCGCTTTGATATACACCAGGATGAATTACATATTGGTCCTATATTAAGGTTACACAATATTACAAACAATGCTAATCCTATTGCAAATGATTCGTAGTTTAATTCTTCCATTTAGTTATCATCATCAAAATCTATGTTGCCATACTTGCTATGCTATGCTATGATTAAAGGAAAAAAAAGAGTGTCAATAAAAATCTAAATCAAAAGAGGCATTATTTTAAAGGGCTTAGTGTTTGTGGTTCATGAAATTATTGAAGTTTATTTATTAATGTTTTACTTGTTGCCCGCGAATTCGGCTGCGCTGTAGATATAGTTCCAAAGGTTTGTTTTGACCGCGTTTCTTTAGGTAGTACCTAAATCTTCCACAAAAACACAAACCCGCTTTTTAGATGGTATTAGGTAATTTTTCAACCAACTTCGGGTTTTCTGCGCTTTTTCTTTATAAATCTTGCGACGTTTGGACTGCCTTCAGACCACCTCATTCAATACATTGTGCTAGAGATCCCACTCAACGGAGTCTCACTTTGACGCAAACATGCTGAAGATGTGTACCTACCAACATTCATAGCATCAGCTTAATATGACATGCTTAATTTTTTGATCTTTCTGAGTCTGAGGTACTGCCTTTAAAGATAAGCAATATATGTATTACAGTAGATAAGCAATATATGGACAAACAAAAACTAGATAGATACAGTCAGGTGTTCCATTGCTTAACTAGTTCTAGTGAAATTCCCTGTTGCTTAAGAATTCGCAACTACAATTGACTACTCTGCGCTTTGATCAGCTGAAGTTGTTTTACCACAACCAAACGCCAGCAGTAGAATTAACAGACCGTTAGTGGTTACTGCGACCCGGTTCATAGGTACTCCATCTCCATCCATATATCATAGAAGCAAACAGTCAATTCGTAAAGCGATCAATTTGGCCAAATGTGACTCATAACTGAAATATTCTGATTGTAGCAGCTCCATATCGAGCAATGCAAACAATGCCAGGACACGTAGGTATGTCAAAACAAACGAACGATTTCACCGGACTCTCTCAATATGGATACGAATCCAAAACACCTGTCAAATGCGAATTTCATAAGTAATACTTCCATAAACTAATTAAAGAGTTTTGAAAATGGATGTCGTTATCATCAGAAGGTGGTGAAGTAAATTTTAAAAGAAGAGAGCCAACTAAAATGTAACTGTTAAATTAAAAATTATACCAGATTTAGTTTTCATACAAAGGATAAACAAAACAAAACTAAATGACTGTAACAAAAACTTTGCTGACAGATATCGGTTCAAAGACCTTCCCCAGACATTTAAGATATTAAATAAATAATCAGGTCCTAAGTTCAGAACCCCAAAAAATTCATCAACAAAACGAAAAATATTGCTAACATTACAATACAATTGTCTTTTGCACCAGTTTTGGTGACAATGAAGTCATTGAAAAGCAACAACTGTACAAACAATGTGGTGTCGACGCAGTTATGCTAAACAAATAAGTAAATGACGAAGCGGTTGCCATCGGAAATAACAACGGATATTGTTTACAACACAACCCATCGCTGAGCCATCGAGCTGACTATGCCAGAGACTGTAAACAAGGAAAACAGGCAGCTACCATATGAGATAGTCCAGGGATAGGTATAAAAAAGACGTACTCTGTCTCTGTCATTGGGATTATCGAAGGACGAGAAACTCGGACGAATAAAATCAAAATTGCGAATAAAATAATTAAAAGAGATGAATATTCAACATAAAAATTATTAATAGTAAAAGAGAGACAAGTATATTTTGACTCTTATCCATAAGTTATGCTCCTGATAGTATATAGTATATTAGAGATGAAATACTACTTACCACTGAATTCAGCGTCTTCTATTGAGTTCTGGCTGTGAAGCGAATATCTGTTGGTAGTCTTCGTTGAAGGTGATCCTTGCGTAGACCCGGCCACCACTCCCAGGCTTCTGTACCCTTCATCAGACACCTCCGAGCCATTATCTGACGCACTCTCAGTTGCAGGGGCAGGAGATATGGGTCTTTTGCTCCTTACAGCATGTGGAGAAGGCACCAGATGATTCGAAACGACAATTTTTGTCCTTCTTTCTGGTGATGATGACTTTCTTCCTGGGCTGTTGGCTCGTGGAGTCAATCTTCTGCTCGGAGACGGAGCCCTATCTATGTCTCCCAAATAGGGGAGACTTGTAGGTTGCTCGCTAAGTCTGTGATTAGACTGATATTGCACAGATCTCGGTTCTTCGTTGTAAAATTTCGGAGGGTATTGAAGAGATACCGGTTCAGGGGTTTTAAGGTCTTGTTTGATGTAAGGCAGTGAAGTCGGGCCAGGGTCTGGTCGTTCGTAAGTGACAGTGGCTCCAGCCAGGTCATGTTTAGGTCGGGCCAGGCGAGCAGAGAGTGATGTGCGGTGTTGAGCACGGCATCGGCAGGGGTCGTGTTTGTCCAAATAGTGGGCTAGTGTGTCCCAGCCTCCCCCAACGCGGACCATTACATGGGAACGAAGAATCTGGAATCAAAATTTAAACAAATAATAGATTTTCGGTTCTCACATATTTAAAATTGGTACAAAACTATGCATAGTACGGACGCAATTGTATGTTTATATTTATACAAAATAGCTATATAAATAGCGGTTTTTCCCTCAATTAGAAACTACTTTCCTGGGGCAAAAAAATTACTAGTTTTTTACTTTCAACCACCACACGGTACCGTTTTTTACTTTCAACCACCATACCCGGTACCTAGTAACTTCCATATCATTGCATAAATAAAAAAAATTAAAACAAAAAAAAAACTATTATAAATTGACTGAACTATGATTAAAAATAAAACACTAATACTTAATATTATATTTTTATTTAGTGCATCTTTGCGACCTTATATATTTAGGTATATATACGATGGTTACCTATAAGTACGATAATTCACATTTTTAAGGCTCTTAACTTAATTAAATCAAGTATAATTTAATTTCTAGGCACGAAATCTACTAATTTTAGGCTACGTTCACACGGCGAATATTCGATTCGATATTTTATATAGTAGAATAGAAGTATACGAGACGGCCGTTCACACGGTGCGAGGTCCATTCGGTTTTTTTACGTATGTGAGCTTTCCGTATACGTGGCCGCCGTTCACACAGCGTCTATACGATACGCTTTGCCAGCCGCCACACCGCCAGTCGTTGAGAGCACGCCATTTTTTATAGTTATCTAATGATTTATCCCATATTATGGGTCGATCCTCGATCCTCGTGTGATCGTAGCTTTACTTTTTAAAATATTTCGGATTCAAAAGAACTCCCAAACGACTTGCATTTTGGGCTTAAAAATGTAAATTTTACAAATGTTTTCCGACATCTTCTAACTTACTTTATAGTCATTTATGTTTCATCTATTAAAAAAGCAAAGGGTCTATTTATAGAGTTGGCTTGTACATAAAAGAACTAGACACTATTTAACTACGCCAGACGAATCATTTAAGGTCAAACTAACAGCGAACTAATCCCATTAAAGTCAATCGAAGAGCTGATTCATACACGATCAAGTCCTTTTATGGTTAAATCGAATACTTCACTGGTGTTGTTAGGTAAACCTATCTGATACACGACTGCTTAGCATATGCTCGAAGATACATGTCAAGTTATATTGGACGAAGTACAGGAGTGTCCAACCATATGTGACCAATAATGGAATAGAAGATATTTGAAAAGTGGAGGTCATATTGTGCTGGATATTTTCCGTCCACCTGGCCATATTGAGGGTAGCAAGGCTAATACCTAAAAAATACAAGCATAAACAACAAGGCTGATATAGATCAAGGCAACTATGAAGTCGTAAGATTTTCCAAGAAGCTTTTCAAGAATCGTCTATATTTCGGAAAATAAAAATCTTTTTAGCAATTTTTGGAACTCGGTTGCGATAACAGTCACACTCGTTAATAGTACATTATGATAGGAGTGAGCTAGAATGCTCGTTACAGACGAGGTTATTAAGGTTGCAGCCGAGTGTGTATTGAGCAGAACCCACGAATGTCATACGACGGTTTTCAACACACTTGAATAGGACAGTAAATACTTAGTGTTAAAACGTTGTAAAAAGTTGATAATTAATGGAATCTAATAATTTTCATATGCTTTTAACAAACACGTTGGATTTATTTTTCAAAAAAATAATTATTAAAAAATAATAAGAAGCAACGATTAGAATTAGAGAATAAAATAATTAGTAATTGTCATTACCGCACAATTTTTTTTTTTTTTTTTTTATACCACTAAGGTGGCAAACAAGCTTACGGCCCGCCTGATGGTAAGCGGTCACCGTAGCCTATGGACGCTTGCAACACCAGGGGTATCACTTGCGCGTTGCCGACCCTTCAGAAATCTAATAACTTGCGTAGTGGACGCTATTAAAAAGCTGAAAACGGTGCAGTAAAGCTGATTTATGTGCAAATGTGTTGAAAATTTTATTGCTTGATATCAAATTTTCCATTACCTAACAACTTGTCCTATAAGTATCTATTGACACGAAGTTTGTTATTGCAAAGCACTAGAGTGCCCTTAGAATCTGGACAACATTACAACACGGCGATGTAATTTTCCATGAGTCGTAATGGTTATTTTAAAACTGTCCTTGGTTGATTTAAGCCCATCGAAATTGTGACACAGTCGTACCAGACTAAGTTATATTATATGTCATGCACGAGAAGTACTTCATCTTTGTATCATTAATTAACGTCCAAGCCATGTGATAAAATACTAATACATACATATGGTGATGCTGATGGGACTAAGCGATAATATGATTGCGAAAAAATGGTTTATATTTTATTTTGTTTTTCTTTTTTATTAATAAAAATAACATTTTATAAATGGTTTGTAACATTTTTAAAATGTGATCTGTACGAAGAGGAAATAAAGAATATATTTTAGCGGTGCTAGGTAGATAGGTAGTCATTGCGCCTTAAGTAGTTTATTTCATCAATATACATTGTTTACGGATTAGAAACCTTAATATTTTTTAAAATGTTCCAAATACAAAACTGCCAGCTGTATTAAAATGAATTTCGATAAATTGCATCGTAATGGCACAGTATAAACAATTATTTAATTGATACAGTCATACATTGAAGGGTTATTATAAAGCAATCGAACGAAAAGTGCGCGGCGAGATGGGGGCCAATGCCTTTTGTCGCAGCACCCATGACTGGCTGTTGTCGGATTCATTAAAGACTGACTGTTTTATTGAAATTAATGTTTGGGCTGCGGTAATGGAAACCTTCCTAATTAAAAACTATGGGAAGATATTTCCTATCGTATAGCCAAAATATTTACATGCATGTCATAGAAATAAAATCGGCCAAGTGCGAGTTGAATTCCTACTATTTACGTAATTTACAAACAAAAACAAAAGTGTACCGCTAAGCGGTCACCCATCGAAGTACAAACCAAGCCTGAACTTGCTAAACTTTGAATATCGTTTCCAACAAATAAATGTGTTACTGTTTCTCTTATTAATAAGCTCTCTCTGGGTACGGAACCCTAAAAAGGCACTAACATGCCAACTTCCATGCCCGCTTTCTCGCCGAAAAAAAAGTAATCTTGAGTGCTCGGCAAAAGGCGGCAATCTACTATAGTAATGTTATGGAGGGGGCTAATATTAGGTATAAGCAAGTAATTATCCGCTTCCCGTAAAATCCAGTCATTTATATAAAAAATGCTACAAAGATTTCAAAGATAACCACCAAACCAAAAACATCATTCTCGGCGAAAGTAAATATATTTTTTTCCGAAATAAACTTATTATTCTTAATAATGTGTTTTATTTTTTTAGTCGTAGTCAAGATACGACTTTTGTATAAAACTGTACGAAATTGGTATTTTCATTAGTCGCGCCATAATGTTTCGTTACGAAAAACGGCGCTAATTTAAAAATTACTTTCATTTTATGACAGTTGCGTAAATAGCTGTTTTGATCTTAACACCTATACGATCGTGAGATATGATTCAATCACTCATGGCCGCCTACTGTTTATCTTACAATCAATAATACCTACATTAAATCAAAACGATCATACATTGTATTGAAGTAGCTATCAATTCGCAATATCTGCCTTTGTTTGTTTATCAAATGGCGAAAGAACTGTCAAAAGTTGCAGAAATATGTGTCAATATGGTAGCCACGCGTCTCGGAGAGCGCCGGACGCCGAGGACACCCGCGTCGCCCACTGTGCAAATCTTGCCACTGAAATTTGCACCACCAAAAATAACCGGTATCAGAACTAAGAATTAAAACATAATGTAGAATCGATGTTTATGAAAACACTTTACTGTGCGACAGTAGCGCCACGTCCGAAGCCTTTTTTCATGGCACGTGCACTGGGGTGACCACGCGGTCAGTGTTTCTCAATACTAAGTTGTGTGTAACGCTCAAGTAATCTGATCTTGGTCTTGTGTTGTAACACCACAATCAAAGAGTAAAATGTTTATCAAAATAATTTGTTAAAGGCGGTGTGGGTGGCTATGACTGTTCTTGGCTGTGTAATTTTTTTTTTTTTGTTTTAGTGATCATTCATTTATAACGCGAAAGCTTTAACTTGTGACACTTACTTCTTTAAAAAAAAATAGGACTTAGTTGAACCACTTCAAGCTTACGTAAGGGGCCATCCATTTATATGTGACTCATTTAAGGGGCAGGCAGGGGAAGACACTTAATATGACAAAGTTAAATTATTATAATATGCGGTATAATAACTCATACAAAAATAAGAGGAAAATAGCATAACAAGAAGAAATTTGCTTAAGGTTTTATAACTCTTCTTAAAAACGATGTAGAACCACTCACACCCCTTGAAAAGAAAAAATTGCTTACTAAAAATTTTCGCGGATATAATTAAAACAAAATCTGATAAATCTGCTGCTTCTGTGAGGTTATGAATAATGAAATGAATTGAGTTGGACAACTCGCACCACGTAATATATAATATATAGGTAGATAATATAATATACAATGACCTATTGTCCATTTTTTCTACTCTGTATTCTAACCTTTTCTATTTGGATAAAATAGGTTTTACGGTCGAGCAGAAAACGCCTACAGTTCAAAGGTAAATAGGTTTATAAACAGGTACCCATTTTTAACTCATGACTTTGACAATCAAGTTTTTCTTTAAACTGTTAAAAACAGTAATATAGTGGGAAGACAAAAGACAGACAGATAGATTGGGCTGATATCACGAAGTAATATATTCTAAAACCGGTATCCTTCTTTTTTCCAAATCATGGTGTCAATAATTACGATCATAGAGTCTTCAGTATAAAGCTTTACCCGAGTGAAGGTAAGCAGGAAACTGAGAGTTATGCGCTTTTACATACATTATCGTAAAATTAACCTATTTACAGTACCTTACTTCATATCTCCAATATAAAATGTAGATGTAGGTATTTGTTTTTGTTGGTGGGTTACAAATTTTTCAAAATTTTAGGTTACAAATTGCACAATCTTGTTAACATTCTTTGCAAAAAAACGACGACTGAAGTGGACCAGTGATTGTACTCCGGACTGCCCAGTCAAAAGTCCTGGGTTCGATTCCCGGTACAACTTACAGATACAATTTGTGTATTGTTAAAGTTATCTCTAAACTGTAGGAACAGGCTAATCACTTTAAAAAATATTTAGGGACATCATTAATTTTTTCGCGCATGTGGAAATTTCATGTGGAATATTATTCGATAGGGCTTTAAAAAATCCATTTCAAGTTTTTGAGATTTTTTTCTTTATGATTTATATTATACGAGTTATTTAATTAAGAACCCTAATAAAACCATAATAAGGTTTTATACTCCCAACCAAAATCGTTTTCGACAAAATCAGTTCATATTATTTTAGATACCTATCTATATGACTTCTGTGATCGCTAACCAAGCTTCAGAAACGTCTATGAACGAAAGATCTATATGAAAGTTGACTTTCGGTTCCTTTGACAATAGTTTAAAAACTCACTTAGAAGGTCTTAGCTATTGACCGTAAAAAGAAATCCTAATTTAACTCTTAGTACATAATAATATAATTTGTGTAAAAAGTGTTGTTTAAAGTGTAAAATTAACAAAGTGATACTTATGTACCAAGGTGGACTTATCGCATAATGCCATTTTTTCCAGCCAAAATTCCGAAAGTAGGTTATATTTAAATTTATATTATATTTAAGTAGGTCCAAGCGAAAGAAAAAACCGTAGTTAAACTAATTCCAAGCATATTTACTTACCTACATATATACATAATAATTACATATACATACTTTCATAGGTACTCATAACAAATACATACATAGTATATAGTATAAACTGAAAAAAAGGGTAACAAAACTGGTTTAGCTATTCAAAATTTACTTAGTAATAACCAAACTTTTGTTATAATTAAACAACTGATTTGCTGCACATAACTCAACACTTAATATGCTATTAGCAATTTAGTTAAGCAGTCCCTCAGTAATGTTACCAGTAGATAAAATTTGTGTTATTGTTAGCTAATCTTTTTTTTTCAGTGTATGTACCTAACAGTTTATAACATACTTCACTTGCTTGGCACCAACTTCAACTGTAATTGTAAAACTGTAATTCAGATCAGATTTGCAAATAAGTAATTTTTTTTACCATTTTAGTGCATCTTTTGAAGCCAGTTATTTTTTTTGTTAAAATTTTTTTTCTCAACAACTACTACAAGTTGAGTCGTCCAACTTGCTTACAGTGCAACAAAATTTTCTGACCTTCTGTCCTTGGGTGTTTGGTCGCTAGTGTAGTTGTAAGTTCATTTGGCGACAGAGGTTTTGAATTTTGGCCACCGGGTCAGAAAAGTTAGTTGTACTATATTCGCATTTATATTTAAAAAATATGAAAATTAAAGGGGTGTCATATTAATGGGCTTCGTTTGCTTACACATTTCTTATCTATAATTTTAAGTGATTATTTTTTATGTTTCTTAAGATAGTACATAGTACGAGGGTGGTAAAGTGAAAATTAATAAGTAATAACCATAAGCTATTTAGAAGCCTAAGGCCGAAGGTATAGCCCGTGTTACACACAATGTTTTTGTTCACATTTGCGAGTAAATAAATAAAAATATACGGTGAATTCATTAATAAACTCACCAAAACACAATTGAAATGTCGGGAATAGAAGCAGACCACGCCACCGCCAGATACACTAAATATCTACAGTATTATAAATTATAATGTTTGGCTGAAGTCAAAATTTGTAATTTCTCGCTCAGTGTGCACGCAGTTCATATTTTGAACAGACAGCTTTTATACATACTTAATAGAATTGGCGCATCATTACCACCCGTGAGTTTTATGAACGCGCGCTTGGCTTTATTAAAAGTAAAATTTATAAAGAAAAGCCCGTAGGAGTAATTAAGGTCTTAACAGCAGCTTTACCTGCACATAACTGCTTACGAGTGAGTGTGATGAAAAGAAGACTTGTCTTAAAAAAATTCCAATACCTAAGGGTGTATCCTTGGGATCTTCTACTAGATATACGACTATATACCTGTCACTAAAACATTTAATGAAACTCACCCTAACGAAGATTAGAATCCTGGTATCACCAATCCTGTATTTCCCCTCTGACACTCTCACCATTGGAAACTGTGTTGGGCAGGAGCACCTCTCCACTAAATCTCTGACTCTCTCGTCTAAACTTCTCAAGTCATTCGTGACCAACTGAGGCTGAGGACCCAATGGCACTAGTCCGAGAGCAGAATCATCCGGCCTCAGTTCTTCTCCAGCCAACTCCCTCTCAATTTGCTTCTCCATCTGAACCAGCAAAGGTGCCGGCATTCCCAAAACAGACCCCTTCCTAGCAACTTCTAGAAGACAGAGAACGACGTGCTTCTCGTTTTTTCTAAGGCATAGATCGTCTGTTTCGAAAAGAAGGCACTCTAGAATGCCTAGAGCTTTCCGGCACCAGTCGATAAAGTTGGATAGGTTATCTCTGGCGAAGAAAGTGCCGGCTTTGGCTGCTGGTAGCATGTTGACCGGAGGCCGGGTTCTCAGTGCTTTCGCTAACATTAGGGCATCTTCTGATTCTTGGAGTGGTGACTCTAAGATGAGTCTTGCCGAATTTCGAACTGCGTTTGCATGCTGAAACAAATGAAAATACAGTTATTATAATTGATTTGTAATAGTAATAGCAACCGGAGGCTACAATTAATAATAATATAATAAGTTTCTTGTTGGTTCTTCTCAGTAGATACAACCTTCTAAACCGGTGATAAAGTCATAATTATTTAGAAAGTTTGACGATTCGAAAGTGTTTTTAAAAAACCAACTTTGAAAAAGAGCTATTTGATTTTCAATGCTTAATAATTATTTATGGAATCTTGTAGTATGAAATGTGTCCATTAATTTGTAACAGCTTGGTGCAGGCATTTTTGGGGTGATTGATTTGTATATAGATACGTTATTCTCTCATATAATATTCTATTAATAAAATAGGTTTTCATGAAAGCAATTTGGCATTACAGGGCGTGCGTTGCTAACACTATTTGGCCGTAGATAGCACAGTAAATTTATGTAATATTTTTTTTGTACATTACACACAGCGCCATCTGGTCCTAAACTAAGCAAAGCTTGTACAATGGACAGCGAATACAAAAAAGTATAACTACCTTTATATTATTTTGTAAATACAGACACATAGAAAACAATCAGTCTTAAGACAAACACGTTTATTACATAAAAGCAGTAAAAACTAGACGCAACAAATGGAAAGTGAGCAGCCGAAAGTGAAAACTAGACAAAAGACATGGAAAGTGGCCAGCGAAAAGTTTTTTTTTTTTATAACACTAAGGTGACAAACAAGCTTACGGTCCGCCTGATGGTAAGCGCTCACCGTAGCCTATGGACGCGGGGTATCACTTTCGCGTTTCCGACCCTTCAGAAATCTAATAACTTCTTTCTTGAAGAACTCCATATTGTAGTCCTTGCAGAAAACCTTGGCAGGGAGCTGGCACATTCCACAACTTAAGCGTTCGCGAGAG
The DNA here is from genome assembly GCA_946406115.1 of Apoda limacodes. NCBI lineage: Eukaryota > Metazoa > Arthropoda > Insecta > Lepidoptera > Limacodidae > Apoda > Apoda limacodes. The sequence continues at coordinate 20,625,099 of OX291559.1, forward strand.
GAAGTTTCTCTGAAACCGCACTGTACGCGGCCATTTAGGTTCTAAAGTGTGAGAATGAATTCCCTGCCGATGGCGAGCGGTGCGATGGTAGAAAGTAGCCGTGGGCATCATTTCGAACAATTCTTCAGAACTTATCCCATTGTACAAGCGGTAGAACACACACAGGGAGGCAAAGTCTCTCCTCAGACTTAAGGGCTCGATACCGCAAGTGAGTTTGGAATCGTCGACAATTCTCACAGCCCGTCGTTGAACCGAGTCAAAAGGGCCAAGCTGGTATCCGGGTGCTCCTGCCCACAGATGGCAGCAGTACTCCATATGGGGCCGAACTTGCGACTTGTAAAGTAACAACCTTTGCCCCGACGTGAAGTACTGCTTCGCTCTGTTGAGTACACCAAGTTTTTTGGACGCCAGCTTCACCTTATCTTGTTAATGATCTCGGAACTGAACATTGCTGGAGATGTCGACACCAAGGATCCCAATGCTCTTGGAGATGGAGAGGGGAGTGTTCTGGAATTGTGGGACCACAGTGAATGGAGTTTTCTAACCGGTTTGTTTGTTGAATCGGACCAAGTTTACCCATCCCCAGTCAGAGACCTTCGACAGTGTGGTCTCGATTTGAGACATAAGTTCTCCGCGATTTTCCTCCACAACGGAACGAGGGATGTTGGCACGACCCGTGTAAAAAGCGTCTCCAGTACTGTCATCTGCATAGCAATGTATGTTGTTGATGTCCAACATATCATTGATGTGCAGTAGAAACAGCGTAGGAGACAGCACAGAGCCTTGCGGGACACCAGCATTAATGTCCATGCTATCAGAGCAACTACCGTCAATACGGTTCCTATGCGTCTGCCGGACAAAAAGCTAGCCACCCATTTGCACAAACCCTCGGGCACTCTGTAAGATGGCAACTTCGATAGTAGACCCCGGTGCCAGACCCGATCGAACGCCTTCGCTATGTCTAGGCTACATGCCAATGCCTCCCCCTGACTCTCAATGGCTAGTGCCCATCGGTGTGTGAGATATACTAGAAGGTCACCAGTCGAGCGACCGCGGCGAAAGCCATATTGACGTTCACTGACCAGATCGTGTACTTCTAGGTATCTTAGAAGCTGTGTGTTGATCACACGCTCCATCACCTTGGAGAGGAGAGAGATAATAGCGATAGGCCTGTAATTCGATGGATCTGATCTATCGCCCTTTTTGGGCACCGGGTGCACATTCGCAGTCTTCTATGAAGACGGAAATTGCCTAGTGTGGTAGGAAAGCGCGAAGAGGCGCGTGAATACAGGACATAACTCAGGAGCACACTGCTTAAGCACCACTGCTGGTATACCGTCTGACCCACTCGACTTATGAACGTCTAGAGAAAGCAACGCCCGCCGGACCTGAAAAAAAAGTAACAAATAGACACTAGACATGGACAGTGGGCAGCCAAAAGTGGAAAAGCAGTAATAACTAGACACAAGACCTGGAAAGTGGGCAGCCGAAACTGAAAATGCAGTAAAAACTAGACACAAGAGTATGGGCAACCAAACTTAAGAAAGCAGTAAAAACAAGACACAAGACATGAAAAGTGAGTAGCCGAAAGTGAAAAAGCAGTAAAAACTAGACACAAGACACGAAATGTTGGCAGCCAAACCTAAAAAAGCAGTAAAAACTAGACACAAGACATGGAAAGTGGGCGCCTGACATTGAAAAATCAGTAAAAACTAGACACAAGATACGGTAAATGGGCAGCAGAAACTGAAAATTTTGTAAAACATAGTGACAAACTCAATGAAAAACAAAAACATGCATGTAATGACTGTTAGGTATCAAAATACAACAATGGAATCATCTCTTAAGTACCTACCTATAGACCAAGAAGTACCTAATGATATTGTCAAGTAGAGAAAATAAATCAAAGAAGATTTAAAAATCAGATTTAGGGTCAAAGACCGATGAGCAACTCTGAAAACTTTGATGAAAATAAGATGCACCAGGATCGTAGCAAGTGGAAACATGGGTTCTATGCGTACGCCTCCGAGAAACAAGTATTACGTAACGTGTGTGTCCATTAAACATGAATAAAACAATTTATTTTCAATGCATTATTGCGTCAGAGAATAACTAAAAGTTCTCTATGAGTGAAGGATCTCCAGTAAATACCACAGCGTATGCAAATCTACATTAGCACGTTGTTGCACAGATTAGCATGCTTATTACCTGATATTTGCCGCTCATACGCTTGTAACCGTGCGCTTAAGGGTTGTTTACAATTGCTTGTGCAATTGTGCAATTGAGCAAATGAAAAAGTGCTTGCGTGAAAAATTAAAAAAAAATTGAATAAATATGAGATTTGATGAAAACATTTGCATGTCGAAACTTACGTATTTATAAGATTTTAAACTAAAAAGTAAAAAGTTATGTACACAATCACAACGCAAAAACAAACAAACAAGATGTTTTGTAAGGTAAAAAAGTCTATAAACCTTTTTGTAAGCACAAACCCTGATAAAAGTCAAAAACACGATTAATGAACTTTTGTTCGATAAAAAAATCCTAAGCTGACCCCTTTGCACTCTTCTTTCTCAACAAGATATCTAAGAAGATATCTTCACAGTTTTAAGTACTATTAGTACAACTTTGCCAAAGCATAGCTGTGATAGTGCTTTAAACCCCAAGAACAAGCATTTTTTGATAACAATAATGTAAAATAAAGTATTATTTTATTCTATGTATTTCAATGAAAATCTCAGAGAGTTGAAATGTAGCTGTGCACTACTTACGCACGCTCAGTTACATATCGCTTCATCCTTGTTTTTACTCAAGTTTTCTGCCTCGTAGTCAACACTCAAAACTTATTTCAAATAAAAAAAAAATATTTTTTTATTATTTACAGCTAAACAAATCTTTATTCTTGGCTAATTATATAAGAAAATTACAATTTTCCGCTACCGTAACGACACATATATTATATACGTATTCTGTCCATGCTCCTATGGATTCCTAGAACATTTACATGGCTTGCATACAAACGTGTCTAATGGTAATATGCAAAGAGAATGCGCGCTGCTGATGTAAAGCAACCTTACTTACGGTTACTTTGTGTACAAATTAAGCAAAAACGAAACAAATGATGGTAAAACGTGGGTGGAATTGTGAAGTAACATACTTATTTAAAATTCTTGTACGCAACTAGATCAGAGACATTTTCTAAACATTTCATTGATTTTCTGATGAGAACGCTATAAAAAAGAACGTGAGAAGGTTTTAGTATTGAATTTTATTTCATCAACACACAAATCCTTTGGAATCTGTTTTCATTTTAAATATATTGAACAGAAAATTCTAAGCACTGTATAAATCACGTATGTACCATAAATTATTTTAGGATGTTAAGAGCGTCTTTAATAATAAGGACATGATAACTCAATCATAACCCATAGCACATTTCTTAAAAAAATTGACGCAAAAGCGTGACAAAGACGAAGCGAAACTGAGGTTTCTTGTCTTTTCCTAACTTGTTTTAATACACATTAAATAACAAAATGGTGGACATTAGTAGTAGAAGAGACAATAGGTTAATTTTGTCTCGTTCTAAATTATGGTCAATATTGTGAGGCTATTGCACAATCCATAACACATAACAAAATTCGAAGTCTATGATCATAACCACACTGAAAGAAAAATAACTTGTTTTACAGGATTTCGAGCAGTCTTGCCTGCTCTATAATCTTTTTTCGCGGTATATCTATCTATTTTCCTTCGATGACACATAAGAAATGTCGTTATTTCTTAGATAAACATCCAGACAAAAGTGTCAAAGCCCAAATGTTTAAGCAACGCTAATATAACGTGTCATATGCCAGATTAATGAAGGTAAATATTTGTAGAAAGCTAACAAAAGCGTAAAATGTAAACATTTCATGGATTACAATAATAGTACCAAACAAATTCGAACACTAATCAATCTATTAATAAGTTATTTCTCATAGTTAACTACATACCTAAATTTAATCGCTGAATTTTAATTTTTTTTTTTTTTTAATTAAATTTAAAAAACAACTTTTTACTTTATTTTTACAAAGTATTGATAATCGGCATTTTTATTTTTAACAGCAATATATTGCTATTTAGGAAGAAATACATTATTAAATATGGAGGATGACAAAATATTTGCAAAAGTAATGTGTTGAAATATAATTTATGCTCACGAATTAACAAACTAAATTTAATATTGCCCTAGGGCATTACAGTAATGTTTGCTGAGCATTAATAATATATTGGTGCCAACAGTGCCAATGACCATAATGCCAAGGCCTGCTAATGATTGGTTTAGGGGCACATGAGTTATCAGTTGATATCCGATGGATAACTCAAGCATGACAATAATTTAATATATGTTTGAATATTACCTAAGTATGTCATATAATGAATTTACTGCTTTTATTACTTCTATTTTCCATTTTTTGTATTTGTCTATATTTTGCAAAAACGTATATATAAGGTTACAATATCACTCTTATATTTAGCATCCAAATACAAAAAATAGTTATTATGAAAACAAATCCACCAAGATAAAGTATTTCTGTACAGAAAAATAAAAGTTTTTTTATTGCTAATAAAACAATAAAATCAAAAATCAAAGAATATAAAAGTAGAAGTATGTTTCATTTAATAAGGCTTACTCTAATAAGAATCGGTGGTGGCCGAGGGGTTTAAATTTCACATCACGTCTCAAGTGGCGGAGGTTCAAACCCCGGGATCGGCGTGTACCAACGAGTCTTTTCTTAATTTCTCAAGTAGACTGAATAATTTATTCACACCACTGGCTTTTCGGTGAAGGAAAACATCGTGAGGAAACCTGCATACGTCAAGAAAAAAAAAATGACGTATGTGAAGTCCACAATCCGCACTGGGCCCGCGTGTGGACTATGGCCCAATCACCCTCGCTTAAGAGGGTAGGCCGTGCCCCAGCAGGTGGGACGTATGAAGGCTGGCAAGTACTCTAATAACAACGTAAGCAATATTTTACTCCAATATATCCTTTAATTTATTTTAACTCGAAGCACATCTCATCTCACAGCAACAAACAACAAGGAAAGGCGAAATAATTCAGGGATTAACTTTACAACTCACCAAAGGTTAGACTCATTCATTATTTATATGATGGAACTCTTTCCATAGAGCTTATGATATTTTGTTTAACGCTTAAAAAATTCATACCAGTACATACATAGTATAAAAAGCAAAGCAAGTTGAAAAATTCCTCGACAGATGTAATTAATTTTTTTTTTTTAGTGAAACCCCCGATTAAATTTCAAAATCCGTCGGAGTTGCCTGTGTCAGTTCCGTTCCCAATTTCAATTAAATTTTACAGCTGAATAACATGTCCAGAAACACGCTCTGAAATGACTTTAATATAATGCAAAAAAAACGGCATCGGAAGCAGCTGAATAGTTTTTCAGAAGCTCTCAAGCGCCAACTATCCTGGCTGCTGCAACGCTCCCTGGTGGGCTACAGCTGTAGAGCATGTCTTTATACTGCTCTGAAATGACCGCATAAAAATCGGAAGAATCATTTCTTAGAGGCCCTTAAGCCCTTAGACAGTGTAAAATCATAAATATTCCTTGTTTGACTAAGAAAGAAGAATTTACATTAAAAAGAGAACCTGACAGAGATTATATTTACAAATCATGAAAAGGTTTAACAAAATTATTTATGTCAATACTCATATAGATACTAATAATATGTAATTTTTTCTAGTTTCCAGATCTTACAAAAACAATAATTAATAATGGATGTATGTAAAAATTAATAAACAAAAGAATGAGAAATAAATTCATACTTGTAGCTCGACGGAGTTACAACTCATTTATTTGATGTCCTGCGTTAAGACAAAGATTCCATCAGAATAATTGAGTGGTCAACCCCAAGGTTCGGGCACTTAATCGCAAAGCATTGTGACCATCACCACCGCATCATAATCAATTTTAATGTTTATATTTTGGGAACATTTCGGACAACTGTAATGAGCACGTTTGATGACCAAATTAAGGTTTTAACATTTTAATGTATGAGAAATACTGATTTTCGATTATGTGTATGCACAGTGGCTCTTAGTGCAATTATAGCGCATTGCTATAAAGGTTACTTTTTGGTATTACTAAGATCAAGTGTTTCATTAATATCTTGAATTTGAGGGACGGTGGGTTTGTATCGTATATTTATGTTGTTGTTTATGTTGTGTAGGTATTGGCATGTATATATAAGTGGTTTTAATCCCCAGAACGAGGACAATTGTGGCTAGACACATACCTACATCATAATGTGGAAAAGTCTGATACAGTGTGTCTGGACTTACATGACTTTATACATGTCCTATAGGTCGTAAATTACTAACTTTAGAGTAAAACATGGTAAAACTAAATAGCCACTTTGCCAGTTCTTGAGGAACAATAAGTCAGGATTGGGCAGAAGAGAATGAAAAATAAAGTAAGAAATTAATTAATCAACAAATCAATAGGTATTACTTTCTGATCACAATAGCTCAAACCCTAATACTGGACAGATCACTATACTTTTATTTTTAAAGACGCAATTTGTACTACATAAAATAATATAAAAGCCTAACTTATAAATCGATAGCAAAAGAAGAAATCTTAAGCAACCACTTAATGTAAGGCATAAACAAGCCCAACCCGCGCAATCTGACTTCTCCATCGAGCGTCAAAGTTAACCAATGAAACAAACGGCTACCCACTTTTATCTCACACGTGTATAAAGTCATTAATAACTGCTTAAGCCGCTAATCTGCAACGGAGATGAATCACGGGATATGCACGCACTTAAACTATACCGTGATTTCTCGAAATATTTTAAACAAATAACACGGTGCTTTCAAAGTTATTTAATACCCTGAGTATTTCAGATCAAAATCAAACTTTTAATGAAACAAATAAAAATAGAAGTGTTGAAGTGACACTCCCCCTAAATAATCAATTACGAGTAGCGTTATTAGAGTTGTTTTAGAAATTAAGTTTTGAAAAACGAACACTGACATTTGGCCTGATCCACGAGGCTATAGTCACTCAGCGAGCTATGGAAAGGGCTATGCTCGGAGTTTCTATAAATGATATGTTAGAAAGAGATTTAACAAAAAATCAAAATCACCAACATAGCCTACAGAATAAGCAAGCTGAAGTAGCGATGGACAGGTTATATTTATCGCAGAATCGATGGGCGTTGGTGCAGATAAGTCTTAGAGTAGAGACAACAGATCGGAAAGCACAGCGTGGGTAACCCTGAATCCAGGTGGACCAATAATCTGAAAAGGGAAGTCGAGAATGAGTGGATGAGAAAGGCGGGAGACATGGTGTGGTGGCGTTCATTGGCAAAGACCTATGTCCAATATGACCAACAGTGGAATGTAGGCTGGATCGATAAGTGATTCTGCAAGCAGTTATAAAAATGGCAATCTTAATAATATTGCTGATGACTCTGTTGATAATGTCAATGATATAAATGATGTTCAAAAATTAATCATTTAACAGACTGCAAGAGAAAACCTATTACATTACAACATATAACGTAATAAGGATCATCAAACATCCTGCTTTCGAACATTAATTGTCAATAGAATAAATCACTTTAGATAAAGCGTTGAGACATTAGTCATCCACTTGATTACCTCGCTTTCTTTTTAAAATCTAATTTATCTTTCAATCGCCTATAATCAGACCTTGATCGACTCAAAATCGAGTTTACATTCGACTTTCGTGATGAATATTCATAGTACAAACACAAGTTAAAATTGCGTCACAAGTTGCAGAACGACTCTTTGAATCAATTCATTTGATTGTTTTACAAATTGATTATCAGTTCTTTATTTTTATATATATTTGGGTCAAGGTTTATGGACATCATTTTTGGTGACAATCATAAACATTATGCTGATTGAAATAATGAAAATAACATTCTATGAGGAGGATAATGTTACACCAAAAACCCGTGTTATGGGGGATGTCCTTTGCATTGAATCGATACTCACCCTATTGTAAATTAATGAATATGGCCTTACTGTACATAAAAAATCGTACGCTTCTTGCGCAAGCTAAGCTTTATTCTTTAGAGTTACACAAAATATTTATGCGACGTTTGTTATTGGGTTTATACTCAAAATTTTTTTTTTAAATACGGACTACAATTCAAGACTAATAATTTTAATAAATTATCTACAATATAAACCGCATTAATATCACTATGTTCTTGGGTAATTAATTTCCAAGTCCATAGTCTTTTTATACGCTTTCAATCAAAAATAACACTATCCTTCTAGGCTTTCAGAACCACATAAATGCCTCTTTCACTTTTATATCTAGATGTTCATGTTCAGCTTTCAAAGTCACATGGAAAATAAATTGTTCTCTATTAAGCGATTATATTGTAATCTTTAGAGAAATAAAATTCTTTAAACAAAAAAAAAATGTGACTTTATACACTGGAATTCAAGAAGCAATTATAAAAATCTGTGACATTGTAGCACCCAAATTGAGGTCCCAATATTTTCCAAGCATCTGCTTCACTGACAAGGACAACAAAAGAACGTAAAAAATTTCCTACCTAAAAGCAATATAAACGAAAATTTAGATGCAATTAAATACCACGTGACGTGGAAGCAACACCGTAATGTTTATATGTACCTACTCAGGCGCAGGATATACCATATAAGGGCTGGATCGCGCCGCCCCGTGCCAGTAAAGGCCGCTACACCGACGTGCAAGGTCGCACACCTTCCTTGTAGAAATAAACAGGGGTGATTGACTCATATAAAAAATCACACTATCCACTAAGATTTACGAGCCTGATAGCCCTTCAAGGGAGAATAAAAGGATCGTTTAAAACTTGATGGAAAAGAAACAGTAGCGTATATCCTTGTCATCAATCTCTTTGTGATTGGATTTGACATTCATTGCTATGGTGATCCATCACAGATATTTAATTTTCGAAATTGTAATCAACAAAAATTGTAGAGTTAAACAGCCCAACCCACGTAAAAATCTTGATAAAAACATAGGCATAAGAAATATTACAAGAAAAACCCAAATAACGACCATTCGAAAGCTAAACTTTAATTAAAAAAAATGGATGCAGTCCAATCAAATCTATTATTATATGATACATATCAAATTTAAATAGTTTTAACTACCTAAAACAGGACCAAGTTGTGAACCATATAGTAGTAAATAGTAAACACATGTATCAAATATAATATGGATATGTGAATCAGCCATGACATTGTACGGAGTTAACTCGGAAACGGCCAAACAAAGCCTTGTATTATGACAGGAACACAACAAGTTATCACCATTTATGATCATCACGGATCATAGGCTGACATTTCCTTGGATCATGATCAAGATCATTATGATCTTAAGTCAATTATTACGGTAACCGTATTAGGTATATCGTTTTCTATTGCAGCTAAATGAGATTGAAGCACACCGCGTGGTTTAAATTGCTTATTGTTAGATGATATGACTTCCTCTATGATTATTTTCTGATTCATCAACGAAGGACCATTAGTAATTTCAATTTTAATATAAATGTAGGTAAACCAAATGTTAGGAAATCAAATGTAGATAAATCCAATAAAGGTAAATCAAATGACATAAAACCTAGACCATTTACTAAAAAATGATAAAATATTTTCACTGTCATAAAGACGGATATTTTAGATATCAAATATGTGATGTTTAAAATTAATTCGAGGTGGTTTTTCAAGTAATTAACGAAATCAACTCAAAATTGACTTCGATTTACATTATCAGCCTAATTCTAACAAGAAATTGATGTACGGCAGGTATCTCGCCATGTAATAAAATACGACCCTATCCATCAAACCACACGCATGTGAAATATGAACAATGGATGTTTAAGATTACATTCGACATGTTTATCAGAAATCTGCATTAAAATGATTTATTGGTGAGCTGGTCAGAGGCCCTTACGATATCCCTTTGATAATCGTAATAAATAATGCGAACTTGATACTGATTAATAATCACAGTTGTATTGTACTGGAACTGACAAGTAAATAGTAATTTAATTTAAATCATTTGATTCAAATTAATATTTTTATTGGAACATTATTATTTATATGTATTGGCTTCAAACAGCTATAACAGGGTACACTACTTGCTTAAACAGAGATTTTTTTTCTATCCGAAGTTTTCTTAGGAAAAATATGAAGAGGATCCTAGGGAATTCATTTAATTTATAGTAATCGTATAATTTTTAGTGATGTAGTAAAGAAAACTCTAATTCGATATTATTTCTGTCCTCCTTTTGGTTCCTTTTTATGTTACATATAGTTATATTTTGTACAAGAGAATGATTGTATAATTTAGTCATTATTAATTCTATAAGAAGCCCTGCTCGGTGTCATCAATTGCTATCGTCAACACCAAGAAATTCATGATTTGGTCTTTTTAAATATTTAATTCATTAATCAATTAAGGACATATACTACCTATGTAGCAATTAAAGTTAGTTATAGTTGTTTTAATTCTACTTTCATAATACTACTTAAGTAACTTAATTTCCTTTACTTGTTTATTAGGTAACTAAATTTAGCGTATAATTGCAGCTATTTATTAAACGGTCTAGCAACATGTAGAAGATTAAATAATCTAACATAGATAAAGGTAATGGTTAGATAAATTATTATTTAAGTGTCTGTGTGAATTTTTTTTATACTTAAGTGTCAATTAATTAACTCAATGTAGAAATGTTGTTTAAGAATTCGAGATATTTGTTTTGCGTGATGATACAACTGTATACAAAGCATGCACTCTATTATAATCATATATCTATAAATTCAATTCTTTGAACATTAAACATAAATTGAAATGCAATCGATTCGTTTTATAAACGAATATGTCCAATGCATATGATTATTTAAGTCAGCTGCATCGAAAGCGGAAAAGTGGGCAATAACACGTCTCAGCGATCGAGAGTGAAATTGAAATGTAAATGCGGACGCGCGCACGACCTTGAACTGTACGGCCGACAAAAAAGGCCGGTCCGATTTTTATTAATGACGCTTTTGCTTATTTGACGTCATAATATTGGATACAAATAAGCACACGGACCATATGAAAAATAAATTAGTAACTTCGTTTAGTATTCATGGCGTCGTGTTCTATAATGCTTTTGAAAATGTAGCAAACAAAGTAACAGATAAACAGTTTTTCATCTATAATATTATTAGATACAGGGTGGTAATGTGTCTATTAGTATCGCCCTTGCTACATTTCTCAATTAAATTCAGACCTTGTATATGCCAGTTCTGCTGTAAAAAGACATTTCTAATGAATATGTCGAAACGTTGACATGCCCTTATGCCTCATTAACCGACTTTGAAAAGAGAAGAAGAAGGTGCTCAATTCGGATGTTTGTATTATTTTATATGTGTTCTGGCATAACTCTGTCGTATTTAGACGGATTTTTGAAAATCTTTCTTTATTTATAAGGGTATATACTTCTGAGGTGGTCCCATATTAATGTAGTGAATTTAAAACTTGTATTTCTGGTTATTAGTGTAAATTTAGAACTGGTGAAACGCCTTTTATGTTGATGGTGGTATAAAAATTTGTTACAAGTATCGATGGTTTTAGTGTACGAGAAAAAAAAGCAATTTGTCACTCAAAAGTAAAAAATAAAACCTTTTTTCAAAAAAAAAAAAAAAAGATGCACTAAAAAGGTAAAAATAATTACTTATTTCCAATACTCTGATCTGAATTAAAGTTTGACTTGCGGTGTCTCATGCTCTTCATGACACCAACTTCAAACTGTAATTCAAATCACACTTTTGGAAATAAGCAATTATTTTAGGGCCTCTTTTTGAAGCTGGTGGTTTTTTTTTTTAGTTAAAAAGTTTTTATTATGATACCTTGTGGCGCAGCAGCCGCTAAAATAGAGTACCTACTGTAATGTATTCTATATATTATATATCAAAACATTTAAGGCGCGTCCTATGTTTTTTTTTTTTATTTTATTCTTCTCACTTCACACCCAAAACTTGTCTATTAAAAGTTTATAGCTAAAGGGTAATATTGTAACTTTGTCTTGGTTTAGTCCAATTCCATTCATTCTGAATCGCAAAAAATCTACTATACTATTTCGCACCAGTTGCCATCATGCTGAGTGCAGTTTCAATTGAGCTTCTTACCGCAAACGCTTTTTTTTTAGCTTCCTGTCAAGGTTCTCCCTATCTGTAGTTCATAGGGAGGGAGAACCTTGACAGGAAGCTAAAAAAAAGCGTATGGGGTTCTTCAAGGAGACAATTATGTAGACGTTGAGCTTAACATCAGGCGGGCCGTATGCTTGCTTGTCAAACACTCACTATCTCACTCACTCAAAAAATATACTAATAATAAAATTTTAATTTTCAACAAAATATAGAAAGTGCATTAACAAAATGAAAATAAATAAATTAAAATTTATATAATGATATTGATTTGATAAAAATATTATCATTGGTCGGCATTCACATTCACAGTCGTCAGATATATTTTCTTCTTTTTACAGTTTACGATCGCGATTGTACCGACCGCGACCGACTAACGATGAAAATTAAGTTGGTACATACTTGGACCAAAAATTTTGATTTGTTTTATTAGTACTAGGTTTTACCCGCTTTGTATTATCCTCTAGCAATCTGTAAAGTACAGAGTCTCTACGTGTGTACAAACCTTTAAAATAGTAAAGAAAGAGACAGAACAACACCATCCCGATAGACTGAGTTACTGACCGCGGCCCTAGCACCTATGCTTGGCACTAAGCAAATACAGTGTTTGCGGGTGACCTTATACATTATTCCTATGTAAATGCAAATTTTCGGAGTTTTTAAACCTTTTTTATATGAATATTAGAGTTCCGTACCTAAAGGGTAATTAGCTGTCCGTCCGTCCGTCTGTCACCAGGCTGTATCTCATGAACCATGATAGTTAGAGAGTTGAAATTTTCACAGAAGATGAATTTCTGTTGCCGCTATAACAACAAATACTAAAAAACAGAATAAAATAAAAATTAAGGGGGCTCCCATACAAAGACGTACGGCACCCTTCGTGTGCGAGTCCGACTCGAACTTGGCTGATTTTTTTATTTTAAAGACCTATATTAATTTGGTTAGGATCTAATCATAGAAACCGCAATAACAAACGCTGTGGCCAACTGTCACTTAACTATTTAACATTGATAATGATTTAAAACCTGTTATCTGTTTATCATTTTCTCCAAAAGTATGTTAGGTACAATAAATTATCTGAGATAAATTTTAATTTATCGCAAATCGCAATAAAAAAATACATAATAATGTATAAAATGTAAATCTCCTTCATATATCTTTGTTATCACAGAATTCTTTGTTTGACATTCCTCAAAGTATATAAATAAAACATTAATACGCTAATGGAATTAAAATTTGTCATAAGAACGAAATTATTTTTATATCAACATAGCTAACAACAAAATGCATACATTGTTAGAGCTATTGTATCCAATTTAAACACTGGTTTAGAAACTATAATTTGTCAATACAGTTTATATTTACTTCCTCGCTAATAGATTAAAATATTATTTGTTAAACAAAAGTACAAAAAATAACTCAAAATGGCGTTTCACGAACACTAAAAAGACATATCTATCACTATTTAAATATACAATAAACGTTAACGAACTGATGTAGATTAGTGGTTATTGCAAAAAAGGCACTTCTATACTTATAATAAAAGTATAATAGAAAGTATTATAGAGAAATCTACAGGAACGGTTTCACTAACATTTATTGCCGAAGCTATTAGAAGCTGGAACCTACCCACAAAGTTGCATACATACACATATAGAATGCTGAAATTATAATTACTATTTCCCGGTATCTCGCAAAAATATATATTTATTTCGTTCAATAAATCTTATCTGTGAATGTAAATAATCTGTGAACTTATTTAAAAACCATTTATTGAACACGAGCAAGTGTACCACAACCTTTACTTTAAATTATCTGTTAAAAAACTTTTACATTTTACGTTGCGAATATATTGACACATGACTTCTTTATCGAGTACCAATTATTGAATATTGCAGTTTTGTAGGTACTTATTTCTTTTCCTATTAAATCAAATAAAGCGAGAGGGATTCAGTACCTACAGAATAGTTTCATTCATATAAATATATGTTTCTGTTTAAATACCACTGTGTTATGTTACGGTACCGTTATGTTTAAGGATATTAATAAATATTATGAGTTTGAATTTCTTTTTGTATTATAAAGTGGCAAGTTCGAGTATATAATTTTTTAAGTTTTATTTATATAGATATAAAATGTTTTCGTTTACTAATTATAATGCTATGCGACTTATTTCGAATGCGTCAAATCCTTAGGTTTATGTTGTGTAATGTATCATGACAACTCGGCGAATTACAGACAAAAATTTATAATCGCAAAACAACCGTACATATCCATTGGCAGATTTATCCAATAGAATCACCTTAACAGGGTAAAATAAAATTAATTTGATCGTGGAAAACAAGATAAGTAATAATAAAACTTGAATCGTTTCAAAATCTCAATAGTGTACTTTAACGTATAGATTTATTTTTATTTCGTCAAAAATGGCTAGCGTCAGACTACATAACCGCGTATGAGATGAATTCGTTGTACATATTGATGGCTCCCTCGCAGCCTAGTTGGTAATGTGGCCAGCTGCTGTGCAGTTCGATTCCCTCAGTGGACAAACATTTATGTCATAATATAAAATTTGTGTTGGTCTTAAGTCTGGGTGTATTTATGTATGATATGCATGTATTTACAAAAAAAAAGTAATATTTATGTTTTTGTATCCGTTGTCTGGTACCCATAACACAAGCTTTGCTTACTTTGGGGCCAGACGGCGCTGTGTGTAATGTCCAAAAATATTTATTTATTTATATTTATTTATATTTAATAAATGTTTTTATTATTTTGTGATATCGTGTAACCTTGGGAGAAACCTATCAACGGGGGGCTGATGATGATGAATAATGTCACATATTACATTAATTTAACTGGAATGTCCATTTGATTATGCAGTAAAGTGGGTTGTGATGCAAGGTGATAATACTCACTCAGTTCTTCAAACTATAATTGATACTTGTGAAACATTAATCCTAAAATATCCTGAAAACCTACTGTACAATTAATAGTATTTTTTTTTCTAAAAACTACCTACCAGTTTAAACATTATCTGTAAAATATATTTTAGTTACACACATAAACAACCAAAATAAAACAAAAAACAATAGACTTCATCTACATATGTTGCTGCCAGTAGTACACGAACCTTCCTAGCTCCAGTACCGTGTTGCTCTATGATTCCTACATACCTATATTTTTTACCTAGCAAAAATCTAATTCTAGTATGACAAAAAGGGTGCGATGGCCGGGAATCGAACCCGGATCAACTGCTTGGAAGGCAACTATGCTGACCATTACACCACCATCGCAGCTGCATATTAAAATGAATTATTGCACTCTTATAAATTACCAACTCACAAATAACATGCAAATGTCAAAAATAACATCTGTTCAAGCAATACTTGATAAAAACATAGTAAATGTAAATAATATAAGACTTCTATTATGCAGCGTATTATAAAATAGATAATAGTGCATTGTTTACTAAGGGTGGTAAGGAGAAAATTACTAACGAGAGGCTATTTAGAAGCCTAGGCTTTAATGGCTCGAGTTTGTACTTTCCGTACCACCCGTGTTATACACAATGTTTTTCATCACATTTTCTAATGAATAAATTAAAAAAAATTAGTGAATAAATAAATAAACCCACCAAAACACAATTAAAATGGCGGGAATAGACGTAGAGAAAACACATCACCACCGGCAGATGGTGATATCTAGCTAGAAAATTGATTAATTAAAAAGTTTTGGCTGAAGTTAAATAGCTTTCTTGTAGTGTGCACGTAACTCATATTTTGAACCAGCTTTTATACATACTTGATAGAATTGGCGCGTCATGACCGCCCGTGAGTTCCATGAACGCGCGCTTCGCTTTGAAAAAATTAAAATTTACAAAGACAAAGGCCATGGGAGTAATTAAGGTCTGAAGAACACGTAAAATTTTCATTTTTTGCTATACTTACCTACTTAAATATTAATTTTATTAGCTATCCAAGTGCTCAACAAATTGTTCCTATATTGATAATAAACATCCAAATACAATACTGGCTTTAGAAAATGTAGACAGCCCTAAACATTGTTATTATCTTGTCTTGATTTTATGAAAACTAAACAAAAAGACAGCCAAAAACATATAAATAGACATAAAGTATGTGCATACATACTGTTTTTTGAAAATTGTTACATACTAATAAATCCATCAAATAAGAAATTAAAAACAATGTAGTCTCTTAAAAAACATTGTTTATTTAATCAATTAATAATCAATTTTGTCAATCAAATTTTGTGGGCATTGCTTGCCCTTGCCCTTTATAATAATAAGTTATATAACTAAGGTCAAGGCAAAAAATCCTTACCCATTAAAAAAATCAAGGATTTTTAAACAAAAGCTTAATAACAAATATAACAAAAACACTTTACTTATAAAATAAAAAAAATACTACCTAAAGGTCTTGCCAAGTCATATGACAATCGAAACAAAATGTGGACAAAACAAAACTAAAAAGATATCAATCGAAGTAAACTGCGACTTTGTTCACTTTTAGTAGGCCATCTAGATACTGAATAAGGTCGAAGAACAAACACTATCGCGACTTTATCCGCATTCAAATTTATTTAGTCTTACTTTAAGGGCGAATGCATACTAAAGACTGAGCTGTATTCAGTTTGTCACAAGATTATGAGATTCTTGTGAGCTTCTCCATCACTGCTGGAGGTTGGCATCATTCAGCTCTACGAATGCTTTGCTTGGGTAAAGCGAAACAACAGCTCACATAGCTCTGCACTACCGATTCCGTTCACCTAATGATTTATTTCGTGAGCCAGCGCGTCTTTTGCCTTTAATTTAACTTATACCATTAAGTACCTTCACTTTTGCTTTGATACTCCATAACGATAATATTTCCTACTTATTAATTATATATATACAGTGAAGGTACTTAATATTCATTTTCCAAGCAGATTATTTTACAACAAATTTTTGACTAAAGTAAAAATACAATAATACAAAGCCCCACGCAGACTAAGGTGTCTGTATACACACAGCTAAACCATAAACATACGTTTTTACCCCAAACCCTGATATAATATTCCTAATCTCACGCATCAACACGGAACACAGCAATGATTAGCACTCTATTTGTTAATGCGGAAGAAACACGTACACTACAGCAAAATTGTACCTGGCTGGTGCTTAAACCTATTGACATATTTGCAGAATATATGTTACTCGCGTGAAAATTAAAAGAAAATAACAATTTCAATCTCAACTTTCCGTAAACAACATCGCAATTAGCTTAACTCATTATCAGCAAACAAATTACACATGGTTTACACAGGATGCATCTTAATTATTTAGCTAAACGACAAGCGCACGACTTGCATGAGTGCAACAGAGACAGCTATATTGCAATAAGTATCGTCTGCAATATCGTTTTGATGTCCCGCGCGCAATTTCTTTGTAGATCGCCGCTGGTGAAACGTGATTGTTAAGATTTCCAGGGTGACCAGTAAATTGTCGGTACAAATTTATTTATACGGTTCAATTTACTTCGTATATTTTTTATCGCTTCGATACGAATTTAAAAATTATCATTATAGATAATTTCATGTTGATAAGATCTGAGTACAGTAGGCTGCAAACGACAGCAGACAAAACCACTACTTTGCGACACTTGTGTGGCAACTGATGCGTTCCACATGTACCAAGTGCCTACCATCGTTATATATACTAGCTTTTCTTACTGACAATTTGGTATCTACTGTACTTATCCAGTTTGATACGAGATAACAAGCAAGTCGTGATAACTTTTTCGATAACACCAATACCAATAATAACACCTATATTTTCATTTATTTGTCTTTACGACTGGTAAAGTAACGTTATGACAAATAAAATTTAGTTTCAAATTATGGTACTATATGTAAAAACTTAACTCGAATGTTGTTCATGATGATTGTATCTTCTTAGTGAATCTGATCTGCTACTTACAGCAACGGTATTAAAAGATTTATTGAACTAAATATCATATATTATTGTTGTTGTTAAAGAAAGGCAAATATGAAAATATTCCGCAATTGGCATAGCGTTAATAATAAGTAATAACGATAAGTAATTGCAGTCGTAAAAAGTGACAAAACAAAAAAGTATTCTATTTGTATCTACGTAAATAGATAAGGGATTCAACAAAAAACATGGCTTTTTATCTACATAAATATTTTTTTATCTTTTTTGTATCTACATAAATATACATACGGGGTCCTAAGAAAAAAACATGGCTTTTATGTTATTCTATATAAATCAGTTTATACACAAACAAAACGTCTTCATCAATGATTTTTAAATTAAATTTTACCAGCAGAGGAGACTCGTCACGTGGGTAGGCAACACTGAGAACAGTGCTATTGAGCTAATGAAAAGGTTTATCCTAAATTCTCTTCTTATGTCCAAGAAATTGCCTTCTCATGGTCACCAGACAGGACCTCCGAGGTACTGTCGCAGTAAGCCAACTTGCGGCACACCGCGACCCAGGTAATTGGCCGCAGGTGTCATAGGCCACGAGTAACGTTCTCACGTTCAGTCACTTAGGCGCGATGCCATTGTTAGGGAGCTTTAGGCTACATCTTATACTCAAATGAAAGCCCATTATTCTCATAAACGTTTCTGAGGATGCTGTCCTGCGATTTTTTCTTCACCCGAGGCACTAAGTAAGCACTATCACCGTTTTTCGTTTATAATAATTTTCACAGGATAAATGCTGCATTTTTTGTATGCTATGTAGCAGTATGAGCTCAAATGACAACCACGTGTCACCAACTGTAATCATTCTAGGAAACCTACCAGAAAGATCGGTCCAGGTTATATACAAAGCTGTCAAATGCAAAGTTCCCTTTGCACATAAAATTATTAGTCCTACGGATATCATAAATATATTTAAAACATTAGAAATAAAAAACACCACAGACCTTTAGGGACTTTCTGTTAAAACTATAAACTCAATAAGTCATGTTATAGTACAACCAAAAAAACAAGTGTTGATAGTGGTGTGTTTCTTGATGAGATAAAACTTAGCAAGGTTATACCTCTTTCTAAATCAGGCAGTTCAACAGATCCTAATAATTTTCAATACTACCTGAACTCAGTAAAGTTTTTGAAAAAATCATACTTTGTCAAATATTAAGCTATTTCTGTATTAATTACTTACCTAGTATTGTGACACTATTAAAAAATATATTTCAAGCCTGGCAGGATTCGTATGATGCTCTTGGAGTGTTTTGTGATTTATCTTAGGCATTTGACTGTGTCCAACATGACAATCTCATCAGGAAACTACATCACTACGGTATAAGAGGCAAGCTCTCAAGCTTTTGACCTCCTACAAGAGTAGCAGAGAACAGAAAAAAGATGTCGATGGTGAAAGATCTCCGGGATCAGCAGTCACTATGGGCGTCCCTCAGGGTTCAATTTTAGGTCCTTTTCTGTTTCAAATATTTTAATGATGTCCCATATTATGGAAAAAACCATGTCATTGTCTTATTTGCTGACAACACCTCTTTACTTTTTAAAGTTAAGATAAGAATTCAATAATGCCATTTCTAAGATTGTATATTGGTTAAACGGTAATAATTTGTTACTTAATGAGAAAAAAACCAAATGTGTTAAATTAACATTACCAAATTTTATTTAGATCCAGACATGTATCAATGTTAATAGCGAGCAATTAAAACTTGTTGATTCAACAGTTTTTCTTGGCATAACGCTAAACTCTAAATTTCAATGGGGTCCTCATATTCATAACCTAGCCAAAAAACTTAGCTCTGCTGTGTATGCAATCAAGAAAATAAGACAATTGACCGATTTCGACACTCCAAAAATAGTATATTTTAGCTATTTCCATAGTTTAATGACATATGGTATTTTATTGTGGGGTAGCGCTGCTGATGTAAATACAATATTAATGTTACAAAAACGGGCAATTCGTGCTATTTACAAATTAGGATCTAGGATATCTCTCAGGGGCTAGGTTTAGGAAAGTAAATAATATAACTTAAGTGTCGCAGTACATATATGATTTTTTTTTCTATGTTCTCAGAAAAGTGAAATTCACAAAGTAAATACTAGAAGTAAAAATAAGCTGTTGATGCATGATACACGTCTACACAAAATTAGTAACTCTTTTATGGGGCAACGTATACACTTCTACAACAAAAGTTTATAATAATATTCAAAAGATATCAATAAGTCCCTCACATCCTAGTTGGTAGTGTTGCCAGCTACTGTGCAGAGGGTGTGTGTTCGATATTCCCGCACTGGACAAACATTTATGTCATAATATAATCATTTGAGTTTGTCTTGAGTCTGGGTGTATTTAAATTTGATACGTATGTATTTACAAAAAAAAAACGGGTTGCACTCCGGGAGTGCCGGCAGAAGTGAAAACATACTCGCTATTTACTTCCCATCACTTCTTATCCATATTTATTTATTAAAAATAATAACTTTTGTTTATTTACTTTTTTGACGTTGTATATTTTACAGCTCAATCTGTCATAGAATTAAAATCCCATATCCAACCTCCCTGTACTACTCATAATCACCATATACTAAAAATAAAAACTAACCTAATGTAAATAAAGGTCACGTGTCCTAACGCGAGTAAAATCTTACGAATTTTCGATCAGGACACGTGATCTGACGCGAGTTTAACAGTTTTTACCCATCACAAAAAAGTGCACAGCGCCGCTAAAGAAGTTTTCACTTCAAAAAATAATATTTATGTATTTGTATCCGTTGTCTGGTACCCATAACACAATCTTTCTGACGTTACAGAAGTCGATTGGGTCTGTTTATAGTAGTGGATACCCTGAGAAATTAAACTTATACTCTTACACCAATCTGTGGTATGAGGAAAGCTCCTGACAGATCCTTGACATTTCAACTTCAATGTACAGCCTGTCCGGACGTCCTCTACCAAGACCATGGTCCTAATTCCGTCACGACCTGACAAGTGTAATACACGTCAAGTGCACGCACGAATGGAGATGATCATGATCAATATACTTTGCAGGCTGCGTGGGCTGCGATCTGAAGCTTAGAGTGCGTGCTCTAACGACCTGGAGTGATTCATCAACACAATACAGAGATACAGGGAGTGGGTTGTCAGCCAAGTTCCGATCGCGTACGAACTCATCAAGATAACCAGTTGAAGCACCAAGTTTCTTCAAGATTCTCTTAAAGATTTCTTATATTCTAAAAGATAATCCAGAGCCTAGTATAGTATTATATAATCTGTGGTAGAGCTATATATATGGTAGAAAAAAACTATTACGATCATTAAAGGTAAAAAAAAATTACCATCTAGAAAAAATTTTAAAACAGTAAAAGATTTTTAGATATAGATCCAGTAGTTTCAGAGATTCGCACGTACATATATACTTACTTACTTACTTACTTACTTACTCACATTCTTTCTTTATAATATAGTTTAAATTATTTTGGGTCGACTTCTGCTACCAAGAAATTGAGACGATTCAGACGATTTTGCAGTGAGTCAGTGCATATTAAAATAGCTTGATCATTTTAACACACCCTGACTCACATCATAGTCGCAAGTGATCTAGTTTTCCTAGTTTTTGTTGTGGGCATCATAAAGAAATTCATTTAAATTACAATATTCCGTATTGCCTTTTCATACTATATTTTTTTGACATAATCTCCGAAGTTTCCTCAATTTCACTTTGCAACTTGAAAATAACACCTAAAGATGTTCAGGGTTTTTCGTTTTATGACAATTTATAATGAACCACTATTTTTATGTGATTTCTAAATACCTACTTACTTTTAGGTTTTTTTTAAATCAAAATAAAATGTGAAATTTTTAGATGACATTCGAAGATTATGGCAAAAGTTTGCTTGGTTAAATAGTGCCTAAATAATAAAAAACATTTCTAATTGACAGTACCTGCTTATTATTAACTAAAACTTAATATATATAAAAATCAATTAACGTTTGTGAGTCTCACAAAAACTCGAGAACGGCTGGACCGATCTGAATATTTCTTTTTTGTTGTGTTCGTTATTGTTAGAGCAAGGTTTATATGTATCAAATCATACATAATCAAAAATAAGGGTAAACCAAGTGTAATGCAATTTTGGTAAGTTGCTGTGCACACGCTGGGGAAGGTTTCTGAATTAGTTCGATCCTTTCAGAACAGGTGGCGCGGCAGTTGTTTAAAAAAACAACCGACTTCAAAAATATGCACTAAAAAGGTAAAAATAATTTCTTATTGCCAAAAATCTGATCTGAATTACCGTTTAAAGATTGTGTCACGCAAGAGAAGTGTGTTATAAACTGGTACATAGACAACAACTTTAACCTGTTTATTGTTTGCTTTGAGTGACGAATTGCTTTTTCATCTCGTACATTAAAAACATCCAATCATCAATAAAAGTAGAACTCGGACCAAGCAAGCACGTAGACAGAGGGGGCCAATATGCCACATTAACTTCACGTTATTTGTTTATTTTTTTTTTTCAGAAAAGAGAAATCTTGACTACGGGCCTGACTCGAACCCTAGTATTCAGTGTGTCATTTACAAAAATGACGAT
The DNA here is from genome assembly GCA_946406115.1 of Apoda limacodes. Classification (NCBI taxonomy): domain Eukaryota; kingdom Metazoa; phylum Arthropoda; class Insecta; order Lepidoptera; family Limacodidae; genus Apoda; species Apoda limacodes. The sequence continues at coordinate 20,647,928 of OX291559.1, forward strand.
TTTTATTTTCAGTTTACACATTCTTAAGCAGCTTCTTAAGAAATATATATATATATATATAAACGGATATGTATACATACGTTGAGCAACTAAATATAATAGTGAATTGAAACTAAGAAGTAATATCTTGGAATGCGCTTGAAGGTCCGAACACCAGGGGGCGCCTCTAGCTGTGCCCACAATTAATGATAGAATAATTTCTGTAGGGGCATTGGTATAGCTTAATTAATGGATGTAGGTTAAAGATATTAGTAGGCATTTTTCATGGCTTATATTAACTTTATACATAAATTATACTAATTTTGCCACGGGTTAGCAGCCCCTTAAGGCAGAGTGACAACCTTACTAGCACCGCCAAAAATATTTATTATTTTGCGATATTTTTTTTTTAAACAGCTGGCTAGGAAATGCGCTGTTCAGTTCTGCCTGTCTATAGTTCTTAGATATTTATATAAATAGATTACTTTTAACTGATGAAGTCAAATCTATATAATCGATACTGGATCTGGTTGCAAATATTTCGCCTACGCTACACCTACTGAACTATTTAGTTGGTGTCAGTTATTTTGCGTAATTTTCGCCTGTCTACTGTCCTGTCTCTCTTGCGGCAGCCTGTTGCGTACCGGACAGCTATACAGACCGATTTATTTTCATGTAAAACAGTCTAGGGTACAAGATCATACTGCCAAGAATAAATTGATTAATTAACTGGCAACTTTATTTTATTTAACTACGTTGCATAGTCTGTGGAAACCAAAAGGTATCATAGTGATCTAACGAGCATTCATAGGGTCAGCAAATTTTGTTTCAAATCCTGCAAAAAAATTTAAACTATCCTTGAAGAAGAAAGAATGAGAATGAGAGAAACAGAATGAGAATCCATACTAATATTATAAATGCAAAAGTAGCTCTGCCTGTCTGTTACGGAGACAGATGGAGTTCCGGGGAAAGGTTTTTTTTCTATAATTGAGGAGTTGCCGTCGAAGTCCTACGCCGATAACCGAATTAACGGCGGTTGGAACCGTGGGCATAAGCTGGTACGAAATGTTTTTTTGTAACAAAAAAGAAAACATAACACCTGAGAAATTAATTACAAAATGCTACGTACTATGCTATGTCTAATGAAATTTAATATATTGCCTCTTCTATGCAGATGATCAAGTCTTCCATGCATTAAGGCTTGCAGGGAGGAGTTAAAGTTAAAGAAAGAAATTAAGAGTGAAACAAATGCGAGAAATTGTATACTTGTGGTCTTTGATCGTGAAAGTAGAATTAATGCTGTGGAAATGAGAACATTAAGAAATATGAGTGGCGTGACCCTAAATGGCAGATTTTGATATTATGTGATAAGGTAGCGTTGCGGAGGAGCAAAGAAAATGTTGGGACAAATATTGAAAAGGCTTGATAAGGTGGTTAAGGCATGTTAGGAGGACGAATGAAAGAAGATGCACAAAACAGATTTAAGAGGCAAAAAAAAATAATTAACCTTCTTTCACTTTCTTTTTGCTTGTTTGCCGTTCTGCAAGAAAACCAATAAGTATCACCAACTTTTTCAACAAGATTTTGCACTTTACGACACGTCTAAAAATTTAAAAAAAAAATGTTCAAATTTTGCATACACGCGTAAATCAATTGCAAACAACACAATGCAATTCATGTCAAAGAGCTGGTCTGACGGTGGAGCCGGAATTTGGCCATAGGACCTCTGTAACGAAACGACGCTACCTCATCGAGTTTCGGCTTGTTAGATTTGTCTTGACAAGTAGACTGGTCTTAAACGATAACCAGCGTCTGATGAAAGCTCATTCGTAAAATGTTTTTGACGTATATTCTTGTTTCATGTAAATCCTCATTCATTTGCACAAGAGTGTATGTATGTGTGTACAGCTGCAGAACTTGGCATCAGACATCGACTTATTCATCAGACGTTGAACACCTGTGTCAAAATTGTGTTGCTATCCCACTGCGGCCCCTTAAATACTATAAACAATATAATTACTTTAACGTAAGTAGAACATAGCTCGTCAAACTGATAAACTATTGGAAAATAAGGTTCTTAAGAGACTGCGAACTGAAAAACTCAGTGTGGGGGGCGGTTTCCCACTAAGTGGGCTGTTAGAGCCGCTATAAGTAGCTGATTACAGCGGCTCGGATCCGTTTGATTGGGAAACCAAAATCTTATCTCCAGCACTAAACCTTTAGCGGTTATGATATGGTAATGATGAATGGCATAGGTAACGCAGTTTAGTTCAAAATAGGCTCAAACACACTTTTTCTGTCTGTCATTCTTTGCCTAGCTTTAATCCCTTATTTTGTCACTTACTTCCTCACTGAGTGAAGATATATGGGTGTTGGTAATGATGTTACACTACAGGCACACCACACCCCTTTTGATCTTCGCAGCTCAGAGTAGAAGCCATATATTTCTTAGGTTACGAAAGCTACCGATTACTAACGCACCGTCTTTTATACCCAAACTTTGCAGATTATTTCAAGCCCACATGATCTCCCTAGCTCCAACCTCTACTACGCCAACCTATGTTGAAGAAGCCCCAGGCAACTGCTTGATGTGCCTAGATAGACAGTTTGCTGCAGAAGAAAATTATCATTTCTAAAAGAATAGCTGGTAAATCGGTAAAACTCTTCAGCGGTCTAGCTTATTTACATTACCTGTCACTGCAACCCGCGATCTTTTGTTATTCTTGAAATAACTTCCAGCAACAGTACTGTGAGTAAGGTAACCACGGTGATATGCACAGGTCGGTCCTTGACCGGCCGCGACCCAGTTGTCCGTCGCTGTGACGCGACGGGCGACAATCGCAGGAAGCACGCGTTATCATTGCGGCACTGCCGCAGACGAATTGCGTCATTCATACCGCAGGCCTATGCCCTTGTATATAATAATATTTTATTTAATATATAACTATAATTTATATAATATTTAAACTTGCGGCACGTTTATTAGTTTATTTACCAGCACAATCAGCGTTCCACTTTTTTATTTGCTAAATCTGTACCTACATAATAAAATATTTGGGAACTTAGATTATTAGTAACGTTTCGCCGATATTTATGTACAAATTAGATTCAATAAGAGACAACATTTTTCAATGACTACTCGTAGTATTAATTTGTTTTTGCCCGTACCGGCAGAAAAACGCATTACAACTGCGACAAACGTCGCCAAAAAATGTCTATGTAATAAGTTTATAACCATTGCAGACTGTTTTTTTTTCTGGACTTAAAACTAACTATTTTAGTTAGTTAAAAGTCATCACAATGATTGAAAATCTGTGATATATATAGTTAATTGTATAAAAAAAACAGAGTAGTGTGTGTCAAACGCATGGTAGTATTTTTATATGAATTTAATTTATATATAATTATTGGACTCTTCTCAATATAAACTTTAACTGTGCCTAGTATAACTACTCCTACGTCCACGTAATTTTTGTAAAAAGTGGTACAAAGTTTTTGATCCACGTATTAATATAACGGTTAAAGCTACGTCTGCGACGATCTTAACATATGAGCTTTTCTTGTTATAATTAAGAAATTAAAAATTAAATAAATGATATGTGTACGTATGGTCGGTTTCTATAATAAGCAATGGCTCTCAAATTTAGCAATCCTGTAACACCGAGAGCAATATAGAATATTAATTTTTCAACAGTAAGAGAGCAAGAAAGCGAATGCAATTGCAGAAGCTAAAAAATCGGCCAAGTGCGAGTCGGACTCGCGCACGAAGGGTTCCGTACCATTATCTACAAAAACGAGCAAAAAAATCACGTATGTTGTATGGGAGCCCCCTTAAATATATTTTTTTCTGTTTTTTAGTATTTGTTGTTATAGCGGCAACAGAAATACATCTTTTGTGAAAATTTCAATAGTCTAACTATAACGGTTCATGAGATACAGCCTGGTGACAGACGGACGAACGGACAGCGAAGCCTTAGTAATAGGGTTCCTAATTACCTTTCAGGTACGGAACCCTAAAAATGACACCCATAAGTACTATAAAATGTAATTTGACATAAATGAGCAAAAATTTAATGAGAGCGTTAGTTTTATACGACTGTAATTTTTTACCGTGAAATACTTGTATATGGCAAAAATATTGTATGATTCCTATCTTATTCACTTTTTTTTCTTTTTTTAAAATGTGTGTGTTCTATTGCCAGTGTAAAGAATTACTATTTTATGGAATTATGCCGAAATTAAAAAAAGGATTCCGTTTTAATGTTAGATAATGCTCCTTACCACTGCCGTAAGGTAGAAATAACTCCCAATACGGCGTGGCGTGATGCCTAAATTCAAGAGTGGCTGAACTCAAGGAATTTAAACTTCGAAGACACAATGATTCAAGATATTGAAAATCGTTAAAAAAGAAAAGTCTAATTATCAAAAGAATGTAGTTGATGACCTTGCTGCCGAGTACAGTGTCACTATCCTAAGACTGCCTGCCACCTTGCCACTGTTAATTAAATCTAATAGAACTAGTATGGGCACAGGTAAAGGGGTAGGCCGCAAGAAATAACAAAAGTTTTGAAATGGCAGAAATTAAACAATTGCTTAGTGAAGGGCTACAGTTGTTGACACCGCAAGGGTGGTCGAGTTGTATCGATCATGTTATAAAAGAAGAGAACAAAATTATGCAACTCGATCACCTTATTGATGATGAGGTTTATTATAAGTGTAAGTGACTTATAACAGAACTCAATAGTAATAAAATTCGATTTTGACGTGACAACGTCTTATAAATTGGTTTGCCGGGTGACACTTCAAGAAACTGCGTTACGCTCCGCTCACGTTATGCGCTCACAATGAGAGCGAGTGAGAGGCACGCGCCCGCCTAAGAGCGAGAGAGACAGACATAAAATCATTGTCACGTAAAACTTTCGCCCGTATACCGACTTTACAGGCAACCAGTTTTTTTTTATTTATTTTTTCCATCTCTTTCGACTACGACTTTCGGAAATAGTTAGTTTAGCATGTTACTTATTGCATGGGTATGGGTATGAATCGTTCTCGTACCAAATATTTAATTTTAAGCAAACAACTATAGTTTAAGCAATACACTTTGGACTTGCATTGATTGAGTCCCGCCTGCTTATAGTTCAATATTTAGTTTGTTTTAAATGAACTAGTTTATGTCTTTTTAATTCTTATTGTTTTTGGATTTTTTTATTATTTATTTTTAAATCAAGATCAAATCAAAATCTTTTTATTCAAATGGGTTACTAAGAACACTTTCGAATCGTCACGTAAATTAACTACAACTCGCTTTACAAACTATTTACAATACTATTTTATGCGTGCGTCCAATAGGTGATTTTTGTAAAATCACATATGAAACATAATATTATAGTGTATCAACTAATAAATGCATGTTTTGTATTGAAACACTAATTAACAAGATTTACAATGTAAATAGTTTGATTTAAAAAAAAAAAATCAAAATTTTGGTACTAATCTAATTGCCTATTGTTTTTCAGATTGCATAGGGGGGCCACCATGTGATACGTTAAAAGTCTTCAATTACTCTGTGACGGAATTTCAAGTAACTCCCGAGAAAAATATATTCATATAACATATAATATCATACAGCAGACGTTATATACATTTTATTTACACCTTTTTGTTATTTTTTTCGACTCGCGCTTGACTATTTTATCTACCCCATAACACTCGGGAGATGAATTCCTTTTAATTTTAACCTCAATTATTTAAAAAAAATGGATCAAAAAATAGTTGAACTAAACAAAAGATTGAATCATTCCGGTACAACACTATTTTTACGTTAGCATAAGGTGGCAACCCACCAAATGTCACTTTAGTCTATATAATTAAAAATCAAGGTTTACTAAAGTATTTTTTTGAAAAATCTTTTAGTCGGAAAATTATTTTATCTTGAGGCTAAAAATGTATGAATTTTGATAAGTAGAGAGAGTACTTACTTAATGGTAAGTAGCAAGAATATACTAATCTACTGGTAAGTAGTAAGTACTATCAAGTACCATTAAGCGGATCGTAAGCTTGTTTGCCACCTTGGTGGTATAAAAATATTATACGTTTTCTAAAATTTGCCAAAATAAACGGAAAAATTCTTCAAATAGTTTGGCTTGATCAACTGGAGAATTTTTTTTAGGGTTCCGCATCTAAAGAGTGTTTAAAGGAACTCTATCACTAAGCTTACGGTATTTGTCTGTCTGTCCGTCCAACATTGAAGTGCTTCATCTTCTCACTGCATTGTAATAGGTAAAATGCGGAAATCAATGTTATTATGTTGTTAAGGCTAACGTCCTAACAAGTAATGTAAAACTATACTAGGGGCCCCTTAGCCTACGCAAGAAACATGTTTTTTTTTACATGCAAAAACGGCAATACACTGTCGAGCAAATATAACTAGTTACTTACATAAACGGCAATACACTGCCGAGCAAATATAACTAGTTACTTACATAAACGGCAATACACTGCCGAGCAAATATAACTAGTTACTTACATAAACGGCAATACACTGCCGAGCAAATATAACTAGTTACTTACATAAACGGCAATACACTGCCGAGCAAATATAACTAGTTACTTACATAAACGGCAATACACTGCCGAGCAAATATAACTAGTTACTTACATAAACGGCAATTCACTGCCGAGCAAATATAACTAGTTTCTTACATAAACGGCAATACACTGCCGAGCAAATATAACTAGTTTCTTACATAAACGGCAATACACTGCCGAGCAAATATAACTAGTTACTTACATAAACGACGATATTTCATAAACTAGTAAAGATTCATGGAACAAAAAGTATTTTAAAAAGAGCTTTATTTTAAACATAAATAATTAAATACGCTTCAAGGTTCCTCTGACTTCATAGAGCTATCATGAGTTGTTTAGGAAATATTGTCGTCTATGTAAGTGATTAGTTAGTTTTGCTTGTCAGAGTACATACAAGTTTCAAACTTGCAGTAATTACACTGACAACTGTGATGAGTCTGGTAACGAGATGTAACATGGGTCCATTTGCTACATCCAGACAATACTTACGTCTGATTCCCATCAGGCAGGCCATTTGTTTGTTTTTTTCCTTGGAAGCATAAAAAAACATTTTAAGGCCGAGCGCACACTACGAGAAATTTGCGATAAAAAAAATTGTACTAGACTAGAAAACTTTTATAAGAAAACTTCTCGTGACAAAATGTATGCAATGTACTGGGTGCCCGTCCGGCGCGGCCCGAACAGCAGTTTTTCCATTGGAAATTTCTCGTAGTATGCAGCCTGCCTTAAGCTGTGTTAAGGGCCCTCTTACAGCCCACTAGCGCCGTCATTAGATATCCACAATTTTCTCTTCGTAGAAAACTAATTTCTAAAATCCAAATATTGAAAATATAAAACTAGTCATAAGCTATTTTCAGAAGGTTTTATATAATTACTAAATAATATCAGATATTATTTAGAAATATCTAATGGCGGCGCTAGTTAGCTGCTATATGCCCCTTGGGCATAGGCACAGTGAACACCAGAGTAGCGCCGGGAAAAGATATTCTTTATTTCATTTTTGTACAAAACACATTTTAAAAATATTACCAACGAATTATTTAGAACTAGTTACTTATGTTTTGTGTCTGGAATATACCTGTGAGTTGTAGATAGTGTTTCTGCTAAAAACGACCACTTTTAGCAGAAACGATATGTATAAATCACAGGTATTACGCTCTAAATATAGCTTGTCAATAGTTCTAAATAATTAATTTAATTTTGATTAAAACACTAAGTGAAAATAAATAATATCTTTTTGTAGCGCTAGTTAGGTAGTTACTGCGCCTTAAGCTTTGCACTGTGGCTGATCTATGGATTTTTCCATGCTGAGCCAACCTACTTTTCTAACCTTTAAACAAAAAATCAATTCGCCTACCCAACGACGTTTACTAGGTTACTAACTTAGTGGGCTGAAATGTTTATTTAAGCTTAATTGTCTAGCTAGATTGTAGGTTTCACTTTTATAATTACTTTATGCTAATTTGTAATCTGCAAGAGGTAAGTAGTCAGGTAAGCGGAATTGATTTGCTAACGGCACGTGCACTCAGGTAATTTTCAAGCCGGTTTTTTAACTTGATAATATGGAATTGGCTGTTAAGTTAATTACTTAAAAAACTCGATATTGCATATTAAAAAAAGCACAATAGTGAATACTTGTACTTCCGACTTTTATAATAAATTCGAAAAGAGCGAGGAGAATTCGCGGAATAGGAATTTCCGTCTGACCATATAAGACCATTGGCGGTATCCCATTTCTCGACATTTCAAGTTATATTACTTAAATTGAGAAAATGTGAAAATTGTTTTCTATCAATTCAAACTGTTTTCTAAATTCTTAGATCATTTTGGCCATGCTTTAGGTTAAGGTAAGATAATGCTAATTTGCTTTGTTCATCTGATGCACAAAAGTCATTTTTTGGTTTTGAATAAAGAACTACGACGGTTTTTTTTTTTTTCTGGGTTTCATTACAAAATGTTTGTATGGCAGTTTTCTGTAAAATTTTATCAAAATCCCCTAAAAGGAGGCAGGGGGATGGTCGGATATGGCAAAACCATCTAGAAACTAGAACTGTTGCTGTTATAGGTATGTTTTATTCTAGTCTAGAATATAGACTTACTACTTACTATTTTATTACTATTACACTTGACAAATATACTCCATTTCTCATAGCATGGTGCGAAAGATACGAGAGTTTTTACTTAATTGCAGGCCCTGGTGACTGCAATAAAGTTAATATATTTATAGATTTGAAGATCTAAATTTTATCTTTATTACTTATATATCACTAGTTTTTGCCCGCGGTTTCACCAGCCATGAATTCAGTTATCGGTGTTGCATTTGAAGGTCAACTCCTCCACTATAGAAAAAACGACTCACACTTGACGTTTTCAAGTAGCCTGTGTCCTTCCTCAGAACTCAAACTATCTCCATGCCAAATTTGCCCGCAGTTCCACCCGCCCTAAACTCGTTTCTCGGTGTAGAATTTCAACGACAACTCTTGAATTATAAAAAAAAACAGACAGACAGAGTTACTTTCCAATTATATTATTAGTATAAATTAAAATAATAACATTCTATTACTATTTTCAGAAACAAAATATCAAAATGCTACGCACCACGCTATGTCAAATGGAACATAGATATTAATTATGAACAGTGTTTTCGTTTCCGTTTACGCTAAGTTATGAGACGTTCTTTCATGTTACTGTAGTGTACGTCAACCGTAAGCCATCCAACCGAAAAATAAAACTTGCAGACGACTGTCTTAAAACTTAAAATGATGTGTGTATTTACACTGAGGCACAGAACCCTTTGCCCACCCTAAATTCGGTTATCGGCGTGGAACTCCTTAATTAACTCCAATTAATTATTTAATTAATTAGAACAATGAATTGCTATAGCATGCTATAGGTGCAGCAATAGTTTATTTAACTCCGTTATAGTAATTCCTACAGGAACTTTTGAATTTTTAGGGATAAAAAGTAGCCTATATGCTATTCCAGGACCTAACCTCTATGTATGCCAAGTTTTATCCTGATCCGTCCAGTGGTTGAAGCGTGATTGAGTAACAAACATCCATCCAGATATACTAACTTTCACATTTATAATATAAGTAGGATAGGATAATACGCAGACCTAAAGATCTAACTCTAATCCCAACCAAAAAAAACTAAGTTGTACTACTCTAGTATTAATCACGATGTCAAGTTCCAATTCCGTTAATTGTCCCATAACAAAAGGTGGCCCATCAGTGAAATCCAAAGGGCCTAATGAAAGAAGAAGGGTCTGTGGGCGGTACAGTTAGACGCATCAATGCTAACACCACCCGTACGTCTGTATGTCACTCACCCACAACTCCTAAGGCTGGTGTCAGTGACACGGTTCAAAGACATTGTTCTACTTTATGACAACTTCTCCATTCTTATGTTACCAAGTATGAAACGAAATTGTGAATGAGAAGAGCTGGAACTAGTAACACCAATATACAAAAGCGGTCAAATGCAATTTGGCACATGTGACCATTTTAACTTAACACCTTTGACCGGTCTCTTTACAACCGAAGATATTTTACCAAAAGTGTTAATTTTATTATAGTATTTTTCACACAATATCTGTTGAGCATTTCACAAAAACATACGCATCCTAAACAGTTAAGTTGAAACCATGACATTTATTTATTACTAGCTTTTGCCTGCGGTTCCACCCGCCCTAAATTCGGTTATCGGTGTAGGATTTCAACGGCAACTCCTCAATAATAAAAAAAACGCCGACTCACACTTGACGTTTTTAAATAGCCTGTCCTTCCTCGGGACTCAAAATATCTCTATTCCAAATTTCATCTTAATCGGTGCAGGATACATTTTAATTTTAACTTTGTATAAATACTAAGCCCTAAGTGTGTTTCGAGGGGCGGATTTATGCATTTAATTTTAGTTTAAACCTAAACTAATCGGTCAGACAACAATCTAAAAAAATATCGTGTTTTTGGATTATCGGTTTTGGTCATAGGTAAGTCCCTACTTAACAAAATAAATGTATGCACACTAGACCATACTCGTAGAACACACACAAGCTAGCGACTGATTTTGTTGAGAACCTCCAATTGGAATTATTTGTTCTATCTTTGTTCAAACAATAGAACAAGTCATATCAAAATAAACAAAAAATGAACAAGTATGTCTGATGTATCTAACGAAGTAGGTATCTACCAAGGGTTTGCCATGTCACAGCAGAGGATGGGTCAGTGACAGCTAACAGCGGTGGTCCGTGTTCACAATAATCAGTACACGCTATTAAACACCAAACTTAAAATAACAAGATACTTTACCACGGAAAAAAATGTATACCTATGTTGGCCGCAAACGTTAAAAAGCAATTAAGAGGGGGCATAAAGCCAGACGAATCCATACTAATATTATAAATAGTAAGTAACTCTGTATGTCTATCTGTCTGTCTGTTTACTGTTCACGCTTAAACCACTTAACCGATTTAGATGAAATTTGGTATGGAAATAGTTTGAGGCACGGGAAAGGACATAGGATAGTTTTCGTCCCAAAAGATTAGGAATAACTATAACTGAGCTTAAAAAAAACAATAGCTTGCTACAGAAAACTTAGTAAAATTTACTACTAATGACTAGTATAAATAATTAAGGAGTTCGTAAGAATCCCACGCTAATAACCAAACTTAGAACGGGTGGAGCCGCGGCCAAATGATTTTTTAAATCTACTTACTATCCCTAATTACCAGCAATCCCATTCATATTAATAATGTGAAAGTATGTCTGGATGGAAAGATGTTTGTAACTTCATCACGCTTCAATTACTGAATGAATCTAGATGAAATTTAGCATACATATAAGTTAGGCCCTGGAATAGGACATAGGTCATTTTTCATCCTAGTTCAAACGTTCCCACAGGAGTAACTATAGCCGAATTACACAAACAAACCATAGCATAGTATAATCAAGGAGTAACCGTAAGGGTCACACGCCAATAACCAAATTTAGGGCGGGCGGAGCCGCGGGCAAAAGCTAGTTCCGTATACAACGTGGAATGTAAACGGAGTATGGGTGAAAACCATTAAATATTAATAACTCGAATAATATTTGTATTGAAGATTTTTTTTTTATGAACTGACTGCAGTTGGCTGTTGCAGCCATTACTGCTTCACCGGGCTTTTTGGGGCGAGACTGTTAAGAAGCCTCAGCCCATATAGAGCCCAACGCTCAAGGGCTCCCCGCGGGGGGAGCCTCGCCTTGGGTTATCGCTCTCGGGAGCGTCCCTTCGACCGGCGTGAGTCTCGAACCCGAATGTGAGTCACCGCCAGGAGGCGAGTTCCCCGTTACGCTTTGCTCATAACAGCCTAAGGTTTTGTCCAAGCAATATTATAACGAAAGAAAAAAAAGAGGTACCTTTATAAAAATAAATTAAATATTGCGTCGTCACGTGCACGTCGAGCTCGGACAATTATTAGTTGGGTAACCGCTAGTGGAGAAGAACACCTTACCGCACAGTAGGATATCTACTAAACACATTTTTTTACGTATAGCAAAAAAATCCTCTAAAACCATGACATTACATCAAAGAGTTTTCACCACCTCAGATCTCATGTTTAGTAAGGTCTTAGATAGTATTATATAGTCTGTGGTCTTAGCCAATTTCCCACCTAACTTTATCTTTGATCATCCAAAAATGATTAAACGAATGAATCATGCAGGGCGGCCTTGCACAGCCGACCCGCGCCGTGCGACTTGAGTCGCGCCCATTGTGATCGCGTCGAATTTGGCGATAATTAATCGCAATTGTCTGAACCACGTTACGCTTCACTGTCATCAATGGATAAGTCAGTTGTTTAAAATCACGAGTAAATAAAATACAATGCTTTGAATCATTAATTCTCACTTTTGTTGCGTTTCTCATACGATTTATGATTTACGTTTTTCTAGCACTGTATTTTAACGAATTGCGCTATTTGATCAAACTGGTGCAGTCATGTCGTTTTTCTTATTCCATTGTAAAATGACACGCCGAACCACAGACTATATTTATATTGTCTTTCATCTTTGTGTAATAAACATATTTTTTTGTCAGCTGGCCAATATTTTAAAGTTTTTGTATATATCTACAATCCAATCCAAGGCATTTCTGTTAAATATATTTATATAATTGTTCGTTAATAATTAACTAGGTAGAAACTGCAGATTAGAATTAACGATACTTCTTTATCCACCCACTTCTCGCTACTTCTTTTGAGTTGACTGTATTTAAAAAAATATGGCCTGAATCAAAATTTGATCAGCGGAAATGAAAGATTAGTCGTACAGTTACATAGTGCGGTAGTCACGTGTGAGGCCAGCTTAAAGGATTTAAGGCGGCTTATAAGCATGCAATTGGTGTTACCTAGTTTAAGAGTTCATCCCGGACATACAAAGGTTTTTATTATGATATGAATGGTTGTCGAACACTTGGGCAAATAATAACTTTATTTATGTTACATTTACATTAGAAACTGGGCCAGTTTAAGAGTTTATTTGGAGTGTGTCTATATAATACTTTATTGAAACATCGATTAATATGCTGTACGCTTTTGTATGTATATCTTAACGGTTTTTTGTCCACAGAACAGGGTAACCAGTGGCTGGACACACACCCACACCAAAATGGGAGGATATATTTATTTCAACAATTACTTTTAGTCCTGCGCGGCGGGGTCATTCTATCGCCGCAACACAATCAATCAAACAATATTTATTCAAATAGGTTTCTGAGAACACTTTTGAGTCGTCAATACAATATAAACAATGTTAATTTCTGCCAAAAAGAGCTGGCAAGAAGTTCAGTTCATAGTAAATAATACAATACTTTAATAATCAGCTTACATACAGTTTCTGATAGCAATGTATCACTGGACTAAGGTGGTTTTATATATGCACCATACATAATGACTTTAAAAAAAAGAAATAAAACGTAATATAAGAGATCAGGGACACAATAATAAACCCTATAAGAAATTGGTAAGGATTGAGTAGTTAATTAGGTTTTTGATAAGATTTTTATGAAACTAATTACGTTTTGTAATATGTATTAAAAGAACATGACTGACTGAGTGAAAAAAAATAGCTCGATAATGTTGTCGATATTTTACACATGTTTAGAAAAACGAATAACATAAATTACATATTTTTGTTTATTTTTTTTATATTAAGTACTGGTTAAATTTAAATAACTTGTTATGACAGCACAAACGTAAACGCAATATTCTTTTTTTTAACTGGGTGAGTAAGTATTATCACCTTATCTTACATCACAGTCTACTACTTAACCATCTTCATATTTTATTATGATAACATAATTATTTGTTTATAGTTGACGAAATAATATAGTTGTCAAATTAAACAATTTAAATAACTAGTTAATCAATATTTGAACATATTTCGTTCAGCTGTTAGACATGGATTATATTTAAGTATATTTGCCTTTTCCAACTCTTTATCGATAAATATTTACTTACTTACCTTTTAATAAATAAATAAAATAATATCGACAACCACTTTGTTGAACTCAAACTTACCTGTAACAAAATAAACAACAAAATAAGTAAAGCAGAAAAACCACTACAACTCAGCGGTGAGAGTACCTATCAGGACAGCAGAAGGATCTAGGTTCTAACCCGCGTGTGCCTTTACACTTTCAGTTATGTCTTTGTATAATATGTACATGATACGATAACTCGATATTTCGCCGGTACGATAACGATAGCGATTATTTAGTAAATATCAGTGATATCGATACAATGTAATAAAAATAAAAATCAAAAAATTTACTTAATAAATAAGTCTTAAAATATTATTAATAATCAAAGTACCAAAATTAAGGAAACAAGCACATTAAAATTATTTTTGACAATAATCTATACTTATATTAATAATATTTCTGTACCAGAGCGCTCAGATTTTATCTACTAGGTAGTGCGCGTATTTTCATTTGGCCAATTTTGTAATACTTGTAACACTGACAGCAAGACAGCAAATATATTTTTTACAAGACAATAAGAGCTAGCGCAAAACTCCATGTATTGACCATATCGAAACAAAATTCTCTCGATAAGGGCAGTGATAAAAATATTAGTTCCCAAAATAGAATAGCGCCACAAGAGCTTACTTTATTACTTCCTCTTTCACCAAACTACTCCCTTCATTTTCACCTTAAACGCTATTAAAATACATACGAAAAATAATTCATTAATTACTGAGCCAACCACATTCTTGGACGATCGATATCTCGATAATTGGCTATGGAATCGATCCTTAATCGAAGCAAAGGTCGAACCGATTAGTCACCGCCGATAACTGCGAAACGTATATCTTCATAAATGACCAAGTAAATAGGTACTGCGCTTTTCTGTACACACTTCAGAGCACACAAAAAGTTTCATACTAAAATTAATCTTTATAAATATTTTTTTGAACACAGACATATTTAAGCACATAACTAACTGTTTCTAGCAGTTTATCTCAGGTGATACTTAGTTTTATAATATGAATTCTTATGTTATAAATTAAGCAACACACAAACATACAAATCCATTGTCTTAATAATGTGATATGTAGGTACGATGTTCGGGTACAATATTAGGAATAAGATCTATGATTTGAACATGAAGAATACTTAAATAAATATACATATGAATGTAAGCATATCTTCACGGTTTTTATCCCCAGAAGGGGGTAACCATTGGCTGGACACACACTTACATCATAATGTGTGAAACAGCCACATGACTTAGCTACTTTAACTCTGCATGGCAGGTAGTAAGCTCGTCACCGCAACACTGCTTCTGATAGCAGGTTATCTGGACTAAGGTGGCTCTATATATGTCCCATAAGTTGGAGATTACCAGTCTTATAGTAGTAAGCGGTAAACTAGGGCTGGAATATACCCCTATTGTCAGTTGCTGACAACCTTCATATAAGAAGTAAGTCAGGATTGGGTAGGAATCCTTGTTAAAAAATTATTTGACTGAATCCCTAACTTTGTAAGCAATGACCTGTCCGATTTTGACGAGGTTTTTACAGTTTGAAAAGGTACGGCTCTAATTCAAATACCTATAAACTATATTTTATTAAAATGTTCAAATGCCGACTACCATTTATTGTATTTTACGTTATAAATATTCATTACTTTCTTTGTATTCTGTGGTAATAGGACCTTCTTAAAGGTAAGTGTGCCAATTGAGTAACAAGATTAAAAATAAATTAAAAAACGCAACCGTTAATTATAATCTTCGAACGTTTAACATGAGGTTTAACATTCAACATTTTACCATGGAGATGCATGTTAAACATGTGATAAATGGCTCTTATATTAATTTATTTTGTCATTAACATTAATTTTAAATATAGACGCGCTTGCGTTGCGCTGTGCGACGTTTCGACATACGATTGAGAAAATAGTAATTGACAGACGCCATATTGCATATAGACATCTTGATTAATTGATATTCTGCACTAATATAGTTAATGTTATCTACTTTAATACCTAGGTCTTAAATAAAAATTGTAAATTTGGTTTAGTATTTAATGAAAATTTGCTGTGAAATAAGAGCTAATACGTATCAATAAAATAAAAACAACTTTTTAGTGTTTTCTTACATTAAATTAAAACTTAAATAAAAAATCTAATTGCAAACATTAAGAACGAATCACAAATTGAAACATAGAAAATAATATTTAACTATAAGCAGATGGGACTCATTTTAAGGTAACTACTATAGTGTGAGCAATCTGTACACTATTTGAACTTGCATTAAAATGAGTCCCGTCTGCTTACAGTTAAATATTTGTATGTTTTAATTTATGTTAAGTTCTTAATGTTTTTTTTCAGTCGGGTTACTTTATTTATTTAATATTATTCACAGCTTTGTATTGTTATTATTTTTTCCAATTGTTTTTTACACACGCTTGACTATTTTACTTTAAGTTATATATTTTTTCGTACACGCCCTTCAAAGCCCTTTATTTTGATACCCAACTCGAAGATCTTGAAAATAAAATTTTTAGCCAGCATATTAAAACGCATAAAATCCGCCATTTTGATTTTTTAGGAGAATTTTTCGTACCCAGTGTCGCTCTCAAAACTGAGACGAATGTAACGACACCTCTCAAGCTAAAATCCATCAAGTTGTTTAGGCTACAAAGCGTGTCAAAAAAATATACATACATACATACCCTAGAAAAACATAACCCTCCTTCTGGCGCAGTCGGGTAAAAAAAAACACATATGAATTTTAAAAAATTGACCGTCCGTCAGTAGCTTACAATTTTCAAAGAATATAGACTATTTGTAATATCTTTTGAAAAAACATTAGTACATCTATATACCAACATAAAATTAATACTTAGGTACAATATTTTACGTATTTTAAAAAACATATCGTTACAGAGACACCTCAATCATTTATTTAACTGTTGATTCGGATAATTTGGTTAAATATTTTAACCGTGAAAAGACAGACGGATAAATTTAGTATTTTGGATTTCTTTTAAATATAAAGAATAATCTTTGATAATATGCTGCAAATACTATTGTCATACCTACAATCTAGGCACGGCCGTAACACAGACAAGTCCGTAAAAGAAAATGGGAACATACCGGGTGGCTAAACAAATTACCTACACAAACCAATTAGAGCTGCTTTCAACACACCCCTCTAAACTCAAAATCTATTTTCACTACGCATTTGCAATCCATTGCCATTTATTTGCAGCATAAAAAACAACTTCCAATTGCAAGGCTATACTTGTAGTTAGTAGTAGTAGTTAGTAGCAAGCGTATCATTGATTTGAAGTAGCTCTAATAGAACTTGACACCTATTTATTATTATTTTATTCGTTAAGCCAACATTTGCACATGCTTTGTTCCGAACTTGGCCGCCCTTTTCACATTTGTTTTTGGTGGGATAGTTACTTTCTTAAGTCGTGAGCTCGCGATTTGCCGCGGCTCGTTCCGCGCAGGGTAGAGGTCGCAATGGTTGACCCTCCATGTTATTGTCCAACGCTAATGGTGTAAAAGCGCAATATTATATTATAAAGATCATGTCGTGATGATCATCTTTTAAAATGAAGCTAGAAGTGTATAGAATATTTATTCGGTAACTGGTTGGCTACATAAAAAAAAATCTGAGCCTTAAAATTAGTAATTGATTTATTTTTTTAATTTGTTCAGCTAAAAATTTTATTATAAAATAAAAATTGCCTTCCAATTTATATAAACTTATATATAGTTTTGTTAATGAAACTCAAATCAGAAATGTGTTAGGCACAAAGTCCTTGCTATAATTTAGTTAGGTACTTTGACCAAGTGGGTAGAAGTTTTTTTTTAGAATTACCATCCATTTATAGAATTTTTACAATATCCATCTGCTATTCTGACAGACATAATAACCATCGTTTTCACGTGATGCATCTACGGATAGAATGTAAAGATATATTTTTATTTCAAACATGTTTTTTTTATTACATAAGTATATATAATAAGTTTATATTCTTGTGTAATACCCTACACAAATCCCATAATTTCATTCGTTCCATTTCTTTTGATCCGATATTCTTTATTCAAAAAGCCAAAGTTTCTCTTCGACCATCTTCCATGTTCACACCGCTTTATTTCATTTCAGTTACTTTCTACATCCATTCATAGAGTTTCATTTAATTAAAATCTATATTCATAACAAGAGCTTATAGTGGTTTCAGCGAAAGTGTTGACAGTACTATGATTATTCGAATGCGAAGAATCGATTCTAACATCGATTCGTCTCGGTTAGTAATCGATTATTCAGTTAGAGCTAGCCGATCTTTATCTACAACGTACTCAATGACCATGAAAGTTTTTGCCGACGGCAAAATACTATCATTAAGACATTAAATATTCAAAACACACGCGTGAGAAATTAGATGTTAGTAGTTATTTATATTTTTAGGGTTCCATACTTAGTTTCCTTAATAATCTAGTCTTTCTACAGATCTTGTCTAGAGATTCGATGTTTTATGTTGATGCTCTTGTATTCTGAGAAAAACAATGACGTCATAGATAAAGTTACAATTACACGTAGCGACATATAGAAAAAATATAAGACAGGTATTTAAAAAAAAATACAAACTTTAGGTAGATGCCAATTTAAGTTTTTTAGCATCTCTTCTCAAATCTAGTTAAATCAAAAAAGTAACAAAACAAGAACTTTTAATTGAAATTGTTGCTGATAAGTATATCAGTATCTTAAAGAGATAGAAACAACCGAGACTGGTTGCTGGTAAACCCCTAGTTTAAGAGATCAGTGGAGTATGAATCGCACCTCACCTATTTATTATCAACGTGAACAAAAAAGTAGCAATCATAATCAAATGAGGTTACTTCGCAATAACTTCATACGGTTAGTAGAAACAAAAGCATGTCGTGTCGATAAATTTATCAAGTATCAACCTACGTCCTACAATCACTATTATCAGGATTATATATTCTGTCAAGCACTCAGATAGATAACACAATATTGGCAAGCCGACAAATAGGATCAAATGGAAAACATGCAAGTACACGAATTTAGTTGTTGTTAATACATAGGTAAAGGTCACCTCACCAAAAAGATCCAAAAGTTTTAATATTACGCCCCCTACTGCCAGAAGTGAAAATGCCCACGCCCTCAGCCCAGCAAATGGCAGCTATTGGTCTCGCCACGAATATGTAAAATACAATAATCGTAATAAAGTCCAAAACATCTTTTTAGCTATTTTATTCAAAAAAAATATTTTCACACACTTGTTAAAGGAAGAGTCAATGTGACGGAGCAAGTTTAGACATGATTTCCAATTCTAGGTTTGATAGAAGAAAGTGCCCGAGCCTTCTGAATGTCGTCACGCCCCTCACTTTAAAAATCACTGCACTAGTAACTTTAAAGGCGTTTGGTAACAGGGCGCTAGTGGTTGGATACCAGAAGTATAGTAACTAACAGTGGAAAATCAGCTGCGATGCAGTCACGCTGAAGGCTAAATCCATAGACAAAGAGAAAAGGACACAGCGTCTCCTAGCCAGATGTGAAAAGTTGTTGTAAAAGTGGGACAGAGACGAACCGAACGTGTGTTGTCTTGTCTATGAGAAAAGATAATAGGCTAACTTTGTCTCTTTCTCAAGTGTGGCCAATTTTGTGAGCCTATTGCAGTCCATAGGACAGATTACAGAACCCGCTAAATTGGGCAATCTGCACGCGACATTTGGAAATCAGTGTGTTCATTAATTCAATACATGAACATGAAATTATTGTTGTTTACAAGGCTACAGTAAAACTTCACTCGTTTATAACCAATGACCTTCTAAGTAGATACATTAGGTGTCTTATCAATTTTATTAATATTGAAGGAAGCAATAATAAAGCCCTCAACTTTAACTAAACAGTAGTGTAGCAGATACTCACTTTATTTATTGTAACTAAAAGTAACTCACTCTCAGAACGCACTCACGAAAAAAAAAATTTTATAGTAACCCCCGGGCTGCATAGAAAGTGTTCGATGTTATTTTCCATCCCTACAGTTACATCTTCTAAAAAGTAAGTCAATTCGTTGCTCCTCTGCGTGGAAGGTGAAACAAACCCTTTCGCTTTTATGATATTGGTATCATCGTAAAAATCACTTTGGAACTGATATTCGACATACTACATACACGCTGAATGTATGTATGTTAAATTATTATCTGTTTTTACAAAACAGAAATTTTACAAAATTAAAATCGTCAGGTAACTCAAACAGTTTTTTAATAAACAAATAACTCTTTCTGATAGTGTAATCACTAATATCACGCTGTAATACAACACAAAAATTGTGTTAGTGCCGGAACAAATCACCTACAAACAATCACGTTTTCTGTTTAACAAAAAAGATTTCATTGTTATATCACACCAACTCGTCATTCAACTTCACTTCTTCCAACTTGACGTTTCAGAATTCATCTTCAACTGTATTTTTTTTTCTTTCCGCCGATTGATTTTTGAAAAAAGACAATCTTCAATCACTGACAAGAACAATTCATTTAAATCAACCAGTAGGTTGATGTAATAATTAATTTTACTCAACCACATGCCAAGTGTTACTGACTTCTGTGATTAATTGTACTACTCCTTTGTTTACACTATTATATTTGGGCTGGAATGACGATTATATTCTTTTTTACGTCTCTTTAGAGCCAGTGGTTTCATTGTGAGTAGAAAAAACGAGGCGATGGTGATATGTGATGTAATTATGCTTCAGTGTACTTCAGCCACATCGAAATTCCTTGACTCATTTCTTGTAATAAAAGAAATATATTATCAATGAATATGCTTGAATATCATGATTATACTTTACCAAACTCGTAAAGTTAGTATCTCGTAGAACGTCAAAGATTTATTAAATTAAGAGTTTAGCAAGGTTTTAAGGTATTATTTTTTATATGGCGAATTATGTTTTATGTCGGTCACTAGAATCTACAAAACAGATCAGATCCAAAAAAATAATTTCCACTAGATGCTTCTGACCACGCATTTGGTGACTTCGCCATATCTTACGCCATGTAACATTATAGTTTTGCACGACTAAATCGCATCTGAATCGCCATCTACTAAGCTTCTAAGGGCTATTGCTACATTCGGCGATCATTATTTGCCGAACACAGATTAATAGTTGCCAAATAACATAGTTGAAAGTTCCTAGTGTGCGATTTACAGAAAACAGGACTTTAGAAGTATATGTATATACATATGTACATCTTTTCGCCTCTATTCCCCAGAAAGGGTAACCAGCAGCTTTGGGCGACAGCCACTTTTCATCGACCACTTTAGACCTGCGTGACAAGTGGTAAGCCCATCGCCGCAACAGTGTATCTGAACTTAGATGGTTTTATATTTGTACCATATATACGTCGTAAATTACCTGCTTACAAGTAATCAGTGGTAAGATGAATATCTCCTTAACAGTTTTAGACAAACTACAAAAAGTAAGTCAAGATTGGGCAGGGGGAGGGTTAACTAAACCTGTCCTACAAATTAACATAAATAATTTCGTAGCAATCGACTATTTAGGTTAACGACTTAGGTTTTCCCCAAAGACTGCCAACACTTACACTCGTCTCATCTAGCCACTAGGTCATTGGTCTACCTGGCGATCCATGCTGCGCTTACTGATCCATGGTCTACTCAACTCACCTTCCCATTGCTGCTTTAGCTTGCTTATTCTGTGAGCTATGTCAGTGATTTAATTTCTTCGCGGATCTCATTATTCCTGATCATATTCTTCAAAGAAACACTAAGCATAGCCCTCTCCATAACTTACTATAGTACTTTTTTGTAGCCGTAGGTAAATTATCATAATATAGAAATAATATGTCGCAATATATGGAAACAAGATTGACTTTAAAAATATACAAAAAGTGACCTAAAATTTAATAACGACGTTTGCACTGACATTACAACGGACCTGCGATGAGTCAATAGGAAATTACACATTCTTAGCTTTATTGTAGTTTTTTTTGCTTCGAGACGAGCACCAAATATAATTTAAGTAACATCATAATGTTACATTTGTGGTTGTGCGGCAATTGGTTACATTTAGTTACGGCCTTGAGTGAGCGGATTAACGAATTTTTGGTTAAACAATACTGTGTTACCAACTTTAATTACGAAAAAGAATTTGAAAAAAGTACAGCGGAAGACTCGTTACTGGCTCAATGTCAGGTTGCGTCATATGAACCAGATAGAAAATAATTACGAGCTTTTGGAATTATTTAAAATATAGATAATCGAAGGTTGATATATAATTGTAATAGGAACAAGTTACATTGTGGTTACTGTGTTTACTAATAACAATTGTAGATAGAAGACGCGCTGACGACCGACGAAGTTATGGCTGCAAAACATTGGCAATTTCGGTCCACTAAAATCCCCAGAGCAAAGCAGTTGTTTTATATGCCAGTACCACTTAATAAAAAAATAATTTCAAGAAAATTTTCGTGCACGCATCATTCAAAAATATATAATAGCTTTACATAAATGAAGTTAGATATATGTGATGTTAAATATCCTATACCCTTCTTAAGAATTGGGCTATTAAATGCAAAATTAATTTTTCAAATCCATGTGTGGTTCCAATGATAAGCGCGTTTAAACAAAATCTTTCAATTTATTATACTTTATTAGAATAGATATGTATAGATTAATAATAGGTATATTTTTTTAATTGTTAAATATTCCAAATACAATCACGCTAAGAAAACCTTCCACACCAACAACCTATTTCAGTGTAACCATAAAAAGCAATCTAAATATGGGCAATGACAATAAGCTTATGAATGCCAAATTCAACGCCGATGATCCTGTGCCAAATATGGATAAACGTATGTTTCCAGCTGAGGAAGTACATTAAACATTCCGAACACACTTCTTATAACGTTTCCGCTGTGGATTCGCGTGCAGTAAAAGTTGGTGAAATGGAACGCCAAGCGCTTTGGGAACGCAACCGTTGCAAGCGCATTGCAAAAACAAAGCATAATATGGTCTGTGAGATTTGTTTTGAGAATGTTATAATGATTGATATCGATACACATTCAGCAATGATGATGATATAAGATTATTTCTCATAACAAAAAGATTATTCAAAACAATTCTGAAGCTATTGTTTAAAATTTTTGAGCCACCTGGGAATTTGGATATGATGACTTCATTAGTAATTAAAAATATCAATAAGTACGTTTGTTAAATTCACAAACAAAAGTCATTGTACTATTTAATTTAATATACCTATTTACTCAAATTAAAGGATGTAATTTCGCACCGTTTGGAACATTGGAAAAATATGTTTCTATTGATGTCTCATGCAGTAAACTGTAATCAAAAGATATAAGAAACGCAATGTTGTTTACATTTTAAATTTTGAACGTCCATATGAACAATTACTTAAAAAAACGAACTGTTTGTTTTTTTATATATGTGTATCTGGTAAACTTGCATGTTTGAAATCGCGCTTATCTCAGGAATACTATATAATACGTTATGTAGAAGAATCAGACGTAACGAAATAAGTATTATGTACCTAATTTAAAATAATTGAATGATGTAAATTTACGGACATTTACATAATGTGTACGTAGGCTCTTTAAAATAGCCTGTCTAATTATTTATAGTGGACGAACAAAATAATTGATTATAATAATTAGTTACTCACACTTGTAGGAAGCAAAAAATAATGACAGCATACACAAGAACATTTAGAAACAAACCGAAAACAAAGACGCGTTGGTTTCAAAACTTAATCAGACAGACACGGAACTTTAGCAAGACGACTATGACTTCACAAGTCCTCCTTTATTTTCAAATAATTGAATTCGCCAGTTTTGCCTGTCCTTTTTATGTTTCTCAGAGAAATTTCAAAGAATCCTAGATCGTTGCCTAGATTTTGAAACAGAAGTTACATATAACCTATCTATATTTTGGGAAAATGTGACTTGTTGGATTTTTTAAGTTCAGTAAAGAATTATTAATTAAAATAAAATATAACGTGATTTTAACTTAAGAATATGTCTTGTTAAAATAAACGGTATACTATTTTTCTTAACCTAACCTATATCAGTGCCATACCAACCATTCAAATAATTAGACATGACCAACCTTATGAGGTAACAGACATACAAACTAACACTTTTGGATTTCTATTAGGTGTTAGGGTAAGGATGACAAATACGATGCTCCAAAAGAACTGCTAAGGAAAAATGTGTGAGAAAAAAATATACTTTAACAATAGGCAAACTGTTGTTAATTAAAAGGTCGACAACACAAGGTGTGTATCCATTAGTCATAACTTCAGGTGTTGATCTTTGAGAAGCAATCCGTTACACAATAATACTGACTGATTCATAATAACGTAATGAAGGTAATGAAGGTAATAAATATACTTGTGAGTAACGGTTAGAGGTTATTAAAACACACACATATCTATGATTAGATCTTACAAAATTACCAATATTATGCAGGAAATGACAAAATAATTAGCAGTTTAAGAACTATTGGCGATTATATATTGTGGTAACTAAGCATTTAAAAAAATTTACTCGGGCTTTAAAAAGAAGATACTGATTGTATCTTCAATTTATAAAAATAATGACAAATAAAATGCGCAACAAAAATACGCTCGAACACTTTAGCATTTAAAGAAGATCTTATCATACAGAACCTTCTATAAAGGCATGTTTGGTATAGCGTGACATAATATATGACTTTGTCAGTATCAAAATTTAATAAATCTGATAAAAATACGACGCCACTAATGAATCAAATCAAAAATCAACTGAAAAAAAATCGTTCAAGGAAATACCAAACGAAGGGAAGAATATGCAAATTCAACTGGAATTTTGTATTTACTGGAAATGGGTCTCCTCTACCCTAGTTCGAAAGTTAGAAACTACGATATTGTCATGAACGTCGCTTTCCTAGAATCAATACCAATATTGAAGCCACTGCCAATTCTTTGAACAGATCAAGAAAGATCATTACAGCATTTAAAGTTCGATATGGCGTTGCCCTAGGCACAAATAGCAGTTTATTCCTGCCTTGTAGAGATTATGGCGTATTGTCTCAGTTAACAATAAGCGAGTTAACGTGGCCACTATTTCGACAGCTACCCTACTTTCTAGCTTTATGAACACACGATTCACACTACTCATACGTTTCTGGTTGCAAAATTTAATTGACATAAGATTTGTCATGTTGCCATAAGAATAGATTCATTCAATCATTTGACATTTAGGATGAAAAATTGTAATGTTTCTTGTAGCAATTTATTGTAGCATGTCTTGATATCGGTTACCTTTACTCGTAACAAATTACATAACAGTAGCTGCATGAGAAAGTTTATCATCACATATTTAGGCAAAATAAAGGACATTCGAGATTTTTTTTATTTTGGTCAGTTGTCATTTCATCAACATCATTTACAAAAAAACTGTTGCGTGCAGTATTTAAATGGTTTGAGAGCTATCTTTTAAGAGGTTTAAGATATTGGGGGAAATCGAAAAAAAAAATCTAATGGAATACCTACTATTCCAGTTCTCAGGGACTTATCGAATATAAAATTGCAATTTTGTAAAACCAAAAGATCCAGTTGTAATTTAAAATTAAAGTTTTAGTGACATTTTAGAAATGATCATTTAAGGAACACTAAAAATATTTATAATTACCATTTGAGAAAACCGAACACGGTAGAAATCTAGCCAGTCAAGTCAACATTGCGGGCGAACTTTTATGGTAAATGGGATAATGAGCAGGCGTGTTTTGCAGCGGTGCCGGTAGAGCGGCGCTCGCGTCGCGTCACCTGTCGAGCCGCGTTTCCCTCTTTTAACTCAAATGAGTGCCGTCACGTGTGAACGAATGTCCACAACTGACAAGTTGACAAGTGTCAAAATCTGTATTTCCAATTCAAAAACTCTGTATTAAATCATTTGATATTATTAATACTTATTCAGAGTCTCAGAAAATCTTTTGCCTTTTTGTATATTTTGTATTTTTTTTTTGTTTAAATTATATTTTGTTTTTAATTTTTACAATAATCATCAAACGAACGGAAGGACATAATGAAAATATGATAAAATATGATAATGAAAATAAACAATAAAATTTCTGGTGTGTGGTAAAGGAACTCTAAAATTGTCAAACGGGAGATTGACAGCTATGTGGAAATTACATGGGTTTGGTTTTCACCATCCGGCTACCCTTAGATAACGTCAAACGAATGGATGAACAGGCACGAGGAAACAATAGAAGTTTTGACTACGGAGCGATAAAAACGGAGCTGTTTAAATTTGTTTTTTACTCAATAAACATATGTACCTCAGTTGATCATGCAGGTAGGCTATACAGCTACAAGGGTATGGTATTGAAAATGTTTTCTAGGCTAACTCTGGATTACCTGATCGGATCCTTACCTTATTTATATGGGGGCAGCCTTTTCTATGTATGTAACAATCGACAAAATCTGTTCATAAACAACGAAACATGCCAAAAAATTGATAACATCTTACTTTTTTTGAAGTCTTTTCATTTTTGAAGGGTCGGCAACGCGCGAATGATTCTGGTATTGCAAGCGTCCATAGGCCACGGTGACCGCTTACCATCAGGCGGACCGTGTGCTTGCTTGCCACTTTAGTGGTACAAAAAGAAAATAAAAAACACGATTTTTGATATTTTACTCGATACATTTATTTTTCGTAAAATCCTTGTTTTGCACTCATTTTTTAGGGTTCCATAGTCAACAAGGAACCCTTATAGTTTCGCCATGTCCGTCGGTCTGTCCGTCAGTCTGTTTGTCTTCAGCAGTCGGCTTAGCTCAGATACCATTAGTACTAGAAAGCTGTAATTTGGCGTGGATACAAATACAAATACCAGGCCGACAAAGTGGTAAAATAAAATTAGAAAAAAATTTTAGGGTACGTCCCCTACACGTTTAGTGGGAATTTTTCGTTTACCACATAGTGTGGGATGTCGTTAGATAGCTTTAGGCTTTGCAAATTAATGAGCAATAGTCGACTAACTTAAAAATGTGGTCGGAGTAAGTAAAAATTTTGTACAAATTGGTACTTGTGTAAAACAAGAATTAAATATAAGTTTAGGAACCATGAAACCAACCATAATCTAGTTGCTCTTTCATAAAAACAGTAACACATAAAAGCTCTAATCTTACAGTGATCATAGTGTGTGTAAGGTCTAAAGTATAACAACAAATGATAAAAACCAGCTAAGTGTCAAACGGGCCCGAGCCATTTGCCATCTTAAATAACCGTCACAGCGCCATCTAGTTATTATTAAGCGAAACAGTAACATATTTCATTGTTCGACGATATTCAAAGTTAGGCAACGTCGGGTTTGGAGAGTGATTGGATGGGTGACCGCTTAGTGGCACCCTTTTTGTTTTTGTTTGTGTTTGCAAATTACGTAAATGGTGGTAGGTAGAGAACGAGTCCGACTCGCACTTGGCCGGTTTATTAACAATATCTTAATATGCTCAAACTAGTTTTTTGATAATTATCGTAGTTTTTTTATAAACGACGTTTAATTGACTTTTTGCAAATTTTACAAATTAGCTGTCGCCGTCACACTAGACAGCAATTATATAGCGCTGTCTTTTTGCTTACGTCTCTGCATAGACGCACTGATTTGAAACAAAACTAAGACGACATAAACATATGTTTTAATGCTAATAAACCACGTCATCAAAACTAAAAAGTCTCGATGACGTATGGAAACTTCTAGCTATGCAAATTATACTAACAAGTAATAATAAATAATTAATATATCTTATTATGTCATAGCTCATAGCAACGACACTAAACTATGAGGCGGTCATGTCATGAGAACAAAGAATAAGAAATACAGTTAGGTGTTAGAAGAGTAGACACTTGGTAACAAAGTTGCGACTACAACTATTGTCGAGAAAACTTTGCCTACAATATTCAATTTTTTTCCTTTATAAATATGGGCTGGATTAAATAATATGGAACCTTTTCCCCGTGTCCAATGTTGACTTCCTTCTTGTAGTTTGTCTAGAATTGGTAAACGGTTATATTATTCCATTCCTGGTCTTTCATTTATTCAGCTAGTATTTATGACACCACATTAGTCCAGATACATTGCTATCAGAATCAGTGTTGCGGCGATGGGCTGACCACCTTTTATGCAGGACTAGTGTAGTGGTTTGTGAAAAGTGGATGTCCAACACATTATCCTCTTTAGGGACACATTAACCGTGACTTTATATATATGTCGTTGCATAATCGAAAAAAACGAAACGTTTGCAAACGACCGGATTTTCTTACGTACTAGGATTTTTGCAATGAACCGTTTTGTTCGATTATCCTACCACATATAAATACATATATCTTAGTCCCGATATACTGCATCACAACCAAGTAGTTTTGCGTAGCAAAGATTTTTTCCTAGTGGGAGCCAAATTTTCCAGCTGCCCCTCATACATAGGGATAGCTTTCTAGTATTTTCTAGGATGGGCCAGGCGAATAAGTACGATTTTTTATATAGCTGCAAACTTGTTAAGTTATCCCAAAGCAGATAACTTTTTAACTTTACTGGTGACATATTATGACCTCTGAACTAAATTTATTTATATAATACGATTTGGTGATTATCAAGAATTATAATGATAATGTTTTTACACTCGCAACTGAAATCCATGCTAAGTACAGAGCAAGAAACTTTTCTTACCTTCTGTGTTTGGTCGCTAGTGTTGTTTTAAGTTGATACCATTTCAATATCTCGACTGCAGTTTAGAATTTTTACCAGGTCAGTAATCAGACAACTGTACTCAAAATATCATCTTCTATTTTCTATACTGAGTAAAAATCATCTTTTTCCGGGATAATTAATAATTATTATGACCTAGGTTATTAACTTTTCCCTGCAGATAAATGTGTACCAGATGAATTATCTCAGGCAGAGAAAACCTAAAAAAGCTAAGAACTTCCGATCATCAAATATAATTATAATGAATTTGTATATATATTATAAGAGACTTTCGCAATCATTTGTTGAGTATTTTGAAATTTTGACATCGAGGGATATTGTTGGTGATAACAAAAAACAATTGTTACCACATTTGTCTGCAAGTAAAATTAAATTGCTGCCTTCCTAACTTGCTGCTTCACATTGTTATTTCATCTATGATATATAATAAAAATGCATCCCTGTTTACCTTGGTCACGCCCTAACTTCCGAACGACTGCACCAAATTGTATAATTCTTTATTGTTGTGTTTGTTACTGTTAGAGCAAGATTTTTATGAAATAAAAGAGGGTCAAGTGAGAGGCGGACTCACGCACTAAAGGTAAACCGATTGTAGTGTTATTTTGGTAAATTGTTGTGCACACGTCGGGGAAGGTTTCTGAATTAGTACAACCCTTTCATAACAGGTGGCGCGCCAGATGTTTTAAAGAAGGGAACGTTCGCGGGATCAGCTAGTACATTATAATTATAACGAATGTAGATTATAAAAATCTTGGAACAAGGTTTTAACCGACTTAAACTACGAAGACTTAATCGTATGTCAAGGATTTACAGAGGCGCTTATTAATGTAAAATGTCATAACTTTATGTTTAAAATCTTGACCCATTGCAGGGCTGCGTCAGAAGGAAGACACATAAATCTAGAGACAAAAATCGACAACAGTTCCTATGCTGTACAGTAAATAAGTTAAAATAATGTCACATCTACACAATTCAATAGCTATTATTCTATGATCAAACTAAACATTCAAATCGCGTTGTCGCAAGCGCACATCCTGTTACCCGCATGCGCTCATCTTTGCCTGACCACTAAACACTAAAACCACTACAAACATACCTCCGACCCTATTACAAAATGTATTGATTGATAGATCCAAATAAGTTGGACATGCACATGGAAGGGAATCACGATTTACACAAAACGATTAACAACTCTTTAATTATTTAAAATCTTATTTAGTTGTACTAAAGTTGAATTTTAGTTAAAGATGATGTTTGTCGATGTATTGGATAGATTAAGGGTCCGTTTTGGCGCAGCACCATTCACGATCGTGACTTTGTATGCATGATTGGTGAATGAATATG
Organism: Apoda limacodes; assembly: GCA_946406115.1. Taxonomy (NCBI): domain Eukaryota; kingdom Metazoa; phylum Arthropoda; class Insecta; order Lepidoptera; family Limacodidae; genus Apoda; species Apoda limacodes. The sequence continues at coordinate 20,678,142 of OX291559.1, forward strand.
TGTGGGTTATATATTACAAGTTACTACGAAAATGGCAGTGATAAACATCGGAAAAGTATGTTTATAATTTGAAGAGATAATCAAGAACCCTCTCTTAATAAAACAAATTGTACCTAACATTATTCTGCCCAAGAAGGAAATAATCGTCGCAGAACAATCTAAAACTAAAAAGGGTAACTATTGAGTTTCTTGCTGTATTCTTCTAGGTACAAATCCACATTGTGAAACGGATTTGAAAAACTAAAAGTAGTATTTAATGACGATTCAAAGTGTTTGTAAATACCTAATTTGAACAAAAAATAAGTATTTATTCATTCATTCACTCAATCAAAAAGCGATATAATGAGAAAGAAATTGCCATTATACGAATAAGACAAAATTGTTTAAATAATCAGATAATGTTACCACTACTAAATAAGCCTAATTATACTTAATCACCTACGCACAAAAATGGCGCCTGTGTCACGTAAACAAACAACCGAAAAAATATGATTATTACAAACCTTGTCACTACAAAAAAGTCGACATACCCTATAAATAAAGATCGCCCTCACAACGCCGCTCATTTTTCATGTAATAGTCCCTATTATTATTTAATGACTCCGATATGAGGCATTAATTGTGCCTTAAACATTTTATTACTACTCTATGGTCAATATTTCTTGTCTAAAAACAACAGCGCCATCCTTTCTTGTACAGAATTGGTATAAGTAATGAATCATCACATTTTTTCTCAAAGAACAGTAAAACCACTCTGTTTAAACAAACTAGTATGATGATATAACCACATGTGTTAAATTGTTAAAGGATGACGTGGGCGCTTTGTTGTAAAACTACTGGATTTTTTGTATAAAAAAATAGAGTATCGTACTATTTTTTTATAATAGGTTAGGTTCTTATTGTTTCATTCTAATAATAATTATTTAGAAATACGAAAATTAATTGAGGTAAACTTTGTCGCAATAGAGTTCACATAACATATTAGATGATCCACTATTGAAAGTTGGGCCCATATATGCATTTCCTCGAAGATCGAACTAGAGCCGCGTGAGTCCCCTGTATCCTGTAGTGGCTTCCTGCGGCTGTTACTAAGCCGTCTAATCACCTGGTGGGAGACCGTGCCACGCAACTGATGAATAAGATCTGTACAAGACAATGCTGCACACTTGCATGTTATAATTTAGTGAACATAATACAGCACTTTATCCAATTCTGACTTGACACTTACAATTTGTCTGGAATTTCACCTATGGCGTATTATTATTCTGTCCCAGGGGATTGACTCACGACGACTATTCTAATTTCAATCGTACGTCTATCCTTAATTATTTCGAATTAAATCTAATAATTCAAGTAATTACATTGCAATTTACATATAGGGATTTGTAATCTCAATAATAAATACTATTTGATATTGTAGTATAAAACGTTGTTATACGTGTTTTATTGGTTGCCAAAATCTCAGTAAAAATGAAATTGAGCGTTGCCAGTTACCTCACTTGCGTTTTATAACCGCTTATTACTAACTAGTTGTTAATTCAGGACTCATGGGACACCTAAAGCCACCGTAGTCCAGATACACTGCATTACAAGCAGTGTTGCGCCGATAGGTCATCACATATCACGCAGGACTAAAGTAGTTAGTATATTCGGCCATATCGGGGAAATAAAAACCGTGACTGTATATATACATATATGTAAAGTTTTGTATATATTTGCAAATCTACAAAAAAACGCAACACAAGATTTATATTTTATGTCATTTGAGCTAGGTACCGGTTTATATCAAAAACAAAATATAACTCGCGGAGTGATCCTAGTGGTCTTACAACTCCGCGGGCCCAGTGAAATTAACATTTTTTGATTTATACCAGTTTGCATTAATCGCATTATGACAATTTTAATTTTATCGTTTAACATCGCAAAAACTGGTATGTCTGTATGTAATCACGAATTAACTCGGCTACCGTATACGTTTATAAACATGCGTAATTTACTGACAAGGCTGGGCGGTTCTTTCAAAATATTACTGTCGTACTTCTTATTGGGAAGGAATAATGTAAATAATACTGAGTTATGGTTAATTACAAGGATTCCAAAAGCAAGTTGTCCCATAAAAAAATACAATTTCAATAATTGACAATGGTCAAGAAGTTTTGATCTATCATGTTAATTGACATGACGCATATTTGCATGCACACACAATAAGTACACTATGATACAAGTAAGCTAGGCTGCTCTCTCATTATAAACGAGGTTGTGGGTTGCAGCCGAGTGTGTATTAAGCAGACCTCACAAGTGTCATACGACTGTTTTCACCACACTTCAAGGACAGTGAACACTTATTATATTCGTGTTAATATATTGTAAAAAGTTGATATTTAATGGAATCTAATAGTTTTGATGTTAAAACAAACACGCTTAATTAAGTTTTCCAAAAATAAGGACTTAGTTCATAGGTTTCGTCTTGCTAAATATATCAAAAAAAATCTGTAAAGTAAAAGGCGCTTGTGCAGTAATTGTCATTACCGCAAATATTCTAGTTTACATCCCTATATAAGAATTAACTGAAATTATAATAAAAACATTAACAATTAAACTATTTACTTCTTAGTTGAAATCGAATTCATGACGCTTTTTATAGGTATTTTTGTCCCCTTCAACTTTGTGTGAGATTGGGGTGGATTCAAGTCAATATGTTAATCCATGACATGATCTAACACCATGCAAAATTTTATGCAAATCAGTTTAACAGATGGAGGGTGAGTAATGCGGTAACAAATAAACGTCCAAAACCTTTTATGACAATAAATATCACAGTGTTACCAACTACTTAAAGATGGCTTTTTCTTAGTGAAATTCGATACTACTTTTGTCAACAAGAGCGTTTATGTTAAACTAAACTACACTCAACTAAACTCTTAATATTATAATTACTTTCTTGCGAAAACAGTAACACATACTAGGTTCAATCTTGCAGCTATAGTGAACAGAGCACACAGCTCTTAAGTATAACAACAAATAATAAAGTTACAGAGCCAGGTAGCTTATTATTAAGAGAAACAGTAGGTAACACATTTGTTTGTTGAAAACTATATTTGGGTTGTGTTCTGAGGAATTGTTCGAAATGATGCCCACGGCTACTTTCTACCATTGCACTGCTCGCCATCGGCAGGGAATTCATTCTCACACTTTAGAACCGAAATGGTCGCGTACAGTGCGGTTTCAGAGAAACTTCCTCCCGCGAACGCTTAAGTTGTGGAATATGGAGTTCTTCAAGAAAGAAGTTTTTAGATTTCTGAAGGGTCGGCAACGCGCGAGTGATACCCCTGGTGTTACAAGCGTCCATAGGCTACGGTGACCGCTTACCACCAAACGGATCGTAAGCTTGTTTGCCACCTTAGTGGAATAAAATAAATTCAAAGCTAAGCAACGTTGGGTTTTGGTCAATACTTGGATGGATGACTGCATAGCGCCACACTTTTTTTTATATTTGTGTTTGTAAATTAAGTAAACGGTGATACGTACGAAACCCTCGGTGCGCGAGTCGAACTCGCACTTGACCGGTTTTTTCTTTATAGGCAATATGATTTTAATATTTCTATTTAAAAAAAAAACACCGTACGATACTTTTACTTGAAGGATTAGTTAAAATAAATATATAAATGTAAAATAGGTTTTCTCTAAGGGCTACAGTATGGGGTTCTTCAAGAAAGATGTTATTGGATTTTTTAAGGGTCGGCAACGCGCGAGTGATACCCCTGGTGTTACAAGCGTCCTTAGGCTACAGTGACCGCTTACCATCAGGCGGATACCGTGTGCTTGCTTGCCACCTTAGTGATATTAATTTAAAAAAAAACTGTTGTGGCGAACAGTTAATATTTCTCATTATAACCACCTTTCACTGACAGTATTCCGTCCAAAACTTGATACAGCTCACCCGGTTCGAACTTATACAAATACAAAAGTTGTAACTTTTTCTTATTCCTCCAGGGAAGTTGATAGTTCAACACATTGCGGTTTACTGTGGTATTTCTATTTAATAATCCTTTAAAATATAAATTACTCTTAATAATGTATTAATACTATTGAAGGGGCTAATTAAATCCATCTCAGGAGCTTGGTATCTTGGTTTCCGGCAGGCCCTTAACAGCTTGTCATTGACGGATGTCCGGTGCAGTGGCAGCTTAATTGCTGATGACTACAAAAGGGCGCAAACAATCTCATCACCTAGTACCTACATATTTATGTCAGTCCACACTTGGCGTGGTCTTGTCAGTTCATGAGTAAAAAAATAGTTCACACGAGAAGACGTAATGTATGGAAGTTTATGAGGCTATCTATGGTAATTTCGGTTTTCTTTAGCTCTCTAGATCTCAGCTCACAAGTACTTAATCTGAGTTTACTATTTGAAAGCTGATCCGAATCATTTTCATCAATTTTGAGGTACTAATAAAAATATTATTTCTATTATTTATTGTTTAAAATCACCTTGCTTCGATTCACGTTTTTTCATTAAGAGGATACACTTCGCAGCGCCACGCAGCGTGCTTCATACAAACGAATTTCTCATTTGTTTTTGACATTTACTGATCAATCACTGTGAAATTTCTTAGTCATAATCCCAAGCCGAATACCTACGTCTGTGGTTTTCCAAAATCTTCTAAATTTTTTTTATTAACTAGAAATCTTTTTTTAAACCATTTGTATGAAAAACTAGCATCCTGTTTAACTTTTGAACTATAAAATTTAACAGAAAACTGACACACTGCAGACTTAGAAATTTATTACTAGAACATGTCTTCAAAATTTGGTGGTGTTTTATCTGCAAGTGTCAAAAATAAGTGAAAGATAAATTCGTTTGTATGAAGCACGCTGAGAGGCGCTCCGAATCGAATTCCCTTTAATCCTATTTTGCAATGTGCATAAAAAATAATTTTACTGTCTTAAATTGTAATAGGTATATTATTCTGTCCTTGTTCTTTTATTTTACCGCTATTATTCAAGAGCTGGTAATTTACTACTTATGGGACATATATAAAGCCATCTTAGTCCAAATACATTGTACCAGATGCAAGGTTACAGCGAGGTGACGCAGGACGGTTGCTGAAAAGAGAGTGTTCCTCTGATAATGATGATGTGGGTGTGTATCCAGCCACGGCATTGAAACACACCTAATTCCTGCCTTGTACTTGCGAAAACCCAGTTTCCATACACACTTTCAGCTTTCGCTGTAAAACCTTAAAGTTCAAAGGCGGTCAGCGTGAGCAGGCTGCCAAAATGTCAGGGTGCACTGTCTCTTACGCACCTGGCAGCTCAGGCACCTTGGACGAGACCCTTATCATTTCCGAACTCTTATACGTCAATTAACGTGCGATAAATTAAATGCATAATATAAATCATCCTGTCAAATCTGGCACTCGCGTCGTAATAAACCTTTAATAACTGGGTAATAAAAATGTTTAAATTTTGTCCATCTGTCATCATCATATTTCACAAGGATTTTACTATTAACTACAAGGTAATCTTTTGATATCATCGCGACAATTATCCCCGAATCGGTGGTCAGAGATATTCCGAACAACTGTTGCGGCGGAGATAACAACTAGGTTACAACTTTACAATTCACAAATTGTAGGTAATAATATTGGTTGCCTCTACCGAGAATCGAACCTTTGACATGGCAGTCGCACGCTACTTGGTGCTCAGTCTAGAAAAGTTACGAGAAAATGTGGCCAATTAACAACAACTGCTGTTAAATACAAAACTACATGCATTCAATTTAAAATATCCAATAATCACTAAATCTTCGAGACAATCCCGGAACAAAAGAGTTAAAGTAATACTGAATGTAACCCCCAACAGAAACTTATGCATATAAATGGTTTAATAACAATAAATATTATTTATTGTCGAACGACAATGAGCACGGTAGCTGATTTATCGCATGACATCAAAATAATCACCTTGTTGAAATATGCATTTTTTTTAAAAACTCCCCGATTTCCCCAGACAAATCGTAAAAATGGGTTTCGTTTCTACCCGACTCAAGTATTTTTAATTATTCCATATAAATAGTTTTTTTTAATTTGGATTAAATCAAGACTATTATTTAGTGGCATGCCATTGCAACCAACGAGCCATTCGGTCACTAGACTATTTTAAAACTATCATTCAAAACTTATTTCATAAAAACAAAAAACATATTTGCTAAATCCAAATGAAAGCACAATATACAAAACAAAATATATTACTGATTTCTTCCATAAATCTAACTAATTTTATTAAATCCTAAACAAAATTCCATACACGCCGAAACTTGGCAAGTACAAAATCCCTGCTAGAATGCATCTGCATACAATATTGCTTCACGGAATCACATTCCACGTGATTGTATATAACGAATTCCATGGACACCCTCCAAAGGAAAATTTAATTCCAAATATGGACGTGAGAATTTTACAAACCATTTCGCATTAAAATTTTGAAGTCATTGTTTTATACTATTGACCCTTTTTAGGGTTTGATAAGAAAGAGTACCTAAGGAACAAAGCCCTTTTAAAAAGCCGTAAGCTGTCTGTCTGTCTGTCTGTCTGTATATTTTTAACAGGTCCGATTTAATGTTTTCTTATTGTTTAAAATTTCATTATCATTTTGAGAACTTCAACCTTCTTTTTTCTATTTTGGTTTTATTTTGAGTATTAATATCTTTACGGTCTATTCGTCAAGAGTGAGTAGTCAGTGTCTGAATACGCAACTACATAATAATGTAGGGGACAGCGTCGTTACCAACCCACCACAGTCCTGGTTACCCTGTCGCCGCAACGCCATTTATTTTACAGTGCATCTGAAATAAGGTGGCTTTATAAATGTTCCATAAATATTGATCAATATCTTTACAGTAGAAAATTACCAGTTTTTATTAGTAATAAGTGGTAAAATGAAGAACCAGTGATAGAATTATGCTTCTCTGCCAGTTCTTATCAAGCTACAAGAGGTACGTAAGACAGGATTTAGGAAAAAAAATTAAGTAAGGCATTAAGAGGAATTTCTGTGAAGGCTTGGTACTAAAACAAGCGGAAATTTCATAACCCTGTGCAAGATTATTTTTCCTTCGCCTCTAACTGACAGCCAGTTCTTCCAAATTTTCAATATTAGACCTCTTTTTTTAATATCGAGTTTTGCTAATTCTTTGTCGGTTAGGGATCGGTGTTCGCGGCGAAGAAATGGACGACGGTTACAAATTAATTTACAATTTCAATAAAAACATAGTAAAAACCCTACAACCTAAAAACTAAAACGTTTACACTTGATGTGAGTCACTTGGTACTCGGCCACGGTATTTATCAAACAAAAGATAGCCAAATAAAAATGTTTTCCATGGTGACCGCTATCTGCTAACCTATTTAGAAATCTCTTCCTCTCTCTTCTCTCTCTCTTCCTCGAAATGATTCATATTCGTAACCTCCACGATCGGGGTTTACCACGTCGTTTTCCATTATTCTATGGCATACGATGACGAGGTGATATATAAACATATATCTTATAAAAAAATACTCGGTTATGCTATAGTTATTCATCTGAAATACCTCAAACGGAGGTCTTAGATCAGTGTGTTGCCAGTAATGGCTTGCGAAACTATTGGCCTTGCTTAAAGTAAGCTACACAAAGTCACAGTGATAAAAAGTCTAGTAAAAAGTAAATAAAAAATTAAAATTATGTAATTATCAATTTTTCAACATAGTTATATCCTAGTACAATAGACGATTCATCTCGCGTTTCTCCAGATTTTCGATCCTTTTAATAAAATGAAATTTTGGCAACCCTTTAAAATAGGCATTGGTTTCGTGCATTATCCCTTCACTGCAGATAAATCTTTTTCCACACACCCACTTTTTTTCAACTTAGGGATACAATAGACAGTCGCATAGGGCTAAATCAGGCAAATATGTTGGATGAGGAAGCAAATCGTAGTGTAACACATTAAATTTGGCCATAGCAATCGCGGTGATCACACGCGTTGTTTATTTGACCCACAATGAGTAAACACAGCACCCAACGCGCGTTCAATGGCCCGACAGAAATAATAACCGGCGAAACAGACTGAAAATCATAATTTAGTCTTTGAAAAGAGTTTTAAATATTTTCTGCAATTGGCAAAAAAAGATTTTTCACAGTAAGTTTAACTATGTAACAAGATCTGCAATAGGGAAGGAATCTCTACAACATGTAGAGTAGAAGACACAAAGAAGACTAGAAAGGTTTAAAAGCGGAGACTAAAATCCGGGAAACCCTCTTTAGGCCGGCCAGTTACTAGGTGGACTGACGACGTATTTGATAGAGAGCCTATGATATAAATATAATGAACCGCCTTAGTCGAAATTTATATACCATGACTAAACACGGTTATAGCATTGACGCCATGACAGCAAATATAGTATTGTACTGGACTAATTAAGGTATATATTCTTTGCTACTGGTCAGAAAGAGGGAACACTAAACTTGCTGTAGCCGCGGGTAGAGTTCGTTTTGAACTCAAGAAAGAAGAAGGCTAGGTATCGTAGTCTTTCTTTAAAAATATTTCTTTGTTGACTTTCGGTATAAATCTACAAAGAAATATATTTAACCTAACTTTTAGCTAATAAGTGTATGTTATATACAGGTTTGGTAAGTCAATGTATAAAATATATGTTATAAAAGTCTAACAATGTCTTATAAGCAACTTGGTTTATCCTATCAAGCCCAAATGATCCAAGAATATCTTAACAATGCATGCAAATAACATGACATTTTAATTGGCAACATTGTATTCCTGGTAAGACAAACAATGTGAAACAAACAAAATAACGGTCTTAATTCCGTATTCGAACCCGCATCTCTCGTACACCGTCGCGTGAGAAAACGATGCTATCTGAGGTTCGACATGAGACATGCAAGGCGCATGCTGATTTTGGAATGATGTTTGTTTTGGCTAACAATAACTCAGAATCTATCTCATAAACGATAATCGTAAAAGTACCGTAGTATAACGGGCTGTAAAGATAGTTGATATCTTCGTGTAGATATTTTGGTAATAATTTTTGTTTACAGGCATCCTTTAATTCAGCTAAAAAATTGTTTACAGATATCGTTTCATACAGCTAAGAACATTTTGTTAAAGGGTATCTTTTTATACAGCTAAGAATATTTGTGTACACGTATCCTTTTATACGGCTAATAAGAATATTTACAGATATCGTTTCATACAGCTAAGAAAATTTGTTTAGAGGTATCCTTTTATACAGCTAAGAAAATTTGTTTACATGTATCCTTTCAAACAGCTAATAAAAATATTTACAGGTATCCATTTATATGGCTAAGAAAATTTGTTTACACATATCCTTTCATACAGCTAATAAAATTTGTTCACTGGATCCTTTCATACAGTTTTACATAATTAGTAAATCATTTACGCTACTACAATGATTCCCACGGATCTTTGTGTGTTGAGATACGCAGAATGAATGAGTTTTAGGGCGTGCAGGGTTTGAAGTATGTGCGGGAAGGTGAAAGTAGTAACTTAAGAGGCAGTGTTACTTGACACTTAGTAACTAAGCGTGCGTGACTAGTGCAGCTACATCTCAATTTACAGATGTTTTATTTAAACCAAACAAATAAATTAATAGTTTATTACACATTAGAAAAAAATTAAAGTAATAGTACATAGAACCAGTAGAATTTTGAAGATACCTCAAGGTACCTATTTGCCTAAAAAGTGAAAAGGGTCGAAGTAGGATTTTTTTTTTATCGAACACCCATCATATCTTTAGCTATATTCCATAAAAATTAGTCATTAAATTTCAGTGAGATTGGCTTAGTAGGTGACTCAGAAGTAATCCAATCAAAATGGCGTAGGTTATGTTAACAAAAACATTTTCACCTCACCAGCACGAAAAGGATAGTTTTGAGGTCCAAATTCAGTGAGCTAAATCGAATTTTGCTCACTAGTGAGGCAAAGTAATTTACTGTTCGAACATTGACGTTTGGAATTAACCCGATGATGAAAAAAAAACAATACAATGACTGGTCAGAAACAAATTTCGGGACAAATACTTAACCTTATTCATTTTAATTAAGAATATAACTACATAGCATTTTTTCGTTTTTAAGTGAGTTTTTATAAATTATTAGTGTTATTAAAAGATTTTTTATTTAAAATTAATTTAAAATTATTTTATTTGAAATTATTAAAATTTAATTAGAATCTAGTAACCTGAAGTTTATTAATTCCAAAACAGTGATATAATAATATCATCAAATGCTTTATTTCTCAAAAATAAAATTCCCATGGAAAGGTGAAATTACGCGAGTCTTGAGTAATAACTAGTAACAAGACGTGCTAGGGATCATAAAACAGACTTATATTGATCATTAGAGCAAAGGCGAATTGCTAATAATATATTTACGTACATGTATCAAAGAAAACCAAACTATACATTTAGAAAAATATTAGCCTCCGTTAGCAGGAAAATCATAAGACAATCTTACACCCCTGTGTCCCCAATAAGTCCATCTTTCATAATGAAATTTACAAAAAGTAACTTCATTCAAAATCAATATTTTTTTTATTATATTAGGGTTTTAAGAAACACTTTTGAATCAAATTTACTCAATTGATTCACATTAAAGGCAAACCTTAAAGATAATCTTATTCATTGTAAGTCAATAGATTTTCTTTTACAAATTAACAATTATAATTTTTTCTTCATTGATGGAAAAAATAACTTGATAATTGACTGTTTCCAGTTCTTTATTGGGCAACCACCTGTCTACTGATAATTTAATTTACATGATGATTTTAAAATGGATGAGATGCAAATATGCATAATTAAAACGATACAAAACTAATAATTCTAAAAAAATACCATTTATAAATTTAAAAGCCTTTGATCTACACATAATTCTAAATTGGAACACGTTACTTAGAATTTGACCATTTTAATACTAACCTACAAAGCGACAGGTATAATAAATAAGGACCATAGTAATGGCGGTAAATAGGCGCCATCTTGCCTCTAGCCACCTGCGCAAGCGCCAACGCCCGCGCTTCAAGATCGGCGCCGATAATTGCCGACAGTTACCGATCGATAACAGCTGATTGTAATGTAATTATTTCATTTATTAGACACAGACATTTGTGTTGACCTTTGTTGATGGAACATTGAAACGGTTTAAGTAGATGCATTTAACTCATACTTAGGACACATGCTATAATGCTCACAAATACGAAGCATTTTAAACTTTATCATTAATCATTACATAGTCAACAACCATTAGTTTTATCTACAATTGGCTGACCCGGTTGTTTCGCTAGAGTCCAAATACCTTTTTAATATGCGATTTGTATGCCAAGAACTTAAAATGAGAATTGTAGTAACGAGTATTATGTCTTATTCATATCTATTATTATAATAACACACTTGTTTGTTTTTATTTATATTACTTTCTTGTTCCAAGTTACTCTAAAATCTTATTCTACTAGATTTCCTCTACCCCGAAGGTTGTCTGGAAGAAATCGCTTATTAGCGATAAGACCGCCTCAATTGTATTCCACCAATTAACTTTATAAACCACTTTGACAGCAAAAAAATAATTAAGTTAAGATTATTGATATGAAAATACATAATAACCAGTCTAATAAATACCAGAATAAATACCTAGTTAATAATTGTTATACATATTAAAGAAAGACAAATTACAACACTAAAACTAAATTCAATAATTTGGTACATAAGGTCTAAAAGTGCCCATCACACTTGCTGCATTACCTCTCTGTATGGCTAGTGAAATGCGTTGAGTGAGATAAAAACCGACCAGAGGGTCTTGGCTCTCTTCCCTGAGACGGCGACTAAGATCACTAATAAAGACCTTAGCCTCAGAGCACCAAGGACCGGCTGTTTCAGTGGCAAAAGGGATGAAGATGTAGGATGTCAATAAATTTGAATATTTATTGTATTTAAGACGGGCGGCTTCTGTAGCGCCTGATCCCGCAGTGCAATGTATAATGACCTGTAAATTCAACAAATTTACCAATAAATATATCATATCATATCATATCATATCTTTATAGTATTATGTAAATAAGCAGTAGCAAAAGTATTGACACATGTTGCATCCCAAATCATACAGCGGCCTCTATGCCACGGTACCAGAGTCAGACCATCTGGTCGTTTCCCGTCGTTGCGGCTGAGGCCAGGAGGCTCAAGAAGGCTCGGAATGTTCACAAAATGTAACGCTCGTTTTAGGACGTCATTCAAAGCATGGTGACGTGAAAACCTACCCGCACATCTGACACAGTTTAGACCATGGTGACCATTGGACTCAACCAGAGAACCACAAACGCACTTGTGAGGTTCACAAATATCACAGCCAAGCCTCAAAGCTATTGCAATTCTCAGAGAATTGTTGCCTAAAAGAGAACCAATATACGGGGAAGGTATTGCATGCAACTAAGCACCAGACTCAGGTTTGGAAACGGCTTTCAACCTGGCTATGTCCGTCCCCGTTGCTGTACTGACTAGGTTATTATATAAACGTAAACAATTTATGTCATCCCATTCTCTTTGGCTTTTAAGATTGGCCGGTTTATTGCGATTTATAGCAGTCCAGGCTTGTAGTGCTTACGAAACAATAGGAATAATGGATACATCTTCTTGTAAAGAAAGAATGCGAGAGACGAGTCCAACCACTCCATGTGCTGAAGACAAAAAAGCTGAAAGGCTAACATCTTCAATACGACGGATACCTAAGCCACCGTGACGGATTGGAAGAGATGCCTGACACCATTGATTATCATCAAGTTTTACATTGCAGATTGACTCTACGGCTAGCTTCAATGAATGATCTATAAGAGATATTTCATGTGGACAAAGCCAGGTGGGTGACGAGCGGATAGTATATGTAAGCTTACGAATAGAGAAACAATTTCGTAAAATTGCTAGAGAGGTATGCGCAGATAGACATGAAAAATGCGTATGTAGTAAAGCTACTGAGTTTTTTTATTGGTAAGCGTATGAGAAATAGCATCGACACAAATAGGTGTACCCAGTAATGTAAAATTTTGCTTATCGATAATTGATATTCCTGGGATTAGAAAATTGAGATTAGTAAGAGACTTTAAAGCTGTAGAACTACAAGCTAAAACTTCACATTTGTTTGTGTTGATTTCTAAACCTATATTTTTTAGATTTGGGAGAAGGATGTTAACGTCCTTAGCGACGGTATCAGGGGACCCTCCGAGAGTACAATCATCGAGGTACCAAGCATTAAAAGGTGAATTAAGCGAAGAGATTGATTTGTGTAAACACTTCTTTTTTTTTTTTGAGCAATAAAGGATTTATTACATTACAGTACTTAACTTAGAATTGTATTCCAAGCACTTAACATGAGATTTGTATGCCAAAATTATGAAAATCAATATGTCAATCTAACAAACTTTTAATCTTTTTAAATTGCTAAATTAGGTAGGTATAACTATTATAAAAACCCGCGGAAAAGCTGTGGGAACTCTCGATTGAGGTAATTCTTGGTTTTTCTCGGACCTTATAGCCAAAAAACTTTCCGAAAAAACAATCATCCACATAAAAATTAAGACTTATATGGTTTTCTAATGGATGCCTTTGTCAGAACTGGACCAAATTGAAATGGGAAGACACGGGAAGCACCAGCTTACAAATAAAAAAAGAATCATAAAAATTTCGCCTATTACCGGCAGAATGAAGCTCCATTATGAAAACTCGCGGATCAGTGGCGCCACTTGCTGCCATGCGCCCTCGCAGATACTTTACGATTAACGCCAAAGGTAATGATTATCAATACCTAATCAAGTGGGTACATTAAACTAATTACACGGTACTAACGTTAAGCCTGAGTTATTACATTGCTGCCTACGTGCAAAATGTCTAAAATAGCGATATTTAGTTTATACCTATCACTGTCTGGAGTAACTTTTCGTTTTGTCTATTGCTATTTTTTAAAATAAGTAGTAAACTCTTTTATTTATTGAAAAACCTAAATTTATATAAAACTGTGGAGCATTCAAACTTAAATCTAACTTATTTTTATTTAAGTAAACTTTAAAGCACTTTTAAATCATCAATTCAACTATTAATTTTTCTTTAGGGCCAATTTGTAATGATTTTACAACCGAGAACAGCCGGCGAGAAACTCAGTAGTTACTCTTTTTCTATTTTTTTTTTTGTTTATCCTTCTCCATTCCTTCACATCGGAACGGAGATGCGAGGTGACCTGATTTTTGGGACAGGAATAGCTGGATATGGGTCGGAGGAGATAGCCTTTTTGTCTCGATCGATAGTTTCCATAGTTATTTCGCGGGTAAAACCTCCTGATACTATTCCTCCCCGTCTAACCCATCGATATGAAAAAACAATAGATATGTCCAAAAAGCACCGGCAGGCTAGCCGCCCATAGTCTAATTTTTAGACTATGTTGAGTAGCGCATCGATTTGACGCAACAAACACAAGGTCACCCTCGGCGAGTGAACATCTAAAGATATTTTGTTTGTTTTATTTCAATAATGTCGTATTGTGCTGTAAAAAGTTGTAAAAACTATAAAAAAAAGGTAAATAAGAGTTCCAGCGACGTAACTTAACACACTTTAGTATTATTTTTTCATAAATAACCGATTTACTTTAATTTATAATAAATTACTTTAATAGAGGTGCACTATTTTTATCGAAATCATGTTTGTCATCACTGTAATCTTGTTCATAAAAAGTGTTATTTTTTCAATTTCATGGCATAATTTTAAACCTTTCTTTTTATTTGTAATAAAAAGAATAAATTACACTTTAACTGTGACTGTTTTTCAAGATTATTAGGATATTGTTTCATAAATTCACAACGAAAATAAATCGAAGACAACAAAGTACCTCACCTCTATTTGAGTAGAAATTGTTGTGGAGTCTTTATTTCGAAAAATTATTGACCTAATCTAAACCGTATTACAATAACATAAAGAATAAATTAAATATCTGATGCGCCATCTATCCGTGAGTAGCTAAACTACTATCTATATCGCTTAGAGAAATAGCTTAATTTGCTTAGTGTTGTACGCATGAGATAAAAATATCGATGTTTTTTACCCGTTGTGATCAATTTACACCTGTGGAAATGAAGTGAATTGATGCTTGTAGTCAATGGAATGTTTTAGGGTTGCGTTCAAAATTTCAATAGCGTTCGAAAAATAAATTATTTTTAAAAAGTTAAATAATTCTATCAACCTGTGGGTACAATCAGTTAAATGAAGATTTAATTATACATTTTAACGCGCTTATTTAATGCAAAATACATCTAAAAATACTGCTTTTCATCCGAATAATATTTTAAATGCGAAAGTTTGGATGTTTGTTACTCAATCACGCGTCAACGACTGGACGGAGCGGGATGAAACTTGGCACACATTTAGGTTTAGTCCTGGAATAGAAAGAAAATAGGCTATTTTTTTATCCCGGAAAATTCACAAGTCCCCACTTTTCACAAATTCCACTTGTACGAACTACAACTTTACATAGCAAACTTTCATAGTACCATCAAGGAGTTTCCGTAAAAATTTCCCGCCGATAACCAGTTAATTTAGGGCGGGTGGAGCCGCTGGGCAAAATCTAGTCAGTAAGAAACTGTTGTATAATATTGTGTCAAAGTAAATATAGTTTTAGAGAATTTGTCTAGCCCCGAGCTTTCCTTTGATTTATAGAAGTGTTTCGTTGTTTTATTTAATATACAGAATGATGGACTTGGATAATGTTTTTATTTCGCTTTTTTGTTAAGCTTTATGTTATGTGATTGTTAACTTTTGCATGCTTTTGCGAGACTTCTTAACGTCTGGAAAATCATACGAGTAGTGTATGTGGAGTAAAACCTATAACTAGCTTTTGCCTGCTGCTCTGACTGCACTAAATTTGGTTATCAGTGTTAAATTTTTACGGAAACTTCTTTTTTTAGAAAGAAAGTTTGCAATAGCAAGCTACAGCTGAAGCTATAATTCGTCCGCGTGTAATTTGGTTATAGTTATTTCTACAGGTACTTTGGACTTCTCGATATTTTATACTATCTCTGGGCCAAATTTTAGGTTTATATGATGCTCTCGGGCGTTGTAAAAGAAGAACAAACAAACTTTTACATTTATTTTATAATAGTATAGTAAGTATAGATTATTTTTCAAATTTCAAATCATATTATTAATATAAATTAAATTAAAACTCATATTATTTATTATTTTTATGATAAAACTTTTAGCGTTCATCTATATATTTTCATGCCATGAATCAAATTCGATAAAACGAAAGCTTACGGTAAAGTTTAAATTTTGAACTAATTTAGCCGTTTTAACGTAATGCGTGTTCAAACAAAGTTAAGTTAAAGCATAAAGGTACAAGTAAGGTAAGGTAAAGTATATCTTTATTCCAACTATGTACTATCTAAATCACAATATTATTTGCTGTTTTATATGTCCACTGCAAACTTATTAGAATTAAATTATTTAGGTTCATTTATAATTTAAGTATATTTCAATAAATTAGACTTTTAAAAAGCCTAAAATCGCCAGTTTAATTAACGATTTTATAGATTCAGAATGATTTTACTACCGATAATATAAAAATATGTGTTGATAGTAAGGCCTTTGAATTTTCCAAAGATATTTTTGATCATCAAGCATCATAGTAATCTATCGATAATTTTGTTCATATCGCCACAGGAACAACACTGGGTCTAATGTAAAATTAAAGTACTGCTACTCATCACAAGATGTCACTAGTGTCAACGTGTAAGCCTTATGCAATGAACATAAGGTTTAAATTGGAAAAAAAAATCTGACTTTCATGCCCCACTTCACCTACTCCACCCCCGCTATCAACGGCTACGCCGGTTTCCGAACCACAGTGTCATGTTACCATATCTATTGTTTTTTCATATCGATGGTCTAACCACGATTTTATTTCTGACTCTATCCATACTCATTTTTTTACTTCATTGTAATTGTGACGTTTGATTGTTTGTCCTTTTTTTCTGTCGTAGAGGATGCAGTTGAACTGAAAGGTACAGATATACTTAAAAAGACAGAGAAGGACATTCGCTTTTAATCCCGGAATAATCAATAGTTCCCGCAGAAATAACTATAACCAAATTCCACGTGGACGAACTATAGCTTGCTATAGCAAACTTTCCTATTTCTCCAATCAAGGACTGAATAACCAAATCAGCGCAGGCGGAGCCACGAGCTAAAGATAGTCTATAATAATTTCGTCAATATATAGTGCATCATTATAAAAATACTGCATATAAAACTATTTATAGCAGACTTATGTGTCGATAATAACAACAAACAAAAAATATAAATAAACTTTAAAAGACTTCAAGTTTTATGTAAACATATGCTAATAAAGCTGCAAAACTTGTTTTTATTTCGTTAATTTACCATATCAGACCACACGTGTGGTAAACAATGGCTAAATTGAGTATGGTTTACCACAATTTTGAATTTCAAATAGCCCGGCGGCGTCTGCGGTGACAAGTTGTACAAGGTGTCACAGACGGACTGACAACTTTTACGAAAATGGTAAATAAATAATTTATTTGCCAACCAATCACCATTTTCACCTTCAAAATAAATAATTTCAACATATGTGTCTATATATTTCAGCAGAATTGCTACAGCATCAGCCTGATACTTAAAAGTTGTCTGTTTTCGATAAAGTTTCTAATGCAACATTTTTATACAATTAAAAAAAACCGTTGAGTTTCTTTTCTGATCTTCTCAGTAGTAACAGCTTTCTAAATTGTTCATGAATTAAAGCCAAATAACTTAGCTTTCGTTGGGTCTTCTAAGAGCTTAATATTTTATTAAAACTACTTTAAGCTTTGCTCATTTGAAATCCTTGGCAGAAAACATATTTTAATCGCCTATAGCTTTTCTTATCCATTGTATATTTTCATTTCTCGGTAATAGTAATGTTTTTTCAATTCAATACAATATGTTTTATGAACGTGAGAGTTGATCTTAAACTATGTACCGAGAGAGAGCTTTTTGTTTAATTTTCAACGCTTGCGATTTCACTTGACGCTTTTAAAAGCTTACGATGACTATGTTTTTGTAGAACTTCCACTATAAAATATTATTTTAAGTTTATATTGTATTTGAGTAACAAAAATATGTATGTTTATTATGTTTTATTTCAAATGTTTTAACTAATTTATGTCTTTCCACAAAACCAAAAAAAGATGTATTTTTAAAGTCGAAGCGAGTAACTTTTAAATATTTTTTGGTTTGTGGGAAAGTTCACAACTCGAATTATTTTACATCTATCTCTTATTTAAATTGGGCTGAGCTGCGATCTGACGTGCAGCTCACGCAGATTTCTTGAGTTACCCATGCACTCATGTCTAGAAGAAGGCGTAAAAAACATGCTTCATATTCGTCATTTGCTATCACCATATATAGGTAGATACCGGAAGTATTAGTAGACGCTACTTCAAAGTGTGAATCACATTACACAGACCGACACAAATATTTGAATAATAAATATCAAAACAATAACGAGGAATCACTAGATAATAAAATTTACTCAGATACTAAGTAATAACATCTCCATTCCAGTCAGACAGCGTGCAGCGATGTAAAAATAGGGACGTTTTGTTGACAAGTATTATACGCAGTGAATGCGCCCAATGCTGTCTATGAACACATTCGATACCAAAAATGAATGCGCTATGAAGTCACTTCCGAACCGCATTCAACGCTTTGGCAGCACATGCTCAAGAGAGTAGAGAATGTATATGCGATGTCGTGCCGTGAACAAAACGCAGCTAATATCACCGAGTTTTTTTAATTAATTTGCAATTTTTTTTGTAAGTCTAAGATGTTGTTAGAAATAAAATTAGTAACAAACACTTTCAAACAATAAAATTGTTTTTTCACAACCTGCAATAAAAAGTTCCATACATACTCAGTTTCGAAAATCGAACTTTTTGAGACCCCAGTACGATATAACTCCCAGGGCAGTTCGAAAAACCGTATGAAATTGCATTTCGTACTTGACTCTTAGTGCATGGTCATTCAATCTGTATAAGACATACATTTTGGCGGGAAAGCACGTTGATTTTTCTATCTACTTTTTTTAATACTATATTGGACTTTCAGGTAGTAGAAAAAGTAACGTTCGTACCGAGTACAAAATGGCTTTTCTTACCCTCGAAATATCAAAATCAATCAATCAATCAATCAATCAATCAATACTCGGCACGAAATATAGTATTTAAAAGTAAAGCCTCTATTTACATATATATCATAATTTCATGAAAATAAGTAGATTAGTTTTGAAAATTCGTTACAAACCATATTCGAAATCGTTTTTTATTTTTCTAAAATCCTGGTTATTAAGGCGCATATAGCAGCTAACTAGCGCCGCCATTACATATCCTTAATTTTCTCTTCGTAGAAAACGAATTTCTAAAATCCCGTAGCCGTATTTAGCAGAAATGCCAACTCACAGATATTATTTAGAAACAATATAAAACCTTCTAAAAATAGCTTATGACTAGCTTTATATTTGCGACATTTGGATTTTAGAAATTCGTTTTCAACGAAGAGAAAATTGAGGATATCTAATGGCAGCGCTAGTGGGGTGTAAGAGGGCCCTTAACAATGCCAATTTTTATTACAACACAATTATTGAACACAAAAAAAAAGTGAAGTGACTTAGAAAAATTGCATTTACGATTTAGGCCAAGTGTGTAATTTTTTTTAATTTTCAACACCTTTGACAAAATAAAAACCAATGAAATATGAAGAAAAAACATTTTTCTTCTTATTTTTTCTAGTATTCATAATAATACTTATGCATATATTTCTTTCTGCGAAATTTTAACCAATGTTAAATGTTTCTATCAGTGTGCGTGATACGTTATCTCTGCCCTGTCATACATTCCACAATTCATGATTATTCATTGTATACTCATGTTTAAGTATTAGTCAATTTCATTGAAGTAAGCTGAAAGGAGCCCGAAGGAGTAATGACATAGTGTACCATGCAACAAACTTTCTGACCCGGTGTATAGTCGCTTGTGTCGTATAAGTTCACACCAATTCAATATGGAGACTGTAGTTTTGTTTATTGACCACCGTGTGAGAAATGTTTGTTGCACTGTATGTACGATGACTTTGTTACCACATAATAGTCGTTGTGGTAACTAACACACTTATCACATAATTTTTCATTGCATATATCCTTATATGTATTATAAAATAAGGCATTTTTAACGCAACTAACTAACTATAGGCAGAGGAGATCTTACCAGCCTCATAGATCCCAACTATAGGTATATTGGGACAAGGCCTAGAGGATAAGGTAGAGAAGGGCGTAACAATCAAAAAGGTTAAGGAAGAGTTCCTACCTCGTAGTAAAAACTTCATACAGTATTACATAACGTAGGTAATGATAAATTATAAATGAACTAAAATAAAACATCTGCGGCTCGATTCCGTAAAATGAAATTCTCGTTTGAAATCCATAGAAATAAGATATACATTGCGCATTTGAAATGACGTATGAAATTCATCGATTGTCGCGAAACCACAATGTATATCTTATTTCTTTCTTCGAGGAAGGTCTCTGACTTGGCTTACCGACTGCTGTGATATGCCACCAGTCAGGACCGACGGTTTCATGTATCCTCTAGACGAATGTAGCTGCTCCAAGAGCTCCTCGATATTGGTATACATTCCTCAAGTACCTACATTTTACTTTATTACTATAAAAACTTTTTGCCTACAAAGTTAACGGACTTATTTGCTATCTGTAAGGTCAAAAAAATTACACTAATTCCAGTGAAAATAAAAAATTGCATACTTCTGTTGTATGAGTTTCATAAGACCTACCTATTTGACTATTTGCAAATGAACTAAGTATAAATAGAGGTGTTTTAAAATAACTACCATTTTCTTAAGACCTTGGCGATAACGTTGCGATGTTGAAACGATTCATTAGCGAATGACCACCTGACGCAGGTAGTGGTCGAAAATTTTATCGATAAGTCGATACATTTTTTTATAACAAAGCACCTATGGTAATATTGATGATAAATACTTTGTTTTTTGATTTAGTATTATATTTTATTTTTTGGTTTTTTCATTTATGTTTTATCCTCATTATTTATTTTCGAATATGGTTAGCCTTCTTTCATTAGTCGTTTTAAGTTTGAATGGAGGTTAATGTTTTGACGATAGAGCAAAAACAACAAAGATCATGTTTTTCGGGTGGAAAACCTATTAAATTTTTGCTGTTTTTTTTGACTTAGGCGGGGTTAAGTAAGGTTAGAAAATCCGCCACAATAATATATAATTATTCTATGAAAATTTCAAGCTTTGATATGAAAAAAAAACAGCCCTTCAAAGGTCGGACAGGCAGACAAGCACCGTAGGCCTAGCAATAGGGCTCCTTTAGCATCCTTTGAAAGAGGTACTCTAAAAACAAATACTTTAGAATATCACTACAGGCCCAGTCGTCGGCAATTTTTGCATATACCTGAAGGTATCTATTTTATAAGTAATTTTTAAATTAAATTTGTATTTGTTATACAGGCTACAGGCCCAGTCGTCGGCAATTTTTGCATATGCCTTAAGGTATCTATTTTATAAGTAATTTTTAAATTAAATTTGTATTTGTTAAATAGAATATTAAATATAACAATAAAAAACTTTAAAACTTTCGATATATCCGATCCCGAGTGTAAAGTAAAATAGTAACTATCGCACTACCTTCGTCACAACAGTATCTGCGAACATTTATCACTTCTCATCTCAAGACAGCGAATGCAAAATACACTAATAATTTACTTGTATACAAATGTTAGTTAGTACCTAAACGCTTTCAGCTTTGATGGACGAAGCTTTAACTTAAAAGGGGTTTTCGCAAAGGCCGGCCTCGCAACCCTACTGAGCCCATTTCGAACCACTGCTGAGTTCTAGCAACTAATCTGGTTTTTTACATAAAGTAAAGCTTAGCAATGACAGGCACTTTTTTTAATTTCACATACCTAAGTGGAGTAGTTTCCAAGATATCTACGAAAATCACGAATTAAGGCACTTACTCACTGACTCTTAGATCATCAAAACACTACACTTAGCTAACTGACGAATTCACATAATATTCAACTTGGTCAGTTTTTAATGGTCCAATATTCTCGCGCTAACCAGATCGTTTTCCCACCTGGTAGGAGGTTGAACCTTTTGTTCCCATCGATTATCAGTTTGAATAGCGGTGTGGCCTGCAAAGTGCCAGTGCTTGAGTTATCGCGGTGACATTCCAGACTTAAGATCACGCAATAAAAGCTATATACTTTTCTACCACAACGTTTCGTTTAAATTATAGAATTAAAGAGAAATTGAAACTATTAACAATATTCACATAATATTTAACTTGGTCGGTTTTTAATGGTCCAACATTATAATATCTTCGTAAAACACAAGAGAAGGAGCAGAGACATAAAAGGATAAAGATGCTTCTATACCAATCAAGAGTTTCTACTGGAATTTGGTTTTCCGGCCTCAGACCTCAGGGCATTAACTAGTATATCATATTAAATATGTATTCAAAAGTATAACATTTCAACAATTTTTGAAGTGAAAACTTCTTTAGCGGCGTTGTGCACTTTTTTTGGTATGGGTAAAAAATGATAAACTCGCGTCAGGTCACGTGTCCTAATCGTGGAAATTCGTAAAACGGAAACCGTAATGCCACGCCTATTATAATTTTTATTTTTAGTATTCGCGATTATGAGTAGTACAGGGAGGTTGGATATGGAATTTTAATTCTATAACAGATTGCGATGTCAAATATACTACGTCAAAACAGTAAATTAACAAACATTATTATTTCTTGACAATGTCAAAGACATGTCTTGTGACATATTTGAGTGTTAAGCGCGAATCGTGTGTAAAGGTTTTCACTTCTGCCGGCACCCCCGGAGTTCAACTCGTTTTTTTTTTAGCATAAATACGTAATAGAATTACTATTTATTAGTAGGTACTATTACTATCACATATAAATGTAATAGTAGTACTACTAGTCGTAGATAGGTTCTATTGATTTCAGAGACGTATTAGTAGTACCGTAAGTAGTGGGTACTATTACTTTCACATATAGAAGAAGCCATGATAAATATTTTTCGATAAGACTATATCTTATTGAAAAATATTTATCATGGCTTCTTCTTTTCTACCACAACGTTTCGTTTAAGTTATAGAATAAACAGAAATCGAAACTATTAACAATATTAATAATAATTAATTTAACCACACACCTACACAGGGCAAAAACATACCGTAATACAAATTTTCCATAGTTAGTAATAAAATATGCATGATGTTACTATATGAATCATAGAAGTAATTAAATTGTTTATCCTGTTATTAATTCTACACTAACTAAATTTACAGACGTTTCTTGCTTAAAATGCAGTTAGAAAAACGGCCCAGTCGATCTTCCGTCGTCGTCTCATCCGGAACTCGTGCACCGCTGAGAAAAGTCCTTCCCCTATGTCTTTAGGCGCCCACACCTAACGGCTCTAACCAGATCGTTTTCCCACCTGGCAGAAGGGTGTCCCATGTTGAGGTTTTCGATTTGTGCCTATTACTCGGAACCTTTTGTTCCCATCGATTATTGGTTTGACTAGCAATGTGGCCTACAAAGTGCCACTTCAGCTTGCTAATTCTTGAGTTATCTCGATGATATTCCAGACTTAAGATCACGCTAGAGTTTCTTTGCCACCACAATGTAAACACATATGCGTCAATAATAAAGGAAAATGTCATAGCAGCACGTGATTCCTAAAATCTGCAAAATATTTCAATACCTTTTCAATACCAGCCATTGCAGAAATCATATGAGAAGAGGCCTACTTTTATCACCAGAAGACTGCAGGGTTAGACGAAGACATTTTTATTGGTCACAAGAATACAGCGCTATGGTGTCAAAATGGCTTATCTAAAAACCCTTTACCTTTTAAACAAAACAGTCTTTACTAAATCACTTCCAGGTGTTTATAAAAACAGCAGAAAAAACTCACCCTGCATAAAGCAACGCCAGTATCGAGTCTGTCGAGGAAGTTGTCAGCATTGATCATCAGCTCGGGGTAGAGGACAGTCAGCCACTCGGCCAGGTCCTCTTTCATGGCATAGAGGTATTCCTCTGAGGATTTGAAGGGCCGGAAGGGCCGGGCCTCCAACAGAACAGCTCCTACGCTCGCCATGGTTGCTGTGTGGTGACTACAATGACATCACTGGTTCTGAAACAAATAGAAAACCTGAGTCATAAGTGATATACTGACCTATAGTGTTACAAAGAGCTAACTTCTATTTTAAAAAATGCCGCTTTACTATTTCCAAGCTTGTGAGTTTTTCAGTCTCAGTTTTTCGTGATAACTTTCAAGCTGAATTTCTAGTTGATTTTGTTAAAGTTGCAAACGTATATCATTTACTTAGTTTTAAATTACGTAACGTTAAAAATGTTGTCCTTATAAACTGTTTATAATATTCAAAGTTTAATCTTAACTCATCATATAATATATTCATCTAAAATCATTATAAAGCATTGTTATTCACCATAAAGCCAAGCAACGGCCGCAATAAAGCTGTCAGTTTTTGAAATGACAAAATTTTCAGAAAATATCGGGATGGATCAGATGAAGAATCTCTAACAACCAAAAAAAAATGTTAAAAGATTGTACAAAAAAAAAAGACGGTCTTTGTGGCCATTAGATATTACTTTAGTGTCGCTTCAAATTATCAGTGAACTGCTTTTTAGGGTTCCGTACCTGAAAGGAAATTAGGAACCCTATTACTAAGGCTTCGCTGTCCGTCCGTCCGTCCGTATGTCACCAGGCCAATCATGAACCGTAATAATTAGACAGTTGACATTTTCACAGAAGATGTATTTCTGTTGCCGCTATAAAAACAAATACTAAAAAACAGAAAAAAAAAAATATTTAAGGGGGCTCCCATACAACATACGTGATAATTTTTTGCTCGTTTTGTACGGAACCCTTCGTGCACGAGTCCGACTCGCACTTGGCCAATTTTTTAAATATTTTATCCTTGATGACACTCCAGCCGTCAAATTTCATGAGAGATATCAATGAAGATGTCATGTTAATGACTAGGTTACATCTTTCCACTTGATCCTGTCAAATCTGGACTTGATAGCTAATTTTGGTAAATTGGCACTTTAGTAGCGTCTAGACAAGTTTCGTGATTTACTTTCTTGAATTTTGCTGCGTAGGTACAGGTTTCAGTTAGTAGGTACAGGTTTCAGTTAGTAGGTACAGGTTTCAGTTAGTAGGTACAGGTTTCAGTTAGTAGGTACAGGTTTCAGTTAGTAGGTACAGGTTTCAGTTAGTAGGTACAGGTTTCAGTTAGGAGGTACAGGTTTCAGTTAGTAGGTACAGGTTTCAGTTAGTAGGTACAGGTTTCAGTTAGTAGGTACAGGTTTCAGTTAGTAGGTACAGGTTTCAGTTAGTAGGTACAGGTTTCAGATAGGAGGTACAGGTTTCAGTTAGTAGGTACAGGTTTCAGTTAGTAGGTACAGGTTTCAGTTAGTAGGTACAGGTTTCAGTTAGGAGCTACAGGTTTCAGTTAGTAGGTACAGGTTTCAGTTAGTAGGTACAGGTTTCAGTTAGTAGGTACAGGTTTCAGTTAGTATTGTATTCCGTCGGTAAGTTTTTTTCATTGAAATTCACGTTTTTCAAGGTACTTAGAGCGCGACGGTTATTTATAGGAATATCTGATCATTGTTTTTTATGAAACTTTCAGAAATAATTTATTTGGTAATCGAATTTCGAATTTGTGCTTTTTGAATGTATGTAGTACTTCAGTT
This sequence comes from Apoda limacodes, assembly GCA_946406115.1. Taxonomy (NCBI): domain Eukaryota; kingdom Metazoa; phylum Arthropoda; class Insecta; order Lepidoptera; family Limacodidae; genus Apoda; species Apoda limacodes. The sequence goes on from OX291559.1 coordinate 20,704,071, forward strand.
TTTATGGCCCGAAAAGGAGTTCAGACCACATCCTAATGTGGGGTACACCCTCGTTGGACCAACTATTTAAGTCCAGGGAGTGAGCCTGTCGCCGCCACACAGCTTCTGGACGGTGCATTTCCTAGCCAGATGTAAAAAAAATGGTCGCAAAAGTGTGACAGAGGCGAAGTGAACCTGTGGTCTCTTGTCTCGTTCTTACTGGTTTTAAAAAACATAAACAAACAAAATGGCGGACGTTAGATAGAAAACGTAAGGAAATCAGTTTTTCTTTGTCTCTTTCTAAAGTATGGTCAATCTAGGGAGGCACAGTCCATAGGACAGATCACAGAACGCGAAGTCTCTGATCTGAACTAAGGTGCCTTTATTTCCTATGTCCCATACTAAGCAAATTACCAACAAAGAAGTAGTGAGCGGTAAAATAAAAGACACCTGAAACAAAATAATATACTCCCATTGCAAGTTTCCAGGGCTGGGTTTCATTTACATTTTATGTAAATTCGCGGACCAGCCCGATCTGTCTAAATTTGTGGCTTATTTTTTTCTTATACCACTAAGGTGGCAAACAAGCACACGGTTCGCCTCATGGTAAGCGGTCACCGTGGCCTATGGACGCTGGCAACGCCAGGGGTATCACTCGCTTGTTGCCGACTCTATCATAATATATCAAAATCCAATAACTTCTAATGCTAATCTTTGGCAATGTCTTTTGCTAGTTTGTGTCTGTTGGTAGGCGCTGTCTAATTTTGCGAGAGCTATCTGCTAAATATTTGACTTGAAATTTAGCAGTTGTTACAGACATTGTGCTAAAAGTGAACTTTTTATTGCATTAGTTTTGGTAATTATGTATTAAGCTAAATTTTCTTTACCCAAAGTACAACTACCGATAAATAGCTAGCATCTGTCATCCGCACTGTGGTCGTTTCATTTATGTCTAGAGTGCTGCATTGATTGGATCTGTAACCTTATTATGTTGAATAACCACCTCCATTGATGGAAAAATAATATTAAATTTTAAAAAAACGTTGCCCAACCGAACTGAATTCATCTGTCTATCGATCTTTGTTACTTTTACGAATTCTATTACTTGTACATGGATTTTACTACACGGTAAAAACAGATTACTTGAATAAAGGCAAATTGCTTTGTATCAAGCAAATTCATTAACTCCAAAAAAATGATCCTCTCCCTATAGACGTAAAAGAATATTTACTTAGTAAAAGTAAAAAAAAATCTTGAAAATATTTATTTGTACCAAGACAAAAATATTCAAGGCAATTAAACAAATGAATCGAGTCAAAGATAAGTTATTCTTTAAGTGAAAGATATTTCGATTTCCATCAAGGAAATTTTTTGTTAGAATAAGAAATATTATCCTTTTTTCTAGCAAATGATTAGATTTGATTAATTGATTCTTCAGAGTAGGTAATAAATGTTTCAGTTTGAGAATATGCAATGACAAATAAAGGTACTTATACACAGTGCCGACGATTCAAAAACACCGTACTTAGAGAACTACGTTTTTATTAAGAATCTGACAAATTTGATTTTTGTTTGAATTGGGTACCTCAACGAATTAATTATGAAAGTAGTCATTAAATCATAATAATTCTAAATAGCGCGTTCTAGCTAAGTGTCAATAACTGTACAACACCATCTGTTGATATTATTTAGATTTATCTTAGAAAGGATTAAATTCTTGATTTTAAAAAGCCTTTTACTGAAATAAAACTAAATCTCAAAATAAGCATATTTATCTTAAAATTACAAAAAATCTATGTATAAAATAGTATCAGAAACAGACAGTTGGTATCTTTATAACAAAAATATATTTTTAATCTGAGAAAATATATTTTTGGAATAACTAAATATTTTGAGAAAGTACTTCGGCTTAAAATGAGAAATCCTCTTTATCTGCGTAGTTATTCTCTTCTCTTACGGAATTTTAAATTTCTTTACCGACGAAAGAAAAAGTCGTAGCTTCTTACTACTCTATTGTATATTGTTATTGTTCTGTGACCATTCTTATAAGCCAAGACATGATACATTTTCTGTAATTTGTAAGGAGTTGGAAACCCCTTAGATTCCAGGTGATGCTGCAGCATCAGTTGAAGGTCACTATGTTCTTGCAATATCATTGAAGTAACAGGATACCAAATTTAGAATCAATCGGACCATAGAGTAACACGGCATCCTAACGCGATAAGGAGGCCATATTTGCTCTGTGGATCGGACCTGTGGAAGTTGCTCATATCCTTTTATTAAATATATAAGAGCTAATGATCTTTGAACGGCTGAACAGATTTTTTGAATTTAAATTTTCAAATTTGTCACCTTTTAACTAAAACAAACCGGTCAAGTGCGGGTCGGATTCGCGCACCAAGGGTTCCGTTAAAGGTAAACTGTAATGAGAGTCAAACTTAACTTGGCCGTTGGACAACTGTTGTTCCAATACATCGACATAAGTCACGGTTAGTTTACCAACTGCAAATAAAATTATAATCGCAAAAAAAAAAAAAAAATTTGTAACAACAAATTTACGGTTTTCAGATTTTTTCCTTTATTTATGCTACATGGCATTGCTTCTTGCAAAATTTCATGATTCTAGGTCAACGGGAAGTACCTACCCCATAGGTTTTGATTTATTTGTGTCACAATATGCGACAAAATAACTGTATTTTAGGCATATTTTTATATTGTATTGACTTAGAAGCTTTATTTTTTATGACTTTAAATGACCGTAGCCGTAGTAGTAGAATTGATACTACTTTCAACTTAATACCTTTACGCGTTCCTGAGAAAAAGGTTCTTGACAGACAAACAAATGGAAAAAGAGATCCTATAAGAGTTCCTTTTTTCCATTAGAGATACGGAACCGTTTCCTTCATCCGTTTTGGCGCTACTATAAATTGCGACAGACAGATACACAGATACGCACGTTAAACTTATAACACCCCTCTATTTTCGTTAAGGATTAAAAAGTGAACCTTATATACTCGGCTCTAGGCTTATTCTATTTTGATCGCCAATGTTCTTTACAAAGAAAACGCATACAAAGGCTGTTTACTTCACAAGGGTTGTTTACGAGTGGAAGTATACGTTTTACCATTGATGGATCTGAAATACTCTTGAACACCGAGGGTCTTGTCGGTGAGTACAAAACATTTAAAATATATGTTTATAATACTTTGGCATACATATATCTTTAAATCGTGTATTTACCAAGATAAGAGAAATTAAAACCATTGACTTGGAATTAACTGCATGCATGGTGTGAAAACCAATTAATCTATCGTTTTGCTTTTTCTGTTGGCGTGCCTGATGGATTTCGATCTTAGTTGCATGCATAATTAAATGAAAGCTGATGTAATTAAAAAAATAATTTGATCTAAATACAACGATGATGTGACCCATTCATTTACTAATTTTTACTTTTTTTTAGATAAGTTAAGATTTCGAAATAATTAAATGCAAATATAAGACTGTATGTGGTAGTACGAACGTGTATTGTAAATTAAATTCTAATATGTATTATTATTTTTATTCACTTAAAGTTACTTAAGCCCGTTCTGGTTGTGGTGGTGGAAGGTATAGGAAAAGAACTTACAACGAATAATATTATATTACAATATCAACGTACATACCTGCAATGCAAACTGATATACATATATCATGCACTGGCAACTTCACGCGACTTCTTTTTGGAAAAAGAACACTTTTAACTGTTTATGGTTTTACCTTCAAAAAACATCGGAATTTCAACTAAATTTTCATCCCTTGTTTTGCTCCTTAGCAAGGAGATGATTTTTCAAAAACGGTGTTACACTTTAGTCTTAGTTTTTAACCTAAATAGCAATTTCTATGCGTTTAGCTTTGAAATTTACGGATTTTCATACAAACGACCAACCCTCATTTTACTCCTTCAGGGTATAAATACTACAAAATCCTTTCTTAATGGAGCCTTAAGTCAAGTAAGAAACCCACATGCTGGGCTGCGCATTGATATGTCATTAGTCAGTTTTTCATTTTATATACAGTACAAAGGTATAAAAAGGAGATATCATGCTCAAAATAAAACATAGCCTTTATTAAGCTGGAGTACCTACTCAATGCATAATATTATGATAATATTCAAAAAAAGAAAAAAAAAACATATCGGTCCAATAGCTCCAGTAGTAACGACACACACTGTTGTACAATAGCTGCAGTAGTAACGAAACACACGGTTGTACAATAGCTCCAGTAGTAACGACACACACGGTTGTACAGTAGCTCCAGTAGTATCGACACACACAGTTGTATAATAGCTCCAGTAGTAACGACACACACAGCTGTACAATAGCTCCAGTAGTAGCGACACACACGGTTATACAATAGCTACAGTAGTAACGACACACACGGTTGTACAATTGCTCCAGTAGTAGCGCCACACACGGTTATACAATAGCTACAGTAGTAACGACACACACGGCTGTACAATAGCTCCAGTAGTAGCGACACACACGGTTATACAATAGCTACAGTAGTAACGACACACACGGTTGTACAGTAGCTCCAGTAGTATCGACACACACAGTTGTATAATAGCTACAATAGTAACGACACACACGGTTGTACAGTAGCTCCAGTAGTAACGACACACACAGTTGTATAATAGCTACAATAGTAACGACACACACGGTTGTACAAACTAATCAACAACTTATATAAGTTTTTAGTGTGTATTAAGATCAAAATTTGTATAAGTTATGTGCTTTCATCGCATCAACTACCAAAGTAATATTTAATACTTAGAAAGTTTAATTTACACATAACTTAATCAAAACAAAGACAGGGAATGTTACTAGTGTAAACACAGCGCATATTCCAAACATACACATAATAACTTAAGAAATTTTATTGTTACACTGACCTACGTAACAGACCCTGACTCAGCCCAGAGTCATCACCCAGCAATCTTATACAAACCCAAGATTAAGTCGGACTGTGACTGTTCAAACAAATAATGATATCTCCGAGACAGATGTACAAGATGATTTCATAGTACTATATATATATATATATATATATATATACATAAATATAAAAGAACAATGAACTTAAATAAATGTTTTTTTTTATTCGTTGGTAACGTAAGAATTTAGTGGCAATTTGCGATTCGTCAGGGCACTTTGCGTGAAATATTGTTAGTCCGTGTTTTAAATACGTTTAGTTTCTTGTATATTATTCAAGTTTCGTTTTGTCATACCTATTGTTGGAAGGAAAAACTTAATGATTTGTAAGTTTAGGTACCGGTGATGTACTAAAGTCCTAATGCAAAAGACACATTGAAATCAGTTAAACAGTTTGTGGGGAATCCAAAATGAGACGAACACATACTTATTCACAACTCTTTACCCTAAAAGTAGCTGCAGGTTTGGGGTAATAAGGGTATGGTTTCCCATACCACACATAAGTTATTATGTGTATGTTTCGAATATGAAGGAAGTAAAATGTAGTCTCATCTAGCAGCGTATCCGCAGCCAAAGATATGGTGATCAAATGCGAATGTGATACGTCCGCTTCACTTGGAGCAATCTCGATACATCCATGCAAGAACGTATGTATGTTTATAGACATGATACTAACCTAAACCAAATAACAACTAAATCCATGAGTCAAAGTAGTATTCCCGCCCACACGATGCGACAGAACTGGAGTAAATCTACAAACACAAAGTGCGTTCATACTTCCAGCTAACTCATAACACAGAGATAAAGTTTGTTTATTAGTTCATAGTTATCTCAGAAGCTGAATTATATTGACCAAATCTGATTTCGAAAGGAGATTTACGTGCTTCTAAAACACAACGCTACTAGCGACTCCTTCGATTGTTTGCTTCGAATCTTTGTTGAACTATATTATTTACTATATTTGAATCTTTGTATCTTTATCTATTTCCGCCTTGTGCCTTAGAATGCCTCGCTCCAATCAGGATAAATTTTTAAACCACTCGTTTCGCTCGAGGGTTCAATATAGCATCATTCGCTTGCTCTGTGATAAATATAGGCAATCGCGCCAATTAATAACTTTACAGCCTTGCATAAGAAATAACTATATTGTCTATAGTAATGTTTTGCAGGTCTTTCGAGTAAAGTCTCTTGTTATAAAATCACACATTTGTATAATATAAATAATTTTAAATATTTCTGCATGCATCAAAGTAAAATAAGTAACATACCGTTACAAAAAGATACAATACTCGATACGTATGTACATTACTACAAGATAAATGACTTACTGCAAACCCCGTAGTACATCATACATAACGATATTATGACAGAGCATAAACAATGTAGGACTATGAGTAGAGTCAGCAAGAAAAGACAATATTATGGATGAACAAAACAATGGTGTGCGGATACGGTGCGTTGCGTAATTGCGCACGCTTCGCTGACTTCCTCTGTCGCCTAAGTAAAGTACCGACCGCATAAAGGATTAAGAAAAATCCTAAAAAAATAAAAACAAAATACGATTACTAATTTGCCTGAAGATTTACATACTTTTAACGCTCTAGAAATAGTTAAGTTTTCTACAGACTAGTGATGTGTCAATTACTTATTCTATATCTTAATGTGTCGATACGAATTTAATTTTAGTTGTTTTTGTAAATTGATTCTTTTTAATTAAAATCTAAATATAGAAACACTTACCTAAGGTGTCGTTAAAATTGATCTATGTTTGGATAGTGATTAATTAATAAGTATAATATTCTATAAAAATAAAAAAAAACTTATTTATGTAGTGAATAACCAATGTGGACACGGTGTGGTAAACAAAACAGTTGATAGTTAAATTATACATTAGTTTGCGTAAAAAACAATAATTTTAAACTAAAGGTTCTGTGTTAATGCCTTATTTTTTAATTTCTTAAAAATTCACTTTAAAATAAATAATAAAAAAACTCTCTACTGACTAATATAAACCATATTTAATTAAGAAATCTGTTATATGGCCGACAAAGGAACTGTTGCTGACCATACAAGTTTTGTAGGCTAATCTGTTTACGGCATGGAGCATCACCCGCGGCGCCGCACGCGAGTTATTTTTAAATCCCTGCACTTTACTTGTGTTCTGTCGGTCTTCATTTGTCTTAAACTATTAACGAAATTTAGATAATATACTTAACGCAGTCGACAACCGTGTCAAGTATCATCATCAATGTCAAGTATTTTTTAGCAGAGACTTTTTTGTTTACGAGAATTGCGTGCTTCTTTTTGATTGATCAACCACCACTACATTACCATCATTAGGCCACTGCAGTCCACTACTGGACAAAGGCCTCTACTAAGGTATCCAATCGCTCGCAGCAATTTTGCGTATAGCGCGCTGGCTGGGAGATGTCCCTACGTTTTCCTAGATGCGGTCTTCCTTCACTCAAGAACACGTACACAAGCGATCATCAAGTCTGCGCGACTAATGTGGCCAGCCCAGCCCATTGCCATTGTAGCCTTCTAATCCTAGAGGCCATGTCGGTTATCACTATGAGGTGCGAATTTTTACAGCTTTAATTACTTTATAATTTTTATTGGAAACTTCGTGGTGGTGGACTTATATAAGCTTTAAATCCTTCTCACATATATTTTTAACTATTTACGCTCCATAAAATATTTTTCTGTTAGATTTAACAATGGCCTTATAAAATTTTTAACTGTCATATAAGCCTAAATCTATCGATAACATTTTTTTACCCCTAACTATATAATTAGCTCTTGTAAGACTAAACTTTTGACTAGCCAATTTGTTTTTTTTTTTAATTACCAACTTAAATATAACTTAATTTGTCAGATAACGATTCAGTTCGACAAGCATGATGTAAGTAAGTTAAAAAAAATTGACACATTAAATAAAGTAGCTAACTTTGTTATTTCAATTTTCTCAGAACACATAAATAATGCTACTGTAATAACACTAAAACTAAACAGATTAATTTATTATTACTAAGCAAAAATAATGATCAAACAAAGCCGACAAAACCTGGTACCTCAGATTACATGCACTACCTACCTAACATCACAATCAATACTTATCTATCTACATCGATGACCAACATGTATAAAAACATATGATTCACTATTTACTCAACTGTATACATAGAACAAAACAAATTTACATCACCATGTAAGCGGTGTAAAAACGATGTCTACCGCCAACAGTTTCATAGTACCCAGTAGGTATATGAAATGTCATGTCGCCTCAACAAGTTTAAAATACGTCAAAATATGAAAAAGCTAGCAGGCGTCGAGGAGTATAACTCATTGAAAACAGTATGAAAAGAATTATAGTTCATTTCAAATTTATTTTGTAAAGTTTTTGGTGAAATAACTGAAACAGTGTTTTTTTTTGTTTTATTTAAATTAGCATCGATTAGTTGGACATTAGTTTCATAAGGTGGTCGCGGCGAACGAAAGAAACGAAATTGAAAGTTATTTTATTTTCAGAACTATTCTAGGTATATAATATGTATGTAGCAATTTTACTGTAGATTTCAAAAGTTATTGAAAAAATTTGAGGTACATATTTAGTTTAATTAAAATACACCTATACTTTTTTTATAAAAGTACAAAAACATAGGGCGTTTACTTTGTATGGGCTAAATAATGAAATACATTTTGATTTTCATTATTTGGTTTAGTTATATTGCTAAAGCATGTATATGTAATTCTTGAGTTTCTTAAAAGAAGTTTTCTGATAAAACAAAAGAGCCTAGATATAAATAAATTAATATATTGTAAATGGATATATTAAATTTCGCCACTATTTTTATAGACTAAGGTAGATTTGCTTAAATTATTTCAGATTTTTTAGATTGCTGATAAGTTACATTTTTTTACATTTTTTTCTTTTCTTTTTATTTCATTTTCTTTTACTGTTCCGTCACTAGTTCCAGATTTTCAATACTTTACTACAGTAATTTAGGTTCCGTGTTATTTTCTTTTTATTCGAACAATTTTTATCGTCAGCAACAATCACTATTTTAAATAATAAACGGTTTTATTTTCTTTTCGATAATTGAGCATTATTAGTTTAATTGTTAATAGCGCAAAATTTCAATAGCTATTATTGGTTTATGTCTCATTAGGTCTCATTGTGTGAAAAATAGTTACTACACATTTTGACGTATTTTATGTGGTAAAGGGACATATATAAAATCGACCTTGCTGTCCGGAAGTTTCGTACTTCTACTTTTGTAGAGCTGACCTCGCACGGCCGGCGACACTTCTGATAAATTATCGATTTTTAAGATAAAAACACTTATCGATATTTCGCTACATGAGCGGTGACGTAGTTTAACTATTCGTTAAGTTTTATGATACAGGACACATGATAGAACAACAGTATTTTTATGTTTAAATAACGGTATAAAATTCAGATTCTTAAAGAGTTAATTCTTACATATATTGATACATAGGATATTTACAATAATTACAACAATACAAATAATTAAGCAATTAGTCTCGATTTTGTGGTACAGATTTTAATTTTAAAATTTTCAAATTTTTTTGCCTTTATTATGGATTTTCGCTAATAATAAGGTCTATTTTTGTACCCTAGAAGATTTTAGAATAAATAAGTTGGTTATTAATTATCACGGAAAATCTAAACCAAAATCTGACTATAAATTTAGTAGTTGACTGTTGACCTATTTTAAGCTTCTTTACTTAACTGTTCAGAATTAGTCAAATAAGAATTATTCTTTTTTTAATTAGAATTTCTTTCTATTTTCTGCTTGTGACTTTAACCTACTTGTCAGATTATGATTTAAATTTTTGTTACTTAATTCAATGTCGTCGTTTATTACTATACATACCGGTATCACTGAGAAGTATTAGAATTGAATTTTCGTGTGATGCAGTGGAGAATAGAAAAAAAAATTTTATGGCCATACATACATATTTCTAACTACATACTCATTGCTATACAAACATAACTTTTAATTAAACATACATTTTAACCTTTGCAGTTTTATTTCAACTTTGTAGACATAGAAATAAAACTGCAAAGGTTTAAAAATAAATATATATATATATATATATTGTAGAAGGGATAAGTTTAGTATCTAGGTTCTAATACCTATCAAATAAATACGTGAAGCCGTATCAGTTATAAAGCGACAATCAATAAACATAATGTAAACCTTTCTTTTTCTATGTATGTCAATAATACTTTAGTTTTCTAAAAGATGACATTTGGATTTTGATTTAGAAAAATTTTATGATTTTTATGGCTTAACTTCACACACAATGGAATTCATGGTTGGCACAGAGATTGTTAAAGGGATGCGTAGAGATTGATAAAGCCGCAAGCAAAAGTTTTATAGTATACTAGCTTTTGGCCGCGGCTCAACCCGCGCCAAACTTAGTTATCCATCACCATGATTGTAATAAAACTACCGTCTCACACTTAACACCAAAATTCATCATAATTGATTCAGCGGTTTAGGCCTGACAGCGAAACAAACAAACAAACAAACTCACTTTCGCATTTATAACATTAGTGAGGATTAGGTTTGTTATGATGACTCAATATGTAAAAGCACAAGACGAATAATAAGACATTTATAATAGGTATAATAATATACGTGTTTTTGTTGAATCTAAAATAACGACACTTTACTGCATTTAAATAATTAAAGAAGGAAACAAGTTTTCTAAACCTGTTTCATTAAAATAAAAATATTACCTTGGTATAACATTTTACAAACTCTAACACCTTTGATGCATGTCCTTCGTTTTATTTTGATGATTTATTGCTGAATATAATTACCTACTAATCACATTTTACAACATTAGTAGTTTTAAATAAACTACAAAATTCAGTAACGAAATAAATTAATTAGGATTTTCCCTTTGAAAAGTAAAATAGGAATACATATATAAACATATATATATATATAACATAATTCTTCCTTCTTATATTATAAATGTAAATATAATATAAAAAAACACTTCATGAAACTTGACACGCACGCAGGCCTGGAATAAGATATAGGGTACTTTTTATCCCGAAAAAAACAAAATTTCCCGCGGGAATAACTATAACCGAGCCTAAAAGAACTACAGCTATAGCCAAATTTAGGGTAAGCGGAGCCGCTGGCAATATCTAGTATCGGAATATGTAGGAAAAAACTATGTAATGACGTTTTTAATGCATTAATATGACGTGTACCTGATTATGATAAATGGAATGTAAAATAAAAATGTTTAACACATTTAAGAAACAAGAATTGCACATTTCTTGACACCTGCAAATACAGAACTAATCGAATAATAATTATTAAATCAAAAGCACCTCTTTCAAAAATAACTTAGTAATCGTATCATAAAATTAAAATCATAATATTGCTCTTCAGAAATTACATAATATCTTTGTAGTTGAATAAACATTCACAAATGTATCATACGTGTATAATGCATGCAAACTTTTAATCTGCAGTTATAACTAAGATACTACTGCTCTACAGTTCATATAATCAAGTGACAACAGCACTTTGTTACTGCACACTCTAATATCTACTCAATAAGTCCCGAAGCTATAAAATTGATAATAAATTTTTTGATAAGCAATTCCATTCTGTCATTGAAGCATAAATACTTGTATACATGCATGCGGTCCACTAGTATACATGGACATTGTTCACATACATTATCTCGTATAAACTTATCAAAAAGATATCAATTGTGGGACGCCATCTTGAATTGATAATATAATCAATTGATTATATTATTATCAGCGTGAAATGTAAATTTATATACAAACTTATTGTACCACTTACAATTTGCTGGTCAGTTAATTGCAAAAGTCGTTGTTAATTTGGTACATTATTTATATATATACTATGCTGATTGCTATTACAATACAATACATATAATCATTTTGAATACAGAAAAATTATAATATAACCCTCAAATTTAAATATGTATATTAAATTGAAAAGTTTTTTTATATTCCTTAGGAGGTATAAAAATGCAAAACACGTAATTACTACAGCACAACTATGACTGAATTAATAACTTAATGCGATGAATTTAAGCATTATTATGACTTATAAATTTAATTATTTTATATTATTAGCATTTTTGATAATTCTTTCAACAAGCAAAGGCAGTTGAGTATTTTTTTGTCGAAGCTGTTTGTGGACATTGCCGACTCAGTTGTATAAAAATAGCACAGAACAACTTAAGCACGAGACATCTCTACTTCCTCTTAAAACACAAACATTTTAGCGTTTAAACTTATAAAAAAGCTATTCAGAAACTTTAACACCTATTATTGAAAAGATAAGTTGAAGAATTATAAGTCAAAATGCCCTTTTTATCGATATAGCGTGTGTTGCACAACTCATATACCAATATCACTTTTTGTCGATAAAAGATTAGTGAGATTAAATTCTTTTGACGTCAAAAGGATTAAACTGTCTATTAATACAGGTAAAATAACGATTTACTTAACTTGGAAAAGGTTGTATACCCACATGAATAGGTATACGATTTATATGTAAACATCACTCTTACAAGCGATACTATGTTTGACATAGGTACACACTGTGGAGCTAAATCAAGACATTAAAACAATATTTGGCAAAGAAAAAATAATATATTTGTTTAAAATAAAATAATGATTAAAACAATATGTTTTTAAAGTTCAACAAAACACCCACCTTTGTAATAAAGAGAATCTTGTTTGTCGATACCGTCACACCACTATTAGCAAAATCCTTTTTTGGCAAAATAAAAAATACACAACACTATGTTTTATCGTAACGATCGCGTCGCTCGTCGCGGATATCGATGTTATCGATAGTTGAGAGCAGCGCGCGTATGTGGCGAACGAATGCCGCGAAAAGACTGACTGAATGAAACACGACGGATAGAGTGCGTATCGCTCGGCGCAGGATACGTAATTTTACTGCTCGAGCGCATAGGTCCTGCCTGGCAAGTACCATCAGCATAAGAAATAGCTTTTTAAAAGTGATGGTAAAGGATGTTACCAGTTTGGTCACAAAATGCTATTAAAGCTGTTGATGTTAAATCTACTTGTTTTTTTTAAATGAATTGAAAAATCAAATCGATAATGTGTAATGTTAGTTACAGCTACTTTATGTCAAAATGCATATATTTAATAACAAAATAAAAATATCGAAAGGAATTTTCGTTGGTTTAGGACATCGGTGGTTCTTTTCGTATAGTTTCAAATTTTATAACTGTTGTAATTATCTAAATGTGGTCCCGAAATACACCAAACTGTTTAAGTTGCGTTTAAAATTATATTTTTATTTATTTATTTATCATAGTTTAATTTCAATACTAATTTACCAACCAGCTCAAACAAATAATATCGAAATTCATACCCTAATTAGTATTTGATAATAAATATATATTTTATTTTATTAACGTTCAATCAAACTAGTTTAATACCAATCCACCACCTCAAAATAATAATATCGAATTTCATACACTAATTGTCTTTGATAAAAAAATATCGACATTTCATATTTTTAACATCCCTATGGAATAATACTTCCGTGACGTGTCGAAATATTTTTCAATGAGCCCGAAGGCAGTGCCAAAAAGCTTAAAAAATAATATTAAATACTGTTGATTGACCTTGGCCAATTAAATAAAAAAAGATTCGTATTCTATTTGAAATAAAATATTATCGTTATATTGCAAAATACGAAACATTTCATCGTACGTGGGCAAAATCAATTTGTTTTTACCATTGCTACTCGTAAAAGGGGTATATATTCAACGATAACAGTAAATAAAACGCACTTTTACTCACTAGAGAATAAAAACATTTTGAATTTGGAACAATTGTTGAAGTGTTTTAATTGTTATTGTATTTGTTTTATGACATTGTTGTCTTATCACCCGGTAATAGTTACCGAAAATATACCAAAATGTGATAACAGTACTTTTTATTTTCTCGCAGCCAATGGTAAAAATTAGAGTATACAATACGTGAAAAAAAATCGGCCAATTGCAAATCGGACTCGCGCAGGAAGGGTTCCGAACCATTATCTATGAAAACGGCAAAAAAATCACGTTTGTTGTATGAGAGCCCCCTTAAATATATGTTTTATTTAAATTTAATTATTACTTTTTAAAGTGAATATATAACTATCCTTTTTAGATTTTACCCTTTGGGTACGGAACCTTTGTTCCCGGTCCTTTGTAACCCTCGCTACGCTCAGGATTCTACTCTAGCATCCTTCGCTAATCTCGGGATCCTATTTAGTTCCTCGAATTAAATTCCCTTTTTTTTCACTGGTTGTATAATCTACCATTTCCTTTCTGAGAGAAACAAACCATCATCAAAACTTTATTACCAAAAATCCAATCTTTACCACAAAATAAAATTTGTTTGTTTTCTTTTATATCTCTTTGTACAGATAGATGTCTACTGTCTACTGATCTAATTCTCAAAATTCTATCCTATATCATTAATTAAGCCGTTAAACCAATGTAGCTGGGGAACGGAGATAATTTAAGTCCTGTGGTAGTATGTAGAATAGTTTTCATCCCTCAAACTCAACTTCAAAAGTTCCCGGGGGAATAACTTTAACCTAGCTTAAATCTTGCTATACCTAACCTCATTAGTATAACCCTATATAGAAGAACATATACCTAATGTCTTGTTCTACCAAAAACACGATAGCATTAATTTTCCTCGATAGAAAAAAATCTGGAAAAGACCTCTAATTTTTTATTTTTTTTGGTTTTTAACCGCTATTTTTAAACATATAAAATTAAAATTCATATTAATGGCTAGCCTACTAGATAGTCCATTGCTGTTTCTACTGAAATCTAAAAAATCGAGTTAGTTTTTAAGTAAATACCTAAAAACCTATTTGACGCTCACGTTTACTTATACTGAAAAGTGCTGTGGTCGTTTGTCTCGCTCAAGTGCACGTGATATTAGATAGCTGTGTTTCAAACTGTCATATGAAGTGGGCGGGTAAATCCTGAAATTTCTAGTCGGAGTACCGGGTCTTAAGGAGTTGACGTAGATATTTCACGCTGACATCCGAATTGAGGGCGGGCGGAGCCGCGGGCAAAATCTATTAGGCGTTTGTGTTTAGATTAAAATCTTACTATTTTTAAAATTCGTAATAAATCAGGCTCTATTTTGACTCGTCGCAACGGAGCAACAGAACCACCTGATTTTGGCGTATATAATAGCCGAGTGATAATCGCCTGGTAAAGTCGATTTTCCACCCGTTTCGAGGCACACCGACAGAAGTATTATTCAACCGTATCTATGGTAGTGTAATTAATTCAAATTGACGCTTGGAAAATTAACCAAATACGGGTACCTAAACTACTTTTTCATTTTCCACGTTTCGTTTTGGAACACAACCTTTAGATTTCTCTATAAATGAAAAATACATTATAATTTGTATTGTATAAGTAACTTTTAATCACGAAAGCTCACGTTTGCTATATTTTTTACACACAAGTTTCACATGTGAGCCGTTACACAAGTGATATAAACAACATTAGTTCATAATTTTACGGAAAACAATTTCCCCGAGCTCTTTCCAATCAACTCCTAGCAAAAAGAGACGTAACTCACAATTTTCTCATCTTTGTATATTGCAGCAAAGATTAATTAGCTCTCTCGATGGCGCTACCTCCAACGCAATTAAATACTCTAGTAAGTCAATTAGCATGGAAAATGTTAGTTTAACTTTGAGCCACTTGTTTTTTTTAATTTTTTTATGTTACTAGCAATGCGCTCGATGGTTATTAAACGTATTACAAGATGGCTTTTACCCATTGTAATTGAATAGAAAACTCGATTGATGTGTGAAATAGATGTAGAAAGCTTCTAGTTTTCTATTCGTTATTAATAGATGTTGTAAATTATAGGGGTTTGCGTGATTTTGGTCTATAACTTTTTCCTATTTTACTTTTTTAGCCAAATCGAATTATATTCTGCGCTTTAAACCGACGAACGTGGATGGAAGCATTTGTAGAAACGTTAAAGCAAAATAAGTGCGCTAGGAGTACAAAATCGTGACATTTGGAAGTGATATGGTTCATGCCCACCACGACTTTTTGTAATGTATGTTGAATTACTTACGTGCTTAATTTTAACTTTGAAGTACATTGATGAAATAACACTTAATTTTATGGGTCCGCAGCCACGTGGTAAACATGGAACCCTTATGATTTCGTCATGACCGTCCTCCCGACCATTCTAAAGAAGTTTAACAGCCAGGGGGTGTCTAATGAGAAATCCCATAGAGTTTTGTGATAAAAATAGTTAATAAAGTAACGGAAGATAGTATCAGTAACACAGGTTACAGGAGCTGACAGTTTTCCGGTTATAAGTCTACATGAGTGGTTTAAAGGGCAGATATTGCAACACGTAATTAGGTATTATAAAATATTTTTGGACGAACGTTGTAAAGTTTGTTGGACGAAGATAGAACAGTACATTTATTTTGGAAATCTATTTATTTACGAGTATTTACTTGTTAGGTAGGCATGTATAGATTTGGGAACCCCATATTTTTTATTAGGTAACATGTGTGACAAAATTACACCACCTTCAAAAACATACTAAAAATTAAAAAAATAACCTTCGACTTCAAGGTGAAATAAATAGGAGCAAAGATACGAAATAATTGTATTTTTGGAATTTAACTTTAAGGAGAAAAAAAAACGACTTAGCTCAATGTTCCTTATTTTTTACTTTTTAGTGGATTTTTAAAAGCGATGTATTGTTATTTATTGTCAACAAACATATTATACTGTTGTTGATACTAACTGTCGCCTGCATGGACTCCATAGTCATACAGTCAATACAGCTCTCGAGTTTGACCAACGAACGCACCCGAGGACACCGTTAGTGTTGTGTGTAGTGATTATGACAAGTATGACGAAATGAGGGTAGTTCAACAGGACGCCTCCACTCGAAGCCGAAGACGCCGCGCACCGCCCCGTGCCAGTTAGTGGCAGGTGTACAACGGCAATTTCGCTCGAAAACCGCAAATCGATGTATTTTTTTTTCTTAAAATACAAAAAGTATTTTTAAAACATACCAAGTTTGGGTCCCACCAGGTAGAAGACGGCTCAGTATTTTTCTCTAATAAATACCTTAAAGGATAGTTTATATCCTCATTTTTAACCCCCTGAAAGCAATTTGGAAAATATTAAAATTTAGTTTTTTTTTGAATTTTTGAATATTGCAATGTGAGACGGTTTCTTAAACTTCAGGTCTTTATGAGACTTATGTGCAACTGTACTGTACCCTGCTGCTTCTGTTTACTGGTGTTATTTAAGTGTATTACGATTACAAAGACCACAAACAACCCTCTTCTCCCCCTTTTCCATGAAAAGGAAACAATTTCCTAAATCAACAATTTCGAGTATTTATTGGGAAAATGTCACTTACACCAATTGGGATACAAAGTTTTGATGGCTCAGTGAATCTTTAAGTACCTATCTACCCTCTCCCAGTCACTGTCCACACCAAAAGAGTGCCGCCCGTTCGCACGAGCGAAACGTTTACTAATGAAATGTATAATCCTCGCTGCGATTTGCCTCAAGTGAATTTTTTAAGAAAAAAAGTAGCCCAAAGGTGGTATATTTTTAGAACCGGCTTATTTCATTTGATACCCCATACGATGGGTTTCTGAAAACAAAATTTTTAAATACCATACAAAAAATTGATGACACCATAGGTACTCCCTGATACAAAGGGCGGATTATTTAATAATTTCATCTAACGTCAATCCATTCAATTAACAGCTATCTCGGGTACCCGCGGATACGAAAACTGACCGCAAGGTATGCGGAATTTTTCCGGTAATGGAATCCCTAGTCCATCCTTTTATGAGTGCCTTTCAAGTCAAATCTTTTTTTGTTATTTTCCTACTTTATCTTCTATCTATAATCGTCTTGCTCCATTCGCTACAATTTTAGTGCTTAACAACCCTCGTTCACAGTGTAGGCATCATCATGGTGCTCACTTTAGTTCCCTAAAGCAACCGCTAGAGGCGCTGTATGACCTTTCATAGAAATTCTTAACTACATATAGAAAAGACTAACATATGTATGTATGTGTAGAAATGATGAATGCACTTTCAGCGAGAATGTAAATAGCATGCGTCGCGTGCGTGAGTAACCGCACAGGACGGCGCGACGCATTGCGATGCGGACGAAACGGAAATTGACCGGCGCCACTGAGGAATGTATATCTATTTCAGCTTTAAAATGATAAAAAAACTAACGTCTTCACTGCTTTTCAGTAGCCAAACCTCAAAAAATATACATTCTAGGTATAGTTTTGTCATCGCATGGCACACACAGCACACACCTAATTCTACTACACTGGCCTGCAAAAGAAGGTATAACACTCATAAACGTGACGATAACTTCTGTACTATTTAAATTAGAAACTTGAAATAAAATGCATTTTGTAGAAAATTTAGTTTTGTTATACAAAGACTTCTTTTTGACAACCTTCTTTTAAATGATGGCTGAAAAAATAAACAAAAAAGAAAAACGATTCCTTTTCACTGTAATTTTTTACTTTTAGCTTTTTGCTTTTGTTTTCGCATTTTTTTTATCATTTACATTTAATTCATAAGCCAAGGTATCTTCAGCACGTAAACATTAATTATCATGCCTCGTTCACCTGAAGAATGTGCAAGAATTATGTCACATCTGGAACTAGGCAGCAGTATGCGTCGTACTGCAAGAATGGTGGGTGTGACATTAAGAACGGGCTTCAAGGTGAAAAAAAATAATGGCCTCCCCAGATGCACTACAGCTAGAGAAGACCGA
Source organism: Apoda limacodes (assembly GCA_946406115.1). Taxonomy (NCBI): domain Eukaryota; kingdom Metazoa; phylum Arthropoda; class Insecta; order Lepidoptera; family Limacodidae; genus Apoda; species Apoda limacodes. The sequence continues at coordinate 20,722,907 of OX291559.1, forward strand.
TACATTGCCAGCACTATTTTGAGAAATTGTCACCTCAATGCAGTTGAGGGAAGATTACATTAGCGAAGACTTGCTTAGGTTAACCTGAAGCCCTTCAGGTAGCAAATGGTCCCAAACTTGAGACAGGGCATCGGGTTAACATACCACGTACAATGGGGCGGAAGATGGCTGTATTTTTTTAAATTCTAAAAGAAATCTAAAAAAAATTTTTTTTTATGTTAAAATTGGTAAATATCTGTCAGCCAGAGTCATATGATATTTATCAGCCCACAATTATCGGAGACAAGGGATGCTTTTTATACATTTAAAAAAAAAGGTTTTGGAACATGCAAACGAAGATCTTTCGTACAAGACCCCACTTGCGGCAGTATATTAAATTGTACTCTGTGGTAATAGCCCTACTTGACCCAGAGAAAATACACTACGAACCCAAGAAATATGAAACAATGTATGACCATCCGTGCTAGATCAGGAAGCCATATTATATAAATATTATATGTATATGTAGGTAAGGTAGTATCATATAATTGCAGAACGTGTATTTACCAGGTATTTAATTCATCAATGCATACTCATATATAAGCGCATAGAATAGAACCTAATGCCTGTCATATTCATATCCCGCAGGTATTTGGCGCTTCTCCAACGTCAACCCCAGCGTAATGCGGTTCACGCGCATTTTTGTTGCGCGTAAATAAATACATGTGCTGTGAAACATTTAATAATTTACAGGATATTTAACTACATGCATTCTTAATAGATACTTAGCAAGTTCGTAAAATGTATTTAATATTGGACATTCGTTCGTAGTTCGCATCAACCGTAGCACATCCCCACTGCAGGGGCACGCACCTATTCTGTGACAAAGACAGCCTAAGTCATAATTATCATGCTGACCCAGCACAGACAGACTAACATTGTCTAGCCTTTCTGACATGGCTTAGCAACTGCAGCTGTCATAATGTATTAAATTCTTTATGGCACAAAAAATTTTAAATAGTAGGTAAATATAATTGATTGGTGGAGTACAATTTAGGCGATCTAATCGCTACTTAACCTTTGGTTAGAGGATTTCTAGTAAAATAGGATTTTAGAGTAGGTGCGTGCAACTGAAAACAACAAAGTAATATAAATATGTATAAATACAAACAAGTGTTTAATTAAATTAATAGATATAAATAAACATAATACACATTACTACATATCAAATACAGTAGGTATGACAAAAATGTATACTACCTACTACATAAACGTACACAAAATAAACATGTCTTATTCGTAAAATAATAATAATTATTGTGACCGATAGTAATTTTTAATCTGCGTTTTGAAGCAATGTATTCTTTGGGCTTGTCTGATAGTGTAAGGTAAAGCATTCCATAGTTTTATAGATTTATCTGTAAAGGAAGCGTCATAAAACTGTTTATATTTTGTTAATTGATAAATTTAAAAAAATAACTACTTAGCATAGTTCTTTTTTAATACAAGGCAATCGTGTTAGTTAACTTTTCAGCTAAGATACCTTTTTTTTTTTTATACCACTAAGGTGGCAAACAAGCTTACGGTCCGCCTGATGGTAAGCGGTCACCGTAGCCTATGGACGCTTGCAACACCAGGGGTATCACCCCTTCCCTTACCGACCCTTCAGAAATCCAATAACTTCTTTCTTGAAGAACTCCATATTGTAGTAGTTGCAGAAAACCTTGGCAGGTAGCTTATTCCACAATTTAAGCGTTCACACACGATCATTTAGGTTCTAAAGTGTGAGAATGAATTCCCTGCCGATGGCGAGCGGTGCGATGGTAAAAAGTAGCCGTGGGCATCATTTTGAACAATTCCTCAGAACACAACCCATTGTACAAGCGGTAGAACACACAAAGGGAGGCAAAGTCTCTCCTCAGACTTAAGGGCTCGGTACCGCAAGTGAGTTTGGAATCGTCGACAATTCTCACAGCCCGTCGTTGAACCGAGTCAAAAGGGCCAAGCTGGTATCCGGGTGTACCCGCCCAGAGATGGCAGCAGTACTCCATATGAGGCTGAACTTGCGACTTGTAAAGTAACAACCTTTGCCCCGACGTGAAGTACTGCTTAGCTCTGTTGAGGACAGCAAGTTTTTTGGACGCCAGCTTCACCTTATCTTGTAAATGATCTCAGAACTGAACATCGCTGTAGATGTCAACACCAAGGATCCCAATGCTCTTGGAGATGGAGAGGGGAGTATTCTGGAATTGTGGGACTACAGTGAATGGGGTTTTCTTAGCGGTGAACGCGCACACTTGTGTCTTTGTAGGGTTGAATCGGACCAAGTTAACCCGTCCCCAGTTAGAGACCTTGGACAGTGTGGTCTCGATTTGAGATACAAGTTCTCCGCGGTTTTCCTCCACAACGGAACGAGGGATGTTTGCACGATCCGTGTAAGTAGCGTCTGCTGTACTGTCATCTGCATAGCAATGTATGTTGTTGATGTCCAAAATGTCATTGATATGCAGTAGAAACAGCGTAGGAGACAGCACAGAGCCTTGCGGGACACCAGCATTAATGTCCATGCTATCAGAGCAACTACCGTCAACTACGGTTCGTATGCGTCTGCCGTGCAAATGCGTCTGGCTCTCAAGCTAGATAATTCTGTGTTATGAGAGCCATTAGATAAATGGACTAAATTGTGTGCAGACATGCCCCATAAAAAATAAATAAAAATAAAACGTTATATTAAATGTTTATTTTTGTTACCAACCGCCATTAATACGTCTCACTCGGGGCACCAGAAAAATGCGAGTGCTTGCTAAAGTTCATCAAAGTGGTATCCCAGTATGAATAAATTCATTATATATTGTTTTTACTAGTTAATTAAAGCTAATATAGGTAATATTATGTAGTTAGCAATATGTAATATAATTTGCGTAAAATTTATTGGACTACCTCATCTCAACAAGGGTCCAAATAACAAAAAAAAAAGGCCAAGTGCATGTCGGACTCGCGCACGAAGGGTTCCGTACCATTATCTATAAAAACGGCAAAAAATCACGTTTGTTGTAAGGGAGCCTCCCTTAAATATTTGGTTTAAAATAATTTAATTATTTATTTTTAAACGGAATATATAACTAAATATTCTGTGAATATTTCAAGCGTCTACCTGCAGCCGGTATCAATTTCGAGCAAAATCGAGCAAAAAAATCACGTTTGCAATACGGGAGCCCCCTTAAATATTTATTTTATCCTGTTTTTTAGTATTTGTTGTTATAGCTGCAATATATAGAAATACATCTTCTGTGAAAATTTCAACTGTCTATCACGGATCATGAGACAGATGGACGGACGGAATTTATTAATTAGTAATAGGGTTCCGCTAATTACCTTTTGGGTGCGGAACCCTAAAAATACCTTACGTAAATGCTCCCTAACCAAAAAGCTAATGGTGTGATTGAACTTGATCAAAATTTATTAAGAATTAAAAAGACTTCACTTTCAAAAAAACGGAATTAAACCTCTAAAACTAGGAACGCAAGTCAGCTAAGTTACCATAACCGTATAAAATTAAACCTCTAAAACTAGGAACGCAAGTCAGGTAAGCTACCATAACCGTATAAAAATATAGTCCTTCCTTTCATTAAAATGTTAATATATGCAAAATCCATTTACCATGCAAAGTTAATGTATCGATTTGGATAAATTGTAACAAAACAAACATCCAATCCCACGGTTAAGCGTGGTGGAGTAGAAAGTGTGGGTATTTAATGATCAATGATGTTAGGTATATAAACTTATTCGTAGTCACACCGGTATCAGTTCAACTCGTTTGCCACAATACCATCTGCAACGACATAGCACACAGCCGAGACAATCAGTATAGGTTAGTACATGGCCAGCGTGTGGTTGTATTATATTATGTATTTTAAACGTCTTGTAATAATTATTTTATCTTGCACGTAAGGTTATAGTTCGATCCCCTACAACAACATAGGCACTTGCGATCACGACACACCTTTCTTCTCGATTTCAGAAAAGAAATTTCGTTAGGCTACTGGTATTAATACATTTTTTGAATTAGAGTGCATTTCATTACCTACATTTTGATTATTGTGAAAAGTATCAAGTTTTTTTTAGTACTCACATACTAACGCGTGACATTTCGATTCTAAGGTATGAGGATGAATTCCCTGCCGATGGCGAGTGGTGCGATGGCAAAAAGTAGCAGTGAGCATCATTTGGAACAATTTCTCAGAACACGTCTCATTATACAAGCGGTACAACACACACAGGGAGGCAAAGTCTCTTCTGAGATATAAGGGTACATCAAGTACGCTAGTCTTATGAATTTATACATTTAAAGGTTTGGAGAGCTAACAAAGGTTACCTTAGGAACAAAACAATACAATATACAATTCTTTATTCTTATGGTAAGACCTACTTTCGCAATAACTTTCTAAGTACGGTCAATCTATTAAAACGGTTACATATAGCAGGGAGCTAATGTGTTTTACTAATTCAATACTAAACTGTACATAACGGTTTACGTATTATTATAACGTTTTACGTTTAATGTAAACAAACATTTAAATTTATTTATTAAAAATAGTTACTTACACAATGTTGGGGAAACAAATAAGGATTTTGGTATTTTCAAAATGTCATCTATAAAAGATACAAAGCTATTTCGCAAGACATACAAACAAAAATAAGTATATTGCTGTAATAAAACTCCTAAAGAAGTATTTAATTTACCTATACAAAAATATAAAATTCGTGTAACAGACATTTTATATATTATAATATGGTTGCATAATTTGTAAATTGTTTGTAAAAACAGGCTTTTACAACATTTTAATGTACCTATTGTTGAATACATTCCGCAGGTTATTAAAGATAAAATTGGAAGAGTTAGAACATAATAATATGTAAGTAAGTAAACTATTTGTATTATTTTCAAATAAATTTAGACTAAATACTATATATAAGCGAAAGAAAAAATATTTAATGTGTCTAAATACTTGTATATATTTAAATAATTGTTACATTGATGAAAACAATGCTTCATCAATGTAACAATTATTTAAATATATACAAGTATTTAGACACATTAAATATTTTTTCACTAATTTCACTTTTGGATCAGAAATATTTTCCCCGTGCTCAATCCTATGTTACTTCTTATATTTTGTCTATTGGCAAAGGGGTATATTATTCTGTCCCTGCTCTTACATCACCGCTAATTACTATATAGCTGGCAGCCTGGACCATCGTCCAGATACAGGAGCTGTGTTGCGATGGGCTCACCACCTGTCACGAAGAACTAAAGTGGTTGGTGAAAAGAGCCTATCACCACATAATGACGTGGGTGTGCTGCCAGACACTGGTTAATAAACCCTTACAGGAATAAAAATACGAAATAACTGATTCAGGTAAGTAGAGTCAGCCCATGAAAATGTTGAATTGACCGCACTTATAACTTTGTAATTTTGTTATAATAAGACAGTGACGTAAGATTACGTCATACTATCTTAATTTTATATACAATTATTTTTTTCAGAAGCACCACACTAAGCTTTATCCTATGTAATATTGTTCAAATAATTTTGATATAAAGTGTAGGTTTAAGACGATGATTCAAAGTTGTCACATTACATGACAGATCCACCATGTTTTTAAATTAAAATACAGACCCATCAGTCTGTTTGTCCGTTTGAAGAACTTATCATTTTGGGATTATTATTTTGGTACTAAGTCGTTCGGAAACTCTTACGACGTGACACCAATTTTTAACACCATAAAAATAAACCTCAAGCAGGGTTTTACTGTTTGACGTCACAAATATCAAAGTGACTCTTGCTTATATAAAGTGACAGGCCTAATACCACTTATCGTTCGGATATTCTCGTCTTATATGTAGCGAAGTTACAAAACGTAGACCAGAAATTTTGGTTGTTTGTTTGTTTTTTTTCATCTACATCCACACTCAAATCATAGCTAAGTTGGTGGATCTGTAATTGTATGTTATTGGATTATCACATTACTCTGCATATACACTATGGTAACCATTATGGTGTCACAATTGTTCAAAAGATATTTGTTTACGACAAATCCATGACGTCATAAGTAACGTGACAAAAAAGTTTTCGAAATTTTCATGGGCCGACTGTACCTACTCTGGAAAGTAGTGGTTAATACCTGTTACCTCTCGAAACCCGTTTCAAGAGTGAGTACTTACATGCATTGCCTCTGAAATTCAGAGTACAGTGTAGCGTACTCATACTCACGACAATTCGAAGTGCTAATACCTGTGTGTTAAGTGTTAGTTTTTGCGTATTCGTAACTCTACTATGGCATTCGCGTATTTAATAAAAGTCCTATGAGAAAAAACCGTCTCGAAACATGTCCGCTAGAGGCGCTCTTTCGTTTCCATATGCAGATTTCGAAATTTCTCTAAGACGTACCTACACTAAACTATGAAATGCTAAAGTAATATATATGCAAATGGTGTAACCAAACGAATCCCGTTTTATAGGTAGTTACTTGTAATGCATGAACTCTTCAGAGGAGTATAGCTTACTTGAGACATTTCTGAATAAGCTACGAAATGTCTCGAGTAGGTACTCATAATTCCAGAATAAAATTAATAAATACTTACTACTACTACTGTAATACTGGGTCTTACTCGAGGTCTTACCTCTACATGAATATTATTGCTTCAACCAGTGTTTGTCCCGACACAGGGGCAAAATGATCTCCATAGAGAGAGGAGGCTTAAGCCATAGTTAACCGTGCTTGTGGCCACTCGACTGTCTGATACAACCCATAAGGCCATAAGGTCTGACTCGGCTCATATGACAACAACTGGGACAGTTTAAGTTCTAAATTTTTTTTATAAAAATTAATAATTAAATACTTTACCAGGACTTTTCCTATTAGTATAATTATATTTTGTTCTAGGATTCCTGAGTCTGTAAAGAAATGAAAAACATGGCGGCGGGTTAGGCCACTGGCGTAGGCTAAACATATAATTGGCATGCATGTGCGTTATCCAATACAAAAAGACCATAGAAGACTTATCCAAGAATAGTCGGACCGACACACGAGCATAGCTCCGAAAATAGTCCTAGTTCAAGTGCACACTCGTGTTCGGCAGTTACAGTGCATTCTCTCGGCACATTGTAAATTACTGCGGACCCTTAGAGTAACTTAAGTAATCTATTCTATTTATAATGATAATTTATGTATCTTTGGAACGAAACGAAAATTCTACACAAAAACATCGTTGTCTCAGCCGGAAGTTGTCCACTACAGCGCCATCTATAGTCCGTTTCAATTACATTTATTTTGTTAAAAGTGCCATCTAGGGAACAGGGAAGTTTTTAAAGAAGCTGAAGGCATTCGTGTTGCATATCAATTCCCTTATGTAGTGTTTAATCTATGCCGCTAAGCACATCCAACTGAAATTTATTGACGTGTATTTTTCGGGATATGGTTCGAATCTTGAGAAAGTGAAAACACGATTAATAGTTAACTTTTGTCCGATAAAATATCTTGAACCTATTTCAGTTTTTTTTAAGTTTTGGCTAAGAAACATTTAGTTCTAAGTGCTATTAGTTTACAACTTTGCTTAAGCATAGCCGTGATAGATTGATGATTAAACCCTGAGTATAAGCATTTTTGATAACAATGATGTGTACTAAACTATAAATTTATTTCACGTATTTGAATGAACATCTCGGTGATTTGAGATGTAGCTGCACTACTCACGCACGCTTAGTTACATATCGCGTCATCTTTGCTTTTACTCAAGTTTTCTGTCACGTAGTACTGCCCCTCTTAAACGCCGACAGCTAGAGGCAAAAAAAAAAGTACAAACTATAAATCTGTGGTGGCCTATTGGTCTCGGCCGGCGGCGTCTGCCAATAACTATTCTTCTAAATTTCTCAAGTACATTATTTAATTCTCACCGCCGACTAATTTCGTTAAGAATAACAATCTAAGGAAATTTTAGATAATTATTTCTTGTTTTTATCTTAACGCAAACCAAACGAAACTACACGAAAACGTTACGTACCTTTACCTTCTTGCCGAGACAACGACACAGGGTGCATGCGTCGAAACGTCGGCAACCAAAAAAGTTACTTACGATTTCGAGTTGCTTGCTTAATGCAGATATTTTATTCAACTTACTGATACTCAGAAAGTGTGCCAGTATCTCTATCGATAGCATTTGTTAAACAAAACATGGTGTATGCGGGAGCTAGGCTACGAGTAACAGAGCCGTGCAAATTACTTAACTTTATGTCAACCGTTAGTCCTTCCGCTTTTACCGTTAGTCCTTGACGCAAGTTAAAGTCGGTAGCGTTTAAATTTTCTACCCGACTGACCCAGGAGGGCGATGTTTTTGCACGTATGCATTAATGTATATATCTATGTATGTGGGTATGTCCATTCCATTGTAACCTTCTGTAGCCTAAACGGCTAGACCGATTTCGATGAATGAGGTCTTAGAGGGTACATAAAATAATCAAGCGCGAGTCAAAAAAAGTAAAAAACAACTAAAACTAAAAAGATATACCTACTTTAATAAAAATAAATAAAAACGCCCGACTTTAAAAACATTAAGAACTAAAAATAAATAAATAAGTGCACCTAAATCATACTAAGTATTTTACTATAAGCAGGCGGGACTCATTATCATATACAAATAGTAGTACAGATTGCTCAAACTACCTACCTACTGATATTGTTGTTACCTTAAAGTAATTTGCAATTAGAAGAAATTGCAAATTACTAAAGTATTACAATTCCCACATGCACGCTTGCCGCTTATTACTCACACCATTAACTAAGCGATTGTGTGTGTCAAAAGGAAGACTATCAGTCACCTGTCTTTTCCTAGTAAGTGAAAACTAGTTAAGAGCGTAAATTAAAATGTTAATTAAACAGTAAAACTAAACCTAAATACAAAAACTTGAAATAAATATTCATTAAAACCCGATAGAAGCTGAGCCAAGTCATTATCCTGTGAGAGTACTTTAACAACTTCTCTTGTTATTATAATATATAATCTGAAAATCGAAATTGCTGCGTTTTCTTTACGTTTTAAGACCTGTAGAATCGTCTGCCATAATTTTAGAGTGATGTCTGCTGTCGATATCTCAAGAACCAAAGGACCAATTTGTCTCGTGACATACTATACGCCACGTCATGGCTTTGATCTAAAAAGAATGTAAGCAAAATCGGACCAGCGCTAAAAAAACATCGTTTTTTAAAGACGCATTAATAATGTTCATGTATAAATTCTCTCGCTCGTGCGGTACTTGCTACCGAACTTTTTTTTTGTATATATATTATATTTTAAAACCTATATTGAAGATGTTATGTATTATACTTATGTTTTTTCAACAACGCCATCTATTGTCAAGTGGCTTTAGTGTTGCTTATCCACGCCATCTATTTTCATGAAGCTTTAGTGTTGCTCTGTCGGTAAAAATAAAAGTATTACTACTCGCCAAGAGATATCAAGAAGCCATATTTTACAGTTTATCGTTGCCTCAATGCACAGATAATATGACGCTTTTTAAGCAATTTTTAACTGTGTTTCAATTAAATGACCAAGCTTTCGGTGCAATTTGTCAATTACATTCAAATTAGTGTATTTACACTTTTCCTGTTTATTTTCGTGAACATAATAAAGACCTTCTTTATCTTTAACGGTGGCATAGTTCTTTTTGAATAATACAGTTGCTTCTTTGTCTGTTATTTTTCCGAAAGACATCAAATTTGTAGTAAGACTTGGTACATACAAGGTATTGAAAAGTCGTAGTGTAGGCGTTTCTTTCGTGTTAAGTAGGCGGTACTCCTCTTCTATGTACTTGTGCTTGTTTTGCAAAATCGGTAAATGCAAACACAAACATTATTATTCTACGTAACCCTAATTTAATGCATGTACGAGTATGAAACGCACTTGGCAGGTTTTTTTTAGGTTTTAGTAAATTTTTATCAAAATCTCAATCTGAAATTACTGAAATAACAGTTTATTATTGACTATTTACTTACTCATTCGGAAGTAATAATATGTATAAGTAGACAGGAAAGAATACAGGCAGCATCCAATGTAGGCTAAATTTTTATTAATAATATAATCATTATAAATAAATATTTTCATACCAAAGATGCAGTCAAAAAATTAATCTCGAGCCAGGACTTGACCCTGCAACATCTTACATTCCGTATAAGTCTGGCTGATGAAAATCCCAACTACATCTTTGCTCTGGAAATACGCTTGTTATGAACGCACATACAACTCCTAGTAACTTATAAAGTCCTGGTACATCAATCTTATAAACAAACAAAATCTTCATAGAAGTAAGAAATACAATATAAATTAAATACATAACATAGAAATAATCTTCCTTCGTTTAGGACTTCCTGAAGAAAATAAGTTATACATACCATATCTATAGCTATATCAGCAATATGAATTAATATTTTATAGCAAAGATGCAGTCAAAATATTAACCTTGAGCCAGGACTTAAACCTGCAACTCCTTACAATCCGTGTAAGTGCTCTACCATTTGAGCTATCGAGGCACAAATCTGGCTAATGAAAATCCCAACTACTTGCTCTGGAAATGCGCTCGCTACGAATGATCTGTAGGAAAACATAAATATCGGTACTGATATATTCCCCAATAGGTATAAAGGTATGACTTCATACAGAAAATAATTGTGCCCATATTTATACCAGTATTCAGTTCCTGAACTAAACAAATTTTAATAATGGCGTTTAAGCTATTCAGAGCTATTTTTGAGTAAAATTTTATCATCTGAAACAAATAATTTCAATATTAAAATAATAAGGATAACACAAGGATCATAACACGAGTAACATATAAAATGAGACCTGATAATTATGAAACTATGTGTTTTCGTGTATTTGGACCTAATATGGACATAACAGGAGTAACATATAGAATGAGACCTGATGGGATAAGGATTTAATTATGAAACTATGTGTTTTCGTGTATTTGGACCTAATATGGTCATAACACGAGTAACATATAGAATGAAACCTGATTGGATAAGGATTTAATTATGAAACTATGTGTTTTCGTGTATTTGGACCTAATATGGTCATAACACGAGTAACATATAGAATGAGACCTGATTGGATAAGGATTTAATTATGAAACTATGTGTTTTCGTGTATTTGGACCTAATATGGTCATAACACGAGTAACATATAGAATGAGAACTGATGGGATAAGGATTTAATTATGAAACTATGTGTTTTCATGTATTTGGACCTAATATGGTCATAACACGAGTAACATATAGAATGAGACCTGATTGGATAAGGATTTAATTATGAAACTATGTGTTTTCGTGTATTTGGACCTAATATGGTCATAACACGAGTAACATATAGAATGAGACCTGATTGGATAAGGATTTAATTATGAAACAATGTGTTTTCGTGTATTTGGACCATATTATAGTTTTTTTATCTGTTAGGGTCGCAGAAAACCAGTGGTAGCAGGCAGCTCAAAATCGGCCGTTGTCGGTACATATGAGGGAGACCGTCATCCGACAGTGGCCGTCTGCCGTCTGAGTCGACAATGATGATAATGTTTTAACAACAACTGACTATTCACTGACCCTACTACTACTTCATACTATCAATAAATATTATCAATAGTTTACAAGTACCTTTGCAATTCATTTACCAGCCTTGTATGCATCAGCCCCACCTGTCACTACACGTGACTACGTACCGGTCTTGTCCACGTGCTCTCTTATCTTCGTCCAAACTCGTAAACAGTACAGAAATCACTCTTGTTTATGGAATATTAATATAAAACAATAGGTGCACTGTTTAAGTTATGAATGGCATTCGCTGGATGAAGCGTTGGGGGGGAGGGTTGGCAGTCTAATGCTAAGGTTTTTCTCGTCATAGCCCAAAATGGGTGAGCGAATTCATGGACATGTCTCCAAGTATTTCGCTCTCAGCCCTCTAATGTATTTCGAGCATTGACCAAGTAGTTAAAATATTAGGTCATAAACCTAATATTTATAAGTCAATTAACATTATCCAAGAAATTAAGGAGTAGAGTAGTAAGGATTTTCATCAGTCAGACTTGTGCCTCGGTAGCTCAGTGGTAGAGCACTTACACGGAATGTAAGGGTCGCAGGTTCAAGTCCTGGCTCGAGGTTAATCTTTTGACTGCATCTTTGCTATGAAAGCATTTATTTATATTTATAATGATGATATATCCATGTATAATATATTTTCTTCTAAGACTCTAAACCTTCAGGGAGTCATAAACGAAGAGAGATTATTTATTATGTATGTATATTTATATTTTATTAGCTTTTATTAGCTTTTGACCGCGGCTTCGCTCGCGTTAAATTTGTGGTAATTTAATATTTAGAAAATCGGGACCTTGCCTGCGCAAAACAATATATACAACTTAAGATCTAACTGAATTTAAAAAAATATCAACTACGGTCGCCATGTATGCAGCTGAGAGAAAAAATAAAAATTAAACTCGCTCGCAGCCATTTGGTACACTACTAAGCTGCTGTGCAAAGGGTGTGGGTTAGTTTGATTCCCGCACTGGACAAACATTTATGATATAATATAAATATTTGTGTTTGTCTTGAGTCTGGATGTATTTATGTATCTAGCTTGTGCCAGCGGCTTCGCCCGCCCTAAATTTCGTTATCGGCGTAGGTTCTTACAGCATCTCCTCAATTATAGAAAAAAAAACAAACAATCAAATCTTTCCTCTTTAATGGCATAATACATTCGTGTGAAACAATGGAAATACACATACAAAATTTCAACCCAATCGATCAAGCCGTTTAGTAGTTGACATACCGACAGCAGTGCCACCTACCGGGTCCAATTGTATTTTTAAATCATCCAGGAAACTAACGAAATCCCTATATAAAATTTTACCCAATCGGTTTAGCCGGTTAGAAGTTATGTGAAAAAGGTAAGTACGGAAGGATAATTCTTACTACCCGATTTCCCGTAGGAATGTAGCATTTTCTCGTGGTAAAGCCTAGTTCATCACGGATAATGTCGGCTTCTAATGGTAAAATAAATTTTCAAATTGTTACAGTAGTTTCGGAGCCTATTCAATACAAACAAACAAAGAAACCAACAATCAAATCTTTCCTCTTTATAATACTATAATACTTACATATTATTCTTTAGACATTTGAACCCAATCACACTCCAACAATGAATTTCACTTCCGCCGCGTTTTCGTGATCAGCGACCCCAAAAACAATACAATACCCATTTTTGATTTTCAGACTTGGTCACAAAATGTCAAAAATCCTTGAATTCTTGTTTACTCATCGATAGGAAGTAGGTAGGTTGAAAAATACTAAATACCCATCTGGTTTCGATGAAAAGATGATACGGTTAAAAGTAGGAAGTAGTTGGGCGCGGGCGGCATTTGACCGAGCTTTTTAGAAACATATGGGCCTCCCCCCATATGTCTCCCCCGATATTTAGCAGTAGACATCCCCTGCCTGAGAAGAAGAAGGTTAAAAATTAATGGATTTTCATATTAACTTTGGCCCCCATTTTAGTACATCCCTAATATCTCTACCACACCACACCACACCATGTACCAATTTTCATCCATTTTAATTGAAAAAAAATGGATTCCATACAATGTTGCAATAAGTTTTTATTCCCACAGGAACTCTTGATCAGTATAAAATGTTGTTTATATCCTATTCCGGTCACTTCAACTAACCTTCTGCCAAATTTCAGCTCAATTGCATAATATTTTACCATGGTATTATTCCCACGGGAATTTCCGAATCGGGATAAAAAGGAGTTTCAATCCTTTTCCATATCTTCAACTGTTTCAAACTTCCCTGTGTCAAATTACCGCCCAATTGAATCGTGTCTTCCTGCGCTGTTTGATTATCGCGATAGGATTTCATTCCTATGGGACCTCTTAATCGGGAAAACAGCTTTATCCTTCTTCGTTCTTTCAACTATCTCTATGCCAAATTTCATTTGAATCCAATGCAGTGGTGCGACGTGAAAAAGTAACAAAAGTCATATTAAGTTATAATTATTCCCGTAGGAACTTGTGCGTTTTCCAGGATAAAATGTAGCCTATGTGTTATGTTAAGACATAAGCTATCTGTATTCCAAATTTTAGCCAAATCGGCTCCATTGTTTGATTTTTTTCATATAAATTTACAACCCCTATTTTACCCCCTCTAGACCTTAGGGGATTGTTTTCCAAAAACGGTGAAACACGTCATTCATAATTTTTTAAACGAAAGGCCATGTACCAATTTTCATCCATTTTAATTAAAAAAATAACGAATTTCCGTACAAACTTTGCGATAGGATTTTTATTCGTACAGGAACTCTTGATCGGTATTTAATATAGCTTATATCCTTTTCCGTCTCTTTAACTTCTGCACATATTCAATCGTAAATGATTATTCATCAATAGCATTGTAAAAGTTTAATAAAAGTCAGCCAAGTGCGAGTCGAACTCGGCAAAAAATCATGTTTGTTGCATGGGAGCCCTCCTTAATTTTTTTATTTTTTATTATTTATTTTTAAAGTGAATATATAACTAAATATTCTGTGAATATTTCAACCTGTTGTCTACCTGTTGCCGTTATCAATATCGAGCAAAAACGAACAAAAAAATCACGTTAGTTGTATGGGAGCCACCCTTATTATTTTTAATTATTTATTTTTGAAGTGAATATATAACTAAATATTCTGTGAATATTTCAAGCGTCTTCCTGTTGCCGTTATCAATATCAACCAAAAACGAACAAAAAAAATCACGTTTTCTTTATGGGTCCGCCCCCCCCCCCCTTTATTTTTATTTTTTTAATTATTTATTTTTAAAGTGAATATATAACTAAATATTCTGTGAATATTTCAAGCGTCAGCCTGTTGCCGTTATCAATATCGAGCAAAAACGAACAAAAAAAACATGTTTGTTGTATGGGAGCCCCCCCCCCCCCTTTATTTATTTTTAAAGTGAATATATAACTTAATATTCTGTGGATATTTCAGGCGTCTACCTGTTGCTGTAATCAATATCGAACAAAAACTAAAAAAAAAATCACGTTTGTTGTATGGGAGCCCACAAAAATATTTATTTTTTGTATTTGTTGTTATAGCGGAAACAGAAATACATATACTAACTCTCTAACTATCACGGATCATGAGATACAGCCTGGTCACAGACGGACGGACGGACAGCGGAGTCTTAGTAATGGGTCCCGTTTTTTACCCTTTGGGTACGGAACCCTAAAAATAATAAAAAAAATACAAAAAACCCAAACCACCCACCATCGTCTGTTCTTTACATGTTACATGACGGAGCACTACGTGGAATAGTAGCAAGGCCAGAGTCTACTTCCAGAAATCCTATAACAATAACCTAACCTTATTAGATTCTAGTAAAACTGTGACGTAAAAATAAACATTTCCTCGTCTGAAACAAATACTATAATTAAAGCATTGCGTCAGAAAGTGATTCAAAATTCTAGTATTCGTACTAAAGATAAGTTGAGTCATTTTTTCACAGCATTTTTCATTGATAGGTGTTCGCTTTGCTTGCCGTCCATCGTGGCCAAGGGACTCGGTAAAGTCCGGAGTAAATTTAACAGACACCTACGTACCGCCGATGGTGGATTTCGTACGGAAACCACTTCGGTGGGCTGTTCCGAATGGAATCTGTTTTCAAAGCCCGACACTGAATGCAGGGACCGATTCAATGAATTGTATTTTTATCGATTTGATAAATTTACCGGTGTCGACTGTAATTGCCCTTCAAATAGTTTTAGATATAGTTTCGATCGCACTTTTTATTTCCCATGTGCATTTCATCTGCGTATTCCAAAATGCGTGATATAGAGAAATAATATATAGGTAACCACTTAAAAGCTACTCAAATAAGTAAAAGAATCCTTGACACCCCGAAGTGGACACATATCCCACGCCCACGGCCTGTGGTGGGCACGAGTGGGCAGTGGGTCCGCGGCACCCACGCTTTCTGTCCACTTCACTTTATTATTGACAGGTTATTGAACATAAACTGGATTTAGGTCTAGGTCGATTATTATTGACTTTTATAGAAGTAAGCTTGTAATTTTTACTTCCGCTCGTAATACGAGTTTTTATATATCGTTTAAATACCTACATATGTATGATATTACTCTTTGATAAAGGAAATATGTATATATTACCTATAATTAGCTTTTTCCTGGGACTTGGACTGCGTGGACTTAAGGAAATAGAGAGCTTTTAACCCGTAGTGTCTATACATACACAAAAATATTTAAGTTTCCAAATATTTTTTATGAATTGTTTGATCCACTTGGGGGTGTTTTTCTAAATGTTTGAATTCATTGTAAAGTCATACTGATGATATAAAGCAGATCCTGCTTAGTTATCAAAAATACTGAATTGGTCTACGGCATCCAAATACCCAGTCACATAGTCGAATTGAACAAGAAACTCATAAATGTATGGAAGTACCATAGAGATTAAGCCATACATATGAATCAGTAAGCTTCATCATCATCATTATCATCTCAGCCGCAAAAAGTCCACTGCTGAACATAGGCCTCCCCCATAGGTTTCACAGAAAACGGTTAGAAGCGGCCTGCATCCAGCGTCTTCCTGCAGCCTTCGCTTTGTCGTCTGACCACCTTTCTGACGTTTTAAAGTTTTTACCACAAAGCATTTTTGCACAAATTTTAAAAATTCTCTTTAAATCAATTGCCTTTTATCAAAAAAAATGCTGGTCTTCTAACAATAAAAGCCATTTATTTCCCGAAAACCAATTAAGTTGTCGTCATATATGGGTACATACATTAATAACACCACAGACTATATAATAATATACTAAATAGCACTATGTCTATATCGTTATACGCTCATGACATAATAATATAACAGATACTAAGAAATCTTAAAAAAAATCACATAGTTCACACTCAATTAAAGGCATGTCATGGTGAGGCCTGTGGATTCAGCAACCTTTTAAGATTTAGGCATCTCATGTATCATGTGGTCCGCCCACGCAGCAGTTGTGTCAAGAAACTGTATGTAGAGGGACTAGGAAGCGATATGAGGGGTCAAGGATCATAAGCATAGTAATTTTAGAGATCTACATTCATTGTCGAACCCACAAAAACTTACTTTATACAAAGCACTTCTTACACGCCATTTTCTGATTTGTAATGTGTTGTTGTGGTTTTAGATTAAAAAACTTTTTCCTATGTATGTTCTAAGAACTGTGGTCAAAACCTCCGCCCCTGCCTGGGTAGACCTACCAGGTAGGTTAATTATTTTATTTTCAAGGCAAGAAAATTTTGTACATGAAATTTTTAATCAATTACAAAAGTTTTGATCATTTGATGTCATCATAATACAATGAAGTTTTGAAAGTTAAGGATATACCTGAACTCTAAAGTCAATATGGAACTTTTGAAGGTTTAGCTGAATTGTACTTTAGCATGATCCTTGACTTGAGCACTTCCTAAGCATGACAAAAAAGAGGAGAACCTGATGTATAGGCAGACCTCTAAATCATTATAAAATATGGTAATTGGTGGTAAAATAAACACTGATGAACTTTAGCCTCCTTAAAATGTAAACAAAGAGAAACTTAAATCAAATACGTCTATAAAAACGAATAAAGAAAGAAGTATTATATTATCTATAGATCATTGAAAGGAAATTTCTTAAACAATCACGGTTATTTATTCACATTATGTAATTTAATTATTTATTACATAAACTCCTTATGTTCTGGTTCTGCAGTACCATCTCACACTTGCCATTTTTTTTTGCCCATCAGCATCACTCAAATCAAATCAGCCCCACGTTGCGCTGCAATGGCGGCGGCGACTGTCAAATGTTTTTGCTCCACAGATAACAAATACTGCCAGCGACAAGCAGACACTGAATTAATTACCGCCATGTGTTCAAATCAATTAAGAATTATATGTAGACTATTGTAGACATGTACTTAGGTATTCTTGCGGCTAGAATTAGAACAAAGGGTTCTGTGTGCCAAAAATGCTCAAAAAGTAAAATTAAAGAACCCTAATACTGCAGGTATGTTATTGAGTTGACTAACAATAAAGAATTGATTATATATGTGTATGATTATATATGTAGGTTTTCAAATCTTTCAGCCCAGGTTCGTTCTTTTCATAAAGATACCAGTACACGTTGGCTGAGCCCGTTGGCCCAGCGCGCTCGATAAATTTTTGATGTAGGTGGTCACACGTTGGCGTGTTTCATTTTGCGTTTCGCTGGCCGTGAAGATGGACGTGAAGGCAATAGCTGCTGCAAATTACCTGTCCAGCGCTTTTAATTTTTATTTACATGTCTACCAAAAGCAAGTTATAAAAAAAAGAGCGCTAAAGAAGGTGGTGGATGGTGTCTATTTATCGAAATGTTTTTATTTTTATAATCCTAATGTTTTGGGTACCATATAATGGGCTTTCTGTGATAAAAATCAATAAATAAAAATATTTCCTCGCTGCTTCATGACACCATGTTCGTAAAAATAACTTATTTCTTCACATCATTGACACTGCTATCGACGGCGGCGGCGGCCTACCTACTAAACAGTTGGCCAACGTGTGCTCGCTGTTTCTGGCTTGCGGCAAATTCCCTTTGACTCGTGCACCAAAAACTGACACTCGACGGATCGTCGGTGACCGTTTTTCAAAAACCGCAAATATACGCAAACGGGCTCACCCAACATGTACCGGTACCTTTAAAATTCAAATGGACGCTATTTTTTAATGTCTGTACTAGGAAAAAATGTTTTTGACATTAAGTGTAAATTTGCAGATATATGTCTTGTACAGTTTATATTTCATAATTTGTTAAGATGGAGTTTCTACCCAATTCAAAATAAAAATAATTTTGATTTTGTCAGACAAAGTTCAGTGGCGAAGATAGGATGTGGAGATCTAAACTCCCAAAATTTCAAGATAAAGAATAAAGCTTTTTAAATTATGGCAATCAGTCATACCCCCCATAACACCCCACTACGCAACTGACACAGATAGACATGGATGTTCAGCCAAGTAATCAAATATAAATCTTGAAGGAACTACATTAATAATGCTTCAACCCTTTCTATCGCGTTCGGCAATAACCTAAACCAGGCAGGAGCTTGCAGGTTGCCAGATGATTGATTACATATTTTCACAAGGAAGTGCCAAGGTACTAAAGTCTATGAGAAGCATAGACCGTCATCTAACCTCTAACTCCTGGAAATCCAAATTTAAAAATTAGGCTTAAGAAAAACTTAGGCCTGAGTGGTGCAAAGCAGTCACTGTATCCTACGGACGGACGCAACAACAGAAGTATTACTTGTTCGCGCGTAGCCAATATTTCAAAGAATACAATAACTCACTTTCTTAATCAACCCATACTGTAGTATCTAGTCAAAACCTTGGCTGGTAGCTTATTCCACAACCTAAACGTTCTCGGAAGAAAGCTCCGCCGAAACCTGTGACCGTTTAGGTTACTAGCCAAAGCGGCTGACAGAGGTTTGCTTACATTTATGACATTGCTTAGCGAGCATTAGTTGCACAAGAACCACCTTGCCACCTATCAAATGCTTGATCAGACTCGACATCGCTCGACTTCACCAATAACTTTAAATTGACGACAGCAACCTGACTATTAGCTCTAAAGCTCAATCCGTACTTTCTTCTCACCGGTTACCAAGTACTTTAAAGTTTGTTAATTACGATATTGGGACATTTATTACGACACCTTAGGCCAGATACACTGCATAAGAAGCTGCGTTACGGCAAAGGGCTCATCGCCTACCACGCAGGACTAAAGTGGTTGGTGAAAAGTGGATGGCCCCCAGGATGGGTGCGGATCCAGCTACTGGTTTACCACCTTTTATAGAATAAAACCGTGGAGATATCCATACATAATATACAAATATTCAAAATATTTCTTTTTGGCTCGTGAAACCCTAAAAGATTGAAGATACTATACACACCTAACCATCTAAAAACGGTCACGTCTAGTAGGTAAACATTGTAACTAAATGTTTTATCACAAAGTGACATCATGCTATATGTTTTTTATTTCGTCTGCTGTAACCAGTTTCCTAGTAATATCTGACATTATCCACGCCGCTTAAATTTTGAACGCAATCTTGATTCGGAACATCAATTCATCTTCTGTCAATTTATGAGTTATTGAACCTGCTCTTTATGTACTGAGTATAATATGGAAACTTATTTAAAAATTGTGTACTTATGTATAGATTGTACATTGAATGTCAAATGAACTGAGAAGATAGGGCATTGGCCTATCATACAGAATGTCTGAGGTTGAATTTGGTGGGGTCAGTAAATTTGAATGACTACCTTCTAGTCTGGGTAAGTACCACCGATCTACCTATTTGCCCTACCGCAGTGCTTTTAGGACTAAAGGTCCTATGGGTTCAAAGAACATAGATTTTGATGCCGTCGTTGCTTCTGGTCATTATTGTACACTATTTATTGTATATACTACTATCTCCCTATACGGTTTTCTAATTTGCAAGCACCCAGAGCAATGTATATGTGTGTGAGTGTTTATTATAATGAAACTACCTGCCTATATAGAGTAGGTACAAAGGTAACAGCAGGAAAAAAGTAAATCTCTGCAGAGTTTTGTAATTGTCTGAAGCGATGCTCTAATCTCTCCGTTTTTACCAAAATCGTCAAAGACACAAGTTCTCCGCGCTTTTTCTCCACAACGGAACACGGGATGCTTGCACGACCCGTGTAATAAGTGTCTCCAGAACTGTCATTTTCAGAGCAATGTATGTTGTTGATGTCCAACATATCATTGATATGCAGTAGAAACAGCGTAGGAGACAGCAAAGAGCCTTGCGGGACACCATCATTAATGTTCACGCTATAAGAGCAACTACGGCTTGTATGCATCTGCCGGACAAAAATCTGGGCACTTATTTACACAAACCCTCGGGCACTTCGTAAGATGGCAACTTGATAGAAGACCCCAGTGCCAGACCCGATGGAACGCCTTCGCTATGTCCAGGCTAGACGCCAATACTTCATCTTGACTCTCAATTGCTAGTGCCTTCGTTGTGTAAGATACACTAGAAGGTCACTAGTCGAGCGACCGTGGCGAAAGCCATTTTAAAATCTGCGTGTTGATCACACGCTCCATCGCCTTGGAGCGGGGGAGGTTATAGCGAAAGGCCTGTAATTCGCTGAATTGCGTTAAATTGAATGATCTATCGTCCTGTTTAGGCACCGGGTGCACATTCGCAGTCTTCCATAAAGACGAAAATTGCCTAGTGTGGTAGGAAAGCGCGAAGAGGCACGTAAGTACAGGACATAACTCAGGGGCACACTGTTAAAGCACCACTGCTGGTAGTCCCTTTGGCCCACTCGACTTGTAATCGTCTAGTGAAAGCAACGCCCGCCACTCCTCCCGCTGGTCTATGGAGATTTCCGGCATGGTCTTACCGCACCACGGTATAGCAGGTGGTACAGCGCCTTCGTCGTTCATATTCGAGTAAGTGGCAAAGAGACTGCCCAATAGATCGGCTTTCTCTTTTTCACTAAGGGCCAAGTCACCATCGGTCTTTCATGATGCAAATAACTAACTATTTTTAAATTTCTGTAGCTCTTTAGCACCAATTAATATCATAAATTGAAGAATATCTACATATATTATGTGTAAAAGTTAAGTTAAAAGGAAAGTTTTTTGTGGCTTTATAAATTAAACGGCAAACATTAGTAGACTGACCGAAATCAAACAAAATGTGTAAAGGGCTACATTTTACCCAGTCTCCCCAATAGGTACATTCAGGTAAAATATCTGTATGCATTTTATTTTATTTACAAGTTTGCTTAGTGTCGATACTTATTACCCGATTTTGATGATTATTATGTATTTGGAAGAGTCTTAGAATGTATTTACAACATGTATGTATTTTTAAGTTTATGTGCTATGATATGCGGTGCTTTTAAGTAGAAATTATTGATATAACCGATCTGTCTTAAAGCATCGGTATACAAAGACAATTTCTACCATATTATAAAGTACTAAAATATTTTTTGAGTTTATTTTGAACTATTATAATATATTATAATAAATAAGGATTAATTTGAAATAGTGACATGAAAACAAAAGTTAGTTTTGTAAATGCTATAATGTTGTTTAATTACTTGGAAGATCAACTAAATTATGTTACTTAACAGGGGATGTGGACCTAGGACAAGTGAAAAAGCATTAAATTTAAAAATTACCAAGCTAAATTTCTAGTCACATTCAACCATTATCTCAGAAAACAAACTCTTTTCTTCCGGAGATGCGGTATTCTACTGTCGCTCAGTGACGGCTGATGACAGAGTGTCGTGGCAGTCAGGTTAACCTTTTCCTCTTGAAAGAGACTACCAGGCGCAGTTTTTTATTCATATTTATTCATGTATATTCTTTATTGAACACCAAAAGTGTACAAATGGTGGACTTAATGCTAACAGCATTTTCTACCAGTCAACCAACAAATGTTCAAAAAAAAGTGTCGGTAGGTGCAAACGAAAAAAGATATTTACATATATATCTGCGTATTATGCACATAAATTCATACGTACACATACATTAACATACACAAACATCTACCTACACATATGACACATACATCTATACGAATACATACATAAATTTTAGTGTAACAGCCTGATAATATATATTGTACTAAATGTTAGGCAAATCGGGGAAAAGCTTATATCATGCATTCAACGAAAGACAGCGAACAAACAACTGCGTCTTTTCCATGATGAGTCATCATGTCATGTCATCTGTTGGGTCAGGCGAAACACGTGTAGAGAAATTAAATTAGAAGAATTAATAATAAAATATTAATTTCTGCAAAGTAACGCCTAATTCTTTTTTTTTATATCAAAATGGTGGCATACAAGCTTGCGGTCTGCCTGATGGTGAGCGGTCACCCCAACCTGTGGACACTTGCAACACCTGGGGCATCGTACATTGCTGACCTTTCAAAAATTTCTTGAAGAACTCTTTACTGTAGTCCTTAGAGAAAACCTTGACAGGGAGCTCATTCCACAACCTGAGCGTTCGCGGAAGAAAGTTTCTTTGAAACCGCATCGTACGTCACCATTTAGGTGTGAGAATGAATTCCCTGCCTATGGCGAGCGGTGCGATGGTAGAAAGTATCCGTGCATGGGCATCATTTCTTACATTCCATCAATTATCTAAAAAAAATACCGAATTCCAATACAAAGTATGATTTTTCAAGCAGACTTTCCATCTGGTCATCCTAGGCAGTAGGCAGTAGGACGTACACAATAGTCACTGAGTCAGTTCTACCGGTTTTACTATCAACAGTTAAAACTGACACAATCGCACGATAAACGATGAGCCGATGAGTGAATGAGTGCCGAACTAGGTCACTCCGTCCCTGCTGCAGCTCCCCTCCTGTCTGGAGTGGTTATCTAATCATTACTGGAGGCCAATGACCTTTATCCAGAACTGGGAGACAACGTACTTGACGAAATATTAACTGCTTTCTTACTTTTCCCACACTTACAAGAGAGAAGAGATTGCTTATATGTGTTGACTTAAACATGGTAATTGTTAGAAGCATCTGCTTGAAGATGTTGATGGTTTTATAAAAGTATTTTTATTTTATGAAACCGTCAATATACGTTTTGCAAGAATATATTTATTTTCCGAAAGACTTGACTTTTTTCAACCGACTTCAAAAAAGAAGGAGGTTCTCAATTCAACTGTTTTTTTTTTATGTTTGTTACCTGAGAACTTTCGACTGGGTGAACCGATTTTGATGATTCTTTTTGTTTTTATTTGAAAGCTGGTGCTTCCTGTGTAAAGAAATTTACTTGCAATATCTTACTGATTATACTTCTATTTGAAGAAGTCACTATACATTGGTGACAAATTCGAATATTCCAATTTACTATTAATATACTGTGAAGTGTCTAAGTAAGAGTTATGTAGAATGACAGTAATTGCAGATATCTTAAAAACCTGATTTTGTTCAAAACAATTTTTGTTTCGAAGTACGTATTTAAAAAATTAAAAAAACACTAGTATAGTGATTTATTTCCATTTTTAGAACATGAGTTAGAGGGGAGGGAACAGATTTTTTAACTTTGTTAATGTTAACTCGCAAAATCTTAGAGAAATAACTCATCTTAAACCTTATTTGTATCCGAGAAGAGCAACCCTAGTAATGAGTGCGGCGAAAAAAATTTTTCATCCCTCAGTTCATAAGTCGAGAGCTAACCTTAAGGGGCTTACAGCGGCCAGCTAGCGCCTTCATCTGATATTTTTTAATTACTCTTCGTGAAAAGCATATTTCAAAAATGTGCTTCATAGAAATTATTTAACTAGTCATAAACTATTTTTAGAACGTTTTGTAGTCAGTCTGGAATATTTCAGTGAGTTAACAATATCGTTTTTGGTAAAAGTGGCCGCAAAAACGATAAACTCCTGAAAATAGCTAATGACTAGTTTAACTATTTCTATGAAGCACATTTTTGAAATATGCTTTTTATGAAGAGTAATTAAAAAATATCAAGTGGCGGTGCAAGTAGCCAATAAAAAAAATTACGCAATTTTTCAGTTTGTACATTGGTCCGGCATTCCGTTCTTGCAATTTGGCTACAGAAATTGGACCTTTCGGCGCCGTACTACCGTACTTACATTACATAAGTAAGTTTACAAAAAATCCAAATGCCCCTTTTTTGGAAGTTGGTTAAAACAAGACAAAACTGTAAATAACGCTTAAAAACATTACCCTCCTGTGTAGCTTTACTGCGAATGAAAAAAAAAAAACGCTTTGCCACTATAAATGTACACGCAGCATCAACATCCCCTGAGTGTGATTGCATTTTAATCGTTGCATTTCAAACTTTATTCCAAAAGTTATAAGACATAAAATACAATGCCTCAATAGCCTAAAAACGTAATTCAATAACTTTAATGTTAATGAAACATGTTTCGAAATCAAACTCATTTAAATTTGAACTCAATAGGGACTAAACACAGTTGAACTTTCAACTTTGATCTTGCCTCAAAGAAACATTTCTATTATTGCAATTTAGACTTACAAAATATTATATCAAAGTCGATTTTTTACCAGCAAAAATATTAGACTGCATGCGTCTACGCATGTCCCCTAAACACGTGTTGATTGTTTGTTTGTCACTTTGTTTGTGCATTAGTTTATTGACCGCGAGCGACGCCGACGGGAGTACGGAGTCACGATAAATTTTAGAGTTCCGTAGTCAAATGGAAAAAAGGGTTACGCCCTTGTGGTTTCATAACATCCGTCTGTCTTACATTTGCATTGATACTGGTAAAATCTCACAGGAATGTGTGCTATATAAACCGCCAAACTTTACAATTTTGTTATTAAAATTAAGAAAATCATATTTAAGGCAATATTTATAAATGAGAGATAATTCTTTTTGTGGTCTACATTTTATGGGTTGTTATATGTAGGTCTTGAAAAATGTATTTGGCAATTCTTTTCATAGAAATATATTTTCCAAGTTAACTATTTAATTTTAAACCACGCTTATTTAAAATTAAAAAAAATCTAATAAAAAAAATTAAATACTTTCTTTGAACATAACCAGTGCAATGCACATGCACAAAAGTTTTAGACGGAACCCTACCTTTAGCATGCACGACACGCACTTGGCTGTTTTTTTTTATGGCCTGGGCCATGGGTGGTCTCGACTCTCGAGGGATCGAGATGTAATTTTAGGATGCTACAGAGGGTTCTGTTCATGAATGTACGCCGTACGGTAATAAAAATTAATTGTTGAATTTAGATTTTATTTTTAGGGGGCATCAGTATGCTGTCAGTAGCTACACCTATATGTACATATTGTTCTGTGTTTCATTTATTTTTCTGAAAAGAGTTTAATTCCTATCTCAAGATAAAAAATCTCATTAGGTTTGGCCAATTGGCTTCAACCTTTTTGCTTAGGATATAGGCGCAATCTTTTTAACTCGCGGACCGGGATCAGACCGATTCCAATCAACAGAGGACAAATACATGACCAACCCCCTTAAGTTACACAATTCTGATATTCTCGGTCACCGATATTATTTTATAATTCGAATTTTTAATTTCAAATAACTCGTTAAACAGGCACAATAGTTTTATTTTTTTAAACGGCAACCTAGGACAGAAATCTAATTTCTGTAATAGGTACTAACGATGACCATTTCAATTTACTAAAAACCATTACACAACGTCATATACGTAATGTATATGAGATGTATTTGTTATAAAATTATTAAGTTATACTGTAATGTCACCTTAAAACATTTAATTTTTTACATGGAATTGAACATTTATACGGTTTTGTAGTAACATTTTTTTTACTTTTTGCTACAACTTTTAGTCAATATATATTCTAATAATGTGTAGGTAAATTATGTCATCTGTGGAATCAGCTTCCTGCTAAGGTTTTCTTTAAGGATTACAGTAAGGGGTTCTTCAAGAAAGAAGTTATTGAATTTTTGAAGGGTCGGCAACGCGCCCCTGGTGTTACAAACGTCCATAGGCCACAGTGACCGCTTACCATCAGGCGGACCGTGAGCTTGTTTGCCACCTTAGTGGTATAAGAAGAAAAAAAAACTGTCGATTGGTGTTAGTTTGACCCTGCCCCGCAAAATCAACAAAACACTTTGTCCCCCTCTGTGTTGTGAGGACCGGGGAAAAACGTTCGAAATGCTTTTACCTATACCCACTTGCTGTGTACAATACTATGCCATAATTAATGCTGGCAAAATTTTGTTTTTAGGATTCCGTAGTAAAATGAGAGAAACAAAATTCTTCCGTTACTGTATGTACGTTGGCTGTTTACTCACATAAGACCCCTTTCTGTAAAATACGGACGAACATGAAACTATATTTGGATACGGAACCCTAAAAAATGGCGTTAGAATTAACATGGTAAGATTTATATATTCTGGACTGTAGAAAAAGGAGTATTTAGATTTTTAAAGGGTCGGCAACATGCGAGTAGGTAATGTCTTGTACATAGTCTACCATCAGTGGCGTCGTAAGGTTGTTGCGCCCTTTTGTTTTGATAGTATAAAAAGACTATCCACAGACTGCTAAAATTGCTCCTGGCCATTGAAGTAAAAACCGTCTTAAGAGTATCTAACTTCCATGATTACTGATTCCAACTCATCAATTGAACTATTTATCACAACAGAGGCGCTAAAGAACATAGAGTTAATAAACGAGCTACACGTTCAATAATTTACACGTATTTGTATAAAATCACATTATATATTCAATATGGCCCATTTAACCAAGCGACTGGCGCCATCGGCTCATTTTGACCTGGCTGCCGTATAAAGAGCCGCAGAGACCATGCGTGGAAGGCGTCCATTTAACTATTTCTGCACGAAAGCACGTGCATACGCGTGATTAGTGTAACTAGCACGGCTCTTAGCTTAATTAGCCTGGGTTATTCTGTAAAGCAATAAACAAATATATTTAATATAAAAAAAAAGGTAGACAGGAGACCACCACCTGTTTCTGATAGATAATATTGTTTTAAACATAGAGAGACAGTAGATATGGCGGACCTATTGCTGACATGGAATTTTTATAACAAACTTAGCTAACCTGGCAGACGTAGCCTCTGCCTTTTATTTCCTATTAATTTTGCGCTATAGTACCATCCCCCGTCGCATCGCTTGTCCACACTATTTTTCTTTTTGCTTGGCTCCTGAGGGTCGTAGCCTGATGTTAAATAGCCTATAATCTTTCTTAATACTTGGGCAAATGCAAATGAATTTTTCAAATCGGACTTGAACTTCCAGATATAAGCGCGTTCATACAATTAATTTGCTGCTAATATGTGGAAAAGCTGCTCAACTGCCCCCCTACGGTTTGTGTTAAAAAACAGTTAAGCGCGAGTATAATTATTTTTTTGGTATATAAAATAACAAGGTTTATATATATATCCATCAATCCTAATGAATGAGTACCTACTGATAACATATTATAATAGAAATCAGCCAGACACATAAACAAACACAAATGTTCGTCACATAAATATCTTCCTGTGCGGGGATAGAACCCGCACCCTCTTAATATTTAGGTATACTTGAAATAAATTATTTAAGAAGGCTCATTGACTAATCGGCTAAGTTAGAACCTATCTTCAAAACAATACAGCATTTACCATCAGAATAGTCACTGACTCAATCGATCAACAGCACTAACTTATCTATAGGTCGATATGTGACCTAGGTCCAGCGGCGCGTACCTCGGATTCCTGGGCTACGGAGTCGACCTGGTAGGTCAAGGTCTGCCTGACCTCACTGGCGGCAGTCGCTTCATATGTCAGCTTAGGTCTACCTCTGTTATATTGTTAGAACAGTTTCAACTTTTTACTGATTCATTAAAAAACACAACGAAATAAAAATAATTGTAAAAATATTCTGATATTTGGCTTTTAAATTGATTGTGGCCTAAATACAGGCAGTATTTCATTTCCAAGCTTTCCAATTATCAAAGTTCCTTTGAAACTAATACGTTTGTGATCGAATAATGTTTTTTTATTGCTATCTGACCTAGCTGTTCTGGCCTCTCCGTTACTTTTGCGCTGTGGGGCCATTCCTCATCTCATTGCTCATCTGCGCTATTTTTAATTTTTGCTCGGCTCCCAAGGGGCGTAACGTAATGGTGAATACCCTATAAACTTCCTAAACTGTCAAGTGCAAAAAAAAATATTTTAAATTCACAGCGGCGGATTTACATATTTGCCGCCAGTAAGCTATTGAAATTTTGCCGCCCCTACTGACCTAATTCACTGTCACAATTATAACGGAACGACTGTTCAGGCGGTCCGGCTCCGGTAAATGTGATGATGTAAGAAACGATGGAAGTTTCCAGGCATCCACTACTAGCTCCAT
This sequence comes from Apoda limacodes, assembly GCA_946406115.1. Lineage (NCBI taxonomy): Eukaryota > Metazoa > Arthropoda > Insecta > Lepidoptera > Limacodidae > Apoda > Apoda limacodes. The sequence goes on from OX291559.1 coordinate 20,751,897, forward strand.
ATTTATGTTTAACTATTTTAAAAATAGAGAATAGAAACTTGTCAATGGTTTGACATAAGAAAATAAAACATTAGCCTTTGCGTCTCTGCGGCAAATACATCGATAAAATTCTACTTTGAGAATTTGATGAATTTCTTGATATTCTGCAACGCTGTTGCCTATTAGTTTGCTTAAACAAAAAAACCGTATAGTATTTCGGTTAGTATATCTTCTTTGTGCACTGGGTAAATTGTGTATTACGGTATAAGTAATTAATACCTGTTATTTCTGTCACAGTGCGGTTTTTATTATCGTCAGTATAGTCAATACTATACCTACTCCTTTCGGCTCTGTGCCGTTACTGAAGTCGAAAAGACGGCAGTCTTCATCTACTACTGAGAAGGCTGGTGCGCGTCTGCTGGTTAGCGGCGTCTGCGCCGAGGGAGGCCAGGAGTTCCTTTAAACTCCATATTCTCGGCCTGCCCGGAGTACCTAGTGCTCCAAACCTTCGGCCTGTGCGGTAGCGGTGCTGCAGCCTGAGCAGCCGCTCCACACTAAGACTACGTTGCGATCTGCGCCCACGTACAATTTGCATTGTGCTTGCCACGTGCGGCATACGTAACACTACTCACCACACGTCGGTAGGTCACCCTAAACTCAGTCCCGTCCGCGTCTACCTACTTCGGCGGCGGAGACCTGTGGGGTGGCAACGACGTGCAAGACTCCTGATCGGGCTCTAGGCCGAAGACTACTTATTGTATTCGATCCCTATTAAACTATTTAAAGCATACACTTAGAAATCTGAGTAGGCAGGCTTGCGTCTCTAGTCGTTCTATCTAGTTAGGTAGTCTATACCATTGTAAATAGATAGTTTCGATAGGTTTATTTAAGTGTTAAGAATCACCTTACGTGATAAGGAGAATTGTGCTGATTAAATCTTGTTGATAACATTGAAAGAGTATACTAATATAACCTGCCTTATCCTTGAAAAGTGTTTCTTTACGCACCTCTGAACTCCCTCTATCTTTTCTTCTCCTTCTAAGCACTTAGCCGGTGCATTCGGTAACAGGGCACTACTACTATAACCTGTCCTGTTATACAATCATATTATTTACATGTTTTTAATTTACTGCGTCAAAAAAGATGATCTCGACGTTTTGACGTCCGTATGTATGTGTGTAACTAATGTTTGTCGTACGATATCTCAGGAACGAACCGAGTAACTTTTGACACAGCGTTCGGCTCTCACGGCGTGAAAAGGTCTATTCAGACTTAAAGCTGATAAGATTTTGAAGCCAATCGATAAAGCCGTTTCGAAGACAGTCAAAAAAAAAATTGAAGAAAATAACTTCTAGAGCTCAAAACCATAAAAAAAACATTTTTTGGACATGAAGAGCACACAAACGTGCAGGCTTTAAGCTTTTTTTTAAGTTTCATAGATTTATTTTTCATACAAACTTCCAACCCCTATTTCATATTCTTGGATAGAATGGATAGTTTTAAGTATATGTATACATATGATTGTGGAAGAATACAATTATGATGGCGCTAATGCCACTAGTACCATTGAATATCGGAATACTCTTAAATATCTGAATTCCTTCAGACGATTGACAATATTTGACGCTTCACATGGTGCGCCTCCTACGCTACATATAAACAAAAAAATAATAATTGACATGTGTTTGACTTTGTTTTTAGTAGCTTAGTAACTTATTAATGTTACCTTCTAAGTGTTTCAATACATATTGCATACTTGTTAGCAGATTATTACTTTAAGAAAGAAGTTATTAGATTTCTGAAGGGTCGGCAACGCGCGAGTGATACCCCTGGTGTTGCAAACGTCCATAGGCTATGGTGACCGCTTACCATCAGGCGGACCGTAAGCTTGTTTGCCACATTAGTAGTATAAAAAAAAAAAAAGATCATCAAATTATTGTAATATTACTTTAAATAAAACTTCTTGCCAGCTCTTTTTAGCAGAAGTTAACATTCTTTACATTGTATCGATTCAAAAGTGTTCTCAAGGACCTATTTGAATAAATATTGTTTGATTTGGTTTATAACTGAATGTAATTTTTAATACTTAAATAAAAAAAAATCAATCAAAAAATATATTTAACTTCAAAATTAAAAATTGAATATGAATGATTATTGTAAAAAATAAAAACAGGTTAATGATTTTAAAAATATATTTATTTACTCTTGAATTAAGTAAAATAATATCTTGATTCAAAAAAATGCAGCTTACTCAAACAAAGTTAGTAGTATCCTGAATCAAAATTATCAGCCTCAAATAAAATTCTTGAATGGAGAAATTCCACTCTCCATTAAAGACTAATAATATAATTTATTGATTTAATAATTTTTTTTTTAATTTTAAATTTTTTTTTTTTTTGACAAGTGGTATTTAAAAGAAAAACTGAACCCATTACTTTTTTCTGTGCAGTACTAACATACACAGTTCTCCGTGTATATAATACTAGCTGCTGCCAGTGGCTTCACCCGCCCTAAATTTCGTTATCGGTGTAGGTTCTTACAGCAACTCCTTGATTATAGAAAAAAACAAACAATAAAATCTTTCCTCTTTAATGGCATAATACATTCGTGTCTGTGAAACCATGGAAATACACATACAAAAATTCAACCCACTCGGTCAAGCCGTTTAGTAGTTATGTGAAAAAGATAAGTACGGAAGGATAATTTATACTACCCGTTGTCCTATTACCGGTTTTCCTGTAGGAATGAAGCATTTTCCCGCGGTAAAAAGTAGCTCATCAGGGATAATTTCGGCTTCTAATGGTAAAAGAATTTTTCAAATCGGTCCAGTAGTTTCGGAGCCTATTCAATACAAACATACTTACATACAAATCGTTCCTCTTTATAATTTTAGTATAGATTATTTTAATTTCTCTAAGGCAAAAAACAATTTTTGAACCAAATTTCGCCGCCCCCTAAAATCTGCCGCCCTAGGCTACAGCCTACTCAGCCTACTGGTAAATCCGCCACTGTAAATTCGACTGATAGTTTCAGAGATTACACTTATCTTTAAGTGAAAAACCATAGAGCAACACTGTCCACATATAGAAGCCAAACGCAGGCGTTCCCCTTAGAAAAAGTACTAGCTCAGATGGTCATATGCGAGTAACAAAACTATTTGAATCTCGTTGCGTGACTGTAAAATTATCCTTTAATAATGTCAAATTGATAGGTTTTTTGCTGTAAGGAGTCTAAATTATAAAAAGATGGCAATATGTAAATAAACTTTCATCACAAAATAACAAATATTTCTTGAATTCCTTAAATTACGTTGTGTTCGTCTGGATTTGTTTACCAACAAATTGCAGTGAATCGACTAACTAAACCGAAAATCACCAACTTATATCTACAGTTAAGAAAAGTGGTATTAAAAAAATCACTAATTCAAACCCGTCATTTCATTACCAGTGTGTCAAAAACGTAACGCCCTATCCAACTGTACTGACTAGTAGAAGACGATAGAGTTGTTCTCTCTCAACACATATGTTATCGAAATATAATAAAATCTTAATGACAGAAACGTGAAACTATTATAACTACTAATATTATAACTGTAAAAGTATATCTGTATGGATGGCTGTTTGTTATTCAATAACTTTTCAGCCACTGGACGGATCGACATGACACACCCATAGATTAGGCCCTGGAAAAGCACATAGGCTACTTTTTATCCCGAAAAATTTAACGCGGGAATAATCCTCTTATAACTATAACCGAGCTTAAACGAATTATAGCTATAGCTTCAGCTTGCAATAGCAAACTTCATTGGTATAATTAAGGAGTTCCACGCCGATAACCGAGTTAAGGGCGGGCGGAGCCGCTGGCTGGTGCGTGCATTATATGGATTAGTTTACCTGTTTATTCGTTATTACTTTTCTTGCTAATGCAAAAGCAATTGCAGTGTTTACACTCTTATGTATGTAAGCATAATTCTTATGATGTAAATAAACACAATGTTTGGTGTTACACTCAATGTTTTGTCTCGATTTAAAAAGATTGTTATGTAGCAATACATGATACATAACTTTGTGGTATTTTGCTTTGGATGTGTACTTTTGTTTGTAAACATTTTATATAATTAGATCTTAATCTGTTGGTGAAGTATAATAATTTCCGTGCTTCTACTTTGTAAAGCAATATCAGCATAAAAAGGTTTCGTTATATAAACTAGCGTTTTAATACTACTACTTTTTAACTGCTATAAAAATTTTCATTCATCGATAATTCTGATCGACAGGTCAAGCCCTATCGGTTTTTCATATTTCCCGATATTTCAGCTTTGTTATAAGCACACCCCAGTCTTATAATGTTCTGTGGTTATAAGCGTCATGGTAACGGTAGAACTTACCGTGATAAAAGACCCGTTTAGAAAGAAAGCCCATTCAAATTACATCCGTACAATTTTTTTGTGATTCGTAAACAAACAAATAATAATCCCGCCAATATTTTGAGTTCAAAAATGGAAAAAAAAATTAAAATCAGCATAAAACTTCAAATTTCGACTGTAAAACTTCACAAAAGCTCCTATTACATTCGAAAGAACATCAGCTAAGTGTTTTCCATAAATTTATATGCTGACAATTATCAGTAAAGATCTTCTTTGTAAACTGTTTTGTAGTTCCAATGACAAACACTGGATCCTCACTGAAAATATCAGTGCTGTGGCTTACTGCTGCAGCTTTATACTAAATAAGATCCTTTTTGGCTTGGCGCAACAAATGCGTGTCTATTTAGTATTAGTAGAGTAGTATTGTATTTAGTATTTACGTGTGTGACGATTATTGCTAAATAAATTATTACTTTTCTTTTTTTCTTTTGCTTTCTTTAAGTATTTACTAATGTTGTATTTTTAAACACAAGTCAAAGAAAATGAATTTGTAATGCGGTAGATTGTGTTAATGAGAAATGGGTCAACATCATTTTTAAGCAAAATCTAAATTGTCAAAAACAATTCCATCACTAATATAAAACAAATTGCAAAAAAAATGTCATCAACCGTACGTAGGTAACGATGTAACTAAAACTAGGTAACAACAATCCAGCCCACGCAAAGCTTGCCTAATCCAAACCTGTCTTGCAAAGCCAGATGTACTGGAGATATAACTGTTTTGGACATATCACGTACCACACACAATAAACGTACATGCTCTTATGCCCCACCCTGCCCGGGCACATATTTGTTAGCAACATTTTTTGCAAAACATTGCAAAATTCAGGACAAAAAAAAACAAAAGATTATTGGCCTCATGAAGCATTACAATATCATTATAATCACCATATCAGCTTATTTTGGTCCACTGCTCTAACTAATTCATCCAGTCACCACCGGCCACCCTCACTAAGGTCGCTGGTTCATTGGACAAGAGAAAGTCCCACGCTTCACCCTTCGGTACACAGTCTCCACGGCATCACATGCTCTTCAAAAACAGAGGTTCAGTTGACAGTGATATTGTCTACTAAACCAAAGGACTAGGAACGATCCCCGCACAGGACAAAGATTTATATAATAGAAACTGTTGTGTGAGTTTTAGGTACAATATATAGGTACGTTTTTATTTTAAAATAATATATGTATATATATTAAAATATAAACTTGCTTATATACTTAAGATAAGGTATCTTATACCCACAGTACAAGCTTTGCCTAGTTTGGTACCAGATGGCGCTTAATGAATGTAGGAAATTTACTTATTAATTATTATAATGTCGGCGGTGGCCGAGGGGTTTTTTCACTTCACGTCCCAAGTGGCGGAGGTTCGAACCCCGAGTCGGCGTGTACCAATGAGTCTTTTCTTAATTTCTCTAGTACACTGATTAATTTATGGCACTGGCTTTTCGGTGAAAGAAAACATCGTGAGGAAACCTGCATACGTCAAAAAACAAAAATAACGATGTGAAGTCCACAATCTCCACTGGGCCCGCGTGTGGACCTATGGCCCAATCACCCTCGCTTATGAGGGTAGGCCGTGCCCCAGCAGTGGGGACGTATGAAGGCTGGCAAGTAATTATCATAATTATTATTGAAGTATCAGTTAAATATGATTTATTAAAATACGCTCCCAAATAGCACAGCCAATCATCCATGGTTCAAAAACTAGTGTAACATTATAAAAAATTCCCATCATTTTTTTATTTTTAATGGTAATAAGTTGCATAGCTCACTTAAAAACTTAAATTCATTTTTGAGGCCCCGTTTAACGATGCCCCAGACAAATTTCAACAAATATCCCTAAATTAAATGGAGTATTGCCCTTAAAAATTAGTAGGCTTTGCTCGTTTTTTTTAAGAACGCCATCTATTGTCAAGTAGGTTTAGTATTGCTGCGTCGGTAAAATAATAGTATTACTACTCGCTTATAGAAGAGTCATATTTTTGAGTTTCTTATTGTCTGAAAACCCGGATAAAACGACGTTTTCTAAAAATGAAACCTAGCTAGATCGATATATCGCCCCCGAAAGCCTGCTAAATTTTATAAAAATCGCTAGAGCCGTTTCCGAGATTTAGATTATATACATAAATACAAGAATTGCTCGTTTAAAGGTATTAGCAGGTGTTTACTTTCACGAGCCACCATTTTATTTTATTTATTGGGATCGATGCAAACTTACATAACGGACGAACAGACAAACATGACTCATGACGAAATAATAAGGGTTTCGATTTTACCATTTATCTACGGAACCTCGGCACTCAATGCGGCAACCGCAACTTAAGTCACTGTTATCCCCTTGGTGAATAATCTACTTTTAATAACCTTTCATGTTAATACATGTCAATAAAGACAATACATACAGCAACAATAAGACTTAAAGCTGGCGTAATGACGTCATAAGGCCACGATGCGACTTATACCATATTTTTTTGCTATTTTTTTGTCTAAAAACCGTTTTTTTTTGCTTCACGGGTTTCCGAGATACCATGGTCTTGCTAGCTTGAGACTAAAGCTAGCGTAGCCACCATCGTATCTCCGAACCTATTGCATCTATCAACACATTTGTTTTGTTGGAAACCATATTCAAAGTTAAGCAACGTCGAGTTTGGTCAATACTTGGATGACCAAACTCAATTCCACTCGCACTTAGCCGGTTTTCTACACCCTAAGATATTGCCTAGAGTTGATTTAATTACATTGAAAATGTTACACTTTAACCATAGGTCGTCCTACTTCATGCAGTATGGCTACATTCTGCCACTCTCACTGTCGATCCCACCTCCTCTCTGTTACTATCCTGTTACCGCTCGTATAGAACACGCACACATTAGCGCTTATACTCGCGTCATTTCTTTTTGTAGTAACGATTACGCGATTTTTGCATGAATTGTCCAAGGTGTGCTTTAACACTAAATGCATCAATGACAAGCAACTATACTATAACAGAAAAGATAAGTATGGCCTTTATACTTCCTGTGTTTACAAAAAGTACGGAAACAACATATTGCCCTCATAAAGTATGCAAAATTCATGAATACTTGTATTTAAGATCTAAATGACCACATTTCTGACGGGCACTGGGTGCAGAGGGCATAAAATGGCCAGGTTAACCTTTGTTTAGTTTCCTCTCGCTCCAATTTTGGCAAAAGACCTCAGTAAAATTGAAAATATGACATTATAAAATAAATGGTATGTTCCGCATTGTCATCTTGTATTTTACCCCATTTAAATTTCTTTACCTAAAAATTTGGGTTACTCGCTTCGATAAAGTAGGTTTTAAAATTAAAGCTTCTTTAGGCGTGACGAAAGTAAAACTTTAAATTCGAGTTCAACCAGTGTTTGAATTTTTTTAATTCAATGATTCTGACGCAAAAAGCAACTTACTTACTTGCCCAGTAAGAAAAAAAAACAACCGTGAGAGATATACAAACGCAAAAAATAAATCATAGAGAGTGTACCCAGAAAAACAAGCTCATAGTAAAATTGCTAATTTACTTAAGTATTAAACCACCACTGGTAAACAGTCAAAATTATTTCTAGTTCTGGCTACGGCGAGTGATGCCCAAGGTGTTATAAGCGTCCATAGTCTACGCTGACTGCTTACCACTAAGCAGACCGTAAGCTTGTTCGCCACCTTAGTGGTATACAAAAAAGTTTTTATTTCCTGTTAGGTACTGTTCTATGACAAGCTTTTTGGGCGTGAAAATTTACGACGATATGTGTCGACACTTGCTTATTATTCGCAACTCATCTGCTATGATTAATCTTCGATGTATATTTTTTCACAGGTCAACCGCGTTTATGTAAGCCCTTAGTAGAACAAACCTGTTGTAATATATATCCTACCAAGTATCCTTAATAACGTTGTGATCGCAAATTGTCCGTCGCAAGTGGAGTCCGCCCACGCCACGTGCTTGTTTACACATCGCGCACCGTGCAAATAATATAAAAGTTTTAAAAGCAACTAGGTGCATAGGTGTGAAAAGACTAACTTAAGACCTTATGATATCCTATCGATGAGTACTTATCTTCATAAATTAGCTTTAATAAAAACCGATTAAATTGAATCAGTAAATTTCTTTGTATATTTTAAGTACTCTCATATGAAACTTAATTATAATTTGTAAACTATTGAAATAAAAATTATATTGTAATATTTTAGCGTTTTAATAAAAGAAATTATTTATTTGTAAAAGTTTATATATTGTATAATTTGGTTGAACTGGCAAAATATATAAATATTGTAATGAAGTACTCAACATTACCTTGATATTTTATTTTGTATTGTATACCATTCCGAAATATATCTGAATAGATACGTTTTATTTCCAAAGCTTTTCAGGATTTTAACTGCATAGTCTTAAAATGGTGCAAAGGGTCTTAAAATAGGTATAGTCTTGTATACAAGCCTACACGCTCATACCCATTAGGTCCGGTGTGATAATTTTATCGAAACAGACGTTTGAAAGCGACGTTTTAGTTTCAGACGTCTGAAAGCGTCTGGCGAAGTTTCGCACCACGGAAAGCGTATGGCAGTAATAAGCGATGGTTTATATTAATATGATATAAAATAATAGTAAATAATACTATTGTTTTATAAGTCTTACTAGACTAGACGTCCACAGTTTAAACATAAAATAACACATATTTTTGAAAACCGATATTGTGTACCTTTTTCTAGAAATGGGTACAGCTTAATTTAAATATATAAGATACGTTTTAATTACCAGTTACAAAGAAAACGATTTTTAGGTATTTAAAATATTGTCGCGTCACACACTTCATAAGAATGTGTTAATCTAAATAAACGAACCGTTTTGTATGTATATATGCAATGTTTCCATTGTTCGTTGTTTACCAACACATATTTAATGACAGTTTTGTTCTGCACTAACGTTATAATAAATTGTGATATATTGTAGGGGTGTGCCAAGATTTTTTAACACGTACACCTTTACTACCTGTTATCTGTAAAACTACCCCACTTTCAAGCTGGCAAGTAGACAGACAATCAATCGAATTACAGGCCAATCGCTATTACCTCTCTCCTCTTCAAGGTGATGGAGCGTGTGATCAACACACAGCTTCTAAGCAACTTAGAAAATCACAGACTGGTCAGTGACCCTCAATATGGCTTTTGCCACGGTCGCTCAACTGGTGACCTTCTAGTGTATCTAACACACCGATGGGCACTAGCCATTGGGAGTCAGGGGAAGGTATTGGCATGTAGACTGGACATAGCGAAGGCGTTTGATCGGGTCTGGAACCGGGGTCTTCTACCGAACTTGCCATCTTACGGTTAATGCCCGAAGGTTTGTGCAAATGGGTGGCTAGCTTTTTGTCCGGCAAACGCATACGAGCCGTAGTTGACGGTAGTTGCTCTGATAGCGTGGACATTAATGCTGGTGTTTAACAATTCTGTTTATCTTGTAAAGTTTGGATCGAAAAAAACGGTCCCGGGCCATAGAATAAGGAATAGTACTCTGTTGGAAGGGCCATCAGAATCTCTAACTAATATATAGGTATTCAATTACAAAACTTACGCAATGAGTCACGGTGAAACTAAATTAACCCAAATAATGGGCCACAAGTCGCAGGCGGAAAAAAAACGCGCTAATCAAGCGTATAGCGTGTGGGACGCAACGCAAAAACGTGCGTGTGTCGCCCACACGGCGGGCAGTACCAAGCAGTGCTATGATTTTTAGAATTGTTTAGTATTAATGGTGTTGTACCACAGTGTCAACAACATCAGTACCTTTATTTTTAATATAAAAAAAAATCAAGGTTCCCATTCGGATGTTTGTATTGATTTTTTTATGTATGTTCGGCTGTAACTCCGTCATATACAGACGGATTTTCAATTTTTTTTTTTTTATTTAAAAGAGTATACTTCCGAGATGATAGTATCCGAGTATACTTAAATACAGCTAATTTACCTTATCCGATTAACACCCTACTGCAAGCCAGGGGCACAGGCCTCTCCTTATAGAAGGAAACTAAGGACATAAGAATAAATAATATTATACAGAATCCTTATCCTTGGCCTAACGATTGCTGTTATATATACCAACACAGCCAGGACCGACGGCTTAACGTGCCCTCTGAAGCATGAAGAAGCTGATAAAATGGTCACCCATCTAGAAACTAACCACGCCCGACTTTGCTTTACTTCGCGATCATTTCCAATAGATTATCAAAACATAAGTTATTAGATACTCTTACAGTTAAATAATTAATCAATATCACCAACTTGCTACAATAAACACAATAAGATACATAATAGGTAATATTTGGTTGAACTTCCTAACCGCAACAACGTAGGAACCTTAAGTAACTAGAAAATGTTGGCTACTTTTTGAATAAACAAATCCAAATAAGTTGAATTGTATTTCTTTTTTTCTACGACCGCGCGAACGAAACTGTCTGTCGTCGTCGTGGCCAGTCCTAATTAAGCTACACTTATTTATTGTACAGCCTAATAAATTATTTACGTATAAGGTTCTGAGTAAACTGTTTGCACTCATTATCTTCACCAAAAATGGACGATATATTGATTTTTTGAAGGCTTTTAAAAATACTAATGCGATTTTGTTTCAATAAAAGACTGGAAATCATCAACATGCTACCTTTCAGATATGCATGTTTTCAGCCGGATTTTTTCGGAAGTGCCTGGCAGCCGAAGTGGCATAGGTGCGCGGCTGGGGTTACCAGATCTGAAAATGAGTTTCCCTGATAAAAATCTCTGAATTTCAATAATTTTCTTTTTGAGGCTATAGGTAATTTTATCCAGTCTCTAGAAGCTCTTTATCTGTTCCGTTTGTTTAACATCATGCGAAGACGTACATAAAATTTGTTATAAAAGACCAGCAGTTGCTGCAAGCAATATCTGCCAGTAAGAACTACGAGCTGAACCTGATAAATATAACAATTTACCTGTCGAGGTTTGATTCTTTTATTATATTTTTTTATGACCAAACGGTTTAATAAATATTTTTATTTTGATTTATTATACTTTCTATTTATATTTTCCTGATAGCGAGTTAAATTCCTTTTATCTGGTCACCCTATGCGCGGCGAGACGGGGGGCGAACGAACCCGACGAACCTAGATCGTCATATGGCCAGCTAGTCAATCATTTTATCCCGGCTTGTGAATTTCGATGTGGTCGGATTTATCACAAGCAATAACTGGCTGTATATATAGAATTAATGTTTCGGCAGTGCTATACTAACTAAACCTACGGTGTCTGTCTGCCTGTCTCACTTCTAACTTTTATTCAGTGAGAGAAAGACAGAATATGGCAGATTTATTATCAGTAAAAAGTACAAGAAAGATGTTTTTTTTTCTTATTCATAAAAACGGTAAAAAAAGCAAGATTCAAACTTAAGACGATAGTGTAAGGGCTATAGTTAAACAACAAATAATAAAGACGTCAGGTGCGAGTCGAGCTCTTGCATTCTGGTACGGAAGTAGAACTTTCGCTTGACCGGAACTAGAGTCAAAAAAGGGAAAATGAGTAATGCTAATAATATGGATGTCTATCTGCATCTCTTGATAATAATCCTAAGTGATGTTTATACAAACGATACGTTATTTAATGCAAATAAGTGCATTAAGATTTCTTTTACTACTAAAAAGGTAAAAACTTTATACAACAGTAGAATTAATGTCCATCTTGAAAAGGAAAGAAGTCATTAGAAAACTCGAATCGTTTTTAAAACCAAACTTATTTCACACTTGGGTAAATATTTTTTTAAAAAATAAAAAAAACAATTTAACTGCGAAGAAAACCGGTAAACGTAGAATAAGATAGGTAAATTATATCTTTTAGAGCTACGCTATGTCCGTCCGTCCGTCTGTCTGTCTCTCTGTCCATGTACCATTAGTACTAGAAAACTGTAACTTGGCATGGATATATATATATATATATATATATGTTAATTAGCCCGACAAAGTGGTAAAATAAAATTTAAAAAAATATTTATTAGGGTATGTTTTTTTAATTATTAATATACACACCGGCACAATTAGCGGAACAGAAAAAAAAGTGAGACTATGAGATAATAACGCATATATTTGACGAAAATGTAATTAGACACAAAATAACAAATTGATTAACATCTTTTAACAACGACTTTGAAAGGTCTTCGTTATTTTTTATTGAAAAATAAAGAAATTTGAAATAAGTGAAATTTTTAGATGATTATGAACCATCACAAAAAATAAAAAAAAGTAAGTAAATGATTTAACAATAAAATTAAAGCAAAATTAATAACGAGTGTTTCCCCGTCTTGCTCTGATTACAGTTTCCAATCGTCTGGGCATGCTACAGATTATGTTAGCGATGACTTCTTGAGGCAACCGCTCCCACTCCTCAAGTAATGCGTTTCCAAGTTCATTCAGATTGTTGGGGGGTGGCATTCTGGATTTAACCCTTCTTTTTAGCAAGTCCCAGACATGCTCTATCGGATTCATATCGGGGGAATTTGCTGGCCACTGCATCACCGGTATACCTACGTGGCTCAGATATGAATAAATTAAAAACAATACGTTCGAATTAGGGCGCGGCTGTACAGGGTAAAAAGTTGCTCTATCGTAAAAACAGTAACACATACGCATATATAAACGTCAAGCTTCAATCTTGCACTGATCATAGTGTGTGTGAAAAAAACCGGCCAAGTGTGAGACGGGCCCGGGTCATTTACCATCTTAATCAACGTTACAGCGCCATCTAGCTATTAGTAAGCAAAAAAGTAACATATTTGTTTGTTGGAAGCGATATTCAGTTAAGCAACATCGGGCTTGGTCAGTAATTGGATGGGTGACCGCTTAACAGCACATTTATAGTTTAAGTGGGTATTTATAAATTACGTAAATGGTGGTAGGTACGAAACCCTGAGTGCGCGAGACCAACTCGCACTTGGCCCGTTTTTTCTCTTAATTTTGAGAATGGAGTGTACTTAGGAATCTACCTATATTTAAGCCCTCAAATCGTATCTTTAAAGGGAGAAGAAGAGGGTGTGTAGATTTTTGCCTAATTGAAATCAGCCATTACACTATGCATGATATAAAATACAACGTTTCTAGGCCAGGCTATATAGGTACTTTGATGTAATTCCCAACAGTCTTTCAAGGTCTAAGTCTTAAAGTGGCACTAAAAATAAGTATTAATCTCCCGTTAATTAATTGTTCTTCTTAAGTGTTTTTCAAACACGATACCTACTATATAAGATAAATTACCATAGAAAGATTGTGAAACCGGTCGAGTGCGTATCGGGCTCGTGCACCGAGTGTAACTTAAGAAGACAAACAAAAACAAAAAGTGTGCTGCTAATCCAATGACTGAACAAGCCCGACGTTGCTTTACTTTAAATATAGTTTCCAACAAACAAAATGTGTTACTGTTTCTCATAATAATCACCAGATGGCGCTGATAAAGTCATTTAAGACGTCCGATGGCCCGTTTTTATTATTTGAAGTTTGTAGTTTGTATGTATAGCTGTTTTTACGATAGAGCAAATACAACGAAAATGTGTTTTCTTGAATCCACTTAAATTTTTGTTTCTTTATACTTTTTTTTTTGTTGCTGCGTTGGCACCCTCTGGTTACGGAACTCTAAAAACTATAACCTGAAATGATTAGGCATGAAATGCTAATTGGTAGTTTAGGTAAGATATATAACAGTTAAGCATCACACATAAAAGGCGTGTGTGATGAAAACAAAAACCTATTAACGAACATCGATACAAACCCTGTGTTCATTCCATTCAAAAACCTATAATCATTTAAAAGCACATAAAACTAAACCGCAACACTGGGTTCCGTGTGCGGTGCACTGGTGCAAGGGTCAAAGATGGCGGCGCGTGCGCATAATTTCTCATTGCAACTGATTGTGTACGTCCATTTAATTGAAAACGTCGACATTTCTGCATTCCGACGTTAAACAACATGGGAATTGGCTTCAGTCTCTCTTGTGAAGTGGAAAGAACCTGTCTGTGATGAATTGCGGAAGATCAGTAGTCAAATGAGTATGGCTATTATGTATAATTAATATACACATAAGTATTCACGTGTAAAGTCTTGTAGATACGTAGTTATGTAAGCAGTTTGGATATATAGACGTAACTTACCTGTTATAGAGTAGATGAGTGAACACTGAAGAGGTTGCTATCTCGCATGTGGATATTTAGTGGAAGTAGAATACTAGCAACCATTTTCGCCAAGTAAATACTTCTTCGCTGAGTGAGACGTCATATTTCGATTATTTGAACTTAAAACAAACTTTTATTTTAGCAAACTTAATCCGACTTCAAATCCTTTGAAAAGTTTTAATTAGCCCCTTATATAAATAACACAACATTTTTTATTCGCCTTGATGTCGATTGCCAAAAATTAGGACAAGTAAAGATAATAAATAATAAATAAATAAGTTATAATTTCGTTTAGGTTTAGGAGTTTAGGAGTACGTACAATTTTCAATTTAAAGCTTTAATTTTTAGCAACTTTAAATATTTTTTTTTAAAAAAATTTTCAAATCAATTGGTGACACAGAGATTTTTGGACTCAGTGAATCTAAAAATGCTTGGTCGATGGTCTGCCCAAACACAAATCAGCCAAGTATTCCAGAGTCACAAAGACAATGGGACGAGCCGCTATGTAGACTAGTACGGAATAATCTTGTTGAAACGGCATCTAGTTCTGCAGAGCGAGCTCGTCTTCTTGCTTTGGCTGAGTGGGAATCTGGGCTTTGGTTAGGAGCTTTGCCCTCTCATTTTACGGGGATTTAATGGATGCAAAAACATTCCGAATAGCTGCCGGTGTTGTAATTTAGTGGATAGCCTAGGTCATCATGGGCTGTCTTGCAGAAAAACTGCTAGCAGATTTCCGTGTTACTTTCTCCTGAACGATATTATTCGTAGGGCACTTGCCAGTGTCAGTGTACCGTCCATTTTAGAACCAATTGGACTGGCGCGTGACGATGGTAAGAGGCCAGATGGCCTAACTTTTATACCTTGGAAGATGGGACGCCCTTTGGTGTGGGATGCAACTTGCATTGATACCTTGGCCACGTCTCATCTTCCAACTACCTCAAGAAAAGCTGGTTCAGGAGCTGACGCTGCGAAACATATTAAGCGTAGAAAATATGCAGCCCTTGGTAACGGCTAAATTTTTGAAGCTTTTTTAGTGGAGACCTTGGGGACCGAGCGCCCATCGTTTTTATAAGGAAATAACCAAGCGAATGATCTCCACTTCAAAAAATCAGAAATCTGGTTTATATTTTGGACAACAAATAAGCGTTGCCATACAACGTTGCAACGCTGCCAGTCTTCTGGCCACTTTATCACCTGGCAGCAACATCCAAGGCTTTTGTTAATAGTTTAGTTATTTAGTAATAATAGATATGTTTGGACATTACACACAGCGCCGTCTGGCCCCAAAGTAAGCAAAGCTTGTGTTATGGATACCAGACAACGGATACATATACATAAATATTTTTTTTGTAAATACATACATATTATACATAAATACACACAGACTCGAGACGAACACAAATGTTTATATTAAAAAAAATCTGTTGGCATCCGACATTAAGACAAACAATATAGCTAATATATAGCTTAATGTTCTGTCAGTTTGTATACTTTAGGGCATTAAGAATAGGTACAATCACAGGAGCGCAGCCCCCAGTGCGTTGCATCGCCTTTTGGCATATATTTCGGAGCTCCTCCAGGCTTAGTACGCTTAGCCATCATCTGTCCTGGCTCTGTTATATTATGACATCAGTCGTTTTAAGCCAAGTCAGCGGAAAAACTCTAGCATACAGTCGAGAGGCTACTAGTTTGATAAAACGTCGGGCAATACGCACTCGGCCATTGCGCTATGGACCCAAGCCTCCCTCTCCATGGAGAGACATGTGCCCCTACAGTGGGGCGTACAACAACGAATCATGCGAGGCGATTTAGCATAGGTACAAGAAGGCAGTCTAATCGCTTGCATGCAAACGATTTCTCTCTTTTTTGTACATCCTTTTCAAATCTACAATCTCCCCATGAAATACGTGTTTAAAACAATAAAGATGATGATGAAGAAACTAAATAGCTAATTTTATATAACATTAGGTAGCCTATATCAATATGGAAATTTTATACTATCATATTGTGGAAGTTTAATGTTAATCAGATCAGTGATTTTGTGTAAAAAGGGAATTAACAAAAAAATCACAAGGTTTCCTATTACAACTGAGAAGTGACGGTTCCATTAAGGTATTTCAGTTCAAAACTAACAATATTAATAATAATCAAAGAAACGTTTGAGTTAACTCATGTTGATTAGCTGTCAGTGACACGGTTTCAGATTGAAACAGATCCTTCTGTTCAGCAAGGACCGTCGCAATTGACCCTGGTGTTTGTCACAATAAAATTGCTTACGCCATTCAACCAAAGAATACAAAGGTAGGTACTACTTTATAGTCCAGTGACCTTGTCACCTGATATGGGAGGTACCTTGCGTCAAATCTCTTCTTGATTTTTACTTGTTTATGGTGTTGGTTCAATAAATAATTCAAGTGTGTGACCGACCGCAAAAATTTCGGCTTCTTTTAAGATTTTGGCGATTTTTACCCTAAAGGACTAGTTTTTGATAGTACCTACTCAAGACGTTTTTATATGACACTATAGAATTGTCTCTGTAGACTCAATAGTTTCCGAGATAAAGCCTTTCAAAATTTATCATTTTACGATTTGTAAATTTTAGCACGCATTTTTTCACGTGTTTTAATATTGCCGACCCTTAAAATCCTACTTACTGATTGAAATAACCATATACTGTCAGTCACTAGGGAGGAAGTTCTTTTAAAAATGGCACTGTGCGTGACAGATAATTTAGGTTTTAAAATTGTCAATTCAAGATCCTAACCAGCCTCATATTCGTCCCTACGTTAGTACACGCCGGCCGCGAACCTCTGTCCTTCAGGGTACAAGGCATACACTTGTTTGTTGAACCACTTGTCTACCAATGACTTTTTTATTCAAGCTACTAGCATAACTAATTAACTTTTAGACTGGCGAACTCTGTCTGACTGAGAACCTACGCATGGATATTCAACTTTTTTCTACTTTTTCATGGAGTCAATTTTATTTTATTCATTTGAAGTTGGTATTTACTGACAAGATTCAGTAAAATAAGGTAACTTTATTTATGCAACTTAATCGCATTTAGTACTTAGTTGAAAAATAAATAATTCAATAGTGCACCGTATCGGTACCGACGATGATAGACGAAGAATGTACCGACCGCAAAACATCATAAAGCTAAATTCTGTTTCAAAACCAAAAATATTCTTTTAGGTATTTAAAAGATCGTTAATTCAAAGTTTAAAGACCGAAAGGTTCATTTTTGTTTCTTCTACCTTTCTGACATCTTTTCTAGGTGAGCGTTGTTAGAAATAACCATAGACTTCGAGTTCTGTAATCTATGGACTGCGCAATAGCCTCACAAAATTTACCACAGTTTAGAAAGAGACAATGCGATAGTTCGGGAAGATCTTGCATACTATACAGTCGCTTTGTCTCTTTCACTCACATCAGCCATATTTATTTACTTCACAAATGGCTAAGAAATGCGCTGCCAGTTATCTATGTATATGGAATTAATACTTTTTAAAGAAGTTACGTTTCTTTTTATATTCTATTTACGCACTGCTAGCCACCTAATGTGTTTATCCTCACACCTTAGTAATTAAATGGTCACGTACAGCGTAGTTTCAGGGCAGTTGTGGAATAAACTTGATATTTCCCTTGAACAGCACGCTGGTCCCGGAAGAGTTGCTTATGCTATGCCCTGGACATTGTCAAGCTATTTGCCACTTGACTATCAGAGTTATTAAGTCAATTGTAAAGCCTCTTACTTGGCTTAGCAACTGGTTATTAACCGCTGTCACAATACAACAGCCAAGGAAAGCAAGGGGGTTCAGGGAAAAAAATGCAGTTGACGTTGTTTAACTTCGCATATCGTTACCAGTAGACTAAAGCAAATGAGCAGCGGCCTTTTGACACCAACGAAATATCAACAAGGTTCTATAGCAAAAAGGTAAAGAAGAAAATACTGTTTTTGATGCAAACTGTACCACAAAATTATGGCGATCGAATGTCGGTAGCTAGGTAGTGTTGCCGATAGCTGATAGCTTATCGATGCATAATGCACATTGCACTTTATTGTTGCATTTAATATTCTCGTAGGTACTGTGACCATTTTATATATATTCTTGTTATGTAAATATTGTTTAAGTAGGTAACATAGTTGTACATTCCAGCAAGCTGTACATATTGGCGAAGCGAGCCTAAGGTATTTTGTGGACCTTTGGGGGACAGATTTATTTTACCTAACTAATAAATTAAACTGAAAATAGGGTCTATCACGGATCTGTTTTACAATATTTTAATGACCTACTGAAAGGACCACACACAAAGGTACATTGGTTCCTGGACTCAATGAATTCGTCTTTATTTTTGAACCCGGAGAAATTAACTGATTTTTATTACAGCTTAAAAAACGTTTTCTACTTGCGTGTTGAGTAAACAATTAATATGAAAATAGCTTGGCAGTTGAAAGACATAGTAGATTGCTGCGCAGAGCGGAAAGTTACTTCTTGCTGCGCCAAAGTGTCAGTCTTGACACAAGTACAGCTAGAATTTACTCTGAGCAAGGTTCATAATCTCCTTTTCTTTTAACTACAGCGAGAAGAGTACATAAAAACCGGCCAAGTACGAGTCGGACTCGCGCACTAAGTGTTCTACGGAGTTCTCCTTTATCTATAACACTGCAAAAAACACGTTTGATGTATGGTAGCCCCCCTTAAATATTTGTTTTATTTTAAATTAATTATTTATATTTAAAGTGAATATATAACTCAATATTCTGAGAATATTTCAAGTGCCTACCTGTTGCAGTTATAAATATCGAGCAAAAACGAGCAAAAAAAACAAGTTAGTTGTAAGCCCCCATAAATATTTATTTTATTCTGTTTTTTAGTATTTGTTGTTATAGCGGCAGCAGAAATACATCATCTGTGAAAATTTTAACTGTCTATCACGATTCATGAGATACAGTCTGGTGACTAGTGGTGACAGACGAGCGGAGAGCGAAGTCTTAGTATTAGGGTCCCGTTTTGTACCCTTTGGATACCGAACCCTATAAAAAAAATTAATAATTATGAATTTTTCGTTCCGACCTAACAAGCACTGTGTCATGGACGTCATGGTACAAATGCATTAGTTGCTCATAAAAACCCCATCCATAAAATTCAATCTTAAAACAGAGTTAAGGTGAAACCGACCCAAAATTTTTTCATACAAATTCATTATTTTGCTACTCAATCCGTTTATCTTATATTGTTACTTACCGGTGTCGCCGAAAACAGATTCATCCATAAAATGCCAGGGAATTATTAAATAACTTATGGTTTTATTAAATTAATTAAATGTATGAATTCTTCAAAAACTCTGGTTACTTTAACATTTTAATAGCTTAACATTTGTAGTGAATACATAATTATAGATATTTAATGCAATGAAGTTTGTATAGAGGCAAAGCGGATCCACCACCTTATGTGGAATCATACAAACAAATATGTATCTACAAGATTAAAATTAAACTAAACAAAATCAGGGATGAATATTTCGCCATATTGGGACGCAGTACATTAGGCGCGGCCCATGCATGTGCATCTAATGCACCGACTAAATATATAATATGGACCATCTGTGCTCTATAATAAAGCGTAGTTGCGTAACGCGACACGCGGGTAGGGTTGTCGCTAACGGTATACTTTTATCCCAGACTCTATTAATATTCGAGATTTATAATATAGTCCACCAACTAATTTAATATTCTATGATTTATATTTTAATAGTAATATAGATTTTAACAATAGGCCTTACTTTGTAAAGCGGTTAAATTAACAAAGCACCAGCAACAATTATGCGAATGCGAAAAGAAATGACGATGGTGATGGTGATGATGAATTATTACTAAGCTGATGAAATATCCAGGTGTGTACCTTAATCAATTCTTAAGTTATAAAGCGATAAATAACAAACATACAAATCTTTCTTCTTTATAATATGAGTATGAAGTATGTCAAACATAAAATGTGTTTGACTGTTTACGCAGACTTATAATGGGTTTGTGTGTTGCACTCGCACGCGTTCGAGCCTCTCTGGTGCCGAAAGCTCAATGGCCGATGACGGATTCCTTTTATTTATAATTTTTTTTTTTTTTTTAATTCAGCTTTTTAATTCTACAGATCGATAATTAAAAATATCATATAAGTGCGCTTTGGCAGGCCTCAATTTCGCTTCATTTGTTAAGTTTGTCTTTAATACTGTGGCCAGTCCAGTTGCACATTAAACTATTTCGATTTTATACAGTTTTATAGAGATATTGCAAGACAAGATTTTTTTTAAATTTATCATAATTTCATGGGATTGGCAGCCCTGTTAATTACATCTGGGCGAGAGCGTAGGTCGCTTCCAAAAAGAGTGCATATTGCAAGATGCGCTCTCGTGACCGCTGCCATGTGTGTATGTGTGTGTGTGTGTGTGTGTATGTGTGTGTGTGTGTGTTGTATGTCGTATTTTTTATCGTGGTAGTTATTTTTAGTCCGACAAATATTGTGATGCACGATTATTTCCCCGGGGAAGCAGGGGAGAGTTAATCAACTAATTGGTCGACAAATCTTGAATAAAAAACTGGTCAATAGCATTACATGTCAATAGCAGGCATTTACTCAACAAGTTTTGTAAAATATGATAATTATTGCAGGTATCTAAAAAAATGGTAACAGATTCTGTCTATAACAAATAATTAGCTTTTGAACAAGGGTATAATAGGGTTTAGTTACTGCTTTATTACTGGCATTCCACCATTCGTGAGTTTTTTTTTTGTCTGACTATGTACTTTTGGGGCCTAACGCTCAAGAGCTCCCCGCGTGGGGAGCCTCGGCTTGGGTTGTCGCTCTTTGATCAGAATGAATTAAAAGATGACAGAATTATAATACTGTGGCTTACTGACGGACGGGTGGACATCACGATCAGCTAGAATGGTTCCGTTATTTCTATTTTGCTAGGGAACCGTAAAACTAAAGCAGAGCTGCGTTATAACTTTTTAAACCATCACATAGTGACTTCCTGACAAATAAATCAATAAAGAAGACAGACTAAAACCAACTTTATAATTTATACAGAAAGTTTCTATTTTCTAAATTCATACACAAATGTTAGTTATGACGCGGCGCCCAATAGTACTGCAAATGGCGGCCAAACATATGCACAGAAAAGGAAGTAATGTAAACTAAACATTAAAGTGCTCTAATAAAGTTTTATAGATATAAACATTCTGCTTTCAACGCCGACTGTACTTTTAACACGTGTGTACTCAATTATACGCACTGACAGAAGTCTTGCTTGGTTTTATAAATCAAATTCGAAAGAAGATTCTGTATTACGCTACGCTACGGTGACCACAAAAAAAAAAAAGGTAGTTTTTGAACCTGATTACACATTATCTGGTCTATATCATCTTATTCTGTAAATTCATAAGACCCATCCTTAGTCTGTCTGTATTTTCGATCTTAACTTGAGCTCTATAATGGACTTATTTTAGCATTTGTCACATGTTGTGTGGGGCATTAGTGTCGATATTGCCAGTACCAAATGCAAGTTTTGAGGTACCTAGTGATTTTTTGTGGAAATATTAACAGAAAACGAGACGAAGAAGACGATAACATAAGCGTAGAGCCACGACAGAGAACTTAAAATATATAATGTATATTTTAAAATATACCAAAATAGGATCGTGCCAAAACATATATTTAAATTCAAAATTGTCTTATTACAATCATACAAAAAATCCGATTCTGCGGTTTTTCGGTCGTTTTTTCGGGTTCAAAGTGTGTTCGCAGTAAGCTCCCAAGTCCAAATCGATTATGCACAGCATTACATATTTACCTGAGTTAGTCACGTTTGGGTAAACTTATACTTAACAAAATTTCGAACTTAAATCGCACTTATAACTTATTATGTACACTAGCGGCTAGAAGCTGGTGTGTGTATTTGTATAAAGTTTCACTGCACTATTTAAGGTAACTATCTAGATAATCCTGTCTTTTTTCAAAACAGATCACTGAGGGGTCATCTTAAATGTACTACTGCCAATAACACTTTAGTAACTTGTTTCAGTCATGTATCTACTACGCGGTTTAACAAAAAGTGCCTGAGCAGATTTTTTGATGTTAATAAACTTCGAAGCTTAAGTAAGTGTCGCTCTCATGTGTTTATTTTCGTTTCTTAGGTCTGGTATATTGTAATAATTATTGAGTATTTTATATGTCTCAATTAAGTCTCTTCGTTTCGGTAAGGCCAAGGCTTTTAAAATGGTCTTCAAATGAGTAGCTTTTTAAGCTTTGTAACACTTTAGTAGCCCTGCGTTGCATTCTTTCAAGGAGCTTAATGTAACTTAAAATATGGACTCCATGTCTGGAAAGCATAATCCAACAGGGGCTTTATGTAAATTTTAAAAAACCGAGATTTGTTAATCATATAAAATCTGGCCAAGTGTGAGTCTGACTCGCGCACCGAGGGTTCCGTGCAAAATTATGTTATGTGTATAGAGTTCTTCCATGATGAGATGAAGTCGCATAGGTTTATGCCTTAATTATCAGTTTTTGGATTTTTTCCTATATTTGTGATGTAACGCTTGCTTCTTGCCAAATTACATCATTCTAGGTTAACGGGAAGTACCTCATTAATTTTGATTTATTAGTAGAGGCGATTCGTCTGGCGCACTTCCCCCCAACCTCAACCCCAAGCTCACCAATTTTTCTGCTTTGTACGACTCGCGCTTGACCACTCTCAAAACATCGTTGGTTCTGGCGCACTACCCTCCAACCTCAACCCCTCGCCTAGTAGTAGAGGGGATTCGTTGGTTCTGGCACACTACCCTCCAACCCCAACCCCTCGCCTAAAAACTTTTCTGCCCCGCACGATTCGCGCTTGACCACTCTCAAAACCACCCCTGTGTCTGGGGTGTGGCGACTCGCGCTTGACCACTCTCAAAACCACCCCTGTATCTGGGGTGTGGCGACTCGCGCTTGACCACTCTCAAAACCACCCCCTGTGTCTGGGGTGTGGCGACTCGCGCTTGACCACTCTCAAAACCACCCCCTGTGTCTGGGGCTATGTCGACTCACGCTTGACCAAAACTACTGCGTGACGTCACACTGTGTATAACTTGTTTCTAGTTTTGTTATGTAATTATATCATTATCGTAATGGGTCTATCATGTTTTTCCCGTTCAAAATTAAGTTATTCTTATTTAATTACAATGATGTTGGTGGTGACATTCCAAAAACTAGTCCCCCGAGGGTGTATCTCAAGATTTTAGGGGTGTGTCCACTTACGCTTTACAAAAAATTAACCTGGAGACGTGTCGGTTCACGCTTGACATGACTTGACATGTTATACCTACAGAAAATCTTAAATTCAAGTCGGTCGAAGTTTAAAGGGGAAAAGCTGATAATAGTGTTAAAGATTTACAACTAGCATCGACGTCAACATGATGTGTCAAATATGTGATTTACAGGTTAACCAAAGATTCTATGCTCAGCACTTACGATCTAAGAAACACAAATAGAAATGTCTTATTCTTAATCATAATTTACTTTATGTGTCTGTTATATCACTTGTGAAGTATTTATAGCATCAATTGAAGAATCAATACTATTTTATTATTCATGCAGATTTTGATTAGGAAACAAAAGATTTAAAAAATTATTTTGAATTTTTAAATTTGTCTATTAGGAATTGGATAAAAATTGGTGAATTAGAAAATTATTCAGAACCTTTAAGTGATGACATTAAAAATAAAATGTGTAATGTCACATAGTGATTTAGAAAAAAAAGAAAATGGTAGACCTTTAAAAAAAAACAGTTCTTAGAAATGCATGTTAATAAGTTCAATCCCTTACGGGGATCTTCGTATATTCGTAAAAAAGAACGATCAACAATGTTTTAAGTGGACTATATCCTGCAAATACACATTCCGATAGTGTATCATCATACTTTAGCCATCAAAATAAACTAACGTTTAATAATATTCAGTTCCCAATCAAATTATCTGATATACCCAAGGTAGAAAAACAAAATGACATTAGCATTAATATGTTTGACTTAGAGTTTAACAAAGAAAAAAAAAACTTTACAAAATGTTCTAATTAATTACAAATTAACTTATTATTTTTAAACAATGGTTGAAATTGGTTTTAATTAATCACCAGAAGCATGACTGTGCTCAAATTTTTACTGAATAACTAGGAATTCATAAAAAAGAAAAATATTGGTTTAATAGGGAAACAAATAATGATGAAATCTATTTTGATAAATTTCAAAGAATATTAAAATTACATTTTATAATATATGCAGACTTTGTAGCTCATTTAAAACCCGTCGCCTATTGTATCCCTGATCCATCGAAGTCATATACGTAAACAATACATGAACATGTAGTTTGTTCTTATGGATACTATATAAAATGTTCATATGATGATAAACTGTCTATATACAGAACATACTCAGAGCCTAATTGTACAAAAATGTTTTGAAAAATGATATTAGCAATATACATAGGATAAATTGTTTTCAAAAATGTCCACTTTCTTTAACTAATGAAGAGAAGGATAAGACAATCGCAATTATGTTATATTAGGTGATGAAATCACAGTAGACTATGACTGGAATACTAGTAATTTTAGAGGTGTTAGTCACGAATTATTTAGTAGCACAAAGTATCGTGTTCCATTTTTCATTCCTATTCTATTTCACAATCTAAACAATTATGATGCTCATTTTATTGTTCATGCTTTGAATTTTAAAGATTGAGAAATAAAAATAATTCCGCAAAATAAGTAAAAATATATTTCATTCTCATATAAACCTAATATGTCGTATAGTTCATTTGCGGTTTTTAGATTATTTTTAATTTATGATCTACTAGAGTTTAGATATATAGATGTTATATAAAGACCAATTTGCAGAATTAAGAAATCAATTACAAACGAATTTTAATAAACTTATTAGGAAAGGTGTTTTTCTTCATGAATTTGTTAATTCTTATGAGTCCTTAAAAATTACATCTCTTCCAAATCAAGACGCTTTCTTTAACTCTTTAATACCAGTGTATCTAATTATAATAATAAACATGCTCAAAACGATGTCAGCCCAATTTAAATGTAAAAATATGTTGGAATATTCCAATCTATATTTAAGAACTTATGTAATGCTACTCACTGATATTTCTGATAACTTTAGAATTTTTTATATCTAATGTGATATAATTGTAATTATTTATTTTCTTCTTTTTACACTAAGCTGTACACCTATCTATAATATATTTTTGCCATGCAAAATGAGCTCTATTTTAAATTTAACCTGTAACCTTAAGTACCCTGAACATTTACATGATCTTAATTCAGATTTACCTTTATGCCTGAAAAACATTGTAAACGGTTATAGTAAAGATAAGAAATTAGTATCAAATTTTTATAATAAAACTAAAATATAATTTACTATAGAAATCTCAAACAATGTTTACAACTTACTATGAAGTAAATTAGGGTTCATAGAATTTTACAGTTTAAGCATAGTCCTTAGTTGAAATATATATATACATTTAAATACACAAGTAAGAACTACAGCTAAAAGTGACTGAAAATTTTTTTTTATAAATAATACATTCTTTGGTAAAACTATGGAAAATGTTAAAAACGTGAATTTGTGAAAAAAAAGATATTTATTTGGAGAATTATAAGTCGTGTCTATGTATCACAAATGTAAATATTTCACGTGCAGAATTCGAAGTGTGAAACACACTATATTACACAAAAAAATAAATAAACTTGTTGTAGACTTATATAAATACTTAACCATTGTTTTTTATCTTTATAATATCCAAGTTTCGTTTTATTAAAGTTTAATAATAAAGTAACTATAAATGTTATCACTAGGATA
Source organism: Apoda limacodes (assembly GCA_946406115.1). Taxonomy (NCBI): domain Eukaryota; kingdom Metazoa; phylum Arthropoda; class Insecta; order Lepidoptera; family Limacodidae; genus Apoda; species Apoda limacodes. The sequence continues at coordinate 20,778,408 of OX291559.1, forward strand.
GTCTGAAGTATCGAAAAAAAAAAGTGCATGGTATAATAATGAAAGTTATACATCAAAATTTTTATATTTCCAATATACAAAATCGTAACAAGTATTTCGAGAGTCCTACAGACTTCACAAAAATTAATAAAACTTGTTGTAGATTTATAATTGCTTGATGTAATTGCCGAATCTAAAGTTTTCAAGAAAATTGTGACAAAAAAGAGATTTATTTGGAGAACTATAAGTCGTGTCTATTAAACTTTAATAAAACGAAACTTGGATATTATAAAGATAAAAAACAATGGTTAAGTATTTATATAAGTCTACAACAAGTTTATTTTTTTTTTTGTGTAATATAGTGTGTTTCACACTTCGAATTCTGCACGTGAAATATTTACATTTGTGATACATAGACACGACTTATAGTTCTCCAGATAAATCTCTTTTTTGTCACAATTTTCTTGAAAACTTTAGATTCGGCAATTACATCAAGCAATTATAAATCTACAACAAGTTTTATTAATTTTTGTGAAGTCTGTAGGACTCTCGAAATACTTGTTACGATTTTGTATATTGGAAATATAAAAATTTTGATGTATAACTTTCATTATTATACCATGCACTTTTTTTTTTCGATACTTCAGACTATCCTAGTGATAACATTTATAGTTACTTTATTATTAAACTTTAATAAAACGAAACTTGGATATTATAAAGATAAAAAACAATGGTTAAGTATTTATATAAGTCTACAACAAGTTTATTTATTTTTTTGTGTAATATAGTGTGTTTCACACTTCGAATTCTGCACGTGAAATATTTACATTTGTGATACATAGACACGACTTATAATTCTCCAAATAAATATCTTTTTTTTCACAAATTCACGTTTTTAACATTTTCCATAGTTTTACCAAAGAATGTATTATTTATAAAAAAAATTTTTCAGTCACTTTTAGCTGTAGTTCTTACTTGTGTATTTAAATGTATATATATATTTCAACTAAGGACTATGCTTAAACTGTAAAATTCTATGAACCCTAATTTACTTCATAGTAAGTTGTAAACATTGTTTGAGATTTCTATAGTAAATTATATTTTAGTTTTATTATAAAAATTTGATACTAATTTCTTATCTTTACTATAACCGTTTACAATGTTTTTCAGGCATAAAGGTAAATCTGAATTAAGATCATGTAAATGTTCAGGGTACTTAAGGTTACAGGTTAAATTTAAAATAGAGCTCATTTTGCATGGCAAAAATATATTATAGATAGGTGTACAGCTTAGTGTAAAAAGAAGAAAATAAATAATTACAATTATATCACATTAGATATAAAAAATTCTAAAGTTATCAGAAATATCAGTGAGTAGCATTACATAAGTTCTTAAATATAGATTGGAATATTCCAACATATTTTTACATTTAAATTGGGCTGACATCGTTTTGAGCATGTTTATTATTATAATTAGATACACTGGTATTAAAGAGTTAAAGAAAGCGTCTTGATTTGGAAGAGATGTAATTTTTAAGGACTCATAAGAATTAACAAATTCATGAAGAAAAACACCTTTCCTAATAAGTTTATTAAAATTCGTTTGTAATTGATTTCTTAATTCTGCAAATTGGTCTTTATATAACATCTATATATCTAAACTCTAGTAGATCATAAATTAAAAATAATCTAAAAACCGCAAATGAACTATACGACATATTAGGTTTATATGAGAATGAAATATATTTTTACTTATTTTGCGGAATTATTTTTATTTCTCAATCTTTAAAATTCAAAGCATGAACAATAAAATGAGCATCATAATTGTTTAGATTGTGAAATAGAATAGGAATGAAAAATGGAACACGATACTTTGTGCTACTAAATAATTCGTGACTAACACCTCTAAAATTACTAGTATTCCAGTCATAGTCTACTGTGATTTCATCACCTAATATAACATAATTGCGATTGTCTTATCCTTCTCTTCATTAGTTAAAGAAAGTGGACATTTTTGAAAACAATTTATCCTATGTATATTGCTAATATCATTTTTCAAAACATTTTTGTACAATTAGGCTCTGAGTATGTTCTGTATATAGACAGTTTATCATCATATGAACATTTTATATAGTATCCATAAGAACAAACTACATGTTCATGTATTGTTTACGTATATGACTTCGATGGATCAGGGATACAATAGGCGACGGGTTTTAAATGAGCTACAAAGTCTGCATATATTATAAAATGTAATTTTAATATTCTTTGAAATTTATCAAAATAGATTTCATCATTATTTGTTTCCCTATTAAACCAATATTTTTCTTTTTTATGAATTCCTAGTTATTCAGTAAAAATTTGAGCACAGTCATGCTTCTGGTGATTAATTAAAACCAATTTCAACCATTGTTTAAAAATAATAAGTTAATTTGTAATTAATTAGAACATTTTGTAAAGTTTTTTTTTTCTTTGTTAAACTCTAAGTCAAACATATTAATGCTAATGTCATTTTGTTTTTCTACCTTGGGTATATCAGATAATTTGATTGGGAACTGAATATTATTAAACGTTAGTTTATTTTGATGGCTAAAGTATGATGATACACTATCGGAATGTGTATTTGCAGGATATAGTCCACTTAAAACATTGTTGATCGTTCTTTTTTACGAATATACGAAGATCCCCGTAAGGGATTGAACTTATTAACATGCATTTCTAAGAACTGTTTTTTTTTAAAGGTCTACCATTTTCTTTTTTTTCTAAATCACTATGTGACATTACACATTTTATTTTTAATGTCATCACTTAAAGGTTCTGAATAATTTTCTAATTCACCAATTTTTATCCAATTCCTAATAGACAAATTTAAAAATTCAAAATAATTTTTTAAATCTTTTGTTTCCTAATCAAAATCTGCATGAATAATAAAATAGTATTGATTCTTCAATTGATGCTATAAATACTTCACAAGTGATATAACAGACACATAAAGTAAATTATGATTAAGAATAAGACATTTCTATTTGTGTTTCTTAGATCGTAAGTGCTGAGCATAGAATCTTTGGTTAACCTGTAAATCACATATTTGACACATCATGTTGACGTCGATGCTAGTTGTAAATCTTTAACACTATTATCAGCTTTTCCCCTTTAAACTTCGACCGACTTGAATTTAAGATTTTCTGTAGGTATAACATGTCAAGTCATGTCAAGCGTGAACCGACACGTCTCCAGGTTAATTTTTTGTAAAGCGTAAGTGGACACACCCCTAAAATCTTGAGATACACCCTCGGGGGACTAGTTTTTGGAATGTCACCACCAACATCATTGTAATTAAATAAGAATAACTTAATTTTGAACGGGAAAAACATGATAGACCCATTACGATAATGATATAATTACATAACAAAACTAGAAACAAGTTATACACAGTGTGACGTCACGCAGTAGTTTTGGTCAAGCGTGAGTCGACATAGCCCCAGACACAGGGGGTGGTTTTGAGAGTGGTCAAGCGCGAGTCGCCACACCCCAGACACAGGGGGTGGTTTTGAGAGTGGTCAAGCGCGAGTCGCCACACCCCAGATACAGGGGTGGTTTTGAGAGTGGTCAAGCGCGAGTCGCCACACCCCAGACACAGGGGTGGTTTTGAGAGTGGTCAAGCGCGAATCGTGCGGGGCAGAAAAGTTTTTAGGCGAGGGGTTGGGGTTGGAGGGTAGTGTGCCAGAACCAACGAATCCCCTCTACTACTAGGCGAGGGGTTGAGGTTGGAGGGTAGTGCGCCAGAACCAACGATGTTTTGAGAGTGGTCAAGCGCGAGTCGTACAAAGCAGAAAAATTGGTAAGTTTTTTTTTAAGCGAGGGGTTGAGGTTGGGGGGAAGTGCGCCAGAACCGACGAATCCCCTCTACTTTTATTTGTGTCACAGTATGCGACAAAAATTACCGTATTTTGGTAATATTTTTTTAATGCACTGATTTAGAATCTTGATTTTATTTACAACTTTAAGTCATCGTAGACATTAATATTTGTTTTTATTTCAAATTGATTCCTCAACGCGTTTTTGAGTAAAATGTCTCGACAGACAGACTAACTTTTTTTGTTAATGTGCCCTAACTACAAATTAACGATTGCATTAATTTTGGATTTTTTCTGTGATGTAAGACCTTGCTTCTTGTCAAATATCATGATTCTAGGACAACGGGAAGATTTTGATTTATTTTTGAAAACATGTGACAAAAATGGCCGTATTAAGGGAATGTGGACCTTATTATTTGATATTACACAGGAGCAGTACAAGTTTTACTTTTCAAGTAATTTTGTCCATCATTTTAAACGTGCATTTTGTGGATCAACTATACGCAGACAACAATCAATGCCCTGCGCGTGCAATATAATAACGCGTTTATGATGATTTTGATGATGATTTATGGGTATATGAGTCGTCTTGTTTCAAATTCCTCTAAAACAACTTGATGAGATTCTTAGAAAATTAAAAAAAACTTTTGAAGAAGAAACGTCTAATCTTTGTTTTAAGGTTTTGATATTTGTCTATGGGTTCCAGCTTTACATACATTAAAAAAGAAAAAAAACACCACCAACATTAAGAAAATTCTGTATAAAATAGCTTTTAATTCTGAATATGGAAGGTTTTGAAACTTCAAAATAATTATAGGGCTATTTGCAAGTAATTGTTATGTAATAGCGGACTTTGAAACAAATCTCATTCGGATGGACAGTATTATGTAATAAAAGAACAGTCAGTTAACAAAAATAGGCGAATTTAAAATGTATTATATTAAAATCAAATTGCTTAATTAAACGCTTTTTAAATTTATTACAAGAAAAGCGTAATGAAACATTATTATTATTATAAATAAAAAAAATCAAACTAGAAGGTTAACATCATCAAAGCCGTCTTCACAAGGATCATTTGGCAATTCTGTCAAATCTTCCTCAAGCTCTACTTATTCATAAGACCTTCTACATTACTCTTATTTAAAATAAAAAGTACTCCGAGAACACTTCCCTCTCCATCTCCAAGAGCATTGGGATCCTTGGTATCGACATCTCCAGCGATGTTCAGTTCCGAGATCATTTACAAGATAAGGTGAAGCTGGCGTTCAAAAAACTTGGTGTACTCAACAGAGCGAAGCAGTACTTCACGTCGGGGCAAAGGTTGTTACTTTACAAGTCGCAAGTTCGGCCCCATATGGAGTACTGCTGCCATCTCTGGGCAGGTGCACCCGGATACCAGCTTGGCCCTTTTGACTCGGTTCAACGATGGGCTGTGAGAATTGTCGACGATTCCAAACTCACTTGCGGTATCGTGCCCTTAAGTCTGAGGAGAGACTTTGCCTCACTGTGTGTGTTCTACCGCTTGTACAATGGGTTGTGTTCTGAGGAATTGTTCGAAATGATGCCCTCGGCTACTTTCTACCATCGCGCCGCTCGCCATCGGCAGGGAATTAATTCTCACACTTTAGAACCTAAATGGTCGCGTACAGTGCGGTTTCAGAGTAACTTCCTCCCGCGAACGCTTAAGTTGTGGACTAGTCTTTTGCGTGCTTTACCAGGTTTACATTTTTTGATAAATTGTTGTAAATCTTCCATTTTATCCACATAAAAACAATAAAAAACCGTAACAATCTCCTTCGCATTTACCGAAATCCGCCATAGTAATTTGTATGTCACGTGACACAAATGGTGGTCGGCCATTGGCCGGAATTTTTATAGAGGACTTTGAAACGTACAAACTTAATTTTAGAGTACTTTGCACCTAACGATGTCTTTGAAATGTAATTTAAACAAACTTATAGCGGAGTTTGACACAAAACAAATACACAAATTTGTGCTACGCTTATAGAACTTTTGAATGTAATAACACGTTAAAATTTGAAGAAAAAGCGTTTTAGCGGTGTTTGAAACTATACGACTCATATGTGTTCTGTGGCCGCGGTACTGCAGCGCGTCAGGCATGTTTGCGGTCCCACACACTGGTGATTTTCATGCCATTTTAAGAAAAAGAATAGCTTCGATGCTAAGACGTGTTCTGGGCAGCACAAAAACGTAGTGATTATATTCTCTTTGGGCAGCACCAATAATATCCTAAGAGTAGTAGGTGGCAGGAAAGACCGTCCAATATTGAGGCGGGCAGCCCAGCTTCATATAATGTTATCTTTTGTACTGAATCCTTTAATTTTTTCTACTAATATAGTTTTTAGATTGTGTCTTGTTACCAACATTTAATATGGACCATGTACTCTGAATTTTTAAAAAAATTCTTTTCGTATAATAAAGGGAATGTAGTTTGTTTTCTTTTTAATAGTTCCAACAGCTTCCAATTGTGTTTTATTTATTGAATATATCTTCTAGGATAATTATTTACGATACGGAATACCGTAAATTTAGCATCATTTAGGTTTATTAGCCATTGCTGTATCGGTTTGTGTAAACTGACAAGGTCTTTTTGGATAATATTGTAAGTTTTCAGTGGATTGCTCATTACTTTTATGTGATAATTGCGACTGCACATGTAGTCTTAAGTCTGTTAAGAATATTCCAAATAGGATAGGGCCGAAAACCGAACCTTGTGGTATACCGCTATAGACATTGTGTGATCCGTACTCCGAATGTTCTGTATCCAGTTTGGAAGTTTAGAGACAACGGATATCAAAATGTTTTACTTTAGTGATTTTTCTTAGTATAGGGACTTGATCAAATGCTTTTTCGTTGTCTAAATGGATGACGTCGAATGGCTGCTGCAGGTCCCAGTTTCTAGTCCACTTTTCTAGGCATGACAGTATGTTTGTCACTGTCGATCTTCAAGGAATAATTCTATGCTATTTATCAGATTGTCCTGTACTAGAAATTTTCGGAGATCTTTTGATATATTTTTTCCCATAGTTTTGCATATTATGCTTGTAAGGTTAATAAGGCTAAAATTGGCTGCAAATCGTTTATTTCTTTTTTTTTGTAAATAGGTGTTTCTTCTGCTTCTTTCTAGTCTGGTGGCTTTGACCGCGAAGGTGCCACAATGTAAGCTAGTTGTGAGCTCACAGCTCTACTGAATCTCTTCCATAGACTAGCAGGCATGGGTCCCACTGTAAAGTCGTATTTGAAATACACACACCGCGGAATCACACCAGCGGTTGTCTATATTCCATGATATGCAAGTACAGTATGATGTCGCTTAGAAATAAGCTGACTCTTTGCACCACTTGCATCCGCTCCATACTAGCATACGCTAGTGTCGTCTATGCGTTGTCTTAACGCAACCTCCATAGACTCCAGGAAACTCCAAAACCGCTTCCTCAGAGCGGCCTCCGGAGCCTCCTGGTTCGTCCAGCATGCGGACCTACACAGGGACTTCGAGCTCCCCACGATTCCCCAATACTTTAAAGATTTTTGAGGCTCTGTGTAGGTATTTGCATAATTGCATAAAGAACATGGTGGTCAGTTTTCCAATGTGTGCAAGGTGCACAAGTTTCTCTCATTCCACATGATCAAGTTATTCCTTCCACTACTTAAGGGTTATTGCAATCCACAAACATACACAAGACATAAATTGGCATGCAGTAAATTGTAACTTTCCGATAGACCCCTTAAGCAGACATTTTCGGTTGGGTAAGTTAATATTTTCAACCATAAGCTTCGAATGCCGTGTCGCATAAAAACGCTTTTCCAAATACTCATCTAAAGTGTAAATAGCAGCACCTTGACCCACCACCATTATTCCTATCATGACGAAAAAAAAACTTTGCCCGTAACACAAACATCTTTTACTTTTTACTATCTTTGCCAATTGCCTTACCATCTAACTTGTCCCCATTCTTTACCACCTGAACTAAATCGTCTCCAGCAATGCACATATACATACAATGCTGACACCCACACCCACACACACTATCTGTATCGCATTGCGTGTCGTTTGTCTCATTAAAATAATATCGTATTGATTGAGAGCTCTAGATTTATTTCGTCGATCTGGATTGTGGCAAGACGTTTCGTCAGTCGTCTGGTACCTTCGCGACGAGTTCTGGGGGACAATTCATAACCTTATTCTCTCACTAACTGATTATCGACATCAGATCTCTATCATTTTACTGTTAGATGAAAATTATCTAGAATTCTTGTCTTCTTGAATATCTTTTGCAAAATTTAAGTAGTATACGTTTGTAATCGAGATAGTTATACCGAGTTGAATTAGGGGGCTGAAGGCTCGTACTCAATGAAACATGCTGGCCTATGAGCCGTCGCCATGTAAAGAGGTTACTGGCAATCAATGGCTAGCACTGGCCTGTCTGGCCTAAGTGAGCAATGGCAACACTTTAAAGGATTCGTGGTGAACCGTGGCTTGCTTGTTAACAGAATGGCCTGTGATTCAATCAGTATTGGCACGTTAGTTGTGGATACTTGTCTGTCTAGGAGCCTTAAGTAAGGAGGATGAAAATTACTAAGAGTCTCGTTGTAATAAAAAATGCTGAGTTTAGCGCAATGTTTTACAAGTAGTGTCCTCGGAACACTAGACAAGCTCCCCTTTGAAACAAAAACTGATATTTACTTGCCTATATTTTCACCCTTTTTTTATAACTGAGTTACTTAAAATAGACATCTAATTTAAGACTACATACAAATCGAAATAAATAAGGTTTAATAATACTAGCTTTTGCCCGCAGCTCCACCCGCGCTAAATTCGGTTATCGGCGTGCGATTTCTGCGGCAAATCTTCGAATATGGTTAAAAATATAGGATATAGTTGTAGCAATAGTTACGTTAAATCCGGTTATACATAGTATTCCTGTGTGAACTTTCCGGGATAAAAAGTAACCTGTGCCCTCTTCATCCCCTCAACAATCTCTGCGCCAAAAATGAGCTCAATGGTTGCTCCGTAGCGACGTAAACATTTGGATTTGGACAAGTTTGGATTAGATCTATACAATAACGACTATGTACAGTTCACAATAAAGTAAACTAAAAACTCGCTGCTAATATGTTACTCACTGCCTGCAAGGGACAGGGTACACAAGGTAAATAATATATTTCTTTTTTTTATTTAAATACTTTAATGCAAAAAGAAATGGACGACGATGGACTTACATTCAATGCTAAATGCATCATCTACCAGTCAATCAGACTAATGCGATAAAAACGATGCACTAGTATTTTTTCTATAATTCTCCGCTGATGGCAAGAGGTGCGATGGTTGAAAGTAGCCGTGGGCATCATTTCGAACGATTCCTTAAAACACATCCCATTATACAAGCGGTCCAACGTGTGTGTTTGGGGTCGTCGACGATTTTTACAGCCCGTAGCTGAACCGAGTCAAAATATATAAGTATTATTTGACAAAGGACTAACAAATCTTAACCACAAATTAATTATTCATTATCCATAGTAGTACTAAGGCTATCTTGATGATTATTTATATAAAATAATTCCTTATCGTATAATTACATGGATTTAATTTAATCTGTGTTAAGAATAATCGATTTTCTTTTTCTGACCGGAAACGCGCGCGTAAATAATGTCTTAGGTTCACATTATTGCGTTTTATCATAGCATTTATCTTTCAAACTGTTTATCTGACTGAGGTTTATTTTACAAAATGTATGTAGAGATTATTTTATTGATACATTTAGAACCTAATTTAATGTTGACTTTGACTTTTAAGAAGCAAAAGATGAGACGTTGTTAATTATAGGGAAGTCTACATACATGATACGGTTTAATCAATTAAGTAGACCAATTATTATCATACTTTATTAGCATGATTCGGTACTGAAATGTCGAAAACAAAAACCTTTTTTAACTAAAATCTAAAGGACAGAAAATCTTTTATTTTTGTTCTACTACGGCGGCAAATCCCGCCTCCGCCTAGTAGTGAATAGTCACCGGGAGCATCTGACCCTTTAAAAATCTAATAACTTCTTTCTTGAAGAACCCCATGTGACAGTACTTAGAAAAAACTTTGGCAGGTTCTTCTGAAACCGCATTGTTTTTTTTAGATAGTCACAATAACGTGTTAAGAACTTATTAAACTGCGGAAATCTAAGTAAAAGCGTACTTTGCTTAATTTCATATATTTTTTTCGATGCTTAGGTAGTTATTAAGTTATTTTCAAAACAAAAATATATCTACCAGTTATAAGAACCTATAAAGCAGCAAAAAGCAATCCTAACAAATAAATCTCACAAGTCCGTGCTAAGTCGAAAATCGTATATTTACGAGGCAAGACAGTCGCCGCGGCCCACGGGCCAACCAATGAAAATGTCAAAATTACTTAATCACAACGCAAACTGAGCAACCTTGCCCTCAGCGCCACACTAGATCGTATAGGGTTGTCGATAATTTTATAAAAAAACTGTAAACACACCTACAGCTACTAGCTGACTGAACCCTGCGGTTCCGGTTGAAATATTTGATAGGGATAAAGAGTGGGTATATTACCTATATGTTGTCTATCTGTATGCTAACTTCCATTTAATCTGTTTAACCATTTATGCATGATTGTGTTGCATATTTATCCAAAAATTCTAACATCTACACTAATATAGTATAGGATATAGTTTGGCACAACGTTAAATTACTGACAGAACTCATTGCTTTATTGCCAAAAAGAAACGCTAACTCGTAACGTTGAGTTCTATATCACGCAGAAACATATTTATTCTATCTTTTTAAGTGTGGATAAATTAATAAATACTTATAGTAAAATCAAGATTAAAATAATATTTTACTTTTTTTCTCAATAAAATATTATTATTTGTGCTGTACCACTTTGAATTGATTTCAGTAATTAATAAGTACCTACATGAACTATAAATTAATTGTGTTTACTCCTTATTTTTATTTCATTTAATTTTAGTGTGTTCAAGTGTTTGTTGATTTTCTCAAGTTTTGTTTTTATTAGTTAATTAGTTCTTACAGTAAGTATTGTCTTCATGTGGCAACCCTAGCGGTGTCAGTAGCTTAGCTGTCTAACAGGTGTGTCAAGTTTTCGTATAAAATACAATAGAAAAATAATCGAGATAGCTTGAACCTTCGGTTCATAAAGTGAAGGAGACTTTACACTTGAAAATAGCAAATTAAGAGTTGCTATAGAAATGTTTAACATGCTAAAAATGTCTACAGTTTCAGTACGTTTGCCATAACATGAGATCTATCTACCTGTTTTTCCAAAACATGTCTTGGTTTTTATGCTGTCCTTAGGTGTCCTTGCCCTTAAATTGAAAACATTGGAAAAACAACGCACAAATAAACCAAATCCTTCTTTGCAATTTTTTTTTCAATAATTAGTTAAATTAAATTGCATTATGTTACCTTAAATTTAGGCAATTAACGTGCTTAAATATTTAATGAGTTTAAACTAGAAGGCTTTGATTAGTACGAAGAAAAACTGTTCGGTTTTTAAACAAACTTTTGTACTAGTTTCTAATACTTCTACTACTTAATACTTTATATTATAATGAATATATAACGGATGACCCACAGATACTTATCCACTGACTCAATTTGGCATTATTAAATAAATGTTTCTTCACAAACTATTTAAAAATCATTAGTAATAAGATAAAAAAAAGTTAAATAGAATCGACTTTGGAAAAAAAATTGTTTCGCGAAAAGATATTTTTATATTATATCAAATAAAAAAAGGAGGTTTTTAAATGTAATGTGTAAAGGTACTCTAATATCAAAATAACCGAACATTATCACGTTCGTAAATCAAAGCATCTCTTCCCACGACTTCTGCAGATGTTGCGTTCGCAAAACGTTCAGCCAAAATGTCAGCCACACCCTAGGCTTCCCTCAGCATCTGACTAGACTGGATTTAGTTGATTTATACCAGCTACGCCATACGCCCTATACCCCTGAGTGTCTGCCTTAACTTCAATAGACCTGCCGCACCTTACGCGCTAGATTCCTCTAGCTAGATTTACATTCAATATACCAACACTTATTATATTCTATCTATAGTCGAGTAGCATGGGAAGTAGCCAGAAAAGGAGGCTCACGTCATGTTTCTTGGCGCGGGTCAAAGGATCTAGTACCGAGCAGTGTGTGAGCAGAGAGTGCAACATCGTGGCAGCGTGAGAAGCATAGTGTGGCATGGGGGTATAGCAGGTAACTTGGAAGTACGGGAAATTATATTCCAGATACACTTGATCAGAAGCAGTGCTACAGCGATGGGCTCTTCACCTGTGAAAAAAGACTAATGCGGATGGTGAAAACGGGTTGTTATATTTTTATATTTGTCAGTAAAAAATCGTTAACATATACCTACATACTTTGGGGAAAACAGGTAAAAGTAAGTACGCTAGATAGTATAACACGTATTCTGCAAAATTTCAATCTAACCTTTTACGGTTGGAGTGATATGATTTATAAATAACGCAATCTTTCGTCAGTATATTACCAGTAATCTTTACTACAAATGAGACGGTATAATTTCAAGGGTCTGCCGTCGCCGAAAGGTGTCACTCACGTAGAATATAATTAACATTTATTAACCTATTTGTCGGACCATTTTCTTCCTGACTCGCCCACTTCCGCATCCGGTTGTGAAGACATTTTTTATTTGATACAGTTATTATGGTTGACAGGTGACAACTAATATTATATAAATGAGGTAGGTAGGAGGAGGCAGCTCCACACTACACAGTTTTAGAAAAAGTTCTTCCATTAAAAAGGTAATTTTAATATAATACTGCAAATAATTAAACAAGAGTTTTTTTCTCGGGCTGGTTGGGGTTTTAACAACCACTATACCGCTTTTATACGCGTCACCGGTAATCGAGAAATCGATGTCTTATTATAAGCTACGGTGGAAACCGGACGGCAATAAATGGTCTTCACCTTCTTCATCTTATTAATGTATATGTGTATAAAAAAAAACATTTTTTTTTTCATAGTAAACAGTAGATAAATAGTAGATTATACAACAAGTTGAAAAAAAGGGAATTTGATTCGAGGGACTAATTCGGATCCCGAGAGCAGCGAAAGATGCTAGAGTAGAATCCTAAGCGGAGCGAGGGTTACAAAGGACCGAGATGAATTTTTTTTCAAGTGTTGTATACTTTAATTTTTACCATAATAAGCACATTTTGGTGTGTTCGATAATTATTACCGAGTGATAAGAGAACAATGACATAAAACAACCTCAATACTAATTAAAACAATTTGACAATTGTTCCAAATTCAAAATGTGAGTTTAATTCACTAATTTCGATGATGTTTTTTTTTCAGTTGCAATAAAATGTACTTTTTTAACCAATAATAGTGTAAAAAGTATAAAGTTCGAAAGTTGTAAATTATCGTATCATGATGATTGAGAATTTAAATTTGGATATATGTAGGAAGGAAAGAGTTATTGGCGTAGCCAAGATTTTGTTTTAAAGAAGTTTTAGCCTTTAATTTGATGAAGATAGGTAAAAGATTAAAACAAATTGAAGGAAACACATTACCGTGAGTAATGCACAATAGATGTGTGTCCGTGCTGCGCCGAAGAAAAACCCTGAAAATTCCCAATGGGGACGAAAAGTAATGATTAATAATGACACGGTAAATATCTACGCTCGATTTTAACGCCCGTTTAAAATTGCCATTAGATAAAACTCTTAACTTATTTTGGATTAAATATTTTTTATATATATTGGATAAAATTAAATATTAGTTCCTTACATATGAAATTGATGTTTTATATGGAAAAAGCAAAATATTTTTTTTTACTTTTTTTTATTTATTCAATGAAACTAGGTACCGCTTGTGATCTATGCGCTTTTGCCATTTTATAGGTAGTACATTGATTCCTTTGCTGAAAAAATTGCGGCAGCGAGAATCAACATAATCTTTGAATGTGTTGTGGACTGCCTCATCTGAATTGAATTGTTTGGAAGCACTGTACATTAAAAGGCATTGACTTTAAATAGTAATATTTTTTTGGGACAGGAAAAAACATACTCATTGTATTGTTTTTACGTCACTTGAGTTGGGAAAAGGGAAAATTAGCGATTTTTGTTAAAAAAATTATAAACAAATACTGATGGAAAAATAACTTTTATAATTTAAAGTTTTTGTATTACTTACTACTAAATTTTACATAGTAGTAGCTTTTTTACCACCAGTTTAACACTTCCTACGTGTTTATAATCTAAAACAAACACATAAATTCCAAAAAATAAGTAAAATGAACAAAGTTGTTTTTAAATAAATTAAAATCAAACAAAACCAAACAGTAATAAATAAAAAAAATACTAAACCATTTTTTTTTTATATTGTTGACAATGGATACATGTCTTTTGAGTAATTCCTTAGAATCATCGTAAATTCATTTCTACCAAAAAACCAAGGTGAACACAATTTATTTATTGTAATGTAAAAATTGAAACAAGATTTGAAATACAGACTAATAATCGATCAATAATAAGAATTATAAGATCGATTGTTTAAATTTACGATGAATGATAATGGGTCGGCCTGACTACACTACAAAAGTACAGGTGGTCCTGGCGCTCGCCGGCCGCTGCCGCGGCACGCTCCGCTCGGCTTCGGGCGCTAGTTTTCATGTGCTCCGCTTGGCTTTGCGTTATAGTTTTCATGTTCGTAAGTGCGTCATCCTGACTACACTAAATAAGCACAAGTTTGTCGCCGACTACAAAAACTAAAAAAAATATTTAACTTTTGGCATGTACCTACTTAGTTGTTTCATTTCAATTTTATTTTACTCAAAAACAAGGAAAATGACTACGGCTGACTAACGCTCAGAAATTGTTGTTGTTAAGTTTTGATTATATACATAATGAAAAAGAGCTCTCTTATTTTCTGGTTAAAAGTTTATATTATAACTATATAATAAAAACAAGATTCGATTAAAATAGTAGTCCATTCAAGCATTTTTGATCAAAATACTTTTATCCATGTTCTATCCACGAATTACCATGTAATGTTTAAAGATATTACAAAAAAAATGATAAATTGTGTAAACGCGGTATTCTCGTATGCACTATTACTTTCGTTGTTCTTTTATTATGTGAGGTAAAGGCAAAGTTATCCTACGACACTGAATTTTCAATATTTTATTTCTCGAAAACTATGAAGTTCCGCGAGAAAAAACTTTGTAGATAGATTAATTACAGTAAGTTCTTTCCCCAAAAAAAAATATGAAGTCGAAAAAAAATAGCAGATAAAGTACAGTGCAGCCGCTAAGCTAAGCTTAAACCACAGGTGGTAGTTCGAGATGGCTCCGATTCCACGATCACTTTCAATTCCTCATTAACAACTAGGGTCTCCGGCCATCCGCAAAGTTTGTTCTGGAGGTCAAAAATTTCAGAACGAAAGCGTTGGAACCAAAAACGTACTGTGTTTGCTTTTACATTGGCTTCTCCGTACACATCATTAATCCTTCGAGCTGCAGCGCCACGATGGAATTTGTATTCGAAAATAATGCGATATTTTATGTTCTCCATATTGAGTACAGAACGATGTCAAATCAGTCACGTGAGTAATAAATGTAATTTCAGTTTATTTTTAAAAATATCCAAGGCATTTCAGGCCACTTAACAGACTTCAAAAAAGGAGGAAGTTCTCAATTCGGATGTTTGTTTTTTTCTCTTTTTTTATGTATGTTCGGGCATAACTCCGTTATATATAGACGGATTTTAATTTTTTTTTTTTATTTAAAAAGGTATACTTCTAAAGTGGTCCCATATTCATGTTTTAAATTTAAACCTTAAATTTTTAGACAAAATAAATAATTGGTGTTAATTTGGAACTGGTAAAAAAACTTTTTATATTGATGATTGTATAAAATCTTAAGTGTACGAGAAAAAAAGCAATTCGTCACTCAAAAGTAAAAAATAAAAACTTTTTAACGAAATACTACTGTATACCGAAAGTTTATAACACACTTCACTTTCATGACACCAACTTCAAACTGTAATTCAAATCAGATTTTTGGAAATAAGTAATTACTTTTTCCTTTTTAGTGCATCTTTTTGAAGTCGGTAGTTTTATTTTAAAGTTTCTTGAGTGTTCTTTTAAGTAAGGAGGTGTCATTGTAGAAAAGCGAAAGAACCCCCAGAACAAATGTGGTTTGTAGTCAAGAGTAAGTCCCATGGTCTAGCCATGATTGAAATTTTATCAAATTCCCAAAACTGTTTATAGGTGTGTAACCGATTGAGTAACAATAAACATCTTCCTTTTATCTTTCCCATTTTTGTATATATAGTGGTATATAATACAAACATTTTTCCTATTTAATAATTTGAAGATATTTTTATTTGATTTCTTGGGATGAATCGGCCAAACACCATTTATGACCCAACACTAAGGCTAGCCACAGACCTACCGGTTCTTTTCTGTTCTACTAGAACAGCTTTAGCTCCCTGGGAGACATAGACAGACAGACGTAAACTATTGCGCGTTAAATCGTAAATCGTGTCCCACAAACACGGATATTTTCCAACAAACAAAATGAGGGTCTGTCGAATCCGCCATTTCTTATCATTCTGCAACGATCACTCTCAAGATGGGCAGCTGCATGCGCACTAAGCTAAAATTGCCGGTGCGCCGGGTTGTAACCGAGCTGTGTGTGACGATATACGGAGCTATTACGTAAGCTACGCCTCTTTCTGACCGGTGACAACTTTCTGATCGACAATGGTGGCTGGTTGCTTGCTTACCAAGCCTTCTTGCCGATTCAGGTTGGTAGGTATGTGACGAGTGGTACGCTTTGTTTTACATTCTAGTCTCCCGATTTCAATTCTATTTCCTGGAACAGAACAGAACCAGTAGGTCTGTGGTCAGCCTAAAGGACCGTCGGAAGACGTAAGTAAACAATCTCACAAAACCGGAACTATTTCTCACAATGCTGAATACACATTCTCCAACAAACAAGCATCATTTACCCAAAATCCTCATTACTCGCCATCATTATCTATCGATAAGTCATCAATAATAAACCAATAAAAGTACAAATTTTCGATTATCTGATATCAGCCGGTACATCGGCTGGGCGTGGACGTGGACTACGTGCGTGCAGGCACATAGACACAGCGGCGCTGATAGGCCTCAAACAAACGTAAAGGATTTCATAGTTAGCAATAGAAGGTGATTTAGTTGTCGTCATTTTCATTACATTTGGGTGGCCAATGGCTCGACAACGTCTACCAATTCATACTAGAACAATGCTGTGGAGTAGCGCAGCTCCACACATTGGCCTCAACGTTGACCCGTTTATTATGATTGCTATCCACACGTTGGGAGACAGGCCTACTCCCAATAAGCTTACACGAGCATTGGGGCCAATTAAGATGATCAATCTGTACGAATGCCCAACGTTGGCACCAAATTGAGACGGAGAAAACTTCCCGTGTGCCTGCAGTGGAGATGTATACTTTGTACTACGGCTGAGGCTAAAAGGCAAGGAAGAAAAAATGAAGGTAGAAAAAAGTAGGTGTTGAGCCACATTAGGGATGTGAGGGTTAACATGGGGTATAATATGCATAAGACATTTGGGTTTTAGAATTATTATGCAACACTTGGGGCTTAGAAGATGTATCTTGAAGAAAAATTCGAAATTAATTTATTTTCAGATAAGATTCATATTTAAAGTTGCCTACAACAGAAAAAAATGGAAAGCAAATTAACAAACGTTAAGTACCTATATAAATTATTACGCTTATTCTAAGTCAGGAAAATAAATAATCATAAATACAAAATTTCCGCCGCGAAGGATTTAAGTGATACAGTTACAGGGCGATTATCTTTTTTAAAATTTTAATGAATAAAGTCATATAAAGTCGAGGGTAAATAAACATACCAGGGACCTTATTGGGAACAGTCTCGAGCCTTTCGGACTCTGGAACTCGATAGAAAAATGTATGTAAGTACATTTACTGGTCTCGAAACGTAAGTTCGACTTCCATAAATTTTTGTCTCGAATTCCAGAGTCCGAATAGCTCGAGACTGTTCCCAATAAGGACTTTGTACCATACAGAAGCCAGAGGTCAAGAATAAAAAAAGGCTCCATAGAGAAAAACAGTACTCCAGATCTATCACAGGTTCAGTCATTAGATATTTTACCGTCCTTAAAATGCCAAGTGGAAGATATTAAAAAAACAAGCAATTGAAGGAAATACAGAAAATTTTTAAGTACATTAATGTGCTAATACTTAACCGGTAATGTACGTCATGTATGATGATATTTATGATTTATAAGATATAGACATGAGTCTTAAATAAATATTTAAAGTGATAATTTTAAAGGGTAGATGAGAATGATATTTTATTGCTACTTACACATTAAATCATGTTTTGTTTGAAAATAAGTGTTAAGGACCAAAATGGTCATACTGTAATACTTGTGGAATCATCCCGGTCCTTGTCCGCTTGTCTGCAACACGTTTAAGCTTTTAAACGTACGTAAGCGATGCAAAATATTTTGTAAAAAATCTGTCTCCAATCAATTTTACAGTTTAAAGTAGCACGCAACTTCAAAACTGATTCTATATCAAATTAGAGAAGGTACCTAAAATTCCCTACGATATTTTATACGCACTTCTCTTCCAAGAAAAATCTATCAATAGTTTACTGAAGAGTGTCAAATTACGTCAGATTTCTCATGCATTGAACACGCAGATCAGCAGTTACATTAATTTTGTATGTATAACGTCTTGTTTAATGGCTCATTAAGTCAGTGGGAACCCGTAATTAAGTCAGAGAACCAGATTTACAAGGCACTTGCACAAGCGCATTCTATGGCGGATTCCTGATAAATCTTGCTTTTGTGCAACTTAAAGCATTAGAATCGACAGTTATAGGTGAATTCCGCATTTGATTTGATGTTTGGTAGTTTGAATTTGAATAGCTGGGGTTTAAAAGCGATTCTATAGGCATGTGACCTCCATTATAATTTTTCTATAGCATTGTTGAAAGTGAAGAATAAAAATATTTAAAAAGGTAAGTAATATAAATACTAGGGGCAAAATCTAAAAGGTAGACAAACGATCCTGGATGCAGGTGGCATTTCCGTTATGGAAACATATAGGTACCTATGGGAGCACTACAGTCAACATTGTAGGTACCTCTTTGAGATCATAATGCTGTTGCAAGAAAATTGATTGGTTAATACCTAACTTGTTAACATCTTAGGAAAGAAGTTTAATTCAATGAAGTCTTTTAAAACAAATTGCCGACTTCCCCTCGATTCTCTGCAATAGACGAGGGTCAGAAAAGCACTCGGACTGCAGAGCAGTGCACTTTAGGGTTCAATAGTTGACCCGGAGCAGTATTGAAACGATTAACGGCTTCCGATAGTGATGCTAGCGACAGACATTTCGAGTTACCGATATCTATACAAATATGTTTGACCTTGAATAATATTTTTCCTTTTTTTCCTGACCTTTTATTTCACAAAGACCTAAATGTTATCGTCTTGTTTTCAATAAACACAAGGTTAGTCATATTTTTAAAAATAAGGCATCCGATGCAACCCCGATATTAAAAATATACAAATTTTGTAGATGCGTATTTCAAATAAACTTTGGAGTAATGCTTACATGCTACAGAGCATACCTAAAGAACATAAAATGATAATGAAATTATTGGTTTATCAAAGTCAAAGTATACCTAAATAGCTTTTAAAAACTGCATTTTGTCTCATAATGACCTATAACCATTTCAAATCTATTATTTATAAATAGCAAAACATTTTCTTTTCTTTTAATCAAATTGTTTTTTCTTATTTTTTCTACAGGTAGATTTATTCCTTTAATAACCACTTTTTGCCCGACTGCGCAAAAGTAAATTATATTCTTTGCGTGTTTACTCATGGCATGTAAACAGCAAGAAAAATTATCAAAAAATTAGGTAATGTTAGATTCTTTTTGATTCTTGTCGTCATATTATATACAATGATCCATTATAAGATATTAATATGGCTGCTAGAAATGCAATTTTATTTATTATAGAAAATCTTATGTTCTACAACTTACGGAAGGTAGAGAAAAAGTTTTTGAATCTTTGCAAATGTTGCTTCTTTTAATTTTTTATAATAACTTTGTTGTTTGAATTTCAATTAGTAAAACTCATCATTGGGGATGTCTCATCAACTTTTAATAATGATTAAATACGTATATCTAAAAAAATATTAAATACTTTTTAAACTTTCGCTTTTTTCACTTACCACCAAAAACGGTACGTTTACGTATATAGTCGCGTTAAGAACCAAACAGAATTTTTACTATCTATAATAAACTTTTTTTGTAGTATCATAAAATAACATTATTTATTTTTATTTATAGTGCTCAAATTTTTTACGCCGGGTAAGCATAGTTAAAAAACTTTTTGTTCGTAGTAAGCTGGCTTTTTAAAATATACAACACAGATAAAACATAACAAAAGGCTCAATTAAGAGTTCATTGCACCAAGTTTAAAATTATGACATTTAAACGTCTCTTTTGACATCTTGATGGATAGTCAGAAGCTGCCAAGGTCAAACAGCATTGTTAAAGGCATGCTGTCTCATAGTTAAAGAGGATCTCCTGCATTTTTAGGGTTCCGTACCCAAGGGGTGATTAGCGGAACCCTATTACTAAGACTTCGCTGCCCGTCCGTCCGTCCGTCTGTCACCAGGCTGTATCTCATGAGCCGTGACAGTTAGACAGTTGAAATTTTCTAAGAAACAGAATGAAATAAATATTTAAGGGGCTCCCATATAATAAACGTGATTTTTCTGCTCGATTTTACATGATATTGATAACGGCAACAGGTAGACGCTTAAAATATTCACAGAATGTTGAGTTATATAATCACTTTAAAAATAAATAATTAAATTAAAATAAAACAAATATTTAAGAGGGGCTCTTATACAACAAACGTGATTTGCCGTTTTTATAGATAATGGTACGGAACCCTTCGTGCGCGAGTCCGACTCGCAGTTGCTTAAATTTTTTGTACTGTGCCTGAATCGAAACGGTTATCAAACATTTGATCATGCATCATCATAAATCATAGCATATCCTGTAAAACGCAAAATACTGTATGCCTGTGTGTTGGTCGAATATAACTCAAAATCTTTCAATTGCACAAATCTTGATATGATTTTCAGTCAAACTCAAACTCGAACTTTTTTATTCAAATAGACTTTTAAACAGCACTTTTCTTTTTCACTCTTTCGTCAGTTCAGTCGTCGTCAGAACCGGTAAGAAACTCAGCACTTGATCTTTTATATTTCTTTAACTTCATCCTAAAATACAATATACCCTTACTTACTTACTAAATAGAGCATTCTCTCATTTTTTATTCAGGAATTTTATCGTGTATCCAGATATTCCTGTTTTCTGTTTCTTGTCATGTAAAAGCAGTCGTAAAGCCAAGGTACCAAATATTTAATTATATCATAAATCATAGCGTATCCTGTATGCATTATATGTATGTGTGTATATTTCAATATAACTCAAAATCTCCTAGACAAATCTTGATGAGTTTTTCGCTAAATAGAGCATTTATTAATTATCTTCTTTCATCATGTGTCCAGTTTTGATGTTGCTGTTGTCATATGAAATCAATCGGTTAAACCAGAAGCCTTATTTTGTCAGCCGACTAACCACTAGCTCGGTCTGACAATTTGTACCGGGCCGGCGCGGTAGACTATGGCCGTTGCTCCTTTCTCTAAGGCAACGCCTGTGTTGTGACAGGCTAATAACGAAAAATATGGTTTTTTTTTTAATATTTAATTTCATATATATTTCTACGCCACGAACTCGCTAAACAAAGCAAAAAGTCTAAAGTCTATGTTTTTCAATAATTTGAAGCAATAATTTAATAGGTTTTGATTTTTTTTTTTTCTATAGAGTAAATTATAATTTGCAATCATGTTTTGGGTTTTGATTTTTTTTTCTGACTGACTATGCAGTTGGTTGTTGCAGCCATTACCGCTTCACCGGACTTTTTTGGGCGAGTCTCTGAAGGAGCCTCAGCCCGTATAGCGTCCAATGCTCAAGGGCTGCCCGCAGAGGAAGTCTCGGCTTGGGTTGTCGCTCTCGGGGGCTCTTGCGACTGGCGTGAGTCTCGAACCTGAAGGTGAGCCCCCGCCAGGAGGGAAGTTCCCCGTTACGCGAGTGCAGTTGCGATTGTGTGGGAGCGAGAAGCGTCCCGGCACTCTTTGATACCTCGTGTATCCGTTTGGGCGCCGACGAACCCGGGGACGTCGGCGTCGTGTGAGGGGGGGTCCCTATTCGGGGAGATCGTAGAGACTAATCTCGCTATCCGGACAGCGAGATCGTCATCTGGGGCCGTTAGTACGTGCCGAGGCCGCCTAACGATAGTTTTACGACTATGTGTGTGTGTGTGTGTGGCACAGGCTTTTTATTATTTTATATATTATTACCAACGTTCGCGCCGGGTAAGCAAGTTGTTTAGTTACAATCTATATATTACAAGACTAGAAAACATGAAACATGTTTATATGGAAACTGAACTCTCAATTTACTGTTGTAGATAACACAGTAGATAAGTGACAACTAAGAAAGTACTCACTGTCATTGTCAAGGCTTATTACAATCAGTCTCTAAATTAAAAAGCTTATCGATATCTTGTTATCGACACGATAATATTCCGCTTAATGCGCGTCACTATATCAATCAAGGGGACAGGGCGCGCCGGAAATGCGTCTGAATGCATTCGTTGCACTTCTGGTGATGAATGCAATGGAACTTAGTTGTTTGTTTCTTTGTATAACTGTACCTACTAAATTACAATGGCAGATTCTCCCAGAAATAAATGTAAGCCACTTAAGTACTTTATACGCTGGAATAGACGTATAGAATCATAGGAACAGACAGACACAATGATAGTCATAATAATGACTATATCGCATAGCAGTTATTATACGGCGCCAACGATATTTTGTGAATTAATGTAACTGATAATCTATCCATAGAAAAAGGCACACAAAACACTCAAAATGAGATTCTAACAACGCAACCTTCCGATTGGAATGAATGAGTAAAAATCGGCCAAGTGCGAGTCAGACTCGCGCACGAGGGGTTTCGTACCATCTATACATATTATAAAATGGTAGGAAAGTCAAAACTGTACATTGAATATTTTTTTAAAAGAATACTTGGGGTGTGATCTACTATCAATCCCGAAGCCAAAAATATAGTTTTTAGAATTTTTGTCTGTTTGTCTGTATGTATGTTCGGGATAAACTCAAAAAGAACTGCATGGATTTACTTCAAATTTAGCACAAATATTTTTAAGAAGTCGGGTCAACATATAGGCTACATATTATCACGCTATCACCTACGGGGAACGAGCAGTTAACCTTTTTTTCTTCAACGCATTCTTTAACAACGTGTAATCTAATGACGCATATTTGACTTGCTTCTTGATTATTAATTATTCTACTCACACATAGCCATTTATTTTATGTTAAAAAATCGTGTAAAGTCATAACTTAGATGTGTTATAATTTTTCACCATATAAAAATGTTTCCTATTTGCTAACTAGATGGCGTTGGCGTCGAATTAGATCGCGCTATGGTTTCGTTCACAAAAAGCGATGTTATAGTATAGCGTTCACGCAGACGACGTCGCGGGCTGCAGCTAGTTATCTATAAATACAGAAAATATATGACGTCTGTTGTATGGAAGCCCTCCTTTTATTTTTGTTTTATTTAAATTTAATTATTTATTTTTTAAGTGGCTATATAACTAAATATTCTCTGAATATTTTGAACGTCTACCTGTTGCCGTTATCAATATCGAGCAAAAAATAACGTTTGATGTATGGGAGCCCCCCTAAATATTTATTTTATTCTGTTTTTTAGTAGTTATGGCGGCAACAGAAATACATCTTCTGTGAAAATTTTAACTGTCTAACTAGCACGGTTCAGGAGATACCGTCAGGAAGGACAGCGAAGTCTTAGTAATAGGGTTCCGCTGATTACCCTTTCGGTACGGAACCCTAAAAAATATTACACCACCTTCAAAAACACACTAAAAAGTAAAAACTTCATGGAGCATTGAGCAAAGTGTTTTTTTCCTCCTTTAAGTCGAATGTCAAAAAATTGTAGCATTTTTTTATTTCTTTAACCGTTTTTTTTATTTTTAGGGTTCCGTACCTCAATAGGTAAAAAGAAGCCCTTATATCACTTATTTGTCCGTCTGTCTGTCAAGAACCTTGTTCTCAGGAAGGCGTGAAAGTATCAAGTTGAAATTAATATCAAATACTAAGGTCCCTTGAAACTGTAAAAGCAGGTACTGGAAAACACCATCAGTACTCACCTCTGCTGTCACGAAATAGCTAATGCCGTAGGTAAAAACTAACCTGAATTTATGAGTTATGGATGAAATAGATGTGTTATACCTACTATTTACTTACATGTTTATGTTTATTTATAGGACCACAGAAAGCAAAAGTTCCGCTCCTTTTTTATTCATTCACAGGGTGTGGCAGTATCTTCATTCAGCAGGAAAGGCAAGAAGAGTGCATTTGATCAATGAAAGGCCTTTCCCACTCTCACTAAAGTTTTGTCAGCCTAGTTAGCCAGTATGTCATCAATCGAGGGGAAGATAGACGAGGCAATGACGGTCTTAAAAATTAAGCCCTGTTTTGTAGGATAGGTAGGTTATATTCATAAAGCGATAAGGTTTAAAGGCTTTTGTACGATTATTGTGTTAAATTATTTGCTTTGATTCAGATCAAGTTCGTTCTACGAACAGTCTTTCAAGGGGTCCATGTATGGGGTCAATTGTCAGCGACTCAATTCTACTCTGTCAATCTGAATGGAAGTGGACTAAAGTCAATGACGATTGGCAGCCTACATGGACGAATATGCGCAATTCTGCAGAAGTGTGCTTGGAGATGGTATGTGTAAGTGCTAGAAGAAATGCTGTACAAGACGCAATTGCAGAAAACGACAGTGGGGCTGCTCCGAGTTGCACCTGTTAGGAAGCTAAATAAAATCATAGTAATTACTTCGCGGTTTATTTTCAGGCCCCAAATCACCTTACCCTAATTGTAAGCATGCAACCATCGTTGTATGAAGTAGGTAAATTTAAGCTTTACTCACAATTTAATGAAGTCACAAAAATCATATGCATAGTTACTTAGTTTTAATTAGAATGTAATGGCAAAAAGTGGGTAAAAATTTCGTTTTTACAAAACAGAGCCGCGCGTCCTTCGCCATTCCGCGCCGCTGAATTTTTTTTTCAATTACTTTTTGCAATTTATATTCCAAAAAAAGTTATACATATGTCTGACTGTATAGTGCAGATAAATGAAGCAATCAGAATATGTTTTTTGAAGTGAAAACTGCTTTAGCGGCATTCTGACCTTTTTTTGTGATGGTTAAAAATGTTAAACTCGTGTCAGGACACGTGACCTAAAAGAAAATTCGTAAGACGGAGGGATTGTAGACCGCCCGCGCCGGCGCGCCGTAGTAGAGGAAGTATCCCCTCTCTTTTTACCTTGCGGCGAAAGTTCTGAAGTGTTTAATTTTTAATGTAAGAATATTGTATTTTACCACATAAATGATAGTACTTTTATACTGATAATTAAAGCAATTCGTGCAAAATTATTCCCTGACCATTCCAAAATATCAAAAATACACAACATTATATTCAAGTTTCACTTCTGCCGGCATTCCCGGAGTGCGACCCGTTTTTTTTTATACTTTTTTTTCCAATAAAGAGTAAATTATCATTCTGTTTAAAAAAAATATTAATTTTCTTATATTTCACCAAATATTTTAAATTTTTTGTAAGATAAGACATTTTTGTTTCAGAAATGAATTTCATACCTTTTAGTTATTTGAAAATCATACCACACTTGCCATTGGTACTTAAGCTTAGAGAAATATATGGCACGAAAGGGAACGCGGCGAAATCAAAGTTTGAACCCCGTTCCTCGCTCCCCCCGAAGTGCCTCCCGTGGCCTCCCGGGCTAAACCCACATAGGACCCCTACGAAACCACTGAATCAGTCCATGATCCAATTGCAAACGGTTAATTGCACTATTGCCCTAACTGATTTGAAAAAAATAATGTTTCTTCTACCCTAAGGTCGCCCAGAGATCAGTCTTAAGTGGTAAGGCCGCCTTATTCTATGCTTTTTAATAGAGTGTTAGAATTAGATTTAAGTTTCTTTTATTTGCTATGCAATAAAGAATACATCTCTCTATCTATTTATCTAAATCGATTTTTTTAGGCTAGTTTGATTTGTCTTGACAAGTACTCTGGCCTCAGATGATACCTAGCTAGGGTCTAATGAAGAAGCTGGTAGAAGGCCATAGGAACTCTGTAAATAAGACACAACCGCATCGAGTTTGTCGTCCTTTAGTTTGTTGTGACAAGTAAATAAATAAATAAATAAATATTTTAGGACATTACACACAGCGACGTCTGGTAAAGCTTGTGTTATGGATACCAGACAACGTATACAAATACATATATATATATATATTACTTTCTTTTTGTTAATACATAAATATTATACATAAATACACCCAGACTCAAGACAAACACAAATGTTTATCACATAAATGTTTATCCAGCGCGGGAATCGAACCCTAACCCTCTGCACAGCATCAGCCGGTCACACTACCAACTAGGCTGCGAGGGAGTCAACAGTACAAGTACTCTGGTCTTTGTATTTACTATCACATAATACTAAAAAGTAAAAAATAATTGTCCAAAATTAAATCCTTCTTTTTTGCAAACTCATGCTATTGCCAGAATAAAAGCGTGTTACATTTGACAGCAGAAGAGTAAAAGAGACAGTGTAACACGCTGTTATTCGGGTAAAATAAAATATTACACCGCCTTAGAAAATTCACTAGATTGAATAATCCACCAAAATCCACTAATAAGCTGTGTAATTGTTTTATTAAATTTTGTTTATTTTTATGTTTTTAGCTGGTACTTGGCCATACATATATTATTCGAATGCTTGCTTCTTATCTTTGGTGCAAATTTTTAGTAGGTACTCGACTTCAAAGGGAAGAAACCATTTTATTTGTCAAACTTTTTATTTTACCAGAATAAAAGCGTGTTACACTGTCTCTTTTACTCTTCTGCTGTCAAATGTAACACGCTTTTATTCTGGCTATAGAATGAGTTGGCAAAATCAAAAACACAATTTTGGATAAAACAAAAACCGAGGTGAGTATCGTAACTTTATATTTATTTTTTTCGCCGTTGTATCGGTCACTCAATAATCTATACATATAAAAGGCTTTGTCCTTAATGACTGATGGATCAACGCACAGCCTTAACCGCTGATCGTAGAGACCTGAAACTTGGAGGATGTGTTCTTTGTATGACGTAGGCATCCGTTAAGAAAAGAATTTTCCGGAATTCTACCCCTAAGGGGGTGAAAAAGGGGGGCAAAGTTTGTATGGGACAACGTGATTCCTTGGTCCAATCTACTTCAAATTTTGCATAAATCTTTTTAACAGAATCGATGGAAGACGTGTTTCATTTTTGTTGAAATTCATCCCCTAACGGGGTTAAAAAGGGGTAGAAAGTTATTTGGCGATTATTGGCTTCGAAGTTGATATCAATACTCCTTACTGCTTTTGATTTAAATTACATTTTGTTTTGACACATGTTTGAAAACTCAATCCGATTTTATTCAAAAAAGGTTGAACTTACTTAAAAACATAAACAACTTCAATACTCTTTAAAATTGGAATGTCTCGAATGTCACAGGACTATATTAGTACTTCATTTAAGGGGTTTCTAAGCTCAAAGAGGTTATGAGTTTTTTAGGTGTGTGATTTTTTGTGTACAAATACTTAAAGTTTTCTTTTTCTACCTATCTTATACATATTAAATGCTTTGTCCTGAATGACTGACTGACGGATTAACGCACAGCCTAAACCGCTGATCGTAGAGACCTGAAACTTGGAGGGTGTGTTCTTTGTATGACGTAGGCATCCGATAAGATAAGATTTACTGAAAGGGTGAAGTGCGAGTCGGATTCACGCAATAAGGGTAAACCGATTGTAATGAAATTTTGGTGAGTTATTATACACACGCCGGGGAATGCTTCTGAGAAAGAAAAAAAGGGTCAAGTGCGAGTGAGACAGGGTCCAGTGCGAGTTGGACTCGTGTAATAAGGGTAAACCGAATGTAATGAAATTTTGGTAACTTTTTACGCACACGCCGGGAATGTTTCTGAATTAGTACAGCCCTATTAGGTTGTTTTAAAAAAAGAAACAACGTTCGCCGGTTCAGCTATATTTATATATAAAAAAAAATTATTAAACAGTTTTTATTTTTTACTTTTGAGTGTCGAAGTGCTTTTCTTCAAGGGAAATTTATTTGGATGACAAAGGTAATTTTCAAATATTGTCTAAAAACTAAACTCGATCCTGTCACGTATAATAAAATCACGTTAATCGGTTTATAATCAAAAAAGTTATGGCTGACCATCCATAAAAAAATAAATATAGAAGAAATTTGGCATGGAGATAGTTTGAGTACCGGAGAAAGGCACAGGCTACTTGAAAACGTCAAGTGTGAATCGGTTTATTTCTATAATTAATGAGTTGCCGTTGAAATCCTGCACCGATAACCAAATTTAGGGCGGGTGAAAATGCGGGCAAAAGCTAGTAAAACTATAAAGAAAGAGTCTTCATACAAGTCGCTGTGCTTCAAAAACTGGTTACCGTATTTATAATTTTTATTAAATCTGAGTAAGGTTAGATACAGAAAGTCGAATGTCAAAAAATTGTAGCATTTTTTTATTTCTTTAACCGTTTTTTTTATTTTTAGGGTTCCGTACCTCAATAGGTAAAAAGAAGCCCTTATATCACTTATTTGTCCGTCTGTCTGTCAAGAACCTTGTTCTCAGGAAGGCGTGAAAGTATCAAGTTGAAATTAATATCAAATACTAAGGTCCCTTGAAACTGTAAAAGCAGGTACTGGAAAACACCATCAGTACTCACCTCTGCTGTCACGAAATAGCTAATGCCGTAGGTAAAAACTAACCTGAATTTATGAGTTATGGATGAAATAGATGTGTTATACCTACTATTTACTTACATGTTTATGTTTATTTATAGGACCACAGAAAGCAAAAGTTCCGCTCCTTTTTTATTCATTCACAGGGTGTGGCAGTATCTTCATTCAGCAGGAAAGGCAAGAAGAGTGCATTTGATCAATGAAAGGCCTTTCCCACTCTCACTAAAGTTTTGTCAGCCTAGTTAGCCAGTATGTCATCAATCGAGGGGAAGATAGACGAGGCAATGACGGTCTTAAAAATTAAGCCCTGTTTTGTAGGATAGGTAGGTTATATTCATAAAGCGATAAGGTTTAAAGGCTTTTGTACGATTATTGTGTTAAATTATTTGCTTTGATTCAGATCAAGTTCGTTCTACGAACAGTCTTTCAAGGGGTCCATGTATGGGGTCAATTGTCAGCGACTCAATTCTACTCTGTCAATCTGAATGGAAGTGGACTAAAGTCAATGACGATTGGCAGCCTACATGGACGAATATGCGCAATTCTGCAGAAGTGTGCTTGGAGATGGTATGTGTAAGTGCTAGAAGAAATGCTGTACAAGACGCAATTGCAGAAAACGACAGTGGGGCTGCTCCGAGTTGCACCTGTTAGGAAGCTAAATAAAATCATAGTAATTACTTCGCGGTTTATTTTCAGGCCCCAAATCACCTTACCCTAATTGTAAGCATGCAACCATCGTTGTATGAAGTAGGTAAATTTAAGCTTTACTCACAATTTAATGAAGTCACAAAAATCATATGCATAGTTACTTAGTTTTAATTAGAATGTAATGGCAAAAAGTGGGTAAAAATTTCGTTTTTACAAAACAGAGCCGCGCGTCCTTCGCCATTCCGCGCCGCTGAATTTTTTTTTCAATTACTTTTTGCAATTTATATTCCAAAAAAAGTTATACATATGTCTGACTGTATAGTGCAGATAAATGAAGCAATCAGAATATGTTTTTTGAAGTGAAAACTGCTTTAGCGGCATTCTGACCTTTTTTTGTGATGGTTAAAAATGTTAAACTCGTGTCAGGACACGTGACCTAAAAGAAAATTCGTAAGACGGAGGGATTGTAGACCGCCCACGCCGGCGCGCCGTAGTAGAGGAAGTATCCCCTCTCTTTTTACCTTGCGGCGAAAGTTCTGAAGTGTTTAATTTTTAATGTAAGAATATTGTATTTTACCACATAAATGATAGTACTTTTATACTGATAATTAAAGCAATTCGTGCAAAATTATTCCCTGACCATTCCAAAATATCAAAAATACACAACATTATATTCAAGTTTCACTTCTGCCGGCATTCCCGGAGTGCGACCCGTTTTTTTTTATACTTTTTTTTCCAATAAAGAGTAAATTATCATTCTGTTTAAAAAAAAATATTAATTTTCTTATATTTCACCAAATATTTTAAATTTTTTGTAAGATAAGACATTTTTGTTTCAGAAATGAATTTCATACCTTTTAGTTATTTGAAAATCATACCACACTTGCCATTGGTACTTAAGCTTAGAGAAATATATGGCACGAAAGGGAACGCGGCGAAATCAAAGTTTGAACCCCGTTCCTCGCTCCCCCCGAAGTGCCTCCCGTGGCCTCCCGGGCTAAACCCACATAGGACCCCTACGAAACCACTGAATCAGTCCATGATCCAATTGCAAACGGTTAATTGCACTATTGCCCTAACTGATTTGAAAAAAATAATGTTTCTTCTACCCTAAGGTCGCCCAGAGATCAGTCTTAAGTGGTAAGGCCGCCTTATTCTATGCTTTTTAATAGAGTGTTAGAATTAGATTTAAGTTTCTTTTATTTGCTATGCAATAAAGAATACATCTCTCTATCTATTTATCTAAATCGATTTTTTTAGGCTAGTTTGATTTGTCTTGACAAGTACTCTGGCCTCAGATGATACCTAGCTAGGGTCTAATGAAGAAGCTGGTAGAAGGCCATAGGAACTCTGTAAATAAGACACAACCGCATCGAGTTTGTCGTCCTTTAGTTTGTTGTGACAAGTAAATAAATAAATAAATAAATATTTTAGGACATTACACACAGCGACGTCTGGTAAAGCTTGTGTTATGGATACCAGACAACGTATACAAATACATATATGACGGCGCGTAGTGTATTCTGTAATTAAAACAGACAAAATTGTACATAGTTATCATTATTTGAATTTTGATTGATTCTGTACTCTAAATTAGTTAAATATCGAGTTTGAAAACTTGAATCGAATAATAATCGATCATGTTTAATTTATTAATTTACGAGCGGGTAACTCCGAATGGGGTAGCGGCCGTGCGCTCGTGGGGGGGGTTAATAGTCTGGGGCGCAGGTAACTGACTACTATAAAAAGGCGCGAGCGTTGTCAGTCAGTGAGTTTTTGGTTGGACAGACCGCGTGCCACGTGCCGCTAACCTATTGGCTCGTAATCCATTTTGCATCCTGTGGTGAGAGTGATACTTTGTTAATAACTATAATTCAAATTTATAAGTGATTGTGATTCCTTCGACACGTGCTTTTATTTTGGAGTTTCGCCATCTTAAACGCTCACTATGGACGACATGAGCCGAGACCGCATCGGTGGCTTTCCGGACGCTCCGACATCAGAAGTGGGATTACCAGAGGCGTCCCAGGAACAGCATACAGGTCAGAACGTTCAGTTATTACGCGACAATGAGTGCGATCGCTGGAAATCTCTTTTTGACTTAATACGTACATTACAAGAGCCACGTGTGGCCGAATTGAAAATATCACTACCCGAATTCAATCCTGATAACCAGGACTGTGATGCTCGCGCTTGGTGTGAGACTGTAGACTTGTGTTTACAAGAAAGGCCTCTTTCAGGCAGTAACTTAATAATATCAATGAGTAAAGCACTGAAGGGGCCCGCTGCGTCATGGTTAGCCCAGGCTAGTTTTCCTGGTATTACCTGGGCGCAGCTGAAGGATCAGTTTTTAGCTAGATTTGATTTTGTGGAAACTCCAGCTGCAAATTTATGGCGATTGCTTAACGGAAACCCTAAGGAAGGCGAATGCTTGTCATCCTATGCAAGTCGGTTTATGAGTGCTTTAACTGCGCGGTGGAAGTCTTTGTCAGTGGAACAGATTTTAATCGCGGTTACCTTAGCACATGCTACAAGGATTGAACCGCGCCTTCAGCGTATATCATTTACTACTGATATCGATACCCGCAATAAACTGCAGCAGGAGCTCATGGCTTTTACATTCAGAAAAAGGGAACCTCCAGTTCAAGAAAAAGCTGCCTCGATCATAGAAGCAAAAAGGCCTCGTATTGAACATTCGCGGAGATGCTATAACTGTGGCAGACTAGGTCACATCTCTAGTGATTGTCGTGGTAACCCCAGTCGCAATAGCAGCACTAGCGCGCGTTCTGAGTTTTCAGGCACCTCCTTACCAACTCAGTCGAGAGATGACAGCACACAGAAGAAGACGGCGATTCCAACGTGTTACAGCTGCGGCGAACAGGGCCACATCGCAACGCGCTGCCCTCGCAGAGATACAAAGGCTGCTGATGCGAAGACCGAACGTCGGGTGGATGTCTGCACCATTCAACCAGCTGTCGACCACCTCTTGATTGAAACTGGTGAGAAGCTTTCATATTGTTTCGATTCCGGTGCCGAGTGTTCTTTGATAAGGCAAAGTATAGCTAATAGATTCCCTGGTAAACGAAGGTATAGCTCAGTACAATTATTGGGGTTAGGAAATGCGAGTGTGAATAGCAACGTGCAAATCCTGTCTAAAGTGTCGATACAAGGTTACACAGTGCAGTTGTTATTTCACATAGTACCTGATGCCGTTATTTCTTACAATATTATGATAGGAAGGGAGCTACTCGCGTTAGGATTTTCTATTGAACTCTTTGAGAGAAGTCTTATTCTAAAAAAAATCAAGATTGTTTCTGTCTGTGACGTAGGGCTAAAACTTAGCAATTTTGATGGCATAGCAAGTGATTTGGGTGAGGTCGAAAGACGGCAGTTAATTTCATTGTTGGAAAAGCATTCTAGTTATTTTGTAGAGGGCACGCCAACTGGCAGGGTAAGCACAGGTCAGCTTGACATTAAGTTGGTTGACCCTAATCGCACGGTGCAGCGTAGACCCTATAGATTAAGTCCTAGCGAAAAATATGAGGTACGCACTCAAATTAAAGAGCTTTTGTCGGCTGGCATTATTCGCGAAAGCTGTTCTCCCTTTGCAAGCCCAATCTTGTTGGTTAAAAAGAAAGACGGAACGGATAGAATATGTGTCGATTACAGAGAATTGAATAGTAACACGGTGCCTGATCGATATCCGCTGCCACTTATTTCTGATCAAATTCAGCGCTTAGTGGGGGCAAACTACTTCACTTCTTTAGATATGGCCAGTGGATATCATCAGATACCGGTACAAGAGGATTCCATTGAACGTACTGCCTTCGTTACACCGGATGGGCAGTTTGAATATTTAGCCATGCCGTTTGGTCTTCGAAATTCTCCAGCAGTTTACCAACGAGCCATTAACAAGGCTCTTGGGAACTTAACTGAATCTTTCGCTATCGTTTACATTGATGACGTCATTATTCCATCACGTACAGTAGAAGAAGGTATAGGGAGACTACAACTTGTGTTGACAGCCTTGACAAAAGCCGGTTTTTCATTAAACATTAAAAAATGTGCTTTTCTTAGAACAAGAGTTGAATTTTTAGGTTTTGAGGTATCGTCCGGCGAGTTAAGGCCAAACCCGCGCAAAATTCGAGCTCTTACTGAACTCCCGCCACCTAAAACAGTGACTCAGGTTCGCCAATTTCTGGGGTTAGCTTCTTATTTCCGACAATTTGTGCCTGGGTTTTCGCAGAAAGCAAGCCCTCTATATGGCCTTACTTCGGGTAAAGGAAAAATCAATTGGACACCCGAATTTGAGAAAATTCGAAACATGATTATAAACATACTAACAGACAAACCCGTATTAACTATCTTCGATCCAGATCTGTCCACGGAATTACATACAGACGCTAGCGCTGAAGGTTATGGTGCGATACTTATGCAGCGCGCTAATGGAAAATTGCACGTGGTTGAGTATTACAGTCGCCGAACATCTAGCGCTGAATCAAAGTACCACTCATATGAGTTGGAGACGCTTGCGGTAGTGAATGCTATCAAGCATTTTCGACATTATTTGCTGGGTAGGAAATTTGTGGTTGTGACGGATTGTAACGCTGTCAAAGCATCTAAATCGAAAGTTGATCTCACTCCTCGTGTGCATAGGTGGTGGTGTTTCTTACAAACATTTGATTTTGACATTGAGTACCGGCAGGGCAAACACATGGGTCACGTCGATTTCCTCTCACGTAACCCTTTGCCTTCTTCAGAGCCAATTGTCAGGGTTGATCAAAAACGAATTAATTTAGTAGAGATCTCAGATGTTTGGTTGCAGGCTGAACAAGAGAAAGATGCTGACATCAGTTCACTAATAACCAAGCTTCAATCGAACGAACTTAATAATCACATAGCTAAAACTTATGAGATCAGGCGTGGTTTGCTTCACCGTAAAATTGATAGAAAAAATAAAAGTACTTGGTTACCTATGGTACCTAGAGCTTTCCAGTGGGCTATTATAAATCATGTTCACGAAAATGTTATGCATTTAGGATGGGAAAAGACCCTGGAGAAGGTTTATTGTCACTTTTGGTTTCCGAATATGAATAAATACGTGCGGAAATTTGTAGAAAATTGTATCACGTGTCGTATGGCTAAATCTAACTCGGGCAAAGTTCAAGCCGAGTTACACCCTATTCCAAAAACCACTGTACCATGGCATACTATTCATATGGATGCAAAGGGAAAACTGAGTGGGACGAAAGATAGCAAAGAGTACGTATTTGTGTCTATAGATGGGTTTACAAAATACGTTATTTTACAACACTCTCGTAGTATAGATTCGAATAGTGCCATCAAGGCTCTCAAATTTAATGTTTCATTATTTGGCGCACCTACGCGTATTATAGCCGATCAGGGTCGATGTTTTACAGGAAAGGAATTTAGGGACTTTTGCAATTCACACAATATTAACCTTCACCTTGTATCTACCGGAACTAGTCGCGCTAATGGGCAGGTAGAACGGGTAATGTCCACGTTAAAGAATATGTTAACTGCTGTTGAAACCAATAAAAATAGGTCGTGGCAAAATGCGTTGCCTGATATCCAACTTGCTATTAACTGCACCATGAGCAGGGTTACAAAAGCGAGTCCTTTAGAATTATTAATTGGAAAGGTTGCTAGGCCCCTTAACTTAATGACTTTGGAAACAGACGAGACAGGGATTGACTTAGACTTTGTTAGGGAGCGGTCGGCACGGGAGATCGAGGCTAACGCTTCATCCGACAAGCATAAGTTTGATAAAGGTAAAGCAAAGGTCAAAAGATTTAAGGTTGGTGAATATGTACTATTAGAAAATCACGAGCGTAATCAGACTAAGCTAGATTGTAAATTTAAAGGACCCTATAAGGTTATTGAGCTGTTGGATGGTGACAGATATCTACTTAGAGCCCTGAACTCTAACAGAACGTATAAATATGCACATGATCGCGTACGTGCTATGCCTGACTATTACGTCCCGCTGGAGTTGAGTGCCGGGTTGGAGACCCCAACCAATCAATTAGAGTCAGAATGCGCCAATGACGGCAATGGTGAGTAATTACCCGTCTTTTAATTGTTTATAGGGACCCAGTACTCCCTGACGTGTTACAAAATAACCTGTGTGGTATTGGCGAACGTTGACTGGCCTGTGTGGCAATGACTGGCCTGTGTGGCAATGACTGGCCTGTGTGGCAATGACTGGCCTGTGTGGCAATGACTGGCCTGTGTGGCAATGACTGGCCTGTGTGGCAATGACTGGCCTGTGTGGCAATGACTGGCGTGTGTGGCGTTAATCGACCTGTGTGATATCGACTGACAAGCCTGTGTGGCATTGACCGACCTGTGTGATACTGACTGACAAGCCTGTGTGGCCTCTACTCGATAGTGTCTGTAGTGTGCTGGCTAGTGCGGTGAAGTGGTTTGGCCCCTATAGTGTTGTATACCATATTAGATGTTGTAGCTAAAGACTTTATTATGATCTGGGTAGAGTGATGGAGTCCTTAAATTTTATAAGGTGCAGTGTTTATATTGCAGTGTACAATTGGCCAGGGTGGCCGAGTGAAGAGTTTTGTAAATCACTGTTTATTATTTGTCCATAGATATTGAAGAGGACATCGCTACACACGAGGACGTGTGAAGATGCAGGACGGCCGTGACGGCGCGTAGTGTATTCTGTAATTAAAACAGACAAAATTGTACATAGTTATCATTATTTGAATTTTGATTGATTCTGTACTCTAAATTAGTTAAATATCGAGTTTGAAAACTTGAATCGAATAATAATCGATCATGTTTAATTTATTAATTTACGAGCGGGTAACTCCGAATGGGGTAGCGGCCGTGCGCTCGTGGGGGGGGTTAATAGTCTGGGGCGCAGGTAACTGACTACTATAAAAAGGCGCGAGCGTTGTCAGTCAGTGAGTTTTTGGTTGGACAGACCGCGTGCCACGTGCCGCTAACCTATTGGCTCGTAATCCATTTTGCATCCTGTGGTGAGAGTGATACTTTGTTAATAACTATAATTCAAATTTATAAGTGATTGTGATTCCTTCGACACGTGCTTTTATTTTGGAGTTTCGCCATCTTAAACGCTCACTATGGACGACATGAGCCGAGACCGCATCGGTGGCTTTCCGGACGCTCCGACATATATATATATATATTACTTTCTTTTTGTTAATACATAAATATTATACATAAATACACCCAGACTCAAGACAAACACAAATGTTTATCACATAAATGTTTATCCAGCGCGGGAATCGAACCCTAACCCTCTGCACAGCATCAGCCGGTCACACTACCAACTAGGCTGCGAGGGAGTCAACAGTACAAGTACTCTGGTCTTTGTATTTACTATCACATAATACTAAAAAGTAAAAAATAATTGTCCAAAATTAAATCCTTCTTTTTTGCAAACTCATGCTATTGCCAGAATAAAAGCGTGTTACATTTGACAGCAGAAGAGTAAAAGAGACAGTGTAACACGCTGTTATTCGGGTAAAATAAAATATTACACCGCCTTAGAAAATTCACTAGATTGAATAATCCACCAAAATCCACTAATAAGCTGTGTAATTGTTTTATTAAATTTTGTTTATTTTTATGTTTTTAGCTGGTACTTGGCCATACATATATTATTCGAATGCTTGCTTCTTATCTTTGGTGCACATTTTTAGTAGGTACTCGACTTCAAAGGGAAGAAACCATTTTATTTGTCAAACTTTTTATTTTACCAGAATAAAAGCGTGTTACACTGTCTCTTTTACTCTTCTGCTGTCAAATGTAACACGCTTTTATTCTGGCTATAGAATGAGTTGGCAAAATCAAAAACACAATTTTGGATAAAACAAAAACCGAGGTGAGTATCGTAACTTTATATTTATTTTTTTCGCCGTTGTATCGGTCACTCAATAATCTATACATATAAAAGGCTTTGTCCTTAATGACTGATGGATCAACGCACAGCCTTAACCGCTGATCGTAGAGACCTGAAACTTGGAGGATGTGTTCTTTGTATGACGTAGGCATCCGTTAAGAAAAGAATTTTCCGGAATTCTACCCCTAAGGGGGTGAAAAAGGGGGGCAAAGTTTGTATGGGACAACGTGATTCCTTGGTCCAATCTACTTCAAATTTTGCATAAATCTTTTTAACAGAATCGATGGAAGACGTGTTTCATTTTTGTTGAAATTCATCCCCTAACGGGGTTAAAAAGGGGTAGAAAGTTATTTGGCGATTATTGGCTTCGAAGTTGATATCAATACTCCTTACTGCTTTTGATTTAAATTACATTTTGTTTTGACACATGTTTGAAAACTCAATCCGATTTTATTCAAAAAAGGTTGAACTTACTTAAAAACATAAACAACTTCAATACTCTTTAAAATTGGAATGTCTCGAATGTCACAGGACTATATTAGTACTTCATTTAAGGGGTTTCTAAGCTCAAAGAGGTTATGAGTTTTTTAGGTGTGTGATTTTTTGTGTACAAAAACTTAAAGTTTTCTTTTTCTACCTATCTTATACATATTAAATGCTTTGTCCTGAATGACTGACTGACGGATTAACGCACAGCCTAAACCGCTGATCGTAGAGACCTGAAACTTGGAGGGTGTGTTCTTTGTATGACGTAGGCATCCGATAAGATAAGATTTACTGAAAGGGTGAAGTGCGAGTCGGATTCACGCAATAAGGGTAAACCGATTGTAATGAAATTTTGGTGAGTTATTATACACACGCCGGGGAATGCTTCTGAGAAAGAAAAAAAGGGTCAAGTGCGAGTGAGACAGGGTCCAGTGCGAGTTGGACTCGTGTAATAAGGGTAAACCGAATGTAATGAAATTTTGGTAACTTTTTACGCACACGCCGGGAATGTTTCTGAATTAGTACAGCCCTATTAGGTTGTTTTAAAAAAAGAAACAACGTTCGCCGGTTCAGCTATATTTATATATAAAAAAAAATTATTAAACAGTTTTTATTTTTTACTTTTGAGTGTCGAAGTGCTTTTCTTCAAGGGAAATTTATTTGGATGACAAAGGTAATTTTCAAATATTGTCTAAAAACTAAACTCGATCCTGTCACGTATAATAAAATCACGTTAATCGGTTTATAATCAAAAAAGTTATGGCTGACCATCCATAAAAAAATAAATATAGAAGAAATTTGGCATGGAGATAGTTTGAGTACCGGAGAAAGGCACAGGCTACTTGAAAACGTCAAGTGTGAATCGGTTTATTTCTATAATTAATGAGTTGCCGTTGAAATCCTACACCGATAACCAAATTTAGGGCGGGTGAAAATGCGGGCAAAAGCTAGTAAAACTATAAAGAAAGAGTCTTCATACAAGTCGCTGTGCTTCAAAAACTGGTTACCGTATTTATAATTTTTATTAAATCTGAGTAAGGTTAGATACAGAAAGCTTTCCTCCCTAGTTTCAGTACATATTGTAAAAGTGCTGTTTTGATTACAATTTGAATTAATGTTGAGCTCCTGTAGGGAC
The DNA here is from genome assembly GCA_946406115.1 of Apoda limacodes. Lineage (NCBI taxonomy): Eukaryota > Metazoa > Arthropoda > Insecta > Lepidoptera > Limacodidae > Apoda > Apoda limacodes. Next base: position 20,817,530 of record OX291559.1, read on the forward strand.
CTTATTGGGAACAGTCTCGAGGTTTTCGGACTCTAGAATTCGAGAGAAAAGTATATGCAAGTACATACACCGGTTTCGAGAGGTAGGTCAGACTTATATACATTTATGTTTCGAATTCAAGAGCTCGAATAGCTCGAGACTGTTCCCAATAAGCTCACAGATTAGTCATATCATATCACAGGATTAAATCGCAAACACTGACTAACTACGATTCAATATTCATAGTCGGTGGTTATTTCAGGCACCAAGGGTAGCGTGACTCACCCTCCCTTTACCCCCGCCCCGTGTCTGGCTCGCCCCGTACCCCCTCACATCTAACAACGGAAAACGGAAAAACCCATAAGTACTTTAAGCACTTGTAGTGACTTAATCTATGAGAATTTCAGTAACTACAATTCTGGCGCTCGGTGCTATATTTATCTAACTCTACATTAGATGATTAGAGACAATTTTGTATTCTAAAAGGAGAAAGGGGAAAATATAGTAGTCTAGTAATAGTGATAAAGACATAAAAATTAATAAAATAACAAATAAGATAGTTTAAAAACTAAAACGGACTACGGAAAAAATCACGCTCCGAAAAGTTTAAAGCAAGCAAATATTCTTGTCCGAAATTCTTGTTAATAGACAAAAAGTTAGCCGTAGTCGCATGCCATCTTGCCCTAGGATTTGTTTACCTAAAATACATTTTAGAGTACGATTAAAGTAATTGCAATAACTTTACATAATATAGGTAGACAGGTTATATAAACTCATATGGTCTGTTAGTTTTGGGTTAAAGAATCATTATTTTCGTTAATTTTGTCACCTGTTATCCGTGGATTTAGCATTGATATCAATTTTCATATTGTTTTAAATTTCATTAGTTCAATTTTTTCAGAAATGTACTAGTATTTTCACAGTAGATATAAGTCGTCGTAACTTTGTGTCGACGCACCGCCGCTGCGCGAGGCACGCAGCTCGCCGTCGCGATTTGCTTTCCTGCTCACACCCGTTTCATCAGATTGGTACAAACTTTAACACCCTTTTTTACTCTCCAAAAAGGGTTAAATTTTTGAAATGGCAAAATGTTATCGATTCATGTTAAAGAGCATCGATACAAAGTTTCTTGTAAATATTAGTATAAAAATAAAGTTTTCCCAATTACAAACAAACTTTGCCCCTTTCCCCTTTGAGGTTGATTTTGTAATCACCGAAAATCTTCATTCATGAATTGTTTTAAAAAGCATATTTACCCAGTTTCAAGTCAATAAAGCATAGAAATATTTTATTCAATACAAACTTTCTCACCTCAGGGTTTGAAATTTGTAAACGTCGACACATATGGTTTCTATTGTTTTGCAATCCCATACAAATTTTGCCACCCCTAATGATCTCTATTCCCCTACTCAGGAGTTGAATTTTGCAAAACGCCGAAATATTTGTTCCATTAAGATCATTCACTCCCAGTTTTCAGTAAATTTGCTTATTAATTTGTTATTATTACAATTTTTAACCCACTTGGGGCTTGAATTTCAAAAAATGCTGAAACACAATTTAACCCCCAATGAGATGATTTCTACATATCCTTACACATATTAAAATGAATTAATAAAATCTAAAAGAATAAAAATAACTCCAAGTCTAACTCGCACTTGACCGCTTTCTTCTTCCTCAGCGTGCGGTCACACGGAAAGCGTTTAATCCGTTCTAAGCCTTAATTTAGCCCGTTCTGATAATAGAGAAGTATTTCTAAATAACCTGCCACCATCGTATAACCGTCAATTAGGGTATTTTCTTAAGCCAGGGATTTCTAAATTATCCCCTAAACCTTCAGTCGCATTTGATCGGATTTTATCGGATTATGAAGAAATTACTACAATCCCTTATAATTTCTAGAGTAGATAAAAATATATTCACTGCAGATGTAATTTAAAAAAAATAGATTAATATATAGATTCAAAAGAATGTGTTTTAAGTTACCTGTAGTGAATGGGCTGCACAGATTTGCATGAAATTTGGCGCAGAAATAACCTGTTTTTTCTATTCGACAATTCCGACGAGAATAGGCCGAGCTAGTTAGTATAAAATAATTAAAAATCGTCTTCAACAAGACCCAACATAAAAAGCGACAAAAATGTATAAAACGAAATAAATTAACACTAATAAAAATAACTTCACTAAGCAGACGGGGCTAAGCTACGGCACGGCACGTTAAGTTAAGAATAGCGGACGTCGATCAAACCACAATGGCGTTCTAAGGTTAAATATAAATTTAAAATTCAGCCAGTCCCGCCGCACTACCTGCCAATGCGGCAATGACGCTCCAGGATTAAAAAATAAGGTTCCGTGCAACCAAAACAAAAAAGAAATGCAACCTTATTTCTTTGTATGTATTTTATGTATATCACCACGGCCCATTTCCCAGAAGGGGGTTACCAGCGGTGTGTACACCCCATAACAATGTGGAGGACAACCACTTTTCACCAACAAAATTGCCACCTCGTAGGTGCCTTAAAAATCATAAACTTACTTAATTCACTCTTAGAATATTTTTTTAGAATTTTTTTCCCATAGAACAATTATGTTATCTTTTAAAAAACTGTTACTCGAACTAATATAAGAACTTTAAGTATGAAGTGGTTAAGATAATCGCACACAGCACAACAACACGTAGTTTACTAATTTATTATAAAGCTACCCCCAAACATAATTTATAAGCTAACCATGAGGCGGACCGTAGGCTTGTTTGCCACCTTAGTGGTATAAAAAAAATAAAAATAAAAAAAAAAAAATAAAAAAAAAAAAAAAAGTTAACGAAGCAAAAGTTGTTTTTTTTTCTCGCAAAGTTAAAATGTTTGCGACCTAACTCAGCGTTAGCAAGTTTTTGTATAAAAATAGAATGACGGTGACAGATTGAATCCCCGACCTCAAAGACGGGATTGATATTAATAAATTTGTAAGAAAGAAGATAAAATGGACTTTTTCATCATTTGTGTTGTGTGTGGCTGCTCGCTGGCAGACTATTGAACCTCAAGTTGTCTGCAGTGGCTTATAGTTTTAAAACTAGGGGTATACTTTTCTCTGACGCTGACTGTACAGAGATTTATTACAGAGATAACACCACTTTTCAAGATAATAGATATTATGACGTATTTACGTCAAAAATTAAAATAAAAATCGATAATACACTATGATATAACGCCACGCGGTACCCTAATTCCCTAAACCTTTGTATGTTATCATAACGTGCCATCCCAACTAAACGCCGATTTAGGGTTCAACAAAAAATAAACAACCTGATCCTATTAAAAATAAGAGCATTTAAGACTCAACAATAACTTGGTGGGAGGGACGGAATTACGAGACGCGAGACAAAGATCCTTTCCCCCACTACTCTACGGATGGTCAGAGAAGGCATAATAGCTGGTTGAGTTTAGTTTATGTGCAAATTTTATGGCATTTTTGGTATAAGGATTAATAAAACTGGAAAGGATAGTCAGTTGTACATGTATTGACTGAGTCTTTTCTTTAAATCGGGTATAATTTTTGACATATGACCAAAAATCTATATAATAATATAGGGACCCCCCTCCTCCTTATTTCGTATTTATAAAAAAACTCTCAATTACATTACAAAAATATATGATGGTTGTCAAACAGTTTATAGTAAAAAATTATACCATATATGAAGTTTATCAACAATCAACATCGATGACAGACAGACGGACATCGCAAAACTATATATAAGGGTTGCAATGTAGCCAATTGGCTACGCAACCCTAAAAAACATTGCCGAAAAGTGATATTACTGATGCATATGATGATAAAATGCACTGTTTCGTTACGTCCAACTAGGGACCCTATTAGGAGCAATCTCGAGCTATTCGGACTCTAGAATCCGATACATAATAAGGCCCCAAAAACTAACTATTCGACGCCTGTCTATATAGGTCAGTGAACGACAAGAGACCGTTCGTCGTTATAGCCACAGATACATACATACATTACTATAAGTACCTACTATAGATATATTTCAGAAAACTAAAGTTTTGCTTACGATGAGAATTTTTGTCTTAATGTTCTTAATTAGCTTACGATTAGTTTGTTTTATCGAAGTGAAAATAAATAAACTTTATCACAATAAGACATGTTTATTACTCCGTGTGAGTAAAAGCCCGTTTATACAGTTTACCGCAACGTTTTTCTTAAGCGGTTTGCAGTGGCTTATGTAGTAGACTAGATTTTGCCAGCGGCTCCGCCCGCTCTAAATTCGGTTATCAGCGTGGAACTCCTTAATTATACTTATGTAGCTTTAGTTCGTTTATAGTTATTTCCACAGAAACTTTTAAATTTATCGGGATAAAAAGTAGCCTATATGTAAACCTGGGTAATAACTAACGAATATGTGTGCCAATTTTAATAACGATCCGTTCAGTCGTTGGCGAGTTATAGAGTAACAAACATCCATCCATCCATACAGACATACTTTCACATTAATAATATTAGTAGAATTCGCACCATATGGTAAAACCGAATTTGCCACAAAAAGATTTGTTTATCTTTGCTGCTTTCCCTTGTTATTAAAAACCGTGAGACGCGTAAATACGTTAAAAACACAGCATCAACTAAGCACCAGTCGCGCAGATAAGTAAATCACTTATAGGCGTTCCAGAAGTGAAACACAGTTTTGTGATTTAAGCAGTTTATTAATTATCTTAATACTTGGTTATTGCTTATAGTTACACATATATTCAACACAATATTCTTTTAATTAATCTTTAAATTATCAATAACTTATATTGAGCATCGACTGCTCGTGGCGGAGACTTTGAGCTGACAATGCAGTTGGCTGTTGCAGCCATTACTGCTTCACCGGGCTTTTTGGGGCGAGACTCTGAAGGAGCCCATATAGCGCCCAACGCTCAAGGGCTCCCCGCGGGGGAAGCCTCGGCTTGGGTTGTCGCTCTCGGGGGCGTCCCTTCGACCGGCGTGAGTCTCGAACCCAAAGGTGAGTCACCGCCGTTACGCGGGTACGGTTGCGATTGAGTGGGGGCAAGAAGCGCCCCGGCACACTTTGATACCTCGTGTATCCTTGTGGGCGCAGACGAACCCGGGGACGTCGGCGTCGTGTTTGGAGGGAGGCCCTATTCGGGGAGGTCGTAGAGACTAATCTCGCTATCCGGACAGCGAGATCGCCATCTGGGGCCGTTAGTACGTGCCGAGGCCGCCTAACTATAGTTTTACGACCGTGCTGAGGTCGATCCGGGGGATGCGCAACTGTCAGTGTTAAATAGATCGCGTGGCACAGCAGGGGCGGAAATGTCACGCGGCAAACCGGTAAGGCGGATGTGACTTACATTTGAACTAGAATTTTATTTAAATTAAGAGAATTAGTACGCAACCGTATTGATGACTTTTATTGATATAATTATTAGAAAAGACAATATTGTTAACACACCATTCTGTAGGAGTTATTTTTAAAAGATAGAAAGGGCGGCTTCGTGATCTACCTAGGCCCTAGGCATCTAGTAAGTCTTAGAAGACAACCCATAAACCAACGAATAAGGCGCCAATAGCAAATTAGCGCGTGTTTTATAATCTCCATCACAAACCTGAAAGCCGTACATACAATAAGAGCTACTTAACAAACAAGTGTTGAAAATAAATTTCTAACGTAAGAAATTTTTTATAACGACATAACAAAGACTACTAACCTTGCATACCTATTTGAAGCCCTTTAATATACACTTTACGCCAAGAATCAAAACATCTATCTCTATCCACCGAAACGAGTTAATAGGGGAAAAATGAACTGGCATGTGATTGGTCGAACAATGACGTTAAGGCTGTGTTCACAGCGCGAGTTTTTTTAGTTTGTTCGTGCGACTCGTACTGTTCAGACGTGCTCACTGTGCTAGTGCAATCTATTATTTTATTTTTTGACTCGGCTTGTTATTTGGACTCTGGATAATTTTGTTACGTGTGACCCGGCTTTGTGATTGATTGCATTCCTAAAGACTTGGCGCTTGTATAACGGACTTTTTGAGTTTACTGTCGATTTGCCTAAGTGAGATGGCCGACAGTTTACATGGAGGTAACTCTGTGGAAAAAAGGCGACGACGAGCCTTTTCCTCGACTGAAAAAACAATGATATGGAACATGTATCAATCTATGAGGAGTTCCATGGAATCCCCTTCAAACAATGACGTCATGAAAGCTGTTGCATCATCTATGGGTGTTCATTGGATGTCCATCTATAGAATTCTGAAAGAGAAAGAAACTAAAAATGTTTTAAATTCACCCAAAAAAACAAGAAAACGTACTTTCATTGTAGACACAATCGACGACTTAACTAAATGTGCTATAAGAAGAAAAGTTCACGATTTATTTTCCCGAAATGAGATACCGACATTGGACAAAATAATGAATTCAATAAATGAAGATGGTACTTTGGGGACATTCAAAAGATCAACACTTCATAAAATCCTTAAAATGATTGGATTTAGGTACATTAAAAGATGCAGGAACAGCTTATTGATTGATCGTGACGACATATTTTTTTGGCGGAGGAATTATTTGCGGACAATGAAAATGGCAAGAGAAGAAAAGAAAAAAATATATTATTTGGATGAGACTTGGCTCAATGAAGGCCATACTACTACAAACGTATGGACTGATACAAATGTGAAAAATAAACGCGACGCATTCCTTGATGGCCTGACAACTGGATTAAAAAATCCTTCCGGTAAGTTCTTTAACATAATTCCATTGTTAAAACTGTCTTTGTCATTAATGCAATTCTTTGAAAAGGTTTGAATGTACCTGAGCGATCCTTAATTGGCGGCACTTATTGTTTGTTATGTTATCTTAAACTGTGTGAGCGTTAACTTTGTATCAGATCATTCAATACAATTTTTTATTGTTCCAGGAAAAGGAAAAAGGTTAATAATTACTCATATTGGAAGTGATGATGGATTTGTAGAAGGGGGCTTACACGTGTTCGAGTCAAAAAAGCAAGGAGATTACCATCAAGATATGAATGCCGAAGTGTTTGAGAATTGGTTCAAAAATATTCTTGAAAAGTTACATGATAATTGTATTATTGTAATGGACAACGCTTCGTACCACTCAAGAAAAGTAGAGCAAATTCCGACTGAAAAAAATAAAAAACAAGAGATAATTAATTGGTTGAAAGAAAAACAAATCCCCTTTCAGGATGATTTATTAAAACGAGAGCTACTGAATATCGTAAAAAATCATAAGGAGCAGTACGAGGCGCGTGTCGTAGACGAAATGGCGAAAGCTAAAAATAAAACTGTGGTACGACTTCCGCCGTATCACTGCGAATTAAATCCGATAGAGTTGATCTGGGCTCAAGTTAAAGGACATGTCGCATCCCGCAACAAAACATACAAGATGGCAGAATTAAAAATGTTATTAAACAACTCAATTCAAAATATTGACGCTGCAAAATGGAAAAAATGCATAAAACATGTCGAAGAGATAGTAGAACCGAAAATGAATGCCATGGACAGAAATGTGGAAACAATGACCGAAACATTCATAATAAACGTGGGAAGTGACAGCGACAGTAGTGATACGTCGGAATAATTTAATTAATTGTATATGTTAAACTATTTAAATATACATAATTTTATTTTAAAACATTGTCTTAATATTTTTCTTTCTTTCTCTAAGTTCAATACAAAATACTTAAGTGGTTTTAGTGCTTACTATTGAGCGCACAAAATCATCGCATATGAACACACCTTAACTTTTTATCAGTATAGTTGACGCCCACTCACCTTTTTGTGTCCTTATCTTTTGTAAGGGATTGTGCGACAGAGACAATGCTCTATTAACTCGTTTCGGTGGATAGAGATATGTCTTAACTGTGTAGGCAGATCAAGCACTATTCAAATCTAGTAAATCAATTTAATTTGGATAGGTATTGTAATAGGTATGTATAGGATTAGCTAAATAACTACCTAACCCATTGTGTGATATGATACTTGAGTAAAATCAATCAGAGAAACAAAATGAATGCACAATATTAACTCAATGGCTTTTGCTAATTCAAAAAGTAACATATGTGTGTCAGTGCAATCTGACGCACAATAATATACAAGCACTTTAACAACGTTACCCATCATATCCAACATTATTTAACCACCAACACACTTAATAAAAACTAACGCTTGTATTTTTAACCTTAAAATGGTGTTATGATTGTGGCACAAACGCTTCGGGTCGGGACCACCCCGGGCGCGACAGCTGACTGGCCAAACCAGAGATTTCTGTAGTGCAGATGGATTCGCGCATGCGTTCCAACATCGAGGGAGTTTTTTTGCAGTGCATTACTGATGTTGATTACTGAGTACTTATAACGGCAAAAATGTAACTAATTAGGTAGGGGAGACCGAGGTGTTTTGAAACAAATGTGATTTGAAAACCGCTTAAAACCGTTAGAGAGCTGGAAACTTCGCAATTCAACCCTTTTCCATCGCCTGCAGGCCCTTCAGTACAATTCCGTGAATTTGATCTGAGATCACATTTTTTTAGTTTTTGCTAATAGTCAACGCACTAGATTAGACAAGGTATTCTAATTTATTTAACCAACTTTCATTACAATAAAATGCAAAACACGCTTTAAAAATTTGCAAAAGTGTTGAAACAATGGTCACTTCCAGATGTTAGGTAATTCACTAGACAAAAGCAAGTTTTAATATGTTTTAACATATATTAGAGGAGGTAGTTACAGTAGATATTTACATTTACGCAGCTTTGCTTTCTCTGAACCCAAAACAAAAAGAAGTAACATTATACTTAGCGGTATTTATGGATTTGTCCCTTTGCTTTTCAATTTTCAGACTCTTAACAAGGCAGATTAGGGGGAGGGTGAGGCACTTTAGGATATCGTTAGAGATACCGTCCGCACCAGGGGCTTTACGGGGGCGAAGGTCTTTGATGACCTGTTTGACTTCGTCGACTGTGATGGGCGGAGAAGTTCTGCGCCCCACTTCACCGCCGACCTCCCGCACGTCGGGATCGAAAGGTTGTGTGCTTAAGGCACATTGGGCTTGGAGCCTCGATGCAAGGCAATCCGCTTTTTCGTCGTCATCGAACGCGGGAACGTTGTTGGGACGAGTTAACGGAGGTAGGGGGCTGAAGGTGTCTGATTTTAAAGCTCTGGCTAGGCGAAAATAAGCTTGATGAGAAGGAGAAATATTCTCCATCAGATCAGAAACGTTGGGGCGAAGATCTACTACAGCGGTTCTTACACGACGGTGTTAAGTCGTTGAAGCGAGCTTTGTTTTCGGTAGTGGGACTGCGATCGCGTCTGCGGCGGGCTGCGTTATGCTCAGTCATAAGCGATCTGATGTGCTGAGGCAGGATTAGGTGGTGGTAGTCACCAACCGGCACTTGCCTTGAGCAATTGCCAACGGTGGCGCTCAGGTAGTTAGTGAGTAAGTCTATAGCCACGTTAATATCGTTCGCGGAAGAGATTATATTGAGAACGTGATTTAGATGTGGCTGGGGTTTTCGAGTAAATGCCCGAAATTATCGCAGTCCGTCACTGTTCTGGTGTCGGAAGGAGTGTCCGATGGGGTACCTAATCGGAGGAGGACAGGGCGGTGGTCCAAGTAAAGTTCGTCAAGCGCCTCTATAAAGCGAAAGCTCAGCCTAACACAGTGCTATGTCGAGCACGTCAGGGCTGTTACGAGAGTTATGCGGAAAGTAAGTGGGCGTCATGGGAGCAATGATGTCAAAGTTTAGTCTGTCAACTAATTGATCGAGGAGTCTGCCTCTCCGTAAAGTGATTGAAGAGTTCCATCGACGGTGCTTGCAATTTAGGTAGCTGTCAAAGATGACGGCGTCGCCTCCAGCAAGTATTTTGAGGGAGAGAGAAAAACGTATGCAATGATGATCGGCTGATGGCCGGTCATTACTATGCGGCAGACGGATGCTTATAAATTCGTAAGGGGCGAAGGATCGATGGGGGAGCAATGTAGGGAGCGTCCATAATAGATGAGAGTGCCTCCGAGACGGGAGGCAGTTCTACAATTACGGACAGTGCGACAGTTCGCAATCCAATGGGTGCGGATAGCGGGTTTGAGGAACGTTTCCTGAATGAGGAAGACGTCCGGTTTATGGGACGAGAGGAATTCCGACAATTCCTCTCTTTGGTTAAGGAAACCGTTGGCGTTAAAATGGATGCTGTATTGGCCAATGGAGACCGAGCGGGGTTTTTCGCGAGTGGTTGTGCAATCCATTTTGATTTTATTTTTGGGAGAGCGCCCTACTGAAGGCGTTTAAGAACAGGCGGTGCTCAGACATGAATCTGAGCATCTCTTGGGGGGTGATGACCTAAACTCAATTCTCTAAAAGAAGCAGACAAAAGATTCTGTTGTAGAAAATGTTAATCAACTGTTATAAAAAAGGTTAGTCCACAATATTCAGAAGAAGTACAAGAAAACAGATTGTATTTAGGATTTTTATGTGAATCATTGATCTTCTGTGGCAGGCAATCTATTGCTATAAAAGACCATGACGAATCTGCAGATTCAAATAACAGGGGAAACTCTTTGGAGACGATGAAGCTTCGTTCCACAGATAATAATTTAATACAGAGGTTCTTCGTTGAACATGGAAAAAAAATTCAGTACTCTTCAGCGACGTTCCAGAATGAGCTACTGTTCATTATTGGAAACAAATCAAGCTGCACAAAAAACTAAAAGAGGCAAACTTATTTGCCATTATAGCCGACGAGACTCAAGTTATAGCAAAGCACAAACAAGTAGCTATTGTCTTGAGGTATGTCAATGATAAATTAGAAGTTCATGAGTCCTTTATTGGCTTTTATCGTTATACAAAAACTGACGAAGAAACACTGGCAAATTAACTTAAGCATTCACTGGACTTGAATATTAAAAATCTTCGTGCACAATGCTATGATGGGACCTCAAACATGAGGAAGGCATATTATTCTAAAAGAGCTAAAATTATAAAAGAAGCCCCAACAGCAATGTACATTCTTTGCAATGCACATATATTGAAGTTGTGCATTGTAAGCTGTTGCGTGACTTTAATAAGTAACACATTATTTGTACTTCAAAGCCTTTTTTTCAATGAAGTTGTTCATTGAAAAATCGACTAAACGACATGCTATTTTTTGAAAGCATTCAAAAAAATTCAAGAATCTTCAAGAACAGCAACATTGAAGTGATACCAGATGGGCTTGCCGTGTTGAAACAGTGCGTTCTTTGTTAGATAATTTTGAAACCACTCTAGCGACTTTAGAAGAAACTTCACAGACAGACCCTGATAGTGATGGTCAAGCTAATGCTTTGTTAAAAAGTATAGAGGACTTCAACTTTATATTTGACTTGCTTTTACTAAGAAGAGTTCTAACCCAATGTGACAAACTTGACTTATGACTTCAGGCCTACCTAGTTGTGAAATCTGTAAAAAACAGCACACTCGAAGTATTACAATCCTTCAGAACAGATGAGGTTTTTTCTCAGTTGTTCAATCACTATACAGAAATCGCTGACAAGTGCGGATTTAGAGCAGCAGAGTTAACAAGAAGGGGAAAAAGCCCCTTCAAAATTGGGGGAGGGAATAATGTTCCTTTTGAATCTGTAGAGTAGTATTACAAAGTTTCGATCCTTTGGCCAGTAATTAATATCCTAAACCAGGAGATCGAGGCTAGACTTCTAGAAAACAACCTAGATATACTCAACCATTTAAGCAAAATTTAGGTTTAGGTGAAGCTAACGTAGATGTAGAAAGTGTAAGATGTGTGTGTTACAAACAAATATTCAAGAAAGAGCTGATATTTTTGTTAAGAAATCTCTGAAAAATGTGTTTCCTCTACTTTTTGAACTTTACCGATTGTATTTTACAATTCCAATGAACTCAGCATTCTGTGAGAGGTCGTTTTCTTGCTTGCAGTGGTTGAAAACATATTCCAGAAATACGATCGGCCAAGAAAAGTTGTCCTTATTAGCTCTTTTGGCCATTGAAAGGAGTGTTGTTGTAGACATTTTAAAAGTAATGAATGTCTTTAATTTAAGCTAAGAGGCTTTATTTTGTCTAAAAATATTTGTAGTGGTGGTGTTTGAATTAAGATTTGTTTTTTTTTTATATATATTTGTTTCATTTCTATTTACATGATAATATATCAGTATCGTTTTCTGAGTCTCAATTATTTTTAGTTAAAATAGTCTGTCTGAAAAAGCTTAAAATCATCTAAGGGCATTCCATAACCCCAGATTCCTGGTAGGGCTTGCCACCCCAGTTAAAACGCTGAAATTACGCCCATGGATATTTATAAGGGTATGTTATGTTAATAAAGGTTTAACAAACTTAAAACTACAAATAAAAAAATCTTAAACTAAAATACAATAATAATAAATAAACATAATAATATACTATGATAATTCTATTTGTTATTTGGCACGTTAATAAAATAGAGATAGACCTATTTGTCTAGAGACATATTCGTAGTAACTTTATTCTCTCCCCTTTACACTACAAATAGCAATGCCGCTTTTAAAAATAAATGCTGTATTTAAACATTTTTATGCATATCCATATAAAATAAATAGCAATTCAGCAGTTTTTTTTTATATCCTCTAAGGGTAGACAGAGATATTAAGAACGTATGCCGGTAACATACACGTTTTTTACTTACCACCAATGGTATTTCGTCCCACAAACGTGATAGGTGGTGAGCTAGGTAGTCCTATAATATTCTATGGTGGTTAGCCTATAGCCGCGCCGCGCCGGCCACCACCACAACGTCGAAACAACTTAACAAACTGTAACAATATTGATTACCCCTCACCGGGAATCGACCCCAGAACCTGTGACACGGCAGCTACTCTGTTTGCCACTGCACCACTCAGTACAGTCAGTCATCGTCTTTGAAAAATCCGAAAACGTCGATACAGTCATGACGCCGCGACAATACGAATGAGTGGCTGGACAGCACCCGACTAGCTATTTATGACAACAAAGGATAGTCCATGACTAGACGCCATGCGCCATCGGTAACCGACTAAATGTAATGATTGTTAAGTTTGGGCCAGTTTAATGCGAAAGTAAGTTTGTACGATTGTCCTTTCTTCACATCGCAACGGAGCATGCGCATAAGCTGAAATTTGGCACAGACGTTGGACTAGTTTAGTTAACAATAATAGTAAGATTTAAAATTGTAATATAAAGAACTACGTTTCAAACACATTTGCTCAAAAAAAGCATTGACAAAGCTTGTATACATTATTCGAATGTTCAAAATTACGCATCACACAACGGAACGTGCGGTAAAATAAGTACTCTCACATAAGTACCTGTTTTACCGTATCTTTTACGGTTTTTTTTTTAAATTTCGACCAAACCTCCTCGTAAGCGCTTTTGATCTATACGTTTGACTCACTTTAATACTAATAGAAAAGAAAAAGACGAAAGTTGTAGTTCTAATTTTCACCACCCGCACGTGCAAATACGCGCCATTTTTACCCAACTACGGCGAAGCAAAAGGAGGATTATGATTTTGTCCGGTATATGTATGTATGTTCATATGTTCTCTCATAACTTCTAAAATACTTATCAGATTTTGACATGCGCGTGTACAGGGGGGGGGGGGGTTTTGGGTGTCGTATATAGCAATGGAGACGTGTTTTTGCTTGTTTATTTCTTTAAAATAAGTCTGGTAGGATTCGACGACTTTCAGCAGTGTTATGAAGTCCTTTGAAAAATTATGCATCGAAGGATGAATTAAAAACAATGAGCAAGTAATGGCAAGCAAAGTTGTGAAAATTTTCAATTAACGCTCCGACAAATTAAGTTTTTTGGCGTCATTATTGGCGTGATGGCATGTTTATGTTAGGATAAATGGATCTAATTTTCAACAGACTTTCAGAGCTTCGAAAGAAGGCTGGAAAATAATTAAAAAAAGGCGAGCCAGTCAGTCATTCATTTGGTTAATATTGGTTGTTTAAGGAACACAATGTTGAACCAACGTCTTACGGGGTTGGCGCTACTGAGTATTCATAGCAATGTAAATGTGGTTCCTGCAGCAGTTGTGCGCAGATTAACGGTCTCCCACAACTGCGGGTCGATTCCTTAAAAAGATTGCTAACTTCTTTTGAAAGAAATAAGATATACATTGCGGTTTCGCGACAATCGATGAATTTCATACGTAATTTCAAATGCGCAATGTACATCTTATTTCTATGGATTTCAAACGAGAATTGTTAGCAATCTTTTTACGGAATCGAGCCGCAGAAGGTTAATATTATAGTATATTAAATTGTAATTGTAAGAAAAAAAATCATTTTTTCAAACTGTAATAAAGGCTTTTATTGCAAGAACTATAGGTTTTCATACAACATCGTAGGAATCATAAAGGTTAATAGGTACAATAAAATAACCATTATGTTAGAAGTAAGGTAAAATTATCTTGAATTTTTTAAATTTTACAAATGAATGATTGATAACCATTACCGCATCATGCGTAAGTGAGAATTATTGTGCACACACTTAAGCACTGATTAATTTATCATTTTTTCATGTTCATGTTAAAGGCCGGTGTCCTACTGTGCGCCGTGAATGTCGCAAAGCAACCCATTTTACCCCAATTTAAAACGTGTCTATACTGTACATGGCAACTAGCCTCAGGATGGCACTGTTCATCCAGAATAAAAATCCTGTTCATCCAGAATAAAATAACAAATAAGGTGAGGAAAAAATATACTATAAAATAAAAATAAAAAATATATATAAATAGATATACAGTATACAGTGGTATATTAGTTTTTTATAAATTATAATTAAACGACAGTACTTAGAACGCTAATATTAACTAGGAATCAGCACAGTGTAATACTTTATATATTAAAAACAAAAGTATTCCGGTAAGATGAATTTTTCGACCAATTTCTCTGCCACATACATGGTCACATAAACACAGACTCACGGACGTCCAAGAATGATTAGTTTTAATGTTATTATTTATTATATTAAACAAATTAATTGTTTATACAATGTACCATATGTGCTAGACAGATTATTTAACTTCATATTAGTGCACTCATATTATCCTGTAAGTGTTATATTAAAAAAAAAAAAAAAAACGTTATTTAAGTTTCGAAAGACTGGGTTTTTTGACATGTCGAGAGTAGAGCACTACCTCACCGCTCCGCTTATGAGGCGTGCAATAAAAGCGCTTAATAAGTACATTTAATAAATATATATATATTATAAGCTGTCGCTTGCGGCTTTGCTTGCCTGCACCCGATATTTGGGAATAATTTCTAAAATCACGCCGCACTCCCAAAAAACATATATAATAACTAGCTTCTGCCCGCAACTTCGTCCGTGTGGAAATACAAATTTTCATCTCCTATTTTTCCGTCTAGGAAATAATTTACCAAAAACGGTAAAACGCGTCAATCTTTGTTATTATCATTTAGCCATACTTATATCAAATTTTATGCAGTTCAAAAAAAATTTGGATTTCCATACATACTTCCAACCCCCATTTTACTCCCTTAGAAGATGAATTTGCAAAATTGTTTCTAAATTTGCTTCAAGTAAACAGCGCGTTCATGAAATTCATATTACAAACCCTTAAGAGGATACACTTCGCGGCGCCTCGCAGCGATCTTCATACAAACGAATTTTGTCATTTAATTTTGACACTTGCTGATCAAACACCACGAAATTTGGAAGACATGTTCTAGTAATAAATATCTAGGTCTGCAGTGTGCCAGTTTTCTATTAAATTTTATAGTTCAAAAGTTAAACAGGATTCTAGTTTTTCATACAAATGGGTGTAAAAAAGATTTCTAGTTAATATAACGTTTTACAAGATTTTGGAAAAACCACAGACCTAGGTATTCGGTTTGGGATTATTGAGTTATTCGTTAGCCCGCTGCGAGGCGCCACGAAGTGTATCCTCTTTATATGATTGGTACCAGAATCAAGCGAGACACACGATAACATTGTTCCGTATACAATGCATTCAACGCATCACGAAGCATGGCTAACAACACTGTCGTGACGTGTAACATGCACCATGCTTCGTGCACAAGTGCAATGCAGAAGCAATACGATTAACTCTTAATTGCATGATACACGCCTTCTATAGTATTGGTTGACACGATCATAGTATTTGCTGTCTATTTTTATCCGACTTCAAAGGAAATTGATTCACAGGTTTGTATTCTTCGTAAATGTGTTTTTTTTTTATACCACTAAGGTGGCAAACAAGCACACGGTCCGCTTTATGGTAAGCGGTCACCGTGGCCTATGGACGCTTGTAACACCAGGGTACATTGTACATTGTGCAGCCTATTCTCCGAGGTTTATTCTTTTTTTTGGGCTGTTTTATTCTTCTTTTGTATAATTATGTGTCAAGACCTGCGTGACAGGTGGTGAGCCCAACGCCGCGACACTGCGTCTGATAAAGTTGGCTTTATATTTGTCCCAAAAGTCTTAAATAACTTGCTTGAGTGATAAGTATAATTAAGAGCGCTTAGACAAAATATGTTCACATTTTTTATGTTTTTGTTGGCTTTGAATAGTTTATTACTAGTTAACTATCGCAATAACCTATATGAATTATACATTCGAAGGTTAGTCTTTATCAAAAGGTAGACCAGAACACATTTTTGAAAATAGGTAAATAAACATTAAAAATAATTTAGTTTAGTAGGAACCTTAATGCTTTCTGCCATGAAATCGTAATAAAATGATTTCATATAATTTAGAAGTATAAACAAAAAACAAGAGACCAGATCTAGATGAATATCTCTATACGGAAACCATAACAATTTTTATATTTGTTACAAAAATTAAATCGATAAAATAATAACCAATTCTAATGTGAATTGTGTCACCACAAGACAAGCTTCAGTATTCAGGGATAAGGGTTACGCTGCACGTCGGCTCCGTCCGCCTAAACAAAAGACTTTTCACGCTACACATAAAGGTAGTTCAGCTTACGCTGGCAGTTTTAGCGCCTTGAACGCAAAGAAAACCTCAACATGTCATACTCAAAAACGTCTACAAGCGAAATATATCCGTTTGCCAGTTTTTGACGAATCACAAAAAATAAGTCGGAATTGGACAGGGGAGGGATTAAAACAAAACAGAGCTATAATAGGTATAAAAAGAGAGACCTAATCTTTTGCCTTATCCGTGCCAGACAGCGAGTTTTGAGGGCGGGCGTTCGAACTTGACATATGTAGGTATATGTACATGAAGCCATTTTTGACAACGCAAGTACAGAGGGCCACAGGTTTATGGTATACCATTGGGATTTTAAACCGTTTGAAGTTTTATCATATCTTGCTATCCACTATGAAATATCCATTGGTTAAGTTACCCTGTTGAGGTAATTTTTTTTTTGGCTTGATATTAAATAAATCTGCCAGTAAAAATGTAAAGTATTTTTTTATTATAAATGTTTAGCTGAAATGCGCAAAGTTGACATGGTATTCTTTTATTTGAGCCGTGTGTACTTTGTTCCCATCACATTTTTTTAGTAAAAGAAAATAATGTGAAGGAACTTACATGCGTACATGCGTATGTGAAATTCTTTGTTCTGCTGTGCCAGGTTCGATTGCCAGCAACAAAAAGTTAAACATCCGTGTTAAAATATGTTCTCAAGTTAAGGACATAGGTGATAGGCTCACCCCTTAAAGCTGGGGTATAGGCCAGACCGCGAAAATACGCCGTTTTTGTGCAAATTTTGTGGTTAAACTATAGCATCTAAGGCATTGAAAAAAATATATGTTATAAAACTTACTTTTGTTTAGTGCATTACCTTACTCAATGATTTTCATTTATTGTATTAAATGCAATAAAAAATCTGGAAGTGACCATTGTTTCAACACCTGTGCAAATTTTTAAAGCGTGTTTTGCATTTGCTTGTAATGAAAGTTGGTTAAATAATTAGAATAGCTTGTTATCTAGTGCATAGACTCTAAGTTGTAGCGAAAAGTCAAATTTAATAAGTCAAACGGTATTAATTACTTGCAAAGTATATAACAAATATATCTAATAGAAATGTATATGACATTATCTAGTGATTTATAGTGCATTTACATACACAACGTTAGAATTACAGAAATTAGCTTTCTGGCCTATATCGCTCTCTTAAGGAGTTTAGGCGGAATGCCATCAATAATTGGTCATATTGCTCAATATTTTTGAACATCCCTTTGACAATAAGTCTTATGTTGGTATGTATATATTATTAAATAACCTAAATCCTAAACGTTAATTTAGTCACAACTTCATAGATTAATTTGTGACAGTCTAAGTCATATAGGTATCCCATTTTAAAAACTTATATTTTATACGTACTTGATTCAAAGAAAGGTGAAGGTTTCTTCCTGTTTTTAACAGAGATCCTAGTTTTGGAAAAACGAAACTTAGACATAACGGGAAAACTTAAAAAAATAAAACAATATGTAATAATAACTAAAAAGTTTATTTAGAAACAAAGAACGATTATTAAATCAAACTACAAAATTATAAAAATTAATGAATAATAGATAATACAAATTAACTTACATATGTATTTCAATAATATAAGTTTATTCGATTCTATTACACATTCTTAACAATACGAGACGATTAATAGGTTGTCTGGCAAAGATTGCCCTTAAGTGATAAGGCCGGCTAATAGACTATTCTACCTAATTATTTTTATATGAAAGATATTTTTGAAACTTAAATTTTGATGCAAATAACATTATCATGCGATAAAAACTAAAAGTTAGACCAGTTTAAAGTTCGCTTTTTTAGTGCGAGATAAAAAATAAAATGACGTCACAGCGCTTGAGACCGCGTAGTTACACTGCAAACTGCTATAGATAGGCGCACTAATCTACAGAAAGAGAGTTAATTAATATGTCTCTGTCTACCCATAAGCAGAAATCGTATAATAAATATAAATCGGTCTCCTGGGGTAGGAAATTATATTACACAAAAGTATACCTACTGATGATTGCAATGTAATTGATTACACCTATATTGGCAAGACCATTTTGTTACCTACTTGCTTTGGGCTGCGTTAAAATACCTACAGAAAGTAGTTTAGTATGCAGCAAAAAAATACATACACATTTACGTTAAATGATTTGTTTTCGTTTCATTATAACAAATCAGAAAATGACATGGAATGGAATATATAACTCCAAACATTACAAAGAGCATACTCATAGCAAGTAACAGTCTGCTTCCCGTAAAATTCAGGTATTTATATGAAAAAAAATCGACCAAGTGCGAGTCGGCCTCGCGCACGAAGGGTTCCGCGCCATTATCTACCAAAACGTGCAAAAAAATCACGTATTTTGTATGGGAGCCCCCTTAAATTTTTTTTTTTCTATTTCATAGTATTTGTTGTTATAGCGGCAACAGAAATACATCTTCTGTTAAAATTTCAACTGTCTTACTATAACGGTTCATGAGATACAGTCTGGTGACAAACGGACGGACGGACGGCGAAGCCTTAGTATTAGGGTTCCTAATTACCTTTCAGGTACGGAACCCTAAAAAAGCTAGAAGAGTTTTTATAAGTTGCGAGAATCTAGCAATGTGCCAAAAAATTTTTTTCTTAATTAATATGCTTATTTTCCGTGTATTATTTTATCAGTTGTAGATTCTTGTACGCAACTGCACAAAATAGGTATTTTTGTATCCGCGCCATGTAAAAATTATCTTCATTTTATAACAGTTGCATACAAAGCTATATTACAGTATAAATATTCTTTAGGTACTTATAACGTTAAACACTTAAAACTTACACTATTGGATAAATACATTAATGGAAATGGAATGCACACTGGAGCTGAAACTCTATGTAAAATGCTTACACGCGCGGCGGGTCTTAGGCGCTGTGACGTCAGGCGAGCGACAGTCATCCGTTTCGGCCGTTTTGCGGGTCAGGCATTTTACGGAGGAAACGGATTTCGCTTTTGATTGAGTATCATTCAATATTGGTTTGTATTCATTCATACAGGATATATGTCGATATTAATATTATTATTAAGGCCCCATATACTAAACACTAGCGCCCTAGATATTATTTATTTCCTCTTCGTTCAAATCGTAATTTAAAAAATAGAAATATGAAAAATACTACCTGGTCATTATAACTATGTTATACATATTTAAGTCGGTGGTGGCCGAGGGGTTTAAATTTCACTTCAGGTCCCAAGTGGCGGAGGTTCAAACCCCGGGGTCGGCGTGTACCAATGAGTCTTTTCTTAATTTCTCAAGTACACTGATTCACACCACTGGCTTTTCAGTGAAGGAAACCTGCATACGTCAAGAAAAAAAATAGACGTATGTGAAGTCCACAATCCGCACTGAGCCCGCGTGTGGACTATTGCCTAAATCACCGTCGCTTATGAGGGTAGGCCGTGCCCCAAAAGTGGGGACGTATAAAGGCTGGCAAGACAAGTACTGTCGGTGGAATATTTATCTGAGTTTTTTTTATGTTTGTGCTAAAAGTGGCCTCCTTTAGTCAATACCCGAATTAAAACTCACAAATATATTCCACAAACAATACAGTTGTAAAGATAGTAAATGATTAGTAACCATTCATAATTTTTTTACTTTTTTTTAATTTACGCTTTGGCCGTAAGGTGTGGTTAGTGGCGGCGCTGGTGTGCACTATATGGGCCCTTAACAGCTCACATTATCCACTAGACGTCCACTGCTGGACATAAGCCTCATCTTTTCAAAACAAACGCGCGGATCCGTCTGGATATTCAAGTCTACGTAGGTAGTAGGTTGCTGCCACACAAAACGCAAAGGGGTCTCTGCCATGACATTTTCCGATGGCCTTGGAATTAAGACTTCTGACAGTTACTCGTAAAGTGGTCATTCAAAAACCACTTTTTTTAATGTCACATTCGGTTTTGTGACAGGCTATTTAGTGATTATCACAGAAAGCTGATTAAAATTTGTGAGTGAACAACGATCTATGTGTCAAGTATGGATAAATCTTGGAACAAAGCCTCTTCGACTGGACTGCTGAAGGGCGGATAGCGGTCCCTTATCCTCAGGCGCTCTGATCGCAACCACGTCCTGGAACATTACAATCTACCGTCAGATTAAGAAAACGTTAGTAAGTAGTAAGAGAACGAAAGAGTTACTGAGTAGATACGGGTGAGCCATGGCCGTAGCTAAGGGGGGGCAATGCGTAGGGCTTGAAATACTAATGCCCTACCTTAAAAATACCATAAACTAAGGTATAATATATATAAATTGTTTTTGCGTAATATAAATTAATACCATTTTGCTCTTGTTTTAATTTACCTACTACCTTAATTACTAACGCTCACAAGCAGGTAAAATAATTAAAGATAGAAAAATTACTTGCGCCGTACCCGTGCATGAAACCACCGCTGCCCTATCTTAGATTCAACTCTAGCTACAGCTACAGGGTGAGGATTTTGAGTTCCGATTCCTGCTTAAGAGGAATTCCTGCTAAAGCCAGACAAATTCTGCATACAACGTGAAATATGAATGTAGTATGTCAAAAATCAAAATCACTAAATATTTACAACTCGATTATTATTTGAATCGAAAATTTGCTAAAAACAGCTCTAGGTTTCGTATTAAGCAATATATATCATACTAAATTTACAGCTAAATTATATGTACTGTTACAAAAATAAATCGAAAACTTTGTGATTTTTTTCTATCGATTAAATTTTATTGTATTACCTATGTGTTTACTAATATCTGAACTTGGAATTATAATGTACAATGTAGTAACTATATTATTATTTATTTGCACTTAATTCACTCACTAATAAATCAATTCTGCAATAGGCTATTTTTTTTTTTCTTGTAGTCCCCCTCTTAAGGAAAGATCGTGTTTTTTAGGGTTCCGTAGTCACCAAGCAACCCTTATAGTTTCGCTACGACCGTCCGTCCGTCTGTCCGCTCAGAGACCATTAGTACTAGAAAGCTGTATACTAATGGTATACATATTAATTAGGCCAACAAAGTGGTTTAGGGTACCTTCCCCACACGTAAAGTGGGGATGATTTTTTCTCATCTACCCGATAGTGTGTGGTATTATTGGATAGCTAAACACATACAAGTTTCAATCTTGCAGTGATCATAATGTGTGTGAACTCTGAAGTATTACAACAAATAATAAAAACGGGCCAAATGTGAGACGGGCCCGAGCCATTTACCATCCTAAATCACCATTACAGCGCCATCTAGATATTATTAGGCAAAACAGTATAACATATTTGTTTGTAGTAACAAACGATAAGTATTTAAAGTACAGCAACGTCGGGCTTAGTCAATAATTGGATGGGTGACCGCTTAGCGGCACACTTTTTGTTTTTGTTTGTGTTTGTAAAGTACGTAAACGGTGGTAGGTACGGAACCCTCGGTGCTTGAGTCCGACTCGCACTTGGCTGGTTTTTTGTACCTATGTTTGTGGACGGACGAAAGATAAGAGATGCGAAATATAAACATCTTCTCATGATATCGAATTAATGCACCTCTTAGGAATTAGGAATAGTTTTGATTTGAAAATACCAATTGACCGAAACCATTTTCGTGATAGTCGCATTTTGGTTCTCAAAGTTAAAGGTTAGAAAGGCTATCCCTCGCACGCTTCCCCTCCTAGCATCCAGTGCTCAGAAATTGGAAATAATGAAACAGTTGCAAATATAAAGGGGTTTTATCAATCAATGTGAAACATTGCTTGACTATGTCCATGTTGTGTAAAGTAAAAGTGAATTACACTACATTATAAAATATCGTATTCACTATTTGTGTTTGATATACATTCAATCACTTTAGTTATATAGGTATACCTACTGAAGCGCTCACATCCTAGTTGCGATCATTGAAGGGGACTAGTTAAGGTAAGCAACGTCGAACGCGACCAGTACTTGGATTAGTGATCGCGAACTGATAAAGACCTTGGCGAAAGAATTTATGAACTTACCCAGCCTAAATAAACATTTTATTCAGTCGGCCATCGGAGGTGTCCAGACAGAGCAATCGTTACATATATTTTGTCGCAGAGCCATGACTGTCTCGACGTTGTCGGATTTATGAAAGGCGATGATTGACCGTTTAAATGTAATTAATGTTTAGCCTGTGGCCGTCTTAAATTTACGCAAGCAGACATATGCAACAATCAAGTAGACAACTAAATAAAATAAACAGGTACATACATGTATGTGAGGGTGAAATAAATGAATTAATTCCAACATAATATATATTTATTATATACATTTATGACAAACACTTCTAACATAATATACACATATATATGTATTTCTACTTAATAACTAATGCTACAAGAAAATATCTACAAATAATATACAAAGCTTTTATTTCACAAAATGTTATAAAAAGAAATGCAATAAAAATACATATTAGGAATTTATATAAGTAATGCGTTTTGTTAAGTCTTATCACATTATTCTAGGGTCTTATGCTTTAGTTCAGTAGAGTGTGTGCGGACAAGAATAATTAACTTCTTCGTTCGTTTCACAAAATTGATTATTGTGTAAATGAAATTATGAAAAGCTAAAATTATTTAGTTTTAAACATGACCAGAATATTCTATATTCTATATTCTATATTTTTTCGAATTTTTCAGACGATACGTTCTGGGCGTCGACCTTAAGCACAAATAGCCGCGATGAAACGGGGCATAGTTATAAAAAAAAACTGTCTAGGGAACTAAATAATTATATTAAATTCTCTGTTTAACGATACTCTATTATTTGGGGTTATAAAAAAAATATTGGGATTTGATTGATTTGATCTTTGGATTTCATAACTTAAAATCACTAAAAAATACATAAAAAAGTAAATACACTTGTTCACTATTCTGTGACACGTTACTTACTCAAAACTTACTTCAAATTCTATATATATTCTTATCATTTATTCCACTAAAATGTTGGTTTTTTAAGACAGTTTTCTTCTAGTATACTATTTACTTGGTTTACAGTAAGTTTAGAAATTGAATAAATTAAGATTGTGGTGTTAACAGTCGTTGTTTAAATTTGTTGTAGAACACTACATTAAAATTATTTGTATAACCACATTATAAATGTTACCAACATGATTTTTTTCATTTGTTAACTCGAATAAGAAATTGAGTCAAAGAAAAATGTCTGAAAAACACATACATATTATAATAAATGCATAAAATATATTTTGTATTAAAAATATATAGTATATACATATATTACGAGCCTGCGAGCGTACAAAAATAAATTACTTTTTAGTTTCTATAAAGCATAAACACAGTCTTTACTAAACATAATTAACTATCTACTTAACTGTAACAGATTAAAAAATACTTGTTATATACATATAATATACTAAGTCTAAATTTTATAATTTTTTTATAATACATCTTTGGCAAGAAACAGTTTAGATAACTGTGATATATAAACAAAATATTTACAGTAAACTTGACAAAAATATATATACAGTAAACTTTTGAAACAAAATAAAATGTGAAATCAAATATAAAATAAAACCACATGATTAAATAACCCGAACAGAAGAAAAGCTACGACCGAGGCAAAAATTAAAAGTCGGACAGACAGACAGCGTAGTAATACTAGGGTCCCGTATGCAACCTTTAGCTACGGAACCCTAAAAAGGGTAAATCGAGTTTTATACGTTTTCGATTGTGCTAGGTCACAAGAATAACTGCAGTATAGCTCTTATATTTTCTAACTAGCCAGCCCGGCAGACGTTGTTCTGCCCTTTGCGTTGCTTTTGCGCTGTGGCGCCATCACCGACTCTGACCCACATTGTCGTTTCATTACACGCCCGCGCTATTACTTCGTTTTTGCCTAGTTCAGCTCCTAAGGGTCGCAGCGTGATGTTTAATAGCCTGTAACCTTTCTCAAGATTGGAGTTATCGAATGCATAGTGTTTTAGAAATCTGTCTGGCAGTTTAAGGGTTTGGCGCGTTCGAACAAAAAAAAAAAAAGTAACAAAATCTCTTTCTTTTTATTGTCTTTACTACATTTAAACTGAAGTTTGTTTTTTTTTGTTTTCGTTCCGTACCTCAAAAGGAAAAACGGAAGACTATAGGATCACTTTGTTGTCCGTCTGTCTGTCTGTCTGTCAAGACCCTATTTCCAGTAGTGCGTAAATGTATAACGTTGAAATTAATATCAAATACTAAGGTCTACGGTCCCTTGAAGTTGTAAAAAAATCAAACTTCCAAGTCAACGCTTTAAAAATAATATTCATTCAATCATTTTTGTCGCATATTGTAAAACAAATAAAACAAAACCTATGGGGTACTTTCCGCTGGCCTTGAATCATTAAATTTGTTGAAACAAAATGTACGACACAAATATAGAAAAATTCTAAAAACTGTTAATTAACGCATAAATCTGAGACTTTATCTCATAATGGAAGAACTATTTACATCTAATAAGTTTGTACGGAACCCTCGGTGCGCAAGCCAGACTCGCACTTGAACTACCAGTCGGATTAAAAATTCTTTTTGCATTTGATAGCCCAATTCTTGAGGAAGATTAGGCTATTTAATATCACGTCGACCTTAGAAACCGAGCAAAAAGAACAAAAATGAAAAAGAACCCTGAGCGGAAACGAAATAACAGCAACCGAACGATGCTACGGGGTATGACAGCAACAGAAAGGGCACTTCACCTACTATAAAGAATATAGATTACAAGTAAACCTTTAAAGAGCAATTCTTGTATATATATATAAAAGCTGAATCTCGGAAACGGCTCCAACGATTTTCATGAAATTTAGTATGCAGGGGGTTTCGAAGGCGATAAATCGATCTAGAATACGTCGTTTTATCGGTGTTTTCAGGCAATGATAAACTGAAAAATATAACTCTTCGTGACATCTATTGGCAAGTAGTAATACTATTATTTTTACCGACACAGCAACACTAAAGCTACTTGACAATAGATGGCGTTGTTAAAAAAACGACCAAAGCTCGGTGCACCTGGGTCTTCTTTTAATTGTTCATTAATGCAGAAAGACTTTTAGGCATACAGAAATAACCTTTGAATTATGGCTTATTGGAGAGCGTTTTCGAAGCGGTTCCTCTGTTCAGATTAGTAAATTGATTTCATATTATATGGGTATATATAGTTTATGTTTTTTTATTTAATTTATAGACATATTTAGTTATCCTATAAACCACTAGAAAAAAACTAATTTGTTCTGTTATTTACACTTTGTAAACGTAACTCGTTATTCAACACATTGCTATTCTACAACATTTAAGATAGAAATTCTAACCAACAAGCCAAGTCTCGAACCACCGCAACTCAGGACGCATATTGAAATCGAAACCCCTCGGATACCACCGACTTCTTGTTACTATAATTGTTTAAACCCTTCTCTAACTACTGGTGCTGTCAACCGGGTGTCTAGCTATGTACCTCTCGAAGAAGTGCAGCAGCTCGAAGCAGACCTCCGCCATGATGAGGGCAATGACCATCCACTCCAAGCGGACGTGGTGCCTGTCTGCGGCCCACGACGATAACAGTTCCAGCAGTTCCACACAGTGGGAAAGACGCTCGTTTAAAACCTGGAAGGATAAAGATAAAATTCGAACTCTAAATACATAGAAATCCCACAATGCATTATAAATTATAACTCTAAGAAAATATTTTTATTCAAGTTAACCTTTTAAACAGCACTTTTAAAGATCAATTTAACTATTTAAGAAGAGCCGGCGAGAAACTCAGTAACTATTCTATTTTATCATATTTAAAACAAGCGAGCTACGCATAAAAAACTAAAAAAATCATTAAAGAATATAATCAGGTATTTTCAATAATAAATTAAAATTTATTTGTTCTTTTTTACGGTTCACGGTAAATACTGAACCCATTATTGCCTTACCATATTTTAGACTGCCTCGCCGTTTATTTAGAAACTTATAGAGATATCGAGAAATTAACAACAAATACTAAGGTTTGTAAATTATTCAAGTTTCTACACGACACGCAGTCAAAAGGTAAGGTCGTCACATATTTTAACACTCACAACCTATACTATTACTCATCGAAACCTATAGTATACTCCCTGTTGACATAGAATCATGAAATTTGGCAACAAGCAAGGTCACATATTATTAAGGTGAATGTGAACCAGATTTTCCAATTGTTTCACTCTTATAGTAAACAATGAGAAGCTAAAGTCAGACGGAATGAATGTCGCAGCGATGCTTCAATTGCTAGTAGAAAAGTAGTAAGAAAATTACCCTAGTTCTCCTAGCTATGGCGAAGTACGCCACAGTGTTAGTATAAAGTTTTTCGAGCTGCTCCTCTTCCCAGTAGAAGTCAGGTGTATCCAGTAGATCTGACTCCACGTTCAGTCTGTGACGAAGTGAAAACAACTCTCCTAGTTTACGAACAACCTGTGACAAATACAATATTAACTTAAGAGCGCAGAATCATTTTTGGGCAGCTCATGTTTAGTATTATCGGCATTTGAGTCGCGCTTTCGACCAACGTAAGCTGAATAAGAATAAAAATATTTTTGGGCAAATCTCACAACACCATCTATTCCACAAATAAGAAAGTCTTGTAATATGGGTATTTACAAGTATTTTTCTAACAAAGCTAGACGGCGCTGTTTGTAATTTCCAAAAATATTTATTTATTTATCTATTTAATAGGGGTAAAATATTATGTCACTGTTTAATTCTTCGTCTGGCTCCCTGTTATGCAAGACAAAAGTGGTTAGTAAAATAAGGTTGTCCCCTAAATCAAGGTGTGGGTGTGGGTCTGGTTACCCCCTTATAGAGATTAAAACCGTGAAGATATATACATAAATACATAGATATTAGACAAAGAAAAAACCCAGACACAAGATAAATACAAATCTTCATCGCATAAATAACAACTAACAAAATTTGGTCGGGTAAAGATTGATACCTACAAAGTTTTAGTCGCGACCTAAGGTTGCATCGTTTTGGTTCTATAACACTCATGTTAACTTGTATGTGACACGAAATAGGCGAAAATTATAAAGCTTTCATTCGTATAATGATTGAATAGACGTCATGTAACTTAACAAAAATTGTTAAGTATCATCCGCCATTTTCAGGGTACCGTAAAAGAAAAGAAAACCCATAGCCCAAATAATACACAACAACTTGTATGACTGTCAAAAAAATATAAGTTATTTAATTATTATTAATCTGAATATTCGTCTTTTAAACATTGTGTAAAAGCATCGTCAAAAGTTCTTATACGTGTATAACGTGTATATGACAATACGTTATGTAAGAGAGATATTTATGACCGTTATATGTTTAACATGGCGAAATCTATCTATAGTCTTGTAAAAGAAGTAATTGTGACCTGTATACGTTCATCTTATAGGAGTCGTATTTCGTTTAAAGAGTTGCATAAAAAGGTTCCATAAAGGTCACCGCTGCGACTGTTATAAGATGATTATATAATTTGATCGTGTAAATGTTTTCTGGGCTGAATTAAATGACTAAAGTATTATACAGCTAAACGTTTGTATAAATACTATAACACAAATCCTTAAAATTCCCAACTCTTAAAATATTTTTTCCTATCCTATGGTAATATATATGTATGTATGTGGTTAACATAGGTTGTGTGGCAGAAATCGCTACTTGGCGATAACACCGCCCATTGTACATTGCATCTTATAATTATTGTTCCTTAGAATAAGTTATTTGTTTGTTGTATAATAAAGAATATTTATTATTATTATTATTATTATACCACTAGACAATCTCTATATAACCAAATTTTATTTACTCTCTTTATTATAGTACAAATTTGCTAGTTGGGATGTATATCCTGTGTGGGGATTGAACCCACGACCCTTAGATCAACAAGCAGGAGCAGTCCCACCAATTTAATGCATTAACTGTGCAATTATAATATAATAAATTTGGCCAGCGGCTCCGTCCGCCCTAAATTCGGTTATCGGCGTGGAATTCCTTAATTATGCTTATGAAGTTTGCTATAGCCAGCTATAGCTGCGGCTATAGTTTGTTTACGCCCTGTTATAGTTATTCCCGCGGGTACTTTCGAATTTTCCGGGATGTAATAGCCTATGTCCTATTTCAGTTAAGTTTCATCCCGATCCGTCCATTTCACATTTATAATGTTAGTAGGATAGGATAGTAGGATGTCTGCAATAAACAAATGGTCACACATACCTCATTCTTATCAATATTTGCCACACCGACAGTTTCCATACGCCTGGTGTGTGACCTTACAGCGGCTGCTAGCGCCTCGAGTCGAGCCTCCCATGCACCCAGCCGTGCTGATTGAGCCATTGCATGACTGAAATAACCATACATCTTAACAATACTAGCATCGCCATCGTTACGGAAAGTATCCTCACACCTTGGAACCTAAATGGTCACATACAGTGCGGTACACTAACTACCGGTAACTACAACATGGGGTTCTTTATGAAAGACGTGATTAGATTTTTAAAAAGTCTCGTTTTAGAGAGACACGCGGGTAATGCCCCCGGTGCGTGCTACAAACGAGCATAGGCTGTGGTAACCGCTTTACATCAGGAGGACAGTAAGCTTGTTTGTTTAAAATAAAAAAAAGGTCTTAATACATTTATTGATTACTAGCTTTTATCCCTTCAAGTCGGAATGGAACAACAGGGACCTAATTTTTGGCACAAGGTTAGCTATAGGTTCAAAAAGGGGACATAGAATACTTTCAACACTATTTAGAATTCCCACGGGGGAAGATTTATCCACGAACGAAACAGCACTATTTTAAATTTTAGCTATATTTAAATGTAATTAAAATTTGTGTAAAAACCATACATTGAGGGACACTAACATATTTAAGGCCACCTTCGTCTTAAAGCACTTTATAAGAAGAATGTTGTGATGATGGGCTCACCACTTGACATGCAGGACTAAAGAGGTAGGGAGTCAAAACCGTGAATACATACATTTTAACTTAATCTCAAGTGTAAGCAAAAGGTAGTTTGACAGTTACCTATCTTTACCTTTTTCTTTAGATGTATTATTATTACAGTGTAGGTACCAAGTTACTTACCTAAAGGTGTATCTCTCCAGCGAATTATCTCTGTCAGGCACCAATACAAAACAAGACTCTTGTAAATGGCATCTTTTCCTAAAAAAAAATGTTAAACATGTTTTAAAAATACTAACCTAGTTAGTTTGAAACTGACAGTGGAGACTGCTTTGATACATACTAAAAATTATAAGTTAAAAAAGCAACCGGAATTCTCAAGAAATCTATCGCAGAATTGTAGTTCTGGACATGTTATTATTTATAAATTCAACAATTATTTATAAATTCTAATCAAGTTATTTTAAGATTCTCTTATTGTATATAGTATCTAAAGAGTAAATATTTATTTTAAGTTTTTACTTACGCATAGGGTTGATAGATGTAGGTCATAACTTCTCTTTCTTTCTCCACAACATCTTTAGGATAACTTTCTAATTCATACCTAAAATCATACAAAAATATGTCAGCATTATGCATCACTCCCAAAGGGTAGAAAACCAGACCCTATAACTAAGTTTCCCCATCTTTACCTTAAAATAGACTAAATATTATTTGATTCCATAGCATAACAATAAATTTTCACAATGCAAATTTAGACTTCAACTTTTTAGATTTTTGTATGGTGTTGTTGTTTTGTAACCTGCCTAGGTTGCTATCTACACTGTTTTGCCTCTAGCAACCAAATCTAAATTTGTTTGAAACAGCTGAACTAATTTTCATAAAACATTTACAACTTAACAAAAAATCATTGAAGTTGATTGATTTGTCTAGTAGCTATGATGCCAGGGAAAACAATTGAGCAATACTAACGGCTGAATGAAATCAAGTACATTGGCAGCCTCCAGTTCTGTACAATTCCAGAAGACAACAGCACCCTCTCGGAAAAACAATATTTCTCTGGGCTCAGTCCCCACACTGTATACGGCATTGGCGACAACAACATCACCTACTTCATGAGCTTTTAGTCTGTAACAATCAAATTGATAATTATACAAAATACAACAAATTAATATTTTAGCTACAATTTTTTTTAATTTTTTTTTATAAATTTCTTATATTATAATGTAAACAGATGTCTGTTAGTACTGTTCAACTATTATTAGTTTGTGTGGGTACTACACATTCCTCACTAAGAATTTATTTGTTTTGACACACACAACTTATGTTAAGGTAATGAATCAGTACTTTGATCAAAAGGCTTAAAATACCAATATAATCGCTTTCCGACCGGTCTTGTTTATGTTCCAAGGTTCAAGATAAGCATTCCACTAGACACATATACAGGTTGTTGGCAGACTATATTGGGTTGTTTTTTTAACATAAAAATTGTTTGAGCATATTGTTGTTAATTTTCTCTCTGTCACTCATTGAGTATTATTAGAATGTTTTTTGTTATTTTGAAATTGAAAATAATATTGAGTAAGTAAAATAATCTCGAAAGGAAAAAACGGAACCCTTATAGGATCAGTTTGATGTCCATCCGTTTGTCTGTCAAGACCCTTTTTCTTAGGAGGTATGAAGCTAAAATTTATATCAAATACTCAGGTCTACTGTCCCTTGGAGCTATGAAAAGATCAAACTGCTAAGCCAACCTAATCAAAGATACAGCCATTTATGCCACAAATTTTGGCCAATTTGTGAAACTCCCAAGGAAATCACAGGGTACTTCCCATGATCTCAGAATCTTAAAATTTGGTAAGAAACAAAGTCTTATAGCACAGATAAAGGAAAAATAGCGAAAAACGTAAATTGTTAGTTACATCATATAATAAAAATACTTTTAATAATTTTACAGTTACTACCTCCATGAACGCGTAGAGGTATTAAATTTAAATTCATATAAAATACTTATGTCTATAATACCTTTAAGCTGTAACAAAATCAAACTTCTTTGTCAACACAATCAGAAGAAACAGCAATTAGAGCCAAAACAGAACCCTCTGTTCACGAGTTCAACTGGCACTTGGCCAGTTTTTTTCCTAATTGGAAACACACCACAATAATCAAAAATAAATAAAAATAAAACTTTATTTTCCCTTAAGTTTCTCTATAACTTAAAAGAAAACTATTAGTTTTACAATCTATCCCATAACCATCTTAACCATATCAGAATAAATATATTAAATAATTTCATAAAAATATTGATTGCTTTAAAAAAAATAGTGATATTTATAATTGTAATACTCAAAATAGACACAAACTTGCTCTAATCTACACAAGGATTAAGTAAATAGATAAATCATGTAAAGAAAAATGTATCCGTTATTACAATAAAATCCCTGCAGAATTATGTTAATTAAACTTAAAAAAGTTCAAAAATGTTGAAACACAAGAAACTTGTTGAAAAAGCTTCAATGATAAAAATGCATGGAATTAAATAATTTTTGTTAACATAATTTACTTGATAATTTGTGATTAATCAAAATTAAAAGAGCAAAGAGAGTGAACTGCTGGAGAATTTCTTTTGCCGTTTCTTCTCACAGGAACGCCTTTTGACTTTG
The DNA here is from genome assembly GCA_946406115.1 of Apoda limacodes. NCBI lineage: Eukaryota > Metazoa > Arthropoda > Insecta > Lepidoptera > Limacodidae > Apoda > Apoda limacodes. Next base: position 20,850,099 of record OX291559.1, read on the forward strand.
AAACGGTAGTAACTAGGAACTTATAGTTTTTTGACTTCAAAAAAGTGATATGATATCCTAGTTTTGAGAAAAAAAGCATTTGAATTTAAATAGCAATCTCAGTTTTAATTTAAATACATGTTCTAAATAGGTTTAAAATGTATTTCTTTAACTAGAAATACCACATGTTATTGTACTATCTGCCAGAATTTTGTATAGTAATAGACAAATATTATATGGTATTCTGCCTTCAATTAAATACAACTTTGCTATAATACCCTGTAGTTTTTTTTTTTTTTGCAAACCATATCTATTTGCTTATGCCCATGCCCAGTAGGTATATTCTATTATCTATTTTAAGGATCAGAGTAACTAAAAGGGGGCACAAGGGAAAAAATTACCTTCGTTGTGAAAAAATTTCTAGGTCTTTTTTTCTCAGCGCCCTCTGTTGTACACCACAACCATTATATAAGCCCTAAGTATATGTGTTCAGTAACTTGTTCAATTTTTTCGCAAACAATCATCTTTTATTGTCTTTTTATGAGGACAGGCATAGCTATGTGCAACTAACTTAGGAATTACAATGGAATTACTAATGTATAATATTTCACATTCTTATAAGAATTGCATCATTCATAACATAATAGTTATGTATTCAAAGTACAGAAAAGATCTTACGTGCCAGGCTCATAGAGCTTCTGCTGGTGTAGAGCTTCTTTGAGACTCTTCAGATCATAGGAATTAGCAGTAACATAAGCTAATGTGAGATAATGGCCCTCTTTGTTTGACAAATCTTCAACAGCCGGCTTCTTGTGAACAGTCTTCTTCTTAAGCGATTTACTCGTATTATCTAAAGACGTATCAATTTGTACAACTTGGTTAGAATTATTTCTAATTAAAATTCGGCAAGTGAGCGAAAACACATCGTTTTTCCTGGAGAAAAATTGATTCTTTAATGATGTAGACGGGTTTAAAGAATATACAGCAAAACCCCGTTTTAAATTATTCCTTAGACCTTTAAATATAGTTTTTGACAAGAATACTGACATTTTGCCAGTAATAGGGGATTCTTAAATATCAATTATTTAAATATAATTATATAGTTCTTTCACAAAAACTTCATAACATCAAGCACAAAAATATGTTATGTCAAAACTTTTTGGGTTATGTTATTAATTGTTGTTTTTATTTGCCAATGTGGCAGGCAAAGAACTTAGTCCATACAGCCTTTTCTGATGTATTTTTCTTCTTATAAATTATACCATCTAGTTATTGTTTCTTATGTCGAATCCAGTTGAAAAAAAGCCTAAGCCAAGTCATTTGTTTAATTGTCTAATCCTTGAATAGAGCGGCGTATGCCATGTCGTATGTTTTTAAAATGTTAAATGTCCAATCTATGTAAGAATTTGGCCTAAACGATATCCTTTTCAGTTTATCCAATCCTTATAATCCAATCCGAGTTGTTTATTTTTCACTTTAAAGTTCAATTCCTGTCATAACTATAAACTTGTATAATATTGGATAAGTATCAGGGTTCCGAAGTATTTCCTGGATGGAGCGCGGGATATCTCCACTGTTTTTGTAAACATTCAAAAGTCGTCAATCATAATTAATCAAGCCATCGTGAAATAAGTACACTTAAAAAATATACGGTATATTGTTTGATTGTCAGTATTGCAAAAATTACAAATAGATGTTGAAATAATGACCAAGCCTTAATATAGATATAGTTGTATAAAACTTTCGTCCCATGTATTTATTAGATTTAACAAACCAAGGAGTGAAAAACATTGTATCGTTCAAAATAGAAGAATGCCAAAAACCTTTTTCGCTGTTTATTATTTGAGTTCTATGATGTATCCAATCTTTTTAAATTTTTTGCTTCAAAACATTAAAATCAGACTGTGGTATAGCAATACTGCTAGCAAAAGAATTATGCGGGCTTGTACGTTTTTAGTTTTGATTGTCTCCATAAGGGTATCAGCAGTGCTATGTTGGATTATGGCCATCCTTGGATGAAACTGGACCACCCCGTATCAGCCAAACCTGCAATCGTACGTTTTCTATTTCTGGGGGTGCCCTGTTCGTCCGGAGGTCTATCAGGTGCTTGTCCAATTCTTCGATGTTTAGGGGTGACCGTTCCGCCCTCCGTTCCAATTCCGCTCGCCAAAACGTTTTTGTCCAATCTGGAGCCACTATCAGGTAATCTCCTTTGCAAATATCCAGGTGGTGGAGACTTACTCGTGGCATTAGGCTCGGAGGTGGAAATGCATACGCCAGTTTGAAGTTCCACGGTCGGCTGAAAGCATCCACAAATAAAGCTTTTTGGTCGCGAGCATCCTCTGTCACATAAGCTTTCACGACAGCGTATTCGTTTGAGGCGAACAAGTCCACTTGTGGAACTCCAAAGGTCTGGAAGATGAGCACTACAAGTTTGAAGCTTATAGGAATTACTGTTTTTACAGTACAGCAGCGAATAGCGAAAACGTGTTGCTTGTTTTTACTTTTTGAACTTTATATTATTTGTGAGCTAGTCCGCCATTAACGCATATTCTGAAAAAAAAAATCGGCAAAATGCGAGTCGGACTCGCGCACGAAGGGTTTCGTTCCATTATCTGCAAAAACGAGAAAAAAAATGACATATGTTGCATGGGAGCCCCCTTAAATTTTTTTTTTTCTGTTTTTTAGTATTTGTTGTTATAGCGGCAACAGAAATACATCTTCTGTGAAAATTTCAACTGTCTAGCTATAACGGTTCATGAGAAACAGCCTGGTGACAGACGGACGGACAGCAAAGCCTTAGTAATAGGGTTCCTAATTACCTCTCAGGTACGGAACCCTAAAAAGCATGCTTCAACCTTTTTTGTTTTTTGTGTTTCAATGCTTATGGTGAAAAAATTATATTTATGAGAGCTTTTGAGAGGGAGAAAATTGCTACTGTAACCTCATGCAGAAACACCCCTACCGACTGGAGTACTACGCCAATGGTTTCGTAGAAGCACCCTATTCCTATAAAGCAGCTATGTCAAAGTCCATGTTTATTAATAATTTCAGAAATACTGTTACATGAACCTCAAGAAGTATTCTAGGGGGATTTAATTTTTTAAGGAATTTAAGGAAGGAATCAATACAAAGTTACATATTAATTACCATTTTAATAAAAGTAAAGGTTGAATTAAATTCATTTATGCATGCGAATTAAATCGTTAATGCGATTCAATAAAGAATAGAAATATCCTCGCACCATCTTCTACTCGTGTCTAGCGAATTTCTTTACCAAAACATATGTAGTTACTAAATCCATACTAATATTATAAATGCCAAAGTAAACCTGTCTGTCTGTTACCTCTTCACACTTAAACCGCTGTACAGATTAATAAGAAATTTGGCATAGAGATAGTTTGATCTAGGGAAGGACATAGTCTAGTTAAAAACGGCAAGTGTGTGTCGGTTTTTTTTTCTATAATTGAGGAGTTGCCATTGAAATCCTGCACCGATAACCGTATTTAGGGTAGGAGGAACCACTGGCAATTTGGCTTGGAGATAGTAAGAGTCGCGGGGATGGTTATAGGCTACTCGAAAGCGTCAAGTGTGTCGGTTTTTTTTCTATAATTAAGGAGTGGCCTTTGAAATCCTACACCGATAACTGAATTTAGGGCGGGTGAAACCGCGGGCAGGTTATTTATATTTCCATCGTAAAAGTTATATATTACTCCTATATTTAGTCTTATCCTCTTATTCTTCGATCTCGCTCATTACTGTCGGTTGTCGGCCTGAATCCAAAAGTTATTGTTAAAATTAACTTTATATGTTTGGATGTATTTAGGTATACCCAAAACATGACAGAAATATTATTTTCCAAATGTCAAAATTGGTCTGCAAAGAATAAATAAGTAGGATTTTCTTTATGTTTGCGATTCTATTACTAACCGTACTTTTAAGGTAAAGGTCGTGCAGCCGCGGACATTACCATTTCTGTTCTTAGTTGAATTGCATTGTACTTAATTTTTGGTATTCAATGAAGGCGGTTAATAGGTAAAACAATCCACTTATCCCAACTTCAAAAATTACAAAGACATAATTTTTCAATCTTATCGTCACATTTTACAAGAAAACAAAGTAATTGAACAAACGATCTCACCAAATTTATTCCTGCGTACAACGTCATGGGTCCCAAACTGAGAAAGACTTGTACTATAATACCAGAACACTAAGATACCTTTCATTTAAATACATATGTACATATAATACATAGAAAAAACCCTCACACTAAAGACAATGTTCATAACACAAATGTGTGCCCAGTGCGGGGATCGAACCAGCGGCCTCTGTTCATTAAATAGCCTCTCTACAAACTGAGGCACGAGGGAGACATATTATAACTCATGAACTCAGGGGCGGATCCAGCGGGGATCGCCAATAAGGACGACCGAGAAAAAAATGATATGTAACATTTTTTAAATCATAAATCTATACTTGGGGTTGCTTGGGTTTGTATATTGAATTATTCAAAACCTGCACGAGCTGTGTAGATTGGGTAACTTACGTTTGCAGAATCAAAGTTCAAAAATACCTTTAGATCTTATGATCGCCCCCTCTAAACTTTTGTTCTGGATCCGCCCTTGCATGAACTATAATAAAAAAAGCGAAAATTAGTCTAATAAAGTATTTCCATCTTCTTCAGTAAACAAAATCTTCAATTTTCTAGAAAATTCTGGTCCCAGCCTCCGAGATTTTGATCCAGGTACCGCCGCTCTGCTAACTCCTAGATCCGCCAGCTCGTTCACACCATTCGGAGATTGAAGAGCCTTTAAAAATTATAATTACTTGAATTATTTTAAAAAAGGGCCACGCTATTGACGGACACGCTTAAGAGAATACGATCCTTTCAGCGTACTTCATACAAACGAATTTTTTACTTATTTTTGGCACTTGCTGATCAACCACCACAAAATTTTGAAGACATATTCTAGTAATAAATATCTAGGTCTGCAGTGTGACATTTTTCTATTAAAGTTTATAGTTCCAAAGTTATACAGAATTGTAGATTTTCATACAAATTGTTTAAAAAAAGAGTTCGAGTTAATAAAAACATTTTACAAGATTTTGGAAAACCACAGACATAGGTACTCGGCTTCGGATTATGACTAAGAAATTTCACAGTGATTGATTAGTAAATGTCAAAAACAAATAAGAAATTCGTTTCTATGACGCACGCTGCGAGGCGCCGCGAATTGTATCCTCTTAATAGTATCACGAAAGCATAAGAAAAGCATAAAGAAAGGTTGGTGACCTTGATGACCTTCATCAGATTTTCATGAAACAATCACGGCTTATATTTATTCCATCGTACATGCCATATATGTATATTCTAAGGATCTATTGTAAGTATTTATTCTAAGCATGTGGTGCACAAAATTTTGTGACCCGGTCGTTAAAACACATCAAAACTACGATCGCCATATTAAAAAGTTGTGAACTTACGTGACAGACACCGTATCTGAAAAGTTCGTTGCACTGTACCACCTTCACTCTTTTCGTTTAGCGCTTTAATGTTGGCTGGTAGAAAGTGCTTATGGCAATAAGTCCACAAAGACAACAACGTTTTTGTATGACAATAATAAATAAATGTGTAGTATACACATGGTATATACTATAAGAACGTGACTAGTGGAAAAAAATAGCTCGAGAAGAGTAGTGTAATTGTTGGAAATTTTGCAGATATTTAAAAATGTACGAAAACTGTAAAAAAGAATTATATATTTTTATATTATTTTTTAACAAGTACAGAAGGCAGCACATCAACCTACCCACTCCTACATACCTAACTATAGCTACAACTTTCAGCTATAAGCAATTGTGGAAAAGGAACTAAACATTTCTCGGACCGCCAATAGTTTACGCGTAGTATATTAGTATATAGGCTATTGTTTACAACCACACTACCTAGTGTACTTTGTTTGAAACGTAGCAATTAAAAAAACTCACCTCATACAAATCAAGTGGTGACTTGTATTTAGCACAAACTGTTCTTGCTGTTTCTAGACTAGATAGCGGCAAAATGGCGACCATTTGCTGCCACAGGCGGGCTAGGCCGTGACCTAAAAACAAATTATTATTATTTTCTTTAATAATAATAAAAATCGTTTATTGTTTCACTTTTTCTTTTTTTTATGATTATAGATATTAAAAACAAACAAAAAATTAAAATATTTTTCTAATAATTGCAGTGAAATTGCCTACGCCAATTTCCTTAATTTTTTTATTATAATGCCATTATAAAAGACAAAAAAAGGGAAACGGGGTAACCGAAAATAACCTGTAATCAGGGCCGTAGCTAAGGCGGGGCATTGTAGGGCAATACCCTACCTTGAAATACTAATGCCCTACCTTAAAAGTACCATTAACTAAGGTATAATATCACAAGAAGGTAAAATAATGAAAGATAAAAAAAATACTTGCGCCGTACCCGTGCCGTGCAAGAAACCACCGCTGCCCTACCTTAGATTCAACTCTAGCTACAGCCCTGCCTGTAATCCCTCAGTTTAATGTATTAAAAGCTAACCAATAAGTAAATACTTAAAAAAAAACAAAACATAGTGACTGACCATCCTTATCGACTGGGACACACTTCTTGTTTTCACCTCTCATGTAGAATTCGGCTTGCTCGTCGCATTCGCGTTTCGCATTTCTGTAACAATATATCCATGCACAGCCAGTTGCATTGCATTATATACACACAATAATATATCTCTCCAGAAAGAAAGCGCAATAAAGGTGGTATAACGGCAAATGGTTTATTTATATTATGTAATAATTCATTCAGATAAACTGTATCAGAAAATTTTGCGGCGATAAGCTACTAGCTCTCACGCATGATCAAAGTGGTTGGTGCAAAGAGTTTGTTCCTCACTTTGATGTGGAATTTTATCCAAACCCTTCGCAGAATTGAAACCCTGACGGTACACATATAATAATTTTACATTTTATATTTAATCCATGTTAATACAAATACACATATAATACTTTTTCTTTTGTAAATACACAATTATCATACATAAATACACCAAGATAAGATAAACACAAATGGTTATTACCTAAATGTTTGTCTAGTGCGGGAATCGAACCCACACCCTCTGCACAACAACCAGCCACACTACCAATTAGGCTGCGAGGAGTAAATAACATTCGAAAAAAACACACAGAAGAGACATCGATTCTGGATTGCTGATAAATTAGGAAAAAACTATCGGGCACTCAACATATTTAATCGTGGTAACCCAAAAACACAAAAACATATTCTTATTTATTTAATTTGTGTTTCGCAATTTGCAAATATACTATTAAATCTATGAATAATAACTTTTGTAAGTAAGCGTAACCAATTTATTATTTAATGTAATTACGGCTAATCTTACCCATATTTTACGGGTTAAACCGTTTTATGTGGCTTTAACAATATAGAAACCCGTAACGACCAAAATAAAATAAAATACGAGGGGTCAAAAACCATATAGCGTGATGTGCGTGCCTGTTTGGTTTAGTGCGGTGCGTATTCAGTCACTGCATAGTATCTACTTCCTCATGCGGGTATTTGCCGGGGATGCTGCTAGGCGTTGGGCGAGGTGAACTTAGGTTGTTTCCCAAAAGTCCCAGTCATTTGAACGGGGGTGCCCCAAATAAGTGGCCTATCTCCTTTGCTGTACGCGCTTTTCACTAATTACATACCCACCACTAAGTGAAAGCGGTCTATCGACAGGCATACTAAACGTCACTCTCGCGTTTTACACGGATAATACTGGACATCCTACCGAACTGGCTTGATAAGTGGAGGATAGCAGTTAACGCTACAAAGACCTCAGCCTATGGCCTACATTCTTGAACATGTCTTACCACGCGCCATCGGCTCTAGGGCGTCCCTAAGACCAGGGCTTTCCTCTGACCTGCCATTCAAAACCAAAATCCGCCTATACAAGCTTTACATTATGTCGAATCTAACACCGCGCCAGCATGGTACGGTTTATTAGCTTCCACCAAAAAGAAAAACCTTCAGGTTGTCCAGAACAAATTGCTGCGCATCATCACGGGTGCTCCGTCTTATGTTCGTGACTACTCATGTGCACTTTCACCCCTTATTGATTTGTCTCCCGTGAAAAACCAAAAACTCGTATTTTTTTGGGACAGTCACCCTTTATTCAAGAATCGACAGGTGGCAACCCTAGATTCTTCCGTCTAGTTACAAACCCAATCGTGGTCCTTATCCGTACGCGACGCGATCACGGGATACATGTCAGTAGCCATAGGTCCACTTGTACTCGAAAAAATCCAACATTAAAAACGTAAGCCGTAATTCAATTAAGTATAAAGTCTGCTTTCCCTTCGTTTCTGTGTAAAGCTCTTAACGAATATCAGCCGTGAGGCCATTGCTAGATTCGTACCATTGAAGGTCTTACCTTCGATTCGGCCTTTAAGCTCTACTTATCCAGCAAAGCTTTCACTGCCTCAGCAGTATTACATGTTATTGTTTCAATATATACTAACTTATATGGTTCCTCCGCAATGGCTTTAGTGAACTGAGCAATGAACAGAGCTAGTTCATTTGGTGTGTTCACAACGAGCGCGTCGCAGCCCGTAGACACTAGTAGGTCTGAAACAAACTTTAGAGCTGAAATATACATAGACAACGTATTCTAACGTCTAAACTGAAAAAAAAAATACGAGTGTGATTCGAACTCGCGCACCTGTTTCAGTTATTATTTCTTGTTTCACTATAGAGCTGCAATCGTTTTAAGTTTGAAGACTGTATGTATTATCGTTTGTCCGTAAAATAACAATAACCTTTTTGTATGGATTTAATTTTTTATTATTTGTTAGGGAATCCGCCATAATTACACATATTCTGTGAAAATTTAAGGTTTCTATCTACTTCGATCAAAATTATAGAGCCTTTTAAAGGTCGGACGGACAGACAGCCCCGGATCTAGGAGGGTGTGAGAAGGGGCACTTGCCCCCGGCACCAGTTAGTACAGCACGCTATAAAATTTGCCTGAAGGCACTTTGCCCCGCTTTTTTAAGAATTTAGATCCGGGGCTGCGCACAGGCAGACAAACCAACAACGTGGGCTAAGTAATAATGCTCCTTCGACAGTCTTTGTGTACGGAACCCCAAAAACAACCATGAATGGTAAGTTATAGAAAAATAACTTTAACTTGTGAATCTGCCGAAATTTTACCTTACAAACTGAGTTACATAACATATGTTAACTATGTTGCTCAAAACATTGAGCAACCCAAAACCCTATGGTTCAAAACGATATATGATAGTGGTCATAAGTTATATACGATAGTTATTATCATATATCGCTATTAACCATAGTTTTGAGTAGGTTTTAATAGCAATATTTGGTTATAACCAAAGGCGCAAAAAGGATATTCAATCATAAAATGCTATTGAAATTTTAAATAAAATACGTTAAATAGTTACTTACTATACTTTTTGCGCCTATGGCAGGTATGTAGCGATATGATATAACGCATTTTAATTGCCGGAGTGATTCTAAAATTATAGATACTTTATGTAATGAAATTTGTATGGCTGAATTTGAATCGAAGGGGTCCTGAAGCCCACTTTTGATTTTCTATTCGAACTAAAAAAACTTTAAAAAATGTGCTACAGTATAAAACGTTCCAAAAATAGCTAATGACTATAGACCCCCTCACGAGAAGCTGTAAATTTTGTAAATATAGGACTTCTACTACTTAGCGACAATTCAATCAACAACAAATAATCCGAAATCCAATCAACTCAAAGTATCATACATGTAATACGGAACTAACGAGCAATTGCACTTGGTCGGGTTATATTTTAGCGATATAAAGTGCTGTCGTCTAATGTTTTGTGGTACTCGAACGCGTCTGACTCATGTAACGTAAATATTTGGACCGCTATTTTGCAATAAATGCATGCTGACGCTGTCAATACTGTCATTGTACTGAGTTTCGACTGCGTCTCAGTTTATTTGTATTGTCTTCTTTTGTGTTTTTTTATTTGATTTAAAGGTTTCGAAACCATGACCGTGTGTTTACAATATTTATTGCTTCTCGTGACGGAGCCTATAGTTATGTATTTTTCTGTAGAAGCACATTTTTGAATTTTTCTTCGTACAAAGAGAAAATTAAAATTACAATTGGCAATGCTGCTAGTATGCAGGGATTTAGCCTATAGATGGTGTGGTTTTAAAAGAGATCAACATTCATGGACGTGTTACTACTCTTTTACATACTAAACGTACATAATAAAAGAAAGTTGGTATTTAGTAAAAAGAATACTAAACATTGGGCGTGTACTTTTAATTAATATAATAATTTGGCGTCTAAGTTTTTATACACTTAGGATATTTTAAGTTGCACTAGATGGGCGACCGAAGTTTGCTCGGGAAAACACATAGAAAACGAATTTTCATAAAAATTAGGCCAAGAATGATCGACTTCTATTACTAGTACTAGAGTAGTAATTCTCGGACTTGTTTGTACTACAAGACAACGGAAACAATACATATATATGTACGTATATACCTTTTTTTTATTTCCAATGTTATACATAGAAAACAAGTCTCAAGACAAACACAAATGTTCATCACATAAATTATTGACTTGGGCGGGAATCGAACCTAAGCCCTTCGATTCAGCAGTCGGGTCATTACCCACTGAGCCACCGAGCCGACATTTTTTTCAAAATTATGTAAATAATCTAAAATACCTGTAAAAGCCATTTCTAAATCTAATTGTGTCATCAGTTTTTCATTTGTGTTTTGTTTTCTGTGTCCACTTGATCTGCAAAAGACATATCTTTTATTTAACTTTTTTATACATATTTTATAAGACAATATAATATATATATACTACTACATTTTTTTTTTTTTTTTTTTTTATACCACTAAGGTGGCAAACAAGCTTACGGCCCGCCTGATGGTAAGCGGTCACCGTAGCCTATGGACGCTTGCAACACCAGGGGCATCACTTGCGCGTTGCCGACCCTTCAGAAATCTAATAACTTCTTTCTTGAAGAACTCCATACTGTAGTCCTTGCAGAATACCTTGGCAGGGAGCTCATTCCACAACTTAAGCGTTCGCGGGAGGAAGTTTCTCTGAAACCGCACTGTACGCGACCATTTAGGTTCTAAAGTGTGAGAATGGATTCCCTGCCGATGGCGAGCGGTGCGATGGTAGAAAGTAGCCGTGGGCATCATTTCGAACAATTCCTCAGAACACAACCCATTGTACAAGCGGTAGAACACACACAGTGAGGCAAAGTCTCTCCTTAGACTTAAGGGCTCGATACCGCAAGTGAGTTTGGAATCGTCGACAATTCTCACAGCCCGTCGTTGAACCGAGTCAAAAGGGCCAAGCTGGTATCCGGGTGCACCTGCCCAGAGATGGCAGCAGTACTCCATATGGGGCCGAACTTGCGACTTGTAAAGTAACAACCTTTGCCCCGACGTGAAGCACTGCTTCGCTCTGTTGAGTACACCAAGTTTTTTGGACGCCAGCTTCACCTTATCTGATAAATGATCTCGGAACTGAACATCGCTGGAGATGTCGACACCAAGGATCCCAATGCTCTTGGAGATGGAGAGGGGAGTGTTCTGGAATTGTGGGACTACAGTGAATGGAGTTTTCTTAGCGGTGAACGCGCACACTTGTGTCTTTGTAGGGTTGAATCGGACCAAGTTTACCCGTCCCCAGTCAGAGACCTGGGACAGTGTGGTCTCGATTTGAGACACAAGTTCTCCGCGGTTTTCCTCCACAACGGAACGAGGGATGTTTGCACGACCCGTGTAAAAAGCGTCTCCAGTACTGTCATCTGCATAGCAATGTATGTTGTTCATGTCCAACATGTCATTGATATGCAGTAGAAACAGCGTAGGAGACAGCACAGAGCCTTGCGGGACACCAGCATTAATGTCCATGCTATCAGAGCAACTACCGTCAACTACGGCTCGTATGCGTCTGCCGGACAAAAAGCTAGCCACCCATTTGCACAAACCCTCGGGCACTCCGTAAGATGGCAACTTCGATAGAAGACCGCGGTGCCAGACCCGATCGAACGCCTTCGCTATGTCCAGGCTACATGCCAGTGCCTCCCCCTGACTCTCAATGGCTAGTGCCCATCGGTGTGTGAGATACACTAGAAGGTCACCAGTCGAGCGACCGTGGCGAAAGCCATATTGGCGGTCGCTGAGCAGGTCATGTTTTTCTAGGTATCTCAAAAGCTGTGTGTTGATCACACGCTCCATCACCTTAGAGAGGAGAGAGGTAATAGCGATAGGCCTGTAATTCGATGGATCTGATCTATCGCCCTTTTTGGGCACCGGGTGCACATTCGCAGTCTTCCATGAAGACGGAAATTGCCTAGTGTGGTAGGAAAGCGCGAAGAGGCGCGTGAGTACAGGACATAACTCAGGAGCACACTGCTTAAGCACCACTGCTGGTATACCGTCTGGCCCACTCGACTTATGAACGTCTAGAGAGAGCAACGCCCGCCTGACCTCCCGCTGCGTTATGGAGATTTCCGGCATGGTCTTACCGCACCACGGTATAGTAGGTGGTACAGCGCCTTCATCGTTCATATTCGAGTTCGAGGCAAAGAGACTGCCCAGTAGATCGGCTTTCTCTTTAGCACTATGGGCCAAGTCACCATCGGTCTTTCGCAGTGGTGGTAACGACGACTGGCAGAAGTTCCCTTCGGCAGCTTTGGCAAGCGACCAGAAAGCACGACTCCCAGAAGGATAGCTCGCAAGTCGCCCACCTATTTTGCCGATGAATTGGAATTTTGCTCTGGCAGTTGCTTTCTTACTGAACCTCGAGGCAGCATTTAATTTGCGTTTTAACTCAGAAATATTCGGATCCTTATTAAAACGAGCCGTGGTCCAAGCCTCATATGCATTTTGCTTAAGAATTTTAGCTTTTCTGCAAGACCTATTAAACCACGGTCGTTTTTTGACGCCGGCAGCTACTCGCGGGTTAGGAATATAGCATTCCATACCAGCAAGGATTGTCTCAGTGACTGCGGCTGCGCAGACGTCAGGATCTTCTGAGTTAAAGCAGATCTGCCTCCACGGGTACGATGCGTAAAATTCTCGCAATCCATCCCAGTCTGCCGACTTATAGTGCCACACACGACGCCAATTAGTTGGCCCAGAAGGATCAGGTTGTGTGCATGACACTTGAGTCCGAACGAGACAGTGGTCCGAGGAGCCAAGAGGCGCATCCACTGAGACGGAGTATCCGTCCGGACGAGTAGTCAGCAGAAGGTCCAGTAAGGAGCTCGTATGTTCCTCTATATCTGGTATTCTCGTTGGAGAAAGTACCAGCTGAGAGAATCCATAGGTCAGAGCAAATTCGTGAGCAGATATCCCAGCATAGTTATTGGTTCGAGAACTGAGCCACTCGCGATGGTGGGCGTTAAAGTCTCCCAAAATAACTAGTTCTGCTGTGGGATATTGCTCTAGAACTTTGTCAGTCGTCAAACTCAGGTGCGTGAAGAGTCGAGTTACGTCCGTGTCACCGCTATGAGACCTGTATAGGCACGCATAGATACGAGTGTGGCCGCCGTAATCTACGCGCACCCACAATATCGACAGGTCCCTGTCTTCAAGGCTATGAAGGCGGCGACAGCAGATATCCTCCCGGACGAACATACATACACCGGCACGACTCACGAAATTGTGCTCAAGTTTGTAACCGGGATAATGAAGGTATGATGTATCGGCCGGGCAGGATATCTGCGTCTCCGTTAGAAAAAGAATGGTCGGCTGCGCAGTCTCCAAATGGAGGTGGACTGCGTTAAGATTTGCGTGAATACCCCTAATGTTGCAAAAGTCCACATTAAATGTGGATGGAGCGGCCGCTGAATAAACTCTTTTTCTTTTATTTCTTGCCATATTTTTTATTTTTTGAAAGTGTTATTTAGATTAAAGATGAGGATTCACTGCACTGACAGCTTAGAGGACAAAAGGTGCGGTACTAGAACTGCCAAAGCTCGCCACAGATGATACGGTTGCTGGCACGGCGGGCGGAAGGGCCCCTGATCCCCCTCTGTTGTAGTAGCCGGGTCCACTCCGGTCTCCTTCTCCGGCACGACTACCACTTCAGATACTTTACACAGGCTGGCGAATCAGCCTCCCAGGGCGGAGATTAAGTGATCCCTGGGTTCGGGATCCCGTTCAACCTGCGGGCGGCCAGCGGTCAACCGTTTCATCAGGTCTCCCTGACCGCCGAACCAGCACGCCGCGTCTACGCCGAGCATGACAGCAACAAGTACCGCCGGTCCTCCGCTGTCCGCGCAGCGAATCCTCAAAGAGCTCTGGCAACCTTACTCACCGCCAGGAACACAACACTACTCAATGTTAGTGTTATTGTGGCCGCGGTTTTCTGTAAGGTGGAGGTACTTCCCCAGTTCGGGCCGCTCATTCGAGCAAGTACTCGCTATGCCCTGCTTTAGTTGTTCGGGTGGCTTATTCGAGCGAGTACTTGCAGTGCCCTACCTCTCTTAAAACTACATAAAAAATCAATGTTTGTGTGTTCGTATTTATACTGTTTATGGGATTGCGATGATAATTTGCAAAGTGAGGGGTAGGTTGCACCTTGGGGAAGAACATACTACAGCACTTAAAAAGCGCAAAGTGTGAGTTGGATTAGCGTATATCAACTTTACTCCTGCCGCGGGCCAGCTAGTATATTACATTTCTGGACATCACACAATAGTCCTTAACTAAGCAAAGCTTGTACTATAAGTACCAGACAACCGGATACAAACACTTACGTAATTAGTTTTCTGAAATATATACATATTATACATATAAAAAATACCCGTACTCAAGAAAAACACAAATTTGTTGTCCTGTTTGGGGTACGAACTTTGGCCCTCAGATCAGCAGGGAATACTGAGTACTACTATCAACAGGGCCACAGAAAAGCCGATATATTTATCAAATACACAAATATTTATTTCACTTACAAATTAAGACATAGTGTCGCTTCTCTTGGCATTTTCTCATTCGAAACTCACTTCAAGTAGTCCTTAACGCCGAATACAAGCACAGTGAGCGAAGTACTCGCCAGAGTCTGAATTTGCAGAGCACGAGCGGAAAGTGAGCGAGCGGCCACGAGCGGTGCAAGCTCGCTAGCTGGGAGAACGTATATCGCTTGCTCGCATCGCTTACGTGAAGCACTTAACTCCATCTGCATAAAATGTTATGTTATATAATACTAGCTAATTCGATTATCGCTGCGGAATTCCTATGGCAACTCCCTACTCATAATAAGAAAGTTTACTATAGCAAGCTATAGCTGTAACTTTGGTTCGTTTACATAGAATACAGATATAATTGTTCCTGTGGTAACAAAATGTCCTTCTTCGTCTCTTCTACTATCCCTGTGTCAAATTTAAACTCCATTGGATGCTCGGAAGAGCCAACAATCAAATGAACTAACTCACTTTCGCATAAAAAAACATTTATTATGTATTAATCTGATGTGTAAAGAAATCAGATAGATAAGATCAGACAAGTCAAATCAACTGATTTATTAAATTACTCAAACTGCTTTTGAATAGATAAAATAGACTTACAAAATGCTGATTTCTATGCTTTTTAGTCCTAACAAATTAAACATTTTACATAATTTGTGAATCTAATACATACACGGAAACTTGGCTTATGTCATAGAAAAAGTAGATAGTTGTTTCCCCGTAGTTTTACAGGTCCAAAGAAAGCCCCTTTTTTTCCAGGCATACGTACAAAAACAAATTTCTTTAGCAAGGAAATTTTGCAAAGTTTCAAGATAAGCTTTTCACACATTTATTATTTGGCTAGTCTGTGATTTATAGCTTAAGGTAAGATTTTCTAATGTTAATGTTTCCTAATACATTAGCTATTCACACCTTCAAGTTTGTTAGGTAGTATGTATAGTCCTCACCTGTCCATCTCTATTGACCAGCCTAGGCTGTACATCTCGGCTCCACAAAACCAAGCCTTCCTCGCACAAGTCGTCAACAGCCGACACTCGTGCACCGATTGCCTCAACCTCACGTGTCACGTCCGCACAGTACCACGCTTCTAATAATTTTGGGTGCATTTCTATTGTCATGTGCTAGAAATTAATTGAAGTTATATTATGTACTAAAATTCCAATATTGTGTCAGATTTTTAAATGCATTTGCATCTCAAGAATGTATAAGAAAATCCTTTTATGTGGTTACATAAATATTATCACACCTGTTTTCCAAAGGGGTAGACAGAGACAGAAAACCATGCCCACTCCTTTTACTTCATCCACATGCAACAATGCTTTCATGCACATTCGATGGTTTAGAGTACTGTTGACATCGCCTTTTCTGAGTACAGACTTAACTTAATCAAGATACATTTGCCGACATAATATATATTAAAATGTACCTTGATACACTCTCCTGGCTTGTAAATCTTGTTCTCTTCTGCCGCCGCCTGCCGAGCCGCCTTCTCTTCTGCCAACTTCTGCTTCTTAGTCTGTCTTTCTATTGCTTGAGTTGCTTTCTTCTTCACAGTTTCTATTAGATATAAAAAAATATCTGAATTAAATTTAGTTACAGAGATTTCACTATCGGCCAACCGTTTTGATACGTAAACGTTCGACCTTGACTTGTAACAGTGGGTTTTTGCATTTTAAATATATTACACCGTGGTATTTTTGAGAAAGAAACAAATCATGAGGAAACCTCCATATGTATGTATACAAAGGGGACTTTAAGAGCTGATAACAATCAATAGAAAAAATCGGAAAAAAAGTGCAAGCCACTCTTTCTGGTCACTTGCTAAAGCTGCCGAGGGGAACTTTTGCAAGTCGTCGTTACCACTACTGCGAAAGACCGATGGTGACTTGGCTTATAATGCATAAGAGAAAGCCGATCTATTGGACAGTCTCGTTGCCTCCAACTAGAATATGAACAACGAAGGAGCTCTACCACCTACTATAACCGTGGCGGGAGGTCCGGCGGGCGTTGCTTTCTTTAGAAGCTTTCATAAGTCGAGTGGATCAGACGGTATACTAGCAGTGGTGCTTAAACAGTGTGCTACTGAGTTATGTTCTGTACTCACGCGCCTCTGCGCGCTTTCCTACCATACTAGGCAATTTCGGTCTTGATGGAAGACTGCGAATGTGCACCCGGTGCCCAAAAAGAGCGAAAGATCAGATCCATCGAATTACAGGCCTATCGCTATTACCTCTCTCCTCTCCAAGGTGATGAAGCGTGTGATCAACACTCAGCTTCTAAGATACCTAGAAAGACACGACCTGTTGAAGAGGAAAAACGCGGAGAACTTGTGGCTTAAATCGAGGTTCAACACGGGCTGCGAGAATCGCCAACAATCCCAAACTAATAAACCATATTGAACCCTAAAGTCTGAGGAGAGACTTTGCCTCCCTGTGTGTATTCTACAGCTTGCACAATGGGGTGTGTTCTGAGGAAATGATGCTACTTTCTTCCATCGCACCGCTCGCCATCGGCAGGGAATTAAATTTCACATTTTAGAACCGAAATGGTCGCATGCAGTGCAGTTTCAAAGAAACTTCCTCCCGCAAATGCTTGGGTTGTAGAATGAGCTCCCTGCCAAGGTTTTCTCCAAGGACTACAGTATGGGGTTCTTCAAGAAAGAAATTATCGAATATCTGAAGGGTCGCAACGCGCGAGTGATACCCATGGTGTTGCAAGTGTCCATTGGCTACGGTGACCGCATACAATCAGGCGGACCGTAAGCTTGTTTGCCACATTAGTGGTATATTAAAAAAAAAAAATCGGACTCACGCACCAAGAGTTCCGTACAAACTTGTAGGTATGATAACCAACTACAACAATGCTGCGCTACTGCCGCACCGCTCATTGTAAAGTAATTTTTTATCTACTTCTACTTAGTTAATTAATAAAAGTACCTAAAAAAAGATAAACTGTATTGAGAGAAGTTAACAAGAAATTTACAGTTTTCAGATTTTTCCTTTACTTGTGTCATTGCTTCTTGCCAAATTTCATGATTTTAGGACAATGGGAAGTACTCTATAGGTTTTGATTCCCTTGCGAGTGTTGGCATAAATAGAGCATAATTGGCCATATCTTTTGATTTCGCTTACTTAAAAGTTTGGTTTTTTCCCTAAAAACAAAGGAATTGCACACCTGAGTATTTGATATAAATTTCTGCTTGATTTCCTAAGACATTTCACACAACAAATGACACACACACAACAGACAACAAAGTAATTCTATATGGGTTCTTCTTATTCTTCTTGTGGTGGGCTGATTTCCGCACTTGCCACACATAGATGGTGGCTTTGTGCGTTGCAGATGGCCTGCTATTGCAGCCAACCCAGTTCCTTCCAGAATCTCAACAAGTGACCCACACTGCTGCACACCTCCTATGGCCTGACAGAAACAAAAAACAGAGACCTTTGTCCGTACAGGTGGTTGAGAAATTATTTTTATACATAGGAGCTCAACATGCAATACAACTGTTACATGATAGTGAAATCAACCTTAGCTATATATCCAAAGAATACTATATAAGGTCAAAAAATAAAGATAATTTGCACTGGGGCCCATGTGATTTCCCAAATCTCACTCGCTCAACTTAGCCTCAACAGTGGCGATGTATGAGACAGGTAAGGAACCATATCATTGATTACAAACTGACCTTTCATTTTCATTCCACTTCCAAAACCAGAACTTGCTGATTCTAAGCTCTGCAAACTGCCACTTGAGGAGCAAGTGCCATTGGAGATACCAGAGTCTGCCCTTGTAACAGTAAAAGCTGGAAACATTTCGTCAAACATAGCATCACTATCCAAATCTGCTGGTATGGGCTTTGTGGCTGTAAAAAACAAACAGCAATTTTGAGAAATATTGAATCAATTGGAATAAGGTATCAGGTAATTTGGAATGCTACATGATTTATAGTTAGGTTTACCAGCATTACTCACCAACATCTTGATCATCTTGAGTGAGGTCCATAATAACTTCATTGCGATTATCAGATTCACTTGATTTTTTTCCTAAAAAAGTAAAGGTATTGAGTTGGTAGACCATATAACACAAAACATGTGCAAAATACCTATTTTAGAGAAGCGCTTAAATTTATAAATATAGCTATAGCCTACAGATTTACACAGATTTAAATTTTTTACTTAATTTTGTAATAACCAGTTTTACCCCACCCTAACTGCCTCATACAGTGAGAAACTAAAATATGGTTACACAGTAAAAAAAAATTGTACAAATTTATAAACAGTTCCTACCTTAGTTACAAAAAGCAATTTTTAGTGCCTACTCTAAATTTTAACTTTTTGCTTTATCTAAGCTGTATAAGGCACAGGTTCAAATCCAGTATCATCAGAGAATGTCTGTCATTGTGCCTTTTTAAAATATCCCACTTTGTACAGATTATTTTTATATTTTTTTGGTCTTACAACCAAAAATTAAGTAAATGTCTGTTCACATGTAAGACCTGAGAATATAAAAATAATGTTATTGTGCCTGTTTACAATCCAAATACTAAATTAATATCTTGTGCGCACATAACTTACTTTATTAATGTGATACAAGAAGTGACACTTTCATTAATAGAGACCTCTATAAGCTGTGATGACTATAGCTCTTTATCAGAGTAGACTGACGTTTCTGGACCTTGTGGTCAATGCCTTTAGAACATATTATAATCCTATCAACCACAATACTGAGTTGAATTATGACATTATTCACACACCACCACAACTGTCAATAAACCCATGCAGGCCTAAATAGACATAGGATTTTATATGATATCGCATTTTTACATGGAATTAAGCTACCAAGTAAATAAATATAAGAATGATTGCAGCTCTGCAGACCCTAATTTAAAAGAAAAAACTGGAATTTCTGACCAAAACCTTGACTGGACCTTCTAGACACATCTGTTAGTCAAAGCAGGCTTGGGGTGTACAATTTCCCTTGCTTGATCCAAAGCAGAATGCCAAACTGTCAATCACATATAGACCACTGATAAATAACAATGACCTATAAATTTTGTTTCAGTAGTAAGCCAGGTAAATAGAAAGCTTCCAAAGTCCTCTTTCCCTTTAACTTACTACCTACTGTGACCCCTAATAATAAAAATATTAGGTACTGTGTTCCAAAACACAACGAGGCAATTAGAAATATGGTTTTGGCATGCCAAGATCAAAGTAGGTATTATTTTTTTATTTTAGAAAACTTAATAAAGAGCTAACCGTTAGTATTCACAATAGGTATATATTCAGTAGTCGAATTAGAACTGTTGTCATCAGATGATATTATAATGCTCATGACGATATTTGTTCTATTATAAATATTACAAAATTAAGTACAAAAATAATCCAAAATATGTATTTTATGTTAACTGATGTAAAGTTGAAAACTACAAACAGTGTTACCAACTCTTAAAAATATTTATCCTTAAAGGTTTGTCAAAAACCCCTAAAATCGCCTTAATTATTGAGTTGTCCCCCTAAAAAATATATAAATATAATATTCAAGTTTTATCGCGACGGTATTGCGCGTCCTTGTTTACATGTCCCAAAATAGGGCGGGATTTTGGGTGTGGATCCTGCTTATTTCTTCATAATTCACCATTCATGAGCCTTCGGTGCACAATTCTTAACACGCTTTCGTAAAACATTGCTAAAATATACACATCGAAACACACTAAATGACCACTCCTTCTTAAGATTCGCGCCAAAACTCCAACTGAAATATAGACTTATACACAACAATAACCGCCATATGCACAGTCAATAAAATGACCGCCAGTGGCGCCAGCATTGCCGCCAGTAACCAGAGTGGTTGTAGAATTACGTACTAGATGTCGTTATAAGTCGCTAGGTCAAGAAATAAATATTAATATTATCAGTTTAAAAATATTAAAGAGTCAAAAAATCCCTGAAAATACCCCTAAAAATTTCAGACCACTAAAAAAATCCCATCTCACTTATTTACCCCCTAAATCTGGGGGGAAAACCCCTAAGTTGGGAACCGTGACTACAAACAAACCGGCGATATTTTAGGTTAAATTTTCCAAAAATTAACAACAAACACCAACTACAGAACCGAGTAGACAGTGGTCTCTAAACAAGTTCGATACTTGGTCCTTAGTGGTCTAAAGACCGTCAAAATGCGAATTCAGTAGAAAAACTCACTAAAATTTATTAACTACACCCAATTTTCCAAAATTTTGTTAAAAATTGGTAACAAAATTCAACCAAAATAGATCGAGAGCAGGTTAGTGAAAACTTATTAATAAGGTAAAATTACTAACACAGAGTAGGTACATTATATAGGTATACTGATTGATTATTTTAATGAAATATTACTTAAAATTTGCGTTAATATTATGGCATTTAAGGCATAATAATTACATTTTGATTGTATTTTTCTGTTGAAATCTAATTTTCGTACCTTGAGTTGATAACCTTTTTTAATAAGTAAAAATTTTTTATCGTTGAAATTCGCCTCTTAAAATTGATAGTAAAATAATGAAAATAAAATCAGACATCATCTTTATTAAAAACTGTTGCTTGATACAAAAATTATAACAAAACAAAAATTGCTTGATACAAAAATTATAACAAAACAGTTTCATCGAAAAATTATTCGTTAGTAACATCTTGTTCGCCTATTTAGCTAGGAGGTAAAAAATGGTGGCACGGATGCAACTCAAGGAGGCTCAAGGGGTTATTCAGTGCAAACAGACTTCTTGGCCTCCGAAATAGTTAGAGTCCTGGAATAAGCCTACAAAATAATAAACTGTTTTAAGCAAATGGCGTCTGTTTCTTTTGCGTTCGTCTGTATTATCATCAACTCCTTGAAATGTTTTATTTTTTCTTGTTTTTTTTATACCTGCAGCTAAGGACTTCTTTCTAAAAGAACCCCATACTGTAGTTATGGTCCTTAGAGAAAACTTTGGCAGGGAGCTCATTCCACAACCTAAGCGTTCGCGGGAGGAAGTTTCTCTGAAACTGCACTGTACGTGACCATTTATATTCTATGGTATGGGGATGAATTCCCTGCCGATGGCGAGCGGTGAGATTGCATCATTTCGAACAATTCCTGAGAACACATCCCATTATTCAAGCGGTAAAACACATACAGGGAGGGAAAGTCTCTCGTTAGACTTTAGAGTTCGATATGGCTTGTGAGTTTGGGACTTTTGACGATTCTCGTAAAGGGCCAAGCTGGTATCTGGGTCACCCGCGACTTGTAAACCAGCAACTTTTGCCCCGAGGTGAAGTAATGCTTCCCTCTGTTGAGAACTCAAAGTTCTTAGCGGTGAACGCACAGACTTGTGTCGTTGAGGGTTGAATCAAACCAAGTGTTCTCGTCCCCAGTTTAAATAAATTAACATTTTAGTTAAAATAAATTTAAATGAACAATATACAAAAGAGAGGAGAATAATGTAGTCATTATATTTAAAACCACTCTATAACAGCGTTTTTAAATATAACCTAACTTTTAAAGCTTCAGAAGACACAATACTTTTCGCATAGGCGACCGGCAATTTTACGACTGCATCGATGATTTTGATGACATTGTCATGGACCTCGTGGTATCACAATAACGCGTTTTATACGTATACCGCTCTCTATACCACCGATAGGCAAGTGAGTCGAATCACTAAGAGACTCCAACCCGCTATCACCGCCCTAGGCGAATGGTTTCGGAAATGGAGAATCGAGGTGAATCCCGACAAAAGCTCTGCCGTCCTCTTTACCTTAGGCTGCCGTCCGCGGCCAACTCCCCTTTCTCTCTTCGGTCGTGCCATTCCCTGGCAAAATAAGACCAAATATCTCGGTGTGACCATGGATGAATTTATTTTGACTTATATTTGTGGTGATAAAAATATAGAATAAAACTACACTGCGTGCAAGTGAAGTTATCGGTATTTTACGAGTTCTTGTGGTGTTTTATTTAACACCGCTAATTTTGTCGGGGTTAAGACGGAAATATTAAACTTTTTATCTTACCCCTTTTCTGAAACGCATAGTAAATCTCAGGTGTTTTCAACCTGTGGATTTTTCAGTTGTTTTTATTGTGAAGCATTCATTGTTTTTTTTTTTAAATAAAAATTTTTTGTGAATTTTAGGTGCTTCTGCTTGAATATTGAGTATTATCTGCGTGAAAATAGTTGCATAGTCATCCAAGTTCCAGGTAACGATCTGCAGCGATTTTAAATAGATTTAAACGACGACTGGTCTGTTATCCATATTTATTTATACATATAATAATAATGCTTGGCGTTATAAAATTTGCACCTTTTTTAGTCAATCTAAACGTACTTACTATGATGAACAAAATTATTTTGAGTTTAAATTATTTTATATATTAACAACAGTAATATTTTTCTTATAAAATAAATTTATAAAATAACGTCTTACAAGTAATTAGCCGTGCGTTGCGGCAACGGTGCTGTGCCGTTCCTGTGTGCCATACCTGGGCTGGTGTGCATCCAGTTTATGCCTGATATCCTACGTCAATGTGACTACTTACTGTAACTACTACATAAGTACCAAATAAAAAATATGAAAAATTTGCAATTAAAGATAACATTTTTAACTAACTAGTGTTTGTTTTTATTTGTCACCCTTCAAACTATAAATAAACAACTGCTAAAAGGTTGAGAACTCCTGTCCAGTCGACTTCAAAACGTAAACGTAAGACAGAAATATAATTTGTAAGAACATAGTGTTTTGTAAGTGTAAACCACATTGGGTATTTTTAAATAATAATACGAGCTTTATCCATTGGCGTCTAGCGATGTAGAAATCTATTAGCCAATTATACCTAGCGCTTATATAAAAAAATCTACAAACTATTTACATCTTTCCCCCTTACCATTCCATCTTACCCCTAGCTTCTTCAGTCATAAAGTTTTATTTCAATAAACTTTATTTTATATTAAAATAATAAAAAATGGTCCTTCCTCGCTTTTTACGTAACAATTGGTGTACTCACTTGGACAGAGAGTGCACTAGTTATCTCATCAAAAAAGCATTTCACCTTTCCCCCTCTCACCTTACCATAAAAAAATTGCGCATTTTAGCGACTTATACGATACGATACAAACAGACTAAGAGGTCACAAGAAATTTAGTAATGAGTATTCTAAATGGCTGACTAGATTCACATGATATTTTATTACGTGATAAAGAAATAGAATACGAATATCATAAGAAAGTATTTATAATGAGCAGACACAATTAACCGGCGCCATCAATTAATATTTAAAGCACCTCCATACAATTTCATATTTACATTTAGGTCCTTTAATTTATCGCGACGACAAAGTTGTGTCGTATCGTATCGCTCGACAGTGAATACTCTTCCGGGTTTTTTTCTATGTATTTTTTATTTTTGCTATATTGTAAAAACTGTTTTGCGTACAAGCTTTTAATTCTGACTAATTATAGTGCAAACCCCTTATGTGAAACAACAAGTAATTAAAAATAGGTAAAGTGTACCAGTTTCGTACTGACCTCATGGGTCGGCTGTCTCGACGCCGGGGTGACAATCGTCAAAAAGGGGCCTAGCTTGCACAGAGGGAATTTTCTTAAAGGGTGTCAAATACAAAATGAGGATAAGGTTTATATTAATAACAATGTTATCTGTTCACCGACGTCTCCGCCAGCTCCGTTGCGACGTCGCCGCCAACCGCCATTGCTGTAATCCGGATCGATCCGGTCACTACCGGCGCGGTGTAGAAGCTAGGAAATATGCACCAGGTGCACTGACTTAACTAAAATTATTGACACCGATGTCCAATTAATACCGATATATAGTTCAATTAAAACCGATCACTGCAGTACGTAAATAGGTATTCTGCACTCCGTACAGCGAGCCGCGCCACCGTGTATGTGTGTCTAACGTCGGCCTCGCTTCCGTATAAACTAAACTGCACGCTGGCCGCGAGCTGGGGCGCGGGCAACGTCGAACCAATATAAGGCCGTAGACCTCACCGCTTATCTTTACCGAACAATTAGTGTATAATTTGTTCCGTACGCCTACAATTTTACGATCAGACTAAGTATTGCCAATTGTTATTTATCAGGCAGTTTCTCTAAGTTACATAAAATTCAGAAATTATTAGCTGGTTTTTCATTAGACGACACGACGACGATACGTGCAAAAGCAAAGTGTATGAAAAACTAACATCGTCGTGTCGGTGTCGTTGTATTTAAACGAAAAGCGTGGCATATATTTTTGCTTCCACCGGTATCGTCGTCGAATGGAAAAGCAGCTATTGTCAGGTGGTGTGGTAGGTAAGAAAGAACGGAACTCTTAGTCCGTAAGTCCGACTAGCACTTGACCTGTTTTTGTAATTCACAAAGTGGTATGTTATGTATGGTATACTCTGTTACTACTTATATCAATGACAATGCGATCATTACATCGAAATTGTCCTTATATATATAGTATGTTTAGTTGAGATAATATATTGAACAAATATAATGGTAGACAGCCAAATATAACGTAATTTTATTTTTCGCAAGAAACAGTATAGACCTGCAAGAAAACTAGTTTAAATTAAATAAACCCTGTTTCTTTACTAAAATATGGCTAAATCCTACCCAGTAATAATTATCACGGCTATGCGAACGCCATAAACTAGCAAGTTATGCTATTTAAATATATCCAACAACGCAATTAAGCACAGATTAACGTATTCACTCTAACGATACGCATTTTGAAGAATCTCATGTGAGATTAAAATCACTTAGCGCAAAATTTGCAGAAAAAAGCAAAAGCTCGATAGATGTTTTAAAATAAATGACAATTTAAATGGTTATAAAAGCAACAATCGTGCCAGTATCCCTGACTGAGACTGGTCTCTATTGATTTTCCATAAAACTGTCGTATAAATCATTCCGCTTGGAACATTCGGTTATACTCCTCCCTCTCTGTACGTACCTTTAAATAATTTCATTATTAATCTTCTTCTTTGCAAAGGAATTGATCGGTTCCTCTTTAGGGCTCCGACGTACCCAGAGGGTGCCAACGGAGCCCTATTACTAAGTCTGCTGTCTGTCTGTCTGTCCGACCATTAAATAGCTCTATCTTTTAGACTGAAATAGGTAGAAACCTGAATTTTTCACAAAATATCCATACTAGTCCATACTAATATTATAAATGCGAAAGTAACTCTGTGTCTGTCTGTCTGTTAGCTTTTTACGCTTAAACCACTATACGGATTAAGATGAAATTTGGCATGGAGATAGTCTGAGTCCCGGGAAAGGACATAGGCTACTTGAAAACATCAATTGAGTCGACTTTTTTTCTATAATAATTTCTATATTGAAATACCAATCCTACACCCATAACCAAATTTTGGGCGGGTGAAACCGCGGGCAGCAGCTAGTATGTTATAATTGGGGATTATCTAACAAATAATTAAAAAGTTAAAATTTAAGGGATAAATGAAACACATAAAAGAAGCACATGTACATTGTTTTTGCTTTATCGTAAAAAAAGAAAGACTTACAAACTTCAAACTTGCAGTACAATTAGCGTGAACTCTAAAGTATAACAACAAATGACAAAAACCGGCCAAGTGTCAGACGGGCCCAAGCAATTACTATTTTAAATTGCCAGTACAACGCTATCTAGCTTATCATTATGAGAAACAGTAACACATTTGTTTGTGGAAACGATATTCAAAGTTAAGCAACGTCTGCCTTGGTCAGTACTTGAATGGGTGACCGCTTAGCAGCACACTTTTTTTTTTAGAGCCGGAGATGTAAGAAAGGGGCTATCCATTTAATTTGTCGAACACATGCAAAGTGTGATAAAGTAAAACAAAAAAAATCTTCTAAGCCACTTAGTCTTGTCCGTACCTTGAAAACTACTGAACCGATTTTAATTAAACTGATACTTTTCCCTAAGTTTAACATTACCTAATTCAATTCAATCAAATATACAAATTCAAAGAATTATTAAAATCCGACCACCAGTAGGTATCTGAGAAATACGTGGACAAAGATACATAGGTACCAGGACCTAGGATGAATTTTGGCACATCTGTTTAGATGCCCACATAGACTAACATAATATGAATATTGTGCAATACTAAGAATATTACATATATTGAATTGATAACCTCCTTTTTTAAGGTCGGTTAAAACAGACAATTTCTTTTTCAAAACGACGACAGATGGATAATATATAAGTTCATGCTTTGTAGAATAGGAGCTGAGCGGTCACAAATAAGGGGAAAAACTAGTTTACAATACTGGTGATGTTAAATTTTTCTGTCGAAAGATTCTCGAAGAAAAAAAAAATAGTTGCCGTTTTCTTGACATAAGATATCCCTTTTTTATATAATAGCGGGATTTGGCATCTTTTCCCTTTACAATCCCCTCATAAGGTTTTCCATTTGAATGTCCGAGACTCAAGACGTCCTAAATAATATGAAGACCTTTTGCAACTGATATTTATTTATTTGACATAAACTCTAAAGGACGGTCCTTTTAAAAGATTTTGCACCGGGAGTAGACACCACTGAACCTAATTTTATTTATAAATAATATGACAATAAATAAATTATTAACATATATTAACAGCTCAGATTTCAATTTGTAAGGCGTGATATTCAACTTGTAATGGAAATTCTTAACTTTTACTTACCTACTATACTTAAATTGACCATTTATTTTTTAGCTCAAAACGGGGCATCGGTTTATTTATGTCAATAAGTATGGTATGGTATGTTCATTATTTAGAGAAAGTTAATTATTTGTGTTCACTAATAACAGAAATCTCTGTGCAAAATTTCAAGTCTCTAGGATCAGCAATTCGGGCTTTGCGTTGATATGTCAGTCATTCAGAGTCTTCTTTTATATTCTTTGTAGAAACATATGAGGGGAGTCCTATATTTAGCAGTAGACGTCCCCTGGCTGAGAAGAAGAAGAAGGTTAAAAAAAATGGATTTTCATATAAACTTTGGCCCCCATTTCAGGTCATTAATTTTAATTTAATTTAGAAAAATGATTTCTTAGTACATCCCATATATCTCTTGTTAACTTATCAGGTGATAAGTATCTAACGCGACAAAGAAATTTAAAAAAAAACATACACACTCACACAAACACAAACTTATTTACTTTTTATTTACATTACTATACTATACTGTACTGTACTGTACTGCACTGCATTACACTACACCACACCACACCATACATTACTATGCAACACTATGCAACACCATACAACACTTTACAACTAACATGTCATACTTAGTTTTCAATCGACAGGTCATGTACCAATTTTCATCTATTTTAATTGAATAATAATGGATTTCCATACAAATGTTGCGATACGTTTTTATTCCCACAGGAACTCTTGATCAGTATAAAATGTTGTTTATATCCTATTCCGGTCACTTCAACTAACCTTTTGCCAAATTTCAGCTCAATTGCATAATACTTTACCATGGTAATATTCCCACGGGAACTCCCGAATCCCGAATCGGGATAAAAAGGAGTTTCAATCCTTTTCCTTTGAAGATAATTATCTTCAACTATCCCTGTGACAAATTACCGCCCAATTAAATCATGTTTTCCCGCGCTAATAAGTTTGATTATCGCGATAGGATTTCATTCCTATGGGACTTCTCAATCGGAAAAAAAGCCTTATCCTTCTTCGTTCTTTCCACTATCTCTATGCCAAATTTTATCTGAGTCCGATGCAGTAGTGCGACGTGAAAGAGTAACAAAAGTCATATTAGGTAATAATTATTCCCGTAGGAACTTGTAGCCTATGTGTTATGTTAAGATATAAGCTATCTGTATTCAAAATTTTAGCCAAACTGGCTCCATTGTTTGAATTTTTTCATACAAATTTACAACCCCTATTTTACCCCCTCTATACCTTAGGGAATTGTTTTCCAAAAACTGTGAAACACGTTATTCATAATTTTCAAACGAAAGGTCTTGTACCAATTTTCATCCATTTTAATTGAAAAATAACAAATTTCCGTACAAACTTTGCCATAGGATTTTTATTCGTACAGGAACTCTTGACCGGTATTTAATATAGCTTATATCCTTTTCCGTCTCTTTTACTAATCTTGTGTCAAAATTCAGCTCAGTTGCGTAGTATTTTAATGTGGTTTTATTCGCCAAAATTTTGATTATCGTGAAAGGTCCCAGGTTGAATTAGGATAAAAAGGGAGTTTAAATTCTTTTCCGTCTCTTTATCTATCTCTGTGATAAATTACAGCTCAATCATATCGTGTTTTCCCGCGCAAAGTTTAATTATGGAGATAGGTTTTCATTCCCTCTAGACCTCTCGATCGGGAAAAACAGCCTTGTCCTTCATCATTCTTTCAACTATCATTATGCCAAATTTCATCTAAATCGGATGCACTGGTGTGACGCGATGTGAAAGAGTAAGAAAAGTCACATTAAGTTATAATTATTCCCCTGGGAACTTTTAAGTTTTCCGAGATAAAAACGGTGAAACACGTCAGTCTTATTTTTAAACCGAAAGACCATATACCAATTTTCATCCATTTAACTTTAAAAATGACGGATTTTCATACAAACTTTGGAACCCCGTTTCACCCCTTTAGGGAGTGAATTTTGAAAAATCCTTTCTTAGTGCACCCCTATACCTGATAATGAACCTACGTGCCAAATTTGGAATCTCTAGACTCAGCGGTTTAGGCTGTGCGTTGATATGTCAATCAGTCAGTTTCTTCTTTTTTATAAGTATTCCCCTGGGAACTTGTAAGTTTTCCAAGATAAAATGTAGCCTAAGTGTTATGTCAAGATATAAGCTACCTGCACTTTGAATTTCAGCCAAATCGGTTCTGTTGTTAGAATTTCTTAAATACAAATTTACAACCCCTATTTATCCCCTTAGAGGATGCTTTTCCAAAAACGGTGAAACACGTCATTCTTAGTTTTTAACAGAAAGGCCATATACCAATTTTCATCCATTTAACTTTAAAAATGACGCATTTTCAAACAAACTTTGGACCCCCGTTTCACCCCTTTAGGGGGTGAATTTTAAAAAATCCTTTCTTACCTCACGTAAACATCATAAAAGGAACCCCTGTGCAAAATTTCAGCTTTCTAGGGTCAAGGATTTGGGCTGGGCGTTGGTGAGTCAGTGATGAATGAATCAGGACTTTAAGTTTTATATGTATAGATAATGTACTTACCTACATTTCATTACAAATAACTTGCTTATCAATTTTCAGAAAATTATTGATGCATGTGTCCGTACCACAATGTGTCCGTACCACAGGCAGTGTTTCAGTATGTCGGTATAAAACGTAGTGATTATATTCTCTTTGGTAAGATAGGTATATTATACTCTACGAGGCAGAGTCAAAGTTGTCATCATGCAAATGCCAACCAAGTAGATGAAATTAGTAAAACAACCTCTCTAGCCTTTCATGCGGCTTAGCACACGTAGTGTAAACGCCCAGGACTATACATTAAATAAATATTCATTTTTTAAAGCACACTTGATATTTAATTTGATATTCATACGTCCAGCTGTCCTAACTAACCGAACAAAAACTCATTTTTTACTTCCATGGTTATTTGCTTAAATTGTTTGCTCTATGTCTGAGGGCTTAGGGCTGGCTCATTCATATGGTTCCCTCCTCTTTCAGTTTGCCTTTGTCTCGTAGAGACGCCGGTCGTTGCTCCGAGTCCCTCCCACGCGTGTCGAATTTAAAAATAAAACTTACACAGCATGCACTCTTACTCTTCGTATCCTGCTCCTTGGACTGACGTAAACATCTATTTTAAAAAGTGAATCATTTCATCATAGCGATTTATCATTTAATTACAAACCTAGCCGGTCTCGCCTCCAGTCTTATTTTACTTTAAGTGTTTATTAAAATATTTAACGATTCGGTTAAACAAGAAACATAATTTATTGTGTAAAAAAGCCAAGGGTAAAAAATATACAACTCTACCGGATAAAACTCTTGTGTTAAATATTTACATAACATGTACTTACAACGAAAATAAACAAAAGGCATGCTTGATTGAAATTTAATAACAAATGTTGTAAAATAACTCATAGGCATTTTGTGTTGAGTAGAGGTTGCATTTGAGTATATTAAAGAAAACTGTACCGAATATGGATTGGCGCGAAAAACTTTTCGGAAAAGTGCTTGTCAAATGTGGCAGTTCGGGGACAAAAAGTGGCCAGTTTGAAAATGTTCAAACGATGGAGGCTTTATCCGACTGTGTGGACGATGGGGAAGGGGTGGTTTGTGGTATTTATTTTTCTTTTGCAAACATAAGCGATTCAAGTGACGATTTTGGTGTAAGGTTGGAGGAGGTGTTTAAAAAACTGCATCCTCGATTGAAGGTGGTGCAAGTTGTTTTGTGGGCCCACGTTGGTACCCCTGAAGGTCCAGTGGAACGAGAAGCTGGGTTCCGTCGCAGTCTTACAGGAAAACCTTGGTTTGCCGTACCATTCCATGATGTCGATACGAAGGTAACTATTATATTAAGCTGCTGGGTAGTAATATGAATTTTAGGCCTCCATTAAGAAAAGCCAACCAAAAATAAAAGCCGCAGAAAGACAGACAGACAGACGAAAATGTCAAAACTATAAGAGTTTCTTGTTGACTTCGGAGCCCTAAAAACAATTGGAGTGAGCTGGCGTGACTTTGATGGCGCAATCACTGGCTAAGTGCGAGTCGAACTAGCTCACCGAGAATTCTGAACTACCGGATAATGCACGGTACTTAGCCGATTTTATACTTTTTAAATTTTATATTTAAGAAATCGCCTATATTGTGTAAAAAAATCTTCGGTCTCAAAGATAGAGCCCTTTGAGACAGACAGACAGGTAGCCAAGCAGGCATACATACAGATAGTGTAGGCTTAGTTATAGGGCTCCATTGGCAAGAAAACCCTAAATATGCAGCTTGTCTATATTATAGACTACAGCTGCCAGGGGTTTGTTTAATGAATCGATAACGGCGACCCTTGTGAATTTGACTGCCGTTTTTTCTAAATTGGTCGTGGGTTTTTTTGTTGCTGCAATTAATGATATTTATAAATAATTAATTAGTATATACAACACCACGGGTAGGGGCAAGCCTTGTCTACCGTTTGCATCTTGTTTGGAGTCGATCTGACACATATTTCTGGAGTTATGCCGTTTTAGAGAAATAAGAAATCTCGACCGACCTATTTTAGACACTTCTTGCAAGGCCATCCATTTGTAAAAAAAAGCATTTTTATTGAAAGTTCTAGTCGGCACCGTAATTATTTTCAGATTCTTAGATTAAATTTTTTTTAGATTTAGTTAGAGGAGGGCCCAAACTTTTAATTTTAACAAAAAAAAAACTTAAAAAAAGAATAAAATGTCCCACAGGTAATAACTAGAACATGTTATATTGCAAAAGGAACTCCGTCCCAACTCGATGTCCCACCTCATCTCTCGTTTTTATTTTTTCACAAATAACGAAACAAAAGTAAGAACACCTTACATGCACACAGACAGACCGATTCAAACCATACCTCCGCTCTGTAACAACTCAAAGCGAGTCGGTTCAATGATTTCTTGAAACGTAGGTTGAAGAAGGCATCCCTGCCGTAATTAAGGCAAAGTACTACAGGGGTTGCACACCAAGCGCCGTAAATTACTTTCCCCTTCTGCAACCAGAGGGGTGTTTTTTTTTACTTGTAGGGTACAGGTGCGTGTGTTTTGCAGATAAGAACACAAGTAGGAGGTGTTTGAAATCCTCAAATCAGGGTTTTTAATATGTGTAAGCTTTTGTTTGTGACTTTGAACTGTTTCCTGAGATTAAAAGATAGTAGGTAGGTATGAGTTTGTGGTGGCCGAGGGGTTTAAGAGTCGGTGGTAGCCGAGGGGGGCGGAGATTCGAACCCCGGGATCGGCGTGTACCAATGAGTCTTTACTTAATTTCTCAAGTAGTTACACTGATTTATTTATTCACACCACTGGCTTTTCGGTGAAGGAAAACATCCAAGGAAACCTGCATACGTCAAAAAAAAAGACGTATGGGAAGTCCACAATCCGCACTGGGCCCGCGTGTGGACTATGGCCCAAATCACCCTCGCTTATGAGGGTAGGCCATGCCCCAGCAGTACATCAGAAGGCTGGTAAGCAAGCAATACGTAGGTATATCTTTATAGGTAGAGTTTCTGTAGGATCTCCAGTTTTCAGGGTTCCGTGCTAAAAAGTAATAAAGGAACCTTATGCTGTCAATTCAATGCCACAGTGAAAATTCAAATGCAGATGGTATACCTATATACTTTTTGAGGGACGAGAGAAGTTTAGGTATGTAATTTATGAAACAGATATTGTTAAGTGGAGCCTCCAGTGAAACAACGTTCCCTTCGCAAGTATATGGACTTTTTTCAAAAAAAATTATGAAGTTAGAGTTGGGATTCTAAAGAGTTTTTTTATGGGATTAAATATATTGACCACCAAAAAATACTTTGACACCCTAAGCTCTGTTACCAAAAAATATACTACTTAAATACCAAAAAAACGAAACATGTACCAAAAAAAGGAAGTCTAAAATTGCAATAGTTGTAGCTGATTTAGTCATGATTAAATAAATTTCTTTAAATTGTATTCAAGGACCAAATGTAGTAAATGATCACCAAATCTTAGTGAGCAAATTAATGCGCTAGTACTACCTAAATAAACCACTATGATTGCCATAAAATGTAGGCATGTTACTAAATAAAGTATAATGACGCCAAATTAAGTTAAATCTCGCGTCTTAGTAGCCTTTCCCGCTCGAATCCCGGACACCGCAGCCGCCCGACCCGACCTTTCCCAATGGAACAGTCTCGAGCTATTCGGACTCTGGAATTCAATACCAAAATGCATGGAGGTCTGACTTACCTTTCGAAACTCGTGAATGTACTTGCATACTCTCTTGAAGAGAGAAATTCATAACTGTGCAAAGCGCCAAGGAATTTATTAAAACTAAGCAGACCTGGTGAATACAAAAATTCTTACAAAATTTTAATAACAGGATTATTGAAATTGTATGAGTTTCATTTTTGAGCATTATGAGCAATTTGTGCAATGTGGACACTTATATCAGGCCTGATCCAAAAGCCGCACAGTGCGCAATGAAGCGAGCTATGCTCGGAGTGTCTCTGAGGAAACGAAACGAAAATGAGGACATCCGGAAGAGAACTAAAGGTACCGACATAGCTCGCAGAATTAGCAACCTGAAGTGGCAGTAGGCTGGCCACGTCTGTCGGAGGACTGATGGTCGATGGAGCAGACCCGCCCTAGAGTGGAGACCGGGTATGGGAAGGTTTTTTGACGTTATATTTTACTATATCTGGTGATAAGTTAAACATAAGCCTTAATTACCCGAAAACTGTTGATTTTGTATGTTTGTACCTACGCGCAATGTTAAAAGCTTTAGCGTCTAATTTTAAGACAACAAATTTTTATAGGTTTTTTCTGTAATCTATAGGTAAACCTAACTCAAAATGTATTTGCAATTCGGGTAAACAAAAATAACCTTGGCGCGCGTCTTTCGCTTTGTTAGTCTATGCAACATTTACATAAATACATAAATACGTATAATATTTCTTATCGTAAAATTTTGTAGATTTTAGGTTTAATCAGTGTCGTGATTTGAAAACCAATTAATGAATGTGACAATAAAGGTAATCTTGTAAGTATTTTAATGATTTATGATTAAATTACCAAAAAAAGTTAACATTAAGTAAAGTTAGGTTATATTTACAAGATTTGCAAATAGATTTTGAGTCAGGTTTAAAGAGCTATTTTCTGTACTTATTAAAAATATTAGGCTCAGAAAATTCGGAGATAAAGGAGGAAATGGTAAATTTTCATACATTTTCTTAAATAACTTTAAAATTATTTATTTTAACAATAATATAAAATATATTTGGGATCTTTACAAGCCCTTTCATTTGATATGTAACAAGGTAGAGTTTGCAAACCTTTTACCTTTTTAACCTTTTTAATTTTCTAATTTAATACCCCCAAAAATGCCCCATATTCAAATTAATTTGTGTACGTTACAAATCCGTGTTTGGGTCACAAAACTAAATTTCAACTTAATCGGTCCAGCGGTCCACTAGATTCGGACAAAATTGTCTGTGACAGACAGGCAGACAGACACACGATACGTGTGATCCTATAAGGCAGGAGCTCCCTAACTGTGCGTTGCTACTTTGGGGGCATCAGGAGACGGTACGTATATAGGTCGCCTGCACAAGATGTAATGAGTGTAGTGTAACTGATATAAATCAAACACTTTTCGACATTTAAGCTCCCATTTTTAACCGACTTCAAAAATGGAGGAGTTTCTTTTTTTTTAATGTATGTCCAACGATTTCTCCGTCAATTATGGATCGATTTCAATTGAAAATTGAAAAAATCAAACATTCTTTTTTTATTCGAAAGAGTAAGCTCCTGAGGTGATAATTAAAAATGACATTTAAAAATAATTAATGTTAATTTCAAACTGGTGAAACACGCCTTTTATGTTGATGATTGTATAAAAATGTGTTACTAGTATGGATCTTTTTAGTGTACGAGAAAAAAAGCGATTCGTCACTCAAAAGCCAAAAATAAAAACTTTTAAACAAAAAAAGATGCACTAAAAACCACAAAAAGGTAAAAATGCATTACAGTTTGAAGTTGGTTTCAAGCAAGTGAAGTGTGTTACTTATAAACTGTAGACACTGACATAGACACCAACTTCAAACTGTAAATCAGATCAGATTTTTGGAGATAAGTAATTATTTTTACCTTTTTAGTGCATCTCTTTGAAGCCGGTTGTTTTTTTTTGTTTAAAGTTTCAGTTAAATATTTTCCAGAGAATCTTAATCAAATGGTGTTCCTTTATAAAAAAACATCCATATTTATTTTCGACGTACCTATTGGAGATAATGTCGACGAGAGGTATAATAGTAGATCGAATGGATTTAACCGACTGCAGCTACCCAACGCACAACTTACCATGTACCTATCAGAATGGTGCATACTACATGGCCATAATAATATTTAATCATTTACCTACCTATCTACAGAACCTTCAAGACAAAAAATTCTTCATTTAACGTAATGAATATTTACTAAGCAAAAATTATTATAACATTAGGGAATATTTTGATGACAAACTGTAGAAAATGTAAACTGAAATATAATTCAAAAACTATGTAAACTGACATTTTATAAATCATAATCTAACATTAATATTTTATAAGTTAAAGCTACTAGGTATTAGGATAATAAATTGCGTTATTTTTTAATTTTAATATCGTCAATATTAAATTCTCTACTAGTATTATTAAATTCTTACTTCTTTCTTAAATTAATGTCATTAAAAATTTATTAAAACCTACTGTAAGTACTTAATTTTTCATTAAATATAGGGTATATTTATAAGTATTAAATATTTAATTGAATAAATTATGAATTTACTGCTCAGTTGCCTGTCCCAGTTAAATTGTATGTAACAGTATTAAAATTGTTTAATTATGTACTTCAATCTGATAATAAAAACATTAATAAATATAACTGGAATACAGATCCGTTCCAATCGACCCCACCCCTGCCTACAATTTCAATAGCCGAGAAAGAACAATTGTTATGACTATCTTGTGACACAAGCCAAGCTACAATTTGTCAAAGACAAACTATTTTAATTTGGAATTACATAAATAATTTATACACATATCTTAAGAATCCTACATCGTGCTCGTTGGAAACCGGCATTAAAAAAGATTGGGAATCACAGGAGTTCGTACGCACGGAACCCTAAAAGAGAATGGAATGCAATGCAAATGTGGTTCAATATCACAATATAGGAGTAAAAATAATTGCTAATGGAATTCACATAAACCTTACCATAGGTAAGTTTATTTTGTGTAACTATATATTTTCCGTGTTTTTAGAAACGATTGTTATTTTTGCTTTAATCAATTTTCAGAAATAAATCTAGCTCCTGAATTGATCCTTTTATCATAGTAGATTTATCCTCCAAGCAGAGCGTGACAAATGACAGAATCTCATTCCCGGCCCTCATTCTAATGTTCCCATGTTCTGGTCCGATGAGCCAACAAAAATAAATAACGCTGCAGTGCTTGTCCACAATACCCTACATTTCCATTATGCATATATTTTACGTGAGGCGATAGATTAGAGACACTAAAAAAAGCAATTATGTCGAATGGGGAAGGGTTCTAAAGTACATTTTTAACTCTGAAAACGAGTAATAAATAGGTTATATTTAAATACTAGCTTTTGTCTGTAGTTTCGCTCGCGCCGCTTTTAGTTATCGCCGTATGATTATCTTTGATTAACTGGAATAAAAATATTCAATGTTATTCTCTTCGGTGCACGCCTGTGCCAAAGATCAGTGACAATGTGAAGGAATGTCCAGCGCAAAAACTATTCCCGTTGGAACTTCCGATCTGGATAAAAGTATAAGTAAACCGTTCGTCCTTGTGCCAAAATAAGGTCATTCTGTTGCTCCGTTATGGTGTTAAGAATAGTTAACACCACGGAATCAAATTTGTGAACAAAATGGGTAAAGATGAAGGGAACAGCTAGTAATGACTAAACTATTATTTATTAGATTTGTATTTTTGTAACTAAACTGTTGTTGTTAAAAACATAGTGAACATTTTGTGCTACAGTTGGTATATTTCTAATCACCTTTAGGAGTCACTTCACTGACCAGTCTTCGTCCGAAACACTTTCATCAAACGGCTCACATACCAAGCGTATAAATTCTTCATCTGAACTGAGATTATCATTTTCCTGTTTAACATGTTTCATTTCGAGATCTTGTTCCTGATGAAGGTTTTCCTCTTCCAAAGTATTTGTTAAAGTGGCCATTTTGGCAGCGTTTTCTAGTTGTGTATTTTCGCGCTCTTCGGGGCCGTTTTCAGGAGAAAGTTGCGATGGCACGGAGACAAAACATGTAGATGGTGGAGCATCAAATAATGCTGAAGAGCGAGTAATCAACAAATCATCATTGGATTGTTTTGACGAATGAGCCTCGAGAGCAGATGGGATTGCACGAAAATCAGCGTCATCAAATTTGTCCCTATTAAAAGGGAATATTCCAGTTTTTTCGAATCCGCTCATTATATTATTTGGTGTCAAAGCTAATGCTAAGGAAGTGCGTACAATTCCCGGAATATCGTAAATAGTCATTGTCTTACCAACATTATTACGAAACCATGCATCTTGAGCTGATGCCAGATATCTCTTAAAAGATTCCAGCACTGACACCTCTAGGGGTTGCAGCTTTTGTGAGCAATGTGGAGGTAAGAACAAAATAACTACACCATTATCTTTAGCAAGGTCTAATGTTTTCGCGGACAAATATGAGAAGTGGCTGTCTAAAATCAAAAGGACAGGCGAATCCTTGTTAGGTCTGACATGCTTAATAAAATGCTTAATAAAAATAAAGAATTCATCATTAGTAACACAGCCGCTGACATTTCCCGTTCCTATACAATCAGGAAGACCATCCCGGACGAAATGATCTTGATAGTTTTCGTGCGGGAAGACAAACATTGGAGGAACAAACTGAGCAGCGGCTGAGACTGCTACTAGCAACGTTACATTTGAACCTCTTTCGGCTGAATTAACTGAGCTGACGTTGAATTTTCCTCCGGCAGCAACAAACGACGCCTTTGTAACAGTTGATACACTAGTTTCATTTGCATTCCATATCGTTGAAGCTGTTAACATATTACGATCCATAACTTCTGCTAACTGAGTAAAAAATTCTGCTACGTTTGCTTTTCTTGATGAAGAAACTGCTGTAACATTTGTAGGTTTTGCTTTCTTTGTAGAAAGAGATGAGTTTCTTTTTAAAAATTCTGAAACCCAATCTTGGCCGGCCATTTTGTTCTTATGCCAACTAGCTGGCATGACGGCATTGTATTTGATAGCGTATTCATATGCGATTCGACATATATCTTTACGTGTATGAGACCCTTCAGAGAGGGTTAGTAAATATTCAGTTAAGCTAGTTTCTTGCTTTGTGCTAAACACCTTTCGTGGGCTAGCGTAACCAAATTTTGGTGCATCAGG
Source organism: Apoda limacodes (assembly GCA_946406115.1). Taxonomy (NCBI): domain Eukaryota; kingdom Metazoa; phylum Arthropoda; class Insecta; order Lepidoptera; family Limacodidae; genus Apoda; species Apoda limacodes. The sequence goes on from OX291559.1 coordinate 20,889,221, forward strand.
ATTAGTTTTCATTCGGTCTATAAATCTTTTCAATGTTGTTTTACTCATTTCAAAGTCCCGAGCTACTTGATTAAGTGATTTTTTTTCATTGACTACTAATTTAGCAGCCTGTTGCATCCATGCTAGCGACTTGGTGCCTCGATTAGTTTTTCTTTTATAATTACGCATTCTGGAACAATAAATCCTAGTAAAATAGTATTTATACAACTGTAAAAAGCTTACTAGATGAGACAACTTTAGTAAAATCCTGTCTTAGTGCTCGCCTTCGTTATAACAACTGTGGAACCTCTGTGCAAAATTTCAAATCTCTGGACGTAGTAGTTTGGGCTATGCGTTGATATATCAGTCATTCAGTTTACTTCTTTTATATATTATACTAGCAGTCCCGGCGAACGTTGTTCCGCTGCCGTTCCTCCGTAACCCGGCAAAAGTTGGTTTTTACCTAACGTGCCCGAGTCCGGCTCGCACTTAACAGATCGAGATAAAAACTATCCTATCTTTTAAGTTGGATCAAATAACAGATAGTTACGAAGTTTGATCAAAATCGGTTCAGTAGTTTAGGAGTCCGTCGCGGACAAACAACGTGACACGTAATTTTTATATGTATAAAAAGATTACGGTAAAATGAGCATTTTAATAATTTTTGACCGTCTAGGGTGGCTTGAAGCATGCTTATCAAGGATTGTTTTCACTCATATATATTAAATTATAAATTTTGATCTAACATCTTAAGCATTTTCAAAACCGTAAAAATTGCTGAAACAGCTTTAAAATGTTATGACGTCATCATATCACAAGCTCCATTATCTAAATACGAATATATATAATCTATATATATTTTCTATAGTACTAAGGTAGCAAACAAGCTTACGGTCCGCCTTATTGTAAGCGGTCACCGTAGCCTATAGACGCTAGCAACACCAGGGGCATCACTCGCGCGATGCCGACTCTTCAAAAATCTAATAACTTCTTTCTTGAAGAACCCTATACTGTATAATAATAATATCACAGCCTAAAAATATAATATATTATGTATAGAAGAGTAAACTGACTGACTGCTAAATAAAATACAAATAAAAAAAATAAGTAATATTTATGTATGTATTTGTATCCGTTGTCTGGTATTCATAACACAAGCTTTGCTTAATTTGGGGCCTGACGGCGCTGTGTGTAATGTCCAAAAATATTTATATTTATTTATTGCACGCCTCATAAGCGGAGCGGTGAGGTAGTGCTCTATAGTCCAGGAGTAATCGGCGCATGAGTACCGAAAACTATTCGACCTCAATTTTTTTATGCGATCCTCTTCAAATTGCCCTTCTAATGATATAAATGCATGTAGCCATGGCGCTCGCAAGTATGCGTCGCTTACCTCTAAGTATCGCTGTCTCTCGCGCGCGGAATTAACAATTAAAAAAAAGATATAAACAATGAAATTTTTTAAAATCTCTTTTAACAATATTATTAACAATTGTATAAAGAATTAAAAAAAAATATTACTTAGACATAATGTTTTTTTTAATATATTTTTCATGGGTCGAAAGTACCCAAATTTGAGATTTTTCGAACCTTTAAAAATTCATATCTTTAAAAATATTAACTTTATCGTTAAAAGTCATAGGACCTTTTTTATTGGTATTTCAATAAAGAATATGAAAAAAATTTGTCCGGTTGAAAAATAACAATTCTTTGCAATTGTTTAAACAATTTCGGTTTAAACAATATGGCACCGGGTTGCGCCATGGCAACATGCATTTATATCATTAGAAGGGCAATTTGAAGAGGATCGCATAAAAAAATTGAGGTCGAATAGTTTTCGGTACTCATGCGCCGATTCCTCCTGGACTACTACTCTCGACATGTCAAAAAACCCAGTCTTCTGAAACTTAAATGACGTTTTTTTTTTTAATATAACACTTACAGGATAATATGAGTGCACTAATGTGAAAGTTAAATAATCTGTCTAGCACATATGGTACATTTTATAAACAATGAATTTGTTTAATATAATAAATAATAACATTAAAACTAATCATTCTTGGACGTCGTGAGTCTGTGTTTATGTGACCATGTATGTGGCAGAGAAATTGGTCGAAAAATTCATTTTACCGGAATACTTTTGTTTTTAATATATAAAGTATTACACTGTGCTGATTCCTAGTTAATATTAGCGTTCTAAGTACTGTCGTTTAATTATAATTTATAAAAAACTAATATACCACTGTATACTGTATATCTATATATATATATTTTTTATTTTTATTTTATAGTATATTTTTCCTCACCTTATTTGTTATTTTATTTTAAAAAACTTGAGTTTTTGTTTTAGAATTTTTTTTAAATGTGAATGACCGCTATGAGGCGTGCACTTTTGGATTTTCCAAATTTTTTATTTATATCAACGCACAGCCCAAACTACTAGGTCCAGAGACTTGAAATTTTCTATCTATTTCTAAGGTAATTTTTGAAGCTAAATGCATATAAAGTGGTATTTGGTCTTCAAGTTAAATATTGTGATTGACGTATTCACCGTTTTTTGGAGAATAATCCCCTTGTAGGGCTTAATGGGGGTTGAAAGTTTGTACGGATATCCGTCATTATTGAAGCTAGGTGTACAATGAAACAAAACTGTGTTCCTTTTTAGGGTTTCGCGGGATATGGAAAAAGGGGAACCCTTGTAATTTTTTCAAGTCCCTCGAATGTCACTAAATAATTCCGCGTTTTTGCATCGATTCTAATAAAATAGTATAGGAATGTGTGTTAGGGGCTGCCCCCCTCCCCCTTGGTGATACGTGGTGAGTTTTAAGACTACCCCTCCCCCTAAAAATAAATACATGTGATATCTTACTCGACCCCTCTCCCCCCTTGTGATATTTCGTGATTTTTGCCGGACCCCCCCCCCCCCCTTTCGGGCCTCACGTGATTAATGGATGGCCCCTTATGTGAGCCGCCATTAAAATTTGTAATGATATGGCAGTTGTTTTTGTATGTATGTACGTGGGTGTTATGTATGTATGTCCGCTGTATTGTAACTGCATCCTAAACGTCTGGAGTCTGGAGAGATTTTGATAAATAAGGTGTCAAATACAAGGTATCATATACCGAGGTACATAAAATAGTAAAGCGCGAGTCGAAAAAAGTAAAAAACTAAAACTAAAAATCTGTAGATAACAATAAATAATCAAATAAATAAAAAAACCCGGCAAGAACTAAATATAAATAAACAAGTGCACCTACTAAAAAAAAATAATTAACTATTGCCAGACAGGAGTTGACGGAACTTATTTCAATGCAAGTTCAAATAGTAGATATTAGTACAAAATACATAAGCAAGTAGTTTTAAACTGAGTTCCGTCTAGTTATAGTTAAATATTTGATATGTTTTAAGTCAACTTGTTTATTTCTTTTTAAGTAGTTGTTAATTTTTTTGCAGTCAGGCTGTATCTCATAAACCGTGATAGTAAGACAGTTGAAATTTTCACAGAAGATGTATTTCTGTTGCCACTATAACTACAAATACTAAAAAACAGAATAAAATTAATATTTAACGGGTCTTCCAAAACGTGATTTTTTTTGCTCGATTTTGCTCGATATTGATAACACCCACAGGTTGACGCTTGAAATATTCACAAAATATTTAGTTATGTAGTCAATTTAAAAATAAATAATTAAATTAAAATAAAACAAATATTTAAGGGGGGCTCCCATACAACAAATGTGATTTTTTGCCGTTTTTATAGATAATGGTACGGAACCCTTCGTGCGCGAGTCCGACTCGCACTTAGCCGATTTTATAAATAACATTTTCACTGAGATGTATAATTTGCGCGTTCGTATTGGCTTCCGAAGTTGAAAAATCGTTTTTCCCTTCGCCTAACTTTTCAACTTCATTCCTTTAAAATCTAAAAAAAAACAGATTATATTTAATTAATAAATAGGTGCTAACAACTAAACTAAAACTATTCTAAACAAATTACTTTTAATCTTTTACAGATATCGTTAATAATTCTCATCCGACGGAACCCCTAACTTAATGTGTCAGGACACGCACTTGGCCGGTTTTTTGAACTTTCTATGTTTAGATGTAATATAATAATATTACATAATTACTTACCTTTGCTTATAATTAATTGTAAATCGAAAGACCTATGTCGACATGACTAAAAAATGCTAAATGACCCTTATTTCCAAACAACTGTGATAATCGTAATTGGTAATTGATTACACACGTAGTTACTCGAAGTAGAAAATATTCATTTTTGAAGATAGGGCTAAAAGGTTTTAGTAGATCTTTTTGCCCCAACTACATTTTTAGGTTATGGAAAATAATTCACTAACAATTCGTACTGAATCTGAAGTAGATAGGTACCTGAATGATTTCACAATATTTAAATAAATGATGATAACACTTAAGTTCCGCAATATAAAAATACTTGATCTACAAGGAAAAGTAAAATAAATCATTGCTTACGTGTTAATTTAAAAGCAAAATGGAGTGTAAGTTTTTTTCGTGGCAACGTTCGGTCGCACTGCCTCAGGTCGCTTTATCACCCCAGCGTGCCCCAGCCAGCCAGTCTACTTCTCTCTCTCCGCACGTCCCGCGCACTGAATGCGTCATACTTCGGACCGTTTAACCCGCGGCCCGCGGACCGTTCAGCCCCGCCCCGCTCTCTTTCCTACTCGCTCTTGTATTAGCGTAGGGTTGCCAGATTTTATCTGTAACTATGTACGACAAATGCCAAAAAAGTTAAATAAATTCCAGAAAATTGTTATTTTAAAATAAATAATAATTTATATATAAATAAATACAATATAAATTTCTCATTTATTTTAAATTTTTATTACGTATTTTTAGGATAATTTAATTGTAATAGCAGTAATTATGTATATCATGCAACTAGTTCTAAATAACAACAAATTAAAATAGATAAGATTAAAGTAAAAAGAATTGTTCAAGTTTTTGCAACATTTGTTATAGCTTCAATGATTTTTTATTGAAATTGTCATTTCAAACTTTATTTAAAAAAACTTTTTTTTATTAAGCACATACCTGCTTAAGCTTAATAGCTAACAACGCTGTTATAAAATTAATTGTGCCTATATTTACTTCTGAAACAATGAATTGGAAAAAATAAATTGTCGTGCCACATCTTCTAAATATATTAAAGAAGTAAACTGAATGACTGAAATATCAACGCACAGCCCAAACTACTAAGTCTAGGGCTTGAAATTTTGCACAGAGGTTTGTTATGATGTAGGCAAACATGAATTTTGCAAAATTTATCCCCTAAGGGGGTAAATGGAGGTTGGTAATGTGTATGGTAATCCGTCATTTTTAAAACCCAATGCATTGAAAGGGATACATATTTGGCCTTAGGTTGAAAACTATGAATGACGTGTTTTTCCCATTTTTGGAGAATTATTCTACAGCCCTCTAAGGGATAATGCATGCATGAAGTAATGAGCGAAATCGAAGAATTCGAGGATTCAGACTAAAAACATATATGTATCAAATATGCTAAAACTAAAATGAAATAAATTAAAAATTTTAAAATTGAAAAATATCAATTATTTAACACATATTTTTATTTCGTAACATGTTATTTGTGCACACCCTAGTACCCTGTCAGTCGGATCGCTCTATAAAAGAATAAAATGGCATTTCATTTTGATATAACTAGTCTAGTAGTAGTAAAATAATCCCTGGGGATTGCCAAATTCTTAAAATAGTATTCGGCGGTAAGTTTGTAATTTAAGAGCTTACTTACATACTGGACGTAGGTTAATTAATTTCTTATAAAAAATAGGTAAGTATAAAAAATAATCGACGTTCAAAATGCAATTAACGATAAATATGCATAATCTCGCTGAAGTTTGTTTTTTTATCCTTGACTTAGGGCATGCTATACGTATATAAAAAATATCCGGATATCCGCCAAAAGAAATATCCGGCTATAAATCGCATTACTATCCGATTTTCGAATAATTTACATTAATTCAACCAGAACTACCATTCTTCTTTCCCCCACCTGCAGCAGCTTTTTCTTTATATATCTAATATAAAAAATCATCTACCGTATGTTAATCTTTTTATGCCAAAATTCCCATGGAATATTATATTGATAATTTGCATATCATAACGGTATATCTTTGCACGATAAAATTCAGTATCGTGTTAACCTCCAAAAAACTAATGTCAACGACATAATTCAAACAGGTTAGCAAGCTGAAGTAATAGATAACCCATACCGCTGATCTAACCGATAACGAATAGGGAAGAAAGGTTATCGAGTCGCAATCACGAATAGGGAAACCCAGCTTAAGATGGCCTCCTATCAACTAGACAGATGCTTTAGTTCAAGCCACAGGAAACTGTGAATGCAATCGGCTCAACACGTATGGTAAAGGCGTACGTTCGGCAGTAAAAAGAAGAAAAAAGAAATCCGCAGAATAAAAATTTACTTATCAGGTTTTAAAATGTTGTTATAAAATAAAATTATTCTTTATATATATTTGAATTTTATAACAAACAGACCTTCACAAATATAGTGGCTAATAAACCTAATTAAGTATGTTTTTTTGAAAGCGCCGGACCTAACAGTCGAATTTAAAAAAAAAAACGGGTTGCACTCCGGGAGTGCCGGCAGAAGTGAAAACATACTCGCTATTTACTTCCCATCACTTCTTATCCATATTTATTTATTAAAAATAATAACTTTTGTTTATTTACTTTTTTGACGTTGTATATTTGACAGCTCAATCTGTCATAGAATTAAAATCCCATATCCAACCTCCCTGTACTACTCATAATCGCCATATACTAAAAATAAAATAATAATGTTTGTTTATTTACTTTTTTGACGTAGTATATTTGACATCGCAATCTGTCATAGAATTAAAATTCCATATCCAACCTCCCTGTACTACTCATAATCGCGAATACTAAAAATAAAAATTATAATAGGCGTGGCATTACGGTTTCCGTCTTACGCATTCCACGATTAGGACACGTGACCTGACGCGAGTTTATCATTTTTTACCCATACCAAAAAAAGTGCACAACGCCGCTAAACAAGTTTTCACTTCAAAAACTTTTTGTATTTGATAGCCTGATCCACGAGGAAGGTTGTAAGCAGACATCAGATTCGGTAGAGCGATTTCAAAGAAAAAATACCCAAGCATATTTTAGTTAAGTTAAGTACGTATTTCTTTGTGGGTATCAAAGTGTTTCTCTGACAGATAATGATAACAGGCAAGAACACATTTCCAATTTCGGACTTACGGTAACTGAATGTACCTACGTAAAAAAATTCAAATCATGCATTAATTATTTTTGCTTATTTAGTTCATCTTTTTAAAGACGGTTTTTCTTACCAAAAAGTTTATTCAATAACAATTTCAAAAACAGCTTATCCATATTGTGACAGTATGATGAAAGTACCAGGAACTGCTATACATACTCCGATTTTTGGATATAAGCTGTGTATGTCCACGCTATAACCCTTAGGAACGGAGCTGTAAATTAACGTATTTTACTTATAGCAAACTCAGCAAAACCTACGGCATGACGTTATAGAGGTACTTACGATACACTAATTTGGTAAGATTTACTTGCACTTGGCCATTTTTTTTCTAGAATCGTCTGCCTAATGCAAGCAGCCGTAGCCGACCGTCGCAGTTTACAAACTCGTAATCGTTAAAATTTAATGCGATTGCGAAAAGGGACGGACATTTACGCAACTTGAGCCTGAATGCATTAAAATAAAATACAATTTTCATATATTTCATATATTTAGTACAACTAACTTTACCGTCTCCACTAATTACCTACACATTTTTATCGATCTTTAAATAAGAGGAAGTTCTTAAATGTTCTTAAATATTTCTCCTATACATAAAGTCTACTACTAGCTGACCAGGCAATCATGCCTTCCAGTGTAACATGGCGATTACAACTACTTTAGGTTTCAAAAATTACTGAAGTTTAAGGAATTATCTCACAACGCAAAAATTAAAATTAAAATTAAAAAAAAAAAAAATTAAAATATTTTCTTACGATTAGATATGAGGACTATTACCTATTATTTGAGGTACATTTTGTAAAAAACACTCAGCCTTCTCCAAAACCCCAAACTTTTTCTAAGACCCCGCTGTCCGTCCGTCCGTTTGTCACTAGGCTGTATCTCATAAACCCTGATAGTTAAACAGTTAAAATTTTACACAAGATGTATTTCTGTTGCCGCTATAAGATCAAATACTAAAAAACAGAATAAAATAAACATTTAAGGGGCATCCCACACAACAAACGTGATTTTTACGTTCGATTTTGCTCGATATTGATAATGGCAACAGGTAGACGCTTAAAATATTCACAGAATATTTACTTTTATAGTCACTTTGAAAATAAATAATTAAATTAAAATAAAAGAAATATTTAAGGGGGGCTCCCATACAACAAACGTGATTTTTTTGCCGTTTCTATAGATTTTATAGGGTTCCGCTTATTATAGTTTGGGTACGGAACCCTAAAAACACTCAGCCTTCTCCTCCAAAAGACTAAACTTGGTATATTTTGAAAACTAATAATTTTTCTTTTTTTTTTTAATTATAGTCTTCTTGAATTTAAATATTTGTGATCCACTATGTTATATTAAGAGAGAAGATTTAATTTATAATAAGATTTCCTATTATCTACTACGTTTTTGGAAAAATACTCTTTAAAAGACTCCTTATTGCCCAAAAAGCGTCTCTAAAGGTACTGTTATGTTTAAAGTGATTACAGAGGTATTAATAAACTTGATTTACTTCAAACACTCATTTTATTTATGATACAGAAATATTGGAAAAAATCCGGCTTCTTAGGATTTAACACGAAATCCATTATTATATATATCCGTTATAAACTCGATGGCGTACGTCAAAATATTTTTTGCGCGTATGGCCCCCTTAAAAATAAATTAAAATATTTTTTTGACAATTTGTATGGCTTTGGGTCAACAATATGCTGATACTGTGAAAATTTGAAGTAGATGTGGGCGCCGCTATGAAAAATGCAAGCGGGGGCGCGCTGGAGTTTTTTGGACAGCGGCGGCGCGGCGCCGGCGGCGTGACCTTTTTTGATGATTTTTAAGAAAATCCTGACAAAGTCCGTAGTATACTATGTGCACCGTAAAAGGAGTATTTTCGCCAGCCCTATAGCTCTCTTGAATCTGGGTGTTTCCTTTGTATCATATGTATGTATTTACAAAAAAAAGGATATAGGTTTAAGATCCGTTTCTGGTATTCACTAAGCAAAGCTTGTACAGCTTAGGACCAGATGGCGCTTTGTGTGAGGTCCAAAAGTATTAATATTATTATAGATCACACAATTCAATTCAACCAAAAAAAAAAAGAATCATTTTTTTCACTATACTATAACGTACAAATACATAAACTTCAAGTTATCTCTGTCATATTATGAACTACGCAATAGCTTTACAAAATTGGCCACCTGTTTGGAAAGAGACAAAGCTAATTCGCCGCGACTACCTTTTTTTTTTTTGAAATACAAAACGTTAGAAAGAGACAAATACTCGTCGCGGATTCGCTTCGTCTCTTTCACACTTTTATTGCGACCGCTTTTACTTCACAGCTAATAGGAAATATGATGCATAACTAATTCGAACAATTACAAACATTCTCAGGTGGATGCACTTACCAACAAACAGAATTTAATTCTTATTTATATAGATTAATACATAGCTACCCATTACACATTATTTTTATAAAAAACACTTAGGAGACAAACCAAATCTAAAACACCAAAAAATTACTAAGGCGCAGCTGCCGTGTTTTTTACGTGAATACGTGTAAACAACGGGTAATATTTTCTTTGAGCGTATTATACTCGTATGTATGTCTATGTGGCCTGCCCTTTGCCACTTTAGCCTTATTCAAGGTGATAACTTTAAAATATGATTAAATTTATCACTTATGTGAAGAGACTACTAGTCTACAATCAATTGAAACGGAGGTAAAAGTTTACATGGAATTAGAAAGATCTTTTTTGAGATCTTTTATTTCTGTAATTTTAATGTGTTAATTGTAAAGTTATTATAAGAATCCATAGCAGGATCTTATCAAATTAGAGTTGGCAAAATGTTGGTAGTGAAGCGGATGGATAACAGTAAATAAAACTCACGTGACATTTGTTTTAAGGCTAAGGTATAGGCTAGACCGCGAAAATACGCCGTTTTTGTGCAAATTTTGTGGCTAAACTATAGCATCTAAAGCTTTGAAAAAAATATATGTTATAAAACTTGCTTTTGTCTAGTGCATTATCTTACTGAATGATTTTCATTTATTGTATTTAATGCAATAAAAAATCTAGAAGTGACCATTGTTTAAACACTTGTGCAAATTTTTAAAGCGTGTTTTGCATTTGCTTGTAATAAAAGTTGGTTAAATAATTAGAATAGCTTGTTATCAAGTGCATAGACTCTAAGTTGTAGCGAAAAGTCAAAAAATGTGACTACAAAACGGTAATAACGTTAAATTCCATACAAAAAATTTAAAGTTTCAAGGCGGCATTACGGTATAAATTACTTAAGAAGTATATAACATATATATATCATAGTAATGTATATGACATTATGTAATGATTTATAGTACATTTACATACACAACGTTAGAATTACAGAAATTAGCTTTCTGGCCTATATCGCCCTCTTAATAAGCGTTTCATCTTATTTTAGTGCTGAGACGTAGTCATTCATATCTGTCCCTACAACTATGCATTGTGAGCTCGTCTGTGGGTTCCTCAGCGTATTTGTTCTCGGTTGTTGCATTGTCGGCGCAACATGAGCCGACGGAACAGGCTTGCATTGTCTATGACTTGTACCTACTATAACAACAGCGATGAAGAACCATTTTGGTTTATTTTTGAAAAATATGAACGTGTACATCAAGATATAATAGTACGTCTGCTCTGTAATATTATATGAATATATTTTTTTCGGGAGTTACTTTAAAACCCGTCACAGAATAATTGAAGACTTTTAACGTATAAAATGGTGCCCCCCCCCCCCCTATGCAATCTGAAAAACAATAGGCAATTGAAATATTACCTAAATATTGATTGTTTTTTTTTAAATCAAATAATTTACATTTTAAATCTTGTTTATTTAGTGTTTCAATACAAAACATGTATTTATTAGTTGATACACTATAATTTTAAGTTTCGTTTGTGATTTTACAAAGATTACCTTGGACGCACGCAAAAAAACAGTAGGTATTGTAATTAGTTTGTAAAGCTAGTTGTAGTTAATTTACTTGACGATTCGAAAGTGTTCTTAGTAACCCATTTGAATAAAAAGATTTTGATTTTGATTTTTGATTTTGAGAGAAACGGCAATCATCAGAATTCTGTGACTGGTTGGAGCAAGATGCACCTACCACATTTAATCTTTTCCCAGCTTCGTCTATAGCTTACAGCGTTATTTTTAAAGTTTGGAGGAATTTCTGCACTTTTCCCACTGTATACCGAAATATTGGAAGCGCATTATCATTATAGTATCAATCCAACCAGTTTACTGTCACTTTGTGAATTGTCATTACAGATATGAGATCGTACGTGATCTCTAACAGTTGATCTAGATTTGCCGAAGAAACGAGTAGTTAAGGCGAAGTGGCAATAGGCATGATGACACATGTATACCAGTAACTGATAGAGAAGAAAGGTTCTCGAAGGGCTGGAAAACGCAGCGTGGGTAGGCTTTCTATCTACTAGGTGGACTAACTACTTCGTTACAGCCGCAGGAAGCTACTAGAAGCTGGTGACTAGGCCGTTGATGATGATGGCTGCCACTAAAGCTTGTTTAGATTTTAAATTACTTAATACCTAATTAACTAATCGTTGGTTAACTGACTGTAAAGCATTCTGCTGCAATAAATTACTTGCATTGGCGAATTTGGGTGCAAATCATAAACCCTCTTCACACTGATTCCGTGCCGCATTCACTTAACCCATTATATCACTATCACTTGCATTAATTTATGACTTAGTTTAATCATTGCACCAAAGCTTCTAAAATTAAACTTAGAACCTTGGATAAATGTATGCCATGTAAGCGAAACTTCTTATAATGTTGCCATGTAGCGTTATTTTATAATATGGTTATGCATTACAAGACAATTTTATTCCATCATAACTCCTTGCAACTTTATTATTATTACGAGTTGATAGTTTATTATTATCATTTATTATTATTAGGAAGGCCATATTAAAGCTTTTTTAATAGTTACGACGAAATAGGTGTAGATATAGGTACATACTTATTTCGGCGTGGGGTTAACATAAAATAAGACTAGTAACGAATATTCGGTTACTATTCGTTATTCGGCCAATTCGGCTACTTTTAGGTTTAATTAGGTCGAATACCTTTTTATTTCTACCTCAGTAGATGACCGGGTGGCTGAGAAGGGGTCCTTTTCTGACATCGCATCGCACGACAATATGTACTGCTACTCCTATATTGTAGATGCCTATTTGTGTATTTTTATGTTCCGTTTAGTGTGTTTTTTAAGTAAGCAAATCAAAACGAAAAGAGCACGAAAATGTTTGTATCTAGTATAGATACCAATCTACACAGGTCACTACGACAGGTCCCGCGCTGGCCAAATACTTTTGACGAATATTCGGCTATTCGACCAGGAAGTTCGCAGAATATTCTGATTTCGGCGTGTGGCCGAATATACTAACAGTTGCAAGTCTAAGAAAACTAAAGTGAATAAATATTTTTAGAAATTACTAACTATTTTGTAAATAATGTAAATAAAGTTAACAGATTAAAAAGTGTTTTGAGATATTGTTAAATGGTTGTATGTACCTGTTATAAAATGATTAAATAGTTATAATTAATCAATTATAAATTGATCTCCGTGCCATAAGTTCGCCATTCCTGACTTGCAGCGTAGAGTTTACTATCTTGTTAGATTAGCGAATAGCCCTGTTTAATATAACTTATATAAAATAATATCAGTTTGGGGAAAAAATAAATGCAGATTTTATATAATATTATTTTTATTCTATTTTGATTTCCAAGTTTTAGTTTGAGGGCTGAAACAGGGTGGCGGATAAATCTTTATTTTTGCAACTGATCATAACAAAGGTCTTTTAACACGATTAGGTTTTATTTTTTATACGAGGCGAAGCAAGATACACTAAAAAAACCGGCCAAGTACGAGATGGACTAGCGCACCGAGGGTTCCGTACCTACCACCATTTATGTAATCTACAAACACAAACAAAAATATTTTTATATTTGAGTTGATTGAATGAGAAGTACCGTTTGTATGGCAATGTACATCATATATTTTTTTAGTTTTATCATTCTCTTATTTTAGAAGTTACAGGGGGGGGGGGGCAAACATTTTACCACTTTGGAAGTGTCTCTCGCGCAAACTATTCAGTTCAGTTTAGAAAAAAAATTTTTGAGTTTCAGTTCTAAGTATGGGGAACCCCAAAAATTTAATGTTTTTTTTTCTATTTTTGTGTGAAAATTTTAATGCGGTTCAAAGAATACATCTACTTACCAAGTTTCAACAGTATAGTTCTTATAGTTTCGGAAAAAAGTGGCTGTGACATACGGACGGACGGAGAGACAGACATGACGAATCTACAGGGGTTCCGTTTTTTGCCATTTGGCTACGGAACCGTTTTGCATTTGAAAATTGTGTTTTGTTGAAAATGCTGTTGATCATTTAAGTAATATAGGTACAATGAAATGTATAATCATCTTGGGACCTTTCGGATCTTTTATTCAAGCAACAATATTATGTTTTCCCTATCTACAGTACTCGTAAGAAAGGAAGAAAGGAGTAAAAATTCCATTATTGTCAGATGGCTTGGTACAATACGGATAGGATAACGGACAATACAAATGTCGGATACCTACCCAATTTAACAATACACGAAACAAAGACAATACGTATATCCAATCCAATTCATTAGCTCCTCTGTTCCCGTTTCTATTTTTCAAGCGACAGAGTTTCACATTGTTTTTAACAGAGTTCAAAAATCGGCCAAGCGGGTGTCAAACACGCATTTAGTTAGGGTTTTGAAATATTTTTGTATTTAGCTCTAATCTTTCAGATTTTCAGTACACGTGCTTCAAAAGTGAGAAGGGAGGAAACTAAATTTTTAACTGCTGCAACTATTATAATCGCAAAATACATATCTTCGAAAAAAGACTACTTCAAAAACTCAAACGTATTTTAAAGCCCTATGTATGGGGCACGGGTACCACTTGGGGTACGCCAGACAATCGTAGGGGTTTTTTTTTATTTCTAAGACTCAGTTACAGTAACAGCATTATCTTGGTTCGGTGGATAACACTCCTTCTTTTCTTTTTGGACGCTTATAAGAAGGATACAAGTAGTATCTTCTCAAACAGCTAACTCTCTTAATGTTATATATTGTCATTTTGAAAGCTTAAGGGATATTAATAAACCAAGAGCCTTTAGGGGTGTAAAGGTCTTTTTCCTGGCTGGTTGTTTGATGATATCTTGGAAGTTTTGTGAGTTCCTTATAATAAATTTAAAAACAGAAGCAATATCGACGCGTCCATCTTCCTTCAATTTTGATTAAGCTACGAAAACAAGCTCACTCGAATCACTTTCGAAATTATCAGTACTTTGTCTCTACTTTCTTTTTCCTAATTCTTCAAATGGTATTTTTTTTTTGGTCGTCGTACCAATTGACGATGTTGATGTAGATCGCAGTTCTTCATTACAAATAGAAGACGCTCCAGGAACATTTTCTTTGATACAGCTAGGCCAGTCAATATTTTTCTCAAGCCAGTTGCCACATTCACTTTTGAACATTGCTATTTTTCAAATGGCTTCACGCCAAAGCTTGGCTATCGCTTTAGTTATTTTCCGGCTAAATTCTTTTAAAGTGACACGATCTTCTTCGGATAAGTCATGGGCTTATCTAGACAAGATTGTCATTGTTTGGCATGAAAATAGTTTAAGTACTGGGGAAGGACATCTAGGCTACTTGAAAACGTCAAGTGTGAGTCAGTTTTTTAGGGTTGCGTACCTCAAAAGGAAAAAGGAACTCTTATAGGCTCTCTTACTTGTCCGTCTGTCTGTTAAGACCCTTTTTCTCAGGAAAGCGTTAAGGTATGACTTTGAAATTAATATCAAATACTAAGGTCTAAGGTCCCTTGAAGCTGAAAAAATTCCAGCTTCTAAGTCAACTCAGTAAAAAATGCGGCCAAAATACGGCCATTTTTGTTGCATAATTTAGCATTCACAAATAAATTAAAACCTATGGGGTACTTCCCGTTGTCCTAGAATCATAAAATTTGACATAAAGCAAGGTCGTCTTACAACACAGATAGGTATAAGAAAGAATCGAAATTCGTTGATTTGTAGTAATTTAAAAAAAATATATCTGTGTATCTGTTAAGACCCTTTTATCTTTTCACAAAATACGATTATTATAAAGGAAAAAAACTAAAAAATGTAATTTTTTTGTGTTTTTTTTGCGATTATAAACTTATTAGCAGTTGGTAAACTAACCGCGACCTACTAGTTGACGTTGTATTGATGACGTCACGGACATCGTATACTTACACCCAACGATAAGAACTTGCCGTTCACCGAGATATGGAGATGCAATGGACCCAAAGGGTACTATGAAAACGGCAATCACCGAGTTGGCTACACCCTCGTTATATAAAGGGGGTGGAAATTAACTCAGAAGGAGCAAAGATTGTTTCAACAATATCGCTAGCTTAATAGCATCTCTTACCTGTTATTAGGTTCACTGGTAGGCGGCAGGCGCGGTCCGAGAGAAGGGGGCGTGGGGTTTATGAAATTTGTTCTCTGAATTATTTAGGTATCGTTGAGAATTTTTGGAAAAAACCTCAAATTGGAAATACCTTCTAAGCTGGAAAATGCAGACAAAAAAACAAAAAAAAAAACTGGTTGCCTGTAAAGTCGGTATACGGGCGAAAGTTTTACGTGACAATGATTTTATGTCTGTCTCTCTCGCTCTTAGGCGGGCGCGTGCCTCTCACTCGCTCTCATTGTGAGCGCATAACGTGAGCGGAGCGTAACGCAGTTTCTTGAAGTGTCACCCGGCAAACCAATTTATAAGACGTTGTCACGTCAAAATAGCGGCAAACGCGGTAGCTAGAAAACAACACACTAGTACAGGTGCACGAGGTACTGAAGCTGGCCGGCAATCAGCAAGTGGTTAACACATTATGAAGCTGAAATCTGAATTTAATAGACGAAATATAAAATAAGCAGGAATTATGTATGCGGACTTTTCTGCTTCGACTGTCAGCTGACCTAGTCAGCTATAAGTTTTGGAAAGAGGTCGAAGATTCGTAGACTACAATTGAAGTTGTACCGACCTAGTAAACTTTTCTCAAATATCACAATAGATAAATATAAAAATTCGACAACACAGGCGCAAGACACACTTTACGCTCTTAATCGTGGTGCTAATAAGCTAATTGCTAATAAGCACACGGTGACTTCAGGAAGGTCGAAAGGCCTAAAAACTTGGGTTAGAAGAAGTGTGTCAGGGTTTCGTCCTCCTAAATAAATCCAAGAAGTCTCAAACATATTTTTTTTTAAACATGAAGAAAACATTGTTTACTGTTTTATTGTAAAATAACCCTAGCATATAAATGCTTTTTTTTTCTGATCGAGGAGCCTTAGCCCATATAGCGCCCAACGCTCAAGGGCTTCCCACGGGGGGAGCCTCGGCTTGGGTTGTCGCTCTCGGGGGCGTCCCTTCGCCCGGCGTGAGTCTCGAACCCAAAGGTGATTCAACACCAGGAGGGGAGTTCCCCGTTACGCGGGTGCGGTTGCGATTGAGTGGGGGCGAAAAGCGCCCCGGCACTTTTTAATACCTCGTGAATCCTTGCGGGCGCCGACGAACCTGGGGACGTCGGCGTCGAGTTAGAGGGGAGGCCCTATTTGGGGAGGTCGTAGAAACTAATCGCTATCCGGACAGCAAGATCCTCATCTGAGGCCGTTAGTAGTGTGCCGAGGCCGCCTATCGATAGTTTTACGACCGTGCTGCGGTCGGTCGGGGGGATGATACGTTGTAGATTGCACAATTAATCGATTTGGGTGATTTTATGTATGCTTGAAAAAGCGGACTGCCAGGTCTTTGAGATATTAGGGAATTGTGGGGAGCTCGAAGTCCCTGTGTAGGCATTGCGGACGTATTTACCAGGAGGCTCCGGAGGCATAGAAATGCTCTGGTTTACTGTGTGCCCATCGATATCAAATATTGATGTGTGTGTCCCAACACATACATTACATTAAAAAGGGCATTAAACGGCAACGGGTAGCGGCACCCACCATACCTCTTTCTTCATCATCATATCAGTTGATATTCAGTCTAATGCTGAATATTAATGTCCTTAATGACGCGCCAGTTTTTGATTATCCTGCCTTTCCATGAATATTGCTACTATAACCTACTACTGCCACTTCAGCTCCCTGATTCTGCGATCCATGTCGATAACTTTAGTTCTCTTCAAATAATCCTCATTTCGTCGTATTTCTTCTCTTTTCTTAAAATATTAGAATCATATAAAAAAATCAATCTAACCGAAAATAGTACTAAAAAGTAAAAAATAAATTTTTCAAAATGAATATAATTTTTTTTATATCCACGTACGACTGCAAGAATTTTCGGTTAGATTGAATTTTTTATATGATTCTAATATGTTAAGAAAAGAAAGTTTTTAAAAAATTATTTTTTTAGTTTTTTTTTTATACTTTTTAGTGATATAAATTGTAAAATATAATATAAAATTAAATTATTGAATTTTTATAGTTTATCGCCCAAGTTTCATTAATTGGGTGATGAGAACTTGGAAAACCGATATTATGAGTTGCACTTCCTGCATATGCCAGGAGGTGATAACAACAAAATGAACATCAAATTCGTGATCTGCGACCCTCAAAACCCCCGGATACCCATTTTGAAGAGTTTTAAATTTTTCACCTCCACTTGTAGGTTGTAACCCTGGTACAACTCTGGGAGGGAGTTGTTGGTTAAAGTAACTGTGGAATATTGTATTGTCATCCGAGCTTAGTAAGTATGCAAAATTTCATCGAAGTATGTTTAATTAAGCTTGCAAGATTCCACCACAAGATGGAAGGAAAAAAAACGTAAAAGGAATCATTGTGAATTAAATAAAAGCAAGTAAAAAAAAATTACAATCGCGCTTGTGAACTGCCATACCTACCTACGTGAGGCTTATGCTGGGTCGCCATCATACCAACACACAACACGTAATGTTTTTTAAAGTATTTGATACAGGGTTTTTTAACTCGGTACTTAATCATTCACAATGTATATATTTTTTTTATTTGTAAAGATTATTCGTCATTCTAGGATGAAGCCTTGACGACCAGCACAATGACCTAAAGTGGTCGAAAGTGGCCGGTTGAGAAAGGTGGAGGACCGAGTGTGGTGGCGTTTCTCAGGAAAGTACTTTGGGAATGATATAGGCTGATTGATTGACCTGCAAAATTGTCCATAATTTATGTATTTTTAATAACGTATATACAATACAATACAATATTCTTTATTGCACAATTTAAAATACACAAAAAAAATAACAATAGAGGAAATAGCACAATAAGGCGGCCTTATCGCTTAAAAGCGATCTCTACCAGGCAACCTTTGGGTAGAGTAATATTGACAGGAAGAGGTAGGTGATACATAAAACATCATAAGTAAAATTATGAGGAAGAATAAAGCATATAACAACACTCATAAATACCTTTGTACTTACTATATAGATAAAATACATATACATACTTAATATAATTACTTAAACAAATACATAAAATAAATGGTTATATAATATGAATACATAAACATACATACAATAAATAAAGTAATAAAAATAGATATGTTTGAATAACGAGAGGTTGGTCAAAATTATAGAAAATTAGGAAGTAGTACGTAAGTAATAAGATTTTAACGAATTCTTGAAAACAGGTAGCGACTGGATTTGCCTTATATTTATCGGCAGAGAGTTCCAAAGACTAATGGCTTTTACAGTAAAAGAATGATTGTAAAAATTAGTACTGTGTCCAGGTGTTTTAAGAAGAAGACTAGTAGACGAGCGAAGAGTTAAAAGAGGCGAGCTGATAAAATTAAACCGTTCTTTTAGATAACATGGTGTAGATGGATTGAATAGCACGTTATAGAGGAGTGAAAGAATATGTACATTCCGGCGAAGTCAGATTGGAAGCCAATTGAGTTGTAAACGAAATTCTGAGACATGGTCATATTTTCGAAGTCCAAAAATTAAGCGAATGCAAAGATTTTGTAGACGCTCCAGTTTATTAAGTTATTCCTCTGTCATTTACATATCTGTACTTTTAAGAAATCTCAGGACATTATCTAACGATTCGTAATCATGAGTATAACAGACGTGTATCTGTATACATCAAAAAAATCAGCCAAGTTCGATTCGGACTCGCGCAGGAAGGGTTCCGTACCATTATCTATAAAAACGGCAAAAAAATCACGTTTGTTGTATGGGCCCTCCTTAAATATTTGTTTTATTTTTAGAATGTTATTATTTTATTTTTCTATAATTATACATCGTTCATTTGCTTATATTTTATACATGTTTTACAGTATAAATATTTATATAAGTAATTTTTAATGGAATTTGTACAAAAAATTCAGTTTTCCAAGTACATTCTATAACTTGGTCGACTATTACTCGTTAGCCTGAAAAGTGTTCGTACCCATGATAGTTTTCCTTTTAAATTTATTATATGCACTACCACTGTAATTTTTTTTACATTTCCAAATACTATACTTTCGCTGGTAGAGGGGGGTGGGACACTTGACTCTAACAAGAATTAGTACTTGAAATCTAAATGTTTCGCAAACGGAGCCTTTTATCAAAAAATGGTCCTTGCATACCGGCAATGTTTTTGGAATGCTTATCCAACGATACCCCACACGATGGGGTAGACGAGAAAAAAAAATTAGGTCTCCAATCCACGTGTAGGGGAGGTACCCTAAATATTTTTTTTCAAAGATTTTATACTACCACTTTGTCGGCTTGATCAATGTGTATATCCCTGCCAAATTGCAGCTTTCTCGTATTAGTACCGACAGACGGACGGACGGACATGGCGAACGGTTTCTTGTTGACTACGGAACCCTAAAAATCCTCATATTCCTACGATGCTATAATAAAACATCAACACTACGAGCTGATGATAACTAAATATTCCTAGCCTCATAGTAAACAAGCTAGCTCATAAGCAACTATTTTAAAACCTTCTCAACGAACTTCATGTTGTACATAAAAACTGTTCTCTGTGCGTGCAGGTGGAAAGGGTTCAAGGGTTGGTGGAGGGAGGGCCTGAGGGCTCTTGAGCCGAACGTCTGCCCGCGAGTAGAGACTCTTCAGTTGCCCTATTTCACTGCACAGTTGTGAAAAAGTGTTGAAAGTCTTTGAATATGCTTTTAAACGAGTTGGTCTTTAAATAGACAGGTAGTTATTACATAAGAAATACTCAAAACATACAGTTTTTTTTAGTTAGATACCTATGTGATTGTCTTTGATTGTATTCTTATAAACATAGACATAGACCGCCAAAGTAGATGAAAATATAAGAGCCCCCGCTCACCGTCTATCGATAAAACCATTTCCTCAAATGTTTTCAGTTTCATTACGTCATAAAATAATTGCAAGGTTAAAATAATTGAGAGGTTGATGGGACTAGTGGTATTCCGATAGCCAGTTAGTATTCAGATCAATTAAGAAGAAGTTAGGAACACTAATAAAACCTTTAAAAACTTACCGAACATACACAAACTACCAAGTATACTTATTATAAGCACAATAATAAAAAAAAATCCCGCGTATTCAAAACAGTTGTTTTTTTTCTAAAGTTAATTAGGCCTTAGCCTTAGCCCATAATATAGCCATATTACTAATTACTAATTTTCTACATCTGTGCAATTTTTTTTTCTTACCTAGTACTTATAAAGGCTGAGCTTTGTCTGCCAGATATACAGTGTAAGAGTTTTATGAAAAAGAATATTATCAACAAAGAACGTATATGATATTTTCAGCCATAATAAATATAAAATATTTTAATCTAAAAGAAATCAAAAGATTTGTTTGACAGTGAACAGAAAAAACTAAAAAGCAATTATGTTAATTAGGCTAGTATTATTAATCTACATATTAGTTACGAAAAAAAAAACAATACCAAATTTGTTCCAACAACAGCAACGTAACTATTGATCACAGACTAGTAGTTTTTCTACAGAAGTGATAGATCTCATCAAGATAACCCCTATTCCGTATTAAATAAACCCTCAGTGCGCTAATCCGACTGAGACTTGTCGTTTTTAACTACAACAACTTCCTTCTTTTTAAAAGTCGGTTAAAAAGGAATAATGTTTAGTTCATTATAAAATCTTTATGAAAACCTCATCTAAAAACCTCCTTTCTTAAAATCGGTTAAAAGCTTTAATAAATTATAATAAATAAATTATCATTTCGGGGCAGTGGTCCAAATGGCCATGCAGTTAGTTGTACGAAGGGCCCTGTAAATGTCGGTTTTCTAGTGTTCAACTATTTAGTTGGTCCACGGGGAAAGAAATCCTTGTTTGTACAACCAGTTGGACATAATAATTGGACGAACGGGAAAAACCCCATTTTTAAAGCCCTCTCCAATGATACCCGTACCCATACATAATAGGGTGTGCAAAAAAAATATTTTCATATGTCGGTAGGCAGGGCTGTAGCTAGAATTTACTCTAAGATAGGGCAGCGGTGGTTTCATGCACGGGTACGGCGCAAGTAATTTTTCTATCTTTCATTTATTTACCTGCTTGTGAGCGTGAGTAATTAAGGTAGAAGGAAAGCTTGGAAGGGAGCGCGGGAAAACAAGAGCAAAATGGTATTAATTTATAGTACGGGAAAACAATTTATATATATTATACCTTAGTTTATGGTACTTTTAAGGTAGGGCACTGCCCCACACTGCCCTTAGCTACAGCCCTGTCGATGCAATGTATAGAGGTTTTCCCTACACATTTTTTTCTCAATTTCTATAATTTATCTGTATGGCGGCTTAAAGTCTACATATATGCATATATGACACTTTTCATACGTACCTACACAAGGATGTAAAGCTACTACAAGTACTTAATAACTCATTTTTCCTTGAGAAAATAATTAGAAAAAATGCTCAGAACTATAGCCACTTCAGACGCTCGTTTTCTTTGCTAGCTGAAGTAAGCAAAGGAACGCTTTTAGCAGATTGCTTCGTCACATCACGGAGCATGTCGGGCTGGCTATTAATAGACATGTACATATTATATATGTATGTGTGTAGGTTGCATAGACTTTTAATATTCACGTACTAACGTTAAGGCAGGTACCTAATTAGACGCAAGGCACGAATATCCTAATTAACCTACATTACCGGCATTCCTTTATAGGAATTTCTATAGAATTTCTCTATATTACAAACTAACTTTTGCCCGCAGCTCCGCCTGTGTTAACTTTGGTTTTTTGCGTGGGATTCCTACAGCTATTGCTTGATTACAGTCAGAAAGTTTGCTACAGCAATATAGTCGTCTGACAGAGATTGCTCTTAAGCGATAAGCGATTAAGAATACATCTATCTATAGCAAGCTTTAGCTGTCGCTATAATTTGTCCAAGTGGAATTCGGTTAAAGTTATTCATGTGGGACCTTTTTAAATTTTCCAGGTAAAAGTAGCCAATTGTCTCCGTCTCTCCAACAATCCCTGTGCCTTCGACTAAATTGGATGCTCTGTTGCGACATGAAGGAAGGGCAACCAAAAAATTTCCGAACTTTTTAACTGCAATTTTTCCATTATTTTTTTCTTTTTTCCATTATTTATGAATAAAATAATGCGCCTGGTAGTCTCTTCCGGTCACGTGACTGACACGACACTACGTCATCAGCCGACACTGAGCGAGAGCAGAATATGCAACTAAAACGCATTCGACGAAGATGACGATACATGGCGATATAGCTAGTTTGTGACGTAGGCTAGTTTGTGACGTAGGCTCGTGACACTCTCCCGAAAAGTAAACCTAGTTTTCTTAGATAAAATGTGAATGTTTGTGACGATATTAATGAATGTTTTGTTTGCTATTTTAATGAATACGGGACCCTACAAAAGGCGACTCAAATATTCATAACGCATTGGTGCCTGTTCCAGATGGTTTTCCTTCAAAGACAAAGATCGCAACCCCCTCATATATGCGCCTTCTGTTTTTCTGAGACATAGAAGTCTCCCTATGTCCTGTTTATTCCGCTCTGTTGGACACCCCAACTTTTAAACTGGTAAATTATTTTAAGTACTTACAGAATCTTTAGATAAAGGTATCTACACTGGGTAGCAGGGATGGAAAAAAACAGTTTTTTAAGTAAATTAAATAAATGTCTTACGTTTTGTATGGGGGGTTTTTCGACAAAACCATGTTAGTAGTTTCGTCGCATCCGTATTAAACTAGAGGTACAAATTGAAAAAACAAAATTTATGTAGCCTGAAAAATCCATTTGACTACAATAAATAAAATGCGCTTTTATAAAAAATATCAATAACCAATGTCGTCATACATCATTAAAATCAATGCAGTCTAAATCAGCTTGGTCCAGTTGTTCAACGCCGTCTTCGAAGTTGCTCGTATGAAGTTCGCAATCATTTATATCAGCCGAGGGGGTAACTCACGACGCTCAATTAAAATTTCACTGGGTTTTGGCGTCAAACAAACCACTTATAAAATCTTTTTATGCCACAAAATCAAATAATATAATCAAGATTACACACCACGTATTAAAATTGTTAGCTTACGCTATACGAACTGTTTTTAGATTGCCGTTCGATTGAAATTATAGTCGGGAGTCAGCCCCCTGGCGCTTATGATCAACCCAAATGTGCTGCCTGCTCGAAAACTATCATGTAGAGATTGAAAATACACAGTTGACAAGTCCTAAGTAGAGACAATATACATAGAGATAATAGACTTCGCGCAAACGTTTTTGGACAATAATTTTGGATTCTCTTATGACGTGCATCACATACTATGGTTCGCCAATGCTACCCATTTTTTTAAATTTTTATATAAAACAGTTTTTAAATGTTTAAAACAATTTAAAATTTTCAACAATTATCAATTTCGAATGGGCTCAATATAATTTATTTCTAGAACTCACCTAAGAGAATATTATACGTGCTAAAATTAAACAATACTACATGCTAAATACACGGCCGAAATCTTCACTAAAATTTTTGATGTATATCGCTATTGTGCTAGAGGGGGATAAACAAGTTTTTAAACATTTGATAACGCTACTTTTGCCACCGACACCTGACGTTCGTGTTTATTTGAAACATAACTAACCAAATTTTTTGGTTGCAAAACGAACGGTTGACGTACACACACTAACATAAACAATAAATATGTATAAGCAGTTTGACAGATTTACATTAAAACAGACAGACATGTCTAAAATTTATTTTTTGGTAACAAAATTCTTAAACGAACGCCTGACAGTTTGTTACAGATGATACTAGTATTATATGATCTGTGCTAAAATTTTGATATTTTTAACACGAATGAAAGGTAACAAAATAAACGAAAATAATGATAAGATACTTGTCACAAAGCGAACACACTCTTAACCACAATACAATGCCCTATGATGCACTTTTAGAATGGTTAAAGTAAAATTATCACAATTGAGTTTGACCCAAATAAATATAAAAAAAATATATGGATATTTTAATTAGGTACAAGTCGCTTGTACGAGACCTAGGTACCTTCGCCGAGCGGTACTGACGAAACGACGGAAACCCCAACTGTTCTTCAGTGCATTTTACATTTAACAAATGTAAATTAATTGTATTTATATTTTTGTACAAAAGTCTTATACCTACTACTATGACTACCGGACACCGGACGTGTGGTGCTTTACTCACTTATCATTTCCAGACTATGAGTTCTATCAACATATTCGCCATTAAATATGGGACGTGTTTAACGTTTTACACCAAATACCCTCTTTAACATAGGCTAAGTATCTAAAAAACACCCCAAGTAACATTTTAGCGTTAAGAAAAGCTGTAGTAGACGTTTTTTTCGGTTCTGCTTAAATATTAAAGAGTTAGCGTATTATTTATAAGAGAGTTTTAAAGTGTAATAACACCTTTATATCTTCGATTTTGGCGCAAAATTTACCAGGTAAAGCCTGTAAAGATTCTTTATAGTGGTTCTATATAACCTTTAGTAGTAGTGTATAAGAGGTGTTATAAGATCGTCAGTTTTCCGCTCGAAACTTTATTGGACCTTTATAATGGATTTTATCAAAACTTTTAGTTATGTTAAATATATATAACGGTGTCATCATGAACTTGGATTCATATTTTGATACCTTATTACTCATTTGTAGCGATTTCAGTGTCAAAAGTAGATAGTAGCAACTTCTACAGTCATAAAATTACATTAATTTATAAATATTAAATAAGTGCAACTGTCTATCTACGGACATTGCAACATTTTTATCACGAAATGTAAGTATTGTTGATTAACAGTGTTCTTGAAGTGTAATATTAATTATAAGTGCGCTTGTTTAATGTGATTGTGTATTCTGAGTTTCTCAAAATTTTGAGTTTCTCGTCACAATTTTGACTCGCCTTAGAAAAAATATGATTTTAAGGAAAGAAGTAAAACGGCTAAAAGAACTAATAACCTAAAATAGTTTTTAAACATTCAATTTCAAATGTTGGTCAGTTTAAGTGACTGTATACATAAACTATGTAAAATAATTCGGAAAATTTAGGTACTACGTTATTTAAAAGTGATTTTGTAAAATAGATATTTAGTTTTTTTTTTTGGCAGAAAGTGATTAAAGATGGCGATATTTATCTTAAAGATGCAGACTTTTGTTAAATCTATTACGACACTCGAAGAACTACAACACCGATAGTCAAGAGTATTATGCAATCTTTGGTTGACATAAGAGAGGAACTACGCACTTAGCGAAGACATCTACCTGCAGCGGAGAGTAAAATACCGGCTTTAGCTTTACCTTAAGATTAGGGTTCTATACGAAGTAGTGAAATCCCAAATTTTAGCTCAGTTCGATTAATGTTTCATAATGTAAGGTAAGATTATAGGCAAGAACTTTAAGCTAAGCTTTTTATAAACATTAAATGGTGTCATAAAAGAATTATTATTTGTTTATCTTACACCATAACCCTTATATCAGGATTGTACAAAACCGCTATAACTATTTAACCTATCCTTGTCTTTCGTATTTTTGACAGTTCTAATACAACCTATAAAGCTAAACTTTTTTCATAAGTGAACTGTATCACTTTTAGTGACAACCGAATCCATTATTAATCAATAGTAGTACTCTTAGCTTCAAAATTACCTGTAACCAACGCTAAATTGTTTGTTTGTTGGGCATAATATCCATAAAAGTAATAAAAATAATGCTTGAAAAATTCACAACTCATTTTGTCTTTATCATTATTCAACTAAATTAAGAAGATTTTAAAAATATACGCCAGGCGCACCAGGGTCCCAGTTTTCGAAATACTATAATACTAATACTAAATAGTTGGTTGTAGTTTGTAATGTTTTATTACAAAACAGTGTTAAATCAAGGAAAGATACGTAGTAAATACATCGTACTAATATTATAAATGTGAAAGTGTGTATGTCTGGATGGATGTTTGTTACTCAATCACGCTTCAACCACTGGACGGATCGGGATGAAACTTGGTATACACATAGGTTAGGTCCTGGAATAGCATAAAAAATAGCCTATATTTTTTTATCCCGAAAAAGTTTCCGCGGGAATAACTATAACAGCGTTGAACAACCTATAGCTACACATATAGCTTGCTATAGCAAACTTCATTAATATAATTAAGGAGTTCCACGCCGATAACCCAATTTAGGGCGGGCGGAGCCGCTGGCAAAGTCTGGTAAAAAAATAAAATCACACCTGCATAGCAAATAACTAAACTAGAAAAAAGGCAATAGACACAAATACCCGATTTTTTATTCCTACAAAAAAATATGTTATACCTTTCTTGTAGGTCCCCTTTTCTATAATGAATCTGTTATTTCTTACCATTTTATCATAAATTTGTGTTTTTTTTATAAACGTGTATATCATGCCTAAAAAGGAAATAAATTTAATCGATTTAGTTTTGCCATTAGGTCCTTACAAATACAACTTTTCATGGACTGTTGCAATTTCCTTTTTGAATAGTTAAGTAAGTTCATGATTATACCTAGTACAGATTTCTTAGATGATCTGACCTACAAAAGCTTAAAAAAGAGGAAGTAGCCATTAGATAAAAAAGCAGACGATCAAAGGGTGTAAGCCAGCCCCGGATCTACGATTTTTTCAAACCGGGGCAAAACCTTGATAGTGGCGCCCCATTGGTGTAATAATAATAAACAACTTTACACGGCGTGCGAAATAATCTATTAGCTCCTCAAAGTCCGTCGCATAGGCAATTTTGTTTTCAATGGCTAGGATCGCGAGGCCAGATAGGCGATCCTGACTCATTGTAGAACGTAGATAAGGAATATGTAAACTATATTTACCTAAACTTTAATACAAGACATAATATAGAGCGGTTACAACCACATAACTTTCGGGATATAAGATGTAGTTATACAATAGTTTTAGGATCAACAATACGTTTGAAATTCATATCTAAAACAAACGTATTAAACAGAACTAAAAGTTACCAGGATATCCAGATAATTTTGTGGTTATAACAACTCCATGTTATGTCTTGTCATAAAGTGGAAGTAAATATAGTCTTCCTATTCCGACCTCTGGTTATGTTGTACTTTAGCTACTGAATAGTTATAGTAAATAGATGAAAACAAAAGTTCACTGTGTTGTCACTTTGCGTTCGACTGTTTGGATTCGTTGGGCTCGGCTCGTATAGATGTGACGGGGATTCCCAATTTACTTGATCTTTTAAGATGCGTTCATAAATCACTTCATATGTGTTCAAAAACTAACTGGGCGTTTGAAATAGAAAAGTTTGTTTTTCAAACATATTATATTAAGATTCGATTACTTGATAAAAACCTATGATATTGTAGGTGAAGTGGCTTCATTTGTTCGATATTTCGAATTCTTGTCTCAAGAATTTGGCGCCCCCATGAAACTGCCGCCTGGGGCAGGTGCCCCGGTTTGCCCCCCCTTAGATCCGGGGCTGGTGTAAGCGCGCATTGATAGAGGCCGGTGTTTAGAAGTGGACGTTGTCAAAGCTGATGATAATAATGTAGACTATAATTATCTTTCTCAAGTGAAGTAAGTATAGGTAACGCGATAGAATGGAAAGGGCGAAAGTTCATGAAAAAAAGTTTATTCGTGTAACATAACATTGTAGAACACCAGCTGCAAAAAGTAAACCTTTAAAAAACACCCAAAAGTTTCCCGAGAACGCCTTTGTTCCGTGTAATTTGTTATTTACCTTTCACAAAGTTAGTCATCCATTATTAATTCTGTGAAAGTTTTGATCGTGTAACAAATTTGATTTCAAGCTACATTGCTTGACTCTGCAGATGCCGTGTAATTTAGTTGTTTTCTACCTTGTTGAGGGTTTTTACGTTCTTATACGAACTACTACAACATTTATGCTACAAATTCGATGGATATTTTAAAAAAGGATTTCAACTATCTTTAGTGTCTATCGGATATGGTTTTGTCTAAAAAATATGTCATAAAAAGTTGGTGATAGGTATTAGTGCGGCATGGAAGTGCGGTAGAATAACCATTTTAGAGAACCACATCACGTTGAGGCAAAGGATGCTGCTTTACAAGTCGCAAGTTCGGACTCATATGGAGTACTATTGCCGTCTGGACGGGTGCACCCGGATACTAGCTTGGCCCTTTTGACTTGGTTCAACAACGGGCAGAGAATTGTCGACGATCTCAAACTCACAAGCCGCATTGAACCCTTAAGTCTGGGGAAAGACTTTGCACCCCTGTGTGTTCTACCGCTTGTATAATGTGATGTCTCCGAGGAATTGTTCGAAATGATGCCCCCGGCTACTTTGTACCATCGCACCGCTCGCCATCGGCAGGGAATTCATCCTCACATCTTAAAACCTAAATGGTGTCGTACAGTGCAGTTTCAGAGGAACTTCTTCCCGCGAGCGCTCAGGTTGTGGAATGAGCTCCCTCCCTGCCAAGGTTTTGCAAGCGTCCATAACTTGTTCGTCTTACATAGTCTAACGTCGAGGTCACCTGTTACTTACTGCATCTGCATGTAATGTGCCTTTAACTTTATCCCTTGAAATTTTTTTCTCCTTTCTTTTAAATGCAATTTAATATATTTATTTCTGATTATCTCGTATAACATTTATGTGGTTTTGTGCGACTGTTCAACCTCGTCGGCGAATCAAAACCGTAAATCACATACATTTGGCAAAGCCGTGGCTCAGTCGGTAATAACTTGCCTGCTGAACTGAGAGATGTGGACTCGATTTCCACATAGGACAAATATTTATGTAATTAACATTTGTCTTTAGTGTTCTTCCGGCGGCGACGGAACATTAGACAGTTTAGTTTTCACACACACACACACACTCGAGCACGCGAGTATACTAGGTTCACTAATATACCCGGGCGCTTCGACTAGTTAGATTTAATTAACAATAGGCGAGGTCTGAAGAGTTTCTTGCCGTTTTCTTCTCTTCAGAACGCCTTTGCTATTTTCCGAAACGCCGGTAAATTTTAGTTAGATACAATTTTAGTTTCTAAGAGCGGTTGCCCAAGCCGAGGTTCCTGTCTAGGACACCCTTGCGCAAACCGCCCCAACTTTTCGCTGAAGAGTGCAAGCAGCACCGCAGCAAAAGTTAGTCCGCCTGTAATTGTAAAGGCCATCTGCGGCCAACAACAGTAGCCAGTAGATAGAAAAAAAAAAAATGTTTTCGAACTTTTAGTACAAATTTTGACTTTTAACATTTTTTATTTTACTACTACGTCAGTTGTGTTTTGCAAAGTATAAAAAATCAATTGGCATACATTTATATCTAGAAATTAATGTGTGAGCACCAAAAAACACATGTGGTCCACTTTACAGTTTTGCTAAAAAATCGAAAAGTCACGTTCTGACAGTAGCTCCACAGAAGACATGACATTTTCAGGAACTAGCAACTTTGAGTTTTGATAAAACTAGTTGCGTAGTTTTTTGAAAGTTAATTTTTTGCGTGCATGTCGACGGTGCAACGTTACTGTTGCTGTCCGTCCGTAACACCAGCTTTTGTTAGTAGAGACTAATATTATAAAGATAAATATTTGAAATTTTATTGTTTTAGAAGGTTTTCAAAAACAAATAACAAACGATTGTATTAAAAGCTTTGTGGTGGTTAAAATAAAAACAACCTACACCATACGGTGCGCGGGTGAATATAATTGAATCATTGATGAATCGTTCAGCAACAATATTTAAGATTCGTTCTAAGTAATTGATATGCAAAGGCCTTCCCACTTCCCGCGAGCTTACTGACCAAATTTAAAATACGTGAGTTTTATATTTAATAAACACATTGGAATTCAAAAAAATTAGGTTACTTATTTATGCCGTTAGTCAACCAACACATTGTTCGGTGTCGAAATAGTTATTTATTATATTAGTGCGGTAAGTTGGTTATTACAAACGAGTAGATAAATGTAACGAGTTTGTAAATACTATTTCCGCACGAATGTCACACAACTTTTTTCAACACATTTGCGAGAAACCGTATCATTTATAGGTAATGAAAAATAAAGTTTTTTATTCGACTGTTTTTATTACAAATAAGAAATTATGCAGATAGGTCATTGGAAATTAATAGTAAAATTTAAACAGTTATTGTAATTCAGTGAAACTTGCTGCTTTGGAAGCATAACTGACTGACTGACATTTTTAATTTCACATGTATTATGTTGAACGGGAGAATGAGGCGTAAAGAACTACATCCTTCGTCTTTTTCTTTTAGTATTAAAGTAATTCAAACTTATAGATCAAAAAACTTTTTAATAAAAAAAAACAACCGGCTACAAAAAGATGCACTAAAAAGGTAAATATAATTACTTATTTCTAAAAAATCTGATCTGAGTTACAGTTTGAAGTTGGTTTCTATTTAATTTACCTAACAGTTAATAACACGCTTCACTTGCATGCAACCAACTTCAAACTGTAATTCAGATCAGATTTTTTAGAAATAAGTAATTATTTCTACCTTTTTAGTGCATCTTTTTGAAGCCGGTTGTTTTTTTTTTATTAAAAAGTTTTTATTTTTTACTTTTGAGTGACGAAGTGCTTTCTTCAAGGGGAAGTTATTTGGATGACTTAGGTATTTTTTTTAAATATTGTCTAAAAACTAAACTACTTAATCGATTTGAATAAAATTTTTATGGGACCAACTCGCAAGTATATCCTGTCGAATAAAAAAAAATCACGTAAATCGGTTCATAAACAAAAAAAAGTTATGGCTGAACACCCATTAAAAAAAATGTATATACAGTCGAATTGAGAACCTCCTCCTTTTTTTGAAGTCGGTTAAAAAGCGCTTCCAAGGAGGTTCGATCGTTTAATAAAAATCTTTAAGGATACGCACGGCGCCATACAACGGAGCGTGCGGTAAAACAGGTCCTTCTGTGAGAATACCAATTTTACCGCACGTTCTGTTGTATGGTGCTTAATTTTAAAGTTTAGAACAATGTATACAAGCTTCGTAAATGCAATTTTTGAGCAAATGTGTTGAAAATTTTACATTTATTGAAGTTACTAATGCAGAGACGTATTATCCCTAAGGCAAACTAGGCACGTGCCTAGGGCGCGAGGTTACAAAGGGCACAAAATGTTTGAAAAATAACAAAAAAAAATGTGTCAGTAAGTACCTACTTACACAATATAAAAGTATTCATCGACGATCCCAAACTCACAAGTCGTATCGAACCCTTAAGTCTGAGGAGAGACTTTGCCTCCCTGTGTTTCTACTGCTTGTATAATGTGATATGTTCTGTGAATTTTGCTCGAAATTATGTTCACGGCTACTTTCTACCATCGCATCGCTCGCCATAGGCAGGGAATTCATCCTCACACCTTAGAACTTAAATGGTTCCGTATCGTGCAGTTTGAGATAAACTTCCTCCCGCGAACGTAGGTTGTGGAATGAGCCCTTGTCACAGTTTTCTCTAAGGACTATAGTATGGGGTTCTCCAAGAAAGAAATTTTAAAAAAAATTAAGAAATTTTAGATTTTTGAAGGGTCAGTAACGCGTGACGATGTTCAACAAAACCAAGACCTAAGAGTATCACAACCGTATTGTGTGTCTACACAAGCCTCTTAGAGATGTAATTTGAAACTATATTCTTGTCTACAGCGTCGTCTTACCCAGAAGTTCAGTATTGCCGTGGGTATACCAACCCTGGTGATCAGGGGTCGGCACGTCCGGGACGCTCTTTTGGCGGATCCTCAAGCTGAAGGGTTTCCATGGCCACCGCCTCCTCTTCATGAAGTCCTAAGAGGAGTTCAACTGCATGGCAGTGGGGAGACTAAGCTGTATGAAGACCTGTCTTTGGACGCTATCAAAGTCTTCTATTTTGCTGCTCACTGGGTAAGACTTTGAAATTAGCTATAGCCCAGCTTTAATAATATTGTATCATGAGGTAACGGGTTACGATACAATATCAGGAAAATGTAGGGGACTAAAAAAACGGAAACATTACTCAGGTTTCGCATTCTCAAGGAGAAAATGTATGGGTAGTAAATTTCGCCACTGGTGATCTGATTTTCTTACATTTTGCCCTTGAAAACATGAGACTCGACTACTCCAGATTTTCGAAATTACCTAGCTCCTAGAACAATTAGGTTTAGATTAATAGTCTTTGCTAAGTAATATCCTAAGTAATGCTCCTGAAAGTCTTATATGGAGAATTCTATACAGTAGTTGCTATTGCTGGTAGTCGTACCGGATTTTATGATTATGGTACGATGTTGTTTTAATTCCTCAGTGCCCGCCATGCCGGACGTTTGCGCCGAGCCTTTGCGCCGCGCTGTCAGCGGTGCGCAAGCGACGAGCCAAGTTCGCTAACACGATCCTTGTATTGGTCTCCAGTGACAGGTGAGTGCACTCAACAGTTATTTTGTGACTATGGTTCTGATTGCCAAGAGAAAAGATTCAATATTTAAAAAACCAGTCAGTCGCGAATCGAGATACATCCATTGTTACGTCCGGTAAAACGTGGGAGTGGATGCGGCAAATTCGCGCTTGCTAAACAAGTCTAATTAAATAATCCATCTCTAAAACTTGCAAGAAGCAACTCATGTAACATAAGTGTTTAAATTTTCGCCTTCCATTACTAATTTAAAAAAGAGAAAAAAAAATCGCGTAGTTATTCGGCGAAATACCTTTTGCCCGACGTTTCGGCTGGATTACACCAGCCTTGTTTACGGCGAAAAAGGTATTTTGCCAAATAACGACCGTTTAAAATCTTTAAGAAAAATTAAAATCATGTAAAAGTTGGGAAAACAACGTAGAGTATGTCGACTCCGCTGAGCACGAATCTACCTGTTGCCAAAGGGAAATTTGGTTTTTCTTCAAAAAATGGTTTCAAAAAATGCTGTTTCTCCTATATATCTCTTGTACGCTGGCTTAACACTTTTAATATAGTAGTTAGTTAGTTCTAGTGTTTTATAACTATTTTTTTAAATCTCCTCCACCCTCCGGTTCACTGCCGAGAAGAATCCAGCAATAAACTCGATAGTGACTCTTTTAAAAAAAATCATAAAAATACAAATACAATCCATGTTTTTTGAATAAAATTTTTAAGCCGTAGAATTATATATTAATTCCATTTCAATTTGAATTACCTATTCGTCCTGTAATTTGAGCATCTTCAGTCCCATGGATTTTTATCATTTACATAGTCTAAAATATTGTAGTATGCTTTTTTACAAAGTAGTTGTTTGCTTTGTAAACGACACTTCTTTTGCTAAAACTTTTTTTTATGTACATATACAAGATTTTCATATATGTACTGCGACGCTTATGTTAAAATATTTACTTCCCTAAATCTATTCCTCAGAGGTGTCCTAGATCCTAATTTGTAAATTGCACGAATTGCCCGTTTTTCTAACACAAATATTGTATATACATCAGCAGCGCTACCCCGCATAAGATACCATATATAAAACTATGGTAATAGCTAAAATATACGATTTTTGCATTGTCCGTCAATTGTCTTATTTTCTTGATCGCATACACACTAGAGCTAAGTTTTTTCGCTTGGTTGTAAATATGAGGACCCCATTGAAGTTTGGAGTCCAGCGTTTTGCCAAGAAAGACTGTTGAATAACCAAGTTCTAATTGCTCGCCATTAATATTAATGCATACAGTATACAGGAATTAGATGAACAGTTATGATTAAAATTTGGATTTTACCATTAAGCTAATTTTAAATTTAATTTAAGCTAAAAAGCTTGGCTTAGATCGGGTTACCACTTTGTTAATCAGCGACTAGTACTTCAAGATTCATCTGGAAAACCAGCTGCAAGTTTTCATGATAATATACCAAAAAACTCAGCTTTGACCCTCTCAGACCTTTTTAAAGTTAAGGACACTAAAGATCGGACAAAGGTTGAAGAGGCTAACCGGGATGTTCTACGTCGTCTTATTGTAGCTTACGAAGCACACAGACAAATTGACTTGCCTTCAATTTTGAGACACGAGCTTTTTCCAGTAAAGCTCCTATATCGTTGTCAAACATTAATTGCACACTCAGATCGTCTGAAAAAGCATCGATGGTAAAACTTTTTTCTAAAGGCGTAGAATGTCTTAAGTCAACTGAAATCGATTGCAACTCAGTTCACAACTGATAGACGATAGTCAAACTCTAGTGAACAGCATCGAAGAACCGGCAAACGTCACTACTTTTCTAGACCTTGCTGCAATCTTCATCGACAGGATAGTTTACCTTGGAAGACCGTATGCCAGGGTTGACATCCTTTTCGACCGGTATCGTCCAAAGTCAATCAAAATTGGGACTCGCTGCAGACGAACCAGGGGAGCCACTCCAGTACGAAGGGACATCAAAAATGCAGTCATTCCACTGCCAAAAGCTTGAAAGAATGTTCTAGCACTGGGGCAAAATAAGGCTGACCTCAACCACTTCCTCTCTGAAGCACTTCTTCAGCATAATGTCGGGGCCGTTGAAGTCATTGTATCTGGAGGATTCCGATCAAGAAGAGGATCTGCGAGCAACCAACCCGAAATCCGACACCAGTGCCCTATCCGCGACGCATAAAGAAGCCGACACACGCGTTGTACTACATGCCTCTATCCAATACTGACAACATCTGTGATGGCTAGAGATTCCGATATCTATTTGCTGCTGATCCATCGTTCGACAAAATTACTAGCTCCAAAATAACTAAAAAAATAACTAAGAAAGGAAGTAGGACTTATTTCTTTATATTTAGTACTATAAATTATCAAAAAGGGAACATCTTAGCGTTCCACGCAGTTACGGGTTGCGACTCGACATCTCACCTTGCAACGATAACAAAGAAAGCAGCGTGGATAGTCTGTAATGGAACGTCCTGCCAGCTTTTGAACGATCTAGGCATGGACATGAAGAATAGACTAACTTGCACCAAGTTGTGCCACCGTTCTCGACAATGTTTGAACTCTATAAATATCTAAAATGAAAAAAAAAATAGAAAATTTTGAGCAGTTTCATGTCCAACAATATAGCTAAATTTAATAAATTTTATTTCACTTGTTATATCTAACAACTTTCAGTACCTATTTTATCAACCTAGCAGGCTACTCTTAAAACCAATTTTGCAAAATCCTACTGAGATCAGAAAAAAAGCATATTGATAGTTTTAAAATTGCTCAACAGATCCGTAACAAATGAGAAAACAAACGAGACATTTTGTTAGGTACAGTACAATTTGGCAGATGTGTTTTTACAAACTGGGTTTTTTTCGATTTCCGGAGGAAACTGTTTGCGATAGAAACTGTTTTGAGAGAAAGCACACTGCAAGTATGAAGGTAGGC
The DNA here is from genome assembly GCA_946406115.1 of Apoda limacodes. Classification (NCBI taxonomy): domain Eukaryota; kingdom Metazoa; phylum Arthropoda; class Insecta; order Lepidoptera; family Limacodidae; genus Apoda; species Apoda limacodes. The sequence goes on from OX291559.1 coordinate 20,925,362, forward strand.
ACTGAGTTTTATTCGATATCATATCGACCCCGTATTAATTATAGTATTCAAGAGGTCTTAACTCTCTAAAAGTAATGTATAAATGTGTAAGAATGTACAACAAACGACTTTATGTAAATTAGATTTATTATACAAATCCAATGTTCATCCATCCCCTACGGCGAACAGAGCCACCCGAAGTCGTCCGATTTACATTTTTATTCATCCACCACACCTGTTTCTTATCTGTGGCTTTATGTACGGCTTTGTATTCAATGGGAAAGATAAAATGAAATCTCGTTTTGCATAGCCAGGGCTGGAAAATAAAATTTGCTTAAAATGGAACAAATAAAATAAAAAGTAACAATGTAGTTTTTTTTATCTAAACTTATGGACTTATAAGATCTTGTTATACACTCTTATTTTTAGAACAACGGAAGTCTTGAGTCTTGTTCTGCCACCTACCCCTATGATATCTTCCAAATATTAATCAAAAAATGTACATGCTGTGACATTCTCTGTCTAATTAAAGCTAAATGTAACTTTAGTTTTTAGTCAAATTGGATAAGTATCTATATTGGTCGAAAAGTGTCGTAGGTCATGAGTGAGTAAATTTTAGGAGATAGATATATGCCATCACGGAATTTTTTTTAAGCCTTATTAAGACTTACAAAGTGCACTATATTTTTATGTATATCTTAAGGTATGCCATAGTGCTTGAAAATCTTATATTTTACTACTAAATTGAAAGACATCAGTTTTTTTCTATTATTTATACTAAGGATGTTTTCCTTGCGGAAGTTTTTTCTAAATGATACTGAAAACCACATTAAAGTGCGTTGCGTATTTTTAGAGAACTAAGCGGACAGACAGAAGAGAAAAGTTTAATAAAATGTAGAGAGTTAAGTATTTATAATTGTAAACTCTGCAGCTTCGCTGTATACATATTTTGTAAATTGCTTGCGAAAGCAAAGGAAGGCCTTTGTTTTTTAAATTTCTGTCACATACACACAAACAGACATCTATCACAGATTGGATTCTATACTGGAAGGTGTATAATGTGAACCCTAATTGAGTTTTGTCATTAAATTGAGAAACTTAAGGTTAATTCTCCATACCTAGATTGCAATGAGGTGTGGGGTGTCGATGGATGGGTATTCAAACTTTTTCTCTTAGGTGCATATTTTCCGAGGTATTTACTTTCAAAATAATAAGATTCACCTTGAGAACAACTTTAAAAAAAATTAAAATTTGAAGTGAATAAGTTTTAAGATAGGTAAGTACAAAAATACTTCCAAACTTGATGTGAAGAAAATCGCTTCACAGGTTTTTCATACATTTGCAATTATTCTTATTCTACGGAACCCTAGATTCATACAAGTACGACACGCACTTGGTGGTTTTTAGATTTTTTATACATAGGTACTTATGTTTTTAGTTATCGTTATTAGCTGTATCTCCAATCTGTATATGTCACATTTTGAAAATCAGGTTATACCTAATACCTACCAAATAAATAAAGAATAGAAAACGATTACTTTTTGATTCGTACTAAATTAAATGCACTAGAATTCTGCCAAGTTGTCTCGAACTGATTCACTTGCTTCATATTTACCCCATATTTTCAGGAATAACGGTTACAGAGTACGTTTATTGTTTACAAAAAGAAAATGGCGGTAATGATAATATTTTCCCGCCATAAGTTTTTCGCGCGCCATTAGACGCACATTGCGGCCGCCACCGCCGGCTTAATACTTAACTCGATAGGGTTGTCTCGGCTGTTTCATGATTAAGACAATAAATTGAATTAATTACTTATTTATAGTTGGTACACAATCTTACAAACATAGATATATTACATCGGAAAGAAATTGTTCCAGCGGTGGTAAAAATTAACACCGCTTGGCATGATAAACGTGATTTCATTCAATATGTACGCGAGTACACTATGTTTTACGTAGTTTTTAATTCAAAGGTACACAATAGCAGATAGCGCTATTTTTTCCTAGTATGAAAAATATATTAGTTGTAAGAATTGACTTGGCCATATCTTTACTTTTAATATCAATGCCAACAAAATAAAATCTTACCTTTATAAAGTTACAAAATAAGTGACGATTGCGTAAACATTCCCAAACATCGTATTTGTAACTGGGTCGCGCAAGAACAGAGTTGTAAAAAATTTTACACATAGGTAAATGCATCAATATAAACAATAAGATATACCCGTTCCATAAACGTCAACCAACACAATTTTAAGTACCTACCGCCTTATATTATAGTGTAGTCCTCGTCGCAATGCGCAACGTGAAAAAAATAATAGGTAACTTATAGTTCCTCGCGGCATTTGCGGCAACATTTTTTCCCGTGAAAACTCACTATTTAGATTCTCGCTAACACAAAAATCCTTATTTACTACAAAAGTTTATTAGACGAGAGTTTCGTGGCTATCTCTGAGGCAGCCCTACGTGTCCCTAAATACCTTGCCGTCCTAAAATTTTAAATAATGTCCTAAAAATAAACTTTTTCATTTTTTATTTGTCATAGAATACTAGGCTAGGTTTTTGGTAATCAGTGACTAGTGTACACTAGTTCTCTGATTGTCTAAAATATGAAGTTAACTATGTACGATAGTGAGAATCGATTTTAAAATTCAACACAATGGTATGGTGGCATACGTAGGTATTGAGTACGAAATATGAAATCGTGGCAATGAAAATCGTAATCGACTTGAAGACGATCGCTGGAGCTAAAAAATCGCCCAGCAGGTACCGTGAAAATGAATACCCATATAACTCTCTACACTTCCTAAAGTAAATATATATTTCCCTATACAAGACGAAATATTGAGTTAATGCAAAAATATTCGTTTTTTTCATTTGAATTGTGTGCCCTCAGATTTTGTACTAAATAAAATTTTGTTTTATAATTTTAAGGTATACAATTTTAAAACTTTAATTTGCTAAAGATGACTTTTTAGTAGCACAGTAACTACTTATTTCGTTTGCATTGCAGGGCTAACACACCTTACATAAAATAGGTAGGTTTCATTCCAGTCCTGTCTGCGAATGTCTTTAATCCCCATACGTTTGAAATTACGTTGCGTCCCTCAAGCCCTTTGAGATATACATATGTACTCGTTTTGTTTGCATCAGCAGCGTTGGAACTTGCAATTATTTTAATGGTTCTTTGGGACAAATGAGAAAATGTTAATATGCAATGCAACCCTCTGGTAAGCTCGACGTTGATGTCATTTTTGGCAACCCTACCTATATAAATGTAATTATAATAGTAAAAGAAGAGAGTGTGAGCGTGTTTGCACTAAAACTGCTTAAATGGTTCCAAAATCTAAAAATGTTTTAAAAATTATTACAAAGGTATGAAGAATTAGATTATTCCAGACGGACTAGTTCTCGACGAAGGACTAGTTACATAATTAATTTGTCACATAAAAATAACTACGATTGCAAAAGAATGTCTTTTACAATTTCGATCTGAACAAATATTTATCAAAATTAACTGTTACTCAAGGACCATCCGTAGAGAGAGAGACCTATAAAACAAGTCAACTGTAATATATTTAGAGTAAAAATAAAAACCCATTAAGATAACAAAACAATTTATCGACCCCGGAGATAGGTAGCACTGTTCAATATTAAACGTCCTTCCCTGCCATAGCTAGGGCTGTCAAAAAATTTTATTAAGAGAATTTATTGATGTTTGATTCTTCTTTATTCTCTACATCGAATGCATGATATTTTAATTTTTTTTATCGGTTTCGGTTCTTATTAAGTGAAGTCAGTAACCAACTAATATTTTGGCGTTGGCAACAACTATTGCCAGCAAATTTAAACCTTAGCTGTTATTTAAAATTGCATTCAAATTTTTCTTTTCATTTAATTTGGATATGTTTACTTTGTTAACTACATACTGATAAATTGTAATGGAAGGTCGAGATTACCTGATATAGGTAATCTCAACAACTATCTGTAAAAACTGTGGATACAAATAAACATTGCCTATTGTCTATATGTAATTACAATGGTTTCAAAAGTATCTAAAAATAGGTATAGAATAAAATATAATAACTGATATATTATATTCACAAATAAATTTAGCCCTGGCGGTGACATTAAAACTTTAATGAACGTTCAAGAGTAGTGGTAGTGGCAGCCAGTGTACCAATATGTAAAATGTTAATAGTTTTTAACCTGCATGTAGAACTTAAAACTGTCTAACGGAATTGCTATTTATTTACTACAATGAAATGTCTTATAAATCTGTCACAAACGTCTTTGGCTATTATTATTAAGCTGTTATATCAACCAAAGACTATATAATATTCTTGTTATAATTCAATGTTTCAATTATTACCGTTAAAGCCGCTTTATATGACTTTTTTCTGTAAAATCTAGAGTCTCTTTCGTGGGTATAAATTAGTTACAGCATGCTATAACTCTACAATAAAGGAATGTGTTAATACTTTCAGATTCAACTAGAACGAACTTGTGTAGCTTATTTTAACGCTAATGTGCTAGTACTAGTAGGTACATACTTACACACATAACTTTAATAGCATCGAGCTTGTTTCCCGCAGAAGTAGGCAAAGACCACATACTTCCACTTTCGACAAGTGCCATCACTTTTTTCTCTACAGCCACTTGCATCAATGCTTTTATAGACGTTCGTAAGCTTTGGCTTAAGGTACTCTTAACCTGACTTTTCTACGAAATCTACTACTTTGCACCAAGAATAATACTGATACATAACCATAGTCTTTCAATACTTTTGAAAATACCAAAATGTACTCGACAATTTTAACTTTCGCTAAGGAAAATAATTATAATTCGACGCCGATAAGAGAAGGTTTTGAAAAATCAATGAAATATTCATGTATTATCTGTGTTATTACTGATATTGTTTTATGATTTTTTAATGATTTTATATTACCTACCTAATACTGCCTTTTTTCTTATTACAATAAATAAATATGAATATTTATTCTGACTAAGGGGCGTAAGGCACGGGATGGACATTGGGAACACGTGAAACGAAAACATAAATAAATTATATTATACACCACTGAAAAACATTCAATGAATGACAAAAAGTCATATGACCGTAACTAAATGTATAAACGACTTCTCCACAATTAAATTACCTGTGACACTTGGCTTGTGTCAACCCTACGCACTCTTTCCATTAGCCTGCTACAGGGGGCCGACAGGGAGTGTCGCGACTGGGCTGACGTCAGTTTCCCTCTGCGTACAGTAACTGAGAAGCTCCAGGGGAGTGTTTGGCACACGCGACGTTGTCGACAATTTCTGTTTATGTGCAAAGTAAATAACTAACTAACTAAAGTTAAGTGTCGTGCTTCCCCAGTTGCGACACTTGTCTTGGTCTTTATTACCGCTTGTGATGATCGCTTCTTATTAGGCGATTACGGAACAAACTTTCCTCGAAAGGGAAGAGTATAAATTTGGAGTGATTCAATGATGGTAATTGAAGTGATTGTTGACTTTTTATTTATTTTGAATTAGTTATGGAAGAAGTGCTGAATAAAATCAGCAATTCTAATAAACAAATCATTGTTTGTGGAGACTTCAATATAAACATTTTGGAAAATAGCTCATTAAGCACCAGATTGCTTGCCTTATTTCAGTCTTTTAATTTAAATAATTTGTTTTGTGAACCAACTAGAATTGCTGTATCCAGTGCCACTTGCATCGACAATATATTTACTGACATAAAACCAATTCAAAAATCAATTATAAGCAATCTAGAGTCAGATCATTGTAGACAGTTAGTGGTTTTAGAAAGAAAGAATAGTATTAGTAAAAAGGAAATTAAATTTATACCAATAACAACTAAACGGGTTGAATCATTTAAATCTAACTTAATGCATAAACTTCCAGATTTGCTTTATAATGGCAACCCAAATGATATGTACAATACTGTTCTTGACACTATTACTACAGAGTATAATAAAATATTTACTGCAAAAAAGAAACTTATTTCCAGTCGCTTTAGTTTTAGTGAATGGGCTACCCCAGGTATTCATAAAAGTAGGCGTAAACTGTATGAATTATATAAAGAAAAAACATATAATAATAGCCAAATATTTAGGGAATATTTAAAAAAATACTCAAAAACCTTTAAAAAGGTCTGTCTTGTTGCAAAAGCAATTCACCTCAGACATAAAGTAAAAAATTCAACAAATAAAATAAAAACTACATGGAACATAATAAATAATGAAACTGGTAAAGCTAGGAATTCTTGTCAGGACTTTGAGTTGATTGTAGATGATGCTAGTTTTAAAACAAATTCTGAGGTAGCAGTTGCCTTTGAACAGTTTTTTAGGAATATCCCATTCAAAACAACTGAACATCTAAACTCAAGTCCAATCTTAGCAGAAAAATTATTAAAAGCTAGTGTTCCTGAATGTAACGTTCCCTTTGTATTTAAAAACATTAGTCCTACAGATATCATTAATACATTTAAAACATTAGAAATTAAAAACACCACAGACCTTTGGGGACTTTCTGTAAAAACTATAAATTCAATTATTCATGTTATAGCACAACCCTTAGCCATTATATTTAATAGTTGTGTTGATAGTGGTGTGTTTCCTGATGAGATGAAACTTAGCAAAGTTATACCTCTTTTTAAATCAGGTAGTTCAACAGATCCTAATAATTTTCGGCCTATTTCAATACTACCTATACTCAGTAAAGTTTTTGAAAAAATCATACTTTGTCAAATGTTAAGCCATTTCTGTATTAATGAGCTACTTAGTAGTAAACAGTTTGGCTTTATGAAAGGCCGTTCCACAACCGATGCAGGAGTGGCACTATTAAAAAATATATATAACGCCTGGGAGGATTCGCATGACGCCCTTGGAGTGTTTTGTGATCTATCTAAGGCATTTGACTGTGTTCAACATGAAAATCTCATCAGGAAGCTACATCACTATGGTATTAGAGGCAAAGCTCTCGACCTTTTGACATCCTATATGAGTAGGAGAGTACAGCAAATAGATGTCAACGGTGAAAGATCTCCGGGATCAGCAGTCACTATAGGAGTCCCTCAGGGCTCAATTTTAGGTCCTTTTCTATTTCTTATTTACATTAACGATCTCCCATATAATGTAAAAAACCATGACATTGTCTTATTTGCTGATGACACCTCTTTGCTTTTTAAAGTTAAGAGACGACAGACATGTTATAATGAATTAAATGATGCCCTTTCTAAAATTGTAAATTGGTTTAACGCTAATAATTTGTTACTTAATGAAAAAAAAACCAAATGTGTAAAATTTACATTACCAAATGTTAGTCAGAGACAGACATGTATTAATATTAATGGCGAGCAATTAGAACTTGTTAATTCAACAGTCTTTCTTGGCATAACGCTGGACTCCAAACTTCAATGGGGTCCTCATATTCATAACCTAGCCAAAAAACTTAGCTCTGCTGTGTATGCGATCAAGAAAATAAGACAATTGACCGATGTCGACACTGCAAAAATAGTATATTTTAGCTATTTCCATAGTTTAATGACATATGGTATCCTATTGTGGGGTAGCGCTGCTGATGTAAATACAATATTTTTGTTACAAAAAAGGGCAATTCGTGCTATTTATAAATTAGGATCTAGGATATCTCTGAGGGATAGGTTTAGGGAAGTAAAAATTTTAACTTTAGTGTCGCAGTACATATATGAAAATCTTTTATATGTACATAAAAATATCAATAGTTTCAGCAAGAAAAGTGACGTTCACAAAGTAAATACTAGAAGTAAAAATAAGCTGTTGGTGCATGATACACGTCTACACAAAATAAGTAACTCTTTTATGGGGCAATGTATACACTTTACAACAGAGTTCCCAATAAAATTCAAAATCTATCAATAAGTAAATTTAAATCTTTTATCAAGCAGGTACTTTGTAAAAAGGCATATTACAATATTTCAGACTATGTTAATGATAAAAATCCTTGGGACTGATGACGCTCAATTACAGGATGCATAGGTATCATAAAATTGTACGACTAAAAATCTTTTATTTAAAACATTAATTGTATTTTAGTTTATTTAAGTGTTTTTAAAAGAGTAACTATCGAGTTTCTTGCCGGATTCTTCTCGGTAGAAATCAACAACATTGTGAACCGGCGGGAAGGTGGGAGGGTTCAAAAAATAATATTTTATAACTTTGACGATTCAAAAGTGATTGTAAAATCCTTATTTGAATAAACCATTATGACTTTGACTTTGAATGGCGGCTTCACATTTGTGAAGTGAAGATTACAAGCTAAATTTGACGATTCCAAAGTGTTTAAAAAATCTTACTTGAATTAAGAGCTATTTGATTTGATATTATATAAATGGGTCTGTTTACAGTAAACAGAGATCCGGTCTTACCCAACATTGGAATAGATTGAATAAAAATAGTCCGAAGTACCATGTAAAATTTGTCATTGGTTCTTTAACTCTTTAATTCGCTTGAAAAACAATATCGAGTTATGGCACTCCTAGATGAGAAAAAATAACTTATTATTAAATAAATATGATTGACCACTAATATGTTGGTTTTGTATTTTTTCTTACATCGTATGTGCTCTGTCAACCTGGAAGAAGTGTTTGTTCTAGTTATGACAGTCTTGCGTATAGAACTTGTTACTACGGTAGAGGTTGATTATTCAATCGCGACTAACGATTTCACTAAAATGTAGACCTAAATTTATTAACATAATTTATTACATTAACGCCAATAGTAGGTTACTTTTATAGCCACAATAATTATTTAAGTACGGCTATCTTAAACCACTAGGACCGCTTTTATATAATCACCTTGAATGCACGTAAAAGTTTGAGAACCATATTTCTTTATATATATCTGTCGGGTCTGTGTATCTGTGTAGGGTAAAATCGGACTAACGAAAATAAAAAAAATATCTAATTATGATTCTTCAAAACTTAATGATGAACACCGGCGATATTAGACAGGTAATCCGATCTTTCACCGCAATAGTCCGATAATTCCCACCGTCCCCAAAATGTAGTCTTCTCTTTGAGCAAGTGCCAAGCAGAAACTTTTGTGTTTAAGAAAATAATAAAATTTTGGATGAAAACATAACTTTTTATGCTGGGTTAACTATGGATTTTATGAAGAAATCGCTTTTCAATTCTCAAATAAAAAATAAATTTGCGACATACGGCAAACTTAAATAAATAAATTAATCTGTAATTAATCCGTAAATCTGTCCGATCTTAGCCGACCGCAACCTTATTACGTAATTATCACACAAAATCATAAACTGACTAAGAACTGGACAATGACTATGTCAATAAAAATAAATAGTAAAACTGGTGTTACTACAAAATAAAAAAAAAATTATGCTCTTTTATTACTGCATCTATATAGTAGATACCTGTATACGATCCTTTTAATTTATTTCAGATTTATAAAGTAATACTAATATACGTTGGTTTATTCTATACGGAAACTCTAAATACACAAAATAAGAAAATAATAAGCTGTGAGATCATAAAATTTATCGCAAGACATAAAGTGGATAATGAAACTCCAGCCCCTCATAACCCGCGACTGTTTGCCCGGATTACCCAGGTCCGGGTGCTCGCCGGATCTCGTTTTATCTTATTTACCCGGTCCCTAAATCCGGATGTTTATGGGTGAACTAGGTAGTAACACAATCTTTTATCTATTTGATAGTGGTGGATCCACAAACAACTGCACTTCGGGCAAACTTTGAGTGTCTCTTATTTTAAATTATAGTATACGTATAAAATATCATTGAGTAGGTAACTATATGATTTTACAGTTATCAGTCGGCCCGTCCGTGTACCTATCATAGTCATTTTAATCAGAAACTATAAACACTACCTACCGCAATAAAAATTGGCAAACTTACCTTTGAACGCTAACAAAGATAGACATGCATGTTGCTACTACTTAAAGTTGTCGGGGGTTATATGGGTATGTATCATCGATATGAAAAAACAAGTGTGTATTCAAGGGAGTCGTAAAATAAATATACTTATACGAAAATGAAAATTTACTGTTTGGGTAACTTTTGAGCAAAGTAAAATATGATTATATAGATTTTTAAGCTAATTATGGCTGTTACCTGTACTCTCTTATTTATTTCTGTTTGATGTAGTTTTTACAAATGTTTAATACCTACCTAACGCAATGACCTAAAAGATCATTGTGACAACGTCACCTGCTTGATAGTTTAGGTAATAAGTGAGAAATTCGTTTGTATGAAGCACGTGGACAGGCGCTCCGAATCGTATTCTCTTAAAAGTCTTTTTGAATAAAAAAGGTTTGAGTTTGAGTTTTTCTTTTCTTACAGTCTCTTATTTCTATATTGGTAGCAGTAGCACTTTCACTACATCACACTATTGATATCACTACACTAACTTATAGAGTTTAGTACTTTTGAGCCTTCTCATTATGTCCGCGTTGTCCAGGAGCTGATTTGCCGCGACCTGGCTTCGACGTTCACATGATGATGAAGTCTATTATACTCGTGATCTTCTGCGTATTTTTTGATAATTTTGTTGACAAACTCTATATTAGGGTCCCGGTGGAGATTGTCGTTTACCAAGGTGCATTAACTATTGCCCTGAAAACCTTATTTTGGAATCTATATAAGAGACAATTCTTAAAAATCATAACGCAGTAAATAGATGCTTATCATACTATAATGACTCCAAATCCTCATTTAGAATGAGATTGAGTCATTGTTTTTAAGGTTCCGTACCCAAAGAGTGCCAACGGAGCCCATTGATAGTCTTTTTTATTCGATCTTTGATGTCGACTTCGTGAATAAAACACGCCTCTTTGATGCTCCATGCTGATCTATGAGAACCGGATGAACGTAACGCTATCAAGATTTTAAGGGTCGCAAGTTACCTATTAAGCATTAAAAAAAATTGTTACTTAGCATAATTTTGACTTGTGCATTGCCTTTCCTAATTGTTTATTTTAATTGTTAAAATTAAGCGCAAAAAATAAATCTAAAGTACTGGTTTATTCTACAAAATTTTAGTGAAAAATCCAAAACTGTAAATTAAAATATTAATAATAGGAAGAAAAGTAAGTTTCCAGTAGGGCATGTAATATCGGAAGGTTTTCAATTCCGATATTGTTTTCCGATATTAGATTTTAATATCACTCAGTATCGGAATTATAATATCGGACTAAACATTCCGAGATTCCGGGATTTCGATATTCCGAGATTCCGATATTCATGCCCTAGTTTCCAGTTAAAACTTTGATATAGATACTTACATATTAGCTGGATATCTTATCTATATCTATACATATAATAAAATAGCAGGAAAGTCAAAACTGTACATTGAATATTTTTTTAAAAGAATACTTGGGGTGTGATCTACAATCGATACCGAAGCCAAAAATATAGTTTTTAGAATTTTTGTCTGTTTGTCTGTATGTATGTTCGGGATAAACTCAAAAAGTACTGCATGAATTTAAAATTTGGCACGAATATTATTAAGAAGTCGGGTCAACATATAGGCTACATATTATCACGCTATCACCAGCGGGGAACGAGCAGTGAACCTTTATGTCTTCAACGCATTCTGTAACAACTTGTAATCTTACGACGCATATTTGACTTGCTTCTTAATTATTAATTATTCTACTCACACACAGCCATTTATTTTATGTTAAAAAATCGTGTTAAGTCATATAAAGTCATATAAAAATGTTTCCTATTTGCTAACTAGATGGCGTTGGCGTCGAATTAGATCGCGCTATGGTTTCGTTGTCAAAAAGTGATGTTATAGTATAGCGTTCACGCAGACGACGTCGCGGGCAGCAGCTAGTTTATAATATCTTCACTGTCGTGTTCATCATTAGTATTAGGTACTCGTGCCCTTAAGGACGAGCTCTACCTATTGATTAAAGGAATATGCGACATCATCTACTCCAGCTTTGATTTTATCTCATTACTCTGATTTACTCTTTTGCCGATGAATAATGGAATAGTTTTTAAAATGGAGATCTCGAAAATGCAGTGACAGACGTAACGTAACCACCCTCTAGGTAAATGATTTAAGGACTAAATTGGGGCCGCGTAAATAAATACGAAGCATAAATACATATGTCCAGCAATGCACTTCTAGGGCCAAGGCAACAAGATTTAGGTAAGAAACCCAAAATTAAGGTATAAGTCACACACAGTTTATTAAAACACCCAAGTGCGTGTATTACATGAATTTTGTTAGGGTTCCGTAGAATGAAAACAATTGCGGATGTCTGAAACACTTAACCGATTTTGTCTAAATCAATTTTTGTGGGAAGTATATTAAAGTTCTGTTATCGGGTTTTATCAGATTTTTAGATAGCATGGTTTAAAAGTTAGAGGGGGGGGCTAATTTTTATCATTGGAGGCCAATAACTAGCAAAATATAAATTTTAGAGAAAAAGTTTCAAGAGCATTGCATGTATTTACAAAGCCCTCCTATGATACCCTAAATTATGGGGTGCGAAAATTTTCCTCCACTCAGTTTAATGTATGGTGTGCTACCCTACAAAAATTATTTGAAAACCAGACTTTATGTGTGTGCGTGACACTCACATTAGGGCTCGTGTAATCAAGCCCTTATAAAGGTTGCCATAGGTACCTACCTTTGATGTGTGCAGACAGTTGCCATACTGCTTGAAGCCATATAACCTATACTGTGCTATATAGGATACAAATAGGTTAAATGGTTACAGAAGAAGGTCAACTAAATACTTTCAATATTTCGTCTTCATATTCTAAGGTAAATTCTGCTGTCATAGCTGGCTGCTTGCATAAAACAGGGCTGTTTTCATTCCCTTTGCAGTCAAAACAATGGGCCGGACGGAGGAAAAATTTAAATTCTATAGGAACATCACTAGTAACTAGTAAAACAAACCGGCGGCAAGGCCGACTTGCGTGAATTGCGATTTGTGCCATTCTTGACTTGCTGTGAAAAACAGGTACCTACTAAGGACGATGAAACCTTTACAACCCTCCCTCAAAAGATCAGAATCTATATTCCCACATTCACCTCCCCTGTTTTCTACACTTGGCACATCATTATCCCTACGAATGCAATAAACCCCTAGACAGCCAGACCCTGTTCTGCAATCTCACTAATAGCATTGCAGCGATAAACTGGGATGGTGTTTTATTGAGCAAACTTCACCAACGCTGTTTTATACTTTATCTGTCTCGGGGTCGAAGATATGGTCATTCGTATTCGTAGTTTCTTTTATTTATCTGCACCCCCAAGTGAAGGGCTTCCTTCCGTTCAGTTTGTCTTAGATTTGTCTTTAGGGCGGTCGTTACAGTTGAAAACAGCGCCTGGAGGTTTTCGACCATGCCCGGGTTATTAAACTAATGAAAACAAAAACCTTATCTACGACACGAAATAATAAATAAAATAGACTAAGTATGTGAAGCAATAAGCCTATAGACCAGTCAAATTAGATACATTTTTAGGCTAAAAAAACATTAATTGGTATAGTTTTGAATTTTGGTATACTTGTTCATTAACCCCTCCCATTGAACATACTAAAAGTCCCCATCGATAGCTGTTGCGCTCTCGCCGCCATCTTGGAAAAAAGGTACCCTATTTTAGTTTTTTGCTTATAACTCGGCAATTATTGCTGATACGGAAAACATGGGTATGCAAAAACTATAGTTTATTAAATATCCTATAAAGAAGCTCATACATATAACTGTTGTATCTCTAGTATTTTAGCTGTAATCCGGCGTTAAACAGGAAATTTTTTTAATTTTTTGCTGACGATATACCGTTTGTTTTATGTTTACTCCAAAATTGTTCAAATATATTTTTTAGAAATATTCCGTGAAACTACCAAGAGAGAAAAAGAAAGAGAGAGAGATATGAGAAGGTGGGCAAGAGAGAAAAAGGGAAGGGAGGAAAGAGGCAAATGCATTATGTGACAAGATGTGTATGGCTGGGTCGGAATGTGTTTTGGGGCCACTTGGTGGGTATAAGTACCACGAAATAGCCGCGACTGTCTATCAATACTGAAAACCCATGACCAGCTATCAGCTGATCATCTTCTCGTAGACCGTGTGCCTCACTTCCTATAAAGACTTAGGCAACGTATTCCGATTTACGTGACTTTGTATGTAAATGTATATACTTAGTTACCAAGCACCGTTTATAGTACTGCAATACTACCAATAGTGATAGGAAATACTTGACGAAGCGATTTCACATAACGTAAGGTTTCTGTATCTAGCTAGACGGATTTTGCTTTGATTTTTTCCCGTTATTATATGTCCCTCTGACTCCTATCCGACAAAGGCGTATTCAAGAAAGCCCTTAGAAGCTTATTTGCTTAAAGCAACTAGATCGCATCCTCTCTTCTTAGATCTCACGACAAATTGACGTGGCATCGAATCTCTTACCAGTCACTAAGTTAAGCTACCATCAGCGAGTGCTCTAAACAAGCGTTCACCGGTGCCCGAGGACATAGAGTTACTAATAAAAGAGCCCAACGCCGCACGACGACAACGTAACAATTCTCCCTCTGCAGAAGACTAGACTCCTTCTACAAAAATGACGAGAAAGCAGTCACGAAAACGCGATGGAAGGGATGTAGCCTGGCCTCCAGATTTACTGGAGCTATAAATCTATTGAATTCGACACCCTGAGCGCCATGCTTTCCTTCCAAAGACTTAATAAATCCCTGTGACGACGACCAAAAGGTAGACTGCTTAGAAAAAACCTAGAGTCGCAATGCTTGCTTAGCACAAAACCAATAGACACCAATCATGACCGCAAGGTAGACAATGAGGTCAAAAGTAGATTTGCCCCTGCCGCTCACCTCTCTACCTCTTGTCATTGTAGACCAAGTTCTGCAGACTATCAAAATTAAGTTTACCTCTGATTACTTATTAATAAGTATTTTTACCGAGGCGATGTCAAACTACATTTTTTCGCGACGTAGTTAGGGTAAAAACGTCCTAAAGCCCTCGTCATATAGATAATTTAATTCACTAAACGCTTTGAGCAAACTTGATTAACGGTTACTACTACCACGGTTACGTTACTTTAAAGATACTAGGTACAGACTTCTTCATCAAAGTACTTTCGGATTTTGGGCAACAGAACAGGGGCACTTTTTTTTTTTTTTTATACCACTAAGGTGGCAAACAAGCTTACGGCCCGCCTGATGGTAAGCGGTCACCGTAGCCTATGGACGCTTGCAACACCAGGGGTATCACTTGCGCGTTGCCGACCCTTCAGAAATCTAATAACTTCTTTCTTGAAGAACTCCATACTGTAGTCCTTGCAGAAAACCTTGGCAGGGAGCTCATTCCACAACTTAAGCGTTCGCGGGAGGAAGTTTCTCTGAAACCGCACTGTACGCGACCATTTAGGTTCTAAAGTGTGAGAATGAATTCCCTGCCGATGGCGAGCGGTGCGATGGTAGAAAGTAGCCGTGGGCATCATTTCGAACAATTCCTCAGAACACAACCCATTGTACAAGCGGTAGAACACACACAGTGAGGCAAAGTCTCTCCTCAGACTTAAGGGCTCGATACCGCAAGTGAGTTTGGAATCGTCGACAATTCTCACAGCCCGACTTGCGACTTGTAAAGTAACAACCTTTGCCCCGACGTGAAGTACTGCTTCGCTCTGTTGAGTACACCAAGTTTTTTGGACGCCAGCTTTACCTTATCTTGTAAATGATCTCGGAACTGAACATCGCTGGAGATGTCGACACCAAGGATCCCAATGCTCTTGAAGATGGAGAGGGGAGTGTTCTGGAATTGTGGGACCACAGTGAATGGAGTTTTCTTAGCGGTGAACGCGCACACTTGTGTCTTTGTAGGGTTGAATCGGACCAAGTTTACCCGTCCCCAGTCAGAGACCTGGGACAGTGTGGTCTCGATTTGAGACACAAGTTCTCCGCGGTTTTCCTCCACAACGGAACGAGGGATGTTTGCACGACCCATCACAAATTTCACGGAGCACATTTATACCTATAGGAGCGCCATTTTTCGACGTGGCGACAGCGTTCATTAAATACTCCACAACGGTTTTTAAGCTGTTGCATTTATAAGCTGTTCCACATACACTGAGACCGCTCTTAACTGGTTTTTATTTTATGCAAATATTTATGCAAATGTTTTTATTTTAAGCTAATAGTAGCTTGCGAGTGACTGTTGGGTGACAGATTCGATGACTACATTAATATTAGAGATCTAATGGCAGAAATGAGATCTAGTTGTGGTAAGCTGATTAGCTTAAGAGCTATCCCAGTATACACCAAGGTCCAAGGGACATAATAACCAAGAGATTGTTAGCTCAAAGTTCATGGAGCGCAAACTTATGCTTATGTTCTGTAGAAATGCTATGTCAGTAAGTCTACCCATCTACAAACTGCGTAGTTTGTAGCAGTCATAATGTTAAAATCGTGTTTGTTTATTAGTCTGTTGAGAACCTTACCTTTGTTCTACTCAGGATAGGTGGTTTTTATCGGAATCAGACGCGATGATTTTATATTATTTTATATATTTATTTATTTATTTATTATTCTTACTCACCAAGCGGACTTACATAATATACTCGCTTAATGCATGCTGAATTATCTCTCCCCTTTTCTCTTTCTCATCATCTCTGTCGGTCTTTCTATCTCTAGGTAGTGTCATGGAATAAGTTTTTGAAGATATATATGAACATTTTAGGAGTAAACAGATACAAAACTGTATATCGATAGCAAAAATATAAAAAAAAAACAAACTTTTCAATGTCGGATTTCAGCTAATTTATTAGAGATACAAAAAAAATATATCTCAGCCTTTTGATAGGATATTTAATAAGTTACAGTTTTTGTATACACGATTACTGTTATCTAATTTTCTAATTTGACTGGACTACTAGGGTACATGAGATAAATATAAACAAACAATAAGCAAGAAGTACCTATGTAGTAATAAGGAATACTACTACGACAATATAAACTAGATTACATCGCCTTACTTTAGTTTTATATCTGTTAAAATGAAACCGAGAGTTTATACAATTCGTTACACATATCTCAAATTTATCTGTTTTAGGTGTCTGGGTTCTTAAAAAGAAACCGTATTGTTTAAGTTATTTCGTTAATAAATTTATTTTTGTTTATTCCAGCGTTAAATGTATCGTAACTGCCACTAGAATATATTCCATCAATTACGTCAAGACCCTTCCAAGAACCATAATTTTGGACGATATTTTATGCTCTTGGATCGAAACTATAAGTGCAAAATAAACAAGGGCCTCGGAAATAGGGATTGATCTCTTCGGTATACTCTTTTAACGAAACTACCCAAGTAATTACTAACTAGCTTTTGCCAGTGGCTCCACCCGCCCTTAATTTGGTTATCGGCGTTGGATTCTTAACTCCTAAATTTTATACTACTGAAGTTTGCTATAGCAAGCTATTAGCTGCAGATATATTTCGTTAAAGCTCAGGTATAGTTATTCCCGCATTTTCTATATGAGAATAAAAACTATCCTAAATCCTTCCCCGGGACTCAAACTATGTCGATGCCAAAATTAAAGCGGCTTAAGCGTGAAGAGGTAACAGATTGACAAACAAAAACACAGATAAACGGACAGTCAGTTACTTTTGCATTTATAATATAAGTATGGATTTACTATATAGATTTACTGTAATGTATATATGACACAAAATTATGATGTAGGTACGTGATTGAAAACAATTTTGATTTTTTTTTTAGGCCTTATCGTTTATCCAAATTATTTTGCTATTCCTTGTTTTGTGGTTTTACGCGAGATCCGTCTCTGCCTTCTGTTCCATTTTAAGGATTTCACCCAAGTTGTTGTATACAAAACGAGTTACAGTCTATTTATATATACAAAATATTAAAATTTAGTTGCTCTACCTTAAAGATCCTCTGATTTCAAACTGGGGACTAAACCCACAAGGTGTTTCGCCTATACGGTTTTCCACCGTCCATGCAAAGGCTTCAAACCAAAGTGCTTTACCTAATAACTCAAAGACAGAAATTGACGATGTATAATACATTTTTTCCAGAAGCGAACAATCCTTCAACCGTACAGTCCAGTCGGTGTCTTCAGTGGGAGCTCTGTCAGTCCCATGGCCAGCGACGGACGCCCGGCTGGCGCTGCCATCAGCCCTTGGAGTTGCGGGCATCCCAGCACTGGTCATCACTGACGGAGCGGGGAAGGTACTCACTGTCAACGGACGACAACACCTCGCTGCTGACCCTCTTGGATTGGTACAGTTTTCATACCTGGCTGTCTTAATTAAGCATCACTTACGTAGCTTGTAGGGATAATATCTTTGGTTGACCATTAATTTGAACTCGAAAGAAGTGAGAATGACTATTATAGATATTTATTTTAGAAGAATTTTGCGTTGTACATTATTCTGTGTTGCTGTGTAAGTAAAATGATAACAGTCGTTAAGTTAAGTCAGAGACCTTGTAGGTGAGTTGAAAACTCTTACAGGCCATTAGCTTACACGTGTGCCGATTTGCACTAGGCCAGCGTGGTAGACTAGGGCCTTAACCTCCTCCTCCAAGAAGAGGCCTGAGCCCCTGCAGTAAGGAGTAGTAGTTAAGCAGGTGAATCTGCATGCCAAATATGAAGTTCCTGTAGATTTGGTTTCTGCGTTAATTTTACTAAAAAAGAGTCGGGCAAAATATGTTAGGTAAATGAGATACCTGCTCTCTCTGGTTTCATAATACCAGATTTATCATGAACATCATACAATATATTTTTATTTTATTAACAAGATAATACAGAAATTTATTGTTGTTTTTCAGAATTTCCCATGGGCGCAGAAACCGGTGTCAGTTCTGACGGAACAAGCGTTGCTCAAAATGGCGAGGCATCCATCTGTCGTTCTTTTTATTGGTAAAGTTCAAACTTAACATCACCAAACTTTCAGTATGTCTGCTTAAGGGGCAGTGGCAATCGGCTTCAAGTCTAATAAAACATATAGCTGAATTTTCTGTCCATAAAGCTTTAGGGTGGTATTTTTTACTTTTTTAGTAGATTGAAGTCGGTTTATGTTTTTGCTACGATTTTTTTATGGTTTTTTTTTTTAATGTAAATTAAAATATATTTTTTGTCGATATTTTTAAAACAAATAAAATTAAAAATATAAGATTCAAGTATAGCAATTTCTTTTTTAAAATAACCCCTAAAGCCAAGCTTATATCCGTAGTCCCTAGATAATACAGCAAATACAGTTTTAATTTCTGCTACTTTCCCCGGAAACAATATCATACACACATGAGTCATCCACATGTAAATATAATCTTAGACATTTCCAACTAAAGTATTGCACATAGCAGAAGTATTAATTGTAGTTATATAGCAAACGTTTAAGTAAACTAATAACAGCAACGGTCCTAGGATTGAGCCGTATGGGTCACCTATTTCTTACAAAATAAACCAGAGCATAGGTAATTATCAATAGGTATTATCTTTTTTAAATTCTGTACCTAAGACTTAAACCATATGGTCCGTCTTCCGATTTAAAGATTTTATTACTTTTGTATCTTTTCCTACTTTATTTAATAATATCAATATAAACAAATACTTTCATAGCAAAGATGCAGTCAAAAGATTAACCTCGAGCCAGGACTTGACTCTGCAACCCTTACATTCCGTGTAAGCGCTCTACCATTGAGCTATCGAGGCACATGTCAATAACAACATCCCAACTACATCTTTGCTCTGGAAATACGCTTTTAATAGCCCTGGCTCGAGGTTAATCTTTTGACTGCATCTTTGCTATAAATGTAGTCATTTATATTGATGATATAGCCGTAGATATGTCATGTATAATTTATTTTCTTCTAAAACTCTAACCTTCAGGGAGTCATAAACGAAGAAAGATTATTTCTATGTATGTATATTTATTTATATTGTAATTCTTAATTCTATGAAAATTTTGTGTGTTTGTAAGATTTATGTACCAGGACATTATAATTCACAAGGAGTTTTTTTTAAAAATGATATTTATTCACTCTTTTAATGACCCTTCTTTTTTAATCAAAAAATGCCAAACTTAATTTTAGTGCATACTGTATTTACCTATAAATAGCTGTACATTATAGTAACAATTTGGTAAATCGATAAAAAGAATAAAAATAAAATCTGGGCAGGCAGATTTTATCCGAGCCACATTTCTTCATACAAACTCTATTACATTATGTACATATCTTTAACTTTAAACATTCCGTACTCAAGACGAGTTATTATTATACAGCGACAATATTATTATTTACATACCTATATAGTCGCAAAGCTCATACCTATTTATCCATAAAATGCCAGTGAAATATAACATAACCAAGTTCTTATTATATTAATCAAATGTATGAAATGATAAAGCTCTGGCTTTGTAATAATTAACTGGCACTTTAGCAGGAACAAGTTCAAAGTCGCACAGCGCGCAATGGAGCGAGTTCTGATTGACAGGTAAATAATCAAAGGGAGCGAGGTATGCTGGAAGTGTCTCTGAGGGATCGAATCCGAAATGAGGTCATCAATGAGGTCATGAGGATAAAACCAAAGTTACCGACATAGCTCGCAGAATCAGCAAGCTGAAGTGGCAGTGGGCTGGCCACGTCTGTCGGAGGACCGATGGCCGATGGAGAAGACGTGTCCTAGAGTGGAGACCGCGTATGGGAAGGCAAAGCGTGGGACGCTCTTCAGCCCGGTAGTCCGATTACCTTTAAAGGGTAGCTGGATGCGAAAGTCAGATGACCGGGAGAAATGGCGCGCTATAGAGGGGGCTTATGTCCAGCAGTGGACCAATATGAACTGATATGATGATGAGGAACTGCCACTTAATGATAAATAGCAATTTATGATGATACATGGAAATGAATGAAATCTGATTTGGATTCACCTTAAGCAATGTAATACCTGTATTAGATGACGATGTCCCTTTAATTATGCAGTGCAGTATTTGTAGTGTGCAACTGTCAATTGTGCAGTACACCGGTATTTAACAGTACCGGCTGTACAATAAGTTGTAAAACCATTTTCATAAATTAGGGTTAATTTAATTATATTTTTCCAGATGACGAAGACTCGGAAATCGAATTTGCTGAGTCAGTCCTAACACCATCAGCTGATTCATATTACGAGGAGTGCAGCATCCAATACCCAGGTTTCTGCCCGTACCAGAATTCTTCCGACGACGAAACCATGGACTTTGACTACCCAACTCGCCCCAACTCTAAAGCCAAGAAGAAGTCGTTCAAACATGTTATGTTCTACGTAGGGATTGATGGTACTGAGAGTGCAGACATGTTAAGAGAGCACATCGGTTTAGATGATGCAGTACCACTTCTCACGGCCATAGATTTTACTAAACAAAGATTAGTCACAATGAAGAACGGTGATGAAATCACTACGGATTCTGTACAGAATTTCGTTGATGCTTTTCTGAGTGGGAATAGTGACTTCAAGCCTCTTAAGCCGTACAGTGAGAAGTGCTAATTTGGTTGAAATAAGGTCTATTACGAGACTGCCATGTATAAGGCAGTCAAATATTAACTTCAGAAATTTGAATTAAATGGATGGTCCCAAATTTGACATTTGTTATGCTGCAAAATTTCTTGTTTTCGGAAAAAATATTTAAATGTTTTATTTAACATTGTGCATTTTTTATTATTTTCAATGTAAAAAAATGCCCGCACTAGTACCTATTTGCCTGCAAGCAAACGAGGCAATATTACGACCGAAGACCCGAGTCATTTTCCGGCAAGATCCACTAAGATTTACCTTGGGGTGGGGGTGGAAGAGTTATTTTGCTTATCAGGTAATTTTTTAACCCTTTCCTAATGTGCAGAATTTCGTTTTTTGAAGTTACTACCAAACTTTTCAGTATATATATATATATATACTTATGTCAATATTTTAAACACAATGATGTATCTTATTTTTATACTGAAACAGGACATAATCTACGGACCCTTGGTTATTTTAATCAAAGCTAGGGACTATAGGCGTATCCAGGATGGTAGTTCAACTCCCCAAAATTAAAATTCACTTGTTAAAACATTGTGGTTTCATACTTTTATACTGAAATCGCTCGAATAAACCAACCGAACAATAAGAGCAGGGCATAGCGAGTACTCGCCCGAATGAGCAGCCCAAACTGGGTAAGTCCCCCCGCCTTATAGAAAACGGCCAAAATAATGCTAACACTGAGTAGTGTTGTGTTCCTGGCGGTTAGTAAGGTTGCCAGAGCTCTTGAGGATTCGTTGCGCGGACAGCGGCGTGCTTGTACGGCGGTCAGGCAGACATGCTGAAACAGCTGACCGCTGGCCGCCCGCAGGTTAAACGGGTTCCCGAAAACAGAGATTACTTAAGCTCCGCCCTGGGAGGCTGAACCGCCAACCTGTGTCTCTGAAGTAGCAATTGTGCCGGAGAAGGAGACCGGTGTGGACCCGTCTACTACAACAGAGGGGGATCAGGGGCCCTTCCACCCGCCCTGCCAGCAACTGTATTACCTGGATACCGAGCTTTCTGACTGGGGACAGAAAAACTTGATCCGATTCAACCCTACAAAGACTCTGCGCGTTCACCGCTAAGTAAATCCCATTTACTGTGGTCTCACAATTCCAGAAAACTCCCTTCTCCAAGACAAGAATTCTTGGTGTTGACATCTCCGGCGATTTTCAGTTCGGTTATCATTCGCAAGACAAGATGAAACTGGCGTCCAAAAAACTTGGTGTACTCAACAGAGCGAAGAAGTACGTCACGTCGGGGCAAAGGTTGCTGGTTTACAAGTCTCAAGTTCGGCCCCATATGGAGTACCGTTGCCATCCCTGGGCGGGTGCACCCGGATACCAGCTTGGCCCTTTTGACTCGGTTCAACGACAGGCTGTAAGAATTGTCGACGATCCCAAACTCACTTGCCGTATCGAACTCTTAAGTCTGAGAAGAGACTTTGCCTCCCTGTGTGTGTTCGTACGCTTGTACAATGGGATGTGTTCTGAGGAATTTTTTAAAATGATGCACACGGCTTCTTTCTACCATCGCACCATGGGCAGGGAATTCATTCCTACACTTTAGAACCGAAATAACCGCGTACTTTGTGGTTGCAGAAAAACTTCCTCCCGCGAACACTTGGGTTGTGGAATGAGCTCCCTGCTAAGGTTATCTCTAAGAACTACAGTACGGGGTTCTTCAAGAAAAAAGTAATTAGATTTTTGAAGGGTCGTCAACGCGCGAGTGATACCCCTGGTGTTGCAAGCGTCCATAGGCTACGGTGACCGCTTACCATCTGGCGGGCCGCAAGCCTGTTTGCCACCTTAGTGGTATAAAAAATCTTCTATGTATAAACTTTTCCAAAAACTCTAGACTGAGCTCCCCCGAAAGAATATTGGAACCCCAACCCCCAAAAAATCCTGGATATAACTAAATGTAGGGGTATTAATTATAATTTTAATTTAGCTCGTAATATCTAAGTAGGTATTCGTTTTGTAGTAAATAGATATTGTCAATTGTTTAAAAAAAACTAAAAATGCAAAATATGATTTTTGTGAATGTGTTAGTCTTATTTTTACGTTTTTGTATGATCTGTGATTGATATTTTACCTTTTAGAAGAAATACATTAATTATTCAAAATAAGATTTTTTTATTTATGATTTAGCAAATAAATGTCAATGTTTGCGCACACACATTATACAAGTTTCGATATATTGGCAAGGAACAGTTAAAATATCAATTTCCCTCAGTAGTTCCCTAAGAGAATTTTGATTTATAGATTGACCGTACTGCTTTCTTTTGCAAAATAAAGGCTGTATAATAAATATCAGCTGCGCCCCAAAGCAAAATGCCATAAGACATGACAAAAACGAAATAGCTAAAGTAGCCTAAGCGAGCAATGTCAGCATCTGTAAGCTGCCTAACTTACTGAGAACTGAGATGTGGAGATTCCATTGCAGCCTATTGTATAATGTACCTAGAAACACTGTAGAGTCCAATAGTTATTTTTCTTCTTGTATACTTACACGTTTCTGACATTTAGCATCATATATTTTAAACACGTCGTTTTTGCATTAAGAACTAAGTTATTTTCCGTAAATTATTAAAGAACCTGATAAAGTGCACTTCTTCTCTACTTCTGTCAACTTTAAATAAAAGAGAAGAGTCGGCTGCAAACGATAATTATTGTTATTTTCAGCTATCTTCATACAATAATTATTATACAATCTTGCACAGCTTTTTCACAAAGAAAGGCAAGTTATTTATGTACGTAAATTAAAAATAGAAAAGGACCTAACATCGAATCTTAAGGAACTCCTCATTTTACTTCTAAGCCTTTGGATTTTTTTTATTGGATTTGAACCTTCTGCGTTCTACTACTTAAATATGAGGGGATAAGCTCAAGAGCCAAATCTATAATACCATAATGACTAAGTTTTCGTATAAGAGTTTCATGTTGGACGCAGTCGAATGCCTTTGACAGATCACAGAAGATACTAATGGCATTTTGTGACTGACTGTCTGTCAAGACCCTTTTTCTCAGGAACGCGTGAAGATATCAAGTTGAAATTAATATCAAATACAGGTACTGCAGCGGGCTTAACGGTATCCTTTTCAATTGGGTCGTAATGCTGCTTTACCTACATACATCTAGGTACGGAATCTCTCTAAATGAAACTAGGTGGAATACTTTAAGACTTTGAACATTTATTGCTTCTAAACTAAGCGAAAGTATTAAATATACAAATAATAACTTAACTCTCGATGATTTTTTAGCGCCCTGGGCCATCTGGTTCATCTCTCCGTAACATCCTTCTTTGGTCTTATGTTGAGGTACAAATTTTGATGCTACGACTTATTGACGCTGCAAAGGGGCATGCAAACTTAAGCCAGAAGACAGGAGTCTCTGATGTTTACTCCTCTAATGACTCAAAGCCATCCTTTATTACTCTAAGGATTCCCGCAACATACAGAAATCGACCCTCTAAATTAGCAAGACTTTCCGGGTCTATATTAAACATGAATCTCAAACTAATGGAAAAAGGAATAACCCGGCGTTCCGATTGTTTTTATTCAAAAATCTGACACTGTCCGTTACAGCTCCGTAATATCACGATGAAGTATTAACTGCGATATAATATTCGCTAGTTTGTAAACTTCTTTATAACCTATCAAGAGGTCGTAACCCCTACCGTACTAAGGTCTACGGTCCCTTGAAGCTGTAAAAAAAGTCAATGCAATAAAAAAATACGGCCATTTTTGTCGAAATTTTAGCATTCACAAATAAATTAAAACGGGTGCTTCCCGTTGTCCTAGAATTATGAAATTTGACACGAAGCAAGGTCAATATAGGAAAAAACCCGAAATTCGTTAATTTGTGGTTATAATACATGGAAAAAAGGGTTTGTCTGTCTGTCAGGTAGGTATCAAGTTAAAATAATATCAAATATTTAAAGTCAACTAAAGTTTTAAAAAATCAACCTTGTAAGTCAATGCAATAAAAAAATATGCTCAAAATACGTTAATTTTTGTCGCATATTGTGACCTAGTTGACCTAGACCAGTCCCGTTGACCTAGAATCATGAAATTTAGCAAGAAGCAAAATGTCACATCACAAAAAAAAACCCAAAAACTGATAATTAAGACATAAACCTGGGAGACTTGAGCTCATTATGGAAAAACTATCTACTTGAAGTTTGTACGGAACAATAGTGCGCGAGACAGACTTGCACTTGGCCGGTTTTTTTAAATAAATACATATTATGGGAATTCAACCCACCCTCCGGTTAAGCAGGCCGGCCATTACCCACTTAGCTACGTAGGCTGTCAAGTATACAATGCTAGATTTTAAAAGATAGAAAAAATGATGGTTGCAATACAATACTTCCAAAGGGGTCGAAAATTTAAAAAAAGATTAGCCCGCGCAAGCTACGATAGTGATGTAGCACCCACCATAGACTGATAAATATTTTAATCGATTTCAACTTTTCCTTATAGCTAGTTTTATTGGTAATTATCAGTGGAATTAAAAGGCAAAAGAACAACCGCCATTCTTTGTAGATTATTAAATTCTTTTAGTGGCATATATAAAATAAGTTTGCCCGTAGAAATAAAAGAAAAATACCCTGAAACTTTTTCAAAAAAGGTCGGAAAATGTTGTGACAAATATAAAATGTGAGGTAAAGTTTTTGTAAAAGCAAATATTTTAATACACCTTTCCAGGAATTACAGGAAATGGTAGAACTAATATCAAGGGACTCTATCTTAATTTTTTCCTAGTCCAGCATGGCAATTTTTGTTTATAGATTTACACGATTTACCCGACGCGACGTATTATTAACACTATCTCAAGCGTTAATGCAAGTTACTCAAATAACTCGCATCTGCAAGACAAAACCAGTTCTGTATCCCCATCGATCGATGTTACGTTATAAGAAGTATATGAAGTATATTATCCAAGTTATTGCCTCGTTTATCCTTAACTTGACAAATCTTTATAACTACGAATGCTGAAAAAAAAGTCTATTCACCAATTTAAATAAAACTAAAATGGGCCCATTGAAGCTTCGCGTTCTGAGTAGGTAATGCCTAAGAATACTGTTATCACTTATCAATTATCAGTTCAACCGGTGCAGCAGATGTAAGCGTATGTACCGCACCATACACCTCAACCGTGTGTGCTACAGTCTACTACAAATGACTAAATGTAGTAAATGCAGTAAACACGTCTAAAAAAAATACTAGGACTACAATGTAGAAGATGCAGTAAATGATCGCATTTGGCCGATGCTTCCTTTTCCAATGAACAACTTACAATCCTGAGTGCAACAGACGCGGTGGACTGGAAATGCAAGAGTTGTGGTTCGCAGTCAAAGATGAAGCGACTCTCCGATATTTTTTTATTTTTTTTTATACCACTAAGGTGGCAAACAAGCCTACGATCCGCCTGATGGTAAACGGTCACCGTAGCCTATGGAAGCTTGCAACAGCAAGGGTATCACTCGCGCGTTGCCGACCCTTCAGAAATCTAATAACTTCATTTTTGAAGAACCCCATACAGTAGTCCTTAGAGAAAACCTTGGCATGAGCTTATTCCACAACCTAAGCGTTCGCGGGAGGAAGTTTCTCTGAAACCGCACTGTACGCGACGATTTCGGTTCTAAAGTGTGAAAATGAATTTCCTGCCGATGGCGAGCGGTGCGATGGTAGAAAGTAGTGGGCATCATTTCGAACAATTCCTCAGAACACAACCCATTGTACAAGTGGTAGAACACACACAGGGAGGCAAAGTCTCTCCTCAGACTTAAGGGTTCGATACCGCAAGTGAGTTTAGGATCGTCGACAATTCTCACAGCCCGTCGTTGAACCGAGTCAAAAGGGCCAAGCTGGTATCCGGGTGCACCCGCCCAGAGATGGCAGCAGAACTCCATATGGGGCCAGACTTGCGCCTTGTAAAACAGCAACCTTTGTCCCGACTTGAAGTACTGCTTTGCTCTGTTGAGTACACCAAGTTTTTTGGACGCCAGCTTTATCTAGTCTAGCAAGTGATCTCGGAACTGAACATCGCTGGAGATGTGAACACCAAGGATCCCAATGCTCTTGGAGATGGAGAGGGGAGTGTTCTGGAATTGTGGGACTACAGTGAATGGGGTTTTTTTAGCGGTGAACGCGCAGACTCGTGTCTTTGAAGGGTTGAATCGGACCAAGTTTTCCCGTCCCCAGTCAGAGACCTTGGACAGACCGATCTCGATTTGAGACACAAGTTCTTCACATTTTTCCTCCACAACGGAACGAGGGATGCTTGCACGGCCCATGTAATAAGCATCTCCAGTACTGTCATCTGCATAGCAATGTATGTTGTTGATCTCCAACATATCATTGATGTGCAGTAGAAACAGCGTAGGAGACAGCACAGAGCCTTGCGGGACACCAGCATTAATGTCCATGCTATCAGAGTAACTACCGTCAACTACGGCTCGTATGCGGCTTCCGGACAAAAAGCTAGCCACCCATTTGCACAAACCCTCGGGCACTCCGCGATATTGCCAGAACCTGAAGACGATAACAATACAGAAACCGAGTCAGTTCTAGTGGATCAAGAATGTGAGAAAAAAACAATTCGTCCGAAATACGCAATGAAATTCACAAAGTAATACGAGAGTGATTGCAAAACAGTTTAAAATTTTATGCAGAAAAGATGGATGATTTCCAGGAATCCCTAGATAACTATGAACAGAAAATAAAAAAATCGGCCAAGTGCGAGTCGGACTCGCGCACGAAGGGTTCCATACCATTATCTACAAAAACGAACAAAAAAATCACGTATGTTGTATGAGAGCCCCCTTAAATATTTTTTTTATGTTTTTTAGTATTTGTTGTTATAGCGGCAACAGAAATACATCTTCTGTGAAAATTTCAACTGTCTAACTATAAAGGTTCATGAGATACAGCCTGGTGACAGACGGACGGACGGACGGACTGAAAGACGGACGGACGGACAGCAAAGCCTTACTAATAGGGTTCCTAATTACCTTTCAGGTATGGAACCCTAAAAAAAAAAACACGGAAAACCAAAACCAAGACCTCAAATAAATTCACGAATATACAACTTAGGTACGAAGTATTAGAACAAAAACTTAACATGCTAAAACAAAACATGATTAAAAACAAAATTGAAATATGCGGTATATATAATATAATTAACACTGCAGTAGTATCAGCGCTTGCAGACCACAATATTATGCGATGCACCTGTGTGAACCAGTTTCCCTTCACCGGCCAACGAGCAAGATCGCTATCAGTTAACTAGATTACGCTCGCGTTATCAAGGAATCAAAAAATATTAACTGGGCAACTGCCTCGACTTATCAATGTCCAGACAGGGTGTTAGAGCTTGTGTTAATAAAATTTAATAATGTTTGTGAGTTATGTAGAAAAACAATTAAACTTTAAATTTTATTTCAAATTTAAACTAAACGTTATTTTCGCATTTATAATATAAGTATGGATAGAGTACCATCACAGCGCCATCTACCGGGTCCAACTGTAAGTTCAAACTTTACACGGACCCACTCGAACGTACACAAAAAATATCATTAAATCGTCCCTGCTGTTAAGAAGAAGATTAGGGACTCAACGACTACAACGCCATCTACCGGGTCAAATTGTAAGCTCAAACCTTTCTTGAACGTATACAAAAAATATAATAAAAATCGCTTACGTTGTTTAGGAGAAGATCAGTGACACACCAACTGCAGCGCCACCTACCAGCTTCATTGCGTCTTCAAACCATCCAGGAACCCATTGAAATAATCATACAAATTTTACTCAAATCATTCGAGCCGTTTAGAAGGAGTTTGATGACAAACACACGTACAGAAGAATTATACGTAGGAAAAAAAACTTACTCACACTTGACGTTTTTAAGTAGCCTGTGTCCTTTCCCGGGACTCAGACTATTTCAATGCCAAATATTTCATCTGAATCTGTACAGTGGTTTCAGCGTGAAGAGGAAGTATGGATATAATTACCTATATAAAATAAAAATAAAATATTGTATAGGCCACCTCACTGTCCACACATCAACCCACTGAGGTTTTTTTCGCATGTGATTGTAAATCATTATTATTACAACAATAAATTTTAATAAAAATAAAATCTACATTACAGTGTCTTTCCAAACCTTAGATAAAGTAAAAAAATCGAGTTGTAGTTAGTTGTAGTATAGAATTTGGTTGATAAACGATCCCAGATTGACGGTTTCGTGTAATTATAAAGAGTGCGATCGTTTTGGGATCAAGAGTTATCGCGTTTGATACTTTCATACTTTTAATAACGCCAGTTTTGCCACCGACACCAATAGTTCGTGTAGCTTTGAAACGATACTAACAAAACTTTTGATTGCAAAGCGAACGGTTTACGTACACACACTACGATAGTAACACACACACTACCATAAACAATGAATATGTATAAGCAGTTTGACAGATTACCATCAAAACCCGACCTCCAGACATGGGTTTAAAGTTGCATTTTTCGGTGGCAAAAGTAACAGAAATAACATAAACGAACGCTTGTCAGTTTTTTACAGATGATACTAAAATTTTGATTCTTTTAATTAGAATGCTAAACGAACGGATGACAGGTGACAAACGAAACGAAAATAATGATTCTTTATCCCTAAAAAAACGCACCCTCATTCTACCATCTAATTATTTAAAAGTACTTCAACTATTGGATCATTTGGGCGTAACAAGGCTTCGCCTAGAACATTAATTAAAGAAGAAATTCATTCATTTGATTGATGATACATAAAAAGTATCCATCAGAACTGGTTGAGAGGTGTAAAAAGTGAAAGAAATCCTAGATCTAGTATATATCTCTCATTAAATTGTTTTTTTCACCATCAACTAATAAGCTAATTAAACTCAGATCTGCTTACCAGAATTAAAGCTTGTGGCTGCCGCCACATTTTGTTTGCCGCATTTGCGTTCAATGTCATAATCCAGCCACTTTAAAAAGACATCTGTATTGTAGCTAAACAAATTGTGACTCATCTCTATAGTCCAATTTTTGACATCAAGCGCATAATGTAGATTATGTATACGGCCAAATTAAACGCGGCTAATGTAAAGACAACTTTTTGTACTTGACTAATATACTTATGAGCAGAAGAAAATAATGGAATTCGAAAAGTGAGATTTTAATTAATCTTAATTACAAGCAACTATATGAAATGAGCAAAAATAAAATTATAAAAACAAAAACACCGATTTTAATCGACACGATTACTTATCGGTACTAAGCGTGGTAGATCTCACATCACTAGATGATTCAAGCCGGGCTGCGGGACGCCATTACAAGAAAAACAACTGAAATTTTAAACAAATTCACGTGCAATAATTTGTTTTTAACAATAACTTAACAAATCTATTACTCAATCATGGCTGATAATGACGATCTTTTGGATTACGAAGATGAAGAGCAAGCAGATCAACAGACTGCCGAGGGAGCAACTGAAGCTCCACCAAAGAAAGAGGTTAAAGGATCTTATGTATCTATTCACAGCTCTGGCTTTAGGGATTTCCTGTTGAAGCCCGAAATTTTAAGAGCTATCGTAGATTGTGGTTTTGAGCATCCTTCAGAAGTTCAACATGAGTGTATACCCCAAGCAGTTTTGGGCATGGATATATTATGCCAAGCCAAGTCTGGTATGGGAAAAACAGCTGTGTTTGTATTAGCTACGTTGCAACAACTCGAACCTTCTGAAAACCATGTTTATGTACTTGTTATGTGTCACACTAGGGAACTTGCATTCCAAATTAGTAAGGAGTATGAACGATTTTCCAAGTACATGGCTGGAGTTAAGGTATCCGTGTTTTTTGGTGGACTACCTATGCAAAAAGACGAAGAATCGCTTAAAAACACATGCCCTCATATAGTAGTTGGCACTCCAGGAAGAATATTGGCTTTAGTGAATAATAAAAAACTGAGTTTGAAACACTTGAAACATTTTATCTTGGATGAATGTGATAAAATGCTTGAATCTCTAGATATGCGGAGAGATGTGCAGGAGATTTTCAGAAACACACCTCACGGCAAGCAAGTTATGATGTTCTCTGCTACTTTGAGCAAAGATATCCGACCAGTTTGTAAGAAGTTCATGCAGGACCCAATGGAGGTATATGTTGATGATGAAGCTAAATTGACACTGCATGGTCTACAACAACACTATGTTAAACTTAAAGAAAATGAAAAGAATAAAAAGCTGTTTGAATTGTTAGATGTTTTGGAGTTTAATCAAGTTGTTATATTTGTGAAGTCAGTACAACGCTGTATAGCACTAGCTCAGTTGTTGACTGACCAAAATTTCCCAGCCATTGGTATCCATCGCAGCATGACTCAAGATGAACGTCTGTCTCGGTATCAGCAATTTAAAGATTTCCAAAAGAGGATTCTTGTTGCCACAAATCTTTTCGGAAGAGGAATGGATATTGAACGAGTGAACATAGTCTTCAATTATGATATGCCAGAAGACTCTGACACATATCTGCATCGTGTGGCCCGCGCTGGAAGATTTGGTACCAAAGGGTTAGCTATAACCATGGTATCAGAAGAAAATGATGCTAAAATCCTAAATGAAGTTCAGGATCGTTTCGATGTCAACATAACGGAACTCCCTGAAGAAATTGAACTGTCTACGTACATAGAGGGTCGATAGATTAAGATTTTGTTTTTTCATGTAATTGTTTAAGTTAAAATGACAGTTGTGGAATTTTGTCATTTGTAATTGTAGCTTATGACCTTACAGTATATGTATTTCCTACCACACCTAAATGTAATTTGAAACTTGTCCGAGTTGATAATCCAAATACATCTAAGTTTAGAACCTAGAAATAAAGTGACTTTCGGTATTGTATTATCTGTATTGATTTAAGCTCTGAACCTGAAACCTCAAAAATGGTACACGACCCCAAAGTTCCATGTCACATATAAATTAAACAAAATTATCTTAATATTATGAAGATAAACATCTTTATAGTTTATTCTGGATGGAATGGACTGATTTTAAGAAACCCTGTTTATACATTACAAAAATAGCCAACAGCTGGCTCTGAGGGGTGTGGGTCTGATCCCTGCACAAGATAAACATTTGTATTTGTCTAAGTATG
Organism: Apoda limacodes; assembly: GCA_946406115.1. Lineage (NCBI taxonomy): Eukaryota > Metazoa > Arthropoda > Insecta > Lepidoptera > Limacodidae > Apoda > Apoda limacodes. Next base: position 20,958,059 of record OX291559.1, read on the forward strand.
GATGTTGTCTATATGGTAATTTCTATATGAACAATAGTTCACAACAGACCAGACTCAATAGTAACAATAAAAAATTCAAAAATTACTTATTTAAGTGACATAACAATCTCAAATAATAATAATATAAAATATACCAAGAAAAGATACAAAAATATATACCATTAGCTGATGAAATCAGACAAATGTGAAATCAAAATATACTAAAAATTATACCAATAGTTATATCATCAACAGGATTGAGACCTAGATATTTAATAAAAAATCTAAAATAACTAGGTTTAAAAGAATATACTTATACATCCCTACAAAAAACAGTAATTATTGAAACATGTTCATTGACTCCAGAATTTTTGGGTTTTTCCCGTTCATCCAACTATTACGTCCAATTGGTTGTCCGTACAAGGACTTTTTTCTATGTGGACTAACTAAATAGTTGAACATTAGAACTCGAAATTTACAGGGCCCTTTGTACAACTGCATGGCTAGTTAGTAAAACTTTTAACCAACTTTGAAAAAGAAGGTTCTGAAATGAGGTGTTCACGAAGGTTTTATAATGAACTGAACATTATTTCTATTTTACCGACTTTTAAAAGGATGAAAGTTGCTGTAGTTTAAAGTTAAGTGTGAGCCGGATTAGCGCACTGAGGGAAATAATACGGAATATAAATACCAAAGCTTTTTAACCAAGTTTATTTGAAGACAGTTTTGCACCCAAAATCTTAAATCTTTATTTTAAGAGGTAGTTTAAAAATGACTTCCTATATCTCCAAAACTATTGATCGTAGACTAGTAGTTATTTTATAGAAGTCATAGATCTCATCAAGATCTTGGTTTCGGATGATAGCTGTCAAACTAGAAAGTGCTATATCTTCGTAACTATTGATCGTAGACTAGGTATTTCTTTGGAGAAATGATAGGTCTCATCAAGATCTTCATTTCGAATGACAGCTGTCAAACAAAAAAGGACTATCTTCGAAACTAGTGATTGTAGACTAGGTATTTCTTAGGAGAAATGATAGATATCAGTGAGATTTTAATTTCGAATGACAGCTGTTAATCTAAAAAGGACCGTGATAACTGAATACCAGGCAAAAAATTAAAATAAATTCATTACACTTACTTCGGTATACTATTATTAAAACTTGTTTAAATAATATCTAGTTTGACAGCTGTCATCCAAAATGAAGATCTTGATGAGATCTATCGCTTCTGTAAAGAAACTACTAGTCTAAGATCACAAATTTCGGAGATATTAGGTAGCCATTTTAAAAGTATCTCTTGGAATAAAGCTTTAAGATTTTAAATTTGATTGAACATGATTAAAAAGCTTATTAAGCCCTCAGTGCGCTGATCCGACTTACACTGGACTTTTTTAACTACAACTTTCATCCTTTTAAAAGTCAGTTAAATAGAAAAAATGTTTAGTTTATTATAAAACCTTCATGAAAATCTCATTTGAGAACCTTCTTTTTTAAAGTCGGCTAAAAGCTTTAATATATTTGCATTTCGGGGCAGTGGTCGAACTGGCCATGCAGTTGTACGAAGGGCCCTGTAAATTTCGATTTTCTAATGTTCAACTATTTAGTTGGTCCACGCAGGGCCGGATCTACCATATGGCTTTTTGGCTTCAGCCCAGGGCCCAATGGATTCAAGGGGCCCCCCGCTAGCTCAAGTCAAAGTCAAAATTACACGATAATGCGAAAGCATCCATAATTTTATTAAAGTAAACAGATCGTATGGTTTGCAGCCCTGCGAATCCTACGATTAATCAAACCCATTTAATTCAAATCATTGCAGTAGTAAATTTTTTAAGTATAAGGGGATTAGCATCGTTCATCGTTTATTGAAATAAGTAGTCATACTAGCTTACATTTATTTAATGTTTTACAAGACTTTTTGGCAGAAAATTAATTACTCTTGGATAACTGTAGGGGACAGTCGTAAGACAACGCTGCTTATATTGCGGGTCGCTACAATGGTATACAGGCATTACTAAAACAAAAAAAAAACTGCTGATGATGTGCCATGTGCCGCACATTCTTTTAACCTAGTTGGTGAAGAATCCGTGAAAGTTGGAACCGAAGTCGTAAACTTTTTTGGAGTAGTGCAAAAAATATACGTTATCTTTTCTGCTTCAACCCATAGATGGCAATTATTAAAACGTGAAACAGAATTAAAATTTTCGTTGAAAGTTTAAGTCAAACTAGATGGTCTTGCCACTACGATGCTGTCAAAGCTTTAAAAATAACTATGATTACATTATAAAAATGTTGAAAAGTTTAAGCGAAAATTAAGAGGAAAAAGCTGATTTCCGAAAATAAATTTATTTAATAAACTGGCAAAATTCGAATCTGCAATTTTGATTATTTTTTGGGAAGAAATTTTGTAAAGACTTAATTTAGTTAATAAAAAAATACAGAGCCCTGGTTTTGATATTTGTGAAGTATATAAGTTAATCGTGTCATTAAAAGAGTTAGTTAGCAACATAAGGCAACAATCAGATCAGAAGCTAAAAGGATTACGAAGAAAAAGCCAAAAAATTAAGTACAAATGTGGAAACTAACTACAGTGATATAACTAAGAGACGGATTACTTCAAAGTATTCTGATAATTCTACAGAGAAAGTTTCAGTACACGGCGCACAAAAGTTTAAAATAGACACGCTAAAAGTTGCACTGGATAAACTTTAAATCAAAGAAGTCAAATATATGAGACATGTATCAAAAAAATAATTTAAAATGGACTTGCAAGAAAAAAACATGTAACACATGGATTAAGAAAGCGCACGTAAGCAGGGTGTCCACTTTCTGGAAAGTCAGGGAAGCTAAAAGTGGTCAGGGAAAGTCAGGGAAGCTTATGGTAAGGTCAGGGAAAAAAATGGTATTTACAAAAAATTTTAGGTGAAACAAAAATGATTCCAGTCCCAGTGATTGATTATGAGGGATATTTTTATGCTCTAGCTGACCCTAATCTAGTCTATAGAAGCATTTTTATTTTCAGGTTATTGGGGGGATATATTTATGTTTCTTTGTGACATAATTATATTTCTCCTTTTTAGTAAACTACTTAGTAAAAGTTTTTGTAGTTTTTAAAATTCATCACAAAACTTAAGCTGGGGCCTAGGTTGCACCAGTTGGTGGTTTGCCGAACTTTAACAAGACGGGACGGAATATAATTTCTCATTTTTGGCATCTGGTTAACGTCAATGTCAGTCAGTGCAACCCAGCCTTAAGTTTTCTAAAACGGAGTTCCAGTACGTACCAAACTTACTACTTAGTTTTTTTTATCTTCAAGCTAGGACTTATATTCACTAAAGAAGAGTATATTCTTTTATGTCAAAGATTTGACGTAAAATGCTTCAATACCACATAAATAATTGTGACATCCGACATTTACTACTTCAGTTGATTCATAGGGCCCACTATCTACGTTATATTGAAAATTTTTCTCAGCTGATCTATTTGGCCAAATCAATAATAATTATATCGTGATTGAAGCATAGCTACCTGTAATAATTTTAAGTTACTGATTAGTTATTTGATTATTGCAAAAGACATTTTGAGTTGATTTTCTCCTTCTAAACATAAGTGAAGTAAACTGGTAACTAATAATAATTATTTAGACTACTATAGTCTGCTATAATAATTATAAAGCTATAAGAGATATGAATTTATTTTTTTCTGTTTCTTTGTCAATCAATAAAATATCACGTTTATATAACTAGTATTATTTTAGCCTCCCCGGCATATTTCGTTATTCCTATTTAAAATTATGTTCTACTTATATACAGCCATTTTAGTAATGTGGTTTCAATAAAATCTCTTATGAGAACGCCACTTATGTTATCTATATACGTAATTACTCAAGAAGAGAAACATATATATATTTAAACTATCTCCAAATAAAACAACTTTCAATAATGTAATTTGCGATATAATTAAATAAACTGATTCCAAAAAAAATCTGAGTTTTATTGTTTTTTTTTTTTTGTGTACATTAATAAGGATTTATCGTTGAATTCACTAAGACCAAAAACATGTAGAAACAGTAAAACAAAAAACCTCTATTTCAGTGTTGGTTTGAAAGTATAATAGTATAAACTTAACAAACTTGAAAGATTTCATAAATATTATAAATTTTTGGTCAGGGAATTTTGAAGAAATGGTCAGGAAAAGTCAGGGATTTTTTTTTGAGAATTAGAGTGGACATCCTGGTAAGGTTATTGACTACTATCCCGATGATGTGGATAAATATTTAGTCGATGAATGCATTTAATTAAAAACTTATTTGCTTCAGTCGACAGAGCACAGAACATTATTACTCTAGCGAGCGACAGAGTCCTACTCGTCTTGCGTAGACATTTTTACGATTATTAATGAAAAGAAGGTTGTTGACGTATTCTCGAACTGCTATACAATGTTGAAAAAAATATATTTAATCTTACCAATCACAAGCTGTGAAGCTGAAGGCTCCTTTTACAGAGTGGCATCTATAGAGAATAAATACAGAACGACAATGCAATCACGACTTAACCATATATCCGTTTTTCCATAAATGTTGATTTAACTAAAAACCTAGAATGTGAGAAGCAAATTAAAGAATTTGCCAAAGCAAAGTGCATAAAGGTTGCTTTATAATTTGTCAATTTATTTACGGTTGTATAACACTAAGGCATAATATATTATAATATGAACCAAATATTTTACTGTCTCATTTTTTTCTATATTTTGAGTTATTAGGTGGGCCCCTAAGTAGTATTAGCCCAGGGCCCCCAAAACTCACGGTCCGGCCATGGGTCCACGGGGGAAAAAAATCCTTATTCGTACAATCAGTTGGACGAACGGGAAAAATCCAAATTTTTATCTATTAACTAAATATAAATATGGTGAAACAGAAAAGTACAAACTCTGATTTTGCAATATAATAATAATAATTTGTGCCTATCTTGGACATATCGCACAGCGCCATCTGGTTCCAAGAAAAGCTAAGCTTGTATAATGAAAACCAGACGACGGATACATATTAATATACTTTTTTAGGGTTCCGTACCCCAAAAGGAAAAAAGGAACCCTTATAGGAACACTTTGTTGTCCGTCTGTATGTAAAAAAATCATGCTTCTTTGGCGGATTTTTGAACCCTCTATCCCCTTTGGTGAGATATAGCTCGAACCCTTCTAGGGAATACCCTAATCTTGTGAGTTTTTAAAAACGCGTAGTGTTAGCGTAAATACGTTAATCTGTGCTTGATTCCGTTGGATATATTTAAAACGTTACTTGCTACTTTGTGGCGTACGCATAATTATCTTAGATAATTATTACTGTGTAGGATTTGGCGATATTTAACACAGTTTTCTCGCAATTCTGCTAAACCCTTTCAATCATCTGGAGTATCGCTTATGCAAGTCAAAGAGCGAGTACGCTTCCACTTGTGCGTAGACAGTTGATATAACTCTTTTACATACTATACAACAACATTTAATAAGTTTGCACGGAACCCTCGGTGCGCGATCCAGACTCGCACTTGGCCGGTTGTTTTTGTAAATACATACATAAATACACCTCAGATTCAAGAAAAACACAAGTGTACAAACACGAATGTTTGTACAGTGCGGGAATCGAACCCGCACCCTCTGCACAGCAGCCGGCCACAGTAACTACCAACTAGGAGTTTTGATATGTATACAATATGGTGTCTTCATATCGTAAACTCCGATGGTTAAGAGTGCAGAAGCCGGCGAGGCGCAGCACAATGCAATTCTATCATTGATTTGGCGGGAAACAACAACGGAGACCACTCTGGGAATATGTATTTTTGACCATAAATACCTGGCAAAAGGTTTCTTATCGCTTCCGGACAGTTAAATAACACCGTGAAAGATATTCATTCTTCTTAATTTAATTGTTTGTTTTATTTCATTATAGAAAAATAACAGGGCCAATGTTAGGATGCATATTTTACTACAAAAACCTAATGTAGACAAGGGAAATAGCAGCAATCTTATAATTGCAATTGATTTATTAGTATCCTTAGTTAAAGCTTAGAGCTCTTAAAGTTAATTTTTGTAAGGCGTTTGATACCCGTTAATTGAATGACCAAAGTTCGGCCGCCGTAAAATTTTTAGTTAGACTATTTTAATAGACTATAAAAACACGGCCGACATTCATTAGGCTACTTTAACAACCTAAACTCAGCCACCTTCACTTGTTTCGATGAAATACAGATTGTTCAAATACTAAATCAGTCTTTTTTTTTTTTATTCCTCTAAGGTGGCGAACAAGCATACGGTCCTGATGGTAAGCGGTCACCGTAGCCTATAGACGCTTGTTACACCAGGAGCACCACTGGCGCGTTGCCGACCCTTCAGAAATCCAATAACTTCTTTCTTGAAGAACCCCATACTGTAGTCCTTAGAGAAAACCTTGGCATTATTATTATAATTCATGGAACTGTGTAGAACAGTGTGTTTATAATTATTTGTTATAATACACAATGCTGTTTGTCACATGAAAACGCTGAGAACTGTTGTAAATATTAATATTTTACTACATTTTATTTATTATTACTCGATTTCTGTTTTTTAACAAAATAAAATAAAAAAATCGGCCAAGTGCGAGTCGGACTCGCGCACGAAGGGTTCCGTACCATTATCTATAAAAACTGCAAAAAAAATCACGTTTGTTTTTTGGGAGCTCCCCTTAAATATTTGTTTTAATTATTTACTTTTAAAGTGACTATATAATTAAATATTCTGTGATATTTAACACTACTTCTACGTCTACTTGATGCCGTTATCAATATCGAGTAAAAACGAGCACAAAAATTACGTTTGTTGTATGGGAGCCCCCTTAAATATTTATTTTATTCTGTTTTTTAGTATTTTTTGTATAGCGGCAACAGAAATACATCTTCTGTAAAAATTTTAAATTTAACCGTCTTACTATCACGGACGGACGGACGGACGGACAGCGGAGTCTTAGTAATAGGGTTCCGGCAATTACCCAGTATAAATTATGTAGGTGTAGGTAGAATCCACAGCATAATAATATCTTTTACATTGTGATAGAATCAAAGTATTTCGTGGGTAGGTAGTTACACTTCGCCTCGCGCCAAATTCTATGGCAGCCGATTATTGAATCATCATTAACGTTTTAAACGTGAAGCTTGCCCTACTGACTTTTCCGCTAGATTTTGACTGAATTAAATTAAGCCCTTAACACAAAGATTTTACTCAGAATGACAGACAACGAAGCAAGTTCAGTGAAAGCTTTTAAAATTGAAAATAAATTTGATGCATTAAACTGCATAATTTACTATCGTATTTTTACTTTTTTGTTAGGATTGATTGGGCCGACGGTGTCTAAGATGCCCGGGCCGATTTTCTTCACTCTGTCATCAGTGATGACTGAAGTATGTAGGTTACTAGGTATTGAGAAGTTAAGCTCTATCGCTTACCACCACAAGACCCTAGGAGGCATAGGGAATACGCACAAACACTTAGGCGTGATTGGAGCGAGTGGGTTCCCTTTTGGTGTTTTTCATTTAACACTAGTACTCATTCAGAGACTAAATATACTCCATACGAACTTGTTTTTGATAACTTTTGTTATCTCTTCTGGAGTCGATCCTCTGTACAACAGTAACGACTATCCTAAAGATTTGAAAGATAGATAACAGACAGCACAGTTCAGTTAGATGCTAAGCAAAAACCTTTTAAAAACTAAGTATATGTACTTAAGAAAATTGAACTATGATAAGCATTGTAATACTGCTTCATATAAGCCAGTTGATCTGGTTTTAATAAAAAATCAAGTAGGTACCTAATAAATCAGATTATATTTATAAGGGTCCTTTCATACTCTTAGAAGATTTATCACCAAATGTAAAAAAAATGAAGAATATTTAATACATAAAAACAATACAAAAATTTTTCATACCTACGTAATTAACAAAGATGACAATTGACATTAAATTGTATTATTTTCTTAGTTTAATATATGTAAGCAAACATTTTTTTTGTAAATGGGGTGTGCTACCCTGTACCTACTTTCCGGGGGGTGTAGCATGTAGGCATTGCGAAATGCACTTCCTCACGTTGACCGCGTAAGTCAGTAAGTTAGAATAAGTAGTTTTTATAATCAATCAATATACGATCTTCAACTATATGACATGACTTGACTTTATCTTAATGTCGCAGGCAAATTCATAATATGCCTCACACAATATATATTATATAAAATATATATTAATATGGCCAAATGAATTTGCTAATTTCATAGTTCTAAATAAATATTTGTAATAAATAATTCTGTACAGATAAAAAACAATGAAAACTGAGATTTCATTCATTCATAGGGAACGGAGGTATGAAGGATAGAAAAGATTTAATCATATGTTTAGAAGTACCTAGGTTTTTTTTTGTGTGTATGTCACTCTATGTCCTTGAGTAATGTGAGCCAATTTGAATAAAAGTTGCCTACTGACACATGACCAAGTACAAATTAAAGATTTTATTAAAAAATCCTTCTAAACCCCACTAAAATGTAAAAAATAAACCTGACGCAGATGGGACATTGAGTCAAATGTTTTTTTCTCCTTGAAATCGGAAGCTGGTGTAATTTTTTACTATTTTTTTTCCCCCACCCCAATGTGTGCGATGCTATAAAGAATATTACTATTTATAAAAAGCATGAGATTAAATTTTGAGCGGTATAGATGAATAAAAAAGTAATTTAAAAAGATTAAACTGACTACTTCAAAACTGTAATTTATTTAATTAATACCTTAAAAGAGAAAAAAATAAAAGTTTAATCTTCTAAAAATTCTATAGCAAATTCAACTATTTTTTGAGGTTGGTGCGTCTTAATATTTGGAATAAATGTCGTCATAGTAGCAAGTAGTCGTAGTATGCGGTACTAGTTCTTACAGTACAGTACAGTCTTGCGGTACACGCCACATACCCCGCCTACGCGTCCGAAGTCGATGTCAATCACTTTCTTAAATTCGTGTGATTATATTAAATTGAAACTAATAACATAATATTTTTTTCGGTTGAGTAACCTATATACCTTTATATTTTTACATGTTGTATTTATTTGTCTTTTACGTGTAGTAGTAAAAGTACTTACCATACATGAAGTGTTGCTGTCTAACGATTACTTAATTAATGTAAATTTAATTAAAAACTAAATTAATTTTCATCAAGATTGTTTAGTTAGCGCCTAACTGCATGCAAACATTGAAACAACACGCATGACATGTTTAAGAAATACACTTTTAAGCCAACAACACATTTTGCTAGTGACTGATACACACTTAACTCTCTCTCAAAAACTGCTGAACCAATTTTTATGAAACTTGCACTGCTCCCTTAGTTGAACTATACGTAGTCCCATTAAAAAAGATTTTTTGCAATCCAACTCATAGTTTTTGATATGCTTGGAAAAACATACATATACATACATACACTCATGACATTTAGCACACATAAGAAGCTGGTATAGACTAACATAAATATTCAAAAACTGTGCAACTCTGGTAATATTAAATTGATTTGATTTGATTGTTGAAACTTCAGAAGTCGGTAAAAAAGGCTTTCATCTCCCAGATTGGAAGATAAGGCAATTCAATAAAACCATGTTAAATAAAAAATATATTGCTGATGAGTTATTAAAACAAGTGAGATAAGAACAAGTGTCAGTATACAGATTGGCTGAAACTAAGGTCATCCAATATTTAACTCATTGAGTATTAAAATTTAAACTCCTACCTACCTAAAATTTATAACCTACAATATAATATTTGAATAATTACAATCAATTTGTAGTCTTCTTATAACTACAAAACAATCAATTTGTAGTCTTCTTATAACTACAAATTTATAAAACTCAAATACTTAACATTAACACTAACACTGTAATATAAAAAAAAAAACAGAAACCAATCAGATAATTGAGATACAAATCAAATTGGAATCTTTTTCTTATGTCTTAAGAGTAAAGTTTTTTTGGATTGCACCATCTAACTTTGACATTAACCAGTCACCAAAAATGAGATGTTTTATGAAAATTTCTATCTTCAGCTATTTTTAAAGTTAAACAGCAAGTAGTTTGCTTAACTTTGATGGGCCAGTTCAGTTTAAAAATTGCTGAATGAAAATTTTCATACAATGTCCCATTTTTGATGGATGGTTAACATCAATGTTAGTTTGTACAACCCAGCCTTAGTATTTCCCCAGAACAAAGCTTTTTAACGAAAAAATTATATTACTTTCGAGTTTAAGCTTGTGGGTATAATCTAAACTAACTTGAGTCTAAAAATTGTGAGCACCATAGGATAACAAAGGTAACTTAAACTGATGACATAGTCATTCATCACTGATTAAGTAATTACAAAACAAAACCCCATTTAATCAACTAAATAAAGGTAATCTGACTAAACATAACCAATTATTTAATGCACTATATAAGTTGGACACAGAAGGTCAGCAATACAAGTTCTTCAACTCATAAGTAGAACCCAATAGTTGATGCAGACCATCAAAAAGTGATAGGTTGAAAGCTTTGACATGTACCAAGACATAAAAGATATCATTTACTTCAACTTACAATAAAGAGCAACTACAGACAAGTGGCATAGTAAAATACTTAATGAGTATGGAATTGTGATCTATCATCGCTGTAAAATGAATAACTCATAATATATGTTAAAAATTGAAAACCACATACTTTATAATACAGTAAAACCATGAAATGAATATTTGACTACTAATGCCATCTACAGAGTAAAAATTAGACAAAAGCACATAACAATATTTTAGACATTGATGAATTTTTTTTTTTTTGTTTCCTGTATAGTTTGGATCTCTGGACATTCAAGGTTATCATTCTACAGCAACTAGGGAATACAATCTCGTTTCCACAAGATCTCAAATTTAGAGATCTTGGCAATTTTTTCGATAATCAATCTCGACAACAGGCAATCTCGTTTCAGATCTTGACAATATGGATCGAGACTTTGTGACAGAAAGTGCACAAATTGTTCATGTTCTGTGTACATAACAGCCTACTTACCATTGCCCCACCTTCGTGGAAGCTGAACAAGCTAATTTCAAGAAATATTTTGTAATTCTGGATAGTAATAAATATATTAATATTTCGATACAATATACATAAGTATTACTAAACAGATAAGCAAATTTAGACTAAAAATTAACAAAATTATTACAGTATTTTATCTGGACATCGAGTCTAGACTTGTATTGTGTATAACTAGTATTGTGCATGTGTTTTCCCTTTTGAGGAATCAAAAGTTTTTTCATGAGTGAATCTTGTAATTAAATCTAAAGCCCATTTAGGTTGATCAGCTGGTACCATGTGACCAGCATTCCTTACCATTATCTCAACTAATTTACCACCTTGCTTAACATACCCAGCAATCTCACCATCAACTTTCCAGATATACCGTTTTGATGTCTTATAGTCCTCAGAGCCTGTGAAATTTAAGTTTCTCAGGTAGTTCAAAGTTAATGGATAAGCAACAATAATATCCAACTGTCCATTATAAATAACAATGTAGTAGTGGTCAAGTAACTCTGACATCCATGGTGCCACAGATTGCATAATATCCTGCATTAAATGTTTTTCTACTTCAGTGCCATTGTTAAATGGAAGGTTTCCTACATGCATGCCACAACGTACCGCACCCTTCTGTAGCATTGGTCCAAAGTCTTCATAACCAAAATAATCTTTAGTGTGTAAATAGTTGAAATACAGGTTAAACCCTGTTATATTGTAGAATAAACTTTTACCCTCTATTAAGTCACCATCTAGGAGAGTATCAAATGTTTGGAAAGCCTCAACCCACTTCTTTTGTTGAATGTAACTAATACCTTTGTCTTCATACTCTTTAAATAATTTAGCTTGATTCCAATCAATTAAGCCGATTTGATACAAATATTTATCATATAAAAGTTGATGCTCGGGATCACTAAATCCATTGCCGATAGCCACTCCTTTAAGATTTATTTTAATCTCAGCATTAGGATTTTTCTTGTGAATAGTATATGCTAAAGCAGGGACATATTTACCACCATAAGACTCTCCAGTAACAAAGAATTTGTTTTGTTGTAGCTCTGGGAAGAGTTTGAAAAATTGAATCACTGTAGAATATAATTCTTCACCAACTTGAGTTTGAGATGTACAGTAACCCTTGGGGTCTTTAGTAAAGCTAAATCCCGTGCCAACAGGATTGTCTATGTAGATCATATGATGGCTTAGTGCCCAGTTGTATTTCCTTCGTTCAAACTTGTTATTACGTACCCTGATAGGACCATTCTCAGTGAATAGCCCATACAGAGAACTCGCTCCAGGACCACCTTGCAGCCAAACTATAACTGGAGCAAACTTGTTGTTCGGTATCATAGCAGGGAAATACCAGAAAAATTGATTAGAATCATAGGTCTTGTTGACAGTGAAATAGCCGGCATAGCTTTTTATGCGTAATTTCTCTGTGAAAGGCACCTGCGCCAAACGCCTACCTTCAGTTATGTTACCACTCTCGATGTAGGGCGTGAGAAAAAGTGGCGTGCCAGGGTCTTCTCCATCAGGTTCGCCAAGATTTATCTTCGGATATTTGTGTAAAAAAGAATTTACAGAAAATATTGAATGTAGAGAAAGTAACAATAGAAATATATGCTTCATTATGTAGCTCCCTTATGAACAAATGATATAGATCCTTATTTATAACCAAAATAAATTTTGCAATGGAAAAAAAAGGCACCTCTAACCCCTGGACATATACTATTATCTGTGCTCTAACCTCTATTTATTGTTTTTCGCGTGGTGAAATTAGCAGTGTTGCCAGTGCTCCCTAGTCAAAAGTAACATAAGGTAAGGGTCCCCAAAAAGTACCTAACATTTTTTAGAGAAAAGTAACTTTCTAACAAAATTATGTTCTGCAATATTTTGAATATAAAAAACTTAGTCAAGTGCGAGTTGGCCTCGCGTGCCGATGGCACTAAATGTAGTTAATAGATTTTAAAAAGCTTAATCAATTATTCAGAAAATGTCTCAGAATTAAATCATATAAAAATATAAATTGCATTTTTTTAAGGAACTAATTAAGGATAATGGAAAATACACGCATAGAAACACAGTTCAAGCATTTACACTAAAAAATAATCAAAAAAGGTTAATTAGTAACGTTATAAACAAATACATAGTAACAAATCCGTAGCAAGTCAACGTGTATATTAGATATGACCTTCGTCTTGTCTACGTTTATCTTAAGATCCACTCGTCTGGAAGAACGGTTCTTCCAATTCCTGCAGCGAATCAGTCATTATTACATTGTATCTTTCAATCGAAGGTGGAAAATGCGCTTGCCGTATTCAGATATGCCGTGATTTTTCAGTGCTGCTGCTTAAAGTGCGCTGGTAAACAGTTTTGGGGCTATTACATCTCACTGTCATATTCCTCTGCACAACTGGCTAATCTTTGTCTGCTGGTCCTGTAGTCGTCCTAGTACTAGTAGTGGGAACATAATTTAATTCATGAAATGTTAATTAACTATAAAGCTAAAAAAATACTGTAATAGAATTTTTATATCTTATGTGATATAACTGTTATTAATTATTTTCCACTTTTCACGCTAAGCTGTACGGCTATCTATAATAAATTTTTGCCACTGAGAATAGCTTTATTTGAGATTAACATTGTCGATTTCAGCTTAACGCTTATAAAGTAAATGAATATGCGCGTTGGGTGCCCTTTTAAATGGTTCTAGTTCGTCCCGTGTCCAACAACGCGACCTTCGAGACTTGTGACGTAAGACAGTCAATTTTGTGTAGATTATAGTAAAAAGATCACAGCTTTGTAATTTTTTAAGATATTTAAGTATTTTTTTACTATATTTAATAGATTTTTATTATTTTTGAATGCCCATGATTATATTTTTATTTTTAAGTGACTCGAAACTTCCTTATTCAGTTAAGTGATGTTGTGACCAGTGTAGAAAAACTAACTTGTAAATCGATTATATTCTCATCTAAAAGAAACGTAAAAGTAACACTTTGAGTGGTGTAACTTGAAAGTAACATAAAGGGGTCAAAAGTTAAGAAAAATGTTACAAAAGTAATGCTCCGGCAACACTGGAAATTTGGCAGTCGACATTGACAGCAGCATAGCAACTAGATTTTTCAACACAACAGTAAGAGATAGCACGAAAGCAATTGCAATCGCAAAATCAAAAGGCCTCTCTACACTCGCGCATTTGCGTTTGCGCCTCGTACCCGGTTGTTGTTATTTCATTCGTTAGTTGGCATTCACAGCTCACCCTCCATTTTTTTTAATAATTATAATAAATAATATAATAATAACAAATATGGTTGGACAGCACCGAACAGCGCCGTTTAGTTCCAAACTAAGCTACTGCTATGGATACCAAACAACGGATACAAATACATATTATATATAAAAATGCCCAGTCTCAAGACAAACACTATAATAAAAAAATGTTTGTCATGTATGGGAATTGAACCCACGCCCCTCAATTCAGCAGTTGGGTCATTACCCACTGAGCTGACAATAATTTATCTCAATTTGTACAACTTAGCTTGCTTTTAGGTAGGTACCACTCCTATCAAAATGTTAACCACTTTAGCGTAATATTTTTCCTTGTGAATGTTTCGAATTGTTACCCAATAATAGTTGCCTCTTACCGGGATCTTTAAAATGGCAGCTGCACCCTGTACTAATGAGCCACTTGGTCTTATTGTCTCGACTTTGGTTTGTGCCCGACGGCACGGTGATAGGCTCACTATCTTTCACGATTGTAAAACGAAATACCGTCGTCGGTGAAACGTAAGTGTTACGGGCATACGTTCGTAACATCTCTGACCACCCCTTCTGAGATAAGTGTCGTGATGGATGGTAAATGATGGCTCTGACTTATAATATATGTGTCTTCAAAAGATTGTTGGAACAGAAAACTAATTGAAGAGTAAGATTTGCGACGTGAAGAGTTTGCAGAGAGCTTCTTGGAATAGACCCCCTGTTTACTGTCAGCTATTAATCATTCTGTGCTATGACTTTGGTTGGTTCTTGTGCGAATTTCTTTATCACTGATTTCAACGGACAAAAAACACAGGTTTATGAAGAAATTTAATAAATAATGCTAATTAATTAATTGTAGTATATACCATAGACAGAGAACTGGACACCGTAAATGGGTAGGAAATCCTAGCTTGATGTGAACAAAACTAAGGTCGCCAAAGAATGTCAGAGACGAATCGAAAATGAGGTCTCTTGTCCCTTTCTAACTTGTTTTAATAAACCATAAACAGAGAACTGCGCATTTCATAGCCAGATGTAAAAAAAATTGTCGCAAAAGTCTGACAGAGATGAAGCGAAACTGTGGTGTCTTATCTTTAAAAACTAAACCACAAGTTAACTAAAAGTTGTCTCTTTCTGAAGTGTGATCAATTTTGTGAGGCTATTGAGCAGTCCATAAGCGGACGTTGATAGTAAGAGAAATGAGACTAACTACAGATTTGCTTTGTCTCTTTCTAAAGGGTTTGTCCATAGGACACATTACAGAACTCAATGTACATACCAACTGCAACTTTGATACGAATCGTACGTGTGATCTTCAGCATGCATTTTTGTAAAGTGTTTGTCAATAACTAATAAAATATTAAATTATTCTATATGATGTTCAAGAATTGTTAAAATCTCTTGTTTTGCCTTTCATATTACCCATTAGATTATATTTATAGCTTACGTGAAGGATGATGGCTCATAACCAATACCTTAATAATAATTTACAAAAATATACCTGTCTGTCATTTTTGTTTTGTTCACTTAGGCCGGGTTGCGCCAAACGTTCCAGTCGCAAAAAATTGGAGATTGTATAAAAGTTTCTATCGTTAGCTCTTTTTAAAATTAACCAGCAGCTAATGGTTTGCTGAATTTTGACAGGCCTGTTAAGTTTAAAAATAGCCGATAGCAAATTTTCATACAATCTTTCATTTTTGACGGCTGGTTAACGTCAGATTTAGTTAGTGCAACCCAGTCTTATTATTTTATTAATAGTTGAAGGCACTTGGAGCATAATCTATATAATTTGTGACTTGGAGGTGAATTATGGATACAAGACTTATTTCGAATTTCCAAATATTTTATTTGATGCTCGTTGGTACTGTTACATTGGATAATGCACTGCATTTCCCATATGTTTATCCCAGGTTGCAATTAAACGCAAAGACTCATGGAGAAGCCGGTGATCCTTTATTTCTTACTCCATTCTTAAAAAATGGTTCTATACAATTAGCACAAAACTTATCATTCGTACCTTTAAGTAATCAACTAGGATTTGTAAGTCACTCCGGGTTTTTTACCATTGATGAAACTTTTAATTCAAATCTCTATTTTTGGTACTTTTCTTCTGTTACAAAGGCTAAAGAAGCCCCTGTTATACTTTGGCTTCAAGGAGGCCCAGGAGGCACTTCTCTCTACGGACTTTTTGCTGAAATAGGACCTATGACTGCCACTAAAAAAGGATTTTCAACAAGAAAATATCATTGGGCAGTTAATTACCACCTTATCTTTGTTGACAACCCTGTAGGTACTGGCTTTAGTTTTACAAACACCGATGAAGGGTATTGTAAGGACCAGAATTGTATATCGAAGGGCTTATATAATTTTTTACAACAATTTTTTACTTTGTTTCCAACACTCATAAAAAATGAGTTTTTTATAGCTGGTGAATCATATGCTGGAAAATATATACCATATTTGGCTTTGAAAATTCACTCAGAAAATTTGATATTTGGCAAAAATAAAATAAACTTAAAGGGCTTAGCAATAGGTAATGGATATTGCGACCCTGTCAATCAAATGGATTACGGACGATATCTATATCAACATGGTATGTTGGATGATAACCAACTACAAGTTTTTGAAACAATGCAAATAAAAATTGTGAAAGAAATTAAGCAACGAAATTGGTTGGCGGCAGATCTACTTGTAGATAAATTGCTAGGGAATGGACTGAATGGAACTTCATATTACCAAATGTATACAGGGTTTAAAAGTTATTACAATATATTAAAATCTGATTCTGTAGATACAACTGTGTTAGTCCAGCTATTAGATAATGATAATGTCAGAAAAAACATACATGTTGGAGGATTACCCTTTAATTCCGGCAATATAGTTCAACTACACTTGTTTTACGATATTTTAAAATCAGCTGCACCTCAAGTTTCCGAGGTTTTGTTACATTATCACACCATGTTTTACAACGGACAGCTTGATATTGTTGTAGCTTATCCTTTGACAGAGAAGTTTCTTCATAATCTGAATTTCAGCTCTGCCAATGACTATAAAAATGCTCCAAGGTATAAATGGAGAGTTGGTAATGAAATAGCTGGATACTTTAAAAGAGCTGGAAATTTAACTGAGGTGCTTGTACGTGATGCTGGGCACATGGTCCCTCAGGATCAACCAAAATGGGCCTTTGATATGATTACAAGATTCATAAAAAATAATTTTACTGAAATTTAATGAAAATTTGAAATGAATTGCCTTAATTCTTCGTTAACTTAATTTGTAGGGCTGCCAGAAAGAAAGACTAATGATATCACTGGGATCCCTAGACAGTGGACAAAAAGAAATCTAAATAAAAATATGTACATAAAAGTAGCTGATCCATAATTTTGGATAAGAATCAATATACAATTACTCATGTTTTGTCAATTTGTATCTAAGGGGTATAAACATTGGTATTGTACCAACCCCCTACATGTATATATTAATTCTATTTTATTTAGTACAGTATTTATATAGCCATACAAGTGTCTGTTAAATGTGAGCACTGATGAATTGGAATTATTTTAATCCTGCTTTTTTCCAATTTTTAATGGTGCCAGAAGGCCTAAAGAACAAATCTTATGGTTAGCCCTTCTGTTCTTGTTGTCATTTCAAGAGTTATTGTATTAATACCTTATTTATTCATGTCACCTCCTTTTTTTTTATGGATCCAGGGTTGACATGTTGATATTACGCTAATTCGCTCTAGAAAGAGAAGTATAGACTGGTGCCTGACTGTACCCAACTCCACTGTGCTTCATAAAAATGTGTAGTCAAAAGAAACAAACTGTTTTGTACCGCTGGGTCTCCTGCTTGTGTTTCGCTGAAACATTGTTTCGAGTTTTTGATGTTAAAACTTTTTTTTGTTGATGGAAACAATGTTTTTGCTTTTCCCACTCTTTGTTGATGGAAACAATGTTTTTGCTTTCCACACTCGACGGAAAATATCTAGACAATTACCCCCGTGGGGGTAGGAGACCCGGCTTCATCTTTGCCTAGTTTGTTGTTTACTCACACATGCTTAGTGACAGTTTTGCTCTTTACTTACTTGTACACATTTTAGAAGCACTATACTGCCTACTTAGCCGATTCATGACTTACAAGGCATAATGTCAAGCTAAATTTTGATCAGAGACACGAGAGGCGAGTTAAAAATAAAATGTATTAAAAATATCATATAAATCAGCGTGTAGGGCCTGTGACAAGTACGGCTCCTAGCGAAAATCGGGTCTGGAGAGGTTATGAATTGGTTAATTTGCATATAAATAGTTTTACTACAGTCAACTGATGTTTAGTTGAGTGCACAACATCCAACCACAGCCAAAACATTTATCTCATTTGTACAGCGGCCATCAAAGGCAGGCAGCAGAGCAATCGTGAAGTGCGTTGTGCACTCTGAACTGGCCTATGTTTTCACATATGACCATTCAGGAGCTGTCCAGCCAGTAAGTCTGAATTTTTGGTTTGGTCTGGTTTGGTCTGAATCAAAGGTGATGTCTCACTATACAAATGTTTAGGCTGTGAATTATAGCACACTATACAAATAGCCAGTCTATGTTGTAAAGTTAGCATTGATGGATGGAAATGGTTCAGGACTGGATGTTGTGTTGTGGCTTGTGTTCAACTATGATTATTTTTTTATGATAACATGGTTAGGCTGAGATTATGATGGTTAAAGTTCGATAATATAAAGAAATCTTTACTTTGATCTCACTTTTGAATAAAACAAGTAAAAAAATAGATTATGTTTATTTCATAGCATAAATAATAATAATAAAAAAAGTCCATTTATTTTTTTTAGTTTCAACAGATCATTAAGATTAAATACTTGGAAATAATTTTATGCTATTTTATTTTCATTACTCATGCAATATTGTTAGTGAAATTTAAATCTGTGATCTCCATTTATTATAAGGTTTTTTAACAATTTTTATTATATTTACATTTAATATAACAATTATTTAAGACCAGCTATGTAGTTATGAAAAATAAAAAAATAAATCTTTAAAATACAATGATTTTCATTTAAGACAACTGTAATTGTATGACGCGCTTTTCTTACATATATTTACAATACCAGACTTTGGAAGTTATTTTAGTCTAGTTCTCTTTAGTTTTTAAACTAGTCCAATTAAAGTGATATTTTTTTGTGTTCTATATTAAGACAAAAATAATCAGTAGGTATGTAGATATTGTATGTTTTCTAAAAACTAATTCTGCAAAGAAATGTAGAAAAAACTGTGTAATTAAAAGGTTACAATTCTCTTAACATCATTCCTTAGACACACACTCAGTATGTAAAACCACACTAACACTCACCAATACAATTTATATAATATTTTTTATAGAATTAAATTTACCAGAACCCAAAAGTGTTTATAATATTTCTGGATTCCGTTCTGAAAACCGGATTCTGCCCTTTATATGTTGGTTACATTTATCTACCCATATAAAAATCATACAATTTCTTTCTTTAATAAAAAAAAATAAAAACTTGTTTTAAACCCCTGAATAGTGGTTGATTTCATTACTAAAGGCAAAGGAAAGTCTTCATTTCTGATAAAAAAAAACCTACAAAGAATTGATGCATTTATATGTATTTGCCAATTTAAACTAAACTTAAACATTCCATCTCACTCTGAAACTGTTCCTTTGCTTTGTGATAACACGGTTTGAACTAGATAATTAAACGAACGGGAAAATCCCGATTATTAAGAGAATACGATTCGCGGCGCCTCGCAGCGTGCTTCATACAAACGAATTTCCCACTTATTTTTGACATTTACTGATCAAATACTGTGAAATTTTGTAGACATGATCTCAAGCTGAATATATATGTCTGTGGTTTTCTTAAATCCTAAAAAATGTTTCTATAAGTTGTAATCTAATTTGACACCATTTGTATGAAAAACTACAATCTTGTATATCTTTTAAACTATACAATTAAAAAGAATCTGTCACGCTGCAGACTTACATATTTATTCCTAGAACACTTGTTTAAAATTGTATAGTATTTGAATGCTAAGTATCAAAAATAATTGGAAAATTCGTTTGTATGAGCACGCTGCGAGGCGACGCGAATCGTATCCTCTTAAGCTAATAGCGCAGTCAGGGCGTCGAGAAACTGTGCTCTCTGAGCAGTAGGTAATGAGATAACCGAAGAGTCCACATAATCTAAAGACACCGACGCGCCACTTCTAGTCGCTGCCTGTTCGAATGCTGCGCCGAAGAGGCTGCAAAAAGATATAGGCATAGTTGAGGATGTGTCGCTAAATTATAATCTATATCTTGTAATTTGGTCCTATATTCATTACATAAAATCAAGTTTCCCTTTTTGACACTGGTACTGAACAGTAATTACCTTTCTGCTGAACTAAGGGACAAGACAAACATTTATGTGATCAACATTTTTGTTCTAGGCGTTTTCCAAAGTAAAAATGCAAAAAAAAAATTAGTATCCGCTGTCTTTTATCTATATTACAAGCCTGGCTTAGTTTGGGATCAGGTAATGCTGTGTGAGCTGTCTAGAAATATTTTTGTATTTCCAATAATTATTATTGTACGAGGTTACGTTAGGAAAAGTATTCTTAATTTACTTGACACTTTATGCCTAAATTTAGTGTCACATTAAATAATATGTATAATAATTATATACGATTATGAAAACTAACTTTCTAGGCTCGTGGTGGTATTTTGGCGGCACCCCTAGCAGCAGGCAGGTATCTGCGTCACGGGGAGCGCTCGCCACCAGCGGCCGACCGCCCCCTGCACCCCCTGCCGCCGCCGCCGCCCACCGCGCTGCGACCCCTAGCCACAAGGGGCCTCGGACTAAATTTGCTTCCGGGGTACCCTGTTAATATAATATTGTGTCATAATATGCGTACTCCGCTTTTGATTTAATTGATTTCATTGTATAAAAAAACGTGTTTAATCTTTTGTGAAAATTTTTGCTACAAAGTGAGAATTAGATTTTGAAAAATTGTATACGATGAAACTTTTGTAAATTGTCGTGTGCGCGACACTTTTAAGTTTTTGAATAAGTAGGTACAACTATTTAACAGTCAGTCATAATAAAAATACGTGGAGATTTTTTGTTATTTTTTGCACTTCGACGCTACCTGCAGGTAGTCCTCAAACTAAAGAAGTTAGTTTTAGCATCAACGGAAAACTTTCTCGACGATCGAAAGTATTAGTAACTCGTCTCTACAGGTCTTTTTATTTCTAGTCGTTTTTTCCTTACCGACATACCTAAACGGAACGGACTTTATCCACCTGATGTCAATAATCCAACTATAGAGATGAGTCAAGTTTTTTATAGCTAAGTCTTATAGATTTATGGATTTTAACTTGGCTGGATAATGACATTCAATGCATTGTAACTGCACACAAAACACGCCTACTGTATACAAAGTGAACTACATGTATCTGAGTAATAATGCAGCTGAAAAGACTCACCTCTTGGACTATGAAGTAACTGAATGGTCCAGCGAGGTGCAACTTCCTGGCCTGCAGCGTGGAGTTGACGAGTCGTGCCACGGCCTCCAGCGCCCTCTGTGCGGCAATGCAGCCTCGCTCGCGCCACTCGTTCTGTCCGCTCTCTGTACTAAGCGCTGATAAAGCTTGTTGGAAACCTTCTGACTTCGGTAGTGTTTCCTGTTTATAGGACACTCATATTAACGCCATGAAAAGTTCGAATAACATTCGAAAAAAGAATACGAGAAGGACATAGATGCTGAATTGCCGATAGAAATTAATAAAAACAAAACACTCACAGATCATTAAGGCGACAGTAATTTTATATATACGATTTTCTTGGCATGGCCTGATATAAAGCACGCTTTTTAGGGTTTCGTACCCTAAAGGTAATAAGCAGGCGGAATCCTATTACTAGGATTTCGCTGTCCTTCCGTCCGTCCGTCCTTCTGTCACCAGGCCGTATCTCATAAACCGTTATAGTAGACAGTTGTAATTTTTACAGGAGATGTATTTCTGCTGCCGCTATAACAACAAATACTAAAAAACAAAATTAAATAAATATAAGGAGGCTCCCATACAACAAACGTGAATTTTTGGCTTGATTTTGCTCGATATTGATAGCGGCAACTGAAGACTTAAAATGTTCACAGAATATTTAGTTATATAGTCACTTTAAAAATAAATAATTAAATTAAAATAAAACAAATATTTAAAGGGGGGTTCTCATTCAACAAACGTGATTTTTTTGCCGTTTTTATAGATAATGGTACGGACCCCTTGTGCGCGATTTCGACGCGTACTTGGCCGATTTTTTTTGAAATATTGAAGTGGCCAGTGTTGATCGACCTCGCCGCAGCGCTGCCACAGACGCCGCGGGCGATGGATTAAAAATAAATAAAGGTAGGAACGCGGGAACTCATAAGTTTTTCATCTTATTTTTTTATGTTCAATTTAATTTTGTAATTTGATTTTCTTTTGATAATTGCCAAAATATGAATAATTTAAAATAAAATAATCTTAGACATTTTTAATTTTTACCATTTTTACTTTTATTGACTGCTCTACTCTACTTTTCCGGCATTCTTACGTTAGCGGCCTCGTCAGTAAGCCAAAATTTTCGCCAAGGTTTTCTCAAAGGACTACAATATGGAGTCTATCGCCGTACCGGGCACACATCGAGACAATTTTACTACACACAAATTGTAATTTATTGCCTCTACCGAGAATCAAACCTTTATCTTAGCAGTCCAATGTACTACCACTAGCGCCATTCGGTCAAATAGACGACCATGTTTGAGTTCACAAACTGCCAGAAGAAACTATAATCAGTCAGATTTAAGTTCACACAAAATTAGATATATGAGTAACAGTAACAAATACACAGGTAGACAAGGTAAAGGTGGTAAAAAGGTATCCGTAAGTGGCTGGATAAGCGGCGGAGGATCTAGTGTGGTGGCGTTAATTGGGAAAGGCCAACAGTACCTGTAGCAATCTACAGGCTGATTTATGACAGATATCAATGGATTTGAATCACATAATCATATTCTATCATCATTACTCTGTAAAGCCCCGCCGCTAGCCCGACTGGGTCAGCGCCGCGGACTATGGGCTAAACCTCCTTCTACAAGAAAAGGTCTGTGCCTCTAGAGTGTGGCCTATAATGACAGGCTGAGGAATTGCTTACGATATCATACTTACATGCTCAACGAGGGCCATGACAGCATAAACAAGGTCCAATGCAGCGAGGGTGTGTGAATGCGGTCGCTGTAGCAGAAAAGCGGCCGAAGTGGGTATTGGTAGTTTGTGCTTAGGCGCAGCTTCTTCGAGCGCCGTCAGCAGACAACGCCGGAGTTCAACGTCCATGGAACGATAAGTTTGCCGCGCCTGCTGGAGAGGAAATCTGAAAACAACTTGCTGGTGTAGACACAATTACACTGGCGGGAAAGGAGAAGTTTACTGAGGAATTAATTAATCGTACTACTTTCACCCGTAGTGTGAGAATTATTGCAGATATCTGAACACCATCAATCAATCGTCAAGTGTTAGCACATTGTTCAATTATTTTATAATTTTATGGCTGCCGGTGCTGAAATATATTACAAATGGGGTATTTCAAAATATTTTGTATTATTATTTTATATCTAAACAAAATGAACCGGCCAAGTGCGTGTAGGGTTCCGTAATTGCCCTCCACAATATCCGGTCTTAGAAGAGGGCTTCTTCTTTTTACGGTTTAGCGACTAAAAACGTCTATAAAAAGAGTCCATTTTCACAGCGACCAACTTCATTTAAGTAATTTTCAATGGAATTTGTGAAAAAAATCTGTTTTATTTCGCCAAGTACATTTTATAAGTAAGTAGTGCCGTAAAATATTATGTATGAAAATTGCCATGGAGATAGTTGGAGTCCTGGGAAAGGCAAAGACTACTTAAAAGCGTAGAGAGAGAGATTTTTTTATAGCCATCAGTAAACTCCAATCGTGTGTCGGAGGTGACACACACACTTTTGTTTATAATTGAGAAGTTGCCGTTGAAAGCCTACACCGATATAAAAAACACCGAAACCGCGGGCAAAATTTAGTATAATCAATGAGAATCCCACGCCGATAACCAAATTTAGGGCGGGCGCAGCCGCACTAATACAAATAAAAAAATAACAAATATTTCTAGACTTAGAAACAAGGTGGTACAAGGGGAAAACTAATCGCCTACTGTAACACATATTAAAACAATAGTATAAGTAGGTACTTACAACTGTTCTGTGGTACTTACCATTACATCAAACTAATCCAGAGCAGCATAAAAATACTTAAATGTATATTACAGATACAATTAATACAATTTCAACAAAAAAAAATCCACCTTCAAAAACTAAAAATAATGAGAGAACGTGTTTTTTTTTTCATGTTAAATCGAATGCCAAACATTTAAGTACAAATAGGTAAAACTTATCTATTGGCATCTAAAGGCAAAGCCAAAAAATCACGAAATTCATTTTTTTTTACACTTTAGTCGTTTTTTTTTTTTGTTATTTTTTAACTTTAAGTTTCCACAAAAATCATCTAACGGACGGACATGATGAAAGTTAACGATAAAGGGTTTTGTTAAAATCATGAAACTACAAAGGATTTGCAAAAACGAAACTGAAACCCTAAAAACCATCAAACGGACGAGACATGACAAAACTTAAACGCGGTTCGAACCAAAAATTGACAAACTAACGGACATCCTTATAAGAATTCCTTTTTTCCTTTTGAGGTACGGCACCCTATAAATAAAAAACAAACATGCCGACGAATAGATTATCTCCTCCCTATTTTGAAGTCGGTTAAAAAGGCTTGTGTTAACCAAATAAAGCCAAAATTTACGTACAAAAAGTATTTTCCGTTCCCAGAAATAATACATGTTCACCAAAATTTAGATCTTATTATATTATAATGTTAAGCAAGAGGGATGTGGATAGAGGGATGTGGATAGATGGATGTTTGTTACTCAATCTCGCTTCTACCACTGGACGGATACGTAATTCAAGATTAGGTGGCTTGCTAGCGGCTAGCGGGTCGCCAGGCAACTGTTTCAAAGTAACAAACGTACCAATATGAGAAAACACAACTCTTCAACGTTTCATCTCGCCCCACGACCCGCTAGGTGCTACGCGCTAAGCAATAAGCCACCCGCAGCATGGACGCAGCCTTAGGTTTTGTAAGTCAGTAAAAAGAATTATACTTCTTGTAAAACATATGTATAAATTTCATTGGTATTTCATGTTGATAAAATTAATTAGCGTTTTTGAAGCAGATCTGTTTACCTCTTATGGATTACGGATACGATGGTAACAGTAGATACGTCCAAAAACGGCGACTTTTTGATGGTGCCCCCAATCCTTATTTAAAAATTAAGCTCTTACAAATACGAAAGTATGTGTTTTATACTCAACTCTGCAACTATTGTACATATTTGTAGAAAATTATTGTATAGTGGTTTCGGTGTCTGCCTCGCGTTTAAGGGGCGGACGTTCAAACCCCGGCGAGTGCAATGAGTCTTTTTCTAAAATTGTGAAGCACAATGTACATGTATGGCTATGACTCAAAATCTCTCTCACTCAAGATCAAGATAGGCTGGTGCCCCAAAATAGGGACTTATGAAGGCTGTGGATCAACAGATAGAAATGAAATTCGTATCTCTTTTCCACTATACGGTAAAAAAGAATTAGTTGAGCCAAGAGAATATCGTTTCATATATGCACCAACGAATATTTACTTCATCTAAGATATTATTTCTCTTAAATATTTAAAATAATATGAAGTTAACACAAGATCAAATTTCTTTGAACCAGTAAATAAAACTCTGTCAGTTTGAAACAATATTTAATTCATTGAAGAAAAATATGCTTCTTTATTTGAAACACTTAGTTTTCTTGGGCTACGCCAACTTCGTGCGTTATTGTACGGAAGAAATGTCTAGTTCACACAAGAGAATAGTGCTCTTAACTTGACTACATCAGCTCTTAAATTAATAACATTATATTTTAGTTTAAAACAAAAAATGTTTCGGTCCAAAATGACATAGTTATCCGTTAAGATTAAATAAAGTTTTTTAAAAAGCCTTACGCCTCTTTTCTGGAGGCTTGGGCCATATAGAGTCAGTCTACCGCACTGACTTAGTGTGTGTCTTAGCGGACGTTTGTCGAGCTAGTGCCCTCTACTGCAGAAGCACAGGCCTCTTTTCTGGAGGCTTGGGCCATATAGTCAGTCTACCGCACTGCCTTTATTTGGACATTGTCGAGCTTAGTAGCTATTCTCGCCTTTAGCTGATTATACAGCGTTCTGTTTAATTATAATTGTTATGACTATTTAACAATCCTTCTAAAACATGGAAGAAAAAGCGATCACCCATCCAAGTACTGACCACGGTCGACGTTGCTTAACTTCGCTTATCGTTTCAGATAGACGAATGCGACTGGGCCACAAGCTTTTCAATTCTCAGAAAATAATAAACTGTAGGTTTCTTGCATAAACTGATACTAATTTGACGCACAAAACCCTACAATAAACAATTATTTAAAATTAAAAGCCAACACGAAATCCTATGAAGGTCAGTGATGAGATTCATCAATTTTAAAAATGCAGGTATTTACTTAAACGAAAAGAAAATTCGTTCAAAGCGATACTAGCTGATTATGGTATTTTATTTGTTTCGACTAAAACAAGAGTTTCAGCTTAAAATATCAGATTTTGAGTCAAGAATCTAACAAATTCTGTTAAAATTATTATTTTCTCTAATTCAAAACAGTATTATCTTAACTGAACATTTCACTGGCTTTGATTTAAGATACAATTATTTTCATCGAAAGATATAGTTTTTAATAAGTGACGTCACAGATTTAAGAAAACCATGATTTTGGCGCAAAATAAATTATATCAAAGCAAAATTATTTTTTGTTTCAAACGAAGAAAAATAAAATGTTGTATATAAAAATGTATTTATTTTATACAAGAACATTAACTGTCTTAGGGTAATTAATTTAAGTTTGGTTGATCTAAAACGTACATTTATTTGGTTAAAAAAAAATTTCTTCATACGAAAAGAAGTTTATCAATTTCGATTGATAAAATGATTTTTTTTCTGGGAAATAATATTGCCTTCTGTGAACAAAATATGTCCAAAATAGTTGGATTTCTTGACTGAATGCAAATTATTTTGGTGGAATAGAACTTGGAAACTCTTTTTTTTCCGTGAGCACTTGTAAGCATTATTCTCATAAGGCAAGCGACCATTGTGTAATATTAAAACATGTATTAAGATTTCTTACCCCATGTCAGCCAAGAGTTGCCTCAACCGGCCCGTCCCGGCCAGTGTGTGCAGTTTGAGGTGCGGCCCTACTGTAGGTGCATGCTTCAGGGCACTCTCGAGCGACCACACGCGGTAAAGCGGCAGACAGGCGTCTTTTTCAAGGACTACTTTTGCTGCCTAAAAAAAATTTCGAGAGCTTTTTGAATAGTTTTTATAATATATGACCAAATACTTACTTAACAGCATTTTAGCATTAGCATGGATAGGCAGGTCTATCTGTATCACTTGCAATTCAATGCAAGTGTATGGGGCCTTCCACAAATTACGTTACATACATTGCCGTGATATTGGAACCCTATGCCCTACATTTTTTATAATTCGATCAAAGGGGCAAGGGTTCACTAGACTAATTACCTATACTAAGACAGACGGAATCTTCTAGTATTTTAGATTTTTTTTACAGAACTCAGGCACAGCATAAATACAAGCACTTCAAGCAGTACCCATGGTCACTGTTCGTTGCCCTCTAGTGTCGACCTCACCTCCCTCCCTATTACGCGTACACAATCGTCATTTCCATTTATAGTGTTAGTAGTTACAAATAATGCGGACTTTAAGTGAAGCTAATTTTCAACTACAAGAACACAGAATACTTACATGATGCGTGTCATCAGTCTGTCTCTGTCCGCCAGCCACATGTCGCTGCAACTGATCGGCATCGAGCAAGCATTGCGCGGGTGCGCGAGCGTGCAGTGCCTCGTGAGATGCTAGCGCTACACTCGCTGCCCACAGCGTGCCCACGCACACCCGCGACAGTCGCCACGCTAGATCCAGAGCAACACAGGCACTCTGTAAGGGTACAGAATAAATAACAGTACCTACTAGCAAACAAGTGTTATTAAAGTCCTAGCAAGCAATGGTCATTTTAAATGAGGACAAACAGCAAACAACTAATAATGTTTTCTTAATCGGACACAAAATAGATCACATACAGGTTTTCCAAAGTAAGAGAACTGTGTGTAGTTGAACATAAGAGTGTGTCGCCGCTCTTCCCATGCCCTTCTCTCGCGTCGGCGCTCTACCATAGCCTCCAGGGCTTCTCTGCCACTCTCACCATCTTCAGGATTCTAGAAATTTATTTGAAATCAAATAGGCTTTTAATATTATTTGATTCATTCAATTTTTAAATTATTACTACTTACTTCATCATCTTCATCATCCCTGAATATGTCATCAAAGTTAGGAATGTCTTCATCACTGTCTTTGTACACTAATCTCACCTTTAATAATATAAAAACAAATCAAAAGTGAGTGAACCAGTTGACCATCAACATAAATATTTTGTCAAGGAGGATAATTGTCTTGAGTCTGGGTGTTTTCTTTATATAGTTTGTATACAAGATCAATGTAGGTAATCAATTTTTTTTTTATTAAACTTAAACCAGGGCCTTTTAATATAGAAGATTGATGTACTAGGACTTTATAAGTCACTAGTAATTGTTTATATTATGTATAGATTTATAAAAATGATTAATACATCTGTTGTTTGGTATACATAGTACAAACCTTGTTTAGACAGTGCTGTGTGAGATTCCCAGGAATATTTATTATCATGTAACCCTTAATTAGGCGCATTTAGAAAATCCTAAAATTAGTTGCATGGGGTGGCCCCAAACAAAAAAAAAAATTGTTATAATAAGAAATAAATAGACCAAACCAGGGTTGAAATCTCACTTCACATCCCAAGTGGCGGTTGTTCAAACCCCGGGGCTGATGTGTACCAATGAGTCTTAATTTCTCAAGTACACTGATTTATTTAATCACACTACTGGCTATTCGGACATAGGAAACCTACATACATCAACAAAAAAGAAGAGGTATGTAAAGTCCACAATCCGAATTGGGCCCGAGTTTAGACTATGGACCAATTCACCCTACCTTAAGAGAGAAGAGGCTTTTGATTTATTATATAATATCACATTTCTAACTTGTCTTTGGATTCCAGATTCTTAACATATGTATATGAAACTACCTTTAGTTGAATTAAGAACCCTTTAAAAATATAGATAGAAACCTGCAGACAATGAATATTTTATGCAAACCTAATAGTGAAGTAGTGGAAAAAAGCATAAAAAGTAAACTCAGATCAGCCAGAGACCTCATGCCTAGGGTTGCCATACGTCCCGTATATATGGGACTGTCACCATTTTTGAGAACCTTGTCCCGTATTGCTATTGCGTCCCGTTTTTTGTTAATATACATGTATGTGGCAATACCACTGTCGCAAATCGTCAATTTAATGATTTTTAACTAGTTTGGGATTCAGGACTTCATAATTATCTTATGTATCAATATTTTATTTTACCAGGAGCCATCTATATCATGGAGGACTTCCCCAAAGAGGTACTAGAGGCAAGAAAATAACTAAAAACAAAACTAAAAGAAAGGAAAAAGGGCAAAACCGCTTATATAAAATACGACAAACTTGTGGTTAAGGAGGCAAAATAAAATAGAGAAAAAAGAAAAAGAGCATCTACGGAATCTCCGAATTCGTTAGTAACCTCAGCAACACAGAAAAGAATTGAAGGAGATGAAAACAAAGCAAAGAAACTTAATAGGGCCAACATAAGAGACTACTTGCCTAATAAAAACCGAGACGGCTCGACTCAGAATTAAAAAAAAATTATTAAAGACACCAGGTACCGGAAAAAAGAAATAAACACAACTAAACATATCAAAACATTGAGAAACCCTTCAAACAGGCTAGTCACCACGAAGGGTACGAATGATTTCCACCCTCTAACCCTCAACCCGGCAAACAAGACTACAAAACCAAAGAAATCAGAATACTTATACATAACGACAATAAATACACTAAAAGAAAACACCTACAAGAAAACATGGAGGAGATACTCGGTATCTCGGAAAGAATAGCTAACTTGAACCTAAGAATCCCTTCAGACGGAAAGCAATGGAGCATTATCCAAATATACTCACCTACTGAACAATCAAGCAAGGAAGACATTGACAAATTCTACAAAAACCTTAACAAAACCATCCAAAATCACGCCCACAAAAACTATATTATAATGGGAGACTCTACCGCCCAAATAGGAAGAAACAACAGAAATAAGAGCAATAGTATTGGTTCATATACCCTGGGATCCAAAAATAGAAACGGTGAGAAGTTAATGAACTTATGCTTTGAACACAACCTTACAATTCTAAACAGTATATACAAAAAACGACCAAATAGGTTATGGACCTGGGTCTCACCAGATGGCAAATATAAGAACCAAATTGATTATATACTGACAAACACACGAAAAGCCTTTGATGACTGTGACACTATAGGGAACCTTAACTTCAACACAAATCATAGAATGTTACGAACCAAGCTGAGGTTAACACAACATAAAAAATCAAGAAGACACATAAAAACAAATTTAAAACTTGCATCTGAGGCCAATTTCCTTAACAAGGAGGAGAGAAATGGGATTTAGCGGATTACCAAAAAAATACTCTCAATTTAAACATACTAGGAAAATATGATTATTTACACAATATGTTGAAAGGCAAAGAAAAAGACCGAACACAAACATTAATAAAAGAATCACAAAGACTATCAGACGAAACAATTAAATTATTAAGAGAGAGAAATAGCAAACTCAAGATTCCTAACAAAACAAAACAAGTCCGACGGCATATCTTAGACTTAACTAACAAACAAATAAACATAAGGATTAGGAAAGATAGACAACAACACAGGATGAAATCATTGGAACAGGCAATAGCCAAAACTGGAGGAGTAAAAAAAGCAATGAAAATATTAACAGAAAAAAAGAATGGATCCCAAAACTAAAAGATAAGAAAGGAGCAACAAAAACGAGAAGACCTGACATAATAGCAACCGCAACACAATTCTACAAAGAACTATATTCCAAAAAATTAACACCAAGCACCATAAGCATTGAAGATCAGACAGAAGTACCACCTATCTTAGAAATTGAAGTTCTACAAGCAATAAATTCACAAAAGAGAGATAAGGCACCAGGACCTGATGATATTACTAAAGATCTACTGTTAGATATAAAACAAAAGATTACACTAGCACTGACACTAATCTACAACGAAATCCTTAAAACAGAAACAATCCCTTATCAATGGACTAACACTAACATAATTTTATTACATAAAAAACGAAACAAAAATGATATAGGGAATTATAGACCAATTAATATGATGTCAAATATCTACAAGATTTTTGCAAAAATAATCCTTAGCCGAATAACAATCAAGCAAGGAAGACATTGACAAATTCTACAAAAACCTTAACAAAACCATCCAAAATCACGCCCACAAAAACTATATTATAATGGGAGACTCTACCGCCCAAATAGGAAGAAACAACAGAAATAAGAGCAATAGTATTGGTTCATATACCCTGGGATCCAAAAATAGAAACGGTGAGAAGTTAATGAACTTATGCTTTGAACACAACCTTACAATTCTAAACAGTATATACAAAAAACGACCAAATAGGTTATGGACCTGGGTCTCACCAGATGGCAAATATAAGAACCAAATTGATTATATACTGACAAACACACGAAAAGCCTTTGATGACTGTGACACTATAGGGAACCTTAACTTCAACACAAATCATAGAATGTTACGAACCAAGCTGAGGTTAACACAACATAAAAAATCAAGAAGACACATAAAAACAAATTTAAAACTTGCATCTGAGGCCAATTTCCTTAACAAGGAGGAGAGAAATGGGATTTAGCGGATTACCAAAAAAATACTCTCAATTTAAACATACTAGGAAAATATGATTATTTACACAATATGTTGAAAGGCAAAGAAAAAGACCGAACACAAACATTAATAAAAGAATCACAAAGACTATCAGACGAAACAATTAAATTATTAAGAGAGAGAAATAGCAAACTCAAGATTCCTAACAAAACAAAACAAGTCCGACGGCATATCTTAGACTTAACTAACAAACAAATAAACATAAGGATTAGGAAAGATAGACAACAACACAGGATGAAATCATTGGAACAGGCAATAGCCAAAACTGGAGGAGTAAAAAAAGCAATGAAAATATTAACAGAAAAAAAGAATGGATCCCAAAACTAAAAGATAAGAAAGGAGCAACAAAAACGAGAAGACCTGACATAATAGCAACCGCAACACAATTCTACAAAGAACTATATTCCAAAAAATTAACACCAAGCACCATAAGCATTGAAGATCAGACAGAAGTACCACCTATCTTAGAAATTGAAGTTCTACAAGCAATAAATTCACAAAAGAGAGATAAGGCACCAGGACCTGATGATATTACTAAAGATCTACTGTTAGATATAAAACAAAAGATTACACTAGCACTGACACTAATCTACAACGAAATCCTTAAAACAGAAACAATCCCTTATCAATGGACTAACACTAACATAATTTTATTACATAAAAAACGAAACAAAAATGATATAGGGAATTATAGACCAATTAATATGATGTCAAATATCTACAAGATTTTTGCAAAAATAATCCTTAGCCGAATAACAAAAACGCTGGACGAAAACCAACCGCGAGAACAAGCGGGATTCCAAAGAACTATTCAGTGATGGACCATATTCACGTAGTCCGACAAGTCTTGGAAAAGAATGACGAATTCAACCTACCATTTTACTGCTGCTTTATTGATTATTGTAAGGCCTTCGACTCAATAGAACATGAAAAAATATGGGAAGCCCTTATCAACCAAGGGGTAGAGAAAATATTAGGGTCATTAGAAATATATACAATAATAGTACAGCAAAAATAAAAGTGGAAAGAGAAGGAGAAAGTATCAACATACAAAGAGGAGTGAGACAGGGAGACCCCCTATCCCCAAAACTTTTTTCAGCGGTTTTGGAAGAAACCTTTAGGAAAATGAACTGGAACCTATATGGACTAAATATCAATGGCCAGCAGCTTAATAACCTAAGATTCGCCGACGATGTGGTGCTTTTCGCAAAGACAGTGGAAGAATTACAATTAATGCTTCAGGAACTGGACCAACATAGCAAACAAGCTGGCCTCAGTGTGAACCTAACAAAGACAAAGGCAATGACTAACAGAAGCCCAAAAAAAATAACTATTAATGAAAATGAAATTGAATATGTAGAAGAATTTACGTACCTTGGTTTTTAAAATTATGTCTACTAAGAATGTTGCACACAAAGAAATAGACACAAGAATCGAAAATGCATGGAAACGATATTGGTCTTTTAAAGACATAATGAAAGACAAAAACATAAGTAATGTACTAAAAGGCAAACTATTCAATACATCCATACTACCAATACTGACTTACGGAAGCGAAACATAGGCTCTAACAAATGACCTAGAAACCAAACTGAGAACCTGCCAACGAACCATGGAAAGAAGTATGACTGGAAAGAGAAAAATTGAAAAGACAAAGCACACCAAAATTAGAAAAATCATAAAAGGCCAGGATGTCACTGTTAAAATCAAACAACTTAAATGGCGTTGGGCAGGCCATACAATCCGTGGTGAAGATAAAACCATAACAACATGGTACCCAAGACAAGGAAAGAGAAAAAAAGGACAACCAAACCGAAGATGGGATGATGACATCAGGAATACAGCTGGAAACTTATAGATGAGAATTGCCCGAGTCAGACAAGAGTGGAAGAGGTTAGAGGAGGCCTTTGCTAAAAAGCAAGCAGAAGATAAAGATGATATCCTAGATATAATTTAATTACTTAGAAACTTTACCCAATGTTCAATATTTCTGAATAAAGGCTTTATAATTAAAAAAAAATCAATATTTTGTCAGTAAAAAATATAGTTTTTTTAAACCTATTGCTAATCTCGAGAAATATTACCTTAAACGTCCCGTAACAGTTCCCAATAATTATGGCAACCCTACTCATGCCTGAACAAATTACTCTGATAATAATTAACTATTTAGCTTTGCTGAAATAAAATACATATGGTGACATGTTAATGTTATGAGTATGCATACATAATGACTCTGACTTCAGTAGCAATTATGAGCTTTAAAATAGAAATTTGGGTGTTGTATTAGCCTTGTGCTTAAAATGTACTTTTTAAATTGTAGATACTGACCTGACCATCGCTGAATACATTGCACACATCTGTTGGTTTATGGGAGTCTAACACAAAAAATACTACGTCTTCCTCGGGCTGCAAAATGTCAACTATATCAATAGTCCCACCGCAATTTACAAGTATGACGTACTTTATTTCTTCGTTGTTTTCTTCATATGCACTTTTTAATTCAGATATGCCCCCTACAGATACTAAAGTATAAGATACGTTATCACATTTGAATAGACCTTGCAGTATTTTACACGTACATATTGCGTCGACATCATAATGAACTAGTAATAATACTCTCTGTGAAAGAACACAAATTTTAAATTGAAGAATAAATAATAAACAAGAAAAGGTAGGTAAAGAAAGTGACAAAACTTACACTGCCCAAAAGAATGTTATAAAAATCATTCCTGATATCTTCAACAAACATTTTGGATTACACATAAGTGAGTTCTATTAGTCAAAATTTAGGAGCATCGTGTCAAAAACATTTATAAACTAAAAATAATCTCAAAATAAATATAAATCATCTGTTCTAACCTTTTACAATAAACAAAAACAATCTGTAACTGTCAGTTTTAATTCCCGCCAAAATTAGTGCTGTAGGGTGGCTAGTACCTGTTAGTGCTGAATTCCCCAAAACTTATTAAAAAGCAACGACAAAAAGCTTATTTTAAACCAAGACGGACTGGTAACGCAGTGGTAATTTGAGTACCAAATGAGACTTTTTGTGATAAAAAACCTAGGAGAGTGGGGAAATTTATTATAAACATTGAAACCCGGTTGAGAACTTTAAAAGAAGAGTTCCTACCGAGTAAGCCCCATTTGGACTGCTATGGTGCTGACCGAGTACGTAACCTGTAACCTACGAAACCATTGTTAACCACTACGATTCGGTCATTGCTCCCTGGCGTAACCATTGTGCCGTGGTAACCATGCATGTGTAACTGGTCTTCGTTGCTCGGTGTAGGTGTTCGGACCCGCCTAGTTATAGAAAATTTTGCGGCTTTCGTAACGAAAGTCCACGGACTTTCACCCACGCGCGCCAACCGCGAGGAGGGGAACGCCAAATCAAGAGGGCTATGGCTGATAGTACGTAGCGGCTCACGTCGAAGAGCTACTCAGCCCTATGGTCGCACTGGCATCGGCCTACACCGCCTAACTCGTCGACACAAACATGATTGAAGACACCCCGCGCCACCCCGGTGGCCTCAAAAAACCCCCCGAACCCCGGGGTGTGTTTTTCCCGCCAATGCACCTGCCGCTCCATGACCCGAGCCATACCGAACGGGAAACGCTGGACATCGATACTATTATCGCCTTCCGTGTTTTCCAGAGTGGGTTGTTCTCGGCTCAGATGCAGGACTGCATTCGGAGGAACATTCTGGCCCGCGAAGAGTGCCTTTCAAGACGCGAAGAGCCCTCTCGGCACTTCACCCCGATCGATCCCGAGCTAGATCGCTTTGCGCGTTCAACGCCGATCGATCTAAAGGCACTCGACGTCACGAAGCCGATAAGGATCCGTCACCCCCGCAGCGACGACGAGGACGACTTTGCGCCCATCAAGCGCCAATGTACCGACGCTCTCCGCGCCTCATTGCCGGACATAAGTCCCAAGACGAAAAAAAGGGAGCTACGGGACGACAGGGACCTATCCCGCTCTTCGGATAGAATAGAACGGTCTATTTGGATTCACCGGCATCACCCGACTCGAAGAAGCCGGCGCCACAGCCACAACGAAAGGCAAAACCAGCTGCCACCGCGACGCCAACCAGTTCGCGACTAACTTCAGCCGCAACATCGAAGGGGCGCCCATCCACCACCGCGACACGCACTACTGCCGCGACGCTCAATGTCGATCCACGACCCGCACCAACCTACCGCGTCGTCAATCGACGTGGCGCCTTTCGCCGCGACGCTTTCCACTGCGACGCGCTCCACCGCGGCGCCTGCCGCCGCGACGCATTTTACGACGACTGCCTCGTACGCTGCGACCGCTGCTACCGCCACCACACCTGCTCCTTCCGGGCCTGCTGCTGCCACTGCCTCGACGACACAGACGAAGAAGGACCGATACACGACGCTAGTTGTCAAGTCTTCCCGAACTGGTCGACGCATGTGCGGGAAATCAAGAATGTCCTCGGAAGAGCCCCGAATGCTCGCCCGCTTGGAAAAGCTAACGAAACGCTTCATGCCTACCGACGACCAGGAATACCGGACCGTCCAACGTTACCTCACGGAACTTGAGAAACGTAAAATGAACTCCCCACGATTCCCCAATATTTCAAAGACTTGGCAGTCCGCTTTTTCGAGCGTACACAAAATTTTTTTTTTTTTTTTATACCACTAAGGTGGCAAACAAGCTTACGGCCCGCCTGATGGTAAGCGGTCACCGTAGCCTATGGACGCAACACCAGGGGCATCACTTGCGCGTTGCCGACCCTTCAGAAATCTAATAACTTCTTTCTTGAAGAACTCCATACTGTAGTCCTTGCAGAAAACCTTGGCAGGGAGCTCATTCCACAACTTAAGCGTTCGCGGGAGGAAGTTTCTCTGAAACCGCACTGTACGCGACCATTTAGGTTCTAAAGTGTGAGAATGAATTCCCTGCCGATGGCGAGCGGTGCGATGGTAGAAAGTAGCCGTGGGCATCATTTCGAACAATTCCTCAGAACACAACCCATTGTACAAGCGGTAGAACACACACAGTGAGGCAAAGTCTCTCCTCAACTTAAGGGCTCGATACCGCAAGACAGTTTGGAATCGTCGACAATTCTCACAGCCCGTCGTTGAACCGAGTCAAAAGGGCCAAGCTGGTATCCGGGTGCACCTGCCCAGAGATAGCAGCAGTACTCCATATGGGGCCGAACTTGCGACTTGTAAAGTAACAACCCCCGACGTGAAGTACTGCTTCGCTCTGTTGAGTACACCAAGTTTTTTGGACGCCAGCTTTACCTTATCTTGTAAATGATCTCGGAACTGAACATCGCTGGAGATGTCGACACCAAGGATCCCAATGCTCTTGGAGATGGAGAGGGGAGTGTTCTGGAATTGTGGGACCACAGTGAATGGAGTTTTCTTAGCGGTGAACGCGCACACTTGTGTCTTTGTAGGGTTGAATCGGACCAAGTTTACCCGTCCCCAGTCAGAGACCTGGGACAGTGTGGTCTCGATTTGAGACACAAGTTCTCCGCGGTTTTCCTCCACAACGGAACGAGGGATGTTTGCACGACCCGTGTAAAAAGCGTCTCCAGTACTGTCATCTGCATAGCAATGTATGTTGTTGATGTCCAACATGTCATTGATATGCAGTAGAAACAGCGTAGGAGACAGCACAGAGCCTTGCGGGACACCAGCATTAATGTCCATGCTATCAGAGCAACTACCGTCAACTACGGTTCGTATGCGTCTGCCGGACAAAAAGCTAGCCACCCATTTGCACAAACCCTCGGGCACTCCGTAAGATGGCAACTTCGATAGAAGACCGCGGTGCCAGACCCGATCGAACGCCTTCGCTATGTCCAGGCTACATGCCAATGCCTCCCCCTGACTCTCAATGGCTAGTGCCCATCGGTGTGTGAGATACACTAGAAGGTCACCAGTCGAGCGACCGTGGCGAAAGCCATATTGACGGTCACTGACCAGATCGTGTACTTCTAGGTATCTTAGAAGCTGTGTGTTGATCACACGCTCCATCACCTTAGAGAGGAGAGAGGTAATAGCGTAAAATCACCCGAATCGATTAATTGTGCAATCCACGACGTATGATCCCCCGATCGACGCACGGGCACGGTCGTAAAACTATAGTTAGGCGGCCCCGGCACGTACTAACGGCCCCAGATGACAATTTCGCTGTACGGATAGCGAGATTAGTCTCTACGACCTCCCCGAATAGGGCCTCCCTCCAAACACGACGCCGACGTCCCCGAGTTCGTTGGCGCCCACAAGGATACACGAAGTATCAAAGAGTGCCGGGGCGCTTCTCGCCCCCACTCAATCACAACCGTACCCGCGTAACGGGGAACTCCCCTCCTGGCGGTGACTCACCTTCGGGTTCGAGACTCACGCCGGTCGAAGGGACCGAGAGCGACAACCCAAGCCGAAGCTTCCCCCGCGGGGAACCCTTGAGCGTTGGGCGCTATATGGGCTGAGGCTCCTTCAGAGTCTCGCCCCAAAAAGCCCGTCGAAGCAGTAATGGCTGCAACAGCCAACTGCATAGTCAGCTCAGAAAAAAAAAAAAAAATTGTCCATTTCACTTGAACTTAGTGCCCCTTACCTAACTATCTACTGCTTTTGCCTCTGCTTTTTTGTCTCCATTTTCCAGTTAAGAAAACTTCGATTTCTCAAAACAAGGACAGATAAGTAATTAGGTAAAACCGAGAACTCTTCTTTGCTAGGTACTTTATTGTCATAAACTATCATTTTTTAATAACCATAATATTAGAAGTCATTGAAAAAAAATTGGGCTAGGTAGGTAGGTAACCCAGCTGTCGGCACGTGTATCTACTCAAGTTTATGTAGATGATTTTAGGCTTTTGGGCAGCGTCTGACGCCAACTTGCACTTAGCCAGCGTAGTGAACTATGGCCTAAGCCTCCTTCTCCAAAGTAAGACCTGTGCCCCTGCAATGGGGCGTATGTATAACGGCTTAGGTGACGTCACACCCGTTAGACATTTACTTGTATGATATGACAGTTCTAACACAGGTGATAAACCGGATATTCCGAACGTGCTAGTGTTAGAACGTTTCTTCTCCTTCTACTCTGGATTCCGTAGCCAAATGGTAAAAACAGCAACA
Source organism: Apoda limacodes (assembly GCA_946406115.1). Taxonomy (NCBI): domain Eukaryota; kingdom Metazoa; phylum Arthropoda; class Insecta; order Lepidoptera; family Limacodidae; genus Apoda; species Apoda limacodes. The sequence continues at coordinate 20,997,631 of OX291559.1, forward strand.
CATTATGGACCTTGTTTACTAGACAAAAAGATACAAATTATAGTGAGAGGTTACGTGTCGAATTATACATGTACGAGCAACGAGATGCGACGCGACGACACATGACGCGACCTTGGAATGCGCCGCGTCTCAGTGTTAGTTAGTCCCTAACCCTATCTGCGACCCAAACTTAACGTTTGACAAGTACAAAAACCTTCTTTAGAAACTCCTTTCTTTGAAGTCCGCTGACAAAGCTTAGAAATTTTAATTCAATACGAAATTGCGTTTAGCAGACTAAAGATCTCTAAGATGTCCATAATAATTAATGGGTCTGAGCATCTTGCTCCCAGTGACTTTCCACGACCCTAACTATACATGCGACTAACTTTATGTTCTTAAACCAATGATATGCTCAATATCTTAACCCATTAATATTATGTTAGTGATATTATTCTTTATATAAATATATAACTTTTTTTTTTTTTAAATATTTATTTTAGTACATTTATCTAATATACATGTAAGTACATCTATATATTATATGTATTTATGTATATGTATGTCTATGTATGTGTTTATATAAATATCCCAAATTATCGGTACAAACATCATAGTATTAGTATTAGTATAGGTTTAATTTTAACTATTTGTTCTTTTTTGTTTGTTTTTTACTTATCTGCTAGTTAGTTAAGCATAGTTTTATTGCAACACCATTTAAAATTATATATTAAGCTTGTGGTTAGCTGATAGAGAATGCCGTTTGGCATTAAGCTCGCCACTGTACACTTTTGTTTGTGCAAAAAGAATAAATAAATAATAATAATACAAATCAATCATAATATAATAATTTTTATTCATCACTTACTACTACAATCTTTAGCAAGATTTAATCTATTTTTGAAGTTCTTTACATGATGATCTGCTATTCTGTAACTTATTGTATTCGGTCTTAACAAATTACTGGATAGTGCTTGAAAGTACGACTTTATCAAACTGTCATCAGTCTCTTCAGGAATTAAATACTCAAGTTCTGGGTAGCACAGCAAATCCTCAGGGCAGTCCAGTGCTCTTAAGCATCCAGCATACTCTGACCACAGCAGCTTACGCCACTTTACATCATGTTTCTGAGCTAATGGGACCAAAACAGAAGCAGAAAAAGTGGCATCTCCATAACTAACAGACTGAAATTGCTCTAAAAACTGTGTATAAAAATCTTGAAAATTATTCAGACCAGTCAAAGGTTTATCAAAATTGAATGGCCACTTTTTCTCTTTTTCAAATAAGGTCTGCATACATTTTCCCAGCAATATCTTGATTTTTGAACTTAAAAATAATGAATTATCACATAAAAAGACACACATTATCCGACAAAATCTATCGGTTAAATCTATATCATTTAATAGTTCAGGAAAACATAATTCATTAAACAAAATCCATTCCAAGCTACATGTAATTACGGATTCTTTTTCTGCCATGACATTAATAGCTACTATGTTTGCCAGCTCTCCCACTACTCTTGGAATTTTAGCTTCCTGACTTTTACTATACAATTTAAGAATGGGTAAATAAATCCAGTCGCGAGGTAATATAGGTTCTTGCCACATTTTCAACACAATATTTGGACCTGTGTCAACATAACTTAGGTTCACGACTTTTTTATAGCATAGCTTAATATCATCTATTGATGAAATATGGAATCCTACATCGTCAGAAATAGAAACAAGATTCATCAATCTTTCTGCTGTAAACCAATCTTTACTAAATATTATGCAATTGAAAAGAAATTCAAGCTCATACTTTTTGTCAGCTCTCAACACATAACAAAGTTTGTTAGCCACAGTATAGAGTTTGTCTTTCTCAAACTCGGGCAAGGGGTTTAGACATGACAATTTCACAATACTGAAAACTAAGTCAGTTTCTATCCTAGTAAACCAGTTATTGCACAAACTTGGCACTTCAGTAACCAATCTATCAATATAATCTGCGAAATTTACAAGAAATGCAAGTGAAAGTCCTTTATCATTCATAACTTCTAGCAATTTGAACAGAGATGTTAAAAACGGTATTGGTGATAACATATTAAATACAGGCAAGACTTTTTGGGCAGAATCAATAAGAGTACTGCCAAGACACATTAAATTTTTAGTAAAATGTAGATCTCTTGTTTCAATACCTGATAACAAGTTAGAACTGGGCACAACCTCTCTTACGAGTTTCTTAAAACCTGTTGAAGATGCCAGGTTCCTCAAATAAACATTAAGGCGCCCAATGGGTACATTTTCTAGCAATATAATAGTTTTACAGCAATCCAATACTGAACAAAGAAGACGCAAATGTGCACATGTGTAACTTCCAGACTGTGTTAACTGTGCTAGCCATTTTTGTGCTGCTTCTAAAACTAATGGGTATATTTGATGCTTAAATGAGTTTAAATCACTATCTTGAGTTTTCAATAATTTGTTGACACATTGCAGAACTACAGCAGCATGAGTTACAGATATAATAGATGAGTTAACATAAATGTCTGTTCCCTGGCAATGCTTGTACAAAGCTGTGATAATCACTGGACTTAGTGACAAGGCTGATTCAGTGCCAAGTCCAAAGTGCAGTAAATTAGAAAGAATACAGAATGATTCTACTTGGATCCTCAAGGCATAGGTTCTATCAACCCCAGAACATATGTATTCGGACACAGGTTTTAAAATATTGTATTTAGAAAGTAAAATTTCTCCAAGTTCATTGTTTTGTAAAGTAAGCACTCTTAAAAGCTTTAATGCAGAAAGTATAGGCTTTCCATTATACACTATCTGTGGGTCAAACAAAAAATTTATGCCTGTAAATGGAACAAAATGTTTTACTATCGCAAACATAAGGTGTTCCATTTTCACAATATTTTTGGCTGTCTCAATGGAATCCCTGGCTAACCTAGTCAAAATCTGCATAACATACTGAACACAGTTAAAACTGGGTTTTAATACTTCAAGAATGTAATAAAATCGCTGAAGTATGTCTGTCCTTAAGAGAGCTGCTATTATATCTATTTCAGCTAAGTGGAAATCTTGTAATTCAGACTCTTTTGAACCTAATTCTTCAATTTCTGATTTGTCATTTTCCAAGCATGGTTGATAACTTCCCTCCTCAAACCCGACCAAAGCATCAAGACATGATTCATCTATTCTATTAACAAGCAAATTACGCATAGCTTTTAAAGCTGGCTCCAATAATAAAGGCTTATTCTCATCCATTGCTATTCTGACAATGAAAAATACTTTACTAAGTAGAATTTCTAAAATGTCTTTATAAGTTCCACTGCTGTAATATTCTAGTACTCCAGCTATGGTATTCAGAGCCATAGCTCTTTGCTGGATGACACTTGAACGAACTAAATCAAAGAGTTCTGAAAGTGTATACCCTGGTCTATGATACTCTTGACCATGGTGGAAAAGAGTTCTAGTATTTTCTGTATACTCTAATGTGTAAGGTAACAAATAGCCATTAAAATCAAATCTTGCTTCATAAGGTTCATCAACATTAAATTTTTTATTCTCTTCAATTCCTTTCATCCATTCAAGTTTGTCCTTTTCTAAGGAATTAAAATGTAGCCAATCACTGACATTAGGGTGAGATAAAACATCATTTTCCCACAGTGTATCTTCAAATGCTGTATCTATTGTGTTTGTTTTACAGTCAATATTTTCTGGTTTTATTGTCACCATTGGCTGCTGGCTGTTTGTAAATTCTTTTTTTCTTTTAGCCCTTAAAAAATCAACTAGTTTAGGGTCTAGGGTAGACAATATTTTTTGTTGTTCTTCCAATATTTCTTTTTCAGACAACTCACTTAATTTTTTCATATTTTCATTATGAATTAAATTTGCCTCATTAGATGATATTACATAACTTTTCTTGGGTAAATTGAAAGAATGATCTGTTGAATTTTGGCTCTTAGATGTACTTGGGCAAGCTGGTAAATCTACATCCATTTCTGTATTCTCTTCATTAACACTAATCTTCTCTGAATTGTCAGAAATGCCCTCTTTTAGTGCTGATTTAGAATTTCGTTTTGTTGCAACGGGAAATCCTTGTGCCGGCATTGATTTGAAGTTAAAATTAACAGGATTTTCAAAGTTTTTCTCAATAATGTTTCCTAGAACAGAAGGTATTATTTTAGGATAATACACTTTGTCATCATCTTCTTCACTTAACTGTTGAGGGGACTCATATGAATTCTTTTCGAGTATATCACCCATTACTGATCCTGTCTTAATTTCAATAGAAGCTTGTCTATTCGGATGCCGTTGCAAGCATCTTGTCTCGGCATATTTCGATATCTTACGAGTGCTAGATTCACCTGTGCTATCGCTTTTGAATTCTGTGAGACGTAAATTGGTAACTTGAGAAGCCGGCTGTAGGTTAATATTTCTCTTTCTTTCCCTATGAAAATCTTCTTGCATTTGGAGGATCTCACTGTCATCTTCGCCTGGCTTTGGTCTATTGTACATGATATATTATGTAAGCGAATTGGTATCGATGCTTTAAACCAAAGAATAAATCAAATAAAAGAAGCGGTTTTTAGTTTGATTTCTTTCATAAATAAACAAAATATGTAATGTCAGTGTTTTAGGGATGTGAAAAAATAAACGACTATGGAAAAAATCGAATATACCTTAATAAAAATCGATTTATTAAGCAATTTATATTTTACGGAACAAATCGATCATCATTTACAAAGTATGGACTTTATAAAATACATTTATTTTCCATTGGTAGTAAAATACTGACGCCTGTTAAAATGATATGTTTGTCCGTTAAAGTTTTATTTAAACATCATTTTAAAGGTTAATAAATTTGAAATAAGTTGGAAATAAGTTCCAATATTGTACAATATTTGTTGCATTAACATGCTTGCATTTTTGTTATACCGTGCTTACTTTGGGGCCAGACGGCGCTGTGTGTAATGTCCAAAAATATTTATTTATTATTATTATGTTATGAATATTAATTAGTACATTATAATCTTATCTGTTGCCAAGAAGCAATACCCATTTTATTTAATATTTAATTGAGTTTTAACTATGTATTAGCACAGATTATATTATACGTATTAGTTCGTACATTTCTTTAATTACAGTAATGATCTTCGTTGATAATTGTTTGGCTCTGACTCAAAATTATTTTCTTACATTAGTTGAAAAGTTTTGATAAGTAATAAGACTAAAAAGAATTTTTTTATTTTTCGCTTTCCACTTTCTTTTTCAACGGATTTTCATTTTTGGTTATAAATTTTTTATGTTTATTTTTTTGTGACAGATGGGTAGGCCTGCAAAAATGCTGCCTGAACAAGAAAAAGTTATTTAAAAGAACACAATAACCAATTCTAAGAAGTACTACATATGTGTGCCAAGTTTCAACATAATTGGTTCACAGGTAAAAAACTGGTGAATGAAAAATCAATCATCCCCTATTATTTTAGCCTTAGAAAAACATTTTATTAAACTTTAAATGGGACCAATTTGAGGTGCGCTCTATTAAATAAGGAGAAAATAGCAAAAAGATATGCGTAGATTTCATATTCATATAACAAGATAAAATATACGCGTTAAATTGAGGACCTGCTTTTGTATTTAGTCGGTTAAAAATACGAGGAATAGCTTACTTAATTAATACTTAATTCTTTTATAATAAAGTTATGATTTATGGATACTTCAATTTGGTTTAGATAAATATCGATTATTTTTATTGCAAAAATAGTTTTTTTTATGTTGAATGTAACATTTCTACAGATAACAATATTTTGTTTGGTTATGAATTATTTTAATTTGACGAGCCCATCCATAACAATATATATTGAAATTGAATTCATATAGGGCCTATTTTTTTTAGCTTAATTTTTTTTTATTTTTTATTGAACGTAATCGTATAATAGCGTGCGCGTAGCTAGGGGTGGACGATGTTGCAGATATATCGATAGGTCAAAATCGATATTTGATGTTTATCGTGCATATCAATGTTAATATGATATATCAATGTTTTTGCAGTGTGAGAATTACCTTAAAGATACAGCAACATTTGAACAAAAAAGGATTTTTTAACTGAGACATATTTTTACTTTTTACTATTTAATTATTGAAATATCTCTATCGAACATTAAAATCCTTCTTGGCGTATATTACAGTCCTTCACTTCACGTTAATTACTTTTCCTCATTTGAATCTCTACTAGAAACGTTTTCCCCACTCTATAGTCATACCATTATTATGGGTGACTTTAACACTTGCCTACTAAAAAAAGACTTTCGTGCTAATCAACTTCAGACGATAGTTGAGGCTTGTAATCTGCACTTATTACCTCTTAATGCCACGCATTACTTTCCAAATTGCTCTCCTTCACTGTTAGATCTTATTATGGTCTCTTCACTACATCATACTACTGCACATGGTCAATTTTCAGCAGAAGCATTTTCTTACCACGACTTAATCTATTTATCTTACAAAATTCGTCCACCTAAAGTGAGATCCAAAACACTTATGCAGCGTAATTTTAGCAGCATGAATGTAGATAAATTGCGCGATGATGCCTCTAAAATTGATTGGTCTAGAGTTGTGAGTGCTTATACAGTTGACGAAAAAGTTCATACATTTAATTCGCTTATTACTGAACTGTATGACACTCATGCTCCAGTAAGACCAATAATAGTAAAACACTTTCCTGCACCATGGCTAGACGATAAAATTAAAGCCCTTCAAAAAATAAGAAATCGAGCTAAGGCCAAGCTGAAAATTAACCCTACTGAAGCCAACTTAGAAAAGTATAAAAATTTGCGAAATCGCTGCAATACGATGTGTCGAGATGCACAACGACGCCATATCCACAAATCCGTTGACAACGGAGATCCATGTAGAATATGGAAATTTCTTAAGTCATTAGGAGTTGGTAAAACTCAGGCTACACCAATTTCAAAAGATCTTAACTTAGATTTACTCAATCAACATTTCACTTCTGTACCTGCTATGAATAGCAATAAAAAAGCGATTACGCTGCAAAATCTTTCAACGACCTCAACTCCTGACTTCCTCCCTTTTACTTTTCGTCAATTTACTGATTGTGATGTTAAGAAGAGTATTATGTTTATATCTTCAAGTGCTGTTGGTAGTGATTGCATAAGCCGTGCTATGATTATTCCAATTATTGACCTAATTATTCCTATAATTACTCACATTTTTAATTCATCCATTGCTTCTGGAGTATTTCCTGAAGCTTGGAAAGATGCTTACATTATACCGTTGCCTAAAAAATCCAATCCAACTTCTTTTTCCGATTATCGACCAATTTCATTATTACCATTCCTATCTAAAATCCTTGAACGGCTCGTTAATCAACAGTTAAACCTTTTTCTAACTCAAAATAGTTTATTAAATACCTTGCAATCCGGATTTCGAACCGGTCATAGTACTGTTACTGCTCTCACTAAGATCATTGATGATATCCGTTATGGTATGGACAGTAAGCAAGTCACTGTCTTGTCTGCTCTTGATTTTAGCAATGCTTTTAACACAGTGGATTCAGACATTTTGTTGGCAATCCTAAGCTCTCTTAACACATCTCCAACAGTAATTGACTGGTTTCGTAGTTACTTGGGTGTCCGCCGACAGTGCATTCGGGTAGAGGAATCTTTCTCTAACTGGTGCCCATTAACTGCCGGCGTACCTCAAGGAGGCGTGTTGTCCCCACTCCTGTTTGCAGTTTTCATTAACACTATCACTCTCAAACTATCTTCTCTCTACCATCTATATGCAGACGATCTCCAGATTTATGCACATGGTCCAATAGAAAATATCGTAACATCAATTCAATCAATTAACTCTGACCATGATAAAATAGTTGAATGGTGTGGATATTATGGACTTCGACTTAATCCTCTCAAGTCGCAGACCATAATTATAGGTAGCCCAAAACTAATATCGAAGATTAATTGGACTGATTTACCCCCAATAAAACTCGATGGTATCATTATCCCTTTTAGTGACACAATAAAAAGTCTTGGTATTTATATTGACCGCACGTTATCATGGACTCCACAAATCAAGGAAATTAGCCGAAAAATCTTTGCTTCGGCCGGAACCCTGAGAAGATTACGGAATCTTTTACCTGTGTCAACTAAAATTGTGCTTGCTCAGTCTTTACTTCTACCTTTACTTGATTATGCTAACATTTGCTGTACTAACCTGACAGAGGAACAACTTAATAAACTGGAGCGTCTACAAAATCTTTGCATTCGCTTCATTTTTGGACTTCGAAAATATGACCATGTCTCAGAATTTCGTTCACAACTCAATTGGCTTCCAATCCGACTTCGCCGGAATGTACATATTCTTTCACTCCTCTATAACGTGCTATTCAATCCATCTACACCATGTTATCTAAAAGAGCGGTTTAATTTTATCAGATCGCCTTGTCTAACTCTTCGCTCGTCTACTAGTCTTCTTCTTAAAACACCTGGACACAGTACTAATTTTTACAATCATTCTTTTACTGTAAAAGCCATTAGTCTTTGGAACTCTTTGCCGATAAATATAAGGCAAATCCAGTCGCTGCCTGTTTTCAAGAATTCGTTAAAATCTTATTACTTACGTACTACTTCCTAATTTTCTATAATTTTGACCAACCTCTGGTTATTCAAACATATCTATCTTTATTACTTTATTTATTGTATGTATGTTTATGTATTCATATTATATAACCATTTATTTTATGTATTTGTTTAAGTAATTATATTAAGTATGTATATGTATTTTATCTATATAGTAAGTACAAAGGTATTTATGAGTGTTGTTATATTCTTTATTCTTCCTTATAATTTTACTTATGATGTTTTATGTATCACCTACCTCTTCCTGTCAACATTACTCTACCCAAAGGTTGCCTGGTAGAGATCGCTTTTAAGCGATAAGGCCGCCTTATTGTGCTATTTCCTCTATTGTAATTGTTTTTGTGTATTTTAAATTGTGCAATAAAGAATATTGTATTGTATTATTTAGACTAAGAATTATTAGTAATTATCTAGTTATATGCTACAGTTGCAGCTATAGTTCGTTTAATTAGTTACTCCAGCGGGAAATTTTGAATTTTCCGGGATAAAGAGCCTATATCCCATTCTAGGACCTAACCTATATGTGTGCCAAGTTTCATTCCGATCCGTTCTGTGGTTAAAGCGTGATTGAGTGACAAACATCCAAACTTTTGCAGTTATAATATTAGTACCAAGGAAAAGATTTATAAGTTAATTAGCTAATTTATAAGCTTTTGCTAACGGTTCCAACCGCCTTGAATAAGGTTATCTGCATGGAACTTCTTAATTATACTAATGAAGTTAGCTATTGCAGTAGCTTTAGTTCGTTTAAGCTATAGTTATATTATAGCTATAGTTACATAGGGTATAGTTATTACCGCGAGAACTTTGGCATTTTTTGGGATATTGATGTCACTTGAGAGCTTTGAGTGTATTGAAAGGGACCATGACAAATTACGATAGAGATATTTTTTCACGTTTTTTTAAACATAGTTAGGTTAAAGTACATAGTCGATCGATACATTCGATTACACAAAATTCGCTAGCTTGGAGCAAATGCTGTCATACAGATCAGCACCAAGAAAAAAATCTACCCTACTCGTTTTGTAGAAAAGAGGTTCTGCCAAAATAAAACCTTGAAAAAGATGCGAAACACCTTGCGGAATATATGTAGATAGAAGATCCTTAATAAGTTGCTGCATAATGCAGGCTAATGTATTAAAAACTGGCGCTTCAGAAAAAAGGTTTGATATCACATGATATGAGCTGTAAAAGATCTCAACTAGAGATAAACTTGACCTATGTACATTGTTATTTGTGTATTGTATATGTTGTAAGTGTCCTATAATTGTGTACATGAAATAAATAAATAAAAAAAATGATATCCACCCATTGATCCTGCTAACCTCCTAAACCAGACACTGAAAATGAATCACCATTCATAGGTAGTTTTAGCCTCTTAGCACATGAAGTTGTGACTACATTGAGATTCTGGATCTATTAAAGAACGAACCTCTAACCATTCACCTTTCCCATTGCGAATAATAATTAAAACCATAGCTAGTCAAACCGTAGTATATGTATGATGATTTGACTGGAACCTCAGCCATACCTTGACCTTGAGTGTTTGATGACGATGATCCTTGAAAGATAGGTGAACTGGTAATTAATTGTGTGTTCGACTTAATGTCAGTTGGTTTAGGTTGATGTAGTTATGTATGATGAAAACCTACTTTTTTGATAAGCATTTCTTACGATAGTCAATTAGATGTGGCAAACTCTTTACGTTCATATGGCTGCATGTTAATAAATTTTTCGACAACAATACAAAAAATATGCGTCCTTACTACAACATATGCAACAATTAATGTTGTTTAACAACACTATCAAACTTTTGTTTAACACTTAACCTAGAATGTTGCCAATATTACTAAAATTATAAATGAATGAATTAGCGAATGATTTTGTTAAATGTTTGCTGTGTGTTTCTACTTACTACTTACAAATTTTAAAATGTTTATGGTTTCCAAGTATAGTTAATTAACCAAAATACCTAATTACTATAAATTATCAGGGTCGAAGGATCATGGAAAATCAGCGGATTAGGGATGAAAATATGATAGGTGCCAGCACTTACCGAAAGCTTCTCACATCACTCACACAATATGTGCCGCTAAAGAACGAAACTGGTTCAAAACTGAGTTGTAATTAGGTATATTTGTTAATCAACACCGCTTAGGGTCTACCCACACACTTTAAAAACAGTTTGGCACGGAAGGATGCAGTTATTATAATTAAAATAGATGAAAATTACCGGAGCGTCTTCGCAAGATGGCTGGCAGAATGAATAGGAAATGAAAGGAACAAATTGCACCTACCTACGATTTACTTTTATGAAACTTATACCATAGATTAATATCCACTGATGTTATGGAAAGTTCTTAAACTATTGGGTATTCAATGAACACACGCAATAATTTAGCATCGTATACAAGACGATCCACATGATAAGTCTAAAACAAAATATTTGCTTTAAAAGTAAAAAGTTGTGTCATGTGACTTTATTAATATGCATGGACTTGTAGTTGAAACCAATTTGCGACTCCATAAACAGTCGTAGACTGTTAACGTATTAAGTATAATGGTATGTGTAAACGCTGATGCCAAGCTCATATAAAAAATAATGCTGAAGATAATTCTGCTCCTTAAACTGAACAACTAACCACAAAAAACATGAGTCGAAATTAAAAAAAAAATCAACCTTTCATATTAAGTTCATTCAGCTGATCGGCACTTTTTATGAGACTTCATTTTTTTTTAAATTCTACCCGTATTCCTTGGGGCAAGTTTGTGCAGAAAATCTGGACTTCTGGTCTCGAAAAAAAAAGGAAATCAGAAAACATCAGTTTTCATGAATATGATTTTCTTCTTCAGAGAAAAATAAGTTTATTGTTGCTTCTTGTCTACAAAACATAAATGTGTATTTGCAAATAAATAAGCTACGAAATATCTACAACTATAAACATTTTGCACCTTAACGTGCGTTATTATCATGTATTTGTTTACATGTTGTGTAATTAAAAATTATACCAACATTTACAGATATCGATAAATTATCATCAATCACTTCGTACTTGCCGGCGACATTTATTGTCCTTGAAATATCCAGTAAGAGTTCTTATCGACCATGTTACGCATCTCACCTCATACCTTTTTTCGGTCAGTTTAGAGTAAAGAAACTTTGGTCCACAGTTTTAGTGATTGTGTCCCCAGTTGTGCTAGTATATTGCGTCTGCCGCATTCGGTGAATGAACCTATATCACATTTGGCACAGATAGTTTTACCTACCCACATTTTGTTTAACATTACTGACATCACCTTAAAGGTACTAAATATCACGTTATTTATACGATAGTTTTGTTTTAAACAAGTGCCTCATTGACACTAGACCTGTGATTTTGAGTAGGTACCTTTTAGTATGTACTTAATATACTAAGTGAGTATGGCTTAGGCCGACACACAAGTATAATAATGCTTCATAGCGATAAAAGTGACTATTAAAGCAAGAAAGTACACAGTCCTAAACCTTTGCTATTATAAATTGTATCCTCAATGCTGTGTTGTATAAACAGTATTATTTTTTGATACCTGTTCACCAGAAACTTTTAAATTATCCTCTATTACAAACAAGTATATACTCGTGCAACTGTACTGTTTTACTTCTTGTAGTTTTTTGTTTGTTGAAATTATGTTTTTAAAATAAAGATGTTTATTTATTATTTATTTATCTATGAACTTAACAAATCGGTAGTAATCTACTTAATGATACGTTCTTGATAACTGATTTAGATTGGAGTTTTTCGCGTGATATATAAATTAATTTTGCAACTAATGCATTAAATTAATAATATAAAATGTGGTCCCCAACGTGTACTTGTCGCATCAACGAATAATAAATTGATGTAGGGCTTATTTATTTATTAATCTATTTATGTATTAATACACAATATGCATATAATGCTAGTTGAACATTCTGGACTTTCTCTCGAGTTAACATCGATTGTGTTCATAACGTCGATGATTATTGGACAACCCTAGGCCTAACCTCAAAATCATAGTGTAAGAAAACCAATAAATGCTCCAAAGTGAACGTGTTTATCTATACTTTTTTCTCAATTCTACATTTTACTGATTCCTGGTAAACATCGCGGTATGAAAGATTATAGGAACTATAAATGTCCCTAATTAATATACATTTATTTAGTTAGTAGGCATTTAATGGTGTTGAGTATAAGGTACCTATAAGTGTCAGGCTATATTCTTTAGGTTAGTGTGCTAAAAAATGACTAAAAACAGCAACTCATACCAACAAATGCTTTTGGTATTTGATTCTGACTAAGCTTTTGTCCGCCGAATTTGTTATTCACCGTCCCTTCAGGTACGGTATCGAAAATCAAGTCACTGTTGCTGCTTTGTGACGAAGGATAGTGGCCCGCAGTTTCAACCTTTGAAAAAATATTGCTGTAGGAATTCTAGATCCAGATAGAAAATAAGTTATGTTCTTCTTCAGCTTTTCACGCTCGTTAAATCACACTCTAACTCTCATAAAGAGTACACATTTTATAAATTACTCTTAGTGCTCCCCTAATTTACTAAAGAAGCTACCCAGAAAATTCTGTATTTCAATCTCCTCTGGTTTAGGCGTGTTGATTATGCGTTTTCTTCCCATAACTGGTTCATTCTCAACCAAGCAAAAAATAAGTGTTTCTTTAAGAACATAAAATTCGCCAAATTAGCCCAAAAATAACAAAATGATCATCAAAAACACCGGAAGGCCTATTAAGCAAATATAAAAATTGTAAATTACAATGACAATCCAGTGTACATTGTGAAAACAATATGGAATTTACGAGCCAAAAAAAAATTGCTCATTGATTCGGCAATGTACTCCAAATGGTCATAGAAATTTACACTTGTCATGTTCATGAAATGGGCCCCTGCTTTTTATTTGCAAGTTCAAGGGAACACTACTACACTATATTATCTTTTGTGTAGATATACATAGTATATAGAACTTATTTTATTGATGGTAACTTTTACTTTCAGTTAAGAGAGACAGTAGAAGTATTCAGCAAAACTTATTTCTAAAATGCCTAAAGTAAAAAAGAATATAGAAAAGCTGAAACATCCAAATAGTAGAAAAACAATATCACTTGTTAAAAAAATGAAAAGAACCGAAAGAATAGATCAGAACAAACTTGGTACTCATATAAAACAAAACTTAGTAGGTGAAAAAATTTTATGGTTTAAAGAAAGGATACCAGAAGAATGTACAGTCTTAAATAAAGAACAGATTTTACAGCTGATTGAGTCTTATCTAAAGAGATTTGATAAAGAATTAGAACAAATAGCTTTGAAAAATTCCATAGGTAAAAGAAAAAACCGTCAGCATGCAAGTAGAGAGGACATCATCAATATAACTAGGAAACAAGAGCAAGAGGAGTTTCAGACTTGTGGTATTGAACTGCCAGATTTTATGGATCCACATCAAATGGAGATAGTGAAGAGATGGAATGGAGAACTTAGGTTTCTGCAACATTTCAAGTTAAAAAGAACAACAAGAAAGCATTTAATATAGATTTGTATTGTTTTGTTTTATACCTATTAAATTTTGTTTAATATGAATTGAAAACAAAAATCGTCTGGTGTATTACAGTGTATAAAATCATTATGGTACCAAATTTCAGTCTAAATAGTCTCTAAATAAAATTCTTTTCTTATAATTACAGATGAAATGATAGACATAGCCAACCTGTGAGGGTTCTTCAAAGAATGAGCAGTGAATTTAGGTAGTTACTTTGAAATACACATTCTGAGGTATAGCTGTCTAAACTTTTTTGTGGTTTAAATTAGAATTACAGAACCCTACACTAAGCATGGCCTGACTGTTTGGGTCCTGCAGACAATCCTCACACTAATCTATATTTTAATCACAATAGTAGAGCCTGTTGGGCTTTATATAAAAACTTTCAACAAATATTGTTTTGAACAAAGTCTGTGAGGTTTTTCAGATATCCACTATAATTCTTATGCTATGGAACACTGACTTACTCAATACATGTTGATAGGTACCGTTTATTCAGACAGATCACGGCTCTCAAACAAGAAAGGTCTATATCTCCCTAACTATTGATTGTAGACTAGTAGTTCTTTAACTTGAGATCTATCATTAATGTAAAGAAAATACTAAATCTACGATCAGTAGTTTCGGATCTTCGAAAGTTTAGTTAGTTCTTCAGTTGGTCCGTGGGGAAAAAAAAGTTCAACATTTGCCACAGCACAACTAAATAGATGGTCCGTGGGGAATTGTGAAAATTAGTAAACATGTATTCCCTTACGGCACAAATTATTATAAGCTTCGAATATATCTGCTAGTAAAGTAAAATTTGTAAATCTTTTTGAATTTTGCATGTTTTGTGGACGTCTAGCAGTTTCTTCAGCAAAATGATAGATCTCATCAAGATTTTTTCGGATGACAGCTGTTAAATTGGAAAGGACTATATCTTCGAAACTATTGATCGTAGACTTCTAGTTGATTATGATTGATCTCAAGTAAAAAACTACTAGTCTACGATCAATAGTTACGGAGATATAGACCTTTTTAGTTTGACAGCTGTGATCTGAAATAAAAATCTTGATAAGACCTATCATTTCTGTAAAAAAAACTACCTACTAGTGTACAATTATAAGTTTTAAAAAAATATTTATTTGAAAATTATTAATAATAAAATATATCAAAAAAAACAGTTTTTAAATTATATATTTGAAATTCATCACAATTGGTTCAAACGTAAAACCGGATTGATATTTATAATATTAGTATGGAAGTATGGGTACAGACCAATCGCAAAAGGAGGAGCCTTTTGAAAAGTCGGTTTTTTTTTATTTTGGATTAATTATCTCATAAATGGGCACAGACATGGGCGTAGCGACGGTGGGGCAGGTTGGGGCGCTTACCTGTAACCTGTAAGGTACCTAACCAAACCTAAAAAATTCAATTATCTATACTAATATTATAAAGAGGAAAGATTTGATTGTTTGTTTGTATTGAATAGGCTCCGAAACTACTGTGTGTACTATGTGTATTTCCATGTTTTCACAGACACGAATTTATTAAGTATGCCATTGAAGAAGAAACATTTGATTGTTTGTTTCTATAATTGAGGAGTCGCCGATAACGAAATTTAGGACGGGCGAAGCCGCTGGTAGAAGCTAGTACTTAATATCCGTAAGAAAGTTCACATTCGTCAGTCGACACAAAAAACAATGCGATCAAAACAAAAAGCGCGTCCGTGATTGACCGCACGCGCGCATCGGGCGGTCGATGTGTCATGGCGTGTCAAGACGTGGCTTCGCTCCACCATGAGTGAAAATCGTCTGAGCGGTCTCTTTATGCTGAATGTTCACAGTATGAGGATCGCCGAAGCGAAAAATAAATTGGAAGCCGAAGTGCTAAGGAGGTTTTGCCAGAACCCACGCCGGATTCTCTTAAAGTAATATTATGAAGTTAGTTAATACCTAAATAAATAAACAACCTATAATACCTATGTGTAATTGTTTATTTTCTGTACCTGAAAGTACTATCATATATGAACCGCTAAATTGACTTATTAACAAATTGGCATACGCCCAGAGCCCAAGCGGCTAAAGTAAGACACCTTTTTCGATGGACCGCGGGTGTAGTTTGCTAGTTACATATTATTTTAGACCTTGGCTGGCTACGCCCATGGGCACAGACTAATCACGAACCTTCATTTTTAGAGTCGGTTAATTTTTTTTTTATTAATCTTAGATATATTATTAGTAGTTGAGCCGTGGGGACATTAAAACGCTCTCAATTCCCGACGGCTAAACTAATTTGTCGGTGGGGAAAAAAACGCTCGAAATTACCCACGAACCAACTAGTTGTGCCGTTCAAATGGGTAATAATAACGTAATCTATTAAACTTATTTACCTGGGAGAAGAATGTAAGCCGGGCGGGCTTATAAAGATAAAAATTATAGACGAAATAGACAGCTATATTTATTACAATAGAAATATTTACAACTAGGTATCAACACGAAATTCTGCAAACCAATAAATTAATTCAAGTCTAGCATAAAAAATGTTCTATACAGTTATTATATTACAGTCAAAATCTCAATATGAATAAAAACGAAACTGTCAACGCGATAAGGGTAGCAATCATTTAGTTTTCAAACCATTCAAGTTCATAATTTACCTATATCCATAAAGAAAGAAGAAACAGACTGATTTAATGACATCAATGCACAGACCAAACCGCTGGGTTGGCTGGCTGGCAAAAGCAAACTTGAAATTTCTCATTGGGGTCGTTATTTAACGTATGACGTAGGCCTACACTAAGATAGGATTTTGCAAAATTCATCCCCTAAAGTAGTAAAATAGGGGCTGGAAGTTTGTATGAAAATTTGTCTTTAGAGCTGACAAATTTTTCCAGCAGAATTGCAAAAAAAATGGTATTTGACCTGAAGGGAGAAAATCAAGATTGAAGTGTTTTATCGTTTCTGAAGAAGGGGGCAAAAAGTTTTTTTTTTTGAGTATTTAAACCGTTAAGTTTCAGTTTTTAAAAGTCCATGCTGATGAAGTCGCGGAAAATGCTAATATTTGTTGTTATATGACGCACGTGTTGATTCAAGTTAGAGGTCTTATGGGGAAAACTCTTGACAGTCATGAGGCCACTACCTCGACAAAAGTCCGCCAATTCTCACTAGGCCAGTGCGGCCTAAGTAAACCAAGGAGAGGCCCGTGCCTCTGCAGTGGGGGCGTTAACGGTTAAGGCGACTTTATATTTAATTTTGTAATACCAAGCATGCGATTGCTTCCGAACGTAGCTGTTCGAGGCACTCGTCACGCGGAGTGTAGGTAACACCGGTGTTTGACAAATAGCGGTTTCAGAGGTGCTACCTCCTTCGGGTTTTTAGGTTGGAAATGAGCAGCATGTAGAAGTTTTTCTCTAGGGATTGCTTGCAGAGTTCTGCATGAAGGAAAGGTCAGCAACACGCGAGCAATGACCCTAGAATTCCAGGAGTACATAGAATACGGTAACTGCTAAACATCATTTGTAATGTATGTTTACTGAAACCTTGGTGTATTAAAAAGTTGTGTAAACATGTCGAGAAAGTAATAACACAGTATATATTCTCTAAGGATTACAGTATGGGGTTCTTCAGAAAAGAAATTATTAAATCTGAAGGGTCGGCAACGCGCGAATGATGCCCTTGGTGTTGCAAGCGTCCATAGGCTACGGTGACCGCTTACCATCAGGCGGACCGTAGGCTTGTTTGCTACCTAGTGGTATAAAAAAAAAAAAAAAAACGCGAGGCGTATCTTTGTATTTGCTTTTTACAGTAATTTATAACTTTTATTACAGACTGATAAGAATTATCTAGCTAGTAACCTTTAATGTAACCGTATCTTATTTTACGCATTTCTGTTAGGTAACCATATTTTGTGTTATTTTTTTTTGATACAGTACTTGCCTCTGATACAGTACTGTACGTGACCGTTTAGGTTATAAGGTGTAAGGATAAATTTACTGCCGATGGCAAGCAGAGCGATGATGGTAGAAAGTAAGATGCTAATTAGCAGCGCTTCATAAAACGATTTTCCCACATATTTTTGACCCTTACGAATCCAACACCATAAAATTTCGAAGAAGACTTTAGGAGTAATATCTAGGTCTGCAGTATGCCATTATTTATTTAAATTGTATAGTTTAAAATATACAATAGTTAATATATAGATATATACGGGTTTCAAGTTTTTCATACAAATGGTCTTAAATAAAATTAAAAAGTCAGTAAGGAAATATTTTTTTAGGATTTAAGAAAACCACACCACAGACAGATATTCGGCTTGAGATCATGTTTACAAAATTTCACAGCATTTGATTAGTAGGTAAATGTCAAGTCAGAAATCAGTTCGTATGAAGCACGCTGCGAGGCGCTGCAGACCGTATATTTTTGAAACATGTAAACTAAAGTACGTGTTTTCAGAACAACCGCGCGAAGGGTTTTTGGTTAAGGTAACAGTTAAGGCTATCCGAAATACTATTATTTTTTTAAAATAGATAGATAAAACAAAAAAAATGCATTTTGTAAGAATTTATTAATGCTGGTGTCCCACAAGGCTCTGTGCTGTCTCCTACGCTCTTTCTACTGCATATCAATGACATGTTGGACATCAACAACATGCATTGCTATGCAGATGACAGTACTGGAGACGCTTATTACACGAGTCGTGCAAACATCCCTCGTTCCATTGTGGAGGAAAACCGCGGAGAACTTGTGTCTCAAATCGAGACCACTCAGTCCAAGGTCTCTGACTGGGGACGGGTAAACTTGGTCCGATTCAACCCCACACAGACACAAGTCTGCGCGTTCACCGCTAAGAAAACCCCATTCACTGTAGTCCCAGAATTCCATAACACTCCCCTCTCCATCTCCAAGAGCTTCCTTGGATCCTTGGTGTTGACATCTCCAGCGATGTTCAGTTTCGTGATCATTTACAAGATAAGGTGAAGCTGGCGTCCAAAAAACTAGGTGTACTCAACAGAGCGAGGCAGTACTTCACATCGGGGCAGCGTTTGCTGCTTTACAAGTCGCAAGTTCGGCCCCATATAGAGTACTGCTGCCATCTCTGGGCCGGTGCACCAGGATACCAGCTTGGACCTTTTGACTCGGTTCAACAACGGGCTGTGAGAATTGTCGACGATCCCAAACTCACTTGCCGTATCGAACCCTTAAGTCTGAGGAGAGACTTTGCCTCCCTGTGTGTGTTCTACCGCTTGTACAATGGGATGTGTTTTGAGGAATTGTTCGAAATGCTGCCCACGGCTACTTTCTACCATCGCACCGCTCGTTATCGGCAGGGAATTCATTCTCACACTTTAGAACCGAAATGGTCGCGTACAGTGCGGTTTCAGAGAAACTTCCTCCCGTGGAACGATCTCCCTGCCAAGGTTGTCTCTAAGGACTACAGTATAGGGTTCTTCAAGAAAGAAGTTATTAGATTTTTAAAGGGTTGGCAACGCGCGAGTTATACCCCTGGTGTTACAAGCGTCCATAGGCCATGGTGACCGCTTTCCATCAAGCGGACCATGTGCGTGTTTGCCACCTTAGTGGTATAAAAAAAATTCTAGAGTAAGAAAGCAATACTTTGTATAAAGATCACGAAGTAAAGTCGTCGTTTCTCTTTTATTCATATCGAGGTTTAAAAAAAGCTTAGCATGGCAAAAACGCGAAAATTTTAGTATTCTTGATATGGTATTAAAAAATCACTAATTTACAATTCATACTTAAATAAATAAGACACGAATATTGAATTAAAATAATTCGTTTAGAGTATGTACCTGCATACAATAATATTGTTCTAGGTTGTACTTTCACAGCATCAATCAGCCTATTTAACAATGGAACAGGCACGGTAGATCCATATTCCATACTAATATGAAATGCGAAAGTAACTCTGTCTGTCTGTTAGGTACCTCTTAACGCTTAAACCGCCGATTAAGTTGAAATTTGGCATGGAGATAGTTTGAGCACCGGGAAAGGACATAGGCTACCTAAAAACCTCCAGTGTGAGTCGGTTATTTTTTTTCTATAATTGAGGAGTTGTCGAAGGAACACTACAGCGATAACCGAATTTAAGGCGGGTGGAACCGCGGGTAAATTCGGCATGGAGATAGTTTAAATAAGGAAAGACATAGGTTACTTGAAAACGTCAAGCGTGAGACGATTCTTTCTTCTATAATTAAGGAGTTGTCAGTGAAATCCTTCCACCGATAACCGAATTTCGGGCGAGTGGAAGTTAAGATAGATATTAATTTAAATAACCTAAACATAAAGCTGATTTTAATGTAGCTGCCGAGATTAGTCAATAAGTATTACGGTCCAAATTTTGCTTGAGCTTAATAGCCCTGAAAACTGTTTCTCATTTTGTTACCCGACCAGAACTAACTAGTGTCGCCATTTGATGTTTCAAATTTTTTCTTTTCGTGCAAATTTATTTTAAAAATGTAAAAATCAAGAAATTAAAGCTAGTAGTAAGCTATTTTAAGAACGTTATGAATTGTTTTTAGAATATTCCTGTGAGTTGTAGATAGCATATCTGGTAAAAGCGGCCATTTTAGCATAAATACTATTCAACTATAACGTTCTAAAAATTACTTTAACATTTTTGAAAATTGCTTAAGGTAAAAATATATTTTAGAATAAAATTAATATTGTCGGCTACAACTGCACATCTTATCAGCCTCATGCGTCCCCACAGTTGAGGCATGGCCTACCCTCTCCGAAGTCACATATGCATAAAGAAAATGTAAAATATCACATGGTGGCGCTAGTTGGGTGGTCAGCCGCTAATGTAAACCGATATCCAAACATCTGTACCTACCTAATCATTATAAACTAATATTAGACAAAAATATTCGTATTACTACAAAAAACAAACAAAATATCATATTTTAACGTAAAATTTACAAAATTATCATTAAACACAAGCTATTAGTACCTAAATAAAATAAAATACAACTTGTCAATTTATACAAAATTTCTTTATGCCAATTTTACAAACAAAAACAAAACATTTGTAGAATATAAAATAAGACATAAAATTTACAAAGCTACTTAAGGTGAATCTGACATAAATTAATTCATACAAACTGTGTTACACTAAATATCTACTGTAAACATTTAGATACTCAAACCGCGCTTTTATTAAACATCGTTATTTACCGTAGTCGCATAAAGAAATTTAATTATAAATTCATACATAGCCAGAGTTATTAGAAATAAATAATGGAATCAAGCAAAAACTCTGTTTATTTTAATAACAAACTCGCATATTAGAATGTACATCCTTCTTCCGACTGCATTTAAATAGTGATATATGATAAGAACGCATTTATGTAATACACATAATAACAAGAATAGATATTTAATGCAATGACATTTGTATGGGTAAATTATAATTCAGTTTTATATAAAATGAAACTTATGAATTCATTATAAAATCCTTGAAACCAATATAATGCAATTATAATCATGGATTAAAAATTATAAGATATTTAGTACAAATATAAGAGATCAAATCAAACCTTGCATTATCTAAAAAATACTTTGAAGATTTTTTATTAAATATATGGTACCATTGCCATTTTTAATAGCTGTGGCGATAAGATTAAATACATGTGCTTAAAGTACCATATTAGTACAAACCAAGATAGCATACTATATTATTTTTTACTTGCTAATTGAACTACCTAATAAAAATAAAAATGATATCACCAAAATAAAAAAGAATAAGTCTTAAATTAGTAATTTTAAAAATATATGTAAATAAAAGTTTTTTACAATAATTGTAGGGTATAAAAAAAAACATTATTTTCAATAGATACCTAATCGAATTTTAAAATGTTTTCTTTATTAATATTTCTCCCATTTGATTTAATATTCGAGTTCGCATTAAGGGTGGCTTGCACAGAGCCTAGCAGGTCCCCTGGCATCATCTGTTTTTAAAGTAAGAAATGTTCAAGTGTGTTTTCTAGGAGGCTTGTTACTTTTAAACAGTTGCATTGACCCGCTATGCGCTAAGCAAACCACCTGCAGTGTAAACCTGACCTTAATGTCAGGCAGTACAAAGATAATTATAATCAATTTATAGATTCAACATCCAATCATTCAATTACATTATTAATTACATTTATAATTCATTTCAAGAGCAATCACAAATTTATTTATATTGTGTAAAGTAAATGTTTAAATGTAACTATCTATACAGTAAATTCTAATTTAATTATTAAAATATTACAACATACATTCATTTAAGGGTTCCTAACTTCTACTACCTAAAACTTGCATAGGCAGGGGAATAAAAATTAAGCAAAGGTGTTTTTTTTATTTTTATCGTTATGAATAAACTCATAATATGTACAGTCTTACTATAACAATGCACATTAAGTATGAGTGTAAACATTGGTTTAAGTATTTTTTTATTTAAAAATTGTGATGTATTTTTAATACATATTGAGGCACTTCTCAGTTATTATTTTCCCTCTCTTGCAACAATGTTTCTATAATATTTTTTCTCATAGTAATACTATAAAAAATTTTTTTTTTTTAAAACTAGTTGTACAACCTACTTATAGTTAAAATGCACTACAAAATATTTTAAATAATAGTTTTCTTTAAATGCTAGTATGTATATTTTGCAAAAACAGTCAAAGCATAAATAGCACAGCCTTATATATATAGAAAAACACTAATTATTATGTACATATTGTTTTTTTCTTTGACATATTGTAAATCTTAAATTTTGCCTTGAAACTTGAAAATCATCATTTTGATAGGTGTGTGCTACATGGTAAGTGACCACAACGGATAATGTACCTATGTGCATCACCAATATTATGCGTTTCTAAAATTATAAAGCATTAACATTAGCTAAATTATTATTAATTAATTTTAAATTGTAATTTAGAATATTAAAAAAACATCAAAAGCAGTCTTAAGTAAACACAATTAATCAATTAAGAACCTCACACAACAATATAATACATGGATATAATGCATTAAGTAAAACTTGCATTAGCTTACTTTTAGGGCTACAAAAGCAGGGGACTGACAATTTGAAAACCATACCAATCATAATAATTTTTTTAATTATATTATTTTAACAGCCAATAATTTTCGATACATTGTAATTATATTTAGTGATGTGTAATCTTAATAATACTATTACTTGACTTTGTGGCTAAAAATATGTTATTTAATGCACAGTTATTAAATGTGCATTATTTATTGCCAAATTGACAGCAGGATTGATTTGAAGGGGTGTAAGAATGACTATTTCATCTATCAGACTTTTAGAGTAGTTTTGATATTATTCATTTCATAATAGCTGTTATTGTGATGCAGAACAAAATAATCTTAAGTCTATTGAGTAAAATGGGAATTTGTATGACAACCAAGTAACTTTAATAATGACATTTTAGACGTTTAGTAACCATCACAAAAGGCAACACATGTATTACTAAAATCAAGGAGGCACATGTATTTTGTAACATACCTTTTTCAATTTAAACTTTGCTGAAATATTTTACATTTTTCTGATTTATAAAAATCCATTAATATTAACAAAGACTTAATTATTATAGAGAGCAAACAAAAAGATGTTTCTGATCAAAATTTTACACTCAAAAATCATATTTATAAATTAAGATATTTACATTCAGGAATTATAATGAATCTATTACTTTCGACACAATTAAGTAAATAGAGGCAAATGATAGAAGTCATAACCTCTCTGTCCACGGGCTGCTAGCCAAATATAAACTACATGGTATGCACCTGGTACAAAACAGATGAATCCAGCAATAAAAAACACAGCACCCTGAAGACCGTTTTCAGGTTGGGCAATGGCGAAAGCACCCATACCAAGTAGACCTACTCCCACTAAAAGGAGTGTGACAGCTGCAAAGACTGTTTTCCAGTTCTCTCGGACTTTGGGATGGTTCCAGCAATACATAGACTGTGAAGCTTCAATATATTCATGTATAAGAGAATCAGAGTCCCGAGATGTTGTATCTTCACATTTATAAGTTTTACTGAAACAAAAAAGGTAAAAGAGCTTCTTTAATAATAAAAGAAAACCTAAAGTTAATGCAATTATTACTTTATCTTTATAAGTACTGTAGAAAAATTAATTAGACATCCTACTGACATATTACCAACATAATTATATTTTGGAGTATTCAAATATGCCACAAAATTTGAGTAGCACTGTTTACACATTTGTCACATGCTGAAAGATCCCAACTCAAACTCAAATTGATATTCTTCTACCTAATGGCATGGCAAGTAGTAAATTACAAAGGTACATGTAGTGGCAACCTACTACTCAATATAAATTATCACAATACAAAGCAATGACCACATACCATGCAGTATTAAGAGGCCATAGCAGCAATTAGCTTAAGTGTGAATTAGGTCTCTGTACTGATGTGAGTAAAGTTCAACTGCCTTTGGCCTACTAAGAAAGATAGTGAGTCACAAGTCACAAGAAAAGTATCGCTAATCAAGACTAATTCTTCCATGTGATAGCATATTATGAAACTGTAATACCAAAAGATGTAACAAAGAAATTAAACAATACCTAGGCAGATAATCACCCCCATTCTTGTATTTGTTTTGGAAAGGATTACTTTCAACAGTTGCACCGTACACTTTTATAGCTTCATCAGTCTCTTCTTCAAATGCATCTTCAATGGAAAAACGTTTGTCACTATTACCGAATGGTTTTGTCATTTTGAAACCTTTTTATTAATGAAATATCACAATAAACATCACAAATTCGGAATCAAAAATTAGTAACACACACAACTGTCAATTTTATCAGAACAACTTTTTTTTAAATATTCATCATCACAGATAAACACGATACATAAGGGGAAAGTCCAAGGGTTGGCTTGTTTTGGTAACTTGCAATTACTCGCAAAAGCAAATTTGGCAATCGTGTCTCACTGACAGCAGTATAGCAAATAGATTTTACATCTAAACAGTAAGAGGCAGCACGAAAGAAAATGCAAAAAGCTAGCTTGCTTATGTATACTCCAAGGTCCAACTCCAGCTATCTAGTTGTTTGTAGGACTTTAAGTAGGTATTTATTGTAGAATGAGGACCGCAAGAGACCGAGGAATAGTAACGACTCGTTGGGTGATGGTAATGTTTAACTTAGGTTTGATCTCGTAACGTAAACTAAGAACCTTATATACTCTTCACACTGGAGCTACTGGAGTATGGACATCGAACCGAACTCCACTTTGAATGCAGTTCGTTAACCTTTAGTTATATTTTTATCTCTTTCTCGCTTTTTGTTCAATTGCCATGTGTAAGCAAAGGTTGTTGTTGTGGTTACTGAAATGAAAACACCATCTAATTATAATACTAAATATGCTTTTTATTTTGATAATAAGAACAAAATTAAAAAATAAACGGTTTTATAGCTTTTAGTTGGAAAATTAACTGTTTGAACCTATCACAAATTAGCAGGACTTAAAGATTTCATTTTTTATTTTAAGGACTGAAATATTTTCTATAATTAAATATGTATTTCTTCTAATGTCTTCGACTTTTGCTTGATTGAGATCAATAACAATCACTTTTTTTTTATTTTTAATAAAATATATATTTATATAGGTAGATGTTATATTTAGATATAGGTAGAGTAGGTGTTATTCTTAGTCATCGTTGGAATATTATTTATCATTTTGTGCATTATTTCATCTTATTTAATGCATCTTGTTCCCAAATCGAATCTTCAAAGAATTTTCTTTAAATTTTGGTTATTTATTGCATAAATTTTTAATATCTTTATTTTAGCTTCTTGAACTTTAATCACGTAATGGTAACAATCAACAGGTGTCTCCCAAAGATACCTAGATATAAAGTAAAGGCTTTAAAGTTATCACCAGTCATTGAATTAAAATCATTGTTATTATATATATTTATTTTAATTCTTAATTTTTAAGTATTTTACAATACATATAAAAATATGCATTATAAAAAAATTTAAAACTAGAGTGTCATCGACTGCGGGGCAAGGCAATAGCTAACGGCGGTACGGTGGCGGTCAGGGCTGCATACTGAGGAACCTCCGGACAATGCGTACCGTGTCTAGGATCACTGTCTTATGCATTCGACCCTTGAGCCAAACCTCCAACGAGAGCCGCTTGAGGTGTTGTTCGAGGCTCTAGGCTAGGCTATCAGACCGTTTGCCGAAAAGACTTTTGGAAAAATGATTGTTGAATCAACATTAATTTCCTATAATTAATTCACTGTAAAATTTACGTATATAATTATTTTTAAAATTCATAATATAATTTTATTCATGTTTTAATTTTTTCTTTCTATAAGCGCAAAGTCCCGATCAATGTGCATCATTAAATACCACTTGTATCGCATGAATTACATTGGATCGGATTTTGGAGTTAGTGCTTTTTTAGTACAAATGAGTGGACTTACGGATTTATAGGACTTAGCGAATTGAAATTACCAGATACATTTATTTATTAAATTTTAAATTTGGAGAGCTCATAGGTCCCATAGTATTAATTTAAAATATCACTCAGTCACAGTCGTTTATTTTTGTTTTGAAACAACTCTAACGCTTTTTCGCCCCTTTGCTGATATATATTACTCTTTTTTCGTTTAATTTTCGTGATATTGAAATGAATAACGCAGATTGATTTCAATGTATCACGACTGCTTGGTTACAAAGTTTCAAGACTAGTTGATCCAAGTTTTCATTCCCACTTTATGAAAATCTATAAGTCCAGCTTAAAGTCCTTAAATCCAGTGTAAAAGTGTCCAAGTCCGAGATTTTTTTCCGATTGCCTTCAACAGAGTTAAAAAAAACGAGTTGCACTCCGGGCGTGCCGGCAGAAGTGAAAACCTTTACATACGATTCGCGCTAAACACTCAAATATGTCACAAGACATGTCTTTGACATTGTCAAGATATAATAATGTTTGTTTATATACTTTTTTGACGTAGTATATTTGACATCGCAATCTGTCATAGAATTAAAATTCCATATCCAACCTCCCTGTACTACTCATAATCGCGAATACTAAAAATAAAAATTATAATAGGCGTGGCATTACGGTTTCCGTCTTACGAATTTTCACGATTAGGACACGTGACCTGACGCGAGTTTATCATTTTTTACCCATACCAAAAAAAGTGCACAACGCCGCTAAAGAAGTTTTCACTTCAAAAATCATATGTAATTATGTAATTTAAGACTACATGAAATAAAAACTTACATAAAAAGTTTCTGTGTCGTGAATTATTCTTTTATCTTTTTGCTTTTATTTTAAAATCAAAAAATAAACCCTATTGCCGCACTTTTCTCAATAAAATACGGACTTGGGGACATCTTAAAATGGACTATCCATACTTCGGGATTTTATTCAAGAAGCTTATATTCCATATATAAGTTTTCACCACAGGGATCATCGTAAGTGAAAATAAATTGTAGTACCGAATAAAAGTAAGAACGCTCGATTTGGGGTTATCACTTTAGGGTTGGTAACAGATGTAAAATGATAGTCGTATTAGCTGATTCACAAACGCATTGATAGGAAAATGGCTAGTAATACTAGGGTAGTTAACCACAAAATACCCCGTATTAAGTTAGTTTAAGTTGGTTTCTGTTGTATTAAATCACCGGGACCGTTGACAGCTGACGTACAGTACAACACACAAAAAACCAAAATACTTGCTATGAACTTTGATAATTTGTAGTGAGTTGGTTTAAGTTGGATCATTTTAGATTATAGTTTCGGGACCGTGGTTATGACGTCATTTGGTCATCTGTGGTCGTAAATGGTCGTGGTTTTTGGTTCGGGACTGCTCCCTAGTGTTCTGTGCTCTGTGCGCAATTCTTTATTTGTTCGGACCTAAGACCAAGTATCCACTTTACTTTAGATAGTTGGTCTTAGGTTCGGACACGGTATCTAGACTATATCATCTTTCATTTTGATATTGTTTTATGTGGAGAAAAAGAGAGAGAAATATATTTAATGATATAATAAGTGCCTTTTTTATCTACATCCGGAAATCTGGCTGTTAGCCACGAATTGGTTTAGGTTGACTTCTCTAGAGGCTCTAATTTTACGAGGCCATTAAGGCTATGTTCTAAATGACGCCGAGTAATTATCGCCCGGTAAAGTTGAAAAATCAACCCGTTCTGGACGTGGAGTGATTTTCAACCTTTTCTATGGCAGTGTAAAGAATTCAACTTGACAGTTGGAAAATTACTCTACTTTTTTAACTTCCTCGTTGTGATTTGGAACGCACCCTAAAAGCAAAAAAAAAAGTTGACGTATGACGTCATCGCTTAACCTCACAAATTATATATTACAAGTACTTAACCTCTTTAACAACGAACCTACCAAAATTGTTTCAATTTGATTTGTTATGTTAATTGGCTGGCACATTTCATTGTGGCTTAAAGGCTATTTAAAGTTCAATACAATTGAGTTGTATACCGTTATGCAACAGTATCACTTGAGGTCAATACCACTTTTAAATATCAACAATGGTAACTAAAGACTGGCGCAAAGTTGTGCCAACAATATCGAAACCTATTCTTAACTGTATTGATTATCAGGGTTTTAAGGCCATGACTCCAATACAAGCTGCGGTTATTCCGCTCATATTGTCATGCAAGGACGTTGTAGCTGAGGCTGTCACGGGATCTGGGAAAACACTAGCTTTTGTTGTGCCCTTCTTGGAAATGTTACTAAGGAAAAAGAAGGACGCACCACTTAGAAAAGATTTTGTGTATGTGGTTGTTATATCTCCCACCAGAGAACTTGCTACACAAATTTTTAATGTAAGTAGCTACTTTTTTTTATGAAACAATAAATTTAAAAATCACCCTAGCAATGACAAAGTACCTATACTTACAGCTTTTACTTCTAGAAAACTAGAGGGCCTAGATATAGATGGCTAAAATGACAATAGGGTGCCCATATTAGTGGCACAAAAGATGACATGTCCTTAAGTGGGGACTGCATCTTGGCAAACATAGTGTGGGACGTCCCCCAGCCAGATAGTTCAAAATTGTTAGGAGCAATCAAGTGCTTTAGGCTCGGACCTAGCATGGTAGTGTGCTTTAGGAGAGGCCTATGTTCAGCAGTGGACTGCATGGGCTGATGATAATGATACAGACAGCCAAACAGCATTTTGGTGTGGAATTAATTTATATAGATAAAAAAAAAATTTGGTTGTTAAGCAATCAACTATATATAAAACAACAAATTTTGGCTAAGATATACCTACTAACAATGTGCAACACTATTGCACTGTCAAATGGGACCAGTTATTAAGTCAAATCATAGGATTGAAAACTTACAGTCAAGTGGCAATAAGATTTATTTGTTCCATACTTCATAAGTAATTGGTATGAAATTAAATGTTACCATTTTTAAGGTAATTTTCATATTTGTTATTAATAATAGGAAATGTATTAGATAAAAAAAATACTTTCATTATATTAAAATGCAATGTATTGCTGCTGCAACATATGTGAGATGCAGTGTTAGACAAGAGAGTGGGAAAATTTATGAATACCTCTGCGCACACTTTAATTTTTAATTTGCACGTTTAGTTATTGTACATTATAAACGCAAGTTAGCACTATAGTCACAGGGCATACTACCTTCTGCCTATAGACTATAATCATATAGTCTCCACCCTTAATTCGGTTATTGGTGTTGGACTTCTTTATTTAATCACAGTATTAATACTGTGATTTACTCCTTAAAAACACTTATAAATTTTGCTATATCAAGCTGTAGCTATAGCTCGTTTAAGCTCAGTTATAGTTATTCCTGTGGAAACTTGAATTTTTTGGGATAAAAAGAAGCCTATGTGCTATTCCAGGACCCAATCTATAGGTGAGCCAAGTTTCATCCCGATCTGTCCAGTGGCTGAAGCGTTATTGAGTAACGAACATCCATCCATACTTACAAACTTTCACATTTATAATGCACTGTTAAATTTTAATCATTTTAATGCCGTGGACAGGTGATCAGGTGCATGAAACACTATTGATTTGTAAAGATAAAAATAAAAAAAAAAATAACATTTTTTTTAAAGCACAAATCAATTCTTGCTTGAGTGACAAAATGATGTGAACCATTAGTAGGTAGGTCAATAATCAAAGAGACCGACCCTATTATGACACATTACTCATTTCACCAAGGGGGCATAGCGCAGTCCAAGTGGACTTGATAAATAAACCAATGCTAGACTAATTACCGCCCCTTCATCTTATTTGATTGGCAATTCGCAAGGCGTGTGCCCCCCGCGCCCCGCGGGCGGCGGTCAAAACATATCAAAAAATCAATTGTTTTCTAACGCTGTTTGCGATCCTTGTCGTGCGAAAATATGGCGTCTCGAAATTACGCGTACTCTAACATGGAGTACCTTGATATGGTGCAATTAGGTCCCAGGATCTAGGTACAAAGCATTTACGACGGTCCTAAGCCCGCAAAAGTATGAAGGAAAATGTACAATCATTGAATTCTTCAAAGGAACAAATTGAAACCAGCTGAGCAATTCAATGACCTGTACGACGTAGGCATACGTAGGTATCTAATTCCTGGCGCTACTGATGTTTTCACGCACTTTGCAGATATTACAGTATCACTTCCTTTCTTTTTTATTTTAAGAGATATAACCCAGATTAAGTTGTTGATGAATAGTACTTTGTAAAGTAAACCACCCATCCACGGCATTAAAACGATTAAGGTAGATAATTAGGATGACACTAATAAAAATTAAATGACTTCTGTTTCAGGTTGTGGAACAGTTTTTAAAAGAACCAGAACTAAGTCATATAACCATTACATTATTAGTTGGAGGTAAATCAGTAGATGCTGATATTGAAAGCCTCCAGCGTGGAGCACACATAGCTGTGTGTACTCCCGGTCGACTTGAAGATTTGTTAGCTGAAAGGAAACAGTTAAACTTAGCTGGAAGACTGAAGGAGCTGGTAGGTAATTATTTTAAATTTTAAATTGTGGCTCCATAACAGTGGTCGTCAAAATTTTTTGGTCAAGGGCCAATAGTGCTGATGTGGGGTAGCACCTGGGGCTGCATATTTTTTTAACTTGGTCTATGTTCTTTATCTAACTCATTAGCAACATATTATTAACTGGCTTGTTCCTGTAGACAAAAATATCTGGTGTATTTCACAATTTTTATAGCTATTTTTGAGTCAAGTAGCTCAAGCTAATTGAATACTTCGTAAAGACGGGATGGCATAGTGCCGGTGCGAATCAGACTCGCGCACTAAGGGTAAACCGATTTTAATGAAATATTGGTAAGTTGTTATGCACACGCCGGGGAAGGTTTCTGAGAAATAAAAAAAAGGGTCAATGCGAGTCGGACTCGCGCAATAAGGGGAAACAGATTGAAATGAAATTTTGTTAAGTTGTTATCCACATGCCGGGGTAGGCTTCTGAATTTGTACAACCCTCTCACAATAGGTTGGTGCGGCACTTGAGTGGTTTCCAGAAAAAAAAACAACGATCGCTGGGTCAGCTAGTACTAAATAAAATAATATTCACTTTAAAACATATACAAAATTAGTTAAATATATGTAGTCTTTGAGACTTGTCCTAAGTAATGTCAGGTCTTATAAAATAAAGTTATTGGTCGCGGGCCCCATCATATTTCGAATCGGGCCACAGGCTGCTTTGACAACCACTGCTCTAAAAGCAACCATTTAAAATGGAATAATCTTTATTTAGTGATCAGTATAACAATTTTGATGATCATCAGTGAGTGAGTCAGTTACGAAATCGTGGTTTTTTAGATATCAATATGTAGCGGATCATATCGTACCGCTACAAGCAAGGCTGATGTCTCGCGTCCTACATCGCGCTATCAAAGTTTCTA
This sequence comes from Apoda limacodes, assembly GCA_946406115.1. Lineage (NCBI taxonomy): Eukaryota > Metazoa > Arthropoda > Insecta > Lepidoptera > Limacodidae > Apoda > Apoda limacodes. The sequence continues at coordinate 21,029,729 of OX291559.1, forward strand.
CATCAGTTCAGGATATATAGAAATCGAAGCACAAGTTAAGGTGACCAGGGCAGTCCGCAGGCATAACACCTCGCCTGGCAGGTGATGTCCTCTTTGACGCCGCCCCACAAATAAAATCTAAAGTATAAGAGCTATGCAATTAACTTTATATGTTTAACTAGCGGTTCCGGCGACCGTTGTTTCGCTTAGTTCCTCTCTGACCCCGCAAACGCTGTTTCTACAGGCGCACCACTGCGATGTTATTTTAAAACTGCGATATCTCCTAAGATATTCATTGAAATCGAATGATGTAAAAGGCAATTTTGTTTTAAATTAAATACTTGTGATGAATAACGTATTTATTAAGATAAGGATTTACATCCTGTTTATAAAAACACCTTAACAAATAATGCATTATTTAAGAACGAATTTGAACCCAACCTCAAAAGATAGACATATACTGTCGCGGACTTTTTTTAGAATTTTTAAAGCATAATTCTGTCATACATGGTTTTTGCGAAACTTTAACCGAATACGCAGCGCTCGCAGTGGAAGCTCTCAAAGGGAAAAACAAACCCCCGTTTTTGAAACATTATTCATTGTTGCTCAGTTTGGTCTTAGCGTAATGATATATATCCTATAGTCTTTCTCTATAAATGGGCTATCTAACACTGAAAGAATTTTTCAAATCGGACCAGTAGTTCCTGAGATTAGCGCGTTCAAACAAACAAACTTTTCAGCTTGCCCTTCGCTTGACTTGTCTTGGCGTGGGCACTTCCGTGCCCCTGACATTATAACATTCTGAATACTAACACTTACTATATTAGTAACAATTTTTACGTTATGTTATATATACATATACGCTAGTAATTAGCAATACTTGTTGCTTAGACACACGCAATGTCAGCAGTTCTGTAATACTGGTGGGCTGAAGAGCCCTCGGGACCAGCCAGTCGTATTTAGTCCGGTCAGAAAGCTACACAATTGCCACTCGCCCCTTCTATTTCCAAAAATCAATTTTGTGTTCTATTTTCTATTTTTTATATTAAAGTGATTAATTTCAAAGTGTAAAATTTCTTTTTTAAAAACCTATTTCGGGTCTCCCCTGTAACATTGGTGGCAGCGATAAAGGGATCTCAAAAGGTCCCCGGTACGCCTAAAGTAAATTCAGTCCTATATTATAAAACAAATAAACTGTTTTTGAACATTTTCATAAAACTTTAAACACAAAGTGACCAGTGCAATTGTAATTCAAACTTCAAAAGTGGCAAACATACTTCATAAAAACAAAGATCGCTGGCTCACAGTAAATTCTCCACTGTTTCCTGAAAAGAAAAATAAATAAATAAAATACAAGAATTAATAAACGTCAAACGTGTCTTCACTGTTTCCTGAAACAATAAAATAATCCAAATTCGTCGCTCTTCACCGTATCCTGAAAAGAAAAACTACTCGAGAAATTATGTTCACCACTGGCTGCAATATCCTGATCCTGTAAGTTGTTTCCAATTTTAAAATTCCAATTGTAAAAGTGCAAATCGTGTTACAAAGTGTTTTTAAAACCTTATTGAACATATCGTTGTTAGATATTCATAAACATATCTCAGCCAAGCCCTAATGTCCACTCAGTGAATACGGACACCCGCGTCGAGCTTATCAAACTACAACTAATGTAAACAAACTCGTCTCTTGTTATTTCGAAGTGCTTTGTTAGAGCTATAATTTGTTTTGTTATTTGAACTTAACTATTCTGATCATTTGATCACTAATAATTTATGTGTGACATCTTACCGTGTTCAGCTTGTGTAACCATTTTATTCCTGTATTGTTTTGTGTGTATATTTTTACTGTTCATATTATGATTATGAACTGTGTACCTTTTTAGCTTAGATATATTATTTGCTCTACTTTTAAACTAGCAAAATGGGTCCTATGGTTGATCATGCACAAGAACAGACGTCCGAAAAAGTTAGCACAAATGTTTTGCTTAAATTCGTAAAACTTAGTAATTGCAGTAACGCTGACTCTGGCCAGTAGTAACCAAAAACCAATTTTATTAAAATATATTATCAGCCCACTAGAGGGCAACGCCGAACGAGCTTGTTCTTTAAAAGATTTCGACAGCTGGGAACAGCTTAGTACCTTTTTAAAAACCCAATTTGGAAAAAAAAACACTACAGCCATCTATTGACCGAGTTACAACAATGTAAACAAAGTTCTACCGAATCTGCTAGTCAATTTGGATTACGCGTTGAAACATCCCTATCCAAATTGCTCACAGAAATAACCATTTCTTCCAAAAGGAGCGAAACACTCGATGGAAAAATTTCTGCCATGTCGGACCTTGCTCTACAAACATTTCTGACGGGACTTTCGCCAAAAATCTCAGACTTTGTTCGTTTACGAGACCCACCTTACCTCAACGACGCGATAAATCTCGCAAACTCTGAAGAGAAATTCCGAAACACAACGACATCTAACCACTCGACCACAACGCGACCTTCACTTCCTAGCCCAAACTTTGAATTACAACCATACAAACCTAATTACACGCAACCCCAAACTCAAAACCTACCCAAAGTTTGTAGATACTGCAAAAATCTCGGGCATTCGATTGAGAATTGCCGCAAACGTGAATACAATAATAGCCGTTTTGCAACATTACGAAACAGAAATGACCAATCAACGTCGCAAGCGCACCAATTTCCTTCTCAACGCCAATTCTCCAATCAACGTCAATTATCTCCCCAATACCAATCCTCTAACCAATGTCAATACCCTACTCAACGCCAACTGCCCATCCAAAGACTTGTTAACTTCATAGACCAAAACCATGAAAATAATGATCACCAACATCCACAACCTTTTCTTGCTATTGAACAACCCCAATACTACGAAAATTTAAACGCTTAAGGCTTCCTATTGGGATATATATATTTTACATTGGGATAGATATATCGCACAGGAGAGCCAGTCCATCCAATCGATACCATTCGTAAATATACGACTTCAAGAGAAACCGAGAACAATATCCAATTAGAGACACCTCCCACTGTATCCACTGCAACTTCAATTTCTACCATATCCACTGTGTCCACTGCATCTACAATTTCTACTACATCCACTGTACCCATTACATCCACGACGTCCACCGTAACCACTTTTTCCACAGCATCAACTGTACCTGCTACACCCACCGTGTCCACTACGCCTACGATTAACCAACCACGGGCTGAAAACACTTCTTTCACTGAATCAAAAACAAAACCCCACCGGTTGGGTGGCCTATCTCAAAGTAACGACAACACCGTATCCTATGCTAGAGATCAATTTCGAAACACCAGACTTACCTTACCTGAAGACGAGAAATAAAACCGACCGGAAAAACAAAAGACAGATATCAAAATCTACGAAGTAAACTCTAACCCTAACAGACTATTACCTCACGTCTCAATCCAAACACCTGTTTCCGAAATTCCATAAACGCTTCTAGTTGATTCGGGTTCCTCCATTAGTTTGCTAAAACAAAGTTTTATAAGGACGGCCCCGAACATTATAGAAGAACCTATATATATATAAAAGGCATCGGCCCCGTTCAAGAATCAAGCCCTACAATAGGGCAATTTCAACGCAAACTCTTCGTAAACGACAAAGTTACTGACAATTTTATGTTTCACAGCTTCCACGTAATTCAAGAAATAAAACTCCCTAGATGGAATAATTGGTAATGATTTCTTTTTGGCACATAACTGCAAAATAGATTATTCGGACAATATCCTTGTCGTCGATAAGACAAAATTAACCTTAAAATTTAACGAGCCTGTTTATACTATACCTCCGCGAACTGAAACAGTAATTGAATGCTCAGTGATAAACCCCGAAATTTACGAAGGGCTTATCCTTGACCAAAGACCAATAGACAACCTTCTAATAGCTAACTGTATTGTTAAGGTTAAACCAAACTCTAGGATCAATATTTCTGTCGTAAATATTTCCGAATCGCCATTACGAGTTGATTCAAACATGAAACTCGAATTATTAACATTAGATAAAACCCAAGAATATGAAATTTTCCATACCAAATACCCGCTTACTCCAAAGATGACATGAACTACGCAATGACCCGAGCTGAAGAAACTTTAGAACTACTAAGAGTCTCCCATTTAAACATAGAAGAGAAGGACGCTTAATACAATCTTTGTTCCGCTTACTCCGACATTTTCCATTTGCCCAACGACAAACTTACTTGTACCGAAACCGTACAACACGAAATACCGACTTCATCCTCTGTTCCAATAAACACAAAATCCTACAGATTTCCCGAAATACATAAACAAGAAAGTAAACGCCAAAATCAATAAAATAGACCAAGGGATTATAAAACCATCAACATTCCCATGGTCATCTCCCATTTGGATTGTCCCTAAAAAGGCAGACGCATCCGGCCAACGCAAATGGCGCGTTGTTATAGATTACCACAAATTAAACAGCGATAAATGGGTTTTCGTCCAATCGAAACCAACCAAACTTTTAATAGAGTGTGATGACAGTACTTCAAATGAAATTGTGATAACTGGAACAGGTGTGCTAGATATCCCATCAAAATGTATAGCCTATCATAAAGATCTTAAATTATTAAAGAAAAGTAGCCCCAGTGTAAACATACCTGTCGTACTTTCAGATTATAATATTATTAACGACCCTTGTTGTAACATTAGCCGTTTTGATAAATTAAGAGTCAACTTACCAGTTACTGAAATAAAAAAACAATTAATTTACAAAATCTCAAAACTCTCAAAAATGTATATGATCAAGAGCTGAAAGAATTAAAAATGACCAACCCTTTTAGTAATATAAGCAACCATATTAGTTTTCCCGTTATTAGTGTTTTATCTTAAATTTTTGTAATGTTAATTTTTATTGTGTATTTTTGTAAAAAGGGCAAGTTCGCAAAGAAACTCATGAGTAAAAAGGTTAAATTAGAAGTATCGAAAGATTTAGGTATCGAAATACCTGAAGTCCAACCGCGTCTGCGTTTTGGATAATTTCTGAAAACTCACCCCTTGTTGCTTAGACAAACGCAATGTCAGCAGTCTTGTAATACTGGTGGGCTGAAGAGCCATCGGGATCAGCCACTCGTATCTAGTCCGGTCAGAAAGCTACACACTTGACACTCGCCCCTTCTATTTCCAAAAATCAATTTTGTGTTCTATTTTCTATTTCTTTTATTAAAGTGATTAATTTCAAAGTGTAAAATTTCTTTTTTAAAAACCTATTTCGGGTCTCCCCTGTAACAGTTAGAATTCAGGCGCAGCGCTTGGCGGTACAGGGAACAAACTTATAATCTAGTTGCTCTATCGTAAAAACAGTAACACATATAATCTTGCAGTGATCATAGTGTGTGTAAGGTCTAAAGTATAACAACAAATAATAAAAACTGGCCAAGTGTGAGACGGGTCCGAGCCATTGACTATTGTAAATCACCGTTACAGCACCATATAGTTTATTAAGCAAAACAGTAACATTCTTGTTGGAAACGATATTCAAAATTAAGCAACGTCGGGCTTGGTCAGTAATTGGATGAGTGACCGCTTAGCGGCACACTTTTTGTTTGTGTTTGTAAGTTAGTTAATTGTGGTTAACTTTTCAGGAAGTTCTTGTTCTGGATGAAGCTGACCGTCTTCTAGACCTAGGTTTTTCTTCTACCCTCACCACAATACTGCAGTACCTCCCTCGTCAGCGGCGCACTGGTCTCTTCTCAGCCACACAGACTAAAGAGCTTCAAGACCTTGTTCGAGCCGGCTTACGGAACCCAGTAGTTGTCAGTGTAAAAGAAAAGTCAACTATAAGCACACCACTTTTATTAGAAAACTACTATGTCATTGTTGAACCTCAAGACAAATTTTTGTTTTTGTTAAACTTTATAAGGAACAGAAAGATAGCAAAGGGCTTATTTTTCTTGCCGACTTGTGCTTGTGTTGATTACTGGGCGGATGTTTTGCCAGTTTTTTTACCTGATATGAAGATATTTGCTATTCATGGGAAGATGAAGCAAAAACGAACCAGAATTTTGGAAAACTTTCGAGAGGCTGATAATACTATACTGCTTTGTACCGATTTGTTGGCCAGGTTAGAAAATTTTCTTGAATGGCTTTTTATTGAGACCTGGAATTTATTCTTATATGTGTTAAAATGTTGATATGGTTTTCTAAAAGTTTTGTTATTTTTGAAAATTAGAACACTAATTTAGTTTAAAAAAAAATTACACAAGTATGCTCTGCTTCGAAATTATTTTGTCCGGAACCCCTTCATGTGAAAAGAGATTTATATCATTTCAGATAGATTTTGCTTTAAGTTTCTTCTAATAACAAGAATATAATTTTTATTATTATTTGTTTTCGCCAGAGGTTTAGACATCCCCGAAGTCGAATGGGTGCTCCAATGGGAGCCACCGACCAATCCCGCATCGCTGGTGCATCGCGTGGGCCGCACGGCGCGGGGTGGCGCCCCGGGGTGCTCTCTATTACCGCTACTGTCTACTGAAGATACCTATGTACCCTTCATCAAGTCTAACCAAATGGTTGAGCTCAAAGACTGGAGAGAGTCAAAAGATCTTATCAAGATTAGTGATAAATTAAAATATAAGGTAAGGTCATAAAAAGCTTGTCGAATTTGCGCTGTTAATATTTTTCCATCACACAACTTTAGGTTAATTATACGTTTTCCTTACTACAGTTTCTGTTCCCTATATTTATGAAATCTATAAACTTATATAGAGTCTTGAGCTGCGAACAAATTGTAGGACGCATCCGTCAGCGAAGCTGCCGATGGCGACTGAACAGTGTACACGGTTGTCAGAACGTTCTCGAGCCAGGTTTCGTTCGGACATCCCAAGTTCACTTCTGCGTCTAACGTAACGACCTATAGAGTGCACAGTAAATGTATTATCCAGATCCCCAAGGTCAAACGCGGGGACTTGTCCGATATGTTCGCAGCTTTAGGCCGCTTTATGTTTTCGACAGACGTTGGTCGCGAATATGTATGAGGTGTTTTAGAGCTCAATGGACACTTCGCGCCTCCGTCCGGCCCGTCGCGTCGGTACGCTCGTGTCGGCGGTCGCGGCTTGTATTTATATGCCGCGCTTTAGTCTTGCGATATCCATACTAATATTATAATTACAATTGCAGACCTTGCAGGAATCCACTTGAACGTACACAAAACTATCATTAAAATCTTCCCTGCCGTTTAGGAGATCAATGACACATTGACTGCAGCGCCATTTACCGGGTCCGATTGTGTTTTCAAACCATGCAGGGACTCACTCAAACGTACACAAAAAATATCATTAAAATCATCCCTGCTGTTAAGGAGAAGATTAGTGACACACCAACTGCATCGCCACTTACCGAGTCCAATTGTGTTTAAATCCCATTAAATTCCCCATTCCCAATTAAATATTCAGACAAAATTTCACCCAAATCGTTACAGCCGATTAGGAGGAGTTAGATGACAAACACACGTACAGAAGCATTATACGTAAAAAAAAACCGACTCACACTTGACGTTTTCAAGTAGCCTATGTCCTTTCCCGCGACAAGCGTACAATAGTTTAAGCGTGAAGAGCTAACAGACATATACCGATAACCGAAATTAGGTCAGGTGAACTGCGGGCATAAGCTAGTACATAATAAATAGAAAACATCACATAATTTTTGCTGTGTGGGGATCGAACCCACGACCCCCTCTGTTTAGCAGGTAGGTCAGAACCCCCTGAGCCTCGGAGCCGACACGAAGAGCCGCTGAACAAAATGCACAGACAGTGTACAGCTCCCTAAAATTTTTGATTGCAAATGGATAACCAGAAAGAAGAAAAGTAGAAGTTTCTCTATTCAAACTTTTCTACCGGTACGACCAATGTAGCGCAGTAGTAGGTAGGGCTTGCAATCTCGGAATCTTTTTTAATCTCGGTATTATTTTCGGTATTGTGAAATTTTCAGAGTTGACATTATGACTTCACTAATTTGGGTAAATTAATAAACTTAACTTCGATACACTGAGACTGAGGTGCAACTGCAAGCAATGCCATGATTTATAAGCTACCAAAAATTTTATATTATAACTACTAAATGTTGTCTTAATAGGTATAAATATATATATATTCGCCTAAAATTTTAATTTTTGCTAATTTATAAAGATCATGGAGTAGAAAACATTATAACAAATCAGTGAATTAGTTACAATGATCAGAGATGTCTAAAAACATAATCATTAATAACAGCGCCCAGGAATATGATTGTGTAGTATCGAATTTTTGGTATTGAGCGCCTGGAATATCGGTATTAAGTTCTCGGAAAAATCTTCCGAGATTAGTGGCCTAGTGGTAGGGGCATCCAAAACTTATAATTTATGTTTTGTAATTAGTTATTTTCATTAAGGCGGCGAAGAAGCTAACGATCCGCCTGGTGGTAAGCAGTCACCGCAGCGTATATAGTTCCTTATAACAGGCAATAGGCCGCTACCACTGCAGGGTGGATCCTGCGGGCATTTTCGACACGACATATCACTGGCCATCCTCATTGGAAATAAGTGTCGTTATGGTGTTTATTTATTCTACAGGTGCTGGGTATACTTCACGACCAACAAAAGAAAGACCGCTCTGTCCTAGATAAAGGACAAAAAGCATTTGTGTCCCACATGAGGGCCTACTCCAAACACGAATGTAATCTACTTCTCCAATTGAAAGAACTACCGTTAGGACATATAGCTACCAGCTATGGCCTTTTAAAACTACCCATAATGCCAGAAATAAAGCCAGAACACAAGAAACAGTTCATTGGTCCTAAAGAAAAGATCGATTTGAATAGTATACCGTATAAAGATAAGCAGAAGGAAGTGAGTAGGCTGCAGAAGTTAGAAGAATATAAAAGGACGGGAGTTTGGCCTTCAAAGAAGAAAAAGAAAATGGTAAGTAACCTATATAATTATAAAGTGACGTCATCAAAAGCGGCATTGGTCTAGCTAGGTTCTACAGTTCAAAAATTGCCTATACCGTCCTATTTAAAAGAATTACCCTTATACCTTTTTTTTCATTTTGGTGAACTAATAGTTGTATAAGTTGGTAGGAAGGTTGATAGACACTTAAAATAATAACCACGGGATTTTAAAAATAAATTTATTTTAATTTATTTTAAGGGATGATTGGGTATTGTAATACGGAGATGGTATCAAAATTATTTTCTCTGCTTTACTTGCACAAGCAAGTTAAAAAAATTTATCTCATTGATATCTCAAGTGAAAATCGTTTTGTGAAATAATTACAGAAACAAACAGAGTCCTGGGAGCAAGCAAAACAGAACAAAGAAGAAAAGAAACAGAGAAGGAAAAAGAGGAAGGATTTGAAGAAGAAGGATATTCTCGAAGGAAAGAGTAGCAGGAAGCGACGAGCTGTTACTCAGGAAGAGATTGCGGAGTTGGCTGCGGACGTGGCGCTTATGAAGAAATTGAAGAAGAGAAAGATCACTGAAGAGCAGTTTGATAAAGCTTTTGATGTGGAAAAATAAATAAATAATTTTGTTAATATTTTGAATATTATTTAAAGGCAAAGCTTTATACTAACTTTGGTTAATTTGTAAAATTCTTGGTGAATTTGTACAAAAATATTAACATTTACTGAGACATATCACCAAATTTTATATTACCTGTACTCTTTTTTATCCAACATACTTTTTAATAATTTTGGGGTTTTGTTTCATTCCTAAAGATAAACATAATGTGATATGTCGTGCCATTTAAAGACTCTAACTTAGTCCAATCATGTATGAGAGTGACCATTGCTCTTTACTAGTGGCGGCTTGTGGGTTAGGGAAAATAACACTACCAATGAAAATAGTAAAATAAACATTTATTTCAGAATTGCAACATTTTAATTGAGTATTTACTTAAACACAACAAGGCACTTACAATTTAAGTTAACAATATTGACAAATGTTTACTATTAAAAATGACAGAAAATTTTGTATCTATGATTTATTTATTACTAAGCTAACTTTTGGCACGGTTTTATATTATTTAGCACCAGGATATTTAATAAGGCATGACACTAAACTTATAATGATAACAAAGTTGGGATAAGATAAGGGAAATACAAACGGTTTTTTAGGGCGTGCACCACTAAGGGCAGTATGTATTCATTAGCGTAGCTCATTCTGGGAGGGGGACTTCTAGGGCCTGAATGGATATCTACATTATTGACACTGTTGAGCTTGTCTACATTGGGCAAGATATTTAGACCTATAATTTTTTAAATGTAAGTTTATTTTCGTATCAACCAAAACTAAACAGTTTTTCCGTTTGATAGCTTAAAGTTCTTAAATCTAAATCCGTCTAGTGTAACCTTGCCCCCCCCCCCCCCAAGCTACACCACGGTATTCAAACCATTGTATAAATCCCAATGGTGCAATTTACTTAGGCCATCGTCCAAGTTTTCAAGTTATTATTAGTTATGGTAAAATATAAATACAATTTTCTCATATTACAAAAAACAATATTGAATAAAAATATTATGTCGGAACGACGGCCATCTTAAACTGATATAAAATATAAGTATAAAAAAAATTGTGCGTTAATATTTTACTATTTTCCTTTTGATAAAATTTCATTTTCTAACCAAAAAAGGCATTTAATATTTACACAAAATTAATTACGAGCTCTTTTACAGTACATATAAGACACAAAATTGCACGTACGATTATCTAATACTCCTGTAATAAAACAATATTAAAAAAAAGCGTCTTAAGCGGTGGTCGTAACACCTTATTAATACATTTAAAAGTTCACCGAAGCAATATACACCTTACTACAGTTATACAAGAAAAAGGGATTAGAAAACTTTAAGTATAGTAAAGTAAGATAATGTAAAGAAAAAGATGAAAACTTAGTTAATTTATAAGATGCACTATATAATAACTTTTATTAAAAACCGTTTGGTGAACTTTTATAAAAATTGTATCAGTGACACAAACGTACATAATAATTCATAAAATTATATTTATATTAATCATGTTATGCCCTGCATTTTTATAAAATTAACTGTTAAAATAATTATTAAGACACAAAAAAAAAAAAAATTCAAGACGAGGCTTTACATACAGAATTATATAATAATTTACACAATCTTTCTTCAAAACAAGCATTTACACTTTAAATACGTACACCTTGTCATGCGTTATCTTAAAAACGAACATCTAAAATTACGCCATCTTATTTAAAAAAAAATCGTCAATTTTAATACTAATGTTTTTAAACTATAATACTCGCTGTCCAGAAGCTGTCAATTTCATAAATGTTACAAGTGACTAGGTATCTGTCAAGAGTTTTTAGCTGGTGTCTAAATTAAAAATCTTTGCTGAGGCGCAGTACCTACCCAAATAGCGCCACCAAAACATATTCTTTATTTCCTCTTTGTAGAAAAACATATTTTGAAAATGTTACAAACCAATTATTTAGAACTAGTTATAAGCTATTTTTAGGTGGTTATACATCGTTTTTAGAATATAATATGTAGATAGCGTTTCTGCCTAAAGTGGCCGTAAAACAAGTAACAGATACAATAAAGTTATAAAAATAGCTTATACCTAGTTCTAAATAATTGATTTGTAAAATTTTTGAAATGTGTTTTGTAAGAAGAGGAAATAAAGAATATCTTTTGACGGCGCTAGTTAGGTAGGTACTGCGCCGTAAAAGTAAAAAAAAATATTAATGAAGAAAAAAGTTAGCCATGTATAATTATAAATAGTGTCGATTTCGAAAATTTTTTAACTACTTTAAAAAAGGATACATTAACTCAAAATAACACAATAGCAAACTGTTACAGAATGACAAACGCCCTAATAATGTTAATCCAGGAATATATAGGACGCATCCCTCAGCGGCGGCTGGCGGTGGCGATCTGGATAATAGGTACATTTACTCTCAACTATGCACACTATTGTTAAGGACGCTACAGTGACTTAAGGCCTTCCTTCAGCGTCTAGAAATCCGAGAGAAATCTGGCTCGGTGGATGTTATCGTCAGCCGCTGCTGATGGACGCGCCCATATGCCCCCAGCTTTAGTGTTACCGTTCAAACGAAACTAAATTCAAAAGTACAAGCTTAAAAATATTTAAAAACAATCAGTCACGTGACAAAAGTCATCTCCGTACATTTACCATTTAGTTTCGATTCAACGCTAACCAAATACTCAAACAACAACAGACACTCGAGATACGGACTTAAATAATTTGGGGCAATGTAGTTAAAAAGCGTAACTCCTTACGATAAGTATTAAAAATAAGCACCAAGTTACTGGTCACTTAAGCCTACCTAACTTATTAAAATAATTGACGATATTATTATACCTATATTACGATAATTAATTCTTCCGTTTATCACACAATTTAATATTCAATATTCTACGCTGCTTATGTATTAAAAGACACAGCAGTAGCACATATGTAATGAAATGAATAACATGGGTTAACTCGGCCGTTTAACAGGTTAACGAAAAGGTGTGGTATGAATAAGGGGGGGCGTCCCCCTTTTACCCGCGCGCCTACCGCGTCTAATCTGTGGTTCGCTAAGTCGGTGCCTTACGAGCGAGCAATACACGACCATCGATAATAGTTGTAGGTAGGTTTAAGCGCGGCGATACCGCTACCGTGAGTTGATTCATTTCAATTTTATTATACGTATGGTACTAGACACCACAATTACATGGCGAAATTCATAACTCCCCGATAGTACTCAAAAGAAGAACTATATTTATATAATTACAGTATTTATACCCAAGTAAAAGGCTTAGGCACTACGCGACAGTTCTGGGACCGCTCGCTAGGAATACGGATTAAGGGTTATATTTCATGCGGAGAAATAAATCTTTTCTTCACATTTACTTCGTAAAAATATAATAATATCGCCTTCTAATAAAACTTATGTAATAGTGATAGCATTCGGTTCGAACATCGTGTTCGCCATGACTGTACCAATGATCGACATTTTCACCGATAAATGACATTACATGTGTCAAGAATAAAAGTACAAAGATGATTCGTTGCATACTTTAAAAACTTTTCTTAGAACACTTTATATAATTTAGTATATATGACGAAATGTACATAGGAATATTTGAACAATTTGTGACATTATGAATATCTATGTTTTATGTAAAATAAGGCACAAAATATTGTTCTGTGTATCACTTCACTAATATCTTACTATTTACAATTATATATTAACAATAAATAGACAAAAAAAACTATATAAATGTAAAGACAATGAAAAAATTCTATTTTCGATGTAAAGGTTGTTTTCATTATTTTTACACAACTAGTTCGTATTGTTTCTAAAACTCTTTAATAATTTCTATGCTCATATTTGCGTTTGCTATAATTTTATAAGCCGGTATAAAACAAAACGAAACAGACACTTTGAGCCCAAGAAAATACTGTAAAGACTATTTCAGAAACAATATTAACTTTACCTAAAGTTTCAATCAAAGAATACTGCAATATACTTATATAGTTATGCGTTCAATTTGCTTTTAATCCATTCTGAACCGAATCGCTCGTTGTTAAGACTTAAAACGTTAAATTTATATTGAAAATGTTGAATACATTTAACAACCACTTCAGATGGAAGACAGGCTAATAAAATATAAAAGTACATTAGCTGTCAAAAAGGACAATTCCAATGAATACACTTCAATAGATTTGTCCTGCAATAGACCTTGATTGAAACGACGACTAACCTAAATGTCGGTTCACACTTCGTCAGGTGCCATGCCGTCGTCTCCGTCGTGGTTGGGGGAAGGAGAATGGTGTGGAGGGGGGGAAGGCGCTTGTACAGGCTGCGGGGAGGGGGAAAATGTCCCCTTTTTCATAGCCGCTTCTAACGCTCGGAGTCTGTTCTCTTGTTTGACTATCACCGACTTCAGTTTGCGAATTTCATCCTCTAAGTCTTGATCTTTCTTTTCCTAAGGATTATTAAATTTAACTGTGATCAATTTTAAAATTAGTAATTAAACTTCTTTCTATTTGAATACAAAAAGTAATAGCTAAAGCAGTGGCAATTATAACCTATTTAAAAAAAGGTTTTAGTTCCCTAATTTAATTTTATAATATATAGACATTTAAGATCTAAAGAAAAATAAAAAATCGGCCAAGTGCGAGTCGGACTCGCGCACGAAGGGTTCCGTACCATTATCTATAAAAACGGGCACGAAAAAAAAATCACGCTTGCTGTATGGGAGCCCCCCTTAAACATTTGTTTTATTTTAATTTAATTATTTATTTTTAAAGTGAATATATAACTTAATATTCTGTGAATATTTCAAGCGTCTAACTGTTGCCGTTATCAATATCGAGCAAAAAAATCAAGTTTACATCTTAAATATTTATTTTATTCTATTTTTTTAGTATTTGTTGTTATAGCGGCAACAGAAATCATGAGATACATACAGCCTGGTGACAGACGGACGGACGGACGAACAGCGTAGTCTTAGTAATAGGGTCTAAGAGTCTAAGCTAAAAATGCTAAAGTTAGTCACCTCTATTTCATTTTAGCTTACATTTTGGTAACAAATAAAATTGATATTGACATCATGTACTCACGAGATGGTAACTGATTGAATTTAAACCTTGCATAGCTTTTTATTTCGCTACTGAATATACATAGAAAGCATCTCTATTTATTTTTTTACAAAATGAGGCTTAATAATTTATTTTCCTTTTTCGTCAACTTACCAAAGCAGCAATAACAGCGGGCGGAGGCGTGGCCGACACCGGAGTTCCTGCGTTACTTTCCTCTCTTCTCTGCGCAGGAGTGGGAGATCTATCCTTGTCCTTTTCTTTCGCGCCAGCGAGCGCGTTAGCCTTCTTGGTGACGTGGAGCTGCTGCGCCGAGCGACCCGACACGTAACCGCCCTGCACAACCAACGCGCGCTCCTGAAGTTTGGTTAGGGAGCCCCTAACGTATAGCATCTGTTTTTTGTGATCTTGTTGGCTGTTTTGTATAAGAAGCGGGAAGTTTTACGAGTCAAAAATTGTTTTGTGTGTTTAACATTTCAGAAGTAGATATAACTGTTTTTTGTTTTAGGAATTTGGTATCGGTGGTTTGGTTAATTTCTAATTATGGCGTTGTTTAGTACAGTTGATAGAGTTACCGACAAAACTGTAGCTTCCTAAACGTTGTTCCAACATATTTGTTTACTGTGCTGCTGCTGTTAACTGAACACGTAGTTTAATATTATGTATTTTATTTTAATACCTGTTTTAAAACTCATAAACACTCATTCACGTTTGTAGTTGGTGGCCTTGCTTATCATGAATATATTTTAAACTTTTTTAATTCAGCCTTAGTTTCATGCTTCTTCTTTTATTAATCCCCTGAACATGCCTGAACCAACAACCTTAACATACCTTTCTCATTATCACTACATCTTTTTTACTCGCTTCCTTGTCAAACTATTTCTTATTCCGTCATTTATAGCATTTCACGCTATACACAAGTACTTCTCTAACCTCTCATGTCCTATTTTTATCTTAGGTTATTTGCCATACCTCCATACATACGTCACTTCCATACATCCGTGTTAGATTCAACACACTTCCATGAACAGACAAACGTGTCTTCAGACAACTTCTGACCGTTTATAAGAGTATGTAAAGACTATTCACCTGATTTCCTTTCTTACAATGTCACTGTGACAGTTCTCATCTCTTCTCCACATATTATACAAATTTTCACACTTGTTCCCCCTTTTTTGCTTTCAACATAACGTTGCATTCTGTGACAGTTTCCTTTAAAAATCTTAACTTTTATCTCATTTACATTTACGTTTATTTCACTCCTTTTGTGTGTGATTCATACATGATTGTTAACATTGCATGTTTCAATGCAAGGATCACTTATCCATCGGCATAGAGGAGGCACTTAAGGCGGAGATACTACCTAAGTAGCACAACTAAAAGATATTGTAAAGGAGAACGTGCAAACTGGACCAAAAAAACAAAGTGCTTCCCCCAGGATTAACACATAGCGCATTTGGAAGAAAGTCATAAGATCATGAACCTCCTCCTTTTTTGAAGTCGGATAAAAATAAAGTCTTCAGCCTCAAATAAACAAAAAAAAACTTAAGCAAGCCGAGTATTTGTAATTAACCTTGTTCTAAGTAATTTTTATTTTTTTTCATTATTCATTATTCATTCTTTTATTTTACCATTTATTACTTTTAAAGTTGGTAATTAAGACGTATGGGACAAACATATAAAGCCACCTTAGTCCAGATACACTGTGACACTAAAATACAGTGTTGTAGCGATGGCAGTGTCCAAGCACTAGTTACTTGTCTTCTGGGAAATAAAACGTAAAGATATACATTCATACATACACACATTCCTAAAAAAACTGTTTTTAAGAATATTATTTCTATGAAAAAGCTTTACGTTAATAATTTTTCCCTGATCAAGTTATCAAGGAAAAGTAAATATTTGGCTCTTTTAAAAATTAGCATCAATATATTGAGTGTTGTATTTGTATGACTTTTTAAATTTAAATCAAGGAGCCAAAATACAATTTAGAACCCAAGTTATGCCACAAATATATTAAGATTAGTAACATCAAACACTGCAGCAGCAGATAATCATACAGACCTCACACACACCACTAACGCATTAATAAAGAAATATATGACTACTACTGTCCGCCATTTTGGTTTTTTAATAAAATGGCGGCCACGCATTAAAGTCATATGATTAAAATACTAAAAACCGGTTATGCGTGGCTGCCATATTAATCAAGAAAGAAAAAACAAAATGGCGGAGAGTAAGAGTCTTTTACCTTTCTTCAAGGATTGCACGCGTTTTTTTGTAAGATTATCTACCTGCAGTAACGATTAAGTAACACCCAGTGTATTAAATAATACAACAATTATGTTAAACGTTAACACACAAAACAAACTCACTGAAACTCAAAAAAAAAAAACTGTTATAAGAATTAAAGCCAACAAAATCACAACCATGATGCCTATAGTACAAAGTTGTTATAGCTGCGTTTTGTTGACGGGATTGAGAGCTATGTCATCGCATAGGCAATGAAATCATTCTTTGAACCAAATGTAAACGAACGATATGGCCGTTAACTATTTTGAATGCACGCATTCAGTGCGTGTAATTCTAGTTAACAAAACGCCCTTATTATACACTGGTATTTCGCTCTTTCTTCGCCTCGATTACAGTAAAAAGCGAGAAGGGTGAAACTTTCATCCATTTTCATAGGCGTAGATGGGTGTAGGGGTAGCAGGGGTAGGTTAGTAATACTAATGAGTTCTTTTGTAAAAAGTAATAAAAACTTGTCCGTGTTAAATCATTTTCATAATTAAGTTCATTTAATTTCACAGTAGCACTCGGAAGAGCAAGAAAAAAACATACAACCTTATTGAGAGCCTCCTCCTTCTTTGAAGTTGGTTAATAATGATGTTATGTCCTCATGAGAAAAGGTACTTTGCTTAAAACTTATTACAAAGATTTATTCATAGATAGATTCATGGTAATAACTTTTGAATTTCAATACAGTTTTGCTTCCAATAATTTAGTCATTTTCTTGGATGACAATTGCTGTTATTAAGACATGCCTTGGGAACTGCGGTTATCAGTATAAACAAATTAGCCATTAGATTATATCGGAGTTAATTAAGCCAAAGATTGTTAATGTCTGAATAAAAATTGCATATTTGATTCATCTCTGAAATGCTAAATGTCCGTCTTAGTATATACTCACCAGTAAAATACTACTATTTGAGCTATTTTATACTAACAACATACAGTTCGTTATTGACCCACTTTGAAAACCATGTGGTCCATGCAAGTAATACAACAATAGGTAAAATTCTATTTACAACCCTATTTCTTACCTTAGCAATTGCCAACAGCTATTCTATAACATTATGATGGCGTGTATCCAGTCACTGGTTACCTTTTAGGTATTTTAGAGATACCCCACACAGAAGTATTGTGACCCAACTCTCGTACCCACCTTGGGTACACCCATGGCCAAGATCTGTACTTCATCAAAGAGGAAGGAAAGCGTTTGCAAGAAGAAAATTAATAGTCGTGCAGAGGCGTTTGAGTTTACAAGAATTTTCTTACCAAAATTCTAATTTTTTGCAGACTCCGGTAATACTTTACTGGATATTTACGGTAGAGTATATATGTAAGGTGTCACCTCTATAGTCGTATTTTTAATTAGAAGAAGCCAACTGACAGCAGCTAGTACTGGTTCATCAAAAACTGACAACAAAATAAACGTCAGTTGATATCGTCTAATTAAAAATACGACTATAGAAAGCATTACATTGTTTCTGTGGGGTACCTCTGTAAAGCGTTACCTTGTTTTTATGGGGTACTTCTGTCCAGCGTCAAGTTGTTTATGTGGGGTAATTCTGTAAAGTGTTACCTTGTTTCTGTTGGGTACCACTGTTAAGGATTACCTTGTTTCTGTGTACCTCTGTAATGTGTTCATCAACTTGTTTATGCAGTGTAAGTACCTCTGCAAAACATTACATTGATTCTGTAGGGTACTTCTGTAATGCATTACCTTGTTTCTGCAGGGTAAGTACCCCTTTAAAGCGTTAATCTGATTCTGTGGGGTAACTCTTTAAAGTGCTACCTTGTTTTCGTGGGGTACCTCTGTAAAGCGTTGTCTTGTTTCCGTAGGCTACCTCTGTAAAGCATTACCTTGTTTTCGTAGGGGATGCTCTGTGAAGCATTATTTTGTTTTTGTAAGGTACCTTTGTGGCGTGTTACCATGAATCTGTAGGGTACCTTGAGCGACATGGTGCAGGGTTCCGCATCTTCACCGGCTATCCACTCGTCGGCCGTTAGGCTCGCTTCGTCGCTCAGAGTATCCGGATATAGGTCTTCTTGGAAAAGTTCCGATTTCCTAGGCACCGTCATTGACACCACCTGCCAATTACAAAATTTGCAGGAAAACTTTTACATGTAAAATACTATCATTTCGTTATTTTTGCAATTGCTATTACCAGTAGAAAGTACCTTCTTACTAGGTTGAATTTCAACAAATTTTAGACTGTATTTAAAAGTATTTATTCATAAAACTTACTATCTGTCAGTATATTTACTAAGCGTTTTTTGATGCGGTTTTTACCACAGTTTAGGGATTTCGTTCCGAATGGATATAGTATAGAAATCCCAAAATGTCTTTAGCGGCTTAAACGCAGAGAAAATCTAAACATGACATGCTCAAAAATGTCTAAACGCTCTTAAACAAAAAAAAATGTATTACCTGACACAATCCAGAGTTGTTGAGCCGGTAGAACTTGGCTATCTCACATGTCGCTACATCGCACCCTCGCTTCGGCATCATACCAATTCCTGCACAACACAAAACTTTTGATTCTCTCTCTTTCTTTCTAAACTAAAAGATGTTTCTAAGTCTCAGCGATTTTACAATATTAATGATAATTTTAGACAATCAAACAGCGCCGTCTGGTACCAACCTAATAAAGACTTTTATATGAATACCAGACAATTTATACAACTAAGTTTGTCGTGTGGCCGACCGCTATGCAGAGGGTGTGGGTTCGATTCCCGCACTGGACAAACATTTATGTGATAAACATTTGTGTTTGTATTGAGTTTGGATGTATTTATGTATGTATTCTCAAAAAAAAGTTATATATGTATTTGTATCCGTTGTCTGGTATCCATAACACAAGCATTGCTTACTTTGCTGCTTACGGCGCTGTGTGTAATGTCCAAAAATATTTATTTATATATAAATTGATATATGTTTTTGTAAAACATACAAATTATACAGAGAAAACATCATAACTCAAGACAAACACAAATATTTTTTTATGCAGCAATCAAACCCACGCCTTTGGTTTAACAGATATAATGTAATTCCTCTGCGCAGAGATATGTCTTCATCGCGAGACAAAATGCTACAAAACTTGTCGCAACGTTGTACCATGTACTTTATTGTATAGTAGCTGGCTCGGCAGACTTTGTTCTGTCTGTAAAGTTGATGCACAGACGGCTACACTCGCGTGGATTTTTATTAGATACCTAGCTGACCCGGCGAATGTAGTTTTTTTTAAACAACTGCCGCACTAACCTATTGTGAAAGGGTTGTATTAATTCAGAAACCTACCCCAGCTTGTGCATAACAACTTACCAAAATTTCATTAAAAATCGTTTTACCATTATTGCGCGAGTCGGACTCATTGTTGACCCTGTTCAACTCGCACTTGACCCTTTTTTTCTTTCTCAGAAACCTTCCCCGGCGTGTGCATAACAACTTACCAAAGTCTCAATCAAATCGGTTTACCCTTAGTACGCGAGTCCGACTCGCACTTGACCGTTTTTTTCTTTCATAAAAATATTGCCCTAACACTAACAAACATAACAAAAACAAATTAGCCGAATTGGTCAAGCCGTCTTCGAATTTTTCTTGGTGAGCGAGTCCGACTCGCACTTAACCATTTTTTTCGTAACAACCTTGCCCTAACACTAACAAAAACAAATTACCCGAATCGGTCCAGCCGTCTTCGAGTTTTCCTTAGTGCGCGAGTCCGACTCACTCTTGACCGTTTTTTTCTTTCATAAGAACCTTCTACTGACAATAACAATAATATAATATAATATAATATATAAGATTGCAACATGCCATACTGTTTGACTTCTTGTAATTTATTATGTGTGTTGAAATTATGTTTTGTGTTAAAAAAATAATGAGTCCTTAGTTTTGTTTTACGCGCGGATCACTTAACTTATACTTTAATTATTATTGAAATTAAGTGATTGTTTCATAATATTTCATACTCTACCATCAAAAAAACTTTCTGATGTTCTACTGTCTAATTGAAGTACTATTTTAAAAACAACATACATGTGTTTTTTTAATAAAAAATTACGTATTAACAAGTTTTAGTACTATAATATTTACGTATTAACAATTGTTAGTACTATAAAATTTACGTATTAACAAGTGTCAGTACTATAAAACTGACGTATTAACAAGTGTCACTACTATGAAACTGACGTATTAACAAGTGTCAGTAATATAAAACTGACGTATTAACAAGTGTCAGTACTATAAAATTTACGTATTAACAAGTGTCACTACTATAAAATTTACGTATTAACAATTGTTAGTACTATAAAATTTACGTATTTAAAAGTGTCAGTACTATAAAATTGACGTATTAACAAGTGTCAGTACTATAAAATTGACGTATCAACAAGTGTTAGTACTATAAAATTTACGTATTAACAATTGTTAGTACTATAAAATTTACGTTTTTAAAAGTGTCAGTACTATAAAATTGACGTATTAACAAGTGTCAGTACTATAAAATTTACGTATTAACAATTGTTAGTACTATAAAATTTACGTATTTAAAAGTGTCAGTACTATAAAATTGACGTATTAACAAGTGTCAGTACTATAAAATTGACGTATCAACAAGTGTTAGTACTATAAAATTTTATGCAAGCAGCTTTTGCTTATTACCTCTTTGTGGGTCAGGGGTCTGGAAAGTGTTGATGTAGTGGACAAACGGGGGCTCCGGTGTTACCTGAAAATAACAATATTATTTGGTCCTTAAAAACATTTATTTTATATTTGTATATTTAAATGAATTATTTACAAGCATTAAACACATTGAATGACCTCCTATACTAAAGCTTTGAAATACTGTATCTGCCAAAAATGGATACGTTCTATGGATTATCATATAACATACAGTTGTCGGCAAACTTAAACGCGCGTCTGAAGTATACATTGCTCAATAGGGACTTTGTTTTTTTGTCCTTGGCAATACGTGCGGGGAACACGCACCTTTCTTCACACGAGGCGCCATCTGTGCTCGAGAGGCAGAAAAGAATGCGTGGTCAAAATAGTCTTATATTTTTTTTTTCATTTGATGTGTAGGCCGCCTACAGTATAGTAGACGTGCACTAGAACATTTCCAATACAATGTGATGTTAAAGCATGCGTAGTATGAAATTGAAACACAAATTTACTCTGAAGTAACTAACAAGTCAAACGTCAGATATAATTGAACAGTTGTTAATTTGCTAGCTCATCCAGCATACACACAGCTTGGGTTTCATATGTGTATTACGTGGCAGTCAGTGATGTGCCTCACCTCAAAGTATCTGACAACGGAGTCACCCTTTCCGCATAGGTATATCATGTTGGTATCCGGGTCGTAGAGTGGGAACATGACCCCGTTGCTGGTGTCGATCTCCACGGTGACAATCGGCTCGGCGAGAGCGTCGGGCGTCCGTAGACTGTACTGACGTTCAGACATTCTGCTGAAACTGTTAAACAAATATCTCATTTCACTTCATTCGTCTATTATGTAGTGTGTACTATGGAAGGCACATCACATGCCGCCACTGTTTTAAAAATTGCAGTGTAAGGACTACATTTTACTTAGGCAGTTGCTAAAACAGGCTTATCCTCGTAAAGCACGTGACATAGTTACTAGTGTATACATTAAAGCTAAATGTTTGCTTTCATCTTTTTGTATAAATATAAAAAAATACTCGAGTTACAGTTTTGAGGGTAGTTTATATTTAACCTTCCCCTTAAAAAATGCCGGTTTTATTGAATCTAACGTCTAAAACATTCCTCACATATTATAAAACACAATATTTCTTGGACTGTCTGTCAGTTATTACGCTCATGACTCTTTATATTTTAGATTTCGGGTATATTTCCTGGCGAGCTACATTACTCTTGACACTAGATTTTAATCGATATGTCAATTTGCCTTCAGAGTAACCATTTATAACATTATTTAGTGACTAGTATTATAACAAGGTAAAATAAGAATAAGTTTGATTAAAATTGAAATTGTTATCTTAGGATAGTCACAGTATACTTCGCCGCCCCCCTGTTACTATCCTATTACTTCTAACATAAAGCAAGCACACATTTACGCGTATACACAAGTCATTTAATTTTTATAATTCACGTAATTATTTTATAAAGTGTCCAGGGTTTGCAAAGGAGCGCTTACAGACATCGAGTAGGATAATGTACACAAACTATGATTTATATTCTCACCCGGTGGTGAAGACGAGGCCGTGTTTCAGGAAGATAGCTCGGGACGCCTTACTGCCCTCGTGAGCGATCGCTTCCGACTCCACCTCGCCTTTACGCGGGTCGATTATTCTGGAAAAAATATATTATTTGAATAATTATTACGTAACTGGTGTTAAAAATAATTAGAAAATGAGCGAAGAGTGACTGAAACAACAATATTATTTCTGGAAGAATCACACAGCACCATCAGTTGGTCGATTCCTTAAAAGATTGCTAACCTTTTTTGAAAGAAATAAGATATACATTGCGGTATCGCGACATTCGATGAATTTCATACGTCATTTCAAATGCGCAATGTATATCTTATTTCTATGGATTTCAAACGAGAATTGTTAGCTTTCATTTTACGGAATCGAGCCGCTGGTCACAAACTAGGCAACTAATAACCCCAGACAACTGATAAAACTACGTATTCTTATTTTGTAAATACATACATTATACATACATAGAAAACATCGAGTCTACCTCAAGACAAACACAAATGCTTATCACATAAATTTTTGTTCTGTACGGGGATCGAATCAATGCCCTTCGGTTCAGCACTCAGTATCTATCTCTCTTAACAAAGCCACTCAAGCAGTACTTTATTACGGGTACCAGAAAACAGATTAAGTATACTTTTCTTTGTAATACGTATTATACCTACATAAAAAATATCCAGGCTGAAGATAAACCCAAAATAAATGTTTACCCTGTGCAGGGATCGAACCCATGGTCATCGGTTCAGCAGACAGTCTCTTTTACTAACAGAGCCACTGCGCAGTTATTTATAACCTCAGTAACCTTTTGCAAAAACTTTTGGTATTAATTTGCCTTGGTTGTGAACGGAGAGAACCTGATCTTTTTGTCCCGACATGTGGTTAGTAGCTTGGAGCCAGTCCAGTTCCAACAGGCGGAGTATATGAGGTCAGGATGGCAGTCCAGACTGAGAAGCACTTCTCCGGTTCCTACATTCCATATTGCTATCTGTAACAAAGTATGTTCTATTGCATTTACATGGAACGTATAAAAAACCTTGAGAATTATTGACTACGAATTATAATTGTCAGTTTGAAAAAAAAAACAAAAACCTTTTCTCGACGCTCAATTATAATTCCGTGACAATTTTGACATCAAACAAACTACTTATAATTACATTTTATGCTAAAAAAATTAAAATCACTCGTCAACAAATGTAATTTGAAATTTAAGAGTGTGATTAAGGTTAGAACGCTATTTTTTTTATTTTACAATGTCAAATACATTTCTATAGTAATTTATACCATAATGCTGCCTTCAAACTTAATTTTCTTTGGGTTTAACGTTTTTACCATTTTGTAGTCAAATTTTGTTACTTTTTACAACAATTTCAAGAGTCAATGCATAAGATATCAACCAATTGTAATTATTTAACCGATAAATGCTTCAAAAATTTATATAAGTATTGAAATAATCGGCACTCCAAGATCTTGAATTTTATTAAATACAATAAATGCAAATCACTCAGTAAGGTAATGCACTAGACAAAAGCAAATGTTTAACATATATTTATTTTTAATTCTTTACATGATTTTGCCACATAATTAGCACAAAAACGGGGTTTTCACGCGATCTAGCCTATATCGTAGTCTTAAGTATACAGTACTTGGAGACCGAGCTTTGCTCGTTTTTATTTAACAACGCTATCATTCGTCAAGTAGCTTTAGTGTTGCTGTGTCGGTAAAAATAATAGTATTACTACTCGCCAATAGATGTCAGGAAGTCATATTTTTCAGTTTATCATGCCTGAAAACACGGATAAAACGACGTTTTGCTAAAAATAAACCCCCTAACATGCTGAATTTCATGAAAATCGTTAAAGGCGTTTCCAAGGTTCAGATTATATATAAACATTGTATACAAGAATTGCTCGTTTACAGGTATTAGATATTTCTTGCTTGGTTGCTATACAAGTCTAAAACCACGGCTATATTGAAGTTTTTAATGAAAGATTTGAACATAAAAACTGTATGTACTACAATTGAATAGAACTGCTACTAATAAAAGAGACCTGGGGGCTTAGACTTCTCAAATTTAGCGTCGCGAAAAAAATAATAGAATCGAACAAAATGTATGAACATAAAGATTGTGACGTTACTTGCTATCGATCGAAAAAAAAAATTATAGACTTGTTGCTGTCTATGCTATCGGTACCATAGCCAATCCACTGCGGAGCGCCGAAACGAAAGTTGTCTATTGGTAGCCATATTGCAACTTTACAAACGCGATTCCTTTTTGATATTCGTTGAACTTGCGTTCGCCAAGACCCTGCGGATAAGCTTAGCGATTGCAAATGGCGGCTTGAAATCTATTGTAGATAATTATTATATTTTGAAAGATTTTAAGTATTTTGTTAATTAGGTACTTAAATGTGGTGTTTGTTTTCAATATTTGTATTATAGGTATCTATTTGTCTTTGATATTAAGAAATATACCTACCTAAATAAAGATGCTTATTAGGTTCCTATATTAAATCTTTAATTATTGTTATATTTTTACATCATAAGCAACATTCTGTAATTAAATATGATGGTGTTATTAAAAATCTATGTTATAAGTATTAGTCTTATTTCTAATTTAACAGATTCATAGTAAATGTATAGCCAGATTTTCGTTACTAGAAAGCTAGAATGTTTTTACGAAAATACGTAATATTTCCCCACGATATATTCAATATAAACAAGGTATCTACTTAAAACATAAAAACATTTCAATATTCAATTTTTTTTTTTTTTTTTATACCACTAAGGTGGCAAACAAGCCTACTGTCCGCCTGATGGTAAGCGGTCACCATAGCCTATGGACGCTTGCAACACTAGGGGCATCACTCGCGCGTTGCCGACCGTTAAGAAATCTAATAACTTCTTTTTTGAAGAACCCCATACTGTTGTCAATACAATACCTATATTCTGAATTTTAAAATCAACGATAAGTAAGTTAAATGAAAATAAAAGTAATAATATCATATGAGACTTAAATAAAAAAGAAACACCACATTCCATAGTATAAACAAAAAACAAAATCATAAGCGATTTTCGATTTGGCACAAATAATGTAGAGTTTTCCAGCCGACGCCCACGATACAGCGATTTCGATGAGCAATAAGTCTACCACTATTGTTTTTTGACGATTTTTCGATTGTAACTTGTCTAAGGCCCCTGAACTGCTCTTCCTATCGTAAAAAATATATATTGTGGTCTGTTTGTCGTTTCATAGCCTGCTTATAGCTTTGCGTACCTGGTTGTCCGAACCAGCAGTGAGTAGAACATTCTGTGCAGTCGGATGCCACAGCACAAGGCCGACGCGCCGCTGATGATACACGAGGTCTACCACCGGTTCGGTAAGGGTGCGCGACAGACCACCGTCCGGGATCTGCCAGACCTGAAATAAAAACAAATACAAATATCCTTTATTGCACAAAACAAAACACAAACTTATTGAATAAATAATTTAAAAAAAATGTACAACAGGTGATCGTATCGCCAGATGGCGATTTCTACCAGATAACCTATGTTGGTATTTATATACAAATTTAAAATAATGGAATGGTAGGATGTGCAAAATTGATACAAAAACTGAAATAAAGATATATACATAGAGTACGAATAAAAACTACATATAGTCACGTATAAATTACCAAATAAATAAATAACTACAAAATACATAAATACCCTTATACATAAAATATAAAATACATAAATACCTCACATAAAAATACATAAACTATACATGAATAAAACAATCATAACATAAATACTTAAGTGTCTACATTAGAACAGGGGGACCAAAACAACAAGGTTATGCGAGGTTTAGAAATTGCTTTTTCACTTGTGCTTTGAAGGTTGTAAGTGATTGTGCTTTTCGGATTTCTGCTGGGAGAGGGTTCCACAATCGCACTGCTTGTACGGTGAAGGAATCATCGTAAAATTTTGAGTCGGTGTATTAAGAAGGAACGCAAAGAGGCATAGTAACCAAAACGCTCTTTGAGATAAGAAGGGTAGCTAGGATTGAACAGCACACAGAAGCAGCATAAAGAAGTGAAAGAATATGAGCATTCCGGCGAAAGCAAATTGGGAGCCACTTGAGCTTCACGCGGAAATTGGAAATATGGTCATATTTGCGCAATCCAAATATAAACCGAATACAGAGATTTTGAAGTCGCTCAATTTTGTTTAATTGGTCTTCAGTTAAATCAGGATAGCTGACATCGGCGTAATCGAGTATGGGAAGCAAAAGAGAGTGTGCAAGAACACTTTTAGTGTCCGTGGGTAGGAAATTTTGCAGCCTTCTTAGAGAACCCACAGCGGAAAACATTTTCCTACTGACTTCGGCTATCTGTGAAGTCCAAGAAATACTACTATCTATAATAATACCTACATTCTTAACCTGGTCATTATAAGGTATAAGAACACAAACTTTTGGTAGACTAACCCAGTTTATTTTAGACATAAACTTTAGACTGCCTAGTATTATGGCCTGGGTTTTTGCTGGGTTTATTTTTATACCAAAGGCTTTGCTCCATTCTAAAATTCTGAGGAGTTCAGAGTTTACCAAACCTAATCAATCAAGTAACGTTAAAACTGTGAGTTGTCTATTGTCCAAACCCTATGCCAATGTCATCCATGATTTTAACTAGAGCCGTAATAGTACTATGTCCTGCACGAAATCCTGATTGAAGGGGATTTAATAGGTTATTTTGTGTCAAGAACAGGTTTAGTTGTTTTTGGTCAAGACGCTCAAGGCCTGAAGAAAAATGAAGAATAGAAATAGGACAAAAATCAGAAAGACTAGAAAGGATTCGATTTTTTTAAATTAGCATACATTTTTAAATTAGTATGCCGACGAATTATGTGAGCGTCCTTTCAGGAAATGTACAAGAGGAAATAGAATGATTAAGAATTTTTGTGATTGAATGACAGACAATATCAATTATATAAATTATCATGTTACAGCTTATATCGTCGTTACCAACTGCATTGGAAGTAATGGCGAGAACGTTCTCCTTAACATCACAATCGGTGAAATGTGTGAAAGTAAAAGGAGATAAATCAGGAGTTGGTAGTGAGGAAAGATTATTTAAAGTATTGGTTTTAGCAGCTCCATCGAAGATAATAAAGGAAGTGAAGTGTTGATTTAGGAGATTAACATTGATGTTTGGCGGAAGAGAATTCTGAGATGATTTTCCAACTCCTATTGATTTTAGGAATTTCCATACTTTAGACGGATTTTCATTTTCAACTGATTTGTGAATGTGGCGTCGCTGGGCGTCTCTACACATTGTATTGCAGCGATTCCGTAAAAGTCTATAATTTTCTAGATTGGTATCAGTAGGATTTCTTTTATATTTGGATTTTACAGTGTTTTTCTTAGCCATCGGTGTTTTGATTTCCTCTGTTAACCAGGGAGCAGGAAGATGTTTTACTCTTACTACAGTAGTATAGGTGCATGCATTTCATAAAGTTTAATTAACATGCAACACAACAATTATGAGTTGAAAAGCATAATTTTTTCATCAACTGAAGGAGATTTATCAATTACAGTCTAAATTGCTAGCATCTTCATGCAGAAGCTTTATATCCATGGCACTAAAATTGCGTTGCAGAAATATTCTCGATTTCGCACATATAACAATATATATATATATATATATAGGTAGCCACATAGCCGTAGGCAGTGTAGGAGTTTTAAGGGGTTCAAACCCCCACCCACTGCCCAAAACAATCGAATGAGGTTACCATTTTAATACATAACCACATTATAACAATACAGTTTATCTGGACCAAGGCAGCTTTATATACTCATATACAGTATATTAAGAGAAGTAGGTCAGAATATAGGTAATGTAAAAAATAGTTTGTTTAATGTGATGGTGATGTTATTGTACCTTGACTACGCAATCTTCTGACCCACTGGCGATAACATTGTCGTTGTGGGGGCACCACGAGATGTCCAGTACCGGACCTTTGTGTCCACCCACCAGCGGGTGGTCCGCCGGGATTCGACCCACCTGTAACATAAATACCAGATAGTAAATGTCTTTTTTATTATTACTAATTAGAAAAGGCAGCGTAGGATGACGGACTCGTATGACGAAGACCTATTTAGAGCCACATGAAGCCAGTAGATGAGAGATGAGACATACGGCGAAGGTCTTCGTTCCACAGTGGAGGCTGAGATTTATGAGATTAGGCAACATGAGTCGTTTAAATTTGCTCAATCCCTTAAGGATTTAGTTTTAGAAATCCACCAACCAGGTGCTTGCGGGTTTATGGTTTTAACGAAGACTTTGGGAAAATGTTTAATCTACCCTTTGTCCTAAATGTATTTGCCCATAGACTTCGTAGAAACTCGCAAGAACGCCAGTCATCCAGAGTTCATAGTGCTTGCAATAGCACTAAAATCTCATTATTTTTATGTAGCATACAGGGCGCACCATGTAAGGCGTCAAATATCCTTAGTCGTGTGAACGAAATAGTACTAGCCGGATTATTACTAGTATAATTATATTATTTAACAATCATATGTATACATATACATACATACACATTTTAAAATATCCTAACTAATATTACGAAAGTGAGTTCTTGTTTGTCCTTTCTTCACGAAGCCACGGACCATCCAATTTAGCTAAAATTTAAAACAGGGATAGTTAAAGATACGGAGAAGGACGTAGACAAGCAAAAGTTCTCACAGAAATAAGTAAATCCTATGTGTATGAATATTATTAATTAGCTTGGTATACCTATAGGCTGCAGAAATTCTACGCTAGTAACCAAATTTAGCCTTGGCGGAGCCGCTGACAACAGCTAGTACAAATATAATAACTTACATAAAACACACATAAATATACATATGACACAAACACATATGTATATATCAAGAATTAATAGAACTAAACGAAAATAAACTTACATAGGTACTACTATAATAACATATAAAAAATATAGTATTAATTGCCCGCCGTAATCTACCATCGGCTGCCCGGTGCTAGAGAGGCACCCAAACACGAGAGGGTGCTTTACACAAACATGCACACATACCTATATGCACATACATAAGTTCACAGTCGTTGGACATCACGACGTAGCCCAACTCCCACGCGACAGTCCGGCAACAAATGCACACTATTTAACTAAATGTCACTTCGAAAAGAAGCCTAAGGCAAGAAGAAGTGACAAGAAACTTCCAGGGTGTACAACAGCTACCAATCAATCACGCAGGAATAAATCCATCAAATACACATAATCCATGCAAATACGTGCACACACACATGACTCATCATAGACATGTGTCTGAGCGCCAAACTCACCCTCATCCAGAACCCCCCAACACCATGCAGCCAATGGCCTATCCGTAATGTGTCATTAATTATCAACTACGTCATGGATGTCAAGTGAATCATTAAAACAATCCTTATAGTAAAGCTGGCCATTCACAGACAATTATATAGACCTACGTGTTGGTACGTGTTGCTACGTGTTGCTACGCTCATTCAAACTCTTAGATTATGGAATAGGCATCGCTTTCATTAATTGTTTTTACTATGGACTACTGTTATCCCCTTGGAGTGATTAGATTCTCAAAGAATCAGCAACAGGTGTGTAGTTCTTCTGGTATTGAAGATTCCATAGATTACGGTAACAGCTCAACATCAGGCGTGCCGTGTTCTTTGCGCATTAAATTGTACTATAAAAGTCTCTTGGTAATGATTCCTGAACGCGTAACAAAGCAATATAAAAGAAAAGAATAAGACATCATCAAATCATCATGATCCCACTACAATCTACTGCTGGGCATAAGCCTGCCTTCTCAAGGTGCGCCAAGCGCCACTTTGGACGGTCCTGTACTTAAGGCATTAAATGGCTTCCGCCAATTTTTCGTACCTATATTGTTGCGCCATATGGCTGATGAGGAACGTGGATAGACCCTCATACCTTGTCTGCTGGGACGCCGTCTCATTGGATAATATAAAACAATTAAATTTTTGCCTAAAGGAGGTTTCAAATATAAACTAAATGTGGCGACAAGAGATGTCGTATTAAAAAAATACAATATGTATGTATATTATGTATAATTACTTTACATCATTCATTACACGTCGTAAAATTTGTAAAAAAAGCGCGCGAAGTGGATTTATTAAATTAATGTATGTTCTTTGTCCGTTATAATTTCCGGTAATTAATTTAAAAAATGTTAATGGTTAGTCGTCGTTCCTAAACAACACTGAATAGATAATTACTATAGAAGTTTTAGAGGAAGAGTTGAGGTAGGTATTTATATTATATTTTTAAATCTAACTACATATGCCTATATATCCTACAAACAGCGTTGAGAACCTAACAAAAGAATTATTGTATAACAGAAAAGTAATGAACAGTGAATATTTGTTTCCCCTTACACCCATGTGACGGTAGCAAAACGGCCAATTCATATATTTTGACTAAGGTGTACGTACAGTTTGTAAAGTAAGGGCTTGTAGAGTTAGGGCGTGTAAGGTTTGAAATTATAAAACAAACTTTATTCGCATAAGTCGATTGGCTTACAATGTCATCAAATTTTGAAGTCCGACCTCTGGTACATACACCATTGTGGTTTTCCATCCCGATAGAAGTTTTCTTTTGTAAATATTTGTCAACACATTTAAATATTTATCAAAGCACATAAGTATAATAAAATTATTCGTATTATATAATTATAATAATGTAGGATATTGTAGGGCTTCAAGAAGTACCCAAAGATAATCATTGAGTGAGTGAAGAAATCGGTATATATATATATTAAATATAAATCAATAATCAATAATGAAAAGCTATGCAAGTAAAAATTTTCAGTTTAATAAGTCCACTATTGACATCATATTCCGATAATTTTGTTTATCTGGTATAATCCAAACCGAAGTTATGTATGAGGGTTCAAAAAACGACGAAGCGCTTCGAGAAAAGGTAGTTAGTGCCCTTGCGCTTCGCGTGGCTCGTCTTGGCCAGATCGGATTTTATGAAATAATTATTTTTAACCTTTTTAGTGTATCTTTTTGAAGTCAGTTGTTGTTTTTTGTCAAAAAGTTTTTATTTTTTACTTTTATGTGACCTATTGGTTTATTGTCTCGTACACTAAGAATATACTCAAATCGCTTTCAGTGTGCCTATAAAATTTTGAAGAGTAGGGAACTCTTAAATTTCTGGATCCCATCATTATATCCTGACCTGATGACCATGTGACCGCCTGGGAAGTATCCTATTTAAAACAAAATAAGATAAATAAAAGAGAATTCAGAACCTTTTTTTTTTTTAAAGTTGTTAAAAATTCCTTCTGCCTTTATGGATAAACAAAAAAGCTTGAAGTGGATTTAAAGAACTTCAATAAACATGTATTTGTGACTAAATCTGTTACAGGTTTTATGCTCAATAGTGGTTTACAGACAGATGGAGATAACAAAACAATAAGTGTTCCCTTCTTGCCATTTAGCTACAAAACCCAAAATAGTATGCATGGTGTCTAAGTTTTTGAGAGCAAATAAATAATATTTAATAATTCTGTTTTACTAGTATGAAGAAGCAAACAAACACTATTTGAAAGGCAACAATTTAATTTTTGGCTTTCAAAATTTCCAGAAAATCTCAAATAGCATATTTTCAACCAATTTCTAAGAAAAGCCATCTACTAAAAATAAACATAACCAGTCGAAAGCACCTGCTTTTAGCATCATCTCGTCCTAAAAACGGGTCAAACAATAAAACAACAAAATAACGGCATAACTTACTGTAATGAAAATACATACAGCGTGCGAAAGTAATATAATTAAAAGTGCTAATTATAAACTTCGCTTAGCTCTGTTTCCTTGCAAGTAGTGTTGAGTTAGCGAATTGGCGAGAACCGAGCGTTATTTATTGTAGTTTAGAATTTAGGTCGCGGGCTCTTAGTTGGTGAAACAACGTGGTTCTATGACTACATGACATCACCTATGTCTTTTTTTGTCACTGTGAAATGAGACGATGATACTGTAACCTACTGCCTACTGTCTAAATATTATGTTACTGGTATACTAGTCGATGCCATGCAATGAGAAGGTCGTGGCCTAGCTGCGTGGTCAACAACTGGATGGGTGACCGCCTACTGGCATTTTTTAGGTTTCCGTAGCCAAAGGGTAAAAAACGGGACAGTATTACTAAGACTCCGCTGCCCGTCCTTCCGTCCATCTGTCACCAGGCTGAATCTCATGAACCGTGATAGTTAGACAGTTAAAATCTTCACAGAAGATGTATTTCTGTTGCCGCTATAACAACAAATACTGAAAAACAGAAAAAAAAAAAATATTTAAGGGGGCTCCCATACAGCAAACGTGATTTTTTGCTCGTTTTTGCTCGATATTGATAAGGGCAACAGTTAGACGCTTGAAATATTCACAGAATATTTAGTTATATATTCACTTTAAAAATACATAATTAAATTAAAATAAAATAAATATTTAAGGGGGCTCCCATACAACAAACATGATTTTTTTTGCCGTTTTTATAGATAATGTACGGAACCCTTCGTGCGCGAGTCCGACTCGCACTTGGCCGATTTTTTTCCTAAACTTCTTTCTTGGTCCGTCCTGGCTGTGAAGTCATATCTTCTATGAATAAATAAGACCAATTAAAAAGCTATCCATTTAATACGTATTATCTTCAAACTTACAAACATGCTGCATAAGTAGGACAAGACATGAGTCATAAAAAATTTAATTAGTCAAATGGATCTTATTGCATGCAAACGAAACTCTCGGTGCGAAAGTCCGACTAAGTAATTCTTGACTAGGTTATGTTATAAGTATATACATTATAGGAATTTATTAACAGACTGCATTTTTTTGTGTTAGTTCAAATGTTTAGTAACACACAATAACAGTGGAGGAAACACAAGGAAATTACGTTCTTATCTGTTCGAGGGAAACATGACTCACTAAGATAAAAAAAACAGGCCAAAAACGTGACATACACGCGTCCCGTCCATAGTGTTTATATACTACGGTGACCACTACATCATCACATAAAATAAAAACAGTGTTCCATATTATGGGAATTATTGCCTGATACCTGAGAAAATAAAACTCTCTGAGAGATTGAGACGCACAAAATTAACTACTTTGGAAGCTTATATTCACTCAACGCAAAATTTACACCCAAGAAAAAGAAAGCCTATTATTACCATTAAAAACTTTTTTTTTCTTTATTTTATTTCAAATACATTATTATTATTATTTTATTATGGACGAGCAGCATATTTGCTGATGTGTCCATATCACTGCACAGGTGTAGTCTTAATATTTGGCATTTTTTTTTTATTTTTGGGTCATGGGTTTGTTTGGATCCATAGATCCAGCTGACTTTTTAGATCCAGTTGACTTTTAAAACTATTCAGGGATTACACTTTCCAGATGTCTGTTTCACATTTCAGTAACACGATTGTTCAGAGAGTGATAGGCCACTAATAAGTGCGAAGATGACCGATTTAGGTTGAGGCTGTGTCCACAAATAATTTTTTTTTTCTGAACAAGAACATATCTCTGATATTTGGCAGATTGTATCTGTTACTGAGTATCTTGTATGTCTTAATAAGATCATCTCTCATTCTTCTATTTTTGAGTGTAGGTAATTTTAATATGTTTACGTATCCTTCACGGACCTTTTTTTTAGGCCATAGGGTATTTTAGTTGCTCTTCTTTGGATACTTTCCAACAGGTCAATATCTTTTGCAAAGTATGGGTTCCAAACTTGAAAAGCATATTCTAACAGGGGTCTGACATAAGTTTTGTAAATTTTGATGAAAACTAAGAGCATCATGTGTTGGAAAGCGCAGCATATTGTAAACAGAAAATCTTCTTGACAATGTTGTCGATGTGTCGATGTGCTCAGGGTCGCTAGTCATGGTTACTCCAAGATCTTTTTGTGTATTGACCGATGCAAGTGTTGTGCCGTCTATTGTGTATGGCACTCCAGGATTGTCCTTTCCTAGTCATAGAACGGTACATTTGGTTACATTAAGCTTGTCCATCTATTCTTTAGTCAAATCTTGAAGCTTGTTTAGATCTGTTTGCAGTTGACCTGGCTGAATTATTAGGTCACCAAAGGGCTGATACAGGCGGGTAGACATGACAAAATTACAAAGGTACCGTTTTTGCGGTCTGGCAACGGAAGCCTAATAAAAACGTCAGTAAAAAGTGTGTCGTCCGTAAGAATATATACGTTTTACTAATCTATGATAAACTAAGTCAAAGTCAAAGTCAAAATGGTTTATTCAAATAAGGATTTTACAATCACTTTTGAATCGTCAAAGTTATAAAATATTATTTTTTGTAACCTCCCACCTTCCCGCCGGTTCACAATGTTGTTGATTTCTACCGAGAAGAATCCGGCAAGAAACTCGATAGTTACTCTTTTAAAACACTATCAATAATACAAATAAACTATATACAATAATGTTTTAAATAAAAAATTTTTAGTCGTACAATTTTATGTTATTTCCATTTTAATTTGGTTTACCTATGCATCCTGTAATTGAGCATCATCAGTCCCAAGGATTTTTATCATTTACATAGTCTGAAATATTTTAGTATGCCTTTTTACAAAGTACCTGCTTGATAAAAGATTTAAATTTACTTATTGATAGATTTTGAATTTTATTGGGAACTTTGTTGTAAGTGTATACATTGCCCCATAAAAGAGTGACTTATTTTATGTAGACGTGTATCATGCACCAACAGCTTATTTTTACTTCTAGTATTTACTTTGTGAACGTCACTTTTCTTGCTGAATCTATTGATATTTTTATGTACATATAAAAGATTTTCATATATGTACTGCGACACTAAAGTTAAAATTTTTACTACCCTAAAACTATCCCTCAGAGATATCCTTGATCCTAATTTATAAATAGCACGAATTGCCCTTTTTTGTAACAAAAATATTGTATTTACATCAGCAGCGCTACCCCACAATAGGATACCATATGTCATTAAACTATGGAAATAGCTAAAATATACTATTTTTGCAGTGTCGACATCGGTCAATTGTCTTATTTCCTTGATCGCATACACAGCAGAGCTAAGTTTTTTGGCTAGGTTATGATTATGAGGACCCCATTGAAGTTTGGAGTCCAGCGTTATGCCAAGAAAGACTGTTGAATTAACAAGTTCTAATTGCTCGCCATTAATATTAATACATGTCTGTCTCTGACTAACATTTGGTAATGTAAATTTAACACATTTGGTTTTTTTTTCATTAAGTAACAAATTATTAGCGTTAAACCAATTTACAATTTTAGAAAGGGCATTATTTAATTCATTATAATATGTCTGTCGTCTCTTAACTTTAAAAAGCAAAGAGGTGTCATCTAGTTACCAAACCTCGGTATTTGACTGGCAGTATTTTCCAAAATACCTTTCAATCACACCTCCATATGCGTCAGAAGTTAAACGATAAGAGACGTTAAAGAATTTGCGATAAAATGTTATCAATGACCTACACCTTCCGAAGTTAAGTTTTTAAAATATTCTTTTATATGCTCAAGCTATGAGACATCGACTTGTTCAACATTTGACAAAACACTGGCGCCAAAGTTTAGTCATACAATTTACGTGGCCATAGAAAGTCTCGAAGCAAGCAGATGGCTTGGCGCCAAATCGACACTGTTACTGCAATGTTCGCGTTTCCATATACCTGTGTATATATCAGTATGTAGGAAAGTGTATTATTAAGCGACATTTTATAGCTTTCTGTTCATTCAATGACCATTGTTTCCGAGTGACAAAAACTTTGAAAAATTCTTGTAAAATTTTTGAAGATGTTGACGAGTGTTAGTAATTTACAAAAGAAATAGAATACATTTTCTGTCTTTGCATTGAGCAGTCAGGCAGAAATGAGCCCCAATAGTATATAGGACAATGGGCTAAGTTTTAGACTTCACGACCAATGATGTGGTGGGGCGAACAGTGGAAGTGCATCTACTTGCCGTATAGAAGGCCTGTAGTTCGATTTCCAAAACAAAAGCTAGGTTCACCCCTATCACTTTGGGTGATAGGAGGACGGAATCTACGAATTATATACGGATGGCCAGTGAAGTTTTGAATTGATTCTACACAAAAAAAAAACAATGTATCAAACGACACGTGGGCAATTTCAAAACTTGTACTTATCTGCAAATTCATTATAAATAGTAATTTAAAGGAAAAAAATACATTTTATAATGCAATTTTTATAGTGTTCTTGAAAAATTACTCCGTTTTGCTTTAAAGACTAGCTGCCGAAAAGAATCCCATATTAGTGTGGTTTTTGATGGCTAGAGGTCTATGGCAGTTTAAGTTAGAAGTACTGCACCGGCACCATTTGGTATTTATTTATGAGTGAAACATTTGTGACTATCATGCTCAAATAGTAATTTTGATCTCGACTTAATTTAAGACACATTTTAGTTTCAAAAAACTTCATAAGCGCCTGAAGAAATGAAACGGGCTAAGTGTGAGTCTGGCTCCGAGGGTTCCGTAGAAACCTATTATATGTAGATAGTTCTTCCATCATGAGATCAAGTCTCATAGGTTTATGATCAGATTTTGTATTTTTCCCTATATTTGTGTTACATGACAAATCTTGCTTCTTGGCAAATTTCATGATTCTAGGACAACGGGTGGCAACCCATTGGTTTTGTTTTATTTGTGGGTGCCAAAAGATGCAACGAAAATGGCCGGATTTCAGCCGTATTTCTTTATTACGTCGACTTAGAAGCTTGACTTTTTTAAAGCTTTAAGGGACCGAAGACTTTAATATTTGATATTAATTTCAACTTGATTCCTGCACGCATTCCTGAGATAAAGGGTCTTGACAGACAGACGAACAACAAAGCGATCCTATAAGGGATCCTTTTTTCCTTTGAGGTATGGAAACCTAAAAACATCAAAACCGATGCTTGGTTAAAGTTATGACAAAATTTATAAAAATATAGTTATATAAAATTTATAGAATAATTTTTTTTTTTATTTATAATATAAAAATTATAGTTCACTTCCAATCGTAATTTAGTAAAAAAAAAAAACAATTATTAATCAAAATAACAAGTTTTGGAACAATTGAAGCATCTTAACGAAGAAGACAAACGCTTTTTTACGGAAAACAAGTGAAATTGACATCACATTAAAATTAAGCTGTTTATGGTAAATTTGTGCTATACCAATATCTGCATGTAGTTACTATTTCTCTGTAGTACCTACTTTAAAGTTTTTAAAAGTAAGATTATACCATGTGACAAAAATCACATATCGGACCCATTTTGATCAACATGAAAATGTTTGGCCTCTTTAAAAAATAAGTAAATTGAGCTGTTGACAATTTTTTTTTGTAATATTTCTTATAGAATATCGCAAAAAAAAAATTATTCTGCCTTTAGTTGGCCGTCTTACAAGGAAGCCGATATTGTAACAGATGAAAATTTTTTTTTGAGATAGTTTGAAAAATATTATAATAAATAAAGTTAAGCCAAGACAAATCAGGGCGGTAGGTTGGATATCTGGCGGATATTAGCGATCTCTGGGACAATGGGAAAACGTTATGTTATGGTCAGGACCATAAATAACTTTATATAACTTCTTTTGATAATTTAATTAGGGTAATTTTCGCATTTTGGTTTGTTTTTAAGAAACCAAAACCATACTGAAAAAAGTATTTCCCGTTGCGTTATAAAATAAAACCTAGCCTACGACTCGTCGAAGATAAAGACGAATTCAACCCATTAAATTCAACAATACCTCAAATGTTGAAATCGCAAAACTATTTAGGCACTAATGAAGCATTGAAGCTGTACACGCTGCTTTTTTATTAAAAAAAGTAATGAAACGTCATATTTCATTTAACATATAAAAAAATGTTGACCGCCGATTCACCGCGGAAAATTGCCAGTTGTAATATAAAGGCGCGTAATAAAAATTCCTCCGGCAGCGTGTATCTGTATTGCACACGTCGGGTTACCGCGCTTTTCTTAGCGCCGCGTGGGCGAGCCCTCGATTTCCTGCTCACCGAATTATTGCACAACTCTGCCAACTATTAATAACTATTTATAAATAATAATCAAAACTAATAATAGATGTACAAATCATAATTTGATTGATAATGTAATTTGACAAGTGTGGAATCGTTTGCCAAATACGATTATAACATTGCTGATATTTCTATTCATTATAATGTTTCGTCAATTTTGTTTTTGTCTTTTGTTTAAAAAAAAAAACGAAATTTGTTTTATTTAAAGATGATCATAAACTTCTGTGACTTTAATTAATTTAAGCGTTTACTGCAGTAAAAGTAAAGTGGTATGTATGTACGATAAGTACTTATGTCTTTACGATTTTAAACCCGAAAAGTCGAGAGTTGCAAAATGTTCAATGTAGTCCGAAAGACATACTATAAGAGTATTATGTTTCAGTTTTCCGCATGTGTAACTAGAGTATACAGGGTGGAAAAGAAAGGCCGTGGTTGGAGAGAAGGACCATAAATATTAATGATGGCGAATGTTACAGTAAAATAAAACTCTTTTATTTTCCGAAATAAGTAAAATTGCATACCTACAAAGATTTAAATTTAATAAAATTAAATTAATCATCTGTTTGAATCGAACCTGTATTAAAACTTTTTAATAAAAAAAAACAACCGGCTTCAAAAATATGCACTAAAATGGTAAAAATAATTACTTATTTCCAAAAATCTAATCAAAATTACAGTTTGAAGTTTGTTTCATGCAAGTGAAGTGTGTTTTAAACTATTAGTTACATAGACAACAACTTCAAACTGTAATTCTGATCAGATTTTTGGAAATAATTATTTTTACCTTTTTATTGCATCTTTATGAAGTCGGTTGTTTATTTCGTTAATAAGTTTTTATTTTTTACTTTAAAGTGACGAATTGCTTTCGTGTACAGGCGTGATGTTATGCTGTGTGAATTACGGAGTAATGCCCGAACAGAACATATAAAAAAAAACATAATTGAAAACCTCCTCCTTTTTTAAAGTCGGTTAAAATTAAAAAATGCCAAAAAAGATAGTATGATACTATAATAAAAGTACTTATAAATTAAGCTTAGTAACAGAAAACTTAACACCATACAGTACGCAGTAAGTACTTAATTCATATTTATTTACCTTTCTCGGTCTTTTTGTAATTAAAGATTTTAAGGTAGTTGAAGAAATTGATCTTTAATACTTACCCTTTCAACCGATGTCATAAAATAGAGAATGTTTTCTTTTCATATTTTACAACGATTCCTAGCTTAAACTGGTTATTTATCCAAAAATCTTTGAAGCAGTTTTACTTAATTTGGAAAATAGGTATCATTAAAATTTGCCATCATAAATATTTAGGGTACTTTCAGGCCGGAACCACGGCCTTTCTGTTACACCTGGTATATTAATACGAATTATAGCAAAACATATTACGATACATTTTATATACTTATCTTTATTTGATCAGTGACAGTGACTATATTTAGGTTTTTTATATGAATATATTTTGACATATTCATATTATAGCTACGTGTGTGACGGGCTTTAAACTATTAACAAATAATAAATATAATAATAATCAGTACTAAAAATGGAGTCACAAATATTTTTTTAATTGTATTGTGTTAGTCATGATGATTTAATACAGAGAGTGCTGTATTGATGTTTTGTTCTGCCAATTATGGTTTACTA
Organism: Apoda limacodes; assembly: GCA_946406115.1. NCBI lineage: Eukaryota > Metazoa > Arthropoda > Insecta > Lepidoptera > Limacodidae > Apoda > Apoda limacodes. Next base: position 21,070,606 of record OX291559.1, read on the forward strand.
GCTGGTTTCCCGCGGTGTTACTTGCACGATTTAACCTTTCCGTTCGTAGTAAGCGGTGAAACTCCCGTACAGTACATTTTTGACAGACCCTACCCTATTTTCTAAAAATTCTCAAACACGTCACTTCTAATTTGCAACTTGAAATCTATATCTTAACTTTAATGAGTATTTCCGAAAATAATCTCGATTCCTGTAGGCAGTTTTATCACCATATTTCACCTCTAGAAGATGATTTTCGAAAAAGCGATGAAACATGTCATTCTTAATTTTTAAATTACATGCCAAAATACTAATTTTAAAATTTTCAAATAAGATTACGGATTTCCATGCTATCTACCAACACCTGTTTCATCCCCTCAGGGGATGCATTTAGTAAAATTCTTCCTTGGTGCATGCTTGGTGTATGCATGCAGCATACAACATTAGAATAATAGTTGTCTAAATTATTAATCTAGATTCTCGGCGACAATGAGTCAGTCACTCAGGACGATGCATTATATACTTAGGTAAGTATAGATAAATGGTACCTAATTAGGTCATCTTGACTAAAGTTCAATACTTCCTTAAGTAGTAAAAATACCTTCAAAGAACTGTACGTATGCATCGAATTAAGAGACAATTGTGTATATTTATGAATCTTTTAATTGCTTTCCTTTTAAAAAGTAGGTAGAATACAAAACTATGAAAACGTGCAAGCCGACACATTGCTACAAAAGTGTGTCAAGTTCACAGTCCAAATCAAGAAGTTCTAAAAACAGTAACACAGCAAAATTAACACATTCTTAGTACGCAGGTACGTACGTAGCGCAGTAGCTGGTGAGTGGCAGAAAATAGGCGTATAACTACGCTTGTGCGAGGAGACTGAAATGTTCTCAACAAGTTTACTGTTTTATTAAACTGTAAATTGGTTTATAGCTTGTTTGTAGTGAGTAATAATGGCTAATGTATACGTATCGTTTTTGTCTACTCGTGTCGTGCAACTTTTGCATGGCGCGACGCGTGGACACGGGTAGGTGAATAGTCACGAATGAGTTAAGAGTTTGACAGAGATTATTTAAATAGACTCTGGCTGAAAAAGTTGCAGATAATCCTAGCATAAATATATAAAAAAAAAACAGGCAAAGGTTACAAAAGTATACCTACTTGGATTTTTTTAATAACCAACTCAAAAACTGTTGAATTAGGTATATGTAAAGTAATTTTATGTTTTCTTTATATATAAATAGCTGAATTTAATAGATCAGATCAGAAATCAGGTCTGGAAGACTTTGGCCACTTTTTCAAGTTGGACTAAATATCCAAAATAAGGCCAAAAAATCAAAAATATGGTTTCATAAAAATTCAAACTTTTAAATCAACTCTAGTAAAAAAATAAGGTGGGAAAACGGCAATTTTTATCGCATATTTCGTCATTCACAAAAAAGTCAAAACCTATGGGGCACTTCCCGTCGTCCTTAAATCATGCAATTTGACAAGAAGCAAGGTCTAACATTACAAATTTGTAATGTTAATTTGTAGTTATAAAACATTTTAAAAAAAGTTTGTCTGTCAAGACCTTTTTACTCATAAACGCGTGAGGTATCAAGTTGAAATCAATATCAAATGCTAAAGTCTATGGGCACTTAATCTTGTAAAAAAATCAAGTTTCTAAGTCAATGTGAAAAAAAATATGCCCAAAATACAGTCATTTTTATCGCATATTGTGACAAAAATAAATCAAAATCTATGGGGTACTTCCCGTGTTGACCTAGGTGACTTGATCTCATGATGGAAGAGCTGTCTACGTATAATAAGTTTGGACGGAACCCTCGGTGCGCGAACCAGATTTGCATTTGGCCGCTTTTGTCTGAGGTACGGAACCTTAAAACTAGTTTTAGAATGTACAGCATATATTTAAACGCGTTCAAATTTCGACTCTATTCCTATCACCTATAAAAGTTAAAGCCATATCCGAGAAACGAATATACTAATATAAGAATAGCTCGCATAAATTATATGACAAGAGTATAACTATGCACACTTGGCTAGAGCCTCAGGGGCTCTTAGTAACAAGTAATGACATTTTTGTGTGATAAGAAAACAAATACAAAAATTCCATTGCAAAGACTTCGTTCTAACAGATTAACAAACGAAAGCAGTAATCAGATAACACCAATACCAATGAGGACATGAGAACATTGTTAGTAAATACTTTACTTTTGCTGTTGGTTACGAACGTGACACCCCGCGATGAATGCACCATTGTTGCACGGTTGCACCATATCAGCTGTACGAGCGCCGTCATACGCAAACGCAAACCCATTGTTCAATAGATAACTTTTTTGTTATCTTTTAATTGTTTTAGGGTTCGTTATTAAATAGGAAGACTTATGTATAGTATGTTTGTATATCACGGATGTTTTTCTCAGAAATTACGAATGCTATTGATTAGACAAGGGGGTATATGAATAATATGCATGTAATTCAGATATTTTTTTCTACATACTTTATTGCTCTGAAATTATATCTACAACAATATTTTTCTATTTTAATTAATTTATTAATAAATTTAATTTTTTCCGTTTATAATTAAATTATGTAACAGCACAAAAAGTATGAGCCAAATTCAAAATAGTAAAACAGTTTTTAGGGTTTCATAGCTCAATAAAAAAAGGAACCCTCATAGGATCACTTTGTTGTCCGTCTGTCTGTCGAGACTATTTTTCTCAGAAACGCGTGAAGGTATCAAGTTAAAATTAATGACAAATATCCTTAATTTTTTAACAGTCCTTTATGCTGTAAAAAAATCAAGTTTCTAAGTTAACGCAATAAAACGGCTATTATTTTTACATATTTAGACATTTACAAATAAATCAAAAACTATGAAATACTTCCCGTTGACCTAAAATCATGAAATTTCACATGAAGCAAGGTCTTAAAACACAAATATAGTTAAAAATCTGAAATTTGTTAATTTGTAGTTATAACACATTAAAAAAATGTTTGTCTGACAGTCGGCCAACATCCTTTTTCTCAGAAATGCGTGAAGGTATCAAGTTATAATTAATATCAAATACTAAGTCTATGGGTAGTTCCCGTTGACCTAGAATCATGAAATTTGACAAAAATAATGTAATGTAGCACACATATAGTAAAAAATATGAAAACTGTAAATTTGTTGTTACAATACAAAAAAATTTTTTTTTTGCTATTTTAAACTTTTTGCATTTGGTAAACTAACGCCTATGTCGATGTATTGGGACAACAATTGTCCAACGGCAAAGTTAAGTTTGTCCCTTAGTACAGTTTACTTTTAACGGAACCCCGGTGCGCGAGTGCGACTCGCACTTGGCCGGTTTTTTTTATTCAAATTGGGTTTTTACAAACACTTTTGAATCGTTATGACATACTATTTAACCCTCCGGTTCACAATGTTGATTTCTACCGAGAAGAATCCGGCAAGAAACTCGATAGTAAATTTTTTTTTAAAAATCATTTTTTTAAGATCATAACTAGTACATGGTATAAAAAAATGTATACAATAATTTTTGTTTTAAATAAAATTTTAAGCCATACAATTTGATATTAGTTACATGTTAATTTGGTTCACCTATGCATCCTGTAATTGAGCATCTTCAGTTCCATGGATTTTTATCATTTACATAGTATGAAATTTGTAGTATGCTTTTTTACAAAGTTTTTGTTTGATAAAAGATTTAAAAGTACTAATTGATAGCTTTTGAATTTTATTGGGAACTTTGTTGTAAAAGTTTTGCCCCATAAAAGAGTTACTTATTTTGTGTAGACGTGTATCATGCACCAACAGATTATTTTTACTACTAGTATTTATTTTGTGAACGTCACTTTCCGTGCTTAAACTATTAATATTTTTATGAACACATAAAATAATATTTAAATCCCTTAACCTATCCCTCAGAGATATCCTAGATCTTAATTTGTAAATAGCACGAATTTCCCGTTTTTGTAACACAAATATTGTATTTACATCAGCAGCGCTACCCCACAATAAGATACCATATGTCATGAACTATGGAAATAGCTAAAATTTACTATTTTTTCAGTGTCGAAATTGGTCAATTGTTTAATTTTCTTGATCGCATACACAGCAGAGCTACGTTTTTGGCTAGGTTATGAATATGAGGACCCTATTAAAGTTTGGAGTCCAGCGTTATGCCAAGAAAGACTGTTCTAATTGGTCGCCATTAATATTAAATACTTGTCTGGATCTGAGTAACATTTGGTCATTTAAATTTAACACATTTGGTTATTTTCTCATTAAGTAACAAATTGTTAGCGTTAAATCAATTAACAATCTAAGAAATGGCATTATTTAAATCATCATAACATGTGTGTCGTCTTTTCGTTATTCTTTTCTTTCTATTGTGAAGTTAAAATTTGCGATAACCAACACATTATCAGGTGCATTAAAGTATTCTTAGTATCGAACCTGAAAAATGTTATATATTAATACATAGACTTTCACGTCACAAAAAGAGCACACACAGTGGCGGCGTTGAAGCCGTTTTGATCAGTTTGATGTTATGAAAATATTTGTATAGTACCTAAACCAAATATTGCTGTTTTCCTTTTTCGTTAATAATACACATAAATAAAAATAATAACTACTGTAGAGTTGCTAAAAATGGGACGTCAATACGTTACAGTGGGTTTTTACGACAAGTAAGACGTTTGCTCCCACCTTAACTTTGAAACATGGAAGCCAACAATCTGAAAGAACATTTTTTTTGCAAAAGTATATAGATGTATGAGTTTTTGTTGTTTGGGAGGATCCAGGTGTCGCTGTATTTAGCGTCCAAAAAATTATTATTAATTGTCTATATTTTACAGAAAAAATAAAATTAAGTAATGATATTAAGAATGCAGAGCTATACTCTGTCGTCGGTTCCACCACGATGTTATTAAAAAAAAAAAATTATACAAAGATAACAATTCAATTTATAGGAACACACAACAGACCTGGCGCGGTCCGAGAAGGGGTGTCATGAAGGTCGTGACCCCTCTAAAATCATCAACACAAACTTGACTAGAAACCCGCCCTGACACACACCGTTGGGCACACACCTTACCCCAAAATTTTTTCAATGACTTGAATATTAGTTATTTAAAAATAATAGTGTATATGTCTTTAAAGTAACAGTTTTTAAGAGTTTTGGGTTTTGACTAATTACTTATCTGTGGTTCTTTGTGCTCTGAATTAAGTATTTTTGTGATTTTTTTGGAAAAAAATTCTATTAGGAAATGCTTTCTGATCTAAAAAATGCAGACAGAAAGTAAAAAAAATACAATCCAATGTGGTAGCTCGAAAACAGCACACAAGTGAAGGTGTATGAGGTACTGAACCTGACTGGTAATCAGCAAGTAACACATTTTGATGCTGAAATCAAATGGCGTGTTTTGCGTATAAGCACACGGCGACTTCAGACTTCAGTCTAAAGATGTCAAAACTTGGGTTACAAGAAGTGAGTCAAGGTTTCGTCCTCCATAAACTTATAACTTGTTTGTGAGGTCTGAAATAAATATTTAACTCTTTTTTTAAAAAAAAGAAGAGTGGTTGAGGTTTAAGTTTATGGATTTTAATGAAAAAAGGTAATAAACGAGAATGCGTAGCATCACCCATCACCTATTCCTTCATCATCATATCAGTTGATATTCAGTCGAATGCTGAATGTTAGTGTCCTTAAGGGCGCGGCAGTTCTCGATTTCCTCTGCTTTTCCATGCATACAGCTACTTTATCCTACTACTGCCACTTCAGCTCGCTAATTCTGCAAGCTATGTTGATAACTTTAGTTATCTACAAATAGTCCTCATTTCGGATTCGACTCAGTAACTTTGAGCATGTGGACTAGCCCAGCTCCGGTCAATGACCTACATCATCAAACTCTGCTGCAGATAACGAGAAGACTTGACAAAGCTGGCCAAATGCCTTAACAAACTGGGTCCTCCTACAGCTTTCTTTGGGAATTGAAGTACCCCTTTTGTTTATATAGGAAAAATTTATAAAAACCTTGACTTCAAGTAAATAAGATCTTATTTACTTGAAGTCAAGGTTTTTGAAAGGAATAAAACTGTCACAAAATGCAAGGTTTATATGAAATCTTGTGAATAGGGCGCTGCATACCTTTGGTAGTCAGATGTTATTTAATAATGCACATTTAGGTATTTCTTTTACATGGAGTGTGTTGGTTCCAGCACTGATATATAGGAATGTTGGGTATGGCAAAAGAAGAATTAGACTAGAATTAATTCTGTGGAAATGAGAGCACTGAGAAGTGTATGTAGGCACGTTACTCTTAATGACAGGATATGATGCAGAGTGATACAAGAGCACTATGAAATGGAAAAAGATGTAAATAGTGACAAGGTTTAAGAAATTTATGTTTAGGTGTTAGGCTTTTGTGAAAATGATGAATTAATAAATGTGCATGAAACAAATTTATAAGACCAAAATTAAATGGAAGAGTGGATAATACGTCCTCGAACATATCTGGATAAAGGGGAGTGTTCTTACAAAAGGTGAGATCAAGAGTATGTTACAATTGGCAAACACTCCCGGAATTGAATGAAGTAGAAAAAATGTGCAAGGATCCTAGTGGATCCTAGCAAGTGGTAGTGTGCCGTAACTGACTACCCTACCGAAATACAAGCGTGATGTCATGTATGTTTTGCTATTGAATATTGCCCATGGAATGCTACTCGAGCTTAGAGGACCCTCCCAAAATCTAAGGCTGGGACCGTGCCTGCACCAGACATAGATAAAAACTTGGAACTTAAAACCGATAATGGAAATAGATAATGCTCACTATACTGATTACCTAGTCACATAAATATAACTAAGAAATAGTAAATACATATTACAAACTTCAAAAAAAAAGTTTATAATTCATTATATATGATTTTTCTTTTATATTTTTGCCTATGCTGAGTTTGATAATACCTTTTTTAAATGTACCATCATGATGGTTGTTTTTTTATTTTGAGCCGGTGGATATGATAGGTTATAAGATGTGATCTTTCACTTGAATAATGTACTGTAAATGTTTATTAGTTCATAAAAAAATAAAAAAAACCTAAACTGGTGAAGTATAATTTCAAGGTTAAAGTTGATATAAAAAGAGAGGTATATGAATGTGGCATAATAAGGCAGGAAGTGCAGAATAGTATCATTTCTGTCACATGTACTGACTCATGACTCAATGGATATCTCCACCAGACTGGCCCAAAATATAATGATAATTTGATTGTCAACATCAACAACATGGGAGAATCCTACTCCTACATAAAATTCCTCCAATTTATGAGATAGAAATAAGTGTGAATCACTTGCTGCAAGTTCCCTACCTAGTGGAATTACCCACCTCTTTACACTAAAACCTTTATTATCCGGGGTTTATTACTCTATATGGCTTATGTTAGCTAATCTAACTCTTCTACAGATTTTGTCATTCCAGAACTTGTAACATTGAGAAACACATACAAACATGCAGGGTGTGAACCTGCATGTGGTGCAGCAAGTGGCAAATGACGGTGGCTAAAGCAATGTCGTTTCAGCCGGAACACGTCCACTGCGGAACGTAGGCCTCCCCCATATGTTATCACAATGGCCAGTCATGAGCCGCCCGCGTTCATCGGCTTCCTGCGGCTCTAACCAGGTCATCTGTCCACCTGGTAGGAGGCCGTCCTACGCTACGTCTTCTGATCCGCCTCTCGAGAACCTTTCTTCCCCATCGGTTATCGGTTCGACGAGCGATGTGGCCTGCCCACTGCCACTTCAGCTTGCTTACTTTATGATTTATTTCATCTTTAGGCACTGAGGTATTTTGGACGGAAAAGTGTTGAGTAGTTTCCTGAATGCTGGCCAACGGAGCTGGATGATTTGGTTAACCACTTTTTCAAAGTTTGACCTACCTGACTGGACTACTTGCCCTAGGTATGTATATTCATTGCCAAAGCAATGATTCAGTTTTAATTTCTATAAAACAGCAAACCACCTTTTTAGAATCCCAATGCATGGATTTAGGCCTCTCTACACATGAAAGACCATGGGTCATAGTTCACCAGCAAGCCCAATGGTTTCTTGCTTGCAGTTTTATTGCAATGTTCGTAAGGTATAACTTACGTACATTAGAATCTAGCATTATGTCAGAAAAGATACAGCATAGTTATAAGATAACTAAGCTTAGCTTGGAAGTGGGCAGGACATGTCTTAAGACACAGGGATAAAAGGTGCATACTGAGCATAATAAAATAGCAAAGACAAAGAGGAAAGGCTGGAAAACCTTAAAAAAGATGGGCCGATAACAAACGTACAATAGCAGAGAAAAACGGAATGAATGTTGCCCAAGACAGAGAAAAATTAAATAGGCTGGAGGAGGTCTTCACCTAAAATGGATTTATATCACCTAATACAGACTAACAATAGTACCATAAATTAAGATATATAGTTATTTACAGCTTACCTATCTCAAATTTAGGTTATACACTAGCATTTTCTATATTTTCTAGAGATATGGAATTAAAATTGTTTTATTTTTAATATAATTATGGCATATGATCACAAAAAACTCATTAAAACGATTTTTCTTGTTCTTGTAGTGGGATGTTTTTCTTATTTGCCATTTTAACAATATATTAACAGCTTTGTTAAGTAATCAGACAGACAGATAACAGATAAGACAGAGAAGATAATGTTTGGACAGAAAAGTTAGCCAAAATAATAGTTCAAACCATTAACCCATTCAAAGACATTTCAGGCATTAAGAACTTTTATAATTCAGCTCCACTTGAGGGTTCGGTCAAGATATATTCCATTATATTTAATTTTTATATTTTATACAATTACATTTTCTAATATTATAGTTATAGAATATGAGTATACTCCAGGACTGTAGCTAGAGTTGAATCTAAGGTAGGGCAGCGGTGGTTTCATGCACGGGTACAGTGCAAGTAATTTTTCTATCTTTCATTATTTTACCTGCTTGATAGCATGAGTAATTAAGGTAGAAGGTAATTGGGTGGGATGGCGGGAAAACAAAAGCAAAATGGCATTAATTTATAGTATGGGAAAACAATTTATATATATTATACCTTAGTTTATGGTACTTTTAAGGTAGGGCATTGCCCCACAATACCCCCCCTTAGCTACGGCCCTGATAAACTCCTGTCTCATCAATAGTAAAATAAATTTAAAAGAGTAGGTGGATGTCCGAGATGGTACCCATTTAAAACAGAAATTTAAAAAAATAGCATGATTTAGCTTAGACAGTAAGATTCTAAACACTTTATATGAAAGCAATCAAAACAACCAAATAAATAGTACCAATAAGTATTGGTGTCATGACAATTACTTATATCATTAATAGAAGTATGTTTAAATTACATATATTTTTAAGATGGTTATTTGAATGTTTTTAAGTTTTAAATAAGATAAATAGTGAAAAAATTAAAAACATACCTACCAGAACTAAAAGTAAACAAATAATAAAAAAGGACTAAAATGTTCATTGAATATTTTCGGGTTTTTTTTTATTAGGGGACTAGCAATGTTGAATTTCAGAAGTTCAAATGTGGCTGGCAATCTGGACTGAAGGTTACAGTTTTTAGTCCTGTTGCCTGCTTTGGCACTCAAAATTAACCGATTATTGCATAATTTAGGTACTGCAAAGGATGATTAATAATGATTTTCTTCTTACTAAATAAATTTCTTTAATCCTTTTATTTAAATGTTCCTGGTCACAATATGTTTCAGCAAAAAATTATTTTTCTTGTAGTACAAATTCTGACTCAATTAATATTATCAATTTGCTTCAATCCGATTTAAAATCTTTAAAAGACATTGCAATGTAAGACTGAGTTCAGAACCTTAGTGCAAAGTATAACCGGAAGCAAATTGGATATTTTTAGTTTTTACTCTAACTAAGGTTTTAAACAAACAACACTCATGTTGGGCAAAAACTAAACATGTGTGACTGGTCCTTGTGCTTTCATTGGCATTGGCGCATTCATCACTGTGACCCATGTAACGTAACACAATTACTATTTTATTCAAGCCATGTCCCACTTGTGAGACTAACAATACTAAATAAGCTATAGTATACATGTTAGCTCTATACATTTGGCTATTTTCTTATAACTCAACATAAAGAAAAGCTAAGATAGATAGGAACCGTTTAACATTCTCAGTGGCGGCAAATGTTTTTTTTTAAACAAATTATTCTGATGGTGCCCACAAGCTGCAGCTATTGGAGTATAAAGAAAAAAATGCCATCTAACTTGTGTAGTCTAAAGGGATTAACTACAAATCTAGTAATAAAAATATTCTCTAAAATAATCAACAATATTTCATATAACGAAATATCCACTAATAAATAAATAGTATGACAGCAAAAAAAAAATAATAATGTTCCAATTTACAGATGTTAAAATCAATTAATTATGATAAAACTACATATATCCACATTTGTTTGTTTTGTTTACATCTATCTAGTGATTTTAAGAAAACTCTATTTGAATGTTTGAGACCTGAAGACTATGTGAAATACAATAATGCTTGGTAATTACAACCAACAACAATTAAGGATAACTTTTAAAGTCATAAACATATAGGATCTATATCATAAATAGTAAATCAGTGGTAAAATATCAATAAATTGTGACTTACCTTATTGTGAGGTAAAACAATAAAAGCTCCTCCTCCAGCAGATTCCACTATTATAGCCAAAAACTTAGGGTTCACTGCACAAAATGTTGAATCCCAGGAACTCTTGGACACTCTTATATTATCATAACATTGTTCTCTTTTCAGTGCCTGTCCGTAAACGTGACGGAATTTTGAACTACGTACCACTCTAAACGACATCTGTAACCCAAAAACCACACAATTATTCACAAACTAAACTATTTAACGAAATTAAAGTTTAACATAACCTATTTGTTGTACTATGACCTAAATTTTAACATATAAAACATTGTTAAAATTCTCAACTCACATTTGTTATTTGAAGATATGATTGGGTTTACACTAAAATATTAATAGAAGTCATTTGAATATAACTCAATAATTTTATAAATTTGAGACTACTTCAGATTGTAGGGAGAACGGTTGGAAAACGAGCAAACTCCATATTTGGTAATGCCTACAGCCAAAATATTCAGTGATTTTATATTACAGGTTTGGTGCGTTAAAATTATATGCAGGGTAGATAAAAAGTTTATTAATATAATAAAATTTATAGTCCTTAATTTTAAAATGAATTATAAGCAGCCGTAATTCTTAAATTTCAAAATCTTTTTTAGAAGAATTTTCTTATTTGTGAACGCACCAAATTACTGTCAAATGCTCATACATTGATCGCGTTCAATTTTATTAACTGTACCAATTTCAAATATATTTTTTAAATAGTTTTAAATACCTGTAAACAATATAATTATTATTATTATAATAATTTTCAAAAGTTCAGAAAATATCTATTTTAGTAAAACTTCAAACCAGAGAGCTATTAATTCAATCGTAATATCGTTAGCGATCGTCGTGTACACTCTAAAGCAGTGTTTCCCAACCTTTTTTTAGGACATGCCCCACCTTAAAATTTCTAAAATTTTATGCCCCCCATACATAATTTTTTACCTTTAAAAATTGTTTTGTTCCCTTAAGAAATAAGAATGATAAGTTTTAGGAAGAAATCACTATAAAATTGTTATCAAAACAGCAGCATTTTACAAGCAGCAATTAAGAATTAGCCTTTTTGTTAAAATTGTCACCGATATCTAGCATTGCATTTAAATAACCCAAAGCGAAAGGGTTACAGTCGTGTCGAGTCCATTTTTAAATTGCCCTCCTTAACTATCAAATTGCAATTGTGGGGCGTGGGCCCCACGTTGGGAAACACTGCTCTAAAGCAAACCCTTTGTAATCTGTAGTCCAACATGTAAAATAAAATCTTAAATTTTGTTTCTTTGAGTTTATTGAGTTCCTTTTATTTTTTGTCTTACAATTTATGAATAGACTGATATTATATACAAAAATAGCATGTAAAAATACTAATGTAGAAATGGTGCTGTAACTGTGTGCTTCATGCCAATGTCTTCTATCACAATCGAAAAATACGAGTAAGTAGATTGTCTAGTAACCCAAAACTGCGCGCTCCTTCATCGCGCTCACGCATACATACAAAATACAGATATAAATGCAATACATGTAATTAAGTAATGGCCATTGGTCACTCTAATTATTTCTACCTACATACGCAACAAACTGCGCATCAATGCATCCTGATCTATTGTCAAATTTCTTTAGTCCCCTTTGGAAACAAAATAAGCGAAGATGAACGCTAAGCTATCCACATGGCACAATCCAGAAGAAGCCGCACTCGGTTTAGTTCGGCATGCATCCGCAAGAACCAACACCACAGGTGACGTCAGATCAGCCTCTCCACCATGTCCCCCTAGATACCCCCCCTTCACATCCCAGAAAAATGCCAGAATCAACTGTAGAGTTAACTTTATTACGGGAGTTCGGGTAACTGAAGCAGGAATCTTGTCTGCAAAGATGGACAGTGGTTTGATTTCGGCACCGTTTAAAACGATAGTGAAAGCAATGCAACAAAGAAACGGAGGCAAGGACGTATTTTTCATCGTTCAGAATCTTCATACCAAATCATAGGCACAACCCTTTTTGGGCTTCCCCTTTAGGCTTTCTCACTGTCCGGACGTAAATAAAAGTTTTCCAACCTGGGAGACCACATAAGGATTTTAAAGCAGGCATTCGTTTTCAACGAAGTTTCCTGTCCCAAGCTCGCAGCGACCAATTCAAAAATGGACACCCACGGCAGAGCAGACTTCATCAGCTTTGCTAATTATAAAGTCAATAGTCAGCATAAAGAGGACATCACCTCCTGCACAGGTAGTGCAGAGCTTCCCATTGGCACTCACACATCAAGATCCTCCACAAAAAGCTAGGACACGCCCGAGTTGCATCCATGTCTTCTGTCCATGCCTGGTGCGGAGATCGAGTTGTCAAGTGTTCAATTACTCTCGGCATGGCTGCTACCTGCGTGAGATGTGGAGAGGAAAACCCAGCCTAAGAATGCCTAAGAACTCTAGAGGAGCTAAACTAAACTCACACAGGGAGCAATTCCTCATGCCCGGTGTTGAAAAGAGAATTTAAATTAAGAAGGCTGGAACTAAAACTGTACCAACATGAAGATTCAATATGTCATACTAAATACGGTCGAAGCATCAGCAACAAGCTTAACTCTCATGACCCTCGCAAATATGCATCAAGATAAGCTGCCAAGGAGAAGGAAACGTGGTTGGAAGAAAAATAAGGCGGTCTTTATTCCTACACCATCGGAACCTGCTCTCCTATCACAGATATAGAGGACTCTGCACAAAATCCCACTATCCCCCATGCTAACTCAAACAAAAGCCAAAAAAAAAAAATTCCTATGAGTGTTGTTAACTCCATCCTGTATGCATCCATCCTGTCAAGACTAGCAATATTGGTGAGAACAATGATTTAGCCACCAACCACTTCTAACATTGACCCCGAACTCCAGCAACGACTTGTGTGTAGAAATCTGGACAAGAGAACAGGCACTTCAAATATATGCTGTCTACAAACCTCCGAGTAATCAACTTTAAGTACAAGAGATTATATGAAGTCAGGCCATCAACCAGTCAAACATGAACTCCAAAAAGCAGCCAACAGAACTGTACCACCTGCTCCGAATCCGAATTCGCAGACTACCTGCAAACAAACACTATATCGCGCCGTAGTTGCCTCACCTTAATAAAAGTATAACTATTATTGTGAGTGACTGTACAGCTGCGCAAACACCCCACTTCTACCGCTCGCTAAGTCTCATCTTACGTGGTGCTTTCGATACCAGCCCATATAAATATTATTGTTTATTCCTATTACTGCAGGGCCAAACCGCTCAAAATACCGTAAAAAAATAATTCTTAGCAATATTCGAGGGGTCGGAAAATTTAGTTGATTATGTAAGTAACAAGGAAAAATTATCCAGACCCAGAAAAAGTTCCGGAAGGGGGGTGGGGATGGTAATATATACGGTTTTAGGGGTTGGTACTCGTTTTTTGCGATTTGCGGCTAAACTATACATCTTATCGAAAACAGTTAAATGTAAAAGTTGTAGATAATAAAATAATCTTAAACTTTTTCCCACACATTATTGCCCATAACCTAATAATTATCGAGAAAAATGCAAAAAACCGTTTTTTCGATTTTTTATTAGTTATTACTATAGCAAAAACTTGTTAATACTTACGAATAACATGAAATTATTCAAAAAATATCTAAGTTCACGGCTTTGGTGTTTTTATAATTTTTACCTATTTAATTGCGATTTGAATATTTATTTCAGGATCCTAAAAGCCTAGAATAGTTAAGAACTAGAAATCACTTGTATTTTTGTAAATGTTTTTAAAGAATGAAGAAAAAAAATCATGATTTTTACCCAAAAATCTATTTTTGAAAAGTTAATTTATCGGTTTTTCGTTTTTTTAACGATATTTAGTATATAAATAATATTGTAGTTTAATTCTATATGAAAGCTGAAATTTGAACAAAAAAATTCCACTGGTGGTTTCCATTTATTGAAAATTTGCTAACCAAATTTTCGATTGAAAACAAGGTCATTTTTTGTATTTTCTTCATAAAACCTTGAAAAATAAATATTTCGCTTTGAAAAAAAATTGGGCTTGTTTGAAACACAGAAAGAAACATTTTTATTGATTACCATGAAAAAATATTTTTTTGCTATAGTTATAAATTTAAAATAGAAAAAACGGTTTTTTGCATTTTTCTCGATAATTTTCAGGTTATGGGCAATAATGTATGGGAAAAATTTTTAAGATCTTTTTATTACTTACAACTTTTAAAAATAACTTTTTTCGATAGGATGCATAGTTTAGCCGCATATAGCAAAAAACGAGTACCAACCCCTAAAAATTACCACTGCCACCCCCCTTCCGGAACTTTTTCTGAGTCTGGACTATTTTTCCTTCGTTACTTACATCATCAACTAAATTTTCCGACCACTCGTATACTGCTAAGATTTTATCTTCCTCAAACAGGATTGGCCCTGGTCTATATGCCCATACACCGAATGAAATGATTCCTTGATCGACCCCCAAAACAACAATAACAAATTCCAAGTAGTGACCACGCCTGACGTTGCTTTACTTCACATAATATCATTTCGACAGACGAATGTCACTGGGCCAAAAGCTCCACCACTAGCACGATAACGTTCGCCAATTTGCATTGAGTCGACGTGGTGGTCTACGCCTCCCTTGACCTAGAACACCAAATTACATGCATGGATAACAATCAAAAGAGCAATTTTAATAAACTTTTTCAATGTCATATGTCAGAAATTAAAGGCAAATGTAATTTTACTTCTGTCATGTGTACACTGAATTTCACGAGTTGCACGCAATTCTACTTGATTGATTTTTCTTAAAGTTTTTAACCCATTATAATATTATGACATTATAAGTGATTTTCTTCGTTCACGTTGCACTGGTGGGTCAAATTGAGCTGAAAATTGGTACATGGGTAGTTTTTAAGACGGGGAAGGACATAGTCTTTTTATCCCAGGAAATTTAAAAGTTCCTGTACATTCCCGTATATTTATATAAGAATTCCACGTGGAAGAGCATTTGTAATCAAGGAGTTGCCTTAGGGATTTTATGTTAATAACCAAAAGCGCGGGTGTGGACGTGGAATTCTTATATAAATATACGGGAATGTGCAGGAACTTTTAAATTTCCTGGGATAAAAAGACTATGTCCTTCCCCGTATAGAACGAAATAAGTAGTTTATTCCTTAAAAAGGTATTTCAAATAACTATGTAATTAACTGAGAAAGTATGTGTTCATAAAATATCAATGAAAGTTTAATACCTTAGGAACTATTAATTGCGGCACTACTGGTTTGGTGGCCGGTTGGGGGGGAGCGTGGTAGCTGTGACATCGCTCTCTTCCCGCTCTCTTCGATATTGGAGCCCGCTTTATATTAGGACTTGTAAAGCTGCTGTGTCTCTTGAACTCCTGTCGGAAAATAATCAGTCATCTATTTATTATTTTGTAAGTACGTAATAATTCTCTTAAATAACAGAACAATTAGACGAAAGCCAACTAAAAGAACATAAAACATGAAATTTCACCCTGAATTCTCAACTACGGACCACGATTCGATTCCTTGGAAAATACCTGTACGTAGAAAGCTCTCAAGAACCAAGGAGTAAAAGGAAAATACATAAGGGTCATTAAAAATATATATACAAAAAGCTTAGCAAGAGTTAAACTGGTGGAAAAGGGTAATTTTTTCCCTATGTGAATAGGAGTGGGACAGGATGATGCCTCATCGCCAACTACCTATTCAAACAACTAGACTGGGAGAGATTTGGTGTAAATATGGAGTAAGAATGAACCATCGCCAATCATTTGGTTCTAATAACCGAAAAATACTACAGCAAATGCCACAAAAACTGTTGTCTAAAAGAAAAATTGTAGGGCTAACAATGAACAGAAGCAAAACAAAAAAAAAATTAAAAAAAAACAAAAGTCAAAAGAGAAAATGGACTACACAGAGAGCTATATATACCTTGGCCAAATAATATCAAGCACAAATCAAATGGAACAAGAAATTAAAAAAACTAATTGAAACTCTTAAAAAACCTATTCGAGTCTGAAGGAGGTCATGAAGGACCAATCCTATTTAATGTCCATCAAAAGGAAGCTTTAGCTTTTGCATACTTGCATGCGTAACATATAGATACTAGACCCTGAGCTCTGACTCAAAAAACCATGCAGAAATTTATTAAGCTTTACGCTCAAAAACAAAAGAACAACTTAAAACCTTAAAAAGTCACCAAACTGTCCGATGCAGCATATAAATAAAGTAAGAAAACAAAAGTGGACTTGGACAAGGTAATGCTAAGAAAAAATGGAGCAGATCTTTGGTGGAATGGCTATTGAGAGGAGGAAACAAACTAAAAAAAGGACATCCTAGAAAGCAATGGCTAGACAACATCAAAGCAGTTACAGGATCCATCTAGACCAGACATGCACAGGACAGAAAAAATCTGGAGAAGGCATATGTGTCTCAGGATGCGCCGAGTGGACAATAATTTTTTATTGTAATGTATAGTAAGTGTATGAAAGCACTGATGCGTATAGATGAGGCAAGAGAGGTGTACGGAACGGCAGGGCCCTTGTGCAATGATATGCAGCAGGCTAACTGTAGCTGTAGGCCGTACGCCTTTCGAAACGTCGCTTAGATAAAAACACGTCGAGAAATTTCTATAAGGCTAAGGTGAAGCCACGGGCTGAAGCTTGTCGAGCAAGGCACTATTATTGTAGGCGGTTTGTAGGTAGATATTTCAAAGAACCGCTAGCTTGGAACTTCCCGTTACGAGTGCCATGATGTCCCAGGTAGCGGTCCTTTTTTATATTGTTTGAGCCTCCACCTGAGTTTGCCGGCCACTGCCAGCCCCTTCAGCGCTTTATTCACAAATTATTACAAAGTTAGGTAACTTATTCTACACAGTTATTTCTAAAATAATCTATTACGTACTTTTCTATAATATGGTTCAATTGTTGAATTTATGACTATTACTACAATTTATATGACAAAGAAAATTAACTACTACACTTTACTAGACTATATAATGTCTTGGCACACACTATAGGTACTAAGAAATTTAAGAACTATTTATTAAACCTATTTGCTATACGCATAAAGCATCTATTTATTTATTAAACTAGCTATGTACATAGGCTTTGTCTCGCACAAGAGGTATGACAGGATCGTAGCAAGTGGCAGTCTTTGGTCTCTGCCTACCCCTCTGCGTATCATTATTGCGTTTCATTACCCGTCCGCTATGCGAAAGTGATACGGATGTATACAATAATCGAATCGGGCAATTAATGCATATCTGGATAAGGCTGAATGGCGATACGTACTTAGATGGGTGGCCGCTGAGGAGATACTTTTTATGTATAGTGTAGATTCTAACGGAAAAATGTAAAATGCTTAGCTTTTATCCTGCGTCTTAGTATAAAGAATAATACGCACACCATTTCGTCCCCTCAACTTATTTAATTTATTACTAGCTTATTCTACCGATTTTGACAACACAAGTGTAGAAGTTTGTATAGAAATGCATTGAAGAATTCAAAATGAGAAATTTGACCCCTAGAAGGCTCAACAATAAATATGTGCTGCTTTCATAAAATTTAATAGAAATGAGACCACATTCTCAAAAACGAAACTAAGAAATGGCTATGGATGCTTTAAAGCCTAACTGATTTTATAATTAACTTCCATACTAAGAAACAATTAGTTACATAACTATTCACATATACTTGTGTGTATAAAGGGAACCCAAAATTATAAAATTTAACAAGTGTTATTAATAATTAGTTACCAAAATTCAACTTACCCCATCGATTTCCATTTCCATTGTTTCTATTCAATTAAAGTTAATTAGTTGTGTACTGATCGAGATTTGTTTCGATATTTTATGTAGGTTTGGAATTAAACTTAACAGATACCTTTAAAAAATGTAATGAAGCAATTTACGTTATGTTCCTACCTACAAAAAACATGTAGGTAGGAACATAAACAATTCTGTTACAAAATAAACTGATTTCCAACAGCGGTCGATAACGAATTCAATATAAAGCTCACATTTTTAGGGTTCCGTAATCGATTAGTAAAGGTGAAACCCATTCATTTTGTCATGTCCTACCGTTTGCCAATCTTACTAACAAAATTTATTTCGTCAGTAATTATTATTCCTAAAATTTTGTTCAGAAATTCCGAATCTGAATAATTATTATTGACAAATAAGTTCACGTTTTTCAGATACTATTACCTACCCTCAATAATAGTTATACGCAGTACTACTGCGTAAGCTAATTTTTGGGTATATGCTGTATATGCCATGCTGCGTGGCCCATGCACATTTATAACAACCAAAATAGTCTTCCCGAATATTTAATTTTTTAATTAAGCTATTTTAGTAGTGATTTACTGCCTGTATTTATTTATAAGGTATCGATTTTTGCCTATTGGGAGTTTTTTTAGCACAGACTATTACCATTCTTAATTAAAGAGGTACTCTAGTCCAACATCTATCTAGTCTGTTTTTAAAGATATTTTATATCCTATAAATACACTCAAACCTATTGCAAAGTCAAAAAATTGATATTCAAAAAAAAAGTCATACTGCGCTCTCCAGTGGTATCAATCCATATACTATTATCTGTAGTATCAATGTATAAGCTTCTTGTCTATTGGTCTATATTGCTGAAATCATGCAGGGTTGCGTTCAAAAACGAGTAACTTGAGTAAATAATTACGTCATCGGGTTCCTAACTCTACCCTAAAGTTTTTAAACGGCTAACCGAGTTACATCTTTCAAGTTTTAATAAATGTTACCACTTTTAGGAATTTCGCCCCTGCGAACCGTTCATAAACTAACTGAGTTCCAACCCTAATCCGTTCAAAAACGCGTAGAGTTGTTACCCTAGAGTTGGCTCAAGTGAACCGTACTCGACGCGGGTTCGTCGGAGTAGGCGGCCATATTTGATTAAAATGGTCAAAGCAATGTTTCCGTATTAAGAAAATTAGTAAATTATTTTGTTGTGTGTTTTTGTATTTAAGTATTTTTCTATGACTTTTGTATTTGGAGTTTTTTTAAGTAATTAAAGAAAATTTTAAGTATTTCCACACCACTACTAGGGTTCAGTTTTTTCTTAGAATCTTTAGTGCATAACCCTAAATGCCTTAAAATAGTTTTAAAATATTGATTTTAGCCGTAAATTTTAGCTGTTTAGAAATACTCCTATTTTCATTTTATTTTTTGTCAACATCAAATCTAACAATAAAATAAACCGCGATTCAAGTGTTTAGAATGCAAACACAACGTAACAACTACAAAAAGGCACACACACACACATTAACATACTGATAAATAAATTAAGTATTATAATATACTTAATAATAATGGTAAGTTTTATTAAAATATATGTATAATCAAAACAAAAGAATTCACCAAGTTCCCACCTAGTTTATAAAAACTTTATTTTTTTATATTTATTTCAAATAAAGTTTTAGGCTATTTTTTTGACTTTGAGTGAAAACATACTAATAGTTTCCTTCTTGCTTTTTTGAATTAAGTTTTCATAAACTAGGTGGGAACTTGGTGAATTCTTTTGTTTTGATTATACATATTAGTGTTCCGTAGGCCTTACAAATATATATTCTTATATAACTTACTATTATTATTAAGTATATTATTATACGAAATTTCATTGAAAAAAGTTAAATAACTAGCAAATTAAACTGTTTGCCCCGTAGAAGTATCTCTCTAAAAATGAAGATTTAGAGGAAACTTTGCGATTTTATTGTATCGAGTCAAGTTTATTCAATCGTGTTTCGACTCTCATAACCTACTAATAAAACTCCTAAACTTATGATTGTCATCAAAATAATATATAATATTCAATTTTTTTCTGCCTTAAAATTGATTTTCCGTACAGTCAAGTTTGCCGTTGTTAGCTTTTTTCGTTACGGAATTTCTTGATTCGGTCGCCGCGCTCAGTCATCTCCGGCGCTCTCCAGTGGTATCAATGTATAAGCTTCTTGTCTATTGGTCTATATTGCTGAAATCATGCAGGGTTGCGTTCAAAAACGAGTAACTTGAGTAAATAATTACGTCATCGGGTTCCTAACTCTACCCTAAAGTTTTTAAACGGCTTTAAACGGTTTTATTTACGGAATTTCTTGATTCGGTCGCCGCGCTCAGAGCCCGCGATAGAAGCTATGCAATAGCTTTAAAAACTAACAACAAAATAATTAACTAATTTTCTTAATTCGGAAACATTGCTTTGACCATTTCTATAAAATATGGCCGTCAACTTCGACGAACCCTCGTCGAATACGGTTCTCTTGAGTCAACCCTAAAGAGTTGTTACCCTAAACTCTACGCGTTTTTGAACGGATTCGGGTTGGAACTCAGTTTGTTTTTGAACGAGTCGAGTCATAATTCTATTTGACTCAGTCAGTTTTTGAACGGCCCCCAGAAATTTTAAGTTGGCAGCATTATTTTGACACTTGTGTCCAATAAAAGTTACCAGATTTAGCAAGATTCTGCAATTTTAGCAGAATTGGATCATTTGACTCCTTGCAGCGGATTAATTAAATCTAGCAGTTTTTAGGAAGATCAGCGATCCTGATGTTTGTACATGCTAAAAAGTTTTTAAACTGCATGTTTGTACTCAATAGACGAATCTCGTATTTATGTGAACACTATGCATCTTGAAGTGTTCATATTACAAAGACACCATTTTATCACAAAAGCTAGACCACCTTGCTTGGTTTGGGCATCAAGGATGGCTATGGAAAAAATCAGAAACTGAAAATATTTAGCAATTTTGTACATTAGATAAAATAATATAAATAAAAAAAAGTACGTATCTATGACTTATTTGATATGAAATAATGTATCGAAATAAAAAAAAAAGTTTCTTTACATGTATGAATTTGGAGCCAACTTAAATTATTTTTAAATTACTTATCTCGAAACTAAGCACTACTGGTCAAGGAACTTTTACGAAGAAAATCTATTTCATTCTTTTCTTAGCTGAGACTGGTCCTGGTTTGCAGTATAATTTCTTCTTTCCTATGCAGATTTTCAAATTTTCAATAGAATTTTTTTTTTTTTATTTCTTAGCACTTTGATTACATCAATAAAATTTACTTTGCTTTTAAATTGATTATAAGTCAGATTATTCTTAAAATTAAGATTTGTTTTATATTTTTAATTTAATATTCAAGTCCTGCTCGTACTTATAATACTAATTTTATAACAATATTGGCAACAAATATTTGTCACACATTAAAATAATTTTATTACAACACATATTTTTATTTTTATGCCCATTATTGTTGCCATTTTAAATTATAAATTTATCAAACAGCCCGGGCTGGATATGAATAAAGTCCTATTAATCACTTGGTCCACAACATATCTAAATATATAAAAATTACGTGTAACGTTGTTTGTCCGCGGTGACTCCTAAACTACTGAACCGATTTTGATCAAACTTCGTAACTATGTGTTATTTGATCCAGCTTAAAAGATAGGATAGTTTTTATCTCGATCTTCGGGCACTTTAGGTAAAAACAACTTTCGCCGGGTTACAGAGGGGCGTCAGTGGAACGACGTTCGCAGGGACCGCTAGTATTTTACTATGTTAAAAGCGCTTAAGCATTTATGAACTGTAAAGTGATTAGCAGGTTTTAACAGATTTTGCCCTACTAGCAGGATCGTATATTAAAAGCTGGTCACACTGCGCTTTGAGTTTTCTTGACAGTCGATAAAATACTTATTTTTCTATCATTATTTAATATTTTCGGTCAGTAGAAATAAAATTATATTTTGAGTCAATATGACATTTTAGTAATGAATTGTGTTTGATATTAGTTACTAGAATGGAGCCGTTAGTTTCCAAGGTAATTGATCAATGTTTACATATACCAACCCTGTTAATACAATCAATTCTGTCTGTCTGCATAGTCCTCTAACTAGAAAAGAGTAAGAACTTAAATTAGTAGTTTATGCTATTTTAAATTTATTAGGAAACTATTGTACAATGTATGTATATAACATTTTTTTAAAAATCAATGATTCAACATTGGTTATACCCGTGGAATTACCAACACCTTGTGGCCCACTGAATTAAGGGGAACACCCCCTGTGGCGAGGGGGGTTCGAAACCGCCCCCTAACTTTTTACATGATTTTTTTCGTTTTGAGGTTAAAACGAGACAAAATACATTGTAATCTGACTACTCAACCATTTTGGGTTGGGGGTATCTGAAGGAGGGCAGAGGGATGAATGCTGGTTTCGGTCGCTAATAGGTTTGACTTACTGCTTGGCTGATAATAGCATTTGTGGGCTCTCAGATGTAGATGGTTTATGCTAAGAATGGATTTACTTGCTTATACATATACTGCTTTATTCAGTTGTCTAGCCAATATATAATTTCAAAGTGGGTTCAGTGTGGTGCCAGTTTTTGCACAAAAAAGTGGTGGGGTTTTGTTTGTTTCTGCTACCAATTATTGTATAATTAATAAAATTTGAACATACTATATTGCCTATGAAGCCAATAAGTAATTTAACATACCTAATATCATACTAAGTTCCTAGTATTTATATAACAACCCTTTTCTAAATTTCTTACATCTGATTGTATATAGTTTATATTTTAGTCTTTAGTTAAGACTAAATACTTACATATATCCCATATTTACTTTTTAATTTCATACAGCTATTGGTAGATGCTATTGATTGACTATTCATATATTTTATGTAGTATGTAAAATGCTTATTGAAGGCTCACCAAATACTCATATTTTGGGCAACACAAACTGCAATATATTATGCTGTGTCCATTGTCAATTACTATGACGACATGAAGTACATTGCCGAATATATTAATAATTCAAGTTCTAGTATTTAAAAATATTGTACAATTAACTTCATGTTGCTCTGTGTTGCCCAAATAAATAATTAAGTTATATTTAGAGTTCAACTGACACACAAGCTTCAGCCGGAACCAAAATCATAACCAAATATTCGACTCTCCTTCTTATTTAGCTTATACCGAAACTGAAACTTATGTAGATAAGTTATAATTTGAATAAACTTATGTTATACTCTGAAACCTAGTATTTTTCCAAGCTTTAAACAAACTTCATTAAAAAACTACAATTTTAGCAACTCAAATTTATTCCTTAGATATCAAACTAGCTAGTATTATATCTTCGTATGATGCTTACCAGTCTTCATACGTCCCCACTGCTGGGGCACGGCCTACACTCATAAGCGAGGGTGATTGGGCCATAGGTCCACACGCCGGCCCAGTGCGGATTGTGGACTTCCATACGTAATTTATTTTTTTTCTTGATGTATGCAGGTTTCCTCACAATGTTTTTCTTCACCGAAAAGCCAGTGGTGTGAATAAATTAATCAGTGTACTTGAGAAATTAAGAAAAGACTCATTGGTACACACCAACCCGGGGTTCGAACCTCCGCCACTTGGGATGTGAAGTGAAATTTAAACCCCTCGGCCACCACCGACTATTCATATACTAAATATATAAAATTATAATATTCAAAGATCACACTTTTTAACCGATTTTAAAATTATTGGTCTTCATTTACCGTTAAAAAAAATTATATTTTCCCTAAAATTCAAAAGATACAAATATCAAGTATAAATAATTAAATCCCACCAAAAACATTTTCATGTAAAATGTTGCCAACAGGAGGCTTGAACTGTCAAAAAGTTATCAGATGTCATGTAGAGAAAAGCTTCTCTACACCTAAGTTAAAATATGTGACTTGGATCTTAGGAATATATCAAAACAAAACTACTTAATAAACTTAATAGTTCACAAATAATCAGTCACAAATAATAGCGACATTAATAACAAGTATAATTAATATAATTTGACAATTTTGAAAAAGACTTGATTACTAGCTTCTTATGACATTTTCATTATAAAAGAAAAGGTCTATGTGCGAGAAATTGTTATTATAATTATTTGGACAATGATAAATGAAAGAGTTTGAAAAGTATGAAGTGCTGATTTTAGGTAAACTGAATAATTTTGTGCTGAGTGTGGTGCTAGTAGGAATTATAAGCAAAGTGTTACTTATAAGTGAGGAGGAATTTACATTACCATTAAGTAGTTTATGTAAAAAGGTTTGGTCAAATTGCATATGTGGGTTTTCAAGGCTCATTATGTTATGATGCTGTAATGAATCATTATAAGAGGGGTTATTATTGTTTCCAATTCTGAAATTGAATATTTCAAATTTTTTTTTCCGCACTTCTTCTAAACACTCCTTTTGACAGGCCTAAACTTGTTTCTCTTTAACTGTTACTTTACTTACATCAACGTAAATGGCTTTAAATGGCAACATTTTAATATAGTAATTATGTTTTAGTCACGCCACAGGAGTATGATGTGCATCCTGGCTGTTACAAATGCTGGTGCCCTGTTCCTGACTGCTAACTTAGTGCTGGTGCTCAATCCAGAAGACAGGTAAGTAAATCAACTTCCTTTGAAATTTCAACTTGTGACTTATAAGCTTATGAGCAGTTGTTTGTGACTGTCAATCTAAAAAATTAAGGAATGGAACGCTAAAAAATTCAAATTACTGGAATATAGCTAACTTCCTTTGCAAATATAATGCCCCCCTGGGCAAATTGTACTCATTTTATAACAAAGCCAACATTAAAATAAATTCATTAATGGAAGGCGGGTTATTGAGTATGGTGTATGTTTTGATAGTTGGACATTGGAAATTTATACTATACTAGTTTCTGACCGCGACTTCGTCCGCGTAGGCTTTTAAAAATAAAGATTTTGACTTGACAGTTCACAGTTTTACCTATAGTAATGTCGACATGCTGATGATGATTGTTGTCAAATTCTTTTTAAATGTGTCGAAACCAAAACGTCTGTGCAAAATTTCAAGTCTAAAGACATAAAAATATCGAAATTCAAACAAAAATTTACGTTTCCTATCTTGCCCTCTTGGGGATGATTTTTCAAAAACAGTAAAACGTCAATCCTAATTTTGTGGAATGACCGATTTCCATTAAAAAAGACTATTTCCCATTTTACCCCAAGGGTTTAACCCTAAGGGTTAAATTTAGCAAAATCTTTTTTTGCTCGCTTACTTTATAGCCTGTGCAAAATTTCCAGTCTCTATACACAAATATATCAGAATTCTGGGATGATTTTGCAAAAACGATGAAACACTTAAATCTTGATTTAAAATTCAAGGGCAAATACCAATTTTTATGCATACGGCTTTAAAAATGACAAACGATCAACCTCTTTTTTCCTGTCTTAGGGGATTGATTTTGCATCCTTTTTTTTCTCACTTACGTTATAACAGAAACTATTGTGCAAAATTTCAGGTCTCTAGACTCAAAACTATTGGAATTATTATACACATTTTTATCCCCTATTTTACGCTTTACGCAAAAACGATTAAACATTTGCTTCGACTTCAGTGAAAAAAAAAAGATACTAATTGTGTACTATCGTAATCCTCATCCAAATGTTTAATCTCCTATTTTGACCTTTAGGGGATGATTTTCCAAAAACGGTGAAATACGTAAACTTACTGCTGAAAGGCGAAATACCAAGTTTTATGCATTTAATCCTGATTATGATGGTTTTCCATACAAACTTCCAACCCCTATTTTACCCCTTTGGGGGATGATTTTTTCGAAATCCTTTCTAAGTAATAACAGAAACCTTTGTGCAAAATTTCAAGAACCAGTAATTTGGTTTGTGTGTTTGTTGATATATCAGTCAGTCACTCAGTCAGTTTACTATTTTATATCTAAAGATAGATGAACATGATTATCAAACAAGTTTAGATTATTAGAGAATAATAGAGATTAATCAGAATTGTTTATTATCTAGTACATAAACTACAAATTGTAGCAAAAATTCAAGAATTATTAGCAATATTAGCAACTATAAAACAGTAAAAACATATTCCATACAAAAAAACGGTCAAGTGCGTGTCGGACTCGGTTTTGTAAAAGGTAAACTGTATTGTGGGACAAACTTAACTTTGCTGATGGACAACTGTTGTCTCAATACATCGAAATAGGTCGTGGTTAGTTTACCAACGGCAAATAAGTTTATAAACAAATTTACGGTTACCAGATTTTCTCCTTTATGTGTGCTACATCGCATTGCCTCTCGCCAAATTTCATGATTCCAGGTCAACGGGAAGTATCCCATAGGTTTTGTTTTATTTGTGTCACAACATGCGACAAAAATAACCGTAATTTGGGCATATTTTTTTATTGCATTGACTTAGAAACTTGATTTTCTTACAAATTTAAGTGACTTAGTATTTTTATTAATTTCAACTTGATACCTCTACGCGTTCTTGAGTAAACAGACAGACAGACAAACTTTAATGTGTTATAACTACAAATTTCGCATTTTTTTTCCTATATTCGTGATGTAAGACCTTGCTTCGTGTGATTTTAGGACAACGGGAAGTACCCCATGGGTTTTGATTTATTTGTGAATGCCTAACATGCGACAAAAATGGCCGTATTTCGGCAGTATTTTTATTGCGTTGACCGTAGATCTTAGTATTTGATATAAATTTCAACTGGATACCTTCACGTGTTCTGAGAAAAAGGTTCTTGACAGACAGAGTTTTCCTTTTGAGGTACGGAACCCTAAAAATGAATAGTTTCAAGTTACTATAATATTAGTAACAAGTACATCACAAACTCAAACTTTTTTATTTAAATAGACTGTTAAACAGCACTTTTGAATCGTCAGTTTTATTATCAATTTTATAAACTTACCACCGTTTCGGAATGATTTTACTACCGAGAAGAACCGGCAAGAAACTCAATAGTCTTATAGTAATGTTTATGACATTGTGTAATATTATTTTCTACATTAATTTGCACGTCATTAGTAATACAGAAATTAGCTTTCTGGCCTTCCTTATGTCGTTAGGTTATTCGCATACAATCCTTTATTTACTTATTTTTAAGGATTCGCATTTACCAGTGTGAAAAGTAAGTGAAATATCCATAGTTATAATTATTTTGAAATCATTGGGATTTAACTTAATTAGGTAAATAAGGGGCTGATAGTATACCTATGTAAGTCAGGCAGGTGTTGATTACCGAATTATTTTTAGTATAAATCCTTTAACAAAAAAACAACCGGCTTCAAAAAGATGCACTAAAAAGGTAAAAATAATTACTTATTCCACAAATTTGATCGGAATTACAGTTTGTAGTTGGTGTCATGAAAGTGAAGCGTGTTATAAACTTTTAGGTACATAGAAACCAACTTCAAACTGTAATTGAGATCAGATTTTTGGGGATAAGTAATTATTTTTACCTTTTAGAGCATCTTTTTGAAGTCTGTTGTTTTATTTTTGTTAAAAAGATTTTATTTTTTACTTCTAAGTCAGAAATTGCTTTTTTTCTCGTACACTAAAAACATCGATACTCGTTATAAAAATTTACACAATCATTAAAATAAAAGGCGTTTTACCAGTTCCAAATTAACCTCAATTATTTTTTTAAACAAAAGTTTAAGTTTGAAATTAACTACATTAATATGGACCCACCTCGGTAGTATACCCTTTTCAATAAAAAAATAATTTTTAAAATCCCTCTGTATATGACGGAGATATGCCCGAACATACATAAAAAAAATTCAAACATTTGAATGAGTCGGTTAAAATAAAAGCATTTAAAATGGGCACTAGTAACAAGTTGCGGCAGGCGAATAGACAGACAGACAAACAAAAAAAAATCATACTGGATTACAGAACCTTAAAAGGCCCCTGTAAGTGTCATAATTTAGAATGATTTGCAAAATAAATTTAATTGAAACACTTTTAGATTGAAAGGCATAAAAGATAACCTTGCTTTAATGAGTTGTTTATTTGTCATTCCATCTATATTTATATTGCTGTCGCGGCAGGGTTGAGCCGAGACGAGAATTGAAATCTCGCCGATATTGCACTTTAGATATTTTTTATGGTACCGTTTAACAAAAGAAAAACGGAAATCTTACAGGATCATTTTGTTGTCCGTTTATCTATCTGTTTATCTGTATGTCAAGTTCTTTTTACTTAAAACTGGTGGAAGCCACAGATTTTTTTTGTTATAATATACTTGCTTTTGGTAGCGGCTTCGCCCGCCCTAAATTTGATTATCGGCGTAGGATTCTTACGGCAACTCCTCAATTATAGAAAAGAAACTTAGAAGGTGAAAATACTTTTAAATAATAACCACCATCATAAATGCGCGCGCAGTACTCGATCATTATTTTGCTGACATATTATTAAAAAACTGCGATATCTTCTAAGATATTCATCAAAATCGAATGAAGCAAAGAGAATATTGTTTTAAATTAAAGTCTTGTGATGCATAACGTATTTATTTGGATAAGGATTAATATCATGTTTATAGAAACACCTTCGCAAACAATGCATTATTTTACAACAAATTTGGTAAGCATAAGAAAGGTTATAGTGAACCAAGTTTAAAAGATAGACATATGCTGTCGCGGACTTATTTTTAGAACTTTTAAAATGGAAAAATTCTGTCATATATGATTTTTGCGAAACTTTAACCGTTTACGCAGCGCACGGAGCGGAAGCTCTTGAAAGGAAAAAAAACTCCCGATTTTGAAACATTCTTCATTGGTGCTCCGCTCCCATTGGTCTAAGCATAATGATATATAGCCTATAGCCTTCCTCGATAAATGCGCTATCTAACACTGAAAGAATTTTTCAAATCGGACCAATAGTTTCTGAGATTAGCGCGTTCAAACAAACAAACTCTTCAGCTTTATATATTAGTATAGATTTTTTTGTCACAGAATTTCATACAAAGAAATTTGGTATGAAGTATAATCACAAAGCACAAGTAAAGAAATTAATACAAAAATCAAAAGATAACGGACGGAGTTAGATCACGTAATCATTTTTCATAAATTTTTCGATTAGTGTAAGATTGTCCACATATTTTTGCGATTACAAACTTACATATTCCTCTTTTAAAGTTTGTCGTTCAATCCCATTTACCTTTTTGTTAGAGCAATGTTCAATGCTTACCTTATTTATGCTTTCCTAATGTACAGTCATTTGCTAAAGTCCATGCATAGTGTAAAGGTTAAAATTGCGTGGAGCCATTCTGTGAATCTCGCACTCACACATTGACATTATGAGAACTGTCAATAATATTAACCTTAAATCGACGAAATTAGGTTTAGTTTTCTTTATACTAACCAGTTTATTTGAACCGTTCTTATATCTTTTGGTTTCTTAACCTAACAAATTAGTTAGGTGTAAACAGCAGTGTTGTTCTACATAAGTGGCCCCGTGGTGTGATCCATAGACGCTGCGACTTAATTTGGCGAGCCTATGGTTCAAATCTCGCTACTTCCGTATTGAGTATTTTTGTTAGGAATTACTTTTTGTTTATGTTTTAACATCTAGTTCTCTCTGAAAAGGACCAAATGGTATGAGAACTTTTTGTTTTGTTTGCAAAAATTAAAACACATGCAATTTAATAAAAATGGTTTTTATTAAAATTTTATAAATATTTTTTTATTTATATAGCTTGAGTATTCGTTTTCGTAATGAAAAGAAAATTAAAACCAAATGAATAAAAAAAAATACAAGTCACCATTCATTCGGTAACGCTGCTATATTTTGAAAAAAATATGTTATGTCTTAAATATATTGTAATGTAAAATAATATCTGTAGGAAAAAAGTACTTTATTTTTTGGGTTCCGTACCCAAAGGGTAATTAGCGGAACCCTATTACTAAGGCTCCGGCTGTATCTCATGAACCGTGATAGACAGTTGAAATTTTCACAGAAGATATATTTTCGTTGCCGCTATAACAACAAATACTAAAAAACATAATAAAATAAATATTTAAGGGGGCTCCCTTACAACAAACGTGATTTTTTTGCTCGATTTTGCTCGATATTGATAACGGCAACAGATAGACGCCTATATTATTTTCAAAATATTTAGTTATATAGTTACTTTAAAAATAAATAATTAAATTAAAATAAAACAAAAATTTAAGGGGGGCTCCGATACAACAAACGTGATTTTTTTGCCGTTTTTATAGATAATAGTACGGAACCCTTCGTGCGTGCATCCGACTCGCACTTGGCTGATTTTTTAATATTTAATATAACCTCCATTATTTTCAATCACAGCAAGCAAGCGCCGCCGCATAGATCTGACTATATTAGAACAGATATCTGTTCCTCTAATATTATTCCAAAATTCTAAACAGTGAGCCTAATGACTCTGTAGTTCTTTCATTTCGCATGTCCCATCTTTGCACCATCAAACCCCATAGGTTTTCTATGGGATTTAAATCTAGTGATTTTGCAGGCCAAGGAATAACATTAATTTCCGGGTGTTGAGTAAACCAATCCTGCACTATATGCGCTCGATGCACAGGACAGTTATCATGCATAAACTGTATGTGTGGCATATCAGCTAATGGATAAACACACCGCGCTGTTGGCAACATGATCTAATCTAACACTTCCACATAATGTGAAGCTCTAGCGCGCCCTGCTATCGAGATTAATTCACCCGGACCAGCCGCAGTCATCCACCCCCACATATTTAGTGATATCCGTCCAGATTCCATATTTGGGACAACATTTTGTTCTGCATAACGGGTTCCATTTCTGCGCCACAAATGAAGCCACCCGTTTTACAGATGATACGAACGACTTCTAATCGGTGAATAATGTGTGCTCCCAATCAAAATCTAAATACTCCCTTGCAAACAACAATCTATTTTGTTTATGGGTATTAGTTAAATATGGTTTTTTAGCTGGCTTTCTATAATGCAATCCTTCAATATGCAGAGCTCGACGAAGTGTGTGTGTAGATGTATGAAACATGTGTCCAAACACAGCAGTCGGTATGAAACCATTGTTCTCGTATTGTTCCACCATGAATCTTCTTTGAGTCGTATCAATGTGCCGCGGGCGTCCACTTCGAGGTCGAGTTGATAAACTACCCTCCTCTCGGTTGCGCGAGACCCAACGCTTTATGGTAATCTACTAAAAACCAAATAGCCAGATTAAAATAAACATTTTTCAAACTACTGAAATTATATTTTAAATTTTTTTTAGAAATTTTCTTACAAAAAAGTGTGGTATTAAAAAATTATGATATAACATTAACATCAAATAAAAGACTTACGGTAAACCACTCTCATTGCAAATTTGAGATATATTGTAACCCATATTATGTAGTTCTATAATACGCATCCTCTATTGATTATTAATATTGGACTGCATATTGTTTTTAGCAAAGAAATTTAATAAAAACACAAAACAACCTTATCAACACAAGCGCCTACAGTAACTCATCCACAGCGACAAAAATGTTAAATGGCTACCTAAGTAATTACCGCATCTAACGTAATAGCTAAATGAAAACACCAAACAACCTTGACAGCACATACCCCCAGAAACAAATCGGCAACGAACGAGAAACATTAAATGTCTACCTACGTAGTATCCGCATCTAACTTAATAGCTATTAGAAAATTAGTCTGAGCTGTTTAACAAAATATTCATAATTCGTAAAATGTAACAAAAACAAAAAGAAAGGCATACGGTGAGATTCGAATCCACAACCACTGAGTACACGTATTAAGATCTGATACGTCTATCCACTAGGCTACGGATACGATAATTTTCTGAGTGAAATTATTATATACAATATTAAATGAAACTAATATTACTCAGGTTCTACAAGACATATTACTTTATTTCTTTAAGTGTGTGAGTGACTACGCCTCGCTGCCAATCTATTTTGTTTTGAAATTCTATATGCAGTTCTGCAACTGACTGTACTTAATTTATGAATTCCAGTAATTGTTTCGGTGAAAGTAGGTACTTACTTACTTTACTGCGTATTCAAATACGAAACCCTCTCTGCTTGAGTTCGACTAGCACTTAACCAATTTTTTCAGTCTCAAAAGGTAAGGGGTGCGTCTCGGAATCGATATAAATAGCCAAGCCATCGTGAGCCGTTGTGAAAATCGTATTTCCTTTGAGGAGTTAATAAACTCTGTGTATACGTGGAGTAGTAATACGGATCAATATTACTAGACAGATATTTTAATTTTCGTCGAGAATTAAAATTTTGCCATACAAATAAAAAAAGGGGGGAAAAAAAACAAAGAAACAAACTTAATATATGGATACAAGCGATGGAGTATATTTAATCCTCACATAACTTAAAAAAACTTTCTTGGAGTCAGTGCTAGCTGCTTAGGCAAAAAAACAAAGAAATACGATATAATACTTTAATAGATACCTAATTTTATGAGAACCATATATGTACCTAAATCAAAAATAACTGTAGGTTTTTAAACTTCTTGCCTGCATTAGATATTGATACTACTTAAATATTAGTAATTTTGTGTTTTGTCAGTTAATGTTCTTTCATTTGAATTAATAAAAAAAAATATTTTTAACTATTTAGTTTAAGTTTGTCAAGATTTGAAGTTGGTTTTGTAAATTTTTTTTATCTATCAATCTAATTTATGTATCTTAAAAATATTCAAACTTTTACGACTTAAAGTGTGTGTTAGTTAAAATCTACAATACATTAATACGAAATTCTTCCTTGATCGTGTTTATTTTTATCTTTATTAACACTTTATCTCACTTCCATGTCCCATTTCCATTTATAATCTCGCAATATCAGCTATATAAACTATTTTTTTGCATAATTACGCAACCTAGTTTCAAAGGTCATGTGTGAGATTTGTACAAAAATTTGACCCTGTGTTTACATAATGTGTTGACAGTTGTTAATTTTTAGGGTTGCCTATTGCTAAGCTTATACTTTGTGTCTGTTCGTCTTTTTAAGGGCTCTTATCTTTGAACGTAACATAAATAGCTAACTCTCCCATATGTGTCGTTCATGCACTATATACCAGGCAAATCTTCTAATGAACGAAACTAAAAATTTCGTTAAACTACCTTGATTTTTTGATAATTATATTCTAATGCTCGTAGTCTCAAATACTTCAACGTCAAATGTTTTTTTTAGGGTTCCGTACCCAAAGGGTAAAAAACGGGACCCTATTACTAAGACTTCGCTGTCCATGCGTCCGTCCGTCTGGCAGCAGGCTGTATCTCATGGACCGTGATAGTGAGACAGTTAAAATTTTCACAAAAGATGTATTTCTGTTGCCGCTATAACAACAAATACGAAAAACAGAATAAAATAAATACGAGCTCCCATACAACAAACGTGATTTTTTTGCTCGTTTTTGCTCGATATTGATAACGGCAACAGGTAGACGCTTGAAATATTCACAGAATATTCAGTTATATACACACCGGCACAATTAGCGGAACACAAAAAAAGGATTTGAACGAATGGCAGCAGGTTCTCTTTACTGATGAGTGCAGAGTTCTTTTAAAACAG
Source organism: Apoda limacodes (assembly GCA_946406115.1). NCBI lineage: Eukaryota > Metazoa > Arthropoda > Insecta > Lepidoptera > Limacodidae > Apoda > Apoda limacodes. The sequence continues at coordinate 21,104,741 of OX291559.1, forward strand.
ATCGATGGGAGACAGCTAATATGGAGACGCAAAGGAGAACGCCACATACAGTCTAATTTTGAACACACAGTGGCTTATGGTGGCGGCTCGATTATGGTTTGGGGAGGGATATGTTTGGGAGCTCGCACGGAGTTAGTGATAGTCACAGGAGGGACCATGACAGCAGATCGATACATCAGAGACATTTTAGAAGAACATGTTGTACCATTTGCCCCATTTATTGGTGACGACTTTATTCTAATGCAAGATAATGCTCGTGCTCATAGTGCACAATCGGTACAGGCATATCTGAGCCACGTAGGTATACCGGTGATGCAGTGGCCAGCAAATTCCCCCGATATGAATCCGATAGGGCATGTCTGGGACTTGCTAAAAAGTAGGGTTAAATCCAGAATGCCACCCCCCAACAATCTAAATGAACTTGGAAACGCATTACTTGAGAAGTGGGAGCGGTTGCCTCAAGAAATCATCGATAACATAATCTGTAGCATGCCCATACGAATGGAAACCGTAATCAGAGCAAGAGGGGGAAACACTCGTTATTAATTTTGCTTTAATTTTATTGTTAAATCATTTAATACTTACTTTTTTTTATTTTTTGTGATGGTTCATAATCATCTAAAAATTTCACTTATCTCAAATTTCTTTATTTTTCAATAAAAAATAACAAAGACTTTTCAAAGTCGTTGTTAAAAGATGTTAACCAATTTGTTATTTTGTGTCTAATTACATTTTCGTCAAATATATGCGTTATTATCTCATAGTCTCACTTTTTTTTCTGTTCCGCTAATTGTGCCGGTGTGTATATTATCACTTTAAAAATAAATACTCTAATTAAAATATAACAAATATTTAAGGGGGCTCCGATACAAAAAACGTAATTTTTTTGCCGCTTTTATAGATAATGGTACGAAACCCTTCGTGCGCGAGTCCGACTTGCACTTGGCCGATTTTTTTTGACTGACTTAGCTAAACGTACTCTAGAATAGCTTCGTTTGTGCCGTTATCGACGACCACAGAAAAAACATTTATGAAATGAAAATTTGTGTTTGTCTTTTATCTCGCTGTTTTACAACACTACGATAGCAAACAAGCTCACGGTCCGCCTGATGGTACGCGGTCACCATAGCCTATGCACGCCTGCAACACCTGGGGCATCACTCGCGCGTTGCCCACCCTTCAAGAATCTAATAACTTCTTTCTTGAAGAACCCCATACTGTAGTCCTTAGAGACGACCTAGGCAGGGAGCTCATTCCACAACCTAGGCGTTCGCGGAAGCGTTTTGGTTCCAAAGTGTAAGAATGAATTCTTTGCCGATGGCGAGCGGCGCGTTGGTAGCAAGTATAGCCGTAGGCATCACTTGGAACAATTACTCAGAACGCATCCCCTTATACAAACGGTAGAACACACACAGGGAGGCAAAGTCTCTCCTCAGACTTAAGGGCTGTTTTCTATGTATTATATGTATGTATTTAGAAAAAAAAGTAGAAAGGTGCCTAATTATTTGTATCTGTTACCTGGTATCCGCACAGTAAAATCATTGTTTCAAAGTCAAAGTGGACTGTTAACGTGTAAAAGTTTCAGAGTATGTGTAAGTTGGCACGCCTCGGTTGCCAAGCTTAGCATTAGAGTTAAATAATTAAACGCTGATGCAAAGCTTATATTTAAAATTCAAATTTAAAAGTTCAATAATCCTTCAATAATATTGTAAATGTAAAAGTGTGTATGTCTGGATGGATGTTTGTTACTCAATCACGCTTCAACCACTGGACGGATCGAGATGAAACTTGGCATACACATAGGTTAGGTCCTGGAATAGCATGTGGGCTACTTTTTATTCCGAAAAATTCAAAAGCTCCTGCGGCAATAACTATAACAGAGATAAAAGAACTATTGCTGCACCTACAGCATGCTTTAGCAATTCATTAATTAAGGAGTTCCACGCCGATAACCGAATTCAGGGCGGGCAGAGCCGCTGGCAAAGTCTAGTAGTAAATAATAATGCAGTAGATAACTCTGCTCCGCATAACCAAGAAGCATGGGTCGCAATCCTAAAAAAATTAGAGCTTTCATACTAAGTTGGATCAGCTGATCAGCTGACACTTTGTATGAGACTTCAATATTTTTTTGGCTTATGTTTACCTTATCACCAGATATAGTAAAATATAACGTCAAAAAAAAAACTTTTTACTGCCAAAAATAGTAAATGATCACCAAAAATTAAACCCCATTTTAATGTGAAATATATAATATACAAAAATTTTGCATCTAGCTATTCTTTTAAAGCAAATATTACCAAATTAATCATTGTTAACCTAAAAATAGTAAATGACCATCAAATTTTTTACTATATTTTAATTCAAAATGTCATTCAAATATTCGACATCTGGCTATCCTATAAAAGTAAATAACTCTAGGTAAACGATTGTTTACCCAAACATAGTAAATTAACTCAAAGTTTGACCCTTTTGCTATTGTAAAATGTTCACTAAAATCAGACCTTTAAAGTCTAAATTAATTAACCACAAACAAAAAACATTATTTCTCTTGAGCGTTTATTTAATTAATTGTTGATTATCATAAATTAATTAACCACAAACAAAAAACATTATTTCTCTTGAGCGTTTATTTAATTAATTGTTCATTATCATAAATTAATTAACCACAAACAAAAAACATTATTTCTCTTGAGCGTTTATTTAATTAATTGTTCATTATCATAAATTAATTAACCACAAACAAAAAACATTATTTCTCTTGAGCGTTTATTTAATTAATTGTTCATTATCATAAATGTTGGTCCACTGCCGGTTATAAGCTTCCTCTATGGCGCGCCATTTCTCCTGGTGCTCTGCCTTCCGCATTCAGCCACCACCAGCCACCCTGTTAGAAGGCGTTCCACGCTTAGCCTTCCTATACGTGGTCTCCACTCTAGGACTGTATCCTCCGACATACATGGGCACCGACTGCCACTTCAGCTTGCTAATTATGCGAGCTATGTCGGTAACATCAGTTGTCTACCAGCTGTCCTTATTTCGGACTCGATACCTCAGAGACACTCCGAGCGTAGCTCGCTCCATTGCGCGCTGTGCGACTTTAACGAGTGTCGAGAGGTAAGTCAGACTTCCATACATTTTTGTATCGAATTCCAGAGTCCGAATAGCTCGAGACTTTTTCCAGTAAGGTCCCGAATCGGGCGGCTGCGGTTTCCGGGAGTCGAGCAGTAAAGGCTTGAAAGACTTAATTTGGCGTCATTATACTTTATTTGGTAACATGCCTACATTTAATGGCAATCATGTTGTATTATTTAGTTAGTTATAGCGCATTAATTAGCTCACTAAGATTTGGTGATCATTTACTACATTTGGTCCTTGAATACAATTTAAAGTGCAATCATGATTAAATAAGCTAGAACCATTGTAATTTTAGACTTATATTTTTGGTAAGAGAGCGTAGGGTGTCAAAGTATTTTTTGGTGGTCAATATAATTAATCCCATTTTTTTTCGACCCATGTTCCTTGGGGAAAGTTGTTCGTTCAGTATTAGAATCAAAATTATTATTATTATTTCGCGATAAAAAAATATTATAGCATTTACCTTAAAAGCGGTAAAGTTATGTGAAAATGATCTAGTCAAAATGTACTCAGAACAGTCCAAATTGTAAAATCCAATAGTTCGAATATCAAATTTTTAATCGGTACCCCGAAATAATCTTCAATTTAATTGAAATAAAATCTTTGCCTTAAGAGAATACGATTCGCAAGGCGCCGCGAATACGATTTTAGAAATGAATCCAATGGATTTTATTCAGATTTCTCCAGAAAAGCTAGACTTCTGGTCCCGATAAAAAAGAAAAATTAGAAAACTATAGCTTTCATGAATATGATTTTCTTCAGAAAGAAAGAAAGAAAATATGTTAATTTTTGCTACTTGACTACAAAACATAAATACATGCAAAATACTATATACTATATAATATCTATAACTATAAACATTTTGTAGCTTAACGTGTGTTATTATTATTTATTTATTTACCTACATGTTGTGTTATTAAAAATTATACCAAGATATACCGATATCGATAAATTATCATCAATCACTTCGTACTTGCCGGCGACATTTGTTGTCCATGAAATATCCAATGAGATTTTATATAGACTATGGAGGCGTTTTTTTGACGAGCATTATACGCATTGAATGCGCTCAATGCTGTATATGCGCCCATTCAATCGTTCTGTTGACCAAAAATGAAAACGCTATAACGTCACTTCCGGACCGCATTCAACGCATTGGCTGCACATGCTCGGGAGGTAGAGCAGTGGATGCGCTGTCAAAATAGTGAACGGCCATATTGTTTGCTTACATTTGGTGAACAGAACGATTTCAATGCCTATGCGATGTCATAGCTCTCAATGCCGTCTATAGAACGCACCTTATGTTACCCGTCCAGGAAGCTTTTATATGGGTGTCACTGGAGAGCGCAGTATAAATATTTTTTTGAGGCTCAAATTTTTTGACCTTGAAATCGCTTTGAGTGTATTGGTAGGGTGACCATGAGAAATTACGATAGAGATATTTTGTCATGTTTTTTTAAAACTTTAGTAGGTAATAGTTTTTCTATATTTTTAGGGTTCTGTACCATATAAAGAAAACAGAACTTTTCCAAGAGCAGTCGTCCGTCCGTCTCTCACAGAGTAGGGAGAGGCAAATTTGATTAAATCTAAGTATTGAAATCATTCAAAAAAAAAAACCTTTTTTCTTTGGCAATTTCAAGTTTGATGTGAAGAATATTAAAGTATCATTGCTCAAAAAATAGCTCGTATGATAGGTCCTTTAGATTTTAATGAGCATTTTTATAATTTTTGTCATTTATAAATAGAAAACTGTAGTATTATAACAGACCCATCACAAATTATATATTTAACATTTGACGTATCCCTATCAGCGCTGTAGCTTTAGTTGCAGCATATGCTGAGCGGCGTCCATTTTTCACATTGCACTATGGCCCCACGATGCAGAGACTATATTTACTGTGTTATGTGTATATTTTTGTCTGTTTGTGTTCTTTCCCTGTTTCTGTATGTATTGTGGTGCTAAATGTTATTTTTTTGTTTGTTGTGTAATGTGGAATTAAATAAATGTCTATGTCTATTGCGTAAATATCTGATAATAGATATTAAGAAAATAAAGAACGAATTAAAATGTACACAATAATTACTTAAAATAACAATGTATTGTGTTTCTTTTTGTCGTATTTAAATAAACAAAGAAACACATTTGACACCGTCGTTTAGCCAGCTGTTAAATATCATAATAAAATTAGACCAATATTAGATTCAGCCTCGTAGACTAAATGTCAGTCTAACGCGCCCGAAGTCGATGTAAGCGAGAGCCACACCATATACTATTGAATATACCGGGCGGCACCGACTTCAAAAAATAGTTGGCATATTTACTTTAGATTTTTTATAAGATAATATTTTATTTCTACCTTTTTAATTAATTAATTAAATAAATTACAGTTTCGAAGTCAATTTAATTTTTTAAATAACTATTTTATTTATTCTTTTTTTTAAATTACAGTTGTAATTGAATCTAAATTAAAATTATTATTTATCGAGGACCTTAATTCAATTATTTCTTTGTCTTTTACATGTATACCATATAAAACCATACGTGAAGTAATGCTACCTAGCGATTACACGTTTAGTACTTTTAAAATTGCTAAGCCACCTTTTGAAATCTTCACCTGAATTGTTAAGCTAGAGCCTAAGTGCATGCAAACTTGAAACAAAATGCATAATGACATGTTTTAGATTTACATACGCTACTGTTAAGCAAACGGCACGTTTTCCTCGTGACTGATACACATTTAACTCTATCTCAAACACTACTGAACCGATTTTAATGAAACTTGCACTGTTCCCTTAGATGGACTATGCCTAGTACAAATTGCAATCCGACTTATAGTCTTTGAGATAACGCGCGGACTAACATACAAACATACATACACTTATGAATGGCACACTTGTTTGGAAGCGGGTATAGAATAACATATACAAATACTGTGCAATTATGACAATATTACATATATACGGGTCGAATTGATAACTTCCCTTTTAGGGTTCCGTACACAAAGGGTAATTAGCGGAACCCTATTACTAAGACTTCGCTGTCCGTCCGCCCGTCTGTCACCAGGCTGTATCTCATGAACCGTGATAGTTAGACAGTTGAAATTTTCACAGATGTATTACTGTTGCCACTATAACAACAAATACTAAAAAACAGAATAAAATAAATATTTAAGGCTCCCATACAACAAACGTGATTTTTTTGCTCAATTTTGCTCGATATTGATAACGGCAACAGGTAGACGTTAATAATATTAACAGAATAATTAAATTAAAATAAAAGAAATATTTAAGGGGAGTTCCCATACAAAAAACGTGATGACGTTTTTTTGCCGTTTTTATAGATAAAGGCACGGAACCCTTCGTGCGCGAGTCCGACTCGCACTTGACCGATTTTTTTAAGTTAGTTATTAATATAAACAATATTTTTTTTACAGAATCTCAATGAAACGCGGTGCAGCGTTGACTTTCCTCGGCTTCGTTTACTTCCTAACATTGTTCGAGTTACTGAACGCATTAGCGCTGTTCACCGGCGCCGGCGCACGCTTCCGTCACAAGTACCGTCTCAGTTCCGGGGATGTTTTCGACATTACTAACAAGTAAGTACTATTTATAACGATAAGTCTTTGTTTGAAGGCTCCACATAATATTTTTTTTTTTTTCATTCGCCATTTCTTTCACACTCATGCACCGCTGTATTTTGTGTCTCTACGCTTGTTCGTGTAGTGTGACCTATGTGTACGAGTACCGATACGAGGCGCGTACTTGTGTGACAGCGTGCATGAAGATAACTTACTAACCTTAAACCACCTACTACCAAGTAAATCGAGCTTATATTTCCAGGTTAGTGTCAGCAGTTCAGGCTGGATTCTGCTGCCTGACCGGCACTGTTGTGTGCTTGTGGTCCTGCACGAGGGACTTCATGCGCTCCAGCCACTTTATGTCCGAAGCGTACGCGTGGTTCGGGGCCGCTTACTTCTTTTATGACATCTGGTCCATGTATACGGTGAGCACTGTTTGATTTATTCATATAAATAACCTATACTTACCACTGCCTTCCGAAAAACTTAATTTTCTTCGCCGATTATCGAGTAAAAATCACTTCTTTTTGCACAAAGAGTTGAAATTCCAAAACCCATTCAACAGAAACTGAAAACCACTTTAGGCCGTTCCATAAATGGCGATTATTTACTCGACTGACAGTAAGTTACTTATTCAGTATAATCCAAAATTATATTTGAACAAGGTGCCCCGGCGAACGTTATTTCCCGAATACTGACACTTGAAAACATACTATAAATTGTATACAACCTCTACCGCCTATCTCCCCTCACCTTCCTCTCTCACCTTTATCACTTCAACCCAAGAAATTCAGTGTTTAATCTTTTATAACAATATATAACAACTATCTTTTACACGCGGTTTCGGTAGCACTAAATTGTCGGCGTGGGATATCTACGTGAACTCCTTGATTGTAGAGGGAAACTTTGTCATGGATGTAGCTATAGTTCAACCACGTCGCATTAAGTTATCCGGCGATAATATTTGTTGAATGCGGGAATTTGTTATTTTTGTTGAATATTTTTCGGGATAGCCTATGTCATTTTTTTTGTTACGCCAACGTAGTCCCCGTCGAGTCTCCAGTGGACCCCTGGGGGTCCACCTGGACCACTTTGGGAACTAATGTTTTAGAGAAACAGGCGACAAAAGTGTCGCGAGGCAGTGCGATGAGAAGGTGGCGCTTTTCTTTTGTTACTGCATACAGCCTTATGTGAATATAATAATGGTTGCGGTATAGATTGTGTCATTGGTTGACGTTATGTATTATTGTCTATGTACAGTGCAACAAAATTTTCTGACCCGGTGGTCAATAATCAAACCTACAGTCGCCATAATAAAATAGTGAACTTAAACGATATTAGCGACCATACACCGCGTCAGCAAAACTAGTTGCACTGTACACGTTTTATACCAACATAACTACATTCGACACCTTTAATCGTATTTTGAGTATAAATTTCGTGACCTGTCGCCAGTACGTGAGATGATATACCTACTTACCTTTAAACGAGCATTACTTGTATATGTATATATATAGATCTATAATCTGAATCGCAGAAACGGCTCTAACGATTTTCATGAAATTTAGTATGCTGGGGATTTCGGGGGCGATAAATCGATCTAGCTAGCGGTTTCATTTTTAGAAAACGTCGTTTTATCCGTGTTTTTAGGCAATGATAAACTGAAAAATATGGCTTCTTGACATCTATTGGCCAGTAGTAATATTATTATTTGTACCGACACAGTAACACAAAAGCTAGTTGACCATAGATGACGTTGCCTCCAGGTACTAGTACCTAAAAAAGGACACATATTAACAGTCACACCTTCTGTTACAATGTTTTGTGCAAAAGGATAGACACAAACTAAATAGACTTTGGTCTTTTTTTAAATAATGGTCACACTGGTCACATTAGACATTTCAAATTTACTCAAACCTTTACCTTGCAGGTTCACATCCACATGGTAACCAGCACTGATCACCTCAAAAGCAAAATTCAGAAGAAAATTTCTAAGAACGGCGACACTGCGCTTTCGTCAGGTGACGCGGTTACTGGCGCTGCCCTCGCCGCTAAGGAACAGAAGATATCCTTCCTGGAGTACTGTCGGTACGAGCCCGTCATACTGATGCACCACCTGTTCATCGGAGGCTTCGGATTTCTTGTTATTGTTGTGAGTATGAAGAAAAAGTAATTATCCTAAAATCAGAATACCGAAAATGAAATTGCTTCAATTCGTCGTTGCAGATGTTTCAGCCGAAAGACGTCCACTGCTGGAGGTTGGCCTCCGCCATATTATGTCTCCACAACGACCAGTTTCCTGCGTCTCTCACTAGGTTGTCTATCTCACGGAAGAAAGATTCTCGAATGGAAATCATGCAATCACGCAATGTGGAATGGCCTCCAACCAAGTAGTGGAAACACGACCTGGTTAGAGTAGCAGGTGGTGTTGTGGAGACCTATAGGGTTAGCGTACGATCAACAGATGACATCTTTTGGCTGATGTGATGATGACGAAATGATGGTTGTACGATTTGTTTAAACAGGTCAAACTAATAAAAGTGTGTTAAACGTATCCAAATTTTCAGTATTTTCGCGGAGGTCTGGGTGATTGCGTATTTGGCTTCGTGTACCTGATGGAACTATCGACACCGTTCGTCTCCATCCGAGGCATCCTGTCCAAGTTGAAGCTGAAAGCTACCAGAGCGTACCTGGTCAACGGGATCCTGATGCTTGTCACGTTCTTTCTTTGCCGAGTGGTCAGCCTGCCGTATGTCTGTCTCATGTACAGCAGGGTCATTGGCCTGCCTTACTTTGAGGTAAGGAGATTTTTTTTATTAGAATTTATAAAGTCATAATTCATGACTGCGGCCTTGGTTCTCATACAATAGGCATAAGAACATTTTCTGCGCCCACGAAGCCTTGTGACCGATATTAAAAGTACCTATTTACTGCTAGTTTGCTGCTTAAATTAGGGATGTAGCGAATATATTCGATACGAAACCGATATTCTGAAAATTATCGCCGTAATTAAGCGACAATTTGGACACTACAAAACTTAGTGTCCAAATCGCGCGTTTCAGTGACTACGATTCCGCATCGCGTTTTGGCGATTTTCTTCGCACAGAACGTTTCAGCTTACGAAAAGCGGATTTAACTTAATTTTATATTAATTAAAATCCATCCTCATGTTATAATGCGAAAGAAACTGTCTGTCTGTTACCTCTTCACGATTAAACCGCTGTACCGATTAGGATGAAATTTGGCATGGAGATAGTTGGAGTCCCAAAAACGACATAGGTTACTTCAAAACGAGTGTGAGTCGTTTTTTTAAAAATTGAGAGGTTGCCGTTGAAATTCTACACCGATGACCGAATTTAGGGCGGGTGAAAGCGCGGGCAAAAGCTAGTATAGGATATGTTTGTGCGGTGAAAGGCCTGCTCCTTGCACGTGAAATTTTAGTACAAGATTTGTATCAAAATATTTATTTATTTATTTATCACTTAAAGCATATATAATAGTAGTTTATGAAACACGAATGTGAAACGCGTTCTTAAGTAAGAGGGTCTTCACAGACAGATCTTTTTTTTAATGTTTTAAAACTACAAATTAACAAATTTCGGATTTTTTTCCTATATTTATGATGTAAGAACTTGCTTCGTGTCAAATGTCATGTTTCTAGGACAGCGGGAAGTTAAATGGTATGAGTAAATGTTTTTGTCAGAAAATTAAATGTTATCTACCTAGCTACCTATTTATAGTTATAGGTACCTACTTATAGTTGAAAAATAATATAAATTTAACCAGAAAACCGATATCAATATGAATTTAACATAAAAATGTTGGCGCATATTGCCTAGAGTTAGTGACTTAACCCTCCTATGGATGCGGGTTAAGTAGTAGCGCAAGACAAATATGACTTTCACTCAGGTTAAGTTAATAACTTGATAAAAATGGTGCTTACCCTGAGGAGCGCAAGTGGCCCTTAGGTTACTAAAAGAAAATCAAATCATCTATTGATGTCTTGCGGTTTTCACCTTATTGTTATATATAGTACTATGATTATCTTAGCAGCTAATAGAATAACTTTAATGACCATACAGGCGATAACATCTCTCCCGACTGGATGCAAGATTTCGATTTGCATTCTCCTTCTGCCGCAACTGTACTGGTTCTATCTGATGTGCGCTGGCGCAGTCAAGGTGCTGGTACCCACACGCGCCGCGCTGGCCGCCGGCGACGCCGCGCACCCCCGCAGCTGACGGCGCCGTCGGAAAAACACCAACTTGACCACATAAGCCTTTATTAATAACGCTAGGCGTCCACTAGAGCAGAATCGAGGCGAGTTGAATTGAATCGCACTTATTTCGTAGTGTAGGCGACTTGGCTCGGGCGCGTCTTCAATAGACGCGGTCTCATAGTAAATGTATGGGATGCAAAATGTGATTTGATTTAACTAGCCTTGGCTCTGCTCTAGTGAACGCCTAGCTTTGAATTGCAGAATAATGTCATGGTAGAACTTTGTCAAACTACATCTGGCTGGTGTATCGGCACAATATGAAATTTGACAAGGTTTTAATTAATGCCATAGTTCAGTGCCGATGTTTAAATTGTGGGTAAGCTATCGAAAGGCTATTAAGCACTTTGGGATTTAAGGTTACCACAAACGAGACAGTTAATATAAGATTTTGTCTGCTAGTTTGTACTAACGATAAAATATATATTATCTGCGCGGAACCTTGCCAGTGTACAGCTGGCTGGATCAAAATATACATGGACAAAGTTTTTCGTTAATTCCATTCTCTGTGGCGAGTTGATCCTGTACTAGATGTTGCAATAACATTTCAGTAACGCACTCACCTTTTGTAATCAAACTTTGAGGGTAGCTTTTTGGAATGGTTTCTCAGATTGTAACCTTCAGGCATAAGTGAAAATCCTTCTCCCGTCTATTAGGGTTAATATACTAAACATCCTTCCCCAAGTGCAAGATAATAACGCGTTAGTTACAGGATGGGTTACCGGATGGTGGTGGTGGTTATCCTTTTAAGGTGGGTGAGTGTCATACATATATTATTTATTTTTATGTTTTGCAGACTTTAGATTTAATCTATTATATTTGTGATTCATACTTTTTATCTAGGAAAATGAAAATGCTTTATAAAAATCCTTCCAAACCTTTACCGCTAAAGGTAGGTGGAATGGCGGGTTAACTTTGTATTATTTTGAATACAAAATGATACGAATACTAATAGTACTGAAGCAATAGCTTCAGTACGGCTTGTTTTAGGTTTTGTAAATATTATTATTTATAAAACATATTTTGATTTCAGTTTCGGAAGGCGTTAAATATTTTTTGATGTACATTTAAATTTGAACCTTAATATTGTTCTAGATATAATATTCACTGTCGTACGTGTCTGAGTTGTACTGCAATTTTGTATCTACACTTACGAATTAAATACGAATGTCTCTCGATTGGAGCATGAAATATTGTGCCTACTAGTAAATATTGCTAATTTTCTGGGCTGATTTAATTTTTTATGCTTTTAATGTAGTTGTGGATGTTGTGTTTAAATGTTTACCACGACACGTTGATGAACACGTCAGTTCACGTTCCTAATATCCCTGATTACCTATTTTGGGGATACATGTCGAGATGATACATAATGCAGTTGTAAATATAAAAATAGTTTACTTATTTAAATTACTATTGCCTATTAACCGTATAAAGTTAACACCAAATAAAGGATATTTTATAATGAATTTTAAATAGTTCATTATCACAGTTCTTTGCAGATTTTTTCTCGTTGAAACATTACATATGACAAGTTTTTTATAATATATAGTAATTTTAATTTTTAATTTAGCTTTTGTTTTGTAGCTGGCTTTCAAAATAGAAAACTAATTAATTAAATAATTTATTGAATAAATGTTCAAGTAATTTAAAATAAAAATTGATTTATACTTAGATGTTCTTATAATATGATATTTTGATTGTTACAAATGGGTGCTTGCGGTAAGATGTTAGGATACGCAAAACTAAGTATCGTCGTTAATAGTAAATCTAAAAAATAAACTAGTTTTTAGATTTTTTTAAATTAAATCTTGAATGTTTTAATGTGATCTGATACTGATACTCGATTTGGATGAAACTATTTCATCTCAAAAAATCTCATTATACATTCGTTTTGGCCTAATGTAAGAAGTTAAACGCTGTTTAATCTTTTGGGGTAGTCTGAAATATAAATATACTGTATTAAAATTTAAAAGCGATACATTCTTTTTGTATTTAATAATAATAAGAAAATATTTTACATTAATGAAACAGGGTTAAACAGGTGCAAGCAAGCAATTTTAGAAAACCTTACTTCGTGGGAAAAGTGATATCGGCCGAGCTTATCTCCAAATGCCGATGAAACGTGTCTTGCATGCAGAAACTTCGGTGTATTTATTGTATCTAATCTTATATAATAATGTTTATAAAAGTCGTTTGGAGTAAATTTTCGTTTCTACCTTTTTTGTTGAGAAGTCATGTGGGAAAACAAGTTAAAGATTACTTACTCATACATAGACGACTGTTATATTTAGTAATGATTTTTGCCGTCTTCTCTATTTACCGATTACTCTTAATCAGTGTGTTATAATAAAGCAAGCTGAAATGTGAAATTTCTTCAGCTTATACTTACTACCTAAAGTAAAGCCAAAGACAACAAAAACAAAAGCATAAAGCACCTTAATTGTATTATCTCTTTCTTACACATAGATAGACGTGGAAGTGCGAAGTCAGCAAGGCTTAGACATTTGGTATCTTTACTGTTTGGCCTCAGCCTACTTAAATGTGCCGTCGCGGGACGCCTAGTAGATATGAAACGTCAAACGTCGAGAGGGAAGCAATGAGTATAGGTAGATGAGAGTGATAAGTATAGGAGACCTTACCCCGGTTTATGCACGCCGTTAGATACCTTATCTCAGAATATGTTTCTCATTAAAAGTATTTTGTTTTGCCTTTTAAATAAATACTTTAGATTATTCAGTATGTGTATGTATAGTTTTCCGGCTCGGTACTTCCTTTATACAACTAATATAAGTACTTTGTATTACTTTAAATCTTACATGACCGCTTTTGCATTTTTTAAAAGCTTTACATTGTTTTCATTTAGTAAATTATACCGGTTGCTTCCTAACAATAAAATAAGGTTCTCGTAAATATAGGCTTCGATATTAGCTATTTTTATATAATTAGCTATCAGTGTCAACTCCGGATATTTTTAAAATACAATTGATCGACACGAAGGCAACCAGTGACAAAATAAGTTTTAAACGTAGAATAAAGTAACTTACACACAATATAGTTTTCGGTTTTGATAAATCGTTTCTTTATAACTTTTAAATGTAGTGTTAAACACACATTAAGGAAGTCAGACGTAGAATTAGAAAGCGTGACTTTTAGATGACCGAATGAATTTTGCTAAGGGATAAAACATTAAGTCGGTACTGTATATATTTTTAATCGTTTCGTTCTCTTGAATATTGCTTTTTTCAATGAGCACAATATTTGAACAGTAATACCTCATATCTTTGTAATATTTTCAGGGTTTACGTTTGGGTAGAAATGTGATATTTTTTTAACGATTGGCCAAAGGTTGTATACTCAGTGAAAAAACAAAATTTATGGTTAAAAATTTATTAAATTAAGAAAAGTATTTATTTTAGTGTTATAGGTTTACTGACATATATTGTTAGTCGTATTTCATAGTAAAATACATTTATGTATACTATTTTTTTTTATGTTTTCTTATATCTTTTGATTTCTATTGTAAAGAATTATAAATAACGGCGCATAATCAAGTCTATTTTTGTACAATTTGTACAAGTCGCAAAAGTTTAAAATCATTATTTGTTGGTTTCTGTCTTCCTACTTGCTTTTAAAATGTTCCTCTCGCTGACCAAATGTTTTTTTTAATAATACAATAATTTACAAAGCTCAAGTAAAAATAATTATTAATAGTATTTGCAGTGCTTTCAAACTTTGTTTTTTTTTTCAATTAAATATAATTTACTTGAAAAAAGTTTTTCCTATACTTAATTAAAATATGTTACAGAAGAAACTAGATAACTGGAATCTCGTTTAGTTGTAATTCTATAAAAATGTCTACAAACGACACGATTTGGCACAACGTGGTCGGACCCTATCGATTGGAGACCGCCCTACGGTTTGGGTGCTTGTTGTTTGAGGAAGTCCAAATTACTCAATAACTCGAATTCAATTTGATCTCCAATCGAGGTTTATACTGATATATATTTAACTATTCTGAATTTTGAAGTGTCAGATCTCTGCACAACCATGACTACCATGGTATAATAACATATTGCGCCTGGTCGTCTCTCCCGTAAGAAATAAGGGTAACGTGACTGACACGATATTACGTCGTGGTTATCGATACCAAGTGGGATCAGAATATATAACTCGTTTGAGTTCGATAAAGATACATATATATAAATATATACTACAAAATGACTGATTAGTGACGTAGGCACGTGTCACTCTCCGAAAGCGAAAACCTTGATTTCTTGTAATCATGTAATCAAGGTGACTATAAATCGCTAGCATGTACACAATATAAAATTTTAAAAGATTTTGTAGGATGGGTATCATAACCTAGGTCACTTTTTTAAATTGTTTCATATATGTCCATTTTGTGTGTAACTTAAATTGTTAGGCTATGAGATCTGTGTGATATTTTTGTGAATTGGTTAAGACCAAAATGTGTTTGTTTACTTTGCATCTCGAACTACTTTACAACCTTAAATTTTGTCGATTTAAAACGATTTTCTTACTGGGATTCGAGTTTTCTAGTTTTAGACGTATTAGCATTTTGAAGTTTAGAAAGTAGGTATAATTACTTCTTAATTAAATTATTAATGCTAAATAATACAATAAACAATTGTTTAATAATAAATCATAGTAAAAATTAATATTGTCAGTGACCGTAGCTATAGTAGGTTTGTTATTGTAGTGTTACCAAATAATTAAAGCCATTTTAGTTTTGTTTTCGTATTTGATTAATAGACAAACCAACGCACAAATATTTCCTGGGGAAATATATATTTATTTTGCATAAAATTTTCTGTTTTAGGGCTATAGAAACATGCATACGGAACGATGTGTCGTAGGAGATATAATTTTTTTTTTGTATTTCTATAGGCATAGTCTTGAAACCAGTTTTAGTAACAAAATCGTGCAAAGATCAAGGTATACGCATATCAACAAGAAAATGCGTATTTCTCGACAGCCGTAAGATTTCGATATTTAAATTGGTTTTTAAAGTAAGTACGCAGTGTGTGGTGTGGTAAGTACCATAAGAATGTCTATAAACAGTCTGTCGACAATTTATATTGATTTATATTAAATAATATACAAATAGTAAATATTGATATAATTTATATCTTCAAAACTAATATTTACACCCATTGTGGTCACCAGGGGCTGCAATTTAGTGAAAACTCTCGTATCACCCGCACCATGCTATGTGAAATGGAGTGCACCTAGTAGTGGTATGGGACCTGTACTGTAGTGAGGTATCATAATAGGCATAAACGACATACCATTCCATTACGTTACAATGTATTTGTATATAGGCTTTTATTTTACAGCCACCGCGTACTAGCATTCAGCTTCTAGATTACTAATAGCTTTTGCGACATATGCTACTTTTGACCATTACTAGCAACCTACAGTCGCTAAATCGCGAGTGTGCGGTGCCCGTTATAATTTCAATATAAGTAATGAGATGAAATGATATATATCTTAATAAAAGTAGAAGTAAAGTTTTCGTTATAAAGCTCAGAAGTTTTGTTTTTTTTATGTTGAGGCTGATAAGCCATTTAGTAAATTAGGTGTTGTACATGCTATTTATTAGTCTTATGAAAAGTTTTAACACTTACCCAATTGGTTTAGGAATAAACCCGTTTTATGCTGTTGACTAAATCGTAAGCCGTTATATGCAAACGTATAACGTTTTTGGGACTGTACATAAATGTATATGCTTAAAAATACTGAATGTATAAATATTATTTTTCTCTCTTGCATTTTTACACGTGTTCTGCGATTTAATATACATAGGTACCTTATTTTATTTATAATGTATAACACTTCCATTTATGAGGATTTTTAATCTGGTGTAAAGATATTAACGGAGTAGCTCTTTCTTGAAATCTGGTATTTGTTTGTCTTTTACTTAGGAATGTCTCAACGCGATGTTTTTCGACAAGGAGTTTTATGTTCCTCCAATAGGCAGCCTCTTTTATTGACGTATTGCGCCATGTCCAATTTTATTGTGTACTCGTAGTTGAGTGCTCACATAGTGCTTTGAGGAAAACCTGGTCACCACAACTGAGATAACGATAGCTTACATTTATAAGCATATTTCTGATTAATGTTTAATTTAAGTTAAGGTGAATTCGACCCCTTTTTTTTTTGAAAAATAAATATTTTTAACTGGAAACAAACAACTTGTTATTATCATAAATTGCTGTTACTTTATTATTTTTTACATTACTAGTTTTAAAAAGGATATTTATTTTTCAGTAAATTATTATATGTATTATTAATATTAAATTAATTTAATGTATGAATTTTAAAAAAAAAACTTTGTTTATTTAAAAATTCTCGGGCATTTGATAATGCTTTATGTGGCTATGGTAAATATCGAAAGATGATAATAAATAACAAGTTTTGAGTAGAAAAATTATAGTTAAAGATATTTAATTCAAAAAAGTTTGTATGGGAAAATTTTTAATCGATTTCACCTTAATATTTAACTATATAGATTATAAAACAAAAGCTAGGTAGATAATATTTTAGTCCCTTTTCTAGGAAACAAAAGCTTTCTTAATCTTACCAATGCTTTAGGTAGCTGAAATCTTGAATACGATAGATGGCACTTGTCTGAGGGTACTAGGTGTGGCCCTTGCACGAGTATTCTAAAGTGGCTCCGGGTAAAGGACTACGGGTATTCTAAAGGAGTAAGGAGAATTTTAAGGGGACACCGGGCGTTCTGATGGGAACTGCCCCTGACTAGTTGTGCCAATCAGGTCGTGTTTGTTGCGGCAATGATGTAGGCTGCTATCGCTTGGACGCGAAGCAGAAAGAATTTCTTTCAATGACCGGTCACTATTTGTCTCTGTTGCACGCGCATAATTATTTGCCGTCGCGCTCGCACAGATGCGATGACTGCCGCTGTCATCAGAAACTATTACTATTTTGACAACTGACACAGGCTAAAAAGTAAGAGGTCAATGTACGCAATTCTTTGTGCTTCGCGTCCGTGCTATAGTGGGGATACATAAAATTATTTTTCAAAAAATGTCGCAAAGCAGAATGTATCTATGATATGTATATGAAAAATTCTATATTTAGTAAGACACTGAGTTTTGCATAATCTGACTGAACTACCACGTGTTGGTTGAAGTAATTTGTGTGATGAGAAGATCTTATGAATGTAGGCTTTTTATAAAAAAAATGTATATATATATATATATATTGATATATATGTATAAGTACGATTGATATCGTATTAAATATGTTTTTAGTTACCAAGTATAATTAGATTTTCAGGCCGATAAATGATCCAGATGGTATTGGTCGACACTAATGACATGTGATACAATAGTACTAAGTGGAGTAGACTTTAATCATTTAAGGAACACTATAATAAAGTTATTAAAAAACAAAAAAAAAAAAACTGAAACAATTACTAGTTTAGGCAATATTATATCATTATGGATTTACTTCTTGTCTTAGTCAATATTATCATATTGTCACAGCCTAAACATAAATTTAATTAATACAAAGGCTAGTCGGGTGGATGGTACACTAAAAACTTTTTTATTGGGTATATTGCATATCAATCAATATTCTAGTATTTGTGCATAATTTTGTTACTTATTTTTTTTAAAAGCGATAAAATTCGGCCGATAATCATCACATTTAGGGCGGGTGGAACCGCGTGCAATATTACTCAATCACGATTCAAGCACTGGATGGAGCGTGATGAAACTTGGCACTATTTTAGTTTAGGTCCTGGAATAGGACATAGGCTATTTTTTCATTCCGGAAAATTCAGAAGGTCCCACAGGATTAACTATAGCCGAATTTCACGAACGAACCATAGTTGCAGCTATAGCTTACTATGACAAACTTGTTTAGTATAATCGAGGAGTTGTAAGAATCCCACGCCGTTAACCAAATTTAAAAGCAAGGGCAAAAGCTAGAATTTCATAAATAAATACAATTAAGACTTGTGACTCCTGCATAGAATTATAAAAGTACTAACCCTTGTGTCTTCCCTAATTTGTACTTGTTTGTTTCCGTGTCATGAGTTTCCACAGCGAGCACCGATATCTGGACGTATGTAGTCAAAGGCCTTAGTCAAATGGTCATTAGATGTGATATGTTGTTTGTATGTGTATAGTTAACTTACTCGACTTGCAGCTCAGATGTTAGCGGGCTGTAATGTATTTGTTGTTACACTAAGTGGTTATAAATAAATGTATGGTAAAAGTGGCGTTTTTTTATTTAATTTTTAATCTACCTCACTGTTTTGATCCCACACTTTTTTTATTTAATAATTAGTTGATGATGATGATGAATGATAAAGCAATTTATGATAATAACGCTTTTAAACAGGGATATATAATTAAAGATATATAGGTCACCGAAGGTTGTGTGAAAAATATTCTGATTCGCATTGACCTTAACAAGTTTACCAAGCCAAGCATTCTCCAACTTATCTTTTCAATGTACTTAACAGATAGAAAATTCTCATTTTTAGGGTTCTGTATCGCAATTGCAAAAACAGAACCCTTATAATTTTATGATTTCCGTCCGTTCCGTATGTCATATATACGCACAGCCTAAAAGTTCTTTCTTTCTGTCTAATATCTGCGTCGATTTTGATAAAGGTTTAAAAGACGAATACAGGTACGGAGACATTAAGAAGAAAGAATTAAGAACTATTGATAGTCCAATGAAATGTTACATTTTTTAGGGCTTAGCGTGCGTTTGTCAGAGGACGCAATTTAATTTTTTAGATATGAATTGGGGGCTAGTGTCAAGTTAAATCCAAGTTTGTGGGGTTGCAATCCTTGTTCTACGGCCGCCATCTTGAAAAAAGAGGTTCAAACGGTTCTTATGGTTTATCTGCCAAACTATGGGTCTCACAAAAAAATTTACTGAACATTTTTTGTTGCAAATAAAATTATCTACAACTTTTGTTCAGTAACTTTTATAATATATAAAGCTGGACACCCACTTACTGACTTACTGGCAGAATTGTTCTCCCAGAAGGAGCTTTCGGGGGTGAAGGGGGAAGTAATTGAAATGGTCCCATGAATATGGTAAAACTTCCAGATCTTTGAAATCTGCTCCTCATCAGGGAGTCAGGGTGCAGCCCGCCTAAACTATGGCATTTGAGGCATACTTTTTCTACGTTGTGAACCGACACCCAGGTCAAATTCGATCACCGGTAAAAAAAATTCAAAATGGCGGAAAACGACATGGCCGCCATACAAATATTCAACGAAGGATATCTCTGAAACTATTTGCTATAGGAGGGGGGTGCTCGAACAAATGTTGTAAAGAGAATTGTCATCTTTATGACAGTGAGCAAAGCAGGGCGAACTCTCTTGTTAACTTGTCCACTTGCTAACTCTAACCTGCTTATTATTCTCGGTAATGACACTCTCAAGGATTTGAAATTATTTTAAAATCACTAATTCCAAAGTTTGGTGATAGAGTGTCAGATCAATAATTAATTTATAACAATATTTTATTATCTATAATTAAAAAGATTATCATAAAAAAAATAACATGATTAAAAATTAAACGAGTAAAAGTTATTAAACAAAGTTGTAGATAATTTTATTTGCAACAAAAAATGTTTTTTTTTTTTGGGAGACCTATAGTTTGGCAGGTAAACCATAAAAACCATTTGAACCTCTTTTTCCAAGCCAATGAACTATTGTATATTTTTGAATTCTACTTAGTACGAAAAAAATTTCAAAAAAGTTTGAAGTACAGAGTTTTTTTTTATATCACTAAGGTGGCAAACAAGCGTACGGTCCGCCTAAATGGTAAGCGGTCACCGCAGCGTATGGAAACTTGCAACCGCTTTTTCCCCACTGATCAACTAAATTGCACAACTGCATTAAGTTGAGCAGTGGGTAATACCGACGGCTCAACTAGTAATTGCTCAACTATTTATAGTCATTCACATTGATATTTATAAAAAAAAAAAAAAACGCGGGGCAATAGACGCTCGAGATTTCCCAGCGAACAACTAGTTGTGCCGCTAAATTAGTCGGTGAGGACAAGCTAGCTTTTTGACGTAATCATGTTAGATCATACGGAACTCTTATAATAATTTGTTACTTAATGAAAAAAAATCAAATGCGTTAAATTTACATTACCAAATGTAAGTTAGATACAGACATGTATTAATATTAATGGCGAGAAATTATAACTTGTTAATTCAACAGTCTTTCTTGGCATAACGCTGGACTCCTTACTTCAATGGGATCCTCATATTCATAACCTAGCCAAAAATTTTAGCTCTGCTGTGTATGCAATCAAGATCAATAGCATATTTTAGCTATTTCCATTGTCTAATGACACATGGTATCTTATTGTGGGCTGCCCCACAATAACCCACTAGCTGCTGATGTAAATACAATATTTTTGTTACAAATCGGGCAATTCGTCCTATTTATAATTAAGGATCTAGGATATCTCTGAGGGATAGGTTTAGGAAGTAAATTTTAACTTTAGCGATATTTCAAAAAATAGTATTTCATAACTTTAACAATTCAAAAGTGTTTGTAAAATCCTAATTTGAATAAAAAATATGGCTTTCGCCACGGTCGCTCGACTGGTGACCTTCTAGTGTACCTATCTCACACACCGATGGGCACTAGCCATTGAGAGTCAGGGGGAGGCATTGTCATGTAGCCTAGACATAGTGAAGGCGTTCGATCGGGTCTGGCACCGGGGTCTTCTATCGAAGTTGCCATCTTACGGAGTTCCCGAGGGTTTGTTCAAATGGGTGGCTAGTTTTTTGTCCGGCAGACGTATACGAGCCGTAGTTGACTCTGATAACTTTGACATTGATTCTGATGTTGGACATCAACAACATACATTGCTATGCAGATGACAGTACTGGAGACGCTTATTACACGGGCCGTGCAAGCATCCCTCGTTCCTTTCTGGAGATTCGAGAGAAATCGAGATTAGCCTGTCCAAGGTCTCTGACTGGGGCCGGGAAAACTTGGTCCGATTCAAATCTTCAAAGACACAAGTCTTCGCGTTCACCGTTAAGAAAACCCCATTCACTGTGGTCCCACAATCCAAAAAACTTGCTGTACTCAACAGAGCGAAGCAGTACTTCACGTCGGGGCAAAGGTTGCTGCTTTACAAGTCGCAAGTCCGGCCCCATATGGAGTACTGCTGCCATCTCTGGGCGGCTGGACCCGGATACCAGCTTGGCCCTTCTGACTCGGTTCGACGACGGGCTGTGAGAATTGTCGACGGTCCCAAACTCACCTGCGGTATCGAGCCTTTAAGTCTGAGGAGAGACTGCCTCCCTGTGTGTGTTATACCGCTTGTACAATGGGTTGTGTTCTGAGGAATTGTTCGAAATGATGCCCACGGCTACTTTCTACCATCGCACCGCTCGCCATCAACAGGGAATTCATTCTCACTCTTTAGAATAGAAATGGTCGCGTACAGTGCGGTTTCAGAGAAACTTCCTCCCGCGAACGCTTGGGTTGTGGAATGAGCTCCATGCCAAGGTTTTCTCTAAAGACTACAGTATGGGTTCTTCAAGAAAGAAGTTATTGGATTTTTGAAGGGTCGAAAACGCGCGAGTGATACTTCTGGTGTTGCAAGCGTCTATAGACCGCTTTCCATCAGGCGGACCGTGTGCTTGTTTGCCACCTTAGTGGTATTAAAAAAAAAAATTACTTTTACTTTGCCTTTGACTTCTACTCTTGATTGTACTATTAAACAATTGAACGGTGCCATGGTAGTGTCGTTATTTGTACTACCAGTGTGCCGTTTACAATAAACGGCCATAGCATAGACAATAATACGCACACCTACACGGTAAAAACAGATTACTTGAACAAAGGCAAATTGCTTTGTATCAAAGCAAATTCATTTACTCCAAGAAAATGATCCTCACCGTGTAGACGTAAGAGAATATTTACTTCGTAAAAGTAAAAAAAAATCTTGAAAATATTTAATCGTACCAAGACAAAAAATATTCAATGCAATTAAACAAATGAATCGAGTCAAAGATAAGTTTTTCTTTAAGTGAAAGATGTTTCGATTTCCATTAAGAAATTTTTTGGTTAGAATAAGAAATATTCTTTTTCTAGCAATTACATTCGATTAATTGATTCTTCAGAGTAGGTAATAAATATTTCTGTTTGAGAATATGCAATGACATATTAAGGTACTTTTAAACAGTACCGACGATTCAAAAACACCATAATTAGAGATCTAACAGCGTTATTAATACGTATTTGTGACTTGTACTTTGTTCCTGATGAAACCTCAACGACTTCATTATGAAAGTAGTCATTAAATCGTAATAATTCTTAATAGCGCGTTCTAGCTTAGTTTCAATAACTATTCAACACCATCTGTTGATATTATTTAGATTTATCTTAGAAAGGATTAAATTCTTGATTTTAAACAAGCCCATCTTTTTTACTGAAATAAAACTAAATCTCAAAATAAACATATTTATCTTAAAATTACAAAAAATCTAAGAATAAAATAGTATCAGAAACAGACAGGTGGTAATTTTATAACAAAAATATATATATTATATACATTTAATCTGAGATAATATATTTTTGGAATAACTAAATATTTTGAGAAAGTAAGTACTCCGTCTTGTAAAGAGAAATCCTTTTTATCGGCCTGGTTCATGTAGAGCAGATAATAGATTGAGTCATAGGACAGAATGACTTAATTATCAGATAAAAAAATCCTTTGCAATAATAGTTATTTAAATTTGTCCGAATCGTATTATGTTACACCTGCCTAAGAACCCCACTTTCCTCTGCATAAACACTTAAAAATATAAATAATCGCTATTTTACCAACGCCACTCCGTTAATCACACACGTAGGTAATTGTTTTTCTGTAATCTGAATAGATAGGTTTATCCGTCTATTTGATATCTGTATGTGCGAGTATACAAGCCACAAGCCTACTTCATTCCAAGAAATTTATAAATAGGTTCGCATTATTACGTGTAAGAATAACTTCGCAGAAAAATAGTTCGTACCTACCTAAGTAGGTAATTCTTATTTTAATCTAATCGAAAACAAAAATAAGCTGTTAAAAATGTCACATTAACTACACGTTATTTAATTTGTATTTTTCTTAAGTTAAAAAAATACTTATAGGTACAAACTCATAAAAATATTAAGTGCAGTACATGTAACAGATAGGATGTAAATACAGGAAAATTATTATCTGACAGACTTCTGTACCATTTTTTTGTTAGAAATACGTTTGCAACTATGCTTGCAGTGAGGTTTGCCGAAGATAAAAAAAAACCTTAATTTAAAAATACTAGTGTTTAAAAACCAAGCTTTTAGGTATTTAAAAACTATTGAACAAAAAAGTAAAGCCGTTCCTACTATTTTATATTTGGTGTATGATTTTAAATAGTTTCTTCTTCATTCTTGGTCACTGATCGCAGCGGTCTTAGGCCAGGCCAATACAATAGGATTCTATATTGTTTACTTACGAACGCGAACGCGATAATAGAGTTACAAACTCGCAAAAACTCATACTATGCACCTCCTCGATTCAAACTTTATGGTGGCTGGCTTCCGAACCCGATTGTATTGAATTAGAATTAGAAAAACTTTTAGTTAAATTTAGGTAGAATTTGGCTCCACAAAATTTATCTGTCTTGCTCTGAAGATTGAGACTTCTGCTTTTAGTGCCTGTTGCTTTAATATCGCAGCCATAGATGGTAAGGTTTTTATTGTGTATCTACAGATAGAGATAAGGACCACTGTAATGACTATATATCTTACTACACTATCGCAACAGCATAGTTTACAACCCATCTTGAGATTCAAACCATTATTACATTGATATCCAGACATGCGGTAGCGTGTCAAGCCAAGTTCAAGTAACAGAACTGGTGAGCAGCACCGTGTGTAATATTACACGAACCATTTGGAGCCACTTTTGACCCCGCCATAACTCAAAAACTATTTCACATAAACGTGTAAAATTTGGCTCATATATTGAGACTTGCGAGATACATATGTGCTCCAACGGTTATTTAGATATTAACGTTCAAAAATCGTCATTTTTATCACTGACTGACCTATAGATCAAAACTCTATCCCAGTTCCAGATGACCTAGAAAGTTCAAATTTGGCATGCAGATAGGTAAGAAGGTGAATACAAAGGAATAGTTCAGAAACTGGTAAATTTTTATCATTTTATTATATTTTTTCACTTAACCTTTTAGCGGGCGGGCGGTCATTTGTAACGGCAGCGGTCGCGTGTAGCCTTAATGGCCGTCAAGGTTTTTAAGAATTAAAAAGTCAAATTATTAAATAATTTGAATAACAATGTACTTAAACACATTTACTTTAGATAGAACAAAAAAAATATTTGGCATATAACCTACAAAAATTTATATTAAAGCACTTTTACGAAGCGAATCTTTCAATAAAATATCATTTCTTCTTATAACTTAGGATAATATATTGTAGCCTAAGGTCTGACTTGGCTAGTTTCTCATATACGAATTATATTATAGCCTTCGCAAGTTTTAAACCTTTTACTTGTCGGTTCTGTTTTATTAATCTGAATATTTGGCTTGCTGGTAGAAACTAGCCGTTGAACATAATAATTCGTATATGAGAACTAGCCAAGTCAGACCTTAGGCTACAATATATTATTCTAAGTTATAAGAAGAAATGATATTTTATGTTGTTATTAATAAATTTCAGGACTGACCATTTAACTTGGCACCCATTTAGATCTCACTTCTTTTGTCGTTGAAGTCAACATCCAAGGCATATATCATAATATTGAACTTGGCTCTCATTTCATATTTATGTTTTTGATGGGATTATTTTATTTTTCTTAACCATAAAATAAGCTATTGTTATATCTACTTATGTCTAAACCATAAGAATAAATTAATGTTTGTAATAAGTATTGATAATATAAATAAGTTGGTTTCAGCCGATCCAATACCGATACCACGCTGAGTCTCATCTAGCTGTCATTTGATTTAGCTACAAAGACAGATTTGTCTGAAAACTGTGACAGATATTTAATAACAGTCTAGTTCTAAAGTTACTACTTTATAATAGGAACATATAGCAATAGTTCCCAAAGTGGTCCAGGTTTTCACGGGAAACTCGACGGAGGTCTACGTTGGCGTGACAAAAAAATGGGGGTTCAAAATTCGTACACGAAAATTTATCTGCTTTCGATAGTGAAGAACTAAAAAGTTTGCTTGACTTCACCTATCAATGTGGGCAGATAATATTTTGAGAAGCTCAGCGACTGTTACTTGTAAAAACTTACATATTCCATATTTAGATATAGAGCAAATTTCCATCTAATCTTTACTTTTTTTGGTTAGTTTTGGGAATATGGTAGAAATGTAGCTGCAGGGGGTCCACCGGAACCAGCTAAATTTTTAAAGCGGTTAAGAAAAAAGTTTGGGAACCTTTTTTATAGGTGAATTAATTCAGCTTCGCGTACTTCCGTCAGTGGAAGGGTGCCCTTATCAATCCGCAATTACCAAAACTTGGATAAGTAATCGGCACCTTATCTCTGACGTGTTCGATTATTGTAAGTAATTGTACTGATTTATTTGTTTTGTCTTTAGCACTGATTTGAGCATAGATTACACGATACCTGAAAGGCGCTTCGCGTAATATCCTGTCTGACGATTTCGGAAAAAACCAATTATAACGGTAATCGAGGTACTTACCTACATATCACAACATACATCCAGTAAATATATATTATATATATGGCTTATGTTTAACTTATCACCAGATATAGAAAAATAGAATGTCAAAAAAACTTTTTACTGCCTAAATTAGTAAATGATCACCAAAAATCAAAGCCATTTTAATGTGAAATTTTATGTAAATTTTTTACACCTCGCTATTTTTCAAAAATTAGCAAACAAATAATTGTTTACGTAAAAATAGTAAATGACTACCAAAATTTAAACTACATATTAACTTTAAAATGTCATATATAATGTCAAATATTTAAACATTTCGTTATCCTATAGAAGTAAATTAATCTAGATAAATCATTGTTTACTCAAACATAGTAAATTAACCAACATAAAACGTTCACTTATATATGAGCTTTAAAGTCTAAATTAAATAACCACTACAAAAAATCATTATTTCTTTTGAGCGTTTATTCAACCAACATTGCTCATAAGGTTTAAAAACTCCCACAGTTTTAATAATCCTTTTATTAAAATTTTGTTATTTATAAGAACTGTTTGAATTGATAAAGTCTTCTTTGTTTTAATAAATTCCTGTGCGCTTTGCACACCCATAAATATCCTTTCGACAACATTTTTAACGTTTCCATCGACGTTTTTTCGTATGCTCTGGGACTTCATCACCGTCTGCCTCCGATTCCGTGGAACCAATGATGACTTATAAATCATCTTTGCGAGGAACACTCAAAAATGGAGCACAAGAACTCGGCCCCGCTAAGTTTTCGTTAGAAAAAATACCAACGAGCAGGATAAATAAACTTCACACACAACAAACGCAGGTGTTCCGGCGTGACTGAAGATCTGGGACCTTATTGGGAACAGCCTCGAGCTCTTGGGACTCTGGAATTAGAGAGAAAAATATATGCAAGTACATTCACGAGTTTCGTGAGGTAAGTCAGGCTTCCATACATTTTTGTATCGAATTCCAGTCTCCGAATAGCTCGAGACTGTTCCCAATGAGACCCCGGGTCGGGCGGCTGCGTTGTCCGGGATTCGAACGGAAAGCGTCAATGTACTTTATTTGCATGCCTACATTTCATAGCAATCGTAGTTGTTTATTTAGGTAGTAATAGCGAATTAATTTCCTCACTAAGATTTAGTAAACATTTACTATATTTGGTCCTAGAATACTTCAAATTACAATCATAACTAAAACAGCTAGAACCATTGTAAATTTAGAATATCTTTTTCGGTACATGTTTCGTTTTTTTGGTGTTAAGTAAATTTTTTTTATGAAGAGAGCTTAGGGTGTCGAATTATTTTTTGGTGGACAATATATTTAGTCCCAATATATATATCTATTGTCATTGCTTTAGTTAGGCCTACTCCAGGGAAGACTTTGGATGTGAAGAGACAAAATCCAAACTCTTACAGTTTCTTAAACCTAAATCTAATCCTTTACAATTAAATATTTTTTAATTCAAATATGTTTATTACATTATTAAGTACTATTAAAATCTATATAAATTTTAATTAAAACCTAATTAAAAATAGATTTAAATATACTTATAAATCTAAAAATACAGTTATTACAAAACGATATACCTACTAAGAAACTTAAAAGCTTATTATAAAAAAAGTGTATGCCCGCGTGGTAGAGTTCCAAGAACGCTGACTGCATTTCCCATCTGAATCGAAATACCTATTCTCTGAGCGAGAAATGAGCCAGCCCTCTTATCGCCAGAAGCAGCTTTTAAGCGCGGTAAAATAGATTTAAAAAACTTATGAGCAGATGGACCCCATGGGCCGAGCGTCTCTACTGCAAACGGCACAAATATGTAATCCGAAAGTAATTTACTATATTTGAGCCGCTTGTTGCGCTCTGCATCGTGCCATGGTATCTACGCAAGTGGCGTCCCACAATAAAGCTCGGCCACGCTCCCAGGGAACGTGTGTCATACCATCGGGCCTTTTACCATCATCACGCGCTACACCTACAGGTTCTAGAACTGAAGGTACGTTAATGGTGGCAAGGGCAAAAAACTCATGTTGATTCGGTTTTATTTGCATTGCGCCAAGTCAGACAAATTACATAAAAAGAACCAGCCTTTATAGCATACCATGGATAATCTGTGCCATGGCTATGTCAGCTAAATTTTACAATTTGGCTTATTAATCTGGGGAAGTACCATTGACATAGAAAGAGTTTTTAAAATGCAAAAAAAATGTGTAAGATCAATGTGTGGAGCAGGAGTCTTAGATTCGTGTAAACCATTATTTATTAAGCATAAAAATTTGCCTATTCCATGCATGTATATTAAACAATTGGTAATATTTGTTAAAGAGTAACCTCTATTTTTTATTACTAAAAAAGAAAACAGGACACGTCCTCTAAGAAGTAATCATAATTCTAATATATTACTCTCACAAACAAGACTCACCATGATTAGGAAACAAGTGTACTACATGACGATTACCGCCTTTAATAATTTACCAACGGAATTAAAAGAACTACCGCTGCATCAGTTTAAAACAAAGGTACACTCATGGCTAATGGACAAATGTTTTTACTCGGTTAACAAATATTGCAATCGATAGTGAAATAAAAAATCCAATTAAAGTAATAATCCAATTATTACATAACTGCTTTCTTTATATGTATAACTAGCTGACCCGGCGAACTTAACTGCCGCACCAAGCTATTGTGAAGAGTTGTACTAATTCAGAAACCTTCCCCGGCGTGTGAATAACAACTTACCAAAATTTCATTACAATCGGCTTACCCTTATTGCGCGAGTCCAACTCGCACTTGACCCTGTCCGATTCGCACTTGTCTATTTTTTTCTTTTTCAGAGACATTCCTCGGCGTGTGCATAACAACTTATCTATTAAAATTTAATTACAATCGGTTTACCCTTGACCCTTTCGGAAAATCCTATTTTATCGGCTGCCTACGTCATACAAAGAACACACCCTCCAAGTTTCAGGTCACTACGTTTAGCGGTTTAGGCTGCGCGTTAATCGATTAATATTCATCCATCATCCATAGTCATTCAGGACATAGCATTTTATATGTGTAGATTTTACTGTACGTGTGTATGTCACTGTACTCCTCCTAAACGGCTGGACCGATTGGAATAAATTTATTCGTATGCGTTTGGGTGGCGCCCTGGTTAGTTTAGATTTACAAATCAGCCCGGAGGTGGCGCTGCATTCGGTATCACGCAGGACAACGTCTGCCCGGTTAGCTAGTAGGTATACATAATTTTTAATTTTTTTCTTATGACATTTTATTTTTGTTGATTAAGGTGAATGTATTTATTTAGTACTCTACATTTGCGATGTTATACGCAACCCAGCTAACCTCAGGCAAACCCGCACAAGTTAAGTAAAAGGCCAATAGGCCAGATCTTTTTGATACTATTTAGCTAGCCATATCATTTACTCACTCTTCAAATGAATAGCCGCAAAGACAAATTGGCTAGATACCTGTTATACACGGTAAAAAAGAATTAGTTGAGCCAAGAGAATATCGTTTCATATATGCACCAACGAATATTTGCTTCATCCAAGATATTATTTCTCTTAAATATTTAAAATGATATGAAGTTAACACAAGATCAAATTTCTTTGAACCAGTAAATAAAACTCTATAAGAAAATAATGCTTCTTTATTTGAAACACTTAGTTTTCTTGGGCGTAGAACTTCGTGTGTTATTGCACGGAAGAAATTGACTACGGCAGCTCTTAAATTAATAACATTATATTTTAGTTTAATACAAAAAATGTTTCGGTCCAAAATTACATAGTTATTTTTAAAGAGCCCTACGCCTCTTTTCTGGAGGCTTGGGCCATATAGAGTCAGCAGTCTACCGCACTGCCTTTCTATGACTTGGCGGAACGTTTGTCGAGCTTAGTAGCTATTCTCGCCTTTAGTTGATTTTAGGTTATTACAGTGTTGTGTTTAATCATAATTGTTATGACTAATGAGCCTTCTTAAACATGGAAGAAAGAAAAGTGTGCCGCTAAGCGGTCACCCATCCAAGTACTGACCACGATCGACGTTGCTTAACTTCGTTTATCGTTTCAGATAGACGAATGCGACTGGTCCACAAACTTTTCAATTCTCAGATAATAATTAACTGTAGGTTTCTTGCATGAACTGACACTAATTTGACGCACAAAACCCTACAATAAACAATTATTTAAAATTAAAATCCAACACGAAAGCCTATGAAGGACAGTGATGAGATTCGTTCAGTTTTCAAAATGCAGGTATTTACTTAAAAGAAAAGAAAATTCGTTCAAAGCGATACTAGCTGATTAATTTCAACGAAAATGTTTAATATTTTAAAGCAGAAATATTATTTGTTTCGACTAAAACAAGAGTTTCAGCTTAAAATATCAGATTTTGAGTCAAGAATCTAACAAATTCTGTTAAAATTATTATTTTCTCTAATTCAAAACAATATTATGTTAACTGAACATTTCACTGGCTTTGATTTAAGATACAATTATTTTAATCGAAAGATATAGTTTAGAAAATGTAATCTCACTCAGCTACAACAGAATAAAACGTATTTATTTCTATGCACTATTTAATTAGGTTTGCCTAAAGATGGTGACTGAAGCTACGGGAACTGAGAGCTGTAATAGAATACTGCCATATAAAAAAACAAAAAGGACGTTTGCTTCATATGATTTAAATCTCTCCATTGGTCATTTCCATTTATAATCTACTTAGGTACGCCTGAAAACAGTAACTAAAGCTATGAAAACAGGACTTTGAAACTGAGCACCTACATTCACCTACAAAAAATGAAACTACTGCATAAACATCTCCATTCATCATTTAATTAAGTATGTTCGAAAATAATAACTGAAGCTATAACAGAATACTGCCAACAAAGAAACAAAAAACGTATGAGATTGACGTTCGCTTCATAAGTAATAAGTAACAATAGTCATTTTCATTTAAAATCTACTTAGGTACACGCCTGAAAACAAAAACTGTAGCCATGCAAAAAGAACACTGAAATAGAAGGCCGTCAATAAAGAAACAAAAACTTAAATGTCTGAAATACTACCTTAAAACAATGAAATTATTGTTTAAACTCATAACACTCATATCACCAACCTACATAAAAAAGCAACTGTTAGAATTCCGCCTACTACAGTTAGCTACAAAGAAATGTAACTACATCATGACTGTTTTCATTTATCACTTAATTCGGTATGCCTGTAAACTGTAACTGAAGTTATGGGAATAGGAAGCTGAAGCTGAACACAAAGAAACAAAAGACTCAATTGTTGGAATACCTCCTTAAAAACAACGAAATTTTTCCTTGGTTAATTTATGATTTGATTAGGTATGCCTTAAAAAGGTACTTAAGCTACGGAGAACAAGACAACAAAACTGAAAATTACCGATGAAGAAACAAACAAGTGTTGGATACTCCCACAAAAGATCGACGATAAACTTCACTTATTAACTCTACTTAGATAGGTACGCCTTAAAAACTGAAGCTACGATAAGAGGATAAAGGATTTGAAAACAGTCAATAAATAATAATAAAAAAACAATTGCTGCAATGTGCTACAATTTAACTGAGCCACGCGATTTACAATTTTTATTTTTTAACCTAATCAAGTACGCCTGAAAATAATAAATGAAGTTTTCGAAAAAGGACACCAAAACTGAAAACTGCAATAATAAACTGAAACGTAAGTGTTGAAAGGCCGGCGCAAGACCGAATAAACAATGATCTACTTAAAAATTAGAAACGCCTAAAAAGTTAACGGAGATTATGGGAAGAGGGCAAGAAAAACGAAAAACTG
Source organism: Apoda limacodes (assembly GCA_946406115.1). Lineage (NCBI taxonomy): Eukaryota > Metazoa > Arthropoda > Insecta > Lepidoptera > Limacodidae > Apoda > Apoda limacodes. Next base: position 21,137,295 of record OX291559.1, read on the forward strand.
CCACTTAAGGATCTTTAAAAAAACAAAAACCCCAAACGTTGGGATTCTGCTTTAAAAGAATGAAACTACTATCTCATTTTTTTACTGCTTAGGTATACCTAAGAACAGTAAAGTTTTGACAACAACACCGCGAAGAGTTTTTAAAAAAAAGCAATTGTTGGTATACCCTTTTTTATGAAGGGGGCAAACAAGCTAACAGTCCGTCTAATGGTAAGCAGGTACAAAAGAAAGAAATCACTACATTCAATTATTAAATTGCAGCTTAACCTAATAAAAACCCAGGCAATGACTTACTTCGGTACGCATGAGAAAAGTACCTGTGTTCATTAATATTTTCTATATAAATGTATAAATCCCCTACACCCGACTACCGACCGTACGTAATAACCGACATATTTAAACGGTGCTTTACCTGACTATATGACCCTACTGAAGACACCTTCAACGGAAAGGCCTTCCAAGGCCGCTCACCACCGGCACACCGCCCGCTGCATACATCACCAACCTTACCAAGGTCGCCGAAGACGACAGGCGACACAAGACACACCGCGATGCCTTGCGTATAATAATATAGATATTTGTAAAATACAGTGCCTCCACCACCGCACCGCTCCACTTATTTTCGAATACACTACTCCACCGCACGTGTTTTATTTTATGTGTGTGCGTGTTAGCAATCTAGACGCTAAGTCAAGCTATCCGAGGAAGGACGAGTCACCACCGACGAGCCTTTTATCCCGAGGACAGAAAACCGCCTACAATCTCCTACGAATCTTCGACACTTCTGCGGAGTCAATCTATTATTTACGCCTATGGACACTTTTTGGACACAACTTAACTAAAAATAGGAGAATAGATAAAGGAAACCATAAACTGAAATTTTTAGGTCTCTGCTAAAGTAAAGAAAACAAAAAATGGAAACCATTTTTTGCATTGGCTATGTCCATTCACGAAGTACGAGTACTTAGGTAGGTATATTTAAGAATAGTAACCGGAGTCTAGGGCACCAGACCCTGAAAATAAGCACTGCTACTGGGGGAAAATAAAAAACAAGTGTTGTAACACTGCTACAGAAAAATATTCATTCATTGAATATTTAAATTCATGCCTAACCTACTGATTACGGAAACAAATCGAAAATGCCTTATTAACGACGCAAACTGAATACCATTACAAGACAACAAAATACACAAGTTGGAACGCCAGTCAAGCAACAAGAACTGTAATGCTAATTGGAAACTACTAAAGCTACACAGATATAAACCGAATATACTGTAATGCTTATTGGAAACTACTAAAGCTACACAGATATAAACCGAAGAAGCTGGTGCAAATGAATACCATCAAAGGAGAATCAGAACACATAAGAGTTTTAGAAGCCAGCACGCAGACCACAAACGGCAAAGCAGTCATTTTTCCCTCGTATATATTCACAATGGTATATATTTATCATCCTGCTGGCTAAAGGGTGCTGGTACCAGTCGGCTCTATCCCTCCCACTCCACATCCTAGACGGCGAAGTCCTACACTACCTGCCCTATCTACTCCGTCTTACTGGTGTCTCGGGCAGAGGTAATAGGCACACATAGGAATGCCATGAGATGGACGGGATACTACTATACTCTATCCACCGAAACGAGTTAATAGGGGAAAAATGAACTGGCATGTGATTGGTCGAACAATGACGTTAAGGCTGTGTTCACAGCGCGAGTTTTTTTAGTTTGTTCGTGCGACTCGTACTGTTCAGACGTGCTCACTGTGCTAGTGCAATCTATTATTTTATTTTTTGACTCGGCTTGTTATTTGGACTCTGGATAATTTTGTTACGTGTGACCCGGCTTTGTGATTGATTGCATTCCTAAAGACTTGGCGCTTGTATAACGGACTTTTTGAGTTTACTGTCGATTTGCCTAAGTGAGATGGCCGACAGTTTACATGGAGGTAACTCTGTGGAAAAAAGGCGACGACGAGCCTTTTCCTCGACTGAAAAAACAATGATATGGAACATGTATCAATCTATGAGGAGTTCCATGGAATCCCCTTCAAACAATGACGTCATGAAAGCTGTTGCATCATCTATGGGTGTTCATTGGATGTCCATCTATAGAATTCTGAAAGAGAAAGAAACTAAAAATGTTTTAAATTCACCCAAAAAAACAAGAAAACGTACTTTCATTGTAGACACAATCGACGACTTAACTAAATGTGCTATAAGAAGAAAAGTTCACGATTTATTTTCCCGAAATGAGATACCGACATTGGACAAAATAATGAATTCAATAAATGAAGATGGTACTTTGGGGACATTCAAAAGATCAACACTTCATAAAATCCTTAAAATGATTGGATTTAGGTACATTAAAAGATGCAGGAACAGCTTATTGATTGATCGTGACGACATATTTTTTTGGCGGAGGAATTATTTGCGGACAATGAAAATGGCAAGAGAAGAAAAGAAAAAAATATATTATTTGGATGAGACTTGGCTCAATGAAGGCCATACTACTACAAACGTATGGACTGATACAAATGTGAAAAATAAACGCGACGCATTCCTTGATGGCCTGACAACTGGATTAAAAAATCCTTCCGGTAAGTTCTTTAACATAATTCCATTGTTAAAACTGTCTTTGTCATTAATGCAATTCTTTGAAAAGGTTTGAATGTACCTGAGCGATCCTTAATTGGCGGCACTTATTGTTTGTTATGTTATCTTAAACTGTGTGAGCGTTAACTTTGTATCAGATCATTCAATACAATTTTTTATTGTTCCAGGAAAAGGAAAAAGGTTAATAATTACTCATATTGGAAGTGATGATGGATTTGTAGAAGGGGGCTTACACGTGTTCGAGTCAAAAAAGCAAGGAGATTACCATCAAGATATGAATGCCGAAGTGTTTGAGAATTGGTTCAAAAATATTCTTGAAAAGTTACATGATAATTGTATTATTGTAATGGACAACGCTTCGTACCACTCAAGAAAAGTAGAGCAAATTCCGACTGAAAAAAATAAAAAACAAGAGATAATTAATTGGTTGAAAGAAAAACAAATCCCCTTTCAGGATGATTTATTAAAACGAGAGCTACTGAATATCGTAAAAAATCATAAGGAGCAGTACGAGGCGCGTGTCGTAGACGAAATGGCGAAAGCTAAAAATAAAACTGTGGTACGACTTCCGCCGTATCACTGCGAATTAAATCCGATAGAGTTGATCTGGGCTCAAGTTAAAGGACATGTCGCATCCCGCAACAAAACATACAAGATGGCAGAATTAAAAATGTTATTAAACAACTCAATTCAAAATATTGACGCTGCAAAATGGAAAAAATGCATAAAACATGTCGAAGAGATAGTAGAACCGAAAATGAATGCCATGGACAGAAATGTGGAAACAATGACCGAAACATTCATAATAAACGTGGGAAGTGACAGCGACAGTAGTGATACGTCGGAATAATTTAATTAATTGTATATGTTAAACTATTTAAATATACATAATTTTATTTTAAAACATTGTCTTAATATTTTTCTTTCTTTCTCTAAGTTCAATACAAAATACTTAAGTGGTTTTAGTGCTTACTATTGAGCGCACAAAATCATCGCATATGAACACACCTTAACTTTTTATCAGTATAGTTGACGCCCACTCACCTTTTTGTGTCCTTATCTTTTGTAAGGGATTGTGCGACAGAGACAATGCTCTATTAACTCGTTTCGGTGGATAGAGTATAGAATAACCCACTAATACGGACTGGAAAAGTCGCATACCTTCCAGTGGTTGAGGACCCTCCGTTTCTTCAATTACCACTTTATTGAACGTTTGCGCTGTTCCAGCCCGCAGTTTTGAGAAAAGTCAAAGTCAAAGTCAAAATGGTTTATTCAAATAAGGATTATACAATCACTTTTGAATCGTCAAAGTTATAAAATATTATTTTTTGAACCCTCCCACCTTCCCGCCGGTTCACAATGTTGTTGATTTCTACCGAGAAGAATCCGGCAAGAAACTCGATAGTTACTCTTTTAAAAACACTATCAATAAAACAAATAAACTAAAATACAAATAATGTTTTAAATAAAAAATTTTTAGTCGTACAATTTTATGTTATTTCCATTTTAATTTGGTTTACCTATGCATCCTGTAATTGAACATCATCAGTCCCAAGGATTTTTATTATTTACATAGTCTGAAATATTGTAGTATGCCTTTTTACAAAGTACCTGCTTAATAAAAGATTTAAATTTACTTATTGATAGATTTTGAATTTTATTGGGATCTTTGTTGTAAAAGTGTATACATTGCCCCATAAAAGAGTTACTTATTTTGTGTAGACGTGTATCATGCACCAACAGCTTATTTTTACTTCTAGTATTTACTTTGTGAACGTCACTTTTCTTGCTGAAACTATTGATATTTTTATGTACATATAAAAGATTTTCATATATGTACTGCGACACTAAAGTTAAAATTTTTACTTCCCTAAACATATCCCTCAGAGATATTCTAGATCCTAATTTATAAATAGCACGAATTGCCCTTTTTTGTAACAAAAATATTGTTTTTACATCAGCAGCGCTACCCCACAATAGGATACCATATGTCATTAAACTATGGAAATAGCTAAAATATACTATTTTCACTCTACAGAACCCTCTCATCGACAGTTTTTTTCCTATGTGACCAGTTCCTTGAGTCCTTGCAGTGGAACGCTGGCTGGTAAGACGCTGGAACTGAACGGAACGGAACGGATTAAGGTGAATGTATTTATTTAATAGATAGGTATTTCCATAAATTAACATTTTATTTTTTATCTGATTTAAAATTATTATATATATTGTAATATTTCTGTATGCTCGAAAGAATAAATTATGGCTGAACCTACTGTGTAAATATACTTGTAATATTGTTGATTGATTGGTGATTGGCGGCTGGCCCAAAAGGTTTATTTAAAAAAAAAAACAGTAAATTATTTTTGCCTAACGAAGATTTTTGTACCACTAACGGGCACCTAAGAGGCACTAACGAACTACGGGCACTTTGTATGGTGCCGGCTATCTTCACGCGGGTGGGAACCGACTTGCCTCCTACTCGGCCTAAAAAAAAACCGGCCAAGTGCGAGTCACACTCGCGCACGAAGGGTTTCGTACCATTATCTATAAAAACGGCAAAAAATCACGTTTTGTTGTATAAGGTCCCAGCCCTCTTGAATATTTGTTTAATTTTAATTTAATTATTTATTTTTTAAGTGAATATATAACTAAATATTCTGGGAGTTATCAATATCAAGCAAAAACAAGCAAATAAATCTCGTTTGTTGTATAATGCTGTTAGCATTGGCTAAATATAGTTTTCTTAACCATTGTTTCTTTTTTTAACTGACTACTGTTGCCGCAGATGACCTTAACACCTACTACACGCGGACTAACTTTTGCTGCGGTGCTGCTTGCACTCTGCTGCGAAAAGTTGGGGCAGCTTGCACAAGGGTGTCCTGGACACGAAACTCGGTTTATGCAGCCGCTCTTTAAACTAAATCTGACTTAATTTATTTACCGCCGTTTCGGAAAAGCAAAGACGATCTGAAGAGAAGAAATGGCAAGAAACTTTTTAGCCGTCGCCTTTTATAATTACTAAATCTGACTAATCAAAGCGCCCAGGTATATTAGTGAATCTTGTATACCTTGTATATCACGCTTGAGTGATCTGAGTTCGAGATCTGGGAGATCGGAGTTCCTGATAAAAAGGTTTTTGACGGACAGACAGACAACAAAGTGATCCTATAAGGGTTACTTTTTTTCCTTTTGAGGTACGGAACTCTAAAAAACGACCAAGTGCGAGTCTGGCGATGGTACCATATAAAATTATGACATGTATATAGTACTTCTATTATGAGATCAATTTGTTTTCTATAAAGACTACAGTATCGGGTTCTTCAAGAAAGAAGTTATTGGATTTTTGAAGGGTCGGCAACGCGCGAGCGAGACCCCTGGTGTTACAAGCGTCCATAGGTCACGGTGACCGCTTACCATCAGGCAGACCGTGTGCTTGTTTGCCACCTTAGTGGCTTAAATAAAAAATCAAGTCTCACAGGTTTATGCCCTTATGATCAGTTTTTGGATTTTTTTCTATATTTATGATGTTATCTTGCTTTCATAATTCATGGTCAAAAGAAAGTACGCCACATGGTTTAATGTAAAAATTTAATGCGATAAAAATGACTGTATTTTGGGCATATTTTTTTATTGCATTGGCTTAGAAGCTTGTTTTTTTTACGATATTAAGTGACCATATACGTTAGTATTTGATATTAATTTCAACTTGACACCTCAACGCGTTTTTGAGTAAAAGGGTCTTTCTTGACAGACAAAGTTTTTTTTAATGTGTTATAATCACAAATATAATCACAAATATAATCACAAATATAATCACAAATAAACGCATTTTGGATTTTTCCTTATATTTATGATGTAAGACCTTGCTTCTTGTCAAATTTTATGATTCTAGGATAACGGTAAGCACCCCATAGGTTTTTGATTTTTTTGTTAATGCCAAAATATGCGACTAAAATGACCGTCCTTCGGCCGTATTTTTTTATTGTGTTGACTTAGAAGCTTAATTTTTTTACAGCTTTAAGGGACCGTAGACCTTAGTATATGATATTAATTTTAACTTGATACCTTCGCGTGTTCCTAAGAAAAAGGCTCTTGACAGACAGACACACAAACGGACAACAAAGTGATCCTATAAGGGTTTCTTGATACCTTCATACGGTCTAGACAGGTCTAGACAGACATACAACAAAGTTTTAAATTATAAGGATTATTTTTCTCCAATCTGGGTACGGAACCCTAAACCCTGTGCAGCTGTGCAAAGCAGCTTTCAATTTTTTTAAAAATGTAAAGTTTTTGCCTAGTTTTTATATGTTGTCTTAGTACCTTCTCCCATTTCGGCGCAAAACAAGTCGATCTACCTAATTGAAAATTAAACAAAATACTGTAAGCTCGAAGCTTCTACATTCGCTGCTATGTGGGTCAACCATATTGTGACCAACTTTAATGAACATCATTGTAATAAACCAAACATCGAAACCCACCCTAAGGCTCGTCATGTAGAGCCGTTTGCAGCCGAAAGACGTCCACTGCTGAACGTAGGCCTCTAATATATGTTAAAATATTGGTTATTAAGGTTATTCATTAATTCTTGCAGCACCTCTCTGAACCGAGTTTAAAGGGTCCAGAGGTATATAGGTGCACCCACTCAGAGATGACAGCTATTTTCCATACGGAGTCGGACTTGCATCTTATATGTTCAAAGCTATATCTTATATAGCGACGCTCTGTTAGAGGAATTGAGTACTCAAATCTCAGCATATTCCTAAGTTAGTACGTAATTAAAATATTATATCTTTATCTTATCAACAGCTGATATTCATTATCAACAGATTACTACCGATTTAATCGCTTCTTATTATGAATGATTTGTAGCGCAAAGCAGGCAGTCCTCGAAGTGCCAGCGAGGAGAATGTTACACAAGGGGTGTTTCTTTTTACTGGTCCTCGCCTTCGGGCAGGTAAGAAGTTATATGGTTTTAATATGAAGAGGTGTGAACATATAACACAACATGCGCACTATGGTGTGTAGACAACTGTGTCCAAATATTCAGGCATGGTAACCAAAATGCTGATACTATTCGGTACTGAGGTCTTAGCCAGAAAAGGGGTGCACATATCCTATTCTTGTGAGGTGCCTGATTGATCTGACCGTGTGTGTTGTGTTTGTATTTACTTACCTGTAACTTTTTCACCGATTTTATATGTAGTTGAGTCGCTTAACCACTATCGTTAAAAACCTTAGTTGAACTAAGTTACTTTAGCAGCAAGATAACAAATATTACACAATTTTTAAAAAGAGTGAAGAGAACTCGATTGTCACGGTACATGCATCAACAACCAGGTCAATTTCCGTAGTTAACATCATCCATCATGTCAAATTCCTGTAACATTCAAAGGTCTAGTGTGTCAAGTATGTGATCTGTGTCCTTATGAAGATGAAATATATGCCAGAATTTATAAAGAGGACATCTCAGCAACTGTCTTTGTCTATAATACAAAATTTAAGTTGGATAAGTTTCTGAGCGCTGTATGTTATAATCATATCAGCCCATTTAGTTCGCTCGAAACCCGCAAATCGATGTAGAGTTTAGCCGTTTGGCACACAGGTACTTTAGGGCAAAACAATAATTTTGAGCCGCAGTTCCTCAAAATATTTCCCTTTGCTTATGGTGTCATCAATTTTTTGTGTGGGATTTAATTATTTTTTTTCAGAAACCCATCGTGTGGGGTATCTTGATAAGCCGGTTCTAAAAATATACCACACTATTACCTTTGGGCTACTTTGTTTTTTAAAATCCAAAAAGTATTTTCAAAACATACCAAGTTTGGGCCCATCCAGGTAGAAGGCGGCTCAGTATTTTTCTGTAATGTATACCTTAAATGATAGTTTATATCCTCATTTTTAACCCCCTTAAAGCAATTTGGAAAGTATTAAAATTTAGTATTTTTTTTTGAATTTTTGAATATCGCAATGTGAGACAACCGTCTGAAGAAGGGAACCCCCTAAACTTCAGATCTTTATGAGAATTATGTGAACTGTACTGTACCCTGCTGCTTCTGTTTACTGGTGTTATTTAAGTGTATTTAAAAATTCAAAAAAAATATTAAATTTTAATATAAGCGAAATATTTTGAGGAACTGCGGCTCAAAATTATCGTTTTGCCCTAAAGTACCTGTGTGCCAAATGCCAAATTTCCAAATGGCTAAACTCTACATCGATTTGCGTTTTTTTTAGCGTACAGCTAGGACTAATTGACGTCCACTGGACATAAGCCTCACCTAACTTTCTCCACAGCGTACGACTCTGTGCCGCCTGTAACCAACGGCTCCCCGCTACCTTTACAAGGTCATCTGTCCATCTAGCGGGGGGGCGTCCAACGCTGCGCTTTCCGGTTCTTGGTCGCCACTCGAGAACCTTCTTCCCCCATCGGCCATCGGTTCTTCGAGCTATGTGGCCTACCCATTGCCACTTCAGCTTTGCGATTCGGTGAGCTATGTCGGCGACTTTAGTTCTCGTACGGATTTCCTCATTCCTGATTCGATCACGTAGGAAAACTCCGAGCATAGCTCTTTCCATCGCCCGCTGAGCGACCTTGAGCTTTTGTATAAGGCCCTTAGTTAGCGGCCACGTCTCAGTGCCGTAAGTCATCACTGGCAACACACACTGGTTGAAGACTTTTGTCAAGCATTGGGGTATTAAGGACGAGAATATAGTACGCAGTTTTCCAAACGCTGTCCAACCGAATTGGATTCGGCGATTAACTTCTTTCTCGAAATTTGACCTACCTAATCGAACAGTTTGTCCTAGGTATACGCATTCGTCAACAACTTCGAGTGTAGAATTCCCAACAGTTATTGGAGTGGGTGCTACATGGCCATTTGACATGATTTTCGTCTTGTCCATGTTCATCTTGAGGCCCACTCGTTGGGAAGCTCTACTATTGTGCTAAGGTCCTCCATCGATTCTGCCATGACCACAATTTCGTCGGCAAACCGAAGGTGGGTAATGTACTCGCCATTAACATTGATGCCAAGCCCGTCCCAGTCCAGAAGCTTAAAGACATCTTCCAACGCATTTGATAACAGTTTCGGAGATATGAAATCTCCCTGTCTTACACCTCTCTGCAGTTGGATCGGTTTCGAGTTTTGATCCTGGAGACGGACTGACATGGTGGCGTTATCGTACAAGCATTTTAGCACCTCGATATACCGATGATCAATACGGCATCTCTGTAGAGCCTGTAGCACTGCCCATGTTTCCACCGAATAGAAGGCTTTCTCATAGTCCACAAACGCTAAGTAAAGGGGCGATTATACTCTTCTGACTTCTGTATTATCTGCCGCAGCTTATGTATGTGTTCTACGGTACTATAGCCTCTTCGGAAACCGGCTTGTTCGGGAGGCTGGAAGTCGTCGAACTTGCGAACGAGACGGTCCGTAATTACTCTTGAAAACAGCTTATAAACATGACTCAGAAGCGTGATGGGTCTATAATTCTTAAGAAGTGTATTGTTACCTTTTTTGAAGAAAAGCACCACCACGCCTCTATGCCATGCCTGCGGCGAAGTACCTTCGAGTATGATGGTGTTAAAGAGCTTTTGAAGGACTTTAAGTACCGGTTTTCCACCCGCTTTCAGAAGCTCAGTCGTAACTCCATCATCACCGGGGCCTTATTGTTTAAAGCTGTTTGAGAGCCATACTAATCTCGTTGCCATTTTCGGCACGCATGGCAAGCGGGTTGGCGTGCGCAGTAGTTTTATAGGGGGTCGCTGCTGCCCGACATCCCCTATCGGATAATAGAAGGGAACAAGGAGTTGGGATGTGATGATTTTTGGAAAATGGAAATCGTATGATGAGTGGGATACGTCCAAAAGGGGCGGATACTACTGTTGGAACGAAATGTGGAGAATTAGTAGTAGCTCGGGAGGCCGGGGTCGCGTACCCGTGTATTCGGAAATGAATACCCCTGACCCTGACCTGACCTGACCCTGACATGTATGTTATGCATAAAAGAAATCTAATCATAAACATTCCAAAAGTTACATCACAGTGTTTATATTTCCTTAACAGGTACCAGCATTGCCAGCTGAACTTGCCGAAGTAGACTTCCTTGAAAACGCGTTTAACAAAGGTAAGATTGCAGTAATAACAGGAATACTCATAGCTGTAACTAATAATATCTATATATCGAGGTCAACGTTGTTGGACTACTTCAACAACGTAGACCTCGATTCCAACTATAAGCTACCTGGATACCCAGAAGGTTGTGATGACTTTTTTTTCAGTTACAAGGTAATATGCAATGCAAATTTGTGTAGCTATAAATAGCATAAAACAACAAATGAATTGAAAATTGCAAACTGGCAAACCCGAGTTAAATTTCTGGAGTTTGCTGGCCTTGAATAGTACAAACACCCAACTCTTATTGAACACGGAAAAAGAAAGAAATTGTTACTCGGTTTGCTTTTTTTATGGGGTAATAGACTCTTATAAAAAATTAGCCAAGTGCTAGTCAGACTCGCGCACGAAGGGTATTTTTAAAGTGAATATATAACTAAATAGTCTGTTAATATTTCAAGCGTCTACCTGTTTCTATTATCAATATCGAGCAAAAAAATCACGTTTGTTGTATGGGAGCCCCCTTAAATATTTATTTTACATTATTTTTTAGTATTTGTTGTTATAGCGGCAACAGAAATACATCTTCTGTGAAAATTTCAACTGTCTAACTATAACGGTTCATGAGACAGCCTGGTGACAGACGGACAGCGAAGTCTTAGTAATAGTCCTTGGTCCCGTTTTTTATCCTTTGGGTACGGAACCCTAAAAAAAGAAAACAAATAGGTTTAAAACTCGACTATAAACCATTTGCTTATCCATTAGATATTTATTTTCATCAAGAAATAGGTATGTAATAATGGTGCATCGTGTATTATCTAAGGGTGGTACGGAGAAAATTACTGACGAGATGCTACTTAGAAGCCAAAGCCGAAATCTGTGATGACTCGAGTTTGTAATTTCCGTACCATCCGTGTTACACAATGTTTTGCATTACATTTGCGAGTAAATAAATAAAAATATAAGTCGAATGAATATAAACTCACCAAACCACTTTTTAAATGGCGGGAGTAGAAGTAGAGAAAACAACGCATTCGTCGTATCTACAGAATTTATAAATTAAAGTTTGGTTTGAAGTTAAAACTTGTAGGTAATTGCTTGCTTGTAGCACAATGTAATCTTGTAGTGTGCGTGTATAGTTCGTGTTTCAAACAACAACACAGCTTTTATACATACTTGGTAGAATAGGATCGACATTAGCTCCAATGGGTTCTATAAACACGTGATTTGCTTAGAAAAAAAATATTTACAAAGAAAAACCGCGTGGGAGTAATTAAGGTCGTAGCACCCTTTTTACCAGCATGTTATGATACTGTTTACGAGTAACTGTGATGAAAAGTATATTTAGTCCATATATAAGTGGCCTAAAATTTTGGTATTTCTCAAGAAGACGAATTTGAGCAAGGGCAAAAATAATTATGTTGACTTAAAACAGGTCAACCATACCATGAGCATACTCCGAAACCGTAGGACCTATTTGATAACTTCTCTTTACCGTTTGAACACCTAAATTGTTCTGAACAGAACTAGTACACGCCGATTCAGCTGACACCCGTATTGTATCGGGATGGGAGGCGTTACCTGGTCAGCACCCGCACCAAGTGGGGCTTCGCATGTTTAACGCTCATGGTCAGATCACGAGCTGCGGGGGATCCATTGTGGCCCGGAATTGGGTGCTCACTGCAGCGCATTGCACCGGGACGTAAGTCATTTTTTACACTTATAACTCTATATGATCCTCTTTAAATATAATTGTAAACTTATAAGCTGTATTGAACCTTTAGTTTGATGGGTTGTGTTCTGACACCTGCTTTCTGTCATCCCACCGCTCTCTATCAGCAGGAAGTTTATTCCACGCCTCAGAACGCCTACTTACATAGATATATAGAAAGATGTTTTCTGTATTGCATACCCAAATTTTCCTTAAAACTTATTAATATATCTAATAAATAAAAAATATCGTTAAATAAATATAAATTAATTCCATTTTTTATTACATTTAAATAACTAATTTTCATCTCGTGTTATCCTTACAGAAACATCAACATTATGGTTCTCGCCGGTCTCGTCGAAATAAACAATCCAGAATACATCTCTGAGACAAAGGTGTGGTTCAACTACCCAACCTTCAACAGCGAACGCCCAGATATCGTCCAGCCTGATGATATTGCCATCCTTAAGCTGGATACCCCCATGACTTACTCCCGTAAGAACTTATTTATCTTCAGTAGCGTTGCTAGGGTGGATTATACTTGAGGCTGCGTCGTCTCAGTAGTATGATTAAATTGAAAGTAGACCGCATCTTTTTACTTGTGACGTTATCAGTGACGTTATCAGTGGCGTTGAAAAGCTTTTTGCGATGAAGAGGGGGAATATTTTTAAACTTTGGTTTTGTTGTTCTGTTTTCGTAGTGTTGGGGGTCGGAGATTTATTACTCCTTATATCTAACTGGACCTTTTTGCTCACTTTCTATTTGGAAACAAACATTTGATTTTAAAAATTAGAAATATTTTTGTTCCTACTTTTATTTGTATTTTTAACTTATAGGTTTGTTGCAATCAATCCGAATTCAGCCGTCTTTAGATGCGTTTAGAAACTTCGAAGGATCAACCGTATACACAAGTGGATTTGGAAGGACATGGACTGGAGGTAAGTTCCGACTTAAATGATAGGGTATTTTTTGATGATTCGAAAGTGTTCTTAGAAATCCAGTTTATAATAAGATTATGAATTTTAAATTTCGTTTAACGTTTCATTTTGGTAAACGCAGTATTGTTTTTTAAGTTAATAAAGATTAGGCATAAACGTACCTACCTAACTACTTTTAATTTATCAGCGGTAAAGTTGTTAAACGATAAACCATCTAAAGATTATAATAACGAATCCAAAAATATCGTTTCGTAATTATTTACTATAATAACATTATCGTGATCAATAACGAGTTTGAAAAGCCAAATGTATACATACCTATGTAGGTATTTCAGTATGCAGTTACTTTAAACACATTTAATGGTGATACAAACATTTCAAAGCTGTGCCAATAGATATATATAAGATTCTTTTCATACTTTGGGGTGTGTAACAAAAAAGGTCTTTAATAATAATTATCTTTCTTCTCCCCAGGTGCAACCTCGCAAGTCTTAAACTGGGTGTACCTGACCGCCGTCTCCAACACTGCCTGTGCTTCTCTCTTCGGCTCTGCTCTTATCACGCAGAATACAATCTGCGCTCGATACTTCAACGTTACCTCACAGTCTACTTGTCATGTTAGTATGGCGGTACTATTAAAAACTATACAAAGACCTAAAGGTCTGTATGATGACCTAATAATGGATTTGAATGATATTGATTTAAATATAATTTTTGTTGTTGAGAAATTTATATTGGACTAGCTTTTTCTCGCAATTTCACCCGCCCTAAATTCGGTTATCGATGTAGGATTTTAAAGGCAACTCCTCAATTATAGGAGAAAAAAAAACGATTTACCTACACATGAGGTTTTCAAGTAGCAGATGTTTAAAGTTGTAGGATATGAGAATAATAGAGTCGCATTCAATGCAGCGAATGTTAAAATCATTGTCGTAAATTCAATCTTTGCCGTTTAGGAGAAGTTACAGTGACACACCGACTGCAGCGCCACCTACTGGGTCCAATAGTGTTATCAAACCTTGCAGGGACCCACTCGAACGTACACAAAAAATATTATTAAAATCTTCCCTGCCTTTTAGGAGAAGATCAGTGACACACCGACTGCAGCGCGACCTGGCGGGTTCATTTGAAAATCAAAACCTTGCATGGACCCATTAGAACGTAGACAAAAAATATCATTTACAATCTTCCGTCCCGTTAAGGAGATGAGTGACACGCCGACTGCAGCGCCACCTACTGGGTCCAATTGTATTTTAAAACCATCCAGACGTTTAGGAGGAGTTAGGTGACAACACACGTACAGAAGAATTATACGTAAAATACACCGACTAACACTTTACGTTTTCATGTAGCCCATGTCCTTTCCCGGAACTCAGACTATCTCCACGCCAAATTTCATCTTAATAACCGTAAAGTACCGTGCAGAGGTAACAGGTAGACAGAGGTACTTTCGCATTTATAATATTAGTATGGATTTCTATGGATGATGCTCACAGCTTTTGTCTACCATCGAACCGCTCACCAGCGGCAGGGAATTTATACTCACACCTTAGGTCATTAATAGTCACGCACTAAACGGTTTCAGCAGAGGTACTTTCTCCCACAACCGCTTTGGTTGTGGAATGAGCTCCCTGCCGAGGTTTCCTCTAGGTCCTAGAATCTAGGAACTACAGTATAGGGTTTTTCAAAAAGTAATTGAATAAATTTTAAAGGGTTAAAAAAGCACGCGGTTAATGATCCTCTGTAACTACTTAACATCTAGCGGGCCGTAAGCTTTTTTACCACACCGATGTGAAAAAGTAATACACAAGTTAAAGCAATCTAATATCTAATAATTTAAAAACGAGTAACTTAATAACTTGTACTTACAATTTTTAAAACGTTGAAATGAAAATGTACAAAATCGTGGAGTTGAACCGTGCACGGGGCAAGTTATCCGATTTTTTGGGGATTAAACTAACACTAACATTTGTTAACGTAACAGGGAGACAGTGGTGGTCCTCTGGTGCATGTGGGTGCTGATGGTGTACCGCTCCTAATCGGTGTCACTTCCTTCGTAGCTGGTGGTGACTTTGGATGCCACTCTGGCTTACCAGCTGGTATGTTTACATGTTACATTACATGTTTACACTTTTAGTTTTTTTAAGCAACAAAGTGTGCTAAGAGAGCTATGCCGGGTGTTTCTTAGCGCGATAATAAGGAATGAGGAGTTCCGCCAAAGAACAATTGTTACCGACTTAGCTCAAGTATTAAGAAAACTACAGGTCTTCCTGCCAAGTGGACAGAAGACCTGGTTAGGGCTGCAGGAAGCCCAAGGAAGTGTGTGGCCGTTGTGGAGACATATGGGGGTGGCCTACATTCAGCAGTAGACGTCTTCTGACTGAGACGACGACGATAAAGTGGATTTAAACATATACATATATATTATTAATAATTACTAACTTGCGGCTGCTCCCGCGCTAAATAATGTTATACGTGTGTTTATGGCAACACCATGATTATAGTAAGAAAGTTTGCGATAAATAGCAAGCTATAGCTGCAGCTATAGTTCGTCCTTGTGGAATTCAATAATTGTAATTCTGCAACAACTACTGAATTTTCCGGAATAAGCCTTTGACCTTTTTGTCTCCTTTTTTGTATCGAATAGCTCAGTCAGGTGATCCGTTGCGACGCGAAGAAAGGACAAACCAATAAACAAACTTATTTTTGCATTTATAATGTTTGTATGAGTTATGTTATGCTAAGATTAGGGTAAACATATTTGTTTTATTTACAGGCTTCATTCGTACAGGACCTTTCCTGAGTTGGTTAGAAAGTGTTACTGGTATCGATTTTGAGAATCTAGATGAGAGCGAAGAACCCGAGCCTGAACCCGAACCCGAACCTGAACCCGAACCTGAACCTGAGCCAGAGCCAGAACCAGAACCTGATACAGAAGAAGACAGCAGCTCTGAAGAAGATAACGACCCAGAATTGTCAGAGCTACTGAAGAAACTTCAAGTCAACGTCAAAGTTAAAGTACAACTGAACAAGTTCGGAGTCAAGAAGAAGCACAAGCATGAAGTCAATCTACGCAAGCGTCATTAGAAAACCAACTTTATTAATACTATCATTTTAATGTTAAAACTAGGCATTGATCCTCAAAATAATTGAGATTGTACAGCTATAGAAAATATAAATAAATCACTAATCACTGTCTGTAGCTACATACTTTTTGTTTTTTCTAATAGGTATATTAATTCGTACAGGCTTCGATGTTCTACTATTAGCTGTACCACCAGCTAATCGAGGTAGATGATCGAGGCTATAGGGTAAAACAGCTGTCGTAGGTGTTTGAAAAGAAAATAGTCCGCCCCTATCAGAAATAGTATTTTTAGGGCGAAGTGATTAAGTTAAGGTTGTCATGTTAAAGATTCCGGGTTCGATTCCCAATAAGGGGCAACCGATATTATCACAATTTGTCTATTTCTAAAGTCTTCTCGGCTCCAGTTGGTGCCCGGTACGGCAGGCTTACTACCAAACTCGGTTGTGACACGGAATACCATCGATGAAACGTGAATAAAGTTACGGGTAGGTATACATTTGTAACATCTCTGATTACCAAGTGATGCTTAATATTTTGTTATTTCTATTTTTAAATAGTTATGTGGCAATAATTAGGACATAAAATAGAAATAACAATATTGGCATATCCCAGAAAAGTGCATTGGGTCCACTTCTCTTTTTATTTAATTTTAATGATTTTCCGCATTAAAAATTACTATTTGGTGATGCCATTGCAGAGGTGATTCCGGACGACAAAATATTATTGACAGTTGAGACATATGACTTAGTACAATAGATGGATGATAATGTAATTAATTATTTTCATAAGTGAATATCAATAGAATATCAATGTATTTAGAAATACAGGATCTCTGTAATAGCAGGATCAAAACCTATGTTTATATACAACAAGCAGATTACGTATAATTAGGTAAGTAGTCTTCAAGAATTCCATTCTACGGTGCTTTGTCTGACAAAATATGGTAGATTACGTTAACTGGGCTAACAGAAAAATTGTGTAATTACGGTGAAGGTAAGTAATTATACTTTGGTAGTAAACATCGTTAATCCAATCAAAAAAACACTGAAGTAGCGCAGTAGTAGTTCAGTGGACTGTCGATCGACTCCTTGAGGCCTTGGGTTTGATTCCGGGTAATTGGGTGTAATTTTAGGTGAGTGGCGGATATTTTTTGCAAAAATTGGGTTATTTTATAATACAACTAGCAGCCCGTCCCGCTTCGCACGGGTGGACATATATTTTTCGAACATTTTGGGATAAACGTAGAGAACCTTTATGCAGGACATTAAAGTTTTTTTTTAATTACTATTTATATTTCATCCATAAACCTATTTTTTTATTCTCATGTTTTTTTTTTAATTTTATACTTTATTTATGTTGTTTTTTAGTCTTATGTACTTAATTAGGTATTTTATTTTTATTACCCATTCCGAATAGCTGTCTGTCTAAGATGAGGAGGATTTTTTAAAGTGCCCCACAGCTGCCGGTGGGGTAATTTAGTGGATAGGCTAGGTCATCATGGGCTGTCTTACAGAAAAACTGCTGGCAGATTCTCCTGAACGACATTTTTCGTAGGGCACTTGGCAGTGTCAATGTGCCGTTCATTTTAGAACCAATTGGCCTGGCGCGTGACAATGGAAAGAGGCCCGATGGCTTAACTCTTATACCTTGGAAGATGGGACCCCCTTTGTTGTAGGATGCAACTTGCATTGACACCTTGGCCACGTCTCATCTTCCAACTACCTTAAGAAAGGCTGGTTCAGGAACTGACATTGAGTTGAAAATATGCAGCTCTCGGTAATGGCTAAATTTTTGATGCTTTTAGGGTGGAGACGATAGGATCTTGGGGACAGAGTGCCCATCGTTTTTATAAGAAAATAGCCAAGCGATTTTTTTTTATTTTTTTTCTACCACTAAGGTGGCAATCAAGCTTACGGTCCGCCTGATGTTAAGCGGTCACCATAGCCTATGGACGCTTGCAACACCAGGGGTATCACTTGCGCGTTGCCGACCCTTCAGAAATCTAATAACTTCTTTCTTGAAGAACTCCATACTGTAGTCTTTGCAGGAAACCTTGGCAGGGAGCTCATTCCACAACTTAAGCGTTCGCGGGAGGAAGTTTCTCTGAAACCGCACTGTACGCGACCATTTAGGTTCTAAAGTGTGAGAATGAATTCCCTGCCGATGCCGAGCGGTGCAATGGTAGGGCATCATCCGTGCCGTAGGCATCATTTCGAACAATTACTCAGAACACAACCCATTGTACAAGCGGTAGAACACACACAGAGAGGCAAAGTCTCTCCTCAGACTTAAGGGCTCGATACCGCAAGTGAGTTTGGAATCGTCGACAATTCTCACAGCCCGTCGTTGAACCGAGTCAAAAGGGCCAAGCTGATATCCGGGTGCACCTGCCCAGAGATGGCAGCACTACTCCATATGGGGCCGAAGTTGCGACTTGTAAAGTAACAACCTTTGCACCGACGTGAAGTACTACTTCGCTCTGTTGATTATACCAAGTTGTTTGGACGCCAGCTTCACCTTATCTTGTAAATGATCTCGGAACTGAAAATCGCCAAGGGCCAAGTCACCATCGGTCTTTCGCAGTGGTGGTAACGACGACTGGCAAAAGTTCCCTTTGGCAGCTTTGGCAAGCGACCAGAAAGCACGACTCCCAGAGGGATAGCTCGCAAGTCGCCCACCTATTTTGCCGATGAATTGGAATTTTGCCCTGGCAGTTGCTTTCTTACTGAGCCTCGAGGCAGCATTTGATTTGCGTTTTAACTCAGAAATAATCGGATCCTTATTATTACGAGCCGTGGTCCAAGCCTCATATGCAGTTTGCTTAAGAATTTTAGCTTTTCTGCAAGACCTATTAAACCACGGTCTTTTTTTGACGCCGGCAGCTACTCGCGGGTTAGGAATATAGCATTCCATACCAGCAAGGATTGTCTCAGTGACTGCGGTTGCGCAGAAGTCAGGATCTTCTGAGTTAAAGCAGATCTGCCTCCACGGGTACGATGCGTAAAATTCTCGCAATCCATCCCAGTCTGCCGACTTATAGTGCCACACACGACGCCAATTAGTTGGCCCAGATGGATCGGGTTGTGTGCATGACACTTGAGTCCGCACGAGACATTGGTCCTAAAGACGCATTCACTGAGACGGAATAACCGTCCGGACGTGTAGTCAGCAGAAGGTCCAGTAAGGAGCTTGTATGGTCCTACATATCTGGTATTCTCGTTGGAGAAAATACCAGCTAAGAGAATCCATGGGTCAGAGCAAATTCATGAGCAGATATCCCTGCATAGTTATTAGTTCGAGAACTGAGCCACTCACGATGGTGGGCGTTAAAGTCTCCCAAAATAACTAGTTCTGCTGTGGGATATTGCTCTAGAACTTTGTCAGTCGTCAAACTCAGGTGCGTGAAGAGTCGAGTTACGTCCGTGTCACCGCTATGAGACCTGTATAGGCACGCATAGATACGAGTGTGGCCGCCGTGATCTATGCGCACCCACAATATCGACAGGTCCCTATCTTCAAGGCTATGAAGTCGGCGACAGCAGATATTCTCCCGGACGAACATACATACACCGGCACGACTCAAAAAATTGTGCTCGAGTTTGTAGCCGGGATAATGAAGGTATGATGTGTCGGCCGGGCAGGATATCTGCGTCTCCGTTAGAAAGAGGATGGTCGGCTGCGCAGTCTCGAGATGGTGGTGGACTGCGTTAAGATTTGCGTGAATACCCCTGATGTTGCAAAAATCCTCATTATATGTGCATGGAGTAGTCGCTGTACAAACTCTTCTAAAAATCAGAAGGCTGGTTTATATTTTGACAACAAATAAGTGTTGCCATACCACGTCGCAAAGCTGTCAGTCTTCTGGCCACTTTATCTCCTGGCAGGAACATCCAGGGCCTTTTTTAATAAGCGTTATAGTTTAGTTATTTATTTTTATATTATTTATTATTTAGTTATAGGAGTTTATTATATTTCTCGGACCTTTATTAAGTAAGAAAAATCAGTTTTCGTAGCAGCCTTTTATTTTTTAAATACTTATTGTTTTTTTATTTCTCATCTGATGAAGTTGCAATTTTTCTGGTTTTGTGATTCTTGGAAATTCTAATTACTGTAAGGAAACTGTTTGTCAAAATGTAAACAAACAGTTTACTGTTTTCAAAATTTCTAACTTTTACTAAATTAGAAAAATTGTAATTTCATAAAAGTATTAAAAAAAAGCAGCCATTATTTGAATTTGCCGCCAAAGAGCAACATTTGAGTTGGCAACCAAGAGACGGCGCTGTACAAAATTGTCTCTATTTTTGTATGGAGTTGACACTCTTCTCCCCTAGAGTATAAGTGTTCTGTGTTATAGCATCGAATCAAGAAGCTTATGTATGGATGTATAAATAAGCTTCTTGCATCGAACGCTAGTTTTTGATCTCCCACCAACTTAGGTTCATTTACGGTTAGGTACCATTTCAATATTTTAAAAGTTCTGACAAAAAACCCTGACATTTCAAAAAAAAGTCCGGACATAGTCACAAATCAAATAAATTTATAAATCCTATTTTATGTTGAAAGTTCAAACTACAATTTAATTGTTTAAGTTAAGATGAGTCATAAGTGAGACTGATTAACTAGTCGAATTTTATTAAATTGTAAATGACTAATGACCGGACTAATGACAAGTGCGGACAGAGAGCCGAATATCATCAACTACATTTTGCGAGCGATTCGGAAAAGGCAATCAAAAGTCTCTTAATTTTTTATCGTTCTATCTAAAAGTTAGTTTTCTATCTGTATTAAGCCTTCGTTATATGCATCATAATCCTGACCTCGTTGTTGGGCTATATATATGGTGTCTAGACAAAAAACGTTTTAAAAGTGTCCCATAATTTTAAATGTTCCTTGGGGAAACATATTAATAAAATCACCACAAACAACTCTCTCAGCTTTAATGGACATTGGGAAATCGAAGCTTCTCTAGTAATTTCCCATTGGTTATCATTTTCCAACAAACCCCTATCTTGGCAAGCGGCTTGGTAAGTATCTTTAACAATTCCGTCATCGGTTTTTAAGTCCTGGGACGATGTTGGGCCACGTACATGATGAAGTAGTATCCTGAGATAAAAACACTCCGACTGGGCCTTCCCAGTACGCTGTAACTCTCTACCCAATGCCACATCTTTTTTTATACCGGGATGTCCAACTACGTCTTGGTCACGTTTCCTTCTACAAAATTTATTGTTAGTCCATGTTTAATAATGAGGGACTTCGAGAGTAATGTTTTAACAAATTCATGACTGTTGCACAGGTCAAAAAACGCCGTGAGTGTTGTCCATTCTCTAAGTGTACCGCTAAACGTACCATAGTAGGGTGTCTACAATAGAAGTTGAGCATTTCATTGTTGTGAGTGTAGCCAAGCCGCCTTGTGCAATATATGATAATTTTGAATTAGTAATGGAAGAAGTGCTGAATAAAATCAGCAATTCCAATAAACAAATCATTGTTTGTGAAGACTTTAATATAAATATTTTAGACAATAGCTCATAAAACACCAGATTGCTTGCCTTATTTCGGTCTTTTAATTTAAATAATTTGTTTTGTGAACCAACTAGAATGGCTGTTTCTATTGCCACTTGCATTGACAGTATATTAACTGACATAAAACCAATTCAAAAATAATTTGGAAAATCCAAAAGTGCACGCCTCATAGCGGTCATTCACATTTAAAAAAAATATATAGATATACAGTATACAGTGGTATATTAGTTTTTTATAAATTATAATTAAACGACAGTACTTAGAACGCTAATATTAACTAGGAATCAGCACAGTGTAATACTTTATATATTAAAAACAAAAGTATTCCGGTAAGATGAATTTTTCGACCAAGTTCTCTGCCACATACATGGTCACATAAACACAGACTCACGGACGTCCAAGAATGATTAGTTTTAATGTTATTATTTATTATATTAAACAAATTAATTGTTTATAAAATGTACCATATGTGCTAGACAGATTATTTAACTTCATATTAGTGCACTCATATTATCCTGTCACTCATATTATGTGTAAGTGTTATATTAAAAAAAAAAAGTCATTTAAGTTTCGAAAGACTGGGTTTTTTGACATGTCGAGAGTAGAGCACTACCTCACCGCTCCGCTTATGAGGCGTGCAATTAATTATAAGCAATCTAACTAAACGGATTGAATCATTTAAATCTAACTTATTGCATAAGCTTCCGGATTTATTTTATAATGACAACCCAAATAATATATACAATACACTATTTCAACAGAGTATAATAAAATATTTACTGCAAAAAAGAAACTTATTTCCAGTTGCCTTAGTTTTAGGAAATGGGGGTAATTACCGCAGGTATTTATAAAAGTAGGAGTAAACTATATGAATTATATAAAGAAAGAACATATAATAATAGCCAAATATTAAGGGAATATGTAAAAAAAAACTCAAAAACCTTTAAAAAGGCTGTCAAGTTGCAAAATCAATTCACCTCATACATAAAGTAAAAAATTCAACAAATAAAATAAAAACTACATGGAACATAATAAATAATGGTACTGGTAAAGCTAGGAGTTCTTGTCAGGACTTTGAGTTAATTGTAGATGAGACCAGTTTAAAAACAAATTCTGTTTTAGCAGTTGACTTTGAATTTTTTTTAGCAATATTCCATTCAAAACAGCTGAACATTTTAACTCAAGTCCAATTTTAGCAGAAAAATTAATAAAAACTATTGTTCCCGAATGTAAAGTTATTTTTGTATTTAAAAACATTAGCCCTACGGATATCACAAATACATTTAAAACATTAGAAATAAAAAACACCATAGACCTTTGGGAACTTTCTGTAAAAACTATAAACCCAATAATTCATGTTATAGCACAACCCTTAGCCATAATTTTTTTGTTGTGTGTTTCCTGATGAGATGAAACTTAGCAAAGTTATACCTCTTTTTAAATCAGTTAGATAAACACATCCTAATAATTTTCGGCCTATTTCAATACTACCTGTACTCAGTAAAGTTGTTGAAAAAATCATTCTTTGTCGTTGTTAAGCCGATTCCGTATTAATGACCTACTTAGTAGTAAACAGTTTGGCTTTATGAAAGGCCATTCTACAACCGATGCAGGAGTGGCACTATTAAAAGATATATTTTACGCTGGGGAGGATTCGCATGTTGCTCTTGTAGAGGTTTTGTGATTTATCTAAGGTATTTGACTGTGACAAACATGGAAATCTAATTAGGAAGCTACATCATTATGGTATAAGAGGCAAAGCTCTCGACTTTTTGCCCCCTACATGAGTAGCAGAGTACAGAAAATAGATGTCAACGGTGAAAGATCTCTGGGATCAGCAGTCACTAATGGTGTCTCAGGGCTCAATTTTAGGTCGTTTTCTATTTCTAATTTACATTAATGATATCCCATATCATGTAAAAAAACATGACATTATTTGTTAAGAGACGACAGATGATGAATGAAATAATGCCATTAAAAATAGTATTTAATAACTTTGACGCTTCAAAAGTGTTTGTAAAATCCTAATTTGAATAAAAATTTTGACTTCGACTTTGTCTGTCATGTATAGGAAACTCTAATAACCTCCACACTGCTTCAGATGTACTGATGTACCGGCCGTTCAAATAATTTCGTCCTGAGCACATCTGACACTGAATGTTGCTAGATCCGATGCTTTGTTGATGTATTATATTATGGCGTGTACGAAATGACAATATTCAACGTTTATGCAACGTTTATACATCAGTATAAAAGTATTCGCAGCAAAGTTACTGTTCTATACAATTCCTATTACTTCTGCAAAAGGTGAAAGATCATTTAGAAAATTAAAATAATAATAAAAATATTTATAAATCAAAAACTTATCTGCGTAAAAATAAAACTGAAAAGAGAAAAATAAGCCCAGTAATGATGAATTCCTATGCGGAACATAGCTACTTTTACAGTTGGGACCATTATTGGGAAGATAGTTTATTTTTACGCAGTTTTTTTTTATTTTTTAAATAATTTATTTTTATATGACACTTTTTAGTCAGATTTATACGACGGTTAATATCACAATCGTGTCAATTTATTGAAGGAGTAAATATTGTGGAGGTTATTAAGTAGCTTGCGGTGGTCTAAACGATTATTCATCATAAGTATGAAGACGCAAGTGGGAATGGTTGCTAACCAACTGTCTGTACTGTAAAATGGTCATTAATATTAAAAACTGATAAGAGAAACCTAAAGATGATTTTAAAATAACTATTTAATCATTTACAATATGGCGTTTGGTTATCGCTATATTGATTTTTTTCTTTCATATCTTTAGTGATACTCGCAAGATTAACGTAAGCACGAATCCATTGACGTAAGAATCATCAAAATCGGTCCATAGGTAACAAAGGCCACAAAGGAAGAAACAAACATACATACATAGGCTGATAAACATACATTACCCTTCCTTTGTATCGCGCAGTCGGGTAAAAAGATATTTAAAGAATAGTATGGCTTAACTCGACTCCGACATGTATCGCTATTAGGGATCAAAAACAAAGACGCGTCAAGCTTAGATGTAACCGAAGTCACGAAAAAGACGCAGACACATTTGTGAAAATCAAAGCAAGGAAAAGATTATGAACTAATTTTTATTTAGTTTTCTCCTTTTCCTCTGTATACACATCAGTACAGAAGGTAGCTCTGACTTTCATATAATAAGTAGACGAGATCCTTTAAAGGAATAAGTTTGCCTTTGTACATTACTTATCTGTAAATAAATTAATTTTTACCAAAACATTTAGGACAAATCTTATTCATTGCTCCGATTTGGATACTGTTCTGATGAGCATAATCAATTTGTGGATCGTAACTGCATGCCGACCTATTACAAGTTGTTACCGACTATTGTCGCTACAAGCGTTCGGCGCTGAATTCCCGTGTATGTACGCGTTCGCGAATTTCTGGCTCAATTTTCATTAAAGCGCTGCGACCGTTGGGCGCTCAATTGTCATTCGTATAGCTGTGATGATCTGGCATTTTGTTTTGCAAGACGAAGTGAACGTTCGGCGCTACATTCCGTTGCCCGTGCTTGCGAGTTTAGTGGCTTTTTGTTACCCATTTAAGGTACATTATGCTCCTAATGTTAATAATCCAACCAAAGAGCATGAGCCAAGATTTCAACAGTGTGCCTTACAGAATTTGTCTTTTTAACTTTGCTGGATTATGACAGCTCTATTTTTAGCAAGGCGCTGCGAGCGCTCGGCGCTCGACTGTCGTTCGTTTAGCTGCGATGATCGCATTTTGTTCTGCTAGAGGAAGTGAATGCTCTGCGCTACATTTCCTTACGCGTGTTCGTAAGTTTCTGGCATTATTTTCAGCAAGGCGCTGCGAACGTTCAGCGCTAGATTCTATGGCCCAGAATTATAACGAAACATATTCTATCCGACGAGACGATCGACAGACGATCTATATTTGCCAAATAACTTTAAACGAGCAATTCTTGTATATATGTATATATATTTATAATCTGATTCTCGGAAACGGCTCCAACGATTTTCATGACATTTAGTATGTAAGGGGTTTCGTGGGCTATGAATCGATCTAGCTGGGTTTCATTTTTGGAAAACCGATTTTTATCCGTGTCAGACAATGATAAACTGTAAAATATGACTCTTCCTGAGGTACTTATTCTCGGACTTATGCTAATTCGTTTTGGGAACTATGATTAGATAGTTGCAACCTTTTTTTCTTGGCATATTGTTTCAAAGTTTTTTTTTTCAAATCAGAGAAAAAACTAAATAAAAAATATAAAATAACTCAGGAAAGGTTTAAGTAGCTATTTCTTAAAAGAACTTTTGATATATACTTACTATTGAGAAAGTCTGAGAATACTATAAAAGTCAAACAGTAGTTTTTAACTGAAGCAAAAACGATCTATGAAAAAAGTTAAAATATTCTATGTAAGTTACTTCCGCTGCGTAGGAAGCTGATCGCGCGTATGAGTCTGCGGCAACCTATAGTCACAAATCACGGTGGCATTGCCGGTGGGCCGGCGCGTCGACGTTTATTTTTCTATTAGTAGGTATTTTTTTAGATTGTCATTTTTAAATTCGTAATATCTTTTGAATGGAATGTCCGATTTGAATAATTCAAAAAGAAATCTACATGTATTGAAACAGTCTTGAATACGAAATGATTAATTAGGATAAGAATTAATACAAAAATATGTCTATAATGGTCTGATTTTGGTCGGCATTTCTGTCAAATTTTAAAATGTAAAAAAGTAGTTCACTATAATCATCATAACTAGAATAGTTAAACATATGGTATCGCTTTTTTGACGTGACAACGTCTTATAAATTGGTTTGCCGGGTGACACTTCAAGAAACTGCGTTACGCTCCGCTCACGTTATGCGCTCACAATGAGAGCGAGTGAGAGGCACGCGGCATGGTTAGCCCGCCTAAGAGCGAGAGAGACAGACATAAAAAGTGAAAGGCACAAGTTGTCTTTACAGACTTTACAGACAGACTTTACAGGCAACCAGTTTTTTTTTTGTAGATATTTATTATTTGTTTATTTATTATATTGTAGAACATTTTTTTGTTCTATCATCAAAAGTTTCCGCAGCGCATGCGATGAAATACATTTTATTGCTAATTTTTTTACACCTTGGGTTAAATTATTGGAGTTTTAGTAGGGATCCCTAATTTTTTTCTAGTTGTAAATTTAGCCTATGTTATACAGAGCTAATGTAGCATTCGGTGAAAGAATTTTTGGAATCGGTCCTATGATTTTTGAGTTTATTTGTTACAAACATACAATAATACAAATATTTCTTCTTTATAATAATTGTAAAAACTACAAAAAGGACCTGGCAACACCACAAGGAAATTCCCCTATTTTTTAACAGCTGGCAATTCAGACTGAGATGTCACTTTTTTCGATCTGTTGAATTTCCACAAATAAATTTTAATTCTTTCTCAAGTTTACCATGAGTTGTTTATTAAATTTATTATTGCGTCATTATTGCTGAAATGAAATGGAGAAAACTGATAGAAAAGGTGGGTTATTCAAATCTGAGTTGTACATCAAATAAGCATTTATTATTTTATTGTAGGTTGTTTAGTTTCCTATTTGTCATTGAGCTATGGCTTGTGTGGGCGAAACTCGATATATTCGGTGAATTTTCTATTGTTTGAAATATTCTTGGATTTTTATAAATGTCATTAATATATAAGATAAATTTGCAAACTTAACATTTCAATAGGCACTATAAACTACCTTGTGTATATTAAAAATATGTATATACTTTTCAATCACTCTCTTTAGTAAGTCTATTTAATGCCTAATTTTCTATTTTCAGATAACCTGAGCTGTGCAGGATGCTTAAATGATATAGCAAATGATGATTATGTATCTGCTCTTAGTCAAGACTGGCATAAAGACTGTTTTAGGTATGTAAACAA
This sequence comes from Apoda limacodes, assembly GCA_946406115.1. Taxonomy (NCBI): domain Eukaryota; kingdom Metazoa; phylum Arthropoda; class Insecta; order Lepidoptera; family Limacodidae; genus Apoda; species Apoda limacodes. The sequence goes on from OX291559.1 coordinate 21,165,229, forward strand.
AGAGATCTTATGCACAGTAACTATAGTCAGTTTCACAGTACCTATATGCATGTTCTGTCTTAGTAACTGCTCAGCAGAATTGTGAGCAGTTGTTTCATTAGCTTTTGGTAACAAAATTAAGAGGTGGGTATTTTGAGCTAGTATTTGACAGCTGGCAAATGTGAAATTGAATCCTTTGAGAAAAATAATTAAAACCTTATTTGATAGGGAAGCTTATTTTAACATTATAAACTCTATATGATTGTTACAAACTACGAAATAAATTAAAATAAAATCCTCAATAGTATGCACAAACTGAAATACTAAAAATGGTGCAAAATTTGTTAAGCTTAAACAATTATATTGATGCTGGAATTATCAGCTGCCCTTAAAATTGCTAGTAAACTGAGGGAACACCACTCCTATTATATTACCTAACAAATGTCTTATTACAACACTGTCAGAATTAAAATTTTCAGTTGGTTGGGCATTGTATGTGAAACAAACTATAAAAGTAGTAACGGTAAAGTTCAGTATTGAACTGTGTGGAAAAGAGTGTTTCACAGTAAATTTTGTCACTGACAAGAGTAAAACTCAACCATATTGACGGCAGTATATTTACAGTACCACATATACTCTTACCTTCTAAAAATTATTTAATGGCTAGATTTAATTTTACAAGCTTAAGTTTAATTTGATCCACTTGCCAGTGTTTAACAATCGGATGACGATGCAATATAATGATGTCATAGAGCTGGTCTGATGATGGAGCCAGAAGGTGGCCATAGGACCTCTGTAAGGAAACAATCCTACTCCATTGAGTTTGGGCTTGTTTGATTTGTCTTGCCAAGTACTCTGGTCTTAAACAATAACCTGGGTCTAATGGAAGCTTGTTTGTAAAAATACATATATTTTCAATTAAAATTCCTTGTTTAGGAAAATCAAAGTTTATGTTTTTTTCTAAGAAAATGTTATATTTTCTAGTTTCATAATAAAATTTTATTTTAAAATTAAAAAAAAGAAAATAAGATATTGATGAAATTTGAAGATAGTTTCATATCTATGTTTATACCAGCATATGGGAATTTGGAACAAAGACCTATTACTGCAACAATTATAAATCATGTGTATAGCTTATTAGCCACCTTAGTGGTATAAAAAAATAATAGATAAGATAAAATTAAAAACTTTATTATGTAAATCAAAAGTGAAATTTCATTAGCCGATATAATGTACATTATGCTCTTAATGTCAATAATCCAACCAAGGAGAATAAGTCAAGATTTGTGCAGTGTGTCAAACAGAAATTATGTCTTTTTAACTGGGCTGGATTATGACATTAAACACATTGAAGCAGTGTACACAATGCACCTATAATTTCCATGATATTCTCTTACCTTGTATTTTTTGCAATTACCTGCAATAGGGACATAATAATATCCTTACATATTTGAGACCAAAACCTCAACTACTATTCTAACAAACATTAGTGTCTTCATGTGCAATACATTAAAAAACAACTTACACGCATTTTGGGCTCCTGAATTTTAAAACTTTTATATCTTGAGTATTGTGTGTAAGATTGTGAAATGAACACCCCACCTAGTTCCAAAGTGTATCTTGTCCTTCGGACCCAAAAATTAGTTTTTGACAAAAAACTTTTTCTATACTAAGGTCATTGGGAATGTAAGCCTTAGATTTTTCAGTCCACTTGTATCTTTTAGATATATGTTTAATCATAATGTACCTTAAATATCATCATAAAAGCTAAATTTACAAAAAAAAACATAATTTAGATTATAAGGTGGCTTTTGGAGCTAAAGGCTTTTTAAATAGATTTTTCTATTGGACGAAAGGGGCTAGGAACAAAAGTGTTAGTGCACAAAATGGTAGCTTACAACCATTAACTTTAGCATATTTAATTTTTTTTAAAGTGGACAAGATGCACTTTGGAACTGGGTGACTCTTTTATTTACTCTTATAAATACTTACAGGTGCTCGGTATGTGACTCATTATTATCCTCATGGTACTTTGAGAAGTCGGGCTTGCTCTTCTGCCAAAATGACTACTGGGCTCGTTATGGAGAGAGTTGTCAGCAATGTGCACAGGTAATTGAGAACTGTTTTTCATCTAGTATTTTCAATAAGATATTAGGAACTTGTAAAATCTAACATTGTATTTCATGAGATCAGGAATAAAAGCTAGTTAGGACCAACCCTAGCAATAAAGTTTTAATTAAAGATACTTGGTTGGTAAACCAATGAAAACCTAAATTTATACACAGCAATAGCTGTGGTTGGCTGATAACACATTTATAAGCTGGTCAATCATGTGTTGTAGTAGCGAAATAGCAATAATCAACTTGTTTGTAGACTCACTACAGGAAGATTTCCGCACAAAAAAAATTGTACACTGATTGGTCTATAGGATACATGATGGGTTAATCACCTCAGCTGGTTCACATTCCTGAAGTGGAATTTTTTGAGCTTTTTGTACATTTCCTTGACACAGTGCACCACTATTATTGCAGATGAGGTCAGCAAGTTAATAGTTGAGACTGAATGTCTAAAAAAATTACTAAAAAATTGGGAGGTTCTGTAATAGTATATAAGGAATGTTAACATCATCCCAATCACTAAAACATAGACTTTTGTCGACCAAACAGCCTTAGGTGTAAATATTGAGATTCCTCAATATAACACATTAAAAATCTATTTAAAACATTTCCAGGTGTCTTTTGGTTTTAGTTTTTATAATAATATTTATTTAGCTATTATTATATATACTTTAACTATTATAGCCTTGAACTTTAGCTAACATTTAAATTTGCATTAACTGACCACATAGATCAGAAGCAAGCTTATTAATACTCTTAAGTACCTGGAAGACTGAGCTTCGCTCCTTTTTTTAACAATGCCATCTATTTTTATGCTTTAGTGTTACTACTCTTACTTAATATACTATAAACTAAAATAAAAGTGTTACTACTCGCCAATAGATGTCAGGATGAGTCATATTTTTCTGTTTAATATTGCCTGAAAACACGGATAAAACGACGTTTTCTAAAAATTAAACCTAGCTTGATCAATTTATCGCTACCGAAACCCCCTGCATACTATATTCCATGAAAAACCTTGAAGCCGTTTCCGAGAATAAGATTGTATATATATATTTATACAAGAATTGCTTGTTTAAAGGTATAAGATTATACATTTGTAACTAATACAATCTGTAAAAATATTGTCTATGCATGCTGCCTGCGGTTATTCTGATCAGCCTTAGAAATCTATTTTGTGCAGTTGAATGATTTAAGAGTTTCCAATTTATTACATAAAAACTTTAGTGTGCCAAGGGTTAAGGCTAAAGCAACGTCAAAACTTTTTTCCTCAGTAAATAAAGAAAAATCTGTATCTGCCTTTTTGCGACATTTTCAATTATCACTTGCCTGCCTTGCATAAGCTTGTATAAGCCTATTAAGTACACTGAATGCATACTGGGTTAAATATAATAAAAAATGCTACAAATTAAATTCAATTCCTTGTTTACTAAAATTACAAAATAAAAACACAACCTATTATGGTTTGCTCAAACCACATAACAATTATGTAGACAGAAGTGAAGCTCGTATATATTTCGTACACACTCATGAGCAATATGGGTGGTGGTACACCATAAAATCTTATTGTCTAATTTGTACTTGTCTATTATATAAAATTATACATTTTAAACAAATATATTTTTTTAAGGTTAGCATGTCACGCCTCCTTATCATTTCTAATCTCTCATGGCGCGCACTCGGGCATCGTGTTTTAACTTCGCATCTCTTTTTCTAATCTATGACTATATTATGAATAGATTAGAAAGAGAGATGCGAAGTTAAAACACGATGCCCGAGTGCGCGCCATGAGAGATTAGAAATGATAAGGAGGCGTGACATGCAAACTTTAAAAAAATATATTTATTTAAAATGTATAATTTTATATAATAGACAAGTACAAATTAGACAATAAGATTTTATGCTGTTGATATAATGCGCATTTTGTTGTGTAAACCAGCTAATTTAAAAATACATAAATTGGTTTGACAGTTAAACAAATTTTGGCTCATCTCTATACTTGGATTATTGTCAAGTAAACATTCCAGAACATGTGGTTAATCAACCCTCAAATAAATTACAAAGTTGATGAATACATAAATGATAAAAATGCTTGGAAAAATAAGAATTTAATTGATTGGTATTTGCAAAGGGGTATTTGAAATATTTTTTAAATTTTTCAAATACCCCTATACAAATACCAATCAATTAAAATTGTTATGTTATTACTTAATGAAAGGTTATATTGTATTTTAATATGAAGTATAAACGATTAACTGCTAAGTTTCTTGTCGGTTCTTCTTGGTAGTAAATCATTCGAACCTTCCAATCTTCTCCTCTTATCAAAATATTTTCAAAAGCAACTATATATTAGTTTTAAGTTCAGAGTACGTGTATTCGCCGTGTGATGTTAAATGTAAACTTGTGGTCACTCAATATGAATCGGATTTATATTTTGTTCCTTTGTACTTACACATTGTAACTAATACAATCGAAGATTAATTGGAGTTGCTTGAGTGTGTCATGCTCTCTCCAAGTGTCTCTGCGGTGGTGGTGTGTGTGTGTTAGTGGCGGGTCGTTACGTTTCCTAAAACATGGTTGAACGAAGTGATGGCTGATTCATGTGTCAAACTCGTGAACTGGTGCCGCCTGTGGAGGCTGATCTGCTCTTGCAAACTTCTTTGTATTCCTAGTATTATTAAGTCTTACTTTTTTGTTGTGTTTATCTATACTGTAAGGCATTGATTAATTCTCAGTGATGAATACATAAACTGTCTTTTTTTTATATACTTGTTTTTTATGTTGTGCTTGTGCTTAATATTTCATTTGTAATGGAAAGTGTCCTTCTATGATAGGGAGAGAATTTTCCAATATTTTAATTGGACGCTGTACGAGAAAGGGAGAAAAGAAATGCCCTTGCTGTGTTTCTTGCCGGTTCTTCTCATTACAAGGTCTCCCGCCTTATAGACCTATGACCCGATTGCGCAGTGACATTCATAAGTGCTCAATTATTGTAGCCTAAATTGAATAAATAATATTGATTGATTGATTGTCAAACAAAATGCTTCTTTTAAATTCTTAATACAGCATTTTAGTAAGGCAAGCCAGGCTTTTGGGCTTGTGTGTGGAAATTATTCAACGGCACTCTTAAAGAGCTTATGGCCTACTAACATTCGTCTAGAGCTAGACAATATGCGAAGTTAAGCAACGTTGGGCGTGGTCAGTCATTGAATTGGTAACCGTCTAGTGGCACATTTTTATGAGTGCTCCGGCAGAGTGAACCGTCGGTCCTGTCTGTTGTCAAATGATAACCATCGCGTCGTTAGGCCAAATGAGAGGCTTTATGGATGACTTGAAAATTTTGACAGTTGAGTGGCTACTAGCTCGATCATGTCTGCTAATTCACACTAGTACAGCACAGTGGACTATGACCTAAATATCCCTTAGGAGAGGCTTATAGTGGCGACAAACAACGGCTTATGAAACAACTTATAAACATATATACATAAATAAATATAGGTAAAAAGATTCTATATACTTCTAAAAATAAAATTTAAACTAGTCCCTAATGTAGGCTAATCTTTGGTTAGAATAGATGATTAGGGCAATTAAATTTATTATGCATTCAAATCCGTATAGATCTTGATTTGGGAACAAGTTTTTTTAATAACACATTTGACACACAAATTAAATGTGAATGCAGGGAGTAAGTCAAGCATGCAAGTGTCATTTCATATGTATCTTGTATCTTTGTGCAACGAAACATTGGAAAGAAAAGGGGTAAGTGGTGCTTATCAGGATTAGGAAAACTTACTTGATTTTTTGAGAATGTACATATTTTTGTTTAGTCATCACAATTAATAATAAGACTTTCCAAAAACGGAGACCTCGGAAATTTACCACAATCACTTTTTGAGAAATACTCTCCCATGGTTATTAAAAGGGTAGCACTTACCACTATAGAACTCTGTCCCAGTAAAAATTAAGGAGTTGGTTACCATCGTAAAACGGCACGGAATGCGGCTTATATGTGTGCACACACTGTTTCCACGCATACTGCATCAATATCTAAGACAATGTGTAGCGAGTGAAGTATTTTATTTTGTATATGTAGTGTGTAATTAGCTTTAAATTACCCTTTTGCGTGCTATGTAAAAATCATTGTAAAATTCTATATTCATACATGCATGGAATGCCATACTCATTTACGTCAACAGTCTTTTAAATCTGATTTTTAAAAAGATGACAGATGGAAAATTATTCAAGGAGTCTTTTGGAGATTTTCTCGAAGAGAGATGTTAAAAACAAAATTTGCACTTTTTACCTAAAATGAATAGGAATTAATCTTTTTGGATTGCATCAAGTTCTTCGAGAAACAGGAACTAAGGAGATGTAAATTACAAGAGGAACTTACCGCACGAGCTTTAATAAGAGAAGGTTTGAATTTCTCGATAAAATATCTTAAGGTTGTGGGTTCTACCATAAACCCTTCCAACAGGTACCTAAGTGCATTTATTTGGATAGGTGATTATTGCTATATTGATTCTGCGGATTGGTTTTTTTCGCCATATTGATTTTTAATTTCTCAATCTGAAAAGAATGGTAATGGCATAGATTGCTGAAAATTGGTGAATATTACATCATATTACGATTAATTGATATTTTCGACAATACAGTCGACCCGAAGGGAAAATTACGATACCATCGTCTAGATAGGAAAAAGACGGCAAAACAGATAAATTCGGAAACTGAATTTAGTGCAATTTATTATGGAATTATAGACTTTCAAATTCTTTATTTGTGAAATAGTGATTGTATATAAAACTAAAAATAAATTGTATTAACGAACCTATCATTTCATTTATCTTCCCCTGGGGAATTGAGTCTTAACAAATGTGGAACTATAGCCAACCACTTAATTTCATTTTTAAATTATACACACACGGCCACAACTAAAAGTATGCCATGTCAACTCGGTGCATTTTATCCACAATTGTAATCTTTAATACAAAAAAAAATTTACAACATTCATGGCAAATTTATTAGATAAAGTAGATGCAGTACGGGATTTTGGGGTATAGGTACATAGACAGTAAGCCAAATTTTAACAATGACATAAGTTAAAATAGCTTATAAGCTTAGATGTCGGCGCTGGCAAAAGTCTCACTCATTTATAGCTGACTATTTTGTTTGGCATATCAAAGAGATTTAGGCCATCATGCTTACGTTTTTATGACTGTGACATAAACGTGATATTATTAACGTTAAACGTCTAATCTAGCTATTACGTTACGTAACGTTGGACACTAGGTCAGCACCAAGAGGCACTAAAATATGTTTAAAAGTGTGTTTATAAATAATGTTGCGATACTAGGTGATAACCGGTCCAGTAATGGCAGCGGGTGACCACCGCTTCCATCCGGAGTGCTTCGCGTGTGTGGCGTGCAGCGCCCACATTGAGGACACGGAGCCCTACGTGCTCGTCGAGAGGTCCAAGCTTTACTGGTACGTCTACTGCTTGCAAATTATATAATTTTTACAAATATTTTTGGTTTCTTAATAACTTTGTAAAAAATGTATGTAGTAATTAAGTTAGTAATTTAATTACTTATACCTATATAATTTTTACGCCTTTTGTTAGGTAAGATATTATGATTCTTTTATGTTTTGTAACATCATTTACAACTATTGAACATTTGTATTAATTTGGGCCTAATTTTAGTTATTTTACGATAGAAATCTCTTTAATGTCTAATATATTCAAAGTATGTTTTAGAATGATTGAAATAAATAATATATTCTTTTGTATAGCGGAGGGTGTTACAGCGACGGAACATTGTCGACGTCTGCAGCGCACGCATCGGCCGGGACGCACGCGATCCGCGCCGTGCACGTTCCGGCGCGAGCGTTCCGAGCGGCGTACAGCGACACGCGCGACTTGCGGGTTATACAGTGAGTGTCGTTGATATATTTATAGTAGAACGAACACTGCGGCGGAGCACGCGTCTGTCGGCTCAAATACCTTCAGGTGCTAGCAGGGACTTAACAAAGGTCTCTGCAAACTCTTAATGCCACAAATCCCACTCTTTAATAAGTTTATGTTTCTTTAATTATTATAAGACCTAAATTTTGACACACAGTTGCTAACTTTTTCACTTTGCACTTTGTTATGAAGAATGAACTTTTGGAGTTGCATTATGGAATATGCCCCAGATATCAGAATACGTGGTCCAAACAGATCTTCTTGACCTACGTCACTAACTAGCTGGCGCTGTGGGTAATCACCTAAATGCTAAACCGAGGGGCGTGGGTTCGATTCCCGCACAAGACTAAGATTTATATGATGAACATTTGTGTTTGTCTTGAGACTGATGTTTTTTATGTTTAATGTTTGTATTTACAAAATAAGTTTATTTGCTTAGTGTAATGTCCAAAAATTTTTATTATTAGCTGTTTTATTATCGTTCCGCTATTTTGTCGCAACCTTCTTTTAAAAATTATCCGAGAGTTCTTTTGTGTTCGTGGATATGAAGTTTCACGACGGGTCATTTAATTTAATAGTTTTTTTACTGGCAATTACTATATCTACGATCTATCTATCTGGATAAGTACTTCTAATACTGTGTAAGTACAATTTTAAGTTAAGAAAATATTGTTTATTGTACATAATAATTTTAAAAAGACATTACATAAAAAGAAAGGATGTATATAGGTAAGCTTATCTCTATTAAGAGGTTTTTTCCAGCAGACCTTTATAGGGGATGAGAGACAAGTCTATTCGAGGGCACACCGGCGTAAAAAATATATGTTTTAAATTTTAGTTAATATACAGATAATACAAAAATTATTTAATGTAAATTAAGAATATAAGAATATTATAATATGTAAATATTATAGCAACAATAAGAGTATCTATAATTTATGTATACACATACATAAATGTATATTTTAAATACATAAAATATTTAAATAAATATATATAACAAAAGCTGTTGTAGCGATGAACTAAGTATAGAGGATACATGAAATGAGAGATAAAAATAATAATAATAATTATGTTGTAGGCTTGGATAATTGTAAGAAATGTTTTTTTAAACAATCAGAAAGAGTTGGGCTTTCTCGTATATAAAATACTTCATAAGTATCAAAAAATATACATAAAAACGGGTTATCAAAATTTAATGTACATATATTGTTTTTTCTATATAAAAAATATGCGTGTTTAAGAGAAAATGATATACGGACAGTATATCATGTTCTCTTTATTAAAATTTTAGTTATAGCACGGCAAATGAAATAAATAGTTGGGAATAACAAAGTTTTCTGTACCGGCATTTTTTAAAAATAGTAACTGACAATGCAGTAAATATTAATGGCGCATGCAACAGAGGTCTAGTCTCTGCTAATATAATGGTGTAATGGTGTGGCGACAGGGGGCGGTGCGGCGACAAACTGTCGCGGGTTGCGCGGGCGCTGCTCCGGGCGGTCATCTCGCTCTGTATACAACTTACGTGCCACAGGTACGCCTGTGTCTGGCTTATACTTCATTTACACACTTAGGTAATGCAAAAAAGTAAAAGCTGTGAAAACATGCACTGCCGTTAGCACGTGCGATTTGCGATCCCACAAAAAAATTATGCAATATTATTTCGTTGTGTAGATTAACTTAGTTAAAAATAATTACTATTCAGATGAGCTTTATGGAAGCTTTTTGTATAGACAACTGTTTTGTAAGGGCTTAGCACGTGTTTGCTTTCGTATTCAAATAATTAACGTTAACTGATGTACGCTTAAAGAAACAATTTGTATTAAAAAGTTAGTTTTACTTACGTGTCAGATTCCGCTGAGTTTTATGCAAAATTGTTTGCTTTACATTATTTCAGGTATCTGTTCGAATGCAATACAGATAATTCATGCTAAGCCCTTAGTCGTAAGGTTGGCACCAATAAACCTGCACGAAGTTTGGCAGATTTATGACGAAGTTGTTTTACAATTAAATACATTTTTGTATTTAGTTTTTTTTTGTGTTTAGTTTTTGTTTAAAAATGTAGAAAGAGCCAAGCCAATATTGCTTGCGCCTAGCAGTATAATAATTAAAGCTACATTATAAACCAATCAAATCAACAAGATGTCATGTGAGTTCTATTGTACTATCCAATATCTAAAGATACATGGATTCCTGGTGTGTAAATGAGGTATTAATATTTTATAATGACTATGCGAGTTCAATGGTGTTTTGTGTTTTTTGCATTTTCAGTGTTACCGCTCAGTCGCATGTTTTTAAGTTTTATTTGTAACTCAGCTTGGCTTGTGTTATTTTCATTAAATAACATATATATTTTCGATGAATCAGGTGATGATCTGACAGTGTTAATTGTCTCTCAATACAAAATTCAGATTTTACCATACAAACGTCGTTGTATTATCGTTGCGTAGGCATTCAAGGGCGCGCGTTCGATCCCCGCACATAACAAACATTTTTGTGATGAACATTTGTGTTAGTCTTGATTCTGGATGTTTCCTATGTATAATATGTGTGTTTTTTTAAAAAAGGAGATAGGATTTTTTATTCGTTGTCTGATATCCTGAGTACAGGCTTTGCTAGGGACCAGATGGCGCTGTGTGCAATGTCTAAAAATATTTATTATTATCTAACTATAAAAATTATGCTACACAAAACGGGTTCTATTATAACAGCTATTTAAAAAAGTATATCATTAATAACTATGTGTATTTAATTCGATTGATTCGACAGACAGACTTTAGCTTGCTGTTTCTGCAAGCAATGTTGGTGACTTAAGTACGCCTATACTGCATTATTTAAATTTAATTGAAGCTAATGATGCATAGTTACTATAATATTAACTTAGAAATAATGTCTGTAAATAAAAAATATCAATTGAAACGATATTTCTGCAAAATATAATACAATTCAGTAGAGAAAAAAAGAATAAATTCGGGTTTAAAAGCGGATACAATTCTTGACTTTAATCTAGTAAATTCAGTTTGGTCGCTTGGAAACATGACCTGGTTTTTTCAATACTGACCTAAAAACCTAATAAACAAAACGTACAAGTAATAGATCCGGCTTGTGTCTCAGCAGTAACTGGTAGTGTTAAATATTTATGAGAATAAACTTATTCGCATTAAGTACTTTTATTTTAGTTTCCTTGTATTTAATACCAGGAAAAGTTTTTATAGATGAGCTTTGTGAAAGACCGTATAAACGTTTTTTTTAAGAAAATCTACTCACAAGTTTTTTATAATCACAATTTTCAGTTTTAAATAAATTTAAGAATCTACTAACAATGCTATGGAACGGTAAATTAATAAATAAGAAATAGATATGTCTAGACATATCTCACTGATTCTAAAGTAAACAAGGATTGCACTATAGTTACTAGATAATTGATACAAATGCTATATGAGTTTTTAAGTTTGTAAATTTATACATATTATTCATACATAGTATTTACTCAAACTCAAGGCAAGTTTATCACATAAATGTTTGTCATGTACGGGGATCGAACGTTGACTCCTTGGATCAGTAGCCAGCTTTATCTCAATTTTACTAAGCCACGAAAAAACAAACTATTCTTTTTTTAATTTGTTACAAATCCAAATTATAGTTCGTTCTTATGGTTTCACGACTGTTAGTGACACATTATGCTATTTGTTAGCTGTAAAACTTTATTTCTATTCGTTGTCGTACGCTCTATACATATCTAAATGAATATTAGTAAAATAATTTCTATACAAATACTTATATTTGCCATAAATGTATGCAATGGAGAAAGCGAGCATAGCGGATTCTTTCAGTCATATTTGCCAGAAGATGCAATACTTAATTTTCCACAACTGGTTGTCAAATACGGTCAATCTGTTAAAGGGAATACAGTGATTACCAAAGATTGTTTATATTGACGATATTTCATGTAATTTCTAACAAAATTGATCCAACAAGATTACCAGTGTTGCTACTTCATGGTAACTGCAACAGTGCTGACGACTTCATCATCAGAGGCAACAAGTCTTATGTCATAGCCTTGTCGAGAGCAGGGTATGATGTTTGGGCAGGCAACTACAGGGGAACCAGATATAGTGTTCATGTATCCCTAAATCGATATAAAGATAAATCATTTTGGGACTATAGTATCTAAGAACATGGGGTCTATGACACTCCAGCTATCATCGCTTTTGTTTAATGAATCTAGAAAATCGAAACTAAACTTTATTACGAACTCTCAAGGTTCAACGGATGTTTTAGTGCTGGGATCTTTGAAGCCGGAGTATAATGAGCAAATATACTTGTTATTAGCACTCGGTCCAATACCTTTTCTCCACAACATGAAGCATCTATTCATACATGGCAGATCTAGCTCCTTTTATGAACACCTTGTTCAAGGGACTTGGAAAAGAACATTTAATGCCCGAGTATTCGCCCAGTACGATTCTGCTTCAGTAGATATGCTGTAAAATAAATTTTAGTTACAACCTTTGTGCGAATCTGGTATTTTTAGTAGCGGGATATGATCAGGGACAATTGGAAAAGGAGTTCGTACCCGTGATATATGGACATGATCCTCAAGGGGCTTTTCGGAAATCATTCACGCACCTAGCTCAATTTAAAATTAGAAAGAAATTTGCTCTGTTTGATTATGGACCTGTGAGAAATCTTGTAAGATATCAATTTGCAGAACCACCAGAGTATGATTTAAATAAAGTTACAATAAAAGTGGCTTTACTTGTCGGCAAAAATGATTACTTAGCCACTTTAAAATATGTAGCGCTTCTGGGGAAGAAACTCCCCAATGTGGTGGAATTCTATGTAATGGAACCTAATAAATGGTGCCACGTGGACTGGATCTGGGGACGTAAGATGGATAAATTTTTGTTTCCGAATATATTTAGGTTGTTAAAAACATACGATTTACGTACAACGAAAAAGATTAATTTGATATAAATGTAAATAAAAGAATATTACTGGTTTTACCGAGACTAGTTTTGTTTATTAATAGACGTGTTAGTTCAACCTAAATGGTATTATGCACTTGATTATTATAAAACTCAGTACCTTTATTAAAAATTGTTATCTTGTGCGTTACCGAAAATAAACTATAATTTCCAATCTACGAAAAAAAAGAGAAAAGCTTAAAGACGTAGTTTCGATCTAAATATGGATATGAAAACGAACCTTGAGTAAGTGTTGCCAACCTCAGTTATTTACCTCATAAAGAGAACAATCGTTTTTTGAAACGGTGTTTGGATAATGCGTTTTAGGAATAACTAATATAACGTTTACTTTAACTAGTAGCTTAAGGTGACTAGTTATATTTTAATCGATATAGTAAAATTTATTTAATGACATTCTATTAGTCGACGTGAAAGTTAATTATCTGTTTCTGGAACTGCCACCTGTGACCATTATGGCTTTGACACAGTTGTTTTCGTAGTTAGAATAACTTCGAATCAGTGTCGTTAAACCACAACAATCAAATTTTAAAAAATTAAGAAAGAATTACCTATATAATACTAAGCTTTGCCAGCGGCTTCGCCTGCCCTAAATTGGGTTGTCGACGTGGAACTCCTTGATTAACTTATGAAGTTTGCTATAGCTGTAGCTACAGTTCGTTTAAGTTCGGTTATACTTATTCCCGCGAGAACTTTTATATTTTTCGGGATAAAAAGTAGCCTATGTCCTATTCAAGGACCTAACCAATATGTGTGCCAAGTTTCATCCCGATCCATCTAGTGGTTGAAGCGTGATTGAGCACCAAACATTTATCCATCCAGACATATTTTCACTTTTATACTATTAGTAGAAAATAGGATATGATAGGGATTCCAAAATAAAATATTATTTTATTTATTAAGCTACGTATTTGTGCAGTTTGCAGTAGAAATGCTCGGCCCATGGGGACCTAGCGCTCACAATTTTTTAAAAGGGGTTGCTCCCAAATTAGTAGCAGCTGCGGGTGACAAGAAAACTGTGTCTTTCTTCGCTCAGAGAATTAGCATCTCTATTCAGTGAGTAAATGCAGCCAGCATTCTTGCCACCCTGCCACGTGGGAAAACGTTATTTGAATATTAGGTTTTTTCATTTACTATTAATTATTAAGCGTATTCTGTTTTTTACAGAACCCTTGGTGCGCTAGCCAGGCTCGCACTTGGCTGGTTTTTTATTATTCAAAAGAATAAAACTAAACCCTTTATAAGATCAGTTGCGCGTTTGTTCGTGTACCGCACTTTTTAATTTCATCTATTATATTTTAAAATATAATGGAGAAAATTATTGTAAAGAAAGGCACACTAGCACTTTGTGTATCCTACAGGCGCCATAATTATAAAATTACCGGGATTACTAAAAATTTAGCTGTAATTCACACATATAGAGTTGCCAGGCGTCCGGATAAAGCTGGACACAGTTAGGCTTTTTGGTTGCGTGTTAGGTCAAATTAGACGGTATCCGGCCTGTCCGGCTTTTGTTAGGCTTTTTGAATGTGATCATTATTTTAAAATAAATATTTAAATATAACATAAATAGTAGAACAAATAAAGTTTAAGAAGATTTTATGGTAAATAAACGTTTTGTTTTCCATTGCAAACTGTAATAGTAGTAAGTCATTTAAATTCAGATTCAAATTCATTTATTTGCTGCAGTATTGGTACAAAATGGTCTTAATTTATCGTTATTTCCTTACTATACTCTATCTTTTCAAGGCAAGCAAATGTTATTTATAATAAACAAGCAAGAAATCGTAATAAAAACTAAATTAATTTACATTCACAGATTTATGTACTATTAACCAGAAATCTGAGTATCCACCTTAAAGACGACTTTGGCTTGCAGTGAGTGAGTGAGTTTTTTTAATGTTTTGGTCAACCAACCAATTAATTAATTTTATTAATATTAATAGGCAACTTCAACGCATTCCCTGCAAATGAAAAATGTCTAAGAGTGGATACCAAAGTTTCTGGCTGATATATAATAACTAATATCAACCAAAGCAGTTGCAGTATCTTTATCAATTCTGGGACTTATAAGTTGCAAATATTATTAAAATAAATATGTCTTGTAATTTATATATTTTTCATTTAAAAAATTCGTTGACACTGTAATAAGCTTTATTAACTAAAAACACATGTTATTGTCTAGGCTCAAAATAAATTTAGGTAACTAATTATATAATTTGGGTTCCATTCAAAATATGCTTTGCTCCATTAGTGTTGTACGACATAGAATTACACTGAGTACATTGTCGTTACACGTGTGGCAAATTTACCTTAATTGGTACGTACGAACACAGCAATTTCAAAAAAAATACGGACACGGTAATGTAAGTATGGAAAGACTTTGAAAATATAATTTATAGTTATCTCTAGTTTTTAAACAGACACTACACAGACAGCTCAAATACATTTCTTTTGAGCTCTAAAAACCTTCAATTTATTTGTTGAATTTCCCCAGAAAACCAGTCCATATCTTAGTGTCGACGTCACATAGACATTATACGCTGTTTAGACTGTTTTTTGGCTTGCTGACTTATTTAACATATAGTTCGTATGAAGAATTGACTTTATTGAATTGATTTAATTTTGTACGCACTTATTCAATATGTGCCTTCCAAGACAATTTAAAGGGTCCTAAAAATTTAAGTAAGTGTAAGTAATAAATGCTTATACAAGAACAATATGGTAAAAAAATGTTTTGTTTTAATTTGTTTTTCATTACAAATTGCAATATTAGTTACATTATTAAGATTATTAAAATTGCAATTATTAAAATTAATATTGTAATGAATATTGAATGATTAATAATATAGAAGACTGATTCGCTCAATTTTAATGTTGTTCCATTAAAATTTAAGATTTTATGGTTAATAAAAGAAATTTGTTTTACTTTGAAAAAAAAATTTCGTGTTACACTAGGACTAAAAAATTAATGATGTCCGGCCTCTTTACCCAAATGTCCCGCTGGTGACTGGTGACTGGTCTGTCCGGCTTTTCGGTTTTAAGACCTGGCAACCCTACACACATCACTACAAATTGTGATAATTGGTTTTCTAGATATTCACTGAAATATGTCAGAAACAAACTTAAAAAACAGTTCATTAAAATAACTAAAACGTATGTTCCAAAGCGCAACGTTAAAGTTGAAAAAGTGGTTTTGAAACGCCGCCCAGCTCAGGGTAATTATTCAACTGTCAAGTTAAATTATTTACAGTCATAGTTTCTTTTCTGTCTGTGTAAAAAATAACTGTCAAACGCTTGTTCAGTAACGGTAGAAATCTAATCAATTTGCTGGGCGATAACCGCACGGTAGAGAGTAAAAGTGAATTGGAACGTATCCTTAGTGAATAGTGACAGGGTAGTACATTTTGTATTAAGGGTGGTAAGGAGAAAATTACTAAAGAGAGGCTATCTAAAAGCGTAAGGCCTAAGGGCCGTCTTTACACGGAGGTTCAAGGGGTGCGGGTGCACTTGAAGGGGAATGGTAGAAGCCATTTCTCAGGCCTAATCACTATAATTTTCAGGCCAAATCACTATAATTAGGTGTAAGTTCGTTTGATTTTAAAACAGGGAAAGGTCACCAGCGCCACCAGCGCCTGAATGCCGGTCACTGACCGATGTTTATAAAAGCCCTATAAAAATTAAATTATCATGGATGAATCTTTAAGTTTGATTTTATTTAATAATGTGAAACATAATATAAATATGAAATCAATTTGTTATTTTTAAATAATTAATTCGTTAGTTCATTGCAACAAGAGCGGGAGGCCGAAGGTTTTAATGACTCGAGTTTGAAATTTCCGTGCTGCCCATGTTACACACAATGGTTTTCATCACATTTGCAAGTAAATAAAAAAAAAATATAATATGAATAAATAAATAAACTTACTCGAAATGGCGAAAATAATAATGATATCTCTAGATAATTTATGAATCAAAAAGTTTTGGTTGAAATTAAAACATACCTACAAACTTAAACATATTTACAAAACTTATTTATACTAACAGTACCTACAGCTATTATACATATTTGAAAGATAGAAACTCGCTTAACCTGCACATAATAACGGTGTTTCGAGTAAGTAAGTGTGATGAAAAATATCTTATGATGTACTGCCCTCTGCTTGCAATTCAAACCTTCACCTGAACTGTTTTTCTTTTTCCGAATAAATCAGCATGTTAGTTTTATTCGTCCAAATTACACCCTATCATTGTGATATAAAAAGTTTTTTTTGATTCTCTAGCATGAATTTCTATTTCAAGAACAAAAACTACTATTTAAACAACAACACACGTAAATATTCGGTTTGCATGATATCAAAATCCTTCTAAACGCCTAACCTATGCTTGCGTAGTGTCTAGAATAAACATAACTGACTAAAACCTAAACTAAAAAATATACAACCTGCGTTTTTTCTTTTACTGTAATGTTATTTTAAAAACCCGTCCTAATATGCTTTAACGTTTTTTTATGTACAACTTCACGGTTTTAATCCCCCGGCGGGATACCAGTGGCTAAATACATACCGATGTTAAAGTATTTTGAACACTATATAAAATTAAAAAGAGTATTACTAGAACAATTTGCAAAAAACAGGAGAAATGAGTGTGTTGAAGCGGTGGGCTGATCCCCCGATACTGTAAGATGATATACCTACTTACCGGGCGAGTGCGCTCTAAGAACTTTGCCTATGTCATATTGTTAGGGACAGGAAATTTCTCAAATTATATCATAGTTACGATTTTTACATTAGTAACACCTTTGCCGATTTATAATTATAATTCATTGTCCCAACAGTTAATAAATTTATATGTACATAAATAATATGTAGGTCATCATTCATTAAAGTGTCGAAAACAACATTCATTATAATCGTACGATAGGCATGTGTCCACTGATTTTAACTAAATTATGCAGTAAATAATAGGAAACAGATACGTATAAAAATGTTAATGAATCATAGTGACGTCGTCAACAAACGACTACGGCCCGATATTAATAACTCATATCTTTGTTAATGCATTTACCACATTAAAGTAAAGATCTTTCCACGTTGGTGAGTATTTATTAGGACGTCTGAAATTGTTGAATAAAGTGAAATAATTTTATCGATTTTAAAAGCATAACAAAACTGAATTCTGAGGAATTATTCAAAATCCATCCATCCACGGAATCCCACGGCTCTTTTTCCATAATCGTACAGCTCGCCATCGGCAGGGAATTCATCCTCACACTTTAGAACCTAAATGGCGAACGCTTATGTCATGGAAGGATCAGGGAGCCAATGTTTTCTGTAGGGACTACAATATGAAGTTCTTCAAGAAAGAAATGATTCGTTTTAAAAGGTCAGGCAATTCGCAAGAAATGCCCTCAGTGTTGCAAGTGTCCATACTGATGTACAGCGGTGTCCGCTTTTCATCAGACGAACGCAAGCTTGTTTGCCACTATATAAAAAAAGAATAATATATATAAAATAAGTGATAAAATTAAAGCTCGTGGACGAAATAATATACCCCTTTTACGATTACTTGTCGAACTAGAAGAATGTCCAAGTTTGGCAAGAGATCTCCCCTACTAATGGAATCGGTAGATACAAGTACCTATATAAAATAATTTCGTAGTGTTTGCTGGAAAAACAAAGGTTAAGTTCTTTACTTCATGTAATAAAAGATAGTTATTGCAGGTATCTGAATTAGACATTGGATGCTTTATCCATTCCATTACCTTAATTCCAAGAACACCGCTATATGAGTAAGTCTGGAATTCGACGTGTTCCGCCCGGGTTACACAATGGACACTTAAATGTTTGTGTACTAAGTAAATGTGTACACGTCTTACGTCATCTGACGTGTTGATAACTCAATATACTAGGTTTAGTTTGTAATGAGACATATGTGACACAACGCATGGCCTGACAATACACAGTCCTCGCAAAATTTGTTGTAATTTCAGTGTTGTGTGCTTTTTGTAGTTAAGTAGTTGCATGGTTTTTTGTGTGTGTTTCGGTGTGACATATCGTGAAGTGATCGACATACTGTTTTTAGTGATTACTGGTGTCCTGCTTATTATATTTGTTGTATGACGCATGGTAAGGTTTGTAATCGCACTAATACTAAGCAACTTCTAATATTCTATATGCATAATAAAAAAAATGGTCAAGTGCGAGTCCGACTCGTGCACCGTGGGTTCCATGCCACCTTTTAAGTAATTAACGAACACAAACAAGAACAAATGTGCTGCTAAGCGGTCACCCATCCAATTACTGACCTTTATGTTCCCAACTTTATGAACAAATGTGTTTGACTTTTTAAATTTTTTTTTGAACTTTTTATAATTTGCTGTGAAATCTACCGTAATAATATCTACTCTTACATATCCTATTTCAGCCATCTGTATGTAACAATACAAAAGAGAGAACTTTAAACGTCGGACAGACAGACAAACATCGTAATGTATGTATGTTTATGTATCTGTATGTATGTTCATGTATTTATATATACAAAATTATTACTGTTTTGTATTTTCTTGTTTATCTTTTAAACATTTCTCTTGCTGCAACACCTACTTACTTCTATCACAATTTCATGTAAACCAAGGTTGCCTGTATGAGATAGATTTATAGCGATATGGCTGCCTAGTTGTACTCTAAATATTTAAGATTTTGCTGTTGTTTTGTTTTTAAATTCTTTGGTGTGCAATAAGGTATATTCTTTTCTATTTGGGTTCCATTTTTTTTTTGCTGCAACTTGCCACTAGATGGCACTGCAGCCATATATAAAACATCGGAAAGGGGCAGAACATGGTTTGTCGGACCAACTACTGTAGGAATTTTTTTAACGTGTGCATGTATCACACGAAAACTACTTGACGATTTTTGATGCAACTTTGCATAGTGATAGCTTATTTTTTATTCTTTGTCAACATTTAGGCTACTTGTCTTCTCCTAAAATGAGTCCGTTCTCAAGAAAAATGAGTCGACGGTGTATAAAAGAATTGCTGCGAGTGGATGAAGCAAAATTTGTATGTTAATATAGTAGCAACGCCTTAGGACTTGATATATAATTGATAGTTTAAATTGACATATTGTTACAGATAGTTATAGATATAAAATTACTCAAACTTACTTACTGTGGGTACGGAACCCACAGTGCGAGAGACCGACGCGCACTTCTGCGGTTTTTGGTTTAGCATTGACGGCAGAAATCTGTTTTTAAATTGCAAATAAATAGAATTCGGGTTAAGTCACCTTTATTATACAATACTTGGGTAGTGGAATAAGCATCTTGTTTAAGGGGTTTTTAACTAGAGACTGCAGCATGGGCTTCTTAAAGGGTGTAAATTTGATCAGATTGTTAAAGGGTCGGCACTTTAATCTGTTTCGTTAAAGATAGAGCACTTTAAATGTCGGTCGAATAGACAGACAGACAGCGAGACAGGCTTAATCACTGTGTGACAAATTTTTTTTTTTGTGCTCTAACATTTAATGAAACGGCTATTTTTTATCAAAATAAACCTGCTGAACAGAAAAACTTAAATAGATTTTTTGTAACACGTATCATTTTAAAGTTATGATAAATTGATGTACTATAAATAAATAAAGACAGTATCAAAATTGTATATCATATTTTTTATTTAAATTATTAATTTTACACAAAAAAATGTTATATATATTGACAAGTGACAACGAATCAAAATAGCTGAGGTTAAAGTGGTCAATATAAAAAATGAGCCAAATATTCCAAAAGAAAATGATGAAATATTAACTTTGCCTCTTGTGAAGAGTAGAATCCTCTTTCATTACAAACAAATGATTTAAACACTTGCGGTGGTTACTTTTCTTCATGACTTTCGAAAAAAATGTTATGATTACCCAAATGTTAGAATTATCTTAAGACCACTAAAACTTTTAATTTATAGTCGTACAGACTTCAGTATTAAAAGAAATCTGCAATTAACAACGTTTGATCTTTTGTTTTTTACGAGGGTACACGTAAATAGTATTGACACTATAACTTAGAAACGTGACGTGTTAGACAACCATATCAATTGACAATGTTTTCAACAATGGAATAAGGAATTCAAATCACGTAATCTTATTTATGTTAGAAAAATCGTGTCACACAGTGATAATCAGGCTCCGTTGGTACCTTAAACACGTTTAATAATTTTCATATTAAATAAATGTTTAAAAGTTGGTATGATAAGTACTTAAAATCTCCTTCATTCACTATAGCAAAGTAGAATGAGATTTGTTCAATACATGTTATAGTTTTAGCAATGTAAAAGCGTTCCTTCGGTAGTCCTACATCCATCCCATTACCTAATACAGCTCAGGAAATTATACAAAAATCTCCTAAAACTAAACCAATTTCGATGATAAAAAACATTGTTTACAGGATCGATTCTTCGTGTGGGGTTTTGGCTCTGCACATCGGTGATCGTATTTTGGAGATTAACGGAGCCCCGGTGCGCAGCCGTCAGCTCGAAGACATTGACAAGGTGCTCCCAGGGCCGGACACTGTGATACAGGTAGGAATAACCGAGAAAAAACTATCTGTAACCATTTTTTCTTTCACGTAAAATGGTTAATGTAACAATACATTATATTGAGTTTTTGCTTTTCATGCAGAGATACGGAATTTCTGATAGAGAAAAACTTCGCAGTTCTGCATACCATTTGCTATCTTAGCTGATAGATGACACTGCTGACGTAGGCCTTCTCTAAATGTCTCCACAACTGCCGATCTTGATCCGCCTGCATCATTCAGTTATAAAAAGGGCTCTCCCTTTTCTTAAAATTATAATTTGATGAAAATGAAGAGTATTAATTTCTATTATTGTGTATTTTTACAGCTAACTATAGAGCACAACCCAGAGACTGTAAACAACGATAAACAAAAAAACATTCCAATGTGCAACCCACAGACTGATATTGATAGAGAAAATGACCATAGACATACTACATTCCCAACACAAGACAATAATGGATCAAAGACTATACCCGACATGCATTCCAATGTCAATGTAACTGACCAAAGACAAGAGAAGAGTGAGATAGAAATAGAAGAAGGATTGGGAAGGAAAGAGAGGTTGTTTAAGAGGAAAGTGGATGGTAGTGGAAAACCGCGGGTGATAAAACGGAGGCAGACACCTTCGTCACCACTTTTGGGGGATAAAGAAAGGAGTAGCAGCATGTCGAAATTGCTGGATGTGTAAGTAAAATTTTGCCATTTAAGAAAAGTCAAGACAATTTTATCCAAGTAGGTCTCTTTAACAAAAACTTAATATTGTTTGCACAATGCTGATTTCTACCAAGAAGAGTCGGCAACACACTCGATAGTTATTCTTTAAAAAGAAACATATATCAGCCAGTAATAAATACAATTAAGGAACATATATCAGCTAACCAGCACCGCCACTAGATATTAGATAATAATTATGTGATGAAATTTTGTCTTTGTCTTGAGTGCAGTAAATTAAGTTTACATGATGCGCTTGAACTTTGAGCCTCATAAGTGTTTCAAACATAGTTCATATCTGTTTTTTACAAATTTGAATCATGTAGATGTACATTTAGTGTAGAAATTCGCCAATTAGTCAATCCCAGTTCCGAGTCAAAATGTAAACCAATCGTTGAACGCGAACAACGCACCATGAATACGCAGTTGACCTTGAGACCACCAAGCACCGTGGTTCGAACAGTACATAGGCGTGCATGGTGCAGAAGGCTTTATCGTGCTTAGTATATATCTAGTGGCCTATCTGCACCTGCATTTATTGTTGTGGTATTGTATAATGTTTCAGTGTAGACGGTGGTTGCTCTGAGTCGAGTGGCGTGCTGTGCGACCTGAGCCGGGCGCGATCGTTCCGCGTGCCCGACCCCGGGGCGCCGCAGAAGATCTTCAGAGCGTCAGATTTACTTCAGGTGAATAATGTATACTTCTTCAGGTTTCTACCATATGTTCTCCCAAACGCTGGGAGCTAATCCTCACACCTTAGAACCTAAATGACTGAGAATTACTAAGTTGTCACTGACTACTCTGTTGTTAACGCAATTAGGAACAGCTCCGTATAAATACGCAGTTCGTTTACATACATAGTAATAGAGTACACAACGCGTCGACGCGGTATAACCACTTCTAAAGTTGTTCTGTACCCCTATAAGAAATAAATAGAGTCAAAAACGTTTATATAGCTACCGCTGAGTGACAAAGGCCTGCTAAAATGGTAACGCATAGTGTGGTTTCAGAGGAACTGCCTCTTGCGAACGCTTAGGTTATTGTGAAATGAGTTCTCTGTTGATTTTTTTTTCTAGGAAGGTACTACATTATTCGGTTGTTCAAAAAGGGAGTATTAACACGCGAGTTATGGTCTGTGTGTCCGTAGGCTACGGTAACTGTTTTATATCAGACGGGCCGTATGTCGTTTTGATAACTATTTACTGTTACGTATGAATATAAAATACATAACTAGCATGTTTTACTTTTTTCTTTAATGTCTCTAAATATTTAAAATAGTTATGTTAATGTTCTTAAGGATTTTGAGAGGGTTGATTGAAAGAACTGATCAAATCGAATTCAAATAAACTCACAAAAGGTTATATCAAATCTTGATATCGGTTTTCAGCCAACGAACGAATAAAAGCATTGATTTGGACCTTAGCAAGTGAAAATCCGTAGAAGTAATTTTTTATATTTTTAAATAAATAACATTGTAATTAATATAGGCCTAAGCTAACATCAAAATATGATTTGATGAATTACTGCTTAATAAGTTAACAAGAATGATAAGGTTATTGTTATGTGTTATTTATAGGGCGAGCTGCTGGGCTCGGGCTTCTTCGGGCAAGTGTACAAAGTGACGCATCGCGACACCAACGAGGTGATGGTACTCAAACAACTCTACCGACTTGACGAAGAAGCACAGAACAATTTCCTCAAGGAGGTAACTATCAATTGTGTTCCTTCAATAAGGACTCATGTCTTCTTACATGGTGTACCTCCCTGTTTTAAGGTCATTCGGCGAAGGACCTTTATCTGGAAGGAACGTGATTGACTTTCGGCGTCATTTGGTCGACACTTTTACTTTCGAAATAAATTTAATTCTAAACATAAAAAACGTTAGATAACTATTTTTAGTTTATTATTAATTCGTCAAAAAAGATAACTATAATATGGAGATTTTTGCCGGCCTGTGTCGATGAAAATTGGCATTTGGTAAAAGCAAATTGTAGTTTCTGACAATTCCAGTATAGACAATATCGTATTTGTGCTCCAGGTGGCAGTGCTCCGTTCCCTGCAGCATCCGAATGTGCTCCGGTTTGTGGGTGTGCTCTACAAGGACAAGCGGCTCCACCTTGTCACGGAGTACGTCGCGGGTGGGACGCTGCATCAGCTGTTACAGGTTCAAACCACATAGTCAAGCTTATACCCTGAATTAGTTGCTTTGATAAAGTTATGAAAAGTACAATGAGTAATGCGCTGTTCTTTCAAATATCAAAGAAGCTAATAGCAAACACTTTCTTGAAGCCACCTTAGTACAGATACATACAGATACACTCTGTCAAAAACAGTGTTGCGTCGATGAGCTCAACACCAGTTTTTTTTTTTTTTTTTTTAAATACCACTTAGGTGGCAAACAAGCTTACGGTCCGCCTGATCGGCTGTACCGTCCGATGGTAAACTGTTACCGTAGCCTATGGACGCTTGCAACACCAGGGGTATCACTCGCGCGTTGCCGACCCTTTAGAAATCTAATAACTTCTTTCTTGAAAAACCCCATACCAGTCACGCAGGGCTAAGGTATTTAATGGAAAAAGATTTCCCCTGCATAATGATGTTGATCCAGCCTTTGATCATCTCCTTCGAAGAATAAAGTCAGTGACGTTGTACATTTATATATTTGTATTTCAGGATAGCGCGGTGGAACTAAGCTGGGAGGAACGTGCGCGGCTGGCGCGGGACGTAGCGGCCGGCGTAGGGTACCTGCACCGGATGAATGTGATCCATAGGGACCTCAACTCGCACAACTGCCTCGTCAGAGAGGTAACTCACACTCAACATTATATTATGTATATGCATACATACTATAAGTTAAAACGACCGTAGACTTCGAGTTCTGTAATCTGTCCTATGGACTGCGCAATAGCCTCACAAAATTGACCATCCTTTGAAAAGAGACATAAACCTGTGGTCTCTTTCTATCACCATCCGCCATTTGCTTTGTTTATGTTTATCAGAGCAAGTTAGACAGAGGCAAGTGACCTTCGCTTCACACTTTTGCGATCATATTTTGATGAAACTAATTTATAGATTATACTAAAATAACAATTAACGCGATAGAGAATGTTTTCTATATTTATCTATCCAGCGGTCTATCTAAAAAAATTAAGGCAAGTAGCATATTGTAATAAAATAATGCCTTTGCATTACTAAAAAAGAGAGATAAGATTAATACAGTAATGAATGTACAAAAAAGCGTTAAGTAATTTCCTATTGTTAAAATGTATTTTTTCGATAATTATCTTATAGTATATGTACTGTAAGTTTTTAGTAATTAGTGTTATTAAAATCCGACAACTTTGTCAATTTTGTATATTTGTATTATATTGTTGTAGGATAAGACGGTGATTGTGGCTGACTTCGGTCTGGCGCGCATCGTCCAGCGCACGGCGAGCAGCACCCTCGAGAGACAACGGTCGCACTCCACACTTCGCAGGAAGAGATATACGGTAAGTTGATAACACAATTTAAAAAAAATTCGGCCAAGTGCGAGTGAGTCTGACTATAAAAACGTCAAAAGAATCACGTTTGTTGTATGGGCCCTCCTTAAATTTTTTTTTTATTTTAATTAAATTATTTATTATTAAAGTGACTATATAATTAAATATTCTGTGAATATTTTAAGCATCTTCCTGTTGCCGTTAACAACATCAAGCAAAAACGAGCAAAAAAATCACGTTTATGGTATGACAGCGCCCTTAAATATTTATTTTATTCTGTTTTTTTAGTATTTGTTGCTATAGCGGCAATAGAAATACATTTCAACTGTCTAACTATCACGGTTCATGAGATACAGCCTGGACGGACGGTGAATTCTTAGTAATAGGCATGGAGAATAAAAGGGGAGCGGAGATGGCTCAACGTAGCATTCCATATAAAAACAGCGTCGCCAAAAAGAGGGGCGCGAGGGATGAAGGGACCGCCTTTAAATCTCAAATACCATGTGGCGGTCTTAGGGGCCGTCCATATATTACGTCATTCTAAATTAGGGGGTGGGGGTTGGTCTGCGGATGACGGTAAATGATAGATGGGAGGGGGGTGTTTCGAAATTGACGTCATTCTTATTTATTTATAGTTTATTTTTCACGTACAAAAAGATTATTTCTAAAAAGAAATTTCTTCCAGCACACCTAGTAAAATACTAGCTGCCCGCCCCGGCTTCGCCCGTGGTACTTACATGTATTATACATATAAACCTTCTTTAAGAATCAGTCTAACTATTTAAAAAAAACCGCATCAAAATCCGTTGCGTAGTTTTAAAGATCTAAGCATACATAGGGACAGACAGCGAAAGCGACTTTGTTTTATACTATGTATTGATAATAAACACAATCCTTAAATAATAACTACAACATTACATAATTAATAAAAGTACATATTAATACTATACTCATATAATACCCTATTTTTCTCAAATCTGCAATGTTTTATTTTGTCAAACTAGTAATGACGTCAATTTTGGGAGAAGGGGGGGGGGGGTCATTAAGAAATGACGATAGGATGATTATAGGGGGGGGGTCTAAAATCTGAAAAAATCGATGACGTAATTTATGGACGTCCCCTTAGAAATTAATTTAACTACTGCCTACAAGAGGCGCTCTAATCGCCGTTTAGAAATTTGGTTCAGGGGTAGCCAACTTGTGGCTGCGATCTACTTTGAAATTTTTTGACTTATAAGATCGAATTGAGCGATTTTATTTTAGCTGTTTCTGAACTGAATGGATGTTCACTGAACCTCACATAGCTCGAGTGAACGATTGTTTATTTTCGTATCACGCACGCGCGGAGCTCCCTGCCGAGGTTTTTTTCAGGGACTACAGAACGGGGTTTTTCAAGAAGGAAGTTAAAATATTTTTAAACAAAAAAAAAAAAACTAGCAAAACAAGCATCCATAAGCTACGGTATAACCGCTTAACATCAGGTGGGCCGTAAGCTTGTTTGCCAACTTGTATTAAAAAATATGATTAGGGTAATTCCCGTGACCCGAATTTGGGTAGCGACCCGAGGTTTAGAATCCCTGCTTTATATATCAATTCGTTTTGCTACCAGTCAACAGATGGCGCATAAGTAATCAAAAATTATGTTCCTTCGCATTTATCAATCACTCTATTGTAGTTAGTTGAATTCAACGTAATATATTGCATTTAATAATTATGTGTACACTAAAGATAATAACTGTTTAGATAATTAATAACATTTAAAATTCACCACCGCGAAGTCAAACAACCAGTAGTAAAAATTAAACATGTATATAATGTATCTACATGCCGCTAAATGACGTAAAACCATAATTAAATTAATTTAAGTCTTACATGTGAAAAGTTATACCATCAGCTTGCTTAGTTTTTGGTCCCGAGTAATTCGCACAACCTACAACAGCACATTTCATTTTTTCGATAGAAAACTGCAATAAAAACTTATATTAGAAAGTACCGACTCAAACAATGCTATCTTCAGAACTGAGACTTTTGGCCCCGCCTTCTTATGACGTCAGTGCTCACTTTGTGGCACGTAGGCCTACTTGCTTGAGGCATCTCCCCTCCCCATTTATTTTACATGGTAATAGGGTATATTTTTCGGATATTCTTGTGTGTGCAGAGCCACAACATGGTGTTGGACCGAACGCAGCCAAGAAATTTTGATTGTTAATTTCTTTTTATCGTTATTAGCATCACCACTTAGATCTTAGTTACAATGCAACAAATTTTTGTAACGTCGTGTATAGTTGCTATAGTGTGTAAGTTCACGACATTATAATATGGTGACTGTAGTTTTCATTTTTGACTACCGGGACAGGAAATTTTGTGGCACTATAAGATTTTATATACGCTAAGGTTCTGAACGACCTGTCAGTCTAGACAAAATTTCGTAATTTATTTTTAATCTATGGTTGTCAAGGATGTTTGTTTTCCAAGGTAGAATTTAAATAATGTTTTTTGCTGTCACACTTGCAGGTTGTCGGCAACCCGTACTGGATGGCCCCGGAAATGATGAACGGCAATGTGTATGACGAGAAGGTGGACGTGTTCTCCTTCGGAATTATACTTTGCGAGGTAATAATATTTTACTCTGCGAATTATTCAAATTATACTGTGAATTTTGTATGGTCACGATTGGAAGTCATACCTATAGTTGTTTTAAACAGTGAAGGTTAAAAACACTAAAAAGAATTTTCAAATTGCACGCCATCCAGCTCCAAAACAACTAAACATTACTATTTCTCATGATTTAAATATTTTATGGTCATAATACAAATTGTTATGAAAAATTATAATATTATGTTTTTATTATATCGGTTTTTTTTGATTTTAAAGTAGCAGAAAGTGTTCCAGTGCTGTAAGGCGTGGCATACAATTACTTACGTAAAATATCATTGGAGTACTCGATACATTAAATGTGCCTTTATATGTGGTGGCTTAAGATGCCTTATCCGTTATTTTAAACGAAAACGCCCTTATATTTTCCTGATTACATTTGTCTTGTTTTTTTTTTCAATGGTTGAATTTAGATAATTGGCCGTGTTTCTGCTGACCCCGACTTTCTCCCTCGTCGGATGGACTTCGGTCTAAACGAGCCGGAATTTCTGAAGCAGTTCGGTCGTGGCGCTCCCGAGGCGTTCTACCGCATCGCCTTCCTGGCCTGTGACCTGGACCCTGACCATAGGTAAAGGTTGTGTGATAACCTTGACAACAAGTCAAGAGTTGTATCCCAATGACCTTGGCCCTGCCTGACCACAAGTAGCAAAATATGTGTACCCAGTAACTTGGACCCTAACACAAGTATACTTTTTTTTGTATTAGGTAGATAGTAGTAGCCTATAATATTTAAAATGTATATTATAGCAGAAGATTCTAAAATATTCTTACTACATTTTTTTATTCTGCAGGATAACGTACTAAAACAAAATAACTCTTTGTGCTTACCTATTTTTGAAACATCTTGAAAAGTAGAAATGCTAGTAAATAAATATTGTTCTAAATAAACCTCACTTCGATTTTATTTTCTTTATTAATTAATAAATTTTTCGGAATTCTTATTTCCCTAATTCTGATCAGTGGTGAATAAAGCAATTAATGCAATTCATCTAAACGAGCAATTATTGTATATATGTATATAACAATTTTCATGAAATTAAGTATGCAGGTGGTTTTGGAGGCGATAATTCGATCTAGCTAGATTTCATTTTTAGAAAACGTCGTTTTATCCGTGGTTTCAGGCAATGATAAATTAAAAAAAAAGACTTCCTGACAACTAATGGCGAGTAGTAATATTATTATTTCTGACACTTGACAATAGATGGCGTTGTTAAAAAAAACGAGCAATGCTCGGTCTTTCAGGTACTGGTAATTATAACTCAAAAATTACTATTTCGGTTTTGCAGACCCAAGTTTGAAGTAATCGAAATATGGCTTGAGAGTCTGGTGATGCACCTATCCAAGGACAGAGCAATTCCGGCGGACTTATTAGCGGATATCCTTCAGTACGCCCGAGGGGTCACTGAAATAGGGCATGCGACTCCTGAGTGCTGCCAGCTTCACGTCAATAGTATATTTTGCACTGGTGTGGAAGAATGTTGCCAGCGTAGTAAATGCGGAAGCTGTGAGAAATTGCGACGGTCGCCGAGTAAGGTTGCCAGCCAAGAAATTACTTTACCAGAAGGTGGTGTTATTAAGGTAAGTCAAAGTTTGTAGCTGTCCCTTTATTTTTGTTATTAAATATCCTTAATATCGTCCTATATACATATACTAAATATCGTCGGTCTTTTAAAGAGGTCTTGAGAAGAGGGCATTATTTACGTCGTAAAACATGGCTAAGAAGTACTCAAATTTTTAGTCGTTACTCTATATCACTTCTTTTTTTCTACAGTCAAAATCAAATGCCACAATGCTCGATCATGGAGATGAAGACAACAGTCAGCCTCCGGGCATGGCTCTCGGAAAATGTGTATCGGCGAGCCACATATGGCAAGCGGCGCGACCGACAGTGACTGTTCCCAGTCTGAGTCGCAGCCACCACACACTCACGGGATACATTCTGCGCGCAGATCCTCTAGGAGGAAATATCAACATCACTAAGGTAGTCTATGCTACACTATCTGCGCAGATTAAAACAGATACAGATACAGAACAGGATAAAATTAATAAAATCCACCACCACGCGCGGCTTAGCTGTGCCCATTTCCAACTTTTATACCAGCTTCCACCCCAATAGGAGTCTAATTTCTGAAAATCCTATAAAATCCAACGGCCTTTACCACAATAGGGGTTTAATTTTGAAAAATCCTATATAATCCATTACTTTCCACCACACTAGACGTTTAAGTTTGAAATAAATCGTTTATAACCCAATGTCTACGTCATCTAAAATTTTAAATCGAATCTCCAGACATTTAGTGACGAGTCAGTTTCATTTCTATCCAGTTATAAATATTAAATGACCTGCTTCCTTTGTAGAAGCATTGTTCCCAATCTAAATTGTGTTTTTTAAATTAAATTTGCCGTTATCCAATTATTTGGCTTCATTCAACATTTAAGTATTATTTACCCTGTTAAAACTTCAGCTCGGAGTTCTTATATCTAGAGTTTTTTTGTGAAGATTTCAGATCAGCTTCGCTACTTATTTCTCTCAATTCTACTGTTATAAGTCTGTGATTTACAATTTTATAAACACTGCTGAAACAGATGACACACTCACTAGATATTTGATGAAAATCAATAAATCAAATAAAATGACTGTTTTTATTGAAATTGCAAAATTTTTTTTAAGATAAAGTCAAAAGAATATTTTGCAGGTGGACGATATAACTAAATGGCTGGACCCACCACACCAATTGAAGAGAGTCAGCCCTGATGCTCAACTGAACAACATCGTCCAGGAGCCACCAACCAGCAACAAAACCAGGAAAGTCGAAGACAAATCTAATGAGGAATACGAAGGTAACTTGCCAGCTTTTATGAGGAACCAGTCTGTCGAAGGATTAGAGACTGAATACAAATATGAGATAGATGCACCTTTACCTTTTTGTAGACATTTTAGCATTCCAGATAATTGTGAAATTCAAGATGAAGGCAACGATAGCGATTCTTCTGATGAAGACTTGACGAGTAGCAGTTGGTACAGGAATGTCAGTGCCGTCAAAATGGACGTGGACCAACCGAAAAATATTCTAGCAGGTATTGTAAAAAAAGGAGAAAACATCTTTGCTAAGAAATCCAGTTATGATTTAACTGATATCACGCTACGTAATCCAGAGTACTTGAAAGGCGAGAGAAAGATTAACGAAGTTGATAGTAGAAGGTTCAATATAGATTATTTAACTAAAAATCCGCTAATGGCCACGGGAGTTAAAAACATTCCAAAATTAATAGAACCGCCAAAAGTAGAAAAACCAGCTGAAAAAACAAACTTTTTTACAAAGAAATTGCTATCACCTAAACTAAGTAGGCTTTTTAAACCAAATACAACAGAAGTTGTAAGAAATAAGCCGGAGGCTTGTGATAGCACTGAAGAGAAATCTCGTAGCAAATTTTTTATACAAAGCTCTGTTACTCCCACTAGTCGATCATCCTATCGAGTTAGACCCGTTGTTGAAGATAGAAAAGCTGTAACCTTAATAGATAGAAAGTTAAGCGATAACAATGTAATAAAAAGCGACATTAAATTAGCAAGTATGGGAAAACCGATGACACCAATATTTCGAAGGCATATCCCAACTGAAAAGCCTGAATTTGCAGATGGGAGGTTCAGCTGTCGCGATCGAAGACCTAAATATGATCTCAAATCAAACCAAGAAACTAAGTTCGTTGAAATTGGTCGAAACAGAATTAAAGCGCCTCTAGATGTAGTCGAGAAAAACTTTAAACTTGCTCCATTAATTAGAAGTTCACAATCAAACAACATTCCTGCCTTAACTACTGTATTAGAAAAGAAAACAAATAAGTTAGATCTCAATACTTCTGTACCCAAAAGTGACGATAAGGGTATAGATGTGCACAAAAGACGAGAGCCAGGTATTTCAAGGAGCAACTATGTTAGTCTTGCGAATTTAAAAATAAATAGCAAAGTTAAAGACTTAGAACCGGTTGCAAATGATAAACGTGTGGACGTAAATTATAGTTCGCCGGTCGAACGCGTGATTTAAATGATTTTTACTTTTTTTTTTTTTTTTTTTTTTTTTATACCACTAAGGTGGCAAACAAGCCTACGGTCCGCCTGATGGTAAGCGGTCACCGTAGCCTATGGACGCTTGCAACACCAGGGGCATCACTCGCGCGTTGCCGACTCTTCAGAAATCTAATAACTTCTTTTTTGAAGAACCCCATACTGTAGTCCTTAGAGAAAACCTTGGCAGGGAGCTCATTCCACAACCCAAGGGTTCGCGGGAGGAAGTTTCTCTGAAACCGCACTGTTCGCGACCATTTTGGTTCCAAAGTGTGAGAATGAATTCCCTGTCGATGGCGAGCGGTGCGATGGTAGAAAGTAGCCGTGGGCATCATTTCGAACAATTCCTCAGAACACAATCCATTGTACAAGCGGTAGAACACACACAGGGAGGCAAAGTCTCTCCTCAGACTTAAGGGCTCAATACCGCAAGTGCGT
This sequence comes from Apoda limacodes, assembly GCA_946406115.1. Taxonomy (NCBI): domain Eukaryota; kingdom Metazoa; phylum Arthropoda; class Insecta; order Lepidoptera; family Limacodidae; genus Apoda; species Apoda limacodes. Next base: position 21,198,195 of record OX291559.1, read on the forward strand.
TTGGGATCGTCGACAATTCTCACAACCCGTCGTTGAACCGAGTCAAAAGGGCCAAGCTGGTATCCGGGTGCACCCGCCCAGAGATGGCAGCAGTACTCCATATGGGGCCGGACTTGCGACTTGTAAAGTAGCAACCTTTGCCCCGACGTGAAGTACTGCTTCGCTCTGTTGAGTACACCAAGTTTTTTGGACGCCAGCTTTACCTTGTCTAGCAAATGATCTCGGAACTGAACATCGCTGGAGATGTCAACGCCAAGGATCCCAATGCTCTTAGAGAGGGAGAGGGGAGTGTTCTGGAATTGTGGGACTACAGTGAATGGGGTACTATCAGAGGTTCTAAAGCAATTTGAACCTGTATGACAGGGTTCGGCAAAGTAAGTAAATTTGACAGCAGAGAACCTAAAGGAGGCCATTAATGTTTCATACTAAATTAGGCCTAAATTTTAAGTGCCGGCAAACAAAAAAATATTTTTTGTTTGGAACATCACCAGTTCAAATATTTTGTTTGTGCAAAAATATCGTTTCCCATATATTTCACTAAAAAATAAACCTATTAAAAAGTTGTATACAAGCTTGTTGAGAAGATGACGAACAAATGAAATAAAGACACCGGACCTCTATGAGAATCCTTTGCCTGATAATTTTACTTGTCGTAAAAAAAACAGCTGGCCGGCATTTTTCTTTTTCGGGGCCCAATATGAATTATCTCCTTTAATCTTGTATTTGGTAGAATTCGAAGATTTCTATTCAAAATGATTTTTGACGTACAAGCTACAACTTCGTCCCCTTCACTACCGAAATTAAACTGACAGATTGTCAAAAGGTCTAGCATGCAGGCCTTTGTTTTGATGAAAGAGATATCAACTAAACATTTCATATACGAAACTGGTAAAATGTGCAAGCACAGTTGCTTTTGCTATCACGACAAATGTCACAGGTGACGAATTTGTCTATAATACATTAAGTAATACTTACCTTTGGGTGTCTAGTATTTTAAGGTAAGGGCTTGGAATAAGGAGTATTTAGAGATAAATTAAGGAAAAATATTATCTTTAAGCTACCACAAAGATGGTGAAACAAATGATTTAAGCCTCTGTAAATTGTAATCTCATTAATGACATTATATTGTCTTGCCATGTTGACGTGTACTTTTTGTATACAATTGTTGTTATTTACAATGTTACTGTACTACGATAAACTCAAGTTATGGTTATTTAATACTTGATGGATAGGATATCGACAATTGTATTTTCTTAATTTTGTGGATTTCCTACATCGCTAAAGAGATGTTTAATTTTTTACATTTCGCTTAGTATTAAAATGACCGAATGAAAAAAAAAATGTTTTTGACAGATCGTAAAAACCGTTTTGCAAATAGGACTTCGGCTTTATACAAGTTTTTGTTTTAAGATAAAGTGTGATCCACAGATTTAAGTGAATTTTAAATTGAGTACTATTCAATAAAATAATTTCCCTTTTTTAATACTTAGCGTGCGATGTATTATTAATTTGCATTTTTAATATAACTTAAGATTGATATTTCGTTTTTTATGGCCTGACTTTACAGAACATTTTTTCTCAATTACATATGTTTTAGTTTATTCTACATAATTTTTCGTTGAAAAAGGTGTTAATTATGAGATTTATTTTTTATTTTAAGGCGCTGTTTAAGTATTAAGTAGTGTACAATAATTCTTCGTAATACGCAGTTTTAAACGCTTAACAATAATATAATACATATTATTTTCTGATTCTTATATTAGATTGCTAACAAGCAATCTGCCAACAGGCAGCATTCTTTGTTTTCTTTTTTAGGGTTCCACAAACAAATAACGAAAGTGCAATTATTATTTTTCTTATATTATTACACTTAACAGTTCTCGCATTTTTGGTACCTAATAAAATAATTTACTATTTATATTTTTTTTTTATTTTTTTTGTAGTATTATTCTGCTCATTGAATAATTTGAAAGAGAATTCCAATTAAAATTTAAATTGCGTCGTTAACGAAGAATTATTATAATTTATTAGGTTTTTGCAGTGCCTTTGCTACAAGACTGCGTATTGGTCACTTTGTTAATTTGTTCGCTTCTATACGTCCCAACTTATATATTATTGTTGTATTGATATGTGTAATATTGTGGCGTATACACATGTTAAGTTGTACCAATGTTAATATACAATTTTGTATAAAAATATTAAATATGAAACATATTGAACGCAATAATGTACACTGTGTAGTATTATATAGTAGTATTATTGTGGCCCTCCTAAATTCGTGCCATTATTATTCAATAATTTGTATGTAGAAAAAAAGTTATATTGGCTTTTCATATATTCATTTTTTAATTATTTAAAAAAAATCAGTTACTACCGACTTTTTTTGGGAATCAATACAAATTGAATATATCTATGGCCCTACATTACTAAACAGAAATATTTAAGAAGCATACGTATGTGTTACAAACAGCTGATTAAAAAGGTGAATGACCCTTAGGCGCATGGCGCAGAATAAAAAGTTACAGTTATTTTTATGTGCTAAATTGAAATTTTTATTTTATGAAATACATATTTAGCCTCTTTTCCATTAACGGATGTACCTACCTGTTAAAATATTTCGGGTTCATAATGTGGGACTTTAAATAAGTACTTGTAAATTCTCTTGAATACATCTTTTTCGATACAATATTTAGTAGTTGTAAGTTTTGGATATTTTTGTAACTCAATTAATTTAGTTAACATATTATTATTTTAGTTATGTTCTAATGTTTAAAGTCTGATTTCTGTGACAGGGTGCCATTTCATATTTTTATTGCGCATATTCAAAATATTACTCTATAGATCATGAAAAAAATATTTTGTCTGGATTTTACAAAGTAAAACAATATAAGGTACAACTTTTTATTTGCATTTAAGGAGGTTTTCCTTTATAGTCAATTTATCGACGAGGTGTTCTTTTTCTACCTACTAGTGAACTTTATGACTTAAAATGACATAGAACAAATTAATATCACTCTCTCGATATAAATTGATCGTAAACATTTATAAAATTTTGATTATTTACTGTTTACTAAATTTTTTTTTTGTTACGCATTCAAATATTTTATAATTTAGATTTTAATATATTGTGTCTGCCAAGATATTATTTAATTTATTTTTATGATCTGAATTTAAAATTCATAACTATGCGATATTTATAATTTTTACAATTTGAAGAAATAAGTGAATGAAGGTGATATCTCGAATTTTTATCATTTTCTTTATTGCCATAAAACGAAAATTCTATATTTTATAAATTTTATAATAGGCCCCCTTTTTGACGTTAATTGTATTTTAAATTAATTGATGTAAATAAAATAGTTTAAAATCTTATACTGTAAAAAAAAATCGTTCGACCTTCTCCAATTCGTGATTTCATTACATGTCACCTTAATTCATTCACATCTTCATTTATCTGTGATATGTTTTGTTTAAATATTGCAATAAGAATATTTTAGGTGTCTTTAATATTTAGTTCAGATTTTACAAACTTAGGATTTATTATTACGAATGATTTAGTTTTATTTTTGAGCTGAGTTTTAACATATTAATCATTGTAACATCGAGTGTTTCCGTCTGAACGCATTCCATATGTTCTTTATTGTAAGTACAAATAAATAAAGGAATACGTTAATAATAATTATTCTATTGTTTTTATTGAGTCATAACTCTTGCCTCAGCCGTTGTTTGTTACTGATACACAGATAAATAATAATTTCTCTCTAAAGCCACCTGTCATATGACAACATACAAGACCAACGGCTTAATATACCCTCCGAAGCACGGAGGCGCTTATAAAAATGTGCCACTATGACTGACCATGCCCGACGTTGCTTAACTTTGTGTATCGTACCCGATATATGAATATAACTGGTGTAGAAACAAAATTTCTAAACCTGAAAAGTTAAAAAAGAAGAAATGAAAATTGATTTACGTAAAATCGAAGTAAGATTTTACCTTTGTCATTATCGTGAAACACCTAAAGTTAAGTTAGTTTTAAAGATTCGAATGTAGTCTTCTTTTGTTGTATGCCGCTAGACACCCAGATTATCAGGTTTCTTTAGTCAAATGGCGATATGTTTTATATACATTCGTCACCAGTTTTTTTTCTTTCCCAAAGTGTTTTTTTTTACCACATATTACATTGAAAGCTGCGTTACGAATTATAAGACGAACATAAAGCCACGTTAGTCCAAATACTGTATCGGAAGCAGAGTTGCGGCGAAATGCTCACTACTTCTTACGCAGAAATAAAGTTGTAAAATGAGTATGAGCCCCACATAATTATTCTATCAGCAGTCAAACCTATACAGAAACGAAGCAGAATAGATATCCTCAGTAGTCAAGAACAAGACGACCCTCGGTCTGAGGGTGTCCACGCGGATGGCACAACTTATGCTAGAAAAGTTCAACGATCTTGTGCTCCGACAAGTGTAAGTTGGCAACACTCGTCAGGCCCCGCTAAACGTAGCGGAAGTTCTTAGTGAATCTCTTAATAAAGACACATTCCTAGGAATACTCTACCTAGTACCTACCTCTCCTTCGACCGATTTTACTAATCCCTTTCTATTAAAAGGTACACTAGGAAGAACCCGATCGGGAATTACCCTAACGCCCTATCGGTAGGGCTTGATATAACGTTATTATCCTTTTATCGCTATTCGTCATAACGTTGTGGAAGACGCCTTATAACGTTATAATTCCTTCGTTAGATGGTTATAACGTTATTGTCTTGGCTCCATAGCTGTCTAGCACAGCGTAACTTTACAAATACCGCTATCATAACGTTATGTGGCATCTCTTTTGCACTCAAATTTCTCGTCGCTTAAGTCATCCATCGCTTTGCTTTTGTTGCTTCCACGCATCGCGCACGTGAGTAGTGTACACAGCAGACTAAATGTCTGTGCAGTATAGTGACGAGAAGTAGGTACCAGAAAATGGCAACAGCGCAATAACTTTATTCATAACGTTATCTACCGGTGAATTTTTATTTCGTTATGTTTCGATAACAGTTTTGGTATTATAACGTTATGATAGTGCTATAACAACAAAATAAATTGATTATAACGATACACAACACAATACAGCGCTATATTTTAAAACGTTATTAAGGTCTGCCTATCGGTAGCGAATGCATACCCAGACCAGGCGGAACGTGTGCTGAGTTTTCCACATTAGTAGTATAAAAACAGCCTAAAGAATTTCCACGCGGTTGTTTTAGTACTGGACGTACCTAGTACAAAGGTTGTGGCCATACTTAACACTGGCAATAACTAAAGCAGCCCTAGACTAGTCCAGGGCTACGTTCAGATTCAACTTACGGTTCAATAACTCTGAGTGACTGACACGGCGACGGTGCGGTCGCCAAGTATCGTTCAATAAGTTGGTAAATACCGTCGGGCCATCGCACCGTGAAATAGGAGCGTAAATGTCGCACTTTGACAGCTAACGAGAATTCAGAAGTACTTTTTGTTGACTGACTAATGAGAAAGTATAATAAAAGGAGACAATAACACAATACTTGATAGATAGAATCTTTTTATAACCTGAATTTACATTGACTGTTTTGCAACCTATCGGTAATTTTCAAACCCCGGCTGTTATCAAAGCCGTTGTCAGTTTCAAAAGTCACGTAAACCGTTTAATAAGACCGGCAATCGCTGGACGAAGGACAAACGGCGATAATCACACCCAAAGTAAACGTAGACACTAAATAACTGGATCAAAATAAATACATTGATTATGCGCATGCTAGCTATCTTAGCTATCTTGATCTTACTGAGGAACAATTAAATAAGCTTGACGACTCTAGATCATATTTACATACATATTTGATTTACGTAAATATGATCACATATCCTAATTCCGATTAAAACTCAAGTGGCTCCCAATTCGCCTTCGCCGGAATATTCATTCTCTGTTTCTTCTCTACTACGTACTGTTTAATCCGTCTACTCCGTTATACTTTAAAGAATGTTTCAATTTTATAGGGTCTACAGCTCATCGCGCCACTACAAACATGATGTTGAAAACCCCAACACATAATTCGCAAGCATAAAATGACTGGTTCTCTGTCACAGCCATAAGGCTATGCAATACTTTACCTTTCAATGTCACACACATACAAACCACAAACTTTAAAAATCTTGTAATTACACATTACTTAAAGATTTAAGCTGTCTCAACACTGTTCATTTGTCTATATTATTTGAGATGTATGTAGTTTGTGTATTTATATTAGTTTATTTTATGTTATGTATTTGATAAATATTTATTTTGTTTAGATGTTTGTACTTTGTGTATTAGTATTATTTATTATTCACGTGTATTTAAATTTAGCCATTGCTATAAATGTATATATATTTTTCTGTTATTTTTTTTTATATTGTTGAGATTCAGAAAGCACATTCTACTCAATAATTTTATAAAGTCTCCTCTATTTCTTTCATTGCTATAATTGTTTTGTATTATATATGCGCAATAAAGTAAATATTATTATTATTTAAAAAAGTGGAAAAATGCGAGGCAGTATGATTCAAGACCTTTGCCAAATTTATTAAAAGTCATAACAAAAAGTGATCTTCCTGAATTGCCAGTCTTTGAAAACTCGAATCATTTTAAGTAATTTTACTGCGATGGTTTACTTGCGCTAAGAAAAAAATGCATCGTGTTAGCGAAGAAATCATAACACTATTATTTTTGAAGAACTCTTACTATTGAGTACCATTATTTTTTCCTGCTTTTAAGACAAAGACTACAGACCTATATTGAAAAAGACGACGCAAGATCGCATATCATAAATCTTATTTATAGTCGTAGCTAAAGCTAAAGCCAGAATGTTTTTGATCGGTGCCGCGGCAGCACGTGTCGGTCAGAAATGATAACCCCATACTAACGTGTAAAACTACCACAAATACCTTTATTTTGGTGATGATATAAATATTTGTGACCTGCAAGTGGCGTAATTAATCTAACTGGGAGATAATAAAAATGGTAATACGGCTACGGTGACCGCTTACCATCAGGTTGACCGTAAGCTTGTTTTGATAGTTTTTCACGGCATACATAACACGCATGAAATTAACACTTTCTACTGACTCTTGAACAAATGTTATCGAGCAATAAAAAGTGTTAAATTAAAAAGTTCGCATTTAAAGTAATACTTTAGTCGTATTTTTAATTAGACGATATCAACTGACGTTTATTTTGTTGTCAGTTTTTGATGAAACAGTACTAGCTACTGTCAGTTGGCTTCGTCTAATCAAAAATACGACTATAGAATAATTTTATCTGCAGTAAAGAAATTGGACTACTAGTTCTTCCATCTATGACACATTTCTGTCTTTAATGTAAATCTCTTATTTTTTAAAAATGCGAGTACTTAAAGACTTATTATTGGCAACACTCCATCCGTCAAATCATCAATAGCCTGAAAAGAAGAATGGTTTGTTTTTCCATAACTTCCTGCTTTTAAATTAGTGAAATAATAAATAAAAATGACTGAAAAAGATATAACTGTAGAAGACCTTGAAGAAACTGTGAGTATGATATAGGTTTAAACCTAAATACAATATAAAATTTAGTTCTAACGGTGTTTATATTAGTAGATAAAATGTAGGTCACTAAGCCGCTTCACGGGTATCTTTCAGGTAATAACTTTGTATGGTAAGTGGCAAGTATTAGTGACTGTGTAAAACGTAGGCAGTAGAACCGTTGCGGTCTTTTTGGCATAACAATTCCTAGTTGTTTTTATTTAAGTTGGGGCGAACACCTAAGTCCGTCCGCCCCTTTTAGTCAGAATAACTAAAGGTGCATTAAAGGAAGAAAATTTGGATTTTTAAGCATAAGTGCGCCTTTTAGTTTCTCTGACCTTCAACTTTAAAATTGTCTTTATCTGAATTTATTCAGAGTATAAGTAAAAAAAGTGGTTCTCCAAAAGCAACAGGTATGCCTACTGTTACACCATTACAATAAATTAGTGCTCATGCTAGTATTAATATTACATTAAATTAGTGCTCATGTTAGTTGATACATTAGCAGATGCTTTGAGTGTCTCAGATCCATCAGTGCAATTATTCATTCTGTGCGAAACATTAATTTTAGCTCTCACAATTATTACATGGCAAACAGAAAAACAATACATTAATTGATTCACAATATCTTTCCTATTTTACTTATAAAACCACTTGGACTCTAGTTTATTAAATCATTAGATTGGAAAACGGGTATAGATGTTGCCCTGACAAAACCAAATTAGGAAAACTTAATAAGAGAAAGAACTACTTATTAATATAAGAGACAGAAGAACATAAAATAGACTTAGTATGTAACTAGCACTTGGTATGTAAGGCTTATAGTCATCATCATCCTCTCAGCTGGAAGACATCCACTGGTAAATGTGGCTCACTCAACATGCCTAAAAGTAATACCATTGTTATCAGTTTTATTAGCTTGATCATTGATTAAAAATGGAAAAAAAAATCTATATTTTTCTAATTACAATTGGCAACAAATATTTAAAACTTTATCATTTCTAATATTTCAAAACTAGGTGAAACACACAGATGAACAACTGGATCTCATTGATTGGAAAGTGGATGGGATGGATAGAGAATTGGTGCAGTCGGTCAATCCCCAGGATATGTGTGTCATGAACCTGCTGAAATCTGTCTCTGAGGTGACTTAGTTGATTTATTCCATAACATAACTTAGAAATTAGATATTTTTCAATAGATTTAGTGCTTTAAATAAAAAACTGAAAAAAATCTGTTTTAACTTCTATGTCAAGTTCAGTTAGTACCTAACAAATTAAGATTTATAAAAATTTGGTCATGTTGCATTTGTTCTTCAAAAAACTAACAGTTTAAAGTAATTTGTGTAATTTAAGATAATAGCAATAAGTCCTTGGCATGTACTGCTGTGACTTAAGTTTGTAAATTGACATTTATCCCACTTGAAAAGTTGACAAAATGTGATGTAACTTCTGCTGCACTTGACAAAAGTGCTGGTTATACAAACAAAAGTTTGGCACTATGAATTGACTGTCAGTTATTGTAGTTACTCAATTACTAACAGAATTAAAAATAATATCAACATGACCCCCTCTATGAAAAAAATATTCATTTAGACATCAGATCATATGCACCAACAAAGTGCAAAATATGCACTTAAAAGGGCCAAAATATGCACTAAACATCCTTTACAAAGGCCATTTCGGAAAATATGGTTTTTAATTTGATATATATTAATTCAAGACATTACAAAAACAGCTAAATATTCTTTAAATTATGCATAGCTTTTTGACAATATACAATTAAAAATTTTGCATAAATTTTCAGCATAAAATAAACCTCTGTTAGCTAAGTTCAGAAAACCACTGCACGCACCATGTCATTGTCACCTAGCTCCTTAAAAGTACCTCTTGCTACTAAACCAAATATGCATGATTGGGAAAAAAGGCAAAAATATGCATTAACGCCGTAATTAGAAAGTTATATGCATTTGCATATTTGCAAATCCGATGTCTATTCATTACTAACTATTGAAATATATCATTGCTGACAGTAAATTTATGGTTAAATTTTTATTTAAAGCTAAAACTAGCAAACAATTTGTAAAAGCATTTTTAAAATTCGTAAATGTCGGAGCCATCTGACATTTTATACTCACCAAAAATTGTATCTTATCAATTGAATATTTCTTGTGTTTTTTTTTTAATTTTACTGCAACTTTTTACCAAGGAATTATTAAAAAACAGTGTATTTATTTATTTTCAGCCATTTGCACATTGTGTTAACAAAAGGTCAGAATTATGTTAGTGTACTGTAACAGTGGCATTCTTTACAACTTTTCATTTTCTCTTGATTTTTTTGCTATCAATGTATTTTCAATTTAAGCCATAATATATTGCTGGTGTAATAATTATTAAAGCAATGTATGTAAATAAGAGGAAGGCAGAAAATTCATATACATACATGGTATATGTACAATTCATCTTATAAAATGGCACCAAATTACGACGTAATGCAAAATTTTGTAATACACTTGAGAGCATAAAAATCCACCACCTCTTGAATTTTTTGTTTTTTGGATTCTAAATAAAACTATTATACAAATATACAATATATAGGGTGTCATATGAAAAATTATTTCAGTACCTATCCAACGATACTAAATTGTGCATATAAAGAAGCACTAATTAGCTTTTTACGCTGGTAATTATCAACCCTACCGAAAATGACTATAAAATAAAGAAAACAATATGTAAATGTTTATGAGAGGTTTTATTAAAAAAAAAATTACAAAAGATCTTAGTAACTAGTGTACCCTCCCCTAGCCCTGATGACTTCTTTCCATCCGGTGTCTCATCGATCTGATGAGCCTAATAATGAATGCCAGTGGAATGGCATCCCATTCTTCCTGCACAGCTTCTTGCAGCTCTTGGAGACACGATGGAGCTGTAATCTCGCCCGAATTCTCCTTTTTAGATCTGCCCACATATGCTCAATGGGGTTTAAGTCAGGACTCCGCGCTAGCCACTCCATTACTGGAATTCCGCCTTCCTGAAGATACTGCCTCACTATTGCTGCAGTATGTGGTCTGGCATTATCTTGCATTAAAGTGAAGCCGTCGCCAATAAATCCAGCAAATGGGACCACATGCTCTTCGAGGACTTCACTGACGTATAGCGTTGAGCAGTCAATCCCCCTGATTCACGGTTCTGGGACGCTCCGACCTTTCCGGTCTTTGCTTCTAGGGAAATCCCACCCCAAACCATGCACGATCTTCCTCCATAAGGGACACGTTCGCTGATGCAGCATTGGGCAAATCGCTTTCCCGGCCTTCTGTATACTCTTCCCCGTCCGTCGTTACTAAATAAACATATTCTGCACCCGTCTGAGAACAGTAAAGCTTGCCATTGGTCAATGGACCAATTTAGGTGTTCTCTGGCAAACCTAAGTCGGGCTTCTAGATGCGCTGCGGCCAATTTCGGGTTGTTGGCTGGTCTGTATGCTCTCAAATTAGCTTCAGCGAGTCTTGTTCTGACGGTCCACCGACTTACACTAACGTTTTTTGCCGATTGGAGTCTCTGCCCCAGCTGAACTGCGTTGACGACGATCCCGGAGGGAAGTATTGACGAGATAGCGGTCGTCACGCTGTGTAGCGGCTCGGCTCCGGCCAGATCCGTGTCGACGAACCACCAGTAGCCAGAAACCTCTGTTTACACGACGTACTGCAGATCGACTCAGGTTAAGTTCTCGAGCCACTTGAGATTGATTGTGGCCAGCTTGGATCAATGCAACAGCTTGGGCGGCTTCTTGAGGCGTGGTGACCATTCTTTAAGGTGGTAAGTCAGATACAATGCAGGAGATGTTCACAGGAAGAGCGCTGATAGACAACTGATAGAAAATTTGCCGATAACAGCCTTTTTATACCTTAATTAGGCTCGCAGCCGTTTAGTGTGATAACGTGCGAATTTTTCCGCTTTCGGTTTTCTCCCTGTAATTGGTTGTGTTTAACATTGCATAGGTAATTAATCCAGGTGTCTATAGGTATGCTACATGGAGGCTATTATAAATAAAAAATGGAGTAAATAATAATGCAACAAAAAATGTAAGGGGTGGTCGATTTTTATGCTTTTAAGTGTATGTAAGTTTTAGTTTTGACCAAATTACCAGAATCTATTAAAATTAAATTTTTGCTGTTGATATTTGATAACAAATATTCCAGCTTATTTATTACTGTATTGAAAATTTTAGTTTTTCAGAGCCAAAGTTCTATCCCTGTTATAGGTAATTTTACTGTCTGCTATACATAAAGATACATAGATATATGGCCCTGCAGTGTCCAATCTTTTGATCACATAATTGTTTAAGGCTTATATCACAGGGGCTTTAACAAGGCTCAATATTTGCTGTTAAAGGTTTTTTTGAAAATCACCAACGTGGCAAATAAACACACGGTCTTGTTACCGTGTAATTTAAATTATTTTCACAACTAATGACCTCGAGACAATAACATTCAGTGGTCTCTTGCAGCCATGGCCATAGCTTCTTCATCTAGGTCGACAATATCAGCATCCACAATTGCTCTGTCCAATTATTATTATCATTTTATGTAGAAACTTATAATAAATTGAAAATAACATGTAAATTAGCTTTACCAAAATAAATGATTATGAATAAAAGTGAATGCCCATCATTGGTCCTGATTTAGAATCTCACTCATATTATAAATGTGACTTGAAGTTGATCAAGTTGTCTGTTACTCATTAACGGCTTAACAGATTAATTTTGGCACACACTTAGACCATTTCGTGAATTATCCATTCTATTTTATTTAAAATAGGAGTCTACTGAAATATATTGTATTTTAAACAAACCTGATGTTTAATACTTACTGTACTTTAAAAATGTGGAAAATGAAAAGTTGTAAGACTAGATGCTTCTTGGTATTTTAGTTCTGAGCTTAAATGTGGTACGAAATTTAAGCTAAACCAAAGCCCTCAGAACAGGGTCCCAGTGTTTTATCCATTAAGCTTTGTCAAATAGGGTTTGTGTGCATTTAAAGCGGGATTTTATAGCGTTATACAGCCAGGGCAGAGTGTGATATGCAGACATTTTAAAATAAGCTACAATATTCAAACCGCATTACATCGCAGTGCATAAAAAGGAGCTCATGGCCCAGTCACATTCACATATGTAAAGTTTCTGAGGTCGTCCGTGTTTCGGCGGGCACGTAAAAGCCACTAGCTCAACAACGTCCACAAACCCAACTAGGCCAGTATGATGGATTATGGCCTAAACCTCCTTGCCCTGTGTCCACTCAGTGGGGCGAATAACGGCTAAGGCGGCATAAAAACATTAAGAGGGCAATATAGGCCAAAAAGATAATTTCTGTAATACTAACGATGTGCTTAATGTACTAAAAATTCTTAAATAATACATAAAAAATTACATACATTACTATGAGTTGTTTTTTTTATATATGTCTTAAGTATTTTTTATACCATAATGACGCCTTGAAACTTTAAATTTTTGTATGGAATTTAAAGTTTTTACTAGAGATGGGCCGACTATGGTATTTGCCGACTAACCGGGGTTTAAATCGACGACTAAATGGCAATGCCAATCATTTCAATACTAACTGGGCTATTTCTCTACCACTCGGCTTAATCACGCGTAAGCATGAAAACCGTGCGACCGCTGAGAATGTTGTAACTTGTACGTGTGTTGTTTAAATTTTCATTTTAACTGTTCGTTTGTCTTTATATTACAGCGCCACCGCCGCACCGGTATAATATTTCAGATAAATAAAAGAATACTGTGTGTGGTGTCACGAAATGTCGAAAAAAAATCGCGAGCGTTGATTTTCGTTGATTATATTGAAGGTGAACTGGCAAAAGCAAAATGTAAACAGTGCCATGCAATTCTAATGACGAACCAAATAAAATAAAATTAGTTGATGCATTAATAGGCAGGTTGTAGTTCAAACCAACGCCAAGTCCATCAATTCCAGCGGGAAGCGAAGTACAAACACAACAAAGTACAAGAAAGTTTAACGGTCCAGTGGTCAGATCAAGACTCCCGATCTAGAGAAATAAGTGTATTAATAGGAGAGATCATTACATTAGATAACCAATCGCTGTCTTTAGTGGAAAACACTGGTTTTATCAGTTTTATAAAGAAGCTCAAAAAGTATTAGACAGAAAATATAATTCCCAATATTTACAAGGAAACTAAAACTAAAATACGTTAAGGAGTGCTCAGTGCTGCCGCGTTTTCAGTAACTACAGACTTGAGGACAAATAGTTAGTTGGTTTTATTTAATTTATAATGCGCCTATTTATATATTTTTTATTTATTTATTTTATGGACACAATTATAGGACACTTACAACATAGACAATACAAAAATAACAATGTACATGGGTCAAGCTTATCTCTATTTCATATCTCTTACAACTGACCTAAGAAAGTGAGAGCTATACAAAGTAAGCGGATAACACATGTGCACTGAGATTACAAAATAAATATGTAAATTATGTATACTTAAATATAGACTCAGCCTAATACATAATAGTTACTTATATACCTACTTTAAATAATACATATAATACAAATAATATGACATCAATACATATAACGATACAAGGTTCAACTTAAATAGTAAATATATATAAAAAAAAGAAAATAACATAGTGTTTAAGGAAGTTAAAGGTAGTAGTAGTCTTTCAGTTTCTTTTTAAAAATGCCAATAGATTTTATTTATATTATAATCGGCATATTTTGCCGAATAGTCTTCGACTACGAAAGATGCCGAATAGTCATGTGACTAGTCGGCCCATCTCTATTTATTACCGTTTTGTAGTCACATTTTTTTACTTTTTGCAACTTGTAGTCAATGCACTAGATAAGAGCCAATTCTAAATATTTAATCGACTTTCATAACAACCAAATGTAAAACACGTTTTAAAATTTGCACAAGTGTTGAAAGAATGGTCAATTCTAAATTTTTTTAGCATTATATACAATAAATAAAAATCATTTAGTAAGGTAATGCACAAGATAAAAGTAAGTTTTATAACATCCATATATATTTTTTCCATCCTTCAGATGCTATAGTTTAACCACAAAATTTGCACAAAAACGTCGTATTTGACCTTATTACCCTAAATTGTAGCCTTAACAATTTTGTCTAAATATAATTGCGATGCGATGCAATGTGGCCCGCACTGCTAGGATTTAGTAAATTATTTTTTTCAGGACATTATGTAAAAAAGTTTGCATATCATTATACCTATAAAGCACAGTAAAAGTAAATCAGTTTACTAGGTGAAGAATACACTTTAATATCAATTAAGACTAACATAAGCAGTTAGGTCAGTTTTGTTCTTCATAAAGAATGTTATTTGTATAAATTGCATTTATATTTACTGTGTTTTGTATTTTTATTACTCTTGTGCTTTCTTCTAACTATTTTATTACTTACTATATTCAAATATTTATATCTAGGTGTTGGGGGCCATTTATCTTTCAATCATCCAATACTTCGAGATGTGGGTGACTTTCATATTATGTGCGACACATATAATGCAATGATATCGTAGTCAAGATATATTCGTAATTAAAAAAAATATAGTCTGTTATTTTTTACTTGACCTATTATTAATTACCAAACTATTTGAAATAGAATATCACGTATGCCAATAAATTTAACTTATGTTTATCGATTGTAGCTTCTACTATTGAATTTCTAATAATCATTTTCAACCGATGATAAAGTTCATTTTATAAAAATTAATAGTTAAAATGACGGTTCAAATGTGTTGTTTAAAATACAGCTTAAATAAAAAAATTTAATACTCGCAAAAGAAATCTAACAGTGTGAATAGTTGTCACATAGAGTATAATAAAATTGGGAACTAAACAAAAAAACTGGTTCTGGTACTTACAACCAAAATCTATTGTAATAGTAATTAGTAATTGTTTAATTTTACTCTACACATCGTAACTTTAATCAGAATATTGTAAAGTCAACACAATTTATATTGTACTAATTGTGACAACTATTATACGTTTAGTAGATTTTAGCGTTTGTATTCTAGAAAGAATAGAGAATATATCTTGACCATAATATACTATACTATAATATAGTATGTGCCGCAAAACATTCTTTTATTAAACAGATAATCAGTAAAATATGTTTTTATTGAGTCCTTATTGCACAGATACAAAAATTGTAACTTACTCCTGCGCAGAATTCTGATAAAGGTCAAGCCGCACGATAACTAGAAGTGACGTAGACAATCGTCACATTAAATACTTAACAATCGGCGAATCACGATTGGTATCAAATTGTCTTGGCGACAATTAAATTTTGTTTTTACATGAAAAACTAAAAAATGTAAAACCAAGAAATAATTGCTTGTATAGATCTTGTATAGACCGCGCCCCTATCAATGACAGTAGCATTTTTGTTATTTATTACATCCTGTAGGGATAATATCCACTATGGCGGAACGCTACTTATTTTACTGGTTGTCAGTTTACTATACCATAACAACGTCTGTATTCTTCATGAGTAAAATATTATAGGTACGTAGCGACTATCAGCAGCTGAGACGCGAGCTGGTGGAGGTCCAGGCCCTGCAGCGGGAGCTGTCATCCCGACTGCGCGCACAGCTCCGCCTCGTCCACGGGAAGTTCGCGCGCCTGCGACAACGCCTCGCTGCAGCCCCTTCCCCTCCCCCGCGCTGAACTTGACACCTCTCCCTCTCTTGTGCGGCTCCTGAATACCTCCCATGTCTCGCACGGCCTTTATCGTTTCAAGGAAGTCCAAGAACAAAAACGCTTTATCTACAATTTAGAATGAATAGCCAATTATCTCAAAATCCCTACTTTCAACATAATCAATCTATAACAGTTATGCATTTTATTAGTTCAAAAAAAAAAAAAAATTGGGGTATCCGACGCTTAGCCAGGCTGTTCAAAGAAATAATTCAAGATCTCAATCTGTTAGTTACTAGACAGCTTAATTACAACCCGGTTGTAGCTTTTGAACACCCAGCTTCAGCTTCCCGGTTTCGCGGTACCGACAGCTGCCGAATTTGCAAGCGGATCCTAAGCCTGACGAAGCGGTCGCGTTGAATAACAGACTGTATTGATAAATCTTTAAAATTGTGTAATTGTTTGTTTTAAATAGTTTTATAGAACTTGATTTCAAAATAATGTTCTGAAAGTTGATATTGACATCGAATATTTTGGGAAAGTGGGATTGTTGTTAAAATTACGTCACTATTAGATAGGAATACTAAACTATAAAAACACTAAAATATTTTTGGATATTAATTTGTGTTTGATAATATAAAAATATTTGCTAACCGTACTTCTAATTCAATTTGAATTCATTAATTAGTAAAAACACTTCAAGTGGACATGAGAGGATATTCACTCCATGAAACTTAGTTCTTAGGGTTCCGTATTCAGCACAAATACACTATGTGAATGTAATCTAAATATTAGTTCTGAACTGAGGTATTTACCTACATTAGGTACCTATTGCACATTGAACTACGTATAAAATATAATATTCCACATTAGGTTAGAATCCCAACTAGCACTGATATCATAGAAATTTTTAGTAATCGAACATGTGCCAATTAAATATTTAGTAATTAGATATACCTGACACTGTGACTTATATTTAGAATATAACTACTTATTAGAACATAGATTTCTGTGTAAGTATGTACGAAGTAGGTTATATTGTCTAATCTCATGTATTTGGTAGTGAATATTCTGTTGTACCTATGATTTAGTTTGTGTTTCCTTATAAAGGACGCACACAATACCTATTATTTTTCTTTCAGTTTTTCTTTTGTGAAAATTCTCTATAGAGGTAGCTAATGAAATGTCAATTTGGTGGGGTGTCGAAATTGTTAAACAGTAAGTTTTTTTTTAAATTTTAAAATAATTGGATGGATGTCAAGCGGCCCTGATAAGCATGTACCATTTTCCACTAATAATATTGTAAATGCGTTTATGACGGACGGAATTGATTATCTTAAATTATTAAAGATGTTGAATATTATTACCTAATAATTATTATCAATTGCTCATTTTTTAAATATTTTTTAATGAAGTCAATGATATGAGCATAATTGATTTGAAGCAATCTTCTCAAAAAAATGTTGTTTGCGGATTTAACCTGGGTAACATTCGAAAATATTTATAATAAAAGAAATAGCACTGCCATTGGAAGTATAAATTTTCTCGATATAAAAAATAGCTAAGTGGGGACATTCAATTTATTTTTCGGGAGAAACTGAAATAGGTCTGGGGGAACCCCTGCCAGCCATAGAATAATAATAATAATAATAATAATTTCATTTATTTAGTCTCAAAAAGTTTTAAATGATAAATACAATATAGAATGTACACTGAGTTAAAATTTTACTTTGTGAGACTCTGGAGTCCGAACTAGTTTTGCACCTGTAATTTCAGATCACCAGGCCTCTACCACCAATAGTACACAAAGTTAAAAGAACTCAAATAACATATTTACAGTAATAATAATACACGGATGTAGCTTAATATAACGGAAATAAGCAGCAATGCCTTCCTTAGGTTCCCTTCCTAAGCCAGTAGACCTGGGCCGATCGATTATTTCTTGTGACCCGGGTCGATTAAAAACAAAATGATGGGATCCTTGACTTTAACGGGTTGCTGATCACAACAGACGCTTTGGGTGACTTCGCTTGTTTGTACCAATCGATGGGTCCATACAATAACCATTCGCACTTCGCATAGCACTAGTAAAGTTGATTCCTGTTTTATTACCTAAACCAACCTATCAACGTTTACTATGATAATATAAATTGACAATTTGAAATTCCTGTGTGTATTTTTATTATTTTCTTAACAGATTTCGATGAAGTTTTCGTAATTGTAGGTGTTTCTTTTATAAGTGAGGTACGTTTTATTGCTTTGTGTATGGGACATCTTTGTAGATACCGAATGTGTACAAATTTGCAAGTGCAGGTAAAAATATTGTAACTACACGTCTGTAGTCATAATGGCGAGTAATGCCCCAGGAGTTGCAAGCGTCCATAGGCTGCGGTGAACGCTTACCATCAGGTGGACCGTAAGCTTGTTTGCCACCTTAGTGGTATATAAAAAAAAAAAAAAAACTTCGTCTTATCCACGAAAGTTGTTTCTAGCTTTACAATTGTGTTGGTTTAAAAAAAACTCACTCCACTTGTGCAACTACACTATTTCAAGCTTAGTTGCTGCATAGCATACATCCATATATACAGGAGTACAGATATTTACTAAGCTGCATACACGAAATCCCCCAAGACCCTGTTATTTAGACATATTCGGAGTGGAGGACGCTAGAGTCAAACCATACATTTTGTAGGACAATTGTTTTTCCGAATTAATTGTCCAATTATCCAATCCAATTTCAATAAAAAACTTACTGTTAGAAAATTTCGACATCCCACGAAATTGACATGTTTAACATCTGCGCACATTATTAACTACCTCTGTCGAGAATTTTGACTAGGTAAAAACTTTGCATCTCGTCGAACCAAATGAAACGAAGATTCAGCCGGTTATTAATCACTGAAAAAAATAGGCGGTGGCTGCTGGACTATTAATGCCACCAGAAACTCTGCGCGTCATAGCCATCACGTAACCTGTCGCTAAAAGAATACGATCTTATTTGTTCTCCGTGTCATTGAATTTTCGTGGAATATGCTAAAGAGGTGACAGCAACGCTATAATGCTTATTTACTTTAAGTTTCTGAATGACAAATGAAATGACATCACGTTAATATTGTGAGCTTTATCAGAATCGAGGTTTAGGTCATTAACAACTTCAGTATTTATATTCATACGTTTTTCTTATACGGTACAATGGTCGCATATTGTTTTGTGTTTGTTCAGTTTGCTTATGCCGTACTCGGCACACGGTTTTCAATGAAAAGATACGAAACTGTTCTTTTTACCGCATTCGGTTTCACCGTGCAGTGTGAATTAATATTAATACTTTTGCATTTGACACTTAAAACCGCAAAGTGCTTTACTCTTAGAAAAAGAAGCAATTACAATTGCTTTGAATTTGTATGCAATCGACACAGAAACTTATACTTACTTACATACAATATTGATATCATTACGAAATTTAGAAAATTGTATCCTAAAAAAGCTTAAGGTATAGCTGCACTTTTACTATCCATCGTGAGATCCCCCAGCCCCCAGCCAACATCTTATTGCTACAAAATAAGAGAGTAATGAAAGTAGCAGGTGTGTGTCACTGTAAACACTCACATGTTTTTATTACCTATGTCAGCGTGTGCTATCTTACTTTTTCAAAAACAAGTACATTTAACGGCTAATTAAAGGGATGAGTAAGTGATGTGATACTGAGTAAGTTAATGACATTGAAATGATAGACAGATAGATACAGTATCTTATAGATATAGCGATTTTATTAATTTTAGTGATGTAACGATTATTGTGCGCAAGATGATCCTTAAAGAATATATGCGAATGTTTTGTATAAATTTAAATAGGTACATACCTAAAGTAAAAATTAATAACTTGTCAATATATTTATTGTGTTGCTTAGTGCAATAATAATTTTTTATTTTTGAAACTAGGCAATAATCGCCAGATTTAAATTTTTTTTTTTTTTTTTATACCACCAAAGTGGCAACCAAGCACTCGGTCCGCCAGATGGATGGTTATGATTATCTTCATTTGTGATTTCAAATGTTTATTATATGTGGTGTATTGCGAGACTGTTAAGGACGCTTGTTCAAATACTTTTGTTTTTTGAATTTTAATTCTTTTTTATATATTATTCTAATCAAATTGTGTGTTATAATGATAATTTTGTTTGTAACGTAAATCATAAGAATGTTGTTGTATACTGTCAATTTGCATATATGCTACTATTGGATCGAATTTGAAGGCGTGCAATTAGTGATTTTTTGTAGAATGTTGGTGTCTACTTCTAATACTTTTACTCTCTGTCAAGTAATAATGTTATCAAATGATGTTGATATTGGGAGGCGTATTATGATAAGCAATCTGTCAAAATTTGCTGTACCCTATATAGCAAGGTAAAAAAATAATGTCCTAGAAGGGGCACTTAAAAACATTATAACGTCATTATTACCTTCGCTTTGTGTTTAAAACTAATAACTGAATGAAACTGAAATTTCTAAATCATTTCAGAGTCGCTTACACTCAGGGATTACGCACGGGTTTAGCAAGGTTTTCAGTGAGGTACTGTTGTGTGTGCTATTCGAAGACCTTCCCACGCTGCGTTTACCGGAGCTGCCCCCTGAATCTTCTGTCTCTATCGTTATCTATCTGACCTGCCAATTACTAGGGGAGACCGGGGCTGGTTGACCAATTTTCAGCTTAAGAGGTTTCTATTTCTATTTCTTTAGAGTATATTAATTTAAAAACGGGTTCACTTAATAGATTCACTATTTAGCTTTGCAATAAAGCGCCAAAAGGCACGTTATTTATTATGATATAGAGTACAGGCCAGTTTTTGTAGAAAAGGAAACCCCATGCTCGGGGTAGGTTGACTATGCACCTGGGGTAAGTTGACCTATGAAGTAGTAAGTGCAAATTCTACGAGGAAATAGGATAAAGACTCAAAAAAGTATTAGGTACTCATTTTTTTTATTGAAACAAATCAGCGATCTTCCGCCACATCAATTAAACACCATAAAATTCAAATTATTAGAATAAACAATCAGACGTTCAAACATTTAGCAATTTGAAAACCTAAAAATAAACTAAGTAGTTTCTTAATGAGTATTTAAAACAAAACGAAATAATTTCTTATAATCTTTAACCATTTGCTAACAAATAATCACATTGAACAAAGTACTCTCTTATTAACTATTTAAACAAAATTAAATAATTTCTTACAAACTTTAAGCCTTTGGTAACAAATAATGATATCTAACAAAAGCAATTATATTTATTATTTGGTAACAGTTGACGTAAGTATTGAAATAAATTATTATATGTATTCTAACATTGGTATGTTATAAGTTATCTTATTAATAAATAAATTATTTTGAGATCATACTATTCAATCAATCTTCTAAATCGGAGGTACAATTTTTGCACTCATAGAACAATATATTCCCGGTTCCACATTTTGTGTGTGCCCAGAACTTGCATGCAGTGCATTGAACCCATTCTTCTCCTAAAATACTAGTTATAGGATTCAGTGCACTCCAAACAAAATGTTTCATCCTCATCACTTTCATCGTCGTCACTTTTCTTCGTGTTAGCCTCACGAAGAGTTTTTTTTCCTTTACCCTTTCTGCCCTTTCCAGTTCCTGTAGATTTTTTTGCCTGTCTTTGGCTTCTTTGTTTTTTTGGTCAGCGTCTTACTACATTGTTGTTTTCTCTTAAGTTGCATAAGATTTTCTTTTTCTGGTGTGTCTGTGTAAATAGTGCTTTTTCGTTTTCGGATATTTCTTTTATTTTCCTTTCTTGGTCCAGCTTTCGGAAAGGGTCTGATATCTTCAGGTAAAGTAAACGATGTGCTCGGCATACTCACATTTCTCTCATCAGTTACTGGATTTTTTTCAGGAGTTTTGAATTCATAATCTGCATTGGTTACTGAGAGTGCATTAGAAGTTGAAGGCACCTCGCAAAACGCATTTGAAGTCGATGGTGTGACAGTTTCAAAAGACATAGCATCATCCTGGTTAGGTAGATTACATATATCAATTTGGTTGCTTAGGTCATGTGATGGTGCAGCACTGTCAGTTGCCAATGCTGATGTTAGTGCAGGAAACACATTCGGTGCTGGTCTGTCCGTCACATATGCCCCGCTAAACTCTGAGTCAGGAAATATGCTTTCGTTGAGTGGTGATATTCCAGTCACACGGAATCCAGATTGAATATTATCAATTGTAGCTGCTAATGGCAATGATGTTTTTACCAACTCAGGTATGTCATAAATAGTTATAGTCTTTCCCGGATGACTTGCTAGCCAATTATCACTTGCTCGGTTGTAATATTTCTTTAGGGGCCCGTAAACTGTCCTGTCTAGAGGCTGCAGCTTATGGCTGCAGTGGGGAGGAAATGATAAAATTGTAACCCCGTTTTCTTTGAAATACTCAAGCACTTCTATAGACAAATGCGAGTCATGATTGTCGAGAAGTAGTAAAACCGGGTTTTCTTTACTGGGTTTGGCGTATTTTACGAAGTGCTTAGCAAACTTACGAAAATTATCTTCTTTCATCCACCCAGAAGAATTAGCATCGCCATCTGAGCCCACTGGTCCGCCTCTGATGAAATGTTCTTTATAGTGAACCCGGGGAAAAATAAAGAATGGAGGAATCATGTTGCCAAGGGCTGAGATAGCAACCGCGACCGTCACCAGCGTACCTCGTTCAGCGGAAGTCATTTTTCCCAAGTTCTTGATTCCTCGACGGGCTATCACTCTATTAGGAACATGAACCGTTGTCAGCCCTGTTTCGTCAACGTTCCAAATATCACCAGGACTTAGATTATGACGTTAATAAACGGTTTTCAAGTTGTCAAAGAACAATTTGACGTTATTTTTGTTGAAAGATGTGGCTCGAGATAAACTAGTTGCTTGAGGAGCTCGTATAGAAACGAGAAATCGACGTTTAAGAAAATATCCCAACCAATCTTCACCAGCAATCAGTTTTGTATTCCATGAGTTAGGTAACGATTTGTTATTTTTTTTGGCAAATTCATATGCGAACTTTCGTATTTCATAAGGTGTTAAACCATAATAAATATCTGCTGCTTTCTTCAAGTAACTCTCTAAAGCAAGCTCTTCCTCTTCATTAAATATTTGTCTATTTTTTTTGTAGCCAACGCTGTCCAACGTTGATTCGGATTTTGATAATTGGGGATTTTTTTCTAATTTTTTCTTCAGATTTACGACGTGGCGTTGAAGTGTTTTGTACGGTATATCAAACTCTTTCGCCGTAGAATTTACACTTTTTTTGTCAAAGACAACTTGTTGACATGCTTTATCTATTACATCTTTGGATTTATTCCCTCTATTAGTTTTTCTTTTGTATGTTCGCATGGTCCTGAAACAATAATTTTTGCATAAAATTCAATCAGCCCCGTTACACATTAGTCTACTAGCCCCGAATCACTTTTTAATTTTTAATCACATGCTATAACCTCAAAACTGCGTCGAAATTAAATTTAATATACATAAAAGAACGACCATGAATCAAACAATCGTTATGAATGCTTCGACAATCAATAAATTAGGAATAAATATGCATTATTACAAATAACATTACGTCAAAAATAATTACTTACGTGTGTTGTTTTTCAATATTGCGTTCCTTCTCTCAAACGACGTGCGTGCGCGACGCCGTATTCCCGGTGACTGAGCGGGGGGAGGTGACGGACTCTCGCGTCTCACTGATTTGCTCAAGGCTATTACATCGGATGAGTTTTTGATAGTTAGTCAACCTACCCCTATAGTCAACCAGCCCCGGTCTCCCCTACTGCATGTTAATATTTCTCGGCCAAAGATTTCAGCGCAGCTCATTCCAACCGTAACTTTGACCTGTTCTATGATGTCAACAGTTATGGCTAATATCTTATGATGAATGTGTTATCTGTTGGTGGGTTTTGACCGCTAGAATCGGATATATAACCTATATAATAGGTATCTGTTTCAAGCGGACAAAATTTTAGTATCTATATACCGACTTTTTGATGATTAATTTTAAAATTATACGACTTCAAATTTTGTATGTTTTTATATCAATTGAAATTTATTACTTATTTTGTTTTGTCGTGTTAATTGTTTTTGTAAAGTAGTTAAATATTTCATAGTTTCTAATCGCAACGCAGTATTAAAATGCATTTATTCGTAGTTATTAGGAGATTACATATATTTTTAATGTAAATACGTATTTTAGATTCACTTCACATATCTCTCGCACTTGCATGTTTACCGCACATTTTTTTAACTTCATTGCTGGTTATTGGCCTCGAAATGACGTTTGTGCCAAATCCACTTAGCACAACTTTAGTTAAATGTTTAGTGTTAAGGAAACTACATGTCTGAAACTATGTGTAAGTTAGATCTAAATTATATTATCATTTTGTGTAATCTATAATAACTGTAATACTTAAGCTTATTAGAAATCTTATTTTACGTAGAATAGACACATTTTTGAATGAATCTTATGAAAGTCGACGAGGAAGAATATTGTGCATAAAATTATAATTATAAAATAAGCATTAGGATGACTTTAACTATTCCTGCAGTTTGGTTTTAGTCGGTAAAAAATATCTTATAAAATTTGTTACTTATTTCACGGAACTCCATTCAAATTGCTGAATTACTGGAAAACTAAAGAAAGCTATTTTTATCATAGGTAGCTATTTACATTTTGTGATCTTATCCATATATAAATACAACTAATAATAATTATAATTGTATTTTAGCTATAGAGGCTAAATTTTGTAAACAAATTATGTTCTTAGAACTTTCTTTTGCGTACGTTAATCGTAAATTTTTGCCGTATGGGAATTAGTCGAAAAATAGGATCATTATTTTATAAAATAGCAAATGAAGTCACTATAGAACGCTAGTGAATAAGTGAAAGCCTAAATTATCCAAGTACTTTATAAACATACTTTGTGTCAAAGCATCAGCACTATTCTGAATAATAAATTTAAGTAAACTTATCGAGCACCATTACTGTGCATAATACTTTTGTGATACGAATCACATTCAAAGTACAGTTAGATAATCACAAAAAACTAATACTATCTTATGAAAAATCTCGTCAAACTTGATTGCGGCTCGAGTGAAGTTAGGTGCTTAATTTAAGGGTAAACGCCGCAGATTGTTTGTCATACAAAATTTATTTGCCATAATCTGTGAATTATACTTTCGTATTTTGATTTAACAAAAAATTAAGTCCTTGCGGTTTTTTGGTTCATGACATTTTGATAAGCCATTATTTTTTATATTTTTAGAAATTCCGGCAACTTTGCAAACATTTGTAAAAATAATGGCTTTAGATTCTCATAAAAATAAAAATGGCGAGGTCATAAATTGTTCTTTTTTTGAAATCAAAATTTCAAGTAAATTTGAGGGCACTTCGGAGGATATGGCAAAATTCAATTTGTATGAAAACAATCTGCGGCGTATACCCATAATGCAGATATTGTTATGGATAGTCAAATATTCAAAAACTAATATAAAGTACCTATAGTCAGAGTATAATCTATAGTACTACTGCGACCGCTGTAACACGCCATAGGTAAAGCGCAGCGGGGGTAGGGGCGGAGGAGCTGTGTATTATGCACAAGAGATAAAATATCCAAAGCTGCATCTCTAGACATCGAATCCGCAACAAATACTTTTTTTAGTTTATCTTATTTGAAGCGCATTTTATGTCCTGATGTAATTCCTGTATAGAAAGTTGAGTAACATAGGAAAAAATATATTTTTGATCTCCAAGTAAACGATAGCTGATTAGCAATATTAACTAATCTACCTAATATCTCTCTAATCTCCTCTAATATTTACTTAATAATATAAATAGATACAACTATAACAATATTGTTACCATCTTGAGACGTCTGTCTCATCCAAGGCACGGTACAGCGGTCGTGGTAGCAATGCTTTTGGTTTGCTTATTCTTAAACTACAACAAACAATGAAATGAAATAGAAAAGTACTACCTATTTGCGACTAACTTCGACGCGTATTTAAGTTTGCCGAGTAGGTAGGTAACTTACGTGGCGCGTAAGATGAGACTTCGCACACCACATGTTTATAGGTCCCTAACGCAGAGGGGTGAAGGGGCAGGGCGAAGTACGGCGAAAGCGCATGCGTCGTAGTTGCCTCACCTTAATAAACTCATAACTATTCTTGTGAGCGACTGACCTTGCACACCACATGTTTATAGGTCCCTAACGCAGAGGGGTGAAGGGGCAGGGCGACGTACGGCTTAAGCGCATGCGTCGTAGTTGCCTCACCTTAATAAACGCATAACTATTCTTGTGAGTGACTGTACAGCTGCGCAAACACCACTTCTACCGCTCGCCAAGTCTCATATTACGTGGCGCGCACTATGCTTATTTATTTATTTAGTCCAATTAAAACCAAGACAATATGATCTATTCCTACTATTAACTAAGGTATTGAGTTTTCTGCAGTTTCTAATAATATAATATGATGGATATTATATATTTTTATGTAAAAGT
Organism: Apoda limacodes; assembly: GCA_946406115.1. Lineage (NCBI taxonomy): Eukaryota > Metazoa > Arthropoda > Insecta > Lepidoptera > Limacodidae > Apoda > Apoda limacodes. The sequence continues at coordinate 21,225,007 of OX291559.1, forward strand.
AGATTTATTTCAGACGATATTGGTTCTTAGTTGTAGTACGCGTACGTACCTAAGAGTTACAGTAGATCTGGCTGAGACAGCTACACTTAGCACAAGCCCCGTGCAATATGCACTGTATTTTATTTAAACCATTCTGAATTGTTTTCGAATATAAATTATTATTATCTGGTTAATTTTGAGTTTTATTTCTTACTTCAATTTGTACCTAGGCTACCGCTTGACGTTTCTAACCTGTTATTGATGCTAGATTGGTTAAGAGGATACTTCGCGACTCAATATCTGTTCGTAATGATTCATTTACATTACTTTCTTTAAGCTTCTTTTGTTAAATTTAAGTTTAAAAAGGTCTTATTAATAATAATAAATATTATTTGACAAATTACATAACACCACCATCTGACAACAAACCAGGCAACTGATACAAAAATACCTATTATACACTTTTTAATTTTGTAAATACATTATACAAAGAAACATTCAAGATTCAAATCAAACAGTTGTTTGTCCTGTGCTGCATTTGAAGGCAGAATGACTTACTATCATGTGGGTTTGCTAATTTGAATTATTGATAGAATCAGGCGTTACTTTGCGGAAATTCATAATCATGATACAATGTTATCGCGCGTGTGGACAATAGTCCAAATCACGCTCAGTGATTTCACCATGATTAACACATATTTTTTTTTTATATTTAACGTGTGAAGGTCTTACATCTTCCACACCACACAAGGTGCTGTATGATTGGACTTTAAAATTATAAAAAAATAACAATTTACTTTTATTTATATACATTTATTTGTCTTTATACACTAAAACTGGAGATATAATGTGACGTAGAGTTACTATATCAGTATACCTAGTACTACAATATCCATATTTCCTTTCCTGTACTGTCCTTCAGTCGATGCGTAAACGTGTGGCCACACCAACATTTAACTCTCTAACCTTAAATATTTAGTGTGGAAAATATAAACCTTAAAAATATTATTTCAGTGGTCCATACCGCTTCAAATCAAAATAGAATAGCTGACTCTTAGTTAGTTACAGTTAAGGGGCAAATAAAAATACTAAAACAAATTTAAACACACTTTTACAATATATCACTATGGTTATTTATATTGGCTCTGTCCGAATTGTGATTACGGATACATTAACATAGTATTTTAAATAAACGCTTATTTAGAATATTATGTTGGTAGCGTAGCTTTATCAAAGCTGCTAGTAGGTCTCATATGAATCTCATTACCAAACTGAAGATAAAAAACAGTTACAATTTAAAACCTAAATGGTCACATACAGTGCGGTTTCAGAGACGTTCTCCAGCGAATGCTTAGGTTGTGGAATGAGCTCCCTGCTATGGTTCTCTTTAGGAACTATAATGGGGTACTTTAAGAAAGAAGTGATGAAAATTCTAAAGGGCTGGCAACGCGCGAGTATGCCTCTGGTATTGCAAACACCCATAGGCTACGGTGATTACTTAATAGGCAGATCGCGAGCTTGTTGGCAAATTATACTCTGAGCACATCCTGAGCACTTCATATAAAACAATTTACGTGTTACGTACGTTTTGACATGACTGGTGTACGCGCTCTATGAATCCCATAACCACAAGATGGACCGTAGCATTTGTCAGCTGTTGAAACTACTTTCATTTATCACTACCATTAAGTACCAAATCATAAAATAATTTTGTTTAGTAGTTATATTTTTTAAATTAAGTTTATCTTCTCTAGAAACATGCATCAATGATCTAAACATAATATGAACCACATACTTTCCGTAAATCGTGAGTTTTGGAACAAAATCTAACAGTAACATTCACAAAGTCTAGGCATCATACGTGAAGTAGGTAGGTACAAAACAAATCTACTATTACATATTTTTGTCGCGGATTTTAAATTTTTTATCAATTTTAGAACGTCAAATTTGAATAATAATTGAGTTAACATATATTGGGAATATAAGTCCTTATTTTGGCTCTCCAATAATTTTGAGACTAGATACAAAACTTTCGCGGAGAAGAAAACCAGAAAATTATACAAGACTATTATTTACTATTTATATTATCTGTATATTCTGTCTGTTTTAATTAATAAAAATTAATTGCCGTGTTGCAAAAACTAGTGACTCGACCGATTTTAATATTTTTTTTTGTTCGTGTTTGAATTGGTCCCTAGATAGTTTAGATTCACAACTGGACCCGACAGGTGGCGCTGCGATCGGGTTCTAGGAATTTTTTTTCTGTAGGCAAACCAACATTCGGGCAGGACAACGTTAAAAACTTCGGGTCAGCTCATATTAATATATTTCTGGTCTTAAAGAAAATCATGAAACCAATAAATTATCATTAATTCATTCATATCATTTATGATGACCATCAAACTTTTTGGTAACAGGGGGGTTATAACGTGAAGTTTTTCCGCAGGGCTGCTATCGAGTGACAGTTGGTTGGCAAAACAAGACTTCAAAAATATTATCAAATGATCAATAAAACGATAAACAAATAATGTATTTTTTTTTAGAATTTTCATTTTTTTATTGTGTCAAAAGACAAGAAAGCTTCATAGTTCTATCTATCCAGATTGAATCTGTGTGCCCTTCAAACTAAAATCATCCACCATCTTCTGCGACGACGAATTAACAATTTTTAATTTTATAACTTTTTAAAGAATTAACATAATTGCAAATTGCAAGAAGACACAGCATGGACGCTGTAATTATTTCCGCCATTGCCGAAAGTCGAAAGCGAAGTGAGTGGTAGGGCAGAATGTAAACAAACACTTCTCTCGATCCTGCCACGGCAGTAGCTACGGAATTATTGCCGGCAGCGCGAGGAGCAGTGGCTGAATGTAAATGAGGTATTTCAGCATATAACATATGCAGAAAAGTATTATTAGTCATAAAAATATAAACTAAACGCAAGTATAAAATAGCTTGGCTAAGAATACCGATAAAATAATGTAATATTTATTAATGATGTTATTAAATAATTTTTACATTATATAATGGAGAGCAAAAAGAAAGACGAGGACTTCTATACAAGAAAATATATAAATAAAATATAACACAGCATTTTGTACAAATTAAAACTACATCTATTTTAGACCTGACATTTCAGTAATGTCTGTGTACTTAGTGTGAGTTTTTGCGTGTTTATAAATCAACTATCGCGTTCGCGTATTCATTAAAAGTCCTATGAGAAAAAAATGTCTCAAAACGCGTCCGCTAGAGGCGCTCCTTCATTTCCATACATGTATTTCGTTGACGCAAACGCGATAGTAGCGTTAAAAACTCACACTAGACACACAGGTCCCTTTTGTATACAAAAAAAAAATATAAAAAAAAAGTTCAACATACATACATCTATGTATTGGGTCATTAAATAATATAATATACGTATTTATAGTACATTGTAACTAAAAGTCGCGTTCCGTATCTACACAAGAGCTTATATCAATAAAGACGAGAAAAAGACATTATCATTAACATAAAAAAATAGAGATACAATTTTGTAGTAATAAATAGCAATAATTTTCGATTATTATAATAATAATTCGAGTTGTAACTATTCAGTTACCTTCCTAATAAATAATCTTACAAATAGAAATCAGAAAAAACTACACATATAAAATTCTATCGTCGGATTCCAAAAATGTTATTTAACTAGGCAAGTACAGAAATATTAAATTAAAAAAGATCTATTTAATGCTAGAGTACACTAAAATCACGTAAAAAGGACGAGTTATATGACGTTCCAGTCTACGCAAGATTCAAAGCTAACACGTTAGTATCTTAAGCGTTTGTGAGCGTAACACGGAACGCGATTGACTTGAATACCACTTTTAGTTTTCTCTAATATTACAACTTATAAAATTATCAGTCCGAAGACTGACTTATATTTCCGAACGTTTTAATAGAAATAAAAAAAAGTATAAATTATTGGCAGTTTATAAAAGCAAATATTGCGTGAAATGAAACGTTCGAAAAATAAGTCTTCACAAAAAAAATCAGTCGTGTAATTTCGCATCATCCGTAATTGACTACGTTCGACTCCCGGGCCCGCCCGTCTACAGCGCCTGGGGCGTTCTTTATGCCCACATTTAGGGCCACAGACAAAATGTAGACCCGGAATCGAGTTAAGAATACAGAGAGAACAGAGGAACTGTGAATAGGGTCCACGAGAATTGAGACTTAATATCTACGAACTTAGGTTCACTTGAGCGCGTCTGTCTGCTCCAATACCTGTTCGTTGACCGACACCGCGTCGGACGCGAGCGCCTCCTTTAAAGGTTCGACGCAATTCTTTGGAATAACTGTACCTGTGGGTAGGCAAACAAATTATTATATTTTAAATAACTAATAATAGAATCATTTAACGGCAACGCGCAAGTGCTACCTCTGGTGTTGCAAGCGTCTATAAGCGACGGGACCACGAAACAGCCCGCGGCCCGTAAGCTTGTTTCTCACCTTGGTGGTATCAAAAAAAAAGCGCGTGACTTACCGACGATCTTTAGTCCGTCGTCTGTCTTGAGGCGGACGACCTGCATCTTGTTAAGCTGCGACCGCGCCGCCAGCACGGCCTCCATGCGCGCCCACACTGCGAGCACCGAGCCCGACAGCACGTGGTAAGTGCGCCGCCTCAGACCAACCTAAATTACACACAATTAAATATTTTATACGTAATTAATCAAGACAGTGGTGGTGCAAAACACGATAACTACGAGGTCTACGGATTATCTTCGTGCATATATCTCACTTTACGGTGACTGCTTACCATCAAGCGGACCGTAAGCTTGTTTGCCATCTTAGTGGTATAAAAAAAATCAAATAAAAATTAATTGGGATTTTTATTTGCAATCGTTCAAATGATAACTTAATAAGTGTTCTATTAAACAACCTTGCCTATACCGAAGAGGAATTTTCTGTTCTGGTCCTTCGAGTGGGATAGAGATCCAGCAGTTGTTATACCAGCTACAACTCGTAGTTTTTCACAACACATTTCTACCTTGTATCACTGACACCAGTAAAATTTTCCAAGTTTAAGATGTCAGACAAACAAAAAGTGACGCTATTATTTTTTTTTTATTTTAAACAATATTCTGCAATATACGTAACAATATCCATGGATCTAACGTCTAATCTAACGTTATTTTATATAAAAAAAATATATTTTGTTTTGCTGTCGTGAAAATGTATGTCTGGTATATGGGCGGACGAGGGCGACTTGGCCCATCACACGGGCCCACGGACTTTTTAACGATGTTTAACGAATCAACCCAGAGGTGCAAACAAGACAATGAACACGAACGAAAGTCTTATCGGTACACGCCGGGACCCGAACGGCCGCCTCTCAAACTGCGAGACAGATGGCGAGATCACTAGGCCACCACCAACTTTTTGCATTTTTATAATATTAGGTATAAGTCCGACGACAATATTTGTAGAAAAGGAGCCATTGATAATAACCTCGCAGTCGGCGCCGTTCCGACAGTGTCCACGCCAGTACGCGTGGCTGCACACTCTTATCGAGGCAGCGTACTGCGCCTTCCAAGACGTCTCCGCCTCTTCACTGTTCACCTTCTTGTACTTTTTCTCCAACTCGGCTAACGACTCGTGCTTTAGCTGCAGTCCCGTATTTGGCCTGAAATTAGAGATCTAATTAATGATTTAAACTTTACAATGTTTTTCAGAAGTTACGGTTTTAGACATTTATTTCTCAAAAAAAAAACAGAATACAATTCACTTATTAATTGAGATTGACAATTAACACATTCAAGTAGGTATATAATTAAATTATTATGTTAGTTATTTCTTTTATATTTGGAAGCAATGTTTAATTTAAAAGTTTCTAGTTGGGGTTATTAAATGACCTTAATCTTTTTTCAGATTTAATACTGGAAAAGCGAACAAGTCTGGTAGATAGAGCCGTCTCTTCCGAAATAATCGAATTCGTTATCATGGTGCATATTTATGCTCATATTGTCACTTCAGGGTCAGCTCAGACCGAGTCGCGACGCCGCGTTACATTTTTGAGATAGCAACACAATATGAACATTGTTTACTTGACAAAAAGATAAGCATCCCAACGTTAGGCGACGCATACTGGTGTTCTTCTCCTCCTCACACTTTTGTTCTGCCACTATAATTTGTATCTTTTTGTCTAGTAAACAAGGTTCATAATGAGTTGCTATCCCAAAAATGCCGAATCGCGTCTGAATTGACCCTTAATGTGGAGGCCGTATATTAAAGTCCTGCTGATAGTAAATATTATTTTAAACCCTAAAATATTTTAAAGCAATACACAAGCGATACTTGAAATATATTACATAAATATTTGCGTTTATTTTAAAATTCTTGCATTACAAACAATCGAAGTGAGCAAAAAAGATTTAATTTGCAATTAACAGCCAAAGGGTAATCTCTAAAGCATTGTTGTCGTTTGGGAGATAATAACATTGGTGAAAGTAATATACAAGTATTAGTATGTTTGCACCACTTAAAGTTCTTAATACCACAGGCCACCCCCTTGATAAAGCGTCGTGATAGTAGAAAATTTCATTAAAGCTATAATTAAGTATGAGGTTTGTTAGTGCACCTGTAGATTTGGAACATTAGCTCCTTTTTGGTGAGTTTCTCCTTCTTGGTGAGCGTCTGAACGGCGCGGCAGAGCACGGCTGTGTACTTATTATTCCGGGCATTCAGCGACAGGTAGAAACCCTCCTTCGGCAGCGACAGCTCCGACCATTTCTCCAGCGCGTCCGTCCAATCCATGCCACGCTGCAAGCGTTGTATATAGGGTTTAGACATAAAAGACACGTGAAAACTACTAAATTATATAATTTGCTCGGCTTAGCTACCAGGCGTCGTTAGTCATTAGATGGGTGGCCTGAATGCCCTTTTCGAAATTTTTTCTAAGTTCCTCCATGCTTCGGAGAGCACGTTATACCTTCGGACCTCATGATGCCAGCAGTCGCAGAGCCGAGTCAGAGAAGGCTTATAAACTGAGCCTAGTGGCTACTACATCAACCAAACCAATAGATATGATCTAAGCCTCCTTTCTCCTAGCCTGTGTCCCTCCCTGTAGTGGGAACGTATAACATACCTCCGTGTGCACGGTGTGTAGTTCAACAGGCGCCTGTCCCGTAGCGTGTTTCCGCAAGAACCGCACGCACCGCACGCGCCGTACACTCTCACCCGCGGAGCCCAAGTCCAGGATACCGAGGTCGAAGCGACCGCTTCTTTTTGCTGATTACACAATAAAGCTCAGTGTTAAAACATGAAAAACACATATCTAAGACCTTAAAACGGATCATGAATTGGAGCAATCCTTTCCAAGTTGACACTTCAATTGCATTTATTACCATACCTACTTTATGCGATCTCAAAATAACTTACAAAAATACATAAAACTAATAAACTTTGATAGATTTTCGTTAAACGTTTCCAACCAGAGATATTCTAATACGTAGTTTATACGTTTGTTGTGTGTGGTCTCAGGTTAGAATCTTAAGTTGGTTGGGAACTTAATGAGAAGTCCGCGATATGGGAAAATACCTATAATTAATATCTAGAATAAGTCGAAAAACAAAGTTACATTAAAGTGGGGCAAAGCCTAACTTTTGTAGAGCTATGAGTTATATATATTTTTTTATTGTCCGTTTTTTTTTAAGTTTGGTCGATAGCTGCAAAATCATATTATTTCTGAGATATAGTCAACCTTGCGTATAAGAAACAAAGACGTCCCACCGAGAGGTTGCGAGATTTCCTCAATTTGTCATTTCGTCTATCGCTTCTCCGAGGCTCACCTTGCTCCATGACTGCAGCGAGCGTGTCCGTAAAGTATTTGAAGAGTCGGTTCTGCAGCTCCACCGGCATTCCAAGGATTCGATTTAGGAACTTCGACATATTGTTGTAGTCCTATAATAAAAAGTAATATAATTTATAGTACTAGCTGATGTTTGAGACTTTTTTCACGTGGATCCTTAAAATGCCTGGACCTGTGAAAAATTTTGGCAGATCTAAGGATGGACTTGTGAATAATTCTGGCCAAGCTATGCGTAGACTTGTAAAAATTCATTTTAAAGTTATTTAACAACGATATATTAAGCAACATTGGCATTTAAGAGGATTAAATTTGTAAAATAAGTACACAAAAGTATGTATTTCCGGTGTGTGACCTTGTCTAGCGCGAGCACGCCAGGTGCGGCCTCGCTGTTGACTATGAGCCCGACGCCAACGAGCGCGGACGCCACGTCCTGGAAGAAATCCCCCGCGTAGTCCGCCGGCGCCGGTACCAGTGGCTGCTCGTATTTCATTATCGCCTTCATCACCGCCTCCAGCGCTGTGCGACCTGCACACAAAGTTTTAAGTTATATAAAATCTTTTATCTCTTTAAAAAGAGGAAATTAAATAATTTGCCGGTAGTACCACGGGTAATAAATGTTTTTATAAAAAAATCCCTCATGGGATCATCTATCAATCAAAAATACCAGGCACGTTAGCACGGGTAAGAAGCGCATAAAATATTTAGCTTTTGCGGGAAACGTCTCCTTCCCCACCACACTATTGTCACATTTGTAAGATGCAAAAGATGTACTGATGATTAGTAAGTTTGCTTCGATTTTTGTTATTTCTGCGGAAAACTTTTTGGCATTTAATTTACACTTTGTTTTAATTCAGGGTATATCTTAGTTATTTTAGCCAAATTTATTCGGTTGTGGCAAAGAGTAACAAATACACTTACTTACAAACTGACGTATCTATAACATAAGTAGGATGCACTAACCGTATTTGTTGTCGATATTAAACTGGCTGAGGTCCCTCGTCTCCGTGGCGCGCCGGTCGCCGTGCGTGAGCGCGCCGAGCGACTCGAGCCGCTTGGCGACCGTGGACGCGAACCGGCGCTCGCCTGCCAGGTCGGAGATCAGGAATATGTACTCTGGCGCGTTCACTTGGTTCGACCGGTGCGTTCGACCTGAACACAAAAGATTTTTATGATACCGGACCCGATATTCGACTAAATAAAATGTAGATAAAATCAGTCGTGTATTAAACAAAAAAGTTGCAATAATAAATGTTTGTAGGTTGTGAAAGTAAGTATTAGGCAACAGATTGCAAGTATTACATAGTAATTAGATTTCTAAGAACTATCAACACACAAGAAATGGCCTTGATGTTGCAAGCCAGCCCTGCGGTGACCACTCAGCATCAGGAGGGGCGTGAGCTTGTTTGCCACCAAATATTGTTGTTCCTTTTAATAATATAAAAAATTTTTTTTATTGTTGTAATTTCTTGACATAGATGGGCACATTCATAACTACGGACTACGGTACGAAACACTTACCAAACTGCTGTATAGCTCTGTCTGCCGACCACGGTAGCTCCAACGTTATGTGGACCCTCCGCCTTTGGTTTCTCGCTCTGAAACGTCATTTTTTTACAATAAAAGTGAATCTACTTCAAAAGGTTCCTACTTCTTGCGGGTACTTTCCTGACTGTTTCCAATGATAATAGACTACGATCCGACTTAACATCGACTATCACCCATCTAACCGAATAAAAAGTATTTTACATCAAACATTATAGGTATCCCCACAAATGCATCGCGGACTGGTAGCGTGTGTGTCTATTACGTTAATGTTTTCATAATTTTCAGGTTTTATTTATTTAATAAATTAAACGCTCGAAATCTATTCCCTGCAAGGGGCAACCAATATTGTGTACAATTTGTTACGTGTGAAGTTGTCTCTACTCAGGTTTGTGGCCGGTACGGCGATAGGCTCAATACCAACCACGTCTGTGGACGGCATAGCATTGGTGAAACGTGGATGTTAAGGGCATACGTTCGTAACATCTCTGACCACCCATTCGAAAATAAGTGTCCTGATGGTATATATCATATTATGTAACTTTTTGTGATTTTACAAGAGCCATTTTAAGTTTTTTTTTACATTCAATGTCGTAGTCTTCTGCTTACATTGTTTTAAAGTAATTATTCTTTGCATGAAATACGCCCCATACTTCTGCTAATAAGGCCATGTATGGTCATTTGCAATAGTCCATACATAGTGTAAAGGTTAAAATTGCGTGGAGCCATTCTGTGAATCTCGCACTCACAGATCTGTCAATAATATTACCTTAAATCGACGAAATTAGGTTTAGTGTTCTTTATACTAACCAGTTTATTTAAACCGTTCTTATATCTTTTGGTTTCTTAACCTAACAAATTAATTAGGTGTAAACTGCAGTGTTGTTCTACATACGTATTGTTTATTTCGCATTAAATGTTATCTGCCCGCTGGTGTGATCAATAGGCGCTGCGACTTACAGCGTCGAGCCTATGGTTCAAATCACGCTATTTCCATATTGAGTATTTTTGTTAGGAATTACTTTTTTTTATGTTTTGACATCTAGTTCTCTCTGAAAAGGACCAGTTGGTGTAAGAACTTTTTGTTTTGTTTGCAAGTATTAAAACACATGCAATCAAATAAAAATGGTTTTTATTGTAATTTTATAAATCATAAATAATGTTTTTGATAAATGTCTCTTTCTTCTATATATAAATTTCCTATGGTTATAGCTTAAGTATTCGTTTTCGTATTGAAAAGAAAATTGAAACTTAACCATAAGAATTAAAAAAAATACAAGTCATCATTCATTCGGTAACGCTGCTATATTTTGAAAAACAACAAAGTAAAAAAAAATATGTTATGTCTTAGATATATTGAATAATTTTGAAATTAAATATCTGTAAGAGAAATAGTACTTCATTTTTAGGGTTCCGTATAAATTCACCATTCATTCGGTAACGCTGCTATATATAATTAGTAAGAAAAATAGTTCTTTATTTTTAGGGTTCCGTACCCAAAGTGTATTTAGCGGATCCCTATTACTAAGACTCCGGCTGTATCTCATGAACCGCGATAGTTAGACAGTTGAAATTTTCACAGAAGATATATTTCAGTTGCCTCTATAGCAAACGTGATTTGTTTTGCTCGATTTTGCTCGATATTGATAACGGCAACAGGCATAGCTTAAAATATTTACAGAATATTTAGTTATATAGTTACTTAATAAATAATTAAATTAAAATAAAAAAAATATTTAGGGGGGGGCTCCGACACAACAAACGTGATTTTTTTGCCGTTTTTATAGATAATCCTTCGTGCGCGAGTCTAACTCGCCTATTTAATATAACCTCCATTGTTTCCAATTACAGTAAGCAAGCTCTGTTCCTCTAATATTGTCCCAAATTTCTACACAGTGAGCCCTAATGACTCTGTAGTTCTTTCATTTCGCATGTCCCATCTTTGCACCATCAAACCCCATAGGTTTTCTGTGGACCAGCCGCAGTCATCCACCTCCACATATTAAGTGATATCCGTCCAGATTCCATATTTGGGACAACATTTTGTTCTGCATAACGGATTCAATTTCTTCGCCACAAATAAAGCCTCCCGTTTTCAGATGCTACAAACGACTTCTCATCGGTGAATGAGGTGTGCTCCCAGTCAAAATCTAAATACTCCCTTGCAAACAACAATCTATTTTGTTTATGGGTATTAGTTAAAAAGGGTTTTTTAGCTGGCTTTCTATGATACAATCCTTCAATATGCAGATCTCGACGAACAGTGTGTATTAAACATGTTCCCAAACACAGCAGTCGGTATGAAACCATTGTTCTACCATAAATCTTCTTTGAGTCGCATCAATGTGCCGTGGACGTCCACTTCGAGGTCGAGCTGATAAATTACCCTCCTCTTGGTTGCGTGAGATCCAACGCTTTACGGTAATCCATTAAAAACCAAATAGCCAGATTAAAATAAACATTTTTCAAACTACTGAATTATATTTTAATTTTTTTTTAGATTATAATATTTTGATATAAGAATTATGATATAACATTAACATCAAATAAAATACTTACGGTAAAACCAGTCTCATTTCAAATTTGAGATATATTGTAACCCATATTATATAGTTCTATAATACGCCTCCTCTCTTGAATATTAATATTGGCCTGCATATTATTTTCAGCAAAAAAATTTAATGAAAACACCAAACAACCTTATCAACACAAACAGTAACATCCACAACGACAAAAATAAAATGGCTACCTATGTAGTGACCGCATCTTACTGAATAGCTAAATAAAAACACCAAACAACCTTGTCAGCACAAGCACCCCCACAAACAAATCGGTAACCACAGAAATAATATGTCTACCCAGGTAGTGTCCGCTACTAACTTAATAGCTATTAGAAAATTGGTCTAAGCTGTTTAACTGAACAAGTTATTCATAATTCGTAAAATGTAACAAAATACATAAGGTGAGATTCGAATCCACAACCTGCATTGCACTAAGTACACGTATTAAGATCTGATACGTCTATCCACTAGGCTACAGATACGATAATATTCTTAGCGAAATTATTATATACAATATTAAGCGAAATTATTATATACAATATTAAATGAAACTAATATTACTCAGGTTCTACAAGACATATTACTTTATTTCTTTAAGTGTGTGAGTGACTACGCCTTGCCATTCTATTTTGTTTTGAAACTCTAAATGCAGTTTTGCAACTGACTGTACATTACAAAATAAATATTTTTATATATAATTTAATAAATTTATAATTTAATAAAATAAATTTTTATAAATATTTATCTGTGTTAAATATTTTTTAATTAATTTTTACAAAAAAATTAAGATACATTTATGCCCCTGTTCCACCATCATTAAAATAATTTTGTAATTATGACCATATTTATCTCTGCAAAAACATGTCTTATTTTATAATGTGAAGTATTCTTTAATAAACTATGTTGAATACACTTAAAAATCTCTTGCAAAGCTTTGGGATTTCACTGAAAAATATTCTAATATTAGCGACAACGTTAACGTTGTACAAATCCTTGTATATAATCATTGGTCAGTTTTTACTATTAAGTATTCAATAAGAACGTTTTTAGGGTTTCAACGGGACCCTATTACTAAGACTTCGCTGTCTGTCCATCTGTCACCAGAATGTATCTCATGAACCTTGATAGTTAGACAGTTGAAATTTTCACAGATGTGAAATACTAAAAAAACAATAAAATAGATATTTTAGCGAGGCTCCTGTACAAGAAACGTGATATTTTCGCCGTTTATATAGGTCCAACTCGCACTTGGCCGGTTTTTTTATAGAAATGAGGTGTGCGATTGTGTCACGTTAAAAAGACAAAGACACAAATGCCATCTGGCGACTTGTAAACTAAATCTAATGGGAGTCTTTGTCCCAGCAGACAAAAGAATGTTTTTAAGGCACTTAGGCATTTTGCGAATTTTTGTAAGCTATACCCTCGTCCTACCGAAGGTGCGAATAATGTATAATTTATTAAATTCGCTTAAAGCTATTTTACCCACACATTTACTTAGTAAGAGCTAGAGCACTGGGTACATACCTCCTATCGCTCTGCAAGGAGATACCACTCGAGGCCGCCTCGGATATGATGGCTACGTCCTTCTCTCCGTCCATGAACCTCTGCTTCTCAGTGAGGTTGAGCGTCTCCAGAGGCACGTCGGCTTCGGACCGGCTCTCATACAGGATCTGACCGTTTTCCGTCTGCACCACTCGGCCTTTCCTGCCGGTCATCTATAAGGAAACTTTGAGACATATAATCAGAACCAAAATTTATATTATTATTTCTTAACTAAATTAAGGTCATTGTTTTAATTTGTATTTAAAATGTGCTTCAAGATCTGGCAACACATTATATTTAGATTTTAAATTTCGCAAACTTTAAGAAAAATGTTTTGAAATATTAAAACAGAGCCCTTTTATATGATTAATTACTGTAGATCACTTCATATATGATTAATTACTGTAGATCACTTCATATATGATTAATTACTGTAGATCACTTCATAAGTTTTTAAATTTTCAAGTTTCATTACTAATTTACGCGTTTAGTCCTGTTTTATTTTTAAATTTGTAGTTAACTTTGTCTTTACGAGTAATTTACACTACCTTTTGCCCGCGGCTTCACCCGCGCTAAATTCAGTTATCGGCGTGGGATTCTAATGGCCACTCTTTATATGCTAAAGCAAGCTAGGAATTAGGTTATACTTATTTCTGCGAATGCGTAAGGTGATATTCTAAAAATTGACAAGTGTGAAGCTATACGTACCTCTGCGACGTTCTCAGTGCCGCCGAGTTCATCAATGAGCTGGTCAAGAGTGTTGGGAGGCAGTCGCTTGCCGAGCCTCTCGATGGCAGCTAGGAGCTGTTCCTTCATGGCGCATGCGCGCTCTATCGCCGATCGCGCAGGCGGCTGATTACGGGCTGGACCTGAGCACAATGACGCCATATTGAAAATACCTGTCCCAAAATTTCGCATTGAGACTCTTTCTCGCAATGGTGTTCCTTTACAGAAGTAATCTATCGGAGTAGAGTCCGTTAGTTCCAATGGGAGTCTCGGTGAGGCTCTGTCCCGCAGTAGTGTTCCTTTACAGAAGCAGTCTTTACTAACGGAGGTAGTCTACTAGTGCCGAGTAGAGTCCCTGAACATATGTTCCAAAGAGGTTTTTCTCTACAGATGCCTTTTATACTAACCGAGGTAGAGTCCGTTAGTGCCAACTGGAGTCCCGGTGAGGCTCTGTCCCGCGGTAGTGGTCACAGTAACAGTGGCGGGCGCGGGCGTTGTGCCCTTGCGTTCAAACATCGTCTCGATCTTGTCCTGCGTTGTCGTCGGCTTTTTCTTCAGTGCACTCGCGCCCGGTTTCTTCTTCTTCAAAGGTTTTTTCTTTCGTCCGATCCATGGGTCTATAGAAATGTTATTAAAATTACATACTAAAATTTGAATTTTACTTCATACGCCATTAAGAAAAGATAACGGTCACTTATATAATTTTAAGTTTAAAAAATAAATAAAATCAAAATTATCTATTATGTAATTTAAAATAGTAAAACGGGATTAAAAAAAAGTGAATTTAAAAACTTATATTGCAAATTTACTATGTAAGTTTCCGATGTCAAAAGCGTAATACTGAACTTTAACCAAAGAAGAAACTGTGATAATTTTGAATGCACAGACAAACAAAATATTTTTCAGACATTAAAACTAATCCAAATTATAAATGCGATCTAATTGATCCCTTAATCTGATGAAATGGTATTTTCTCTTGGTGTGCATCGTATCAACAAACATGAGCATCAAAATTCTTGTCGGCGTATTCACATAAGCATTATGTACTCACCATCGTCACTGTCGCTCCCGCCGCGGAAAGGATTGAAGTCGCTAAGGTCGGAGTCCGACCGCGGCCGCTCGTCCTCCGAGTCGGGCTCCCGGGCTCCGGTCAACTCGTCCAGCTCGTCGTCGGACCCGCGGAAGAACTCGTCCGACGAGGACCCGCCGCGGGCGCGTTTCGACGCCGCGTTCACTTGCTGACGCGCCGTAACTTAACAAATTAGCTTTACTTTAATTTCAATTCCAACTTTTTTAGTTTCCTTATAAAAAAGGGGCACGTACTCGAGAAAGTATATTGTATATATGAAAATCAAAGTTTTATCAAAAATTTATAAAACGCAAAAACAGAATGGTTTTTGTAACATATCCATCGGAGATGGAAAAAAACGGTGCAAAATCTATACCTACTAATATTATAAATGCAAAGTTTAGATGGTTGATCGGATCTGGGTGAAACGGCACGGAGATAGCTTATAGTCTATAGCACATAGGCTACTTTTTATACCGAAAAATGCAAAAGTTTCCGCTGGAACAACTATAACTTTTGTTACTTAATCCCGCCGCCACGGATAATAAAGAGATAATTTAAGACACAAAAAAGGAAATATTTATTTTAATTATTTTTATTATTAGATTTATTTAAATTTTATTAATAAGGCTACTTTTTATCCCGAAAGATTCAAAAGTTTCCGCAAATTTCTTATACGAATTATGGCTATAGCTATTGCTTGCTATAACAAACTTCTTTAGTATAATCAAGGAGTGTCCGTAAGAATTCCACGCCGATAACCAAATTTAGGGCGGGCGGAGCCGTTGGCAAAAATAGCAGTAGAGAGCCATCAAATAGTTTTGGCTCAAGTTAAAACTTGTAATTGCATATGCTTGTAGTGTGCGCGTAATATTTTGAAAATTGCGGCTTTTAACAATACTTGATACATCGTCTTGATGCGTCATTATCGCCCATGCGTTCTATGAACGCGCGCTTTGCTTTAAGAAAAGTAAAATTTACAAAGAAAAGATCGGCGGGAGTAATTGGGGTCTTAGCAGGCCATGCGGGCCTGCACCTAATGTCATTGTTTACGAGTAAGGGTGATGAAAATAAAATTACTCAATGAAATAACGAAACAAATATATGTTGGCGATAAAAGCTATTGATCATATTTTGAGACAATTTCATTTTCATACGACTGTGTGCCTGGTGTGAGTTTTTGTGATGTTTAAACTTTACTAGCGAGTTCGCGTGTTCAATAACAGACCTATGAGAAAAACAATTTTCAAAGGCGCGCTTCATTTCCATACATTGGATTCGTTTAAGCGTAACGTTAAAGTAACGTTAAAAACTCGCGCTAGATTTTCAGATCTAAATAAACTTACGCTTTCTCTTCGATGTGTTAGCCTCGTTGTCAATTCCGTTTTTTCCGTTGAGTACGACGGGCGCAGCAGGTTTGGGTCTCGCCGGCGGTGCCGCCTCGAGCCCCAGCAGTCGACTGATACGCGCGCGGTCCGGCGCCGGGAAGTGCTTCTCGACCAGGGTCTGGAACACGCCTCTACAAAGAACGACAAAATCATCAATTATTAATCTGGCGCACCACATTTGATAGAATAAGCAAATGTAATTTGATTTCTTAGTAATGATTACATATAACAAAATGAAATAGTTGACGCAAATTACAGGTTATTGAAAAAGTTATTTATTTATTCATTAAATATTGCAAGTTGTACATTTTCGTCCTATAAAATATTCTGTCAAACTGCATAGCACATAAAAGCTTACACAAATCGTTTAGTAATCAGCCACCTTTGTTACGTAAATAAAGCAGATAGCTACTATAATATCTTTATCTTTATATATTTAATTCTACTGTACGTGTGTGTCACTGTACTAGTCCGACTGGACCGATTTGAATGTTTTTTTTTGTATGTGTTTGGGTGGCGCCCTGGATGGTTTAGATTCACAAATCAGCCCGGCAGATGGTACTGCAGTCGGTATCATACAGGACAACGTTTGTCTGGTCAGCTAGTACATATATATATTTTCTGTACGAGTGTATGGGTGTAAGTCACTGAACTTCTTCTAAACGGCTGCACCGATTTTAATGATTTTTTTGTGAGTGTTAAGGCGCCGCGGTCGACTCATTAATAAATTTGTATTTACGGAGCAAAATTACCCATATTCACAACAAATATTGGCTTAGTGCCGAAAAGATAAAGAAAAGCTAAGCCGGGTTCGGAGATGTAATATTTTTCGCGCGTATGTACATATGTATTTGGGTAGGTCTGTTCCATTATGAACTTCTGTAGCCTAAACGGCTCGAACGATTTCGATGATAATAAGCTCTCAAATGAAAGGTATTAATCTCCCGAATGTTTTAGGGTACATAAAATAGCCAAGCGCGAGTCGAAAAACATAGTAAAAAAGAAAAACCAAAAAAAAAGCTGTAAATAAAAATAAATAAATTAAAAAAACCGACTGCATCAAAACCTAAAAATAAATAAACAAGTGCATCTAAAACATACCAAATATTTAACTCTAGGCAGGCAGGACTCATTTCAGTGCAAGTACAAATAGTAGTAGGTACAGATTGCTCAAACTATAGTAGTAAATAAGTTCAGACTACTTACAGTTAAATGTTTAGTATGTTTTAGGTGCACTAGTTTATTTGTTTTTAGTTCTTGATGTTTATTGCAGTCGGATTTTCTTATTCATTTTACAAATAGAAAATATGCATCTTAAGGAAAAACATTGTTAATAATGAAAAAAAAAAAAAAAAAAACTAAACAATCGCTCAGTTCAATGTACGACGATTAATGTATAACAAGCTACCCTAAAGAAATGTTATTGTAACAATAAGTATAGTGACTGAGTTTATTTGTAACATTTATAAAAATTTAACAATCAAGCCATTTCATTTGCAGGGTTTATTTGACGTTTTCATTCTTAGATTGTTAGCAGTTGACCGATGACCCAAAAAAGGTAGCCGGACGTGTAGAGGGACTTCGACGTGGGAGGACCAAGTGTGGTGGCGGTCGTAAAGGGAGTTAAAATAATAACAATTAATTTAACATCTTGCTTCTTGCCAAAATTCATGATTCTAGGTCAATGAGGTATAACAATATGGGACAAAAATGATCTATCTTATCTTGGGTATATTTTATTGCATTGACTTAGTAGCTTGATATTTTTTACAACTTTAAGTGACCGGTAGACTTTATTTGATATTAATTTCAACTTGATACCTTCACTCAAGAAAAAGGACATTGACAGACAGACAGACAACAAAGTTTATAAGGATGCCTTTTTTCCTTTTGAGGAACGGAACCCTAAAAATGCAAACTTGTAAAATATTTTACATAATATAAACCGTAAATAAATAAATATTCTTTGAATTCTAAATTTATTTATTTTAATGATTTATTTTAAAATTAACAATTTTTCCAATTTTACAGCCTTCATTTTGTGACAAACTGTGCATTTCATTTTTACAATGTTATTAAAAATACTTTATGCATAATTTGTAAAGTACTCGATATAATATAAACGGTACAAATGCTACAACTATAGAAACGTAGGTAAAATTGGGCAAGGATGCGCGAACAATGAATTCATTTTACCTAAGACTATTGCCGGCCGCGACCGAGCGATACGGTCGCGAATAATAATAACAAAGTATACATGCATCCGGCGCGCGGCGGGCGGTCGTTCACCCGACCTTCGCTCCAACGCCAGCCGCCATCGCGTTCCCCAGTTTCCGTTACGCAACGCCGCGAACCGTACGTCGCTTCAGCGCATGACTGAACATGCGCTTTGCAAACCGGTTCTCGCGTTGGAACTATTGATTTAGTCGTTCCCTCACCAGTTATTAGAATACGTACGTTTTTGTTACTTGTGACCTTGTACTTTGTGAAAAAAACATACACTGCCTCACGTTTTGAAGCGTCATTATTTATGTAACACTATAATTAGATTTATTATCCACACTTTGTTTGAATGGACCAAAGATGTTTACGGAAACGGATTTAAAAGCGCTTTTAGAGGCAATATCATTGGATACAAAATATATAACCTTCGAATTCGAATCTGAAGAGCAATTTAGTATAGAACTTAAATGCAAAGTAGAAAAAGACAAAACACATGAATTTTACAACGAATATACGAAGGAATGGATAAAAAAGTTTTCAGCGTTTACGGCAACAACTTGGATCGTAAGAAGTTCATTTCCTAAAGTCAGACGTTACCCGTATCGGAAAATATTTGTATGTCACCGATCTGCTTTTAACAAAAGACGGGAATACGAAAAGTCTCGCAGCTTGGAATGCAGAGCTAAGATAGACTTTAAAGTGAAATACATAAACAGAAATACAATAAAAAACGATCCTTTACTGAAGGAGGGTTTGAACATGAAGATTTTAATAAACTTTGTACACACGCACTTAGTGTGCGCACCTGAGTCGTACAGTTTGTTGCGGAGCACCTACGACACAGATAACGTCTTTTATAAATATTTCGACGAAGGTTATCCTTTATTACAAGCTAAAATCTACCACGAACTTACCCTGATCGACCAATATGGAAACAATAGCTCAGAATTCATGTCAAATGCTACCATAAATCCAAACATACGACATATAAGATTCATTTACGGGAAGTATAAAAAGAAGTGTGAAACAACTGCTGTTCCCGATCCCGCTGACATCTTTACGGCAAAAAGGGAAAAGTTAATCAATTCCGATGGTATCAATATCACCGATCCCAAATTCGAAATAATTATCACTCCTACTATGAAACGAACGCTCATAGATTTCGACTTAGATTATGTTTTAATTGACAGCACTTACGACGTATCTGGGATTGTAACTACGATATTGTATGTCCCAAGTAAAATAGGAGCTTTGCCCGTCGCCTGCATACTGCAAACAGCTCAACAAGACGATTGCAAAAAAATCTTATTAACTAATTATGGTGACGCCATAGTTGCATTCCGAAAAGTAATAGACAATGAATTCAAGAAAGTATTAATGCCAAAAATTATAATGACTAACAATTGGGTAGAGGAAAATGAAATTTTAACGTCAATTTTTAAATATTCTAAAATAAAGAGATCTAGGTTTTCTTTTTGTATTGGGATTTGGCGATGGCTCTGCTTAGGAGACCCTAAGAATGTCAGAATTGAACAGAGAAAACGACATGCTCTGATGTTAGCAATGCAATCGATGATATACTCAGACAATTTGGAGACAGCAGAGAAAATCTATTCAGAAATGTGTACTGATCCTATACTTTCTATACAAAAGAACAAAACTTACGTTGAAGATATCTGGCAGAAACGCAAGGAATGGTTTTTAGAAGATAAAGAATGTGGCCTAAATAATAATCTTGTAGAAGCCACTGTTCGTTTCACAAAGGATTTTATATTGAATAAATGTCAATCGTTCGATATTGGAATAATGTTTGATGTTATAACCAATATAGTAGAGAATCATCAACGTCGTATACTTCTCAGTTATGCTAAGAGCCACGAAAAGACTACATACATGAAATTCCTGCCAAAAGGTAAAATAGATTTAGGATTCGGGTCAGCAGTTCAGAGAGTAAGGTTGAAGGAATTTAGAATAGAAGGTGTGACATTAAAACCAAGAAAATTTTACAGTTTTAGAATCGATACGTTATTCTGCGATTGCCCGGTCGGAGTCACTGGAAATCTATGTGAGCATTTATGCGCTTCACTGAACACATTTCAAACGGAGTTGTTGAAAATCCCAAAATTATCAGAAGAGGAATTAATTAGGTTTATAAATCTTGCCGGCGGCAATATTGAAGATACATACGAGCACATAAAACCAGAAATAACGGAAGAAGACGTCGAGATGTATGACGACTTCGATGGAAATAAATACGATGTTGAAAAACCGGAAACTGAAGAAGAAAACGACATGGTACAGCGTGTCATTGAAGATATAAAAAAGCGACGAGTTTCTGTCAGCTCTTTGAAATCTGAAGACGGAGATGGCTACATTTTCGTTGAAATAAAGGATGAAAGCGCGAAAAGTGATCCTTTGGATAGTGAAGTAGGAAATAATGACCATGGCATCGGCCGTGAAACAGAAGGCAGTGTCCAAAACGACACGTTGGACGTTTGGTCTACCTCGAAAGAGACAGATTTAAAAACACAATACGAGAATGCATTAAAGGACCTTAATAATGAATTTAGAAGACTTAATCATTTTTTTAGAGAAAATCCGAATGGTTCAAATTTGCTTACAATGAAAAGATTAACAAAAGAACTCAGTAAAATAAGACCAATAGAAAGAGTCAATTTAACAAATATCCAGCTTAAGCCGAATTCGAGAAAGACTCGAAAAAGAAACCATAGTGATGACCTACTGCAATAAGCCTTTATACCGCATTAAACAATTGGATTTTAGGTAACAGTGCGATAAATAAACTGGAATCTATGTGTTCCGAAATATATGTTCCTAATATTAAATTCAATGTAAATATCCTTATGTTAAATTTAAATGTTAAAAGTTTGTGACGGTTTTTAAGTGTTTTGCTTTAATGACACATAAACCTCTGAACAAAACTTTTAAACAAAATTAAGCTAACAGTAGAGGTACGTTATGTTCTGGTTCCTGGATTAGCACCACAAAAACCACAATTTAATTTATAACATACCCATTCCCCGCGGCTTTACCTGCGCGATTTCACTTTTTACTTATATCAAGCAGTAGAACCTGTACTTAATTCCTTGAGGATTTTCCAAAAGTGCTGAAACACGTAATTTTTAGGGTTTCTTTTTTGCCATTTAGCTACAATGTGCGTACGTATGTCACAGCCTTATAATTTCGCCAGCTTTGAGTAGATTCTAATGAAATTTCACGCATTTTTTAATTTTTTACGCTTCTCATCGTATGGAGTTTCTTTACAAGAGCTTTAATAAAAGTGCATTTAAGGTTCTTAAGAAAGATTTATATTCTAGGCTATTGGCTTCCAAAATTGAAAAAAATGTGTTTAAAAAGTTATCCTTAAAAAACTAAAAAAATTACGATACTAGAACTTAATAAAAACAAACGAGAATTGTTTTGGACAAAATGTACCGATTACCGAAAGATAAGTTTTTTAAATATGAACAATAATTTTCATTTTACGGGTCCCTAACTCAATACATGTACGATACGCACTCAGCCGGTTTTTTAATCAAAATCATGAAATAAAATCAAAAATTACGGATTTACTTAAGTATCTTTAAAGATTACGGATTCTCTTAAAAAACTGTAAATCCCACGTTACCCTCCAGGGGATGAATTTAGCAAAATCCTTTCTTACTGGATGGTAGACATCCAGTCATAAAGGAAACCTGTGTTCAAAATTTAACGTTTAGTTGAGGAGTTTCGGCTCGGCGTTGATGAGTCAGTCATACATGTTCTAATAAATATTGAATTGTTGTTGTGAACAATGTTGTTGATTTCTACCGAGAAGAATCCGGCAAGAAACTCGTAAGTTACTCTTTTAAAAAAAAAAAAAAAAACTACAAATACAATCAATGTTTTAAATAAAAATGTTAAGCCGTACAATTTTATATTATTTCCATTTTAATTTGGTTTACCTATGCATCCTGTAATTGAGCATCTTCAGTCCCATGGATTTTTATCATTTACATAGTCTGCAATATTGTAGTATACGTTTTTACAAAGTAGTTGTTTGTTAAAGATTTAAATTTACTTGTTGATAGCTTTTGAATATTAATAGGAACTTTGTTGTAAAAGTGTATACATTGCCCCATAAAAGAGTTACTAATTTTGTGTAGACGTGTATCATGCACCAACAGCTTATTATTACTTCTAGTATTTACTTTGTGAACGTCACTTTTCTTTCTGAAACTATTTATATTTTCATGTATATATAAAATATTTCCACATATGTACTGCGACGCTAAAGTTAAAATATTTACTTCCCTAAACCTATCCCTCAGAGATATCCTAGATCCTAATTTATAAATAGCACGAATTGCCCGTTTTTGTAACAAAAATATTGTATTTACATCAGCAGCGCTACCCCACAATAAGATACCATGTCATTAAACTATGGAAATAGCTAACATATACTATTTTTGCAGTATCGACCTCGGTCAATTGTCTTATTCTCTTGATCGAATACAACAGAGCTTTTTGGCTATGTTATGAATATGAGGACCCCATTGAAGTTTGGAGTCCAGAGTTATGCCAAGAAAGACTGTTGAATTAACAAGTTATAATTGGTCGCCATTGATATTAATACATTTCTGTATCTGACTAACATTTAGTAACGTAAATTTAACACATTTGACATCAGAGTGAGTTTTCAGCTGAAATTAAGAATTAAAAGTGAATTGTAGAAATCTAAAAAGAAATCGTGTAAACAAAAGTCCGTTTTTGTATTCTTAGATAATAAAAGCAAATTTAATTCATACTATTCCTTATAAATATTCTATAAGCCAAAATAGAACACCATTCAGCCATAACACTAAAACTGTCCCAACTTTTAAAAATACACACTATCTGTAAAAAGACTTCAGAGAAAATACCTAGTCATAAAAAGTATTTTTTTTTTAATTTTCCGTGTGTGAGCCGCACATTTACACGTGCAAATCAGGCGTTTGTATGGCGGGCGGAAAGATTACCGATCACATTCTTTATAATTTACCCCCGCTCTTCGGCATCCGAAACACAACACATCTATATTACAACTAGGGCTTGGAACTGGTTTTTCCCGGTACGTGAAGAACCCCGATAGATCTTAGAGAAAACCGTGCCAGGGAGATCATTCCTCAACCTAAGCGTTTGCGGGTGGAAGTTTCCCTCAAACCGCATTGTACGTGCCCATTTTGGTTCTAAGGTGTGAGGATGAATTCCTGGTAGAAAGTAGCCGTAGGCATAATTTCTAACAATTCTCCAAAACACAGACCATTATACAAGTCTCTCCTCAGACCTAATCGGATAACGGGACTTAAGAGTTGGATACAGCTTGTGAGTTTGTGCTCGCCAAAAGGACCAAGCTGATATTCGAGTCGGGATATGGGGTCGGACTAACTGGTGAAGCAGCAAGCAACCTTTGCCCCGATGTAAAGTACTGCTGCGCTCTGTTGAGTACACCAAGTTTTTTGGACACCAGCTTCACCTTGTCTGCAAATGATCTCGGAACTGAACACCGCTGAAGATGTCAACATCAAGGATCCCAATGCTTTTGGAGACGGTAAGGGAAGGGGTCTGGATTGTGGGACCATAGTGAATGGGGTTTGCTTAGCGGCGAACGCGCAGACTTGTGTCGTTGTAGGGTTGAATCGGACTAAGTTTTCTCTCTCCCATTCAGAGACCTTTAACATAATGGTCTCGATTTTAGACACAAGTTACCCTTAAAAACGGATCTTACCGCACCACGGTATCGTAAGTAGACAAGTGCCTTCGTCGGTCATATTTGAGTTTGAGACAAAGAGACTGACATGTAGATCGGCTTTCTTTTTAGCACTATGTGTCCAGTCACCATCGGTCTTTCGCAGTGGTGGTAACGATGACTGGCAAAGTTTCCTTCGGCAGCTTTAGCAAGCGACTAGAAAGCCCGACTCCCAGAGGGGTACCTCGCGAGTCACCTACCTATTGTTCTGATAAATTGCAATTTAGCTCTGGCAGTTGCTTTCTTACTGAACTACGATTTATTTGGCCTTGGCATTTTATAATTATTTGGCCTAGAGGCGGGCGGAATTCCCCGCCCCCCCGGCGGAAGTTGGCGGTACAGCCTCCCAGGGCGGAAATTAAGTATTCCCTGGGTTCGGGAACTTGTTCAACTAGTGGACGGCCAAAGGTCAGCCGTTTCATCAAGTCTGACCGCCATACCAGTACGCCGTGCCTACGTCGAGCAATGACAGCAGCTAGCACCGCCGGACCTCCGCTGTCCGCGCAGCGAAACCTCAAAGAGCTCTGGCGACCTAACTCACCGCCAGGAACAGAACACTACTCAATGTTAGCATTATTTTGGACGCCGTATTCTGTAAGGCGGAGACACTTTTTCAGCTTGGGCTGCTCATTCACACGCTATTAAAAAATTGAATTAAAATTTATTTATTTCAACCATCAGGGATCATAATGTGTGAAACATAAATTATTACATTCTTTTACAACAATAACAGGTATATAATAAAATAAAAATGAAATAACTACAAAAATAAAAATAAAAAAAATGACCCATTAATTTCAAATAGTGTAATTTTGACCTCTTCCGAACAATGAGCAAACCTGCGAACAACCATATTTGCCCTTACAGAGAGCGCCCTCCGTTCCCTTTCTATGTCATCGTCATCCTTTAGGTTAGCGGTAACTAGGTGTCCATGATATTTAAATTTTTCGACCCTCTTTAGAGGCATACCGTTAAGCTTAATCAATTGATAGTATACTGTCTAGCATTTTTCGCCGACCCGAAAGACCATGCACTCACTCTTTTTCGGGTTGTACGATAATCTATGACTAGCAGCATAGCGCTCACAAATAGCTATCAACTTAGACCATGTCGTCGGCGTAGCTAATGTTACGCCATCAATACGACAACCGACATGAGTGCTGTTGAGCTCTTCCAATAATGCGTTTACATATAGATTGAAGCTTAGGTGAGGTCAGCCTCCCCCCCCCCCCCCCCCCCAGCTATGCCGTGCTGTTATTGTTCGGGCGGCTTATTCAAGCGAGTACTCAATTCACTCAATAAAAAATTTCAGAAGAACCGAAAAACCGGTTCTTTAAACAGGGTACCGGATCTCCAAACCCTAATTACAACTCATAAAAAAGCAAACTTACATTAAGGGTGCGTTCCAAATCGCAACGAGAAGTTAAAAAGTGGTTTTGGGACGCCCGGGGTAGAGCAATTTTCCAACTGTCAAGTTGAATTCTTTACACTGCCATAGAAAAGGTTGAAAATCACTCCTGTCAGTGTGAAAATTAACTGTCAAACGCTCGTTCCAGAACGGGTTAATTTTTCAACTTTACCGGGCGATAATTACTCGGCGTGATTTGGAACATAGCCTTATTCTATACTTTTATGAATTTTGATTATATTATAGCTGTCCATTCAGCCCAACACACACCTCAAAATTTCTAAAACCACCCTACACTAATTCTAACCATTTATTTAACTTTTGACAGTTATACTTCAATAGAATGAAATATCTCATTTAATTACTCTAAATTATACATTTTCTTTATAGTTATAATCTTAAGTTTCTTTTGTGTAATAGATTCTGCATAACAAGGTATCAAACATACAGCCAAAAAATAAAAAAAATCGGCTGCAATGACTGCGTAGGTACAGTGCGCCGCGCGGTAACACCTGAATATGCTTTGGTTGACACCATCTATAACGACATCGTTGCTAAGAGTGTGTGTTCCATCTTGGCAGTGGATACGAAGGAAGTGACACCTTATTTTGCCCTAGGTGATACCTTCTTTCGCGACGCCAGCATTGAGGGTGCTTGGCGGTAGATACGAGAAATAAGATCATACATTGCGCCGCGGGGTGACACCTGATTCTGCTTAGGGTTCCACTCTAATCCCTAAAATGATGCATATGTACTTACTTGGCTGTGGATACGAAGTCGTTGAGCTCTCCGTCGTCTCGCTCGAGTTGGTCCAGAGTCCTGGCCTCGCCGGTGCTCTGCAGACCGATTACTACGCACTTCCCGCACTTCACCGCCTCCCGAGCCGTTATCACTGCGTGGTTCACCTGACACAAACATTCATATAAAATATACCTTTACATTTATTAAGTCTACGTACAATACGTAATAATGGCCAGATCCTGACTGCCTCACTTCGACCAACACGCTGAAGGCCACTATTATCCTAAAAAAGTCAGCAGTCCAAAGATGTCGCCAGTAGGATTCCGTAGCAATTAATACACTTATAATTATCCAGCCTCTACGCCCCCACTATTGTGACACGGCCTACCCACACCGAGAGCGATTAGTGGACCTAGTTTAATACGCAATGAGTTTCGTGGTTGCTCCGTGGCTTTGTTGGTAGAAGTGCCTGTCTGCCGATCCGAGGGGTGCGGGCGAACCCTGCACAGGACAAACATAAATGAGATGAATATTTTTTTGTTTGCCTCTAAAGTACAAGCTTTGCAATGTCCAGTAATATTTGATATTTATAGTAAACTAGCTTTTGCCAGCGGCTCCACCTGCGCAAAATTAGGTTTTTTAGGGCAAGTCCTTGATTTAAGTAAGGAAGTTTTCTATAGCAAGCTATAGGTGTAGCTATACTTCGTCCACGTAGCGTTATTCCTGCAAGAAATTTTGAATTTTCTAGGATAAAATTCAATTGGACGTCATTGCGACGTAAAGAATGGATAAACAAACGAACACCCTTTCACATTTATAATATTAGTGTGGATGAGACTGGTGTTACCTTAGCAGCGATGCAGAGGTACTTGAAGAACCTCTGGTGCGCAGACCAGAACTGTCCCCACATGGTCTTCTTCATACGAGACTCCGCGTCGATCAACTCTGCAGCCTCAGTGAAACGTTGCATTGCTTCCACCCACTACCAACACACAAAACCATTTCTACCAACAGTTAAGAAAATATTGTTGTAATATCACATCTTGTGAAAGTCTGTGAGGCTACTGACCAATGCGACGGCCTTGTCGTATGTCTGCTTGAAGGGTTCCGAGAGCGGAACCTCCTCTATCTTGAAGGAGACCCCGTGGAAAGAGAGTTGGCGTGCAATGTACATCCCACGAAGCTTCATGTCCATCGCCACTATCTCCATGGCACCCACGCCTCTGATCAACAAAAAATTATGCATATAATACATATAAATTCATCCATTCATCCAACTGCAAAGAAACTTTCGTGAGATGCTACCAACGGAATTAGCAATGACTTTACAATAGGTAGCGCACGCATCGTTTTAACAAAAGTAAACCTGACTCAGAATCTTTTTGTAAATGTTGTAAACATAAAAGAAAAAGTAAACTTTACTTAATGTTCACTTTTTCTGGTATCTTAATCATAAATCGTTAAAATACTTACGTGATTACCTTTATTGTCACATTATTTAACTGGTTTTCGAATCACGACACTGATTGATGATTAAACATATAAGCTTCAAAATTCCAAATTTACGATGAGAAATATTATACGTATTTATGTATATGTTGCATAGACTAACAAAGCGAAAGACGCGGGTCAAGGTCATTTTTGTTTACCCGAATTGCGAATAGATTCCGAGTCCGGTTTATGTATATTATATTTATCTGATTGCAATAAAGTGAGTTATGCGCATGGGGGTTCAGGGGGGTTTTAGCGAGGTTTTAGTTAATAAGTACATTTTATTCAGTTACCAGCAGTTTGCGCATTTTTAAGGTGCGAAGAGCTTTTACTGGGTCAGCTAGTATATACAAATATCATAAATGCGAAAGTTTGGATGGATGTTTGTTACTCAATCACAACACAACGGCTGAACGGACCTGAATGAAATTTGGCACAGAGATAGATTATAGTCTGGAATAGAACATAGACGATATCCCGGTAAATTCAAAAGTTCCTGCGGGAATTACTATAACCGAAATCCCACGCAGATAACCAAATTTAAAGTGGGCGGAGCCACAGACAAAAGCTAGTACAAATTAAATGTACAAATAAAACCATATTCCAGCTATGAAACTGCAATAATTTCAAACTCACTTAGCGGTAAGATATTTTTTGAGGACACTCTACAGTTTGTTTCTGAAACGTCACAGCGCGTGACCAGTTAGTATCCAAGGGGTATATGAACAAGCACAACTATAGATAAAGCGTAACAAGCACTTACCTCTTTTCAACAGCATTTATAAAGTCCATAAAAGTGGGAAAAGGGGTGCCTTCGCCCCAAATACCAAGTCGGACCATATAGGCCATATTCCTCGGTTCAGAGGCCCCAGTAGCTGATGCGTACACGACCCTAGCTTTGGGCAGTTTGTTCTGCAGCTCCAAGGCAGTGAGACCAGTCTTTGTGGGCTTGCCTGAACCTACTGGACAAAGGTTCTTGGCTTTGTGACATTCGTCAAATACGATCTGATTCAAGAGTTAAGATATATTAATCAACAGTTCGCCTTAGCCGTTATACGATCTACTGCAGGGGCACCGGTACCGCAAGCTCCTTTGCAGATAGTATCTTTCTAATACCCACAATTTAGATAATCACTTAAAAAGCTGGCCAAATTAAGCTAATATAGCTTTTTTTCTGACTGACTATGCAGTTGGCTGATGCAGCCATTACTGCTCCACCGGGCCATATAGCGCCCAACGCTCAAGGGCTCCCCTCAGGGGGAGCCTCGGCTTGGGTTGTCGCTCTTGGGGTCGTCCCTTCGACCAACATGAGTCTCGAACCTGAAGGTGAGTCAGCGCCAGGAGAAGAGTTCCCCGTTAATTATGCGTGAGCTGAAGTGTGCTTACTTAAATGTTAAAGATCAAGGTCTTCGAATTGTTTTTCAAAATTAGTAATAGACATAGGCACCTTATAGGGTCGCTAAAAACACCTGTCATTTTATAAGGCATAGACTGGCCAGGCTACACAAAACGGCAGCTATTTTTTTACTGATTTGAATACTACGGAACCCCGATAATACGTGAACGACACGCACTTGGTAGTTTTTGTAAGTTAGTTAAAAAGGATACACATCCGTCGAAATCTTCTCCGCACCACTGCAGCAGCTGTTTGAGCCTGGTCCGGTACTTAGTGGTGGAAGACTGCGTCTCCCCAATGAGCGCCGAGTACGTGCTGAATATCACACCTTTTTTCACGTTGCCATTCACAGCTGATGAGAGCTTCGCATATTTAAACTGAGAAATACAAATATTTTGGTGTAATTTAAAGTTAATGGCTAATGACCTGCCGGTAGAATGTATTTGCATCCGTGGTCTGGTATTCATATTATACAAGCTTTGCTTAGTTTTGAACCAGACATCGAAGAGTGATGGCATGTCCAATATCTAATAACTTTAAACGAGCAATTCTTGTATGTATGTATAAAATCGTTGGAGGCGTTTCCGATATTCTTCAGATTATATATATTATATTATGTATATAATCTGAATCTCGGAAACGGCTCCAACAATTTTCATGAAATTTAGTATGCAGGGGGTTTCGGTGGCGATAAATTGATCTAGCTAGGTTTCATTTTTAGAAAACGTCGTTTTATGCGTGTTTTCAGGCAATGATAAACTGAAAAATATAACTCTTCTTGACATCTACTGGCGAGTAGTAATACAATTATTTTTATTAACACAGCAACACTAAGGCTACTTGACAATAGATGGAGTTTTTTAAAAAAAAACGCAAACAAAGCTCGGTACCCAGGCAAATTATTGTAATTTGAGTCTAAGTGTCGTTGAAATTAAATTATCTAAGTCACAACATTATATTAGCACGTCCTGCAGTATGGCCACATCCCGCCGCTTACACCATGTGAAGGTCATCACTCACACAATAGTCAACCCCGCAGCCTCTCTTTTACGATCCTGTGGCCTCTCGCGTAAAACACGCACACATCAGCGCGCATACACACGTCATCTGTTTCAATAAAGTTAACAGCGCCTAATAACACGGTTTTTGTATGGAGTGACCAGGGTCTAGCAGAAAAAAGTCCTGGTTTCAATTACCAGTGGGGTAACAAAAAGTTAGCCTCATTTGTCTAATGTAAGAGATAACTCAAGTCTGACCCAAGTGGAAAAAATAATATATTAAAAATACAAAGATATTGAGTGAGTTACCTTATTTAGTGGGTAGACCTCAATCTTCCCTGCGCCGATGTCGTTAAGGTCCCTCTCGGCGTCGTACTTGAGGTCGTTGGAGACGGAAACCCAGATGGCGCGCTTGCGACCCTTCAGGTAGTTCTCGAAGATGATGCCGGCTATAGTACGGCCTTTGCCCACACCCGCACCATCGCCTGAACATCGATAACATATTTTAAACACCATATAATCACAGTAGAACCAGTATACGAGTGTTTCCATTTCGCGTCAATTGCTACACATCCAGACAGGGGTCCTCTCTGGATCTTTTGTGTTATTACTGTTAACATCAGCTCTCTTTTCCGGTTGTCGTTTTCTAGAAGGACGTTTGAGGTGAAGATAGTCAAATTAATCAAGCAATTCAGCTACGCACCAATAAGAAACCCAGCTCTGGATCCATCTGGCAGCTGGTGCTCGTGTGCCTGCGACGCGTACACTACAGCCTCGAGCTGCAAAGCAGACAGGTACGCGCCACGGATCGTCTCATCGGGGAGACTCAGTTTGTATGTCACATCTACGGGCTCCACTGATGACAGTGACGCTGTCTCCACCACGGGGTCGGGATGTTTACGACCCAACTTTACTGTAAATTATAAAAAAAAATATTCCTAATTATACATAACTCATC
Organism: Apoda limacodes; assembly: GCA_946406115.1. Lineage (NCBI taxonomy): Eukaryota > Metazoa > Arthropoda > Insecta > Lepidoptera > Limacodidae > Apoda > Apoda limacodes. The sequence continues at coordinate 21,256,663 of OX291559.1, forward strand.
TAAAATACGTATAATGTTGCCTTCTTATAGTCAAAGCCCTTGTAGTACAAAATTGTGTATACTTAGTTTGATTTTAAGAAAGTTCTTAATAATCACGACTTACTGCTGTCTTTTATTTCCTCCGGAATTCCTTGAGCTTTCGTGTACGTATTGAATAAGTGCGGGGAAAGGGTTTAGCGCACTGACTATTAAGTGTATTTCTGTAAATACTTTAATGTTGTGCTTATAGTTTCTAGAGATAGAACCAATATGTATGGATTGAGATTCTATCCCGTGTTAATAAAAATATTGTAGAATTAAAACGGTTATATTATAAACGTTCGCAAAGTAATTATTGTTTTTATTTAATTTCTACTCCTACATATGTGCAAATTGATGATTGATTTTTGATAATTAAATTGTTTTTATTTAATTTCTACTCCTACATATGTGCAAATTGATGATTGATTTTTGATAATTAAATTGTTTTTATTTAATTTCTACTCCTACATATGTGCAAATTGATGATTGATTTTTGATAATTAAATTGTAAACATACATTTAGAAGGCATATAATCTGCATATGTCTCAGCAACACCCATTTCTTCATCATCGACTTCTTCCTCATCACCAGGAATCTGTTACAGAAGTACAATTTTAAATAGTAAGCAGTTACATTCAATAAGTTAAAAAGTGACAGTACGTTGCCAGCTTTTATACGTTTCCACCGTGGGCAGGGGCGATGTAGGACAAAGTAAAGTCCAGGGCACAGGCCCAGAGTAGAATTACCATACGTATGTTCGACGTTTGCAAGTTTTCTCACGATGTTTTATCGAATTAAGCGATGTAAACGAAGCACACTTACGAAATTGAGAAATAGACTAATTGGTACACTCCTGGACTCGAACGCTCGAGTCTCAGAACGCGAGACTGACGCCGAGACCACTACGACCATCATCCCAGCTAAACTTCCAACTTGTCACGGATAAATATAAGACTATATCATGGGTTTGTATAAGATTTGTAACTGATACCTTGTCGTGATGCCACATGCCCGTTTTGGTTTGATTCCACGCAGGTAACTGCGCGAATTGTCCCAACATCCCAGCTAGTGGACCACCCATTCCAGAAGCCAAGATCTGGTTCAGATTTTGCAGCAGATACGAGTTCATATTCGGCAGTCCTACCATCTCCACTGTGGAAGAGTGATTTTGTAAATTATTTTTTTTAGAAACGTTATCGTTTTTAGAAAGCTAAATGTTACTTTGACATGTAAAGTGACTAAACTGATTTTGCTTCATCTAAGGACGCACACGTTTGAAGAGTAAAACAATCCTATATTGAATGCAACCAATGACGTTTAACACTGAAACATGTACGCCCATGACAATTTGAAGTTACGACTTAGATCTATTCTGTAAAGTTATCTTAATAAAGCGCAGCACACATGAATGGACAAACACTTTGGTTATTGCTGTGTAATATAATAAGTTTTATCTACTACTGCTTCAATTTTTTTTCTAAATAAACTGACTACTGCAGCAAAAGGAACGTTATATATAAAACTAGACAAAGCATACTACCGTCCAGCCAAATTATATAGATGCTTTGAGGGGTATAAACCATCGATATGAAAAAACAATAGATATGGTAACATGACACTGTGGTTCGGAAACCGGCGTAGCCGTTGATAGCGGGGGTGGAGTAGGTGAAGTGGGGCAAGAAAGTCAGAATTTTAATTCCAATTTAAACCTTATGTTCATTACATAAGGCTTACACGTTGACACTAGTGACATCTTGTGATGAATAGCAGTACTTTAATTTTACATTAGACCCAGTGTTGTTCCTGTGGCGATATGAACAAAATTATCGATAGATTACTATGATGCTTGATGATCAAAAATATCTTTGGAAAATTCAAAGTCCTAACTAACTATCAACACATATATTATCGGTAGTAAAATCATTCTGAATCTATAAAATCGTTAATTAAACTGGCGATTTTAGGCTTTTTAAAAGTCTAATTTAATGAAATATACTTAAATTATAAATGAACCTAAATAATTTAATTCTAATTAGTTTGCAGTGGACATATAAAACAGCAAATAATATTGTGATTTAGATAGTACATAGTTGGAATATAGATATACTTTACCTTACCTTACTTGTACCTTTATGCTTTAACTTAACTTTGTTTGAACACGCATTACGTTAAAACAGCTAAATTAGTTCAAAATTTAAACTTTACCGTAAGCTTTCGTTTTATCGAATTTGATTCATGGCATGAAAATATATAGATGAACGCTAAAAGTTTTATCATAAAAATAAATATGAAAAATAATCTATACTTACTATACAATTATAAAATAAATGTAAAAGTTTGTTTGTTCTTCCTTTACAACGCCCGAGAGCATCATATAAACCTAAAATTTGGCCCAGAGACAGTATAAAATACCGAGAAGTCCAAAGTACCCGTAGAAATAACTATAACCAAATTACACGCGGACGAATTATAGCTTCAGCTGTAGCTTGCTATTGCAAACTCTCTTTCTAAAAAAAGAAGTTTCCGTAGAAATTTAACACTGATAACCAAATTTAGTGCAGTCAGAGCAGCAGGCAAAAACTAGTTATAGGTTTTACTCCACATACACTACTCGTTGTATTATTTTCCAGACGTTAAGAAGTCTCGCAAAAGCATGCAAAAGTTAACAATCACATAACATAAATGCGAAATAAACACATTATCCAAGTCCATCATCCTGTATATTAAATAAAACAACGAAACACTTCTATAAATCACAGGAAAGCTCACAGACAAATTCTCTAAAACTATATTTACTTTGACACAATATTATACAACAGTTTCTTACTGACTAGATTTTGCCCAGCAGCTCCACCCGCCCTAAATTAACTGGTTATCGGCGGGAAATTTTTACGGAAACTCCTTGATGGTACTATGAAAGTTTGCTATGTAAAGCTGTAGTTCGTACAAGTGGAATTTGTGAAAAGTGGGGACTTGTGAATTTTCCGTGATAAAAAAAAAACCTATTTTCTTTCTATTCCAGGACTAAACCTAAATGTGTGCCAAGTTTCATCCCGCTCCGTCCAGTGGTTGACGCGTGATTGAGTAACAAACATCCAAACTTTCGCATTTAAAATATTATTCGGATGAAAAGCAGTATTTTTAGATGTATTTTGCATTAAATAAGCGCGTTAAAATGTATAATTAAATCTTCATTTAACTGATTGTACCCACAGGTTGACAGAATTATTTAACTTTTTAAAAATAATTTAATAATTCGAACGCTATTGAAATTTTGAACGCAACCCTAAAACATTCCATTGACTACAAGCATCAATTCACTTCATTTCCACAGGTGTAAATTGATCACAACGGGTAAAAAACATCGATATTTTTATCTCATGCGTACAACACTAAGCAAATTAAGCTATTTCGCTTAGCGATATAGATATTAGTTTAGCTACTCACGGATAGATGGCGCATCAGATATTTAATTTATTCTTTATGTCATTGTAATACGATTTAGATTAGGTCAATAATTTTTCGAAATAAAGACTCCACAACAATTTCTACTCAAATACTTTATTGTCTTCGATTTATTTTCGTTGTGAATTTATGAAACGATATCCTAATAATCTTGAAAAACAGTCACAGTTCAAGTGTAATTTATTCTTTTTATCACAAATAAAAAGAAAGGTTTAAAATTATGCCATGAAATTGAAAAAATAACACTTTTTATGAACAAGATTACAGTGATGACTAACATGATTTCGATAAAAATAGTGCACCTCTATTAAAGTAATTTATTATAAATTAAAGTAAATCGGTTATTTATAAAAAAATAATACTAAAGTGTGTTAAGTTACGTCGCTGGAACTCTTATTTACCTTTTTTTTATAGTTTTCACAACTTTTTACAGCACAATACGACATTATTGAAATAAAACAAGCAAAATATCTTTAGATGTTCACTCGCCGAGGGTGACCTTGTGTTTGTTGCGTCAAATCGATGCGCTACTCAACATAGTCTAAAAATTAGACTATGGGCGGCTAGCCTGCCGGTGCTTTTTGGACATATCTATTGTTTTTTCATATCGATGGTATAAACAGTGTAAAATTTACAAAAAAAAAAAACAATTAATATTTTTGTTCATAAATTTACTCTAAAAAATTTAAAGTGTGCCTTTTGAATAAATACTCCGTTTTTACAGTAATTTGTGGTCATACGAATATCACAAGTATTAAATTATTTAAAAAAACATTAAGTTATTTAGTTTTTGTTTTTGGTTAGTGTGCGACTTAGATTTACGTTGACGAGTATGTAGCAAAATTTATCGGCACTTTTATCACAAATACTGGACGTAATGAAAATAGTACATTTAACACAAAAATCTCTCGCAAAAATACAAAAAAGCTTAGAAACCTTCACGTTTTAACCGGTAAACATTATACAAATAGTATCGGGGACATCAAATGACAACGTATTTATTGAGTACCCTGGTAAATCCCTTGATATTTAGAAACCTCACATTAAAGTTGATATTTTTTAATTAATTCACTATCTTAAATATAACATAAATAAGCACTAAGAGCCAACTACCAGTTCTTATTTCTAAAATTAGATTTAGGGCTTCGAAAATTAAAGATATACCATAATTTTCTGTACAAGGCAACTTTAATGTAGACCAGTGATTAGTTTGCACACCAAAAAATTATTACCTTAATTTTCAAAAGAATATTCGATCATGTATTCTAAAAGGGCGCTAAATGCTGTTTGGACAAAATCTCTTTTTTTGACAAGTTTGACAGCATAACTAAGACAGTTTTGTCCGATCAACTAAATTCAAAATGGATTTTGTAAAAGAAACATGCCTCTTCAGCCGGCAGCTTTTTATATTATAAATAATTTTCTTTTAAAAAATTCGCGAAAATTTTGATCTTTCAAATGGTTGCCATATTTGGGATCCATACATTTTGGAACATAGACGTTATAGAGTCTCGTTACCTTTTTTATTCCTGTTATTATTATTAATAGATGTTCTAGGATCTACATAACGTAGAAAATGTCTCAATAGTGTTTATGATAAGTTATTATGTACTTTTATCACAATGAAATATTTTTTTAACTTTGTACGAACGTACTATCAAAAATCGAAAAGTTGGATACGAATTTATCGAGCATAAAACAATAAATAACATGCTTGTTTTGCAGTTTCTTGTTTTTATCTATAAAGAAATAACTAAAAATCGATCAAAATTCCAATAATCGAAATTTTAAACTACCAATAATATTTATTTATAGTACTTGTAGCTGGCTGTTGAATGCATCCTCTTTCTACGTTTTGCTTTGAATTTCACGTGTGACATTATCTACAGAAATTTGCTTAATATAAAATGTTTTCAAAATCAACGTATTTTTATGAACTTGTTATAAAGTAGTATTACAAATCCACCACATTGTGAAGGGCGGTAAATTACAATTGCACCATATTTAAAGAATAGAGGAAATGCATCGAAATATACTTGCTTTACAAGTACTTTTTGCAATAAAGATATCAACCGACAACAGAAGACTAACACAGAGTTCTCTCTCACAGCATTATTGCATGTCTACCGAATGTGCTGCGGTCCTAAAAATTAGAATATTGTTCAAAGCACTTTGAAACAGTCGACTGTACGAATACGAATAAACAGTACGATCAAAGTAACATGACACGTAACATCACTATGAGTTTTTAACGCTACTATCGCGTTCGCGTCAACGAAATGAATGTATGGAAATGAATGAGCGCCTATAGCGGACGCGTTTTTAAGGGTTTTTTTCTCATAGGACTTTTAATGAATACGCGAACGCGATAGTGGAGTTACAAACACGCAAAAACTACACACAGTGCATCGGCTCAGTCGCAAAAACAATTGATAGAAACACGAACCCCAAATAAATTGGTCAAGCTAGAAAAGAGAGATAATCGATTCTCGATCGAAAAAAGAACTGGAAGAAGAAAGGGTAACAGCGGAAAAGTCATTTAAGAGGGTGAAATAGGCCAGAAAGCTATTTTTCTGTGTTACTAACGATGTGCATGTACATGTACTAAAATCTTAACACGATGTCATATATATAACTATGAAATGCATTTGTTACAATAAGTAATTTCTTTCACATAATATCGCCTTGAATTTTTTATCTTTTGTATTGAAATTACCGGTTTTACCGTTTTGTATAATTTTTTTTCACTTTTTGATTAAATTCATTAGAAAAAAAAAATTATATGATTTAAACTGACTTTCATAACAACCAAATGCAAAACAGTTTTAAAAATTTACACAGGTGTTGAAATGTAGGTCATTTCCTGACTTTTTCAGCATTGAAAACAATAAATGAAAATCACTCAATAATATATCGCACTAAACAAAATCGACTTATATAACATAATTTTTTTTTTTATTTGTTCAGAAGCTATATTTTTGCTACCAAATTAGCACAAAAACTGAGTATATACTCGATCTAGCCTTTATCTTAGCCTTAAGCTCCAGTTTATAAAGAAATATCAATGATTGGCAGCAAAGATAAAGTGTAAGTATGATACCATGACGGGAACATGAACCACCATGAACAGCTGATTTAAGGGTTGTCACTTCTGTTAATTTCTAACTATTTATTATTTTAATTTACTGTCGCCACACCATTTCCAACAAACATTGATATTTTTTACAACATTAAAAAAATTAGCTCGTCAAAAGACGCTAAAACTAATGTTTGAAGTAACATTTACACTGCAAGTCTCATAAAAGTAATTAGTTAGTCAGTTTTTTTTTATTTATGATTCAAAAAAGTTAGGTAAAATATATTTGTGTTATAGGCAATTTGTGCGTGTACCTATTTGCTAGCAAAATGACATTTCTTTATTTAAATTTTTTACTTAAAATTCCATTTTAGATTACCCTTCCAAAAAGTCGCCTAGCAATATTTCATTTTATTATAGATCAAGAGACGACTCCATGGATTTTCTCTGTTCTGTTTATCTTTTTCTGTAATTTGTAATTTACATCTTAAGTGAGTGTTAAGACTAATTTGTTGTTTAGACTAGGAGTTGCCATTGAAATCTTACACCGATAACCGAATTTAGGGCGGGTGAAAACGCAGGCAATATTAGCATGGAGATAGTTTGGGTCCCGGGGAAGGACATAGGCTACTTGAAAACGTCAATTGTGAGTGGGTTTTTTTCTATAATTAAGGAGTTGCCGTTGAAATCCTACACCGACTACTGAATTAAGGGCGGGTTGAACCACCGGCAAGAGCTAGCTAGCTAAATCATAAATCGCTGAAATCTATAAATTTAAGTTAAAATGATTTAAGAATACTTTTAGGTGTTAGAGAAAATCAATAATCGCTCTGCGTGAACTAAACATATTGAGAAATATTTTTTCTTAACTCTGCCGTTAGTCTATAAAAATATTATTTTATTTTTATTTTTCATAGAACATATAATATTACTTACTACTACTGAACATATGTTCTAGTTCTACCTTATTAATTAAAAGCAAGTAATAATACATCTAACTAAATTTTTATTTTGTATTAGACAAAAATAATAAATACATACATTTTCTGGCTAAAACTACATAGCTAAAGCTAGCAAAAAGCTACATAGAAAAAACAATAAAAACTACCACTCAGCAAACATATCTAAGAGACAGTGTAAAGTCTTACAGTAAGCACAAGCAGACATCGGCAATTGGGATAAATTTTGAATGAGCGGAACAGAGATTACAAATACTAGATCAAATGTCCGGAGTGTAAAGGGGCCCTACAACAACGCTAGTGGTTATCCCTGCTGAATAACAAACGAGGTTCTGGCCTGCTTGGAAATAGCAGACACTGGTGGCGGGCAGCAGCACCACCGAGAGGAAGCTTGACAATGGGATGGCCAACACGTTTGCATAGGATGGCCATTATGGTCACAACTTCCATGAATTAGACAGTAGTATAATCACATCCAGTTCTAAGTACTAATAAGCTCAGGCAATAATGTGGTAGCCAGGGTACTGTTAACGGTAGAGCAGAAGGTAATAGGCATACTTGGGTTGCGTAGGGCAGGCTACCACAAATATATCGACCTTTCTTGGCGACGAAATACAACAACAGGACACTATGGACAGACAAATGCGAGCTTCATAAAACTAGAGAAAAAATGAAGTGGCATAAACTCGTCTAATCAGAAGTCAGAAGAGATGGCGAGGATACCATAAAATTTGAGTCAGCTATTATACATATATCATACACAGAATTTGATGAGCTATCCCAGGTTGGGATTGGACTTTTGGTCAACAAAGCCCTCACAGGGAACATAGCGGATATCAGTAGTATCCATGTGAGTTTATATGTTGTACTTAAATTGACGAGATATTCTATGCGCTTACGGCACACTGTTGATATTGCGGACTTATATTATACAATGAGGGTTTGAGAACGCAACGAATCGCGTAACTCTATACGCAATTCGATGCTCCGCATACAAATCAACGAGGGCAAATGCAAGTAAACTTGGAAAGCCAGGGAGTTATTCTTGATACGCATAATATTGCATATAAGAGCGTTTTGACGGCTATTAGACTATAGCTACTTCAGCATAGAACTATCAATTTTAAAATACAAATTTGAAACCGATATTATATTATTCCCCTTTCAGGGATACCATACTGTAAGACCTTTACACTGTGCTAAAGTTTTGTAAGTGATACATCGCGAGGTTAGTGCGTGCGTACTCACTTTGCGCGAGTAGAGAAGCGGCGTTGAATGCAGCGGACGAGCCGGCGCCAAATGCAGGCGCAGCCAACGGAGTCGCTACGCAACGACATCCAGTTATGAACATTTATTTAAACATAATTCTTTATAATAAGTTTTGTGAATTTCAGCACTTCCTTTAAAAGTGTTGACGGTTTTTTGTGTAAGGCGTTCGAATTAAACGAATGGTAATTCATTGTAGTTATCCCCCAGAAATCGTAACTTAACTAAGTTAATGTATATAAACCAAACTTACGTCCTCCGCGCCCCATACCCAGTCCAATGGGTCTTGTCAGAGAGCTTGCTGATATTTTGATAGGTTTCACATTTGACACCTGTCCAAAGGCAGTACCGGAAGCCGCTAAAAACAAAATGACAGTTAAAAATCAATTATTCTTTATATTACATGAAAATTCAGAATATGCTTGTGATGACACGAAATTAAATACTTTGGCCTGGAGAAATGCATACTTTCATATATAGGGTAAGCAGATACCACACAACCCCCACCTATTACGATCCTGGTACACTTCTTTTGCTTCATCCACTTGCAATAATCCTTTGACATTTATTGGTTTTCTAGACTTCACCTTCTCTGAGAATGGACTCAATTTGACTGAGGTAAGTACATAAAATAAAGTCTAACTCTACTGACCTTTCCTTTACATACTTTATAAGTCCTTGTCTACTACAGGAGTAAACTGAGAACTACTAGAGAAACTACTTGAAAATAACATGCCTATGTAGTTTAAACTAATAGTGGACATACCGGCCAGTGGATTAGTTGTAGGTTTGATGGCGGTTGCAACAGGCATCACAGTGACTTTCTTCGGTACCAAGCGAGCTGCTGCCGCCAGGGTTTTACCGCCACCTGTCCCAAAAATAAATAAAAAAAGTTAACAGCACAAGAGCTTAAAAGTCACCATTAAAAGAATTTGAAGTAGGTAAGTTTAGAGGTATATATATATAAAAAACAAAAAACATATAATTTTTTGAGATATTTCGATATATTATATCGTCTTCAGTTTGGATTTGAACATTGGACTGAAGACGATATAATATATCGAAATATCTCAATAAATTATGTTTTTTATTATTTATAATTTAATATAATATATCATAATATAATTAATTTTTTTTCGTTGAAGCGATAAGTACACCTTGGAGAAACTTAAAGTGTGGAAGGAAATTTGGTGCCATAAATTGTCACTGAGACAATCCTCGCTGGTATGGAATGCAATATTCCTAACCCGCGAGTAGCTGCCGGCGTCAAAAAACAACCGTGGTTTAATAGGTCTTGCAGAAAAGCTAAAATTCTTAAGCAAAATGCATATGAGGCTTAGACCACGGCTCGTAATAATAAGGATCCGAATATTTCTGAGGTAAAACGCAAATTAAATGCTGCCTCGAGGTTCAGTAAGAAAGCAACTGCCAGAGCAAAATTCCAATTCATCGGCAAAATAGGTGGGCGACTTGCGAGCTATCCTTCTGGGAGTCGTGCTTTTTGGTCGCTTGCCAAAGCTGCCGAAGGGAACTTTTGCCAGTCGTCGTTACCACCACTGCGGAAGACCGATGGTGACTTGGACCATAGAGCTAAAGAGAAAGTCGATCTATTGGGCAGTCTCTTTGCCTCAAACTCGAATATGAACGGCGAAGGCGCTGTACCACCTACTATACCGTGGTGCGGTAAGACCATGCCGGCCGGCCGGCGTTCGATCGGGTCTGGTACCGGGGTCTTCTATCGAAGTTGCCATCTTACGGAGTGCCCGAGGGTTTGTGCAAATGGGTGGCTAGCTTTTTGTCCGGCAGACGCATACGAACCATAGTTGACGGTAGTTGCTCTGATAGCATCGACATTTATGCTGGTGTCCCGCAAGGCTCCGTGCTATCTCCTACGTTGTTTCTACTGCATATCAATGACATGTTGGACATGACAGTACTAGAGACGCCTATTACACGGGTCGCGCAAACATCCCTCGTTCCGTTGTGGAGAAAAACCGCGGAGAACTTGTGTCTCAAATCGAGACCACACTGTCCAAGGTCTCTGACTGAGGACGGGTAAACTTGGTCCGATTCAACCCTACAAAGACACAAGTCTGCGCGTTCACCGCTAAGAAAACCCCATTTACTGTAGTCCCACAATTCCAGAACACTCCCCTCTCCATCTCCAAGAGCATTGGAATCCTAGGTGTTGACATCTCCAGCGATGTACAGTTCCAAGATCATTTACAAGACAAGGTGAAGCTGGCGTCCAAAAAACTAGGTGTACTCAACAGAGCGAGGCAGTACTTCACGTCGGGGCAGAGGTTGCTGCTTTACAAGTCGCAAGTTCGGCTCCATATGGAGTACTGCTGCCATCTCTGGGCAGGTGCACCTAGATACCAGCTTGGACATTTTGACTCGGTTCAACTACCGGCTGTGAGAATTGTCGACGATCCCAAACTCACTTGCCGCATCTAACTCTTAAGTCTGAGGAGAGACTGCCTCCCTGTGTGTGTTTTACCGCTTGTACAATGGGATGTGTTCTGAGGAATTGTTTGAAATAATGCCCACGGCTACTTTCTACCATCGCACCGCTCGCCATCGGCAGGGAATTCATTCTCACACTTTAGAACCGAAGTGGTCGCGTACAGTGCGGTTTCAGAGTTGTGGAATGAGCTCCCTGCCAAGGTTTTCTCTAAGGACTACAGTATGGGGTTCTTGAAGAAAGAAGTTATTGGATTTTTGAAGGGTCGGCAATGCGCGAGTGATACTTCTGGTGTTGCAAGCGTCCATAGGCCTCGGTGACCGCTTACCATCAGGCGGAAAAAAAAAAAAAAAGACCCATTTTTATTTAGTAACAATTTAACTTAAAAAAAACTGCTTGTTGTTAATACGTTATATTAATACTTAATAGCTAATACAAATTTAGTCCTTATAAAAACACGATTTGAGTAGCAACAGCTTTAGCTAAGGTTGTTGACTGGTGACCTTCAGCTTGACATGCCAAAGGTGTTTAACGGGGTCTGGCATGGAAGTTGTCTATTGAAGTTGCCATTAATGCAAGAATTTGTTTTAATAAAGTCGAAAGTAAATTAAAATACACTACAAAATACATTAATTCACCTGGCACTTCCAAATTGTCTGGATCTTCGTCATCATCAAAATCCGAATCATCTGACATTGTTGTTGGATTGTCTATATCATCACCGAATACTGCACGTTTCGACTAAAAGAAGATATAATATAAGATGGCTGAAAATTCCACAGAATATACGGCATGTGGTATAAATGGAAAACATGAAAAGAGATCCTTTTAGGTTTTCTCTCAGTAATGCACACAAGCTTAAAACTTGGAGTAATTATAAATTTTAACTCAAATAATAATAAAAGTAAAACAAGAAATTAGAATAAGTTTCTCTCTCTAATAAATAGGTTAACTGTTATACATAATTTATACAAATGATCTCATCAATCCAGTATATAAAAGAAAAATGGCTACTCACAATACAAGATTGGAGTAGCTAAAATTATGATAAAACCCAGTATTAATACTAATAATAAGTTGCTCAATTAGTTCTTAATCCAGCAATACCCTCACCTTACCTACCTACCCATTCTGCAAAATTAAAAAAACACCCTTGTGTTATATTATTCACACCCATATTTTCTTACTATTTTCTAAAAACTAGGGTGAATGAGCCATATATCAGCCCTTAAATTATTTTTCAACTTTAAATGGTTACTATGTTCTCATAATAAACAATAACCTAAGACTTTTACTCCTTACTTGTAGCTTGTCAAACATCAGCCTAGCATTTTATCGTGATTTTATATGCTTATGCCCTCTAAGATTTGATAGAAATATTTTTACCATACATTTAGGCCATGTGATTTGTTGCTAATGGCAAAGAAAATTCATACTACTACTAGCTATCATCTGCTACTTCACCGGCATGGGATTCTTACGTGAACCTCTGATTTAACAGAGTAAAAAAGTATTCTGTGTTAGTCTTTGTTCCTCCATCTACTCTTAACCGAAAATCAAGTAGACCCTTGCATTATCGAGATATATAAAGCCTCCTAAGTTCCGATATATTGCATTACAAGCAGTGTTGTGGTGATAGGCTCCGCCCCTGTCTAAAGTAGTTGGTGCAGAGAACCAATCCCCTAGATAATGATATTATATATGAATATATGGGGATAAAAATCGTTAAGGTATAAAAATAAAAAACGAAAAGCATAGTCATATCAATAACTAAAAGTCTCACTATACAAATAACTTAAACAAAAAATGGAAAAGACTTATGGTTGTGATTGTACTTCAAAATTAATTTGTTATTATTTTAGTTAGTAAATGACAATAAAGTCCTAAGGAAGGTGTTTCTAAATTAAAGCTATACGAGATAAACATATTTTAACATGTTATAAATAATATCAAGCATGAAAAAGTACAATCGCAAACAAAAATCGATAATTGAGTAAAAAAATATAAGTGGTGGCTTATATATGGCACTCCATACAAACAAATGGACCGAACGTCAGCCCTCTATTAAATCCTAAATCCAAGAGAAAATTTAATTAATTTTTCTAATTAACTGTACAAAATATTCATACTTGTTCCTTTAAATTATTAAGATATAAGCTTCAAAGTAAGCGAAATATAGCTTACTAAGTCTCCAGAAAAATGATGCGTTTTTATTTGTACATTTTTCTCAATCTTTCAATTTTCAATCAATGCACAAAAACTGTGTATTTATGCGATCTATACTATATGTTAGCCTTTAAATTAATTTTGTGTGTAGTGGTACCACAAGAATCATCATGACAAAAGATTGCTCACACTTTTACCACTTCTGTGAAAAATTGTGGTTAATGATTTTCTAAAACTTCTAAAGACAGATGCTACCATATAATTTGTTATTCGGATGACAATACCATTCTGATCTTAGAAAACATAATCCCACAATAAACATTTTCGTGGAAAATGTTGCCAAGACAAGACTATATGGCTTGCAATGTCAAAAAGTTATCAGATCTCAAGTAGAGCCAAGCTTCTAACTCTACACACCTTAACTATACAAGCCCTAATTTCACAAACTCTACACCTTGTCAAAATATGTGGCTTGGCCATATTGTTACTACAAGTACTATTTATTGTATAACAGAAAAGTAATGAACAGTGAATAACACAAAATATTGAATAAAAAATCAGTGCAAAGAAAATCACAAAAGCTTCCCATCGCTTAATCTAAAAACATTCTACCTTAATCTAAAAACATTCTACCTTAATCTAAAAACATTCTATCTTAATCTAAAAACTTTCTACCTTAAACCAATTCAACAAATAACAGTTGTTTATCAGCTGTTACTATTAAATTTGCCTATAGGTTTGTATGACTTACTATAAAAAAAACCACCTTACACCAAGTTAATGTATATATGACTGTGTGGATGTCCTTTGGACTGCTACCCGTGAAACTTGTTTTGGACAACTTGTCAGTTCATATCATACATAATATAAACTGTGTATTGGGTGTGATAGTCGGCTTGATCACAACCTGCTTGCTGGGACTACATGCAATTCAAGTTACTTTTATATATTATCTAAGTATTGATTATTTTTATTATTTATAACAGAAATAAGTTTAAAAATATTAATACAAAGGTATTCTTAAAGTAGGTTTACAAAAAGAGGCTAGAGGCATTCTGATAAGGTATCAATAAAAATTTAATGTTATGTGTACTGAAGTAAAAATTATGTAACTGATAAAGTTTTACAGCACAATTTCACTGGCAGGCATGGAAAATGCACCAATGCCACATAAAACACAGTAATATAACTGTGTAATGTGCTAGAAAAATCTAAATTCATTTGGGACTTTAAAGTATGATACATATTTAACATAAAATAATGCGCCCAGACTAACTGTCTTGTCTAAGAATGCTAGACATAACTAGGATACACTGCAGCTAAACATAAAGACGCATTCTAGCTTACCTAGAACTTTCCGAGAAAATCAATACAGCCACACCCAGTTTGCATAATTGACTATATTTAACGAGCAAAGAGCCTCTTCATTTAACCATTAAATATTACCAAAATATCAAACATGTGAACAAACCATCACCTTGTGACACTTTTTTTTGGTTAGAAAAATTACCAACAGAAAAAATCACGCAAATATAGAAGAAATGTAATTATCGACTTGAAAGCACCAGAAAACCCACCTACAAAATTACTAATTCTGCTCAAAACTTATTAAGATAAGACAACGAACCAGTGCCACACACAATACAAATTGGTAAAAAGTACCAAAACAAAAAACTATCATTACCATTTTTTAGCTGAATCTCTGTTTCCTTAGTACTTGCAGAATACAAAAGAAATTATATGCGTTATCTCAAATTGAGTATCACTATAATAATACGAACAAAGTGAAAAATCCCGTATAAAATATTCACATCGTATTTAAAATTGCACCACATTCAACGACGGTCAGTACTCCGCCATTTTTAAAATAAAATAATACTTAAAAAGAAAAAAAAAGGAAAACAGAAAAAATGTTGCCAATGCTATTTGCTTTTTCAAGCGACGGTGCTGCCATAGTGCGCACTAAGATCAATGGAAAAAAACTACTAGCGCGTAGTCTATAATGCTATCATTTCCTTTAGTGACAATGTATGTACACTAAGCCCTGAAGCACGTTCGTTTTGGGGCGTGATTTTTCGCTGTTACGATGGGATTAGCTTTCGTGCTATCTCTTACAGTTTTGTTGAAAAATCTATTTTCTATTCTATTCTTGCGATTATCTATTATAAATTGCAAGCTACAAAAACAGGCTCTTGAGATCCTCAAATAATTTTTTTTAGATTTAAATGATAAAAATCACCCTTTTAAATCTTTAAATCACTACCAAATCATTTACTTGTACAGAATTTTGATCATATCGTATTTAGTTCAGGGATTCAGTTTATAAGTATATCTTCTATATATATATATATATATATATATATATATAGGAATCCCTATTTCCCTTGGTCACGCCATCACGCGTGCACGGCTAGACCGAATTCGCTGATTCTTTTTCTGTTGTGTTTGTTATTGTCAGGAGAAGGTTCTTATGAAATAAAAAAAAACTGTCAAGTGCGAGTCGGACTCGCGCAATAAGGAAAACTCGAATTTTAACTTCGGGTAATTTGTTTTTCTATGTTTGTTAGCGTTAGGGCAAGCTTTTTATCTAACTCGCTCACTAAGGGTTAACCGATTTTAATAAAATTTTGATAAGCTGTTATGCACACGCCGGGGAATGTTTCTGACAGAGAGTCGGACTCGCGCAATGAGGGGAAACCGATTTTAATGAAATTTAAGTTGTTATGCACATGCCGCGGAAGGTTTCTGAATTAGTACGACCCTTTCACAATAGGTTGGTGCAGAGATACAACGTTCGCCGGTTCAGCTAGTCTATCATAAATCAAGTTTGATATAGATTTAAGATAGGTTCTGATTGATGCTATGATCGAAAATTTATTTTCCTCGATGATGTCTATGTCAAATTGAGGGTAATGATTTTCACTTAGTTTTCTTTTAGGCGGCATGATCAAAAGATTTATTTACAATATTTACTTACACAATATTACACAAAAAAATTGCCTCATATTTAGATATCTATCTATCGTAATTACCTAACTATTTACACTACACACAATACGCTATTCTATAGTTTAAAACATATTTACAAACGCATTACCTAATTAAAATAATTTCATTTGTGACATATAATTTTGCACCTTACTAAAACTACGGTAAGTATAAACCTTAACAACGATCATAATAAAGTCACGTGAAATTACTTCCAAACGCAATTTTTCTTTCTTACTATGACCATAAAGCTTATTATAAATAATTGAACTTTGCAGTTTGCAATTCACTTGTACCTTATTACTACTAGTTCGCTATACGCATGCAAGGCAAACGACAATATTTTTTTCTCTTGCCAACTTACCTAATTTGCAGTAACAATCTTTCATTCCGTTAATTTCGCTTTTTAAATCATTTTTACACACACATAGTTCATTCTATATTAAATCTTAAATTAATGAACTAAAGATGTGTTTTGGAAGCAATGATTTACTAATTTAGTAAATCTTTTTCACAGATTCACATCTTTTTAATCAATAACTTCTAGTTACGCATCTCTAGCAAAATCATTATTTTGACGTGACAACGTCTTATAAATTGGTTTGCCGGGTGACACTTCAAGAAACTGCGTTACGCTCCGCTCACGTTATGCGCTCACAATGAGAGCGAGTGAGAGGCACGCGCCCGCCTAAGAGCGAGAGAGACAGACATAAAATCATTGTCACGTAAAACTTTCGCCCGTATACCGACTTTACAGGCAACCAGTTTTTTTTGTTTACTTTGTCATCTGTCATTCGTTCGTTTTGCATTGGTGTCAAAATTATAAAATCTCAGTATTATTTGTAATAAACTGTCATGCGTTCCTTTACGATATTTTTGTGATTTTTGACACATTTTCCACCGGAAAATGAAACTTTAAACCCATTTCTGGTGGTGAGCTTTTAGTGTTAATCTGTCAAACTGCCTATACATATTCATTGTTTATGGTAGTGTGTGTACGTCAAGCGTTCGTTTTGCAGGTTTTGTAACCAAAAATTTTGTTAGTAACGTTTCAAAGCTAAACGAACGGTAGGTGTCGGTGGCAAAACTGTCGTTATCAAAAGTGTGAAAAGTATCATTCGTGGGAACTCTTAATCCCAGAACGAACGCGCCCAAAGGGCACGATAAAACACACACACACTACCATAAACAATGAATATGTATAGGCAGTTTGACAGATTAACACAAAAACCCCACCTCCAGACATGGGTCTAAAGTTTCATTTTTCGGTGGCAAAAGTGACAAAAATAACAAAAATTTCGTAAAACGAACGCATGACAGTTTGTCACAGATGATACTAAAATTTTGATACTTTTGATACCAATGCTAAACGAACGGATGACAGGTGGCAAAAGTAATGAAAATAATGATTCTGCATCCCAGAACGAACGCGCTCTTAGTGTCAATAATCTAACCAAAGAAACCCAACTTAGGTTAACCTGGGCAACACTGACAGCAGGGTTGCGTTCAAAAACGAGTAACTTAAGTAAAAAATGACGTCATCGGGTTCCTAACTCTACCCTATAGTTTTTGAACGGCTAACCGAGTTACATCTGTCAAGTTTTATATCAATGTTTCCACTTTTAGGAATTTCGCCCTTGTAGGGACTTTTTTTTTATTTGAAATACCTTTGTAAGGCCTACGGAACACTAATATGTATAATCAAAACAAAAGAATTCACCAGTTTCAAATAAAGTTTTAGGCTATTTTTTGACTTTGAGTGAGAACAAACTAATAATTTCCTTCTTGCTTTTTTGAATTAAGTTTTCATAAACTAGGTGGGAACTTGGTGAATTCTTTTGTTTTGATTATACATATATTTTAATAAAACTTACCATTATTATTAAGTATATTATAATACTATTTATTTATCAGTATGTTAACAATGTTTACCTTTTTGTAGTTGTAACGTTGTGTTTGCATTCTAAACACTTGAATCGCGGTTTAATTTATTGTTAGATTTTATGTTGACAAAAAATAAAATGAAAATAGGAGTATTTCTAAACAGCTAAAATTTACGGCTAAAATCAATATTTTAAAACTATGTTAAGGCATTTAGGGTTATGCACTAAAGATTCTAAGAAAAAACTGAACCCTAGTAGTGGTGTGGAAATACTTAAAAATCTTTTATTACTAAAAAAACTCCAAATACAAAAGTCATAGAAAAATACTTAAATACAAAAACAAACAACAAAATAATTTACTAATTTTCTTAATACGGAAACATTGCTTTGACCATTTTAACCAAATATAGCCGCCTACTCCGACGAACCCGCGTCGAGTACGGTTCACTTGAGCCAACCCTAGGGTAACAACTCTACGCGTATTTGAACGGATTAGGGTTGGAACTCAGTAAGTTTATGAACGGTTCGAGTCATAACTCTACTCGAATCAGTCGGTTTTTGAACGGCTCCCAGGATAGCAATCACATTTTATACAACACAGAAAGAGATACAGGGTATAGTGAGTTTTAGAACGCACTCAGCCAGTAGCAAAGAGTAGAATAATATTAAAGTAGTATGAGGACATGTTAAAGGTAGCCGATATTTTTTTTTTTTTTTTTATATTTTATTCCACTAAGGTGGCAAACAAGCTTACGGTCCGCCTGATGGTAAGCGGTCACCGTAGCCTATGGACGCTTGCAACACCAAGGGTATCACTCGCGCGTTGCCGACCCATCAGAAATCTAATAACTTCTTTCTTGAAGAACTCTATACTGTAGTCCTTGCAGAAAACCTTGGCAGGGAGCTCATTCCATAAGTCGCAGGAGGAAGTTTCTCTGAAACCGCACTGTACGCGACCATTTAGGATTTAAAGTGTGAGAATGAATTCCCTGCCGATGGCGAGCGGTGCGATGGTAGAAAGTAGCCGTGGGCATCATTTCGAACAATTCCTCAGAACACAACCCATTGTACAAACGGTTGATGATGTAAGTAGTTCACTCTCTCAGATTCTACAGTAGTTTATGCCAAATAACTTAAAAATACTTTTTTAATGGTTCATTTTTCACCAAATAAATTTTAAATCTATGTCAAAATAGTTTAATGAATAACTAAACTAACTAAACTAATAACGTTGATGAATACATTAATTATAGAATTGCTTGGAAGAATCAAAATTCAAAAAATTGGTAGGCATAATATGTAATATTTTCTAATAACAACATTGTATTTTGTGTTAATTCCTAGATCTATATCAAAGATTAATTAAGTTTACTGAATTTCTTTCCGGCCTTTAACGGCAATAAAATAATGTAGAACCGGTGGTAAAATCTATAAATTAATAATTAAAAATTTTTACTTGAATAAAAATATTTTGAATTTGAGATTTTGCCTTCCTGTGTGCCACTTGTGTAATGGGTTGTGTTCGGCAGGTAATTCATTCTCATACCTTGGAAGTTGGAACCTAAACGGTCATGAACAGTTTGAAAGGACTTCCTGCCACGAACGATAAATAAATAAATAATGTTTATTTGTGTCCACATTTTTACAAAATAGTTTACAAAAATATTGCCTAGTAAGTATAACAATACCTGTATCAGGCAATCCTGCCCTTCCATAACAAGTCATCAGTGTACATTTTTTTATTCATTTTTAAAGTTTTGATTTTATTAAGTTGCATTGCGTGTGTCTGTGAGTGTGTAGATAAATATGTAACTCGAAACGATTTATAACTCGTATAGTTATAAATCCCAAGATAATTGATTGGTTAACCACATTTTTGCAACAAATTCTCTATTTCATCATAGTTTCAGTTATAACTAGTATTATACTTAGGTATTATAGTAGACCATAGATTAACCTGGCACTCACAAATTGAACTAATTATGAGCAGAACAAGAAAACTTATTTGGATGTTCAGAACTTTAGGGCATGTTGACGTGTCATAGGATAAATATTGTGATATGTGTGTTTTTTTATTATATTGCAAATATTTCCTGACTGAGTGACATACTGTCTACTGGCAAATGTTGATTTTACAACATGAGTCTGAGCTATCATGCCCTTTCTTCTGTTATTGTTAGGACAGGGATTGTTGGTTAGGGATTTGTGATATTTTAGTATAGTTTGAAGGATGTATAATTTAGTATTGTATTGGATATATTAAGAGAGAAGATAATAGCCTTGATATATTTGTGTAGTAGGGAAACGATAGTTGTGCTCTTTCTAATTGTAAAAAATATTTTTTGTGCCTCGCGCTCCATACAGGGATACAATACGTTAACATTGATTGTACTGGTAAAAGATATATTTGTTCAAAAAGTGAAATTGTGGCAACATGCCCTAAAGTTCTGAACATCCAAATAAGTTTTCTTGTTCTGCTCATAATTAGTTCCATGTGTGAGTGCCAGGTTGGTCTATGGTCTACTATAATATCTAAGTATTAATTAGTTGTAAGTTTGTTAATTAGGGAGCAGATGGAGGATACATCATATAGTTGACTGTTACAAGTATGAATTTTAATTTTAATGTTAGGACCAGGTTGTGTATTATTGTAGATAAAGGAACAAATATAATGTGTTTTATTAGTATTGAGTCTTAATAAATTATTATTTAACCAGTTTGCTATCTTTGCTAATCCTGTTTCGGTCTTACTGTGCACATCATTCACGTTTACGTTTTCGCAGTAAAAACAATAGTTGTTGTTGTCGTCAGCATAAAAAAATATTTGACCATGATTATTTTGCGATTACAAAGTTTATTTATATAGATCAAAAACAGAGTAGGTCCAAGTACACTGCCTTGGGGTACTCCAAAGGTAACATCAACTTCCTTAATCGTGTATTGTTCTATTTTAACTCGTTGATTTCTCCCATAAATGGGATGGGAACGAAAACCGTGTAGAATGCTTTTTTGAGATAAAAAAACATAGAAACATACTTTTACCAGTACCAATTTTATTTACAATATAAGGCACGATCTTTTAACTTTCGCGGTTGCATTTTTTTTCGTGGTGTCCTTACTGTATATTTGCTATCCTGCTGATACATTTGCCAAATTTGCTAAATTTGCAAAAAATTGCTTGCTTGAAAAAACTGTCCCTAAACGATTAGTTTGTGAAATAAGATTCCTGCCAAGGGACTATTACCTATTTATAGAATTGTTCAAGAAAGATTTGACTAGTAAGGCGTTTCTTTTGAGCCGCGTTGAAATTTAATAGTAAAACCTCATTTTAGCACCAACTACCCGTAACCAGGGCGTTCCATCTGGCTACTTTTTAGCAGAAATTTGCGGTTGAAATTTTTTTCTGTAGAAAAAATTCATGCTTTTGGTAGCATAATCATAGCAAATTCTAATTTTTTTTAGCGTTTCGTATGAGCGGTTTTGCTATGAAATGTTGCTACCAAATACCCATGTCGGGAGGTGGATATTTTGCGCTACCTCTTGACAGCTGTCAAATGTGAATACTCAAACATATACACACACGGGACTGTCAAAACAAAACGCAAAACACGTTTCGTAAGGAAAATAATAGCGCTGCTGAAATTATCAGAAGTGCTCGGACGGTACGGGTAGTTGATGCTAAAATGAAGTTTTACTATTTTTCAACGCGGCTCAGAAGGAACGCCCTATATGTCTGACCGCATTTGATAATTTTAGCGGCGCTATTGTTGTCGAAACGAAACGCGTTTCGCATCATTTTTTGAAAGCGACGTGTTTGTATATGTTAGAGTTTTTTTTTTTTTGTAGATAATAACAAAGATATGTATTTCATAATGCAAAAATAAACTTTACTCAAAAAAAAACCAACGTTATAAGTGTTTTTCGTTTTGCGTTTCTCGTCATTTTTTGACAGTTCCTTGTGTGTATATTTGAGTATTTATTTTTTTGTTTTTTTGAAGTGAAAACTTCTTTAGCGGCGCTGTGCACTTTTTTGTGATGGGTAAAAACTGTTAAACTCGCGTCAGGTCACTTGTCCTGATCGAAAATTCGTAAGATGTCACTCGCGTTAGGCCACGTGACCTTTATTTACATTAGGTTAGTTTTTATTTTTAGTATATGGCGATTATGAGTAGTACAGGGAGGTTGGATATGGGATTTTAATTCTATGACAGATTGAGCTGTCAAATATACAACGTCAAAAAAGTAAATAAACAAAATTTAGTTATTATTTTTAATAAATAAATATGGATAAGAAGTGATGGGAAGTAAATAGCGAGTATGTTTTCACTTCTGCCGGCACTCCCGGAGTGCAACCCGTTTTTTTTTTTTAGATAATAACAAAGATATAAAGTTCATAATGCAAAAATAAACTTTTCTCTAAAAAACAAAACAATATATGTATTTTTTTCAAAGGATTAACTAAATGTGGTCTCCACATCGAAGAAGGAAGGAACGAAGGTAGTTTAGTGGCGTTTTGTTGACCGACATTATGCACATTATGCGCTTAATGTCAATAATCTGACCAAAGAGAATGTGCCAAGATTTGTACAGTGTGTCACACATAATTATGGCTATTTAACTAAGCTGGATTATGACAATAAACGCATTGAAGCAGTGAACAGAACGCAATGTTTATGTGTTTATGAATGCGACTATAGAGCGCATATATTAATGCGTATAATGCTTGTCAGCCAACAAAACACTTTTAAAAAAAAGCACGACAGCCATATTGCGTGTAAAATTTTTACAATTTATCAAACAAAGCTGTGCCTAATCATCTAGATCTAGGCTTTGTTGGTTTTCATCTCAAAAATCTACTTAAAATATATAATGGATTGTCTTGTTGGATATGGAAGCGACGATGATAATGAATCAGAACGCTTTGATACTCGTCAAATCACGGTAAGTACTTGCGTTTTTGGTTTTTAATTTTTGTTTTTACTTTGCCCTCATATTAATCTGTTTGATTTTGGACCTTAAAGCTGAGTTATATAGTAATTTGTTAGATGGGCAAGTGTAGAAGGATTTATCAAAAAGACTACAAATTATTAACCATTAATTCTTCTTCAATCGTCCG
The DNA here is from genome assembly GCA_946406115.1 of Apoda limacodes. Lineage (NCBI taxonomy): Eukaryota > Metazoa > Arthropoda > Insecta > Lepidoptera > Limacodidae > Apoda > Apoda limacodes. The sequence goes on from OX291559.1 coordinate 21,280,068, forward strand.
TTGATTAGTTGTTTCTAGTGCGTTCTTTTTGGGATTAAGTTATGATATCTTTATATTTTCGGCTATTTTAACCTGCATGTTATTTGCTGCTAAGAGCGCGTTCGGTTTGGGATAAAAAGTTCTCACGTTTGATACTTTTCACACTTTCTATAATGCCAGTTTTGCCACCGACACCTATTGTTTGCGTAGCTGTGTAACGTTTGTAACATAATTTTTGGCTGCAAAACGAATGATTGATGTAAATACACTACTATAAACAAAGACTATCAATGGGTAGTTTGACAGATTAACACCAAAACCGCACCTCCAGACATGGGTCTGAAGTTTCATTTTTTTGTGGCCAAAATATCAAAAATTTCGTAAAGGAATACTTGACTGATTGTTACAGATAATACTAAAATTTTGATATTCTTGTTGCCAATGCTAAACAAACAAATGACAGATAGCAAAAGTAACAAAAATAATGATTCTTTATCTCAATATATTGGTATCAAAAATATATATAATAGGAGTATCATTTATAAGACGGTTTTTTTTCTCTCGGGGGCGTCCCTTCGACCGGCGTGAGTCTCGATCCCAAAGGTGAGTCACAGGAGGGGAGTTCCCTGTTACGCGGGTGCGGTTGCGATTGAGTGGGGGCGAGAAGCGCCCCGGCACTCTTTGATACCTCGTGTATCAGTTCGGGCGCCGACGAACCCCGGGACTTTGGCGTCGTGTTTGGAGGGAGGCCCTTTTGGGGGAGGTAGTTGAGACTAATCTCGCTATCGGGAAAGCGAGATCGTCATCTGGGGCCGTTAGTATGTGCCGGATTGTGGATTGCACAATTAATTGATTCGGGTGATTTCGTGTACGCTCAAAAAAGCGGACTGCCAGATCTTTGAAATATTGGGGAATCGTGGGGAGTTTGAAATCTCTGTGTAGGTCAGGAGGCTCCGTAGGCCGCTCTGAGAAAGCGGTTTTGGAGGGTCTGAAGTTTGTGGAGGTTGTGCTTGGATACCGCAAAGACTATGCTAGCATAAGCTAGTATGGGGCGGAAAGGATGCAATAGTACTTACATAGTTTTGCAGATACAATACTAATGCCATGTTGTTGTAAATTATTGGTGATACTAGTACACTGGAATAAAAATTTACTTTTCTAAAAACCCACTAGCCCTTAAGCCTGAGGAGAGACTTTGCCTCCCTGTGTGTGTTCTAACGCTTTTACAATGGGTTGTGTTCTGAGGAATTGTTCGAAATGATCTTCTTCTTCTTCTTGTGGCGGGCTGATTTCCGCACTTGCCACATGTAGATGGTGGCTTTGTGCGTAGCAGATGGCCGACAATTGTAGCCAACCCAGTACCTTCCAGAATCTCGACAAGTGACCCACACTGCTGCAGGCCTCCTGGAGCGTTCCTACCCAGGTGTTTTGCCCTGTTGTCTTCCACCCCAGCACAATATAGCATTACATGGGACGGTGTTTCTTCGGCCCACATGCATGCTCTGCAAAGGGTGTAGTGTTTGTTAAAAACAAACCTTCTTGATATCCGGTCGCAGGGAGTGTACATTAAAGGGAATGCAACTGTTTCCTTGTCTAGGATGCTGGTGTGCTTAGTTCCTGTGTTGCCTCTCCACAGTCCTGCCTGCCTTAGTCTCAGGGCCGCCATCGCCGCCTCTTGTTGAATGTGTAGGTTGAGCGGTGGGAGCCCTAGTAGAATTTCTAAGGCTGCAGTGGGAGTTGTTCTCATACATTCAGTTATTGCCACACATAGGTGATCGCTGATCTGATTACTGCTGTGTATAGCCGTATTGTGTCGTCTTGGAGTTTAGGCCCCAGTTATTGCCCACCAGCCTTTTACACTGTCTGAAGGTTATGCTAGCTTTGGTAAGTTTCAGTTCAGCTTGCTGTCTCAGATTACCCCCAGGTATTTGACCTCCTGTGAGAGAGACAGACTTGTGCCGAAAAATGTTGGGGCGATTGCTTTGCTGGTTTTTATTCTGTTAGTAAAAAGAATTAGTTCTGTATTGCTGGGGTTTACCGCCAGTTTGTTTTCGTTGCACCAAATTTCCACTTTTACCAGTGCTTCTTTCATGAGGTCGTTTAGTGTGCCTTCATCTCTGCCACTGATAAGTATGGACAGGTCGTCAGCATAGCCCACTGTATAGTGTACTGTATATTGTATTTTTATATGATGTATAAAAGATTAACTAGTGAGTTTATTGCCGGTGCTTCTCGGTAGTAAAGCATTACGAACCTTCCAATCTTCTCCTCTTATGTTCCTTTACTACACACATTGTAACTAGTACAATCAAAGTTTTATTTGAGTTGCTTGAGTGTGTCATGCTCTCTCAAAGTGTCTCTGCGGTGGTGGCGTGTGTGTCGGGTCGTCACGTTCCCTAAAACATGGTTGAGCAAAGCGATGGCTGATTCATGTGTCATACGTATTTAGTCATTAGTATTTAGTCTTACTTTTTTGTTTTGTTTATTAATACTATAAGACATTGATTATTTCTTAGTGATGAATACATAAACTGTCTTTTGTTCATATTAGATACTTTTTTATGTTGTGCTTGTGCTTTATATTTCATGTTTTTTTATGTTTGTAATGGAAAGTGTCATTTTATGATAGGGAGGGCATTTTCCAATATTTTAATTGGACGCTGTAAGAAAAAAGGAGAAAAGAAATGCCCTTGCTGAGTTTCTTGCCGGTTCTCCTCAGTACAAGGTCTCCCGCCCTGTAGACTTACGAACTGTAGACTCAATTATTGTAGCCTAAACTGAATAAATTATATTGAATTTGAATTTGAAATAATTACCAAAACTTCAGTCTTGTTCTATCGAACTACTAATTACTAACATTTTAAGCAGTTAGCATTTTGAAAAGAATTTTTTTTTTTGTAAAATCTATTTTAGGTATTAACTATAAAAAAAATCAAAATATAATACTTAAAATAAATACCACATGTAAACAAAATACACAAACCAAACTTTTAAAAAATTAGGCAAATTATTTTTAACAATTTTTAGCGATAATTAAAGCGTCTCACAGCTGTGTTAGACTGAACAAGTAGTTGGTGCTAAAATATAGGTTTGCTATTAAATAGCAAAGCCACTCAGATAGAATGCGCTTAATGTAATTATACTTTTTATTTATGTATCTATATATTTGCGTCTATGGACCGTTATCCATATAAGCCTTGATTAGTTTTTGAGCAGATAGTGGTGTGTAAAGCGGATAGCCATTCTCTACGCCAATTTTGGAGATAAAACCATAACTATGCCCTGAAATATACACAGACCAACTATCTTAAGATTGGATTAAATGCAGCCAGTGCCATAATTCGGTACATGAAGATTATGGCAGAGAAGACGGAGAATAAGGCAGTTATTTTTGTAATAGGTGTAAGGTTAATACTTGGTCAAATCAACTTGTTTTAGACCATTAGATGTATGTTATGATGGATTTCATTTCCACTTTCACCATTGGGGTCGTGTCAAACGGTTAATATCCTTTAATTCCATATTGATAGATTCAAATGCATAAGTTTAATGTTAATCTTATTTTTTCTAATTAAATCTTAAACCTGAATACGTATAAATATTGTTGAAATAAACAAGATAACTGTTCTCTCAGATTGGTCAAACCTTAACATATCCGTCTTGCCTGGACTTCCCCTACATACAGCTAAGCATAGACAGCATTTTCTCCTTTCGCCTGAATATTTCGCCGTGAGACGATCGTGATATTTTAGATTTAGACTACAATATCTATATCAGCACAAAGTCGTCATGTCGTGTCGTGTCGTGAGCTTGCACCAGTCACGAAGGCGACATTACCTAGCCATAAAAGTGACGACGTCCTTACAACACACCTGAAGAAAATGGTTCTAGTGCTTGACCCTAACCACGAAGGCTTGCAGCAAGTATGTAAGTATTTGTATCAGTTGTCTGGTACCTACCCATAGTTCAAGCCTTGCTTGCCTTGGGATCAAATAGTGCTGTGTTTGGTATTCAGGAATAATTATTTATTTCTCGTTGATTCTTATGAAATTTTGTAGGCAAGTGTGTTTGTGAACTGCCAAATATTTTTGGAATAATAATAATAAATATTTTTAGACATTATAAACAGCGCCATCTGGCCCGAAAGTAAGCTAAGCTTTTGTTATGGGTACCAGACAACGGATACAAATACATAAATACATCCAAACTCAAGACAACCACAAATGTTTATATTATATCATAAATCTTTGTCCAGTGTGGGAATCAAACCCACACCCTCTGCACAGCAGCTGGCTATACTACTAACTAGGCTTCAAGAGAGGAGAAAAATAAGGATGAAAAGAAATAGGGGCTTTTCATAAAACTGAGGCATTTTTTTTTTTATTTCTATGCCTCAGATAGGTTTTTCAAATAAAATTAGAGGTTTTTTAGTTATAATCTTTGATAATCTCGTAAACAATATAAAATTTGATAACTCTTCAAATTGAATATAACTTTAAAATAAATAATAAACATAAATACAATAATTTAGAAAATATTAAGTTTTAATTCCTGAATATTTTAGGCTCTCTGACATGCACCCTTTTCAGCCTATTTAATTGATATAACAGTTAATAAACATGTTCCCGTAATAATTATTATAGGCCGCTACGGCTTGTTTCTAATAGATATTTATAACAAAATTGTTTTTAATCTATTCACAATATTTCAGATGTCTAGAATATTTCTTATAATACAGAATTCAAAGTAAATACATGTATGACATGCAGTGGGTAATTTTACTATAATTACCTATTAGGGAATTATATAATAGTCAAACAATTCTTTGTTACAGTTGTCTAAATCAATTTAGTTGGGTTGGGCCCCAACCTTTTAAGTCTTGTTCTGTCTTTTTTCTCTACCTGTCACTGCACAATGTTCGTTATAAGCTGTAAGTTTAGATTTGTTTGACTGTAAAATTAGTATGTACTTCTTATGATGACAGATATTAACCTGCATTCTCTGCTTGACAATAGAATAACATTCTAGGGAGCGAGCGCGCCTGCGTCACGCCGTCGTGATGATGACACCAACTATGATGACGTCAACATGGATTTGAGCGATGTAAGTACCATTGTATCGCGTGAACCTTCATATTTCACGATATATTCTCCTAGACCAAAATGCCCTTAAAAAATCTATTAAACTCTGATAATTCTAAGTAAATTCAAATATTTGTATGTAATCTTCTGTAACTATATCACTCAAAAAAAAAAGAAAAATTCATTGTTTTCAACGATGATATTAACACTTTTATTATTTTATATGTTACCCCATTTGTAAATTGACACAAAACAAAAGTCAAATGCCCCCTGAGATCGCGCCGGGGCGCCAGGCCGACGACAAGTCCAGCACACCTTTCTGTAACTACATTCCCACGTGAGTACATAACTTTAGAAAATGTATAAAAACTGAGAAGTTCACATGAATAATTCTTTTCCTTGCTTTACATATATTTGCGTAATTTACATTGTTTAAAAGCCAATTCAGATGTCAAAAGTGAAGTAGCAAATTTATCCTGTGTTTTCTGTTAGGGCAACTTACTGAGTTGATCTTGATAAGGGTTAAGACCATGTAATTTTTCATAGTTTCTTTTAAACTTGTAGTTAAAAACTGATCCCCCTTATGTTTAATTTTATGGGGATAGGCACTTACATTGAGTAAAAGTAAGTAACGCATTTGTATAAAATAAACCCAATTAGGTACTGATAACACTGCTGAATCAATGATTCATTTATACATGGGTTTTCGTTTTTTTTTTTTCAAATTAAATAGCATGTTATCTTTGACCTGACCAGTTAGTTAGTAAAATGATAAGATAAAGGCCGTTTATGAACAATACACTATTCAAATTCAAAGTAAACAAAAGAGGGCGCACCAGATGTTTCCGAAAAAAAAAAAAGGAAATTACAAAAGTTGCGGAAGTTCCAAAATAAGGGATAAATAGTAGGTACAAATTGGTCATTAGCCGCCACTGACCTTTGTTAACACGCTTGAAAGTTGAATTCAACCAACTCAATTTTATTACCGTATTGATTTGAAACTTTGCAAATGTATGTATGTACTAATACCGATACCAGTTCTATCGAGCTGATTGATGGATACAGAAGGTGGATAGGGGAACTGTTACTAGTAAACTCTTTAATGAGCCCCTCATTAGGTTTGTTTTAACGATTTCAATACATTTCTCTTAGCAAGCGAGGGTCTGATGATGCATCCTGGACGTGGATAGAGGGGAACTTTTTCAATGGTTACCAGTAAGGGCTAGATAAGTTTGGATTAACAAGTGTTAGTGACAAAAGCGTGTTATTTAGTATTTTTGTAATACATTTTACACACTAAGAGTGTGTACGGTAGGTACGTTTTGGGATAGATCATTATTTTCGTTTATTTTGTCACCTGATTCTTTATTTAGCATAGGTGTCATATATCAAAGTAGGTACCTACCTGTTGTTTCAAAAAAAACTACCTTTGCGTATTTAACCTAAAACTACCAACCTAGCTTTTGTTTACGATATTTTTTGTCACTTTTGCCGAAAAAAAATGGCAAAAAAGGCGTTATCAAGTGGGTGACCTCAGCTATAGCTCACGTCCCCCTGCGTTAGTTGATGTACTGACCAACATGGAATATATGTGTTTTTAATAATTTTTTTCAAGTTAATGATAGCTACTTATTTCTTGCTTATAATTCATCCTTAACAGCGGTACATTCGGTTTGCAAAAGCACGGGCATTAGAACGGTTGGACCTTATATATAATAATAATTTAAAAAAATGAGTAATAATTAAATAAATAAATGATTATACTATAACATCCAAGTGCATGCTATTATTAAATTTTTTCTGATCGTAATTAAAAAAAAATACTTTGAAAATGTGTCAAAGTATGTAGTTATTTCTAAATATGTAGCATGGAGATGTTTTGTCGCAGGACTCACAGGGGTCGGAATCAGAATCAGAGCCCGAGCTGCCGCCGGCGGATGCAGCTCCCTCCACACACTCCTCACACTCGTCTCGCGATGGTCGGCGTGGATCTAGTAAGTTTATTACTACATAAACTTTAATATTGGTCCTTGCATTCTCAAGAAAAGTGAGCTGAGATAAAAAATTGACAATTTATTTACATGGATCATGCTTTATACTAAACACGTACAAACAGCCACACTTCGTATAGTAATAAAGTAAGTCATCTCAGAGCATGTCAGACCACAAAATATAATAAAAACTTGTTCTAATAATTAAAACTCATCTTATATTTTAATTAGATGACAGCCGGGACCATGACCGGAAACGGGACCGCAGAGACCGAGACCGTGATGCGGAACGCAGAGACAAAGATGTGGGCCGCCGTGACCGAGATGTTGACCGCCGAGATAAAGACCGGGACGAGGACCGCCGCGACCGAGACTCAGGCCGAAGGGAGCATGACCGGCGACGCGAATCGCCCGTCAAGCCTCGGTCAGACCGAGAACGTTCTGACAAACGTTCTCCACATAGGGATGACAGATATTCCAGGTAGCTATATTTATGTTAAATTATTACTATAGCACGGACGCTAAGCAGGAAGAATTTCGTTCAATGACCGGTCACTATTTGTCTCTGTTGCACGCGCATAAATATTTGCCATCGCACTCGCACAGACGCGATGACCGCTGTCATAGAGGAGCGCAACGGCAAATAATTATGCGCGTGCAACTGAGACAAATAGTGACCGGTCATTGAACGAAATTCTTCCTGCATAGCGTCCGTGCTATAGCACTTAAAAAATTCTGGGCACTTTGGGAATAATTGCTAAAACTGGTTTTGCTGGAGAGTTGACTAAGAGTGGCTTGGGTTATGTAAGGAAATGTATTGGTTTGAAATGGAGAAGATAAAATAAAAGTAGATGCATAAAATGATACTTTGACGCGAAAGTAAGTTGTAAACAGAGAATATGTTTGTACGGCGCAACGTAGCATCCTATTATGTTGAAGTTTGGCACATAAGCTACTTTTTATGCTGGAAAATTAAAAAGTTCCTACTGGAAGAACTATAACTTCAATTAACGTAGGGTAACTATAGCTTAACTACAGCAGCAGCAAACTTCCTTACTATAATTGAGAAGTTGTGGTTGAATATATACGATAGTAATCGAATTTAGCGTTGCCGGAGGTGCAGGTAAAAGCTAGTAACTCAAACTTTATAAGTTTGATTCTAATTCCTGCTTATCATTCATGATCAACCCAATGGTGATTGGTTGCAACTCCAAGAGCATTCTTGTACCCAACTCTTATTCAAACCACAAACTGACAACAACTACGGAAAGGTATTCACCATCGTGTAGTGTATATCATGGAAGAATATACATAAATGTGTACAGCTAAATTTACCTGGTGTTCCACTCACCCACAAATTTTTATTTAAAACATTGATTGTATTTGTAGTAGATTTTTTCTAAAAGAGTAACTATCGAGTTTCTTGCCGGATTCTTCTCGGTAGAAATCAACAACATTGCGAACCGGAGGGAGGGTGAGAGGTTTCAAAAATAGTATCTCATAACTTTAACGATTCAAAAGTGTTGGTAAAAAATCCTAATTTGAATAAAAAAAAATTTGACTTTGACATTGACTTCGAAATCTATTATATATGAGTATGTATAATTACATTGTTGACGGTCGATAGTTAGTGGTCCCGAATTATAGCTTTTAAATTTGTAGTCAAGTTATATTTTAGTATTAGACCAAGTGTGATTAATGAGTTTGAAATTTATTTATTTTTTATACTGTAGGTTAGAAAAATCAGAGCGGTCAGATCGTAGCCGTAGCCGCGGGCACGAGGGCAGCTCCCGGCGACACCTGGCGGGCGACAAGTCTGATCATAAGGCAGACTCAAAGGTAAGAGGAGCTTCGTTTAAATATCTATTGATTAGTATTAAAAAACCATCATTAATATAAACTTACACCATCATTAATATGAAGGTTAATATACAAGAATTAAGTTTTAGCAAATTTCACTTAGTTTTCTAATTAATTGTAAATTAATTTCATAAAAAAACGAAACGAAAATACATTATTTTTCATATGCACAATTTAAGAAAATTTCAAATGTACATATATACCAAACTCGTTATAAGTATCATCAAAATCGGATGACCTTGTCAACTATGCTATTCAAGATTTGCATTTTTTTAGTGCTGGTAGGTATTGTTGCCTAGGATAGGGCTCAATGCCTGCTTAACTTAACTGTTTTGTCTGTGTGCAGGTACCAGCCCTGATGGACCTGAAGCCGTTCAATGGTGATCCGCCGCCGACACTGGGACGCTCACAAGACTCACGTGACGCTGTTTCACCTAGGTTAGTAACTCCAAATATCTTTTGCAATAGTTTTCTTCTAGCTACCAAGTAATTTCCCGGTATATTGCTAATTCTATGAAAACAATGCAGGAATATTATATAAAAATATATTTCCACCCATATTTTTAGTCGTTGCGTCGAAACTTCCTCCACTCAAACTCAACAGAGGACGCCACAAGGCCCACCTCGAAATTTCCTCCATATTGGCGCCTTAAGGAAACCTTAAAGAATTTATAACTTGTTATAACAGGTGGCAGAGATAAACCACGACAGTTACTGTTATATAGTTGAAACAGAAGCGGAAACAAAATATTTAAGACAGTGTCTTTACTAAAACGATATCTCCATTTGAATTCAAGTTTATCGTACATTTCCAAAGGGTAAAATGCATCGCGTATACAGCGTCGCATAATTATACGGTGTATCGTAAATAAATTCTATAAATTATACGATGTATCGTAAATATATTCTATAAATTATACGGTGTATCGTAAATATATTCTATAAATTATACGGTGTATCGTAAATATATTCTATAAATTATACGGTGTATCGTAAATATATTCTATAAATTCTTCAAAATCTGACAAAAACAGCACCAATGTTATACATTAAGTTTGGTGTTGAGGTACCTTGAGTTTGACAGTTCTTTCCTCCGACTTCCCTCGACTTGATTGAGAGAAACACTCAGTGGAGGTAACAATTTATCAACTTATAATGCGAAACATCGTAGCCGAGGTTGCGTCGAGTCGAGGTCGCTACTAAGAATATGGGTGTTTACTCTGAATTTTGTGCGGCTACCGGAATTGTGGTTAGCCGTCCAGTCAACCGAAGCAGTTCAACCACTGCTTCCATTTAGAATACAAAATGCTTAAAGTAGGTATTGTAAAAGAAACTATAAATTATATATAAACTATAAAAATATATATATTATGTTTCAACTAGTTTTTTTTTTTCAAATAAGTATGCACCCAGTACTTTTTTGTGTTTTCTTCCCTATATAATGTAGGAAAAACATTTCAAGCACGTCTTACAAGTCAATCTTTGAAATAGTTCAATGCAGCCGCAATTTGCAAAGGACTCAATTACTCAATTTTGAATCGCGGGTAGCCGCAACCCAACCTCACCCGCAGCTTCCAATTGAGTAATTGAGTCCTTTGCAAATTGCGGCTGCATTGAACTATTTCAAAGATTGACTTGTAAGACGTGCTTGAAATGTTTTTCCTACATTATATAGGGAAGAAAACACAAAAAAGTACTGGGTGCATACTTATTTGAAAAAAAAAAACTAGTTGAAACATAATATATATATTTTTATAGTTTATATATAATTTATAGTTTCTTTTACAATACCTACTTTAAGCATTTTGTATTCTAAATGGATATTCAGATCAAGATTTCTATTATGAGTTTTCGGTATCGAAATCAATTTTATACCTGCCAAAAAAGTGCACACGTCGAACTCAACGGGCGGCGGGCAACCGCAAATTAAACGCATATTGCGAATAGTAACCGTGCGGCTGGCCGGCATTCGGGCCGCATAATTATTTACCGTTGTGCTCCTCTATGACAGCGGTCATCGTATCTGTGCGAGTGCGACGGCAAATATTTATGCGCGTGCAACAGAGACAAATAGTGACCGGTCATTGAACGAATATTTTTCCTGCTTAGCGTCAATGCTATAGCCACACAGAGTGCTAAGGCAGGACTCACGTTTGAATACCTCCCAAGATAAAAGTTATGACGAACTCAACACAGGTGCCAATATAGGTATATAAAGTGAAATGAAGAGCGGATAGAATACGTCGAAAAATATATTTATCTAGGACATCTAATAGTTAATAAAGAATGTGTGGTAGAGATTTAGACCGAAGAGAAACTGACACTTGGAGAAGATAATTAAATGGTCACTAATAGATTTGTAAAAAATAAAAATCTAAAAATGTTCCCTAAAAGAAGGTCTTCAAAACCTGTATCCTGTCATATCTAACGAACGCCGATAAAGAGCCTAATGAGAAAGAAAAGGGAAAAGTGGACAAGAAGTGTAACTGAATTGTTCCTCTTGATGGAATATGGAACAGGGGAAGACAGATACAGCAATGTGAAGATGACATTTGAAAAACTGTTGGCAGAATGTGGCTGCAAAAAGCTAAAAACAGAGACATATGCAAATCGTAAGTGGAGGCAGAAGCAATGGAAGGAAATCCCGGATTGCTTATATATACCTAAAAAATGCACCGCTTCCTTGATAATCTAGTGGTTATAATTTCACTGGTCCACGCGAAGTCTGCCTGTGTTATTTAACCATGTGTAAAATGCTGATTTTTGATGTATTTGGAAGTAAAAATGAATTATATTACTTCATCGAACACTACTTCGATGGTTAACTCCAGTCTTAAATCCACACCAAACAAATAAGTTGTATAGTGTACGGCACATTAGTTTAACCTGCGCAATAACACATTTTCGGTTCGTAAGAACATTTGTCTGTACTGTGCCTGCGCAGAGGACCGCCATTTTGGTTCAATTTACGTGCCGCGAACTATACACCTGTAGTTTACAGAACTAAAATTTTTAAATCAAAAAATGTAAATAAAGCAATGTTTGCCCTAGGTTTGCAGAGAAAGATCGGCGTGACCGAGACAGAGAACGCGAGCGCGATAGAGATAGACATGGCAGGCGATCTGAGGAAAGAAGGTAAAATTTTTAATCTTATATCCTATTAATAATATAAATGTGATAGAATGTCTGTCTGGATGGATGTTTGTTACTCAATTAACCACTGAACGCATCGGGATGAAATTTGGCGTACACATAGGTTAGGTCATGGAATAGCATTAAGGCTCGAAAAATACAAAAGTTCCCGCGGGAATAACTAGTTTAAAAAACAATAGATGTAGCTATAGCAAACTTCATTAGTATAATTAAGGAGTTCCACGCCGATAAATCGAATACAGGGTGGGCGAAGCCGCTGGCAAAGTCTAGGCTTCTATAATCTATCTTATATAGTTTACTAGCTTCTGCCAGCGGCTTCGCCCGCCCTAAATTTGTTTATCGGCGTAGGATTCTTACAACTTCTCAATTATAGAAAAAAAAACAAACAATCAAATCTTTCCTCTTTATAATATTAGAATGGACAGAAAGATAGATTAGGTAAGCATAATACATTCGTGTCTGTTAAACCATGGAAATACACATACAATATTTCAACCCAATCGGTCAAGCCGTTTAGTAGTTGACATACCGACAGCAGCGCCACCTACCGGGTCCAATTGTATTTTTAAATCATCCAGGAAACCATCGAAATACCCATATAAAATTTCAAACCAATCGGTGCAGCCGCTTAGAAGTTTTGTGAAAAAGATAAGTACGGAAGGATAATTCTTACTACCCGTTGTCCTATTACCCGTTTTCCCGTAGGAATGAAGCATTTTCCCGTGGTAAAAAGTAGCCTATGTTCATCAGAGATAATGTCGGTTTCTAATGGTAAAAGACTCTTTGAAATCAGTCCAGTAGTTTCGGAGTCTATTCAATAGAAACAAACAAACAATCAAATACCGACTAATTTGGCGCCACTTACGATTGGTACCTAATTAGTGATCTGTAGATTTTTAACCCCATTTAAAAAAATAGACATACACACTGAGGGCGTCAGTTTGAGGAACTAATTGTCTTTGATTTATTAATCTTTGGAAATAATGAGGCCATGTTGAGAAGTTGTTGGGTCTATAATCGGTTTATTGAGTTTTTCCCGACAGACTTCGGGTAATGTTTTTATTTGTTTGTTATTTTGCGTATGTATTTTTTTTTTTTTTGGTATAAAAAAAAAAAAAAAACCACTAAGGTGGCAAACAAGCTTACGGTCCGCCTGATGGTAAGCGGTCACCGTAGCCTATGGACGCTTGCAACACCAGGGGCATCACTCGCGCGTTGCCGACCCTTCAGAAATCTAATAACTTCTTTTTTGAAGAACCCCATACTGTAGTCCTTAGAGAAAACCTTGGCAGGGAAGCTCATTCCACAACCCAAGGGTTCGCGGGAGGAAGTTTCTCTGAAACCGCACTGTACGCGACCATTTTGGTTCCAAAGTGTGAGAATGAATTCCCTGTCGATGGCGAGCGGTGCGATGTTAGATAGTAGCCGTGGGCATCATTTCAAACAATTCCTCAGAACACAATCAAGCGGTAGAACACACACAGGGAAACAAAGTCTCTCCTCAGACTTAAGGGCTCGATACCGCAAGTGAGTTTGGGATCGTCGACAATTCTCACAGCCCGTCGTTGAACCGAGTCAAAAGGGCCAAGCTGGTATCCGGGTGCACCCGCCCAGAGATGGCAGCAGTACTCCATATAGGGCCGGACTTGCGACTTGTAAAGTAGCAACCTTTGTATATGTCAATTTCATTGCACACTAATCTAAACGATTTGCAGAACTGGGACATATGCGGTGTCATAACCCCCCTGCCACACTATGCTCCTCGCGCTGCTCATCGCTCTACTCCTCAAGCTGCCGCGATGTTGCACACTCTGTCTACACACTGCTCTGCTCGCGCAATTATACGCGACGCTCAGTACTAGGTCCTCTCATTCGCGCCAAAAAACCGACAAAACGTAGCGTGGGGCTTGGCGAGGAGCGTGACGTGCGGCTTGAAGAGTAACATGGCCACACTACGCCTCTGCCTCCTTTCCTCGTTACTTCCCATACCACTCGACGGGTGTGTGGCAGGGCCATTAGAGCCGTCTTAATTGAGGGTGTGTTATAGTTTATACAATTGAAATATAACGTCCCCGAAGAAGATACTGCCGAAACTTTATGAAACTATCTTTTACTCGAGGTTTCATTCGCCCTAAATATCGGTGTAGGATTTAAACGGCAACTCCTTAGTTATAGAACAAAAAACTGACTCGCACTTGACGTTTTCAAGTAGCCTATTTCCTTCTTCGGGACTCAAACTATGTCTATGCCAAATTTGCCCGCGGTTCCACCGACACACGACGAGTTTACTGCGTACGGAGGGACCGCGCGTATGAGCCGATCAGGATCTCTCTCTGTCTGCCCCTCTCCTCTCCCTATCTCCCAATCTTAAAATTAAATTAAATTCCCGGGAAAATTAAATCTCCGAATCCATGGTATTCGAACACTTACTTTTAAATTACAAGAATGCGTATATTAAAGGAATAAAACATATTTTTGAAATAATTTTCACCACTATTCTATACAATTGAAAAATCTACAGCCATGGAGTTAATATGGATTCTAACACTAACATTATTTTTCTACATCATTAGAATACATTTTAAATATTTTTTGAAGTTTGTCATGTGAATGTCACAAATGAAAATTGCAATAAAAAAAGCAAATATTACAAAAAGTCATGAAATCATTTTTACACACTCGAGGGTTAAAGAAAAAGTATAAATGTGGCGTCGAGAAAGGTAACCATATACCTATATTTATGTAGAATATAACTTTTGTTGGTAAATATTTACTTCTCTGCAACACGACATTTTAACCTGAAAAAAGTCTTGTTAAGTTTACTGCCATAGACTGAAATAGAGCTTATGGTAAAACATGGAAGTAAGTGTGCAAAGCCGAGTGAAGCGTGCCATGGCTACGGTCGGCGAGTGACAGAACAAACTTTTACTTATTTAATGTAGTCAGGGCGTCCCACTTGTAAACTTGAAAACTGGCGCGTAAAACGAAGCGGAGCACATGAAAGTTAGTGCCAGAAAGAACTTGTACTTATTTAATGTAGTCAGGGCGTCCCACTTGTAAAATTGAAAACTGGGGCGTAAAACGAAGCGGAGCACATGAAAGTGAGCGCGCGAAGCAGAGCGGAGCGTGCCGCGGGAGCGGCCGGCGAGCGCCAGAAAGAACTTGTACTCATTTAATGAGTCAGGGCGTCCCACTTGTAAACTTGAAAACTGGCGCGTAAAACGAAGCGGAGCACATTAAAATTAGTGTTTTTTATGACTTTATTTACGAACGTTTATTAACTTTGACAGGTTTTGGACGTATTTATGCCTTATGGTTTTATGTACATCTATAAAAATGCTGAAGTTGTAAATCCAAATTTTAAATTAGTATTTTATATCTTTTAAATTAGTATTCTCTCCTTCTCATTTCACATCCCTAAAATTGTGCGGTCGCGCATTGAAACAGGTAACCACAAAAATATTAGGAACTCAATCTAGCGTCAGTATTTAGGAGTACTTTTTTTAGGCTGGCAATATTTTCATAAAAAAAATATTGTTGTTTCCTGTTATTCATTTGTCTGAATTGGTCTAAATCTTTTGTTTACGTTCTGTAATGCTGTATTTGTATGGTGTAAAATATAATGTTAAATATTTTTTTAAGGTAAAATAAGCGTTTCTGAATATCATCTGTGTAAAAAGGGATTTTACCCTGTCCGTTACAATTTATTTCATGTAAGATTGTTGTGTTGCAGAGAAGTAAAAAATTACCCTTTTGTTGTACAAGTGTGCAATATAATGCGTAGAATTAGGAAGCTTACATCAGTAGAAGTGTCTGTGTACAGTATAACGGCTGTGTGTCGTTACAGCCACACCTCTGCCTTTCTACTTGACATTACGTTATTTTTTCTATATTTTTTCTATATGCTGAGCTGCCATGATTAGTATGGTTGGCTGTTAGCTGTACTATGTAAAGTAATAAATTAGGTTGTTACCTTGCAAAATATTGCAATTAGTATCAGTTGAGAAACTGTCTTATGTTTTTTTATAGTCAAAATAAATAAAATTCTCCTGCTGATAGAGTGATAGAGATAATCTCAAATTCGAGGTATGTTTCATGGATTTACTGATGGTTGAAAGATTTCACTCCCCCCCCAATTCAAAACTAATTAGCCGTCAACTTATATCACTACTTCTGAATCCTTTAATACTACTTTCCGTGCCGCATTCCATCTCTACTGCTCTACTCTACTCTCGACCACTAGTGTACGACATATGCCTACTGAGAGATTCTAATAATACGAAAAACTATTTCGTATTATTTGATTTATTAAATGATAACCGGCATGTTTTTTCATCGTATCTTGTTCAAACTAGTCGATCTATCGACTAAAATAGGTACCTCCATTAACGAGCCATGACTAAATCAGTGTAACATAACTCGATTTCGAGATTATCCCTATCAGCACGAGAGTGGTTCATTTTCAGCTTCCTATGTATATACACCTAGTTATTCATTATTTTTTTTTGCGTAATGGGATTTTAACAAATTTTAAAGACTTTTCCAGTGTCATTAATGATTATTGGTGCCGTAACTATTTTAATCCATGCTAATATTATAATGATATAAGGCACGTGATAAAGCGAAAAACCAAGATTTTAATTTATAAAGTAACTATTTTTTCGATTGATTTCATCTGCAAAATCGATAACTAATGCTTTATAGTTAAGACAATCCGAAGATTGCGAACGCAAAAATAAAGTATAGCATTGTCAGGCAAATATTTTACCGTCTGAAAATACGAAACTTGATAGACGTGATACCAATGACAGTATCGTAGTTTTCCTGAAGGCGAACAAAATTTATATATGTCATCTAATGAGTTGAAGCTAAGCCAATATTATATTTATAGTTTTATTTTGTCTTGTTGTGCAGGTCTAGTCAGCGTCGTGAGAGGTCCAGGTCTCGCGGCGCGGCCTTCCCGCCTCCGTCGCACGCCTCCAGGTATTTTGTCTATATAAATTACATAACATCACGCATGCGTCATGCAGGGACAGGCAGATTCTGTGTGCTTTTAAACAAGCTAAATTTTGCAAAAGCAATATTGTACGACAGAGGCATTTGAATGATACTTTAATTCACTGCTAAATTCCTTCAAGTCGCGTTTTGGAAAAATCAACAATGATTAATATAATCAATCAATTAATCAATTCTTATTGTACACCAATAAAAAAATACAGAAATTTTTAAACATTATTTGTTAGATGTCTATTATATGTTAGATACCTAATCCGCCATTTAAATACATGTTCTATAAAAAATTAAGGTTTTCATCTATTTCCGTTTGAAAGATAGGGCCCTTTTATGGCCGGACAGACAGCGTAGGCTTAAGTAATAGGGCTCACTTCTGTAAAGAAACTACTAGTCTACGATTAATAGTAACGGAGATATACCACTTTCTAGTTTGACAGCTATCATTCAAAACGAAGATCTTGATGAGATCTATCACTTCGGTAATGAAACTACTAGTTTACGATCAATAGTTTTGGGGATATAGGTAGCCATTTTAAAACTAACACTTGGCAATAAAGCTTTAAGATTTTGAGTGTAAAACCTTGTCTTCAATTGAACTTTGTTAGCTTTGGTTTTTATATTCCGTATTAAACCTTCAGTGCGCAAATCAGACTCACACTTGACGTTTTTAACTAGAACAACTTCCATCCTTTTAAAAGTCGGTTAAAAAGGAATAATGTTTAGTTCATTATAAAACCTTCATGAAACCCTCATTTGAGAACCTCCATTTTTTAAGCCGGTTAAAAGCTTTAATATTATCATTCCGGGCAGTGGTCCAACTATCCATGCAGTTGTACGACGGGACCTGTAAATTTCGGATTTCTAATGTTCAACTATGTAGTTTGACCACTGGGTATAAAAAATCCTTTTTTGTACAACCAGTTGTACATAATAGTTGGGCACAGGGAAAAGACCCGATTTAATTTACATTATATTTTACAACATAATGATTAATGACACATCAACAAAGATGTTGTAATGCAACTGTCAGTCAAGAGTTGTCTATGATTATGGACTACCCCTTTTCATCTGGTTTCCTTTTATAAAGAACTACTCCTGACCAATCTTGTAACATAGGTCTGATCATTTGTTTTTGTCATGTGTTGTTCTCATTTAAAGAGGTTATCTCCGATAAAATCGCTTCTGATCATATGTTTTTGTCATGTGTTGTTCTCATTTAAAGAGGTTATCTCCGATAAAATCGCTTCTGATCATATGTTTTTGTCATGTGTTGTTCTCATTTAAAGAGGTTATCTCCGATAAAATCGCTTCTGATCATTTGTTTTTGTCATTGCTTTTTAAAGCTTCTTTATAAGTGTTAGTTTCTTTATATTTCTGTTGTACATCATTAACCGCAGCCATGACAAAATCATGAAACCTTCAAGGTTTTTTGAGTATGCTTTGAGGTTGAAGTTCTTTGGTTCCATCTTCTGCAGGTTAGCTTCCTTCAGCTTCAGACATTTAGTCAATTGCTTGGTAATGAAACGATTCATAATAAGGTAGATTGCTTGTACCAACTTCATTTTCTTCATCTTCCGAAGTAGCTAATTCAAAACCTTCAGCATCTTGTGCTTCATTGACATAAATATCATAGTTTGGTTATATTTAGCATTATCAATATCATCAAAACATGGTTGAGCGAAGCGATGGCTGATTCATGTGTCATACTCGTGAACGGGTGCCGCTTGTGGAGGCTGGTCTGCTCTTGCAAACTTCTTTGTATCCTGGTATTTAGTCTTACTTGTTAGTATTGTTTATCAATACTGTAAGACATTGATTATTAGTGGTGAATACATAAACTGTCTTTTTTTTATATATTGCAATTAGATACTTTTTTTTATGATGTGCTTCTGCATTTAATGATTTTATGTTTGTAATGGAAAGAGTCCTTCTATGACAGGGAGGGCATTTTCCAACATTTTAAGTGAACGCTGTAAGAGAAAGGGAGAAAAGAAAAGCCCTTGCTGAGTTTCTTGCCGGTTCTTCTCAGTACAAGGTCTCCCGCCCTATAGACTTACGAACAAATGGCGTAGTGACATTCATAAGTGCTCAATTATTGTAGCCCAAATTGAATAAATGGTTTTGATTTGATATTGATCAACAAAGCTGTTTTCTTTATTTACATTTCTTTGTTCAAAATTAAATGGCGAAGTGATATCAGTTTTCTTGCAAAACATCTTCTGAACAAATTTTACATGTTTAGCAATCAATAATTTATTTTTGGGAGGAATCCAAATTCTGTATGCCTTTGAAATCTCAGAATATCCTGCGAACACAACAGGTATTGCTTTTGATGCAAATTTGTTTCTGTTTTGGCGATCTTTAAGAAGAATAACATCTTTTGATCCAAATATTTGTAAGTGTTTTACGATAGATTTTTTCCTACCCATTTTTAGAAATGTGTGAAAATATCTTATATATAGTCTTTGTTAATGCATGTTATTATGACAGTTAAAAATTAACAAAGATGTTGTTATGCAACTGTCAGACAAGAGTTGTCTGTGATTATAGACTACCTCTTTAAAGTAAATAATAACAATTTACCTATATAATCCTACATGGTAAAAAATTGTTAAAATGAAATAGAAAGGTCAATATAGATAAAGTGTGAGTATATACATAAAAGGTACTCAATAATAATAAGTTAACAATACATATTAGTAAAATATATATATTGTTAGCAGTTAGCCAAGTAAAAGGTAATAGAGTATAACAATTGTGTTCTCATAGTTAATAATAAAAAGTTAACAACTCGTAAAAAAAAACTGGTTGCCTGTAAAGTCGGTATACGGGCGAAAGTTTTACGTGACAACTTGTGCCTTTCACTTTTTATGTCTGTCTCTCTCGCTCTTAGGCGGGCTAACCATGCCGCGTGCCTCTCACTCGCTCTCATTGTGAGCGCATAACGTGAGCGGAGCGTAACGCAGTTTCTTGAAGTGTCACCCGGCAAACCAATTTATAAGACGTTGTCACGTCAAAACACCGTTAAATCACTCGCCCTGGATTCTGGATTGCCTATTTTCCAATTGCTGTGCAATCTACTATAATTTGATTTATTACCAAACTACGATAAAATTTTAATTAGGTGGTTCATCGTTAACGTGTTTGCCAGTCGCCGCCGTAAACTAATTTCACACCATTCAATAAGTCGTGAATAATTAAAATTATTGTATTTAAAATTTATAACAAGTATGAAATTGACATGTTTTCAATTTTCAGTTCAAATGAAAGGCGATCGCCTCCGTCGGGCGAGTATAGGCCTTCTTCTTATAAAGTGAACAAGAAACTTGAAGTGATGGAGAAAATGGGTTAGTTGAAATAATATGATTTTTTAAAGCTAGTTAGAAGGGCCATACTACCAAATTACAAATTTTTTAGTAAAGATTTTTCTTCTCAGTAGATTGACTGAAATTTAATAAGTGTGTTATTTTTATTATTACTTGTATTTCAATGTTAATATTTTAATGTTCAAGAGCAGTGAGTTGAAATGTAACTTGTCTCGTTATCAAGTAACACTGTCTTTAACACTTGCACTCAGTACATTTTCAGCCTTTGGAAATTTCGCACTTACGGTCCAAGCTATAATTGCATCTCAACACGTTTATTTTAATTTAAACTATATTTTCCCACTTTATAAATATTTGATTAAACATAGGTCTCCAGATAAAGACTCCGGACGGGTCGATGGCGACCGCGCAGCAGCTACGCGCGGCGGCCGGTGACCCACAGCCCCGCACCGCTGGCGGCCTGCCCTCTTACTACAACCCCGCCGCCGTCAACACCAACAAGATACTGGACCAGGTCGGTACTACTTCCTCACACAAATACCATACGTGTAATAAAATCTAACAGTATTTTATATATTACATACTAGCTTTTGCCAGCAGCTTCGCCTGCCCTAAATGTGGTTATATAGTTCGTTCAAGTGGAATTCGGTTATAGTTATTCCCGCGAAAACTGTTGCATTTTCCAGGATAAAAATAAGGTAGCCTATGTGTTGTGCCAAATTTCATCCAAATCTGTTTAGCCGTGGCGTAATTGTGTAATAAATATCCATCCATCCAAACTTTATCATTTGTAATATTAGTATAGATACCATTACTACATTTATTTCCGAAGGGGCGGTCAGAAATATTACAAACGTATGCTCGTAAACGTAGATGTTATGAAAACTTTAGACAATAAGTAATGATCCTGTCGCCGTACGGCGCACAAGCCAGAGTCGAGTCAAAACAAGTTAGCTAGTCATTGGTAAAATGTTGGTTTCTCCTACCGGGAATTAACCCTCAGATCTTCGACACATGCAGCCTAACATTCTAACTCTGCGCGAAACTTAATTATGTATCAGCTTATATTAGTCCACTCACTGACATAAGCCTCCTTCAGGGCGCGTATTTCACCTGGTCCTTCCGCATTCAGCCTCCACCGGCCACCCTTTTACAGTCGTCGGTCCATCTATCTGGAGAGCGTCATTTGCTTCGCTTTCCTATACGCAGTCCACTTTAGGACATATCCGATCTATCGGCTAACGCTATCGGAACTTAGGTTCTCTTCCGAATGTCTTAGGATTTCGGATTGGATCCCTCAAGCATAGCTCGCTCGATTGCGTGATCTGTTGACTTTAAACTTGTGGACAAGCCATGCTGTAGGTTTCCACGTTTGCATTGGTCATCAGAGTTTTGTCTGCACGTTCGAAGTTTGACAAAAAGTAAATATTATGCAGCAGCTTTTGCCCATAACTTATATCGTAAAAAAAAAAATATTTCTGAACTAAACAAGGCTTGCACTTCGGGTACCAGACAACCCATACAAATACTTTTTTTTAGTCAATACACATTATACAGGCTGAAATTTTCAAGTGGGCATGCATGGCCAATTCCAAAACTATGAGAAATAGCGAAAAGTACTTAAAGCAAGTCTCGGGCTCGATTTTGATGAAAACTAAAACTGCACTATTGGATTTTTGAAAAATTAATAATTCTAGCCAGGAATCGAAACCGTTGATTTTATAAAAAAAAACACGGCCTGTATTATTACACAATTCGATAGTGTTGCTGATGCTGATAAGGAACGAATTCTGGGAAGTAATGACATACGGAAAACCTAAGGATAGTGTTGGATTTTAATAAACTGCTTCATATTTTTAAGTAATGTCTTATAATCATACCTACTTTACCTGTACCTTGTTTGAAATGATCAATATTTTTTTCAACACACATTTGCAGCGCAGTCATCTTCACAACATTATGTTCTTATTTCAATTTTTTATTATTCTTTCGCGGTTAAAGCCACAGTAAAAGAAAAAACCGGCCTAGTGCGAGTCGGACTCGCGAACCAAGGGTTCCATACCTACCACCGTTTACGTAATTTACAAACGCAAACAAAAAGTGTGGCACTAAGCGGTCACCCATTCAGTTCCTAATGAAGCCCGACGTTGCTTATCTTTGAATATCGTTTCCAACAAACAAATGTGTTATTGTTCAATAATAATAATAGATGGCGCTGTGCGCTGTGGCTAGCGAGGTCACCGGATCTTACCCCTTAGATTATTTTCTCTAGAGGTATGTAAAAACAAAATCTACAAAGACACGTATAAAGCAATTGATAACTTTGGAAAATATACTAAACGGAATCAATAATATTGTGATGCTGAATGCAGTTCAATCCTTGAGACGTCAAATCCAGCTATGTATTAAGAACAATGGCCATAATTTCGAACAACTAATAAGTTAAAGTTTAATAGGTAGGTATAGGTAACCTAAGAAAAATAAAAATTAAATTGTTAAGAAATCAAAACTTTCCTTAAGTTTCTTCAACACACTTTGGCAGCGCTGTCATCTTCACAACATTATGTTCTTATTTAATTTTTTTATTATTCTTTCGCAGTTAAAGGTCACAGTAAAAGAAAAGAAACCGGCCAATTGCGAGTCGGACTCGCGAACCAAGGAATCCATACCTACCACCGTTTACGTAATTTACAAACACAAACAAATAGTGTGGCACTAAGCGGTCACCTATTCATATATAAAACCACTAGACTTAAGACAAACATAAAACAACTTATTTATTGTTTTGCACAAACAAAAGTTTACAATGGCGACCTTAATGCCATACGGTATTCTCTACCAGCTAACCGCAAGCTAAAAAGACAATGTTAATGGCAGTGCAATAAAACTAGGCTTAACTTGAAAATAAGTAAAAAATAAAATCAATTATTTTTGTTTGAGGATCGAAATCACGCATTTGGTTCAGCGGACAGGAACACTCACAACTAAGTCATGAGGCAGTCAGTCATTTACTAGTTACAATTTGTTTTATGTTTGTTTTTGACGTAGGTGCAGAAACGCAAGCTGCTGTGGTCGAACAAGAGCAAGGCCGAAGCTGAGGCGAAGGAGGCGGCCAAGTGGAGCGGCGCGCGGTTCTCGCAGGACAACGACGGGAAGCAAGTGTCCAAGTTCATGCGGCTCATGGGCATCAAAGAACCAGGTACAGTCATCCATGCTGTATAACAGCCGCTATTGGATATTTTTTATCTACTCTGAGTACAATTATATCATGAAATACCATGAACGAAAAAGGCTATGGCTTAAATCGCCTTCGCCCGAGTAGCTGAAAACACACCCACATCATTATGTGGGAACATCCACGTTTCACCAAACTACTTTAGCCGTGCATGAAAGGTAGTGAGCCCATCTCCGAAACTTATGTTGTAGTGTATCTGGACTAAGGTGGCTATATCCCCATAAGTCGTATAATAAAAGTCCAGGGATAGATAAATTACCCCCTTTGCCTCTTCCAGACAAACGAATAGTAGTAAGTTAGGATTGGACACATTATAATAATAATAAATATTACTAAGCCCAAAAATTATTACACAAACAGGACTGAGCACTAATTTTTAGTTGCTTATCAAAATTAAATCATTACCCCTACTAAGAGAAGTCATAATTCTGTGACGCATGTAACCAGAGAAAGTGTTCCGAGCGAGAGTAACAATTCAGAGGTATATGTGTCACTCGCACTAAGCACTCGCATATTCCCAACGCATTAACGTGACTTCCGTTCCATGCACGGAGCCCTCTTTCCGCAAAGCGCCGCGTTGTTGTCCGATAAGTTTTAGTATCGGCTAAACCATTTAATATGGCCTCTGTACTACACGCGGCTAGCGCTCTGTTTGTGTGTGTAGGCTAGTTGTCGATGAGTACCATTCGCAGCTCGAACGCCACCTAGTCAGTATTACTCAGGTTTTAGAACAACGATCCATTAGCTAGGGAACATTTTACTGAAAGACAGTCTGTTGTGTCCTCAACAGTGCCTACGCGTTATAAGTCATGTAAACCTCACGGCCTTTCTGTAGTTTTTATTGTTTTCTCAAAAATCTGTCCATAAACTGTGCTGTTTTTTTAGAGACTATAATATTTCTATTTATACCTACCTACAAACGCACATGTTAATATCATTCGTCAACATGCAATTGCAGAAAGGGGGCACATCAGTATTATGCAACACATAATAATATTCTATCATGAAACATCAATCTACGATTACAAAAATGACATGCTTTCGAATGATTACTGTTTAGGACGCAACCAATGCTAAAGGTCACATTAAATATCACATAAAAGCATTTTTGTGAATATATCATTTACAACAACTAAAAAAACTGTCATTCAAAATAACAATTCGCGTTTTGGGACGCCACATCAGTTTTCTAAAAAATTAAACGAAAGCCAACTGGTTGAAAGATGGCGAGATAACTAGTAAAAATCTAGTTTTATGAAGCCTTAAAAATTAACATTTTAAACATACTACAACTCTTGCAAGGTTAACTAATGATACGCAGACATTTCTGAAATAGTTTTAGCCTTTTCAATTCGACTGGTTCGATTAAATTTAATCGTACACTAGGATCAAAACTAACTTAACCCAAAATAATCAATTGATTTCTGTAGTCTTTTATAATATCCAAAGATGTAATTGTTCTTTGGTCACCCTTATTATAAGGAGATGCAATCAACTGGTGTAGTTCTCGGTCGTTCATGCTTTCACACACAGAGCTCCCTGGTATTCAACACTTGTACTATGAATACCAGACAATGATATTAATATGTACAATGGATACAAATATATATATATATACCTTTTTAAGCTGCAGTAAAGCCCGAGGAGACAGAAGCAGTAGACCCTATAAAGAAACAAGAAGAAATGTTCCAAGCCATGCAGGCGCAGTACGACGTGGCCCGAGCAACCACACACACCATGCGAGGTGTGGGGCTCGGCTTCCAGCGGGGACAGTTCTGAAGTGATGAGACTAAAGTGACCAAGTGTACATGTGAAAATGACTTTAGATGCGGTGTTAGCTGATTCAATGAAGATTTTGGGTCCTTTCTTGTCTTAGCTAGCTTAACGTTACAATCAATAAATAACGTTGTTTTAGCTTAACGTTATTCTGATTTTTTAAGTTAGCAAACAAACATACGGCCCGTCTGATGTGTTTCTGTAGCCTTTGAACACTAGTAGCCCTATGGATACACACTTTTTGCTGACCCTTTAAAAACCAAATCCCTCGAAAAAACCTCATGCTGTGGTTCCTAAGGAAAACCTCGACATTCTAGCTTATTCCACCATCATTCGCAGAAAAAAGTTCTGTAAAACCATTTTGTGTGCCGCCATATAGCATATTATAAAAGGGGAGCATTTAGTCCCTGCCATTGGGATTGGTGCAATAGCAGAAATAGAACATTTCAAACAGTTCCTTAGAACGCAACCTATACTCACAATGGCACTCCCATCCTAGCACTAATTGTAAAAACTTGAAATGTTAGTGAACCTCGATGCCATGGGTAATTCAATTCCTCGGTTCAATCCCTGCCTTAATACAAGAGTATTTAAGTTGAATTTAATTTACCTGTAAGCGGTTTGTATGATCACAAAATTTCACAAACTAAGTTAAAGATTTGGTCAATTCAGGGTTTTTTTTATACTTGAATAATTAGAGACTCATGAATTTAACTGTTTAAAATTGCATAAATATATTTACTTAATATGTTAAATATGTTGGGGCTCAAACAAGCTGCTAAGGTAAGTTTGTTCTTGAGTTTATTGGCAGACGATAATTAATTTAAGAATTTAATTAATTTTAGTCGATAGGATAACAGGCTGTGTTAGTACAGTCTATGTATGTATCTTGAACGACTGTATTGTAGTTATTTATGGCTGTACAATTGTCCTGCTTGCTAAGCTTGTTTTATTGACAGTGTCATACTATTTTTAATGTAGTATTTTATATATTTACATAAATCTCTCAGTTTGGGCAAAAATTAACACTGTTGTTTTTATTTTTAAGAAGTTTCATCAGTGATATTTGGGTTAACCACTTCAACATTGAATACATTATTGAAAGAGTTTTGTTGTTTCCCTCCTCACTCTTCATTATCATATCTATAACATTTCGTTGATTTCTTCGTAGATATATATTATAGTTGTTTATAAAGTAAGTCTGTCTTTCATAGTTAAAAAAACAATCCTCAAAATATATACTTAAATAAATTTGATTTTAAGTAAACATTTTTTATTTTCGATATTTTACTTAGGTATTATATTATTTGATTGAAGACACCAAAACATAATAATTATAAAAAATAAATTGATAAATATATTATTTTAATGTAACATGTCATATGCTGAGACTACAATATTCTATTATTTTATTTTTGATATTCACCTTATCAATGTCTAGATATTTAGTACTCAATCATTTATTGTAATTTTTCAATGTTCTGTATATATTATATAATTTGTAATTGTCAACAATAAGTCTTTTGGCTAATGTCTCCTCTCTGCTAGTCTTTTGGCTAACGTCTCTTCTCTGCTAGATATAGACACTCCACCAGACATCTGTTCTAGATCAATTGAATGATCTGAAAAATCTCTGTGTCTAGAGAATATTTTTTTGTTATATGAATAGTATATTATAAAGGTTACTCAAATCACTGTGTTCATCTTCCGTCCAGCGTTGGGTGCACGGTGGCAAATAGTGGTGATGCACTTGCATTCAAGTCATTCAACTCCTTTAGACTGGCTTTTAAACATGTGTATATTGCTAACACGGACGCAAGCTGCATGCATTGGTTTGAGCAGACCTTTAATAGTTTCCTTACTTGTATTTTTTGTGTGGGCAAGTATTTGTTCCTAATGTGGAGTTTAAATACAAATATGTATAGAGTTTGTAGAATGCATTTGTATAATATTGTACAGTAAAGTTTTGCTTTATTCAGAATAAAATACATTAACAAATAATATTACTATTTCATTTAAGCACATTAATTAGAATATAATAAATAATAGTAATAGGTAATAGTATTATTAACTACTTTGTTTATATTCAAGTAGACCTTTAGACAGCAATTGAATCATCAGTTTGATTATTTATTTCATAAACTTTACTAGGTAATGATTATAAATCCAAGAAGAACCGGCAAAAAACTTTTTAATTAATCTCCCCACAAACAATTTAGCATTGGTTAAAGGTAATTTTGAAGCTTAGAGTACTACTATTGATTTATAATGGATTCGGTTGTCACTAAAAGTCAATCAGTTCACTTATGAAATAGGATTAGCTCTATAGGTTGTATTAGAACTGTAAAAAAGAAGTTAAATATTCTTTCCAGTTAGTGTAGTAGCAGCGGACGCTTATATACTTATGACATTAAAGCTTGTTTCGTCCTGCAACGTCAAAAGCTGTTTGAAGATCTTCATTAACTCCCTATAATTCTTATTGCTATAAATCTGCTATATCAGAGTTGCTTATATATCATAAGGCTGTTGTTGAACTTCATTAACGTCATTGGTTCAGCAACGGAGTTAATTAAGAGTGTATTAACACCAAACACTACATGCGTTGTATAACTCTTACATACAGCTTACACCTGTAATAAGAAAGATAATGAAAGGTTAAATAGTTATAGCAGTTTCGGACGATCCTGATGTAAAGGTTATGGTGTAAGATAAATAAATAGTAATTCTTTAATGACACCATTTAATGTTTCTTACGCTTAAAGTTTCTGTCTATAATCTAACCTTACATTATGAAAACATTTATCCAACTGAGCTAAACTTTTGGATTTCACTACTTCGTAAAGAACCCCTAATCTTAAGATATAAAGATAGACGCAGCTCTGCTGCTGGTTGATGTCTTCACTAAGTGCGTAGTTCCTCTCTTATGTCAACCAAAGATCACATAATACTCTTGACTACCGGCGTTGTAATTCTTCGAGTGTCGTAATACCTGTATGATAAATATCGCCATTTTCAATCACTTTCTGTCAAAAAAAACTAAATATTTATTTATACAAAATCACTTATAAATAACGTGGTACCTAAATTTTCTGAATGATTTTACATAGTTTATGTATACAATCACCTAAAGTGACCAACATTTGAAATTGAATGTACAACAAACTATTTTAGGTTATTAGTACTTTTAGTTGTTTTACTTTTTTTCCTTAAAATCATATTTTTTCTAAGGCGCGTCAAAATTGAGTCGAGAAACACGATACACAATCACATTAAACTTGCAAGCGCACTAATAATCAAACAATAATACTTACATTTCGTGATGAAAATGTTGCAATGTCCGTAGATAAACAGTAGCACTTATTTCATATTCATAAATTAACGTAATTTTATGACTGCAGAAGTTTTTACTTTTGACTTTTGACCCCAAAACGCTACAAATGGGTAATAAGGTATCAAAATACAGATCCAAGTTCTATTTGACATGGTTATAGATATTTTATAGAACTAAAACTTTCAATAAACTACATTATAAAGGTGCAATAAAGGTTCAAGCGGAAAACTGACGATCTTATAACACGTCTTATACACTTCTACTAAAGGTTATAAAGAACCACTATAAATATACAGGCTTTACCTGCTAAATTTTGCGCCAAAATCGAAGAATAAAGGTGTTATTACACTCTATAACTCTCTTATAAATCATACGCTAACTCTTTAATATCTCTTTAAGCAGAACCGAAAAAAGGTCCTATACAGCTTTTCTTAACGCTAAACTGTTACTTGGGCTGTTTTTGAAGTTAAATTATATAGTCTGTGTTAATGGTAAACCATCTGCAAAGTTACCTTTATGATCCAGTTACCTTTCTACCTTGCGTTTAATGGAGGTAGGTTTTCCTTTATTATATTGCATGATATCTAGATGATAAAGTTTTCGAGCTTTTTAGGTTATGCCAATTTTAAATAAATGAATATTTTTGGACGTTACACACAGCACCATCTGATCCCAAAAACCAAATCCCAGACTCCCAGACAACAACTAACAGTGATAGTTTTAATTTCTGAAAAAAGGGTAAAAAGTACACAAAATATCACTTCTGTCAATAAACCACCTAAGTGGTATAAAAATATAGTCCTTAGTTAGACAGCTGTCATCCAAAATCAAGATTTTGATGAGGTTTACCACTATGCTGGTCACAGGCTTCTGGTAATTTAACTGTTGTCCATAAACGGTTATTCTCTTCTAAGAGGATTTAAGTTATGATAACACGTGAAACTATGCAGGCAAGTTTTGTTTTGTTTTTGACCTCTACTTCAGGTTATTTATTGCACGTATTCGTGAAAAACATTGTGTAAATCTGATCTTTTTTTATCGATTGTACAAATTAATGATTTTACGAACTGCCCAGAAAGGGAATAGATGAGCACAGAAAGTTTGTAGTATTAGTATGTAGGATGTTATCGTACATTCCCAATTCGACTCTCGTGCTGCGAAGTCTTGTTCCTGAGCGCTCAAGTGCTCCCACTGTGCTTCGTGGTGTGCTGACTCAAGTTCGCGTAATTCTGTGTTGGTTTTTGGCCTCAGCGCCGACTACTGAGTATTATTGCTTGAATTATTGCCCGCGATACTTGGAAATTCTGCCTGAGTGTTAAACAGGGCGTTAGTGTAGTCAGTAACAGTTGCGTTCTTGACCGGGACATCGCTCCTCGGCCTACTGTGGGTGAACTATTTCGTGCTTTTGAACTCGCCCCACTGCGCTTAGTTTATCAAAGCGATAGTGTGCGTGTTTGTCGTTTCATTATTGCGGAACTACTACGCAAAGCGATGTCCCTCGTGTGGTCTTTGACTGACGCTGCGCTGGTTCGCCCGGCTTGAACCCAGCCTTGGGTAGATCGCTGGCTGTAGTACTTCCGCTTCGGCGGATCGCCACTAGGCGCAATCTCGCGTTTTAAGTGTCGATTGCGTCAGTTAGTTTGTAAGAAACCCAGTTCCTAGTGCTCCGGACTGGTGGGTGAGGTCGTATAGCTCTTTTCAGAGCTGCGTTCTACCTGTTTTGTGATTCGTAACGTCTCTTTGCTTGGGGGGAAACCTAACGGTGACAACAGAACCCCAGCCGTAGGCGTAGGTCTTTAGGTACTCACCTAAACAATCCGAAGCACTGCGGAGCGTTTTGGCACACTTTGGTACTCTTGCTCAGGGCCGTAGCTAAGGGGGGGCAATGCCCTACCTTGAAATACTAATGCCCTACCTTAAAAGTACCATAAACTAAGGTATAATATATATAAATAGTTTTCCCATACTATTAATTAATACCATTTTGCTCTTGTTTTCCCGCGATCCCACCCAATTGCCTTCTACCTTAATTACTCACGCTCACAAGCAGGTAAAATAATGAAAGATAGAAAAATTACTTGCGCCGTACCCGAGCATGAAACCATCGCTGCCCTACCTTAGATTCAATTCTAGCTACAGCCCTGCTCTTGCTCCTTGTCAGAAATGACGGGGTGACTGCATTACCAAGGCTATGGGGTCAAGCGGCATTTGCATCACATGTCCACCCACGTGCTCTCCCAGGCCAAGCGTATTAACTATACGCATGCCCGAAATAATGCCGACCGCGGCATCAAAGTTCAGGTGCCCACATCGTCAGATTTCCGATATTTGACGGCTTTCCTGGCCTCTCAAAGATACGTATACCACACGTACTCGCTTATTGACGAGCGAGTACTGCGGGCCATTATGAAGTGAGTTCCGAAGGAATTCATAGAGACCATAGTCAAGGACGACTTGACCGCCCAAGGCCTCCCAGTAAGGAAAATACACAGGAAGTTCAATGGCCGAAATAAGTCAGATTGCTACGACATGGTAAAAAAGGGTAAATCGCGCCTCTCCGCCAGCTCCCTTTCCATGCGGTCAACGCCTGGAGCTGACCTCCTGCGCTAGTAGACGCAGGGAAAACTAAACATACAGAGAAACTTCTGTCTTCACTCCTACACTACTACTCCTACACCCGGGCCCGTCTCAGTCACAGAAATTCCCTACCCCGCCCCCCTTATGTCCCGGGACATCCCGCAGCCTCCGCGCCCTTCACCTGCGCCAAGTGCTCCCACACTTCTCGCTGGCACGCACCTTGCCTCCTGAATTGTCGGAATTCCTCTCGACCCATAAACCAGACGTCTTCCTCATCCAGGAAACGTTCCTTAAACCTGCCATCCGCAGCCCTTCGATTGCAAACTATCGCACCGTCCGTGATGATAGAACCCAATCACCAATCGATCGATTGCGAACTTAGAAGCATCCGTCTGCCGCTTAGCCATTACCGGCCATCAGCCGATCATCATTGCATCGGTTTATCTCTCCCACTCAAAAGACTTGCTCGAGAGCGACCTTCAGTCGCTCTTAATTTAGGCGACGCTGTCATCCTTGCCGGCAACCTAAATTGCCATCACCGTCGATGGAACTCTACATTTACTTCACGGGGAGGCAGACTCCTCGGCCAACTAGTTAACAGACTAAACTTTGACATCATCGCTTCCATGACGCCCACCTACTTTCCCCATGCCGCCTGCTGCAGTCGTGACGTGCTCGACATAGCACTTCTAAAGAGTGTAAGGCTATGTTTTCGCTCTATTGAGGTGCTTGACGAACTTGACTCGGACCACCACCCTGTCTTCCTCCGATTAGGTTCCACATATGACACTCCTCCCGACACTACCGTGACGGTCTGGGAAAAATTCGAGCAGTTACTCGAAAATCCGAGTTCGCCACATCTAGATCGCGTTCCCGACAATATCTCATCCGCGAACGATATAAACGTGACTATCGACTCATTCACTAGCCACCTGTCCGCCACCATTTGCGAGTGCTCAAGACAAGTGCCAGTTAGTAACACAGCCCGCAGGGTTGCGTTCAAAAACGAGTAACTTTAGTAAAAAATGACGTCATCGGGTTCCTAACTCTACCCTATAGTTTTTGAACGGCTAACCGAGTTACATCTGTCAAGTCTTAATCAATGTTTCCACTTTTAGGAATTTCGCCCTTGTAGGGGCATTTTTTTAATTTGAAATACCTTTGTAAGGCCTACGGAACACTAAAATTCAAATAAAGTTTTAGGCTATTTTTTTGACTTTGAGTGAGAACAAACTAATAATTTCCTTCTTGCTTTTTTGAATTAAGTTTTCATAAACTAAATGGGAACTTGGTGAATTCTTTTGTTTTGATTATACATATATTTTAATAAAACTTACCATTATTATTAAGTATATTATAATACTATTTATTTATCAGTATGTTAACAATGTTTACCTTTTTGTAGTTGTAACGTTGTGTTTGCATTCTAAACACTTGAAAACTCGCGGTTTATTTTATTGTTAGATTTTATGTTGACAAAAAATAAAATGAAAATAGGAATATTTCTAAACAGCTAAAATTTACGGCTAAAATCAATATTTTAAAACTATTTTAAGGCATTTAGGGTTATTCACTAAAGATTCTAAGAGAAAACTGAACCCTAGTAGTGGAGTGGAAATACTTTAAAATCTTTTATTACTAAAAAAACTCCAAATTCAAAAGTTATACAAAAATACTTAAATACAAAAACAAACAACAAAATAATTTACTAATTTTCTTAATACGGAAACATTGCTTTGACCATTTTAATCAAATATGGCCGCCTCCCGACGCGATTCGACGAACCCGCGTCGAATACGGTTCACTTGAGCCAACCCTAGGGTAACAACTCTACGCGTTTTTGAACCCTACCCTAGTTGGAACTCAGTTAGCTTATGAACGGTTCGAGTCATAACTCTACTCGACTCAGTCGGTTTTTGAACGGCCCCCCGAAGACGCGATCACGCTCTCTCCGCCGAAAACAAAGCTCGCTTCAACGACTTACACCGCTGTGTAAGATCCACTGTAGCTGAGCTTCGCACCCAACGTTTTGGTGATAGAGAATATCAAGCTTATTGGCGCCTAGCCAGAGCGCTGAAATCAGACACATTCAACTACCTCCCTCCGCTAACCCGTCCCAACAACGTTACCGCGTTCGACGACGATAAAAAGCGGACTGCCTCCAAGCCCAATGTGCCTTAAGCACACAACAATTCTCCTGATCACGCGCGCAAGGCTTCTAGCAGCCATCTTCAACGCTGCTATCGACAATTGCGTTTTTCCTTCTCAATGGAAAGATGTGGTAGTAGTAGATACATAGTCAAAGCTGATCAATCGTTAGTTTGTATGGGAGAAAGATTAACGACTATGTGTGTAGTTACACAATGTTTTTTGTTTAAAATTTTTGTAAGTATATTTTTTTATTGCAAATGCAAGGCGGACTTTTCAGGACATCTTCTCAGTATAAAACATTCCGCCGACTTTTTTTTGAGATAAATATTGGACATTTTGCCATTGATGTTATTTCAATTTTAACAGTTAAGGTATCCTATATAGGTAAAAACAATACACACGTAGATATTTATCAGGAGAAACCTAATTATGGATCCCCTACTAGAGGTACTACTCGATTTAGTAATTTTTTTTTGGCTTCTTTAAACGTACGGCTCGTATTTTATTGGGCTACGAAATCCCTAAAATGCATTGAGAATTCCAGTACATACCTATTTGATAGTAGTATATTTAATGATAGGATTTCTCTCATTAAAATAGTATTTACCCAAAACGAGTAATTTCTGATACAGTATTGGATTTTTTCATGTTTGACTGCCGGCAATACTGCCATAGACAGACAAGTCTAGTAACACTGACAGGTTATTTCAAAACATTTTTTCCGGGACTTACCGCACGATTATTGATAAGATTAATTTATTTCTGTAGTATATATGTAATTTATTAATTGTTTAGAGTCAGCGACAGTTATTTCTACATGGTGCTTCACCAATGTATTTATGATTACTCAAATGCAAACTATTCTCTGTTACTGGATTCATAAATAAGTTTATATTTTTGATTTAATTTAAAATGGAAGAAGAACCGAAAGTATGTCAGAACTGGTGAGTTTTTGTTTGAAGTATCTAACATAGAAGACGTTATTTATATCTACTACCTACATACGTTGGTGTTTATTTTTAGAAATGATAAGTGGAACACAAGCTTACAACAGCTGTTCTTGGTTGGGTTATAAAAAGGCGTTGTTTACCTAATCTAACTTCAAATATTAGCGCTGCGTTTCTGAATGCATAGAGGAAGTTAAAAAAGTGAATTGTGGACTTGAAAACTTGGAAGCAGTCTACTGAATGTGAAAATTTATACAGTGCTAGCACTGCCATTCATGAAAAATATTTGGAATACTGGATGAAGAATTTGACAGCCAAACTTTATTACAACTTGTTTTAAATACTATTTAATCCTACTCCATCAGTGTAAATTGTACAATAGAGAGTAAATGTGAATTGGTATGTAGCATAGGTATGTTTGTCAGGGTGTACAAAAAGGGACGCTTTGGTTTTCCAGTCCACTTGCACCCCCTTTCAGTTATTTTGACCAAACATTCAGTACATGTTAAGCTCTTTTCTTTCTTTGGAGTTTGTATGGTTGTAAAATATCACATGTTTACTGCGGGAGTGGATCCCAGCAACACAGGTTGAAGGTAGTACAAATGGCACAAGATAGGGTTTTTATTGATTTTACATATACAAAATATTGCAACAATAATTAAAAAAAAACAAAAAATTTAAAACATTATATCTATATATAATTTTTAAATTAATTTTTAAAAAAATAATGTTCCACAATCCAAAATTTTGGAAGTTAAGCCTAAAAGTATGCCTAAAGGTAAAGTCAAGATCTTACAATTAGTCATACAACTTAGCAGTTCAGTGAGAGCACTACTCTTATACCAGTAAATCTCATCATCTTCTGCAGCCTCAGAATTGTGCTGTTTAAGTATTTAGGATTACTCAATTTGCTCTACAAGTCCTTGCTGGTAGTTTTTTGAATCCAAATGCTATTCAGACATGATAGTAGTACGTAGCATAATGTAGAAAATAAATAAAATTCAGCCTGTTATTAACTTTACATTTGCTTGTGGCAGTGCCCACCGCAGTATTATATTTTAAATTATTCCGTGCTTTTAGTTGGATAAATAAGAATTATTGTGCCTGTTGTTTATAACAATTAGATAGGTTCTTAAAAAAGTATGACAGGCCATACAACAAAAATAGTATAAGATGTTACTAGAGAGTTACCCGTTCAGAAAAGTTTTTTTAAATTTATTAGCAATCCAGAATTGATGTTTCCTGTGTTTTTTGTTTTTGTTTGGTTTGTTAATAAAACAAGGTGTAGTTTTTACTACCACACCACTGTTAACCCGTCAAGCGTCCCTATACTTAGGAAATTATCTGCTCTTGCCGCATACAAACAGACATACACCTAACTTTATTATGTTTATTCCTTTTTATTTATTTTTAGGTATGTTCCCTAATATATACAGTATAAAAAAAAGTAATAAGAATAAGTTTATGATAAATATAATAAGTTATAATAAATTGATTTACTAAAAAAATACATAGTTTTTTATATATAGCACATTACCAGGGGTCAAAATGAACTCTAAGCTACTGTTAATAAAATCCAAAATCCAACTCAAAATGGCGCAATATAAATGGCGGCCGGATCAAATTACCAAAACAATTTCTGATAAAAAAATATTAAATGCACAAAATATTGTCCACCCAAAAATACTAGAACGTAGGACAGGCCATTGGCTTCACTTCTGAATACTTACAATTAGCCTGTCTGATAAAAGTCGTCCTGACAAAATTCCCCAGCGACACAAGTCGCTTAGGTCCCACTGTGGGACCTTGGACGCGTGATGGGTTAATCTTTGTAGAATTATTGCTTAGTGCACCTGGCATTTATTTTGATTAACCATCAGATACTTTCATTTTTAATTTTGTAGCAAGCGAGAGATCCCAGCAGAGAATTTCTTGACCCATCAAGTGCACTGCAGTCGCAACATCCGGCTGTGTCCTGTCTGCAAAGAGCCAGTGCCTCAAAATGAACTTGATGACCACCATGAGAAACTTCACAAACTATGTAAGTTGTGTGCATGTTTCATATATTATCTTTTTTATAACTAGTTTTGGGAATATACTTTTGACCAATGCAAGTAAAACTCAGTTTGATAGTTAAAATACAGTCAGCTCTCTTAGCAAAATGATTACCAGATGATAACACTATTTCTCTTAATATTATTCGAAACATTAATTTAACAAGTAATGAATTATGACAGTCTCCTAATTTCGGAAGTAATGAATATGACAATGGTCTCCAAATCAGATGATTTCAATTAAATTATGTGGCTGGAGGGGATCATTCCAACACCAATTACGTTTATCCTGATTTTTTGCCATAACTTTTAGCTAGGTTGATTTGCCCAAAAACATTACTAGACTAGATATTATTGCAATTTTAAGCATGTGAATTAACATTGTCAACAGTACCTTGCAAGCAATGTGGAGAGAGTGTCTGTGGAACAGATTTGGAAGATCACATCAGAGACTCGTGTGCACTTACTGTCAGATCTTGCAGGTACTTGGCCCTTTTCATATTAGCACAACTTGTTGTGACTGTACCTACATAGTGGTAAACAGTCTGTGGAATGTACAGCACAACTCACTAGCACAAATCTATCTTAGGCCTGTTGCCTGTTCTATGCCTTACTAGTTTATTAACATTGATAAACTAATCATCAATTCTTACAGCAAAATTTTCAAAGTAGAAATTGTCTCCAATGTCTGTTATTAATCCTAGAACTGAGCAGAGACTTTGCCTCCATGTGTATGTTCTACTGCTTGTGTTTATAATAGGTTGTGTATTGAGTACTCCTTATAATGATGGCCATATCCACTTTTTACCATTATGCAACTCATTATTGGCATTATCCTAACAGATTCAAACCTAAATAGTTATGCACTGTGCGGTTTTATCAATGATTCCTACCGCGATTGGGCTCGACAGGGAGCTTTTCCCTAGGGACTATTGTATGGGGTTCTTCAAGACTAAAGTAATTTGGTTTTTCAAGGGTTGGCAACTGACGAGTTTGAAGGCACTTCACATATTACTATGCTTCCAACATATTACTATTCTTGGACTTTTATTGCTTCAAAAGTCTTAGATTGAATATTAGTCATAAAAATGTCTTGCTTAAGTGGAACTTTGAAAAATCTCAATTGCAAATGGTGTCTTACACTATCCCATAAGATAGTAGTAGTAGTAGTAAAAAACTTTATTGCACAAAATTATTAAATAATAAAATAAAAACCTTTGGGTAGAGGAGAACAAAAGGTGTGATGAATAGAATATGTAGTGAGATATTAAGTAGATACACTCATACATACATACATATAGCATGAATACTATAAATACAATCAGACACACAAAAAAATAGTAAATACATATAACTATAATCATATTATATACATACAGTTAATAAATATAGTGTATTGCACGTCTTATAACTATTCGGAAAGCATTCTCCAGTCTTATCGGACTAACACTAAAAGAATTGTCATAAAATAAGTGTGTAGGGGTTTTAAACATCAGTTCAATGGAACGACAAAAACAGATGATCCGTGAAACTGTAAGCGCTTAAACTTGTAACTGTAAAATTGGAAACACGATCATAAATGCGCAAGCCAAATATAAATCTTGTGCATAAACACTGAAGTCGCTCAAATGTATTAAGTTGCTCCTCAGTGAGATTGAGATGTCATAGTCGAGAATAGGAAGAAATAAAGATTGTGTTAACATTATTTTAGTGGGTATGGCAAGAAAATTTCGCATTCTGCAAGCAAGAATTAGCAGCGAAAAGTCTTGCTTAACAAGTTTATTTGAGGTACCCTTGATAAACGTTAATCTATATTGATGCCTAAATTTGTTAACACTATCACTTTGATTGATGGATATGGCGTCGTTGTGCATCTTTACACAGCTAGTTGTAGCGAATCTGAGAGACTTAACAACTGTTTTCACATAGTTTGTGTTTAGCGCAACCTCTTTTAGTTATCAATGTTTTTTTTTCTTAGAAAGCTACGGCTTGATTCTAACTGCATGTTTGTCATATATCTGAACAATAAGGCTATTCAGTTTGTTGACTTTGTCATTGATCATATGTTCTTCCATTATAACATACCAATCCAACCGCGTAACGGGAACTTCCCTCCTGGCGCTGACTCATCTTTGGGTTCGAGGCTTACGCTAGTCGAAGGGGCGACTCCAACAGCGACGCCTCAAGCCGAGGCTCTCCCGCGGGCCCTCCTTCAGAGTTTGGCCCCAAAAGTCCGGTGAAGCAGTAATGGCTGCATCATCTCGCAATTTTTCTACATCCATTCCACTAAAATTGCGTTGCAGAAGAGTTCTCGATCTAGCTTTTGGGGGATGGACTTTAAAGATAAGTAAATCAGATTGTGGTAGGAAAAAAGCTCAGCAGCGCACTGACCATGTTAAAAATTCGATCTTGAGAAGAAATTATCATTAAGTCTAAAAGAGATGGGTTGCAATTTGGAAAATAATTTACAGGTAGAACATGCAAGTCACTTGCTGTCAATTCTGACTTAAGGGAATATACAGTCATGGTCTGAACTGAATTTATTTTGTCAGATTCTGCGAGCTGGAGCTCCCGCGCCGCGATCTCCCCCCACACGAAGGATACTGCGGCGTCCGCACGGAGCAGTGCGCAGAGTGCCGCGAGTGGGTCATGATCAAGTACCGACAGCTCCATCTCGACTCTAACCATGGCTTCCTCAGGCTCGACGATGGTCAGTATCTATATCTATACTAATATTCTAAATGTAATAGTGGATTTTTTGCTAACGTAAAATCGCAACCAATTCAGTTAAAATTTCGCACAAAACTAGTTGAAGAAACGGATAAGGTTATATTAATTTTTATCCTGGAAAATTTAAAATCTTCTACGAGAAAATAATAACTGAATTCCACGTGGACAAACTATTGCTACATCGATAGCTTTCTATAGCAATTTTGCTCACTATATTCAAAAAGTTGTAATAATCCCAAGCTGATTATCGCATTTAGAGCGACCGGTGTCGCGGGCAAAAGCTAGTACACCAATATGTTTAGAAAAATGTGTAATGGAATGGAAACTTTACCTTTACCGATATTTCTAATCCCTAGCATTGGGTTCAAGTTTCACCTACTTTACTTTACTTTTAACAATATTTCTTACTCGGGTTCAATTTTCAGATTCCTTTCTTAAAATAACAATATACTAGCTGACCTAACAGATGTTCTGCCTAACAGCTAATGCAGTGCGCCTTATACATATATATATATACATATGCGGATACACATAAGTTAGGTAACACGGGCGCAGTGTAGTAGAGACTGTTGTGCGCTGAGTATAAGTAGAGCAATGTAAGTGCTGCATGCCATTTCGGACACAATCGACGAGTCACAAGGACGGACACAAACGCGCCATGAGATTTGTATCGCGCTATCAGAAAGTAGTAAGGCACTCTAATAGGTTAAAAGTCTTCCATGAACCAAATTTACTCAGAACCCCCTGGAATACAATGCTTGTTTAGAGACAAGTCTTTCCGTAAACAACATCCCGGCACCATTCGTTTCCTCTCTCATCCAAAACAATGTTAACAATGAAGTCATTCAAACTTGTAAACAAGGAGGTTTTGTATTGAGTTCTGGTTAAATTTATATTTTTATCTGCATAAGAAAATATCTTAATTGGGTGACAAATAGATGCTCAGTCAAATGCCTCTTTGTAAACGTTTGTATAGGTTTGTTTTTGTATAGGTATTGACGGTACCTATACAATATACAAGGTTACAATTAAGATCCATGCAAAGTTCCGAATGCCGATATGGAGAATACATTTATGTACTACCATTCCATGTTCTGGTGTAAGACGTTATTTAGAGTTAACAACCCTGTTTTAAAGTTTGGACTCCAACAAACACCGCCAATGAACGAAGTATTTTAATTTAAAGAAAATACAAAAAAAATGCAAGGGGGAAGAATA
The DNA here is from genome assembly GCA_946406115.1 of Apoda limacodes. Taxonomy (NCBI): domain Eukaryota; kingdom Metazoa; phylum Arthropoda; class Insecta; order Lepidoptera; family Limacodidae; genus Apoda; species Apoda limacodes. The sequence goes on from OX291559.1 coordinate 21,320,490, forward strand.
AAAAAAATAGGCAGACAGTATACAGAATCGAGTCTCCAGTCGAACGTGGTGAAAGTCGAGCCAAATAGCCTTTAACAAGTAGCAGTCTAGGCATGCCTACGCAGTAATATTCCATGCTGATTAGTAGCATTAGTTTAATATGTAATTAATTTACTTAGTAGATGAAATGCGTTAATTGTTTTTCATGCAACTAGTTTTGAAAGAGATATTTAATGCAGCTGTATTTAATCACATAGGAAAATACATGAGTGTCACTTCTATCCGTTTTATTTTTAGGCATTCGCTTATAAAAAAATATACCTATACTAAATAGACACATGCTGAGAAAGATACTCAAGTGATAAATTCAGTCTTTGAAAAACAACTTATTTTATTTCATTTTAGATCCTGCTCCGCCGAACCCAAACACGCGCTTACCATTAACTAGCAACGGCGAGTCGTCATTACTACCTAAACGCAACAATCCCACACCCAAAAACATCAATTTACTTCAGAACACACCAAAACCCGCCCTTAGATACTTCAACGATACGAGTTCCAGCTCAGGACCAAGCAACAGTGGCTCTCAATCACAGTCAAGTGCTAGTGATGTAGTGGCAAATGTATCTAGACCTCAGGGTGTTACCAATGGAGCAGTGTCAAAAGCCCCATTGAAGAGGACCAATGATCAGCCCCAGATTAATACCGCTGTTGCAGCTACTAATAAAGTGGACAAGGACTTGTGAGTAACAACCTAATTTCTTCTTTCTTACACGTTTATAAATCGCAACATGACGACCTTAATTGAACTGTGCGGTGCGGCCGATCTTGTCGCTTCGTATAGTTATAGTTACGTGATAAACTGACTAAAGGTTAAACAATTCTTCACAAATAATCATTGCTTCTTCAACTTATTGACTGACAATCTTTTGAATTTTAGGGTAACATCCCAACTTTATTAAAAAAAAAAAAAAACGGTTCACCAACATAACCGTGTCATGATGGTCAGTCTTTCAGAACAAAAATTGTTTATTATGTTTAGAATAGTTTATTAGTCAAATTATATCGTAAAATTGCCTTATTTTGTCATTATTACAAATATGTATTTTTAAATGAAAATTGTGTGCTCCCCCATTACAAGGTTACGTTTTGGAATTTTGATGAAGTGTCACAAGTGTGATCTTTTAAACCCTACTTATAAAAGACTGTTATACAATTATCTACTAACCAGTTTGTTATGTTAGGTGGGATAGAACAATTTTTATTCCAGTAAGTCCCCTAGGAATTCCACTACAATTGACCACCGCTGTCGCGAGATAAAGCTTTTATAGTTTCTACATATGCTTATTTTCAGTGTTGCTTATAGCTTTTTCTTTCCTAGACCAGTGTCTCGAGGAGCTGTAAAGAAGCGTCCAGCCCCCAAGCCCCCTGTGAAGGAGTCCCCTCCAGCGGACCCGAAGCGGGATCTGCCGTACTACGGCGCGCTGCACAGGTCTCAGCAGGAAGAGAAGAGGCGCCGCGAACAGAGCGCGTATAACGCGTCTATAGGTCAGTCAGAAAATACAGACGGCCAAATTATACTCAAACATAATAAAATTTTCATTTTGTTCGGATTGTCCTGATTTCGTAATCTATTTCTTTCTCAAATCTGATAAAATTTTGTTATTAAAGCCTTTGTATCTGAAAAGTACCGGTACTCAAATTTAGAAATGAAATGCATAGCCAAATTAAAGCGTGAAAATGAAGTTGTGTATGAAGAAGGATAAAGTAGCTTGTGTATGTAGCCTATAAAATAAATATAACAACGTATATTCAAAATAAATAAAAAATTTGATTAGTTAGTTTTTATTTTAAGGGTTCTGTACCTCAAAAGGAACCCTTATAGGGTCCCTTTTTTGTCCGTCAGTCTGTCTGTCTGTCAAGATCCATTTTCTCAGGAACGCGAATAGAACAGATCTAGTTAAAATTAAAATGAAATACTAAGGTCTATGGTCCCTTGAAGCTGTAAAAAAATCATGCTTCTAAGACAACGCAATAAAAAAAATACGTCCATTTTAGTCGCATATTTTGACATTTACAAATAAATCAAAACCTATGGGGTACTTCCTGTTCTCCTAGAATCATGAAATTTCACACAAGTCTTACATCTACACTAATATTATTATTAGAAAAGATTTGTATTTTTGTATGTTTGTAATGAATTAACTAAAAACTACTGATCCAATTTCATTAATTCTTCCCTATTAGAATTCTTTATTATCCCTGAGTAACATAGCCTATATTAAGGCAATGTTAGGGATTCTTACTAAAACTTCAATGACAAAGTGTAAAAAAAATTGCCATAAAATGTCTTTCATTGCATGCGCTGCGGAAACTATTGATGAGAGAACAAAAAAATGTTCAACAATATTAAAAACATATCAATATCTATAAAATACTTCGCGATACCATATGTATAGTTATGTCTCTATAACTACTTTTTTATATTTAAAAAGTTGTTAGAAATGCCGACCAAAATAAGATCATGTTAGGTATTTGAATTAATCCTTATCCAAATAAATAATTTCTTATTCAAACAAAACTTTTTGTATAATTTAATACGGACATTCCATTTTAAAGATATAACGAATATAAAAATGTCAATCTAAACAAAATACTAATAGAAAACCGCTCGGTGCCGGGGCGCCGCGCCGCAACGTGATCCGCTCATACGCGCGGTCGGCTCCCTCCCGCAGCGGGAAAATATTTTCCTGCTCATGCATATTTCTATTAATATTTTAGCATTGTAAGTGCATATAATTCAGACTTAGAAATTGAGCAAGTGATCATAATTGGTCCAGGCCTCCCCCCAATTCTGAGTCCAGCTGCCAAGCTTGAGAAGTTACGGAAAATGGATGCTCTCCAAAATCGAGAAGTACAAGATAAAGACTACAAAGACAAACTTCAAGGCCGAGTCTGGCAACGCCCCGATGCCATGCCTTCTGGACAAAGACTTGGAAATTCATCAAAGTCAACAGAATGCTCAGAACCTTCAAGAGAGAACTTCAAAAACTTGAAACCGATGAGTCCAGAGCAGTTCATGGACAGATTTAGGGAGCTCCAGCTGATGGCGGGGGGAAGTGGGGAAGAGAAGAGGCCAGAGAAAAATGAGGAAGCTGTGGGTGGTGACAGGTTCGGAGAAATTAAAACTAATCTTAGCCAGTTACGAAGAGGGTTGAATCAGGTATGTGCTAAGTGAACTTATTATTATTTGTATAATAATGTTAACTTTAATTTGTTCTGTGGTTCTTATACTTTATACTTTTTAGGGTTTCATATCTCAAAAGAAAAAAAGGAACCCTTATAGGATCACTTTGTTGTCCGTCTGTCTGTCTGTCTGTCAAGCAAGACCCTTTTTCTCAGGAACGCGTGAAGGTAACAATTTGAAATTAATATCGAATACTAAATTCCTTTAAACTGTAAAAAATTTAGCTTCGAAAGTCAATCCAATAAAAAATATCGGCCGAAATACGGCCATTTTTGTCGCATATTTTGGCATTCACAAATAAATCAAAATCTATGGGGTACTTCTTGTGGTCCTAAAATCATGAAATTTCACACGAAGCAAAGTCTTACATCACAAATATAGAGAAAAAAAAAAATTAGTGAATTTGTAGTTACAACACGTTAACGTTTTATTTATACTGCCACAATTGGTTTAAGCATATTCATAAACTTTTCTACTTCACGCGGGCCGTAGGCTTTTTTTGCCACCTCGGTGGTATATAAAACTATTTAAAGTGACCCAACGGGATGATTTAAATACTGAATCTATTTTTTTTAAATAATAATACTTTTCACTGACAATGTAGTCAATAAATACATTACAAATAACATATGGGTACCAAATCTACTCTGGCATTTCTTTATTTTATTTTAAATATTAATAAGTTTCATTGAAAAAGTAGTCAATAAATTGCGCTTCTCTACCTCGCAGCGAGGGATCGTGTTGTCACTGTTTGCAGAACCGCAACCCTTCGTATCCCTCACGCTTTCCTTTCCTGGTTACCTTACCGTTATAGAACCTACTACAATACTCGTCACAGATCTTTGCGTCTCTAAACTTTCTGACATTTTGACCCTCCCGCAACACTTCTTATACCAGCTTGCCCTTAAATTCATTCATGTTCCACGTCTCGTAGCTACTTTCAGAGACTTACAGAGCCGTGGTGCGTACTGTAGCGTGTATACACAGTAGAGGAAATTAGTTTAATCGAAAATGAAGTCGGAACTCTTTGTCTTTGTATAATCCATCCCCGTCGCACCGTTGAATATGATCTTTCCTTATATGTAAACAATTATATTTTGTTTTTTCACAGATAATTTACTCTTACGACAACAATTCGAACATCCAAGCTGCGGAGGTAAAGTAAGTATTGCTCTTATTATGTGTTATGTTCGAAAGTGTTGGTTAAAATTGTAAATTTATATCCTATAACATAGTACTTTAACCTACACTCGTTTTTTTATACTACTAAGGTAGCAAACAAGCTTGCGGTCCGCCTGATAGTAAGCGGTTACCGCAGCCTATCAACGCTTGCAACACCTGGGGCATCACTCGCGCGTTGCCGACCCTTCAAAAATCCACAAGTGTCGTGAAACAAGTGATAAAATAAGGATACAGATTTAAGTCTAACTTCTGTCTCTAGGGACAGAGAGACTGGAAATTTAAGTATCTCTTCTGTCTCTAACTATTGCTTAGGGACAGAGAGTCTCACATTTAAGTATCTCTTCTGTCTCTAAATTGCTTAAGAACAAAGAGACTGGAAATCCGAGTATCTCTTCTGTCTCTAACTATTGCTTAGGGATAGAGACACTCACATTTAAGTATCTCTTCTGTCTCTAAATTGCTTAGGAACAAAGAGACTGGAAATTTAAGTATTTCTTCTGTCTCTAACTATTGCTTAGGGAAAGAGACACTCACATTTAAGTATCTCTTCTGTCTCTAAATTGCTTAGGAACAAAGAGACTGGAAATTTAAGTATCTCTTCTGTCTCTAACTATTGCTTAGGGATAGAGAGACTCACAATTAGGTATCTCTTCTGTCTCTAAATTGATTAGGAACAAAGAGACTGGAAGTTTAAGTATGTCTTCTGTCTCTAACTATTGCTTAGGGACAGAGAGATTCACATTTAAATATCTATTCTGTCTCTGAATTGCTTAGGGACAAAGAGAGGAAATTTAAGTATCTTTTCTGTCCCTAACTATTGCTTAAGGATAGAGAGACTTTTTTGTATTTATCATTACGAACCGTTTATTTCACAGCGAGGATATCTCCGATAGCAGTCCCCCCCTCGCTTCCCCCTCAGAGGCCGAGGTCTCGCTGCCGTGCGAATTTTGCGGTGCTCCGCTCCCCTTGCAGGATCTGGTGCTACATCAGGTCAGTACTTATCATCATTATCACTTTGCCAGTCGCTAGATGTCCACTGCTAGACATAGGCCTCTTCCATAAATACGAAAAGTGTTATTTCTAGTTTCAGTCACCAGCTAAGAAAAAGAAACTAGTGCAGTCACAAAGGAAAGTTCACAAGCTTAATTTCTACCTCGTTTATTTATTCCCGTGTCGTTACTTTCAGACTGGTTGCCGGCCGGACCTGGTGCAGTATCGTCCACATGAGGCGTCCCCGCGCGACCCCTCCCCGCCGCCCCTGGCAGCTTCCCGGGTGCGGTCCCCGTCGCCCCGGGTTATCTCTCCGGTTCCCATGGCGCGTACCCCGGCGTTCCCTAACGACATTCCTGTCATCCCGTGCGAGTTCTGTGCAGAGTCGCTCCCGATATATCTCATCACTGAACACCAGGTAAATATACTATATATGCATACATATACAATAACAAGTGCTCCGTCGTGACTGCCTCCTACGGAACCCTTAATTTTTCATAATGGAACACAGCCTACATCTAGCTAAAGTAAAAGTAAAGCACTGAATTACTATTCTAGTGAAACATATGAGTCAATGATCTTGAGTGGTGTAACTCTATAATAGTGATGGATCTTTTAAAATTATTTTAGTGCACCCTCAAAATCGACTATAGCACGGACGCTAAGCAGGAAGAATTTCGTTCGATGACCGGTCACTATTTGTCTCAGTTGCGCGCGCATAAATATTTGCCGTTGCGCTCCTCTATGATAGCGGTCATCGCATCTGTGCGAGTGCGACGGCAAATAATTATGCGCGTGCAACAGAGACAAATAGTGACCGGTCATCGAACGAAATTCTTCCTGCTTAGCGTCCGTGCTTTACCAACATAATACAAGCGGTAAGAATATGGATAGAAAACCAAGGAAGATTTGTACCTCAAGGAAGTATGCAACTGCGCAAAGACAGGAAAAGTAAGCAAAGCTCTTACTCCCCCTTCCTATACTTACGTAAGCATTAGAATAATTTTCACAAAATCTTATTTAACCCTTAAACACCGTGTGGGAGTCAGTAAGCAATTATTTCGGGGAATCTCTAAACATGGTTTTCTATGTCGAGCATAGATAATTAGGGTTGCCATATTTGTTCAAATAAAAATCTACTAGAGTTTGTCAAGGTTCAGCTTTCAACCCACTGCTTTTTAACTTAGTTAAGGACATCACAATACACACCTGATCCCATTGCCTTGAAGAACTCATTGAAATGACTGCCTCTAAATGCTCGGCCCTTAAAAATGTCCCTTGCCATAAAATTCATTAACGCGCTGTAGAGATGTTTCTTTTTCTTTTCAGGAACGTTGCGGCAGAGAAAACAATTTACTATATCCAGACTGAATTTCGTCTTCCTAACTAGTCAACAAATTGAAACTGTTTATTTTATGTAGGTAGCATATCTCACAGACTAAATGTTGTGCTAAGTACCTAGTGCGAGTTTTAACTTTACTTTCGCGTTTGTACCGTCGATACTCGCTAGCGGTTGTAGTTAGTATTTTTATGAATAATTGTCTAGAACCTGTCCCGGTAACTGTAGGAAGATGCAGATTCTAATGAGATGTAATCAGTAACATTATTATAACTTGGCAGAGGCTTATATCCAGCAGTGGACTAATATAAGTTTATATGATGATAATTATATTATTACGTGTTAGTTATGGATGCTTCTATCTGTTAAACATTAATTTATTGTTAATTGCAATTAAATTCAACCTAACACTATTGGCAAGTACGAGTGTTTCGGTTGTTCCGTGCTTTTTTGACAAGTCCATCTGGCAACAGTGGTATCATAGGATGGGTACGGTGGCGCAAACACTTGTAACATCGCATTGTATTTATATCGTTTTGTTGACCAAATGCAAACAAACAAGATGGCCGGTCGCAATTTATTTAACAAAGCATTGAGTGCACCACCTCCGAGCATAGTCAATATAGGGCTATGCGTTGAATTCACTCTAGAAGTGTCTTCATATACCCATAGCGCATTTATGTTTGACAATTAGAACGATGTAATGCATGCATATGAAACATTTAATGTAGTAAATACGCTAATATAAAACATTTGTGGCATTAAATGCATGCAATTACAACTTAACTTATCCTGGTCACGGCTGTTGTATAACGACAGTTGTTACATCAGCATGTTTGCTTTGTTATGTGTAATATTAAAGCTAAATTTTATAAAATAAACAATTTAATTTAAAAATGTATACATCATATTTCGCAGCCTTAGCAATAATTAACAAGCTGAGATTTTTTTTAAATATGTGCCTGAAGCTTAATATATTAATTTTATTTATTTAATTACAAAAGTTTAGTTCTATTTTATTTGAAAATAAAAGCTAAGGCTGGTATAATAGAGCTTATTAATATAAATAGATATTAATTATAATAAATAACATTTTATAAAACTACAAGTTTGATTGTTACTTACTAAAAATTCTGATCTTTTGAAGATTATGTAAAAAGAAAAGTTTTAGCAAAATGCCAAAGTTCTGAAATGAGTATTAAAATCGTAATATTTTTTAAAAATTAAGTATTATTTTTTATTTGGTTAACCGACTCTGTCTCATTATATATTTCTACTAAAGAAATATATTTGTGTGTTTATAATGGTTGTAAGGACTATATGTACTTTGGTCCACTTTATAGATCACTTACAAACTATACATGGATAATATAAAAAATATATATATATACATATTTTCAGGTGACAAACAAGCATACGGCCCGCCTGATGCTAAGCGGTTACCGTAACCTACATAAACTTGTTACACCAGAGGTATTACTAACGTAATGCCGACCCTTTAAAAATCTCCCTTTTTTAAGATCCCAATACTGTAGTCCCCAGGGGAAAACCTCGAAAAAAACCTCATTTTAACCCCTAAGCGTTCGCGGACGAAAATCAAAACTGCTTTGTGCGTGACTATAAGCTTAACTATACAGACAAAGGACTGCATATTAATTCTCATGCCCATGGCGTGACCATTGAATATTCTACCCATGGTGTAACCATTAAACTTTGTACCCATATCGAGCAGTGCGATGGTAGTGCTTGAATACGTTGCCAATTATCAAATCTGAATCTTCTTCATTCCTGTGCCATATCCTAACGGATGTCGGCGACCATCTTTCCAAATGTGACTCTTTTCTGAGCTGCTTTGCTTAGAACAGCGGCGTCAGCTGTACCGGTCCAAGATTTCAAATTATCACACCAGGTTATTCTCCTTCTGCCTCTACCCCTCTTACCCTCTATTTTCCCTTAAATTCATAAGCATTCTAATCAAATGCATCAGTCGTAATAACTAAACTTCTGCAATCAATTTTATAAAGTGTAATGCTATGTAGTTAACATAGTAGTATAGTATAATTCAGTGCATCGATGATCAAACCCTATTTAAGATCGATATAAGTACCTATGTAACAGGATTTTCCCTTGGGCTTACAGTATGGTTGGGGTTTTACAAGAAGGAAGTGATCAGATTTTTAAAGGGTCCGCAACTCGCGAGTAATGAGAATGACCTAAGTGATACAAGCATTCATAGGCTACGGTGTCCACCGAACATCAGGCGGTCCGTAAGCTTCTTTGCCATTTATTAATTGGTAATAGTGATTTTTTTTTAAAACAGAGCTATCGAATTTAATGCTCAATTAGTTAATAATATAGATTGGTGTTTTTAACACAAATTATCATGACGTAACTCTAATTCAATGATGACTGCATTTTAAATACTTAGCATTTTGTATAAGAATATTAAATATTGAAAAATGCTTTATTACACATAGATTTTGACCGGGTCTCAAATACAATGTATACGGGGTGTAAGTGACAATGTAACTAATATTGATAACATAGACTATAACTCCTTGGCGTTGGAATTTTGCATTAGATTTTATATTATTTTTTTCTTTCTGAAAACAGTACAAGATAAATATAACGGTGTATGTATGTATCGTGACTAAGAAAGAAAGTAAAAAAATGTTTCTTTACTCCATTTAAAAATTAAATAACGATTAATGAATTACTTTTATTAGAATTCAAAGTTATACAAATTGTTAAAAATAAAATTATTTAATGAAAAAACTAGAGTTCGCGTATTGTAATTTGTCTTACGGACTGCGGTATTTTTCTCATAATCACAATTTTGCGACCATTTTTTTCACATCTGGCTAGGAAAAGCGCCCAGTTCTTCTATGTGTATGGAAAAACCAACAAAGTTTCAACGCCGAGGGGTTTAGAATCATTAAACTGAATCTATCAGTTTGTGTTACGACGTTACTTACACCCGGTTAAGGGTAAACGCCGTAGATTGTTTGTCATACAAAATTGATTTGCCATATTTTTTTCCGTTCCGTAAATTACACTTTGCATTTTGATTTTAAAAAAAGAACAAAAAATTAAGTGCTCGGGGTTTTTGGTTGCATAAAATTCTAATACGCCATTATTTATTTATATTTTTTTTTAAGTTGCTCCATACAATAATTTTCGGCACGTTTGCAAAAATATAAAAAAATTATGGCTTATCAAAATTTCATGAAACCAAAAACGGAGAGCTTCTTATTTTTGTTATTTTTTTTAAACTAAAATTGAAATTGAAATTTAGTGATCTTCGGAGATTTTGACAAAATTCATTTTGTATGAAAAGTATCTGCGGCGTTTACGCTTAAGGCAAAGAATTGAAAGGTGTAGTCAGAATGGGGGCCCTTGGGTTACCTATATTTCTGGTAGGTACAGAGGATAGAAAATTAGTAATAAGGCTTAGATTATTGTCTTTCTATAAAGCTTTTGATACAGTGTGTTTAGTTTATTATAAATTTAGTCATATTTTTTTAAAAAAAAAACAAAATTCTTATGAACGACATCTTTTAGGTGTGTTCGTTTTGGGACAGGTAATCATTATTTTCGTTTATTTTGTTACCTGTCATCTGTTCGTTTACCATTAATGTCAAGTTTAATTTTAATTACAGTATTGACAGTCTAAAAAACTATTACTATTTTCAACGTTTTTTCTTTTATTTTAAGATGACAAAACAAAAACTGTCAACTTTGTCTAACGTTGTTCATCATAACATAAAATATATTTACTAATTAATTTAAATAGGTAAATACTTCCGCAAAATTAGTTTTCGACTACTTTATTGTAAGTAAAATGTAAATAAGAACTCTTCCTAAGGTTAATTATTTAGGATTTAACTACCTACGAAGTCGTAACAGTATTACAAAACAAATTTAGCTTGAAAAAAAAATGTGATGCAACATTAAAACATTAAAATTAAATTTAAAGCAAATAAATCTGAAAAAAAAAATATAGAACATCAGGTGATGAAACCATTAAAAGAGCATCGGGCATTTTTGTATAAAGCGTGGCTGCATCTCCATACCTACGTCGACAGATGACTTTAACCATATCTCGGGTTGGGAAGTCGTTTAAGAGGATTTTCCTAAAGTAGGTACGGGCAAGGCGCGGTAAATTACAGTTTTTATCCATTCCAACGGTTTTTTTTAAGTTAGAATGATGGCCGTAGTCATATTACCAAGTTTGCAAACAGAATTAATCAACTTCCCAACTTCTGTCCTATGCCCATAAGAGTTGTGGGCGTATAAGTAGGTATACGAAAACTAATAACTTTTATGTATTTTAAGTAAATAAAGTTAAATACTAGCGCGATGCCGTGGCTCGTTGTTCTGACTGCAACTTTTATTACACCTTAACATATGGATAGTTTGTGTAGGTTAGATGTGTATTGAATTTGTGTAGGTATTATTATATAAACGAATTTAAAGTAAACTATGTTTAGATGTGATACGTAACGAAATGTTAAATACAACTATTTATCAATATATTGCATGTGTATTATTAAGTCAATTTTATACTTCTGTCTGTGGTGCCAGATTCTATCATTTCATTAAACTAAATATTTGTATTGTACGTTTTATTGGTGATGTTTCCTTAACCAGACAATATTCTGTAGCATAGGGGGATAACCATTTTTTTTTATTGGTCTATGAGTCTGTCTTAATTTTTTTTCTAAAATAAATATTTTTGGACATTTTTTGAACATGATTTTGCCCATAGCTTCGCTTTCGCGATCGTGATTATGTTTTTTTTTTATATACCACTAAGGTGGCAAACAAGCTCACGGTTCGCCTGATGGTACGCGGTCATCAAAGCCTATGGACGATTGCATCACCAGTGGTACGACTCACGCGTTGCCGACCCTTCAAAAATCTAATAACTTCTTTCTTGAAGAACCCCATAATGTAGTCCCTAGAGAAAACCTTGGCAGGGAGCTCATTCCAAAACTTAAGCGTTTGCGGGAGGAACCATTTCGGTTCTAAAGTGTGACAATGAATTCCTTGCCGATGTGATCATTTAGATAATTCCTCACAACACATCCTATTGTACAAGCGGTAGAACACACACAGGGAGGTAAAGTCTTTCCTCAGACGTAAGGGTTCGATACGGCAAGTGAGTGGGATCGTCTTCAATTCTCAAAGCCTGTCGTTGAACCGAGTCAAAAGGGCCAAGTTGGTATCCGGGTGCAGCATTCCAGAAATGGCAGTAGTACTCCATATGGGGCCGAACTTGCGTCTTGTAAAGCAGCAACCTTTGCCCCGACGTCGCGTACTGCTGCTCTCTGTTGAGCATACCAAGTTTGCTGGAGATGTCAACACCAAGGATCCCAATGCTCATGGAGATGGTGAAGGGAGGAAAAACAGTGTATGATGTTTTCTTAGCGCTAAAAGCGCAGACTTGTGTCTTTGTGGGGTTGAATCGTATTAATTTTACCCATCCCCATCAGATACCTTGGACAGAGGATGAGTGGTCTCGATTTGAGAAACAAGTTCTCCACGCTTTTTCTCCACCACGGAACGAAGGATGCTTGCACGATCCATGTAATAAGTGTCTCCAGTACTGTCATCTGTATAATCGCAATGTAAGTTGTTGATGTCCAACATGTCACTGATATGCAGTAGAAACAGCGTAGGAGACAGCACAGAGCCTTGCGGGACACCAGCATTAATGGCCATGCTATCATAGCAACTACCGACAACTATGCATCGTATGCGTCTGCCGGACAAAAAGCTAAACACCTATTTGCACAAACCCTCGGTTCGTAAGATGGCAACTTCGATAGAAGACCCCGTTGCCAGTCCCAAACCCTTCGCTATGTTTAGGCTACATGCCAATGCCTCCTCCTGACTGAACAAACAAAGGACGTCGACTCTTCTTCCTGGCGCGTAGTTTTGCTGCTGCCAGCGGAAACAAGTATTATTGGACCAAGAATGAAAAAATATATCTCCGCTAAACTGATGACGCTCTCCATGAAGAAATTACTCACGAACTTCCGCTACGTAAACTCAAAAAACAACCATGACAATATGTAATCGCAGCTTTAAATTTTTACTTGCTTTTATTTAACTCAAAATGCTTCCTTTTTCGTTTTTTTTCTTACATCTTGTGGTGGAATCTTGCAAGCTTAATTAAACATAGGGTAAGTCCGGGGTAGATGGCCCTACTAAATATAAGGTCCAATTGCCAAAAAACCTTGTTAATTAAAACAACCATTCTAATTGTTAACAGAACTTTGGTTATAATTCTTAAGAAATCTTAATTTTAATCAGTCAAAAAATTAACAAAAAATAGACTTATCAGTCGTCCAAAAAAAATTACGACTGGCTATCTCTCCCGGAGTGTCCGGGGGTTGAATACGTTGCCAATTATCAAATCTGAATCTTCTTCATTCCTGTGCCATATCCTAACGGATGTCGGCGACCATCTTTCCAAATGTGACTCTTTTCTGAGCTGCTTTGCTTAGAACAGCGGCGTCAGCTGTACCGGTCCAAGATTTCAAATTATCACACCAGGTTATTCTCCTTCTGCCTCTACCCCTCTTACCCTCTATTTTCCCTTAAATTCATAAGCATTCTAATCAAATGCATCAGTCGTAATAACTAAACTTCTGCAATCAATTTTATAAAGTGTAATGCTATGTAGTTAACATAGTAGTATAGTATAATTCAGTGCATCGATGATCAAACCCTATTTAAGATCGATATAAGTACCTATGTAACAGGATTTTCCCTTGGGCTTACAGTATGGTTGGGGTTTTACAAGAAGGAAGTGATCAGATTTTTAAAGGGTCCGCAACTCGCGAGTAATGAGAATGACCTAAGTGATACAAGCATTCATAGGCTACGGTGTCCACCGAACATCAGGCGGTCCGTAAGCTTCTTTGCCATTTATTAATTGGTAATAGTGATTTTTTTTTAAAACAGAGCTATCGAATTTAATGCTCAATTAGTTAATAATATAGATTGGTGTTTTTAACACAAATTATCATGACGTAACTCTAATTCAATGATGACTGCATTTTAAATACTTAGCATTTTGTATAAGAATATTAAATATTGAAAAATGCTTTATTACACATAGATTTTGACCGGGTCTCAAATACAATGTATACGGGGTGTAAGTGACTATGTAACTAATATTGATAACATAGACTATAACTCCTTGGCGTTGGAATTTTGCATTAGATTTTATATTATTTTTTTCTTACTGAAAACAGTACAAGATAAATATAACGGTGTATGTATGTATCGTGACTAAGAAAGAAAGTAAAAAAATGTTTCTTTACTCCATTTAAAAATTAAATAACGATTAATGAATTACTTTTATTAGAATTCAAAGTTATACAAATTGTTAAAAATAAAATTATTTAATGAAAAAACTAGAGTTCGCGTATTGTAATTTGTCTTACGGACTGCGGTATTTTTCTCATAATCACAATTTTGCGACCATTTTTTTCACATCTGGCTAGGAAAAGCGCCCAGTTCTTCTATGTGTATGGAAAAACCAACAAAGTTTCAACGCCGAGGGGTTTAGAATCATTAAACTGAATCTATCAGTTTGTGTTACGACGTTACTTACACCCGGTTAAGGGTAAACGCCGTAGATTGTTTGTCATACAAAATTGATTTGCCATATTTTTTTCCGTTCCGTAAATTACACTTTGCATTTTGATTTTAAAAAAAGAACAAAAAATTAAGTGCTCGGGGTTTTTGGTTGCATAAAATTCTAATAGGCCATTATTTATTTATATTTTTTTTTAAGTTGCTTCATACAATAATTTTCGGCACGTTTGCAAAAATATAAAAAAATTATGGCTTATCAAAATTTCATGAAACCAAAAACGGAGAGCTTCTTATTTTTGTTATTTTTTTTAAACTAAAATTGAAATTGAAATTTAGTGATCTTCGGAGATTTTGACAAAATTCATTTTGTATGAAAAGTATCTGCGGCGTTTACGCTTAAGGCAAAGAATTGAAAGGTGTAGTCAGAATGGGGGCCCTTGGGTTACCTATATTTCTGGTAGGTACAGAGGATAGAAAATTAGTAATAAGGCTTAGATTATTGTCTTTCTATAAAGCTTTTGATACAGTGTGTTTAGTTTATTATAAATTTAGTCATATTTTTTTAAAAAAAAAACAAAATTCTTATGAACGACATCTTTTAGGTGTGTTCGTTTTGGGACAGGTAATCATTATTTTCGTTTATTTTGTTACCTGTCATCTGTTCGTTTACCATTAATGTCAAGTTTAATTTTAATTACAGTATTGACAGTCTAAAAAACTATTACTATTTTCAACGTTTTTTCTTTTATTTTAAGATGACAAAACAAAAACTGTCAACTTTGTCTAACGTTGTTCATCATAACATAAAATATATTTACTAATTAATTTAAATAGGTAAATACTTCCGCAAAATTAGTTTTCGACTACTTTATTGTAAGTAAAATGTAAATAAGAACTCTTCCTAAGGTTAATTATTTAGGATTTAACTACCTACGAAGTCGTAACAGTATTACAAAACAAATTTAGCTTGAAAAAAAAATGTGATGCAACATTAAAACATTAAAATTAAATTTAAAGCAAATAAATCTGAAAAAAAAAATATAGAACATCAGGTGATGAAACCATTAAAAGAGCATCGGGCATTTTTGTATAAAGCGTGGCTGCATCTCCATACCTACGTCGACAGATGACTTTAACCATATCTCGGGTTGGGAAGTCGTTTAAGAGGATTTTCCTAAAGTAGGTACGGGCAAGGCGCGGTAAATTACAGTTTTTATCCATTCCAACGGTTTTTTTTAAGTTAGAATGATGGCCGTAGTCATATTACCAAGTTTGCAAACAGAATTAATCAACTTCCCAACTTCTGTCCTATGCCCATAAGAGTTGTGGGCGTATAAGTAGGTATACGAAAACTAATAACTTTTATGTATTTTAAGTAAATAAAGTTAAATACTAGCGCGATGCCGTGGCTCGTTGTTCTGACTGCAACTTTTATTACACCTTAACATATGGATAGTTTGTGTAGGTTAGATGTGTATTGAATTTGTGTAGGTATTATTATATAAACGAATTTAAAGTAAACTATGTTTAGATGTGATACGTAACGAAATGTTAAATACAACTATTTATCAATATATTGCATGTGTATTATTAAGTCAATTTTATACTTCTGTCTGTGGTGCCAGATTCTATCATTTCATTAAACTAAATATTTGTATTGTACGTTTTATTGGTGATGTTTCCTTAACCAGACAATATTCTGTAGCATAGGGGGATAACCATTTTTTTTTATTGGTCTATGAGTCTGTCTTAATTTTTTTTTCTAAAATAAATATTTTTGGACATTTTTTGAACATGATTTTGCCCATAGCTTCGCTTTCGCGATCGTGATTATGTTTTTTTTTATATACCACTAAGGTGGCAAACAAGCTCACGGTTCGCCTGATGGTACGCGGTCATCAAAGCCTATGGACGATTGCATCACCAGTGGTACGACTCACGCGTTGCCGACCCTTCAAAAATCTAATAACTTCTTTCTTGAAGAACCCCATAATGTAGTCCCTAGAGAAAACCTTGGCAGGGAGCTCATTCCAAAACTTAAGCGTTTGCGGGAGGAACCATTTCGGTTCTAAAGTGTGACAATGAATTCCTTGCCGATGTGATCATTTAGATAATTCCTCACAACACATCCTATTGTACAAGCGGTAGAACACACACAGGGAGGTAAAGTCTTTCCTCAGACGTAAGGGTTCGATACGGCAAGTGAGTGGGATCGTCTTCAATTCTCAAAGCCTGTCGTTGAACCGAGTCAAAAGGGCCAAGTTGGTATCCGGGTGCAGCATTCCAGAAATGGCAGTAGTACTCCATATGGGGCCGAACTTGCGTCTTGTAAAGCAGCAACCTTTGCCCCGACGTCGCGTACTGCTGCTCTCTGTTGAGCATACCAAGTTTGCTGGAGATGTCAACACCAAGGATCCCAATGCTCATGGAGATGGTGAAGGGAGGAAAAACAGTGTATGATGTTTTCTTAGCGCTAAAAGCGCAGACTTGTGTCTTTGTGGGGTTGAATCGTATTAATTTTACCCATCCCCATCAGATACCTTGGACAGAGGATGAGTGGTCTCGATTTGAGAAACAAGTTCTCCACGCTTTTTCTCCACCACGGAACGAAGGATGCTTGCACGATCCATGTAATAAGTGTCTCCAGTACTGTCATCTGTATAATCGCAATGTAAGTTGTTGATGTCCAACATGTCACTGATATGCAGTAGAAACAGCGTAGGAGACAGCACAGAGCCTTGCGGGACACCAGCATTAATGGCCATGCTATCATAGCAACTACCGACAACTATGCATCGTATGCGTCTGCCGGACAAAAAGCTAAACACCTATTTGCACAAACCCTCGGTTCGTAAGATGGCAACTTCGATAGAAGACCCTGTTGCCAGTCCCAAACCCTTCGCTATGTTTAGGCTACATGCCAATGCCTCCTCCTGACTGAACAAACAAAGGACGTCGACTCTTCTTCCTGGCGCGTAGTTTTGCTGCTGCCAGCGGAAACAAGTATTATTGGACCAAGAATGAAAAAATATATCTCCGCTAAACTGATGACGCTCTCCATGAAGAAATTACTCACGAACTTCCGCTACGTAAACTCAAAAAACAACCATGACAATATGTAATCGCAGCTTTAAATTTTTACTTGCTTTTATTTAACTCAAAATGCTTCCTTTTTCGTTTTTTTTCTTACATCTTGTGGTGGAATCTTGCAAGCTTAATTAAACATAGGGTAAGTCCGGGGTAGATGGCCCTACTAAATATAAGGTCCAATTGCCAAAAAACCTTGTTAATTAAAACAACCATTCTAATTGTTAACAGAACTTTGGTTATAATTCTTAAGAAATCTTAATTTTAATCAGTCAAAAAATTAACAAAAAATAGACTTATCAGTCATCCAAAAAAAATTACGACTGGCTATCTCTCCCGGAGTGTCCGGGGGTGATGGCCATATGGCTAGGGTAGAGATGGCCAATACTCTTTTTGCCTTTTCCCTTGCCTTTGGAGTCCTTCAGCTCTTTTTTTAGTGCTGCAGTTCGAAAACATGTCATCGAACTCCGTGCAATTTTCGTGAACCCATTGTAGCCAGTCTTCAACAAGTTGTGTCTTGTAGTAATTTTTACTACAATTATCTTTCGCTTTTTCTCCATTTTTACCGCTCAGGATCATAGGGATTTCTTCACAACTGCTGTCTGAGATCTTGCGAATAGTTTTTTAAGTCTTGTTTTGCTGAGATGTATTAGTATTTTTACTTTTGGTATTAAATTCCTGTGGCTCTAAAACCTGAAGTGGCATTTGTAGTAGTAGCTGATTTACCCCATCCTTGAGGTAAGGTAAGGTACTAAACTGGTTGCGTGTAAGATGGCGTCACACATGCTTTTTTATCCATAATCTACAGGATTCATAAAAAAATGTCTTCAGAGACCTAGAATCTAGATTCTAGGGGCTAAAGGTAGTGCGAGGTATGACTTGGCATTGATACCAGGACTTTTTTTTAAGTTTTCATCATCCCAGGTACCTCGAACGGTAACTGCCTTTCGGACGTAGGTGTTAGGCATCTGTAATTAATAGTTTAAGTAAGACGTAGTTTGAAAATGACGCTAAGTTTTTATGGCCATCTCCAACGAAAATATTAAGGCCATCTATTCCAATTGACCGGTACAGATGGCCATATCAAGAAAAAAGACAAAAAATTTAATACCGTTGGTTATTTTTAGGTTAGAGTGCTCAAATATAAACTACTTTAAGATAAATGTACAAAAACAAGCAAATTATTTAAAACCTTTTCTTGAATACTTAATATGTCAAAAATCCTTCACGCCTTGCTTTTCTTGCAGTCGTACGTAGATATAAAAAAAAAAAAAATTATTTTTAAAATTATTTTTTAGTTTTTAGTACAATTTTCGGTTAGATTGAATTTTTATATGATTCTAATGTTTTAAGAAAAGCAAGTTTTATATAATTTCTTTTTTTACTTTTTTTTCTATTACTCTTCTTTAACTAACCTATTGTAATTTTTTTTTATAAAAACCAAACTTTCATTACCTTCCATTCATATAAAAGTATTACACACATTACTTAAGCGATAATTAAACCCTATAATGAGTATATTGCGATAGCAAACACATTATATCCCACAAGTAAGTTTTTTGTGAACATTCGTAGCCAAATTGTTGATGCGAGGTTTCCTGTAATGTCAATTGTCTTAATAAAGTGTGTGCGAAGTAATTTTATATCTGAGAATCTTGATATGGCGACGATTTGCAAATCATTTATTACTGACCCTCAGACTTGCAACTCCCTGCTGGTTCCTACTCATAACGAAAACTGTTTAATAGTCCTTACTCAAAACATCAGAAGCATTTCGCGTAACTTTTCCCAATTTGAAATATTTTTAACTAGACTAAATTTTGAATGTGATAAACTAGTTTTAACGGAAAGCTGAAACTAACTCTAGTGTGACAAACTTCCCTTCTATCCCCAATTATGACCAGAGGCGGCTCGTGACAAATTTTAATGGGTGTTCACCAAAAAAAAAAACCAAAGTACAATTGCTTAAATGCTTACCTTTTAATATTCTATTAATAACTTCAATTCATTCGCATATTTAGGTGCGCGCGCGTTTATGCTTTCGTGTCACATTTTTGTAACCCTTTGTCTTTACTTCAAACGGAGTTACTAACATCTTTTAGTACTGTTTAATCACATCACAATAATCACATTTTACTTTGCTATAGTTACTTATTAGACAATAAACATACGGTTTATGTAGGTATGTACTTATTTTGTTTGTTAATATAAACTCGCGTGCACGAATAAAACAATTGTTGTGACAAGAGCGGCAACAGCGCGTCCGCGTCGGTGCGGCGCCGGCCGTCACGCGTCGGACCGAAGGCGGGGGTCAGCTGGCAACAAAGCCCAGGAGCAGTGCTCCACATTTTGCTTCACAATTTCTCATACAAAATATTCTGTTTCACGTGTGAGACTGTGTCGAACTTTCTCCTTTACACTCGTTGATTTTAGCTTTACTCTTTGCACTAAAATTCGTTTCATAGGAGCGTAATTGCTAGCGCTCCGCTTAGTGACACAGTCTCCTCAGTGCAATTCCGTACTAAATCTTGAGTTAGCTGTGTGTGTACAGAATGTTTTTAGTGAAATTCTATTTAAACATAAAGAGTAATCGAATCATAATAATTATTTATTCTAAATAAAATCTAAAAAAATATTGTTTCTTACGTAGATAATTATTTATGGGAGCTCTCCTTAGGACGAGCCGCTTCTGATTATGACGCATTTCACTCCAAGCGCAACTCCAACCAAAATGACGGTGTCGTTGCTTACATTTAAACTGAATTGAGCCAAAGAGAATATAACAGCTGCAACGTGGAAGAATATCTTATATCCTATGCCACATGTTTGCTAATAAACTTAATGTCATTCCAGCGCACTTAATAACAATGACGAAATTACTTTTGAATTTTGAACACTATTTCCTGTAGTGTCAATTGTCTTAAGAATGTGCCGCGAAGTTTGCAATCCGTCGCTTCACTCTAGATTCACATAATCGCTCTCGCCATAAATACATTATTTTGGTCCCTTGTGACTTAATCTACTATTTCAACACACTTGCTCATAAAGCAGCCTTTACTGCACCGTTTTCAGCATCTCAACCGATTCATAGCCAATGACAGACGCGTGAAAACTAAAATGGACAAAAGTACTAAAAATATCATATGCTTATATCTCAGACTGTGTAGGGCCTGTGTGTGATGCGTCTAGCGTGTCATTCAAAAATAGTACACGGCTCCCAGCGAAAATCTGGTCTAGAGTATGAGGCCATGAATTGGTTAATATCGTTCATTACACGTGGCTTTTACTTTACAGATTTACAGAAGGCAGCACCTTTATTAGGTACATTTTGAATGAATGAGTTCTGAACATTAGTACATATACTGATATTGTGACGTTATTGTAGAAAATAAAACAGATTTTTTAGGTAAGGAGACTTTATTATTCTTTACTTTTAGATTTGACCCCAGACTGTAGATGTAAAGCCGGTTTTAAACGAATTTAGCCGGCAGGTTTAAACCATATTTTCATTCAAAACGTTTCAAACCAATTTTTTTTGGTTTAAAATAACTAAAACTATGTTATTTTAATAGGAGCTTAATGTTTATAATGTCATCGAACTTCCCATGTCATGGATCATCAAACTGTGTTTTTCCAAGTTTGTCAGATTTTGTTTACCCATATAAATCAATGCAAACTACATTATTCCCGTGATTTGTTTTCAAATTAAGTAGATTTGAACAAGACACTAAAACTATCCTAAAAATTTTAAAACTGTAAAACAAGTACAGCAGTCTTAAACTGTAACAACATATCATAATATATTTGCAATAAATTTCTTCGTCGTCGTCCTTATTATATTTTATTCATATTTTAAAATAAATAACGATATATATATATATTTAAACATATTTAAAAGACATTCTAATTTGAATGCTCAAGTAATCTGTAATCACATCACCCCCTTTTTTAGTTTGCAGTCGAGTATTTAACCGTTTAAAACGCTTTGTTTGCGGTTTTAAATCATTGATTTTGGTTTTAAACAATTTAAAATGGTTGTTTCACAACTATACCTGGGACAAGCACGATCATACATACTTTTGAGCCATTTTACATAATAAAATCCAATTCGCTATATATCTACACGAAATGCCTGGATTTTATTTACATTTTTAAATATTTTTCTAGTCTAAATAAAACAAAACTTATTTTTTATCACATCTGTTCAAAAAGTGCTGGTTGGTTCCTCGAAAACAGGGATTAAAATTGTACTTTGAATCCCTAGGGACGCAAAGTGATTTTAATTTGGAATGTGGATTATAGAGATCGATGAAGAACATTTTATAAACAAGTAACTAGCTGTATAATAAAACTGGCTCTCTGCGCGCAGACCAAATAAAAAAAAAAGTTTGTGAAAAAGTAAAAACCGAGTGAAATGTATTCCACCTTTGTAATTGTTCAATCGAAATCGAACTTATGATAATACTTTTGTAAAAAATAGTGCATTTTCCTCAAAAGTTATACTTTACTCTTTTCTCATAGAGTGTGATAAAAAGTAGAGAGTTTATCACTCTGTCGCAAAAATATTTTTCCTCGTGCGCCTTCCTTCTACTTTAAAATCCTTCGCTCCACTCTGGATTCAAATTAGCGCCCTCGCCTTAAAAATATTATTTTGATCCCTTGTAATAAGATCTACTATTACCTATGCGGCACTAGTAGGTATCCCTTGCAACGTATAACATGTAGGAGTCGGCAACGTTGCATATAATGTAAAATAACTATATAATATATATATTATAGCATATAACACTTTTGGAATATATTCATAAACATGTCGTAGGCGTGTAAGCATCAGACATAGTGCGTACCGGGTCCATATCAGTAGGATATAGAGCAACAAATTTTCTAACCCGGTGGTCACAAAACAAAATTAAAGTCGCCATATTGAAATGAACTTACGACACTAGCGACCAAACACCCTAGGTCAGAAGGTCAGAAAATTTGTTGCACTGTATGTCACACATATTGTTATTTCCAGGAGGTTCTCTAACTTCAATATTACTTATAACCATTTTTTTGGTAACAGTACCATTGCAACGCGCTCAGGTATCGAATGCGGAGCAATTTCGTAATTGACCCAAGTCGATTGTTTCCAAAAACAATCCCCAAAGAGTGGACGATAGGTCAGCTGACCTGAAATCTAGAACAATTTGACTTCGTGCAAGCCCGTATCCAGCAATACAAACTATCCCATGATATTAATGGTCAATTTCATTTAATATGACATTTAAAATTAAATTAGCATTCCTAACTTTATCATAATCCCTAACGTTTCAATAATTTAAAAGCAACACATAAAATAATCTTCTGGACATCTAGGCACAGAAATTTGCAACTTTGGACAGTTAGAGATTTTTTCACACCGACACTTCGACCTAAATTGTCTTTTTCCAGTTCTCTGAACAACATTCCTTGAAACGGGACGTTCTAATTTAGTAGGCTTTTGAAAATAACTTAGCTTCGAGAAAAATCTTGGAGGCAAAGGTGCTCTAGTGCGAGATTCATACTCTTCTGTCTGCTTTAGCAACTCTTCTACGCGTTCATCCCCGTTTGCCGCTAGATCCGGTTCTGTCGTCTCGTCCAATTCGTAATTTAAAGTAGTATCTTGGCTACGTATGTAGCGGCTATCTTGATCTTCATGTATGGGTAAATCGTCAACGAAATGCCTGCTTTGAAAATCTTCATCTTGTAACGAATCACTTGCTTGATTTGTAACAGCTTCTCTTATATATGTATCTTCGCTTAGTATTGAATCTGTTCTTGATTCTTGGTCAAGTGGATCGGACTGCTGAATGCTCTGATCAATCAGTGGTTGTATTTCTGCAACCGGGATGTCAGTGTTAACTTCGTTCTTCGGCGCTGCGTTTCCCAAAGTTAGCCATAGGAACGCCATTAGCAGGTTTCTGGAAATTGATTTGTAACACTTTAATACGTGTTAGGTCCTAGAAGGTATAGTCAGGTAGGAGGATATTAAGATCACCTTTAACGGTTTTCGCTACAGAATTATAATACTAACTAGACTTTGCCAAAGGCTCCGCCCGCCCTAAATTCGGTTATCCACGTGTAACTCCTTAATTAACTCCAATTAATTAATCAATTAGTTATACCAATGAATCGCTATAGCATGCTACAGGTGCAGCAATAGTTCGTTGAACTCTGTTATATTTATTCCAGGTCCTAACCTATTTGTATGCCAAGTTTTATGCCAATCCGTCCAGTGGTTGAAGCGTGATTGAGTAACAAACATCCATCCAGACATACAAACTTACACATTTATAATATTAGTAGGATAATAATTGTACTTTATTGCGCATAAACAAAGAACACATTTTTAAAATTAACAAAAAATAACAAATTGGCGGTCTTATCGCTTATAAGCGATCTCTTTGAATAGAGAACACTTAAATGAAATTTATCAAATTAAATTACCTAAAAATTAGAAATATAATAGTATATACTAAGTATTTAAAAAAAAAAGTTTCTTCACACAAGCATTTGAAAAGGTAATTTGACGTAGTGCCTATATCTACTGCACAGTTAATGATGTTCTAAATATTTTGTCATCCCACCTACCCTTATTTACTATTTTTTCACAATTTAATTGGCTGGTGGAACATAATGCACCACTGTAAAATTTTATCATTTATTGTGATATATACGTAAAGGAAGGACTTGACGAAACGGCAAGGGCTTTTATTTTGCCATTTGACTACGGAATCCTAAAAATAAATAGATACACTCAGATTTACATAATCTAGTAGGTTTAAACTGAATACTTCTGAAGGTACGTTTCAGCACAAGTACCAGGTGACGTTATTACATAATCAATCTGACAACCGAGGGCCCTGACCCGACCTGACGCGTGTTTGCTCGGCTGTTAACTCTTCTAAACTACTAACTAGGCGCTAATTATTGCATGTGCTATAATTTAGGTCGCTGTCAACTTGAAATTTGTTTGGATTGTTTGTAGTCTTTTGGTAAATAGAAGCCCTTTTATGCAATCGAGGTTGACTTGCTTTATTTGTAGTTTGCTTTTGGCTTACACGGGTCAGCTGGCCCCATGTGTAGGTAACCTCTTTTGCTCTAGGCACATCACCAAACAAAACCCTCTGCTAATGTATTTTTGCGATTCGCCAAATAAATTCACCTAGGCCTAAAGTATCAAAAAGGATGTCACTCGGGGAACATCGCCCATACAGCACTCCTTTTGCTACGTCACACTGCATATCTGCAACAATTCATTCACTGGTCTACATCAAAATTGCCTTGTACATAAAATTATAAATAATAAAAAATGAATAAATAAATGTTTTTGAACATTACCTACACACAAAGCGCCGTCTGGCCCAAAGTAAGCAAAAATTGTGTTATGGACTTTTATGAGTTTCATAGTGTTTCATACTTGTGATACCTACTTTTTAGCCCTTTTAATTTAAAAATTTAATTAGTATATTCGTATTCAGTGACCACAAATTAGTCTATACAAGTTGTATTTAAGCCGTGTCTTTATTGGGAAGGAAGGTTACCGTTGAATGTAAACAGCTTAGGATCGTATTTCGTGAATATTTTTGTGGAGGCCTTTATTCAGCAATTGACATAAATAAGATGAGTGGAGACCGCGTCTCGACAAACGTAGTGTGGGATTTCTTTCAGCCCTAATGGCGCATAGGTAATACGCAAAATTGCTGCGAGCAATGGATGCATGAAGTGCAGGACCATGCAAAGTGGTCTGTGTTCAGCAGTATGCTGATGGTGATGATGCTGAGATGAAGTAGCTCACATCCTAATTACTTAAGGTCAAAGTTCAAGGTTGTCACCTTCAAACAAGTTCAACAACCAAGCCTTTCGTGTCCTGAGAAAAACTTGTTCAGTTTTCTTACCCTTGTCGAAATAAACAATGTGAAACACAAAATTACTTGGACAGTACAATGAACGTTTTATAATTAATGTAATTATGGTAAATCTGCAGCGTAAAATCTGTACATCGGCCGACAAACGTGCAACAATGCCTAATTAAATTTTTATGTAATTTTTATTTCTTCCTTCTAGAATTCCGAGAATCTTTGTACCGTGCAGTACCTACTACAATTAGATATCGTTTTGTCAATTATGTTCATGTCATCCTTCTTGTGACATATTCATAATGTACTTTATTCTCTTTGAGATTCTTGAAAAAAAATTAATTGCTATCTTGCCTGTTGATGACTACAGTATGAGGTTCTTCTAGAAAGAAGTTATTGGATTTCCGAAGGGTCGGCAACGCGCGAGTGATACCCCTGGTGTTACAAGCGTCCATAGTCTATGGTAACCGCTAGATCAATTTCTAATATGTGAACGACGCAACGAAAGTGCGCGTATTTCGACACACACACTAAGACTCGCACCCGGATTTCTGTGGTTTGCTACAGATTTGTTGCGGTGCGTTTTTTGCACTCGTGCACTGAATTTTTGCACTCTTTGGACTAAGGTACCTATATAAAACCCCACGTACTACGCCAAAAACTAACAAAAAATAGTGCTCGAAACGCGGTGGAGGATTATTGTTGTCAAAAGGTACGCACACACAGTTAAAAGGATTTTTTTATTTTTACTAATAGTCTCTAAGTCGGATGTTTTCAAAAAATTTCAAGGCCTATCAATTTCTTTTCAATTCATCTGATGCGTTACGATTTTGAAAAAGCACAGCGACTCACTGCACCCTGAGAATGCTGAGAATGTTGAGAAATGTCAACATTAGTGGCCGTCATATAAGTTTGCACGTATTAAAATGCGGCGCGATAATACTATCGTAAATATATTGTTTGTGCCGCCCCCTTCCCCCACCCCAGCCACGCAGAAACCAATAAATACAACATGATGCAAATAAAGACATTTTCTCACCTTACTTTGGTTTTCTTGGACCGATCCTTGCCTTTAAATGGGACCAATACGCGTCTTAACCCTTCCACATACATAGTGGGCGTTCATAAATTACGTGAGGTGGTTTTGGCGATTTTTCGACCTCCTCTACCCCTTTGGTGAGATGTCATAAGATTTGGCTTTAACATAATCTCATGTGAGATTTTTCAAAATACGTATCGTTAGTGCAAATACGTTGTTCTGTGCTTAACTGCGTTGGATACATTTTGCGAGTTTCGAAAATTTGCGGCATAAACGGCTGTGTCTTTTGATTGCGTTGGTTTAGAAGTTTGATTTTTTCACAGCTCCAAGGGTCAGTAAACCTAAGTATTTGATTTAAATATTAGCTTGATACCTCCACGCGTTCCTGAGAAGAAGGGTCTTGACAGACGGACGGACGGACGACAAAGTGATCCTATAAGGGTTCCGTTTTTTCCTTTTGAGGTACGGAACATAACTTGCTACTTTGTGGCGTTAGCACGGTAGCTGAGATACCTAATTCATAAGTTTTTAAATTTACGCGTTCCATTACTAATTGAAAAAAGGTATTTTGCCAAATGACGCGTTTAATCCCGTTTTATTATTTTTCAGCTGAGATAATTGTTATTTTGTAGTATTAGGAGCTATTTAACACAATTTTTTTCGCAATTCTACACTGTTTTTTGCGAAAAATAAAGTTTGGTACGTGTTATTTGGCGAAACCCCACCTTTCCCCCACGTGAGATTGGGTGAGATTCTACTCGACCCTCTCCCTCTCCTATACGCCTCCGGTAATTTATGGACGCCCTTTTAAGTAATAATTTTTCAAATCGGTTTATAAATGATGGAGTTCAAACATAACAAAAAAAAATTAAAATTGAATTAAAGAATACAAACATTTTCTTCTTCTTGGTTGGTTTACAAATTTGTTTAAAGTGACCTTTTCGCCCAGGTTGTTATAACCAAATGTCTCTGTTTAGCTAGAATTTGGCTTCTGCGTAGCTTTACTCACTACAAGTAGCTCCTGCTCATAAAAAGTACGCATTGTGTCCTAAACAATACTCTATACATTATGGTGGAGAACGTAAATTACATGCCAACTGTTAAAACACGCGAGAATATCGACTTGAGCCGAGATTTAAGATAGGTAAACAAATAGGTACTTGGAGAGTTATTAAACAATTACTAAACATTAGAGTGATGGACTTAGCATTATTAAGCTGAGTCCTGATATCCTGACATACTTACATTTTACGGAGATATACCTACCTACTACAAAAAGCCTACATATACTTACTAAAAACAATGATTGAGTATAATACATATGTTGCACCACCAATTAAATAAAAGAGACAAGGTGATAGCTACTACGTGTCTACAAATCGGGTGTTGCCAGCCGTACCGTACTTGATGGGACATCCCGATTTTTAGCCAGAAATTAATGTCTCACGTGGAACAGACACTGTCCCTTTTAGATTTTAAATTTTAAAAACTTACAACATATTCTATATAACCAAATCTGTAGAAAAAGTGCATCGTGTAAGGTCATGTCGAAATATCAAAAGAAAGATATTTATAAGTGCATAACAAATTTATATTTACACTAGTAATGGCAAACAAGCATAAAGCACGTCTGATTTTGCAATATCAGTGGTAGTATACGGGTGTTGGTGACTCTTAAAAAATGTAATCACCTCATACTGTAGTCCCCAAGCATTCGCAAAAGAAAGCCCCTCTTAGACCGCATGTGTCAACTGTATAACACATTTCATTGATGGTATTTTATCCCACAAGTGAATTTACAAATTGTAATAACATTGTTTGCCCTTACCGGCAATCGAACCCGGGTCCTTCAAGATTACATTCGGCTGAAACAGAAACTTGAAAGTCGCACGGAGGCCTATTTACATTTCAAGGAATTACTTCAACAGCCTCATACATCCTCACTGCGTTAGGGTACGGCCTATCCTCACCTTGGGCGACGGCGGTTTGGGTCAAAGTCCATCACGCGGGCTCAGTGCGAATTATCAACTTCACATAAATACGTCTTTTTTGACGCATTCAAGTTACCTTAAGATGTTTTCCTTTACTGAAAATCCAGTGTGAACAATAAATGCACTTGAGAAATTACCAAAAAGGGATCGAACCTACGCCTCTCAGAACGCGAGGTAGACACCGAAACAACTAGGCCACCACATACATTTTTATCTAATTATAGCTAAAACAGGTGATAAATATAAAGTCAATCATAAAATTTCAATAAAGTCAATCAAATTAAGATTTTTTAAATGTCACAACAAAATAATTAGCGTATAGTTTAGTAATGACAAAATCATTACTAAACTATACGCCCCAATAAGTCTAATATTACTACAAGTTAGTTAGGGTTCCTAATAAACAATTTGTTTTATACACAATATATATCTATATCATTCGTTCCCGCCAAAACTGCTATTGAACTTGGGTTTCAATATAACCGCAAAAACTAAGGAAATGCGCACTAACCGGTACATTGCACGCACGCAACACCACGACGTCGATGTCTCCGCACTCACGCGTTTCGCACAACCGCTACGAAGGGAGACTTGATCACTATTTATAAACTACAGGATTTACAAAACGTAAAACAAAATACGCAGACATGGAGTGGTGCTTTTTTCGCGGGCAACGGTAAACGACTTAACACGAGGCCTAGGTCTGTCGCTGTGCAGCCCGATCGTGGCAGATAGATATTGTGAGAATTATAAGTGGGGCGTCAGAATCTTGTCGATGAGAATTTTATGAATTTATTATTTATTTCAATAAAGAAGAGAATACATTTTTTCTTCTGTTTTGGGATGATGATCACAAAATTATTTTGAACTAAAATTAAGAACTCCGCCTGCATAGCCCAATTCAAACTACCTACATAATATATTCCTAAAATTAAGAAGTCTTCAAACATATCCTAAATATTAAAACAGTGGTTTCCTAAATTTAAAGAAGCCTAATTATTTCAACTATAGTGTTCTAAAATTAATACTACAATTTTTTTTTTCAATCCTTTGCGGGTCGTGTCAATTTTTCTTCTTTTTCAGAGACGGAAAATTATTACTAATTGCCAACGTTACTACTTTAGTTCTTTACATATGTGGGACACACAGAAAGTTTTGAGAAATAAAAACTAACTTCTATGGATAAAATATTTTAATTAAATCTTTTCAAAGAACTCTCCACCGGCCTGTATACAAAGTTTCTTGCGTCTGAACCATTTTTTTCCAGTCAGCCGCAGACACCTCTCTTCCACGGCCTTTTCGAACGCTGCTAGCGCTTCTACCGGCGTTGAAAACTGTACCCCTTTCACCTGATTTTTTATTTTAGGGAATAAAAAGAAGTCATACGGAGCCAGATCAGGACTGCAAGAAGGGTGACCGAAGACTTACCGTTGTGGTGTTCAGGAAGTCCCTCGCATTGAGCGCTGAGTGCGCGGGCGTGTTGTCATGGTGAAGCAGTACCCCGCGGAGCCCGGCGGTCGCTTATTGCTCATTGCAGACAAAACTTCTGACAGGTATTTTGTTGTATACCATTCGGCATTGATGCTGTTTTGGTCTCGCAATGGAATTGAAATCAGATACTCCGTCAAAGTGAAAAAACTAGCGATCAACGTGTTCGTTTTGAAACAGCTAAACTGTCGACTGAGGCTTTATTTCTGGATTTTATTGATAAATCCAGGATTCGTCATCCTGTCACAATGTCGTAAACGCGCCGAGACGAGCCTGCTTCAAATTTTTTAATCATATCACGGCACCACTCCTCACGGGCCTGCTTCTGAGCTTCGGTGAAGTGTTCCCAGCGCGAATGTGCTCGTGTAAAATCTTATGAACGCTTCCCGGACCAATCTGCAGTGTATGCTGAATCTCTTCGCCTGTAATTCGCCTGATTTTTAAAGCTTTTATTTAACTTGCAATGTATGTTTGTTCGCGTGG
Organism: Apoda limacodes; assembly: GCA_946406115.1. NCBI lineage: Eukaryota > Metazoa > Arthropoda > Insecta > Lepidoptera > Limacodidae > Apoda > Apoda limacodes. Next base: position 21,350,806 of record OX291559.1, read on the forward strand.
AATCTTGATCCTCAATTTTGAAGAATATCTATTCTTCAACCGATTGAGCTGAAATTTTGTATACACGTTTATTTTGGATGACAATACACGAACTGTTATGTTTCGTCAGTCCGTATAATTCAGCCGTCTTTGCATCGAACTAAAGAAATTTTACAGGAAAGTGTCTTTTGTAAACCGACTTACCGATTTGTTATAGTAATGGAGAAAACTAAATTTTAGCTTATCTCCTCTCTAAATCTCACACACACAAAATCACTGCTCTCCATACATTAAACTAAGTGATAATTTTTTTTACACCCCATTGTTATCGCAGGATAAGGTTTAACAAATGCAATTGAGGTTACAATTTTCTCTAATATGTATATTACTCGAGTTATTGACCTTAAAAGTTGAAAAATCTGTCCTCTAAATAACACTAACAAAAAATTGGTTTGAAGAAATATTATAATAAGTAATTTAGATTATAGCAATAATCATTGTACGGAACCCAAACTTAATGCGTGTCTGTACAACACGCACTTGGCCGGTTATTTATTTAAATATAATTGGTGTGGTGGTCAACGTTTATGACCCGTATGGAGATATTGCCCTTCGACGCAGCCGCACTAGTACCTACATTTAACGATGCTTCCAATATTATTTATCAGACACAAACTCGATATAAAAATGAGTTTGAGTAGGAAATAACGAGACTTTGGCGATAAATAAAAGTAGGCTAAAAATATAACCGGTCTGGTTAAGTTAGGATTCAGTAGAATAAGATTTTTCGTTGATGGTTTCAAAACCTGTGAATCGATTTAGTCCAGAATGATTGTATTAGAAAAATATTTATAAAGCTCTTATTTTACACGAGTAGCTTTAGCTATAAAGATTTAGAAATAAAGCCTCAAATGCATTTTGGAAAACCTAATAAGGTTGTAGCATATGGAAGGACGAACAAACATGATATACGGGTTCTTTTTTTGTCTGTTAGCTACGGAACCCTAAAAATACAGTTCCGAACGTTCATTACCACTAAATAATTTACGTTGAAAAACACATATAGCTGGGAGTAAAAAATAATTTTCTTCGGCTACCTATAATCAAGAACTTTTCAGGGTTCCGTAGACAAATGAAGAAGATAAAATATATAATAAGGGTTTTGACTTCCGGTTATAGTCTCGTCATGTCCGTCCGTATGACACTGGCTTTTAATTCCGCCGTCTAAGCATCGATTTTGATAGAGCTTTACAGGAAGGCCTAATGTAAATCGCATTATTTTTGTATTGGAATAAAAAAAGAAAATTAGGGTTCTCCCTCCAAACATTATACCCTATTGTGTGGAATGACAGGCTTACACTAAATGGCGCTCATTTGTTACCCGCGTAATTTGCTTGTTGAGATTCATGAATTTCAAAAAATTTGCTGTTATACCTATTTAAAGTTATTTTTTACAATAGTAAATAACGTCATGTAACAGCGATGTGTGCAGCGAAGAGGATATTCGCACGACCCCTGATTTAATACCATGTCAGTCATGCCTGCAAAATTTTGTTAACCATTATTAATTGTTTTATAATTACTACAGTACATACATATACTGGCGCCCTTGTCCTTGACTTTGTCCGGGTTAAAAAAATATTGACCCGCCGAACGTTGTTTCACCTTTATTAAACGGCTGGCGTGCCAACTATTTTCAAAGGATTGTCCTAATTTCCCTAAACCGTCCCTCGGTGCCCTTGCATGTGCATAAAAAGTACCAAAATTTCACCACAATTGGATGAATGGTTTACCCTTAAGGCGCAAGTTCAACTCGTACTCGACCGGTTTTTTCACCTATTGTTAAAAGGTAATACTCACAAAACACGTAAAGAAGGCTGTACCCGTGACAGCGTGTACACAACAACTTTCCAACATTTCATTACAATCAATTCAATGGTAAACCCTTGGTGCGCGAGTCTGACTTGACTTGACCGACTTTTTTACTAATTAATTAATTAAGAAACCTTTCCCGGCGTGATTACAACAAATTACCAAAATTTCATTACATTAACGATTTAACGGTTTTTTACCTATTGTCAAAGGGTTGTACCTACTAATTCAGAAACCTTTCCTGGCGTGTGCACATGCACAACAACTTGCTATAATTGTATTACAATAAATTGAACAGTTTACGCTTAGTTCGCGAGTCCGACTCGCACTTGACCGTTTTTTTCGTCACACACACCTTGTCCTTAAGAGAATACGAATTGGAGCGCCTCTCAGCGTGCTTCATACAAATGAATTTCACACTTATTTTTGACACTTCCTGATCAAACACCACGAAATTTTGAAGACATACGTTCAAGTAATAAATATCTAGGTCTGTAGTTTTCCGTTAAATTTTAAAGTTCTAAAGTTATACGGGATTTTAATATTTTCTTATAAATGGTTTCAAAAAAGTTTTCTAGTTAATAAAAGCACTTGTACACTTGTACAACAAGATTTTGGAAAACTGCAGACATAGGTACTCGGCTTGGGATTATGACTAAGAAATTTCACATTGATTGATCAGTAAATGTCAAAAACAAATGAGAAATTCGTTTGTATGAAGCCAGCTGCGAGGCGTCGCGAATTGTATCTTCTTAAAATTACGAACACAACAAAAAAGAAATCAGCTAAATCTGTCGACCATTCTCAAGTGATATTTCTTCATACATTTGCCTTTTTTGCAATTTGTCTTCGTGTTCTGGCAGAACAACCCTGTCATTTGTCTCCCTTCGCTTGGCAGCTGGCAACATGCTCCAAGCGAGCTGCCATGCGATGAGCCGCAACTGACTCGAGTCATCTTCTTTTCTCTTCTTTTTTTCTTACATTGTAATTTGTTTTATTCAATGGCCTTTTTTTACAAAGTCAAAATGTTAGCACTTATGCCATACACTTATTCTACATGTACCTATACAGTCTTAAAACGATTTTTAACCTTTATGAATCGAAAATACCTTTAAATCCAAAAAAAAAATACTGTTTTGTATATGTACGACTGTATACGACTTTACACTAACAAAATTATTAATATTTTTAAACGTACATATAGTATGCATATTCCATTTAGTTGATTTACAAATTATTTAATTTTTATTTAAGTTTTAGTTGAAATATCCACTTTACGTTCATATGTATTTATATAAGTACAGACCCTGGCCATACCGTATTTAGAATTTTAATAAAAATCTACGTCATTCATAAGGACAATCTACTGCACAATACTCGATCACCAAAACTAATACCTACGTATACCTACCGCACCGGAACCGCAAGTTAATTAACACAAAACCAATCGCAAACCAACACGCTATTATACTATATTAATATAATATTTTATCAACAGGGAAAGCCATGGATGATGTATGTATACCTACCATTGGCTTATCAGTAGCTAACCATATGGTAAATTCCATATAGCCACAGAAGTATAGATTTATATAAAAATGATGTTCTGGCATTTCAATCGTTTTGTTGTTAGGCAGTATTGTGAGATGGTAAATATATTTGTATTGTTTAAATTGTTTATTATAATCGCCAGGAATTTAAAGCAAAATACAAAATTAACCCGGTCAAACGCGTGTTGTAGTATTTATCCCTATATTTGTGATGTAAGACCTTGCTTCGGGTCAAATTTCATAATTCTAGGACAACGGGTAGTCTCTCATAGGTTTTGATTTGTTTGTGAATGCCAAAATATGCGTTAAAAATGGCCGTTTTTCCGCGATATTTTTTTACTGACTTGATTTAGAAGCTTAATTTTTTCACAGCTTCCAGGGACTGTAGACCTTAGAATTTGATCTTAATTTCAACGTGACGGAACAGACAGACAGACGGACAACAAAGTGATCCTATAAGGGTTACTTTTTTCCTTTTGAGTTACGGAATCCTAAAAATGGTTTTCACACACCATTAAACAAGCTATTCACCGACACCAAAAAAAATTTATTCCCACTTTAGTTGCAGGATCCCTTCTCTAATTTTTTTTTTAAATTTTACTTTACCACTTTGTTTACCTAATTAATATATATACTCATGCCAAATTACAGCTTTCTAGTACTAATGATCTCTGAGCTAAGCCACGGAGAGGCAGACATGGCGAAACTATATGGGTTCGCTGTTAACTACGGAACCATAAAAAGGGATAGTGGTATAGTGCCTAATTTTTTACCGTACAAAATAATAATTCGGCAATCACGTAGCACTAACAGCAGTACATCCAAGCCAATGCATTTTACTAAATGAAATTACAGGATGCAATTTAGTAGGTACAATTGGTGCAATGATCATTACGTAAAAGAACTCACCCAAGGACAAGGTAGTTATTTCAACATCTCTTCCCGTATTAGCATTTTGACTATCATCACTTTAACATAGCATAAGTTATCTCCAAATCTGTATAGATTTTTTATTAGCACATAGAAGCTTTTGAATACCTTAGTGGTTAGGCCTACACCGCCTGTGGGGTGCAGAGTCATTAAAGGCCTACAACGCCTGTGGGTTGCAGAGTCATTAAAGGCCTACACCGCCTGTGGGGTGCAGAGTCATTAAAGGCCTACAACGCCTGGGGGGTGCAGAGTCATTAAAGGCCTACAACGCCTGTGGGTTGCAGAGTCATTAAAGGCCTACACCGCCTGTGGGGTGCAGTGTCATTAAAGGCCTACAACGCCTGTGGGTTGCAGAGTCATAAAAGCGGCTTTTCCATCTTCAATGTAAACAGTTTAGCAGTAATTCACGAAAACACGAGAAAATAAGATAAAGTCAGATATTTGTTATGACTTATGTAAGAAGCACATGTAGGGGACTTCACAGAAAAAACGTTTGTGACAGACAACCTTAAATTTATGATATTGTAAATATTTTTAGGGTTCCTCACCAAAGGTTGTCTGACTTGTGATAGAGTTCTATTGCTCTTCGTCAGTCAACTTGTAAATCGATTTTGTTTTGTTTTTTTCATAATTTTTACGGGTTCCGTACCGTAAAAGGATAAAAAGCAACCGTTATAAGATCACTTTCTTGCCTGTCAAGAACCTTTTTCTCAGAAACGCGTAAAGGTATCACGTTGAAATTAATATCAAATACTCAGGTCTATAGTCGCTTTAAGATGTAAAAAAAACAAGCTTCTAAGTTAAAACAATAAAAAAATACGGCCATTTGTCGCATATTTTGGCATTCACAAACAAATCAAAACCTATGGAGTACTTCCCCTTGACCTGGAATCATAAAATTTGGCAGGAAGCAAGATATATGCTGCATCAAAAATATAGGAAAAAAGACAAAAGCTGATAATGACCTGTGAGACTTGATCTCATGATTGAAGAATTATCTACATATAACAAGCTTGTAAGGAATCCTCAGTGTGCCAGACTCGCACTTGGCCGGATTTTTTAAAATCAAATATAATTAATATTTAAATTTATACATACATTTCACTTAAAATTTTTAAGATTGATTTTTTTTTGTTTTAAATTAAATGTAAATTTCATTTTACATGACATTTACATCATAGATTTATAATACACATCACAAAATGAAATGGGGTATGCGAAAAGAGAACTTAGTGCCTTTTGTCGTACACTTTAAGTCTATATTTGTATGAACGTGAGCGCACTCTGCGACGCGAGACCCGAGAGACATTTCATACAAACCCATAGCCTTGAAGTGGAAGATAACATTGTTGCGAAGAAAAAAGTTATTTTTATGCGCCGGCACTAAGCATACACTAAGCATACACTTTTTTCTTAATTATATTAAATCTATTTTGCGGTTAAACCTTCCTGTCAAAAGTTATCAGAATCAATGACAAGATGTGCGACACGGACGGTACGAAACTATAAGGGTTCTGTTTGTGCCATTTGACTACGAAACCCTAAAAAGGCGATCACACTTTTAGATCCTTCTCGCTTCTGTCTGAGCCATAATTATAATTTAGTATTGATCGATGTTATACAAGCTGATTAAGTTGAGCATTGGGTAATACCGGCGGCTCAACTGGTAATTGCTCAACTATTTATAGTTGTTAAGCAGTGGGTAATGCCCTCTGATCAACAAAAACGGCACAACTATTTTTATGTTTATTTGGAATTTCTGCTAAAAAAGGCCGACAGATGTGGTCCAGAAACAATCAAAAGTTCCTAAGCGTAGCTTAAGACTAGTATTATGGCTCCTATGTAGTATATTTTTAAAATATGCTTCGTCTGAAGAAGAATTAAATAATATCTAACGGTGGAGCAAGTTAGTTTCTACAGGGTCCTTAAGCTTAAAAAATCGGCCAAGTGAGAGTCGGACTCGCGCACGAGGGGTCCGCACCATTATCCATAAAAACGGCCAAAAAAAATCGCGTTTTTTGTATGGGAGCCCCCTTAAATATTTATTTTATTCTGTTTTTTATTATTTGTTAAAGGAGTACATCTGTAAAAAAAATCAACTATCACTATCACGGTTCATGAGATACAGCCTGGTGACAGACGGACAGACTGACAGACAGACAGCGGAGTCTTAGTAATAAGGTCCCGTTTTTACCCTTTGGGTACGGAATCCTAAAAAAATATGACAAAAATTATACAAGCAAGTATAAAAATCGATTTTAATAGTAAATTGTATCAAAACGTGTGATGAGTGAAGCATCATTCATTCATGTTCACTGACACTCCATCTCGTGCAGCAGAATGGCGCGCCGCACGTACCTGAAGTGGTAGAAACTGAACACTACCACGAATGTAAAGAAGTACACCACTGGGAACAAAAAACACTGTGGTTACTTAAGTATACTAATAAAACCGTCAGGACATTTATCTCCAAAGCAAAGGGTAAGGCCAGGTATGTTACGAACATAAACTACTTAAATTTCTTTAAGTTCTTGTAAGCAAAATGTAAGGAATATATGTCTATATAATATAGTTATCAGAATATACCTACTAGTCTGTAGATAGTTTTATGTACGAATTGCAGTGAATTCGTTTGATTTATCAAGTGCTAAACAAACAAGAAACAAACAAACCTTTCCTCTTTATAACCTTTGTTGCTTCAGCCGTTACACGTCCGTAGTAACGTTATACATACGATGTTCTGTAAGCACAGGCCTCTTATTTGGAGTAAGGAGGCAAAGGACTGACCCAATGCGGATCGATTAGCGGTAGTTATCGAACTAGTAACCAATTAACTGTTTCAGGCCCTTCATATAAGGTCTACACTTTTTAAATTTCAGAATCTGATAAAGTAGAATTATGGTTACTTTTATGTTTGCTAAACTAATAAAGGTTTTGAAATCTACCTGCTCCGAAGAAGGTGTAGAGTCCACTAACACAGGCCAGGTTGGCGAGTCTGTGACTTTCATCCTTGACTTTTGGAGCTAAAAGTGAAACGTAACCGTTGTTAATCAATTTATAGGAATCCTGATGTAGAGACTAAGTTGACAAACAAGCATTCTACTGACATGTTCTGACCCTTTAAGCATCCAATCACTACTTTCTTGACGAACCCTAAACTGTGCTCCTAAGCCTAGGACAAACTTTGACAGGAGATTAATCCACAATCAAAGCGTTCGTAGGAAGTAGCTTTTCTAAAGCCGGTCAGTGCCTGGTTATAGTTTGAGGATGAGTTTTCTGTCGATATCCTCTATTCTTATAAAGAGTTACCCAAACGACTTAAAATTTACCCCTCGCCTATTATGTTCAAAAGTATACATAGTAATTAAGGTAGGATGGTTACCATCTCTGAAGCGATGGCAGGCAAATGTGATTTTTACGATGCCGAGGCTTGTCATCGACAACCACACCAGCGCGGCTGCCAACAGGTAAACCTTCAGATAAACGGAAAGTAAAGAAAGGTCAGAAAAGCAGGGAATATATATGTATTGCTATTGTTTCTGTCAGACTCTAGTAGGTACCGAAGAAGATTACTTCGACTGGAATTGTCCAGATCATAAGACAAATACGAATACTAATAGAATATCAGATCCCTACGATTCATTTCTTCTAAACAACATTGACATTACTAATAAGCTTCTTGCTGCCAGCTTGCCCTCTAGATCGGGAAAACCAGTTTTTTCGTTATCGATTGGTTTAGACTGATACCTAGTTTATCTGAGTAAGTCCCAAGTATAGATTTATCAGGACCTTTTGATCTAGGACCAAACAAGGTTCAATGACAGGTGGAGACCATTGCTGTATGGAGGGTTACATTCTACCGTATCATCAATTTTCGTTCAAAACATTTCAAAGTCCTTAACGAAGCTTATATAGCTGGAACTTATAAATATTTTTAACTTTACAAAAAGAAAGTTGCTTTATTGTAAGTTATCCGGCGTTACGGGAAGTGCGCCTCTGGGGTTAAAAATGTTCGTACCTACATGAAACTTAACGGTAAGGTACTTACTTTCCCATAGCCTAAAGAGGGGGACAAATAAAAACATGTTACCAGCATGGCGCGGCAGTTTTCAGTGAGCGCCACAATGATCAGAAGCACTCCGGCGCCTGTCATGGCGCTCAGCACGGCGCCTGTCGCCACACTCGTCACTGCAGAAGCAATTGGGCGTTTAGAAACTACGTACAGGATTTTTACCTTCACGGCTTGAGTAGTGGCTGAGTACATACTTAACTAGAGATATATCAGGTAAATACTATATAATATCAGTATCAGTTGTCTTACATTGAGTGTCCGCAGTCTTGTGCATCTCATCATAGTGTCTTCCGTTAGAAAGAAGCACGGTTAACAGCACAGCACCAGTCAAAACCTGGAGGAAGCCTATCATTAGGACACCGGGGAACAGGTTACAGATTCCGCAGCAACTCTCCATGTGGTATCCGGCTCGGTGAAATGCAAAGTGGAGTGGTTCCCGCGCTGAGCTCCCATGGCTGCTTGGTGGACGTTTTTCACTTGACTTTGTCACTTCGTCGGTTATTGAGTGGATACTTTTTGGCATTTTGGGGTTTGATAGAGAATAACAGTTTTACTGAGAGGCTACTGACAGACTGTGTCAAAATTATGTCAAGCCCTTGAAATAAAAGCATAACTATTTGTCTTTGAGCATGATATTTTTTATAAAATCAAGTATTATGTCATAATATCGTAGAAAACATAAAGACTACCAGATCATCATCATCACCAAGTAATTCGTCATCATAATATATATTGGCATACGTGATATGTACCTATGTATAGATTTTTTTTAAATGTAAAATTTAAATTTTGCACATTAGTGCCTCAAGGTTTAAAAATGTATATATATTACACTAGCGTTTGCCCGCAGTTTCAACAGCAACTCCTCTATTATAAAATAAACCTACTCACGCTTGACTTTTTCAAGTAGCCTATATTCTTTCCCAAGACTCAAACTATATCCGTGCCAAATTTGCCCGCAGTTCCACTTTCCCTAAATTTGGTTATCGGTGTAGAATTTCAACGGCAACTCCTCAATTAAAGAAAAAAAATAGACTCACACTTGACGTAGCTTATGTCCTTTCTCGGGACGCAAACTATCTTCATGCCAAATTTCATTTTAATCTTAATTAGGCGCTTGGGGTCAACACAATTTCAAATTGAAAAAAAAAATGTGTTAGAGTGTTCGGAGTTCGCAAGCGCTCCTTCTAGCTTCCTAACATTCAGCAGGGCTCGCAAATTAGTCGCGACCAGATTTTTTTAGTTTGCTTTATTTATTTCTTATTTAATCATATTTTTATTTTGTTTGGGGTCACTAAAGATCCCATGCGACTAATGGTGTGATTTTTTTAATGCGCAGCAGTAATTTTTAAGGGTTAAGCAAGAAGAGGTAAAAGAGTTAGTTACTTTCGCATTTATCTATACTAATATTATAAAAAGGAAAGATTTGTATGTAAGTATGTTTGTATTGAATAGGTTTCGAAACTACTGGACCGATTTGAAAAATTCTTTTACCATTAGAAGCCGACATTATCTCTGATGAACATAGGCTACTTTTTCCCCGGGAAAATGCTTAATTCCTACGGGAAAACGGGTAATAGGACAACGGGTAGTTAGAATTGTCCTTCCGTTCTTATCTTTTTCACATAACTTCTAAACCGCTTGACAGATTGGGTTGGGTATTTCGATGGTTTCACAGACACGAATGTATTATGCCATTAAGGAGGAAATATTTGATAGTTTGGTTTATTTTCTATAATTGAAGAGCTGCCGTAAGAACCTAAGCCGGTAACGAAATTTAGCGCGGGCGAAGCCGCTGGCAGAAGCTGGTAGGAGATATAGCCTTTGGGGTAATAATAATTCCCACAAAATGGGAATTATTTTTTTTAGTTCTTTGTTTGTATCTTTTTGTTATAATAAAAGTGTGCAGAACGCGTTTTATTGACCGCCATCTTGAAATAATAAAAATATATATATATAGATCGTGTGTAATATCAAACTACAGGAAATAAACATGCTGAAAAGAGTTATGATTACATGGTTGATTTTATCAAATAAAAATAAATAACAAAATGTTAGCAGAAGAACTGAAAGCATTTGCATTGTAGAAAATAATAGCTTTAGTCATCAAAATACGTTTCTAATACAAAAGCATATTTATTACATTATACATTTATAGAATTAAAAGTTAAAAAAAATAATCAAATAACCTAATCTAACTTTATTTTATACCAATCATAATAACAAAATTATATATGACTGACGGAACCGCATCAGTCTCTTATACTCACAATCGAAAAGGCACACGCCTTAGGGCACCACTTACCACGCCAGGGCACCATATACTGAGCTGCGGTCTACGTCGTCTTTCCGTAGACTTCACAAGTAAATGGAGATAAAATAGAAATGGCTCTAGTGTCCGAGAGCCGCCGTCGAGCACAAAAATATAAGAACAAAAAAAATGTCCGAGTATTTTTTTTTTAACCAGGTAGGTACTTTGTTTTAAAAATAATCAGGTTTGACCATAAGAATAACAAATAATAAGAAAATAAGTAAAAAGGATTAATAAATAACACGATTAATGTATTATTAATATTTATAATATTATATTATAATATATATTAATATTTTATTCACCACAGATGATATTATTACCTATGTGCCTTGGGTCTTCTTGGTTTTTCGACAGGTACTGGCAACATGGTTCGTAGATCAACTCTGTCATTTGTTGCCCTTCGCTAGGCAGCTGGCAACACAACCTAGCAAACTGCCATACGATGAGCCGCAACTAACACGAGTTTTAACTTCTTTTATCTTCACATCTCGATCAGATAAGAAAACTCTTCATGAGCAAATGAAAATCTTCTCCTCATTTACATAAAGATTTAAAAGTAAAACAGCTGGTTCTCTGCGGTGATACCTCCTTTGATAATTAGTTTCGCGAAATCCTTCCTTTACGGCATAAAAGGAAGAAATACGTTAAAAATTTAATGTTTCTAGCTTAAAAGGTAGAACTTATTATAGTAAGTACAGCTCGATGCAGTTTTAATATTTCGTCTTTTGAAATGCCTTGTAGTATTAAAATCCAGTTTAATTCGGTAAACATTTATATAATAACTATAGGTAGGTATGCCTTTATAATAAAAACACAAAATGTCTAAAAATTCACATTTACTGTTTTTTTTTCTATAATGTTTTTTTTTATAGGGCAAGTGGAGCCGCGGACAAAAGCTAGTAATAAATATTTTTGGACATTACACACAGCGCCGTCTTGTCCTAAATTAAGCAAAGCTTGTGCTATGGATACCAGACAACGGATACAAATACATTATTATTTTTTGTAAATACATATTATAAGTACATAAAAAACACCCAGTCTCAAGATAAACATAAATAATAAACGTTTGTGTTGTGCGGGAATCGAACCCACGCTCTCGATTCAGCAGTCGGTTTATTACCCACTGAGTCACAGAGCCGACAAAATTTACTTATGTGTGGCCAATTGACCATGTTCCATCTTACTTACAGATGTGCGTTTTCCATCGATTGCTTTCAAACTAGAATATCTAAAGTGCAAGTAACTTTAGATGTATCTAGTGTATGAATGTGCCCCCTTTTCCCTAAGTAACATACCTACCTACCTAGAAGATAGCTGATTTTTCATTGCATTCAAATGGTTTATTTCATAAAAATAGGATATTATATCACTTTTTTAAGTCAATAAACCCAAAGTTAATAGTTACTACCGTTTCGAAGTCTAAATGGTGTTCTGGTGAGAAGAAACGGCTAAACAAAACTATCCAGCAGTCACTCTTTTAATTTTGATTATTTATACAAATTATTAAGTAAATTATGTTAACAAAAAATAATTTAATCCCATTTTTATCATCAAGGTAGTCTTAAATTGTGTAATGCTTTTTCGACAAGTTTCTCTTTACAAAAAAATTTAACAATTTTAAGTTTAATTTACACACTTCATGAGGGATTTTATTGTAAAACACGTGATCCAAAAAATCTAATTAAAATTAACGTATTAAGTGCTTTTAAAAATTGTATTGTACAAAATCGGTTCATAAGTTTTTTACATACGTCAAAATAGTGTACGACACGCACTTGGCTGGTTTACCCATTTTCAAACGAGGTTATAAAACTTTTGGGTTTGGAGTAAAAAGTATCCTAAACCTTACCTAACACTGGAGCATTATGGTTGACCACTGAAGGTGAGTGATACCTGCCTATCAAAAAAAAAAACTTTGAAAAGGCACAAAGGCCGTATAATCAATATATTGTAGTTAATTAATGTGTTACTATTACCTACCTGTGTGCACAGTATTCAATGTTACGACAAATTCACCACACTGTTAATGTCCGAGTTATACCACGGTTTAATTGTGAACAGTACCCGTTGCCCGTTATAAACCCTCTTTATCTAGCAGGAAAGCCACGCGTTTATTACAACCGAACTTAGTCATGTACGTACATCGTGCATGAACGTTAAAATATAGAAATAAAATAATTATATTTAGTCACAGAACGATAGTGATGGGACCGGGTTACGATCCTGGGAAATAGGAATTTTTGTCGTAAATATGTAGAATCAGCGTCTTCGTCGCTTGACCAGGCTTAAGGTAAATTCACATATACCGCTTCGCCTTAACTAGAGGGGTTCAGGATTCTTTCTTTGTATGGAATTCCACATTACAACGCACACTTATAAGCACCGGATCAGCGTGGAGGAGCTGAAGCTTTGACCGCGGGTAGATAGCTGGTGAACGGCAAGGTGATGAGGCGAGGCGGTGCTGATCTGGTGCCGAGTTAGCAAGTGTGCTCTACCCTTTAGTCGAGAATTGTTTCCCCAGTCAAGCGACGGCGATTCCAACTGTACGTATCGATAACAAAATATGGATAAATTTAAATTTATTTTGATATTGAACATCAGAGGAAAATCTTGTTAATGACCTTACAGTACATATTGGACGTTTAAACCACAATATTTAAACGAAAGGCTGCATTTTATGTCCTTAGCTCGAATGTTTTAACTTGAACTAACTGTTCAGATGTTGCGCTCAGTCACCACACAATAAATTTCCGAGAAAGGTTCTCGAATGGCGACCATGGACTGGGGGACGCAGCGTGGGATGGTTGTATATCAGATGCGGATAGACGATCTGGTTCGAGGTGTGGGAAACCAGTAAACTCAAGCGGCTCAAAGAATATACACATATATATATAGTCTTCCGGCTAAGATACTTACTTTTTGTACTACTTTACTTTTTGTGCCCTTATTTAAAAAATATTTAAATCTAAATTGGTTGAGGAAAAAATAGTTGATTTATAGAAATAAATAATAGCATAGGTACTACGACCATACATATGTAGAAGAATGAAAAGTATTAGTTTCAGAAAAGGTATCAAATTGTCATATATACCTGATGATATTCGAAAGATGATCCCGGGATTGTTCATTGTGCACATCACTATTTCGAACAAATTGTTATCGGGTGCAGGAAGCGCGACCGGAAGGACCGACACAGACTGCGATAGGACGAGCTTGTCACAGCCACTGGTGCTGCTGGGAGCTCTTCTCAAAACCCTTATTGTAGCATGGATGTATTTGTTTTAAACTTGTTTACTTACAGCTATTGCGTCGGTACGTCTTTAGTACAAGTCACCACGAAGCTTTTAGTATCTCGATTTTTTTTCCCGTGATTTTTTCGCACTCAGTGCGCAGCTTTTGAATGCTTTTTAGTGATCGTCAAAAGCAGCAACAGTCACGAAATTTCCCAGAATAGTAGCTGACAGACCCGTCGACTTACTAAGCGCTATTAAGAGGCAGTACTACGTAATAGAAAACTTGTGTAAAAACAAGGATGACGTAACTAAGGTGTTTAGTTCTTCATGAAATACGTAAAATAAATTTATAGTTTATTAAACATCGTTATTATCAAAAAATGCTTCTCGGGGTTTAAAGCACCAACACGGCTATGCTTTAGCAAAGTTGTAAACTAATAGCACTTAGAACTTTGAAAATTTCTTTGCAAAACTTTAAAAACAACCGTGATAAGGGGTTAACTAAGGATTTGTTTTTTCGAACTATCGTACATATTTTTACGTTTTTTAGGGTTTGAACCATATATGTTGAACCGAAGAACACAATCATTAAATTTTAGTCGGATCTACTCAGCGGATCCGAAGAAACCTTTGCCCAAAAAAATAATTAGGTAGTATAGCCTCTTAAGTCAAAAGCGGACTCCGGGAGGCTAGAAATTTTATCAATCAGCCTAAGCAGTCGACTGCTGACATAGCCCTTTCCCAATAAACGTCACTACACTCGGTCCTCTGCCTTTCGCATCCTGTCACTTCCAAATATGTTTTTCCGACGGTCAACCTGGTTAGCTGCCACACCCCTTAAATGCTAATTTTCTCTTCGAAGAAGGCTTATTTCAAGAATCCAAATGATGAAAATATAAAACTATTCATAAGCTATTTTTAGAAAGTTTTCCCTTAAAATACATCTGTAAGATTTATTCTAGGCATTTTTAATAAAAATGGTCGTTTTTATCTGGATTGCATATTATAATTCACAGATATATCCTACAAACAATACAAAACTTTCTTACAAGTTTTATATTTTCTAATTCTAATTAGGTGCCATATGGGTATATGCGTCAAGAACTGGATTTAAAAGAAATATGAAATACTCTCAAGACAGTATCTGCGCGGTTACTTTCTTATTTGGTACATCGTCATACCATTTTTCTTAAAGAGTTTCCTTTTAATCTATACTAATATATAAAGCTGTAGAGTTTGTTTGTTTGAACGCGCTAATCTCAGGAACTACTGGTCGGATTTAAAAAATCTTTCACTGTTGGACAGCCCATTTATCGAGGAAGGTTATAGGCTATATATCATCACGCTAACACAAATAGGAGCGGAGGACTAATGAAAAATGTTTCAAAATCGGGGTTTTTTTATCCTGTTGAGAGCTTCCGCTGCGTGCGCTGCGTAAACGGTTAGAGTTTCGCAAAAATCATGTAAGACAGAATTGTTCCCCTATAAAAGTTCTAAAAAAAAGTCCGCAACAACATATGCCTATATTATGAGGTTGGCTCACTATAACCTTTTTTATGCTAACCACATTTGTTCTAAAATAATGCATTATTTGTGAAGGTGTTTTTATAAACATGATATTAATCTTTATCCAAATAAATACGTTATTTATCACAAGCATTTAATTTAAAACGAAATTGCCCTGTTCATCATTCGATTTTAATGAATATCTTCGGATATGTCGCAGTTTTAAAATAACGTGGCAGCAAAATAATTATCAAGTATTGCGCGCGCATTTATGATGTGCGAGGCCAGCGGGCAGTCCTGAGGGGGAAGGGCGGTACGTATTATTTAAAAATATTTTACCTTCTGTTTTTTTTTATAATTGAGGAGTTGCCGTAAGAATCCTATGCCGATAACCAAATTTAGGGCGGGCGAAGCCGCTGGCAAAAGCTAGTAAATGTATAAAGTTAAGACTAAGGGGTTATGAATCATGTACTGAATTAATCCATATACCTACTTTACAGTTTTCGTTGCGTTGCGTTGTCACTTACACCTGGGAGGTTTAGCTTAGTAGTAATATTTTTTCATTGAATACATTAAAATTTACCGTCATTAGAGAAGCATGAAGCATTTAACCAGAAATTAAGGGACGCGTATCTGATCTCTTTTTGCTGCAGGCAAGTGTTATTATTTAGTTTGACTCTATTTTTAACATCTACTAATTAAACACCATAAAATTTCGTTTTTATCCTGATGTTATAAGGTTACTGTAGCCTATAGAGAGAACCCACCCGTTGTCGTCCCTTTAAAAATCTAAACACTTCTTTTTTAAGACTCTTGGAACTAACTGTCTCTAGCTTCTTTCCAGAGATCTATGGGCGCGGGCTATAACTAAATTAGATATTTTTATGCCATAATCCTAATAACATATCGTCGCGGACTCAATGCGCTTTGGGCCCATTGGGGTACCTAGATTATTTACTAAGGGCGTTGAGGGGCAGCTGTTAACACAATTGTGGGTAGGGTAGACCGAGGCGAATCGGATCAGTGGGTGAATCGGATCAAAATAAGAAATTCGTTAATATTTTCAAAACGCGTGAAACGGAATGCTTGTGAGTGGCGTCTTATGACCCCCCCTACCACCCTGCACCTACCGCCATCGGCAGTGTTTTGATTGTACTAGTAAATTAGTGTCAGCACTGCTTAAATTAGCGTACATTCTCCAACGAGAATACCAGATATAGAGGAACATACGAGCTCCTTACTGGACCTTCTGCTGACTACTCGTCCGGACGGATACTCCGTCTCAGTGGATGCTCCACTTGGCTCCTCGGAGCACTGTCTCGTTCGGACTCAAATGTTATGCTCACAATCCGATCCATCTGGGCCAACTAATTGGCGTCGTGTGTGGCACTATAAGTCGGCAGACTGGGATGGATTGCGAGAATTTTACGCATCGTACCCGTGGAGGTAGATCTGCTTTGACTCAGAACATCCTGACGTCTGCTCACTGAGACAATCCTTGCTGGTATGGAATGCTATATTCCTAACCCGCGAGTAGCTGCCGGCGTCAAAAATCGACCGTGGTTTAATAGGTCTTGCAGAGAAGCTAAATTCTTAAGCAAACTGCATATGAGGCTTGGACCACGGCTCGTAATAATAAGGATCCGATTATTTCTCAGGTAAAACGCAAATTCAATGCTGCCTCGCGGTTCAGTAAGAAAGCAACTGCCAGAGCAAAATTACAATTCATCGGCAAAATAGGTAGGCGACTTGCGAGCTATCCTTCTGGGAGTCGTGCTTTCTGGTCGCTTGCCAAAGCTGTCGAAGGGAACTTTTGCCAGTCGTCGTTACCACCACTGCGAAAGACCGATGGTGACTTGGCCCATAGTGTTAAAGAGGAAGCCGATCTACTGGGCAGTCTCTTTGCCTCGAACTCGAACACAAGCGTGTGATCAACACACAGCTTATAAGATACGTAGAAGAACACGACCTGGTCATTGACCGTCAATATGGCTTTCGCCACGGTCGCTCGACTGTTGACCTTCTAGTGTATCTCACACACCGATGGGCAATAGCCATTGAGAGTCAGGGGGAGGCATTGGCATGTACCTAGTCTGGACATAGCGAAGGCGTTCGATCGGGTCTGGCACCGGGGTCTTCTATCAAAGTTGCCATCTTACGGAGTGCCCGAGGCTTTGTGCAAATGGGTGCTTGTTGTCCGGCAGACGCATACGAACCGTAGTTGACGTTAGTTGCTCTAATAGCATGGACATTAATGCTGGTGTCCCGCAAGGCTCTGTGCTGTCTCCTACGCTGTTTCTACTGCATATCAATGACATGTTGGACATCAACAACATACATTGCTATGCAGATGACAGTACTGGAGACGCTTTTTACACGGGTCGTGCAAACATCCCTCGTTCCGTTGTGGAGGAAAACTGCGGAGAACTTGTGTCTCAAATCGAGACCACACTGTCCAATGTCTCTGACTGGGGACGGGTAAACTTTGTCCGATTCAACCCTACAAAGACAAGTATGCGCGTTCACCGTTAAGAAAACTCCAGTCACTGTAGTCCCACAATTCCAGAACACTCCCCTCTCCATCTCCAAGAGCATTGGGATCCTTAGTGTCGACATCTCTAGCGATGTTCAATACCGAGATCATTAACAAGATAAGCTGAAGCTGGCGTCCAAAAAACTTGGTGTACTCAACAGAGCAAAGCAGTGCTTCGCGTCGGGGCAAAGGTTGTTACTTTACACATCGCAAGTTCGGCCCCATATGGAGTACTGCTGCCATCTCTGGGCGGATGCACACAGATACCAGCTTGGCCCTTTTGACTCGGTTCAACGACGGGCTGTGAGCATTGTCAACGATTCCAAACTCACTTGCGGTATCGAGCCCTTAAGTCTGAGGAGAGACTTTGCCTCCCTGTGTGTGTTCTACTACTTGTACAATGGGTTGTGTTCTGAGGAATTGTTCGAAATGACGCCCACGGCAGCTGTTCAGTGGTTGGGCAACAAAGGGGTTGTAAAAGCAATTGAAGGCTGCCAGGTGCCCGAATCAATTAATAATGATAGTATGAGACACTAACTAGAGGGATTTTGATGCTCTATAAATTGCAACCGTATTTCCGTAGCTAGCTTAGACTATTAGTTTATGTTTTACATGGTGTCTTCAAAAACTACCTACCTATTGCTGAAAAAAAAAACTAGATTTCAGAATGTGTTTTTTGCTTTTATTTTAGCAGTCGGGTTTATTTTGTCAAATAAGCTTACGCTCCGCCTAATGGTTAGCGATTACCGAGCCTTTAAAATCTAATAACTTTTTCCTTGAATAATCCCATACCGTAGTCCTTAAGAGAAAACCTTGACAGGGAGCTCATTCCACAACCTTAGCGTAGCGTTTCTCTGAAACCGTACTGTACGTTACCATTTTGGTTCTAAGGTGTGAGGATGAATTCTCTGCCGATTGCGAGCAGTGCGATGGTAGAAAGTAGCCGTGGACATCATTTCGAACTATTCCTTAGAACACATCCCATTATACAAGCGGTAGAACACACATAGGGATGCAATGTTTAGGATCGTCAACGATTTTTTGTTTTTTAATAATTTACTAAACTTTAATTAAAGCAGGTCAAGGACAAAGATTATAACCGTCCATTATTAAATCAAATTTTAATGTAAACAAAGGATCGACATCACTAAATACCTATAACTAGCACTAACAACTAGTGCTTTGAAGTACGTAAGTAAGTAGGTAGGTATTATTAACATAATTTTTTCCTCTTGGGATTATACGGAAGGAAAACATCTACCGCAAAGTTTAGAGATAAAAATAAAAATTACTACTAAATTAAAATTAGGAGGTAGGTAGGTACTCGTACTTCCAAGTACATAAGTAGGTACCTACACCTTTGTATGTCTAACATTATAGCTTCTTAAGAGGCAGTACTACTTGAATAATAATAACTTATTTCCAAAAATCTGATCTGAAGTTGGTTTCATGCGAGTGAATGCGAGTGTGTGTTATAAACTGTTAAGTACATAGGTACACCAACTTCAAACAATTTAGAATTACAATTCAGAATAGATTTTTGGAAATAAGTTATTATTTTTACCTTTTTAGTGCAATTTCTTAACTTCAGGGTTTGAACCATGTCCCGAAGACCACAGACATTAGTCATTATTTTAGTCGGATCTGCTCAGCGAATCCTAATAACCTTTGCCAAAAAAAAAAATGAAATTTAGGTAGTAGGTAAGTATAATATACCTATTCTTTGTAAAATTTCCTTTTTCAAAAACGAGAAGCATGTTTCATTATCATAGACTTAGTTATATAGTCATGAATAACATACAGAAGGCGGGCATTACAATAAAAGAAATTCATTGCGTACCTACTGAATTTGTTCTGGATCTTTATAGGTTTCCGTAGCCAAATGGCAAAAAAGGAAACCCTTATAAACTCGCCATGTCCGTCCGTATTTCATAGCTTTATAATTCTGGGAAGATTATACCACCACAGAGATATGTAATGAAAATTGAGAATTTTAAGCTTTTCCATACATTGAACCGAGTTCTTCTTGATAAGTTTAAATCAGTTCAATGTACGGACATGGCGATAAAGCCATTTGGCTACGGAACCCTAAAAAGGTCCAGTACAAATTCCGTAGGTACGCAACCTCGCTTTTTTACAAACATAGGTACATACATTTTTACATAGGCTCTTCATCTCGAATGGAACTGGAAGTTGTCTCAACGACTGTATTACTTGAATGCACTAGTATTTATTACTTGAATGAACTAGTATTTATGATATGAATGCACTACTATTTATTACTTAAATGCACTAGTTTTTATTACCCGAATGCACTAGTATTTATTACATAAATGCACTAGTATTTATTACTTGAATGCACTAGTATTTTATACTTGAATGCACTAGTATTTTATACTTGAATGCACTAGTATTTATCAGTTGTTGTATTTATAGCTACGTGCTTGACGCAATCCAAGTGAAGTTTTATAGAACACAAGTGCCTCAGCCAGCGAATGACAATAAAAAAGAAATTATATAATTAAGCCTATACTATTTGTGCCGATTAAGGCGAACAGCTGGGACCTTATTCCGGAAAGTTTTGAGCACTCCAGACTCAGGAATTTAAGAGAAATATGCAAGTAGGTCCCACCCCTCGAAACCCGTGAAAGTATTTATATAATAATATTTTATCATAATAATGAATTTCCGCAAAGTAACGCCTGATTCTATGAAGTATTTGCATCAGGGCTGTAGCTAGAGTTGAATCTAAGTTAGGGCAGCGGTGGTTTCATGCACGTGTACGGCGCAAGTAATTTTTCCATCTTTCATTATTTTACCTGCTCGTGAGCGTGAGTAATTAAGATAGAAGGTAATTGGGTGGGATCGCGGGAAAACAAGAGCAAAATAGTATTAATTTATAATAAGGGAAACCAATTTATATATAATATACCTTACTTTATGGTACTTTTAAGGTAGGGCATAAGTATTTCAAGGTAGGACATTGCCTTAGCTACGGCCCTGATTTGCATACATTATTACTTTTAAATTTGCAAGAATGCTGTAGGTAGTCGAGACTTTTTGCAACAAGCTCCCTGATCAACGCCTTATTCCGATGCTTTGAAAGCAGTTCTCTTCGCACCTCGGTCGGAGCATTTTGTTCGGATTCTTTCACTGTAATAAACATTTAGCTGGTTTGTGCCAATTGGACTAAGATTGGTTACGATCGCAAAATATACCAGCACCAGTAGCACTGGAGAAACGTACGAATGTACGCTATCTAGGTACATTAGCTAGCTACGAGGAAGTAGGAATAGGGGTGGGGCGGTGCTCAGAAAAGTGCGATTAAATATATGTATAGAATCTGTTTATACAGCGACAATTTCACAACCAACCAGTAGGTATATAAATCTAGTTCCAGTGTCTATGTGCCTTATAGTTAGTTAGGGTATGTAAAGTAGTTGAATAAATACGACATTTATTTCTCTAAGGTCTGCCTGATGGTAAGCAGTCACCGTTGCCGACCCCTCAAGAATCCAATAACTTCTTTCTTGAGGAACCCTATACTGCAGTCCTTAGAGAAAACCTTTGCAGGGAGCTCATTACACAACCAAAGCCTTCGTGGGAGGGATACGGCTTGTGAATTTGGGATCGTCGACAATACTCACACCCGTCGTTAAACCGAGCCAAAATATCCAAGCCAAAATGGTATCAGGGTTCTCCAGCCTAGAGATAGCAGCAGTACTCCATATGGGGCCGGACTTGCGACTTGTAAAT
The DNA here is from genome assembly GCA_946406115.1 of Apoda limacodes. NCBI lineage: Eukaryota > Metazoa > Arthropoda > Insecta > Lepidoptera > Limacodidae > Apoda > Apoda limacodes. The sequence continues at coordinate 21,372,554 of OX291559.1, forward strand.
CAACAATCTCTCTTTACAAAAGGTAAGTATTAGTTCCTATCTATCGATATTCCTAAACATTATTATTTATTTCAATGTAAATGATCTCTTCACCGTGTAGGTAGCAGTTATAAACGCCGACGACGCCTTACATTTACATACTGTTTAATTCTAAAACACGACGAACTCACCTGTTAATGATTTGCTAAACATTGAGCGCTAGAACAATACAGTAGGTATATGGTAATTTTATCGTTGGGTTGGTAGCAAACAATACCAAAATACCTTAGTACCAACACTAAGATATTTTAGTGACTACAATATTTTAAACGTATACAGCAGTGTCCTTTCTCACTTTGCTTGTTAAAATTACACAGGTCGTTGCTAGTTGGTTTTTGCTCAGGTTTTATATATTATATCACGATCACGATATACCATCACGACACTTATCACGAAGAGGTGGTCAGTGATGTTACGAACGTAACATCTACGTTTCATCCACAGTATTATATCCCACAAACGTGATAGGTGGTAAGCCTTACGCCTTATGAGACAACTTTACAACTAACAATATTGGTTACCCCCTACTGGGAATCGAACCCGGAACCGTTGGTACCTATAGCAGCCGCACGCTTTATCACTGCGCTACTGAGTCCCAAGCTCAGATCTTATACCCATTAAAACTGCATACCTAATAAAAAATATTCCTGAATCTTACATAGGGCTATTTGGTTCCAAATTAATCAAATCTAATAAATAACAGATATCGATGGTACCAGACCACAGATACAAGTGTTAGTACTTGTACCTTTCTTGTAAGTACATTCATTCCTTCATTCAAAACACCCAGACTCAAGACAAACATTAATGGTCATCACATAAAGGTTTCTCCTGTGCGGCTACCCAACCCACGCGCCTTTTCACGATAGCATAGGCGTATTTATGGTGCTTAAGGGGTTCAAACAACCCCGAAATGAAAATTCTGTAGAAGCTTCTATAGGCTGCGGTGACCGCTTACCTTCTTTTTTTTTTTTTTTTTATACTACTTAGGTGGTAAACAAGCACACGGCCTGTCTGATGGTAAGTGGTTTGAAAAAAAAAAGTAAGAATCAGTGAAATCTACTCTCACTCGGCACTGGAAATAATGCACATAGTAATAGTAATTTCTTGAAATAAATAACCATTCACACTTTGCTTTTTTTTTGTTATGACACTATATTTGTAAAGTAACATACAATAAAATCAATGCAATATTAATACATATGATTAAGACAAAACAAAATAATATAATTAAATTTATACAACTCGGCGTAGCTGCCCTTGAGAACATTTTTGACCGACTACGGCAAAATTAGAAGGGTAATGTTTAATACATGAGCACGTACCTAAATGATTGTTTATAAAGTAGAAATTTGTCTAATGCAATTATTTTTACACTTAATTCTAATATGTGTGTATATTTTTCGTTTATTTTTATCACACAAAGATTAAATTCATATTGACACTTATATAGCTAATCTTTGTTATCAGCACCGTAGTCGGGTATAAACTATGAAATTGCAATCTTACTATGCCACACGCAAGTGGCACTCAAAATCAAACTTAATCAAAATCCAAACAAACTCGAAAATGCATCGAAAAACCTCTGTATACCCTGCCAAATCCAGATAAAAACCCTTTACGAAGAAAACTCTTACGTCAGGTCATCTATCCGATTTACCCGCATTATGAAGATGATTTGGCGCATCAGCGAATGCGAACTTCAGCCTATATGCTTCGGCAACCAGAACACTTATATTAGAATCCGTCCAATTTTGGGTCGGAACATTTTGGAGTAATATCATCAAACCTTGGAAGTCCTTTTCTTGCATAAGCCGTTCCCGCCAATGAAGAAGAAACGCAGCGCATACATAGAGTTGGAATGTCGCAAACCCGTCCGATTCCGCAAGGTAAGTGTCCCAAAGTCGAATAGTACAGGATAAAGGTATCTCTCGAGTCAGTAGGTTATTCATCCACCTAAAAGAGAACTGTAAATAATCTACTCCATGGCTTTGCAGGTGTTCGTGTAGCGGCAAATCGATGCGACGTATTAATTCCTTTAATTGGTTAACCTGTAAAGAAATTTGTATCTTATTCAATTCGAAATAGAGTTCCGATTTCGATTGTGATAATTGAAAGGGTCGTTTTTCCCGCTGTTTACGGTATACGGTTGCTTTTCCTGTTTTGTACCATTAGTGTATTACGTGGTATTTTGCATGTGGTCAGATATTTCACAATAATATTTGATATAGCCGAGTGCCTAAATAGAAAATTAAAATGATAATTGCATATGACATAATATTTTCCTTCCACAAGGTTTACGTGTTTAGGTATATGTCCCTGCTGTAACCTAATATTATTACAAATATTTTTAACTAACTTCGAAAAAAGGAGGAGGATCTTAATTAGTTTGTATTTATTTAATGTGTGTGCATGCATAAAAATTGCGTACGATATTTTTGCAGATTGTTAACTGATTTTTACATATGTGGAAGGTTAACCTCTGAATTTTTTCCATTTTAATTTGGCAAGAACCATCAGTCCAAAGAATTGAAAACATTTCCTTACTTAATTTTGATTGGTTATCAAAATTAATCAATTCTATTACTTCTAGCTACTTCGACAATCTACTAAAATAGGAGTTTTGGCGCGCATCTTAAGGGGGAGGGGTGTTTTTTCTGTTTAATTTTTCTAAATTCATTTAGTGTGCTTCGATGTGTATATTTTAGCATTGTTTTACGAAAAAGTGTTAAGAATTGTGCAGCGAATGCTCATCAATAGTGAATTATGAAGAAATAAGCAGGACATGACGCGCAATTTCTGAAGGATGCACACCAAATCTTCCGCTCTAGCTTGGGACACGAAAACGAGGACGCGCGACGCTGCGATAAAACTTGAATATGGCGCTTCGCCAAACTTAAATACAAGCATAGGACAATATTTACACATGACTCGAGAAATGATATGCAATTATGCGAAATATGGTCTCTTCATCGAAGAAGGAAGGGAGAATCTACTAAAATATGTTTAGCAGTGAAAGTAGAAAAAACTGATTTTTGACCTTGTTGGCCACTAAAGTTCAAGAAATTTAGATCTGCTTCAGGGGGTTGTTCTTTATTATTTGGTGTATTTTTAAAATAAAATAATTAAAAGTAGTATATACAGTTGCTTAGTGGAACACAACTGAGGCGGTCTTATCACTATTTAGTGATTTCTTCCAGACAACCTTTGGGAAGAGGAAATCTATCTGCTACATCTTAGATAAGACACATAAGACAGATAAGACTACATAAGATTTTAGAGTAGGTGAAACTTGGAACAAGAAAGTAACATAAATATAAATAAAAACAAACAAGTGTGTTATTATAATAATTGATATGAATAAGACATAATACACGTTACTACATAATAAAGACAGTATGACCAAAATATTTGCATATACTTACATAATACATACTACATATACGTACACAAAATAAAATTAAACAAAATAACATGTCTTATTCGTAAAATAATAATTATTAATGTGACAAATAATTATTTCTACCCTCTGTTTTGAAGCAGTGTACGCTTTGGGCTTGTCTGATAGTGAGCATTCCATAGTTTTATAGATTTAACTGTAAAGGAATCCTATAAAACTGAGAGGAATGTAAAGGAATCTTTAAGAGTACATTTGTAGAAGATCTTAGATTTTGTAAAGAAGAGCCAAGAAACTCAAAGCAATGTTTTAGATAAGATGTTGATTAACGGAATAAAGAAGAGAATGAAAGTGTGTGTTCCGGCGTTGGCGAATGGAGAGCCACTTTAGAACGAAACTCTGACACATGATCATATAGGCGTAAACCAAATATGATCAGTATAGATAAATTTTGAAGTCGCTCAAGTTTGTTTAACTGCTCTTCAGTAAGATCGGGAAAGCATACTTCGCCGTAGTTGAGAACCGGGAGGAGTAATGACTGTGCAAAGGCAATTTTGGTAGGAATTGGCAGGAAGTTATGAAGTTTTTTCAAGGATTTTATAGAGTCGAAAAGTTTTCTACTTATTACCTTCAGCTGATGATGCCAGGATAACGTGCGATCGATGTAAATGCCTAGGTCTTTCACACAATCGCTGAAAGGAACACATAGTTGCCGGCTGCCTAAGCATGGATTTTTGTACAATTTAGATGTTAAATAAGGATCAAGCATTAAAATTTTTTCATCAGCTACAGTTTTCAATAAAAAAATAGGTTAAATAATGAAAAAGCACGATTTAAGTCATATTTACGATTTATTTTTGAACTAAGTACTTTTCTTTTCTTTTCATTATATATCCGTCGCAATAAAAACTTCTTCGATTTTTTTATCGCTAAGTTGTAAGCATTTCATTTTTTCTCATCGTTTCTAGTACTATGGGGCCAAAAGTTATTTATATGGAAAAAAAAACATTTTGGTAAAAACTTGATAACTTCGGTAAGAATACAAATAAAAGAACCAATTTAACACATTTGGAAACATAATAGTTCTACTTTAGTATCTTATTATCAAAAATGGACATAATTTTTTTTGACAATAACGAAATATTGAAAATGACCAAAATCGACATTTTTTAGGGTTCCGTACCCAAAAGCATAAAAAACGGGACCCGATTACTAAGACCCCGCTGTCCGTCCGTCTGTCACCAGGCTGTATCTCATGAACCGTGATAGATAGATAGTTGAACATTCCACAAAAGATGTATTTATGTTGCCGCTATAACAACAAATACTAAAAATCAAAAAAATATTTCAAGGGGCTTCCATACAACAAACGTAATTTTTTGCTCATTTTTGTGCAATATTGATAACTGAATTTATTAAATAATATTTAATTATATATTTACTTTAAAAATAAATAATGAAATTAAAATAAAATAAATATTTAAGGGGGACTCCTATACAACAAACCTGTTTTTTTTGCCGTTTTTATAGATAATGGTACGGAACACTTCGTGTGCGTCTCCGACTCGCACTTGGCCGATTTTTGACAATTAGATAACATTTATCGTAAAAATATTAGCTGACGATAACTTTTCTTGATAAATATAGTAAAAATGCAAAATAAGGCGTACTTTGGGAGCAACAAACACCTGCTGGCCTTTGTTATGAATACAATATAAGAAGCGATAGAGACTGCTAAATCGCGCCAACTGAGTGTCGCTGGCGAGGTGAGGTACCTCTAAGAATTGTGCACAACCCAACTTTTAGAATGGAAGAATCGAGAATTCGTAGATTCAACAAGACACATCCCAGAAAAGATGCGCCAGGAGGTTTGCTAGTTTGGGCTATTCAGTTTTATAAAGAGCCATTTGAATTGATAAATCCATTAAATAATAACTAATTAGTGAACCCTAAGCCACCCATGTGTAATTTTATAGCATGGTTTTGGATGTGTGTATATACATATTTGGATAGATGTTGTGTACTTGATGACTTGGTTCCTGCATGGCTGATTGTTAACAGGTGTCAATTGGGGAGTTTCTTGTCACTTCTTCTCCCCTTAGGCAAGTTTTCGAAGTGATGGTAGTTTAAATGATGTGCATTTGTTGCCAGGCTTTTGTGTGGAAGCTGGGCCACTTTCGGGTGTGCGATGTCTGTTTAAATGTGTTTGTGCATATATGTATAAGTGCGTGTTTGTGTGATGCACCTGCCGCTGCTGCGGTCAAACGAGGATTGCATCCGATAGGACCTATCTAAGTTAATTTACCTATAGTTGTATTTTAAATATTTTTTCGGGAGTTACTTTAAATCCGTCACAGAATAATTGAACACTTTTAACGTATCACGTAGTGCCCAATTATATGCAATCTGAAAAATTATAGGAAATATAAATATTACTTGAATTTTGTTTTTTTTTTTTTCAATCAAACTACATTGTAAGTGTTGTTTATTAAGTGGTTCAATACATAACATGTATTTATTAGTGGATTCACTTTAATATTATGTTTTGATATAATCTTATCAATCACCTAATTGATTGTACACAATCAACTTACGAAAGAACATTGCATTTTTAATATGATAACAATAAAAGGAGATCATTGCCAGTCGCCAAAAAAATCTATGACCAATTTAGATAATTAACACGGGCATTTTTATTATGGCAGTACGTCTGTACAAATACTTTTTTTTAGACCAAAAATATGGTTTCGGTAACCGAAGATGGTGTTCTCGAACAGCATTTGCAATTGAAGACCTATCAAACCAAATCCTACACGATGGGGTGCGCAAAAAAAAATAACCATTCATAATATATGTAACTTTTAATTAATCCCCAGCGCAAAAAGAAATGTGTTGTAAGTTTAAAAGCTATGTGTGTGTGTGTGTGTCTGTCAGCGGCACCGTAGCTCTTAAACGGGTGAACCGATTTGAATGCGGTTTTTATTTGTAAGCAGGTTGTCTAGCGGTGGTTTTATGATATGTTTTATCACAATCGGTCCAGCCGTTTCAAGGTCATCAGCTCTTTTGTTGGCTGCGGTAGCCATCTCAGACGCATGGTTGATATTTACTTTACTTTCAAACATGTGAGACCTAAAATTTGGAAAACTTATGTATGCTATATATCCTCTGGTACACTCTTAAAAAAATAATAGTAGATATATCGTGTTTGGATTTGTTTTCATCTGTATTTTGTATGTATGGAAAACTGCTCTTGATTTTTTTAAAATTAAATGACAAAATTGTACAGTGGTTAACATAAAACCCCTTCATCCATACAAAGATGGCGTATTTATAAGGCTGTGACATACGGATAGACAGACGTGATGAAACTATAAGGGTTTCGTACTTGACTACGGAACCCTATAAACATAAATAACACAGGTTATTAAACTAACCTTATATTGTATCCCAAGCTGTGCAAATATGTAATTATCCTGTATACTATCAAGGAATTTGGACAAACACCAGAAAGAATCAGCTTCTATAATATTCCTCTGTTCCTCAGTGAGTTTATCCAGGGGAAAGTTGTCCAACTCCTGGCCTGGAGCCGCCTCTTGCAGGAACACCATGAAAAATGGGGTCACCAGGTCGTTAATGCCTTGTACGTAACCAGATGCTGGATGGCGAATTGCCCAGATGTACAATATTCGTTCAAACATCACCTGTTAAGAAAGAGCTTTTTGAAAAACTAAAAATTTTACAGGGTTTTGGATTTTTATATGTGTGTAAGTATAACATCACGGTTTTTATTCACCGAAGGGGTAACTAGTGGCTGGATACACACCCACATTACAATGTGGAGGACAGCCTCTTTTTACCAAATACTTTAGTCCTGCGTGACAGGTGGTGAGCTCATCGCTGTAACCCTCCTTCTGTTGCAGTGTATCTGGACTAAGGAGACTTTATATATGTTCCATAAGTCATAAATACTAGCTTTGTCGCGATGAGCGGTTAAAAATTAAAGATGAGAGACAGAATAATGTATCCCCTTTGCCAATTCTAAACATTCTATAAGAAGAAAGTTAGGATTGGTCTTAGAAACATGCAGTAAAAAGATAATTGTAACAAATGCCCGTACTAGCATATTTTTAATTTGAGCAAATTGATGCATGGCGATACGCCGCGATTTCATCCTTTTTTGCTTAGCTCTAAATTTTTACTCTAAACTAAAACAACCTATGTCCTGCATCTTGAGTAACATAGTTACGAAAATTTTAAATTATTAGTTAAATGGATAAAAACACACAAACTCACACTCTCCATTTGTAACATTAGTATCTATGAATGTCTTCAGACTCTGTGACTCAAACAAATCGACGTGCTATAGGTCTGTTTCTTTAATGCAACTATTAAAAAATTTGGCAATCGCGTAGCGCTAACGGCAGGATATCAAATATTTTTTTCTAGTGGAAAGTTCAAGAGAGTACATGACCACTTTGTCAAGGTTTTTTACCTTACTGTTTGAGTAACAAGTAAACCCATATATAGTAAACTTTGCATGACCTAGCCAGCCCATTTAAAATTTTATTAATAATATAAACCTCCCACTCAATCTATTATTAAATTTTGATCTCAGCATCATGGTATCCTGTATCTGACCGCTGAAGCTGTGCCGCACTGGCAGGGTAGCGTTTAGAACCTACAAATTGCTACAACTTAAGTTGGTTTTTCACTTTAGAGTGTTTATCACACTTACTGAATGCCATAAGTAGCAATGAAAAATGCAAGTAGTTAGTTACTGTGTACTCTTCCCGCAACAATCTTCGATCATAATGTCTGACATGACAGTAGTTGTCTCTTTACAGCTATTTGCTGCACAGTTGCGTTGTTACTTTCTATAAGTGGTGAATTTTGGGAAACTACTACTTAAGCTGTGACAGAAAGTATAGTAGCTCTATGTCTGTGGTAGGTACTACAATATAGACAAGTCATATTGTCTAGAGTGCAATGTCTAACCTGAACTGTTATCTGTTGGAACAATGCCACAAGGGGGCTCATCCTCGGGATGTCGATATGTATCTGTCGGTAGGTATCGTCGTCTCGCTCTGCGTCGTAGTACTGTCGCACTAGGTGCTGGTAGTCTGCTCTTTTTCGCTCCAGTGTCTCTGCACGTCGCTCTGCATTGGCAGGCAGGTACCCAGACAGCAAGCGCCATGTCACCGATCGGACCTGGAGAAACATTGTTCCTTGATCATAGAGTTACATAGTTTATTTACTTCAGTGTTGCTTAGTTTATGTACCTTTTGATAACCTACTTAATTAGGCAGATTGTCTGAAAAATATAGCTTACTAGTGATAAGAATTACACAGCCTTTTGTTCAGTATAATTTATAATTTGCTTTGTACTTTAGTGTGCAATACAGTAAATTTCATTCACTCATTCATTTTTAGAGTAAAGTAAAGTTTGTTGATGTTTTTAAATATAGTAAGGCTATGATTTCCTGAGGGTCTATTCGCACATCAGTCACATCGCAGTACCCTCTTCGGTCTGTCAGTAAAAAAATATAGGTTCAAACAATTTGTACTTTGCAGTAACTGATGGACAGCTGCACAATGCATGTGAATAGTGACGTAAAAATTGTATGAAGATTTTTTTTCACTGACTGGCCTGAGACAATACTGCGACGTGACTGATATGTGCGGAGAGACCTTTTCTAGCTGGTTTTAAGAAATTTATTTATGATTTTAAGTAAATATTTGAAATATGTAATTAATCTAATTTGATGTCATGAAGATGGAACAAACATGTCATTGTTAATTTTAAATTTACATTCTTAAGCTCTCCTTGACCCTGTTGAAAGTAGTAATTGCCTGCCAATCCGAGGGGCGTGGATTCAATCTTTGCATAGGACAAACATTAAATGTAATCAGTCAAATCAAATTATATTTATTCAAATAGGTTTCTGAAGACACTTTTGAATCGTCAATACAATGTAAACAAAAAGGGCTGGCAAGTAGTTCTATTTTAAGTAATAATATAATACTTTGATAATCAGCTGACAAATATACAATATGTATAGAAACACTTAGTAGGTAATATAAATAAGTTAGCAAGCTCAAAAATCAAACACATGTCAATAATTATTTTTTGTTTTTATCTAGCATTTTGTGTGTATAGTGTTTGTATTGTCTTGAGACTAGGTGTTTTCTATGTATAATATGTGTGTGTGTGTGTTTCAGTATTTATATCCATTTTATGGTATCCATAGCATAAGATTTGCTTTGTTTGGTTTTAGTCTAGACAGTACTGTGTGTAATATCCAGGAATACTCATTTTATTTATTTATTAGGCAAATGGTATACATATAAACAAAATCATAAATACCAATTTATAGCTAGGTATATTTTAGTCACGTTCACCATTACGCATAGCTTATCAATTGTTTAACCACACAGCTGATAAAAACCATTCATGTCTAATTTGATGATGTGGTATTGTTTTGCATATACTCTATTTTGAACCTTTCCTCAGCATTTGTTCTGATGTAGATTGGTAATTGCTGAATGTAATTTAGTAAAGGAATAACTGAATACTAAAGTAATGGTGACTAGTGCTTTTTCTACATCAAGCATAAGAAGCTCTAATTAAGGATTACCCAAGAAAGTTAAGTAAATAAATATAACATATAACAAGACACTATAGATTATACTCAATGTAAATGTTGCGGAGCTAGTATCAATAGTTTAAGGGTGGTGGATGGACTGGGTAAACAATTTATTCAATGCTGTATATATGACAGTAATATATAGTTAATATTCTTGGAAATATCTTATAGCACCATCTGGTCCTAAGCAACATTAATATAAATGATTTTTCTTTTTTTTTTGAATATTTTCATAATTAACACAAAAGAACTCATGACCAACACAAATATTCATCACATAAATGTTTGTCCAGTGTTAAAATCGAATCCACACCCCTTGGTTAAGCAGGCAGGATCTCTCTAGCAAACTACCAAGGCAGACAAAGATTGGAGCATGAAACAAAACTGATGAGAAATGTAATTTCTTACTGGATTTAGTATTTTTTCAAGTGATATTCTTTAATTTTTGAGCCTTCTTAAAATCAATCAGTAAAACAGTATTAAAATATGATTCTAAATCATTAAGATATATGTGGCTATGATGATAGCACTATTGGTAAAATGTCAGTTTTACTATTACAAAACCAAGTGTAGAGTAGTCGCAGAAAATAGCTGTAAAAGTGAAATCAACCAATGCAATTAACAAGTAATATCTAGTCAAATGGCATAATTCCTTTGTTTACTGCTAATTAGTTACCCTGGTGAGTCATCTTTCTTCATTACAAAGTACTTACCTTAACAGGTATACCCGACCAACTGAGCTGCTTGAGCTCATTTAAATCAACTACAGGGCTGTCATACTGAAGTTGGAACTTCTCTAACTTCGACTCATTACTCTCTTCCTTAGAACTCAATGCTGATAATCTTACAGGCCGTGGGCGACCAGGGTAGTGGCGCACAAGGCCAGAACTCCCTCCAGAGCTACTTCCAAGTTTCCTTATCTCATTCCTACGCACACTAACAGCCTCTTCCTGTGGTTTTATAGTTTCAGTCTCAACTTTCACATCACTATTGTTTAGTTTCTTAGTACTATTTCTATGAGAATTTATCACATTTAAAGCAGCAGTTTGTGATATGGCCTTTGAAATTTTAGTTTCAGAAATGCCAGAGATAATGTCGTCGTCGCCAAGGTCCCAGGCGTCGTTTACAGACGCCTGGAATTGCTGATACGACGACCCAGACATAACCTCGTTCTGTAGACTCCTTTGACAAGGTCTTCCCGGAACCGCTCGCTGTGGGGTCCTCCAGAACGTATCAGGCAACAAACCGTTCTTGTCATATTCGGCTTGAAAGCTTTCCATAATAAGCTATTGTTTGTGACATTCTAGCTAAATAAAATTGTATAATAAATATGCGATAAAAGACGTTTGTTGATTCACGCACGTCACACACGTCAAATTTGACATACGGTGCAGTGTTGCTAGCTCATGCTTTTTATATTCCTATCCTTATTAAAAAAAAATCCGAAGTATGGCTATTTTGACTGGACTATGAAAACTATGATTGGACCTTGGCATGGTCTAGTGCTAGCAATCAAAGCTCCGTGGACACTTCATTGCCAAATTTGCGTTATTTGCGAGAAATTGCAAGCTACAAAATCACGCCCTAGGTAGGAAGTGCCATCTATCTTTCTTGATTCTGGATTATCAGCAAATTTTAATATTTTCCTATTTAATTTCCATCAGCCGATCTGTACCAAGAAAGTCTAAACAACTAAAATAATAAATAATTGAAGGTTGTCTATGGTAAATCCATTTTCCGAGCGAAAATTTGAAATAGGTACATATGTGTTTTATTATGAATTTATAAAGTTTAAAAGAATATTAGCCTGTCAAATATTTTGTATTTTTACTGTATTATATAATAAAAATTGACTTTCTAAATGTCGCGTTACCGTGCATACAGGTAATATATAACTATATTACATTTTGTTTAAACATCATTAGATTAAAAATAATAGTATACAAGAATTTTGATCAAAATTTTACGTTTCACTAAGTCTGTTTTCAGTAGTATTTGATTTATAACGGCTTAACAGTGGAGAAAGTGTTACTTGACATAAGTAACTAGGGTTCCTAAGCAACCTGTTCAATCGATAAAATTACGATCTATAAAATTCGCGATATAATTTTCAAATGATTGAAAATGGCAAGTCAACAGTCTGAAGCCGACTCACTGTCAATGTTTACACAAAAAACTGATTCAAAAAATTCCCCACGAGCACGTACATCTCGAAAGAATTCCGCAGTAAAACCAGATGTTCCAGCTGAAATAATTACTGTAAAAGACTTCTTTGATTTTATGAAGACTGCTTACCAAGTTTACGAGCACTTGGAAGGTGATGACGAAGAAGGCTCTAAAATTAACTGGGATGAGCTAACAAAACTAACTGTTATAAATCATGTTATTGAACAGCAAGAAAGAGATCTTCTTCATCAGACTGCTTTTATGGGACTCAAGCCTCTAATAAGCAAGAGCGAAACATCAATTGAAAAAAAGAAAAGTGAAATAGACCAACTTGGTAAACGTTTCAGCTGTAGTGAAATTGAAGGTAGGATAAGTAAAGTATCAGAAAAAAGAGTTGAAGTACACCATCAAATTTTATTCAAACATAATTTTATTATAGGTAAAAATTCAAGACGTCATTCTCTGCCTTCTGATGGAAAAATTGAAATGCTCGGTGTTTGGACTGAAGCTAATTTGAATTGCAAATTAAATGATGTGAGTATTTCTTTCCTACTTACAAATGTTTACTTAGTAGGTATAGATAGATGTGCTGAATTAAGTTTTTGGTTTTTAGGTAATAAATGAAGGAATTCTGGATTCCATTCTGCCTTACTTAGTGGGCTATAAGAAACCAACAAAAACTACAAGTGTGTATACTCCAGTCATAAAAAAAGTTTCATCGGGTACTGCCTCAGAAGTAAAGAAGCCAGCTAGTTTTGGAGGTATAAATCATTAAGTTATGAATTTATTGTGATTTTTTGGAGATTTTGGATAAAAGTTAGAGGTTGGACCCCCAAAATCATCAATTATATCAAAGTCAAAGTCAAAATGGTTTATTCAAATAAGGATTTTACAATCACAATCAATCAATCAATTTTTTGAACCCTCCCATCTTCCCGCTGGTTCACAATGTTGTTGATTTCTACTGAGAAGAATCCGGCAAGAAACTCAATGGTTACTCTTTTAAAAACACTATCAATAATACAAATAAACTAAAAATACAAATAATGTTTTAAATAAAAAAAATTTAGTCGTACAATTTTATGTTATTTCCATTTTAATTTGGTTTACCTATGCATCCTGTAATTGAGCATCATCAGTCCCAAGGATTTTTATCATTTACATAGTCTGAAATATTGTAGTATGCCTTTTTACAAAGTACCTGCTTGATAAAAGATTTAAATTTACTTATTGATAGATTTTGAATTTTATTGGGAACTTTGTTGTAAAAGTGTATACATTGCCCCATAAAAGAGTGACTTATTTTGTGTAGACGTGTATCATGCACCAACAGCTTATTTTTACTTCTAGTATTTACTTTGTGAACGTCACTTTTCTTGCTGAAACTATTGATATTTTTATGTACATATAAAAGATTTTCATATATGTACTGCAACACTAAAGTTAAAATTTTTACTTCCCTAAACCTATCCCTCAGAGATATCCTAGATCCTAATTTATAAATAGCACGAATTGCCCTTTTTTGTAACAAAATTATTGTATTTACATCAGCAGCGCTACCCCACAATAGGATACCATATGCCATTAAACTATGGAAATAGCTAAAATATACTATTTTTGCAGTGTCGACATCGGTCAATTGTCTTATTTTCTTGATTGCATACACAGCAGGGCTAAGTTTTTTGGCTAGGTTATGAATATGAGGACCCCATTGAAGTTTGGAGTCCAGCGTTATGCCAAGAAAGACTGTTGAATTAACAAGTTCTAATTGCTCGCCACAAATAAGACAATGTCATGGTTTTTTACATTATATGGGAGATCATTAATGTAAATAAGAAATAGAAAAGGACCTAAAATTGAGCCCTGAGGGACTCCCATAGTGACTACTGATCCCGGAGATCTTTCACCGTTGACATCTATTTTCTGTACTCTCCTACTCATATAAGATGTCAAAAGGTCGAGAGCCTCTAATACCATAGTGATGTACCTTCCTGATGAGATTTTCATCTTGAACACAGTCAAATGCCTTAGATAAATCACAAAACACTCCAAGGGCGTCATGCGAATCCTCCCAGGCGTTAAATATATTTTTTTAATAGTGCCACTCCTGCATCGGTTGTGGAACGGCCTTTCATAAAGCCAAACTGTTTACTACTAAGTAGCTCATTAATACAGAAATGGCTTAACATTTGACAAAGTATGATTTTTTCAAAAACTTTACTGAGTATAGGTAGTATTGAAATAGGCCGAATATTATTAGGATCTGTTGAACTACCTGATTTAAAAAGAGGTATAACTTTGCTAAGTTTCATCTCATCAGGAAACACACCACTATCAACACAACTATTAAAAATAATGGCTAAGGGTTGTGCTATAACATGAATAATTGAATTTATAGTTTTTACAGAAAGTCCCCAAAGGTCTGTGGAGTTTTTAATTTCTAATGTTTTAAATGTATTAATGATATCCGTAGGACTAATGTTTTTAAATACAAAGAGAATGTTACATTCAGGAAAACTAGTTTTTAATAATTTTTCTGCTAAGATTTGACTTGAGTTTAGATGTTCAGTTGTTTTGAATGGAATATTCCTAAAAAACTGTTCAAAGGCAACTGCTACCTCAGAATTTGTTTTAAAACTAGCATCATCTACAATCAACTCAAAGTCCTGACAAGAATTCCTAGCTTTACCAGTTTCATTATTTATTATGTTCCATGTAGTTTTTATTTTATTTGTTGAATTTTTTACTTAATGTCTGAGGTGAATTGCTTTTGCAACAAGACAGACCTTTTTAAAGGTTTTTGAGTATTTTTTTAAATATTCCCTAAATATTTGGCTATTATTATATGTTTTTTCTTTATATAATTCATACAGTTTACGCCTACTTTTATGAATACCTGAGGTAGCCCATTCACTAAAACTAAAGCGACTGGAAATAAGTTTTTTTTTTGCAGTAAATATTTTATTATACTCTGTAGTAATAGTGTCAAGAACAGTATTGTACATATGATTTGGTTCACCATTATAAAGCAAATCTGGAAGTTTATGCATTAAGTTAGATTTAAATGATTCAACCCATTTAGTTGTTATTGGTATAAATTTAATTTCCTTTTTAGTAATACTATTCTTTCTTTCTAAAACCACTAACTGTCCACAGTGATCTGACTCTAGATTGCTTATAATTGATTTTTGAATTGGTTTTATGTCAGTAAATATATTGTCGATGCAAGTGGCACTGGATACAGCAATTCTAGTTGGTTCACAAAACAAATTATTTAAATTAAAAGACTGAAATAAGGCAAGCAATCTGGTGCTTAATGAGCTATTTTCCAAAATGTTTATATTGAAGTCTCCACAAACAATGATTTGTTTATTGGAATTGCTGATTTTATTCAGCACTTCTTCCATAACTAATTCAAAATTATCATAAATTGCACAAGGCGGCTTGTATACACTCACAACAATGAGATGCTCAACTTCTATACAGGACAGCGGCAGTTCATCACTGAACTGATCAGGTATGGAGTCCATACTTGGCAAAAGAAGGCAAGTAAGATACCTTATGGCCTAAATAGGAAATTATATAAGAAGATGCTTAAAATAGACTACCACCAACATTACAGGATAGGTGTATGAGGGGTGATAAGTAAGAAGACAACATCTTACTATGATGCACTTTAGATCAGAAACCTATCTTGTGCACTTGTTCCTGAGTAATTGTGTCGTGGAAACTTGGAGCAGCACCAACATAGTTTAAGCTGATTTAGTTAACCTATTTAAAAATATACTAGATATATTGTTTGAAGACTTCAAGTGTATGGACCTTACTAGAGTGATATATGATGAACAATATTGTTATTATTAACAATATTGGACTTGGACAATTTCATCACTCATGATGGTCACAAGTTCAATAGCTCCAAAATATAGATACATTTTAGAATTCAGAGATAAAAAAATTTAAACCTTTAATATATTTTCAATGACCTATCCAACATCAAGCTACACAATAAAGTGCCTTAAAATATTTTTTTCATCCCTTTGTTCAATAAATGGGAGTTTATTGATTATACTTAGAAAAAAAATTCTATAATATTAATAAAAATTTTTAAGGCGTTTTACATAAGATGCCTCTCAGTGAAATTTCATTGCAATTAATACAAAGATTGCAAAATTGTGTGGTGGTATATACAAATGGACTTTCGCTTGGGTAATAATGGGCAGGGAATAAATTGATTATTTTTGACTTGGTTAGATCTAGAAAATTTATAGGCGGACAAACAAGGCAAAACTATTAAGATTCTTTTTTTCCTGAGGGTTCGTCGACGAGAAAGAGTCAAGGGACCGTTTGGGAAGACGTCGGTCGTCGGTGAACGCGGAGCAAGCTGAGCGAGCCAACCAGAGGCAAGAGTAAGTACCTACTTGTAGACAACCAAATCAAAAAAAAACATTTATAACGATTCAAAGAGAGTCCAAAGAGAGGCTACAGTTTGCCATGTAAAGCTTTTACCCTCTTGAGGTAAAAATTCTGACATTCACTTATCTATAGAGTTTGATAAGTTTCTTAATAGTATCTAGGTCATCAGGTACTAACTGCATTTTTGAATGAGTACCGCCACATTCAGTTTGAAAGGATAGGTATTGTTACCATTCTATATGGGCCCACTATTGGAGCCAACCTAAGAAATAATAAATATATATATATAAATTCTAGTTTTGTTCAATCCAAGGTCTAGAGAAGAACATGTGATTAATCTTTTTATTTCTCTAGTCACCACAGTTAAGAAAATACGACTTTTTCATATGAGTAACGTTGCAGTGGTGATGTGGAGATCCATGTATGTGATGAAGTAAAAGGTTTGAAGAAAGACTTCAGATGTCCTCAAAAGCTGCTGGTCTCAAAGATGGGTTACTTCGCGGACGTGACGGCCGGGCAGCGCTTAGAGGACATGGACATATCTGTACATTGTGATATACAGGTTGGGAATGTTACAATTTAAGGGTATTATGTAAACACATCTTATTAAATATAAAAGTGTAGGTGCAGAAAATCGCTCATGTACCTATGTATCCGATTTTGAGATCTAACACCACAAGTCTACATACTGTAGGAACAATATTATCTGTTGTGGCTTGTTGTTGCCTGTGGGGGTATGATGTCCATGACATGGTTGCGGTTCAAAAGCAAAAACAAAGAGCGCAATCGTCTAACTGGTCTCGACAAGCATGGTGCGGCCTGTCATGGCCTGTAGGACCCCAGCATAACATGTACGGATGTACTTGCATTCATATTTTTTTTGTTTGTGGTTGGTGGCTCAGTGACGCGGCAGTTGCGACTGACTGGCCTTTGTTGTGACTTTAAAAAGAGCTTGCCTCCCTGTGTGTGATCTACTGCTTGTATAATGGGCTGTGTTCTGAGGAATTGTTCGAAATGATGGCCATGGCTACTTTCTACCATTGCGCCGCTCGCTATCGGCATGGTATTTATTCTCACACTTTAGTACTTACATGGTAGGGCGAACGCTTAGGTTGTGGAATGAGCTGCCTGCCAAGATTTTCTCTAAGGACTACAGTATGGGGTTCTTCATGAAAGAAGTGATAAGTGGCAACGCCCGGGTAATTCCCCTCCTGTTGCAAGCGTCCATAATCTGCGGCAATTGCTTAATATTAGGCGGACTATTAGCTTGTTTGCCACCTTAGTGGTATAAAACAAAAAAAAACCCCGAGTTTGCCGTGGGTGATGCTTATGAAGGTAGAGGCAATTTCGTGCTATAAGGTGTGTTTACAATAATTGTGACGCTATTAGGTACTGTTCATGTTATTAATAGTGCCAACTGCCTTATATCCTATGGCAGATCTTTGACTGGCTGATGCGTTGGGTGAAGAGAGACTCCATCCTGGTGGCAGACTGGCCTCTTCTGGATCCTCACAATGTGATTCCTATACTGGTCTCGGCATCGTTTTTACAGGTACATAACCATGTTTAAAAACACCTAAGTTGAACTTTAGGATACGGACAGTGTAAATAAACCTGAAGGAGACCATTCACGTTTCATACTAGATAGGGTCCAAATCTCAAAGTGCCGATCAACAATAAAATTGTGTCACCCCTGTTTAAAACATCAACACAAGTAATTTTTATTATGGCAGCACATATGTATATACATCTACATCTATAAATACTTTTTGAAGATAGCAGATTTGGTTTTCCATTACTACATTTTCCTAAAAAATTAAAGTAAAGATTCTCGAAAAAAGTTGTATAATCTTCTTGAACAAATATTAGTTTGACGCCGAAACTCTGTATGCATTCCTTGATCTCGTAATGAAATTTGACTTATTTCTTGGTTAAATGTCTCAGAAAAAAGGTTTTTGAGCTGGCTTTTCATTTTGGGGCCCAAAATCAGTGATCTCCTTTGTCTTGTAGGGCAGGGCTATAATGAAAACTTATCAAAATCTTGAATAGATTATTTTTAATACCAGCAATCTGCATGTAACAGTCAGTGTCAATAGTACCTATCATGTACAGACAACGATTTGACGGACCCCTGAGGGTCCAGGAATTACAAGGGTAAGAAACACTGGAATAGACACATCTTGTTAATTTGTAGGAATGGTATTACTACGAATAAACTCATCCCTCGGAAACGCATTAACAAAGCCATGGGCGTCCCCTTTTTTGTGCGAATCACACTACTACACGGAATTCAGAATACGTTGATTACTTGACCCTTGCAAAGTGGCTGGTGAAGAGACGGTCCCCCACTGTGAATGTAGGTGTGTGTCAAGCGACTGGTTACCCCCTTAGGGGATTAAAATTGTGACGTTCTACATACAAAATAGAATCTATACTCTATACTAATATATAAAACTGAAGAGTTTGTTTGTTTGATCGCGCTAATCTCAGGAACTACTGGTCCGATTTGAAAAATTCTTTCAGTGTTGGATAGCCCATTTATCGAGGAAGGCTATAGGCTATATATCATCACGCTAACACCAATAGCAGCGGAGCACCAATGAAGAATGTTTTTAAATTGGGTTTTTTTTATCCTTTTGAGAGCTTCCGCTGCGTGCGTTGCGTAAACGGTTAAAGTTTCGCAAAATTCATGTATGACAGAATTGTTTCCCTTTAAAAGTTCTAAAAAATAATCCTCAACAGCATATGTCTATCTTTTAAGGTTGGCTCACTATAAACTTTTTTATGCTAACCAAATTTGTTCCTAAATAATGCATTATTTGCAAAGGTGTTTTTATAAACATGATATTAATCCTTAACCAAATAAATACGTTACTCATCACAAGTATTTAATTTAAAACAAAATTGCCCTTTACATCATTCGATTTCAATTAATATCTTAGGAGATATCGCAGTCTTAAAATAACGTCGCAGCAAAATAATTATCAAGTACTGCGCGCGCATTTATAATGTGCGATGCCGGCGGGCAGTCATAAGGGGGAAGGGCGGCACGTACTTTTTAAAAATATTTTTACCTTCTGTGTTTTTATATAATTGAGGAGTTGTCGTAAGAATCCTATGCCGATAACCAAATTTAAGGCGGGCGAAGCCGCTGGCAAAAGCTAGTATAGTATATGCCGTGTGCAGATGGAGCCACTTCTGCATGACTGCCTAATCTACTGCCACGCCCACTTAAGCGACGTCGTCAAAACAACCACCAACCTGGCGTGCCTCAGCGATGCGCTTCTCACAAGGTTATTAGATATATAAGTCAACTAATATATCATATCTGTACCAATAAATTATCATAGATCTGCTTTTATACACAAAGGTAAATATAGAATCACATAAATCCTAACTAATATGTATATTTATTTATAAATGTAAAAGACTGTCTGTTATTTTTAATTAACGACGCAATGGTGCTTCCAGTTACAGGTAAATTATGCTTTGCAAAACCGAAACATTTTGGCACAGGGGCAGTATGAAAGATGAAGGACATGGGATCCCTACTTTTTACCGATCGAGCTAGGGTAAAAAAAGTAACTCGCAATTAAATGCCATACTGTACCAATAAAAGAAATGTTTACGCTGAGTTACAACGTTGTCACAGATTGGCGGCGATGTACACAAACGCAGAGTTGGAAGCCATCAAAGATCGCAAAGACAAAATACAGTCGCGTCTTTACTGCAAGATGATATTATCTCTCGCGGAACCGGTACCTGAAACATTGCGGGGACACTACTCTACTTTGGCGACTCTCTTCAAGTGTAACAAGTAATGAAAACGAGATTTTTCCTATTATAGCATTTTTAGGGTTTTTATGCATTTTTTAGTGTAGGTAACGAGGTAAGTATACAGATCCCAGATCGTAGAAGGCCAATTATCCAAGATTCTCCCACAATACCCATAAAAACGAGCTAGTGAAGTCTATTTTGGTCCAGATTACTCCATATACGCTATATTAGCCCCTGTTTTACAACGATGGGATGTGTGCTCTCCACTTGGTACAGGTATACAGGACTGAAATGATAGTTGTATTACGACACTGCCCGACATTTTGATGTGGGTGTGATGACAGAAGTATAATAATATAATATATTTCTGGACGTTCAAACAGCGCCATCTGGACCTAACTAAGGAAAGCTTGTACTATGAATAGGGTACCAGACAACGGACTCAAATACTTTTTTTTATAAGTATATATACAAATGTTCATCACATTAATGTTTGTTCTGTGCGGGGATGAACCCATTGCCCCTCGGTTTAGCAGGCAGGTAATTACCCATTGAGCCATGCATGTTAAGCATTTTTAATTAACGGTCTAGTACTAAAAATATGTCTCTGATAAAACGAATCAGCAGACTAAACGGGCAGTGAATAGATCACATATCCAATAACACATTAGAGCAAACGTGATTTGAAGTAAGACTGTGTGTACTCTATGTCTATCTCCGACATTGAGCGCTTGGCGGCCGAAGACAGTACGGGCACTGAGTGCACATTACGTTCCAGGTGCAACAAGTTGCTGGGACGTCACATCGCCGAGCAAGTTCCGTGCCAACCGGCTAACATGCGTATCGACCGACGCGGAAATCTCATTTCTTCGCACACCAAGTAAGTTTTTCCTCATTTCGAAATGTAGATGACAATAAATTTTACTACGAGTATGTGATGTATGTACTTATATCTTCACGGTTTTTATACTTAGAAGAGGGTAACCAGTAGCTAGATACACATCCACATACTAATGTGAGGGACAGCCTCGTTTCACCAAGCACTTTAGTTTTGCGTGACAGGGGGGGGGGGGGCATCGCCGTAACACTGAATAGTAATAATAATAGTTTTCTCACTACAACGCTTTGTGTTTTAAAATTAAATAAAAAAGATGGCCGATTACTATGTTGACAGTGGATTCATTGCATCGGAAGTACACCTTTTCCATCTAATTCAGTCAGTGTAACTTTTGTCCAGGGACCCGTCGTGGAGCCTCAACGAGTACATATCGTGGTTATACGGGGAGCTGCGGTCATGGCGCAGGGTCTACTGGCGCCTATGGGCTGATTGCCACTTCCTGCGCTGCCAACTCTGTGATACATATTTCCCAGCTTACCAGGTGCGTGGTGACCAAACTATCTAAGAAAACTGAAAGTATAGCTATTATACTAGCTTTCTTGGAATATAGTCATCATCATATCATCTTACTTTGACCTTATGCTGTTCTTCTCCCGGTCCTCTAGAATAAAGTATTATATTCTATTTTAGTGTCTTACCTAAACGTAAATTAAATTGTAGCTTCTCATACGACACCTGTTGTGGCAAGCTGCCTTGATGTATGTGGTGACGACACTAGTAGAAACTGTAATTTGTAAGTTCTTACTTGATATTAGATCGATTGTTACTTGCAGCGATGCCACCTGTGGGAATCTACGACCTAGCTTTTCAGATATGTACTAGGTTAATGACAAACAAGCCACAAATAACAGAAGCTGCGTAGTGAGTGCAGCCGAACACACTGTAATGCAGGCACGGAAATGAATTCGAAATACTTGATTCAGGATTTGAAAGTTCAATATAATTGTTCGTGACTAGTTGGATTCATAAGAACCCGGTTGTAGCTTCTGAACACGCCTCCGAAGTGTTACATAAATTATGACTTTAGTAAAAACTTTCAAGTAGAGCGCCCCAGATGACGATCTCGCTATCCGGATAGCGAGATTAGTCTCAACGACGTCCCCCAATAGGGCCTCCCTCCCAACACGACGCCGACGTCCCCGGGTTCGTCGACGCCCGAGCGGATACACGAGGTATCAAAGAGTGCCGGGGCGCTTCTCGCCCCCTCTCAATCGCAACCGCACCCGCGTAACGGGGAACTCCTCTCCTGGCGGTGACTCACCTTCGGGTTCGAGACTCACGCCAGTCGTAGGGACGCCCCCGAGAGCGACAACCCAAGCCGAGGCTCCCCCCGCGGGTAGCCCTTGAGCGTTGGGCGCTATACGGGCTGAGGCTCCTTCAGGGACTCGCCCAAAAAAAGTCCGGTGAAGCAGTGTTGGCTGCAACAGCCAACTGCAATGTCAGTTCAGAAAAAAAACAGTACATAAAATCCTCTTTCTCATCAGATGGAGTGGTGTTCTCACCACGAGCAGCCGGCGCACATGTTCTCGGTGGAGGGACGCCCCCCACTCCCCGCCGGCCGGTACCCGTGCTGTGGGGAACGCGCCTACCGCTTCGAGACTCTCTCTCGGAACACTGTGAGTCTCTGTTTCTGTACAGACCCTACCAGATTCCACCCAAATCTGACAGGTAATAACTTAAAATTAATTTGAATGGCTAAATTCTATTGCAATCGACGTATACCTGTATCACAAAATAAATACGTACAGAAGATCCACTCTATGTACTCGATTATCTCGAAGTACCTATCTATCCCCGTTAGACTAGATGATGCGGCAATCGCGACTTACTGGTCTTTGTTGTTTGTATCTCTGATGCTAAAACTTTAACTAGGATAAGGATGGGGAAAACCTATTAAAAATTTCGTTATGTTATGTGTTTATATTGCAATAAAAATTATACACACAAAATCGTAGAGAGAGAGAGATACGGCCTCGGTTTTTCTAGTTACGCCTATGACTTTTACCCATCCACAACACATTTCAAGTTGAAACCCCTTTCACCCCTTATTTCATTCATGCTATGGATCTCGTTTCTAATTACAGAAATACGTTAATCCGTGCTGAGTATTGTATGCGTGCGAGTTGAGTGCGCTTAGTATGTAGTGACCTTTCTGTGTCTTCTTATTTCGTGCCTTAACGGAAACTCTCCAGGGTTGCCAGTTCCGCGAGCACGTGCCGGACGAGCGCCTTGCGTCGGACGCGGCAGTCATGGAGACGTACTGTCGCTTCCGGGACCTGATCGCCATGCGTCCGCCACACCTTGTCTTCCCCGAGCGGCTCACTAGGCTTGTGGCTAGAGGTACTTACCATAGCACGCAAATCCTCCTAGGAACTTCAATTCTAATGTACGTATTTCATAAATATGTAATGCTAGTTTTCACTTTAATGTCGTCCTGATCCTAAGTAATATATAAATGTAAAAGTCAGTCTGTTACTGCCTAGCGTCACAAAAGAGTTTTTGCCACAAAAATAGTTGCAAAAGATTTTTTTATTTATTTATTAATAAAGAAGGACATAGAATATTTTTTATTCCAATCGAGAGTTTCCATAGGGATAAATTTTCTGTGTATAATACTGCGGAGCACTATTACTCACGTGACGTGAACTAATGTTAAATGTGTCTAATGTTATTCAAACTATGTATTGACAATAGTAGAGAAACGGTCGGTGACACTATTAACTGCTGGCTCATCACGTTTTTATTACCAGAAATTGGTACGAAGCTGGTACGGTAAGTGAAACTATACACATAGTATGGAAAATAAAAGCGTGATAACAGTAACGACATAATGTTTTATTTCTAACAAATTAAAGATCCATACAAAGACATGCTTTATTTATTTTGTAGGATAAATACTTCTACGATATAAAAGTCAATTGAATAACTAGGTCTCATACCTGGAGCTAACTGAAATATCAATGGTCACAGAGTCAGCTGAAGACAGCACAGGTCGCTTGCAATGCAAGGAGGTATTCTGGTGGGAGGGAGTGCAACTAGTACCACCTCGTCCACCGCTCGGGCTGCTCGGGAAACTGTTCACCAGTGACAATAAGTTCAACCGTGAGATATAACAAAAACTAGTAGAATTAGTTGGAAGTTAATGCAATGGTGTGCAATAGATATGTTTGTATTATGACTATGCAAACGATTTCCACGTATCGAGAAAAACACACAGTTACGTAACCTTAAGGTATTAAATTTTTTTCAAAATTAAACACTTGTTATTTCTTGTTTATGCTCTTCTAAAAACTACTGCATACCATTGTGGAAATCCAAAAATTTAAAATTAATATTAATGTTTACCAGGTTGCTATAAAAGTAACATATTCTTATTTTAGTTTTAACGTGTAGATATTATACCAAGTTTTAATTTTGCATGAAAATGTTTCAAAAAATTGGCAAAAACATGTAGCAACCATGTAAATACATGACGCTTCATGCAAAAACATGATGAATCACAAAATTTAGAGATTCACGAATGTAAAATCATGCATTATTGCAATCGAAACCGACAGCACGATGTGGCTCTAAGGACAAAAATGTTGCAGCACTACTTTTTATTTATTTTTCATTTGTGCTGCAAAGTTATAAAAACCTTTAACACATATTAGTTCTTAAATTAAGCTCTGAAAATTATTCTGCGTTTCATAAAAAAATAATTGCCAGCATCATCAATGATCAATTAAATTGTAAATCATTACAATTTAATTGATCATTGAAATATGTATCATCTATCAATATATCAATTTATTTTAGTCAGTGGACATAAATCTTTTCCATGGCATGCCACTTCTCGTGGTCTGCTGCCTTCGACGTCCCGCTACAACCAGACACCCCTGTAAAGTAATTAGGCCTTTGAGCTGGAGGACGTCCCATGTACGCAGTTTCTACACTAGGACACGTCTGCTTCATGGGCTCCAGCTGTGAGTCCTTCCACTCAGTCCACTGCAACTTCAGTTTGCTGATTTATTCATTCTTATGTCGATTACTTTCATTCTCTTTTAGGTGTCCTCATTGCGGATTTGATCCCTCAGAAAAACTCCAAACATGGGTCGTTTCATCGTACGTTGAGCTGCTTTACACTTTTGCAGTAGGTACAAGCCCAGCTGTGTGATGACCTTTCGGCGGCTTAGATTATGTGTCATGGCTACCTCTCCAAAGTAGACCTTCGCCTTCAGTCTGCGTTATAAGTGATGAAAAGGTTGTAGACGAAGCTCACTAAACGATGCCTAACCTTGTTCGATCCTCGTATTGGCTACCTTCTTGCAGTTTTTCCAGCCAAGTTAGATAAGATTCAAATCCTAGACCATCTCGAGTTACCCAGCGACATACATACTGTCTTCGGCATGACGTGTTAATTGTCGTATCCATTTTCATACCGAGGCCCGCTGACTGTGAGGATACATTTAGGGAGTGCAACATGTAATTTAGTTCCTCCAGAAACTGCCATAATGAAGAAATCGTCGGCGAACCTAAAGTGTGTGATGTACTCTCGACTGGACTGGTCTTTTGATAGATCCTAATCACAACCAGTTTCGGGGATATGACATCCCCCGGTCAGCGCAGGTTGTTACTGAATGATAAGCGCATCAGCGTTGTAAAGACATCTTAGCACCTCGGTAACGTCAGTCAGTCCGTATAACATCTCTGCAGATTATCAAGAACAGCTCAGGTTTCGATGGAGTGCAAGGCTTTTTCGTAGTCCACAAACGACATATAAAGCGGCTGATTAAACTCCAGTATTTTCATGTAATCTGTTGAACAGTATGAACGTGGTCCATCGTACTAAAGCCTCTTTGAAACCCAGCATATATGTACACGTGGTTTGTCAGCGAGATCGGCCGGTAGCTACTTAAGTAAAGTTTTATCACCACGCTTCCGCACGACGCCTCCGTTGTGATGCCCTTATGACTACATTAAAGAGCTTTGCTTACTCTTTAAGCATTTTATATCCACAAACTTTCAGTACCTAGCTTTGTTGAATGTTGATAAATAATATCTTGTAAAAATTAACAGTAACTGAAAAATTATTCGTAATAAAAAGTAGACAGGATCAAACTAAATATAAAATGGTGCCACCTAAAACAGGATAAAACTTAAACTTTACTATATTACAATTTAGATCCGTAAATATTAGCGCCATCTTATATTTGATATTCCCACGAATCAGCGAATGCTCGACCTGGCTCGCCATCGCTCGGAACGGCTCGGCCATCTTCACAGTCACTCGCTAGCAGTTCAGCCGGCGGCGTCGCGACCAATACCCCCGAAATTGAAGTTAAATTTGTTAAACCAATAACTGTGGCCACGGTGAAACAGGTAAGCATCATGCTAAAAGGACCCGGGGGTAAGTTTTATGTTAGATTTAGTATTTAGTGAGGAATTTTTATAATAAAGACTATATTAGTTTATTATCAATGTTATTAACCGTTGTTTACTGAAGCACTTGTAGTATCCATCTATTTAGTGTATTTGTCTTACTTTCAAAGTATGAGTTCGCAATATTTGATTTTGCAAGTATTAGATACTTTATTTATAATTGGTTTAATTGAATGTTATAGCTAATTGCATGCGTTGTTCGGTAATTAGTATAATTTATCTTATATGTAGGAACAGTGACTACAATAACAGTCTGTTTGTGTGAGTGTGTGTTTTGTCTTGCATTTATAGATAGATATCTAATGTTTAAAAGTATAATATGATTTGTAAAAGATGTTGGAATTGGAATGAAGAATGAATTGATCCATGTTGCAAACATAAAATCACACTTTCATTCAAATTGGTCCAATCTGTTGATTGATTTGTATCTATTGAAGGGCAAAAACTTGAAACGTAAAATCAAAAATATCACCTACCAGTAAGATCGTATATTTTTGGCTTAGTTTAATCACCTATGATTGATTTAACAATCTTTTTTTAAGATATGTATTCTAGTTTACATGTTGGGCTAGTCCAATTTTTAAGGCACAACTATCAAGACTATAAGCGTATGCGACGCAGCACTAAGCAGAGCAGATTTTGTGACGTATGAACAACCAAAGAACTGTGTACGCTGCGACGCAGACGTGTGAAACGCAAACACACGTCTGCCCTGCTCTGCCTCCCGTTTCAATACTTAGTTTTATAATTTATCGACAATAATGGCGAAAACTATGATGGAATTTAGTACGAAACCCCATTTATATAATACAAGTCAGCCAGATTTAGATAATCACTTTGTCAAATAGTATTTTTGGCAGGGCAGGACACTTGACGCAGGAACGTCTGCGTCAAGTGTCCTGCCCTGTGCCTGCTGTGTGCTGCGTCGCCTGAGTCTCAGCATACGATTAGCCTTATTGTCCTGTCTTATAACCAGTGTATTTCGCTTCTTTTTTAATCCCAATTATGTATGGTGTGATCTAGTTATTTGTGTGTGGATTCTATACGTGCATATCTATTTTTCTAAATCTGAAAAAGTATTTACTATCTTACCTACATAAAATATATGTATTGCAAGAAATTTGAAATTATTCCTTTCTCTCTGCTTTTATTTTTCATATAGTTTATTATACTTTTAAATATGTTATTTTTGCTTGTATGTGTCGTCCATATTTATGACTATCGTAATTCGGTAAATACCCGTTCACAATAGACGGTTCGGGATTTTCTTTACATTAGCACAATTTGATTAGTTAAGCTTAGGCGTCCCAGCTAGGTGGGAATCATATTTATTTGAAGCATACTAATGTAAATTTCATATACTAAATGCGTAGTGTCCAGAAAATACCTTTAGGGTAGTACATGTTTAACAATAATAATAATATAATAATTTATTTAATTCAAGTTAAGACTCTTGTTCAAAATATTCTTATTTAGACAAAGGATACAATTGTTAAAAAAAATATGTGGTCCGTCCTATCCTGTACTGTATTTCACGTGTTTTTTACAACAGTGTCGGAAATACGAGCAGTCTATCCTACCAGCAATCATCGTCAGGACAGTAGGTTGGTTTACAACATGAAAGTACTTGTATTATTTCTAGTTCTGTGTTGAAAGTAGCTAGGTACACGAAAACAGTATTTAAATCATAGTGTTAAGTCTGCGTTTACTATGATTGCTGTCTCCACAATTCGCTTATTTGGAGAAATGTTTTTTAAAAGAAAATGACGGTACAAGTGAATGTAGTAATTGAATTTGTTTACACAAAGAAAGGTGCAGCAGGCGGCGACATTGCGGGGCTGGGGGATGAGGAGTCGAGCGAGTCTGAGAGCGAACAGAGCGGTGACGACGCACGGAGCGACGAAGACGCGCCGCGACGTGCCGGCCGCGCCGCCACCGCGCGTGCTCGACCCAGGGCGCTGTTAGTGTCTGAAAATTACTACCAACCATTTTTTACGTAGTTATCGAATAGATGGCGCCAGATATTGAAAGTATCTGTTCCAGAAATCGTTAACGTCATTTTAAATCAATTACTAGAAACATGTCAATTAACAAACAACTTTAATTACAATATCAGTAGAGTAAGGTTGCAAATTGTATTGAACGTTTTCTTTCTCGGTATTAAGTGTGATATAGAACTCAATTTTCTTCTTTTCAGAATTACTTTACCGAAAGGTTGTCTGGATGAAATAGCTTTATTAGCTATAAGATTATTGTATTTACTATTTTATATTTCAAAACTTATGTTTTTTACTGTGTACCTAATGATGATTATAATAATAATAATTATTAGAGTATTGTAAAATTATTGACAGATCGAACTAAGCAATTTTTTTGTTAAGGCGCGGAGCCCGGGTAGTGGGTCGACAGTGGATTGGCTCACTGTCGGCGCGCAGCAACCAAGACGGGCAACGTCGCTTCGAGGAGCGAGCGGGACGGCAGATGCGCGCCGCGCTCGCCCGCCGCGCCGCTATCACTGGAAACAAACCAAAAGCTCCATCAGGTAAGTACACCTACCCAATAAAACTAAACACGAACATCTACGCGTCAAAAAATTAAAGGTAACTTAATCCCAACAAGCTGCGAAGCCTAATATTTGGCTAGAAGACTGTACAGAAACTCCCTTTATGATGTATGCCGGACCGCGTTGCGTCTAGTGTGCGATCCCTAAGGCGGGCGGGCATACTCATACCAAAAAGGTCAAATGATTTTCAGCCAAAACTAATCTTAAAGTAATCGCGCAATAACCAAAGTTACCGACATACCTACCTCAAATAGTTAGCAAGTTTTAGGTGCAATGGGCAGGCCACATAAGCATAGACAGACTATCTGGTCGGACCTGCACAAAGTCAGTGAACGCAGGCGGCTCGAAACCGGCGGTTGTGGACACACAAGGGAGGCCTGCGTCCAGCAGACGATTTTTGGCTGAGACGAATTTATTTATTTTTACCGTAGACTAAAGAATTGAAGTAAATAACTTTAGAAACACAATCATTTAGTTACCTGTAGCATTATCCTGGGAACTAAGATGAAATATGCCTTGTGTCCTAAATTGTTTGTGTTGGTTAGGTGGTGTATACGCGCGACTGGAGGCGGAGTGGCGCGAGCGTCACGTGCGGCCGCGGGCGGCGCTGTCTGCAAGAGCGAGGCCCGTGCCCGGCAAACATCGTCCGCAATAAACTGTCGCTACAGAACATGCACTTTTATTTATTTACGTTTGAGCGAAAGTATAGTTAGCTCGTTCGCCCTAAAATTAGTTATAATGTCGCGTGGCTTTTTTGCAAGGTTACTCTGTAGATTCATTTTTGACCACCGGGTGAGAACAGTAATGCATCATAAATTGTGACGAAAGCATACAACTTGTCGTTGATTTCAGCTATTTATTAACTATATTAAAGTTGCTGGCAACTTTAATATAGTAAATATTACCATCAAAAATATTTCATGTGAATTTCTGAAGGGCGTGGTGTGACTTCAAAAACCTAACTCCACGTCACACCGGGTGTGACGAGAGTGCCGCTACTGATAAAATGAGCAAAAATTACTTTGTCACTCTAGTGTGAAGACGAGTCGGGCATGGAGAAATTAATTAAATTGTTAGTAGTACCACAACTAAAAAAACCCTCGTGTCACGTTAGTACCATTGGTGAAAAAATTACCCGTGATACTACTAGCGGATCTTTAAACCTAACGACTTTTATTAATATATGCTTGTTTTATTGGTTAAATTTGCAAAAAATGGGATTCCGACACATGGAAACTTTATACTACTTTCAATATGGCGAGAAAAAAATCTCTTCTTGGTCGTGCTTGGCGCTTTTCAATCGCGTGATAAAATTCTGTTATTCATTTCTCCTGTGTAACACTTAAAGTGAAAAATCCATTTTTTATGAGTAACTGATTTTTTGGGTTGTTTGAAATGAAAATCGACAGTTAAAGGTAAAACTTTCATGATGATATTCCTATCCAAACTATTTACACATTCAAAACCTTATTTTATTTTCAATAAAATCTTTTTTGTGAAAACTGTTTTGAAAGAATCGCAATAAGATGCAGAACTCTCGGGGTGCATATCAGAACTCTGAAAAAAACTTTCTTCCTCTCAGTCAAAACTAAGATACCTCCTTCGATGCAGATGTTTGCACAATGCAAATTTTACGGAACTATTTTCTGATTTTGTTGTTTTCGAATTCACGAGTGCCATTCGCGTGCAGAACTCTCGGGGTGCTGATCAGAACTGCCTCTAGATGCGATACTCCCACTTTTGTCACTACAAGCAGTTTTCGCAAATCGTGCAACGTTGTTTTTGCAAATATATCTGGTATTTTGGTTTCTCTGGTGTAAAGAACCGCAATAAGATGCAGAACTCTCGGGGTGCTGATCAGAACTCTGAAAAAAACTTTCTTCCTCTCAGTCAAAACTAAGAGTTATCACCTTGGAAGCATTCTGCAAATTTAACCGAACAATTTTACTGACTTTTGTTGTTTTCGAATTCACGAGTGCCATTCGCGTGCAGAACTCTCGGGGTGCTGATCAGAACTCTGACGGAACTGCCTCTAGATGATATACTCCAACTTTTATCACTTGGTGCAGTTTTCGCGAAGAGTGCAACGTTTTTTTGGAAATATATCTGGTATTTTGGTTTCTCTGGAGTAAAGAATCGCAATAAGATGCAGAGCTCTCGGGGTGCTGATCAGAACTCTGAAAAAAACTTTCTTCCTCTCAGTCAAAACTAAAATTTATCACCTTGGAAGCAGTTTTTTTTGCCTCTAGATGCGATACTCCAACTTTTATCACTACATGCAGTTTTCGCGAATAGTGCAACGTTTTTTTGGTTTTCTGACTGTTGTTGTTTTCGAATTCAAGAGTGCCATTCGCGTGCAGAACTCTTTTTTTGCGAATAGTGCTACGTTTTTTTGTAAATATACCTGGTATTTTGGTTTCTCTGAAGCTAAGAATCACAATAGACTGCAGAAATTTCGGGGTGCTATTTAAAACCCTGGCAGAGTTGCCCCTGAAGCGCTAATTCTACCCATTTAGCTAGATGCAGTTTTCGCAAAAAATGTAACGTTTTTGCAAATATTTTTTGTATCTTTGTTTTTCTGAATCAAAGGTACGTAATAAAATGTAAATGTCTCGGGGTGCTAATCAAAACTATGTCAAAACTGTCTCTAATGCGATACTTCAATTCTTATCACAGAGCAGTTTTCGCAAATAGCGTAACGTTTTTGTGCAAATAGTATATATTTTGGTTTTTTAGAAGTAAAGAATCGCATTGGAATGCAAAACTCTCGGGGTGCTGATCAGAACTTACGTTTTGTTACGATTATTTCAAGATACCTATAATTTAAGAAATTTATGTAACCGTGAAATTGGCAAATGGTGATTTTTAATAATATTATTTATTTCTCTCACTATTCGCTCACGTAACATACCTTTATTACTTATTGA
Source organism: Apoda limacodes (assembly GCA_946406115.1). NCBI lineage: Eukaryota > Metazoa > Arthropoda > Insecta > Lepidoptera > Limacodidae > Apoda > Apoda limacodes. The sequence goes on from OX291559.1 coordinate 21,404,802, forward strand.
TCAACATTTGTACCGAGTGTCTTTTTGTATTGATGTCGATTTTAACCAATTAGACCGGTCATATTAGCCCGTGTGTGGATTGGGTCGTTCAAAAATGTTATTTTCCGAAAAAAAATCATATCTTTTGTATTACTGCAGAACTATTCGTGAAATGCTTCAGGAACTATAGAACTATTGTAGGACGACCTAAAAAAAAATACAGAACTATGTTTTGCAGAAAAAAGGGTGCGGCATGAAGTTAGCCCCCCCAAGGGCAGAACTATCATTGCACCCCGTCGGGAACTCTAGAACTATTGTAAAAGGACCCAGAACTCACCCTAAGTTCGGGGGTGCTGCGAATTGGGGTGCTAACTTCACAAACATGTATTTGATACATAGGCAGACGGTCGTTTGTCTGCCCACCGTAGAACCCACTGGAGGCCTTCTAGGGGTTGATTCACATGGGGTGGATAAAGCCTTGACTATCACCGAATATCGATAGAGAAGCTCTTTGAAGCAAACTGAAAAGTAAATTACGTCTTCGCTTCATTGAAAGGACGGTGTTTCCCTTTTGGGGCATTTAGGGCTCTATCTAGCCTATAGCCACCGGATTAGGACTGCAATGCGGGCAGCCGCAGTGCGTACGCGAGCACTAATCGGCCATGAATTTCGACCCATTAAGACGCCTATTTTTTCAGTCACTAACTTATAATCTATAGGAATTAATTCCACACAATACCAAGCAGTATGAAGCAATTTATTACAGTGAATTGCTCTACTACCTCCAGCAATATCCATTGAAAAATGCCTAAAACTGCTTATTAAGAGACTAAAAAATAACACTGTTAATTGTGTCATAGATGTTTATTGACTTATTAGAACTTCATCCGATGCGGGAACTGACTGGAGCGCAGGCCGAACGCTGACCGCAGGTATCCTCGCACCAGCTTCTTGTCGGGCCGCGATAGGATCGCCTTGACCACGGCTTCGTCTACCGCCTTCTGGTCGGTCTTACGTTGCTCTGACGGCACGTATTTCTAAAAAAAAAAAAAACAATTTTATAATATTAATTCCTATATAAGTTATTTGTTGCCTGTGAGCTATTTCAATATTCTTCCAATTTAGTATTTGAGGGATTCAGTTATTTTTTTAAATTAGGGTTAGTGTGTGTTAGCATATAGTATTTCATACTATACTAACCTCTTTTTTTGTGGCAAATATATCTTCACCCTGTTTGCGTTTGACGCTACGTTTTGCGCTCTTCTTGTTCTTCTTGAAGTAGGTATCGTCCAAGTGTGCGGGCAGCTGGAAGTTGCCCAGGTCTATCTTCGTTGATGTGCCGATCACGTATCTTTGTGGAATGCGGCGCAACGGACACGAGTTGAACTGGAAATGTAGTAATAAACAAAAAAACAAATAAGTAAGCAGCAAGAAGGCAAGTGTATGCTTAGGTTGTGAAATGAGCCTACATAGGGACTACAGTATTAGGTTCTTTAAGAGTGATTAGACTTTTAAAAGGTAAATGTTGCAAGGGTCCATAGGCTGAGGTGACTGATCAGGCAGGCTTGTTTGCTACCTTGGTAGTAAAAAAAAAGACAAGAAAACATTGTTTAGATTTAACAAAAGATTATAAAAAACTATTACTCGGCTGATTCTTGCAGATAAACTACAATACTAGTACAGTGTCAGAAATACCATGATTGTGGATAGAGATGCATCTAAGCATTCATTGCTGGGTCAATTTGCTTATAAGGTGGGGATCATAGTTCAGTGCCTAGAACTAGTTTTAAGAGGTCTTTTTCAATGCTTATTAAGCTCAACTTCACTGTTGTTGCCTAGTCAACTTTAGTTAGATGCTTCTATATAAAATAAGCAATATCTACCTTTTTATCCTTTTGTGGTATTTGGTATACATAGGCAAAATTGTCGTGGCCTTACATAATGGCAACCATATCCTACTAATATTAAATGTGAAAGTTTGTTTGGATGGATCTTCACCCACTGGACGGATTGGGATGAAACTTGGCATACATATAGGTTAGGTCCTGGAATAGCATATAGGCTACTTTTTATCCCGAAATTCCCGCGGAAATAACTATAACCGAGCTTAAACGAAGTATAGCTTGATATAGCAAACTTCGTTAGTGTGATTAAGGAGTAAATCGCAGTCGCCGACAACCGAATTTAGGGCGGGCGGAGCCGCTGGCAAAGTCTAGTATTTAATTTCTATTTCAAACTGCTACAAGAGCTGCTTTAGATACTCATTCTATACTTAAAATAACTTACTGTATTTCTTGCCAGACTGAGGCTTTTTAGTAGGATAAATAGATTTCCCGGATATAAATATCTCTTTCTCACTTCTACAAACATAACCAAATATCATTTAATCACTTTTAATTGTGAAGTCTTTAGAAACATGGTACTAGTAATGGTAAAGTTAAACAGCAAATATTACATTTTATAAATATACATAAGCACACTAACCGAGAAGGGTCCTGTGACAAGCAGCAGTCCACTGGGCAGTACTCCAACGAGCACTACGCGCTTCCCGGCGTGTCGACCCGCTAATAGGATGCACACGGTACCCACAGTCAGGTTGGGACGGGTTCTGCGCACATGCTTGCTGAACGTCTTATGGTGAGGACGGGTACGGATTCTATGGACATCAAACTACATCAGCACTCTTAAAATATGTATTACCATTAATGATTATGGAAGGATGTCAGGCGTACCTTCTGTTATAAACTTTATGTAATATGTTGAATCCTTACGTGTTGTTAAAAACTGGCAATACCCCCTGTATTTATCTTGTCCTTGGTTTTTCTCATTTTACTACTTGTTACTTTAAAGTTGATTATTCACAAGTTATGGGATATAATTAAAGCCACTGGTTCTCATGAGGGGGAATAAAACCATGAAGACATACATACAATTATATATGTAAATGAGCTTGTGTAAGACAAATCCAAAGTGGACTGGCAATCATGGAGTTCCAACATCATGGCTTATGCTATGGAGCTTGTAACAACTCAAACCTTTCAACCTGCTAGTCCTAAATAATGACCATTGTAGCATTGTAGAGGACATTTTAACTAGTAAGTATAAAGGAATTGTAAATATTCACTTGATTTACTGTGTTATATAACTACTTTTAATCATAAATTAAAAAAATTGATAATATATACTTGTCGTGGGTAGGATAGAAAGATTTTCTACGTCTCAGTTGCACAGTACGAGTTCCTCCATTTTTCTCGCCACCAATCTGCTTCACTACCACTGTTGGTTTCTTGGGCTTTTCAGCTTTAGGGTTTTTTTTACCCACAAACTTGTACTTGGCCTGGAATTTAAGTAGAGAAAGAAACATTAGAAAGTAGAACTATAAAAAAACAAACAAGGTGCAAGACATATACATTTTCACTCAGGGTTCTGTGGTATCAGTTATTGTAGGTATCTCTATATATTTGTGTTTAAACATTTGGCAAAGCTCTATTAATGTTAATACTTTTCCAGATTTTTAGAACACAATCTCACATTTCTTATTAAAATTTTAAAAGAAATGAATAATTAATATCATACTTTAAAAAAATAAAATTGAATACTAGGTAATATTTATAAAGCGCAGCAACTAAAGCTATCAACACAAGTTTAAATAAAAAAAAATCACAAATATTTAACAAAAACCTGCCAGGCATGTGTAGGTCTGACTCTTATAAGAGTATAGTCACATAAGATTTGTACATGGGCAATGTTAATATGGTTTTTTTTGCTTGCATATATTTATATTATGTAAATATTTTAATATATTAAATACTTAATTCTTTTGATTAAATTATAAGGTCTCTTATATACCATATAAAATGTTTGTGTCCTACTTACGCTCCTTGCAACACTAGCCAATTTTGTATAAACATTATATTCCTAATGTAGGCAGCTTAAGACACTTTTTAGGTTTTTTTAACACTTCACTTCAATGAAAAAAAAATCTATACAGTATAAAATGATAGTTGGTACATTCTACAGTAGGTGATTTGTCTTCAATGGAAAATAAAATTGAAACAAATTTTTCAGTTACTTTTATGATTTCTTTTTAATTATTTTACATGTTCAAGTATATAAATGTGTATTTACGTAGCACATGTTATTTATGTAACCAAACTTCAAAGCATAAAAAAAAATTTAATTGATATAGAAGCATCTCTGATCTCTGATTTTTGCATTTCATTTGTGTGTAAGGGGATGCTTCTTTATCATTCAAGACATTTTTAAGCAAAAATAGCTTTTGCCCAATAAGTAAATATTTATTATTTATGCCTTAGGTACATTGTTTGGAGCATTTCTTGGGCAATTATTTTATGTTTAAGTTACAACCATTTTTACACATACACATGACCAATTGTTAAGCCAAGTAGCTATTAAAAAAGTAAAGAATTAGCTAGAGATATACAGATAGCGAAAATATACAAGGTTATCAATTAGTTCCATTTGGGGTACTTCTTTAATTTATTCTTGCAAGCACTATACTCTTAAAAACATCTTAATATCAACTCAATTTAATGAGTCACTATTTGTCATGTACATTAGTTACTTTGTTACTGTGTCCAAAATGTTACTGTATAATTTCAGCAACCACACCAACATCACACCTGATTCACAGGTTTCAAGTTTCCAAATAAGTTTTAGGATTAAGGGTTTGTTCGTTTTATTATAAAAACATTGATAGCCAGTTTTGCCACAGACCCTTTGAGTCTCTTTAAAACTAAAGGTTCACACTATGATAATAACAATGAATGTGTATAGGCAGTTAGACAGATTTACACAATAACCTTCAGTCATGGGTCCATACATTTTTCAGTGGCTAAAATGACAAAAATAATTGTAAACAACCTGCTTGACAGTGTGTTATAGATGATACTAAAATTTCAATATTTTGGTCTTCAATGCTAAACAAACAGATAAATAAATGGATAAATAAACGAAAATAAAAAAAAAAATTATACCAGAATGAACACTCTACGCAATGAAGTGGAACTACATAAAAGAAATTATTCAGTGGGTAGTATTCATCGGAAGTTTTATAATTTATGAGATTTAATGAGAATACTTAAGTGATAAGTCTGAAATGCTTACCTTTTTGTGGAACATTTTAGTTTTGGAAAAGCGGACAACTCCATTACCCAAGTCATAATTCCTGGGTTTTCCTACTTTGGTCTTTTTGACTCCACCAACTGGAGCCGCGGTGGGCTTTGACACCGCCTTCGGTTGAGGAGGAGCCATAAGTATACTAAACAAAAGAAAACCAACCTTAAAATATAATGTCAAGACTTGCTATTGAGGTTAAGTTTCATAAAACTCTCGGAACCAAATAACTATTAGTTGATTGACTACGCGTAAAGGTCTTCAAAAGTAAAAGATATAATTTAACTAAGCTAACAAATAAATCTCATATATCAAACCTACTTAAACTAAGGTTAACTTAAACCATAAGAGAAGACCGTTCAGTGCAAACACAATCGAAATATATTCGAATATCACACAAACAGAGAGTATAACGATCGTAAATTACAAATAATAATAAAATGGAAAATAATTCAGTGTAATTCAAATGGATTAAACTTTTCGTTACATATTTACAACTCACTTTCAAAACTCAGATCAAGAAAAGAAATATACTCACAGTGTTGCCGTCCCTCAAACCAGGTGGTCTGGAACGTCAAAGGCAAAATAGGTAGATTTTCCTACCAATGTCGGTATAATTGTAGCCAAAATCGATATATGAAAAAAACCAACATTCAAACAAATAAGAGAGTCTTTCTGTCAATATTCCTAATTAAAAAATATACAACAGTTTACATCACAGGTGCAATATATAGTTTGCACCTTTTCGACTTGCAGCCAGCCTGAAAACATCTTACCATTATTTTCTACGCATTTCTACTCAGTCGTTTGTCTGCCAATATTTAAAAATTATTTAATTATTTACAGGTTTGAAAAAAGGAGGAGTTTTTATTTTTATTTCACATTGTCTATATTTGTTATTATTTATCAATTTGTAAGTAGGGTATAAAATTTTGTATCATAAAGTGTTTAAAAGGTTCTGTACCCTAAGGGTGCAAACGGAACCCCATTAGTAAGTTTAGTTTCGCTTTAAAGCGAAATAAGTAGGAGGCTGAAATTTTCACAGAATATGTGTTATAATGGCGGATTATCAAAACAATAATAAAAATTAAAAATTCAACGGAGGTTAATACATATCCCAACTATCACAACAGGTTACATATGACTTATATATTAGCACCGAGTATTACCCAAGGTGATAATTACAGCCATTCTTAAGTGGTATATAGGTGCAGACAACCCATATGCCACCCTAATAGCACAAAAAGGAGAAAAATTGCAGCCTAAATTATACTCTGTAGTAGAAATTAAAACCGTGGGTGTAAGTTGTGCGTAGCGAATGAGTAATTTAATTGAAAAACGATTTCGTTCATTCATCAGGCGATAAAGAAGTGCTAAAAAAATGTTCGAGTGCAAAATCTAATTATGAATTATTTAAAATAAAAGACTCGTGTGTAATTAGGTAAGTCCTATCGTGTTTCTATTTATTATTAGGTAACTTTAATGTTTTAGCATTAAGTTAGCATATAAGTCGTTGCGAGTTGTTTTTAAATGTGAATTATATATGATATTTCTTTATAGATTTTCACGCGCATTCCATTAGATTAAGTTTATTAGAATAATAAATTAAAAAGTAAATATGATTATAACCTCACTTTTTTACTGGTTTTCAAAACAAGTGATTTTGGTTATTTAAATTTTATTTTATTGTTAAATTACATCAGTTACAAGTACCTACCATAGTTGTAGTTAGGTGTCAATAACATAATGTCGTGTCCAAACCTTCACAATTTTAAAGACTCCATTTTAAAGACATGGTTTGCATCTTACAGTTCTAATCCTCACTTATTTACGCCTCATGTAGCACCAAGAGGTTTAAAAATCACCTATATACATACTGTGAATGCAATTGAGTGAATTATATAGCCAAAAGTAATTGTTTGCCCTTTTTTAGATCTTTCAGACCTTTAAATATTATTGTATTCTGCCTCTATTGATGGTTGGTCAGTATTTTCTTGATCGATATTGGTATCACTCATGTCCAAGATATTTTGTAAAGCACATTTAACTTGTCGATGATAATTTTCCAGTTTTCTTTATTTCCATTTTCTTTATAGAATAATAAAAGTATATGCATATGGTAAAAAAAAAAACCGACTGCGATTAATTCCTTATTTTTTTATTAATATTGTGAGAAAATAAGTAACTATGTATACATTTTTAGAACTAAAAGATCCTTAGTAGTTCAAAATAAGTCATAATAGCTTATTTTGGTTCTTAAAGTTGGCCTTTTGAAACTTATTTATGCGTTAGGACTACTTATCAGTGCACAGTAGAACTAAGATTACAGCAACTATAGGTTCTAAAAGAGCCGGAACATAACCCAGTTTAGCACTACAGGTGGCAGGACAATCCTTTACACCACGTATTTTTGCGGCAAACAAGCTTACGGTCCGCCTGATGGTAAGCGGTCACCATAGCCTATGTATTTGAAACTTTAAGTGCCATATTGGGATTTAATCTAACTTATTTCTAAAAGTTGCATATCAGTGATTTTAAAACCTTATTTGCTACCACTGGTGCTACATTAGTGGCAAATATAGCTTATTTACAGTTAATGGTAGCAATTTCGACTGTATGCCACCACAAGACATGTAGGGGAAGCTAAATACATACATATGCAACTGCGAGTGAATTTAAGTACTCATTTGCATCTTCGTGACCACCTTACAACTATAAGATTTTTCTGACACGATATACTACCTATTTAGAACTAAAAGCCGTAAGATAAGCTGTAAAAATCAGTAATGTGCTATTTGGGATATATGTACAAGAAACAGTTTTTGCTGGTTCTGCTCTATTGTAAAATCAGTAATACATTCTTTAAACTTGCCGTAATTTTAGAGTCAGCTCTTTAAAGTATAACAAAATATAATAAAAACCTGCCAAGTTTTGTTTGAAAATTCGTTTCTAGCATCTTCAATAGTTTCTACAGAAGCTATAAATGATTCGGTTGCTCTAGTGTTACCATTTGTAATTGTCTCAGAAGAGTCAAATAATTCTTGCACTCTTTTATAAATTTCTATTTGTTTTGCTTCCAATAACTGTAGTTCCTCCATGACTAAGTACTAGGTATTATATAAAATGAGTAAGCTGTAAATTAGCTTGAAGTCCTGATTGTATTTTACAAAGAAATAGCTTTGTATGTGATGACGTAATGGCGCTTTTACTGCGCCTTTATTTAGCAGTATGAAATTTGCATTAACTTAGCAAAATGACGGCTCGAAGGACCATATGTAGTTTAGTGGACTGTAAGGTGGAGTGAAAGCGAAAAGAGAAGATGACCACACTGACCTTTGTTCCTTTCTTGATGTTTAGGTATCCTTGGTCTGGGATCTGTCGCAGTGATAGTCCATTGGAAGAACACTGCACTTACTTCTCAAATCTGAGCCTGGCTCGCTTATTAGTGCACCATTTAAAAAAATATTATAAGTTTGCAGCGGTTAGTAGGTATATGTTTGTTATTTGTTAAAAATGTTACATTAAACGTAATTTAGAACGATTTATAACGATTTACCTTACGACAATATTTAGTTTCATACGTTAAGTTAAATACAATAATTTTAGTGGTGGTCGTTGTTAATATTTTGTGCTAATATTTGGGGTTTTTAGATTTATTTTGTTCGTTTAGTTAGTTATTTTTTCACAAGTAATCATTTTTTTTTGTTACGTTTAGGAAAGATGTTTGTGTTGTGTGTACCTACTAATAGGTTTAGGCCAGAGCATTATGTATGTGTAAATTGCTAAATCAAGCGTATTTTAAAGTGATTTTGAATTTGAATAATTATTATTTTATACGATTTCTTTGCCAATTTTACTAACCAGTTTTAATATTTTAATGATTCTTGATAACAAAAACTAAAGTTAGGATAGGTAGGATACAAAAAGTTAAATTATCTACTTGGATGATCTACTTACTAAATATTAACTGATTTGAATAATTGTTTCTTTTTATGGAATGGGCCTTTCCTCGATAGTAGACCTTCAGAATTTCGTAAGATCTTATTATTAAGACTTGTGCTAAGTACATATTAAACAAAGTCAGAGGCGTTTTGGGCGGCTTGAAAACTCTGACATTCGAGTGGCCACCAGGTCTACAACGTTTACCATATTACTATGGCTATGGACTATCCCCCCTGCAGAGGGGCGTGTATAACGGCTGGATTAGATTATCTTTTAATAAGTGTTTAGGAGGTAGTTCAAGTATTACTAAAAACTAAAATAAAATTTTAACAAAAAAGTTACACCAACTAAGAGCAGGTATTCACTAAGGTGACTAATGGGCTAACTTTATACTATTTGATGTATTGCTAAAGTTATTTGAATTTTTTTCGTTTTTTTTTCATTCTTAAGTTTTTTTAGTTTATTTTATAATAACAGGTTAATTACAATTATATACATTTAATTGACATTAAGAAATATTAATTTTGTTCTTGTTAATCGGGTACGTCTTGTCGCGTTAGTTTTTGATACGAATAATAAGTTAAAAAAACAATATGAACTTTGTATTACTATATATATATATATATATATATACTTAAAATTAAAAATGGATTAAAACATTGCCTGGCTAGATGAGCCTTTAAAGATAGTATAAATAAAAAAAAATTACAAAGAAATATTTAAGTACTAATAATAATAGTCTTTTAAGTTCGCACTAGGAACTGTTTGATCAGTACAAGAGACTCGAAGTAAACTCCGATAAAAATAACTCTTAAGAAAACGAACTCTTCATTAAGAAAACTCTCTCGAAAAGAAACTCCAAAAAATAAACTTTAAATATAACTCAGAAAATAAAATTCAAACTCCAACAATAACAAAATTCTAACAATGAATCCTACGACATATCGACAAAGCAGGCATCAGTCCCGTTGTAAAGCAAGGTCCCCAGGGAATGCTTCAGCAACAAGTACTATGTGGCTGTCGTCACTTACTGAAGATGGTGTGGCTACGTCCAGCAGCTTGATGAAGAATGTAGGGTGTAGGGGCGGTGCCAAGGCCCGCGTCGTATTCTTAACTTCTGATTTACCAGCGCCTTTCGCTGCTGCACGCGACTCAATGCGTTACCATATATGGTAATGAAATTTGATGTTAACAAGCTTCGGAAGTGTTGGGACTCGAATTCGAAGATATCTTATACAATGCCTATCAATTTTGTGCGCGCAAGGAATTTTGCTATGTGTGATTACTTAATATTCGTATTGAAAATCAAATATTTATTCAGAATTAAAAGCATCTAGTAGATTGCGTATAACATAATTTGCAAAGGCTTGTAAGATACCTTTCGGCCTAAATAGGAAATCATATAAGAAGAGGCTTGAAATCCATTGAGCATAAAACTTACAGCAAGTTTTGGTAAGTTTATATATCGCACATTTGCAAGTTTCAGACTTGACATAGCTGGAACCTGACAGTAACTTTCATCTTGTCGTTACTTTGTACCTCATTGAAACTTAGTAATTGATGGAACTGCAATGCTACGTATGAAATTTCATAAATTATTTGCAGCAATATAACTTACAAACTTATTGGGCTGTTACTACTTATCATTGTTGTAATGTAGTTAATATAAAGTTGGTAGCGCAATGTCGAAGCAATGTTTATTTTAAAACATCATTGTACGAATTTACTGTCACTTTGTTTTCGCAATATAATTATTTTAACTTCTCTACAACGTTACTAATTTTCTTATTTTGTTAAATAATTGCAATGATAGTGTATATTCGACTTAATGGGTAACAGCAACCTTATCTTCTTTTTATAAAGGTTATGCACAATACTTTCGTGATTTTACATTTTTTTTTAAAGTATTCGAAATGTTAGAAAACTGAATCACAGCATACGCCAAGGATTTTAACAGCAAGGCGCCGTAGCTATTTTGGCTGCCGCACAGGACCCTTTTTTTCTTTCTTTACTTACATTACTCTTTTTTATTCTCGTACTCGCACTTGATACCTTTTTTCTTACATTAAAACCTTGTCCTTACAATAACGTACACAACAAAAAAAATATTCAATTTGATGCACTCATTCATTTTCACACATTTCGATGAAGCACGAACGAAGTACTACTTCGACCAACATCGGTTTTGTTCGGCTTTCGGTTTAAGTAACAAGTATTAAATTTATTTCATAATATTAGATATAAGATTCGTGGCTTCTTTGTAGAGCGGCCGGCTGCTGCACACGGGGTCGAAGGTTCGAATCCCGGTGTAGTTCACTCACGATCACGGCATTGTCTCCTATATTCCTATTTGTTTAATGTAAAGTGTGTAGTGTTATGTGTACTAGTTACTGATATGTGTAAAATAAATTGTTAATTAACACATTGTAACAAGGAAAATTATAACACTTGTAGTCATGCTGTAACAAGCCGCCAGAAATATAAACTCTGATAGTAAAATTTTTGCAATCATTAATTTAAAATTACAGTAAAGTTTCATTTTGTACGTTTATGTAACATTCGCACTGTAACTTTCTGTTACTTTACATATTTAAAGTTGTATCCATGTACTAAAACTTTACTTAGTAACTTTCGTAAACGTTATAATTATCATATTAATGCAGCATTACATTCTAAAGTTATGATAAATTTCTGTGATCAGGACTGAGCAATTTACGGGGGACACTTCTGGCGTGGCCGTTAGGGCTTCGTGTTGGGGTTGCTGGAAACTTCCTGAAATGTTGCAACGTTGTAATTTTTAAATTTTTTCTTGTGCACTTGTTCCTAAGTAATTGTGTTGTGGAAACTTGGAGCTGCGCCAACATACCTAGTCGGTCCTTAGTTATTATAGGTCGTAAAATAAAATAAAACGCGGTGCTAAATAAAATATTTCTTTTATTTGAAATGTAAGTATTTTAAAATAAAATACAATAAAATTTATTCAAAATGCCCATCGCCATTTCACTTAGCCTTGAGTCTTCGCGGCCAGTCATCGATCGCAGCACGCACCATATTCATATTAATTTCTGCCATTGCTTTCCTCAATGATGACAGACTTTCTCCGGAACGTCCTGAAAGCAACGATACAAAACAGAAGTTAGCGATATGAATTGGGATCCAGGTTACAATAATATGAAGTACGAAAAATAACGAAAATACCGGGCGGCTTTTGTTTTATTAATTTTAAAAGTTCGACTACCGATGCAAAGATAGATTTACATTTTTTTTTCGTTAAAACACCCATTCCACCTTAACAACCGAGAACGGTACATGATATGGTAAATAACAAATAATTTAATAAAATTTAATCTATATATTTAATACAAAAAGTGAAAATATATGTACAAAATAACTGGGACACCTTGATGATAGCTAATTGAATAGCAATCAAACATAGCTAATGGCGCGCACCACTTAGCGCTTCAAGATGTGCAGAACGGCTATTGCTGTCTTCTTTCATCACTAGTAGTTACAAATACTGTTTAAAGGTCAAATGTTCAACTTTATTCAATCTATCCATGTTTTTACTTTATCTTTGGTATAAAAGTGGTATTATTTGAAATCTCTAAACTAAAGCAATATCTTCCATGGCAACACTCGTTAAACGTCAAAGTCGATTATTGACATTTGACAGAAAAAAAGCAGTATTAAAAATGGCTTCGTTGCGGAGCCCGTCTTCGCCATCTGATGGTTATAAAAGGTTCAGTGATGATTTTGCAAACTCCAGCATCAACAATTACGGCTCAAACGTTTCAAGTAAACAAGAATCTGTGATTTATTTGCACAGTAGCTGCATTATGTATAGCGCTTTTGTTAACAATATATTTTTATGTCTTATTATGTTTTTAATTAATTTTCTCCTTTATTCTAATCATTACTACTAAAAGTTTTTCCTAGACCCTACCATCGTTAACCTTTTTTTAACTTACACCTAACTAAATGATGACGTAAAGCATGAGTCATTAAATACAACCTAACCTTATTGTATATTATAAACAAGTACCCAACAGTATTGAATAAGCTTTGATGACCCAATTTTGTCCTAGATAGATGCTTGTGTAGTTAACTGTCGTAATTGCCTACTGCTTTCTGCCATAGAGTTGCACTAAATGTTTTTATGCTATTTAAAAAAAGGTAATAAATGAAACATCTTGCATAGTTGTACTACTACCCTTGCTATAGATCTTTAGACCGAATGAATTCAAGCACATTGTAACCAGTTTGAACTGAATTATACTTATTAACACTAGAGAAAGGTGATATGATGATTTAATTCCGTTAAACCTAAGAATTATTTAAAAGTTACTTTCATTGGTAAGGTGTATTAAATACTACTACAGAATTAATGCGTCTTTTATAAAAAATAAATCTGGAAAATCAGACTAGTTTTAGAAGGAAAGAAACATTGCCATATTTTGCATTAAAATGGTAAGCTTGGGTAAACTATGTACCACAAAATCCTAGTACATCTATCTTACAAACACACAAAATCTGGATAGAATTAAGAAATAAAATATAAATATACATACATACATATAATTTTTGTTTATGATTCCCTGAAGATGTAGAGTCTTAAAAGAAAATTAATTATATATGCCATATCTATGGGTATATCACCAATATAAATAAATATTTTCACAAGAAGATTTAGTCAAAAGATTAACCTTAATTATCAATTAGTAACTTATAAGTGACTAGGAGTTGTATGTGACATTTGTAACAAGCATATTTCCAGAGCAAAGATGTTGGGATTTTCATCAACCAGACTTGTGCCTCAATAGCTCAATCAGTAGAGCATTAACACGGAATGTAAGAAGTTGCAGGTAAAAGTCCTGGCTGGAGGTTAATCTCTTGACTGCATCTTTGCTATGAAGATATTAATTTATATTTACTACAGAAACCCTTTTTGCATCTGCTCGGTATCAGGATAAAAAAAAGCATATGTCCTTTTAAGTATCCTTGAAATGTGATGTGAAGGACAAACAATGAAATTTACTTATCCATTTATAATTAGTATGGATAACTAATCAGTCTGAAATATGTCAGATTTTTAGCTTGCAAACTTTGGAGATAAGGGGATGGAATGTACATATCAGGACTAAAAGTTTTTCAAGCATAGTAGACTCCAAAGTTTCACTATGGGTGTGGTCCCTCTTTTCCATTTTAGTATGAAACCTTGAAAATTCCAAGAACCACTGCTTATTTATTATGATAATTTTTATGCCACTGCTATTACTTATAATTTAGATTCATGCCAGATACAGTCTTGAGGTAACAATATTCCCAAATTCTACATGACATTTATAAATGTGTAATAATAATAATAGTGACATGTTAAACAAATCTTTTGTTTTCTTATAAATAATAGAAGTATCAGCCATCTTATCAGCAAACATCTATGTATTGTGCTCATATTCATCATCTATCTTATCAGTTATCACAGGTACTGACACAGCCTCACTAGGTAGTAGTTGTCAACCTTTTGTAAAAAATTTAAAAACAAGTGCAATATGTTTATAAAGACAGTGTTCTAGATTTTGGTGTAAATCATGCTATTACCCGGGTTGTTTTCAAGGTGGTTCATCAACCTCACTGTAGGAGAATGTGTAAATAGACTAAGACCTAAGTTAATATTTTTTGTAAAGCCACAGTTATATTTAAAAAAGACCTACTCTTTATCCCTCCTCATAGTATTTAAGTAACTGTAGAATTTTAATAACAGCACTTGTCTCACAGGATTTTATTTAAATATTCAATATCTAAATATATTTTAAGTCTTAAAACCACCGTTTGAAATTTGAACCAAGAATGTGTTAAATTAAAACCTCATAAAGTTAAATTCATGATATCTGAATTTCAATGTTCTGTAAGTAATTAGGCTTTCAATCAATTTTAAGACCTTAATCTTGCAAATTATGTAAATTAATAGGTTTTTAACAGACTTCAAAAAAAGAACGAGTTTCTCAGTCTGTATGTTTTTTAAAATATGGCGAATACAAACCGAATGTTTGCAATACAGTGTTACAGCCTAATCTATACCAGGCTCTGAATAATATTGGGGAATAGTTCTATTTCCGATTGATTTCTCTGAAGTCATTCACTAGAAAAATATGATTTTCAGAAATAATTGATTATTCCAATTACTTTTATAGTGAAATTAGTGTAAGTGAAATGTCTAAAATAGTCAATTCTTCGGACAGATTGTATTACTACTTTAAAGACCAGTGGTACAGATTAAAGTCATGTGAGTTATGGTTTTTTAATGTGTAATCTATTAACTTCGACCATTTATCCCCAGTCCCAGGCAGGGACTGTAGTACAGAATACAGGTATATACTGGTTGTTCTATTATCATTGGAGTTGGAGAAGAAAATCGCGCCGCGGGGCATTTCGACAGCCAGTGACTTACTAAAGGTTAATGCAGACTTAACACCCCAGGGCATCACCTGTTCAGCAAGTCTTGTTTAGCCGTCCACCAGTTGTCTACCCGTGGTCCAAACGCCGGAGATAAGTGGTAGTTGGTAGACATCTGGTGTTGATAACTGTGCATTGCAATCCATACAAAGAATGCACCGGACAAGTTCAGACCGTGCTGCTGGTCGGGTTATATTATTTTGTGAAATGATATTGTAGACTCCCTCACGTATTCTAGGCACAACATAAAACGTTCTAAAAAGAGTTTATGACTGGTTTAACAATTTCTATGAAGCACATTTTTGAAATATGCTTTGTATGAATGAGAATATACTGGTCTCGGAGAACTGGCTTAAGCCCTCTTTATCTTCTACCTCTTCCTGGCTTTTTGTTAATTCGCAACGATCGTTTAGATAGGGCCGATGGTGGTGTAGCCATTTATCTCAAAAGTAATATTCCTTACAAAGTTGTCTCTCAGTCGCCAGGTTCCTACAGTGCCTCTGATGAATATCTGTATATTGAAGTAAATCTCGGTATAAAATTTCTTCTGGGAGCGATATAATGTCCTCCAAACATTGATTATTTTATTAACTTTAGCATGTTCTGGAGTCTCTTAGATCCGCATACACACACTACGTAGTAATGGGTGACTTTAACACCTGCCTTTTCCGTAACAATTCCAGATGTCAGAAACTGCTTTCAATTGTTGAGTCAGTCATCTTTTATATCTTGCCATTATGGCCAACCCATCACTCCACAACGAATGATACGTTACTTGACTTAATATTTTTTGTTTCTGACAATAAGCTTACCGCCTCACATGGTAAATTTTTGGCTGCGGGATTTTCTCTGCATGACCTTATCTACGCTTCTTATATAATATAGTACCCGAGCCCAAACCGAAAACCATACTTTTAAGAAACCTTACTAGCATCAATGTAGATAGGCTTAAGAGGATAAAATTCGGTATTTTCATTCGGTCTTTTAGGGCTCCTAGTCCCTCCTAGCTAGTCATGGTCGCGGGATACCGCTGCTGCCACTGCTAATAGTAAAGGGGGCTTACTTTTGACAGCAATCCCGAAACCGATTGTAGGTAAATTGCAGCTAAATCTTTTTAAAGAGCAATGCTAAATGCTATCATACTTATTAGTATGCCATCTAAATCGTCAAACGTGTATGAAAGCATTGATGCGAGTAAATAACGACCGTGTTGCTCTATAGTGCCTATACCCCTTTGGGAAATAGACATTATGTGATTGCACAAATTCACTGCGTTGGTGTTCATCAACCCTTAGCTGTCAATAAACCGTGAGTCGTTTCAACATCCCATTACTGGATTTACATTTCTTTTCATTCACGTCAAGAAAGTAGGTAATTTATAAATTGACCACTGTTATTCTGATCGGCACGTGAACGCAGCGTCTGAAAACAAGCGCAGACGTGAGGCACCTACCTATTTCAAATAACAATTACTTCTAAATCTTTAGCCATGTGGGCAGCTCCGCTCCGATTGCATAATTTTTCCGCACAAGCCACGAACGAAAAAACTAAACAACGCATTTGGTAAATCCGCCAAAGAAAGCTCGTTTTAGCAAGGTCACTGCGATGCTTTGTTGTTGAAATTGGTGGAAATAAGTGATGGCGACGATCCGCTGTGCTCATTACCAAATAGGTACATTTTAAATTTAATCGTGTTCTTTACCACTTAACTATCATTATAACCGACTTCAGATTATATAATTATTTTTTATTAGGGTTCCGTACCTAAAGGGTACAAACGGGACCCTATTATTAAGACTTCGCTGTCCGTCTTTCATCAGCCTGTATTTCATGAACCGTGATAATTAGACAGTTGAAATAACAACAAATACTATAAAAATGAATAAAATAAATATTTAAGGGGATCTCATACAACAAACATAATTTTTTTGCTGGATATTGGTAACGGCAACAGCTAAACGCTTGAAATATTCACAGAATATTGAGTTATATATTTACTTTAAAAAATAAATAATTAAAGTAAAATAAAACAAATATATAAGGGGGGCTCCCATACAACACACGTAATTTTTTTTGCCGGTTTTAGGGTTCCGTAGCCAAATAGCAGAAAACCGAACCCTTATAGATTCGTCAGGTCTTTCTGTCCGTCCGTCCGTATGTCACAGCCACTTTTTTCCGAAACTAATAGAACTATACTGTTGAAACTTGATAAGTAGATGTATTCTGTGAACCGCATTAAGATTTTCACACAAAAATAGAAAAAAAAAACAATAAATTTTGGGGGTTCCCCATACTTAGAACTAAAACTTAAAATATTTTTTTCATCAAACCCATACGTGTGGGGTATCTATGGATAGGTCTTCAAAAATAATATTGAGTAGTTTGCGCGAGAGACACTTCCAAAGTGGTAAAATGTGTGTCACCCCCCTGTAACTTCTAAAATAAGAGAATGATAAAACTAAAAAACCATTATCATGCAACTTCCACCGAAAATTGGTTTGAACGAGATCTAGTAAGTAGTTTTTTTTTTAATACGTCATAAATCGTAAACCGCAATTTACCTTTCAATAAATCAACTCAAATATTAAAATAAGAAAAAAAAACATATTTTTTTGTTTGTGTTTGTGCGTGAGTCCAACTCGCACTTGGCCGGTTTTTATAGATAATGGTACGGAACTCTTCGTGTACTTGGCTGATTTTTTGTTTTTTTATCTATAATTGAGAGGTTGCCGTTGAAATCCTACACCGATAACCTAATTTAGGGCGGGTGGAAATGCGGGCAAAAGCTAGTATGTACATACGTATGGAAAGTAAAAGTCCCATATAACAAAATGTGCTAGAAATGCCACTTGTTTAAATGACGTATATAGCTATATACCTAACAGGTATACAAGTAGATAGGTACTTTCGCAAATCATAAAGCTGCCCAAAGTAGTTCACAAGGCTAAAAGGCAGTTAATCAAGGCCGGCATTTATACTTGAACTGTCTAGTCTGGTTCATCAATTTTATTATTGTTATGGAGTTCAGGGCGGTTAGATACTCTACCTATTTACAACCAGCCTTGTTAGATGAAATTTGAAAAAAGCAGTAGAAAGTTGGAAATTTTAGCAATAGATTAGGGAAATTAGAATTAGTTTTGTAGAAAAGCAGTTTAATAAATTGATTATGGTACGTGAATAAAAAAATGTCCAAGTGCTTTATAGTCATAGACACATAATGTTAGGGTTCCGTAGAATGAGAATTATAAACATTATTGGGTGGAAGTATAACAAGATTTGTTCACCATATTTTTTGGATCCAGTATGCAGTAATTCTTATTTTAAAGAACTCTAACAATGCATGTTTGACACGCACTTGGTCTGTTCTTTTTCTATATTTTATAGCAAACATTTTTGGCGGTTCATCTGTATAACTTCATTAGAATCGATGCAAAGGTGGCAGGAACTATGAAGCTGTGACATACGGACGGAGGAACATGACGAAACTATAATGGTTCCGTTTTTGCCATTTTGCTAAGGAACCTCAAAAAAGGAGTGATTATTATTTGCGGTATAGTACCTACTTATATGACTAAAAATTAATTAAGTATGTGGTACATACCTATTTACTATCCGTGTAGTTTAGGTACCGTTTAAACACAATAAATGAATTGTTTCCTATTAAACTCCTTATAAGCTAGTTATTGTTTCGACGAGTAAGGGTGGCCTGTCCATTGTCACTTTAGCTTGTTTGCAACTTGTTTGTTCTTAGGCGAATTTCATTTATCGCACAGAAATCTAGCATAGGCTCCTCTCTCCATAGCTCGCTAAGTCACTATGACGGTGCACCAACTAAGTAACTAACCACTTTCAAAAATGGTACATTGTATGTAAATTTCTATCAGCTATTTTTAAAGTTAACCAGCTAGTGGTTTGCCAAACTTTGACGGGCCGGCTTAGTTTAAAAATAGCTGACTATGCAAATTTTCATAGGATCTCCCATTTATGACGGTTGATTAACGTCAAAGTTAGTTGGTGCAATTCAGCCTAAGCCTAAATAAAATGCTACTTTTTTGTACCGTAAGTAATCAGTTAATCACCATCAGTGACTTATTGCACAATCTCTACTTTGTTGTCTGAGGGGTTACCCTACCATATCACCATATGTATACTTCTAGGTAGGTATCTTAAAATATTAGTAGACTGGGACCCCATTTTGTTTTTGTGGCTAAATATGGTAAAGGTGTCATGACGTGGCTTTATATATAGTTTCTAGAAGCTCCACAAGTTTACTTTGCGCCGCTGAATCGGTAGCCGACTGGTACATTTATGTAAACTGGAACGCTCACAAAATATTTATTCAATCTGATAACTATCTTTCAGTAGCGTCAGTAAATAAATTGGTCTTTTTTTATTTAATGTTTTTATTCTTTTTTATAACTGTCAGGTTAAAATAACGTGTAATTAGGCTATAAATGTGTGTATCTTCGGGAACCACTTGATTAATCGGGGGTATAATTGTAAATATTGTCTATAGTCTGTGCTGCTAATATTATTTTCTATCCCAGCACCCAAAATGCAACGCGTTCCACCGTTTCGTCGAAGGAAAATAGTGCCTTCCTCCTATCCTGCCTATCCTGTAACTTCCGCTTCTGCTATCCTAATAACTTAATTAATGTTACCCAATTGCTCTTTGCAGACGTTAAAAAATAGGAACACGCAGTGTCACCCCAAAAAAAACTATTCCTGTGGGAACTCTAGATCGGAACAAAGTGACCTATTTTCTCCGTTCATCCAGATGTCTCTGTCCCAAAAATCAGGTCACAGTCCCGCAGAAAAACTTTTTTTGGTAGAACTATACATGTATTTGTGTGATAATAATGAGGTCAATCGGTTGCTGCGTTGTGACAAACAGACTTCTGCATTTAGGTATAGACTCCCTCGTAGCCTAGTTGGTAGTGTGGCCGACTGCTGTGCAGAGGGTGTGGGTTCGATTCCCGCACAGGACAAACATTTATTTAATAAACATTCGTGTTTGTCTTGAGTGGGTGTAATTATGTATGATATGTATGTATTTACAAAAAAAAGTAATATATGTATTTGTATCCGTTGTCTGGTAACCATAACACAAGCTTTGCTTACTTTGGGGCCAGACGGCGCTGTGTGCAATGTCCAAATATATTTATTTATTATTTATTATGCATTTAGGTATAGGTATACCTAATAGTTAGGATAAAGTTTAGAATAAAGTCTATTACAGGTATTATAGTTTGTGAAAAGTTATCAATTTTAGTTAACAAATGAACTTATATCGGTGGTCAATAACCAGACTTATGGGTTTAAATAAATGAAATGGAATCGACAGACCAACGATGAGGTACGATATATAGAAAACCGCAAAGTTGGTATAAAACAGTTTTATACTCGGAGGTCGAATCCGAATAAAAGACATCCGGAAGAGTAACTGACATAACTCGCAGAATAGGCTAGCTAAGTGGCAGAGGGCTAGTCATGACTGTCACTGGACTGATGGTCGATGGAGCAGATATGTCCTAGAGTGGACGACGTAACTAATAGGCCGAGCGTGGGATGTCCTCCAGCTCAATGAAGCGATAACCTAAAAGGGTGGTCGGTGCTGCACAAGGAAGACAAAGAACGACGCATAGACACGAATAATATATAAGTACTGAAAACCACGAGAAGTGTCGTGCCTGGAGGAGACTTGTTTCCATAACAGTGGACCAAAATCTGATATGGTAATGATATGACATAAAATTGAATCATGTGCTTTATTACTTATTTTTATTAATATGCTGTCCGTACTCTGTCTCGCTATCACATTTACACATGTTCAGAGTCGCTTCAGTTTTTGTGTGTCACGAATACTCGATTTCCCGTGGGTAATTAATTATACCGTAACATTATACTTATACAATGAGGTTTGATAAAATACTATATGCTGTGAAAGACATGGTGCCGGAAACTGTTTATTCTACTTTTCTACGTAAGTTTTTTTTCTGAAAATTGTAACAAATTTGTGTGAATTGTAAATGTTTACTGCGCGCATTTCTGACGAAACGTGTTTCCTTATTTCTGTGATAACACTCAATGGTCAAACCTATAGATTGATATTAACTTTAGAGGTCTGCCCTCATAGAATATCCCACCCTTTTTAAATAAAGAAAGTGCAAGTTAAACCCGCGCACCAAGGGTTCCGTACTTAGCAGGATTCATAAAAGTTTAATTAATTACACTGTGATTTTATAAGTTTGTACTTGCTAATGTTAAAAAATTTACCGTGCTATGAAGGGCGTCTCAATACCTACTTGAATAACAAATAATTTTTGATGAGTCAACAATGGAATGCGAGTTTGAGGTTGTATGACTGCCATACATTAAGAAAAGAAAGAGAGAGAAACAAAGTTTGAGGTTAAGTAAAAGTGATCGTAGTATACTTATTATATTCTCTTTGCATGGGTGAAGTTATGCAGCGTTTTTAAATCGAGCAACGGTTAGAAATAGTGAAATCACTATTTCGGTAGTGACTTGAGTGGTGAGAACTTTACAGAAATGGTCGGAAGATGTCGCACATTTTTCGGTCATCATCATGCACCATCCAGAGCTGCTGTAGAGAATTTAATTAAGAATTTCTAACTGTTGGCTCTAATTAGGATACTGCAGCAGTTAGACAAAGTGTACACGAACTCCCATCCACCTCCATTCGCCATCGTTGTAAACAATCAAACATGTTCAGAAGCTCTTTGCAACAAGTTTTAACTAAAGATCTGCACATGCACGCTAACAAAATTCAATTAACAGAACATCTGAAGCCAGCAGATCATGCGCATGCGCAGCGCCGATCATTCATCGATTGGATACTGAAGCATCAACAAGTCGATAGCGATTTTTCAAAGAAAATAATCTTTAGCGATGGCGCACTTCCAACTTGATGGTTGCGTCAGTAACAGAACTGCCGAAAACCCCACGAGTTATCCATCAGCAACCAATGCCACCCACCCCTTGTAACCGTGTGGTGTGGATTTTGGACTGGCGGAATTAGTGGTCCGTATTTTTTTCAATGGTCTTCGTTATCGCGAGATGTTTTGTGGGCTACGTTAAATGAAATTGATGTTGATGACATTTGGTATCAACAGGATGGTGCAACATGCCATACTGCAGCTGAAACAATGCAGTTATTGCAGACAAAATTTCCAAGACGAGTTATCTCGCGGCGAGTAGAAGTCAACTGGCCACCAAGATCGTGTGATCTTACACCTTTGGACTTTTTCTTTGGGATTTTCTGAAAGGGAAAGTGTATGCAAGTAATCCACAGACAATTATTAAGATCAAAACCGAAATTCGTAAAGTTATTGACGAAATTCAGCCACATTTATGTCAGAATGTCATCGAAAATTTCATAAAAAGGGTGAACGTTTGCCAGCAAAGCCGAGGCGGGCATTTTTCGGATGTTGTGTTCCTCAAGTAACCTCCGTGTCCATACTTAATGTTGAAAATAAAATACATACTCTCAAAATTCAACTGCAATATGTGTTGAAAAAACATTTCCAGTAGAATTTGAGACACCTATTGCAATAGACTTCTAAATCTGCTTAATATTTTCTATAATAAAAAAAAAAACGCTTAGCAGTTTTGGAGATAGGAGGGGTAGGGGGGTTTAATTATCTATTTTCTTAAATGATTATCCTATAGGAAGCAGTACAAAATGCATCCACACAACTTGTGGTGTCCAGGTCCAACAGAGTTTTATCGTAAAGGTTTAAATGATCTTTCTATTAGATGGCTGAAATGTATAGACAATGAGGGTAGATACTATGATTCCCAAACACATAATGTACCTTATATCTAGAAATTCTGGAGTTAAGTATAGTGTCTAACCTATTTGGTTCCTAATGTCAATGCAGACAATGTAGGCACATGAATAGTTAAAACTTTTAAATGGTTTATCGTAAGTTCCACTGATGTTTTCTAGGTATATACAGGTTCAAAAGTTGCAGCAACATCTTAACTTACTGAGATTTTCAATGCAATACAAAAAAAAAAAATAATAGTTTATTATAAACCAGTGTTATCATAAAATGCTTTTTGTTAGGGTTCAGATTTAGATTTAGAGTTTAAAGCACTATCACGACTATTATGCTTTACTTAACTTGTAAACTAAAACCTGCCAAAACATTAAAAAAAAAGAGTGAAAACGTGTCATTGTAGAATTTATTTTTCCAAAAACATTGAAACTTCTCTAATCTCTCTCAGCAGAAAAACTCTGAGCAAAATCAACTGGCTAACTTGGACATAAATAAAGTGCCACAAGTTATTTACAGTGACGTACTTACATTGTCATTCCTTTTGTCAAAAAAGTAAAGAACCTTGGAGGAATACTCATAGACAGCACGTTATGATGGCGCCTTCAGATGAATGCACTCACTCAAACGTCTGCAAAACTTTTACCATTCCAGACTAAGGTTATGCTGTCGCAGTCTTTACTGCTTCCTATCCTTGATTACGTGGACGTAAGCTATCTTGACCTTACAGAGGAGCTACTCGACAAACTTCAACGTCTTCAAAATCTATGTGCTTATCAGATTTATTTTCGGATTACGGAAATACGATCTCAATGCGACTTTGCAGAAATACTCACATTCTCACTAAAATCCTCTGGACTCTGTTACTTCTATGGGGCTCTATCTAGTAGAACACAAAGTATATGACATTAAGGTCAAAGGTAGAACGAACTTTAACTATATCATCCGTCTCCACTATCTTTTATGGCAAATCACTTGCTGTAAAACAGCTCTACTGTGGAACAATCCATCGGTACCTTTCGTCATTATCTAGTCAATGTCTATCTAATCATATTTTCAATACTAACCTAAAAACCTTCTTTCTTCAATCTGCAAACTTGATGACACGTACCTACTCTGTTTAATTAATGTTTATTTACATTTACATGGATAAAAAATATATAGTTATGTTTTTTTCCAAATTTATATTATTTAATATACATGTAAAAAACAAAAAAAATTACAAACAGTATTAAACTTTTAAATAAACATCCACATTAAAAATAACTATGAATTCCTAATATAAAAAGAAAACCTAGGTTCATAAAATAAACTATCCTTAAAAACAATTAAATAAACCTGGTCTGCGTGGCATGGTACCAAGAATGCAGTATGCGCTCCCTCGTTGGACTGCCTTTGAGCAAAATAGCAGCTTGCATTCTTGTCACCACTGATTCCAATCAGTCCAGGAGTTATAGACTTTAAAAGCTTTCGCGCTTGAACCCCATGAACCTAGAGTCTACTGCACTAACTAAACTAACTCATAGTATGCGACACTATACTATTTTGGCCGCCCCTCTGGCTCTATGCTTGATTTGAGGGAGATCAGACGGAGCCAGGGCATCGACGCAAGTTGCATCACATAGTAAAGCCTGACCCCTCTCAAGGAATCAACGATAAACCGTCCAGTCTCTTGCCACCATCACGATTCACGCCAATAGGCTCTAAAATACAGGGATTAAATTTAAATGATTATGGAGTACCTATTATTATATAATTATGTACATAATTGGAATAAGTTTATCCATGTTTTTGTTTGGACTCTACCTACTTTAATTTAGATTAATCAATTTTTCCGAAACGCTCGGAAGTGTTGGCTGGAATAACTCGCATTATGCGATAAGTCCGCTTTAGTGTATAATTATCATTTTGTAAATTTTACATTTTATTTATATAATATTGTAGCTACTGTTATGTTTTTGATGTAAGTAAATAAATAGATATTGTCTGTAGTCACTGCTCGTCCTGCCCGGCTACTATGCATAGCCTTATTAAAAACTTGATCCAATATATGTAGATATCTACAGTTTAGATATATATATATACTTTTAGCCACCAATAAGTTATAATGCGTTAGTTCCGGTAGTCGTGTGCCGTTGAATTTCACCACACATAATGACACGGTTCCGGTCATTTTACGAGTTTTGTATTGGATTAGATTTACGGCATTGTTGCCCATGAAAAAATTTTCCTCGATTTATGGGTAAACCTTTTGTTTTTAAATATATAAATATAATCTTAATATTCAATATACAAATAAACGCATACTCGTAGGTATAAGGAATAATACCCGACCTGTTCTCTCTCTTGCTACCAGTGTCATAGCTAGACCAATTTTGAATAACCTACTATTGATACCTACTTTATATAGTTCATCAAGAGCAAGCAAAGGGGATATACATATATTTATTTATTATATATTTTTCTGTCTTTGATCATTCATTTTACCACTTATTACTTTAATGCTGCACCTTGGTTTTTTACGACTTATGTCATGTAAAGCCACGTCAAGATACAAGGAATAGTATTTATTGCGGCGGCAATGAGCTAACGCTGGACTTAAATCTAAAGTACTTAGTATTAGGAGATTGTCTTTTACATTATGATGCGAATGTTTTTCCAGCCTCTGGCCCGTCAGTGCATTAAAACCGTGACATAAAACATACCTCACATACAACTACTAACATACAATTGTAAAAAAAAATCTTTTTTTTGCTACCGGCGAATTTGTGCAACCTTTCTGCAGCTTTATCAGTAATTCCGTGCCATATGGTGTTCCCCGGTCTATTCTAGGGTGGACACACGCTGTCGATAGGGCTAAATTGCAGGTAGGTTGGACATACGAAGTTTGGACGAAGCGGCTAGAATTGAATGGTCTGCGGAAGTAGTTTTCACATAAATTCATCTATTACCCTTTACTTAGCCGTTCACCATTCCGTCCACACGCAAAATCCATAGAATATTTATGTTTTCAGCTTCCTATTGCCCCCTGTCTATACTGACCCACTTCTTACAGTTCGTTAAGGGCGGTTAACTATCATATACATATTATTGGGACATATTATTCTCGCTCTGCGCTTATTTCACCAAAGCTGGTAATGTGTACACTGCTGGTTTAAGTACAATTTATGAAAAACAGTGTTGGAGCTATGGCTACATCACCTGTCATTGACGTCATACACTGCAGTCTTCCTTTTAAAGGTATTTTTCACTGCAAGTAAGCAACACAGCACAGCAAAGGTTACCTACTTGCGTTGTTATTGCACGACGTCAGTAGTCAGACGTGTGTTGTGAATAAATGTTTGTGATGGGATTAACAGCGGAAGTGACGATGACTGATGTTAAAGGTACCTTGTATCGTAAAGATAAAGCTTAGGCTATAACGCGTCTGTTTTCTATCTTTACCACCACCTGTAGTAAATAGCTGTTTAACATATCTGTCATATACCTAGGTGCTTACCAATAAAAACGTTAAAGAAACAAGCGTGTTGTAAATGTATGTGTACAATTTTCTTAAGTTACTTGAGACAAAAACGTCGGGGACAATTTGAATCAGAAAGTTATCCGACATGATATCGAATGACATTGTTGCTCGAATGACTCGTCATAATCGAATGACGACAAATCATTTCGGCGCCTCCCTATATAGTAGGAGATCTTAGGTCCACCACCTTGCATTTTGAGACAAAGCAAACCGCTTGGAACAGGTGTTCCTGGGAGTGATCTGAGCTGATTTAGCCCAGTTGCCACGAGGTTCCCCCCAGCAGGTGGGCAGGGGGAGGGAGGGAAAAGTGCGTCCGGCGCGCCTCACTCTAAGCTTTATATCTGCATACATCTAGCAACTAGGTATATCAATTTTGGTGTTTTTTTTGTGTGAGGAATTCATTTCTGTAATTCAATTTTCACTCACCCATACAAAAAAATAGAGAAATAAAAAAAATAAAAAAATTACTCGTCGTCTACAGAATTATAACTATAAGGATTATCTGCAGAGAAAAAATACCTGTGAATAGGCCAGTTATCCTTCTATATAGAATAGTAAACTTGTCAAACATTTTTCGTTTAATAACTCTGTTAAAATAAAGTTTTGTGTCGCGCGGCGTACCTGCATTGTAGGAGCGGTGTGCAGCTTTTAGAATTTTTAAGTATGTTTAGATGATTTCTGATAAGTTGTTATTCTTATGGTTGTAGATTACATTAATAAATTACTTCTGGACGTGATATATATATATATATATATGCAAATATTTATTTTTGGGAAAACTTTCGCCAGTAGAGTTATTATAATTGTGACAAAATTAACATAGCTAGCATGTTTGACAAAAAATGCGGGGTTAAAATAAGATATTTATTTTTCGAAATTGCCAATATATGCACATAGATTCGTGCATTTTAGTTTTTTTTAACGCAGTTGCACTTCCCTTCGCATTTGTTTTGCAGCGGCAACGAGTAAGCTCTAAACAAGCAGCAGCCGCCGCAGGTAGGCTTGTCCATATGGGCTCCCAATAACCATTTTATTTTGACCAGCCCCAGTCAGCAGGGCATGGTAGCTGTTGCTGACGGGCTATAATCTGTCCCCAAATATTTGTTGGTAAACTGCACAGAGAATATGTTTACGTAGCGCATCTTCTGTTGGAGGCAGATTCTCTAACTGGAGATTTCTTTTTGTATGGAAGAATGGCAAGACTTCTGTCCTTCCTGGTCCTATTAAATAAATTATATATCTATGCTTTACAAATAAAATCATATATTTAAACACCTGTTTAGGTATTGAAACAGTCTTGAATACGAAATGATTTATTTGGATAAGGATTAATACAAAGGTATCTCTCTCTCTCTGTTTCTTTCTCTCTGTCTCTATGTGTGTCTCTCTCTGAAATAATAAATATAATAATAATAAATAAAGCATTAGGGAAGTGGCAGCGTTACTCTTTCACAAAACGTGCTCGATTTTACTACCCATATTTTTTTCATACTACGGGCCTTATATTGTTTCTTAAGAAGTAAACTCCAAAAACTTGGTATAATGCCAAAATCCGTGAAGCGGGATATTTTCCCCTAAGTACTTACTTGAAATATATAAGTATAACATGTACGTTAATGGAATATTATAAGGTCACGCAGATGAAGTTTTCGTATACATGGTTGATAGGTATACCTACCAGTATACCAGCTAGATAAGTACTAAACTCTGGCCTTGAGTCAACCGTCCTCGGTTGGTTATGGCTGAATCCTAAACCAAATCTGAGTTGAAGGCACTTTTTTTGCATAAACCCCTTATAAAATACTGTTAAGCACAGTTAAAACATTAATCCCTAACCTTGCAGACACTCGGACGGATGGCGCCAGCGACTCGGGCGCGCTGGACCTGGGCAGCCGATCCTCGCTGCACTCTGGGCTGCACATGACGGAGGATGAGCACTGGGAGATGAACTACCATGAAGCTGCTATATACTTAGAGGTAACGACGGTCTCTTCAATAAAATACCATCAGAAAGTCACTAGGATACCAGCAGCAAAGAGCATTTTTGTCCTGGATTCGCTCGGTGGCTGCAGGTAGAGAGTATACAAACTGACCTATGAGTTTTCCTAACCAGTGGACTGTCTTCGCGATATCTGGCTATTACAATAACAGTCAAACTGAATAATATGGTCTTTTATACCACTAAGGTGGCAAACAAGCTTACGGCCCGCCTGATGGTAAGCGGTCACCGTAGCCTATGGACGCTTGCAACACCAGGGGTATCACTTGCGCGTTGCCGACTCTTCAGAAATCTAATAACTTCTTTCTTGAAGAACTCCATACTGTAGTCCTTGCAGAAAACCTTGGCAGGGAGCTCATTCCACAACTACTACTACTGTCTACCTCTCCTAACGAATAATTGACAACATTTCCTTTTATATTACAGAATATCCCTAACATTGATAACCGAAATCTAGTTTGCTTGTCTTGTTTGATGTGGAATTAGGATTACATCAATTCAGCCACTAGACACAGTAGCCTCCTTTTTAGGTTTATAGAAGTAGCTGGTCTGATCCTGCATCCAGGGATTGCCCAAGGTATAACTCGGTCGTTAGTCCATATTTCTGCGTTTTACAGATCGCTATTATTGCAGAAACCAAATTTTTACTGTCATGTCATGTGATTATGTTATTCATCTACTCATTTTAAAGATTTTATTATGTGACGAACTTTTTCTTACTTTCTTCCCTTTTTTTTAATAACTTAAATAATTACTTACTCACTAGTTGTGGTTATATAATGTTAAAATGTTAGATGTATTAAAATTGTAGTACCTACCTAATTATCAAGTATTGTCATCTTTTCTCCATTCGTACTTAATTAATAGCTATGCCGATACTTGTTGTGAGAACCTACTGTTATTAAATTACTAGCTGTCCCGGCGAACGTTGTTTCTTTTTTTAAAACAACTGCCGCACCAACCTATTGTGAAAGGATTGTACTAATTCAGAAACCTTCCCCGGTGTGTGCATAACAACTTACCAAAATTTCATTACAATCAGTTCACCCTTATTGCGTGATTCCGACTGGCACTTGACCCTTTTTTTCTTTCACAAACCTTCCCCGGCGTGTGCATAACAACATACCAAAATTTCATTACAATCGTTTCACCCTTATTGCGCAAGTCCGACTCGCACTTGACCCTTTCAAACAATCCTTTCTTATCGGATGCTGCCCACGTCTTCAAGTTTCACGTATTCCAAGTTTCAGGTCTCTACGATCAGCGGCGTAGGCTGTGCGTTGATCCGTCCGACAGATAGATGTATTCCAACCTTAGGTTTTCCGAATAAACAAATAAATAAAAAACAAAGCTAGGAGTCTACATATAAAATTATGGAACGCTAGGGCAATATTCCATCAAGTCTTAACAGAGTGGCTTGACTTTTGGCACAAGAATACTGTTACCACATAAAGTAAAGTAAAAATACTACCAGGCAGTTGAAATTGGGCGAAAACTTTATAATAAAAAGTTAAGTGTTTTAAAATATCATCATTAGAAAGTGAAGTATTCAACGCATTTATTTCAACAATATCCTGTCCTTTTAGGAAGGTATGAATAATGAGAAGTTTGACTCCCACCCTTCAAGCCCAGAGGAGCTTCCAGCATACCTAAGGGTTCACAACCCCTGGTACCACGGCCTGGACCTGCTCGCCTCGCTGGTGCTGATTCTGCTTGCCTTCACTGAAGATCCTGCTGTACCGACATTTGAGGTAATCACTTTAAATGATTAACTTACCTTGATCGATATTAGATTTCATAGAAATATTTGACTGCAAATTATATACTTATTATAGAGATTATAACTTCAAAGTTTCCGATTAGCAATTGAAGTAACTCAAGCTAATCGTTCGATAACTGTCATGCTGAAACCTTAATCAACAAGCCGTGTATCATGACAAACATTTTCTTCAATCTTTTAATTATTTAAATACCTAGTAAAACCTTTCTTAATTAGGTTTTGCTCTGCTCCTCAGATGTCTTATATTATAAAAATATTGCAAGTCGTTTTCTTTTACAATTTTTGAAATGTATAAATCCTAAAATTGACCATTTTAGGATTTAAAAACTAAACTAAAAAAATTGGCAATGAAAATTCTCATCAGATCCAGTTTATTAGAAAACAGATCTACTGAGAAAAAAATATCTCACTAGATCGATGATGGATCTAGACAATGGATCTACTGAGAATGATCGGACCAGCTTTATAAGTTTCAAAGAAAAAGATAAAAATATGTCCTAGTCCAACACAGAAGCATTAACATTTAAAAAGTATTTGGGTGTTTCGAAATATTGACTATGACCCCAAAAGCTAAAGAAATTTACCAACTTTGTCCTGGCGATCAACTTTGTAAATTGCAAGTTCTTCAGTACAGGTAATTTTGACCTAAATCTTTACTGGCCCCAACTTTTAATCAGATCTTCAACATAGAATTAATTAAAAGATACAGATCCAATGTTTCACTTAGAATTGACCCAGTACTTCATGTAGGAAGCATATAGCAAATATTCCGAGAATGATATTCAGCACAAGCAAAGTAATTCTTTTTCTTTAATGTTCCAATATTTGTATTTTTCAATTAGTAATTAAGTAGGTATGTGTTCGTTCCAGTTACCAGTATGGGCGCATGGTACAATCGAACTGCTGTCGTTGACCATCATTGGAGTTGAATTGCACCTCAAACTAAAATGGATCGGCTGGAGCACCATCCTCAAACACAAAAGGACTATGATTAAGGTAACACGAAGGTTAAACAAATCTTAAATCTAATATAAAGGAGAAAAAGAGAATGTGAGGTGTTGTGCTGTGGTGATAAAAGGAATTAGGATATCTGGAAGGGGAATAGCTGACCTACTGGAGTGTGGTGTGAGACGCTACCTTGCAGATGTGCTGGCGCGGCGTGAAAAAGGTGTGGAGAAGTGGGTACGGAAGAGGAAGTCAAGAGTTAGTGGTAGTTTCTTCACAACTATCTCTATTAACAAAAACGATAAATCGTAGATTGGAATAAGTTTAAAGAGTTGTGGCAAATGGTTATTTAGGGTTACCGCATACTTAACTTCAACGTCAGCCATCGACCAGCGGCTGCATCAATAATCTGGTTCCAGAGCATTAAGTGTTCTTGATCTTAATCGTTTCTGTCATCTGCCCCTGTACCCACAGCACCAGGCCAGATTTAGATTTGTGCGTCCAAAAGGTTAGCCCCAACCCCCAACCAGTGTATGTATACTTTCTGTCACGCGTCCTGCGTGACATTGGGTGAGCGCTTCGCCGCAACATTGGCGACCGCCAACTTATGGCGCATAGGTGATAGACCGTTTGGTGCTACAACTTATATTTTGTTCAACTTGTCTAGGGTGTAACTCTGCTGATAATGGTCCTGGAGGCGGTGGTGGTGCTCTGTCGACAGTCGTCGCACTTCCGGGTGACGCGCGCTCTCCGCCCCATCTTCCTGGTGGACACGCGGCACTGCGGCGGCGTGCGACGGTTCATCCGACAGATACTGCAGTCCCTGCCACCCATTATCGATATGCTAGGTAAAAACGTCATGGAGTTTCTAAATAGTTCCAATTATGGGACCTGTTGAATGAATAGTTCCTATCATAGGACATCATCATTTTCCTTTTAGAACATCTTCTATAACTAAAAGCCTACGCTATTTATCTTTCTATCTCGTTATCCGACCCTGTCGTACTGTCCCGACATATATACCCGGCTCTAGTAAGAATGCTGAAAGTGAGAGTCTGGTGAAAAATGGTGGTATTCAATTCACTTATGTATCGATGTTTTTTATTTTGGTACTTTTTAGTTTTGCAGTGTGCGTCCGTCCGTATGTCAGTCATTTTATTTATATCATTTTACTTAATTTATAAGTCTCTCATAGCTTGCGACTTTAAAGTAATGAAAATATTTTTCGATAAGATCCAAATGGCTTCTACCTACCTTATACGTTCCTAGTATATAAATCTTATAGTAGGTAGTATATAGTAATAGTAGTAGATGATCATAAAGAAATAATAAACATACACAAAAAAGAAAGATTTTAGCTGTTGATGGTTTTTCCTATAAAAATATCGGATTTTCATACAAATATTTTCATCTCCTATTTTGCCTTCTAGCCTTCTAATTTTATACTAACCGCAAAATGATGGATTTCCATATAAAATTCCAATCTACATTTTACACCCTTTTCAAAATCCTTTCTTAGTTCTCGGCTAAGTTATAACATGAACCTCTGTGAAAGTCTCTAGACTCAGTAGTTTGGGCTGTTGATATATCAGTTCTTTTATATACATAAATAAAAATTGTATGACAACATCGTTCTCTTAATTCCAGGTTTACTGATGTTCTTCGTAGTGACGTATTCGTTGCTCGGATACTACCTGTTCTCCGAACACGTGGACAACGGACATTTTCAAACGATCAGCGACTCTTTCGTGAGCATGTTCGTTTTGCTGACGACTGCAAAGTAAGTTTTATAATTGCATATTTTGAACATATTTAAGGGGCATAGTAAGGCAAAATATTCTATCTTCATATTCCAGTTTTACTTAGAATGCATTCGTAGCATTGGAAAATATGATACAAACGAAACATACATACACCAAGGTCTTGATAATCCGAACATCCAAAAAGTTTCCTTACCACAACTACTCATCATATAAATATCACGTGCGGGTACAAGACCTATACCTACCCTTTGCACAACAGGCAGATTCTCTACCAACTGAGCCACGAGATAGTCAGAAATGCTTGCATCAATATTTCTTACAGTGCACTATTACATTTGTTACACGTGTTTGGCTACATGTATTATGGCCAGAGCCAAAGTCCGACTAGTGTACGTTAATTTAAGGTGTCTGAATTGTGCAGGGCAATGCGTTTGGATTATAGAGGTGTTTGAATTGTCTTGATTTCGACTTATCAAGCTAGCAAGTTGGATTTTATTTATACGTATTTTCGGAGCAAAGATACTTCAAAGATCCTATTTGCGGATTTTCTCTAGCCAAATACTTTGACAGCTCAGTTTATTAGTTGGTAGAGAGAGAGCACTTGGATTGATTTTAAGGATGGCAAGTTCCTGTGTCTTTACTAAAAATATGTTTATATTGCTATTAATATTATTGAGAGATAACATAATTTGTTTATAATTCAAGTGTATCTAACATATGTGGTTTTTTCAGTTTCCCTGACGTGATGATGCCGTCGTATGCAAAGTCCAAGTGGTACGCTTTGTTTTTCATATTGTACATAATCACCGTGCTCTACGTACTTATGAATTTGGTAAGTTTTAGTTCTACTAATAAACACGCAAATGTTTTACATAGATAACACCCAGACTCAAAACAAACACAAATGTTCATCGCAAAAATGTTTGTCCTGTGTGGGGATCGAACCTGCATCCCTCGGTATGAGAGGAAGGGTCTTTTCCTCTTCCGCAAACACACATTGCCATAGCTGGGATTGTTCTCCGAGGCGGTCTACACGACTAAAGACAATAGGTACCAACACTGCTAATGGTGGAACTCCAGTCCCCTGTCCCTTGGTTTTTATTGTTTTTATACTACTAAGGCAGCAAAGAAGCCTATGGCCGGCTTAAGTTAAGCGGACACCGTATAGGCTGTGGACGCTTATAACACCAGGTGCATTAATTGTATGTTGCGACACTTTAATAATGTAATAACTCCATTATTTTGATCACTTACCATACTGTACCCCTACCCCTTGACAGAGAGCTTATTCATCTGAAATCCCACAATATGTAACCATTAGGTGAAACCGCCACTACACGATTGTCCAACAGTCCTGCTGTTCGTCCAACCTTGCACGCGCAGAGAGAAGATCGTGAGTGTTCGATGTGATTTAGTCATAATGTTGGGTCATCGCTCCTGTGGCGGTAAATGTGTTCAGATCAAACAATTCGGCCAACTCACACTCGGCATATCATACTTTAGAACCGAAATGGTCGCGTACAGCATGGTTTCAGCGAAACTTTCTCCCGCGAACGCTTGTGTTGTGGAATGAGCTCCCTGCCAAGGTTTTCTCTAAGGACTACAGTATGGGGTTTTTCAAGAAAGAAGTTATTGGATTTTTGAAGGGTCCAACGCGCGAGTGATACCCCTGGTGTTGCAAGCGTCCATAGGCCATGGTGACCGCTTACCATCAGGCGGACCGTGTGCTTGTTTGCTACCTTAGTGGTATTAAAAAAAATATTACCTACTTGGTGTTGTCCCGAGATAGAGAAAGCATATAGGTACGGCCATAATTGGGTACGACATTGTTGCACCTGTGTTGTTTCTCTTTCAGATGTTGGCGGTGGTGTACGAGACATTTACTCGCATCGAGCGTGAGAAGTGTCGCGCGTTGCTGCAGCACCGTCGTCGCGCGGCACGGCATGCGTTCCGGCTGCTCGTGTCGCGGCGCGCGCCCGACGCTGTGCGGCTCCGACACTTCGCGGGACTCATGCGACACTACGCGCCGCTTACCAGTCAGTTACTTATACTGGCCGTTTAAATTAGCTAACGATAATCCATACTAATATTATTAATGGGACAGTGTATGTGTCTGTTTGTTTGTCCGTCTTTCACGGCAAAACGGAGCGACGAATAGACGTGATTTTGTAAGTGGAGATAGTTGAAGGGATGGAGAGTGACATAGGCTACTTTTTGTCTCTTTCTAAAGTTTCAAAAGTTCCCGCGGGAATAACTATAACCAAGCTAAAAGACCTATAGCTACAGCTATAGCAAACTTCATTAGTATAATTAAGAAGTTAATTAAGGAGTTCTACGCCGATAACTAAATTTAGGGCGGGCGGAGCCGCTGGCAAAATCTTTATTATAATTTGTGCAATTCCAATTACGTATAAAAAGTGTTAGTTCCAACATTAACTAGGTACTCACTAGTATCTACCTACCTATCTTTTTTTTTTTATATACCACTAAGGTGGCAAGCAAGCACACGGTCTGCCTGATGGTAAGCGGTCACCATATATCTTTTATAGGGCAAACTAGTAGGTAGGCAGGTATATCATTTTTATTGTGGTACTTAGTTTATTTAATTAGGTATATGAAAAAGTAGGTAACAATTAAATAAAAAAATCTTATAGGTACTCAATGTTACAAAATTTCATTTGCAAGAAGTAAAAATTTAAAAATCAAGCTAATTTCAATTTGTATTAAGTAGTTAAGTATGTGGAAAACAATTTTGCCTCAAGCAACGAAAACTGACTTCACAAATTTAATTTAATTTCCTGCTAAGGATTTCT
Source organism: Apoda limacodes (assembly GCA_946406115.1). Taxonomy (NCBI): domain Eukaryota; kingdom Metazoa; phylum Arthropoda; class Insecta; order Lepidoptera; family Limacodidae; genus Apoda; species Apoda limacodes. The sequence goes on from OX291559.1 coordinate 21,440,934, forward strand.
GTAAGCGATTATTTTAAGTTCAAAAAAAAGATTTTACGTTAAAGTTTTTAGTGATTTTCATCCCTCACCTTACATGTTTGTTTTTCAGACGGCGTGGACGTTTACCTGATGTTCAAACTCCTCAACCAGTCCGAGTCGGGCGGGTTGTCGCGCGCCGAGTTCGCTAACTTGTTCGACGTGCTCGCGCTGCGCTGGATGCCGCAACAGGCGCGGGCTCCGTGGTACGCGGACTCCGCTCTCGAGCCGATCGGGCGAGCCGCGGCGGCAGCGGTGCGGTGGCCTTATTTCGAATATCTCATCTGTGAGTCATATTTGATAATGCCCCGTCTCCATTCCCAACCTGGATTCGCGTTTTTTTAAAAGAATATATTCTATCCTACGATAGGATATTCCTATCTAACAAATTATGCATCCTTGTATCAGCAGGAATGCTGCAGTAGAGGATTTACAACAAATGGTAACAATTTTGTATAAATCACTAAAAAATAATCAAATGCACATTAATATTAATAAGACGAAAGTCTTGGATTTTTGAAAGGAATTACATTGTCACAGAATGGTTATGGAGGAAGTAAAGAAAGTGAAACAAGTGCGAGAAGTTGTGTATCTGGTTAGATTCTTTGTTCCATTAATCAACCTATATATTGATATACCTATACTGCGACTGCTGAACAAAGGCCTTTCCTAAGCAACGCCACCACACTCGGCCCACAGTTTTTATCATCCAGCTACTTCCGACTACCTTCTTTACTATCTTTGTCTGCAAATTATGAATTTAAAACTGCTCATGTTGCCCTTGCATATTATAATTTGTTCAAAAAAAATGTGATTTTCAGAATTGGTAACAAATATTGTGACAAATGTTTGTACAGATGCCCTGATTGTGGGCAATGGCATGTGCATGGTGCTGCGTGTGTTCGAGGCCGCGGGAGACCTGCAGGACAGCGCGCGGCTGCTCTGCGCCTCCTGGGACACATGGCTGTTCCTCGCACGTACGTTACCTACACCCATTTACCAGACAGGCTATTTATTTAGTTAGTCTATAGTTAGTTTTAAATACAAGTTCCCGACTTTAAGACATTCGTTTAGGGACATCGTACCTATAGGAAAAGAACTATAGGCCAGCAATTTCTAACCTGTGGTTAATGGAACTCCAGGGATTCGTCAGAATATTTCCTGGAATCCTCGGAGAACTAAATGTGACGTTTTGTACATAGCTATCTTCAAAGGATTTCATCTATAAAAACAAAACATTAATTCAAATTGCAAGCAGACAAATTTGCGTCAAAAGCTTATAAGGGTAAATTCCCCCCGTCAAAATCTGACTTACTTTTCATAGTTCATCAATAACGGGCAAAGCGGGTATTTTATTCTGTCCCTGGTCTTTTTTTTATCACTGATCACTCTAAAGCTACAACTTGTTGACAGTGATTGTGACATATATAAAACCACCTCATTCCAGATACACTGCTTCATAATCAGTGTTACGTCGATGACCTCACCACCTGTCACGCAATACTAACGAGGATGTTCCTTCTATTATGATATAAGTGTGACTGTCGCTACTTATTACCTTCTTTTGAAGATTAAAACTGTGACTTGTTTTGTTTTGCAGTGTTCTTAGTTGAAGCTGGTCTCCGCATGATGGCGTCGGGTCTGAACGCGTACCTTTCGAGCGGGTGGAACGTGTTCGACTTAAGCGTGACCCTGCTCGCGTTCATGGGCGCCGTGCTGCTCACCATCGCGCCCAAACTGTTCATTGTCGTCATATTTAGACCGCTCCGGTAAATACTTACATCTATAATTAACTTCTAGATTTGCACTACTTCTATTTAATAGCGAAGGAACAAGCCTTTACATCACGCCGGTTTATCGCAGGAGTAAACAGAAAACAAATACATCCACTTGCTACGATACTGTCATTTATTTTGTAAGCTAGGTTACTACATGAATAGGTGACTGCCAAGTGCTACATTTTTCTGAGCTCCGTGTTTCGACGGGCACATAAAACTGTCTATTCTAGCTGTTGTATTATGATAAGCAGTCCCTGAGCTAAGTGGGAAATCTTTAAAGGCTACTGTTTTCAAGCCTTTTACAGTGAATTGGCCACTAGCTCGATGACGCCCGTCAACTCGCTCAAGGTTAGCGTAATGGACTGTTGTACTAGCTTTCACCAAGGAGAGCCCGTGCAGTGGAGTTTATAACGCGCGAGGCAAAGTTAAATATAAATTAAGTCCGTTCGCTGCCTTTTGTGCGTGTTTGTGCGTACAAAGTTTGACGAATTATATTTACGTATCAGGTTAATGCGTCTGTACAAGCTGAAGAAGCGTTACCGCGACGTGTTCGGAACGCTGGTGCTCTTGTCGCCGCTGATGTCCTCCGCGGGCTGCGTCATGCTCGTCATGTACTACTTCTTCGCTATCCTCGGCATGGAGCTTTTCGCTGAGTATGACCTTAAGAACTGCTGCGTGTGAGTATTCACTGTGCACCAACGAAGCTGTTATTTACTAAGTACTAGAATAGTAACCGCAGTCGCCGCTACTGTCTCAAATAATTGCAGTGTATGGGCTGCAGTTCACTTAGTCACTGGCTGGGACAGACGTTTCTTAATAGCGTCACCTCTAGTGTAAACATAATAGCTCCACTATAACAATGATAAATTAGTTGTCCCTAAATATTGGTCTATAAATCTATACCTTATTTGTATCTGTGTCCGTACTTATATCAGCCGTAACATTAATTTCATTCATTAAGTCAGTCATCATCTTTAGTAAAAGAAATCATAAAGAGAGTTATGGCGCCGCGACAATAGTACATTGTGTATTAAGGGCGGTAAGTAGAAAATTACTAACGAAAGGCTATTTAGAAGCTCAAGGCAGAAGGCTTTAATGTCTCGAGTTTCTTGTCGTCTTGTCAAATTTGCAATTAATAAATAAAAATATAAGGCAAAAAAACTTACATACCCACTTAAAAATTTGCTTTACAATTTTTAAAACACACAATTTTTTTTCAAGTTACCTTAGTGAGTAAATATTTATCGTCAGGATCTTCATTAATACCTTTTTCTACATTTCTCCCATAAGTGTACCTTCGATTTTTTGCATTTTTTTTCTATAGTTTGACGACGGTTTGTATTTTTTTGGCAATTTCCAAACGCCAAAACGCCGCACCGAAACGTGTTCACATCGAAATGAGTTAGAAGGACTCATTCCAAACCAGTGGCGAGAAGGACAGCAATACAATGTAAGCTAAGTTAGAACGAGAGTAATACATTGGTAGTGGCACAAAGTTTCAGTCGCTTATCTGGTTTTTTATATCGATGGGCTATGGTGATCAGTGATCAGATCACTTAAATTCAGGCGGAGCGTTAGCTTGTTTGCCACCTTCTTAGTAATAAAAACCTTTATAATAAACTGACAATATTACTTATTAATCTTTTCATTGTTTGTTATACCAGGAACACCACCGTTGAAGACTTCTACAAATATTCTGTGAACGGTTCAACGACGCTCGGGTACTACTATCTGAACAACTTCGAGAATATTCTGACGAGCGGCGTCACCCTGTTCGAGTTGACGGTCGTCAACAACTGGTTCATACTGATGAATGCTTACGCAACTGTTGCGGGACAGTTTAGCAGAGTATATTTCATGGTAAGTCACATGACAGCGGTCATTAAGCCAAGTCAAAGGCCTTATGGGCAGCTTGAAAGTCTGCCAATTTGTACTAGGCCAGCGTGGTAAACTATGGCCTAAGCCTCTCTCTATGAAGAGGCCTGTGCCCCTATAGTGGGGATAAATAACGGCTGAGGCAATAATTTAAAAAATCCTTGTTGTAAAATGCATAAACATCTATTTTCATTATTTTGATATTTTTTGCGATTCACATGCTTTAATCATGTCCATATTTCTGTCTCAATAACAGGTTTTCTACCTCTTCACGATGGTTGTGCTGACCATAGTGGTGGCGAGCGTACTTGAAGCGTTCCGGTTTAGGATACAGTACAAAAGAAGCACTACCAAGAGAGATGGTAAGAAATATTTCTGTTTAAGATATAGCATCGTAGGTACTGCAGGAATATCAGCCTCTTCTTACACGAAGTGGTTAATACGGTAATGATGTATGGCCACCCCTGCCGCTCACAATCTGACCTCTTATCTCCCCTCTGTTACAATCCTGTTACCGCTGGTATAGATGACGCATGCATTTGTGCGTGTATATACGTCGTTTGCTATTGTAGTGTTAGTGGTCCTTATTAAGGTGGTTTTTGTATGAAGTGCATAAAGCGTGACACAGATTAACATCGGTGTTGAATAGTGTTATCGACGAGTTTTTTTTTCTGTTTCTGTGTCTTAAATCAGAATCTATGGGCGCGTTCGTTCTGGGATGCAGAATCATTATTTACATTACTTTTGCCACCTGTCATGCGTTCGTTTAGCATTGGTATCAACATTTTAGTATCATGTGTGACAAACTGTCATGCGTTCGTTTACAATATTTTTGTTATTTTTGTCACTTTTGCCACCGAAAAATGAAACTTTAGAACCATGTCTGAAAGTGGGGTTTTTGTGTTAATCTGTCAAACATATTCATTGTTTATGGTAGTGTGTGTGGGTTTTATTGTAGTGTGTGTACGTCAAGCGTTCGTTTTGCAAGTTTTGTAAGCAAAAATTTTGTTAGTAACGTTTCAAAGCTAAACGAACGGTAGGTGTCGGTGGCAAAACTGGCGTAACCAAAAGTGTGAAAAGTATCATTCGTGGAAATCCTTAATCCCAGAACGAACGCGCCCTATCGCGCGACCAAATCGCCGGTAGATAATTTAGGAAAATAATCCTCATTTTTCGTCGACTACAGGAAACAATGTTATTTTGCTATTTTATATTCGTTCACCCGTTTGAGTGAAATTAGGCGAACACATAAACGAATAGTTCGCCCCGCGGCCGTCCGTGACGAAAGGTGCAAGTGAATTCAATCTAAAGGTGGTTCAGCAAAGTTTTTGTCGATTTCACATATTTGTCAATTCCTAAATATTGTCTTATAAATATCATGGAATAACTTTTTCTTAGAAATTAAATGTATTTTTTAAATGTTAAACAGTTTTGAAAAGATTAATTGCTGACTTTCTGTTTCGAAAGGTGGTAAGAGCTTTGAAACCTTATTCCAAACTTATCACTAAATAATTATGTTTAGTAAAAATGATTTTTTTAACCTTTTTGGGATTTATGGTTTGACCCCTCTAACACCTGCTACTTATAGTCGTGTAGTATGTTACTTGTAAACTTAAGTATCGTTTTAAAGATTCACGGTAAGAACTCCGAGCAGCATTATGTTTAATAGTTGTAAACTTGATTTGTAAAACGTAGTGTTGTGTTGGCAGAGGAGAAGCTGTTACACGAGGAGGTGCACACGAGCTGGGAGGAAGCGCAGAGACTCGGAGCGAGCGGGGACCTCGCAGAGGAGCTCAGACCTTACTTGACACCTGGGGTAATTTATTTTTATTTTATCAAGTATAAATAAACTTGTGGACACTTTCAGCACAGTTTTCATTTAAAACTAACATTGATGTACTTATTCTAGAATCAATGCAAAACGTTTTAAAAATATTCATATACTAGTGTTTTAAATCTATGTAGTGCATTTTTGAAATAGGCTTTAGTTAGAAGCAGCCGGAGACTTAAAGTTTGTATTTAGATAGAAAATTTTAATTACGTAGAGAGTTGTGAATACAGTTTTTTACCAATAGGTCTTTTAGTTCGATCAGTAGAATAACCTAATACTGAGATATTTACATAAAGCATAAACATAAACCACGTATTTTAATAATATTATTACTTATGCAAGCTGGAGTATCGATCATATCGAGGGAGGTCATATCTGTAGAAGAACCGATAGGGACAGACGAGTCTTAGAGTGGACACAACGGATTGGTAGGCGCGGCGTGGGTCGTCCACCATCCAACCAATAACCTGAAAAAAGTGCCCGGAAATGGTTGAATGAAAAAGGCTGCTACCGGGTACTTCATCGAGAAAAGCCTACGTCCGACAGTGGACTATTACTTGTCTTCTTGTCATGTTTTCTAATAAAATTTGCAAAATTCAATCTTACGCGATTTTCTGCCTAATGATTTATTATAACAATTAACATTAAGGTATCTTCCACTTAATGTTTAGGTATTGTCCTGAATAAATTTCGATTCAGATACTTAAACAGTATCTGAATTTATGTATTATGAAAATGTAAACGGAAAAAAATACAGAAGTCATAAACTAACCTCTGCTATATGTCCTATAATTATTTGTTTTCAGATTCAAGTGACCTTCATAGGATCAAGACCACGGACGAAGGAAGTTCTTCAGCGACGGATGTATCAGTCCGAGATACAGAAGTGGCTTGCTGAGGAGGATGAAAATGAAGGTGACAATATATTTGTGTGCCACTTACTGGTTAGATTGAATAAGCAAATTGAATATTATGATTTTTGGAGTTCCGAAGGACAATCAACTTAAATAGCTAGATGGTAACGGCGAAGGACAAAGTCTGATGGCTTTCATTAGACATACGAAGGACCAATATTTTACTGCTGAAAGCTTATTAATTTACTGATTGTGGCTCAATCAGAAACCTGTGTAGTTTCTGAATCTCAGTCAATCTGTCTATAAATGTCATGTCACACCTATTTTAATTAGACATATGTTATAGTACATTATTGTCGAGGCCGTGAAAGAAGGCCTTTGCTGGATGAGTAGTTTGAAGGACGAACCGCAAGGTGCGGCCGTCACTAATACGAATCTAGCAATGAACCCACGGCCCAGACTGCATAGAGCTTTACTCAAAAACATAAATCAATACAAGGATTTAAATTGGAAATAAGAACTTGAAAAACGTATCCCGTCATATTTTTTTTATTCAACGCCGTGGCACCTGTGGCAGTCATCACTGGCTAGTTTGATATTAGTTAGTGACGATTGTATGTTAATAACAATTAGATAGATTTAAAAAAAAAATAACAGGCCGCGCAAATAAAACAGTGTAGGATTTACTGAAGCCTTTTCTGTCAAGAAAAGTGTTTTATCAATTTATTAGCGAAAAGAAATTACCTTCTAAGTAGATGGATTATGCACGCCATACTATTGAGTGAGTCGGAGAACAGTAGAATCAATTTGATTGCACCATATCGTCCATTACTGTTTTTGATCTTAGGTCCGCCAAAACGGCCACTATTAGCAGAAATGCCAACTACAACTGACATATATTATTTAGAAACTATATAAAACCTTCTAAAAATAGCTTATTACTAGTTTTATATTTGCAACATTTGAATTTAAGAATTTCGTTCTCTACGAAGAGAAAATTGAGGATATGTAATGGCGGCGCACAATTTTGTGGTTCCATTTTTAGCGCGTCCACGCGTCTATCTACTAAGAAGGTCATTGGCGAAGATAATCGATGTGTATTTTAAACTTTTCATAACGTTTTTGAGTAATAGCTATTTTTGTAATGTTGAAATTGTCTAAATAAATATTAAAACAGCTAACAGCCCAAACCTGTTGAGACCAGGCCTGTCAACTCCGCCGGAACATAGCAATAACAAGCGGTGATACTTACATTGGCTGGTCTCACATAAATAATAATGAATTTTATTTCTTTAGGTGTTCCTCCATCCACCACTATTACTTCAAGCGAGGATCCCCTAGCTCCCCCCCTCATCCACCAGCCGGATAGTGACGCCAATCATCAGATAAGAGCAGGGTACCAGTTGTAGAACATAATACTCCTGGCACTTTACCACAGAGTCATATTCCTGTGGAACGCCTTCAAGTCTTTATGATGGAATTTATCTCATTGGATTCTTAGTTTTAAAACTTTTTAAATTATTAATAAGTAAGCCAGACGTTCTGCAGATAACTTTTTTATTTTAATAAAAAGAGATTTATTTTTATTTTTTATAAAAAAGTGTTCTACGAATATATTTATTTGCAGGAGAAAAGTAGCACAGCCTGTACATTCATTTCGATAATACAGTCGTCCAACGCAGGCGTCTAGACAGAGCAATCGTGCAGTGTCGAGCGCGGTGAGACGTGGGCTGCATTGTTCATATTCCGATATAATTCTCTACTTATAGCTGTAAAGGAGCTGTCCAGACACGTACGCACTCACTGTACGTTTGGTTGCGGCACCATGACTGTCTAGACGTTGTCGGTTTTTTCTTTAACATCAAACGCAATGACCGACTGTATAAAAGAAATTAATGTTTAAGCTGTGTTAGTTGGGTGTAAGGTACGCTTTAAATAAAATAGAGTATTATGAATGAATAAAATTGTAACATCTGTGATAGATATGATTGTAAGAGATGTTTGAATTAATTATTTATAATTTTATTTTGTTTAACAAAGTTTTTTTGAATAATTATGTACGTAGTTTGTAAGCGTACATATTAATTAATGCTACTCGAGCCGCTAAAATCAAGCCAATGAGATTACTAATTGGTTCGTATTTTTTTAATTACCAAAGTTGTAATATATATGTAATATTTAAGTGCATTAATTATAGCTTTATTTGTCGCTGCTAATTTTAAAAAAGATAATTCATTGATCATAAAATATACCTACTTAAATCAGACGGGTAATATGAGCATAATATAGTGTATGGATGTATGTATGTGTGTGTAGGTAGGTGCTAGAGTAAATATTAGTTAGTTTTATTGGCACTGGCATGACATTAATTCTTCTGTAAAAATTATCGTGAAGTATCACAAAATGTTACTTTCAAATGTTAAACTTGTAGGAAAATAAAAATTTCTAAATATACCTACGCTAAGTTGTAAATAAAGTAGCAGATAACAAACTCAACATTGAACACATCGAAATGTAATGAAACTGTGCAATAATTTAGCATCAGAAACTAGCTTTTACCCGCGGTTCCACCCGCCCTAAATTTGGTTATCGATGTTGGATTTAAACGACAACTACTCAATTATAGAAAAAAAACCGCCATAAACTTGACGTTTTTAAGTAGCCTATGTCCTTTCTCGGGATTCTAACTCTACTTTATCTTAATCGGTACAGCGGTTTAAGCGTGAAGACTACAGACAGACAGACATACAGACAGAGTTACTTTCGCATTTATAATATTATTATGAATAAGTCCTTGGCTAACAGATCCATTAATTTTAGGCTTGCAACGAATATTCGGCTACTATTCGGTACTCGGCCTATTCGGCTACCTTTATCCTTTTTTGCAGAATACCGAATACTTAAGATTTTTCGTAGTAGTAGGATGATTGGCAACATAAAAATTTTTTTTTCTATAATAATGTATTTTCTTATTTCTTATAATTAATAAAATAATCATGCATTATCAACCTCTGTAGTTAAGGTGGCATATCCAAACGAGTTAAGTTTGCAAGAATTTGATTAATTTTGTTTCAGTCCTTATATAAGTTATAGTTCAAACCTTAATTAAGTGGTTTTGCTAATATAATAATAATTTGGCTAAAATAATTCTGACACTCTTAGAGTGATATTATTTATATTCTTATTTCATAAAATATATATTAATATGTCCAATTGAATTTGCTAATTTCATAGTTCTTAATAAATATTTCAATTTTATACCGACTAAAAACCGAGAAAATCGAGATTTTCAACGTGCGGTCAAGTGCTAGCCCCTATCGTACGTAGAACTGTGTCTCTGTGTATGCTTCAATAGTGTATTATGTCTTTGTACACTCAAGACAGCACGCTTTTGCTTTTGCTAGGGTATGTCATACCTTAAGGTAAGTTCTGTGTAGAGGCCATCATTGATTTCTGTTCTATTAGGCTTACAAAACTGTTTGTATTAACTTTGAAAACCAAATATGATAAGCGTGCGGGCGGCGCAGTTAGGGAGAGGGAGGTCACGCTCTGACCAAATTGCTGAATATTCGGCTATTCGGCCAGGAAGCCTGCAAAATATTTGGCGAGTGTCCGAATAAACTATTCGTTGCAAGTCTAATTATTTCGTCTTTGACCGAAATGGTATATGTCAGTAGGTACATATTGACTCCGGGATATTTGTGCCAATATAACTAAAGTTTACTCTATTAATTATTTATCTACTTAGATAACATATATTGCCTTCATAATAGTAAGTAAAAAAAGTAGGTAGCATGCATCTGATTTTATAAACGTAGGTGCAGTAGCTATATATATATATATGTATAATATATTATAAAAATCAATAATTTTAAGTAGCAATTAGTCATTAATGTGATAATAATAAATTATTGTAATGTACGGACCATTTAGCTAATACCTGATCATTTACAGACGATTTTATGAAATTTACTTTTATTGTAGGTACTGAAGAGGTTGTATGTTCTTTTTGTGATTTTTAATATCTTTTTATATTTATTTTATTTTTTAATACATTATTATTATTGTATTGTAAGTTTCGTGTGGATACACCATGCGTCTAATAATAATGGAACTGAATTCGAGCCGAAATATTTGAATAGAATTTCCTCCCTCAGAAAACATTAAAAGTTCATTACGGTATAAATATTATATCTTTTGTTCTATTTGTTATATCTAAATTAGTACGTGGAAGACCGAGCTTTGATCGTTTTTTTTAACTACGCCATCTATTATCAAGTAGCTTTAGTTTTGCTGTGTCGGTAAAAATAAGTGTTACTCCTCGCCAATAGATGTCAAGAAGTCATAATTTTCAGTTTATCATTGCCTAAAAACACGGATAAAACGACGTTTTCTAAAAATTAAATCTAGCTAGATCGATGTATCGCCCCCGAAACCCCTAGCATACTAAATATCGAGGAAAATCGTTGCAGGTATTAGATATATATGTTACAGTTAAAACCCGTTTTTCCTTAGAACGCGTTTTCCCTAGTAAGAACTAGTTTTTACTAAATGCCTTTGTTATAACTAGAAATACCTAGTCAAAACTAGAATCTTCCAACGATGTACTTGATTTTCAGATAAAACTAGTTGTCCATACTGTAGTCCTTAGAAAAACCTTGGCAGGGAGCTCATTCCACAACCCAAGCGTTCGCGGGAGGAAGTTTCTCTGAAATCGCACTGTGCATGACCATTTCGGTTCTCAAGTGTAAGAATGAATTCCCTGCCGATGACGAGCGGTGCGATAGTAAAAAGTAGCCGTGGGCATCATTTCGAACAATTCCTCAGAACACATTCCATTGTACAAGCGGTAGAACACACACAGGGGGGCAAAGTCTCTCGTCAGACTTAAGGGTACGATACGGCAAGTGAGTTTGTGATCGTCGACAATTCTCACAGCCCGTCGTTGAATCGAGTCAAAAGGGCCAAGCTAGTATCCGGGTGCACCCGCCCAGAGATGACAGCAGTACTCCATATGGGGTCGAACTTGTAAATCAGAAACCTCTGCCCCGACGTGGAGTACAGCCTCGCTCTGTTGAGTACGCCTAGTTTTTTGGATGCCAGCTTCACCTTTTCTTGCAAATGATCTCGGAACTGTACATCGTTGGAGATGTCAACTCCAAGGATCCTAATACCCTTGGAGATGGAGAGGGGAGTGTTCTGGAATTGTGGGACTACAGTGAATGGGATTTTCTTAGCGGTGAACGCGCAGACTTGTGTTTTTCTAGGGTTGAATCGAACCAAGTTTAGTCAGGGACCTTGTTTAGTGTGGTCTCGTTTTGAGACAAAACGTATGTTTGCACGATCCGTGTAATAAGCGTGTAATAAGCGTGTTAATAATTATCTTGTTGTTGATGTCCAACTAGACTTTGCTTAAGAATTTTAGCTTCTCTGCAAGACCTATTAAACCACGGTCGTTTTTTGACGCCGGCAGCTACTCGCGTGTTAGGAATATAACATTCCATAATTCGGAAAAACGCGTTTTGTCTAGTAAGAACTAGTTTTAACTGATATTTAATTTTGAGCATTAGTCAATTCTAGTTTTAACAAAGGCATTTAGTAAAAACTAGTTCTAACTAGGAAAAACGCGTTCTATCTAAAAACTGGTTTTAACTGTAACATATATACTTCTATTCAAATGTGTGTGTGTGTTTGGGACCAGATGGCGTTGTGTGTAATATCCAAAAATATTTATTATTAAATTTTTAAGTTCTAATTTGTTGCGTTGAAAACGGTATTAAAACTAAATATTTGCATAGATTTTTTTGATTTTATATTCTGAATTTGTCATAAGAACTCATAGTTTAAACGATACTACCTACATGTTACCGGCGCGGCGTGACGAATTATATTTTCATTCTATAGGCATTTTTAGTATACCTAGTTTACAACTAATTCATTTAGGACGACAAGGTTAAAACTACGTAACGAAGCCCCAATACTCGCCCCGCCTTTGTCGTAACCGATAAGAATGTAGGTAAACTCAAACGGTATTTAAACCGGTGGTCTCTTCCGGTCTACTTGGTAACGGCGTGATGTTATAACCGCAAAGTACTTTTTGAATCAAGTTTCAGATCTTTTTGAATTTTTGCCAAGTTTTAATGAAACATTCCATTGTAACTTTCATTTATCTATTACTACTACATAAGTTCTAATAAAATGTATACTATCTTGCTTAGGGCAAACTTCCGAGATGTACTAGTAGGTATGTCTTATTATCTTATCTTCTTTTTTGTATATCTGTAAAAACATTATCATTCATTATTTTTATATGGTAGGTATTCAAAATATGTATGAAGTCAGCAGACAAAATTTTGTGCAGTCAGATGCCAAGTCATTATTCTATTGACATTGCAAGACAGGTTTTATAATAATTTACTTGTCTTAATGACTATTTTTCATTGTTTGATAGCAAATTAAGTCCTCAGAACAATAATTGTGAACAAAGTATTGTGTGAGATAAAGGGCTCTGTTAGTTCCGTATCTACTTACACAGAATGCATGATTCTGACTCGCACTTAACCGGTTTTTATTATTTATTATTTTACTATAGAGCTTAGGTATACTATAATTGTTTTATGTTTACCGCTCTAACTATAGTATGGGGACCCCCTTTAATTTTTACTTTCTATTTCTTTTATTATTTGTTAGGAATCCGCCACAATAACACATATTTTGTTAACATTTCAGGCTTCTGTCTGAAACCTACCTAAACCTACTTCGGTCATAAAGATAAAGCTCTTCAAAGGATACGGAACCTGAAATAGGATAAAAAATATCGTTAGTTGCAGCTCACACGTTGGACCACTCAAAATACTTGCCGTCAATTAACAACCTACACATTTTGCTAAAAATAAATTTTTTTTAGTAGGTTAGCCCAGTGGTGGTGTCCTCTTTCTTACTAGCTAAGATTTTTCCTTACAAAAAGCTGGGTCTGTGTTCACCCATAAACTATAGCGAACCTACTATCCTAAATGTTGGAATATTGTAATAACAAAGGGATGTATTAATTGCAAAACGAATACTCAGTTAATTGACTAGGTACTTGATATAAGATAAAAGGTGCCTGATTTATGTCTAAACTAGTGCCTGTACCTATATGTAATATGGTATAGCCAAATTGTTAAAGCCAAATGTTAAATTATGTCAAAGAAACAAATTTTGTTTTACTTAGGCTGCGTTTTAAAACCAAACATTTTTATTCTACGCATCCCTACTTTAATTTTATTTGCTACTCGCGTGGATTACCCTCTTCTTTTGCTAAATAGGTCGCCGGGAACATTGGACATGATTTTCTTTCACCAGTGACGGCAATATATTTGGTTTCTATTAGGTATTGCTAATTTTTTTCAAGTATTAGGTTTATATATTGAGTACAGTTGGGGCCTACGGCGCTTCGTCAGTCGTAGGTCCGAATCGCTTGATCCTCGCCCTTTCGCAGTGGGCCGATGGCCAATCACATAAGACTGGCGAAGTTAACAATTTGGTTGTATACATTATGTTTAATTTGTATATAGGCTAATCCAAATCAACGTTTGTGATTAATATGAGCCAGTAGGTATATATACTTTTTTGTATTGAGCAGTATTAATTTATGAATTTCGTAGTGTAATTTACTTTAAAATTTTTTAGGTATTTGTCAAATACGGTCTTGTAAAGGTGATATAGGCTTCAGAAATTTCTTTTACTTGGCCTATTTCATAAGCAATGTTGTGAATTGCATTTTTTTAAAATATTTAAGTCCATTTTGAAATCGAATTTACTTACATAAGTATATTAATTAAAATTCAAATACAAACATACCTTAATTTGATTTTGTTTTTAATTTTATTTGACGTTTAATAAAGTCTTATTTGTAAATCACCTGTTAAAATGCAAATAAAGGACAAACTGTTAATATGAAAGAATAAACGCACTTTTAGATAAATTTGAATTTTTATTTGTTAATTGGTAAATTAACTAAAAATTCTAAGTAGTTACGAAAAAACCACCACAACAATTCTTCTTAACCACAGTCAGTATGACGTCATAGATAGTGAAAAAAGGGATATAACCAGTCAAGTGCGAGTCGGACTTGCGCATTAATACCTTCAAGCTATATTTCATGTGACCATTGACACAATGCCTAATAAATATTGGTAGCAAGTACTTTGCTATTGTAAAATTATAGAAGTGTAAAGTAAGTTTTTATTTACGAAAATAGTAGATTCGACCTTCGTAATTATTTGTTTTACTTTAGGGATTACACTACAAATAAGTTACTTTGAAGCTTGTGTGTAATAATTTTTGGAGAACCCCTTCTGTAGCCCTTGAGAGAAAACCTTGGCAGGGAGCTCAATCCTTAACCTAACCTTTCCGGGAGGAAGTTTTTCTGGAACCGCACTGTATGTGAACATTTAGGCCCAGAACAGACGGTGAAACGCAACTCCAACGAAACCCTTTTGAAATTATTGGTTTGAAACTAGTTTCAGACGTTATCCACACACGGCGCAACCTAAATTGTATCACATTGTGATGAAATTATCACAACCATTTCAGTTTCTTTCAGAACAGACGTGTGTTCAATGTCTAGCTCACTCAAGTGATGAAGAAGTTGTGTTGTGGTTATGTATTTGTATCTTCATTGCTTTTCCAATTTCTGCCCATGCTTTATCAGTGTCAGTACTGCTTGAGTAGCTTCAGAACGCATCCCATTATACAAGCGGTAGAACACATACAGGAAGGCAAATTTTGGGTTCGCCAACGATTGTCACAGCCCGTAGTTGAACCGAGTCAAAAGGGCCAACCTGGGACCTTATTGGGAACGGTCTCGAGCTATTCGCAATCTGGAATTCGAGAGAAAACTGTATGGAACTCTGACTTACCTCTTGACATCCGTGAATGTACTTGCATACATTTTTTTTACTCGAATTCCAGAGTACGAATAGCTCGAGACTGTTCCCAATAAGATCCCTTGTAACCGGGTGCACCTGCGCAAAGATGATAGGAGTACTCCATATGGGGCCGGACTTGCGACTTGTAAAGCAGCAACCTTTGCCCCGACGTGAAGTACCTTCTTGACAATACCTACCTACCTTACTAACATGAAACAAAAACGAAATACATTAAAATAAAAACATGTTTACTGTATATATTATTATGTATATATTACTCAGTCTGGTAGCTATTCTTCAAAGGTCAGATAAACAGACCCCGTAGGGTTAGTTATACCCAAGTAACACAAAATTGTTGCTTTACAGCTATATATAGTGTAAAATTTAAGTCAAATATTAAATAGGTTGTTTTATTTGTAGCGCTTGTGTTAGCCTATAGTACCACTGTTGCTGCTCAATAGCGCTTTTTAAAATCTGTAGTTCCATTACTGCTGTATCATACCGCTTGTTACAGCCTTATAGTTCTACCCCCTCGACCAACCTCGGCACGGTCGTAAAACTATCGTTAGGCGGCCTCAGCACGTACTAATGGCTCCAGATGACGATCTCGCTATCCGGATAGCGAGATTAGTCTCAACGACCTCCCCTAACACGACGCCGACGTCCCCGGGTTCGTCGGCGCCCGCAAGGATACACGAGGTATCAAAGAGTGCCGGGGCGCTTCTCGCCCCCACTCAATCGCAACCGCACCCGCGTAACGGGGAACTCTCCTCCTGGAACTAACACACCTTTGGGTTCCAGACTCACGCTGGTCGAAAGGACGTCCCCGAGAGCGACAACCCAAGCCGAGGCTTCCCCCGCGGGGAGCCCTTGAGCGTTGGGCGCTATATGGGCTGAGGCTCCTTCAGAGACCCAAAAAGCCCGGTGAAGCAGTAATGGCTACAATAGCAAACTGCATTGACAGTTCAGAAAAAAAAATAGTTCTAGTAATGCCGCTCAAGCGCTGGTTAAGTGCCTAAAAGGAGAAAATAGCGGGTCATAGATAATATTGGCACTAATTAAGCACAAGAGTTTACGTCACCTCTAACTCAGTCAACTCGTTCGAATTGACATTATTCTGGATGAGTATTGAATTAGCTTACACTATTGACGATTGTAACAGTGAAGTGAAATAAAGAAATATGTACTTTATTAAATTGTGCGACTTACTGAGGTAAAAACATCGGCAAATTTAATTCAGGAACTGTAATACAGATATGTACGTTTTTGGATTAAAACTACTGGACCCCTAAATTCGATAAAGGTATTTTACCGAAATTATTTTTAGTATATGACTGGGTTAAAAAAATTACAATATTTTGCTAGGATTTCCACAGATTCGTGTATTTGTGGAGTTCCAACTAAAAATGATCATTAAGATTATGTTGATGTGCGAAGTGTTAAAATAGACCAAAATATGTAAGTAATTATAGTAATTCTATTTCAGGGAATGGCGTCTCTGCCTTGTGATGTAAGCTCTCGTCCTAATAGGTATGCGCAGTCATACTCTTTACCAGTTTCTAGACTAAATTTTGCAGTCTTGCAGCATTAGGTACGCCACAGTACATATTTTAGACAGTAAGTACATTGTACAAAAGTAGGTAATAATTAAAACACAAAATACTTTAGAAATATTTTATTCACATTTAAATTTAGAATCAATTAAATAAGCATCAACGATGTCTACTAAATATTATACCCATATTAGCACCGAGTAATCTAAAGTCTTATTGAGCCTTAAACTTACACCATAGACTATAAATGTTACAGACGTGAAACTACATTCAAACTGTTTTACACATTTCCAATATTACTTTCAACCGCATAGAGGTTCTATACAATAACCACTTAAGGTCGTAAAAATCAACTTATGCAAATGCAAACTTTAAGCTAGCCGCACACTTTACGAGTTTTCAATTGGCCGATAGTTATGTTTCGACACAAATTTAACTATTGGCCGAAAAATATTTAGGTGGAGCGCGGTTAGCCTTATGGGACACCATTTTCGTCATACTTTTGTGGTATCATGTAAATAGAATAATATTTGAATTATCATCGTCTATATGACAATGAACCAATAACGGTTAATTTTTAAGATTAAACTTCTTCAAGCGCAGAAGGTGCACTTAGCTTAAACAGTAGATTAATCTGACAAATCAAGGTCAGAGCTAAAAGTTTTCACATCGGCAGTGATGTTTACAACATGCGTAACGTAATAAATATTTATTCACATTTATAACAGCTTCTGATACTTATGCAATATATAGGGATAACTGCCTTAGGAATTTCACATCTAAAATTGTTTTAGTCTACAGCTTTACTTTTATTAAACCGTGTCCCAAGTAGCAATTCCGGTTGTAATTACGACTCGGGACACCAATAATATTTAGGAATGTCTTCCTTCTACATGATTTAATTAACATCAAAAGGCATCGAAATAAAATACTACAAAATTACATTGAATATATCATTCAAGTAATTGAGAGAATCTGCTACACATCATGAATTGCAATTTCTAGCAGCTGTAAAGATCAGACACCTAATTAAAACTAGGTACATACAGTACGCTTTTTTCAGCTGTGCTTAATGTAGCACAGCTATATAATCGACATTGGACACAAGCTTTCGAGTTTTTTACAAGTAGAAAAATGTGTCGATTCTACACCCTAATATTAATCTTAGTTTGTATTTCATCGCATGAATTTTGAATGAATTATCCAGGGTTTAAATTATTTTTAAATCATTCACTGGGATCTCTTTACAATTAATTTAAATATAATTTCTATTATATAATATATAATCTTCCTTCCAAACTTCTTTTTTTATCAAATCAATTAACACAATTCTACTTTAGTTATTTAAAAAAATAATGAAATGTTACTTAGATATAAACATTGTCTGTCAGGTAATTGACAGTTTAACAGTTTTATTTCACATATACTTTTGTTATTAATCGGAAGAGTATGAGCCAAACCGTATAATCTATTTTCATCTCTAAAGGGCTCCTGACTAATGTTTATTCTGTAAAAATCTGTTTATTTATTTGTTTGTTTATTGTTTAACGTCGATGATATTTTGCATAAATATTGTTTGAAGAGACGGAGATTTTTATCACGGAAAAATCAAACGTTAATGCTTTCCGTTCCGTTTATTCCTAACCGAATTTCACCTGGATAAACTATAGTTATAGCTATTACTATAACAAATTCCATACTAGTCAAGGAATTGACGTAAAAAATTAACGTAGATAGCCAAATTTCGCGCAGGCGGAGCCTGGGACAAAAGCTAGTTTAGATATTTTTAAATATTTATATATATTTAATAATATGTTTTACTGAGCTTAGTTAGGTCGAACAATCAGATGGACAATAACTTCCTTCAAATTAAATAAAAACAATAGGAAGCTATAGAAGTTAAAATAAATAAAGATAATTAAAATACCTAAGTTACAAGAATGTTTATTTGTATGAGAAAAAAAAAACATGCAATTACCTACGTCCTCGAACAATTTAATCAGCTAACCAGTTTACAGAGGTTTGATAGTAAATTGTTATGATTGTAATTTTTTTAAATTATTTTCAGCAACTAACTGATTGATACAAAAATTCCAATCAAAGGTATTATTTTGTCCCTAGGATCCACGTATATTAAACAAATAATCAATTTAATAATAATAGACATTTAAATCATAAAAAATATTTATTACACAATTAAATTTAGCACTTTTTGTGGCCTACAAATGTAATAAGATACTCTATAAAAATAATATTCATTTTGTTATGTGGAAATGTTAAAACGTCTGCAATTTGCGCCGCAGGTAGGTTGTTGAATAGTTAGACATATGCCGGTAATTTTGAACGTCTTGTGATAATTCGACGTTGTCGTCGGCGAGTTTCAGTCTCGGCGCCGTTCAAAAACTCGCTCTTACGGGTGAAATTTCGTGCCGTCTTTTTTTATACTGAATGAAAATGATTATTAGCTATAGCTTTGCTCCTGTCAGTGCTACCCAGGTTAATCCTTTTTAGGTTCATGAACGTGCCTTAGAGGTTTCTCATGACTTCAACGTTTTTCGCACCTGGTATGCAGGTGGTTTCGGAACGCACTCAGTGTTGTTTTTGTTTCTGACAGTTGTCGGCGCAGTTAGGTAAAATTCGTACAGTTATTTACAATTACGACTCTTGATAAGTATAAGAAGCTCAAAACTGAACATGCCCAAAATTTGTATGTAGTTTTAAATGTAACGAAGTCAGCAAAACACAGTTTGTAACAAACGAACACTTAGACAGAATTGTTCTAATGCAATTCCAAAACCAATCATTTTAAAAATTAGGTCTAAAAGAACCTGACCATAAAAATATTTCTTGTCACGAAATGAACTGATTTTTTATATAATAGAATAATATAAGGTAAGTTTACCATTTACACCGTACATTCAAAATAAATTAAACAATCAAACAAAACATAAATTGATTAAAGAGTAAAATAACTTTACTTCGTGTAACGAGATATCTGCGATACACTAAGTACACATGCACAAGAAATAAACAATTCAATTAAAAATACAGGAAGGAGGTACATTATATATCACAAAGTTGAAAAATACTTACATTAACTATGGAAAAGGAACAGAATTGAAATGACAATTAAATTAAAAATACATTCATCAACTATATTATAATTATATTTATAAATGTAATAAAGTGACACATAAAATAATATATGAAATACATTAAATTAAATTAATATTTACGTATTTAGCTGCCACTTATGCTAGTGTTATAAAAGTATTTTGGAACGGCCATCATTGGGTAGCTTCTTGATATTCTTGTTAGTGTCAAATTCAATGAACGACACTTTAAAGTTACAAAAACCACCAACGCTATAAATAAAAATCAAAATAAATAGGGTTTTAATTGGATAAATCGTTTCGGCTGGGTTGCATGAGCCTTAGTCACAAGCAGATCAATCTGTCAGCCATTCTTTATGTATGTATCTTTACAATTTTCATCTCCCCGTTTCTCTTAATTTTATTCCTACAAGAAAATTAAAAACTTATACACCAAAACAGCTACCCGTCGACAATATTTTTTTACTTGACAGAGTATTTTGGAACGCTCTGCAAATTTACGCATTAACTATCAGTCACTAATGTAGGATTGTCTATTTAAAAACAACTAAGTGTATTTTTAGGCAGTGCGTGCCAGATATTTTATATAAAAGCATCTGAGATTTAGATTGTTTTTTATAGACGTTTCTAGACTACAAGTATGAAGATTATTAACTAAAAAAAATGTTTATCGCTGATAGTTTGCAAACAAAAGTACTATTAAACTTTTGTCAATTTCTCATAAAACAATTCAGTAATTTGCCATTTTGGAACTACCAGTTAGTAGACCTTAATTTTCCCGACAAGTATCAATTATAAAAATATATGACAAGTTTTAAATAAAAAAAAACCAAAACATTCAGTAGTTTTATAATTTCTCTAACCACCCATTTGAAGATAATTAAGAATTTTTTCTTCAAAATTATTTCTCAGCACATTAAACCACTTATTATGTATGCTCAAATAAGTTCCAACTTACAAAATGATCTAAAAAAAATTCTGATTAATCTTTCAGATTTACATTGAAACACAAACATCCAAACTGCAGCTATGTACAAAAGCCAATTCTCCGCGTTGAAGACAATAACAAACACGCAAGTATGAAAACCAGTAACATTAATAATATTTAAATATCATCATCGACCAATTAATAAACAGTCCTTTTGAGTAAGTTTAAACAGTAATTTAAGTAGTCAAACATTAACTGTAGATTTTGAACAATGTAACACTTAAGGAAATATGCTCACTTTGTATAAACTGCTTTAAGAGTTACTTTGTGGATACGAACATAAACATTGAGTACTGATGTGTTTAAACACAAATATAATTAGCATTTTAACACATACGCATGATTCAATTCAAGTTACCAACACTTGTAGTATTTGTAATTCAATTACAGGATGATTAACGGAATTAAAACTGTCATAAACAAACAATTATGGTAAAAGTCGGAATACAGGTACTTACTTAAAATATACCTGCGTGGAATAATGTATCGTTGCTTTATTCTAAAGTTAGGTTCCATTTTGGGGGGAGTCCAAAAATTATGTGACGGGCTATTTTTTTGGAGGTAGCTGTCCTCCAGTGACACTCATAGACTTCTAGTTCAGTTATCTGTCCTATGGACTGAGAAGTAGGGAGCCTTAAAAAATTATTCTTTCAAAACTTTCTCTTTCTATAAACGTCCGCCATTTTGTTTTTAATTTGTTTAGAAACAAGTTAGAAAAAGACAAAATAACTTAGTTTCGCTTTGTGTCTTTCACACTTTTACGACCTTTTTTTCACAGCTGGCAAGGCAATGCGCTGTCCATTTCTCTGTGTCTATGGTGTCACTAAGAGTGTGTTCCAAAACACAATGTGGAAGTTGAAAAAGTGGTTTTGGAACCCTCAGTTTAGAGTAATTATTTTATTAAACTGCTAACTTGAGTTATTTATACTGCCATGGATTCAGTAGAAAATCAGTGTCGGTCACTGTAAAAATTAACTGTCAAACACTCAGTTCCCCAACTGACACAAAGTAGAAGTGATTTGGAACGTATCCTAGAGGTGAAGTGGGTTACGTGACGTTAGTTATCATCAAATTTTATTTTATTTCCAAACGTAGCTTATTTCAATGGCAGAACATTACTGTGGAACTTGGTAGTCTTTCGAATCTATATAATTAGAATAATTAGTTGGGGTATACTTTTCTCGATTTTTTACGTTTTGTCCATTTTCATAGATCTGGTCTCATCATCAGATTATTAAAAAAAATTGCTCCGAGGCAAGAGGTTAAAGCATTTATTTTTGGTTTTGAACAAAACCAGCAAATATAGATCATAACAATCTTAGAAGGAAATCAATTCAAGGGAGCAGGACACACACAATTTTATAATCAATTTGATCCCAATTTTTAAATCACCTATTAATAATTATATTAATTTTGTCACATCAGTCGTATTTTAGGGTTTACTTAAGGTAAGGCTTTCCCGCCTTTAGAAATTTTAGATACTCTATGAATTGCTCTATAATATAAAACAGTACAGTAAAATTACTAATTTATTCTAAAAAGTATATATTTCTTTTTTATTTCCTAAAAGCTAAATAACCTCAATATCCAACAAAAAATCTAAGTAGATTTGCCAGTTGAGCTCGGGGTTACAGAGTTAATATCCTAGCTGTATGCAATTTCAGATTGTAATTGGAAGTGACATTTGTATTATTTGGGCTCAGGAAAGCCTCGCCTTCACGCATTTTAACTCGTAATCTTTACAAGAAAATTCTTTGACAAAAACAAATCACTCATTTTCTGGTAAAATCAGAATTGATTTAATTATCAAACATACATTTATAAGGAAGTAAAGAAAATCCTCGACCTAGAAATAACATCATCCATAAATAAACATTCATAAAAATTACACTTAAAAGTTCCCAAAACATAATATCCATGATACACGGTACAGCACTTCTTTTACACTTACGTAGATACACTATGCTTTAACCCGTTTGCATAGGGGCTCGTGTCACATTTCGAGGGTCACCCCGGGTCCCCCTAATCGGGTCTCCTTGACTCTGAACCCATGTTCTAAAAGATGCCCTGAAAGGGAATCTACGACCTGACGAGGTGTCGAAGGTGGGATCAGGATCATGGCGTATCTGGAAAGATAATCCACGGTTAGATAAAACCTACATTACAATTTTTTGGTAAGGATGAGTTCGGATCTGCTCAGTAGATTGTGTTCTACGGGATAAAGGTTAAGCCTGACAAACGTGAAAACGTAACTAATGTAGGTAATTTCAGTTCGAATGAAAACTTTGGCCCTTTTGGAGCATATTTAATCATGAAATGCCAATGAATTATGTATGTATGTATATCTTAAAGGTTTTTATCCTCAAAAGGGGACACACATCCACATCCTAATGTTGGGGACAGCGTCGTTTCACTAACCACTTTAGTCCTGCGCGACAGGAGGTGCCCATGGTCACAACACTGCTTCTAAAGCTGCTTTATATATGTCCCATACATCGTAAGTTACCCACTTTAAAGTATTTTTTTACGTCGTAAATTTAAAGTAACTTCAGTTAAGAGCAAAGTGCCTATAAGAACAGGCTAGACCTAGTTTAGGCACTTAAGTGTCACCTACACCAATTAATTATTAAATATTTGTTTTGTTTTTTGGTCAATAAATTAATATTATTGTTAGAAAACGGTAAAATAACAGACCAGGGACAAATATAATCAGTGAATCAGGATCTCGCAGAATGATTTATGAAATAGGTAGCTAAAGTTTTTGTTTGTATTTCATACATTTTATTCATTCGATAAAACTCACTAATTAATAACTCACTGGTATTTTATGAATAAATATGCGTTTTGCAAATATGGTAAGTAGCGCTTTATGATAATAACACATTTTGGGAAGCGTCTATAATTAAAGATTAGGTGTAATATAGTTTGTTAGAAAAAGTGATCTTTGGATACATCTTAACAGTTCAGAATCGACATTCCAATAAAAGTGGTGACTGCAAATTCAGATTCAACTTTTTATTTTATTCAAATAAAGTGGGGGTCAATTAATTCAATTATATTATGACTTAAACATAATATTATAAGGAAATAATATCCAGAAAACATAGCATATTGACTCACCCTCCGCCCCCCGCGCCAGTTAGCTTGCACGCTAGCCCCCGGGAGCGCGCGGCCGCACGGATGGCCTCTAGAGAAGGGTGGGACACCCCAAGAGCAGCCAGAAGACAGTGATTCATATCCCAAAGTTCCTGAAGCAAAAACGAACGGAACTGTCATCATAAAAAAAAAAGTACTTTGAAGGGTTAGAAAGGTTAAGCTATTATGAAAAACTAGCTGACCGGGCAGACGTTGTTCTGCATGATACCGACTGCAGCGCCATCTGTCGGGCTGATTTGTGAATCCAAACCATCCAGGGCGCCACCCAAACACATACAAAAAATTCATTTAAATCGGCCTGCTACGGACGGGTACTAACACCAGGGGTATTAATCGCGTGTTGCAGACATTACAAAAACCTCATTACTCCCTTCTTAAAGAGCCCCACACTGTAGTCCTTGGGAAAAACGTGGACGGTGGTCTGCTATAGTCAGTAATTTTCACTATAATTGATGTAATGATAATATTCATAGTTTTATAGCTGGATTAAATGAAAACTTACTGCTAAATGCTGATAGTCTGTTTCCGTGTCAGGTTTACACTTGCCACTTGATAGTTTCTCCAAAACCTGAAAATGTAATTATATTTTTTTTTTTTTTGTTTGTCGCAGAATTAACTAGGGATGTGTTTAAATTGTAACCTTCATTCACTAGTATATCACGTTTTAACCTTTATGGGCATCCAGGGTCCAGCAAAAGTGGGGGGCAGTTGAAAATCGCACATCATGGTCAGGTGTGTGTCCTATCATTATGATAGAAGATGATAGAATGATAGAAGAATACAGTGGGTATAGATGAAGGGAATATTAGGTATGGTTGTTAGGGAAGGTGGTATCCCAGTATAAATAAATTGATCATAGTGCGACCTACTGTGTTATGTTTTTTCTATACATATGTCGGTATTATAAGTATCAGTACATTGCATTGTCCTTATATTGTTAGTATTATGTAGTATAATTAATAAGGTAAAACAATCACAAAAAGCTCACGTAATTTATGACTCAAACTCAAATCGAACTTTATTCAAGTAGGTTTCTAAGAACACTTTTGAATCGTCAATACAATGTAAACAAAGTAAATTTCCGCCAAAAAGAGCTGGCAAGAAGTTCTTTTTAAAGTAATAATACAATACTTTGATAATTAGCTAAAGAGTATACAATATGTACCAATACAATAGATAATAAAAAATAAGTAAGTAAGCTACTAAAAACAAAGTCAAACATCTTAATTTTTTTTTTGCTTTTATGTAGAATAGAATGTGAAGCGTCAAATATCGTTAATCGAGTAAAGGAATTTAGATATTTAAGAGAATTCCGATATTTAATAGTACTATATATATATATATATATATATATATATATTATAGTGGCATTAGCGCCATCATAATTATATTTTTAATAAATAAATTAATTTAAAAAATTATGTACATACTTTTATTTACATATACTTAAAATTATCCATACTATCCATGAATATAATATAATAATAAATATTATAAATGCGAAAGTAAATCTGTCTGTTACCTTTTCACGGTGAAACCACTGTACCAATCAAGATGAAATTTGGCATGCAGATAGTTTTGAGTCCCGGAAAAGGACATAAGCTACTTGAAAACGTCAAGTATTATTCGTTTAGTAATTGAAGAGTTGCCGTTGAAATCCTACACCGATGACCAAATACTAAAAATACAAAGAAGTTTGCAAGAGCAAACCAGCCTCCACAGCGACACCCGTTCACAAGTCTGACACATGAATCAGCCATCGCTTCGCTCAACCATGTTTTAGGGAACGTAACGTAACGTAACCCGACACACACGCCACCACCGCAGAGACCTTGAGAGAGCATGACATACTCAAGCAACTCCAACAAAACTTAGATTGTATTAGTAACAATGTGTGTAGTAAAGGAACAAAATATAAATCCGATTCATATTGAGATTTACACACACAAGTTTATATTTAACATTACAGGGCGAACACACGTACTCTGAACTTAAAACTGATTTATATAAAAACACGGTGTATCAAAAATTGATACTACTAGAAAAAATATACATATATGTATAAACTTACATAGCTACAAGTATAAGCCTCCTATCTATATATAAGTTAGTGTTTGATTATGTGTTGAGTAAGTTCCATCGATATGAAAATAGTAAGATCGCATTATCTCGAAAACTACGAAATCGATTACGAGAATCTATTGACCTTCAGGAAACTAAATTATTTTAATCGGAATTATGTAATGATTACATAATAACAGGTGAGGCTGCATCAACATTATGTCAGTCTCCTTTAAATGGATTTTACGGAGGTCACAGTATATGTAACATCACTTCATGCAGTACACCCACCCACTGTCCGGCTCTCCAGTCTCGGTCTCACTTCAACTCTGTAACAATTCTGTTACCGCTCGTGTAGAACACGCACACATAAGTGCGTATACACACACATCATTTCTTTTTGTAGTGTTAAGAACCGGTACTGTGGCTTAAAAACTACGGGATTTATTTGTACGTGCACGTAAGCGTAAGCGGGACAAGGGACCACAGCATTTTTTAGAATAAATCACGAGCGCTCGATTTTTTAGAATATAGTAAATCATAATAACTATTATTGTACTTTTTGAACAACATTGGCTTGGGAAGTGGTCGTTAGGTATAATAAAATGTAACAGTTCTGAAATAAGAATTTCATAAAACACTATGGGGTTAAAAATTGTAAATGTTTTTTAATTACTGTCACTTATTGGTAACGGCATGACACCTTCTACATAATTTTGAATTGGCATACGCTTGAGCCAGAAGTTAAGTGCGTGATTGTACCCCAGGGCCTGTGTTGCTATGGTTACGCGCTGCCCCTCGTGTCGCACCGCATTCCCCACCTTAATGGACCCAAAAATGTGTTACCGCGCATGGTTCAACTTACGTGGTGCTACTTATACATAATTGTACACAAGTCATTTGTTTTTTTTAGTATTAGAAGCCACGAATCAAGCTGTTCTTGTACACAGAAGCCTTTCACTTGGATCTACATTATCCAAATAATTAATTTGCACAAAATATGGCACAGCGAAATCTTTGGTCACCGAAACTAAATTAGTCTACTTTTAGTTGTCAACCTGTTGGTTTAGTGGTTAGAGCGTATGCTCTAAAATACCGACACGACGGTCCTCGAACCCCAGGCTAGAAATTCGATGTTTTTCTGTATTTGTTTTTGACCACTCCGTACATATATATGCATTGTTTTAGTAGCACTACAGAAATAATTCATGTATAGAAGCACAAAAATGTGCATTAAAATTGTGAGAGGTCACGGGATCGTCACAGAGGTGCGATGCGGTCGTCTATAGGAAGCGGCAGAGAGTGACCATACAGCATGTCGTGCTAATACTATTTGTACTATGACCTTAGGGTGATTAGGGGTAAATTTACATCTACTTAGGTGCGTTTATCAGTAAATTATTACACAAGATATGAATGTTCGTGCCTAGCATATACACTGACCTGTGTAGCAGTTTGAACGATATG
Organism: Apoda limacodes; assembly: GCA_946406115.1. Taxonomy (NCBI): domain Eukaryota; kingdom Metazoa; phylum Arthropoda; class Insecta; order Lepidoptera; family Limacodidae; genus Apoda; species Apoda limacodes. Next base: position 21,468,537 of record OX291559.1, read on the forward strand.
TTCACACGCCTCCATGATGTGATCGACGGCGGCTATGTTCCGCTGCCGCAGCGCCGCCACCTTGACGACAAGCGCACGCGTCTCCCGGCTGACTCTCGAGTCCACCAGGAGGACCCGCAGCTCCATGCGAATGTCCAGGTGTCGGGGCTTGCTGCCTTTTTTGAAAGACACTAGAGAGCCGAAAGTGCATGTCGCATTATCTATACCTGCCAACAAAGGTAAATAAGGGTTAGCACATTTTGACAATTTTGCCACTCAAAAGCCGCACAGCCCTTTCCTCGAACGCAAATGTCAGTTACATGCGATTTCAGAGAAAGTCATAAAGGGCAACAAGTCTCTGAATCACGTAACGACAGGTACTTTTAGTTGTGTACATACTAAGGACCTTCTGTATTAAGGCTTTACCATAACTGAACTGCTTCATCGAAACGGAGAGTCGTAGATCCCGCTGCTGATACCAGCGCCTCTAGCGGTGACTCTCAGAATTATTTCAAATACGTCAAAGATTAAAAGAAGAAAGAGTAAACACTGTTGATTTCGTAAATACTACCGAATCTAGGATTTTAAATAAATTTGTATTTTCTTTAAAAAGTTGTCGACTAAGATGCCTAAACAAAACAAAAAGTCTAGTCTTTCTAAAACTTTAAGGGACTATAATTATTAGCATTTCATATTAATTTTAACTTGTTACTTAGAAATCGTCTTAATCGACAGACAGCCAGACGGACAACAAAGTGATCCTATGAGGGATCTCCTTTTTCCTTTTGAGGTACAGCACCCCTTAAAAAACAATATTATAAAGTCCCCTTGCGCCGGACTCAGCGCCGGATATAAGCGTCCCTGAAGAGGCAAAAATATTCCCGCGATTACATTATAGTTTTGTCATTTCCCTCCGTCCGTCTCTCGTCCATACTGCGTATGTAACAGTCTTATAATCCCACCGTCCTTAAGATCGACTTTGATGAAATTTTATATAAAAGTGTCATGTAAACATCCACTATGATTTTGTATTAAATAAAGATAATGGTAATTTTTTAATACTTTAGACACGTATTGTGAAGAAATTAAACTTAATTAAAAGTATGTTCAAACATTTAAAAGAATAACAGTTTTCTAAGTGTCTGTAAAGTTAAAAAATTGTTTAGTTGAAACTAAAAAATCGATTTTAATTTTAAAATCAAAATAAAGTTTTGAAATTGAATAGTTTTAAGTAATTAAAAAAAGTGGCGTGAGACGAGTGATTTCCACGGCGAGACGCGTTGGTGACGGTCTGACGTCAGGACAGGTGCAGTGAAGCGCAGTGGCTACCCGGGTAAATCGTTACGTGTCACTCGCGGTGTTAATCCTTAATCACGGGTTCCTATGAGTAAGCAACCTTCCATACGTAAGACCTACTCGTACTTGGTTTTTTAATCAGATTATTTGTATGTGCAAGCCATATGTTTAAAAATGCATGGATACCAGAATACATTGAAATACACAATTTTGCAAATTTTTGATTTTAAAAAAAAGGGGAAGATTTTTTTAGAGCACGACATTGACACCTATACATTTTTAAGTAGCCCTATCATTTGTTTTAATTCTTTCACATTTTATTTTACATTTTTAACGACTATGTCGGAAAATCCCCTAGCGCCGTACGACACCTCCTAACACTAGCTATAAGGTGCTCTGTAAAACATAATCGCGCGACTGCAATAGAGACAGAGGACGGTTTTAAGTTAGATGTAAACTCTTTGAAATTAATAGTAGCAAGACTACGGAACACAAGATATCAAATCAAAGAATTTGCGTTTTTTGTCTATAAAGCAATAAAGAGAATTGGATTTAAAGCACAAACTAACAAGATTGAAATAACGAAGCCTATAGCCTGTACAGACGTTTTTAGGTCCTCTGAAAATCAAATTTGCGAAAGATGTAAATAGGAGAGTACTTCTTAGGTGTCCGGTACAAGGAGTCTGATTTTTTCAAACTCGATTTCAAAAAATATCATTACGAATTATCTAATCTAATAATTTTCATTATAGTTCAAAAATCTTACATATACGAAACCAGAAGACTTTATCCTACTATCCGAGGGGAAAATTTGCCAAAAAAAACACAAAAAGTTTAAATTTTATAAAAAAAAAATCATGATAAAAAATTGTACCTACTAAGAAACCTATACCCTTTTTTAACCTTTAACGACATCCCACAAAAATTTTACCCGTCAGTTAAATGTATGAAGAGCTGCAAAAAAAGTCTTAATTTTATTACAAAACTAGGTGAGTAGGTATTGACAGTTTACATAAGTCACCATCACCATAAGGCGGATATAAAGTCATATGTTGAGTAAGATAATAAAAAAAACCACCCAAGTACATACGTGTCGTACACGCATTAAATTAGGGTTCCGTAGCCGTAGAAACACAACTATTGCATATTTCTCAAAAACCTATAAACCGATTTAGTTTTAAACAATTTTGCATGGAATTATTTATAAAGTTCTATAACTAAAAATTTTTTTGCTTATTTTTTAAAATTTATTTTTGTAGCAGTTTACAGGAGACATCTTTCTGTAAAATTTCATTAGAATCGGAGCAAAGACGACGGATCTATAAGGTTGTGTGTGACATACGGAAGGACGGACGGATATGACGAATTTATAAAAGTTCCGTTTTTGCGATTTGAATACGGAACCCTAGAAGTGTTTAATGCATAGCTAAATATCCTAAATACAATATAATAGGTAGTAATATTAATTACTTATCAAGCAACTCGTATCTATTCTATGAGTCCTTCATAAAAGAAAATATTTTTTTTAAAAAAATCCTGGGAATTTTTGAATACACAATTAACAAATTAAGAATTTACAATATTACGTATATTTTTAAATGACTGCAAAACTTTTCAAAATTGTTATTAATTTCCATTGAGTCGCTCCGACACCGACGCGCAATCCCACCTCGACGAAGTCCTAAAATGGACTGTGCCTGGGCACGCGGGGGATTACAGAGCGACGGAGCAGGGGCACTCGCGAGGTGAGACTACAATTTTGAGGAAAAACGTACTTTTCACGCAGGTAAAACTCGCTAAAAATAAGGTGCTCAAATGGAAGTGTCCGTTTTGGAAAGACCTTTTTTTACGCGTAAACAGAAACTAAGACGCTTATACTATTCTCGAGAGTTTTAACGAAAACTCTAAAATCAGATACGCAGTGCGTTTTTTTTTTTTTGAAGGAGTAGTTATTAAAAATACAATTCTGTTCAAGACAAAATATTAAGATTTTTATGGTGACAAACAAGCTACCGGTCCGCCTGATGGTAAGCCGTCACCGCACCCTATGGTAAAGTGTATACATAACAATTTGTTTTGGAATTGTAATGAGTAGGTGGTTAAGAATAAAAAATAGAATGGATATTTAGATTACCTACCGTACATATCTTTACTTCTGGGGTAAGAAAAGAGATAATTTACATCCCGATTAGATATGTATTCAGAGTTCCACTAACTACTATAATATACTTACATACATTTTTGTATGAAGTTGTAGGTCAGTATACTCATATTTTCTGCTTTTATATTATGTGTCGATGTGTTTGTTTTCTAATTAGATTCTAGTGATAACAAGTGGTAATTTAAGAGTCCTTGATGCGAGGACGACCTTTATTTTACTTTCAAGTCAAGACATTGACCCCAAGAGCATCTATTCTATGTGACGCAACCTGTCATGCCATCATAGACGCGAAAAGACATGGAAACAGATTGGCTTTGAGGTATACTAGGGTAAGAAACGGGATCCTATTACTAAGACTCCGCTGTCTGTCCGTCCGTTTGTCACCAGGCTGTATCTCATAAACTGTGATAGTTAGACACTTGAAATTTTTCACAGAAGATGTTTTTGTTCAAAAACTAAAAAACAGAATAAAATAAATATTTAAGGGGGCTCCCATACAACAAACGTGATTTTTTTCATTCAGTTATTTCATAATAAAGCATTTATAGTTATGTATATTTAGTGCACCGAAGGTTGTATGGAAAAAAAAAGATTCGAATCGAATGGCGCATATCTCTAGTAGGTATCTAAGCGTTCTTTCAACCAGCCATTGCCCGCTTTGTCCCTTGTCAAGGTTTATGGTTTGTCTGATCAAAACGTTAGGTATTTTGAAAACATAACATAGTTTTACATCGTTTTTAACAAAATCAATTGAACTGACTTAAGGGCCTTGTGACTAGCGCTGCCATATAGATATTTTTAATTTACTCTTCGTACAAAGCTTATTTCAAAAATATCATCATCATCATCTCAGCCGCAAGAAGTCCATTGCTGAACATAGGCCTCCCCCATAGATTTCCAAAGAAAACGGTTGGAAGCGGCCTGCATCCAGCGTCTTCCTGCGACCATTGTTATGTTGTCTGACCACCTTGTGGTCGGTCTTCCGACGCTGCGTTTGCCAGTCCGTGGCCTCCACTACGTACCATGTGCCCTGCCCACTACCACTTCAACTTGCTGATGCGCTGAGCTATGTCGGTGACTCACGTTCGTCTACGTTTTTAAAATATGCTTTGTACAAAGAGGTAATAAATAATATCTAAATCAGCTCCTATATACGCCCTAACCTAAAATGCGTCATACAAAATATTTAAGTGTCATAATTGTTACCGCAATCTACTAATAAAAATACAAATCAAATTATGTAACCTACATTAAGTCAATACTTTGTTAAAATAAACTTTGTGCCTAGTGTGTTTTTGTATGTGTCTTACTCTACTATCGCCTTCACGTATTCATTAAAAATCTTTATAGAAAAAAATGTCTCAAAACGCGTCCGCTAGAGGCGCTCGTTCATTTCCATACATTTATTTCGTTGACGCGAACGCGATAGTAGCGTTAAAAACTCATACTTTTGCCCCAGTTGTTTACTACAGAGATAAAGCCCACATTGGAAAATGGAGGCTTAGGCTTTATATGTATTTCACTTTGCTGTCCTAGTGTGGCGGACGTTGACGAGCTAGTGGCTACACGATTGTCTGTTTAAGCCAAATCATAACGCCTCTTAATTAGCTTAACTACTGCTATCATAAATGAATATGGCAAAAATATTAACACACATACTTACAAAAATTCAAATTAGCCGATAAATTTATGATAAGAAACTCAAATGACGTCAGTTCTTCCAACTGTCTACCGTCAAGTAATTCAAGTTTGCCCTGACGTCATACTTTCGTGCTCAACTAAAGCAGGTTCACACGAAGACGCACATTTGTGCAAACGATCGATAATTTAGTCTACGAACGCCCACTTAAAGTTTATTGTTTGTTTAACAAAGTTCGTTCTCACACACAAGAAAAATACTGTTTACACAATTCCGTCTATTTATGTTTTTCTAATACATCGACGTACTGCACTATGAACCCTAATAACTATACACAAATCATCATTTTTTAAATCAATCTGTTACATTATCCAATGTAGCCTAAAACTTAAGCGATTATAAAGTTTTTTACTTTCTCTTATTTAGAAATTACAATACTGATCTGATCTGCCAATGTTTACTTTTAAGGGATGGGCGGGAAGGTTCTGGAGCCGATAGAAACAGAATCTTTGCGTTCATCATTGCCGTCTGCCTATTTTTAAAGATTCTTAGAATTACCCATTGCAAGTTAGATATATCTGAAGTTGATCAAGTTACATATTATAATAATAACGAAACATTTTTGTACAATCTTTGTGTAGCTATGTTTTTTGTTAGGTATCTCCGTTACGTTTCGGAAATCGTGTTCCACAAATATTGTAAAGTAAATATTGAAGATAGTGACTGCTTGTATTTACACCTTTATATGGTTACGTTTATCAAACAAGTCACCTTCCGAAATATGTACCACGGTTGCCGATAGAACTTAATTTTTGGGACAATATGTTTATTTAGAATTTTTATGCTTTTAATATTTTATCACAACTCGGCAAACGTATTTTAAAAGTAATCTATAAACGTTTCATTTTGTCAGTTGAGTTTAGGGTTTCAGGTTATTTGTCCATTTTTATTTGTCGAAGCGTGAGAATTCTGGATTTCTCGAATATCTCGAGAATTTTTGAAATTTTTCACAAACACGATAATATATTCATATTTTTGCTTTATTAGAAATAAAACTGATAGATAAAAAAAGAATAAATTAAATAAACTATACTCGGCTGGTCTACATAAAAAGTAAAGTATAGGGTAGCACTTTACTTTTTTATAAGTATTGTGTCCTTACCAGTTCCCATAAGTATTACAGTCTTTAATTACTCGTCAATAAAAATCAATTAGTAATATTAAATCTAAAAAATAAATAAAATATTTATATAGCTATAAATTTTTTAACAAAATGAACATTAAATGAACTTAAACTAAAAATGCCTTTTATATTTATTTATAAACTATAACGTTAATTAACTTGCAATACTTTTTTTAATTTAAGCATAGTATGCGAACTTAAACTGAGCCAGTAACCCAAAATATAATCAACAAAGAAATCAAATTTTAATTCAACGTTTTATACATATAAAATAAGGGTGCAGATGGCAGCCAAAGCTCAAAAACGCCGATCCCGAAAACTTAGCTTTACACTTTGCTGACCGCCTTAATAACGAAAACAAAATAGCTGCCGGTTTGAAATGCACGGTTGACCTTCACAATTATCCGAAGTATTGACGATTACAGGTGCGCTCATTGACTGAATGTCATATCATACGCAATATTTACGCCAATAAGTACCTATGGCACCTTAAGGTCAAGTTAAGTCCTATGCTTTTTTAATAAACAGTACCTTAATCGGAGTTCAAGGTGTAAACTGATTAGTGTCCACGGCGACTGCCAAATTCGTGTCAAGGGTACGAAGTCGTTAAGGCACGTCATTGGCATATTGGTGACCGCAGCGTAAATTGGCTTTACATGTGCTTAATAAAATATTAGCAATTACCATCTATTTCATAATTTGAGTAAAACGTGTTGCGTCGAAGAGGGTGATCAACAGTCAATGAATTTTAAACCCAATGACCAGTAGAGTGCGAATTAAACTCGCGCACCAAGGGTTCCGTACTTAATAGGAATTTAAAATGTTTGTTTGGGTCACAGCTTATAAACTACATACTAATATCGTTGTTTTCAATGGTTTTCGTTGAAATACAGTATATACATAATGTACACAGAAATCTCAAATTCCTAACGAGTTTAGTTTTTGCTGTAGACCCCTAATATAACGAATATGGATCAAATCAAATCACATAATATCATTTATTCAATTTAGGCTTCAATAAATGAGCACTTATGAATGTCACTACGCCATTAAAAATGACCACTTTCACGCTCCTCCATTGCTTGCTTAATTTCTAAAGATAAAAAAGAAATATAACTGTGCTCTATTCAATGAGCTATAAATGATACCTTACGTGCTTGGGTAAGAAAAACTAATAGTAGCCGATAAGCGTCAGATGCCTTATAGGCGGCTCAAAAACTCTGAGTCAAGTGGTCTCCTAGCTCGACAATCGTCCACCAATTCTAACAAACCGAAAATAAATATCTACGAAACGATCCGTTTGTTCTATAAGGTTGCCCAGTCATGATATATTTTAATAAGTCCATGTAATACCCTATAATGGCCTTTAAAATACCCTAGTCGAATAGGATTTAAAAGAATATCGCTACATTAAATGAGGTAGTCTTAATGATTTGTTTTTTAATAATACTAATTTATATTTAATAATAATTGTCTATATGTGTACCAAATTTAAGCGCTGTAGTCTTAATAATATGGATAGAAGGACATACTTAAGTTTTCAGAACTGACAGCAAACCTTCAGTAATTGGAGAGGCGCTAAGAAGACGACATATGGATGGACGGAAGGACATAACCAAAATGGTAAGTGTTCCTTGTTTGACAACGAAACCCTAAAAACGACAGGCAACCCACCTTATGACAACTGACGTTTAAGACCCTCACTCAATTGAAATCAATAAAAATCATCGGTGTCGGAATGATTATGACATGACCTACATTGCTGATTTGAATTGCTAGTCAATACATACATACACGGTCAACATTATTAAAAAGACAGACGAGTGATGTACGACAAAATTATCATTGAAGCGCTTGGCTTTTTTTTCGTCTCGAATTCTCTGGCATCCTGATTGCCTTTGATGACTTTGTTGCCAAAATTACAGTCGCAATTTAACTTTTCAGCATTGAAAGCAGGGGGAGGTCGTTCGAGTTACATTCGCCTAAGAGACGATAAGTGTACGAAACGCAACATAAGGTTTGATTTGTCATTTCATTGGATCAGTGACTCCCTATGTGTCACTTTTTTTAATTTTTGCTTTTTGCCTACGTCAAATATCCTACAGGTTTTCTTTAAGGACTGCAGTATGGGGTTCTACAACAAAGAAGTTATTAGATTTTTAAAGGGTCCGCAACGCGTGAATGATACCCCAGGTGTTGCAAGCGTCCATAAGCTGTCGTGACCGCTTACCATCAGGCGGATCTTAAGCTTGTTTGCCACATAAGTGATATTAAAGGCCTGCTGCAGTAAAGGTACGAAACCCTTGATGCCCAAGTTCGATTCGCACTTAGCTGGTTTTTAAATCGTTACTCCCAGTGATAATAATAACTGGTAAAATGTAAGTTTTTAAATTTTCGAGATCTATTACTATCTTCTTCTATTAAAAAATCGGCCAAGTGAGAGTCGGACTCGCGCACGAAGGATTCCGTACCATTAAATATGAGCGCGCCAGCTAGTCCAATACGTCATTTGAACGTAACTATTGTTGTCAATGTTAGAAGAATAGTCTTTAAAATTTTATTATTTTATTTTTCTATAATTATACGTCGTTCATTTATTTATATTTTATACCTGTTTTACAGAAGCACCTACTTCATATAAGTAACTTCTAATGGAATTTGTACGAAAATTCCACTTTTCCAAGTAAATTTTATAACTTGGTCGACTATCACTCGTTAGCCTGTAAAGTGTACTGACCCGTGATAGTTTTCCTTTTAAATTTATTATATGCACTACCACCGTAATTTTTTTACATTTCCAAATACTATACTTTCGCTGGTAGAGAGGGGGGACACTTGACTCTAAAAATATTAGTACTTTAAAGCTAAATGTTTCGCAAAGGGAGTTCTTAATCCAAAACTGTTGCATGCTGCCATTGTTTTTGGCATTCCTATCAAAACATACCCCACATGATGGGGTAGACGAGATGAAAAAATTACGTCCCCACTTATGTATAGTGTAGGTGAGAAACCCAAACAAAATTTTTTTTTTTTCAAAGATTTTATTCTACCACCTTGTCGGCTTGATCAATGTGTTTATCCCTACCAATTTGTTGCTTTCTCGTACTGACAGACGGATGGACATGGCGAAACTATAAGGGTTCATTTTTGACTACGGAACCCTAAAAAAGGGGGTTAAACGCGTCGTTATTTGTTAAAATACCTAATAGCGAGCGTAGTTCAACAGGACGCCTCCACTCGAAGTCTAAGACGCCACGCACCGACAGTGTACTCGTGACCAAGGCTGGTAACCTAGCCGAAACGTCTGGAAAAAGGTATTTTACCAAATAACGACGCCTTTAATCCAGTCTTATTGAAGTGAAAACTTCTTTGGCGGCGTTGTGCACTTTTTTAGGTATGGGTAAAAAATGATAAACTCGCGCAGGCTGATCGAAAATTCGTAAAACGGAAACCATAATGCCACGCCATAAAAATGAGACGGAAAACATAAAGCCACGCACATTATAATTTTGAAGTGAAAACGTCTTTAACGGTGTTGTGCACTTTTTGTGATGGGTAAAAATGTTAAACTCTATAGGACGAATAAAAAGTAAGAGGAAATTGGGTTGATGAAAAGATGAAAGTGCGAATTACACATGTGAAAATGTTATATCCAGGTTGTATGTTTTCACTTCTGCTGGCACTCCCAAGAGTGCAACCTGTTTTTTTTTTAAATTATCTAGTATAATGAACGTCAAGGGACAGAAAAGAGTACCTCCTTTACTTAATCTTAACTAACTACTTGACGTTAAAAAATAACAAGTGCGCAAGTGCGGGTGGGACTCGCGCACCGAGGGTTCCGTACCACTACTAAATGAACGAGCTCAAATCGCGCTTGACCGGTTTATTATTTGTTGTCTTAAATAGAACATACAAAAAGAGTATGTATTACCGTTTCTACGATCCAGCAAAACACAAAACACGTTGGTTCACTTCAAACTCAAAGATCCATAGATAAAGATAAAGTTTTTTATTCCCCAGGGGGTTCGCAAGTGGCTATATACATACCCACAACACTATGGTTTCACCAAACTGCTGTCATGCATGACAGGGGTTAGCCTGACGTTGCTACGCTGCTTCTTTGGTGTCTATGGACTAAGGTGGCTTTATATAGAGCTCTTCTAAAGTCGGACGGATAGACACAAAGACAGCGTAGGCTTTGGCAATGGGGCTTCGTGGGTACAAAATAAAAACTAACTATAAACTAAAGAAGTGTTCAATTTAGTCAAAAAGTAAAAACAAAACTAAAGGGAAAATTAAGTTACTTATTGTTAAAATTTGATGTTATCAATAAATTAATTAATTGACTCGGCTTCAGGACCCATATTTATTTATTATTTATTCATATGGTTGATACCAACCAAAAAACCGATTTCGCGATAAATGTTTCAATATAGGTAATTAGATATCTACCTAAGATTTTTAAAACAAGATATCTTTGAACTAATGAATATTTGCTTGAAAAATAATAAAAAAAGATTAATAAAATATGTGAGCTACCTAATTAGCTGTATTTTCTTAATTCCGTTTAGGTTTTTTTATTTCTTTTTTAAATAAGAAACATTAGTTGTTAAACCACACGACTTGCAATAAATTTAACAAGTAGGTAAATATGCACTTCCACTACCATCTACTTCATCAGTTCAGTCCTTAACATTTTGATAGTTTGTCCACACTTTTATCAAGAGTAGTACCGACCGATCGCCTGATGGAATATTTTTTCTGAGCTCCCCCTATGTTTCGGAGGGCACGTAAAACCGTAGTTCCTGGTTGTTAATCGTATGAAAGCCGTAGTTAAGCCAAGCCAAAAGCCTTTCGAGCGACTTACAAATTAACAGTCGAGTGGCCACTCGTTCGATTACGTCTGCCAAACAGCACGAGCTAGCATGGTGAACTATGGCCTAAGCCTTATTTTTCAAAGATAGGCCTGTGCCTCTGCAGTGTGGCGTAAAGTTATAACGGCTGAGGCGATAAAAAGAAATATTTAATTGGACAATTAAATAAATAACGCACATCTTATATCACCATCATTTAAACTACTATATATACTACAGGTTTTTTTTTCTGACTGACTACGCAGTAGGCTGTTGCAGCCAATACTGCTTCACCGAGCGTTTTGGGGCGAGACTCTGAAGGAGCCTCAGCCCATATAGCGCCCAACGCTCAAGGGCTCCCCGCGGGGGGAGCCTCGGCTTGGGTTGTCGCTCTCGGGGGCATCCCTTCGACCGGCGTGAGTCTCAAATCCGAAGGTGAGTCACCGCCAGGAGGGGAGTTCCCCGTTACGCGGGTGCGGTTGCGATTGAGTGGGAGGCAAGAAGCGCCCCGGCACTCTGTGATACCTCGTGTATCCTTGCGGGCGCCGACGAACCCGGGGACGTCGTAGAGACTAATCTCGCTATCCGGACAGCAAGATCGTCATCTGGGGCCGTTAGTACGTGCCGAGGCCACCTAACGATAGTTTTACGACCGTGCCGAGATCGGTCTGGGGAATGAGTACTATAGGGGTTTTAATGATAGGTAGTCTACAGCACTAAAGATAATAGCAGTCTTATTAGGGTACAATACAATACAAGGGTATTATAATACTACGAATTAATAATTAAACTGTTTGATAAAAATTGTACAAAATATCGTGAAAGAGCTAGCTAGCTCTTGCCGGCGGTTCCATCCTAAATTCGGTACCGGTGTAGGATTTCAACGGCAACTCCTCAATTATAAAAAAAAACTTTTACTTTTCAAGTAGCCTTAATCCTTTCCCGGGACTTACACTGTCTCCATGCCAAATTTCATCTTAATCGGTACAACGGTTTCAGCGTGAAGAGGTAATTAACAGACCGAGTTACTTTCGCATTTATGATATTTATACAAATCAAAGCCGGACGATATTTACCTATGTCCCTTGTTTAATTCACAAGTGTGGTAGTAAGCACCAATATTATTTTTAGCAATTTACATTATAAATATTTATCTAAAATCACACTACGACAAAATGTTTGAATACCAACTCAAAAATAAAAATCAAGTTAGGTCCACTCGGAGGAAAACGACGGACAAACATACATACATAGATTTGGAACGCAGACGAAACTATTCAAATCGTATGATCTATACATATATACCAGCTTGAATTGAGCCCCAGCCTCACACACATTTGCACAATAATACATAACAATTTGATAACCTAATACAGTTAATACTTAATGCGAAACCACTCACCTGATGGCGTGCCATGCATGATCCTTTCACAATTATACGCCCATTCCGATATTATATCTCTCTCTTTCTCACTGAAGTCCTCACTGCTCGGATCATAGAAAGGGTCATATTTTCCCGCAGACGTCTTCAATTTTAACAGTTGTATCAGTGCACCGGCAAGACAAACGGCAAACGAAGCAGAACTACCAGTCCCGGCGCCAATCGTCAACTCCGAACCCATGGATATATTCATTCCTTTAACGGGAATGTTTGTACTGCCAAAAATGCCAGAGAAAACGTATAAGAAACTTCGCAAAGAATTCTTTTGATTCCCCTGAAGGCTGTCGAAGTTTGGCCTAATAATATGGAGGAACTCGTCGACTTTTCGTAAGTGTCTCTCATGGTCGAGCTTGTCCGGGAGCCTCCAAGAGAATTTGCCAGTGATTCCCGGGGTCAACTGAGGGTTGAAGAGATTTTGGATAGTTGATATTAAAGGAATCGTCTCTTGTAAATCTACGCATGGGAGGTGGATGTTCACAACTGGTTCCACTGAGTTGGTTTCCTAGAAAAGAAGAGTATATTATTGTTATAAGATCAGCGAACATAATATTGGCAAAGGTATGGCTGGCCTAAAATATCTAATTAAAATTTCACCATTTAACAAAAAAGGTGTGTCTGGTTAAAATGATTTCGTTATGTAATCCCATGTATCTATGTTCTCATAGTTCAAAACTATTCATAAATCATCTTGCAATATTAACAAGTTTCATAATTTGTGTCTCAAAAAAAAATAACTGCCAAATATTGAAATATTTATATAAATATATAAATCTCGTGTCACAATGTTTGTCCTCAATGGACTCCTAAACTACTGAACCGATTTTGATCAAACTTCGTAAATATCTGTTATTTGATCCAACTTAAAAGATAGGATAGTTTTTATCTCGATATGTCAAGTGCGAGCCGGACTCGGGCACTATAGGTAAAAACCAACTTTCGCCGGGTACAGAGGGACGGCAGCGGAACAACGTTCGCCGGGACAGCTAGTATTTATATAAATATGCAGCGGCAGACACGATACGTTCACGTATAATGACAAATCAAATCAGTCCCCTTATTCTTGTCAGTAAAATCATTTAGTTTCAAGATTATGCTTGACTTGCTACTAATCTACGAACAATACAAACTTGAATTATGATAGAGGGCAGTTTAAGGTGGAGCAGTTGATTTTTAAAAAAAAAATTTTTTTTAAAGAAAATAAATGAAATCATCTTTAGACTTATATTATTAAATAATCTTATTCGGTTTAGTTAATTTGAAAAACCTGAAAAAGGTAAAAAAACTTTATGAAATTCATTTTTAATTTAACTATAATATTAGTATATATTATTGAAAAAAATAAAATATATATGCATTCATGTTGTACGTATTTATTTATTTTTTGTAATATATGTATTGATATATCTATATATTTCAAATATATCACCTGCACTTCCTATCCCCCATATTTAATTTTGTAACTTCCTCTAACCAAAGGTTGCCTGTACATTGTGATTTTCTATTGTTTTTTATTGTTATATGTATATTTTTATGTGTGCAATAAAGTATCTTACTACGAATACGACTAAGACCTTAAATCGTCCGCCCATGATTAAAAATATAAAAAAAAAAATACCTTAATAACTATAGAGCTCCTCAAACCGAGACTGACAGCGATGGCCGTTTTCCCATACACAACTGAATGCTCCCCATGCAAAATCACCTTCCCCGGCGCCGACACGCTAACCGTAAACAAATTGTCCATTCCGTTCAACATCTTCAGTTTTTTTTATTTCACTCAAATCTAGGAACCCACTTCAAGTAAAACTACATAAAATACATTATTATTTCATTATAATAGTTATAATTGGACTACAATTGGCTTCATTATGATTTTTGTTCTTGCCACTGTTCAACCGTCAGGGTTTTTTGTGTGAACGCGTGTATTGACTTCAATTCTTCTTGCAGCACTGAGTTGACGAGTCTGAAAAAGAAATATTATAAACTAAGTATATGACGCTGTATCCTGACTTGTTTGTAATGTAAATTTGTTTTTTTTTAAAACGTTGTTATAGGTACTTTGAAATGGTGAGATGAAGGTGATATGGTTTTTCTTAAGAACATCTTCCGTGTACTTAACAATGGACCGCTTATCGCTTATGTTTTGTTTCTAACTTATTTCGAAATCATTTGCGTCGTGTTAGACGACTTTTGACCTTTTTTTTTTACAAATTCTATTTTTGTATTTGAAAAGAACAAGTGGAAATTTTGCAATTGATGGTTAGTATTGATAACTGTTGTGTTTATACTAACATAGGTAGATATCTTCTAATCTAAAATCTTATTACGTCTTGTCTTTAAATTTAGTGAAGTCATAAGTCAGAAGTATTTTTAATAACAGTAGCCAAATATTGGGCGTAGCGTATAGACACTTGTAACAGGCGTGATTCTTGTATAGAGCTTAACACCAGAGTAAAGTATCAGTGGCTTGATCCTCATATATAGGTAACACCAGGGCAAAGAATTAGGGGACGATTCTCATACATAGGTAACACCAGGATAAATAATCTGGGGTCTGAATCTCATACTTAACAGGAAACACCAGGGCAAAGAATCAGGGGCTTGTTCCAAGCACATAGGTTATACTAGGATAAAGAATTAGGGATCTGAGCCTCGACATAATAGGTAACACCAGTGTAAATAATCAGAGGTGATCGTCGTACATATGAAAGACCAGGGTAAAGTATCAGGGACCTGATTCTCGTACATAGATAACCTCAAGGCAAAGAATAAGGAGCCTGTTTCTCATACATAATAGGAAACAACCAGGGCAGGAAATAATCAGGGGTTTGATGTACAAAAAGCACCGGCTCCGGTACTCCCGGGACTTCCGGTATTTTATAGTTGAATAAATTCAAATCTGTATAACGCAACAAAACATAATTTTGAGAAGTATTTTTAATAAATACTTTTTTAAAATAATATAAATAAGTAAAAACCTTTGCTAATAGCTAATTAAATTCTAATTAAAAAAATTCTAAATCTTTCTTTTCTAGAACGTTCTATAAGAATTGTCTCACGTTATAATTTACTTAAGAACGCCTTTACCTAACAGTTTGTAACACACTTCACTTGCACGAAACCAAGTTCAAACTATAATTCAGACCAGATTTTTGGAAATAAGTAATTGTTTTTACTTTTTTAGTGCATCTTTTTGAAACTCGTTATTTTCTTTGCTAAAAAACTTTTATCCACACTGAGAAATGGATATTTTGGAGGTTTACCCAATCATAAAAAGAATCATTAAAATCGGACTGCTTTGTAAAAAGTCATGCCCGAACATACATAAAAATATATACATATATTTTCATTATAATACAACTCCTAGTGTCTTATAAACTTCTAGTAAACCAATCTTACAAACACATACAATTTTCATAGAATTAATAAATACAATATAAAATAATCTTTCTTCGTTTGTGACTCCCTGAATATCTATGGCTACATCATCAATGTAAATAAATATTTTCATAGCAAAGGTGCGGTCAAACGATAAACCTCGAGCCAGGACAGGAACCTGCAAACTATTTAGATTCCGTGTAAGTGCGTTTCCAATTGAGCTATCAAGGCAAAGGCTGGCCGATGAAAATCCCAAAACAAAAAATTGTTATACATTCAAATTGAGAACCTTCTTTTGTCGCTAAAAAAACGACTTGCAATCGACATCGGCCATGTTATTACTAATTCGACATTATCTCTCATCAATCAGGTCCCATAATAATTTACTCGCGTGTTGTCGACCCTTTAAGGGTTAGCGATAAAAAACAAAAATTTGGGTTTGTTGAAGGTTTCACACGTAAATGGCAATAATTTATCGTAAACCTATTTAAAAACAACATTAAACGAACCTTTAAGTTGTATAAAATGATAATTGAAAACCATAATTATTTAAGAAAGCTATTTTTAACTCATGTTTTTGATATTTAATTGGAAGACTGAATTTTCAACTAAAATTATGAATCACCTGACTGAAAAAAAAATTGAAAATTGAATTCATGCAACTCTTAAAAATAATTTTGTAACCTTGATTTAACAAAATAAAACATTATTCAGCTTTAAAAAATTAAAATAATAAACCTCGTAAAACTTGAAAATAAAAAAAAACATTAGTCAGTCTTAGCAAATTAAAATAATAAAACTCCTAAAACTTGAAAATAAAAAAAAAACATTAGTCAGTCTTAGCAAATTAAAATAATAAAACTCCTAAAACTTGAAAATAAAAAAAAACATTAGTCAGTCTTAGCAAATTAAAATAATAAAACTCCTAAAACTTGAAAATAAAAAAAAACATTAGTCAGTCTTAGCAAATTAAAATAATAAAACTCCTAAAACTTGAAAATAAAAAAAAACATTAGTCAGTCTTAGCAAATTAAAATAATAAAACTCCTAAATCTTGAAAATAAAATAAAACATTAGTCAGTCTTCACAAAATATAATACTAAAACTCGTAAATCTTAAAAAAAAATTGCAAAAGTAAATGGCTGTAAATAAATTATTTATGTTTTATATTATTTTTCGTTGTAATTAACTGTGTGCTAATGCACGATTAAGGAAAAGACATGAAAAAATTTAGAATCAAGCGCACAAAAAAGGAATAAGTTTTTTTTTTTTTATACCACTATGGTGGCGAACAAGCACACGGTCCGCCTGATGGTAAGCGGTCACCATGGCCTATGAACGCTTGTAACAGCAGTAACCGAGTCAAAAGGGCCAAGCTGGTATCCGGGTGCACCCGCCCAGAGATGGCAGCAGTACTCCATATGGGGCCGAACTTGCGACTTGTAAAGCAGCAACCTCTGCCCCGACGTGAAGTATTGCCTCGCTCTGTTAAGTACACCTAGTTTTTTGGACGCCAGCTTCACCTTGTCATGCAAATGATCTCGGAACTGAACATCGCTGGAGATGTCAACACCAAGGATCCCAATGCTCTTGGAGATGGAGAGTGGTGTGTTCTGGAATTGTGGGACTACAGTGAATGGGGTTTTCTTAGCGGTGAACGCGCACATGTGTCTTTGTAGGGTTGGATCCGACCAAGTTTACCCGTCCCCAGTTAGAGACCTTGGACAGTGTGGTCTCGATTTGAGACACAAGTTCTCCGCGGTTTTCCTCCACAACGGAACGAGGAATGTTTGCACGACCCGTGTAATAAGCGTCTCCAGTACTGTCATCTGCATAGCATGTTATTGATGTCCAACATGTCATTAATATGTAGTAGAAACAGCGTAGCACAGAGCCTTGCTACCACCAGCATTAATGTCCATGCTATCAGAGCAACTACCGTCAACTACGGTTCGTATGCGTCTGCCGAACGAAAAGCTAGCCGCCCATTTGCATAAAACCTCGGGCACTCCGTATGATGGAATTACGATAGAAGACCCCGGTGCCAGATCCGATCGAACGCCTTCGCTATGTCCAGGCTACATGCCAATGCTTCCCCCTGACTCAATGGCTAGTGCCCATCGGTGTGTGAAAAACACTAGATGGTCACTAGTCGAGCGACCGTGGCGACAGCCATATTGACGGTCACTGACCAGGTCGTGTTCTTCTTGGTATCTTAGAAGCTGTGTGTTGATCACACGCTTCATCACCTTGGACAGGAGAGAGGTAATAGCGATAGGCCTGTAATTCGATGGATCTGATCTATCGCCCGTTTTGGGCACCGGGTGCACATTCGCAGTCTTCCATGAAGACGGAAATTGCCTAGTGTGGTAGGAAAGCGTGAAGAGGCGCGTGAGTACGGGACATAACTCAGGAGCACACTGCTTAAGCACCACTGCTGGTATACCGTCTGGCCCCCTCGACTTATGAACGTCTAGAGAAAGCAACGCCCGCCGGACCTCCCGCTGTGTTATGGAGATTTCCGGCATGGTTTTACCGCACTACGGTATAGTAGGTGGTACAGCGCCTTCATCGTTCATATTCGAGTTTGAGGCAAAGAGACTGCCCAGTAAATCGGCTTTTATCTTTAGCACTACGGGCCAAGTCACCATCGGTCTATCGCAGTGGTGGTAACGACGACTGGCAAAAGTTCCCTTCGGCAGCTTTGGCAAGCGACCAGATAGCACGACTCCCAGACGGATAGCTCACAAGTCGCCCACCTATTTTGCCGATGAATTGGAATTTTGCTCTGGCAGTTGCTTTCTTACTGAACCTCGAGGCAGCATTTAATTTGCGTTTTACCTCAGAAATATTCGGATCCTTATTATTACGAGCCGTGGTCCAAGCCTCATATGCAGTTTGCTTAAGAATTTAGCTTCTCTGCAAGACCTATTAAACCACGGTCGTTTTTTGACGCCGGCAGCTACTCGCGGGTTAGGAATATAACATTCCATACCAGCGAGGATTGTCTTTATAACTGCGGCTGAGCAGACGTCAGGATCTTTTGTGCTAAAGCAGATCTGCCTCCACGGGTACGATGCATAAAATTCTCGCAATCCATCCCAGTCTGCCGACTTATAATGCCACACACGACGCCAATTAGTTGGCCCAGATGGATCGGGTTGTGTTCATGACACATGAGTCCGAACGAGATAGTGGTCCGAGGAACCTAAAGGCGCATCCACTGAGACGGAATATCCGTTTGGACGTGTATTCAGCAGAAGGTTTGCGACTTGTAAAGCAGCAACCTCTGCCCCGACGTGAAGTATTGCCTCGCTCTGTTAAGTACACCTAGTTTTTTGGACGCCAGCTTCACCTTGTCATGCAAATGATCTCGGAACTGAACATCGCTGGAGATGTCAACACCAAGGATCCCAATGCTCTTGGAGATGGAGAGTGGTGTGTTCTGGAATTGTGGGACTACAGTGAATGGGGTTTTCTTAGCGGTGAACGCGCACATGTGTCTTTGTAGGGTTGGATCCGACCAAGTTTACCCGTCCCCAGTTAGAGACCTTGGACAGTGTGGTCTCGATTTGAGACACAAGTTCTCCGCGGTTTTCCTCCACAACGGAACGAGGAATGTTTGCACGACCCGTGTAATAAGCGTCTCCAGTACTGTCATCTGCATAGCATGTTATTGATGTCCAACATGTCATTAATATGTAGTAGAAACAGCGTAGCACAGAGCCTTGCTACCACCAGCATTAATGTCCATGCTATCAGAGCAACTACCGTCAACTACGGTTCGTATGCGTCTGCCGAACGAAAAGCTAGCCGCCCATTTGCATAAAACCTCGGGCACTCCGTATGATGGAATTACGATAGAAGACCCCGGTGCCAGATCCGATCGAACGCCTTCGCTATGTCCAGGCTACATGCCAATGCTTCCCCCTGACTCAATGGCTAGTGCCCATCGGTGTGTGAAAAACACTAGATGGTCACTAGTCGAGCGACCGTGGCGACAGCCATATTGACGGTCACTGACCAGGTCGTGTTCTTCTTGGTATCTTAGAAGCTGTGTGTTGATCACACGCTTCATCACCTTGGACAGGAGAGAGGTAATAGCGATAGGCCTGTAATTCGATGGATCTGATCTATCGCCCGTTTTGGGCACCGGGTGCACATTCGCAGTCTTCCATGAAGACGGAAATTGCCTAGTGTGGTAGGAAAGCGTGAAGAGGCGCGTGAGTACGGGACATAACTCAGGAGCACACTGCTTAAGCACCACTGCTGGTATACCGTCTGGCCCCCTCGACTTATGAACGTCTAGAGAAAGCAACGCCCGCCGGACCTCCCGCTGTGTTATGGAGATTTCCGGCATGGTTTTACCGCACTACGGTATAGTAGGTGGTACAGCGCCTTCATCGTTCATATTCGAGTTTGAGGCAAAGAGACTGCCCAGTAAATCGGCTTTTATCTTTAGCACTACGGGCCAAGTCACCATCGGTCTATCGCAGTGGTGGTAACGACGACTGGCAAAAGTTCCCTTCGGCAGCTTTGGCAAGCGACCAGATAGCACGACTCCCAGACGGATAGCTCACAAGTCGCCCACCTATTTTGCCGATGAATTGGAATTTTGCTCTGGCAGTTGCTTTCTTACTGAACCTCGAGGCAGCATTTAATTTGCGTTTTACCTCAGAAATATTCGGATCCTTATTATTACGAGCCGTGGTCCAAGCCTCATATGCAGTTTGCTTAAGAATTTAGCTTCTCTGCAAGACCTATTAAACCACGGTCGTTTTTTGACGCCGGCAGCTACTCGCGGGTTAGGAATATAACATTCCATACCAGCGAGGATTGTCTTTATAACTGCGGCTGAGCAGACGTCAGGATCTTTTGTGCTAAAGCAGATCTGCCTCCACGGGTACGATGCATAAAATTCTCGCAATCCATCCCAGTCTGCCGACTTATAATGCCACACACGACGCCAATTAGTTGGCCCAGATGGATCGGGTTGTGTTCATGACACATGAGTCCGAACGAGATAGTGGTCCGAGGAACCTAAAGGCGCATCCACTGAGACGGAATATCCGTTTGGACGTGTATTCAGCAGAAGGTCCAGTAAGGAGCTCGTATGGTCCTCTATATCTGGTATTCTCGTTGGGGATAGTACTAGTTGAGAGAATCCATAGGTCAGAGCAAATTCATGAGCAGATATCCTTGCGTAGTTGCAAAAAGTTCGAGAACTGAACCACTCACGATGGGCGTTTAAGTCTCCCAAAATCACTGGTTTTGCTGTGGGAATTTGCTCTAGAACTTTGTCAGTCGAGCTACGTCCGTGTCACCGCTATGAGACTTGTATAGGTATGCATAGATACGAGTGTGGCCGCCGTGATTTACGCGCACCCACAATATCGACAGGTCCCTGTCTTCACGGCTATGAAGGCGGCTACAGCAGATATCCTCCCGGATGAACATACATAAACCGGCACAAGTCACAAAATTATGTTTGAGTTTCTAGCTGGGATAATGAAGGTATGATGTACGGCCGGGCAGGATATCTGCGTCTCCGTTAGAAAAAGAATGGTCGGCTGCGCAGACTCCAAATGGAGGTGGACTGCGTTAAGATTTGCGTGAATACCCCAAAAGTTACAGAAGTCCACATTAATTGTGGATAGAGCGGCAGCTGAAAATACTCTTTTCTTTTTTGTACCTTTTGCCATTTTTTTTAAAAAAGAAGTTACTTAGACTAAATATGAGGATTCACTGCACAGACAGCTTAGAAGACAAAAAGTGCGGTACTAACTGCCAAAGCTCGGCACAGATAATACGGTTGCTGGCACGGCGGGCGGAAGGGCCCGTGATCCCCCTCTGTTGTAGTAGCCGGTTCCACTCCGGTTTCCTTCTCTGGCACGACTACTACTTCAGAGACTTTAGACTTCGGAGATTAAGGTATCACTTGGTTCGGGAACCCGTTCAATCTGCGGGCGGCCAGCGGTCAGCCGTTTCATCAGGTCTCCCTGACCGCCGTGTCTACGCCGAGCACTGATAACAACAAGCACCGCCGGTCCTCCGCTGTCCGTGCAGCGAATCCTCAAAGAGCTCTGGCCACCTTACTCACCACCAGGAACACAACACTACTCGATGTTAGTGTTATTATGGCCGCGGTTTTCTGTAAGGTGGAGGTACTTCCCCAGTTCAGGCTGCTTATTCGAGCAAGTACTCGCTATGCCCCGCTTTCATTGTTAGGGCGTTTTTTTCGAGCGATTACTTGCTGTGCCCTACCTCTCTTAAAAAGTATTTCCTATTTCCAAGATATAATGCGAAAATTTTGTTTCGGTCTTGGTCTTATCTATGTTTTTCAATCATTTGAACCTAAAACACTTAAATAGGTTTTGAGTAAAACCTGCCAAATAAGCAGGTTAATTTATGAAGTAAAGTATATACTTATGGTCTGCATATGCACTCATGGTCTGGGCTACGTCAGGACCTCCATTACATTCTCTGTTCTCTGTTTTTTTTTATAAAGCCCTACTAAAAACAGATTTCATGCATATGGCATATCTCTATTAACTTTGAACGTGTGTGCAGAAAACGTACATACATACGGAGCGAGCACGTATGGCGGCCATAGGATAGGCGTCATAACTCCAAATACAGCTTGGCCATTTTTCTAAAAATTTCTTCTTTTTAAGAGTATTTTTTTAAAATCTTAAATATTTCACTTTTTTAAGTTGTATTCAAAAAACGAACCACGTTCTATATGTGTTTCGTTTTCTGCATACAACTGAAAAACCTGAAATATTTAATAACTCAAGTTTACAAAAAATTAATATAAAAATCTGTCATATCAGTAATTTATTTTAATCACGTCACAGATTACGTCAACGTTTTATTTTCGCGTCCCAGCAAGTTTGTTTTGGTACAGTACGGTGTTTAATTAAAGTACCTAATATATGTTTTCAAAATGTCAAGAAGATTGTGTTAAGTATATACTGACCGTTTGTTTTACGTTTTTAGTGAAATTTACAGTATCTATTATTCTACCTATGAAATATAATTCGAAAACTAAAGAAGCCCAACTTTAATTATTTTAAAATTCCGCTCTCCCGGGATTCAAAGTGGGCTCACGTGTTTTCTGAAATGTGTAAAAGGACGATTAGCTTCTGGCCTGCAGGTGGAAACAGATATTTGAATTTTGGCATGCCAATGAATCGAGCCTCGAAAGTTATATTGTTACTTGTGTCTTGCTAAGACATTCACTAAAACAAGAACCATATATATGTAGATGTTCCTACGTTTATTACTCCTATCTTGTGTTTAGACAAGCTGCTAGTTCTAAAATCTCTTTATCATTCTTATAAAGTTTTAATGAGAAACTTAAACTTTTAATTATTAATCTTAAGTTTTTTTAAAGCAAAAATTACCGCCAGCCACTTTCGAACTTATAACATACAAGCTTCTGCCGGCGGCTTCGCCCACCCTAAATTTGGTTATCGGCGTAGGATTACTACGGCTACTCCTCAATTATATAAAAAAAAAACAATCATTTTTTTTTCCCTTTACAATATTAATATAGATAAAAAGATAGATTAGGTAGGCATAATACATTCGTGTCTGTGAAACTATAGATATACACATACAAAATTTCAACCCAATCGGTAAAGTCGTTCAGTAGTTGACGCCACCTACCGGGCGGGTCCAATTGTATTTTTTAAATCATCCAGGAAACCATCGAATACCCATATAAAACTTTTAGCATAGAAGGTTTAGCCGGTTAGAAGTTATGTGAAAAAGATTAGTACGGAAGGATAATTTTTACTACGCGTTGTCCTAATATCCATTTTCCCGTAGGAATGAAGCATTTTCCCGCGGTAAAAAGTAGCCTATGTTCATCAGGGATAATGTCGGCTTCTAATGGTAAATTCAATAGAAACAAACAAACAAACAATCAAATCTTTCCTCTTTATAATATTAGTGTAGAAAATTTCAACGAATGGAAGTCAACATATCCATGAAGATTCATCCATTTCATATTTTTTTGAAACTCATGGCACCTCAATAGTTATGAAACACTTTTTATTTCAAGCACAAAAACCCTATTAACTAGTATAACTTTTTAAAAGACGATTTTGACATGTACCTGCAATACTCCTGCACTAGTAATTATTGACTACAATATTTTTATATGGCATAGTTTCAAATAAAATTAGTTTGAACGAGTTATTGTGCCAGTTGCTGCCTACTTACGACTTTTTGAGGTTTTGTTGCAGGCCAACAGAGCCGCAGTAAGTCCACAGACTTAAATCTAAAACAGTAACAAGGTGAAATAACATGTTATTCACACAAACTGCTGCATGTGAGTAATCAGCCAATTGCGTCATACACAAGCGATAAAACATAGATTTTATTTTCCAAACATTAGAAAACCACGTACATTACCTTACTTACCTACTATAAACGTATTACGTATTTATGCAAATACCTATACAGCAAAATGCATCGTTTCTCAAACAAAAACAAAGTATTTATAACAAATTAATATCTAGGAATCATCTAGCCTAAGGGGAGAAAAAGTAACAAGAAACTCCCGGATGTATACCTGTTACCAATCAGCCATGCGGGAACCAAGCAATCAAGCATACAACATCTATCCAAATATGCATACACACTCATACACACACGCACCTTATTTCTTTTTAATACTAGCGGTCCTGGCGAACGTTGTGTCGCTGTCGCAGCCATCTGGTTAAATTAGACAGTTAATTCGGCGCCTAGGCAGATCGTTAAGAATGGAAATGAAATTATCATATAACTGAATAGATTATTCAATGAAACTTGGTTTGAACGCTCCGCTCGCTTCGTTCGCTCCGCATCTACGTTAACAAAAGATAAACTAAACCTAACCCAATCAATATGACTTAAACAGTGCGATTTTTGTTACTTTCTTTCCCATACTTGACGTTCTGCCTAGGCGTCCAATTAAATGGCGAATTTAACCAAGTGGCTGCGACATCGCTATATAGTCCCTTGCTGACAAGGCAAGCGTTGTTTTTCGTATGTTAAAACGACTGGCACGCCATCAATTCTCAAAAGGTTTTACTAATTGAGAAACCTTCCCCGGCTGTGCTCACAACTTATCGAAATTTCATCATCAAATTACGATCGGATGAACGGTTTACCTAAACCGCACGAGTCCGACTCGTACTGACCAGTTTTTTCTTTCATACAAACATTGTCCTGACACAAAAAAAAGAAACTACCCTAATCGGTCGAGCGGTTCTAATATAATGCTCAATCATAACTGTGGCAATTGATTTTTATTTTTATAGAATCTGTCGAGTGGTTTTTCGAAATGATGCTCCGTCGTAACTGTATACCATTGAAGATGATTTTTTATCAATTATCAACAGGTACGTCAAGCATTATCTAAACGGTCCAAATTGGTTGCCAAGCTTTAGAAATCAGCACAGGTATACCAGGGTTCATACAAAAATGTTAGATGCTCTTTGATTGATGTTTTTTTTTTTAACTGTTTGGTAACACTTACTTTTAAAACGCACAGATGTTTGTATTCTTAAACAGGACCAAAGAATTACGAAAAAAAAAAAACACCTAGGTAACTTTAATTAACCGTAATTTCCATTCAAGAACAGTAAGGTTGTTAACACTGATCCTGCCTAATTAGTATTTTTGATTAAAATAAACGGTTTTGCGGCTCCGTAGCCAAATTGCAAAAAAAAGGAACTTTTATAGTTTCGTCATGCCTGTCCGTATGTTACTAACTTATATTATTTCTTTATTAGGATCCCTCACAGCCTAGTTGATAGCGTGGCCGACTGCTGTGCAGAGGGTGTGGGTTCGATTCCCGCATTGGACAAACATTTTGTGTTTGTCTTGAATCTGGGTGTATTTATGTATGATATGTATGTGTTTACAAAAAAAAGTATATGTGTACTTGTATCCGTAGTCTGGTATCCATAACACAAGCTTTGTTTACTTTGGGGCCAGACGGCGCTGTGCGTAATGTCCAAAAATATTTATTTATTCTACAGAGTAGCGCCTCATGTGAATAAAGTTTTGTTGGCATATTTGAAATAAGTTAAAAAAAAGTTCAAGGGTAGCTTTCACGCATCCCATTGTTAAGGGTCGTTGGTCTTTGAAAATTTATTTGAGGTTCTTAAATAGGTAACTTTTCCTCAAAGATGTAATTTGCGAGTGATCGACTTTCAAAGTTGAAAATTTGTTCTAATCATTTAAAAAAAAAACACCATAAAATATAATTTTTAAATAATTTTAACGTTAATTATTTTTTACATTTGTTCACAAGTGTTAAAAATGACTGCAAATTTAGTATTCTAAGGATCTTCAGTTAAATGAACGTTAGACACGCACATGGCTATATTTTTTATGATATATATAATACAAAAATCCGCCGTTTTTTGTTGTCTAACCATTTTTTTAGGGTTCCGTTTTTTCAACTTCGAGATTTCATACTTTAAATTCTTGTAGTGTCAAGATTAATTGGACGATTTCGAACTTCAACGTTGAAGTTGAAATGCGTTCTATGAACTTTTTCTGCAAATCAACATCCTAACTAGCTATATTCTTATGAAAATACGACCCGTTCATTAAAATAATGTATGGTTCAATATACCAAAAAGTATACATAAAAATTAATAGGTTAAAACGCTACAATATTATATAATTAACATACCTATGGCGAGCCAGTAGAGGTTTCCCCAGGAACTTATCTGAGACAACGAGGACAGTAAACTTGGCACCGCACCCGTCGCTCTCATCTGTTACGTCCTGAAAACAAAAGAAAAAATATTATGTTAAGGAACAAATTATCTAGCTCGAAGGACCACAAAATATAATGTTTCATATGATCAACAGTTTCCGAAAGCAAATCAAGCCTTTAAGCGGTTTTCTTCTGCTTACTCTGTCACGTATTCTTAAGTTGCATTTACACAAGAAAGTAGACTTAAAAAGTTTCGTAGAATGTATTCGCAGCTGCACCCTTAAAGCAGATTTTAAACATAATTTTAAAATATAGTTCAATTATTTAGACACAAAGTATAACTAACTATTTTTAAAGTAAATCAGATAGTTGACTGAAAAGTATTTTGTCCTATATCGGCTGGTATGGAATACTAGAATTTCAGGAATGTATAAGTTACCATAGGTTTTTTTTTCTGAACTGACTATGCAGTAGGCTGTTGCAGCCATTACTGATTCACCGAGCATTTTGGGGCGAGACTCTGAAGGAGCCTCAGCCCATATAGCGCCCAACGCTCAAGGGCTCCTCGCGGGGGGAGCCTCGGCTTGGGTTGTCGCTCTCGGGGGCGTCCCTTCGACCGGCGTCAGTCTCGAACCCGAAGGTGAGTCACCGTCAGAAGGTTACGCGGGTGCTAAAAGTTCAGAAGTTGACAAATTGCAAGTGATTTTTACTACTTACATAGAATTTTCGGTCAAAAATATTCAATTCAAAGACAAGGATATTTCTTAATTATATTACTTTAGGTACGATAAAGTTAAAGAAAACCGTTTAAAATTTAGATTTCATTATCACCTCTACACCGATTCTTGGACGTATACAAACAATATTATGTTTAGTATGTAGCAACACCGTACGAAGTCTGCAGTCGACCGTCGATTGTGGGTTAATCGCATTGCGTCGGAGGCTCACCTTGATTTTTGCCTCAACTATTTTCACCAATTCCTGGTAAATGACCGCAGAAAAGTCGGTCAAGTCTACATGGACGACAGTTCTACAGCTTTGGCTTTAACTGCTCACATCTCTGTGTTTCAGCCTGTATATGGTTCGTATAATCAATCGTGTTTTGAAGAATTTACGATGATGCCGACTGCAACTTTCTAACACCGCACGCGCCGCACGTCATCTGCTGGGAATTCAGCCTCACACTTTAGAATCCAAATAAATGGTCACGTACTGAATAAACTCTCCCTACCGAGGTTTTTTTTTATGGAATACCTTATGGGTTTTTTTTTTAGAGTGGAGGTTCAATAGCGCGGGAGTAATAGTAATGCCAGGAGCATTGTTGAAAGTGTCGATAGATTACGGTGAACGCTCAACATTAGGGGGCCGCAGCCGCAAGCTTGTTCGATATAAAGAAAATCTTCTTTCTGACCCGTTTAAAAAATAGGAGATCCTTATGTAAATTATATTTTTCCTGATTTCTTTGTAATAACTAAATTAATTTGGAGGTATTTTTATTCAGTACTAGCTTCTGCCAGCGGCTTCGCCCGCGTTAAATTTCGTTATAGGCGAAGGTTCTTACGGCAACTCTTTAATTATAGAAAAAAAACAAACAATCAAATCAACATCACCTATGAAGCTTCATTAATCATATCAAATTTAGTTTTGACCAGACAAAGCTTGTTAACAGCTTCATTATTAAATTTAATATGTATTTTTTTATTTAGTTATGTATTTTTATGCTCAATGGAACCGTTTACTTGGCAAATTCTTACGTCAATATTTGGTCCTATTTTTATAAGGGTAAAAATGTTTGTTCGCGAAGGGATTTATTCACATTACAACCCGAAATGCTGTGGCGCGTTGAAGAATTAGTGCGTTTCCCAGATTATAAAGTACTTTATCAGATTTTATATCTAGACGGGATTCAAGAGGAAATATCCCGCTGTTTTCCCCCATAAAAAACGTATTCCCATGTTTCCTCCCTGGATTCTGGCATTAGAGCTGTTATTTTTTGATGTATGAAAGATATACAAAATCACTATGTCTGTATGTTTTGTTTTTTTTTGAAAGGCCATTCCTATAAAAAACTGGGGTAATGCAAAAG
Source organism: Apoda limacodes (assembly GCA_946406115.1). NCBI lineage: Eukaryota > Metazoa > Arthropoda > Insecta > Lepidoptera > Limacodidae > Apoda > Apoda limacodes. The sequence goes on from OX291559.1 coordinate 21,497,276, forward strand.
TCCAGAAAAAAATCCTCTATTTTGATGATCGGTGAGTCAGTGAGTCAGTCAGTTACAAAATTAAGGAACTTTTACTTGAAATAATTCTTCAACTAGTGGTTCAAATTTAATGTTATTTAGAAATATATCTAGCTATGTAATGCCCTCTTGGTCACAAAAAATTTAGGCTTCTGGTTTTTTCCACAACGAAGTTACAGGGGGGTTAAAATGGCCCGAATGGTTTCGAGAAAAGGATAGTATACGGGCGTGCTTTTCTTTGCTGTTTTGCTCGACTGTTTTGTTATTTTAAAAGAAACGTGATGTCGCAATGATAAATTTAATAACAATTTAAAATTAATCCGCAATTACAAAAGTTAACTGGTAGAGAAAACAGAATTACTTATTTTAGGCTTGACAAGGTTTAAGAACTCTTATTTTCTGAAGATACGACTTCGAACTCCAAACAAAATGCTTATTTGTTAACAGCATTACCAGCGTGGCTGTTTACAATAAACGGTGCTTATGTCGCAGCCATCTGGTTAAACTAGCCAGTTAATTGGGCGCCTAAGCAGATCATTAAGTATGGAAAAGAAATTATCGTACAACTGATATTATGTGAAACGTGACTGGAACACTCCGCTCGCTTTGCTAGCTCCACATCTGCGTTGGCAGAAGAGAAACTGAACCTAACTCAACAGACATGACTTAAACTATGTGAAGTTTCTGTTGCTTTTTTTTTCTATACTTGACGATATTCCTAGGCGTCCAATAAACTGGCAAATTTAACCAGATGGCTGCAACACTTCAATGGCATTTTCCACCGATTTTATTGTTCGTAAGTTATTCACCTGATTCGCAATTACCATCGCATTCGCTTATTCACAAGTTGCGTAGAAAACAATAATTATATTAATCTCAGTAATTTGCTAAATAAAATAAATTTAAATATATAAACATTCAAAATTAACGTTGTGACACCGTGGCCTTCCCTTACTTTTTTTTTAACAACTTGAATAACTGCCCATCTTATATTGTCGAAGTAGATTTCGCTTTGTCGAATTGAAATTTTCAAGATTTTGTTTCTTAATTTGTTATTTATTATGCCATTATAAATGGATATAATAGTATAATGTAGGAATTAGTATCCTGCTTGTTGGTGTATTTGTATTAGGTGTATCGATGATTAAATAAAAGTGAGATACTTAATCCTAAAGGGATGGTCAGAGGTAATGATAATGTTTTTATTTGCTAGGATATGGGTAATATATTGGTCTTATTATAATACAAAGGTCCATTGTATTCTACGTTTACATTCAGGTGTGCAAAATATTATTTTTTATTATTTCTGCTATAAAAACAGGCATTACAATTATCTATATATATATATCTATATATATATATATATATATATATATATATATATGCCCATTTATTTTTATTCAAAAGGCAAAAATCAATGTGTGACATGTCATAACTCAGAAAAACTATTGGTATCTCATTTTTTGAATAAGTTCTAATTTCCGTTACTTAATTGTATTGTAATTAAAATGATTTACATATTTATCACAATTAAAATAAACAACATAATCATAAATAATGAAGTCTGAATAATTATAATAGTGTATTATCCCGACCTGTTATTTCATTCCATGTTTTAAAATTAGCCCTAAGACAATTTCAAATTTAATAACCGAAACGGTTAACCAATGGCTATAAACACTAACAGCCTCTTCTCAACAATCAGTTTTGTCCTTGCTCCGTGACAGGTGGGCTTGGGTTGCGGCCTAAGGACAGTGAGTACGATGTCTCTTGATAGCCATTATGTACCCACTATTAGGGCCATAGATTACACACAGGCTGGTCTTGACCGAAATCTTTAATTTGCATTCGCCACGCGAACATTCATTCTGAAATACCAGTATCGTATTAGCACATGGAACTAATATGCATCGCGCATACATAATTATTTGCACGTATAGAAAAGTTGGTTTTCAAACTCTTAACTCTTTTACAAATATTTGAGCACTTAATTGAAGGCATAGTGTGGCAAGCAGGAGTATTTAAGCATACCCAAATGGCGCCGGCTTTAGAATTTTTTAAATTTAACTGAAAGGATGGAATGATATACACTGAGGGCCAAAAGTTTAGGACAACTCGATAAAAAAATTATCATGTATAAAATATATACAAAAGTATATAGTAGTAATAAACTTTATTCTACACATAAAAATATACAAATAACAATAAAAAACAAAAGAAAATCACAATGTAAGCGGTCTTATCGCTAATAAAAAATTTCTTCCACGCAACTTTTGAGTATAGAAAATTACAAATGAATACAGGGGATAGGAAGTGCAGGTGCGATATATAAAGATATATCAATACATATATTACAATATATAAATACATGCAACATTAATACATATATATTTTATTTTTTAATAATGTATACTAACTAGCTTCGCCCGCCTTAAATTTGGTTATCGGCGTAGGATTTTGACTGCAACTCCTCAATTATATCCTAACTAACTAATGGATTAACCTTGCGATCTTGGTGCTTCATACAATCTTTGAACCCTTGTTTCACCCTTTAGGGATTTTGGAGAATCCTTTCTTAGCGCACGCCTACCTCATAATAGCTATATGTGTGCCTAATTTCAGCTCGATTCGTCCCGTGGTTGGAGCAGTGAGTTGATAGATCAGTCAGTCCGTAACCTTTGCCTTCTATATATACAGAGATAAATATTCATTATCTGCTTAAATTAATAATTTTTTTTTTTTTTTTATTGAGATAAAGTTTGCGCACGTCTTATACCCAAGGGCAGAGCGTTCCAGTGTTTGATTGCGTGGACTGTATAAGAGTCGTTGTAATAACGTGTCCGTAGGGATTTGTAACAAGTTCGTAGAAAATCGATGTAGAGAAGAACCCAGAAATTGGAAGCGCTCTTTTAAGTATGATGGTGCTGATGGATTGAACAGAACTTTATACAGATGGCATAGAATATGAGTATTCCGGCGAAAATGAATTGGTAGCCATTTGAGCTTTGATTGGTACTCAGAAATGTGGTCAAATTTGCGCAAGCCAAATATGAACCTGATACATAAATTTTGGAGTCGGTCAAACTTATTAAGTTGCACCACTGTAAGGTCAGGATAGCTAACGTCGGCATAATCGAGAATAGGTAGGAGTAACGATTGTGCCAAAGCAAATTTTGTAATAAATCATAAATGTGTATTATTTCAATAAATGTGTATTGATTCAGCAGCAGAAATTATAGAGAAATGCCATATACCATTATTGTTTTACATTACGTCGGCAAATCTGAACGTGCGATTGCCTCTGAACTTAAGCTGTCGAAGACTTGTGTTCATAGCACAATAACTCGATACAAGGAGACTGGCAGTAATCAAGATCCTCTACTAGAACTACCTACCACTTCTACACATCTACAATGTCATTGTCGTAACCAGCAAGTGGAATAGACGCATAACAGTACCAGAAATCCGCGGTGAAGTAAACAAATCCCATTCTGAACCTGTCTCATTGATGACTGTAAAAAGACGATTGGGAGATACATAGTTGTTTGTTTGTTTGTCACCCGAAAACCTCTATTAAGGACACAAAACAAAAAGAAATGGGCCCTTACACATCGCGATTGGACTAAAGAACATTTAAAAAAGTCGACTCGAAACGAATCGAAGTTTGAAATATTTGGTTTAAAAAGAAGAATTTATGTTCGACGTAGCGCTGAGGAACTGTGGTGTCTACAGTTAAGCATAGTAGTGGTTTCATCATGGTTTTGGGTTGCTTCTCCGGCCATGAAACTGTAGAAATGGTACGAATCGATGAAATCGATGGTCATGAAAAAGAACCAGTGTAAACTAATTATTCAACGGAATTAGGAATTTTTATCATGTGGGTAACATTTCTTAAATAACATTTAACATTATAACTAATGTTAAATTAGTCTAATATTTGATGATTAAACTAATAAATTTAATTTACAATTGTTCTTCACATAGTAAGGTGGCTTTTGGCTGGCAGTGTACCTAGACCAGTGGTTGGGTATGGTTCACAGTCACAACACAACTGAACAAGAATTGCGGTTTTTTGGGTTTTTTCCCTTAATGGTAGGCAACCTCGACCACGAGATATGGATAAATTCAGCGTTCGTGCAATTGATCTTCGCGGTATAACGATTGTAAGGTGGCGGTGAACTTGGGCCTTGGCCACCGAACTAATACGATAAATCCGTGAAAGGATATTTTATAAACACGCAAACCTCTACTAGCAATTAAGAAAGTACATGGATTGAAATCCTAAGGAACGCGGTAGTTGGAAACCGACAGCTACGAAATTTTAACATATATGTAGTATATATGTTTGTGGATCACTTGGCAAAAAACTAGATTTAATAAAGTTACATTTGCTATTTTATGTATTAAATACCTATGTTTACGATATACGGACTTAGAGGCACGTTTATAAACCCAGCTCAAGTTAGCCTGGGTGGCAATGACAGAAGGATAGCAGATAAATTTTGTACAGTACAGAAAGATACAGCACAGAACTCTACCCCAGTGGAGTGGGTATTTTTAACGTGGTAGTGTGGTGAGACAAATTGATGTGGCAATATACATTATAAAAAATTTAAATAGTAAATAACTAAATAGGTTGATAATATTAGCACTAAAATCACACCGCTCGTCATAGGCACAAAATTCATCCTCAGACCTTAGAACCTAAATGGTTACGTACAATGCCGTTACAGAGAAACTTCCGCCCGCGAACGCTTGGGTTGTGGAATGAGCTTCATACCGAGGTTTCTTTAAGGACTACAATATGTCCCGATACATTCAAGAAAGAAAAAAGAAGTTATTAGATCTTTTAAAGGCCTACCCTTCAACGAACGCGCGAGAGATGCCCCAGGTTTTGCAAGCGTCCATAGGCTGCGGTGACCGAAAGCTTGTTTGCCACCTTAGTGTAGTGAAGTATCAAATAAAAAAGAAAACCTTGAAAATATCGTTTCAAATCATATAACTTTTGTCGTGTTGGAGAATAATACCGTAGTTGATTTCCTTTTGTAGGTACTAGCAATGCACGTTTTTCTCGACTGCTGTAGGATTATGCAACTAAAATGCTCTTGAAACAAAATGCTTCGGCAATCGAGAAGATTGGTGGTATGCGTGTTTCTAATTCTCATACGATTTTACGACTGCAGCTGCTGCTAAATCAGTTTCACATTTACATGGTATGACTGACTCATCAACGCCGAGCCGAAACAACTGAAGCAAGAACATAAAATTTAAAAAAAGTCGCGCTCGAAGGGTTCTGTACCATTATCTATAAAAATGGCGAAAAAAAATTATTTTATGAAAGCCCCCCTTTAATATTTGTTTTAATTTAAATATTTATTTTCAAAGTGAATATATAACTAAATATTCTTTGAATATTTTAAGCGTCTACCTGTTGCTGTTATCAATATCGAGCAAAAAATCACGTTTGTTGTATGGGGGCCCCCTTTAATATTTATTTTATTCTGTTTTTTAGTATTTGTTGTTATAGCGGCTACAGATATACATCATCTGTGAAAATTTCAACTGTCCAACTATCATGGTTCATGAGATACAGCCTGGTGACAGACGGATGGACGGACAACGGAGTCTTAGTAACAGGGTCCTGTTTTTTAGACATTGGGTGCTAAACTGAACTATCTTTTATGACGTACGTAGTGATCCATTAAGTAAGGATTTTGCGAAATATATTCCCTAAGAAAAGGGGATTATTTTGTGTTAGAATCACAGAAGAATTGAAATTGAGCGTCGAGTTACCCTGCTGAACCGATGCAGACTTTATACCATGAATTGAGCGTCGAGTTACCCTGCTGAAACGATGCAGACTTTATACCACGAATTGAGTGTCGAGTTACCCTGCTGAGCCGATGCAGACTTTATACCATGAATTGAGCGTCGAGTTACCCTGCTGAACCGATGCAGACTTTATACCATGAATTGAGCGTCGAGTTACCCTGCTGAACCGATGCAGACTTTATACCACGAATTGAGTGTCGAGTTACCCTGCTGAGCCGATGCAGACTTTATACCATGAATAAACACATAGACTACATTTTATCTCGGAAAATTCAAACTTTCCCGGGGGGATAACTATAACAAAATTGCTTTAGCTACAGCTATAGTAAACTTTCTTAAGCCGGGTCTCCTGATCATGTTTTGCCGAAATATTACACAAAAACATGTACACATTAGCTACACATTTTTGTTGTTAAAACTTTATTTTTGTTGATGAAAACAATGTTTTTTTTACATTAACCCTCGCGAGCGCAGGGGGGCGGGCACAATAATTGATTTGGATTGTATATAATGTGGTAATGTACTCTGTGGCAGTAATTTTATTAAATAAATCTACTATATCTAAAATACGTCTTCCAAGTTTGAAGTCATTTTGACAGTAAATGTTATTAAAAACATTAAACAACAATACCAAAGCAGGGACAACAAGTGCATTAAACAAGTGTTAGTGTATTGTATTGTAAAAACTAGAAGTGACTTTGTAATTTTTTTATCCAGAAAATTTAATATCTACATATTTTTTTATTGTTTATTTAGATTATATTTACTCACTAAAATTTTAATTAAACGAAGGACTATTTTGCTTTTCTCCTCCTCTCTTAAGTAATTTAACCATAATGACGCCTTGAAACTTAACTAACCTAACTTAACCTAACTTACGGTCGTTTTTTGACTTTTTGCTACATCGAGTCAATGCATTAGATATCAATTTTGTTCATTTAATTGATTTTCTTTTTCTATAAACACATACAATACCTACACGCTTCAAAAATGTAACAAGTGTAACAATGGTCACTTTCAGTTTTTTTTCAGCATTAAACACAATAAATAAAAATTACTTAGTAAGGTAACGCACTAGACAAAAGCAAGTTTTTTCACATATATTTTTTTTTCAAACTTTTGACGCAATAGTTTAGCCAGTTTACGAGATCTAGCCAATGTATATCGCAGATCATGCTATCAGAATAAGTAATTGAATATTAATAATATAGCTTATCGGAAACTAAAATCTGCGGGATTCAGTGTCGTGACTTGAGCTGTGCTGTAATACCGACCAAAATAATCTTATCAATCTGATGAAACTGCAATATCAAGATAACAATTTAAAAAACTAATAATAAATAAATAGGTGTGTAAAAAAATAAAAGTTTTATTTTATTTTACCGCTGACAATGAGATTCTGTAAGATTCTGAAGATCGACAAACTGATAACCTATATTACTCTGATATTTCCATGGGAAATACAAATGCACAATTAGGTATTTTATTAGACTAAAATAAGTTTTAAATTTAGAGTATTTTCGTCATATTCAAAAAATTTTACGTCACGAAATAGTCACTAAACCTTTTGTTACAATATGTCATGGAATGGTAAATTCATACTTAAGAGTCGAATTTTATCGCAAATAAACAATTATATATGTACAAGACTAGCTTTTACCAGATATTTCGTCCGCGCTAAATTCCGTTATCGTCGTGGGATTTCTACGGCAACTCCATGATTATAGTAAAACAACCTATACTCACAATAATTGTCGTTTATAATTCAGTGGTTTTGCCCTAAAAAGGTAACAAACAGACGAACCGAGTCAAAACATAAAATAAAAGTAGGTATCATTTGAATAGATTTAATCAGTTTCAAACTTTTTAATCCATTTCGTTCTTATATGCTTTCTTTTTCTTTTGCTTATCAATAAAGGTTTATACCTTTTTATCATAAATAAGTTAAGGTAACAGTGTTACAATAAATAATGAACAACTAACTCAAAATAGGCTTACGAGTTTACCATTTACTGACGTCAAGAAGGAAAAGATGGTTGCCAAGAAAGTGGTATAGCCTAATTACTTATTTGACTACTTTTATCACAAATTTATCCACAAACGCAGAACACTGCTTTAACATCTACAAGTTTCTACATGCAAAGCAATGTCATACAGATTTTTATACTTATACAAAATATACAAAATACTTAAAAATGTGTCACTAAATAGTTCATTTTTTTACACCTCAGCTCTCGTCACAGTACAAGAATATTTTGTGAAGAAAACGAATTGACAGCAACGTAAAAGATTGTCTTTGACATACTGTAGTTTTGCCTGTTTACATTTTAAAATGGTAGGTATATTTTAGTAGCTACTATTAAGAAACAGTGACTACCTGACTAGGGCAGCCAAAAGATATTCTTAATTTTGAAAAAAAAAACAAACCAATTATTTGGAACTAATTTTTAACTATCGTGAAACGTTGAAGCGTTTTGTTTAAAAACGTGCAAAAAAAAAACGCTATTTTATAATAAATGTAGCGTTTCATAAATTCAAATTCAATATAATTTATTCAGTTTAGGCTACAATAATTGAGCACTTATGAATGTCACTACGCCATCGGTTCGTAAGTCTACAGGGCGGGAGACTTTGTACTGAGAAGAACCGGCAAGAAACTCAGCAAGGGCATTTCTTTTCTCCCTTTCGTCCAATTAAAATATTGGAAAATGCCCTCCCTATCATAAAAGGACATTTTCCATTACAAACATAAAAAAACATGCAATATAAAGCACAAGCACAACATAAAAAAGTATCTAATATAAACAAAAGACAGTTTATGTATTCATCACTAAGAAATAATCAATGTCTTACAGTATTAATAAATAAAACAAAAAGTAAGACTAAAAACTAAGAATTAAGAATACTTTAAATACAATAAATTAAATACATACTTTAAATCACTACCTAAAAATATTTATAGATTTTGCCTTTTTTTATTACATTTGTATAAAAATAATAACGTATGTAACCACAGAAAGAATAACATTTTTTTTAACAGTATACCTACTTATCGCACTTTTAACTGCTTTTAAATAAGACTAAGTCGCATACTTCCATTATTCAATAAAAAAATCAATTTTTACTAACCTAATCAAGGATTATAGGTAAAATTCTAAACTCACTAAATTCAAATTGCCGTAACTCCACCAAACACTGATAAAATAACAGTCAAAAAACAATAACTATTTAACAAGTGGCACACAATAATTAAAAAGAAAAATAAAACGTTATCAATTTTTTCTTTATTATTATTGGCGCTATTTTTGCCGCGTTCGTAAAGAGAACGTACCGGCCGCCGCGTGCCCGCCAACTGATTTCCCGCACTTGCTTTCGGATGCAGCGAATATGACTTGGTTCATAAATTTAGGCGGTTACTCAATCAATGTCCATTAATGATAATGGTTCGAATTAAATGACATTTCTATAAATTCAAATCGAATGGGTTTTTTCTAGTTATCATTTTATTTTAACTTATTCGACTTTCATAAAAAAAGCAGTTTGGTCTGTAAATAGACTTCGAATCCTGTAACTGTCCTATGATCACTTTAGAAACTCAAGACAACAATGAGACAACTACTTGCCGCCCGTTCGCTTCTTCGAGTTCCATCCAGTCTCTATGTCTATCGGTCTTTATAAGTAAAAACAAGCAAAAGTTTTAAACTTGAATATAATATCAAAAAATACATTCTATACTGAATAGGCACGATTTTGGTGAGCAATAATAACTGCAGCTTTTCTTACTCATACAGCCATACTCGTAAATACTACAATAAAAATTACGAAGCGTATAAGTTGCCAACACTGTAATTCACAGCAAACCTTACTATGGTCGGAAACTAGTAGTCACTATCATCATCATACGCCACGCCACGCCACTGGTGGATATAGCCTTCTTTTTCGATTTCTTAGGGCTGCGCCCAACTTGAATGTGCAGTTTTCTGCTCGATTTTAAAATCGATTCCACTGTCCTTTTGCAAGTTTCAGACAGGAAAAAAATAACAAGGCTTTCTAAATTCTTTAACTAGCAAATGACTGTATTCGTTTAAAGATATCTGTTTAAAGATCGCTTTAAAAAAAAAAACGGCCAAACCACTCGTTTTTCTATTTTTAATTCATATCTCCTTATGAACTAGTAGCGGGAACATAATTTATTTCATGAATTGTAAAGTAAATATAAATCTAGAAAATTACTGTAATAGAATTTATATATCTTATGTAATGTAACTGTAATTAATTATTTTCTACTTTTTACGCTAAGTTTTACACCTATCTATAATAAAGTTTAGCCACTGAAAAATGAACTCTATTTGAGATGAACATTGTCGATTTTAGCTTAACGCCCATAAAGCAAATGTATATGCGTGTTGGGGGCCCTCTTAAATAAACGGGTCTGAGTCAGTTGGAAGCACATGTCCTAAATATCCGTTTAAATTAGGCGACAAAAATCTGTTATCAAACTGCATTAACAAATGATATTTATCGCAACTATGAAGTTCCGACTACATTTTAAAGAAGCATGGCCCAATCACTCTACCTGCCATAATACCACACCCAATTGTGGCTCGCTGAATATGCATAGGTCTCCTTGAATCTCTTCAGGATTTTCCGTGTTCCAAATCCGACAGTTTTGATTATTTAGAAAGCCACCCGCAGTACTGAGGATGATCGCAAAATTTTCATGGTTGCTTGACTTCTCCAATTAGAAAAAATGACATTCATCCACTGGGTAAAAAATATTCGTTTTTATTTTATTTTATTGACGATTATCTTAATGAGAGATATCTTGAAACCTATTATATTAAATAAAAAGTAAAAAAATTAGGCAATTATTTATTAGCCCAATTTACATTAATTACCTTAAATTAAAAAAAAAAACCTTAATTATGTCACTCAAGAATTTAAGATGTTATCAGTAACAAGTTTCTAGTAAAGCATCGACAAATATTTCGCAAGTAAACTTATATTCAAAAACGTCACATGGGGTACACCTATTAGGGTTCTTTTTTTATTAGGTATCATCACAAAAATCTATTCTCATATTATAAATGCAAAAGTAACTCTGTATGTCTGTCTGTTACCTTTTCATGCTTAACCGCTGAACCAATTTAGATGAAATTTGTATGGAGATAGTTTGAGTCCCAGCGAAGGACAAAGGATAGTTTTTATAAACAACTATAGCTAACTTCATTGGTATAATTGAGGGGTTGGCGTAGAAATTCCACGCCGATTAAGGGCGGGCGGAGCTGCTCGAAAAATGTAGTATAGTATAAATTTTTGAACGCGGCGAGTCGCTTCGGATCACTGTTAAAAACCTATAGACTGAAAATATTTTTTCAGCGTTATTACGCGCATTTCTAAAGAATATACAATTTGCGACAATATAAAACTAAGTTGGTTTCTATTAACTTCATGGTTTCCAAGATCTCCTAAAAAATGGGCAAAATTTCCATATTGTTTCTTAAGCATTTAAAATTCCCTCACACTCATGATTCAAATGGTGTCAAAGGCTTTAGTGAAACATATAAACTGTTGGCAAAAGACAGATGACCAGTAGCGTCATAAGAGGTAGGCAGTCTGGCAAGTTTTAAGAGGACATACATTAGATCTGGCTGAAAAATTATCGAGTTTTACGAATAGTTACACTACAATAGATCTAACTCTGAAAATAGTACATTACTGTTGAGGTTGTAAAGGTAAGCCTATGCTGGATGAGTAGAGTTTGAGGGACGAACCGTTAAAAAAGTGCGTCAATAATACGAATCCAGCAATGGCCTTACGGCCGAGACTTATATATGGCCCAAGACACAGAAACAGAATGAAATTGACAATAAAAAGTTGAAAACATGATGGATTTTATAACTTTTGAGTCGCAGTTTCTTTTTTCGAATGTAATTTGAACTTTTTATAGCGTTTTAAAAAATATATAATTATTTGTTTTTGTTCGGTAAATAATAATACTACTTAAATTACTTTTTTAATTAGTTATCGCTTGTGCGAACGAAACCGCGGACCAAAGTTAGTGGTTCACATATAAGTTTAATAATCTATAGTTTTAAGTATTATGTATATAATATGTTTATTATTTCCGCTAATTTCGTATATTATATCCATCATTTTCTTTAACACTGGTTCTATTTTTCGTTTTACATTAATTTTAATTGGCAGCGACAGAATCATCAAAATACTTCAAAAATTACGATTGAGAATGTGTGTACAGAGCATAAAGAATAAGGCTAAAAAATAAATAAGTAGCACACAAAATTATTAAACGCAATGGCATTGCAATTTGTGAAACGAGTTATACCATGCATGCACTTACGGAAAGTTCGCTCGCACGCAAAATTACTTACATCCTCATTGAATGAGTGAACCAAACGCATTGAATGAATACAATAATAAAACTTGATGTAGGTAATATACCATAGACATAGTGAATGGACTGCGCATTTTCTAGCCACCTGTGATGTAAGTGAAAGAGACTTCACGTGGGGGCAGAGGTTGCTTGATTTACAAGTCGCAAGTTCGGCCCCATGTGGAGTACTACTGCCATCATTGGGCTGGTGCTCCCGAACAACAGCTTGGCCCTTTCGACTCGGTTCAACGACGGGCTGTGAGAATTGTCGACGATACCAAGCTCATTTGTCGTATCGAACCCTTAAGTATGAGGATAAACTTTGCATCCCTGTGTGTGTTCTACCGCTTGTACAATGGGATGTGTTCTGAGGAATTGTTCGAAATGATGCCCACGACTACTTTGACAATACTAAGGATCAGACAAAGCTTATATCATGACATGAAATTTAACACCACAAATACTAAACTGAGCAGTGCTATAGGTACTGTTTGACTTCACAAATGTAAATGTTTGCTTAGTAAAGTGACAGCCTGAAACCAGTTATCGTTCGGATATTCTTTGGTTGTGTCTTGGACTCACTATAACATATCTTGATGTTGGAAAACAATCTTACCGAACGTAACATAGGTACATACGTACTATGGTCACAGTATAAAGTTGAAACCTTAGTATTCAGTAACGTATCACGCAAATGTCGTAAGACAAACAGGGTACGAAATAGACTTTTCTGTAGAACTGTCGAATAAAGACTGCATATATTATATATAATAATATAAATAGCAATACAATTAGACGAAATGCAATTGCATCCTATGAAAGAGTAGGTAACATTCTTTTTAAGTAATAAGCATTTTACAATGGCATAATAAAAGTAGAGATTATATTAAAATTTAAACTTATATAGATAAATATTTATTATTTTAAACTAGTATTTTCGCAGTTCTGTCAAAGTCAAAAAATTTGATACAATTAATGCACAAGTCAATACATTACATCTTTAGATCACATTACAATTTTTACGATTTAAAAATAAAATAAAATAGAATAATTAATTTTTATACAAACTGTCATATGTAATATTCATCATATGTGTAATATTAACCGAAATTCTCATCATTTAAAAAATCTTTAATGTTATAATAAGCCTTTTCGATCAGTATTTTTTTTTAACCTATCGCAAAATGTTTCATATGAGGGTGCCTCTTTTATTTTGTTGTGAATTTTATTATATATGTATATACTCCTACCACCTTTAATGATACCGTTGTCCGCTTCTGTCGTGTCTGTACAGTTACAAGTTCAGTACACTTACGCTTCGACTTAAATGTTTGGAACTCGTCTAAGTGTCTCCACATATATTTTGATACTTCATAAATATAAACACAGGGCACCGTAAGTATTTTCAATTTTTTAAAGTATTCCTTTGTTGGTGTATATGGTTTTACATTAGCAAGTATTCTTACGGCTCTTTTTTGTATTAGGGAAATAATTTTTCTTTCGGCCGCTTGGCCCCACAAGTCTATGCCGTATGCTATCAGAGAATTGACGTATGCGTAGTAAGCCATGCGCATGTTGTTTGGACTAAGTGTTGGGGAGATTCTGCCCACTTAATTTGTTTATGTGTGTGTTCCATTTTAAGTTGTCAAAATGGAAACGTGGCTTACAATAATTACCTCTGAGTGAAAAATTTAAAAGGTATGTTTTCTTAAGAATTAAACTTAAACCATTAGCTGTGAACCAATTTGTCATTTGGGTGAGGGCATTTAAAATGTTTTTTCGTAAAACATTGAAATTTTCACCTTTTACTATTGCGCATCCGTCGTCTGCAAACATTATAAAGCTACCAGGTTCAAACAGGCTTTTGAGATCGTTTACCATCACCAGAAAGAGAAAATTTCCTCAGCCTTGCGGTACCGCACATTCGCCTAGTATTTTTCGTCTGATTTAGTTATTCCTCCATCAATCGAAACGGTCTGAAATCTTTTGCTCAGAAATGATTTTATAAACTTTTCCATAACACCATAATGCTCCAATTTCAGTGCTAAAAGTTTATAGTCTACTGAGACAAACGCGCGCGAGAGGTCACAAAATATGGCAGCTACTTGTTTTTTGGTTTCAAGATTTTCTAATATTTTAAACACTGCACGTGCAACGTTTCAACGTTTGTCGGTTCAATAATTGTTTAACCTAGACAAAGCCGGGGCGGACCGCTCGTAACTCATAATAATAAAAAGATATCGAACACATTAACAAGGTCTCAGTACTGTCAAACATGTTGAAATGGCATACGTATACATCTTAATACCTATTGCCTGCAACCTGCAATAAAGGTTGTCGCACACATATCGCCCCACAACGGCATGCGGGTGCATAGCATCTGCTGAAACCGTTCAACAGTCTGAAACTCCATACTGCAAACGGCAACCCACACTAATCAGCATGTCATGTAGAGCAGAACGGTATGCGATTCGTGGTCAAACCACCGATTACATGTTGACGTCGATAGAACAGCGCGTGGATCACTTGTTTCCAGCCGTAGCTGGTTGACGTAGAGGCAATACCTAGGTAATAGGTATGTGTGTGGCTCGCCGTAACCACACCGCGCCTGCTAGCCAAAGCCGTGCCCCGATAGCTCGGAGAAGCTGAGCCGCTTCGGTAATTGACGTGCCAGCGTTGCGTTGACGGCTAGTTGACGCAAAAGCAATAATTATCTGTTGCCGCGGTGATAGGTGTGCCACTACCTTAACTCCAAATATAAATTAATATTCCACTTTATCGTTTTGCGTAAACATTTTATAAATATTTAACAGGTTGTAATATAATATAAATAATACTGTATATTAACCGCTTGTCCTTAGCATCATTAAGATGTGGTTTATTTTTAAATATTATCGGCGGAGAGCAAGTCGGATTCGCGCCATTAGTGTAGCTGCCATGCTTGCTGCGATACCTCTGATGATTTCGCTCCTATGTGCAAAATTTGTTTTCGACATTTGTATTTATGCAAACTAAGTAAAGACTAATAATACCTACTTAAAATATTATAAATCTATCTTGAATTTTTATCTTTTTTAAAGTTCTAACTACGATGTCAAACAAGAAAGCATTTAGTTTCGCCATATCAGACATACTCTGTCACAGTTATGAGAGTTTATGTGGACACTATACACACAACGCCTTAATTATACAGAGTATCTAACTATATTTAGCTACCAATACCTACCTACCTTATTACAAAGGTTTTATTTTTAAACAAACTTTTATTTTTATAATACTAAGGTGGCAAACAAGCACACGGTTCGCCTGATGGTAAGCGATCACCGTGGCCTATGGACGCTTCCAACACCAGGGGTATCACTCGCGCGTTGCCGACCCTTCAAAAATCCAATAACTTCTTTCTTGCAGAACCCCATACTGTAGTCCTTAGAGAATACCTTGGCAGGGAG
Organism: Apoda limacodes; assembly: GCA_946406115.1. Lineage (NCBI taxonomy): Eukaryota > Metazoa > Arthropoda > Insecta > Lepidoptera > Limacodidae > Apoda > Apoda limacodes. The sequence continues at coordinate 21,512,969 of OX291559.1, forward strand.
CTCATTCCACAACCCAAGCGTTCGCGGGAGAAAGTTTCTCTGAAACTGCACTGTACGCGACCATTTCGGTTCTAAAGTATGAGAATGAATTCCCTGCCCATGGCGAGCGGTGCGATGGTAGAAAGTAGCCGTGGGAATCATTTCAACAATTCCTCAGAACAGATCCCATTGTACCAGCGGTAGAACACACACAGGGAGGCAAAATCTCTCCTTAGACTTGAGGGTTCGATACGGCAAGTGAGTTTGGGATCGTCGACAATTCTCACAACCCGTCGTTGAACTGAGTCAAAAGGTCCAAGCTGGTATCCGGGTACACCCGCCCAGAGATGACAGCAGTACTCCATATGGGGTCGAACTTGCGACTTGTAAAGCAGAAACCTCTGTTGAGTACGCCTAGTTTTTTGGATGCCAGCTTCACCTTTTCTTGCAAATGATCTCGGAACTGAACATCGCTGGAGATGTCAACTCCAAGGATCCTAATGCTCTTGAAGATGGAGAGGGGAGTGTTCTGGAATTGTGGGACTACAGTGAATGGGGTTTTCTTAGCGGTGAACGCGCACAATTGTGTCTTTGTAGGGTTGAATCGGACCAAGTTTACCCGTCCCCAGTCAGAGACCTTGGACAGTGTGGTCTCGATTTTAGACACAAGTTCTCCGCGGTTTTCCGCGGAACGGAACGAGGGATGTTTGCACGACCCGTGTAATAAGCGTCGCCAGTACTGTCATCTGCATAGCAATGTATGTTGTTGATGGATAACATGACATCGATATGCAGTAGAAAGGGCGTAGGAGACAGCACAGTGCCTTCCGGGACACCAGCATTAATGTCCATGCTATCAGAGCAACTACCGTCAACTACGGTTCGTATGCGTCTGCCGGACAAAAAGCTAGCCACCCATTTGCACAAACTTTCGGGCACTCCGTAAGATGGCAACTTCGATAGAAGACCCCGGTGCCAGACCCGATCGAACGCCTTCGCTATGTCCAGGCTACATGCCAATGCCTCCCCCTGACTCTCAATGGCTAGTGCCCATCGGTGTGTGGGATACACTAGAAGGGGACCAGTCGAGCGACCGTGACGAAAGCCATATTGACGGTCACTGACCAGGTCGTGTACTTCTCGGTATCTTAGAAGCTGTGTGTTGATCACAAGCTCCATCATCTTGGAGAGGAGAGAGGTAGTAGCGATAGGCCTGTAATTTGATGGATCTGATCTATCGCCCTTTTTGGGCACCGGGTGCACATTCGCAGTCTTTTTGAAATTGCCTAGTGTGGTAGGAAAGCGCGAAGAGGCGCGTGAGTATAGGACATAACTCAGGAGAACGCTGCTTAAGCACCACTGCTGAAATACCGTCTGGCCCACTCGACTTATGAACGTCTAGAGAAAGCACACCCGCCGGACCTCCCGCTGTGTTATGGAGATTTCCGGCATGGTCTAACCGCACCACGGTATATATAGTAGGTGATACAGCGCCTTCATCGTTCATGTTCGAGTTCGAGGTAAAGAGACTGCCCAGTAGATCGGCTTTCTCTTTAGCACTATGGGCCAAGTCACCATCGGTCTTTCGCAGTGGTGGTAATGACGACTGGCAAAAGTTCCCTTCGGCAGCTTTGGCAACCAGAAAGCACGACTCCCAGAAGGATAGCTCGCAAGTCGCCCACCTATTTTGCCGATGAATTGGTATTTTGCTCTGGCAGTTGCTTTCTTACTGAACCTCGAGGCAGCATTTAATTTGCGTTTTACCTCAGAAATATTCGGATCCTTATTATTACGAGCCGTAGTCCAAGCCTTATATGCAAACTGTGTCGTTTAAATCAACAATCTGTTTTGTGTTTGTCGTTTGCTAACAAATATTTATGGGGTTCTTGAAGAAAGGAGTAATTATATTTTTTAAAGGTCGGCAACGCGTGAGTTATTCCCCCGGTAGTGTTGCAAGCCTCCACAGGTTGTGGTGACGGTTTTATATCGGGTATAAAAAATACTCGTATCCATTGTGGTGTTTTAGGATGCGTTAAGATTTCGTAGACACACTATAGCGCTGTTGTATTTCAATTAAAATACGATTTAACACAAAAGATATATCGCAAAGATCCAAAGTTACCACGGGAATAGATAGTTCCGAGGCTTAAAGAAATGTAAGTCAAAGACATGCTACTCTTGCAACATTCAAGGTCTTGAATATACAGGCAACACCTGATAAGTTATCGCGCATGCCGCAACTAATAGTAATTCACAAAGGAAGTAACCAACTCTTTGTGATATACAAAAGGATATTTAATGAATTAAGATTAGATAGATTAATTTATATTGTTATAAATGTGTAGGTACACATAGAATTTCTTTGGATTCAAACTAAAAATCCTTTTGAATCATCATCATCAGTGATAACAGCATAATGTTATCATAATAGTTTTTACCACTGGTTAGCCTAACGAGGTTTTAACAAAAGGATCCCATCTCATCTTGATTGGATTCCTGCCGGTAGTTTTTTATTAACTGAAAAATCCTTTTTTATATGGAAACTCATAAAAGGGATCCCTATGTCATTAAAGGTACATACCAACTTCCTATCCCTGTGCCAAAAATCAGGTCTACGACGTCAAGAAATAAAACCTATTAATTAACATTAGGTTTTTGTTTGAATAACCGTTTTTAAATCGATGCATTTCTTAGCATAATATCAGCAGCTTAACTTCCAGTGCTAGGCATAGGCCTAACTCATTTTATTTCAAGAACAAATTACCAGTTACTGAATATTAAATAGGAAGGTAAGAGTAAATGTTAGCTAATTGGTGATATATGGCAATATAGTGATAATTTAAGTTTATACGATTTGGAAGGATGTACAAGCATGCTTTATATCCCGCCCCTCAGCCTGCGTTGCAACAGAAGCTGCGTGCGGGTAATGAAACAAAAATCACCAAAAAAAGGAGGAAAATGTGTAAATATGACTATATTACTAATTTCAAATTAACAGGCTTCGTAATTTTTACTGAGATCTTTAATCGATAACCCTTGCACCTTTTTGTGCTATAAACAAATAATTTGCGCTTGGGATCATTAACCAATGAGCTTACGTATTTTGTGTTGGTTCTTACATAATCACTAGACTCTCCTATGCCTAGGCCTGGACAATCGCAAGCATCAGCTCTAATACAAATAAGAAACCATCTGCAAAAAAAGTGTAATGTGTTATTTTTGTGGAGTTCATTACTCTAAATATGCGGCACTCAGGAATGAAGTTGAATTAATAGTATGTATGAGCTGCAGAATATGGTATCACCAGGAATGTACAGCCACTGCCACGCTTTAGTTTTGTGTGACAATTGTGATCAAATTAATTTTGGAGGCTGTGATGACAGTGATTGGTCACCAAAATAGACTGTCACTATATAGCCACATATGATGTCATTCATTATATTACCCGCTGTCAGATTAAAACAGTTGAATTGTTTCTATCAATATTTTATTATTAACAGCGGGGCGATTTAAGTCAGTAAAAACCACCTGGTTCCGAGATGACTGTGACATGCATTGTCCGTTTACTTACGTTTTATTAAAAAAATGTGTAGAATAACGACTTAATCAGCAATATAGGTCATAACCATCAAATTATTCTAAACATTTCTTCATTAAAATGTAAGAAATCGGACAATGCATGTCACAGTCATCTCGGAACCAAATGGTTTTTACCGTCTTAAATCGCCCCGCAGTTACTAATTTAATGATTAATTCAGAGACAGAGGGAGATAGGGTAAGAAAGAGAAAACTCTGATTATTTGCTAAGGCGAAGCACTTTTGTAAATAAAGCTTGACTTCTATGAGATATCAGTTTTATTTCTTATTATAACTAGGCTTGCGACACCGGGGGCATTATTAAGGGGGCAGGGACAGCCAAACTATAGCATATATTATATATACCATAAGAATAACTCATGAAGTTAAGATTATACATTCCATATAAATAAGATCATCACAACCAATTTGTCTACAACACCACCGTGCAGTTATATATGCACTAACATTGAAAACCTCGACCTTTCGGAGTCGGTTAAAAAACTTCGATAATATTTAAGCAAATTAAACATATGTTAAATTAATATAGATAGAAGTTGCGTGATATCTATCACAACCTATTATGTTTTCAAACAATTAATTAATAATTTAATGAATACATTTAACCTTCAAGTTAACTATAAAATACAACATATAATTGCTTTCTTTAAATTGTTGGCTTTAAACATGGCCAGGTTTTCTGCAGTGTTGAGCAAATGTTGGGCAAACGTCTGCGACGTAACATTACGTCACCGCACACACAACACACATGCTATTGTCTACAGTTGACAAATTTGTGACCAACATGTGACATATCGCAGTTACCTATAAAATTTTATTTAGGGGTCATACCGGTTTTCTGTAGTCTGTGGTCTGTGCGGCGGTAAGGTTGCATCAGGTGTTTTAATACTTTTTATTTGAACAAAAATACATTTCTTTAAAGATATTTAAAAAAATTATAAAATCATCTTATCCGTATCGTATAGGTTGTATATTATGTGTATTCGTCAACTCCAAGAGTAGCGTTCCCAACAACAACCGGCATAGGCGCGACATGGACATTAAACATTATCATTGTTTTATCCGTATTATAATATACATTTTATCCGAGTGGTCTCCGAGCAACGTGCCTAGGTCATCCAGCGATTTTGTCATGACCACTGTTGGCAAAATACGTACCTATCGCTCCAATTTTTATTGCCAAAAAAAAAAGAAATTGTAAAGGTACACAATCGGATCGGCCAGTACAACAACCACAAACCACAAAGAAATAATAATACTACTATGATGGACTACAGAACCTTTTCCACAAATATTTTATGTAATTAAAGCTTTATATATAAAAATAAATTCCTTTTTCCCTTGGTCACACCGTAGCTTCCGAACGACTACACCAATTTGGATATTCTTTTTTGTTGTGTTCGTTCGTTGTTCTTAGGAAAAGGTTTTTATAAAAAATAGGGTTAAGTAAGGAAAAGGTTTTTACAATAAGAAAGGGTTTAAGTGCGAGTCGGATTGAAATTAAAATTTGCGTAAATGGTTGTGCACACATCGGGAAAGGTGTCTGAATTAGTACAACTCTTTCACAATAGGTGGCGCGGCAGTTGTTTTAATAAGAGAAATAACATTCTCTGGGTCGTATACCCTTATAAATAATAAATCTAAGCGTACCTGTTGTATAACAACACAAAGTAGCGGAACTAGTTTTACGAGTCGTATGGCAACACGCAACCAGTCCAAAACCTACAGAGCAGCAGTCAATAGCCTCAAAAACTCGGCCTTGACTATTGATGTTGATTGAAACAAAATGACATAATAATATCATTAACTAAATGACATAACCTCGACATTTTACGTCATCGAACGATGATTATAACATAACGTAACCCTGTAACACAACGCGAACCATTGTGTAATAGTTTGTAATGGTCAGCTGATTCCTCACAAAATCTTAATTGGATTTCGACTGACGGATCAATAAGATACAATGAAGACGGCTGGTAAAAAACCGGTCAAGAACATGTCGAGACATGGTTAGGCCCTACAGGCCAACATTTCTAATTTGGAAATATTTTTAAATATACAATGAAATATATGTAATACTTTTTTCATAACACTTACTCAGTAAACAGTATCATAATGTGCAGGCAAAAGACCTAAATTACTCCCACGGGCTTTTACTTTCCTCAAAGCAAACGCACGTTCATAGAACTCTCGGGCGGTAATGACGCACATATTCTATCAAGTATGTATAAAAGCTGTCTGTTCAAAATAAGAACTACACACTACAAGCCAAACTTGACTTTAGCCAAAACTTTTTAATTCATACATTCTTTAGATACCTAGCGCCATTTGGCGGTTGCGTTGTTTTCTCTACTGATATTATATTTATATTTATTATCTCAGTTGTGTTCTGGTGAGTTAATTTATTTATGACTTTAATTTTTTTTATTTACTCGCAAATGTGATGAAAACATTGTGTGTAACACGGGAGTTACGGAAATTCGCCCTTCGGCCTTCAGCCTTAGGCTTCTAAATATCCTCTTTTCAGTAATTTTCTCCTTACGACCCTTAATACACAATGTACTATTTTTTGTTAAATGAAAACGTACAGCTCTAGTTTATTTACGTATCTAAACATTTTCAAAAATACGACCAGATTTAGAGGTGGAAACGTTATTGCGTTTTGTATGAAAACGGGCATCTTTATTAGGTACTCTTTAAAATATAGTTATGTCCCTCATACTTACATAATACCAGAAAAGTAGATCGATTCATCGCCAACAACCACAAATAACAATAGCTTAGCACCAATGCAATAATACAACTGCGGTCATCCCTTACATAATAACTAGGCTAAAACAGGTACAGCCGACTGGAATGCAAAGCGGAAGGCATACGGCTGAATTATTATTTAATTTGGAACGTGTTCGTCTTTACCTAATTCGTCAAAGCGTCGCGGCCAGCATTTAGAATTAGCCCTTTGTGGTTAAGACCAAAGCGTTGTGGTGACTTCAGCATTTATAAATAAATAACTTATGTATTTTATTAAAAGCATGTATGTATTGTTCTTGTTGTACGTAGACACATATATTTTAATTTATTTAATTTGCAACCAATATTTTTCTTGATAAAGGTGGATTGGGTGGCTCTTAGTCAGTGACTCAAATGCCAACTTCCGAAATGTCATAATTAGACAATATTCACAATATGATACACACAAAAATTGGGCCAGTAGAGCGCTCCAAGCATCTTTCAATGCTACGTAGGTTTTTCGGGCCATTTTTAGCCAAAAACATGAACTTGCTCGACGAATTTGGCAGGCTCTAGGCAGTAAGTAACTCTGTGGACGGGTTTCTTGACCGATTTTAATAGGAATATGTAAGTTACTGACAATTCGGCCGCATATATCATAATTTCCCAAAAGTACGCATTTTTAGAGGTGGTCAGTGTTATGTATATATTAATTCCTCATTCTACGATAAAAAAAATTGTTGCAATTGCATGGATTTCTGAACTTCCATCCACCATTTTAACTTCGGTTTTTGGCTAAAATGGTATAAGGTCCAGTGTACAATCCGATCTATGGGCCCAATTTTTTGTGCAGCATTTTGGGGCCTCACATTGAGGATTTTGACTTATTATGATACTGCTGACTCTGGACAGTAGTCACCAAACCCGCCTTGGTCGCGGGCCCCAGACAATTAGTCTGCTTAGAATTTAAATGAAACTAAGCCCACTTAAAATTTGTCATCATTATATTCCATTCCATTATAAATCCTAATACATCAAGTTAAACAAAGATTAGATTGATAATAGAAATACCTCCTGCAATCACTTAGTTTGTCGAAAATGTTGTACAAAAAGTAAACCGGTATATGGCCGTAGCCGTTAAAGAACATAGCCCAATTTAAATTACCAGGAACTCAAAATGACCACAAAGATGACGAGAATGCAATCAGCCGTGTACATTTTGGACGTAATTTATAGTTACTTGATTTTTCTCTCCTCCTCCTCCACCTCTCCACACTTTTCTACCATACAAGGTCATTTCTGCCTTCGTAGAATACCGAAAAAATGCATGCCCAAAAAGGGTGACAGATCAGATCCATCGAATTACAGGCCAATCGCCATTACCTCTCTTCTCTCCAAGGTAATGGAGCGTGTGGTTAACACATAGCTTTTGAGATACCATGAAGAAGACCGGACAACTTGTGTGTAATATATCCAGACAGCTCTGTCCATGGTCTCCGACTTGGGACGGGTTACCTTGGTCCGATCCAACCAAACAGTTAATCGCTAAGAAAATACTATTATCTGAGGTTCTAAAATTGCAGAGCATGAGAACCATCTTTAAGAGCTTGGAGTTAATAGAAAACATATATTTTCCCGATTATTGACAGTGGGATTTGGAGGGATAGAAAATTATCTCGGATAATCAAAGAGTTAATGTAGTAAATCCACAGCAACCACCCGATTCCGTGCGAGAAAAATTAACGTAGAAAAAATAAAAAAAAACAAATTACTAAAAGAACGAAAGAGTGGTTTTTAATTGATTCTCTAGATTATAATCATACAGATAGTGTTTTGAAAGTGGTCCTTGTAAATGCTTAGCTCTAAGCTACATAATTAGAGCACGTTTAGTTTTATGGAGTTATTTTATTATCGGAGTAAGTGCCTAACCTATAAAATAAAAAAAAACAAAAACTAAACTGGCATCAAATAATCATTAAGGACACGTATGCAAATTTAAAAAATATTTTCGATTTGCCTCCAAACGGAAACCAGATACATTAAACTTTATACTTTCAAGCGACTGAAATTAACTGATCCACTGGTACAGAACACGTGCGTGCTACGCGCTGTCCTCTTTGTTTGAAAATGAAGCCGCGCTTTAAAAAGATGCATGGCTTGACGTTCCCAATACAAACGGACCCACGCAGCATACGTCTGCACCCTCTGCGTGCACGTCCTACGCAGTTGTAGATTCGTGGCTTTATAACCTATAATGTAGCCTATAATATAACCAACCAAAAAATGCGTGCCTGTTTGTCTCTGTGTGTGGATGTTTTACTGTCTAAACGAATGGTCCGATTGCAACATTGCTTACTGTTGCCTAAGCCGTTGTAAGTCTCTAATGCAGAGGTACGAGCCTGTTCTAGGAGAAAGGAAGCATATTAAACCACCCAGTACGTTTGGCGGACTTTGTCAAGCTAGTGGCAGTTCATCAACAGTTTTGAGCTGACTTGGCTTGACAACTGCTGTCATTAACAATAGCCAGGACCCCGGAGCAGCTCAGAAAAGTGTATCACCAATCCAATCACTAACTGCGTCCGACTTTGATGAACTTCGCATATAATTGCCGAAAGACGACGGTAACTGGGCCAAGAGCTTTTTCATATCACCAAAATTAGTTTTTCCACAATTACTTTAAAATTTTACTCTGTCATTGCAACTTTGGAGATTATCGCAAAATGCATTTTGTATGAAAACAATATGCAGTGTTTACCCTTAATATCAAACAAATATGGTGGCGCAAATTATATATAACCAACAATAATTCAATAAAACAATGGGGCTTAATATAGTTAAGATCCAAACTGAACTGGTGAGTCAACTTTTAAGACTTCGATCTGTGTATCGCGAGCCGACGTGACTCGACTACAGACAGATTCTTACGTGATAAAGCTTCTTAGTAATTTAAACTGAAAAATGACATCAGTTTTTCGCAGTAGGTATTGTAAATAAGGATAAGTTATAAAGTACTAGATTTGCCCGCGGTTCCACCTACATTCGGTTATCGGTGTAGAATTTCAACCTAAAGTCCTAGTTATAGAAAAAAAAACCAGCTCACATTTGAGGATTTCAAGTAGCCTTTGTCCTTCCCCGTGACTCAAACTATCTCCATGCTAAATTTCATCTAAATCGGTGCAGCGGTTTAGGCGTGATGAGGTAACAGACAGACAGAGTTACTTTCACATTTATAATATTAGTATGGATATGTTGCGCCCCAGTACGCATACGTACTGTACTAGCATAGTATACTTTTAAGCACAAAATATATCTTTTGAAATATTCACGATTTATGAGTTTCAGTTTTATAAAATTTTCTTGGCCTTTACGATTTTGATTTAAACCAATGATTTAAATTGTAATTTAAATCAATTTCATTTAAAACACTTAACCCTAAAACAAACAATCGGTGTATAGAATTTTTGACTACGAAAGTTTACTACGCAACTCAATAATAATCGTTGTTCTCTAGACGATTTATTTTTCTCAAGATTCTACTATAAGTTCAAGTAATTAAAAATTAAATATCCTATTAGGATATCGGTCCCAGGCCAGAGACTTTTAAATTAAGCAGACGCCGAATCTTACACTATTCTGCTTTGCAGGTGTGGAATATACGCAAAATTGAACAGCAATAATATGCGTTCAACAAGTGATCAAGCGCTGTACACTTGCCTAGCGCGAGCCTAGCTCGGAACATCAGCAAAATCATGCACGTAATTATGCAACATGCGGTGAAAATGTACTCTCTTCCTGCACGTCGTACGCGCGCGCTCATCTCGTTACGGGGCTGTGGCATGGCATAGTTAACAATACTATATATAACTATACGATGGAACTGTTAATGGAACTGATGTAAATAAATTAAAAAACCGTGACTGTGTACCGGACATAGGACGCCCTTCAGCCCCATAGAAAGACGTCCTTAAAGGTGTGGTCTGTATTAATGAGCTACTTAGTACTAAACAGTTTGGCTTTATGAAAGGCCGTTGCAGGAGTGGCACTATTAAAAAATATATATAACGCCTGGGAGGATTCGCATGACGCCCTTGGAGTGTTTTGTGATTTATCTAAGGCATTTGACTGTGTTCAACATGAAAATCTCATCAGGAAGCTACATCACTATGGTATTAGAGGCAAAGCTCTCGACCTTTTGACCTCCTACATGAGTAGCAGAGTACAGAAAATAGATGTCAACGGTGAAAGATCTCCGGGATCAGCAGTCACTATGGGAGTCCCTCAGGGCTCAATTTTAGGTCCTTTTCTATTTCTTATTTACATAAATGACCTCCCATATAATGTAAAAATCCATGATATTGTCTCATTTGCTGATGACACCTCTTTGCTTTTTAAAGTTAAGAGACGACAGACATATTATAATGAATTAAATAATGCCCTTTCTAAAATTGTAAATTGGTTTAACGCTAATAATTTGTTACTTAATGAAAAAAAAAACCAAATGTGTTAAATTTACATTACCAAATGTTAGTCAGAGACAGACATGTATTAATATTAATGGCGAGCAATTAGAACTTGATAATTCAACAGTCTTTCTTGGCATAACGCTGGACTCCAAACTTCAATGGGGTCCTCATATTCATAACCTAGCCAAAAAACTTAGCTCTGCTGTGTATGCGATCAAGAAAATAAGACAATTGACCGATGTCGACAATGCAAAAATAGTATATTTTAGCTATTTCCATAGTTTAATGACATATGGTATCCTATTGTGGGGTAGCGCTGCTGATGTAAATACAATATTTTTGTTACAAAAAAGGGGAATTCGTGCTATTTATAAATTAGGATCTAGGATATCTCTGAGGGATAGGTTTAGGGAAGTAAAAATTTTGACTTTAGTGTCGCAGTACATAAATGAAAATCTTTTATATGTACATAAAAATATCAATAGTTTCACCAAGAAAAGTGACGTTCACAGAGTAAATACTAGAAGTAAAAATAAGCTGTTGGTGCATGATACACGTCTACTCAAAATAAGTCACTCTTTTATGGGACAATGTATACACTTTTACAACAAGGTTCCCAATAAAATTCAAAATCTATTAATAAGTAAATTTAAATCTTTTATCAAGCAGGTACTTTGTAAAAAGGCATACTACAATATTTCAGACTATGTAAATGATAAAAATCCTTGGGACTGATGATGCTCAATTACAGGATGCATAGGTAAACCAAATTAAAATGGAAATAACATAAAATTGTACGACTAAATTTTTTTTATTTAAAACATTAATTGTATTTTAGTTTATTTGTATTATTGATAGTGTTTTTAAAAGAGTAACTATCGAGTTTCTTGCCGGATTCTTCTCGGTAGAAATCAACAACATTGTGAACCTGCGGGAAGGTGGGAGGGTTCATAAAATAATATTTTATAACTTTGACGATTCAAAAGTGATTGTAAAATCCTTATTTGAATAAATGACTATACTTTGACTTTGTGGCCGGTGGTGGCAGGAATGCTGAATGCCGAAGGCAAAGGACTGGGAGTAATCACGTAGTCCCGCAATGGACAAAAATAAGCAGATAGGATAATGATGACCTTAATGAGTAAAATCATTAAATATTATCATCAAATCATGTAGCAAGTAGTTTTTAAGAAGGCAAACGAGCTTACGGCCCGCTTGTTGTTGAATATCTGTAACATATGGATTCTTGTACTGTACAAGAGACTGATGATGCATACACCTGATGGTAAGCGGTCACCGTAGCCTTTGGACGCTTGTAACACCAAATCCAATAACTTCATTCTTGAAGAACCCCATACTGTAGTCCTTAGAGAAAACCTTGGCAGGGAGCTCATTCCAGAACCCAAGCGTTCGCAGAAAGGAAGTTTCTCCATTTCGGTTCTAAAGTGTGAGTATGAATTACCTGCCGATGGCTAGCTAGCTTTACGCCAGCTTCACCTTGTCATGTAAATGATATCGGAACTGAACATCACTGGAGATGTCAACAACAAGGATTCCAATGCTCTTGGAGATGGAGAGGGGAGTGTTCTGGAATTGTGGGACTACAGTGAATGGGGTTTTCTTAGCGGTGAACGCGCACAATTGTGTCTTTGTATGGTTGAATCGGACCAAGTTTACCCGTCCCCAGTCAGAGACCTTGGACAGTGTGGTCTCGATTTCAGACACAAGTTCTCCGCGGTTTTCCACCACAACGGAACGAGGAATGTTTGCACGATAATCGTCTACAGTACCGTCATCTGCATAGCAATGTATGTTGTTGAGGGAAATTGAAATTCCAATTTCAAAATCAGTGTCTTTTTACCCCTTCGAAAATACTCTACTCTTCGTGTACCTGTTGCTTCCCGACATTTAAAATTACACCACACTTGAAATTCCGAGATCATTTGCAAGACAACGAAAAGCTGGACTAAAGAAACATGAGTAATCAACAGAGCAAAGCAGTATTCCACCTCAGGGCAAAGGTTGTTGCTTTAAGAGTCGCAAATCCGTCCCCGTATCGAGTACTGCTGCCACCTCTGGGCGGGTGCACCCGGATACCAGCTTGGCCCTTTTGAATCATTTCAACGACGGGCTAAGAGAATCGGCGACGATCCAAAACTTACAACCCTTAAGTATGAGGAGAGAGTTTGCTTCCTTGTGCGTGTTCTACCGCTTGTATAATAGGTTATATTTTAAGGAATTGTTCAAAATTATGCCCACGACTTCTTCCTACCGTCGCACCGCTCACCATCGGCAGTGAGTTCATCCTCAAACCTTGGAACCTAAATGGTCACCTACAGTGCGGTTTCAGAGAAATTTCCTCCCGCGAACGCTTGGGTTGTGGAATGAGCTCCTGCCAAGGTTTTCTCTAAGCACTTAAGTATGAGGTTCTGTTCTTCAAGAAAGAAGTTATTAGATTTTTGAAGAATCAGCAACGCGCGAGTAAAGCCACTGATGTTGCATGCGTCCATGGGCTGCGGTAACCATCAGGCGGACCGCAGGCTAGTTTGCCACCCAAGTGGTATAAATAAAAAATGAACTTTATTGTATTCTAATACAGCCGAGTTTGCAATGACTGTCAACGTGTTTTAAAACGAATTACCACGGGTGCCGGCACGCCCCTTTGGTAGCGATGCGACATCTATAGGGACTGAGTTTATGTTGTAACAAACTTTATTGTGTAAGTAAGGGAGCCGTTTGTGGTGCGCCTTGCTTTGCTACCGCGCCCGGCGTCGGCATAACATGGGCGCAAGGTCTTTCAGAGCGCTTCGGCGTGGCGCAAAGAGTGACATGGTCTCTGTAGGTGTCGCGAGCGGCGCTCGACGCCCCCGAAGACCCTGCGCTATAGTTAAAGCCGGCCCTGTTGTTAAGCCCAGCTAAAGACCTAATGAGCGGCTTGAAAGCTCTGAAACTGAAATGGCCAATGGCTCGACAAACATCCGGCTAGCGTTCTTGCACTTCACTTTTGAATCGTCAAAATTGTTAAATACTATTTTTTTTAAAGTACCTGCCTTTGCACCACTCTCTCTATCGACCGGGGGAATTCATCCCCAGACATTGAAACATAAATGATCACACAACCTGGTTTAACAGGGCCTGGACCATATCCTTAGGTTGTGGAAAGAACTCACTGTTGATGTACATATTTCCAATAGGGCGTTCTTTAAGAATGGAGTGATTATCATTTTCAGGGTTAAAACATCTGAGTAACACAATTTATTTGCAAGCATTCATAGGCTATAGTGACCGTTAAACATCAGGCGGGACGTACGCTTTTTTACCACCTTAGTGGCTTAACATAATTCAAACACAAGGTTAATTTCTAATACAACTAATTACAAAACCAAGTTGTCAAATGTGTTCTGTAATTAGGAATGTTATTAATGTTGGTAACTTAAAGACAAAAGTTGTTGCTAAATAGATATAACCATTAGTGACAAATACGTTGTCAGCAATGACTAGTTGCTTAGTAATACAAGACAAATAAACCAAAGCAAGGACTCCGGGATACTATAAAGTTTGAGGATAAGATAGAAAAAAGGGAGACTACCTCGCAGCCTAGTTGGTAGTGTGGCCGACTGACTGAGGGTGTGGGTTCGATTCCTGCACTGGACAAACATTCCTGTGTGAGTATGAATGCAATCTCTAACCGAGATCCGCGCCTTGAGATCTCGCGTGTTAAAGCTGGTGTCGTGATTAAAAATTTCGAGTAGAAATCTCAAACAAGATTACAAAAAGGTGATTGCATATTGTCGAGATTTAATATAGAAAAAATGGCAGAGATCTCTCAAGATTGCATTCTGTAGTCTTAAGTCTGGGTGTATTTATGTATGATATGTATTTATTTATCAAAAAGTAATATATATGTATTTGTACACATTGTCTGGTATCCATAACACAAGCTTTGCTTACTTTGGGGCCAGACAGCACTGTATGTAATGTCCAAACATATTTATTATTTATAAAAAAAAATTGATATATAAATAATTTAAAAAAGCTATTTAAGATAGTGCAGATTCAAAGGATCTTACTCCTACAAATGCTAAGGTGTGAAATGAGCTCCATGCCAAGGTTTTATCTAAGGACTACAGTATGGGGTTCTTCAAAAAAGAAGTAAGAAGTGATTAGGTTTTTAACATACAAGTTATCACATCTTTGTGGGAGTAAAGATGATTTTTCACATATTATTACTGTGGCATTACTTGTATGTTAAAAACCTAATCACTTCTTACTTCTTTTTTGAAGAACCCCATACTGTAGTCCTTAGATAAAACCTTGGCATGGAGCTCATTTCACACCTAAGCAATTGTAGGAGTAAGATCCTTTAAAACTGCACTTTCTTAAATAGCTTTTTCAAATTATTTATATATCAATTTTTTCCATCATCAAATATTACAGGCAGTGCTCACACACCTGCAAAGTGTTGCAACAGGTTAATAGCAGTTATAATTGGCCTGCCAATGCAAGAAGAATGTACTTTTTGTACTGTGCAGTGGTGGTCAAAAAAGGGCTGATGCCTTTTTTTAATGTCATTCAACTACATTTGAAATTACAATCCACAACCTACTGTTGTCTCTTGTCATACAAGTAGAAAGAGTTAAGAAAATCATAAAGGTAAAAAACGCATCAGGTTGATAAGCAGTGAATGTGGTAACATCAGGTGGAACATTAGCTTGTTTGCCACCTTAGTATTATAACCATGAATCAAATAAAATGCTCTACATGCATCCAAAAGTTATTGAATTGGCTCCAAAGAACAAAATGTTGCATGATATAATATATGTGGCATAGCCCTGACTGTTAAAGTTAAATAGGAATTAAATAATAAAAAGCATGTAGATATTACAAATTCTTGTCATTTTCATCTTTCAAATTGTAAATATTCTTAAATCTACAAAAGTGCATGAATTGCATCACTTTGTTTTAACTTTTTGTTGAATCGGCAAACACATTGGTATACAATATTGTTGATAATTAAAATATACAAAAAATAATAAGAAATGACAGCAACTATACACTGAAATCAATAAAGGAAATAGATCTGGATATTGTGGGGGTGGTTCAATAAAAAATGAGCCAAGGGCCAAACAAATCATGCCCAAACATGAAATAACAAAGTTGCCAGTCAAAAGTTTCAACATCACTGTGTTCTCAACTTTGTTTGGTTGAAATATTTTATAAATTGTAGTTGCATTAAAACATGAAAATAAGCTTGTTCCTTGATGACTCAATTTCAGTGATAAGCTATAGAAAAATACATAAATCAAATTTGTTCCAACAAAAGGTATCAAAAGCCCATCTTTTAAAAGTAAAGGGAGCATGCTGAAATTAGAAAGAAGTAGAAACCAGAAACACATAAATGGATCATCGGGTAAATGTAATGCTACTGGAACAGCAACTAGTAGAATTGTTTTTTCATGAACTTGAAAGGAAAACAAAAAGAA
Organism: Apoda limacodes; assembly: GCA_946406115.1. NCBI lineage: Eukaryota > Metazoa > Arthropoda > Insecta > Lepidoptera > Limacodidae > Apoda > Apoda limacodes. The sequence continues at coordinate 21,529,224 of OX291559.1, forward strand.
TGCTAATGACACATTGATTAATGATAAGACAAATTTCTTTTTGCTAATTCTAAAGAACAGATCTAAACACGATGGTAAAGCTGTAAGTGCCGTAGTGCCTAGACATAGTTTTGCCATCTGCTCGTTACTATATAAATGTTTAAGTTTAATAAATACATTGATAAAACACCATACATTTGAAACTTTATCCTCAAATACACCTCGTTTTAAAGGAAACAATCTGTGGACAACTTGTGTAAGTCCATCCCAAGAACTAGTGAATGGAAACCATATTATTACAAAGCAGGATATTACAGCAACTGCTAATTTATTAAAACGGTTGACAACAGTTGAAAACTTGCCTTTACTTGGCAACCCAATAAAACACTTTCGAAGTAAATAAAAGAAAAATGGCAAAGAATGATAAAGCTCCATCTGTTTATAGTTTAAAGCTAAAACAAAGAATATGGTTGCTAATGTATCATTTTCAATCGCAATAATAAAAAAGGTAGCCCACAAAAATAGACCTAGTGAAACACAGTTATATTGGAAATGACCATGATCAATTAATATCATACCAGGATACAACAAAAGCATAATAGTAGCCAAATCAGTGCGTTTTAATACATTTTTGTCATCTTTGGGCTTTACACGTTCCACATCAATACACAGGCAAAGAGCGGCACTAATATAAAAGTAAATATCACTAAGAAAAACTGTCCATCTCATGAAAGTCTTATGATTGTCCTTTTCATAGCCTCTTGAAGCAAAAAGCCTCACAGATTCTGGATCTAACCAATCAGCAACCAAACCCATGAGAAAGCTATGGTATGCAGTCAGTGGAGGATAGTCTAGACCCCAATATTGTAAATCGTTTTGTGTGGTGTTGTGATACCATGTTTTAAGTGGAGTATGCAAGGTTATCTCTTGCCAATGTCGCTGCGCTTCAAAATCTCCAAACATAGGAGGTTTCTTGTACCCAGAGTAAGAGTATGCGGCTACACACCAGCGCACAAGTAAACATAAAAAAAGGCCGGGTAGCAGAATCTCTTTTGTTACAGTAAATTTATCTGGATCTGACTTTTTAGTCATTGCGTAAGATCGATCACTTAAATCACAATACAACACGTGTAATAATTTTTAAATCGTAAAATTGGCCGTGACAACGTGACACAAAAAAATATATTACAGATTACTTACAACATGAACGGCGTTCAATTCCTTGGTCAGCTTTTCCTTTAAATATTCTTCCGTCACCATATTCGCCAAAGTCCATAGACCTCTAGTTTAATAGTTAAAATTCATGCACAAATGTTATTAATAAAAATACACCTTTCACTACAATTTACGATACGTGAACGAGTTGAACTGGCACAGTATTTTGTATTTTTTGAAAGTGAAAATTGAGAAAGTAGCACTAGAAAGTGAACTTCTTTCATTCATTCATGTGAAATTGCGGTCACTTCTCCATAGAGTCAATGATTTTTTTATAACGAAAAAAACGAATTTCACACCGGACAAATTCATGTAACTCGACTAATTTAGGAAAACACAGGCCAATATCAAATCCTCATAACATAGCAGCCCACAAAATTCCTCTGACTTTCCAATGGCCTTGACCGACCGTGAATCTTCTCTTTGGACCTGTTTTTCTGACGCACAAATTTAGCAAATTTCAATCACTTAGCACTGACAGCTGGTTAGCAAATTCATGTTTCCACAAGACAGTAAGAGACAAAATTCAAAAACGTCCTGTTAGTGCTATGGCTAGTTGAGTTTAAAAACTCACTCACATCTATTATTTCCATTATTACGGCTATAAAAATAGGCGAATATGTATATTTCAGTGTTCTGTTTTTTTTGTTTAAATATATTTAATATAAATTTATTATTAACAGAAATATTAGATAACACTTCTTCGCGATATAATTTAACTTTTTGGACACTCCTAGACATAGAAAACTAGACAGCGTATTTCCTAGCCATATGTAAAAAAAATAGTCGCAAAGTGTGACAGAGACGAAGCAAAACTGAGGTGTCATTTGTCTCTTTTTAATATACAGCAACAAACAAAATAGTGGACGCTGATAGATAGAGAAAAGACCACAGATCTTTCTGACTTGTGGTCAATTTGGTGAGGTTATTGCGCAGTCCATAAGTCAAATTACAGAACTCGAAGACAATGGGACACCCTCGCCTCGCTCGTCTTTTTGCTATAGTCAAATCCGCAAATAAATAGCTTATCCTAACATTTGCGTATTCGTTATCTGTAAATGTATCAAAAAGTGCCGGGGCGCTTCTTGCCCCCACTCAATCGCAACCGCACCCGCGTAACGGGGAGCTCCCCTCCTGGCGGTGACTCACCTATGGGTTCTAGACTCACGCCGGTCGAAGGGACGCCCTCGAGAGCGACAACCCATGCCGAGGCTCCCCCCGCGGGGAGCCCTTGAGCGTTGGGCGCTATAAGAGCTGAGGCTCCTTCAGGGTCTCGCCCCAAAAAGCCCGGTGGAGCAGTAATGGCTGCAATAGCCAACTGCATAGTCAGTCAGAAAAAAATATATCTGTAAATAAAATACTAAAAATGTTTAAAATGGCGATTAATTTTGGAACATAATCCTACCGGTTGTACATACTATCTTATATCAATCATCATTTTAAACAGCTAAGCCATCGTTAATAGAATCAATCGCAAATGTCATGATAGTGTGACAGTATGAATAAATAAGGATTTAATAGCTTACACTACCCTATTTTCTTCCATATTTTCTTTCCTAGATTCAAATGCGTTTTAAAGTTTAATTTGATTTGAAGTTTGATCTATCGAACTATCTGATCTTTTGACTTTGGGTGTTTGGTCACTAGCTTTGTAGTAAGTTTACACTTACACACTTTGTAATTTTGATTTTTGGGCACCGGTCGGAAAAGTTTGTAGCATTATTGCATTTATCTTCAAAGTCACAACTGAATTATCTAGACAAGTGTACACAGTAGCGATAGCAATTTTTTTTGATAACCTTTGCTCTCTGTTCAATTGTATAATTACAGTTTAAGGGAGTCTAAACTTAAAACTCGAATTACTCGTTTTGAGTACTGTTTCATTTCGAACGAAATGAAATAATTAATTTAAAAGCAAATTAATCGGAAAGCAAAATGTTATGATAAATAGAAATAAAATCGTTTTGCTGATTACTGGCTCTGGCTATATTAAACTACAATGGCAGGAGCCTTTGAAATACCTTGAACTTGGATATCCACTGCGTATGGGTGCGGAGAGTGCTAAGTGTGGAGTGAGCACTCTGATATATGTTGTGATTCAGACGACGTCTGATTAGTCTAATGTCAACTAGTTCTCATATTTCCGATTTTCCTTATTGCCATTTGTACATTAACAGGGAGAAAATTCTGCTTTGCTCTGATTTTTTATAAATTTTGTGAAGATTTGTAGTTTCTGAACGTCGCTTGACTTTCAAAGTTTCTACGCTCTGTAATCTGTGGCGGTAATAATTGAGCGCAGGGGGGTTAAGTGCGAATTAAAATAATGGAGACGTGTTTTTGCTTGTTTATTATTTCAAATTAGTCTAGTAGGTTTTGACGACAAATTCCAGCAGTGTTATGAAGACCTGCGAAGAACTATGCATCGAAGACTTACGGAGGACGAATTCAAAACAGTGAGCAAGTAACGGCGAGCAAATTTGTAAGATTTTCACTTAATGCTCCCGACAAATGAAGATTTTTGGCGCCATTATTAGCGTCATAATATATTTACGCTTGGCTATATGGATGAAATTTCCAACAGCCTTCCGGAGCTTCTTCAGAAGTTCGGACAATTGAATAAAAAAAAAAAAATTGTGCGCCAGCTTTTTAAAATTTGAATTAAGTTTCAAAAACTAAATTTGTATTATCTACCATATTTTTTAACAACACTATTGTCATGAAAATGGAAGGAGAAAAAACAACTTTGAAGAGAAATTTAACCGAATGGAGGTTCAGTCAATACCCAAAATACATTTTATTACCAATTGAAGAAAATAATGACCAAATTAGATCACACACTAAAAATGTTATTTACTCAGAAGTATGTATAAAATATTAAGTTTTTGTTGTTTCGGGTACCTAAGCTTGTAATTCTTGTAAAGGTGATTTTTTCCTTTATTTGACAATATAGGTGAGTGTTAAGTATCTACACACGTTCTTTTTTTTAGGTAACTCCTCGTCCGCTGGAGCGCCAACTCCGTTTAGTGTGCGTCTCCGAGGATTCATTGACTAATATCTTGGATATGGATCCTGACATAACACAACTCGATGAATTCACGGAGTTTATTGCAGGACGAAAATTACCTTATGGATCTTTACCTGTTGCTCATCGGTAAAAGTATATATATTTAATAGTAATGTTTGTATTTATATATATCATCTGAATCTCGGACACGGCTCCAACGATTTTTATGATACGCTGGGGTTTTGAAGGCGATAAATGGATCTAGCTAGGTCTCATTTTTAGAAAACGTCGTTTTATCCGTGTTTTCAGGCATTTCAAGGGGGATTTGAAGGGGGGTGGGGGAAGCAGGCATCCTAGGGGTGGGAAGTTGTAGGGGATAATTCTAAAGTCCTAAGGACCACTTGTGCCAAAAACAAAATTAGGATATTTATTTTGAGGGTAATGACTATTCTCAATAAAAATGTTTATAAAGATACATAGATGAGTATTAAATAATAAGACATCGGGTCTCATATCTCGATTATTTTTTAGATATGGTGGTCATCAGTATGGGTTATGGGTCGGCCAACTTGGTGACGGTAGAGCTCATATTCTCGGAGAATATGTTAACAGGTAAGTTAAGATGTTGTGTTCTTGAACTCGGTTTTTTACGTTATTACCGAAATAACTAAAAGTTTTTTTAACAAAACCTCATACTAACGAGCTTTATCGGTCGCACTATCGTGCTACCAAAAAATTGCTTTTTTAGTGATTTTTCTCCTCGAGCGTTACATTTTGCTTTTAAAATTTTATCGTAAATTTTGTACCCCATCTCTAACAAGTAAAAATATGACAAAAAATACAATAAATCAGTTCGCAAGTTTTTGATAGATATCTGGAATACTTAATTATCATACTATAAAACTATGCGAGTACGACGCGTGGTTACAAGATCGTTATGCTAAATACCTTTTCGGCAGACCAATTTTATAAACGTGGTACGTAAACTTCTTTATCACAACACATGAGGCGTGTTGAGTAAGGCTAAGAAGGAAATGCGTTCAGTTCGCACGTAACTAGTGTCTGAATGCTTCCAGGCAGTAACGGTAGGTACATTAATACCTTTGGTATTACAGATAGAAAAAAATGGTACTGTATTTCCGAAACATAAAGCTAACGCTCTTCTTCTTGTTATCATTGCTAGTTGCGTGTATATGCTAGAGCAATTTGTCTATTGCTTCTACTTACTATATTTATTGTAATTATGCAGGGCGGGTGAGAGATGGCAGGTCCAACTGAAAGGGTCAGGTCAGACGCCATACTCGCGCGTGCACGATGGGCGTGCCGTCCTCCGTGGCTGTCTCCGGGAGATGGTAGCATCGGAGGCTTGCTACTTCCTCGGTATACCAACCACTAGATCTGGCGCAGTCGTTGGTAAGTGTTTAATATAATATTCCCTATGCGATATATTTACATATCGTTCGTTACAATCTATTTGGATGTCTTTTAATACCTGCCCTGGAACGCAAGTATACCACTGGAATACCACTATGTGCCTATAGTCCCCTTACTGGCTATCCCGCATTTCAATTACGCAAAACCGTAGGACTTTGAGCAACAGCAAAGACCGCTGTTTTTTAGCGAAGTGGAGAAGTTAGAGCAGTGTTTTTCTAAGAGCTTTTCGCTTCGAAAGTGGCTCACTTTTATATAATACTTATCACAAGAGACGAGCGAAGTGGTAAAGTGGAAGTGCGGTTGTCTGCTGAGTCGAAGACTCTGAGTTGGATTCCTGGTAGGGGTAGTAAAAGATACAATTTAAGTTATCTTGTCAACGGTTCTCTATACCTATAGTTGTACGGGTACGGAATTTAACTGCTAGCTGTCAGAATAATTTATAGTAAAATTTATAAAAAAATCAGCATTTTAGCACAATACAAGCCTAAGTATGTAACAATGAATGTCGCACTTTTGAAAAAGCTCGCAGCACGTGTAACGTTGCGGTGGTAATTTAAATTACAAGATGCGCGGCAGAAATTAAGGGGCGAGAAAAGTTTGCGGTGAGTGGGTATAGTGCACGCCACATCAGATAAGACGTGTCGAGCGCTACAAGTCGGGTGTTTGCGCAGATTTACAGTCACTCACAATAATAGTTACACGTTTGTTAAGGTGGTGCAACCACGGCGCATGCACTCTTGCCGTACCTCGCCCTGCCACTTCGCCCCTCTGTGTAAGGGACCTATAAACACGTAGTGTGCGCAGTCTAATCTTTCTTTTTTGTATGTTTGTAACGAATAAACTCAAAAACTACTAGAATAGATTAGACTACATTAGAATGCTACATTATCCCTGAGTAACATAGACTCTATTTATTAGTAGGAAAAATTAGCCAAAAATTGTCTTTCATCGCTGCGGAAACTATTGATGTTAGAACAAAAAAATGTTCAACAATATTGAAGAGCATACCAATATCTATAAAATCTTTGCGGTACTATACCATATGGAGATATCTCCAACTATTGTAGTTATGTCACTAACTACTTCTTTACATTCAAAAAGTTGATAGAAATGCCGACCAAAATCAGCCACTGTTATCTATACCTTTGTATTAATCCCTATTCAAATAAATAATTTCGTATTCCAGTCGGTTTTAATTCCGGTGGATTACTTATTGAATTATTCAAATCGGATATTCCATTAAAAAGATATTACGAATTTAAAAATGTTAATCTAAAAGAAATACTAATAGAAAACCGCTCCGCACCGTGATCGGCTCATACGCGCGGTCGGCTCCCTCCCTCCCTACGCAGCGGACGCAACCGACATTGAAATTTTGTTTATTTTCGAGAATAAAAGTAGGTTAATGGATAAAAATATTAATTGTAATAAAAAAAAAAACTATTTATGTCATGCATAAAGATACATATTTATTCTATGTTTATCCCAAAATTTAAAAATAAATAAAAGACCACCCGTTCGAAGTCGGGGCGGACTGCTAGTACTACATGTATATATTCGGCTTGCCCTTGGCTCAGCCAGTGTACGTACCACTAGGGATACACTGTAGGACTGTAGGGACACAGGCCTTTCATAAGAGCTTAAGCCATAGTCCACGTGCTGGTGCAGTGCGAAGTGGCGGATGTTTGATGAGCTAGTGGCTCTTAGACTGTTAGACTCGAGACTGTTAGAGTTTCTAAGCCCTCTGACTTGGATTAACGACTGTTGTCATATGACAACAGAGTACTGTATTTTATCTGGTTGTATTCAGTGAGCGAGGAGATGGTGGTTCGCGACATGTACTACTCGGGCAACCCTCGCCGGGAGCGGGCGGCAGTGGTGCTGCGCATAGCTCCGACCTGGTTCCGCTTCGGGTCGCTCGAGGTCCTCGCCCGCTCCGGCGAGATCGCTGTACTCAAACAACTTGCTGATTTTGTTATAAAGGTAGGTTTGTATTACAATATATAGGTAACTTTTAATTACTGGTTGGGTTAGTTGAGTTAGTTTAAATGTGACCATAACTAGTACAAACAAAATCTTCTACTTTGTCTTTAAAGATCATAGATCTATGTCAAAAACAAAACTTTGGATGAAATTAGGCATTACGACACTTTTTATGTTATTTTAAGCCGTGTAAGTGGTATTATACTAGGTCCGACAATCGAAATTGCAAAATTTACGTTTTCTTTACGTTTTGAGACCTGGAGAATCGTTTGCCATCATTTTTAGAGTAACATGTATGTTAGCTTTTTTTGCCATTAGATATCTCTAGAACCAATGGACCCAATTCTCTCGTGACCATATCAATCGATACGCCACGTCATGAAGATCTTAAAAGAGTGTAAGCAAAATCGGTTCAGCGGTTTGTTTTTATCGCTAAAACACTTTTTTTTAAAAAACGCAATAAGCTTCATGTACAAATTCTCAAATATAAAAAAATATTCTGAAGGGAAGCTGCTCGTGCGGTACTTGCTACCGAATACATTTTTGTATAATCTATTAGTGAGGAACTATTTCCTGTATTCTTTAACTTTCAAAATTTTAGTTTCGGAGGTAAGGGTAGTTGGTCAATTTTGATCATTCATAAAAAAAATGCAGGAAATAAATATAACCCTTAGCCCTAAAAAGAATGTAGACTCTAGTGCACCACATTGAGACCATCTTCATTCATTAGAAATCACAGTTTTGCAGTATGATGATAAAAAGGCAGCAATAACATTACACAAAGCACCTACTTTGCAGGAGCACTTTCAAGAAATCCATACCTCTGACGAGAACAGGTTCATCCGGCTGTTCTCCGAGATAGCACATCGCTCGCTTGACCTCGTCGCCAAGTGGCAAGGTAAGCAGAGATACCTACTTCATTAATCCTTCATCAGTTAGATTTTAGGTAAAAAAATTACCACCATAGAATACGTGTATTGTCATCCTTTCTGCGTCCATGTAAGTTTGCGTCTGTGACCGAACCACCACGATATAATTGGTAGCCAGTTGTTACTGATTTGCACCGTAAATTAAAGAAAACCAATAAGAGTACCTAATTGATGTATTATTATCTTAGTGGACGTCCGGTCTTGAACGGCCTCGTCTGCCCCCCTTGTAGACGTAGGCGGTTATTCCACACTGCTTCTCGCAAAGTCACCACTCGAGAATTCTCCTGCTTATATCCATACTACTATTATTAATGCGAAAGTAACTCTGTCTGTCTGTCTGTTACCACTTCACGCTTTAACCGCTGTACCGATTAAGATGAATTTGGCATGCAGATAGTTTGAGTATCGAAAAAGGACATAGGCTATTTAAAAAATGTCAAGATTAAGTCGGTTTTTTTTTCTATAATTGAGGAGTTGCCGTTGAAATCCTACACCGATAACTGAATTTAGGGCGGGTGGAAACGCGGAAAAACCAAAACAATATGTTTGCTGGAAAGATGAAACAAACTGTAAACTACTGTTATGAACTAATACGCATAAATATAAAGATTAAACTGTGTGATATAATCATTCTATCATGTATAACATATATTGCTGCCAAACATGGACATTACGCAATAAAGTCGAAAATAAATTAACTATACATCAACGGAAAATGGAGAGAAGTATATGGTAGGCATTAAATCTATACTAATATTATAAAGAGGAAGGATTTGATTGTTTGGTTGTTTGTTTGTATTGAATAGGCTCCGAAACTACTGGACCGATTGACAAAATTCTTTAACCATTAAGAGCCGACATTATCCCTGATGGACATAGGCTACTTTTTACCGCGGGAAAATGCTTCATTCCTACAGGAAAATGGGGAGTAAGAATTATCCTTCCGTACTTATTTTTTTCACATAACTTCTAACCGGCTAAACCGATTGGGTTGAAGTTTTATATAGGTATTTCGATGGTTCCCTGAATGATTTCAAAATACAATTGGACCCGGTAGGTGGCGCTGCTGTCGGTATGTCAACAACTAAACGGCTTGACCGATTGGGTTGAAATTTTGTATGTGTATTTTCATGGTTTCACAGACACGAATGTATTATGCCATTAAAGAGGAAAGATTTTATTGTTTGTTTGTTTGTCTATAATTGAGAAGTTGCTGTAAGAACCTACACCGATAACGAAACTAAGGGCGGGCGAAGCCGCTGGCAGAAGTTAGTTATTAGATAAAACTAAAAACGAAAAAATAGGAAAGAGAACAAAAGTAACTGACATACATACTTACATTTACTAGAAAGAATAAAGAATTTGAAATGGAAATGGGTGGGGTCCGTGTGCAGAATGGAAAATGACAAATGGACCAGGAAACTAATGAATTAAAGATTTAAATTTTGATAGATCTTAAAAAAAAATTGTGGTAGAATAAAGGCTAATTTTATTTTTTATTTATTCTCTTGGTGCCTCAGTGCTAAAATACCTTTATTTAAATATTTTTAAATAATATCTTTCAAAGTAATCATATTGGTTATTATATTACAAAACTGTGCTTTCGTGGAAGGTAGGCAGGAACATGTTGTATTACACTTTTTACTCATGCGTATACGTAGCTTTATTGGAATTCACAAGTTCCCTACAAGTATAAATAAGGCATATGCCGTACCATAAGAATATTTTTTTCTTAATGTACGACCGGTTACTAATAATATTTTTTTGTTTTTATAATTACTTTCTAACTACTTAATTACTTTTTATAATTATGTCAATCGCTGCGTCATTGATTTATTTTAAAGGTACCATGGTATCGTAACTAATATATATTTGTGAAAGTCTGTTTGCTACGGAACAACATAGGTATTGAGTTTACTTTTGGCAAGAGATTGTTGAAGGACGCAGAAGTACATATTGTACATTGGGTTTTTGTTCCTGGAAAATTTCCATGTGAACGAACTATAGCTACCGCTATAGCCATATAGCTATAACACGATTTATTAGATAATCAAAGATTTGCCGTAGAAATTCCACGTCGATATTACAACGTATTTAGTACGGGCGGAGCCGCGGGCAAAAGCTAGTTTAAAATAAGGTAAACAAATTTGAACTATTCTTTGAGGCAAGTTTATATCATAGGAACTTCATTTAAGACTATTCATCTATAATATTATATACATTCAGTCAAAAAAGTATCGGGAATGGATGATTTGTTTATGGTTCCAAATTCAATTTTGAAGTGAAAACTTCTTTAGCGGCGTTGTGCACTTTTTTTGGTATGGGTAAAAAATGATAATCTCGCGTCAGGTCACGTGTCCTAATCGTGGAAATTCGTAAGACGGAAACCGTAATGCCACGCCTATTATAATTTTTATTTTTAGTATTCGCGATTATGAGTAGTACAGGGAGGTTGGATATGGAATTTTAATTCTATGACAGATTGCGATGTCAAATATACTACGTCAAAAAAGTAAATAAACAAACATTATTATTTCTTGACAATGTCAAAGACATGTCTTGTGACATATTTGAGTGTTAAGCGCGAAATGTGTACTCCCTTCTGCCGGCACTCCCAGAGTGCAACTCGTTTTTTTTTTTTTTTGTTTTTGTTTGTTGTTAGATTGGCACAACTGTTCCATTATGGCGCGGAGTTTGAGTTGCATCTATTACTTAGATTAAATACAGTTCTGTTTTTAGTAAGATCATATCTATATAGTGTGTATTGCGAATTTCATAATGGTCAAAAACATTGAACAAAGATTTTGGTTTCAATTTTGCATTGCCAATGGAATTTCGTGTTCGGAGTCACTGAAAATATTACAGAAGGCTTACGGTGAATCGACTTTTTGAAAAACACATTCTTATGAGTGGTACAAAGCATTCGAAAGCGGTCCAGATGTGATAAAAGATTTGCCGCGCTCTGGTAGGCCATCATCGTCTTCAAGTGAAGTTAATAACGCAAAAGTGAAGGATATAGTGACTGAAAATCCTTATTCAAGTTCGAGAGTAGCAGCTGAACTTTTTGCGTCTTACGAGTCGATCCGTACCATTTTAAATAATCACTTGAGTATAAAACATGTTACCGCTTGGCTAGTACCAAAAGATCTGAATTTTATTTAAACGCATAAGAGTCGCTGAGGACATGCTAGAGCGAGTCAATTCCGACCCAACATTCATGAAACGCATTGTTACGAGTGACGAGACGTGGGTTTACGAGTTCGACGTGCAAACTATGTAGTCAAAAAGTTTCGGAGTGGCGCCTTCCAACTGAACCATGAGCTTGTTTGCCACCTTAGTGGTATAAAAACAGTCATGTTGACTGTTTTCTTTGACTATCGCGGTGTTGTGCGCTAGGATTTCTTGCCGGAAGGTCAAACGGTAAATGGTAAATAAAGAATATTATTTGAGCGTTATGCAACATTTAAGAGAGCAAATTCGACGAAAAAGGCCAGATTTGTGGAAAGAAAATTCTTGGATTTTGCACCATGATAATGCGCCTTCGCACAAGGCATACATTGTGAACAAATTTTTGACCAAAAACTCGACAAACACCATCGAGCAACCACCTTATTCAATCGTAGCACCACTTGCAACACCAGGGGTATCACTCGCGCGTTGCCGACGCTTCAGAAATCGAATAACTTCTTTCTTGAATAACTCCATTCATTCGGTAGAAGATATAAAGGAGAATTCGCGGCGAGAACTGAAATCAATTCCAGAAAAAGCGTTTAACAAATGTTTTAATGATTGTATTATTCGTTGACATAAGTATATCGTTTCTGATGGTGCATACTTTGAAGACGATAAAATAAATTTGAATCAATAACTAACATTATGTGAATTATTGCTCTTTACCCGGTACTTTATTGACACAGTAGTGTATAGCCCGCTCCTTTGCTCGATTTTTATGGTTTGCAGAGTTTGTCGTCAAATTATAATTAGATCATTTTCAGATTCGCTAACCTATTAATAATTTAAAAATTAAATTTTTACAAAAACAAATTAAAATGATCAGGATACCAAACCCGGCAAGTAAGTCAAATCCTGCTGAGCGTTCGCTAGCAAAAAACTCCTACTAAAAAGTAAAAAATAACCTTTGGGACACACATGGAACATTGAGCTAAAAGTGTTTTCCTCTTGTTCAAGTCGAATGCGAAAAAATCTTTGCTGCATATTCTAGATATTTGATTTTAAAAAGAAGCATGGGCGGCAGGGGGGAGGCAGCTGTCGACAAACGCTTTGAGTGCGCGCAGTGTAATCTGGACGGCTAAATCGCGGCGGACCTGCCTACTGCCCGCGATATTTGAATTGTCAATTGTAATAATGAATGGAGATGACGACTGGGACTTTTTTTATTCACTAGTGTAAAAAAATAATTGAAACACCAATATAGTCATTTACACTTCCAAATCAAACGGCTCCATGGCGTGCACGCCAGGAATGGCCGTTGTTGACGCACGCAGCGTGCGCGCGGACCGTCCACATACATTCTTGTTGCATTGCATCTTGTGTTGCAAATAACGTGTACCAACCTTAACAGTCCACTGTTCTTCCAACCTTTTACGAGTAGAGAAGTAGTTCCTCAGTTTTTGATGATGTAAGGCCGTGTTGACTCGCGATCGTTTTATTTATTATCTACTAGCTTTTGCCCGCGGCTCCGTCTGCCCGAAATTCGGTTATCGGTGTAGCATTTCAACGCCATCTTCTCAATGATAGAAAAAATTCGACGCTTGACATTTTCAAGTAACCTATATCCTTCCTAAGGACTTAAACTATCTCCGTGCCAAATTTTCCCGCGGGTAGAACCCGCCCTTAATTCGATAATCGGTGTAAGCTTTCAACGGTAACTCCTCAATTAAAGAAAAAAAAAACGACACATACTTGACGTTTTCAAGTAGCCTATGTCAGACAAATAGTCAGACAGGCATACTTTCGCATTCTATGATATGATATTAGTATGGACTACTATTCCCAGAAAGAGCAGGTAAGAGCACTGCAGTATGGACGACGTAAAGACGTCCTAAATCCTGCCCAACCTAAATGGACCCTCTTCTTATCGGCTCTTTTAAGAAATAATTTTCCTTCAGGGCGACTTCGTCCATTTAATCTTCGATGGTATCCTTGTGCTGAGTTGTTTGTTCTATGTTTATTTTGTGCACAACTTAGCATATTATTAACTTTTCGCAACTACTGCTCTTCGAAATATTTCCTAAATTTTTGCCATTCTTATGAATTTGGTGCTATATCCTTAATAGAACGCCAACCTTTTCTCATGTACGTTGCAGGTAGTAGATCAAAAAGCGCACACAGTCTCGAAACCTTTCTTCCTTCGCTCGTGCAGCTCAGCTTCGGGAAAGATGGCTTGAATTGCATTCAATTGTGCACTTTCGTAATCACATTTAAAATAATCAATGTGAACACATAACTGGCTTTTAATTAACTCAAACAAGCGTTTATACGTCTTTTCCCTTTTATTAGAAATATAACAGGAAATATATTGACGCTTTTGTCGTCTGAGTAGTAATCTAGGTAAATAATATATAGGTGGTAAACTGGCTTATGTGCAGATCGAAAACTTCTGTCACTATAATAGGAGCAATTTATTTATTATCTATGACTTCTTTAGCCATTAGAGAGCAAAATACGAGTATCTTATCACTGCGCATGCGCACTGTTACCGGCTTTAACTACGTGAAAATTTCCTGACATAACTTTTGGCACTTCAAATTCATGTAAATTATTAAAACATAATTTGACGACACCCAAATGTAGCTCTGTATAATGTACTTTTAAGTGGATGAGTTAGGAAAGTGGACGAGTTGGGAAAGGGGTCGAAGTCATCCTAAAAATATGATCGTCGGAAAATTGTAGGTGTGAGATTTACTTGCTGTTTGAATTTACTTATGCTATGTCCTTTCCAGTTATAAAGACTTAAAGACATCAGTGCGATTGTAAACTGTTTCGAGGACATGTTCTTTTTGATAAGTCATGTTTGACTGTTTTGTAGAACTGATTTTGTTGTCGAATCACACAGACATATCTCAAACACCTCGACGTATTGCCAGTCAACTTTTTCATAGTCCACAGAGGATCTTTCAAGAAAGGCAAAAAGATTTCCAATCTATTAATGATAATGACCCTCGAAATAGCTTATCAACGCGGCCAGATCTGGCAATAATTTTTCAGCTGGGTGTTATCTCCCGTATTGAAAAATAACTTCAAAATATAATGTATCAAAATCAAGAGCAGAAGTAGCTCTATGCCTATGGTGTTTTACCATATAAGTAATAATGGAGTTAAGTGCCTACAATGCCATTTTTGCCGTATAAAAACAACATTTTGTACCAAGCCTTCTCCCCCTCTAGCCCAAAAGCTGGCTACGCCCTTGAAAAGAAGAAAACACTTTGCTCATTGTTCCATGTGCGTGCGAAAGTTTTATTTTTACTTTTTAGTGGGGTTTTGAAAAAAATCTTCTTGAAATGCTTTGCTACATTTAAATTTTGATAAAAAAAATATCTTCAACATACCTTGCTGCGATGGATTTTTATATACAGGTATCGGTTTCACGCACGGTCTTATGAACACGGACAACATGAGTCTTCTTGGTCTCACCCTGGACTACGGACCCTTTGGGTTCTTGGACTCGTACGACGGTGGTTTCGTAGCTAATTGTTCCGATGGAGAAGGCAGATACGCTCTAGCGAAGCAGCCCGATGTAAGTGTTTTTATTTATTTTTTAATTTATGGCCTGGTTACTTATTTTAAAATACACTGGTCCATGCTATAAATTTGCTTCATATTTATAGCATGGAAACCTCAAAAGTTTTTGACTATTACCTTTATATTATGTTATTGTGGTATTTTATATTGTGTTTATATTGTATGTGTTTTTCTATAATTTAATTTATCAGTAGGTAGGTATCCAAAAATATATCGTATGAACTTGAAACCGACTGATACAAGGATTTTTTTAGTTAATTTTTATTACACATTTCAATAGGTATTCTTCGAGAGAATCAGACCGTTTTTTATGATTGATTTATTTTCTGTTGATTCTTATTTTTATTGATTGAATTTATTCATTTATTCGACTGGTTTTACACGTTGTACTTAATCAAAGACAGAGAGAACTGGAAAGCGCATTTCTTAGCCAGATAAAAGGCGCGAATGTGTGACAGAGACAAAGCTGAACTGTGATGTCTTGTCTAAGAGAAAAGATACCACAGGTTAAGTTTGTACGGTCAATTTTGTGAGGCTATTGCGCACTCCATAGGACAGATTACAAAACTCGAAATTTAAAATTTCGAGTTTTGTACTTAATACATTGGAACTTAAATGAAAAAAAATTATAATAGTTAAAATTTGTTAATAAAATGCTTTATTTTTTGCCGTCTTTTGCGCATGATCTATCCTCATTGATTAAAGAATGTTTTTTTAATTTTACAATATAAAAACTATACTAGTCTTTGCCAGCGGCTCCGCCCGCCCTAAATTCGGTTATTGGCGTGGAACTCCTTAATTAACTCCAATTAATTGATTAATTAGTTATACTAATGAATTGCTATAGCATGCTATAGGTGCAGCGATAGTTCGTTTAACTATGTTATAGTTATTCCTGCAGCTTTTGAATTTTTAGGGATATGTGTGCTTAATATATGCCAAGTTTTATCCCGATCCGTCCAGTGGTTGAAGCGTGATTAAGTAACAAACATCCATCCAGACATACAAACTTTCACATTTATAATATTAGTAGGATTAGCGTTGAATCGCTTTCAATTAATTACATTTTCATTATCATTAAGTGGATCTTTTTGATGCTGTTATGACGAAAGTCGATGTTCGTATTATCTCTGACCACCACCACATCAGGAATAAGTGTAGTAATGGTGTTGTGATGAGCGACAGGATAGACACTTGCGTTTTGTGTCCGTGTGGAATGTATAGGGTAATTAATACTAGTGATTTATTTTCATCCTTTATTGTACAAAAAAAAAAAAAACGAGTTGCACTCCGGGAGTGCCGGCAGAAGTGAAAACCACGATTCGCGCTTAACACTCAAATATGTCACAAGACATGTCTTTGACATTGTCAAGAAATAATAATGTTTGTTTATTTACTTTTTTGACGTAGTATATTTGACATCGCAATCTGTCATAGAATTAAAATTCCATATCCAACCTCCCTGTGCTACTCATAATCGCGAATATTAAAAATAAAAATTATAATAGGCGTGGCATTACGGTTTACGTATTTTACAAAGACAAAGATGCACTTTGTTCAATTTCCATATTTTAAACAATTTATATACACGAATTTTACGAATACACAGCAGTATGGCCACTACACAGACGGTCGAGCCATCAGCTGTCACCATCCATGGATGCGCGTGGCACGCTGTAACATGTTTATATAACACACGACCATTCGCGCAAGCGCCCTGCGCCGCTCTTACGCAGTATTTGTTTCCTCTATGTGCGCCGCCTAAACGAAACACGGCATAAATTTTCGCCGCGCCGTAGAAAGAGAGGGGGATACTCCCTCTCCTTCGCCGCGCCAGCTGCCTACTCTCCATCCGTCTTACGCATTTTCACAATTAGGACACGTGACCTGACGCGAGTTTATCATTTTTTACCCATACCAAAAAAAGTGCACAACGTCGCTAAAGAAGTTTTCACTTCAAAAAACATTACAAGAAATTATAATCCTAGAAAAATAGTAAAAAGGGCGTACGTACCTCTAACAATGATTTCTTCCCGCAAACCCAGGGAAAGAATAAATTTACAAAAAAAGTGGCAAGGGCTTCTATAACAAAGTTCTATCTACATAACACTAAATTAATAACATAAGAAATTTAATAACAATATAATTTGATATACACATTCATTCAAATACAAATAAAATAATGACATAAATAAATACAAAATCCTGTCATACGTTTGTTTAACATTGGTGACAAAAATATAAAAAATTTTGTAGGTATAATTTGCAACAATCTGTCAAGCGTTTGCTTACGATTTTTTTTGTCACTTTTTCACAGAAAAATTTAACTTTGGGTCATGTCTGGAAGTGGGGTTTTTGTGTTAATCTAGCAAACTGCCTATACATATTCATTGTTTATGGTATAGTGTGCGTGTTATTATTATAGTGTGTGTACGTTAACCGTTCGTTTTGTAGCCAAATTTTTTGTAAGTAATGTTTCAAAGCTACACGAACACTACACCGTTGGGTGTCGGTGGCAAAACTGACATTATCATAAGTGTGAAAAGTATCCAACGTAGGAACTTTTTATCCGAAAACGAGCGCGCCGTTAATATAAGTCGTAATAGGTAATAAATAAGTGACGATTTCAGATAGTTTTTAAAAATTATATTTTCTTTTTATTACATCGCAGAAGACTCCTAGTTTACCGTGTTTAAATTCAGTTTACTTTCAATTGCAATTTAGGAAAAAACCACAAGTTTTCTTCTGATGAAAATAACAAAAAATTGGAATAATTAAAGCATCTTAATTAAGAAAACAAAACTTTGTTTTTAAACTGACATCAAATTTAATTTAAACCTTTTATTTAAAAGTTGTTTAAGCCTAATAAAATAGTAAAACAATTATGGCCTCTAAAGATCGAAAGAAGAGTACGGAAGTTGATTATGCATGATTATTTTATTGATTATGAAAAAAACACATTATTATAAAATAAAAACCGGCCAAGTGCGAGTCTGACTCGCGCACCGAGGGCACCATACAAACTTTTTATATGTAGATAGTTCTTCCATCATCGTTTCAAAAGCACAATGATCTCTTGTGACGAAAATCTTATCACATATAAACTTTGCCCCCCTTTTTCACCACCTTACTGGTAATATTTCGGAAAATCCGTTTTTATCGGATGCCTACGTCATACAAAGAACGCTCCCTCCAAATTTCAGGTCTCTACAATGAGCGGTTTAGGCTGTGCGTTGATCCATCATTCAGGACAAAGCATTTTATATGTATAGATGGGACTCATTTAGACAACTATTTAAAACGTTCAATCTCTTTAAAAAAAAAAAAACTTTATAGCATAAGTAAATTAAGCTGCTGACTTTAAATTAATTAAAATATTATGCATAGAACCACCCCAAAAAATGTTTAATCTGTCTTTAGTCAGCCGTCATACAGGAAAATCGGTTTAGTAATAGATCAAAGATAGTTCTGTATTAGAATAAACATAAGTCGACATCTTAAGAGGCAGTGCTACGTGTCAGAAAACTTGACTAAAACAAGGGTAACGCGATATGTAACTGCGCGTGCGTGAGTAGTGCAGCTATATCTCAACAAGCTGATGTTTTTATCATTGTTATCAAAAATGCTTTTTCTCAAGGTTTAAAACACTATCACGGCTATGCTTAAGCAAAGTTGTAGGTACATTATAAGCACTTACACTTACAAGAAAGATTTCTTTGCCAAAACTTTAAAAAAAACCGGCCAAGTGCGAGTCCGACTCGTGCACCGACGATAGGGCTCATGTGATATCTTGCTTTTTGCCAAATTTCATGTTTCTAGGTCAACGGTTAGTACCTACCCCAATAGGTTTTTATTTATTTGTGACACAATCTGCAACAAAAATGACTGTATTTTGGCCATATTTTTTATTGCATTGACTTTAAAGCTTGATTGTAGATTTTAGCATTTTGGTAGTAATTTCAACTTGGTACCTCCACGCGTGCTTAAGTAAAAGAGTCTTGAGTCTTGACAGACAGAAGTCAATCATTCTTTTTTAATGTAGAGACTTCAAATTAACGAATTTCTTTTCTCTTTCTTTTTCTCCTATATTTGTGATGTTAGACCTTGCTTCGTATCAAATTTCATGATTCTAGGACTATAGGAAGTATCCCATAGGTTTAAATTTATTTGTGAATACTAAAATATGCGACTAAAATGGCCGTATGTTTTTATTGCGCTGACATAAAAGCTTAATTTTTTTACAGCTTTATGGGACCGTCTGAAGACATTTGTATTTGATATAAATTTCAACTTGATACATTTACGCGTTTCTGAGAAAAAAGGTCTTGACAGACAGACAGACGGACAAGAAAGTGATCCTTATAAAGGTTCAATTTTTCCTTTTGAGTTACGGTACCCAAAAAATAATGAAAAAGGGTCAGTTTAGGTTATTTTATCGAACAAATATTCATTACTCGTGTTTTTACCTTATTTTTAAGGTTTGAACCATATCCCGTATAAAAACGCATCATTAAATTTTAGTCGGATCCGGAGAAACCTTTGCCGAAAAATGAAATAGTATTAGCCTTTTAATTAACTTCTTTATAAAATCAATTCCACTGTCCGTACCTTCGAACCCTAAACCATAGAACGTGCACTGATCAATTTCCATGTTCCTGCCAATGCGCATATATTATACTCATTTCACACTTACATGTACAATAATTACTGTATGTTGCATCGCACGATGCAGCTGTAAGAAAATATTTTATTGCTGCGACTCACTGGTTACAATAATATAACTCATATCGGATATCGCAGAAATGTTACTTTGGCTTGGTGAGCTGACGCAAATTAACCGTACCCAATTTTTATTTAATGTTCTTCACAAGAAAGACGCTATAGTTTTTAATTTGTACTCAGAGCAAAAAATTTCAAATAAGTGTTTTAAATTTTGTACGAATAATGTTTTTTTGGCTAGAAATTTCCATCTAAAAGTAGTTATTCTATTCTATGGTCTGTGCTTAAAATTACAAAATGGTGTAAAAACAACTTGTCTGTCTGAAAGTGCAGTTTCATTACCTACAAGTATGTAAAAATAATTTAGAACTTTTTGATGTACCATACGGATTTTTAAAGGCTGCTGGGAAAACACAAAATCAATGTGATATAAGTACCTGGTTGTGATGAGTGAAGGTTAGGAGTAGCAGCATTCTTCTTTTTGTCTTCGGCAAAGCGAAAGAGTTCAGGTACACTCATTACTCCGGCTTATTACCGAATGTTATGCATTTCTGACCTTCTTATACGACCAGGTTTCCTCTTTCCGCTTTTCCCTTATTTTAAGTTACAAGATTTTGGATATGTCATATGTCGTGTCCCAACACATGTCCCATATACATATAACACTTTACGCTTTTTGATGGTTTGCAATACCTTGCGCTTCTGGTCGATTCCTGGATTCGTTGACTATAGGTCCTCATTTTAAAAGCGTCAATACGTTTTCTGAAACCATTCTTAGTAGTCCAGGCTCCGCATCCGTACAGACGTATGAGCCAGACACTATAGAAGTCGTATTCATAGTAGTATCTTAAGGCTATGGTTGCAAAGGACCTTTTCCATTTCTCCATAGGCTCTGCGCACAATTTCGATGCGAGTTCTAATATTCTCTATGCCAATTTTGTGTAAATCAGGTGCTAAAGTGCATAATTATTA
The DNA here is from genome assembly GCA_946406115.1 of Apoda limacodes. Classification (NCBI taxonomy): domain Eukaryota; kingdom Metazoa; phylum Arthropoda; class Insecta; order Lepidoptera; family Limacodidae; genus Apoda; species Apoda limacodes. The sequence goes on from OX291559.1 coordinate 21,550,221, forward strand.
AGTTCAGTTTTTATATTTTTACCTGGTCCAGTTTCCATTCGCCTCAATTACACTAGATTAAATATTGAAATTTTTTGAGATCTCCATTACCTTCGTCTTAATGACATTTATTTATGAGACCAGCTTTAACACTACACTCGTTAACACGATAAATGAATATCTGTAAATTGGCTTTAGAGATGGTATAAGATATGATCGTTAACATACCTTAAGTTGTTGATGGCACATTAATTTATCTTAATATCACAGTGATCTTTAGTCATGATCGTTTCTGAGTATTTATTAAAGAGAATGATAAAATGCAACCCTGTCGCACCTCCTTCCAACGACAATTTCTGTAGACTCCTTTTTTCTACCATGGAAGTAGGATATTGATTCCAGTATAGGTTCTGTATTATATAGATGTCCAATATATTAATCCAATATCGTCCAGAAGTTCAAGTAATAAACAAGTTTTGTTACACTTTATCAAACGCTTTCTCATAATCTATGAAACACAAAGATATTTTGCTACATGTATATTTTTTATCTCAAGATATTTCGCAGTTAAATAAATGAAAATAGACAGAAAGCTTATGTGTAAGACAGAAGGGTTTTTTATACCACTGAGGTGGCAAACAAGCTTATGTGATGTGAAGGGGCATTACTTGCGAGTTGCCGTTCCTCTAAAATTAAAATCACTTCTTGAAGAATTCTATTTTGTAGTCCCTTGATAAAGCCTTGTCACGGAGCTCATTCCATAACTTACCGTTCGGGAAAGAAGTTCCTGTTAAACCGCACCATACGTGATCATTTATACACCAAAGGTGTGAAGATAAATTATAGATAGATAGGTATAGGATTATATGCAGAAAGTAGCTATGAGCATCATTTGAAATGATTTCTTAGAACACTACCCATTATACAAGCGGTAGAACACATATGGAGGTAACGTCTCTCCTCAGACTTTAAGATTTGATATCGCGAGTGAGTGTGGGTTCGTCGACAGTTCTTTCGACTCGTCGTTGAACCTCGTCAAAAGAACTAAGCTGATATGAAGCTGCAACAGTCCAGAGTTGGCAGCAATACAACGATGTGGGGCTGAACTTACGACTTTTAACGTTGTAGTCATAATTGCCTTTAAATTAAATACTGTGACGTACCTATATGGATGGACGTGGATAACTATACGGGTTAATTGTTTTGGCGGATTCTTAAGTTTCTGCAGAGTGTTGATTTTATAGGAACATATTCGAAAATATATTTGTATAATACACAAGTTAATAGAATATTATATTAATAAAACTTGTAAATATTTTGTATTTCTTAATAATTCTAAATCCTCATATTAAGAGTGATTATTATTTCAGTGTTTTCACTAATTTCTGTATCATACTGCTACGTTGACGACATTCGAATGACAGAAATCTGCAGCAACAGCGCAGCAATGCCATTGTGCGGTACTGACGGGGTCACCTACCCTACTGCGTGCCACTTCACATTTGCGAGAGTCAAGAAGAATCATCTACGGCTATACAGAACTGGTCCTTGCCAGAATATGTTGTTAGAAGATCTTACTCAAAAGCATATGAGTCTGTCAATGGCAATGGTTCAAAAGTAACTAATGACACCAAAACTGGCGGACTGGAGAGAATTATATTTTTTTAGTTTTGTACATTATACAAATACTGAAAAATTTACCTATTATGTTTTACTAATTCAAATTTAATATTTTTTTATTCAAATCAACCTCACCATTAATTTTGAAAACAACTGATTGCGAGTTCGACATTCATACTCTTATTGATTTGTCGTGTATTATTGAAATTTACTTATTAAGAATTTATTTAATTTATATCGTGATAGGTAGTTTTTAGTGACACTAAAAAGCAATATGTTTTCATTTAATTAGGTCAAATCTAGCTTGCATGACCCAGTTCCCGTTGTCCAATATGAGCTGAAATTTGGTATACTTATGTAACTTTAGTGACAATGCGTTAATATGGTGTCCTGAAGCTGATCTGATGATACAGCAGAAGGTGGCCATAGAAACTCTATAATGTAACAAGCTGATATAAAAAATAAATTTCTTAAGCCAGACTGTCCGTTCAGGAAGTTCTCTGACTCGCTCCTTCAATACACCTGCGGCAGACGTGCTGAGGTGATCCAGAGCCGAAGAGAAACATATAAATCTTCAAATAGGGTCCTAAACGAAATACGACACGAAATACCTCCGAAATCTTTTCTCGAAACAAAAACTAAATAACATTATAAAGGACCAGGGGGGAGCGCAAAAGTTTTTTCCCAAGAAAGTTACCGCTACTTACAAGTCAAAAAACAAGAAGTCACTCCCAACTCCTGAGAAAACCTTTCGCCCCGAACATGACCAAAACCCTAGGGGACGTCAACCAAATTATCAATACAAAATCAGTCGCAAAACTTTCGTTACAAACAAATAAATAACACAAACAGCTCAAAACAAAAACCTCGGACAAGCAGCAAAGAGTAAAAACTCAAAGGTATTTCATGCTGGCCAACTAAGAAGCAAAATTGAACTGTGGGAATCACTAGGAGCCTCACCCACGATCCTTAACACTCTTAAAGGATATAGGATACCTTTTATCAATAAACCAGTAATAACTAGACTATCAGTAGAAAACGCGAGACATTTCGAAGCTAAACCATCGAAAGAAATGTCACAACAAATCGCAAATCTGGTAAAAATAGGCGCAATATCCCGTAATATTTTTAAAGTAGGATATTTGTCATGAGTTTTTCTGAGACAAAAACCTAATGGCTCCCACAGATTAATTCTTAATCTTTATGTCGATTTCCCAAAATTTCGTTTGTTCAGCCTTAAGAAAGTATCCGAAATGATTTAGAGCCAGGATTTCCTGATCAAAATTGATATTTCAAACGCTTACTATCATGTACCGATGTCAAAAACCCATAAAAGATACATTTCCTTCTCTGTCGGAGGTAAAATTTATAATATGAACTGATTACCGTTTAGTCTCTCTAGCGCTCCTTCTATTGTTAGCAAAATCTCAAACTGGTTAGCCTCATTATTACGGGAAAAAGAGATTAGAACAATAGTCTACTTAGACGATTTCCTTCTTATGAATCAAGATGCTTACCTGCTGAGCAAACAGGCTAGAGAAACTGTACGGTTCCTCAAACAACTCGGCTGGCATGTCAATGTTAGAAAATCGATCATTACACCAAAACAACAATTAGAATACTTAGGCATCCTCTGGAATACAAAATATAACAAAGAGATTACCTAAAAATAAGATTGTCAACTTCACTAAATTCATTCTGGAAACTTTGCGTAGGAAAGAATGGTGTTGGATAAGCGCAAAACGACTCCTTGGAAAATTGAATTCTGCAAGCAATGTTGTACCACTAGGTTTTTTTCATTGCAGGCTTATCCAGATATCAACAAAACCACTTTCGGAAGGCCAAAAACACAAGATGCTTACAATACCCAGGCAAGCCATAGAAGAACTCAACTGTTGGTTAAAAACCTTTCCAAAACTTCTACAATTTAAATACCTTCCCTATCAGCCTTCATAACCACCGACGCATCAGACCTGGGATGGGGAGCCGACGAAAATGGAAAGCAACTCTCAGGCTACTGGAAAAAATCACAAAATCGATGGCACTCCGATCAAAAATAATTAGCGACAATCTTCATAGTATTACAAAAACAATGGAGACAACTGCAAGGGAAAACTGTGATCGTACAAACCGACAACCGAACGACTGCTGCTTACATTTGCAAACAAGGCGGTACGAAATCCAGAGCTCAACTCAACATGGCCTCAAAAATTTTAAACTTTTCTCAGGAGAACGAAATAACCCTTATCCCGAAGTACTTGCCGGGACTATCGAGGTTCAAGACCTCACAAGAATGGCATCTAGACTCACAACTGCTACAAGTGATCTTTCGAACGATGGAAATTTCAGAAATCGATCTCTGCATCAAAAAATTCAGCGATAGTGAAAAGATTTGTAACCGAAGATCAGAGAGATCACCGGTGCGAATTTGTAGATGCCTTCTCCAGAAAGTGGAATTACAGCCTAGGATAGATCTTTCCACGCCCAGCTGTAATACCCAGAGTATTCCAACATCTAAGCATCTCCACCGGCCACTACCTACTGGTAGCACCGAAGTGGGAGAAAGCCTTTTGGAGACCAGAAGTCAAGAAACACGCAACTCAACCACCCTTTCGAATCAAGAACCTCAGGGTTCGTTCGTTCGTTCGTTCAAATCGTTTTTTGCCATTTTTGGCGGAGCATCTGCTCAGATCACAAAATGGTCTACAGAAAAGTTTTAGATCATCAAAAAATCTACAATTTTGGTTCAGGGTACTTTTCGACCTAACCTCAAATTTTACGAGATATTGGCAAAAAACCGATTTTTCGTTTTTTTTTCGTTTTTTGCCCTAAAAAAATGTTTAATATATTCAAAATTTGGACTGAATGTACACTTTTGAGTGCTTCAACTATTCCAATATGCCCGAACTCTGTAAGTTAATTATTTTCTGAGATTTTAAAGATTTTTGAAAAAACAGTCTTTTTCTCGGTCAAAAAATTTCACGAAGAAATATTCGATTTTTGACTTTTTTGACGGCTCATTTTTTTCGTCTTGAAGTAAAGTTTTATATAAGTAAATAAAAAAAATACTTTCACATTTAAAAAGTATCTTGAAAATGTGATAAACCAAAAGTAGCGGTTTCCAATATACGCAACTTGTCACCTATCGTTCAAATTCCTTGCAAATCATAAAGTATTGCGTTAAATTACAAAAATAAAATACATCTACTTTCATCAATTGAAATTTTATGTTTATAACATGATTTAAGTACCTGCAATCTTAATAAATAGAAATAAAATGCAGTAAATAAACAGTTTTTCGGTTACGATTTATGTTTACTAATTTTATTTGAAATTTTAAAAATTGGAAGAATTATTTATTAAAAAATATTAATCATTTATCAAAATAATTTTAATTACACTATTTTTCCCTTTTTTCGAACCCCTTTTGCCGTCCATTCCGCCTACTCTTATCCTGTAACTAATTTTTCCGTTTTTGGCGTAAAAAAGTGCTATTATCCCTGGGCTACAGGGGCCTTGAACAAGTTACAATCGAAACATCGTGCAGTATCGCTATAGAGAGAGCGTTTCCGAAACGATCGTGGTAGACCTATTTATTCCTCATGTATCGAAAACGCTGTATTTTTAGTCATTTCTTTATTCAATTCAGTGATATAATGTGTTTCATACGATTTTGACTTTGCGATTGCGATTCGATTGCTTTCTATCCGTCTACCTGTCCGTCTGCCTGTTTGACAGTTTAAAGGCAAAGCGGGCGGTAGATCAGAGGTTCCACGCGCCCCTGTCTTTTCGCCAACTTGTGATGTAATTAGTCGCTTATCAAGGGGCTATTGTTGAGACTAGTCTCGCTATCCGGATAGCGAGATCGTCGTCTAGGGCCGTTAGTACGTACCGAGGCCGCGTAACAATAGTTTTTAAACAGACCTAACCAAGGCCGGATCCAGAACAAAAGTTTAGGGGGGCGATCATAAGATCTGAAGGTATTTTTTGAACTTTGAATCTGCAAACGTAAGTAATGCAGTTTTTGAATAATTAGATATACAAACCCAAGTAACCCCAAGTATTTTTTATATGTAATTAAAATTACATATTAAAAAAAAATTACAATTCATTTCTTCCTCGGCCGTCCTTAGGGGGGGGCGATCGCCCGCTGCATCCGCCCCTGGACCTAATAATAGTGTGGTCGGTCGGGGGGATGATAGCTTGTGGATTGCATAATTAATCGGTTCGGGTGATTTTGTGCTCGCTCGAAAAAGTGGACTTTAAGGTATTGGGGTATCGTGGGGAGCTCGAAGACTCCGTGTAGGTCCGCATTCCGGACGAACCAGGAGGCTCCGGAGGCCGCTCTGATGAAGCGGTTCTGGAGAGTCTGGAGTTTATGGAGGTTGTGTTTAAACAACGCATTGACGACACTAGCGTATGCTGGTATGGGGCGGACGTAAGTGGTGTAAGGAGTCAGCTTATTTCTCAGCGACATCTTACTGTACTTGCCTTTAATGGGATATAGACGACCGAGGACTTAAGCGGCTCGGTCTTTAACTATTTTCATGTGATCGCGGAAGTTCAAACGCCTATCTACCAAGATATTTGGCCTTGTTTAGCCAAGTAATAGCACGGCAGAAAAAAGGAAAATGGTCGCGCAGGGTGGGATTGTCGGAATTCACTTCGATTCTCGAAAAAAAAAAAAAAGAAAAAAAATCGAGAAAAGGCTTCAAAATAAGTTTACTTGTCGTAGATCTCGATATTTTAAGGGTATCATATTATTTTTTTAATGCACTAGAAAGATATTTTTAGATATTAAAAGGGTTCCTGACGTCCACTAGCGCTGCCAATTGATATTTTCATTTTTCCCTTTGTGCAAAACGAATTTCAAAATTGTGCTTCTAGTGAAATAATTAAGTTTATAAGCTATTTTATGAAAGTTTGTTACAATTTCTATCATAAAACTGTGAGTTGTAAAACAAGGAGTTTTATCCCTGAAACATAACAATACATTCTAAAAATATCTTATAACTACTAGTTACATATTCCTATAGACGCACATTTTTAGGGTTCTGTACCCAAAGGGTAATTAAGGGGACCCTATTACCAATACTCCACTGTCCGTTCGTCCGTCCGTCCGTCTGTCACCAGGCTGTATCTCATGAACCGTGATAGACAGTTGAAATTTTCCCAAAATACGTATTTATGTTGCCGCTATAACAACAAATACTAAAAAACAATAAAATCAATATTTAAGGGGGCTCCCATACAACCGTAATTTTTTTGCTCGTTACTGCTCGATATTGATAACGGCAACAGGTAGATGCTCGAAATATTCTCAGAATATTTAGTCATATATTCACTTTAAAAATAAATAAATAAATTAAAATAATAATAAAATTTAAAATAAAACAAATCTTTAAGAGAGGCTGACATACAACAAACATGATTTTTTTGCCGTTTTTATACTTAATGGTACGGAATCCTTCGTGCGCGAGGCCGACTCGCACTTGGCCGATTTTTTGTTAAAATTCACACTGCAGAACAAGGAAAATTAAAATATCAATTGGCGACACTAGTTAGCAGGGGTAACGCTCTTAAAGGAAAAATCTAACATAATTTTGATATAGAACCTAGTTTTTTTGAATAAAATCAAAACCTAATTACGAGTATAATTATTTCAATATAAAAGTAATACAGGCTTCATTTGCAATGTTGAACGTTGAACGACGATACGTTTTATTTTGTTTCCGATATTTCGATATAGTTACATTTATGTTACATGCACCGTGGTCACTGTCAGTTTAAAATAATTACCTATTAGTAGGGTTGCCATATTTATTGGGAACTGATACGGGACGTTTAAGGCTGCGGTATAGGCTAGAGCGCGAAAATACGCCGTTTTTGTGCAAATTTTGTGGCTAAACTATTGCATCTAAATTGATGAGATTGAAAAAAATATATGTTATAAAACTTGCTTTTGTCTAGTGCATTATCTTACTGAATGATTTTCATTTATTATATTTAATGCAATAAAAAATCTGGAAGTGACTATTGTTTCAACACTTGTGCAAATTTTAAAAGCGAGTTTTGCATTTGTTTGTAATGAAAGTTGGTTAAATAATTAGAATAGCTTATTATCTAGTGCCTGGACTCTAAGTTATAGCAAAAAGTCAATAAATGTGACTACAAAACGGTAATAACGTTAAATTCCATACAAAAAATTAAAAGTTTCAAGGAGTCATTACGGTATAAATTACCTATACATTATCTAATGATTCATAGTGCATATACATACACAACGTTAGAATTACAGAAATTAGCTTTCTGGCCTACATCGCCCTCTAAGGGAATATTTCTGGAGATAAGAAATAAGTTTAAAAAACTTTATTTTTTACTGACAAGATATTGATACATAAGATAATTATGAAGTCCTAAATCCCAAACTAGTAAAAAAAACATTCAATTGACGATTTGCGTTAGTCTTATTGCTACATACGTGTATAATAACAAAAAACGGGACGCAATAGCAATACGGGACAACGTTCTCAAATATGGTGATAGTCCCGTATATACGGGACGTATGGCAACCCTACCTATTAGTAATGTATGTCCGACACGCCTGTGCCTGCGTACTGGTATCTACTCGACATGCAAACAGTTGTTTTTTAAAGCGGGTGAATTTACAAAACATCATAAATTTTAAACAGTTGTATCATAAATAACACTATATTATTATATCATCATCATCATCATGCCATTATAAAGGCCAATGTTATTTACCATGTCAAAATCACCGCCATCATTGATAACGTTGGTGTTTATTCCCATATTGTTCATACCATTGCACATTATTCCGAAATAGCATTGTTTGCAGTGTGCCCTCTTTTAACGGAAATGACTACGTAGACGTATCGTGCCGCCGTCGTCAGACAGACATCTAACCTTTCGATTAAGGTCTTCTAACAATATATTCTGGCAAGGATCAATTCTGTTAAGCCGTAGATAGTTCTTCTGAAGTCTCGCAAGTGTGAAGTGGCACGCAGTAGGGTAGGTGATCCCGTCAGTACCGCACAATGGTATTGTTGTTGCTGTTGCTGCAGATTTGTGACATCCTGATGTTGTCAACGTAGCAGTATGATACAGAAATTAGTGAAAACACTGAAAGGAACATTTGTTAGGATCAGTCTTTATTGTAATGATTTAGTGTTAGTTATAAAGAAACTAGCTTTTGTCCAATACCGGTATTTTCGGTACTGAGACTAGATCAATACCGAGATATTTTTATATCTTCTGTTTTCTAGTAGGTAATCAATCAAACAAAATAGTCCTTAGATAAAATCACTTTGTAATTAATGAAAATATGCTTTGTTATTGTTCATGATATGCCTTTTAGTAAAACCATGGTCTTGCCCTTAATTATTTTTGTATTAAAGAGATTGATATACTGAAAGTCTTAAATCAACGAAAACATAAAATAAATAGATTACATTTGATTTTAAATAATGAAGTAAATAATAATAAAATTTTAAATGAACATTAACAAAACCATAAACAAAACATGGCAGTTTACTAAATAAAAACAAATTAGCAATTAAGACTACAAGACTTTAACAAAATTAAAACTTTTTTTTCTGAAACCAAACATGCGTCATTCCAAATTAAAAATAAAATACTCTAATATTTCTAATAAACATAAAAAAAAATAGATCTTCAGCAAAAAACTTTAGTTTAATTTAAAAAAACAAAATAGATCTTACTCGTAAAACTAAAAAAACATAAACAAATACAAAATCATATGGTCTTCTGAAAACAAATATACATTATTATTATATGCTGCGTCAGGTTCAAATTGCTCTATGTTCATAACTTTCCACATAAAAACAAACAATCATAAATAATACTATATTAACATCATAATTCTGGTATTAAAAGTAATTCCTAAGTTGTACACAAAATAACCGCAGCCGCCACCGCCGTGGTCACCGCCGTGGTCGTCACCGCCACCGAAGAAGCACATAAAGAAAGCAACGTCTGCCGTGAACCGTACTGTTTTATATTAGTTATTTTGTTATTGTGTAATATATTTTTGCCTCAATAAGCCTTACTGCTTGGAAAAGGATGCTTGGGCCATAGTCTAACACGCTGTCCCAGTGCTAATTGGCGGTCGTTTCTCGAGGTTGTGACCACCCGACTGTTGAATATTTCAAGTCACATAAGTATAAGGCCTCTTTAAGTGAGTAAACATAAAAAACTATATCTACACAAATACTTTAAATTATATGGAGAAATTAAAAATGAATATTATAGGTAATTAAAAAGAAAGAAAGATAGCCTAACTTAAGAGGATACGATTCGCGGCGCCTTCAGAGCGTGTTTGATACAAACGAATTTCCGAAAACGAACGAAAGATATTTAATCCTAGAGCAACTCTTGAAAATTTTATGATGTTTGATTTGTAAGTCTCAAAAATAATTGGAAAATTCGTTTGTAAGAAGCACGCTGTGAGACGCCGCGAATCGTATTCTCTTCTCTTGACAATAAAAACAAATAAGGCAAATAAAAAATTAATATATGAATTGAGGTTTCAAAATATTTATTTACGTAGCACAAAACTACTACTTAGTACGTAGTGGCGGCAAAATTTACCGGTAATGCTGCGTTTGCGGGCCGCAGCAGCAATGTACTATATACAGATATTTAAACCTAAAGCTAATCTTTAGGTTTATTTTTATGTATAGTTTTTAGTGTGATCTGTTATAAATTATAAATATATAGTGAGTAAACTCATTAGAAATTGGTTTTTAGGTTGTATTTAGCTTATAAATAACCAAAAAATGTGAAATTCCAACTTAAGGCTTTCAGAAAACTTCGCTACAAATACCCAAAACTAAAAAAAATAGTAAGTTCCTAGGTAGGTAGGTAGTAGGTACAGTGAGCCACACGCTCAAGTACACTATTGAGATTTTGAACTGTTTTTTTGAAGTTTCATTATTATTTGGTTATCCACAATTTAACATCCATTGGTTACGTTACACTTTTAATTGGATCGAATTAGATAAATCTGCCAGTGCACATGTACAGTATTTTTTTTAATTAGGTTTAAATGTTTGGCTGAAATATGCTGAGTTGACTTTTGAGATATTTATATACGATTGCGGCCGTGTGTACTCTTACCGTGGAATTACGAAATTTATCATTTTATTAATTTTGGAATTGACGGATAATGAAACTATAATAGCTGTCTATTATACTATGAGTTTCTTTCGATAAACTTTCATAAATTAATTAATATTTTATTTTTCGTCGCTTTACTAAGCCAAAATATCATTTCTGCAATGTTTGAATATTAAAGTTGAAACCAAAAACATTTTTGGCAAGAAATGCAACATGCAATGCAAAATTATCGGTGCTGCAGTAGTGTAGGTATGATAAATTGCAATTACTGTTTTAATTATTATAAATGTTGCAGGGAATTTGTGAAATACGTAAACTTATAGGAGATCTAGAAAACTTCTAAGTTTACGGTAAGTTGTCAAACGGCTTTTTGAATTACATCTTTCCTGATAGATTTAGGGAAACTTCCAAGATGACTGACGCGCTTTAGTAAACTTGTAAGAGGAGATAATTTATGACAAATTTCCGAGTTTTAAAATCAATGTCTTATAAAACTTACAAGCTTCCTAGACGCCGCTAGTTATTTTGTGAACGGGGTTGAGACGACGACCATAGTGTTAAGAAAACACATGAAGTGCATTACCTCATTAATTAGTAACTTGAAATTTATTTCTACATTCAGTATTTTATAACACTTTTCAGGGTTTCGTAGCCAAATGGCAAAAATGGAACTCTTACAAATTTTTCATGTTCGTCCGTCTGTTCATATGTCACAGGCTCACAGCCTTATGATTCCGACGCCTTTGCATCGATTTTTTTCGATTGAATCGAATCGAAGTTTTTGTTATCATTTGTTTGGATGTTGCAGTAGATTCGTACCACTTTATAAAACTAATCTTTCTTTGCGTTGTTTTTATTTAAAGACTCACCGGTCTACGTAATTGGTGATCCATTGTACCGCGATTGTATATAAAATACACGAAAACACCTTTTGATACAAGTAAAACAGGTTCAGCAGTGCTTGTTAAAAACGACTTTTTGAATAAAATTCCAACAGAGGGGTCCATACTGATCGCGCCATATGAGAATACCCAACGATGGCGTTAGATCCCGTAAGTTCATCACTATCCCACCGTCATCCCCACGTTCACAAATTTACTGACGGCGTCTAGGAAACTTGTAAGATTTTTGTGCATCGATTTTTAAACCCAGAAATATTTCAAAAAAGATTTTCTCCTACAAGTTTACTAAAATCTATCAGGAAAATTGTAATTGACAAAGCTGTTAGACAACTTTTCGTAAGCTTACAAGTTTCCTAGCTAACTTATAAGTTGACACATATTACAAATTTCCTGCGACATAAATACAAATTCCATTTAAACCGATAGAGTCATTTCTGGGAAACCAATTACCTATTTATGAAGGTACATAAGAATAATTTGTCTATAGAATGAAGTTTGCGCTTACAAAACAATAAATAACAGTCAATAAAAGTTGCGAACGTATTAAAAGAGAAAGGCCCCAAGTAGGTAATATCCCTGGCTCTGAAGCAACGCTGCACTCTTTATAACAAGTAAAGAGTTAGTTGTTACTCATACTATTCAAGTCTTCAAATGATTGTTAAAAAAGAGAACTTACGGAAGAGAAGTTTGCGGCGTGCGTAAAGAGTTTGCACAGACCTTTGTGAAATAGGCCCCTGATTCGAAAAAGATGTCGTGTCCAAGAGTAGCCGAGGTGTGATATTATGATGAAAAATTAAACTCTCTAAATAAGTCCTCCCGCTACTAATAACTAGGTACTAATGTGATACGATGATTAGGTAATGGTGTGGAACGTTGGACAGCTTGCCAACGCCCTGAAGCCGCTGCTCAACTCCTCGCAGCAGGTGCACATGTCACATATACTGAAAACCCTCGAGACATACTGCAAGAACAAGATACTGTAAGTTTCACAACGTGTTTGTTTTTAAATATTGAAAAAATATTGAAGCACTGCACTAAGCCTACTTCTTGCACTATGGTCGGTATCACACAAGGGTTTTTTATACCACTAAGATGGTAAACAAGCACACTGGCCGCTTGAAGTTAAGTGGCAGCTTGCAATACCAGAAGCATTACTCGCGCTTTGCCGACCTCTTAAAAATCAAATTACTCATTTCTTAAAGAGATACTGTAGTCCCTGGCGAAAACTTTGGCAGGCAGCTCGTTACATAACCTTAGTGTACGCGGGACGAAGTTCCTCTGAAGTGGTTCAGAATGATTCAAAAGAATTGTCCGATGGCGAGCGGTGCGATGGTAGAAAATGACAAACTACGAACATATCCTCAGAACTCTGTCCATACAAGCAATAGAACACCCAAGGGGTTAAAGTCGATCCTCAGTGTGGCACTCATCAAGCACAATTTATTGCATTATGTTCTGTATGAGCATCGTTTTATTGTATCGTATTGCCTGTTTCATACCTTTACTGATCCCTTTATCGTTATGGTAAATAATATTTTCTACCTCATACATTAAGAGGTGCCTTTATTGCTATAGTAAATAATATTATACCTGTCCCATACATTTAGATGTGCCTTTATGCTATATTAAATAATATTCAATATTTTAAGTCTAAGTTGGTTTTTTTTTTCATTTTTTTTTTGCCTCAGAGAAACATTTCTACTGAAGATAGGTCTGAAAGAAGAGCGATGGGGCGATGAGCAGCTGGTGGAGAAGTTACTGGATATGATGCAGCAAACTGGAGCTGACTTCACAGCTACTTTTAGACAACTGGCTGAGGTATCCTTCAGTATTAAAACAATTTCAGAGAAACTTCCTCCCGCGAACGCTTAAGTTGTGGAATGAGCTCCCTGCCAAGGTATTCTGCAAGGACTACAGTATGGAGTTCTTCAAGAAAGAAGTTATTAGATTTCTGAAGGGTCGGCAACGCGCAAGTGATACCCCTGGTGTTGCAAGCGTCCATAGGCTACGGTGACCGCTTACCATCAGGCGGGCCGTAAGATTGTTTGCCACCTTAGTGGTATAAAAAAAAAAAAAAAAATTACGTCCCAAATCTGCAATTTTATTTACCGGCGAATAGCACATTGAAAAGCAGTATGATCTGCGGTAGTGGGTCGAGTGGTAGATATATCGCCGACGTGCGAAGCTGTAAGCTATTTTTGACCTGAGACTGATAAAGCGGCCCTCTGTGTACATAACGATTCTTTGCATTTTCCCTGATACTGTGTAACACAAATTGTCATATTCAAATTTTGCTTTCCTTTGTTTTTATAAGAGTTAGACCGGGAATAGATTAATAGGATGTAGAACAGGGGTACCCAAAGTTTTTTATCACGCCACCTACCGCCAAAATGAAAATGCCCACTTCCTCGGCTCGACAAATGGCAGCACGTAGACAAGCCACGCAATTGTAAAATACAATAATGATAAAAAAGTCCAAAAAAAATTTCTTGGATGTCATGACACACTCTGGGGGGCTATCCCCGACTTTGAAAATCAATGATCAAGAACATATGTGTGTTATTACTTATCTTAGCCTAGTAGGTATAGTATTATATAATCTGTGTCTTAGCTTTCTCTGTATTTTTCAAGTACATTAGTTGTGTCGTTGTGTATTCCGACTGAATACGATTAAGGTGAGCCTCTTGCCTTATCAGACCAACGGCAACTCTATAAAATTCATAAATTGGACTTTTTGCACCCTAGGCCAGGAATGGAACCCGAAACACAGTAGGCAAACGCACTATCATTGTACTAAAAACTTCAGACCTCACTATTTATGGGTTCGGGTATATTACGCTAATTTAATAACGTTGTTAAGCTAGTACTAAGCAAGTATCTGGTTGTAGGAACATACACTTTTATTATTGAACAGTTGGAACCGTGTGAGATGGTCAGTGGCGTGAAGCTAGAAGAGAAGTGGTCTTTAAAGCGGCTCTCTTCTCACGCCTCCTGGGGATGCTGGCTGGACCAGTATCGTGAACGGCTGGATAAAGAGGCTGGTTAGTAATTGTTGGTCTTTATCTCGTAAGTTTTCTCCGCGTGAACTTTGCACTCCCGTAAGTTGATGAAACATAACCTGCACATTGACGTTGCTGACGTAAAATAGGAGCTAAGACCCTATTTATTCAGTATCTAAATCGTATCAGACCAGTTGGGAGGAGTAACATATAGAAAATAACCCACTGTGATACATCTGTCGTAGTCATACGCGCGTAGGTGAGGTCAAAGACGCTAAAGCATGTTTTTAACAAGGACACTCGAAAGTACTTACACTCGCGCATATTAATCGTATAAAGTCAAGTAGTTATAAAGTTCGCGGCAGTAAGTTAAACCAAAATGGTGGTCGTCTGTGCAGGTACAGTACGGACAAATGCACTAACGAACCGAAATTGTGTTAATGCGCAAGTTCAACTTACGTTCCGCGATCTGTTTGAAGTTATCTTTGATTTACTGTGATTTTATGCTTATGCTGGCTACAATCATAATGGCCATAAGTTTTACCCAACGCATGTAGAAAATAAATTTAAGAACAAATTGGTATTAATATTTAAAAATTTGTAGGCAAAATCTAAAAACATATTGTATGACATGGCGAATATGTCAGTTTCCGAGTGCTGAGTGAAAATGGAGCTGAGCAGATGACACGCCTGAGAGGTAGTCGAGTGCCGGGCGTATTCCGACCGAGCGGGGTGTGCAACGAACAGAGCGCGCGGTCGATGCACTGGTCCCAAAGCACTAGCCCGTGATGCCAGCACGACACAATAGTTTAGCATGCTGGGGTTATCTACCTTATTGTGGAAAAGAGCATTCTTTCGTCTTAGCGATAGGGTTTCCATACCTACGTCCTCTACGATAGTGTAACAAACTTTTCTGACCCGGTCAAAAATTAAAACTAAATTCGTCATATTGAAATGGAGTGAACTTACAACGACACTAGCCACTAAACACGAAAAGTTAGATCAGAAAAGTTTGTTGCACTATTCAACACACGAGTAAAAGCTCGGAAAAATCGTACATTCTTTCATGAGATAACGTCTCAAGCTTTGTTGTTACTAAATGTGATTGCTTAATAAAATGTTAATCAGTGGATGCGAGCACAGTTGGCCTGTTCGAGGATGAGCGACGTCGCCGTATGACGAGCGTGAACCCTGTTTACGTGCCTCGGAACTGGCTGCTTCATGAGGCTATATGCGACGCGGAGAAGGATGACTACCAGAAGGTATTGTACCATATAACTAGGGAGAAGCTCGTCTGAGGAGTAACTGTGTTGTTTTAGTTAGTTAACATACGTAGGTATATTTAAGTCTAATTGGATGTCGGTGAGCTACCTAGACGCATGTTAAGAATCAACTTAACTCTGCCTACCTACCTGACTGCCCATGCAATTAGAGATTTTCGAATAGAGTTTTTTAAAAAGTCAAAATTGTTGATTTCAAAAAAATATTTAAATATATTTTAATTTTCACATTATTGGCTTCGAAATTATTTTTTAGTATTCAGTTATTCTGTATGTATAATTTTTCTAATTTTCCCTGGAAAATCTGGTTGCGAGCAAATAAAAAAGGAAAACTTAAGTACCTGCTTTGCTGAAAAAACCACTTGAGGAATCTGAGTTTTGTATATGTGTCGGCCGCCGATCGTAAAATCCGGCAGATCACGAAATTCCTAGGCAGATCGTAAAGTATGGAAACAAAGAAACAGAAATCGCACTTTATAAGTCATGTATGATAGGTTAGGCTCAGTTTCTCTTTTGTAAAGGTAGATCGCGTTCCAGCAAAGCTTCATATAATAATCTGTTCAGTTATATGATAATTTCTATTCCATACTTTACGATCTGCCTAGGAATTTCGTGATCTGCCGGATTTTACGATCGGCCGCCGTTTTACGTCTGTGGTCAGGGACTACAAGGACATAATTTAGGAAAAAATAGTTTTTAATTTTTTTATCTAAAACGCGAAAGGAACTAGTTCCAGTGCAGGAAAAATAAGTATTTTTTGCTAAGTATGTTGTATGTATGTCACAGGCATAAGTAAGTAGAAAAAAAATAAAAATAAAATTAACAATAATATAAATAAATTAAATGTTTAAAGACATATCTTTATTTATTAATCAAACATCAAGATTAGGTCACTATAATACGTTTTGTCACGTTTAAGTAGATATTTATCAATAAGTATTATGTATTTTGTTTATTACTTTTAAATACTGGTGATCAATAAAGAGTTATCTATCTATCTATCCATCTATGCGTATACGAGACGCTTACAATTTACTTTTTGAAAGTCTCTATTAAAAAAAATAGGATATTCTCTTAAAAATAAGAGTTATACTTATCCCTTTCTTGGGCAATCGATTCCATATTTGTATTTACTCATCTCGTGTTCTCAGTCATAGTCCAGTCAAATTAGGTGAAATTTCATTAATGTCTGGAAATAATTCTAAATATTAACGAAAACATTTCTGATTGTTTTGTATGAGTTTAAAAACAAACCTTATTCAGCCCATAATTAATTTAACCCCCGGAAGGGGATAAAATTGGTCAATCATACACTGGCTCACTCTTAACTCCTTGTATCTATTGTAGATACGTTTCCTCTTGGAAGTGCTACGGAACCCTTATGTAGTGCAGCCGGAAGCGGAAAGGCGCGGGTTTTCATCGCAGCCGCCGCATTGGGCCTACGCTTTGAAGATTAGTTGCTCCAGCTAAATTAATTGTTTATTTGCTATTAATTTAAAAATATATATTTAATTTATTTGCTTTGATTTTTACTAAAAATGTAAAAATGAATGTATCATTTCTCCCACTTGTTTATATTCCTAACACGACAATAATACCTACCTACACGTACACATTGCTGGACACGTTTTTTATCAAAGTATTCTAGGGATGTAAGTGTGGTTTTTATGTCCAAATACACTTACATAAATAAGTTGTTTTTAAGCACACGATATTGTCACAGGTATTATTATTTAAAGCCTTAATATTTATTGATTTTTAAGTTTAAAAAAAACCGGGAATCAATTAATCGAAAGCATTTTACGTTGAAAATTGATGAAGCTCTGCTCCAGTACCGTGCCAATGGTAATAGTACATAACTACTTAGGCTGGGAAGTAAACAATCGCTGGACAAATAGAGTAAGAAGGCTAATCAGGCATACATTTTTCTCTCGAATCCCAGAGTTCGAATAACTCGAGACTATTCCCAATAAGGTCCAAGGAGGTAAAGCCTACTACAAAATAAGAATCTATTGATGCTATTCCGACTGAGGATTGTATACAACTTACGACTGGTACCTCATTAGTGATCTGTGGATTTTTTACCCTGTTGGATGCTACGACCTACTTTCCATACACTACTGCAGCACTTTCCTTATTTTTAAAATTAAGTCTAAAATTCACACAAAAATCTACAAGAAAACATAATAAACGTCTGTCATTTTGTCAGTCACAACAGTCGAGTTAGTATGATAATGTAAAAAAATGATATGACATAAGACTGACATTTAGTCTACAAGGCTGAATCTAATGTTGATCCCATTTTATTATCATATTTCGCAGCTAGCTAAACGACCGTGTCAAATTTGTTTCTTTATACATTTAAATACGACACAAAGAAACACAATACATTGTTCAAGTAATTATTGTGTACATTTTAATTTTTGCATTTTTTTTGTAATTTCTATTATCAAATATTTACGCAATAAGGATACGTCGAATGTTCATATATAATTTGTGATAAGTCTGTTATAAAACTACAGTTTTCTTGTTATAAATGACAAAAAAATAAAAAAATGCTCATGAAAATCTAAACAACCTATTATACGAGCAATTTTCAAAATTTGGAAATTGAACACTCTTTACATCAAACTTGAAATTTCCAAACACAAAATGATTTTTTTTCAAATGATTTCAATAGTTTCACAATTTCATAAAATTTGCCTCTCCCTACTCTGCGACACAGGGACGGACGGACGGACGGACGGACGGACGGACGGACTTGAGAGTGACCTCAGAAAGGTTCTTTTTTTTTCCTTTTATGACACAGAACCCTAAACATATAGTTACTAAAGTTTAAAAAAAAACGTAAAAACAATGTCTCTTTCGTAATTTCTCATGGGCAATGGTCTCACGCTATCAATGGATTTAAAGCGATTTCAAGGTCAAAAAATTTACCTTTTTGTTTAATACCACTAAGGTGGCAAACAAGCACACAGTCCGCCTGATGGTAAGCGGTCACTGTGGCCTATGGACGCTTGCAACACCAGGGGTATCACTCGCGCGTTGCGGACCCTTCAAAAATCCAATAACTTCTTTATTGAAGAACCCCATACTGTAGTCCTTAGAGAAAACCTTGGCATGGAGCTCATTCCACAACCCAAACGTTCGTGGGAGGATGTTTCTCTGAAACCCTACAGTGCGTGACCATTTAGGTTCTAAAGTATGAGAATGAATTCCCTGCATATGGCGAGCGGTGCGATGGTACAAAGTAGCCGTGGGCATCATTTCGTACAATTCCTCATTCAAAAAAACATTCATACTACGTTCTCCAGTAACACCCATACATACAAACTTCCTACACAGACCTCATCAGAGCCTCATCATTACTTAGGTACTGCGCCTTAAAGAAACAGTCAGTTGGTGCTAAAATTAGTTTATGCTGTTATATTAAATAGCAACGACGCTTAAAAGGAACGCGCCTAATATTGTTAATCGAAGACAAAGTCAAAATCGTAGTCGCATTTTCGGGGAATTCTCAAGATTGGAAATGAAGCAGCTATCTATCTATATCTACGATTAATGTAAGCAGAAAAGAGACAAGTACTCTGACTGATGTTCAGACTGATGAATTTGAGCGAAAGTGCGTGACCCACTGTCTGCGTTAGTTTTTGCTAAGTTTCATTTCAATTTTTGTCTTGTGATGATTTTTTGATTTTTTCGCAGGCATAAGTTAGACTATACATGATTTTGGGACAGGAATTTGGACTAAGGGCTAAATAATTATATTAAGGGCTAAAAAACCATAAAATGGTCTATGTAGAACGTTTATGATTAGGTTCATGTACCTATAATTTTAATAAATAAAAATGTAAAGAAAACATTGTATATGATGAAATAAAGAGTTAAGTAAAATAAATAAAGAAATTATCACTAAGTGCTTAGCTTTATTTTCGCCGTTGAAGCTGCGTCTCCACAGAAGAAACCAGAGTTTAACAAAACTGATGGTAAAATTGCAATCCTTGATTTCACTTATAAGCGCACTTCGTAAATTTCGATTATGTCTTACAATTTGCACTTTCACTACCTAACCTATTTCGTAACTATGTATGTATGCTATGTATGTATAAAGTTCTGTGTAGTAAAAAAAAACGTGTGTGTGTGTCAAGTTATGTCTATAAAATATATTGAATATAATATATTTAATTAATTTTTAAAATATAAATAAATGTACAACAATAGTTAATAAGAAAAAAACAAAAAAAATCATTCTTCTACCTATAAATTTAGAATACCTTAACAACCTTCGGTACGTTCCTGAAACCTTTTCAGATTTGTAAATTTATTATTATTATCTGAAAAGTAACATTCTAAAGAAATCCCTACTTTATGAGCTCCCTTCTCGCCTTATACTCATAAACCTTCCTGAGCTAGAAACTGCGCTCAGCCTGCGAAACCATCCTAGCGACCTACTTCCTTTATTATTTATTAGTTTCTAAGTTATAAATTTCAAACCATAAAAACAGATTTACAGATCATCTCAGACATAGATTGTTCATTCTCCTCCTAAAATAATACTTATTACACAATTATACTTCTCTCCTAAAGTCTGCAGACATCCTAGACTTCTAAGTCATGTTAGACTCCTAAGACATAGAATATCTTAATATCAATGTTGAAAAGTAAATTTCAAACACTGTCTGTATATATCTAGTCTACCACGTAGGAAACAATTATATGAGGTCTAGCAAAAACTGGATTCCTACGCACTGGCGCACGAGACCAACGGTTTCCTCCATGAGTTTCCCAGAGCTGTCATATATCATTTCCCGAAGCTACAAACTCAAAAATGTCGTTGAACATAGTTAGGTGATGAAATGGTGTTGTGAAGTAATCTCTGGGATGCTCCAGCATTAGAGATAAAGTTCCATCCCCGAATCCATGAAATTCCTCGAGACGCTTGCAGATTACTAGGGATGGTTTGAGTTAATCGTCGCGTAAGTCCAAAAACCATAAATCCACAGTATAATGCGTTTTCTCTCGGATTTGATAGGGCTGGCAAAACTTTGAACCTTTTTATTTAGAAAAATCCATAAAATCTATCCTAACAATAACACCCTATATAATTCATCCAATAAGATTTTCTTATTTTGGATAATTTTTATATAATTATGTATAAATTATTCATTTCTTTGTTATATAACTTCTTTGGTTATAAATAAGATTTACAAATAAATAGTTCTCATTCGATTATTCCCATTATTTTTATGAATTTCCACAAATCTGCATATTGTTGACATTAAACGTTTGAAAACTATTACTTTTAAATTGTATACTCTTAAAATGTCTAATTTCTCTATAGAATAATCAGTCAGTTTCTAACAAATTAAATCAATAATATTTGTTTTCTATTTTGTATTAACCCTTTGGTTTGAATGTTTCAAATACGTGATACTGATATTCCTGCTAGACGTAGATATTTTTTTAGGCACTCATATACGAAACTCGGCCAGTTTAACTTGGCCTGTGAAAACAATTTTGTACTGAAGTGTCCTTAACTCCATAAAGATTGAAGCTTGTGTGCCCTTTGTCGAATTCTAGTCTCTTTTAAATATTGGAATTATTTTTTAAATGATTTTACATACCTGTAGGATCACTTCATGAATAAGTGATGTCCGAAAGGATCACTACTAAGACCATGTGAGCCCATAATAATATTAAATAAAAAAAAACATATGTTCGAAATAGCATTTTACCCAAATTAACAACTTAAGAAAAATATTACTGACTTGGCTGTATGGGGAAATCTTTTGCCTTTCCTAAAAAGGAAAAACTGAACCAAAAAAATAAGAAATATTGATCAACTCGGGGTACGTTCCAAGTCGCAACGAGGAAGTCAAAAAAGTGGTATTGGAACGCCCGGGGTAGAGTAATTTTCCAACTGTCAAGTTGGATTCTTTACACTGCCATAGAAAAGATTGAAATTTACTCCTGTCAGTGTAAAAATTAACTGTCAAACCCGTTCTAAAATGGGTCGATTTTTCAAATTTACCGGGCGATATCACTCGGCGGGTTTTGGAACACAAGTAGATAGCAAGCTTGGATATATAAATTCAATTTTCTTATCTGTGATTTATTATTTATCAGCCAGTGTTTTTTTTTGCACTTTATAGAAAAAACAAATACTCAGTTGTTTTGGTATACATAAACCACAGACCTAGGATTTTTACGCTACGCTATTGTTTTTTGGTATCATCACTAAGCTGACATTGTGTATCTTTTACATTCTATATCTATGAACCAAACCTAATCTACATAAACCAAAGAATTCATGAAGCGAGCTTTTTGTGTATGTGCCAGTGTAGTCATGACTCGAGAGAAAATTGCAATGGCTGGTGGTAAAATCGTGACAAATTTCAAGGAATGGAAATTTCGTTACCCGCCTTCTTATGCAGAACTTCCAATTGATAATAATCCTGAATACAATGTGCCAGTTGCTGTAAAAAACGCAGTATTTTCTAAAGTAAGTACTAAGTGGTTAAGGTATAAAGAGGTAATTCGCAATAAAACCATACCTACGCTCTCTGTTGGTTAGAGGGTAATGGTGTACCAATGGGGGCGCGGAATTTTTTTTTTTTTCTAGTAATTTTTCCCCTGGGTAGTAAGCCCTGGGACTTAAAAAAGTCTCGAAATTTTGTATGAAAATTTGTGGTGTCCCCATAACCATATATTTTGATGATGGGAATCGATAGAGTGCAGTGTCAGTGGCAACATTTGTATGGAGCACTTTTCTCTGTGACCCCTACCCGGGCCACTAGGGGGTTTAAAGTTTTTTTCAAAAGGTGGTGTGTATTTTCCTCAGCACCCCCATCAAAGGTGCACAAAAGTACACCCCAACCGGTTAGAGTAACTAAATGGGGATGCACGGGGTAATTTTTCAGTCTTTTCCTCAGCATCCCATTATGTGTTTTTCAAATTTTTTTCAAAAGGAACCCCACAACTTACCATTCTGATGATGCGGTTTGATGATGGACTACTTTGTCACAGAAAATGTTTATATGGAGCACTTTTCTCTGTGACCCATACCTGTTCCACTAGGGGGTTAAAAGTTTTTTTGAAAAGGTTGTGTGTCCTCATGACAGTAAATTTTTTTTCACAGGTATCAACAGAACACTTCACCAGAAGTAATGTTTTATGAACCATTATTTTCTACCATCATTCTCTCAGTTACTATAAATAGAAATCTAAGTGAAAAATGAAAATTTCAGGGTTCCATAGCAGCAAAACTATGGATTCCAGAAAAAATCAAGATATATTGTCTCCTACAAACTTTGCTCATAGAAATGCTTTCTATCGATCACAGCCAAAAAAATAGGGTGTTATAGAGACACCACAATTTTTGATCGAAATTTGTCTACGTCTGGGCCCCCTTTGGTAAACTGATTCGCATTTTTAGTGATTCCATGCTAGGTCTTAGTCTTAAAATCATTAAAGTAACATAATGAAATTTTAGTGAAATTTTTGATATTTTTCTTAGTGCCCCCTTTTCTTCACCGCCACCCAGTTGCTTAGTCGCTCAGCGCCCCCAACAAAGGTGCACAAAAGTACCCCAGTACAACCAGTTAGATTTACTAAATGGGGAAATTTTTCAGTCTTTCCCAGCATCCCATTAAGTGTTGGTTTTAAGGTTAAGTTAAGGTTAATTGTCCATCTAACCCAAGGTTGTGAGTGGTGAGCCAGGGTGGAAGAGGGTAAAGAGAACTCAGGAGAGTATGCTCAAAGATAATTTAACATAACACTATTATTACTGAATAGACTACTCATCTAAGTGATATGGGGGAAATATGGTTCTGGGACTTTGCTGGCTGCTGCCAAAATGAATGCATGTGCTCGTTTTTAAATATATATATGTATGTATGATGTCACAGAGTAACTAGTGGCTGAATACACATCCATATCAGAATGCAGGACAGGCTTGTTTTACCAGCCTCTTTAGTCCTGCTTAACAGGTGGCGAGCCTATCACAGCAACACTGCTTCTGATGCAGTAAGCTGACAAGTCAAAAATACATACTTTATGGTAATAGGCAGTAAAATTTAAGACTAGGAACAGAATAATATACCCCTTTGCCAATTATAGACCAACTATAAGAAGTAACTTAGCATTTGATAAGGTTTATACTTGACATCAACTATTTTTACTTGTCAACAAGTAGCACTTTGAAACCCCATCTAAATGATAATTTTTCACACTAAAATTTACTTTTTTGTATAAATTGAAATTTTAATTTTTTGTGTCTTGTCACAGAATTATTTATCAGTAACAGAAAAAGCGTCTAAAATGTTTTAAAATCAAAACCATAAAAAACTACTGAGTAACAATCTGGAATGGCCTTTAGTATATTACTGTTAAGTTTTTATACTTATTTTTAATTTCCAAATTAAATATTAGCAAACTATCAAAAAAGGTTCAAGATGAATGGGAAATTAGGGACCTACAACTGGCCCCTCAGCTACATCCTAACAAGGTAGCATGATTTTAACCTAACCCTCAGAATTCCATAAGTAGGTACCTACTAAAATACTGTCTGAATTTTTTCTTACATCTAATCTGCTTCATTTAACAAACTTTTTTGTAAGGAACTTATTATTATTCTTAAATTATTCATAATTTTACCCTTTATTATCTTAATTTTACTAATCCCAAAGCAAAAACTGGTTTTAGGTTTGCATACAATATTATTTATTTCCTGAATGATCCTATACTCAGTTAGGTACCTTAATTTTTTGCAGGTTCCAACAGAACCTTTAACTGGAAAACTTCACTTAGTATGTGCTTCTGAAGATGCTCTCATAGAAATCTTGGACTTGGACCCTAATGTTGCTGAAACAGAGGAATTCATTGATTTTGTTGCTGGCAAATATATGCCTGAAGGCAATTTAAGTGTTTCTCACAGGTAAAGTTGAGGTGCATATTGTTTATTTGTTTATAAGCTTTGAAAGCTTTAAATGTGGTCTATGTTGCTTTGTAACATAGCCCTAATCTTGTGTGGGTTAATGCATATTCAACATCTTTAAACATTTTTATGTTTTATTTTATCGATACTTGACGCTTCACATAGTGTGCCCCCTTTGCTACATAAATACAAAAAAATAATAATTAACATGTTTGACCTTGTTTTTAGTAGCTTACTAACTTAATTTTTTTTTAATTAGGTATGGAGGCTACCAATTTGGTATGTGGGCTGATCAACTTGGAGATGGGAGAGCCCATACCTTAGGAGAATATGTGAACAGGTAAATTACTCCACTCAACCTTTTGGTTTCCTTTCAATGTTTACTGAAAGGATGCTTCAAGGGCCTTAAGCTGGATGCGAACTTCACAACAAAAAACTGAAAATGATTTTTTTTTAACAGAATTTTTGTATAGAGTATTCATATTATTATGTTATAGTTGGATAAGTACGTTGCTCACGCATTTTAAAAAGATTATGAGATACGCATTTAACTAAGTAATAAAGCAACTTGTAAAAATATTAAGAGCTTACTTTTTATGGCTGAAAAACAAAATATACACATATTATATTGTATTAAATGTAAAATATTGATAATATTTTCGATGTTTGTATGTAACTGTTGATATAACTTTTTTTAGTTTATAATTTTCCGCAAACTTCAACTTTTAATAGTTCTTTTTTTAAACCTGCTTCATAGGAACCTTAATATCCCATTGGCGGATTGCAAATTTAAAAAAATATTTTTTTTTCATTTCTAAATTATGAGCTAACTATGGTTGTATTGGAAAATGACCGTTGAGAGGGCTCTTAATTAAATAGTTGCAAAAAAAGGGAAACATGCACTTTTTAATTATCCTTTAGGAAAGGAGAATCTTGGCAACCCCAGCTAAAAGGTTCTGGTGAGACTCCCTACTCTCGTTTCGGTGACGGGCGTGCGGTGCTACGCTCGTCTCTCAGAGAAATGGTTGCGTCTGAGGCTTGTTACTTTCTTGGAATACCCACCACAAGAGCTGCCGCATTGGTGGGTAAGGTGAACTTAACAAAATAATAAATAACTTAGTATAATAATATAATTAACATTTCCATACACTCAGTATTTGCAGAAGTATTGTTTTTTTTTTGGTTGGTTACAAAACCTGCCCCCCGATGCTGCAAAAAATTTTAATTTACATGCTTATACATAAGACAACTTTAAAATATAGTAGCTTAACTAACTTATATAATAGTTTCACTATATGATATTGTATACTTGTTAGTTGGTAAACAAAGTGTTGTATTATAACTTTAATAACATTGTTAAATACATGTATTGACGATACAAAAGTGTTCTCAGAAACCTACTTGAATAAATAGGTTTTGATTGATTGATTTTAGCTGATATGATACAGATACCGATTATTGTAATAACCGGTAATAATAGGTGATACTGATAGTAATACCTACACTGTATACCTTACCTGATCTTATTTATTTAGAAAAAATAAAATAGATATTATAAAAGTCCTAATGATAAAATAATATTAATCAAAAATATATAAATTAAAAGAAAAAATCAGAAAACATAGTATATTTTAATTATTTATTCGAAAATTATCTGTTGCGTAGGTCGTTCTGTACTAGGCCTGCTGTAGAGAAGAGGCTGCATATTTGCAATGGATCTATTTCTCATTTTGATTGGCATCAATATTCATATCAAAATCAATTAATTCTATAACGTTCCTGTTTGTGTGACGCCAAACAATGCCTTAGAAATCTGTCATCAGACCACAAAAACAGGGGTATTTAATGTAAAATATTAGCGATGCAGATGTATCGACGTCTCCCATATATCGGGATCGATATCGTTACATCCCTAGTTTTTATTGAAACCTGCAAAATGATCGTTAACAGTGAGTGAAGAGCACAAAGTATGGCGTGACAAAACGTACAGTGGAGCGGCGCGGCAAGAGCCAGCCGCGATAGTTATGCGCCTTGCGCCTGCATGGTACCGACTTGGCTCTGTGGAGATACTGCACAAGCGAAAAGAACCCCACACTATGCGGACGTTGGTTGACTTCATCATCAAGGTAAATTCTAGACAAAAAAGAAAGTGCATTTTGTCCACGTAAGAGGGATAGTGCTACATGATATTTTAATTTAATACACTCTTGTGTATTAAAAGTTGTAAATTATGTTTCGTTTCAGCACCATTTTCCGAAAATAGATTCAACAAGTGATGATAAATATGTGGAGTGGTATTCAGAAGTGTCGTACAAGAATCTGGATATGGTGGCCACATGGCAAGGTTAGGTAACAATTTTTGTATCTGCAAGTTCTCTTTAAACAAATTTTTATTCCAAATTCCTACGACGATCAAGAAAAACAACTTCGTCCCTTTATTCTTTGTAAGACAAAAGTTTAAAATTTTAAGTATCTTTAGTGAGAGATAAAACAACAACGACATTGGTTCTTTTAAATGCATTATGCATTCCAGTCCAGTATTCAGATACCAAATTGTACTTATTTATACTGTTGCTCTATCTGCGTTCTAATATTAGTTGATCTCATAATTCTATGAGACGGTGTTTGTGTAAATGAGGCGTATAAAAGAATTTATAGTTTGTTAAAATTCTGATTTAGGCTACGATAAATTCTGGATCGCCTAAATACGCCGCTCCAAATATTGTGGCTTAACTATAGCATACTATAGCTTATATCAAAACTGACTTTTGACCAGTGCGTTACGTTACTGAGTTATTTTCATTTATTACATTTGATGCTAAAAAATTTGGACTGACTTTTTTGAACAGCTGTGCGAAGGTTTTGATGTATTTATTGCATTTGGTTTTAATGAAAGTCGGTTAAATCACGAGAATTAGTTGTTATTACATCAACTGTAGTTTACGGTAAATTTATAGAAAAAAAATAAAAGTTTCAAAACGTCATTATGGTTTTAATAACTTACGTAAGAAGTCAACGTGAACGTCAATGAAACAAATTAGCGTTCTGGTCTTAGTATGTCGTTAAACTATTTCAGGGTTTGGTTTTACCCATGGTGTACTGAACACGGACAATGTGAGCATGTTGGGACTGACCATAGACTACGGGCCGTACGGGTTCCTAGACCATTACTACGAGCACTATGTACCCAACACCTCGGACGACATGGGACGGTACGCGTTCAATCGACAACCTGATGTAAGTTGCTGCACTACTTAGCCGCTTTCATAAACAGCACTTGTCGTGTATTTCTAGTAACTTTTACAGTATTTGCTTGACTTAAATGCGCGTCTGAAAGTAGTCGCGAATGGTTATCAATTTTTTTTTAAATAGTTAACAGATTATTGCTTTTTTAAATAGTTTGTAAGAAGAGGCTGTTCTACATATTATTATGAGGGCGTTATTATTTTATACATACAATTAAATTAAAGTAATAATACAATACTTTGATAATAAGCTAACAAATATACAATATGTATTAAAACACTTAGTAGGTAAAAAGAATTTCTTACTCAGAAAATGATATAACTAATGTTTTTTTTATAATAAAATGTTGATAAACGCACGATGTTTTGTTCTGTAGCAGACCATAAAAATAGGCTGACGTCGCGCATTCGTTATAAAGACCCAGGATAAAATAAATTTTCATACAATATTCCTGCATTGCTTTTAAAAAATAACGCAAGTGCCGTTTTTGCTTGCATTTTTGGTAAAAATTTAAGAAATTACTTGAAAAGTAGATGTAAAAAAATTTTTTCTACATTTCAGATAATAATTTGGAATCTAGGAAAGTTTGCGGAAGCACTGGAGCCCATATTAACAGAAGAACAGAAAGAAAAGATCAAGGAAATCAGAGGTCGTTTAAAAGATTATGTTAATAATAAAATACTGTAAGTTTATATAAAGTGAAATAATTGTGATAAGCTATAAAAAATATATTCATGTTGAAATCCAAAGATCATTGCCCTGCCTTAACTGCCTAGTTATAAAGTTATTATTATTATTTATATATAGTATAATAAATGTTAATGTACAATTATTTTCTACAAAAAAAAAATCTCCAAGAATTATCTCTAAATGGCATTGCCTATAATTGCAAATACTTCAAATTTAAAGTTATATATAGAGTGAAACTTAAGTAACGGAAATGTTAAGTGCACACTCAATAATGTGTATTGTAACCTACTGCAGATATGTATAGATATTATGGACGCTTGCAACACCTGGGGCGTGACTCGCGCGTTGCCGACAATTTAAAAATCTAATAACTCCCTTATTCTTGAAGAACCCCATACTGTAGTCCTCAGAGAAAACATTGACAGGGAGCTCGTTCCACACGTAAGCGATCGCGGGAGGACGCTACTCTTAAATATATAGATGGTGTTGTTACTGAAGTTGCGTACCTATCATCATTTTGTTGCTAAATCGCAGTATAACAACCCAATGTAATGTAGCACTCTGTCGTTTTGAAGAGTCGACGTTGCCCTTGTTACGATCCTGTGACCGCATGCATAGTACACGCACACATTATCGTAGTGTTGGTAGCCATGAATAAAGCGCATTTTGTATAAAATGTCCAGGGTGTGTCTAAATAGCACCTTTGTATAAAACAGTATTATGCATATAAAAATTGAGTTAAAAATGTACACACCAGGTATTGAGAACAGCGACGACATGACATTTGTATACATATATAAAGTCATACATTTTTTTTAAATATTACATTATAAAAAAATGTGTTTAACAGAGAAACATATCTTCTAAAACTTGGACTAGAAGAAATCCAAAATGGTGACGAAAACTTGGTAAAAGATCTGTTAGAGCTGATGCAGCAAACCACGACTGACTTCACGGCTACCTTCAGACAGCTTGGTGAGGTACGTCATTCTCAACATATTTGCTCTTAAAGTAGCTCTTATTGCAACGCCTTCAGGTTCATAATGCAGCTTCTAAAACACGCGTGCTTTCTAAACGCTTTTATTAAACTTGCCTTGTTGTTTATACTTTGAGTTAAATCTTTATTATTTTTTTTTATATTCACTTATTAAACAATCTATTTTTCAGTTTTACACTACTTCACACGTAAAAACGTTTTTGTGCTCACAAATGTGTTGAAAAACGTTGTATGAAACGCGTGAGCAATGGTCATTACAGTCTCGGCTCCATTAGTGAAAAGCACATTCGATTGTTGTCCTTTCGCCAATTAGCAGTAATTTTAATAGGACTATGACTTTATTTGATAAGTTATACTAAGTCTTATTTCGTCATTGTAAACCAGCAAAAGCTGCTATCGGAGGTTCACTGTACAAATTTTGTTTGTGCAAATGTAGTAGATATTTCAGTAGTCAGAGATATTTCAAACGTCAACTGTTGCAGCGAACTGTTAAGGATGCTCGTAAAATTCACGATTCACCGATGGTGTTCCTTTTCAAAAACTAATAATACTCCATTATACATAGCATGGTGCGTAAGACCAGTACCAGAGTATTTTATAAAATGCAGCCCTTGGTGATCACCATAAAGTTAATCGAGTATGTGGTTTTGAAGATACAATATTTCATTATACATGATTTATATAATTTTATTACACAATTATATTCTTTTTAGAAAAACAATTACCACTTAACTAATCCTGCCAATCATCAGACAGTTTGTTGCCACCACACAATTTATAGTACAAGAGACCACGACCAAAATCATGTATTATCGTTTTATGACTAAAACTGTATTAAATTCTTAAACTAGGTTGTACCTAACTTGACTAGATGGGCAGTATCAGTCAAAAATGTTGCAGCTTCATGGGGCCACAAAAAAAAGATGGCAGATAGTACCATCATATTCTCTCTGATACTAAATATATAAAAAATTTTGCATGTTGTATCTGACCTGAGAACCTGTTATTAAAAATGTCAATAAATTTAACTTTTTAATTTTTACGGGTGCAACGCCTGTAAGAATTACGATAATACATGATTTTGATCATGGTCTCTGGTACTACTTGTATATATGTAATTTACGTGTATATATGTAATATGATTATTGATATCTGATTCCAGATAAGCATAGAGGAAATGTCAAACAAATCCGCGTTAGAATCGAAATGGGCTCTTAAGAAGATCAGCGAAGCATCCAAATGGCAGCAGTGGGTGGACGGCTACAGAGAAAGACTTGGCAGAGGAAATGGTGTGTATTGTGATATAAATTGGGACATTTTAATTGTGAAAGAAAGTTGTTACCTCGATATATACTGTGCAGTGTTAATAAAAGCCTCATTTCACCAACCACTTTAGTCCTGTGTGACAGATGCTGATTCCATTTTATATAGTTACGTCCTATAAGTGATAGGGTTAATATACCTTGTTTCTTTTAGACGAACTATAAAAAGTTAGTCAAGATTAGGTAGGATTCCCACTTATATACTATATATGTCACGCAGCTTTAAATGTATGTTGAATTGAAGAAATACTATCATCTTATAAATGCTTCAACCTAAACTATAGTTGTGTATGGAGACACAAAATAATGTGGCCTCCTGGGAATCAAACTGGATACCTTCGACTCAGCAGGCAGGTACAAACTAAGCGGTTAGTTATATCGAATTCGAACTTATCGCATACGTAGCCCAAAATAAATATTGCAAATAAATAACTATTCCTCGACATTACACACGGCACTATTCGAACCCAAACTAAGCAAAGCTTCTACAATAAATACCAGAAAATGGATATGTCGAAGCCATCTGGTTAAATTAGCCAGTTTATTGAGCACTTAGGCAGATCGTTAAATATGGAAAAGAAATAATCATATAACTTAACAGATTATTATATGAAACCTGACTGGAACCTAATCTACGTTGTCACAAGAGAAACTGAACCTTACCCAACATTCATGCCTTATACAGTGCGATTTCTGTTCCTTTCTATTCCATACTTGACGATCTCCCTAGGCGCACAATTAACTGGCTAATTTAACGAGATGGCTACAACAGATGCTAATACCAACTCAGCCACAGAGCGACCATTACAAAGATAAAAATGTTTATTTTTACAGTGAGCGAGGATTCGAGACGTAATGTAATGCACAGAGTAAACCCAGTGTATGTGCCAAGGAACTGGATAATGCAAGAAGCTATCACAGACGCTAAAAAATTTGACTTCGAAAAGGTATTCATTTTTAGGTTGAATTAAGTTTGGTTTGAATTATATGGTTTGTGATTAAGTTTTTTAAAAAAAACCAGCAGTTGATACTTCTTTATTACATGTAGGAGTCATAAAACTGGTGTTATTAAAAATAGAGAAACCGCTACAAACGAATTAATGCCAGTCACAAGTTTCCGTGGGAAATGAGAATACATACTGCATTTACTTTTCCAAATACCTACAGGAGCTCCTCACCTCTATGTTCAGCCAATAGTTTTTAACCATCACAAGCGGTTGACAAACTTTTACAATTATTTATTTTAAAAAATAGAACTTGAAAACAAGTTCCCATGGGAAAATGGAATACTGCATTTACGTACCTTATGACCGACTGGGTATTCATACCATATGTATGTATACCCAGTCGGTCCTTAAATACTGTCATAGTTATTATAGATCGTAAAATAAAATAAAATGCGGTGCCTTTAAAAAAATTGATTCTTTTATCGGAAATAAAAGTAAAAAAATAAGTATTCTAAGATAAAATATAATAAAATTTATTCAAAGTGCCCGCCGCTATTTGCCACAAAGGCCTTGAGTCTTCGCGGCCAGTCATCGATCGCAGCACGCAGCATATTCATATCAATTTCTGCCACTGTTTTTCTCAATGATGACCTCAGGCTATCCAAATTTTTATGAGATTTAGCACAGACTTTTTCCTCTAAAACCTACCATATTTTATAATCCAAAGGAGGTAAATCAGGTCTGGGCTGGAGGAGGGCCAATCTTTAAGCTTAATTAAGTCAATATTGTTGAGCTCAAACCTCGCCTGGGTGATTCGAGCTTTGTGGGCCGGTGCCGAGTTCTGTTGAAACACCCATGGCCGGCCAAGAAACAGCGTTTGAGGCAGTTCTTTAATAATACAATCCAAAACAGTGTCTTGGTAAACTTTTGCACTGGTTTTGACTAAGTATCTTTTCACAAAAGTGAACTTCAGTGGGCCAAAATACGAGACACCTAACCAAATCATCAATGACGATGGATGATGGCCATGCTGGACTCAGGGAATGGCTTCACCAGCATCTGCAGAACTTGTCGCGTACACCCTATCGTTTTGTTTGTTATACTTCTCGATGTTATTTTTTTTTTAATCGTTAACCGAATATCTCTGTGCTTGTTTTTCGCGAACCGCTTTAGCAAAACTTTGGATCTTTTTACTGTCATTGCTTTCAAATCACAAATGGCAGACTTCATCATGACCTTGCTGTCAAAACAATCGTTCCGGAAATTAAAGACAGAAAAATTGTTTAAAAATAAAAAATAAGAAAAGCACAAATATATTGGTACAACACCTCAGGGAAAAAAAAATCATCCAAGAAGACTGAAAAAGAAGGAGTCATAAGATCTACTTTGAGAAAAAGACTAGAGAAAGAACTTACGAGGACAGATCACTGAAAATGTACCTCGCATGCCTAAAGCACTCTTAAATCTATTGCTAAACCCAGGTCTACATGAGTACCTTTCTAACAGTCTTAGTACTTAAACCCATTTGAAAACCATCAATTTTTGTTTCCGGACAGGATTTCTTGCAATGCTGCCTTGATTGCTTTGATGACTGCTGGAGTCCTAACAGTGCGAGGTCGGCCTGATCTTTTCTTGTCTTCGACACTTGAGTATTCATTATACCTCTTGATGGTACGATACACAAACCTCTGTGAGATTTTCAAATTTTTCAGAAGTTGTAAAATTGCTAGGCGAGTGGCCACAACGGTGCAATGCAATTACTGCTACTCGATCCTCTTTGAGCGTCCACTCCATCGCGAAAATAAATGTTAGCTAAATTGTTTTTGCTTTTTATTTGTTAGAAAACAATCGAAAATCGGACGCCATTTTTTATTTTATTCATTCATGTTTGCAATTCAAAATGTTGTGCCAATGACAGTATTTAACGACCGACTAGGTAGTTTAATCGCAATATTCAGGATTTATGTCATTTGTAACCATTGCCTATGTCAAGCTATTTTTTTCTTTATTTATTCCCAGGTTCGTTTCTTGCTCCAAGTGTTAAAGAAACCATTTGAGGTGAATGATGAAGCAGAAAAACGTGGATATTCAGCCCAACCTCCGAGCTGGTCCTACGGGCTGAAACTGAGCTGTTCTAGCTGAGGTCTTACTCAAAAAATAAGCGTATTTCAAGGTTTAATACCTTTAAGTTTAATAAAATATAATCAAACATGGTGAAATAATTAGAATGCTAAGAGTAAATATCTGGGAATAAGGTCAATCCATCAATATGAAACTTTTATAAGTTAAATTAATCAGACATTCTTGTTCCTATAATTGACATCAGTAAAATCTAGGATGATTAAATTAGGAGCTTGTGGCCTAGTTATTCGTCTATCGGAAACGGTATACGATGTTATGCAACCCTAGGCGTGATCACTCATCGGATAGGTTTCCCCTTCTGTGCTTCAGGCACGTTAAAGCGTGAGTCTTGGCTGTTTTCATATGACGATGTGGGCAGCTTTAATATTCTTGCACTTGCGTGGCCACTCGCGCTATGTCTGCAGATTCGCACTAGGTCAGCGCGGTGGACTATGGCCAATGCCCCTATAGTGGTGTAAATTTTGCTTTTTCAATTGCAAAATTGCATGTTCAAAAATTCTGATAGTTCATTATTATGATTGGGTAGCTTTAAAACAAGTGTGTAGGTAGAAATGCATCATAATCAAATTTTAATATACTTGTACATAATATTTACTATGTTAAGTTTCACTATTATCGTTTTTTGTTATATAATTAATTTTTGAAAATATTTTTTTTGTAATTTAATTATTTTGTGATATTATAATAATTATTGTTAGTAATAGGTTTTATTTATAAGTTTCGTTTGATTTACAATGATTGATAACTTCTAGAGTATTATAATTGATACAAAACATTTCGAACAAATACTGCTGATTCGCTAGCTTGCTTTACGATGGCAAGGGGTTGGACCGGGCTGGAGGGAAAGGCAAATTGCCAATTTCTTTCATATAGAGTAGTCAGGCCTCCAGGTAGTATGTGTGGACTAAAATCGGTCAAGTGCGAGTTCCGTATCATTATCTATAAAAACGGCAAAAAAATCACATTTGTTGTATGGAGCCCCCTTAAATATTTATTTTATTCTCTTTTTTAGTATTTGTTGTTAAAGCTGCAACACAAATACATCGGAGAAAATTTCACCTGTCTAGCTACCACGGTTCATGAGATACAGCCTGGTGACAGACGGAGGGACAGCGAAGGCTTAGTAATAGGGTTCCGATAATTACCCTTGGGGTACGGAACCCTAGAAAAAAATGCATGAGCTAAGCAAAGTACTGCAGCAGCAGCCTGCAAGCATTGAACACATATTGTGTGTGAACATTCGATATCCATATGACAATATCCAGGTTTACTAGACTTTTATGTCTATAACATTAATGTCAAGTTGTATGATGTGTATGGACAATAATAAACTGGTATGGTAACTCCCATGTGTAAAGTTTGAGTTGTTTCTTTTTATTGGCTATCGAGTTTTAAGAATGGGGTTTTGTATTTAAGAGGGCAATATAGGCCAGAAAGCTAATTTCTGAAATACTAAAGTTGTGTATGTAAATGTACTAAAAATCATTACACAATGTCATATAAATTACTATTAGATACATTTGATATATTCCTCCTTAGTAAGTTATTCCATAAAGACGCCTTGAAACTTAGTTTTTTTAGTATGGGATTTAACGTTTTACCAATTTGTAGTCACATTTTTTTTTAGTTTTTGCTACAACTTAGAGTCAGTGCACTAGATAACAAGCAATATACAATAACAAGATACAAGCTTCTAATTATTTAATCAACTTTCATCACAATAAAATGCAATTTGCCCAATTGTTAAAACAATGGTTACTTCCAGATTTTTTATTGCATTCAATACAATAAATGAAAATCACTCATTTAGTTAATTCACTAGACAAAAGTAAGTTTTATAACATATATTTTTTTCAATCCTTTAGGTGCTATAATAGTTCAGCCACAAAATTTGCACAAAAAAGGCGAATTTACACGGTCTAGCCTATACCGCAGTCTTAAGAAATGTTAAGCTTTATTCCTGGTACCTAATAGCTTTAAAATGACAACATTTCCAAAACTATTGATTGTAGACGAAAGTTATTGCAGATAACAGTTGTCAAACCCGACATATTGATTGTAGACAAAGGTTTTTATTGCGGATAACAGTTGTCAAACCCAAAACTATTGATTGTAGAAGGTTTTTATTGCGGATAACAGTAAAGTTGTCAAACTAAAAAGAGTTATCTCTGTAACAATTGTTTGTACACTAGTAGTTCCTTTATAAAAATGATAGATCTCATCCATATCTTAATTTTAGTTGACAGCTGTCAAATAATAATCGCCATCACAATTGATAATCTTTACATAGATGTAGATCAACCTTTATAGGAAGGTCTCATCTTTCTCTGTATGTGAACAGCCATAGTAATAAAATGCTTTTAAAATTTTATTCATTTAAAACCCTTAGTACTCTGATCCAACACAAACTTGACGTTTTTTAAGTACAGGAGGATGATTCCTAACCTCTTTTTTAAGTGGGTTAAAAGAGCTTTAATTTTTTATTTAGTAAATCACACCCAGCGCTTCTTCAACTCATGCTTGACGTTTTTAAGTACAAAATCTCGTCTTTTTAACATGGTTAAAAAGCTTTGGCATTTATATTTCTAATAAAACCCTCAGAGCGCGTTCGTTCTGGGATGCAGAATCATTATTTTCATTACTTTTGCCACCTGTCATCCGTTCGTTTAGCATTGGTATCAAAAGTATCAAAATTTTAGTATCATCTGTGACAAACTGTCATGCGTTCGTTTACGATATTTTTGTTATTTTTGTCACTTTTGCCACCGAAAAATGAAACTTTAGACCCATGTCTGGAGGTGGGGTTTTGGTGTTAATCTGTCAAACTGCCTATACATATTCATTGTTTATGGTAGTGTGTGTGTGTTTTATCGTAGTGTGTGTACGTCAAGCGTTCGTTTTGCAGGTTTTGTAACCAAAAATTTTGTTAGTACCGTTTCAAAGCTAAACGAACGGTAGGTGTCGGTGGCAAAACTGTCGTTATCAAAAGTGTGAAAAGTATCATTCGTGGGAACTCCTAATCCCAGAACGAACGCGCCCTCAGTGTGCTACTTCGACTCACACATGACACATGAAAATTTATATTTATGAATATGTATATATTTAACCAAACAACCTATTTGATGACCTTTTTTTCCCAGTTGCATCTACTCCAAATTTTTATTTTATTAGATTACCTCTACCCAAAGGTTGTCTGGAAGAAATCACTTAGTAGCGATAAGACCACCTTCATTGTAGTACCAACAAATTTTATGTACTTTTCTATAAATTTTGTGCAATAAAGAATTTTTACATTACATTCTTTTAACTACATACAAAAACCTCTTTTGAGAACTTCTTAATTTTTTTTGGAGTTGGTTATTTTTTTTTAATAATTTCATTTAACATAAAACCCTCCGTAGGTACCTACTGACTCGGGGCGCGCGCTTTACGTATTTTGCCCACAGTGTACTAATAAAAATCACACTTGATGTTTTTTCCCCCAAGTCTGCCCAAAGGTTTCGACTATTGTCCCCATAACTAATAATAAATTTTTCAGTTCCAAACCATGCACTCATCTGGCTAGTTCTTAACCTTTTTTATTTAGTTGATGAGAACTTATATATGACACAGCCTCCAAAACAGTGATAGCCTCACCTAACCTGTAAACACTCTTGAAGCTAATAATAATAATTTTATATTTAGGAATCTAAACAGCTGAACCAATACAGCTTCAGAAAGCTTGGAGGCATCCATGAAAAAAGTTAACATGTTGTGGTAACATCTATTAAATGATGAAAATTTAAGTAGCTTATTATATCAGGTTATGAACCTGATGACCTTATTCTATTTTGTATCTCATAGTACTATTGGTGAGCATTCTGGCAAATTGAGAATCTGTTGACTTAACAGAAAAAGGAACTCATAAAAAGAATGGTTAACATCAGGTGGACCATTACTTATTTACTACTTTAGTGATATTAAAAAAGCTTATGGTTCAAGATATTGTATGGTTTTTTATTTATCACTTCATTTCATTCATCATCTTTAAAAAAAAACTAGATTTACTTAAGATAGATAGATAGATACAGAACTATTTACATTTAAATAAAACATAATATTCTCTTTTACATTAAAAAACAAAACATAATTGACCAGCATGTTCTAAATTCACTATTCATAATATTTGTCATCTTCAAACTTCAAAACCATTCTTGTTTTACTTGCCTAAATATTCTCATTTTTTTCTCTGCTTAAATTTCAGCATAATAGTGATAAAAATCAACAAGAACCACATACAACACTGTCAAAATGAAATGGCCTAATTTTATTTGTCAGTCCTTTCAGTTTAAGCAAGATTTCATTCTCTTCCATAATAATATTATAATTGACCTGCAAGTCCAATTATATTACTGTTCATAATCTTCATCATCACTGTTATCAGGTTCAGAGTAGTCGTCGTCATCTTCCATATTTTTCCTTTTTCTAACTTGAATATTCTCTTTATTATTTTCCTCATCTTCTTTCTTTGCTTCTGTCTTAGCAGAACGGTGATGGAAAACAAAGGAAATGCTTTTAGCCAAGTCCCAGCACTGTTTCAGAACTAAATCTGCCAAGTTCTTTTTGTCAGCACAATGGTACCAGTTTGATAAATCTGATGTACAGTCTGAATTTTCAGGGGGAAGAGTTACTTGGATATTATTTACACATCTACGACACTTAAACTTTCCGTGGGTATCTGATAATGTATTCTCTTCTAAACGGAATAAGTCTTTTAAATCATCAGAGGTGAAATGTCTCAATGATTCTTCATTTTGATCAACTACAGTGTCACTAAGAGCCTTTTTGTGAGCTTGACGTTGGAATATTTTCTCTTCTATTGTGCCAGTAGCTAGTAACCTATATATGAAGCAAGGTTTCTTTTGACCATCTCTCCAAACTCTAGCCATGGCTTGCTCATCATTCGCTGGATTCCAGTCAGGATCAAACATTATCAGACGATTGGCTCCAATGAGATTCAAACCACACCCTCCAGCTTTAGAACTCAGCATGAAGATCCATTCTTTGGATTCTTTATTGTTGAAACTTTCTACAACTTTGGCTCTTTTTTTGATAGTCATAGATCCATCAAGTCTGACAAATTGATAACTCCTTTTACGGCACAGTTTTTCAAACAGATCCAATGTTTGGGTATAGTTAGATACGAGAACTATTTTATCATCTGTGTTGGTTTTGAGATTAGCTAATATACAGTCTAATATCATGAGTTTTCCAGAGAATTCAGGTTTAACATCTTTGATGTCATAGTTATTTGGCAAAAGATCCAAAGCTTTCTCAAAGCCTTCTGACCTTTCTATAATTTTATCATAGACTAAGTCAGGGTGATTGCACAGTTTTTTAAGAGTAGTGATGCTCGACAATGCACTCAGTGTGTTCTTTTCACCAGTGCCAGAAAATTTATTTCTGATTGCATCTGAACTGATAAAGTTTTTGTATAAAAGAGTCTGAAGTGGAGTCATCTTTACACAGATGACTTCTTCAAACTTAA
This sequence comes from Apoda limacodes, assembly GCA_946406115.1. NCBI lineage: Eukaryota > Metazoa > Arthropoda > Insecta > Lepidoptera > Limacodidae > Apoda > Apoda limacodes. The sequence goes on from OX291559.1 coordinate 21,589,966, forward strand.
CTGGCAAGTATTTTGTGAGCAAACTACTTGTTCTACGGATCATACATTTATTGACAATAGATGTTAAAGTCTGCAGACACTCTTGAGCTCTTTGCCTTTCTGAGTCTGATGCTAATGCGTCTTGGCCTTTCAGGATTGGATTTTCATACCTTTTTTTAAATTCATGTGCGGTACCAAGAATACCTTCATTGACAAAGTGCACCAAACTGAAGTATTCTGTTAGGTCATTCTGAATTGGAGTTCCAGAAATCAAAATCCTTCTTTTAGCCTTCAATCCCATTAACGCTTGGTATGTCTGGTTTTCACTATTTTTTAATCTGTGCCCTTCATCACATAATACTAAACCAACTTCTGAAGAATGCAAAATATTGGAATAAATTCTGAAAGTTTCATAAGATATTATCAAAACTGGTGTTGCAACTCTAGTGGCTGAAAATGTGTTCATAAATTGTTGCAGTTTCAAAGTTATTTCGGCTTTAGATCCACCATCCATAGGAAGTGCATTTATTCTCTGGCCCAACCATTTCTGTATTTCATTATACCAGTTTTTAACTAAACTACTGGGACACACTATAATAGCTTTACAAATAGTAGGCTTGCAGTCAGGACCTTGTCTCAAAAGTGTCCAAAGCAAGGTTATACATTGCAGTGTCTTACCCAGACCCATTTCATCAGCCATTATGCAACCATAAGCATCCTCTATTTGCCTCCCAGTCACACAGTCGTACATGAACTTCACACCTTCCCTTTGATGAGGCCTCAAAATATTACCAAGTACTGGATCAACAACTACAGCTACCTTAACGTCCTTGGGATTCATTTTCATTTTTTCGTGTTCAGGGATGTCAGGAGGCCGATACAAGACCAATGCATTTGGCTCGTCAGGGTCATGTAACGCACGCCTAACTTGAGTTCTTTTTAGTCCTAAGCTTTTACTACAATAAGAGGAAACGTAATTTAGAATAGGTACCTTAAAGGGTTTGTTCAGTATCTGTCGTATTAAATTTTCATGTTCAGATGTTGATAAAGATACTTGAGATGGAGATTTTTGGGCAAGCGGTATTTTTGTGCATTCCCGCTTCTTTCGTTTTACTGATTTATCTAGTAATGGACTTCTAAAAACACTATCCCCCGAGCGCGTTTGACTGGGTGCCAAGCTGCGCCGCATTGTTTTTGTAGTTAAATAAAAGAATAGAAAAAATTAAAACCTATTATTACAAGTCACTACATGTTTAGCCTTTTGACAATAAATTCGAATTCGTATGTAAACAAACACCATGCTGAGTGTTGCCAGTGCGTTTGGTCATTAGTTACATGAGGGTACCCAAAAAGTAACATTAGAAATGTTAATGTTTGGGATAATCATTTATTTTCGTTACTTTTGTCACCTGCCATCCCTATAGCATTGGTGACAAAGATATCAAAATTTTAGTATAATCTGTAACAGTCAAGCATCGTTTATGATATTTTTGTTATTTTTGCCACTTTTGCTGCATTGAAATGAAACTTTAGACCCATGTCTGGAAGTGGAGTTTTTGTGTTAATCTGTCAAACTGCCTGTATATATGTACATTATATATGGTAGTGTGTCATTCCCGATTCGACTTTCGTGCTGTGCGGTGTGGTGTGCTGACTCATCAAATTCGCAGTAATTTTGTGTTGGTTTTCTGCCTCAGTGTCGACTACTGAGTATCGTTGCTTGGTTTATTGTCTGCGAACCTTGGAAACTCTGCCTGTGAGTTAAACTCTGCTCAGTTGCGTTTTTGACGGGGACATTGCTCCTCGGCCAACTTTGCATGAACTGTTTCGAACTTTTGAACGACGAGTGTTTAGTTCCCAAGTGGAAAGGTGACAATAGTTACATGCTTGCCATCCAATGCCATCAGACAATGTGGAAAGCTGAATCCTTCCGAAGCAACTCATTCTTCCGCAGTTCAGGCATCTGAACAACATGTGCCAACGAATTAAACACGGTAAACATGAGTTGTTTACCGTGCTTATTTCGTAGTTTCTATAGTTCTGTTATTAAAAGTATAAACTCCGGAAATACGACAACTAAATCAAAAATTACAGTTCCTATTATAAAGCGCCGTTCAAAGGACCCACCAGAACTATCATGGGCCAGTATGGAGATGGCGAATGCTTTTGGCACATTCAACAGAGTGCTTGATAATAAAACTGCAAGGAAAGACAAAGAGTGTTACCTGTATGATATAAACTTCTTGAAAATGAAAGAAAAGAAATTTTGTTAGATAGCATGTTAATGAACAGACGTCGAAATAAACAAAATGCTGTATCTCATCCATCCTCCTCCCAAAGTTCTTACCAGTCTGAGTGGTCAGACTTATCTTAACCATACAACTAGTCTCACTCAGCACAGTCAATCCCTGCAACTTATGTTCCTATTCCTCATCAATCTACGCATAGCCAACCCCATTCAGCACAGTCTATGGCTTCCACTTATATTACTATTTCTTATCAATCTCCGCATAGCCGACCCCATTCAACACAGTCTACTGTCCCTTCAATTTCCTAATCAATCTTCACACAACCCGCATTCAGCACAATATGTTCTTAAAAAACAATAAGCTCAAAAGGCAAGTGTTCGGCATTTTCGGCAACACTTGCTTAGATAATAAAAAAAAAAGCCGAATGACAAACAAAAAAAAAAAAACATAAGCTGTATGGACTAAGTTCTTTGTTTGCCGCATTGGCAAATAAAAACAACAACTACAATATAAAAAAAAAAAACAATTTCAAACAAAAATGTGGTGAAGTGTCTTAATTTTTTGACTCTGCTTAATATAATTGGTATAGTATAAACTTCATATAAAATGGGCGCGTGGCCTGAAGTACTAACGGCTAAATCTGAAAACCGGCATGAAATAAAATTAGCGGGTGCTGCAATATCGAAACGAATTTCAGATGAAGGTTTGGATACTACTGTATTTCAGTTATCCAATTTAAACCTTCTAAACGTTAGCGACACGTGTCTTTCTGTTATTCCGGATGATATTAAACTCTTAACAAATCTACAGTCTCTGCTTTTGTATGGAAACAAAATAGAAAATTTCAATGAAAAAATAACCTCACTTCCGAAGTTAAAAGTGTTAGATCTATCCAGGAATAAAATTAAATTCATTCCTCCAAGCTTAAATTATATGAAGGAATTGACGAGCATAAACTTAAGTTCAAATGAGATAGAAAGTATGCCGAAATTGTTAGATTTCCCCAGTCTGATAACATTAGATCTTTCTAATAACAAGCTAGTGAGTTTTGTTGATCTGGAAAATGCTGTTCTGCCTCACTTAACTGACTTAAAAATAAAGGGTAATGAAATTGAATCACTACCAAACTACATAGCTCACAGTTTACCATCACTGAAGAATTTTGACATAGGGGACAACAAGTTGAAAACAGTACCTGGAGAAGTTGCTAGTTTGATGAAACTAAAAGGTAAATTGGATATAATTTTTTATAGCTTTTAATATATGTTACAAGGTTATTGGTTAGATGAGTAATATTATGAAATGTAGCACTTAATGTAAGTTATGTTTAAAGAATTTTAGAAGGTTTTTAAATAAGAGACTTTCTCATAGGAACCCTAAGGTGGTGGATGAGCTCTCTGCCAAGGTTTTCTTTTAGGACTACAGTATGGGGTTCTTCCTGAAAAAAGTAGGTGGGTTCTAAAAGGGTGGGCTTAAGGGTTGCAAGAGTCCATAGGCATAGGCATAGGTAACATGGTGTAGGAAAAAAAAAGAATTTTAGTATAAGGTTATAAAATTCAGAAAAATTAATATAATAATAAAGGTGCAATGCACCAGTTGGATTTAGAATCCTTCGGTACATGTTTTGCATTTACACAGAAAATGCATCACTTTTTTGTGCTTATGGTGTCAGGGGGAAGAGGACACTCCCCTACACCCTGTCTGCCATAACAATTTGAATTTTTTACCCACTGCGTTTTAAGCTGTCATCATAGAGTCACACAAGGGGCTATCCGTTTAGTATGTCCCGTAAAATTCCTTAATTTTAGACCCAATTTTACCATGAACAATTTGCCTTTGTCACACTTTGCATGACCCTTCCTCCCCCCTATGCATTTGACTTATTAAAGGGATGCTCCATAATGGCATACTGGTGATCCACATGTGCATGCAAAGTTGAGCACTATTGGCCTGTCAGTGTTGCTTCTTTTTATTAAAGTATAACTTCTTTTTTGTTAGTAGTGTTTTGATAGTCAGGCAAATCTCATTTAATAAAGTGTGTGAATCTGATTGGTATGTTTACATACTTCCTAGCATCTCTAGTTTGGAATTTAATTGAAAAGTGTTTGTTCCCATAGTAATTTTAACTTCACTTCCTAGCAAGTTTGTTACTGCATACTATGTACTATGTAATAACTAAATGCTTATATAGTACCTATAATATGACAGTAACTAATAAGCTTTATTATTGGAATTACCTTTATTGGAAGACATCATATTTCAGTTAATGAAGAATTACTGACCCATTTTACAACCTATTAACATGTTCTGTCATTTGAAGTTATTTTATTATCAGCCTCACTCATACACCAACAGTCAGCCTGTAAAGTGTTTGCTCTTCACATAAAGGCAGGGGCGGATCCAGCTAAGGACTAAGGATGGCCGAGAAAGAAATGACTTGCAACATTTTTTAAAATATAAATATATCTGTAGGTTAGTATATTTAATTATTCAGAATCTGCATGAGCTGGGGTTGATTGGGTTACTTACGTTTGCAGATTCAAAGTTCAAAAAATACCTTCAGATCTTATAATCGCCCCCTCTAAACTTTTGTTCTGGATCCGCCCTTCCATTTGGTGTCATAAGTTTATATTCTAGGTTGCACATGGATTCTGGAAACTATAATAGAGCTTAGTATTAGAGAACTTATCTGAATGTGAAAAACAGAGAACTTGGTCTATCCTACAAATTCTTCAAAATAAATTACAATAAGGCCACATCTTCCATATCAAAAGACAAACAAAAATTAATATGTAGTACCACACCACCCTGCACTCCTTAGTGTGTGGAAGAATATAAAGCAAAAGATTACAGTAGAATCCCGATTATCCGAAAATTGATTATCCGAACATCCGATTATCCGGACTCATTCGTCTCGGCTCTAATTATTAATTTAAAAATGTTTTGACGGCGCAACAAGACATGTTACGACAAGTTTATTCCCGCCTCCGACGGTGTACTCCCGCTCTCATTTGTTTGCGGGATAGTGTTTGTTGTTGTTTCATTTTTTTTGATAGCGTTCAACTGAAAGGTTGTCTTTTATTTTTGTTTACGTTTTGTGTTGGAAATTTAAAATGTCCAAGCGAAAAAGAGTAGTGTTGTCTCTTAAAGACAAAATGAAGATAATTGAGAGTATAAAAAATGGTGAATCTGGCAGTAAGTTGGCACAAATATATGGTGTCGGACCTTCTACGATATCAGACATTAAAAGGAATTCTAATTCCATAATGAAATTCACCTGCGCGCTTGAGCAAGAAGATGGAAGTTCGCAACGTAAAGTCATGAAAAAATCTCAAAATGAAATTCTGGAGAATGCAGTTTTCACTTGTTTCTTACAAAAGAGAGCATGCGGTCAGCCCATATCTGGACCTCTGTTATGTGAAATAGCATTGGATTTTAATCAAAAACTTGGTGGTGATACTTCTTTCAAGGCAAGCTGTAGATGGTTAGCAAGATTCAAATCCAGACATGGAATTCGAGAACTGGAGATTCAAGGAGAAAAACTGTCTGCTAACGTTGCATCAGCCGACTCTTTTGTAAACGAGTTAAAAGAATTTCTAGATGAAAAAAAATACGATTTAGATTTTGTATACAATGCGGACGAAACAGGTCTTAATTGGAAAGCTCTACCAAGCAGATCATTAGCATCGCGACGTGAAAATGCAGCACCGGGGCACAAAGTGAGTAAGGACAGAGTTACAGTTATGGATTGCCGCTGCTACTTATTGGTAAATCAAAAAATCCGCGCTGTTTCAAAAATGTTAAAATACCCTTAATTTACGCTAACCAACAAAAAGCGTGGATGAACACAGATATTTTTCTTACTTGGTAGTAGTTGGTAAGAAATTTCAAAAGGACGTGGGAAAAGAGGGCGATGTATTGTTGTTATTAGATAATGCGCCAACGGACCCTTCCGCTGAAACACTAAATCAGGAAAAAGGGAAGTTCACGGTTAAGTTTTTGCCCCCTAACGTAACATCGATATTGCAAGCTATGGACCAAAGTGTCATTGAAACTTTAAAACGTTTATACAGAAAGCAGCTACTGCGTCGTCTTTTATCAGCAGATGACAGTGAAATAGAAACGTTGTTAAAGTTTTTTAAAGAAATTTATTTAAAAGATTGTTGTTATATGCTGGTAGAAGCGTGGAATTCTGTGGAATTGCAAACATTAAAAAGGGCATGTAATAAATTATTAAAATTAACTCTATCTGATTCTTCAATTAAACCGCACGACGATTTTAAAGAAATAACCGAAGCAATGAAAATTCTTAGCATTGGTGAAGGGTGCGATGAAGAGAATATTATGGAGTGGCTGAACTGCGATAGTGAAGACCCTGGATTCCAAATATTAACTGATGAAGAAATCATTGAGGATTTAAACAGTAAAGAGAGAGAAGATGAAGAAGAGACTGAAACTGGGGATGTATGTCAAGTACCATCTGACGCAGAAGCTTTTGAAGCTCTAGATGTTGCTTTTAAGTGGTTTGAAAGACAGGACGAATCGGATCCCATACAGTTGTTACAACTGAAGCGCATCAGGGACTTGGCTGCGAGAAAAAGATGTGATTCATTACGTCAAAAATCTATAACAAGTTATTTCCAACCAAAATTTTAAATTACATAGGTATTATGTAATTCATTATCTATCGTTATAGCTCGTTTTTTATATATAGTATTATCTAAGTAAAACCCATTACATAATAAAAAATTATTAAAACTTAAATATTATTTGATTTGCTTTGAAATCGGTTATCCTGATTTTCGATTATATGGAATACCCCTGGTTTTAATTGATCCGGATAATCGGGATTCTACTGTACTTTTTATTTTAAAAACAACATAATATGTGGTAAATAAAGTAATTAATTTCAGAATTGAATCTCAAAGGCAACAAATTGGCAGACAAACGATTGATGAAGCTTGTCGATCAGTGCCGGACAAAACAAATTGTGGACTACATCAGAGAGCACTGTCCTAAATCTGAGCAGAACCAGCAATCAGCATCTGGCAAAGGTATTTCAGCCTAGCAGTTAATAAATCTTTACAACCTATTTTTTTAAATACAGACAACAGCTAGGTCATTCCATGTAACAGGTGTTACCATTCATATACTTCTATGCATGAATTTCTCATAATTTCAATATGAAAACATTTTTTTTTTATAAATCTTTTTAGAAGAGATAGAGATTGTGATTTAAATTGTCTTTTCTTAGCTTTAAACTTTTGATGGCTACTCTTTTATATTGTTTATTTATACATAAATTATGCATATTTTCCGCAGGGGTTAGACAGTTATTTGGACCTATGTTTTCTGCACTTAGCCTCATGATAGGGCCGTTGTACGTAGGTAACTGATTCATGTCATTGGTTACTCATACCATCTCAGCTCCAGAAATCAAGGAAGCATCTAATGTTTTTCAGTGCCTCTCTCATGGCTTGTGGATTCTTAAGTTTAACTCTTGTCCATTGGTCGTTCACGCTTTTGCAGTGTGGAACAATTTGAGGTATCTTGGACTTCCATGCAACCCCTAGGTCTGTCGGTAACGCCAATATTGAAAAAGTGTTCCTTTAGCGGGCACTGACCCGTTATGCGAACTATGTAGCATAGGTTTTTCCTGCTAAGTTGTTACAGCTTGTGCGACAGATTTGCGTCTTAGGATGTAAGTACATTCTTGGTTTGTCTGTAGTCCATTTGTTCTGCCCACTGTTTGTTGTGTAGTTGTAAAGTTCTGTTACATAACCACGTTTTGAGTTGGATGAAAGGTATTGGTGAGATTGGTTTAGGTCCCATTATATTAGTGCCCAATCCTCTCTTTGCTAATTGATCCGCCATATCATTGCCAAGAGATCCACTATGACCACGTATCCATTGAAGAGTTACCCGGTTCTTTAATGCAATTATTGCAGTTCATAGTGCCACTCAAGGATTAGTCCACCGTTGATGTGGTTGTTAATGAGATCGGATTCCGCAGGGGTAGGCAGAGATCAAAGACCTTCACTTGCTACAATCCTGACACACTGTTTTTGTTTATTTTCTGAATCTATTACTTTTTTGCATGTTCTTCAGTTTAAAGTACTGTTGATATCGCCTTGATAATGCATGCAAAGAATGCTTCTAAATCTAATACCTTTAAACGAGCAATTCTTGTAAATATGTTTTTATAATCTGAATCTCGGAAACAGCTGCAACGATTTTCATGAAATTTAGTATGCAGCGGGTTTCGGGGACGATAATCGATCTAGCTAGGTTTCATTTTAAAATAACGTCGTTTTATCCATGTTTTTAGGCAGTGATAAACTGAAAAATATGACTTTTCCTGACATCTATTGGCGAGTAGTAACAAGCAACATTAAAGCTATTTGACAATAGATGGCGTTGTAAGTAACGCTTCAGCTACTTGACAATAGATGGCGTTGTTAAAAAAAAAACGAGCAACGCTCGGTCCTCCAGTTACTAAAGTAATAAAAGGTTGAATTATCTTGTTTATTTTGATGCAGCAAAATTTGTTACTTCTATGTTTAAATTAAAGTGACATTAAATGAATAGCAGTTATTTTACCTCTTTCTAATATGGTTATCTCTATACTATATATTTATGTAGTGTTAAAACTTTTTACCAAAGTATGAATGACTTTAAAGTACGTTAGTGTATCTTCTCGGTATTTACTTAATTTATTAAATTTTTTATTCAGGTTAGGTTTTTACAAACACTTTTGTATCATCAAAATTATTAAATGCAAAAAAAAATATTTCATAACACAATTAGTAGTAGTAGTGCGGTAGTAAGTTCACACCATTTCAATATGGCGACTTAATATTAATTAAGTAATAATTGTTTAGTTTTATAATAAATAAATAAAATAAATAAATAAATAAAAGTGGTCAAAAATTACAGTTTTAATTTTAGTTTAGTTTAACAAAAGAAACAAAAAGTGTTAATTACATTCTTAATATCATCTACCTACATTTCCATTTTTAACATTTGTGGAAATTTTTAGGGAAAGGCAAAAAGGGAAACAAGAAACAAGAAGATACTCCACCAGAGGATGGAGTGTGTGATCTCTGTCACTCAATGAAAATATTGCATGTTCAGGACAATGTACCAAAGGTTAAGATCTTAGAATCGCAAGTAGCCAATGTCCGTCCGTATATACTTTGCTGCATTATTAATAATTTGAACTTCAGTGAAGCATTATTCAAGAAGTTCATACAGATGCAGACGAGGCTGCACGACACAGTGTGTGAGAAAAGAAATGCTGCAACTATTGCTACACATGATTTTAATAAAATTGCTGCAGGTTTGTTGCATACTTTTTTACTCTTTTCATATTTTTTTGAATAATTTTTATTCTACTGCATAGTTTGTTTTTGTCAGTAACTACACAGCTACAATTTACAAAATATCACTTGAAATTGATCCAGTAACAATGCTTGCCCACATATATCTGGGGTCAAAAATAATTATTGAAAATGGGATTACATACATTGTTTGTATATGTATAATGTAAGGGAATCTTTGTACAAAACTGAACATAAATTAATCTTATCATGTCTGCCTAACTTTCAAATACAGATTATTTAAGCTGTATTCGAAATTAAATCATATTGAATGTTGTAAAAACTGCACAACATAGGTGAAAATTAAGATTCTAAAAATGTTTATTATTTTATATTTTTGGACATTACACACAAATCTGGTACTGAAGCAAGGCTTGTACTACGGATACCAGACAATGAAAACAAATACATATACTTTTTATACATTATACTTATTGAACCCATGCCGCTTGATCGTCAGGTCACTGAGCCACGGAGCTAATGAGACAAATTAATGTGTTATGGTAAATTTGAGCTCATTAATTTTATAGAAATATTATTCATTTAGTTTTATTAATTTCAATTATTAACTTGTCTGCTTTAGAAAAGGTAAAATAATCTAATATTCAATATTTCCAGGGGACCTGATGTATACTGCAAAATCCCCTACAGAGTTAAAACTGACTCCCTTGTCCAGGCACAAGCCCTACACGGGGGAGCAGCTCTTCCAACAACTCACTGCAGAAGCCGAAGCTCTCAGAAAAGAGAAAAAGAGAAACGTTTATTCCGGAATACACAAGTAAAAATCTTGATAAACTAAAACCTTGATTTAAATCTATCAGGACTTTATTATAATGGTTGTTTTATTGTTAGTTGTTAAAACTGGCACACGAAGGGTTCCGTACCATGATGGTATAAAAAACAGCAAAAAAAACATGTTTGTTGTATGGTATATTTGTTTTATTTTAATTTAATTATTTATTTTTAAAGTGAATATATAACTAAATATTCCGTGGATATTTTAAGCGTCTATCTGTTGCCGTTATAAATATCGAACCTTACCCTTAAATATTTATTTTATACTGTTTTTTAGTATTTGTTATAGCAGCAACAGAAATCTTCTGTGAAAATTTTAACTGTCTGACTATCACGGTTCATGAGATACAGCCTGGTGACAGACGGACGGACAGCGAAGTCTTAGTAATAAGGTTCCGCTAATTACCCTTTGGTATGTAACCCTAAAAAGGCTTAAAGAACGTAGCTAAGTAACAGCATGCATCATTATTTTCATTACACTAATTTGTAAACAGTTGTAAACGGGCTTTTTATTTGTAAATTTTACTTTTCTCAAATCAAAACGGGCGTTTATAGAACCTACAGGCGATAATGACTTGTGTATGACACATAACCTGTGCGCACCGCGCGTGCTCTACGTACTGTTTTATCTTTTCTATTAAGTATGTATAAAAGCGCCATCTGTTGTTAAAGTTATGAACTATGCCCCAAGCAAGCAACTGTTTAATTAATAAATTCTCTATATACTTAGCCTGGCGTTGTCTATACTTCTATTCCCGCCGTTTCAACTTTGTTTTGGTGATTTTATTTATTTTTTACCTTATATTTTTATTTATTTACTCGTAAATGTGATGAAAGTCTGAGCGTTTTCTATATACCTAACCTACATATTCAAATACATATGTATATATATTGTATTTTTATCCGTTGTCTGGTATCCATTGTACAAGCTTTGGTTAGTTTGGGACCACGTGGCACTGTATTTTAATGCCCAGTATTTTTCCATATACAAGTAGCTATTTAATATGCATCTCTCTTCCCGACACTAGAAACGTGACGGACTGGGATAAATTCGGGCAATTGCTCGAAAATCCCAGCTCGCCACATCTAGATCGCGTTCCCAATATTATCTCTTCCGCGCTCGACTTAAACGTAGCGATCGACTCACTCACTAGCCACCTGACCGCCACCGTTGGCGAGTGCTTAAGACAAGTGCCGGTTGGTGATTATCACCACCTAATCCTGTCTCAGCACATCAAGTCGCTAATGACTGAGCGTAACGCGGCCCGCCGTAGACGCGATCGCGCTCCCACTATCGAAAAAAAGGTCGCTTCAACGACTTACACCGCCGTGTAAGAACCGCTGTAGCTGAGCTTCGCGGCCAACGTTTCGGTGATCTGATGGAGAACATTTCTCCTTCTCACCAAGCTTATTGGCACTTAGCCAGAGCTTTAAAATCAGACACCGCCAACTCTCTCCCTCCGTTAAATCGTCCCAACAACGTTCCCGCGTTCAATGACGACGAAAAAGCTGATTCCTTAGCGTCTAGCCTCCAAGCCCAATATGCCTTAAACACACAGCCGTTCGATCCCGACCACGTGCGCGAGGTAGACGGCGAAGTGGAGCGCAGAACTTTTCTGCCTCCACAAGACCCCCTGCCCCCAGTCACTGTCGACGAAGTCAAACAGGTCATCAAAGACCTATGCTCCAGTAAAGCCCCCGGTTTGGACGGTATCTCTAACGATATCCTAAAGCGCCTCCCTCTTCCCCTTCTCTGCCTTCTAGTAGCGATTTTCAACGCTGCTATCAAAAATTGCACCCTTCCTTCTCAATGGAAAGATGCAATTGTTATAGGCATCCACAAGCCAGGCAAAGCTCGTACTGAGCCGTCCTCCTACCGCCCCATAAGTTTACTAAAGACCCTTTGTAAACTCTACGAACGTCTCCTCCACGCTCGCCTAAACGCTATAGTCTCCAGAGGCATTTTAATAGACGAGCAGTACGGCTTCCGTGCCAAACACTCATGCGTCCATCAAGTCCTCCGCATCACGGAACATATTCTCACTGACTTTCAACCAGTATTAGGTAAAGCCCGCCACACGGGCCCTGTCTTCTTCGATGTAGCGAAAGCCTTCGACAAAGTCTGGCACAACGGTTTAATTTATAAACTGTACAACTTTCAGTTGCCAGACCGTCTCGTGCTCATCATACGAGACTATTTGTCGAATCGTAGCTTTCGCTACAAAGTAGAAGGCACTCTCTCTTCCTCTCGTCCCATAAAAGCAGGAGTCCCGCAAGGGTCCGTGCTTGCTCCTATCTTGTACCTTCCGTACACTAACGACATCCCTAAAACGATAGGTACCCAATTAGCCCTCTTTGCGGACGATACCGCTATTTATAACACCGATAGGCAAGTGAGTCGAATCACTAAGAGACTCCAACCCGCTATCACCGCCCTAGGCGAATGGTTTCGGAAATAGAGAATCGAGGTGAATCCCGACAAAAGCTCTGCCGTTCTCTTTACCTCTGGCCGCCCACCGCAGGCATCTCCCCTCTCACTCTTCGGTCGTGCCATTCCCTGGCAAAACAAGACCAAATACCTCGGTGTGACCCTGGATAGGCGTTTGAACTTCCACGATCACACCAAAATAGTTAGAGACCGAGCCGCTTTTGTCCTCGGTCGTCTTTATCCCATGATAGGCAAGTACAGTAAGATGTCGCTTAGAAATAAGCTGAATCTTTACACAACTTGCATCCGCCCCATACTAGCTTATGCTAGCGTAGTCTTTGCGTTATCCAAGCGCAATCTCCACAAACTTCAGACCCTCCAAAACCGCTATCTTAGAGCGACCTCCGGAGCTTCCTGGTACGGACCTACACAGAGATTTCGAACTCCCCACGATTCCCCAATATTTTAAAGATCTGGCAGTCCGCTTTTTCGAGCGTACACATAATCACCCGAATCGATTAATTGTGCAATCCACAACGTACCATCCCTCCGATCGACCTCGGCACGGTCGTAAAACTATAGTTAGGCGGCCTCGGCACGTACTAACGGCCCAAGATGACGATCTTGCTGGCCGGATAGCGAGATTAGTCTCCAAGACCTTCCCCAATAGGGCCTCCCTCCAAACACGACGCCGACGTCCCCGGGTTCGTCGGCGACCACAAGGATACACGAGGTATCAAAGAGTGCCGGCTTCTAGCCCCCACTCAATCACAACCGCACCCGCGTAACGGGGCACTCCTGGCGGTGACTCATCTTCGGGTTCGGGACGCCCCCGAGAGCGACAACCCAAGCCGAGACTCCCCCCGCGGGGAGCCCTTGAGCGTTGGGCGCTATACGGGCCGAAGCTCCTTCAGAGACTCCCCCAAAAAAGTCCGGTGAAGCAGTAATGGCTGCAACAGACAACTGCAATGTCAGTTCAGAAAAAAAAAAAAAAGCAATAGATTGAGAGATTTGATAATTTGCATGAACTGTCGGTGAAAAAGGTTATGTTACCTGATGCCATACATTTATAATACTAATAAATGTTTCTGGACACATAATGCCACCCAGACTCAAGATAAACACAAATGATCAATACATAAATAATTGCCTTTTTCGGGGATCGAACGCGTGCTCTTCGAATACGCAGGTAGCACTACTACCATTGGAACCACGGAGTAACCGTATTGGTAATGCGCAAGTTATCTAACCTGTAATATCTCTATTTTTAGATACTTGTACCTGTTAGAAGGCAAACCAAAGTACCCGTGCTTGCAGGACGCGAGCGGCAAAGTTATCAGCTTTCCACCCATCACCAACTCTGAGGATACGAAGGTACAATTTCTAATATGCCTAGGAATAATCCTTGACTATAGTAACTCCTCTTAGGGACTCATCTTAAAGTGATTTGACTTTGACTTTAATGGGACTAAAAACAAAATTGCAGAATTTGTTTTTTCTGTACGTTTAAGACCTAGGGCACAATTTGTGTGTGTGTTTGTTTGTATGAAAATACGTCAGCTTCTTGTTGGGTATTTGATTTGCATCATCATCGACATTGTAATTAATTTTTAAAATCCAAGATGGCGTTCTATTTAAAAAAATGATTTCGATCAAACAAATTCTATTATGTATTCGAAGTTGCCTGAATTTTTTTTATCAGTATCTATAATATTCAAGATGGCGGATCTAATACGGTCGCCTTTATTTGCTAAAACTTTTAGATATCAGATACAAAGGGAAGTTCATGCTATAGTTTCTGCTGGACGAATTTTATTTATTTAATGCAAGATCTGTCTGTATCATTCTTTTGAGCTCTAGAAAATCTTCCTAGGTCCTCAGGCACTGCATTAAAAAATCTAAGTGAGTGTAACCAATAAGATGTTTACATTTTGCCACCAGATGTCGCACGAAAGCAAGAACATGTTTGTCGAAGTGACTTCCCATTCGTCGCTGGGAGTCTGCAAGACCGTGATGGACAAACTTCTGCAGGAACTGCTTTTGTTGGGAGTTGGAGATGACCCTCAGGACCCAGATGCTGGGTATCATATGCTGACTGTGCAACAGGTGAGAAGAAACATTGATGACGAAGACGACACTCTACTCTACCCTCTCTTACAGCTTATATAGAACTAGGAGTTTCTGAGCTAAGCCGCGGACAGACATAGCGAAACAGGGGATGCTGTTTTACAAGTCGCAAGTTCGGCCCCATATGGAGTACTGCTGCCATCTCTGGGCGGGTGCACCCGGATACCAGCTTGGTCCTTTTGACTCGGTTCAACGACGGGCTGTGAGAATTGTCGACGATCCCAAACTCACTTGCCGAATCGAACCCTTAAGTCTGAGTAGAGACTTTGCCTCCCTGTGTGTGTTCTACCGCTTTTAGAATGGAATGTGTTCTACCGCTTTTAGAATGGAATGTGTTCTGAGGAATTGTCCGAAATTATGCCCACGGCTACTTTCTGTGTATGTATGTTTGTTTTGGGGTTCCGTAGTCAACCCCAAAAAAAACATGTTTAAACGAACTTTGAACTTATGCTAGTTAATAAAAATACAATTTATAATAGCAACGCAGTGGTACGGAAAGCTTAGTACGCGAGTCGTTTCACTAATGCTATTAAAACATTTTTAATTATGTCCAGGTACAAGTAGTAGACCTCGAAGGTAACTTAAGGAGCGTTTATCCATCCCGGACTGACTGCGTCTACGAAGAAACCAACATCAAAGTGTACCGACTGCCCAAGAAGTAGACAACGTGTTCTCCATAAAACGCGCACGCTCAGTGCATCTAGTGATATTTTTTTCTAAATTTTTATAACATGTGTGCTATTTTAGTGATAAATGGACGCGTATAACGCGTTGACGCATCACTGATTAACTTCCTTAACTAGTGATTTTCAATGTCTGCCAAATAATATTTGTACGATTTTGGAAGGCAGCCGAAACAAGGCTCTTATGAAACTACCTATCTCTCTCGCAAACCGAAGCTTTTAGTGCAGGGCGTGATATTTATTATGAGGACATCGCCGATTAATTTATTTGCTTACTGTTTATTACATTACCACAGCTTTAACTTTCATTTATACAGCCGGTCATCGCGTTTGGTGTAGAAGCAAAATCCGACAGCTTTTTCTTTTACAGTTTCTTTCTTTTAGACTTAGACGTCTGATTTGTGGGACAGATCCCAAATGGCCATATGTGAAGATTAAGGCTAGTTGGGAGTGTTCAGTCCACCGTCTCGCCGCGCACCGCACCTCACAATTGCTCGGTCTGGACTAGAGCCTGCGATGGCCGACTGTATGTGTATGTTATGTACGTTTAGGCTGTGCTATGAGACTTTTGTTTGTTGTACAGTTATGAGAAATGTAATGTTTTTTTTTGTCTACCTTCCAAAGTTTAAGTGCACATTGAGTTTGTCAATATTTTTTTTCCTACATATTTTGTAACTTATTTTCCTTTATTAAAAAATCGATGTCTGTTTTAAGATCTTTACTTTTATATTAACAGTCATTCATACGACACATTCAGTGTTGCCAACTCTGATTCAAGGGATGTGGCCGGGAGGCCAAAAAAGAAAAAAAAGTATTTTGTAATTCTGAATCGTATATACTGAGCTAACCAATCCGTGGACGCAACAAACAAAACTTTGGTTGTTCTTCAGATATGTAACTTCATTTCTGATCATATCCTTTAAAGCAACTACGAGCGTAGCCCGTTTCGCTTTACGACTTAAAACTTTTGGAGACCAACTGTTAGTGTCCACGTTTCCAATGCGTCACCCACCAGCCAGGTGAAACCGATGACCTGAAAACGGTAGCCGGAAGTGCATGGACGAGGAAAGCGGAGGACCGGGTGTGGTGTTGTTCGTTAGGAAATGCGGTCCAGCAGGGGACTTCCCGCTTCCCAAAAACAAGAAAAACTTTTTTTTTTGTGTCTAATTTGAGACTGGGTGTTTTCTATGTACAATATGTATTACAATATACTATTATATGCATTTACAAAAAAGGGTAATAAATATGTTTACGTTATCTGGTATCCATAACACAAGCTTTGCTTACATTTTGGCCAGACGGCGCTGTGTGTAATGTCCAAATATATTTATTTATTTATGTTTATAGTTAAAATTAATAGACAAGATGATTATTATTCAGATCTTTATCTGTTGGCCTCTCAAATAAGCTCTGCATCTTAAAGCCAGCTGTGAAGAGAAATGTTTTGTGATTCTTTGCGCGATAAAATTCGATATGATTTCCGAATAATAATACACAGCGGAAGATATTTTCATTGAAGTTATTATGTCCCACACGAAAATTCTTCTGGGAGCTTTCTACAGCCTTTCTAACCATGTTAATTATTTTTCATCCTTTGAATGCATTTTAGAAACCTTAGACCTGTGTATAATCACACCTTAATTTTAGTTGATTTTAACACATGTCTGCTCAAAAAAGACTCATTCCTGCTAACTAGAATCGATAGCGAAGGCGACTTATTTGCATATTCTACCACTAAATGCGACACACTTCTTTCCTAATGATACGCCTTTACTTATAGACCTCATACTGGTATCATCGACCGAGCAAGTTTTCAAATATGGTCAGTGCGCTGCAGACGCCTTTTCTTAACACGATTGAATCTTTTTATCCTTTAAAATTCGACCTCCAAAAGCTAAATCGGAAGTTCTTTTGCAATATAATTTTAGTGGGATTCATTTAACCCGTTCATGTGAAGACACTCGACAGTTAAATTGGGATGCAGTGATGAACACAAATACAATTGATGACAAAATTTCATTGTTTAATGATATGATTAATCAACTGTATGATAAACATGCTCCAGTAAGACCCGTAAAAATAAAACACCTTTCAGCGCCTCGGCTCACTTGAGAAATGAAAACGTTGATGATCGAAAGGAACCATGCTAAATTTAAAAATTTTCCTACTGAACGCAACTATGCTCAATACAAACTTTTGAAGAATCCCTGCAATTTGATGTGTAGAGATGCGCAACGTCTCCATATCCACAATTATATTTCTCCAGATGTGGACACAAACCATCTCAATCTTTAATTTTGTTCTCCAGTTAATTTTTCATAGTAACAGGAAATTAAACACTTTGAATTAAACACGTTGTAAGTGACTGTATTAGCCGTAGTATGATCATTCCCATCCTTGACATCATATCTCCTATTAAACATAATATTTTACGGGGTCTTACCGTGATTAGCTGAGGAAATGAGCTACCGATATTTCGGTGCTGTTGCAAGCACCATGATCGCGGAATGACTAGCGTACTTGCGAGATTGTACAATGTCTATAGGCTAACATATGTATCTACCCTCTATCAGTGTGAGTTGGCTTTCTATAAACTGTATGGCTAAGAGTCCCATCTAATTTCACCGTTATTTTTATTATAAATATAATGTTTAATAGTGATATTAACCGTTAATCTTTAAAACAATCATATCTCCTATCATAACCAATATCCTCAATTATTCTATTTCTAGTGTCTGCTGTCCTAATCTGTGAAAAGATGCACACGTGATTCCTTTAACTAAAAAGACTAGTCCCACTTTGTTATTAGACTACCGTCCTATTTCCATTTTTCCTTTTCTCTCTATAGTTCTCGAGCGTATTGTACAGCAGCAGGTAAGTCTCAGTACTCACAAGAAACTGTATTCTTGATCCTTTTCAGTCTGGTTTCCGCCCTGGTCATGGTACGGCTACAACACTAGTAAAAATTACCAATGACATCCGTGAAGGTGTGGAACACAAACAGTCACTATACTTTCTCTGCTAGGTTCACTTAACATATCTCCAACGGCTATTGATTGGTTTCGCAGTTATCTCTGTGGACGTTTGCAACGCATTAAGGTAGATGGCTATATATCTAATAACTGGTGTGAAGCACATGCTGGCGTCCCAGAGGGTGGCGTGCTATCCCCTCTCCTCTTTGCAATCTTAATAAATTCTATTACTTCTCATAGTTCTTCTCTCTACCATCTTTATGCAGGCGATCTACACAGGAGTTTTTTTTTAAAAGTTCACAGATTTTTGAAGTGAAAACTTCTTTAGCGGCGCTGTGCACTTTTTTTGTGATGGGTAAAAACTGGTAAACTCGCGTCAGGTCACGTGTCCTGATCGAAAATTCGTAAGATGTCACTCGCGTTAGGACACGTGACCTTTATTTAAATTAGGTTAGTTTTTATTTTTAGTATATGGCGATTATGAGTAGTACAGGGAGGTTGGATATGGGATTTTAATTCTACGACAGATTGAGCTGTCAAATATACAACGTCAAAAAAGTAAATAAACAAAAGTTATTATTTTTAATAAATAAATATGGATAAGAAGTGATGGAAAGTAAATAGCGAGTATGTTTTCACTCCTGCCGGCACTCCCGTAGTGCAACCCGTTTTTTATATACGATTCAGAATCGATAGCAGAACATGACTGCAAAAAAAAAGGAATTTTTTTATACTACTTTTCGTAAAGTTGTCGGGGCTTTTATATAGTAATTTGTGGAATACTTACAAAAACATACCTACCGACTTATCACTTATAGACACATTTCAGTAGGTCAGTGTCATTTACAACTAAAGAAGAGCGGCATAAATAAACAGTGACCATAAACATCTACGTTTTCATGGAATGTTTTAGTTGTCATAATTATTTGTTATATTTGATAAAATGAAAAATAAAAAAATACGTAAATTTTGGTTCGTATAATCGATCAACATATTTCACATTGTGCCCTTTTAAAAATAATTTACTGAATATAAGTAATCCACGATTGAAAATTTACTAAACGCGATTGCAAAAATAAATAATGATCTTGTTCGTATTCAGATTGGCGTAATCTTAGTGTTACGGTCGGAAATTAAATCCACCGGTGTAATTGAATAACGTTTTAATACCTTACAATGAGACAGTAAGGAATCTTGGCATACAAATTGACCGTTATTTGACATGGGGACTACACATGAACGAAATGAGCAAGAAATTGTTTGCTGAAAACAGCTCTGCGACGACTAGGTACGTAATTTCTTACTTCTTATTCCCACTAAAATTGCTTTAGCACAATCTTTACTCATGCGCCTATTCTCGATTATCTTGACGTTGGCTATTCTGAACTTACAGTGCTGCAACTTAATTAATTTGAGCGACTTCATAATTTATGCATTAGGATCATATTTGGCTTACGTAAATATGACTATATTTCCAAATATCCCTTATGGATTCGTCATGTCTGTCTGTCTGTCCGTCCGTATGTCACAGGCACTTTTTTCCGAAACTATAAGAACTATACTGTTGAAACTTGGTAAATAGAAAAAAAAAAACAATAAATTTTGGGGGTTCCCCATACTTAAAACTGAAACTTAAATTTTTTTTTAATTAATCTATGGATAGGTTTTCAAAAATGATATTGAGGTTTGTAATATAATTTTTTTCTAAACTGAATAGTTTGCGCGAGAGACACTTCCAAAGTGGTAAAATGTGTGTCCCCCCCTGTAACTTATATAATAAGAGAATGATAAAACTAAAAAAATATATGATGTACCTACATTACCATGCAAACTTTGAAAATTGGTTTGAACGAGATCTAGTAAATAGCTTTTTTTAATACGTCACAAATCGTAAACCGAAATTTACCTTTCATTCAATCAAATATAAAAATAAAAAAAACATTTAGTTTTTATAGATAATTGTAGGGAACCATTCGTGCGCGAGTCCGACTCGCACTTGGCCGATTTTTTTTTCACAGTTTTATTTCATTTTATTGTGTAATAAAGAATATATAATAATAGTATAGTAGGATAGGTACGTACCCTTAATTATTTTTTTCTAAAATTTTAATGAGTAACAAATTTTATCGCTGTAGCTATTAGTTTCTGAATTATATTACTGTGACAGATGGACGGATGATCATGGTGAAACCACGACTTAAACAATAATTTCATTTAGTCGGCCATCGAAGGTGTCTAGACGGAGCAATGGTGAGGTAAGGTGCGCGGCGATACGGAGAGTAGCCTATACCTATCGTAACATATGTCGCGGCGCCATGACTGTCTCGACGTTGTTTTTCAAATTTATCAAAGGTGATGACTGACTATGAATGAAATGAATGTGGTAAAACTATGTGCTTTCCTTTTGTTTGACGACGGAATCCTAAATAGGGAGTGTCTCTCTTTTTTGAGTTTTTATATTATTTGCAACGCTGATTGTTGGTTTACAGATTTTCATAATGGCCAGCACAACTCTGGGCTGGAACACCAAATTGTTCAATGCTGGGCGGATTCCCGTGCATAACATACCTTATATATTGTTATTATTAAATTAGGTATAATCTGTAGTGGATATTTATTTTCAGACAATACCACCAAATACGTAATAAACGGGTATTTTTTTTTCAAGTAGGTAGATATGGTGATTAGAATTTCTACGTCATTCTTCTTATCTTTTATTCAGGTGTTTCTGGGGTTTCTTATACTAGTATCAAGAGAAACGACTTTCAAGAAAAAAAACAAAAATATGGCCAAGAGTGTGTACACGCATTTGAGCCCAGAAAAGGCGTACGCCTACTTTTTGTAGGTGTAAAGTAAAAAATATTTTTTTAAAAAAATCTGATTTAGTTGGTGTCTATGTTTCTTTCTTACAGTTTATAACACTGTTCACTTGCACGACACCAACTTTTTGGAAATAATTATTTTTTGTGTGTCTTTTTAAAGTCGGTGGTTGATTTGATAAAAAGTTTTTATTTTTTACTTTCAAGTGATCTATTGTTATTTATTATCTCGTACAATAAAAAAAATACCCAAATAGGTTCAAGTGTGTCTATAAAAATTTGAAGAATTCCCTCAATTTCTCCTGTATCCCATCATTATATCCTGACTTTATGACGGGGACCTCATGGGAACTATATATACCCTTTCAAACGAAAAAAAGAATTTTCCGAATCGGTCAAGACGTCTTCGAGTAATCGGGGAACATACATAAATAGATTCTGACGAATTGAGGACCTCTTCCTAATTTAGTTAATAAAAACATACAAAATACATACTTATATTATTGATTGTATACCTATAAAATACATGAACATACATTTACTAAGTACATTATTGTAAAGAAATTTTAATAGCCTACAGTATTAATAGCAAGAATACCTAGTAATAATTTGATTTTTAAATAATGGATTTTAACTTGTTTTTTAAATTTGAAAGTAGACTAAGGTAGAGAGTTCCATAATTGCATAAACAGTAAATGATAAACTATAAAAATTGGTACAATCACTACTTTGATGTTTTTAGAATAAGGATAGTAGAAGAGCTAAAAAACTGGAATGAAATTTGACATTGAACAGGTAGTTTTGTTATTTTTACACATTTTTTGGACACAACTAAGTCTATATGTAATAAATAGCGAAATAGTTACAGCGAAAAAGCTTACAAAGCTTATAGCAAAAACTCACATTGTCGATTTATGGTGCAACGGTTCGTTATAAACTTCTGTAGGCCTTCTGTCCGGAAAGATTCGTTAAAGGGAAATATCTGACTGCTTTTCCGATACAAACTCATTCCCCTGTTGCCTCCCTGGATTTTATCATTAGACCTAACATGTTTTTATTTATGATAAATATACAGTCACTATATGTGTATGTTTTGCTTCTTTTTAAACGTCATTCGTATAAATAATTGGGGCCCTTAAAAATTTCGAAAATTCTGGGGAATGTTTACCACGGCTACTTTCTACAATCGCACCGCTCGCCATCGGCGGTTTCAGAGAAATTTCCACTCGCGATCAGTTAGGTTGTGGAATAAGCTCCCAGGGGCCTATGTTTTCTCTAAGGACTATAGTATAAGGTTCGTCAAGAAATAAGTAATTAGATTTTTAAAGGGTCAGCAACGTGCGAGTGATGCCTCGGGTGTTGCAAGCGTCCATATAGGCTGCGGTAACCGCTTACCATCTGGCGGACCGCAAGCTTGATTGCCACCTTAGTATAGTGGTATAAAAAAAAGACGTGCTTTGAACGAATATATAAACTATTAAGAAAATAAAACATGGTATAGAATAATCCATTAACTTACAGTTACAGGATGTCGTTTCTACACAATTTGGTTGAGATTTGTAGCGGAAAAATAGGGATTACAAAACATAGATTTTGATTTGGATCGATTTAACCCGAGGCGAATTTGTCACTATCGCACATCGGTATTTTGGCTCAGTTCTTAGCGCGATAGCAATTGTAAGTATTTCCAAATACATACGTGGGTATTCGCTTGGGTCTGTTTCCTCTTGAGGGGTAAGTCTAGTGCTAAGCCAACGAAACAAGGAATCGGCTAATTCCATAGCACTAAAGAGTGTAGGGCTTCGACGTAAATCCCAAACAGTTATCTACCAACCGGAAAAACTACAGATAGGCTCGGATTAACAGAATTAAACTATAGTTATCAGTTAATCATGTTAATCTGTATTAGAATGAAGTAAATTATTAGATCTATTGACTATGATAGTATTAGTTTAAAACCAAATTAGAATTAAATAATTTTGACATTAGTACCATGGCGCTGTGGGGTGTAGTGTTTTCTTTGGTTGTGGCGGGAGTTGCGGTAATTTTTTTTTTATTTAGTGAAAATGTGATTAATTTGTAAAGAAATGACTTTATCTTTTCTTGTCTCTAATGCGGTCCTAGAACATTTGTTTGCATAACCCAAAGATAATATAAAGAGGGTCATCAATTTGATACGTTTCACATTTAGGGTCCTCACTCACGGGTCACGCAAAGTGTGACAAAGATAATATTTTTGTAGATAAATAGAAAAACAGCGTAATCAAGAAGGACAGGGGCGTCTAATATTACAATAATTACATAGGTGTTTTCAATAAAAATAAAAATTTGTTTATGGCTACAAATTTGTGATCTTTAACTATTTTGATTTTTACTTTTGATTGATGATATAATTGATGATTAATGATGATATAAGAACCTATTACTTACTAAGGAACTAAATAAAATGTGATGTAATTAATTTGTAGTCACTTTATTTAGTATTGAAATGGGACTCTGGTTCTAATTTTATTTATTTAAGTTGTACCCTTCAAAGATCACTCCATTTTAACCAAAGTCATAAATCTATAGGCGATGGGCTCTTACATTACCTAAAACATAAAAATAATAAATTCGTACTAATATTTTAAATGCGTAAATGACTTTGTTGGTCCTTTCTGCGGCATAACGTGCTGATACTGAACGTATCCAATTGAGCTGAAATGTAGAACAGTGATAGTTTAAAATTCAATACAAAAAAGGACATAGGCTATTTATACTATGTGTAAATAGCCTATGTCCTTACGCACGCACGAATAACTATGTGTAACGGAATACTACGTGGAAGAACTAAAGCTATAGCTCTTGCTGCTTGCTTACATCTTTCTTCCTTATTGTAATCAAGGAGTTGCCAAAGCATCCATCGCCGAGAACCAAACTAAGCCGTGGCGGAATCGTGCGCAAAGCCTAAAGCTTGGCTTCTTCAGTGGCCAGTCTGCCCGGAGGAGCCAGTTTTCATGTCTCTGAAGGCCTCAGACGGATATTCTATGCGGAGAACCGAGATGTTCTTATTTGTATGGTGAATAAAGCTTACCTACCTAATTAAATAAATTTTCCAGGTCTCTGCCAATCCCTTCAGCCAAGTTGCTGCTAAAGGTGAGTCCAAAAATACTTAGTTATACATCACATATGAACGTACGTATCTACTTATGGATTTATTATAAAACAGCATTATTTTTTCTAAATTACCTTCATTTATTACCTAATTTCTTCAATCATATACTCTTTTACCCATGGTTACAAAATAGCCCCTTGTAATTTACAACAAGGTAATACAAAAATCACAACAAAACAATCTAACCAAATAGGTAAATATGATGAACTGACACAGTCGGATAGCTAAGTTGAGTTGCATTGGCGCAGCCAGCTTTTGGATTAGGGGGGGGGGGGGCAGGCTTGGCTAGGGGGGGCAGATCTGATAGAAAATGTCATTTTGATATAGTAAAAATGTACATTTTGAGCCAATTCCTTCTGGTAATGGGCACCTAGGGCAGCTGCCCCCCTTCCTGTACCTCGCTACGCCCATGTTGAGTTGTGATATTTGGAAGGGTCAATACTCCACTCCAACCCTCCCTGACTATGGTAGGGGGGGGGGGCGTACGCGGAAAATAGATCCAAGCTAACTGGCTCAAACTTGTTTGTGTAAAAAGTCCAAGACAATATTCAAAATGCATGATTTTACGTTTAGATAAATAGAAGATATTTTTGCATAAAATAATAAAGAAGTTAAAATGTATTAATAGCATCTGCTAAACATCTGTGACACGTGACGTATTGGTAGATAGCAATCGATAGCGACGTACCTATAGTGTCCTAGAACGGTAAAGGTACCAAAAACAAAACTAATTTAGTTCGACGACGACGTATTGCTAGATAATATTTTGCAGATTAGGTTAAAATAATCTGACTTATTTATGACAGGATTACATAGACGGTAGCTAATTGTTGTCGAAAGCTGAAGTTGACTGGAACCTTGAGCTGGTTATCGTTTCGTCACCAAGTAATTACGCCGACATAATGATAATCTCCGGTGACCGCTTAACATCAGCGGGCCGTTAGCTTGTTTGTCGCCTCAATGTTAAGGGTCCGTATATAGGTAGGAACTATATAGCGCTGTCTCTTTGCTTGTGTCCCTACATAGACGCACTTTAAAAAAAGTGTCTAAATTAGGAATCACGTCGGGTGCTGTCATTTCTCTATCATGTCATGCCATTTCACGCGCTATCAAAATAAAAAAATGACAAGATAAATATGGTGTAGAAAATTAATTCTAGAATATTGACTGAAGATTATCAATAACAAATAGGTAATGAAAATTGATATATTCCATTAATAAAAACAATTGTTTTGAAAACCAATTAGACATTATTCGGTTTAAATTAATTAAATTACCTTATCTTAACACAATGAACTAATATTTACTGTATCAAAGAGTGCCGGGACGCTTCTCACCCCTACTCTCTCGAAATCGCAACCGCATAACGGGGAACTCCCTTCCTGGCGCTCACTCACCTTTGGGTTCGAGGCTTACGCTGGTCGAAGGGACGACCCCAAGAGCGATAGACCAAGCCGAGGCTGCCCCCACGGGGAGCCCTTGCGCGCTGTGTCTCAGTCTCGCTCCAAAACCCCGGCGGAGCAGTAATGGCTGCATCAGCCAACTGTATAGTTAGAAAGAAAAAAAATTAACCCTCTCATAACTCTGGCTTTAAGCTTTATAATTTTGAGTGCAGGTTGGCTACACCAATAGCTCATGGAGTCATTTGATGCTTTTATATATTGAACAGCATTATTAGACATTCTTTATTATCTTATAATCTGCTACTATCAAGTCATAAATAGCTTGAAAATAGAATTAAGTGTACACGAAATAAATGCCAATAGTAATATTTGATTCTCTAAAACGGCTCACAGCATTTAGTCTTCTTAAACAGCTAGTAGCATATATAGCCAAAGTAATTATATATTCAATTTTTACCCTAATGAATTTTGTTGATATTTTGCATATGTGTTGTCTAACAATGTACAAATCCTGCTAATACAACCATCAGACTGGTGCTAACACCAATTTCAGCTAAATTACAGTTCAAAGCTGTTATGCAGTTTTTTTTCGGATACAATTAACGCTACTTAAGGAGGGCCATGATGATAGAATGTACACAAAGGCATCATCTCGAACAATTAATCAGACACAGGCCATTACAATAACCCTTATACCACGTACTGTTTTGAAATAGAGTTGTTAAGAATGTTTTTACATTACCTACTAAAGCCGGTATAGTTAGGATAACATAGGCGCCATATCCATGCAAAGGTGTCCCTAGTTAGTATTCATTCCATTATTCATTATTTATACTATAAGTTTCAATAACAATAACTTGGTTTTTTTCTCTCCCAGGACCCAGCCGTATAGTATCGGGGTGGGAGGCAGAAGATGGGCAAATTTCCTATCAGCTATCACTGAGGAACGTGAATGCGCAGGGAGCCGTCACCGCCTGTGGAGCGTCAATCATTCACCATGAGTGGGGTCTTACTGCCGCTCACTGTACAGCCACGTAAGTTATTATTACCTATTCATCATGTGATTCAGGTCCATTACTGGGACGAGACAAGGAAACGAGCTCCAGGATTAAATGTCACAAGTCTTGGCCATTTCATTATTATTGAGCCGTCTCGCTTTTAGGACGTATTGGTTGTTCAGATACGAAAGGTTGTCTATCATAATGCAGGCTTGCCGATACATGAAGATCAAGACCCCATGTGGATTGGTGAACTCAAAAATATCATGTGGCTAATGATTCACATTCATGATGTTTTCCTTTACCTAACTAGTGGTTTTATTGCTACCTGGGTTTAAACTGATATGACTATTTTCCAGTCGCGTAACAATAGTCATCCGAGGCGGTCTGGTGAACCTGACTCGCCCAGAATTACTGTTCGAGACCACGGAGTACTTCAACCATCCTTTGTATAACGAGGACATACCCGGCATCGTGCAGCCCCATGACATTGGTCTGCTCAAGTTCCAACGCTACATCGAGTACACTGGTGAGAGAGAACTAATGATTATGAATTCGTGTCTGACCAAAGCCAAAGCTGTTGAGTCGGCTCTTGTGGAAACCAAATGTCCTATTATAATTATAATATTATACATGAATTCGTACATCTTCGGTAACTAATTTGTTCTTAACACTATTACTATAGAGTATAATAAAATATTTACTGCAAAAAAAAACTTATATCCAGTCGTTTTAGTTTTGGTGAATGGGCTACCCCAGGTATTTATAAAAGTAGGCGTAAACTGTATAAATTATATAAAGAAAGAACATTTAATAATAGCCAAATATTAGGGAATATGTAAAAATATACTCAAAAAATTTTAAAAGTGCCTGTCTTCTTGTTAAATTAATTCACCTCAAAAGTAAAGTAAAAAATTCAACAAATAAAATAAAAACTACATGGAACATAATAAATAATGAAACTGATAAAGCTAGGAATTCTTGTCAGGATTTTGAGTTGATTGTAGATGATACCAAATTAAAAACAATTCTCGAGGTAGCTGATGCTTTTGACAATTTTTAAGCAATATTCTATTATATATGTCCAAAACAACTAATCATCTTAGCTCAAGGTCAATTATAGCAGAAAATAAATAAAAACTAATGTTCCTGATTGTAAAGTTCCTTTTGTTTTTAAATACATTATTTCTACGGATATCATAAAAACATTTAAAAAACTAGAAATAATTAGCTATAATTTTAATAGTTGTGTTGATTGTATTGTGTTTGCAGATGAAATGAAATTTAGCAAAGTTATACCTGTTTTTAAATCAGGTAGTTTAACAGATCTTAATAATTTTCGCCCTATAATAATACTATCTGTACTCATTAAACTTTTTTAAAAAAAAAAAAATCACTCTTTGTCAAATGTTAAACCATTTCTTTATTAATTACTAACTTAGTAGTTAACAGTTTGGCTTTATGAAAGGCCGTTCTACAACCGATGCAGGAGTGGTACTATTAAAATATATTTAAAGCCTGGGAGGATTCACAGGTTGCTCTTGGAGTGTTTTGTGATTTATCTAAGGCTTTTGACTGTGTCCAACATGAAAATCACATCAGGAAGTTATATCCCTATGGAATTGAGGTAAAGCTCTCGACCTTTTGACCTACATGAGTAGCAAAATAGATGACAACGGTTAAAGATCTCCGTGATCAGCAGTCTCTATGGGAGTCCCTCAGGGCTCAATTTAAGGTCCTTTTCTATTTCTTATTTACATCAATGATCTCCCATATCATGTAATCAACCATGACATTGTCTTATTTGCTGATAAAAGCTCTTTACCTTTTAAACTTTAGAGATGACAGACAAATGTTATGATGAATAAAATAATGCCATTTCTAAGATTGTAATTCGGTTTAACGCTAATAAATTTGTTGGTCAATGAGAAAAAAACCAAATGTGTTAAATTAACATTATTACATATTTACAAAATAAGACCATTGACCGATGCCGACACTTCAAAAAATAGTATATTTTACCTATTTTCATAGTTTAATGATATACGGTATCTTATTGTGCGGTAGCGCTGCTGATACAATATTTGTGTTACAAAAACGGGCAATTCGTGCTATTTACAAATTAGGATCTAGGGTATCTCTGATTTCAAAAAATATAGCAGTATAGCATAACGTTGAGGATTCAAAAGTGTTTGTAAAAACCTAATTTGAATAAAAAAATTGGCACTGAAAAATTTTGACTTTGATTTTAATAGAAAACTTTGGCTTATGCCAATCGGTTAATTTCAGCCGAATTTCAGAAATATAATCTACAGGCTTAAATTAAAATACAACCTTTTAATCGAACACCAAAAATCTCGGATTATTTAATATTTGTTGTTTGTAGGATAAATGTTCTAGATATTTCGTGACTGACTTCCGATGACAATATAAATTTTTAGCAATCTTAAAATGTCTCATAGAAAAGCCAATATATGGCAATTAAATTAAGCGGTGTGTAATCCTCTATAATATTATTTGATTTTGTAGTATAATCATGTGTTATACGTGATTCATTTGGTGCAAAATATTGATATTGAGCATTGAGAGTCACCTACTGACACACACCCTAAGTGAGATAGATATAAGATATTAATTTAACTTCACAGACCTGGTAAAGCCGATTCGTCTCCAGAGGTCAGCAGACAAAGATCGCAACTACGCAGGAGTGAGGCTCATGGCTAGCGGGTGGGGCCGCACCTGGACCGATGGTGAGTTTAAAGTGACAATTCGAAAGCAGTGATATCTTGAATATTCAATAAGCACAAGCGGTTTGTGTAAAAGCAGGTACGGGAGGTCAGAAATGTAAACTGGAACCTATAATTGAGTCCAATTTATTCTAGTATAGTCGCAAGATTTCTTGGTGCATTGTTGATTGATTTATTACAGGTTCTTCTCCCGAAAATCTAAACTGGGTATATCTGTTGGGTGAATCTAACTGGTTGTGCTGGCTTTCATTCGGAGGCAGCCCCATCATCGTGGACTCGACCATCTGCGCCAGTGGTTACAACGTCACCAGCCAGTCTACCTGCCAGGTATATTAATTAATCCTCGTAGGTATACTTCTAAACGAACTATTTTAGTTATAAAGGTAAGAAATGGTTTTGAGTGTTTATATTTACCATTTTCGTTTTCCTTATATAGCGGTTATTAGAATTATGCTGAAAAAGTTTCAAGAATTTGAGTTTACTAGTAATAAAAAGACAAGAAATTAGAAACTGGTTCATTAGATAAGGATGATCCTTTATCGGAAGTGCTTCTGTTGATCAATGATAAAATATTGTTGTAGGGTGACAGCGGCGGTCCTCTGGTTGTAGTGGACGATGACGGGATCCTCACACAGGTCGGAGTGGCTTCCTTCGTGTCCGGCACTGGCTGCCACACAGACATCCCTGCAGGTAAGCAAGTACCTGCTGATGTAAGCGTACTCAGATTTTTGGTAATGGGAGATGGTTCCATTGCAAATTTTTCAAAATAACCTTATAGGTTTATGAGCTGAGAGTTGTGAATCCAGGGCGGGCGCTTAAAATTGATATCATAGTAAATAAAATACTTCTGCAGCAATATAAGTAACAGAGCAACACATCGTGATTCAGATTTTATCAAATTATGGCAAGATATAAATTTAATTTGATTCGCTAATCTTACAAAAAATACCAAGTTACATACACCAAGCGACTTGATTTGCCCCCCGCTGCTTATTCATTATTCTATTCTCTTTCAAATATTGAAACAAGAATTATTTAAATCGACTACTATTACATTTTGAAGTATTTAATAAACATAGGTTACATTACAACAACAGTAGGGGTAATCCAGATATATTACGAACCCTGACTGTTGTACACACTATAATGTTCATTAGGTACCAAAGTTGGCGTTATATGTTATTTCTCTGTCCTTTTCCAGGTTTCATTCGTCCCGGTCACTACTTGGACTGGTTTAAAGAGATCTCTGGCATCAACTTCGACTGGGAACCACAAGACCCTGAATCAGAAGAAGGCAGCGGCTTTGATGGTTTCCTGCCCATCATTGAGGAAGAGAGCGAAGAGAAAGGTTACTTTCTTTGGCAATAGAAAAAGAGATTTATTTATTGGATTTAGATAATAAAAGTTTTTTCTTAATATGAGCTGTTTTAATGACATAGCAAAGCGCAGCCCAAACCACTGCGTAAAGAAATATTCGGCATATGGGTTCCTTACTTAACGTAGGCTCCCACTAAGAAAGGATTTTGCGATATTCATCCCCTAAAGGAGTAAAATGGGGGTTGGAAGTTTGTATAAATCAGTTGTTTGTCGTCAATTTTGAACCAAATGCATAAAAATTGGTATTTTGCGTTTGGGTTGAAAATAAAGATTGACGTGTTTGATCGTTTTTAAAAATCATCTTCTAGGGAGCAAAACAGAGGATGAAAATTATGAAGGTGTTTATGGTTTTATAAACAGTTTAAAGCTTTCTTTTTGTCCAAAGTCCACACGGCCGATGTGTGGACAAGTATAGAATTTGTCATTCCCATATGCATGCTGGCCAAAGGGTGATGGTACCGGTCGGCTCAATTCGACCCATTCCACATCCTTGACTGCAGATAAATCCTACACGTCCTGTCCTATCTACCTACGTCCTTTTACAGGTGTATTAGACAAAACAAATTTACTTACATAAATGCGCTTTCACTCAAACTACTTGTAACTGTCCATTCATAGCAAAAACAAACATGATTTGATATTTAGGTATATTTATAGATAAAAATTTAACATTTCAAAACTCGCTCGCCATCGGCAGGGAATTCATTCTCACACTTAAGAACCTAAATGGTCGCGTACAGTGCGGTTTCAGAGAAACTTCCCCCCGCGAACGCTTAAGTTGTCAAGAAAGAAGTTATTGGATTTCTGAAGGGTCGGCAACGCGCAAGTGATACCCCTGGTGTTGCAAGCGTCCATAGGCTACGGTTACCGCTTAACATCAGGCGGACCGTGAGCTTGTTTGCCACCTTAGTGGTATTAAAAAACTATACACATAAATACTACATCCCAAAAAATACGAATTCTAACATATATCTTTAAACACCTTCGGAGTTCAGTAGACTGCAAAACATTAAAAATGGTATACCAAGCGTTTGTGGAATAGTATTACTGCGTGGGGAGGGGCCGTGAAGACTAAATTGCTACAACTAGAAAGAGCTCAGAGATTGATACTCAAAGTTTGCCTCCGTAAACCTCGTTGGTACTCGACAGAAAGGTTGTACCAAGACGCAAATGTGCCGACGGTAAGACAACTTTATTTACTCTCTACTGTAATAAGACATCATGCAACTGTCTTGCCCGAACACAACCACTCGTTGGAAAAAGGCGAGACCATAAATTTTGTGCGACTATGTCTTTAAGAACGGTATACGCATTTAGATTTTACTACTATAGTGCAGGGAGGATTTATAACTATGTAAACCTAACTCACACACACACATGTGCACAGCCTTAACTCGTAAACTGGCTTGTAAATATACTGGTACGCATTATCCATGCTATACGCATATTTATTTATGCGTATAAGAGCTCTGTTTCTGTAAGATCTCGTTTAATTTTTATGTTCATATTCTTCTCGTATTTCATATCTAAATACTTACTACTTTTTATGTACAAAGTTTTTCGACCTCGGTCTTAAAATACAGGCATCTGCCTAGTTTGAGCTTCAGTTTCCCACAGATAAAACTAGTTAAGGTCATCTAACTTAAAGCTTATCTATAACTAAACTTGTGGGAATAAATAAACGATTATTATTATTATTACTAACGGCGAACGTTGTTCCGCTGCCGTCCCTCTGTAACCCGGCGAAAGTTGGTTTTTACCTAAAGTCCCCGAGTCCGGCTCG
The DNA here is from genome assembly GCA_946406115.1 of Apoda limacodes. Taxonomy (NCBI): domain Eukaryota; kingdom Metazoa; phylum Arthropoda; class Insecta; order Lepidoptera; family Limacodidae; genus Apoda; species Apoda limacodes. The sequence goes on from OX291559.1 coordinate 21,622,859, forward strand.
CACTTGACAGATCGAGATAAAAACTATCCTATTTTTTTTTTTAGGTTGGATCAAATAACAAATAGCTGACCCTGAGAACGTTTTTTCTCGTTTTTAAAACAAACTGGCGCGCCACCTATTTTGAAAGGGTTGTATACTTGACCAATTTTTATTTCTCAAAAACCTTCCCCGGCGGTGTGCACAACCATTAACCAAAATTTCATTACAATAGGTTTACCAGTTGTGCGCGCGTCCGACTCCCACTTGACCCTTTTTTATTTCATAAAAACCTTGCCCTAACAATAATAAACACAACTTAAATTTTCCAAATTAGTGCAGTCGTTTATATATATATTTTTTTAACATAGCGCCATCTATTGAATACTTACTCAATGCAGTTAACAGATATCGCCAGCTGTTAGAATCCTAACAAATAATTGTGACACGTGGTGGTTATGCTATTAAATTGTAGCTTATACGAAACGTTTGTATTTTTTTTTAACATAGGGCCATCTATTGAAGAATCGTTTGGAGCTAACAGATTATAGACAAATAATTAGCAATTAAATAATATTGCGACTATAAATTGAGATGTAAGCAATCCTATCTTTTAAGTTGGATCAAATTGCACACGGTTGTACCTACAAATAAAATTTAAAATCGGTCCAGTAGCTTAGAAGTCCATCGCGGACAAGCAAAGTGTCATGTACTTTTTATATATATAAGATTACAGAGGCAATAGGTTCTGATGGGAATACCATGAGCGAGACAATTTAAATAAGTATTTACAGAGTAATAAGCTTTTCCAACCGCCTTAAATTCAGTTATCAGTGTAGAATTTTAAAGACAACACCTGAAATATAGAAAAAAAACCAACTCACACTTGTCGTTTTCAATTATATAGCCTATGTTCCTCCCGGGACTATTTCTATGCCATTCATATTAATCGGTACAGCGGTTTAAGCGTGAAGAAGTAACACACAGACAGACATGGTTACTTTCGCATTTATAATATTAGTATGGATGAAGTCACACAAAACCGAAAATGTCCTAGCTATCAAACGACACCCTAGACTATGGGGTAGACGAGAAAAAAAATGTTATCCCTAATTTACGTGTAGGAAAAGTTTCCTAAAAAAAATTTTTTTAATTTTATTTTAACACTTTGTCGACCTAATAAATATGTATACCCCTGCCAAATAACAGTTTTCTAGTACTAATAGTCACTGAGCTAAGCCGCGGATAACCAGGCGGACAAACGGACATTCTTTGTTAATAACGGAACCCTAAAAATCATTCTCATTTAGGTATTTAGGTAGGTAGACAATTAACCTGAATCCATACTAATATTATAAATACGAAAGTAACTCTGTCTGTTTGCCAGATCTCTTTTCACGATTAAACCGCTATACCGATTAAGATGGAATTTGACATGGACATAGGGTACTTGAAAACGTAAAGCATAACTTGGTTTTTTTTCTAACCGAATTTAGGGCGAGTGAAACCATGGGTTTTATATTGGTTTATCCTTTAACTTTATCAACGTTAACGTGCACAGAATGTCACCACTGAAGTTCTAATAGTTTCTAACAAAACATATGTGACTAAAGGGCAGAGGGACAGACATCGCTAAACTATAAAGGTTTCTTGCTCGACTATTGAAACCTTAAAACCGCGAGCATGCATTCTAAAATAATTGTAGGTTTTAAATGAAGAGCATTAAAGGCGTGGGTATACATTAGAATCGTAATACCTACGTACGTGGATATCTTGCCTAATTTTGTAGGAAACCGAGGTATAAATACATTTTCCAATACAATTGCTCATAATAGCCTTTACTGCACCGTTTTCAGCATCTTACTAATGTCCATCCAACTTTTTAATACTAATATAATTTATTTATTTATTTAAGAAACAAACGGTCTTGAAATCTTGTATTTTAAAATTTAACATTGCCAAAAATAAAACCTATAGTTTTCTAAATTTTTCTTTTTTCCTATAATAAATGTTTATGAACTTACAACTAGCTACTAATATGGATATACCTACATAATATAAATATTTTTAAGAAAAAAGAATTAACCATTTAGATACGAGAACTTAAAATTTGCGGCCTATTTACAAGGTTTATATCTTAGCCTTTACAAATTAATGTTTTTTTTAGTGAGGATAGTGTGTCACAAAACATGTCTATTCCAACTAATTTGTCATTCTCATAAAAGTTGACAGGCACGCTTTATAAACATGTTTTGAGACATTGACGCTCAACTTGGAATAAATAAATAGCCGGATTGTTGAAAATAAAGCTATCAATTGATTTCCAACGATTCGTTAAGAAGGAAGTGATTAGCCACGGAAACTAAAATAGGAATCCAAATGCTTAAAGAGTGTTTTATTGATGCGAATCGCAAAAATGCAGCTAGGTATCTACCGGAAAACCTAGATATGCTAGGATTAACAGGATTAATCAAATTATCAGTTAATCTTCCTAATCTGTAATATAATGAAAGAAATTATCAGCCCTACTCTACATAACTCTTCAGATATTAATTTAAAACCAAAGCAGTTTTATTTTAAACTACTTTGATCGGTACCATGGCGCTGTGGGGTGCAGTTTTATTTGTGATTGTGGCGGGAGTTACGGTAATTTTTTTTATATACTAGGTGAAGTCAGTGGTGGCTTAGTGGTTTGGTGTCTGCCTCGCGTTCTGAGGGGCTAAGGTTCGAGCCGGTTGCGTGCTAATGAGTCTCTTTCTTAATTTATAAAGTAGGTACATTATTTACACCAAGGAAAACGTTCTAAGGAAACCTACACACGTCTAAAGGACGTTTGTGTTTGTGAAGACCCGTGTGTGTAAAAGACTATGGCCCAGATTGTCCACGCACAAGGTGAGGGTAAACCGTGCCCCAACAGTGTGGACGTGTGCTCTGCGGGATGTATGTAGGAAAGAAATAAATCCACCTTTACTAGCCTGCATGTCCGCTAATTCAAACTGGGCCAGCCACTAAGGTTTAAAAAGGAGGAGGACTGCGCCCCTGGATTGGGGCGTTTTGGGGTTGATGCAAAATACACAACCCAAAGAAATGAGAAAGTGTGAGGAGTTAAAAGGGAGTAGGAATATACATGTCATGTCTCCCGAAGTCCCGAAGGCCTCTGACTAGTGTAACGGCTGCTTTTATTCATATCAAAGCAGCCGAACGAAAACGAAACACAACAGTCCTACTGTTGTCATCAACAACTTACCTCTGAAGCACCTAGGAGGAGCCACTGGTGTTCATCAATGCAAAGGCGGGGTATACCTCATGTTGCTAACAGTGGCGGTCCGAGAGGAGGGATCGTCGGGGTCATGACCCTCCCCAAAATCATTACACAAACTTGACCAGATACCGGCGCCGACGGCTGACGACATTCTCTACCCCAAAATGATTCCGATATTTTATTTTATATACTAACTGATAAAAGTTTTTAAAAAATAATAGATAGTGTATATGTTTAAAGTAGCAGTTTTGAATTTTTCTGGGTTACTTATCTTAGTTGTGCTCTGAATTAGGTTAGGTTGAGAATTATTGGAAAAACATCTAACAGGAAATGCTTTCTAAGCTGGAAAATGCAGACAAAAAGACAAAAAAAGAGGCAAACGTGGTAACTAGAAAAAAACACACTATTCAACTAGTAAAGGTGCACGAGGTACAGAAGCTAACCGGCAATCAGTAATGCAGCAAGTTAACCCATCGTGATGCTGATAACTAAATTTAATAGAAAAAATTATAAAAAAGCCAGTAAAATATTATTCTCATTATGTATGTAGACTTTTCTGCTTCCATTGTCGTATCACAGTCACCTTTAAGTCTTGGAAAGAGGCCGACGGTTCGTATACTACAATCAGAGATGTAGCGACCAATAGATATAAAAATTCGGCAACATAGGCGCAAAATAATCTTTACGCTCTTAATCGCGTGTTTTGTTAATAAGCACACGGCGACTTCAGAAAGGTAGAAAGGCCTAAAAACTTGGGTTAGAGGAAGCGTGTCAGGGCTTTATCCTGCTAAAATAAATCCCAGACGTCTCAAATTTTTTTTTTTGAAGCGAAAACTTCTTTAGCGGCGTTGTGCACTTTTTTTGGTATGGGTAAAAAATGATAAACTCGCGTCAGGTCACGTGTCCTAATCGTGGAAATTCGTAAGACGGAAACCGTAATGCCACGCCTATTATAATTTTTATTTTTAGTATTCGCGATTATGAGTAGTACAGGGGGCCGTTCAAAAACCGACTGAGTCGAGTAGAGTTATGACTCGAACCGTTCATAAACTAACTGAGTTCCAACCCTAATCCGTTCAAAAACGCGTAGAGTTGTTACCCTAGGGTTGGCTCAAGTGAACCGTACTCGACGCGGGTTCGTCGGAGTAGGCGGCCATATTTGATTAAAATGGTCAAAGCAATGTTTCCGTATTAAGAAAATTAGTAAATTATTTTGTTGTGTGTTTTTGTATTTAAGTATTTTTCTATGACTTTTGTATTTGGAGTTTTTTTAAGTAATAAAAGATTTTTAAGTATTTCCACACCACTACGAGGGTTCAGTTTTTTCTTAGAATCTTTAGTGCATAACCCTAAATGCCTTAAAATAGTTTTAAAATATTGATTTTAGCCGTAAATTTTAGCTGTTTAGAAATACTCCTATTTTCATTGTCAACATCAAATCTAACAATAAAATAAACCGCGATTCAAGTGTTTAGAATGCAAACACAACGTAACAACTACAAAAAGGTAAACATTGTTAACATACTGATAAATAAATAGTATTATAATATACTTAATAATAATGGTTAGTTTTATTAAAATATATGTATAATCAAAACAAAAGAATTCACCAAGTTCCCACCTAGTTTATAAAAACTTTATTTTTATATTTATTTCAAATAAAGTTTTAGGCTATTTTTTTGACTTTGAGTGAAAACAAACTAATAGTTTCCTTCTTGCTTTTTTGAATTAAGTTTTCATAAACTAGGTGGGAACTTGGTGAATTCTTTTGTTTTGATTATACATATTAGTGTTCCGTAGGCCTTACAAAGGTATTTCAAATAAAAAAAAATGCCCCTACAAGGGCGAAATTCCTAAAAGTGGAAACATTGATTAAAACTTGACAGATGTAACTCGGTTAGCCGTTCAAAAACTATAGGGTAGAGTTAGGAACCCGATGACGTCATTTTTTACTAAAGTTACTCGATTTTGAACGCAACCCAGGGAGGTTGGATATGGAATTTTAATTCTATGACAGATTGCGATGTCAAATATACTACGTCAAAAAAGTAAATAAACAAACATTATTATTTCTTGACAATGTCAAAGACATGTCTTGTGTGTAAAGGTTTTCACTTCTGCCGGCACTCCCGGAGTGCAACTCGTTTTTTTTTTTTTTAAAAACATGAAGTAAACTTTGTTTCAGCTTGTAGTTAAGGTTTAAGTTTACTTCTCTATTTTAATGTTAAATAATCCTAGTATATAAAAATGCTTTGGTTTACTGTGTGCCCCAACACATAGATGGGTTCTACATTAAAAAAACCATCAAACAGGAACACGTAGCGTCACCCATCACCTACCCTTCATCATCATATCAGTTGATATTCAGTCCATTGCTAAATATTAGTGTCCTTTATGGTGCGCCAGATCTTGATTTCCTGTGCCCTTCCATATATATAGCTAATATAACTTACTACTTCCATTTTAGTTCGCTGATTCTGCGAGTTATGTCGATAACTTTAGTTCCCTTCCAGAAGTCCTCATTTTTGGATTCGAGTCAGTTACTTCGAGCATGTGCACTAGCCCCGCTCTGGTCAAAGACCTTCGTCCTAAGACTTTGCTGCAGGTGACAAAAAGACTTAAAAAAGTTTGTCAAATACCTTGACTAACTGGATTCTCCACCGTCTTCGTTCTTAAAGTTTCTTTCGGCCGATTCGGGGATATGAAGTCCCTCTCAGGCTTAGGAGTGATACCGGTTGATTTTGATAGTACTAAAAAAGGGTTTAGTCTCCCTTTTTGAAAAATAATACCACCACACTTTCGTTCCAATACTCTAGTGGTACTGCACTTACAGATGACGACATTAAAGAGCATTGCTAACTTTTGAAGCAATTCGAGCTCTACAAACTTTTAGGAGCTCAGTCATCGTAATAAAAGACTGTTTCAGAGTCACCCTAATCTTGCTTCGGTTATCGTCCTCGGTAAAGTGGCGCTTCGCTTTATCACTTTCTAACTTCGTTACATGGGATGCATACCTTGCCGCGTGGAATTGGAACCGTTGTCCTTAGATTAATTCAGCCTTTGCTGCGATATCTGATTACTGGTTTGAGGAAAATTTAATTACCATTCAAGTATCTTCTCTATGCAGAAAACTAGGTGATCCGCGCAATGATAGCAGCTTTATGGGATAAGGAATAGTAATAATTATGTAGGCAAAAAGGAAATGAATAAAAATAAATGTAAGTTTTATCTTTACATTCAATAAAGGTTTTTAAATGGAATAAAACTGTCACAGAATGAAAAGTTATGAAGGTCTTATAAAATTTTGTGAATAGGGCGTTGTATAATTTGATAGTCAGATGTTATTTGATAATGCACATTCAGGTATTCATATTTCATAATGTGTGTGTTGGTTCAATCACTATATATATATATATTAAGTTAATAAGATGAGAGTAGAATTAATGATGTAGAAATGAGAGCATTAAGTATTAAGAAGGCGCGTTACTCTAGGTGACAGGATAAGATGCACAGTGATTAGGGATTGCAACCACGCAAAACGGGATCCCGCTGCGTTTATTAATCTGCTGGATCCCGCAACTTCAAAACGCAAATGGAAAATTTGGCACTTAAATATTCGCGTAAATCGCGAGTAGCACGTGTGCGACGTTTCAGTTGTTCATGAATAGCACTGCGCTACGCCTGCGCACGTCTTTCTGTAAGTGACGAGTGTTTTGTTTTCGTATTCACTGTCCGGCGTTTAATATAGCGATATAATAAATAGAAATCATTTGATTCTTCAGAGGATATGATTCGCGGCGCGTCGCAGCGGGGTTCATACAAATGAATTTCTTAATTGTTTTTGACATTTACTGATCTGAATCACTGTGAAATTTCTTAGTCGTAATCCCAAGCCGAATACATATGTCTGTGGTTTTACAAAAATTTTTTTATTTATTAGAAATCTTTTTTAAACAATTTGTATAAAAAACTAGAATCCCATATAACTTTTGAACTATAAAATTTAACAGAAAACAGACACACTGTAGACCTAGATATTTATTACTAAAACATGTCTTCAGAATTTCGTGGAGTTTTATCATAAGTTATTATATGAATAAGACTGAATTAAAAACATAAACTGTTGTTAGGAGTTAGAGTAAAATTAAACAAAACTAATAAACTATGCCAAACATTTAAGGATGAATCCAAGAAAACAGATTACTAATTACTTTTACTTAATTGATAGAAAAAAAATAATTTCTGTTGCTTAATGTAAAAAATGATTAATAAAAGTTGATTTTTACACAAAAATCTGTAGCTTCAATTTGATTTTTAACATAATTTTAAAGATGCGGGATCCCGCAAGATTGAATGAGTTGAAGGATCGCAATCTCTAACAGTGATAAAAGAGTACTGCGGGGTGAAAAAAGATGTAGATAGTGACAAGTATTTATGTTGCCTAAACATACCAAAACATAAGGCTTGTAAAAATGATGAATAAAAAAAGATGTACGAAACAAAATTAAATAAAATTTAAAGGAAGGGTCGATAATGAACTCCTCGATCATACCTCAATATAGTGAAGTGTTTTTAAAACACTGGCGGAATTAATTTAAGAAGATCTCTCTATCTTTAAGACTGAAGTACGTAGAAGCCTGATATTTTCACAGAATTTTGTGTTATAATTCTATCAAATAATAAAAAGTTTAAAGAGTAAAATTTAAGAGGGTACCCCATACAAGGAATAGCTTTTGCTCAATCGTGAAAACAGTTATTTATACATAAAACCTTCAAACTTGCAGTGATTATAGTGTGAACTTTACAATCTTAAATTACCGTATCAGCGCTGATACATCTAGCAAAAATAGTTTAGATTATTAAGAGAAACAGCACATTTGGATACGATATTGGCACTCATTGGATGAGTGGTCACCCTAGCGGCACACTTTTTATTTTTGCTTGTGTTCGTAAATTACGTAAATGTCGGTACGGAACCCACGATGCGCGAGTCCAACTCGCACTAGACCAATTTTGTTATACTACTTACTAAGGTGGCCCCACACATAACTATTTTCGACTATAAGGTGTGACTTAAATAATGTGTTAATACGAGATACCCCGCACACCGACAGTTCCGAAACTTGAACTAAAAGCATATTCGTACCTCTACCTAATAAATAATAGTCAGCAATTATGCCTTTTTTCATTATTGCTATTCCGAAATGTTGCCACACAATAATAACTCATATTCTATGGGGAATATTTAAGCATTATGACTGAGTATATAACGCTTGAAAAGCAGGGTTTTCATGATATATGTATAAATTGACAAGATGATTGATATATATTTTAAATGTAAAAAATCATACCTATACGCCAAATGAAGTCGACACTTGACTGATAAAATACGAATAGCACACTTATAGGTATTATTTGTAATAATTACAAAAACTGAATATCCCTACTACTTAATATTATAAAGGCGAAAGTAACTGTCTGTATGTCTGTATGTTACCACTTTACGCTTAAGCCACTATACGGAATTAAGATGAAATTCGGCATAAAGATAGTCCGTCTCAGGATAGGACACAGGCTACTTAAAATCGTTAAATGTAAGTGAGTTTTTTTTCTACGTATAATTTATTCTCGTGTGATTGGCACCTAACTTCTCCTTAACGACTGAAACGATTTGGGTGAAATTTTGTCTGATTATTTCAATGGGATCCTGGATGGTTTGAAAACACTATTGGACCCGTTAGGTGGCGCTGCAGTCAGTGTGTCACTGATCATCTCTTAAACGGCAGAGAAGGCGTTAATAATATTTTACTGTGTACGTTCGAGTTCAAGGATTGAATTCACATGGACTTGGTAGAAGGAGCTACAGTCTTAGTCACTGATCTTCTCCTAAACGTCAGGGACGATTTTAATGATATTTTTGTATACGTTCGAAGTAGGTCCATGCAAAGTTTGATAACACAATTGGACCCCGTAGGTAGCGCTGTAGTCGGTGTGTTACTAATCTTCTCCTAAACGGCAAAGATTGAATGTACGACAAAAATTTCAATATTCGCTGCATTGAATGCGACTCCATTATAATCATATCCGACAACTTTAATAATTGTGAAATTTGTGGCTTGGAAACGACACATTACATAAAACGTAAAAAACGCATCGAAAGCGTAAAATCAAAAGGATGTAAAGAAAGGCTTCCATCCAATACTTCTACGATGGGAGATTTGGAAGAAAATTAAGAATTAAAAAATTTAGACATAGAGGTAAACAGTGAGATATTAAAAATTTATGACTCAACCGTAGATTCGTTTAAAGTAATTATGGAATCGCAAAATCATAAAAATATAAATTTTATATATATTTAATGTGGCGCTGCTTTTGCGGGCAGGACTACGTCTGCCGGGTCCGCTATATTATAAATGCGATACTAACTCTGTCTGTCTGTAACCTCTTCACGCTTACACCGCTGTACCGATTAGGATGAAATTTGGCATGGAGATAGTTTGCGCCCCAGGGAAATAAATAGGCTACTTAAAAACGTCAAGTGAGAGTGGTTTTTTTATAATTAAGGAGTAGTTTAAGAAATCTTGCACCTATAACCGAATTTAGGGCGGGTGGAACTGCGGGAAAATTTGGCATGGAGATAGCTTGAGTGCCGGGACAGGGCATAGGCTGCTTGAAAACTTCAAGTGTGTGTCGGTTTTTTCTCTATAATTGAGGAGTTGCCATTGAAAGCCCCCACCGATAACCGGGTGAAACCGTTGGCAAGAGTTAGTAAATAAATAATTAAAAGTATGTTTAGGATCTAAGACAAAGTTTGAGAGTCGAAACTTCAAAAATATCTATCATTAATATATTATTTTCCTGAAAACTTTAAAAAGTTTGAATTGTATTAATTTTCTTTCTGTAAGTTAAGTGTAAACTAAGTGTTCATTTTCCAGGTCTCTGCCAATCCCTTCAGCCAAGTTGCTGCTAAAGGTAAGTCCAAAAATATTTAGTTATAACGAAGTTCAATTAGCTTTACGCAATCTCACACATTTATATGTGTGAAAAATGCAGGAACTCGATTACACATTGTGACGTACATTGTGCACGTAGTAAGTAGTAGCTAAGTGTAATTGCAAGAGCTACCCCTACTGCAAGAGCACATGCCATGCTTCATTTCAATCAATAAAATAAATAATTCGATCACAGTTTGAACGGTCTAATTTATATATATGAGTATTATCCTGCGACTTAGTCCGTATGGATCTTTTACCTTAAGTTACCTACAAAAATATCGTTATTCTCATACAAACTTTCATCCCCTGTTTTGCCGTCTGCGGGATGATTTTTCAAAAACGGTAAAACTCGTCAAACTTAATTTTCATCCTGACGGCTAAATTCTTTTATGTAGTTAGCTTCATAATTGACGGATTTTCATACAAACTTCCAATCCTTATTTGACGTCTTTAGGGAAAGAATTCTGCAAAATCCTTTCTTAGTGGAGCGCCACTGTGCTACGTCAAGTAAGAAATCCACATTTCAAATAGCAAGTTTCTAAGCCCAGGGGTTCGGACTGTGCGTTGAAATATCATTGAATCAGTCAGTCAGTTTCTTTTTAACAGACTTCATGGAAGGAGGTTTTATGTTAATCCTATTAATAAATCATTAATGTTAAAATTAAAGAGAGTATAACGTCAAAGCAAATAATTTCATACTGCAACCCAGTGGTTGTAGCGAAATTGAGTGGAAAAGAAACATACACACACAAGATAGCTGGCAACTCATGAGTTATAGGTACTTATGAAGTTTGCTATAGCAAGCTATAGTTTGCTTAAGCTCGGTTATAGTTATTCCCACGGGAACTTTTGAATTTGGCTACCCAAACTGTCTCCATACCAAATTTCATCTAAATCGTTTCTTGAAATATTCACAGTATATTTAGTTATATATACACTTTAAAAATAAATAATTAAATTATAATAAAACAAATATTTAAGGGGGGCTCCCAAACAACAAACGTGATTTTTTGCCGTTTTTATAGGACTTGGTCGGTTTTTTTTTATAAATGTAATAAAATTTTAAAATAAGTACATATTATATACTTATATAATTTTTTTGCTGCTTATCAGACTTTTCATTTAATTTAAAACTTTTGTTATGGCAGCAATATTTTAGGTGATGACCTGTGGTACCCACGGAGAGGTCGCCGTAGCTAAATAAGTTTACATAGGTCAAGCTTTTATAATTTTGTATTGCCTTCTGCTATTATTTCTAAATAATGTAAAAAAACAACTTGGTAATTCCTCTCTCAGGACCCAACCGTATAGTATCGGGGTGGGAGGCAGAAGATGGACAGGTTCCCTATCAGCTATCACTAAGGAATGTAAATGCGCAGGGAGCAGTCACCGCCTGCGGAGGGACCATCATTCACAATGAGTGGGGTCTAACTGCCGCTCATTGTACAGCCACGTAAGTTTACCTTTCCATAAGAGCACGCAGGAGACAATGAGGCGAAGACAAGCTCAGGGACGTCACTTGAGCTGGATAGCAACAAATCACAATCAAGTTATCCCAACTAAGTCTGAATTAGTTAAAGATTTTACTACCTTTGAGACGTTTTCCTGGTTTTGCTTTCAGGACGTAATGATAGTCGTATATTTAAATACTTACTTATCAAACTTAAAAATAACATGTACCCATTTTTGAACATATTTACTTATAGCTTAGGTATCCTCATTATTATCTTATTCACAAAGCAGTAGGAGATGGACATGCCACAACTTCATGCCACAGGACTGTGCTAGATTATTTTTTGGTGGTCTGTATAAGATAGATTCTTTCCATTCCTTTTTTCAGTCGCGTAACGATGGTTCTCCGAGGCGGTCTGGTAAACCTGACTCGTCCAGGAGTTATTTTCGAGACCACGGAGTACTACAACCACCCGCTGTACAACGAGGACATACCTGCCATCGTGCAGCCCCATGACATTGGACTGCTCAAGTTCCAACGCCACATCGAGTACACTGGTGAGAACTAATCTATTGCCCTGGATGATGGCGGGCAGTAGTGTGGGCAGTGAAAAATATATAGCTATAGTTAAGATGCACAAGAAAGAAGCTCTCTTGAAAGCATTGTGTTTGCGATCTGCCTACTTGCTTGCTCGCCCTTATCGTGTACTTATAGTACCTTTTAGCACTCTTATAAGTACAACTTCAAGGCGGATTTCAAACTGCAACCGCAAGCTGCAGGCGACACTACTGATCTCTATGAATTTATATAAAAATAATTCCGAGCTGGGCGAAACTGTAGCGACTGCACACCGCAGCACCATTTTCATAGACATTCATAGAAATGAGTTGTGTCACCTGCAGCTTGCGGTTGCGCAAACCGTTTGCAGTCTGTTTTGGATTGTACCTTAACTCAGCATCATAGGTAAACGTTACGTAACATTATAGGTAAACGTAACGTAACATTTTAGATAAACGTAACGCAGATACTGGGTTTTGTGAAAATAACAATCTGACATTTAAGTTGGTATTTATACAATTGTAGCAAAATGTTTACCGCCTTAAAATTATCACTAATTTTCTGACACGCATTTTTTAGACCTGGTGCAGCCGATCCGCCTGCAGAGATCCGCGGACAAGGATCGCAACTACGCAGGAGTGAGGCTCTTGGCCAGCGGGTGGGGCCGCACCTGGACCGACGGTGAGCTTCTTCTGTATTTCTTATGGTCGGGCGACTTCATGTGCCTAACGCCGTTTATTATCGCGTCAATTTAAATAGGCCTAGGCTACATCGCACCGCACTAATTTAAACAGGTTTAGCTACAACTTAGTGCACCAATATTAACTGGTTAAGCTACAACTTAGCGCACTAATTTTAGAATTTATGATGATGAAAATTCATGCAATGAGCTATGGCCTGAGCTTACTTTCACTAACAGAACCCTATGGTTTCATTCAAAGACATTATTGCTCCAAGGCCTTGCCTTGCGATGTGTAGCGACGCGTGATCGTCGAAGATGAGGTGAAGCTGGTATCGAGAAGACGTGCTGTACTCTCAGGTGTACTCAAGAAAGTAGCTGCTGTTTTGTAAGTCTTTAGTCCGACCCTATACTGTACTGTAGTAAGTTCCACTACAGTACCTGTCGCAGGCGAGCGAGTCCCTTTGTCCTGCTTGAAAATTGAACTGTGAGAATTGTTAAATACTACACTCATAGGCTATTGAATGCTTAAGTTTACCTTTCTGCAATGTAAGTTTCTCCGCTTTTATTTAAGATATTCTTAAAAATGATATCCAAGGCACTATCACACAGTTATCTTTTTGGAGTTTTCAATATAGATCCTCTTGCAAACGAATAGATTGTGAATTTAACTAGAAATCGTCCCTATGGTGTTCCTCAGGAAGGGTTTAATGTTATTATAGTAATAAAAGATCAGTAACACGCAAGCAATACTCCTCGACAGAAACACGACAATCGCTCAACATCAGGCGGGCCGTATGTTTGTTTGCTATCTTAATGTTAGTAAAAAAAAAAAATTAAGTGTATTTAAAATTGATTTTCTTTGCTTTAATGTTTGATATTCTTTTGTTATTAAACGTTCAGTAGTTTGTGTATAAATAGGCTTGGGACAGTCAGCTATGTACTTCCTTTTTATTTGATGTATTGTCGATAATATTTAGAACCTATTTACAGGTTCTTCTCCTGAAAATTTGAACTGGGTATATCTGAGGGGTGAATCTAACTGGGTGTGCTGGCTATCATTCGGAGGCAGCTCCATCATCGTGGACTCGACGATCTGCGCCAGTGGTTATAATGTCACCAGCCAGTCTACTTGCCAGGTACGGCAAAAGTATATTTTATCCGCTAGCGTGGAAAGTTATTCGAAATTCGGATATGTAAACATTAAGTTTAATAGTGATATTAACCGTGAATCTTTAAAACAAGAATATTTGTTTCTAGCGACATATTGGACTTTATTTGGAGTCAGCAATTTTTTCTGCAAAGGATGAGTCAAGTTTTATTTAACCTTCCTTGGTGCTTAAAAAAACAATTAAATTATTGTGCATAATTGTAACGCGCGATGTACCTACCTATGATTCGAAATAACATATGCGATTTTTTTACAACTTCATTTTAAACCATATAAAAATAAAGATTATTTTTCTTTAAAGCTTTAAAAAGCTTTTCCTCGCACTGTCCCTTCATTAATTTACCTACTACCATTAACACCGTCACTGTGTCACAGTGAAACACCGTCACTGTGTCACAGTGTAACACCGTCACTGTGTAACACCGTCACTGTGTCACAGTGTAACACCGTCACTGTGTCACAGTGTAACACCGTCACTGTGTCACAGTGTAACACCGTCACTGTGTAACACCGTCACTGTGTCACAGTGTAATGTCGCTTAGGACAATTAGCAGTCGCATGAACACTTTTTTCATAGTTTTTTTAGGAATATGTCACAAAACATAGACTTTGTGTAGATGTAGTTGAAATAAACACATTTTTTACTGTTTGTAATTGGAAAAGTTTATCAATGTCTATAAATATTTTTTGACGCACGTTATACTTCATGTTATGAATAAATTAAACACTGATTAATTATATGTATTTGAATTTTTTTCTTCCATCTAGCCTTTTTTCAATTTGCTAGCTGTAGAGACAAAAAGTTTGTGTGTTCCTCACGGCTACATAAATATTTTTTCTCTACATCCATTTTACCATAGAATAGAATAGATTAATCTTTATTTGCACGGAATATGGTTAATACAAAAATAGGTGTTAACAATTAATTATCCAGTACATACACATTCCGCCACAATTTGGCATGCAAATATATAATATCTTTAAAACATTAACTTAATTAGAAATTATCTAGCTTAGTAAGAATTACATAGTAGGTATTAGGTAGTACGTACATGAGAACAACAATTTTATAATATGAGTTGACACATGTAGAAATTTTCATTTGTTTTTAAAATATTCATTAAATTCCTTAAGCGTATAGAAACATTCTTCTTGTATTATTTTCTTTAGACATATCTTAAATTTATTTAGTGGCAGCTGTCTGATTTGTTTTGGAAAGGTGTTAAACACTTGTGTACACATCATTTTAGAATTTTTAAGTATAGAGATGTGTTACAGCTACCTGGAAACCTAACTCTTGTTGGATCTCGAGAAAAAAGAGCCGTTTCTTTGTCCTTGTGATTATTATTAAACAAATGGGGGTACTTTTTAACAAATATTCCAATTTCAAAAACATAGAGACCTGTTAAGGTCATAATTTTCAATTTTTTAAATAAAGGTCTACATGAGTAAAATGGATTGGCTCCGCATATAGCTCTAATGCATTTTTTGTACTACAAAGACTCGATTTATATCGGTAGAATTTCTACCGGTGGTAGGCAGTAAGAGCAGCTGCCTCACCAGCTGTGTTACGTAGACTTCTTAATAGACAAATCTGTTTAGTTTTTTTACAGCGATATTAACATGTTGTTTCCAATTACAATATTGGTCAAGTGTTATACCCAGAAACGTTATTTCAGTAACTTTTTCAATGTTTTGATCAAAAATTACATTTAAATAAGGCGGCCTTTTATAAAATTGCATATATTTAGTTTTGTTAAGGTTGGCACATCAATTATTGGAGTTTATGGTGATGTTTATATTTGATTCATATGAATTTTTGTTCTTGTTATCTGGTATATCATCTGCAAATAAAGTGCAGGGATATTTCGTTACAGAAGGGAGATCATTGACATAGATTAAAAACAGCAAAGGGCCCAATATACTACCCTGGGGTACTCCAAATTTATTAATTCTTTGCGAAGATTTGTAAGAGGTTAATTCACGGTTTTCATTAATACGAGTTATTTCTACATATTGTTTTCTATTAGTCAAGTAACTTTTAAGCCACATAAGTGCAATTCCTCGAATACCATACTGTTCGCATTTTTTTAATAATAGGTCATGTTTCACAAAATCAAATGCCTTAGTCATATTCAAAAAAAATGGCAGTAACTGGTATTTTGCAGTCGATTTTTTCAGTAATGTCTTCTATTATTTTATAACTAGCAAGTGTTGTTGATTTATTTTTTTGAAATCCGTTTTGTTCTGGTATTATTACATTATTTTTTGACAGAAATTTGGCAATTCGTTCATGTATTGCTTTTTCAAATATTTTTGATAGTACAGCAATTAAAGTAATGGGCCGATAGTTATTCATATCCTCTTTACTACCTTTTTTATATAGGGGTTTAACAATTGATATTTTTTATAAAGGGGTTTAACAATTGATAATTTTAATTTTTCTGGGAAGATTCCCTGAACAAAAGAAAGGTTAATTAGATATACCAGAACAGGAGCTATTTGAGTTGCACAAAATTTTAGTGCGTGTGTAGCTATACCGTCAAAGCCCACTGATTTGGTATTATTGAGTGAATTTATAATTTTTATTACTTCACCTTCATCACATAGATTTAGAAATATACTAGAACATATGTTCCTACATACACATACCTAACTTTACTATAAATATATAATAAAATAGTTAGAACAATAACAGATTGAAACAGATTTGGAATAGAAAGACTATTGCATTGTCATGCAATTAAATGCTCTTTTTTTTAGTAGTGTCGTCTATTGATCACAGATGCTATATTGTTGCAGGGTGACAGCGGCGGTCCTCTGGTGGTTGTGGACGATGACGGGATCCTCACACAGGTCGGAGTGGCTTCCTTCGTGTCCGGTACTGGTTGCCACACGGACGTCCCTGCTGGTAAGAATGCTGTGCTTGCTAATGTAAGCGCACTTAGTTTGTTGACAACGGAAATCACACACTTTTTTAACAGAATGAAAAAAAAAACTTTTCTCATCTGTACTAATATTATAAACAGGAAAGATTTGATTGTTTGCTTGTTTGTTTGTATTGAATAGGCTCCGAAACTACTGGACCGATTTGAAAAATTCTTTTACCATTAGAAGCCGACATTATCCCTGATGAACATAGGCTACTTTTTACCGCGGGAAAATGCTTCATTCCTGCGGGAAAGCGGGTAGTAGGACAACGGGTAGTAAGAAATATCCTTCCGTACTTATCTTTTTTACATAACTTCTAATCGGCTGAACCGGTTGGGTTTTTCGATGAATTCCTGGATGATTTAAAAATACAGTTGGACCCGGTAGGTCGCGCTGCTGTCGGTATTTCAACTACCTACTAAACAGCTTGACCGATTGGGTTGAAATTTTGTATGTGTATTTCCATAGTTTCACAGACACGAATGTTTTAATTTCCATTGAAGAAGAAAGATATGATTGTTTGTTTTTTTTCTATAATTGAGGAGTTGCTGAAAGGACGTCCCTACGCCGATAACGAAATTTAGGGCGGATGAAGCCACTGGCAGAAGCTAGTGTATTATAAATGAACCACAATTTAAAAATAATATCAAAATATAATTTTAATTAATATATATCACTTCTTAAAGAATTTCATATTGTAATCCCTATAGAAAACTTTAACAGGAAGCTCATTCCACAAGTTTGCTGGAGGAACCACCTCTGACACTGCATAGTCCACCATTTTAATTCCAAGGAGTAAGAATGTGGTTATTATTTTTTTCACAGCCAAAGTCTGATATTGCTTCTTCTGATTCTAAACACATACTACAATACTACATGTATAGAAATAATTTCTGGCCGTCCTAGTTACTTTGCAATTATGATTACTTGGTCTTTACGATGATTGCTTATTGAATAGTCTTGAAATAACTACCAGATCATCACAACAGTTCGTATATTCTATCTCTCACCTTCAAATTGTAGGACAGGTACTTGTAGACGTATTATTTATTTTTTAATTTAAATTTTTTACTTTACACATTTTTCCAGGTTTCATTCGTCCCGGTCACTACTTGGACTGGTTCCAAGAGATCACTGGCATCAACTTCGACTGGGAACCAAAAGACCCTGAATCCTCGGAATCATCTGAATCATCTGAATCCTCATCTTCATCTGATTCTTCCTCGTCTTCTGAATCCTCTTCCTCATCTGAATCCTCCTCTTCTTCCTCTTCCTCTTCTTCTTCCTCTTCCTCTTCTTCTTCCTCATCCTCTTCCTCTTCTTCTTCATCCTCTTCGTCTGAGTCATCTGAGTCTTCAGAAGAAGGCAGCGGCTTTAGCGGCCTAAACCCTATGATTGAGGCTAGCGAAGAAAAAGGTTACTGGCTTTGGCATTAAAAAAACTATTTATTTATTGAAATAACATTTTTAACAATAAAGCATTTTTTCCATAAATTGAGCTGTTTATGATTCTTTTTATCTTCTCAAGCATGGTTTAGAAAAGTTCAAAGAAGCTGAAACTGCTGGGACCCCTGTCACAGTATAGGTATTAGTACTTTACCTGAGTTAAACACTTTTTTAACAGAAATGAAAAAAAAAACTTTTCACATCTGTACTAATATTATAAAGAGGAAAGATTTGATTGTTTATGGTCTAAGGTCACCTGCCAAAGTTGTTTACCTTTTTTCATTCTTATATTTTTATTTTATTTTAAATATTTTACATCTCAATCTAATCTTTTTTAATTTATAAATCGTTAATATCTCTAATGATATTTCCGTTACGTTAGTACGTTTTCGTAAAAAATTAAAGAAAATAAATCCTAAAAAAAAGGCAATTACAAAAGTGACAAACAAACTGTTTTCAAAATTGCAAAACATTGTAATCACTGCGAATAAGTGAATAATGTGCAAAGTTTTTGGACATCCCCTACTTACAGAGTGATAATACAGGGTATATAAGACCGGTGATCGTTGTTAATTACATTTTAGTATTAATATTTAATGCATTACTTAATTTTATTGATCAATGTGTTGTTTATTGAATTGAATTTGTAGATTTATTACTGTTTTATAATTTTATAGATACCTATTGTATTATCTGGTTATTTATTTGTTGTTAATATGAGTGTAACGCATACACAATTAACTTGTCCACACTGTCCAGGGTATTCACGTGGTTTCTCCTTACATGGTTTGAATGTGCATATTGGGCGCATGCACAAGCGAATGCTTTGTTCAGTTGCAGCCGCACATGTTTCTCCGATCGACACAAGTACTTCAACGGTACAGGGGCCGCCAACATCGTCACCTGCTCAGAATTCTCTAGACAGGCTTGCTTATTTCAAAGGAAGTATACCAGTTCTCCACCACATTCATAAGAGTGCTCGGAACCAGGCGGCCGGCAAGCTGTGTGACGTTATAGACTCATGTGTCGCTAACAATGGCTTGGATGAGTGGGGGGCTCTTCTTTCTTTCGCATATACAGCTCTGAAAATGCCTTCGAAAGAGTCACCTGGGAATTTGACGTCAAAAGTTAAAACCAATGTTTTGTCGTCGGGTCTTTTTAGTGAAATTGACATAACTATGCCGTCGTCTGTGTCTAGCAGTTTTCGCTCTATTCGGAAAAATATTGAATCAAAGGTCTTTGAGGGGGATTTGAGAGGTGCCGTTCGCCTGTTAATGTCGGACGACTCCTTTGCACGGCGGGATCCAGACACACTGGCTGCGCTAGAATCAAAGCATCCAGGCCCTTCACGTCCTCTTATTTTTCCTCCTGATCCGGGCTCAACGTTTTCTACGGTAACAGTTACGATAAAGGACGTAATTTTAGCGTTAGGATCTTTTAACGCAGGTTCAGCGGCAGGCCTGGATGGGATCCGGCCGGCACATCTTAAAGATTTGACCTCCATGTCGGCGGGTGAAAACGGGAGGCGCCTTCTAGGGTGTTTAACCAAGCTAGCAAACTTTCTGCTCAGTGGTCAGTTAAATCCTCTTGTGTGTCCTTATCTTTACGGGGCCTCCCTTTTTGCTTTGAACAAAAAAGATGGTGGTTTAAGACCAAAAGCGGTGGGCAGCGTTTTTAGCTTGCCGCTCTGTCAAAGAAGAAATAGCCAGTTACTTGCAGCCAACCAACTGGGATTTGGCACACGTCTGGGTTGTTAGGCTGCTATCCACGCCACGCGAACGTTTCTCATGGCTCCGCAGAATGAAGGCAATATTTTGCTGAAACTTGATATTCGCAACGCGTTCAACTCTTTGGAAAGAGATGTGCTGTTGAATGAGGTCAAGGATAAAATACCGTCTCTCTTCCCTTTCCTTCATCAAGCCCAGCAGGGAGACCCACTCGGTCCGCTTGTGTTTAGCCTGGCTATTCACAAAGCAATCTGTGATCTCAAATCTGCTCTTAACGTCTGGTACCTAGACGATGGCACAATCGGGGGTAAACCAGAAGACGTGTTTCAGGATCTGGAGGCCTTAGTTCCCCGCCTTTAAGACCTGGGTCTAGAGGTTCATCCCTCGAAGTGCGAGTTCTCCGCCTGTGGTAGTGCGAGGCTCGAATACACATTTCTCTTTTTCATTCGCTTTTACCTGGCCTTAAGGAAATTTCTACTCCTGACTTAAACTTATTAGGTTCCCCAATATTTATTTCTGGAGTCCCTAAGGCCATAAATGCAAGAAAACATTTTCTCCTTTCCGCTCACGAACGTCTTAAGGCTCTTTCCGCACATGGCGATCATCTTGTTGCGCATGAGCTTCACTCTTCCGAAGGTCACCTATTTATTGCGGACTACCCCAACTTGGCTCTGCCCTGAGGAAATTTCATCTTTTGATGAAAGTTTAAAATTGGTTGTTGATTCATTTCTAAATGTCTCCCTAGATGGTCCCCAGTGGATTCAGGCAGCTCTGCCAGTCCGATGTAGTGGTCTCGGGATACGGTGCGCTAAGGAGGTGGGTCTGCCGGCTTTCCTGGCGTCTGCGCACGGGGTTGCCAACCTAGTCACTGTTTTACTTCCTTCTAATGGTGACGGGGGAAGTATACCTTTTACGTCTGATGCTGTGTCAGCTTGGTTAGCCCTTAACTCGGGTGCTACAGTCCCAGAATTGTCGCATATTCAGCGGGCGTGGGATGATATGGGGGTAAAGAGGCTTCAATAGCAATTGCTAGAGGGTGCGTTGGGAGTCGATAAGGCCAGACTACGAGCTGTGACGCAACCTGAGTCCGGGGCTTCGTTACAAGCGGTTCCTTCGCCTCACCTGGGCACTCTTCTCGATGATGACTCTTTGCGTATTGCGGTGGCTCTCCGTCTGGGCTGTAAGGTGTGTGAACCTCATATATGCACCTGCGGTTCCATGGTGGAGGCCAATGCTTATCACGCCCTGAGTTGTCGGCGTTGCACTGGGAGATTTCCGCGTCACCATGCCCTGAATGACATAGTTCGAAGAGCCCTTATATCGGCTAATGTCCCCTGCTTGCTTGAGCCCCCAGGTCTCAGCAGGTCTGATGGAAGAAGACCAGACGGGCTGTCTCTGGTGCCATGGAGAAATGGGAAGTGCCTGATCTGGGACGCAACTTGCGTCAGCACTATTGCCGCCAGTCACCTGAGTCGCACCATGCTCTTTGCATCTGCCGCTGCCGAAGACGCCTGCTCAAAAAAAAGGCTTAAATAAGCTTGCTTGGAGTCGCTTTATCATTTTGTACCTGTATCAGTGGAGACCTTGGGCAGTTGGAGTGTGGATACGAAGTGTTTAGTGGGAGAAATAGGCCGCAAACTAAATAAAGTGACAGGAGACTCACGCTCTGGGTCGTTCTTGGTGCAAAGGATTGCCATCGCTATACAGCGAGGTAATGTTGCAAGCATTATGGGCACCTTTGCGCCAGGAATGATCAGGGGTGTGTTATTTAATGACTAATTTTATTTTATTTTTTTGTATTAAATTAAGTGTTATTGATAATAGGTATTTAGACATAGATATGAAATATTTAAAAAGTTTTGAAAATTTAATCAGTTAAAACACTTTATATATATAATTTTCAAGACAAATTCCATGACTACATATCTAGGTATTCAGCGTCCTAGTATTCTGTTAAATTGTGTGGGTTAAAGGACATATATAGGTATATATTCTGTTTAAGATAGAGAGTTTGATCAGTAAATGTCAAAAAAAAACCCCTTGGAATGAAGCACGGTAAGCCTACTTACCTTCCTTTTAACAGCTCATTCTGTATGAAGGTATTTATGTGGTACTGTATGTGTATGGGTTTATATGTATGTTTAGTAAGGATACTGTAATAATTTATATATTTTTGAATACCTACCTATTTGTACATAGAAAAAGTTAAAAATGTAGGTACTTAATTAATAAAAAGATCAAAAGTATGTATCTAATAAAATATTGTACTAACATCACATTTGAACACGATTTACAAAAATGAACTATTGGACTCACCATGTATGTCTGTTATCTCTGTTTTTTGTGACGACTAATAAAATTATGCCTAGAATAGGGTTTCTGTAAAGATTTTGACAACTGGAAACAGGAAAATTTACAAGACTTGTAACTAAAATTTTTATTTCTCAGAAGTTTTGCCCTGAGCCGCAATGTAGATTTAGCGCAACTGTTAGAAAAAACTTAAAACTTTCTCAGTTATATATAAAGTTATATCGTTTGGTGACCGAGTACAACTATGGCAGTACCGCCGTTTGTTAATAAGAAGATTCATTGCAGGAGAGCAAAATAAAATTTAGACAATAGTACTAATGTCATGTAGGTATCTAAATAAAATTATAATTCATCATAATACCCATAGATTGCACTCCATAGACAATCACGTTGAATTATCGGTCAATAATATGCGATTTGTACAGAATAATAAAGACAAAGTCATAATGGTGTGTTCTGTTGTTGTCTAGCCACTACTGGCCACAATAGTATTTTGATTAAATTATTCAAGAACTTAATTTGGATTACTTATAGATTATATTGTAGTTGTTGTAATTTGCTGCTTGCCAGTATCCTCACAAATATTAAACCGATTTGGCAAAATTCCGAAACCCAGTGCTCTAGACTTTTCGCTCGCCGGGTACGCGAGCTTCGGTCGTCTTTCGAGTTATAAATAAATATTGTAGCGCTCAGTTGAGGACCTAATATCAAATTACCTTAATATTTTATAATATGGCTTTATTTATCCTTGCGAAAGTTCGTTCTCCAAACGATTTTTATCAGGAATAAAATAACACTTATGTTAAAATCTACACTGAGAAAAATGTACCCTTTGTTTTATAAGTTCTCAACAAATCATCAGGAATACCTCACAAAAAACGACTCAGCGTCCAAACATATATTTTAACAGGAAACTGATATAAAGTCATGTAAATTAAATGATTATACTTAAGTAGGTACTGTACCTACGGATACGGCTAAAGTATTGTATGTATTTGTGTCATGCATGAACTGAAAAATTATCAGGAAATAGTGTTTTTATGATAGAGGCAGACGTAAAAAATTACAAGAAGTCGTGTTGTTAATGTCATGTCCATGTACTGTTCTTTTATCAGGAAACGATAGTGATAATTACCATTACCACTGTTATTACCATTACTATTACCACTGTCATTAATATAACTATTGACATTACCATTACCATTGACATAACGATCACCATCGTCATTGCCATTTTACCATTACCATTGTTATTACGATCACTATCGTCATCGTCATTACCATAACCATTGCCATTAAGATAACATACATATGAGATATTTGTATGGTAATGGTGTAGTACTCTTACAATGATTTGTATGGAGCACCATTAGTTTTATAGATTAAAAACTTCCATTTCGTTTTGATGATTCATGTGGGAATCAATCGCAGGACCTCTGGTGTTATACATACCATATTTAACCGCTGAGCCAGCCATTTGAATAGTAAGTTGCCGAAAATTAAGGTATACCTTAATTAAAATATAAATTAAAAATATGAACACGTCATTACAACTGATCCTGACAATTCTTAAGGAGGATATATAAAATAAAGGGGTGTCTAACATATAATTCTTAAGAACTCATATTTTTTAAGGAACGTCATGTTACTTTGTAACTACATTATCTAGTTAAATTAATACGATATTCATGTTTTTTTCATGGTTTGTCACCAAATTTCATCCGTAGAAGACCGTTTTTATTGTTTCTAGCCTTCATTGAAATTATGTGGGATACCGACTAGAAATATCAGTACGTAATAGTGAATTGTCAAGACATAATCATAAAAGTTTACCGATAATGTAACGTGACAAGGTATAATTATTAAACCTTCAAAGGCATCAAAACTCTTTATGACAAACTAAATAATATACAGAAATAGGGCCAGCGTTATGATAAACTATTACTATTACTGAAAAATCCGATGTGAGACGTATCATTTATTACGATAACGATGCAAATGAACACCGTAATGAAATTTTTGCATTAATCGAAATTGCCATTTTTCTCCGTGTACCTACCTGATTAGAAAATTTCATCCTATCATCAGAACTGCCGTTTTTGAGAAACTGATTACATATACTTTGGTATACTATTTTATTTAGTTATACAAGAATTGATAGTTTAAAGTATAAAATATCGTAGAGTTTGTCATGTTATCTAGTTGCGTCCTTCTTAGTCATGCTTGCATTTTATTAATATAGGTACATATAAGTAGAAATACGTATAAACATGACGTGAACGGAACGTAAATAATCGTTATTTACTAGCAAATGTTTATCGCATACCGTGTCAACTTGGCGAAGAAGAAATAATTCATAAATGAAAATAGACGAATGTATCATAGGGAGCCGTATTGCAGTGGCAGCGTGCAGCGCATGCGTCGGGGGGTTGTCAGTATCGAGAAAAACATTACCCTTCGATATATTTACCCCACATTTTTGTTAGACACAAAATTAACAAATAATATGTATTATAAATTTAATGCTTTTATTTATGGTTTTCCTCTCATTCAGCCATGTAAATTAGTCCTTAGGTATACGATAGTACTATTACTATTTTGTGTCGTGTCCTTATGCTAGTCAAAAAATTAAATTGTACGTGGTTATAGTTCATATTTTGTGAGCTTTGTATCTGTAATTTTATGACATAAATATGACTTAGACTATAAGCCGTTCTTCAATTTATGAATTTAAGAAGAAACGTTGTATATTAGAGCAAAATAAAATATTAGAACGAACGTTACCTACTTAATAATTTTCCTGCCGATGACGGTCATATTATTTGAAATGAGAAACTTGCTTTATTTACTGTGACCAGCACATATGCTAGTGTCTTAAGTTGGCATTCCAGCTCCAGACTTGTAAAATAACCAAAAGCAGTGTGATGCTTCCCTACTAATCGGAAAGTTTAGGTACACAATTTATTGTCCCGTTACACAAAGTCTTTGTATTCTTTTACATAAATTTTAATAGACGTTAGCTCTAATTTCAGAAGAATAAAAAGTAAAATAATTTGTGGAAAGAGGAGACTGCAAAATATAGCAACACTGTAAACAATTTTGGCGCGCGCGCGAAACGTTCTATCCCTTTACTAACATGGCGATCGCTCCGAGAGCGCGCCTAGGATAATTCATTCGGAAATCATAGAAAAAATTGTAGTGTATAAAATTTTTTTTGGTGCACTTAAAATGTTATAGTGATAGTAGGAAAGTTGTTTGTCGATTTTTTGCGTGTAAGTGAGCTATTATTGTGTTGCATGAGTGATCACGATGGGGTGGTGGGCAGCGTGCGGGACGATGGACGCGACTCACCGGCCAGCACCGACCAGCTAACGTGAGTGATTGTTGCAACAAATTATGTAGAAAATATTATTAGTTTTTTCGCTGTATAACCACAGACTTATTAGATTAGGTATATTATATCAGTACTCATTATCAAACCCCGCGGTACAAGGGACTCGATACCGGTAGATGCCGGTATCAGGCCATCTTAAAATGAATCCTAAATGCTTCTAGTTAAATATTTTGTATGTTTTAGGTGCGCTCGTTTATTGCTTTTTAGTTCCTTATGTTTTTTCAGGCGGATTTTTTATTTATTTAATTATTTATTTCTATTTAAAGCTTTTTAGTTTTATCTTTTTTTTACTTGTTTTCAGCTTGCGCTTGACTATTTTATGAATCCTGTAACACTCAAGAGTTGAATACCTTTTATTTGAGACCTCATTCATCCTAATCGGTTCAACCTTTTAGACTACAGGAGGTCAATGAAACGGACAAACATACATATGCGCGAAAAACATTAACCTCCTCTGAGTCAGTCGGGTAAAAAGGAGCTACTGCTCTTTTCCTTATATACCCGATTGGCATTCTTACCGCGAAGTTCTACAAGGCGTAGAAAACGACTCATCCAAAATATCCTTACAAACGTGAATGTTCTTTAAAGGCAAAGATTCGTCTGCCTGCAGTAAAACGATTTGATTTTGACATTTTTGTAAAGTGGTTAGGTTATAAATAATCATTTTATTAAACCGCAGTCAGCAAGTTTTTTTAATTTTTTAAATGACTTCTTACTTGTTTGATAGTTTTATTAGATGTGATGTATAAACTGAATGCTCAACGAAAACACTCAAACTTTACATCAAAAACTCTACCAGTCTAATATACCCTATATAGAGATAATATACCCTACATCACATCTAATAAACATATAAAACAAGTAAGAAGTAATTTAAAAAATTAAAAAAACTTGCTGACTGCGGGTTAAAAAAATGTTTATTTATTTTAATATAGCCTTTTGACACTCTAGTGGTTAAGACAAATCTTACCACCTTATAATTTATTAAAATCGGCTTAGCCGTTTAATAGTTACGAGGGAACGTAGACTCCCACATACGTACAGGTCTCTCTCCTTTTGGGCTTTGCCGCAGTCTGGTAAAAATAGCATTTCCTAACTTTGAAGTTTCAAAAGTGTTTAAAAAAAATTTACTTTAAATACGTATGATTTTAACACCATTACCTACTGTGGTATTACTTTTCTCTTGCGTGAACTTATTAGTCAGTAAGAAAGAAAAATCGTCCGAATCCGATTTTGTAGTTATAACAAATTTTGTCTGCCTGTCTGTCAAGACCCTGTTACTCAAGAATGCGTATCATATCTATCAAATACTTAATATAGTCAGTTACAGTTGTAAAAAAATTAAGCTTCTTAGTCAATGTAAAAAAAATATTTTTGTCGAACAAAACACAAATAAATCAAAAACTATGGGGTACTGTTGACTATTGACTTAAATTCATAAAATTTCGCAAAAAGCAAGATGTTACATCACAAATATAGAAAAAAAAACCAAAAACTGATAAGTAAGGCATAAACCTGTGATACTTGATCTCCTGATGGAAGAGTTATCTACTTACATATAATAAGTTTGTACGGAACCCTCGGTGCGCGAGGTAGACACGCACACGGTTTTTTTTGTCATTTTGGGTGAACGAAATTTAAAATTTCAGTCTGTCATAATATTAACCTCTCGTTTGTCTTTATTTGACATTTTCTCCTTCGACATCTGTTATTCTTTTGAAAACTAGATTCCTACGTTTAAAACATAGTAGTGAACTCGCCTATCACCACTTTTGGTTTTTCCAATTCCTAATCTTGATCAACAAACTATACGTAAAAAACATGGTAAAACCATTTTTAATCATTGTTTTCTTCTTCTGACGATGTGTTCAAGATTGGTTGACCGAATGAAATCACGTCGGCCATGCCTCGTGGCGTTAATTTTTAACACCGCCCCATCAAAATGCCCATCAAAAATATGGGTGCCCTAACAACGGCAAGGCATCATTTTCATATTTTTGCGACTAATAAATTCAATAGGCAGTCAAAGTTAAGCATCAGATGATTATTATGGACATCAAACATTTTAAACAAGTAATTGTAAATTGTAGGTGGGTGAGAGGTTTGCTGGCCGGTCAGGCCAATTTAAAGTCGTCCTTTTAAGGTAAAGTTAAAATACATATATCATTTTTCTTCATAGATATTTTATATATAGATATGGTCTGTCATTTGTCAATCGCCAAAAAGACCGCGACATCCCCACCTCCAGTATTGGGAACCAGTACTAAAGGCTGCTGGGAGCGGACGTTTAGTTTACAAAGTTTGGTAACCAGTTTTTTGTACCGTCCCAGTCGAGTCCTGACGTCAGAAACTTGTACAAATACGTCTCTTACAAGGTATGTTTTGGTCACAACACCACGTAGTCAGAGGTTACGAGGTGCTTGGTCGTCAGCAATAATCACAACGTCATTTTCAGCTAATGATTGTTTGGTTCTTAACCATTTGTCCCCTCTGGCTAATGTGAAAAGGTACTCCTTAACCAGGGGCGGATCCAGCGGGGGGCGATAGGGGCGATCGCCCCCCCTAAAGACAACCGAGGAAGAAATGAATTGTAACATTTTTAAAATATATATAACTTAAATTATAAAAAATACTTGGGGTTACTTGGGTTTGTATATTTAATTATTCAAAAACTGCACGAGCTGGGTCAATTGGGTAACTTACGTTTGCAAATTCAAAGTTCAAAAAATACCTCCAGATGTTATGATCGCCCCCCCTAAACTTTTGTTCTGGATCCGCCCTTGTCCTTAACCCATCTTCAACATATAAGCTCTGTTAGTCTTTGTCCCACTCTCCAGTTTATTTTCTCGCTCTAATAAATCGCTGTCACTAAAGGTTCCAAAAGGATAGTCGAAATTGTGTGTCTTTGTTATTAAGAAGCCATTTGGAGTCAAGGGTAATTCATCAATATGATCTAGTTAGTTAGTTAGCTGTTTCTGTCAATACGGTTAAAAGTGTCTGATCATTAGGAGCACGATTTTTATAGTAGCTTTCGGAGCAGTCTTCACTGAGCGAATAAGCCGTTCCCCACATATGAGGAGCAATTGTTGTAAAATGCCACTCAATTTGTCGTAAACTCCCAAAAATCTGTAGATCATCCCTGTTCATAGCTAGAACTAATTGTTTTAGTTCTTTTTCCGCTCCTTTGAAGGTCGTGGCATTATCACACCATATATGGTCCGGGCATCCACGTCGAGCTGTAAATCGTCGTTTGGCCATAATGGCGCTACTGGTGGTCAGATCATGAGTAACCTCAACGTGAATCGCCGGAACAGTGAGGCATGTAAAAAGAGCTACGTATCCTTTTTTATGGTGGCGACTTACCAAAATGTTAGGTACATTTAAAGACTCATCCCACAGTGGTAACTCTAACGTTTTGCAGCTGTCCCATTAAAGGTGGGACCAGTTTTTATCTAGCGATTTTGCATACCTGGCACTCATTCGACCCAGATTTTACAGCATTTTTGCCATTTAAAATCCAAAATCGATGTTTAAGATTTCTAAGTACCATGGCTCGTCCAGTGTGTGCAGCATCTTTATGGTACTGGTGCATTAGGAGTTTAGTATAATTATCTTTTGGGTGAAGAATTGCTGGATACTTTGTCGTACTTTGTGTAGGTACAAATAATAATATACTTTATTGCGCATATAGAAAACAAAACAATTAAACAATAAAAGTAATAACAAATTGGCGGTCTTATCGCTAATGAGCGATCTCTTCCAGACAACCTTTGGGTAGAGGAGACTTTATAAAATTATTGAGTAGAATGTGCTAACTGAAACTTAACAATATAAATATACATTTATATCAATAGCTAAATTTATATAAATATGAATAATAAATAATACTAATACGTACAAAAATCTAAACAATATATATATATATATCAAATACATAACAAAAAAAAATATAAAAAAAATACACAAACTACATACATCTTAAATAATATAGATGAATAAACAGTGTTGATGAGACAGCTTAAATTTTTAAGTAATGTGTGATTACGAGATTTTTAAATATTCTTAAAGTTTGTGCTTTTTTGACATTAAAGGGTAATTCCATAGCCTTATACGCTTGCGAATAATGTGTTGGGATTTTTAGCATCATGTTTGTAGTGGCGCGATGAGCTGTAGACCCTATAAAATTGAAACGCTCTTTCAAGTATAACGGAGTAGACGGATTGAACAGTACGTTGAAGAGAAGAATCAGAAAATGAGTATTCCGGCGAAGGCAAATTGGGAGCCACTTGAGTTTTAATCGAAATTCGGATATATGATCATATTTACGTAAACCAAATATGTATCCAATACATGGGTTCTGAAGTCGCTCAAGCTTATTTAATTGCTCCTCAGTAAGGTCAAGATAGCTAGCATCTGCATAATCAAGGACAGGTAGCAGTAGTGATTTAGCCAGTGCAATTTTAGTGGCAATGGGCAAGTAGTTACGCAATCTGCTAATGGATTTAGCTGTAGCAAATATTTTTCTGCTAACTTCTTTAAATTGTGGTTCCCACGAAAATGTCTGGTCTATGATGATGCCCAAGTTTTTTACAGCCTCGCTATATGGAATGACTGTTCCATTAATACTCACTTTAGGAAGATTTTGTAAATTAATCTTAGATATCATTCTTGAAGTACCTACAATGATAAGTTGCGTTTTATTTGGATTTACGTTTAGACCGTAAGAGGTACTCCAATCCATAATGCGAGCAAGATCGTTATTTATAATCGCAACTGCACTTCTTAGTTCGTAGTTTTAAATTTAACTTTAGCACGATTTCTTTTAACCATCATCTGTTTAATTTCATCGGTAAGCCACTGTGCGGGTAGATGTTTTTTTTTAATCATTCGAATTGGGGCATGGGTGTCATAAAGGTCAGTAATGACTTTGTTAAATAATAAAATTTTCTCATCAACTGAAGATGCTTTGATACAAATGTCGGCTTGGTCCAGTTTAGGCAGCTCGTTCGATGAGTGAGTTGTCTACTAGTGTAGCCGTCGCACCTTCGTCTAGCAAGGCCAAAGTATTGACATCCCCTTTCGGGCCGTAGATCACTACTGGATCAATTTTCAACAGTACTGTTATGACTGTCTCTAGACAGTGGTTCACATTTGTCGAAGTGTTATATGTGAATAGATCACGGCTTGGCTAGGTTCATCGGTCTGATGTAGTTGAGCTACATGTAACATAGGTAGGTGAAGTCAATCACACTGAGCTTCAGTGCATTTCAGTTTTTTCTTGCAGTTTTTTAATTGATGCCTTGACGAGAGACAGGAAAAACAATGTTGCTTTGCAGAAACGAATTTCCACCGGTCTTTAATAGAAAGTTGTATAAAATAAGTGCATTCTTTAAGCCTATGCTCACCTTTGCACATGATGCAGTTAAGTTTTTGTATTGTGGATGTGGTCATTACTAATTTTCGCTCATGTTTGAACTGATGATGTTTGGCAGTGGTGCTATGTGTGTGGCAGAGTTACTAGCACCATCAAAAATCTTACTGCAATAGAATCAGCAAGCACATATTTTGTATTGATAGCATTTTTGTACTGAATCTTCAAAGGCTATATAGACTTAATGGACCACATAACCTTTTTTTTTTCCTAGAAATTGTAAAGTCCAAAATTTTTCATTGTATGAAACTATATTTTTTTTTTATTAGTTTTAAATATCAGCTGAGAATATCTCCTGTTATCAGTTACAATGTACAAAATGTAGTTAGTGTGCCAGTTGGGTTGGCGTCCCGCCAGACGGTGACGTCATCTATCGTCACTGTTGTGTCACAGTTTGCGTAATATCACCGAAAGACGTATTTTTCAAAGGACGGAACTTTTGTCTATAATTTTGTGTGTTCGGCAATTTTGTATTTAAACATAGAATTTTATTTTTTATTATTATTATTATTATTTTTTATACTAGGTGGAACAATATTTTTTCGAAAAATAAATATAACTTGGGGAAAGACAAGCCGGTTGTTTTGTTTTTGTAAAAAAGTTTTTTTTTTTTACTTTTGAGTGATGAATTGCTTTTTCTTCTCGTACACTAAAACACCGATACTCGTTGCAACATTTTAAACAATCATCAACATAAAAGGCGTTTCACCAGTTCCAAATTTACACTTATTATTTTTATTGACCAAAAATTTAAGTTTTAAATTATTTACATGAATATGGTACCACCTCGGAAGTATACCCTTTTGAATAAAAAAAGAATTTTGAAAATCCGTCTATATAAGCCCGAACATAGATAAAAGAAATACAAACATCCGAATCGAGAACCTCCTCCTTTTTTGAAGTCGGTAAAATAATAAAAACTATCTAAGAATCTACTTCAGCTATTGTGTGATGGTAAAACTATAGATTAAAATTTTCGTTTTCATTTTTGTATGATGCAGAATCATTATATATTATTTTTATCACTTAACGTACCTAAAACATAGTCAACTGATAGCATTTTAAAACTTTACTAGGGAGCTTTGTTTCCGAATCCTTATTTTTTTGTCACTTTTGTTAACTACCAAGTACCTACCTGGAGGACCGAGTTTCGCTCGTTTTTTTTTAACAACGCCGTCTATTGTCAAGTAGCTTTAGTGTTGCTGTGTCGGTAATAATAATAGTAACTACTCGCCAATAGATGTCAGAAAGAGTCATATTTATCAGTTTATCATTGCCTAAAACACAGATAAAACGACGTTTTCTAAAAATGAAACCAAGCTCGATCGATTTATCGCTCCCGAAATACTAAACCTCATAATAATCTTAGGAGCCGTTTCCGAGATTCAGATTATAAATATATATACATATATACAGGAATTGCTCGTTAAAACGTATAAGATACCTACCTTAATATGTCACAGACTATGGACAGACAGTTAGTTAAAGCTTATAGAGGTGTAGATATTGCCAGGAAGTCGTCAGATCGCGTGAGAGACGTGGGCTCGCCCTCCCACGGGATATTGCAGTCAAGGCTAATATTTTTAGACTGTTGGAATAACAATTTGCGGTCGGCTGTTGCACTTGTTCATGAACATTTACGACACGGTAGGATCAGTTCTTGTGCCAGACTAGTCGTTTGACATGACGGGGATATAAGGACTTTTCACTATTTTCTTTCTAAAAACTACATTTTATTCACTGATTTTTTTACAAGATATAAAAAAAATAGAACCAGCATAAAATGGTTTCAGAATAAGTAGACAAAACTCATTTGGAAGAATGTGACAAATTATCCTAGGCCGTTTCAAAACGCAACGAGTAACGAATAGTTACTTTACTAAGCTTGCTCGATTAAAAGTAGTAGCTAAGTGTTTTGGAACTATCAAAAATAGTGGTCTAAAAAAAATAGTAACTAGCTGCATCGAGAAGAACTAGGAGTTTAAAAAAAAAAAAGGCTTCAAAAAGATGCACTAAAAAGGTAGTAATAATAACTTATTTTATGTATGTTCGGGCCTAACTCCGTCATATATGTATATACGGATTTTCAAAATTCTTTTTTAGTGCATCTTTTTGAAGCCGGTTGTTTTTTTTAAAAAAGTTTTTTTTTTATTTTACTTTTGAGTGACGGATTGCTTTTTTCGTACACTAAAAACAGCTATACTTGTATCAAATTTTATACTATCATCAACATAAAAGACGTTTCACCAGTTCCAAATTAAAACCATTTTTTTTTTACCAAAACTTTAAGTTTTAAATTCACTACATTAAAATGGGACCACCTCGGAAGTATACCCTTTTAAATAAAAAAGATTTTTTCATTTCCGTCTATATATGACGGAGTTATGACTGAACATACAAAAAAAAATAACATCCGAATTGAAAACCTCCTTCTTTTTTTGAAGTCGGATTTAAAATTTAATGTTTATTTTGTGATTTAGGATTCTGGAGCGAAAAAGAGATATTCGCCTGAGATTTTTATATGCTAAATTAAATTAAGGTTTAGACCAAATTAACATAGAGCTACAACAAGAGCATTTTCGTTCTATTTTGGTGTAAATAATAATTTTAGCGAACAAGAGTACGAAGAATGGAACCAAAATTCTTGCATTATGCCCAAGGAATGTTTAAAGGAGGTAGTAGAATATATTATTTCGAACAATGAAGAAATATTGTTATTGCATATAGTCTGTCTTTTCTATTTGAATAATTAAGACGTTGATAGGTTACGAATTTAATTAAGAAAAAGAAAGGGTACCTAATGTAGAAGGTCTTTGAATATGTGGCTTTAATGTTGGGAAAGCAACAAAAATAATAAAGTGGTCAATACAAAAAAATGTTAGACAAACCCCATAGTTATGCGATATTTATTTGATAAAGTCGCTTGAACACAAGAACGCTTTTAATAGACTGCTCCTAGAAGCGAGCGCAACCGAATACGAACGAACACTAGCCAATTGTTCGCATGTCCGTCTGTTGTAGCAAACTTTATACTAAGTGAATTTGATAATCGCTCGTTAGGTCTAAACCCACAAACGATTTTGCGGCTCTTTGGTTTATTTGCTATTTAGCGGTTCTATGGCTTCGTACCTACTAACTGCCTGCAGAACCTTGGGAGTTCGTTCGCAAATTCGATCCCAGCACAGCATAAATGTTTACATCAAGCTAACGAGCATTCTTAGAACTTTCCACAGTATCCCCGTGAACATAAATAGAGCAACGAAAGAATGTACTGTATATCTTTACACAAAGATAATTTTAATAATCGCTCGTTTGGTCTAAACCTACCTTTACATGTCAAATATTTTGCGGCTCTTTGGTTTATTTGCTATTTAGCGGTTCTATGGCTTCGAACCTACTAACTGCCTAAGGAACCTTGGGAGCTCGTTCGCAAGTTCGATCCCAGCACAGCATAAACGTTTACATCAAGCTAACGAGCATTCTTAGAACTTTCCACAGTGTCCCCTTGAACATAAATAGAGCAACGAAAGAATGTTGTTAACACCGCACGCTACATCGTGTTATCACCGCTGCAAGGATACAACACAAATTGCATCCATAAATGCATTTGTATAATTCATAATGTTTCGCAATATAACACGTTAATATTCACATAATAAAAACTGTTTTCCTTATAGGGACTAGTTTAGATTTAAGAAAATGTAATAACAATAAGTGTTAAATTGTATTAAGTTAGGTAAAAGTAGAGTAGGTTTGTTTCATTTCCCCTCTTTACTATTTGTTAATATCAAAAATAATATTCTGTGAGAACCGACATGTTGTCGACTTTGTACGCACGACTATCCCCAAAAAAGCGGGAATTTTAGTTTAATATATGTAGGTAAAACATATGCCATTTGTTGTGCAAAAATGTACAGAACTTCTATGTAAAGTTCTATATAGACCGTATGTACGGTTACTAAGTTACAGGTGAAAATAGTTAGCGTGTTGAGTATTGTACATTCTTTCTCCCTCACTCCTATAACAATAAACTGAAATAGGGATACAAAAGAGATGGGTCTATGGGTAAAAAAGGGAAAGATTATCTGAAACTTCACATGGCTAGGGTCATTAAGTCCTTAGGCTATGCCTAAAATAAGTATCACTGGTTAAATGCACACCTTTGCCCCTATACGTAGGTATCTACACCGTTGCGGTGCCCGATTCGACTTTCGTGTTGTGTTCTAGAGCGTCAAGTGCTCTCATTGTGCTCCGTGCAGTGGTGACTCAGCTGGTGCGCATTCCTGTGTGGTGTTTTGCCTCAGCTCTGACTACCTCGTTCCGTCGTTTGGTTTATTGCCCACGATTATTGGAAAATCGGCCTGAGTGTTGAGCGCTGCTCGGTTGTGTGTATTGGCTGGGAAATCGCTTCTCGGCCCGCTGTGAGTGTACTTTCGCGCTTTCCAACGCGCCCATAACGCGAAGTTTATCGAAGCGATACTGTGTGTTTTTGGGTGTGAGTGTGTGTTCTCGTAGTCGCAGAACAACTACGCATAGTGGAGTCCCTTTGCTTGGCTCTTTGACTGACGCTGGTTCGCCCGGCCTGAGCCCGGCTTTGGGTGGATCGCTAGTGTAGTATTTCCGCCTCAGCGGTTCGCCAGTCCGCGCATTCTCGCGTTTTAAGTATCGATTGTGTTCTAGTTTGTAAGAAATCCGGTTCCGAGTGCTCAAGGGCTGGTGGGTGAGATCGTATAGCTCTTTTCAGAGTTGCGGTCTACCTAAACGTTTCTGAATTTAATAACGTCTCATTGCTCGGGGTAAACCTAACGGTGACACCGTAACCCCGGCCGTAGGAGTAGGAGTTAGGTACACACCAAGCAATCCGTAGCACTGCGGGGCGCTTGGCCACACTTAGGTATTCTTGCTCCTCGCCAGCAATGGTGGGAAGTCACTAGGTACACACAATCTACATCTCGGCCACTCCCGCGATGGCCGAAGTACTCAATGGCATGTCCCCGGATCAGATAAGGGCGATCATCGAAGCTTCGTGATCACTCGGATCAGGTCCAAGCCTGCTTTTCTCAGGCTGTGGCCGCCCTCACAGCGTACAATTCCGTGCCCTCGTTATGCTCGCCGCCACGCTCCTCTTTTCGCTCGCGCACTCGCTCGCGCTCTCGCTGTCCCCGCACGCGCTCTCACGACCCGCGTCTTGCTCGCCGCGCTCTTCGAGCCCCTGTGCGAACTCATCCCCCCACACCGGTAGCTGATGTGACCCTTTCTCCGTCACTCGCTACCCCGTCCCCCGCAACCTCCGACACCGCACCCCTGTTCCCGGTAGCCGTAATGTCCGCTGAGTGAGCGTTGTCCTCTAATGAGGACAACGCCTGGGGACCAAAAAGGGCAAGAAGCGGAAGAAGATCGCCAAGTCCAAGAAGGCTTCGGCGGCATCCGCTCAGGAGTCCTCTCCCCCTACCTCCGATTCTGAGGCTAAACGCATCAAAGCACCTCGCGCTTCCCCGTCCCCGTCCACCTCGGCGGCCAGCCCTGAACTAGCCGCCATGGACACCACCCCCGCCGCCACCTCTTCGTAGGCCGACTGTCTCACTTCGGGACGGAAGGAAAAAACTCCGCCCCTGTTGTCATCAAAGACAAAGGGGCCTGGCCAAACATTGCAAACTCTATGAAGGCCAAGCGTATTAACTATAGGCACGCCCGCAATGATGCCGAGCGCGGCATCAAAGTGCAGGTCCCGACACCGACAGATTTTCGCAATCTGACGGCCTTTCTTACGGCTCAAATACGAGTACCACACGTACTCGCTAACCGAAGAACGCGTGCTCAGGGCAGTTATAAGGGGAGTCCCTAAGGAATTCTCCGAAAAAACTGTCCAGGACGACTTAATCGTCCAAGGCCTCCCTGTAAGGGAAGTACACAGGATGTACAATGGCCTTAACAAGTCAGAGTGCTACGACATGGTGCTCGTAGTGCTCGACCTAACTAAAGAAGGCAAAGCCATCTTTAATATTAAAGATGTGTGCAGCCTCAAGGGCGTCCGGGTCGAGACTCCG
This sequence comes from Apoda limacodes, assembly GCA_946406115.1. NCBI lineage: Eukaryota > Metazoa > Arthropoda > Insecta > Lepidoptera > Limacodidae > Apoda > Apoda limacodes. Next base: position 21,660,238 of record OX291559.1, read on the forward strand.
CATGCCAGTTGTATGGCCACGCACAGCGCAACTGCAAACGCAGACCGCGTTGCGTGAAATGTCTGCGCGATCACGCCACTCCGGACTGTGATCGCGATCGCGTTAACGCATCCGACCCGGTCGCTTGCGTACTCTGTGGGAGCAAAGGCCACCCTGCGAATTACCGCGGGTGCCCCAAAGCTCCCAAACAGAACCCGCGTAAACCAAAAAAGGGTAATTCGCGCCCCTCTGCCCCCCGCCAACAGGCTCCGCTCGTGCCTGCTCCCCTCCCTGATGTCAACGCCTGGAGTCGTCCTCCAGCGCTAATTGAGTCTAAAGAGACAGACAAACTTCTGTCTGCTCTCCCTGGGCCCGTCTCAGTCACGGGTATTCCCTACCCCACCCCCTCATGTCCCGGGTCATCCCGCGACCCCCGCGCCCAACGCCTGCGCCAAGTGCTCCCGCACTTCTCGCGCACACGCACCTTGCTCCCCCACGCCCTTCCTCAGCGCTGCCCCGCAACGCCGCTCAGACGGCCGAGCAGCAGCAGCAGCATCTCGGCATTCTCGCTGAGATTTCTTGGGTCTTCGACCCAGCCTATTTTGAGGTCGTGTACGCCGAGTACGTACAGATCCCCGACCTCAATCAAATGCTCAGCTTCGTGGCTTAGCATCGCGATTTCTTTGCCACCCTCCGCAGGGTGGCCCCCAAACCTTAAAAACCAAAATGGATTGCACAACCGCGCGCGAAAAACCCCGGTCCGTCTCCTTAGGCTATTTTTATCGCAATTCCTCTCGTCCCAAAAACCGAACGTCTTCCTCATCCAGAAAACGTTCCTAAAGCTCGCTGTCCGCACCCCTTCGATCGCGAACTATCGCACCGTCCGAAATGATAGAACTGCCTCCAATCTCGGAGGCACTCTCATCTATTACAGGCGCTCCCTGCATTGCTCCCCTATCGATCCTCCACCACTAACGAATATAGAAGCATCCGTCTGCCGCTTAGCGATGACCGGCCATCAGCCGATCATCATTGCATCGGTTTATCTCTCTCCCCTAAAAGACTTGCTGGAGAGCGACATTCAGTCGCTCTTAAATTTAGGCCCACCAGTCGCCTACTTACTTTCCCCACAATACTCGGAACAACCCTGACGTACTCGACATAGCACTTCTAAAGAATTTAAGGCTAAGCTTCCGCTCTATAGAGGTGCTTGACGAACTAGACTCGGACCACCGCCCTGTCCTCCTCCGATTAGGTTCCCCTTCGGACTCTCCTTCCGACACTAGAACCGTGACGGACTGGGATAAATTCGGGCAATTGCTCGAAAATCCCGGCTCGCCACATCTAGATCGCGTTCCCAATATAATATCTTCCGCGACCGACCTAAACGTAGCTATCGACTCACTCACTAGCCACCTGACCGCCACCGTTGGCGAGTGCTCAAGACAAGTGCTCAAGAAAAGGTATGTCCGAATTTCAGGACTATTTTTTGACATATAGCACAAAATCTATAGTCATCTAGTATAAGCAGAAAGCCCTGAGGGCTAGAATTCCAGCTCTTCTCTCACTGCGGCCTAACCGTAGACGATGAAACACACCACTATATGTTGTTAGAACCACCTCCAAAAGCTCCAGCTTAGGACACCTAAATCACCATTATAGCTCTTACCGTTTGGCTATAAAACCTAAAAATGTAAAACAACGTTATTTTATAGTCAAGCCACGAATCGTGTGACTGTGATGGCAATAGCCGATAGAGACCCCAACTGTCAGTAGCGATTTATAGCTATGTAGATATACCTACACTTTCGATATATGTCTATATCAACTACTAAATGTTGTCTTTCACTAAGTTTTTGTGTGGGCTAGATTTTTAGTCACCACAGTAAGTACAATAAGTTAAGAACTAAATCTAGAAGGTTCTATGGAACAACCTCTCCTATAAATATAGAAAAAATTTGTATTTGTATTCAGTCTTCAAGAAAACTTCAACAAGTCACTAGCCATGAAAGCTAAGAATTGAAAATTTTGTAAATATGTGTTAGAATTTAAGTTAGAAGCATAAGTAAAATATAATCGGTCTATTGTGTGCATATACGCGTTTTCCTCATATCTCAAGCGCCTCAGAGGAAACTCCTTGTCACGGACAAAACCTTGTGCCATAGATTTCGAAGGGTCTGTCCGCACAAATGTACTGTATAACTTTACACAAAGATAATTTTAATGATCGCTCGTTTAATCTAAACCTTCCTTTACATGTCAAATATTCTGCGGCTCTTTGGTTTATTTGCTATTTAGCGGTTCTATGGCTTTGTACCTACTAACTGCCTGCGGAACCTTAGGAGTTCGTTTGCAAGTTGGATTCCAGCACAGCATAAACGTTTACATCAAGCTAACAAGCATTCTTAGAACTTTCCACAGTATCCCCGTGAACATAAATAGAGCAACGAAACAATGTATTGTATATCTTTACACAAAGATAATTTTAATGATCGCTCATTTGATCTAAACCTACCTTTACATGTCAAATATTTTGCGGCTCTTTGGTTTATTTGCTATTTAGCGGTTCTATGGCTTCGAACCTACTAACTGCCTGCGGAACCTTGGGAGTTCGTTCGCAAGTTCGATCCCAGCACAGCATAAACGTTTACATCAAGCTAACAAGCATTCTTAGAACTTTCCACAGTATCCCCGTGAACATAAATAGAGCAAAGAAAGAATGATTGTATATCTTTACACAAAGATAATTTTAATAATCGCTCGTTTGGTCTAAACCTACCTTTACATGTCAAATATTTTGCGGCTCTTTGGTTTATTTTCTATTGTTCCTTGGCTCCGTTTGCTGCCTGCGAAACCGAAAGCGTTCGTCCCTGCTCAGGCTAAATACTTGTAAGTATCCGTTACCTGGTTTCCAGAGGACACGCTTTGCTTGGTTTAGGACCGGATGTTGCTATGTGTAATGTCCAGAAATATATTTAGCAGTTCCTTAAAATGTAAGAAAATCACGTGTTGTTTTATTATTTGTACATGATACACGTCTACACAAAATTTGGTAAATCTTGTATGAGTCAACGTATGTACACTTTTACAAAAAAGTTCCTAATAATATTCAAAAGCTACCAATAAGTAAATTTAAACCTACTTTCAAACGAAAATTTTGTAACATAGCATACTACACAATTTCTATATGAATGATAAACATTCATGGGACTAAAGATACTCAGTTACATTATTAAAATAATAAAAATGTGTGGCCTAAAATCCTACTAATATTATAAATATGAAAGTTTGTATGTCTGGATGGATGTTTGTTAATCAATTACGCTTTAACCACTGGACGCGTCGGGATAAAACTTGGCATACACATAGGTTAGGTCCTGGAATACCATATAGGCTTAGCTGGAATAGCTTTTTATCCCGAAAAATTCAAAAGTTCCCGCGGGAATAATAATTACAGAGCTTAAAGAACAATAGATGTAGCTATAGCTTGCTATAGCAAACTTCATTAGTATAATTAAGGAGATAATTTAGGAGTTCCAAGCCGATAACCGAATTCGGGGTGGGTGGAGCCGCTGGCAAAGTCTAGTAAAAATATAATATGTTTAAACTGTGCTATTATTATTATTTCTTTTTTTTAATTGAAACATTGATTTAAAATATTTGTATTATTTGTTTTGTTTTGTTGTGATATGTAATAGTTATGTTGTTAACTAAATGTTTTTTTAAAAAGAGTACCTAACTATAGAGTTTCTTGCCGGATTCTTCTCGGTGAAAAAGTACATTGTGAACCAGAGGGTGGTTGGTAGGGTTCAAAAATAGTATTTAATAACTTTGACGGTTCAAAAGTGTTTGTCTAAGCCTAATTTGAATAAAAATAAATTACTTTGACTATTAGGTATATCCGCATGTTTATTGTGTCCGTACGTCCAATGTAAGGTTCATATATTAATGATCGATACTCGCTAGCTATTTTAATGAAAATATAGTGTACAGTATGTATAAAAAAATCTTAAAACTACCTATTTTCTTTTTTTTTAAGAAAAATGGCCTTTGAGAAAAGAACTTGTGTGAAAGAAAAGGTTTAGGTTGGCAATTTAAAATACATAACACAAACGAGGTGTCTCGTCCCACACAGTCGTGCTGACCTTGATACGGAGTAAAGAACTGGTGAGCTGGATTACTCGGCCACGAGCACGACTAACTGGGCCGGCTGCCAAGCGTTCTGTCGCCTCTGTGTCTGCCGGTTAATATTTTATGGAATCTTATCTATTTTCTTTCCTCTAAAGACTGCTATTTTTTACTCGACTTCGATTTATAAGTTAAATTCAGGGGCTGTAAGCTAGTAATCTAGTAATACATAGCTACATTGTGATTTAGTAGGAGACTAACTGCCAAAGCAAAATTTGAATTCGTCGGCAATTTTAGCGCGTGAATTGTTGACAACATCTTTGGCAGTCGAGCATTTTGGTCGCTAGATCGCTGCTGAGGGAACTTTTTCCAGTCGTTCTTATCACCTCTGTAGAAAACCGATGGTAACCGACTTTTTGGTTACTCTCTTTGCCGTAAACTCGACTATGAACGACGAAGTTATGTATATTGTGGTGCATTAAGTCCAGCCCAGAAAATCATATTGGGAGGTCCAATCAAAGACAGTTTTTATTGGCGTTGACAATCGCATAGACCTGACGGCATGACAGCAGTGGTGCTGAAAGGTGGAGTTGAGTCTTCTGTAACCGCGGCTCTCCTTGTTTTTATAGACATGCCCATGTGCATCTAATGCGATAGACCAAAAGAAATTTTGAAGATTATGGGGCGTGTGATTAATATATACACCAAATTATGGTCAACGCCGAAAACTGACCAGCCGAAACGCCTTGCTTGGTTGCTCGACTGGTGACTTACAAGTTTTATATCTTACACATGAATGGGCCCTAGCCATTGAGACGCAGGGGGAGGCATTGGCATAAAGCGAAAGTGTTCGATCGGGTCAGACACCGAGGTATTTTATCAAAGTTGCGGCAAGATTTTTGGCCGGCAGAAATGTAAAAGCCATAGTTGACTGTTGTGTTCGTGTCTGAGGTGGCTCGTGCCTGTTTATTACAGAACCGTTAAGCGTTTAATTGTGTTTCAAACACATTTGCACACATCTTACAATATTAGTGAGAGTACATACTATGTATGATAGGGGACGAAATCCTGCTATACACGATGAGCTAATGAATGTGTATCAAACGAAGCCGTACGAAGTAATTAGATTTAAAAGGTCTCAGTTTTGACTAAGTCCTTGATTAACGTCGGCATTGGTATAGTGACGTCACTAAAGTTAATTAATTTAGACTTTAGATTAGGGAAACTTCGTCAGCCGTAACGTAATTCTATTGGAATACGAAGGTTTATGATTTGTGTAGTCTTTGTTGAATGTAAAATATAGCTAGAGTTCTAAGACAGCTGTCAAAGTAACAGGCCTAGTGCTGGGACGATGTCGATAATTCATCATTATTACCGATTATTGTTGCTTTTCATTATATATGTTTAATTATAAAATAAAATAACCTCTCCTTCCCCTACTATTTTCCAAATCGGATTATACCTATATATCTTACTAGCGACCCGGCCCGGTAGCAAGAGGGAACATAAACATTTTTTTAAAATTGTTGTTCAACATGGTCACGGTCTTTCCCCCCTAGATTTTTGTAAAATACGGGATAGGCCTGTCCCTGCGGAAAATTCTGTATGCAAAAAATATGGTGAAATACGGGACGGTTGGCCATGCTAACACGCAATTATCTTCTGTATATCAGGTAATCTAATGAATAAATACCTGTTTATCTAAAATATTCGAAAATTAAATTTCTAAATTGAAAAAAAATAATGACTAGAGTGTGTTTGTGTTGTGTGAACATGTTGTCTTGTGTCAATTTGAAAAAGCTATTTTTAAAGTTAAATTCATATTGAAAGTAGCAAACACTACGCGGGGTAGGTGCCTCGATTCCTTTCATCGACAACGCCCATGCAATCTCTTGACCCAGTCCGATGGATCACTCGATAGGTACACTATCAGAACACAAGGGTGTGATAGTCTGGTCTCTGACCTAGATGCACTTATATTGTCGTGTTATTTCTGAAAACCATCATCGGCTAACTAACATTAGGCTATGATGATTTTTTTCTTTATTTATCCGACATAATGTTTAAGTGTGATATCTTGACCAAGACGAACTGAGATGAAAATGGATGTTTTGTTTAATATGTCACTTTGGAACTAAATATTTCAAAAACGGTGTCACGCATCCGAGCCTTTACCGTCGAATTCGTAAACTTTAGATAGTTCGACTTATGTTTGAACTTTAAAAACATTTATTTAGTTTTTACAAGTAGTCAATATCCCAAAGGTCCCATTATCCTTTTAATATTAAGATATATTTCCTCTCTAAAACTTCCTTTTCTCGGATACGTGATGACGTGGGGCATGATTTGGAAAATGTGTCTAAATATCCTTAAAATGATTTTGGAATTTAAACAAAAAGTACATAATAATTGGCGGACCTTTGCAGGTAATGGTGGTTTTGTAGTGCTTGCAATATTCGTCCATGTTTATTTTCGAATTTTAATATTTCGGATATCTACTATAGTTTGCAAAATGTAGCTTGAGGTCAGATTTAGTGTTGGGACAATGTTGATTATTTGTACCGAATATTGTTACTGTTATTATTTATGTTTGAATATATTTTTCATTGAATATTAAAATAACCTGTTCTTTTTCAATTCCTATTTTCCCTGTTTCTCTAACTTTGTGGTTAAGACAATCCGAGGAACGTCTCTCTTTTTGAGCACGCAACAATAATGTTTAGCATTGTCACTCGTACAATTAATCGACTGAAAATACGATACTTGATAGACGTGATACCAATTACAGCTGTCACAGGACTCTTCCTATATTCTAAGAACTGTAATAGGTAGGTACTAAACCTATGTTGGAATAATTGAGAAACAAAACCTTATGGATTACGTTTAAGTTTAAAATCATAGGCATACATAGGTATAGTAGTGTACAGCGATAATGCAGCCACTGAGAGAGAATTGCTAGCGTGAGGAATATCAAAATAGACATCCCTATACTAGGTAGCAATAACTTCATTTCAATATACAGGTTTCAAGTTTTTCAGACAATAATAATATACCTATAAATAAATTTGTAAAATATTTTTTGACATTACACACAGCGCCGTATGGCCCCAAAGTAAGCAAAGCTTGTGTTATGGATACCAGACAACGGATACAGATACATAAATATGACTTTTTTTTGTAAATACATTCAAATGTTACATAAATTTAGACAATAATATAATAGTTATACTTACTACAGAACCTTAAGTTCATGCGTGTCGTGGACAACATGCAATTATCCGATTTCTAGGGTCGAACGCTGTCTATCTGTCTGTCTATCCGACAATTAAAGGGCTCTATCCTTGAGGCCGAAATAGGTAGAAGCCTGAAATTTTCACACAAGTTGTGTTATTATAAGGGATTATCTAACAAATACATAATTAAAAGTAAAAATTTAAGAGCTCGCTATATATTTTTGTATTCGTTGTTTTTGCTCTATCGTAAAAACAGTGATACATTCAAAGCTTCAAACTTGTTGTGATTATATCTTGCATATTTTATAACGTGGGCTCTAAATAGCAGCAAATAATAAAACTGTGGGGCAGGCACTTACAATTGCCATCTTAAATTACCGTATCAGTGCCATCAAGCGATTTTTAAGAGAAACAATAACACATCTGTTTTTTAGAAACTATATTCAAAGTTAAGCAACATCCGGCATGACCAGTCATTGGATAGGTAACCTTTTAGCGGCACACTTTTTGTTTTTGTTTGTGTCCGTGATTTAAGTAAATGATGGTACGGAACCCATGGTGCCCGAGTCCGACTCGTACTTTACTGATTTTTATTTTATGTTGATCCTATCTTTTTTTCTCTGTGTATGTGTGTGTGTGTGTGTTTTGTCAAACAATCGTTAATTAACAAATATTATTAATTCGTTGTCCTTCCTTTACGTGTCGCAACGTATCATCCAATTTAGCTAAAATTTGGAACAGGAATAGTAGAGGAGACGGATCGGACATACTTTGGAACAGGAATAGTAGAGGAGACGGATCGGACATACTTTTTCCTAGAATATAAAGCTCCTTCAGAAATAATTATAACCAAATTCTACGGAGGAACTAATAGCAATCTTCTTTACTATAATCAAGCAGATCGTTACTGTAGAAATCCCACGCCGATAACCGAAGTAAGCGCGAGTGGAGCCGCAGTCAATAGCTAGTATTTTATAATTAAAAACTTTATACGAAAAGGCAAGTAGTTCCTCTAATTATGCAGCACGGCGAGTCGTCCGACCTTTCGGCATACCGTTATTGATTTTGTAAGCTAGCTGTGTGCAAAGGTTTGCGCCAATATTTGCCCAACCTTGTCGAGCCGAGGAGGGTACGGCGTTTGCTGAACAAAGGACCTGTGAAAATGCTCATTCTATTGTGTCAGCATTCAGGAATATAGATCAAGTACTTTATAATGTAGGTTTATGTTAAAGATAGCGTTAAATATATAATAATTTTGTAGGTTCCTATAAAGGGCAGCGTTTAATATTATAAAATATACGTAGTTTTAAATCAAGAACTTAAAATATGTAGGTACCACAACAGTTCAGCCTCCAAATTAAATAAAACTTGATTTATAAAAAACTCAATACGCATTTAAATAATATTATTAAAATGCAAATTCTCACATATTAAAAATTAAATAAAAAACCTAACAAATCCAAGAACAATAAAGTATGGGGTGCCATAAGGAAGTGTTTTAAGTCCCCTTTTCTTTATAACAATCTTGTTTGCAGATGACATCACAACAGTAATAGAATCTTACGCCAAAAAATCCTTAGAATAAAGGACATTATAAAATGACTTTAAAACAGCAACTAAGTCAAAAATTTAGAAAGAAACAAAAGGTTGATATATTACCTTTTATCAACCAAAGCCAATTCTGTGGGCCAAGCAGGACATTACAGTGAGTTTCAACAATTATAAAATTGAAAACACAAAAGTCGCTAAAGTGTAGTGTCACGTGTCACTGACTATTAAGCGATGATCAACTTACATGGAAGCCCCAAATCGAACAAGTATGCAACAAGTTGAACACATCTGCTTATGGACATTTTAAGCTATCAAAAGAGGTAAACACTGAGGCTCTGATAGCTCCATATTAGAGATTTGTTAACTTGACCATAAGATATGGTTACGTTAACAAATTAATACTCGTATGTTGGGGGAAACCAACGGAAAGAGAAATGGTATTCAAGGTACAAAAATATATAGTCGTGATAGAGATCAGCATAAAAAACCTTTTGTATATTAGAAATTGTAGGACAGTCTTAACATGCAAAAGTGTACTTAGCATGGCTTCACTAATATATAATAAATTGCCGGACAACATAAAAGCATAAAAGAATTTTAAAAAGTTCTGAAATAATTATTGATAGCAAAATGTTATTCCGACTTCCTAGATAATAAGGTGAGATGACTTGTTTATTCCGCACGAACCAACAGAACGACTGATATTCAAATATTTTATTAAAATACATTGCAATTGATTGTCTAATAATCTAGCATTAATAATTTTATATTTCGGTGCTTTCAGTCAAAAATCAAGCATTTGCATTTGCAATGACGTAGCCAGGAGTAGAGAGGCAGTGCGTGAGTGTTAGTATGATATGTTGGGTCGTGTTGGTGCGCCATCATTTGAGTAGTGATAACTGTGCGGCCGCCACAACACGATTATCCTCAGTTCAAGTGTGTGTCGGACAGTCCAACTTCTCGTCGAATCTTCTATGAGTACTTCATGCGTGTTGGATTCTATTTAGTTACCTATTTCATTAACAGCCCACTGCAGTTTACGAGCGGCGCCAATTTTATATGGACAGAGGGCTCAAGCCCCTCTAAAGTCAGTGTCCGGGGGTCTGCGACCCACAATATTATGCTCTTGCACTTCACTGTTGAACGTAGGCTTCTTCCGAGATACACCACCTTGCACGGTCCTGCGTCCTACGCACTTAATAGCTGGTAATAATTTTGCGCATATCGTCGAGACATCTGGCTGCAAGATGTTGGAACTAGGAAACGCTAGTCCAAATCATTATTGAAATCCGAATTAAAAAAAAGGATTTTGCAGCTGACTTGGATAATCATAATAAACTTCTGAAACACAGGCTACAATGATAGGCAGCCCAAATTTTTTTACAAAAATGGAGTGATCCAGTCCAAAAATTTGTGTTGAAAATACATCACTACCCTACAGCGACAGGGTTAAAAAACTTGGTTTTGTTAGTAGACCGGAGCCTATCTTGGGGTCCACAGATAGCCGAAGTCAGCAGAAAGATGTTTTCCGCTATTGGTTGCTGCAAAATTTTCTTCCTAAAATCACTAAAATTACTCTTACACACTCCCTCTTGCTTGCCATACTTGATTACGTAGATGCTAGCTATGTCTATTTATTCCTATTTCATGTGTAATTATGTATTCGTATTCTTATGTATTTATAAAAATGTATATTAGAAAATTTTGTTTGTAGCTGTTTTATATGTAATTATTTTATGCAATTTGTGTATGTATAAAAATATTTTTATATTTTATGTTATTATTCAAAAACTATGTATTTTAATTTTGCACTTCCACTATTTCCTAATATAGCTTTATCTTTCTTACAAGGTTATCGGGCAATAAAATCGCCCATTTTTCATTCTGCGCAATAAAGCATATTTGTCTTGTAGTTTGAATAAAAAACTACAAGTTGGTATTAAATCAAATACAGTTTTATTAATTGAAATCATTTTTGTATATAACACTTGGGTAGGTTAAGGGACAAAACTTGGATCCTGTAACAGAATTTAGTTGATTTTTGTGAAGGCTCCTCCTTGTTTTGATTATTTGTTTAGGCAAAGCATTTAGAATTCGATTCTCAAATCCGGATTTAGAAAACAACTGATAATGCACGATTTATCTGGGTTTTTCAGATTACGGATAATCCGGATTGCATTCACTAGTTGGGACTACGTTTACCTACACGCAATCCCAATTCGAGAACACATCTACATAAGCGATCATTGGATTTGCAACTTACGATGCCAGCCCGATGCCATTTTAGCATGCTAATCCTGACATCCATATTAATATTATAAATGTGAAAGTAACTCTGTCTGTCTGTTACCTCCTCACGCTTAAACCACTGCACGGATTAAGATGAAATTTGGCATGGCGATAGTCTGAGTCCTGGGAAGGAAGGCTACTTTAAAACGTCAAGTGAGAGTCGGTTTAATTTCTTCGTATAATTATTCTTCTGTACGTGTGTTTGTCACCTAACTCTTCCTAAACGGCTGGAACGATTTGGGTTAAATTTTGTCTAAATATTTTAATAGGTTCCTGGATTGTTTGAAAACACAATTGGAACCGGTAGGTGGCGCTGCAGTCGGTGTGTCAGTGCTTGCCAGCCTTCATACGTCCCCACTGCTGGGGCACGGCCTACCCTCAAAAGCGAGGGTGATTGGGCCATAGGTCCACACGCGGGCCCAGTGCGGATTGTGGACTTCACATACGTCATTTTTTTTTTCTTGACGTATGCAGGTTTCCTCACGATGTTTTCCTTCACCGAAAAGCCAGTGGTGTGAATAAATTAATCAGTGTGCTTGAGAAATTAAGAAAAGACTCATTGGTACACGCCGACCCTGGGTTCGAACCTCCGCCACTTGGGACGTGAAGTGAAATTGAAACCCCTCGGCCACCACCGACTTTCTTTAAACCCCTCGGCCACCACCGACGTTCAGTGTGTCACTGATCTTCTCCTAAACGGCACGGAAGATTTTGATGATATTTTTTGTGTACGTTCGGTTGGGTCCCTGCAAGGTTTGAATTCATAAATGGACCCGGTAGATGACGCTGCAGTCGATGTATCCCTGATCTCCTAAACGGCAGCAATAATTTTGATGATATTTTTTGTGTACGTTTGAGTGGGTCCCTGCAAGATTTGAAAACACAATCGGACCCGGTAGATGGCACTGCAGTCGGTGTGTCACTGATCTTTTCCTAAACGCCAAAGTAAGACAATGATTTCAACATTTGCTGCATTGAATAAGATTCCGTTTTTATCATATCCCACAACTTGTGAAAAGAGATGTTCCGTTTTGGTATTAAAATAAATTTAAAAATTAACCAGCTTAGGAGTATATTTTTTCTAAAGAGCACTAAAAATCTAGAAATTCTGAAATAATAACTCTTTTTTTTAGACCTGCAATTCACAGAAAATCGTTAACCATTTAAGGTAAAACGGAATGTAAAATTACGAAACGGAGCGTATATCTTTAGGCTGATTTACCATTGGTCAGTGCCCAATGCTATAAAAAATTGACAGTTGATATGTCAATATTTTAACATAAAAAAATCCTCTTTTACATTCTTACGTCTTTAGATATATACTATTATCTGTGTTCTTACGTAGTATTTATTTTTTTCTGTGACCTGTCTTTTTTTATCCGGTTTCATTTTTCACCTTTAATCGTTGCCAGCTTGTATAAAATTGGCTAGATGTATTGCATGCACACTCGCTTGATATCGATGTCGTACTACATAAAAAACGATTAGAAGTTAGCACCATATTCATGCTGCATGGCTTCCTGACATCTATGCTAAAGAGTAACTAAAGTGGCTATTATAATGCCTAGTAAGCCGCAATAATAACAATAAAAAGATTAGTTTGAGCAAGAGTGTCTTCATATACCCGCAGTTTTGCTGCCTACGCCCTGGAGTATCCAGTACGATCCACCTGGATGGTGACCATGAGGTTTTTTTCCCATTCTATCGCCTATATGAATTAAAATAAGACATCAATATACAGTTAAGTGCAATCAAAATTCAATTATGTTTGATATATATATGGCTATGTGTTTTCAACAACCTGATACAACATAGGAATCTATATCAGAAGCCTGGACCTGCCAAATGTACCTAAGATTATGGATTTAATTGTGGATGAGCCCACACTACACTTTCTGTATGGACCTCGGTCAAGGCAGTAAAGAAAGCATCGCGACACTTGCTTCAAAAAAAATTCTTCTAATATGCAATAAATATCTAGGTAACAAACTCTGTAAAGGTGGGCAGTGAACTCAATATAGCTTTATGAAGTAAAAAGTTGGTGTACTAAGAAGAGTTTTATATGTTAATATATTTTTAACATGATGGCAGCATTAAATACACTTCAATATGACTTGTTAACGAAATATTGTTTATATAAATGACTATGTACTTATTTTTGCTTAACGGTATAGTTAAAATAAAAAAACCAGTTGTGATTTATTTTTTATTTTAATCATTTTCCTCAATTTCTTTATCTCTAACCAATATATAATCTAAGAACTGAGCAGGTGCAGTTATGTTGTCCTGGTGCTGAGCCCACCCCAGGTACCAAATTAGTGTCATCACATGAGCACAGCTTCCAACAGTTCTTTTGCCAACTATACAACTACAGTAATATGCACAAATTCTGTCTTGCCAATCATTTGACTCATTGGTTTTTAATAATATATAAATGTAATAGATTTTGTTACTTTGGTGGCGTGACCTGACTCGTCCTCTGATCATTTTTTTTCGCATCGAGACGACGTCCCAACCATATAGTTGTGCCAGACTTTGTCGAAAGCTTTCGCTACATCGAAGAAGACAGCGCCCGTGTGACGGGTCTTACCTAACGCTGGTTGAAAGCCAGTGAGAATATGTTCCGTTATGCGGAGGACTTGATGGACGCATGAGTGTTTGGCATGGAAGCCGAACTGCTCGTCTATTAAAATGCCTCTGGAGACTATAGCGTTTAGGCGAGCGTGGAGGAGGCGTTCATAGAGTTTACCAAGGGCCTTTAGTAAACTTATGGGTCGATAGGAGGACGGCTCGGTACGAGCTTTGCCTGGCTTATGGATGCCTATAACAATTGCATCTTTCCATTGAGAAGGAAAGATGCAATGTTCCATAGCAGCGTTAAAGATCGCTACTAGGAGGCAGATAAGGGGAAGAGTGAGGCGCTTTAGGATATCGTTAGAGATACCGTCAGCACCGGGTCTTTAAGGGGTCGTAGGTCTTTGATGACCTGTACGACTTCGTCGACAGTGACAGGGGGCAGGGGGTATTGTGGAGGCAGAGAAGTTCTGCGCTCCACTTCGCCGTCTACCTCGCGCACGTGGTCGGGATCGAAAAGCTGTGTGCTTAAGGCACATTGTGCTTGGAGGCTAGACGCTAGGCAATCCGCTTTTTCGTCGTCATTGAACGCGGGAACGTTGTTTTGACGAGTTAACGGAGGGAGAGCGTTGGCGGTTTCGGATTTTAGAGCTCTGGCTAAGTGCCAATAAGCTTGGTGAGAAGGAGAGATGTTCTCCATAAGATCACGTTGGGCGCGAAGCTCAGCTACAGCGGTTCTTACACGGCGGTGTAAGTCGTTGAAGCGAGCTTTATTTTCGGTAGTGGAAGCGCGATCGCGTGCGCGGCGGGCCGCGTTACGCTCAGTCATTAGCGACCTGATGTGCTGAGGCAGGATTAGGTGGTGATAATCACCAACCGGCACCTGTCGTGAGCACTCGCCAACGGTGGCGGTCAGGTGGCTAGTGAGTGAGTCGATAGCTACGTTTAGGTCGGTCGCGGAAGAGATTACGTTGGGAACGCGGTCTAGATGTGGCGAGCTGGGATTTTCGAGCAATTGCCCAAATTTATTGCAGTCCGTCACGGTTCTAGTGTCGGGAGGAGAGTCCGAAGGGGAACCTAATCGGAGGACGACAGGGCGGTGGTCCGAGTCAAGTTCGTCAAGCACCTCTATAGAGCGAAAGCTTAGCCTTACATTCTTTAGAAGTGCTATGTCGAGTACGTCAGGGTTGTTCCTAGTATTGTGGGGAAAGAAAGTGGGCGTCATGGGAGCGATGATATCAAAGTTTAGTCTGTCAACTAAATCGTCAAGGAGTCTGCCTCTCCGTGAAGTTACAGAAGAGTTCCAGCGGCGATGCTTGCAATTTAGGTCGCCGGCAAGAATGACGGCGTCGCCTAAATTTAAGAGCGACTGAAGGTCGCTCTCGAGCAAGTCTTTTAGGGGAGAGAGATAAACCGATGCAATGATGATCGGCTGATGGCCGGTCATCGCTAAGCGGCAAACGGATGCTTCTAAGTTCGTAAGTGGTGGAGGATCGATAGGGGAGCAATGCATGGAGCGCCTGTAATAGATGAGAGTGCCTCCGAGATTGGAGGCAGTTCTATCATTACGGACGGTGCGATAGTTCGCGAATTGCGATAATTCCTCTCTTTGGTTACGAAGACCGTTGGCATTAAAATAGCCTAAGGAGACGGACCGGGGTTTTTCGCGCGCGGTTGTGCAATCCATTTTGGTTTTAAGGTTTTGGGGCCACCCTGCGGAGGGCGGCGAAGAAGTCGCGATGCTTAGCCATGAAGCTGAGCATTTGATTGAGATCGGTGAGTTGTACGTATTCGGCGTACACGATCTCGAAATAGGATGGGTCACAGGCCCAAGAAATTTCGGTGAGAATACCGAAATGCTGCTGCTCGGCCGTCTGAGCGGCGTTGCGGGGCAGCGCGAGAGAGGGGTGCGGGGGGGCAAGACGCGTTTGCGCGAGAGGCGCTGGACGCGGGATGTCCCGGGACATAAGAGGGGCGGGGTAGGGAATACCCGTGACTGAGACGGGCCCAGGGAGAGCAGACAAAAGTTTGTCTGTCTCTTTCGATTTAGATGCGTCAACTAGCGCTGGAGGACGGCTCCAGGCGTTGACGGCAGGGAGGGGAGCAGGCACGAGCGGAGGCCGTTGGCGGGGGGCGGAGAGGCGCGATTTACCCTGTTTAGGTTTACGCGAGCTCTGTTTGGGAGCTTTGGGGCACCCGCGGTAATTCGCTGGGTGGCCTTCGCTCCCACAGAGTACGCAAGTGACCGGGTTGGATGCGTTATCGCGATTGCGATCACAGTCCGGAGTGGCGTGATCGCGCAGACATTTCACGCAGCGCGGTCTGCGTCTGCAGTTGCGCTGTGCGTGGCCATACAATTGGCATCGGTGGCATTGTCCTGGGTTCGACCGCTTGTGCGGAGTCTCGACCCGGACGCCCTTGAGGCTGCACACATCTTTAATGTTAAAGATGGCTTTGCCTTCTGTAGTCAGATCGAGCACTATGTCGTAGCACTCTGATTTGTTACGGCCATTGTACATTCGATGTACTTCCCGTACAGGGAGGCCTTGGACGATTAATTCGTCCTGGACAGTCTTAGTGGAGAACACCCTTATGACTGCCCTGAGAACGCGTTCCTCGGCCAGCGAGTACGTATGGTACTCGTATTTCTGAGCCGTAAGGAAAGCCGTCAGATTTCGGAAATCTGACGGTGTCGGGACCTGCACTTTGATGCCGCGCTCGGCATCATTGCGGGCGTGCGTATAATTTATACGCTTGGCCTTCATAGCGTTAGCTATATTTGGCCAGGCCCCTTTGTCTTTGATGATAATAGGGGGCGGAGATTTTTCCTTCCGTCCCGAAGTGGGACGGTCGGCCTGCGAAGAGGTGGCGGCGGGGGTTGTGTCCATGGCGGCTGGCTCAGGGCTGGCCGCCGAGGTGGACGGAGAGGGGAAAGCGCTAGGCACTTTGAGGCGTTTAGCCTCGGAGTCGGAGGAAGGAGGAGTAGAAGACTCCTGAGCGGATGCCGCCGAAGCCTTTTTAGACTTGGCGGACTTCTTCCGCTTTTTCCCCTATTTTGTCGTCCTCGGACAACGCCGACTCAGCGGACATTACGGCTACCGGAGACAGGGGTGCGGTTTCGGAGGTTGCGGGGGGCGGGGTAGCGAGTGACCGAGAAAGGGTCTCATCGGCTACCGGAGTGGGGGGACGGTTTGGCACAGGTGCCCGAAGAGCGCGGCGAGCGACACGCGGGTCGCGATAGCGGGGTTCGTGGGAGAGAGAGCGCGAACGAGTGCGCGAGCGAGACGGGGAACGCGGCAGCGAACACACCGGCGGCGAACAGAGGGAGGGTACCGACTTGCACGCAAGATGGGCAGCCACAGCCTGGGAATCGTAGGCTTGGACCAGATCTGAGTGATCACGAAGGCAAGCCTTTATGATCTCCCCTATCTGTTCCCGGGACATGCCAGTGAGTACTTCGGCCATCGCGGGAGTGGCCGAGGTGTAGATTTTGAGTGCCTAGTGACTCCCCACCATTGCTGGCGAGGAGCAAGAATACCTGAGTGTGGCCAGGCGCCCCGCAGTGCTACGGATTGCCTGGTGTGTACCTAACTCCTACTCCTACGGCCGGGGTTACGTTGTCACCGTTAGGTTTCCCCCCAGCAACGAGACGTTTATGAAGAAGAAACAATAGGTAGATCGCAACTCTGAGAAGAGCTATACGATCTCACCCACCAGCCCTTGAGCACTCGGAACTGGATTTCTACAAACTAAACGCAATCGATACTTAAAACGCGAGAATGCGCGGAGCGGCGAACCGCTGAAGCGGAAATACTACACCAGCGATTTAACCCAAAGCCGGACTCAGACCGGGCGAACCGGTAACAGTCAAAGAGGAAAGCGAGGGTCACCGCTATGCGTAGTAGTTCCGCGACTACGAGAACACACACTCACGCACAAAAACACACAGTATCGCTTCGATAAACTTCGCGTTATGGGCGCGTTGAGAAGCGCGCAAACACACTCAGAGCGGGCCGAGAAGCAATTTCCCAGCCAATACACACTGCCGAGCAGCGCTCAACACTCAGGCCGATTTTCCAGGAATTGCGGGCAATAAACCAAACAACAATTCGAGGTCGTCAGCGCTGAGGCAAAACACCACACAGGAATGCGCACCAGCTGAGTCACCACTGCACGGAGCACACTGAGAGCACTTGACGCTCTAGAACACGACCGCACAACACGAAAGTCGAATCGGGAATGAGCAAAAAGCCCCTCTGATCATTAGTGTCTCATGTGATGACTGAATACCTGGGACATTGACAATATTAAAGTTATCACTCACTTCTACCACAAAAGTGCCATTAGCTCGAATATGTTCCCCATAGTATGACCTAGCCTGGTTTATTTGATTCCTAAACTAAATAAAATTAAGTCTGACATTTCCATAGTAGGGAACATATTCAGCTGTGGAATTTCGGCATTGATTTGTACAAAATTGGCTCGGCGCCTATTTAATTGATACCTAATCACATGATCAGCTACATGATTTGGCATATTTAATCTATCTACTGCTCTATTCAATATAGATTGGGCATAAGGTTGATCGATTACAGCGGGATGAAAATGATTAAAGTATGGCACCTGCAATTTTAAAATTATCCATCAAATTCTTTGTGGCTAAATTAAAATATCTTGTTCTAAATATTTTAAAATCCCGCTTAAATCTCCCGTTAACAATTTCTATAACCCACCTGCATAAAGTTACCATTCTAGATTTATTGGCTTTAATAGTAGATAATTGATTTTCCCCTCCATCAAGAGTCTCAGGTTTATATATATTATAGCCCAAAGATGTGAGCAGTCCGATTGCATCACGAAAACCCCGGTCTAATATAAAACTATAATTTTTTCTAAAAAACTGTCTTTAAACAGAATTACTGTCTTGAAAAAACTGTTTTACTATATCAGATCTGATGTAGTAGCTGCATATGGACTAAATATATCCAATATGTAGCCATCAGATGCTACCATTAAAAAGGGTTTGAACAGGTTGCTGAACTTATGCAAACTGTATGTTTTTTTTTGAAAAAGATAATTTGATGATCTTTGCAAATAAACATATGTTCCATCTAAAAGCACAATGGGATTATTTGATTCTGTACCAAAGAGACCCTGTGGTATTAACAGATCTACCAAATAGGGTTTCTCTGGTTACATGATTTATACCTAAATGTAGAGGAACATATTGAGCTTTTAAACAGTTGCGTGCTTTTTTTATGTAACTGGATAAAACAGTTGTAGAAATACAAAATAATGAAGCTATTCTGCGAAGAAGCTCCCCAGTTCTTATTCGCACAAAAAATAATCCTAGCGCCGTTTTTGGTTTGCGGCACATGCCACCCAGTTGTGTTAAACAACCCAATATTATTAAAAACTGTGAGACTGTTAAACCTGTTCAGTATTTACATATTTTGTCGTTGGCATTTTCAACATTTTCAATATTCACTACACCTTCTGATGTCAGTTTTCTTAATAAATCTAACATATTAACAACTTGATTTGATGTAAAATCAAACATGACTTTTTCTGGTCAAACCTATCGGTCTCTAGTAGCATCTAAAAAAACATTGCCTTAAACTCGTGGTAAATATGCTGTATACACACTTACTGCTGACGTTAATAATCAATGAAATAATAGGTGATTTGCTTACAGCCTTTAAGCGATCTTCTTCAACAACTAGATATAAAAATGTAAGTATATGAAAAAACTGTTTTGTGATTGTGCGTTAGATAACTTAGCAGAACTTACACCTGATTGATCTTCGTTGGCTTTGTCCGTCGCATCGTTGCCCAATACTAACAGATTCGGTCAGGTTTTAACGGTTTATTTGTTATTATGTATACTTTGCTCGGGCGTTACGCGTTGGAAAAGACTCCACCAAAGATCGGTCAGTTGTAGCCTAACTATAAGAAAATAAGTAAGAAAAAAAATATGTTTGACTATCGGTTATTAATTTATTTAATATTTTTTTTTAAAGTAAGGCTTTAAACAGGTTTTAAAAGACTTCTCCAAAAATGACAAGCAAAAAATAGGTCTAAAACTAGCCTTTTGAAAACCGGTTTTATCTTTATAAAATCGGTTTTATACCGGTTTGAAAATGCTTTTTCAATCACTATCAGGAACATTTATTTTTTTAGAATTTTGTGGCATGTGCTGATAAAATGAATAATCTTATATTTTTCAAAAATTAATTTTAAAAAAATGCAGGTCTCAATATTTATTTTTATTATTTAGCTAAGTTCTTTAACTTAGGCTTTACGAAGGTACTAAATTGGAGGCTGGTTAAATTTACTTGGAAATAAAATACCAAGCTCCATACTAATTCGGTACATGTCTTTTGTGGCTTGGAAACGACACATTATATAAGCGTAAAACACGCATCAAAAGGGCAACTTGAAAATCAAAAGGTTTAAAGAAAGAAATCCCGTCAATACTTCTACCATAGAAGATTTGGAAGTAAATGATGAATTAAATAACTTAGTCATAGAGGCCATAGTAAACAAACAGTGAGATATCCAAAAATGACAACTCTGCAGTAGATTCGTTACAAGTAATTCTGGAA
Organism: Apoda limacodes; assembly: GCA_946406115.1. Taxonomy (NCBI): domain Eukaryota; kingdom Metazoa; phylum Arthropoda; class Insecta; order Lepidoptera; family Limacodidae; genus Apoda; species Apoda limacodes. The sequence continues at coordinate 21,680,597 of OX291559.1, forward strand.
TCGCAAAATTTAAAAATTAAAATATTAAAGTCCATAAAGGTTTATGGACTAGTCCCACCGAGTGTTCATGTCAGCTCATCATATGGCATCCCGGGTAGGACGTACTGATTGAAAACGTCTTTAATATTTGCAGTAGGTAATATATAGTGACTAAACTTCTTAAATCCTGCCAAACCTAAATGGATCCTACAATCCGCTTCCTTCTCTAAGTTGTTTTAACCAACTGTACCACTGGTACTCGTCTGATGTCTGTATATTGCGTCATCGACTACATGGTCACGTTACGCCTGAAGGAGACAATATCATTGGAAAGTGATAATTAAGTGTGAGATGTACTCTGCATTTACCTTGTACAAAATTCTAATAGCCCTCTCCTTCGGTAAAAGTCCTAGATACGCCTAATCCTAATCGTTCTCTACCTGATCTATGGCATTATATGGATTTCAAAAAAGAAAACTGGTGAAAATTGCTGATGATTACCTTCTGACAATGTAATTTTCCTTTCATCTTTTCTTGCAAAGTCTTGTACCTTCTATCCCTTTCAGTTACCTAACTAAAAAAAATTCCTACACTCTCGTAACGTTTTTTTTTTTCTTTTTACCAAATGGGCAAGTCGACGTATGCCAGCATTCACGATTGCTGCGTGCCGTTACTCCGATATCGATAAAAATCTATTTTTAATCTAACCAAGCTAGACTTTTAAATATTGAGCGTACTGCTTAATAGGTAATTCTTTTTATAGGTAGGATTAAGATTTCGTGACAAAAACTAGTAATCAGTAGTTGGTCCATTGATTTTAATCGATTCCAAGGGCATGTTTGTAATTAGTACTACGTTAGGGTTCCCAGTTGCCACACCTCTATCCATGTAAACTGTTTCGTTTCTGTTTTTCAAATCTGGACTCCCGATCCAGCACTAGACACACAAGGTTTGTTAACAGTCCACTTCAAAAGATTTATAGCTAACACGTCTCCTGAGAATCATATGTATTTTTTATGACGATTACCTACTGTGGGAATTAATCACGATTATATGTAGATATATAAAGCTTGAAGATGTGTACCGGAAGCACGGTAGAATTTTAATCCATTTTCTTTTTCAACAGCTTTAATGTCAAAACAAAGTTTACAAAATGCAATTAAAAAAAACTGCTAAATGTCTTCAAAATAAAAAAGTTTTTATTGTAAATAGGTTTTAACGAACACTTTTGAATAGTTTGAATTGTTATATGCTATTTTTAATTGGATTTTGTAATTGTAATAGAACTGTAATTTTCTAAAATCTCATTAAATAGTTTGGGTATTCAATTAAAATCAGCGCGTGGAGAATGACTCGGCTCGTAATTATTTGGTGCTACAAATTATTATTTTGTGACAAAATAGTATTGCATGTGACAATAATTTGTTGGCAGTTATACCACTGTCGCGAATGTCCATATCATTTAATAGTGCAGCAAACTCTTCTGAGTCGGTGACGATCGCTAGTGGTCTGTAAATTTACCGCATTTTAATGTGACGACTGTGGTTTCGATTTTTAACCACCGGGTCAGAAAATTTTGCTGCACTGTAAATGAGGCCACAAAAAATCCATCTAGGCCATCATATTGGCACCGAATTCACGATAACAATAAGAATAATTGATTTTCTGTAGCCATTACCAAAAAAATTTTTTACTCACATTGCCTAAATACGATATCAAGCTGTGATTGTTGTCGATGTTTGGATGTTTTCAAAGGCTTATCCTTCGAAAATTTGGTATAAAATTGAAAAAGTTTATAACTGAATTTTTATAATTTACTTACGTAAACGAAGAAAAAGCCCTAAACTCACCCCTTTTTTACCAGTTGGTGTAACCCTATTAAATAAATTCATTTGACTCCTAGAACAATATGGAATAATTTTGTTTTCGGTTTTTTTATTTTTATTTATAGTAAATAAACAAAGCATTTATTTCAAGGTGCGATGTTTATGTGCGGGTGGTGTGGCTAATACAAAAGAGCTCTAAATGTCGTTGGCGATCGGATTTTCAGTCCTGGGATTAATTGGAAACAGTCTCGAGCTATTTAGACTCTGGAATTCGAGACAAAAATGACTGGTTGTCTGACTTACCCCTAGAAACCCGTGACTATACTTGCATACATTTTTCTCTCGAATTTCAGAGTCCGAATATATATAATCGTCGGTTAGATCTTTTTACTTAAATTAAAAACTAGCCAATCCTGTAGTCGCAGTCGTGTGGAACAGTAAAAAATAGAGTGGGGAAACTATTACTGTTTTCCGCTATCTCTCGGGAATTATGTGTTTAAGATAGTTCACGGGGTATATTCCTGCGACCTGATAAAAATCGCATTGCTATAAGTGATATTTCTTCATCTGCGTAACATATAATAAAATGAGTTTTATAGGCCCATGGGTATAAGCAACATTGTGATATAAGTACGCATTGTGTTTTACAACACAAACTTAAACTGATTCAGCCAAAGCCCAAAAAAATATTAGAAAAATATCGATAGGCACTGACACAAGAAACAACTTGTAGTAAGTATTTCAATAAAAGAGACAGCCCTAAGCCAAGTTAAAGATATTTTTGTAGTAAACTAAGGCATAGAATAAACTTAGGTAAGTATTTTTCTAGAGCGGGGTCGGAGTTGGTGTAAATAGGTCTCAAGGATAGATACCGAAGGTCTCCCTGGTGTAAACCAAGCTTGCGTGTTGCCAGCTTACAAAGTTGAAATGATTTAGGCGAATTTTTATGCTCAATGTTTAAAAGTTATTTGCTTTTTTCCTGTCAAACGGACTATTATTTGTGTGCCTATAGGTACTAGGTCTACATTTGAGCAAAAAATTTACTTCTACGGAAACCTTATAGTAGAGGAAATGAATGCGAGAAGGCCAGATTTTTGTCCGATAGCATAAAATTGAATGAAACCTTTTGCATTCACTTAATTTTTGGACAAATAAAAAAAATGCCATCCTTTAGATTTTCCGAGAAACAGCCACTTACCACTGCGATAAGGGGGCTGGGGCTTCCATACCTCGTTAAATATAGCTTGAGTTCTGCGACAGCTGTCAAATTAACAGGCCTAGTGCTGGGACGATGTCGATAATTGATCATTAATACCGATTATCAACCAATCCTCCTCTATGCTTCTTTTTCCCGTTTCTCTTCTCCGCTCTGAATAAACTTATTCAGAAACCTTCCCGGCGGCCGTGGGCACAAAAACTCACCGAAGATTCAATGCAAAATAGGACGAATACAAACAAACAGGGCAACATTAGGTATATACCTATAAATATAGATAATCAAAGTTATTTAGAAACTATTCTTTTTAATTGTATTTATCTGCAAAATCGATAACTAATACTTTATAGTTAAAACAATCCGAGGCACATCTCGCTTTTTGTGCATGCAACAATAAAGTATGGTTTTATCACATGTTCACTTAATCGACTGAAAATACGAAACTTAAAAGGTGATTTCAATGACAATCACACAAAAAAAAACACATTTATCTATAATAACAAAAATTCTCAATCTCCTAAAGATTTTTTGTTACAATGTAAAGGGGAGGCTATTGTAACTACCGAGAAAATGCAACTTATTAATAGAACTTCTTACCATTAGCTTTTTTAAAATAGTAGCATTTATAAAACTACAAAGAAATAAATACTCCTTGTGGTAAATAACAGATGGAATTGCTATCTCGTGAACTGTTTTGTTGTTCGTGAACCTACAGTGACTTTAATTTTTCCGCCAATTTATGTTAGTGTTTACAAAACAACCCGTTACACGGTAAAAAAGAATTAGTTGAGCCAAGAGAATATCGTTTCATATATGCACCAACGAATATTTACTTCATCTAAGATATTATTTCTCTTAAATATTTAAAATAATATGAAGTTATCACAAGATTAAATTTCATTGAACCAGTAAATAAAACTCTATCAATTTGAAACAATATTTAATTCATTGAAGAAAAATATGCTTCTTTATTTGAAACACTTAGTTTTCTTGGGCGTAGAACTTCGTGCTTTATTGCACGGAAGAAATTTCTAGTTCACACAAGAGAATAGTGCTCTTAACTAGACTACATCAGCTCTTAAATTAATAACATTATATTTTAGTTTAAAACAAAAAATGTTTCGGTCCAAAATGACATAGTTAACCGTCAAGATTAAATAAAGTTTTTTTAAAAAGCCCTACGCCTCTCTTCTGGAGGCTTGGGCCATATAGAGTCAGTCTACCGCACTGACTTAGTGTGTCTTAGCGGACGTTGTCGAGCTAGTAGTGCCCTACTGCAGAGGCACAGGCCTCTTTTTCTGGAGGCTTGGGCCATATAGGCAGTCTACCCGCACTGCCTTTATATGGACTTTGTCGAGCTAAGGTAGCTATTCTCGCCTTTAGCTGATTATACAGCGTTATGTTTAATTATAATTGTTATGACTATTTAACGATCCTTCTTAAACATGGAAGAAAAGCGGTCACCCATCCAAATACTGACCACGGTCGACGTTGCTTAACTTCGCTTATCGTTTCTGATAGACGAATGCGACTGTTTGCTGGAAGCTTGTGGTGCGGCGGCAAAGAGGAGATCTCCTGCCAGGCGAGGTGTTGTGCCTGGGGACCGCCGTGGTCCACTTATCATTTTTTTTTTTTTCTAACTACTGGCTACTGTTGTTGGCCGCAGATGGCCTTTACAACTACACGCGGACTAACTTTTGCTGCGGTGCTGCTTGCACTCTTTAGCGAAAAGTTGGGGCGGTTTGCGCAAGGGTGTCCTAGACACGAACCTCGGCTTGGGCAACCGCTCTTAGAAACTAAAATTTGTATCTAACTAAATTTTACCGCCGTTTCGGAAAATAGCAAAGGCGTTCTGAAGAGAAGAAACGGCAAGAAACTCTTCAGCACTCGCCTATTATTATTTAAATCTAACTAGTCGAAGCGCCCGGGTATATTAGTGAACCTAGTATACCCGCGCGCTCGAGTGTGTGTGTGTGTGTTAAAACTAAACTGTCTAATGTTCCGTCGCCGCCGGCGGCGACGTATTCTGTATATATTTCTATGATCTGTGTTCGCGGACGCGGGCGCTGAAGGCGCTTGAGCTTTGAGCCTGCTGGTTATATCATCGTCAGAGTCAATTATGACGTGCCTCGGATATCTAAACGGTCCTAAGGCCCCTCTAATGGGGGCATAGTTGGCAGATTGCCTAATTAGGGGATTGGGGTGGAGGGCTGCCGACTCAAAGTAGCGTTTAGACGCATCTTTGATGAAGGCTTTTATGGTCGGAAGCTCGAAATCACTATGGAGATCGATGTTACGCATATAGTACGGGGCGCCGACTGCGCCTCGCATAAAGCGATTTTGTATGACTTGCAAGGAAGTAGTGTTGGTGTGACCAAACGCTACGCTCGCATATGTGAGTATGGGCCGAATACAAGTTTTGTAAAGCGTCACCTTATTTCTAAGAGACATTTTACTGTACTTGTTTAACATTGGCTTAAGACGACCGAGAACGAATGCTGCTCGATCTCTTACTCTTTTAATGTGGGCTCTGAAATTAAGACGAGAGTCTAAAGTGACCCCTAAATATTTGACCTTTTTAACCCACGGAATGGGTTGGCCATATAGGTGGACTGGGGTGAGTTGCCTTGTGACCTTTACCGATTTTCGGCCCCGGGCGAAGTGCACTGCTGCACTTTTCTCGGGGTTAACCTCGATTCTCCACTTCCGAAACCAATCGCCTAAGGCGTTGGCGGCAGACTGGAGGGCCAGGCTTATACGACGGACGTGTCGGTGAGAACAGTAGAGCGCCGTATCGTCCGCGAAGAGCGCCACATTAACGTTCGAGGGACGAGAGGTATATCGTTTGTGAATAGGGAATAGAGTAGAGGGGAAAGCACGGAGCCCTGGGGGACACCTGCACCTATGGGGGGTCCACTTATCATTCTGTTCGGTTTTCTATATATACTCATGGACAGAAGAAACTTTGATAGCGCGATGTAGGACGCGTGACGTCAGCCTTGCCTGTAGCGGTATGATATGATCCGCTACAAGCTTTACAATTCTCAGAAAATAATTAAATGTAGGTTTCTCGCATAAACTGATACTAATTTGACGCACAAAACCCTACAATAAACAATTATTTAAAATTAAAAGCCAACACGAAATCCTATGAAGGACAGTGATGAGATTCATTCAATTTTGAAAATGCAAGTATTTACTTAAACGAAAAGAAAATTCGTTCAAAGGGATACTAGTTGATTAATTTCAACGAAAATGTTTAATATTTTAAAGCAGGTATTTTATTTGTTTCGACTAAAACAATAGTTTTAGCATAAAATATCAGATTTTGAGTCAAGAATCTAACAAATTCTGTTAAAATTATTATTTTCTCTAATTCAAAACAATATTATCTTAACTGAACATTTCACTGGCTTTGATTTAAGATACAATTATTTTTTTAATCGAAAAATATAGTTTTTAATAAGTGACGTCGCAGATTTAAGAAAACCATGATTTTGGCGCAAAATAAATTATATTAAAGCAAAATAAATTTTTTTTTCAAACGAAGAAAAATAAAATCTTGCATATAAAAATGTATTTATTTTATACAAGAACATTAACTGTCTTAGGGTAATTAATTTAAGTTTGGTTGATCTAAAACGAACATTTATTTGGTTAAAAAAAAATTTGTTCATACGAAAAGAAGTTTATCAATTTCGATTGATAAAATGATTTTTTTTCTGGGAAATAATATTGCCTTCTGTGAACAAAATATGTCCAAAAAAGTTGGATTTCTTGACTGAATGCAAATTACTTTGGTGGAATAGAACTTGGAAACTCTTTTTTTTCCGTGTACGCAATTTTGTTGGATAAAATATTAAATACCTCGTATTAAGCTTGTGCCTTGAACAAAGAGCAGGTTTAATACTCGATAAGTCCTTTTTATTATATATTGTAACATTGTAACAATAGTATATATTGTAAGAATTTCAGAACTATTCTATATTATACATCATCCCTTTTCCCCAATTTATTAAAAATATTTTTTAAACATTACCTTAAAAATTTTCTAACATAGGCACACAAAAGTTTTATAAAAATTAATAAAAATCACACCGTTTTCAAAACCTCACCAAAAAGTAACAAAAAAACCTTATGTTTATATCCAATATGTCACATCCAAGCCCATTTTCACATCCAAGGCGCGGTACAGCGGTCGCAGTAATTCTTTATTCTGTGCCCATACAGCCTATAGGTACCGTGCCGTCGTAGTAACGGCTAAGGAACCTTACGCTTAGAATAGTCCGACATGCTCTTGACCGGTTTTAGGGTTCCGTAGTTAAATTTGACTCAAACTCGCACTTGACAGTTTTCCTAACAACACAAAGCACTCCTCGACCGACACACGGGCTCGGCGGAAAGGTTTATTTTTCAATTATGTTTTGATCGTCACCTGTCAGACGCTAATGGAATCTCGCTATTAGGGTGAGTTAAAAACATTTTACACAATCTAACCGTTTTAGCTGCCATTTTGGATTTTCAGCATGTTCAGGTAAATTATGGCTTAAATTTTTTGTGATGTTACTATATCTATTGCATGGTCTTTATATAATTAACATTTTATATTCAAAGCTGGCTTCAAATGCGACTTTTTTGCTTTGGCATTTTAATGTGTGAACAGCTGTGAGTAATGTGGTACTTCTTCTTTAACATGTAGTAGATGCACAATTATTTAGTTTTTGGGATCCGTATCCAGAGGGCGTAAACGGAACATATTACTAAGCTTAAGCTGTCTGTCTGTCCATCTGTCTGTCCGACCATTAAAAGGCTCTATCTTTTAGACCGCAATAGGTAGAAGCCTGAAATTTTCAAAGAATAATCAACAAATAATAAAAAGTAAAAAAAGTATAAATTTAAGGTGGACCTCCATACAAGAAACACTTTTTCGTTGTATTTGCTCTATCGTAAAAACAGTAATACATATAAACTTCAAACTTGCAGTGAAAAATAGTGTGAACTCTTAAGTTAACAAAAAATAATAAAAACCAGCCAAGTGTGAGACGGGCCCAAAGCCAAATTGCCATTTTAAATTATCGGTACAGCGCCATCTAGCATATTATTAAGAGAAACAGTAACATTTTTGTTTGTTGGAAACGATATTCAAAGTTAAGCAACGTCGGCCTTGTTTAGTACTTGGATGGGTGACCGCTTTTTTTGTTTGTGTTTATAAATTACCTACCTCGCACCTTAACTCGCACTTGACTTTTAAAAAAAATAACGAGTTTGAAATATATATTTTTTTAACATAAAGGAAGAATTCATAGATGTATGGCTATATCTATGTTTAATGCAGGTACTTACCTAGTTTTTGAATGATTTATCCAACACATCCACATACAAATTCATCGTGCGTAAAATTATCGACGACTAGCTTCTACCGGCGGTTTTGTTCAGGGTCCTGCTTGTTGCTTTAACTCAAGCGTAACTATTTATCTTGTTGTGTAGGAGTAGAATACTTTCATACTAAGCATATTTGATTTTGACACCAATATGTTATCTAAATAAGAAGAAAACAACAAACTCGTGAAATTGGTATTCACATCATCATACATAATCCTAATAAAAAGGGTCTTTGACTGACAGACAGATCATCAAATTATAAAGCAGTACCGTTTTTCAATTGGGTGGGTATTGATATGCTGAACCTAGAAAATATCGTGTTAAATTGATGACTTCTGACGCAAATCTCCTGACATTAAGACAGTGATTGTCAATTTGATTAAATGCAAACTAAAATGCTCGCCGCGCCCACGGGCCCGCCCGCACCCCGGTTGGTCGCCACTCGCCGACCCATCGCCTGAGCGCATCGATTTGGACACAGTTTCATTAATTTCCGCCCTGTTCCCGATAAGGTGCCTACTAATTTTATTAATTTAAGCTATATTTCTTTCGTCTAGGCGTAATAAGTAGCCAGAAATGAATTACAGGTCGACTGGAGCATTTATTATTTATTCCTATGACAGAACAAGACCATTTCGGGTCCAATTTACGCAAAGCGGGTAGGCAGATTTTTTTAAACTATGCAAGTAAGGTTTTTTTTATAAAATACGTAATGAGTCGTATTTTGAGTTTTTGCGTATGGAATTCCTAGTAACTTTGCCAGTTATTTTATTAGCTTGCCAAATCGTAAACTTTATTTGTGGGCACTTAGCTTTTGACCATGTGTTCTAAAATCTGAAAAATAAATCATACTAATATAGAGCTTTTTAAATATTTTAACGAGATTTGGTTAACAACAAAATCTGTTCGTATTTTTATTAGATATCTGCAGGTACGGAACCCCAAGTTAGTAGGTAGTGTGCAACACTAACTTACTTTTATTTTAATTTTTATAATATTTACCATGATAGTCACGTAATAATTATTTAAATGAAATATAATGATTGGCAAGCAATGTCGCTGGCCGTTTTGTATTTGTATCTGTTGCCATGTCCCAACAAGTAAGTAACATCAATACAGATAACTTAGCTATAGTGATGTGACCTTTGCAACCAGGGTTAAAACAGTAGAGAAACGGAATAATATTAATATGAAGACAAATAGAGTATAAAAATCCCATAAGCTTTGGGCAAACATATCTGCTATATAACCATCAAACCTGATCTTTTATATATACATATTTCGATGCTCAGAAAATAATCCTAAAGTCTATCAAATAAACCAAGCAAAAGAACATGGAAATCAGCTTACGAAATTTGAAATGACAAAACTGTAAATAATTAAATAACATCACGACGCTGGTCCTGGAAGGAAAAGGTGGTCAGAGATAAGACAAACGTCAACTGCGGCACATAGTTACCAATAATGTTTATACCTCTAAATATTTCTGCTAACGTGACAGAAGTGACCCTATTGTTCGAGGGGGACCAGACTTGAGACAACTTTTAAAGAACCTACCCAAATTAACAAAATCTAGGATCGAACTCTGCACTGAAACGTAGTAAGTAGCGACACATCAGCCTTCAGTTGAAATTATGTGTCCGAAAAATTGATTTGGCAACCAACGCGAAAAGCTGATTAACACATTCTGTTTATTGTATCTAAATAGAATGTAAGAATTCTACACATTCACTTTTTATGAATTCTAGAGTTCCTCGTGGAATTCGTTGTTGACTTGGCTTTTTGTGTGATGGTAGTGATTCATTCTTGCGCTGAATTGGTCAAGCACAAGCACGGTTAGGATTAAATTTTAGAGTCCTGTCAGTATCTTTATTATGTCTAGTCCTCATGTTCCTCATTAATCAATCGTCATGTTAAATTAGAAAAGTTACCTATTAGTTTATGGAATTTCAGTAGGGGATCAAAAATCGGCGAAGCGAACATATGTTGTAACATATACACACATACAAGTTCCACGATTTACATTTGCATCTTTTGCGTTGACTTGTGTGTAAAACTTCACGGTTTTTATTTGCCGAAGGGTAAACCAGTGGCTGGACAAACCCATACCACAATTTGGGGGACAGACTCGGTTTATAACCACTTTAGTCCCGACTCCTTTTTTGGAAGTCGGTTTCAATCAGTTATTTTTTTTTTCGTTATTATGTGTACTATGTAGATTACTTTCCTCTAGTTTCATGAAAATTAAAAAAATATTGGGGACCGTAAAAATTTAAAAAAAAAACAAGAAAAAATTAAAAAACGGGTTTTTTGCAAATATCTCGGAAATTTTAAGCTTATGGTAATTATTTACCAGACCTACAATTTTTTGTGTTAGGTAACCAAATTGGTATAAATATTTACCATAACAAACTAAATAATAAATTTTTCGCGGTTTGTTTTACTCTGACGTCGTTAATTTTTCCTACCACTCAACAACTATTCAACAAATGGTTTAAACATTTAGAAGAATAAATATAAATAATAATAAAGCTATGTAGGTACATACATTTAAAAGTTGTAACAATAAACTGTTTTTATTATAATGGGTACAGAAGTATTTTAGATATTCGCAGTGATTATTGTACAAATAAAACGTATATGACTTGCGCTTGCCAGTTCTAATCTCAGTATATATAATGTACTCTGTGGTTCTAAAGATTTTGTGGTAATCTGTGTTGCGTATTTCCTAGCCATAAAAAATTAGATATGTCTGATGTGAGTGAAAGAGACAAAGCGTCTTGACAGTATGCAAGCAGGTGCATGGCAAGTACTTGGCGATGTATCGCTTGTTCTCTTTTGAATCAGTAGTCAATTCTGTGAGTGCTTAATACTACACCTACGAGGAAAATAAAAGATAATAAATTGAAATGTATAAGATGTTAAATTAAAATTTATTTCAAAATTATTACAGTTGTTGAAAGAAATTTCACCACGATTTGCACAAGCTTTAACATCAAAATTTATTCTAAATGAAAAACAAAATGCAAGCGGTCAGTAAAATTATGGAACTCTTAAGTTATTAGAAAATATAGTTCACACAATATATTGTAACCACCTGTTCAAAGTTAAATACTAAGATGTGATAAAAAGATGCCTTTGGAGACTAAAGCGTTCCGTGGGCGAGCGAGGAGGAGGCGTTCCTAAAGTTTACCAAGGGACTTTAGTAAAATAGGGCGGTAGGAAAAATAGTTTTGAAAAATTCTGTACTAAGGGTGCGTTAGTTTTGGGATATATAATCGTTTGTTTGGTCATCGTTCGTTTAGCATTGTTCTCAAAATTTTGAATTATTTTTTCAAAAACGAACGCACCCCTTGTGTAAAAGTATTGAAATACTATTTTTTGTCATAACTTTTTAACGTCTACGTCTTTGAAGCTAACATAAGGATACTTTGAGGTACCAAACAACTAAATGTTTACATATAATGACATAATTAGTACTCTATGAAACTTCTTAAAATACGAAGTGACCCGCCATCCAGACGTCAGAATGGCGGGCGACTTTATTTTTAATTTTTATCGCTAAACAGAAAGGTACTAATGATTTAAAAGGTACCAAATAGAACCAATTAGATACTATAACCTCAGTAGTATTTTAATAAGGAATTCTTACCTCGATCCGCCATCCTGACGGACACGGATTGCGCGCCCTTAGGTGAATCATAAAAATGGGTGTTTCACAGGGTTCTATTCTTGGGCCATTCCTATTTCTTATATACATTTTGATCGTTAACGACTATCATAAATCGTGTTATTCGCATAAGACACATTACTTTAATTTAAAGTTAAAAGACGCGGAATGTTTCTAAATAATGTTAACAATAATAACACGCTAGAAAAATCTCCCATGACACTACTAGTAGTGCCACGGGAAAAAAAACGTAATAAATTTTAAGAAGTTTAAAAGCTATGTAAACTTGTTTGAAAAAAGCTAATAGTACAATTTATTAATACTACCTTGATTGTAAACATACATATAGATAACATTATTATAATAATTATATAATTGTAATAATATTAAAAATAAAGTGTTTTCGACGTTTCTTCACACTAGAACGCCATTTAGATTTCGAAAACTGTAGACTTTTAGTATATTGACTTTAAAGGACTGATCATGTATTCTAGTTTTTTTAAGAAATAAAGACATATAAAATAACTTGATTTTTAAAAATACCCGACATAAGATAGTCGACTTTATTTTAATACTTATTGTTTTTATTTTAGTACTCTTAATTATCACAGGTAATAAAAAATCTTATCAATTTGCCTATGTCTATCACTTATAAAAAATATAATAGGTATAAGTACTAATTAAAAACCATTTCTAGATTGACAGCTGTCAAAACATAACATCTTAGTGAGATCTATCACTTTGGTAAGGAAACTACTAGTCTACAATCAATAGTTTCAGAGATATAGCCCTTTCTAATTTCATAGCTGTCATCTGAAATAATGATCTTGACGAGATCTATCACTTCTGTAAATAAACGACTAGTCTACAATCAATAGTTTCAGAGATATAGCCCTTTCTAGTTTGATCTATCACTTTGGTCAGGAAACGACTAGTCTAAGATCAAAAGTTTCAAAGATATAGTCATTCTTGGTTTGACAGCTGTCATCGAAAATAAAGATCTTGACGTGATCTATCACTTTGGTAAAGAAACGCCTACTGTACAATCAATAGTTTCAGAGATATAGCCCTTTTTAGTTTGACAGCTGTCTTCCGAAATAAAGATCTTGACGAGATCTATCACTTTGGTAAAGAAACGACTAGTCTAAGATCAATAGTTTCGGAGATAGCCCTTTTTAGTTTGACAGCTGTCATCTGAAATAAAGATCTTAACGAGATCATAACTTTGGTAAAGAAACGACTAGTCATCATCAATATTTTTGGAGATAAAAATAAAAGACTAATTATCGTCAATTTTAACATTTTAAGTCACCTGAAGCACATCACTATGAAATACTAAAAAAAAGATACAATGTACTAAAGGTTATACAGGAGTTATATAATTTGAAAATATAAGTCACTGGTACCACGAGGAATAGGGTGTCCTCGTGGACCCATTAATGGGTCAATTTAATGGGACCACGAGGAAACGCCGGAAATATCTGTGCCTTGTACGTGCCGTAGGTTGAAAAATTGGATGGATAAAATTTTGCTATTATTTTATTCATAGGCAAACTTTCAATAGTATAAAATAGCTTTTATTTAGTTTAACCTGTACTGTGTCTCTAATAAAATCTTATAAGTATTTATACTCTCTTCCCGGAGTTCGTATGGTTGGTATGTTTTGATGGTGAAGGCGGAAGGGAATAGGAACTTTGTAACGAAACGACGCGCTACCGCATCGAGTTTGAACTCGTTGATTTGTCCTGCCCAGTACTCTGGTCTTTAATGATAACCAGGCCAGGGTCTGATGAAAGCTTATTTACAAAAAAAATTACGTACATTCTTGTTATTTTGTACAGCGACTTTCGTCTTTTACAATTTGGGCACAAAACACAAAAGAAAAATTTATTGTTTGAAGAAATCCCGAGTACCTAACATAAAAATTTCTTGTGCATTCCTACTGTTTAAATCAACATGTACCTGTTTCAATATTTCTTTATTCATTATACAACAAAGAAGCTATTAGATTTAGTGTTGCAAGCGTCCATAGACTACGGTGACCGCTTACCTATAGGCGGACCTCTAGCTTGTTCGCCACCTTAGGTGAAAACAAAACGCAATAATCCAAATGAAAAAACGACGACTATTCTTGCCGGGGAAGGAAATGAAGCGCTCGGGGTGGAAGCGCGGTGTGCATTTACTGTGAGAGTTGCATATTGCACCCCTGCTGTGTTGGCGCCCCCTCGGTCAGTTACCTGCTATAATTAATTTAGGAGAAAGGAAATATAAGGGGGAAATCATCGATTTCATTGGTAGCTTACACTTTTAATTTCTTGTTTCTCTTTAGTGTTTCGTTCGTTACCTAAAAAGGAAATATGGAACAACTAACAGAATACTTGTTGTGACCTAGACGTCTGTAGTGTGTCTGACACAGATATTTTTATTTTTAAGGCTATTAATTAATTATAAGGCTTTTGCAGCATCTAGGGTTGTCAGGTTCAAAAATAAAAAAGCTGACATGGTTTTATATTTAACCGGAAATTCTTTATGGTTAGTTGGTTCACTTACTCATATCCTTACAGTGCAATCGATATTGTTACAGAAAATGCGTTGGGAAAGAGGCGGAGGTGGAATATTTGGGAGCGGCAGGTAGCAGGCTGCGCTCCGCCATGGGCACGCGCCCCCCCGCACGGTTTTGGCCGCAGCTGTGGGCCACCGTCGTAAGGAACCTGCTGCTCAAGAAGCGAGACACCAGGAAGACACTGGCCGTAAGTAACTTGGTCTAAACGGATAAACGACCTTCCTTCCGCTATACTCGTATCTACAATACCCGTACGTAATATTGTGCGTATATATATATATATATATATATATATACATATCTACACTTTACAAAATATCTGTAGAACTGCTCTTAAAAAATACGACTCTCTATAAGTAAAATGGGTTGGTCAGGCGCCATGTTGGCGCTACATACTACGTGATGCTTTTTGTGTTCGGTACTCAGTACTAGTTCTCAAAATCAGCCAACTCATTTGAAACGCATAGTTCCGTTTACGTACTTCACGGTTTATCCATGCCATTCATATGAAATATCAGAAATGTAGATGTCATTATTATTTTTGTGCCTGTTAGAAATTAAATAGCGTTAGCGATTGCAAAACAAAACAAATCAAATCAAAAACTATTTATTCAAATAGATTTCTGAGAGTACTTTTGAATCGTCAATACAATCTAAACGACGTTAATTTCTGCCAAAAGGAGCCGGCAACAAGTTTTATTTAAAGTAATCATACAATAGGTACTTTGTTAAACAACAAACAAGTATACAATATGTATTAAAACACTTATACTCTATCCACCGAAACGAGTTAATAGGGGAAAAATGAACTGGCATGTGATTGGTCGAACAATGACGTTAAGGCTGTGTTCACAGCGCGAGTTTTTTTAGTTTGTTCGTGCGACTCGTACTGTTCAGACGTGCTCACTGTGCTAGTGCAATCTATTATTTTATTTTTTGACTCGGCTTGTTATTTGGACTCTGGATAATTTTGTTACGTGTGACCCGGCTTTGTGATTGATTGCATTCCTAAAGACTTGGCGCTTGTATAACGGACTTTTTGAGTTTACTGTCGATTTGCCTAAGTGAGATGGCCGACAGTTTACATGGAGGTAACTCTGTGGAAAAAAGGCGACGACGAGCCTTTTCCTCGACTGAAAAAACAATGATATGGAACATGTATCAATCTATGAGGAGTTCCATGGAATCCCCTTCAAACAATGACGTCATGAAAGCTGTTGCATCATCTATGGGTGTTCATTGGATGTCCATCTATAGAATTCTGAAAGAGAAAGAAACTAAAAATGTTTTAAATTCACCCAAAAAAACAAGAAAACGTACTTTCATTGTAGACACAATCGACGACTTAACTAAATGTGCTATAAGAAGAAAAGTTCACGATTTATTTTCCCGAAATGAGATACCGACATTGGACAAAATAATGAATTCAATAAATGAAGATGGTACTTTGGGGACATTCAAAAGATCAACACTTCATAAAATCCTTAAAATGATTGGATTTAGGTACATTAAAAGATGCAGGAACAGCTTATTGATTGATCGTGACGACATATTTTTTTGGCGGAGGAATTATTTGCGGACAATGAAAATGGCAAGAGAAGAAAAGAAAAAAATATATTATTTGGATGAGACTTGGCTCAATGAAGGCCATACTACTACAAACGTATGGACTGATACAAATGTGAAAAATAAACGCGACGCATTCCTTGATGGCCTGACAACTGGATTAAAAAATCCTTCCGGTAAGTTCTTTAACATAATTCCATTGTTAAAACTGTCTTTGTCATTAATGCAATTCTTTGAAAAGGTTTGAATGTACCTGAGCGATCCTTAATTGGCGGCACTTATTGTTTGTTATGTTATCTTAAACTGTGTGAGCGTTAACTTTGTATCAGATCATTCAATACAATTTTTTATTGTTCCAGGAAAAGGAAAAAGGTTAATAATTACTCATATTGGAAGTGATGATGGATTTGTAGAAGGGGGCTTACACGTGTTCGAGTCAAAAAAGCAAGGAGATTACCATCAAGATATGAATGCCGAAGTGTTTGAGAATTGGTTCAAAAATATTCTTGAAAAGTTACATGATAATTGTATTATTGTAATGGACAACGCTTCGTACCACTCAAGAAAAGTAGAGCAAATTCCGACTGAAAAAAATAAAAAACAAGAGATAATTAATTGGTTGAAAGAAAAACAAATCCCCTTTCAGGATGATTTATTAAAACGAGAGCTACTGAATATCGTAAAAAATCATAAGGAGCAGTACGAGGCGCGTGTCGTAGACGAAATGGCGAAAGCTAAAAATAAAACTGTGGTACGACTTCCGCCGTATCACTGCGAATTAAATCCGATAGAGTTGATCTGGGCTCAAGTTAAAGGACATGTCGCATCCCGCAACAAAACATACAAGATGGCAGAATTAAAAATGTTATTAAACAACTCAATTCAAAATATTGACGCTGCAAAATGGAAAAAATGCATAAAACATGTCGAAGAGATAGTAGAACCGAAAATGAATGCCATGGACAGAAATGTGGAAACAATGACCGAAACATTCATAATAAACGTGGGAAGTGACAGCGACAGTAGTGATACGTCGGAATAATTTAATTAATTGTATATGTTAAACTATTTAAATATACATAATTTTATTTTAAAACATTGTCTTAATATTTTTCTTTCTTTCTCTAAGTTCAATACAAAATACTTAAGTGGTTTTAGTGCTTACTATTGAGCGCACAAAATCATCGCATATGAACACACCTTAACTTTTTATCAGTATAGTTGACGCCCACTCACCTTTTTGTGTCCTTATCTTTTGTAAGGGATTGTGCGACAGAGACAATGCTCTATTAACTCGTTTCGGTGGATAGAGTATAGTAATATAAATAAGTTAGTGAGCTACTAAAACAAAGTTGTGATAGAGATGTCAAATATTATTTTTACCCACAACGGCACGGGGAAGGCGTTTAGGGTGAGAGATGTTTATTTGTTCGTTTGTGCAAACCAATGTTAAATTTATCTCCAATACTAACAGTCCTATTTTGATACGGTTTTTAGTAATGGGTTCCTGGTTGATTAGTGCTGGTTCTTAGATGATTATTACGGTGGTAGCTTACTTGCGCCCGCAGTAAACATTTTTCAATGTAAAAATGAGTTTTTGCTCGTTTCTGCCGAGTTGGATCGCCCTGTCAGTTTGAAATTTCGCAGTAATATGTGGTTACATGTCAATACTATAAATTGTCAACTTTAAGCTGATGATAGAGCCAAAAGGTATATAGTGAAACTCTTTAATGGTTACTAGTAAAACCTTTGTGTTTGGGCTTATTTGATTTGTAATGACAAAGCCGTCCATAAGCCAGGAGGTAACATTTTTTTTTATATTAGTTACTATATATTAAATAAAATCGATAGGTACTTAAGTATTTCTTTAGTAACTCTAAAAATAAAAATTAGATAAAAAAAAAAAGAAAAAACCCACGTTGTTGACGGTTTATGCGCAAAGTATGAATGTAGAGCAAAGACTAATAGTGGGAGAGCCGGCTGCAAAAATACCTGCCTGATGAGGTAGGTTAAGGGTTCCAGAAGGGCATAGTTTTGGGGTTTACAAGTATTTACGGCAGGGTACGCGATGGCAGACCCACTTTTTTTAACATAATGAATCGTAATCTGTTGCCAGCAGTTTAATTCGTACCCGAAATTTCTCAACGAACATTTATAATGAATTTCATACATATAAGTTAGTGTTTTGTAAGATAGTGTCATTTAATTGTCCCTGGAACTACGGCACCTATTCTGAAAAAACCGGCCAAGTGCTAATCAAACTCGGGCACAGTGGGTTCTTCTGTACACCACAGAAATCACGAGCACGACTCGCACTTGACCGGTTTTATTATTTGTTGTTTTAATACTAAGCTATAAGTAGTACACTGTAATCGTTGAAAATTCAAAATCTTTTTATTGAAATGGGTTTCTTAGAACACTTTTGAATCGTCTGGAGAAATAACAACGATTTGCTTTACAAACTAATTACAACACTGTTTTATTGCCAGCGTCCAATAGAAGTTTTTAGTTTGAAGATTTTATGTAGATATTACAGTTATTACAGTTAAGATGAAGTTAAAACAAAAATAACATTTTTCTAGTTTGGCACCCCCTTAAATTTTTAGTTTTTGTTTTAATGACAATTAGGAAATTTCCTTAAAAGCTTGGTCCTAATCTTTTTAACTCCTGAAACGATTTTAATAAAAAATTTGAATTGTTCCTTAAGTTAAAAGTCATACGTAGACAATACTAGCTCGAGACAGAAGAATGTGGTACAAGAAAAAAAAGAGGCCTATAAGCAGCAGTGAGTCGAAACAGGTTAATTATTATGATAAAGATGAAAGATTATCGATGGAAAAAAAAACATTCGATTATCCTAAAAAATAATCCTATCAGCATGCTATCGCGGGATCGCTTCGTGCGTTATTTACCTAGTTCGTCATCAGCTCACTGCAGTACACCGGTCGACTTGATAAGGACTGAGACTAACTTAGAATGACTTTCATCTATTCAAGTTCATCCGGAGGCATTTACTGGAAGAAAGAAGACTTTAAAAGTGACAATCATTGCTTGCAATTCTTGCAGCAATTATGCCATGAGGACAATATCGTCAAAAATACCGGTGTAAGATGTGCCGTTTACATTTGTGAACCACTAAGGTGGTAAACAAGCTAACGGTCCACCTGATGGTAAAAGGTCACCGTAGCAAAAGGGGCAAGCTAGTAACCGGGTGCACCTACCCAGAGATGGCAGCAGTACCCCACATGCAGCTGAACTTTTCTGGACGCCAGCTTCACCGTGTCTTCCAAATGATCGCGGAACTAAACACCAAGGATTTCAAGACTCTTAGAGATGGTAAATGGTGTGTTCTGGAATTGTGGGACCTCAGTGAATAGGATATTTTTGCGGTAAACGCGCAGACTTGCGTTTTTGTAGGGTTGAATCGGACTAAGTTTTCACGCCCCAGTCAGATACCTTGGCCAGAGTGATTTTAAATACAAGATTACCGCGATTTACTACCACAACGTAATTCAGGATGTTAGCAGAACCCGTATAATAAGCATCTCCAGTACCGTCGTCTGCATAGAAATTTATGTTGTCGATGGGCAACATGTCGTTGATATGCAGCAGAAACAGCGTAGGAGACAGCACAGAGACTTGCGAGACACCAGCATTAAGAGGCTATACTACCTAAATTTCATTTTATTTGGCAAATGTTTCTCTGGATTCACTGACCAGATCCGACTAAAATTAAATGATTTTGTTCTTCGGGATATAGTTCAGACCCTGAAAACCGTGAAAACACGAATTATTAACTTTTTTCACTGTAATTTTTAAAGTTCTGGCAAAGAAATCTCCAAAGTCCTAAGTGCTAATAGTTTAGCTCTATGCGTCTGCCGGACAAATAGCTAGGCAATATGGCAACTTTCATAGAAGACCCTGGTACAAGACCCGATCGAAAGCCTTAGCTGTGTCTAGGCTACATGCCAATGCCTGCCCCTGACTATAGCACGGACGCGAAGCAGGAAGAATTTCGGTCAATGACCGGTCACTATTTGTCTCTATTCCTCTAGTCTTGTCGGCCTTCATACGTCCCCACTGTTGCGGCACGGCCTACCCTCATGAGCAAGGGTGATTTGGGCCATAGTCCACACGCGGGCCCAGAGCGGATTGTAGTCTTCAAATTTTTTTTCTTCTTGACGTATGCAGGTTTTCTCACGATGTTTTCCTTCACCGAAAAGCCAGTGGTGTGAATCAGTGTACTTGAGAAATTAAGAAAAGACTCATTGGTACACGCTGACCCCTGGGTTCGAACCTCCACTACTTTGGACGTGAAGTGAATTTTAAACCCCTCGGCCACCACCGACTTGTCTCTGTTGCACGCGCATAATTATTTGCCGTCGCGCTCGCACAGATGCGATGACTGACCGCTGTCAGCAGAAATTACTACTATTGACAACTGACACAGGCTAAAAAGTAAAAGGTCAATGTACGAAATTCTTTCTGCTTCGCGTCCGTGCTTATTGTTTCTTACTTACTAGTAACTTAATGACATCTTTTAGTGCGATTTTAAGCAGTTTCTGTGACATGACGTCTTCCTGTTTTACTTCTTTGTGTAGCTCAATTTAATGATTCTTGTTTGACTTTTTTATACTTGAACTGACATCTTTGCCGAATTGTACAGATATCTCAAACACCTCGACGTATTCCGAGTCAACATTCTCGTAGTCCACAAAAGGGCTGATTATACTTCCTCAGACTTCTATATTATCTGCCTCACTATTTGGATGTAGTCTGTAGTGCCGTAACCCCTAAACCCAGTTAGAAGCTAAATCTGGCGAAAATAATTTTAGCTGGTTGTTAACTCCCTTTTTGAAAAATAGGATCCTAATAGAGATCAGAAGTAGCTTTACCCGCCTCTGGAGTTTTACCATCATGAACAATGGAGTAAAGTGCCGATAGAATATGGAAACAACATTTTGTACCAAATCTGCCCCCCTCTAGCCCAAAATCTGGCTACGCCCTTGCATACATATATGCTCACAAACATAGGCAGGTACATATTATATATTCACACTACTTAGTAAGAAGGCCTAGTAAATAACATATGTAAATATTATTCAATTTCATCAATATCATATATACAGCATACTATCTTTGGTAAAGGGCGTAGAATATTATTTTGCCCGGAGCGGCTAAATGGGTAGATCGGGCCCTGCCTAAGATGATTCATACAATAACAGGTTCTACAATCGGAAGCCTACTTAGGTCCCTAAACTCATTTATACAGAATTCAGGTGACTGTAATGCCCACTTACAATAATCAAAACTTAGTTTTAACCTATATAGTACGTTATTGTAGTAGTATGTTATTGTATTCGTAGTTATTTTTGCTAAATTTTAAATATACATCTTTTAGCGCTACACTTCTTGTTTTAATTAATGTTTTGATAAAAATGCCGTTAATAATATTAAAATATATATACCAATGTTATTTTGACTTAAGGTGAAATTACGCTGCGTACCAACTTCAAATGCTTTGAACACTAAGTTTCGGCAAGTCCTGGCAGACCTTTTGATCCACTATCAGGGGCATCTTGGGTATTATTTAGCGTGGGTCCCATAGGTTTAAGGTGTCAGAAGGGCATATTTTTGGGGTCTGCCAAGTACTCCCGGCAGGGTGCGCAATGGCAGACCCACTTTTCTATAATAACTAATCAATGGTAAACTGTTGCCAGCAGATTAATTCGGGTACTTTATGATCTTAAATTTTCACTACAAAAAATATCGACACCACAAAGTTTCGGTAGGATCGGCTCTGGCAGACCTGATTTATTTTACTTGTTCAGGTGTCGGTTAACGATCTTAATATAGCCCATTGGGGTACCCGATGAGGTAGGTATTTTTGCAGCCGGCTATTCCACTATAAGGCATTTTTATGGCCTTTCTTCTGTTCCCTCGGTTTGCGACGGGCGTAAAGTGCTTCTCAATCGCTCTAATGCCTCCAACTCTATACTATTATGTGGGTTATTAAAAAGATTTCTTTGATCTAGATCAGTAATTATTGCACCGTCTAAAGATCGCACTCTATACTGAGCGCGACTTAATGCCTCCAACTCTATGCTATTATGTAGGTTATTAAAAAGATTTCTTTGATCTAGATCAGTAATTATTGCACCGTCTAAAGATCGCACTCTATACTGAGCGCGACTTAATGCCTCCAACTCTATGCTATTGTGTGGGTTATTAAAAAGATTTCTTTGATCTAGATCAGTAATTATTGCACCGTCTAAAGATCGCACTCTATACTGAGCGCGACTTAAGCTTACCCTTTGGCGATTGTTTTGGGTCCAAGATATATAACCGCCTTATCGATTGTAGTGCCCTGCCTTTCAATTTTTCCAGCACCTTTATTGCCTTGAAATGATACCCTCGCTGAAGCTATGTCTACCCAACCATTTGACGACTAATATAGAGCTGCAGCTGAATGTTTTGAATATAATTTCAAATTATCTTTTTCGTTCTACGTAATGATATGGAGGTAAAAAAAAGTACCTGACAAAGTATAGTTGTAAATATGTGCATACATAATATGTTATCACTATGAAACAAATTATATAGATATTTACATAATACGTACAACCTCTCTAAAAAGTCTGAAATAAAAAAGAAAATGAACACACCCTCGACGGTTTTAAAACGTAATCGAAAAAGGAAAACAATAAAATAATTTAAAAACCCCCGACTTAACCAGCATATGTAACGAAAGATAATAAACGTAAAAGCTTTTTTAATTAGGGTTCATATCTCGCGAAGTCGGTCAAATAAACAATAAAGAATCAGTTTTCATAGTACTTCTTATAAAATTAGATGTGGTATATATATATATATCTATATTATCTTATTTTAATGCCCACATTACCTTTTACTTAGTTTTGTATTTTAAATCCTGCACCCAAAGTTATCTGGTAGAGATTTCTTCATAGCGATAAGATCGCCATTTGTATTTTTTTTCTTCTATGTAACTATTGTGTTTGTTATATTATGTGCAATAAGGTATATTATTATTATATTTACCTTACTATAAAACTGCAAAACTTCCGTTCATTTAATGGCAGCCCACTTAATTCCCTACATGTATTTTAAGCATTATTCTTTTTCAGGAAGTCTTGGTACCCCTCTATTCTTTGGGCGTTCTGATATTCCTCAAGATGCTGGTGCCAAACCCTAACTTTCCAGAAGTGAGGAAACCTGGTGGTCAACTGAGGATCCACTACGACGCCTTCTCGGAGAATCACTCTGTTGCCGTCGTAGCAGACTGGTTGAACGCCAACGGAACTATGGTACTTAGCTTTAACAGTGTATTGTTGCCATAGCATTATTATACTGTAAATAATAGTATACAAATATTCCATAACGAGACTTATCCACAAAGGGGTGGTCAGAGATATTACAAACGTATGCTTATAACATCTACATTTTACTGATGCTATTCCGTCCGTGACGTTGTCAGTGGTGAGTTTATCGCCGTACCTACGCGCAAACCAGAGATTGTGACAACATTAAAATTTTCAAATAGAACAATATTGGTTGCCCCTTCCGAGAATTGAACTCAGTATGTTTGATATGACATCCCAAAATTTTACAACTGCGCCTCACGCTGTATACTTGCTGACCTTGCGAACGTTGTTTCTTTGTTGAAAACAACTGCCGCACCAACCTATTGTGAAAGGGTTGTACTAATTCAGAAACCTTCCCCGGCGTGTGCATAACAATTTACCAAAATTTCATTACAATCGGTTCATCCTTTTTGAGTGAGTCCGACTCGCACTTGACCCTGTCTGACTCGCACTTAACCCTTTTTTCTTTCTCAAAAACCTGTCCCGGCATATGCATAATAACTTTACCCTTATTACGCGAGTCCGACTCGCACTTGACCCTTTCGGAAAATCCTTTCTTATCAGATGCCTACGTCACACAAAGAACATACCCTCCAAGTTTCAGGTCTCTACGATCAGCGGTTTAGGCTGTGCGTTGATCCATCAGTCAGTCATTCAGGACAAAGCATTTTATATGTATTTTATAGATAGAAGAAGAAAACTATAAGTATTATTGTACACAAAAATCAAACACCTAAAAAGTGCATAAACTCTTTAACCTTAGAAAACTTATATACTACATACACGTAGTATATTATATTATCTTTGCTACATACTACTATATACTACTTATATAGTACGGTGACTTTCGAGAAATTCCAATTCTGAAGAGTATTTGCTTATGTTTTAAAGTGAGTTCAACCTTTTTTGAAAAAAAACGGATTGAGTTTTCAAACATGTTTCAAATAAAATGTTATTTGAATCAAAAGTACTAAGAAGTATTGATACAACTTCGAAGCAAATCACCGCCAAAATAACTTTCTACCCCTTTTTTACTCCGTTAGGGGATGAATTTTAATAAAATACGAAACACGTCTTCGATCAATTCTGTTAAAAAATGTTTATGCAAAATTTTAAGAACATTGGACCAAGGAAATTAACGTCCCACACAAACTTTTCCCCCCTTTTCACCCCCTTAGAGGTAGAATTTCGGAAAATCCTTTCTCATCGGATGCCTACGTCATACAAAGAACACAACCTCTCAGTTTAAGGTTCCTATGCTCAGCGGTTTAGGCTGTGCGTTGATCCGTCAGTCATTCAGCACAAAGCATTTTATATGCATAGATATTTTTATCAATGGTGCCTCTATGGCAAAAATCAGCTACTACAGTATTTATGGTCGACGTGTAACACAACTAGCGCTTATGATTAAAATTGGATAAAATATGTTTCTATGGTAGTGGTGACATTTACCAAAGACCGAAGTCACATGCTTTAATAGTAACCAAGCCGATGTGGCCACACAATGCGGCTCAGGACCAGCCGGAAGACCTATATATGGACTGCTAAAATAAAGATGTTTATGAGATTTGATCAGTCTGTTGCATCGGTAGTATATTCTGTCCCAGACGATAGCAGAGCAGGTTAGTGATGTGTATTCTGACCCAGACGATAGCAGAGCAGGTTAGTGTTGCGTATTTGCCGTTGATGGATCACAACAAATTAACCAGACTCTACACACCTTTTTACATTAGGTAGGTACTATATTTATGACTTCTCGCTAACCCACCATACAGGAAATTGAACTAGCTGATATAGCTGGCACACACACTGTCACTGTGGAACTTCAGTTCAGTTCATACGAATAATAAAAATCGTATTAGTTTTCTAGGCTCAAAGCAAAGGCCGTCAGAATCACACTGGCAAACATCTCGACTGTTGGGTTCGTAATATAAATGACCTATGGTGCGCCTCATCATCCTTAAAATTAGCGTTGTTAAAGCCTTGGTCTATTCTAGGATATCTGCATTTGTTTAGCAGGGGATAGCCTTATCAAAGCTTTATATTTTGGTTTCAAGTATGTATGTATGTAGCTTTATTTTAAATTGTAGAATATTAGAAGAACTTTATTCGTTTCAGGGGTTTTTGGAAGAAATCAACGGATTGATGCTGAAGCTAGGTCACAGTAAATTGAATTGGATCCTCTATAACGATACAACTGAGCTGAACGACGCATACCACTTGGATGCCAAGAATTTCCCTATTGCTGTCATCTTTCACACTGACCCTAGTATCCTTGGGGAGCCATTGAGGTGACATTCTTGACTATTCTTTGAAAATTAAATAAACCCAAGATATGCCTTGCGGTGGGTTGTAGCACTGCAGCAAGTTCTAAGCAGTATCACGTTTTCGCATTGCCTTACCACCCCTATTATAATAAACAAATACTACTTAATTCCAAGTGTCTTCTAAAAAAAATACTTTTTCAATTTCTGATTTGGTAAAATTTAGGAATACTGCAGGAAGAAACGGTATCACATAACAGATGGCAATTGTTAAATTATAGCAGAGCTTAACCATATCTTTAGGTACTTGCTCTCCACTAGTGATAAACGTATATTTTTCCAGATACACAATCCGCACGAATCCATCTCTAGCAGGGACCCCCTCCACACGCACTCTCCATACGTCACCAGTAAAGTGCCGCGAGCGCGACGCCAGCCAGGACTGGTCACGTGGGGGACAGCTCATCCCGATCTCAGAGGTGCACCGCGAGGATACGTGTCCTGTGCTCCAGTACTATTACTCTGGGTTCTTGGCTTTGCAGATGCTCATTGATTTTACAAAAATAAAGGTAGGTTGGATGGAGAAGAATTATTCTGCAATGACGAACTTGTAAAAACATCGCTATCGCTATATCGCTCCACATTTTAATACGTGCAAAATTATATAACGCGCATTCTACATTATACTATTATCTGTGATTCTAAGGCTGGGTGCAAATCGGTCGAGCGGTTTGTTTTTTATCGCTTAAAAACTGATTGTATTTAATACGCAATAATAATCTTTATGACTAAATTCTTAAATATATAAAAAATATTCTCAAGAGAAGTTGCTCGTGCGGAACTGTACTTGCTACCTAACCAATTTTTATTATATCTTTTGAAAAACATAACTTCTTGGTTTCTTTC
This sequence comes from Apoda limacodes, assembly GCA_946406115.1. Taxonomy (NCBI): domain Eukaryota; kingdom Metazoa; phylum Arthropoda; class Insecta; order Lepidoptera; family Limacodidae; genus Apoda; species Apoda limacodes. Next base: position 21,707,351 of record OX291559.1, read on the forward strand.
CGAATTCTTCTCGGTAGAAATCAACAACATTGTGAATCGGAGGCTGGGTGGTAGTGTTCAAGAAATAGTATTTCATAACTTTAACGATTCAATAGTGATTGTAAACTCCTAATTTGAATAAAAAAATTTGACTTTGACTTTTTGACTTAGACATTAATTAACCTGTAATGAATAAAAACAAAACTTTGAATAATTTTTTGATGCTTTAAGAAGAAACGGAATATGCGTTTAGTCTTTAATTTCTGAATGTCTCGAGTATTTTAAAACTCGAATACTCTGTAATTGCAAGACGTATACATGTAAGTATTTATTTTTCCAGAGTTACTTGGAATCTTACGACATTTTGGATAAGGCAACAGATTAAAAGAGAAGCACTCTTTCTGATCTCATTTTAACGGTTCTGAAACTTTTGTATATTTTTCAGTTGGACACTAATTCCTCAATGCCTCTTCCTAAAGTCGATCTTCTGCAGTTTCCCAAAAGACAGCATACAGGGGACTGGCTCGTGATCTTCCGCGTCATCATGCCTATGTACATGGTGATGACTCTCTCTCAGTTTATAACCTATCTTCTAATGTTTGTGGTAGGAGAGAAGGAGAAGAAGATCAGAGAGGGGATGAGGATTATGGGGTTAAAGGACTCTGTATACTGGTTAGTTGCTTTGTGGTAATTTGCATCGTGTAAAAAGAATTGCCGAGGTTGCATAAAAATACTAGATTTTGATACGCGTCAAATAGTTACTGTAGTCCAGTCCGTCTGGTCCCAAACTAAGCACAGCTTGTGCTATGGATACCAGAAAACGGATACAAATACATATATACTGTTTTATGTAAATACATACATAATATAAATAGAGAACCCACCGGGGGTTGGACCACTCAAGACAAACACAAATAATAAATGTTGTGTCTTGTGCGAAAATCGAACCCACGCTCCTCGATTCAGCAGTCGGGTCATTCATTACCCACTAAGCCACTAATGTAGAGATCAGATTGATATTTATTGATTTCGCTTTGAACTAGACCGTGGTGAAACCTGTTTACACAAAAAGCATGACGTACAAAAAATAACTCCTTCCATCTGTAACCCCTTCAGGCAAAGGGAACTTCTGATATGCCTGCAGATGGATGTTGAAGTGGTTGCAACTTTTACTCAACTTCTGCAAAAAGAAATAATGATCTTGTGTTCTCATGATAACTTCACCTGTCTAGAACTAGACTGTATGTGGAGAATTGCATATATAATATATATTTTTTCTCTGTTCTAGGGGCTCATGGTTCTTAATATACGCAGTGTTTGTAACGATTCTGTCCATCGTTAGTACTGTTCTGCTCTTCACTCTTAAAGTAAGCAATATACTTATTTACCTACTTTCATTATTTGCTCCACCCTAACTTTTCCGCGCACCTAAATTTTTGATCGACAAAACCTTTGTGCCTCGACACAGGAACAACACGGTAGACCTATAGTAAATAAAGCTAGTCTTCGTTCACGAAATACTTTCACTCTCTTGCCGTTTGTATTGCATGCTTTTTAATTAGACATTTCAGCAAGAAGGGATACTAATTTCGCTTTTGTTTCAGGTATTCCAACATTCCTCATACATCCTCATATTCCTTCTGATGTTGCTTTTTGGGTTCACAATCATCACCTTCGCATTTATGCTGACTCCATTTTTCGATAGAGCTAGGGTAAGTTATACTATCTTCCTACTTGTTCATGATCCTAGACTCCATCAGAACAACAAAATTAAGGGTTTTCTAAGAGAAATCAAACGATCAGATCTCCAGATTTACTGATGCATAGCTATTAAAGATTTCCTATTATCATACACCACTGTTTTCATCAGATCTTCTTGGTCACAATATGCTGCTAAAGACCTCAGTACGACGGATAACATTAGCACACAAATTATGGATTTACTATAAGCCACTGAAGAGCCTCTATGACTAACTCCAATCTCAGTCTCTTGATAACAATATGTAACTGAAGGACTCAATAAGACAAATTAAAGGACGATAATCGCCCACAGTAATGACCAACATGAAGACCAATGAAGACTTTCGATAACAAAAATTTTTTTTTCTGTTTTAGACGGCAGGGATCTTGGGCAGTTTTGCGGTAAACTTGATGAGCGGACTATACTTTATACAGGTGTTTGTCTCCAACGCGGACTCCTTGGCCTTCTGGTTCGTCTCACTCATCAGTTCCAGCTGCTACGCTCTCGCTATGGATAAGGTTATTCAATCGCTTTTTGGTAAAGAAAAACTTAGTGTGTCGAAGAACGATTCTTGCTTCTTTCTAAACAAAGCAAGCTTAGATATTTTCGTCTTCATTACTTATATTTAGCCTAGCCCTAACTAGCCTTGAGAACAAAAAATCAACAAAACTTTAAGCCACGTATGTTTATCATATCTTCTATGGTTGGTAAGGAAGCGTTTTCAAAATTCTATCTTTAAAAGGGTAAAAAAGAAATTCATTAAAATAAGAATTTAAAAGTGCACCAGACTACTTAAACTCAGTTTGCAAACTTTCATAAGACTATTTACTATTATTAAGAAAGACTAAACTTGACCACCAGTTCCTAATGATGCTTATTTAAACTTAAAGTAAACATTAATAAAATATGACCGTTCTACTTTTTTCATTAGGCCTTAGTGTTGGATATGGCAGGAGTAGGAGTAACTTGGGACAATCTTTGGAGCGGGCCAGGAGTTCCGTTTGGAGGCAGCCTCATCATGATGTCAGTGGATACGGTGCTCTACGGTCTGGCTGCGTATTGGCTCGACGCTGTTATTCCTAGTAAGTTCCTTGAATAGTTGATTGTTAGATTGTATTTAAATTGGCAGATGAGGACTGCGAATTTGAGTAAATGAAATGCTTGACACTGTGTTTGATAGCGCTTTTAGTACTCGTTTTTAGTAAACAAATAACCGTAGGTGAAGTAAGATTTTTAAACAGTGATTTTAGTTGGCGTGTTAGATGGAGTAACTATCTAGTCAAAGATGCGGTAAGTGGCTGGTTTTAAAAGGCACAATAGAAGATGTCAATAGACAAGATAAATTCATGTAATATCACAGGATATATCATAGGAGGATAGGACTTATATAGGGTGTCTTGAAAACTCTGACAGTCACAGACTGGCCACTAGCTCCACAAACGTTCGCTGATTCGCACTGGGTCAGCGCGTTGGTCTATGGAATAAGTTTATTCTCCAAGGAGAGGTCTATGCCCCTGGGTGGGGCATATAATGGCTAAGTCAAGCTAGGAAGCAAGGTATAGGACTTATGATAAAATATTATTCCCTTGCAAATCCGCTAAAACCAATTGAGTAGCACTCACGTGCAGAAGTACACCATCCACATGTGTAGGAGTGCACCTCCCTCCCTCCCTCCTTATGTGGACGATGCCAACTTCACCACTTAGTTTTAGGCGAATTTAGGCCTACTTTATCTCTAGAGATTTTTTGCTTTATTTAATTTTAGGTGAATATGGAATAAAACAGAGGCCCTGGTTTTGTTTGTTGCCTTCCTTCTGGCTCGGAAGTCGTAGAGGAAGAATCTCAGCTGTCCACTTCCACTCAAACGGTGAAACGACCCACAATAAGGATGTTGAACCTGTGCCGAGGTAACCATTAAAGTCGATGGTCGATGACTGGTATTTAAAGCTATTTTGTTAAATTAAATCACCATCTCCAATTATAGGCATTGTTTTGAACAAATCCCTTATAGTTTTCTTCTACAGGGAACTTCAAGACAAAGAAGCTATAAGAATCGTAAGTCTCCAAAAGAGTTTCCGTCACTGTCGGAAGCCTGAGATAAAAGCAATCGACGGCATAGACCTGAGCATCTACGAAGGTCAGATTACAGCTGTTTTGGGGCACAACGGTGCCGGAAAGTCTACTCTTTTCAACATCCTCACTGGACTGACGGCTCCCACTGCTGGCACTGCTTACGTTTACGGATTAGATGTTAGGTCAGTCGAATTTTGATTTTTATCTGTGTTCTGAAATATTTGGAAAATGAAAGATCTTTCACGATACGAGTATGATCCATATTAATATCCAGGAAAGAACTTAAAAATAATTACACCTTAAACAATTCCAAATAGCAGTTTAATAGTATGTGACAAATATGAGAAAAGCTTTTTAGTCTCATAGGTCCTCAAACATTCTTGTGCGTGATGGTTTTGAGAGACCAATTTCTAAATTACAAATTAACTCCATAGATATATATATTCAGTTCACTTGATTAAAGACAAGTTGTTGTAGAACGGTTGCGATTTACCTTCATCAAGACCATAATTACCGTCGTTTGACTTTTAGCCGATTATTACTGGATATAGATCTGCACTTGAAAGTGAAAAGTGGAGGTCTTAGGTTTGCTTTTAAATTATTACTTAATCACTTTATGCTGTCGTGTGACGGACACATAAACAGAAATCGTGACATTCTACTGTAACGTATGATACGTGTTAAATTTTTACGCTAAAGTGTTCCGAGTAGAAAGGTTTTGTGACATTTAAGACATAAAAAATCATGGTGTGTTTTGTTAACCCTTTAGTAAGTAACATTTAAAAAGAGACAGAACTTTACATCCCAATTGAAGTTAATTTTTTTTTTAATGATTATATTAATTTCAGAGATCCCATCGACATGTACGAGATCCGACAGATGATCGGCGTCTGCCCACAACAGGACGTTCTCTTCGACCTTCTCACTGTTAAGGAGCACCTTGAATTCTTCGCAGCCGTCAAGGTTATTAGATTATTAATGTACATATGAGATTTTTGACTACTGATAGGTACTAAGAGCTACCTACTTTAAATATTTATTTCAGATGTCCATATCTGGTCTACAAATTTTTACTTTGAAACAATATTCTTAACAGAAAATAGGAGGATTTTAGTAGTCACGTGCCAATTGACTCGATTTCGTGCATTACAATTACAGAACGTAGATCTTTTTGGGTCTAATGTAAAAATGTAATGTAATGAATGTAGATCACTTTTATTTACATTGCTCTTCATTAACTGTTTCATGTAAACTTTTATTTTTATAGGGAATACCACGAAAGCGACTCTCAGATGTAATACACAAAGCTCTCGCAGAAGTAGGATTGCTGGACCAAGCAGGAGTATTCTCGAAGCACCTCTCTGGAGGACAGAAGAGGAAGCTGAGTATAGCCATCGCATTCATCGGGGACCCTAAGGTGGGGCTCTAAACGAATTAGTACTACTATATATATAATTACAAATTTATTATTTAACGAAGAGAGATTATTTCTATGTATGTATATTTATTTATATTGTATTTCTTACTTAAATAAAGATTTTCTATGTTTATAAGATTGATGTACTAGAACTTTATAAGTCACTAGGAGTTGTATGTGACGGTCGTTACGAGCGTATTTCCAAATCAAAGATGTAGTTGGGATTTTCATCAGTCAGACTTGTGCCTCGGTAGCTCAGTGGTAGAGCGCTTACACGGGATGTAAGGGTCGCAGGTTCAAGTCCTGGCTCGAGGTTAATCTTTTGACTGCATCTTTGATATGAAAGTATTTATTTATATTGATGATAATTACAATTTAGTTGTACATATTTTTATTAAAAATTTTGGTTTAAAGATTAAATAACCAATTGGTTCTAACTGCATAATAACAAAGTATCGAGGATTTGAAGAGGGTAAATGTTTTTTTCAGTAAGATTTAGCCAAATGTATAGCATTAAAAGACTTGTTTCAATTATTTTAAAATAATATTCAATTTTCTACGCTTCTAATTATAAATAATTAACTTGATTTAGATTATTGTAATTTCGGCCTAAATCTGGTACTAGAGTTTTCGTGGATATAATTATATATAAACACTTATTCATGTATACCTGCTGTTGGATACTGATCTAATGTGATAGCCGTCTGGGGTGGCGTAAGGGTGACAGTCCGTGTGTCCTATCGTCAGTAGGGGCCTAGTTGAACAGGAATTTTACTTTCAGGGTATCAATACAAAAGGGGGATAGGTACGAAATTAATCAAAATGTTATGTCGTAGTCACCGTGAGGTCGCGGGCAGCCGACGTGTAGTACCAAAATGCGGATAACCGGCCGTCCAAACTTCCGTTGTTGGTTGAAAACCGGATGCACTTCATTGACGCCATGTCCATTGTATATCCCCGTGGACTATAGTTCAATACAATATAAAACTCCAATCACAGCAGTCCGTAGGTATTCTGAGTTCCAAATCGCAGGCCGCAACCGTGTGTATGCGTCGAAGGTTGACCGCGCTTTCGTATAAACTAGAAAATTCGCACTGCTGAACGTGCGTTCCGTGCGAGCCTACACCAAAGTCGAGTCACACAAAGCGAGAAACGTTACACGCTTATCTTTACCGAACACCTGTATTGTTATTGCAGATCATAATTTTAGACGAACCAACTGCTGGAGTTGATCCAGTATCCAGGCGGCAAATGTGGCGAATACTGCAAAGGGCCAAAAGGGGAAGGGTTCTACTTCTAACGACACACTTTATGGACGAGGCTGATATATTAGGAGACAGGAAGGCAGTTATTAGTAAAGGCAGGGTTGGTATTTATTCGTGATTATTTAATGATAAGAATAGCCACGAATGTTAACAAATTAACGATGGTCAGTTAGCTGACGCATATAATAAAGAAATATGTGTCTTATACTTAAGTACATAATTTATTTTGGTTTTAACACTTTTCTGTATTTGGTACTCGTAATTTTAATATATAATTCTGCATCTAATTTTAGGTGCGGTGTGCGGGGACATCATTATTTTTAAAGAACAAATTTGGGATCGGTTACCATTTAACTTTAGTCTTGGATGGTAAGGCTTGATTCTATAACTTTACTAGATTTTGTTCGTAATCTTTTTCTGTATCAATTTGAAATATTATTACTTAAAGGGGTTAGACGTTCGTGTGTTCGTTCCTTCAAATCTTTCCTAATCTTTGTCTTAAATCTATATTGACCATTTTCTTTCATCAGGAGCCTGTCGTGAAAACCAGATCACTCGTCTGGTCCGTGGCCACGTGCCACGCGCAGAAAAGGCGCGCAGACACGGTCGGGAGTTATCATACATCCTGCCACACTACGCCGTTCATCTTTTTCCACCACTTTTTCTAGCCATAGAGCAGGAGCTTAGAGAGAAGACTAACAGGCTTGGTTGGTTTTATTATTACTTTTAGTTAATACGCGTTGACTAGTATGCAATGATGGTTACAGTGCTCATTGTTCAAATCGAATTGTGCAGGATTGAATTAGGTCACATTACTCACACTGTAAAAGTTTGTGCAAAACGAAGACAAACAGAAAATAAAAATCACGTGAACTCAGCAATTGCAAAAAAGCTAACTGGAATCGCACATATTTGTCGGATATCATATTTTGTATATATCATATTTGATACCATAATTTAAGGTAAATAAAATTAGCAACAAAAGTATTTTTAACATAAAACCTACAACACTGTCCTGTACAAAATGATATATACACTTGATATATACCTTACACTGGAATTATTTTTTTATGTTAGGTATAACGAGTTATGGAGTATCAATGACAACACTGGAAGAGGTATTTCTAAGTTTAGAAGGAGAGAATGATGAAGAGGTCGAGAATGGTGAAGGCGTGTCTTCAGTAAAACTGGTCAGAGCGCGGGCTTTGTCAAGGAGTTTGTCGCTTCAAAGCAAAACACTTAGTTATCAGGTACGATAATTGTACAAATCAGTGTGTTATTAGTTAAAATATGACTTAAAATATTAGGTATGAACAATACTTATCAGCCTTCTGAATTAATTAAAAATATATATATATATATATATATAGAACAATATTAATTTACGCTTATATTCTTTTACGTATTTTTACCAAAACTGCAAAAATATTTACAGGTAAATCCTATGTACCTATATGAATACCGGTTAGCTACAGGCTGAGGTAGAAAAATATTCTAAAAAGACGTTTAATTTACATTAGTATTTGTTGTCTATATAATGTTTTCAGGAGTTGAATGACAAAGAGCAACAAAAGACTGCAACAATTCCGACACCTCCAGCATCTCACGCATTACATTCCACGGCTCACGGAGTAGAACATATTAAGGTAGACACATATTTAAATAAAGTTGACTACGTGCTACTTCAACATAAGAAATAACAAACCTTGTATAAAAAGTATTAAAACGTACCAAAGACAGTTATAAACCAAGTTAACTAATCATTTATATTCATATCAAAAACTATCATGTCATCTAGATAAACTTATCGCGTCATTTAGTCCATTGGTTGTTAAATGCGTGGTTTTTGTAGTGACAAACAGTAGTAAAAGATCCGTAATGAACATAATAATGGACTTATCTAAGCACTAAACAGTTTTTCAAGTAAACTCTTTAGATTTTAAAATTTACAGAGACTTGATAAAATGTATTTTACACATCTATAAGATCACTAAGCACGTAAATGAAAATGCAAAACCTGTCGTTCCACACTAAATAATATAAGCTTAATATAAAGATAACGCATTGCACTGCAAAATAAAATGTACATAAGTCATGGATAAAGTTATATGTAGATGGATTTTGTAGTACATACAATGTGATACTATTCCTTCCTGCAGAGTATATGGTGGGTCTTACAGTTCAATCTTTTTGATTCCCTTGTTGTCAAGTTGTTTTTATTGATTTCAATATGCGTTCTGTTCCAGGTAACGCCTCAAGCTCCAGTTTCAGTCGGTGCTCTAGGAGAGATGGTAAAAACAAAGCCCTCCTGTTGGAGAACATTTTGTGCACTCGTCTACATCAGAACTATTAGAATGATCAGAGACCCTTATAAACTTTATGTCATGATTTTTATGCCTATTAGTGAGTATTTTAAAGTCACTCATACGTTGTACATTATGACCCATCAAAATAGATCATTTGAAAACTGCCCTGTTGAGGGTAATCCCTCTAAAACCGATGCGAATAGTAATGGGTTCGAGTTTCTACTCGGAATGCATGTTTTTATGTATGATCAGTTTGTTGTTTAATTACTACTAGCAATTTCATCTTGTAGATAAAGATATTATACGGTTTTTATTTAATTGCTCTTTAATGATCTTTTGCATAACAATCAAATTGACTTAGCTCATGAGTTGAAGCTTATCTACTTTAACTAACACTACTGCACTTTGTAAATCCATAAACTGTATATTTTTGTGTTTGTAGTATCCTGTGCCCTTGGACTCTATGTAAAATCTCGGCAGATAGTATTTTTTCGTATGCAGCCTCTACTTTTAGAACCCAATGCATATTATAACAGAACTCCTATTGCGTTGTATAGCGAATATGGCCAGAACGACCAGCTTTCAGAACTAAGAGATTCCTTGGAAACATTAGGAGTATATCCTATTGACGACTTTGATGGGAATTTTTCAAGTTTGTTAGATATGGAGAATTTTGGTGCTTTTAGCCTTAAAGACAGTAATATACCGTACGGGAAGATAACGGCCTATTATAATAGCACATATACCCACAGTTTACCTATAATTATTAATTTGTTGGACAATAGTATATATAGGTAAGTACTATACGTTATCTTGTTTTATATAAATAAGATTTTTGAGTGTTGTATATGAAATAAGTATTTATCTTGAACTCATCTACATTTACCAGCAGTATTTTCCATACATTTTGTTTTATTATCAGAAAATATTCAACGACTTTGTATCAAAATTTATCACTTAACTACCGTAAAATTTTTCCTAGTTAACTATTTTTGATGAAGTGAGACAAAATATATACTACTATATATATATATGTATATATATATATATATATTATATTATATATGGCATGTATTTTCTTCTAAGATTCTAACCTTCAGGGAGTCATAAACGAAGAGAGATTATTTCTATGTATGTATATTGTATTTCTTACTTCAATGAAGATTTTGTGTGTTTATAATATTGATGTACTAGGACTTTATAAGTCACTAGGAGTTGTATGTGACGCTCGTTACGAGCGTATTTCCAAATTAAAGATGTAGTTGATAAAAAGATAAAATAATAAAATAATATTGTACTGATTGGAAAATTAATACCAGTGGATGTTTTAATTTGGTAAAATTTTATTGAGTTTTGATTTTACCAGTATTTATTTTCATTCATACATAAATATTTTTTTTTTCAGAGTTAATTTATTAGGCAATTTTAGGCCAATAGAAGTGTTGGCACATCCGTTTCAACAAACAGAACAGCAAGAAGAATTTAACGTTGGAAACGTTGTGTGCGCCATATTTATGGGAATGATATTTGCATTAGTTCCCGTTACGTTAGCTGTAGATATAGTTTATGATAGAGAGGTGAGCAAACTGAATATTTTTGGTATTTTATGCAAGATTGCCATAATTAGTATTTTATTTTTTCATTTAAGGTGGTCGTTAAATAAAAGCTAGAATTACAGAATTTTTATTCAATTACCAAAATCTCAAACAATCTAATTTTGATAAGTATGACATTTGTTTCAGATTAAAGCAAAGAATCAATTACGCGTGAATGGTCTTTCACTGAGCATGTATTTCTTGACTTACTTCACAATTCTCATATTTATTATGCTGGTTACTAGTGTAGGAGTTTTAGTACTTGTAAGTATTTGTATATTATATTTAATATTTTAATTATCTACTATTTTATACACATTCCTTTATGCATTGTATATAGACTATTACTATAATTTTTTTCTTTTTACTCTAGCTTTCAATAAAATCTTTACTACTAAAACTTGGAAAATGTAAAGCACGTTAAAACAGATTGTTTAATTTTGGATAGTTTTGGTGTCTAATTTACAATTTTTTACTTACACACTGTTTTCAGGTGATAATCAATGACATTCCAAGCTTGACCAACGGGTCGGCTATCACAATGCTTTCGGGTCTTCTCATCCTATACAGCCCGTCAGCAATTTTGTTCAACACTTGTCTTTCGTATATTTTCGACAAAATGGATTCCGCTCAGAGCATCATGCCAAACATTACTACCTGGGTTGGAGTCATACCGTTCATATTAGTAGCGGTTCTAGATACTTTTAAATGGGGTGAGTTCATTTGACTTTTTATGCTGCTTTTTATATTTACTTTATTGTTATAAACTTTATTATCCTGTTTTTGTTTATTTCAGGTAGTGACATCGCCTTCTGCCTTCACTTAGTTTTCAGTTTTCTTGATGTCATGTATATACCGTACGCCATTATTTATTATGTGGATAGGTGAGTATTTTCTTTAATGCTCTATTTTTCGTTTACTTTTCATCAAATTCAGTAAATTCATCTTTAATCTTTTCAAAAACCAGTTAGTTTTTATACTTTTAAGAATGTACCTTATATATATTTTAATTTTATAATAAACGTAGCAATGAAATGTACTTCAAACTTGATTGTTTTGCAGAGTGTACCTCACGTGTAATCTCCGTGGACTCTGCACCACGCCAGATTTATGGAGCTACTTCACTGCAGAAGTGTGGGTGTTAATTTGTGCCATGGTTATACATGTGCCTATATGTGGAGCTGTTTTGTTGGCAGCTGATCGCCTGAAGTCAGGTGGTAGAATATGTCCGGTAAGTTCGTATTTCTTTAACACTTAGAATCTGATAGATAATTATATTAAAAAAAATGGTAGTGATTTTTCACTCAGGGCATATTTAATCCGTGTAGCACCTCTGAAACTCACAATCTATAGTTTTTATCGGGTAATGGTCTGTTAGGTCGTTAATAAGCAGAAGTGATTATAGTTAAGCCACTGAGAGTTTAAGGTCAGATATAATGATAACCGGCACCAACGGCAACGGTCTGATGCAATATGTAAGAACGTAGGTAAGTAGGTACACATTATCGGTCTGTGTAAGTGTGGAAATTTAACTGCAAACAAAAGAGTCACAGATTCGTACAGATATTGCAATAAAATCTAGTTACATAATTGTGAATTTCAAGCCTGTACTATGCCTGAGTATATAGTTTTACCCGACCCGACCAACTCGCATTCGTATGCTATCGCGTTCTTATAGGAACAATAAAAACGTGTGAGTGCCATGCTCTCGTAGTTTAAACAGTTATACCAGTAAATTAAAAGTAACCAGAAGTGTGTTTTGCAGCGCAAAGGATCAGCAGCGCAGGACAATGCGTTAGACGTGGAGGCGGAACTCGGAGGGGAGGCGGGAGAAGATGAGGATGTGAGGAAAGAACGACGCCGCGTAGCCGCCATATTATCACGTCGCGACGTTGCGCCCGCGCTAGTAGTGCATGTTGGTATATTTTATAGTTGCTCCATTTAAAAACTAAACAATGTACGTTGAAATTTACTATTAAGCAGTTTTCCTGCCATTTAAGTATCTTGCTGTGAAGAACAGAGAAACAAGGCGAAATGTATGACAGGTCCTGAAAAAGTGGGTCAAAAAGTCTAGATGAGGCAAGAGATTTCGAGATTTAGGTCCAAAAATGAATGGACTTTTGTTGATAATGATAATAATACCTTAAACATAGACCAGTAATAGAAATCATCCTGAGGAACTGGAATTTCCTTATTTAGATAATACTTTTCTAAATGGTTTTTGTACAAAACTAAACTCTAAACTTAGAGTAAGTGAAGATGTATCTAATTCGCCTAAACTTTTCAAACGTGCTTTAATATCGATATTTTGTAAATTCCTAACAGAATCTTCGCAAAGAGTACAAAGTTAGGGGCACTGGTGAGGGAGGATGTTGTGGAACTGGAGCAGTAACAGGCAAGAAGACTGGTCTTGGTAGACTCAGCTTGGCTGTCGAAGGTGGAGAGGTTTTTGGATTGCTCGGCCACAACGGGGCTGGTAAGACCACTACCATGAAGATCATCACAGCTGAAGAACGACCCACTTGTGGGACGGTAAGTAATTAGAGTTGATATCCAACATCAAATTATTAAATTTATGATGTATAATATAATAGTTTTTAAAATCAGTTCTATGACAAATGATATTGTTTGAGCATGGATTTTAAGCTGCTGTGTTCAATGTCCGAATATAATTAAATAAATCATATCTACTATGTCAATTTCTGACTCTGAAAACTAATCTATTTACGCTGATGGGGCGCTCACCATGGCAAAAAATTACGCAAAATGCAAGATAGCTGTCTGTAGGTTTGTCTCTAATAAAAAACTAAAAATTATGATTCGTTTATCAATATTTGAGTGATGTTTCTTTCTGCAGGTGATGTTAGGAGGTGAAAACGTGGACGAATCCCAAACGTCCGCGTTTCAAATGCTGGGGTACTGTCCGCAGCACGACGCGCTTTGGAAGAACGTTACCATCCGAGAGCACATCGAGTGTTACGCGGCCATCCGGGGCGTCAGCAAGGCGGATACTCCTCGGTAAACCAGTGTCAATGTTTAAATTAATGACGTATATGTTAAGATGAAGGTCAAATCTTCTTCGCGCTGGTATAGGTATTGGAACACAATCCAATGCCTGGTTCACAGTGCTTTTCTCAAATGGACTTCTATAATGTGATTAAAAATAACAATATTTAAAACGGTATTTTATAATATACTTCCAGGATAGTAGATGCATACCTTAATGGTCTCCAAATAATGGAGCATTCCGGGAAGCATGCCGACGAGTGCTCCGGTGGAACCCGGCGCAAGCTGTCGTTCGCGCTCGCCATGGTGGGGGCTCCTAGAGTGGTCCTGCTGGACGAACCTTCCACCGGGATGGACCCTCGCAGCAAGAGATTCCTTTGGGATACCATTTTAGCCAGCTTTCAGGTGCTTGTTGTATTCATGTTATATACTAACAATATTCTTGATTCCCTATTTACTGTAATTAAGACATGTCATTCGAATGACATTAATACGCCCGAGAAAGAAATGCTGTTAAAAAGTTAATTTTATTAGCCCGTCTGCTGTGTCTTAAATAAATTATTGATAAATTATGTTATTTTTTCTACTGAAATACTCTCTTCTCTTTAATTTTGCTATGTAAAGTTTACACTGCAATTTTATTCTGTATAACTGTTGTTCACTACAACAGTTCACGTTTGTAATTATTACTTCTCCTCTTCGTGATGATATTTTTTATTAATTAAAAAATGATTTCTAAACTAAAGACATTATCAAAATACCTCTTTAGTGAGACTTCAATTACCTTTGTCTGCATGTCACACATATTTCTTTGAAAAACTACTTTGTTATTCATTTTAAAAATAAATAAGACGAATAAATTATGTAATTTTATTAATAACTTGAATACAACCCTCTTTTTTCCTTTTCAGTGTATATATTTATATTATCTCATTCTTCTCTAGGGGAAGAAGGGCGCTATCCTGACAACACATTCCATGGAAGAAGCTGACGCGTTATGTTCCAGAGTTGGCATCATGGTCAAAGGAGGGTTGAGGTAATTGTTGGGGATAAATTTTATCATTGTGCCCCAAAATTAAATAATCAAGAGATATTTTAGAACTTGCCTTAAAATGATACCCGGACAATAGTTAAGTGTGCAGAGATGGGCTCATACCCACATTGCGGCGACTCTACACGAGTTATATTCGACGGAGATGACAGCGTTTTTATAAAATATTACATAAAGACATTCGTGCCCTTAAAGACAATCTAGTTAAATTCTTACCAACCTGCTCTAAGCTGATTTTAATTTTTTAATGAGATAAATCTGGGTCATTTAAAACATCTATCATTCACAGATGATATCTGTCTTTCTTTCACAGATGTATTGGTTCAACGCAACATTTGAAGAATCTGTACGGTGCGGGATATACACTTGAGATGAAAATTGGACAAAATAGTCAGAAGTCACTGGTGCGACAACTTTATACCCCATTTATTAATTTAAATCAGAACACATATATATAAACTTATACATTCATATTATTGCTGGAAAATGTGGATGAGTAGTGGAAATACAATTATTTTAGTGCATTTTCTCAACTACTTACTGGCTTGCTTTGGAATCAATCCTGTAACCTTTCCCCTGTTTCTAATGGAAGAGGCCGGTCAAAATTCACGACGTGTTTCACATAACACCTTTATAATATTTTTGGCTTCACGTTATAGATCACTGATCCAATATTTTTTTAGCCTGCTAACTGCTGCTAAACACTACGTTTCTTGCTACGTTTATTTGTCGCAACCATAATAAGTATAAAAAATAATACGCTGTCCTTTTGGTCTGTTAGCAACCAAGCTTTCCCTACATTTAAAGTTGTCTTATTTAACCTCTTATTTCAGGGATCTCTTGTCTTATTTGAAAAGAAATGTAGCTTAGAATCGCTCTCGGAAGTACTTCAAGAAATATAAAAAACTCTTCAACAAAAAAAACAACTGGCTTCAAAAAGATGCACTTAAAGGGTAAAAATAATTACTTATATCCAAAAATCTGATCTGAATTACAGTTTGAAGTTGGTGTCATGCAAGTGAAATGTTTTATAAACTTTTCGGCATACACCAACTTCAAACTGTAGTTCAGATCAGATTTTTGGCAATAAGTAATTAATTTTACCTTTTTAGTGCATCTTCTTGAAACAGGTTTTTTTTTCAAAGTTTTTATTTTTTACTTTTGAGTGACTTATTGTCTTTATTTCTCGTAAACCAAAAACATCCATACTCGTAACAAAATTTTGTACAATCATCAACATAAAAAGCGTTTCACAAGTTACAAATTAAACTCAATTATTTTCATTTTATAACTTTTGCATATCCTGTTTTTTTTTGTATATTGTGATAACTTCTTTGGGTTTTAAAGCTACTTAATTTATACTTAACTAAATTTTCATTTTATATCATTTCAAGATGCGAGAAAAAGAGCTTTCAATGTCTCCGTCGCCGCTGAAGTCTACGGAGAATTCACCCTCACTAGGAGAAGCTGACGAAGGTAGGTATATTACACCATTTGATATTTATAATTATTTACATATTATAATTGCCCCTTTTAATAATCTCAATTATAAAGATATAATGACAAATTAAATGAATCATTGTGAGTAAAATATCATATCTTTTACTGTGGTCTTTGCCGTACGACCACCTAGATAAAAAGAATCTTTTTTCCTTTCCCGTAATAAACATTCGCTGTGCCTTGTTAATTATTAAGAAAAACAGAATTTTTTGGTAAAATTTGATCATTGATTTCCTTAAAAAACAATCCTTAAGACAAGATTTAGCTCAAAAACCCCGAACGTGAACAATAAGTAACGAACAAGAAACACTCTAGCACACTTTTACAACAGCAGAACGGTTAAAAATGCTGGCCTGTGATTGGTTCAAATATCTCTTGGCTCACTGTAGTGCTCTAATGATCACTACTTTGCATATTCAACTTGTTTTGTAAAATCTTTTGTTAACTACAACCAATATATATAACATTCACAAATTAACTTTATTCTTCATTTGAGTTTATAAAACTGGAATTACCATAGCAGAATAGACTTTTCTGTTGGACACTTTTAGTGTCTATACCTAAAGATAGGGACAGCAAAGGGCCGAAGTGATAGCATTACCGAAATAGTTTGAGACAGCTGCGTAGCGTGGTGTATGATGGCCCATGCAAAAGTGTATGGATAAAGATAATTATTAAGAAAATTATCTTTTTGATGTAGGTGGTTCAGGAGGCGGATCAGTTTGTGCGGAGGGTGAAACAGAAGGTGAGGTGGAAACTGTGGACGTGAGCATCCACACGCCACTAGTCGCCGGGACTCCCCCTGCGGCGCGACAGCAACACCACAGGTTACTTCTTTTTTTTTATTTATGAAGATAACAACAATTTAACGCAGCTTATTTATTTCACCAAGGGCCACACGGGCCATGTAATTCTTAGCGTTCATCTTTGCTTTTGGAGACTTACAACACTAAAGGCTTCTCTCGTGTGTTTCTACACCATTAAAAACTCAATCACTTTCCTTTTGAAGAAGTCCCATATGTACTCTTGAGAAAACCAGAAAAGCTCCATCCCCAGTAGCAAAATACTCCTATAACAATCGAGTCATAAGACTAAATGTCTTATAGAAATCTAATAAACGCTTTGAATACGATTAATTATTTTAAAATAGCATCTTTTAGGACAATTTCCTCTACAAGTACTTTCGATCCTATTACTTAGTTTTGTAAACTGATACATAATTACTTTATACTATACTTATAAGAACATGCAATTCAATCCTATTGCTAAGTTTTATAAATGTTACAGAATTACTTTATACGATTCTTATTAGAACGTGCAATAAGCGCATTTTATAAAACTAATCGGCCATATGTCGCTTTTGATCATATAAACGCATTAAATAAGATTGTTTACTCTTCTTAGCATCTAGTTTCAGGTTTATATAAGATATATACTCCTATGATCGGCTTAATAAAGCTGCTATATGCTAAAGATATTACAGGATTGATATGTCTCAGTTGTGAGTCCTAATACATTGTTTACACCTAACTAACATATCCTCAGACTGAAATAGATAAGATTTTACTTTTATGTGTCCTACATTCGCCTTTACTAGAGTGATCAGCTGTCCACGTCCATGTTGTATTCACTTTGTGATATATATTATCAGAAAAAAAATAGAAATTGATTTGAATAAGTGGAAAAGATCTAAGCGTAGTGGCAGTTATCGAATAAGAGTTTCAAAAAATGACGTAGCTAGGTTTATTTTTGCTGCATTTCTATAGAAGAACCCTAAAAATAAATATGATGACAAAGTTTGTTCTATTATAGTCTTAACTTTGATTAAAAAGCATTGAAGAAGTACTGATGCAATACAATATGGCACGGGATCCAATAACCGCTGCAAATGGATTATCAAATAAACAATTAAAAAAGTATTTAAGTTTGATTTTCTGAGGCGCATAAAGATATGTTTATTATCATCATTTTGCAAGTTGAGTAGGTACGCATTTTTTACATAACAGTAAATAAGTTATTACCTATGCTACGCTTATAAAATATATAGTGATGGATTAATAAATTTAGAAATATTAAAACACCCAGCCACGGCATTAAACTAATATATGGTTTACATTATAATATTATAACTAATATATACTTTAGGCCTAAAGTGGCATTACGTTAAAGACTACTGTATCAATTACACCAGTAACGGCACGCGTTGATCTCTGCGGAGATTTACAATTTATCTTGTAAGTGCACCTTATAAGAAATTATGAAATTGAATTGCACTTTACCAGACTGTAACAAAACGACTATAGGACTGAAACAGTTCTATAAACTGCGCCCAAATGCGCTTCTATAAACAATTCTATAAAAATACATGGTCCTAGGATACTTATATGGCCACATTTTACTATTTGGGTTGCTAATTCCGCAGCCTAACCGTTCGCGGGCGGAAGTTTCTTAGAGACCGCACTGTACGCGCCCATTTAGTTTAGGTGAGGTGTGCGGATGAATTTCCTGCCGATGGCGAGCGGTGCGATGGTAGAAAGTACGCCTGCTGCTGCTACTGCCGTCATTTCGAACAATTATTTAGAACATAGTTCTCTATAAAAGTGGTAGTAAACAAACTGAAACCTTAGACCTACAGAAGTTACTACCTCACTATGAGATCATAAAAGTCTGTCCTTAGGAAAACGAAAATCAAAGCTATCTCTAAACTACAGAGACACAAAATAAGTAATAGTACTATATAGAGGTAGGAGGAAGTATAAGATGTTTCATTTATTTACTAAGAATTATAATATAACATATTAAGGCTGGGTTTCACTAACTAACTTTGTAGTTAACCATCCGTCATAAATTGGTGATTTTTAAACTTCACCGGCCAGTTAACTTAAGTAAAGTTAGTTGGTGCAACCCAGCCTTAATGTAAAAAATGTTTTTTAACAGTATGTTTCTGAGAATAACGCGAGAGTACACAACAACGTTCAATTATTCGTAAATACCAAATTTAAATATATTGACTATTTCTCTTAATATTCAAAATACTTAGTCGATTTGAAGTATCGAGGTATAATATTAAAATATAAATTATATCCATTATTGTTATCTTAATTTCTTTTACGATTAGGGTTATGAGGCGGTTAAGTATATAGGTCGTCCTTTTGAGCATCCACTTTTACCACTTAGAACCATTATCATAAATCATTAAGTATTATTCATTTTATGCCACTATTTTACAAATGGCAAAACAAATTTGAATTTCCTATCAAGAAACTTTAAAACATTTTAATAATATTAACCGATACGCGTTTGTTCTAAGTAGCCAGTAGGTCTGCCTCGTGAAAAGTGGGTTAACTAATTGCATAATTGTTTCCCAAAGAAGCAGTAGATCAAATTCCAGCAACATTGCCACAGGGAAAAAGCTTTTAATATTTCCCCTTCCACTCCCGCCTCCCCCATTTCCTTGCCAAACAATTTTATAGATTTATTGAATTTACTGCTGTTTGAAATTAGATCTACATCTTGACCACCAATGAAGAACAACATTATGGCGCGTATTTAGGTCCAGCTAACTCCATAGTAGCAGAATATTTGCAACAAAACACTCGTTCTTGACTACTGAACTATAAATTCCTCTCTGACTGTCCCTGTACCCAAGTATAATTTAATGAAGTTGCAAAATGTAGGTACTGTACAGGTTACGACCTCTTGTTAGGTTCGAAGGAAGTAGAAAGACTAGCGAAAGTTTTATCACAGTAAATACTTTATCATGATATAACGGAGCTGTAAGGGACAGTGTCAGATATTTTAAATAAATACAACCTGAACGCTGGGTTGTTTCTTTTTCCATTAGTTGACATTCAAGTGTTCAATATAGGCCCGGAAAGTCTTGCTATTCTGTAGGGGCGATCCCTATATTTTACCAGGAAGCCCTAAGATGATATAGAATGGATCTGGTTAGTCAATAGAGTAAATCTCTGACACTACTGTGTCATATGTCTGCATGTCCCTTACGGAATAGTTTTATGCATTTAGCATAAAACTTTGTATTTGACCTTATTTTTGAAAACTATCTCTTTTACCGTTTTTGGTAAGTTATTCCCTAAGCTTTAGCTTTAGCTTTAGCTTTTGTGTTTAGAGACCTAAGCTTGGTACAGAGATTCCTGTTATGACGTACGTGAGCACTAAGAACGGATTTACCCCTAAGAGGGTGAAATGTGGGTTGAAAGTTTATACATATAATCCGTTACTTTTGAAGCGATCCCACCAGCGATTAATGATACTCACGCAGGGGCGGATCCAGCGGGGGGCGATCGCCCTATAAAGACGGCCGAGCAAGAAATTAACATTTTTTTTATATATAACTTTTTTTACATATAAATTACATATAAAAAATTCTTGGGTTTGTATATTTAATAATTCAAAAACTGCACGAACTGGGTCGATTGGGTAACTTACGTTTGCAGATTAAAAGTTTAAAAAATACCTTAGATCTTATGATCCCCCCCCCCATAAACTTTTGTTCTGATGTGCTTCAGATCCGAAACCAATGTTGCGCACCATGTCCTGAGTAATCGTGTTGTGGAAACTTGGAACAGATTGCCAGCCAGCGTAGTTTCAGCCAATTAACTCATTTAAAAATAGACTTGAAAAGTGGTTTAAGGACCTAAAAGTGTGTGGACCTATAACTAGAGTGACATATTAAGTGAACAATATTGTTTTGACAAGGAGTAGGACATTTCCATCACATGAGATAGACATATATAATGGTTTCGGAGATAAAGCCGTTTCTAGTTTGACAGCTGTCATCTGAAATAATGATCTTGATGAAATCTATCACTTCTGTAGAGAAACTACTAATCTACGATCAATAGTTACGGAGATAAAGTCGTTTCTAGTTTGACAGCTGTCATCCAAAGTGAAGAACTTGATGAAAATCTATATAATCTAAGGACTACAGTATGGGGTTCTTCAAGAAAGAAGTTCTTGGATTTTTGAAGGGTCGGCAACGCGCGAGTGATACCCCTGGTGTTAAAAGCGTCCATAGGTTACGGTGACCGCTTTCCATCAGGCGGACCGGATGCTTGTTTGCCACCTTAGTGGTATAAAAAAGAAAAATTAACAAAGAAAAAGCCCGTGGGAGTGTCGACACTATAAGCAAGTGTGATAAAAAACTATTAATTTCCTTGTTACAGTCTTAGTAGTAGAACCAGGGACAAGCCAAACTACACAGTAGGACCACAGACAAAAAAAAGGACAAATGGAGCTCAAAAACTATTATTTTTTATTTTAACAAACTTAAATTTTCATTTAAGTAAGTAGACCCGAACCAAACACTTCAATGGAACTACTGTGACAGGTATTCATCGATGGAGTAAGTGACGACACTATTTGTCGGTGGTGTAATGGGCACTAAAAAATCCCCTTGACACCACCAGTGGTGCGAGCCGGTGGTGTTAAGGGCCCTAAAGGAATAAAAGCACACTCCCAAATATTTATAATATAATCTTAAAGTATTAAAAAAACATTTTGAACAAGTAAAGATATTGCGATATATATCTTTACTAGTTCTGAATGTACATAACTTCTGTTTTAAAGATTCATGATAATATTACTATTACAAATAATGTCATACGGGGTTCTTACCGTGATTAGCCGTAGAGATGAGCTCCCGATATTTCGGTGATATTGCAAGCACCATAATCGCGGGATGAGTGGCGTACTTGCGAGTTTGTACAAAGTTTATGGGCAAACATATCAATCTACCCTCTGTCTTTTTCGTTTTGTTACGGAACTACTAATACTCACTCGAAAGTCACTACGACAGTATATACTCACTGTGTCACTGCGTTTTTCGGATGGTACTACTTTATGACTGTTTTTTATTAATCCTAACACTGGATTCCACGTATTCGACAATTTAAAACCCATCTTCTCTATTGAAGTTTATTTATTTATTAATTTCCATTGCCTCTTTAACTATTAATATTAACAACGGAGCACTTTGAAGAGTGAGTCATCTCCACACCGCTACTCCCACTTAAAATCTGGAGGAGGTACGTGGATGATGTATTTCGCATATTGAAGGGTGGAGAAAAAGAGATGAAGGAGTGTTTGGATTATCTTAATGGCATCCACGGTAACATGCGGTTTACGGCACAAAGAGAACAAGAAAGATTGTTGGCGTTCCTGGATCTTAAAATAACGGTGAAAGTAGATGGGACTCTTAGCCATACAGTTTTCAGAAAGCCAACTCACACCCTAATGCGACTTCACATCACCACCCCCGTCATCATAATGCAGTAATAAACTCCCTTGCCAATCGAGCATTCGACTTATCTTATGATGAGCACCTTCCGAAGGCCGTCAGCCCACATTTTTGCCGTATATGAAAGGAGTAACAGATAAGATCGGCAAGATATTGAACAAATATTCAATAAAGACCGTATTTACTCTCTTAAAGAAAATCGCACAAAGCCTGCGTTACCCTAAGGACAGTTTACCGCTGGAAAATCCGGGTGTATACAAAATAGACTGCAGTTGCGGCAGTGCATACACTGGACAAACAAAAATATCCATCGCGTGCCGCATGAACGAACATCATAAGGCTGTTAAGAACAATGACAAACAAAAGTCGGCCATTGCTGAACATTTACTGGAGTCGGGCCCTAACCATTGGATCGAATTCTACAATCCACAAATACTGTCAACAGAACGCCTCTATGAGCCTAGACTAATAAGTAATTACAGATGCAATGGAAATAAATAAATATATAAACTTCAATAGGGAAGATGGGTTTAAATTGTCGAATACGTGGGATTCAGTGTTAGGATTAATAAAAAAAAGTCATAAAGTAGTACGTTCCGAAAAACGAAATGACACAGTGAGTATATACTGTCGCGGTGACTTTCGAGTGAGTTCTAGTAGTTCCGTAACAAAACGAAAAAGAAAGAGGGTAGATAGAGATATGTATGCCCATAAACTTTGTACCAACTCCTAAGTACGCCAGTCATCCCGCGATCATGGTGCTTGTAACAGCACCGAAATATCGGGAGCTCATCTCCTCGGCTCGTCACGGTAAGAACCCCGTATAACAATATGTGTTATCTATAACTACTGTCATTCTACGGAATATAATACGAACTTAGCCGGTTGTTTTCGATCACAGGCCTGGGCGAACGAAGTCATTTAATTATTTGGTAATAAAAGCAAGGTCAGGGTATATATTTTATTTAATAGTAAATAAATTAGGACGAATTCTAAAACCAAAACTTAATGCCAATAAAAAAACTTTTAGCTTTAACGTAAATGGTACTTGACCTTATTAATATTACAATAGACAGATTCACGCACATGATTATAAATTAAATTGCTTTGTAATTTTGTTAAAATTATCATACAGTCATGTGACTGACTGGACGGACACACCCAAATGCAAATTTCCTCATTTCTGTGAAGTTTTAAAAGCTTACCATATTTACGACTTCTTTTATTTTAACCTCTTAACTGTTTGCGAGTTATATTTCGAAATCAGATAATTCGTCCGGTGGTTTCTTTTTACTTAGGATCTACTAGTTGTATTATTTAGGGTTCCGTAGCCAAACAGCAAAAAGGGACCGTGACTCCTTCATAATTAGCTTTATGTAAGCAAAGCACGCGTTCATAGAACCCTCAGGCGGTAATGACGAGCCTATTCTATCAAGTATGTATAAGAGCTGAGTCGTTGTTTTAACACGAACTTCGCGCACAATATACAAGATTTTCTAGATATGGCGCAATTCTCTAGATATGGCGAATGCGTTGTTTTGTCTACTTTTATTCGCGCCACTGCAATTGTGTTTTTGGTGAGTTAATTTATTTATTCACCTTATATTTTTATTTACTTTCGCAAATCTGATGAAAAACATTGTGTGTAACACATGCGGTACGGAAATTACAAACTCGAGTCATTAAAGCCTTCGGCTTCGAAATAGCCTTTCGTTAGTAATTTTCTGCATACACAATGTACTATTTTATCACACTTCTCGTAAACAGTGTCCAAACTTCAGTCAAAACTTTTTAATTCATAAATTCTCTAGATAGCACGGTGGCGCTGTCTATATTTCTGTTCCCGCCTTTTCAATTGTGTTTTGGAGAGTTCATGTATTTTTCACTTTAAATTTTTATTATATAATTGTAAATGTGATGAATATGTTAACCTTTCGTCACAATGTACTATTTCCTCACAATGTACTATTTCCTCTAGAGGCATATTTTTAGAGTTATTGTCTATCAAGTTATAAAACTCGTGCCAATCCCACAAAACAACACCCTCCCTTAAAGAATAACTTATTGTTCAAAGAATGGAGTCAACTGGCGGAGTGGTTGGGGCAGAAGCGGTCATAGCCCTCGTGGCGCAGCTGTTTCCCTCCGCAGTGCTGGAGGAAAACTTCGCGGATCGACTGGTGTTCTCCGTGCCCCAGTCAGCAGTCTCCAGCCTCGCCAGGTGTTTCCAGCAGATCGAAGACGGTAAGAACTTTGAGTTTTACCAGACAAAAGTCTGTGTGTTATGTCTTATAATGGCTTTATTTTAAGGGTTTTACTATCTGAAAGCTTTTTGGTATGCTATGGCATCACTGTTTATGGTATGGCCACAAAGAATTGTTTCATAAAAGAAAAAAAATATTCTTTTTTGTTATATAGTTCTTTTTAGCCAATTCTTAATGAAAGATCAGTTTTCAACAGATTTACCGACTTTATAGATCTTAATAGGTCGGTTTACACTAGATAGATAACTCACAGTGAAAAAAATACTTTCTACGTAAGAAATGCGCACCAATTTCAAAACAACTAATATTCCACAAAACTAGAATAGTGATGGGAAAAATGAAAAAGATAAGATACAGATACCGAAATAATTGTATTTTGTAGGTTATCGATAATATTGTTTTATAACATTTTTTTATAAATTTTATTGCAGCAAAAGAAAAGTTAAACATAGTGGAGTACAGTTTTAGTCAAACCACGTTAGAGCAGGTGTTCCTCAAATTTGCACAAACCGAAAACGTGGAGGCCTCAGATCAAGAACACTGATTCAGTCTCAATATTAGTAATTGTTTTACCTACCCATTTTTTTACTTGGTAATAAAACTAGTCGACTTATAACAATTATTTAACAAGTCACTGCACTCGTGAGTTTATAACTGTTTTTGAGTCCGAACTGGGTATATTGTTTACGATAATTTTATTTGAATTCGAATACGAATGGTAGTGTTAAATCAAGGATCCTGAACCCGATTCCTTTTAAAGATAAAAAACATTGCCACAACAGTTATTTATCGTCATATTACAAAATGATTATCCCTTCTGGGATAAATAAGTGCTGTGATGTTTTTTTTTAAATTCAAAAACAACAAAAATTTGTGAGTGCTAGCCATGTTGTATTGTACCTGTATATTTATGATGAGGTTTTTTCAATCCATCAGACTTTGCGAAGTAAAAATAATAATTAAAAACTTGTACGAGTAAAAACACGAAATAAAAATGCACAGGACGACCAACTATAAATAATTATTTTATTGAAATCAAATCAAAAAAAAAACCAAATTAAACCATAATTTTTATCATGTTTATATTTATATTGATTTGAATCCTATTAACACAGTATAATTTTATGAGAGGTTAGTTGAAACAAAAATTTATGATTCGAAAGTAATTAAATAATTACTTTTTTACTTTTTGTGCATTTTCAAGTCGTGAACTTATAATATTATTATAATAAGTGCTTTTCTGATAAATTGTAAAATACAGCTTTACTTTTGAAATAGACAATTATCTGTATCTAATTGTGATAGTTTGTTTGATTGATTGTCTTAAGCTTTTGTAGCTTTTCTTAAATTTTAAGCTTATACAGACGTTTTTGAGAGAATATTACCTTAGTGATGTAGCATTCTAAAAAGTTACAGTAGATGCAGTGCTGTATACCTTGATTAAATTGGAAAGTCACGTGGTTTCGTATTCGGCGTTATATTTATAATACTAATTAAATTTTAAATTATATCGGCTCTAAAGCTTTTTAGTACTGTTCAAAACAAGCATTGGTTTTAAATATAAGCTGTGATGGTTTAAGGTGGGATTCAATGGTTTTTAGGCATCAAGTGATGTACATATTAGTTTTTTTATACATTAATGAAATAAAAGTTAAGATTTTATTTACCTTGCAATCAGTCAATATTTATGGCATACAAAATTTGGATTGAATATAGGTATACAATATACTATACATAATAGGTATACAAGATATTTTATATACTTGTAAGATCTATATATATATATATATTAATGGATGTTGGTATATATAAGATCATTAGTTTACCACAAAACTGGTTTTTCACGTAGAAGATTTTTTATCAATTTTGCTATAACTGGCCAATAAAGGGGGCTGCTGCACATATGGCAGAACAGTATACTGGTATAGTATAGATACAAGGAAAAGTATAGGTAACTAATATGGACGTACATATATTACATGAAAGGTAACGCTTATATACAATTCAAATTTATGTATAATGGCAATAATTAAGTTTATTTCATTATATATTTTATTTCATCATACATTTTTTGCGTAGTTTTTAAACTGTGGTATTTCAAATCTAATTAGGTAGGCTAAGCTAAGAACATAATATATCGTTATACTGTGAATATATAAATATACAAATAAAATTTGTATCCTATAGACGTTTATATTTTGATGGTCAGGAACCAGGTAGCAAACCTTGTTATAAAATGATGATTCTGTACGAACGATTATAAATAAAGATTTTGTTGTAGTATCTCGTGCAATTCATACTTTTGATGAATTTTGATAGATGCTCTTTATTTTAGTCACTAGTGCGTAAGAGCTTTTTATATGCGCTTACATAAATACTCAAGTTTTGTAGGTAAAAAGTTTTTTGTATGTCGGACAAGATGAGTTTTTTTTGTAAAGTTAGTAGTAGTAGTTTTTGCTTTATTTATTTTTATGTCTCAATTAAATTTGAAAGACATTTTGCAAATTTTTTTGTATTTTTTTGAAATAACTTTATTGTGATTTAAATCTATGTGTATTGCAATATCCTAGACTCACCATCGCCCAGCCGAAACTACTGAAGGTAGTATGAAGTTTTGTATGTTCCACATTATTCACATATTTTGTTATTATGCGTCATTTTTTTAAGTTAATAGTTAAGTAGAAAATTGCTATTTTGGTTAAAAATTAAGACGACGTGTGTTACCGTTTTTTCACCGTTTCTATGGGGTAAAATGTGATGGTTGAGAATTTGTGTGTAAATTATCCTTAAACCATTTATCTGACTATAAATATAAAATATTTAGTAAGTTGAGCATACGGCCGAAAAGGTTTCTTGATTAGTATAACTATTTTACAATAGGTGGCGCGCGTGTAGTTTCAACAAATGTGTGTATTATAGTTTAACAGAATTTCTTGTTTTCGGTGTGCATTAAGAGAGTAAGAAGGTAAAGGAAAGCATAGCATAGAGGAATAGGAGTAAAAGAACAGGGGAGATAAAGTGAAACATCGTTACTTGGATTAGCTAGTTGAAAATGATACGAAACTGACTGGATATACTGTTATTGTGTAGAATAAGTAGTATGGGTAAGCTTAATGTCGTCGAAAAGGTACTTATGTATTTCAAAATTATAATACGATGTTGAGTACAAATGAGTACAAATTTTATCTTATTGATCTAAGGAAAAAAAATTGTAATTGGAATTTGGATAGTGGGTAAAGAAATAAGAGAAAAATAAGGTAGGCAAAGATCCGATTTTTAAAATCATAAATTTTTATTTACTAATTCTTTTATTTGTAATTATAGTTCATGATCGATACTTAATTTTGGAATCGATAAAAATTTGTTCATTTAAACAAACACATGCCGTTTTAATTTTTTATCATTTTTGAAATTTTCTCGAGAATATTCTTATATCTCACATTGGTGCGTTCAATTGGTACATTAACGTTTATCGACAAGTCTGTTAACTGTTCTATTGTAGAAATAAGTAGTGTATAGATATCGCGTTGACAAATTCAACTCAGGTTAACACGGGTAGCACTGACAACAGGATAGCAGATTGATTTTATATAGTACAGAAAGAGACAGCACGAAACTCTGGCCCAAAACACATCCTGTTTAATGTTTTTTTGTGTAATTAAATACCTAAGTATATTTTTTTTTCAAAGAAATTTTATGTCAGTATAAGTTAAGCTCTGATCACACACATCGATTTTATACAATATGGTTTACTTTATAACTCAAACTTCTAAAATAATTATCTTGGGCTAGTAAAAAAAGTTAACTTTACCCACCTCGCTATTGTAATAATTAAAACTAATTAATAATTATTGTTAATGTTTGTTAGTATCACAAAGCTGCGTATGTTGTCAATTATGGTTTTAGGTTATTTTATTTGATCTTATTATATTGTAATATTAATAACTAAAAAGCTTCAAAGTTTAAGGCGTCTATTTGACAATTTTATACACTTTATTGTTCACAAGTGACAAATAAATTTTGTCGGAATATGAACATTTATTTATTAATTCTATTTACGTTGTTTACATTCAAACCGGAAGAGGAAACTAGAACGATAAGTATACAATTCTTATTACGAGCAAATGTAAAATAATGAATCACTAAGTAAATTGTGCAAACAATCAACGACAACTCCAAAAAGAAAAAAAACTACGAATAAATAATGCATTGATCTACATAATGGATTTCTTGAAAAAATACTATTTTATACGCAAACAGCTGTATTGTATGTGACATTATTCTTTTCGTATTTCTACACAAGTTATTTCATTATTAAAGTAGGTACCTACTGGTACACAAATATAAAAAATGTAAAACAAAGAAATCCAATTTATAGTTTTAAAAATTAAAATTGAATAACCATTAAATAATCATTCCAGCGTGTATAAGAATAAATTTCCTGTTTATTCAAAGATTGTGAAGTTTAAATATACCGCCGCTGCCGCCGCCGTCTTTGTTTCGATAAAAATGAATGAAATATTGTTATCTTGTATAAACTGCTGGACTTCCTGTGGGCTTAGGCGTTACTTTGTGACATGTGAATTATTGTGAATCACCATAATACCTTTGATAACTAACGCTTTTCTTACGTAAAACTTTAACTTTATTTTTGTAATTTGTGTCTACAAAACTTATCTGACAAGTTAAGACTACAATTTGACAAATATACAAATTCGGCCTTGGTATTATTTGATGTTTTTTGAAATGTATTTTTTTTAAGGCGCAAATGTCGAAATTTACTCACACCACCCTAATGATTGAGGCGCAGCAAAAGTTAAGGGCTCTTTAAAAATGTATGAAAAACATGATGAAATTAAAAACTTAAGTAGTTGATATAAAACTTACAAAAAAAATTATTTCAGATTAAATACATTTATTGATATCAAGAATCTTAAAATAAGTAGGGTGAAAAAAACACTGTAGGTATGTCCCTACAAAACAATATAAGCAAAGTACTTAAAGCGTGGCACCCATCTAAGTATAAAATAAGTGAAAGGGTCCTATGTCAAATTACGTGAAACAAGTTAATTGAATAACTTTACAATGGTTTTTATTTTAAATATGGTGATAACATTACTTAGTAACTTTTTATATTCACACCTTTACTTAAATACATTATTCAAAACTTAGTCCAGTCATTATAGTAAATTCACCTCGGAATTCGAGATACCCAGCTGTAAGTCTGTAAATACTTGTATATTGACACCTTTAAAGTTGTCTCAAAACCTACATATGGTAGGGTGTAAGCAACTATTAAATTTCAAGGTCAAAGGTCACAAAAATCGGTTTTTTGCGCTTTTTTTGGAAATATCTCATTTCCTATGGGTTTTTTGCTATTTGTATTTATTATCAATATTGTAGAATACAAAATTCTCTACAAATTTTGTTTAAAAAAATTTTTTATACGATGAACCGTTTTCGAGATAGAGGGCGGAGAGCACGCGGTCACAGCATCACTTCAGGTCAACCGGTGCCTCCGGTCGAAAACGCGCCATATATAGTTGATGAACTATTGATTAATCAATGATTATAAATATTTGTCAATTTTTATTAACTATTATATTATATTTTATCATTTTTTTCCTAACTTATCCACTTTTTATTCAGTATTAATTTATTAAACAACACTTACCTGCCCATGTAATTGCAGAATTGTTAATGATAATATAGGAATTATATTTGAATTTTAACCTAATTAATATTTATAATTTCTTACATGATGAAAAAAAAAAACAAATAAATTATGAATTAATCTTTTTATTAAAAAATATCATTGAATACATTTATTTTTATTGAAAGTAAAGAAATGGAATAAAGGGTACAAAAACTACAATTTATAATTTTAATCATCTTCTTCCTCTTCATCGTCGTCTTCTGGCTGCTGGTAAATTTCAAACTGGTCTTCATTATCGTCTTCAACGACATTTGTCTCAAGTTCTTCCATGATTTCGGGGTCAAAGGTTCCATCTTCGTTAATGTCGCTCTGACATGGTAGAGCATTGAGACAAGCTTGCCCATTACATTGGCCACAAGCTAAAGAGCATTGCAAGCCCGCTTTCCTGCATCCGCATCGCGAACCACAACCACTCTTGCAGTTGCAGAAAACTGTATTTAGCAAATCTTCTGGAGCAGGTGGTAAAATTGTCATGATAGGCTCCAGAAAATCGTTTCGCATTGCCCAACCCCATACCTGGGGTTCCAAACCATACCGCGCACTACTTCAAGAAGCGATTCACCTCCCGAATCTGATTTATTACATAGAAAACACAAATCAGCCATAATTCTTGAAATTGTACGTCCGTAGTTTACCAAGATACAACTCAAACTGAAGGAAAGAGAAGACGGTCGTTACTATACAATACAAGTGAACATCTGTCCCGACTGGCTATAAATAAAAAGGTCCGTAGTGTATAATAGGGGCCCGTATAATTCCCAGGTATAATTTTCGACGTAGTGGAAGAATTTTGAAATTTACAGATTTTAAAGAGGCACAAAATTATTTTCTATTTAAAATGTCATTAGTGTAAATGGGAATATAATTATATTTTGATTTAAGTTTTTCTCTTAATTATTTTATAATTTTAGTAAATGGTTATCAGTATTATTGAATAGATATAGATTTAATGCATGAAGAAAATGATAAAATATAATATGATAGTTAATAAAAATTGACAAATATTTACAATCATTGATTTATCGATAGTTTATCAACTATATATGGCGCGTTTTTGACCGGATGCACCGGTTGACCTGAAGTGATGCTGTGACCGCGTGCTCTCCGCCCTCCATCTCGAGAACGGTTCACCGTTTAAAAATTTTTTTAAACAAAATTTGAAGAAATGAGATATTTCCAAAAAAAAGCGCAAAAAACCGATTTTTGTGACCTTTGACCTTGAAATTTAAAAGTTGCTTACACCCTACCATATGTAGGTTTTGAGACAACTTTAAGGGTGTCAATATACAAGTATTTACAGACTTACAGCTGGGTATCTCGAATTCCGAGATTCTTACCTAATTTAAGCTTAAATGACTGGACTAAACTTTTTATATCTGATCATCTCAAATCAAAAAGATGGCAGGCTTATGTTAGCTATACAGTATCTAGCTTAGCTCTTAACTAAAAGCCTTTGTTTAGTTACATCGTTTAATTTCACATTTAAAATATAAATAAATTCATAATAAGCGAAAGAATTTTCAATATTTATAAACAAGATAATGATCTCAGCTCTAAGTATAGAATGTAACTAAACTGAACCATATTAAGTAGTGCATCGGGTTATGGGTATCTCCGTTTGCAATGCAACACCCACGCAAAATATCGGGTCGAATCTTCTCAACTTTGAATAATAATTAATTGCGGTCAATGAGTTAAATAATAATGTGTCATTTGAGTGTAGTCTAAAGTGGCCACATTTTACCTTAGATTATAAAATGTTGGCATAATCAAATTTTCAAATTATGATAGGTAACATATTTCCAATTTCCAATAAATATACCTACATACTTAATGAAAGTGAGACACGCTATTTAGATAATATATAAGGATATTTTTGTTTGCCTGCCTGTATTATCCGACAATACATACGCTCCACTAGTATTAAAGGTTTATAGATATTTGAAATTAAAAATATAAGTAACATTTTATTATATATTATCCTACTAATACTATAAATGTGAAAGTTTGTAAGTTTGTTTGTTCGTTTGTTACTTAATCACGCCGCAACGGAGCATCCCATTGAAAGACAGAGAAAATTATAGGCCAGTTTCTTATCCCTGAAAAATTCAAAAGTTCACCCGCTAATAACTATGTATAACTGGATTTAAATTGAACACACTGTAGCTACAGCTATTGCTTGCCTTATTCTTTTATATAATCAAGGAGTTGCTGCAAGAATTCTACGTCGATAACTACATTAATGCGGACAGAGCCCCAGGCAAAAGCTAGTAAATAATAAATCAATATTAATTCCGTAGCAACTTTTTTGTCGTAGGTATATTTGAGTATTC
Source organism: Apoda limacodes (assembly GCA_946406115.1). Lineage (NCBI taxonomy): Eukaryota > Metazoa > Arthropoda > Insecta > Lepidoptera > Limacodidae > Apoda > Apoda limacodes. The sequence goes on from OX291559.1 coordinate 21,739,853, forward strand.
ATATGTATTTCATTTTTGATTTGGGATTGGTTTGCGATACTGGTTAAAAAAAAAATTAGACTTCATCGGTAATTTACCTACTTTATAATATTAATTACACATTACAGGAGACAAAGATCTATATCAAAACTTGTTTAAATTAACACACCGATTAACGCTTGGACTGTGTACAATTTTATTCAGACACGTTCTATAGCTTGCTTTGATGATAAATGATCAGTTACCATAAAAAATAAAATCCGTTTTAAATAAAAAATACCAAAAATCGACACCACTAAAATAAAAAAAAGTTCTGAAAAGCTTATGAAATATATAATGATTTGTTCTAAAAAAACAATTCTATGTTTGATAATATGGTCAAGTAGCAATCTAATCTAGAACCTTAAGTAGTAATTAAGTTTATGTACAAGTGAGACAAACGTGTAAATGCATGAAGTGCGTAACATATTATCAATGGAAATGGAATACTTAGTCTTAAGAATACATTTTGCAAAATTTTGAACCATGCTTAGCGATTTAAAAAAAAAAAAAGTAATTTTATTAAGAACAAAATTTAATGTATCAACTCTGTATTAATACCTATTGAAGACGTAGATCGATCACTGAAACTTTAAAAAATTTAAACAGAATTTAAATGTATAAATAAAAACGCAGATTTTAGCTTTTTATTACATTTATATTATTTATTGGCAGTAACATTGTTGTTGAAATATAAAATTATTGTAGAAAAAATATTTGGTTTCTTAACAAGTCAGTTTGTTAAAAATATCTGTATATTTGAGTAATTGTTAGTCATAAATTTATCATTTTCTTTGTAAGTGACTTTTAGTCAATTAATTTAGTACAGAATAAACATTCGACACAATTATTGTTTTTTATTATTTCATTTTTTCAGATAATAATCATTATTTATTGCGTTCCAGGCTGAAGGGAAAGGAAACCAATGTATCTATCTTAGACTGCATTGTTTCACTGCTTTTTTTTTTTTTTTTTTTTTTTTATACCACTAAGGTGGCAAACAAGCTTACGGCCCGCCTGATGGTAAGCGGTCACCGTAGCCTATGGACGCTTGCAACACCAGGGGTATCACTTGCGCGTTGCCGACCCTTCAGAAATCTAATAACTTCTTTCTTGCCTAGTGTGGTAGGAAAGCGCGAAGAGGCGCGTGAGTACAGGACATAACTCAGGAGCGCACTGCTTAAGCACCACTGCTGGTATACCGTCTGGCCCACTCGACTTATGAACGTCTAGAGAGAGCAACGCCCGCCTGACCTCCCGCTGCGTTATGTAGATTTCCGGCATGGTCTTACCACACCACGGTATAGTAGGTGGTACAGCGCCTTCATCGTTCATATTCGAGTTCGAGGCAAAGAGACTGCCCAGTAGATCGGCTTTCTCTTTAGCACTATGGGCCAAGTCACCATCGGTCTTTCGCAGTGGTGGTAACGACGACTGGCAGAAGTTCCCTTCGGCAGCTTTGGCAAGCGACCAGAAAGCACGACTCCCAGAAGGATAGCTCGCAAGTCGCCCACCTATTTTGCCGATGAATTGGAATTTTGCTCTGGCAGTTGCTTTCTTACTGAACCTCGAGGCAGTATTTAATTTGCGTTTTAACTCAGAAATATTCGGATCCTTATTATTACGAGCCGTGGTCCAAGCCTCATACGCAGTTTGCTTAAGAATTTTAGCTTCTCTGCAAGACCTATTAAACCACGGTCGTTTTTTGACGCCGGCAGCTACTCGCAGGTTAGGAATGAAACATTCCATACCAGCAAGGATTGTCTCAGTGACTGCGGCTGCGCAGACGTCAGGATCTTCTGAGTTAAAGCAGATCTGCCTCCACGGGTACGATGCGTAAAATTCTCGCAATCCATCCCAGTCTGCCGACTTATAGTGCCACACACGACGCCAATTAGTTGGCCCAGAAGGATCGGGTTGTGTGCATGACACTTGAGTCCGGACGAGACAGTGGTCCGAGGAGCCAAGAGGCGCATCCACTGAGACGGAGTATCCGTCCGGATGAGTAGTCAGCAGAAGGTCCAGTAAGGAGCTCGTATGTTCCTCTATATCTGGTATTCTCGTTGGAGAAAGTACCAGCTGAGAGAATCCATAGGTCAGAGCAAATTCGTGAGCAGATATCCCAGCATAGTTATTGGTTCGAGAACTGAGCCACTCGCGATGGTGGGCGTTAAAGTCTCCCAAAATAACTAGTTCTGCTGTGGGATATTGCTCTAGAACTTTGTCAGTCGTCAAACTCAGGTGCGTGAAGAGTCGAGTTACGTCCGTGTCACCGCTATGAGACCTGTATAGGCACGCATAGATACGAGTGTGGTCGTATCTATGCGTGCCTATACAGGTCTCATAGCGTACGAATGTAATCTACGCGCACCCACAATATCGACAGGTCCCTGTCTTCAAGGCTATGAAGGCGGCGACAGCAGATATCTTCCCGGACGAACATACATACACCGGCACGACTCATGAAATTGTGTTCGAGTTTGTAGCCGGGATAGTGAAGGTATGATGTGTCGGCCGGGCAGGATATCTGCGTCTCCGTTAGAAAAAGAATGGTCGGCTGCGCATTTTCGAGATGGTGGTGGACTACGTTAAGATTTGCGTGAATACCCCTGATGTTGCAAAAATCCACATTATATGTGGATGGAGTAGCCGCTGTGCAAACTCTTTTCTTTTTCTTTCTTATGGCCATAATATATAAAAGAAGTTACTAAGACTAAGGGATGAGGATTCACTGCACAGACAGCATAGAGGACAAAAGGTGCGGTTCTAAGACTGCCGAAGCTCGCCACAGATGATACGGTTGCTGGCACGGCGGGCGGAAGGGCCCCTGATCCCCCTCTGTTGTAGTAGCCGGGTCCACTCCGGTCTCCTTCTCCGGCATGACTACCACTTCAGATACTTTATACAGGCTGGCGAATCAGCCTCCCAGGGCGGAGATTAAGTGATCCCTGGGTTCGGGATCCTGTTCAACCTGCGGGCGGCCAGCGGTCAGCCGTTTCATCAGGTCTCCCTGACCGCCGAACCAGCACGCCGCGTCTACGCCGAGCATGACAGCAACAAGCACCGCCGGTCCTCCGCTGTCCGCGCAGCGAATCCTCAAAGAGCTCTGGCAACCTTACTCACCGCCAGGAACACAACACTACTCAATGTTAGTGTTATTATGGCCGCGGTTTTCTGTAAGGAGGTACTTCCCCAGTTCGGGCCGCTCATTCGAGCAAGTACTCGCTATGCCCTGCTTTAGTTGTTCGGGTGGCTTATTCGAGCGAGTACTTGCAGTGCCCTACCTCTCTTAGTTGTATTAGTTCTACTCAGTATTTCATTCGTCGTACTGTGTTAGTTACATAAATTTAATTAAAAATATACACACTTTTGGTTATCTGTACACAATTAATTTTCGTGAGCCTACATATGACAAGGCAATCACGGATACTGATATAAGTATTTCGATCTCAAACTAAAAGGCTAAATAATGCCTGTAGTACACCTGTAGATGTTTATTTTTATAAAAGTAGTTATTCATAGTGTATATAGTATTTATCTATCGTCATGGTGTAGGTTTAGGTCTGTGTATTATTTGTTATACTTATGGTACAGATATTGGAACCGGTATCAGTCGGTATCGAGGGTCTAACTGATCTACGTATAAAATCGATTTCAAAAACGGTATTAGTCGTTATCGATGGGGCATCGCACATCCTTCTTCTATCGGATATGAAAAACTTGCGTTTGTAGGGAAACACTTCTAGACTCGTCATGTATTTCCGTCCGTATGTCACCTTATAACTTCGCTGTCTTTTCATCGATTATGATGATTTTTTTTAAAAGACTTCTCCAGATGCACGGAGTATTCTTAGAGACAGAAGGCATACGCCTACACCAGCACCGCGCTACTGTAGTGCTTACGATTTTTTATTGCAACTACCATTATAGGCATAAAACCCGATATAATGCGATAGTGTAGCACAGAAAAAATATATTTAACTTATCTGTACTTAGATATATTTATTTTATATATTTATTTACAGCAAGTATTATTTAGTAATTACACAGCGGCTAGCCATTCTAAAAAGGGTCGTTTTTATACCGACAACTTTAATGTAATCTCGAATGAAATCAACTTTAGTGAAAACTCGTGGCCTAGTCGAATTCGTCGATTGGAAATGATAATTAAAATTCAGCAACTTTGGGCCGGGATGGGGTTCCGTCAACTAGTAAATTTTTTGAGCTTCTTCGTGCTTTGAAGGGGATTGTTAATATGGGATTGACCGTCGGTTGTCGAGCTGTGTTGTCGTATAGCAGCAGTCGTTAAGCCAAATGGAAGCCTTGAGAACTGGAGTCGAGTGGCATGACATACGTCCACCAATTCGCACAGGGCCTTGTGGTGAATGATCTAAGTCTTTTTCTCCAAGAAGCGGCCTGTGCCCCTGCAGTGGGGTGTACAAGGGACGGAGCTAAGCTGGTGAGTCCCATAGGTTTTTTAGACATAGACATAGACATAGACATAGACATTTCTTTATTTAACACACATATACAACACAAGCAAAAACATAAAAAAAAAACAAAAAAAAAAATTTACACATAGATTACACAAGCATTTAGATAATACCTATTAAAAAAAAAAAAAAAAAATAACAATAACATTAAGAAAATAAATACACAAAGAAGAAACTAATTCTAAGACATTTACTAAATTATTATAAAAATTGTAATACATAAATAAAAAATAAATAAATTGATATTAATTAAAATAATAATGTCAATAATATGATCAGATTGCATTGTATTAGGTGTCAAATTGGACCCACTCAGCATTTGCTTTGGTAGAAAAACTACCAAAGCGCTGATTTTCAGTGGAGCCCAGATGACTTTCAGATGCAGTGACAGCATATATATATATATATATATATATATATATATATATATATATATATATTTAAATGAGCGTTTTTACTGATTTAATTAAAAGGCATTAAATTTCACTTCAAAGTACATACCTGGATAAATGTTGAAATGAGAAGAATGTTATTTAAATTATAGAATCATATTTAGTGAAGGGCTACCGGTAAAAGTTTGTTTTTGTTTTAGTGTTAAATATTTTCTATATTGAATTTTGAAAGTTTTAAATGTACAGCAGTTCCAAATAGGGGGGGGGGGTAGACTGTTCCAGCATTTGGTAGCCGCAAATCGGAAGCTTCCTTGAAAGGCCGCAGTTCTATGTTTTTGAGTTTTCATCAAGTATTTGGAAGCTCTGGTATTGTATGAATTATAATCCCTACACCATTTCAGCTTTTCATACATGTAGGAAGGTTGTTGAAATTTAACAACTCCGAACACAAGGGTTGCGAGATGCGCTTGTCTACGGAAAGACATTTTTAATATGTTTGCGGTGTTCAGATAGGGAGTGGTATGGGCGCGCGGGAGAATGTTAAAGCAGTATCGAGCGCAAGCGTTCTGTACTCTTTGTAGTATTCGCTCTGTGCGCGCCAACAACCGAGGCCCGTAAACAACGTCACCATAGTTCAGCCTGGATAGCACCTAATCTAATCTAAATGCTCAGATATTTTATAGTAACCTCATCAAGTCATGTATTACATTTTATTTGAATCTATCTAGAGGTAAATCTCTCTCTCTCAACGAACCCGAGCAATGCCACTCCTCCTTTTTGCCTGCGGCTTTCAAAAGAATACTCAGCAGTTAAGACAGGCCATTCTACGTGGAAAGTGGTTTACAGTATAATTGTTATACGTTAGATGGTATTCTTTTAGCATTCAATAGAATACCTAGGTATAGTATATAAAAGGCAAAGAAAGATTTAACATTTAATACATTGTCTAAACAGGCCTGGTATTTCATAGAATGCCTGAATTTTATACTTTGCCGGTAACAGATACACACCCTTATCATAATGTGGGACAGCTTCGATTCACCAAACACTTTACTCCGTCGTGACAGAGGGTGAGCCTTTTGCCCGCATACTGCTTTTGATGTAGCATATCTCCGAACTAAAGTGGCTTTGAAACTGTTTTTCCCATACGTCGTAAACTACCAGCCTTAAAGTGACAAGCGGTAAAATAAAGACCTTGGACAGTATAATATACCCTATTCTATTCCAGTTCCGGACAAACTGTAAGAAGTAAGTCAATATTGGTGAGGTTAAACTAAAAAAAATTAACCAAATAACTTAAGTTATTAAAATTAGTTCACTAGAAACCCGAGACTGGCAAAATCCAGGATTTTTCAAAACGGTGAATGGATTTTTATACAAATTTTTAGGCAATTATTTGTACAAAATTTTGACTTTTCTTACCTTATAACAAGAACCACTGTGTGTCTCTAGAGCTGCTCCAGCCTGTGCTCTGATAAATCAGTCAGTCAGTTACTTTATTCTGCTATTATTACTATACCATCATCGAAGTTGAGTGTGAACCTCTCCTAAAACTCATTATTTTGCACCTACATACAAATAGACCTATCTGTAAATTTTTAACTGGAAAAGATAAGGCATTTAGATACCAGATTACCAGTTATGTAGAAAAAGTAAATCTTAAAGTAAATTACATTTAATATCTAAAACTAAATAATGTTTGCTTTTGCTTATAATAACGTTATGTAAATATTTCGGTTTATTCCATATTGATATCGTATTTTCAGACGTCACTGGCAGAGTTCGGGTGAAAGAGATTCTGTCAACTGTTCAGTTACTACGCACTGAAAAATGTAAAAAACGCTCCATTTCATACTATTTTGGCAAGGCAAAAATTTTTGTAATGAAAATATGACCCAAATTCTCGTACGTTAAGTCACTTAGTTGTGACAGTTGTACGATGTCACGCAGCCCCGGATCTACAATTTTAAAAAGGCGGGGCAAAGTGCAACTTAGCCGCCCTTTAGGCAAATTTATTTCGTACTGAACTAACTGGTAGTTTGCTGCCTGCCCCCCAGTATTTTGCTCCCGCCTGGAGGGAGTGCCCCTTCTCGCACCACCCTAGATCCGGAGCTGATGAATATCTCAATGCTGATGACACGATAAATACTGATATGTGCATAGCCCCACAACTTTTCTTTAGCGTTATCAACTTCGGCTTCGAGTTCCGTTCCTATGGACTGTGCAAAAGCCTCACAAAAACGACCATTCCTCAGAAAGACAAAACGAACCAGCTGTATCTTTTCTCTTTCTATCAACGTCCGCCGTTCCGTTTGTTTATGTTTCTTAAAACAAGTTAGAAAGAGGCAAGTTCGCTTCGTCTCTGTCACACTTTTGTAACCCTTATTTACAGCTGGCTAGAAATACTCTATGCCTTTATATTAACTCCAGTAGACTGCGGACACAGTGAACATGTTCTCCTGTCAATGAAGCCAGCATGCTGCACGAATTCTTTTTCGACAGTAACAAGATTATCATTGCAAATTCAATATAAGTGTTAAATGACGATAGATTCGACCAGTCAATGATTACCGTAAGGGTTTTCAATCCCACCACAGTATAAAATAAAAGCACTCCATCAAGGTGCAAGGCCATCTGCGGCCAACAACAGTAGCCAGTAGTAAGAAAAAAAAAAGGTATATACACTACCACATCCTATCTAAGAACACTCTCGATCAAGTCACCTTTCAAATAAAGAAAAAACTAAATCAAAATAGGTTTATCGGTTTGGGCGCTAAGATGTACACGACAAACTTATAAAACCCCTCTGTTTTCGTTGGGGTTAGCAAATAGGTGTGTGTGTGTAACTTTTACGAGACATATAGTAAATAACGTCATTTGTTTTCCTTATGCCTCTAAAGATGTTCCATGAAGGACCAGAAAATACAGGAATTAAGACAACCTACAGTGCGGCCGGTCAAAGAATGCGTTCCTGACACCTGTCAATTCGTCATGACTAGTAGTACTAAGTAATTTTATTTTCAATTTTTTTTTTCATGCATCTGACTGATATTATGACACTAATTTTCTTAAGTATTGTTTGGGCGTAGGTACCTTTATTATATTATTAACTGTATTAAATACTTACTACATTATATATTATAAAATTATAACGTTTTTTTCATATTATACCGACAGATTATATTAAGATTACAAAAATATTCGATTACAATTGCCTCGTTATTTTGTCACAACACTGTAAAAAAAAAAAAACAATTGACGTAACCTTGAAACAGCGCCGTTTGACCTGGTTTTTTATACGTCCATGTTTAAAAGCTATTGTTTTTATATTTGTTAATAAGTAATTGTAAAATGCCCAACATTAATACATTTATTTTAAGTTTATATTTATTCATAATTATTTGAATTTTAATGTTATCACTTACGTTAATAAGGTAAATAAAAAATATTTAAAAAAATTCCGTAAATTGTACACCAGTTCAAAGTTACATCGCCCAGTCGATCACGATTTCTCAGGAACGCATTCTTTGAGCGGCCGGACTGTAGGTAGTTTGATAATGAATGAAATCGATAATTCGGACTTACAACAAGAGCGCTACACATATGTGGGACATGTTCCATGATGGAAGCAAAACATTCTCTGTCATTAAGTCCTCGACAATAACGCTGAGAAACATAATCCCTTTTGCATTTCAGGGAAGACGAAGGGAACCGCCTGGACTGTCAGATAGATTGAGACTTAGAAATGAGATAAGTTCATCAAGAAAACGGAGCGCGAGTAATTCCTCTATGTCGCAAGCGTCCGTGGGCCACATCAGGCAGGACGTAAGCTTGTTTACCACTTATTGCGCTACTTGCTTATTGGGTTGAAAATATACTTACGTTAAAATATAGATTTACGTGAATACAGGTTTTCAAAAATTAAAGATGTGTAATCGGAACGCATTCTATTTTATAATTTTCGAACGGCACGAATAGGAGAGGAGGAGAGAGGTCGATAGAAGACCATAAATAATATGAAGATAAAGATATCGCCCTGGGAAACATTTTTATGGAGCTTTGTCGTAATACGAATTTTGAGAAAACTGTGGACTTCTGATTTGGATTGCATTCGGTACACAACCAGTCAATAATAATTGGCTCCATTGCAACTTCAGTAGTCCAGAGTTCAAACCAATTCCAACTAACATTTGGGTATTTCTTTTACTTTCTCATACTTTATTAGAGTAATAAAGATCATCTAAAATACAAATTCAAAGAAGTAAGACAAAATCCAAGTTTTACAACGATAATCGCAAGGTGACAGAAAATTTATGTCACTTGATATTTGCCTACAAGATTGTGTATTCACCACGTTGTGTACAATACATTGTATCTGATATTGTCAGCATACTGTGCTCTTCAAACAACCTGGGAACCTAAACATAATTACTACCGCCCTTATCGTGACAATGATTCTGGAGAGCATTTCAATCTTATACATCTTGACTTTCACTCACTTTATGGCCAAACCATTCTTGATGAAAAAGCAGCAATTTTGCTTCCCAGATGAGTTACCATGATGTAACTATGTTAAGACTTGGGAGGCTAGAAATTTTCGACAGGCTAGCGTATTTTTCGACAGAAGTCGTGATTTTTGTCAAGCTTCAAAGCAGAGCTGGATAACGGTACACTTAGTTGTTCAATTTTGTCCTACTATTAAAGCTCTTGCTTGATCTTTGAGCATCTAAAGTAGAGAAACCAGCCTCCAGGTTACCGGCTTTCTGACATCCAATGTGGCCAAAATAGGAAAGTACCACTATTCGCGGTTTGCAGATCTGGAGCGGAAATACTCGTTTATTGGCGTTCGACGGGATACGTTACTATTTTGAATTTTGTTTATTTCAGCCGTGCATGAAAATCACAATACCAATCCATACAGAAATAACTGGAAACCCTAAATTTTTATTAATCGCGCCATAGTTTTCACGGTCGTAAAACTATCGTCAGGCGGCCACGGCACGTACTAACGGCCCCAGATGACGATCTCGCTTTCCGGATAGCGACATTAGTCTCTACGACCTCCCCTAATAGGGCCTCCTCTCTAACACGACGCCCGCAAGGATACACGAGGTATCAAAGAGTGCCGGGGCGCTTTTCGCCCCCACTCAATCGCAACCGCACCCCTGTAACGGGGAACTCCCCTCCTGGCGCTGACTCATCTTCGGGTTTGAGACTCACGACGGTCGAAGGGACGCCCCCAAGAGCGACAGACCTTCAGAGTCTCGCCCCCAAAAAAGCCCGGTGAAGCAGTAATGGCTGCTACAGCCAACTGTATAGTCAGTCAGAAAAAAAATAAAAAAATAACCATAGTCTAGTAATTTAGAGACGAAGATGAACCTCTTTGACATGATTATTCTCGATGTTTCTAATGCTTCATACCCATGCTGAGATTTCAACATAAAGCCAAGACCAAGGTCTTCTTATTTATTGCAGGTTCTTCTGTTTACTAATTCATATCTAATGTTATTTTTAGAAGCAGAATCGAATGTGTACAAAAATCACAATTTTGAAAGTTACAAATAGGAGTTGTAAGGAAAGGGAACATAATTTGCAACAGAACGAGACAGAAACTCACCAATTATGGGTTCCGCACTTCCAGTCTTTTATTTGACTAATCCAGTTTTCGTACTTTACCAAAGTTAGAATATTAACCACAGTCAGGGTCCTGTGTTATTAAAATATAAATTATAGTATTAATGGAAAATCCGTGAATACGTGTAGAAAACAAAGGAACGGAAATATTTGTGAAATATATCTTAGATGTGTCAATGACCTTGGTGTTACAATATTTAATATCCATAAGCTATAGTAATAGTTATAAAAATGTAAATTCAAAACATTTAACTTTTATTCCGCCGTAGCTTTTTAAAGAAAACTTGCCTCATTGTTCGCTCTTGCCTGTCTATTTCAAAACTTTGAACTTATTACCAAGTTGTCTTTGTCGAATCGTGGTACAATATGTTCGTTTTTCCACGTTATTTCTAAGAAACTATAGTGATCAATTTTCCTTTTTTTTTTATGAATTAGATACCGTTCAACTTAGGTAATAGTGCAGTTTTCGTTATAATCGGATAAGTAGTTTCCAAAATATTGATTGCAGTCACTAAAAAACACGTTGTCGTCGGTTTAACGGCACAATTCTAACGCGGCACTTATTTTGTGTATATTCTTCGCCGATTATAAACCGATTTTTATACCACTACAAGGCCTACACTGTTAAGCCACTGAAGCATAAAAACGCTCACAACGCGATCAGGGGCATTATTAAAATATTTATTTTATTTATTATTATATATTATAGGCATTATTAATTATAAAGATATAGAGAGGGAGCGTAGAGCGTTGTCGGTGAGAAGCAATATGCTTGCCCGCAGGTTTGCTTGTTGTACAGCAGACATTAAAATTACTCTGTTCAAAGCGTTCTGTCAGTCATACTGGGACTGCCGTGGCCCTGCAGCACATTGGGAATGTTCGCGGAAGCTCGTACAGATGGGTTCCACGCCATCATGCGTAGGAAAGCAGTCTCCCTTCTGCAGCGACTACGTGCCAGTGACAACAGCATCCTGATGATTATTGCTGCTAGACCTGACTGCCCCATCCAGATGCACTGGGTGCAGACAGCTCTAGGACAATAGATAAATTTATATAATAATAATAACTAACAATTACTAACATAGTTTTTTAAGTACAATTGTTACTAATAAACTTACTAACCATATATGGAAATAATTTCTAAAATAAAATTTTATTTATTTATTATTAACACAAACTCTTGAAAATCTGAACACTTGCTTCTTAAAGAACCCCATATTTTTTAAATTAATGTTGAGTACTGACATATTATGTACTTATATTACTAAGTAAAAGTTTGTAAATTCACTAGCTGACCGGGCAGACGTTTTCCTGCATGATACCGACTGCAGCGCCATCTGCCGGGCTGATTTGTGAATCTAAACCATCCAGGGCGCCACCAAAACGCATACAAAAAAATCATTCAAATTGGTCCAGCCGTTTAGGAGGAGTACAGTCACATGCACACGTACAGTTGAATTATATACCTATATAAAGATATGTTGCACCGCCTATAAACCTTATACATAAACCTAACATGGCATATAAAGCTAAGTAATTTCTTCTACCTTGAATACAAAAAAATCGGCCAAGTGCGAGTCGGAGTCGCGCACGAAGGGTCCCGTACCATTATCTATAAATCGACAAAAAACATCACGTTTGTTCTATGGGATTCCCCGTTAATATTTGTTTTATTTAAATTTAATTATTTATTTTAACAGTGACTATGTAACTAAATATTCTGTTAATATTTTAAGCGTTTACCTAATCGAGCAAAAAAAATCACGTTTTTTCTATGGGAGCCCCCTTAAATATTTATTTTATTCTATTTTTTAGTATACGTTGTTATAGCGGCAACAGAAATACATCTGCTTTGAAAATTTCAACCGTCTAACTGTCACGGTTCATGAGATACAGCCTGATGACAAACGGACGGACGGACAGCGGAGTCTTAGTAATAGGGTTTCGCTAATTACTCTTTGGGTACGGAACCGTGAAAAATAGCCCATATTTTTTTTTTTTATACTAATTAAATTTATTTTCTAAACAAATTAAAAATCTCTAATACAAATTTAAACAAGAAAGCGAGTTGATAAAAGTTTGTTAAAAAAATATACATTCATAAGGACTGCGAGGCCTCTGCTGTAATTACGATTTCAAAGCTTTTACCCCGGCCAAAAGGTATTCAACGCGCCTAAAGAAGTTTTCACGTCTCGCTACTTCCTGTGGCGGGTCGCAAGTTCGAAGCTTTCACTCCAGCCCTAAGGTGCTTAACGCGCCTAAAGAAGTTTTCACGTCTCGCTACTTCCTGTGGCGGGTCGCAAGTTCGAAGCTTTCACTCCAGCCCTAAGGTGCTTAACGCGCCTCAAGAAGTTTTCACGTCTCGCTACTTCCTGTGGCGGGTCGCAAGTTCGAAGCTTTCACTCCAGCCCTAAGGTGCTTAACGCGCCTAAAGAAGTTTTCACGTCTCGCTACTTCCTGTGGCGGGTCGCAAGTTCGAAGCTTTCACTCCAGCCCTAAGGTGCTTAACGCGCCTCAAGAAGTTTTCACGTCTCGCTACTTCCTGTGGCGGGTCGCAAGTTCGAAGCTTTCACTCCAGCCCTAAGGTGCTTAACGCGCCTCAAGAAGTTTTCACTTAAAAATGTATATATATATATATATATATAATATAAATAAAATGTTGTTAACACAACTCTACATGTCTGTAAGAACATCCTCAAAACTTTGACTTCCTTATTCAACCAAACAATGACTAGTAAACACCTAGTTAGTACACTATACGTTTATATTTCCTGCATTATTTATATTTTTCACCAGGTATATTTTACAAGTAATAGGTAATTGTAAAAATGTTGTTGAAAAGTGATAATAATTATCTTTACATAACATAACAAATCACGTACACCTCAAGGGTGTGCGTAAGAAAAAACTGTATAAAGGTTGTAACAGACCAATTTCCTACTTTTTCTTTAAATAAGAACAACATATCTACACAGTATATTAAGAGAATGAGCTGGTCTACAAATGAGTATTGGCTCATGTGACTGCATAAGAATCAGATTTAAATCTTTTAAAATCGTCTTTTTAATAAATTTTTTTATTTGAACCTACTATTATTGAGTATCATGAACTGAGTAACTAGGTTGTGGGATGAGCTGCCTGCCAAGGTTTTCTCTAAGGACTACAGTATGGGGTTCTTCAAGAAAGAAGTTATTAGATTTTTTAAAAGTTGGCAAGGCGCGCATGATATTCCTGGTGTTGCAAGCGTCCATAGGCTGCAATGACCGCTTGCAACGAGTCGGACCGGTAGCTTGTTTGCCACCTCAGTTGTATATAGAAAACTCTACTTATTAATAAGTAACCAAGTCACGTGATAATTTTTGCACCACCTGCTGGTATATCTACTTAAATCCGAAGGTCGCACATACATTTGTAACTTAATTCTGTATCACCATATTTAGAGCCTAACCTTGCTTTTAAATTACCATTTTAGAAGTTTAAAACAATCCATAATTGGATCGATACTACAATTGGTAACAATGTACAAAACTTATTACAACTCACTGCCTCTTGACAGATTCTATATTATAAAAAAAATAAAAATCGGCCAAGTGCGAGTCGGACTCGCGCACGAAGGAATCCGTACCATGATCTATAAAAACGGCAAAAAAATCACGTTTGTTGTATGGGAGCTCCCCTTAAGTATTTGTTTTATTTTAATTTTATTATTTATTTTTAAAGTGATTATAACTGCATATTCTGTGAATATTTTAAGCGTCTACCAGTTGCCATTATCAATATCGAGTAAAATCGAGCAAAAAAAATCACGTTTGTTGTATGGGAGCCCCTTAAATATTTATTTTATTCTGTTTTTAGTATTTGTTGTTATAGCGGCAACAGAAATACATCTGTGAAAATTTCAACTGTCTATCACGGTTTATGAGATACAGCCTGGTGACAGACAGGCGGCTAATTACCCTTTGGGTATGGAACCCTAAAAAGCAGTAGTGGTGATCTATTGTTTTAAGTATTTTTTTATTGAATGACTAGCTATTCTAAAGCTCTAACTTAAAATGTGAATAAAGTATTTTGAACTCTCCTCGGTTTAAATATGTAACACCAATCGTTTACCGTGGAAAATTATAATAAAATTAGGATTAAGGGTTGGCTTATATCCTTTCACAGTATTCAGTGTCATAAAGTTCAACCTGTCTGGTTCCTTTTTTTAAGATTAGCGCAAACATACACTCAACAGCTGTTTACATTAGTATTTATTACCTATACCTACTAATCGCAGTGATACCTAATATTTGGTTTTAGTTTTTGAATTAATTTGTTAACTTTATTAATTTATGAATATTGCTACTTTAAACTGTATCCATTTTTAAATCTCTGCAAAATGTCACATTAATATGTAAATCGTTTTTTTTTTGTTTCGCGCAATACCTAAAGAGGACGATTACAATAAAAATATGGCACGAAAGTGGTTTCGGTTCCGAAAACTTACGATGCGCGGTGTGAGGAAACAAAATTGATAGTATTTATTATATTTAGGAAGTTTTTACTTGCAAATCCTAACTCGTGACTAGAGTTATTTGCCCCAAAATAGGGCGATATAGGCCAGAAAGCTAATTTCTGTAATTCTAACGTTGTGTATGTAAATGCACTATAAATCATTAGATAATGTCATATACATAACTATGAGATATATATCTTATATACTTCTTAAGTAATTTATACCGTAATGACGCCTTGAAACTTTGATTTTTTTGTATGGAATTTAACGTAATTACCGTTTTGTAGTCACATTTATTGACTTTTTGCTACAACTTAGAGTCAATGCACTAGATAATAAGCTATTCTAACACAAGTGTTGAAACAATGGTCACTTCCAGATTTTTTACTGCATTAAAAACAAAAAATTAAAATCATTCCGTAAGGTAATGCACCAGACAAAAGTCAGTTTTATAACATATATTTTTTTCAATCCCTTAGATGCTATAGTTTAGCCACAAAATTTGCACAAAAACGGCGTATTTTCGCGATCTAGCCTATACCGCAGCCTTAATGAACTTAAAATAGACAAATACGTAGGTAATTGTCAAGTTCAAGTTTGAAGTAACAAATATAGCAGTCTACAACGTTATTTAAAAATGTCATTAACGTCTGAGGAAATTTTACACCATATCTAGCTTATCTTAATATATATAAATCTCGTGTCACAATGTTTGTCCTCAATGGACTCCTAAACTACTGAACCGATTTTGATCAAACTTCGTAAATATCTGTTATTTGATCCAACTTAAAAGATAGGATAGTTTTTATCTCGATATGTCAAGTGCGAGCCGGACTCGGGCACTATAGGTAAAAACCAACTTTCGCCGGGTACAGAGGGACGGCAGCGGAACAACGTTCGCCGGGACAGCTAGTGTTTATATATGTTTGAACGCACCAATCTAAAGAACTACTGGTCTGATTTAAAATAATCCGATTTAAAAATTGTTCGGTTTAGATAACCATGGAGTAGGTAAAGGTAAGGTACAAAGGGTCCAGAGGCTTTAAGTTACTAGCCTAGTAGTTACTTAAGATCGTAGCGCCTAAAATCTGGGAGCACGCGGTAGTGGCTACGTAGTATCGACCTACATGTAGGTATATTACTTAATACCAATATCAATTTGATTGAATGTATTAAGTGAAATATCTACCTTTTGCTTGCTGACTCATGATTATTTAAAAAAAATACTTAACCTAGGTATGTAGCTGAAATTCCACATGTTAATTTAATATAGGATGTAGACAACCACTAAGAAAGAATTTTACGACAAGGATAGTATAGATTTAGGGGATGAAGAGGTAATTGAACGTTTATAGTTAAGACCTTTGTTTTTAATGTTATGGGCATAATTTTGGTACCGAGAATAACATCATAATATGTGTAAATTTTTTATATCACTTAGCTGGCAAACAAGCTTATGGTCCCGATGGCAAGCCATCACCGTAGCCTATGAACGCTTGCAACACCGGAGGCATCACTCGTGTGTTGCCGACCCTTAAAAAATTAGATGACTTATTTCTTAAAACTCTTGATAACGTGTGCTCCTGGTTTTTCTCGTTTGGCTAGCTTTGAAACATTTTAAATGAGATTATTGGTTTTGAAAAACAAGCGGTTCACGAAAGGCATAAAATTTTGGTACAATAACTGTGAATTAAAAAGTGCAACAAACTATATCAAACTGCAGTAAATCACACACATTTAAATAAAATATCAATGATATGTGTTTGGTAGTTGACAGATACACTAAAACCCTACTTCCAGAAGTATCATTTTTCGGTGGCAGAAGTGACAAATATTACAGAAATAATCGTAAACGAATGCTTTACAGTTTGTTACTGTTGTTGTTGTGAAAAATTTAAACATCCCCTATTTTTGACCAACTTTAAAAAAAGCAGGAGGTTCTCAATCCGTTTGTATGTTGTTTTTTTTTATATTTGTTACCTCAGAACTTCGACATTTATAAACCGATTTGGTAAAATTTTAATAATAGGGAAAGATTAACCCACAGATTGGTCTCATTTTAATTTAGTAAGGATTGGTTCAAGAAAAACAGATCAAGTTGAAAAAATGTTTTCAAGTTGTATCATTTTGATTATTTAGACGAGCTTACACCGGTATCTACTTCTAAACTAGCTCTTTACGTTTCTGCGTGGCGGAGGCACCACTGTCAATTAGATTTATAAAACAATATACAATAGTATTATTTCTTCGCATTTTAGTACAATACCCCTGGTGTTTTAAGCATCCATAGGCCACGGTGACCGCTTACTATCAGGCGGACCGTATGCTTGTTTGCCACCTTAGTCGTATAAAAAAAAAAAAAAAAAGCATCATTCTAAGGCTGGATGCACTGCGGCGCGGCGTGTTGCGGTGCGTATTCAAAATCGTATCGCATCAGGAGGCCTACAATTGATATCAGTTTCAATCCCAATCCAGTTTCAATCCAATTTCGTGGCAAGCTTAAACTCGATCTTCATCGGTACTCCTAAACCCAATTGCGATTGGATTAAAATTACGATTGCACACATTTCGAAATCACAAATCACAAAATATAAAAATAATTCTGAAACTAATAAGAATTAAAGTGAAAGTTAAATCTTCGTAGCAATAGTTTTGTTTTGTTTATTTGGAATTTTGACATTTCTTTTCAAAGATCATCATACCTAATTTCACTCTCGATCCGATGGCTCAAAGGGTACCGATTTTTAATATTTGTATAGGATTTTAGTTCCAAAATTGGCCGCCAAATTTCGTTCTTGATTGAGCGCTACAACAACGTTCAAGAGTACCACTTTAGTAGATTTCTCGATCGCCGTAGGATTTTACGATTGAAACTGATATCAGTTGTAGGCCTCCAGATATGGTGCGCGATTAAAGTTTTAAATTTAAATTGTAAAGAATTTGTAAGGAATTATTGGCCTTAAAATATAATAAAACCATACGAGTTGGAGGCAGTCAGTAAAAACTAAAAATAACCGTCAAAGTCCGAGCCGGACTCGCGCACTGTATGTTCCGGCCTACTACCATTTACGTAATTTACAAACACAAAAAAGAAGTGTAACGCTCAGCGAAACCACCCGAAAACCTGGCCAAAAATATTTTAGTCTTATTTCTTTATCAGGTGTCCCATGACGAGAAATTATATTTTTCATAAAAAATATATATTATTGATGATATTGGGTGAAAGAGAAAAATAAAAAAAAATATTTTGTTGCTGTACAAGTTAACAAAAAAATAATATTGCGGTAAAATACAGTAAAGTTTTAACTTCTTAAATACTAGATTTACAGAAATTTAAATAATAAGATATAAAAATAAAAAAAAAACTAAAAACGTAGTTACATAAAAAAATTATTCATCACTTTCTGGTATAAAGAAAAATGCTGCTTCGTTAGAGAAAGCCAGTTTATTTTCAGCTCTCTATTTTTCATTTTGTCAGCCACTTATGTAAGGGTCTGATGTCAGAAGATGCCGGTTCAAAACATCTTCGTTACAAGCTGTTCTAGATAACTTCCTAGAAAAGCTTTCCCGATATCGCCGGAAGTGCTTGTTGCAGGCAGATCCGCGTGAGATATCACACTTGAAGAGTTAACCAATATTTTACATTTTTTTTTATATTTTTTTTAAAAACAAAATTTTACAATAAACAGTAGGGCTCATTGGTTGCCAGCTGTACAAGTTAATGTAGTAATGCGCCACATCTATAGTGAATGCAATATTTTTTCTAAATCTGTTTTAAATCCTGACGATATGACTTCTAAACTTATTTCAAACTTTTTATAAAGGTCTTTGTCAATACGCGTGATGGATGCTGCTTCTTGTGGGTTGGAAAAGAATCTGTGGGAGGTATTCCCGTCATTCGTGTTTCCGTACCCAGCCTTAGGAAAATCTACTAGTAAATTTTTTCCCGGAATTCTTTTTATATAGTTGAGTTGGCGGTTTGGATTTTATCGTTATTATCTTTTCCAGATATCCGCCCCTTATTAACACCAGCTGTCTCAGAACTATTGCTCGCTAATCACTTTCGTTAATACACTGCATTAAACGACTTAATGATTTTAAAAAGTTCGTCATGTTTCTCAGCGGGACACTTTGACACTTCCACTAACTTCTTGTCCAAATCTTAAAGATTTCCGTCAAGCAACTGCTGTGGACTTGCTCTAACTAATTTATGAAGCTGGTCATAGATTTGAAAGAATAAAAAAAATAAAAAATAAAAAAAAAGTATTATATATTATGAAGTTTATTTAAATATAACTTTGATGCAGTTGCGATGAGTTGCATATGTTTAAAATATACGAATTTTGACAAAGCTATGTTATTAGACTGCATGGTGTGACATAAGTAAGATCTCTTTATAAAAAAATCGGATTACATAATGTTGTACATACCTCGATTGATAGAATCCATGGCAATTTTGTATCTCGAATCACTTTGAACATAAATTATGGCACGGAGAAATAATGTTATTTTTACGGTTGTCGCGAGCAGAGACGAGTGTCGTTAACAAGAGCTAGGTTACGACTGCCCGTGTGGCGGACTGGGACTCGGGAGCTGGTAGAAATTCTGCCTAGTGACTCGCGGATTATCTACCATTTATGAGATTAAGTTTGAAGTCTAGTAGACCATTTTGAGAAAATTGACATTTGGCCAGGTTTTTGGTTGTTTTACCACTCTGTGCAGCGGTCACCCATCTAATTACTGACCAATCCTAAAGTTGGTTATACATATACATAACTGTAAAAATTTCAGGCTTCTACGTATTTCGGTCTAAAAAAACAGAGCACTTATATGGTCGGTCAGACAAACGGTAGGGTACGGAGTTGGTACGGAAACCTAAAAAACGGTATGAACTGACCCTAAAGCAATGTTCTGTCAATAAGTCTGGGAACGAAACGAATCAGTGCACCAGCGCACTTAGGGATGGATTTTTTTTGATTTAAAATCTGACCACTTGAGGTGAAAACTGACCACCTGTCCAACAAAAATAAATCATCAAAACCGTGCTCTGTATATGTATAGAAAGTTATTCACCTAAATCCATAAAAAAAATCTATTTATAATTGAAATCGAAGGACCTACTCTCTTTTGTCGGTAAAAAACCTCGACCTATTTATTAATATCGACAATAACCGTAAAATCGCGATAGTAAAAATCGATGCAAAAAGAACACCCCTCAAATAAGATTCTTAAAAAAGTCAGACATGCAACTTGAAGACCACTTATGGAAAATGATATTTAAGATGTTGCATCTTCGTATATTTACATTTGTTGCTATATGTACGCAAAAAATTGCATTTGTATATTCGTAACTACTAGAAAAAGTGAGTGAGAAATAAGGATAAATTAGTAATTTCAAGTGTCGATTTCAGAAGGTACATATACCTATATTATGTTTAGCAAGAAACAAATATTACTACAATGCAATTCCTCAATATGAAGTTCATTTACCTAGACTTACATATGAACAAATCAGCAAGACAAATGAATATAAAATTGAAGTGTTTTTGGTTTCCATATCTTGTTCCGCTGTAAATCTAACGCCAAAAACTTTTTTGATACTAAAGCTATAGACTTGAAACTACAACGTCAAAAAAACATCGCGAAAAAATACTTTGTGAACGTCACTTTTCTTGCTGAAACTATTGATATTTTTATGTACATATTAAAGATTTTCATATATCTACTGCGACACTAAAGTTAAAATTTTTACTTCCCTAAACCTATCCCTCAGAGATATGCTAGATCCTAATTTATAAATAGCACGAATTGCCCTTTTTTGTAACAAAAATATTGTATTTACATCAGCAGCGCTACCCCACAATAGGATACCATATGTCATTAAACTATGGAAATAGCTATTTTTAAATATACTATTTTTGCAGTTTCGACATCGGTCAAATGTCTTATTTTCTTGATCGCATACACAGCAGAGCTAAGTTTTTTGGCTAGCTTATGAATATGAGGATTGAAGTTTGGAGTCCAGCGTTATCCCAAGAAAAACTGTTGAATTAACAAGTTCTAATTGCTCGCCATTAACATTAATACATGTCTATATCTGACTAACATTTGGTAATGTAAATTTAACACATTTGATTTTTTTTTCATTAAGTAACAAATTATTAACGTTAAACCAATTAACAATTTTAGAAAGGGCATTATTTAATTCATCATAACATGTCTGTCGTCTCTTAACTTTAAAAAGTAAAGAGGTGTCATCAGCAAATAAGACAATGTCATGGTTTTTTACATGATATGGGAGATCGTTAATGTAAATAAGAAATAGAAAAGGATCTAAAATTGAGCCCTGAGGGACCCATAGTGACTGCTGATCCCGGAGATATTTCACAGTTGACATCTATTTTCTGGACTCTCCTACTCATGTAGGAGGTCAAAAGGTCGAGAGCTTTGCCTCTAATACCATATTACGTAGTACATAGTATCATAGTACCATAGTATACATAGTACAATAATACCATTTGTATCTGAGTCGCCTCAAAGTGAACTAGCCTCTTGAGATCTTCGTCAAAGTCTTCGATAAAGTTCGTTTTTAAATTGTTATTTTTTTTTTTCGTGAGTTCTCGAATGTTTTGATCACTTTTATATCGTTTTAGAACAGTCACCATATTCGTGAGTAGATTTTTTTTATTGATGTCCTATAGTACCGGCGCATCTTTGTACAATAGTGTATAGTCTATATCTTTAAGTACAGTGTGGCTTTCGCCTCGTGCGCGACTTGCCTTCTCACCACCGCTGCCGTCCCCGTTCGTATTGCGTGCACTGGCCGTGGTGTTTCGTAGCTCCCTAAATAGATTTGCTTGGCTTTGGCTTCTCCTGGGCGGTCAAGCATTTTTGTCAAAATATTATTTTAATCAAACATAGGCGTACAGCTTGGCAAGCAATTTCGTTGGTCTTCATCGGCAAGCACGTTGTCTGCTTGTCAAGCACATCAAGCATTTCCTAAACGATTAAAATTGTTTGCCAAGCGGTAAAAATTCATGTGCTTGGCAAGCATTTTTGATCGTCTAGTGGTTTCAGAGTAGCTACCTCCCGCGAACGCTTAGGTAGCGGAATAAGGTCTCTGAGCTCAGCTTTTTTCTAATATGATAGGTCAGATTTTTGATAGCTCGGCAACGTGCACGTAATGCTCCTGATGTTCAAAGCGGCCATCTGCTAATCCAACTGCTTTAGGTACATCAGGGAGGCCGTCAGCTTGTTTAAAATTAAATAAAAACCTTTCTCTTTTAAATATTTAACTAAAACGTATTGCTAAATTAAGTATTAATTTAGCAATACGAGATAGCTATAAATTAGGCTCTCCTTGTCTGGCTCAGCCATTGTTTCTCTAACTGGGATCGCTTTACAGACCACTATCACAATCGGTTACAAAAGATAAAAACAGTTCGCACACACTGTAAACAAAAATACTCATATGTGTATACAAATATACACATATGAGTATTTTTAACAAAACAACTTACAAAAATATTAGTTATTTAAACTAAAGTATCTCGGTTTGTTTTTCACTTAAAAGGTTTCCCATACAAGTGGTATGTTGAATGGAATCTTACAGTATGTATGCATGTGTATGTATGCATGTGTATGTATGCAGGTGTATCTTATGATAAGACGTGTTTGTTTTAAGAACAACATGTTTAAAATAAATATTAAACTGTGGTTATCTCTCCTACATAAAATTATTGTAAATTTTTTAGTAACCAAATGAAAAAAATAAATAAAAAAACTAATCTTTTAAAAGAAATAACGAAACCGTTGTATTTGTCACTGTAAAACTTATGCTCGAAACAGTACCTACAACTTGATAATAAATATATATTGTGCACCAAGTTTAGTATGTGTTCACCAAAACGGCAAAATTGCAAAAAAGTAAAAATTGTGTGCTAATTTGATTAGAAACCAATAATATAAAAGCTAAGTTGATCAAATTCAGTGAATTGAAATGAGTCAGGCAGCATTCAAAACTGAGGTCAGGGCGTCGGAATGGAGCCGAGTGTGTGTATAGTGACCAATGCTCACGCGTTTAATACGACGTTTTCAACACAACACAGCACATTATGTTTTCTATATACTAATACTAATATACTAATACTAATATAATATTATAAAGAGGAAAGATTTGATTGTTGGTTTTTTTGTATTGAATAAGCTCGAAACTACTGGAACGATTTGAAAAATTCTTTTACCATTAGGAGCCGACATTATCCCTGATGAACATAGGCTACTTTTTACCGCGAGAAAATGCTTATAGGTAATAGGAAATAGGACAACGGGTAGTAAGAAATATTCTTCCTTACTTATTTTTTTCACATAACTTCTAAACGGGTGAACCGATTGGGTTGAAGTTTTATATGGGCATTTCGATGGTTTCCTGGATGATTTGAAATACAATAAGACCCGGTATTTAAACTACTAAACGGCTTGACCAATTGGGTTGAAATGTATATTTCCATGGTTTCGCAGACACGAATGTATTATGCCATTAAAGAGGAAAGATTTGATTGTTTGTTTTTTTCTATAATTGAGGAGTTGCCGTTGGTAGAAGCTAGTGTTAAATAATTGTGAAAGTTGCACCGCCCTCGTTTAGCAAAGCTTGCTGTAGCTGTGTCTTTATACTGAGATTAAAAAAAAATTATAACGCACTAGAAGCTCCATGAGCAATATAAGCTGCATTATAAACCGAAAAGCGGTGCAGTAAGAGCCACTTTACAAGCGACTTCAGCGGTGTTACTAAATAATATATTTGTTACAATAATTACCTTGTGCGTGCATTAGTAGCTAAATAGATAATTTATCATTTTCTACCCATGGGAATATCACAAATGACATAAGGCTAAAACCAAATGTTACAAAGTTTCAACAGTAGCACCAGTTCAAAGCCAGTATAGTTCGAAGGCTTGTGTTTTTTTTTAAATCGCACACTAAACGCATTAGTTAATCATAAAAACCTTGTAAATGCATTAGTTATTAATATTGTGTATTACCGCTCTAACATAGAGTAATGCCGCTATTACCATATTGCCCCTTATGACTCGGTTCAAAGTCGAGCTGAATAACTACGGGTATAACAATTAACAGCAATTTCAAACTAACAACACAAAGCGGTATCAGAGTGTGTCCTGCTGCTTCTATAATAATGACTATATAATGAAAATATATAAAAAACCAGCCGTTGTGGAGACATATGGGAGAGGCCTACGTTCAGCAGTGGACGTCGTCTGGCTGAAACGAACGAACTACTCGTAACAGAATCTATGGGGTTCTTCAAAAAGGAACTGATTGGATTTTTAAAGGTTATCGGTAACACCTGACCAACGGTCCTGGTGTTGCAAGCGTCTTCTATCTTGGTTTATCTCTCCTTCATTTCATTACGCGATGATGACTTTGTTACTATTAATTCGACAAGTAGCGACAATAATCCACGTATCTAAGCTTTTACTCGTAAAGTAAGTTTCTTTAAACTTAACAGTAAAAGCAAGCTCTGATGAAATAGTACATAATCTTGTCTTTTCTCTCTTATTAAGAAGCTCAATCTCTGAAGGAATCGAGCCAGCACCCTGGATATCTGCATTTATTAACACCCATTTACAAAGCAGGCAAAAATAATTTTCTCCATAAAAAACCGTCTAATATAAACTTATACCTCTATGTAAATAGTTCTTTTACCATGAATTCAAGTCTCAGAGGTTTATGCCTTATTTGGGTGTTACTCTGCTATTTGGAAATTCATCCATGCAAGACTGTCCTAAGCAAATTTTTATTAAATGTTGAGAATATTAGTTGATACAATGAAGGGCATTTATAAATTAAATATATATCTTCAAAAAGCTTACACATTTTCGTCTCAGTTTTTGAGTTATTAAAGATTTTATGGAAAATCGTGACAGGGGACTGTTGTAATCAACCAGGGGAATGTTTTTAAGAACAAAAACAAATATTTTTGTTTATTAAAGTAGTCAAAGTCTTTATTTTTAATGTCTTCCTTAAATTAGGTATTTTTCAGAATATTTCAACAATATTAAAACAAATTTTACTTATTATAATCACTTTTCATAAGGCTAAAAACATTTGTGTTAAACTTAATAAAATTAACTTCTTAGTTTAACTGTATTTTAAGGCTCCAATTGACACTAAAATCAGTCTTTATCATTATAAAACAAAATGTAAACAAAGGAACATTATACTTCTGTTAAATAATTATCACAACCAATATTTTAGTTTGACATAATACTTTAAATCATTTTTACTTTTGAAGTAACTAAAATAATATTTTAACATTATTAATTCTACAACATCTTACAAAAAAATAATCAGTCTTGATCTTCTTGCACGTCAAGAAAATATTCTTAAATTAACTTATTTCTCAAAGACTGGTACAGGTATTGGAAAATAATAAAATAATCTTCTCCCTTTTGGAGTTAGATTTGGATCTGGTAACTTATCTAATATTTGATTAAAATTGACATCAGAAACATCATCTTCGTCCATTCTGAACTTGTGGCCTTCATCATCACAAATTTTCATAAATGTTACAGTTAGTTTGCCTTCCTCGTTGTCTACTTGATTAACAACAGCAGCATAACGATATTCCGTGTTTCTGACGTTAAACTTGACTTAAACGTAATCACCACTGTTGTATGTTGACAGTATTATGAAAATCTGTAGTGAAATTGTCACACAGTTCTGAAAGTTCGGTTTCTGTAATAATGTTAGTATTCGGCGAGTTCTGGGATAACCTGATATCGTCTTCGGATTCTGAGTCTGTATATCTTATCTTATTTTCTTGTGCCTTTTTCTTTCTTCTTTTGATATTTTTGCCTTTCTTTTTCTTTCATTTCTTCTTTTTTTTGAGGGTCATTTTTGAGTCGTTGATATAGGCTTCAACATTCAGATATACGCTTTTGTTCTAGTATTTCTTCTCTTGTTTTAGGTGGTTTCTTTTTCGTAGGCATTTTGAGAAACTACCTACGAAAGAGACAATACTGTTAATATTTACCTATTGTCATAAATGCGTTGTCTGACATCTCAGACTTGAAAAACCCAAGACGCGGACTAAACAGACGAGAGCGCACCACACATTGCGCCTTTTCTGCCTGGCCCGCGCCTTAGTAAACAGTCTCTTGTGATAGGAACAGTCCCCTGTGCTATGTAATGACAGGGGACTGTTAACCAGGGGACTGTCATTTTCACATAAAAGCTTTATGAAACAAATTCAGTTAAAGATATCAAATTAACGAAACAGATGTGGCAACATACTAGTTAGTTAAATATTTTACACATTTTATCGTTATTAAAACTCTTAAAATAGTAAAAAAAAGGCTTACCAGTGGACTGTTCGCACTAACAACCGAGAAGCGTGGTTCATCCAAAGACGCCAACGTAGCACTATAGAAAATGGCGGCTGCTCGCTTGGCTCCACAACCGAACGAACTTCACGCCAATTGCGTTCCGTTTCACTGTCTGAATATTTCGCGCCAATAACAAGTTTGACTTCAGCGCGGTTTTCACATTTAAACAGGGGACTGTTTTAATAATTTGAGGACAGCATTCACAAATGGGTATTTTGATTAATTTTTTATTGTAAAAATAGAATTCTGATGTATAAAGATGCTTACTGTTTTCTTTTATGTATTTGGATATTTTTAATTGAGTTATCAATGGCATAAAAATAAATATTGGTAACAAGATTAGTAATACTGGAAAAGGGACATACCAGGGGACTGTGTTTTGAGGTGTTTGAAGAAACTTTATTCAAATATTAAATGATTAAACTGCTAAATAAGATGTGGCGTGCCAAGAATATCTAATACTATGTCATTATAAAAGCAAAAAACTGAGATATATTAAGATTTATTACACAAAATTTGTTTGGGACAGTAATTTTCCATTTAGTGGAGAAATGCCCATTTATTAGTTTTTGTTTTTTTTTCTAATTTTGTAATGTAACAAAAATTCTTCTAGCCAAATTTCATGACTGTAGGTCAATGGAAAGGACGCCATATGTTTTGATTTATTTGTTTCACAATATGCGAAAAAAAATACATTTTGGGCGTATTTTGACTTTGACTTTAGTAGAAGTTTAGCGTTTCATATGTGTCAGTATTATATAAACGATGCGAAAAACATAGCTATAGGTAATTGTTATTGAAGCGTGACCTATGCGCAGATAATAAAAAAATCTACCTTGATCTCCTTAAGCCTTTTTAAAACCTGGAAGCCACACGCATAAGGTTACTCCCGATCCTTTCTAGTTTTTTAACGGAACACTGAACTTCGGTCCGCGGTCAATTTGATAAGCGATAGCGATTTATTGGAAACTAAATTTCACTGTATGTACATGCATCTATACATCCTAACTTACCTAATATACGAGTACTGTCATAGATACAAAAAGTGTATTAATTGTTCGTGCTTCCGTCATATATCGTAAATAACCAGCAACAGCAGGAGGTTTCGTGGTATTTATTTTGCATAGATAGATAAAAGGGCGGAAGCAAAGATTTTATCAAAGACATAGTTCGCGAGGGATATCGAAAAACGATTTCAAAAATGAAGCCAATTTTATACGACGTGCGAAAAAACAGCCCACAAAAAAACGGGAATCCTATAGCCCGTAAAAACAATAAAATCCTTCACTACTCTCGTACTTTAGTGTAGGTCCTCGAATGTATGTAATTGTATCTTTTTTCCACTTGTGCAATCTAGGGTTTTGAAGCTACCATAACGAAGTTGTGGTTGAGCGTTCTTAGTTTTATGTGTACCTGTGTGCATACTGCAGCTATAAACAAACTATTTTTTCTAGCAATTTATTATCGCCAGATCCATATCTAAATATTATCCGTTATAAATATACGGTACCTAGATACTTAAAAGGAGATTAAAGAAAGTACTGCTACAACAATTTTTAAAGGGTGGAGTACTATGACTTATACATAAGAATCTTGTTTATACTTATGGTAATATTCCAAAATAGTAAATTCGCACTATTACCACATGAATAGGTTTATAATAATATATATGTATCACTTGGCAAGCAATATGAAAAACATGTACAAATATCCACTGATTTCCAAATTTACAACCGCAGTATACATTACTTATAGGTATTTTTTTCGAAAATGACAAATTTACAACTATATCAAGAAAACTTATAGTAACTAACAACGTATAACTTTTAGTAACCGTATCGTGGTAAAACTTTTAGTTACTTACCGTATCATGGTATAACTTTTAGTAACCGTATCGTGGTATAACTTTTAGTTTCTTACCGTATCATTTAAGAAGGTTATTTTTTAAGGTGTTGACCTAAAAGTTTAATTTTTTTACAGCTCCAAGAAACTAGACAAAAGTATTTGGTATTATTTTCTACTTGATACCTCTTAGCGTTTCCTAGAAGAAGGGTATTGATAGATTAACATACAGACAGAATGTAGTGACATTTTTGTTTTTCATCTCTCTTTAAGAAACAATTTTCCTTAAAAAAAGGTTTAATTTTTTATTTTTATCGAGCTCATACATAGACTGATAACATGTTTAAATAATACTTACTACTAATTAACTTTCTTACTAGTAAGTAAAGTTAAATATTATGATTAAGATGTTTCTGAATTCATAACTTTTTTTTATTTTACACCTTTTCGGGGGAAAATACTAAAAATAAATGTCTTGATGCTGCTTTGCCATTGAAAAGTTTAGAATAAAAACCCTTTTAACGAAAAAAAAACAACTGGCTTTAAAAAAATTCACCAAAAACATACATCACAAAAAAAATGGGAGAAAGGTCGATGTCCTTTATGGGATGCTACTTTTGTGAGCATTTTTGCTTCTTCATATATTAAAGGCACCCAGAAGGTTGCAGGTTATGCTTCAGAGATTGCAGCAAGGAACAAACATGAAAAGTATTCAAAACCTTGAATCTTCTAACTTTTTTGTCTTACTAGCCTTTGAAAAAATGTTAAAAAATTATGTCATCTTATAAGAGAGAGAGAGAAAAGAGAGGATATGATCCCCGCACCGGATCATGTCTGGTATATCATATGCGGCTAGCGTCATAAATACTTTTGAGCCAGATATGTTTAGGGATGGACTTTTTGAGCAAACATAATTTATTTATTTATAAAAGTTATTTATTTTAGTTTAGGCGTTTTATTTTTAGATAAGATAGTTTTAAACGTTTAATGTATCTTATAATAAATAACTTGTCTTGTCTTGTCTAGCCAAAAGAAAATCAGACTCATGTTGATAATGCAAAAATGGTGTACCTGTTTGAGTTAATTCCATAGCTTGATGACATATGGTATCCAACTGTGAGGTAATACAGAACATATTGTGTTACAAGAATCGTCAAACGTAAATGTAGGTATGCAAATAATAGGTACATATGTTTGACGTTTGATTTTTAACCATGACTTTTTCTGAATGTACAAACATTTTTAACTTAGTTATATAAACAGCTCTAAATCGTTAACGACATTAATAGAATTTTTTTTCTTAATTTTAAAGAGTAAAAATACTATAGACTAATTTTAACTTCACTTTATAGTTAACATTTTTTTATATTTATTTCTGAATAAATTCCCGCCCCTCTCATCATTTAAACCTCAGTACGATAGATATCGCTGCAAAATTAAGAGCAATAACAAATCACGAACAGTTAACATTACTGGCGGCCGCGCGCGCACGCTCAGAAACGCGGGAAAAGAAAGAAAAAATGACGATTTGTGACTAACTTCGTTGTTTAGTTATAATTCTGTCTTAATTTGTTGAAATACTTTCTTATAAAGTTTGTGTATAAAGTGATTTAGAATTTGTGTTCGGACTAGATTTTTAGGTAAGTGAAATTTTTGTTACTAAAAAAGGCTCGGCGAAGCTTTACATTTATACAATTTTACAAAATTCTTAGGTTCGTAATTCCTAATTTAAGAGGACGGTGAAGCAAAAGCATTTTTTGGGTTCAATATCCAAAAGGTGCTAACGGGACCCTATTATTACTAAGCCTACATAGTAAGTTAGTTAGTTGGACTTATGTTTTCCGCACTTAGCCTCATAATAGGGCCATTGTACGTAGGTAACCAATACCAAAACCAAAACCATTGGTTATTCATACCATCCCAGCTCCATCCAAAAGTTAAGGAGGCATCTGATGTTATTCAGCGCCTCTCTCATGGTTTGTGGATTCTTAAGGAGCTTTGTCCGTTGGTCGCTCACGCTTTTGCAATGAAGGACCACGTGAGACGGTGTCTCCTCGGCTTCCATACAGCCCCTGCATAGAGGACTGTCAGTCATGCCGATATTGAAAAAGTGCCAGTTTAGCGGGCAGGGACCTGTTATTATGCCAACCATGTAGCGTAGGTTTTTCCTGCTAAGTTTTAACAATTTCTGCGACAGATTTGCGTCCAAGGATGTAAGAACATTCTTGGTTTGTTTGCAGTCTGTCTGTTCTGCCCACTGTTTGTTGTGTTGTTGTAAGGTTCTGTCACGTAACCATGTTTTGTGTTGGATGAATGGTATCAGTACAATTGGTTCAGGTCCCATTATTTTAGTGCCCGATCCTCTCTTTGCCAACTCATCTGCCGCATCATTGCCTAGAGACCCACTATGACCACGTATCCATTGAAGAGTAACCCGGTTCTTCAATGCAATTTTTTGCAGTTCACAGTGACACTCCAGGATTAGTCCACTGTTGATGCGGTTGTTGTACTGTCGGAAATGATGCGTATCGATGCATTGCTTATGCCTTTAGACAAGACCGCTGTTGCAGCTCGGATAATCCCAACACATTCTGCTTGGAAGATGGTGTTGAGTGCACCCAAGCTCGTTGATATGTTGATGTTCAGGTCATGGGAGAATACTCCTGTGCCCGTTCCTGATTCCGTTTTTTGAGCCATCGGTGTAGATCCTGACTTCATGGATGCCGGAGCTATCCTTTTCTTCCTCATGAAGCTGGATACGGTATTTTTTGTCAAAGACAAAGGTTTTTGGGATGATGTCACATGCTCGGAAACTCATTTCCCATCGCCTCCTTGGGCCGTGCATGAGTGATTCTGCCGTCCCGTTTCCAGAGCCCTACTTTCTCGAGTCGTATGGCTGCAGCGGCAGCTTCTTGTTGTATAACAAGATGAAGGGGTCTGAGGTTGAGAATGACTTCTAATGCTGTCGTGGGAGTCGTTTTCATACTACCTGTGGTTGCTAGGCAGGCAAGACGCTGCAGGCTTTGTAGTTTGTTTTTAACTGTGCTTAACTGAGTTCGGGGCCACCAAACTACTGCACCATATGTTATCATGGGTCGTATTATGGCTATATAAAGCCAGAGGGTTATGGATGGCTTAAGGTCCCATTTCTTGCCTATTAGTCTTCTGCATTGCCAGAAGGTTGTACATGCCCTGGTTATTTTTGTGCTTAGATACTTACTCTAATAATAGTTGTTGTCTAGAATTACCCCAAGGTATTTGACTTCACTTGAAAGGTTAAGCTCAATGTCAAATAGTTTTGGCATGGTAATTATTTGAATTTTCCTTTTATTTGTGAAAAGGACTAATTCTGTTTTGTTGGGGTTTACCGTCAGTTCATGGTGGTGACACCACTCTTCCATGATTCTGAGGGCTAGTTGCATGCGAGTGCAGATAATATTTTCTGAGTTGTCTTTGATCAAAATGGTAATGTCGTCCGCGTAACCTACTGTGTAGTAGCATCTATCGTTAAGACGTTTCAGCAGATCGTCCACCACAATTCCACAGTAAAGGAGAGAGTACTCCTCCTTGTGGGCAGCCTTTGGCTACAATACCTCTCGTGGTGGTGTTAACTGTAAATTGTACTGCTCTTAGCTTCAGAAGTTGATCAATCCACCCACTGATGGTTTGTTCGACTCCAAATCTACTAAGAGAACGGCTGATGCTATTGGATTTCGTTTTGTCGAACGCTCCTTCGATGTCAATGAAAGCGCCTAGTGTCATTAGCTTATCAGAGAGAGCTGCTTCTATAGTTCCTACGACAGCGTGTAGGGCTGATTCTGTCGATCTACCCTTTCTATAAGCATGTTGTTGGCGGTGCATTGGCATGCGCGTTAGTGCACCCTCCCTTAGGTATCTATCTGTTAGCCTCTCTAGAGTCTTCAGCATGAAGGAAGTCAGACTAATTAGCCTGTAAGATTTCGCTTGTGTGTAGTCAGATTTACCCGGTTTTGGTAAAAATATGACCTTGACTTCTCTCTACTGGCGAGGTATATAGTTGTGAGCTATGGAAGCTCTAAATATATCAACTAGATGTGGCACAATTGTTGTTTGTCCCCATTTCAAGAGTGCTGGAAATATGTTGTCCAGGCCAGCAGATTTGAAGGGTTGGAAGCTTTCGATTGCCCACACAACTCGGTCTGCAGTGACTATGGATTTGGCTATATTCCATACGCCTACATATACGAATAAATAATCATATGATCGGTAGGTATTTGGTCTATCTGTCCGTCTATCTCTCTTAAGAGAGCTTTAGAGGGCTCTATCTTTCGTAGCTAAGCAGGTACCGTATTTTTTTACTATCTATTAAATAAATTAAAAAAGTTTAGGTAATTTTTCTAATTTTCTGCACCCTATCATTTTTGCGTGAAAATGATTTTAATCGAACAAGAAGTATCTACTTACCTATCCCGTAATGGAATTTAGAAATCAGCGATTATGTTTTTTATGGGATTATATTTGTAAAACAATTTTTTTTTATCTTTACTGCTATGTATTAAACACACCCCTCGGTGTGCTTCCCTCGCTCCATTTTTTTTTTTCGAAAACTTTTCCTTTTTGCCGTCTTTTTCATTTCATTTGTGTAAAAATAAATAACAGGGTGCAGGTGCAGACCAGTAAATATTTACCACACTTTTCCCTCTCTTATCCCTTCTTTTAGGTATCATAAATATATTTTTACTAAAATTTTAAGATAATATTTTTATATCAGAAATTTCACTGTAATCTTCTTATTCTTCGTCTTAATAGCTTCTAATTAAAAAACTGTGACACATCAACAAAGATGGTAAAACAATTAGGGTTCCTGGTCTGACTAAAAACATAAAATAATAATAACAAGGGGTTCTCATACAAGATTTTTTTTTTATATATTTAATTAGAACATAGGTAGGTATATGCTTTAAAGGGATGGCCATCGTATAAACTCGAAAGTAAAACATCAAATAGGTAACAAAAACCGGCAAGTGCGAGTCGAGCTCTAGCGCAACATGTAAATTATATTGCGGTACCCTCGGTGCGCTAGTCCGACTCACACTTGGCCGGTTTTTTACTTATACGTTTTGAATACATTACAAAGTAGACCTTTATACACTTACTGCGTGAAAAGTACATAGGCACATTTTAAAAATTAATTTGGTCATAGTAGATATTGATAATGTATAGGTCAAGTGAGCAGCCAAACATAAATATTTAAATGATATTTAAATGAACACATATACTAATAAATTCGACACTACTTATTGAAAAAATACGGAAACTTCAAATTTGCAAAAATGGTTAAACGTTTGGTTTAATTTTATGTAACTATAAGTAAAACTATAAATATTTAACATACATATTTATAATTTAGTCATCGTATTAACTCTCAACCACCGCCTGAGTTCTATATTAGAGCCCACTCATGTGACCTACAGGGAAGCTGTAGCTGCCCTAAAATAAAATCTACTGTAAGTGTCACATATGTCACTCATACCACTGTCGGTCGAGTTCGGTCAAAACTAATTCCTATTTTTAGAAAACTGAGAACGTCTGCAGATTATGATACATTAATGTGTGTTTACTATGGATTAGTTCAAAGCATACTTTAGCATTGTATTATCTCCTGGGATGGCATTGGTATCACTAGTCTACTTCCTTTGGAACGTGCTCAGCGAGCAATACTAAAAGTTATGCTTGGAAAACCTCGGAGATATGATACAAATATTTTGTATAGTGACTGTCCTGTTCTCACAGTTAGCACTCACACTTTTTGTGGAGGTTCTAAGCATGGTTATTTTAATAAGATTTTTCACCTCACCAGCACGATAAGGATAGTTTTGCTGTCCAAATTCAGTGAGCAAAATCGAATTTTGCTCACTACTGAGGCAAAGTAGTTCACTGTTCGAACATTGACTTTTGGAATTAACCCGATGATGAAAAAAAACAATACAATGACTGGTCAGAAACAAATTTCGGGACATATACTTAATAAGAATATAACTACATAGCCTTTTTTCGTTTTTAAGTGAGTTTTTATAAATTATTAGTATTATTAGAAGTTTATACAGCTAACTTAAAAAATATCATACGTTGTTTTGATAGCAATGGCAGAGGTTGTAGTAGGTACAATTCCGAACGCAACCTCAATTTAAAAAAAAAAAAGTAAGTAAGCAAGCTAGTTTTTTGAACATAAGATTGTTTATTTCATTAATTATTCTGTTTTGTTTAAAAAATGAGCGATACAAGCTACGAAGATATTTCTCTGACACCAAAAGAACTAAGACAAGACAAGTCTTCAATGCCGAACTTAACTTTTTACCAGAAAAGTCACGTGAAAATATTTTTCTCGCTGGTAGAGGTGAAAAGTTGTATGTTGGACGCGTGAGCAAATTTTTTCGGTCTCGTGCCTTTAAATCCCTCGCTATGCTCAGTAGTCTATGTTTAAATCACTTCTACCAAAAAACGCTTTCACTCACTTGTATAACAAATAGCTATTTCTCCCCCCTATGGCGGCGCTCTCAAATTTTGCCGCCTTTCATTTTTGCCGCTCCGGGCCTTTGCCCGGCTCGCCCCCCTTACATCGGGCCCTTAGTTTTATGGCCAGATACAGATAGTAATACTATAAATTCTGTAAGCAAGAGTTACTACAAATAACTACTAATTTACGTAATATTTTTGAACAAAGAATGGCGTCCTTAGTAATATGTACGGTATGTGCTGTATGTGTATTGACACAGGTGTGATAGTATAATAAGTATTAAGCAAATTTTATAATTACCGAACAATTTGATTAACAGAGTAAATCTTTCAACAGGTGAACAACTTAGTTAGTTATTAATATTTTACCTTGATGGTGTTTTGTTGTTATAACTATATTTGTTGTCATGTTGTGTGTAAGTAAGTGCTTTTTATTTGAATTGAACTAAGAGAATGATAAAACTTAAAAAATTATATGATGTCCATTCCCATGCAAACTTCCACCGAAAATTGGTTTGAACGAGATCTAGTAAGTAGTTTTTTTTAATACGTCATAAATCGTAAACCGCAATTTACCTTTCATTCAATCAACTCAAATAAAAAAAAATTGTTTTTGTTTTTAGATTACATAAATGGTGGTAGGTACGGAACCCTCGGTGCGCAATGCAACTCGCACTTGGCTGGTTTTTTTATTATCTACTATAGTTACTCGTTGCAATATTAAGATATTATAAAATTATACAGACGTTTTATAAAAACATTAGAGTGGGAGTGAAAACTATTTTTAGTTTCTTTTGATAGTTTGTGTGCGTGTAAGTTTGTATGTTTGGTTTTATGTACATATAGCTAAATGTGCGTTTGTTGTCTGTATGTAACTTGTGTAATTGAATGTAAGGGCATTAGAATTTTTTTATGCTGGCTAAGCATCTATATTAGTTATAGCCAGTGTTGCCAGAATGTTACTGTTGTAACATTTTACGTTACTTTTGACCCTTTCATGCTAACTCCATGATACACGACTCAAAATGTTACTATTACGTAACTTTTAGGACTTAATAAATAATATCCAAATATTTTCAGCAAATAAAAAATAATCGTGAAACTGAACGCACCCAAATAGGTTTTATCAATTATCAATTTGGTGGTGTAGGGTTGTGGTGAAGTTTGCACCGTCCACATAAAGAGGGAGGTGCAATCCTACACATGTGGATGGTGTACTTCTGCACGTGAGTGCTACTGAATTGTTATTAGAAAATTTGCAAGGTAATAATATTTTATCATACATTTTTGTCTCGAATTCCAGAGTTCGAAACTGTTCTGAATAAGGTTCCATACTCTTACTTGTAAGAAAAAAGGTAAAAAAGTGCTATATTACACTAGTAGACCGATTTCTACATAAAATAAGATAATGTTACTTTTCTCGTAAAAATGTTACTTTTCGAGCTGTCGCATGTTTTTGACTATTTTAAATATATAGCAACACTGGTAATAACTTTTATTTTCATATTAATTTTTTTATTTAAGTAATTATAGCTATAAGATTTTCTGTTTTCTCATAAGTTTAGCTACGTAAGTATATTTACGTTAACTTTATATGACAGGTAAATTTTCGTAATTTAATATTTTTGTTTAGGTATAGGTACTTTTCTATAGGTGGGTCCTTTGACAAAAAGAGATTTTGATAGATAACAAAGCTTAAGTTACATCACTTCTGCGCCTATTTTTGTTTGTATTCTTTCTTTGTTGTCGAAGAAGTCGGTTTTTTGTATAACATGTAAACTTTAGGTAATTTGAGCTTCTAGATATTTCATGACTAAGTTTTTACTAAGTGATGTGCACTCGTATTTCGATATCTGATTACATTTTTTAGAATGTAATTTTAAGCCTTGCTGAATAAGTAATACAGTGTCATTGGCAAACGTATAATTGTTCTCTTATTTCATTGTATTAATAGTATGAAACGGAGCACATACATTACTGTTACATTATAATATTACTGGGGATTTTCTTCGTTTCTATTATCCAAATCTTCTATTTTCAGCCGTAGAGTCGGATAAATACATTTTATTAACCTTGGAGCCTACTAGAAAATTCAGTTTTTTAGTTGCTCAAAGTAAATGTTCGGCTAATAGATGCCAAATATTCGACAGGCCTTACTGGGTCTTACGGGCTTTATAAAACCATATATCTATACATATAAAATGCTTTGTCCAGAATGACTGATGGATCAACTCACAGCCTAAACCGCTCACCGTAGAGACCTGAAACTTGGAAGGTGTGTTCTTTGTATGACGTAGGCATCCGATAAAAAAGAATTTTCCGAAATTCTAACCCAAAGGGGGAGAAAAAGGGGGGCAAAGTTTGTATGGGACATCGTGATTCCGTGGTCCAATCTCCTTCAAATTTTGCATAAACCTTTTATAACAGAATTGGTGGAAGACGTGTTTCGTATTTCATTGAAATTCATCCCCTAACGGGGTTTAAAAAGGGGTAGAAAGTTATTTTGGTGGTTATATGCTTCGAAGTTGATATCAATACTCCTTAGTGCTTTTGATTTAAATTACATTTTATTTTGACACATGTTTCACAACTCAATTCGCTTTTATTCAAAAAAGGGTAAACTCACTCAAAAACATAAGCAAATCTTCTTTGGCAACCATTTTTTTTCACATCTATCTGGCTAGGAAATGCGCTGTTCAGCTCTATATATCTATGTAAAACTTACAATTTGGCGGGAAAACGTTAAAAACCTGGCGATTTTTCTGAAAAGTGATTCTGATGATGAATTAGGATCGGAATTTTAGGTAGTAGAGAAGAAATAGTATAGTTCTTTCGTCCGTACATGCAGCACAATAGGAAACTGAGAGACTGACTGATTCGATGACTGTATCAATGCACAGCCCAAACCGCTGGGTCTGAGAACTTGATAGTAGGTTTAACTTCACTAAGAAAGGGGTAAAATGGAGGTCTCAGTACATATATATTTATAGTTTTAAGAAATATTTACACATGTGCCGCTTACTATCAGGCGGACCTCAACTTGTTTGCCCCCTTTGTGGTATTAAGCGGGAAAATGATCAGATGAGATAGATAGTCATTTAATGCATAAATTTTCGGGGCAGAAAAATGTAAAACGCGATGAATCTATGGTTAATAGTGCGGATATGGTGAAGGTATATATCTCCAATGTAGTGTAATACCATTCACAGTGCTTGTATTCTAAAATATATATTTATATGCAGCACCTTGTTTACAATGAATGTGTTGTATGTGTCTTTACTGTTTACTGTTTGAATGAGACTGTTTGTATTTATTCACTGACACGTTCTGCATTGGAAAGGTGTAGTGTGAGAGATGATTGATAAATTGATAACAATTAATGGAATCGATTTTAAAAGTCTACTTGAATTAAAAAAGTGTAGGATTGTAGTAGGTAGGTACCTGGACGACCAAAAAAATCGCGTTTTTACAAAAAATACTACTATATAGGTAAACTTAAAAACCAAAACCCTATCTAAATACAAAATTTCATCCAAATCGTTGGAGCCATATGTTCAAGACCTGCTTTATAAGATTAGGTATGTTTTTACCGCATTTTTTCAACTGTAAAGTATTAAGTTCCTATCTTATATTTATTTTTTGGATCCTTTCATCAGATTTTCGATACCTACATATCTGCCGACTTTGAAAACTTAGCTCATGTGGATAAAAATTTAACAAAAAAAGATAATGTTTGGACATTCCTTAAGAGTAGGCTATATACCTACCTATATCAAATAACCGATCGCCGGGGCTTCTACGAGTAATAGATAAGAATCTATGCAATAAAATATTATCCTGTGCTGATAATTTCGTGTCATTAGTTTTTTCTCTCGTCTTTCACCTTGACATTCAATTTCCCTGGCATTATCTGACATTCTCAATTCATTACAAATATAAGTTTTTGTTGAATTATTCAATTGTTTTAGTTTCCTGGTCATGTTTTCACATCTGCGGAATTCATAACAGACATCACATTATTTTGTGACGCATTTATTCTAATATAATAAGTGTGAAAGTTTGGATGGATGTTTGTTACTAAATCTCGCCAAAACGGATCTGGATGATATTTAGCAAAAAGGCAGATTATTATATCCTGAAATAGCAAAGTTCCTGCGGAATTATTCCAAACGTTATAGTTATCAGTAACGTTTGTTGCTCAATCTTGCGGAATTGAACTGATATTTTGCTCAGAATTCACGGAACAGAACAGAAGACACGTCCTGCGGATTAAAGTATACCCGAATTCTACTTAAACGAACTATAGAGCTATAGCTTGCTATTACAAACTTCTTTAATATAATCAAGGAGTTGCCGTAAAAATCCTATTCCGATAGCCATATGTAGGGCGGCTGAGCCGCTGGCAACCGCTGGCAAAAGCTAGTAATATTTTACAGTTTACTTTGTCGATTTTTAGAATATCATGTCTAAAAAACTTAAGTAAAAAAGTCTGCCTGCCATAGATAAACTCTATAAAGAAAGCTTTTAAAGAAAAAACCGGTTGAGTGCGTCTCGCGCACGAGGGTTCTGTAAAAGGTAAACTGTACTGAGGTACAAACTTTGCCGTTGGACACCTGTAGTCCCAATACATGATGAATGATTCTAGGACAACGGGAAGTACCCCATAGGTTTTGAAATGGCCATATTCCGGCCGTATTTGTTTTACTGAGTTGACTTAGAAGCTTAATTTTTTCTACAGCTTCAAGGGACAATAGACCTTAGTATTTGATATTAATTTCAACTTGATACCTTCACACGTCCCTGAAAAAGAAAAGACAGACAGACGGACAAAAAAATGATCCTATAAAGGTTCTTTATAGGATCATTTTTCTTTTTTCTTTTGAGGTACGGAATCCTAAAAACGGCCATAAGTGCGTCGCGTACATAGAGTAGAATATACATGCAGTAATAGGATTTTAATATGTAACTAAAACTATTTTAGCTACAAAATAACATCGAAGGTGGCTGAAATTACAGATATAGATGTAGAGAGATGTACCATTCTTTTTCTAAAACTTTCATTTTATCGCATGTTGATGCACATACTTACATAAATCGTTTGTTTAGTTAGAAATAAATTATTGCAAAGTGTTTTACTTATAGTGTATATAAATAAATAATCGATAAAGTATGTTTTCCATTAAATAGTTTCATAATCAAGCACAATCTAAAAACAAAAACATTTGTGTAAAGTATTACAATTGCGTAAATTGCTTGCTTTACTAAACATATCAAAAATCAAATATTGCTAAAACAAACAAATAAACAATAATGATTTTCCGAGTTACGTTCCAAAAAATATTACATGAGCACCTGTGTCAGATGTGTAAAGCGTTGTTACGTCGATCATGGTTAACAAACATTACTATCTGATAACATATATAAATAATAACGTCAAGAGCGAACCTGCAAGTAACCTTGTATGAACAAACACTAGTTGCACGTTTATTTTCGTCCACATTGCTTCAATTATCTTTATTGCAGATGCATAGTAATTGTTGCATCGTTGTTCCAGATTTACTGGATAAGCGAGCTTATTAGGAACAGTCTTGAATATGCCAGGCTCTAGAATTCGAGAGAAAAATTTATGCAAGTAGGACTTACCTCTCGAGACCCGTTAAAGTACCTACTTGAATACATTTTACTCCTGAATTTTTTACTCTACAAGTCTGGCGTACTATAGACCGTTCCCAATAAGCTCAAAGGTTGCAAGTGAGATCAGGCACTAGAAGTAGTTGCAAATGCTACATTTTTTAAGTTACAAAAGGTAGGATTCGTGTCGGACTGGGACCCACAACCGGCATTTTAGACACAGTCGGCCCTCTCAATCTTTTCAAGAAACCGGCAAAGTGCGAGTTGGACTCGCGCACCGAGGGTTCCATACCTACATGTATTAAAAATATAATAAAATAGTTGCTCTATCGTCAAAACAGTAACACATACTAGCTTAAAAGTATAACAATAAGTAATAACGTTACAGCGCCATTAGCTTATTGTTATATAGGAGAAACAGTAGGTAATACATTTGTTTGTTGGAAACGATATTCAAAGTTAAGCAACGTCGGTCATGGTCAGTGATTGGATGGGTTACTGCCGACTTGCACTTGACCGATGTTATTAACTCGCATGTAAATTTACGTAATTTACGAAAAAAGACAAAAACAAAACGTGTGCCTCTAAGCGGTCACCCATCCAAGTATTGACCAAGCCCGACGTTGCTTAACTTTGACCAAGGGAAACATGGTTTTATTTTTATATAATACTAGCTGACCCGGCGAACGTTGTTTCTTTTTTTAAAGCAACTGCCGCACCAACCAATTGTGAAAGGGTTATACTAATTCAGAAACCTTCCCCTTACCAAAATTGCATTAAAGTTGGTTTCCCCTTATTGCGCGTGTCCGACTCTTTCTCAGAAACATTCCCCGGCCTGTGCATAACAACTTACTAAAATTTCATTTTAATAGGTTCACCCTTATTCCGCGAGTCCGACTCGCACTTGACCCTTTTTTTTTCTTTCTCAGAAACCTTCCCCCGGCGTGTGCATAATAACTTACCAAAATTTCATTACAATCGGTTTACGCTTATTGCGCGAGTCCGACTCGCACTTGACCCTTTTTTCTTTCATAATAACCTTGCCCTAACACTAACAAACACAACAAAAAAAAATTACCCGAATTGGTCCAGCAGTCTTCGAGTTTTCCTTAGTA
This sequence comes from Apoda limacodes, assembly GCA_946406115.1. Lineage (NCBI taxonomy): Eukaryota > Metazoa > Arthropoda > Insecta > Lepidoptera > Limacodidae > Apoda > Apoda limacodes. The sequence goes on from OX291559.1 coordinate 21,781,373, forward strand.
CGCGAGTCCGACTCGCACTTGACCTTTTATTTTGCCTTATAAACCTTACCGTAACAATAAAGAACACAACAAAAAAAGAATTATCCAAATCGGTCCAGCCGTTCCAGAGTTTTAGCGAGACCAACGAACAGCAATTCATTTTTATATATATATATATATATAGATAGAAGAGATAGATAGAATAATAAATGTAGTAGAACGTTATGTATATGTTTAGTATATAATAATATTTAGTTAATAATATATATTTAGTGTATATTAGTATTTATTATATGTATATATATGTATGTGTTATGAGTTTAGTGTAATTTTTTTGTTTATAATTTATTAGAATTTACTTTTTTTTATAGTTAAAAATTCATAAATTATTGTACATAGTTCACAGATACATTATAAATTCGCAATCCTTTCGCTCTAATAGCAACCTTAGATTAATAGTACCAATTCACCGAAGCGGTTTTCTCTTTAGTTCCTTCTCCTGTCAGGCTCTACTGCTCTGCTGCATAACTCTGGTACGCGCTACCTATTGACATTAGGAATACGTCATCTCATTTTAAACTCATTTAAAACTGCGTTAAGCAAACAGGTACTATTAAAAGAGTAATTCTAACTGACTCAGACAACATAATATTATTATGAATACAGTATAGTATAGTATCGTATCACATAGTATTGCATTTTATAGTGTCATAGCATTGAATTTTTAAATGTATTATTTTATTATTATTTCAACATCATATCAGCTCATATAGGTCCACTGCTAGACATAAGCCTCCTCTATGGAGCCTCACGTCATTCCTCCCGGCCCTCTGCCTTCCGCATCCAGCCACCACCAGTCACCACGTCACCTTTTCACGGTCGTCGGTTCATCGGGCTTGACTGCGTCCCACGCTTCGCCTTCCCATACGCGGCCTCCACTTTAGGACACGTCTGCTCCATCGGCCATCGGTCTTCTGACAGACGTGGCCAGCCCACTGCCACTTCAGCTTGCTAATTCTGCGAGCTATGTCGGTAACTTTGGTTCTCTTCCGGATGTCCGTATTTCGGATTCGATCCTTTGGAGACACTCTATTTTGCGCGCTGTGCGACCTTGAACTTGTGGACCAGCCCTGCTGTAAGTGTCCACGTGTCGGCGGCGTAAGTCATGACTGGTAGGACGCGCTGGTCGAAGACTTTCGTCTTCAGAATTTGTAGTATAGGCGACGTGTAGAGTAACTTCTATTTATTTCACTTTATATTATTTATTATTATTATTATTTATTTTACGCTATTAATATTACTATGGTTATTGAATCATATTATTCTTATATATGTATTATCATTATACATAATATATAAGGACAGTTTTTTTTATTAATTGTTAATGTCCACTATGATATTGTGTGTACCGCCTATTTTTTTTTTGTTTACTTTTAAGTTTGTATGGCAAACTGGATGATAATGCCGTTAGGAATTAAGTCGCCCCTTTGTCACACTGAAGTGCAATAAAGTTTTTTTAATAATTGAAAAAAATTCTCTAATCCAAGGTTGTCTGAAAGGGATCAAGGGATCTTAGTGATAAGACCGCCTTTTGTACTTGTACTTTATAATTTGTTTATAATTCAAGGTGTCTTTTGTTTTATTTTGCAAACAAAATATATTATTATTATATTTAGCATCTCCCCAGGATTATATTATACTATACAGGATTCTATTTTTTTAACCGACTTCAAAATAGAAGGAGGTTCTCAATTTGGATGTTAATATTTTTTTATGTATAGTCATTTATAAGACGGATTTGCAATTCTTTTTTTATTTTAAAGAGTATATACTTCCGAGGTGGTCCCATATTAATGTAATGAATTTTTAAAACTTAAATTGTTGGTCAAAAAACAGTTGGTGTTAATTGGAACTGGTGAAAAGTCTTTTATGTTGATAATTGTATAACATTTTGTTACGATTTAAAAAAGCAATTCGTCACTCAAAAGTAAAAAATAAAAACTTTTTAACAATAAAAAAACAACCGGCATCAAAAAGATGCACTAAAAAGGTAAAAATAATTATTTTTACCTTTTAAGTGCATCTTTTTAAAGCCGGTTGTTTTTTTCTTTGGTTTAAAAGTTTTTATTATACAATCTGTCTCAAATATGATCAAAAGTAATAAACTCGGGTTCGCTAGAGGGAGGAGGAAAGTGTCCGATGGGGAAGTGAGTTGGCGTCATAGGAGCGATAAGGTCAAAGTTTAGTCTGTCAACTAATTGGTTGATGAGTCTGCCTCACCGTGAAGGGACTGAAGAATTTCATCGACGGTGCTTGCAATGTAGGTCGCCGGTAAGGATGACAACGTCGCCTAAATTTAAGAGTGACTGGAGGTCGCTCTCGAGCAAGTCTTTTGAGGGGGAGATAAAACGATGCAATGATGATCGGCTGATGGCCGGTCATCGCTAGGCGGCAGACAGAGCTTCTAAGTTCGCAAGGGGTGGAGGATCGATGGGAGCGAGAGGAATCCCTTTGGTTGTGGAGACCGCTGGCATTAAAATAGCCGATGGAGACTGAGCGGGTTTTTCGCGCGCGTTGTGCAATCCATTTTGATTGTATTGATTGGTAAACGCCTACGGAGGGAGTCAAAGAACGAGCGATTCAAAGAATGGGCGAAATATTGTTATACGTCAACCTAATAATAAATCAAAATACCTAAACGGTTTTATATTTTGTTCTTTGAATGTTTTAAAAGTTAGGTTAGGTAAGTCGTGCTCTCCTAGCACGATGTACGATGTATACCTTATTTTATTATTTTTATTATCAATACTTGGTTGATAACGGTTTATCATGGTTACTTAAACGTTTATTGCTCCGTGCGTCTGTTTTCTCTAAACAAAGATCGCTAAATAATTAGTTAATCTTTTAAACAGGTAGTTGTTTGTTTTCACTTTCCATTTTATATTTTGTTGATTTACCGCTTTGTTAAAATTGAGACGCCTAAAGCCGCTTGTAGAATCAATGACAAATGAAGTTACACTGTTTAGTGTAACTTAATTTTAAACAATTTCAATTACAATCTTATGACAAATTAAATTATCTCTTATCGATATTTTAGGATAAACAGTATTTTAATTTTTTTGCATGCATGGTTTCTTGTTTATTCTTTAATTAGCTTTTGCCAGCGGCTTCGCCCGCCTTAAATTTAGTTATCGGCATAGGATTCTTACGGCAACTCCTCAATTATAAAAAAAACATAGAAGGTAAAAATATTTTGAAATAGAACGTACCGCCCTTCCCCCTCATGACTGCCCGCCAGCGTCGCACATCATAAATGCGCGCGCAATACTTGATAATTATTTTGCTGCGACGTTATTTTAAAACTGCGATTTCCCTAAGATATTCATTGAAATCAAATGATGTAAAAGATTTTGTTTTAAATTAAATGTTTGTGATGAATAACGTATTTATTTGGATAAGGATTAATATCATGTTTATAGAAACACCTTCGCAAATAATGCATTATTTTAGAACAAATTTGGTTAGCATAAAAAGGTTATAGTTAGCCAACCTTAAAAGAAGGTAGACATATGCTGTTGCGGACTATTTTTTAGAACTTTTAAAGGGAAACAATTCTGTCATACATGATTTTTGCAAAACGCAGCGGAAGCTCTCAAAAGGATAAAAATAACCCGACTTTGAAACATTCTTCATTGGTGCTCCGCTCCTATTGGAGTTAGCGTGATGACATATAGCCTATAGCCTTCCTCGAAAAATGGGCTATCCAACACTGAAAGAATTTTTCAAATCGAAGCAGTAGTTCCTGAGATTAGCGCGTACAAACAAACCAAAATGCTTTATATATTAGTATAGATAAAGATTACACATTAAGCATTGTTTGAGATTTAAATTTGTAGTTATCTAAGAAGTAAGATATTTAACTATTTTTCTTATTTACATGAGGCTATACTGAGTCACAGGGTTCCCATTTAGGCCTAAACGACATTTATGATATTTTTGTTTACAGAACAGTGTTATTTGATTCTGAACCAATTTTACAGAACAGTGTTATTTGATTCTGAACCAATTTAGCTATTTTTAGGGTTCCAAACTTCAAAAGGAAAAAAGGAACCCTTATAGGATCACTTAATTGTTTGTCTGTCTGTCTGCATGTCAAAACCCCTTTTCTCAGAAACGCGTAAAGGTATCACGTTGAAATTAATATCAAATACTAAGCTCTATAGTCGCTTTAAGCTGTAAAAAAAATAAGCTTCTAAGTTAACGTAATACAAAAATACAGCCATTTTTGTTGCATATTTTGGCATTTACAAATAAAACGAAACCCTATGGGGTTCAAAATTCGTTCGTTTGTAGTTATAACACATAGAAAAAAAATGTTTGTCTGTCTGTCTTTACTCAAGAACGCGTGGAGGTGCGCATTTCCTAGCCAGCTTTGATAAAAAAAATTGTCGCAAAAGTGTGACAGAGACGAAGCGAGAGTGTATTGTCTATGAGAGAAGATACCACAGGTTAACTTTGTCTCTTTCTAAAGTGTGACCAATTTCGTGAGCCTTAATACAGGGGACCTAAATGTATGGAATTGTATGCAGTCGTTTTTAAATTTGCGTCCACGATAACGATAATTGCATTTTTTTAACTAAAGGGTACATATTTTGTAACAGAATTTTTCTGCCTAAAAATACTGTACAACTTTAAAAATCGTTATGTTAGTCTAACTCACACTTGACTTGTTTTGCTTTTACAATTTAGTTACAGCACCAAACTTTGAAATTATCTTAAAAATACATTTGTAAATCAACTGAAACAACAGCATAGGTAATAACGACACACCAATTTCGATTTGGTTACGGTAGGCACCTACATATCTAAATAAAATAAATATAGTAGATTAAAACTATGTCACATATCCGTATTTACATAGATATGCTAATGTGCCACGATGTTTTTAAAATAAACCTCTATTTTCGAAATGCCTGTTATTTTTATAATAGCAACAAAACTTATCGGTACATACTTACGACTACATCATAGCTAGGCACTGTAGGTATTTATAAATAAAAAGAAAAAAACAAGTTTTGTTACTTGTTAATATTTTGTGTTTTCACTTTTTTCTTTAAGTACCGAATGATGGGGTAAAAATGCAGCTTTTCCAGGCCTTTCAGTCCTCGGCAAATAACCAAGGGCTTTATACTCGTCTATAGATTGTCAATATTGTGATTTATGTCTATGAAAGCCGCGTCCTAATGAATGAAATCACTCAACATGTTTGGATCCACGTTCAAAGGCAGCGTAACACAAAATCTGCATCCTCAAGACGACGGGTGTGTTGCAAGAAATGCTGTTCACGCGCTTCCTCCTTTTGGGACATAACAGGCCTTTTGGGACATAACAGGCCTTTTTGGAACTTCTTCAATATCCCAAAACTTGCTCAATTAGGTTCGGATCTCGTGGCTGAAACTACAAACTATTTCGTTTTGGGTCATGTTATTTCTAGAGCACATGATCGGACCTGATATCACCCAGCCAAACATTGAATTTTACATAATAGGTAGGTTGGAGCCTAACCTTATTTGTTCAGAACATAACACGTCCCAAAACACATCTGCACCTAACAATAAATCTATATTTGAAGGTGTTTGATAGGATGAATCTGCAAGTGTTTTATTTTTTGGAAAATTTATTTTTGAAACCTTAATCTTTCGACTTGGGAGTGAACTCGTTATTTTGTCGATAATAAATACCTTTTACCGTCTTGCTGAATGTATTTGTGCATGATTGTACTTTTATGTCACAGCGCTGTAACTGAAAAATGTCTGTCACATGAGATACTGTTAAAGCCTGTAACACGTACCGGGTTTACCGCTTCCATTTGAATACATAATTTATTTTTTAATTATTGGCTAATAAATGACGACTGGCTTCCGCAATCTAGCAGGCAGCTTTGTTTGAATTGGCATAGGACGCCTTTACATAGGACAACTTTACATAAGACACATTTACATATGACACATTTACATTGGACACCTTTACATAAAATACCTTTAAATAGGACAACTTTACATAGGACACCTTTACATTGGACACCATTACATAGGACACCTTTACATAGGACACCTTTACAATAGCTGTTGCTAATAGGACTTAATTTGAGATAAAAGCTGATAATAAAGTTGGGCTCGAAACCACTTGCTTTGTTTCGATAATTGGCTTAACAAAATGTAATAAGGAATTATGTTTATGATTACATATTCTGCATTGCCTGGCTTAGCACTGAGGAGCCAAATGTCTGCTTCGGAGACAGTTTACACAGTAGGTACTTGTGTTTCACTATATGATTAAGCCTATCTGCCGGTGAAATTGACAAAAATTGTTTACAATAGTAAATTAAATGCTCACCACTACAGACTACACATATTCATGCGCTTAAAATGCTGCCGCTGCAACTGCAGCTGCTATGACTCTTGTTCAAAACCATGCTTGCTGCTGCTAGATGTAGTCGCTTCTAGCTCATCGGCCCTGCCGCGCAAAAATTTATAAAAATGGTCTAATTTAGGCATCTCTGACAAAGAGTTTTGTGATCCTACCACGTAACGGTAACCAATTTTTCCGGGTTTTGGTCGTTATGTGTATTAGTCGACATGCGTATATTGGTCATTGTGCGTTTTGGTCATCATGCGTGTGGTAGTTTCGGGTTTTTAGTTTTTACGCGAGTAAAGAATACATACCTACCAAGGGTGCACTCTAAGTGGGTACTACTTTGTACAATTCACGAACCATTATTTCTTGTGCTTTACCTATGCAATAAAATAAAGTATTATAAAATTTCTGGATTAATGTTTTCATTAGGTATTGCAACCCTATGTGTCTCGACGTCATCTCGCAGTTGAGTGAAAAACGTAGGAAATACGGGTTTAAAAAACCAATAGTTTCGCAATGCACAAATTGATTTCATTAAAACAAAAGACATAATTTAAAATTAATTTTATTTCTACAATCAACAAGCTTTCAACATCAATACGTACTTAATATAACAGTTTTTCTAATATAAAATATAATAATAACATATAATATACTGAACACATCACGTGACAATCTATTTATTTCTCTATTAACAATAAATCTACGTCCTACAAAACGTATAGTGCAACTTTTACTATAGGCGGTTGGCGTCATTTTTTCTAACGGCTCCAAAATTATTAATATCTACACTGCTTGTTTTTTCATGTATAGACAATTAAAGCAACGATGTAAAGCAGCAACGTAGATTCTATTAATTTGATACGAGGTATTTTTAACAATAGAATTAACCGGGTGTAGTATATTTTACCTAACTTACATACCTAATTAATGGAAATGCCCCAAAACGACGCAATCGATGGAACCGTCATCTCAGGATTTGATGTTGATGGAAGATCACCTTATCATCAGTTAAGTTTTGCCAAGTCAGTAATAGTAAAAATTACTCAAATTATTAATCCATTCGTTTAGCATCTGGCATAGATTATCGACGTGGTTTAACGTCCACGAAGGCCCTCATGACTTTAAGCGGTCACCCTGGATGGGTCACAGACCACAACAAACGTTTAACATCACTGATCATTCCCGCCTGCAAATGCCTCTGATTTTAATGAATTCAAATAATGCAAATTAACAAAAAATAACTTATATCTGCCAGCATTCAGTTAAAAGACAGTTAGATTTTTAATTTCCTAATGTATTATATTTAAATCAACATTTAATAAAAGCAGAGTTCACCGTTCGTTTCAGAAAAAAATATGCCAAAAGTAGCACAGCACATAGGCATTCACATTAACAATAAACACTATTCTATAATTAAAGTGGTAACTAAATATATAAGGAATCATAAATTGATTTATCACAGATACAAATAAAGCTTTTATTCCAACACGTGGCATTCTACATGTGAACTAAGATTGTCGAAATTACCAAATGACACTTTGCCAATGCTGATTCAATAGAATCGTGTTCTAATTTTAATAATCAAAGGGCCACAAAGCTTGCATCGAGGTGTAAAAATACACTTTCCTCAAAACAAACGAACTCTTATGCAAATAAAATAAAAATTAGTGCCCGAGTTTGACCCAATGAGCTTTAAATATATTTTGTGAATGAATTCAACATAAAAATATACAACATACAAACTTTCTAAACATTTTCTAAAAACTTATTTTATTATGCTTTGGTTTTTATCAGATAAAATATCATGATGAGTATCTTGCTTTAAAAGATAGTGTTTTGCTTAGTTTATCTTCTTTTTTTCTGGTGTTGCAAGCGTCCATAAGCTTACCATCAGGCGGACCACAAGCTTTTTTGCCATCTTAGTGGTATAAAAAAAAAAATTTAAACATCTATCCCGTATGTCATTCATTTCTTAATAATATCTCTAGCCCCTAACACTATAGGTATGACTGCAATTTAAAAAATAGTTTGATTTCAATATGATACAATCTACATTTCGTGCTTCCCCTAAGGTTTAAGTTATTATTTTATAAGCTACGATGTAAAGCAGAAATGTAGGTCATAATTATCAAAAAACCAAATTATTTTAAGTGATCTAAATTATGGGCTTATCTAACATCTAAGCTTCAGATTTTTGTCTAACTTACCAAAAGACTACACAACAATGTGAACCTACATGAAGTCTCAAACATGTAAGTGATAAGCTAAAAATAAAAAAAAGGTTTTACTTTGAAAATGGCAAGAGAAAATGTCATGTAAGAGGATAAATAAGTATTCGTTAGCCAAAGCGAGCCATTTTTTTCTTTACATACAATCACCTTTCCATGCAATCGACAATAAATCTATATTTACATTACGAAACTAGTGTCACGAAAGTAATTTCATGACGGTACCTTTATCAATAGTTCCACGTTCCAACCAACCTTTACTTTTACAATGCATGCATTATTTCACGACACCAAAATATTTTCGTACACCGCGCAATTTTTCGGTAAAACTAAAATGTTCGTGTAACGCAAATAGTTTTATCGCGTAAACGTATCGCGAAAGCTTATGCACAGAATGAATGGGCTTTTTACACGTTAAAATCAACTGTTTATTAATGAATCTTTTGATACAGACTGTTTTTACCAGACTGAGACAAAGCCCACAAGGAGCTAATAAACCAATAAACCGATTTTAGTCAATTATACATGTTCGTCTTAACCACTAAAGTGTCATAGGCTATATTAAAAAATATTGGAAATTAAAATGGCGGATTTTTGGCGCCAAATTGCTTTTTTGCTTTATAAATACAAGATTACCTTTTATTTTTTTTAATCCGCAGTCTGGTTTTTTTATAATTTTTGAAATTACTTTTTACTTGTTACTTTTATTTTTACATTAGAAAACATTAAGCGGAGATGCTACCAGTGCGTTTACAATTAAAAATTCTCGATCACCGTAGGACCGTAGATTTTTACAATTAAAACTAGTTTTAACGGTCAGGCCCTAGGGTCGTGATCTCTGCGATAATGTTGATTAGAGGACACTGGTTTTCACGAAATTACTCATGCTAATATTGAAAGTATTTTCGTGAAATTAATTATGCATGACACTAGTTTCGTAATGTTAATTTGGCTTACAAGCGCCTTAAGAAGCGCACTTTACAGACTTGTTGTGTTCGGACTTGTCATCAACATAGGATATCATCACGGCTGCGGCTTCGGAAAATACTTCCTGTAAGTTGCATCCATGAAGATGGTTACTGCGTTGTCTATGGGATGAACGATGATGGGGATGCACGCTAAGCCCACTCCCACCGTGAGACACGACCTTATTGAAGAAGGAATATTTTGTCCCCGTTTGGTCAATAAAAGATGGGTGTACTTCGAAATCCTGAAAACCAAAAGTTTTGTTTTAATTAACTGATACTATATTTTATTCCAACAATCGAAAAACAGGCCGAGTGCGTAGAATTCACGCATTAAATCATATAGGGTACCTTAGAATGCGAATATATAAACAATTTTGCTATGAAACTATAATCAGGCATTAAATATTTTTCGACTAAAAATTGTTGTGAAAATTCATACACGTTGATACCACCACCAGGGAGTACTAGTTTTTGATTTATGTGTGAATAACTGAATACCTAAATATGCGTCAAAATTGGCCGTATTTTTTATTGCGTTGACATAGAAGATTAATTTTATTTACAGCTTTGAGGGACCGTAGACCTTTGAATTTAATATTAATTTCAACTTGATAACTCCACTCGATCTTAAGTAAAAGGGTCTTGACAGATAGCCAAACTTTTTTTTAAATGTGTAATAACTACAAATTAACGAATTTTGAATTTTCCCTATATCTGTTATGTAAGACTTTCCTTCATGTCAAATTTCATAATTCTAGGGCGACTGGAAATACTCCATACGGTTTGGTTTGTTTGTTAATGCCAAAATATGCGACAAAAATGGTCGTTTTTCCCCCGTATTTTTTACTGAGTTGACTTAGAAGATTGATTTTTTTACAGCTTCAAGGATCCATAGACCTTAGTATTCAATATTAATTTCAACGTGATACCTTTACGCGTTCCCAAGAAAAAGGGTCTTGACAGACAGACGGACAACAAAGTGTTCATATCAGGGTTCATTTTTTACTTTCTGAGGGTGAGGGTGCTATACCCTGAAAATAAGAATAATAAAATCCAGAGGATGAAGTTACATATTATCTAATAGGTAATGCAATTTAACATAAGTTTTTTAAATCATTGTAGAAAGTGACTGAATATGTCTACATTACAAAATAATTTGAAATTCTACTAAAATTTTACTAACGAACGTCATTAGTAAACTAACATACCGTCCTGTAATGAATTCAAGATATATTTTTAGGGTAGCTGTCTATACATAAAACTAAGGAATATTACTATGACCCACATAAAACTTCCACCCATCACACGTAACTTATACTTTACGGTTAGCTATTCTAAATGATAAAGGCAAAATACACGATCAGACAGAAAAAGAGATTGATTGAAGGTTGCTACTTTACAATTCGCAAGCGCGGCTCTATATAGAGTACTGCTTATATCAGCTTGGCTAACGACGGGCTGAGAGAATCGTCGAAGATCCCAAACTAGCAATCCCTTAAGTCTGAGAAGGGACATAGCCTCCCTGTGTGTGTTCTACTGCTTGTGTAATGGGGTTTGTTTTGAGGAATTGTTCGAAATGATGCCCACGGCTACTTTCTACCATCACACTGCTCGCCATCGGCAGGAAATTCATCCTCACATTTTAGAACTTAAGGGACCATCCCTTGCGGTTTGAGAAATACTTCCTCCCGCGAACGCTGAGGTGTAGGATGAGCTCCCTGCCAAGGTTTTCTCTCAGGACTAAAGTATGGGTTTCATTAAAAAAGAAGTTATTACATATTTGCAGGGTCGGCAACACGCAAGTGATGCCCCAAGTGTTGCAAGCGTCCATAGGCTGCGGTAACCGCTTACCATCAGGCGGATTGTAAGCTTGTTTGCCACCTTAGTGGTACAAAAAATATTGTTATTTTAGCTTCAATCATAGTTTTCTTTATTACACGTCTATAAAATAAAAACGTGAACAAAACGTTATTTATTGAACTAAAGATCATAATTAAAAAAAAACTGGTAAACCTCATCCCTCCATTAACTTACACTGTATTTTCCGTTGTGAGTTAAAGTTTTGAATACTATACCTGTTAATAGTGAACCCAGGTATGATGACTGAAGCTAATGTTTGCCACATGAGCACATCTCCTGCTTCAATGTACACTCGTGATATGCCACTATTCTGAAATGTTAATAACTAACATGTATTCTAAAAACAATTATAATATTTACACAATCAGTGTTTTATTTATTTGAATACATAGAAACAATTATATGTAATAGAATTATTCCATTATATTTTAAATAATAGGCGCTAAGATCCTCTAACTAGTACACCATTACATATTTTAAATTTGCTCTTAGCAAAATATGGATTTAAAAAAGTGCTTAATCAAAAAGGTTGAAGTCGAGTAGTACTTTAAAACATTCTGAGTGCGAAAATTACACAGTAGTACGTCAAAATTACACAGTAGTACGTCAAAATAACACAGTAGTACGTCAAAATTACGCAGTAGTACGTCAAAATTACACAGTAGTACGTCAAAATTACACAGTAGTACGTCAAAATTACACAGTTGTACGTCAAAATTACACAGTAGTGCGTCAAAATTACACAGTAGTACTTCAAAATTACACAGTAGTACGTCAAAATTTCTATATAACCCTATATGTTACTGAAACTTTTTTTGGCTTGTATTTCCCCAATTTTTTATATGTTATTTTAAGTGAATATCGTATTCTAGGAAAAGCCGGAAAATGAGTGGCGTTATAACGCCCGGTAGTAAGATGAGGTACCATCAAAAAAAATTGGTCTTATATAAATAATATTGATTTTTACACATCCTCTTTGTTCAGAATGTAATTGCTTATAAACTACCTAACAGAAGTATGGTAGGTCACGCTACTTACATTTGAGTGTAAATATAAACGGCATTTACGACACATAAAATTGGATTTCTTTTTACAAATGCAATTACCTTGTCATAATATTCATAATATAATTATAACATAATATTAAACTTAATAATTTAACTAAAGGAAATTGATCATGGTGATAAATTTCGCGGTAGCAACTGGGTGAGCAACATGGTCCTCACTTTTCCTTTCTTCGATATGTCTCCAACAATCCTCTAGAAACAACTCGACGATAAGTTAGGTAGTCGTACTATCCAGCATCAATTTTGTATAGCTGCCAAGCATTGTAAGTTTGCCATATCCAAAAAATATAAAAAATCATTTTTTTCCGCGGATAGAGCATAAACCTCTATTTTGATCAGATCTGTCTACTGCGCCCATGTTCTTATTATAGGTTTATATGACAGCAGTTTTATCAAAATGTTTGTATTTCTTTTAATTGCTGAGAAAATCGTTTGACTTTATGAGCTGGTTCAATTATTTCTAAATTGGATGATATTACTATACTATTGTCGTTTCATTTGCAAAATGAGATCTGCTTGGGTCGGTTATTTGTAGGCAAATGTGCTTTGTTCACTGGCAATGTACATTTAGACATACGATTTTCACGAAGAGTCCCTGTAGCTTTAAGCCTAATAGCCTATCACTCAGTTCATGAAATAGAGGAAAAGAAGAAAAAAAATTGCACAAAACAAATGCATTTGATTAGATCGAGGAGTATAGATAAAAGGAGTGTATTTTACTACCGGGTGTTGTAACGCCACTTTTTTGTATACACAAAAATCTTCATGGAAAGTGTGAAATTTGAACACACTGTAACAACTTACATATATTTTAATATACATACTTTACGATATTAAAAGTTTCGCGGAAAAACGGTTCTACTTAAAAACTTACCTTTGTGAAGTCATGTCCCAAAGCAATTACACTGTCAATTTATCAACATGTCTGAACTTCAAAATCTTACTTGCACAGTTAACAGTCAACACAATTGTTTAGTAACCATTTCTGATTAAAATAAGATGACCTTTGTTTTAACAATTTAAAGAATATAAAAATTGGAGGTAGATCTAACACTTATTACATGGCGTTATGAAGGACGGCAGCAACAAGTGGGTTAAGCGGCGGAACCTGTAGCTTTAATAACTTTTGCATTTTTTTCTATATATACAAAGAGAAGTAAGTTTTGTAGAATGCAAAATATCTTTTCAGTGTTTTGCAGCCAAATAGCAAAAATATCATGTCTGTCCATCCATATGTCACAGCCTTATAATTCCGCCGTTTTTGCATCCTTTTGATGAAATTTTACAGAAAGGTGCCTTATGAGAACCAAACAGTTTGATAATTGGGAAAAAAAGTTAAAGGCACTCTTAACATACATTAAACCCTGGAATTAATATATTTTTAGTGTGGGGTATAGTTGGATAGGTCTTTTAAAGTACAATTGAGGTTCCTCATCAAAAAATATATTATTTTTTAAGTTAGATGTATGTTTTGCGAGGTATTGGCTTTCCAAATCAAAATATTTGTATTCAGGGAGTGTTTTCTGAAATTACTTAAGAAATACAAATTTAATGTGAGTTGTAAAAAAGTGCTAAACAAACAACAAAGTTTGGTTTAAAATATCTGAAAGTAATCAGTGTGTAAGAAATTCATAACATCAATCGCTGATATATATATTTAAAAGAGGCACTAAACTAAGCGTAAAACTTTTTTGAATATTGATCGGACCAATTTAAATAAGTGAAATTAAATTTTAAATTTACCAAAAGTTCTTTACAACTCTTGTCCACAGTGTCAGCGATAACATATCCGAAGGCGATTTTGTAGCTGGTGCGCACCAGATTTCTTGGCACCACGGGTCTGAAGGCTTCACCCACTTCATTGGCGTAACCTGGCAATATGAATCTCTTTAGTGATTATTACATTACTAGAGATGAAGGGTAAGCAGTAATTATATAATACCTATACATTTGTTTAATTGCAATTATTTAATTTTGACATTTTAGACATTAACTTAATTTCACCAATCAATCAATGTAATTTGTTTCTTAATGCATAGCATAAGCTTTATAATGTAACACATTTTCTTTTTTATTATAAATAGCACCTGCCCACATTAGTTTATTTGACATTTAGTTTAACCATTAGGAATTAACAAGAACTTAAAATTAGGAAATTACAATCAATGACTTTATGGTACACACTTGTGCTACTACTAATACAAAAGTGTTTTGTTTTATCTTATGTTCTGCATTTTATAGCTCATTCATTTGTTTAACAACAGTACCTACCTATAAGAAAGATATTATTCTCTTTTTTTTGTCTTAGCGATTATGAGGTCAGGCACAGACCCCTGTTCACAGAAAGTAATCTTAGTCTACTTGTATAATACTTATACGCAAGAAAGATTCAAAAGAAGAATTAGGGAACTACAGCCTCCAAGATTATTTTGAATTGGATAAGCACTACTTCGGACGAAAACCAACCAATGGAGTAGGCTGTGTTCAGAAAAGACTTTGCTACTATAGATCACATACACACAGTAAAACAAATTGTGGAGAAATAAAAAGAGTATAACAAGCCTTTATATATAGCATTGATTGATTACTTCAAAGCCTTTTGCAGTATAAAGCCATGGGAGATTTGGGAGAGCCAAGGAATCCCTACAGTATACACAAATGTTATTAAAGCTATATACTTTAACAGTAAAGCAAGAATACAACTGGAATTGCTTGGTGAGGTCTTCCAAATAAAAAAAAAAATGTGCTGTAACACATTTTGTGTCTTAACATAAACAGAGGACTACTAAATCATCTTAGATTTGCAGATGACATAGTCTTCCTGGAAGAAAACCCACAAAACTTGAAAGAAGACAAAATGCTGCAAGACCTCTGCAAAGTAAGCAAAAGAGTTGGATAAATAATGAACATAGAACAAAACTACTTACTAACCGGATGACGGATGACAATATTGAGATCAAAGTTAACAACCAGCCACTTGAATATGTAGAAGAGTATACATACCTGGGTCAACTCATCTCGCACAAAAACCTAGCTACCAAAGAAATTGAGAGACATATAGCCAATGGATGGAAAAGATACTGGTCACTGAAGGAGGTCATGAAATCAACTGATTTAAGAATCAGAATAAATTCAAAGTATTTAATACTTGTATAATCCCATGTATCACCTATAGTTGTGAAACCTGGTTGCTTACGAAACACTATAGGGAAATGCTGGAATGCTACCAAAGATCAATGGAACGAAGTATGACAGGTATAAAGAAACAAGACAGTGTTCGGAATTCCATAATAAGAGCAAAAACAAGACTGACTGATTTGCTTTCTAAAATAGATCAACAAAAGTGGAGCCATATGCCATATGATACGAAATACCCTGCAGAAGTGGAGCAATATTGTGACAGAATGGCACCCAGAGATGGCAAAAGAAACAGAGGTAGGCAACAAGAAAGATGGGAAGACAAGCTAATGCTCACAGCAGGTCCTAACTGGAGAAGAGTTTCCAGAATACAGGAATTTGCAAACTGTGCATCTGGAAGCATGTAATGGTATACTTTTTTAACTGTGCAGCAATCATCAAAACTATACTCATCATATTAAAATTCTGTTAAGTTTCGCAACACTATCGACAGTAATACGTGGCGTAAAAGACCAATGGTATCTGTACCTTCCAAATAAGGTCAGATCCAGTTGAAGACATTTATATAGCTTCTGCTGAGCGACAGAGGCCTGGGGGAGGGAGGAAGAGTGTAAAGAAAACGCTGCTATGATGGGGAGGATTTATTTGGAAAATCAAATAATGAATATGTTCAAATCTGACTAATGTTACCTAAATCTAAAATGATACCCAAATGTGTATTTAACTAGTTTTACTAATAAAATGGGTTGGGGTGTACAAAAGGGGGCGCTGGTTTTCCCTTGCGCCCCCTTTTAGTTACACTGACCATAAAATGCTTTGAAATAACTTACCCAAATATCGGACCCATGTGTCTCGAAAGTAATCAACTGACATTGAAACGTTCTCAAATGAAACAACTTCGAAAGGAATCAAATTATGAGCTTTGAGAAGGCACAGCTAGGTTATCACCAATAAATAAAACATTTTCTATAGTTTTTCTATTATTATTCATTGTTGCTTTGCACAAAGTTGTATTTTTGTTTATACGTTCGACTCATAACTTATGTAATTAACTTTAGAAATAGCCCTTCATGCGTATATATTTCAATTAATATACAATAGATACAAATGAAACAATTCAATCATTAGCAATCGTTAATACAATATTTATATTTTGCAACAATTATTTAATTTGTGGTAATTTGTTTGTCTTGTTTACATTTTTTTTTTAATTATATAATGGGCTCGCACGGTCTTAGCAGACCATTTATGCATTTGCCAGAGTCAAAGTCAATTATATTATATCGTATCGTGGCGCGGGCGTTACCGCGCGTCCTCGATTTCAAGTCCCAAGATTGGGCGGGAGATTTGGTGTGGATCCTCAGATATTGCGCGTCATGTCCTGCTTATTTCTTCATAATTCACTATTCATAAGCCTTCGCTGCACAATTCTTAACACGTTTTCGTAAAACATTGCTAAAATATATACATCGAAAGTCACTAAATGAATTTAAACAGAAAAAAATTAAACAGAAAAAAACACCACTTCTTAAGATTCGCGCCAAAACTCCTTGTTTACATTTATTCATAGTAGGATGAACATCGATGTTACCAGGTAAAAAATTAATGTCATAATCGCATACGTATACGTAATCGGAAATTATATATCTAAAATCGATGTTAACGAGTAGAGCAACTAAAATCCGGACCCCCACACGTGTTTGCTTGCCGACGATAGTGATCATAGATGTGTACACTAGTTTAGGGGTCAGATCCTTAAAAACAGATCTGCAAAGCAAAAATACAAAATGATTAAAATTTGATGCCAAAAGAACTCAGCCCTTGTTAAATGACGTACCTAATAAAATGTTGCACGTGTTGTTTCGAAAAGTGTTATTGGTATTTTAATTTAAATAGACACAAAATTTGAGTTTTATCTAGCGACTATAACTTGATAGATTTATAAGCACGTTCCGTCTGAGCAGCGGCGTTACAATTCACTAGCAAACTTAGAATTATAGTAGTACAAATAAAGCAAAATACCCACCTCCTGAGTCCCGATATGCGTTTTTTGTAGCAAAGTCACTGAGGCGAAACGCAAACCGTTAACAAACGCCCTATACTAGGTATCAAAATCCCAATCTGGTTTTTACGTACCCATAAATTAAAAAAAAATATAGTTGTTATGTTTAGGTTTCGTATCGTTAGTAAAGTTTTGTTTTTTGTTTATAAATTTTTAAAAATACATTGAATAATGACGATATATTTAAATTTTACCGTGTTTTATTTGAGTAATTATGTCAATGTAAGCTAAAAATATCGATGTTAGCTATCATCGAATTTAAGCTATCGATCCTAACACTGATGTCTTCATCGATATTTTTCGACAGCGACCATCCCTAATCCAAAGTCAGAAAGTTTAATTTTCTTATAAAAATAAAGATCTTAGACCATGCTGCTTCGTTTTTAGGAGTTTTTGTTCGTTATTTTTCTTATTCTAAATTCACAACGTCAAAGTCGAATTTAAGTTAAACCAGTTTTAAGTGTTTAAGTATTTAAGTGCCCTACCTTTTAAGAGAAGTAGGGCACTGCAAGTACTCGCTCGAATAAGCTGCCCGAACAAATAAAGCGGGGCATACCGAGCACTTGCTCGAATGAGCGGCCCGAACTGGGGAAGTACCTCCACCTTACAGAAAACCGCGGCCACAATAACACTAACATTGAGTAGTGTTGTGTTCCTGGCGGTGAGTAAGGTTGCCAGAGCTCTCTCTTTGAGGATTCGCTGCGCGGACAGCGGAGGACCGACGGTGCTTGTTGCTGTCATTGCTCGGCGTAGACGCGGCGTGCTGGTTCGGTCAGGGAGACCTGATGAAACGGCTGACCACTGGCCGCCCGCAGGTTGAACGGGTTCCCGAACCCAGGGATCACTTAATTTCCGCCCTGGGAGGCTGATCCGCCAACCTGTGTAAAGTCTCTGAAGTAGTAGTCGTGCTGGAGAAGGAGACCGGAGTGGACCCGGCTACTACAACAGAGGGGGATCAGGGGCCCTTTCGTCCGCCGTGCCAGCAACCGTATCATCTGTGTTGAGCTTCGGCAGTCTTAGTACCGCAACTTTTTGTCTTCTAAGCTGACTGTGCAGTGACTCCTCATCCTTAGTCCAAGTAACTTCAAACAAAATGGCCAGGAACAGAAAAAAGAAAAGAGTTTTGACAGCGGCTACTCCATCCACATATAATATGGATTTTTGCAACATAAGGGGTATTCACGCAAATCTTAACGCAGTCCATCACCATCTCGAGACTGCGCAGCCAACCATTCTTTTTCTAACGGAGACGCAGATATCCTGCCCGGCCGACACATCATACCTTCGTTATCCTGGCTACAAACTCGAGCAAAATTTTTTGAGTCGTGCCGGTGTATGTATGTACGTCCGGAAGGATATCTGCTGTCGCCGACTTCATAGCCTTGAAGACATGGACCTGTCGATATTGTGGGTGCGCGTAGATCATGAGGGCCACACTCGTATCTATGCGTGCCTATACAGGTCTCATAATGGTGACACGGACGTAACTCGACTCTTCACGCACCTGAGTTTGACGACTGACAAAGTTCTAGAGCAATATCCTACAGCAGAATTAGTTATTTAGGGAGACTTTAACGCCCACCATCGTGAGTGGCTCAGTTCTCGAACCAATAACTATGCAGGGATATCTGCTTATGAATTTGCTCTGACCTATGGATTCTCTCAGCTGGTACTTTCTCCAACGAGAATACCAGATATAGAGGACCATACAAGCTCCTTACTGGACCTCCTGCTGACTACACGTCCGGATGGATACTCCGTCTCAGTGGATGCGCCTCTTGGCTCCTCGGACCACTGTCTCGTCCGGACTCAAATGTCATGCAGACAACCTGATCCTTCTGGGCCAACTAATTGGCGTCGTGTGTGGCATTATAAGTCGGCAGACTGGGATGGATTGCGAGAATTTTATGCATCGTACCCGTGGAGGCAGATCTGCTATAGCTCAGAAGATCCTGACGTCTGCGCAGCCGCAGTCACTGAGACAATCCTCGCTGGTATGGAATGTTACATTCCTAACCTGCGAGTAGCTGCCGGCGTCAAAAAACGACCGTGGTTTAATAGGTCTTGCAGAGAAGCAAAATTCTTAAGCAAACTGCGTATGAGGCTTGGACCACGGCTCGTAATAATAAGGATCCGAATATTTCTGAGTTAAAACGCAAATTAAATGCTGCCTCGAGGTTCAGTAAGAAAGCAACTGCCAGAGCAAAATTACAATTCATCGGCAAAATAGGTGGGCGACTTGCGAGCTATCCTTCTGGGAGACGTGCTTTCTGGTCGCTTGCTAAAGCTGCCGAGGGGAACTTCTGCCAGTCGTCATTACCACCACTGCGAAAGACCGATGGTGACTTGGCCCACAGTGCAAAAGAGAAAGCCGATCTATTGGGCAGTCTCTTTGCCTCTAACTCGAATGTGAACGACGAAGGCGCTGTACCACCTACTTTACTGTGGTGCGGTAAGACCATGCCGGAAATTTCTATAACACAGCGCGAGGTCCGGCGGGCGTTGCTTTCCCTAGACGTTCATAAGTCGAGTGGGCCAGACGGCATTCCAGCAGTGGTGCTTAAGCAGTGTGCTCCTGAGTTATGTCCTGTACCCACGCGCCTCTTCACGCTTTCCTACCACACTAGGCAATTTCCGTCTTCATGGAAGACTGCGAATGTGCACCCGGTGCCCAAAAAGGGCGATAGATCAGATCCATCGAATTACAGGCCTATCGCTATAACCTCTCTCCTCTCCAAGGTGATGGAGCGTGTGATCAACACACAGCTTTTGAGATACCTAGAAAAACACGACCTGATCAGTGACCGTTAATATGGCTTTCGCCACGGTCGCTCAACTGGTGACCTTCTAGTGTATCTCACACACCGATGGGCACTAGCCATTGAGAGTCAGGGGGAGGCATTGGCATGTAGCCTAGACATAGCGAAGGCGTTCGAACGGGTCTGGCACCGGGGTCTTCTATCGAAGTTGCCTTCTTACGGAATGCCCGAGGGTTTGTGCAAATGGGTGGCTAGCTTTTTGTCCGGCAGAAGCATACGAGCCGTAGTTGACGGTAGTTGCTCTGATAGCATGGACATTAATGCTGGTGTCCCGCAAGGCTCTGTGCTGTCTCCTACGCTGTTTCTACTGCACATCAATGATTCAAATTCAAATTCAAATTCAATTTAATTTATTCAGTTTAGGCTACAATAATTGAGCACTTATGAATGTCACTACGCCATCGGTTCGTAAGTCTACAGGGCGGGAGACCTTGTACTGAGAAGAACCGGCAAGAAACTCAGCAAGGGCATTTCTTTTCTCCCTTTCTCTTACAGTGTCCAATTAAAATATTGGAAAATGCCCTCCCTATCATAAAAGGACACTTTCCATTACAAACATAAAAAAACATGAAATATAAAGCACAAGCACAACATAAAAAAGTATCTAATATAAACAAAAGACAGTTTATGTATTCATCACTAAGGAATAATCAATGTCTTACAGTATTAATAAACAAAACAAAAAAGTAAGACTAAATACTAAGAATACAAAGAAGTTTGCAAGAGCAGACCAGCCTCCACAGGCGGCACTCGTTCACGAGTATGACACATGAATCAGCCATCGCTTCGCTCAACCATGTTTTAGGGAACGTAACGACCCAACACACACGCCACCACCGCAGAGACACTTTGAGAGAGCATGACGCACTCAAGCAACTCCAATAAAACTTCGATTGTATATGTTGGACATCTACAACATACATTGCTATGCAGATGACAGTACTGGAGACGCTTATTACATGGGCCGTGCAAGCATCCCACGTTCTGTTGTGGAGGAAAAGCGTGAAGAACTTGTGTCTCAAATCGAGATCGGTCTGTCCAAGGTCTCTGACTGGGGGCGGGAAAACTTGGTCCGATTCAACCCTTCAAAGACACAAGTCTGCGCGTTCACCGCTAAGAAAACCCCATTCACTGTAGTCCCACAATTCCAGAACACTCCCCTCTCCATCTCCAAGAGCATTGGGATCCTTGGCGTTGACATCTCCAGCGATGTTCAGTTCCGAGATCATTTGCTAGACAAGGTAAAGCTGGCGTCCAAAAAACTTAGTGTACTCAACAGAGCGAAGCAGTACTTCACGTCGGGGCAAAGGCTTTACAAGTTGCAAGTCCGGCCCCATATGGAGTACTGCTGCCATCTCTGGGCGGGTGCACCCGGATACCAGCTAGGCCCTTTTGACGCGGTTCAACGACGGGCTGTGAGAATTGTCGACGATCCCAAACTCACTTGCGGTATCGAGCCCTTAAGTCTGAGGAGAGACTTTGCCTCCCTGTGTGTGTTCTACCGCTTGTACAATGGATTGTGTTCTGAGGAATTGTTCGAAATGATGCCCGCGGCTACTTTCTACCATCGCACCGCTCGCCATCGGCAGGGAATTCATTCTCACACTTTGGAACCAAAATGTTCGCGTACAGTGCGGTTTCAGAGAAACTTCCTCCCGCGAACCCTTGGGTTGTGGAATGAGCTCCCTGCCAAGGTTTTCTCTAAGGACTACAGTATGGGGTTTTTCAAAAAAGAAGTTATTAGATTTCTGAAGGGTCGGCAACGCGCGAGTGATGCCCCTAGTGTTGCAAGCGTCCATAGGCTACGGCGACCGCTTACCATCAGGCGGACCGTAGGCTTGTTTGCCACCTTAGTGGTATAAAAAAAATAAAAAGTTAGCTAATAAACCGATAACGATGACAAATTTGAGACGCGATTTTTAATCCGCGTGTGACAGCAGTGTGAACGCTTCTATTGTGTATCATACATCACATTTTTTGTGGAATAAAAACCGCAGTGCGGAAGCACACATATAAAGCCGCTTCGTAATATGTGCCTCTTTATTCTTTTTAAGATTTGTCATATAATGCGGGCCTTTATTGACTTCGTTTATAAACTTCGTCTGCAAATTGATCTGCCCTCTGTTTTACGTATCCGATAATGATGACACATTTGAGGCGCGATTTTTAATCCGCGTGTGACAGCAGTGTGAACGCTTCTATTATGTATCATACATCACATTTTTTGTGGAATAAAAACCGCAGTGCGGAAGCACACATGTATCAAAAACGCTGTTTCGTGGGCGTCAGCTGGAAAACTCTACATTATCTGTGCCAATAATTATTAACAATCGCTTATGATTTTGATTTTTGTTTATATTATGTAATGTGGTGTTGCTTTTTCATTTAAGTCTAATATGCTATTATTACTTATAGTTTCATTCAACTTACTCATCGTTGTTGGTTTTAAAATTACGAACATAGGTATTTATTGTATTGTATATTGAAATGATTTTATGTTTTAAGTAGGTACCTAGTTTATATTAATTATATTGTATGAAAATATTAGGTACTTACGTAAAATCATTCTTGCTTTCTAGTAACGAAAATCTGGCTATACATTTACTATGAATCTGTTAAATTATAAATTAGACTAATACTTAGACTACATATTTTAAATAACACCATCATATTTAATTACAAAATGTTGCTTATAATGTTGTAATAATATAACAATAATTAAAGATTCAATATTAAGCATCTTTATTTAGGTAGGCATATTTCTTCATATCAGAGACAAATAGATACCTATAATACAAATATTAAATACAAACATCACATTTAAATACATAATTAACAAAATACTTAGAATCTTTAAAATATTTATAAATATCCACAATGGATATCAAGCCGCCATTTGCAATCGCCAAGCTTATCCGCAGGGTCTAGGCGAACGCAAGTTCAACGAATATCAAAAAGGAATCACGTTTGTAAAGTTGAAATATGGCTACCTAATGTATAGACGACTTTCGTTTCGGCGCTCTACAGTGGCTTGTGTGTGTCTATGATTATTTTCAATTAGGTAAGTGGCATCATAAACTTTATGTTCATACATTTTGTTCGATCCTATTCATTTTTTCGTGACGCTAATTTTGAATCTAAGCCCCTAGTCAGCGACCGTCAATATGACTTTCACCACGGTCGCTCGACTGGTGACCTTCTAGTGTACAAGTCGAGCTACGTCCGTGTTACCGCTATAAGACCTGTATAGGAACGCAAAGATACGAGTGTGGCCGCCGTAATCTACTCTCGCACGACGGCATGTCTCACAAAATTGTGCTCGAGTTTGTAGCCGGGATAATGTAGGTATGATGTATCGGCCGGGCAGGATATCTGCGTCTCTGTTAGAAAAAGAATGGTCAGCTGCGCTGTCTTCAGATGGTGGTGGACTTAAGATTTGTGTGAATACCCCTAATGTTACAAAAATCCACATTAAATGTGTGGAGTGGAGTAGCCGCTGTAAAAACCCCTTTGCTCTCCTTTTTCAAAAGTTACTTAGACTGAATACGAGGATTCACTGCACAAAAAGGTGCGGTTCTAGAACAGTGAAAGCTCGGCATCGCCCCTGATCCCCTGATCCCTCTTTGTTGTAGTAGCCGGGTCTCCCCGGTCTCCTTCTGCGGCACGACTACGACTACAGAGACTTTACACAGGTTGGCGATTCAGCCTCCCAGGGCGGAGATGAAGTGATCCCTGAGTTTGGGAAACCGTACTTGCCCGCCAGCGGTCAGCCGTTTTATCAGGTCTCCCTGACCGCCGTACCAACACGCTGCGTCTACGCCGAGCAATGACAGCAGCAAGCAACGCCGGTCCTCCGCTGTCCACGCAGTGCATCATCAGGAGCTCTGGCAACCTTACTTACTGCCATGAACACAACACTACTCAATGTTAGTGTTATTATGGCCGCGGTTTTCTGTAAGGTGGCGATACTTCCCTAGTTTAGGCTGCTCATTCGTTCAAGTACTCGCTATGCCCCTCTTTAATGTATCGGGCGGCTTGTCCGAGCAGATACTTACTGTACCCTACCTCTCTTAAAAATGTGACGGTGGGTAAAATCGCTCTTATTTTCTGTCTTCTGATCAAATAAACCCGGTGCCAGATCTTTCTTCAAATATTTATGCACTTAAAGAAGTCATGAAGGCATAGTGTGGCTCGGGTATTTTGAGTATTTTAGTTATCGATTTACTACCTAAGGATGACGCATAAGCAATCCATTAATGGTAAGCGATTTAATCGGCGTGCGATATCCTTAGTTGTTTGCAGTATGTCGATGATTTTAGTAGAAAATTTGCACATGCTCAAATTCTCGTGCCACACTTATTTCACAGTATAGCGGTACTTTTATTTCTTCAAATATGTGAATAAATTTAAAACTATATATATCAAGGGCCAAGGGGCTTAACATTCAGGATATTTGTGAGAAATACAGGTGCGATCCGTGTTGCGATTCTGCGGCTACCGATTTCATTCTAACTTACAATCGAAAAGGACGTTTTTAAATCAGTAAGCACGCTCAAAACTTTACCTAAAAACTCCTTTCTAAAGTATTGTTAATTTTCGATTCTGCCATTTTCTACTGCTATTTCTGCTAATTAATTTTGTAATTAATGAATTAGTATTTTTCTACAATTTCACAAAAGTATTTTCGCTCTTGTCAGTAAAACAAAACCAAAAGCTACGGTTAAAATTTCGGAAAATCCTTTTTATCGGATGCCTACGTCATACAAAGAACACACCTTCCAAGAGAGTTGCTTCTGTGTTAGTAACAACGTAATTTTATTAGTTGTTTCAATGTACAACGTTAAGGTATTAACTCGTACAGCCATTTTGTGCTTGTGAATTTGAGTTTTATTAAGTTTTATAATATTTATTTTGTGATCACGGAAGGCACTGTGAGTTTGGGGCTATGACGTCATTTCTGAGGGAAGTAAGCGCAATTCGAACTGACTTGCGAAAATCGGTCAGCGCTCGGCGCAGCGAAAAACGGACCGCACCCAGAACCTGTGAATCAGCTGTTCGTTCGCTCAACCTTCGCCAAACTTGTGTACACAGATTAGCGTATTTGTTGTATACTTTTAGTGGTGTTGTGTAGTGTACTTATTATGTACAATAGGTTATTCATTATTTACATTCGTAGTATTTGCAACAAACGACAATAAGTTTTTGTAATTATCTGAATGAAGAAACATACGTTCCTACATTGGTTGTCATTCATTGTAAACATGATGGTGTAAAAAGTTGTTGAAGATGGAATGTTAAAAAAATATTACGGTATGTTCTGTATATATAAGAATATATTTGTAAATGCTTAGGTACTGAATTAAGTTGCATTTATCATAGTGGCCATTATAAACCTGTCATAAAATAAAGTTTGTTATGATTAGGTATGTTTTTTGTAACAATAGTGATGTGTTGGTATGGAAAATAACAAAATATCGACATTCGGGCTAAAGCACTTTAACTAAGAATGAAGTGTTGGATAGGTAAGTAAGTACAGAACGTAGTAAGGTAGCCCTCGTCTCGTGTCGGTTCTTCGCGTACTTAATTTTTCCAAACTCCATACTTACGCAAAAAACAACGACAAATTCATTTTGACGAATTTATGGTGCTTTATATTGCGAACTTTCCTAAATTTACAAATATAATACATTAAATGGCCATGGCCACAGAGTTGTTGCTGTCTAATAAATATATAAAATAAATTCCTATCATATACCTAGCTGCATTTTACAGCATGTATCAGTGCTATCCGCGTGTATCCACACGACCAAAATATCCCTATGTATCGGTGCAAAATTGTAAATGGTCCAAACAAAACTACGAATAGGTAAATACAAAATTTCAAACCCTGCAGAAAAAAAAACGAAAAACCTTTGACAGTTTTAATCGCGATTATTGAAAATGATTAAAAATTGTAACACTGTAGCAATATGGAACTTAATTAATTTGGACGATGTTATTAAAGAATAAGTCCGGTCATTTTCACATGGGTTTCTGAAAAAAAAATTGCGGTTTTCGAGCGAAATTGCCGTTGTACACCTGCCACTATAACGTACGACACGGACACGTTTTATTTATTCTTTTATATCGACTACACGTGCATATTAGGTAGGTATGTACTTATACTTTCAATAATTTTAATACCTAAGTGAATTCGTTTAAGACAATTTTATCCTCCTGCATAAAATAAAAATCTTTTTTAAATCACAAGCCATTTTTATTTTTATTATATATTATATTAATTTGAAGAAATAAATATATTATAAAGGTTGTAGCTTGCATAAAATATAAAAAACCTATTAGATTAATACATAAATCCAAAAACTGTAGACTTAGACCCCCCTTCGAATAAATATGCAAGATACGCCGCCCCTATGAGGGAAACCAATGATGCTTTATCTCAATGAGGGAAACCATTTTTTGTGATGCGCTAGTTAGCTATTCTTGTTTTATCGAGTCATTTAAAAAAATATTTATAGCATCTTATTTTCATCGTTTTAAATAGCGATAGTATTACAATTATTCTTGACGCACATTAGAATAAAAACATTATCAGATCATTGCATCACAGTCACGAGGTTAGACGTTGCTAATTTGCAAGCTGTAACAATTTCTACATGTATTGTATTTAAAACATATAAGAAAAGAATTATGTTTTCGTGATTTCTGATTTATTTATTGTCCCCAACAAATTAAAAACTAAATTAAGTGCTCATAAGCTATAAGCTTTGTAGTTATACCTATAATAAATCATCGCATGCGGAAGCAAAAACTTACGCTGATTTACCTTCATAATAATCAGTGATTTTTGGTAATCATTTTATAAATGTGGCTTCGTGATGCTCTATGTGACAAAAAAATTTACACTGCACTATTCGCTGTCACAACTAATCGTAATCACATGTCAACGGGTGTGATATATATAAAGTAAACTTAATTATAAAAAATGTCGCCTTAAGGTAAATCCAGCTAAACATAAAGTTTCAAGGACATAGGTATTTCCTTAAGTAATTTACACGCGATGACAAACGTGCATTACATTACATAGGTTACATCAACTCAGTACAAACAAAGAAGACAGCAAATTGGTAGAATAAATAATGATAAATGTTAGAAAAGTTATTACTTAGCGTCGAAATTATTTAGGATCGAAATGATTTAGCGCATATAGCGAAAATGACGGGATGATATAAATTTAATAATTTACCAGAAAGTGCTCTATAATAACAAATAACGTTTTTATGTATTACTGTTCCTTATTTATTATTGAGTATTATTTGGTAGTATTCTCAATGCCGACCTTATTTTTTCACAGTTTTAGTCATATACAATAACTTGTGGCCAACAATGATTAGTAGTAACTACATTTAAGAACGAGCATATCACACAATACGGGACATACAAGTAAGCTACGTACTAGTACAATGTTACTGTACTAGAATGATATCATAATATGAGGTTTTTCCTCATTGCTCACTTCTAAAAACTATTCAACCTATCCATCTATTACATACCTACGTTTATTTAATTGGGAGCATGATTAATAATTTTTTTAATTATTATAAAAAAATGTATCTAACCAGGAATATTCCTACTATGTTAAGATAAATTATCTGAAAAACCTACATCTACGAAGCAAGAAATAATACTTAGTATCGCTCTTGATCTATACTAATAAATCAGTGTAAGGTGTTTTAAATGATAACACAAAGTGAGAAATTAATATATTTTCCTATAATTAAAAACTACCTAAAACGTTTTTCATTAATACTTTTAAAAGGATTGTGAAATATTTTATTCGGCTATATAGTCGCGTTAATCATTGCAAACCAGTTTCTTTTTTTTCATATGCTATTATTATGTCCTATGTGTCAAATTAGTTGATGGATAGATTATTCGTATGTAAATATTCATGGCCAATCTAAAGTTGATAGCCCTGGACTATTATTAATAGTTCTTCAGTTTTATATCTGATTTCTTAAATACATATTTGTGCAATGTGACCTATAACGGTTAGGAACTGATATAGAAAGGTGGGAAGCCGGGCAAATACCGAAAGTGGCAAAATGGCCGACATAAGCAGCTAAATTGAAGGCGGCCGAGAATAAGCCACTCCGCAATTATTCACAATTAGATTTCTTTACTTTCTATTATTTATATTAGCAGAAGAAAATGTCTATGACGGTAGAAATTGCACCATCTATAGGTATGAGTCTGATGCACATATTTGTACATATACCTATACAGTTCACGTACGTCCGAAATTGAAAACTTCTAAACTTGTCAAAACCGTTTCCAAACTATCATCGTTGTTTGTCAGAAAACACAATGTTAAGGAATCCGTACTAAACGTTATATTACAATAGGCTTAGGTAACTTTTTATCTTTAATTCCGTAAGCATGGCCCTATTCAAATATTAGTTTGAGACCATTGCTTTTTCGATCTCTGGTCATTATGCATGACTTACACATGACATTGTCAAGGGCGGTACATTAATTTTTAATCGGAGCGGCTAAAAAATAGATCGGCCCGTTATCAGAAGCACGAAATTTAAGAAATCCCATATCTACGTCACAAGGTTCTAAGAATAATAAAGACTATATAAAATGTAATATGTCACATAGAATAGGGCCAACCTAATTCTGCAAAATGCAATACAAACAGTCGGAATGCAGTATCTTATCCAAACATTAATGTTATTGTTTAAATAATAAAGGAATGTACTGCACACAATAGTTTTGTGTTTAGTAAATAATGCTTAGTGCAGATTCAAATGCAATCTTAATGTTATCTTAACTTGATAAAATAAAAATATAACAGCTAGGTGCACTATATCTATCTATTTACCAATTGAACTGACTGATAAAAAAATTAGTTGAACACAGTTTAAGGTTTTAATTAACTGAACAAATAATATCATAGATTATAGTGAACCCTTCTCGTTTAGTAACTCTATGTAATTTATTTATTTATTGTATTAGGGAAACAGACAGTATTATTATTAAACTGTTCACATAGAAAACACATAAACCAGTAAAGTTTGCGCATATTATACCAATACATATTGCAATGGTGACAAAATAGAAATACATAAGACAGGTATCAACAGTTGCACTTTGACTTGCCACATGCTAAGTAACTCTGGACAAAAATTGAAAATGTCGCATATGATCCTGATTAAACATTAACAAATTATTTATTATACCCACTACCGAACGTTATAAAATTTTATTACTCGTCAAATCTATTTTTAATATAGTAAGTACATTTGAACTTGAAACCAATCTATAAAACAGTTACCCTATGAGAGTTTCATTGGAATAATCATCAATTCATTACAATGCCAAGAAATAATATACCGTTACACATTAGTTCACTTTATACCTACACTTTGTGGTTTTTTTTTCTATCTAAATGGAAATTAGTCTGCCTTTACTGTCATTCTCTACGTAAATAATTGATCAATAAAAGTATTTGGGACAGAACTATTAATACATCTATGTTTATTCCGTCGAATCGATACGTATCGTTTGCTGGTTGACAAAACAGCCAAAACTCGGTAATCACAGCCTGTTTTGTGGCGTTTTGTGAAGTATAGATGTCACAAACTGGAATGTTGTTCGTACATAAAATTAAAAGATTTGGACTGAATGAATATTCATTCTGAGGCCGCTGCGATCGAATTCCTTTTTAAGAAAGGAGGTGGTTACTAATTTGGCTGTTACCATACGGGTAGTAAATAAATTTGTTAAGGATATACTATGGCATTTAGAATATTTGTCATATTTTTATGCATTTGGACGATGTAATACGAATTTTATTCTTCTCACAAAAAACAGACAATACACAAAAACAAAGCAATCTTCATAAAGTCGGATGCCAAAATTGTACCAACACGAATAGAAACATATGGTTGTTGGCATTCAATTGCAAATTAATTTTTATATGCTGCCACAAAATTCACTAGAACTATGAATTTAATAACATTATTTATATCAACAAATTCAGTATTTTTCCCTTTTCAAAACATTCTAACGAAACATATTATGTCTATCAAAAGTTTTTTGTTTATCATGTTGGTATAAAATAACTACAAAACTACAATCTGTTTCTTCAATCAAAATCTAAGTTCTTTGTCAAAAGCCCTATTAATTTTGTTTTTTATTATTATGTTCGTAACTAAATAGGAACGATCTTAACAATGAGAATAAGTATATTAATAAATTATAATAAACATACAAATGTTGTTTTAAAACAAAGAAAGCTTTACAAAGTAAGCGTAGAATCACTGAAAACATAAATGTAAACGTAATGATTTACTACACTATAGGAGGTTATAAATAACCCCTACTACACCTAAGCTATGTATGTGATTTGCACTATATCTACCTATTTACATATTGTACTGACTGACAATAAATTTAATTTGACGCATTTTAAGGTTTAAATTTACAGAACAAATAATATCATAGATTATGGTGAACCCTTCTCGTTTAGTAACGTACTAGTAGTAATGTACTATTGGACATTAATGCTGGTGTCCTGCAAGGCTCTGTGCTGTCTCCTACGCTGTTCCTACTGCATATCAATGACATGCTGGATATCAACAACATACATTTCTATGTAGATGACAGTACTGGAAACGCTTTTTACACGGGTCGTGCAAACATCCCTCGTTCCGTTGTGAAGGAAAACCGTTTAGAACTTGTGTCTCAAATCGAGACCACACTGTTCAAGGTCTCTGACTGGGGACGGGTAAACTTGGTCCGATTCAACCCTACGAAGACACAAGTGTGCGCGTTCACCGCTAAGCAAACTCCATTCACTGTAGTCCCACAATTCCAGAACACTCCTCTCTCCATCTCCAAGAGCATTGGGATCCTTGGGGTCGACATCTCCGTTCCGAGATCATTTACAAGATAAGGTGAAACTGGCGTTCAAAAAACTTGGTGTGCTCAACAGAGCGAAGCAGTACTTCACGTCGGGGCAAAGGTTGTTTGCTTTACAAGTCTCAAGTTCGGCCCCAATGGAGTACTGCTGCCATATCTGGGCAGGTGCACCCGGATACCAGCTAGGCCCTTTTGACTCGGTTCAACGACGGGCTGTGAGAATTGTCGACGATTCCAAACTGACTTGCGGTATCGAGCCCTTAAGTCTGAGGAGAGACTTTGCCTCCCTGTGTGTGTTCTACCGTTTGTACAGTGGGTTGTGTTCTGAGGAATTGTTCGAAATGATGCCCACGGCTACTTTCTACCATCGCACCGCTCGCTATCGACAGGGAATTCATTCTCACACTTTAGAACCTAAATGGTCGCGTACAGTGCGGTTTGAGAGAAACTTCCTCCCGCGAACGCTTAAGTTGTGGAATGATGCCAAGGTTTTCTGCAAGGAATACAGTATGGAGTTCTTGAAGAAAGAAGTTATTAGATTTCTGAAGGGTCGGCAACGCGCAAGTGATACCTCTGGTGTTGCAAGCGTCCATAGGCTACGGTGACCGCTTACCATCAGGCGGACCGTAAGCTTGTTTGCCACCTTAGTGGTATAAAAAAAAAAAAAAAAAAAATAGTAATTTATACCGTAACGACGCCTTTAAATTTTTTGTATGGAATTTTACGTTATTACCGTTTTGTAGTCACATTTTTAGACTTTTTGCTACAACTTAGAGTCAATGCACTAGATAACAAGCTATTCTAATTATTTAACTTTCGTTACAAACAAATGCAAAACACGCTTTAAAAATTTGCACAAGTGTTAAAACAATGGACACTTCCAGATTTTTTATTGCATTAAATACAATAAATGAAAATCATTCATATAGGTAATGCACTAGACAAAATCCAGTTTAATAACGTATATTTTTCCAATCCTTTAGATGATAGCATTTTAAATTTAATTTTGCACAAAATCGTCGTATTTGCGCGGTCTAGCTAAACCGCAGCCTTAACATATTTAAACTTCGATCAACTACTTTGGTCTAAATATTTAACAACGCTTAAGCTTAATTAAGTGGTATTTTATTATAATCTAAATATTTAACAATAATAAAAACAAAATTTCAAGGACAGTAATTGGAAGAGAGGACGTTAGACGAAGAATTTTAGCTACCCGAAATTGAGAGCTTATAAATTTCATGCTCAATAATTATGCAGAGTACTACATAACTGCATTTTCTTTCGTGGTTTGCCGCGATTATAGATTTTGAGCTCCGTATATTTCGATAGTTGCACGAAGAACCAAGATAGCAGCCAGGATTAGGATGTTAAATAATTATAATAAAAGTTGCAGCATGTCATATTGCGTGTAGTCAAGCTTAACCCAGCTTTGAGATTAATGGGTAATTTGCAGTGATTTAGTATAAGAGGGTTACCTGACGTCCACTAGCGCCACCGATGGTAATTTACGATTTCCTGTTTAAACTGATTTTTAAAATGTGCTACAGAAATACATGTATAATATTATGTAAATTGTATAAGCTGTTTTTGGTAAAAAATAATTTTTTCTTAAGGGGAGATCTGTAAGATGGAGATGGTATAGCATATCTGTAAAAAGTGGCCATGCTGTTTATCTACGTTTGACAGATATATCCTAGAAACAATTAAAAACGTTCCAAAAATAGCTTGTTACCAGTTATATATTTATGTAGAAGCACATTTTTAAAATTCGCTTTTTACAAAGAGGACATTGAAAATATCAAATGACGTCGCTAGTTAGCAGTTAGTTTTTTTTTAGATTAAAGTACGTCGGCCGATGTCTATGATGACCTCATTTAATATTTGGATTAAAATTGTCATTAGTTTATTTTTGATTGTGGAAAGGGGGCTCTCAGTATTCATCAAAAATAATAATAATAATAATAATAATTTCGTTTATTTAGTCTCAAAAAGTTTAAAACAATAAATACAATATAGCATGTACACTGAATTAAAATTTTACTTTGTGAGACTCTGGAGTCCGAACTAGGTTTGCACCTGTAATTTCAGATCACCAGGCCTCTACCACCAATAGTACACAAAGTTAACAAAACTCAAATAACATATTTACAATAATAATAATACACCGATGTAGCTTAATGTAACGTAAATATTTAGTTAATAAAATTTAATTTTTGAAAAGAAGGTATGAGTTGAGAATATGTTGAAGCAAATGGACGTATATGACATTGTGTGTGTGTGTGTGTGTGTGAGGGTGTGTGGGTATGTGGGTGTGTATGATGGTGTGAGGGTGTATAATTAAGATGAGGTAAAGGTTATTGTAAGGTAATTGGGTTCTTAAAATCATTTATTTCACTATTATATCATTAGTAATAGCTTTTCAGTTTCATCATAGTTTAGGTTTTGCAACCATTTAGAAACAGCTTGAACGCAAAGAAGAAGCTTGAAAGCAGCAGAAAATGAACTGGTTTATTTATTATTATGGTTATTGTTTTTCAAAGTCAAAGTCAAAATGGTTTATTCAAATAAGGATTTTACAATCACTTTTGAATCGTCAAAGTTATAAAATATTATTTTTTGAACCCTCCCACCTTTCCGCCGGTTCACAATGTTGTTGATTTCTACCGAGAAGAATCCGGCAAGAAACTCGATAGTTACTCTTTTAAAAACACTATCAATAATACAAATAAACTAAAATACAATTAATGTTATAAATAAAAAAAATTTAGTCGTACAATTTTATGTTGTAATTTTACGAAACTCATAAATTGCTTTGTATAAAACACTTAGTACATATAAGCTTGAATATTCTCAAGTATTAATTACTTGTTGAATAAATTAAGTAAAAGTCAATAGACGTCCTTAACGAAGGCTGCCATGTAGCGTAGGTTTCGCGACACCGGCACCGCCCGGACAAAACACGATGTTATTTTATTGCGCGCGATGAAATTTGCGCAGAATAAGCGTCGAAATACAAAACGAAAATTTGGTGAGGCTCCAGCAGTATACTTTACTTGTATACTAGCTCCAATCAAGTTTCCTTCTGTGATAAATTTCTTGGCCACCAAGAATTGAGGTCAATGTTAGAACAAGTTATGTAATAAAAGTAAAAAATATTGGTAGGTATGTTTTTCCTTCATGTATGTATTCCTTTACCTTGTAAGGTTGCATTACGTACGTAGGAATTATTTGTATTTAAAACACTAATGTGAACAAGCCAAATGAAAGATCAAATATAATTTCTATTGTTTAATAATAAAATCTTGTTTTAATTAAAAACCTGGGTATTTGTTTGACGCTAAGCTATTAAATATTGAAAGCGATCAACTTTTTATTATATAATTAACTAAATATTAAAGGACAGGCTCTATCAATAATAAATATTATAATTATATATTTCGGGTTTTTTTATTCGATACCATATGATTTTTTTCGAACTTTTAGTTTTCATATTTGATATAATACCAGAATACGTAAAAATGTATTCATGCAAAAAATGGTAAGGCAACGGGTCCAAGCTTCATATGGAGCCAGCCTTGCGACTTGTAAAGCAATAAACTTTGCCCTTAGGTGATATGCAATTTATTATTTAATAAATATTATGAAAATTAATTTTTTTTTGCAACTGTGTTTATCGATAATATACCATCGATATATTTCAGCCCTAATACTTTATGTCGTTCCTTTTATTTACATTCTATATCACTGTCCATTCGCTGCCGCATACAATGCACTCTATTCAATCAAAGCTTGCTAACACCCAAACCCAAACCCACTTAGCCTTATCGCAAACCTTGCGGCCGTTGCTGTCTTATAATATTTCGCTACATAGCTACATCTCTTCTTCCATACTTATATTTATTTTGCGTTCTGTAACATAATAGTAAAAACGGAACCCATACATAATAGCGGAACGGAAACCATATAGTTTCCTCATGTCCGTCCGTCCGTATGCCAAAGTTCAACTAAGTTCTAGTGTTTCGTTTTTAATTTTTCTATACACAGAGATATTATATATGCGGTGTAGCTGCCGGGGACTAACATAATTTTATATTTCTGTTTTTGCTTTTTTTTTTTTCCTTTGCTGAGCTGAGTTACAGAATAAGGAATAGTACTGACACTTTGGTCTTAGAGTACTTAGCTTAGCTTGCAGAGTTGCAACTTAAATTTGGCGTAATATTTCTTATACCACACCCTTTGTAGCTGCGTGACATATATTCCACAGCAACCCACACAGTAAATGCGCGCCTTATCAAAATTTATAAAGTTATTATAAATTAAAGTTTCAAGAGGGCATTTCATTTTCAACACACTTGCTCGTAAAGCAGCCTTTACTGCACCGTTATAAGGTCATTACCGCACAAGTGCCTTTTACTTTATAGTTTTTTTTTTATTTTTTGGCAAGAAAGTGTATGAACCAAGTCCTTATATATATGAGATGTTGAACATATTAATTATACATTTGTCGATTTATCTTTTTATATTTGGACATAAATAGCTTGCAAATAAAAAAGTAACATAATTTTTAATAGTTGGGTAAAATGAGTAGTTTTAAAACAAAGTGGTTGTATAAAATATTGGCAAAAGAGCCTACACAGCTTATAAATTTAGAATAGATTTTAAAGAATTTACTAATAAACGTCAGCTTAGAATGGCAATACTGCACGGTAGGTATTTTGCCAAGGGTTTCGTAGAATCTTCATACATATCAGGCGAGTGATATAGGGTTGTCAAAAGTGTTTAGCTTCTGCGGGAGTTCTGGTTATTATTTTTTTTGCAATGTAATTAATTTCTCTCATTTTTAGGGTTCCGTACGTCGAAAGGAAAAACGGAACCCTTATAGAATCACATCATATAATAAAAATATTTTTAATAATACAAAACAACATATAATAAGTTTGCACGGAACCCTCGGTGCGCTAGCCAGACTCGCACTTGGCCGGTTTTCAGTTATTTTATGTGTCAGGCCGGAATGTATCTGGGTATTTTTTTCCTATTTGAACAAGAAATAAGATAGGTACTGCAAAGGGTAGTAAATAAAATAGGTATGTCTTGAATATGTGACAACCCTAGCCAAATCGGCTAGATTGGCAACTTTACCTAACCATTGTTAACATAACCCAGATCGATATTTCAGAAAATACACTGGTTATCTTCCTTGCTTTAATTTATATCATTTATTAGTTTTTACATCATATATTACATTCAATTTGTCCTAATAGTTTTTGATTAGTCACCAACTAGCACAGCAACACTTGTACCTCGCCGTAAGTAAATCGCTATACTGTTTTAATTGACAAAAAACTTTATACGTTGTTCAGTTATTATTAAGAAGGCATATTTTGGCAAGAATCGGAGTATGGTAAAGATGACATGAGACGGTAATGTTGCCGTGCTTGACTGTATCAAAACAATTAAATTTCATTGACTATCAACTTTGTACAACATAAATATAAATATGTACTGCCCTTCAAGTGTGTTGTAAACAATTGTATGCCACTCGTAAACTTGGCTTGGTACGGCTGAATTATGAGCTAACTTGTATCATAATGTACTATTGTAGGATAATAATTTTCATAAAAAGACAAGTAGCTAATGTTCAAAGGGTAAACACCTTTGCAATGAATATTAGCATTACCTACACGGCAATTTACTCTCTTAATCTTTAGGTAAACAAGTTAGATAATCTTTCAACTGATTTAATATACCTTAGATATTTTGGTCGCTTTGTTTAATTTCCTACTGCGCTTTATGTTCATTGGTACACAGTATGGCTTTCGTTGTACAATGTATACATACTATGTAGATATATATGTATAATATACATTTGTGTATTCCGTATATCTGTATCGTATCTTAACAAATATTGACAGAAATACGAAATTGCGTAACTTTTTCTTCCCATTATTAGGCAATAACACTTCAGCTAGCGGTCATTAGGTGCGCAGATTTCGAATAAAATTATTGATCTTTGCCAAAAAAACATTTCCTTTTTTTTAAACACTTAGCTATTAACTAACATAGTAAAAGTATAATTGTTAGATCCATATTATAATTATTTATTTTAAAACTTTATAGTTTTTATTTAAAGTTTTTTGTGAAGAAATGAAACCTTGGTGAGTGGATCAATATACATATACCTTAATATATATAATATATATACCGTTATATAACTTGTATGTGATATTTTAGTAGTAGGTACGTATTACGTATTTTTTTGAACCAAATTTAAATTAATAGTATATCCCTGTATTTTATTTAGTAAGTATTTGATACTTATCCCTATATCAAATTATTTCATATCATAAATATACTTACCTGTAGAACTTAATAAAAAACGTATACATACCAAGTTAAGCAACTTTATTCTTAAGATTTTCTTTTTAATTTCTTTTTGCACCATCAGTTTATAATGTTATCAAAAAAAATTTACTCAATCACGTATAAATCAAAATATATATTAAAATCAGTGCGATGAAGAAAACTCAAATGTAAGAGAAGTGAGATAAAAATGAGGAACGGATCCAACGAAAACTCAACTCCTCAAGAGAAAGAAAAGTTATATCCAAATGGCGTGCTGTGGTAAGTATTTAATTAAATTTTGAATTCATTACACAGAAAAAAACTTTACTTCAATTCTTACCTTTAGACTGTCGATCAGCTAACCAAAACCATGCTACAGTGTTCATCATAAGGAAATACGTAAATTACGACTATGGGTGTGAAGCTGACAATAATATCATTTACAACACCATGATGTTTAACCCCTCTATACCAGAGGTACCCAGACTTTTTTGAACTGAAAACTTCTTTAGCTGCGTTGTGCACTTTTTTGTGTTGGGTAAAAAATTATAAACTCTATAGGACGAATACAAAGTAAGAGGAAATTGGGTTGATGAAAAGATGAAAGTGCGTATTACAGATGTTAAAATATTATATCCAGGTTGTATGTTTTCACTTCTGCCGGCACAATGCAATGCAACCCGTTTTTATTCTCATAGATAACTTTCAAAATTTAGCTGGCTGGCTGGGGGTCCCCTGCAACTACATTTCTACCATTTCCCCAAAATTTGATAAAAAATTAGATCTAACTACGGAAGTTTGCTCTATACCTAAATATGGAATATGCAAGTTTTTACAAGTAGTCTCTGAGTTTCTTAAAATATTATCTGCACTCATTGATAGGTGAAGTCAAGCCAACATTTTAGTTCTTCACTATCGAAAGCAGATAAATTTTCGTGGACTTTTTTTTTGTCATGCCAACGACCCCCGTCGAGTTTCCCGTGGACTCCTGGGGGTCCACCTGAACCACTTAGGGAACTACTGCTCTAAACCTTTTCACTATTTTCTAAAATGGTATATATTTTTAGATATTTTGAAAAATTTGGATTGTGAGATTTGGCTCGAACCCCTGCCCCTATCCTAATCTCACGTGAGATTACACTGCCTCCTCTAAACGCCTTACGTAATTTATAGACGCCCCCTTATGTGTCCACCAGAAAATTGTTAAGCACTATGTTACTTCCCCTATATCTCCATTTTTTTTTTTAGGCCACTAATGTGGCAATCAAGCTTACGGTCCGCCTGATGGTAAGCTGTCACCGTAGCCTATAGACGCTTTCAACACCTGGGGCATCACTCGCGCGTTGTCGACCCTTCAAAAATCTAATAGCTTCTTTCTTGAAGAACCCCATACTTTAGTCCTTAGAGAAAAGTTATTTAACATAGATA
Source organism: Apoda limacodes (assembly GCA_946406115.1). Taxonomy (NCBI): domain Eukaryota; kingdom Metazoa; phylum Arthropoda; class Insecta; order Lepidoptera; family Limacodidae; genus Apoda; species Apoda limacodes. The sequence goes on from OX291559.1 coordinate 21,820,616, forward strand.
CATTCTGTAGATTTGTGACGTAGTTTTCGCGTTTTAATAATTCAGTCCTGCATTTCCTCATGTAGTTAGTTATATAACTATAAAACTATTTTAGTGTGAACTAGACCTTGGCGAGACTTGAATATTCACTATTGTAACCGGTCACTGTCTCTGTCATCTTGCCAATGTTATTTTTTGAGTACGGATGCGGTGAGAGCGAGCGGTTGTTACGTTTGTATGCCATACAGTATTGTCAGAGTGTAAAATTTATTTTGTAAATTAAATGGTTTTAGGATCGATAGGACAATAGAACCTTTCAAAGATTAGCCACCTACTGACGTCTTATGTATCTGTCTGTCCGCCACTTTTTAACTTTTAACTGAAATTTTTAACCGACTTTAAAGGAGAAGGTTCTATGTTCGGCGCGTATATGGAGGTTATAAAATATTATTCTAAGATTTGTTTGCTTATAATATACAAGTATCTTATAATATGTGAAGTAGGTTTTATAGTAGATATAATATGTGAAGTAGATTTTTTTAGTCTGTATGTATTTTACGATGTCTGCCGAATGTTAGCCAATTTTAATAAAGGTGAAACCTTCTCATATAAGAATGTCAAAATACTAACTGAAAACATTGAGCTTTGTGTTTCATCTCCTTGAATTCGGATGTCAATAAAAAAATGTCTTCGGTCTTTACTGTACATTTTTGACATTCGACTTCAAAGAGCAATAAATACTTAGCTTAGGATGTACATACGAAATCATTAAAATAAAACCAGGAGTGTCCCGTCGAATGTGTGACCCGCCTAACTTCAGCTGTAGGCTTCAATATAAAAGGTAGCTACATAAGTTTTACCCTTTTTTTAATATTAAGAATAATCCGTTCTTATTCGTTCAAGCATTATTATTATTATATGATTCATACACTTTGTAGTACTTAGCCTTTTTCTCTCTAACTATAGCTGAGCTAAGTTTCCCTGCTAGAACTTAGATGCGAGAGTTCCATACAACCGACATTTATCTACTGAAATTTTTAAAAACCGTGTCGAGTACAACAGTTCTTTATCTTCGCCACGTAAGGAAAATTTTGTGCTCAAGTTTGTTGTCGTAATCTTTAAACACTTAGTCACGTAGGTAAGTTATTTGCTGTGTACCTATATGAGAGAAGTGTCATCTGCTAATAATACAATTCTGTACAGATTCTCTGCAAAGCAAAGAAACCATTTATGTAAATCAATAATAGAAAAGGACAAAATAGAACCTTGAGGAACTCTTCATTTTACTTCTGAGCCTGAAATGAAGGCTTCACTTAATTGATTTAAGCTTTCATCCGTTTATGGTTGCTGAGTAACAAACGTACATCCTTATGAACTTTCATCAGTTTATGCCTGCTGAGTAACAAACTTACATCTTTATAAACTTTCATCAGTTTATGCTTGCTGAGTAACAAACATACATCCTTATGAACTTTCATCCGTTTATGCTTGCTGAGTAACAAACTTACATCCTTATGAACTTTCCTCCGTTTATGCTTGCTGAGTAACAAACTTACATCCTTATGAACTTTCATCAGTTTATGCTTGCTGAGTAACAAACATACATCCTTATGAACTTTCATCAGTTTATGCTTGCTGAGTAACAAACTTACATCTTTATGAACTTTCATCAGTTTATGCTTGCTGAGTTACAAACATACATCCTTATGAACGTTCATCCGTCTAGGCTTGCTGAGTAACAAACTTACATCCTTATGAACTTTCATCCAATTATACTTACTGAGTAACAAACTTACATCCTAATGAACTTTCATATTTTATGATATTGTTGTGGAATCGGAAAAAAAAGTTAAAAAAAAATAGGTAGGTGCCCAATCTTGGTGAGGAGATGAGGAAAGCAGCCTGAAATATACCCTACACACGTGGAACATACGAAATTGTAGCCAATATACGAGACCATTATATAGTTTAATGTGCACAAGATTTTTTTTTCCTTTACCGTACTAGGGTTTTAGTGGCGATGTAAGTAATTTTTTTGCTTAATATTTTATTTTTTTATATTTTAGGTGAAACTGGGGCATCATTTGTCAGTAGAGGATCACCTTAATTTAACTATATATTATTGTTAGATAATTCCCATTATAACACATATTCTGTAAAAAATTCAGGCTTCTACATATTTCAGTCTAAAGGCCTCTTAATGGTCGGACAGGCAGACGGCGTAGGCTTATTAATAGGGCTCCGTTGGCACCCTCTGGATACGGAACCCTAAAAAGGTAGTAATTAGAGTTTTAAAGGGTTGCCGCGCGTAATTCCCCTGGCGTTACAGGGTCCGAAGACTACGGTGACCGCTTAACATTAGGCGGGCTGTATGCTTGTTTTCCAAAAAAATAATCGTCTCACAATGAGCAAAGATATCGCGTTACACACAATAAGTTCCGCGTTAGAATTGCGCCATTCAATCGACCGAGACGCGACGGTGTGTTGTTTTTAGTGATTATTCAATGTAGGTATATTTACCTATCCTGAAAACTACTCAACCCATTTTGTTAAACTGTTACCTTACGAATAAAAAGAACTATGCAATGTAATTTCTAATTTTTGTTTTACACTTTTCAGGAACCTCATATATTAACATATAGATACTAATATTGTGCAATTCCAACAATATTACATACATATGGGTCGAATTGATAACCCCTTTTTTATGTCGGTTAAAAAACAACAGCTTTCGCTTTTAAACAAATTTGAATTATTATATGATACTATACTATATTTTTGGTTTGATACCTACACAGAAAATGATATATAAAAAATAAAGTATCTAGATTCGTTAGCTCTACTTACCGTTCAATGTTATTTTGATTTAACAGATGATGAAGAAATAAAGATCTTTATACGGCAATGTTAAGTATTTAAAAATCTTTCTTCCTTTTAAAATTTCGTGTCATAAGATTCTGGTTTACTAAGCAGCATTGCTAAGAAAAAAACATTTTTAAAAATTTTCCTCTCATTTAAAAACCACTTCTGAAGGAATGTTGCGGTCACGAACTAAATTTGACTTTTAAGGTAAGGCCTGCGGTACTGGTACCTTTCTCTGAACCGGGACTAAGATTTGTTATATTTCGGTGCAACTAATTATCTAAGTACCTACTTCAGAATAGACTCAACGTTGAAAAGTATGAAATTGTTTAAAAGAAACTTGAGGCAGTTGTTAGGATTGCCGGCTGGCAAAACGTCTTAATTTCTAAAGTAAATACTATTTTTGGGGTCCAAAAAATATCAATATAAGGTGTAACACTATATAAATCTAAGCATTAGGTTGAAAAATTATTATAAAATGCGAAATATAAAATCAAATCAATAAATCTAAATTAAACCCGTAAAAATTACACCTAACACCCAGTCTCATAAAAAGATTATTTCATCTAGTGCAGTGGTTCTTAACCGCTGGTCCGCGAACCACTGGTGGTCTCTGGAAGCATCAGAAGTGGTCCCTAAAGTAAATAAATATACCACAAACAAACAAGGTAGAACTACGCCGCAAAACTAATTCCTCTTTTTTGTTAGACATTTTTTCTAAGCTGGTAGCAAAACTTAGAATTAACGCTTTCCGTATTTTAAACAAATTAATTACTTAGACTGATTTTGAATGTAACTCGCAAAGCAGCACCTAACATAGAATAGATATCAAAATAGCATCTGTTAGAGACCAGAGCTCCTACTATGCTCGATTTTTCAACTTTACTTAGGCGAAAGAATGGCCGTAAAACTACGGACTTTATGTATATTCATCTAAAAATATATTAGCGAGTGCTCTCTTAAAATGTTATTCGAATGCGATGAAGATATGCTCATAAAAACAAAGGCAGGTAGAGTTGACGAGTGCTGGAAAATAACAATTACTTTCCTGAAATTTTACTTACAAAAGTTTTAGAAAATAAAATTATTAATACGCCTACCTTGCCATGTATTGCAATTGCAAATAATCTTGTGCATAACAGCCCTAATACCTAAACATTACTACAACTACCACAATCTCCATTAACACCAGTCAGTTTAATTCGTTTAGTGGTCCGCGGCCATGCAAAAATTTCGCCTAATGGTCCGTCATCTCTAAAAGGTTAAGAACCACTGATCTAGTGCTACACCTGTGGCATAGTACCAAAAACACTAGTTAGTAGACTCACTTTGATCGCACGACGAAGCTAGAGTATCGACATAAGTGGAGTCTAACGCAAAAGCACGTCTCAATGGCTCTGAAGTCGCCACACAGGTCTCTTTTCATAGAACAGAACTCTTTTCACAAATAGAACAGAGTTAGTAGAGAAAGCTCTCTTAATAAGGTTATTTCTGCAATTATAACATTGTCGAAAATCAAAATTTTGTCAATTTTTTTTCCCTCTTGGAGTCGGTGTCAAAACCCATTATTGTTACCATATCTGATTTTTATCAGATAATGTTCAAGTCACTGGGCTGGGGCCAATGCAACTTTGGTAAATGAAAATTGATTCAATAACAATGAATGTAAAACTGATGCCAAGTGTTGCAACTCTTTCACCTCTTCAACTCTGGGATCTTTAAATCGATTATCTCTGATCTTTCTACTCCGAGATCACTTAGTGAAACCTTTAGCTTCGATCAATAATTTATGACTATTACGACAGTATCAGTCTCGCTGTATGATTTTATCACTTCTTGTCGTATTAAAGAAAACCTCAGACTAGGTACTGAAAATATCTGGGAAGTATATATGAATCTAAATATCTATAAGTATTTTTAAAATGTAACCAACCTTTACTTATACACGCATGCTGCGTGATTGCAAAATCGCATTTTTTTATTTATTTATTAAGATACGGAGATTTCTCTATATATTTTCTAGGTACTAAAATTAAGGTGCATGTTTTAAGGTTTTGTAGACGATGTTAAAAGCACTAATTTCGTCTCGCTCGACATTTACAAGTAAAGGTCAGAATGAACGTTTTTTCGCTAAAATATTTTTACATACAAGTTCTCAACTTACATTAAATGGTAATTAGGTGATTCATAAATGACTGTTTAACAGCAACTATAATAATATTAATACACACTATGAAAACTTTTATGGACATGTTATGCCCTGCTTTAGTTTGTTTGTATACCCAATTGAAGTCACAGATAGACCGGCAAAGAAAATATACTTTTACTCTTTAGGTATATTATACTTTTTTATCGTTATTAATGAACAAAGTTTTTGTTCACGAAAGCAAAAAAGTTAAATAAGCAAAACGCCACGCAGTTGGATGCAAACTGAACAACAAATAAATACTTTGCGTCTGCGAATTTGGTATGTAAGCTGACTTCAAGCAGGGGTCAATGGGCTGACAACTATTATAGTGACTTTTGCCATTTTTATAAATTGGTTTTATTTTTTCAATAACAATATGTTTTACTTTTTTGTTTCCATAAGTATAGTATTATAGTTTGCGCCCATAATATTGATTACAGAATATGTATTGTGAATAACATAATTGTAATAAGACCACAACTTTATTGTTATAATATTTTTATAATATTAAACCGACTTCAATTAATTACAGCTAAAGAAGAGTAACATCATACCATTTTTTCCAATCGAACTCTTGATACATAATCAGATACGTATTGGAGTTATATGGAAGGAGGTATATAAAACCCTAACATCTATAAAAAAAATTATAGATGTTAGGGTTTTTTGTAATTAATTGAAGTCGGTTTAATATTATAAAAATATTATAACAATAAAGTAGAGATAAGAAAATATATAAAAAAAACCGGCTCGATAACCGGGCCGGTGGACATAACAAACAATATCAGGGTGCTATGATAAGCGAGATTATGAAAGTAAAAGTTATGAAAGGCCTGTGTGTGTAGCAGACAATATAAATATATGACCTATTGATGTTGATAACATCATAAACCTCTAATACCGCCTCTGATGAACGAAGAGTAAAATCGGAATTTTGCAAAAAAAAAGGTCTTATTTAAAAACGTCCGATTTCATACGACAGCTGTGACATATGAATTAGTTCGTCAATATCTTCATTAGTACGTTTTCACGATGACTTCGCTCAGTCGAGTCGTTTCAATCATGAGCTCATGTCATGCAATACGATATCTTTTATCAATACGGTCAAAACTGTGAATTCATAATCGATTTTTATAAACAAAAGGTTTCTCTTACCGTAGATTACTTATTGGAAATGTGATACGTAGTCAGAGATACGTGGTCAGAGATACGTGGTCAGAGATCTTAGTGTAGGCTTCTTTTTTGTTAGTTTTTTATTCAGTGAGTGAAAAATGAATAATAAAGAAAATATTTACGATTGGGAGAGAGAGAAATTGTTTTCTAATGGATGGTAAGTAGTGTTATGTGGTTTTGACAATGCAATTAGCCGACTTTAAAATAACGAGGTTATGAGTGTCGACATCTGTTTATTTTTGTGTCTTGTATCATATTATATAGTCTGTGCTTGTGCCCAATTGCTGTTGAAACAGGTGTATCGATGTAATTTTTTTCAATGCATTTTGTAAACGGTTTAAGAATTTTGCTAAAAGTTGTTTTGTAGAATTTTTCGAATTAAGGTAAGTAGGTACTTACCTTTACTAAGTATTATATTATTGTGTTGAAAACGTTGATTGAAAATAATAACATATATAATATTTTAGTAGGTAAATAATTTGATTATATATTTACGGTAATACCTACCTAAAAACACGTTATTAAAATATCTCGCTTATTTTATCTTAGTATTATCTTTGAAGAGTCATTTCGTCAAAAGTTTTAGTAATTTTTGGAAACTGTTTCATTAACAATCATATTGCATTAAAAATATGCCATGAGTACGTTAAAAAGCAACTAACGTTATAAAAAAAATTACATTTATAAATTTCAGTAGCTAGGGAGCTTTGCTCGTTTTTTTAACAGCGCCATCTATTGTCAAGTAGCATTAGTGTTGCTGTGTCGGTAACAATAATAGTATTACAACTCGCGAAAAGATGTCAGGAAGTCATATTATTCAGTTTATCATTGACTAAAAAAAACACGCAAAAACGACGTTTTCTAAAAATGAAACCTAACTAGATCGATTTATCGCCCCCGAAACCCCGCATACTAAATTTCATGAAAATCGTTGAAGCCGTTTCCGATATTCAGATTATATATCTATAAATATATATACAAGAATTGCTCGTTTAAAGGTATTTTTATTTATAAGCGTATTTCAGCCCGCTCAAAAGTTACCGAAATTTGAACCTTATTGGATATACCAACTTAGGTACACAAATTCTAAGTAGCTTATATGCGATCGTAAACGTATGTCATACCTGATCAACTAAATTAAAACAAAAAAATAATGAATAAATAAAATGCAAATACTGAATTGAAAAATAATAGTTATCTTTTTGTTTTCCTTATTTTTGTTCACAAAAATAGCCTTTAAATTATGGCTAAGTATTTACATAAAAAAAAAACAACGGTCATTGTATGTATAGTCAAAGTCAAAAAAGTCAAAATGGTTTATTCAAATAAGGATTTTACAATCACTTTTGAATCAATGAATGAAGTCAAAGTTATAAAATATATAATTTTTGAACCCTCCCACCTTCCCGCCGGTTCACAATGTTGTTGATTTCTACCGAGAAGAATGTTTTAAATAAAAAAAAATTAGTCGATTTAATGTTATGTTATTGATAACAATTTAATGTTATTTCCATTTTAATTTGGTTTACCTATGCATCCTGTAATTGAGCATCATCAGTCCCAAGGATTTTTATCATTTACATAGTCTGAAATATTAAAGTATGCCTTTTTACAAAGTACCTGCTTGATAAAAGATTTAAATTTACTTATTGATAGATTTTGAATTTTATTGGGAACTTTGTTGTAAAAGTGTATACATTGCCCCATAAAAGAGTTACTTAATTTGTGTAGACGTGTATCATGCACCAATAGCTTATTTTTACTTCTAGTATTTACTTTGTGAACGTCACTTTTCTTGCTGAAACTATTGATATTTTTATGTACATATAAAAGATTTTCATATATGTACTGCGACACTAAAGTTAAAATATTTACTTCCCTAAACCTATCCCTCAGAGATATCCTAGATCCTAATTTATAAATAGCACGAATTGCCCTTTTTTGTAACAAAAATATTGTATTTACATCAGCAGCGCTACCCCACAATAGGATACCATATGTCATTAAACTATGGAAATAGCTAAAATATACTATTTTTGCAGTGTCGACATCGGTCAATTGTCTTATTTTCTTGATCGCATACACAGCAGAGCTAAGTTTTTTGGCTAGGTTATGAATATGAGGACCCCATTGAAGTTTGGAGTCCAGCGTTATGCCAAGAAAGACTGTTGAATTAACAAGTTCTAATTGCTCGCCATTAATATTAATACATGTCTGTCTCTGACTAACATTTGGTAATGTAAATTTTACACATTTGGTTTTTTTTTCATTAAGTAACAAATTATTAGCGTTAAACCAATTTACAATTTTAGAAAGGGCATTATTTAATTCATTATAACATGTCTGTCGTCTCTTAACTTTAAAAAGCAAAGAGGTGTCATCAGCAAATAAGACAATGTCATGGTTTTTTACATTATATGGGAGATCATTAATGTAAATAAGAAATAGAAAAGGACCTAAAATTGAGCCCTGAGGGACTCCTATAGTGACTGCTGATCCCGGAGATCTTTCACCGTTGACATCTATTTTCTGTACTCTCCTACTCATATAGGATGTCAAGAGGTCGAGAGCTTTGCCTCTAATACCATAGTGATGTAGCTTCCTGATGAGATTTTCATGTTGAACACAGTCAAATGCCTTAGATAAATCACAAAACACTCCAAGGGCGTCATGCGAATCCTCCCAGGCGTTATATTTTTTAATAGTGCCACTCCTGCATCGGTTGTGGAACGGCCTTTCATAAAGCCAAACTGTTTACTACTAAGTAGCTCATTAATACAGAAATGGCTTAACATTTGACAAAGTATGATTTTTTCAAAAACTTTACTGAGTATAGGTAGTATTGAAATAGGCCGAAAATTATTAGGATCTGTTGAACTACCTGATTTAATAAGAGGTATAACTTTGCTAAGTTTCATCTCATCAGGAAACACACCACTATCAACACAACTATTAAATATAATGGCTAAGGGTTGTGCTATAACATGAATAATTGAATTTATAGTTTTTACAGAAAGTCCCCAAAGGTCTGTAGTGTTTTTAATTTCTAATGTTTTAAATATATTAATGATATCCGTAGGACTAATGTTTTTAAATACAAAGGGAACGTTACATTCAGGAACACTAGTTTTTAATAATTTTTCTGCTAAGATTGGACTTGAGTTTAGACGTTCAGTTGTTTTGAATGGGATATTCCTAAAAAACTGTTCAAAGGCAACTGCTACCTCAGAATTTGTTTTAAAACTAGCATCATCTACAATCAACTCAAAGTCCTGACAAGAATTCCTAGCTTTACCAGTTTCATTATTTATTATGTTCCATGTAGTTTTTATTTTATTTGTTGAATATTTTACTTTATGTCTGAGGTGAATTGCTTTTGCAACAAGACAGACCTTTTTAAAGGTTTTTGAGTATTTTTTGTCTATAATTTCAATAGTCACCTATCTGCAATCTACTGTATTAATAATTCAATAGTCTGTGTCTGTATCTATGCATATTACGTAGCACGACATTATTTGATAGCGAATCAGTTCCAATGTTATTAGAAAAGCTGCCTGCCAATTAGAAATTGGAATAAACTGGTCATCAGAGGTCAACACTGTGGCGTGTTGAAGGTATATTTGAGCCAATCAGAGGCAGCAGTTTACAACAACTGTCGCAAAGACCGGCCTATGATTGGTTCAAATTCTTATGTAGGTACTCAAGTTTCAGTGATGATGATAGTATGATGTTAGCTGTCGACCGCAAGAAATTAAACGTAAAATTGTTCAATAAATCACATCCAATATAATATTTCGCAATCACACAAAAATTGGCAAAGAAAAAGAGCTGACATCTCTCAAGTCAAAAATATACAAAACTATCCTCAAGTTTATATAATAAAACCTTAAAATTAAGGTGCCAGTATCGTCGATATAGCCCTCTCAGTAAGGTACATTACCCTTACTCATTTAAGCTGACGATTCTGGCTCAACCTTTTCAACCGGCAACCTAATTAGTTTTCGAACCGGTCTCCTCAATACACCCGCTTGTGTCTTCACATCTGCTACTCTTACGATTCCACTTTTTCCTGGAAATGTTGTCTCTATTATACCACGTGGCCAAATCCCCCGAAGTAAGTTTCCGTCAACAATTAGAACAAGGTCTCCAGTTTGTAGGTTAGGTGTAGAAGAATTACATCTTGGTCTTGTTGTGAGCGTCGGCAAGTATTCCTTTATCCACCTTGCCAAGTAATGATCTGCCAGACGAAGAGCTTTGCGTCAGTCAGGACGTCTATATAAGTCTTTATCATCCAAAGAATGACGTGGTAATCCACTTGAAGATCCCAACAGAAAATGATTAGGGGTAAGGGATTCACTATCATCTGCTGATACTGCAACGTGTGTAAGTGGTCTTGAATTCGCTAAGTGTTCAGCTTCTGTAAGCAGGGTTTGAAGTGTCTCCTCCTTTGGTGCTTTCTCTTTTAATGTGGCTTTCAGGGCTCGTTTTATGGTCTGAACTAGACGTTCCCATGCACCTCCCATGAAAGGAGAGGAGGGTGGGATAAATTAACACCCAGAAACACCTGCTTAGCAGCTTCTTGCTCCAAAAACTGCTGATAATTCGAGAGCTGGAATGGTTGACACACTATGTTCATGAGCAAAAATCGCACCACTTACTCTGTAACAATGGAGTTAGTTTAGATACTAGTATAAAAACTAATTCAGGTGATTGTATGTATTGGGTACGCTGCAGTAATTTTGCTGTGCTCACGCAGTTTCTCTCTTTACTTGCAAAGATGTTAATATCGTGTGGATCTCTTGCTAGTCTAGGGTATGTTCTAACTTCAGATAATTCATGAATTATAATTTGTCCTGGACGAGCAAAGCGCAATTCGAGAGTACGCATTATTTCGTCGGGATCCCCTGATTGTCTAGATTGTGATTGTGTCTTATTGGCAAGTTGAGCTATTGAATTAGCTAATTGAGATATTTCAGAACTTACCTGAGCGGCGGTAAAATTACCAATAATGCAAGATCTGTATTATACCGCATCCTGAAGCAAACACGTTGCGTGATCTGCAACATCTTCTTGCGCAGTGTTCATGGTCGGCATTACCTGCTTTCCACCCGGAATACCCCGGGGAGGACACGATGCGCATGAAGGGTGAACACGGGTTTTAAGTAGCTTCTCACTCCGATTCTTACACTCCAGGTCTTTTGAAAACTCACCGGTGTCGCGCACTTGACCATTATCTGGAAGGTGGTCTGTTGAAATAACGACCTCATGTGTAGAAATTGCTTCTGTTCTGGTTTCCTCTATCCAAATGGCTGTGCGTTCATTTCTAGTACACTCACTTACAGTGCTAATTGTGCTCCTTGTTTTTCTGGCTTCCTCAGTTTCGACTTCAATGGCTGCTACCTCAGGATCGAGAGCCGCCGGAGATGCTATTCTCTGAGCTTCTATTGTGCTCAGTTGTAATTCCACTGCATCTGCAGCCTTTATGCGCGCCGTCGTTGATTTGGAAGAACTGTTGGATTTACTTTCGCAACCTTGCGTTTTCGCTTTTTTGTCTCTTGTGATAATTTTCGAAAAAAAAATCGGACTGCATAGAAATAAATTGGTTCGATTCTTTAAAAAAGGGTTGAAGGACCACGATGTCGACCGCAAGAAATTAAACGCAAAATTGTTCAATAAATCACATCCAATATAATATTTCGCAATTACACAACAACTGGCAAAGAAAAAGAGCTGACATCTCTCAAGTCAAAAATATACAAAACTATCCTCAAGTTTATATAATAAAACCTTAAAATTAAGGTGCCAGTATCGTCGACATTAGCTAAATACGACGTGTTGAGAACCGCGGGCAAGAGCTAATGTTTTTGAAAATTGATCTTAGAAATACTTCACATGATAGTAAATAGTTAATTTTGATGGAATTTAGCGAAACAATAAGTTAGGTAACACTTTGGTTTTTATTAAAAAAATCCTATTCAATTTTGAGTAAGTACTAATTTTTATTGTTGTTCAAGACCGGGTCCACTTTACTTAGGTATATAGTCCTATGCCCAGTCTTACATTGGCATTTATTACTCTAAAGCTTACGATTTACATATGTAGTGTGTAGTTTAGTTATTACTTCTATCAAATATGTGATATGACTAATAAAAAATTAAAAAACATTTTTTATAATATTTTGCTATAGTTAAGCACCTAATGGCGTCTGCAGACATAATATGCATAATACTAAGAGTATAATACAATAAATTACTTAAAACTATAATAAAAAAAACTAATATAATAAATTTATAATTTAAAATAAATGTGATTTTTACGTTATAAGTGCTACTAGTTATGGGGTATATATTTAAATCATATTTTGTCCAGTCCAGAAGTACACACGTCTCAAACCATTTTTTACGCAAACCACACAGTCGTCAGTGAAATAAAACTACATATGATGGGTGTATTCCAGTCGCTGGGGATTTTGGAGATGTTTTACATACATTTCATATATATTCCTGAAAATCTGTTTCTATTTTTTTTTTAATTTTAAATCTATACAATTACAAAATTGTAGAAAAGTATTTATCGCGACTATTGAATCGTTAATTCAAAATCCATAACTGTCTTTTCGTTTATAGACATGTTAATTACAGTTTTTGCTCTTTACTGTTACAATCTCTCAGAGATGCGATAAGAAACTAGCTCTCTAACTCAATATTTCGTGTTCAAAAAAAACATCCTCCGAGATAATTATGACTTACATTTCTGCTTCAGTATATAGTTTGATAGGTAAAAAAGTTAAGAGGATACACTTCGCGGCGCCTCGCAGCGGGCTTCATACAAACAAATTATTCATTTGTTTTTGACATTTACTGATCAATCACTGTGAAATTTCTTAGTCGTAATAATCCCAAGCCGAATACCTAGGTCTGTAGTTTTTCCAAAATCTTGTAAAACGTTCTATTAAGTAGAATTTTTTTTTTAAACCATTTGTATGAAAAACTAGAATCCTGTATAACTTTTGATCTATAAAATTTTATAGAAAACTGGCACGCTGCAGACCTAGATATTTATTATTAGAACATGTCTTCAAAATTTCGTGGTGTTTGATCAGCAAGTGTCAAAAATAAGTGGAAAATTCGTTTGTATGAAGCCCGCTGCGAGGCGCCGCGAAGTGTATCCTCTTAAGTAAACGAGCAATATAGATTGTGCTATACATGCATGACGATTGATTTTTTCATAAAAACCACATGTTTAGTGTGAGTGGTTTTTCCCGTGCGTCCTTTATTTGCTATGCAAAAAAGGTTTATACTTGACTATGAATCGTGCTACTCTATGTCATACGTTCAAGTTTTTGCTGTTTTAATTAGGGTTCCGTAGCCAAATGGCAAAAACCGTTTAAGACTGATTATTTTTCGTTCTCCAAAATTGAATAGCAGGAGCGTACGCCTGCAGCAAATAAAAAAGCATAAGAACTTTAATCGTAAGGATGGATACAAACTGTCGCCTGCATGGAATCCAGTCATAGGAAAATACTGCTCTCGAGTTTCACCAACGAATGCACCCGAGGACACTGTTAGTGTTGTGTGTAGTGATTATGACAAGTATAAAGGCGAAGTGAGGGTAGTTGAACAGGACACCTCTACCTCGAAGCCGAAGACGCTACGCACCGCCAGTCTACCCGTAACCAAGGCTGGTGTAACCCAACCGAAATGTCAGGAAAAAGGTATTTTGCCAAATAACGACGCGATTAATCCCGTTTTACTTTTAAATTGGTTGGCATATAGATTGTATTGCCATGAATAATATAAGTTACGCAAACGATATGGACTTATACTTGCACCATCAGTTGCGGCTTTGAGAGAGCTGCTGCACTTTTGTGTAAGATTTACGCCGCGAGGCATGGGCTTGCATACAATGTAAGGAATAGTGAGTACATGGTGTTCGCAAAGAGGAACTCAGGTCCAAATTTTTTTCCACCCATTACGTTAAATGGCGTAACACTCAATAGAGCAAATAATTTTAAATACCTTGGGCATTAAGTTTGTGAAGACGTGAATGATAACATGGAGATTGAACGGGAACGCAGTGCGTTCTTAGTAATTGATTTGTAACATTTTTTTCATTTGTTTTGTTCAAAGAGGAAATAATAAGGAATATCTTTTGGCGGGGCTAGTAAAGTAGTCACTCCGCGTTAAATAGCGAGTGTTGTTCAGACTTCTATGAAAAATAGTATAATGCCTGTGCTCTGTATACATACACTGAATGTTTATAATGTGATAATGTAAGTATAATTATTACAGTCAAATAGGTACCTACTTTGCGTCATTTGCGAATTAAAACAACGAAAGTAGCAATGGCTATCTACTGATGTCTACCTACACTATGCATGGCACGATATGCTCTTGGCCGGTTTGTTTAATATTACGCCATTAAATTCATATAGATTTGTAATTCATTGTTACAATAAGTTTACCGGATAACTTCGATACAAACTCGCTTATCCTTGTTGTTTTAAAGGATTTTAAAAACTTTGAAAACCTGTGTTCGTTTTTTTGCCCAGCGAGTCGTGCCACGGACCGGGACAACGCAACAGGATAGCACCTAGCCACATACATAGCTAGTTGTACGTAGTTTATTATTTTAGGTATTAAGCTTGAAACCTTCTTCAATGCAGTAAACCGGTTTCTTATAGATAGTGAGCCGGTAACTTTAAAAGCCCCGTCTCGTCATCGGGAATTTTTATGTGTAAAGACGACGAAACTAGACATACTAGACTAGGTTTGAGAAGCCGAAAATATGTTTAATTTCCATTTTATTTAACTTTTGCGTATTTCAAAAGCGTTTTTAAAAAATCCTTCTTATTGATGACATAAAGAAACCATTTACAGCCAAAAGATACAGTTTTTGGGCTAACTTTTGC
Organism: Apoda limacodes; assembly: GCA_946406115.1. NCBI lineage: Eukaryota > Metazoa > Arthropoda > Insecta > Lepidoptera > Limacodidae > Apoda > Apoda limacodes. The sequence continues at coordinate 21,835,729 of OX291559.1, forward strand.
CAGTGATAACATTTCATTTCTTAACTCCAACTTTAACTCTGAGGAGATATTTAGCAAAATACTCATTTACAATATTTAAGCTTAAATGAGACTTGCTATAAGCGGAGTTATGACTTTTATGAAAAATGTTAAATATAGAATAGGTAAAAAGACCTCTATCGATAATTTTAGGTTTCACTTGTATCTTTACTAAGGCGACTTTCTAAGCGCTCAGGAGAAATAAAGTTATTGGATTCCGGTTAAACTTTGGCTAGTAAATTATGTTATGTTTTGTAATATTTTGTATGTAATTAGGTTATATTTTATGTTACTTTTATGTGACTTATAAACTTTATTTCTACAAAAATTATATTTTATCTATATACCTTTAGAATTAAGGTGTGTTTCTCTTACCCAAAGTGATTTCCGGGCTATTACGTATACCTAGTGAAGGTTCTCATCGATATATTTCAATGCTTGTATATTTTAAGCACAATAACAATTGCTAATCCAAAATAGAGTTTAAAAACCATTGAGATAATCTTAATAAATTGTTGAAAAAAACAAGTTTATATTATTAATAATAATGTCTGCAACAATTTCTTACTACAGTATTATAAAGATATATTTGCTTATCATATATTTAAAGGCACTGTGTTAAATTTTGCTCGTTCAAAAATACAAAAATGTTGAGCGATGCAAAAAGTTTACGAAGCCGGGTCATCTGCTCGTGTTGTGCCGAAACATTACACAAAAACATGTACACACACACACGCTACACATTAGCTTATCCTAAGCTCGATTGTATAGCTCCAATAGGACTGAATTCGGTTTCAAATGCAGTGCGCTTATGTTCTTTATAGATATTATTTATAATATATAATCGATAGTATTCAGTCGGTACTTACGCGCGCTGCAATGGTACCATTAAATGAACTTGGAAACGATAACCATTAAAGTTATACAATCGCCTTGCATGTTCTTTATACATCGTGTTGTTTATATCAATACCTACTATATTCGGTTGAGTGGTTGAGTGACAGATATCTTTCAATACTTGAATGTCGCGTGCGGTCATGTAACCTCATATAGATATGTACACTATCTATTGCTTTATTATATAATTATTAATTGCTCGTTATATAATTTACAAATTATGCATTCGGTGGTATCTGAGGTTAGATAAATAAATTAAGTTGCCGTGAATACCCGAAATTCGCAATGCTGCCTTCTGTCTGGTTTCAAGTAATTTAGTCACGCAGCCGCGGGGCTAAAATGGCTGGGGAAAAGAGGGTCTCCCGCACATTGTGATATGGATGTGTGTACCTTGTATCCAGCCACTCGTAACTGTGGTTGGATTAATGCCGTGAAGATAGATTTTCATACGTAACATACTGTACACATGTATATAATGGCAAGTTTAAATCAAAAATTAAATGAGTGCAGGGAACCCATGAGTTACACCCATCTAAGTAATAAATAATGGATTGTTCTCAGGTATTTTTCGGAATGATGCCAACGGCAACTTTTTTCCATTGCACCATCGGCAGGGTATCGCTGCCATATTCCAAATTTTTCCTTTTTGCCACTCATCGCAATTTCCAGTGCCCGGTTTTGCGTTGAATTCCCCCATGGCGACAGTAAAGCTTGCCTTCCATGTATGGCTTTGTTAATATCCTCATACATAAACTCAACCTTATCATCTGGCTCTACCGAAGTCTGTTCATAAACCTATATAACCTTCAGAGAATATCTCTCGGTGATTCTTAGTGCAAGGTATGCTTCCCTTTTTCGACACAATCTCGATGGTCGTAAATTTGGGAATTGTGAACAATAAACCTTTGCAACCACCTTGAGACAGTTTTTCGCCCTCCTGGAAGTAGAATATCTTGCCGGATTCGAGCAACATCGAGTCCTCCCCCTGTCTTTGGACTTAAGATAGCCCTATTATATCTTAGCGCAGCTTGTCTACTATCTACTTCCAGCTTCAGCTCAATAATATTATCGTTATTCAAAGTACGTGCGTTATATGTTGCCAGGGCCAGTTGTCGTTTTTCGTAGTAGCCGGATTACTGCCGAGGATTTTCGCACCCTTTGCCTCACCATTACCCTGTCCGCTATCATCGACTGGTCTTGCAGGACTGTGGTTTTTTTGTGTGCTTCATGAGAGGGTTGTGTCAATAATCGCCACGCATGGCATGCGGTCGATGTAAAATATTTCCTCAGTAAAGTCACAGTATTAATAGTAGGTAGTAATATTGATACTGTAGTGTGGTGCTGCTGCCCACCATCTGGTATCTCCCTTAGTCGCCACGACGACACCAACGGGAGGATTTGGGGTAATGTGATTCTACATTGCCGCCACAACACGGCCAACGGTAAGATCTGGTCTGGTCTTTCATTTTACCACTAATTTTCCGAGATGTATGGGATATCGAGTATAAAGCCACCAAAGTCGAGATCATTGGCGTCTCAATCAACCCAGAAATTATTTTTAGAAAGGTTTATTTAGGATTTTTTGTTTCGAGAGGGCTTGCGGTTCAGACCATAATTTAAGAAAAAAAATATGCAAAAAAAAATTTTATTAACATGATGCAGCTGTTGGTAACCCTTTTTCGGCGGTATATATTATATTTCAGTATTATCTACTTACTCAATATGCAGACTAAATCTCTTATCTTTACTTGTATATTAGGTACAAAGATAAACGATAAAACTAAGACATTATCTGTAGACAATGTCTTAAAGTATTGGCTACACAGGAACATGCGAAACTATGCACTACTTTACGCTTTTGGCTTACATAAGTGTATCATGAATCATAATCTAGAAAATTGAAATTAAAGCAATGAAGGGTCATATCTGCTTGCTTGCTGCTAAGTTCAATATGGCGCCCTCTAACGGGCATGAAGTCCTGTATTTTTTTAATAATGTACCGTGTGGAGTATCAAATGATAGGGCTTAATTAGCACATTTCAAAAATATATAATATATTGCTTGCTGCTTCCGATATATATAAGTTATTATTATACAGCTAAAAAAAACTTTTTTCCTCTACGTTAAATTTAAGTATTTAGACCTAGGTGTTTTATACAAAATGATAGTGGAAGAACCAATATCGTTAACCAACTTGACTAATAAGGCTCGTATTTTGTTATTATATATATTTTTAAAAAACAAAGTTATGATTCCTCCTGCAAAAATTTTATCGCTTCGCTGTTTGTGATGTAGAAGCTTCAAGACTTTATAATGCAAGCGAACAAAATACAAACCGCAAACGCAAACCTCAAACGCAAACCGCAAACGCAAACCTCCTCTCGATCAATATTGAGCGCAAATAAGCCTTCTTCTTGTTCCTACTCAAAGTGACTGCAATCCAGTTTATCCATAAAAAATAATTTATTTTTCAATTTGATTTAGTGCCGTTACTTTACTAGTACAGGTAGTAAATCTTTCCGACTTCCGCGATTAACAGGTACATTAGTATAGGTAGGTAGCCTAACATTATTCATTATTAACAAAGTAAACAGATTGTTAATGCCTTAACAATGTAAACTTCGATGTCCTGGTTTTAAGGTGAAAACTGTGTAAGTTCGTTCATAATGATTTTAAAAGCTAACAAGAGCCTTTGTTAACTGTAATACTTACTAAAAACCTTTTTGTATTTAAAGTACGCCAGTTATTAAATTCCTTTTTTTATAACATTTTGATGATTTAAAATTGTAATACGTTCAGTTTTTTTATTATATTATGTCTTGGTAAGTGATTTTTTTAAATCTATTAATTTACCCAACTTAAAATATTGAAATTCATTATTTTTTACAGTTTTCATTTTAAACGCTTCTAAAAATATGATTGTTTAAATATAGATGATTAAAATAAAATACATTTATCTACTTTAATGTTAGGTAGATATATCCATGTATAGGTATGTATAAGCAGTAGTCTTATCGCATTTTGTAAATCATTTTTTTATACCATTTAGTAAGTAACTACTAAATAAAATAAAACTAGAAAAAAGCAATAAAATAGTAAACGAATTCCAAAGCCAAAGATTTTTACTCAGTACCGAGTGAAAACCAAACACACCAACGTGAATGATGAAAAAATGGTATAGGAAGGAGCAGCCTATTTGAGGATCCCTATTTTATTCAATTATTTACTCTGCAATAGACACAGTTAATTTTACTACTGTTTCGTACAGAGAAATGAGCTCGGTAACTGAGTAATTTAGTGTTTTGGAACTAAGCTAAAATGAAAAAAGCCAGTGATGAAAAATCTTTAGATTGGGAGCGGGAGAAGCTTAACCCTAAAGTTCTCAAAACATGGTAAGTGCAATTTACTTTTGCCATTTAAATTCTATTTCTATTATTGCGACTACTTCATTCTGTTACTGTTATTGTTGACTTTCTGTATATTGGACTAGGTCCTAAGTGTTTGCCGATCAAATCCCTTATCGTGTGCCAGCCGATGCCAATTTTGTCAGGTAGTTCCTTCCTATACGTCTTTAAGCCTCGCGCTGTTCAATCCAAATATTGCCAGATGTTTTCGTTTTAAGTGTCCCGTATAGATTAATATTGTTTATAAAGATCAAGTGGCATAATAGTTAAATAAATACTACGAACCAGATTATGTTTTCAGAGTTGAAATTGATCATACTCTGCCATAACTCGTTCACGAAAAGCTCGATTTTGTTCACCCAACAAATTGGCCTGCGTTAAGATTGCCAGATGTTTTATTTATTTTAACGCTTTTTAGTGTCCCGGTAGATGTGTAGCTGCAACACCAAACTGTATTCATAAATTTTGTTATTATTATTATTTTGATTGCTTCCCACTAAAGCGAATTTAAAGTCTTCATTGCCGGCAAAAAGAAAGTTGTACACGATTTTACTGTTCAAATGAATCCCCCGGAGAATCGTCATTGGTAAGGAGATCTATGTGGAAAAAAAATCCAAATGATTCCCCCGGGGGATTTTTAGCTGGGGATCCTAGTGGACGGAGATTTTTTTTCTGGGTGTATAAAGTTTACTTAAAAATATGTATTAAATTTTTTATTACATAGTCTATAGAGTAGTGATTAAAGTTAACTACACCCATTTATGAGTTAATGAGTGAGAGACCTGCTTTTTTTTTTTTATACCGCTAAAGTGGCAAACAAGCCTACGGTCCGCCTGATGGTAAGCGGTCACCGTAGCCTATGGACGCCAGGGGCATCACTCGCGCGTTGCCGACCCTTCAGAAATCTAATAACTTCTTTTTTTGAAGAACCCCATACTGTAGTCCTTAGAGAAAACCTTGGCAGGGAGCTCATTCCACAACCCAAGCGTTCGCGGGAGGAAGTTTCTCTGAAACCGCACTGTACGCGACCATTTCGGTTCCAAAGTGTGAGAATGAATTCCCTGTCGATGGCGAGCGGTGCGATGGTAGAAAGTTAGCCGTGGGCATCATTTCGAACAATTCCTCGGAACACAATCCATTGTACAAGCGGTAGAACACACACAGGGAGGCAAAGTCTCTCTTCAGACTTAAGGGCTTGATACCGCAAGTGAGTTTGGGATCGTCGACAATTCTCACAGCCCGTCTTTGAACCGAGTCAAAAGGGCCAAGCTGGTATCCGGGTGCACCCGCCCAGAGATGGCAGCAGTACTCCATATGGGGCCGGACTGCGACTTGTAAAGTAGCAAAGTTTGCCCCGACGTGAAGTACTGCTTCGCTCTGTTGAGTACACCAAGTTTTTTGGACGCCAGCTTTACCTTGTCTAGCAATGATCTCGGAACTGAACATCGCTGGAGATGTCAACGCCAAGGATCCCAATGCTCTTGGAGATGGAGAGGGGAGTGTTCTGGAATTGTGGGACTACAGTGAATGGGGTTTTCTTAGCGGTGAACGCGCAGACTTGTGTGACTTGTGTCTTTGAAGGGTTAAATCGGACCAAGTTTTCCCGCCCCCAGTCAGAGACCTTGGACAGACCGATCTCGATTTGAGACACAATTTCTTCACGCTTTTCCTCCACAACGGAACGTGGGATGCTTGCACGGCCCGTGTAATAAGCGTCTCCAGTACTGTCATCTGCATAGCAATGTATGTTGTTTCTACTGCACATCAATGAACATATCATTGATGTGCAGTAGAAACAGCGTAGGAGACAGCACAGAGCCTTGCGGGCCCCCAGCATTAATGTCCATGCTATCAGAGCAACTACCGTCAACTACGGCTCGTATGCGTCTGCCGGACAAAAAGCTAGCCACCCATTTGCACAAACCCTCGGGCACTCCGTAAGATGGCAACTTCGATAGAAGACCCCGGTGACAGACCCGATCGAACGCTATAGGCTATGTCTAGGCTACATGCCAATGCCTCCCCCTGACTCTCAATGGCTAGTGCTCATCGGTGTGTGAGATACACTAGAAGGTCACCAGTTGAGCGACCGTGGCGAAAGCCATATTGACGGTCACTGATCAGGTCGTGTTTTTCTAGGTATCTCAAAAGCTTTGTGTTGATCACACGCTCCATCACCTTGGAGAGGAGAGAGGTTATAGCGATAGGCCTGTAATTCGATGGATCTGATCTATCGCCCTTTTTGGGCACCAGGTGCACATTCGCAGTCTTCCATGAAGACGGAAATTGCCTAGTGTGGTAGGAAAGCGTGAAGAGGCGCGTGAGTACAGGACATAACTCAGGAGCACATTGCTTAAGCACCACTGCTGGTATGCCGTCTGGCCCACTCGACTTATGAACGTCTAGGGAAAGCAACGCCCGCCGGACCTCGCGCTGTGTTATAGAGATTTCCGGCATCGTCTTACCCCACCACGGTAGAGTAGGTGGTACAGCGCCTTTGTCGTTCACATTCGAGTTAGAGGCAAAGAGACTGCCCAATAGATCGGCTTTCTCTTTTGCACTGAGGGCCAAGTCACCATCGGTCTTTCGCAGTGGTGGTAACGACGACTGGCAGAAGTTCTCCTCGGCAGCTTTAGCAAGCGACCAGAAAGCACGACTCCCAGGATGATAGCTCGCAAGTCGCCCACCTATTTTGCCGATGAATTGGAATTTTGCTCTGGCAGTTGCTTTCTTACTGAACCTCGAGGCAGCATTTAATTTGCGTTTTAACTCAGAAATAATCGGATCCTTATTATTACGAGCCGTGGTCCAAGCCTCATACGCAGTTTGCTTAAGAATTTTAGCTTCTCTGCAAGACCTATTACACCACGGTCGTTTTTTGACGCCGGCAGCTACTCGCAGGATAGGAATAAAACATTCCATACCAGCGAGGATTGTCTCAGTGACTGCGGCTGCGCAGACGTCAGGATCTTCTGAGCTATAGCAGATCTGCCTCCACGGGTACGATGCATAAAATTCTCGCAATCCATCCCAGTCTGCCGACTTATAATGCCACACACGACGCCAATTAGTTGGCCCAGAAGGATCGGGTTGTGTGCATGACATTTGAGTCCGGACGAGACAGTGGTCCGAGGAGCCAAGAGGCGCATCCACTGAGACGGAGTATCCATCCGGACGTGTAGTCAGCAGAAGGTCCAGTAAGGAGCTCCTATGGTCCTCTATATCTGGTATTCTCGTTGGAGAAAGTACCAGCTGAGAGAATCCATATGTCAGAGCAAATTCATGAGCAGATATCCCTGCATAGTTATTGGTTCGAGAACTGAGCCACTCACGATGGTGGGCGTTAAAGTCTCCCAAAATAACTTATTCTGCTGTGGGATATTGCTCTAGAACTTTGTCAGTCGTCAAACTCAGGTGCGTGAAGAGTCGAGTTACGTCCGTGTCACCGCTATGAGACCTTTATAGGCACGCATAGATACGAGTGTGGCCGCTATAATCTACGTGCACCCACAATATCGACAGGTCCCTGTCTTCAAGGCTATGAAGTCGGCGACAGCAGATATCCTCCCGGACAAACATACATACACCGGCACGACTCAAAAAATTGTGCTCGAGTTTGTAGCCGGGATAACGAAGGTATGATGTGCCGGCCGGGCAGGATATCTGCGTCTCCGTTAGAAAAAGAATGGTTGGCTTCGCAGTCTCGAGATGGTGATGGACTGCGTTAAGATTTGCGTGAATACCCCTTATGTTGCAAAAATCCACATTATATGTGGATGGAGTAGCCGCTGTTAAAACTCTTTTCTTTTTTCTGTTCCTGGCCATTTTGTTTGAAGTTACTTAGACTAAGGATGAGGATTCACTGCACAGACAGCTTAGAAGACAAAAAGTTGCGGTACTTAGACTGCCGAAGCTCAACACAGATGATACGGTTGCTGGCACGGCGGGCGGAAGGGCCCCTGATCCCCCTCTGTTGTAGTAGCCGGGTCCACTCCGGTCTCCTTCTCCGGCACGACTACTACTTCAGAGACTTTACACAGCAATGACAGCAAATAGCACCGTCGGTCCTTCGCTGTTCGCGCAGCGAATCCTCAAAGAGAGCTCTGGCAACCTTACTCACCGCCAGGAACACAACACTACTCAATGTTAGTGTTATTGTGGCCGCGGTTTTCTGTAAGGTTGAGGTACTTCCCCAGTTCGGGCCGCTCATTCGAGCAAGTACTCGCTATGCCCCGCTTTATTTGTTCGGGCAGTTTATTCGAGCGAGTACTTGCAGTGCCCTACCTCTCTTTGACACTAATTAATTTTGTATGAAGAATCCTACCGGTTCTTAGCCCTGACTCGTTATTTTTCTTTGGAGTGGTGTTCAAACACGGCGGCCACGGCCAGGCAGTTAGAAAAAATTTTCTATGAGACAATTTTCGAATAAAACCAAAACTCGTCAAATTATGAGAAATACACATATGAGACTGGATTTGATGTGTTAAATTTTAATTTAATATGTCATAAATCATAACAACCAAATTCTAAGGTCGACCCGAATGATATTGATGTAATCGTAATGTCAGTAGTGTGATGGATTATTTCAATGTCACCTGTTCCGTCTGTTCGACGATAACCGACACTCGAAGATTAACTGAAGATCAGTTTGATCTGGTTTTTTGCACAAAGTCATGTGAATATTATATTTATTTATTGTACACCAAACAATAAATATTTAACATATAATTATACAAAAAAGAATTGGAAAAGAAGCGACTTTATTGCGAAAGAGCAATCTCTACCTTTAGATAAAGGAAATAGTTACACCACCTAAAAGTAAAAAGAAGGATATATTGATAAATGATATAAAGTATAATATTTAAGTATGTTTTATATACAAAGTTATAATACTTACATAAAAATATACAGTCATTTTACAAAATAACGTGTACCACGTTACGTATAACAATAAATACATAAAAAAGGAAAGGGTAAAAAACCCCACTAACCTTGTAAAACAAAGACCAAAAACATCGTAAAACAATTGCAACCGTGTTGAACATGTTTTGAAGGCTTTCAGAAATTGTTTTCTTAAACCACAAAGATATTAATTTGAGATATTGGTTGAGATGTGCCATGTAAAAGTCTATGAGGTAGCTTCACCGAGCTCCTATTTAATTTTGAAACAAGACTTCTAAGACCCTAAATAAATAAATAATTCTAATTTTTTATTTAACATTTACGATTATCTAATTACTATTACTATAAACTTTTCCCCGTATGATTAGAAGTAATAATGTTAGTCCACGTGTAACTGGGTTACAGTTATTCCTGCGGGAACTTTATAATTTTCTTCTCTAAAATGTCCTTCTTCGTCTCTTCAACAATCTCTGTGCCAATGCTTCGTTGGCACAGTGAAAAACAAATAAATATACAAATTTATGTTAATAAGGATAAATGACCATACCTAGTACCTACCTAGAGACAGACAAAATTTAATGTCTGAAAAAGGCGCCACGCCTTCGTATCAGGTTGTTTTAAAAACGGCCAAGTGCGAATCGGACTCCCGTACGAAGGGTTCCGTATCATTATCTATAAAAACGGCAAAAAAAATCACGTTTGCTGTATGGGAGCACACGTTAAATATTTGATTTATTTCAATTTAATAATTTATTTTTAAAGTGAATATATAACTAAAATTTTTTTAACATTACATTTCCGATTGGTCACACAGGTTTGAGGTGACTGTGAACCCGTCCAAATGCCAAGCTATTATCGTAGGTATCTCAAGGTAGGATTGACTTTACTACTCTGTCACAGATATACTATGAAAACACTCTAGCACCCTTTACCTCTAGCGTAAAAGATCTGGGTCTATATATAGACAATACTTTTAGTTGAAATGATCAAATCGCAGAAGTTAGTCGAAAACATTTTCCACCATCAAAATTCAAATTCAATTTATTCAGTTTAGGCTACAATAATTGAGCACTTATGAATGTCACTACGCCATCGGTTCGTAAGTCTACAGGGCGGGAGACCTTGTACTGAGAAGAACCGGCAAGAAACTCAGCAAGGGCATTTCTTTTCTCCCTTTCTCTTACAGCGTCCAATTAAAATATTGGAAAATGCCCTCCCTATCATAAAAGGACACTTTCCATTACAAACATAAAAAAACATGAAATATAAAGCACAAGCACAACATAAAAAAGTATCTAATATAAACAAAAGACAGTTTATGTATTCATCACTAAGAAATAATCAATGTCTTACAGTATTAATAAACAAAACAAAAAAGTAAGACTAAATACTAAGAATACAAAGAAGTTTGCAAGAGCAGACCAGCCTCCACAGGCGGCACCCGTTCACGAGTATGACATATGAATCAGCCATCGCTTCGCTCAACCATGTTTTAGGGAACGTAACGACCCAACACACACGCCACCACCGCAGAGACACTTTGAGAGAGCATGACACACTCAAGCAACTCCAATAAAACTTCGATTGTACTAGTTACAATGTGTGTGGTAAAGGAACAAAATATAAGAGGAGAAATTGGAAGGTTCGTAATGCTTTACTACCGAGAAGCAACGGCAATAAACTCACTAGTTAATCTTTTATACATCATATAAAAATACAATATAGCCTAACACTAGGTAATAACATAATATACAATGTTTTAATTTAAAAAAAAAAATTATTACAAATGCCCCAATACAAATCAATTAAGTTCTAATTTTTCCAAGCATTTTTATCATTTAAGTATTCATCAACTTTGTAATAGCTTTTTTTCATTAAACTATCTTTGACATATATTTTAAATTTATTTGAGGGTAAATTAACCACATGTTCTGGAATTTTATTGTAGAAAAATATACTTTGTATTGCGAAAGAGCTATGTACCTTCTGAAGACGACATTTTGGAACTACCAATTTATCCTTATTCCTTGTATTAACACTGTGGAGGTCACTATTTTTAGCAAATAAGTGACAATTTTGGCGTACATACATTATACAAGCAAAGATATATTGGCAAGGAACAGTTAAAATATCAATTTCCCTAAATAGTTCCCTAAGAGAAATTCGAGGTCCTAATTTATAAATTGACCGTACTGCTCTCTTTTGCAAAATAAAGACTGTATCAATATCAGCTGCCTTACCCCAAAGCAAAATGCCATAAGACATGACGGAATGGAAATAGCTAAAGTAGACCAAGCGAGCAGTGTCAACATCTGTAAGCTGCCTAACTTTCCTAACTGCATAGGCAGCTGAACTGAGTTTTCCTGCAAGAACTGAAATGTGAGGGTTCCACTGCAGCCTATTGTCTAATGTAATACCTAGAAACACTGTTGAGTCTAATAGTTCTATTTCTTCTCCGTTTAGGGATAATTTTGTACTTATGTTTCTGACATTTGGCATCATAAATTTTAAACACTTAGTCTTTTTCGCATTAAGAAGTAAATTATTTGCCGTAAACCACTGAAGAACCTGAGAAAGCGCACTACTTACGTCGTCAAAATTAGTTTTATTTCTGTCAACTTTAAATAAAAGAGATGTGTCATCAGCAAATAGTACAATCTTGCATAGCTTCTCCACAAAGAAAGGCAAGTCATTTATGTAAATTAAAAATAGAAAAGGACCTAAAATAGAACCTTGAGGAACTCCTAATTTTACTTCAGAGCCATTGGATTTTACTTCATTGATTTGAACCTTCTGCATTCTACTACTCAAATATGAGCGGATAAGCTCAAGAGCCAAATCTGCAATACCATAATGACTCAGTTCAGCATCAAAAACCAAAATCTTGCTAGTACAAACTCTAATCATTCCCATCATTGATTATGCTGATGTTTGTTATTTGGATCTGACTCAAAATCATCACAATAAACTTGATCGTCTCCTCAATTCTTGTATTAGATTTATTTTCATCTTAAGAAAATTTGAACACATTTCCCAATACCGCACTCAGCTTGGCTGGCTAATTATCCGTGAGCGCAGATATGTTAGAATTCTATGTTTTATTTATACGATTTTCAATAATTCTCATTCTCCTCCATATTTGAAGAAAATGTTTCAATATCTTCACTGTTCTCACGACAGAGAGCTTCGTTCTTCCGCTAACATGCTGCTACGTTTACCTTCACATTGTACTGGTTGTATTTCCAATTCTTTTACCATTCAGGCAGCACTGCTCTGCAACGCGCTTCCTAAAAATATAGAGAAAACGCCTTCCCGAAATAAGTTTAAGAATTCGCTGTACAAATACTATTTAGGCTCGCCTTAATAAATACTTTTCAATTAATCATATGCAGTACCTATAATTATCTATGTACCTACTTAAATACGTATTTATATATATTTATGTATGAGTATTTAAATATATATTTACATATATGTATATATATTTTTTTTATTTATATATTCAAACCCAATGTTCATGTTAATAGATATTAACCGTTTCTATTTAAACAACTACCTTGAGCTTTCTGCATGACCCTAAGGTCGACTGGTTGATAATGCTGTAGGCATTAAGTCCACCTATTGTATTTCATTGCAATAAAGTGTTTCAATAAATAAAAATAAATAAATAACTAAATATTCTGTAAATATTTCAAGCGTCTACCTGTTGCCGTTATCAATATCGAGCAAAAAATCACGTTTGTTGTATGGGAGCCTCCTTAAATAGTTTTAAGTATTTGTTGTTATAGCGGCAACAGAAATACATCATATGTGAAAATTTCAACTGTCTAACTAACTATCACGGTTCATGAATACAGCCTATGGTGACAGACGGACGGACAGCGGAGTCTTAGTAAGAGGGTTACCCTTTGGGTACGGAACCCTAAAATATGTCGTTTTCACCTTAAGTGTTTTCTGCATTGCGCGGCTTGCACACATGACAATATTATTATCATCATAAAAGTTAACAGATCTTATAATACCTACTACAGATAAAATGCAGTTTGATTATATTTTTAAATTTAGCATCTACGAAAACGTGAGAACAAAAAGATACAAGAATTGAGTAGTTACCTACAAGTAGCGTAACAAATATTACAGTTTTAGTTGTTTTTTTAAGGTTTTGTAGCCAATAAGCAAAAAGTCAACTTTAAAAACTTCATATATGCTTACCAACAAGTGGTGTCCATCCGCATGTTACAATTCTTTTGTCTCTCACACTAGTTAGGGCATGCGGTCCCGGAACCTTGTTCAATCTCGGTATAATTTTTGGTATTGAAACTCAATATCGGTATTAATAAATTTTCAGCTAAATAAATCAAAATACAGTGGTCCCAAAAAAAACACCCACTTAGTAAACCTACTTTAGACAATGCAATCAACTACCCTCCTATCGGTAAATTTAGGTAATAAAACACAATATCAACAATTGTCTATTACAGTCTCTGATTGTTAATGTTTTAATAAAGAAAGTTGGTTGCATTAATCGCTTAGCTAATCACCAAAACAAAAACTACCTACATGAAAACGAAAATAAACGATTGAACCGCAGGTTGTCAAATTTATATAAAAAAACCAGCCAAGTGCGAGTCGGACTCGCGCACGAAGGGTTCCGTACCATTATGTATAAAAACGGCAAAATAATCACGGTTGTTGTATGGGAGCCCCCCTTAAATATTTGTTTTATTTTAATTTAAATATTTATTTTTCAAACGAATATACATATAACTAAATATTCTGTGAATATTTCAAGCGTCTACCTGTTGCCGTTATCGATATCGAGCAAAAACGAGCAAAAAAATCACGTTTGTTGTATGGGAGCCCCCTTAAATATTTATTTTTTTATTCTGTTTTTTAGTATTTGTTGTTATAGAGGCAACAGAAATACATCATCTGTGAAAATTTCAACTGTCTAACTATTACAGTTAATGAGAAATAGCCTGGTGACAGACGGACAGCGAAGTCTAAGTAATAGGATCCCGTTTTGTACCCTTCGGTACGGAACCCTAAAAAGAGTGAAAATAATACAATAATACACACAACACACACAATAATAATGTTAAAATTGTTGTTGATAGTTGTTGTTTAAACGTCACTTAGTTCAGGTTAACTCAAAGTATAGTTTTATTGATCTAAGCATACAATAACTTAATTATTTAAATGATTACAGTTTCAGTCAGCAATTTAATACTCGTACAGATAAGGAACGCTTTAATTCTTTTTGAAGTAGTATCTAACTAAGCAAGTTAAGTTGGTACCATTGTATAAAAATTAATTACGTTTTTCATGAAAATGGGTTCTTAAAAACAAAGTAGTTATTTCATTGAACATTTATTAAAACCGATAGTGGATACCGAGATTGAGTTTCAATATCAAAAATTATACCGAGAATGAAAAAGGTTCCGGGATTGCATGCCCTAGCTAGTGGTGAGATACAAGAATTGTAACATGCGGACGGACACCAACACGTAAGTACCTTTATATGAAGTTTTTAAAATTGACGTTTTGCTTATTGGCTACGAAACTATAAAAAAATCCTAAAATTGTAATATTTGTTACCCTACTTGTAGATAACTACTCAATTCTTGTATCTTTTTGTTCTCACGTTTTCGTAGATGCTAAATTTAAAAATATTTATCAAACTGCATTTTAACTGTAGTAGGTATTATAAGATCTGTCACCTTTTATGATGATAATAATATTGTCATGAGTGCAAGCCGCACAATGCAGAAAGCACTTAAGGTGAATACAACATTTTTTTAGGGTTCCGTGCCCAAGAGGTTAAGAACGGGACCCTATTACTAAGACTCTGCTGTCCGACCGTCTGTCGCCAGGCTGTATCTGATGAACCGTGATAGTTAGACAGTTTAAATTTTTACAGATGGTGTATTTCTGTTGCCACTATAGCAACAAATACTTTAAACTATTTAAAGGGGCTCCCATACAACAACGTGATTTTTTGGCAATTTTTATAGATATCTGGACTTTGTTAGCGGCTCCAACCGCATTAAATTTGGTTATCGGCGTGGAACTCCTTAATTAACTCATTAATTACTATACCTACTAATGTCGTTTTCTATAGCAAGGTGTAGCTATAGCTATAGTTCGTTTAAGCTCGGTTATAGTTATTCCCGCGGGAACTTTTGAATTTTTCGGGATAAAATAGGTGTGCCAAGTTTCATCCCGATCCGTCCAGTGGTTGAAGCGTGATTGAGTAACAAACATCCATCCAGACATTATTACAAACTTTAACATTTATAATATTAGTAAGACGGTACGGAACCCTTCGTGGGCGAGTCTGACTCGCACTTGGCCAATTTTTTATACAAACTGATACGAAGGCGTGGCGCCTTTTTCAGATATTAGCCTGTCCCTATGTTAGTATTACCTATTACCTATAATTACCTAGGTTTGGGTATTAATCCTAATTAACATGAATTTGTTTTTCACTGCACCAATGGAGCATTGGCACAGAAATTGTTAAAGAGACGGAGAAGGAAATTTTAGACAGGAAAATTTAAAAGTTCCCGCAGGAATATCTGTAACCCAGTTCCACGTGGACAAACTATAGCTACATATATATACCTAACATTATTACTTCTTATCATAATATAAGCAAGGAGTTGCCGTATAAGAAATTAGCGCGGGCGGAGCCGCGGGCAAAAGTTAATTGTAATAGAAATTAGATAATCCTAATTGTTAATTCAAAATTAAAATTATTTACTTATTTAGGGTCTTAAAAGCATTGACTTATATATTACTAGCGTAAGGACCCGGCCAACGCCCGCGTCTAGTGGCACTAGCGCACTGGCCCCAAAATTTCAGTTTGGGGTCAGTGCGGGGTTAGCAGCGTTGCCAGAAGGTTACTTACGCCACCTTTTGGGTAACTTTTGAGACCCTAAGTTTACATGGAGGTTACTCGACTTAAAAGGAAACTTTTAGGTTACTTTTTGAAAAAAAAATCCAAAGGTAAATTTCGAGACGTATTAATATGAGTTTTAAATCTGAGAGTGTGTTACGCGCTTAAGACATTTCGGTTAGTCAACAATAGGCTTTAGTTTCGTTTCCATAGACATTTATGCAACGCAGATAGTACGTAACATCAAATTATACCATTGGCTCTTTCCCGCTTCCACAAGAGTATGCTTCTATCGGCTATCGCTTACTCGTTTTGTTAAAACTCTGTCATATCGCTACGTCAATAATAGTACTACTACTCGCCAATAGATGTCAGGGTGAGTTATATTTTTGATTCGTATGCTTTAAGATATTTTTTCACGTGACTTCAGTGGTAAAAAGCTTGGTTCAGCATTAGAAACTTGTTGTCTTAGTTGTTAAAGAAATATCTTCGTAACTCAATTTACTAATTTTTCCAAAAAAAATTACAATATAAACGTAAATATACAATCTAAGGTTAAAACAACTAATAAGTTTCGCGCCATTTCGCTTCCTTTTTTTTAGACGTGCGTTCAGAGATTTACTCTGACACTTTTATCAAAAACAAAGCATAATTAGGGTTCCGTACCTCAAAAGCAAAAAACGGAACCCCTGTATGATCACTCTGTTGTCCGTCTGTCAAGACCCTTTTTCTCAGAAACGCGTAGAGGTATCAAGCTAAAATTTATATAAAATACTCAGATTTACTGTCCCTTGGAGCTGTGAAAAAATCAAACTTCTAAGCCAACGCAATCAAAAGATACAGCCGTTTATGCCGTAAATTTTCGAAACTCGCAAGGAAATCAAAACCTACAGGGTACCTTCTCGAGAACTAAGAATCTTGAAATTTGGTACGAAGCAACGTCTTATATTACAGATATAGGAAAAATTGCGAAAACCGTAAATTTTTTGTTACATCATAGAATTAAAATATTTATAATAATATACAACAACATATAATAAATATGCACGGAACCCTCGATGCGCGAGCCAGACTCGCACTTGGCCGGCTTTTTTTTTTTTTTTTGAAATAAACGCTATGAATTATAAGTATTTATTATTAATCATAACTATTAAGTGCGTCAACACGTGCAATGTAGTTATACTTTTCATTAAAATAAATTTGTTCCTAAACCAATCATCGCGTTGTTGTTTTTTCAGTATCGCAAAATTTCAAAAGTTAATAGACAAACGTTGCAAACCTTTTTTCATTGTGCCAACTGTTTCTGAATAGCAAAACCACCATTTTGGTGCTGGAGAGGCAAAAACATAATAACAAATCAGTAAATAAGTTACAATGCTGAGAAATGTCCAAAAACATCCTGATTCCTAAGTCTAATTATTAATAGCAGGGCCCAGAAATATTTATTGTGTTATTACACAAATTTTCGGTATTTAGCTGTTGGAATACCCGTATTATGACCTCGGAAATATATCATCCAAGATCTCGAGATTAATGCCCTATCACACAAATAACATCCGAAGAATACATTCTCTTTAAATTGTGACATATCAGACATAATTATCTGAAATGTCCGAAAAACGAAAGAAGTGTAAATGTTTTTGATATGATGTGCGATTTGTTTTAGAAACAAATTGGGTAATAAATAGTGACGTGATCTTAATTTTTTTAAGAATACCATGCGTGTTTGCTGGGATAACGTACACAACGTACTGAGGCACTAAATTTCTATAATACAGTGTAATAAAAAATATCCGCATACTTGTCCCTTATACCACTACGGCATAAACTAACTAGATAACAGGTCCTTTGTTCGTAGTCTCTCAGAACTATAGCTCCTAATTACATTATCTTAAAGAAGCATAGCAAATCATAACCAAACAAAGTTATCAGACAGAAACCTCGAAAATCCGCAGCTCTCTCGCATTATCTGAGATCTCTTTATTAATGTCGCACATATACTCCCTAGTTCACTAGCGAAAATTAAATATTGACTTTAGAAGTACCCAATTGGGCTGTAAAAGTACACACCTTGGCCTAACGTTTCATGTGTACAATATGAACAATAACAACTACAAGGAACGTGATTGGGAAAAGGAAAAGTTAAATCCCGAGTTAAATAAATGGTAAGTTAAATTTTAGAAAAGTTAATTCTTTAATATTACAATCTTACCAAGCATCAGCCAGCGACGATCCAAGTGCATCAAAAGTGTCTAGCCCAGATCCAGAATACACATGGTAAGTAGGTAGCACAGTGGCATGCCAGCTTCTTGTATTTCCACTTGTACCGTAAAGGTGGGCGCTTGGCGTCGCCTCTACCACACTTTTCATGCCAAAAAAATAAATATTGTGTAAGTAGCCGGCATGCCACAGTGCAAGCACTGGTATGAGTATTCTGAAGTTCAGGGTCACTGGCGGAGGCGAATCGCTCAACTTAACTGCAACCATTTCTGTGTATTTCGATGCTTGACCGGCACGTCTCCATTTGGGAAACGACTCGGAAAAACTATAATTCACCCATTAAAGTGTTTATTTGCACGTGCATTGAAGACGAACATAGGTTATTAGGTTGTATAAAAATGTATTCTGTAAAAAACATTCAATAAATTAAATTGCCTAAATTGCCAATCCGCTTTTGCAACTTAAAAAAAATGTCAGATCTTATATAGGTAACAAATATAGCAATCTTTTGTTACCCTGTAGGGCCTTATTCGATAAATTATGTGACTCATTAGTAAATAGATATTGTATTATAAAACAGTTTGGATTAATTGTCAGTGCTTATAATAAATAGTCTTTCAATTTAAGAAACTCAACAATAATTTTCTGTCGGAAACTAAATTACCTAAAAAGTAAAAAAAAAGCATTAGAATGTCTGACAAACTTGTGAACCGAGTACAAGCAATTTTCGTTACAATTATATAGAAACCGTTATAATCGTAATTTTATCAGATTCTTAACACACGCGGCTTAAATGTTACAGAGGAGAACACATGTTATGAGTTCCGTAGTCAACAAGGAACACTTTTTTACGCCATGTCTCTGTCTGTTCGTCTGTATGTCTGTCCGCGGTTTAGACCAGAGACCATTAGTACTAGAAAGCTGTACTTTGGCATGGGTATACATATTAATTAGTCCGACAAAGCGGTAAGATAAAATTTAGAAAAAATATATTTTTAAGCGTATCTACCACCCTACACGTAAAGTGGGGATGAATATTTTTTACTTATCTACCCCAACGTGTGGGGTGTCGTTGGATAGCTCGTTTGCGAAATATTAAGCTTTAAATTACAATTTTTTGTTAGAACCCAGGTATCCCCGCACTACCAGCTAAATGGCTATTCGTGAGTGTGTGGAAAAATAATGGATATAGCTAATATAACAAAAAAAAATCTAGTTGGAAAAGTGATAATTTCGTACCAATTCAATTTGAAGGTACTTAGATGTTTACTTTTTGCGTTAACTATTGACACACCTGGGTTATCCTTGAAATATTAAGATGACGTTCCGGCGAACAGTAGGCCGGTGATGCACAAAGACAATATTGAGATAACACGTCCCATTTCTTTTTCAGGCGAGATAAAAATATGTACCAAAATTCTATGCCGTGTTTTTCTTTTATCAGTGAGCGCCCTGACATATATTTTTTGTTATGTCACATGCATGAAAAACAAACGGCAAAGTAGAGTTTTGTTTTGTAGCCTACTGCATGGTCGATTGTTACAGGTTCAGTTCTCGGTAAGGGCAATAAAATGTCAAAACAATAGATTGGTCATCAAACGAATAAAGTGAACCTACCAACGAATTGTAGTTTGAGTCTTGATCTACACATGAGTTGGGAATACTAAATTTTTCCGAGTGGTACAAAGTGCTTATTAGGGGGTACAAAACCGGTTTTTCGGCTTCGATAGTACTCGGTTCTTCAACGGTTTCTGTGATTAAAAACAAACCAGCAGTACGAAAATTTCAACACATATACAAGGCTCATGCTACGCGCTCACGCTCAACCATTCAAGCAAGGCCTGAATCAACACATAACGCACGATTTTACAAGGTATAATCACAGAAGGATCACCTAATTCAGTCCTTGCCTGTACTGTAACTTTGAGGTGCGACATGCAGTTTGCATGCCGACAGTCATACTGTTCAGGCAGACAGTCAGACTCTTTCGAAGAGACGAAGTGGCGCTGTGGTGCCGTCCTCTACTTTCTGCATCCCTCTACACTAGTCACCCTTTTAACGTCATCGAGCTAAAAGGCGGCGGCGTCATACGATTCGTCTTTTGATATGCGTACTTTTCATCACCCTTTTGGCAAACTTGGCCACCCACTGCCACTTCTGCTATGTAATTTGGTATATAGCTATGTCGGCTGGTGACTTATCTTCTGTCTTCCCCATTTTAGATTTGATTCCGCAGAGTAATTTAAAGCATAACTCATCCCAATGCACGCTGAGCGACTTTGAACTTGTGGACAGACCCCTGTAAGTATCCCACCTCTCGGCAACGTAGGTAGGACTAGTGAGTCAAAGTTGCGACGAGAAAACTTGACGGAACTAACCAAACGCTGCCTATCCTAACTAAAGGGACACTGCTATTGACTTCCCTTTTAAAGTTGTTCCAGTGAAGTTCGATTGTCTGGCCAAGTTAGACATAATCCTGCAGTAGGATCCTTTTCTCAAGTTTTGTTGGTTTCAAACTGTTCCAGAGCTCGGCGGCTTTATCTCGCTTTGGATAACGTCCGGGATATCATCAATGGAGTGGTGCATCAGTTTTGCCCCAGCATCTTCGATTGTGTGATTTGATACAGTTGCCCATGGAACTTTTTAGCTTCTACCGAGATCTCAGGTTTAAAGGTATTCTGTCATACATAGTTAAAGTCTTGAAAATGGTTCTTTATGAGTGGACGCTAAAAGGCTTTGAGCCCATATAATGTTCTGCTGAATGCTGCATCTGCTGCAGCGTTGAAGACTCTGCCAAATCAACTTCAGTATAAGCCAGATTAGAATTTGCCTGCATTTACTCTAAGTTTCAAAGTCTCGAATATTTGGATTTCTGTTTCTCTACTCCCCCACCCAGAGTTGAATTTGCGCTCCATTTCGTTTCTGTTTTTAATAATTTGCTGGTCATCTTATCAAAGTCGCTTGTAGGTCAGATAATTTTTTTAACGAGAAGTGGTCCAATTTTACTTTGTACATGGCGAATTAGATGGCTTTATCACAATAAAAGCCGAGGAAGTGAGTCGCTGCGCTTGCTGAATTAAAGTCAGACTTGGTTTCGATTGTAAATTTTATTATATTAGTATTACCAATTTATATTAATAAACTTTTAGACAACCGAAGGAACCTGTTTTATCGTCATGCTGAACCGGTTGTAAACTGTATTTCATTGGAACTGGGGAAAATCCTTCCAATCTTTCTTTATACTAAACTTGCTAGTTTTTATATCCAAGATAGCAAAATTATAGATATAAATATAAAAGGAAATAAATTAAAAAAGGACGACAAGATAAAAGTATCCCTACACTTTCTTACCGATGGGACGAAAAAGTGTACTTTGTACTATGTTATGCATATTATGTGACTGCCATGACGTATTACATTCATTTTTGCCTCGTTTTTTAAAAAAATATAAAGGTATTTCCGTTCATAAAATTTATGAGGCAAATATAAACCTAAAATCAGATTGCTAAAATGTTTTTGTAGGCATGATATGAAATTATAATTTTAACGAAACACGATTGTTTTATTAATTATATCAAGTGTTTCTGTTCCCAATCTTCTAAGTTTTGGTAAATCCTAGACGCGTTGTAGTTTTGTCTCGAGCTACACCAAACAATACCCAAGTAAAACTAAACAATAACGCATTATGGGCCTTTTTAGGGTTCCGTAGCCAAATGGCAAAAAACTGAACCCTTATAGATTCGTCATGTCTGTCTGTCTGTCCGTTCGTATGTCAAGGCCACTTTTTTCCAAAACTATAAGAACTATACTGTTGAAACTTGGTGAGTAGATGTATTCTGTGAACCGCACTAAGATTTTCACACAAAAATAAAAAAAAAACAATAAATTTTTGGGGTATACTTAGAACTGAAACTCAAAAATATTTTTTTATCAAACCCATTCGTGTAGGGTATCTACGGATAGGTAGAATTTTATTGGGGTTTCTAATATCATTTTTTTCTAAACTAAATAGTTTGCGCGAGAGACACTTCCAAAGTGGTAAAATGTATGTCTCCCCCCCCCCCCCCCCCCCTTCCTTGTATCTTCTAAAATAAGAGAATGATAAAACTAAAAAAAATATATGATGCTCATTACCATGCAAACTTCCACCGAAAATTGGTTTGAACGAGATCAGTAAGTAGTTTTTTTTTAATACATCATAAATCGTAAACCACAATTTACCTGTCATTCAGTGAACTCAAATATAAAAATATTTTTGTTTGTGTTTGTAGATTACATAAATGGTGGTAGGTACGGAACCCTCGGTGCGCGAATCTAACTCGCACTTGGCCGGCTTTTTTAGCTTGCACTTTCTCGCAAAAAAGTATCACACTGACAGGATAGAAAATCGATTTTTCAACAAAACAGTAAGAGACAGCACGAAAGCAAATGCAATCGCAAAAGCCAAAAAATCATGCCCTCAGTGACTAATAGGTAGGAGTAGATGACAAAACATCGTACTAGAGTAAAAATGTACTTACTTACGTTTTAATTTTAACTTTTGTAAAGACTAAACACATAAGCCTACTGACCTTGTAAAAGATCTAATTATAATTTGAGTTATTATAACGGAGTGGGAACAATAACCGACTGGTTATGATATCTAAAGAAAACATCATGTGACTGCGTGAGAAGAGGATGGAAGTTATCTGTCGAAATTGTTTGTTGGAATGATAAGGAGTCAGGGGTCTCGTAACGGGATCGTTTTTTATAATTCTTGATAGGGTTGGTCAAAGATATTACGACTTCTATTAATGTTGATTCCCATACAACTTTCCGAAAACTACAAGTCGACTACAAATGCGCTATTTGTGCGCTTGTGGCCTATTATTTATACCTTCTTCCAATTTTATTCATAATATGTATTTTTAAACACACTCGAATCTCATTTCCTTAAGGGGTGATGGCATACCCAAAACAGTTAGGTTTGCATGAATTTGATCAATTTTGATTATTCCTAAGTACACTTTTTAACGTGAAAAGAATATGTGTTATAGTATAAGTGGATTTGCTAATATTATTATAATTTGGCTACCAATACATTTAGAAAAAAAAATCTGTCAGGCTATTTTTGGGCTTTAATTCAAATTGTTTAGAAAACTTAGAGTGATATTCTCTTGGTTCCTATTTCATAAAATATATATTGAATATGTATAATCTAATTTGCTAATTTCATACTTCTAAATAAATATTTAAATTTCATACCGATAAACCGGTGGATGTATTTTGTCTCAAAGTCCGAACAGCTCGAGACTGTTCCTAATAAAGTATCTTCTCAGTATTGCCAGTTTTATAAAGTGTAATTGCGGATCGCTAAGGCTACAATTACGGATATTTGCTCGTAATTTTAAGTATTGCAAGTAAAGAGTGTTTTAAAGCTAAAATTAGCAGTCAAAAAATTTGTATTAGTATTACTTATTAAACAGCCGCGTCTTGCCACAACGACTACTATACTAAAGGAGCTAAATTCCCCGTTAAAATACTGATTGCAAACCATTCCGGTGTAAAATGCGAAAATGCTGAACTTCTGGCAACACTGTTATTGAACCACGATTGCGTCTGCTTGGATCTCTGTAGGTACTGGAGCAGCCAGCTCGTATCTCTAAATAGGTCATATTGAATATAGAATACAAACCGATCGTAAATAAGGTTTGATATTCGCGTAGGGACAACAATTAAAAAAAAAATTGAATTAAGATTGCGAAAGAAGGAATCAAAGATGCATCGCATGCATATTTGTTCAGTCTTCGCTTGTTAGACGCCCTCGTCAGATGCTTGGCCCGAGATATTGTTTTATATTATGGACAACTAGAGTAAAATCAACATAAAAATCAACGTTTTGCATACCTATTAAAGAAAAGTAGATATATCCCGCGTGATAATAGTTGTAATATGATGCGACGCCCTCTTGTCTCGCATCCACAGCAACAGTTTGGATTCAGGCAAGATCTCCATGTTTCTGCTCTCACTAAGGAGCATAAGCATGCCCCGCGAGGTTTTAGGAAGAGTGTAAGAAGCGCACCTGAAGCCGTCCCGTAGCCACACAATGGGACCAGTACATATGCTGACAAGCTAACACTGAGCTTAAGTAACTCCATTGAGTGTATAGTCCGCGGAGTTGTGCTCAATATATGGCCGCTCTTACGATTAGTTGCTTTGTTTCATTAGTATTAGAAATGTATGCTCACGAATGAGCAAGGAGATAACTATATAGTTGATGACCATGAGAGGACCAGGAACTCCGCCCAAGAATAGAGTTAAGTAGAACATGTTAATTTATTAGGTATAAGTAATAAAATTATTTATTGTAGCCGCTAGCATTTAAGTTAGAGTACAAGAAAAATATACCTATTAATTTGAACCTCTCGGCGTATCCTTCAGATATCCTGGTAGGATTCCCGGATAAGTATTAAATACCTCAAGCAGCCATCTAAAGCTACCCCCCAGCCGGTTGCAGTACGTAAACTCCATATTGTTGGCATAGTATTAATGCTGGCGTAATATGACTTCGGTTGACGGTTATGTTATACTAAAATTAATTTGACCTTTGACCTAAAATTGAATACACAAAAGATAGCAGATTAGAATAAGTAATTAGTAGGAACGTCATTACGTAATAAGTAGGAACGTCATTACGTAATTAGTAATTAGTAAATTTAGCACCGTTGGTTCTGTATTTCTTTTGAAATTAGGTCTCTGTTGAAGAAGGAGGTATGGGAATTGACCATATCCGTATCTGTTTTTAATTATTGAAATATTCATATACGTACCTCTTTTTCGTACGGTATATTTCGCTACTTTTATATAGTTTAATCCCAAACTATGAAACGCTGAAAAAAATATCAAAATCTATTAAGTAGTTTTAATGTAAATCCATAACAAACAGACAACAACAAAAGTCCAAAAAAATGCTTTAGTTTCTTCACGACTTTCGTCCGCGCCGAGGCACATCTATTTGTATTGTCGAGGAAGACATTTTAAAACATAATATGTAATAGCATTTTTAAAACATTTCACTTTGTTCTTCAAACGGCTCGATTTTTCCGCTCCATAAATGTAAAGGAAATTATAAAGGACTTAATTTTCCCGCAACTTCGTCCACGTGGACTTTTGAAAAGAAGCAAGCTTTTAAGTGTTAAACATATTGTGTCATTTCCACGGCAGTGAAACAAGGCGTCACAGTTTCTGAGGAAAATGAAAAATGGCATTAGTTGTCACGAAATTCTAGACAGTTAATTAGGTACACAAACATTTTTACAAGTATTTAAGCGTGACAATGACCTAATTAACTAAATCATTGAATACACAAAAGATAGCAAATTAGAATACGTTATTAGTAGGAATCTAATTACGCAAAAACTCTTGTAAATCCTAACAAAGCTATTTATCACAGTTGGTTATGTATTTCTTCTTAAATTAATGTTACATACATATAACCCACTGCAGGGCTAAGGACTCTGTTTGCTGGAGGTTTAAGAATGGACCGTATCCTTCCTTATCTGCGTTTTGTCAATGAAAAAAATATAGCTCTTTTATACCTATTTTTCGTAAAGAAGTCTCATCACGGTATCTCTTGGTACTTTTATATAAGTAATACCCCTGATACTCCCCGACTTTTATACAATAACAAGTTGTGGCTGCGGCTTCGCCCACGCTAAAGTTGGTCCTGCTGGAACTTGTAAATTTTCTAGAATAAAATGTGTTTATTCAGCATATTATTCCAAATTTCATCCGTATCAATCCGCTAGTGCAGCGTGGAGGTGTAACTCACACACTTTTTCAATTCATATTACTCTGTGATATAAATTCAGATTCCTTTTTCAAATTTTTTTATTCATCATCAATAAAAAAAATGGAAAACCAGTAAGAGTTCATGATAGAACATACCACCTTGCCAAAGATATCAAGAGTGAGATATTTGATTGAAGCCGTACGACATCGACACTTTCAAAAAATGATACCGAACATCCTACATAGAAGATTGTTGTCCTTTCTCTATAATATAAACAATTTTTCGTAGAAGTCATAACTGCACTCGTCAGCTAGTAATTAGAAGATATTTCACTAAATTTTAGTTCTTTTTTATTTATCTTTCTTTCTTTTTTGTTATGGTAGTTAAGAATAATCTAGAGAGAGTATTTAAACAAAGATTAAACTTTATATAATATTCTCTTCTCTGTATAATATTCTGTGGTAAAGGATATGTTTATTTAGCCAATTCAGCGAGCATGTATGTTTTTTGGAGATCTGACGGCGAATAAAGGGCTCCACTGAAAATCAGTGTCGTGGCTTTGGCCGCAGCTTATGCTGAGTGGATACCCTATTTAACATTATGCAGCACAAAAAACTAAAAGTTATTTTAAAAGATTTTAGATTTAACCTTTTTTTTTGTATTTTTGAATGTTTTTTTGTACGTATAATGAGTTGCTTATTTGCTAAATAAAAGTTTTTCTTCTTTTTCTTCTTCTTCTAAATATCACAGATTTTCCGTAAGACTAGACAAATGTTTCATTTTGCGATTGATCCCAAAAGGCATGAAATTTGATGTTCAAAATGTAGTAATACTCATCAATATATCTAGGTTTTAAATGGCGGTGAAACTAACCCCTATACACTAAGAAATCGTCTCCGTTAAAGCTGGTATGTATTACCGTTTTGAACAATGGTGAAAAAACAACAAAAACTCATCATAACCATATCAACTCACATTGGTCCACTGCTGGACATAAACACACCATATCTTCCGGTCCTCTGCCTTCCGCACCCAGCCACTACCAGCCACACTTTTAAAGTAGTTAGTCCACCGGGTTGGAAGTTGTCCCACGCTTCCCTTCCCTTCCCTTATTGTAGCTACTTCGATCTAAACGCTAGAGTCCATTGAAAACAGCGTAGGCTTAGTGATAATAGGGCTCCGCGTTTTCACTCTTTGGGTACGAAATCCCAAAAAGTAATCTAAGTGATGTCCAAACTACCATTAGGTGCAGCAAGGAGTAACTTTCCGCTCGGTCGGTGCAACAATCTACTACTGGTAATAATGCATCCAGTTTATATCATCTATAAGCCTAAAAACTAATTCTTATTTCTTTGCAAAATAAATAATGTTGTGTCGTCGCACGACGCACGTACTTCCATAAAAATGTAAAACATTTGATCGTTGTTTGCCACACACTTTCGTTCATTTGTAATCGTATCGTTAGCATAAAAATCTTACTTTATCTTTTATTTTCTTCAACGTAACATTAAGGTAGGCTGTAGGCGTGTCGAAGTACACCAAGAAGCGCCGCGCGACATTGGAATGTGTATCTTTGTATCTTGTAAACAAGGTCCATAACGTGTTGCTATTTCAAAAATGTCGCGTCTCGGTCTGAGCTAACCCTTAGTTTGCACAATTAAACTACCTACATCTAACTTTAGTCATCAATGGCCACGCACTATGTTTTCAGCTGTTTAGTACTGATAACTTATTCTGATTACCTGTTAATAATTTAAATTTTCATTGAGCACTTTATGTATTAGGTAATTAAAATTAACAAAACCGAAATTATTTATTTTAAAAAAGCAAAAAAAAATACGTTACTCATATTTTTTAACTTCATTTGATACAGTTAAGGTATTATGCTTAAAACATTGTGTAGGCGGTGCCGTTCGCCATTATGGTATATAAAATGCATACAGATAGGTACATTGAACTGTACTTTTATATACTAGGTACTAGTGGACCCCTGCACTTAACATCTCAAGCAATTGATGTGTATGGGCTTCACGTTCTTCGTTACTGGCCGTCTGTGGTTAAGTATTTTGTGTAATAACAAAAAAGTTGTTTGTTAAATCTGTGATTTGGCATTTGTTTACAGCGTTCCCTCAAGTCGAGTTAACATAATAATAGCACAATGAAAAGATACGAAAAAATTGAACACATCGTACAAAATGTCTTTTTGAGAGATCTCTCATACATAACCCAAGACAGTCAGTGGTAAACGAAATATGTGTAACCATCGAACAAAATAACTAGGCTGGGTGTTATAAAAAAATAACAAAAAAAAAAATCCGTAAATTAAAAAATAAATACTCGAAATTTGTTTACTAACATGATAAAAATAATGGAGTAAGTATTCTACTATACTTTGTTTTTTTTATTTTAACTAAGTGACCGCAGTTGAACTTTACTTTTATCTATTGTCTGTTTATTTTCTACTATCTATGATAGTGATTACTCGTATCTATGTGGTATTTTTCCGTAACTTATAACGCGTTATAACGTTAGGTATACAAACTATTTTGTCAATAATAACAGGTACAATTAAACCCTAAATTAAAGGAACAAGTTTACCTAACTTAATAGTTGTACTTAAATGTTGTGTCTATATTGACCACGTCTGTCTATGTCTTCTAAGCGAACCTAAAGGAGCCCTAAATTATAGCTTACACTAAGAGAGAACATAAAAGGTAAGAAACAAGATCTTACTTAAAGTATTATGATACAAATAGAAAAATACAACCTAAAGCTTGTGTCGTGGGATCTTCACTGAACAATGGCGCATCACTTTTAGTCTTAACACCTTCTATACATATAATTAACAAAACACTTTTCTGATAAAAATAGGTTATTTTTAATTCGTGCAGACTAATTAATGACAGCCACAAAGTGTGTTGCCTGAAAACAAAACACTGGTTGCGTTCGTTTCGTGCATAAGGCGCGGCCCCGAAGGTACAACAACGGTACGAAACACAAACTTATCAAATACTAGCTGTTACTAGCGACTTTACCAACGTTAATTTACTGCACCCCTAATGCAAAAAACAAAATTTTTAAATCCGATTGGTAGTTTTAAATATCAGCGTGTTCAAACAAATATATCGCTTAATTACATTAGTTTAGATACTCGTAGTACACTAGCTGGCCTGGGACCTTATTGGGAACAGTCTCGATCTGTTCGGACTTCGAGAGCAAAATTTATGCATGCGGGTTTTGAGAGGTAAATCAGAGTTTTATACATTTTGGTCTCGCATTCCAGAGTCCGAATAACTCGATACTGTTCCCAATAAAGTCCCTGGATAGACTTTGTTCAACCCTTTTCGTTGCTTTTGCGCCATTTTTCCAAGTAGAATTCTTCAAGAATTTTCTCAAAAATTAAGCTATAAATAGTTTAAACAAACAAACGTTTTATTAGATTAGTATAGATAGACTGATGAAAATTATTCCGGCTAAAAACTATAATATGAATATGTTAAATAACAATTATGTTATAGAAAATTAAAACTGTTTTGCCGACCTTATGAATACGTAGAGAAATCTTATTTGGGTTGAAATGTCAAAAACTCAAACTGCGCGATTTGAACTACTATGGTATGAAATAGATGACCTTACATGGAAAATTCAAATCACATGGAGTCGAATCCGCCTCAGTATTACAAAAAGTGGCATGATATATTTTTTATTTAGATTTTTTATATATTTACGGGAAAGGTAGATTTGCTATTCCAGTGGGATTCCTCGATACATGTGCCGTTGTTGGGTACCGAATCGTATCTAGATGTACCCACATACTTTACGAAGATGGTTCTGCAATTTTGTGCAATTTAATTCTGTACTTATTTTTTGGCTTTTAATTCGTTAAATATTTACAAGATTTATACAGATCCACTTAATTTATTCCCTTCCCTTGCCCTTGCCCTTCCTTGTTTTTATACAAAGTATATTTCCTTTTATCTATTGTTTACATGTTAGGCGATCGTACGTATTTTGCGTCTTACTGATAGTTTCTTGGTTTCTTACTTCCATGTCTCTGACACTTCCAGTAATCAGTACTATATATCCGTGTATTTCTTTATATACTGTTCCAATAGTTGACCATCCATCCAAGAACACTTGCGTTATCAACTGTTTACCAACAATTTGCCGATGGACTTAGTTTCAATTCGAACTGACAGATACGAACGCTCCATTTGGACCTTTAATTTCCCGCGATAAAATGATCTTTTTTAATTGGTATCATAATTGAAAATAAGCCTTTTTCTTCATTTATCTGTGATAATGTTAACCAAATAATAATATATTATAAATAAAATAGTGTTTATTTAGTTTTTATTTTTTATATTAAAGTTTTTGGTGTTACGTGCAATATGCGAATAAGAAAAACGTTTTTATTTTTCGATAAGGATTTCAATTATAATGAGTGCGAAGACGAACCGTTGTTGCAGGATTTTCACGACGGATTTGATGATTGGCAATTTAATAGGTAATCTTTAATTTACAAACGTTTATAACCGTAATATGTTATATATTAAAACGAGCTATACCTGAACTTATATATTTGCGTATCTTAAAAACTGCTCTAGCGATATGGATGAAATTTTGTAAATAGACAGGGTTTTGCTTGTTAAGTTTACCCAAAAATTAAACATTTTCATTCGTCAGTGCAATGTATGGACAGCCAATTTTTAAAAAATATTTTCTAATTTCATAAAAAAACTGTTAAGCGATTCACACTAGACACCTTCCTGTAAAATTTAATCAGCGAAATAATAAGAATTTGACACGACGAAACTTTTAGGGTTCCGTTTAGCCATTTGGCAACGGATCCCTATAAACATTAGATGCCTACGTAAAATATTTTTGTTTAAAATTTAACATACCTACTCGTAATAATGATTACGTTTTGTAAAATAAATATATTCTTTAATAAATTAATTACCATTATTAAATATTAAACTAATTTCTAATTTAAATATTTAATATGTGGGTTTGCCCATTTGCCTAATTGATGTTTGTAAAGTTTGTATATTTATCAATTCTACCTAAATTAATTTTATGGTTGTCACCGTTGAATAAATAATTATGGATTTTAAAATTATAGGTATATATCTAATACTATATGGGACCGTCTATAAATAACATAATGCAATTTGAAAGAAAGGGAGGGGGGGGGTTATGTAATAACGAAGACACAAACACACTGTAGTCACATGTTTTGAAAATATACTAAGCTTTTACAGAACAAAACACCTAAAATCAATTTTTTTTCAAATAAAACTTTTATGTAGCGTTATTGAAAGGGACCCCTCTCATGTAACGCGACAGAGGGGATGGTGCAAAAACATATTTTTTATGGAGGCCCCCTCATCAAGATTCTGTAGATTATTATCTAATTTATAAAAAACAGTAGGCATATATCTTACTGAAATGTGGACCACGCCTATTTAGTTCTGCTGTAGATACACTTAAGTTTATTCGCCAATAATTTAATATGCGTATATCCGTACCCTGTCGACCCAGTTCCTCGCGTTTGACTAAATAATACCAAACCATTACACAAATTTATTGTAATTTAACAAGCTACCTAGCTAAAGCTACCGAGGTAGAGAGAAGGTATGCGACTTTATTATAGCCTTTATTAAAAAATCATCATATCTAGTTACCCAGTAATAGGGTTGCCAGGTCTTAAAGGTCGGTTTAGCCTGACATTTGGGTTAAAAGGCTGGACATTTTAAATTACGAAAAGTCTTAGTAAAACACATTTTTTTTAAAGTAAAACAGATTTTTTTTAATTTACCATAAAATCTTCTTAAATCCAAATGAAACAACGATAAAATTAAATGAATCAGTCTTCTTTGTACATAGCACGCCAATACATGACAATTTAAAAAAAATATCAAATTTAAAATGCCTAACAAAAGCCGGTCAGGCCAGACACCGTCTAATTTGGCCGAACACGCAATCAAAATACCTGACTGTGTCCGGCTTTATCCGGACGCCAGGCAACCCTACCCAGGAACATAATAAAGTTTGTCCATTTATCGAGGTATAAAAAATAATATAAACTTTACTATGAGATATATTGAAACAGGCAATATTTACCGTGTTTTATATAGTATTTTATGTTTTTTTCTACAAAAAATCTCTGTCCATTTGTTTGAGTATACAAACTATCTTGTAAACAAGACTGCCCGACTAATAATAAAATCCGTTCTGCAACAAGTCAAGGCCCAGGATACCAACTCTGAACTCCGAACTAAAGATATAATTTAATAAGTAACTAATATTAATATACCTAATATCAATTTAAATAACTAAAGCGAAGCGCTGGTCACATACTAGGACTTATTACTAAGATTTCGCTGTCAGTCTCTTCTGTCCGTCTGTCACCAAGCGGTATCTCATGAACCGCGATAGTTAGACAGTTGAAATTTTCACAGATGATGTATTTCTGTTGCAGCTATAACAACAATTCCTAAAAAACAGAATGAAATAAATATTTAAGGGGGTTCTCATACAACAATCGTGATTTTTTTTGCTCGTTTTTGCTCGATATTGATAACGGCAATAGGTAGACGCTTGAAAGATTCAGTATAGATCATAATCTATCGGATCGGAACCTTTTGTGGGCGAGTCCGCCTCGCACTTGGTCGGTTTTTTGGTAATCTCAGAGATTTTCATTACAAAAAAGATCTACTTGAATGTATAGCTTAACGGTTATCCCCAACAGTTAGTAACCAGTGACATAGACACCTACACACACCAACAGCCCAGGCTCGCCAACTTCATAAAATTATTGAAGGGGCTGAAATCCCAGAAATGTAACACCTGGTAAAACACATTGTAATACCTGCTAATACCGTAAGATACTGAGGTGCTTAACACCCTAGACACTAACATTGGGAGGGGCCATTGAGCACCTATACTATATGAAAATATTGTAGGGGCTGAAATCCCAGAGATGGCCCCGCAGGCCCCGTAAAGTGGACACGCGCGCCGCTGGGACAGCTTATTTTACCAACCACTTAAGTAGGTGTATAAAAAGAAACTACAAAGAACTTGCAGACAATATCTTTGTGCAAGATAATGTAAGATTGAGTGCCGTTGTAATTGCAACAATTTCTCAATAGTTACAGTAACTGTACCTAACTAACCGCAAATGTTTAATTAAACCCGAGTGCGACACAAATTGTTTGCCTAAACTATAAATTATAAGGTAAATAACTTACGCAAACATTGACTTGACCACTTAGAACACTAGGCTTCCATTTAAGTTACTTTTTTGTTTTCTATCAAAGATCTATCAAAATGAAATTACCGCACAAGTGTGTGTCTCACGTAAGTACCTACACGCATTAAGTTAGGATTTCATAGAACTATTGCGAATATCTAAAAAACGTGTGCACCTATTTTGTTAAAAATTTCGTTGAAAGTTTTTATCAAAAATTTAAAACCAAACCAATACACCACACACTTATGCTGAATCACTGAATAATTATGTTTAGCACGTTATATTTATAGAGATAAGGTATACATTACGCGTGCCGACCCGTTAAATATCTAATCATTTCTTTTTTTGAAGAACCCCATACTGTAAGTCCTAAGAGAAAACCTTGGCAGGGAGCTCATCCCACAATCTAAGCGTTCGCGGTAGGAAGTTCCTCTAAAACCGCGTTTTACGTGGCCCTTTAAGTCAGAGGATGAAATCCCTGCCGTTGGCGAGCGGTGCCATAGATGGATGTATATAAGTAGTTCTTAGAAAAAACCTTGGCAAGGAGCTCATTCCACAATTAAATTTACGGTTAAAGGTATTTTTGCCGATGTTAGAGGCCCAGCGACCCTCTCAGCCAGTTTCAAATGTGGTGCAGACATTAATTTATTATAAAGACATTAAAACACAAATGGAATTTAATAATAAAACACAAATCACGAGTAGTGTTTCGAACCCGGAAGAGGCAGTACGTACGTATTATGCTTCCACTACAATAGAGTAAGTAAATTTTACGTTTAAAATGAGTTTAACCAACAAACTATCCTTCCCAAATTTTAGTTTGAATCTGGATCTAATAATATCATTACACTAAGTAACCACAATATTATACCTTAGTTAAAAAGTTACACAGTTAAAACTTCTTGAAATAATTTCCTAACACCATGCGGTTAAAATGTCATCGAATATTTCGATATTCCCAAATAATGAATTTCGCCAATGACCTTGACTGTTTTATAAAGAAATATATCAGTTCCAAAACAGGCATATTTCTTTCGGAACTAAATTACCATTTCGTTGTTTCGTATATTCACTGACATTTGGTTTATGTAAATCTAATGATCGGGTAAAATTTTGTTACAACTAAATGATATCTACGAAGTCCAGTCATTGATCTTCTTATATAAAGTGTTGGCTACAAGAATACCTACCTGCTTTTATTTTGATATGTAGTTGGTATCTACAAGCACATGCTTATAAAAATTTAGGTAATTTGAACATGAAAGATATTTATTTTAGGGTTCTGAGGTCAAATGGCAAAATCAGAACCTTTGTAGTTTCGTTATGTCCGTTTGTCCGTGCGTTTGTCACACGCAGTGACGTAGGTTTCATAGTATGAAATTCATACAAACCTTTCCTAATCGGGTTCCCTTTAGGAATGGGCTAGAGTCACAGCCTTAGTGTAACCGCGCACTTCCGATTTTTGTCTCGGCCGATTTTTTTTTTTTTCTGAACTGACTATGCAGTTGGCTGTTGCAGCCATTACTGCTTCACCGGGCTTTTGGGGCGAGACTCTGAAGGAGCCTCAGCCCATATAGCACCCAACGCTCAAGGGCTCCCCGCGGGGGAAGCCTCGGCTTGGGTTGTCGCTCTCGGGGGCGTCCCTTCGACCGGCGTGAGTCTCGAACCCGAAGGTGAGTCACCGCCAGGAGGGGAGTTCCCCGTTCAAATAACCTGCTGTTTTATACGAGACCGCGCGCACTGCCTTATGTGTTCCTCCCTCCCCTACAACTTTTAATCGTGGGTTCCAAAAATCTAAAAAAAAATCCAATTGTAGAGCTTTTTAAAATTGAAATCCAAAAAAAAACGTTTAAAACGATATCTATTTACAAGCTCTTCGGATATTCACAAAAAAAAACACGCACTTGGCCGGTTTTGACATGTTTTCTCACGTCGTTAATATTATTATTGAGTAAAATAAACAATATGAGCAATTTCTTTATTTCCAATAATTTATTTTGAAATCAAATGTGGCTTGTATAAAAGAGATAAAATGAAAGTGTCGTTAACAAGATTAATGCGTCTGTCTTTTCTACACTAATATTATAAAGAGGAAAGATTTGTATTTTTGTATGTTTGTATCGAATAAACTCAAAAACTACTGGACCGATTTCAAAAATTCTTTCACCATTAGTATTATCCCTTAACCCAAGGAGGGTTCCCCTTATTAGAACATTATCCCTGAGTAACATAGGCCATATTTATAACTAGGAAAAATTAGGAATCCCTACTAAAACTTTATTATTGAAGTGTAAAAAAATTAGTCATAAAATGTCTTTCATCGCATTTTTCAATTTTCTACAATAATAAAGAACATGTCAATATCTTTAAAAAACTTCGCGATACCATATGTCCAACATTGTAGTTATGTCACTATAACTATTTTTTTACGTTTAAAAATTGATAGAAATGCCGACGAAAATCAGACCACGTTATGCATACCTTTGTATTAATCCTTATCCAAATAAATCATTTCGTATTCCAGACTGTTTCAATTTACTGGAGATTACTTTTCGAATTATTCAAATTGGACATTCCATTCAAAAGATATTACGAATTTAAATATGTCAAATACTAATAGAAAAATTAACTCCGCCTCGCCGCGCCGTGATCGGCTTATACGCACGGTCGGCTCCCACCCTCCCTACGCAGCGAACGCAACCGACATTCAATATTTTGACTTTTTTTAAAGACAAAAACTTTGAGAATAAAAATAATTTTATTGAATGGGTGTTTTAATAAAATAACTGAGAAAAAAACAAAATGCAAATGGCGGACGTTTTTTTTTTATTACGTTTATACAAAACTGTATTTTAGCGTTTCACTTCCAAATGGCAAAAACGGAATCGTTATACTTGTAGTTTCGTCATGTCCGTCCGTCCGTCCGTATGTCACAATCACAACCTGATAATTCCATAACATGTAACAGAAAGGTGTCTGATGAGCGCCATACAGATTTGTAAGAAAATTAAAAACTTCATACACACAAGAAGCAAGGGTGAGTTTTTTTCTATGCTCCCCAATGTATCGCATGTCATTGAATAACCCCCTTTTATATCTATGTAGTGGCGTAAATGGCGGAGGGAGGGCTGAAGGGGGATATTTTGATAAAAATCTCATTCATATAATCTTAAGAAGCTATCTACACTATATATCTGTTACCCGAAACACTTTTTACAAAACAACTTCCGAATTCATTGATTGATAGACAAACCTCGACGATTTTACTTGTTATCCGGGCGCTGTTTTTGCTATCTTTTATCACGGGGCATAGACCTCGCAGATAAAGTTTTTACTATACCATGTGAGGTGGCAAACAAGCGTACGGTCTAGTGTTGATGTTGATTGGTTTAGATTTTTAAAATATTAGGTTGGATTAATTATCAGTTTTTTTTTTGTTTAAAGGCACCTATGAACTAGGATATACACGGGTCGGTAAATTGCAAAATTACGCAGTTGATATGGTCTTATTTGTACCAGGCACCCAGGCTTTTAGAGAGAACCAAGATTTCAATATCCCTACTAGAAAAAAGCTACAAAAAACGATCATATATAATTCTTTTTAAATTATAAATAAATATTAAAAATTCTGGGACATTACACACAGCGTCTCGTCCCAAACTAAGCAAGGCGTTTGTTGTGGATACCAGACAACGAATACCAATGTTTATATAATATATACTTTCTTGATACATAAATACACCGAAAGGCGCAGGAATTGCTGCATAGGGACTATGATCCCCGAATGCAGTTCGGTAGTCATATTTATAGTCTTTTCTTTTTTGTAGTGTTGTGTTAAATGGATACTGCGCTTTTTGTAATCGTCATGAAAATCGTCGTGTGAGCGGTGTGAGATGCGTCTGTAAGTTATTTGTTAGTTTTAATACCTAAATAAAATTGAAGTTTGCATTTGCACGCGACCCGCGCGCGAATACGCAAAGTACTAGGCTCCCATAGATACCGAAGAGATTTTTATGCCGTGGCGCGTTAGTCGTGTTTGATTAAAGTTAGGGTTGTGCAAAAAATGATGATGAATGAGGAAAACATGATTTAGTTTGTATGGAAATTAGTCAATTCAACACAGTTTACAATTTCCGCCTTCTGACATCGGCATAGTATTCATATGATACATGGTCAGACGTACGTAACGGGAGAACACACCGATTACCTAACACCTTGTATATTATTATTCACATAATTATATAAGTAACATACATAAATATTTAGTCTTAAATAACTTAAGCTTTACTGTGCGGGGATAGAACCCGTGCCCCTTGGGCTGACAGGCATTCACGACTACTAACAAGCCACGAAGCTTAATATAAAGTGAACTGAACTATCAGTAGTATAAAGTGAACTCTATAAGCCATCAGTCATTCAACTAATTACTTCTATATAACCTACCTACTGAAAGCATATTTCCACAAAGTAATTAAGAAGTAGATAAAGCAAGCCTTGTTTGTAAAGTTACTTATACACAACTCGATATGATAACAAAGATAATATCATTTTCATCATCTCTGCATTCAGACGTCCGCTACTGAATGCAGGCCTCCTTTTATACGCTTTCACTGCCGCGGGTCTGGGAGCTTATTCGGAACAATCTCTATTTCGCGAAGAAAATTTACACAAATACAAGGTGCTTAGAAATCACTGCAACATGGTGTGCCACATTCACAAATCCGTTGAAAACGAAGACTGGAAAACTGGACTGGAGTCTGGAAATTTCTCAAATCGGTGTAGGTGTTGGGAAACCTCAGTCTGAGGCCACTTTAAATAACTTCGATATAAATCAACTTAACCAACACTTCTCTGTTTAGCTAACATTGAAGCTAGCATAAAAATCCAAACTATTAATAATCTTTCAATGATCCCAACGCCTACATGATTATTCCGCTTTTAATTTCAATTAATTTGCCGTCTGTAATGTTAAAAAAAGCATGCAATCAATTGCATCAAATGCCGTCGGAATCGACGGCATTAGCCGTAGTATGCTAATTCCAATCCTTGATATTGTCTCCCCAACTATAACACACATCCTTAACGCATCCGTCTTTCAATTCCCTGACTTATGGAAACCAGCAAAAATAATCCCATTGCCAAAAAAACTTAATCCTACTTCATTCTCCGACTACCGTCCAATATCCATACTACCATACGACCAAAATCCTAGAACGTCTTGTACACCAGCAACTTGGTCACTTTCTTACAAAATACTCTATCCTTAACTGTTTTCAATCCGGATTTCGTCCAGGGCATAGTAAGGTTACTGCTCTTACAAGAATTTTCGATGACATTTGTCTAGGCATGGATCGTACTGAGCTCACAGTTTTGTCTTTCCTGGATCTCAGTAATGCATTCAACACTATCGATTTTGATATCTTATTGAGTCAGTTACCGTCCATTATCATATCTTCAGTGGCAATTCAATGGTTTCGCAGTAACTTGCAAGGACGCCGGCAACGTATTCAAGTATAGTTCTCTTCTTGGTGTGTTATTCGAGCTGGCGTTCCACAAGACGGCGTGCTCTCTCCTCTTCTGTTTTCAATCTTCATTAATGCAATTTATCAAAGAATTACTTCTCCCTACCACATGTATGAAGACAATCTCCAAATTTACACCCAAACATCGTTACATGATCTTCAAAGAGCTATCGATACCATGAATGCTAACTTAGCTAATGTCACAGAATGGAGTAAATTACACGGTCTTAAAATTAATCCTTCGAAAACACAGGTTATAATTTATTGGAAGTCCAAAGTTAATATCGAGAATCGAATTTAAGAAACTACCCCCAATTGAACTTGATCGTGTAATTATCCCTTACAGCGAAAATGTCAAGAACCTTGGCATGATTATAGACCGTACTTTTTCTTGGGTCCCACATCTACAAGAGTTAAGCCGAAAACTATACGCTTCTGTTAGTTCGCATTTATCATTTACTTTTATTAAGATCACGTTATTACGTAATTTTCAATATCGACTAAAATTGCGCTGGCACAATCATTGCTTCATCCTATTCTCGACTATGCTGACGCCAGCTATTTACTCACGGAGGATCAACGAAATAAACTTGAGCGTCTCCAAAATTAATGTATACGTTTTATATATACTCCGTGAATATGATCATGTTTCTAGTTTTCGACAACAATTCAAGTGGCCTCCAATTCGTATTCGCCCGAATATTCATATTCTTTCTCTTCTGTATAGCACTTTGTTTAATCCGTCAACTCCAACATATCTTAAAGAGCGTTTTCAATTTGTAAGCATCTCTATTCCTAATCTCCTACTTCTGTTAACACCAGCGCACTACACTAATTTTTATAATAATTCATTTACAGTGCAAGCTATCAAACTTTAGAATGCGCTGCCTTTGTCCATTAAAAAGGCTCCATCTTTACATATTTTCCAAAAGCAAATAAAAAATCAATTATCTCCTACAGCGTAATATATATGTATGTATGCTATTTATGTAATATATATATATAAAATATGTTATTATCTATGTCTATGTATCTATTTAAATTTATATATGTAGGTTTATATTAACATATTCCTATATTTTGTTTTTTTTTTTATATTGCAACACTTACTTTATACGGCTTATTTTTAAGATCAATGTTTCCTCTACCCAAAGGTCGCCTGGCAGAGATCGCTTTTAAGCGATAAGGCCGCCTTATTGTGTGCTTTCCAATTTTCATTTAATTTACATTAATTTACATTTCCAGTTATGTAATTAGTTTTAAGTAAATTTTTGGTGTGCAAAAAAGAATACATCTATCTATCTATCTACGCCAGAATATTCGAGAGAAAATGAAAAAAAAGAAAAATAAAGCGGTATCTTCATTATCACAGGACGTAGTGGTAAAAATGTCTAAAAAAATCTCTTCTAAAACATTTGGGGACAGTTCTATTTGCTTCCATTAGATTTCATACGCGTCGGTTTAGGACTTCTTTACTATAAAAAAAAGTTGCCAGGCATGTGTAGGTATACTGACTCAAAATCTTTTTGCAATTCGGGTAAACAAAAATGACCTTGACGCGCGACTTTCGCTTTGTTAGTCTATGCAACATATACATAGATACGTATAATATTTCTCATCGTAAATTTGGAATTTGTAGATTTTAGTTTAATCAGTGTCGTGATTTGAAAACCAGTTAAAGAATGTGACAATAAAGGTAATCATGTAAGTATTTTAATGATTTATGATTAAATTACCAGAAAAAGTGAACATTAAGTAATGTTAGGTTATGTTTACAAGTTTTGCAAATAGATTTTGAGTCAGGTTTAAATGTTTATGAAGTTCACGCAGAATAAAAGGAAAACGGGCTCTATAACTGATTATTGTAATTGTTAATGGTTCCTATCTATTGCTTATGTAAATAAAACATTAAGTATTTGCATTGACTTTGTAGGCGTTAATTTCTTTCTTGTTGTGTAGCGTAGTTTAAAAAAGGCAATATTTCAAAATTATCAATTCTTTGACTGTCGAAGCGGCTTCCACAGAGCGAAACCACGTGCGTGATGTTGATGTAACTTTTTAGAAATCTCCAAAAACTCTACTTTTTTAACCAACGAGTACATATTAGACAATGACAAATGATACGGCGTAACAAAAAACAATTATTAACAAAGTCTTAAGCAAATGAATGGTCGAATAGAATTTTCTAAAAGGTTATTTAAGTAATAAACAGATTTCAAACTCGAGCGCTTGAAATGTTACACCAGTAATTATGTAGTGTAATTATATCTGTATTTATGTAGACAATCTATTGTACTTATTAATGGCCGAACTCATTTTAGATTATTTTTTTTAAATGATTTAAAACTTCAAAATTTTTAGTTCCGTCTTTTAGTCGTGACGTGCGTAAGTGAACCTTATTTATATTCAGCGGGCGGCTATTCTGGGGTCTGACTCATTGGGAGTGAGCCATAGTCAACCTTCTTCGGTTTACTTACCCTAATGTATGACTATATGTTTTTTTGCTCTTTGTCCGCAGGGCGCAAGCGCGACCGAGTCAGCAATTCAATGTGGTGCGTCGTGTCTACCAGCAAGATGCCCTCAACAGAGACGCGGAGTACCAAAGACCTAAGAAACCACGTAAGTCATCCGTCCGTCCGTACGTTTGTCACAGCCTGTCAACTCTGCTCTCTTTCCATAGACTATGATAATGCGTATTTGTAAAAAAAATTAAAATAAAAAATAAGGGTACCTCTCCTGAAATTGACCTTCATAACTGGGTCTTTGGAAATTTGATTTTCATTGAGGTTTACCTACTCACTACCTACCTACCTACGTACCTACTTTTTTCCCTTAAAGTCCTTATTTTGCGAGTTATCAGCTTCCAGAGTTAAAATTTTGACCCTCACGTTCCCTAACTTTTGATTCTTGAGTTTTAAAAATCTGAAAATTTTACCATATTAATATACTTCCAACGACAATTTGTTTTGAACAAATCGATTTATAAGTTTTTCAGTTATAAGCTTCAATTTTTATTCTACAGAACCCTAACTTATGACACACACGCACTTGCGAGTTTTAAGCATGAGTCTTATTATGGCTGAATATCCATGGGTTTTGTTACTAATCCTGTTGTTTACTATACATATGGCAGTGGGCGAGCAATGCAAGCAGGTAGTGAGGAGCTGCGGGTTTGGCGACTGCCTGCTTAACTCGGTGCCCATCGTACGATGGCTGCCACGGTACAGCCCCAAGCGGTTCCTCATGGGCGACCTGGTGGCCGGTGCCACCACAGCTGTCATGCATATACCGCAGGGTTAGTGATCTTTACCAACACGCATATACAAAATAGTAAGTTATTTATCAAAATGCATGGATTGCAGGGTAAGTTTTATGCTTAGTTCAAATGCATATAACTGCAAAATAAATTAAGTAATCTTTAAAAACATATATATGTCGCAGTAAGATGGTTGAAGCTGGGATAAAGTTATATCCCTAAGGATATAGCTATATACCGTAATATAGTCGTATGAAAGTGACTCATAATTGTCTTACTAGGAATATAACAATGATACGAGCACGATCTAGTAATATAACTATCTTACTAGACTAATCTAGTCAAATTCAAACAAAATATTTATTATAAGTATATATTTTCTTTGATTTGCGTAACTGGTAACTCATTTTAAATAAAACGGTACACAATTCATCTACATTCCTTTAATCTTTAGCTTTTGTTATCATAAGATCCAGAATCATGACATCTGGAATTACAGAGCACTGAACTATTCTTACAGGCGCATCTTTTACTAGAACACAGGATTTTTACAGGTACATTTCAAAAGGCCTCCAAATGCAGTCAACTTTTGGCTAAACGCTCTCAGCGACAACTCTTCGTTTGGTGTAGGATCATTCATAGTAATATTTGTAACAGCGTTTGGA
Source organism: Apoda limacodes (assembly GCA_946406115.1). Taxonomy (NCBI): domain Eukaryota; kingdom Metazoa; phylum Arthropoda; class Insecta; order Lepidoptera; family Limacodidae; genus Apoda; species Apoda limacodes. Next base: position 21,878,537 of record OX291559.1, read on the forward strand.
GGCCAAGGTTTTTTAAAATGTACCTGTAGCAAATTGTACTAGATTTTTCAGAAGAAAACGTTTCTAACAGTCACTGGCACGGTCTTACTAAATCTTGCCATTAGCTATAGATTCGTTGATTGGTACAACTAATATTAATCATTATTGATGTCTGTCTCAATTGTACTAATTTATGGATTTGGTGTTAAAAAAATAAAGCCGTCAATTTAAACGATCCATTCAAGAAAATTTATATCAGACGTACAAAATTTTATAAGCATTAAAAAAAAATGATTACTGGTTTTGTATTTTGAAATATTTATTAACCTTTTAAATAAATGTTATATCCGGTGAAGCGGAAAGTACGTTTCAAGGTATGATGTCTTTTGCAACCGTGTTCAATTCCAAACAAGGTCGATTACTGTAACTGAAATGTTACAGCTTAGAAATGTTATAGCTTAGAAATACCCGATGCAATAACAACGTGTGGTTTTGATAAAAAAAATCGTTTTTTTTTTTCTGGTTTTGTCTGTAAGCGACCAATTATATGTAAAAATCTACATATGACTACATATACTGTACATAGAAAACGTCCAGTCTCAGGGCTAACACAAAAAATAAATGTTACTCTTGTGCGGGAATCGAACTCACGTTCCCTCGATTCAGCAGTCAGGACATTACCTACTGAGCCGACTGTTGGGTCAGATTTACGATTTATAAAGCAACCTTTGCCCCGAGGAAGTCCCCTAAGACCTTATATTAGTAACTCAGTATGATTTTTATTCCCAGGGATGGCGTATGCCCTGCTGGCAGAGGTCCCCCCTATAGTAGGTCTGTACATGGCTTTTTTCCCGGTCCTCATCTACGTCTTGTTTGGGACATCTCCCCATGTCTCCATGGGTACCTTTGCAGTCGCTTGCCTCATGGCAGGAAAGGTAAGAATTAGGTTACTTTTACTTATTTATACATCAGGAAATCTGCACCATAGAGCCTACAATCTTAGCACGTATAGCTAAAGAAAAGTGATTTAATTACCTACTGTAACCGGCTTCTCCTTAATACACAGATCGCACAACGAAAGACAGGGATTTTCATAGTAGGTATATTGGATATTTTTTTAACTATTTACTCACTTCGTATATAAAAGGCAAGCTTATAACTATTGTATACATAACAATAACTTAACTGGCATGAAGACGCTCGCCAGGGCGCAAAGCATCTCTCGCTCTTTAGTTTTCTGGGCTTACAATAATATATGTTGTATCTAAAAGAGAACCGAACAACTTAGCGGGGTGAATGGCTGCTGTGAACTAGCCCACTCCTCACGAATCTACACTATTTATTGGTGAGTCTGGAGCTCGAGCAGCCAGCCTTAGCGCTCGTACCTACAGATCCGTGACTCTGAAGGATCTAGAAACGTGGCACCTGACACGCCAAATCTCTAAAGCTCTTTAATGAAAACGCTGATGTCTTCCCGTGGGAACGGAACATCTTAGCTCAACACCCACACGGGAATATTCTAAATTAATACCTATATGTAAGTGAGTACATTCAAGTTGTGTACTCCAGGGCGTTAATGCTTTATTTTCTTTATAAATAAAAATTATAAGACGACCATTTCTAGGTCAAGCATCTGTCGATCAAACTCTAACTAAAAGCACGCCAACAAAAGGCATCACCGTGGCTTTTTGTCTTTTCGATTGTCTGAATTCAAAAATAATCTTTATTAAAATTTACCTAACTGTTCTCTCTTTGTCGATTTTCAGTACGTTCCTTATTTACAAATGGTTCGCCCCACTACAGTATACCTACCTAAAAGGTACCAGCCTTCTGCAGTACCTACCTTAAGCGTTCTCGATATAAATACTTAAACTGAACACATATTTCAGCATTTTTAAAACTCATCCTAAAGGGAGCGTTAAAGGTTGCATGGAACATACTAGTCATGTATTACGAATGTATGCAAAATATTGTTTGCACGAAACATCATAAAAATAGTATATTTCGTCCCGAGTACAAAATTACCCTTTTTTTACCCGAGGGGTCAAAAAGTTTTATTCCGAGAGTAAGAAAAACCATTTTGTACTCGGTACGAACGATACTTTTTTTACTAATTGTTTCCAATGTTTTCCCGCTAACTATATTTATGTCAATGAATGTATGTATATGTTATAATACTAGCCAGACCGAAATGAAATTTCAACCAACTTTTTTGTTCTGACGTGTGAGTTATTTGGCACCGGGGGGAGGGGGGAGGGGGTCCAGAACGTCGCCAATAACTACTTATAAATGACGAACAACAGTATCACTTAATTAGATGATTAATTTTTTCGTTTTCTTTTTGTAGGTTGTTACTCAGTACGCGACGCATCACGATTTTGTGCAAATAACCAACGCGACGAACACCACCGTCTCACAAGGTACGGGTTCGACAATGCGAGTATACAGCAATGTTACTTAATTAAATAAGTAAATTGTAATTAAGCATAAACTTCCTCCCGCGAACGCTTAGGTTGCGGAATGTGCTCCCTGCCAAGGTTTTCTCCAAGAACTGTATGGGGTTCTTCAAGAAAGAAGTTTTTAGACTTTTGAAGCGTCGACAACTCGCTAGTGATACCCCTGGTGTTGCAAGCGTCCAAAGGCTGTGACCGCTAACCATCAGGCGGACCGTATGCTTGTTTGCAGCCTTAGTGATATAACAAAAAAAAGCAAGCGCTATTTTTACTATTTAAGGCCCCTATAGCCGTTACCTAGCGCCGCCATTACATAATATTATTCATTTATTTTTAAGTAAACTAATGAAAGAACGAACAAAGAAGTTATGACACTAGTCAATTGCTATATCTAGAACGTTATGTATGGTTTCTGAAATACATCTGTGAACTTTAGTTAATATTTTTTGCTAAAAGTGGCTATAAATACAAAACGTTTCAAAATAGCTATTTACCAGTGTTAGTGTTTCTATGTAGTACATATTTGAAGAAAGCTTTGTGAAATTAGAAAATAAATATTAGCGAATAGCCGCTCTAGTTGGCAGCTATATGCGCCTTAAGGTGAATTACATTTTTTCCATACATCCTTCGGCTGACGTAGAGCCACCTAAGCCGCCTTTGTCACGGGCCTCCATACTACTGGTGGCGGCTACCTTTCAGATTTTATTTAAAAAAAAATCACATATGCCGAATACCATTAAATATTTTTTTGATTATTTTCGGAAAAGAAAATCGGATGATACTTTTTGCGCCACCTTGGAGTTAAAAATATAGTGTATTTTTATGCAGATTGAATAAAAATATGTTGGTCGTATTCACCTTAACTGTCACATTGTTTGTTTCAGTACCAGCGCTACATGGCACCGAGTACGCTCCGTTACAAGTTCTTAGCATAGTAACATTGACTGTTGGAGTATTTCAGGTATGTGTTCATTACTTAACCTAGCGCCGTCATTAGTAATTTTTTATTTTCTTTTCCTACATTTTTTATAAAAATGCACTACCTAGAAGTTTAAACTCTAGATGTAAGCTAGGTCTAGAACTTTGCGTTGTGTATTTGTTCTGAATTACATTTATGAGTTTTATTTGACATTTCTGCTAAAAGTGGTCACTTTTACACCTTCCACCTATGCCGATGACTTCAAAGACCACGGAAATACACACTGAGAATGAGGTGTCTCGTGGGATCCGCTGAGTGCAAGTCAAAACACTTGTAAACTTGAACAAATACACTTGTTTCTGACAGATTAAAGATAAACTTTATTTTGACGCAAAAAATACTTAATCAATATATTAATATACATACAATCAACTTTATCATTTTTCACATACTACTTTTTTTGCAGTTAACTCTTTGATAAAAAAAAGGCTATATGAAATCAATATATGACCTATATTAAGCTTTTGGGATATTCAAAAAAGCTGTTTTCCCTTTATTTAATTTTCGTCAATTTTATAAAAATATTTTAAATTAATAAATAATAATTTATAAAAATCTATTTGTGACTTCGATTATAGCCGAGTAAATGCTATCCATGGTGGCTCTTTCATTTTAGTTAATAAACAGCTAAAGTTTAAGGAACGTAAAGACATTGTGAGCCTCTCAGTTGAGCGAACTGCCGAGCTGTCCTGTATAGAAGTTGAGCATCTCATTGTTGTGAGTGTATACAAGCCGCCTTGTGCAATTTATGATAATTTTGAATTAGTTATGGAAGAAGTGCTGAATAAAATCAGCAATTCCAATAAACAAATCATTGTTTGTGGAGACTTCAATATAAACATTTTGGAAAATAGCTCATTAAGCACCAGATTGCTTGCCTTATTTCAGTCTTTTAATTTAAATAATTTGTTTTGTGAACCAACTAGAATTGCTGTATCCAGTGCCACTTGCATCGACAATATATTTACTGACATAAAACCAATTCCAAAATCAATTATAAGCAATCTAGAGTCAGATTATTGTGGACAGTTAGTGGTTTTAGAATGAAAGAATAGTATTACTAAAAAGCAAATTAAATTTATACCAATAACAACTAAACGGGTTGAATCATTTAAATCTAACTTAATGCATTAACTTCCAGATTTGCTTTATAATGGCGACCCAAATGATATGTACAATACTGTTCTTGACACTATTACTACAGAGTATAATAAAATATTTACTGCAAAAAAGAAACTTATTTCCAGTCGCTTTAGTTTTAGTGAATGAACTACCCCAGGTATAAATAAATGTAGGCGTAAACTGTATGAATTATATAAAGAAAAAACATATAATAATAGCCAAATATTTAGGGAATATTTAAAAAAATACTTTAAAACCTTTAAAAAGGTCAGTCTTGTTGCAAAAGCAATTCACCTCAGACATAAAGTAAAAAATTCAACAAATAAAATAAAAACTACATGGAACATAATAAATAATGAAACTGGTAAAGCTAGGAATTCTTGTCAGGACTTTGAGTTGATTGTAGATGATGCTAGTTTTAAAACAAATTCTGAGATAGCAGTTGCCTTTGAACAGTTTTTTAGGAATATTCCATTCAAAACAACTGAACATCTAAACTCAAGTCCAATCAGCAGAAAAATTATTAAAAACTAGTGTTCGTGAATGTAACGTTCCCTTTGTATTTAAAAACATTAGTCCTACGGATATCATTAATACATTTAAAACATTAGAAATTAAAAACACCACAGACCTTTGGGGACTTTCTGTAAAAACTATAAATTCAATTATTCATGTTATAGCACAACCCTTAGCCATTATTTTTAATAGTTGTGTTGATAGTGGTGTGTTTCCTGAAGAGATGAAACTTAGCAAAGTTATACCTCTTTTTAAATCAGGTAGTTCAACAGATCCTAATAAATTTCTAAGGAATTTGACTGTGTTCAACATAAAATCTCATCAGGAAGCTACATCACTATGGTATTAGAGGCAAAGCTCTCGACCTTTTGACATCCTATATGAGTAGGAGAGTACAGAAAATAGATGTCAACGATGAAAGATCTCCGGGATCAGCAGTCACTATGGGAGTCCCTCAGGGCTCAATTTCAGGTCCTTTTCTATTTCTTATTTACATTAATGATCTCCCATATCATGTAAAAAACCATGACATTGTCTTATTTGCTGACGACACCTCTTTGCTTTTTAAAATTAAGAGACGACAGACATGTTATAATGAATAAAATAATGCCCTTTCTAAAATTGTAAATTGGTTTAACGCTAATAATTTGTTACTTAATGAAAAAAAAACCAAATGTGTTAAATTTACATTACCAAATGTTAATCAGAGACAGACATGTATTAATATTAATGGCGAGCAATTAGAACTTGTTAATTCAACAGTCTTTCTTGGCATAACGCTGGACTCCAAACTTTAATGGGGTCCTCATATTCATAACCTAGCCAAAAAACTTAGCTCTGCTGTGTATGCGATCAAGAAAATAAGACAATTGACCGATGTCGACACTGCAAAAATAGTATATTTTAGCTATTTCCATAGTTTGATGACATATGTTATCCTATTGTGGGGTAGCGCTGCTGATGTAAATACAATATTTTTGTTACAAAAAACGGCAATTCGTGCTATTTATAAATTAGGATCTAGAATATCTCTGAGGGATAGGTTTAGGGAAGTAAAAATTTTAACTTTAGTGTCGCAGTACATATATGAAAATCTTTTATATGTACATAAAAATATCAATAGTTTTAGCAAGAAAAGTGAAGTTCACAAAGTAAATACTAGAAGTAAAAATAAGCTGTTGGAGCATGATACACGTCTACACAAAATAAGTAACTCTTTTATGGGGCAATGTATACACTTTTACAACAAAGTTCCCAATAAAATTCAAAATCTATCAATAAGTAAATTTAAATCTTTTATCAAGCAGGTACTTTGTAAAAAGGCATACTACAATATTTCAGACTATGTAAATGATAAAAATCCTTGGGACTGATGATGCTCAATTACAGGATGCATAGGTAAACCAAATTAAAATGGAACTTACATAAAATTGTACGGCTTAAATTTTTTTATTTAAAACATTAATTGATTTTTTAGTTTATTTGTATTATTGATAGTGTTTTTAAAAGAGTAACTATCGAGTTTCTTGCCGGATTCTTCTCGGTAGAAATCAACAACATTGTGAACCGGCGGGAGGGTTCAAAAAATAATATTTTATAACTTTGACGATTCAAAAGTGATTGTTAAATCCTTATTTGAATAAACCATTTTGACTTTGACTTTGATTACATTTGACACAATAAAATTATTGTAAAGTAGATTTCCATTAAAATTAAATTGGCTATTTGTGACAAAAGTGAGTGTATATTGAGAAATATTTTATACGTACCAAATAGTAATGCAGTTTACAATTCTGAATGTTCTTCTTATTTCTAAATGCTTCTTCTTATACAGTATTTTCAACTTTCAACATCTTTATGATAAAATATTATTACCTTGCAAATCCGCTAAAAACAATTCAGTAGCACTCACGTGCAGAAGTACACCATCCACATGTGTAGGACTGCACCTCCCTTCCTCCCTCTAACAATATTCCTACAATAACTCCTAATAATATTTTATCATAATAATGAATTTCCGCAAAGTAACGCCTGATTCTATCAATAATATCAACATTGTTTCCAATGCAACTTTTATTTGCAATCGCAATATGAATTGACCCTGAACTCCACGACAGGTCATAATGTGGATGATGCGTCTCGGTGCGGTGTCAACTCTACTGTCCGAGCCACTGGTGTCAGGGTTCACGACGGCTGCCTCTTTCCACGTCCTGGCGTCGCAGCTGAAGGATCTCTTCGGCATCCGATTACCAAAATTGCCAACCCAAGCTAAAGTCGTTTTTGTAAGTATATCGTCGATATAAAATATCCTAAAATTCCGGAAATAAAATTGAATTTCTAACCTAAGACTGAAGATGAAAATTGTTTTTATGTAAGAATTTAAGAAATTGGCTCGGATTTCTGTCAACTTTCACAATTTTTTTTTTTTTTTTATACGACTAAGGTGGCAAACAAGCCTACGGTCCGCCTGATGGTAAGCGTTCACCGTAGCCTATGGACGCTTGCAACACCAAGGGCATCACTCGCGCGTTGCCAACCCTTCAAAAATCTAATAACTTCTTTTTTGAAGAACCCCATACTGTAGTCCTTAGAGAAAACCTTGGCAGGGAGCAACCATTTCGGTTCTAAAGTGTGAGAATGAATTCCTTGCCGATGGCGAGCGGTGCGATGGTAGAAAGTAGCCGTGGGCATCTTTTCAAACAATTCCTCAGATCACAACCCATTGTACAAGCGGTAGAACACACACAGGGAGGCAAAGTGTCTCCTCAGACTTAGGGGCTCGATACCGCAAGTGAGTTTGGGATCGTCGAAAATTCTCACAGCCCGTCGTTGAATCCAGTCAAAAGGGCCAAGCTGTTATCCGGGTGCACCCGCCCAGAGATGGCAGCAGTACTCTATATGGGGCCGGCCTTGTAAAGTAGCAACCTTTGCCCCGACGTGAAGTACTGTTTCGCTCTGTTGAGTACACCAAGTTTTTTGGACGCCTGCTTTACCTTGTCTAGCAAGTGATCTCGGAACTGAACATCGCTGGAGATGTGAACACCAAGGATCCCAATACTCTTGGAGATGGAGAGGGGAGTGTTCTGGAATTGTGGGACTACAGTGAATGGGGTTTTCTTAGCGGTGAACGTGCAGACTTGTGTCTTTGAAGGGTTGAATCGGACCAAGTTTTCCCGTCCCCAGTCAGAGACCTTGGACAGACCGATCTCGATTTGAGACACAAGTTCTTCACGTTTTTCCTCCACAACAGAACGAGGGATGCTTGCACGGCCCGTGTAATAAGCGTCTCCAGTACTGTCATCTGCATAGCAATGTATGTTGTTGATCTCCAACATATCATTGATGTGCAGTAGTAACAGCGTAGGAGACAGGACAGAGCCTTCCGGGACACCAGCATTAATGTCCATGCTATCGGAGCAACTACCGTCAACTACGGTTCGTATGCGTCCGCCGGACAAAAGGCTAGCCACCCATTTGCACAAACCCTCGGGCACTCCGTAAGATGGCAATTTCGATAGAAGACCCCGGTGCAAGACCCGATCGAATGCCTTCGCTATGTCTAGGCGACATGCCAATGCCTCCCCCTGACTCTCAATGGCTAGTGCCCATCGGTGTGTGAGATGCACTAGAAGGTCACCAGTGGAGCGACCGTGGCGAAAGCCATATTGACGGTCGCTGATCAGGTCATGTTTTTCTAGGTATCTTAGAAGCTGTTTGTTGAACTCACGCTCCATCACCTTGAAGAGGAGAGAGGTAATAGCGATAGGCCTGTAATTCGATGGATCTGATCTATCGCCCTTTTTAGGCACCGGGTGCACATTCGCAGTCTTCCATGAAGACGGAAATTGCCTAGTATTGTAGGAAAGCGCTAAGAAGCGCGTGAGTACAGGACATAACTCAGGAGCACACTGCTTAAGCACCACTGCTGGTATACCGTCTGGCCCAATGTTACATTTTTTCCAAAAATGATATAATATCAACATTAGTAACCAGTTTCTTATAAGATCAATTTTATTTAAGAAAGAGCTTTCCATATTAAGATTTCTCACAAATTCGAGGACATTTAGTTTTAGCAAAGTAGGTAGGTATTATTGTTTTCATTTTGTAATTGTGTGATAACATCGAAATAGGTACGGTCTTGTAACACCAAAGAGATGAGCATTTATATTTTCTTTTCTGTCTCTATCTTAGTAAAATGCAACCTTTGTCTGCGTGTCCTTGATATTTACTAACCAATAATTCGTGATCTATTACAATTATTTCGATGCCTGTTTTAATTACGTATAATCTTCGTTACAATATGGTAAATGTATACTTGTTAAACAAAAACAATTTCAAATCGTTTGGTTTTCCTAAGCGGCTAGAAGCTTATGTATTTATTATAACTTTTCTGTGCGAAGTCAAGCCGGCTTGCTTACTTTGTTGTAAAAGGATTTTTAAGATATATAAGAATACGAAAATAACTCTGTTTCAGACGATCATAGAAACGTGTAAGAATCTCCCTAACCTGAAGTGGGCTGCGTTCGGCATATCAGCGATAGCTTGCCTTATTATAGCTCTCAACAACGAATTACTCAAGGTATGTACACTTGCTTCTTTTTTTTTATAACACTCAGGTGTCAAACAAGTATACGACGTAACTGATATTGAACAGTTACTATAGCTTATAATTTCATTATAAAAACCTGGGGTTCCGGTCGCGTGTTGCCTGCTCTTTATCTAAAATCTAATCACATCCTTTTTGAAATACCACATACTATGGGAAAAACCTTATTTAGTCTAAGTCAAACTTAACAAAACCATTTATTTTCTTTATTAAGTTCTCGTGCGCATTCCCTTTTTTTTTTTTTTTTTTTTTTTTATATCACTTAGGTGGCAAACAAGCTTACGGTCCGCCTGATGGTAAGCGGTCACCGTAGCCTATGGACGCTTGCATCACCAGAGGTATCACTTGCGCGTTGCCGACCCTTCAGAAATCTAATAACTTCTTACTTGAAGAACTCCATACTGTAATCCTTGCAGAAAACCTTGGCAGGGAGCTCATTCCACAACTTAAGCGTTCGCGCGAGGAAGTTTTTCTCAAACCGCACTGTACGCAACCATTTAGGTTCTAAAGTGTGAGAATGATTTCCCTGTCGATGGCGAGCGGTGCCATGGTAGAATTTCCCTTATTTGTTATTGACTCTTCTAATCAGCAATCTATAATTTTATTGAACAATGTAAAAAAAAAACCACAGAGGAGAGGGGGGCAAGATGGGGTGCCTACTTACATCTTTTGGTGTGGGCACTTACTCTTAAATTTTGGAGAACGGAATATATACCGTCTTGATAAATTATTTTCCGTTACTTCTTTGATACAGGGCATAAACGCTGGCTATCTGCCAACCTCTGGATTCTTTGTACGTGTGTTACGGCGAAAAATTTAAAAACTCATAATAACATATTGTATTTCCAGCCCTATGTTAACAAGCGAAGTCGGGTTCCAGTACCTATAGAACTGCTCGTCATCGTCATAGGGACCCTCGTGTCAAAATTTTGGGGGTTACATGAACAGTTTGGAATCTCTCTGGTTGGAAATATTCCTACTGGGTAAGCCGCCTTTTTCTAATTTTAAATCATTTATGTACATTACTTTTAGTTTTATTGTAATGGAATAGGGATAGTCCAGACAAAAAATACCCTAGGCGGCTTATTCACCAAAACAGCAGTTGCTCATGAGCTTGAATAAACAAGTTCGAATCACGAATCCTAGGGTTTCAAGGTGATATGATGCGTATGTATTTACACCGAGTCGTATAAGTACCTAAAATATGGTTTATATCTATATTATCTTGGTGGTGGTATGGCGAGTGCATTAGCGGTAAAGGTCAATACGGCAGATGTGTGAGCAAAAATACTGATTTTTAGTATTTTAAGAGAGAAGTAGAAAAATAGACAAATCGACTTGTTGGTCTATGAATCTATTTTCTTTACCTGGTGGGGTCAGAAAAACCTAATAATTAACCTTGCTTTCATTCTTAGGGTTCCATACCTGAAGGTTAATGAGGAACCCTATTACTAAGACTCCGCTGTCCGTCCGTCCGTCTGTCTGTGACCACGCTGTATCTCATGAATCGTGATAGTTAGGCGGTTGAAATTTTTACAGAAGATGTATTTCTGTTGCCGCTATAACAACAAATACTAAAAAACTGAATAAAATAAATGTTTAAGAGGGCTCCCATACAACGAACGGGATTTTTTTTGCTTGATTTTGCTCGATACTAATTACGGCAACAGGTAGACGCTTTAAATTTCCATAAAATATTTAGTTTTATAGTCACTTTAAAAATAAATAATTAAAATAAAAAAAAACAAATATTTAAGGGGGGCTCCCATACAACAAACGTGTTTTTTTTTGCCTTTTTTTTATAGATAATGGTACGGAATCCATCGTGCGCGAATCCGACACGCACTTGGCCGATTTTAATTCTAAATAGTTTAAAATGCTATTGTTTTATGTCGTCTAAAAATTAAATACATATAAAATTTTGTTAAAATAAACAAGTAGTCCTTTCTAAATTTTACCTAAAAGTTTTGATCTATTTGATCTATTAACCTTCGCTCGGACTTTCCCCATTTTTACTGGGTCCTGACTGTTGTCATATGACAGCAGTAGTTAAGCGACGTCACAGACATTATGGGTCTTAAAAAATTTTTACAGTCGAGTAGCCACTAGATCGACGTCTGCCAATTCACATTCACATTGGCTAGCCCAGCTGTGGGCTATGGCCTGAGCCTCCCTTCTCTAAGGAGAAGCCTGTGTAACTTCTGTGCGGACTAACAACGGCTGAGGCAACAAATTATTGCATTCAAACCAAATTGACAATCTCCTTTTTTGAATTTGGTTTAGTAATGCAATTACACTATGTAAGTAAATATTAATTTCTTTGGCCAGGTTACCAGTACCAGAATTGCCCCCAATAGAGCTTGTACCAAAGATAGCAGTGGACGCTTTTACTATAACCATGGTTACGTACACCATAACAATGTCCATGGCTCTTATCTTCGCTTCCAAGGACAAATACGAGGTTGATGCCAATCAGGAATTGCTTGCTGTGGTAAGTCGATTCGTCTTTATTAAACATTTGATTTTAATAAATTGCTGAATTCCATAAAAATCAATTAATATTATGAAAGCTGCTTGTTCATTTATAAATTATTCAGTTTGTTTACATAAAAAATAATACACTAGTATAAGTGTTAAGTAAAAAATATGATTTTTTTCAAAATTGAACCTAAGATGGACCCTGATATACACTAAAAACATAAAAGTTTACTCCATGACTGATATCATTAATTTTGTTACTTCCTGACGAAAATATTTTAGTCTTCGTACAAATGTTTTTTTATTGTTGGTTTCAGGAATAATGATGTGTGGTTATTTTGATTATTAACGTTGTGGTCAACAGTATCAAACGCTTTGAAAGTTCATCATGCAATTTTTATTCTAAGATACCTATTCTTTGTTGTTTTTTTACCAGAAATTAAATATCATACAAAAAATTTATTTTCTGTCTTATTTCAATCACTAAAAGAGTAGCTTTGTAAGAAAACTTGCGTCTGCCGTTTCAAATTCAAATTTATTAGTAGAAACCATTTAATTTAAACAATAGCGTAGCTATTGAAAATCTAATTTAGTAACTATTGTTTTCCAGGGCGCCAGTAACGTATTTGGATCATTCTTTTCGTGCGCTCCGATCTGTGCCAGTTTATCTCGCTCTTATATACAATACCAGGTAAAAACACTAAAATTTTATTTATTTATCTATATTTGTAACAAACAGCAGTGAAACTAAAATGTGGGTTATATTTTTGCGCGTAATGAAGTGCGTATGTTACAAACTGTCCTGAAACCTAAAAATATATCCATACTTATATTATAAATGGGAAAACGAATTTGTATATGTTTCTTTCACGTCCGTTGGATTCCAATAATGAAGTATCCAATTGAGCTGAAATTTGGCACAGGGATAGTTGAAGTTGATAACCGGTAACCTGCTAAATTGCACGGGTTAAACCGTGGGCAAGACATAGTAATAATTAACAAACAAAAAGGAACAAAGAAAGATGTCGAAATATTATATAGCTGAAAATTAGTTTTTTTATTTTTCATTGTTAATTATTATTTTTTCTCTTTTGTAGGCCGGCAGTAAAACTCCGTTAACAACTGTTGTGAGCGCAATTCTCGTGTTATTTGTTCTCTTATGGGTTGGACCGTTTTTCGAAGACCTGCCGCGTTGTGTCTTAGCTTCAATTATAGTGGTTTCACTTAAAGGCATGTTTATACAAGTCAAGGATTTGTTAAAGTAAGTGTTATATTTTTATCTATTTTGATTTAGTTAGTGTTTTGTGCGAGTTTTTCATTAACTTCAGTCAATGTTATGGCCAACGTCTGGGTTTTTATTCTAGCGCCCAAAGCCTGTTATATTTTGGCGGCCATAGTCTTGAGATATATCACAAAATAGATATATCAAAGAGCTCACTTCACACTAAAGAGGCCTTAAAACCCTTCCTCCGCACGTATGCGTCCCGTATATTCGAGTTCAAGGTAATTCAAAGGCCTTTAGAGTTTCCTGAGTTAGGATGCGCATGGGTACGTACCTATGGGTTTAAAGGGCTTACTTTGGAGTGAGCGTTATATTTTGCATATATATTGTGGTTATATTCTGAGGGTTAAAGTCTGAAGTTTTTTTTTAATACCACTAAGGTGGCAAACAAGCTTACAGTCTGCCTGATGGTAAAAGCGGTGACCGTAGCCTATGGACGCTTGTAACGCGAGGAGTATCACTCACTGAAGTAATATTCTAGTAAAATTGTTGATTTTTCAGTCTTCAGATGGTCTTGATTTATTTATTTCTGTATAGTCAAGAACTGTAACGTAAAATTATAAAATATGTTTACGTATTTGATGTAAAAATCATGGATTCCTTTACTGTATTTGTTCAGATTCTGGAAGTTGAGTAAATTGGACGCGATGGTGTGGCTCGTCACGTTCCTGATTACCGTGTTGGCCAACATCGATATTGGGTAAGTGATATATACATTAATGTATTTTTTTAGTTTTAAGACTAATATATATCGTCCGTGCCAATTTTTTTAGCCGACTTGAAAAACTGAGGGTTATGTATGTATGAATGTAATATTGTTACACTTGCACAATATTTGCATATGTTTTATCAATTTGGCATACTATATGGACATACATATGTATTTGTTAAGTATTTCTCAGAAAATCTTGAAGAAAAGTGGTAGATACTTTTGTTTAAAAAATATAGGCATAATTCATCTACAATAAAATATGCATAGGTGTGTTTTTATATTAGCTTTCTCTAGACGTTCATAAGTCGAGTGGGCAAGACGGGATACCAGCAGTGCTGCTTAAGCAGTGTGCTCCTGAGTTATGTCCTGTACTCGCGCGCCTCTTCGCGCTCTCCTACCACACTAGGCAATTTCCGTCTTCATGGAAGACTGCGAATGTGCACCCGGTGCAAAAAAGGACGATAGATCAGATCCATCGAATTACAGGCCTATCGCTATTACCTCTCTCCTCTCCAAGGTGATGGAGCGTGTGATCAACACATAGCTTCTAAGATACCTAGAAGTACACGATCTGGTCCGTGACCGTCAATATGGCTTTCGCCATGGTCGTTCTACTGGTGACCTTCTAGTGTATCTCACACACCGATGGGCACTAGCCATCGAGAGTCAGGAGGAAGCATTGGCATGTAGCCTGGACATAGCGAAGGCGTTCGATCGGGTCTGGTACCGGGGTCTTCTATCGAAGTTGCCATCTTACGGAGTGCCTGAGGGTTTGAGCAAATGGGTGGCTAGTTTTTCGTCCGGCAGACGCATACGAACTGTAGTTGACGGTTATTGCTCTGATAGCATGGACATTAATGTTGGTGTCCCGCAAGGCTTTGTGCTGTCTCCTACGCTCTTTCTTCTGCATATCAATGACATGTTATCCGTCAACATACATTGCTATGAAGATGACGGTACTGGAGACGCTTATTACAAGGGTCGTGCAAGCATCCCTCGTTCCGTTGTAGAGGAAAACAGCGGAGAACTTGTGTCTCAAATCGAGACCACACTGTCCAAGGTCTCTGACTGGGGACGGGTAAACTTGGTCCGATTCAACCCTACAAAGACAGAAGTGTGCGCGTTCACCGCTAAGAAAACCCCATTCACTGTTGTCCCACAATTCCAGAACACTCCCCTCTCCATCCCCAAGAGCATTGGGATCCTTGGTGTTCACATCTCCAGCGATGTTCAGTTCCGAGATCATTTGCTAGACAAGGTAAAGCTGGCGTCCAAAAAACTTGGTGTACTCAACAGAGCGAAGCATTACTTCACGTCGGGGCAAAGGTTGCTGCTTTACAAGTCGCAAGTTCGGCCCCATATGGAGTACTGCTGCCATCTCTGGGCGGGTGCACCCGGATACCAGCTTGGCCCTTTTGACTCGGTTCAACGACGGGCTGTGAGAATTGTTGACGATTCCAAACTCACTTGCGGTATCGAGCCCTTCAGTCTGAGGAAGGACTTTGCCTCCCTGTGTGTGTTCTACCGCTTGTACAATGGGTTGTGTTCTAAGGAAAAGGAACGGCTACTTTCTACCACCGTCTACGCACCGCCCGCCATCGACAGGGAATTCATTCTCACACTTTAGAACCAAAATGGTCGCGTACAGTGCGGTTTCAGAGAAACTTTCTCCCGCGAACGCTTGGGTTATAAAATGATCTCCCTGCCAAGGTTTTCTCTAAGGACTACAGTATGGGGTTCTTCAAGAGAAGTTATTGGATTTTTGAAAGGTCGGCAACGCGCGAGTGTTACCCCTGGTGTTGCAAGCGTCCATAGGCCACGGTGACCGCTTACCACCAGGCGGACCGTGTGCTTGTTTGTAATATTAAATTAAAGAGGCAAAAAAAGAAAAATAGAAAATACTATTTTACAATTTTAAGTTTAATATTTTGTGATAGAAGTAGCTAACCAAGAAATTGTTAGGGGCTAAGATAAGTGAAAGTGGCGCCCTCACTACTTTTTTTTAATTTCCATTAAATACAAACTCATTATCAAAAAAGTGCTTAAATTAAAAGTTTTATGTATGAGTAAGAAATTTTTAGAAAATTTAATTTGCTAGATATCATTGACGCTCAGGCTGGAAAGTCCATTTATGCTAAAAGTGGCCACTTTTATCAAAAAAGATCTTTCTAGCCCACACATGCATAATATCTCTCGCCAGCCTTCATACTTCCCCACTGTTGGAGCACGGCCTACCCTCATAAGCGAGGGTGATTTGGGCCATAGTCCACACGCGGGCCCAGTGCGGATTGTTGACTTCACATACGTCTTTTTTTTTTCTTGACGTATGCAGGTTGTAGAAGGATGGGCGAATATTTAATAAACACCGTTTCTTCAGTAAACTATAAGCTTTATTAAATTAACAAAATATCGCTAACACGGTTTAGACTAATCGACGACATGAACGGAAGTACAATACAAAAAAAAAAGGAAATATAATATGCTAGTGCTGCCAGCTTCTTAAATATGATTTTAACCTTTTATGTTCTGAACATAGCTGGGGCTTCAAGAAATGAAATTATTAATGATATTTTTTTTTTTAAACATGTGAGCAAAGTTGGCAAATTAAATACAAATCTCTTAATTTTGAAATTAAAAATAAAGGTACTCATAGGTAACTAAGCTACACCTTTTTAACATTTTAATAGGTATAGTTATGTATATTAGTTTACATTTGTATATATATAATGATATATTATTACAATTACTTAACTATTACTAGTTTTTGCTTAACTAAACTAAATATTAAAACTAAGTTGACTGTTAGTTATGGACTCCAAATATGAATAATAAAACCAGAAATCTATGGTTTGCTAACACACATGTTATAGCAATAGGTACTATAGTATATAATGACTATAATAATAAAATAATCTAATTGTCATCTATGGGCAAAATGCACACCTTGGTGATGGATCGACGGTGAGTGTGACCATTACTAGTTTGGACCTCTATAGCGCGAACTGCGCCATCGGAGCCAGGGAAAACTTGTTTCACTCTAGCCATAGGCCATTGTAAAGGTGGTACATTGTCTTGCTTCAGTATGACTAAAGTTCCTACCGTAATGTTTGGAGTGACTGATCTCCATTTAGGGCGATTTTGCAAAGTATTAAGGTACATATTTTTCCAATACTTCCAAAATATTTGTTTTATGTTAGAGCATAGTGACCAAAACTTCAATGAGTTGGTAGGAGATCTACTGACATCTTTTTCAGGATATGATTTCATTGGTGATCCGGTAAGAAAGTGTCCAGGAGTTAAATATGAAAAATCAGTGGGATCTGCGGACATGGCACTTATAGGACGCGAGTTTAATACTGCTTCTATTTCAACAAGTACTGTATTAAGTTGTTCATATGTCAGCAATGCTCCACCCATGACTCTTTTTAAATGGTGTTTAACACTTTTGACAGAGCTTTCCCAAAGCCCACCAAATACTGGGCTATAACTAGGTATAAAATGAAATCGTATACTCAGTTCTGATGCAAAGGACTGTACTTGTATTTGATGATCATAATCACCACCATATAATTTATAAAGATCACCTAATCGGGTCTTCGCTCCCTTGAAAGTGGACGCGTTATCGCAGTAGACGTCACTGGGCAAATTCCGTCTAGCTATAAAGCGCCTAAAACAGGCTAAAAATGTGTTCGTCGTTAAGTCTGAAGCAAGTTCAAGGTGAATGGCCTTGGTAACAAAGCAAACCATGACTAGTATATATCCTTTGACTATGACTGCCTTTCTGATTCGACTTAGCTTGACGGAAATCGGGCCAGCGAAGTCCATACCGACTTTCTCAAAAGGACGGCACGCATTCACCCTGTCTGCTGGCAAGGAGCCCATTAGTTGACTAGCAGCGGTTGCTTTAAGCTTAAAACAAGTTACACACTTATGTAGCACTTTCTTAACAGTTCTTAAACCATCAATTATCCAATATTTTTGATTAAGAGAACACAATACTAGTCTTTGGCCTGCATGTAGCAGTCTTAAATGTTCACGTTTTATTATCAATTCAGTGATAACTGAGTTTTTGGGTATAATAATGGGATGTTTAATGGAATACGGTAGTGAGGCGTGATGTAGTCGGCCTCCTACTCGCAAGATATTATCTTGGTCTAAAAATGGATGTAAAGGTTTTAAGCTGCCTGTGATTTGAGTTTTAGACTGTATAGATTGTATTTCATTGTAGTAATGTTTTTTTTGTTCGGACTTAATGATCAATGACAAGGCATTATTTAGCTCACTAACAGACAAATAATTTTCTTTATGTTTAACACACTTTGACTTACAATTATTATAAAACCTTAGTATATAGCTTAAAATTCTAATCATTTTATTTAGGTCAGAATATTTTTGTTTAATTTTTTCAAGAATACAATCTTTTTTGTCACTTACAGTTACTGTGCATGCTACAATTGATGGCTTAAGCTCTGGAATAAAGACTGATTTATTGCAAAACCTTTTAAATTCATAATGTTGTTCGTGCAATGATGTAGGTCCATGCCACCATAAACTGTGGTTTTGTAAATCATGAGGAAGTAACCCTTTGCTAATGCAGTCAGCTGGATTCGAGACTGAGTCTATATAGCTCCACTTACAACAATTTGAAGAAGAAAGTTCCTGAATAACTCTAGTTCTGTTAGCAACATAAGTGCTAAATTTGGCAATATCAGTGTTTAACCAAGCTAACACTATTTGAGAGTCTGTGAAAAGATGTATGTCTTTTAAAGAAATTTTTATATTTAATGTTAAGATTACTTTATCAGTGAGTCTAGTTAGTAATAAAGCTGCATTTAATTCTAATCTAGGTATAGTTAATTTATTTTTAAGAGGATTTATTCTTGACTTGGAGCAAAGGAGATTCATAGTAACATTGCCTTGGGGATCAATAATTCTTAAGTAAAGACAAGCTCCATGTGCGATGAGTGAAGCATCAGCAAAACCTATCAATTGGCAAATTAGGTTGTTATTTGGTTTCACACATCGTGGTACATGTATAGGTTGCATTTTCATTAGACTATTAGCAAAGTCTACCCACTGTTGGCTAACAGCTTTGGGTGGGGCCTCATCCCAGGCTATGTTATCAGCCCACAAAGATTGCATGATTAATTTAGCTTGGACAAATATAGGTCCCATTAAACCTAAGGGGTCAAAAAATTTACTTATGTAACTAAGGATTTCTCTTTTAGTAAGTTTTGAAGTTGAGCATTGTTCTGCTGTATGTAGTTTAAAAGTATCTGAATGTATATCAAAATTAACTCCTAATGTTTTCATAGACATACTGTCCTTTTGAAGTTCTATTTCTCCAAAATATTGTTTATCTTTGGGTATATCTGCTAGTATCTTTTCACTGTTGGATAGCCACTTATGTAATTGAAATCCACCAAGACACATTAATTGGGTTAATTCTTTTTGCATATTAATTAAGTGTTCCTCTGAATGATGGGTTGCTAAAATATCATCAATATATGTATTATTTTTCAAAATAGAGGATGCTAAAGGCATCTCTGTAGCAAATCTTTGAGCTAGTTCAATGAGACATCTAGTTGCTAAGTAAGAGGAAGTTTTCAAACCGTATGTGACAGTTTGCAATTGAATACATTTAATTTCTTCATTAGGTTGATCTCTCCATAAGATATTTTGAAGCGAACATTGAGAAGAATCAAGCATTATAAATCTAAACATCTTTTTTATATCGGTGATAATAAAGTATTTATCAAGTCTAAATGCAATCAATATATCAAAAAGATCCTTTTGTACTACTGGACCATTAAGCAACATATGATTCAGAGAAACTTTCAGGTTTGTCAACATGGAACCATCAAAAACAACTCGCAATTTTGTTGTTTTACTGTCTTTTTTAATTACAGGATGGTGAGGTAAAAAGTACACAGGGTCTTTAGATAGGTTGTATTGATTTATATTTATATATTTTCCATGACCTAATTCAACATACTGGTCAATGAATTTTTTATAATCTTGAAATAGTTGATTGTCTTTAGAAAATCTTTTTTCTAAGTTTAAAAATCTGCACAATGCTAAGTGAAAAGATTCTCCAAGTTCTTTATTGATTTGATTAAGAGGAACTTTGAGAAGCATTGTTACTTGAAATTGCTTATTGGTAAAAACAACAGTATTTTGAAAATGTTTTTCTGTATACTCATGCTCAGGTATTGTGTCTGGGTAAACTTCACTTACTTGTTCAGTTTTCCAAAATCTGGACATGGACTCACTAATGTCATTATTACATTCTCTACAAAATAAAGAAACCACCTGGTTAGCATCTGTAGCTGAAGGTGTGCGACCAGCGATTATGTAGCCGAAGGATGTATTGACTAGTTTGAGCTGCTCAGTACTACTGGAAGCGGCACTATCAACTGTTGTATTAGGCTGAGGCAGTAATATCTGAAAAAATATGTCAGCTCCTAAGAGAAGATGCACATCACCTTGCTTGTTAAAGCGTTCGTCAGCTAGTTGACAGACATTGGGAAGCTTTAAGTGTGAAATGTCAAAGCTTTTTTGTGGTAACTTTGAAGTAATTTGTGGGACTATATGACAATTTGCAGTTGTTTTGAAAGGGTATACAAGGGAATGAATTTCAACATTTATAGACTGTGTTATTGTTTGTTGAGTATTAGTAATACCAACAATATTGGTTTTAATATGGTTGGGATTGTTACCCAGCATATGGGCAAGCCTTTTAGTTATAAAAGATGTCTGAGAAGCACTGTCTAAAAGTGCTCTGCAAGTTATGATCGTGCCTGATTTAGCAATTAATTTTACTCGTGCTGTAGGCAATAAAACTTGTTGGTGTGAGGCGTTTGACAATAAGGTAACAGTTGTTGGCCTGGTGTCACTGGACTCATCATGCAAAAGGGAATGGTGGTCCTGCTTGCAAGTTTTACATTTAAAATGAAAGCGACACTTTTTAGAATGTGAATTTAAACACAGCTTGCATAATTTATTATGTGTGACAAATTGTACTCTTTTGTCAAGAGGTGCAAGTTTAAAAGTAGGGCACATAAATAATTTGTGGTTTAACTTACAATATATGCAACTTGAGCTTTCCTGGGAAGTCGTTCTACCTGACTTGACTATGGCAGTATTTGATGCGACTCGTAGCGGTTTCTGGCCTGTACTGTCAGTATTTTCAAGTGCTAGGGCTCGGTGCTCAAGAAATGCTAATAATTCCTTGACAGTTGGCTTTAGTGTAGAATCCCGTTCAAGTTGATAAGCTCTATTTGATATTAAATCAAGTTTCTTGGAGAGTATACATACTAAAATACTGTCCCATTGGTCCACTGGCTCCTTGAGATTTTTTAACGCAGCTAACTGTTGCTTACTGTTAGAAACAAATGCTCGAAGGTTTGATGGTGTAGACTTAGTGATAGATTGCATATCAAGGATAGTGTTTAAATGTTCATTAATTATTTGGAATTTGTTATCATATCTCTCCTTTAATAACTTAACTGCTTCCTTGTAACTGCTGTCCGTGAGAGGTAAGTTACTGACTAGGGTTAAAGGTTCGTCTGTTAGAAAGCTTTTAAGGTAATATAATTTTTGTATTGGTTGTTTTGACATGTCAGATCCTATGACGGACTCAAACATATTGAAAAACTCATAAAATTCTGAGTATTTACCATTGAATTTTGGTATCACAATGTGAGGTAATTTGATGTTGGTAGAAGTTTGATGGCAGCTGAAGTAACTCTCACTGTCTATAAATTTGTTAAATTTACATAACAATTCAATATACGTGTCTTCTAGCTCACCTGGATCTTCAGAGTCAGTGTCATCGAACATTTTAACTTTCATACAGTATTGGTTATACTCTGAAAATGCATCGCGCAATCTTTGTCGTTTTAAACATAGTATATCACGAGAAAAATCATCAGCACTCAGCTCATTTATATAGTTTTTTAATCTAGTTATCGAGGCCTTGGCATAGCCACGCGACGCAATTAGTTCCTTAAGCGATAGCTGACTTGGCTGCGATTCCGCCATTACTAATAAATTTGGCAGTTTTCTTGTTAAAAAAACAATAAATACACTGCAGTATCACAATGCAAATTAGAACGCTAAGTGCCCTTTTCTTACTATTAACACTGAAGAACAAATACTGATGATAAAGAAATATAAATAAATTCTACAAAAAAGGCTACAAAATTTTGTAGTCCATAACTAACAGTAACGAAGCGAAGCGGCGCTAGTTGACAAGATGGCGGAGACACGGCGCTTTCTTATTGGTTGTTAGCGGGCGGATGTTTACGCTGTGTTGCTAGCTGGTGTAGAACCCGTTCCGTTGTCACGTAGCTTGGTAAATAAATGTATTTTATCTACCCGAAACTTTGTAATGTTATTTCTTAGATGACGAGATATGAATAATTTTGCAAATAAAACCTGGTAATGTTGAAACCACTTGATTTTCGTAGTAAAGACAATATCGATGCGGTTTTCTCCTCTTCTGGGTTGTTATTTGTACATACACAGACAGCCTTTTGGAGATGTTTTCATGTGATCGGCGCACGGCGGCAAAAATGATACGTGTCGTCGTCCTCGGCGCGATGCGAAGAAAAACAAGTAGTCGCTCCTCGTAGCTATATGGCTTAAAATCGGTGTAGGTTATGCCTTCCTGGCGTGTCGATTAAATGGCGGCGTCTTGTAGGTAAACCAGTCGGTGTGGTGAAATTTTGTTTATCCAGGCGCTGGATCTCGTTGTCGAAGGACCATTTAGAAGGATGGGCGAATATTTAATAAACACCGTTTCTTCAGTAAACTATAAGCTTTATTAAATTAACAAAATATCGCTAACACGGTTTAGACTAATCGACGACATGAACGGAAGTACAATACAAAAAAAAAAGGAAATATAATATGCTAGTGCTGCCAGCTTCTTAAATATGATTTTAACCTTTTATGTTCTGAACACAGGTTTCCTCACGATGTTTTCCTTCTCCGTAAAGCCAATGGTGTGAATAAATAACTCAGTGTACTTGAGAAATTAAGAAAAGACTCATTGGGACACGCCGACCCGGGGTTCGAACCTTAAACCCCTCGACCACCACCAACTTCCCTCGACCACCACCGACTTCATGCATAATATATAGCGACTAACACTTTCTAAAAATAGCTTACATGTACTTTAAACTTTTAATTTGAGCACTTTTTCAAAATTCCTTTTGTGATGAATAAAAATTGAAAAATCTAATGGGAGCGCCTTTCATTTATCTTAGGGCCTTAAATAAGCATAATACTTTTAATATCCACATCCATGCTAGTCATAATCCATCACCCTTCAGAATTGCCTACACCTCTGCTAGATTTCTAGAGCATTCGAGTCAGAGCTACTTACACGTCTATATTTTACTTATTTTTTACCACTAAGGTGGCAAATAAGTTTGAGGTCCGCCTGAACACCAGGGGCATCACTTGCGCGTTGCCGACCCTTCAAAAATATAATAATTTCTTTCTTGAAGAACACCATACTGTAGACCTTTCCGAAACCGCATTATACGTGACCATTTATAAAATGTAAAATGAATCTAGTTTAAGTTAGTGCCACTACTATTTTAGTATGCAAGTTACATTATTAGTTGCACCTGTCACATTCACTATGCCGGTGTTATCAATGAGCAATTCGTCCACAGACTAGGAGCAGGTCTGGTGGCGAGTGTGGGCGCGCTATTTTGCCGCTCGCAGCGACCGTACACGTGTCTGCTCGGCCGCGTGCTAGACACTGACCTCTATTTGGATATCAAGCGGTACCGAGCGGTAAGTGTTCTCATCACAATACAGTTGTTATTAAATTTTTTTCAAATTTAAATAGTTCAGTATTTGACTTTTGATTTTTGTTTGATGTAGAAAAAAATGTAGGAGCATTTGAAACAAGAGGCACGTGTACTTACATATATGTGTATATATACAAAGAGCATGTGTACGTACATATGTGTATAGATACATACAGGCCCTAATATACAGCAAATATAGAATCAATACCTTTTACATATTTCATAAAAAATCTTGAATAAAAATCTTGAATATAATCTTATATTTTTACTTAATTTTGATTGTAAGGTATTTTTTCTTTTCAAATGGTTATTTATTATTATGGTAAAGAAAAACGCCAATATTTTTCATGAAAACAACATTTTAAACTTGACTTGATTTTTTTTTGTATAATTTAGGATTTATCAAAAAAAAAACTAGGGTTTGATACCTAATCATTTTGTGTTCTTTTTGTAGGGGTCCGTAACCAAATGGTAAAAACGAAACGTTACAAACTCAATCTCAAAATATTTTTTTTTTAAGTAAGTAGACTTTAAAACATCACTTTTGAATCGTCATTCAACATTAAAATTCGACATTACTTTACTACCAAACTTCAAGTTGTCATGCCGCTGTCTATAAGTGACAATGATTCAAAACATTTACAACTTTTAACCTCTTATTGTTTTATTATATTCTTATTTTTTCAACTCTTAGATTCCATTATACCTACTAAACGACAACTTTCCACACTACTGTTGTTCTTCATTTTGTGACAATACTAGTAAAACAGGATCTATTAATCAAATTTTTTAATTAATTCACTTCATAAGATATAATTACTGAGTCGATAAGACGTAATGTCGTCTTGTGTGGCGGGCGCAGGGCAGGGCAAGACAGTAAGTACTTAGTTACATTATAACATTAGAAATAAAAAATATGAGTGATTACGGGTCACGCACGAAACATTCGTTAGTACTATTTTCCGCAACTGTACCTGCGCGGCGACCGCCATTTTGATTCAACTGACGTGCCGCGATCTATACATAATTCAATTTTAAAATAACTGAAGTATCTGTTTTTCCCAATGCATTTATTGAATAAGTTTATCTTTCATTGTTCTTGTAACATTATTGTGATTGCAACATACCACGACTTGTCATATCCATTTCCCTACTGTCAAAAATCAAGTGCGAAAAGAATATAATACATAACATGATCATCATGTTGAAGAACACGGCGATCGTCCATCTTATGTAGTCCAATACGCCGATATTGTTGATCGCTCTGTAGTTATAGGTATTGCATTTGCATGGGAAAAATCTCATTGTTTAAATACCAAAGTGTTTAATAGTTTTTTTAAGGAATATTATACCATTTTTTGAGTATTATTGTTTTGGTTGATATGTCATTCTATTGACGCAAAAATGACGTGCGACTTTTGACGTTTAGCTCTTATACTCATAAATTTACTGACCTCTAGTCAGCAATGTCACCACCTATCACGTTCATTGGACAGAATACTCTAACTGGTTTACATCCCCGAAAATTCAAAAGTTCTCACAGGAAAAACATAAGCGAATTCCACTTGGTTTTTTTTACGTATTTATGCGCTTTTGATTGATATTTAAAAAGGATTTCTTTTAGCGTTTTATGGCGTACCTATAAGGGTTGAATAAAGTGAACTCTTGATGATCACTTTGACAGCTCATTTTAAAATCTAGACAAAAAATTCGTAGAGGTTAATCATAGGTTTTGTTTTTAGTGAAATACTCTATGGATATCATATCTTGTATATAGAAATAAGTGCCGTGAGTACACAATTGTTTCCGATCTTAAACCTTCTTGCTCTACCTTGTATGTATGTATATGAAATATGTGTGTTCGTTAAAAAACACTTATTTACAAGATATGATAGTGTACGTGCTGAAATTTAATACGAGATTTCCTGATAAATTAGTACTGCATTGACTTAAAAAGATACAACAATTGTCACGCTATAGCGGTAAAAGTATTTAATAAATTACCAAATGACATAAAATCATTATTTCTAAAACTATTTAAAAAGGAATTATTTTTTGTATGCTAAGAGACAGGTGTTTTTATTCTGTTAATGAATTTCTTTGCCATAAATTTAAATAAAATGACATAATTATTCTTATTTTCTAATTTTTTATGATATTTATATTTGTTAGCCGATTATGTTGACTTGTTTGTAGTACCTATTACTAAATCTTACAGTGCTTTTACCGTTGCTTAGAGTGTTTTTATAGTAATACAATTTTTAATGTTATACAATATTAATACTAACATAGTTTGATGAATTCTCTATCTCAAGATTTTGCATATCGCTGATTGATACATTATGTAGGACCTAAAATGTAATTCTAAATCCTAATCTAAAATCTAAATTCTAAATTCTAAATTAAAAGTGAATGTTCCAAAATATGTAAGGGATGCAAAAATAGATTAAGTAATATGCGCGTTAAAATACAAAAACCCTTTAGACATTGTACCGATAAACTATTAGTTAAACTTCTGAGTTTACAAAAAAAATTTGACATCTTGATAAAATCCTTTACAGATAATCTAAGCAAACCGTAGAACTGACAATACGCTTTTTGGAATCTGTGAATTCGCAACACCCAGTTTAAATACCTATTTCAAATTAAGTATATTTACCTATTTTAAAATAAGTATACCTATTCCGAATTAAGTATACCTATTTTAAAATAAGTATAAGTACCTATTTCAAAAATATCAGGGTTAAAGCCATTGCTCCAAAATAAATAATGTTTTACCTTGACTTAAGGTGTAGAACAATTTACTACACCTTGTCGTCACCATCAAACATTATAAAAAAAACCAACATTCCAGGCTGAAGAAATTCCCGGCATTAAAATCTTCCACTACTGCGGCGGGCTGAACTTCGCCAGTAAGAACCTGTTCCGATCTACACTCTTCCGCAAGATCGGATACCTGAAGCCAGCTGATGACCCTCACCATGATGAAGACAACAATCTGAAGGTGGAATCTTACGAGTGGGATCCTACAATAAGCAACAGGGTAAGTTCTGTTACTAATTGGGAACAATTGCCTTTGATGGAGTTCTGTAGGTCTCATGCGTTTAAAACCGTGTTTTATATATTTCTCTTACAAGCCCTAGAGAAACTAGCTCCTAAAATAGGAGCTATCCCCGTTTTTGCTTTTTTTTATTAAAAGTACATTTAGCTTTAAAGGTGCAAAAGATAAAATTACTAACGAGAGGCTATTTAAAAGCCTAAGGCCGAAGGCTTTATTGACTCGATTTTGTAATTTCCTTACTGCCAAGTGTTACACACAATGTTTTTCATCACATTTGCGAGTTAATAAATAAAAATATAAGGTGCATAAATTAAGAAACTCACCATAAGACAATTGAAATGGGGGAAATAGAAGTAGAGAAAACAATGGCACTGCTAGATGTCGCTATATCTAAAGAATTTATAAGTTAAAAAGTTTTGGCTAAAGTTAAAACTTGTAATTACTCGCTTGGCGCGTAGTTCGTCGTGTTCATTTATACATACTTGGTAGAATAGGCGCGTTACTACCCAGCTAGCAAAAGTGCGTAGTATAAAAATCGAAAGAACGTTTTCAGAAACAATTATTAGTCTTTCATACAGGTACTATAAAAATGATGTAAACATTTACTCAGGCTGGATTTGGCGTAGTTACATCGCAATCCAGTAATAAAGCCATGTTATTGTGGCTTTTAACTCTTTTAAAAGTTTTAACAGTGATTATTGTGTCGCTTACATCACAAAAAAGCCACCACAACTCTATTATAGGATTTTATTGTACACTATAAGAGTTTGGGGATTTTTAAGTTTAATTTATGCATTTCTCATAATATGAACTGTAACAATAAATCAAAAGAGTTTTTTTTTGGCGAGTAAACTGATAAGTGTCACTATTAAGTATCATGGCGCTCACGGCTTGTGAAATTTTTAGAGTTATCTTCTTAGACCGTGAATTTTACTTCCGACTAAAATTTTATCGCTAAAGTAAGATAATATTTTCAACAATTTTTAAAGCCCCCTCTTGATTTTCAAAAAATATTAATATTAAAATTTATTATTATAAATTATTTTTATTATTATTAATATCTAAAATTGTCTCGACAGTTGCTATTATATGATAAAATGGTGCCTACATGCTTACTATAACACACTTCGTACCACCATCTCCAGCCATTATCGAAATAGGGGACGTATGTTGTAAAAACGATATTAAACCTCCTTTATTTAATATTTGGGGTCATCAAAAGTAGTTATATGCTACTTATATGTGTCACAAAGGTCCAATAAAAGTCAGAAAAAAATCTGTTATTTGACTTTGAGATGTAACAGTTACAATGAAACTATTTTGATGACCTTTCAGTGTTAAAAGAGTGTATTCTTGCAGTTATAGAAT
Source organism: Apoda limacodes (assembly GCA_946406115.1). Lineage (NCBI taxonomy): Eukaryota > Metazoa > Arthropoda > Insecta > Lepidoptera > Limacodidae > Apoda > Apoda limacodes. The sequence goes on from OX291559.1 coordinate 21,906,920, forward strand.
TTGCACTATAGCAGCTATTTGGAATCTTTCATTACTCAAGTTCGATACATAACGGTGTTGTAGAAATCAACAATAGTACATTATTATTGTATAGTTGAGCTTCTACCACTATTTAAACATTTGCCCTATAATACTTAATTGGAAGCTACTATAACATACAATTGCTGTAAAAAAGAATACCGTAAATCTCTAATATTACAAGACGGCTCTATACCACATTAGAAAAACTAAGAACTCTTACGAAATAAAGTGATACATAACTCGACAATACTATGCCTTTTATATGTTATAGGCGTGGATTTAAAAATCTTATTAAGTCTGACCTATTTTTGGAATAGGACTATTTTCTGTTCCGTGACTGTTTATTTGACACTAGCTGTACCCAGGGGTTTTTTTTGCATTAATTAGCTGCTCCGGCCCTAACGGCTATAGCTTGAAGTTATATGGCCTTCCTCAAGAATCGGGCTATCAAATGCAATAAGAATTTTTTAATTTCGACTGGCAGTTCCAAAGATTAGATTTGTTTTAACATCTGCAAATCCGCAAATTACCAATAAACAGACTTAATTTAAAAAAAATTACTAACCTTTTCATTACGCTACATAAGGTTAAAAGATTATAAAAATATCATTTACTTAATCTTAAAAGGATATATTTTAATAAACTTTTATTTTCTAGGTGCACTGCGTGATAATCGACGCGACAGCTTTGTCTTACGTGGACGGACCCGGGATAAAGAGCTTAGTCGCTGTACAATCAGAACTGGTTGCAAGCAACATCACTGTACTATTGGCTGGGGCCAATGGTAAGTCTCTTTACTTTTATACACGTTTATATTTCTGTCTCTTCAAAACGGCAGTGGCGTAGATAGGTAGGAATAAAGGGGATATACCACCCCCCTAAGACAAAAGAAATTTATCGAATAAAATAATAAAACTGAAAATTTATAGCATTTAATACTAAATTATTATTATGAGCCTAAGACTTTTCAAGTTGGGCCCATAATTTGGCTGGAAATATAAGAAATGAGGTTATGTCTTAGACTTCTAATCTTAAAGTGTCTGCGACCGACATGGTTTGGCATACAATCGGTAAAGTCAATTTGTGAAGTTGAGAGTCCCGGCTAACCAACCACCAGGAAATCAACCCAACCAGCCAATTAGTTGAATTCCTACAGATCGTTCCTGCCGATTGTAAGCCTAATTTTGTCAGTATTGGTTGTTTTAGACTTTTAGACTATAATGTACTTATTCACATTCACAGGCCCAGTTCTCGAAATGATCGAAAGATACAACTCGTTAGAGCCGGACAGGTTACAGTTGGACACGTTCCCAACCGTCCATGACGCTGTTGTCTATTACAAAGTCTTGGAAACCAAAAAGGCTGACTTGACTGTCACTGTAGACAAGGACGCCAGCAAAATGTAACTTAAATTAATAACAACAAGTATATTTTAAAAGACATGATTGTAAGGAAATAGTTAATTTTAAACTTTCGCCTTTTGCACTCATTTTTTTGATAATCATCCGGCTTTAACGCGATATTATGTGAACGGAAACGTCGACAATCAAAAAGGTACGTTTCCGTACACATAATATCGCGTTAAAACCGGATGATTACCAAAAAAAAATGTAAGGAAATTATTGTTATTTTAATTGTTGATTTATGAAAGTTACATGTTCAAAATGCAAACAATTTTGAATATTTTTATTTTTGTATGTTTTTTAGGGAAGTGTATAAAAAATTGTACATATGCATATCTATTTAATTTAATATTGAGAACAGTGTCTAAGATTTGGTATTGAAGTGTTTCGACTTCGAAAACTATTGGCTCTTTACTAAGTAATTATTGAATTTGGCTCCTTTAAAGTGAATCCCATTATTTAATCAACTAAATGCGTTGATATCCTTCATTGAACGAAGTCGGTGAACACGTTCCTTTATACGGAACGTAATAATAATCTAAACACTAAATGCAAGAAGAACATACTTACATTGTAGTTATCTGTAGGTACATAGGGGTGTACAACTGTACATATAATAGAATTAAAACTTATGTAAGTTATATTTATTAAAATTGATGAATAATCTTTTAAATAATTTCTGAATATTTTAAGGACTTTTCTATACTGGAAACAAAACACTCAAACAAACAATAATATTAAGTTGAGTACACTTTATGAAATTCCAGTTTTCAAAAGAATGTAACTTCTGCGTCAAATAGCTATATTAATTTCCGACGAAACACACAAAAATTGTCTGCTTATGATTCACAAAACAATAATGATAATAAATAGGATTATTATCACACACAGCGACATCTGATCCTGAAGTAACCAAAGCTAGTACTATGGATACTAGATAACGGATACAAACACTTATTTTGTAAATACATACATATTATACATAGACTATACTGATTCACTCAGGACTAACACAACCTTTCATTACATAAATGTGTAATGAACATTTGTTGTCTTGAGCGGGAATTGAACCCGCACGCCTCGTTTTGGTGTAAGTTACACAACCAACTGAGCCGCCGAGCATCACTGTTTTAGTATTTTAAGCTATATCATATCTAGCTAGTTAATATATTGCCACTTGTAATGTCAAGTGACGTAACCGCCAAAGTAATGAATTGAGTTACATATACAGTGCAACTGCAAAGTAATGAATTGAGTTACATATACAGTGCAACTGCAAAGTAATGAATTGAGTTACATATACAGTGCCACTGCAAAGTAATGAATTGAGTTACATATACAGTGCAACTGCAAAGTAATGAATTGAGTTACATATACAGTGCAACTGCAAAGTAATGAATTGAGTTACATATACAGTGCAACTGCAAAGTAATGAATTGAGTTACATATACAGTGCAACTGCAAAGTAATGAATTGAGTTACATATACAGTGCAACTGCAAAGTAATGAATTGAGTTACATATACAGTGCAACTGCAAAGTAATGAATTGAGTTACATATACAGTGCAACTGCAAAGTAATGAATTGAGTTACATATACAGTGCAACTGCAAAGTAATGAATTGAGTTACATATACAGTGCAACTGCAAAGTAATGAATTGAGTTACATATACAGTGCAACTGCAAAGTAATGAATTGAGTTACATATACAGTGCAACTGCAAAGTAATGAATTGAGTTACATATACAGTGCAACTGCAAAGTAATGAATTGAGTTACATATACAGTGCAACTGCAAAGAATAAAGTTTTCAATCAAGTTCAATTTCGGCCCTTTTTTTAACGTTTAAGTAATTCATTTGATAAAAAGTACTATTTTCAAGTTGAATTAACGACATATTTTTTTTAATGTATCAGCGGATGTTCAAAGAATTAAGACTTATTAAATTGAAATGATATAGAAAAAATGTGTAGTTCAGTGTGATGACAATATTGAATGTTTTTTGAGACTTACGTTATCGTTGATTCTAATTTCTTTTTAATATTTTTTATTAGAACTTTGTTTTGTAAAACACATAAGTGCTATTACAACTTCGCAACTATAAACGCAGGCTCGGTATAATCTTCTAACACTAAAAGATCTCAAAATTCCAAGAAACTTTTCCAAACACATAAACTATACTCTGCAATAGGATAATTACATAAAAAATAAAAACTATTTTTTTAAATTAATTTTACCTTTCCTATAAAGTTGAGATTTGGCGGTTACGTTCATGAATATAACAGGTGACGTATAACATTTTATATAATGACTAGGATAACAAACTGTTAATAAATTAACAGATATCGTTCAAGTTTTCAATCAGCGAGATTTCTTTAAGCAGCTATTCGATTAAAAAAATTTAATATAACTATGTTTTTTAAACGAAGAAGTATACACGAAAATGAAAATGGAGAGAATCTTGCGCTGGTTGTACAAAAAAAATTATTATACTCGAATACCGTATAACTAAGATTTTATACTTTTGCGTAATGACTTAAATATTTCCGGACTTAGGGATTGTTGTACTGAATGAAATATATTTTTCTTACGTACATTGTGATACAAGAGTGTAAAATATCGGCCTTTTAATCGTCAACGAGATTTGTAATAACTTAAAGCTCGTGTGATATATGACGTTTTTTGGTACAGTAACGAGAAAACAGGTAGAATTTTTATTGATAGGTAATAAAAAGGAAATACATACATAGATAATTAATCGTAGTACTGAATGGGAACACATCAACAATTATTGTGTTTTCTTCTTGGGAAGTGTTATGGCTTTGTTTAGATTGCTTATATTATAATCATTTAGGTAATTTACTCTTATGAACTAGTGTGAAGTTTTTACTAGTGCGCACTGTGTAACTTTATAGCAGAGGTTCCCATACTTTTGTTCTCATAGACCACTTTTGAAAATTTAGCTGCTACATTTCTACCATATACCTAAAACTTGACAAAAAAAAGATTAGATCTATATCTAAATATAGAATATGTAAGTTTTTACAAGTAACAGTCGCTGAGCTTCTTAAAATATTATCTCTTTACATTTTAGTCAGTTGTGACAGTACAAGTCAAGCCATTATTTTAGTTCTTCACTGTCGGAAGCAGATAAATGGACAGAGGCCTTACGAATTGTGAAACCCCAGTTTTTTTGTCACGCTAACGTAGACCCCCGTTGAGTCTGACCCTGGACCACTTTGGGAACTACTGCTTTAAAGATATAATAGCTATTGAACACTTTTAACTTTGTAAAGGCTTTTAACTTATAAAAACCTCTGGATTGCGAGACTTTTGCCATTTTTTCTCTACTCTTAGAAAAAGTTTGTGGGTTTTGAACTCAAAATCTTCTTTGAAATATTTTGTTGTTATATTTTTTGTTATTTATTCATTCATTTCAAAAAATATTCCTGACTTGTACCGAATAGCTAGACGGCAACCCGCATCGCGGCACCGCAATGAAAGCATTTTTTACGACCGGAAAACCGCGTCGCCGGCACACACTTATTTTATTTAACATAGAATTTTCAATAGATTGGGTTATTTTATTTCACAGTATTAAAACACTAAGGTTTTTTATTTCATAGTCTCTGTTGAACAAAAATACTAACATTAATTGATCAAAGAATACTAAACATCATAAGTTTTATTCTAGTACAGATTTTACTAAATACTAAAAAAATAGAAGTTTTTTTTCTTATATGAAGCTATGTGTATGTATATAGTTACAAATTTACGTAATAAAATCGACCAAGAAATAAAAAAATACAAAATTATACCAAGTTAATACGAAAACAAAAAAAAAAAAATATTCCTTAATGTGAAAAATGCAATGCTAATCTGCATCTGATAGCTTTATTGCAATCAATTACCTACATCGTTTTTGTACATTAATTTATTTTTACTATTACAATTTGGCAAGTATTTCTGTGCAAAATATACATTTGATGACATGATTTTGATCATGCGTGTCATGTGTACTTTAAAAGCCTACAAGGACCTGAATAAATTATATAAAGTACATAAATAATAAATATCTTCTTAGAACTTTGTTTGATTCAGCAATATTAACAGTATCGGTGTGTTGGTATTAGTTCAAACTTTTTAACAATAAAAATACATACCGATACAGTTAAGTATTACTAAATTACGTAGAATAATTTACTATCATTCAATTCTAGCGTTTGTGATAAACGTTTATCCATTAACTGATAACCCTAATTTTGAAAGTTTCGCGAAGTAAAAAAAATGCCTTTATAGATGCATACTTTTAAGCCCACCTATTTTGTACTATAATTTTGCTCAGAAGCGGTATTGACATGATGTTATAGCAATGCTTCGTGTGACAATCCGTAACTTAGTACTTAATTGGTAAGTACTTATTAGATCCACATGACTTAAGTTGAATTTGAATCAGTTTTCCATACTAACTGCGTTGTACTGAATATTTTTAACTAAGCATAAACATTTCCTAATAAAAAGCATTATTATTATGTTTCACTATTGACCGTCACAAAATGCATATTCGTTTATTAAATGCCAGTGAATTATTAAATAAAAATGTATTTATCTATTATTCACGGTTTTTATTTTAATGTGGTCGACAGCCATTCCGCACAACACTGCTTCTGATAATAGTGTATCTGGAGTAAGGTGGTTGTACACATGTGCCATACGTCAAAGTTACCAGCTTTACCTCCATTGCCAGTTTGGGCAATTGGGCATTGGGCAAACACGGTTTTCATTAAATCAATTTAAATGTATAAATCCAATAATACATTTGGTTATTTAATAATTATTGGCATTTCATGATTGTTTATGCTTTTTATATGATTAAGGTATAGCGATATATGATCAAATCGTATTTCGAGTTGCGAAATATTTTCAGTTATAATGTTTATTTTGTAAATTTAAGATTTTATGGGAAAATCTGATGCGGATTCACCTTAAGGTTTTTACAGACAACTTAACAAACAACTTAGTTTATGAATAGGTATAATATTATTAAAATATATAGTTACTTAACTAGCAATTGTTTTTGTATAAATAGTGCAATATTAAGGGTAAACGCCGTAGATTATTTTTCATACAAATTTAATTTGCCATTATCTCGAAAGTCCCATTAATTACGCTTTGTATTTTGATTTAAAACAAAAAAAAACAAAAATTAAGTGCTCGCGGTTTTTGGTGTTATGAGATTCTATTAAGCCATTATTTTCTTTTTAGGGTTCCGTACCTGAAAAGGAAAAAAGGAACCCTTATAGGATCACTTTGTTGTCTGTCTATCTGTCTGTCAAGACCTTTTTTCTCAGGGACGCGTGAAGGTATCAAGTTGAAATTAATATCAAATACTCAGGTCTATAGTCGCTTTAAGCTGTAAAAATATCAAGCTTCTAAGTCAACGTAATACAAAAATACAGTTCCATTTTTGTCGTATATTTGGGCATTCACAAATAAATCAAAACCCTATGGGATACTTCTCGCTATCCTAGAATGAAAATTGACACAAATGGCTTATCAAAATCTAATGAAAGCAAAAACGGCGAACTCCTTAATTTTTGTTCTTTTTTTAAATCTAAATGTAAAGTAAAATTTAGGGAACTTCGGAGATTACGAAATTTTTTTTTTTTTTAATAATCTGCGATGTTTATCCTTAAGGCATTGAAGTAGGTATTGCTTCTTTTGTCCAAATATATCTATATATATTAGTAGGTATTTTTTTTTACTAAGGTAATAAATTAAATTATGTTAATAATGATAATTAAGGTGGTTACATATTAATTGTTGTTAATTTCAGTACACTTGTACGTATGTCTGTTACGTCAAATAAAAAAATATGACGCAAAAAAGGTGCCTATTTATTTAAGTATATTGTGATATTTTGTACCTAAAACGTATATTGTTTGTACTTAGAGTATATTTAAATAGATTTATTGCATTTATTTGTTGTTTTCTTTAAACGTTCCTGATATCGTATTCCTAAAATCAAGCCGATTGTATACAGTCGTTTTTTTCATGTACCTATGAATGCTGAAGTCGAGTCTCTCTCCGAGTCAAATAACAAAAATATTGCAAACTATCAATAATCGTATTTTGATTGTTTGTTTGTACTCATATGGAGGAAATAATGCAAATACTGAACCGATTCTTAATAGTAGATTTTATCACAAGGGATCAAAATAATATTTTTACGACGAGGGCGCTATTTTGAATCCAGAGTAGAGCGAAGGATCGAGGGATCCAAAGGTCGGCGCACGAGGTAAAATAATTTTACGACCGAGTGATACACTCTACTTTTTATCACCCTCAATAACTAACTAACGAACTTATAAAAAGAATGGTCCATTTATTTATTTTATCGTCACTACTTGAGAAAAATGCACGATTCATACTAATATTATAAATGCGAAAGTAACTCTGTCTGTCTGTCACCTCTTCACGCTTAAACTATTGTACAGATTAAGATGAAATTTGACAAGGAGATAGTCCGAGTCCCGGGAAAGGACAAAGGCTACTTGAAATTGTCAAGTGAGAGGCGCTTGTTTTTATACGTATAATTTTCCTGTACGTGTGTTCGTCACCTAACTCCTAAACGACTGGATCGATTTAGGTGAAATTGTGTCTGAATACATCAATGGGTTCCTGGATGGTTTGAAAACACAATTGGACCCGGTAGATGGCGTTGCCGTCGGTGTGTCATCTTCTAAACGACAGGGATGATTTTAATATTTTTTGTGTACGTTTAAGTGCGTTCCTGCACGGTTTGCAAATACAATTGGACCCGACCCGGTGGCACTGCAGTCGGTGTCACGGATCTCCTAAACGGCTAAGATTGAATGTACGAAAATGATTTTAACATTCGCTGCATTGAATGGGACTTCATCATTATCATATCCCACAAAAAACCGCATCAAAAGGGCTAGCTTAAAATCAAAAGCATTTAAAGAAAGGCTTCACGCCAATATTTCTACGATAGAAGGTTTGGAACAAAACGAAAAATTAAATAATTTAGACATATAGGCCATAGTAAACAGTGAGATATCCAAAAATGATCACTCAACCGTAGATTAGTAATTATGGAATCACAAATTTTTAAAAATGTAGATGTTAAATTTAAAATATCATATTTAAGGTGGTGCTGTTTTTCCGGGCAGGAAATATTATAAACTAGCTTTTGCACGCGGTTCTACCCGCCCCAAAGTTGGTTTAAGTCCCGGGGAAGTCAAGTGTTAGTTATTTTTTTATAATTTATAATTGAGGAGTTGCCGTCGAATTCCAGACCGATAACCGAAATTAGAAATGAAATCGTAGGCAAAAGCTAGTTTAAATCAGTAATCAGTTACAAAAGCGAAGTACAGTTCACGCGGTTGTTACTTTTTCACAAACTTATTTTTATTTCGTCCACGTTTTATTTTACAGCTAAATACTTGTTCATCTTATTCGATCTCTAATTATCCACATTTCAAATTAAAATGACTGCGTCCTTAAAGATTAAACTGCTACTCTAATCCCTGTTTGCGAGGAACTAACCAGCTCTTTTTGAATAGATGTGATAAAAAATATTTTTACTATCAGAAAGCTACACTATCTCTGAGTAAGCGATATACAGGCTTAATTTTGTTCAATCAAATCTCAGAAAGAAGTGGAGAGAAGATGCTAAGAAAAAAAGAGAAATTAAAAAAAAGCAACGCCGTACGGAGCAAATCATTAATGAAGGAACACCACCTCCCACTGCAGTAGGTACCTCCTGATAGGCCTATACCAGCCGTTGATACAATTGCCGAACTCACTCCATCGACCTCGAGAGGGAGCTTAGGGAAATCTATAGCAGCAAGAAATAGAAAAATTGTGAAGACAGAAAATATGTTTTTAAGACAAAAGTTACACGCTCTAGAAAACAAGTTGGCAAAATACAGAATGAGACAGCATAAAATCAAAACAAACACAAAAGAATAAACCGAAATCTAAATGTAGGTAATTAAGAAAATGAGAAACCATCTAGTTCAAAAAAAAGATGGCTACAGTTGCAAAATTCGAAGCGTTGATTAAGAATTCAAATTCAAATATTAAGAAAGAATTTGATAGAAGAAGAAAACAGTCGTCTTACTGCGGGTAAAAAGGAAACCATCACTAAAAACAAAAACAAAAAACCAAAAAGGGTTACTGAATGATACTCTTCTAAATTTACATGCGAAATATCAAAAACATACGGGCCTTCTCATTTCCTACAAGAAATTCTGCAGGTATCGTCCTTTTCGGGTCACTTGTGTCTGTTTTGTGCACGAAAATATAAGTTTTGTGGTGCAAGCTCTCAGGAGTGCAAAAAATATAAACGAAAACTCAGCTCTTGCTCAAGCTCTTTGTTGCGATGGTCATACGAGAGAAATATGTCTTGAAAGAAAATGCCCTGACTGCGTAAATAAATTTGTTCAATTTGGTCAATACCTGAGTATGATTCAATATATTATCAACGTTGAGTCACAAAGAAAGTACCGAATCAGATTAAAGGAGTTAGATGTGCCAGAAAACTCAAAACAAAGAGTCATGACGGACATTTAATCATTAATTGATATATTTTACGCAAAGATACCGCTTCTAATGCAACACCTTGCTAACATTAACACGTATTGTGCGTGTGCGTATTACCATCAAACACGTATTGTGCGAAAATTAAAACAAGAAATGTTGCCAGGTTAAGGATTATTGCATTGTGATTTTTCGGAAATCTACCAGTGCAAATAGCAAAGATCAAAGCTGCAACTCAGCCTACACACCACTGTTTTTTATTACAAAAGCAACGAAGAAGATATACTTAAACATTCTATTTGGACCATTTCCGAGAATGTTCGTCATGTTATAATCTTGATAGGTGCTCAGCTAAAGCCCGTTATAGAAACGATTTAGGCTGATCTGGTCCCTGATATTAGAAAATTCCACATATTCAGTGACGGACCCTGTACCCAATACAGAAATGAAACTATGTTTTTTTATTTGGTTGACTATTTAAGTGTTGAGCTAGTTGCAGAAGAGATACACTGGCATTACAGTGAGAGTCGTCATGGGAAAGGCGCTCCAGATGGAGTAGGAGGTTGCCTGAAACGAACAGCAGACCGAGAAGTAGCCTTGATTCGTGACATTTCTGACATGCAAAGTTTAGTCCGTTGTTTGCAAGAAAATGTACTAGCTATGTCTGTATATATTGACGTCACCAACTTAGTTGAAATAGAAAAAACAGTTAACAGTGGTGAAGTTTGACCATTCCAAGGTACGCTACGAATTCATCAAGTTACATGGCACAAATCAGACCCTTTACTTTATAAGAGGTTGAGCTGCTTGTCTTGTCCAGCAAATGTTCAGTGCTCTCATTACGAAATCGGACAGATTTAAATCATCTGTCAATCAATTAAATCTGCACATTTCAAAGAACTTGAATCAGATGATGAAGAAGTTATAATCGTTCCACCTGTAAGACTTCACAAAAGAGTTGAGAGATACGAGGACATTTATTCGGATTCTTCTGATGACAATATTCCGTTCATAAATCTACAATCTAGTTCCGCTTCTAAAGTCCAAGCATCTAAAAAATATGACACTTCCCCCGAGATAGATATTTTGTGGCGTGATTCCTACGATGACGATAAAAGTATTTTTCGATTAAATTGATTATTATAATTATTGTTTATCCACTGTGACTATTTTCACAATTTGTTGTTGTTTCGGTGGCCACAGAAAATTTAAATTTGTCATTTTTTCTTTAAATAATAAATGTTGATCCGATCCGAACTGAAAATTAATAAATGTTTAACAATTAATAACTTTCATTTTTTTTGATAACCCTATGACAATCACCTATTAACATGATTTCGACTCGTTTTTTGTATTTCTTTAAAATCTATCTACAATACTTACTTTGGCTGCTTAAGCAAATCTTATTACAAATTGTCGACCAAGACATATGAGGTTTTTCGCCACCTTGAAAAAAGGGGCAGAATGACACAAAAAACTGCAACGGTGTTTATTACTTTATAAGCTAGAACCAAGTGGCGCAATGTTAAAGCGTGGGGCTGCCATGTCAAAGTTTCCGGGTTCGATTCCCGTTAAGTAGCAAGAGGTTCAAGAGTCTCGACTCTACTTTGTGCCCGGCAAGGCGATGGGCTTACCACTTCACCGCTCTCTCATCTTGTTTATAGGACGAGGAATACGTCGGTGAAACGTGAATTTGTTATATTGGACATGCGTTTGTAACATCTCTGACCGTTCCTTTGGGGGTAAGTGTTCGTGATGGTATGTTTTTATGTTACTTTATTATTTACCGCTATGCAATTTCGATTACACGAATTTTCATCTTACATTAATCGCTACTTAGATGACAAACTAGGTATATAGTTAAAAGAACAAATCGTTTTTGTTTTCGAAAAATGGACGCCATTTTGTAGGTATCGCTTATTTTGGACTAGCTTTTTCCAGCGGCTTCGCCCGCCCTAAATTTAGTTATCGGCATAGGATTCTTACGGCAACTTCTCAATTATAAAAGAAAACACAGAAGGTAAAATATTTTTAAATATTTTTGTTGCCACGTTATTTTAAAACTGCGATATCTCCTAAGATATTCATTGAAATCGAATGATGAACAGGGCAATTTTGTTTTAAATTAAATGCTTGTGATGAATAATGTATTTATTTGGTTAAAGATTAATCATGTTTATAAAAACACCTTCACAAATAATGCATTATTTTAGAACAAATATGGTTAGCATAAAAAAAGTTATAGTGAGCCAACCTTAAATATAGACATATGCTGTCGCGGACTTTTTTTTAGAACTTTTATAGGGGAACAATTCTGTCATCAACTTTAACCGTGCAGCGCACGCAGCGGAAGGTCACAAAAGGATAAAAAAAAACCGATTTTGAAACATTTTTCATTAGTGCTCCGCTCCTATTTGTGTTAGCGTGATGATATATAGCCTTCCTCGATAAATGGGCTATCCAACACTGAAAGAATTTTTTAAATCCGACTAGTAGTTCCTGACATTAGCGCGTTCAAACAAACTCTTCAGCTTTATATTTTAGTATAGAAAAAAATCCCGATTTTGAAACATTTTTCATTAGTGCTCCGCTCCTATTTGTGTTAGCGGGATGATAATAGCCTATAGCCTTCCTCGATAAACGGGCTATCCAACACTGATATATTTTTTTAAATCCGACCAGTAGTTCCTGAGATTAGCGCGTTCAAACAAACTCTTCAGCTTTATATATTAGTATAGAGTATAGATTTGAAAACCCGACGGAACCATGGGCGTAGGCAGCTTTTGGATTGGGGGGGGGCAGGCTTGGCAAGGGGGATCAGACCTGATAGAAAATGTCATTTTAATATAGTGAACATGTTCATTTTGAGCAAATTCCTTGAGGTTATGGGCACCTAGCTGCCCCCCCTGCCTGTACCTCGCTTCGCCCATGGACGGAACATGGTTTCATCAAAACGAAAGATAAACATACCTATACTTTTCCAAAAATAGACGCCATATTGGGAAAATGATGCAAAGAAACAACATATAGGAAATATTGGTTGACAATTTCTCAACCGGCGGCAATAAGTATCTAATAACAGCCTTCTCGGTGGTAGGTAAGTGGGTTACATTTACGTTATCATACGAAAAACATACTTTATATATTAATCTATATAATGTTTTTTAACAACACGAAACATATCTACATTATCACCAAAACATATTCGCCAAGTCAGCTTTATTACAGATAAGGAAATTGGTGTAATTTCCTAAATGTGACGCAGATTTGACTAAGTCAGATTTGAGTAAGCCTGATTCTCGTACTGATAGCAATAATCTCGAAGTCGAGATACTTTTAATTGATTTAATCGTGGCTCGTTAATCGCGGGAAATGTTTTAGTCGATAGATCGCCTAGTTTGAACTAGATATGTCGAGAAAACGTGGCAGATATCGTTTGCAAACAGTTTTTCGTATTCTAAGAATCATAGACAAAAGTAAACAGCAAAAGTAAAAAAATCTATTTTAAGTGATTTTTCACAAACATATTTATTCGATAGAGGTTTGTGTCGCTCAAACATACAGACAATTCTGCTTAGTTATGGGTATTTTTGGCGCTACACACATAAATAGTTTGGATTTTACTCATCTATACATATAAAATGCTTTGTCCTGAATGACTGATGGATCAACGCACAGCCTAAACCGTTCATCGTAGAGACCTGAAACTTGGTAGGTGTGTTCTTTGTATAACGTAGGCATCCGATAAGAAAGAATTTACCGAAATTCTACCCGTAAGCGGGTGAAAAAGGGGGGCAAAGTTTGTATGGGACAACGTGATCATTTGGTCCAATCTCCTTCAAATTTTGTATAAAGTTTTTTTAACAGAATTGGTGGAAAATGTGTTTCATATTCTATTGAAATTTATCCCCTAACGGGGTTAAAAAGGGGTAGAAAGTTATTTTGGTGGTCATTTGCTTCGAAGTTGATATCACTACTCCTTAGTGCTTTTGATTTAAATTACATTTTATTTTGACACATGTTTGACAACTCAATTCGATTTTATTCAAAAAGGTTAAACTCACACTAAAAACATAAGCAAATCTACTTCTCCACAAATATTATTATTACGAGTATAAAGCTGAAGAGTTTGTTTGTTTGCTTAAACGCGCTAATCTCAGGAACTACTGGTCCTATTTAAAAAAGTATTTCAGTGTTAGATAACCCATTTATCGAGAAGGCTATATATAATTACGCTAAGACCAACAGGAGCGGAGCACCAGTGAAGAATGTCTCAAAATCGGGATTTTTTCCTTTTGAGAGCTTCCGCGCTGCGCGCGCTGCGTAAACGGTTAGAGTTTCATGTCAAATTCATGTATGACAGAATTGTTTCCCTTTGAAAGTTCTAAAAAAAAGTTCGCGACAGCATATGTCTATCTTCTAAGGTTGCCTCACTATACCCTTTTTTATGCTAACAAAATTTGTTCTAAAATAATGCATTATTTGCGACGGTATTTTTATAAACATGATATTAATCCTTATCCAAATATATACGTTATTCATCACAAGTATTTAATTTAAAACGAAATTGCCCTTTACATCATTCGATTTGAATGAATATCTTAGGACATATCGCAGTTTTAAACTACCATCGCAGCAAAATAATGATCAAGTACTGCACGCGCATTTATGATGTGCGAGGCCGGCAGGTAGTCATAAGGGGGAAGGGCGGTACGTATTATTTAAAAGTATTTTCACCTTCTACGTAAACAAGTCGCAGGTTAAAGTTAGCGTTAGCCAAAAGTTACCTCAAAGTTAACTACTACTGACTGACTGATCTATCAACGCACAGCTCCAACCCCTTGACGGATCGAGCTGAAATTTAGCACACATATAGCTATTATAATGTAGGCGGCGCTAAGAAAGGATGTTCCAAAACTCACCCCTCTCTCGCGAGGTTAATCCATTAGTTAATTCGTTTTAACTAGTTAATTATTTATTATTTTTGAGAAAGAGAGAGAGAGTAATGGAGAGACAGTTTTATTAGGTTTTTTTCTATAATAAAGGAGTTGCCGTAAGAATCCTACGCCGATAACCAAATTTAGGGCGGGCGAAGCCGCTGGCAAAAGCTAGTTTTAATATATTAGTCCCGGTTTAACCCCTTTTGAAAAAACCCAACAGCGGATATTTCAAATTTTCATTTAAAGGGGCACTACACACTAACGTCAGGGTTGTCACAACTGAGCAAAATAAATATACCTGAGTTTTTTTTAATATTTTTATTTTTAATATTTTTTTTTTCAAAATAAATTTAATGTATCTACAGACAGACACGATAATTTATACTTAAATTAAATTAAATTTTGTTCTTAAATAAAAATTCGAAAAATACAGCAAAAAAGACGAAATAAAATTTCTCATATACTTAATATACGATTTTTGTGAACACTTCTTCGTCCTCATTATATTCGAATTGTTACCAGGGTAATTTTTTATCCAGGCAGGTCCGACCCGCCCTATTAAATTGGTAAAAAAACCTTGTTACTTTTTCTTATAAATTTATTATTATTCAGTTTTGCATACATCAGAATAGAAGGCGCAACCCTATCTGTGTTAAGAAAGTGTAGGTAGGTACGTAAGATTGTACTTACAGTTTCTGCTTCGTCTTGATCTGTCTCCCTGGAACTGAATAGGAAAATTTGTATATTTATCATTATTATCACCGTTTAAAGTCCATTAAAAAGCTAGCGCTCTTTGATTGGCTATCGTAGTGCTATTCTGTTACTTATAGTGTGCTTGAGGATTTTAATGCGCTTTAACTAGGTTTCTGATCGACGACAAATTCTCTAACGTCTTTGTTGAATAACGCTTTATTATACATACTGTGTATAATAAATAAATATATACCTATAAGGATTTTGATTGCATCAAGTCCAATTTAACAAATTACAATTTATGAGTCTTATTGTCAGCTGCGTTTTTCATGAATTTGTCAAATCAAGGAACTCATTTTTTTCGTATTTTACGCAACGAGGACTTATACGTATAAGTCATCTTTGATTTTACGTGACTAAAGGATGGAGGATTTTAAATCTGACAATTCTACTGATAAACTTTTTAAAATTCATCTATTCCGCTGTGGTGCACATACGGCCTAACTTTCTATATTGCCTTATCCTTCGCACCAGACATGTAGATACTATTTAGGTTTTGTTCATGACCATTTCGATATTCTGTAGACAGGTATATATCAAAAGTTTACGTTATTATACCTAATTAATGCAGAAAATACGAATATCGCAATGACGGTGAGTATGATTTATCAAATATCAAGGACTAATATCTAATTCAATGATTAAATTAATCTACAGTTATCTAATTTCTTGCCTTAAGATATCTCTAACACTGATTGATTGTACAGATATAAGTAATTACTAGATAGATTATGTAAACACTAATTGCACTGCAGTCAGAAGTTCCTAAAGATGGCGGCTGTGCGCTACATTAGTATCCTGCTAATTTTAGGATTATCGCAGGTGAATTACTTCTAATTTATTATTTACAAACGCGAACCATAAATATATTATATGATCTAGAGTATCCTAGCTCATCTAACCCCATTAAGAAACTAAATGGAAGTAATAAACAGACAACATTGTATATTTTAGTTCTACAAACAAATTTCCATACGTATTATGTTATATTACGTATTTGTTCCGTACATTTTAAAACTAATTTTTACTTAGTAACTTTTTAAGTTACGTACATACATACTTACAACATTTTTAAAGGAATCAAACCTAGTAAAATTCCCTCAACTATCTGCTCTTCGTGCTAAAGAGAGAACCAAAATCTAAAATTTAAAATTACTTTTCAGACTAATGCTAATCCTTTGACAAATGAACCGACAGCTATCATAGAAGATCTACGAAAAGGTAAATAAACATATTACGTATATACACCTGCATGTCGAATTGAAATACAGTATTCTGTAATTTAGTATAATAAATAATAATAGAAGAACTATTCCCTACCAATGTTATTTATTTTTTAAGCTGATGGCCTAAAAATTGTGGCCGGTTGGGAAGCGGAGGACGGTCAGATCCCTCATCAGGTCAGCATAAGAATGGTCAGAGACACCGGAGCAGTGAGCTCTTGCGGAGGCTCCATCATTCACCACGAGTGGATCCTCACAGCTGCCCACTGCCTTGCCAAGTAAGCATGTGTATTTGTATACTGTCAACACACGCTTTCACAGACTTATTTTATCTTTAAAACATTTATAATACTTCAAACCAATAATGCGATGTCACTCTCGTAAAATCATCAGTGTATCTGTATTGCATCATTATAACTGATTTATTTTGAAATACAGCCGTGATACGTTCGTCGTGCGCCTGGGCTTGACTAACCTAACTCGACCGGAGTATATCGTGGAGTCCTCAAACAAGTTCATCCACCCAGAGTATGATGAGATCCGAGCTGGTGTGCAGACCGACGACATCGCGCTTCTTGGCTTGAACCACTACATCCCCTATGGACGTAAGCAGCATAGAAATAGAACAAATAAACAAGTAGCTAATTTGTCTTCTTACAAAGTGCGTAACGCCCACACTCACGGCTACTAGAGCGTACGTAAGTTTCACAAGTCAAGCGCGAGTAAGTGTGTTTGGTACCAAATATCAATCTTTATCAGCGGCTTCTAAGCATTTTTCAGTAAATATGTATCCAAAGATAACATGCCTACTATAAAGCTATAAAGGCTAAAGGTACGAACTTCTGTGTCCTGTAATATTGTCCTGATTCTTTCTATCTGAAGTTAATTATAATAAAATACTATTACGACACCTACAATGGTAGCAGGGAGTTGCTTGAGATATAACGAAAGTATGCTTGGCTTGTTACATCCACCGAAGTATGCATTTCAAAAATAGTTTTTATCCTTCTCAGCGTACATCCAACCGTGCCGACTGCAGAACAGTGAAGAGAAAAACACCGACTACTCAGGAGTCGTGTTGACTGCCAGCGGGTACGGCCTCACTGACGACGCTGTCAACGGTTAGTACAGCATACTCCTTACTAACATTTTCCTACCAGACTCGATCACTTAACGTATATTCAATAAATTTGAAGTGAATTAAATATTTCAATCAAACAAAAATTATTTCAATTGTGTTAAATTTGTTTGAACTTCTTGGAAATAATTTCTTTCCTATAATCATAACGTTCTTTAAATTACAATATAAGATAATTCATTCAATTTTTTTTTTAAGCTTAAACCTTGTTTGATCTTGAGTTAAAATTTCAGTTATAATTTGCTGCTGTAAAATCCGTCATTGATTCGGTCGCACAAATTTTCAAATAATTGACTTTCCAGTTCTATACCTTTTGGGAAGTCGGTCTACAAATTTCCTTAGCACTCAAAAAGTCACTCTTTTCTACACTTATTTCCTTGCATATGAACATCATTATCGTAATCTTTCAGGACATTTCAGAAAATTCCGGTGTAAATGTCCCGGCATTTGCCGCTGTTCCGAGACAAACACGGTTCCGGAAATTTAAGTATTTGTCAATAAGGTCTTGCGTAAAATTCTTACGTGACATATCGAAAGGGGCCTCGCCTTGGTTCCATATTGGCTCCCATACAATTTTTCGTTCGAATTTTTCTTCTCATACCGATTTGTAATCAAAATCATCACTCTTCATAATTTTTTTCTTCATATTTTTTTTGCCATACATTAATACCTCTACTTTCGTTACTCATAATAAGCATTAATCATAATTCCTATATTTGTTTTATATTACAATTAGTACGGATATCATTGAAATTTATAAATTGGTGTTAGTTTTCATATAATCGTGTTTATTATTTAGAAGGTAATTTTGAATTCTTTGCACCATTTCATTTTTGAGAAAAAAATATTTTTATGGATGCAGATGCATCCCTTTATACCTAAATGAAATGCAGTCATCGGCAGTAAAAAATTTTTTGAGTAAGGAATTTTTGGAAAAAATTTATTCGATTATTAGGGTTCCGTAGTCAACAAGGAACCTTTATAGTTTCGCCATGTCCGTCCGGCCGTCCGTCTGTCTGCGGCTTAGTTCAAAAACTACTAATACAAGAAAGCTGCAATTTGGCAGGGATATACACATTGATCAAGCCGACAAAGTGGTAGAATACTTTGAAAATAGAACTGTTTAAGGGTACCTCACCTCCCTACACGTGAAATGGGGACGTAATTTTCTTTTTCTTGTCTACCCCATCTTTTGGGATATCGTTGTATAGGAATTCCAAAAAAATTGGCGGTATTCAAAAATCATTTTTTTGCTAAACCTTTGCGAAACATTTAGCTTTAAAGTACTTATTTTTGTTAGAAGTACTCATCTTTTTCGCAAAAATTTTTTATTTTATTTGTTGCTAAGGGGTTGCGACTCTATCGATATTTAAATTTAAATAATAAAATTTACCCAAATATAACTTGGTGCAGAGAAGTAAATATTAAGCAATTTAAAATTAAGGAACAAAAATCAATATGCTTAAAATATGTATGATTCTCAACGATATTGCTTAAAATCGTTATTTTGATATACTATATGAACATAAATATTAATAGTAGAGATATTTATATGGAATAACATTATGAATATGAGTAATTCAGAATTACAATCGCTATAGACCAAAATAATTCTAAATAATGTTCATTATGCTGAATAATTGTAGGGGATACATTTTCGGACTTCCAATAATCGAATTTGCAATTTTACTTCAAGTAAATTTCTTTAGTATCTTCCAGGTGGTGCAACTTCGGAGATACTGCGCTGGGTGTACCTGCGCGCCATCAGTAACGAGGAGTGTCTCAGCTTTTACCCTACCAGCTCCGTCATCAAGGAAGAGACTATTTGCACAGAGTTTTATAATGACACTGCTCAGTCAACCTGCTCGGTTAGTACCCAGGGTCTACCCACTCTGGATATACATATAACTTACGTGTCCACGAGGAGTTATGATAGTCAGTTTTAGTTAAAAAACATTCGATATATAGTAAAATTACTGTGTTCATACATTTTTATGTTCATACATTGTTGTAGAGGCGGGACTTTACTCGGACGAGGGATTTTAAAACGAGTCTGAGTTAAGACGAACGAAAGTTTTAAACAACTGGGTGCCTACTGTAAGAAAAATATATATTCCTAGAATGTTTTTAGATTTTACTTATTTTTCGACACATTTCAAATATTTTACACAAGGTTTTGTTGGCAACAAGCTATTGATAACGTTTGCTGTTTGGTGCGTTTCTGAAAGAGTTAGTTTTGTCTCAAGATATGTAATTGTTGTTTATGAAATCAAGGGAGGTAACACCGCGGGACACCACTATAAGAACAAAACTATATTTAAATATTTAGAATTAAATGGTGGTTTTTCTTTTGGTAGCAATTGAGAAACTCTTATCAAAATCCGTCATGGTTAAGGTCCTTTATTTAGTGACACATTTGAATCTTTTTTTTTTTAAATATACTACGATAGAGTAAAGATTGGGGTCGGCTTCCAACGCTTATTTAAAACGAGCAATAGAGATCGTATTATTCAGAATGTTTTGTATTTGCTAAATTTCCCAAGAATAATAAACGTACCATCATTGGTGAACAGGGTGACAGCGGTGGACCTCTCACCGTGCTCGACGTGGACGGCAAACCCACGATGTTGGGGGTCGTGAGCTTTGGACATGTCTCTGGCTGCAACGGACCTTTCCCTTCAGGTGAGCCTCTTCTGTTGCAGATGAGTTACCCGTATCTAGCTTCCACCAGTTTCGATTCATTCTTTTTATATAATTATTTCGAAAGTTCGGCTTTAGTGACTTTTCTACTTAAAAGAGCTGGCAAGAATCTCAAAGATTATTATTCATTTCAAAAGTTATAACAATCTTAGGTTGAGAAAAAACACAAAATATTCTTGGATTAAACTAACGCATGATATAATACCACGTCACATTCATTGATATAATGTAGTTTTTGTTATGACTTAGGTATGGTATAGTTATTACAAAAGTTTTACTTTTAATATTAAATGATTTTATATTATTGACTAGCAATGTTCGTATGTAAGTGGTTCGTCTCAAAATTTGCAAACCCATTTCTGAAACACTTACTGAGATACTATTTAGCTGAAATTTTCCATATCTATTTAATCTTAGTGCCAATGCGACATTATGGTACCACAGAGCTGATCTAATGTTTGGGGTTGTAAGATTATTCTTAACTCACTATATGTAGGTACTGTACTATAGTCCTAGGTGGTGTCCAGGGTCTGATTAATTCCTTTCAACGAAGAGGAAATTAGTAATATTTATAATGGCGGTGCTATAAGCTGCTATATGCACCCCAGTTCAAAAAATGTATGGTGAGTAAAATTCAATTAAGTATTACAACACGCATAATATTTCTCGATTTTAGGGTACGTTCGTCCGGGACACTACCACCCCTGGTTCCTGGAGGTGACCGGGATAAGCTTCGATTGGAGCCGCGGAGAGTCACAGCCTGACCTTGAACCCGACACCGACGTAGACGGCGAACCCGACACCGACGTAGACGGCGAACCTGACATCGGGGACACCGGCCGAGAAACACCCATCATTGTCAACTCTTGAATCTGTTTAAAAAATAAAATATAAATTAAATTTTCCTGTATTAGGAAAATTGTTTCTGTTTTAACACTTTTTTTTTTCGAAATTTTGCGAACGCCTTTTCCAATTATTTGTCTTTTACGTAGCCAGTATGGATCTGGGATTATTTTTCTGAGTATGGTTATCGAAAAATGTTGTATTTAAGTATTTAAACATATTATATTTAATAATCAATGTCACTTAATATTTTGGCAGGGTGTTAACACCCAAAACCTCGTCATGAATCCTATACTGTACTTGGCCAAGCAGCAAACAAATAACAATAAAATCTAGCCATTCCGCATAGATATTATCAACACCAACCAATAGGTAACACAATAGTAATTTATTTTTTTATTATAACACAATATAATATAATTAAAAAAAAACTGCCGCAAGTTTTCAAAATGAAAAAATCCCTTACAAGATCGATAAAAAAAACGTTCGTTAAACGTCTTAGCATTGCGAGTTAGGTAAGTAGCATGCAAAATTCTGGCAAAGGAGCAAAAACCTAAACGGCGTTGGTAGGCTGCGCAGGGTGCGGATGTACATGTCTAGCAAGAACGGATCTGGTAGGCATAGTATAAATGTAAACGTAGGAAACATCAGATAAATTTTGGGAGACCTAGATAAAAACTCACGACGAGAGGATTCCCTGATGCATGAATTTGAAAAAGACAAAGAGTCATGTCCAAACAACACGTCATGCCAAAGCCAGTATCCGTCGCTGGTACTGTAAGATATGTACTTGAGCAGACAATTCAACTTGGCCGGAACAAACGAGAAATTTGACAATCCAGCATCCAGTTAGTAAGGCAAGCTTTTTTATGTCAAAATATAATTTTAAATAAACAGTTATTGCGTAATTCAAAGAGAATCCGACTCGACTTGACTGGTTTTTTGGAGTCACTTTATAAAAACTTTTAAACAAAAAAAAACAACCGGCTTAAAAACGAAGCACTAAAAAGATAAAACTAATTACTTATTTCCTAAAATCTGATTTCAATTACAGTTTGAAGTTGGTGTCATGAAAGTGATATAATATATGAGTATAATATATGACTAACTTAATAATATTACATAAAGCCGTTATTAACTAATTGAACAGCCAACAACGTTATCTACTAATGTACTATGATAAGTATTGTTATAATAACACTTTTCACTTAACTCATTTTATTTAGTTTCTTCTCGATTCATTTAAGTTAAGTTATTACTTAATTGACTGATGCTAATATAATATTTAGCAGTATTTAATATTAAATATCCTCAAATACAATTTATATTCTTAAATTTATACTAATAACTATACAATTCATACCCGTGCTGTTCTTGTATGATGGTATTGTGGTCTGAAGGATTAATCGGACTATGCAGTGTTTAAAAAATTTTTGACAAAACAGACAATATTGTAATGTGACGATAGTTTTTAACATCTATATTAAGGCCTGCTTTTAAGGTTGGAATGATAATTGCAGTTTCTCATATTTTAGGAATGATGCTGGAATTTAGACTAAATATTAAATGCAAAAGTTAATCTGCAGTTTTAAGGAAGAAATAGGGATTTAGATTCCATCTAAGCCAGCTGCTCCTTTACTTGACTCCAGTTTTTTGAGCTTTATAAGACTATTGTCCATGGGTAAAGTCAAAAAAATACAAACATCCGAATTTAGA
Source organism: Apoda limacodes (assembly GCA_946406115.1). Taxonomy (NCBI): domain Eukaryota; kingdom Metazoa; phylum Arthropoda; class Insecta; order Lepidoptera; family Limacodidae; genus Apoda; species Apoda limacodes. Next base: position 21,930,221 of record OX291559.1, read on the forward strand.
ACCTCCTCCTTTTTTGAAGTCGGATTTAAATCGATTTTAATTTATAACCCCGGTACAATTTGTTGGGTAGTAAAATCGAGTTATGTTTGTTTCAAACGTAACCATCACACAAGAAAGTGTTAAATTTTTTTATGCAGATATACAATTTATTATGCAGACTTTCCAGGTTATTCTGTTGCAACAACTGTTCTCACCACACTATAATTTACCTCCCGCTGTCATCGGGACAAGCCACGGACGGACCGGTAAGGTTGTCCCCTTCCTCCTCAAGTGACAGGGGAGTTTTTGAGGGGAATCCTTCCTGGATGGGAGCTCAGACGCGATCCCCTCGGACTTCGCCACCATTCAGCTCACAGGCCTCCGTGCCTTGCACCCTCTCCCTCCCGGGTGAAAGGGGAGTTTTTGGAGGGAACTCTCCCTGGATGAGAGATTCACCGGTTTCGCCACCATGCAGGGTACGGGCCTCCGAGCCTGTCATGGCCGGGGTAGCTTCTTCTCCTCATCGGAACTCCGATCGGACCAGCACAGTGTCTGTGTGTGTGTGCGACATATTACGTCAGAAAGTTTGTTACACAGCAACTACACACTTTTACTTCTTCTGTTAGGTACGTACGTACTTTTAATAACCGTATCTAGGCAACTTAAGAGTTAGTTAGTTTAGTTAGTTCATGATAAATAAATAAATGCTGAACAGATTTTGGTTTTTATGTGACGTTCAAGTATCTTCTGTAGGTATTATGTGGTGTTCGTTCTAACTGTACCTAAATCTATTTAAATAAAATTTAATGGTGAAATCTTATCCTCATTTATTTTAAGATAATGTTACATTACGTATAACTAATGATGATTGATTAAATCAACTAGAACGCTTATTAATGTCCGTATCAGATTTAGGCTATTTTATTAATAAAGTTACCTGATTAAACAGTCTAGGAATTGTCGTGAAAGATGGCGGGGCCACTCATTTTAGGTCTTCTAATTTTGGGATTATCGCAGGTAACTATTTCTTTTTTTACCAATTTATAAGAATGTAACATGATTACGGGAAGAGCAGAATATAAACTCAATTTTGACGAGGTTCTGTATAGGGTTGGGAACCGTCTCGCTCCCGCGGGAGTTGTGTGCGGTATGCCAATTGTTCCGTTCTATGGTAATGGCTGAACCTTTGAGCAGAAGTATAGAAGAAGCCAAGTGACATGAAAATAGTTTTTCTTGGAGCTAAATAGTGTTATTCCATTTAGTAGTAAAATCGTAATCAGCAAAGTTTTGCTGAGTAAGGAAAACATCCTATCTAATATATTAATTTAAAAGTCTGTTCATTTGTTTGTTATTCTTTTACGTCGTAACAAAGCAAGGAATGGAGAACATAATTTTTTTTTTCAAATCTAAATCTATATTAAAGGTTTCTTTTTAAATCGATCGAGATTAGCTACGTGAATAGATTTTCCCGATGGATAAAACCGCAAGGCATTATTTCTGTAATATGCAACGGAGCAAGGGATTGACCAAATTGTTTGGCATAGAGATAGCTTAAGAGTCGGACAGTACTTCGACATATTATATACATAATATGTATCCCAATCGAGAGTTCCCACTGAAATAGATTTTTCTTCGGTTGGAACAGCTATCAATTAACGGCAGCTGACGGGACACAAAATCACATAAAATTATTTTTATCCAAGTTTAACAAAGATTTATTTTCCCATAAGATGCGAAGACGAAGCCGCTGGGAAAAGCTAGTACTCGATATCAATGAGAAAGCTAATTCTAATTTTCATTGTATTTTCGCCTTCTTATACTTTGATAGGTCCCGAATTTTTTAGCCATGTACCACCGTTAGAGTGCAAATGTCCCGGAAGTCCGTACTCTAAAGTTGGCAAGCCCTGGTTCCGCCGATCTGTCCTATCCTGAATAATAGTGCTTTAAATGCTCTAAGAGTACCTATTGGTATTATTCTGTCCCTGATCCATATTATCGATTATTACTCTAAAGCTGGTGATAACGACTTATGGGACATATGAGTATATACATATATACATAAAGCCCAAACCTACTTGTACTTTATAAAAATGATATTGATTGATCCAATGCTTTTTTAAATTTACAGAGCACACATGATTATAATAGGAGAATATTTATTATACGTAGGTAGTACAAAATATTCGAAGAAGCGAATTATTCTATTTGTTAATTTAAAATATATATAATGTATATGTACATACGTAGGAGTACGCACGCTCGACGCCAGCTTATTCTTTATCTCTATTAACAAATACCTAAAATTCAATTCTACATATAGTGATTGTGCCAGTTTACTATATAATTATCATCCTCGTCACTACTTCTGACATAGGTATATACGTAAGTAGGTAGCACGTAGGTATAAACTGTTAACGTGTTGATGTAAGCATATAAGAATAAACAGACAAAAAACATCTGCTTACTATTTCTTATACTTATAATATGACGTAAGCATAGCAGAATCTTATATTTATGATGTAAATATTCTTATTTTCTAATCATCCGGTCGTTTACAAACGTCCTAGGATTTTTGCAATGATCCGTTCTTTCGTTTCGTTCCGTCGACTATCCTATGACATATGTATTGAAAGATTGAGCTAAATGTGGATTTATGACCGGCGTGGCGTTGTGGGGTTAGCAACTGATGTCGATTATTATGATTTGAACATACTTTTTTGAATTACATAGCAGTGTGAACCATATGTTACTATTGACTTAACAATTGCCGTCACCAAAATGTAGATTACTGTTTCAGAGTAATGCAGTCCCCCTCAACAACGAACCTGCTATCATCGAAAACCTGCGAAGTGGTATGTTATTCAGTTACAAAAAAAACTAAAACTTAGATCAATTATTTACTTTTCACACAACACACAGAAAGGTCATTAAAAAGACGTTAAGATTCAGTCAGTTTACCCTAGAACTATTTTATATATTAAATGATTCCTATTTCTATAAGTTTTCAAATGATATCTTAAACGACTATATAAAAAAATTGTGAATCCCTTTTGCCCCTAAAATGCTTTCATTTTTGTAATTTATTCGGCCAATAATTGCTATGACTGTGCCAAGTTTTCCTATAATTATCTAACAGTTTTAAGAACAAAGGTAATTCTAAAACCGTTTCGTTTTGACGATTTGGGTACACAACACTAAAAAGGCCTGATATAAAGGAACTAAACCTTTCTATCCTGCCATATCAATGCCTTAACAGTCTTTGAACTTTGTTCCTTGGATTCCAGATGGGTCCAGGATCGTCGCTGGCTGGACTGCAGAGGATGGACAGATACCGCACCAGATTAACCTAAGGATGGTGCAAGGGGACGGAGCAGTGAGCTCCTGCGGGGGCTCCATCATACACCACGAGTGGGTCATCACAGCCGCTCACTGCGTCGCTAAGTTAGTTGTTTTGCATTAATAGGACTCACATGGAAGTTTTTTAAATGAAATACACAAAACACTCAGCAAGTTGAAGTGGCAATGGCCAGGCTACATCGTTTGTCGAACCTATATCCGATGGGGAAAAAAGGTTTTTGAGCGGGACCGCGAACTAAAAGTCATAGGACTGCCTCTACCATGCTATCGATATCGATAAACGATGTATAGTCGACTCAGGTCTGACGATTGTAAAAACAAAAGCAGGAAGCTACTTACAACAGGCAGGGGACTTCTTTCAGCCAAAACAGAACACAAACATTTCCTATTTAGAATAAAACTTTTTGTCGAACCCCAAACTTTAAATACTCAAAATACGTGTAGTTACTTAACTACGTTTGTGTTGGAACTTTAAGTGCCAAACGTTAGTGTTGGAACTACGTTTAATCTTTATAAAGGCAGAAACGCTTATTCTTAGTTTTCTTGACTGTCGAATAGTAATAACTTTATGTATAATACTATAGCCGTGACACTTTTGTGGTGCGCTTGGGTTTGACCAACCTTACCCGCCCCGAGTACATTGTGGAGGCTACACGCAAGGTGATCCACCCCAACTACTACGAGCCGCAGGCTGGAGTCCAGACCGATGATATCGCACTGCTCGGCTTAGATCACTACATTTCATATGGACGTAAGTATCCTCATAAAAATATACCATCACGACACACCCCATGCTGGTAACACCCTCATTTCACCTATTGTATTCCGTCCAATAAACGTGCATTATATCTGTGGTGGTGGGCCTATCGCCATAAAATAAATTTTGCAAAAAAACTTAAGTTTAGTCATATTTCTACTAATATAGTATTATATTATATTATATTATATTATATCTGTTATATTATATCTGTGCTACTACATATAATTGCACTTTTGTTAAAATAAACTACAATGGACTACTATGAAGAGACCCATTGTGGTGTTCGTTACGGAAGTTACTTTGTAAATTGAAGCCCTGTAACAATTCAACAAAATATACCTTATTTTTGGTAGCCTACATCCAGCCGTGCCGTTTGCAAAGCAGTGAGCAGAAGAATTTGGACTATACTGGTGTCCTGTTCACAGTTAGTGGGTACGGCTTGACTGACGACTCCTGGAATGGTAAGTACGGCAACCTGAATTCACAGCTCTCAGTACGTCGCAGTCTAAACACACCATTTCAACATGATTCTGATAATCATATGGAAATTAAGTCACCCAAATAATATATTTATCAAGATCAAGTAATACTTGGTAGTCAGACCATATGCAGTTCATATTACGTAAATATCTCTTAGACATTGAAAATTAAATACACAACACTTGTCTGGTCAGGTGGTGCCTCTTCTGAGGTGCTCCGCTGGGTGCACCTGCGAGGAATCCCCAACGACGAGTGTCGCGCCTGGTACGGCGGCAGCACCATCATCCAACAACAAACCATATGCGCCGAGTATTACAACGACACTGCTCAATCTTCATGTTCAGTGAGTTATAATTGTAAAGTCAACCACGGGACTCCAGCTATTTTCAGTAACTATAAATAATCTAACCAATCATTTTATATCAGTCCACTGCTGGACATTAACCTTTCCCAAGGAACGATACCATACTCCGTTTTCACCTTTCTCATCCAGTTACTTTACCCGTATCGGTCCACCTGACTGGGGGGCAACCCTCGCTACGCTAACCTAGCCGTGGTTTCAACTCAAGCACACGTCTGCCCAAACAGCCATTGGTTCATCGACAGATATAACTTGTTCACTGCCACTTCAGATTGCTTATTCTGTGAGCTTTGTCAGTTAGTTTTCACGAATTTCGTCAATTTTGATCATATCCTTTCAAAAAAACACCAAGCATAGCCCTCGCTCATAGCTCGCTATGCGAGTTTTGGTATATGCAACAGGCCCATGTTTAATAACCATACATGCATATTAATTAAATGTATATTATAGGGTGACAGTGGCGGTCCCCTTACCATCGTGGATTTCGACGGTCAACCCACAATGGTGGGTGTAGTCAGCTTCGGCAGCTCTGCCGGCTGCAACAGTCCCTTCCCTTCAGGTAAGAAACTCAAATGAGATAAAAAAGAAAATCTCAGCAAGCAGGAAATTTATTGCGAAAAGTCCAGAGTACTCGGGTTTGCGATTTTGGATGCAAAAAAGACCTAAAAACTAGGTCTCGAAAGGCAGGCTATGTAACATACCATATATTTTGTCCTCGAGTACCTTTCAGTTTTTATGCATTTCCCTCCCAAATGCTAATTCTAGCATTAGAATTTATCTGCTAACTCTTTAAATAGATACCTACTACACTTTTACTTTGAGCCAACTACGAACTAAAGAAAAAGTAATGTAATTAAACATGAAACTTTAGCGATTTGAAATTGAAATATAGGTATTAAAATGCAATATTATTGAAACGTGGTAATTTATTAAATTAATAATTTAGCTGACGATTCAAAAGTGCAGTTTACAAGTCTATTTGAATAAAAAAGTTTGTGTTTAAGTTTGAATAAAATCATTTTGTACGGTTGTTTCTAGGATAAAAAAATGCGTAGATTTGAAAAGTAACACAAGTATTATTTATATACAGCATACGTCCGGCCAGGTCACTACCACGACTGGTACCTGGAGGTGACTGGGATAGACTTTGACTGGACCCGCGAAGAGCCACAGCCTGACCTCGAACCCGACACCGACGTAGACGGCGAACCGGACACCGACGTAGACGGCGAACCCGACACCGACGTAGACGGCGAACCGGACACCGACGTAGACGGCGAACCTGACATCAGCCGAGAAACACCCATCATTGTCAACCCTTGAATCTGTTTAAAACACAAAATATAAATAAAATTTTCCTGAATTAGGAAAATTGATTCTGTTTTAACATTTTTTTCGAAATTTTGTGAACGCCCTTTCTATTTTTTTTTTGTTTTTTACTTAGCCAGTGGTGGATCTAGGATTATTTTCTGGGTGTGGTTTTCTAATTTGTTTACAAAACACAATATAATATAATTGAAAGGACAAACTGACGCAAGTTTTCGCCGTACGCCGGATGAGAACTAGGTATTGACGATTGAGATGTCAACTATTGATAATAATTCGATGGCTCACCGAAACCGCTACACTTATTTAAAGCACAAATAAAAAAACATATTTAGTTAATTTTTAGTTTCATTTCCCGGTGTTACAATTAACACATTAGAAACATAGAGCAAATATGGTGCGAGAAACGTAACATCCACGTTTTTACAATTTATATCAAATTCAGAAATTTAGTAGTGTAGAATATATAAAATGGGTGTAATATGTATGATATGTATGTATTTACAAAAAAAAAAAGTAATATATATATTTGTATCCGTTGTTTGGTATCCATAACACAAGCTTTGCTTACTTTGGGGCCAGACGGCGCAGTGTGTAATGTCCAAATATATTATTATTATACTGATGATCACGTGAAGATCCCCATAAAACCCTTTACCAGAGAAGAAAAAATTATATTTGTGACATTTGGATTCTAGAAATTCGTTTTCTACGAAGAGTAAATTTAGGATATCAAATGACGGCGCTAGTGGGCTGTAAGAGGGGCCCCGTCTTAGTACTATGTATTTCTAGGATTCAGTCAAAATTAATTCTAACTCAAGAGTCTAACTCTCCATTTAGATTAACAATAAGGATTTTATAATAATAATAAATTTATTTACTAAGACTATGTACACAAGAAAATCTATAATATCTATACTTCTATACTAGTGATAAAAACAGGTGACAGTTCGAATAAGTATTCACCGTTTTTTTGTATTGAATAGGCTCTGAAACTACTAGACCGATTTGAAAAATTCTTTTACCATTAGAAGCTGACATTATCCCTAATGAACATAGGCTACCACGGGAAAATGCTTCATTCCTCCGGGAAAAACGGGTAATAGGACAACTGGTAGTAAAAATTATCTTTCCGTACTTATCTTTGTCACATAACTTTTAAACGGCTGAACTGATTGTGTAGAAATTTTATTTGGGTATTTCGATGGTTTCCTGGATGATTTAAAAATACAATTAGACCTGGTAGGTGGCGCTACTGTCGGTATGTCAACTACTAAACGGCTTGACCGATTGGATTGAAATTTTGTATGTGTATTTCCATGGTTTCACAGACACGAAAGTATTATGCCATTAAAGAGGAAAGATTTGATTGTTTGTTTTTTTCCCTATAATTGAGGAGTTGCCGTAAGAACCTACGCCGATAACGAAATTTAGGGCAGGCGAAGCCGCTGGCAGAAGCTAGTGCTTAATATAGGAATAATAGTCATTTAGTACCAAATACGTTGATTTATTTGCAAGTGTTCAAATTGAGATATGCTGTAGCATAAAACCTTTGTAGAGGTGGGAACCGACCTCTACAATGCTTTACTTTCTAATTTTTACTTGCATTTTGGCCTAATTTTCAAATTCAAAATTATTTTTCAATAGGAATACTGACTCTTGTTTGCTTTAAGTCAGTCAGTTTTACGATTTTTGAGAACTAACATCATTGTTTAGATTCTATTTTTTGTAGGTCCATTTTTGACCTCTTCAACCTAATCTTTATTTACCAATAGAATTACAAGTGCTCCTACAAGAATCTTTTATTAAATATATCGCAAGATGTCGTGGATTCGGGAGACAAGGAGTCCGACCGCGGCGTGATAATTGGCGCCACAACGAAGAAACCCACAATCCTACCATTGTATACGTAAGTCTCAATGAAAAATATTACATTTGTCATGTTTACGAATACATAGCCATATATATAGAGCACATTGAGTTTTGACGTTTACGAACGTAAAGGGACTGTCGTGTTCCCTAAAAACATGAAATGGTGATTAAAACACTATTTAAATTAAAACATTTTATTTGGCTTTCATAAATTTCAATAAAACGCTTGGCAAGGTTTCTTTGTGGTTATCGGAATAAGACAGTTAACAGTTAAATAACAGTTCCGTCTCTCCAACGTTGGTTCCAAGAACATCAATTCAGTAACACGCTATACGCAGTTTAATTCGTGATCGTCCGCAAGAGGCTGTAATAGAGTTCCAGCTGTTCAACGTCGGATTCAAGATGAACATCGCATCAAAAACACGCTTCGCGAGGTTTTCTATGTGATCGTCGGCAAGATACTGTACATTCCAAGTCTTCAACCGTTTTACACCAACACAGAAACTTGGACATCGCAGACTTCAAGCGTGAAGATTCTTTTCTTTTCTCCTCGGAACCATTTTGTTTTAATATGTTATTTTCCAAAGTGATACTAAATTTTAATAATTATCTTGAAGTCCCAAGACGGGACATGTTTGGCCTTATAATTATATAACCTATGTGTTGTGCTATGATTTTTACAATGAGTCCTGCTAAGTATTTTTTTCCCATATTACTGATTCGAGAACCTTATTTTATTTGTCAAATGTCATTTAATTTCAACTAGAATTTTATTTTAATCTTGTAAAAGTACAAGAACTAATAAGTTTTAATACTTCCATTAGCCTTTAATTGGTTGACAGTTGCTAACTTAGACATTAGCTTAATTTTTCGGGGGTCTATTCTAGTTTTTTTTTAAGTCTCAATTAAAATTCCATATATATCCTACACTTTGCCTCAGATTTTTAACTCCCTCGCAGCCTAGTTGTTAGTGTGACCGGCTGCTGTGCAGAGGGTAGGGGTTTGATTCCCGCACTGGACAAACATTTATGTAAAAAACATTTGTGTTTGTCTTAAGTCTGGGTGTAATTATGTATAATATGTATGTATTTACAAAAAAAAGTAATATATATGTATTTGTATCCGTTGTCTGGTACCCATAACACAATTTTTGCTCACTTTGGGGCCAGACGGCCAGCCTCAGAAACGCTTGATTCCTGTCATCCGTTGACATTGCCAAAGCTTTTTGGAAAATCCCACCAAAAAAATCTGACAGACCCAAAACGGCATTTTATGTTCCCAATCAGGGTTTATTTATGATGAAAGTCCTGCCATTTGGTCTATGTAACAGTCCCGCTACCCAGCAACGTTTCATGGATAGCCTATTGTCTTCTAAAAGCTTAGATAACTCAGCCTTCACTTATGTTGATGACATCATAATAATTAGTAAGACTTTAAGCTTTGCTTAACAAAGTATTGCAAAAACTAACAGATGCAAATATAACAATTAACTTTCTCAAGTGTTTCTTTTTCCGTAAAGAATTAAAATATTTAGGTTTCTTGATAAACGAACATGGTCTTCAAACTGATCCTGAGAAAGTTAAGGCAATTCTTAACTTTTCTTCTCCTAAATCGGCTAGAGAAGTCAAAGTTTTTAGGTACCGCTAGTTCGTACAGACGTTTCGTCCCAAACTTTAGTGATTTAGTAGCTCCATTAATTAAGCTTACATCTACTTCAAAAAAATCTCCCTTTAAATGGACTTCTCAGGCGGAAAAATCTTTTTAAAAGATTAAAGAAGGCCTAATCTCTACACCAGTTTTAGCCTGTCCTGACTTCTCAAGACCTTTTGCTGTGCTCTGTGATGCATCCAATTACTATTTATTTATATTATTTTATCCCTAGAACACTAGCATTGTTATGTCGAGAATGGTCAGAAATTTACAATTTTGCAGACCATTCTGCTCTTCAATGGTTTCTCAATTAAGACAACCCTCCTGGTCGTCTAGCACGTTGGTGTATCCGTTTATCTATGTTTGACTTTCACATCAAACATAGACGTGGAAAAGATCATTTGATTCCCGATTTACTTTCTCGTTCTAATCTTGTCAGTTTAATTACCTACAATTCTTTAGACACTCAGGATAGTTGGTACAATAACATTTATCAAAAATGTAGTCTGAATCCTCATTCTACACCTGACTACATGATTCATAATAGTAAACTGTACAAATATGTAGATACTAAGTATTTACACCACTCAGAATTTCGGTGGAAAGAGGTAATACCTTCTGAATACCGAATTCAAATATTAACCGAAAACCATACTGTCCCTACTTCTGCTCATTTTGGAGTTTTTAAAACTTACAACCGTCTAAAACTTAGGTATTTTTGGCCAGATTTATACAATGATGTAGCTAATTTTGTGTCTAAGTCTGAGACATGTTTAGCTTTTAAACATAAAAATCAATTAACTATTGGTCTTATGGGTACAGCTAAAAGTTGTTCAAGACCTTTTCAATGCTTATCAATCGATTTAATAGGACCCCTTCCTTCTTCCCACAAACATTACAGGTTTATTTTTGTTGTTACATGTTGTTTCTTTAAATATTGTCTTATTTTCCCAATTAATAAAAGCTACTTCCACAGTTATCAAACACTTGCTTGAACATTTGGTATTTTTAATCTATGGTGTTCCAAAAACAATCATTCTTGATAATTTTCCTCAATTTACAGGTCCCGAACTTACAAATCTCTTTAAAACTTATAATATCCCAAAAATTCATTACAGTCCTAAGTACTGCCCACAGGTTAACACTGTTGAACGGTATGACAAAACTATTATTACAGCCATCTCAACTTTCGTTAAAGATGACCATAGAAATTGGGACAAATTTACTCATGAAGTACTATTTGCTATTAATTCTTCAGTCAATGAAACTACTAAGTTTACTCCTGCGTTATTGGTTTTTGGTCGCGAACTTGTCTCTTGTGGATCTGTACACAAAAATACAGACATGACAACAGACCTAATCTTTGGCCCGAGAAACGAATATGCAGACAACTTAGGATATTTAGTCCCAGTTTTCAATGAAGTCCAAAATCGCCTTTGGCAATCTCATTTAGCTAAAGCTAAATCCTATAATAAAAATCACCAAAACATTGAATTTAATGTTGGTGATACATTATAGAAGCACAACTACACCATTAGTTCTGCTGATAAATACCACACTTCAAAACTGGCACCTAAATTCATTAGGTGTACAGTAATTAAGAACATTTCTCCGTTAGTTTATGAACTGACAGATATGTCGGGTAAACATTTAGGGAGATGGCATGTCAAAGACTTAAAACCTTTGTCAAAAAGAAAGAATACTTCCTAGTAATTCCTTTTTTCTAATTATTTTTCCGAGAAAACGTACTAATTTATAAATATTATGTAATTTTTTATCATTTTCTCCTTTTGGCTTTATAAAATGACATTAAGTTCCAACCTACTTTCTTAGGTCTTATCATGCTTAGGTTTATTTTATTATTACTAAGGTGTAACTTATAGGTTCCCTTTTTTTCATATGGCAATTCTTAAGAAATGTCCATTAATTAATTAAGGTTTTTACTTACTTATTCGAGCGGATAGACAAACTCGTTTAATTCGAGCGGATAGACAAACTCGTTAAATTCGAGCGGATAGACAAACTCGTTAGATAAGCCTATGTCAATATTTTTCTCTTAGGTAATATTACCTTATTCGTACGGTCGATAACTCGTTAAAAAAGCCAATATCTTAGCTATATTCAGCTATATCATTTCCTTTTAGGAATATTATTGTGTATAGATTATTTAATCGTCATTTAGTCAGCGGATAGTAACTGTAATAAGCCTATACTAATTGGGTTTGGTACTTGAGTCATCTCATTCCTTAAGAGATAAGTCTTTTCACTTAGTCTTGAACTAATATTAGTCAAGACTAATTAGGTGAATGTGTATTAGGTTATGTCAGGATTATGAAAGGATGTACCATTCCCGTGTATATTACTCAGTGTAAATATTATTCACACATCGAAATTTTCTTTGTATAATCTTAGCCTTTAGTTACAGGCTTTTCATGTTATTTCATTGTTTCCGTTTAGGAAAATCCCCTCGCCCTTGTTAACTCTGGTTTTTTCCTTCGGGGCGAGCGGGGTATTGTAGCATAAAACCTTTGTAGAGGTGGGAGCCGACCTCTTCAATGCTTTATTTTTAATTTTTACTTGTATTTTGGCCTAATTTTCAAATTCTAAATTATTTTTCAACAGGAATACTGACTCTTGTTTGTTTTAAGTATGTCAGTTTTACGATTTTTGAGAACTAACATCATTGTTTAGATTCTATTTTTTGTAGGTCCATTTTTGACCTCTTCAACCTAATCTTTATTTACCAATAAAATTACAAGTGCTCCTACAAGAATCTTTTATTAAATATATCGCAAGATGTCGTGGATTCGGGAGACGAGGAGTCCGCGGCGTGATAATGCTTCATGAAAGTTAGACATATATTTAAAATATAGGATTTTGTTTATTGCACAAAAATGGTACAATGGGTGGACTTAATACCTAGTGGCATTATTTACCAGTCAACCTATCTTAAAACGAAAAGTAACAAAAAAGTAGGTGATGCACTGTTCTTAGTATCATTTTCAATTCATTTTGTTTGTAACAAAGCAATCCAATTGTTACCATGTTACACAAAAGCTTTAAGCATATCCTCTGTTGACTGCACACTGACGCTTAGGAAATTATCAAGCCATAATGGCTTCGAATTTACCAAAAACGCAAAAAAAAATGTAACGTTATAGCCATATACCTACAACTTATATCATGGTGGCTATATTGTAACAACAAAAGCGTTATCTATCGATTCTATCACTCACCTTATAGCGCTACTGGTTGGGAGCGTCGCGGCGGAACTAGGAACCTAAGCGTCTGTCTGTGCTTATTTTATACAAAGGGACCTACTCTAAGGAAGGAAACTTACTTTAAAACATTAGATGTCTGCTACAAAATAGACAAGTAGGGTTTAATCAAAACTTTGAGTGTGTCGCCGTGGCGGTTCCTGGTACTTAAGCACCGCTACATCCAGGGACGTCCGATGATATTGTTTCGGCTGATCAAATCACACTTGAAGTCTACCGATTTGCACTATACTTTACCAAACTCGCGTCGATACCACGACGTTGGTATTTCCGATCGAACGAGGGATTTTCTTTGTACGCGGGCAGCACCGACTTTTCAGAAGTCCTTCACAAATTCCAAAGCGAACAAAAAACACTAACAACGCAATACGCGAGTGTCGCTTCCAACCTGCCACAAATACTAAACTGAACTAATTTGCACAACGGGCGTGAGCGACGCATGGTCAATGTCGTATCAAATGATAGGAAATGCATCATCGCTTATCTTTACCGAACACTAATATTAGAGTAGAATATTAAACTTTTACCTCTTTTAGCAACTACGGCATAAAGATTTGTCACAAAACACTGCAGAACAGGGGACCAGGGGCTTAGTCCATAGTCTGCCACCAATCAGTGCGGATTGACAGATGTAATCAACTGTCAGTCAAAGCCGCCATAAGGCCTCTGACTTAGCTTAAGGACTCGCTCCGGTCATTTGACAACAGCCATAGGAACGACGGTTGAACCTGAAACTCTGAAAAATGTGCGGTTACTAAGACAAAAGTCTTCAATCAGTGTGTGCTGCCAGTGATGACTTACGGCACTTAGACGTGGCCGCTAACTATGGGCCTTATACGAAAGCTCAAGATCGCTCAGCGGGCGATGGAAAGAGCTATACTCGTAGTTTCCCTACGTGATCGAATTAGGAATGAGAAAATCCGTAGGAGAGCTAAAGTCGCCGATAAAGCTCACCGAATCGCAAAGCTGAAGTGGCAATGGGCAGGGCACATAGCTCGAAGAACCGATGGCCGATGGGGAAAGAAGTTTCTCGAGTGGCGACCACGAACCGGAAAGCGCAGCGTGGGACGGCCCCCCGTTAGATGGACAGATGATCTTGTAAAGGTAGCGGGGAGCCGTTGGTTACAGGCGGCACAGAGTGCAAGTGCAAGCTGTGGAGAAAGTTAGGTGAGGCCTATGTCCAGCAGTGGACGTCAATGGGCTGATATGATCCTGATGATGATGATGACTAAGTAAGACGAATCTAATCTTACCACATCCGGCGACGTTACTTAACTTCGAATTTCGTTTCCGAAAATGCTCTTTGAAAATTAGTCCTCATTCTCACACACATTGTATGCCCGTACCTGTACTAATGTTTTTGCCTACATTACTTCTCCTACAGACGCTCAATGTTCTTTCCCTGTCCTGACCATCGGATGCGATTAAGCAATATTCTTCCTAATTCTAAATCATGATCTTTTAAAATTAATTTAGTTTATTGTTTTTGTAGAATAAATAAAATTAGATATATACCTACCAAAGTAGTAAAGATGAATGTAGGTTATCTGAGTGGGTCTTGATAATTATCAAATCGGATTGTACTTAAAATCCAGGTGACAGACAGCACGTTTCAACAGTTGGACAACAAGATGGTTGGACGCGTGTGTTCGTTTAGCATCGTTTTAGTTTTATCGTTGTTAAGGGTAAGTCCTTACTTACTATAATTTATGACTTATGCAGTTGAGTTTCTTAACAGGTGGGCCTTAAATGAATATGAATTAATTGAAGGTACTGTTCAAAGTCCATGTCGAGCCTTACCGGTTGTTATTGGGAACACTGCGCTCGGAGTTATTGACGCCATACCAAGGGCAAGTAGTCCAGTTAGGTAGTTCCAACTTCGAGAAATCCAGCTCGGCTAGGCAGGGGTCGGGAAACTGCGCAACATCTTTTTGTCCAAACACTTCAGTGTCTTAAGACCACAGTCTATAACCAATTTGCATTGCCCGTGATAACTTACGGTACAGAAACATGTTATCTAATTGTTGGCCTCTTAAATAAGCTCAGAGTCACTCGGCCTAAAACTTGCCCGCACCAAAGATAATATAACCACTACGATTTTAAATGATACTGGCCGCGGGGCAAGGTTGTTTGGCTAGAAAAAAATTAAAATATGGTATTTTTTATCAGTGATCCTGATGATGAAGTAGTAAAAAAAGTATTGTTTGTACCAAGTGCAAAATGAAGCAAACGCTTAATAAGTGAAAAAAAACCGGCCAAGTGCGAGTTGGACTCGCGCACCGGGGGTTCCGTAAAAGGTCTGTATTGAGGGACAAACTTAACTTTGGCGTAGGACAACTGTTGTCTTAATTTATCGACATAGGTTGCAGTTAGTTTACCAACTGCAAATAAGTTTATAATCGAAAACAAAAAAAAAATGGTGATGTATACACAAATTTACCTATGTACCTTTTTGTATTTGCTATTTTTATATTTTATATGTTTAAAGTGTCCTATAATTGTAACCATGAAATAAATAAAAAAAAAATTACGGTTTTCAGATTTATTCTTTTATGTGTACTACATGGCATTGCTTCGTCCAAAATTTCATGATTCTAGTTAAACGTGAAGTAACCCATAGGTTTTAATTTATTTGTGTTACCACATGTGACAAAAAATACCGTATTTTGGGCATATTTTTTTATTGCATTGACTTAGAAGCTTGATTTTTATAAAACACTAGACTTTGCCAGCGGCTCCAATTAATTAATTAATGAGTTATACCAATGAATTGCTATAGCATGCTATAGGTGCAGCAATAGTTCGTTTAACTCTGTTAAATAACTATAATAACTAATTCCCGCAGGAACTTTTAAATTTTTAGGGATAAAAAGTAGCCTATATGCTATTTCACATTTATAATATTAGTAGGATTAAGCCCCCGTAGACTTTACTATTTGATATAAATTTTAACTTGATACCTCCACGCGTTCTTGAGTAAAAGGGTCTTGAGAGACAGACAAAAAAACTTTTTTTATATATAACCACAAATCGACAAAATTCGGATTTTTTCCACCTTGTTTCGTGTCAAATTTCATGATTCTAGGACAACGGGAAGTACCCCATAGGTTTTATTTTATTTGTGATTGCCAAAATATGCGACAAAAATTGCCAAATTGCAAAATGAAAGTCATCCTATAATAAACCCTAAAAAGAATAATTTACCTACGTATGAATAAAAACTAACCTTGGGCGCCTAAACCCTAATAAGTTTTACCTCCACAGACTCAGGCCGTGCCATTTAAAACCGAGCCTGCCTTTGTAGAAGACCTGCGTGGAGGTAAGCGTGCTTTATCAACACTTATTATTTTCAGTTGTAGTTGTCATCGCGTTTTACTTTAAAAAAAATACATGGTAACGCAACACGAATAAGCGATCGCACCTGTGTCTAGCTAGATCCCTTCGATGACAGACTGTATTCGTGACTGCTTAGTTACTGGCAGGACCTAATTTCGACCTCGGATGAGTGGCGGCTGGTAAGTCGCGGAACTGCTGGTACACTTTACAAGCTCTCCAAGGAATTAGGAGTCAAAGTTACAATAAAACATTTTGCTTCATACCATTTTAATTTTTTATAAATAAAATCTAAATGTTCGAGCATCTTTTTAATAAAATCTGGAATCGATTGTATATAACTTATTATAGTTCAGCGCACGATTTCACTAAAGGGACAACCGCCCCTGTCTCGGATCTACCTAAAATATAATATTTTTTCACGGCGGTACTTTTTCACTTCAGATTTGTTGGAGACAAGTTATTTGGGCTTTATGAACCTAAATTTTTTGCCAGGAGAGAAAGTAGTAGCGGGATGGCAGGCGGTGGACGGACAGATCCCGTACCAGACAAACCTCCGACTGGTGGGTCGCACTGGCCTAGTCAGCACTTGTGGAGGCTCCCTTATACACCACAATTGGGTGCTTACAGCTGCACATTGCCTCGCTAAGTTAGTATATTTTTTTACCACTTGGCGAACAAGCATAGGGCCCGCTTAATGATAAGCGGTTACTTTAGCCTATAAACGCTTGCAACACCAGGGGCATTACTTTGCCGACAATTTAAAATCTAATAACTCCCTTCTTGAAGAACGCCATACCTACTGTACCTATTCCGTAGAGACAGCCTCGGCAGGGAGCTCTACAACCAATGCGTTGCACTCTAGTTTCTTTGAGACGGATGCTCTGTTTCTTATAACCTAGTTGCCCTAACAAGGTAACGAGTTGCGATAACTATACTATATTGTATACCTATAAACGTACACTTCTGGTATTACAGACAGGCATCAATGATATTATGTAATTGTACAGCCGAATCACCTTTGTGGTCCGTATTGGTGTGACCAGTCTCACGCGACCAGAGTACCTGGTGGAGTCGTCACGCAAACACATCCACCCTCAGTATGACGAGATCCGCGCTGGCGTGCAGACCGATGACGTGGCGCTGATGGGACTAGATCATCACATACCATATGGACGTAAGTTACTTACACCCTCCGGTCAAAGCGAAATAAATAGCAACTATTCAAAATACGATCTTTGTTATATTGTATATAGACAGTGGTGCTAGGTACGCCCATAAGAAACAATAAGTAATGGAAGCCATATGGGAAATGGTAGATAATATAATCGATTGGTATTTCCATCACAGCAGTTGACTGCTTAGAAATATATTTATGTACTCATTTTGAATATTGTAGACAATAGAGTCAGCCAGTAATTCATCATCGTCGTCGTCGTTTCCTCATGGCTGAGGGTCGTGATCTTGGAGGACATCCTGCTTGACAGACCCTCTCCTGGCTGTTCTGTGTTCGGCCAGGCGGATGGACATCTATTTGTTGTAGTTGGTTACCTCCTTCACCACGTCCATCTTCTTCTCCATCTTCTTCTGCCTGCCTCGTATTCAACGTCTAAAAGTTTAATCGCAGTGCAAAAGATTTTAGAGGTTTAACACACATCTTATCAAGATCATGGAGGTTTAAACACTTTAACATGTGCCATTTGTACCTACACAAGTTAACTAACGAAACATTGGATGCACAACTTACATTTTCAATGCTTAACTCAGGATAAGATTGTAACCCCTGAACTTGTAGCTCTAGGACGTCAAAAACTTTAGGACTCAAAGCAAATTTGATAATCTCGATAGTGTAATCATCATTGCATGTAGCGCGCGTGCAACCGGCTCGTCTGCAGAACAGCCAACAGAAGAACATGGAGTACGCGGGCGCCGTGCTCACTGTCAGCGGGTTCGGGATGACGGATGACTCTTGGAACGGTACAAATTGACAAATTTAGAATATTAATTGACAATTATTTAAAAATTAAATGTTAAACAACACAACAATAGCACTTTAATATTTGCGGATAACTAAAAATCTTTTAAAGCTATTTTGTTTATAACATTTTTTAGTTATTAATTAGTTAAAATAGTACAATATGATACAAGTGTACTAGGCTGCTACTGACGAGGTCGTGGGTTGCAGCCCGAGTCGAAGGCGAGGGTGTAATTCAGCCAAGTGTGTATTGAGCAGAGCTCATGAGTGTCATATGCCTGTTTTCAACACACTTGAAGGACAGTAAATACTTATAGGTATGAGTGTTATTATGTTTAACAAAGTTTGATATTTAAAAGTTTTTATATGTTTTTAACAAACACGTTGGATTGATTTTTCCAAAAATAAACACTTAGTTCATGGGCATAATTTATTTTTACCAAAAATTTAAAAAAGTGGATTAATGGACGCTATTAAGATGCTTATACAGTGCAGAAAAGGCTGCTTTATGAGCAAGTGTGTTGAAAATAACATTACTGCTACAGTTACATAATTTACGAGACTATATCTCTATCTCTAAACAAGCTAATCTTAGTTGGACTCACGTTTGTACTCAAAGCTACGGAATCTTACAAAAACTATGGCCTGAGATGGCCCTGACTGCATGGCTTATTGGACTCTGCATCTTACACACACAACAGCCCAAACATTCATTTAAGTCATCCTTTGGTGTTGAAGAAAATTCCGACAACGTCTAGGCATTCATGGCTACTACCTATAACCTACTAATAGCTAACAGGACTCTCATATGGCCGTAAGTGAAAACATAGGCTAGTCAGTAGCGCTTGCCTTCCGTCTCGCAGCACACCGCACCCCACGATTGCTCTGCCTAGACGCCTTCGATGGCCAACTGTATGATTAATGAAGTAATATAAGTATTTATTATTATACTGTAGGCGGTACCACGTCTGAGGTGCTCCGTTGGGTGCTCCTGCGAGGTATCTCCAACGCCCAGTGTCGCGCCTGGTACGGTGGCACCAGCGTCGTGCAAGAACAGACCATCTGCGCCGAGTACTACAACGACACCGCACAGGCTTCCTGCCAGGTAAACCAGCGTAGGTATACACACAGTAGGTATACACACAGTCACATTTGAGGGGCTGACTCCCGAAAAAAAAAGAACTTAATGAGATATTTCTCATAAAAGCTAATAACTTAAATACTTACATTGCAAATACATTTGGTAGTGTATAATCTTAATAATTCTAATTGATTTTGTTTGAAATTCTTTGGAATTGAAATTGAGCGTCGAGTCAACCCACAGAGTGGCGTATATTTGTTGATTGGAACCTAAAGATATCTGAAAATCAGTTTAAATCCAACACTTGTGCAAATCCAAAGAGTGTATAGGAATTCGGTTGTTATGAGTCAGTAAATTTATAAGAATTATTTGTTGTTGGTAAAGCGCAGTTAACAAAATTCAGCAAAAAAGTACATTTTCAGACTTTACTGTCCAACAATAAACATACTTCATAAATTATTAGGGTGATAGCGGCGGCCCTCTGTCCGTGGTGGACGCGGATGGACGGCGCACGCAGGTCGGCGTTGTCAGCTTTGGATCTACGGCCGGGTGCAACAGCGAGTTTCCCTCAGGTGACAATACCATTAATGCATTGTATAACCGATATTAGCTTATGCCCCTGTCCCGCACTCACGGTGGTTTGCACTGTTGGTATCAAGACCGCCTTACGCTCGAAAATACGACCGCAACCTAGAGGCATTACTATATGGTCGGGTTATCCTACTCGCAAATTATTAACCAAATAAATTTGTGTACCTTTATTTTCTAATTTAAAGTCGAATTACTCTTTAGTTGGATTATGTTATCGACTACTTAAAATATCTCGATTTGTGTATAAAAAGTTGTACGTGAGGGCTGTGTGATCTTCCTTAGGTCCCCTTAGAGGACATTAGGACAGACAGACGTTGTCCATTTAGGTTAGGTACAACAATAGAACCTGAGGTAAGTCGCCTTATAATTCAATTTTGGTTTAATTGTACCTGTCATCATTGATGAAACAGACGGTATACAAATATCGTGGTGAAATTCCGAATGGAACTATCAATCGTCGATATCAATTATTCAGTTATCCCCGAGCGCAAAACCAGGGAACCATATTGCTCCGGTGTGACATGCAGTAATATTGCCTTGCGGTTTAACTTATAAAAAATTTCTACCCATGGAAATCTCTCGATTGGGAAAAAAGTCCTCCGTCTCTCCAGTTTTTTTTTGCGCGGTTATGAGGAATAACAATGATTTTGACGATTTTTCAACCTCCCCCTTTGATGAGATGTCGTGAGATTTAGCTCGAACTTATCCTAATCTCACGTCAGATTTTTAAAACGCGTATCGTCGATAAATATACGTTAATCTGTGCTTCTATGCTTTGGAAATATTAAAAAAAACATAACTTGCTACTTTATGGCATAAGCATAGCTGAGATAATTGTTATTGTGTAGGATTTGGCGCTATTTAACACAGTTTTCTCGCAATTCTACACTGTTTGTTGCGAAAATAAAATAATTCGATATATGGCGACACCAAGAAACATTGGTTGAGATTCCGCTCGACCCCCCACCGCGTCAAAGCCTCTTGGAGGCTCAAATTTATGGAGGCCCTCTTATTTTATAAATTGGTATTTTAGTTTCTTTTTGAATTGCCTTATTACCTATACCTACAAGCGTCGAAGTAGATATTTCATTTTGAATGATGTTCGGCAAGCCCAATAATAATGATTGTGTAATATGTAGCGGGATGCTCGGTCAAAAATATTATAAAAGATCTCGAGACAAATCGGAAAATAAGTTTTAGTTCTTGGTTAGAACCTTCAATAAGCGAGTCTGACTCACACTTGACCAGTTTTTTTCTTTCAATATAATCAAAATATACGCTACGATTTCAGCGTTCGTCCGTCCTGGACACTATCATTCCTGGTTACTAGAGGTGACCGGAGTAGACTTCGACTGGCGCAGCGAGGACACACATCTCCACCTGGACTTGTACAATACTCAAACATAGTGTAATTAATAAATCTAAATTATATTTCAACCTTATTCGTTTATTTAACTTCTTTTAAAGCTGGACCCACATTGAAGTTGCAGAATTCTATAACAGTTCTATAAAATGGAATTTATTTTTGTTAAGTTGATAAACTAACTATTTAGAAGCTGCTACTGTTTCAGAATCAAAATGGCGTCTTGGAGCGAAACAGCGAAAGAAACCTCTTTTCATCGGCAGGAAAGTTATGCTCACTAAAGTTATGCTCACTAAATAGTTTCATTGTTGTATATAATTAAGAATATCTTTAGCGGCGCTAGGTAAGTAGTCAATGCGCCTTTAGGCTTCCTATGTTGAGTTTTAGTGTAGAAAGTTTCAAAGAAACGAGTTATATATATGTATACTAGCTGACCGGGGGACGTTGTCCTACATGATACCGACTGCAGCGCCATCTGCCGGGCTTATTTGTGAATCTAAACCATCCTGGGCGCCACAAAACGCATACAAAAAAATCATTCAAATCGGTTCAGCCGTTTAGGGGTGAGGGGTACATTGACATACACACGTACAGTAGAATAATAAATAAAGATATAAATACCCAAACATGTTGGTTAGGACTTGGTTTTTAATTAGAATTTCAATTATCCATTACATAATTAAATTACGCAAGACCAACTAAACAAACTTGAGCGCCTTCAAAACCTTTGCATAAGATTTATATTTGGATTGCGCGATCGCGTCTAAGAATTTTCATGCTTTGATTTTCATGGCTGCGTAGAAACTCCACTTATTTACTATTAAGAACTCCTTCCCATAGTACAAATGTTTATCACTTTTCTTTTACAGTTCGAGCTATTAATCTATAAAAAAACCTGTTAAAAATTAAAAGTGTTCAATCCTTGAATATTTTTAAAAATGAAGTGAATTTTTTTGAATGTTTTTTTTTCGTTTATATTTACCGTGATAGCATAAAATATTGTATGTATTTATTTTATATAACATTGTTTATTTATGTATATATTTATAGTATTATTTAATTTAATTTAATACTATGTAATTTATATTATGTTATGTATTTATTTTTATTCATTTAGTTAACGTTCTTAACGTTCTAGCTATACTAATTAAAAAATAAAACATAAATTTTCCTCTACCCAAAATTGTCTGGAAGGGATCGCTTAGTAGCGATAAGACCGCCTTATATACCACATATTTTTTACTGATATTTTTCTCTGTATTTATGTGCAATGTGTTAAGGTTAAAGACCCGTAGACACTATCAATAGATGGCGTTACAGTGCTAAATACTGGAAAACAGCGAATAGGTGGTAATTTTTTTAATTAATAATTAAACTGACAATTCAAAAGTGCTGTTTTAAAGTCTATTTGAATAAAATAATTGAGTTTGAGTTTATGAGATGACTTTGGGTGAAATACAGCTGTCGTTTTTGGCCGCATTTGGACCTTTAATTGACCGATTGCGTCCGTGAGTTTTTTATAAGTGTGTATGATTATAGCGTGATTGCTTTGCGTGCTACCACTACAAATGTATTTTGGAGCAAAATTAATCAGCTTTGTAAATTCATTAAAAAAATAATGGCGGAATGAAATTTTATAAAACCACAGACGGCAGACCTCTTGATTCTTTGTTATTTTTTTTTTTAACTTACAATCGAACGTAAAGTTGTATGAACTTCCGAAATTATGGCTAAAGAATTTTGTACGGAAGCTCTGTCCAGCAAATCACCTAAGTGTATTTTATTAATTCAATCATAATTCTTCTTAGAACTGTCAACTGTGTAGAAAACACATGGGATTGTTACTAACATGACTCACTAGCTATTCTATTCTCGCACTTAATTCTACAGCAACTGCATGATTGTAGTTATGAAGTTTGCTATTGCCGTAGCTATTAGTCCGTGAGCCAGATAGTATAATTTGTCAGTCATTTCCTCTCAAGCGACAACTCGTGAAATGCTTCAGAGAGTTGTATTATGCAGCATGGTGAACGTCAGCTGCCGCTCCGTGGGTGGGTGGGGCAGCGGCAGCCTCTCAATCACGTAACAAAAAATGTTTTCAATCATTTCCTCCCGACTGAAAATTTGTTAAATGATAGTTAACGCAATTATTTGGAGATAAAAAAAGTCAGCTGACCGTACCGTGGTGGATTATACGTCAGCTGGTCACACGAACATGCAAAAAAATTTTTTCATTCCGTGATTTCCTCTCACATGAAAATGTGTCACATGATAGTTTACATGCAATTTTGAATAAATAAAAACGTCAGCTGGCTCTATGTTGGTGGAAAGGTCCACCACCCACCAACGGAGCGGCAGCTGACGTACACCATGCTGCATAATAAAACCCTCTGAAGCATTTTACCAGTTATCGCTTGAGAGGAAATTGTTAAGGAAAACCTGTTGCTGGCTCACGGACTATATAGTTCGTCCACGTGGAATAGCTGAAGGTATTCCTACTGGAACGTTCCCGAAATTAAAAATAGCCGGTGTCCTTTTCCGTCCCTTCAACTATCTTTGTTTCAAATTTCTGCTCGATTGCATGCTCCTTCGCGACGGTAAGCAATAACAAACAAACAACAGATTGGAAAAGGAAGGCGTTCGAAAGTACCACAAATATTCATAATGGAATATCATTACTGAAACATTTATTTTCTAAAATAAGTAAAACCTGTTTGAGTCAGGAATCGAACCCGTGAAATATATAAAAATAAAATTAGCTGCCGTTTATGACGTCAGTGGAGAGGGTCATTCATAAGGAGCATAACATAGTATTTTAACAAAATTGAAAAGAAGACGAAAACAGATAAAATATGATTTATTATTGCACTGTTACAAAATTAGCAGAGTGGTAACTAACACCATACATTACAATAGGTAATTCATATTTATTTCTGTTTTTTGGTATTTGTATTGTTAATTTCAGATACTATGTTATTTAGAAGAAGAAGATTATTTATTTATTATTTATTATTATTTATATTTCACAGGTTCGATTCCCGGTCTAATCAGGCAATTTTTCCAAAAAAAAAATGTCATCTTTTATATTAAGGGTACTTGCTGTTCAACCACGGTCTTTTTTTTATCCAGTATAATTGTTAGGATAGTCATAACTTGACCCATGCACAACGTTCTGTGACTCAAGGATACAATATGACAAAGACACACCTGTCATGAAGAACCAAGCTAGTACATTTCCACATGCTTCCGCCTTTTAGAGTTCAACTGAATATGTAACATAATTTTTCAATAATTTATATATTTCAATAAAATACAAACGCGTATTTACAGAATATCGGAAATTTATATAAGATATAACATCATATAAGACCTCTAGGCCCTCTGCATATACAGAATACAACATTATCAACAAAATATATTTTAGTCATCACATTACTTAAACCTTCTATAAAAATCTCTTTTCAAATTCACCTCTCCTTTGCTTCTCTCTTCAATGTGTACAATCGAATTTGCACCTTCCCACTTCTAACACAAATCTCTTATCTATCGGCTATCTCCTCGTCTAACACCTCAACCTGTGGGTAGTTCTCAAAAACTCTACTCAATATTCCTTGACAATACTCTTTCTCTTCCACGTAAGTGTCTCCTTGTAAATCTGGATGCTTCAAGTGATCTTCTAGCGTTTTTTTAAGGCCGATGGTGGGGTCCCTGCATTGCTGTATCACTGAGGGATCCAGATCTTCGACGAGGCCTTGTAGTATGCTGAGGAGATGCTCCGAGGTCTCGTCGCGCCCACTTTTAATTTGTTTCGCAATTGTTCCTACGAGATTCAGTTCTATGAATTGTTCTGAAAAATACATAAAGTCTATGAAAATAATTATTAAAAGTAAAACGGATATCCGGAAACTATTCAGTATTAGGTCTTATTTTACTATTCAGCCGCATACCGGATAGTATGTCCTACTATACTATCCGGTATGCGGATATGAGTTAGAAGGATACCGATTTAAATAAATTACAATAAGTTCATAGAATTCATCACAACTAAATCCACTACAAGATTTCATTATTAAATCGAACTTCATCACACTATGTCAAACTTTCTTCAACTATGTCAAAATGTATTCAAAAATATTTAAAAAAGTATGCAGGGTTGCAAAAGCAATACATTTAAGTACCAAGCATGAAGATGTTAGGTAGCATTATTTTCTAAACGAATTTCTTATTTAAGTGAGCGGTAAGGTAAGTTAAGCTAACTGATCTACACAGTTACCTTTAGCTTCCGGATAATGGTGACAGAGATATCTGACGAGAAAGGCGGCCTTGGTCCGGGCGGCGGGGTGAGGGTCGCGCAACAATCGGCCGAGCGTCGCACAACCGCCCTGCGACAACATCTCGCGACACGCCGGCGTAAACTCACGTATCGCACCTTAAATTAACAAATACCAAATATAATGTTTTACAACTCCACCTTACACTACTCTAACCCTAGTACCGTATTTACCATATTTTTATTTACCGTATTTACCGTATTTTCCACACAAGGGAAATCGCCGCAACTTTGTTATATCCAAGGTTCCCTAATTACCTATTTCGTGCCAATCTTTATATATTCTATATGTAAGGTAGGCCGGAAATATTTACAAGTCTATGGCCACTTAGTAATAATGGCGAAGTACGTATAGCACACGCAGCGCCGCGCCAGTAAGCAGGTCAACTTCAATACACATGTTAGATCACAGAACTTTAACGTAACAATAGGGTAGGGTAAATAGTAGGGTTGTCGTCTGTCAATGACACAATGTTGTTTATTAAAAAGCTTTAAGGATAAAAATATTATAGGTAGGTAGTTATAAAGAAGCCTATACGCTCTGTAAAATAGGTATTTAAAGAGTTAAACCATGTAAGTTAAGTATTATTCTAATAGCAATAGGAAATCCAAAATCAGATGGATCAGGTATATAAATCTTAGGAAATATGAAGTACGTAACTAATGATTAGTATATAGCAACTATGTAATGTTAAAGCACATAGGCACTGCACGTGGTGCCTTTGATATTTTACAAATAGAATCCACGACCCGCCAACCGCCAACCACGATTAGGACTCCACCAGTTGCGAGCTGTGCAGTGGACGACACTCTCCTCCACCACACTCGCCGCAACGATGCTTACCGTTTGGCGCGAATTGATCTACTTTATACACCTCTAGATACTGTGTTATCAGGTAGATATTGAGTAACACATCAAGCTACTGTCAATATTTTACACATAAAACATTTAACAGTATAGGAATTTTGACAATAATGTAAAAAGTGTTAAAGGTCAAAATTGCTATTAAGAAATACTTTTTAGTGTGCTGATTAAATTATCTTGAATGTAGTTTGTGTAGTTGCTTTAACCGGAAAAATTATTAAATACAAAACACTGGTTTTCGCCTGCAGTTCTACCTGTATTTAATATTATAATAACAAACACTCAAAATCCACTAGGTATTAATAAAAGGCAAATGTTAGTTATAAATAAAAGAAACTTACAAGAAATAGCGTAGATACATTTCGCAAGAGCAGTCCCTCGCTCAGACTGCACTAGATTCAGCAGGACATTGAGCAGACCACACTCCAGCGCTCGCGCTTGACAGAAGGGATTGTTCTGGCACAGTTCTGCTAATATTGTACTGGCTAATGCTCTTACATCTTCATTCTCACTGCCATAGCAGACTGGGAACATTGCAAATCCACCCATTTTGTAGAAATCTATAAAATCAGATTATAAAATTTATGTACTGGATTTTATAATTTTCTCTGAAATCTTATTTAGGAAGAATTGTATACACCAATACACCTTTTGAAGATAACACTATGGAAATAAAAGTGTGTACCATAATCTAATGTGTACCATTGGTTATACTTAGCTTAGCAGATAAACTTCAGTTGAGACAAACAGTTAGTATTAGAAAATATACAATACAATATATTCTTTATTGCACAATATAAAATACACAAAAAAAATTACAATAGAGGAAATAGCACAATAAGGCGGCCTTATCGCTTAAAAGCGATCTCTACCAGGCAACCTTATACTAAATAGGGTCAGTATATTCACTCAATGTCAACTATATCTTTTTTTTCAAAGACACTCAAAGAAAATTTAAATGTGTTCAAGTATTGTTATTGATCTTTTGTGATTGTGAGATCAGAACTGTTTGTATGTTTACTGCCCTAGAGTCAACGCCCTGACACCTGATCAGCACCATTTTGCCTCACCAACTTGTTTTCCCTTCCCTTGTGGTCAACATGCTGTTCACTAGCTAAGAATTCCTAAAGATTTAAGTGGAGGCAGTACTAATAGGGTATATTATGCATGTAATTTAAATATTAAACAAGATTTTTTTTCTAAAATCTTTATTATACCTACAACAATATTTACATATTGTAATAATTTATATGTGATGTACCCACATTGCAGATGTCACATAATGTTAAAGAATAATGCTTGCATGTTCTGAACAACAACGACGAAATCCTAACACAAATCGAATTAATTAAGCAATTTTTTCACTTGGACTCCCTATGGGCGTCTCCATTAATTACGTGCTTATATTAATTAGCCGAATCTCACGTAAGTTCACGTTGTCTAATATCAGATCACGTAGGTTCTCTACCAAAATATGGGTAAATCCTACATAATAATATGCAAAGTAACAAATTATGTTTTTTGAAAATTTAAATTAACGTAACACACGTAAACGTGTAAAATTAGGACAGGGAGAGGTCGAGCCAAATCTCACGAAACTCACTAGTGGGAGAGAGGGGGGTTTTTTCCTCATTGCCTCACGTTATCAATCGGCGCCTCATAAACGAATCAAAGATTTTTCATCTACATACTCTATGATGAAAAAGTAAGTTTTATCTACTTAATATATTTGTAATCGACTTTTAAACTCTTTGATATAAATTATGTTTGGGCAGCTTATTACATATCTTACAGAGTTGTAGCTTGCTTAACTTAAATTTATTACTATTTACTATTAAAATCTACTATTCATACCGTTCTGGAATACATACAATCCATTTATAATTACGAATTTTAATTATTGATAAGCATGAAAAATATATACACAATACTTATATTTATAAAATATATATTGTGAGACAGTTGTACTCCTTTCAGTACTTTACACTTGGGTACAATACATTACTTACTTGTAAACAGTAGTTTTTGGTCTGTTACAATAACGGCGTTAGAACCGCTTAAATCATTTTGATATTTTAAATTAAACTGATTCACAAATTTTATACCTAATAAATAATATTTTCCTAACCTAAAATATAATATTTTAAAACTATTAGCTAAAATTTATATTTTATTGTTATTTAGCAATGTCATTGATTAAAAGTGAAAAATACATGGTATGGTATGGTGTGTCATTTATTTCTTATTAAAAATTATTATGTCTTAAAAATATTCATAATAAATTCACAGAAAGATCGTCAAATACAAAAATAAAATAATAATATTTACAATATGTCAAAAATGTAAAACAAAAAAATATATAAAATCAATATTCAATAATAAAAGTCAAAATCAGATGAATATACTTTATTGCCGGGACATTAAGTGTGCTTTGACCTTTAACACACTAGTGTAACAAACATGTGAAATTGATTAACCTTTGTCTATCATTATTTGTTGTTCTATTAATATAACTAACCATTGGCCACATCAATATCATCCACAAATTCAAGCAGGTTGTTGAAAGCGACCTGAACATCATCAGGCAATGGCTGACCAAGCTGAATGCTGTGAATCTTCTCTGTGTCTGTAAGCACTTTGATGGCATTCTGTAGCACTTCTGCAACATCAACTGTCAGACTCTTAAGGGCCTCTTCTAGGAATTTACGTCTCTGCAAATTTAAAGATTTTATAACTTACCACAATTGAATACACCTTAATATATCTCTAGTACCTGGAAGACTGAGGTTTGCTCGTTTTTTTTTTTTAACAACGCTATCTAATGTCAATTAGCCTTAGTGTTGCTGTGTCGGTTAAAATAATAGTATTACTTATCGCCAAAAGATGTCAGGGAGAGTCATATTTTTCAGTTTATCATTGCCTAAAAAAACACGGATAAAACGACGTTTTATAAAAATGAAACCTAGCTAGATCGATGTATCGCCCCCGAAAACCCCTGCATACCAAATTTCATGAAAATCGTTGGAGCCGTTTCCGAGATTCTGGTTATATATAAATTTAAACAATAATTGTTCATTTAAAGGTATTAGATAGATAGATAGATGTATTTTTGAAATGCATGTCTGTATGTGTACTTATGATTTGAGATTGACAAAATAAAGTTTTACTTTTACAATATATTTTATTTTTAAGGTTTCCACAGCCATTTTATTAAAAGGCTATGAAAACTAAAATACTAAAATTTAGTACTCATATAAATATTAAATTCTCTTATATGCTACCGTATGTTCTTAATTATGGTGAGGTAGAAGTAAAATTTTGTAAGTATTACTTACGTTGTCACTGACAAATAAGGAATTTCTGCCTAAAACTCCCATCTTATGTCTTCGGATCGACATTACACTAAGAAGCTATCCATTGAATACGTCACGCCCTTAGCGGGGAGGGGGGAGTGTGACAAAAACAAATTTTTCTTACTAAAATTGGGAAAAAAGGGCTTCTAGGGGTCTAAAATTACGGATATTTACATGACTTATAAGCTGAATAGCCCCTAATTCCAGCTCATTTTTTGGCTAGCGGTTCGCTGTATACGCCCACATATGTATAATTATAAATATAATTTGACTGAAACGGCTCAAACGTATCTAACCGCCTACTTATTAGTGGAACAAATCTGGCAGCATTTCTCAACTCGATTGGTAAAGTAATACGTATTCATTTATTATATCAACGTTATTGTCTTATAGTATTAATAAACAAAACAAAAAAAGTAAGACTAAATACTAAGCAAACTTCTTTGTATTCTTAGTATTTAGTCTTACTTTTTTGTTTTGTTTATTAATACTGTAAGACATTGATTATTCCTTAGTGATGAATACATAAACTGTCTTTTGTTTATATTAGATACTTTTTTATGTTGTGCTTGTGCTTTATATTTCATGTTTTTTTTATGTTTGTAATGGAAAGTGTCTTTTTTAGGATAGGGAGGGCATTTTCCAATATTTTAATTGGACGCTGTAAGATAAAGGGAAAAAAGAAATGCCCTTGCTGATTTTCTTGCCGGTTCTTCTCAGTACAAGGTCTCCCGCCCTGTAGACTTACGAACCGATGGCGTAGTGACATTCATAAGTGCTCAATTATTGTAGCCTAAACTGAATAAATTAAAATGAATTTGAATTTGAATTCCAGATATTGTTTAAATATTTAATCCAATGGTTTTCTATGCTCGAATTTCAAATAAATTTTCTCTTAAAAGGGTTTAATTCCAATGACCTTAGTAGATAGACTATGCACGTCATACAATAACATCAGCGAATAGTGGAAGCGATTTGATTTAGCTATATGGTCCATTAATGTTCAATTTATATCTACATAATTTTGATATTTTCCTAAAATATGGATCTTGATTAGAAAACATTCACTTTATTTTGTATTTCAATATATGTATATATTTCTCGCTCTTATTAACTTGGAGGTATATCTATCTCACACGAGTAGGTTTTTGCGTGAGAATTCTCGAACTCGAGAAGACTCGAGAAATCCGTCTTGGTTCGAGACGAGAAAAAAAATCCCGTGCCTCAAATATTCTCTCGAAGTATTCGAGGTAGGTTTTTCCGCGTAAAACTGTACGCGCTCACTGCGAACACTGCAAGCAAGTTGTTTCAGTCTTAGGGTTGTTGTGGAACCGTACCACCCGTAGTTATCTGTGTCCATTAGTTTTTTAGATTTTATTATTGTTTTGTTTCTGTAACAAGATTTTTATATTTGATCTCAATAATTTAAAAGTTAGAGGTAATAAAATTAGTAGAGCAATTCAAATCAAAAAAGTTTGATTGACGAGGAAATTTTCCGAAGAACTAAGTTTACCGACACAAGCAAGTTAGCTTTAGCAAGCTAAAGTGGCAATGGGCAGGCCACATCGCTCGTCGAACCGATATCCGATGTGGAAGAAAGATTCTCGAGTGGCGACCACGGATCGGAAGACGCAGCGTGGGACGGTCTACTACCAGGTGGACAGACGATCTGTTCAGAGCCGCAGGAAGCGGATGGGCGCAGGCGGCTTAGAACCGGCCGTTGTGGAGACATATGGGGGAGGCCTACGTTCAGCAGTGGACATCTTTCGGCCGAAACGAACGAATGAACAAATAGCTTTATACTAAAGCTTTTTGTTTCTAGATGATTAAGACGCACGAAGATCGGTCCACTGTCTCGTTCGGACTCAATTGTCATGCACACAACACTATCCATA
Source organism: Apoda limacodes (assembly GCA_946406115.1). NCBI lineage: Eukaryota > Metazoa > Arthropoda > Insecta > Lepidoptera > Limacodidae > Apoda > Apoda limacodes. The sequence goes on from OX291559.1 coordinate 21,962,070, forward strand.
TGTCGTGTGTGGCATAATAAGTCGGCAGACTGGGATGGATTGCGAGAATTTTTTGCATCGTACCCACGGGTACAGATCTGCTTTAGCTCAGAAGATCCTGACGTTTGCGCAGCCGCAGCCACTGAGACAATCCTCGCTGGTATCGAATGTTATATTCTTAACCCGCGAGTAGCTGCCGGCGTCAAAAACCGACCGTGGTTTAATAGGTCTTGCAGAGAAGCTAAAATTCTTAAGCAAACTGCATATGAGGCTTGGACCACGGCTCGTAATAATAAGGTTCCGAATATTTCTGAGGTAAAACGCAAATTAAATGCTGCCTCTGTGTTCAGTAAGAAAGCAACTGCCAGAGCAAAATTCCAATTCATCGGCAAAATATCGGAGTCGTACTTTCTGATCGCTTGCCAAAGCTGCCGAAGGGATCTTTCGCCAGTCGTCGTTACCACCACTGTGAAAGACCGATGGTGACTTGACCCATAGTACTAAAGAGAAAGCCGATCTACTGGGCAGTCTCTTAGCCTCAAACTCGAATATGAACGATGACGGCGCTGTACCACCTACTATATCGTGGTACGGTAAGACCATGCCGGAAATCTCCATAACAAAGCGTGAGGTGCGGCGGGCGTTGCTTTCTCAAGACGTTCATAAATCAAGTGGGCCAGACGGGATACCAGCAATGGTGCTTAAGCAGTGTGCTCCTGAGTTATGTCCTGTACTCAAGCTTTCCTACCAAACTAGGCAATTTCCGTCCTTATGGAAGACTGCGAATGTGCACTCGGTGCCCAAAAAGGGCGATAGATTAGAACCATCAAATTACAGGCCTATCGCTATTACTACTCTTTTCTCCAAGGTGATGGAGCGTGTGATCAACACATAGCTTCTAAGATACCTAGAAAAACACGAACTGGTCAGTGACCGTCAATATGGCTTTCGCCACGGTCGCTCGACTGGTGACCTTCTAGTGTATCTCACATACTAATGGGCACTAGCCATTAAGAGTCAGGGGAAGGCATTGGCATGTAACCTAGACATAGCGAAGGCGTTCGATCGGGTCTGGCACCGGGGTCTTCTATCGAAGTTGCCATCTTACGGAGTGCCCGAGGGTTTGTGCAAATAGTTTTGTACGGCAGACGCATACGAACCGTAGTTGACGGTAGTTGCTCTGATAGCATGAACATTACTGCTGGTGTCCCGCAAGCCTCTGTGCTATCTCCTACGCTGTTTCTACTGCATATCAATGACATGTTAGACATCAACAACATGCATTGCTATGCAGATGACAGTACTGGAGACGCTTATTACACGGGTCGTGTTAACATCCCTTGTTCCGTTGAGGAGGAAAACCGCGGAGAACTTGTGTCTCAAATCGAGACCACACTGTCGAAGGTCGCTGACTGGGGACGGGTTAACTTGGTCCAATTCATCCCTACGAAAACACAAGTCTTAGCGTCTTAGTTCACAGCTAAGAAAATCCCATTCACTGTAGTTCCAAAATTCCAGAACAGTCCCCTCGCCATCTCCAAAAGCATTGGGATTCTTGGTGTTGACATCTCCAGCGATGTTCACTTCCGAGATCATTTGCATTACATGGTGAAGCTGGCGTCCAAAAAACTAGGTGAACAACAGAGCGAGACAGTACTTCACGTCGGTGCTGCTTGACAAGTCGCAAGTTCGGCCCCATATGGAGTACTGCTGCCATATCTGGGCGGGTGCACCCGGATACCAGCTTGGCTTAAATAATATGCAGGCCAATATTAATATTCAAGAGTGAATGCGTATTATGGAACTATATAATATGGGTTACAATATATCTCAAATTTGCAATGAGACTGGTTTTACCGTAAGTATTTTGTTTGATGTTAATGTTATATCATATTTTTTTAATACCACACTTTTTTGTTAGTAAATATCTAAAAAAAATTTAAAATATAATTCAGTAGTTTAAAAAATGTTTATTTTAATCAGGCACTTTAGTTTTTAGTGGATTACCGTAAAGCGTTGGGTCTCACGAAGAGGGGAATTTATCAAGTCGACTTCGAAGTGGACTCTCGCGGCACGTTGATGCGACTCAAATAAGATTTATGGTGGAACAATGGTTTCAAAACGACTGCGGTGTTTGGGAACATGTTTAACACACACTATTCGTCGAGCTCTGCATATTGAAGGATTGCATCATAGAGAGCCAGCTAAGAAACCGTTTTTAACTAATACCCATAAACAAAATAGATTGTTGTTTGCAAGGGAGTATTTAGATTTTGACTGGGACCACACCTTATTCACCGATGAGAAGTCGTTTGAATCATCTGAAAACGGGAGGGTTTATTTGTGGCGCAGAAATGGAACCCGTTATGCAGAACAAAATGTTTTCCCAAATATGGAATCTAGACCGATATTACTTAATATGTGGGGGTGGATGACTGCGGCTGGTCCTGATAACCTATGGGGTTTGATGGTGCAAAGATGGGACATGCGAAATGAAAGAACTACAGAGTCATTAGGGCTCACTGTGTAAAAATTTGGGACAATATTAGAGGAACAGATCTGTTCTAATATAGTGGGATCTATGCGGCGGCGCTTGCTTACTGTAATTGAAAATAATGGAGGTTATATTAAATAGGCGAGTCGGACTCGCGCACGAAGGGTTCCGTACCATTATCTATAAAAACGGCAAAAAAATAACGTTTGTTGTATCGGAGCCCCCCTTAAATTTTGTTTTTTTTTAATTTAATTATTTATTTTTAAAGTAATTATATAATTAAATATTCTGTAAATATTTTAAGCGTCTACCTGTTGCTGTTATCAATATCGAGCAAAATCGAGCAAAAAAATCACGTTTGTTGTATGAGAGCCTCCTTAAATGCTTATTTTATTGTGTTTTTTAGTATTAGTTGTTATAGCGGCAACAGAAATATATCTTCTGTGAAAATTTCAACTGTCCATCTATCACGGTTCATGAGATACAGCCGGAGTCTTAGTAATAGGGTTCCGCTAATTACCCTTTGGGTACGGAACCCTAAAAATGAAGTACTTTTTTTCTTACAGATATTATTTTACATTTCAATATATTTAAGACATTACATATTTTTTTTTAATTTGTTGTTTTTCAAAATATAGCAGCATTACCAAATAAATGGTGACTTGTATTTTTTTTTATTCTTATGGTTAAGTTTCAATTTTCATTTCATTACGAAAACGAATACTTAAGCTATAACCATAGGAAATATAAATATAGAAAAAAGAGACTTAAAAACATTATTTATGTTTTATAAAATTTTAATAAAAACCATTTTTATTTGATTGCATGTGTTTTAATTCTTCTAAACAAAACAAAATGTTCTCATACACAGTTTGACAACATTAACAGTTCTGATAATGTTAATGTGTGAGTGCGAGATTCACAGAATGGCTTCACCCAATTTTAACCTTTACATTATGTATGGACTATTGCAAATGACAGTACAATGGGATGTGTTCTGAGGAATTAATCGAAATGATGTTGACGGCTACTTTCTACCATGGCCATCGGGCTTTTAGCGCAATGAACATGCCTTGTACAAAACACATTTCAAAACCAATTATTCAGAATTAGCGAAAAGCTATTTTTAGAACGTAATACATCATTATCGCACCACTCGCCATCAGCAGGGAATTCATTCTCACACTTTAGAACTGAAATGGTTGCGCACAGTAAGGTTTCAGAGACACTTCCTCCCGCGAACACTTGGGTTGTGGAATGAGCTCCCTGCCAAGATTTTCTCTTAGGACTTCAGTATGGGGTTCTTACTTCCTAAAAGAAGTTATTGAATTTTTAAAGGTTGGCAATGCCCCTGGTGTAACAAGCATGCATAGGCCACGGTACCACTTACCATCAGGCGGACCGTGTGCTTGTTTGCCACATTAGTGGTATTAAAAAAAAAAAAAAGGAATTTTAGTGTTCCTTATTCCAACAAAATACAGAAATAGTCATAAAAATGCTTTTTTGTTATGGATAGTAATAAAATTTTGGTATTTTGACACCAATAGTTTATATTCATACACACACAGACTATGAGAAAAATTCTGTGCGGCGTTACATATTCATTACTACTAAAAATAAAACCTATTTCAAATTCCTTGTAACCGACTTACTTCTTCATCCAATGGACCAAATTCAGAATTCCCTGGAGCATCTTCAGCCTTCGTTGCTTCCATTGCAAACCTGAGCAGACCCTACACAACAAAGATACTTATTATTTTTATTGAGAAACTTATACTTTGGATGTATTGTCAAATTTTAAATTAGGTAAATTATGAAAAGGAAAATATTTCTTCTTGGGTAGATAAGATTTTGAGTTGAAAATTAGCTTGAAGAAACCACATCTCAAAATAAAATATACAGTACATATTACAAAAAAATACAAGTATTCCGAACAGTAAAATTAAATCAAATTCAATACTATAAATTTTATTAATATTACATTTTGCTAGAATAGACTTATAGACTAAAATTGTTAGTTAACCCGTTACGCGTCCTAGGGACCACAGTAGTCTCTAAGCGTTTTGTGTCGTGGGGGATTTTTTTCAGGACGACTTTTATCAGACAGGCTAATTGTAAGTATTCAGAAGTGAAGCCAATGGCCTGTCCTACGTTCTAGTATTTTTGGGTGGACAATATTTTGTGCATTTAATATTTTTTTATCAGAAATTGTTTTGGTAATTTGATCCGGCCGCCATTTATATTGTGCCATTTTGAGTTGGATTTTGGATTTTATTAACAGTAGCATAGAGTTCATTTTGACCCCTGTTAATGTGCTATATATAAAAAAACTATGTATTTTTTCAGTAAAGAAATTTATTATTACTTATTATACTTATCATAAACTTATTCTTACTTTTTTTTATACTGTATATATTAGGGAACATACGTAAAAATAAAAAAAGAGGAATAAACATAATAAAGTTAGGTGTATGTCCGTTTGTATGTGGCAAGAGCAGATAATTTCCTTAGTATGGGGATGCTTGACGGGTTAATAAGTCAAAATTGACAAAAACGCTGCACAAAAAAATTAAGCTAAATACCCTTACTATTATTAATAAGGCTAGGTTGCATCAACTAATTTGATGTTAACCAGTGGCCAAAAATGGGATATGACTGGTTAACCTCATAGTTGATGCAACCCAGCCTAAAAAACCCATTTGCAGCCGTAACAATGTAAAGCTTGCACAAGTTATTTTTTGTAGCTTTAATTGTGTCAATAGCTTTAGATATTTGCCAATGCCAATTGACAGCTAAATTTTTACACTGGTAGGAGGGTCAGAGTAACTAAAAGAGGGCGAAAGGGTAAAAAATTTTAGCTAAGGGTCTGTTTTTAAAACTGTTTCACATACAATGGCTTACAAATTTAGCAAATTTGGGTTGGGGTGTACAAAGGTCATTTTTTCCCTTGCGCCCCCTTTTAGTTACTCTGACCAAATTATGCCCTAAGTGTCTACAAACTGACAGGGTAGGGTTTTTTGAGCAAAAATTAAATGAAAACTTATATAAAAATTCGATCTGGCGCTCGCGTATTATGCATGTATTTTAAGAAGGAAAAGGATCAGGTTAGCGTGCGAAGAGCGAAAGGATGAGCTGGTAGGTTGTGTTTTATGAACAGCGAATTCTTTTAACTCACTTGTAAATTTCTCGGTTGACGAGGCTGTATTGGTGTAGGCTGAGCGATGGTATCACTTCTACTAGGGTACGTTAGAGCACCAGCGATTACATTTTGATTTTCTGGATTGTTTGACCCCATTATTGTGGTTTAATTGTACTTGCAGTTTGTGTTGAACTACTCTACTTTTAGGTTATGTTCTTACGAAGAACAGGCACAAAGATTTATCAAAGTGTGTCAGTTGGAGTCTGCTGTCTGGCAGTGAGGCAAAAACGAAGTTTTTTTTCAATGACTGACGCACTCCGTTCAATTTCTAGGAAAAATCTAGAAAATTTTGGAGCGATTAGTCAAGTTTCTTCAATTGATGGTATTTTCTTTGTTTTTTTCTTTATTCGATTTGGATAAGCTAAGCAGTGTTGCCAGTGCTACTTGGAAATATAGAACCCCGTCATATCTAAAAAGGAACAAAATCCTAGATAAAGGAACGCAAATATAAATTAAAAATCTGTGATAAACATCAATATTTTTTTAATATCTTTATGTAATACTAGCTGACCGAATATTGTTTCTTTGTGCGTAACAACTTACCAAAATTTCATTACAATCGGTTTACCCTTATTGCACGAGTCTGACTCGCACTTGACCGTTTTGAAAAATCCTTTCTTATCGGATGCCTGCATCATACAAAGAACATACCCTCCAAGTTTCAGGTCTCTACGATCAGCAGCTTAGGCTGTGCTTTTATCCGTCAGTCAGTCATTCAGGACAAGGCATTTTATATGTATAGATAGAAGATAGATAACAATAAAGGCATATAAAACGGACAGGCACGCCTGTTGTACGCTGACGATTTCGTTTGCAGCAGCAACTTTTTTTTTTACCACTGAGGTGGCAAACAAGCTTGCGTTCCGCGTGATGGTGAGCGCAGCCTGTGGACGCTTGCAACATCTGGGGCATCACTCGCGAGTTGCTGACCCTTCAAAAATCTAATAACTTTTTCTTAAAGAACCCCATACTGTAGTCATTCGAGAAACCTTCGCAGGGAGCTCATTCCACAACCTAAGCGATCGCAGAAGGAAGTTTCTCTGAAACCGCACTGTACGCGACCATTTCGGTTCCAAAGTGTGCATCATTTCGAACACATCCCATTATAGGCCTGTTTTTGTAGATTGCAATTTCTCGCAAATTTAGGAAATTTCGCAACTGACAGCAGGATAGCAAATAGATTTTTCAACAAAACAGTTAGAAACAGCACGGAAGCAATTGCAATCGTAACAGCTAAAAAATCACGCCCTATACAAGCGGTAGAACACACACAGGGAGGCAAAATCTCTCCTCAGACTTAAGGGTTCAATACGGCTTGAAAGTTACTTACAAGCTGGCACGTGTCTAAAATGGTCACCAAGAAAAAAGAACGGAAGGAACGCATCTTATAGGAGAACGCCTAGGGAACGCATTCATGTCATAAAGAACGCATTTCGTTCCTTTTGGAAAGATCTGGCAACACTGAGCTAAGGTCTTAGCAAGTGTTGCCCGATGATTGTCATGAAAATACAGTGTTGTCATTTTGAAATAGTTTTTTTAAAAAAATACTGTGATTCTTGAAATAAAAATACAGAAATCTTTATTTTTCTCAGTGTTAAGGCATATAGTGATAGCGAGTAGAATGTTTATAAGATTTTACTCGCTATCACCGTCATCTAGGCCTTAAGCTCTCTCTTTTTTATATATATATATGTATATAAATGCTGATGCCAGTAAAACCCTTACATAGAGTACACAAAGCGTGTGAGTGATGCAGTGAATGTTAAATATAAGAATTGTGGAGATTTCTATGACAAATAAAAAAAAAACTTAGATATATATATACCTTTTAGCTTTAGATCCTCTCGGCAACTCCCTCCCTTATATTTCCGGCGCCACTGTTGACCTCATTTTTGTCGGGGAAGATCATTGCGACCGGCTGCCAGGTGCTTCATTATATTTACTCACGATGTACCAGGTAGATATTATCTGAACTCCGAGAGAAAAAAGAAAAATAAAAGGTAAGTTTTATTGTTGGATAAAACTCTCTTTTATTTGTTCTGTCTGCGATATCCGAAATCCATAGTTGAGTAATGTGTTTGTTACCTCCTGGTAGCTAAAATGTAGGTAATGAATGATGATGTCATAATGTGTTAAAGGGTGAGAAAAGAAGGAATTATGAATTATAAATCGGGCAATGTATTAAATCAGACCAATCAACTAACAAAAATAAAAATACAACTGTTATCGCACTTGTTATAAGTATTTAGACAAAGAAACTGATTGAGAAAAACTTTATTACTTGATCTATTTGCAATCTCTCTCTAGTTCCATTAATCCCGTTATCCCATTAATATAACAAAGGCGAAAGTTTGTGAGTGTGTATGTTTGTTACTTCTTCACGCTTGAACCACTGGACGGATCGGGATGAAACTTGGCAAACATATAGGTAAGGTCCTGATATAGCATATAGGTTTTTTATCACAAAATTTCCGCGGGAATAACTATAACCGAGCTTAAACGAACTATAGCTATAGCTTCGGCTTGATATAGCAAACTTCATTAGTGTAGTAGGAGTAATTCAAAGTCGCGGATAACCGAATTTAGCGCGGGGTAATTAAGGAAATGAGATTAAATAAAGGAGTCCCACGCCCATTTGAATTTTGAATTTGAATTTGATAACCAAATTTAGGGCGGGGCGGCCGCTAGCAAAATTCATTAATTCCCAGCTATTCCATTAATATTATAAATACGAAAGTTTGGATGGAACCGCTCAACTGGTTTAGATGAAATTTGTCTGAGTCCCGAGGAAGGACATAGGCTATTTTTCATCCCGGAAAATTCAAAAGTTCCGGCGGGAATAACTCTAACGTTTGTTACTTAATCCTGCTGCACTGGGTGATTTTAAATGAGCTGAAATTTTGCACACGGAGATAGTTAAAGATACGGAAAAGGACAAAGGCTACTTTTTATCCCTGGAAATTCAAAAGTTCCCGCGGGACTAACTATAACCGAATTCCACGAACGAACCATAGCTGCAGCTGTAGCTTGCTATCACGAACTTCTTTAGTATAATCAGAGGTTGCCGTAAGTTTACCAAATTTAGGGCTAAGTCTAGAAGGTTATATGTTCAAAAGCTGTGCTCCTGTCTTCAATTGCTAGTTTCAAGAATTTAATCTATCAAAAAAAAAAAACAAAAAAATATCCTTGAGTACAGATTTGACCCAGCCGCCGATGACAGGTCTTGAAGCCGGTTTGGGATCCTCTCCAGCAGTCATAAAAAACCCTGACAAGAAAGTAACTGAATTTTGACGATCCTGCAAAACTTTGTTCAGTTGGATAATCCAATATACACAATTCAAGTTTTTACTAGGATGTACTTTTAACTTCCAGATTGCCATAAGTTGATGTCATAGGTCTTTGACCCAAAATAGGGTCAAAAGACAATTGCATCATTCTCGTCTTCGTGACGATGAAACTCTGCATCCTGGTGCTAACAACAGAAGAATAGATGCGCACCTGGAAACTTTATACAAATGATGTGTATCGGGTGATTTTTTTTCTAAAAATTGTAATACTGTTTTTGCATTTCAAATAGAAAGCTTCACTTTTATGTCTTTTGCAACATAAGCGGCCTTAAGCATAGGTTTAATAACAAAAGTTAGATGACAAATCAATATTGCCTGAAAAAGTAAAGGTAGCAATTACTGATTTCTAAACTAATTCAGGTCAATCAAACAGATTTTCCTCGCGATAAAACATCCACCTCGCAGTTGAACCATCAATATAAAAAACAATTGAACCGGCCTAGAAAGTACTGGGCTGTCAGGCCAATATTTAGTCAATCTAAAAATTTTAAATGTTTGTGAGTTAGGCTCAATAAATTCTTTGATTTGGTTTTACCTTCCTTCTTGATATAGGCTACGACTGTTCGTTTGTCTGTTTGCAATAGGATGTGAGCATTGTGAAGTTGACTGGTTTCCTCTTGAATTACTGCATATATTGCGAACAGGTCTTTGAGGTTCACATGCCACAATGTTATTCGTTTTGTCAAACGTTCCGACATCTTATCTCCTAGCTTTGCTCCCCATCCGAACTCCGACGCGTCTCTGGTCAGAAGGTCAGAGAACGGTTCTGAATGTATCGGCCGTGAGCCCCGAGCGTACAGGTTCTGGTAATTTTATTTGCTTGTAAGAGTGCGCCTTGGGATGAAATCGACTGTAAAAGTGTAAGGTTCGACAGTGCAGCCTTCCTCCCTGCATCACGAACGAGCCATAGTTAAGTCTGACCATTAGGGACTGGGCCTGTCTGAGAGACCAACTGCCTTAGGATATCTGACATGTAAGTGCTTTGCGTTTGGAACTTTTGTTCCTACAGGGACTCCATGTTTAGTTGCGTATCCCACGCGACGCCTAGATAATACAGGCGCCGAGTTGGAAACAGTACAGACTTGTCCATTTTGAAAGCCCAGCCAAGGTGACACATCAGGTTTACTGTGAATGCTATGTGTTCGTGTAAAACTTGAGAAGACTGATTCACTAACAAAAAATCGTCTAAATATACCACACACCTTATATTGCGGCAAGTATCCGGTTATCCAGTTCGTCACGGAGATGAAGGTTCGCGGTGCTGATGAAAGGCCAAATGAAAGGCAAGTCATCTTGAGCATCTGGTCATTGTAGCTAAGACTTGCTCTTTGGAAATGGGCAAATGAAAATACGCCGGACTCAGATCCATTTTGACCATCCAGTCTTTACTCTGTAAAAAACTGCGATAGTCAAAAACCTTTTTGCTTTACGAATTTGTTTAATCGTTTAAAGTTGAAAATAGGACGAAAAGTTCTATCTGTTTTCGGTACTGAAAAAAATTTGACAGATGGCTTGGACTCATCTCAGCATGTTCTAGTAAGTGGGAATCTAACAAACTTTTTATCTGTTGCGACCTGTGATGATAACAGTTTCTTGTCGCGAAATTTTTCATAATAACTTGATTAGGATTGATCGGAGCTGCAGCAGGCGGCGGGCGAAGGCTTAAACAGTTATCATTTGAATTTAATGGCATGTGTATTGCGCTGGACGGTTAAGGTTCATGCTTTTGGGAAATTAATTGTGTCGAAAAGGTCATTTATTGAGATCTTTTCTTTTCAACCCCAGAATCTTCCGATGAATCACTGCACGATAAATTAAGAGAACTATTTCTTTTTCGCGATATGTGGTCGTTTTCGCTTTCACCGTCACTTTTCTGCACTTACGCGTCGTTAATTTAGAGTGAAGTCTTCTGGATCACCTGCTGAGCTGGGAGTACCTCCGGGTTCTATACTAGGTCCAATTTTATTCTTAGTGCATATTAACGATCTGCCTTTTTATGTATAAAACCTGTGCAAAATTGTATTGTTTGCAGATGATACGTCTTTGATATTTTATGTTGATAGAAACAAAGATACATTTGACGATATAAATCATACACTTTCGCAAGTTCTTAATTGGTTTACATCAAATAATCTTTTACTGAATGCACTGAAAACAAAATGTATAAAGTTTGTTTTACCAAACGTCAAATATACTCCACTACAATTATTTATTAACAGTGAAGCACTCAAACTAATTGAGTCATCAGTCTTCTTGGGCATCACTTTAGAAACTAAATTGCAATGGCACTCACATATTTCAGTCCTAGCTCGAAAACTCAGCTCAGCGTGCTTACTCTATGTACGTAAAAACCTTAGTTTATTTATTAAAATTAGTGTCATACACAAAGTTAATACTAGAAATAAAAATAAACTTGCGATTCCAAAAATATCGCTTTCAGAATTTGTGTGGCTCTTTCATAATTCAGAGCTGATCATAGTACGGCTACTGCTCTTGTTAAAGTTACGGACGATATTCGTCTAGGCATGGAAAATAAGCAGGTCACAGTATTAACATTGTTAGACTTTAGCAATGCTTTTAATACAGTTGACTTCGATATTTTGCTACATCAACTTCGTTCTCTTAACATATCTCCAACAGTTATCGATTGGTTTCATAGTTACTTGCATGGACGCCGGCAACGCATTAAGGTCGATGATTCATTTTCTACAAGGTGGCGTGTTGTCACCGCTTCTCTTTGCAATTTTCATCACTCTGATTACATCTCACATATCTTCTCTCTACCATCTATATGCAGAGGCTCTTCAGATATACACGCAAGCTTCTATTAATAAGTTGTCAAATGCTATTACAATCATTAATAGGGACCTGTATTGCATTGTAGACTGGAGTGAGTCACATGGTCTTGTTGTAAATCCGAATAAAACACAGTCATTATCGTGGGTAGTAAAAGACTAATTTCCAGGATTGATAGGCAACAAATTCCACCAGTCTGTGTAAATAAAGTTCCTGTTCCATACAGTGATACTGTAAATAGCTTAGGTATTCTTATCGATGAAACTTTATCATGGGGTCCACAGATTAAAGAAGTGAGTAAGAAAATATTTGCTGTCGCGAAGTCTTTAAGTAGATTACGCAATTTTCTACCTATTCCCACCAAAATTGCTCTTGCTCAGTAACTTCTTCCTGTTCTCGACTATGCAGATGCTAGCTATCTTGATCTCACTGAGGAGCAGCTTGATAAGCTTGAGCGGCTTCAGAACTTATGTATTAGATTTATATTTGGTCTGCGAAAGTATGACCACACATCCGAATTTCGAACAAAGCTCAAGTGGCACAAATGTATGATCACTCATTTACTGTAAAAGCGATCAGGTTGTGGAATACATTACCTTTGGACATAAAACGACCGCAGTCCTTGAGAACATTAAAAAAACTAATAATTGACCATTTGAACAAATAAATAAAAAAAAAAACTAGTATATTAACGTCGCAAGTATGATTTCTGTCCTTATATATAATGTTACATTGTTTAATAATTTAACTACACTTATGTTTGTTTATTAATTTATCTCTACGCACACACTATCCTGGAACTTTTAACGTTTTTTAAATTCCTTAATTCCTTCACCCATTTGTTCCTGCAAAGTACTGTTTTTATGTTTGATTTTGTGCAATAAAGTGTTTTTATTATTATTACTTTAATACAATTCCTAAGAATATTGTTAACCTACCCGCACATACTTTTGAAACTTATATTAAAAAGGTTCTTATTAACAAGGGATACTATACTGTGGAAGAATTCAATAAAGATAATAATGTCTGAAATTTGAAGGTATGGGCCCAATACTGGACATCCATCTATTTGAGAATTAATGACACATAACGGTCAGGGGATGCGCCATGGATAGTCGTTCACCGTTGCTGCTTGGTGTTGGGGGTGGGTGTGGAGCATAGACGTGTACATGTATGTGGGTTTACACATATTTGCACAGATTTTGCGTATTTGGTGGCCTGGTTCCTACGTGATTGATGGTAACACGTGTACACCCGGGAAGTTTTTTGGCACTTCTTCTTCCCTTAGGCTTGTTTCCGAAGTGACAGTACGTTAAACAGTGTGCATTTGTTACCGGACTGTCGTGTGGGAGCTGGGCTACATCATGATATACATCGTCTGTGAGTATGCATATGCGTATGTGTACAAGTTTGTAATGTGCCCTCTCGCATTTGGAGCCTCTACGGCGCCGGGCGGCCGATGGTGGATTGCAGCGGGCTATTAATACCAAATATTAATATAATGTTATACTGGTACCTAGTAACTTTTGATACACCTATATTTATGTGTGTCTTTGGATATGTATTTATATATGTACTAGTTGTATCTCCAGGGCACAGGCACACAATTTTAAATAGAAATAAAATATGCTTGCACTTAATAAGTATAGGCGTACAGGCCACAGATAACAATCAGCGTCTCTAACTTAACGCACAAAAATTATGGCGAACCATAAAATAGATTTGTCATTGTAAAAAGTATTGATGTACACCATTTGACAAATTGACGTCAAAAAGCCAAAGGAGCAAAACTCTTAAGAGATTTTATAATGCGTGTTGTATTGTTTTACTTCCTACATAATAGTGAGAACTGTTTTTATGCAAAAAATAATTACACTTCCAAAACTATTGTATTGTTTCTCTTTCTAGAACAGCGGTTCCTAACCTATCCAATCTTATCACCTCTATGAACTATATTGAGAACTGATTTAACTTCTATAAAATGTTATCAAAGAAAACATGACTTACATGTAATTATTAACTTTGCCTCGCGGTTTGGTCCACAAAATAAATTTGAATAAGGATAAAAATTATCATCTTTGTTTATCTAAACCATAGTCTATCTGGCTTCTTAATTTATTAATTCTAATTTATAAAATTCTCTTTTTGAAGGTAGGCTAGATGATCTAGAGACGTTATTGAGTGTAGACCCAGCTGCGCCAGCAACCTTGATACGGGCCGGGGCCCAGGGCACAGCAACAGTATTGACTAAAATGTGTACCTACACCCAGTAGTATAGTATATGCTTAGTCTGTAACCCAGGTGCTAAAAAGCTTATTTTGGCCCACTGCTGGACATAAGCTTCCTCCATGGCACGCTGTTTCCATTTTGTGCTTTTGTTAGTGTTAGCAATTTATAGCGACCGAGATAGGTTTAGTGCGAGATGAAGGCGTACTTTTGCGGTGACGACGGTAAAGGCAACAGCATCCGTCCTAATTGCTATGTCATATTTCATTAAATAAACGTTTACGATCATGCTGTTATATTTCAATAAATCAACTGTTTTGTTATTTTTTAATTGTTTTATTAAATGAACACTTAACATCATATTAAGTTATAATTATAAAAAAACGTTAACACATACTGTACAGACGTCTCATTCAAAAATACCATGCGTATCATAACTTATCACAGTTATCGCTGACTAAAAGATAATTCCAAAATCAGCTGTCCCAAACTTTCAAGTTCACTTGTCAGAACAAGTCATAAAACAATAACAAGGAGACAACATTTTACTTTACTTAAACGTAACCTAATTCAACTTAGGTTCTAATCTTTTTCTCATGCTCATGCATTTGTTCACCATTCAAATATTTATATATTAAATAGCTCTACAAAAAATAGATACTATTTCTTATTGAGCTATTATGTTTACACTAGAGGAGACGCTTTAAATAATCGTCACGCCACTCACGAAATACTAGTTACTACGTCACGTGCCATACCTGTTCCAGCCAGTGACTAAGTGCACTGCAGCCGATGCACTGCAATTTTTGAGACAACGGCGCAAGTGCGGTATCTACTCTAATATATAGTACATAAAAGCTCAATGCTATTAATTTATTAATTTTCTTAACGCCTAACAGTAACTGCGACGTTGGTGTTCCGAGGTGTGTTTGCCATCCTGTCTATGTATACTGCTGGGTGATCGTGTGGAGGTCGCTGCAGGCGCCCTGGCGCGGGAGGGGGCGGGGGGCGCCGGACTGGCTCCACCTGGATACGTTCTGGCTGGACTACGATGTCTTCACGAGGCGGCATTTCTGAACAAAAATAGTATATATGTCGTAAGTCGTAAGAGTCGTGACAGACTTAAAAATATGTCACAGCTCACACACAATTGTTTGTTCAATTTAGGTATCGACATGCTACACAAACTAAGAACAAAATGTATATTTTTTACCTAAAAAGTTTAGTTTATTTTAAATCCATCTAGGCTAGGTATTACTTAATGGGGGCTGATTATTTCTTGCATCATTATATGTATTCTATAGGTACCACCTAAGGTTTTTTATTATTATATGCCTAAAAAAAGACATTAGAGTAGCATAGACTCCTTATGATTCGGAAAATGCGTGCCCGACTCGTCGTCACACCAACGTCGTAACAACACCAATGTGACTACAAAGATTTTATTTACCGCAGTGTCGGTGAGTGCGGGTGCTCGGGTTTTTAGTGTTGTAGTGGTGGGTATAGATGGTTCAATATTCCCAGAATCGAAAATTTTGCGTAAGACCACCAAAGTCATGCACCAAAATCACGTTGATTAATTTTTGTTTTATTATAAAGGACTATTAAACACAAATTATAACATTTTCACCTAGTGCAGTAGTTTTAAATAGTTAAACAATGGAAAACCGAAATTTACGTGGCACTTCATACAACTGCATACTATTAAAGCTTTTTAACTGACTTCAGAAAAGAAGGTGGAGTTTTTCGTACGTCAAATATCGTTAAGTCGGATTAGCACTATGAAGGTTTTATTCTGAACTAAACATCATTCCTTTTTAATAGTTTTTTAAAATGAAGGAAGTTGTTGTAGTTAAAACGTCAAGTGTGAGTCGCAATAGCGCACTGAGAGTTAATTACGGAATATAAATACCAAAGCTTTTTAACCAATTTCAATTGAGAACAGGTTTTACACTCGAAATCTTCAAGCTTTATTCCAGGTGATAGCTTTAAAATGGATAATGTATCTCCAAAACTATTGATTGTAAACCAGAAGTTTCTTAACAGAAGAATTGGACATCAACAACATACATTGCTATGCACGGGCCGTGCAAACATACCTCGTTCCGTCATAGGGGTAAAGCGAACTTGTGTCTCAAATTCGATCACTCAGTCCAAGGTCTCTGACTGGAACGGGAAAACTTGGTCCGATCCAACCCTACAACTACATAACGGGGCGAAGCAGCATTCACGTCGGGGCAAAGGTTGCTGCTTTACAAGTCACAAGTTCGGTCGGCCCCATATAAAGTATTGCTGCCATCTCTGGGTGGGTGCACCCGAACCAGCGACGGGCTGTGAGAATTGTCGACTATCCCAAACTCACTTGCTGTATCGAGCCCTTAAGTCTGAGGAGAGACTTTGCCTCCCTGTGTGTGTCGCTTATACAATGGCATGTGTTCTAACGATTTTTTCAAAATGATGCCTACCGCTACTTTCAACCATCGCAGGGAATTCATTCTCACAATTTAAAACTTAAATAGTCGCGTGCAGTGCGGTTCCTGAGAAACTTCCTCCTGCGAACGCTTGGGTTGTGAAATAAGCTCCCTGCCAAGGACTACAGTCTCTAAGACTACAAGAAAGAAGTTATTAGACTTTTGAAGGGTCGGCAACGCGCGAGTGATACCCCGGGTGTTGCAAGCGTCCATATGCTACGGTAACCGCTAACCATCAGGCGGCTCGTAAGCTTATTTGCCACCTTAATAGTATAAAAAAAGTAATAGATGTCATCAAGATCTTCATTTCGGATAACAGCTGTCAAACTAGGAAGGGCTACATCTTCGTAACTATTGATTGTAGACTTGTAGTTTCATTACAGATTTGATAGATCTCATATCATAGATACATGACTATGGTTTGTATACCAGAAGTTTTTTACAAAAGTGAAAAATCTCATTAAGATCTTTATTTTGGATGACAGCTGTCAAACTAGAAAAGGCTATATCTAAGTAACTATTGCTTGTAGGCTAGTAGTTTTTTCAGAAGTGATAGATCTCATCAAGATCTTCATTTTGGATGACACCTATCAAAAGTGCTGGTAAAAGGCAGTAAAAGTGACTTGTCACACTGGTGTGACGACGAGTCGGGCACGGAAAAATGTATAGAAATCACATCAACCAGTTTATTACGGGGAAGCGGGGCGAAGGTGGCACTGAAAGTTATACCATTGGTGATTTTTTATACAATAGCAAAGTAGTTGCGTGTGACCAATCAGAACGCTGCTGCAGTACTATATGCAGGATTAAATATCTCTTATAGCAATTTACTACTGATGTGCAAAATCAAATATGATGAGTATAGGATCAATACATTTACTAAGCTATGTATTGCGCCGCGTCCAATTATGTACATATACCGCTGCGACTTACAGCTTTGTGTTCTATATATTTGCCCGTATTATGACAATATGCATATAATGCGTGAAAATAATTACGGTCCCGTGTCCGTCACATCCAGGAAAAAAAAACTACTGAGTATATAATTCAAACTTTTTTTATTAATTCATCAACACAGTTAATTTATTTATTTTTTTAGTTTTTTTTTTTAATATTATAATGGGCTCGCACGGTCTTAGCAGACCATTTATGCATTTGCCAGAGCCAAAGTCAATTATATTATATCGTATCGTGGCGCGGGCGTTACCGCGCGTCCTCGTTTTCAAGTCCCAAGTTTGGGCGGGAGATTTGGTGTGGATCCTCAGACATTGCGCGACATGTCCTGCTTATTTTTTCATTATTCATTATTCATGAGCCTTCGCTGCACAATTCTTAACACGCTTTCGTAAAACATTGCTAAAATATATACATCGAAAGTCACTAAATGAATTTAGAAAAATTAAACAGAAAAAAACACCACTCCTTCTTAAGATTCGCGCCAAAACTCCATTTTTTTAGTTAAATTTTCCTTTTCAGGAAAGGCAAAGGGTTTCCCCATACAGCCAAGTCACTAATATTATTCTTAATTTTCCAATTTAGGTATTGCCTACGCCCTTGCTTCAATTTCTCTTTTTTTTAGTCGTTTAGAAACTATCAATTTCTCTTCTAAAATAAAAAGGCCTAGGCCAAATCCTTATTTTCCTTTACTTATAGGTTCTTTTTTGCAATTCTTAGGTAGTGAGGTTGAAGTTTTTCGACAATTGATTTTATAAATCAAAGGACGCATTGATAGGTTTTATGGTTCTTTAAAAGATCTTTTGCAGAGCGCGGGATATTTCCAGGTCTTTCATAAATATCTAGGAGTTTATCTATGAGTACTAAACTCAACTCACTTATATAAATATATGTTTTTACTTATTTTAGCGTTGTTTTATTTAAAAATATCTTGGTAGGCAAAGGACTTAGTACATTCAGATATGTTAATTCGTATGTCATCTGCTAAAAAAACCGGTTTTATTTTGTAAGTGTAGACCACACAGAAGGTATAAATTTGCAAAAATTTGATACCCAAAGGATTAATCGCTTAACCTAAACGAAATATATAATACACACACACACACACACACACACACACACACGCACGCACGCACGCACGCACGCACGCACGCACGCACGCACGCACGCACGCACGCACGCACGCACGCACGCACGCACGCACGCGCACATACACACACACACACACACACACACACACACACACACACACACACACACACACACACACACACACACACACACACACACACACACACACACACACACACACAAAGAGAGAGAGAGAGACATCACTCTAAAAATTATTGCAAATAATTCTCCAAGTCTTGAGACGTAAAGAAAACACAAAATTTTCGATTTCGATTTTCGGACCCATTCCAATAACTTCTCAAGAGAAGTTAATTATTTATGTATTCAAAGTTTTACAGTAACACTAGTTCGTGACAACTGAAAAAGTAATTACTAAACGAATTTGGTATTGTTTTTTTAGTAAGTTATATGTGGATCATTAATACTATAATATAATTTATTGCTTTTTAGTTTGTAATTAGAGAGACAAACAAATGTTTTTATTTTTTTTATATATTTAAATATTTTTTATTTTGGCGTAAAATGTGTTACTTCATAAAATTCTTACACTGACTGACTGATAGACAACGCACAGCCTTGACCGATGGGTAACCAAAAAAGCACAGGAGTATAGAAAATTTGAAGTTATAAGCCTAGTCTCATTATAGTAGAGTAATAACGTGTAGAATAAAAATTACTGATATTATTATTCTTTATGTCCTGAGCTTACAGAACGCATTGGGGAACGGGCATACTCAATCTGCACTAGACGCATACGCTCTCTGGACGTTGGGTCGGCACGTACAAATTACGCCAAACACTCTGTTTTACAAAGAATCGTCCAAGCATACGAAAGCAAATTCAGAGGCGCTGACATATTTTTTCTCCATAGAACTACTTTTATTAACTTTGTTAAGAAGTCTTTTTTAACGGAAAAACATAAATAAACAGGACAGAACAGGCAAACACGCACACACAAACACACCCTGACACCTCTTACACACACACGCATACACACAGTTACTCTTCTATTGATCCCTTGTCCCCTTTTTGTTTATTTTTCTCTTTTTAAATACATATACATAACGGTACGACGTCATCGATTAGTATATATAGAATTGTAAAGGTCAAACTTTGTAATAGGCTTCATAAGAATTGATTTGTAAAATTGTATTTTTAGATTTAAGAAGCTGTAAAGTTTGCAATAAATTAAATAAATAAATAAATTATAAACATAGATTTTTAGATATTCTATTATTTATAAAAGCTATTATCAGAGACAACGTTCGTGTGAACCTCGGAAACTAACTGACAATACAAAAAGAAATTCTGTTAATCCGTCTTTAAATATACCTTTATTCTTACTCTTAAGAATCACAATATATATTTTGCCTAATATTTAGTAGTAAAAAATTTGCTGTTTGTATAAACCCCTTTTTTCAAATTTTCCGTTCAAAATAACAAAATGTCTAAGTTAATGCGGCCAATAGACTTAAATTCGTTGGTACAAACTCTAAAATCTATGTTTAAGTTTTACTAATATAATAATAATAGACAGAGAAATAACTAGTATTACTTTAAAAATTGTTGCATTGTCTGTCACATGTACGCAAAATGATTGCAAATCTTAGAAGCAGTAAGTACCTACTTTAATCCTGTGAATGTAACGGTAAAGTTATATTTGTTCATATCTAGGATTGACCGTATAATTAGAAAGCAGAAAAATAAAAAAATAAATATGAAAAGTCCAATTTTTTTAAAAAGAAACCTGTGAACCGATAAAATACATACCTTAAAGATGTATCCTAATTTGCACAGAAATTATTATTTGCATAAAGAATATATTTTTATCGCAACGGAGAGTTTTTATTAGAAGTTTTTTTTCGCGGATGAAACTGCGGGGCTCTATTCATTCCGCATTGCATCGGTGACGGGAGTAAACGGGTTGACTTGATATCTGGCAATGGGATAGCTCAAGGGACAGAGAATAACATAGAACACTTACTGTTTGTAACCTTTATTTGAGTGGATCCCGTAGTAATCTTGCGCAAATGATCAAATTCTGCGCAGGCGTAAAATACTAAATCATGTGCTACAATGCCTGATAATTTGTTATTAGCAATCAAGATTTAGTTCGTTATTGTAATTTTAAAGTACATCAATATAAATTTTCTATACTATTTTTGAAAACTAATATCTATCGTTAACTTATTTTTGATTATTTTTATTATTATTACACGACTGTATCCACTCTAAGTTTAAAGCTAGTATCATTCTAACTAATAAAATTCAAAAGTTCCTGCGGGAATAACTATGACAGAGAAAAACGAACTATTGCTGCACCTATAGCATGCTATAGCAATTCATAAGTATAACTAATCAATGAATAAATTAGAGTTAATTAAGGAGTTCCACGCCGATAACCGAATTTAGGGCGGGCCGAGCCGCTGGCAAAGTCTAGTAAGTAATATTTTGTGCTTAAAAGTGTATTTGGTACCTAATTTTTGTATGTTTGTTTAAGATTTTTAACAGTTTTAGTCTTGTTCACGATTATTATTTATTTGTCGGTTCATCTAAATAGTTACTGATCATCAGAATAGATACTAATATCGATCTCTCGATTATTTTATTCTTCAAAATATTTTACGAAGTAATAAAAAACTGAGTGATAACCCGCTGTACCTACCTAATAGAGAAAATGTTTTTATCGATAGTTTTTTTTCTCAAGACACAACACGATAAATTTTGTACCTTAATAAAATTAATATCACTTTTTTGTGGAAAAACACCCAGGCGCGGTCCGCGGATCATCTACTTACACAAACTTGGCTCGATAAAGTAGCAAATTTAGGAGTTCTGGGTTTTACCTAATTACTAATCTGTGGTTCTTTCTGCTCAAATAAGGTGTATTTGAGCATTTTCGATAAAAAAAATGTAATAGGAAATGCTTTCTAAATTTAAAAATGCAGACAAAAAGACAAAAGAAGCAGAGGCAAAAATAGTAGCTAGAAAACTTGATACAACTACACACACATAAGGGGCACGAGGTACTGAACCTGACCGGCAACCAGCAATTCGTTAACGCATTTTAATGCGGAAATCTGATTTTATTTATTCCACTAAGCTGGCAAACATGTTAGCTTTCCGCCTGATCGTTAGCGGTCACCGCAGCCAATGGACGACGCTTGCAACACTCGCGCGTTAAATCCTATTACTTTTTTCTTGAAAAACCCCATATTGTTGCCCTTAAAGAAAACCTTGGCAGGGAGCTCAATCCACAACCCAAGCGTTCGCGAGAGGAAGTTTCTCTGAAACCGCACTGTACGCGACCATTTCGGTTTTAAAGTGTGAGAATGACTTCCCTGCCGATGGCGAGGGGTGCGATGGTTGAAAGTAGCCATGGGCATCATTTCGAACAATTATTCAGAACACATCCCATTGTACAAGCGACAAACACAGGGAGGCAAAGTCTCTCCTCAGACTTAAGGGTTTGATACGGCAAGTGAGTTTGGAATCGTCGACAATTCTCACAGCCGGTCGTTGAACCGAGTCAAAAGGGCCAAGCTGGTATCTGGGTGCACTCAGGGATGGCACTTGAAGTTACGACTTGTGAAGTAGCAACCTTTGTCTCCCTCCACTTTGGCTCATACATTTTCGTCAACTCCAGCGGTCTATGCTACTCTAATGTCTTTGATTATATGTAAATTAAATGCTATCCTCAACCTTGGGAGAAGGTGATTTGGACCAAAGTGAATCTCGCGTGCCCAGTGCAGATTTGGGAACTTGACACAACGTATATAGTTGTCTTGATGTATGTAGGTTTCCTCACAATGTTTTCATGTAGCAAAAGTGGTTTGTATAAACAATTTAAAAAGACTTATTAGTACAAAAAGACTCGTTGGTACAAAAAAACTCATTGGTACAGAAAGAACCGTTAGTACAAAAAGACTCATTGGCACAAAAAGACTTATTGGTACACGGCAGGCTCGAACGACGACACTTACACACCCCTTTAAGACGACATTTATTATTATTATTTTTAAATTTAATATCACACTCCAAACTAGGACCGCATGATATTTCAAAATTGTAATCCCCTTGCTAGATAGTCAGTTGCTCTTTGTTTCTCGCATAAAAGTCACTGTGAGTAGCAAGCATTAAATCTTTCTAAAAGACACTCGTCAATTTATGTAGATAAGAGAGTCGCCACAATGCACAATAAAAGAAACAAACCACTTATTATAAAAAAAACCTAAATTCTGACAGGTTATAATCTTATCAGATTCTTGAGATAGAAAAACAACTGTTTTAAAAATCTCCTGATACCGTGCTTTGGCATCTTATATCATTATAGTTCTCTCTTTAACTTTTTTTTAGGATACTGTCTGCCTCAATTAAGAGCAGTCTCAACCCTTATTTTCCCATACAAACGTGGGCAAACCTTTTAGTTATCGAGCGTTAGACATTGTTGGCCGATCTCTGAAACTAGAAATTATCATGTAAGTTTTTCAGTTTTTTTAGTGCTTCAGACAGAGATACAGAGGTACCGAATATTTAGGAGCGTAAGGGCAAATAAGCGATTGAAAGGAGTAGCAACAAGCCAAATGCGTGCTATTGAGTGCGTGACAATTTAAGGACGCAACAAGGATGTTCTAAAACTAAAATAATTTTGTTAAAAATATCAATGAACCTTTATCATCGCGATTTTCAGAACAAGCAGTTACAACTTAAGGTAAGTTAAAAAGGGGGGACACATTTTTTTAACTTTAGAAGCCGCAAAATTGCCGCAAATTGTGAGAAAAAGTCATTAAGAACTTCAAATAAAAGTATTTAATATGTTTGCGTTTGTAAAAACCTCATTTGAATAAAAAAAAAATCATTCCAAAGACCTATCTAACATCCCTTCGACATCCTACTCAATGGGGCAGAGAAAAACAATTTCAATTCATGGAGGAATGCAACCCTTAATTTTTTTGTGTCAGTTTCGTTACAAAACTGTATGGTTCTCATAAAACATCTTTATAATAAACTATTTGTGTCATTAACCAATATTATAAATGCGAAGGGGTATTTTTTATATATATAAGAGGATATAAGAGACAAAGAAGGACATAGACAGACATATCCCGGAAAAAAGTTCCCGTAGGAATACCTATAAATGAACTCCACTCGAATGAACTATAGCTACAACTACTGCAGCGGTTCCAAGGAATTCCACGCTGAAAGCTAAATTTAGCGCGGGCGAAGCCGCTGGCAAAAGATAGTAGGTGATATAAATATGTAAGCTAGTAAAGATATCTGTTACTCAACCTCGCATAAACGGCTCAACGTATTTGATTAAATTTTACCACACAGATAGACCATGGTCTAAATAAACTAACTATGACACATAGTTATATACACACACATATCGAGAGAATCTTCGGGAATCGATTTTTCTACAGCTAGTTACGAATAAATAAAAAAAAAATCTTACCTATGCGTTACCTATGTACAAAACCACATCCACACTACACAATCCAACTTATTATGCAAGAATTAAAAAACTTTAAGAACAAAGAGTGTAAGACAGATTGTCCAATCAAGTAAGGCACCCACGTTGTTGTCAGATACTAACTTATTATGAAAATACTATTTGCTGAACGTCCGCTACAGCTAACAGGGTTATCTGACTCGATAAGATATCTCGTATCTCGAATATTATCACCAGGATAATATAGCACAAGTATTTTATTGTTTTGTTTTTATAATTCAACAATAAATATCTTACGTAATTTAAGTACTGAAAAACTAAAAACGTTATAAAGCCTTATTTTTATAACTCAAACCAATTACTTGTATCTAGAACCAGTATAATACTAGGTTACACTAGCATAGTCGTATCCAGGGTTTTCGTGGTACGGTCGTAAAACTATTGTTAGGCTGCCTTGGCACGTACTAACGGCCCCAGATGACGATAAGTTCAACGACCTCCCCTAATAGGGCCTCCCCCCTAACGCGACGCCGACGTCCCCGGGTTCGTCGGCGACCGCAAGGTTACACGAGATATCAAAGCGTGCCGGGGCGCTTCTCGCCCCCACTCAATAGCAACCGCAACCGCGTAACGGTGAACTCCCCTCCTGGCGCTGACTCACCTTCGGGTTTGAGGCTCACGCCAGTCGAAGGGACGCCCCCGATTACCAATAAATTTTCGTTTCAGGGGCTTTTAACTTAGGGTTGCCACCAAAATGCGGCCCGGGAAAGATTTGTAAAGGATGCCAATTGTCCCGGCAAACTTTCGAGCAGAAGTATAGTGGAGACGCCAAGTTACATAAAAAAAGTAATTCGTGAGCCAGTCGTGGAATCTCGTAATCAGCAGAGTTTCCTGAGTAGAAGAACATCCCATTACTTAGTTATATAAAATAAAAAAGGCTGTTTGTATATTTGCTTTTCTTTTAGTTGCAACGAACCATTCGGATAACTTAATTAGTGTTCCGTACATCAAAAGGAAAAAAGAAACCCTTATAGTGTCACTATGTTGTCTGTCTGTCTGTCAAGACCCTTTTTCTCAGGAACGCGTGAAGGTATGAAGTTAAAATTAATATCAAATACTAAGGTCCCTTCATGTTGTAAATCAAGCTTCTAAGTTAACGCAATAAAAAGATATGCCCAAAATACGGTCATTTTTGTCGCTTTATTGTGACACAAATAAATCAAAACCTATGGGGTACTTCCGGTTGACCTAGAACCATGAAATTTGGTAAGAAGCAATTCTGAAAACCGTACATTTGTTGTTACATCACAATTTTTTTTTTTTGCGATTATAAACTTATTTGTAGTTGATAAACTAACCGCGACCTATGTCGATGTTTTGGGACAACAGTTGTCCAATGGCAAAGTTTTGTCCCTCAATAGAGTTTACCTTTAACGGAACTCTCGGTGTACGAGTGCGACTCGCACTTGACCGGTTTTTTGATATAAGGATAGTCAAACAGAATAAGAATATACGGATAAATAAGGGTTAAAACTTTTAATTTACCTTTATTTCTTTATGGCACAGGAACTGGGCCATGGAAAGACGTATTGATAGGTATTTCAATTAAATAATAATTTCATTAATTACCTAAATAAAGCTTAATCAATTAATAAATTCATCAAAGCTTTATTCTTTAATCAAATAATTAAAACCCAATTAATTGCTTAATGTAATTGACTAATATAATATTTTTTGATTAATCGGTTAAATAAGATTTTATTGATCTTAAATCAATTGATTAATCACAATTAATTAATAAAAATATCATAAAATATTAATTTTTAATCATTCAATTAATCTTAATTGATTAAGCTTTATACACATTAAATTAAATCTTCGAAATTACATCTTTATTTAAGTAATCTAATTTGTTTATTTTAAACTGTGAATAAAGGTAGCACTTAAGGCTGCGGTATAGGCGAGAACGCGTAAATACGCCGTTTTTGTACAATTTTTGTGGCTGAACTAAAGCACCTAAAGGATTGAAAAAAATATATGTTCTAAAACTTGCTTTTGTCTAGTGTATTACCTTAGTGAGTGATTTTCATTTATTGTATTTAATGCTATAAAAAATCTGGAAGCTACCATTGTTTCAACTCTTGTGCAAATTTTTAAAGCGTGTATTGCATTTTATTGTAATGAAAGTTGATTAAATAATTAGAATAGCTTGTTATCTAGTGTATTGACTCTAAGTTGTAGCTGAAACTAAAAAAATGTGACTACAAAACGGTAAAAACGTTAAATCCCATACAAAAAAAATTAAGTTTCAAGGCGTCTTTATGGAATAATTTACTAAGGAAGTATATAAAAAATATATCTGATAGTAATGTATATGACATTGTGTCATGATTTTAAATACATTTACATACACAACGTTAGTATTACAGAAATTAGCTTTCTGGCCTATATCGTCCTCTTAAGTAATTTATTCCATAACCATAGTGATAATAATGTAATATGTGTATCCTTTGTTGGTTGTTCTTAAATAAATAAATATCTAAATGACTTCAATTATTACTCCAGTCCCTGTCGGAACTGACACGCACATTTTTAGGGTTCCGTAGTCAGCAAGAAACCCTTATAGTTTCGCCATGTCCGTCCGTCCGTCTGTCAGCGGCTTAGTTCAAAAACTACTAATACACATTGATCAAGCCGACAAAGTGGTAGAATAAAATCTTTATAAAAAATACCCCTACACGTGAAGTGGGGACGTAATTTTTTTTCTCGTCTACCCCATCGTGTGGGCTATGGTTGGATAGGAATTTCAAAAATATTGGCGGTATGCAAAGATCATTTTCTGATTTAGGGCTCCGTTTATAATGTTTTTCCGAAACATTCTGAACGTCCGCTACAGCTATCTAGTGCATTTAATGAATTTAAAAGGAAAACTATCACGGGTAAGTACACTTTACAGACTAACGAGTAATAGTCAATCAAGTTATAAAATGTACTTGGAAAAGTGAAATTGTCGTACAAATTCCATTAAAAGTTACTTATATGAAGTAGGTACATCTGTAAAACAGGTATAAAATATAAGTAAATGAAAAAGAAATAGAAAAGAAATAATTTATTTAGCAGTAAGCGCAACACAAGTACATATTAAATACAAATAAACTAATACTAAAGAGATACTCTTTTGTTGCGCCAAGCCAAAAAGGTCCTCACTCAGTATAAAGCTGCAGCAGTAACCAGTAAAGCTGCAGCAGTAAGGCACAGCAGTGATTTTCAGTGCTGTGGCTTACTGCTGCAGCTTTATACTGCAAATGAACGATGAATAATTATAGAAAAATAAAATAATAACATTAAAAAAATAAAACAAATATTTTAGGGCTCCGATACAACAAACGTGATTTTTTTTGCCGTTTTTATAGATAATGGTACGGAACCCTTCGTGCGCGAGTGCGACTCGCACTTGACCGATTTTTTAAATTGTTGAATAGAAAGTCACAGTCACAGAGGATTATAAACATCTACAGCACAGTGATGTGTAGTATGCCGAGTCTTTCATAGTTACAGCAAAGTATCTAGAGGTGTATAAAGCAGATCAACTCGCGCCAAATGGCTAGCATCGTTGCGGTGAGGCGGTTCGGTGGGAGAGCGGGTTTCGTACACCACACAGCTCGCAACTCGTGAGTCCTAATCAATCACAGATAATACTAATTATACCAGAAGGAAGTCCTAATCGTGGTTGGCGCTTGACGGGCGACACGCAACGTACACGTCTCGCGTAACCGATTTTTGGGTTAAAATTCGGTGATCTCTGATGAAGTTGACCTACTTACTTGCGCGGTGGCCGCGCGCGCTATACGTACTTTGGTTACAGTCTAGGGTATTGGAAATATTTATGCATATTCACCCAAATCGAAAGGACCCTCTGCATATCCACAATGAGACGACTGGACTCAAAATCTATATATATAAAAGAATAAACTGACTGACTCATATATCAAGCCACAGCCCAAACTACTGGGTTTAGACCTAGAGACTTGAAGTTTTGCATAAGGGTTCTTGTTATTACGAAGGGGGAACACTAGGAACTAACTTTGCTAAAATCATCTGAGGTGGTAAAAAAGGGGTTGGACCGTTGTTTGGAAATCCATCATTTATGAAGTCAAATGCATGAAACTGGGTATTTGGCCTTCAAATTGAAAATTAAGATTTATGTGATTTGCCGTTTTTGGAAAATCTTACCCTAAAGGGCAAAATAGGAGATGAAAATTTGTCTAGAATTTAGATTTTTTTTGTGTAGGGGTAGACCGGGTACAAAAGTGACGGCGGTTCGAAAGTAACAAACGCTCTGCAGATTTTTCTAATGGTCTAATCACTGCCCGCGGTGATTGAGGGTTAGTTTGTAACATTTCCCATGCCTGAGATCGGTTTCCACGCGTATCTGGGCTTTGTGAGTTGTATTAAAAGACGAAATGTGTTTTTATACCCTAAAAGTATGAATTTTTACTTTTATTAACTTAGGGTTGAGATGTGTATATTTTTGTGGCTATTTTTTTTTGATTCTCCATTAGTTTGCTTGTACATGATTACAGTTGTTTTATGTAAAGCACATTAAGTTTTTAGGTTATAACGTAATTATTTACAAATAATTTAGTGGGTATGAAAGTATCATTACACCACGGGGATAAAAGTAACATGCTTTTTATGTAAACACTTACATAACTTTTTCGTTTTCTTAAATTAAAATAAACAAAGAATTGCGATGCTGTTCTTGAAGTCTATAAAAAAGTAGCCAATAGCAATTTCAATAAAAAAACGTTAAGTATAGCTCTAGTAAAAAAAACTCAATGTTTGTCATATCACATTAATCATATTTATTAAACTATTTGCTGTTAGTACTTGTACTGATCTTTCCAATAGAAACTTTTGATAGTTATCGCAATAGCGATGCTTAAGCTTCTCTCCACTTTCAAGGATATCCTGGGTGCAAGAAACACAGGACACGTTGAAGAAAGATATGGGGAAGGGGTGCTACGTTTAACTGTGGATGTCTCCAAGCTGAGATGATGATGAAGCGAAGACTGGATGTGAGAAATGTCCTACAAAAAAATATTGTTGTTTTTTGTTACGTGTGAGGAAAAATATTATTTCGTGCTTATAACAGTCATTAATAAAAACAAACAATTTGTTACCTTTATCTCAAAATTAGTTTTATTGCTTATCTATCAAATGCGCAGTTTATGTTACAATGTTGCTTTTGACCCGTGGCGTGTTACTTTCGACCTGCTCCAGAGGACGAAAGTAACAACTGACAGCATTTTTAAAGTTCTGTAGTTCTTTAAAAACAAATATCATAGTTCAGAATATCTTTTTTGGTAAAGCATAGACGAAAATTATATGTGGCTATGTCAATTTAACCGTATGGATATTACACTAACCGAAATCAAACGAAATGTGTAAAGTGTTACTATTGTACCTGGCCTCCCCTATAGAGACTTAAAAGTTTGCTCAGAGGTTTCTGTTACAACGTACGCAAGCACTAAGATCTAACTTTGCAAAATTCACCCCTTAAGAGGGTGAAATGGGGGTTGAAACTCTGTATGGAAATCCGTCATTTCAAGTTAAATGCACAAAACTTGGTGGTTCGCCTTACGATAAAAAAATTAAAAATATTTAAAATAAAGATAAGTTTAAATATTTCACCGTTCATGGATAATCATCCCCTACGATAAAAAGAGGATGAAAATTTTTAATTATTTCAATAGTTTTGTGTCTAGAGACTTAAAATTTTGGTACAAGGATCCAGTAATGACGTAAGCGAACACTAAAAATCTTTTT
The DNA here is from genome assembly GCA_946406115.1 of Apoda limacodes. Classification (NCBI taxonomy): domain Eukaryota; kingdom Metazoa; phylum Arthropoda; class Insecta; order Lepidoptera; family Limacodidae; genus Apoda; species Apoda limacodes. Next base: position 21,991,948 of record OX291559.1, read on the forward strand.
TAAAAATAATTCCCTAAAATGGGCGTTGAAAGTTTGAATGAAAAAATTATTCCCTAGACGGCTAGTTGTAAATATAAATAAACATAGTATTTCCGATTGGAAGCTAGCTCAACGTTAAATCGGAAATAATTTAAGTATAATAATATTGCGTAACTTATCTTTTACAAGTTAAAAAGGAGCTTTGTATTAAAAACAAATCAAAAAAGTAATTTTATAGAGAAAAGTTTGTTATTTTTTCTAATTTGAAACTGGCAATGGGACAGTGGAATCGAACGAGGAACGAGCAGAAAACTACACATTCGGGTAAGACGCCGCTGCAAGCTTTTTCAGAAGATGCTTCAATACAAGCGATAGTTTGTTAAAAATGCTATGATCATAATATTTTAGTTCACATTATAGAGTAACTAACTTTTATGGCCCGGTGTAAGGTCGCTAGCGTCGTGTAAGTTCACACCATTTTAATAGGGCGACTGAAGTTTTTATTTTTGGCCACCGGCTCAGAAAGTTTTTTTCACTGTAGGTACCAAAGAGTTATCTGCTCAAGAAGACCGTGAGTCAGTCACGTGACTTATACAAAATTTCCCACGAATCAAGCAAAGCGTCGAAGGAAAAAACTTTACAGAGCTGCTGAACTGTTTTCAACGTTACGCTACTGGCAAATTCGGCATGTTGTATTTTTCAAACAGCAGAATAACTGAGGCTTATCCGGATTTGAGGCCATTACCATTGAAGTTTTGTATTTTAAAACTCGTATTTCGCCGAAACATAACACAAAATTTCATTTACTGTTAAAATAACTTAAAACGTATTTTCAATTTTAGAAATAATATATTTAGTAGATCGGTATCAACAAGGAAAAGACATTTGATTTCCACAGATCATTAGTAATATACGAACGAAATTAATGATCGTGCCCCGCCCGACGACCCTCGCGGGGGTAAAGGATTAGATGTTTTCCGTCGAGCGTGGAAATTAAAAACATTGTTTCCATCGACAAAACCAAAGTTTTAACAACAAAAATGTATTCATCTATACTCATCGCAATGGAGAATGAATAGAGGAGAAAATTTGGCACAGATATAGGTAAGGGATGGAAAATGCTTTATTCCGGAAAAATCGAATGTTCCAGTAGGAATAACTATAAACGAATTCGAAGTGAACGATCTGTAGGTAGGTACAGATATAGCCTGCTATAGCTTACTTAATTGCTATACTCAAAAAGTCACCGTAGAAATCCCACGCTGATAACCAAATTGAGCTCGGGTGAAGCTATCAAATAAAACAAAAGGGTCATAACTCTAATGTGATATAAATCTTACACGTGACCGATGTGCCACTAATATAAATTAAATAAAATTACTATCCCCACACATTCCCGCGCGCGCAGTTTCCTAACGCGCTGGTATCCACCGTGAAGAGGTGCCCTTAGCACTTTCGCTTTCCTGGTGTTAGGTACTCTATATAACACATCCAGTTGTATCTGATCGAGGTATTTAACGCTGTGAGGGGAACGGGGTTTGAACCCGCGCGACGTCGAATTCATTCTCTAAGTCAAAGTCAAAGGCAAAATTTTTATTCAAATTAGAATTTTACAAACACTTTTGAATCGCAAAGTTATGAAATACTATTTTTTTAAAACCACCCAAAGCCAGTGGTGTGAATACCCAATGTACTTGAGAAAATACGAAAAAGAGTCATTGGTACAAACCGGGTTTGAACCTCCACCAGGATATAAGGTGAAATCGAAACCCCTGGGCTACCTTCGACCGATTTAAAATACATTACTTCATAAAGCTTGTAAGTTCGGTGTAGTATACTACTACACAGTCGCTTAGCTATCTTAATCGAGATATCTTATCACCTCACTTATCGTCGTGATTGTTTCAGCCGGAAGACGTCCACTGCTGAACGTGCCTTGCCCATATGTCTCCGGCTGTCAACGACTGGTCCTGAGCCGCCCGCGCCCATCGGCTTCCTGCGCCTCAAACCAAATCGTTTGTCCACCTGGTCGGAGTCGTTTTCCGATCCGTGGTCGCCACTCGTGAACCTTGCTTCCCTATCGGTTATCGGTTTAACGAGTGATGTGGCCCGCCCATTACCACTTTAGCTAGCTAACTTTTTGAGCTATGTCAGTAACTTTGGATCTTCGTCAAATTTCCTCATTTCGGATTTTATCACGCATAGTAACAGCAATCATCGCGCTTTCTTTAACTCTCTGGGTTTATTAAAGTGACCAACAGTTAGAGATGATGTCTCTGTAGGTACCATACATAAGTCATCACTGGCAACACACACTAGTGGTAGACTTTGGCCTTTAGGCACTGAGGTATTTTGGACGAAAAGTTGTTGCGAGCTGGATTCGTCGGTTAACCTCATTCTCAAAGTTGGACCAACCTTACTGCCCTATATTTGTGTATTCATCGAAAACTTTGAAAGTAGCGTTCCCAATAACAACTGGTACAAGGTGCGACATGGACATTGAACTTAACCTTCGCTTTATTCATATTCATCTTAAGGCCAACCTGTTGGGAAACTCTGATGACCACACTGGAAATAGGTATAAATAAAAAGTTCACATCTGTGGTCTTCTTCATCAGTTCCACAATTCGACTTAACCAAATGATACCTTCTGATGCAAATGCTTGATTAGTTATTAAAAATACCAAAATCGCTATGTTTATGCCTATAATATTTTTGAGAACTTCTTTCAATTCCTCGTGGATTTCATCATTAGAACCGGATTTTGATAAAAATGATACCAATCAGAAGTATCGGTTAGTGAATAATGGAGTTCCGTGGTTTATTGTTAAACGAATCTTCCTCCTTCTTTAAAGTCGGTTAAAAAGTATATTTTCTATTTAAACCCTGCCTCTATTTTACATACTAAACTGCATGTAAAAAGTCAGTGCCTCAAAAAAATCATATATCTAATGCAGATTTTAATATTTATAACATGAACCAAAACAACGACACTAGCGTCTAACACTCAAGGTCAGAGGGTCAGAAAACTTTGTTGCACCGTACTGTAAAAGTACGTCACCATCCGAGTCGTATTGAAGCAGGGTTACCATGAATTTACGCGAGTTTTCCGCCTAGAAAAGTTCTCTCTGCCCGAGGGGACGACAGGGCCGTAGCTAAGGGGGGGCATTGTGGGGCAATGCCCTAACTAGAAATACTAATGCCCTACCTTAAAAGTACCACAAACTGAGGTATGATATATATAAATTGTTTTTCTGTTCTATAAATTAATATTATTTTGCTCTTGTTTTCCCGCGATCCCACCCAATTACCTTCTACCTTAATTACTCACGCTCACAAACAGGTAAAATAATGAAAGATAGAAAAATTACTTGCGCCGTACCCGTGCATGAAACCACCGCTGCCCTACCTTAGATTCAACTCTAGCTACATCCCTGGGAGACGACGACGTATTGAAGAAGTATTTCTATATACGCTGCCTGGGTGAGATTTTGAGGTATGTCGCTACCCCTAACAATTATATGAAATGCCTAAAAAAATATTTGAGCAATATATCTCATTAAATGCTTTTGCTTTTCAGAAGTAGTAATATACATTTTATTTTATTAAGTTTTACCAACACCGACGGCAACAACAAAGATAAGTAAAAACGGACCTTAAAATTCCGCCATATTTGATAACCAAATTTAGGGCAGGTGGAGCCGCTGACAATTAGGCACTATGCCAGACCACAATTATTAAGTACCGCGCTTAATTCGGTTTTAGACGTAGGAGCTCCTTGATTATGGGTAGTAAGAATGTTTCCTATAGTAAGTAGATCGTCCAGAAACTTTGGAATTTTATGAAATAAAGCAATGTTCTTCCCTTTTTTTTTATTATATTCAGGTCAATTGGTTTCTATGGTGCAACGTTAAAAGCAAAAACAAACAAACAGACTTTGTTAAAAGAGGTAAAACGATTTTCAGAACATAGCTTGGCCGACTTAGTCATATCACATTATCTAAGTATCTGGAGCTATGTATTCATAAGATTTCTGGGCTTAAACTTTAGCCCGGCCGCAGACAAATTTCCGATAGAAAAATTCTATGGCCGGCCTTAAACCATCATTAAATCAGAGAAGTAAAAAAAATGTTAAACCGCTTGTCATGGCAAGGCAAGATACAAGTTTGTGAGCGATCAGAAAGTTTACAAACTTTTCCTCAGGCCCACAAAGTTTGTAAACTTGTCATGTCGCTATGTACTTGTATCGTATGTATGTGGCAGATGCGACGTTGCCGTTCTTCCGCTTGTTTTCATGGCATTCAGGCGAGGCATGCTTGAATAGAAAGGCGAACCCTGAGGGAATTCTGGTACCTTTATACATGCATGCCAGCTTAGGTTAGGCCACTGCAAAGGTTAGGTACATTACATTTTTTTAATGTATTTATATCTTCACGGTTTTATCACCAGAAGCGGGTTATCAGTGGCTCGACAATATGGTGGACAGCCTCTTTTCACCAACCACTTTAGTCCTCTGTGTTAGGTGGTGAGCCCAAGTATAAGAAGAAATTCAGCAATGGTTATGTTTTTTTAGGGTTCCGTAACCAAAGGGTATTGAGCGGAACCCGATTACTAAGACTCCGCTGTCCGTCTGTCCGTCCGTCTGTCACCAGGCTGTATCTCATGAACCGTGATAGTTAGTTGAAATTTTCACAGAACATGTATTTGTGTTGCCGCTATAACAACAAATACAGACTAAAACTAACTAAAAAACAGAATAAAATAAATATTTAAGGGGGCGCCCATACAACAAATGTGATTTTTTGCTCGTTTTTGCTCGATATTGATAACGGCAACAGGTAAACGATTAAAATATTCATAGAATATTAAGTTATATAGTCGCTTTAAAAATAAATAATTAAATTAAAATAAAACAAATATTTAAGGGGGGCTCCCATACAACAATCGTGATTTTTTTGCAATTTTTATAGATAATGGTACGGAACCCTTTGTGCGCGAGTCCGACTCGCACTTGGCTGATTTTTTATCATGATTTTAAAATTTTCAACTTCCTTCCGCTCCGCATGCTCCTAGGCTACTGGGAATAACTAGCAGTCTACGCAGGCTCTAGCTAATGAATTGTTTCAAATTCACGACCTTTTATCATGGGTCTTGTTAAAAGTTTAAACCAGTCATAAAGAGTAAATAAAATATTCTAGCCACAGATGACATAGACAAGCCTATAGGTGCTGGCATAGCGCTATTTTTTTAGTTTTTTTTTTCTTAGATGGTTGTGCCAGGTATAAACTGGTGTTGTAAGGTAAGAATAAGATAAACAATAGATACCTATTGTATTGAATTTTGTAGCGCATCCTCGTGGGCAGTGAGCGGAAATGAAACACGCATTCGTATCATTAAAAAATAGTAAAGGAAACGGCCCATTACCTGTGATTCCGTGATTGCTCCTTTGCCAAAATTATAAAAAAGAAAAACATTACCCTCCTTCTGGGTCCGTCGGCTGAAAAATACATCTTGACCATAACTGAAATAAAATATAAATACCTACATTATTACATTTATATCTTGTTCGGTTAGTACGATGTAAAAGAACTTTAAGAAATTGGAGCACATTGTATTTTGTGTTTTTGTAGTAAATGTGTTGCATTTGCGACGGGCGTTCCACAGTCAATTCAACAATAATTTGGTATCCATACCATACCATACACCGATTAAGAAAAATTGATTACACTATAACACTATTAAAATCACAGATAATAATAATAAAATAAAACCAATGGAAATAAAGCGTTTAGGGTAAAAACTCACTACTTACGTATTTTAAATAATTTAAATTTATTTTACACGAGGTGGCGTTAGTAGTGATATAGTTATAAGAATATAATTTTTAGTTATTCTTATAATATTGTACAATATATATATTAAAATCAGAGAACGGAGAAGGTAAAGCAATCAGAGTAGAGTCAATGGAAACGAATTTGAAAGAAAAAAATAAATAAGTATATTTTCGTAAAATGTCAAATAACGCTGATAGGTAATATAACTTGTCGTAACCATTTCTAATTTCGTACTTTTGTTAACTTTATTAATATTTAATAACATCCTGGTATACAGAATTATATCCTGGTTTTTTTTTGATAGTGCCAAATAGCCAAAGGAAAACAGAACCCTTGTTATTCCGCCTTCTTTCGGTAGATTCTAATGAAATTTTACGGAGATGTGCCTTTTGTACCTAGCTTTTACCCCTACACTTTTTCCGCACCCAAACTTTCAAATGCATTTAATGCCCTAAAGAGCGCTAGGCTAGATCTCGTAAATACCCTGTTTTTGAGCAAATTTTAGGCTAAACTATCAGCATCTAAAGGATTGAAAAAAAAACTATACTAATATATAAAGCTGAAGAGTTTGTTTGTTTGAACGCGCTAATCTTAGAAACTATTGTCCGATTAAAAAAATTCTTTCAGTGTTAGATAGCTCATTTATCGAGGAAGGCTATAGGCTATATATCATTACGCTAAGACCAATAGGAGCTGAGCACCAATGAAGTATATTTCAAAATCGGGAGTTTTTTCCTTCTGAGAGCTTCCGCTCCGTGCGCTGCGTAAACGGTTAAATTTTCGCAAAAATCATGTATTTAAAAAAATTCGTGGCTGCATACGTCTATCTTTTACGGTTGGCTCCTTTTTTATGCAAACCAAATTTGTTCTAAAATAATGCATTATTTGCGAAGATGTTTCTATAAACATGATATTAATCCTTATTCAAATAAATACGTTTAAAATCACAAGTCTTATTTAAAACAAAATTTCCCTGTACATCATTCGATTTCAATGAATATCTTAGGAGATATCGCAGTTTTAAAATAACATGTCATTAAAATAATGATCAAGTATTGCGCGCGCAGTTATGATGTGCAAGGCCGGCGGGCAGTCATGAGGGTGAAGGGCGGTACCTATTATTTAAAAATATTTTCACCTTCTAATTTTTTTTCTATAATTGAGATATAATTGAGTAAGAATCCTACGCCCATAACCAAATTTGGGGCGGGCGAAGCCGCTGTCAAAAGCTAGCTTTATAAAACTTGCTTTCGTCTAGTGCATTACCGTACTGAATGATTTTCATTTATTGTATTTAATGCAATAAAATGCATTTTTTGTAATGAAAGTTGGTTAAATATTTAAAATAGCTTTAAGTCTAGTGCATTGTCTCTAAGTTGTAACAAAAAGTCAACAAATGTGTCTGCGAAACGGTAAAAACCTTAAATTCCATACAAAAAAATTATAATAATAATAAATAAATAAGTTGATTATGGTATATATTCCTTAAGAAGTATATAACAAATATATCTCATACTAATGTATATGAAATTGTGTAATAAGTTTTAGTACATTAACCTGCACATCTTTAGTATTACAAAAATTAGCTTTCTGGCCTATATCAAAGAAATTTTTCTCCGAAATTTATATTGTTGGAGGTATTGACTTTCAAAATAAAAAAAAAAGTGGGACCCTCCTCTAACTTTTAAGCAGCGTGTTCTGAAAATCTGATAAAAATCACGATTATAGGTCTTCAACCTTAACAAAATCGGTTCATAGGTTTTTTTTGTTGGACATTACACACAGCGCCGTCTTGCCCCAAAGTAAGCAAAACTTGTATTATGAATACCAGACAACGGATACAAATATATATTGTAAATACATACATATCATACATGCTTAAATAGATCCAGACTCAAGACAAACACAAATGTTTGTCCAGTGCGGGAATCGAACCCACACCCTCTGCACAGCAACCGGCCTTATTGCGTGAACGACATGCACTTGGCCGGTTTTTTGAAACCGGTTTGGTAGTTAAGATTAATTGAGATGGTTTAGCTTTAGCATCGAATCTGATAAAATTTTACAGAAAGGTGTTCTATGTAACCCGTCACACAGTTTTGTAATAAAATTGAGCTCTCTGAAGGAGATAATAAGGACAGTTGATGCCCTTTTTTGTTGGAGTTGTATTTAAATATATGGAAATCAACTATCTAATATTTAACATGTATAAATATATTATGCTTAGCCATATTTTAAATTTACGTATTAAAAGTCACTCAGCGTGCTATACTTGAGGAGAGAGCTATACTTGGAGTTTTTTTTTGAAGTGAAAACTTCTTTAGCGGCGTTGTGCACTTTTTTTGGTATGGGTAAAAAATGATAAACTCGCGTCAGGTCACGTGTCCTAATCGTGGAAATTCGCAAGACGGAAACCGTAATGCCACGCCTATTATATTTTTTTTTTTTTTTCTATTATATGTGTTTTTCTCGTGGCACCCGCCTTACCGCTTACATATTTCGATGGCTTAACGTCAAATCCCCCCCCCCTTCTTTTTTTTTCCTATGATTCTTTCGTGGTTGAGTAAGTTTGTAAGTGATTTACTTTTCTTTATGTATATGTGTATTTATTGGTCTGTCCGTCCGTTCGTCCGTAAAGAAAATTGAAAACAAACATGTGTGTACATTTAATACTCGTATTTATCTTTTTACACGTTTAGCTCCTGCCAGGGGCTTTGTCCGCGTAAACTTTTTTACAAATAAAAAACGTAATAATACGTAGATAGCTCTTTCATCATGAGATCGAGTCTCCTATGTGAAAGGTTTTGATTTATTTGTGTCACAATATGCGATGAAAATTACCGTATTTTGTGTATATTTTTAGTATTCGCGATTATGAGTAGTACAGGGAGTTTGGATATGGAATTTTAATTCTATGACAGATTGCGATGTCAAATATACTACGTCAAAAAAGTAAATAAACAAACATTATTATTTCTTGACAATGTCAAAGACATGTCTTGTGACATATTTGAGTGTTAAGCGCGAATCGTGTGTAAAGGTTTTCACTTCTGCCGGCACTCCCGGAGTGCAACTCGTTTTTTTTTTCATGATGATCAGAAATGAGCAAATTCGACGATGAACTAAAGTAACCGACAAAGCTTACAGAATAAGCAAGCTGAAGTGGCAGTGGGCAGGTCATATCTGTCGCAGAACCGAAAGCCGTTGGGGCAGAAGTGCTCTCGAGTAGAGTGTGTGGGTGTGGACCAACATAATGTATGATGCAGTTTGTTTTTCTGTTACATAAAATTAAGACAACCTAATCTTTTATATTGACTTTAAAAACTATTTATGTTTCAAAATCAGTAGATTCCATATCAGTCATATTATCTGAAAGTTGATACAAAGATTCAGGCGATGGTGGCGCTCAAACCCAACTTTCGTTTGAATTAGAAACTCTCAACTGTCTAATTTTATATTTTTTGCTATTTTCATAGTCATTTTTGCCTTTCTTATTTCTGCCCTATTGTATTTTTCTTCCTCTATGTACTTGTTTATTTCGATTATAATGTTATTCTGTTGTAAGCTTTTCGGGTGTATCCGTTAGTATTCTTGATTTGGCCTTTTTTCTTCAGGTAATACTTGTCTTCTGAATTATTAAATACATTTCGTATAGTTGGAAGTTTATAAAATGTCCGACACGTTTGGATTGGCTTTTCTTATCGACATCTCGTTTTAGGTTAGCAACGTTTATCCATACAGTTTTGCAGTCCGCCTAACAGAAGCGTGTTTATTGAAAACACATGCAACAGTTTTTTTTTAAGCTTTCGCTAAGGATGGCTAGGGTTCACACTTTAGCCCATATTTTAACAATGCCAAGATTTTTTGTAAAACAGAATAAAAATATCATACGTAGAAAATCATATTAAAGGATACTTGATCCTGGATCAAATTTCCTTGATTAAAAAGGATCAAGTATTCCCTAGTCCTAAGTCCACAATCCGCACTGGGCCCGCGTGTGGACTATGGCCCAAATCACCCTCGTTGAGGGTAGAACGTGCTCCAGCTGTGGAGACGTATGAGGCTGATAAGGAAGTATTCCCTACTATATTTTCCAAACATGTTTAATAATTACGAAAACAGAAACCACAAATTGTTATATATATTTTTATACCACTTAGATGGCAAACAAGCAAACGGTCCTCCTTTAAGTAAGCACGTAGTTAAGTTCGCAACATTTTTTTTTATATATTTCTGTTTTTGTTAGTTTCTGATTGTTTTCTTAGTATACAACCAATGGCCTGCCTTAGGTAATGCCAAAAGTTCAAGTTTTTAAGTCACCCACACTGCAAATGATCTAGGTTCTCAAAGGGTCAAAAAAATAGAAAATGTTGGATGTGAACATTTAAAGAATCGTATGTTCATTTATTCGATTCAAGATTCTATTTAATTAGGGGTCCTTAAAATACATACAAAATTGCAAACGTACAGGTCAAATACTTTTGGAGCTATTAAAGCCGATCCTGTTTAAAACTACTGGATTTAATAAACCTACTGCAAAAACTGAAATTAGAGTTGAATCCTACAATAATAATTGACATGTTGTACACACAACTTTGTTTTTAGTAGCTTACAAATTATAAAAAACTTTTATTTCTCTTGCAATGTATGTATGTAATGTATGTATGTATATTTGTTTGTTTGGGTGGAATCTTGCTACTCAAATTTGATGCAGTTACCTTCAACCGATTGAGCTGAAATTTTGTATACACGTTTAGTTTGGATGACTCTCTATGCAGAGGCATGGAAGCCGAGAAGACACCTTCTGACGGGGTTCTATATTGCAAAAGCGTGAGCGACCTACGGACAGAGCTCCTTAAGAATCCACAAACCATGAGAGAGGCGCTGAATAACATCAGATGCCCCCTTGATTTCTGGACGGAGCTGGGATGGTATGAGGAACCAATGACATGAACCGGTTACCTACGTAGAATGGCCTATTATGAGGCTAAGTGAGGAAAACATAAGTCCAACTAACTAACTAATTTGGATAACAATACACGATAAGCTGTGTGACGTTATTCTGAATCCAATATGGCGAACCATCCAAGATGGCGGAATCGTTATTTTTAGTGCATTTCCACAATATGGGTATCAAATGCAAGGGCTTGTTGAAAGTAAATATATATTTTTGGACATAACAAACAGCGCCGTCTGGCCTCAATGTAAACAAAGCTTGTGTTATGGGTACCAGACAACGGATACAAATACATATTGAGTATATTACTTTTTTTTGTAAATTCATACATAAATACACCCAGACTCAAGACAAACACAAATATGTTTATCAAGTATAAAAGTAAAAAGATATTTATTAAAACCGAATTTAATATAAGGAACAAAAATGTAAGAGCTTAGGATTTTTGGTTTTTGGTTTTATAAGATTAAACTATTATTTTTACCCGACTGCCAGGGAAAGGTTATGTTTTTCGCGCGTATCTTGTATGTATGTATGTAAATTTCTTTATTAGCTCGTGTCTTCCAAACGGCTGGATGGATTTTTATAATTTAGGTGACGTAAGATTTGTCTTGATAGCCTAAGTGTTATTAGATAGGTGAAGTCAAAAAAAATTAAAACGGCGGAGTTTATGCGCTTTGATGTGCGGGCTAAAATTTTATTTAAAACCCTCGAGAGGCCATTCTGAAATAGCCAAGTGGAAGTCAAAAACAAAAATTAACAAATTGGAACTATAAAGCTATATGCACCAAATATTTAACTATAAGCTGGTGGGACTCATTTCAATCCAAGTTCAAACAGTAGTAAAGATTCTTACCTTGAGTTACGTCTGCTTATAGTTAAATATTTAGTCTGTTTTAGGTACACTTGTTTATTTCTTTTTAGTTCTTAATGTTTTTGCAGTCAAGTTTTTTATTTATTTAATTACATACTCTCATGTAACCAAAACCTCGAGCACTTAATTTTATGCACTTAATCCTTTGTTTCTTAAATTTACGAAATTTACGAAACTTCGAAGATTATGGCAAATTAATTTTGTTTGAAAAAATTCTACTGCGTTTACCCTTAAGCAACAAAATAATTATAGTTATGATGAATATTTAGTGCTTCGAAGGTTGTATGGGAAACAACTGATATGGATTCACCTTAAAACAGATAGTATTTCTAAGCCATGCAGTACCTACCTATCTCTGGCAGGACTCAGGAGAACATTGTAAAGTCAGATGCAGCCATTTCAATAGTATTAATATGCCGGAGCCTTTAGTTAGATGACAATAATAGTAATTACTACTATAAACGGACACCAATGTAGCATTCTACACGTTCCGCTGAGGTGTCACATTACGTTGGTACTGCCATTCTGTACGTACCGCTAAAGTGTCACATTACGTTGGCACTGTCATTCTGCACGTACCGCTGAGGTGTTACATTACGTTGGTACTGCCATTCTGCACGTACCGCTGAGGTGTCACATTACGTTAGTACTGTCATTCTGCACTTACCGCTGAGGTGTCACATTACGTTGTTACTGTCATTTTGCACGTGCCGCTGAGGTGTCACATAACGTTGGTACTGTCATTCTTCACGTACCGCTGAGGTGTTACATAACGTCGGTACTGTAATTCTGCACGTACCGCTGAGGTGTTACATTACGTTGGTACTGCCATTCTGTATGTACCGCTGAGGTGTAACATTACGTTGGTACTGCCATTCTGTATGTACCGCTGAGGTGTAACATTACGTTGGTACTGTCATTCTTCACGTACCGCTGAGGTGTCACATAACGGTGGTATTTTGTAATCTTTGAATAGTTAAAGAACTCATTTCTGTTTTTTTTTTAAGTTAAGCTCAGTTGTTTACATATATTTTCTTGAAAATCTTTAAAACTACTTACTTTAAAATAATAAATAAAAAATTGAGTCCCTTACAATTTTATTTGATATGTCACAAGATACATGTTGCAAAATATACCATATAAACCACAATCAAATTTTAACTTAATCGATCCAGTACGAGTGGTCCTATAAAGGTTCCGACGTTTTTTCTTTCCGAAGCACGTTTAACGGAAAAATAAAAAAACTTTTTCACTACAAAATTAACCAACAGATTTTTTCCTATTTTTGTGATGACTATGACAATGTAAGACCTTGCTTCGTGTCAAATTTCATGATTCTAAGACAACAGGAACTAAGCACCCCATAAGTAATCAAAACCTTTTTAATATTTGTGAATGCCAAAATATGTGACTAATAGCCGTATTTTTTTATTGTGTTAACATAGAAGCTCGGTTTTTTAGACGGTAGACCTAAGTATTTGATGTTAATTTCAACTTGATGCCTTTACGCGTTCCTGAGAAAAAGGGTCTTGACAGACAGACAGACAGACGGACAACAAAATGATGATGAATGATGATGATTTTTAGGTATGAAACCTTAAAAACGAGCTAACTGCACATTTGGGTAGGATGCAGCTGCGGTACAGACCTACCTACCTATCTAAGTAGGTATGTACATCATTTATGAAATTCAAGTAGGTACCGAACCTGGCAGTAGGCAGCGAAGAACTGCAGTGGGTATACGTTATCTAGGTTATAGCAAGGCTGCACGTCTCGTCTAGGCTATCTAAGTACTTACGTAAAGGCTGCAGTCGGGTAAAGGTGTATCAAAGGGCCACGAAGATTTTGCCGACACTTTCGTAATCCGTGGAAAACGTAGGTACTCGGAATGCCCGAGCGAGCTGGCAACACCGCGCTTGCGACCGACGACCTCGCGTTATCGCCACCCGCTGCGACGCGGACTCATTTCTATGACAGATAACATCAGCTGTTGAGAGTCCTCAACTTTAGTTCATACTTCACAACGCAGGCAATTGAAGTTTTTACGAAAATCCTTCAAATTACCTACATAAAATGAACAATCATCAAACAAGACAACGTGGCACTGTCATTGTGACGGCCGCCGCTCTTTGTTTGGTTCGTTATATATTGCTGTCTCGTTCCCGCGCCCCCTGCTTCCCTCGCGGTGACGCCCCCCTCTGACACCACCGCCGTCTAGCGGTTGTGCCGCGCAATTCGTGTACCATCTATACATCGTTGCCACTCCGTATAATTTCGCCCGACGTAAATTCTATCGAAACAGTTCAACGGACTTTCCTAAATCTATAACTGTGTAAGGTTTCGTAAAAAGTATTGTGCTAACTAGGGAGTTGTAGTTATAAGTGTAAAACACGTCTAGGTCGTTATATTTTGTGATATCTATCAAAGTGCTGCTAAGTTTCGTGTCCGTGCGTGAAGTTACAAGATTCCGAGACAGCTTGCTGGAAGCCTTTCACGAGCGTTGCAATAATAGTAAGTACTAGAATACTGTTTCTAACTTATAGAAGTGAGATTTCAAGGCGTCTTGTAGTTTATTTATACCCAGTAAAGTGATTATTAATGAAGTACCTGGCTGAACTGCTGTCGTCAGCAACCACGTTTCTGGTTTGTACCTATAGCAACTACGCAAATTAACTAGGTACCTAGGTACTTCTCTTGTTATTTCCGTGATAGCATAAATAGTCAGTGGCGCAGCATGTGCAATTTAGTTGAGTGAGACGGTGATGAAGCACGTGGTTGGGGCAAGTGGCCAGCTCTGGCATTATGTAAGACGCGGTAAGCTTATCACCTAGGTGAGAGCTATTGTGACACCAGCTATTCTTGTCGAGGATGCCCTTTGGCCAGGCGGACAAAGTGAATAGTTGGCCGGTTGTCGAGGGGCCACAGTGAACGGCCTGGTCTCGAGCGAGCGTCGTGTTATACTTTAGGCCTACGATTTCCTCATAGGTTGTACAAATTTTCATATAACCTGCCTTGCACACAGGTTCACAATAGCTTTACGTTCAGACAGTAGTTGTAGATACTAAACGCAGTTTGAATAAAAAAAAACATATGACGATTAACAACACTTTTTTTTTATTTATAATATCAAATAAAAACTTATTGAGCCTAGGTTTGATCTTTTGCGAGGTTGAACAAGAATCGAGAATGGTAATATTGCCAGCCGTAAACTAAGGCATTCCATTATAATCCTCGCATACATACATACAAGTCTATCTTGTCATCATCATACTAGGTATATACAAGTCAATACATCAGTGTTGTTCCAGTAGAGTTTTGGGTTGCCGAATTTAAAATCTGAAATTACCGGATTTTAGGGGAAAATAAACAAAAATGCCGTATATTCAGGAAAAGTTTAATTATTGGCACTTGTGGTAATGTTTTTTGTGGTCAAATAATGCTTGTCAATTTTATATGAAAAACCTAATGCTAGGATAATGTTCCTATTGTAATAAAAAAAAAGGAAATATAAACCATAAATTCTACAACATGATTAGAACATATTTTATTCTTTGCCATATAGTAGGCACGCAACTCGTGTTCCTGTCTTTCTCCCACTATGACTATAATTTGGTCGTATTGCTTGAACCGAACAAAGATTGTTTACGTTTATTAATTTAAGAAAATAGGTTGGTAACAACAATTTTTGAACGATACGTTTCAACAATCATGCGTTCGAATTTACTAAAACATATTTTTTCACTGATTGCCGTATCACAATTATACGGCGCTTACACGCTGCCGTATACCGTATTTTCAATATATTCGATATCGGAATGTCGTATATTACGGCAATTGCCGTATGAAGAAAAACGCTGCAATACATTTCCGAAAAGGACCTAAAATGTAGGACCTATGAGAGGGATGAAGGGCACTTTTTCATACAAAAACAATAAACTACAAACCTAGGTATTGTGCGGATCGTACGTTCTAATAAAAAGAAATAATAAAATAAATAAAAATCTCGATTGCAAAAACAATTAAAACTAAAATAATTCGCCATAGTCGGGCAAAAATACCGTCCTTTTGGGCTTCGCCGTAGTCGGGCAAAAATATCGTCCTTTTGGGCTTCGACGTAGTCGGGCAAAAATGCCGTAGACATAGATATTGTAAGAAACTAGGTTCGTGCGTTTTGATATTAGGGAAATACAATTGAAAATATTTTCAGTTCAACATTCAATAATAAGTAAATGTTTTTACAGGATAGAAACAGTTTTCGCGCGGTCCCCCTCTTCCACCTGTTTTAGATTTTGGTTGCAACCGTGGCGTTTATACCTAGTTCTTAGGGTTTCGCAGCCAAATGGAAAAAACTGAAAACTTAAAGCAACCTAAAGGAATAGTGTCCAGCGGAAATATTTATTACCATGTGAATGGCTAGCAGCACATTACGCTGTGGTATTACCATATTGTCCTGCGGAAAAATATTTATCCATTTTTCTTCCAGCCGTCATACATCGTACATACACCAAAAATCAAGTCAATTGTTACGGAGGCATTCACGTATAACGCCGAGAGAAAAAATACCCCACGGGAACTGCCTGTCGGCATAGATAGATATTCTATGTTCTTGTCAGCCCCTCCCTTTAACCTGTCACCTTGTTGCATGCGATGTAACGTGATGTTACAATCATGTACCTATAGTGCCTCGTTTTATAACCCGCTAAAAACTCATTCCCGTGGGAACTCTAACTAGGGATATGTTTACAATATATACGTCTTCGTATTTCCAGCTTCGTTAGTTTTAAACATCAAGTTAGGGGGATGCTTTGTTACCTACGACATCGAGAAATAGTACTACTTGTAAATACTAGTATGTACACGAGAAGGTATAGTCATACATATTCTGTGGTCTGTGCTTCAAACGAATTGTAAACACGAGCCAGCTGTTTGTGTACCCAGCTGTACCTAGCTGTACCTAGTTGTGCCTAGTTGTACCCAGCTGTACCTAGCTGTACCTAGCTGTACCTAGCTGTACCTAGCTGTGCCTAGTTGTACCTAGCTGTACCTAGTTGTACCTAATTGTACCTAGCTGTACCCAGCTGCACCACCATTAAGTAAGTCAACGACCTGCTTAAATATCCGTAGAAATATGTACCAAATATCCCATACAAATTTATTTCTTAATTTACGTCTTCGAAGGCTGATTTTCATCCAACAAAGATTCTTAATACTAATTACTATTTCATAGTTTCAGGTTTTAATTACAAAAACAAAATATTAATAAAAATATCACAACCCCTTAAAAAATCCACTAAAAAGTGACAAGTAAACCTTGGCCACGGGACATTATACGGGGCTATGTAAGTAAGTGTTTTCTTTCCCTTGAAGGCAAATACCGAAAACAATTGTTTCGTGTCTTTGCTGCAAATTTTTAATGCCTCCTGTTTGTACCAAAAGATGTCGGGTAACAATAAGTTCCACGTTAGAACCAATGACCTAACCCGATGACGTGTTTTTCTAGTGATTGGCACACACACACACTATTAGTTAAAAACTTCTTAACCGATTTTGTTGAAACTTGCACTGCTCCCTAAGTTAAACGTAACCTAATTCAATAAGTAAAGAATTATTAATATCTAATCACTACTTTCTGTGAAATACGTGGACAGACGTACATACAATTATGAAATTCGGCACATACATATGTTAAGAAGCCCTCATAGATAAACATATGTAAGTATTGCGCAATTCTAACTATATTACATATGTGTGTACAGGGCGAATTATCATTATAATAATAATAATAAATATTTTTGGACATTACACACAGCGCCGTCTGGTCCCATAGTAAGCAAAGCTTGTGATGATAGCTTTTTTTTTAAAGTCGGTTAAAAATAACAGGAAATTAATTAAAAATAACCCCATACAAACTTTCATCCCCTATTAATTAAATACCTACTTGAAATTCTAGGATTTAGGGTCCGTTGTTTTGGGATAAGGAATCATTATTTTAGTTAATTTTGTCACCTGTTGTCATTCGTTCGTTTAGCATTGGTATCAAAAATATCGAAATTTGGGTATCATCTGAAACAATCTATCATTTTTGTCACTTTTGACACCGAAAAATTAAACTTGAGACCCATGTTTCCGTGGGTTTTGGTGTAAATTTGTCAAACTGCCTGTACATATTCATTGTTTAAGGTAGTGTGTGTTATTATCGTAGTGTGGGAACGTTAACCGTTCGTTTTGCAACTAAAAAAATATTAACGTTTCAAAGCTACACAAAGCATAGGTGTCGGTGGCCAAACTGGCGTCATCAAAAGTGTGAATAGTATCAAACAAGGGAACTTTTTATCCCAAAACGAACGTCTCCTTAGCAAATTCCAAATTGACGGATTTTCATACAAACTTTCATGATCGATTTTACGAGTATATTATTATAACCTGGTAGTTAAATTTTCAGAAAAATGTTTCTTATTGTGTGCTATCCTCTGTAGCAACGCACCTCTATGGAAACTTAGCAGTTTTAGCTTCTAGTATATATGTAAATCGGCACAATTTTCGGCCTGTCACCATAATGTATGTCGGCCACCAACCTCTATTGTTTTAAAGGTCGCTGATGTCGGCCCATTAATATAACGGTCACTAATGTCACTATACCATGTATAGATTAGGCCTACTACCTCCCGGCTTATAATACGTGACAAAAGTCGAGTCTGTCACTTGGTTATTGTATATGTGCTATTATCATTAACCTGCGAGTAGTTGCGCTGGGTCGAAAAGATCCAGAGGTGTGGTAATTTTTCCGTAATTATTAGTTTCGGATTAAGTATATTATAGTGCACCTATACACTACAACTGGCTGAGGGGCAGCCATTGCACCTGCGGCGTTTGAACAGGACGGATGTGTCAAGTGGGTATGATAAGCGTAAGAGAATCGTTAGACAAGTGATGCATTTTGAGATAAGTTGGTGTCACTAGCATTTTTTTGTTATAGGTTTTGAAGCTGATTATATAAAAATTATAAGTTTGTTGTTATATATGAAACATTATTTTGCTATGTTACCTTTGTCTAAATGTTAATAACCAAGATTTTCATCCCCCCGACCTCTTCTCATCCCTCGACCGACCTCGACGACCACGGTCGGAAAACAATTGTTAGGCTGCCTCGCCACGTACTAACGGCCCCAGATGACGACCTCGCTATCAAGTGTCAAGGACCTCCCCTAATAGGGCCTCCCCCCTAGCACGACGCCGACGTCCCCGGGTTTGTCGGCGACCGCAAGGATACACGAGGTATCAAAGAGCTTCTCGCCCAAACTCAATCGCAACCGCAACCGCGTAACGGGGAACTCCCCTCCTGGCGCTGACTCACCTTCGGGTTCGAGGATCACGCTGGTCGAAGGGACGCCCCCGGAAGCAACAACCCAAGCCGAGGCTGCCCCCGCGAGGATCCCTTGAGCGTTGGGCGCTTTATGGGCTGAGACTCCTTCAGAGTCTCGCCCCAAAAGACCGGTGAAGCGGTAATGGCTGCAACAGCCAATGCAGTCAGCTCAGAAAAAAAAACCAAGATTTCTTAGATATTTACTACAAATTAAGTTAAGTTGTTTTTTTCAGTAAAAGAAATAAACGTGTTTTATTATATAACGTGTTTTGTAATTAAATGATAAAGCTATAATTCAGTTTAAAAAACAATTGTGACCTTACCCATCTATAATTATAATGTCTGTGTCCTTTCCACCCGCGGGCTACAGTGGGTGTCACAGAATAAAGCGCGTGTGTGGCGCACTGACAGGTTAAGTAACAGGCGGGTAGCCAGAGTACATCTAATGATAAGTAGTATCAAAGTCTATACAATATAGGATTATGAGTTTAGCTATTAACTTTAACAATGTATATGGCTAATTATTATTGCTTTTACACTTTGCCGCTAGTAATACTAGCTTAAGGCAAAGGTGCCAAGCTGCGATCAAAAAAACGTCGCAATGCAACCAAATAAAGAAGATATTTTCATATCACCTTACTTATTATCCCTTTTTACCCTGTTTATTTATTTGGGTAATAAAGATCCTTTGACCAGCCCCTCGATCAGTTCCGTATATACCCTAAGGGCACACGGGGCACTAGCATATTATACATACAATAGCACCATCTAGCTGAAAGCTCTTGATGATGGTTGCGACTCATTGAATCGTATGGGTAACATTTTAAACACTTACAGCTAAAAATGTTAAGTAACCTTAATTAGGTTAGGTAATAAAAATGATCTGAACTTTGAAACTAGATAACTTTTGCTGACTTGAATCAAGAAAGAGGCACATTTGGAGTCTGAAGACAAAATCTGAAGTCATGAATAAGGTTATCAATCACATCTGAATGGCAATATTTATCGTTAAAATGTCGAACGTTCATTATTTTCTAAGTAAATTCTCCAAAGATGACTAAATAAAAAAATACACTGCCCTTAAAAACCTACTAAAAAGTAGAAAATAAACATTCATAGAACATTGAGCTTAGTGTTTTAATCACCTTGAAGTCGAATGCCAAGCGGTTGCAGCAAAGATACGAGACAATTATTTTTTGGCATTCGACTTCAAGAATGTACAAAGGCAACGGTGACCGCTCGATATAAGACGGACCCATGTTTGTTTGCCACCTCAGTGGTATACAATTGACTTAAAATTAAGCCGTTAAAAATACGTTAAACTGAAGAAGTGTTTTAGTGATTCGTATACAATAAACCATATCTTAAAAACGAAACCTAATTCAATAAAAAAGAAAAAATCCAATCCAATTATAATCCGATCTCCTTACCAGCCTCATACTTCCCCACTGTTGGGGCACGGCCTACTCTCACCGTGGGTGATTCGGGCCCAGTGTCGATTCTGGAGTTCACATATGTTTTTTTTTTGACGTATGCAGGTTTCTTCACGACGTTTTCCTACACCGAAAAGCCAGTGGTGTGAATATAATCGATTAACTTGGGATATTAAGGAAAAGACTGATTGGTAAACGCCGGGCCACCCACAACCGATCTCGTTTCCTTGGAATACGTTAAATAAAAACACATACATATATGACATTTTGTACATCTGTTAAGAAGCCCATATAGACTAACATACATGAATATTATGCAATTATAATAATATAATATACCTACATAGGGTCAAATTAATAGACTACTTTTTATAAGTCGCTTAAAAAAGCTGCCCTATAGATCAAATGTATACACATAGTGTCGAAATGGTTTAGAATCGGAGTTGTCTCGACGAGTTGTATTGACATATAGTCCCCCTCCTCCTTTCCAGTCTCATACATCCCCACTGTTTGGGTGACCTGTACTCACCTTAGGCGTGGGCAATTTAGGCGGAGGCCATAGTCAGCCATTCAGGATAGTCGATTGTCGATAGTGCGTGCCACGAATCATGTCACCTGTAGAATGTTTGAGACGCCCTCATCCAGGTGATTATTCATATATAACGGAAAAATATTTTACATGTCATTATATTAGATTAGAAAATAATTATAAAAATTAATTCTACATTTCATTTATTATTATTAAATTCGTTTAAGTCATAAAAGGCTTTGTTTCGGAGCCACCGTCGCAGTTTTGTCAGAAATGTATTGTAGTTGTCACATATTTTTATGTCGTCTGGTAGTGCATTATTTATTTATTTATTATTTTATTTATTATATACTTTAGGTCTGACTACAAATAGAGTCTTGGTAGTTGTAGCTTTTCTGTGTGAGAACAGTGTAAGCCCATGACAATGTATAGTGTTGTAATTGTGTTTAGAACTTCGCGTAGGAAATAATTGTAGGTATGTCAAGTTTGATAGTTTTTGCAATGTCATATACATATTGAGATGGTAACGTCAATATGTTATGTTGTGTTTGTTTTAAATAAGTCACATGCAAGTGTTATATGAGGTTACTCATAAAGAGGGTTATCTCCTGTCAAAGTTGTAATATAAGAGAGCGTCGCATTGTAGTTGTGATGGATGAGGGTTGTCACTTAAGGTTGTTGTGTTATGTGTTGCAGGTTGTCGGTAGTGCGTGCAGGTGTGTGTGTGCGGGTGCAGTGCAGTGCAGTGTAGTGGTGGTGCGGATGTGTCCCGCGCAGAGCTAGCGCCCGGCGGCATGCGCCCGCAGCGCGCGTAGCCATGCCCGCGCTCCGCCCATGGCGCAGTACACTCAACGGTCTCAGCCGATGCACAGGTACCTACAGATACACAATCTATATACATACATCACATAATCACATCACAACATACAATAAAATAAGTAGTCAATTCTGTTCATAACATAAACAGCAAAGGAACATGCTTTAGTACATACATGTAACTACATACCTAATTACATTTCATTTTTAAGTATCAAGGTATTTATTATTGGGCAAACGCAAAGGCGTTTTAAATATCCTTCAGATGTCACAAGAAGCAAATATGCCAACTGCAGCTTAAGACACGTTTTACAGTTTTACAAACAAAAATAAATGTCACCTTAAAATGTAGGTGTGTACAATTACTAAACAAAGCACATTACCAAAGAGCAATGTAATGTACTGCACATTAAAACAAAGCTGTTTCGAGGTGAATAGTGCATTGTTTGCCTGGACATCACATTACAGTTCATCTCTAATTTTACTGTCCGCTATCCTACTGAACAATATAACAGATACCAGTGGCGGCCATATTGTATTCGCGCGCTGGAGAACATAAAATCGAGTCTATTGAAACAAAAGAACTGCAGGAGTTGCGACAACCCTAACCGTATTCTAGTCTTGTCGTCGAGTCGGGAACTCAACTTAACTGATAAATTATTAATATTTATTCAAACCTTTCATATTTTTTTTTATGTAGGATTTTTGTAACAATAAAAATAGTTAATCAAATTTATCTTACCGCATTAAACCAATGCGTTAAGTTATTAATTCATGCCTAGGTGGCTCACTTGAAAGTGACCCTGCCGAAACCGAGGGCGTGGGTTTGATGCCCACACAGGACAAACATTTATGTAAAGAAAATTTGTGTTTGTTTTGAATCTAAGTTTGTTATTATGTGTTAAATTATTTATATACTATTATATTATGTATGAGTAAGTGATTTAATGTAGAGTATCAGTTGCCTGACACTTATAGTACAAATCTTGTCATCTCTGGGTGGGTGCACATGGATACCTTGGCCCTTTTGACTCGGTTTGGCGACGACCCAAACTCACAAACCGTATCGAACCCTTAAGTCTGAGGAAAGACTTTGCCTCCCTGTGTGTGTTTTACCGCTTGTATACTGGGATGTGTTCTGAGGAATTGTTCGAGATGATGCCCACGGCTACTTTCTATCACCGCTCGCTATCGGCAGAGAATTCATCCTCCCACCTTAGTACCTATGTAAACGGTCTCAGAGAAACCTTCGCCCGCGAACGCTTAGGTTGTGGATTGAGCTCTCTGCCAAGCTAAGATTTCTCTAAGTATTACAATTTAGGGTTCTTCTTAAAGAAATAAGTGATTAGATTTTTAAAGTGACGGCCCAGGAGTTGCAATTGCGTCGATAGGCTGCGGTGACTGCTTACAACCAGGCGGACCGTAAGCATGTTTTCCACATTGGTTGCTTAAAAATAAATTATCTAACAATATATTAAAAATATTGAAAAATATCAATTTGCAAATAATGAGGAACCAGGTATCAATAATCCTAACATCGCGATGTTTATGTTCAAAATCATAATATTTGAAGCAACTGCACATTTTTGAACTTTTTACATAAACTTAAATGTGCCTTTCAACAAAATCAATTCAAGTGCTACGTAATGAGAACTAGAAAACAGAATATATTCTGTGGTAGAATGGATGCCAAATAGTTCTCGCCTAAGTCAAGTTTGGTACAAAAGTGAAGGGGCTTACTTACTTACTACCCACACGAACACAGACGCTGTCTGTATCTCCACACTGAGGCTCTGTTTGCATGTGTAGTGCAAAAATATAATGCATCGCCTCTCCTTATACCGTTGCATCGACCGGTTTGACGACTGGTCGCCCGATCGATGCCAACTATATAATGGCCTGGATAAGACTACAATTTGGTTCTATTTAAAATACAGCTCACATCAAGAAACAGGCAAGAAACGTGTCTCGTAATTACGATGACAAAGACAGATGCCGTAATTATGCGAGGTTGTTGTTACTAGTAGGGTACCAAGGGTGCGGCGTAACTACGATTAATCTTCTGGCTTTATCTGTCTGTCTGTCTGTATGAAGTGGGGTTTGGAGGAGATATTATAATAAATCTATCGCAGCTTTTGGGTCTCATTGGTTCAAACAGTAATAGATAACTAAGGTTTGCGTTTTAAATTGACTTGGAAATAAGACATATGTAGTTTGGGTTTGACATAGTGCAACAAAGTTTTCTGACCCAGCGGTTAAAAATCAAAATTACAGTCGCCACATTGAAATGGTGAGAGCTTACGACACCAACAACCAAACACTCGAGGTCAGATGGTCAGAAAAATTTTGTTGCTCAGTCGTTATTTAACACATGTCAGAGATAAGCCTCATTGACGGCTGAAAACTTTCAGTCGAGTGGCCACTAGTTCGACAACGTCCCCAAATCACCACTGGGCCGGCGTGGTAGACTATGACTAAGCCACCAACACGAAAAGCCTATCACCTAACAGTGAAAACGCACAACGTTGTTACTTGGCACTTTAGTAGCCAATCACAAATAAAGGTTTGAGTACCTGGACAACCGAGCCCTGCTTGTTTTTTTTAATAACGACATCTATTGTCAAGTGCTTTAGTGTTGCTGTGTCGGTAAAAATAATAGTATTTCTACTCGTTAAAACATGTCGGAAAGAGTCATATTTTTCAGTTTATCATTGCCTAAAAAACTGATAAAATTCGGTTTTCTAAAAGTGAATGGCTCCGAAATATGCAGGGGGCATACTAAATTTCATAAAAATCTATAGAGGCGTTTCTGAGATTCAGATTATAGATACATATATATATATATGTCTCTACAAGAATTGCTCGCTGAAAGGTAATCACGATATCGATATCACGATGTTGAGGCAATGGGAGCATACGTTTTTTGTTAGTAGAAATTATTTCTATTCATCCATTACTATAGAATGTAAAAGACCCGTGTAGAAAGAAGATAGCTTTTACAATAGCGTCCCTTGGACTGGGCTTGTCCGTGGGAACCAAAATTATCATTTTTGGATTTTTTGCCTGGTTTGCGCGAATAACACGAAATCTATTGAAATAGAATTGGTTCTGTTACCTACTGCTTCTGTCGATTTCAATAGCTTAGGGTTAGTCTTGAAAAATATTTTATCATTCCCTTCACGAGGGTATCGAGGACACTTTATCTTTGACCAGTTATTGAATTTTGTTCAAAACAGCTTAGGTCACATTTAATGATATTCCCTAATATATTTATTTGTATAACTCTATCATAAATATTTTTTTTAGATGTTAATTCTTTAAGTTTCTTATATTATTAACAAAAAAGGGCAAATGGTTCAGTTGACCCCACCTATATATGATTTTTTTTCTAGCAATTGTTAGCTATTATAACTAGCTATTATACTAAAAACTAACGCTATGCTAAAAATAAATATAAATAATTTTCTAATTATCTCCTAAGATCAGTTCATTATTTTTCCCATTGATACCCTGAGTACCGTCTCTGCATGACTTTTTGCGTTAATAACAATGTATTTTCATCATTACAATGTGCATGAACCAAGTTTTTATGTCCATTCTGTTTCTTTTGATATTCTAAACTGTTCACTATTTTATTTAGGTATCGCTTTTGAAACGTAAATAGAGGTTAAATGCCCATTGGCGCCAGCAAAATGTACAGTTTTGTGTACAATCCTTATTTTTTAATGAGTGTATTTTGAACAGTCGAATGATAACGCGCAAGGTAAATGCGCGGCGGCCGGTGCCCTCTTTATCTCAGATAGTCTAATAATCTGTACAATTACCTTGCTATTCGTCGGAAAATGACTAATATATGTGTAAACAGCGCGGGTCGTTCCCCTTTGGCGCTTTACGATTGCTAATTCTATTTAAATTCGTTTCGGAAATTAACTTCATTTTACATAAGTACTGTCAAATAGATAATGTTGACTTTAACTGTAGTTTCGATTCGAGGTTTATTTTAATTTATTGTTAACTAGCTTTTGTCCGCAGTTTCACCCGCCTTAATTCTGTTATCGTTTTTTTTTTTTTATACCACTAAGGTGGCAAACAAGCTTACGGTCCGCCTGATGGTAAGCGGTCATCGTAGCCTATGGACGCTTGTAACACCAGGGGTATCACTCACGCGTTGCCGACTCTTAGAAAATCCAATAACTTCTTTCTTGAAGAACCCCATACTGTAGTTCTTAGAGAAAACCTTGGCAGGGAGCTCATTCCACAACCCAAGCGTTCGAGGGAGGAAGTTTCGCTGAAACCGCACTGTACGGGACCATTTCGGTTCTAAAGTGTGAGAATGAATTCCCTGCCGTTGGCGAGCGGTGTGATGGTAGAAAGTAGCCGTGGGCATCGTTCCGAACAATTCCTCAGAACACATCCTATTGTAGTGTAGGATTTCACCGACAACGCCTCAATTATAGAAAAAAATAACGAGACTTACACTTGACGTTTTCAAGTAGCCTTTGTCCTTTCTCAGAGCTCAAACTATCTCCATGCCAAATTTTATCTTTATCGGTACAGTGGTTTAAGCCTGAAGCAGTAAGGGCACAGTTACTTTCGCATTTATAATATTTAGTATGGATTGATAAAGTTTGTATATTTTTGAAAACCGGTAAACTTTAAATAGCTTATTGTGGCTAATGAAATCTTGTAATTAAATAAGGTAATGCATGTTAAATTAAATTGTATTTATCTGAATATTACTACTGTTGACAAGGACATGTTGGAAGGTAGAAATTAATATTACCTCGCTAAAATTAATAATTGTTATTACATTTCAGCGACGTAACGCACTTAGCATTCTTGGCCCGATGCCATTTGGGCAAACATCTTCCTAATAATATTTTAGTTTGAACTTTTTAATAATGTCATAGTTTTCGTTAGATTTAAGTAAGGACTAGATGTTTCTAGTCTAGTTAAACTAGGAATAAGTCTTTTTTTGCTAAATGTCCTCCAAATCTGTTAGGACATTTATACGTAGCAAACATCCAAATACCTTAAAAACATATTTTTTTAATAATAATTAAAATCCCTTGCAGATTATTAAAGTACAAAAAATATGGCATTGTATACAAAACTGCGGTAGCCTACCTTGAACATAACATAGCTTTCGTTACCGTCCGGAGCGCACCTTTACCCTTAGCCTCAGCATGACTGCATGACCCGCATACAGTGGTGCGCGCATAACCTAAGTACACCAAGTGCGTAGAACACACCTTAAGGACTTGAAACATAATTTACATAAACTGCCTGGTTTTTTACACATCCTATATCTATCCAGTTGCAGGTTGTATTCTGTGCAGTCTAGTGTACGTATTACTGTACAGGTTACAATACAACACGTGAAGAGAAAGGTGGAGCTATAATTCAAATAACGACATTATAACCTTTGACCACAATTTTACCTAGAACAAAACCAGTTTAGCTGTATAGCTACAACAATCTATACTAATATATAAAGCTGCAGAGTTTGTTTGTTTGAACGCGCTAATCTTAGAAACTATTGGTCCGATTTGAAAAATTCAGTGTTAGATAGCCCATTTATCGAGGAAGGCTATAGGCTATATATCATTACGCTAAGACCAATAAGAGCGGAGCACCAATGAAGAACCAAAATCGGGAGTTTTTTTTCCTTTTAAGAGCTTTCGCTCCGTGCGCTGCGTACACGGTTAAAGTTTCGCAAAAATCATGTATTACAGAATTGTTCCCCTTTAAAAGTTCTAAAAAAAATCCGCGACAGCATATGTCTATCTTATAAGCTTGGCTCACTATAACCTTTTTTATGCCAACCAAAATTGTTGTAAAATAATGCATTGTTTGCGAAGGTGTTTCCATAAACATGATATTAATCCTTATCCAAATAAATACGTTATGCATCACAAGTCTTTAATTTAAAACGAAATTTCCCTTTACATCATTCGATTTTAATGAATATCTTAGGAGATATCGCAGTTTTAAAATAACATGTCAGCAAAATAATGATCAAGTACTGCGCGCGCATATATGATGTGCAAGGCAGGCGGGCAGTCATGAGGGGGAAGGGCGGTATTTATTATTTAAAAATATTTTCACCTTCTAAGTTTTTTTTCTATAATTGAGGAGTTGCCGTTAGAATCCTATGCCGATAACCAAATTTAGGGCGGGCGAAGCCGCTGGCAAAAGCTAGTGTAATTATAAAACTGACACTCGTTACTGAAAATTTTATTGCTTCCTGAAATCAGGTTAGAACACAAATGTTAATGCCAAGGTCTAAGGACTACAATATAAGAATCTTAAAGAAATAAGTTATTAGATTGTTGAAGGGTCGGCAAAGCACGAGTGATACCCCTGGTGTTGCAAACGTCTGTACGACTGTTTTCCACCTAAGTGGTATTAAAAAAAAATTACGAATTCACTGTACCAGATCAGTCGTTTTTCTCGTTTCTAATTCCCCTCAGTATTTTAATCGAAAAGACTAGAAGCATAATAAAATAAAGAAAGACAGTGCGGCGCGGCGTGCACGGACAACCCGAACACGAATCCAGTACTGTCATCTGATAGCAATTAATGTTGTTGATGTCCTACATGTCATTGATATGCAGTAGAAACAGCGTAGAAGACCAGCATTAAAAAAAATGCGATAAAAGAAAATCTTATAACACAAAAGAGTGATTTCAAAGTCATATAGAAGAAACACTTGTGACTGCTGGTCATATATATGTATTTCTTAAAGCGTTTTAGCTGTATAAGCCTTTACAGCAAAATTGTGACATTAACCTATCATATAAACGTTTACTCTGGCACTTTGTATAACGCCTATAGCACTGTTGTAAATAGGCACTCACAACAGTTATTATCGAGCTACTACGTTGCGTATAAGGCTTTCATGGTACTGTTAGGAAGCGGAACCATACTATTATGGCTTCTAAATAACTAATATAACACTGGTGTTGAAACAGTCACTATCACTGCTAAACCGTGATACAGAAGCTCCCGTTATAAAAAATTTACAACAAATTTGCGTTAAAGCCGCTCCCGTTAAAAACTGCTCTAATATCGTCCTAATTGGACCTTAATTAACACTCAAAAGTTGTAAAAATGTATTTACAAGGCTTAGATATCACTAGTTACATAACAACTTTGTTATTTCCTACTTTTTACTGAAAAGTCACATATCGCTTCACTGTGATCTTTACAGGACCTAAAATTTATTATGGCTACGAGATGTTGTAAATCGGTTGTATATGAGGAACCGCAACTCTATTCAGTTATATATCAGAGTCTTAAAATATTTGCTAATTAATTTATATTTATTTGCCTAAATATTAATGAATTAACGAGGGGCATGCAAAAAACCATTAATATACTACTAGAATATCAACAAAAATGCAAGCGCAAGTGAAATTGAACTATTTATTACAATACTATCGCTCGTTACAGAATACACAAGCATTAACATTAAACAAATAATAACTTAACAATTATTTTTGTCTCCAAACTTCGAAATTTATAGATGGTGAACAATAATTGAATTTGTAATAGGAAGGAATAGCAATCACTACATTAACACTCAATGGTTGTATATTGTGAATATATGCATTCAATTCATATTATTTCCATGCGATATGTCAACTTATATTCTTTTCTTAGCGTTGTCATGGTTACCTATAATAACAGTGTTAATAAAATACTGAAGGAGGAGTTTTGGCGCGAATCTTAAGAAGGAGTGGTGTTTTTTTCTGTTTAATTTTTCTAAATTCATTTAGTGACTTTCGATGTATATATTTTAGCACAGTTTTACGAAAGCGTGTTAAGAATTGTGCAGCGAAGGCTCATGAATAGTGAATTATGAAGAAATAAGCAGGACATGACGCGCAATGTCTGAGGATTCACACCAAATCTCCCGCCCAATCTTGGGACTTGAAAACGAGGACGCGCGGTAACGCCCGCGCCACGATACGATATAATATAATTGAATCTGGCAAATGCATAAATGGTCTGCTAAGACCGTGCGAGCCCATTATAATATTAAAAAAAAAAAAAAAAAAAAAAAAAAAAACTGAAGAATAAAACAATATATTGGTTTTTAGTAAACTGTTGTTTTATTAGTTACAAGTTGAACTCCATTCGATGTTGCTGTAATAAACCCCGTTGATAAACTTCGTGGTAAATGCTATACAGTTTATTATATATCAGTGTTCGCGTGGCCGTTTTATCACTTCATAGTGATACCAGTGTTTAAAATTCCCTAATATATTACCGAAAAGTCACAAAGAACAACGCATATATGACAAATTTGTATTTTATTAGCTCCAAGCGGAGAAGCAATACAATAACTATATCACTTAAACGTTCTAAATCAGGGGCCCTTTCCGCGTTGTAGAAACGTTTCTATTATTCTAATATGACCATCATTTTGCACCCAGGAAACGTTCCTATAACCGATATACAACTAAGATTTGCTAGTTGGGACTCTACTACCGGACAAAAAGCTAGCCACCCATTTGCACAAACCCTCAGGCACGCCGTAAGATGACAACTTCGATAAAAGATGGTGCCCGGTGCCAGACCCGATCGAATGCCTTCGCTATGTCCAGGCTTTTCTTTTTAAAGTGAATATATATATATAACTAAATATTCTGTTAATATTTCAAGCGTCTACCTGTTGCCGTTATCAATATTGAGCAAAAAAATCATGTTTGTTGTATGGGAGCCCCCTTTAATATTTATTTTATTCTGTTTTTTAGTATTTATTGTTATTGTGACAACAGAAATACATCATCTGTGAACATTTTAACTGTTTACTGTTTAATGAGATACAGCCTGGTGACAGACGGACAGACGGACGAACAGCGAAGTCTTAGTCATAGGGTGCCGTTTTATATCCTTTGGGTACGGAACCCTAAAAAAAGCCAGTAGTATCAATTCTCTTAACATATTTAAAATAAATCTTTTGAAACAAACATGCATTCCTTACAATATAAAGCTAGGTTGGTTACTATACTAACATATGTATGAAGAGGTATTTATACTTATCTTTGTAACACGTAAATTCCAAAACTGATTAAGTTCAATATACGTAAACATAATGATGCGTGAATCATCAACAACACCTACATAATTTGTTTGTTATAAAAATTTACTACACGAATATACCTATACCTACACTTGTGTGATAAACGAAAAATATCCTGTTTAGTCCGGTTACATCCGGCTGGTCTAATAATTTATGACTCGACGGCAGCGTACTTACAAAAACTGGTTACGCAATCTGAGTGATTTCTATTGAGCGCGAGTTGGGTTCATACCCGGTAAACACCCAGTGCTCGGATAAATACCTATTTTACCTACCCATTTTTTAATTTTACTGGGTATAAATTGATGTCATAATTTCAACCTTATTTTTCATGTCTAGTTTGTTGTACCGTTTTGATGGTTGGTGCTGATAAATCTGCGGTTTGCAAGCACTGTGACCACATTTACTTAAATGTGATAAGTGTCCAGTGATTACAAAAAAAATTCATAATAAAGAAACTTCAAGAACCCAGTTCTGAACCTTGTACCCCAATCGTGACAGCTCCAATCTCAGATTAAATTCCAAATCCAGATACATCAAACCTAAGCCACATACATTCATCTGCAAATCAACTACAAACACTGTTTGACCAGGAAACAATGACCAATCACTAAAAAATCTTAATAGCTGGTTCGCCTTCTGGCTGACTTCGCTGGTTAGACTTCTTTAATGATTTAGAATTATCCTTTAAGCTACCGGCACGAAAGATGAGAGATTGAAATAACGAGTTATCTTCAGTGTGATGGCTCGAAGTAACGCAAATAATGAAGGAGGAGTTAATTTAGGTATCGAATCCTGAACTATTTTTCGTCACTGTTCGTACTTTAACGGCTCCTACATGGACATAATTTGTTTGAAATATTTTTTTTACCTATATTGCCTAATATAAACAGAAAACTAAAACTACTGCACACTGCAGCACTAGATATTTATTCTTAGAACGTGTTTCAAAATATTCAGTGTTTGATTAGTAAATAAAATATACCCTTTTGACTCGGTTCAACGACGTGCTGTGAAAACTCTTAAGTCTGAGGTGAGACTTTGCCTCCCGGTGTATGTTCTACCGCTTGTATAATGGGATGTGTTCTAAGGAATTGTTCAAAATGATTTGTATGGTATAAAAAAAAAATTGGAAGTAAGTAAATAATTCGTTTGTATGAAGCACGCTACAAAGCGCCACGGAACCTTTAAGGAGAAATTGCTTGCATGCACAGCTATAATGTAAGTAAGTACTTAATCTGATTTTAGTTTCATCTATGTTAAAAGTTTCACAATTTTAGCATTATCTATGTTTCTTTAACGTTCTGTTTAGTTTTACTACCGAATTTCACGTTAAATTTATTCAAGAAAACATTTTATTTGTACCCACAATTTTCATAAAATACCGGGTACTAAATGGTATTTTTAATTAATACCCTTTTTATCATACCCGGTTTTTACCCAGCGCCCATCTCTAGGCGCGACAGAAGCGGCCGTGACTTGGCGCCGATTGTCAAGGACGCGTTCTGCGGCGCGGCAGTCGACACTATTCGGCACAGTCGGCACGCACTTTAGCGAAAGTTTGTGATATAAATAATTCAATGTTACTTTTATTTTTTCCGGCAACTTTTTTTTTAATTCTATTGTGTAACCATTTGTCACAGAAATTAAATCTTACGCTCTGAATTTTAATAAATAAGATTAAATTCCCATAACTTATCTAGCTTTTATGATAATTAAAAAAAACAATATTCCTAAGGCAGCTTTTTATATTGTATGTATTAAGTGGAATGATTATTCTGCGTTTTTTTTCTTTGACTTTGACTTGGCTTGGAACTTGGCATCTGGTGTTCTGCTGTAAGGGTTCGTTATAAATAGTAATAAAGAAAAGGCACCATTACCTTGTGAGTCACGCACTGCTCGGCGGCTGCGGCTGCTGTAGTTCACAGCAACTGCAAATGCTTGTTTGCACAAGCGTCTAAGATCTATAATAAAATAAAAATTGATCATTTGTATTTTTAGGAAAAATTAAATTCCTATTAAAACTTTGAATTGTCAAACATTTTACTGAAATGTTACAGCAAATAAGTGTTATAATTTGGTCGCTATTATATAAGCATTAAAATAAATTGAGCTCAACAAAAAGAGATCCCTACATTGTTACAATACAAATTGGTCTCATTTATAATAGAGTAATAAATTGTATATCCAACAAATTATATTATTCAACTAAATTATTTTAATAAAATAGTTACTAAGTAACAAACAAAAAATCCTACATATCTTGACTAAAACCAGAATAAAGTTAACTTTACAATTTTGACTGCACAAGGTAAATGTGCATAATGGTACGGGGGGGGGGGATTGAATTACTCCGAGCATTGCCTTATGCATAGCCCACTGTTGTGCCCCAAAATACCTGCAAGAGCAAAAAATAACCAAATTTGCGTAAATTACCCGTCAATTAACTTATAGAAGTTATCATATAAACGTTATTCATCCAAACATATACATCACATATCATACATACAAACAAAAAATAATAGTAGCTCACTAACTAATTTATATTACTAAGTATTTCAATACAGATTGTATACAAAGTATTGTATTATTACTTTTAATAGAACTTCTTGCCGGCTCTTTTTGGCAGAAGTTAACATTGTTTGCATTGTACTGACGATTCAAAAGTGTTCTCAGAAATCTATTTAAAATAATATTGTTTGATTTGATTTATTACTCGGCCAAATGGAATCAAAAATGTTGGCCGGTAACCACGTGAGTGTGGATCTATGAAAAAGCCCACTATGCACACGGCCTTTGGGTAATTGGTCTCAACTGTCTGCACCGTTGGTCATCGCTGCCAAAATGATAACACATATGTGAAGTATTTTTCTTCTTTAAGCTCCTCAGTATTCTGGACGAAATTACGTATCTACATATATATTAAATGGTTAAAGAGCGCATCAATCAGATACGTTCATCGCTCACGGTTAACGCGTTTTACGCAACACCATACCGACTGGTTTAATATTTGCCTAAACTGTTTTTAACTTTACGGTGTGTCGGCGAAACGAAAACGTCTGCATGATAGTTAAATTTTTAATAGATTTTATGCTTTTCCATTACATTGCACTCTACAGTTGCGATATTACGGCCGCCATTGTGAAATTTAGGTCGTAGTTTTTTTTTTTTTCGTTTTATTCTTATAATTTCCTCCTTGTAGTTAACGTCAATAAAATAAGCATGAGAAATGAAAACATAGAAGAAGAAATCGTTTCATTTAATTGGTATTTATCACTCCGCTGAGCTGTCTCACTGTTCTTATTTTATTTTCTCACTTCTCATTTAACATACAGTTATTTTGTCTTTCTTCTACAAAACCTAAACCGTTAACCTTTGTCAGTTTTTGTCCTGACAAATTACAAGAGTATTACAAGTCAAGATTACTATAATATATTCTTTTACTCATTTGATTCAATCAGTTTTCAAAAAGTTTCCTTGTACGCAAGATAACGTAATAATTTGTCTAGATATAAAATTGGCAATTTAGAGTGTTTCTCGGTCATCGGCCCGGCTATCTCATCGGTGCGAGGCCGTACGTGCGCCTCGTGCTCCTGCGTGGTATTTCACCTTCGCGCCTGAAAGAGGTCATCTGTCTCTGGCGCACAATATTTTAGGAAACCTAAAAATCGGACATTTGCGTTTTATTTTATACCTTGTTTTTTCTTACGTGTTTTATTGTGTTAACTTACAATCAAGAGGCTCTTTCTTTTTCTTCTAAGACTCTAACCTTCAGGCGGTCAAAAACTAAAAAAGATTATTTCTATGTATGTATATTAATATTGTATTTCTTAATTCTATAAAGTCTTTTTGTGTTTGTAAGATTGGGTAATTCAACATGAAATTCAACCGTTGAACTAATTGGGTGTACTAGTGGGAATGACCCGTAAGATTGATGTACTAGGACTTTATAAGTCGCTCGGAGTTGTAAGTGACGTTCGTACAGAGCGTATTTCCAGAGCAAAAATGTAGTTGGGATTTTCATCAACCAGACTTGTGCCTCGGTAGCTCGATTGGTAAAGCTACACGGAATGTAAGGAGTTGCAGGTTCAAGTCCTGGCTCGAGGTTAATCTTCTGACTGCATCTTTCCTATGAAAATGTAAATAGACGTAGATGATATAGTCATAGATAGGCATGTATAATTTATTTTCTTTTAAGACTCTAATAGTTATAAACGAAGAAAGATTATTTCTATGTGTGTATATTAATTAGTATTGTATTTCTTAAATCTATGAAGATTTTGTGTGTTTGTAAGATTAATGTACTAGGACAAGATAAGACAATTAAGAGAAAATTCAGTACATATAGTTAGTGTAAAGCATTGCAAATGCAAGAGTAGAACTCCTAGGATATACTTCTTTTAGTTGGTGTCTATGTACCTATATGTAACAGTTTATAACACAATTTGCTTGCGTGACACCAATTTCAAACTGTAATTCAGATCAGATTTTTGGAAATTAGTAATTATGTTTACCTTTATAGTGCATCTTTTTGAAGCCGGTTTTTCTTTTTGTTAAAAAGTTTTTATTTTTTTTCTTTTCAGTGATGAATTGCTTTTTTTTCTTGTACACTAAAAACATTCATACTCGTAACAAAGTTTTATACAATCATCAACATAAAAGGCGTTTCACCAGTTCCAAATTAACATTAATTTTTTTTTTTCTCCAAATGTTTTATTTTTAAATTCACTATAATAATATAGCACCACCTGTAAAGTATAACCTTTTAAATAAAAAAAATTATTTCTCGAATCGGTCCAGACGTTTTTGAGAAAACGGGTAACATACATAAAAAAAAAAAGATTCCGACGAATTGAGAACCTCCTGTTTATTTCACATCAAAAACTGTTCTCAGGACTGTAATAAAATTAATCAAATTCTTGCAAACTTAACTCGTTTGGGTATACCATCACCTTAAATGCATTTGCAGCTTTTACCGGTAAATTTGGTTTAAGGAGTGTCGCCTACTGTAATCAAAATACCGGTATTTTTTATATCAATTTATTCCGAACTTGCGAATAAATATTATTCTATAAGACCTAGTTTACTTTAGACAACAATTCCATTTTCAATCTCAATTATATTTCTTGTGTAAAAGCCATAAAATAAATAAATATTCTTGGAAATTAGACACAGCGCAATCTGGTCCCTAACTAAGCAAAGCTTGTGGCGTGTGTACTTTGTTGTACCAGACAACGGATATGTACTTTTATACTTATATACTTACTTTATACTTACTTTGAAATACACAGATAAAGACTTGGGAGTTCAAGACAATCACAAAATATTCGTAACAAGTGTCTGTCCTGTAAGGGTAAGTGGCAAACCAGCGCCCTCCTGGTGTGAAAGCCATAATAATAATCGGTAAACTTTTTATAATGATGACGAAAGATTATTGAAGTAATTTAGTAATTGACGATTAATAAAACATGACTATCTTGTTATTTCACTAGCTGAATAAACACGACAGTTATGTTTTATTAATCGTAGTTACTAAATATTAACATAACGCTATCTGACATTAACAGAAAGTTTGAATAAATTATGGTGCCGCCGCATTAGCGGAACCCTATTACTAAGACTCAGCTGTCCGTTCGTCCGTCCGTCTGTCACCAGGCTGTATCTCACGAACCGTGATAGTAAGACAGTTGAAATTTCCGTACCCAAAGGGTAATTAGCGGAACCCTATTACTAAGACTCAGCTGTCCGTTCGTCCGTCCGTCTGTCACCAGGCTGTATCTCACGTACCGTGATAGTAAGACAGTTGAAATTTTTACAGAAGATGTATTTCTGTTGCCGCTATAACAACACATACTAAAAAACAGAATAAAATAAATATTTAAGGGGGCTCCCATACAACAAACGTGATATTTTGCTAGATATTGATAACATCAACAGGTAGATACTTAAAATATTCACAAAATATTAAGTAAGTCACTTTGAAAACAAATAATTAAAATAAAACAAATATTTAAGGGGGGCTCCCAAACAACAAACGTGATTTTTTTTTGGCGTTTTTATAGATAATGGTACGGAACCCTTCGTGCGCGAGTCCGACTTGCACTCGCCCGATATTTTTTTAATTTGATAAGAATTATAACGTAGTAGACAACCCTACTAGGCTACAACTTAAATATCCTGTCCAAAATATTAAGGAACCGTTACGATACTTGTGATAAAAATGTTTATATTATTTTTATGGCGCAGCGGTGTCGTGAACTCGGCTATAGGTATCATACCAGGAAAAAGATTCATGCCGCAATTAAAGACCCCGGCCACAAAAAAAAGACCAAGAAAATAAAAAGAAAAAGTAAATAAGAATAATATTGATCTCATGTAACGTTATTTCTAATGATATTTTTGTCCGACTGCAACATACATACGCAATTTTATATGTGCAGATTTTGAAAAAGAGGAAAGGTTTGTATGTTGGTTTGTTGGTTTGTAACTCAAGATCGGCTGATGAGTATGATATGAACTATTTGATACCTAAATGTTTCGTAGTTGGAAAACAAGGTAACGGTCCGCTTGATGTGAAGCGGTCACTGTAGCCTATGGACGCTTGCAACACCAAGGGTATTAAACGCTCGTTAGTTAACTGTAAGCCTATGGACGCTTGCAACACCAGGGGTATTAAACGCTCGTTAGTTAACCTTACTTATGCATGACTCATCTCAACTTAAAACATTGACAACAATAGTGTAAGATCGTCGGGGACTGTAGTGCGCAAGGGCGTGCCACAGGGTTCAATCTTGGTCTTTTCCTGTTTCTTGTCTATATAAATTATCTACCAAGATATATGAAAACAGTGCCCATGAAATAGTGTTTGCTGATGACACATCTCTTTTATTTAAAGTCAAACGCCAGCAAACTGATTATGACGAAGTAAATAATGCTATATCCAAAGTCGTAAATTGGTTCAGTGTCAATAATATTTTGCTTAATGAGAAAAAGACCAAATTACGCTACGTTACCTAATGTAAGACAGATTGCCATAAAAATGTTGCAAAGGACGAAAAACAGGACATAGTGGTCACTTCTAAATTCCTAGGTATAACACTTATTTCTAAGCTACAATGGGGGTCTTAGATTTGTGCATTGGCCATCAGGCTAAGCTCTGCTGTTTATGCCATCAAAAAGATTCGAAACCTAACTAATGTTAAAACTGCATGTTTAGTCTATTTTACTTATTTCAACAGTTTAATGTGTTTTGGGATCTTACTGTTGGGAAACGCTGCCGATATCAACACTGTTTTTGTTTTCCAAAAGCGAGCAGTTCGGGCAATTTACAAACTGGGTCCTAGGGAGTCACTTACAATTAGATTTAAAGACATTAATATTTCAACACTTGCATCACAATACATATTTGAAAATCTAATGTTTGTTAAGAAAAATATTGACCTTGTTTACAAAAAATTGTGGTAATAATAGACCTTGTTTACAAAAAATAGTGATCATCATAATGTAAATACAAGGAATATAGATAAACTTGCAAATCACGTATAAATTAGCAGAATTCATACATTTACTAAATCTTTTAAAAGCCATATTGTAGTAGTCTAAGGAATTATCTACTTTTATGAAGAGTAAAGATTTGTATTTTTGTATGTTTGTAAGTGGTAAAATCAAAAACTACTGGACCTATTTCAAAAAATAATTTATCATTAGAATGCTACATTATCCCTGAGTATCGTAGGCTATATTTATTACTAGGAAAAATTAGGGATCCCTACTAAAACTGCAGTAATGTAACTCAAGGTGTAAACAAAATTGCCATAAAATGTCTTTAATCGCATGCGCTGCGGAAACTATTAATGTTAGAACAAAAAATGCAAACAATATTAAAGCACATATCAATATCTATAAAAAACTTCTCAAAACATATGTCCAACTATTGTATTTATGTAATATAATTACCTACTTTTTTACATTTAAAAAGTTGATAGAAATTTCGAACACATTTCGAAATCACAAAATATAAAAATAACACTGAAACTAATAAAAATTTAGAGTGAAAGTTAAATATTCGTAGCGATAGTTTTGTTTAGTTTATTTAGATTTTTGACATTTCTTTTCATAGATCATCATACCTTATTTCACTCTCGATCCGATGGCTCAAAGAGTACCGATTCTTAATATTTGTATAGGATTTTAGTTCCGAAATTGGCCACCAAATTCCGTTCTCGATTGAGCGCTACAACTACGGTCAAGAATACCAATTTAGTAGAATTCTCGATCGCCGTAGGATTTTACGATTGAAACTGATATCAGTTGTAGGCCTCCAGCTCATACGCGCGGTCGGCTCCCTGCTTCTCT
Source organism: Apoda limacodes (assembly GCA_946406115.1). Lineage (NCBI taxonomy): Eukaryota > Metazoa > Arthropoda > Insecta > Lepidoptera > Limacodidae > Apoda > Apoda limacodes. Next base: position 22,031,179 of record OX291559.1, read on the forward strand.
ACGCAGCGGACGCAACCGACCTTTAATATTATGACATTTTTCAAGGAAAAAACTTTGAGAATAAATGTAGGTTTATGGATAAAAATATATATTGTTATTTGAAAGAAAAACTACTTAAGTATTTTATGCATAAAGATACATTTACTTCACGTTTATCCCAAAATGTTGGAAAATGAAAATCTACCTGTGCGAAGCCGGGAAAGGCCGCTAGTTGTTAATATTTTGAAAAACTCTTAGTAGATACAACCTTGCAGACCGGTGGTTAAGTTAAAGTCATAACTAAGAAGTAAATTTGACGATTCGAAAGTGTTTTTGAAAAACTTACTTTAATAAAGAACTATTTGATTTGATTTAATTAAATTTGATTATTTAAATGCGTGACTATTGGATCCGGACTTTTTGTCTGGACTATAAGGATATCGAAATGGTATAATCCTACTCGTTGTCGACCTTTTATAAATCAAATGACTTCTTTCTTGAATAACATATATTTTAGTCACTAGAAAAAACCTAGGCAAGGAGCTCACAACTTAAACTATACGTGACCATTTAGGATGTAATTTCTGCCGAATGGCGGGCGATGCGATAGTAGAAAGTAGCAGTCAAACGTTCAAACAATTCCTCAGAACACAGAACATTCATATCATACAAGCGGTAGAACATACTTAGATCATACTTTCGGATTAAAGGCATATGTTTAGGAGGTCGTCGTAGCTCAGTCGCATATGTCTATCGGAAACGACATGCGATATGTCGTATGTCGGTCACTCATTGTATTTTTTTTGAAGCTTTGGAGCTTATGTCAAACTGTCATCGCGTCGGTCTGTGTTGTATATATAATACATGACAGCAGTAGATAAAGTCAAGTCAGCGGACTCATGGGCGGTTGGAAAACTGACATTCAGAATCTCGTCGACAATTTTTATTTTGATTGGGCCACCGGACTAGGAACTGAAACATGATCCAAGTCTTCTTTCTTCAAGCTTTAATTACTCGCAAATAGTTTTAGAAATCGCATAGCACTATCGACTTACTACCACACAAGTATCACTGACAATAGCCAATTGTGTTAAGTTTATTTGTGAAGAAGAATTGCCAAAATCTGTTCGGCATCTCAAAGCTTTGTTACCGTCTACAAAACAAGAGTTTCTACAAATACAACTGAACTGTACAGACCTTCAGTGCGCAAAGAAAACTAAAATTAAAACACCATTTCTAAGAAAATTAGACAAACATGAACATTATTTAAAAAATAATAATAAACAAACGCAATGAAATAATTAATGCTTTTGAAAGGATAAAATAAATAAAGATTTAGTTCTAAATAAAAAATTAGAAATGCAGAGGTCAGAACCTGGAAACTTATCTAGTTCCGAGGATTTCATTGTCAAATTTTTAAAAGAGGCAAAATGAATTGAAACTTAAATGCGAAGGAAATACTATGAATACTATACTACAAGAAGTTCGAGCATTGTGTTCTCTAAATAAGCATCTGCTAATTTGTTTAAAAAATCACCTTTGGTCAATTTGTGAAGAAGATGTATGTATTGCTTCTTCTTCTTTGAATCAAATGTGCTTGTCAGTGATAATTTTTGGACAGTAACATACCGCTGCAGCGCTGCGAACACCGTAAGCTTTTTGTATCATGAATGCTTAGAGGTGCGGTCAGACTGAGAGCTACAAACTATTGGCTAGCAGAACAGTTGACTCACGCAGAGTAAAACTGCCATTAGATTTACTATGTTTAAGCGTAATGGCTATATAGTATCTCAAAATTTTAAGTTCACATTACGAACTATTGAGACTAAACTGGTGTCGTGTTTTTAGGGGGGAGGAGTTACTCGTATACGTCATGCTCCTCGTCATACCCTCCGCTCCCTGTTTTTCGGTTTTTGGGCGCGAGTCAATGGACTTAGTACGGAGTGTCTCGATTATTTGCGCCAGTAGAGGAGTGTGTGGACAGAGAGTGCAACATCGCGGTAGCGCAAGGATCAGCGCGAAAAGCATAGTGTGGCAGAGGAGTAAGGCTCACTGATTTGACCGGCATGCGCTATGAATTTACCAGGCCACTGTCCACAGTGATATGACCGCGCCCAAGAATGGTTTGCCCTCTGCTATAAATGTTTAAGGATGCACAAATTGTCCAATATAGAATTAATTTCAATGCTGGACGTAGAAGTTGGGGGGTTGAATTTGTAACTGCAATCTTTTCTTACGTATAAAACACATTTAGGTTTTAAGTTATTTTAAATATGTTTTATTAATTGGTACTACGTATTTTGTGATGAACACTCGACAGTCAAGAGTTTTAAGACACTTATCCCCGAAGGAGTGGTCAGAGATGTTACGATTGTATGCCCGTGCCCGATGATGGTTTTGTCTCATAAATCTGATAGGTGATCTGAGCCTATCGCCATACCAGGCACAAACCAGAGTCGAGACATATGAAAATTTACAAATTGTAACAATATTTCTTGCCATTTACTGGGAACGGAACACGCGACCGTTGACATGACAGCCGCTACTTTACTACTGCGCCACTCGGTCCTTCGTTTAACGTTAGGTTATAAAATTATTGTAGGTTATATATTTAAGTATAAGTAACAAATGCCATAGCTGTTTAATAAAAGTGTGTCAGTCTACCGTCTACCATAATAGTCCGCGACCGCGACCGACAACTAGAGAGAGCTAGGTAGGTCATTGATTTTCTATTAAGCATGCACAAATGGGGTCGGCGACAAGTCGTTGAGCAGTAAGAGGGACAGTCAGGGCACGGTGCCTATTCTAGACATACAAAGAATAGACTCCCTCGCAGCCTAGTTGGTAGCGTGGCCGACTGCTCTGCAGAGGGTGTGGATTACTTTCCCGCATTGGACAAACATTTATGTCATAAACATTTATGTTTGTCTTGAGTCTGGGTGTATTTATGTATGATATGTATGTATTTACAAAAAAAAAAAGATACTTGTATCCGTCGTCTGATATCCATAACACAAGCTTTGCTAACTTTGGGGCCAGACGGCGCTGTGTGTAATGTCCAAAATATTTATTATTTAAACTAAGCATCTATTTAAGTTTAACTGGGTTTAGACTTGCAAGTTGACCTTAATTTGGAACTGAAAATAGCGAATCCCGTTTAAACCCAGTCGCTCTCTAATCAATAAACTCATTTGGTGAACAAATCAAAACGATTTGTGTCATCTTTGAGAAAAGTAAGGCTCGTTTTGTCTCTCAGATTTATGGATAGGAACAAGCGTCAAGGTTATCATTTTTAAAGTTGGGTCACTTACTTCTGCTTTTTTTAATTCGCTGGTTCTTACTTTATATACCTGAAATAGATAGTAGTAGCATGGTTGTAGTCATAGGCGTGGTGATTTGATTGTACTGCATGACAGATTTCAGTGAAGTTTTTTTTGTAAAAAGTTGTGGTGTCATATTAAAACCCCTTCTTAGGTTGTGGAATGAGCTTCCTGCTGAGGTTTTTTCTGAGGATGGAGATATGGAGTTCTTCAAGAAAGAAATTATTAGATTTTTTGAAAAGTTGGCAACGCGCAATTGATGCCCCAGGTGTTATAAGCGTCCATAGGCTGCGGTGACCGCTTACCATTAGGCGGACTGCAAGCTTATTTGCCACCTTAGTGCCATAAAAAAAATACTCAAATCGCTTCATTTGTGCCTATAAAACTTTCAAGAGTTCCCTTGATTTCTCCAGGATCCCATCAATATATCCTGACATGATGACAATGGGTATCCATTTGTTTTATACAAGCACTTTTGTGAAAACCGCATCGACAAACATATATACATACACACGGGTCAAACTGAGAACCTCCTTTTTTTTGAAGTCGGTTAAAAATACTTACGTGACAGTTTTTGTTAGTAGTTACACGATTACGTAACTAAAAATTGTGAACTTTTTTCAGCACATTCCAAAATTTCCATTTCCAGCTGATTCTGTCCCATTTCGCAAAAAATTTAGTTTAATTTGGTATTCTGTCAGCTGTCAGCAGCAGCAAGCGAAACGTCCTCGTCGTGAGCGACGTTGCCGCTTCGCGCGCTCGCGCCTTGTGTCGGTCAGCGCTCGACGTTGCCGCTTCGGGCAGTCCGTGCGAGCCGCAAGTCGAATTTCAAACTTGTTTGTTTCTTGTTTGCCATTCCGTCCGAGCCATAAACTCTGGGCTGCGTAAGCTGCGTTCAAAATCTTCGTATTCAAATAAAACACCATGGTGCATTGATATAAACAAAAAAAGGTTTTTTTGTTTATATCAATGCCATGGTGTAGCTAGAGGCGTGTTAGAACTGTCATTTTATACAAGCAACGGCACTTTGACATTTGTGTCATCCACAGTATGAACCGTGCTTGAGGTTGGTGTCGAGACGGTGTTAACACCGGGGTGTCGCGACAATAGAGATTCCGAACTACTTTGTGTTGTCACCCGGGGGTAATTCCAAACGAGTTAGTGTTAAAACACTAACACTTGTGTTAGAAACCGAACAGCCCCTCTTTAATCTGTCCTAGCCTAGTCCGAGCGGGCTTATTAAAGTGGAATACGTAGGTGGGTGGATACTGCTGTTCTGGGTTCATAGAATAATGCTGGGCACATGATGAGAGGGGGATAGCTGTACCTTAATTACACATGCACATGTAATTATGAGCGATTATTTCTCAAATCAGTTCACAGAATGAAGAATTGTAAAACAGGTTAAAGAAAAGGTAAGGTAGTATAGTATAGGTATGAGTATAGGATATCTACCAAAGTACTTTTTTTCATAGTACTTTCTGGCAAAAATAGTACAGAACTATTTCATCAAATATTTGGGACGCATTTTGAATTGTGATGTAGGCTAGTCTAGAAACTTCGTTACTGAGTAGATGAATGTCGTAACATCAGAATCAGTCAAATTTTCTATTTAAGTATTATTGGGACGCAAACTATGCTAGCCCGCGCTTCACTCTGCGTACAATGTAAATTTGTCTTACTTCTTATTAAAAACAAAAAGCTAGAGTTACAGAACGCCATTACAGCTTACGCATATTGTGTTTTGCTTGCTTGCACCAGAGTATTGGGAGTTCCTCGTGCCCTTTACTTCGTGCAACCTGACCTCACCGTGAGCGACTTTCGAAATTTGTCACATTGTGCCCCAGTTTGAACCCACTTTTTTAATTATTAATTATTTTATTGAAGTTAATGCGTAGTTTATTATTGAATGAATGAATAGTTGATAATAATGATAAATATGTCTATGATTTTTAACATACTATAACATATTGTAAGTAATCTGAGTAGTGTGATTTAGAAATAAGATTTTAATGGGGCAAGCGCACCTGTCAATAAATTGCTTGCAATTTTTTTTTTTTATCATAGTTTAATCACCAAAATGGTGATATTGTGTTTCTTATGTCAAATATAATTTAATTGCGATATTGAAATCCAATATCGGAATTGAAAACCTACCGATATTACATGCCTTTAAGTCTACAGGTACGAAAACCGTACAAGTGCAAGTCGGAACACAGAGCGTTCCGTAAAAACTTGTATGTGGATAGTACCTGATAAAAGTCTAAAAGAATTTTGCCAGTTTTTTTTTTTTGAGTATGTTTCAGGTTTACATCAAAATCGCATGAAGGTACAAACTTAATTTTGTTGTTGATAAAGTGTCGCATACATCGATAACGTCACTATCAATTTACCAACTACAAAATGTAATTTATAATCAAATTGATTTTTATGTGATATTATAAAAATATACGTATTTGTCAAAGGGAAGTAAGTACCTATCCTAGTTTTGATTTATTTTGCTAGTGTCAAAATATGCAAATGGTTGTTTTTTATTGCGTTGACTTAGAAGGTTGATTTTTTAAAAGCTCCAAGCAACCGTAGTATTTGATATAAATAAAAGTAACCTTTTTTCGATTTCACTCTTATTTCATTAATTGCGTGAGGTATTTATAGGGGGGAGGGGGTCGAGCCTAATCTCCCATAGGGGTGAGGGGGTCTCGGCAAATATTACATACTATTTTTTCTTTAGAAAACAGTGTAATGTTATTACATTCAACGGCACTGCTCGCCATCGTACATGTACCTACATAAGTACATAAACGAAGTTTGCTACAGGAAGTTACATCACATTTGAATGTACGAGAAACTTCTAGAACAAGTGCGGCGAGTGAATGAAACTTACGACGTGTGGACCAATCAAATTCTTCACAAGTGAAATTTTGAAATTCCCAGAAATTTGCAGATTGGTCAACCAAATACGCGTCACATAGCGGAAGTAGTGACTGACACACACATAGAAGCGAGCCCTCCTATAAAAATCATCGCAACCCATTCCGTGGGTTAAAAAGGTCAAATACTTAGGGGTCACTTTAGACTCTCGTCTTAATTTCAGAGCCCACATTAAAAGAGTAAGAGATCGAGCAGCCTTCGTTCTCGGTCGCCTTAAGCCAATGTTAAACAAGAACAGTAAAATGTCTCTTAGAAATAAGGTGACGCTTTACAAAACTTGTATTCGGTCCATACTCACATATGCGAGCGTAGCGTTTGGTCACACCAACACTACTTCCTTGCAAGTCATACAAAATCGCTTTATGCGAGGCGCAGTCGGCGCCCCGTACTATATGCGTAACATCGATCTCCATAGTGATTTCGAGCTTCCGACTATAAAAGCAATCATCAAAGATGCGTCTAAACGCTACTTTGAGTCGGCAGCCCTCCACCCCAATCCCCTAATTAGGCAATTTTGTAACTATGCCCCCCATAGAGGGGCCTTAGGACCATTTAGATATCCGAGGCACGTTATAACAGACTCTGAAGATGAGATAACCAGCAGGCTCAAAGCTCAAGCGCCTTCCGCGCCCGCGTCCGCGAACACAGATTATACAAATATATACAGAATACGTCGCCGCCGAACATTAGACAGTTTAGTTTTCACACGCACACACACACTCGAGCGCGCGGGTATACTAGATTCACTAATATACCCGGGCGCTTCGACTAGTTAGATTTAAATAATAATAGACGAGGTCTGAAGAGTTTCTTGCCGTTTCTTCTCTTCAGAACGCCTTTGCTTTTTTTCGAAACGGCGGTAAATTTTAGTTAGATACAAATTTTAGTTTCTAAGAGCGGTTGCCGAAGCCGAGGTTCGTGTCTAGGACACCCTTGCGCAAACCGCCCCAACTTTTCGCTGAAGAGTGCAAGCAGCAACGCAGCAAAAGTTAGTCTGCGTGTAGTTGTAAACGCAATAAAAAACAACCATTTGCATATTTTGACACTAGCAAAATAAATCAAAACTAGGATAGAGTTTTGATTTATTTTGCTAGTGTCAAAATATGCAAATGGTTGTTTTTTATTGCGTTGACTTAGAAGGTTGATTTTTTAAAAGCTCCAAGCAACCGTAGTATTTGATATAAATAAAAGTAACCTTTTTTCGATTTCACTCTTATTTCATTAATTGCGTGAGGTATTTATAGGGGGGAGGGGGTCGAGCCTAATCTCCCATAGGGGTGAGGGGGTCTCGGCAAATATTACATACTATTTTTTCTTTAGAAAACAGTGTAATGTTATTACATTCAACGGCACTGCTCGCCATCGTACATGTACCTACATAAGTACATAAACGAAGTTTGCTACAGGAAGTTACATAACATTTGAATGTACGAGAAACTTCTAGAACAAGTGCGGCGAGTGAATGAAACTTACGACGTGTGGACCAATCAAATTCTTCACAAGTGAAATTTTGAAATTCCCAGAAATTTGCAGATTGGTCAACCAAATACGCGTCACATAGCGGAAGTAGTGACTGACACACACATAGAAGCGAGCCCTCCTATAAAAATCATCGCAACCCATTCCGTGGGTTAAAAAGGTCAAATACTTAGGGGTCACTTTAGACTCTCGTCTTAATTTCAGAGCCCACATTAAAAGAGTAAGAGATCGAGCAGCCTTCGTTCTCGGTCGCCTTAAGCCAATGTTAAACAAGAACAGTAAAATGTCTCTTAGAAATAAGGTGACGCTTTACAAAACTTGTATTCGGTCCATACTCACATATGCGAGCGTAGCGTTTGGTCACACCAACACTAATTCCTTGCAAGTCATACAAAATCGCTTTATGCGAGGCGCAGTCGGCGCCCCGTACTATATGCGTAACATCGATCTCCATAGTGATTTAGAGCTTCCGACTATAAAAGCAATCATCAAAGATGCGTCTAAACGCTACTTTGAGTCGGCAGCCCTCCACCCCAATCCCCTAATTAGGCAATTTTGTAACTATGCCCCCAATAGAGGGGCCTTAGGACCATTTAGATATCCGAGGCACGTTATAACAGACTCTGAAGATGAGATAACCAGCAGGCTCAAAGCTCAAGCGCCTTCCGCGCCCGCGTCCGCGAACACAGATTATACAAATATATACAGAATACGTCGCCGCCGAACATTAGACAGTTTAGTTTTCACACGCACACACACACTCGAGCGCGCGGGTATACTAGATTCACTAATATACCCGGGCGCTTCGACTAGTTAGATTTAAATAATAATAGACGAGGTCTGAAGAGTTTCTTGCCGTTTCTTCTCTTCAGAACGCCTTTGCTTTTTTCCGAAACGGCGGTAAATTTTAGTTAGATACAAATTTTAGTTTCTAAGAGCGGTTGCCGAAGCCGAGGTTCGTGTCTAGGACACCCTTGCGCAAACCGCCCCAACTTTTCGCTGAAGAGTGCAAGCAGCACCGCAGCAAAAGTTAGTCTGCGTGTAGTTGTAAAGGCCATCTGCGGCCAACAACAGTAGACAGTAGTTAGAAAAAAAAATAAAACGCTAGCGCAGTATTTTTAAAATCTTCGTCGGAGAATCAAAAATAGAAAAAAGGGGCCGATTCGTCACAACGTGATATCAGTCTATTCTAGGCTGACCTAAATCTCCAATATAAAGTGCATTTAACTATACAGTGCCATTAGGTAGTGAATAGAAAAAAAGGTTATAAACCATTGTAAAGTCTTAAGTTAATCTAGGTCTTATAATAGAATTATAGTTTAGATACATTTGTTATTAGGAAAACATTTAATAAATATTATTGTACCTAAAGAATATTTTATAAAGTGTCTGTTACAAAGTACTAGCAACTTGAATATAGGCGAGAATCGAACCCACTAATATCTCATTCCTATATTCAAATTTGACGGCCAAGGGGTTGGTCATGCTGACTAAGTGATAGCTAGCCGAGGCTTGGGTTCGAATCCCAAACTGAACCGTTACAACAGTGTGAAATTGAGACAAAAATGGGTTACATTAAGTAAAACATGTTTCTTTACTAAAATATGACTAAATCCTACTCATCAATATATTTATCGCATCACAAAAAACAAAGATTAACGTATTTACACTAAAAATACGCATTTTGAAAAATCTTACATAAGATAAGGGGAGAGGGTCTAATAATTGTTGCCCACGTAATTAATAGATGCCCTCTTACTTTTGCTGTTGAGACCTAGCTTCTGGTCAAATTTCATTATTTCAGTTCAGCACCAGCAGCTAGTACAGTGTAGGGTTTGATTCAGTTGCGATGGTCAAAATGATAATACAAATTAACCATTTTTCGTTTTTCTTCTCTACCAGTGCAGTATTACCTTGCTTCTTGCCAAACTTCATGATAGTAGGTCAGCGGAACTACCCAATAAATTTTTAAATGAGTGTGTTTTTCTTAAACAATAACCATGTTTACCAGCAATTTCTTATCACCCTTACAGAAGTTTTCCTAGAAAATTAGTAATGATCGTGCATTGCGCGCGTAGCAGTGATGTGATGACGCAAGCAGAGCGTGCAGCCCGCAGAGCAGTCATCCATCATAAACATAATAAAAATAATAAACACGGCTGGTTTGGTTCGTGCACGAAGCGGCAACATGGCCGCCGCGGAACTTGCACCGAGCGGCAACGCGCGTATCGATCGTTCCCGCGCCGCGGCCCGGCCCCGGACGAACTAACTGTCTGTGCATTTGCCCACCGGACCAGCTGCTTCCATCCACCCGTGCCTTGGTCTGACTGAAGATGTTTCCTATAATATAAAATGTTCATTTTACTAACTGATAATTACTCACTTGCAGCAAAACACTTAAGAAAATGGAAAAGCAACGTATAACTCGACACTTAAGCAAAAGTGCCCGAACTTTTAAAAACTAATACACCTACAAAATTTTATACTGATGCTAAAACACATTTATACCTACTATAGTATATAGGCACTTAGGTACAAGAGAGAGCCAAGTTCAATATTATGATATAAGACTTGGATGTTGACTTCAACGACAAAAGAAGTGAGATCTAAATGGGTGTTAAGTTCAATGGTCAGGGCAGAAATTTATTTATAACAACGTAAAATATCATTTCTTCTTATAACCTAGGATAATATATTGTAGCCTAAGGTCTGACTTGGCTAGTTTCTCACGTCTGACGTCTACTCTGCTAATAAAACTGTCACAGTCTACTGTTAGCAGTGACACCAAAAATATCAACTTTGAAGAAAACAAAAAGTAGTAAAAAGAAATCATTTTGAAAAAATGTACACTTTTTACTGCAAACTAGGTTATGTGTTCTTTAAAATTATTAGTAGTAGCTGATTCAAACACATACGGGGGGAGGGCAGAAGTTTTTTTTTTTTTATTTGGCAAAACTCCATTCTTGTACACAGCCAGAAAATATCTCTAAACTTAAGCTACGCTTTCTGGCAAAGCTCTGTGGTTCAAACATACCAACCAACTAGTGTCAAAGCTATCTTTGTAATTGGCACGGATACCGAGTATTTTGGGAACCAGAAACGAGAGTGCAACATTGACGTATAGTTTTTATGTTGCACACCATATCAACTCGGCACATAAATTCGGGTTCTTTTTTTAATAATTGTTCAACTTAACCCCCTACTATAGTCCCTAGAGAAAACCTAGGAAGGGTTCTCATTCCTCATCACAACGTAAGCATTCGTTGGGGAGGAAGCACTTCTGAAACCGCACTGGGCGCGTAACCATTTATTTCATACTAAATAAATATGTATCATTTAGCTTTTGCCCGCGGTTCCACCCGCCCTAAATTCGGTTATCGGTGTAGGATTTCAACGACAACTTCCCCGAAAAACACTTCGAGTCACACTTGACGTTTTCAAGTAGCCTATACATCCTGCCCCGAAACTCAAACTACCTCCATGGCAAATTGGCCTGCGTTAAGACTATGTCCTTCCCCGGGACTCAAACTATTTGCATGCCAAATTTCAAATTTATCGGTACAGTGATTTAGGCGTGAAAAGGTAACAGACAGACAAACAGAGTAACTTTCGAATTTATAATATTTATATCGATTATCAATAAATAAGTCGCATGCCTACTAATATTATATCTAAATGTAATAACTAGAGTAAAAACTACTTCGACTACGGTTTTCACCTTGATCGATTGTTCTCAATCGTTGAATAAGTAGACAGGCAGACAGTCATGTTTTATGTAGTAATTGATATAACTCTATTATTGGTCGTGCAATGTGTATTACTATAATATAACTACTACTTACATGCATAGTTGTAAGAGTTCGTTACGCGCCGTGATTGGGCCTGATTGACAAGACTAGAGTTGCAATGATTGGCGAACCAAGGCCGCGGGGAAATGGCATTGTACTAAAAATGACTGTGCCGGTTTTGATGCTAATTCGTTCTGCTAGCGGTCAGCTTGGTAAAGGAGCGTTCACACTTACGTTGCGCAAGGAAACTTCGCGCGACTTAAACGTTCATAAAATCCTCATGTTCGTGTAGTTTATCAAAATGACTATTGCAGCGACTTTGCTTCTATAGAGCGTATAACCAATTTATGAATATTAATCCCGCTAAACAAATTAAGAAACGAAGGCAAAATCACTATAGCAAATATTTAATAAGGTTGGGAAACATGATGAAGTTACCTGAATTAATGTAAGGGCTATATTCAATAGAATACCCATAACGCTCGTTTGGTCTCGGTCGGACCTGTGAGTTTGTGCTAGACTAGATTTATCGAGTGCGATTCTTGTCCTTGGCTCTGTTGGCTCAAGTGTGGACCCCGCTTATTGTTGAAAATATTTGGTCACGTACACAGCTTTCAGCTTCTTTGAAGTGAACGGAACGAGTCGGAGATATTTGGTGATTTCCATTTTAGGAAGACAATAACTATGATAATTACTTGTCTAGTCGTTTCTGAAGATTCTTTTTATGTTTTTTTACATATACATTGTGTATGTATATTTTCACGGATTTTATATCTTAAATAGTGATCAGCAGTGTAGTACACACCCTGTTTTAACCAACAACTTTAGTCCTACGCGAAAGGTGGTCAACCCGTTGCTGCAGTACTGGTCCTGATGGTGTGTTGGACTTAGGTGGCTTTATATTGTTCCATACGTCATAGATTACCAGCTTTAATAGTATTCCTTTGTGTATTAAGAGTGGCACGGAAAAAATTTAGAAGTCTAAGGCTTTAGTGACTCGAGTTTGTAATTTACGTACCGCCCGTGTTACACACAATGTTTTTCGTCACAATTGCGAGTAAATAAATAAAAATATAAGGTGAATAAATAAACAAACTCATCAAAACACAATTTTAATGGCAGGAATAGAAGTAGAAGAAAACATATCTAGATAATTTTGCGCGCTTTGCTTTGATAAAAGTAAAATTTACAAAGAAAAAGCCTGTGGGAGTAAAAGTCTTAGCACCCGCTTTGCCTGCACGTAATGACACTGTTTACGAGTAAGTGTGATGAAAAGTAAGAACCGGGAAAATGAAAGACCTGGGACAGAATAATATATAATTATATATAAAAACCTCCGGATATAATATATTTTTTAGTTTCTGACAAACTATGGAAAGTCAGGATTGGGTAGGGGAAGCAAATGTGTAGTTTATGTTGAAGCAGTTTAATAGTTTCTCATTTTAAACCGAAACTTCTTCTGCAATTTGGTTCACAAGCCCATTGAGTTCAGGAATTTGATTCCTTACAATAATAACTTAATTATCATACACTTATCGACCCTACCTATATAGTCTTGCAAATACTTAGTCAAATTGTAGTTTGTGATACTGTCCACAGAATTATTTTCAAAACGATATAGGTTCCTTTTCGTATTCTTCTGGTCTTGGCGATCGCTTGATAGAATAAGTGACTGCTGGCTCTACGAAGATAGGTGAAGGGACCGATCGGGGAGAACTGGAACTGGAGAGGTCCTGATACGAGCTGTCCGACTTGGACATGGCGTCCAGTCGCTCCTGGACCATCACTGACTGTAGCCTCTCCTGGCAAAGTAGCGCCTTCTGTAAAGGCATCTTCTTGAGTTGAACAGCTAGGCTTTTGCAAAAGAGATCAAATTCATTTTCGTCATCATTATCGTCTCTCCATCGTTTTTCTTTTGGTTCTCCTTCAACTTTCACCCGTTTCCGATTGCCTGAAGACGCTGGTTGATAATGGCTACTTCCTTCGAATGATTGTCGGTTGGTAGTTTCATTTTGGAAAGCTTTAGCTTCTTGTTTCTGAAAATTGGTAATAGTTACGATATCAAATTGTGTATTGTGAAAATTGTCATGAGTATATTATATATTATTATATCTTCGATCTGTTTTGTAATTGATTTGTCTAAAAATGTATTCTACTTTAATAGTCCTACGTCCTGCAAAAAAAATAATTTCAAAGCGTCATTACGCTATAAATTACTTTAGAAATTTATAACAAGTACATATATTGGTAGTGTAAATGACGTTATGTCATGATTTTTACTACAGTTACATTTTTTTTATACCACCAAGATGGAAAACAAGCTAACGAGCCGCCCGATGGTAAGCGGTCACCGTTGCCGAACCTTCTAAAAATCTTATAACTTCTTTCTTGAAGAACCCCATACTGTAGTCCTTGGAGAAAACCTTGGCAGGGAGCTCATTCCACAACCCAAGCCACGCGACTATTTCGGTTCTTAAGTGTGATAATGAATTCCCTGCCAATGGCGAACAATTCCTCACATCCCATTGTACAAGCGGTAGAACACACACACACATGAACATTGTTCGTATTACAGAAATTAGCTTTCTGGCCTATATCGCCCCCTTAAACGGAATGAGCTACAGTTTTCTATAGCAAAATTTCTTTGGTATAATCAAAGAGTTGCCGTAAGAATCTAACGCTGAATTTGTAAAATAGTTTGTTTGAAAAATATTTCACTTGTCACAGAATTATGGAGTCGTAGTAAATATTAAGTGTTCATAATATAGATATACGCATATATATACACGTTCATATATACACGCAGTGATCATATTTAGCGGTTTATGTAAGAGTGCAATTCCAGATACAAAATTAATGAATTTGTGATACTTTTTAGAAATTAAATGTCACTTGGCCGTCTTGTGCCCAAGTCACGCATACTGTATGTATTCACTAGCTTATTCCCGCGACTTCGTCTGCGTGGACTTTTGAGTAAAGAAGAAAAGCTCTAGCTCTAAGGGATGATTCGCCGAAAACACCTTAATCTTATTTTCCACCTACATGCCAAATCTTATTTTTTATGCATTTAACTTGAAAAATGAAGATTTCCATTCCATACTAACTTCCATTCGCCATTTAACCCCTTTCCGAATTAATTTTGCAAAATCCTATATTATATATAACAGCAACCTCTGTGCGTCGCTTAACCCATTAGTTTGGGCTGTGCGTTGAGAAATGTTTCTTTCATTTTGTTTTTTTTATATACAGCGGTTGTACGCGACGTATGTGTGCAGGGAAAGTGTTTTGAAACTGCCAAGTGTGGAACTGCTAAGTATGGAAAGAAATGAACTTTCAAATATGTATATATTCTGTGCAAGAGAAATTTTGAGAATTTGCACTGTAATAATTCGGAATTATTTTATTTCTATTAATATCTTGAAAAGTTTAAATTCTGAAACACGACGTATTTCCGTATTTAAAACGTATAAATCCTAAATACCAATTCACTACCAATACCAATATAAATAAAAAGATAACCCGCTTTAAAACTAATCTAAAACATAATTTTTTTTAGTTCATTTTGGATTTGTCAACCGTATATAAGTACTTTAATTATGTGTGTGTATATTTATGTCCGCAACGCTTTTTACAAATAGTTGTGTAAACACGTGTGTTGTTTTTTTTTTCTGCTCTCTTCTAAGGCTCGCACTGCAATCCTCTCTTATGTGTAATAAAACGACTAAACTAACTTTCTTGCATCGATATCATTATATTACCTGTAAGAATCAAATAGGTAAATAAATTAGTTCAGTACTTAAATATTCACATTGAAAACAAATAGTTCGCACTATAGGTTCTTAATGTTAACTTACAATCATGTACTGTAGAGACTTATTTCTCGGCGTGCAAAATGACTTGAGAAACGCATCGGCCTGCGGGAACCAGAACAGTTTAGGTACATACACCTCCCCCGCGCCCCGCTCTTTGGACCGGTTCACCTTCGCCACCTCAGCCGCGTACCTCGTCCGAATAGTTTTCACCTTCAACTTCACATCATCCTCTGTGACGCCTTCCAGACGGAGATCCTCGATCAACAACTGAATCGCGTTTCTCCTTTGATCCCTATCTTTGTAGCTCTCGTGCCTGTGGTTCCACAAACAAGGATATTTTCTGAAATGTTTTAGGAAAAGCGGAGTGTGGTTTTCTTTCCATTTGAACACCATTGCGTAACGTGTTCACGCTAGTCTGTAGCGGGGTACACTGCCGCGCGCGAGTGAACGACAAGTGAAACGATCACTCGTCTCGCTCGGTCGTTCACTTCGTTTGTCTCGTCTCTCGTGTTCGCGATTCGTGGCGCACTACTGCGGCAAATGCGACATCTACTATTCACGGTAAGTTCGAGGTTATCAATGAATTTTATTCTACACTAATATTATGAAGAGGTAAAGTTTGTATGTAGCAGCTAGGAGGTAATTTCCGAAACTACTGATCCAATTTCAAAAATTCTTTGACTACATATTTAGAATGGCTTGTAGGACGTACCTTACTAGGCTATGTTTTGTTTTGAATGACATACGTTTTTAGTTCAAGGTATCCATATTTGGAATCGTCAGGATATGTACGACGTCTGGAACATACATAAAGCCACCTTAGTCCTGACCTGATACACTATTGTCAGAAACAGTGTTGCGGGGATAGGCTCACCCCCTGTCACGTGTCACGCAGGCGACAGGACTAAAGTGGTTGGTAAAAAGGCTTGTCCAACTTAGACTTATTTAGCGGCTATGACATACCCTAGCAAAAGCGTACCGTTTCGACCAGTGTACAAAAACATAATAGATAGAAAGACACACAGTTCCACGTACGTTAGGCGATAGCACGTGACCGCACGTGGAAAATTCCGTTTTTGTCGGTATAAAATTCAAATATTTATTTAGAACCACGAAATTAGCAAATTCACTTGAAATGTATATTTTATGAAATAAGAATCAAGAGAATATCACTCTTAGTTTCCGGACAATTAGAATTAAAGCCCAATAGAGAAATAGAGTCTAGAATTATTATTTTTCTGACTGTAAAATAATAATAGCCAAATTATTATAATATTAGCAAATCCACTTAATGAAGGTTTGAACTATAACATATATTTTTTTCGTCAAAAAGTGTACTCAGGACTGTAAAAAAATGAATTAAATTCTTGCAAACTTAACTCGTCTGGGTATGCCATCATCACCTTACGCTTAAAATGACTTGCCAAACACAGCACCTTATTTTCATGCTCGTATCAATCAATTTTGACTGTTTATGTCTGGGTTGCACCAACTTTGACGTTAACCATTCGTCAAAAAAAACGTTTTAACAAAAAAAAAACCGGCTTCAAAAAGATGCACTAAAAAGGTAATTACATAGTGCCGAAAAACCTGATCTGAATTACCGTTTAAAGTTGGTCCGTGCGAAAGAGAGTCAATTTCCATTCAATTCTTATGTCTTTTATTTTAAATTGTCTTTTTTAAATCATGATTTAAATCGAATTGTTTTGTCTAAATCACTAAACCTAAAATGTCTCTTATTAGGTACAAGTCTTTTTTGGTGATTTTCGTGTTGGAAAAACCATATAATTTGTTTGAATTATGATTAATAAATTATTATTTAACGTTTTGGGGTGTACCCAAAATAATTAGATAAGATACGTTCAATGTAAGACACCGCCTTGCCTGTTTAAGATAGAGAAGTGTACCGATATAACTAAAGGCACTGTTGTGTTCTATTTACGAACCTGGACGGTGAAGGTGACAGGTCTAATCCGGTACAGTTTGCACTTAACGATGCTGTGGTAGACAGCTTCTCTGCGGGTGGTTACTGTCACGTATCGAACTTATATAAAAAACTGACCCAGCGAAGTGTGGTCTTAGTGGTAAAATGCTGAATAGTTTGTAACTTTGTATGTTTGTTTGACGATAACTTGAGTACCGTCGTCGCTCCGATCTTATTTATTTTTGGTATAAAGAGTAGTGAACAGGATCGGTCGAAGTGTTACGGGAGATATGGGGATGCAAGAGGGATGAAGCTATAAGTTAAACAAATGTAAGGTATCAAAAATTGCGAGATCTCAGTAGATATAGGAAGAGTACACTTAAAAGTAGCAAACTTTTTCATATTATAAACTCTTATTATATCCTATCACAATCTAGAGGTCATAATATTCTGGATCAAAAGAAAGTAGACTTTTTATTTACACACATCGACCAAAGTTGATCAAAATCTACACGTCCTTCCTTATCAGCCTCTATTATATCCTCAGTTGGGACTCGGCCTTGTTTGCGAGAGGGTGAGAGCGTTTTGGGTCATAGTCCTTCAAGAAAAATAATCACAGGGCTCGAACCTCCACCCCTGAGAACGTAAGACAGACACCGAAACCATAACGACAACACACATTAATTTATCAGTCTAGTCAATACCCTAGTAATGAGCAGTAACGTAGAAGCAGGTAATACGTTACGAGAGCAGGTTGGCGTGAAATGCCAGAAAACTGACAGTTTCTTTGATGACATATCTACGACACTTGGACACGCGTCTGTCAGTCGGACACAGACAGAGATCGATGCTGATATGTTTTTGTAGTAAATTTTCCACATCCAATCTACTTTAACAAATTCAAACCGACTTTGGTGTGATTCTTTGCTACGTTACTCTGAAATGTAGGATCAAAGAAATACATTTTCAGTTACAAAATACTACATCCATCTTGAATTATGTTACTCGGAACTTATATTAACAATCTATATTAATAAAAAGGATACAACACACAGCACTTACCTATACAACCTGCTCGAGACAATAAATTATATCATTCATTGAGCTATGTCCTCATAGGTACTAGAGGAGTCATCGTACTTGGTCTCGCTGTTTCAAAAATTGCAGTGAATAGGCTTCAATTCACTTGGTGACTGTCTGAAACAGGCCACTGTCTGGAGGAAGTTTCTCTGATACCGCACTGTACGCTACCATTTTAGTTTTAAAGTGTGACAATGAATTCCCTGCCGATAGCGAGCGGTGCGATGATAAAACGAAGCCGTAGACCTCATTTCGAACAATTCCTCAAAACACATCCCATTGTAACAAGCGGTAAAGCACACACAGGGAGGCAAAGTATCTCCTCAGACTTAAGGGCTCGAAGTGGCAAGTGAGTTTGGGATCATCGACAATTCTCACAGCCCGTCGTTGAACCGAGTCAAAAGGGCCAAGCTTATCCGGGTGCCCAGAAATGGCAGCAGTACTCCATAGGGGGCCGAGCTTGCGACTTGTAAAGTAGCAACCTTTGCCCCGACGTGAAGTACTGCTTTGTCTTGCAAATGATCTCATGAACTGATCATCGCTGGAGATGTCAACACCAAGGTTCCCAATGCTCTTGGAGATGGTGAGGGGAGTGTTCTGGAATTGTGGGACCACAGTAAATAGGGTTTTCTTAGCGGTGAACGTGCAGACTTGTACTTTGTAGGGTTGAATCGGACCAAGTTTTCCCGTCCCCAGTCAGACGAGATCTTGGACAAAGTGGTCTCGATTTGAGATACAAGTTCTCCGCGGTTTTCCTCCACAACGGAACGAGGGATGTTTGCACAACCCGTGTAAAAAGCGTCTCCAGTACTGTCATCTGCATAGCAAAGTATGTTGTTGATGTCTGACATGTCAATAATATGCAGTAGAAACAGCGTAGGAAACAGCACTAATGTCCATGCTACCAGAGCAACTATCGTCAACTACGGCTCGTATGCGTCTGCCGAAAAAAGCTAGCCACCCATTTGCACAAATCTTCTGGCACTCCGTAATATGGCAATTTCGATAGAAGACCCCGGTTCCAGACCCTATTGAACGCCTTCGCTATGTCCAGGCCACATGCCAATGCCTCCCCCTGACCCTTAATGGCTAGTGACCATCGGTGTGTGTGATACACTAGAAGGCCACCAGTTAAGCGACCGTGCAGGTCGTGTCTCCTAGGTAAAGCGATAGGCCTATAATTCGATGGATCAGATCTACCGCCCTTTTTGGGCACCGGGTACACATTTGCAGTTTTCCATGAAGACGGAAATTGCTTAGTGTGGTAGGTAGGTAGGTAAAGCGCGTGAGTACAGGACATAAATCAGAAGCATACTGTTTAAGGACCACTGCTGGAATACCGTCTGGCCCACTCGACTTATGATCGCCTAGAGAAAGCAACGCCCACCGGACCTCCCGCTGTGTTATGGAGGTTTTGGCATTGTCTTACCGCAGCACAGTATAGTAAGTGGTATAACGCCTTCGTCGTTCATATTCGAGTTATAGGCAAAGAGACTGCCCAGTAGATCGGCTTTCTCTTTTGCATTATGGGCCAAGTCACCATCGGTCTTTTGCAATGCTTTTGAATTTAGCTCTGGCAGTTGCTTTCTTACTGAACCTCGAAGCAGCATTTAATTTGCGTTTTAACTCAGAAATTTTCGGATCCTTATTATTACGAGCCGTGGTCCAAGCCTCATACGCAGTTTGCTTCTGCAAGACCTATTAAACCACGTTCGTTTTTTTCTTTGTACTTATCTACATGACATTTTGAGTGCGCCAATCTGACAATGCAAGCAAACAAATGTGCATGCACTTTTTAGGTTTTAATACATAATAGTAAATAATAGTAGGTAGGTAGCTTAATTTAAAGAAAGTTAGGGGGCGTCCATAAATTACTTGAGGAGTTTGAGGTTGGAGTCGAGCAGAATCTTACCCAATTTCACGTGGGGGAGAGGAGGGGTTTTAGTTTTCACAATATCAGTGTAGAATTGTGAGAAAAACCTACTCAATAACAATTATCTCAGAAATGCTAACGCCACAAAGTAGCAACTTATGTTTTTTTTAATAAAACATGATCAACGTATTTACTAACGATACGCATTTTAAAAATCTCACGTGAGATAAGGGTAGTGGGGAGGGGCCAAATCCCACAACATCTCACCAAAGGGGGAGGGGGCGTCAAAAAATCGCCAAAATCACCTCACGTGATTTATGGACGCCCCCTTACTGAGATTAAGCAATATTATTAACGTATTATGGCCCGGAAAGTAATGAGTTGATGAAGAACGGACGCAAGAGAAGCGAACTGCCAAATGGGTGTAAGTCCGCCGCTGGCACCGACCCAGCGAGCTTTACATAAGCTTTTAGCTGATTACATAACTGTGGCCGGGCGCCGGGCACGCAAGTTTGTGTAAATGTTTCGTTCCTGTACTGGCTTCTGCTCGTGAATTTGTTCTGATCAGAGCTGATATGTAGTGTACGATGCAGTTTCTTAAATTCCAATTGGTGCTAGCAGTATTTCCGTGATCCACTAACTCACAGATTTGCTAATGTAAATCCAACGTAAGTACTTAAGATGCTAATTATAGCCTAAATTACAATATTTTTGGCAAGAATTTCTTAGCATCCGCTAAGTAGGTCTGATTGAAACTTGCTTCCTGTATCCTTCGGGACATGGTTCAAACCACGACAGACGTAAAAAAACGATGAATTAACTTCCTAATCCCCTTTTCACATTTTTTTTTAATGTTTCGGCAAAGAAATCTGAAAAGTTGTCAGTGCTATTCGTTTGCAACTTTGCTAAAGCATAGTTGTCATGCCTTAAAATCTAACAAAAAGCATTTTTTGATATTACTGACGTATCATAAAACCTACAAGTTTAATCTTGCAGTTTTACTTAGTATTTTTCTCACTCGATACGCAGCTTCTGAACACGCCTTGCATGCTATGGTGTAACTACCCTTACTCTGGACAGATACATCTTTGCTGTACCTGTACTACAAACCAATTCGCTATCGGTTTGTATTAGGTCTGTTTGTGAATGTACATACGTGTCCATGTTATCATCAGTCATTATCATCGATCGTCATACATAATACCATGGCAATAGCGTGATGCCATAACCAGTTTCTTATCATTCAGATAACATAAAAAATATGTTTTAACTCACACAAGCTAGGTACAACAATACAACCAATCCAATCTTCACTATCAATATCATCACTACGTCATGCCCAGCTTGTTAAAGCTAAAGTGGATGGCCCATTTCGAGATGCACTTAAGGACTTTATACACTAGCAACCAATATAAACAAAATCTCACTGTCCATGGTTCAGTCTACTCGGTTAATTTTGAGTTCCTAAGTTGTAGTTATAAGATATTTTTCGGAGCTCTAAATCTTTGTGATTCAAATCAAGAAATACCTAAGTCCCATGTTCTTTGCCTAAGTTCAAAATAGGACTAAGGGTCGGCTCATACCGAGACACGATGAGACGTGAAGCGGATTGAAGATGCAACAAGCGAGTGACGATACTTCGAGTCGAGCTGCGCGCCGCGCGGCGCATCCCAAGGCCGCTTCACGTCGCGTCGCGTCGCCCCTTGTTGCTCGTAGTGACACGAGACGCCGCGTGACGCAACCCAACGTCGCGCGGCGCATCTTCACGTCGCTTGCTGACTTTGTCGTTTGCCACGGTTTCCTCGCTTGCCAGGGTTAAATTTCGTTGTATATATATTTTTTTTATTACCTATATTATTTGTATTGGGGTGTACAAAAAGGGCCGTTGAGGAAAAAAAATGGTTCATACAAAAGTTGCTCATGGCAATGAGTTCTATCGATACCCGTATAAAAAAAATGTCTGTAATGAAGACACACCTTTTAAAAAAATATTTTTTTTGGGATTAAATATATTGACCAACAAAGAATACTTCGTCACCCTAAGCTCTCTTACCAAAAAACTATACTAAACACCAAAAAACGAAACATGTACCAAAAAAAGAAAGTCTAAAATTATAATGGTTCTAGCTGTTTTAGTCATGATTGCACTTTAAATTGTATTCAAAGACCAAATATGGTAAATGATCACCAAATTTTAGGGAGCAAATTAATGCGCTATTATTACCTAAATAAACCACTATCATTGCCATAAAATGTAGACATGTCGCGTCTTAGAAGCCCTTGTCACTTGACGCCCGGACACCTCAGCCGCCCGAACAGGGGCCTTATCGGGAACAATCTCGAGCTATCCGAACTCTGAAATTCGATACAAAAATGAATACAAGTCTGATTTACCTCTCGAAACTCGTGAATATACTGGCATACATTTTTATCTAATTCTAAAGTCTGAATAGTTCTAGGCTGTTCTTAATAAGTTCCCAGATCTTCTAAAGTTTATTTATCTTGCTCGTTGGTATCTTTTTTACTATGGCGAACGAAAACTTAGCGGGACCGATTTCATATGTTCCAGTGTTGAGTGCTTTGTCGGAAGCGCAGGCAGACGGAGATAAAATTCCAGAGCATACGGAAAAGCGTCGAAGAGAATATGAAAATTGGGTTTCGCGTCTATATCGCTCTCTTTAGGGAACGGTAGATGCCAGTTGAGCAAGTCTAGTATAGAAAAAGCTAAAAGCATCTTTAACCTGCTCGTATGAGGTTGAACTTCGCTCGTCGAGTTTTATGTCGCCTATACGCAGAGCGCTTACGTTTTTGGCTAGTTTATCAAGTTTTTAATTTATTAAAAAAAAAACTAGCCTTTTTAAAGAAATTCTATCCAATTTTTCATAGAATATTAAAAAAAAAATCTCTTCTTCTGTTTTCTATATTTATTAATTCCATCTCTTATGTTATTTCTTCACTCTACCATCTGAATGCTGATGATTTGCAGCTATACCGACAATGTCATATCTCTAATGCTGTAAATTATAAATCTAATAATATCCCCAATACTTGGACGCCAATGAGGAGCTATCAAACAAACTTGAGCGTCTTCAAAACCTATGCATTCGCTATATATATACGCTTTACGTAAATAAATCTCCAATTTCAGAACTGAACTCTTGTGGCTCCCAATCCGTTTCCATCGAAATACTCATACTTTATCCCTTCTTTATAACATTCTCTATAAGCCTGATAGTCCTTTATATTTACGTGAAAATTTTAATTTCATGACTTTATTAAATCAATCTGTGAGACCAGTTACTTCACAATTATTGAAAATACCACGCAACGTTACTGACTTTTTTAATATTATTTAAGAATTATTTTCTTAACCTCTGTATTTTTCTGTGGTTTGAAGTATAACTACTTCTTCAATCTTAAACAAGTAAGATAAACTGTTTTGGGATATTAGGGGATATCGTCGTCTTAAAATGAAAAGCGCAAAATTGCTGCAAATAAGCTTATGGAATTTATTATATACTAGACTATGCCAGCGGCTCCGCCCGCCCTAAAATTGGTTATCGGCGTGGAACTCTTTAATTAACTCCAATTAATTAATTAATTAATTAGTTATACTAATGAATTGCTATAGCCTGCTATAGGTGCACCAATAGTTCGTTTTACTCTGTTATACTTAGAACCTAAATGGTCGCGTACAGTGTGGTTTCAGAGAAACTTCCTCCCGCGAACGCTTAAGTTGTGGAATGAGCTCCCTGCCAAGGTTTTCTGCAAGGACTACAGTATGGAGTTCTTCAAGAAAGAAGTTATTAGATTTCTGAAGGGTCGGCTACGCGCAAGTGATACCCCTGGGGTTGCAAGCGTCCATAGGCTACGGTGACCGTTTACCATGAGGCGGGCCGTAAGCTTGTTTGCCACATTAGTGGTATAAAAAAAAAAAAAAAAAAAAACTTATTCCCGCAGGCACTTTTGATTTTTTAAGGATAAAAAGTAGCCTATATTCTATTCCAGGACCTAACTTATATGTATGTCAAGTTTTATCCCGATCCGTCCAGTGGGTGAAGCGTGATTGAGTAAAAAACATCCATACAGAGACACAAACTTTCAAATTTATAATATCAGTAGGATCAAGATTGTACTTGGTTACAAAGTTTCAAGATGAGTTGATCCGAGTTAGTTTTTCGCAAAACACCTAAGTCCAACTCCCATTTTATGAAAATCACTAAGTCCAACAAAGTCCCTAAGTCCAGTGTAAAAGTATCCAAGTCCAAGATTTTTTTGAACCAAGTCCAAACATTGTTTTTCCTATTTTCTTCCACAGAGTTAAAAAAATCATATCGTAATTTTTTTTTTTTAGCTTTTTTTTTTTATTTAAAAGCAAAAACAACAATGGCTTCTTGAAATGGGCCATCCAAGTGACAATACCAACTGATGAATTTTTATCACGAAGTGCTCATTTGGTCTGACCATGAAGCATCAAGAAATCTAAACAAGTAACTTGATGGGTCGTTATTTAACATTTACCGGTGTTGCCGTGACACCGGAGAACGACAGTGTTGTGTTTTGCTGGTTGACGATGTTGGTGTTGTCAGTCACGCGATGCGGTCATCGTCGGTGTGTGGCGCAACCCTGCACAAACAAACAATGACCAATGAACAAACATTATATTCTGCACACATACCCACACTGTTACACTTTCGCGCTTATGTTAATACATGTTCTTTGTATGTGTACACTTGAGATATTTGTGCGTGTCCGTAATGGCGGCGGTGTAATTGGGAAAAACTGGAATTATGAATACAAAGTTGCCTACTGTTTTAACTCTCTTTTGCGAACGCTGGGATTGCGAAATGAGGTCTAGGTTTTCTCTAAGGACTACAGTATGTGGTTCTTCAAGAAAGAAGTTATTAAATTTTTGAAGAGTCGGCAACGCGCGAGTAATACTCGTGCCCCTGGTGTTGCAAGCGTCTATAGGCTACGGTGACCGCTTACCATCAGGTGGACTGTTGGCTTGTTTGCCACCTTAGTGGTATAAAAAAAAACCTTAACTGGTTAACATGTTTTCAGAAGAAGTACGCAAGCAGTAGTTTGTTTTTTATTTATATTCCACTGACAAATAAAATGGAGCGTGTATCGCAAACGATATGCGAAGTAAGCAACGTTGGGCGTAGTCAGTTATCGGATGGTGACTTCTTGGTGGCACAGTTTTTTCAGCCTCGTGCTTCGGAGGGCACGTCCTGGCTGTTGCTATTCAAGAGTAGTCGTTAAGTCAAGGCAAAGGGGACGACTTGGAAATTGAAATTCAAACGGTTGCGGTGGAGTTACCACGTAGCCCGACAACGTCTGCACTTTCGCACAGGGCTAGCGTAGTGAGTTATGGCCTAAGCGTCCTGTCTCTAAGGAGAGGCCTACGCCCCTGTAGTAATGAAAAACCTGGCGCAAGTTGTACACGCATTAAGTTAACATTCCGTAGAATGAGAATTATTGCAAATAATAGGTAATACTACTTTTGAAACAATATTATTCAAAAGCATTTTGTATTTCGTTGGAAGTGTATATAAAGCTCTTCTATTGTGGTTTTTGCAAATTTAAAACTCCGTTTGAAAAGTTAAGAGTTAGACAACGAATCCTTACTGCAGGGTCCGCGTAGAAAATGTTTAATTTCCCAATAAGGCTAAGTACTAAAACATATTCAAACAGTCAAAAAAAAACTATAACGGTTTCGTTTTTGCTATTGCACTACGGACGGAATCAAGACCAAAAAAAAACAAAAGACCACGCATGCGCTTTGGCTAAAAATAAAAGTAATACTGTGTGTGCCTCAAAACCTTAATTTATAGATCGAGAGTTGAACTACAAAAACACAGTCAAATCTTAATTGAAATAATTCATTGAAAATAAAAAGTAAGTTTTAGGTACGTTGATTTTTAACCGACTTAAAAAAAGGAGGTTTTCAGTTTGACCCGTATGTTTGTCGCGATTATCTTAGGTTTGCCGTAACCGATTTTGATGCGGTTTTCGGAAAAGTATTTGTTCTGGATTCTGGAGAAGATTTTCGTATGCAACAAATGTTTACCCCGTGACGTCATCATCATGTTCCTTTGGAAAAGTTATTCAGTATAAGGAGCAGAATTATCCCCTGCATTATTTTTTTACTCTTAAGTTACACGTAGCATATGTTTATACATAAATATATATGTATATGTATACTAATACTTAAAAGTAAAAAATAAAAACATTTTAAACAGAAAACAACAATTGACTTCAAAATGAAACACTAAAAATCTAAAAATAATTTTTAAAGTTAAAGTTGGGTTAAAAATTAAAGTTGGTGTCTATATCTCTAACAGTTTATAACACACTTCACTTCACTTGCACGACACCAACTTTAAACTGTAATTTAGATCAGATTTCTTAAAATAATTATTTTTACTTCTTTAGTAATTTTGGTGCATCTTTTTAAAGTAGGTTGTTTGTTAAACAGTTTTTTTATTACCTATATATTATTTTTATACTTTTACTTCAATATATTGTGATATACACACCTTCTACCTACCTACATCCACCTTTAGTTGTCTGTAGATGTAGCTGGTCCGAAACAGGCTAGGGCTGGACAAAATGTCGGCGCAGTTCTGTGTGTTATGAAAGAAAATACATACTGCTGCTAAATAAGCCGTGCGTGATTTATCCGCTACAGATTCCGTAAATTAATTTACTTTCTGCTAAGATATATATAATATACAAACCTACACAGCGTTCGATAGGTATGTAGAGAAAGAACTATTTAAGAGAGTGTCGGCGCACATTTAAAATTCAGTGCTATGTGCTATGTATAAATAGAGCTATTAATTTTAGTAGAACCACGTACACTTACCTACTTCTGCTCATGCCCTTCTGATAACCTCCTCCTCGGGCGACAAAACAACTCGCGTCTTTTGAATGCCTCATCAACTATAAGTAAGTACACATGCAATATGCATGTTGATTTATTTATAAAGCTTGCAACCTACCTACCTAGTTATGTTTGTATGTAGTAATCGGAAGGGTCACGCTCGCGTCCCTGCCCGCTCCCCGCCGCCCTCGCCCCCCGTAGTATCGACCGGGCGCGCGACGTTGCCGCTCCGGCACTTTCCCGCGCGTTGCCAGCTCGCCGTATATTGTTACTAAAGTGACTGTACACTTTATTATGTCGATGTCGACCATTTATCATTCGCCGCGTTTATCAGTGATTATTACATGTTGTCGATTGCAAGTGCAACGCACGTAACCTTTACGAGGATGTCTGGCTTTACATGGAAACTGTTTAGGCAAGTATAGACATTTGACTTTAACGAATAGGCATTTTTGTATAAGATTGTGTTTATTTTGTTTACCATTCGCCATTGTGTTCGTTTGCAAGATTATAATCAATTCACACCTACATAAGAGTACATATTTGTCCGTCTGTATGTGCACGGAGTTTTACGGTAACTTGATTATGCTAGAGAAGCTGATTATACTAAAGAAGTTTGTTATAGCTGTAGGTAGCTATAATTCGTTCAAGTGAAATTCTGTTATAGTTTCTCCCGCGGTAACTTTTAAATTTTAATAAAAATATATAGCATATGTGCTGTTCCAGACTATAATCTATCTCTGTGCCAAATTTTATTCAGATCCATTCAGCCGTTGTGGTGTGATCAAGACAAATATTCATCCAAACTTTCGGATTTATTTATATATAGGTAGTGTACATAGATTCTGTTTATATACATGTTTCTATGGTTCACAAAGAAAAAATAAATAACCAGTATCTTTATATAGTAGTATATAGTAAAATATTTTCATGAAGAAAATAAAGTTCTTACCAAATACACTTTCTTTTTATCAAGGCACTGCTTCGTGACACTACCAGTTTAGGTTAAGAAATTAACGTCTTGTATCTTTTAAAAACAATTTTAATTCTCTTAGCATATCTTAACAAATTAAAAAAAACTGCAGATATCTTAACATATTGTCATCATATCACCGCCCAGGCATAGGCTAAATTAATAAACGACACGTTTAAAACACGCAACAATGTACTGTTACGTTATAAAGAGATAGTCTTTGAGTCCCTCGGTGTACCCATGCATGCAGCAGACAGTTGTGCGTGTAGGAAATGTCTTTGGGTATCGCTTTGAGCGCTCTCATACACAAATTATAAAATCATCTTCTATACACATGCATAACCTTACGCTCCTAGGATTATTCTATTTAATTACTTATTACTAAAATTATTAATTATCACTTAAACTTGGAACGTACAATTTTGTTGCCTTATTATTTCTAAGTATTTCACTTTTTATATTAAAGTGGAAAATAGTCAACTATTGTCAGTCAGCTCCTAGACTATTATGTAACCTGCAAATTCTTTATGCATGACTATTTCATCATATTATCAATCTTTTTAGCGGACCTGATATTTTTTATAACAGAAATTATTTGACTACGTAATTCCAACTTCTGATCCATGTCAAACTCCCTGACGGCCGGTAATAAGGAATCGAAAAAAGATTTGTCATCGTCCTCAGCCGCATAGCTGCAGGACGGTTCCGGGAAACGGGTATCGACGTATTCGATAGAATCGTTAGGTTTCATAATACCGGCTCCGTTTCTCGTCAAACTTTCTATGATCGTAGGTACGTCCTCTAAAGGCCATGTCGCGACGTCTTTTTTGGATTTAGTTCTTCTTCTTTTCGGTTTCAAAGGTTTTTCGTCCTCGGCGTCGCTGTCGTCTGCGTCGGGCTGCGTCGTCGGCTCCGCTTCGGCACAGGCATCGCCGTCGTCGCTGCCGTTTGCGTTCGCCGCGTGGCTCGGCTTGTAGACAATGTCCAAAAACGTCAGGTATTTGCCATACGTGTAGCTGCGCCCGGTGTTACCTTTCCTCATCTGTCTCACGTACGAATCGCGCAAGTTCCGCCATTTGCCGTGCAGTTTCTTATCTAAAATAATAGTAAATACACAGTAAAAATAGCTACTAAGGTAAACGAATATAACATTAGTAGTCGCGTCACTATTCTAAGAAAAGCTGCGTTTTGTTGGCGGTATTGAAATCGTTCTGATAACCAAATGTAAAAAACAAAATGGCTGTTCACTATTTTGTCAGCGCATCTACTACTCAGCCTCCCAAGCATTTGCAGCGCCAATGCGATGAATGCATTCCGGAAATGATGTTATATTGCATTCATTTTTTGTCAACAGAAGTAACGTATGTGCGCATAGAGAGCATTGAGCGCATTCAATGCGTGTAATGCTTGTCAACAAAAAGGCCCTAAAAAATAAAAGAATGTTGGTTGTACTCACAAACCTCCTCCTTCTCAAATTCCCGCATCTCGTCGAAGTCGCTTATGAAAAGTGCTGCGATCTTCTCCCAGGCCTGCTGCCGCCGGTGCCGGTACTTGTAGTCCTCGCAGTTGACGTCCCACAGCTCGGGGAACCGCCGGATCTCCGCCAGGAAACTTTCCACGTCCAGGTTGTACGACGACATGGCGGCGGCGCGGGCGGTCGAGCGACACGCTGCGACACTACACACGCCCGCAACGACGATCAACAAGCGACACACTGCGACACGGTGCGGAACGCTGCGGTCTGCCGCCGGCGAAGCACAATGTGGCAACGTCGCGTACTGTCGCTCCGTTTGTCTTTTGTTTTGTTTGTGTACACAGATAATGTAGAAAAAATAAATATATATATCTATGAATATCTGCGAAGAATGAATATTTTTCTATAACATGTGTCTAAATATATGTGTATGGATGTAAATTGTTACAAAATAAAATATTTCGCTATTTGAAAACCTTAACAACCTACTTTTAGCCACTTTTTTTCATATCGATGGCTGGAGTAGATATAATGTGAAATTGTGTACTCTGTAAGTCAAAGTCAAAGTCAAAGTCAAAATGGTTTATTCAAATAAGGATTTTACAATCACTTTTGAATCGTCAAAGTTATAAAATATTATTTTTTGAACCCTCCCACCTTCCCGCCGGTTCACAATGTTGTTGATGTCTACCGAGAAGAATCCGGCAAGAAACTCGATAGTTACTCTTTTAAAAACACAATCAATAATACAAATAAACTAAAATACAATTAATATTTTAAATAAAAATTTAGTCGTACAATTTTATGTTATTTCCATTTTAATTTGGTTTACCTATGCATCCTGTAATTGAGCATCATCAGTCCCAAGGATTTTTATCATTTACATAGTCTGAAATATTATAGTATGCCTTTTTACAAAGTACCTGCTTGATAAAATATTTAAATTTACTTATTGATAGATTTTGAATTTTATTGGGAACTTTGTTGTAAAAGTGTATACATTGCCCCATAAAAGAGTTACTTATTTTGTGTAGACGTGTATCATGCACCAATAGCTTATTTTTACTTCTAGTATTTACTTTGTGAACGTCACTTTTCTTGCTGAAACTATTGATATTTTTATGTACATATAAAAGATTTTCATATATGTACTGCGACACTAAAGTTAAAATATTTACTTCCCTAAACCTATCCCTCAGAGATATCCTAGATCCTAATTTATAAATAGCACGAATTGCCCTTTTTTGTAACAAAAATATTGTATTTACATCAGCAGCGCTACCCCACAATAGGATACCATATGTCATTAAACTATGGAAATAGCTAAAATATACTATTTTTGCAGTGTCGACATCGGTCAATTGTCTTATTTTCTTGATCGCATACACAGCAGAGCTAAGTTTTTTGGCTAGGTTATGAATATGAGGACCCCATTGAAGTTTGGAGTCCAGCGTTATGCCAAGAAAGACTGTTGAATTAACAAGTTCTAATTGCTCGTCATTAATATTAATACATGTCTGTCTCTGACTAACATTTGGTAATGTTAATTTTACACATTTGGTTTTTTTTTCATTAAGTGACAAATTATTAGCGTTAAACCAATTTACAATTTTAGAAAGGGCATTATTTAATTCATTATAACATGTCTGTCGTCTCTTAACTTTAAAAAGCAAAGAGGTGTCATCAGCAAATAAGACAATGTCATGGTTTTTTACATTATATGGGAGATCATTAATGTAAATAAGAAATAGAAAAGGACCTAAAATTGAGCCCTGAGGGACTCCTATAGTGACTGCTGATCCCGGAGATCTTTCACCGTTGACATCTATTTTCTGTACTCTCCTACTCATATAGGATGTCAAGAGGTCGAGAGCTTTGCCTCTAATACCATAGTGATGTAGCTTCCTGATGAGATTTTCATGTTGAACACAGTCAAATGCCTTAGATAAATCACAAAACACTCCAAGGGCGTCATGCGAATCCTCCCAGGCGTTATATATATTTTTTAATAGTGCCACTCCTGCATCGGTTTCCTGTAGGTTGTGGTTCTCCAACATTTAATGTAGAAAGAAAGACCTATCTACAGTGACTAGATTGATAGTAGCGTTTAATCACATACTTATGGGTTCATGTATCTCGCAAGAAAAACGGAACTATTGTAGCATCACTTCGTTGTTCGTCTGTCTTGTCTGTCAGTCTGTCAAGACCCTTTCTCTCCGGGAACTCTGTCGAATACATTTTTGAGAAATTCGTTTGTTTCATACAATACGCTGCAAGGCGAATTATATATTTTCACCATGTTTGAAACGCCTTCGGAGCCATAAACTATAAGGCGTGGTCGACACGCACTTCGAAAATAAATAAATTAACTAAATGCCTTTCATTCTGAACAATATCGTAGTCGTATCTCATATATGAATTGAAAAGTTTATTCGTTTGTTTGAACATAACTTCGAAACGTTCTAAAATTTCCAACGGATACTGCGGGGAACGTCGCCCCAGGGCCACCGTTTGATTGCTATTGCTAGAGGCTTTTGGTACAGGGATAGCTGGATATAACATAAAATTCTTTTTATAATAAGAATCTCGCGGCCGCGCCGATGGCCGCATTCGGGACGTCTTCGGACAAACGCTAATTCCACAAAAATGAAATTTCTTTTATTATTGTTATTTTTTTTTGTTACAGGTAATATATCTTTTGATTCCTGACTCAAAAACATCGCTGGTAAGGATATAAAAAAAAAGTATAAAACATGAAAGCAAATCGCTTAAAGCCTGCCCCGCTACACATGCAGCTATAATAAATGCTAGCAATACATATTAAGATTTCTTGAAAAACTTTAATTGACTTCACTAGTAGCTATAATACACTTATATTTCGGTTTTATATGTATGAATATATTGGAGCATATTAAATATTTTTAGCTATGTCTATAACGGGCTTTAATGTAATGTAATAAAATCTTTATTGCACATAGAAATTAAAAGTAGTATAGTAGTATACAGATGATTGGTGCAATATTTTTTAATGGCTAGGCTATTTAGTGATTTCTTCCAGACAACCTTTGGGTAGAGGAAATCTAGTAGAATAAGATTTTAACTTTAAGCTTTAATATATTTTGTCGATCGATTCATGGATTTATATTGTACATAGATATTGTTGAATAACATGAAATAAAACCATGATTTATTATACTCAGGTCAGATTGTAAGTAAAAAAAAATTAAATGAACTCAGTTTGTATGGAACATTGATTATTTGAGTACATTCCTAATATATGTAACATGAAAATAAAATACAGCTACATGAAATAGAGTTAATATAGAATTCGTTAAAATACTCTACGAGTATGTAAACTATGTCTTTAATATTGACTATAAAGGTTGTGAGTTTGGCTTGGTTGGTACATCCACAGACCTAGGATTTTTACGCTAGGTACATCATACCTTAGCTTTTCAAGATCGGGAGAACTAAAAAAACATCATAATAAACTGTCATATTTGACGTGACAGAGGACAGAATTGATGTGGTGCAAAAGTGCAAAAAAAAACTATTTCAAAAATTGAAATAAATAAATACTCTTCTGCATCTATACTTTTTATTTCCCTCTGTACCAGACCATACTCTATTTCATTTAAAAAAGATGGCAACTCGTAACTGGGTATTCGAGCAAAACTTATTGCTTGTTTTTGTTACAACTTGTGAGTTTGCAACGACACAATATAATAGTATCACTAAACATTTATTTATACATATTTATCGTAATAGAATGTAATTATAAAAAAATTTATGAACCCAGTTTCTATAGATAACAGAGTGTTGGAGTACATTCTCGAAATAATAATTCTTTACTGTGGAACTGTGGGTGCCGCAGGAGATAATTAGGTAAGGTAAGAATAATTGGAAGAAACGTTCCACACTCCAAATACGCGAGATATGTACGTTCGTCTGTGACCGATATACAACACTCTATTTCACGCTCGTCAGTCTTACATAGTATTATATTCTCTTTGGTTAGTAGTACACCGTCGTCGGAGTAAGTCAATTGATGTACCGTTTATGACGTCTGTTAAGAGATTTATATTGGATAGTTCTAGAGAAATATAAGGAATGTGCCTGTTTGTGGCAGGAATCATTGCTCTCAAACTATGCGGTGATATTTATCTTCGGAAATTTCAGTTTTTCCTTATTGATTCTTGAAGCTCGCTACTTACAAAGCGTTGCGCACAGAATCTTATAAGGAGTTATGGCTTGCCTGATTTTGTTTGAAGAACTTAAGAATCGAGGGAAAGTTCATGCAATACATTTGTATGTCCTACTTGCCTAGTTCCTCTCTATTCTGGAGCCAGAGTTTGACCCATTAGAGTTTCCACCGCTTCTTTTTCTTACGATAACACATACCGCAGGTTCCGCAAGTAAATATTCTTGGACTTGAGTGTCTACACGAGTGACAGGATAGAATTTAAAACGCAGAATGACCGAGAAATGGAGTGGAGTGACGTTCTAATTTGCAATGGAGTGTTCGTGTCGGTGATCGATTAATCGGCCGCAATCCACGACGCGTGCTGTGACGGAAATGGAGTGCTCGTATATGATGGGCTTTACTTGTGAGTTTGTATCGATACGCATCGATATCGCGATTAGTTCTTTTCTCTTGAAGGTGTAAAGAAAATCACAACAATAACAATAGTTTTTTTTTAAAAAAACTAACGTAACTTTTAACGAAAACATGACAAACTTATAATTAAACGTTACATATACGTAAATTAACAATTAAGGGGCTCTTCGTCGTCTAGCATATTTGGCCTTCTGATGCAGTTCTTGTTGGTACTCTCGGGCAGGCTGTTGGAGTAGTGGTAGTCTACAGCGTCCTGCATTACTTTGGCTATCTGAGCCCTCGCCCACATCTTGATATTCACAGGAAGTTGCCTCATCTCTGGGAGGAATGAAAGGAGAAAGAGTCTGTCACTGTCGGATTCTTCTTCTCCGGCTATTTCAACAGGGAACATATTCATTTCTCTTTCCATTTCAACAGGTGGTATAGATTCGCTGTCGGTGCTGGATTTTTTGATTTTTCGTTTCTTGTTGCGCCGCTTCTTGGGTTTGGGCTTGGGCTCTGGTTCGACGGACCCGCTGAGGGTATCGTCGCATTGAAATAGGACATCCTCGTTGTCATCTCGTTCACTGAAAACATATTAATATCGATAAGTTTAGAACAAATAGGGCTGTCAGTGCACCAAGAACTATTAACTATAGCAGTCCACAGTTATAGGCCTTTCCTAATAGACGCCACCACATCCGGTCCTCCGCGTTTCTCATACAGCCACTTCCAGCTACCTTTTTCAGGTGATCGGTCCACCTGGCTGGAGGTAGACCTACGCTGCGCTTACCAATCCGTGATCTCTACACTAAGACTCGTCTGCCCTAACGGCCATCGATTATGTAATAATTATTAGGGCCTGCCCATTGCCGTTTTAGTTTGCTTATTGGGTGGGCAATTAGGGCACGTAATTTAATTTTACAGAATTAAATATATCCAAAATAGAAATTCTAAGTGATATAGATTTATATGTGTTATTTTAAAGGTATATTGCTCGCACGCCTGTTCCTGTTGTGTGTTAATTTTTTTAACACATAGTACAAGTATTTTAAAAAATCCTATTTGATACATGAAGTCAGATTAATAATTTTGTTAATATAACTAACTTGTCGCTGACCGTCCCCTCGAAGCCTCCGAGGAAGCTCATCAGGCGGAAGTACATGTAGACGCGCCGGTTGGTGCGTTGGCCGGAGCGTCGCGCGCGCAGCTCGCGGTTGTACGCGTCGCGCAGGGACCGCCACTTCTTTTGGATGTACAACACTGGACGAACAAACTAAATTACGATAGGTACAGCCCTGAAAAGTTGATACTTCTAGTAAGTTGTTTACTATGCTTGTGAGTTTTATGGACTTAGCAGCTAACTAGCGCCGCCATTAAATATTTCTAAATTTCTATCTATACGGACGCGAGGCCTGGAAGATTAAAGTAGACATCAAATGACGAATAGAAGCCTTCGAAATGTGGGCATACAGGCGTATACTGGCCATTAGATAAACAGAAAGAGTGACCAAGGTCAGACATGCCAAATTATGCAGACCGTCAAACAGAAAAAAGTTATCTGGGTCACATTATGCGTCATGATAGATACCAACTGCTGCAACTTATAGGTTATAACTTATATAACTTATAACTAGGCACGAAAGGAAAGTCATGGCTGCGCAATATTCGCGAGTGGACCGGCATCAACAGCGCCACTGAACTGTTTCGCCTCGCGAAGGATAGACGGAATAAACGGATAGAAGTTTTCCGAACTCTAACCAACATTTAGCCGATATAGATAGGCACTAAAAAAAAGAAATTTCTCTTCAAAATAAGCAAATTACAAAAATCTAAATGTTGAAAATATAAAACTTGTCCTTTATATTGTTTGTAAGCATTTCTGCTATAAACGGCCATGTTAAGCAAAAATGTAAACAAAAAATCATAGATAAATTTTAAGCATAATTAAAAAGTCCAAATAGGTAATATGTAGTTCTGAAAATAGCTTATGACTAGTTTAGTATTTTCAGCATGTGGAATTCGCTTTCTTTGAAGGGCGTCGCTAGTTAGCTGTTACACATCCCTTAATCATAGATTCATGCGAATAATTTGTTTACATGTCTTATAACAGTCACTTTTCCTTTTTAAAACAGAAACACTACAATGGTAAACACGTAACTCATAGTTTTGTCATGTTCGTTCGTTATTCCGTGCGATCGTATGTGTCACCACAGCAGACACCCTTATGATTGGTATGGACTCTGTTTTAGTAGAAGCTGTGAACCACCATACAGACTTGTTATAAAATTGTATGGGTAATGTTGTTATGGGTAGCTTTTTGATTTATTTATTTCACTGCCAAGGGATTTCAGACCTGAGTATTTGATATTAATTTTAGTTTAATATCTTCACGCGTTTAAAAAGATGCTTAGTGCAAAGTAATGAAAGTAAAGTGACTTATAAACTTTAGGTACATACACACCAACTTTCAACTGTAATTCAGATCAGATTTTTGGAAATAAATAATTATTTTTTTACCTTTTTATTAAATCTTTTGAAAGCCAATTATTTCTTTTAGTTAGAAAGTTCTTATGTAATATATATTTTTGTCGTTCACTAAATACATCGATACCTACTCGTAACAAAATTTTATACAATCATTAACATAAAAGGCGTTTCACCAGTTTCAAATTAACATTAATTATTTTATTGACCAAAAAATTTAAGTTTTAAATTCACTAGATTAATAAAGGTCCACCTCGGAAGTATACCCTTTAAAATAAAAAAATAATTTCGAAATTCCGTCTATAAATGACGGAGTTTTGCCGAATATACATACATAAAAAATACA
Source organism: Apoda limacodes (assembly GCA_946406115.1). Lineage (NCBI taxonomy): Eukaryota > Metazoa > Arthropoda > Insecta > Lepidoptera > Limacodidae > Apoda > Apoda limacodes. The sequence goes on from OX291559.1 coordinate 22,068,131, forward strand.
AATTGAGTACATCCTCTTTTTTTGAAATCGGTTAAAAAATATAAGCTGCCGGTGAAATACTGAGGTAAAATACGTATGCAGAATCTAAACGTAAGCGGTATTTACATGCTCGTAGGCACCTAGGTACTTAAATGGAACATAGTATTAGGAAAAGGAATGACACACTTAGCTACAAAAACCAGGCACCTAAAAGGTCATGTCAATGTCGCCATTAAATTAGTAATGTTTAAACGAATAATAATTTTGATAACAATCGGTCGCACGTTGAGTTCACGGACACCGGCACGACTATCAGGAAGACGCAGTGTGACGTCACGTGACGTACGTTACGTCACACAAACACACACACACACACACACACGCACCTTTGTCACATATACGTATATAGCACTACTATTATACATGCCTCTGTCGTACGCGACAGCTTTGTTTAAGTCGGCCCAGTCGCTGCAAATGGCCGCGCCTACATCTTTCCACAACAACAGTTTCTCTTCTCTGTCCACCGGCTGATCGTGCCTGTACAGCTGTGGCCGATTTTTTACTTCCTCTATCAGCTTTATTGGGTTGAAATAATGCATCTTCTCACTCACTTCAATTATTTCAGTATGTGCGACTAAAGAGACGCACCCTGTCTTGCTGCGGCTCGCGACGCGACTGACGCAGCTTGGCGCGCGGTGCGCCGCCGTGCGACGCGACTTGCGCATTGAAACCGCTCGATTGGTTCGTTGAGTGACGATAAACGCGATTGCGACTAGGTCTAGGATGTTGTTGTGAATCGTTATTTAGTGTCCGTCTGCAACAGACTGACATGCATGACATATGACATAGAGAGAGTTGCCAGCTTTGTTTTTCATTTTCAATGTATAATCATGCACCCGGGTAAAGCCGGTTCCTAAATAACCCGGGTATACCCGGTTCTGGAGTACATTGGATGGAACCGGTTCCGAATGTAGTTGTTCCTGGTTTGGTGGTGCTCGAACAAATGTTGTAGGAACTGACAAGGGTCAACTATTGGCGATAAACGTTTACTAAAAGTCGACTAAAAATAAATTAATAAAAAAAACAATAATTTAATAATCGAGATTTACCTGTGTAAATAAACAAGACTAAAATTGCGCTGGCACAATCATCGCTTCATCCTTTTCTCGACTATGCTGACGCCAGCTATTTTCTCACGGAGGACCAACTAAATAAACTTGAGCGTCTCCAGAATTTATGTATACGTTTTATATTTGGACTCCGTAAATATGATGGCCTCCAATTCGTATTCGCCGGAATTTTCATACTCTTTCTCTTCTGTATAGCATTTTGTTTAATCCGTCAAGTCCAACATATCTTAAAGAGCGTTTCCAATTTGTAGGCATCTCCAATCCTAATCTTCGACCATCGACCAAACTTCCTCTAAAAACACCAGCGCACTACACTAATTTTTATAATAATTCATTTACAGTGCAAGCTATCCAACTTTAGAATGCTCTGCCTTTGTCCATTTAAAAAGGCTTCATCTTTACATTTTTACCAAAAGCAAATAAAAAATCATTTATATCCTACAGCATAATATATATGTATGTATACTATTTATGCAATATATATAAAATATGTATCCATGTTATGTAAGTATATATGTTTTTCTATGTATGTATCTATTTATATTTATATATGTAGGTTTATATTAACATATACCTATATTTTGTTTTATTCTAATTATTTTTTTTATATTGCATCATCTACTTCATATGGCTTATTTTTAAGATCAATGTTTCCTAGAACCAAAGGTCGCCTGGCAGAGATCGCTTTTAAGTGATAAGGCCGCCTTATTGTGTGCTTTCCAATATAATGTTATATAATTAGTTTTAAGTAAATTTTTGGTGTACAATAAAGAATACATCTATCTATCTATCTGATTTGACACAAGTAATTATAAGAAAAAAATTATGTGATTCTTAAAATCTAGCTACAAGCTCATATATCATATAAATTGTGTAATTTAATAAATTGATGCCTTTGATTCAATTTAAGTTTATTTTCTTCTTAAAACATTTAAATAAAATCTTGTTTTTTAAAAATATTTTTATTTATATCAAAATTTCAACAGTATTTCAAAACAAGCGAAAGAACCAGGTACCCAGTTCCGTTCCTGAATAGAACCGGGTACCAGAAATCATTGAACCGGTAGTAGTTCTGCATGCCCTACGTAGAAACAATGATGAAGCGAAAAAATCCTGTATAAATTATGACGGCAAAATCACTATTCGCAGAAAAAAATAAAAGTTCGCGTTGTATTCACGTTCCTTGTTTCATAAAGTACCTTCCTTGTTTGTTCGGTCGTCGGTCAGCGTGGCACACGCTTTCATTATGGTCTAGATTTATAGCAAGGATGTCGTAAAATATACGAAAATTTAGTGTTTGCGAATATTTTGAGTATGGGATTGTGTGTGTATACAGATTTTTTGCTAATTACGGCTGATATCTGTTCCTGAAGGAGCAACTATATCTAAGAACCGAGCCTTGTGTTGTCCTTCTAAGTCATGAAAAACCACAACAAACTTTTGCATGAAATGCAAAAAAGGTATTTGCAGGGCGCACAACAAGCATACATGTTTAGATTGTGTCAAATAAACATATATACATCATTACTAGCTTTTGCCAGCGGCTCCGCCCGCCCCTCGATTTGGCTATCGGAATCGATTTTTTACGGCAAATCCCATATTATACTCAAGAAGTTTGTAATAGCAAGCTATAGCTACAGTTATGGTTCAACTCAACTGGATGCTCCGTGGCAAGATTGAGTAAAACGTTGTACTTAATCCCACGGAACATTTAAATTTTCCGAGATAAAAAGCAGCCTATCGTATGTCTTTCTCTATATCTTCAACTTTCTCTGTGCAATGCTGTGGATGCTCCATTGTGGCAGGATTAAATAGCAAACGTTAGAGTGATTCCCACGAGAACTTTTGAATTTTCCGAGATGAAAATTTCCGGGACCCAAATCTCCATACCAATCGGTTCAGCGGTTCCCGATTCATCCAGTGGTTGAAGCGTGATTGAGTAACAAACAACCAAACATCCAAACTTTCGCATTTATAATATTAATGAGATTCCTGGTATTTAATGAATTTTACCAGCGGCTCCGCCCGCCCTAAATTTGGTTATCAGCCTGGGATTCTTACGTCAACTCCTTAATTATGCTAATAAAGTTTGCTATAGTAAGATATAGTTAGTTAAAGCGCGGTTAAAGTTATACCCGCGAAAACTTTTTAATTCTTCGGGATAAAAACTATCCTATGGTGTTCTTCCTCGGAACTCAAACTATCTCCATACCAAATTACATCTAAATCAGTTTAGCGGTTTAAGCGTAAAGAAGTTACAGACAGAGTTACTTTTGCATTTATAATATTAGTATGGATATAATGGATATATTCACATAAGACACTCTCAGGTAAACATCAGCTTGGCTAAGGCTGTATGTAGCCTGTACTAATTTTAACTGTAACTGTATGTTACCTCTTTACGCTTAAACCACTGTACCGATTTAGATGAAATTTAGCATGTGAGTGGTTTGAGTCCCGAGAAAGGACATAGGCTACTTGAAAACGTCAAGTGTGAGTCTGTTCTTTTTTATAATTAAGGTATTGCCTTTGCAATCCTATACCGATAACCGAATTCAGGGCAGGTGAAACCGCGGGCAAACTTTTATAGTGTGAAATAAAAATAAATTAACCGGCCAAGTGCGCTTCGTACGCGTATACAAGTTAGGGTTCTGTAGAATTAGAGCTATCTGAAAAACTTGCGAATCGATTAAAATTTGGTTCAAAACAATAATTTTGATTGGAAGTATTTTAAGTTCTATTATCATGATTTTTATAAAAAATGGTTCTACATTTTTTAACACCACGAGGAACAAACCTCAGCGCCCCCTGCTGTGCACCCCACCCCAACCAAATGTTTTAAACAAGGTTATGGTAACTACTTTTGCACACTATACATCGAATAGAGTACACGCAGTTTCATGTAAACTCGCCCGAATTGTACCTACCTACTCTCAGCCACCCGTTGTAAATGCAGGTAGGTATCTACATTTTTTCTCGGCTACAAAGGTGTGGCTGAGTATAAACTGTTAAGTATTTGGTGGGCTTGGCTGTATTTAAATCGATGCGTAGGTACATTTCTCGCTAATTGCATGCTTTTCTGAATGTAGGTATTGATTTGAAAAATTAATCTAGTTCACAGTCTTTTCTCTTTTTTGACAGATGCTACAATATTTTCTATCACTTTGTACTAAAATACGGGAGATAGTAGCCAGGACTTCCTACCTACAGGTTCCAGTGTCCTATGAAGTACGGCCCCTTGGCAAAGCTATTTTAGGTTCTCCTCAAGAGTCTGAATACCTAACCACTCTTTTTATTGTAAATTAACTTCTACATCGTTTAATTTCCTAGATTGCAAGTTCAAAGCTAACTCCGGCTTCTGTAACCTAAGTTGTAAATTTTTGTTTTTTTGCCTCAGCAGTCTTCGTTCGTAGTCAGTGAGCCAGCCATTATTGATGTAGGCAGGTGTACGGAGCGGCAACATCGCAGCGCTTGCACGCGGTGCGGCGTTGCCAGCTCGCGGCCCCGCGCCCCGGTCCGGTACCGCTACACGAGCGCGACGTTGCCGGCTCGCTCGACCCACTTCCAAGCGGCAACAGCCGAAGACCGTCCATCCGCCATTTTTTCACTTCGCCAAATTAGACGCGGATGTTTATAGCGCTTTAATAGCTTAATTGCAGTGATTTTTAGATCTTTACCTGTTTCTAAATTATATGATTAGTTGCCATGCGTCTTAATTTGAATAGGACACGCAATGTTTTCTACCTAAACTCAAAACTCTTCGTCTTTCACCCCACCTTTCGAGTTTTGACTCTTTAACCCTCATCTGAGTGACGAGGTACCAGAGTACCTTTTGCAATTTCAACCTTAAATAAATATTTGATAGGCATGCTAAGCGCCTGTGAGTTTCTGAGAGCTTCTAAATATCATTAAAATTACTGTTGTCATATTTTATCATTTTTTTAACTTTATAAAGCTACTAATATTTACCGAACTATTTGTTAAACACAACCGGGTGACGAGGTACCTAGGTACCTCTATGTATTATGTAGGTATGAAATCAGATATTACAATAATTTTGATGTAGAATTGTCAATTAAACAAAATAATATTACTTATTACAATATTAATTTGAAATCAAAAGTAAACAAAGATCAAAATTTAATTTTGTGAACATTCGTTACATAATCTTTTCTCCGATTTCGAGTTTGTAAATAGATTCCTCTTCAACACTTCTGAATCATACGAGTTTAATCGAGTTGCAACGGATTCTCAATATCTAATATTTCCGAGGTATAATTTACGGATGGAGGGATAGAATAATTGTCAACATCGAAAGGATTATAATTTTCTTCATGACTCGAACTTTCATGTAGAATTTTTCTAATTTCTTAATAAATATACCTTTGAACACGCAATCTTGCAAGGTAATGTAATTCCTTAGCTATCTACACTAAACTGCATTAACTAAATAAAATGCATTAACTAAAGGCCTTCGTATTAACTAAATAAAATGCATTAACTAAAGGCCTTCGTATTAACTAAATAAAATGCATTAACTAAAGGCCTTCGTATTAACTAAATAAAATGCATTAACTAAAGGCCTTCGTATGTAAAAATATACCCAAAAATATATGATTTTAAATCATCTTACACATCCCTATGTAACATTGAAAATAAGTAACTGAATTGATATCTATCAATAACAACTACTGAGAAGTTTTTTTTATTTGCCATTTAATAAAATGCGTGCGTGCTTCATACTAACTAATAAAATGCGTGCGTGCTTTATACTAACTAATAAAATGCGTGCGTGCTTCATACTAACTAATAAAATGCGTGCGTGCTTCATACTAACTAATAAAATGCGTGCGTGCTTCATACTAACTAATAAAATGCGTGCGTGCTTCATACTAACTAATAAAATGCGTGCGTGCTTCATACTAACTAATAAAATGCGTGCGTGCTTCATACTAACTAATTTCTCATATTTTTCTCTTAAACTCCGTGAAATTTGGTATATAAAAAAACTTTTCTTAACTTTAAATCTTATTTGAGATAATTTTTTATGTAGAACTAGAATCCTGTATAACTTTTAACTATTATATATATATATATTTAATAGAAAGCTGGCACATTGCAGACCTATAACACGTCTTCAAAATTTAATAATGTTTAGTTAGTGAGTGTCGGAAATGGAATGTCAAACATCTTGTTTTGTTTGCCGTCCGAGCGAGTAAGCGTCTACGAACGACACGATTTGGCGAACGGACACTAATACGAACACGATCGTAGGACTTGCCTACCAATACTATTAACAAATAGGCAAGTTGGGTGTTGGAGTCGATGTGATGATAATCCGTATAGATCGTGTGCTAGCATTCATAGTCCTAAAGGGTGCCCAGGGTATCTATGAGCCAGCAACTAGCTGTTGGGAACAGTCTTGAGTACTCCAGATTCGTAAATTCAGAACTGTACCTATGCAAGTATTTTTTATGTCTTGAGACCTGGGAATGGTACTGGCACTTAGTCACGCAAGTACGAGTCTGAGGCACTTGAGACTGTTTGCATATAAGGGACCTTATTGGGAACAGTCTCGAGCTATTCGGACTCTGGAATTCGTGACTAAATGTATAGAAGTCTGACTTACCTCTCAAAAGCGGTGGATGCATACATTTTTCTCTCGAATTCCAGAGTCCGAATAGCTCGGAACTGTTCCTAATAACCTCAAAGGTCCCTGATTCGATAATCGAATCGGGAACTCGATTGTCAAACACGATATGTGCGGTGTTAGGTCTAAGAAGGCATGTAAGGTACGTAGATAGTATATACGTCGTACTACTATTATGCACCTATTACATACATTCTTCGTTCTTCTAAACTAAATTGGTTATAGGTACTTATATTATACTAGCTTTTGCCCGTGGTTTCAACCGTCCTAAATTGATTGATTGAATTGACTATACGAGTAATATTCAATATAAGTCTTACATCTATTGTATATAACTCCAATATTTTTTGCGTTCCATCGTGTTTTTTTTGGCTAGGCTCCTGGGTGATTTCATAAATGTACACGCCCCTTAGTTTTTTTCAATTAACGTCGTGTTAAAAAAGATAATCTGTTACGTCAAGTGAAGTCTACCGCACTTGGGTGCGTAAAGAACACGACCGTTGTAATAAACAGCTATTGACCGACAATCCTAAACAGCTGCCATTCTTAATCTAGAACGTCGAATTGTGATGTTTTTCGTACTTGATACGTTGCACATTTGGAGAGTTACCGACGTATGGCCCGTGAGGCCTGTGGCTCTTCAGTCCAGGGAATGCCTAAAGCCTGTGACTATAAAATGTATAACTTATAACAATTCCTACCTATGTTGATAATCGTTGCTAATCTTTATTTAAGAAATAGGTATACATAGTGTTGTCATCTTGCAATATTCCTAATAGCTGCCTAGATTATGTTGTGTACGTCTGCGGCGAGTGTCGTCGGCGCGCACAGCGGGCAGGATAGGTCGACGCAAGGTGCCCGCAGGCCGCAGGTCGTCTCTCGCTCGTCAGGCAAGATCGCACGGAAGCCACATCGTCGTAGACGTAACCTTACAAAAAGAATGTTAAATATAAAAATAAAAATAAAAAACTGATAAAAGCCGCAAAATATATGTGTACCTACGGATAAATACTATAGGAAACATAGAATTGTTAATAAGTTGTTTTCAAAGTTTTAAAATGTCCTTTGACACGCATGAGTCTAACGAAATATAAGAGGGTACCGAAATATCTGCGATTCGAATATTTGAGGCAGGCAGGGCGGCGCGGCGTCGGTCGCGTCGTAGTCCTGTCATGTCTCTTGTCAGTCGCAACTTTCACTTTGCCGGGTTTTTTCCTCAGATTCAGAACTAAAATTCTGTCTTCGCTTTAACAAAACCTGAAATCTATGTTGGTATTATTTTTGGTATATTTAACAACAATACATATATATATCAAGCATTATGGCGTCCTTATAATAGGCATGTCTATCTGTTGTCGTCAGGCTTGCTAGATCTTATGTTTTATTTTTTTCAAAATTTAATTTTAACTATAACTGTAAATGGGTATTAACATTAAAGGAATTTTAAGAAAAAAACTGTTAGGCTCACATTTATAGTGTTTCGTACTAAAATAATAATAAAAAGTAGATACACAACCCGAGTGCTTCCCGCAAAACTGTTACTTTGTTTAATTAAATAGGTAAGTAATAAGTAAGTTTGTAGATAACTCTAAAAATAAAATTTTAGCTTTGTAAACCCAGGAGAAAAATGAAACGGAACTTTATTTGATTTTTTCTCCGTTCTTTCCTTAAAAAGCCTCACACACAAGATGTGATATGAGCATACCGCAAGAAGTGTTAAATAAAGCGATTAAAAGAAATGTCTATTGTTACTGTTCAGTTCTGAATGTGTGAATCACACTTAACAGCATAAAAATGTGTAAAACCTACAGTTTCGTACTAGAAAACTTGAAAACTTTAATTTGATTTTACTATAGATAAAGAATCTTACGTTATGTATTTGTGCTTGTAAAAGCGTTCGCTATGTGTGCTTGTTGGGGAGAAGAGCGCGGCGGGGGCGGTGCGCGGCAAGAAGTGCCGCCTGTACGCCACTCTCCAGAGTGGTGAGACAAGAATTGGCCGTGTGCGCCATTTGCTAGAACTTAAACCGACTAATCCGACCATTGATTAGCCAGTGGATGACGCAAAATAGTAAGACGTAGTAGTAGTGCTCAGAAAAAATAGTCATGCCAGGAGGCGGTGTATATTGTTGTGTTTACGGTTGTGGAAATAACAAGAAAAATACTACTGAACAAAACTTTTTTTCATTACCTACGGACCCAAAAAAGTAAGTATCAACTTATTTTATTCCCTATCTTAGCTACCTCGATATGACTATCCCCGATATATAACCCCGCGCTTTCTCGTAAAACATTTATCCTAAATCAATATTCCAAAATATATAGACGGAAAATCGCCGACCTAAATCAATAACAACATGCATAAAGCATATTATAGTAGCCTGCATATATAATGAACTAAGTGTTATAATATGTAGACTTGTCTAATTGCACCCTAGTCATAGAATGTTTATATCTAACGTGACATGACACTAAAACACATGACTAAATAACCCACCAGACCGATAGCTTAGAACAACGTTTCAAGAATCATACCTAAACTGGTAGGGTTGTCAACTGACACATTTAGTAAATTAAATCAATAGATAGCTGATATCGAGTTCGTCTCTCAGTTCCGTGTATGGAGCTACCCCTAAATATTTTTTCTTAATTTCATTACAAATCTGTTTGGCGGTTCACATAAGACTTTCCTGTAAAACTTCATCACAATCGACATATGCAAAGATGACATACGGATAGACGAACGGACATGATGGATTTAAAGGGGCATTTTTGCCATTTGGCTATGGAACCCTAACAAAGATCTCTGATTTTATTTGTATTGAGTAGGCAGGTACCAATAATATAATTATGCATATTTATACGTATACATTAATAAATGCATGTTTATATGTATCATTATTATCGTAGGTACCTACGTTTTTTAAGATTCACCTTCCTATTGTAATTATTTAGCCAACTTAGAATAAAAAAATATAGGTATTTACCTGTCAAGATCTTTTAGGTATGTAAAAAACGAAATTTCCTTTTTTTATTAGAATTGTTCATACACACAGTACATGTATTTGGCATTTCTCAAAGGGTTTGCACTAATCGATAGCAAACACGAAAAAAAACTATAATTTAAATCGCTCGCACACGAAGCCCTGAGATGCGCACGCTCACTGAGCCACCTAAAACCGGTTTTTACTCTAGCGGGCGCCAGTCGTCGCCCCGCGCGCCGTGTCGGTGACAGGCCACGCACACATACCCGTGCTTGTAGTAGTGCTCTCGCTAGCGCCGGTTGTTTGAAGCTATCAGTCTGTAAGTTATTTAGTCATGTGACTAAAGCTTGTGTGCTCATGACAGCGCTTGCGGCTATGTGTGCGTGCTTAAGCGTAAAGCAGTAACAGACAGACAGACAAAGAGAGTTCTAGTAATAATAGTATGGATTTTAATTCAAACTACATAAGCCATTTAATTTGGCTACGGAATCCAAAAAATAATGAAGTTTCGCAAACAGCTCTGGAAAATATGGATTCAAATCACTAAAAAATTAAATATTGTTTTTTTTTATAAACATTTTCATATCCTTTCTCCGACCACATCGTACGTTTTTTTTTTTTTGGAAAAATATTGGCAACCCTATAGATATTTATATACGAGTGTAAACTTCAAAAATAAAGGAATTTCTACTGAAATTTTATGGCCTATTACAAATTTCCATTTTAACTTTATTGTTGCATATGCTTGAATCCTGGGGTTTTTTTATTCCATTTATATCCTGAAATTAAGAACTAATGTTGAGGAATAAAAAGTTAAACTCGTAATTAATGCGTTAAAAAAATAATAATAGACTTTAAATAAATGCCTCAATAATTGCGAGGTTTCGTGCCGCTGTGAGACCTCGGCTTGATCAAAATCTCGCTATATTTTTGAGTATTCCACATATTATATACCTACTTGAGCAATACAATTATTTTGTTTTTAGATTAGCATTATGGCTGGCTGCTCTCGACCGCGAGGACTTACTGGAAAAATCCAAAAGTGGAAAATTAAATCAGCGCGTGTGTGGCGATCACTTCGGTGAAGAGCACTTTAAATACATTAGAAATTTAAATAAAGATGCTATCCCATGTTATAATTTGCCGAGCTCTTTAAAAGAACCGAAAAAAACAACAAAAAAAAGAGGTATATCATCAAAGCACAATTCAATAAATACTAAGAACTTAAGGCACAATTCAGCTCAAACGGTTCAGTACGAAATGAGAGACTCTTCAGCTCAGACCGATCAAGCAGTAAACTATGATTTATCTGAAGATATTGTCAGAGCCAAGTGTACTTCAATCGTTCAGACGTCAGTTTCTTCATTGGACACACCACAAAATACAAAATTACCGTTGGAACTAAAACTTGAAAACGATAATAAACACTTATTAATAAAGAATGAAGATTGTATCGTTGAATCGATAGAAAAGAAAACATTTCTAAAATGGTGCGACGAAATGTTGCATGAGAATAGTTCAAATATTGTTAAGTGCCACGCATCTTTAATTGATAAATTTAAAGGTAATAAATATACCATGGATTTAAAATTGTTTTCCCTACATATATATATTTGCAGCCCCCATGCATACCGATTCCTACAGAGCTTTGTTAATTATCCTTCAATAACAACCTTGCGAAAGATGCAAATTCCAATGTCTACTGGTATTAATGATTATATTTTAAAAGTCCTACAACAAAAAATTTCAAAAATGAATGACAAAGAGAAAATGTGTGCTTTATGCATCGACGCGATGCCATTAAACCCGCGTCTTTGTTATGAAGTCGGTAGAGATAAAATACACGGCTCACACGAAATAGATAATGTAGTGACTTTGATTCCCGCTGAAAATGCTGTTGTAATCATGGCTCATGGACTGTTTGTAAACTGGAAACAACCCATTGGTTATGCACTGACAGCGGCCTGTGAAAACCAGACGGAATTAGCTTTATGGATAGATAAAGTTATAAGAAATTTACTAGGAATTGGATTTGATGTGCGGGCTATAGTAACAGGTTTAGGTTCAAATATTTTAAGTGCATCTAAAGCAAGAAACATTTGTACAAAGAAAACATGGTTTGAAATCGACAGCAAAAAAATATACTACATTTTCGACGCTCCTTCATTAATGAAACATACCAGAAATAGTCTGATGAGTTACAATTTTTGTTATGGTATAAAAATTGCCAAGTGGCAGCATATTGAGCATGCATACGAAAAAGATAGAACTCGCGATTTGAAACTAATGAACAAGTTGAGTGGAAAGCATTTCAAACCGAACTATTTTGACAAAACGCAGGTTGAACTCGCTGCCCAAGTATTCAGTAGGACCGTTGCTTCAGCAATGAGTATTTATGTGGCAGTAAAACTCATTGACGAAGCAGCTAAAGATACCATCGAACTAATTAACTTCTTCAACAATCTGTTTGACATGCTTAATTCGTCTACAATGATCGATAATTACATCTACAAAAGGGCATATCAAGGAAAAGAATACCAAAAAAATTTTTTCCTAGAAGCTATACAGTTACTTGAATCCCTTGACCTTAAACATGATAACAAAACCCCAAAGAACATATATTTCATTAATGGCTTAATTATAACTATGAATTCAGTAATGGGTTTGTCTGAGGATTTAAAACGAGAAGGATATAACTTTCTTCTAACAAAGAACTTAAATCTAGACTATCTGGAAACATTTTTTAATCAAATTCGTCAGCAAGGCCGGAACTGCACAAAACCAACTGTTATTCAGTTCAACAGAGCATTTAAAAAATTATTATTAGTAAACATACTGAAACCTACCAAGCAAGGTAACTGTGAAGATGACTTGAATTCTATTTTGTTTAAAGTCAATGACTATGTCAACAAAGCGACGGGAGAGAGAGATAGAGAAAAGTCCGTCCTTACATCCTTGAACGTAGGCACTTCCGATTATAAATTTCACTTGCCCAAAAGAAATGTTTTGATATATATCACAGGATATTTATTAAGGAAGTGCATTCATAAACATGCCTGTGATCAAATGATTGACTATTTTATCACTGGAGACACCTTATCGGTTTATTGTAATCAATACAACACCAGCGACAGGAGGGCGGGAGTAGCCTTTATGTCTCCTTTACAGTCTTTTATTAAATTTGTGCAAAGTCTTGAAACAATTGTTAAGGAATATTTCAAAAGCAATAATGACGATTTGTTAAAAAATATAGGAGCTAACTTGATGACCAACATGAAGGGGGTTATCTTTGAAGGCATGCCGTGTCCATGCTTCCCTTTGGATTTCCTAAAAAAACTGTACATACGGTTAAGAATTTTCGCTTTGATTAGGGAAAATAATAAAAACTATAGAAGAAACCCAAGAAGTCTTAAGAATATTCGCGTAAACAATTTTGAAAAATAATTCTGCAATACATAATGACTGACTTTTCTACTTTTTTTTTGTTTTGTTTTAATCGTATAATACGCGTTCCATTGTGAGAATGGAATATTAAATAAAATAATAAGATGTTCTTTTGTTTGTTATTCTATTTGTAATTTTTGTTTTACATCTGGATTTTGTTTTCCTCACTAGTACCTAGACTTTCTTATCTACTACTACTACCTATTCTTATCAGCCTCATACGTCATGGTCCCCACTGGTTAGGACAGGGAATTGGGCCGTAGTCCACACGCGGGTGGATTCCCCACCGACCACACTTTTATGTTACCAGTAAATGTTCCGCAGCCGCGGGCAAACTTTTGTAGTTGTGCTAGATAGATTTGTGATATCTTCCGAAAATATGTAATTTCAGATTATTAATTCATTTATTATAACTACCTTAAGGTGATGGCATACCCAAACGAGTTAAGTTTGCAAGAATTTGATTGATTGTTACAGTCCTTAGTACACTTTTTGACGTGAAAAAAATATATGTTGTCGTTCAAATATCCTCGATGTAACATAACCCTATACCAGAAAAACTGCGCAGTAATGAGTATAAAAGTATACAACAGCCTTCCGAAATTTTTAAGAGAATTAACAGTTAAAAAATTTCAAATAGATTTAAAGAAAATACTTATTGAGAAAAGTTTTTATACTTTGCACGACTTTTTTAAATGTTCCAACGATTAATAATATTATATTTGTTTAACTTGGTATTTTTTTATTTTTTTTTTATTTTCAATTTTTGACAGGAAGGTTGTTTTATAATATTAATTGTACATTGTACATTTGATATTTTGTTCTATAGTTAAGGTTAAATCTGAAATTTGTAAAAGTTCTATTAGTTTTTAGTAGTAATTGTGATGACATATTGAAATATTGACATAAAATGTAATTATAATAAAATAATGCTTAGTTGACATTTGGTTTATAATATAATATGATTTGACTCGAATTAAAATGATGTGGCATTGGAATTAAACTGAAAAATTTATTAGATTTTATTAATACGCCACTGAATATGTTAAAATATGTTCATATATGTAACAATTTGCATGCCAATGTTTTGGCGAAATATGTTTGGACAATCTGTATTTAACATCTGTAATGTACCATATTTCTGGCAAATAAAGACAATTCTAATTCTAATTCTAATTCATACGTTAATTAAGTGGATTTGCTTAAATTATAATTTATATAATTATAAATAATTTGGCTATTAAAACAGACAGAAAAAAAAAATTCTGACACTATTTTTGGACTTTAATTCCAATTGTTACAAAAACTAAGATAGATTCTCATGATTCTTATTTCATAAAATATAAATTAATATGACCAGGTGAATTTGCTAATTTCATGGTTCTAAACAAATATTTGAATTTTATACCGACAAAATCGAGATTTTTAACGTGCGGTCAGGGAGCCAATTCTCACGCGATCGAATTCATCACGAATTCGAAATAAAGTACGAATTTAAACTTTTCTCGAACGAAAATGTAGTTAAGCAATTCTGGTAATGTCGAATCCGACATTTCTCGAACGCAAGGCGCTCGAACTGCTTCGAGTGGTCGGGACCGTTCGAGACTACATCTCGCATTTGAATCATGACAAACTTAGTTCAAAATGATTGGGTTCTAAACATTAATTCTATTCTTAGCGTGAACTATATGTTCCAAAATCTAAAGTAAATGTCTAAAATGTAGGTCAGAGTAATTAAAAGGGGGGAAAAAATGACTTATATTACCAAATATGATATTTTTGTACCTTTATTACTTTCATAATACATTACTAGTCTTTTCTTAATTGATTGATTGGCCGATTTTTGCAATTATCAAAGTCGCCCATGACAATAATATTCTTCTATTTCTATTGATTTCCATCATAACAAACACTAGATTACATCACATACACAAAAATGTTTGAGGCCCGGCACCGCCTTCTTTAGTGCTGCGTAGTATTTTGATAATGTGAAAAACATTAAATAAACATAATTACACCGTCAAAAAATAAGAATAACCTAAAATTCTCAACCAAATAAACAAATAAAACACAAAACAAAAACAAACAGTGTTTTTTTTTATTTATGTCCAAATACGTTCCGTTTAAAGATGAAAGCAATTTCTCGAAAAAGGGAGTTTACAAACTTAGTTATACTTATTATTTCCTCATTAAAAATGATGAAACACAAGTAAAATGTTGCTTCAAACATTTTGTAGTTACCGAATCCTTTTTTTATGTATCAAAAGAAGCATATTAGAATAAGCGTTTTTAAAAACGCTCTACAACTGTGCAACCGGTTTACAATGGCAACATTCCACCGCTTCGAACGACATTTTGTTCGAAGGTTGTTTCGATTGATAGTGAGAATATAGCAAACGCGAAAATGATGTCGACGATCGAAATTTTACAGTCGAGATAGTGCCTTCCAGATAATCTCTAATACGAGATTATCTCGGATGAAATGAGAATTAGGTCCCAGGTTGCGTGCTAGTGCCTACAGTACGTAGAACTGTGTCTGTTTGTATGCTTCTGGTTGAAACGGCACGCTTTTCCTAGAATATGCCTTTATTCGAACTTTAAAGGTAATTTTATTACATTTGATTAATATAGGGCTTAATATCTATGCACTTAACATAATATCATAACATTATATTTGTATAGCTAAAATGTTTGATTTTCGTTCTCGCCACAACAAGTAAACTGTTTTAGCTGTTATTTTGAAATGAAGATAGCTATACCTTGAATTTTATTTCGGATAATTCAAAAGTTCCCGCAAGTAGCTACACCAATGGCTTGTTATTAGCACATTGTCTAACGAAACTTTATTTATTTATGTATAACATTACATTACGGTTTTAATATATATATTTAGTTTCATTTTTAATTTATTTTTATATTTAATTATGGTAGCCAGCCCACTTCATAATATGGGGGACAGCCTGTTTTTACATACCACTTTAGTCCTATGGCCTATTTCATAAACGTCACAATTGTTTATTACTGTGAAACTTCGAAGTACATTGCCGAATTGATGAGCATCTAATATATATATTTGTTCCGTAAATTTCATATTGGTTCTGCAATGTACAGCAAATTGTCATTTAAAATTGTCATGTTTGTAAAATAGGCCTAGACAAATTTAGTTCAAAATGAGTGGGTTCTAAACATTAATTCTACTCTTAGCGTGAACTATATGTTCTAAAATCTAAAGTAAATGTCTAAAATGTAGGTCAAAGTAATTAAAAGGGCGGAAAAAATGACTTATATTACCAAATATGATATTTTTTTACCTTTATTACTTTCATAATACATTACTAGTCTTTTCTCAATTGATTGATTGGCCGTTTTTTGCAGTTATCAAAGTCGCCCATGACAATAATATTCTTCTATTTTTATTGATTTCCATCATAACAAACACTAGATTACATCACATACACAAAAATGTTTGAGGTCTGGCACCGACATCTTTAGTGCTGCGTAGTATTTTGATAATACTAGGTGGTAATTTCATGTGAAAAACATTTAATAAACATAACTACACCGTTGAAAAATAAGAATAACCTAAAATTCTCAACCAAATAAACAAATAAAACAAAAAACAAAAACAAACAGAGTTTTTTTTTATTTATGTCCAAATACGTTCCGTTTAAAGATGAAAGCAATTTCTCGAAATAGGGATTTAGTTTACAAACTTAGTTATCCTTATTATTTCCTCATTAATAATGATGAAACACAAGTAAAATGTTGCTTCAAACATTTTGTAGTCACCGAACCCTTTTTTAATTTATCAAAAGAAGCATATTAGAATAGGCGTTTTTAAAAACGCTCTACAACTGCGCAACGGAACGTACCTCATAGCCTAACCGGTTTACAATGGCATCATTCCACCGCTTCGAACGACATTTTGTTCGAAGGTTGTTTCGATTGATAGTGAGAATACAGCAAACGCGAAAATGATGTCGACGATCGAAATTTTACAGTCGAGATAGTGCCTTCCAGATAATCTCTAATACGAGATTATCTCGGACGAAGTGAGAATTAGGTCCCTGTTGTGTGAAAGGTAGTAAGCCTATCGCCACAACATGCTTCTGATGCAGAGTACCTAAACTAAGGTTGCTTTATATATGCATGTGCCCCATAAATCGTGATTCACTGAAACATTGTAGTAATAATATGTAGTAAAATAAAAATATCACGGCATTTTAGCGCGGACAGAGCCGCAGGCAAAACCTAGTACAAGTAATAATTGCTTCATTATCTTTTATCATTTGCATATAATGGCAACATTGTGTACCTGCCTACTATGTGCTGCAGTGTAAATTGTGATGCGGCGGTGAGGCGGCAGGTAGGTATGTGTGCAGTTTTTGTACGGGCTGGGTCGTGGGTACAATGCGCGTCCGGTGCATTGTCGGTGTTTTAGATGCACATCTTTATGGTACGCTGGCTCGCATATGTATGCACCAGGCTCACCCTGCAAGCGACAACCCTGAATACATTCGCAATATAATGATCCCCCACGGCCACGTGAACATACCTACTTCATTACAACATAGGTATCGCAACAAATTGTTGTTCTATTCGACTTATCTACTCAAGGTACTAAAACTATTATGTTTCTATGCAATTTATATACTAATGTTAATTAAGATATATTTCTGTACGATTTATCTACTAATGTTACTAAAACTTTATTTATATACGATGTGTGTATATACGATTGGTACTAAAGCTTTGTTTCTGTACGATTTATGTACTAAGGTTACTAAAGCTATGTTTCTGTACGATTTAGCTACTAATGATACCGAAGCTATGTTTTCTTCTCTAGTAAAAAACCGTGGCAAGTTACAGCCGCCACAACGGTCAATTTTCCATACAACCGTATTTACAAGTTCCTATAATTTGGATTAGAAGATTTTATTATTTTTGTTTTCAATTTGTAATTTGCCACTGTATTTAATTACATTAAATTATAGCTTTTCAGTACTAAGTGTCTTTGAGCTAAGCTGCGGACAGAAAGACGGACGGACATGACAGAACTATAAGGATTTTGTCATAAATGGACTAGAAATCTCAAGAGCCGCCTTTAATTTGACATGGTATATATAAAAAAAAGACATTGAGTTTGGACGAATCTGCAATAGTAAAATGTTTCACAATCTGATTGCTTTAACAACAAACGAGTTGCTGTGTATTCGTTCGAGAGATGCGTTTGATGACGTAAATCTAGAGTTACTAAAGAACTACCGGATTGAAATTATCGTTTTATTAAATGAGATGTTGACGGATTAAACAGAACGTTAATAGAATAGCAATGTACGATTGTTGATGGACAACGTGTCATTGATATCCAGTAGAAACAGCGGGACACCAGCATTAATGTCCATGCTATCAGGCAAAACTACCGTCAACTACGGCTAACATGCGTCTGCCGGACAAAAAGCTAACCAACCATTTGCACAAACCCTCCAGCACTCCGTAAGATGGCAACTTCGATATTTTATATATAAAATGCCATGTAGTAGTAGACGGTCACGTATTGTTGTTATCACGCGTTTCCGAATAATTAATCAACTCCATTGTTCTAATTAATATGGCGGCGTGCCGTGCAGCGTGCAGCGCTAGGTCATCAGTACGATATGACGTCACTCAAAATAATTTACGTTTTAATTCCAGTCGTGTAGCGTCCTCGGTCTATGTTAGATTTGAGCATAGGGCTGTCAACAATATTACAACATATAAATCACAATTTATTTAATGTTGCAAATTGTTTAACCAACTTTATCTTAGGTAGATAAAAATGATTTAAAGGTACTAGATAGATCTTTTGCATCAAATAGGTAATCTGAAATTTTATATTAAAACTTTAACATCAATGTCCCAACCAAGCGAATACAGTTTGTTGTCACGCTGGGAGCTGGGGCCAGCCGACAACTGCATTTTGGGCAAATTTTACCTAGTCACAATAATTCATCACTAGTCACAGTCAATTTAACCGCGGGCGGCTGAAACTAATAATACAATTTATCAGTTCTATTATATTATAATACTGATATAGCTAATAATATTTTTTTACTAGTTTCTTACCTCTTTTCGTGTACAATGACATAAATGCTTGTACCAACTTAAAAGCTTAGTTTTCGTTGGTTTAGTTTCCATTATTTTGTTTGGAGTCAGTACCTAATATAAAATAAATTAAACAAGTACAATTTCATACACACAAGAGGTGTACCCAAGTTTAGACATGTTACAGTATATCCACACCTATACAAAAATGGTATGTCGTCAAAGTACAAGACGTATATTATGTGTTGTGGTAGCCCTAGGGAGCGCCGAGCGTGTGGAGTCGAGGTCGGGCTCGTTGAGGGCGATGTGCATTTGTTCGGTGTGCACGCGTTAATGACATCTTTGTCCTCAGAAGAACGGATGGACAGACCAACCGACGCGACGCGTTCTAACTATACACTATAGATATACCTATACCAATATTATATGTTCATAATAAATGTTGAGGCCTTATTTTTTAAGCATTATTTTTTGTTATGAAACCTAATATATGTATATGTAGGTATTGTAGGTATAACAAAAGAATCTGCTAATCGTGCATCGATAGAGCCTTGGAAAAACAAAAAAAGACGGAAAGTACCTATTGCAAAAAGATAGATAACATATCCTGTTTTTCCGCAACAGCTAGGTGTTTATATGTAGATTATCTAAGCTAAATTTTACTTCTCTGCTTTACTTTTGCTAATTTTATTTGGCTTCGGTGTCTGACAACCCAACCGATAAATGAAGTCACCTTCATTTACTTTTTTTTTAATTTTTAATTATCCTTATATTTCTGTTAAATATATATATATATATAATGGTACGTATTAAAACTTTTCGTTTCATTTCGAAAGTATGAAGATTCGCCAATAAATCTTACACACAGACATCTATTTAATCATTCATATTAAATTATAAATGTGAAAGTGTCTCTATCTATGTGTTGGCTACTTAGCTTTTCTCGGTTAAACCGCTGAACCTGATTTTGATAAAATATGGCAAGGTGATATCTTGCACCTACTTAAAAATGTCAAGTTTGAGTCGGTTATTTTACTATTATCAAGGAGTTGCCGTAGACATCCCGCTTGTAACCGAATTATACTAGTAATGATTATAATAGGTAAATGTCAAAGTCTGTTCGTTTTTTGTTTTTTCCTTGATCTCCTAAAGATAAATTTGAACTGATTTTTAAAACAGGGAGTGACAGTTGGAGGAACCGAAAAGGTTATATTTTTTGCGGCCGATCCCGCATTACACCTTGCATTTTATAACTTAAGATAAGAAAAAACAAACAACTTGGATTATTTTTGGACTTCGACTTGAACTTAATTCAGTAAACAGTTTTGCCACATGACAAGAGCTTATAATGTGGCTATGCTATACAACAATATGAAGGTACCTATCTACCTACCTCGTTTGTTGTTAGTAGGTAGATACCTATGTTGTGAGTACCTACAAAGAACTAAAAAAACTCCGTTTGCAATGTAATCTCGAAACTTGAATCCTGAATGTGATGTTGAATTGCTGAATCAGTGCGCGACGTTGTCGCTCCGTGCTAGGCGCGTCGTTGTGACGTTGCCGCTCCGTGCGCTATGCTGTGGCGCCGGCCGCTCGCGTTGCCAGCTCGCGCGTTGCGGGCGGGCGCCACGCGACGTTGCCGCTCCGCGCGAGGCCCGCCTCCACCGTAAATACCATTCATTCTGTTTGATTTGCATTCACTAAACAATCACATTTTTTTAACGGACGAATCTAAAAACAGTTATGTGTTGTCCATTCTATCGTTGTCCATTCTATCATTGCATAGAATAGGTACCTAGAATGTATATGAATACTCATGACAGATTGTATGTAATTTTAGATACATTTTTAGGAAGTAGTTCTCGAGGATTTCAGGCAGTAATTTCGATGTTATTCATGGTCCCTTTCATTTGTATCGAATGTCATCGATCGGATTCCTAATGGCTTGGGTTCTGATTCTGATTGCGCGATTTCCGCGCCCAATCCCGTCCTTTTCATAAATTCCATATTCCTTTTCGAAACCGTATTGATAAGGAAAGTTCTTTTCATCGTATTTGTTGAAAGCCTTTCTGAAGTGTAGGTAGGTTTTTAGAGTTGTATTATAGGTACATATATCTAAGAGGCTCGTTCAATAAAAAAATGGTAACATTCTTGTTGACAATGAGCTACGGTAAGTAAATCGACAGAGCATGACGGAGACAGGCGACATCTTCGAATCAACAATTCTTTCTTGGTGTGATTTCAAGTTTTGTTAAACTGTTTTTTTTTTTTTTTGTTAATCTTTCGCAGTAAGCTCCTTAAGTAGGTATTATATGTATATACTTTCAAAAATTACTTAAACAACTGTGATACCAATAAAGGTATCCTTTTTGCAAAAATAGGAATTACACTGTTATTTAAATTTAATAGTATTTTCCTTTTTATGTCATGTGACGCGAGTTAGGCCTTACTATTTGCGCTCCGCCGAAAATCACAGAGCTGCAGCACACACGTACCCAAAGGGTAAATAACAGGATCCTATTAGTAAGACTCCGCTGTCCGTCCGTCTGTCACCAGGCTGATGTCATGAATCGTGATAGTTAGACAGTTGAAATTTTCACAGAAGATGTATTTCTGTTACCGCTATAAATATTTAACCCTTAAGCAACTGAATTTTTTTTTGTTAGATTTTGAAAGATCAGTTTAATGTTATTATGAAACAAGTAAGGAAATATAATAAAAAAAAATCTAAGTGTTTTAGTTTCTGAGAAATTTGATGTATATTATAATATACATCGCTACCGGTACAAGCAAAATTCTAGGATTAGAAATGTATATTATATTATACAAAGTTACACTTGCGAGCTACGTTTTGAGTGGCATTTTTATAAGATTTTGTAATTAAAAATAAGATTTTAGGAATAAATATAATGTTATTGGTAGGTAGTTTTATGATTGGTGCGGAAAAACAGAATAAAAAAAAAATAAGGGAAAAACAAAATGTATTGATAAAACGTATTGAAAAAAATTACTTCCTGGGTATGCGACAAAACTATTTCTTTTTGATACGTAACCTAAATTTCTTTGCATTTGGTACAACAAGTGCTAGCCTGCCCTTTTTTACAGTACTTGCACCTCTGATATTCGGTGTGTTTCGGCCAACAGTCGACACAATCATACCTGACCGTATCAACTGGTCTTTCCTGCATAAACCTCGTACCTGAACTGCTTGTGGGGGTCTTCTTTTTTTTTAATATTTGAAGATTTGTAATGTCGACGACGAAGGAGCCAGCCGTTGTTGATACAGATATCTATGATTTGAAAAAATATGTTTATATACCACCGATGAGTTTCATGCTAGTTCGTTCTATATCGTAGAGCAATCAATGAGCATATCGGCGAAATTTACGCCACTCATAGGTATGCCTGTTGCAGTGTATAACTATTTGTTGGCAGGGTATAGCGACGTGTGTCTTAGACTCTTGAACTGACCAAGATTATTATCGTACCATTTGACAACGGCTACTTTGTTCTTGTTGCAGGTTACCTGGCATCGTGCTCCACGCCCTTTTTTTAAAATGTTTTGTCTGAAAGTAATCCTGTATGGGTATTTCGGCTGTGCATTGTAGTTTTCTTTGTGACCATTGAAAAGACGATAAGAGCCTTTCTGCTTTTCGAATTATAACTGTTTTGGCAGTAGCAGTTGGAGCCCTACGTTTTCTTTGGATACGTGTTGATATAGATTGTGGCGTAGACGGTGACGGTAACAGTTGAATAGATTGCAAGGAGGGTAAAGATAATACAGTAGGTATAGCATTATAATCGCATTGGGAATTAAATGGAAAAATTGTTTCTAGTATAAGAGTGAGTGAAGTTTGAACTTCAGAATCTGGTGCATTGGGTTTAGAGCTTGGAGATCCCAAGTCTAGATGAAGCAACGATAGAGAATCTTCAGACGAGTCTTTGCAGGAACCATCAGATGCAACTAGACTATCTAATAAACAACTCATTCTAGCGATGAATCTATAGATGGAGGTAGGGAAGATTGGCGGCTGTTTACTTCACTTTCATCGCTTGAGCCATTACTGACTTCAGAATTAGCACTAATCTCTGGTACAAGTGCTTATATTCGCCTGCATCGATCTCGTTGTCAAGGCTACAACAAAATGTATAATATGTACAGGCATGCGTAAATAGGAACAAAACCCACACAAAGCTAAAACAAGGAAGTAAAAAACTAAAATTGAGCAAAACAAATACACTGCAACTAAATAAAGTTGACATTATGGGTTCATTATAGGGTTTCAGGATATAACGTAATTTATCCATAGTAATTGAACACTTTACTCAGAGTGAAAACGTTTTCAAGTTCTAAAGAAAACTGACTTCTATAGCAATAGGCGTGTTAGCAATGTATAGAATACTATACCAGACATGTTGCCAGCAATCATTCACAATGTATAGTATGCTATACATCCGAAATGGAGTGGGTAAAACACATGAAAGAAATGTTAGTAGAGCGATATTTTTGGATTAGTCTATGCCTAGCACCTTTATATTTTGAATTTTCAAAACGCATTTGTAATTTTTATTATAAATAAGAAATTATTTATTAAAGAATTAAAATTTTTTAAAATTAAAATTAAAGAAAACTGACTTCTATAGCAATAGGCGTGTTAGCAATGTATAGAATACTATACCAGACATGTTGCCAGCAATCATTCACAATGTATAGTATGCTATACATCCGAAATGGAGTGGGTAAAACACATGAAAGAAATGTTAGTAGAGCGATATTTTTGGATTAGTCTATGCCTAGCACCTTTATATTTTGAATCTTCAAAACGCATTTGTAATTTTTATTATAAATAAGAAATTATAAATTATTTTACCTTAACAACCGCAACATTTCGCTGCATTGTGTCACACATCTGTCTAACTTTCCACAGATAATGTCAGTTTATATATTTTTTTTTAAAGATGAACATTTGGAAACCACTTTCAATCCAGAAACAAAATGTCAAAGGTTTTAATTTACCTCATAGAATTTAATGTTTAGTGTGTAAATTATGCTGTACAAAAATACCTTAAGGGTTAAGGGGACTCCCATACAACAAACGTGATTTTTTAGACGAATAATGAATAACAAAAAAGAATAATAACGAGCATTTGATTTTGTATTATTCTGCTTATTTTTAAGTGCAAAGTTAAATTTAGGAACTTTTGAAATTACGACAAATCCATTTTGAATGAAAAATCTTTTTTTATTTTAACTTCCAACCAAAACCAGATAGATTTTCTTAGAAAACCAGCCACGCTTTTAGAATACGTGTTCCGTAAGCCATATAATCTTGGTATTACTACCCGTACGACTTCTCTTGCTAGTATTCTGTATTCTGTGTTGAGTGTATTTTTCTAAATTTTCATGATATTCCAAGAAACCCACTTTTATGCGACATTGTGAGATTGTGACATACATATTTCATTAGAACAGTGCGAGCTCGTATTATTGTGAGGCTAGCACGGACAACATTTTAATAAATCTTTTAACCGATACACCTTCAAGAAAACTTATGCTGTGTAGTTACAATATGTATACAGATTGTAATGTGTAAGAAGTACGTGTATTTAGACAGATAATAAGTGTAAGTATATATATACATATGTATCGACTCCCTCGCAGCCTATTTAGTAGTGTGGCCGGCTGCTGTGCAGAGGGTGTGAGTTCGATTACCGCACTGGACCCTTAAGTGAAAACATTTGTGTTTGTCTTGAGTCTGAATGTTTTTATGTATGATATGTATTTACAAAAAAAAGGTATATAAGTATTTGTAACTGTTGTCTGATTTTCATAATGCAAGCTTTGCTTAGTTTGGTCCCAAACTGGCGCTGTGTGATAAGTCCAAAATTTTTATAATAATTTATTTTGTATGCGTACATATTATATTACAAAATATATTGTTGTTACAGGTACATAACATATCAGCCAGCACGATGAGCTTTCGTCGTTCTGTGAGTTGACGCGAGTGCGTGTCTTTTTTATTGGTTTTTCCGCGTGTTTTTACTTAAATAATGTGGCGAATAATGATGAAGTAACCCGAGTGCCTGACGTCTCTACTCGTTATTTCTCGTAGAGTATTGTATTGTTATCAAAACAGGTTTTATTGTTGTTATTATACGCCAATATTGTTTATATGTGCTGTTATGCTAATATAATAATTGTATGTGTGTATTGTGTTCACTTTGTTTTGCACACTTGTTTTTATTACATTTACTCGTGAGAGCGCTGTTCATATTGATAACGTTAAGTATATGATAGCAGTATGACATCATATGAATATATTTCCAATTTAAAACAGTTTACGAAATTATAATCTAGTTATCGCTGTGGATACGTGGGCAGTTTTATGCCATGGCATTTGGCGCGGCTGCATGTTTACGCGACGCTGTATTTTTAGCGTCCACACATGTCATGTATTTGTGTACTACGTCGCACGCGCTCTCGGGATGATTTTGTAACAGATCGAAGCTTCCATTCAGAAAACTGCTAAATCTTACTAAGATCTACATCTTCTCTATTCTTCTTACGCGTGTTTGTACTAACATCTAATCTGATTTCACTCGTTTAGTTTAATCTAATGTGATAAATAAACGAATTATTACGATAAATAAACGTATATATGATAGATACGACGTACATATATTTTATGCTATATTCTTTTTTGCTCAATATTCGAGTTAGCAGCTTCCTCGCTCCATGCAATAGTAAAGCTATATGCAATAGTAAGATAAGTAGGAGAAATAAAAAGTAACAGTATAATATAAAGGTTGACAAGAGGCAGTTAACTTGGAAAAATTAGAACTTAATTGATTTGTATTTGTATTGAGGCATTTGTTATATTTTATAAATTAAAACATTGTATGTTATGTTATAACCTAGTGTAAGGCTATATTGTATTTTAATATGAAGTTGGAAAAATATAAAAGATTAACCGCCGAGTTTCTTGCCGGTTGTTTTGGGTAGTAAATCATTCCGAACCGGTGGAATTTTTTAATTAATAATTATACTGACGATTCAAAAGTGCTGTGTCAATGTCTATTTGAATAAAATAGTTTAAGTTTGAAACATAATTTTCCGTTCCGTATATATAAACCGTTCAATATTAACAGATTTTCTTAAACCTTTAAATACCTGCTGTATCGTCGCGTAGAGTTTTCTAGTGTAAACTGTAGTCTTTGGTAGAGCAATGGTTTCGTGAAAGCGTACCCCACGTCCGTTCAAGTCCGTTGGCAGTGCCCGGCACGGCTTGCTGGAAACCTGATCCCGCCTCGACTTGACTGACAGCTTGTCTGATTCAAACAAGTTCAGTAACCGGAATGTACCTACCTCTCAGACTTTGGTTTATACATATGTTACATTTTTTTTATTATTTTAAAGCAAAGTTATTTAGTTTTGTAACCCTAAGTAGACAAAACAAGCTTACGGTCCGCCTAATGGCAAGTAGTTACCGCAGCCTATGGACGCTTGCAACACCTGGGGCAACACTCCCGCGTTAATTTGAACCTATCTAATAGTCACCAATCTAGTAAATACACAGCACACTAAATATAGGTAGTATGCACTTTAGTTTCTAATTACTAAAAAGTCAAAACTAATGTTAGTTCTAATGAAGTAAGTAATCCTGCTATAAGTTTGTACCCATATACCAAGATACGTGTTTTATGACTTTGTCAGTCACCTTGATTATGTTAATAATATGTAGGTACAAATTTTATATTAACTAAGTACCTACGTAAGTATTGTAACCTTGATGTAACCCTTATAATATATAGCATTTAGGAATCCAGAAAGTATAAGCGTCCTTAGTGTAGTGATAGCGTAGGCAAAAGTTTTAAATTGATCCTCATACATTATTAGGGCTCAGAGTTATTGATAGGATATCATTTATATAAACACCTACAAATCATCTACATAAAATGAATATAAAAGGCATGCAAGTCCAAAAGTACTACAAAAGAATATTTTTAGTTGGTGCTCGTACAATATAAGAATATTGCAAACTCAGTCAGGAATTATTCCTATTTAGTTTCTTGTTACCTATATGTTATATATGTTATCTGTAAGTGTAAGTAATCATAATTAATTGTAATTTGCAAAAAATATCCAGTTTGCTTCGATGGGATGATTAATGGCCTAGAAAGTTAAATTATGCACGAGGTATACATACTAAACAATACCTAATTGATATGCAAATTAATATGTTACCCAGTTAATTCGGAGAAACACTTAAATTTATATAGCATGGTACCTAGGTACCTATTTACCATATTATATATAACAATAATAATTCTAGTAAAAATATTAATAATGTTATGCATTTTGTATTCAGTAGCCAAAGGAATAATGTTGCACAAGCGCAGATAGAAAGTCGTGGAAAAATACGCACCGCGGTCGGCCATCTTGGTCAGGCTTCAGTTGTTGGACGCGCACTGTACCAGTGGCCTTGACGGTTTCCTACAACACCACTTGCCACTCACTCAGCCGTCCCTATCTGCAGATGTTTAAACTTTGTCATGAAATGAAAGGTAAAAGAAATATAATAAATATTTAAAGTGCCTATTAAACCACACAATTTTCAGTGTGCGATATTCAAATTGTCTTAAAATCTAAGTAGAGCTCACTAGTTTTACACCACGCGTAATATCACATGCTTTCATTCGCATAATACGCAATCGATCACGCACAGGTTCAGGGTAATGACCCGACTGCTATATCGTGGGGCGTGGGTTCGATTTCCGCACAAGGCAAACATTTATTATTTGTGTTTGTATTGAGACTGGGTGTTTTTATGTATGTATTTACAAAAAAAGTAAATTATGTATTTGTATCCGTTATCTAGTATCCTTCTGGTTAGTGTGTCATTACACACCCAGGAATATGTATTATTTTTTATTATTTTACTTCGTGTCGTCATGGAATGAAACCAGCATCTTTGAAAACCCGTTTACAAGTTTAAAAAAAATGCTATTGCTCTTCCACAGTAAAATGGATTTATTTTTTTCTCGAAAAAATATTTTCTAAAATTAATCTCGATACTAGTCGGTTATTTTTTTTTAATTACTTACAAGGTAACCACCATCATATACGTATACTTATAGATATGAACGAAACCTGTTAGGTACACTTATATAACACAAATATGCGTGACTTCATTTCAAATAAGCTTATATTGACAACTATTATGTATAGGTTACCTTTGTATAAAATCTATACTTGATACAGAAAGTGTAGGTAGACTTCTTTATTTGTATAATAAGATGTGAACACAGATTTAACAGCAGTCGTACGTAGGTATCATGTGTCCTTAGTGTCTCCTAAACCTGGTATTTAAGTACAAGTCTAACATGCAATGGTGTAACCGTAACGTAACATAGCCGAGCGACGCGACAACCACCCATATAACTTTAAACTCTCGCGTATACTAGGTACAATATATTTTTAAGTACCTATATGTTTCGGGATCACCACGATTCGATTTATTGAAACTCAATAAATCCAGACATGGTAAGCCCGAAGCGTATAAATATAAACCACCTATGTGCCTATAGTAATAATTAATCACATGCATGCAACTAATTTTATTCGCACCACATTGCGCTTATTATTAGCCGGTTGTTTTTTTTTTTTTTTTTTTTTTTTTTTTTTTTTTTTTAATACCACTAAGGTGGCAAACAAGCTTACGGCCCACCTGATGGTAAGCGGTCACCGTAGCCTATGGACGCTTGCAACACCAGGGGTATCACTTGCGCGTTGCCGACCCTTCAGAAATCTAATAACTTCTTTCTTGAAGAACTCCATACTGTAGTCCTTGCAGAAAACCTTGGCAGGGAGCTCATTCCACAACTTAAGCGTTCGCGGGAGGAAGTTTCTCTGAAACCGCACTGTACGCGACCATTTAGGTTCTAAAGTGTGAGAATGATTTTTTATTTATTCGTAATTTATGCTTGAAAACATTGTTTTTATTTTGAGAGAGTGTGGCGTAACAACCTTACAACTGACGAGCGAATCTCATCCGAATTGCAAATGGCGGGCGAGGGAAGAGCGGCAACGTCGCGTGCCGGTCGCCAAGAGCGGCAACACCGCGCGCCGCAGCACCGCTGCTCGCTGCTCGTGCGTAATTTTATCAAACCGGGGATCTCATCTCGTGTTGATGTTATCATCTGTTATCTATACCTAACCTACCTACCTAAATATATACCCATATTACGTATCAGATATTAAGATTAAAGAAAAACAGATAAAGTATAGGTATTTGATGTTAATGATGCTGCATATGCATTGCGCGCGCAGTGTACGTCGACAAATCTATATGTGGCAATGATAGTGTATGCATTACATGTGGTTATTTAGTAAGTACCTAACTAAAATTTCTTTACAAAATGTCAAGCTCACCTATGGATAGTTCCCTTTTGCCCTAGTCGAAAAAATTGCGGCTTTTTCGGTTCTACATAAACAGTGGAAAAATACAGTCGGTAATAAGTCTTAAATGTTGTGTCTTTTAAATATAGGTAGATCTACGCTTGTATTGTTTGATAAGTTAACAAATGGAAAGAGTGTTAAATAGGTCAGTTTTTAAAGTTTACAAACCCTGTAGGTACATCATCGTAAGATAAGTTGTAGACGATTAGATTGCAGAACTTGTGTTGAAAATTAGAGGCCACTCTATCCAAGACAAAAGGTCTCGGATTGGATTCAACCCAATAAAGACATAAATAAGTCAACGCGTTCACCGCTAAGAAAATCCCATTCGATGCAGGAGACCAGAATTCCAGAACACATTCCTTACCATCTCCAAGATTATTAGGATCTTTGGGGTTGACATCTCCAGCGATGTTCAGTTCTGAGATCATATTTATTACTAGCTTTTGCCCGCGGTTCTACCCGACCTAAATTCGGTTATCGGTATAGGATTTCAACGGTAACTCCTCAATTATAGAAAAAAATCGACCTACACTTGACATTTTCTATGTTCTTTTTCGGGAATCAAACTATCCATGCCAAATTTCATCTAAATCGGTTCAGCGGTTTAAGGGTGAAGAGGTAACAGACAGACAAACAGATTTACCAAAAACATTGAATGCAGAATATTCTTTTAGAAAAATGTGATATTTTATACCCCTTGAATCCGAATCCGAGTACGGCGTGAATAAAACCTAAGCTCTCTATTGTGTTAATTTACTAAATTTGACATACATATTGTGTAGTATGATTTATAGTTCAGATAGAACCTTATCATTTTGATCTGTTATTTGTAGGATTACTACTCTTTTTCAAAAACTTCCGGACAATAGGTGGTCTTCGGTCAGGCAGTACTCTATAATCCAACAAAGTCGAAAGTCCAACACTGCCTACGCACTGCACTGCACTGCAAAACGTTTGTCGGATTACCGGGAGTCCACTGTATTTTAAAATAGATTTGGTACATATGTACCTACATGTTGTCTAGTTAGAGGTATACATATATAGGTAATAGGTACATATGTAGAGGTATATGACATTTCCGTTTGCTTTATGGATTCAAGATTTATTATCTTCAGACACCTATCTACATGTACAATATTAATTGGCTTTGCGAGGTAAACGGTAAAAGGTCGAAAATGTTCTTTTACCTATCCACTTATTATAAATTACAACGCTAGATGTTTTTGCGTTTTTGTGCTGTCTGCATTCTTAAGTGGATGGGCATTGAGCTAAGTGTTACGTTTTGTACGTATTAGGTTCCTTTTTAGGGTTCCGTAAGGGTAATTAGCGTCCCTATTACTAAGACTCCGCTGTCTGTTAGTCCGTCCGGCCGTCTGTCACCAGACTATACTCATGAACCGTGATAGTAAGACAGTTGATTTTTTTACATATTGATAACGGCAATAGGTAGACGCTTAAAATATTCACAGAATATTTAGATATATAGTCACTTTAAAAATAAATAACTAAATTAAAATGAAAAAAATATCTAAGGCGGGCTCCCATACAACAAACGTGATTTTTTCCCCGTTTTTATAAATAATGGTACAGAACCCTTCTTACGCGAGTCCGTTTCGCACTTGGCCGATTTTTAGGGTTCCAGAGCCTAATGGAAAAATACCGAATCCTTATAGTTTTATTGTCAGTCCGTGTGTCACATTCACAATGCAGTTTCATAATTCCGACATCCGCTTTTAATTTGCTGTTTAACAAGTGGATAGGTAGTAAAATAGGTGTGACATCCAGAAGTACAGACAAGTCTCACAATGAAGGTTTATTTTTACAATTTTGGTTTCCACGGATCCCTGAAACAATATGAAATCGGTTATTTTTGTTACGAAAGTGGTGCTGAACTCAAACTTGGCAGTTTTTATTTCTCGTTTAAAACTCTGGCTGACATCCAAAAATGCAGGTTATTTCTCTTGGGCCAACAATCGCATGCCACGGTTCCGTTTTGGCAACAACACAACACAACAACACAAATACATATTTTGTTATTTATTAAGAACGGTTTCACCTCACCTACTTTTTGTTTACAATAACTGTAAAATTATTAAGATACTTCGAAGAATTCGCAAACTATACTGTCTGTCTGTCTGTTACCTCTTCACGCTTAAACAGCTGAACCGATTAAGATGAAATTTGGCATGGAGATAGTTTGAGTCCATGGGAAGGACATAGGCTACTTAAAAACGTCAAGCATGAGTCTGATTTTTTTCTATAGTTAAAAAGTTGCCGTTGAAATCATACATCGATAACCGAATTTAGGGTAGGTGGAACTGCGGGCAAAAGCTAGTATACAATAAAATGACTACAGTATCCGCCTACCGTGTACTGTAACTATGCAGAGTACGCCCACACGCGCCGCATGGCATAGGCAGGGGGTGTTAATAGGATTCTGCCCCTATTCCCCTCCCCTGGGTCTGCGAGGGTGTCTCCCGTCTCTCCCCAACAACTCCGGGGACCTTGAAAGTCCCGGGAACCGCCGGATCAGCTGTTCTCGTGACAAGTAATTCTATTACCAGACAATTCTGCCCGAATAAAGTCGCCGCACTAACTTCGACATTTCAAGATGTTTACTCTAATGTTATGACGCATACTCATATTTGGTTGCTTCACTCCATTTTAATTTAGCGTTCATTTTGTTAGCAAATATTCTTTTATCCGGATGATTCAGTCAGATGACGTCAAAACAAAGTTTAAGAAGAGTCATTATATTATTTCTATTTTGATGCACCACCAGTCCTGATGCGACTGTTGGAAGATAAAGATTTGGTTACACAGTCATGTATGGGTGTGGGTTTTAATTCTGATTAGAATATGGTTTGAATACGCTAAACCTTCTTGATCGCCTGCATTACAAATTCGCTAAGCCTGGAGAGGGGTCACAGACAATAGTGCTTCATACAAACATACTGCCGGCGATGTACTCTATAGATTCCCATCATCAAAATATATGGTTATGGGGACACCACAAATTTTCGTACAAAATTTCGAAATTTTTTTTTTCTGCCTCCCCATTTGTACACCGTAACCGTAACCAAAACACAGGAAAAAACCTGAAAATATTCTAAATCCGGGTTTTTTTCAATGCACCTTAGTTACTCTGACCATTTTTTTGCACACTCTACATTAAATAGAGGCCAGGTGTCATATTAACTCGCCCGAGTAGTAGCTTTATTTGTCATTGCATATTCCCCAGCAAAAATATTTATTACCTACTTGGAAGAATCAAATATAATTGCTACAAAAAAAAATAATATTTCTTATTCTAACTAAAAATTTCCTTAATGAAAATCGAAACCCCTTTCAGTTGAAGACTAACTTATCTTTGCTATCAAAATAATTATTATTCTTAACTACATGCATTTGTTTGTTGTTTTGCATTGAATATATTTTGTCTTGGCACAAATATTTTTTTTTACTTTTAATAAGTAAATATTCTCTTACGTCTAAAGGGAGAGGATCATTTTATTGGTGTTAAGAAATTGGCTTTGGTACAAAGCAATTTGTCTTTTTTTTACCGTGTAGCTAAGTTGAGTTCATGACTAAAATCTATGCTTAGGAATTAATACTATAAAGATGAACCATGAAGATTATGTAATAAACAAATTCTTCATTGCTGGAAGCTCCGTCAGCCGCTTCAGTTTTTGGATTTGTAAAATGGTCATTTAACAAGTAAAATCCTTATCAAACCTGTAAGGAACCAACAATTTCTTTGATATTTTAAAAGTTCGCCCGTGGTCTAGAAAAACTGATATAGAATACTACTATAATTTTTTTATGCACGAAAATCTTTATGAAATTCAAACGCATTACTGGTATATCTTGCATTTATATACTGATTTATATTATTACTTTAAGCAATAATCACTGAACTGCTGTTCTGAAAAAAATTACCTTTTGGTTGTCTCAAAGAAATTACACTCGATTTATGAAAATACATGGAATTAAAGTCTAGAATTTAAGAATCAGCATCATCAATCAAGACAAACTGTTTACACATTTTTAAATAATTGTTTCTGAATACAGTAATGTAGGAAGATTTTTGTTTAAGCAATATTATTATGGCTTGTACATTTATTGATTCATTTATGACATTATAAAGGACGGCAGTAACAAGTAGGTTCTAAATAAATCCTATACCAGCAGCTTTGTACAACCCACATAAGTTCTCGCTCGAGTTTCAAGCACAAAAAGTTTTCACATCTACATAAGTGATATTTATCTTTTCTTAAAAAAGAAATTCACACTATTTGTTCAGTTTTATATAAGTGAGCTTGTACACAAATAATTATAAATATAAATACACGTTATTTCATATAATATAACAGAAACAGTATTTACCATAACAATGGTAACATTTTTGGGTGAAGGATTTAAAATAAATGTGTTTTTACATCAATGATATTATTATTATTGTAACAAACCTTAAAACGAACAATGAAATAAAACAAACTGAATTTTAGTTTGCGGTAACCCCGCGCTTTTTTACTTAGCACAACTCTCTAGGCAGGATCATACAAAACGTATAGATAATCTGGAAACGGTGAACGATTAGTCGCGTCAGACTGCCTCAGAGCAGAGGTGACCCTCAGTCACTGTATGTGAATAAAAATATGCAAAAATACATAGCTTACGCTCCGCTTTGTTTTATCGCAGTAACACCCTGTAATCTTCATTCAAAAACTGCATGATTTGTGGCTACTAAACTACAAACAGATGACATGCCTTAATGCGCAAGTGTATGCGTGTTCTATACAAGCAGTCACAGGATCGTAACAGAGGGCAAGTGGGGTAGACTCTATAGACCGATGGAGACTGGCCATACTGCATAAAGTGATATTACTTATACTGTGACGCAGATCGTTTTTGTTTTTACGAAATACCAAAATTACATTGTGTTTGACCCCGTGAAGATTTTAGCAGGAAATTCGGTTGTTATGCATAAAAACTTGTTTGTTATTAGAATTCTTTCCATGCAACCAGATTAAAATAACACCAGATAGGTAGATAAAGATGCTCTAATCTCTGCCCCGCCTAAGTTTGGCCCGAAACACGTTTAACTGATAATTAGACCCAAATTCTGTATAAGTGCTAGGTTTTGGATCCAATCACTTTATTGAATCTTGTTTTTAATATGTTTGCAATTAATCTGGCGTCTTTATTTCGTTTACTCTGGTCGTCTAGTGTGAAGAAACCGGCAAGGCGCAGCACAACGCAAAATCCTAACAATGATTTGTATAGAAACGAATTCACTCTGGGGCTATGTATTTTTTGACAGTTATAGCTTGCAATAGTTTTCTCACTGTTTTTATTGCAAAGTTTAATGTAAAAGATGTTTTTCTTTAAAATTAAAATGTTAATTTTAGGCGACATAATAGGGCCGAAGTAAGGCTGCTTTTTTTGTTATAAAATCCTGACAAGACAAGGGAAATAATTGCAATCTTTGGTTTTAATTGATTTATTAGTATTTTTATTTATGGCTCTTATAGTTTATTTTTGGAAGACCTTTCATACTTTAAATTGAATGTCTAAAGTGCGGTGATCTTGCGGCAATGTTTCATATAGTAGTATGCGTGGGGTAATCAAAGGTTTTATTTTATTTTTAATCTTTTATTTTTATATAATTCTAACTGGCATAAGTTGATATAATGTACCTATAAGTGAGTGTATGTCACAGAGCTCAAATAGGGTTCCCACTGAAAATCAGCGCTGTAGCAGGTAACTGCTACAGCATACTGCTGGGTGGGAAACCCGTTTTTAAGCATTGTTACCCTATTGTAATATTTAGTGTAAATTATGTTACTGTTTACTGTAATGCTTCAAAATAAATATTTTTCTTCTTCTTCTTTATACTATATGTATAATCAATATGTAGTCTATAATACTAGCACATAGACTGAAATTCCTTTTTTACCACTGCTACTTAAAAAAGTCATTCATCCACTTCCAGCCACCTTTTTCATCCATTTTCAGTTGTTGGACCACCTGGCTGGAGAGCTATCGACGCTGCGCTTTCCTATCCGTGGTACTATAAGACTTGTCTGCCCCAACCGCCATCGGTTCTGCGACAAATATGACCTGCCTGTTGCCACTTCAGCTTGCTAAATCTGTGGGTTATGACGGTGACTTTAGTTTTTTGTCGGTTCTCTTATTTTCTGGTCATATTTTAACCGACTAGCGTGTAACAATACACTACTTTTTTACAAAAGTTGGAATAAAAAAGGCCAAATTTCATCTTAATCGGCTGTACCGAGGTTTTAACGTAAAGAGGTGACAGACGAACAGTTACTTTCGCATTCATAATATTAGTATCGTGTATAAATTTCAAATATGGCGTCAGCAAAAAGAAAACTATTGAAACTATTTAAATTATTACCTGCTTATTTCTTATCTTTTCTATTTGTTTTCTAGTACAATTTTATTTCTCTTTCTGTTTCATAAAATTGTTTCTAAACAACCCAGGTGATGCGTTGCCAAGCATAAATTTTCATTTGGTACTTGACAGGTGGGGTGGGGGTGTATATCATATATACACAATATAAATGTTATTTTTTTTTTTTTGCATTATATTTTAAAACTTTACATTTTAGATAAATGCCGGCCGCTCTTGCGTCAAACATCGTCCAAAAAACTAGGGGTTTTTGTTGATCAATTTATTTATTTTTAAAGATAGAAAAAAATAAATTAACATTGAGCTCAACTGAGCCATGCCAAACCATTGCAAGATGGGTTCCCCGCGTGAAAAATAATTTAAGTAATATAATTTCTATTCCAATAATTGTTTTGAATTAACATTCTAGGAACATAAAATAAAATAATTGCATCTTAAAACTCATTTGAGTTAAAGACCAATGTACACGGAATAGATAGGGTTTGTTTTTGCTCTTTGGGTTAGGAACCTAAAGCTACGGGTATCTACGGTTAGACCAGAATCAGTCCTTTGGCGACGCTAGAAACATCCACAGGAGTAAACAATGAAGTAGAACCGAAACTTTAATTTTATTTTTCGAAACCGCAATGTTTAAACGGTCAGAGTTGGACTTCCGGACAACAAATTCGAGATCCCAGGGCTCTACCTTTTTTTTTGTTTAAAATTATGTTGATTCGGGGTCTTGAATCTATGTAAAAAATTAAAATCTTATAACTGAATACAGGTAAGCGAGGTGACATTCTTTTCAATTAATTCACTTAAATATATTTCAATTAACAATAAAAATCTTTATTAATTAAAAAAAATCCCAAGGGTTTGAAAGTAAAATTTTTAATGAGTAGGTACTTACATAAAAGAAATGTTACCCATTAAGTAAGTACAAATATGTTTTAATAATAATACGAGTAGTAAAGAATTGTTCCTAATTTTTTTTTATTTTTGTTACAGGTAAAAGACGCCGCCGCGATTTTAGTAAAACCGAATGAAGGTAAAAAAAATATAAGAACTAACTCACGATATTTCATAAATTGTAATTACACTTTACAAGACTTGCATACTGTTATTAAATGCACCCGGAACAAATCGGGTCGATCATAATCTCGAGGCATTACAATTACATATCACTCGTTGAACTGTCTCTCCGCGACTGACGCAAGTTTCATTCAAAAAGCGGAAAGGAAGTGGGCGGGGCGCGCGGGATGCGACGTCATTGGCCGCCGTCGCAGCGCGCAGCAATGGCCGCCGTCTCATTCCGCCAATAAGAGGCACGCGGGACGAACGCGCGTCCGGTCGGTGAGTGGCGCGACGTTGCCAGCTTTTTCAGAAAAAAATACCAGATTCGACCTTCTTAGGACCCCCGGTTTTTTTTTGTTTGGCTGTGTTATCATCATTCGGGAACGTATACTGAGGTCCTTATCCGCATGTGAGATGGTGCTTGTGCTTTTGTTTCGCAGGTGGACATATTGTGTAGTGTTTTAGTGTATTATGGTGTGGTCAGCGCCATCGGGGGAGGTGTTGATCGACTTTGTCACAAGGTATGGATCATGTTACTTACTGTGGGTGGTTGTGGTTAACATTAACGGTTCTTAGTCACGTCATGTGATGTGACACATGAGTAGACAACGACGTGGCCAACTCGGAAGGTGGTCCACAATATGCTTGCGTAGCCTTAGGACTTGACAATCTACCTAGATTGTCTCCTCCCAGCGGGCTTCATACAAACGAATTTCTCACTTATTTTTGACACTTGCTGATCAAACACCACCAAATTTTGAAGGCTTGTTCTAGTAATAAATATCTAAGTCTGCAGTTTGCCAGTTTTCTATTAAATTTTATAGTTCAAAACAAATGAGAAATTCGTTTGTATGAAACCCGCTGCGAGGCGCCGCGAAGTAACTTCTTAAGTAACTTTTCTGTTTTAGAATACCCATGACTTTTTACATACCTATGTAGATAGATATTTATTCCTGACTAGGCTTGCTGTCCCGAGTATTATTGTAGGTACACACACAGATACGTATAATCTTATTTCTATCCTAAGGTAGGTTGGTAAGTAGGTACCTACCTAAAGGGCTATGCATCAAAACTGAACCAGTAAACGTCTCTGGTATACCTACCTATTATCTTATGTTGTGTCTCTTATTGAAGGGCCATATAGCCAAAAACCAAAAAAAAAAAAATTTGGGAGTATCAATACAATTTTTTTTGGTCCCCTTATTTGAACCTATCGTAAAAGTATCATAACTTCTTTTTTAAACTCCATACTTAATATATATGTATGCAATACTAATATATAAACTCAATACAATACTAAATCTCCCTTACATTATGACATTCAACTGCATTTTCTCCCCCTGAATCTGTTCTTGTCTTAGTGGATGTTAAAACCCCCCCGTAAGGAATCTAATAAGCGCCTTGCTTGGTTTGGTGATTTCGTAACAAGTCTTTCAGTGATAGGTATTTCTCTTTTTTACATATAGATTTTTAAAATAAATAATAAAAATGGGTAAATAAAAAACCCGACTGCAAAAACATTAAGAACTAAACAGAAATTTAAACATACCAAATATTTTACAAAGTGATTTAATACTACCATAGACAAGAAGTGACAAATAAATAAAATTATACAGTCTAATTGACGTGTATATTGTAAGTCTAATTGATTAAGTAAAGTGATATTAATTTTTTAGTGTTCCGTAACCAAAGGCTCTCTTATCGACCGAAGTTGATAGAATCCAGATATTTTCATAGAATATGTGTTATATATAATGGCGGATTACCTAACATTTATTTGTACAATTCAATAAGTTCAAAAAGTTAAAATTTAAGGGGTCCCCATACAAGAAACACGTTTTCGGTGTTTTTATTATATCGTAAAAACAGTAATACATAGATTGTAAAAACAGTAATACATACAAATTTCAAACTTGCAGTGAAGTGTAACAGCAGATAATAAAAATTGGCGGGCCCGAGCCGTTACCATTACTATATCAGCCATTTAGCAAAAACAGTCTAGATTATTAAGAGAAAATGAATGAATTTATTGATTCAAATTCATTCATTTGATATTTCAAGGTAAGCGACGTCGGGCTTCATCAGTAATTGGATGGGTTACTGCTAAGCGGCACAGTCCGACTCGCATTTGACCGATTTTTCTTTGACGCTAAACTAGGCCGTATTTAATGACATTTTACACATAGATAGGTAGGTACTTTATAGGCATTGTATGATATGATAGCTGGTTCCCTGGAGTGTTTAACACTTTCCATCCCATACAAACTTTTCTATCTAAGTGTATGATTTTCCAAAAATTCTGAAACTCGACAGACTGTATTTATAACTACCACCAACCTATACCTGTACCAATTTTCATGGTTTTACCAAAAAAAAATTGTCGGGTTCCCGTTCAAAGTTTCATACCCTATTTTATCGCCTAGGACATGATTTATCAAAAACTTTAAAGGTTTTCAGCCAAAATGTACCAATTGAATAGTGAAAGATTTTCATACAAACTTCAAATTTTTTCATGTCATACGTTGCTTAGCTTCAGGTACTACTTTACTTATTTTTTTACTTCAGTAGTTTTGGCTCGGCCTTTCGAAAACTAAGTTTAGACTATGTTCTTTTATACATATATATATATATATATATATATATGGATACTGCGGCAGATTATACAGAAAACAGAAGAGTTTAATCAGACTCTTTGTCATGTCTTTATGGACTACGGAAAATAATTCAATTCCGTCGAAATCTAGGCTGTTCTGGAATCCTTGTAACGATGCCAAGTCGATTAGAGATACATCGAGGTGGTGAGATATCTCTATGACGCCACTACAATACCCACCGCACGTACGCCACGTACAGGACCAGTAGTCAAAACCCATTAAGTTGCGCAGAGGAGTAAGACAGGGAGTTGAATATATATATAGCAGAGCTCGGGTGAGAACACAAATAGGTAAATTCATCTTTATACCTAGTTTCAGAGATATTCCTACCGCAAACTTAGGTTCCGTTTAGTTTGTAGAATGAGCCGAGGATCTCTCCAAGATCTACAGTAGCGGGATCTTCAGCAAAGAAGTTATTAGATTTTTGAAGGGTTAGCAACGCGCGAGTGTCGCAATGGTTCATAGGTTGCGGTGACCGCTTAAAATCAGGCGGACCGTTAGCTTGTTTGCCACCTTAGTAAATAAAGTACGTTACTGCGTAGGATCCGCAAGCGATATAGAAATCAGCGATTTCCATATTGCTATGCTTTCTATTTTAGCGATATTGTAAATAAACTTGTATAGACAGGTACCTATATAAAACATTATTCAGACAAAATTATTTTTTTATTTAGATGCTTCGATTTGCACAACTCATCTGCGCTTTACGTTGTAGACGTTCAGCTTAGCTCGTGATCAACATTTCTAGAATTTGCTGGAAAGTAGGACAACGTCCGCGTTAGGGTCGCGCGTGATTCATAACCAAAGTGGAGATACCTAATGGTTAGTCTGGCGAAGTTATCAGCCATTTCATTCAGCCATGACCTAAACATTGTCAAATTAGTGCGAATCGATCTCAGTAGAAAAGGATCTACCTAGAATATAGTTTTTGATTATTAAACTGCCAATAACTGGTTAATAATCAAAGAATATAAGCTTGTTCGTCATCACTGAGTATTTCTACAAATGAAATAGAAAAAAATGGTATTTTTACGTTCTGGCCATGTTTTATGATAAAACTTTTTCGAACCGTTAGTCGATAACCTTCAGGTCGCTGTATCGACGCTATTTCTAGTACCTACCTAGTCCACTCAAACGGCTACTAAGTACTTTAATCAACATATTTTTATAGCCCCACATCACAACGGTTGTATTTAACATTACATTTCGTGATGTTTCGTCCACTCAAAACCCATTTCAGAGAACACGCGTCATGTCATGTTATAATTATATTCTTGTAGTACACTCTCATCGTAGATCAGTTAGATGATAATATGTATATAGGTGTTTTGAGTCTATAAGTAGATTGGTTCTGTCTTACACTCAAGCCCACACCCAAATAAGCAAAGTTCTAACGGGCGGTTATCTTGTAATACCTATCCTTCGGCTGCATTTGAAATCAAGTTGCGAAAAACTACACGTCTATTCAAACCCATTTCATCGTATCAATTA
This sequence comes from Apoda limacodes, assembly GCA_946406115.1. Classification (NCBI taxonomy): domain Eukaryota; kingdom Metazoa; phylum Arthropoda; class Insecta; order Lepidoptera; family Limacodidae; genus Apoda; species Apoda limacodes. Next base: position 22,109,497 of record OX291559.1, read on the forward strand.
ACCCGTGTGCCTTTTGTTTTGTATCTGTATTCAGCCGTGTGCAATCTGTCCATGTGTGTGCTCACTCCTTATCACCGTCTCAGACCTGGTGGTGAGCGCGGGTTGCGAGGACTTGCGGGTCATCTATAATCTCCGCGACTTGGTCTCATAAACGATCTCCTGATAAGATAAATGATGGAAATATAAACTTAAACTACCTATATACCTACCTACCCATATCTAGATAACGTGCTTTGCTACCTACTTTGTTTTGTAGATCGTGCTTTGTGTTCTTTATCTATGCCTCGACAGTGAGATACGTGAGGTATTCCCGTAGTCTAGTTTCCAGTTGTACGTCTAAACAGTTACAAGATAACTAACTATACGACAATAAAATCTTAAAGATCCTTATGTATTTTGTCGTAATTTACAAAGTCAAAACGACACACAATTTCAGAAAAATAAGAAAGAAAAGCCAAAGGAAAATAAAGAAAAATTGAAAAAGGAAAAAATACGGAACCCTTTAACAGAAAAGCAGATGCCGTTGCACTATTAGGGGTTTATAGGGAAATAAAATAGTCATTTTTATTTAATTGCAGCAGGGCAGCGCGCAGCGGTGATGTGATACGAGAAAACTAACTTTTTCAAACCGGGTGTAAAGAGAGTGTTGCTACTGGTAAAAATGACATGTCACACTCGTGTAACTAACTGGTGTGACGAAGAGTCGGACATGATTTTTTTTATATATAAAAATATGCGCTAAAACGCAAATGGTAAACAGCAGCAGCGTAGAATCATCGAAACATAACTAAATAAATTGAAGGGCAATCCTCAAATCCTTTATTATAGGTACATAGAAAATAAAGCGCTTTTTAAAGGTAAAATTAAATCAGAAAAAGTGTTCGCGTTATTTTACTGTCGGTCAACTGGCAATCTACTGTGAGGGCTAAACCTTGAAGAACTAATTAATTTCTCATCATCATATCACAGAGGCTTCTTTCAGATTTACAAAATAGAATAGTCTTATGCTGATCTGAGCCGCTTGCATATGTCGACTTGGTGCGGCCCTAACTAGGTCGTCAGATAATCAGATGTCAATAGTTGGTCCCAGAGCCAGCAGTTAAATACAGGGTTGATCAGCATTTTATTTGCTTAGTTTCTCGTAACGTAAATACGATACCTATTTATATTATTATGATAGTTAGTTAGTTTGTTTGTTTGTAGGTATATAATACATACTTGCGGTATTATATCTCGGAACTATCGGGACGCTTTAAAAAGCTTCCTTGACTGTTCAAAAGCCACATGCATTAAGTACTATATTTTAATGGCTATTTTGTTTTGAAAAGTTCAAATCTCATACCTAATAAAAAGAATAAGTCGCGGCAGAATAGTTGTGTATGAAACTGGTTATGGATGCCTTTCTTCACTCATGAATCCCGTAGCCGTGTTACCACCAAGTACCTACCAAGACCAAGTGAACGTTAACCATGAACGAAATGACATCACGAGCGACCATAAATAGAGCATTTGTTTGATCGCTACATTTAGTGGTGGTGAGAGGTGACATGTGCATGCAATTATAAATATATTAAACCTGCCTCTCCCTCCAGTGCAGTGCTAGGGCACGTCGAGCGCCCGAGCTAACTATATTTTTATAAAATGAATAATGTGAGAAATTGTAGCGACTGGCGTTTTGCCAAACCGTCGCAGGTATTTCCTGCCTAGGCAGTTTATTTTCAGCAATATTCCAAAAAAATAAAGGCGCCTCGTGCTAGACGAAGTGGTGACCGATCGCGATGGAATTTACAGTTTGGACAGTCATTAAAACCAAAAATAATAATATTCATACGGACATAAATGAATGGGTATTTTTGATATCTTTGGGTCTGCATCTGTCTGCCACCGTATTATTTGGGTAAACCGCAGTTATGGAGAAATAATTTAACGATGCGTTACGCTTTCTAATTACAAAAAAACTATTTTTTTAACAAAAACATAACCGACTTCAGATCCACTGAAAAGTATAAAGCAAGCAACATTCAACAATTGCGGTAAACAATAAACAACCCAATTTTTCAGAATCTAATTCTCAAAGCGCAAAACAAATTTATTTATTTACATTGAATTAAATTTTTGAGTTAATGTAACGAAAAGATATGTACGTAATGTCAATGTTGTTACCGAGCCTTCTAGGTACCTTCACTAAATAGGGATCTTACAACAACAGGATGCAATGGGGTAAGATATGATCCCCCACTTTCTATGATATGGTATTGCTTGCTGTCGGCAGGGATTCAACCTAACAACTTAGAACCTAAATGGTCGCGCACTATACGATTCCAGACGTGCTTTCTGCCGCGTTGTGGAATAACTCCCTGAAGAAGTTTTCGATGAAAATGTACTGTGAGTTTATATAAAGAGGTAAAACTAAGTAATGTAGACTTAAAAGCCTTATAGTACTTACTAACATAAGGAAACGTAAACAAATTGTACCTATGCGCCGTGGATAGGTAGGTACAAAGTTAAGAGTCAATAGGTTAGCGTTGACAATCACAAGTTGACTCTCGCTTCAAGAGTCAAAGGTGGCAGCAACTCTATTTGCATTCACCTACATTGCTGCAATCGTGCACGTACTACCTAGAGAATTCCATTAGTGGTATTGAATAATAGGGGAAATGCTGGAACTGTCTGATGGACCACCTACGACGGTTTAACCTGGTCCTAGTGGTCATGACAAGTGTACTGAGAGTGTGTTCGTTTTGTGACATAAATTTCCCACGTTTGATACTTTTTACACCAGTTTTGTCACCGACACCTAACGTATAGCTTTAAAACTTTACTTACAAAACGGTTGACGTACACACTAAACGGTAATAGCACTTACACTACTATAAATAATGAATATACTAATATATAGGCACTTTACACTAAAACCCCATCTCCAGACATTGGTCTAAAGTTTAATTCTTGATGGCAAAAGTGTCTAAAAAAACAACAATGTCTTAAACAAACGCTGAACCATTTGTTACTGATAATACACAAAATATTCATATTTTTGACACCAATGACACAATTTTTGACAAAAACGAACGGTTAACACAAAAATCTTTTTAACAAAAATAACAACCGGCTTCAAAAAGATGCACTAAAAAGGTAAAAATAATTACTAATTTCCAAAAATCTGATCTGAATTACAGTTTGAAGTTGGTGTCATGCAAGCAAAGTGTGGTATAAACTGTTACATAGGTACAAAGACACCAATTATTATTATAGTGCCACCTGGAAAGTATAACCTTTTTAATAAAGTCCAGGCGTCTTCGAGAAATCGGGGAACATACATAAAAAAAAAAGATTCTAACGAATTGAGAACCTCCTCCTTTTTTGATGTTGGTTAAAAATAAACAATGATTATTCTTTATTTAAAAAATAACATCCCCTTCAAAAAAGATATAATATGTACATACGTAGGAACAATCTATTTTGTTTCAAAATCCCTAAAAGCCGAAAACCTGTTAGTAGCAGGTGTACAACAGCAATTTCGCTCGAAAACTGCAAATCGATGTAGAGTTTAGCCGCTTGGCACACAGGTACTTTAGGGCAAAACAATAATTTTGAGCCGCAGTTCCTCAAAATATTTCCCTATTCAAAAAAAAATTATTAAATTTTATTTTTCCAAATTGCTTTCAGGGGTTGAAAAATATGGATATAAATTATCATTTAAGGTATATATTAGAGAAAATAACTGAGCCGTCTTCTAGCTGGAGCGGCCCAAACTTGGTATGTTTTGAAAATACTTTTAAGATTTTAAGAAACAAAGTAGCCCAAAGGTAATAGTGTAATATATTTTTAGAACCGGCTCATCAAGCCCTTTCATTTGATATGGGTTTCAACACCACACGATGGGTTTCTGAAAAAAAAAATTTAAATCCCATACAAAAAATCGATGACACCATAACCCTTTGAGGAACTGCGGCTCAAAATTATTGTTTTGCCCTAAAGTACTTGTGTGCCAAATGGCTAAACTCTAAATGGATTTGCAGTTTTTTTTTTTGCGTACACCTAGGACTATGTAAGTGGAACTTGATGGTTTGATTGGGTTAGCTATTATTATAAAGACTTCCCATTTGCTGTCCTATTATAATATTCTCTTTATAATCTGCTGCCAACGGTGTTAAGAAAGTGGTGGCGGGTGGTTCCGTTATACTTGGTTGGTAACTCCATGTAAATTGTTGATTTTATGAAGTATTCTCATTATCGCCCATTATCGAAGTACGCAGCCGCGACGCCACGCGACGCCACGCGACGCCCTTGCGTTGCGAAACGCTGCTGCGAGGTCGTAGCATTCCTTTTACTTACACCTACACGATAATAAATCGTGTTTCTCTCTCCATGTATAGGTATTGGTACTGAAGAAAAAGAGAGGAAAGATAACCTAAGTGAATATGTAAACAATAGTATCAGGCAAATGTAAATGCTATCACAAACAAGGACAAAGTCTGTCACAAGTTCGATGACATAGAACACTGGTAGGTGTTAGACGGCAATGGCGTAATCTTAATAATCACATGTACACTACGTCTATCTTTACTTAACACACAGTGTCGAAAGTTAAGTATTTTATAAACATTTACTCATACCTAACTCGCCTCTAATTATATTTCGAGAACTATTAAAAAGTCTAGAATTCTGCATATAAATCATTAGGTAAAAGGAGAGAAGCATCGTAAATAAGTTGCCATACGTTTTCAGAACAATAGAATTTCAATCAAAGCGACAATCTAAAAGATATTTACAAATTCCAAATCTAGAAATACGCATACTAACTAAAAATCTAACTAACTAATTTCTCGCATGACAGCATTATGCTGGTTTAATGATAAATTACAATTTCAATTGCTGAATTTTACATAAATAGAGAACAACGCATCTTGAATGTACTGAATTTCTAAATATACGTAACGTATTACTCGATCGATCCGCCTAAAATTATTGGATTATTCGATTGACAGTGGTTTCAAAAATTACATTAGACAAGACAATTACAAGTACATTAAACTGATGAAAAAAAAAACCAGAAATATGCAGTGTCATTACTGTACCTACTGTGACCCCTTTGGACAGTAAAAGCAACAAATTTTAATAACAAATAAGAGTTGAAGTTAAATAAAGCAAACTAGGTCACGTATTACCGACTTTGCCGAAGTCTTCTTCGTAAAAATCGATCTTAAAACTGCGCTAACAAAGAAATTAAAAGCTGACATAACTTGCTGCTCGATGATTTGGCTAAAAACTATTTCCTAAAATTCACTCTCCATTACATACAAAAAAAAATGGCTAATGGTTTGTCTCTCTAAAATACGTAAGATACTAAAAGTCTTCGTAAAGTTTTTGTATTTTTAACTTGGCTGGATTACCTTCACCTATAATATAAGACATACGAGTATATTCGCATGGTATGAAAGTTTGCTGTGCTAAATACTTATTGGGATAAAATAAAATTTGATAGGTTTTGGTATTAAATTTAAATTACTAATACTAAAAACTACTAATAAGCATTTTATTAGTAACTGAATTTCGCAAAAGAAACAGGTTTAATGGGTGGTAAAATTTTAAAGCACAAAGGTTTCAAAAACCACCTGGCTGGCACCTCTCGATCTCGATAAAATTTGTCAAATTTAAAAATTTACTAAATTTTTAGTTTTCTGCACAGAAATCTTTTCGCAGTACATTCCTTAAATAGAATTACTGAACGGAACTGGATTGTCACATAAACATGCAAGATATACGTGTCAAAAAAAATCGACACAGGTAAAAAGTTACATATTGTACGAGAAAATGCTAGCAGGTTTATTCATTAAAGCTAAAATTGAATTATCATTTCTCATTTCCAAGTCATTAGCTGTAAGAATGTCGGCTGTTCGATTTACTATAAGAACACTAAAAGTACTTCAACCTCTAACTAAAATAATAACTATAAGGCAATCTTAGCATCTTGACATTGCAAAAGGTGGGCGTCTTCCTTTGAGAGAACCAACTCCAACGCGAATGGGATCGCAGAAAGGATTCAGTCGCACCATTTTGAGTGCTGGAACAACAGACCGCAGCTTGCCATTCATCGGGAACTAACTCCATTTCCAGTTGAAGCTAGAAGACAATGATGGATTATATTATCGGACAGCTTAAGAGCATGGCAAAGTTCTATTTTGGAAATGGTAAGGCAAGTTCAGATCCGGGAAACCTTGCTCTTAGCCGTGACTAAAAAATTATCAGTCTATCTGTCTTAACTGCTCCAACATAATTTGCCGCAACATAATAGCTGGCTTCAAAAGCATCACAGGAACTGTGGAGGGACACATGATATTCACCAGAAAACACCTGGAGATTGTCATCGAATGAAGGTCACAAATGGCCGACATGACACATACGATAACATATGACATCTTTGCAATAGTGAAAAGGAGAAAAACAATAAATCATAATTTCCAATTAAAAAGTATTTGATAGGTTACGGTGCATTTTTTGTGAGAATCATCCGGTATTTTTTGTCATGGTAGAACGCACAGCAGAACACTCGGAAGAGCATGGAGAGTGGGATAAGAAGTTCAACGAATACTTAAATTTAACTAAATCGATGAAATTTTACTGCAGGATTACGGGCTGCTAAAAAAACTTTAATACCGCATTTGTGTATTTTCTAATTACTCGATGTTACCGTCCGGAAGTTTAAAAAGTGTTTAAATGGTTATTTCTAATTCCTAGATCCTGCACTTATATATATATCTATTTATACCTGACTGACTGATGTAAAGGATTTCACTTGCCATTTCTAGTGTTGTGCACATGTGTAACTAAAATAACTAGAGGATCTAGAACTGTTACTTTTATTTTTTGTTTGACGTAGTTGTGTACAAGTAGATAGGTATTCCTAGCTAGCACACATAAGTAACAACAATAGCTCATAGAACTATTGGCACATAAACCGTCCACGACGCGGTCGGCGCAACGCTTCCTTATTGCTCTGCAGACAATAGGTTAGGTTAGGGCGATACTCTCCCACGCCGCCGCTGCTTCCAGGGCTATAAATAATACTACATACATACTTTGTGTCCTGACCCAACACTTGGTATGCTCAATAGAGCACGAGAAATGGCTATGCAATAGTTACCTTTTTCTGCGTGTTATTTTCATAGTTCCGTATAGATTCCAAACGAATTTCTCTATTGTTTTTATATGAAAAAACAAAGATATATTTAATGCACTAGTTGTAACTGTAGGCATTTCGGTAAAATGTATCTCTATTTAAATTGCATTACTTAAATGTATTGATGTGGCATTTCTCACACTTTTTTAAATATTTTTAATTACAATTTGGCAAGTGAATGTGTGGGGTTATATTGTTTCATTTCATACAACTCGTATAACCTAACCCGACTTTGGTGTATTCCTACAGTAGCCCAGTCCTTAAATTTCATTTTATCATTTGGCCTCAAAGTTTTTACTTTAAACACATGCTCGAACTCATTACTTAAAAAATAATAAAAAATATATATGTAAAGATTATTAGCACCATCATGCTTGAAATGTAAAAATGGGATTTTTCTTTTAATAGTTACTTTAAAATCGTCTACTCGAGCAGTGGTCACAGGTCTACATATTACTAGTTAGGATTTTTTTTTAATTGTTGTGTAATTTTTTATTATTTGACCACAGTTATCGGATGGCAAATTGTCAATATTTATCCTGTACTGCAACGTTACAGACAATATTATGCAAACATGTAGCTGAAGTTGATGTGATTTTAGTTGTTTTATCTAGTAGATATACTAATACTACGTTTATGTTTTTTTATTATATAATATGATGTCTGAAAAATCTGGTTTCTGTTGCGACTCTATCCGTGGGTAACTTGGCTTCCCTTTCGTGGCGGCTCGGGCACCTTGCCTCTATGATACTGTGACTCTATCCGTGGGTAACTTGGTATCCGGACGCGGCCGCTCGGGCACCTTGCCTCTATGATACTGTGACTCTATCCGTGGGTAACTTGGTATCCGGACGCGGCCGCTCGGGCACCTTGGCTCTATGATACTGCGACTTTATCCATGGCTAACTTGGCTTCCGGACGCGGTTGCTCGGGCACCTTCGCTCTATAATACTGACACATATTATTCGATCACTCTGTTTCAGAATCGCTGGAAGCCATGTTAAATGTATGATTTGCATGTCAAGTAAACAAATTACAAATACCTTCCTACTTCAAGTATTTATAATGTGTTACGATGTTCAATAACAACAGTAATACGGAATTGCAAACACTACCAATATCAATCAAATACATATTTATGTAGTAGGTAGAACACAACTTCCTCGTAGGCCGTCATAGCTAGGATAAAAAAACGGGCAGAACGAATGGTGTGACGACAAAAAACAAATTAGGTTAAATTATCGGTAAAGACATGCTTTATTAGCGGATAATAGCTTTTTGTCTAAGATTACAATTTTTGGTTTAATTTTGGGGTCGAAGATAGGATCGTGGCAATGCTATCTTACCATTGGTCACTTAATGTCAACGCTGATTAGTGGCAATGCTGTCCGACCATTGGGCACCTTATGTCTACGCTGATTCGTGGCAATGCTGCCTGACCATTCGTCACTTAATGTCTACGCTGATTCGTGGCAGTGCTGTATGACCATTGGTCGCTTAATATCTACGCTGATTTGTGGTAATGCTGTCTGACCATTGGTCACTTAATTTCTACGCTGATTCGTGGCAGCAGTGTCTGACCATTGGTCACTTAATGTCTACGCTGTACGTTAAACATAAAACTTGATAATGTGACATTTTTTAATGGTACCTTATTGTTAGACTATTCATAGTCTAACTACGAAAATGAAGTCACGGACAGAAAGTAACGCAAAAGTTATGAAAGCATTGATTTTATTCATTGCTACAAGTGTTTATTGAATCCTTAGAGCGCTAGGCAAACTTACTTGTTTTTACATTCATAACACAACGCCTATTTTAATTTTCGGCACACGTGTTTTAGTTTATACACTCCCATCAATGCTATCTTACACGTTTTCGTGATAACGAAATCAATTTTATTGAGATATGTACATCATTTTTTATATACAAAACGTAGTTAATAAAAGAAAGTAAATATTTACTATCTAAACTCCATAATTGTGAAAGTGCTAAAGCTCTCGGTTGCAGGATCATAAAAGTGTAGAAAATAAATCGTAAGACCCAGGTCTGGCTGATAGTGGCGGGTGGCGGGTGCCGCCCAGCGGTTACGTAACACGTATTCGGCTACGGCTTCACGTCTGGCTTTTACCATTTACTTTGAAGTTGACGTTTCCTCTCCATCACTTAAATAAATAGTAGAAATAGCTGTGCCTGGTCTATTCTGAATTCAGATTACTGATCGATATGTCTGCTTCTCACTCAACCCGGATTGAATACGCTACAAAACAGACTGATATTGTTCTTCGTATCGCATGGAAACTCTTTACTTTACCGACTTAAAAATTTTCGCATCTATCTCATTTGCATTGCCAATTAATTCTTCGCAACATACAAACGCACCTATATAGTTAAAGACATGATCTAGGAACACATATCTAAACCTGACTCAAAATCTCTGTGCAAATCTTGTAAACATAACCTAACTTTACTTAATGTTAACTTTTTCTGGTAATTTAATCATAATTCATTAAAATACTTACATGATTACCTTTATTGCCACATTCTTTAACTGGTTTTTAAATCACGACACTGATTAAACCTAAAATCTACAGAATTTCAAATTTACAATTAGAAATATTATACGTATTTATGTATATGTTGCATAGACTAACAAAGCGAAAGACGCGTGTCAAGGTTATTTTTGTTTACACAAATTGCAAACAGATTCTGGGTCCAGTTTACGTATGTAGTGTACCAGTTCTCTATTTTATTCTTATTTTTCACTAACAAAAACATTTTTCATTTGTATTTCAGTTATTTTAAAAAATCATGGTGTTTAATAATAAAAAATGGTTTAGTAAAAAAATCAATGACAACTCTGGACGATGTGTCTGATTCGTCTTACAAAGCTTAATTTAAAGATAGTTCATTACAATTTTCATTATTTGCATTACTAACTGTTTTAACCATCATTACTAAATATAAACAATAAAAATATTAATCGGTTAAAATGATAATTTTTTACGTTCTCTTGAAGTGGATACAGTGCACTGCAACCATGTCACACCAGCTCAAATAGCGGTTAGGGATACCATATTGATAGACATTGCGGACATTATACAATTTCACTATAATGAGCGGTTTTCCGAGACGAATTAAAAAAAAAAAAAAAATTTAGCCTCTGAGAAAAGTTTTGATTCTTTTTTTTTTTGCTTGGGTAGTCTTTGATATAAAGTTTACCTCTGTGCTGGGAACTCTAATTCGTTATTTTGTTGTTACTTTGTTATTTGATGATGAGTAAGAATTACGGATCATGGTCTGTAGCAGACTTGAAACAAGAGCGCGAAAGTTACAGGGAAAAAATGTCTAGAGGTATGTACCTTATTACTTAAAATGCGGGAAAATACCATATGACAAAGCCACATATTTATTTATACTGTATAGGCCCTAGTTAGGATTTGAAACACAGCCAAGTCACTAAGTTTTAGAAAAAGAGATGCTCCTTGTAGGTTCAACGACAACTGTTTAAGCTTTTTAAACAATTTTTTTTTAAATTTCACCCGTCGGAAAATCCCTCATTAGATTGTAGTTTTTAGTCTTTATCTTTCCATACGTAGAACAAGATAAGTACCAAATATTTTTCAGATAGGTTGTTTAATGTGTACTTAAAGTAAATTATATTTATAAGTAATTAATGTAATAAATCTGAAGAGTCCGTAATGGTTATTTGCTTGAACGGGCTAATCTTTGAAAAATTTATTTTAGCAACGGAAAGGGCAGAAGAAAGTCTGCCAGGTCAGCCGGTGTTGTATCACACACAACCATCACAAAAAATGGAAGGCGGTAATTATTTTCTTGTAGATGATTAAATAAACTACTTTATAACTAATTTGAACATTTGTGTACCGTACTACTATACATACCTACATACTTTTGTACCTGTACAGTATTAGATATGATTCATGTGGTGTTTCATGTTATTTACACATGTGTCGTGAATTTCAAATTTACCTGTTCGTAATAATTATATACGTACATTAACCTTTTTTAAAATGTCATGTTCATAATAAATAAATAACACAGTAATTATTGCTTGTTGAGTTAATAATTCCGTGTTAACTTCCATTATGTACTTTATTTGTAATTATATAATGTTGGTGGAAAAACAATGGCATAAATTTTGTACTGAAAACGTGACCATATCTGAATCTTGAGCAATGTTCTTTGTAGTGAAGTGGTATTTTATATTTATGGACTAGTTCACTTTATCGGCTAGGTACCCGAAGTGGTTTCCGAGATGTATAGATTTCGAGCTTCCAAGGTCTGCTTGTTATATCAAATTTTGTCTATGTTATTGGGTAGTGTTGTAAGAATATGACAGACCCTGGTAAAGTGAAGGTTACACTGGTTGCTCTAAAATTTCGACGCGAGATTTTTCTTGATTTGAGTTTTGCTTCGGGCTTGGATGTTCTATAATAATATGATGTCGTCGGTTTTCTTCATCATAGTAAAGTTTCCTTTATATACTGTATAATTAAATATACACATGCATGCAGATAAAAATGAAAGTAAAACTTTGGCCGTTCTCCTGCCTCCTCCAAAGTAAACTTATGTATCTACGAAAATATTTATAAACCAATGACTATATTGCTTAGTAATTCCTTTTTATCGACTATACGACTTATTTTCCAAACAGATCATGGAATTTATATTAACAAAGCAAAATGTAACATATAATCTTTATCGGTCGCATACCGTGAAACATTTAGAAATAAACAAAGTTTGTCAACATATTGTGTTGATTTTTAATACATAACACAAAACACAATTAAAGCATTTAATATTTTGGCGTAATATATGTATGTATATTATAATATTGTAATATATATTAATATTCCATTATATCGTATTTAAGAATATGATAAATTTAGAAGAGAAGTTCGTGGAAAGGCAACCCAACTTATTATAAAAACTACGTAGTACGTAGTGAAGTATTTCTACACAATAACGCTGAATTAAGTTTAAAATAGTAAAACATCAAGTTGGATTGTTGAAGATATGTATGTTGTAGATTATACAGAAGTTGTAACTTTCAAGTCAGATGAGTTTCTCGTCTCAAGTACTTGGTACGAGCGGCGTCAAGTGAGTGACCTTCGCAAACGAGCAAACAGCCGGCTGGCAACAGTGTTGTGTACTATTAGTCGTCTATCTATCTATACGTGCTTACACGATTCCGTCTCTATGTGGAGCGCTGCTGCATGGCACGAGCACGAGCGCGGCACAGCTACCTAGCTATTTATATATATGTATATATACACACGTATATACAGGTCGCACGCTAGCACGATGACCCGTTCCCCCACACACTGCGCCGCGCCCCGCACTCCCCCGCTCCGCCATTTCGTGACGCATCAATTTTTAAACCCAACTTGAATGTTTCAAATCGCAAACGCTGCAACCCACATTCGACCTTACGCTTGTGTAATAAATACTTAATTTATATGTGGTTACTTTAAAGTTGCGACGTAGTTATTGCAATAGTGGCGCGGGAAAGTGCTCATTGTGTTTATTTTGGTCGGAATCGGACACAAGTGCAGTGTTCCGAGAAGCGTTCAGAAATCGCACAGGGCGGGCTCTGTCCGTCCGTCCCGGACCGGGGCGCGGCAGTGCAGCAGATGTAACATGCAACTGCAGCTGTTTGTTGTCGTTTTGCAGTTACCAGTCGATGGGTTCCGCGCCCTAATATTTTTATGAACCTCTTTATTAAGTACTATTTAATAAGTTTCACCTAAATATATATTATTTATTTTTATATAAGTAACTAATTTTAACATTTGTACCGGTAATTATAGCCCCTACCTACTCAACTTTCTGTTTCGTTACGTGGCTGAAAGCTTTCTGCATCTCGGAATCAAAACAAAAGATAGATCCCAGTGTAGTATAAATACGAATGGCTTTTAATACTTTATTTGCTTTAGAAATAAATTGCAAATCCCAGTAATAACAGTCTTTTCTTCCTATGGAAACAATTTCGTCATTCTTAAATTTGTCTGTTATTCCTAGAATATTCGATTAGCGCAATTTTAATAATTTGGAACGCATATGGCGGCTGCAGAGCTGATTTTATTCATTTATCGCTCGAAAAACAGGAACTCCAATTTAAAATTCAATCGATCGATATGTTTATGGCGTTTTTCGGTCGATGTAACGGTATGCAAATGCATACCAGTTGATTTTACCTTATCAGCTACCCAAATAACTGGTTTGAGCGACCGTAACATTTGAATGATTCATCTTTATCTTGCCTTAATATGCACATATTATATTGTTTTCTGACGTTAAATCCTGATCTGACGCGATTATGGCGCAGTAGCAGAATAACTCAAAGTTAAAAAGATTTTGTTGAAATAACGACGTAGTAGTCCGCAAATGGCGGAAATTATGGTAACCCTACGTTATGAGTATTGTGTAAAAATAACCACAGTTTTTATGTTAATATAATGTGTAGTGTCGCTTCGTGGCCGTGGGTAAGGCAATGCGGCGCAATAAATTATGTAGAAAGCTAATCTTAAAAGCATTTTTAATGCTAAACAGAGAAATAGATGTTTGTTTCGGCATATTTAAATATAAGCCAATGGATAATATACATATGGAGTTAATGGATCCATGTATACATATATAGCATACAAAGTCACAGAGTTAAATCTGACCTTTATCTATTAATCTACAATATTCATATCATATATGAATTGACTAGACAATGTAGGTAATTTTAGAGTTGTCTTGTTCTTAAATAGTATAATTTTACAAGTGCGGTATTGGCGGAGGTGGTAGATGTGGTGGGAGTTACTTGCTCTCCGCAATTACTGCACCAGCAACACAGCAAATTATGTTTAATACGAGCGCTAGTAGGTATCTATATTCCTGATTATGTGTGATCGGTACATGTTGAAAGAAAAATATTTGAACGATTTTGCGGCAGACACGTGCGTCGTGCGATTTTGTCGAGCAAATAGCACATATGGACTTGTTTGTAATCCGCTTCGAATTTGTTATACACATCTTAACTTTTCAAAACAAGTGCAAAAAAGGCTTGTTTCACGTGAAGACCTAAGTTGAATCCAGAGAAAAGCGAAGGATGCTATAGTTGAATTACTAAGGTGTTAAAAAGACTTACAATTTGGCGGGAAGACATTGAAAACATGGCGATTTTTTTCTACTATTTTGATGATGAATCATGATCGGACTTTCAGGTAGAAGAAAAGGTATTGTTTGTTCCGAATACAAAATGGCTTTCCTTACACTCGAAATAAAAGCCTTAGTTTAGCTTTCTTCTTCGGGTAAGAAACACCGTTATTTTGTACTCGGTAGATACCAAATATACTATTCTTACCTTCGTATTCTTACCTGTCAGCTTTCGACTTTGCCTTTGTCTCACTTCGAAACTAGCTTCCTTCCTCGGGTAACAAAGCGTCATTTTGTACTCTGTACTTATGGAGTGAAGACAACCGTGCTAAATATTGAGTTTTGGCATAGACATTATAAATAAATGAGTTAAAAGGAGTTTGGCAATCTAAGATAGATAGATGAATCCTTTATTGCACACCAAAAATTTATTTTAAACTAATTATATTAAATTATTTTGGAAAGCACACAATAAGGCTTAAGAGCGATCTCTGTGTTTGGGTAGAGGAAACATTGATCTTTAAAATAAGCAGTATAAGGTAGGTGATGCAATATAAAAATTAAAAAAAAAAAAAATATAGGTATATGTTAATATATATTTATACTATTAATAACAGATAATTAATTTTGTTAATTAGCATAGCATATAAATATATTTTGGTGTACCTATTATTATTAACTAATTTCTGAAGTCATCGACCATCAGTCACCCAGACAGTCGTAATGTATACTATAAAACAAAATTATATAAAAAGCGCATGCAAAATTGCAATCCGACTGGCCGTAGTCAACGACCTGAGTTGTACCGTTGTGGCTGATGTACCAATTTTGCTAAGCAGTTCTTATGGTCAAATTATCTACGTCTTAGAAACTGTAAAATCTCTAATAAATAGGTATGCATAACTTGCTCTGATCTTAACGAATAGGTAACCTCCTTGAGCTATATGATGTCATATCCCGGCCTCTTACTATCTAGATTGTTCTCTAGAGAAACCGCGTGATTCGTAGCTACTAACTACTAACACTACTAACAAAAAGTGAGAATGGCCTTACTTGATACACAACGTGCTAATTATAGTTATGGTTACCAAAAACAACAACAGCCCTCCGAAAAAAAAAGTAGTTGCAATTCAGTCTAATTTTTTTTCGGTTACGAATTTATTTTACTTTATTGTCTGCGGTAACCGTAAACGAGTAAAAATTGACAAAACTTTACTACGGACGCTACAGAGTAATGTAACACGCTCATTATGAATACATTCATCAAAATTTTCATACTTGTCTGTTCTTTTTGTCTTTTTTTTATATAACGTAGGTTTTTAACAATAACATTTTTATGAAAGTTTGTATGGATGTCCGTCCTTACTGAATTTCTGTTACGCGTTTATAAATTAAAGTCAGTTGTGTCAGCGTTTTGGAAATTAAGGTGGTAAATAAAATAAGGGACGAAAAATATTTATACTGTCATATGTTAGATACGTAGAAGTTGGAATTAAGGCTTTTGAAGAACCTTTACGCCGCGACTGAACGTCATGGGCAGAGCAGACGACCCAAAAGATCTAATATTTGAGGAAATTGAGATGTTAAATGAGTCGTTGCTAATCATAAATCTCATCGGGCGGCACACAGGAAGTTTTAATAACAAATATTTGATGCTATATTTAGTTAAATCTCGTAGATTTAATTAGAAAGAAAGCTGTGATATTTAATCTTTCTACCAGTTCAAGAATTTCCTATTTCACTACTCCTCATTAATTTGCCGTTTGTTCATTATTCGACCAAAACTTAATGTTATTATTATATCTACTTTATTATTAAAGTTTCAACTGTTCCGATCCGTAAATGATTGCTTTACGGAACCCGGAATAAGCTTTCTCTTTCTATGACCGTTCAAAAAATGCATTTCGTAGACGAGATATCTATCCGATTGGGTACATGTTAACGGAACTCATCTCCGAGGATTTTTATTATTATATATAAAATTATCAGAAATGTAAATAAATTTGTTATCTTTTAATGTACTTTTATGTAATAATTAAATTGAAATAAAGATTTTTAATGAGAAATTATAATCAAGATTGATGCCTACAAGGCCAGCTAGTAATATATATAACGGTAATTTTATTATGACTAATTGTAACTAACGTTTTTGGTATTTTTACATGAAATACCAGAAAAAAATATAGGATATCCTAAAACTTATTAAAATTTAAAAGGTAAAAGTTTTATGTTTTGTTTCTTGGTAGTACAACTGCGGAAGGTAGTAATTTAACATTCTTTAACACGCTTGTCGCTTACTATGCTACGGAAACAAAGCTATGTTACTTATGCATTTTGGCTCTACTTGAAACAGCAGAACCGCCACACTTTCCAATAATAACTTCTTTCTAACATTTCTCTGAACTTTTAAGTAACCTTTTAATTCCGTGTGAAAAGTAGTCATAACACAAGTTTACCTATACTAAGACTCACACGCTCTCTCCCAACAAACAAGTATCCGAATAGTAAAATTAAATGTGGATGATTAGTAACAATACGAATTTGGCAAATTGAGAGAGATTAGAAAATGGATTTTTGTTAATTTCCGCTGACAAATAAACAAAACCCAATCGACAGTCGGACGGAATTATGTAGCGGTTTTTAAAAATTGTTTGTCACACCTAATAATTTTTAAGCGACTTCAAAAAAATATCACGTGTGAGACGAACTCGCGCACAGACGGTTTTGTTGGTATGCAATATATAAACTTTTTAATTATTAATATTATATATTTAGTGTTTATTGTTTATTTAATTACGACGATACAATTATAGCTAGGTACCCAGCCCAGCCCGATGCCAGAAGACGGGCGTCATGTTGCAGTTTTGTTTGTTTTTTGTCCTCTGGTGTCAAATAATTCTTACAAAAATAACCTCTGTCTGCGCCGTTCACTTTATGCATTCTTATTGCTTTACGTCATCGAAATCGGTAAGATGCTCTTTCACACCATCATGCGACTGCCGTCTATTTCCGCATAGATTACCGTAACTTGTTAGAAATTTTTGAATTTTCAAAATGGTTTGTTCAGGTTTTCGGTTATCATGTTTCTTTCAGGTTTCTGATGTAAATTGATCGTAGAAAATGTATTCAAATCGAGTAGGTACACTTACTTCACTGTAGGCGAAGATTATTAAAAAAGTAATTGATGTTGATTCTTAGGATTTGGGGTAGGTACAAAAAAGGTAATAAATAAATAGTAATTGATGAGAACCCCGGTCGTCTGTTCTGTACATAACGTCTGTTCTGTACATAACGTCTGTTATGTACATAACGTCTGTTCTGTACATAACGTCTGTTCTGTACATAATGTCTGTTCTGTACATAACGTCTGTTCTGTACATAACGTCTGTTCTGTACATAACGTCTGTTCTGTACATAACGTCTGTTCTGTACATAACGTCTGTTCTGTACATAACGGCTGTTTTTCTCAGCAGCTACAAAATTGTAGAACTTGGTTTTGACCTTTAAAAACACACTATGTATATAAAATTTTATAAAATATGTAAGTGTTTAGGAATAAGCTCTAAAATTGGGGTTGGTAAAATAAAATAGGTCACGACGGCAAGGATTTAATGCACGGGCTGTATTTGCATACCAATTTTTGATTTTTTTTTTTATTTAAATTGAGGCGTGCTTTTAAAATGCCGCTTTTAATGTCACCTACAACGGTAGTTATCACCTTACCAATTTTATTATAATATCTATTTATTGTCGTGGGCATCAGTGTGACAAATTACGTAGACTCTAACTTTGTCAGGTCCAATAAATTTACATAACGACAGATATCTAAAGATAACTCTTTTTTACAAATCGTCAAACTGATAAAATCACTGTCCGCGAACTTACCGTTTTAATATAAAAAATACATTAATCGTAATTTGTTTTTGAGAAATTGCTAATAATAAACTTGCCATGTCGTTTTCGTCGATTAATTTTAATAATAATCAAATAATTTAAAGTTTTATACAAATAACGATAAAAATTTATCAGAAGACGATAACTAGAAGTTTTGTAGAACTATAATATTATACTTAATGTAAATATTTTTAACGTTGAATAAATGTGGTTGGTAAAAAAGTGTTTTTTTTTTTTAATTTAAGTAGGTAGGCCCTATACGTCAAACCCCAATCGGGAGTTACGTGGAAATTTAATAATCAAATGAAGCAAAACAAATAAATGTAAACAGAAATCTATTATTGAATTAGGACTTCGGACACTGTGTCCTATATTCAGCAAAACAATTTTAATTTGAGCGTGAGTAGCGCCATCTTGGCCGCACCGGAAATTGCATCGCGTTTCAGTCCCGGACGGTTTTCCGAAAAGGCTTGCTCCCCTCACCATCAGTAGTTGGTCGTGATGTTTCTCTTGTATATATTTACTTTTCCTTTCTCCCGACAACGGACAAGTTACGCAGCTATGTACGTATAGTAACGATGGTGTACAATTAAGCACAAGGGCGCTAAACTGAGTGCCTAGTGTGATTTTTTTACTTTACCATTTCGTTTGCGCATTCGATAAGGCTACGAGTATATCGCTAGGGGCGCTGCTTTATTTCAATGCATTTATTTCGCTGACGCAAACAAGATAGTGATCGTCTAAACTCACAATCGGGGTGAATCACCCCTAACTAGCAAAGTTGTTGAATTGTTATAGTATTTTGTATATCACATAACTTACGCACAAGAAGTTAACGTTTCGTGTACGAACTTTTGACTATGTTTACACGACTTTTATACAATATTTAAAAGACGAATAATACGAATATTCAGATGAATCTAATACCTTTTAACGAGCAATTCTTGTATATATTATATATATATTTATAATCTGAATCTCGGAAACGGCTCCAACGATTTTCATGAAATTTAGTATGCAGGGGGTTTCGGGGGCGATAAATTGATCTAGCTAGGTTTCATTTTTAGAAAACGTCGTTTTATCCGTGTTTTAGGAAAAGATAAACTGAAAAATATTACTCTTCCTGGCATCTATTGGCGAGTAGTAATACTATTATTTTTACTAACACAGCAACGATAAAGCTACTTGACAATAGATGGCGTTGTTAAAGAGCGTAGCTCGGTCCTCCAGGTACTAATAATTAAATAACTAATAGTTTCGAGAAGGTTATATAAATTATTTGTAAAAAAAATATTACTTAATGGCTATACCGATTTTTTTTTGAGCGTGGGTTTTTTGCTTCTTTTATAGTACCCTAAACATGGCGGACAATAAATAAATTAAAGTCGTGTAAAAAGACCTACAGTTATAAGATTTCTCATAATAGCTATCATCACTACATTTAATCGCATTAATTTAATATTAATAAAAATTAAATAAAAAAATTAATTGTTTAATATTATTTTACAATAATAAGAATGGGGCATTAAAAATTTGTGACGAATTAAATATACAATCGTGAAGAAATCAATTTCCCAAAAGAAATGTAAATACTAAGAGATACTAACACTGAATTGAACTTTTAGAAAATAACATTTAGTAACAAACTTGGCAGATCAAACATGATAAGTCTGATATAATGATAACAATTTATCAATATTGTATTGTAGTACGTTTGGTGAACTACGCTTTTGACATCAAACATTATCTTGCAAATATAAATATTTCTGATTCTGATCCGTATAAAATTATGTTATTAATCTTTTCAATTTTTGTTAAGTTTCAGCGCATCTTTTTGATCGTTATACGAATGAAAGTTTAATAATTTCCGCCTATTTTGCGTCATAAACACGTTAAAACGTTTGTTATACAACAAAAACGGTCCAACCTTAGGTTAGGTAAATAAGTACTTAGATCATAAAGCCTGTAAACCACTTACTTTGGAAATATTTCTAGCTCGGCATCATTAAGATGCAGATAAACTTACCTAAATATTTGATTCTGTTTTGTAATGTACCAACAAATCTTACTTTATCTTTAGATTTATTTTGCAAAGTTGCAAAATTTAATATGAAAGTGTTACTGAGTGTGATGTAATTTTGATTTCAGAATACAATTCTTCGAGTGATATAATTTAATTTGGAAAACACTGAATATTTGTAGAGGATGACGTTAATTGGCTTAGTCATTAATATTACAGTTCTTTCTCCAAACTCTCTTTATTTACTAACAAAACCAATTGATAATGGTGTATATCTTGATCTTATGAAATGCGTAAACTGGTCACTTTTAAAATATGGTGACTTAGGGACACCTTACTAATTTTAGACTTATCAAATTGCTTTCACATTTTATTATAATGAGTTTTTAATACATAAGCATATCTACAGTGTGTGGGAGATATGAAGAGTGAGTTTATTCTGCGATTTATCGAGAGCTTTTGTGTCGATAATCCAACATATATTGTGCTTATTTGCCAAATTAAAACATTATGGCATTCATATAATTAATAATGACATAAAAAGTTTTATAACCTGCAGAGTGGTATAAGTTTAATTGAATTAAAAGTAAGATCAAATAGATCAAACACAAGGGTCAATGTTATGACATTTTTTTAGCATATATTAATCAACTAAGAGTTAACCGCTTGTACAATGGGATGTGTTCTGAGGAATTGTTCGAAATTATGCCCACGGCTACTTTCTACCATCGCACCGCACGCCATCGACAGGGAATTTATTCTCACACTTTAGAACCGATATGGTCGCGTCAGTGCGGTTTCAGAGAAACTTCTACCCGCGAACGCTTCGGTTATGGGATGACCTCCCTGCCAAGGTTTTCTCTAAGGACTACATACAGAATGGGGTTCTTCAAGAAAGAAGTTATTAGATTTCTGAAATGTCGGCAACGCGCGGGTGATACCTCTGCAACTGCAAGCGTCCATAGGCTACGGTGACCGCTTACCATTAGGCGGACCGTAAGCTTGTTTACCATCTTAATGGTTTTTTTAAAAAAAATAATGTATATAAATTAACTCTTGTTGGTGCACATGTTACAATTTGCCAATGATAGTTTATTAACGTTATATGAGGACGTTGTAAGTACATATAAGTACCTATACACTAAAAAAAAATTCAGATTTTGTAAAATTTATTTACTTTAACCAAAATAGTAGGTCATAGTACAAAAACTTACATTAGGTACTCGGCAGTCAATATATAGAATGTAGCTAGCATAAACTATACATGTAGATGTTTGTTAATTGAAGCTATTTGTTCACGCATGGTTTGTGATGCATTAATTGATTGTTACTTGCTGATGTTACGGCATTTATTACTGATGCCCTTGAACTCAGTGACAAATTAAAAATAATTTTTATGATTTTTATTACTTGTTTTACTTTTTTGCCATTTTAATGGATCAAATTTACGAATTGTGTTTTAGTTTGGTCCCCGACATCGCTTTCCCGTCTGGCACTTTCACTTTCGTTCTTCTAGCAATACAGATCTTCTAAAAAAAAATCCCAAGTCGTTGCTTCGCTCCTTTTTTCGGAGAAACACATTGGTTGCCTTGTCTCGTAGCATCAAAATGAGATACTTTCCTTAAAAGTTTTAATATTTACAGCAAGGAACCACTAGCAGTTCATTGACGTACATATTTAATGAGCACCGAAATCCTGTACTGAATTAATGATACAAAATTTTAATTTAAAATGAACCTCGTCGTCTCTTAGTCGCAGATGATTTCTAAAATGAACTATGCACGTTTCGGACAAATTCAGAATACGTACAATTACATCGTACGGTGTCTCAAAATATGTTTACTTTGATGTAGGTACGTAGGTGGGTGGTATGTGTACGTGTAATGATTTCATTATGAATGTGTAGGTGTTGAGTCAATATGGACTAGAACCAGTAATTGTTGTGAAATATAATTGTTAATCGGTTGCGTGTTGTTTGTACAGTCGCGTGAATGTGTTTCACGCAAGCAGGTAATTGTGCCTCGATGGATTGTTAATTGGTTTCATAATCAAATTACGATCAAGTTATAAGGAAGGTGCTTAGTTAGAACTGAGTTTTGAGATAATGCTAACGCGAACTGTTTTATTTCAGGCTTTGATACTATCTTATTTGACTAAATTTCAATTCACCAGTTTATAATTTTGTATCACTTACTTCCTTCGAACATAAAATTTATCCATTGTACACAAAATCTTATATAGAATACTTAATTACCAGTATATCTTCGTTACGATATTTATGTTGTCTTATTTCGTGTCCTCTGTGAGTACAATCTCCACATCCTAGACAACCTCCTAAGACCGGATCATATTTCAAGCTATTGATTTCAGACAGGTATTGAGCTATAGAATTGCTAATGCGTCTATTTGGATGTCAGAGCGGTGTAGCGAATCCGTTGGCCGGGTAAGGAAAAGGCCGAGTGAGTCAGTTTCACCTGTGATGACTCACCGCCACGATTGCAATTGAGTCACGGCTCACTACTTGAATGTCACACCTTCAAAAAAGACAAGACAAAAAAACTATCAAAATGACTTATTAATTAATAGTAATAACTGTTAATATAAATATATAAACAGTAGTAAGGCTCGGACTATATTCATGATCTTTTCATGATCGGAACGTTACTATACTTGGATGAGTGGCCTAGTGGCAAATTTTTCTGAGCTCCTCCGTGTTTTCGAGTTCACATAAAACCGTCAGTCCTGACGTTATGCCATAATCAGAGGTCTTATGTCTAACAGTCGAGTGGCCACTAGCTCGACAACGTCCACCAACCCGCCTTAGCTTCCTGCTTTAAGAGGCCAGTGCCCTACAGTGGGGACTGAGAAACCGGACCATGTTCTATTTTCTTCCATGTGATATTCTAGACCGGATGGATCTAGGACCTGGAGTCTAGGTCTAGATTGAATTTGTCAACGCATAAAAGATTCAAATGTTTATTTTTGAGCGTCGAATTGAATAAATCTAGGCTTGTCCGCGACCGTTTTTAGCGGATCAGTGAACTGTCGTATGGAGTTTTTATTTCTGTCGTTTTTATTATATTTTAAAAATGGTAACATTGCTCGACCTGCATCTCCATAAATTGATAAGACGGTAATTGTTCAATAATATTTTTTTAAAAGTATTTTAATCTTTGCCTAAAATATACAGTCTGAACTTGGTTTGAAAAGGATGTGGCTATTCAGGCATAATAACGTCAGAAGGGTCTGCTTATTTTTAGGAGCTCTCTTTTCGTCAGTTTATGTTTTTAAAGTAATAACGCAACCGTTCTTCAAACCAGCAATAAAGATTACAATAATCTCAAAAGTAGTTAATTTTACAGACGAAAAAAGATTGAAACATTTCGGTTTTCTAGTGTACGTTGAGGAGTGGCAATTATTGAAAATTTACTTCTCTATCTTTTCTTATAACGTTGTCACAAATGATCACTATTTCAAGGCAACTGTTCAAAAGTTCAGAAGTCGCAGTCGTTGAGATTGACTTCTTCATTATTTTTCCCTGATCGTGCGAGTCGCGAGTCAGTTGGTTTGAAAAGCATCTAGTTCAATCATGTTATTTTGCATAACGTTTGTAAGACTGAAAACAATAACAGAGCGACGTAGAATCAGAGGTCGCAATCATCTCAGAACCAGATGATAGTTACTGACTTTAATTAAGGCGCTGAAATTCCGGTATCCTGAAGTGTACTTTAAAGAGGCAGTAGTTGAGATTTTATCAGTGTTGTGTATTGTTGCAGGCCCGGGCAGACGGAGCACGGGCACGGCGGCGGCGGCGGCGCGCTGGCGTACGGTGGCAAGCCGGCGGCGGCGGCGGCGGCCGCGGTGGCGCCTCCCCGCGCGCCGCCCGCCGCACCCTACGCCCCACAACCTTATCCCCCTGCCACACAGCTGCGTCTGCACCAACCCGGCTATGGATCCGCCGCACTCTCATACAGGTACCACTTCCTAACTTTATACTGTACTCAATTCAACTTTGCAAAAGTGTTAGTGGTAATTTGGAAACGGGGAGGTCTTCTGCCAGATGAGGTGGAGTATACCTGGAAATCGACGTGGTGCGACGTTATCATCAGTTTGTCGAACAGTAATGTTTTGGTGTTAAGAAACGACCCTGGAGACAAGCTTAAGAAACCAGGAAGCGGTCAAAGGGCGTCGCGTACGGTTGAATAATGGTCCGTGTACCTGGTACCTGAAGGAAGGTGAATTCAGCGTTGAGGTAACCATTTGTGGTGAGGCAGAAAAGTGTAGCCAGGTAGGTGGTATTCCTAGCATTGTCTGGGGACCGCACAGTGGTCTACTTACCTTCCGCTTTAGGAACATTCATATACATCGTTCTGTCGAATAAACTTCGCTAGTGCAATGTAGCATGCGCGGTGGCAGCGGGGCTTGGGGGGCTATTGTTCTGCTATACTATCTTTTTTATAGTTGACTAGATATAGAAGAGTCACTATGACAAATTATCTAAATGTGAATAGGCAGTTAATTGTGTCATTTTTGTAAAAGTACCTACCTATAAGACGCTGTTTGTGCAGACATGTTTCCTAATCTCAAACATGGGAGTGAAAGGGAGATGTCAATTTTGCCATATACCGTAGTTTATACGATTCAGATGCAGTGTTGCCAGCTTGTTTAAGAAAACCGCCCAACCCGTTTTAGCAGTCATTAATAAATAGAAATGCAAAATAATAAAAAATACATTTAATACTAATTGGAATTGAATGAAATGAGTTAACAATACGTATATTGTAACACTTTTCAGCTTAGGAACACTTAATGTTGTCCGTGTCTTATTTTTATGAGTAGCTAGAGTTGCAGTTATCATATAGAATCGTGTATTTGACATTCTACTTATTGAATGTGGAATTTGATATATTTTGATTCAACGAAGTTTTCTGTATGACTCTCCATACAGACAACTGAAATGCGTTGACAGAGCAAGTCACGATGTGCTGACTGAAGTATCAGAGAATTGTGCTTTTTCTAAACCTTAGAAAAGCTCCAAGATTATTATGATACCTTTATAATGTCCGGAAGAGAACCAAAGTTACCGACATAGCTCGCAGAATTAGCAAGCTGAAGTGGCAGTGGGGTAGCCACGTCTGTCGGAGGACCGATGGCCGATGGAGCAGACGTGTCCTAGAGTGGAGACCGCGTATGGGAAGGCGAAGCGTGGGACGCCCTCCAGCCCGGTGGACCGACGACCTTAAAAAGGTTGCTGGTGGTGGATGGATGCGGAAGGCAGATGACCGGGAGAAATGGCGCGCCATAGAGGAGGCTTATGTCCAACAGTGGACCAATATAAGCTGATATGATGATACGATAATTAAGGTTCCTTTAGATAATTAGGAACCAACGTCACTACAGCTTCATATACTTAATATATATTAACCCACTTTAAAATAAAGAATATGACGCGTGATTTTTTTTTATTGAGTACATGTTAACTTCTTAATAAAAACTATTTTTTTAATAAATAAAATTCTTTTAAATCTGAACCAATTTTTAATGTTTCTAGGGTTCCGTACCTCAAAAGGAAAAAAGGAACCCTTATAGGACTTTGTTGTCCGTCTGCCTGTGTGTCTGTCGAGACCCTCTTTCTTAGAAACGCATAAAGGTATCAAGTTAAAATTAATATCAAATACGTCTACGGTCCGTTTAAGCTGTAAAAAAATCAATCTTCTATGTCAACGCAATAAAAAAATACGGCTATTTTTGACGCATATTTAGTGATTCAGTTATTCACAAATAAATCAAAACCCGTAGGGTATACCCGTAGGGTATACCCGTTGTCCTAGAATCATGAAATTTGACACGAAGCAAGTTCTTGCATCACAAGTATAGGAAAAAATCCGAAATTTGTTAATTTGTTGTGTTATACACATTTAATGTTGTATTTTAAGTCAATGTAAAAAAAAATTATGCCTAAAATACGGTCATTTTTATCGCATATTGTGACACAAATAAATCTAAACCTGTGGGGTACTTCCCGTTGACCTAGGAGACTTGATCTCATTATGGAAGAGCTATCTACATATAATTAGTTTGTACGGAACCCTCATTGCGCGAGCCAGACTCGCACTTGCCGATTTTTTTAAGATGTCCCTTATAAATTTGGTAAAAATCTGATCATAGAAATCAGAGTTTGGTTCTTAGGAGTTTGAAGTCGGCTCATACTCGTAGGTCTTAATAATATTAAATTTTATATTTTTTTAAATATAGACTAAACTAAACGTCAATATAAGCTAAACTATGCATTAATCTTGACAAAAAATTCAAACATTTTAAATTAATTTAAGAAAAAGTACTTCGTTGCAGCAGCTGACGAAACCATAACCTACCTCTTTACACAAATTATGCTCCCGCAAACTTTTATTTTAAATATAACAAACTTCATTTGGACGACTACATTTATGACGACGAAGTTTTATTTCCGAACTCACCGGAGTGCTATTGAATTTATTTTTATTGCAAAGGAAAATGTTCGAAATTACGTCGACGAATGCTTTCGTAAATTACTGTCGGGCAAAAACATTTGTATACCCGTCGAGTGTTTGCTGATTCTAGGAACAAATTTATTGTTCGATTTATCAATAGATATCTATAATCCTCTACATTTTGTTTTGTTTCTTAGACGATTTCTCTTAACCTTCAGTGCTGATAACTTTTTGTATTACAATGAGAAAGTTAATTTGACTACATTAAATAATACAAGGTAATTGGATTTTCGTGATTATGATTAAGCTATACATGTGTATTTTTGAATGGGTAACGTCACGGTTTTAATAACCAGGGTGGATACACCACACCATAATATAAGTCCCGTGCCAGTGAGACTGGAGGTGAGCCCATCGACGCATCACTGCTTCCGCATACAGTGTATCTGGGCTTAAGAGGCCTAATAACTATGTATACATATGTCCAATGAGTCGTAAATTACTTACTTAAACTTTAGAGTGTGGTGCAATAGAAACCAGGAACAGAACAAAATTTTACCAGTTCTTTACGAACCATAAAGTCAGGATTTGCCATGGTGGAGTATATTTTAAATAATTTCCACACAATAAAGTTACAAGTTACGGCTCTGGACTTTTGTATGAACTGTTTGGTCTTTATTTAAAAAACGTCTTAAATGGCACACATTTATATATTAATATCGCAAAAAGTAGTTATAGGAGTAGTTACCACTTCGATATTTTACAAGTCCTGAAAAAAAGCCTGGAAAGAAGTCTGAACATAGTCACAAATACAAAAAATCGGCCAAGTGCGAGTCGGACTCGCGCACGAAGGGGTCCGTAACAATTTCCTTAAAAAATGGCAAAAAAATAACGTTTGTTGTATGGGATTTTTAAATATTTGTTTTATTTTAATTTAATTATTTATTTTTAAAGAGTATATATAACTACGTATAATGTGAATATTTCAAGCGTCTACCTGTTGCCGTTATCAATATCTAGGAAAACAAGCAAAAAATCACGTTTATTGTATGGGAGCCCCCTTAAATATTTAATATAATATGTTTTTTAGTATTTCAACTGTCTTACTGTCACGGTAAATAAGATAAAGCTTGGTGACAGACGGGCAGACAGACAGACAGCGGAGTCTTAGTTATAGGGTCCCATTTTAACCCCATGGGTATTGAACCCTAATAAGTGATTAAATCCTATTTTATGTTTAAAGTTAAAACTAGAAGTTGAATGTTTGACTTTTAGGTTGAGATGAGTCAAGAGTGATATGATATGACGTAGTCGAACTAAATTCAGGTAGTTAAATAAGAGATGACTGATTTAACACTTTTATGTTTTATTCTTTACTAGATAGACTTTGCCAGCGGCTCCGGCCGCTCTAAATTCGGTTATCGGCGAGGAACTCCTTAATTAGGTATACTAATGTTTGCTATATCAAACTATAGGTGCAGCTATTGTATGTTTTATTCTGTTATAGTTATTACTGCGGGAACTTTTGATTTTTTCGGGATAAAAAGTAGCCTATATGTAGTGACCGACCGAAACATGTTATTTTGCCGAAACCGAAACCGAACCTTTTATAAAAAAAAAAAGTCCTTAAAAAGTCGAAAAAATGTTAGTAAGTTTTTTTTTAAATTAATATCTCGCCGACCTATAATTACAGGTTTCTACTTTCAAAGATTTATCACAATGAAATTTCAGCACAGTTACAGAGGTTCTGTTTGAAAATTTAACTACCCTATAAACCGAAACCGAAATTTCGGTCGGACAATACCTATATGCTATTCCAGGACCTAACCCATATGTATGCCAAGTTTCATCCCGATCCGTCTAGTGGTTGAAGCGTGATTGAATAACAAACATCCATCCGTACAGACAAACTTTCACATTTATAATATTAATAGTATTAATTTCTAAAGTAATGCTGGATAAGTTAAAAGTCTGGATATGGATGGTAATCCTATAGCCGAGTGAAATCCAACTTTCAGCCACATTTACTATTCATTATAATATTTTATAATTAGTTTTAAAAATGTGCATATTTTTATTTTTCACTTAAATACATAGATACCTACCTAATCTAGGTATAAGAATTGCTTATTCTCGACTAGCTTTTAAAATTCAGATTTTGTGGTCAACATGTAAACTACATACATGTAGGTATGATAAACATAATTAAACAAAAAGGGGTTTACCCAGCTGAGTCACGTACGTAGAATGTGTCGTTAAAATCCTAATAAATTAAAACACTGCGAATAAAAAATACACAATTAGCGTTGTAAGAACTTTAATTAATTTAAACGAAATTCATTTGCCATGACCGTGTAGTGTAACACGAAACAATAAAGAGACCGACTAATTATTCATTTATTCAACACAAGCTTTTCCCCGCGGTTTCACTTGCCCTAAGTTTAGTTATCGGTGTAGGATTTCAACGGCAACTTCTCAATCATAGAAAAAAAAAACCGACTCACACTTGACGTTTTCAAGAAGTGTATTTCACCGGGACTCAAACTCAAATCTCCATGCCAAATTTCATCTTAGTCGGTACAGCGGATTAAGCGTGAAGAGGTAACAGACAGACAGAGTTACTCCCTCGCAGCCTAGTTGGTAGTGTGATGGACTGCCGTGCAGAGGGTGTGGGTTCGATTCCCGCACTGGACAAACATTTATGTGATAATTACATTTGTGTTTGTCTTGAGTCTGGATGTACTTATGTATGATGTTTATGTATTTACAAAAAAAAAAAGAAATATGTACGTATTTATATCCGTCGTCTGGTACCCATAACACGAGCTTTGCTTACTTTGGGGCTAGACGGCGCTGTGTGTAATGTCCAAAAATATTTATTATTTATTATTATTATTATTATACTTTCGCATTTATAATATTAGTATGGATTAGAGATATCGGGGGATCTTTGAGGGACAAAAAAGTACGTCGAAGACTGTCTCTCCTCTGCGCAGTACTTTAAATCTATGCGTTAGTGCGGGTAAATGGCGATTTGAATAATAGACTGACTTCGCGAATAAGTTGACAGTTACATTTATATACGTAGGTACAAATACATGCTTTTCGCATCGGAGGAGATCTTTGTCGACCAGCTTTGTTTCTTAAAACATAAAGATTGTGGGAAACGACAGGAGCAGAGTAGTATTGAAGATAACGCGAGAAGCATTGTTTCTTCGTGTCACTCAACACACAGCAGCGATATGATGCTTCCAGTTAGGGCTGCTAAGGTATTGACTTTTGAGGGTATAGCAAATTTCACATGAACATATACTGATAGCCTTATAGATTTGTAAAGTTATTTTCAGTCGTGCAAATTATAACAAAAATATATGGATTTTTATTAACTTCCTCATCAGCCTTACACGGCTCCACTTTTGGGACATGGCCTACGCTCATAGAGTGTGATTTGGGCCATTGTCCACAAGCGGGCCCAGTGCGGATTGTGGACTTTACATACGTCTTTTTTTCTGACGTATGCAGATTTCCTCACGATGTTTTCCTTCAAGCCAGTGGTGTGAATGTACATGTAAAAAATGTCCTGGAGAAATTAAGAATAAGATTCATTTGAACCTCCGCTACTCAGGACTTAAGGTGACATCGAAACCCCTGGGACACCACCGACACTGACGCTAGAGTTACCTTAAAGGTACATAAAAATGGGTTTGTATTATGATAACCCTAACAGCGGGAGCCTTCTAACAATGCCCCCGTAGCCTGAGAAAAAGGTTTCGTTTGTTTTTGTTGGTGCAGATTAT
This sequence comes from Apoda limacodes, assembly GCA_946406115.1. NCBI lineage: Eukaryota > Metazoa > Arthropoda > Insecta > Lepidoptera > Limacodidae > Apoda > Apoda limacodes. The sequence continues at coordinate 22,140,028 of OX291559.1, forward strand.
CAGCAGCGTGCGAAGTCTCATGAAGCCTCTATATATTGTTGTTCCCGCCCACGGTCTGAGAAATTTTCCATGTGAATGACTCTGACTAATTAATTTAATGACAAAAGTCGGGTTTTCTTGAAACTGGCGTAGGCGGCAGTGGAGTAGGACGTAATCAAAAGTGTTATTGCCGTTTTATAGCTCGAAGCTATGTAGGATTGTATGGCTGTAGCAATGTTATTGGCCTCGTTCTCAGAAATAATATTGAAAACTGTCGTATAAAGTTCGTAGTACGCCAAATCAGCCTTAATATCTTAATATATACCCATTTGCTTTCGTCCAAGATTTGATGTAAGTTCGTGTAACATTGTAGGTTTACTGCAGAGTTCTCCGTTTGCATGCCAAAGTGGATGAGTTCGACTCGAAGAATGTTTGGCTCTTATTAAAATTTACATATAGTTTTGGATAACATCCAACCGGAGCAGTGGTTATTATGAAAGGCTGCGCAGAAATAACGCAGTGCGGATGATATATGAGAGATGTATCTTGTTTCATTCAAACGTCAAAGTCGCAATTATCTTTTTGAGCGGGCAATTTATCAGCCCAAGGAATACGAGTAACGTGAGATTTTCAACAAAACAAATACCAAAATACAATGTTCGTTGGTATATTATTCGCTTACGAGATGCGTTTGAGGATAAACGGTATAATTATATGGTTTTCCTTGCATGACTCGTGCCCAAGGAAATGTGACATATTTGTAAAATGTATCCACTTGGTTTAAAATGCGTCGTATCGTATTGGTACATATACGTGTATAGGTTCGCGTTCACATAACGTTAGAACACATCTTTTTTTCGGTTTAAGCGTTCTCAAAATTCGAATGTTTAAGTTTAAAGGAAATGTTCGATATATTCTGCACACTAGCGCCGCCACTAGTTATTGTTTATTTCTTCTTCCTACAAAAAATACTAAGTTAAAATAGTCATAAACTATTTTAAGAACGTTTTGTAAAGTTTGTAGATTATGTCTGTGAGTTTGCTGAATTCGGTTTTCTGCTAAATGTGGCCGCCTTTAGCAAATAGGCAATTAGTCCAGGAGGAATCGGCGCATGAGTACCGAAAACTATTCGACCTCAAGTTTTTTATGCGATCCTCTTCAAATTGCCCTTCTAATGATATAAATGCATGTTGCCATGGCGCAACCCGGTGCCATATTGTTTAAACCGAAATTGTTTAAACAATTGCAAAGAATTGTTATTTTTCAACCGGACAAATTTTTTTCATATTCTTTATTGAAATACCAATAAAAAAGGTCCTATGACTTTTAACGATAAAGTTAATATTTTTAAAGATATGAATTTTTAAAGGTTCGAAAAAGCTCAAATTTGGGTACTTTCGACCCATGAAAAATATATTAAAAAAAAAAACATAATGTCTAAGTAATATTTTTTTTAAATTCTTTATACAATTGTTAATAATATTGTTAAAAGTGATTTTAAAAAATTTCATAGTTTATAACTTTTTTTAATTGTTAATTCCGCGCGCTCGCAAGTATGCGTCGCTTACCTCTAAGTATCGCTTAACGATTAACGATCTTAAATCTTGAACGAAATAAAAAAGACTGAATAACTATGAGTAAAAAACAAAGGATGATCAGTTGAGAATCGACATGCACTAACTTGTATTTTTATTTTAAATGTTATATATAATCAATAATTTTGTCACAAGAACAAACAAAGATCTCGAGGTTTTATACAAAGAGTAACCTTGAAAGAATAAAAAACAAAGAAAAGAATCTTTTTCTTATATAGACACAATCGTACACGCACTATGATACATGTACGTAAAATTATTTTTATTTAATTCATTAAGTGCGTACCCAATATATTTTTATTATTTATAAATAATTGTGATTTAAAAAAATAGTCAAATACCTTTATATCTTATTATTGTTGATATAAATGCAAAAATTACTATGATAATAACAAAAAAGTAATATAAACTAATAAAAAAGTAATTTTAATTACATGTTTCGATTTATGCTTAAATAACTTTTGAAACATTGATTTCAGAATTTTTTTTATTAAAAACAAATTGTAGACAATTTAATAATTAATAACATTGCTCTCTTTAACAATCTTGACAAAGTTGATAGTTTTTAAGATAAATGATAAATAATGATTCGAGACACAGAGAGGCCGACGCAACGCGTGAGTCAGAGAGAGACAGCGATACTTAGAGGTAAGCGACGCATACTAGCGAGCGCGCGGAATTAACAATTAAAAAAAAGATATAAACAATGAAATTTTTTAAAATCTCTTTTAACAATATTATTAACAATTGTATAAATAATTAAAAAAAAAATATTACTTAGACATTATGTTTTTTTTTAATATATTTTTTATGGGTCGAAAGTACCCAAATTTGAGATTTTTCGAACCTTTAAAAATTCATATCTTTAAAAATATTAACTTTATCGTTAAAAGTCATAGGACCTTTTTTATTGGTATTTCAATAAAGAATATGAAAAAAATTTGTCCGGTTGAAAAATAACAATTCTTTGCAATTGTTTAAACAATTTCGGTTTAAACAATATGGCACCGGGTTGCGCCATGGCAACATGCATTTATATCATTAGAAGGGCAATTTGAAGAGGATCGCATAAAAAAATTGAGGTCGAATAGTTTTCGGTACTCATGCGCCGATTCCTCCTGGACTAAATGTACTACAAACAATACAAAACGTTATAAAAAAGTTCATGGCTAGAAAGTTTTTTTTTTGTTTTCAATTTTTAAATACGCTATGTACGAAGAAGAAATAAACATTATTTAGTGGTGGCAGTATATGGGGCCTTATATAACGCTAACGAATGTATAAAAAGCCACAGTCTTCCCCTCCCTCGGTGGGTGAGGACTCTTCATACTTCTAACCACCATCTGTTTGATTAATTGCTTGATTTTCCCTAAGTCCTTGCAATGGAACGCTGGCTGGTAAGACGCTGGAACGGTACGGAAATGACGCTGACAAAACTTTTAAACTAGCACCATAGTGTTACATAATATATACAATACAAGCACTTTGAGATAAACAGAAAACCATCAAGGAAGTTCTTCTTTTCTGTTACAGTATCTGGAACACCGAGCTTTGCTTGATTTTTTATCAACGCCATCTAATGTCAAGTAGCTTTAGTGTTGATGTGTTGGTAAAAATAATACTATTACTACTCGCTAGTAGTTGTCAGGAAGAGTCATATTTTTCAGTTTATCATTGCCTGAAAACACGGATAAAACGACGTTTTCTAAAAATTGAACCTAGCTAGATCGATTTATCGCCCCCGAAACTCCGTGCGTACCAAATTTCATGAAAATCGTTGAAGCCGTTTCCGAGATTCAGATTATATATATACAAAAACTGCTCGTTTAAAGGTATTAGATAGATAGATAGTATCCAAACGCACGGTGTCACAGAATATTGCATGTTTATTCTACTGTTTAAATTGACTACATTCAGGGCCGTAGCTAAGGAGGGGCATTGTGGGGCAATGCCCTACCTTGAAATACAAATGCCCTACCTTAAAAGTACCATAAAAAACTGGTTGCCTGTAAAGTCGGTATACGGGCGAAAGTTTTACGTGACAATGATTTTATGTCTGTCTCTCTCGCTCTTAGGCGGGCGTGTGCCTCTCACTCGCTCTCATTGTGAGCGCATAACGTGAGCGGAGCGTAACGCAGTTTCTTGAAGTGTCACCCGGCAAACCAATTTATAAGACGTTGTCACGTCAATATGGTATAATATATATAAATTGTTTTCCCGTACTATAAATTATTACCATTTTGCTCTTGTTTTCCCGCGATCCCACCCAATTACCTTCTACCTTAATTACTCACGCTCACAAGCAGGTAAAATAATGAAAGATAGAACAATTACTTGAGCCGTACCCGTGCATGAAACCACCGCTGCCCTACCTTAGATTCAGCTCTAGCTACAGCCCTGACTACATTACATAACATCCGATCTTTCTTACATTGGATCTTACCTAGCTCCTTTCCTTTCGTAGATATCGTATAATTCAACTTTTTACTAAATTAAACTATGTAATAAATTAATGAATTAAGTTAAGATTATCAGTAAAACAATGCTTATTAGTTGTAAGACTGCCTATTGTACTTACTTACTTGGTTTTCATTAATAGAACTTTTACATATCTTGGTATGAAATATAAATGAAAAACCCACACCTCGATTTTAACAAAAATAAGTTAATATAAGAGTGTGTCGTGGGGCCGACATTGTGTTTCTCGTATCTGTCTGTCTGTCTGTCATATCAGTACGCGTGCAACTTTAATATAGACTAGCTCTAGTTTGAACACACTTGGCACCAGCACGTGGAACATATTTTTTATTTTATTATTAAAAACGCTTATTTTATTCTACCATGTTCTTCAAACTATTTAAAAAAAACCGACCAAGTGCGAGTTGGAATCGCGCACCGAGGGTTCCGTACCTACCACCATTTATGTAATCTACAAACACAAACAAAAATATTTTTATATTTGAGTTGATGGAATGATAGGTAAAATGCGGTTATAGATTTATGACGTATTAAAAAAAAACTACTTACTAGATCTCGTTCAAACCAATTTTCGCTGGAAGTTTGCATGGGAATGGACATCATATATTTTTTTTAGTTTTATCAGTCTCTTATTTTAGAAGTTACAGGGGGGGGACACACATTTTAGCTCTTTGGAAGTGTCTCTCGCTCAAACTATTCAGTTTAGAAAAAAATTATATTAGAAACCTCAATATCATTTTTGAAAACCTATCCATAGATTCCCCAAAAATTTATTGTTTTTTTCTATTTTTATGTGAAAATCTTAATGCGGTTCAAAGAATACATCTACTTACCAAGTTTAACAGTATAGTTCTAATAGTTTCGGAAAAAAGTGACTGTGACATACGGACGGACAGACAGACAGACATGACGAATCTATAAGGGTTCGGTTTTTCGCCATTTGGCTACGGAACCCTAAAAACAAGTAAATGCTAGGGCCAGGTAATCCATAGCTTGAAACGTAGTGTAAACTTTAAAAAAATACATGGAGTTCTTCCAACCTAGATACAAACTTGAGAAATGTATAAACACGCAAAGTAATGGACTTTGTAACGCTAACTGGACCCTAAGAAGAACAATGTATAATGTAAATGTGATGAAATGTCGTATCGTTTGCATTAAATTGAATCATCAAACTATCCATGCATTGTTTATAACAATAAACATTATGTTATCGCTACATTAGTAATGTCATTATAAAAATATTTGTCGTCGTCTATTAGTGCAGCGATAACGCGAACGGGACAAAGATAAAACTAAACCTGCCCTGTATTCAGTATGCCACGTTGGTCGTCACGTGGTCGGAATGCAAGCGAGACGCGCGACTCGCGACTCGCGACACGCGGTTCGCTCGTCGTAGACTCGTGGAAAAAATAAACGGTCCGTGTGAACGCGGTCTTAGTTCGTCGCTCCGCTGTTCCCCGCTCCCCCCGCACGCAACCTTGGCCTTTTTTTCCGCCCCCCTCGTTCGCCCTGAGTTATCTGGCGGTATTGCGATTTGGAATTTTGCCTTTAGGAAAGTTAGTGTTTATTGATTTCTTTTTCCTGTTTTTTTTCGTTAAGAAACCCTAAACAGGACGTTTCAAATGTGTAGTTATATTTAATATGGTAGGTGTAACTATAACCTATAAATAAACTTAATATTTGTTGAGCTTTTGCTTGTAAATCGTTCACTTGTCGATTTAGTTGGTTCCAATTCCCACTACAGGGTCAGGGCTTCATCCTGTTAGTAATAAGACATAGACATAGTATAGTAAAGCTATCCTCTTGAGTGCACGTGCAATCAGATGTAAGTATATATTTTTTGAAATTGATTTTTTTTTTCAAGAAACCCTTATTAGTACGTTGAAGTTTTAAATTTTGGTTTTTCTAAATAATTTTCATCTTAATTTTACATCTTATATTGTTTTTTTTTTCATTTGTAACCCTGGTTGCAAGGAAAGGGATAACTGAGTGCTTAGTAAATTAAATATAAATTTTGAATATAATATTTTCTCACCAAGTTGATAGGTCGGTTAAATATTGATAGGTGGCGGTAGGGCGACAAACCTCTAGGCTACCAATGCCCCAGGCGAAAGCTGGTGAAATATATAATATAATTAGGAGGACCTTGAGAAAATTTGTATTTTTAGAAGCTTCTGTTACCTACTGTGGTTATAGTCTAGCTAGGGTTGACCCACGAACCTTACTGATCTCTAACTTCTTCTATCGTCGGCCTCACCGCACCTGCCTGCACCGTATTTGTTTAGTCCTGTCTTGATACCTTACGCTTGTTTCCATAAAATAACACGATTTTCCTGTCATTACAAAGATATTAACTTTGAATACCCTAACCTTCAATGTACGAGTGTTAATTCGTTTTTGTGATTACCGTCATTATATATAGTTACTTGATTACAGTGATGAGATCTAACAATATAATTTTGTTTATAACCACCGACATCTAGTGTTCTAACCGTCATGTCACTTAAATTAAAGAAGGTAATATTGAGCTAGTTCCAAAGCCTGTCAGCTACAATATACATATAAGTGTAACTTTGTTGTAGCTTAAACTATGAGTTCAAAATGGTTCAATATGTGTTTCTGCAATTTTTTACATAACACAGTACCTACTTATTCGTAAAGGACTTATATGTTACAAACAATTAAAAAACACAAATTCTTTTGTGAAGTGTAATATGATTGCTATCTTTCTGTAGCAAAACGTAATTCGTAAAAATCTGTAAAATAACTGAAGACTACATTTAGATTATAGCAAAAACTTTGTAGACTCGCTAAAACTAAAACCGCCATATTTCAATTATTTTCTATTAAATTATGCACTAGATCCGGCTGCATGCAACTTTCATAATAACTGGCCCTAGCAAGCAATGTTCAAATAGTGTCCGATCACAAAGGAGACGTTTCAGGAATGTATGGAGGCGCGGTCTGGACATTGTACACTACTAATTTAGAAACCTCAGTATTATAAGTGACTTTTAATTATCAATTTGTCGTATTTCAGTGTGGTTTTCGTGTACAATAGCATTTATATAAACATATTTAGCAACACCTAACTTTAAAAAAAATGGCGTCAGTCAATTACATATTACCACAGACTAAGTACGTACGTGTTACTATATCTATGCATATTACATAGGGCGCGTTCGTTCTTGGATTAAGAGTTCCCACGAATAATACTTTTCACACTTTTGATAACGCCAGTTTTGCCACCGACACCTACCGTTCAAATACCGCAAATTTTTGTTTACAAAACTTGCAAAACGAACAGTTGACGTACACACACTACGATAAAAACACACACACACTACCATAAACAATGAATATGTATAGGCAGTTTGACAGATTAACACAAAATCCCCACCTCCAGACATGGGTCTAAAGTTTCATTATTCGGTGGCAAAAGTGACAAAAATAACAAAAATATCGTAAACGAACGCATGACAGGTTGTCACAGATGATACTAAAATTTTGATATTTTTGATACCAATGCTAAACGAACGGATGTCAGGTGGCAAAAGTAATGAAAATTATGATTCTGCATCCCAGAACGAACGCGCCCATAATTGACTTTTTACCTAGTAATGTCATTCATTTGATAACCAGTTTGGCCGAGTGGTTACTGCATCTGACTACGGAGCCGAGGGTCGCGGGTTCAAATCCCGCTAGGGGCAGATATTTTTGTGACGAAACATTTGTTACCGAGTCATGTTATTTGTATCGTTGTTGTTGGTTCTGGTCACCATATAACAAGTTTATTACTTAGCCTGTGGCCAGAACTATCTCAGATCTGTTCTGTTAAAGTATTAAATTAGTAAATAGGATAGGAAGGAATATCGGGCTTGTGAAATAAAAAAACAGTCTACATACATTTTTGAATGTTTAATTTAATGAATGTTTAAGGCATCTATATAATCACAGAATCGCTGAATCGAAGACTTCAGCAGAGTTTCCCAACAGGTGGGTCTTAAAATAAAAATAATGTTCAGTGTCCTTGTCGCATCTAACCCGGTTGTTATTAAGAACGCTACTCTTGAAGATTTTGAGGAATATACATACCTAGGGAAAATAATGCAGTAAGGTATGTCCAACTTCGAAGAAGAGGTCAATCGAAGAATTCAACTCGATTGAGTAGCGTTCGGAAAATTACGCAACATCTGCTCAGTGCCTAAAGACAAAAGTCTACAATTAGTGTGTGTTACTGGTAGGCCTTTTGCTACATGAACTGTAGACATACCAGAGATCTATTTTTTAATATATGTACATAAAATCCAAGCATGCTGTCTTTTTCTCTAATGCGCTAGAGTAATACTCGCTATCCTTATCGTATTTCATATCAATTTATCCCCTAAACTAAGCTCGGAGGCACACAGCGAGCTATGCTGGGTGTTGCTTTGCGCGATAGAATCCGAAATGAGAAAATCCGCCGACATAGCTCAAACAGTCAGCAAACTGAAATGGCAATGGGCAAGACACGTCACTGGTAGTACCGATAACCGTTGGAGAAGAAAGGTACTTAAGTGACGGCCATGGATCGGATTGGATGGCTACTAGATGGAAAGATGTTAACAGAATCTTAATATAGAGTCCGAGATAAAGAGATGTAGGACTTCAATAACATATTTTATTAATCCGAATCAAATCCGAGATTGAGTTCTAGTGCAGAAGTTATTTCTGAGGCAATATTATCAATCATGTAATATTGAGCATCTTCAATAATTGCAGAGGATCATAGCAAACAATGCGCCATATTTTCTAGTCTGAAAATGATAAATTCAACGATTTAGACCAATAATGGTGGGCAGCGTACCAATTGCTCAGATGACAGATATCCATTTGCAAGCATGAGCATACAAATCTAAGAATGTGCTCAGACAATATTATTGAGGTAAGCAAGCACAGCTGTTTATAATAGCATAAAAAACACCGTGTGGCTGTGTGGTTTCTGACAATGTAGTAGAAAGAATTTGCCCCTACCTGGAGTTCTCTCATCGTGGATGTTAAATAAGGCGACTAAGGAAATACCTGTATTTAATTCTCCTCAACCCGTTTGGCCTGCGTTGGGAGTGTAGGCCAAATCCTCCGTCTGTCTCCGGCATATGATAGAGGGTAGTGCTCCTGCAATGCAGACTTAAAATGACATGATTAGGAAGTACAAGAGACATTAGTAAGTATGTCTACAGTTATATGGTACCATTACATTTATTTATTCATAAAAGAAACGGTTTGTGTGTCTCATAAATACCTGATCCCACAGAAAATAAAGATGTGTTTTAAACGACGAAATCCGAATCGCAGTAGAGAAATCAGGTCCAATGAACACAGCCAAATCCAATCCAATACGCGAAGCAGAGAGGTCCAAATAACAAAGCTGGGGTCGTTCGTAAGTCACTGATAAGTACAAAAAAGCACTTCGTTTACATAAACCAAGCTTATGATAAACACAGAATGACAATTATAATATGTAAATAGTTTGACGTTTAATAGAACCTACGTTTAGAAATCACACGTCGGGATGCTCGATGGTCAGGAGCTACAAAATGTATCTTCAATTAATATGAAAAAATTAAACAGAAAGGTCTTTTTAATTTGGCAAAATGATAATTTAAAATGTTATCAGGTGGTTTGATCGACCACAACCGTAATCCACTTTGGTGTCGTTTTGGTCTCATCGATCGTTCCCATATGTACGTAATTTTATAAATATCAACCAAAAACTAACGTTAATTGTATTAAGTATAATTTTTTACTAATTAGTAATTTCCCATTCCGTTTTATTTTTCAATTTATTATTTGCATTGCACCTGCATAACTACCGCCATGCTAATAGTATAGTATTATTTAATCTGTGACCATGCTTAAGGCGCTTTCAGAGATAATATGTGTGTTACGTCCCGCGGCTTCTTTTTCATACTAATCTAAGCGAGCCACCCCCCGTCTGCGAAAACTTACGTCCTAAATGTATGAAAAATGTGTAAGGAAACACGCATATTTTTAAAAACACCCTTACTCCTGTAATACCTGTATATGTGCGTAGTTCCGGTTGTTGGTTTCGTTACGTAACGGTACAAGAGACTTGTGTGTCACGTCTACGGGTACGCCAACAGGGTTGCCATCCAGAATGTACGATACCTAAACCAATCAATGTTGGTTTGGCCGTTATACTTTTTTTGTTAAAACCAACAAAAAAAGATGTGACCAACATTAGTGAAGCCATCTCTTTATGTGTACTCTACCCACATTCTTACCTTGCCTTTGGTATGGAGTCTCGCGTAGCCCTATGGCTATTTCCAGTATTTTTTGAGTATATACATAATACATTCGTAATTAGCTACTTGAATGTGCTTCACAATTAGAATGTGACGTCATCTTAATTCTTTGTCCTATGCCACTGCCCTGTATTTATTCTTTAATAATACGAGAATGGTACAGATGGCATTTCATCTTATGATGCCTTACTTGGTTAGGTTTTATAAGTTTACAGTACAGGAGTGGCCTGATCCTGGATGAATACCGTAGAACGTTAGCTTATATAGAAAAAATCTCAGACGATTTTCTTATGTTTCCAGGGACAACAGTTACGGCCGCGGCGGTGGTGCGGTGGGAGAGTTCCGGGGGGGTGGCACCCGTATGTCGCTATTGGCGCCCGGGTACCTCGCCCCGCCTGCGCCCCCTGCGCATCACCCGCCACCCGCGGACCCGCCGCCCTTCAAGAAGATCCGCCTCACAGCCGAGCGGCCCCCGGTTGCACCCCACACACATCACCAGCCTCTCAGGATTGATACCAGGGTAAGTTTGGTTCGTGGACGAAATCTTCTTCACTCTATTTTAAGAATGTCCAGGGTTTCTGTACCAAACCCTCCTTTGAGTACGTATATAATAGTAGATTATTCACCATGGGGATAAAGTATTGTCTTACGTTACCAATACTATTGGTTTTTTTTCTCGGTTTTCTGCGGCTAGATCATCCGTCTACTTAGTAGGAGGGCGTCCCACGCTGCGTCTTACGATTTGTGGCCGCTGCTCGAGAACCTTTTGGCCCTATCTTTATCTGTTCGACGACCGATGTGGACCACCCATTGCCGCTTGAGCTAGGTGACTATGGTTCGTCGGCTAATTTTATCGCGCAAAGAACCCAGCACAGCTCTCTCCATAACTCGCTGAGCCACTCTGAGCTTATAAGATTACCATTACTACCTGGTGGCTCAGTTGAAAACTGAAATGACCCTGCCTCTTAATTTGAAGGCGGGGGTTCGAACCCCGGGAAGGACAGACATTTGTGTGATGTGATAAACATTTGTGTACACATTAACAACATTTTCACAAAAAAAATAAGTTTGAATTAGTATTTGTAGTCTGGTTGGTTGGTATTGGTACTAGCCTTAATTAGATTAGGACTAGATGGTGTTGTGTTTAATATCTAGCAATATTTCTTACAGATCCGTTTGTTAAAACATATGCAATTTATTTTTCAGGAGCCGGTCAACGCCTACGAGGTTCCGTCCCCTAATCCACCCTCGGAGCCCACGATAGAAGACCAGAGCTTTCGGACCACTAAAGATGATCTACTGCAGCAGATATCCAAGGTAAAACATAGCAATTAGTCCGCACCTCTATAATATTTGTTTAAACCACTATAATAAATAGAATCATTGTATTTAAAACTTCTGTTTGTTGTAATATAATTATCACCTTTTTACGGGTTTTTTGGCTACATAGGTATGTATATGTCATACATACACCAGAATGACGGCTCTTATTCTGTATTAACTTCTTCAACTACATGGACACTAATTTATAAGATCCTGTTCAGTTATGTTTTGAATCACCTTTTAATTACAAACACAATTTGTCATAATATCTACCTCAGTTTATAAGAATTTCACTGTAAAGATTTTTAATACGAAATGAATTTGCTATACTCTGTAAATTCTTAAATGACTGTTTGTATAAAATAATACGAACCGGCATGAACATGGTATCACACATTTGAATTTTTCGTGCACATGGCACACACCCAGTATCTTAGATCCCCTATAGGCTATATCTGCTGTATTGCTTTAGATCATGCCCCGCTCGAGCCCCTTCCTGCGGCATGCAGGAAGACTGAAATGTTCCACTAGAATGTAGAAATTCTTGTTACCTAGGATGTCTGTTCCAGGTGGACCGAGAGATAGCTCTGTCAGTAAACACATTGTCAATGCTGAAGAAGAAACAAGAGGAGCTGACGCAGGCTGCATCCGCCGCCAAGCCCGCGCCGGAGGAGCCCGAGGAGGCGCCACCGCGACACCGCAGCCTCGCGCAAAGCGTCTACGCGGACAACAGGAAAAAGGTCACTATACATTAATACTAACTTTAGTTTAAGGCTCTAATTTTAGAGTTTCAAGTTCAAGTTCTCAAGTTACCGAAGAATCTTATAGAATCTTGAATCACTTGTTGCTTTGAATATTTTTACATAATGTTATTGTTACCTTATATAGAAAGGTAATAATAAATAATTTACTATCAAGCCACGTATCCCGGAGGGTGTTGATATTACGAATACAAGTGTCGACTGTTATAAAGACACGTTTCACTAATGGAATTTTGTCCCAAACATCTCAAATAGGTGTTGAGCCGTTCGCCATGTATGGGCATTATCACAAATTTTAATACAATTGGTTTTAAACCTCTTGTGAATCAAACCCGGAGGACCTTTGACATAGCAGTCTAACATACAACCACTTACGCCCCTAACTATTATGGAGAATGCAGCTACTGTCCCAGGCTACTTACATACGATACTACTACGTGTGACGTTAAAAAATCTTTCCTATGCATATCCTCTAAAGCAGTAGGTAATGATGAAATTTGTTTCCAGATGCTAAATTTGATCTTAGATGAAATTACGCCGATTATCACACATATATTTAACTACTCATTAACTACTTGTCTATTCCCTGCAGAGTGGAAAAAAGCCTATGTGATCCCTCTGCCAAAAATTCCTATTCCTACATCTATTATTCACTTTCGCCCTATCTCTATTCTACCCATCCTTTCCAAAATGCTCGAAAGTATTGTATGCAATCAATTCTCAATCTTCCTTAACAAATATAATTTACTGAGTCAATATCAATCTGGTTTTCGCACTGCTCATAGCACCACCACAGCGTTAGCAAATGTTACTGATGATATTCGCAGAGCGATTGATAATTAAAGTCTCACACTATTGACACTGTTAGACTTCAGCAGTGCCTTCAATTCTGTAGATTTTGATATACTTTTGGGCATCCTTCAGTCCTTTAACGTATCTTCACTAGTACTAGAATAGTTCGGTTCATACCTTAGGGGACGACTGCAGTGTACACGACTTAAAGAAACAACGTCAGAGTGGTGTACACTTACAGCAGGAGTACCTCAGGGTGGCGTCTTATCACCTCTCTTATTTTCAGTTTTCATTAACTCAGTCACTAAAGTAATTTCTGCTCGCTACCATCTTTATGCAGATGATCTCCAAGTTTATTATAACTTTCATCATCAAGATGTTACGCTGGCTGTTCAAAATATCAACCAAGACCTAGTAAACATTTCAAATTGGGCAAAATCATTTGGTCTTGTGGTAAACCCAGCTAAAACACAATGTTTTATAATTGGAAGTAGACATTCACTTAACTGCTTGAAAAGTACATTAGTGCCTAAGGTAACATTTGATGGTATAGATATCCCGTTTTCTAAACTTGTTAACAATCTTGGCCTTTACATCGAGAGCAACCTGTCCTGGACAGTAAATGTCAATGAAATTAGTAGAAAGTTGTATAGCACGCTGCACTCACATAAACGACTACGTAAATTTCTTTCTCTAAAAACCAAAATTGCACTAGCGCAGACCCTTGTTCTTCCTCTTCTTGACTATGCGGACGTTTGCTATCCGGAGTCCGGACGCCACTGAGGAGCTATTGAATAAACTCGATCGACTTCAAAAAACTTGTGCATTTGTTTACGGGCTGCGCAAGTTTGACCATATATCTATATTCAGACATGAGTTGAATTGGCTCCCAATTCGTTTTCGCCGGAACTTGCGCTCTTTGTGTTTTCTCTACTCAATTTTAAATAATCCCGCTGCTCCAATTTATCTCAAAGAACGTTTTGAACATATATTTCAAGGGGATATATTCATTCGCCCCTCGACGGCACTTTTACTGAAAATACCCCAACATAACACAACAACTTTTGATAATTCTTTCACTGTTTGTGCTATCAAACTATGGAATGCTCTCCCTCATAAAATACAGGATAGCCCAAGTCTTCCTACTTTTAAATCTAGTTTTAAAAAAAATTATTTACAATTATGCAAGCACACAACGTAATTATACTGTTTTTTTTTTTTTTTTTTTTCCCCCTTTAATTTCTGTATCGTAATGATCTGTAATCTGCACTAGAATGATTTAAGTCCTTTATTTTATTATTTATGTTATTTATATATATAATTATATATGCCAATATATATTTATAAATATACTCATCTAAAAACTGCTGTATATTTATTTATAATATTGTACTTAATTTATTTTTAATAGATTTTCGATCTGTAAATTAACTAAATATTTATATCTTATTCACGTCGGTGTTGCTCCTTAATTGACTGTTCTCTCATCCCTAATAAAGGTCTGCTGAAAGAAATCTCTGAATAGAGATAAGCTTACCTATGTACATTTTTCATTATTATTGTTGTGATATCTTTTGTAATTTTTACGTACAATAAACAATATGAGCTTGCTTTTGAAATGTTTATTAAAATATTATCTATAAATCTTTTCTCAATCAGCTCATAAGAAGTAATTCTAAGTGACTCTGCTCTCAATGTAATACCTACACCAAAAAAAACTTATGATAAACGATTACCAGTGTATGTTTTTTACCAGTCATTAATAAATAACTTTTCATTCAGACATCAATATCTGTTTCCAAATACCTAATAGTATTTGGAATGTACTTCGGGCGAGTAATCACAAACCAGCATATGTCACATTTTTAAAAATTTTTAGGTAACATCTTTATACCATAGTTTATTGATATTTATATTAATGCTGGGTCCGAATAGTCTTAACTACATTTAGGGGATGGAAGGTCACCCTAATTCGTGACGACCAACACCAAGGTGTTATTTATCACTTTACAGAGATTACTTATTTTATATATTATATATGTCTTTTATATGTTCTTTTACTTTATTCTACTTCGTGTTCAGGATCACCTGATGATAATTCCTGAAATCTCTACTTTTATTTAGTATGTGGTGTCGCTGGTGCTCTATTGATGGACTTACATATTTGGTTTAATTGTAAGGTCCCGCAGGACCTATCGTGTTTTGTTAGTATTATCTGTGTTATTTTTATCTTGTTTATCTCTACCTACCCCTACGGATACATGCTCATGCTTACTATCTCATGTATGTATGTCACATACAAGCAACTGCACTAGACTGTATTTTGCTATATCAGTACGTACAGTACTACAGTATCATACGAGTACCATATTGTTAAGTATGCCAGGAAACTTTATTTTTTTACTATTGACTGAATTTTTTTCTGTTGTAAAAACTATTTATTCATTTCAGGCTGCGTCGGCGCACGCCATGCTCGCGCACCTAGGCCCACCCGTGTCCTACCCGCTGTACAATCAACCGCAAGACACGGAGGTGTACCATGAAAACATTAGGAAACATCGGCTTTTTCGTAAAAGACTAAGTGAACATATAAGAAGAATAAAACTAGAGGCGGAAAAGGTATTTACGTCATTATGTGTAACAATGCTCATTAGCACTTATTCTAATTATATTTGTTTATTCGCCTTACATAATTTTGTTGGTCATTTCTTTTTTTTATACCACTAAGGTGTCAAGGAAGTTCCTTTGAAACCGCACTGTACGTGACCCTTTTGGTTCTAAAGTGTGAGAATGAATACCCTGCCGGTAGCAAGCGGTGCGATTGTAGAAAGTAGCCGTTGGCATCATTTCGAACAATTTTATTCCTCAGAACACATCCCATTATACAAGCGGCAGAATACATACAGGGAGATGAACTCTCTCTCAGACTTAAGGGTTCGATACGGCTTGTGAGTTTGAGAACGCCGACGATTCTCTCATCAAGTCGTTGAACCGAGTCAATAGGGTCAAGCAAGCAGAGATGGCAAGCAGTACTCCATAAGTGGCTGGATTTGCAACTTGTAAACTTTGCCCCGAGTTGAAGTACACTCTGTTGAGTACTCCCCAATTTTTTTGAAATGCCTCCCCCTGACTCTCGATGGCTAGTGCCTATCGGTGTGTGAGATACAATAGTAAGTCACTAGTCGAGCAGCCGTGGGGAAAGCCATTTTGACGGTCGCTGACAAGATCGTGTTTCTATAGCTATCTTATAAGCTGTGTGTTGATCACACGCTCCATCTTGGAGAGGAGGAAGTAATAGTAAATGTCTTGTAATTCAATGGACCTGATCCATTGCCCTGACCTGAGACCTTTATGGGCACGGGGTGCACATTCGCAGCCACCCTGGATCAAGAAAATTGGCTACTTTGGTCGGTAAGCGCTAAGAGGCGCGCGTGAGTACAGGAAACAAAACACAAAACCGGTTACAATTGGTACACACACATACAAGTACATGGGGAATTGCGTGTTTTGGCGTGAATTAGATTAGATCTTCATCCAGCCGTGACCTTAAAGAGTGATTGGTAGTGGCTGGATGTGGAAGGCAAAGGACTAGAAGTGGCGCGTCATGGAGAAGGCTTATCTTCAGCAGAAGATTAAAATAGGCTGATATGATGATGATATGCAGCACAAAATGGGCACTTATGAAATTGATTCGTATTTAAAAAAATATTTTGTAAAATGATGTTCATGGTGCAGAAAACTGAAGTTGAGTTCACCCAACAATGTAGAATATCATAACCACTTCCAATAATACTAAATAGATGAGAAAAATGTTATTTTATTTATTTTGCATTTTTTAAAAACCATATTTCCTATTCTGCTGTAAAATTAACTTTAAAACACACAAGTAGGGTTTTTGAACGCAGTCCTGGTTTTGAGATTTGATAAAGACATTACAACTGTTGCTATTGTGACTGTATTACTAGTTATTTTAAATGTGAAACATATATAATGTTCGTTAATTTAAATTTTTTAGTTTTGTTTTTGGCAGGGTAATTTTTTTTTATTTGTAAGCCTAATTTTATCCTGTAAGACTTATTATTTTCAAAGTCAAATTCAAAATTTTTTAGGCATTAGTTTTTATTCAAATTAGGATTGTCTTATTGTGTTGATCGCATACACAGCAGAGCTAAGGTTTTTGGCTAGGTTATGAATATCAGTACCCCATTGAAGTTTGGATGCCACCATAATGCCAAGAAAGACTGTTGAATCAACAAGTTCTAATTGCTTGCCGTTAATATTAATACATGTCTGGATCTGACTAACATTTGGTAATATAAATTTAACACATTTGATTTTTTTCTCATTCAGTAACAAATTATTCGCGTTAAACCCATTATTTAAATTATCATTACATGTCTGCCGCGTCTCTTAACAAACCAAATAAGACAATGTCATGGTTTTTTACATGATATGGGAGATCTTTATTGTAAATAAATAGAAGAGGACGTAAAATTGAGCCCTAAGGGACTCCCATAGTTCCTAATCTTGGAGATATTTCACCATTGCTATCTATTTTCTGTTCTGTTACTCATGTAGGAGGTCAAAAGGTCCAGAGCTTTGCCTGCATCGGTTTTGGAACGGCCTTTCATAAAGCCAAACTGTTTACTACTAAGTAAGTCGTTAATACAGAAATAGCTTAAACTTTACTGATTACAAGTAGTATTGAAATAGGCCGAAAATTATTAGGATCTGTTGAACTACCTGATTTAATAAGAGATATTACTTTGCTAAGTTTCATTTTATCAGGAAACACGTCACTATCAACACAACTATTAAAAATTATGGCTAAGGGTTGTGCTATAACATGAATTATTGAGTTTATAGTTTTTACAGAAAGCTCTCAAAGGTCTGTGGTGTTTTATATGTGAAAATTTTAAATGTATTTATGATACGTAGGACTTATGTTTTAAATACAAAGGAAACTTAGCATAGATAGATAGTCTATAGATCTAGGATTTTTTATTTTGTAATCTTCTCTTGTGTGATATTTATATGTGTTCGTGGAAATTTAATGTGTTTGTATTATTTTCAGCGGGAAGACACGTTAGCGGAGGAGTACAGCAAGCGAGCCGCGGAGTGGGCGCGTCGCGTTGAAAGGATAGAGCAGAGCCAGAAACGGAAAGCGAAAGACGCCAAGAATAGAGAGTTCTTTGAAAAGGTACCGTCGATAAAACTTACAAGGATAATGGATACAATTTTAGATGCTACTAATTTTGTTACATCATTAGTTAGTACAGTTTTCCTTAGTAATCTTGTATTACTTACTTACTATGTCACTGCCTACTGAACAAACATCTGTACAACGTCGGCATTTCCGATAGTCCCCTACGTAGGGGCTGCATGGAAGAGAAGTTTTTTTTTTTATATACCACTAAGGTGGTACACAAGCCCGCAGTCCGCCTGATGGTAAGCGGTCACCGTGGCCTATGGACGCTTGCAACACCAGAAGTATCACTCGCGCGTTGCCGACCCTTCAAAAATCCTAAAAACTTGTTTTTTGAAGAACCCCATAATGTAGTCCTTAGAGAAAACCTTGGCAGGGAGCTCATTCCACAACCTAAGCGTTCGCGGGACCATTTCGGTTCTCAAGTGTGAGAATTAATTCCCAGCCGATGGGGAGCGGTGCGATGGTAGAAAGTAGCCGTGGGCATTATTTCGATCAGTTCCTCAGAACACACCCCATTGTTCAAACGGTAGAACACACACAGTGAGGCAAAGTCTCTCCTCAGACTTAAGGGTTCGATAAGGCATGTGAGTTTGGGATCATTAACAATTCTCATAGTCCATCATTGAACCGAGCCAAAAGATCCAAGCTGGTATCCGGTTGCACCGGCCCAGAGATGGCAGCATTACTCCATATGGGGCCGAACTTACGACTTGTAAAGCAGCAACCTCTGCCCCGACGTCAAGTACTGCCTCGCTCTGTTGAGTACACCTAGTTTTTTGGACGCCAGCTTCACCTTATCTTGTAAATGATCTCGGAACAACAACACCAAGGATCCCAATGCTCTTGGAGATGAAGAGGGTAGTGTTCTGTAATTGTAGGACTACAGTGAATGGGGTTTTCTTAGCGGTGAACGCGCAGACTTGTGTCTTTGTAGAGTTGAAAAACTTGGTCCGAAGTTTACCCGTCCCCAGAGACCTTGGACAGTGTGGTCTCGATTTGAGACACAAGTTCTCCGCGGTTTTCCTCCACAACGGAACGAGGGATGTTTGTTCGACCCGTCTATTAAGCGTCATGTTGTTGATGTCCAACATGTCATTGATATGCAGTAGAAAGAGCGTAGGAGACAGCACAGAGCCTTGCGGGACACCAGCATTAATTTCCATGCTATCAGAGCAACTACGGTTCGTATGCGTCTGCCGGACTTAAAGCTAGCCACTGGCACGGGCAAGATGGCAACTTCGATAGAAGACCCCGGTGCCAGACCCGATCGAACGCCTTCGCTATGTCCAGGCTACATGCCAATGCCTCCCCTGACTCTCAATGGCTAGTGCCCATCGGTGTGTGAGATACACTAGAAGGTCACCAGTCAAGCGAAAGCCATATTGTCGGTCGCTGGTCAAGTCGTGTTTTTCTAGATATCTCAGAAGCTGTGAGTTGATCACACGCTCCATCACCTTGGAGAGTAGAGAGGTAATAGCGATAGGTCTGTAATTCGATGGATCTGATCTATCGCCCTTTTTAGGCACCGGGTGCACATTCGCAGTCTTCCATGAAGACGGAAATTGCCTAGTGTGGTAGGAAAGCGCAAAGAGGCGCGTGAGTACAGGACATAACTCAGGAGTACAATGCTTAAGCACCACTGCTGGTATACCGTCTGGCTTACTCGACTTATGAACGTCTAGAGAAAGCAACGCCCGCCGGACCTCCCGCTGTGTTATGGAGATTTCCGGCATGGTCTTACCGCACCACGGTATAGTAGGTGGTACAGCGCCTTCATCGTTCATATTCGAGTTTGAGGCAAAGCAACTACCCAGTAGATCGGCTTTCTCTTTAGCACTATGTGCCAAGTCCCCATCGGTCTTTCGTAGTGGTGGTAACGACGACTGGCAAAAGTTCCCTTCGGCAGTTTGGCAAGCGACCAGAAAGCACGACTCCGAAGCAGAGGCTCATGTGTTCTTACACTCTAGAATTCCTGTCCTGAATAATCCGGTAACCCTGAGAGGTATACTAAGGAACATCAGACACCTCCGGGACAAAGCTGAAATGGTATGAGTAATTAGTTACCTACGTACAGTAGCCCATTGTGAGGCTCAGTGCAGAAAAAAATATACATCCAACTATCTAACTCTTACTAGTAATAATCTTGTCGTTGCCTCAAGCGTAATATGCCCCACTGAAGGGGCACACGCCTCCCCTTGAGGAAGGAGGGTTAGGCCATAGTCCACCACGCTGGCTTAGTGCGGGTTGTCGAGGTTGTGGCCACTCTACTGTCAGAGTTTAAAGGCGCTTATAACGCCTCTGTCTTAGCTTAACTACTGCTGTCATCTGATAAATAGGACTGACGCTTTTACGTGTCCTCCTAATTACAGAGGAGCTCATTAATTTGTAGAGATTGAGAATTATGTTAATTTGTAGTTATAACACATTAAAAAAAGTGTCTGTCTGTGAAGACCCTTTTTTAGTTTACTCAAGAACGCGTGGAGGTATCAAGTTGAAATTAATATCAAATCGTAAAGTCTACGGTCACTTAATGTTGTATAAAAATCAAGTTTCTAAGTCAATGTGAAAAAAAAAATATGCCCAAAATACGGTAATTTTTATTGCATAATGTGACACAAATAAATCTTAACCTGTGGGGTACTTCCCGTTGACCTAGGAGACTTGATCTTATCATGGTAGAGCTATCTACATATAATTAGTTTGTACGGAACCCTCGGTGCGTAAGCCAGACAAGCACTTTGCCGGTTTTTTGAAGTCAGTCTGTCAGTAACTACTAGTTACTACAGTTTTAAAATCAAAATGGCGTTCTGGTGAGAAAAAAGGCAAAAAATACTATCCAGTAGTCGCAGTCGCTCTTATGGTAGTCTCAGGGTTTGAAATATAATAAAAGCCGAGTTTAAAACTATATTTAAGTTACTTTGTTGATTCAATAATTGCCGAGCAAAAAGGCGGACGTGTTATAGATTGCAAACAGTAAAAAAAAAAGAATTAATAGGTAAAAAGTTAGTGAAATAAATCAAAAGTTATAATGTTTTAAAGCTGTAAGACAGTCACAAAGAATGGTGAAAAAGATTTTTCAAAATTATGTGAATGTGAAGTGATTTCTAAATCCACACGGGAAAATATTGAAAAGATAAAGCACAATGACATAATATACTCAGACCCAGAACAAATTTGTAATTTATGTAATGACTTTTTATAGATTTGACAAAACACGCTGATAACATGACATAAAATACAAATTCAAAAATGGCTAGAGAAAATAATACAATATTTTTATCGCCAACAGATCTTAGTGAAGTATTTAAAATTATAAGGTCTCTTAATAACAAAAGTGGGTTATGGCGAGATAAGCACGAAAATTATAAAGGTCTGTGCCAAACAAATATGTGGGCCATTGAGTTATATTAACTTAAAGTTGGTTTTCCAAGCAGACTAAAATTCTAAACGGTTACACCATTATTTAAAAAAGGTAAACATTCAAACTTAAATGACTACAGACCTGTAACAATAGTTCCGAACTTAGCTTAAATATTTGAGAGAGCTTTTTACACACGTCTTTATAATTTTGTAAATAAAAATAATATATTGATAACAGAGCAATACGGTTTTAGAAAAAACAGGTCTACAACGCTTGCGTGTTTTAACCTTATTAAAACTGTAACAGAAAACATTAATAACAGAAAACCTACTGTCGCTATTCTACTGGATATGACTAAAGCTTTTGATTTTGTCGCACATAATAATCTTCTACATAAGTTAGAGATAAATGGTGTGAGAGGTAAAGTTCACGACTGGTTATCAGACTACTTGCAAAATAGGCAACAATGCACGAAAGTTAGGAAAATTTCAATAATAAATGGACAACCAATTAAAAAAGACTACTGCTCTACATATAAATTTAACAAATGTGGTGTCCCGCAAGGTTGTAAATTGGGTCCACTGCTATTTTTGACTTATATTAATGACCTTCCAACTGTTGTTAATGAAAAATGTATTCTTTTTGCTGATGACACCACTTTAATTATAGAATATGACGATAAAAAAGATTTTGAAAATAAAATTAACGATAATTTGACAAAGTGATTACATGGTTGACAAATAATAATTTAAAAATAAATATAAAAAAAAACCAATGTTGTACAGTTCTTAACAAACAAATCGAATAAATAAAAATTTAAACTTAAGTGTAATAACGACTTAGTACAAGAAGTGGAAACTGCTGTATTTCTTGGAATTGTAATTGACAAACATATAAATTGGAAACCACAGATAGAGAACGATTGCAGTAAACTAGATCGTTTTGTCTTTGCTCTGAAACGGGTAAGACAAACAGGTTCATTAGAAACTGCACTAACAGCGTATCACGGCTTTGTGGCATCCGTATTAAACTACGGTCTTCTGTTGTGGGGTAACTCTGTTGACATAAATAGAGCTTTTAAAGCACAAAAAAGATGTATAAGAGCAATATGCAACGCTTGGGTAACAGATAGTTTAAAAAATTAAAATTGTTAACATTACCATGCATGTATATCAGGAACATGATTGCTGTTTGTTAGACAACATCCTCAAAACTTTCCTAAACATTCAGAAATCGTAACCTCAAGGCCGTCAAGAGATAAATTGAAATTATTTATATCTAAATGTAATCTTGATATATATGGTAAGAATGTTTGTCATATGGCAATAAAAATTTACAATAAGTTGCCATTATGATGGATGGATACTAGATAATTGTTTTTATAGCGTCGGAGAATTTCTTAACAATAGATTTAAAAATTGTAATATGAAATGTGGCTATTGTAATTTTGTATATATCTATTATCTTGACATTTTATCTTGTATTTAAATTAATTATGTTGATAGATGTTAAGGATTTTTTATTATTGCTGACATTTTAGAATTTCATTAACTACCTATTCCATTGTAAAATTTGCACACCCTGATAGGGTAGAATAAGAGAACCATGTACATCAATAATTAGGTAAGACCATCTGTACCTTATTCAAGCAAATAAATAAATATAATAATAATACACTTTAATGTTCGGTAGGTGTTTCCGGAGTTGCGGAAGGCGCGTGAGGAGCGCGAGAGGTTTAACCGTCTGGGCGCGCGCGTCAAGTCTGAGGCTGAGCTGGAGGAGATCGCGGACGGGCTGCACGAACAGGAGCACGAAGACAAGAAGATGCGCTCGCTCACAGTCGTGCCGCCGCTCCTCAGGGACCCCAAGGACCGCCGACCCGTCTACATCGATACCAACCGTCAGTACACTTGTCTAACTATAAGATAATTACACATTATACTAGCTCGTTGTTGCGACTTCGCCTGCATGGACTTTTGAAAAAAAAAAGAAAATTTCGAACTGTGTGGTTTTATATACAAAAATATCAGAATTCTCATACAAATTATCATCCCCAATTTTGCCCTATAGAATGATGAGATGATTTTATTTATTTATTTATTTGGTCTGCCAACAGATTTAACATTATGAACCCATGAACTACCATAACTTAACAACTAACAAGCTTAGAATGATAATACAATTACGGGCAAACTCATGTTGAGTATAGCTTACAGCGTATATTAACAAGTAACTTAGCTAATAAGTTTATATCAAAATATGGAGAGAAAATTTAAATAAAAGTACTATAAACTACAATCATAAAACAAAGCACGATAACAAACTAGGTTAAAAGTTTTTTAGGGGGATTTATATTCATACAAAGCTTTTCTAAATAGATATATAGTGATGACAAAAGAATGTCCTTTTCTGATCTAAAGAACTTGTTGTGTTCACGACAAATCCTGGGTATCACACCGTGATGGCCAATGTTTGTTTTAAATACTTGTATGGCAAAGGGATGAAATTATCGAACCTCTGTCCAAGACGAGGGACAAGAAGGTGTATTTTTTTCTAGTAGTAGAGGACTATCTAGAAGACCTGAGAGAATTTTAAAAAGAAGTATTTGGTAAGCTACCCAGCGGCGATCTTCATGAGAATTAATTTAAAAAATTATAAATTTTAAATTTAAATTTACTAAAAACGGTGAAACACGCCAATAATACTTTTATGCATTTAGATTCAAATATGACGGATTTCCATACAAACTTCATATGCTTCCTAGACCCAGTAGTTTATGCCATGCGTTGATATACCAGTCAGTTTACTTTTTTATAGATAAGCTGTTGGTAATTGGTACTGAGAGAAGCTTAAAGTCCAGTAATATTCGTCCATCAGAAACTATATGCGAAGTTAATGACATCAGTCTTGAAGCCAAGTCAAAGGCGTTATAGCGACCATGAAAAGTCCGACAGTGTAGCAGCCACTAGTTCGACAACAACGTCTGCAAACCCGTACTGAGGCAGCGCGGTAGACTATGCCTGTATCTATGCACTGTAGGGTTTATGCGGGTCACGCAATTGGTATGGTTGATAAAGTCGATTTCTGCAGAAATCTATGTCTTTTTTGAAAACGCAAGCTATTATCTTGCAAAATTTTGTCAATATTCAAGTTTCATCAAGTGTAGCTGTAAAAATAGACAAATAAAAAGTTACTTTTAAATATATTAATATTTGATATTTGTATGTATTGAAAAAGGCTCCAAGAGCTTTCGTTAATAGCATACGGCAGATGAGACTGGAAAAACAGTGTGATGTGCTCTTGGAATAAATCTACTTATTATTATTACAACAACTTACCGTAAATGCTTATGTCCACTGCTGACTTGCGTTCCTCTACCTTCCGCATCCAGCTACTACCAGCCACCCTCTTATGGTCTTCAGTCCATCGAGCTGAGGGGTGTCCCACTTCCATTCACTTCGCGTTCGCCTCGCTATGTTTACTCCCGGACATGTCTGTTCCAAAAGCGATGGTCAGCCCACTGCGAATTTAGCTTGCTATGATTTAAGTTCTCTCCCGGATGTCCTAATTTCGTATTCAACCCTTAGAGCAACTCCAAGCAAGAGCAACTTTGAGCTTGTGGACCAGCAGCGGGGCTCTTAGCTCTCTTAAGTGTCCTCATTACGGCAGCGTAAGTTATGAGTCATGACAGACAGGACGCACCGGTCAAAGATCTCTTTAGACTCTGCGGTAACATCTCTATTGCTACATTACAAACTTTAAAATTATTTATGCCAGTCACTTTTACATGATGTGTGTTTCTTTTGCTTTTTCGTATTTCTAACCGTAACTTAGACAGACAAAAAAAAATTATGATTTTTTTCTATACCATAAAGGTGGAAAACTAGCTTACGGTCCGCATGATGGTAAGCGGTCACGTAGCGTAGCCTATGGACGCTTGAAGCACCAGGGGTATCACTCGCGCGTTGCCGACCCTTCAAAAATCTAATAACTTCTTAAAGAACATCATACTGTAGTCCTCTAAGGACACGACAACCTTGATTATATTACTATTTACGATTATAGGATCTTGTGTAAGTTTTTATACAAAAAATGTTTGATTGTCTGCAGGTCGGTGTATGGACATGGAGACAGAACACAAAGAGCTGCAAATACGGAATGTATGGTCACAGACTGAGAGAGATATCTTTCGGGATAAGTTTCTACAGCATCCTAAGAATTTTGGTCAGATCGCCTCCTATCTACCCAGGAAGAGTGTCCAGGATTGCGTTAGGTAACACATAATTTTATATGGTTACTACCTGTGATTTGATACACAATTTTAATTTAAGAGATTACAGATTTTGGTGATGGCAATTATGACATATAGTTAATTTTAAGCGCATAAATAGATTGTTTTCTGGATATCGATTTTTTTTTATTTGTATTAACATGTTGGGTATAGGTTAAATGTTTAAAGTATTTAAAACGCATTACTAATTTGATTTTTTGCTAGCTTCTTATAAAAATTTCTAAAGTACAAGATGTACAAACGCAATATTAAAGGAGATAATCGTATTGCCGCCGTGACTAGGCATCACAATGACAGAGAATTTAATATGGAGCATTTTCGTTCGGATTTGGAGTTACACTTTAATATATATGGTTAAAATATTTTCAACTTAGTTAATGTATTTTTATCACAATTTATTAATAAAACACCCAACACAGCCGTTTTCAATGCAATTATAACACATAATATTACATAAAATGTATATACAAGTTATCCTAGTTTGAGAACAATAAAGTTGACAGTAGTAAAACCATAGATATAGATCTATATCTGTGAGTAAAACATACCTTACTACTGTCAACTTTATTATTATTGTTTTCAAACTAGGATAAGTTGTATATACATTTCATTAATATATATAATATTTAAGATATTTATAAATAATATGGGTACAGTGTACTGTGGGGTTCATGGGTAGTGTGCTTTGCCCATGAGGTCGTGTCAGAACTTACTAAAACAATGACTTCAATCTCCTTTCACGTCCATATGAAGATGGTGGCACATATTATTATTATGATTCACTATATATAATAATTCATTCTAATTTAAAAATAAAATTCTATTTACTTGGTGTTTATAGAATAGTCTAGAAAAGCATATCCTTATGTCTTGAAAGTTCTACATTATAATGGATACTGTGACATGCTTATGGTTCTATGGCTTATTGTTTAGAATAAAGCAAATGATTAATCAATTCGATCTTTAACTTAATTCTATAAAAGTAGTATGGCTTTGGTTGCCAGCTTTCTATAAAAGGAATTCTTAGCATGTTATAAACTAGAAGGCGATGCTGCAATGCTTGGGGTATTGCATCGTCACCTCACAGTACCATAAAGACTTGTCACTTAACAGTTATTAATGCTCGTAACATTCCACTTTATACCGATGGTGTTCCGTCCCAAACGTGATAGGCGGTGTGCCGATCACCGTGCCAGTCGCATACCGAAGTAAAGACAACTTAAAAATTCACAAATTATAATAATGCATCGGGATCTTCGACATGACATCTGACGTTGTTCCACTTGCGCCACTCGGTCACTTATTGGAGGAACATCTTACTTTCACTGATATCACTATATTTTTTGATCCTAGGCTTTTGAGTGTTAATATCGCAATAATAAGTTATCAGAGGAAAATTTTATTTTTATTTATTTATTCTTTATTGCTCACCATAACATGTATGATGTACAAATGGAGGACTTACTGGCTAGTTATCTAATTCCATAATTATGTATAGAGAAAGAAAAGCAAGTACCATGCGGTGACTAATTTTATTACTTCGAAACATACCAAATTGCACTACAAATTGACTAGCCCTGTCTCATAGACTAGATCTTACTCTATATGTACATAATAGCAAAAACTTCGTTTATTTTTACCTCAGACAAGATCAGATTTCATTTCATTTACATACATTGTATCACACATACATATTTAATAATGAGTGATTATAAAAGTAATAATGACTTATCAGTGTATCATATTGTGTTATGTGTTGTTGTTTAGATTCTACTACCTAAGTAAAAAGTGCGAGAACTACAAGCAGCTGCTGCGCAAACCGCGTCAGCGCCGCTCGGGTCGCAACCCCGCGCGGCCGCCGCCGGAGCCCGACCTGCCCGCCGGCGTCACCACGAGACTGCAACGTTCACAGGGTAACTAACTGCATAAATAACTTCATTGTATTCATTAAACGCATCAATCCGTCTTCTGCTATGTGGTTTAATCGCATAGCACTATCACCGGCCTTATCTTTTGATCAGGCAGACGTACAGTTCTTAGCTAGTAACTTACATGCAACCGAGCCCGAAAATTTGATTTACCGATATCTTTGGTCATGCAAGATGACCCACCTTTTATGAAACTGCAGTCGGGCTTGTCCGTCTACTTTACGTTTAAGTAGGTCTACTAAACTAATTGTTCTTATTAGTGCGTAAAAGTAAAATGTTCCTCTGATAACTATTTTTTTGAGATATTAACGTTCAAAGTATTTAGCGCTTAATACCTTTTTAAGCCTAGCCAAAATGCTCTATACTGAAATCTAAAAGTATGCCTGTAGTGATTTCATTGGGACTGTATTCTTTTTTTATTTTATGGCGCATTAAAGAATACCGCAATTATCTCCTTAAATATTGCGTTTAAATCCGCGCTGTGCTGCCGTAACAAAAGTCTTTAGAAATTTAACCAGCAATATAAATAACAAAACGAGAACAGTTCATGTACCTACGTCAATCTCATACTGCCAAAGAGAATATGAAACAAACTTTTCTGCCAAATGAAACTTGTACGTACGTATACTTTGGCGAGAGAAACTCCCAAAATCCTTTTTTTCATATCCGTATTTTTTTAGGAAATTTTAGTACTTTACTAATTTGCAGTCTGTGGCTAGGTAAAGAAAGAGTGTAAGAGTCCTATTGTTTTGGAATATTTAATTATTTATGTATTTGTGTTGTTGAAGGTACGGTGGGTCGCAGCGCGGACGCAAAGGATCCGTCCGCAGAGGAGGGCGGGCTAGGGGCGGTCGCCGCAGAGGCCGTCACGCTCATACCCGTGCCGCCGGATGCGCCGGCACCAAGGTCAGCATACCCACTACTATTAGTCGTAACTATTCAAAGGTATAACTAACTATCAACAGTTACAACTGGCTAACAGTTAAAACTGTCAACAGTTATAACTACTACTGGATATAACCATGATTAATTATAAATTCTTAGTAAAAAGTGTATGGTTTAGATCTTAAATTTAAAAAAAAGTGCATTTAATCATTGTACAACTACATGTTACTATAAAGTGATTGTCAATGAGTAATGATGATGAAGATGCTTATCATTTTATACAAGCCGATGTCAATTGGACGTTTATGTAGTCAAACAGTATGTAGTCAAACAGTATGTAGTCAAACAGTATGTAGTCAAACAGTATGTAGTCAAACAGTATGAACGGATTTCTTTTTCCGGAGATCTTCTGTTACCAAGGTTAATTCCGGACAGGATAGTGGCAGAGAGGTTCATTATCTAAACGACCTTCCTAAGAATTAAATAAATAAAAATTTTTTTTTGTAATGAGTTGATTAGATTCAAAATATGTAATTTCTTGTTTTGTCCACATACATAGATAAATTAGTAATGAAGGAGTGACTCTTATTGGTGTTCGTCTTAAGCAATTTTTTATTATATAAGTATAAATTAATTTATAAAAATAATAGTATATAATATTATAATAGTAGTTCTGCGGCAAGTATTTGATAATAGCAAGAAAGTTTGCTATATCAAGCTATAGAAATACTCCACGTTAAATTCGGTTAATCATAGTTATTCCTATGAGAATTTTAACGGGACAAAAAGTAGCCTACGTCCTTCTTCGTCCCCTCAACGAGTCCCTTCGCAGTGTCTCTGTGCCGAATATTAGATCAATTGATACTTATCAATTTAAAACTCGATTCCTACAAAAAACCATGGCCTACAATTAGAAACTAGATGGTCTTGCAGATGGGTTGAAGTTCAAATCCCGCGTATTGATTATAAGTGACTATGATGAACTAATCCTAGGATCAATCTGTTTATATATCTAGTTATTATTTTTTCTAAAAACAACTTTTTTTTACGTTTCTATGGAAAAGTATCAATTAATATAAACAATCCTTAGTTACACAACAATACAAAGAGATGTAGACAAAAGTACCGAGCTCTTCAATTACCCGTGTCAATAGCGTTGCCGGCTTGAATTATTTATATCTGCCGCGACGGGAGGCGCCGAGGAGGGCGGGGAGAGGGGTCGCCTCGCTGCTTTACTTCTATCTTGTAGGTCTTTACTGTAACAAGTTATTTAAGAAACTGGCTAAGTGCATGCCGGATCACTTAGGGTTCCGTAGTTGCCCGTCACAAGTACATTATATAAGTTGGCCGACTGAGTAATAGTCTCTGTCTGTGATAGTTTTCCTTTTAGCTTCGTTATAATATATGCCTACTATTACCGTGATTTTTCATGTATCAAAAAACAAAAGTTGATCTTGGATCAGGATACTGAAGTTTAACAAAATTTACCATTTTAAAGCTTTATATTCGCAGACGCATTCCTGAATCGTAAAATGGTGTTCACACACCCGCAATATTTTTGAACGACTTTTACCTAATTACACCCTTATAAATTCAAATTCAAATGTTTATATCCCAAAAACCTAAAAGACATGGATTTTCTTAAATTTATCTCTTAAAGAGTGTCTATGGGATAGATTGTAAATTGCTCGAATTGAGAGTTTCTTGGTAACTACGAAGCCCAAAAATATCTGCTTAATATTTTACTTTTACTCAAAAGCAGCTAATTTTGTTAGGTTTTGCCCACAAATATAACTATTCCCGTAAGAAGTCTCTATAGGGATAAAAAGTTGGTATCCTTTGTCAGCTGTGTCACAAATTTTACTATATAATAGCCGTTAATACGTTATTATGTTACAAACATACAAACATTTTAGCAAATTTTTTTACATCTATAATGTTGGTGGGATATTTATAGCTTATTTTTTCACAACCTCTCCTTTATGGTGTAGGTATATTTCATTGATCTTGCAGTCGTATACACACGCCATTTAGTTTTTGTAGTGTCAGTTAGAAGCTATGAATCACGCGGCTTTGTCTGAAGTTTCCCTCTGAAGGTGTGTTTATGTGGTTGGTGGGGAACTGTTGAACCTCTGTCACAACGTTTCTTTCACTTTGTATAGGACTGAGTTCTATTGAGTATAAGAAGTACATAGCTTCTGTTATTGTGTTAATGAATGTTTTCAAGGCCTTCTTTAAAATTTGGTAACTATGGGTATAAGTGTTAAGATTAAAACTTTAAATATGTCATTATTATATTAAATACTAAAGGAATCGCCAGATGTGCCCGCAGCTCCACCTACGGGGTCCAATTGTTAATATATGTAAGCCTGGGTTGCACCAACTAACCTTTACGATAACCAGCCGTCAAAAATGGGACATTGTATGAAAATTTGTATAGTCAGCTATTTTTAAACTTAACCGGCCCGTCGAAGTTTAGCAAACCAAAGTGCTAGTTAACTTAGCTGACGATAGATGTTTTTATAGAATCCCCCATTTTTGGCAACTGGTTAACGTCAGAGTTTTGGTGTAACCCAGCCTAAGCCATATGAGGACCCACTTAAACACACACAAATACATTTCATCAAAATCAGTCCAGCCGTTTAGGAGTTCAGTGACTTACACACGTACAGAAGAATTATATAAGTGTACATAAAGATGAAATGACTAAGTTTGGTATTTTTTCTGCTAAAAGACTTATAGGCTTGCATGTCAGGGTATAGTGGTATTAAATGCATAATTTTTGACTGAGTACATATTTAATTTTCTATTTAAATATAAAAGCGGCGAACATGATACTCAAAATAGATGCAGTTAATTGATAAGGTAACTACGTACTCGAGAAATCAAATAAAACTGTATGAAATTGAAAAAAAAAAATACTTAAAAGCTTCTCTGCGATAAATACATCCAATTATGTCTAAAACTTTCTTAAAATTTACAATGATATAAAAGTAATCATGTAATTTAATTTTAAATAAAATATTAAAACATAATAATTGAAAAGACGGTGCGTTGGCGGCGCGCGGTGCGGCGGTGCGGGTTGTTTGCTCGCTCTACCACTCAACGTTATGAACTTGAGAACAGGAATAACTCAATTTTTCATCAAAAGATTAAATCGTTTAAAATTCATATTTTTTACTTTTACCATAATGTTTCCGAACAGCGAACGTTGAATTTTCTACAATTTGTTTTGAGTCTCGACGCCGACGGTGGCGCGGCCGATGCTCTTTGCCAGATTGTTCATTTTAATTTCATATACTTGTGTAATTTCGTTAAATGATTATGGAATAATATTCGAAATAACTTAAAAATCACAACGTATTTGTCAAACATGCTCGCTCTACCACTCAACGTTATGAACTTGAGAACAGGAATAACTCAATTTTTCATCAAAAGATTAAATCGTTTAAAATTCATATTTTTTACTTTTACCATAATGTTTCCGAACAGCGAACGTTGAATTTTCTACAATTTGTTTTGAGTCTCGACGCCGACGGTGGCGCGGCCGATGCTCTTTGCCAGATTGTTCATTTTAATTTCATATACTTGTGTAATTTCGTTAAATGATTATGGAATAATATTCGAAATAACTTAAAAATCACAACGTATTTCCTACCCTAGAGTTTTCTCTGACTATTATTATATGCTATATGTTTTTATATATATATATATAACTCTACTGTACTTGTGTATGTCACTGTACTCCTCCTAAACGGCTAGACCGATTTCAATGATTTTTTTTTGTATGCGTTTTGGTGGCACCCTGGATGGTTTAGATTCACAAATCAGCCCAGCAGATGGCGTTGCAGTCGGTATCATGCAGGACGTCTGCCCGGTCAGGTAGTATGATATGAAGTACCCGGAGGACCGAGCTTCGCTCCTTTTAGCAACGCCATCTATTGTCAAATAGCTGCACAACTGCCATCTATTGTCAAGTAGCTTTATCGTTGCTGTTACGGTAAAAATAATAGTATTACTACTCGCCAATAGATGTCAGAGTCATATTTTTTAGTTTATCATTGCCTAAAAACACGGATAAAACGACGTTTTCTGAAAATGAAACCAAGCTAGATTTACAAGGATTGCTCGTTTAAAGGTATTAGATATAAAACTGGATATACCTTTCCACCCTTAGCCAAAAAGTTCGTATTTAGCTTAGTTCTAATATTGGTTGTTAATGTTCAATTACTGATACTTACAATTTTTATTTTTTAATGATATGTAGGTATGTAACATTACTAATATCGTAGCACAATTACTATCATAATCTCACCTTCGATGTAACGACATATAACTGTTTGAACCAATAAAAATACTAATACTTATAACACGCTAGCAATGAAGGATTTCTCATAACCAATTCTGTTCCTCCTTCCTCGTGAGGTCTCTTCTCGTAATGTGTAGCCAAAGGACAAAAGACAAGTCACATCACACCAGCAAAACTGGGTAAACTTACTACTTAGCAACAGGGAAACAAAAATGGATTGAAATTATCCTAGCGTCATTCGTTCACAAAATTTACTTAAGCACGGAATACACGAAAGCGACTTTGATCGACAACGACTCACTAGCGATTGAAAAATACTTATATAGACGTGAAAGATGCAGCGATTAAATGTCGCTTGAGATAGTTTAAAGTTGTCGTATGATTGATGTGGAAGTGTGAGTGGTAAATTTATTATTTACCACGAAATACAACACTACAAGAATAAACTGAACTGCTGTTTTATTTGTAGCTAGTAAAATAACATTACAATAATTGGTAAATGATTACAATTGTAAAATACCTAAAAGTTAACAATATATAAAACAACACGTTGCTAGCAAACCTAACGTTTAGTGTCAGATGTCAAACTTGTCTATGCTCAATCATTAGAGCAAAGAGTTTGTCATAGAAACATACAATCTTTACAGATAGAAGCTAAAATCGCCGGCGAGTCACCGTCCATCAATAGTTTCTAAATAAAATTTGTATGACAATCCTAGGTATTTGATGAAGCCAATTTTTTGCCCAACATTTTCTACTCTTCCTTTTTTTTTAGTTCTTTGTATACCGAAACCGGTGCCCAAGTTTGTATTCATCATAACAGAGTACGGCCAAAATTTAAGAGCGAAAATGTATTCTGTACTATCTGTACGTGTCTGCTACAGAAGGAATACAGTTTGATCGAAACGAGTCGCCGTCGTGTATTGCGTACTTAAGATCTACAAGTCGTAACTTAAGTCGCTAACAACAGGATATTGTCCTAATACATATGGCCAATGATTTTATACGAATGCGAAGCATGGACCATTAGGAAAGATACTAGATCAGTTTATACCATAAAATTTACAATAATATAAAAAAAAAAATTTAAAAATAATAACCAAAAAATTAATAACACTGACTTCAAAACCTGATGAATCTGTGGTAATTGTTTTCTTCTCTTTCCAGTGGATTGCCATTAAATTTTGCAGGAAATATAAATGGGAGCAATTTTTTACTCTAATCCGTAATTTCTGTCCATCACCTATAGGTGTATCACCTGGATACTTAAAGAGTTACACCTCACTTATAACAATTATTAATTCTATTATTTTTTTACTTAATATTCAACACTTGCGTTAGAAGAGGAGATTGGTGGAAACTAGTACAAAGACGGCGGCATAATAAAGTCGAGATATTCGTGCGTGTGTTGACAATCACTTTGGTGATTATTTGAAGAAGGTCCCCCGGGAACGAGAGCTGTATTCTATCAGCATAATGTTGAGTACAGCGCTGTATCGACACATCGATATCGAGTTTAAGAACAGCACTGATTACTCTTACGTTAACAAGTATATAATTCGCCATTAAACTGTGGTAGATTGTTGTTATTATTAATTGATTTTATGATAATGAACTTTTATTATCCACAAAAAAATAAATTAAAATGTTAATTTTTTGAATAAGTCATTTGATTCTAAAAAAACTATTACGACTATAACGAAACGGCAACATAAAATCCATAGGAATTGGTGATTGCTTAGCAATAGGTGGTCTGCAAGCTCGTTAACCCTTTAGTAGTATATAAATGCATAATTTTTGACTAGGCACATTTTGGTTTTCTTTTTGAAAATAAAAAACCGGCTTACATGCATTAGGTTCATACTCTAGATATATACAGTTAATTGATAAGCTAACTACGAACTCGAGAAATCAATTAAAACTGCATGAATTTGCAAAAAATAAAAATTGTTTACCTATTTATTAAAATACGGTCATGGCATATCTATATATGAGCGGTTTTCGTTACCTTAATTTTTTTGCAAATTATCGATATTTCGATTTCAACCATCAATGCATAACTACACTTATTACTCCATTCGCGGTTTGTTTAGATTTTTACGCAAACATCACCGGTTCGGCCCATCTTTCTAATTGCCTTAATTAAAAGCAATGCTCGAGAAGAGATCGAAGCGGGAGTCAGTGTATGATTACAAAATATTAATAAGTGTAAAAATAATAATATATACGTTATTACTTTGAGTTTTATTACTTTAAATATTTGATATTTATTAGAAAAAAATTAAGATTATGTTCCATTTTCAAGTTCACAGATTTTCATATGCGATGTCACCCACGTGATGATGTGTGTGTAGCCACCGGTTGTTTGGGGCGAAGCCTGATGTTTAAATAAAAAAGTTAATGTTCACAAAATAAAACTTTATTAATTTATCTTTAAAATAATTGCACAAAATATTTCAGAATGAAGTAAAAAAATGTTAAAAAATAAAAATTAATGATAAAATGTTAAAATGTTAGAAATGCAACTATTCACCACACTCCGTACGAGCGGCATCATATCGATATATTTGATATACGTCATAAGGGTGTTCGGTTGTATTACACCGAAAACTGGTTACCTATATGCAATGCTCCTATTGAGCATTCACGGTATAAAAATACATTACATGATTTTATTTTTATCTTAGTTTAATGGACAATCAATCATTTCTAAATTCATTTTTTACACACAAGACAAACAAGTTACCGAAATCAAATAAAATCGCTATTAAAAAATTAGACGGAGCGTTTATTGATGAGAGAAGCTGAAACTCTGTTCCGAGAATTAGGTAATTTCAGCTCCGCGTATCCGCTGGTGAGGTAATCAAAATCCAACTTTTATAATATAGAGTTGTTCAAAGTATAAGTGGTATTTATTTCGATATTCTAGAATTATTGAATAAATAAGTAATTACCTACTTTTTCCAGACAATGAGAAAATTAGGCAACAGTTTAGTCAAGGTTTTTTTGGCACAGAAAAACATTATTTTATGAAAACAACGGAAATATATGACGTTTACTATTTCGAGTTAAAAGATAACACGGATTAATTTGATTGTCGGGATAGGGGTGGTCGGGGCGGGTGTTTGCGCCCCCTCCGGCGCGGCGCGCCCGGTACGCTTGTAATTACCACCCCTGAAACCGGCCCAGTATTAATTGGCCGAATTTTAATGATGTTCAAATACCGCGGAACAGGGGTTAAATTGAACTAGTGCGCTTTAGATTTATTTTGTTGAAGTATTTTTGCTGATGTCAAATTTCCCGCATTTTTTTTATCTAAATATAAATTTGTTGCTCAGCCGTTGTTTATCTTTTTTGAAGCTTGGCTATAGTCCACTGCTCTGGGCCAATGCAAATCGGCAGACGTTTTCGAGCTAGTGACGAATTTTCAAGCAGCCAATAAGTCCTCTGACTTGGCTTAACATGTATATATATATTTGACGGGGACATGCCCCCCGAAGCTCAGAACAATGTGCTACTATTATATATCATGTAAACAAATCCGAGTCAGAGTCAATTACAGTGGCGTTGATTGGATAATATCTGTTTATTAACCCTTTATCCCCTCGAGGGGGAACAGGGGAGTACGGAGTAAGTAGACGGATAATTAAAAGAGTTCCGAATTTCTGCTAATTATGTTTACAGTATGCTTCTCTCGAGTATCTGCAACGATTTTATTGTGTTTTTAATGTAATTGTCAGGGTTTTTATGTGGGTAGCGTTCTGCTTTAACTCTGCTGTAGTGTGTGTGTTTGTGTGTGTGGGGAAGAAATCAGATGCTTCGCTTATTATATTAATTCAGAACATAAAATAATTTTAACAAAAATGTTATTATTTTTTAAGAAACACGAACGTTCCACGTTCTGCCACAAACACGCTGTTAAATCTTTATTGTAAAATGAGTTGTTCCAAAACCGTCGAAAAACCAAGTTTAACGTAATGTTTAAAGCACGACTCAATAGTTGAGTCTATTTTTGAACAATCTGTGTTGCTCAGCGAAATGTTATTCTTCATATTTGTCTAATAGATCGGAGTTGTCTAGAACGCCGCCGTTGCCGCCGTCGCCACCGCCGGCATCGTCGGCTCCTGCCGCTCCGGTGACGTCGACAGCTAGCGGGTCCGTGCCGGCGGGCTCTCCAGCGCCTCCTGCACAGTCCCCCGCCCCGCAGTCACCGTTGCCGACCACCGCTGCTGAATCTGCGACCTCAGTTGTTGTCTCAGTATGTTACTCTATTTACTATATTTTGAGGATATGAAGTATTTTAGCCTTTTACAGACGAGCAATTAATTTTGTACTGTTTTAGCTGTGTATCAAGAAAAGTTTTCATCCAAAGGTTTCCTCAGGTTAGAAACTACGGAAATCCTCTCATGATTATTTACAGTTGGATATGAAAGGTTTCCTCAGGTTAGAAACTACGGAAATCCTCTCATGATTATTTACAGTTGGATATGAAAGAAAACCAAAAACTTAGTTTTGTTTAAGAAAAAATGTACAGACAAAAAGTTTATACGTCTTATAATAAGTTTTTTTAAATGTGCAGTGTGTCTAACACATAGCCACACTTCATTCGTTCTCTACTACGTGAATCCTACTTCAAACGTTTAAGTCTAAACCATTCCATTTTTTCTACACAGACGGTGACGTCAGTGTCAACGGCGAGCGTGCCTTCACCTGTTTCGGTTTCATCATCGACAACGGTACCTACGCCGACGCCGATGCCGATGCCGATGCCGACGCCGATGCCGATGCCGACGCCGACGCCGACGACGACGACGGCGACTTTACCGTCTTCATCGCCCCCGACAACGTCGGTGGTGACGCCGGTACCGCCAGCGGCGTCGCCCGCGCCGGTGTCGATGGCGCCGAGCGTAGGGAGCGCGCCAGCAACGCCACAGCCCGCGCAGCCGCCGACGCCCACGCAACCTCCGCCAACACCGGAGACTGGTGAGTTGAGTTTGTATTTTGTGTTAACAATCTTTTACAAACCTACTGTAAAGGAGATTCCTTTAAAATTTAATTTTTGAACATTTGGGATATTTAAATAAGAGTTATTTAATTAGAGACAGGAATAAAAGCACCTATAATTATTTTACTAATAGAAATAACATAGCAAGTTATAGGATATGAAAATGTACTGGTTCCGTAATCAAAGGTTTTATTGCCGGCCGGATTCTATAAGTCATTGTAGGTAATTAAAAGTTCTCGTATTAAATTTAATTTTATTGTTGTAGTTCTCTCCTTTCAAACTTTTTTTTAATCAGCCGTTATAATATGGTATAAATATTTCTCCTCAAAAAATTTATTAATATATGATATCAAATCAAACAATATTTATTCAAATAGGTTACTAAGGACACTTTTGAATCGTCAATACTATGTAAATAATGTTAATTTCTGCCAAAAAGAGCTGACAAGAAGTTCTATTTAAAGAATACAATTCTTTGATAATTAGCTAAAGAGTATCCAATATGTACCAATACAATAGGTAAGGAAAAATAAGTAAGTAAGCTATTAAAAACAAAATCAAACATGTCAATTATTATTTTTTTGTTTTTATGTAGCATAGGGGGCGCACCATGTGAAGCGTCAAATATCGTCAATCGAGTAAAAGAATTCAGATATTTGTGATTTAAAATTTAGTTTCAGTTTTTTGGGCTGGAATCACACACAAACCTGGTCATAAGAGCAGCTACCTTAACTGTTAATATTGCTACAGGAAATCGGTCTTAAAAAAAGAATCTATGATTTCTTAAGATATTTTGATTGGCATGTATGGATTTAGAAAAATGGTGCAGACAGCTAAGTAAATTGTTACAGAAAGATAAGTAAATTGGTACAGACAGCTAAGTAAAAGGGAATTTCTACAAAACTTTTTTTCATCCCTCTTGATCCTGTTTCTTATAATCTGTGTTGTCTTCGTTTGATATCCAATTTTTTTTTAAATACATGGAAGGATTCCACTCCCTGAGTGGCCCTATGTAATTTTGTGAGGGTTTGCTAATGAAAACCATTTAGATAAATGTGGTTCTGAGTTTTGCTTAATTCATTATATGATATAGTGAAATATGTACCCATATATTCAGTAGTTGAAGTAAAACTAAAAATTTAATAAAATGGTGACACGATCGTGATGCGGTACAATGACTCAGAGGACTGGTTTGGAAACATTTTAGGGTTATGCGTTCTACTGGTTAGATATTCGTAATGATTAAGGTTATTGTAGAAAAAACTTTCTTTAAATAATTCTTTAGAAAGTTAAAAAAAAAACAGAGTTGAATGACACAAATGTGCAGCAAAAACACAAAAAAAAAGTGTTTATTAGCGTCCAAATGCAACGGCGAGTAAAAGAAAGCCCTTGGCTCAAACTTCTGTTTTTCGTACTTTTCTATTCTTAATTGAATTATTGAAATTGCTTTCTTTTTTTGTTTAAATCTATTAGGCGAGTTTCTTGTTTTGTTTTTAAGTAAATCTGTGTTTTTTGATAAAATTTATTTTTTTGTCAACATGAAATGTAAAACACGGATTCTTAATTGAAACACATTTCAAATACTTACATAACTTTTAATTTAACAACTTTAAAATTATACACTAATGTTTTCCATAATTTATATGCGATAAGCTCGTTTCCAATCACTCTTTCGTCTAATACTGATATGTATCAACGCCACATCACTGAAATCAAACGACATAACTTCACGTTCGGCTCATTTAAGTTACGGCAGCTTTAGAAGTAGAAGGTTCAGGTTCCTCGTCGCATTTTAAGTCCACGGTTTGTGTTTCTTCGGCGTGGCATCGTTTGCGATGTTTGTGGACAAAGTAGTAAGACGGAAATTTGGAGCCACAAGTTTTGCAAGAGTAGTACTGCAGGCTAGCCGGACGGTGCGCGGAGCGACGGGGGCGAGGCCAGGCTGCGGCCGGGCCGGCCCAAGCCGTGTTCAGGACGCGGCTGAAGCGTACCGGACCGTCGCACGATGCTACGTCCACCACAGCATTCGTCGTTTGTTTCGGTGGTTCGGGTGGTTCGACGTTTTCGACATCCAGTTCGCTGGAGGTGGTAGAAGACGGTGATGGTGGCGGCGGC
The DNA here is from genome assembly GCA_946406115.1 of Apoda limacodes. Taxonomy (NCBI): domain Eukaryota; kingdom Metazoa; phylum Arthropoda; class Insecta; order Lepidoptera; family Limacodidae; genus Apoda; species Apoda limacodes. Next base: position 22,180,367 of record OX291559.1, read on the forward strand.
GTGTGCGGTGGCGTAGGGACCTTTGCGCGGCGCGGCACGGGCCGGTGCGCGCCGGGCGGCGGGGCGGGCCGACCCACGCACGGACTCGGCCCGAGCCACGCGCGGTACAGCGACAACATTTTCCCTCTGCGGTCGCTTTTAGACTGTGATGCGCCGATTTGTGAACACCATTTATATAGGATCTGAAAATTCACATGCGCGATTTGATTTGGGAGTTTCAAATTTGGTCATAGTTTAATGACTTCACGATTTCGAGTTTTAGGTAATGAATTTTAAACAGCTAATCTACTTTTAAATATTTTTACTATTACTTTTAACACTTAGACTAACGGTAATTTTTTAAACGACTTCAAAAAAGGATTCTCAATTTGTCTGTATGTTTGTTTTTTTCTAATGTATGTTTTCGTATAACTTCGTTGTTTGTGAACCAACTTTGTCAATTTTTACATGTATGGAAAAATTTCCCCTAAGAAATAATCTCATTCAAATTTCATAGGTTCATACCAGGAAAACAATACAATTCTATTACTAGTAGCTACTTCGGCCATCAATTTTTGTTTACATTGCGCGCCACGAAAGAAGCCATAGTACTTTAGTAGAGCAAGAAGCGTCAAAAATTTCAAAGGAACAAAAAAATGATTTAGGTGCCAGAGTTAATAGTAGAAAAAAGAAATTGTATTTAATTCTTATTAATTTGTTAAATCAAACGTTCTTTAAAAATTCATTAAAAAGTAAAAAAAGTGTACTGACAGAGCATTGAACTACGTATTTTTGCAATTGTTCTGTCACTACACTTTGGGCCCTAAAGTTTAGGCCCTTAGTTTTTACTTTCTATGGATTTTTCAAGTCGGTTTAATTTCTTGAAATTATATTTTTTATATATACGATAATATTACCGATACTAGTGAATCTACAAAGAGAAAAAAAAATCAAAACCGTGGGTCGGTTCAAATTTTATCGAAAGCATTTTTTTTCACAATTTAAATAATTAGCTTACTAGAGCTAAAATCGTAGGTATAAGTAGTTGTAAATAAAAGTGTAGATGTGCATCTTCAGTGGCAGCTAACTGCACATAGCACACAGGCCTCCGCTTGGAGAAGGAGGCTTTGGCCATATTCTATCGCGCTGGACTAGTGCGAATTGGCGGACGTTCGTCGAGCTAGTGGCCACTTGACTGTTAAAGTTTTTAGCCACCAAAGACCTTATCATCTGATTTAGCTAAACAACTAATGTCATATTATAATATACAGCTAATCTACTCGGCTTTCTCCAGATAAAATACTTTAATACTTTTACAACGGTCTCGTATGTGGTTCTCGTACCTTAATACATGCATGTATATTAGGTATTTTTAAATACCTACCTTCTCGGATTTAATTTTTTATTCCGTATTAAATTTAAGGATATTTGATGTAAACCCTATGAATAAAATATAAAGCCGAGTTATTTGAAAGCCGGTCGTTCTCAAAGTAAGAGAGGCGACAGGGGACATTTAAATATTAGTGAAAATGCGGGCTTTGGTCTCAAGAGGCGTCTCTGCCGTTGTTACTTGTCTTTGACGGTGGATGATGTAGTGCAGAAAGTAAGAAGCCGGGAAAAAATAACAAACTTACAATATTAGCTTGCGCTTGTGACATTACAAGTATCGTCCTACCTACCTAAAATAGTAAAGTAGGGGACAACAACATCAATCTTAGAATAAGTCAAAAAGTAAATAGAGTTAACATCCTACATGAAGTCATAGATCTATGGTATAAAAAATAATCTTAGAGACCAAGAACTCTTAATTAATAACTGGGCGACTAGGTATTTTTATTTTTATAATAATCGTGCTTTTTTTTAAAAACTATAAACTTATAAAACAATATCATATCTGAAAACAAAATTTCACCCGAATCGTTAGAGTCGTTTCCGAGATACGCAAATATATATATGTATGTTTTTTTTAATATATAAGATAATGTTGAGTGCATCGTCCGCGTTGAAAGTCCCCCCTCCACACTTATGAAGCGATCGGTCTTGTTGTAATCGGATAAAGAATATAACCGCGACAATAGTAAGTCTCTGTGGACCGCGCGACACAATTCAGACGTCGGCTTTCGTATATGCCGAGTATTTTAAATCTCTTGTTTGTTATAATGTGGTCTTTGATACGTCAATCCATACTAATATTATAAATGCAAAAGTAACTCTCTCCGTCTGCCTGTTACCTCTTCACGCTTAAACCGCTGTACCGGTTAAGTTGAAATTTGGCAAGGAGATAGTTTGGGTCCCAGGGAAGAACATGCTTCGAAACGTCAAGTGTGAGTCGGTTTTTTTTTCTATAGTTGAGGAGTTGCCCTTGAAATCCTACACCGATAACCGAATTCAAGGCGGGTGAAACCGCGGACAAAAGCTAGTGATAAATAATTTCACAAGTCTAAGAGATTTACAAAGTTCACAAGCATTTTTTTTGCATTCGAAAGAATCAGCGGTATTAATTATATATTTTGAACTGTGTTACGTTTAAATATTCCGTATCGACTAGCTGTATTTAGGAGCGTTATCCTACGAGTATGTACACGATGTAATCCTTTGTGTTTTCACGTGGATAATATAATCTCCTGTAGGGGCCTGTCACCGTGTTTAACCCTCGCAACGTTCACACACAGAATACACGATGATACGTCACAAGTGTACGCCAACCCATCTCTTCTACTTTAATCTCGTATACGCAATTATTTATTTTTATTAATTAAGTAATTGACCATGGAAAATAATATCTGATTTCTTATGCGAAATGATACAAAACAATCTCTTGAATCAAAAGTTTTACTGTCGGTAACTACGCACTTGCCGTGCGTATTTTTTTAAAATCTTTCTTTTTACTATGTGATTTATTCAAAATTATAGTATCTAATTGATAAATATTCAAGATAAATGCAATAAAAAAAAATATGACAATGTGACGTCACAGGAGACATCTTTTAATCCGTGATTCGTCTCCAGTATCAATGTTGACTAGGCAAATAAACAGCCGGCGTAGATAGCGACGGCTTGTTAAATTGTCACGGTCCACGGCGCGCACTGGATGGGTGTGCAAATACAACTTCTACCTCCTCTCCTGTTGAACATTGTGGCGTAGATAATATTTATTTCATATATCGCACCTTCATTCGAAAATATAAATGACTCGAAATTTTTTATTTTTTGAGAAAACGCATTTGACAAATTTACAAAAACTATTTCAATTTATCAAAAAAAAATTTAATGAAAAAGGCTGTGCGAGCAATGAACTATTATAATGTCGAACAAAATTGTCATATTTTATAACAGGAAGATACATTTTAAATATTTAAAAAAAGTTCTTAGTATCTATTTCACTGTTCAATACAATATGTAATCAAATAATTTAGATGTAGACGAAGTAATTGTAAATCACCTTGCAAGAAGGTGAAATATTCAGATGTTTTGCAATTTTACCTAAAAGTCAAAGAAATATTTCTTATTATTTCTTTGTTCAAAAATCATATCTTTTATTTCTTTTTTGAACGTGTGCGTCATTGACATTTCTGCAAAGCCCTCTCATTAATACTTTTTGCATCTAAGGCAGAGGTCATCACACTTTTTTCTCATTGACCACTTTTAAAATTTGGCTGGTTCTAAGTTCAAAATTTTTACTATATTTCCGAAACTCGACAAAAAAAGTGAAGATTAGATCGAACTATGGAAATTTGCTCTTCATCAAAATATGGAATATGCAAGTTTTTACAAGTAACAGCCGCTGAGCTTCTTAAATATTATCTGCCTAAATTAGGAATTACTAATCTAGGGGAAGAGGAGGTCTGTCTGGTAAAATTTAAGTAACAAAATGACAACATTACTGACACAATTATTATTAATGTTCCCGAAACATAATAAGAGAGACGGGTCCCAGTACCAGTTCGGGCGCCAGTTACTGACACGTCACTACCCGCAGTTAATTAACTCTGCTCCGAATAATTTAACAGTGTTAATTAACGCTCAGATGAAATTGATCTAATTATCTTTGATGCCGTGATTATTCTGCGCGTTAGCGGTTATTACACTAATCGAGATATACAAGTGGAAATAAGTATATATATATTGACACTAAATACTGAATTTAGTTCGTCAAAAATAAAAATTGTTTTTGTGTAAAAAAAAAAGTTAAATATGTTACACCATCTCGTTAAATGCTTTCCATTTAGGCATGTTTTAACTACATGTTACTACACCTACATACTTACGCCCTTTTAAGTGGATATACACAAAAACCTTAGGTAAATTGTATATAAAAAGTCTGCTTACGGAAGGCAACGTGTGACAAATAAAAGCATAGTATTTCTAACTTCTATGTCGTTTATTTTTTTTAAAATTCGTTTCAGTTTACATTTTTTACAATAAATATAATACAAATCAATAAATCTTGAAAAATATAGGTAAGTTTTGAAAACCCCTGTAGGTAGGTACCTACTAGTTCACGCGAAAGGCGGTTCGTTATTAGAGCCAGAGAGTACTCAAGTTAAACGTCTATAGTTTGCTCAGCGATTCTGAACCGCTAATTATCAGCTAGACGTGCTGCCGCCGCCGCCCCCGCCCCCGCCGCGCGCCGCCGGGGGAACGTACCGCGCTTCAAGTTATTGTTGACTGAAGGAAGTCTATGATTCAGGGGTGACTTTACTTCATAAGCCATTATTCAAAATGGTCTTTATGTTTTTGCTTCGTTATTTGCTATGTTGATTTAAGAAATTAAATAGTAAGGTAATGAATCAATTACGATGCTATGCACCCTCCTTATACTGTACGTGTTTATGTATAGGTTATATTACCTATTACAAAAAAGTATTAACAAAAAAAGTATACGTGTATTTATATCCGTAGTCTGTTATTCATAGTACAAGTTTTGCTTCGTTTAATACCAGCTGGCGTTGTGTGTAATGTCCAAAAATATTTCTTTATTATTATTATGTAAAAGTTCATATATATTACTTATATAATAATAATAATATTTATATTCTCGGAGGTACAAAAACGTTACCAAATTAGGCTAAACTTTTCTTTCAGTCTTTGTACGAAGTGCTTTGTGAAATACATATAACTAACTCCTAAAACTAAACTCGGACTCACGACTAAAACTATGTATAAAAAAACCTGAAACATGTATTTTATCCATTATGCAATAGAAAGCCCTAATTGGGTAAAAAAGGTATTTAAGTTTGCTTCTAAAAAATGTATTTGGTCTCCCGGCGGAAATATATGGCGTTTACGAAAGTATTACCCACCGAATTCGAATCCGTGGGCATTCGCTAGTGCAGAATAAAACTTTTAACTAGCTTAATCGGTTTAAGCTGAAATCAGAGCTTAAACTGCACCCGTGCGCTACCGTGCGCTACCGTGCGCTACCGTGCGCTACCGGGCCCGATCTAACTGAATCAGCGGTTGATCTGTTTTGTTTTGCAAATGCGGATCGTTGCATATTGCACGACGACCTGTCTGTTTCGAACTAGGCTCCACTTTGATTTGTGCCACCATTCGCTGTAGTTAATATTGTGCTGCTAATTATGGTATTACATATTTGGAATGTAGTTTTTTTGTTAGTATTAAAATTTTGCTTTGGACATTGTATTATTTTATATATCTCTTTTATTACACATGTTTAAAATGTTCTGTGGGTGCACTTCTGTTCGTTTAATGGATGGTTTAACGGATTTCGTAGTCATTGTCGTCTTCCCGTTTAGGAGATAAAAAAAAAATTGTACCTGGGCGACAGACTTTGTTCGATACTATTTTTTTGTGTGAAATCGCGGTTTTACAAAAAATAAAATATGGGTAAACTTAAAAAGCAAAACTCTATCTAAATACAAAATTTCATCGAAATCGTTAAAGCCGTTTCCGAGATCCGCAAATATATAAATATATATATGTACAAGAATTGCTCGTTTAAATATATTAGATATAGGTTGGTTTGTATATTTTATTGATTTTTCAATAACTGTCAATAATACTTTAATAACCAATATTTTATTGAGCGTACTTTGCATCTTAAATATAGAAATAGCAGTTCGATTTTAACATAAGTTTTGCCTTTTTAAATGCAGTTAATTTGCATGATATTTGCTTGCACTATAATTTCACTGAACATTGCCTTTCGAAATAAATTATGGGCAGTGTGGTTGGTTCACACATTGTCAGCCATCCATCATTATACAAAAAACTTATATTGCTAGAAAGCAGCAATTTTTCATCAACAAAAAAACACCAAGAGTGTGGTTCCAAATATGATTCGTTATATTTGTGTGTCATAGCAGTAATCGAGCGTACGGGCACGCCGTCGTCGTTGTGCGGGGTGTGTGCGGTGTGCGGGGCAAGCGGCGCTTCGCGGTGCGTGTCGGGGTCGCGCGCGCTGCGGTACGGACTGCGCGAGGAGCACGCCGGCGCGAGAGTGTGTGACGCGTGCCACGCGAGGTGCGTGCGCGCCCGGTACACAAGGTGTCCCGTGCCCACCTGCCCCGGACCTAGGAAACCAAAGCGGCTCAGACATCTGCCGCCGAGGTGGCATGACCTTTCTACAGAAGCCAAGAGGCCACTCATCGAGGAATTCCGTAAGCACATTTATCACATGAGCATGGTCTACATACATTTTTGTTAATGGATGACATAAAAATAATTATTAAAAATGAATTATCTAATTAAATTAATTCATTAAAATATCATAAATTGATGATGATCGGGAAATTTATAAATGTACTCTCAATTTTGTTAACAGCTTAAAATGTTCATGCTTCATTTGTTTTGTTAGTAACAAAAACTTATATTGTCAACAGAGATCCCGAGCGAGCTCAGTAAATGCTGTCTGGATTGCTTTAAGCGCATCACGCGGCGACTGGACGCGAACACGGATGGGCCGACGGAACCGACGCAGGAAGAGACTTCCAGGTTTCAGTCGCTACTCCGAGAGCACGGCACGGCCTGGGACAAAATGTCCGCCGCGTGCGGTCGGCCCTCGGCAAGTCTGAAGGCGTTCTACTTTACGTACAGAAAGAAGCTGCAGCTCGATTCTAATATAACCGAGAAGCAGTTCCAGAGAGGCAGTGACACCGACGAGACGTTGCTAAGTTCCGGGGACACAGATACCGCGAGTGCGGAGTCTCCGCGCCCCCCGCCGCCGCCGGAGCCTGCGCCCCCGCGACACCGCCGCGACGAGTATGACTCTTCAGCCACGGAGACGGCTGATGAGGAGAATGATACTCCTAGTAGTAAGGTGTGTTACGTGCATACTTTTCTTTTTTTTGAGAAGTTTACTTCGTTTTCTTTTTTAATTATTATGCAGTTGAAATGTAATAGTTAAAACGTGGTTATTGGTTGTGTAGATCTTAGAGATATTTCTAATTTAATTTAATTTTATAAGCAAATGCTTATTGTTGGAGTTGTACTCATACAGTAACATAGTAGACTACTAAACGATGATTATGCGTTTTTTCACAGATAATATTATCAACGCCGATATCGGTTGCGGTTCCTCCAACGTCAGCGCCTCCTGTTAGCGTGAGTGCCTCGATAGTGCAGCGAAACGGACCCAGCGGACTCAATATAACCAGTGGGACGAATACATCAGTCGGGTCTAATATATCGAGCGGGCCGAGTATATCGAACGATTCAGTTATAACCAGCGACTCTAATATATCTAGTGGGACGAGTTTGTCGAGTGGACCGCCCGTATCTTGCGGGTCGAGCAGGCTGACGATAGTGCCCGGCGGGTCGCAGATGACTGTCCGAGACGTGGTGCTCAACATGATAGAGATAAGTCTACTCAAGAACAGTCAGCCTGTCCCGCCTAACATCAAGCCGCAGCCACCGAAGGTCAGTTTAGATTTTTGCTAGTAACTGATTGCGTGAATGGTAAATTGATACTATTGTAATATGCAAGTGTCTCCGTCCACCCGTTATTCGGTTATTGGTGTGGGATTGCAAGCTATGGCCGTTGCTATAGTTTGTTCAAGTGTGATCCGGGTATAGCTATTCCTGCGGGAACTTTTGAATTTTCCGTAATAAAAAGTAGCTTATGTCCTTTTCCGTTACTTTAACTATCTCTGTGATAAATTTCAGCTCAATTAGATGCTTCGTTGCGGCATGGTTAAGTATGTGCGATAGGAACAACTGCGCTTCGGGCTGTTTTACGTAGTCGTAATCAACAAAATCGGGGAATCGTATTCCCCACTTTCTCCTTTTAAATCACAACCAAATTTAATATAAATAACTAAATAAAGGCACAGAATTCACCTTAAAGGTAAAGACTTATTCCGTTTCTGAATGTTTTGTTTCCTTAAAAAATATTTTCATATTTGTATAGCACACGTATAAAAAAAATTTAATAAAAAGGGGCATTTTTTTGGACATTTCATTAATATATTCTCGAATGTCATAATGTAATTTATCTAATAATAATTGAAATATTTTGTGTTTAAATTGTGTCAAGTTTAAGTCTTTAATATTATGTGGAAGCTTATTGTATGTACGTTGACTGCCATGCAATAAACATTATTTTGAAACAGGGATAATCTCTGTTGTGGCAGATAAAGTTTGTGTATGTAACGAGATAGCCTTTGTATTACATCAGAGGTTGTCACAAACATATGTCAATGTTTATGAACAAAAAGACAAAATTCATAAATATATAGAAAAGGACGTGGAAGAGTTATCTTGTTTTAAGAATAAAGGCTTTCAGCTGTCGAGCGGTTCTGACTCCTGCTCCACACAATAGTCTTATTTCTTTTCATTTCTTTTGTACTCTAAATACTTTTTGTGCATTAACAGAGTTTCCCCACAATATAAGGCCATATCGCAAGACAGATGATACACATCCATGATAAGCTGTGAGTGTAGCTTCGTTAGTTGCAATTTTGTATAATCGATTCAAGGCAAATACATTCTTTCCTTTTTCTAACATACTACATCAACATGGTCCTTCCAGTTACAATATTTGTCAATCTGCACAACTAAGAATTAAACAATATCAACTTGTTCTAATATATTATTATTGAAGTGTTTATTAAGAGTCGTGGTATACTACTGATGGGTTGAAATTTTATTATTTTAGTTTTATTAATATTAATTCGCAGGCTATTTAGTTAGATCCATGTAATTATATGATTTAGTGTCTCATTGACTTCCAGCTCTAAGTAACTTACGTTGTTAACTTTGACAACGATTGTTGTGTCATCAGCAAATAAAATGCACCTGTGTCTGGTTGCATTTGGTAAATCATTAATATAGAGAAGAAATAATAGTGGCCCTAGAATACTACCCTGTGGAACTCCATACTTATTCATTTTGTACTCAGATCTATATTGGGTTATTTACTTGCCAGATAGCCTAGAGATCTTTACACATTGGTAATCGTGTGTTAAAAATCGTAAGTACGTTTCAAACATGAGCTTTCCCTTTGATGCCATAATTGTGCAGCTTATGAAGTAATTTTTCATGACAGACAAAGTCAAATGACTTTGACATGTCTAAAAATATGGAAACTACTTTTTTAGAATTTGAGCCTTCAGAAATTATTATAAATACGCGAGTGCTGTAGAACTTTTTTTTTTGAAACCATACTGTTCACTATTAAGAATATCAAACATCATTAGAAAGCTATAGATTTTATCATTCATAATTTTGTCGAAGGCTTTGGCTAAATTTGGAACTAGCGTTATTGGTCTATAACTGTGCATTAGATATCTAAGACCCTTTTTGAACAATGGCTTGATAATTGAGTATTTTAGTCTATCGGAAAACATGCCTTGATCCATAGAAAGATTAATAATATAATTTAAGGGTTTTGAAATATATTCAGAGTATAATTTTAAAATCTTTGTATTGATTTCATCATACCCTGTAGAACTTGTTTTTTCTAATAATTTAATAGTTTGTATTACATCCTTTTTAATAATGGCGTTCAAGAATATACTATTTACATTGTTGCTGTTTGTCACTGTCTTGTCAAGATACTGAGATTGTTGAATAAATTTACAATTTCCGACAGTTTTGTTTTTAATGCTAATTTTATAATTTTTTTTAATGCAACATTTAGTATTAACATTCGGCTTCATAATATTCTAAACAGTTTTACATCTATTTTTTTAATTAGTGAATGTGCCGAGTATTTTGCACTTTCTGAGCTTCATTTATACATTTTTTGAGAATTTTAGTGTATGAGACATATATTTTTTTATTTAAGATTTTGTTGGATGGTGAGACTATGTAATTTAGGTAAAGACGTCTTTAATCGACGCAACAGTTTTTCAGTCCTTTGCTTATCCACCTTTTTTTTTTACAGTTTTCCTCGTTATTTTAACTTTGATTAAAATAACGAGTGATTGTGTATATCTATCATACATAAAAAAATAAAGCTCTAATGGTCTAATTCAGGGAGGAATCATGGGAATACGTTTGTATGGGGAAAAAAGCGAGATGGTTCCTCTTAAACTAAACTTGTTATATGGATACCAAACAAAAATACTAATGTATACTTTTTTTTAAATATTATATTTGTATTATACATAGAAAACACCCAGACACAAGATTAACACCAAATTAAATGTTCATCACATAAATGCTTGTTCTGTGCAGTACTGAGCTGCTGAGTCTGTCAGTATTATATAAATGTTTGTTCTGTGCAGTACTGAGCTACTGAGTCTGTCAGTATCATATAAATGTTTGTTCTGTGCAGTACTGAGCTGCTGAGTCTGTCAGTATTATATAAATGTTTGTTCTGTGCATTACTGAGCTGCTGAGTCTGTCAGTATTATATAAATGTTTGTTCTGTGCATTACTGAGCTGCTGAGTCTGTCAGTATTACATAAATGTTTGTTCTGTGCAGTACTGAGCTGCTGAGTCTGTCAGTATTATATAAATGTTTGTTCTGTGCATTACTGAGCTGCTGAGTCTGTCAGTATTATATAAATGTTTGTTCTGTGCAGTACTGAGCTGCTGAGTCTGTCAGTATTATATAAATGTTTGTTCTGTGCAGTATTGAGCTGCTGAGTCTGTCAGTATTATATAAATGTTTGTTCTGTGCAGTGCTGAGCTACTGAGTCTGTCAGTATTATATAAATGTTTGTTCTGTGCAATACTGAGCTGCTGAGTCTGTCAGTATTATATAAATGTTTGTTCTGTGCAGTACTGAGCTGCTGAGTCTGTCAGTATTATATAAATGTTTGTTCTGTGCATTACTGAGCTGCTGAGTCTGTCAGTATTACATAAATGTTTGTTCTGTGCAGTACTGAGCTGCTGAGTCTGTCAGTATTATATAAATGTTTGTTCTGTGCATTACTGAGCTGCTGAGTCTGTCAGTATTACATAAATGTTTGTTCTGTGCAATACTGAGCTGCTGAGTCTGTCAGTATTACATAAATGTTTGTTCTGTGCATTACTGAGCTGCTGAGTCTGTCAGTATTACATAAATGTTTGTTCTGTGCAGTACTGAGCTGCTGAGTCTGTCAGTATTATATAAAAAAAAGTTATGATTAAAAGATGTGAAGTCTTTTGATAATTACAAAATTACACTATTAGCTTAGTTTTAACTTCGTCTGTAAATATTTCAGTTAGCTTCGATATTAATTTCGTGAACTTTAGGATAAAACATACCTTATATTGTCATCCTGGACTAGTTTTCATAAATTTTTAATTAGAGTAAAAAGTTGGTCAGTTTTTAATGAAAGAATTTTGAAACCGATTGTTATTAGTTTCCGAATTTTTTGTCATATATAAATGAACACATTCTCCTTTAACCCAGTAGGGTGCAAATAATCTATATATTTTATTACCTACATAAACAATAATTAGTGTGATGGGTATTGGGTAAGAAAACGAGAAGTTAATTCGAAGTTCTTAATTGTTATTGATTTTTATCTAAACAGGTGGTACCGAGCAGCGCGGGGCGGGAGTCCTTGGCGACCCTGAGCGTGGTGGCGAGCGGGCACAACCGCGCCGCGCGCTCCCCGCAGCCCCCGCGTGCCCTCACTGCGACAATTACACCCCTTGCCCCCGGTGTACCTGCGAGCACACCCGCGAACGCCCCCACGAGCGCCCCCGACGCTGTCATGATGCTGCACATCGAGCCGCGGCCGGAGCGCGACCTGCTCGACCTGAGCGTCAAGCGGTCGCGACCCGACCACACCATGCCCATGCACACTAAAACGGTAAACAATTAAATTTAACTACATTATGTACTTAACGGTTGTCTTGAATAGATTGCTTTTAAAACAAGTAATAAAAGTTATATTTTGTTTGTAACGAGACAATTGTTTCCAGGTCCAAACATTCCGAAACTCAACTGAGTACCCTCCGTACAGGGGTCAACCCGAGCGGGAATCTCCAAACCAGTACAACAAAACTCAATTAAAACCCGTTGCGGCGCCGCCTAGACCCACTTTAAAACAGGCGCCTAACCCTAAGGGGTCAATAACCTTGGGAACTCCTGTCGAGGGGCGGTACGAACCGCGCCAGACTCCGCCAGACCCCAAATCTGGTTCGATAACTGCCGGGACACCTGTTCACTTAGCCACGTCTCACCATTTATCGGATAAGAGATATAATGAGTTCTACAAGAGAAGAAGTCCTGGAGGCGCATACTATCCCGGAGCGACGAATCAGTCGCGGCCGCAGTCGCCTTCCTTTACACCTGTAAGTTTTAATTTTTATTAATATAACGTATTATTTAATTACGTATATAATTTAATTATTTTTAATTAGTTATAATATATTTTGATTGTAAAAGTTAATTCGTAAATATGTATGTTTATCATCTTAATTATAAAAATATCACGTTTATTTTATTAAAAAAGAAATCTTAACCTTCCCAAATTGTATCGATTTTAACCACATATAGGAGGCGCCAGGAACAATAAATGAAGCCTTAAGGGAATTTTTAGTTCCTTATTAACATGATATCAAAATACAACCTAAAAATGCAGATTTTATATATTTTAATAAGTTGTGGGTTATTCTTTCATTATGTTACTTTGTAATGTGCATTTAAGTTTTTAAGCAAATACCATTCTATGCCATACCATAGTGTTGAAGAAATACACAGACACATTTGTGAGCGTTGTATTTTTGTTAAGCAAACGGCGCCATACTCCCGGAGTCCGTACGGTCTGGAGCAACGGCAGATAATAATGGCGGACTTCATAACGTCGCAGCAGATGCCTCGTCGCGAGCGCGAGCGTCCCCCTTCCCCGCCGTACTCGCCGCAGCGGCACGCGGCGCACCCGCGCGACCGCGAGCCCGTTTCCGTCATACAGCGACACCAGCCGCACGTGTACACGCCCGCCGTGCCGCCGCCTCCACCCGGTAAGTACATCACTCACAGAACAGAACCAAGGCTATTTTTTAATGAGTACCTCTCGCCCAATTGATCACACACAATGAACATATTTAAAAAAAAAACATATGATAAGACATCGTTCTAATATTGGCACTATCTCCATGGCCCTAGCCAGATTCTGAGCTAGGATGGGGCAGATCTGGCTAGGGTGGAGCAACTCTGGTAGAAAATATAGTTTTCATATGGTAAAAATGTACTGTACAGGCATAATGCTCGAGGTTGAAGGCTTTTTGGGTAGCTGCTCCAAACTTAATTTTCCTGGATACGCCCATAGTCCCTTTCTAGAGACTGAAGGGAAGCCGAGCAGATAAAAACATTAACAAACACAAGTAGCAACGAATGGGAAAATCTCTCGAAAGATTCAGAAACCATGACAGATGTATCTAGTGAGTAACATAAAACACCTCCTGGATTTCTAAACAGAGCTGAAATGGTATAAGTAACCAGTGCTTAGTGAATTAGTTACCGTAACCTATAATTGTCAGGAATATTCGATAAAATCAGGCGTAACTTTGCGGAAATTCATTGTTATGATAAAATGTATATACCTTGTTGTATATACCTTGTATATATGATACCTTGCAAATCCGCTAAAAACAATTCAGTAGCACTCACGTACCCTCCCTCCTCATGTGGACTATGCCAACTTTACTATAACATTAGACCACTAAACTCCTAACAAAACTCGACACGTTTTTAATGTATAGTGAAGTTGTACATTTATCATAATTGTCAGGAAAAAATATGACTAACTAACTTAATAAATATTAGACATACTTGATATTTACACTAACGTGGAACACTAGTATAAGTATGTATGTAGGTATCGTCTCTCATTTTCTTAGTAATTTTTGCTATATATATGTGCGTATGTATGTTTGTCGTGCAGGTCACGAAGCGTTTACGTCGCTAGTGGACGTGGCGTCCGCGGCGACGGCGCTGCCGGTGCCGCGTGGCGCGCCCGAGCCCAAGCCGGAGCCGAAGCCGCAGCCGCCGCACCAGCAGCACTTGCAGCACTCACAGCACACGCAGCACTCGCAGCACCCGCAGCATACACATCCGGACATCAGGTAAGTGTGATTACAACTACAATAACGTAGTATCGAAATGCGTGTTACATGCGTGGTTTGTTCCAAAGTCACAAAAATTGAATGACATCTAGAAATTAATCAGCTTGCTTCGTGCAAATTTTTGTTGGTTGAAACTCAAACCAAAAGTGAAATTGGATAATTTAATATAATTAAGTATAAGTGAAGATAGCGGTTTGATTCCAAACAGTGACTCGTACTTAATATTGATTTATACATTTTTGTGTTCAGAATACAAGAGCGAATGCAAAGCATAGCGATGGCTCAGGCGCAAGCACAGAAATATCACCAGCAACAGACCACATACATACAGGTAAATATAGTACATTACAGTTTCGATTATAATAAAATCGAATAATTATTATGAACCCGTTATACTAATAATTAAATAAGAAGTCAACATTCGATTATTCCGGTACCCGATCGATTACTAAAATATTGATCTGACGAAATTTTAATAATCTGAAACTGAGTAAAAAAAGAACTCATTACAGAATTGCTTTTTTAAACAGTGAATCAATTCTTTTTATATTATTTTATTTAACGTTAGAAGAACACACTTTTGATGTACTCCTTTAAAATTCGGAGTTTCTTAATGAGAAATGTCAAATTAAAATTAATATTTTTATCGTGTATATAATTCAATCGTGGAATAAATATGCTGCCGCGTCAATAATTTTGAATTTTTTTAACGGTTAACGGTGCGGTACAGTAAGCTAAAATTTTTAAATTTATTTTTGTCAGGCTTTAGAGCGGGACAGGCGAGTGCAATACTTAGACAGAGACAGACAGATCGCGATACAGCAGCAACAGAACAGAGAAAGGTGAGTACCTTCTTTACACATAAACTTTTCACCGAGAAAGTAGTGCGTGTTTTTTCATAAGCGTACAAAGATTTATGATATAGTTATCGGTGAACTTTGTAAGTCAAGATTAGTCAGGGGAATTGTAGTGTAAAAATTAAAGATTTTATTTAGATTTAGAAGCAGACGAGCAAATTAGTTTTAACGAACTATAAAGTAGTAAGTCAGGATTGGACAGGAGGGAATTTTAGATCACATTATAATAAAAGCAGCGAATCGATCTTAACTGTTGTTACTCTAAAGATATAAAATTCACTAGGCAATTTTTAAAGTTGTGAAAGACTAGGGATAGAAAAATATACACTTTGTCAGTAACAGTGTTGTGGCGATTGGCTTTCTAGCTATCACATAGGACTTAAGTGGTTGGTGATAAGAGGCTGTTTCTCACATTTCCCGATCCACTGTAGCGTAAACACATACATTATACAATTTATGAAGAACAAGTATGAAGTCGGAATTTGAAAAAGGGGATTTGTAAAGTAAATAATAGGCATTCAGCGAATCAGTTGTAACTGGTGCTCTTAAATACTTTTGTATATTTTTATAAGCCTACTTGTAAACTATCTTCTATTCATTATCCCTATGAAACTCCCTATGTATAATTAATTTACAGAGACCGCGTGATGGCAGCGATGCAGGAGCGACACCTGATAGAGCAACATCAGCAACATCAACAGCATCAACAACATCAGCAACACCAGCAACAGCAACACCAGCAACAGCAACATCAGCAACAACAACATCAACATCAGCAACAACAGCAGCATCATCAGCAACAACATCAGCAACAGCACCAGCAGCATCAGCAACACCAGCAAACGCAACAGCAACACATGTCTAACAACAGGCATCACATACAGACTTACTCACAGGTATAACACCAAACACGTCAGTAGCTATTGAAAAAGATAAGACTAAGTAACAATAAAAG
This sequence comes from Apoda limacodes, assembly GCA_946406115.1. Classification (NCBI taxonomy): domain Eukaryota; kingdom Metazoa; phylum Arthropoda; class Insecta; order Lepidoptera; family Limacodidae; genus Apoda; species Apoda limacodes. The sequence goes on from OX291559.1 coordinate 22,196,627, forward strand.
ATTTTCAACCAAAAGATGTTAAATACACGTGATTATTGGAACGCAGCTCGACTTTAAGTTTCGAGGTGCAGGTCAGGAGGTGTGGATCGTTTGCGAAAAAACTGTACCAATCTGCTAAGGCTGGCAAAAATATAAGAAATCCATATTTTTCGCATCTAGTATTCTGTTTTATAGGTTAGAAACAGTGAATCGACTTTTAATATAGAAGAATTTAATATTTCAGCTTCTCACATTACTTTGTTGAATAAGAACTAGTTCTACGTTAAGTTGCAAGGTACAACAGGGTAAATTTAGGTATTAAATGAAAAACAAAATGAATAAATTTGTTCATAATTATTATACATTATTTTTGTAGCAAAATGGCACAGTAGTTTAAATCTCAGGTACGGAGTACACAGTTAAGCAGATGTGAAAAAGAATTTTCTTTTACTATACTTGGCTAATTTAATATACCCTGTCGAAGTTTAAAACTACTTTTTATAATTACTCAATATATTTTTAAATTATCTATTATTTTTTTTAGTTAAGTTTTCCAAGTATCGGTAACAAGGTATTATTTGTGTGTAGGCTCAGCTGAATCAGGAAAACGAGAGGCGAGCGCTGAGCGCCAAGCATCGCGCCATCACGCCGCATCTAGAAAGAAAAGATAGGTAAGCTTTATTCAGAATTTTGTTGTATTCAATATGTAATATATGTGCATATAATTGTTTTACCTATACTAATAATACAATGAGGTAATGTTTGTTTGTTTGTTTTAATTAAAATTAGTTCTTGGTTAGAATTATCTGTATTTGTTAATCAAGTCGCAAGAAAAAAGCTGCTATTACTTTGCGTTGCAATTAAGCAAAACACAGGAATACCTATCTTGGGAGCTTAGAGAACCTCCTCTAACATGATATTTTTTTTGTATTTTGATTTATTTGTCATCAGTTTTTTAATGTTTGTTACTTTGATTTGTTATATAATAAAAAGATATATTTATTTGTTCAATGAGGTGACCTGATTCTTGGCTCAGTTGTATCTAGAAGAATTTACAAACATACACAACACTTGTTAGCCCGACAGAGAGTTCCCATGGGATTATTTTCAAAACTTTTTTGTCAAGGCAGTCCATCAGTGCATCGTTTTTGGCACCAAGACAAAGAGTATAAGAAATAAAAAAAGAATACTTTAACACAGAGGAAGCTGGAGGGACGGGAAGGTATAATAATATTTTTTAGAACGATCGAAAATCGACACCAGAATAGGTTTAGCTGCGGCTAAAACTGACTACAAAGTAAACGGATAGAAAAAGTGAAATGTTCTTGTAAGGCCCAGAACACACGGTGAAACGCAAAAGAGACGAAACTGCAACACCTAGTTACTTTTGAGTTTATGCCATGGACTCCTTTGAGAGACCACACATGACGCAACCAAGTTAAAACCGGTTTCCAACGCATTGCAAATTAGTCGCATTGAAACCGGCGTCCAGGAAACTCATGTTTGCGTTTCATCTTTTCGCGGTTTTCTTGATGACGAAAATAAAAACATTCAATTCGTGTTGGACGTTGAGAAGTATCCTTGTTTGTACAATACAACACTATCGAGCTACTCAAGCAGAAGTGACACTGATAAAGCATGGGCAGAAATTGGAAAAGCAATGAAGATACCCACAACTTCTTCATCACTTGAGCTAGACATTTTACACGCGTCTGTTCTCAAAGAAACTAAAATGATTGTAATAATTTCATCAGATTGTGGTACAATTTAGGTTGCGCCTTGTGTCGATAACGTCTAAAACTAGTTTCCAACCAATAATTTCAAAAGGGTTTCGTTGCAGTTGCGTTTCACCATCTGTTCTGGGGCTAACCTTTCGTCGAAACCCAAAGGTAACTCGGTGACTGATAACACAGAGCAAATAATAAGTAAAAAAACTATTTTTTTGTAGTTTGTCAATGTGTCGGATATTTTTGTAAGTATCATGCCGAACTCAATAAAATGTAATATCGTAACTTGTGTGGATTTAACAATAAATAAAAAAAAATAAGCAACGTTGCCGAAATCTAAGTAAGTGTTAAAAAACGCAAGATCCTGACTTGCGCTACAATTATTACCTTGAAACGCTGGTGTAATGGACACTCTTCTTTATGTCATACTACATCGCATCGTTCTCATAAATTTTGCTGCGAAGAACATAAATATAATCATCTAAAATAAGGCGCTTCCAAACAATGAAATAATTTCTAAAATCTGTTTCTCCATAACATTAGTACAGACTAACAAGTATCGAAAAGCGTATTTTAATGGTCGATTAGATCGTCACCAATATTAGGCCATGTCAAATTTAAAAGGAATCGGTGTCGATTGCAAATGGCAAAGAGATTTTATTCTAAAAAAAATAGATGTAAATACTAGGTTCGTTCTCGCGCTCATATTCACCGCTCGGTCGTCCACTAGCCGCTCTTATGCTCACTCTATTTTTATTTTAGAATAAGATCTCTTAATCGAACAGTGAGAAACCGTTAAGTAAGGTGTGTTCCTCTGTGCAGTCGTCCGGTGGCGGCGAGCGGGGCGGGGCCGGGTGCCGTCGCGGGGGTAGCCCCAGGGGCGGGCGGCGCGGGGGTTACGTTGGGGGAGGCCCGCGCGCGCCCTGCGGAGGGCACGCTCACGGCCGCCTCACTGATCGACGCCATCATCACGCACCAGATCAGCCAGACCTCCGACCAACGGTTCCCGGTACGTATCGCACACACCGCACGTCGTTTCTCACAGATTGGTCGCTTCCCGTAACTGCCGTGGGTTTGGGCAAGGCACTTATGTGATGCGGGCGGGCCGTTTGTACAATTCAAAAATGTTTTATTCTTGCTATGACCAGATAGACTTTTTCACAGTTATCCAGTTGTGATGCGTACTCGTGTGCGTGGATCGTTTTGGAAGTGCCTAGTTTAAAACCTTTATCATTTGTTTGCCGAACGCCCTCGAACGACACTTGTACTTATATTGTTTCCATTTTTCATTTTTACTTTGAAAGATATTATCTAATGCTGTTCTTGAATACTTTGGATTTTCAATATTGTTTTCTGGCCCGCGATGCAATATAAAAGGACGGAATATAAATACTTGGCTAGAAAGAACAACTGAAAGGGATAGATAAATGCGAAACAATAAGACTGGCAAAGATGAGTCTCTTCTATCACGTAAACTGTTTTGCTCGCGAATTTCTATTTTAACTTTAAACTATTTATACAGCAAACACTGATCCGCGAATGTGACAACGGCGGCGGTAACGCGGTTGCGGAGCGAGTGGAGCGGGTGGAGCGTGGCGGGACGCCGGCGGAGCGAGAGGAGCAGCAGCCCACGCCACACACCACCAGCATCAAGCTGGGTGATCTAGCCTCCAACATTATCACAAGAGACTTTTGCAGTCCCACCACCACTGTCTTACATCATAAGTTAGTACAACTTGCCTTTTCCACTCTTTAGTTAGCAGTATGGCTTTTGACTATAAGTAATGATCGAATTGCATTGTGCGTGTTTGAAACTCCACGTTATTTATTATTACAAGATCTTAAAAAAAAAACCTATAACATTTAGCATTTGCCATCTTTGACCTTTTGACCAACTCTATCTGTAACACCGATGTGTTTTACAATTTTAAACACCACACCCTTTTACAACTCTAAAATTAAAGCTATGGAGACGGCAATAAAAATATATTTTATAAGTGAAAGAGCACAATTATATAAATTTTGATTGAATTCTGTGTTAAAAAAGCATTAACATGTTGGGTTGTGTTACAGCAACAGATTCGCAGCGAGCAGTTCGGAAGGATACGTCGGGGGAGCGGGGGCGGACGAATGGAAGCGACGTGAACCCCCCAAGCACGCTCCCTACCTCGAACCTGTCTCGCCGCCAGACAACCACCATGCCAATAGGTATCTTTAAATAATACAATTCCAGACCACTTTTGCAATACATATAATAAGTCACTTATACGTCAAAGTGGCACTGAATCATAGTAAATGTGTGTGAGCGCTGTAGTAATACACGCACACAATGACAATAACGTAGATGATGCTGATTTCAGTGAAGACTGCTTGTGTTAGTATGGCTGTGGTAGTGTGTGCGTGTGCGCTACTTATGAAGATAATAACTTGTAATAAAGATTCGGTCGTTTGAATCTTCAGTAAAATTGATAACTAGACTCAAAAAAGTAAGCATGTTATTAAATTAAAAGGGTATTTTAATTTTGTACATAATTTTATTACTTCGAATATTCCAACTCATTTATTATTTCCCGTCATGGTTTCCCATTGGAAACGATAACTTTGTTATCTATTTATCTTCAATTTAACATTTAGGTACCTTATTTGCTTTTAGTACTAAAAACACTAATCTTTAGAGACCTAGTGTTATGAGAAGTATTAAGGAAAAATAATAACACACACCCAAAAATTAATAATTATTTATTTAAATAATTAAAAAATTGAGATCGCATAAAATATTTTTTCTATTCACTGTTAAGAACACACTTGAAAAGTTGATATAAAGATTCATTTCATTCATTCACTGACCCTGCATTTCGAGGTATAAATCTTAACTCCACTAAGATCTAAGTATGTTAATTGAGGATGTAATAAAAATACCCAAGTACGTAGAAATATAGAATCCGTGGTTCAGTTCGGTAATGAACTACTTGCTGAACTGAGGGGCGTGGTTTTGATTCCTGCATAAGACATATATTTATGTCATAAACATTTGTATTTGTCTTAAGTGTGGGTGTATAATATATATATATATAAAAATATATGTAAAAGTATTTCTATGCATTGTCTGGTACCTGTAGTACAAGCTTTGCTTAGTTTAGGACCAGATGGCGCTGTGTGTGATGACCCAATATATATATATATATGTATACTATACGTGGTTGGGGTTTTCCAGCCACTAAGAGAACCTTAGTAGCTTTGTTAAAAGAGCATCTTCATCGATCTTTTGACTATGTCTTTTCTCTGAAAATTAGATTTTGCGGTATATACATTTGACTATAATAAATTGTGAGTAGTAGTTTTCTTAAATAATTAATTTGAACAAAATTTATTCAGGTCCAACAACAATCGTAGATTCAGCGGAAGCGCTTTTGAGTATGTGACGTCACGCATCGTGGAGGTGATGCGCAACGACGCGGACGCGGCCGGTGCAGGCCAGGGACAGGGAGGACAGGGGGCGGGGGAGCGAAAGCCGCACCCCCCACATCCTCAACACGCCCAGCACCCCGCGCCCTTCACGTCCTACGCGTACCCCTATTCAGCACTTAACGTCGCCACTCCAACTCCAACCACCATCGCTGTCGCTGAAGGTAACGCCACCATTAAACTTAACCAGAAGTCCATCGAAAATCCTCGTTAGACTGCTTTCTTGTTGTTGTAAACGCCCCTATTGCAGACAAAAATAAAAGCTAAAAATTGTCTGGTGGAAGGGCTTATTATTTATTATTGGAGATTTTGAAGGTAGTTTAATGTTTTGTATCAAATCTCATTTGGCACTTGCCACATAAATTACTGAACGTACATACTTTATGCACATAGACCCTACTGTGGAAGTAGGTAATCTTCATAATAATGCAATCTGTTAAAATGAGGTAAAACCAACATTTGAAATACCTTTATTTTTATTTTGTCGTAAAAACAACTAAATTTTTTATGTCGTAACAGGTGTCCCGTCGGTGCCCTCTGGTGGCGGCGTGGCGGCGCCCCCCGCGCCCGAGCCCGCACCGCTCATGTCCGCTCAGTACGAGCCTCTCTCCGATGAGGACTGACACGCGCGCGCGCGCCCTCCGCTGCTCATCGGATAGCGCTCCCGCAGGCGCCCCTCCGTCATACGGCTCCGCGACGAACACCACTCTTGAACTCGAGCTGACATGCTCGATGCAGCACAACACACCTCTGCACCCTCATCGGGAACAATACGGTTGTCAGCAAGATGAACTAGCGCCTGTGACGAGGGCGCCTGAACAGGGCTCATTTAGCGCCTCTTATGATTATGGAACGCCGCTTTCTCAAGAGCCTTCCTATAGAAAACTAGACGTTTTACGCCAATAAATATTTGATACCTTGAAGTTAAATTCAACAGAATAAATGGGGCGCCATTTTAAGACTGACATCCCTATTATTAAAAAGGTATCAAAATAATCAGAAGAAATGGAGTGACAGTTAAAGCGCCTGTAAATTACAATATGTACAGTATATGTAAAAAAACAATATTTATGACCGTACAGTGCGGCGCCACTGCGATCGACTTGCCGCCTCTTTGTATTATTGCGGTGCATTCTCAAACATATATTCAAAACTAAAGTGAACGTTTGATAAATAATGAATGTGGATTGTAAATATATTGGAGAAAATGGAGGAGTGTTTTGTTAAAATTGTTGATTCAATAAAACTACAGGGTGCGCTAGTGTTATCTTCGTGAGATGTTCTCTGCTGTGATCGTTGTGTTCGGTACAATGAATTATTCCAAGTGAAATAGTGAACAATTAACATCGGTTGCTGTGTTTAAACGAAACGGCTGAGGCTTCCATTGTGCATTTTAACAGAAACAAGTAAACAACCAAAACGCCAATATTTTGTTTCTTTCGGTACATTTAAAGAAATATATCACAATGCACAGTTTTCAAAGACTTTGTTGTCCTACGTGGCCTCTTGTACTCACAAATCAATACATAATGGTGTGATCATGAATTAATATGAATGTCCAATCTCAAGAATTGTGTCCAATTACATTGTATTTATATTAGAAAAAGGAGGAATCTGCCCAGTTCATTATAATTAGCACTTCTAGACTGTACTGTATTAATTAAAAATCGATACGCTTATGGTAAAATGATATCGCTGTATTTGTGAGAAATACGATTGAAAAAAAAATGTTATTTATTTAGTTGTATGTAAAGTGAGTGTCGCGATGGAGTTTATGATAATTAGCACTGCCGCTGTGATGCGAAATTACCTCAATAATTGTTAAGAACCGCGGCTTATCGGTGTTACGACGTATTCATGTCAAATTTGAAATCAAATAATATTTTTCCCAGTCTTCCATCTCTCTCTGACATTGACTTAGGGTTAGGGCTCCGCGACGTCCATTCTAGCTGCACTTAGATACTTGTACATTGTGTATAGATTAAAGTATTCGCGTTTCGCCTCGTTTCGCAGATTCCTCAGACATTTTTGACGGAAGTTTCTTATCAAATTAAGAAATTTTTCGTTAATTTTATATATTTTTTTGTTAGTGCTTCGCTTCGGATTTCGCTGTAAGGCTTTTCATCCACGTCGATTAGTATACGCGTAGTTGAATTGAAACATTTTCTCGTTGTAAATAGTCTCATTCATTTCTTTTTTTTATGTATAGTTTGTGCGGCCGCAGCGCAGTCCGAACCGGATTGAACTAGTTCAAACTGGTTTAAAAACTACTGTTTCCTTGAAAAAACCTTTGTAGCAATATAATAAAAAAAATATAAATATTGTACACACAAGTAAACGATTAACGATATCGATAAATTATAATATACATATGTAAAAGTGTATTGTTATTATATAATATGTAAACTTCGCATTTGTAATTATACGGAATAATAGTTAAGTCTTACTATAGAGATTTCTTTTTAGTTAGGTCGGTCGCTGAGATCGGATATAAATACTAGCATGGGTGACGTCTGATGCCACATCTGGGTGTGTGAGTGTGTGCGAGAGAGGTGTGTGTGTGTGTGTATGCGCCCACGCAGCCGGGCGAGCGTCGCCGCAAGACTCGAGTTTTTTTGTGTAATATTTCACTATTAAATTCCTTTTTTTAGGCGATAGTGAAATTTTTGATTTCACGGATCATGTACTAATAATTTAATGTATAGTTTGTTTTTAGGATGCATTTGAACGATACTAACGGTCGAGGACCTGGTATGCCTAGTGTATGTTTTTTTGTAAATCTATTTGATGTATGTATAAAAACGACTGACTAAATTAATCTGTAGCGAGCCCTGCGGCGGCGAGCGTTCGGCGCGCTCTACATTGTGATTTCTTTATAAAATTGTAATATTAATACTGTAATGTAAGTAGAAGAAGAAAAGATAAATCTTTGTAAGTCCGCTCATAGCGAAAACAAAGTTTTGGGAGGACAAATCAATAAATAAGATCCAAATCTAATTCATTGTCTTTTATTTTGGTCTGACCATAACTCAGATAAAGCACCATTAGCGTCTACTATCAGTCAATAGGTTTTCCCTGATGTGCGCCACTAAACCCGCGCCTTATCCAACTTCCTTTACATCATTATACTGCACAAATTTAATATCTCTAGAACGTGTAATCGATGATATTTTATCACATTTACTCGTTTACGTGCCATGTAAGCATAGATCCATCCGTGAACTTTATCTGTAAGTAACTATTTTGGTACTAACATAAATTTCAAAATTAACCAGCATACTATAGGTTTTTTTAAAGAGCACATAAAATCTAGAAATTCTGAAACAAAAACAACAATATGCCGTTTGAATAGTTAAAATAGCTTCATTAGATCAAATAAAAACAAAGTGGTGCCAGCTTAATACTTAAGTTAGCCCAAGCTTTGTTTCTCGGAAACAAATTTAATTCTAGCGTAACAAATTAGCAACATATTGTGGAATAGTTTATTTTTGGTTGGGTGAAGTTCCAGCTTAATAGACATGGTATGTGGGGTGTTCGGCAGTATTATTCCGCAAACTTCGACTAACAAGTGACAACGTATATCCAAATATTAAGGCTAGCACCGTCCTCATAAAAATAGTTACTTTAGATTTTTCAAAAGATAAAACCTTTTTAATTTAATGACTCCTCTGGCTTTACTTCTATAATAACGATTTGCTTTGACAGCGTTGTGAAGGTCAGGGCTCGCTTTAATTCTTTCTCTTCTCGTTTTTCTGAATTTTATTTCTTTTATCGGCGTTCTTTGGCAGTTTGTGGCATTCTAAGGCACTGCAAAAAGTCATAAAACTTTATAGGGCATAAAATCAGTTTCGTATAATAAATTAATAAATTTGTGATGCCTCGAAGGTGACGAAAATATCCATTTTTTCTATAAATTCCTGCAAACATTACGTGAAACATTTTAAGTTAAATACTACATTAATATCTTACATTTTGGGGCTTCCAAAAGCTAACTTTGATTTCAATTGCTAAAATACAATGCACAAAAATATTGTCCACATATTGTACATCTATGAATAAATAGAAACTTTATTTGGGCAAATCTGAAGTAACTAAAATCGTATAACCGACGCATTCCCGCGTTTGATGAAGACAAAAAAGCGGATTGCCTTGCATCTAGCCTCCAAACCCAATGTGCCTTAAACACACAACTATTCGATCCCGATCACGTGCGTGAGGTAGACGGTGAAGTGGAGCGCAAAGAATCTCCTCCCCCACAGGATTCTCTGCCTCCCGTTACGGTCGACGAAGTCAAATAGGTCATAAAAGCCCTACACCCTCGCAAAGCCACCGGCGCGGACGGTATCTCTAACGATATCCTAAAGCGCCTTACGTTTCCCCTTCTCTGCCTTTTAGCAGCCATCTTAAACGCTGCTATCGAAAATTGCATTTTTTCTTCTTAATGGATAGATTCAATTTTTAGAAGCGAGCCTCCTACCGCCCTATAAGTTTACTAAAGTCCCTTGGTAAACTTTACAAACGCCTCCTCCTCGCTATCCTACGGAACTCTATAGTCTCCAAATGCATCTTAATCGACGAGCAGTTCGGCTTACGCGCCAAACACTTGTTCGTCCAATAAGTCCTCCGTATCATGGAACACACTCTCACTGCCTTCCGTCCAGTATCAGGTCGCCCGCACTCCCGCAAGGGTCCGTGCTCTCCCCTGACTTGTAACTTCTGTACACGAACGACATCCCTAAAACGCTAACTATATCCCTCTTCGCGGACGATACTGCTATCTACACTACCGACAGGGAAGTGAGTCGAATCACTAAGAGACTCCAATCCGCAATCACCGCCCTAGGCAATTGGTTTTGGAAACGGAGAATCGAAGTAAATCCTGACAAAAGTTCTGCCGTTCGGTTCACCGTTGGCCACCCTCCGCGACCATTTTCCCTCAGTCTTCGGCCGTGCCATTTCTTGGCAAAACAAGCCCAAATATGTCGGTGTGTCCCTGGATAGGCGTTTGAACTTCCGAGATCACAATAAAATAAAGACCAAGCCGCTTTTGTCCTTGGTCGTCTAAATCTCATGATAGGCAAGTACTTAAGATGTCGCTTAGAAATAAGCTGCCTCTTTACACCACTTGCCTAAACGCAACCTCCATAGACTCCAGACCCTCCAAAACGGCTTCCACAGAGCGGCCTCCGGAGCCTCCTGGTTCATCCGAAATGCGGACCTACACAGGGACTTCAAAGCTCCCCACGATTGCCCAATACCTTGAAGACCTGACAGTCCGCTTTTTCAAGCGTACACCCGCATGGTTATCACCAATCTTGCGTGAGCAGTGCAAGAGCCTCATATTTCGCAATAATGGCTGTCAAACACCAATTTCGAATTATGAAGCAGCGTCCGCGATGCAAGTAGCGATAAGTCGACGCTAGCGCCTCTATCAGGCGATTTAGGAGTTAAAAATGCATTTTCAATCGCTACGCGTCATTGAAAACTTCAAAATCGGCTGCCTTATTAACAATGAGTTAGCAAGAAATTGTTAACGCGCGTTGCCAGCAGTTCGCGGTATTGCTCAAGACATCGAATTATGTACGGAAATCGCGTACTGATGGCTACGAAAACGCTCAGCGATCAGCTTTGTTCCAAAATTGACAATATTTTGTTGAAGTATCGCACTATCTCTTTCTGTCGTACACAAAATCGTATTTCCCATCTCTACTGTTACGTTACATATCTCTACAGCATATTAAATGTTTGAACACAGGTTGAAAGTGCATTTTCAAAGTACAGAACTAACACCATCTATTATGCAGTAGCGGTATTAACTAAAAATGTTGTCAGTGTTCCTTCTTTCTGATTTTGCCCTTTAATGTTGGAATTTGTAAACTGTTATGATCGTTTTACACATAGTTTTTTATTAATAAAACTAAAAGAACTTCATATTTTGAGAAACTTGATATGTACTGTCCATTTTTAAATGACTGTCATATTACATATTAATATTGTAGATAGTTTTTAGAAACAATAAATTTTATATATTTTACATTTTGGGATATTATGAAATTTTTGATTGGTAATTGGTAACACTGCTTTGTTTACGTTGAAATTGAAATCTTTAAAGTAAGGTTATTTAGAAATTCAAAAAGTAATTTCCTGAGACTGTGCCGTAAAATAAAAAAGGTACATTGATTTGTCGTCTTGTATTACTTTTCTTTACCTAGTACCTTCAAAGTAAACAATTACGAAATCCAGGAGGAAGGTTGGTGTTATAGTAGATGTAGAAGGTGTTATTCTATCAATCTAAAAATGTAATCTTTGTGGTATCTTCCAAAAAACCACGTCGTACCTGAGGGCATAGGTACTCTGGAAAACAGTTTAGATTCCAATCGAAGGTATGTAAACAAATCTTAGTTATTGTCACGCTTTAAAGCCAATTCCTACCCTAGATCCCTACATACGCTGCAAATACAAGTGATAAATAAATAGGTAATCTCATGATTTTGTGGCATTAAAATAAGCCTGCCTCTATACTGCTGTTTATCTAATGCCAGTTTTATACTGAAATTGTATTCTAAGCATTGAGAGCTACTCATCTGTAGTACTCACATAACATGATTCTTCGAACAGGGATGACCTATTTAACATGATGCCAAAATATCTATCATAGTTTAAGTTTGATTAAACCTAATATATGTATAGTTGCACTTATTTGATTGACAAGTCTAGAGAAAACAGCGCTAAATAATAGGTATTAAAATTTTAATATCTTGCCCACACTTAAAAGGTACTTCATTATGTAATTTATCCAGTAAAGAATAGTTTCTGTTGCTGAGTATAATGTGTAATGCATATTTTAGGTCTGTGTCCAAATAAAGTCAGTACCAAAGAATTCTTAAAAATCAATCCACCAATATCTTATTATTTTTTGTTGTTTCAATATTAAAGAGATAATGTTGATGTTTTATTTCAGGTTGCCTGTCACTATCACAACCAGTTAAGTAATGTTTTTTATATTGTTTCAGTAATCTTGGAAATGCAAGTTTAAGAATGTGAACTGAAGAGGCGCTATTAGTAAAAGTATTACAAAAGTCAAGTACTGAAAACATCAACAAAAAGATAATTCCTGCTTTAAATGGATCAAACATTGTAGCGGGATACCACAGTAGAATTAGATTAAGTATAAGAATTGAAATAATGTAATAAAATTTTTAATTAAAATTCTTCTCAATTTATTTTGTGCTATTATTTAACTAAAACCTATCACTTCATAACTGTTTATCATTAACAAAATGTCTTATGCATATTATTTCAGTAAACTGCTGAACCATTTGATGATTTCCTAAACATATCAGCCTTACAAACACTGCTAGACGTAGGCGTATCCCATGTATTTCTAAAACAAATCCGTCCGTACCACTTAAATTCATCTAGGACAAGCCTCTAGGTTGTTAGTCCACTTGGTCCTGCCACATTGAGTTGGAATTGATGGTGGCATGAGGATGAAGAAGTTTTCATTATTCTTATGCCTACGGTCTCTAATCAAGAACCTTCTTTCTCCGTTGTTAATAAGTTCTACAAGCACTCTTATTACTCTATAAAGGGTCTCCAAGTGTTGCACTTTCTATTGCCTGCAGAGCAGTTTTGAGCTTATGAGGTGAATAGTCCTGAGCACTAGTCACGGTTTTATAAAATTTCGCACTTTTGACCTATACACTTGGCAAAAGCTGCAGCTGGTTGACAAAAGTTTATCATGGTTGAAGATGATCTAGCAGCTAGAGTAAGGCTTGCTTTTAACTAAAGGCCATAATCTATTATAGAAGTGTTGACTGCCATCTTTGAAAATTGATTTCCTACACATAAAATTTTAACCTGAGCCCTTGTAAGTTCTAGATGTGGTTACCCAACAAAAACTTGTGTATTCACTATATTATGTGTATGGTTTGTTCATACACTCTTTAAGTCATCATCAACCAACAATTATGAACTTTTGTTTGTAAATAAGTTGTTGGTAAGTGATAGGTCAATAGTTTTATTACAAGTGATGCCCTAGTTGTTGCAAGTGTCCATAGGCTGCGGTGACCGTTTACCATCAGGCGGACCCCAAGCTTGTTTGCCGACTTAGTGGTATAAAAAAAAATGCTGGTTTGTTTTTATAGTTTAATGTATTATGGTAATAATTATATTTCATTCCATGTGTGCTTGTTCAGTGTAGTCAGTAAAATATATTTCATTTATTCCTTAGTAACATTTATTTTTTAATATATAGGTACTACTGCTGACTACACTTTGTCCTTTCTTATTCGCAGAAAAGTTGCAGTATTCACAAATTCAGGTGTTGATTCCATTTTGTTATCATGACAGCATAGGTTTATCAACCTTGTAACATATCTTCATCATATTATCTGCAAAATAATTTAGAAAATTAGCTATAGACGATATGGTATTAAGGTAAACGGTAAGTTATAAAGAGTAGGTCCTAAAGCTGAGCAATCCTACTAATGCTTTATACAGTATGTTTAAGTTTGTGACAATGATGAAATAAATTTGGCACACACAGATTATTACTAGAATTGACCAACAAATATTTTATAATGATTATTCTGTTGAGTAATAATCAGCTGATAAGTTTGTTCCAAAACTACTTTTTAATTGCAATATGGTGAATGACAACAATCACGATTAGCGAGCGGTTAGCAAGCCATATGAACTGTCAAGTTTGCGTTTACCTTTTTAATGGTTGCAAACTGATCGCTTTCTGATTGCAAAGCTTATATTTATTAAATAAAATACTTTAGACATTTTCAAAACATTGATTGTTAAAGCAGATATCCGCAAGAAATGAATTAAAGTTAAGTAACAAAACAGAAACCAGTGTGCGAGGTCAGAATACGCTTCGTTGTACCTAATACAATTTTCTGTTTAAACTAGTGTTTTGGTTAATTTTGTGTGTGTTTGTGAATTTTAACTCGCTAAAAATAGTGAAAAGAATACCAGAGAAACTGTCTGTGCTGATTTAAAACCCAAAATTGCCTATAAAATACTGTTACCTACTAATGAAGGAATCTAGAAAGTTGACAACATAAGATTACTAAAATCGAAGAAAATTGTATGTATTTAACGGCAAGATACTGGGACTTACCTATTCAATACACCATAAATGAAGTAGAAAAACTTACAGTTAAAACCTATAACCTAAAATATACCAAACAATTGATGTGGTATATGTTTGAATTTACATACCTAACTACCCTTTCTTTTATGTTTGGTCAGTTTTCTACAAGTGTACCTACCCAATAACCTACTCACAACAATAGTATTTAATCATTAGGGCAAAACGATTAAAAAAACAGACTAAGAATTATACTGTAAACATAGGTAATCAAAGTGAATAAGAAGAAATCTACCAATTTATATATTTCTATAAGGCAGAGGGCAAATACTGTCCTACAGCATAGCCTACAGGTGTTCTTAAACACCATATTGCAATTAAAAAGTAGTTTTGGAACAAACTTATCAGCTGATTATTACTCAACAGAATAATCATTATAAAATATTTGTTGGTCAATTCTAGTAATATTCTGTGTGTGCCAAATTTATTTCATCATTGTCACAAACTTAAACATACTGTATAAAGCATTAGTAGGATTGCTTAGCTTTAGGACCTACTCTTTATAACTTACCGTTTACCTTAATACCATATCGTCTATAGCTAATTTTCTAAATTATTTTGCAGATAATATGATGAAGATATGTTACAAGGTTGATTAACCTATGCTGTCATGATAACAAAATGGAATCAACACCTGAATTTGTGAATACTGCAACTTTTCTGCGAATAAGAAAGGACAAAGTGTAGTCAGCAGTAGTACCTATATATTAAAAAATAAATGTTACTAAGGAATAAATGAAATATATTTTACTGACTACACTGAACAAGCACACATGGAATGAAATATAATTATTACCATAATACATTAAACTATAAAAACAAACCAGCATTTTTTTTTATACCACTAAGTCGGCAAACAAGCTTGGGGTCCGTCTGATGATAAACAGTCACCGCAGCCTATGGACACTTGCAACAACTAGGGCATCACTTGTAATAAAACTATTGACCTATCACTTACCAACAACTTATTTACAAACAAAAGTTCATAATTGTTGGTTGATGATGACTTAAAGAGTGTATGAACAAACCATACACATAATATAGTGAATACACAAGTTTTTGTTGGGTAACCACATCTAGAACTTATAAGGGCTCAGGTTAAAATTTTATGTGTAGGAAATCAATTTTCAAAGATGGCAGTCAACACTTCTATAATAGATTATGGCCTTTAGTTAAAAGCAAGCCTTACTCTAGCTGCTAGATCATCTTCAACCATGATAAACTTTTGTCAACCAGCTGCAGCTTTTGCCAAGTGTATAGGTCAAAAGTGCGAAATTTTATAAAACCGTGACTAGTGCTCAGGACTATTCACCTCATAAGCTCAAAACTGCTCTGCAGGCAATAGAAAGTGCAACACTTGGAGACCCTTTATAGAGTAATAAGAGTGCTTGTAGAACTTATTAACAACGGAGAAAGAAGGTTCTTGATTAGAGACCGTAGGCATAAGAATAATGAAAACTTCTTCATCCTCATGCCACCATCAATTCCAACTCAATGTGGCAGGACCAAGTGGACTAACAACCTAGAGGCTTGTCCTAGATGAATTTAAGTGGTACGGACGGATTTGTTTTAGAAATACATGGGATACGCCTACGTCTAGCAGTGTTTGTAAGGCTGATATGTTTAGGAAATCATCAAATGGTTCAGCAGTTTACTGAAATAATATGCATAAGACATTTTGTTAATGATAAACAGTTATGAAGTGATAGGTTTTAGTTAAATAATAGCACAAAATAAATTGAGAAGAATTTTAATTAAAAATTTTATTACATTATTTCAATTCTTATACTTAATCTAATTCTACTGTGGTATCCCGCTACAATGTTTGATCCATTTAAAGCAGGAATTATCTTTTTGTTGATGTTTTCAGTACTTGACTTTTGTAATACTTTTACTAATAGCGCCTCTTCAGTTCACATTCTTAAACTTGCATTTCCAAGATTACTGAAACAATATAAAAAACATTACTTAACTGGTTGTGATAGTGACAGGCAACCTGAAATAAAACATCAACATTATCTCTTTAATATTGAAACAACAAAAAATAATAAGATATTGGTGGATTGATTTTTAAGAATTCTTTGGTACTGACTTTATTTGGACACAGACCTAAAATATGCATTACACATTATACTCAGCAACAGAAACTATTCTTTACTGGATAAATTACATAATGAAGTACCTTTTAAGTGTGGGCAAGATATTAAAATTTTAATACCTATTATTTAGCGCTGTTTTCTCTAGACTTGTCAATCAAATAAGTGCAACTATACATATATTAGGTTTAATCAAACTTAAACTATGATAGATATTTTGGCATCATGTTAAATAGGTCATCCCTGTTCGAAGAATCATGTTATGTGAGTACTACAGATGAGTAGCTCTCAATGCTTAGAATACAATTTCAGTATAAAACTGGCATTAGATAAACAGCAGTATAGAGGCAGGCTTATTTTAATGCCACAAAATCATGAGATTACCTATTTATTTATCACTTGTATTTGCAGCGTATGTAGGGATCTAGGGTAGGAATTGGCTTTAAAGCGTGACAATAACTAAGATTTGTTTACATACCTTCGATTGGAATCTAAACTGTTTTCCAGAGTACCTATGCCCTCAGGTACGACGTGGTTTTTTGGAAGATACCACAAAGATTACATTTTTAGATTGATAGAATAACACCTTCTACATCTACTATAACACCAACCTTCCTCCTGGATTTCGTAATTGTTTACTTTGAAGGTACTAGGTAAAGAAAAGTAATACAAGACGACAAATCAATGTACCTTTTTTATTTTACGGCACAGTCTCAGGAAATTACTTTTTGAATTTCTAAATAACCTTACTTTAAAGATTTCAATTTCAACGTAAACAAAGCAGTGTTACCAATTACCAATCAAAAATTTCATAATATCCCAAAATGTAAAATATATAAAATTTATTGTTTCTAAAAACTATCTACAATATTAATATGTAATATGACAGTCATTTAAAAATGGACAGTACATATCAAGTTTCTCAAAATATGAAGTTCTTTTAGTTTTATTAATAAAAAACTATGTGTAAAACGATCATAACAGTTTACAAATTCCAACATTAAAGGGCAAAATCAGAAAGAAGGAACACTGACAACATTTTTAGTTAATACCGCTACTGCATAATAGATGGTGTTAGTTCTGTACTTTGAAAATGCACTTTCAACCTGTGTTCAAACATTTAATATGCTGTAGAGATATGTAACGTAACAGTAGAGATGGGAAATACGATTTTGTGTACGACAGAAAGAGATAGTGCGATACTTCAACAAAATATTGTCAATTTTGGAACAAAGCTGATCGCTGAGCGTTTTCGTAGCCATCAGTACGCGATTTCCGTACATAATTCGATGTCTTGAGCAATACCGCGAACTGCTGGCGCAGGCAACGCGCGTTAACAATTTCTTGCTAACTCATTGTTAATAAGGCAGCCGAATCTAGGAATATCGTTACTCCGGAAGTGGTACAAAATGTTGTTTTCATACGGTAAAAATGGCATTGTAGTCACTTTACTTCTTTATTATTCATATGGTAAAACACCATAGGCGTGGAGCTACTTATGATCTTGATTTTGATACATGACATTTTGAACCTATTTTTCAATACGGGAGATAACACACAGCTGAAAAATTATTGCTAAATCTGGTCACGTTTTAAGCTATTTCGGGAGTCATTATCTCAAATAGATGGGAAATCTTTTTTCTTTTCTTGAACGATTTTCAACCACCTGAATAGGAGGGTTACGGCACAATAGCACACCCAAACAGTGAGGCAAACTATAGAGAAGACGTCCTCGGAAATCAACCAACCAACGGAAATGGACTATCAGAAAGTTGACTGGCAATACGTCGAGGTGTTTGAGATGTCTGTATGATTTGACAACGAAATCAGTTCTACAAAATAGTCAAACATGACCTATCCAACTAAAAAAAGGGAGTGATACAGGGGATATCATGTCCTCGAAACTGTTTAAAATCGCAGTGATGTTTTTAAGTCTTGATCAACGGATAAGGCTTAAGTAAATGTAAACAGCGAGTAAGTCCCACAACTACAATTTTCTGACGATGATATTAAAGTGCAGTTGGGTAGCAATCATTTCAAAAAGAAGCCGATAAGGAGGGTCCACTTAGATTGGGTAGGATTTAGGAAGCTTCGTCACCCCTTTACGTCGACCATACTGCAGCGATCTTTCTGCTCTTTCTGGGACAAGTAGTCTATACTAATATCATAAATTCGAAAGTAACTCTGTCTGTCCGTCTATTTCTCTGACATAGGCTACTTGAAAACGTCAAGTGTGAGTCGTTTTTTTTTCTATAATTGAGGAGTTGCCGTTCAAATCCTACACCGATAATCGGATTTAGGGCGGGTAGAACCGCGGAAAAACTTGGCATGGAGATAGTTTGAGTCCCTGGGAAGGACGGTTACTTAAAAACGTCAAGTGTGAGTCGGATTCTTTCTATATTTGACAAGATGCCGTTAAAATTCTACACCGCTAACCGAATTTCAGGCGGGCGTAACCGGAGGCAGAAGCTAGTAGATAATAAATAAAGCGATCGCGTGTCAACACGACCTTACATCATAAAATGCTGAGGAACAACTTCTCTACTCGTGAAAGGTTGGGTGAACAGTTGAATGTTAAGGGCCCACTAGCGCCGCCATTAGATATTCTCAATTTTCTCTTCGTATAAAACGAATTTCTTAAATACAAATGTTGCAAGTATAAAACGATTGACAAGCAATTTTTAAAAGATTTTATATAGTTTCTAAATAATATCTGTGAGTTGTAGTTGGCATTTCTGCTAAAAACGGCTACTTTTCAGGTGGATATCTAATGGCAGCGCTAGTTAGCTGCTATACGCAGCGTGCGCGCGGACCGTCCACATACATTCGTGTTGCATTGCATCTTGTGTGTCAAACTCACTTGCCGAATCGATTATTCATCATTATTTTATAGCAAACGACCCTTTTCATTAATGTCATACACTAAGTCCAGAGGTAATATCAAACACATCACAAATTTTCTTGTACATTCGTAACTGCCCCCCGGATACCAGCTTGGCCCTTTTGACTCGGTTCAACGACGGGCTGTGAGAATTGTCGACGATTCCAAACTCACTTGCCGAATCGAACCCTTAAGTCTGAGTAGAGACTTTGCCTCCCTGTGTGTGTTCTTCCGCTTGTACAATAGGTTGTGTTCTAAGGAATTGTTCGAAATGAGGCCCACGGCTACTTTCTACCAGCGCACCGATCGCCATCGGCAGGGAATTCATTCTCACACCTTAGAACTTAAGCCTTAAGCTTGTTTGCCACCATAGTGGTATTAAAAAAAACCATTGCTATTAATCGTAATATTATTAACATTGTAACGTGACAACTTGTGCCTTTCACTTTTTATGTCTGTCTCTCTCGCTCTTAGGCGGGCTAACCATGCCGCGTGCCTCTCACTCGCTCTCATTGTGAGCGCATAACGTGAGCGGAGCGTAACGCAGTTTCTTGAAGTGTCACCCGGCAAACCAATTTATAAGACGTTGTCACGTCAAAAAAAAAAAAAAAAAACTGCGTGTGGTTCTCGAAAAGCTGGATGTATGTTTCCACCATTAGTAGCACCAGATAAGCCGAAAATACTGTGACCCCGGTCCACCGCCGGCCCTTAACGCTGGTGTAAACCTTGGACCTTGGACTTCTCTCCATTACTATTCTTGTACAGAGCTTTTTTGTCACTGAACGGAGCTGTTTGCGTCACGATCATCAATCTGGCACTGATTTTGTTCTTATTTTTAGACACCTATTTCGACATAAGTAGGTACCTATGTATCGCTTATAGTTTTTGCTGCACGCTTCGCACGTATAAATTTGTGGTTAAGACATTTTACGGTTTTAGAAATAGAAAATTTCTGAGTGAGCTAAATCTTTTGGACAAGGGGTTAATACAGTAAAATCGCAGGCAATTATTATTGGTAGTAGGTACATGTGTAATCTAATCTCTCACTATATTATTCCTCAAATAGTTTATAATAATGTACCTATTATTTATACAGATTTGGTGAAAAATCTAGGGGTGACCTTTGATAGCCACTTATCCTGGTCTTACCATATCAACGACATAAGTCGAAAGGTACATTTTAGTTTTCATTTCCTCAAACGCTTACTTAATTTTCTTCCATTTAACACCAAAGTTACTCTTGCCCAATCCTTATGCTGCTCCCTATTTTAGACTACGCTGACACTTGTTACCTAAATGCCAATGAAGAAAATTTAGACAAATAAGAACGTCTACAAATTTGTGTATTCGATTTATCTTTGGCCTTCGTAAATTTGATCAGGTTTCCTGTTTTAGGTCAAAGCTAAAATGGCTTCCTATCCGACGTCGGCGTAATATGCACATACTTTGCTGTGTTTATAATATCCTTAACACTTTCTTCTCCTCTCTGTATCTTAAAGATCGCTTTAATTTTCTATTTCCTAGAGACAGACCTCTTAGATCGCATACTACCTCACTTATTGAAATACCAGCACATAGCACTCAGTTTTATGGTGACTCTTTTGTTGTTTGTGGAGCAAAACTTTGGAACTCGCTTCCCGGTTTGATACGTGACAGCACATCACTTAATATTTTCAAAAAAAGATTAAAAGAGCATTATTTATCTCTATGAATTAGATATATATTTATATAATGTATTTTGTGTATTTATATTTGTTATATTATTGTATAATATATGTATGTTAATAAGTAAATTGTAATATTATTTATATATTTAGTCTTTTTTTTTATATATATATAAAAAGACTAAATATGTAAATAATATTACAATTTACTATATATATATATATATATATATATATTTAAAATATTATTTGTTTTTAATTTAAATTAGTTTATGAATAATGTACTTACACTGTTGCCTCTTACTTTTCTATGTGTATTATCTCTTACACACTTAGGTTTGCTGTAAGAAATCTCTTTTAAGGGATAAGCTCGCCTTTGTACTTGTAAGATTTCTTTTGTTTATGTTTTAATATGTGTTGTATTGTACAATAAAGAATATAAGATAAGTCCAAACATGTTGCATTCAGTTTTTTTTCATACCCCGACATATGCCTGAACCTCTTTGATTTGCCAAATTAAATATTTGATATTTTTAACTGTGTAACAAAATTAACACTTCCAATAAGTACAAATTTTGCAATCTGTTGGATTCATCGTTTAACGAATTTGATATTTTGCTAGAGTTGATTTGTCAAATGTCCATAGCCTATGTAGTAGAAATGAAGGCTGTATACATCTATCTTATCTAGCTGTGTGTGGTGATGATAAATGAATAATTTGATTGCTCGCATGTTTATGTATAGGTCTATAAATGAGGATACTTTTTAATTAATTTGTTATAACAATGTACCTACAGAAAAACTTTATCAAATTTATTCCCCACAGGAAATTTAATACATAGTTCATCGAGATTTAGAACACAAAAGAAAATACAGTTTATATAAATGTTAACAGAATTGTATTTATTTATTTCAGTCATACAACAAACATACATACAATAAAATTATATACAATAATGTTAACTTTCACGAACGAACATAGCGAAGTGTGGCAGCTTTAGCAGCGGAATATATTTAAAAATAATAATGTTAAAAGTTATAATTTATTATATATCACAATAAATAAACAAATAACAAATTTAAAAAATATATTAACAATAAGTCCTTAAAAATCATAACTTTCTTTGATACATTTTATGGTGTAGGCTGTTTTACTGATTTTACTCTTAAAATAGTTAAGTCAAACTTAACCGTGTGTATAATTAAAGTAATCCGTGACTTGTATAGACTGTATCGGCTCAGGAAAATATTGGAATTTACAATATTTTAATACCTATTCTTTGTTGAGCCTCAAAAACTTATAAAAACAACTGTAGGTCTAAACTCCATTCCTAAATTAGCTATCCACCAAGATATACCTCATATTTGAAGACAATTGGACGATTTAGGTTAAAAAATCTTACATTTATTCGGTCTCATAAAGGTTGAACACAAGTATTGCTAAATATCTTGGCGGTAATTATTCACTATTGTACACAGATTTACTTCTTTGCAAATTCCTCGCCAGTTTTGATGTTCTTGAGAAGTTCAGGGAGGGCTGCCTTGAGGAGTTGTTGTTCGAACGCATTCAGCTTGCCGTAGCCCAGGTTCTTTTCAACTCCACGCTTGCCGAGCACTACTGGGTTTGCGAAGTACGCCGCTTCTGTCACGTCAGATTTGACGTATGCACACTCCACTACATTTGATTCACCCTGCAACAAAAAAATCAGTGGAATAGATTAAGAATATACGACAGGTTTATTATGTGACTGTAATAAATTAGACTGAACTAATAAATTTGACACATGAACTAATAAAACTTTTTGAACTTAACTTTCTAGTTAAAAAAAATGGTTTCTCATTCATCGATATACCTACGTCACGGTCAATTCCAAGTAAGTATATGTATATAGTATATGAGTTTTTTTCTCCTTAACTTATGCTGTGAGACCTCACTTCTTGTCAAAATGTCTGCAGTTGGAAGGGAAGTACCCTATAGGTTTTAATCTATTCGACAGTGTGAATACATTTGGCGTAAATGGCCGTAATTTTTGATTACGTTGACTTAGAGCTCTGCCTCACCGGGAAGCCACGGCGACGTCGCCGGCGACGCAAGCATGGCTACCTCTGGCATCCAAAGGTCGCCAAACAGAGTAGCTATGGCTATTCTTCAATCAGTTGACGACGTCATAGGAATGGACGTAATCCAGATGAGATCGCACTTATTTATTATGTTCGTCGAAGAAAAATACAAAGAGAAAAGAAGAAAGAAAGCAAAATATGGGTTCATCCTTTTATATCGGATCGCAGCCGAAATGGTGTTTTTTTTAAAACTATATAGAGATTCAAGAAAATATCCTGATAATGTCGGTATAATCGTTCGATGCACTATCCTATGAGCACGGACGGATTTGAATGTTCACGATACATCTTTCGGTATCGAAACACATTTTTTGAAACGTTACACAAATGTACTAAAATATAAGCTAGCGTTCAAAATGGTGTTCGGTTCAAATTAGCGACGTTGCCAAAGCGTCGCCAAGTGAGTGAGAGCCGATACATTTCTATATGAATTATTTGGATACGTAGCTGGCGACGTCGCCATGGCATCCCGGTGAGGCAGAGCTCTTAGGACCTAATTTTTTTAGCTTTAAAAGACCATAGACCTATAGATATTTAATATTAAGTTCAACTTGATACTACGAAAAAAAACCAAACGAAGAGATCCGCTTATAAAGGTTCCGTTTTTGCCCTTTTGAGGTAACCCTAAAAGTTATGTTATTGTAGATAAGGAAGCAACTATGAAACTAGAATTTGAAGACAAAGTAGTGTAGTTACATTGAGTCCTCTGAGTACGGAGTTGGCCAATCTTGCGCCCGCGTACGCCATCGAGAGCGTCGCAGAGCCGCCACCTGCTTTCGCCTTCACCACCTGGAACACATGACAAATATTTTACAACACTGCAAATAAACCTCCTTTACAACGCAATTAAAGAGCAAAACATACCTAGTGTTATTTTACCTTTACCGTTATTCATGATCTGATTTATGGAAACACTAAAAGCGAAAGAAACTTTTGATAAAAGTAGTTAAACAACTTAAGTTGTAGGAAAACTAGAGTTTATGGTTTTACTTAAATAATATAAGTCATATTACTTAATAAATTAGTTTGCAAAAAAGCAGCAGGTATTCGTTGAGGGTGTTACCTCTGTGCCAGCCTCTTGTATCCTCTCGGTAAGCGCCTTGATTTTAGCTTGGTCGGTGAGCTTGACCGCGGGCTGGCTCTGGCTGAGTACTGGGATGATGGTGACCCCGGAGTGTCCCCCGATCACGGGAATGGTGACACTGCGCGGGTCCACGCAGTTGATCTCGCCAATAAAGGCCGCCGATCGCACCACGTCCAGGGTTGTAACTCCAAGCACCCTATTGGGGTCGTAAACTCCAGCCTAAGAGTGACATGGTTGTTAAAATCGAATACAGTGTAACCAATTTACAAATTCACAAATAATACACTTTAGGTAATTATAAGAAAAAAAATGTTCATATCAAAAACTAAAACTATTTTTCCAACTTGTTACCGAACAGCCAAAAGCAAATTAATTATTTCAGATTTTTACCTTTGGGTAAGTAAATGAATTATGAAAATAATTCAAATCTATGTCATACATAGTTTTTTTTATGTACGAAAATTTTTTCGGTGTTTTCTCCAGGACCCATTATTTTGTCCCATTAATGGCACCACAAAAGGAAGACTTATTTCTCGTGGTCCCACTGCAGTTTAGCTACTGCCTGTACAGTGGTGTGTACATTGCTAGGGATGTAATAGTTAATGTGTGTTTTAGATTTTATATCTTATATACAAATTGTGCCTGGCTTTACCTGTTCTTCTGCTTTTTTGGCATTTTGCTGTTTTTATATACTTTTTTTTTTGATCAGTACTTTAAATTTTTTAATATATGTTTCAAATTTTTTTTTTTTTTCAAATATTGCTCAATCATTTTTAATTTTTTTCAATGTTTTTTAAAATACTATTTCGGATTATAGCTATCAAACTATAAAGGGCTATATCTTCGTAAGTATTGATCGTAGCCTAGCAGTTTCTTTACAAAAATGATATATCTCATCAAGATCTTTAATTCAAATGACAGCTGTTAAACTAGAAAGGTCTTTTATATCCGTAAGTATTGATCGTCGCAGTCTTATAGTTTCTTCAAAGAATGATAGATCTTAAAAAGTTCTTTATTTCAGATGACAGACTAGCAGTTTCTTTATAGAAATTATGGATCTCATCAAGATCTTTATTTCAAATGACAGCTGTCAAACTACATAGGCCTTTATAGTTTGACAGCTGTCATCCGAAATATAGATCTTGATGAGTTATCATTTCTGTGAAGAAACTGCTAATCTACAATCAATTACAGAGATATTACAATTTATTTTCTGTAAAGAAATTATACTATTCTACAATCCATATTTTCGGAGATATCTATTTTGTTAAAATATCTTTAGCCATAGGCTCTATGAAATCTAAAACAAACTGTTGAATATTGCATTGTCCTTGAGTTCTAAGATATTTATTTATTTAGTTTTAAGTCGCTAGCTCACTCTTGCTAGTTAGTTGGTTAAAAAACGATCGAAAAGTACCTGACAGACAAAAACAAGAAAGCGATTTAATAAATACGCGGTAAGATTGAATATGACGTTACATACTTCAATATAATTAAAACATGAAATCACTTTGCAACACCTAAATAAAATTATACAGGTTGTTTATTTTATGATTTTAAACAAGAGAATTCCATGGTACCACGAGAAATAGGTTTCCCTCGTGGTCCCATTAATGGGTCCACGAGAAAACAATGGGTTTTTCACACGCGCTGTAATTTTTAAAAACACTTTTTCAGTGAAAAATATAGTATTTTTTGTAGGTATTTAAAGCCACTTATTTAAGAATAGGTCTGCACATATTATAATAGGCCGAAAAGTGAAAAAATAAAATATCTGAATAAACTTAAATCCTGTTTCAATCTCAACCCAAAAATATTAAAAATATGATTGTTAGAAAAATTCAGATGTGAAAAGTTACATATAACATTAATTTTAACTTAACACAAACACATTTTAGTCTCTTACAACGCGGAATATGAACGTTGTATTGGCGAAAAACATTAACAACTTTAATGACTTGAACACTATTATTCGTTAAATCAATAACAGCCCTGGTTTGAATTAAGCAATATTATAATAAAATTTCAGCTAAATTGCATTGCGTGTACCGGTTTAAATATAAATCGAAAATTGGAAAAAACTATAAGCTATTTCACCTTGAGAAAATTTTAAAGCATTGTTTTTGCTAATGTCAGACCTTAACATTATAATAGTTTACCTCTTATAAAATTATTTATTATAATTTTATTTACCTACTAATAATTCAATTCTGATATGGGCACTGGCATACACTTATCAAAATAAGTGTATACATTTCTCTGTAACACAAGCTTTAGATATGATGCAATATCTCTTGACGCATAAGTGTGGTACGTCGTCCTCGAAGTCTTTATCAATGACTGTTTATAGGCAGACAACATATATCTGTTGACATGGTATAATCACTTACATGATAACATTTACCTACCTAACCTACCTACTTTTTTTTATTACTTATTTTTATATTTTATTTGATATGGACTACATGGGGAAAAAATATATTTAAGTATTTAACTGATAGATACCAAGCCATTTTAAAAGCAACTATTTTATGAAACTAAGGAAGTACATATTTATAACAATCGGTTTTGTACTCATTACGGGGGCAATTCTATATGTTTATTATATGTGTATTTCTAGCAAATAGTATAGTGCGTTTTAAGTTTAGTTTAAATATAGTTATTAACTCAAAAATTAGTTATCGGAGAAAATTTAACTTTATATTAACCGATGTTTTATAGATATTTCACAATTATGTATAAAAAAAAGCAGTTAAATACCCTTATTAGCTTCTGCAAGATTATCACAATATATGTTGGTAATTTATTGTTTGGCAGATTTAGGTCTTCAGGTGGCAGTTCATTTCTAATGTATTTTGATTGTGTTGTATTGAAGGATTCTGAGACGTATCTATCCGAGTGGATCGTCTGCTCTTAGTGACTACAAATATGTGTACCTTCTTTAGCACTTCAGAAGCAATAGGGACCATGGAGTTGACAGGGTTGGTGATGATGGCCATTATGGCTTTAGGCGCGTTCTGCGCGATGCAGGCAGCGAGGTCGCGCACGATGGACGCGTTCGTGTTGAACAAGTCGTCACGGGTCATACCCGGCTTGCGGGGAACCCCGGCTGGGATCACTACTAAGTCCGCACCTGCAAGTTAGAATTTGAAATATGTAGTAGGCGACAATTTACCAATAAGAATACTTCATATGTAATTCAATGCTAAAAATTATGTTGGGTGATAGAAACCCACAAGAAAAAGTCAAATTTATTGCCTCCATCCAGCCGTGACTTTGTTAATAAATAGCATAATAGTTTTGACGATTGACAAAAGTGTTTTCAAAGTGATTTACTTATATGCTAAAAATTTTGCATTTAATTACAGTATTAGAACTAATTACCTAATCCTGCGTTTTAACAGCTTATTTATAGGTCAATTTAGGTGATGTTAATACTATCAATAGTGATGGTAGTTTACAAAACAAACACTTAAGTAGCAAATATATGATTTAAAGTACGCCATAAATAGTTTATTCTTTTAGTTGAAGTTGAGATTCTAAATTAAAAGTACTTAATAATTAATAATAATAAAGTTCTTGCCACTTATTCTCAATGAGTAAATAAAAATGTTAAACATCATTGTTATAATAATCACAATATTTACTACATTCACAAAATTCAAAAATCTAATAATTTCTTCCTTGAAGGATCCTATACTGTAAATGCTTCGATTAATTCGTTATTTTAGTTTAGTTTTCAGGTTGATTATTTGTCAACGCGATAGAAAAAGAAACGCTTTCTACGTTCACACTAATGTTAAACTGTGTAGTCAAAATTTATTTGATGAAGTATGTCTGCCTTAATATACATTAACGCTATAGAATTTTTCTTGGGCGAGTTTCGTTCTTTGCGGATATTTATACTCTTAGTTGCTAAAAGGATCTTTCAGCAGAGCAGTATGCTATCATTAAACTATGAAATATTCTAAGGGCCACCTTTATATATATGAAAACACGCTATACGTCATCTTCAATTATTATTTCACACAGATCCGAATGGGTGGTCTTTATTTCTGACGAGTTGCATTTAACTCTAACATATAGAAATTGATTTAATTTAATTTATTTTTTTAATTTAATTGGCCAAGGAAGTTATTATCAGTCTGCTGTGTAAGTTTTTAAAAGGGTTCGTAGCTTTTCGCATTCTGTAAGAAATTAATAGAAAAACAGTGATACTCTTCTTTGCATTTGAGCCTTGGGTGTGTTTTTTATTACATAAAAAATTTCAGCGCCGATTTTTTTTTTTTTTTTATACCTCTAAGGTGGCGAACAAGCTTACGGTCCGCCTGATGGTAAGCGGTCACCGTAGACTATGGACGCTTGCAACACCAGGGGTATCACTTGCGCGTTGCCGACCCTTCAGAAATCTAATAACTTCTTTCTTGAAGAACTCCATACTGTTCTGAGGAATTTTTACATTGAATTTTTACATTAATACCTACATTTAATTTTTTACACATTTTTGTAACATATAACCACTAATGAAATTTTTGTGAAATCACTCAGAGCACAAAAGAACAAATCGATTTCTCTAGCTAGGCTTTGGTTGAGAGTTGCGAGAGCACGTAAGGTGCCTTTGGTACTACAAGTAGGTCGGGCTGTCGCCGTCTCCACACGTACCTGTCCGGAACGAAAAACCCTATGTGTCTCATTATTTCAGCGTTGTGGATTTTAGCTCTTATTAGTTTAAAAATGTAAGAGACAAATGTGAGTTCCCTTTTTACCTAATTGAGCTCAAGTAATCCCAAATCCCAAATAATTCCTGTTATGTAATGTTCCAAAGGACTTGTCGTGTCATCTAAAGGCCAAACCATATTCTGCAAGTGTTTGTATTTCTGCAATTGCAATAAATTTTAATAATATTTTTTTCTTCTTCAACTTGTATCTCTATATTCTTGGTGATCTTGTCGTCGACTCAAATAAGATAATATAAAGTCCTTATGCGCTTTAACTGTTCTCAAAGTGCTCAAGTACAATTACATGTCACCAATCACTAAATCCATCAGCTGCAAATCGAATCAGGTCTGTTTCTTTAAATTTATTACCAAATAATTTTCAAATGAAGCAGTACAAAATATTTTTAAACGTGCAGGCTCAAGATGTAAGACTAAATACGGTGTGATGGTAGAAAGTAGCTGTGTGCATCATTTCAAACATATCAGGACATAATACATTATGCAAGCAATAGCACACACAGAAAGGCAAATTCTCTCCTCAGACGTAAGTAGCTTCAAGGTAAGCCACTTGTGAACTTAAGACTCAATCAATTCATCAATAGGGCCAAGACTATTAAGACCCAGTCGAGTCAATAGCCCAAACTGAACTTACTCACGAACTTCACTCAAGGTTCAAACAAATGTTCACTCAGAAAACAACAGCAGAGGTGATGAGGCCCTTGGAGAGCAAGAGCCTTAAGCATGTGCTTATATTGCTTATACGTTACCGCCACTGTTAGTTTGTATTGTGGGTGCATGTATGTTTGTCCACGTTTTTCTCAGAAATATTACAACCTGGTTAAAATTTGAGTTTTATTGGACTAAGTGTTGTTCAACTTAAGTGCAACTTTCGTCTATTTGTGTAACTGTTAAGTGTGTACCAAACACTAGAAAAAACATGTCCTCAATCTAACAGCGCTATTCTTAATTCTGACAATTATTAAGTGGTCCAAGAGGCAACTAAAAGTTAAAAAATATAAAAAAATTTTAACAAAATAATCCAGCATCAAAATTAGTGGATTTTTTGAAATTGTTTTTTTTTCATTCAAATTTTAAGTTCAAGTTTTTTTCTCTTCTTTTACTCCATACTAATATTATAAATGCGAAAGTGAGTTTGTTTGTGTCTTTCCTTTGCATTCCAACAGGGCATTTAATTGAGCTATTTTTTAGCAAAAAAAACCTTTATAGAGGTGTGAGCCGACCTCTACAATGCTTTACTTTTAATTTTTACTTGCATTTTGGCCTAATTTTCAAATTCAAAATTATTTTTCAATAGGAATACTGACTCTTGTTTGTTTTAAGTCAGTCAGTTTTACGATTTTTGAGAACTAACATCATTGTTTAGATTCTATTTTTTGTAGGTCCATTTTTGACCTCTTCAACCTAATCTTTATTTACCAATAAAATTACAAGTGCTCCTACAAGAATCTTTTATTAAATATATCACAAGATGTCGTGGATTCGGGTGACAAGGAGTCCAACCGCGGCGTGATAATTTTATCCTGAAAAATTTCAAATGTTCTTTTACTTTATAAACTTTTGATAAAAGTTGAATTCCAAATTTAATTAAGCTTTTTACAGAGATACTTGAAGATAACTGCGGAATAAATATAAATGGTAGGAAATTGTGAAACATGAAACATAAACCTTATATTAAGAGACAAATAGAGATTTGACAAAAATAAGATAGATAATGAGAGTAAAATAATATATTAGTTAATAATATTTTAGTTAATATACACACCGGCACAATTAGCGGAACACAAAAAAAGGATTTGAACGAATGGCAGCAGCTCTTTACTGATGAGTGCAGAGTTCTTTTAAAACAGATCGATGGGAGACAGCGAATATGGAGACGCAAAGGAGAACGCAAAATACAGTCTAATTTTGAACACACAGTGGCTTATGGTGGCGGCTCGATTATGGTTTGGGGAGGGATATGTTTGGGAGCTCGCACGGAGTTAGTGATAGTCACAGGAGGGACCATGACAGCAGATCGATACATCAGAGACATATTAGAAGAACATGTTGTACCATTTGCCCCATTTATTGGTGACGACTTTATTCTAATGCAAGATAATGCTCGCGCTCATAGTGCACAATCGGTACAGGCATATCTGAGCCACGTAGGTATACCGGTGATGCAGTGGCCAGCAAATTCCCCCGATATGAATCCGATAGAGCATGTCTGGGACTTGCTAAAAAGAAGGGTTAAATCCAGAATGCCACCCCCCAACAATCTGAATGAACTTGGAAACTCATTACTTGAGGTGTGGGAGCGGTTGCCTCAAGAAATCATCGATAACATAATCTGTAGCATGCCCAGACGAATGGAAACCATAATCAGAGCAAGAGGGGGAAACACTCGTTATTAATTTTGCTTTAATTTTATTGTTAAATCATTTAATGCTTACTTTTTTATTTTCTGTGATGGTTCATAATCATCTAAAAATTTCACTTATTTCAAATATCTTTATTTTTCAATAAAAAATAACGAAGACTTTTCAAAGTCGTTGTTAAACGATGTTAATCAATTTGTTATTTTGTGTCTAATTACATTTTCGTCAAATATATGCGTTATTATCTCATAGTCTCACTTTTTTTTCTGTTCCGCTAATTGTGCCGGTGTGTATATATTCAAAAGTGATTGTAAAATCCTTATTTGAATAAACCATTTTGACTTTGACTTTGACGAGTATTAGATGTTGCAAGGTCAAAGATGCTATGGATTGGTACCCCTGAGACACAAAATGAAGTAGAGACATACCTGCACTTATCAAGAATGACATAACCTGCAGAAGGCATGTCTTAAAGCAGGCTACTGACATGCCTGCAGCAGGGGCAGGTGGGATTGCATACTTAATTAAGATATGAAGTGTGTAAGCAAACTGGGGCAGACTAACTATGGCTTAGGGCTGCCATCCGTCCGAGTTTCCCCAGATTTGTCTTAGTTTGGAGGGCGTCCGGGGAGCGTCCGGGCGGGGTTTTCACTGCAGTCCGGATTTCTGATCAAACTCCACAAGAGAACCACAAAAAATTATTTCTGAAGTAGGTTTATAATCAGTTTCGAAATGGTCTCAGATGTTTAATTTGGTGTGGTCTCCACTTCAAGGATTTTCGCCGTGATTCCGTTCTTTACATCAAAATATTGAATTACGAAAGTAAATAAATTTGTGTTTCCATGGTTGCTGGCATCAGTAGCCGCGCTCATAAATGGTATGTTTTGTAAATCGTTTGCAAGTTCGGCAATCGACAAAAGGATTTAAGCCTCTACTACTACAACTACTCCTGTAGCTATTACTGTAGTTTTAGTAAGATTACCTACATGACAGTTTTTTTGCGGTATCTGACCCGAGAATATTTCGCGATGGTAGGCGCAAGTACAATACAAGGAATTAAAGTGATGGCTGACTGCGTTATAAACAAGTGCGACTTGAGCTGCTCGAATTTGGAGGTCTTTCGAACTTGATGTCACCAAAAAATGTAGATATTTTTTAAGAACTTGCTTGGTTTCTTATGTTTTGTGTTTTGTTGTATTGAAATGTCAGAAACTCCTTTGTGATTAAAAAATTTCATGAACAAATGGTACAGAAAGCCTGCCAGTCATATTTACCTTTTTTTTTACATGGAAAACTTATTTTGCTGCTGTCAGAGGCTTATTTGCTTCTCATCCACTCCATTATGCGAATATCTTCCACAGCAAAATCGAAAAATTAGGAAAAAGCGACAGTTATGTGCTAAAGACCCAAAACATTCTGGGATCTAAAAACAAAATCCTAGACGACAGAATCAAAGAAAGCTTTGTGCCTTTAAGTGTATGTTTTCATTTTAAAAGAACAGTTTTTGAACTCATGTTTTATGTTCTCGTCGTTTCTATTTAAAATGCTTCTAAGCTAAGCTAAATGTTAATATAGAAGCATTTTGAACAGAAACGAGGAGAACATAAAACATGAGTTCAACAACTGTTCTTTGTAGTTACAGAGTTTGTATGAAAATACTCTTTACTTACTACGTTTTTTTTGAAAGAGTAGAACATAATTTTGATGAGTCAAAATTGATAGATGAGTGGGTTTAAATCTTTTTGTCTAAATCTCAGCGAAGAAGATAAACTTCAAAATGCAAATCAACTATGGTTGCGATTCTTTAGAACACCAAATGCCCTATTATATTCAGAATTACTGAAAATAGCTCAGTTTTTTTTTACCCTACTGGCTGGCTAAATAGAGCTATTTCATAGAGCTTTACCTACAATTTAAAAAAATAGACCCCGCCAATTCTAGTCGGTTTTTTTCTATTGAACCTAAATAATTGTTAAATTGTTTGAATTGTTATGGTGGTTGGTTTATGTCATTGTTCTCTATCACCCGGTAATAATTACCGAATTTATGCCAAAATGTGATAAATATTAATATAGTAACTGAAAAGTAAGTAAAATTTAGTACTTTTTACTGTTTTGCAGTCAATGGTAAAAATTTAAGTATACAAACAGTTATCGCTACGCTCAGGATTCTACTTCAGAATCCCTCACTGCTCTCGGAATATTTTTCCTTAAACTTAGTCCCTCAAATTAAATCTCTTATGTTGTATAATCTACTATTATTTTATTTACTTAAAGGAAGAACAAAAAGTGATATTATTATCAAGTTGAGTGAGTGAGATATCTATTAGTGGTTTTCAAATACTACTTAACTTTTTTAAAAGACTGTAATAAAGCTACAAGTTTCTTCAGTTAAGACGTTGTTTTGTTGAATTTGATAAAATTTAGTTAACCTTGTTACATAATTTTTAAAGACGATTTGTTTTATTACCGTAAGTATTACTAAAACATTTTAAAATATTAATTATATAAAAAGGAAAGACTGATTTAATTTTGTTGAATAGATGAATAATATATAAATAGATCATAGAAATGAACTGTTTCATCAGCAAATTGTATTTTTTAGAAATAAAAAAAAACCGTTCCTTAGTTCCACAGTTATAAATGATAAATAACTTTCTGAATTAGGATTTAAGAATTAAGAAAAAAATAAAACAATGATGAAAACTTTTATTTTATTTTACTTATGTTAAGTGAAGGTTAAAGAATGAGCCAAAAAAGGCAAAGATATTAATTATTTAAAAAAAATACTCGATTACTCACAAACACCTCGCTATAACAAATAAAACACCCTATTTTATAGGAAAAAAGCCTTAAAATTCCATGTTTTTTTCAATCAAGTAGGGAGTAAAATGTATTTTTTTAAAATTACTAAAAGTGAATAAAAAAATATTCAAGTGTCTGGGGTCAAGGCTCCAAAGTCCGGGTTTTTCCCCTTTCGGTCCTGGGCGGCAGGTTTGAGAGATAGCAGCCCTACTATGGCTAAAACTTCAGTTGACAAAAGAGGGTTTAAGCCTGGTATATACAAATGAGTTTTTGATGATTGAATGAGGTGTAGATCAATCACACCACTGTTTTTTGTGAATTTTTGTGAAATGTTTACCATTGAGATGAAACCTGCATACATTAAAAAAAAGACATATGTGAAGCCCACAATCTGCACTGGCCCACAATCATAGTAAAGAAAATTTAATGATCTTGAAAACACTACACTGTAATTTATAGATTCATATTTTTAAATCAAAAAGTGGACCAATCAATTAAATTCCTTTTAAACCAACTATAAATCTATAACTGGGATGAGATATCGTGCAGGATTTGGCAAACTTAAAACATTTTGCTTCAATTCTAAAGTTAATTCAATATATCTACTTCCCAAAAAGCAGAGCATTCTCACTTACATAAGAGTTGAACATAAACAAAAAAGATAAATTTAGTTATTAGGAATGTCAAGGTCGGCTGTTTTACAAATTATCTATATTTAACACTGAACTTAAGCATTATTTGTTTAACATACTTATTTAATGGCCTTGATAAAGCTATAAAGAATGAGGCCTTAATATTGCTTTATAGCTGTAATAAAGATGAAAGTAGGTGATGTGCAGGTTAGGTTATGTAACATCACATTAGGATATTTCACATGAAAAAAGTAATATTATAGAGATTATGAGTAAAAATTAACATTTCTAGTCTACTACATACTTTGAATAGCAGTTGACAGCTCTTCAATTCCTTTGTGACCAGTGACCTTGGCTGGGGTGTCCATGTGAGAAAGGTCAACCGCAACGCCTGGGGTCACGGGCGCGATATCATACAATGCCAAGTGCGTCACCAATGGGTTTTGCTTCATCAAGAGAGCTAGGGGCTGGCCAATACCACCAGAGGCACCAGCCACCACCACTTTGAAGTTTTTCTGGAAATAAATTTGTACATTAATTTCAAGCTTTTTAGGCCTCTTTTATGTGTGAACGATAAAGATAGAACAGAACACCTATGTTTTTGTGAATGATTCCTACCTGTGAAGATGTAGAGAAATTTTTGACGCCATTCTGGGACACCACAGCAGCAATAGGTTTCAGAGAACGGGAAAACATGGTCCTACCAATATTTAATTAATTTTTAAGGGGTTAAAATTTTCCACACGAAAATTGACCACCGTTGACCCAGCTGACCTTTCAACCAAAGAGTAGAATAACAAATAGAATAATTAAAAATTCAACACAAATGTCACAGATTATAGAATATGTAACAAATGTTACCCAATTAAACAACTGCACTTGCCCATCTGCTAATGCTGAGAATGTGATGGTTCTGACTCTACAGCCAAGTTTACATTTCGGCGGTAGCGATTATGGAACCGTTATAACGCTACTAAATTCGCAGAATACAAATTATTTGCTAAGGTTACATAAAAAAATGTAATGTAATGACATTTGCATGATCGACCACTGTACACAATCATTCTAGATGATTTTGCAATTCGTATTTCGAGTAGATTTAAAACGTATATCGTTATTAATTAACAATTATTATTCTTTATACCACTAAGTTGGCAAAGAAGCTCACGGTCCGCCTGATGGTAAGCGGTCACCGTAGCCTATGGCCGCTTGCAACAGCAGGTTTTTTTATTTTAATTGATTTTACAATTGCCTTATGGCTTTGAATAATTGGTTTTGTTATTTTGATTATTTGACAAAAATCAAAATGCAGTATATTAAGCCAGCAATAGATATAGGCCGATTTTGGCTCTTACTCCACCATGCACCATATCCATTGTGTAAAAATGCAAGCCACGATTCCTTTAAAATGTGTAGTAATTGCCCGTTTTCCTATTTCTTACAACAATGATGAGCCAGATATTGAACGCCAACTGCTCTTGTACACAATGGTAAGTGTGGGCTAACATCGGACAATAAATGTTCTGCTGAGTTTACGTAGACTATAATGAATATGTTTAGACAGTTTTACAGATTAACACCAGAACCGAACGTTCAAACATGGGTTTCCGTTTCACTTATTGGTAGCAAAAGTAACAAAAATAGTAAAAATAATCTGTGCCCAATCAAAGAACTCTTGACAGTAAAAATTGATTCTCCTGACCCCAACAAGTCTTTGTTTCCTCTATAACTCAAAGTTAAATGACACAGACAAAATAAATACTAGAATTTTTAAAATTTTGAAAATGCCTTTTTTATTTCAAGAGTAATGACGTTTCTCGCCTGAAGTACCAATTCAATAGTTCTTTAAATTTTGATTTTCAGAAGATTACGAACTTGCCCAGTAATGGTGAATTTACTGTGATTTCGGAAGTTACTTCACACAGTTTGTTTGTTGTTAAAAAGCTTTTTTCCATAGGTTTCAACATACACAACCATTTAAGTTTTTTTTTTTTTTTTTTTTTTTTTTTTTTTTTTATACCACTAAGGTGGCAAACAAGCTTACGGCCCGCCTGATGGTAAGCGGTCACCGTAGCCTATGGACGCTTGCAACACCAAATTTAAATTTAAAATTAATTAAAATAAAGGTATCCATCTGTAAACACATCATATTATTTACAATAATTATAGAGAAGTAAGCGAGTTACTTTTATGAAGTAATACACGTGATTAACCACACATCTTAAGGTCTTACGATATCTTCGTATCACCCGAAATCTGAACGTATTCTGTGTCTATCGTTGTTGTCAGCCGTACACTAAGTCTTTGGAATAACCCCGCACATGAAAATCCAAAGGCATTAATTCACGACCTAGCAGAGGCTAAGTTATAGGACCTGCTCGACCAATCCAGCGTTAGCATAGTGAGCTGGCTAGGTGTCTACAAGATGATGGAAATACAAATTCCGAAGCAGGTTGAGTGGCATTCGCTCCAAAATTCGCGACACTATTGCGTAACAAAGCAATTTACGTTTCACTATTTAAGCATCTGAAAAACAGTGGCCCTAGAAATTGGTCACCCAGCAGTCCAGCCCACACATTGACATTAAAACAGCATGAGGATTTTCTTCGACCCAGAAATTGGCATTGTGCTAGTTAAACATGCCGACTCTCTTGTCCAAGAGTCCACAAGTTGGGTATGTATAGAGGTATCTTCGTCCAGCCGTTCACAGAATTTTACGCGGGGCTGTAGATATGTCACTTCCAACTCTAGGACTGGTAATATCGTAGGGATGAAACCCGTTAGTGTGAAGAAGCTGCCAAACGTACATATCACTGACGCCAAACATAATAGATGCGACGCCAAAAGAAAAGTTTTGACTAGGCCGCTTGCCATATCTCTCCCGGTAGAGTTCTGCTGCCGCTGTGAAGTTATAATTCGTTAGGTACCTATTCGACCGATAATTATTCGTGTTTAAGCCGAGATAGGTAACAGAAAAAATCGATCGAAATAATTTGGGTAGGTACTATCTCGTCATAGTAATGACGGAGAATAAAATGTACTAGAGGGCGCGGTGGGACGGGAGAGGTGCGGTACGGATGGAAGTTGTAAGCTGCGCATAAACATCTTCGCTACGTTTAATTGATTGAATTGCAGAATACATGAGTGAAGTACTATCAACGCAAAAGTAAACAAGTAACTTTTATGGTTATCGCTTTTATTATTTATTCAAATTATACAAAAATAATAAGACAGAATTTTCATTTTTATTATAATTGAATACTAAACACTTACACTATTGTTAGACTAAGGCTTCTGCATTAGAACGGTTGGACCTTGTATAATATATCTTGTTTTTTGTAAATACATACATATTATACATAGAAAACACATACTCTTAAAACAAACACAAATAATAAATGTTTGTCTTGTGCGGGAATCGAACGCACGCCCCTCCATTCAGCAGTTAGGTATTATAAATGAAAAAGATTGTTTGGTTGTACATTACTCAATCACACTGCAACGGAGCAGCTAACTGAGCTGAAAGGCACAAAGTTGAAAAGACAAAGACGAATGTTATTGAAGTTACAAGTGCATGGATGGGTATTTTTCTATTTGGACTATTTCGACAGTTTGCGGGGTCATAGAAAATGCATTAGAGGCGCGATTCTCAAAAAAAAATTCTCGCGTCCGGAACCGAGCGGCTGGCGCGAGAATTTTTTTTACAGTTTGCGCGACCTTGCACAATATTTATGCACAGAGTTCCAGTGCACGCTAGAATTTTTCTATCTGTTTCTTGTAATATATGCCCGGTCAAAAATGGCGAGATCATGGCCTACTTTGTTGGCAACACTAATATTACCAACACGGAGTAAAGAAAAACTCTCGCGTCCGGAACCGAGCGGCTGGCGCGAGAATTTTTTTTACAGTTTGCGCGACCTTGCACAATATTTATGCACAGAGTTCCAGTGCACGCTAGAATTTTTCTATCTGTTTCTTGTAATATATGCCCGGTCAAAAATGGCGAGATCATGGCCTACTTGGTTGGCAACACTAATGTTACCAACACGGAGTAAAGGATGTTTGAAGGTTAATGCACAGAACACATATACCCATGGTTAATGGCGCAGAGCCAAAACCGAAATAAATTGAAAAAATAAATAAATAAGGGATGTTCTTGGAAATAGCACGTAAAAAGTAAATATTGATGTCTTCTTTGTCGCACGTATACGTTTTAAGGCATAGGGAGAAGAAAAGAGTGACTGAAAATTGAAAAAAAAGAAAAATGCTTTGGATTTTTATTCACAATCACAATATAGTTAAAAATAATAAAAGTTTATACCTAAATTAATTAAAAATCCAATTTGTTTTGCAATACAAAAATGAACATCATACAAGGTGTTAAAATGTACATAACAAAGATGACCGAGGAAAGTGGTCCAGGAATGAAAGTCATTCTTATGGATAAAGAGACTGTGAGTGTTCGATGTGTTCCTTTTACCAATTAAATCCTAAAATCGTGTTGGTTGGTACTATAAGATATATCATAAATGATGGGTCTAGCCAGCATTATAGTGGGGCAGACCCAGTAGATAGTGTTTTTTTCAAATGGCAAAACAATGGCCTAAACAGTTTTAGTCTCTAAGTTACAGGTACTTTGTGCCGTCAGAAGTTCTTCGCCACGCCCATGCATTAAATTCGCAAAACTTTTTGGTTGTGTATAATCTAAAGAATTCTGATAACCTCTACTGGGTTCCTTAAGATTCGACGGGTAGGTTTATTTGCTGAATTTCTAGTGCAGCAACCTGCAAGACTAATAACGGTAAAATATCACTTTCGTCAAAAATAAGGGGATATTTTTTTTTACAATAAATGGCTATTTTGGGGCCTAAAAATTAATAGTGGCGGAAAACAATTATTTTGCTTGCTTCGTTCCGCTCCTGCCTTAACCTTCTAACCTAACCTGGCCGTGTTGGGGTGCCCTAACAAGATTTCGAGTTCTTTGTTAGTTATAAAGGAGAATTTTTATTTCTAAAAAAAAATTGTTCACCGCCCCTTCTTTATTAATTTGTAGTCCCCAATATAGCTTTTTATTGTAAAAAAAATAATTTCCCCCCATTTTTGACAAAAGTGCCTAAAGTGCAACTTTACCCTACTAAATATGATTAAATATCAAAAAAATGTAGTGTGATACTAATTATTATTTGTATTAGTTTGTATTAGTTCCAAGTTTCCACAATACGATTACTCAGGGAGTGTGCAGGATTGGTTCTGATCTGAAGGGCGTGATAGTAAGATGGTGTCTTCTTGAGTGTCCATGAAAGTTTGCATCCTTACTTAGCTTTTCACTAGTGCACTTATATGATCTGTCCTCTTTAAATTGCTTGTAATTAATATCCCCAGAAATTCTGTTAGTTCACAGCAGAAATCGGAGCGCCATCAAGCCAGTATGTTTGACATGGATTATTATTCCCTAGGTGCAGCACTGTACACTTATTTGCATTGTTTAATTATCTACTGTTGAGACCATTCATGTAAACGATCAATCTCATTTTGTAATTGTCCTGATTGTACGAGTGAGTTACCAAAAAATTTACCATTGTCTGCAAAGAAGTTGGCTGAAGATTTTAGCAAAGCAATCAAATCAGTGACAAAAATGCTAAATAATGTTGGAGAAAGCACACTTGCCTGTGGGACTCCACTGAGAACTTCTCTTGTCTGAGATAATGTTTCTCCAACTCGTACTTGAAATGTGCGTTGTGTAAGGTATTCCTTAATCCAGTTCAAAATTTGCCCCCTGATGCCGAAATGCTCTAGCTTTACTAATAACTTGCTGCTGCCCGCAACGTCGTCTGTGTGAACGCTATACTATAACATCACTTTTCGTGAACGAAACCATAGCGCAATCTAATTCGACGCCAACGCCATGTAGTTAGCAAATAGGAAAGTATTGAAAAATTATTAGTGAAAAATTATAACACATCTAAGTTATGACTTTACACGATTTTTTAACATAAAATAAATGGCTATGTGTGAGTAGAATAATTAATAATTAAGAAGCAAGTACAAATATGCGTTGTTAGATTACACGTTGTTACACAATGCGTTGAAGAAATAAAGGTTCACTGCTTGTTCCCTGTAGGTGATAGCGTGATAATATGTAGCCTATATGTTGACCCGACTTCTTAATAATATTCGTGCCAAATTTGAAGTAAATGCATGCAGTACTTTTTGAGTTTATCCCAAACATACATACATACAGACAAACAGACAAAAAATCTAAAAACTATATTTTTGGCTTCGGTATCCATTGTAGATCACACCCCAAGTATTCTTTTAATAAAATATTCAATGTACAGTTTTGACTTTCCTACAATTTTATTATATGTATAGATTGCTGATGAGGTACTTTGTCAGAAGCCAGTTCAAAATCAAGATAAATAACATTAACTGGATTTAGCTCCTTGGTCCAGGCATAAACAGGGGATATGAGATTTGTAACTGTTGATCGCATTTGTAGAAAGCCATGTTGATGAATCGATATAACATTTTCTCTATTGAGGATCAATTTTATTTGATCTAGTATTATCCTCTCTATGCATTTACAAATAATGCTTGTTAGGTTAATAGGTCTGTATTTAGATGGATCTGTCCTGTCACCACTCTTATACACTGGTGTCACTACTGCATGCTTCCAATCTTAAAGTAGTTTGGCTGTTTCAAAGGATAATTTCATGAGTTCACATAATATAGTTACAAATATGGTAGGGCCTTTTTTCAAAATACAGCTAGGAATATTATCAGGACCAGGAGCTGATCCACTATCAAGTTCTCTAAGTACTTTGTTAAGAATATCATTTGTGAATCAGATGTCAGTCAAAGAGGTTTTCAATCACTGGATTGACTGTGAGATCAGGTTCCTGAGAGTATTCTTTTTGGAATTCAATGGAAAAAGTCTCAGCTATATCAGCAGGCTCAGTAACCACATTACCTTGGGTATCGTAAATCGCTAGTGGCATGCCAACTTTTGTTGTAGTTGCCCTTCTTATGTGTGAAAGGAACCCTTTTTCACCTTTACTAAGTATATTTGCTTCGAACTTTGCCCGTTACCTTCTGCATTCAGCCACACACCTATTGTTAATTGCTCTATACTTCTGCATTCAGCCACACACCTATTGTTAATTGCTCTATACTTCTGCATTCAGCCACACACCTATTGTTAATTGCTCTATACTTTTCATAGTCCTCTTTGGTTCTGGTCAATGAGTATACTTTCCATAATTTTCTTTTTTCTTCTCACAGGCTTCCAGGATTCCTGAATATTGGCTTGGAGGGGTAAATTGTCAAAAGCTGATATTAGATCTCTATAAAACAAGTCATAATTTATGCATTCATAGTAGCGTTTGTATTTTGTATTGTGGCTATGGTTATGTATCAGACACTGCACTTTAAATTCCAATACACGGTGATCTGTCTTTCATATTAGAGGACTGTGCCTAAATTCTAATATAAAATTCTCTTCATGGTAATATGACTAATAACAAGATCCAGAAGCGACGGTACATTATTTGTGCGAAATCTCGTGGGGCCTGACACAAGTTGCAACAGGGTGGTGTTGACAAAGCAGTCTCTAAAAATACTATATATATAAAGACACTGTTAGTTTCTGTTCAGTTGTGATCGGCCATTCTATGCAAGAATAGTTAAAATCGCCAGCAATGATAATAGAGTTATTTTCACCAGCCGCTGCCAGATTTTGATATAATACAGCATCATTTGAATGGTCAATGCGATATACACCTACAACAAGCAAGTCTGTATGTGTCAGTTTTATGTCTAAATATAAGGCTTCTACAAGGTCAGATGTCTAATGTCTTATTTTCTTTGATATGATGGTGTAGGGGTGGAAAAATAAATATAAGAAAAAAAAAAAGGAAACAAATAATTTTGAGGTTAAACTTGAGTATCATTTCTTACATTTTTTTAATCTCTAACATATATAACCACTCCACCACCCTTACTCCTTCCTCCTTGTTGTGCCTTGAGATGCCTGTTGCGATCATGTCGAAAGAGTGAGTAATTTGGAATGTTATAACTACTGTTTCTATCTGCTGTACTTAACCAGTATTCTGTTATTATAATAATGGTTGGAGTGCATTTGTTGACTTCTAGCAGCAATAAATCAAATTTTGCAGATAGTGAACATATATTAGTATACATAAAAGTTATATTGTCAAAAGTTATAAGGGTGATTATGGTGTATTAGTTTTTTAATTTAGTGATTTTTGGGAATTCCAATTGATTTACTTAATGGTGATATCTGACTCACCCTTCTCCTTACGAGCCGCTAGGTGTTCACGGAGCTGTTTCAACTCGTCATGCTGCATAGGTGTCTTATCATCATAAAATTTTACCTGTCTAGGATCTTTAGTCTGGTTTTTAAGCACCTTGAGGGCACTATGACGTGTGTCAAAAACCACCTTAATTGGTCTAGTTTTATCTGGAACCTTTTTCCCAAGTCGATACAACTTTAAGAATTGGAGATCTGAGTCACCAGCAGTTTTATTTAAAATCTCAGTTATACTGGTGCGCCTAAAGTGAACAATTACAAACTTTTTTTTTTGTAATAGTGACATTTAACGAGTGTATTATGGCATCAGAAAGTGACAATTTCAAAGACCCTATGGACAACACGGAACAATCGCGTGTTAGTAACGGCTATGAGGTGCGCGTCTCCATTGACCCCAGTCCATCCAACATATTCCGTGTCGGTGTTTGCATACCACCATTTTGGCCACAAGAACCGTCAATTTGGTTCGTACAAGTGGAAGGTCAGTCCGCGATCTCCAACATCACAGCCGACGTCACAAAGTTCAACTACGTTATCTCACAACTAGAGCATCAGTACGCGGCTGAAGTCAAAGACATTATTACCGCTCCGCCATCCAGTAACAAGTACGAGAAACTAAAAACCGAGCTAATTCAACGATGTCTGATTCACGGGAAAAGGAGGTAAAACAACTATTGATACATGAGGAGTTAGGTGACAGAAAACTCTCTCAGCTTATGAGACACCTCCAACACCTGGCAGGACCTAATATCCCAGAAGATTTTTTGAGGACCATATGGACCAGCCGCCTGCCGAGGAACATTCAGACTGTTATCGCCTCTCAACCGAATTTTCAGATAGAAGCTCTAGCAGATTTAGCAGACCGTGTCCAGAAGATCGTGCCCGCGAGCCCACATGTTTCCAGCGCCAGCAATACGTCAAGTTTACAGAACATACTGGACCAAATGGCAAAACAAATTGCTCAGCTGACCCAACAAGTCAACGCGCTCTCCACGAACTCTCATAGATCCCACTCCAGAACTCCCAGACGTTAGCAATGAGGTCGCAGTACCAGCAGATCTCAGCACAGCCGATCAGAGTCCAGCTCTAGAAGGCACTCTAACTGCCG
This sequence comes from Apoda limacodes, assembly GCA_946406115.1. Classification (NCBI taxonomy): domain Eukaryota; kingdom Metazoa; phylum Arthropoda; class Insecta; order Lepidoptera; family Limacodidae; genus Apoda; species Apoda limacodes. Next base: position 22,240,773 of record OX291559.1, read on the forward strand.
GTTCCATTGGAAATTCGGCACGAAAACTAGGTGTATTAAAGCATGCTATTTTGATGCGGAAAAAGCCAAAGGCAATCGATAATGGCGACCAACAATTGTCCCAACGCCTCTGGTCGCCTGTTCGTTACCGACAGCCACTCGTAGACACAATTCCATGTTGATACAGGCAGCGATGTTTGCGTTTACCCACGGCCTAGCCTCTCTGAACGCCGGCCAAAAACTAATTATTAGCTCTATGCTGCCAATGGCTCAATAATAACCACTTATTGAGCCAGCCAGTATCAAGTCCACCTCTTCGACTAGCACCTGTTAAACTGAATACCGCCTGCTGAATGCTAGAACGGTACCAGATCGTTATCCAATACGTCACATCCACGACTTTCAACTATTGATTTACTTAAGCCTTTTAACCAATTGCCGGTGTTTGACGCTGATATTCCGAAGACTGCTATTACCACGCCCTTCGGAATGTTCGAATTCCCATTTATGTGATATAGTCTCCGAAAAGCTGGCCAAACATTTCAAAGATTCGTAGACGAAATGACTCGGGGGTTGGATTTTGTGTACGGGTATCTCGATGATTTCCTTGTCTTTTCCAGAGATGCAGCATCCTATGATGACCATTTGATTTCATTACCAAGGAAGTTATCAAACAGCTCCCTAAAAAGGTCATAGCCTTCCTGACAACATTGTTTAATATCGTACTAAAAGTTCAATATTACTCAGTACTATGGCAAGTATCTCAGATAATAATGGTACATTAAGATGTAAAACTACCAAATGATGTTAGCTCATACAGACCTATAAACTTGCTGCCAGTCCTAAAATATTCGAGAAACTACTTCTTTGTAGAATACTTTCCATCTTTGAGGACATCTAAGTAATACCTTGTCACCATATGGGTTTAGACAGCAACATTTGATCAGGTACACAGAGTATGTTAGAAGATAAGGAAACCACTTGAAGAGAAAGAATATTGTTCAGCAGCTTTCTTGGACATCCAGCAAGCCTTTGACAGGGTCTGGCATAACTGTCTTCTCTGCACGGTAAAAAACAGCCTTCCACATATAATAATAATAATAGCCTTTATTTATATTGACATTTTTTTTTTTACAAAAGATTTTAATATATTAACTAATAATTATGTTTGAGAATCTGTTTGCCCTTTGGCAAATGCCTATCCCAACTGTCTCCATGAGATCCTATTTCCAGCTGACCTTGTCCACAAACTGCCTGCCATTGCTTTGATCTCATCAGCCCAGCGCTTGAATAGTCTGCCTTGTTTTCTTATTTTGCTGTTAGGGTACCAATTTATCATGCCTTACTCCGTTGGTCTTTTTCTCTAATTGTATGTCCTGTCCATTTCCACTTAAGCTTCCTGACTGTTGTTGTGGCATCTTTTAGTCTGGTGAGCTCTTTTATCATAGTTGTTTTTATGCTGTCAGATTGTTTCTTCCCTAACATGCTCCTCTCTATTTCGTTTTGACATACCTCTAATTTTCTTTTGTGAGCTTTTGTAAGGGCCCAGGTTTGGCAGCCGTTTGTGAGGAGTGGCAATATGCAGGTGTTAAAGAGCTTTTGTTTGACAGCCATACTCATTTCTGCGTTTTTCATTATCTTTTTCAGGCTCCAGTATCTTTTCCATGTATGTCCAATTCGTCTTTCTATCTCTTTTGTGGTCAGGCCTGTTGGGGAGATTATTTGCCCCAGATATACATATTCATTCACTTCAAATAATATGTTGTTAATGTAAATGGGTGTTTCTTGTTTCCTGCTTGTCATAACTTTGGTTTTATCTAAGTTCATGTCTAATCCCTTCTTGTGACTTTCTCTAGCAAGTTCTTCAAGTATTATCTGTAGGTAGTCTTTTGAAGCAGAGAATATTATTAAGTCATCTGCAATTCTCAGATGTGATAGATTTTCTCCATTGATCGGTATTCCATATTTCTCCCAGTCAAGCTGCCTGAATATCTCTTCTAACACTGCTGTGAAGAGTTTAGGAGATTTTGGATCACCCTGGCGTACTGCTCTTTCTATCTTAATTTCGTGTCCTTCTTTCTCTAATTTGATTTTAGCTGTACCATTTCGATATATATATTTTTAAGTATTTTTTAATTTGCTATTAGGTAAAAGTAGTGGATGCCGAGCTCCATAAGGCGAGTTTGCATGGCGTTATCTGCTACCAACACGAATGAGTTCACGCTCGTCGACGAATGGGTTAAGTCCGGCCAAAGCTCTTTTGATCTTGGTGCGACCAGCTTGAAGATCCCTTATTAAAGTCCCACTGATCTCGTTGTACATTTCGCACTAAGACATGGAGCGCTTCACGTTCACGTTCTGATGGCGATAAGAAAAGTTCAGAATCCCGAAGTTCGACGGACGTTGTTGACAAACCGGTAAATCCAGCCAATCACTCCGACAATTTTTTAAAGAAAGCTGAACCTAGTCAACAACGAGTCTGAATAAAGTCAATCTTTGCCGCCAGGACACGTAAACCTGGAAGAAGGTCCCCAACTCCAGACGAGAAGGTCACCCTGACTCAGGTGGTCCAAAGAGCCGTTTAGGCCCCCACAAAAGTGGATGATCAACCAAAACAAAAGCCATACAGCCACGGGAAGCAATGTCAGCTGCATTCAATTCCCCTGGGACGTGATTCCACTCAGCGGAAGACATAAAATTCTTAAGCAAACTGCATAAGAGGCTTGGACCACGGCTCGTAATAATAAGAATGCGAATATTTTTGAGGTAAAACGCAAATTAAATGCTGCCTTGAGATTCTGTATGAAAGCAACTGCCAGAGCAAAATTCCAATACATCGGCAAAATAGGTGGGCGACTTGCGAGCTATCCTTCTGGGAGGGAGTCGTGCTTTCTGGTCGCTTGCCAAAGCTGCCGAAGGGAACTTATGCCAGTCGACGTTACCACCACTGCGAAAGACCGATGGCGACTTGGCCCATAATACTAAAGAGAAAGCCGATCTACTAGGCAGTCTCTTTCCCTCTAAATCTTCGCGTTTTACTACCACACTAGGCAATTTCCGTCTTCATGGGAGACTGCGAATGTGCACCCGGTGCCCAAAAAGGGCGATAGATCAGATCCATCGAATTACAGGCCTATAGCTATTACCTCTCTCCTCTCCAAGGTGATGGAGCGTGTGATCAACACACAGCTTCTAAGATACCTAGAAGAACACGACCTGATCAGTGACCGTCAATATGGCTTTCGCCTTGGGGAGATCCTTGGTGTTGACATCTCCAGCGATGTTGGGTTCCGAGATCATTTGCAGGACAAGGTGAAGCTGGCCAGGCAGTACTTCACATCGGGCAGAGGTCGGCCCCATATGGAGTACTGCTGCCATCTCTGGGCGGGTGCACCCGGAAACCAGTTTGGCCGTTTTGACTCGGTTCAACGACGTGCTGTGACGTTCGTGCAACGAAAACTGCTATTCCCTAACTTTGCGATAGATAATAGGATATGAATTAAATGTATTTTTTATTGAATATTAAATAAAATACTAAAAGTTGTTTGTATAATTCAAAATTCACGTCAATATGTATTCCATACAAACTAATATAAAATGGGTACTTCAATTTATCAGTAAAGTAATTCATTCGAGAAATATGTATGATTTTTTATAAGAGTCCCACAAAACTACATCTACTTCACCTAGTTAATACAGAAGACAACCGACAATTTTTTGTCCTAAACCATAATTTGTAGCTTAAACTTTGGTGGCGTCCGAAAAAAAACCTAATAGAACAATTAAAAAAAAAAGTCATGTTTTTTAATCGTATATTTTTATTCTTATATATACTAAAAAAATATTGTACTGCCTACACTCTTTCGGTTAAGCCTTATGGTTTGCTGCTAGAAAATGCTGTATGGCATTAAGCCCGCCATTGTGCAAAAATATATTTGTACAAGAAAGATATATAAATAAATAAAATAATACTAATACAAAATTTCTCCTAAAAAGTAATAAAATTAAAATAACGCTGTTGGTCTGATGATCTGACTTAATTATAGTTTTTTACTTTTGGGTGGCATTTTGAAATTATTTAAAATAAAAACATTTTACTGAAGAGACTTTAAGGTCCAAATACCATGCATTTCCTAATCTAAGTCTGGACTCTATGATCAGTTCCTCACGGGCTTAATGCTTTATAAGGAATATTTTACACTGAAGGGAAAAGGGATTTACCCACTATGTTAACAACAATCATGTTTTTTTTTAGTTTTGTGGCATCTTATGAATATTTCACATCATAAACTTTATCATCATTCTATCCTGAGTGATAAAAGTAACCATTCGCAGTTGAATATCACTTTGTTTAATTTTTTTAGACCAGTATAGTCAGTATGGTGTACAGCCACTCAGAGATCTTGCAGAAAGAGGTGTACTTGTTTGAGAGGATTGACAGCCACAGCAAATGGGAAAATCTGAAGCACATGAAGTGTATTGTGTTCGTGCGGCCATCGTCAGAGAATGTTGCGTTACTTGCCCGAGAACTTCGGAACCCCAAGTATGGGGCGTATTTTATATGTAAGTTATTTTTTGCTATCCTTCTGAGTGTAGGGGAAATAGGGGCACAGGGGTGCGGCGGGGCACAGAGGTCTTGTCTAATAGAGACAATATCTATAGCGCCATCTATCGAAGAACGCGTTAAGTAAGTTGTCCAAAGCGTCGCGTCACAACTAAGTTTAACATTGAGTGGGTGACAAGCGTTTACTACTTCTCTACTCTTAGAGCTATACCAATTTCAATTTCAAAATCCCTCAGGGATCAAGAAGTACAGTTTGTAAGGAAAACAAAGAGGCCACGTCTTTCAAAAGAAAAGCGTATTAGTTCTAAGATAGGTCATCTTATTATTTTGCAAGATGGTTCAAGCGCTGTTGAGCAGTTTCAAGAGTAGCGTTTTTTCCGATCTCATCAGGACTTTGCAATTGAATGGTTGTAACATTCTAAGTAAGCATGGATATGTGAGTGTAGCATGTATATTGTAGACTTCAGCAACGTGATAGCGAAGGCCGACGTGAAGTCCCTGGCGGAGTGCGACGAGCAGGAGACGGTGCGAGAGGTGCAGGAGGTGTTTGCAGATTATCTCGCGGTCGACAGGCATCTGTTCTCCTTCAACATCGTCGGCTGTTTGCATGGTAAGTACTAGGTACAGGAGAAAAAGCATTTTAGTAAGTGCAGAATAAAAACGGGCTGTAGCTAGGGACAGAGGGATATAGTTCGGGACAGAGAAGGACAAAGATTCATCCGGGGGTAAACACTATATTTTCTTCCACGTCGCAACGTAGCAATTACTATGCAGGGGCGAATTTGCCCTGACCTGTGGATTCTCTCGACTGATAAGTTTTCCAACTACCATACCAGATAAAGAGGGCCATAAGGTGGCTACCCCTTAATGGACCTTCTGCTTACTACACGTCCGGACTCTAGTGCTATGAACACAAACCGTTTTATCTGGGCTAACTAATTGGCGTAGTACGTGGCATAATAAGTCGGCAGATTGGTATGGATTGCGTGAATTTTATGCATCGCACCTGTGGAGGCAGTTTTGCTTCAGCTCAGAAGATCCCGACATTTGCGCAGCCGCAGTCACTGAGACAGTCATCGTTGGCATAGAATGTTTTATGTCTTGGGGCCTACGCTGTATGGTGCGGGCGCCTGTTGCGTTCGTCTCATAACGGGGTTTTGTATAGAACAACACTACATCAAGCGGGCGCCCCGCATCACCTAATTTACCTTCTAATGACTTTAAAATTGAGTTGACTTTACTCTATATACAACGTTCGCGACAATGTTGCGTGCGCCTGAAGTAAAAACATGCAGCGGGCACACGCACTATACAGCGCAGGGCATCCAGGCTGCCATCTTTGGGCAGGTGCACCTCGATACCCGCTTGGCCCTTTTAACTGTGTTCAACCACGAGCTGAGTGAATTATTGTCGACGAGCCCAAAATCAGTAGCCGTATCGATCCCTTAAGTCTGAGGAGAGAGTTTGCCTCCCTAAGGAATTGTTTAGAATTATGCCCACGACTACTTTCTACCACCGCACGGCTCGCCATCGGCAGGGAACACCTTACAAGCTAAACGTTTACGCAAAGTGCGGTATCAGAGGAACTTCGTCCCAGAACGCTTAGGTTGTAGAATGAGGTCCCTGCTTAGGTTTTCTATAAAGACTGCAGTATAGAGTTTGCAAGAAAGAAGTCATTCGATTTTTAAAGAGTGGAAACCTGGTGTTGGAAGGGGCCATATGCTACGGTGATCGCTTACCATCAGGCGGACCCTTAGTTTGTATGCAACCTTAGTGGATTACAAAAAAAGCAAACCCACAGCGATGACCCTTAGAATACCTTATAAAGTATTAGTATCAGTATTATAAATATATGTCTTTTATATACCTATCCTTTTTATAATATCTGTGTCACTACCCACAAACACCAGGTCGCACGTGGAACCAAAACCACTTACAACGCTGTTCGCAAGGCCTGCTCGCCGTGCTGCTATCACTGCGCAAGCGTGCTGTCGTCCGCTACGAGGCGGCGTCGGAGCCCTGCGCGAGACTCGCCGACCGTGTCCGGGACCTGCTTCGGAGGGAGGCCGTACTCATCGACAACAACATACCGTTTAACGGGGACGTCCCCACGCCCGTGCTGCTCATTGTGGACAGGAGAGGAGACCCGGTCACGCCGCTGCTTAATCAAGTGAGATTTTTTTGAATGGCGGCCTACGAGAGGATTTGAGTTTTAGGTGTATGTGGGTATATTTTCTTTCTATGTACTGCAGAGCTTCAGGAATGATGGCGGAAGCGCGAATAGACAGCTTTCCTGCTATTTTGCGCAAAAGAGTAGCCTCCCTACTACACAGAGTCCGGGGCAGCCCCAATTCTCTTCTGAAGCCGATAGCTGAAAGGTTTCAGTGTCCAATTTTGAGATACATGTTTGTTCCAGGCCAGCAATATTCAATGCTAGATAAACCAATAGGCTTTATCTAGTACCTACAGATTAATATTTGTATTAACTTGTAATTGTTTTTTTGTAATTTGCAATTTGACAAGTAACATATTTCTAAGATTGTATATATACTAACATTATATGGAGATCATCTGAAATAAATGAATAATAATAATAAGAATCAATTGGTTATCAGTGAACTTTCCCTAAATAAGTATACCTGCTTAAATAAGACTTCTTCAGTTGTCAGTAGACTTACCTAATTAAGAATTCCTACTCAGATAAGAATTCGTCAGTTGTCAGTAGACCTACCCAAATAAGAATCCGTCAGTTGTCAGTGGGCCTACATAATGAAAAATCCATCAGTTGTCAGTGGGCCTACGCAAATAAAAATCCATTAGTTGTCAGTGGGCCTATCTAATTAAAAATCCATCAGTTGTCAGTGGGCCTACCTAATTAAAAATCCATCAGTTGCCAGTGGGCCTACCCAAATAAAAATCCATCAGTTGTCAGTGGGCCTACCTAATTAAGAATCCATCAGTTGTCAGTAGGCCTACCCAAATAAAAATCCATCAGTTGTCAGTGGGCCTACCTAATTAAAAATCCATCAGTTGTCAGTGGACCTACGTAATTAAAAATCCATTGTGTTCGAATCGACAGTGGACATACCAGGCGATGGTGCACGAGTTGCTCGCGATCAACAACAACCGTGTCTCTCTCGCGCACCTCCCCGACGTGCACAAGGACTTCAAAGAGGTCGTACTCGCCCCCGACCAGGATGAATTCTACGCCAAGGTAACATACAATTACATACATACATATCCCGCCTTGAACCTGAAGGGGTAGGCTGGACCACCAACCATGGGACGTTACTTCTTACGATCCTAGCACCATTCTTTTAACAAGTAAGCTCTATAGTATTACTTTATACACTTGCGTTATGTTTTTCATATCCGTTCGACGGCTTAGGGTGTTCTTGACCTCGCCTCGACTGAGAATACATTCAATTTATATGTTACTGTTCTAGTATTATCGTACTTAATATTTCATCTTCATGCCCAAAACACCTTCCTTAATCTTTGTCAATACATTTTCTTTCATTCCGCAACGTATGTCATTTAGGGTCATATTAATTGTGTAATTTATCTTAATGCTCTCATTTCTACATCATAGAATTAATCTTTACTCTTATATTTCGTCTGTATGTCGATACAATGCATATTTTGGTTCCAAAAAAGGGCAAAAAGTAACCCATGTACGTGTTCTCATAATATTTTTTTAGCGATCAATCCACAAGGAATTTTCTCAAGTTACAAATACCTTTAAAAATTGGCTACAGGCTTAACAAGTATGGACTTTGAATATTCAATTTCCTCAGGGTTTCATTCATTGAAAAGAAACGAAACCCTTATAGATGACTCGTGTGTCTGTCACAGCCAATCTGCTCCGAAAAACTTGGACCCATTAGGTAGAAATTCGGTAAAATATGAATTTCTTTGACTCAAACACGGATGTGTAGCGTTGATTAATGAATTTTGAATATGGGAGATATTTTTAGGGAGCAAATAGAAAGAAAATTAATAAAAAAAATTAGCAAACTGTACCGTATGTCGTTTTAAGTGGGCTTGTTGTGACGCCACCCTCATATATTTTTTTTTATAATCTTGAAATAAGTTATTTATGCAGCTGAGCTGAGAATCATGAGAGGTATCAAAAAAACACAATAGATTTTTAATACCTAATAATGTACAATTGCATACACAACGTTACTTACACCCACGACGACAAGTTTGTAATAAATATATAAAAGAAAACAAAGATTAATTTATTTATTGTATTGACTGTTTTGGTGATGCCTGGTTAGTAACGTTCGTTGCTGCTGTAGAAATATCTGTTACCGATGCTTGTATCAGCATCACTCTCTTAATAGGCCTAAATAAATAGGTAATTGTGTTTTCGTAAGAACTAAACTTAAACAACTAAATCAGAAAAATTTAGGCAGGAAAATTGTCCTATCTCACGCAAGTGCGCGTTTATTTTCTTTGTTTAAGTTTAAAGACATATCATACAAGACATAAATGTATAAGTACTACAATTACTAAGAGAAAGCTGAAACAATGTTAATAAAAACATCATTAAATCACCCGTTGCTGTTGCATAATTAAATTTAATACATTTCAAATTTTAGAAATAAGTACCCTTGTCGTTAAACGTTGAATTTATGTAAACTTTTAATTAAAGAATTACTGCTAAACAGAACCTGTATTCGAACTTCGGTGAGATCGGGCAGACCATGAAGGCTCTGATGGATGACTTCCAAAGAAAAGCCAAGAGCCACCAGAAGGTAGAAAGTATCGCGGACATGAAGAACTTCGTCGAAACATATCCACTGTTCAAAGTAAGTGTAACTGTGTGACTTACTCACAGGGATTACAATTATAAGTGACTTATCATTATTACATTATATTAGTATAGATAAGACCGCCTGAACCTATACGTATACTGTAAGTTTAGTTTTTTTATTTTTTATTTGTTAATTTTTCATATTTTATCTTTTCATAAACGCGCTACTCTCTAGAACTACCAGTCTGATTAAAAAAAAGCGTTTTGCTTTTGATAGCACAACTCTTGAGGTTTAATAGTTAAATTATTTCTCTTAAGAAATAACCCTAAGAGAAAAGCGCTTGCGAGCGATGCGACAGAGAATGGATGGAACGGAAAGGGCAGAACAACAGTATACCAGTTCAGCAGTAATATATCTACAGGGAAATATGATCAGTATTGAAATTGAAGATTAAACAAATGACAGTATAGGAATGAAATCAGGGGATAAATAACCGTCAAAGTGTGAGTCAAACTCGCGCCCCAAGGGTTCCGTAAAACACAGAAAGCACGAACGTCGGGTTCGTACTTGCCCGGTTTTTATAATTTGTTGTTTAGCTTACACTATAGTGGTTTTAAATTTGCAGCTTGTATGTATTCCTGTTTTTACGATAAATCAAAAACAATAGTATCGTGTATCTTGTATAAAGACCATCTTAATATCTTTTGTTTTTTTTATTAGCTCGGAAATCCGCAGGTAAAATTATCAGGCTGCGACCTATTTCGGTCTTTAAAGATAGAGCCACTTATAAGTTAAGGCTTAGTGATAGGGTTTTGTTGACACCCACTAGGTACTGAATCCTAAAAGAAAACCACCTCATTAAAAATCGACTAATTATCTCCTCCCAGTTCAAGTCTACTATAACAGAACTGGTTAAGAGCGTGACGAGCACGATTAGATTTTATTATCTGATTGATACGCAGATGACTTCTGCGTGTAGTTAACTTAATTTTGATAATTTACAAAATTTCTCAATTTATTATTGCGTCGATTTTATTGTTACTGTCACGTAAAGCTATGTGTGTCTAATCAGTAAAAATTATTGTGTTAAAATAAAAAAATAGTTACATCTCGATACAATTTTGTTTGGTGCTAGCCATTTACTTTGAAACCCAATTGGAATGAACCAGCATCAGGAAAGTGACTTCTAACTTTATTATAATATAAGGCAATATGGTTGTCGAAATTACTAAATAAAAAATTGTGTGTTCGAATATATATATATATATATATATATTTTTAACTGACTGCAGTTGGCTGTTGCAGCCATTACTGCTTCACCGGGCTTTTTTGGGCGAGACTCCGAAGGAGCTTCAGCTCATATAGCACCCAACGCTCAAGGGCACCCCGCGGGGGGAGCTTCGGCTTGGGTTGTCGCTCTCGGGTGCGTCCCTTCGACCGGCGTGAGTCTCGAACCCGAAGGTGAGTCAGCGCCAGGAGGGGCGTTCCCCGTTACGCGGGTGCGGTTGCGATTGAGTGGGGACGAGAAGCGCCTTGGCACGCCTTAAGGTTAGCGTCGACGTAGTACTGAGATTATTTATACTTGTGCTCTTAAATTGTTATTTACAATTTGACAGAAAATGTCGGGCACAGTAACAAAGCACGTGACCGTGGTCGGCGAGCTGTCGGCGACAGTAACGAAACACAATCTACTGGAGGTCTCCGAGCTGGAGCAGGAGATAGCGTGTCAGGCGGATCATTCGAAACATTTACAGGTAAAGGTTGCATCGTTTTGTATCTTTCGGATTCTATCTATGTTCCCACCCTGCCGTTAAATGGTCGATGAGGATGAAAAGTTGGAGGAAGACAGAAACTGTTGTGTTGCATACTTTTATGTCGCTATTTTTAATAAAAATTATATAGGTATTATATATTATTATATACAGTCCTGGACAACTAATTACGGATACTTAGCTCTATGTGAGTAATTATTTTCTTTTAATCTGTCTAAGTACCATATCCGTGGACTTCTGATGCACAGTTGGTACTTACACACCGACTCACACACACACGTAATAACTCTTAAATAACTGCAAAATAAGTAAATTAAATTTATTTCTTTCCACATTTCGTAATGACGCTCTCAGCAGATTGATTGTTAATGTGGACAACTAATTAGGTACACTTTAAAATAAAGCAAAGGATCATATTAAAATGCAATAAACTGTAATAATTTGTCATTTTTATTAATAAAATGTTAATTTAATTCGTTTTTATTGCAATTTTTTGCATTAATTATTAGCTATAACCATTTGTCATTAAACTCTCAACTGACATACTGTTCCAGGCAGACTGAAACTCGTCGAACAACTGTTGAATCGTCCCGGAACGTTGAGTAGCAACTTTCTCTTCATTTCAAACTCCATGTGCCCTATCAGGTTGAGTGCAAAGCTGTCAGCAGGCCAGTCAACTACTGATACAGACTCTTTTGTTAGGAATGATTTCACGGACGTATGTATGCTTGGGTTCGTTCATCATGTTGAAACGTCAAAACAACAAGTAGATTCTTTGCAGCATAAGGCAGCATGGTTTCGTTTAAAATTTGTTGGTATTGACGTTGATCTAGAGTTCCTTAAATTTTTCTTACAGGTCCACGCCAAGTCCCGAAAAACGCCCTATATATTAATATTACCGCCTTCATGTTTCACGTACTTTTTAGTGTACTTTGGGTTCATTGCTGCATTTCTGGGACGCTGCACGTACTGCTTACTATCAGATGAAACAAGATGTATTTTTATCTCGTCAGAAAATAATACAAATCTCCAGTGGGCTTAAGTGCAGTGTCCGTATTTTCAAGCAAACATTCTTCAATCAAGGAACTCTTTAAAACAGCAGTGCCGCAACCAAACTTCCTTTTCCTTGTCCTTGCTGATATGCCGTTACCTGGATCTGCGCTAGACTTCAATTTTTATAAGGGCGGTCCTTTGAATGATTTTTTTTGGCTAACACGACTATCTTACTGGTATTTTCTTTCTAGAAAGATTTTCAGTCGTGTTATGTGTTTTATGGTATTAGACTGCAATGTAAACCATTGTCTTTGAACAATTAAGATGATCCGGTATATTCCGATATGACCATTAGCGTCCATAAAAGTTCACTATGATTTTTCTCGCTGTTGCGTCACAGCTTTTGTTTTTACCCTTTTTTCTTTCTAAATATACTAAAATATTACTCTTAACAAAATGTACAAATTCTGAAATGGTGCCAAAATAAAGCAGCAAACAAAAAAAAACAAATATATTTTTTAATTTTGAAAGTAGTTTCAAACTTCTTTTGTCCCTAATTAGATGGCCATGCATAAAAATACAGTATTTCGGTGCAAAGTGTTTTATTTTGATTTCATTCGCCTAAATAGTGTTCATTTTGTAAAAAAATCATATCCCCAAAAATAATACTTAGTAGTGAACAACAAACAACACATAATAAGATTGTTAATTATTGTTTAGTTTTAATATCTACTATAAATACATGTTACATTGAATATTATGTGTATAAATTAAAAAGTACATGTTACATTGAATATTATGTGACCCTAATTAGTTGACCACGACTGTATATATTTTATCATAATATTTGTAAATAATCAATTAGGCAGGGATGCGGAACACAAAGAATTTCGTACATTGACCTTTTACTTTTTAGCCTGTGTCAGTTGTCAAAATAGTAGTAATTTCTGGTGACAGCGGTAGGTCATTGCATCTGTGCGAGCGCGACGGCAAATAATTATGCGCGTGCAACAGAGACAAATAGTGATCGGTCATTGAACGAAATTCTTCCTGCTCCGCGTCCGTGTTATAATACCAAAATTGTATTTTTCTCTCAGCGCCTTAAATCCTTGCTGTCCAACGACTCAGTTCGGCATCATGACGCAGCCAAGTTGGTAGCTCTTTACGGTCTCCGGTACGAGAAACACGCCAGCAACGCGCTTCAAACCTTAGTGGAAGCCCTCAAGAGCAGAAGTACCCCAGAGTCTCTGGTCAAAGCAGTCGTTAACGTCCTGGAGTATGGCGGCGCTCACGCCCGGCAGACTGATTTGTTTGGACTACAGGACGCCGTTAAGATTACCAACAGGTTGTTCAAGGTATGCTTTCTTAAGTAAATGACACTAGTCTACCAACTTTTGTTTTGTTCAAGAAGATGATGTAAATGGTAGATTCCTATTTGTTAAGAACATTTATTTATTTTCCAGGGTCTAAGCGGTGTTGAAAACATCTATACTCAACACAAACCCCTATTAAAGGACACTTTAGAAGACCTTATCAAAGGGAGGCTTCGTGAAAATCAGTACCCCACAGTAGGAGGGGATGACGGCTTCGCGAGGCGGCCCCAGGACATCGTAGTGTTCATGGTAGGGGGCGCTACTTATGAGGAGGCCTTGTGCGTACACCAACTTAACCAAGCGAACCCAGGAGTCAGGATCGTTTTAGGTGGCACCACCGTACACAATTCTAAATCATTTTTGGAGGAAGTGAGCTCAGCCATGCAAGGAGTGCAACGAACTCACACGCGGCATATACGAAATGTATAAACCTATATTATATTATGTATATATCTAACAACAAAGTCAGATTTCGATTTAAGAGAAAGTCAAATATTTATTCTGTTTTAGTGATAGTTCAAGTTTCTGTAAATATCTATAAGCCAATAAAGGAAATTCTGTGAATATAATGTATAATAGAAATATCTAGTTATTTTTTGGACATGATTCTTGTTGGTGTGAACCTTCAACATTCCATAGTTCTGAGGGAGTTCTCACACTCAGAGGAAGTTGGGTGGAACTATTAAATGTACGTATTTTATATTTTAACTTAGTATTAATACACAACATATGACTGTATGTGTGAGATTTAAGTTTAAATTATTTATTGACGTATATGATATAAATAATGATAATAAACATAACTGATTTATAAATTATTATCTTTAAATGCACTCACTTGTAAATACGTTCCCACTGCAGGACAGGCTTCTCTTTGGAAAATGAGACTTAGACCGTAGTCGACGGTGGCTAGTGTGAATTGGCGGACGTTGTCGAGCTAGTGGCTATCAGACTGTTCGGAGCCGGGACCGACGCATAAATGAGAAGCACGGAGGAGCTCAGAAAAATGTGCCACTAACGCATATCGTTTTTGACAGAATAATGTAACTTGGCCACGCACCAGCAATAGGAAATCATGTTGTGGGAATTTGGTAATTTTATACAGAAAACGTAAAGTAGCATCTATGAAAAAAAAAATTCTGCCTGGCTACTAGTGGCTACTAGCTACTAGCTGAAACTATCAGATTGATGATGATCCTAGTTGATGAGAAAAAAAATTAGAATATCACTAAAAACAGCTTCAAAGCACCTCTTTGATAACTTTGGCGTAAATAAGTAAATAAGAATGAACACCGAATTAAATTAAGTTAATTATAGAAACTTTTTGTTTTACATAACAATGCTTTAGTTTTTTATCAACATATTTCGCCTAAAATCTCCATGCAAATTACTATGGCGGGCGCGATGTTATAGCCGCGCACGAACGAGCGCCGGATATCATGTGCCTTGATCAAAAAAACGAAAAAGGTAAGTGGTAAGTACCTAACTAATTTATGGCAAAATATAGTGATGAGACGAAGAGTTTTCGTTGTGTTTTCGTGATAAGCCCTCCGCTCTTACATGATATTTATGATCATGAACCCGGAAGATACCCAAAGGAACTCTGTAATGAAACAACGCAACGTCATTGAGTTTGGACTCATTTGAATTTGGTCTTACATAATAGGAACTGTGTAAGGAAAAAACGCAAACCTATAGAGTTTGAGCTAGTTGGATACATTGTGACAGGCACTTTGGTCTTACATGATATTCAAGGTCTGATGAAGACTGCGTATGTACCGTAACGTGCACTTTTTTACATTTTTAGAATTCCGTACGTTATAAGATCACTTTGATGTCGATGTTTGTCTATCTGTCTGTCAATACCAATTTTCTCAGGCACGCGTATCGAGTTGAAATTAATATCAAATACTAAATAAAGCTCTATGGTTCCTTCAAGCTGTAAAAGTATCAAGCTTCTAAGTCAGTGCAATAGAAAAATATAATCAATATAGAATCATGAAAATTGGCAAGAAGCAAGAATATAGGAAAAAATACAAAAATTAACTAATATTTTATTTAGGTGCTAATAGGTAGCGAATACTAGTGTATGAGCAATTGAGTATAAGAATGAAATGAGTCAGTCAGTGAGTTAGCTAGAGAATGAATCAATTCGCATTTAAAACTAAACGGAATATAATGTTTCTATTTAAGTCTGACCTGGCGTGTACCAATAAGTCTTTTTCTTAATTCCTCGAGTACATTGATTATTCACACCACTGTCTTTTCAGAGAAGAAAAACCATTGTGAGGAAACCTGCATAAGTCATAAAAAAACAACAAAGACGCGTGTGAAGTCCACAATCCGCACTTGGCCCGCGTGTGGACTATGGCCCATATCACCCTTGTTGAGGACAACAATGAGGACGTATGAGGCTGGATAAGGAAGAATTTTGCAGAATGAAGAAAGGTTCCTGATTAATATTTCAGAAGGAATGCATTGGAATAACCGATTACATTGTTGAACTAATTGTAGGAGTAAAACGAATGTTTTGATGGGTTATGTATGACTTAGGAAACTTTAATTTCGGTCAAAGGTTAAAGTATTTAAAATAAATTTATATTATTATAAAACTTTAACTTATTTTTTTCTTGTCTTGTTTAAATATATCGCTTACTTTTTAGTATTATGCGATAGCAAATATAAATGATATCATCTTAGACTAGCGTAATTGTCACGACTAATCAATCCCAAAATAGATAGAATTGTGTCGTTTTTATAGCCACCGGAAGGCTCCATCATCAGATCAGCTCCAGGGTACTATATTATTGCATTGTCACCGAAGTTCGATAACACATTTCAGCTCAATTGGACATCGGGAAGTCACTCACTTCAGTGAAAAAACAACTAGTCTACGATCAATATTTTAGATTTAGCCCTTTCCAGTTCGTAAGTTGACATCCGAAATTATTAAAAAATCTTAAGCGTGGATTAAAAAAAAGGCTCGAAATTCCCCACAGACCAAGTAGATGTGCCGTTCAGTTGCCGTTCGTGGGGAAGAAACGATATTTACGATCTCGTTCAATGATACGGAACTCTTACTCGCACTTGGCCAGTTTTGTTCACGAGTGTAGTATAAAACATTTTAACAGTGCCCTGGTAGTGTCATCATTTTTAAACAGCTCTACCAGTGTCCACGATTCCCTGGCTTCCCCTTTTACAAGTCGTGTTCATTGGTAGCTAAATGAAGCTACCGTAGGAAACATTTTTCTAGCCGTACTTACTAGTAAATAGTAAATACAGCCACAACTTACTTTGCCTCAAACTCTACTATGAATTACCTACCATACCATGGTGCGGTAAAACCATACCAGAAAGCTCCATAACGCAGAGAGTTGCTTTCTCTAGACGTTCACCAGGCGAGTGGACTGAACGGCATAACAGCAGTGGTGCGCTTACACACCACACTCAGCAATTTCTGTCAGTGTAAGAACCGAGTAAAAATAAGGTCCAGAAAAGGTAGTTTATTAGTGATGTCGGATATCGGAGTTGTTGTTCAATAATGCAAAAGATACATTTTTTCAGAATAAGAATAATTTTTTTGTTTATTCATTTTATTTTTAATTAACAAAACTCCAAACAGTAAAAAGACAAAGGACCATCAAAAATAAAACACGCAACTGTTGTGTTTAAAACACATTTTTTAACTTTTTTTATTGAAAAATATCAGGACAAAGGTGGTGTGTGTCTCAACAATTATGACAAGACCAAATGCCAAGGATTTTGGCACAAGTTTGTTCTCTCGAAGTGAACCGCTTGACGCGAGTTACAAAATGACTACATTACCAAAATCAAAGCGATGCCTCGTGCAGCGCATCCTACTAGTTTTTGAGTTAATTTGATTACTCCAACAATCTTTAGTCAGTAAGCTAAGATTGACATTTTCTTTTATAAAAACCAATTCACATTAAGCTTCCGTTAAGCTTTTTACCATTTAAACTCCCTTCATCTCAGTCTTTACAATAATTACACTCGCTCGACTTCAAACTACCACGAAAAAAAAATCAATTCTAGGGTACTTTGAAGCGAGTTCACAATCGCTGGTAACATACCTATTGTTTCCTACCCTCAAAAGGGCTACACACACATTTATAAGGCATTTCACATATTCTATAATAATACAGTAGGTATATAAATACATGATCATCCACGCACACATATGAATACGTTTCTCGGATGAAAATATTTACATATCCACAAAAATAAAGGGTTGCCTTTTTCGAGATACAAAATTAGAAACCAGCTGCTCTTTTGTGATTTCATTTTGTCGTTTTCGGACATTTGAAGTCTTTTTTAATAGAATTTAAAGGCACTAGGAGTAAGCTTGACGATATTTTAAATGCTGCTATATTATCGATGAAACAGCTGTAAAAAAAAATCAAACTCTTTATGCCTGTAGGTACATCATATTTGTGATTTACACGTATTTATATATGTTTAAGCTTGGCAGTGCAGCAACGATTCACAAATCATTGCAATAGAATTCTGCTACTGGGTTAGGAACATCAAGAATCGTACACTGATTAAACAAATATCATACAAACTATCCAAAAAAATTAGCAAGCGACAGAGAAGTGGTGAGAAAATTCGCTCGCTGCTACAAAAACAAGCGCATCACTAGTGACGTGACACGCGAAAATTATATCGATAATATTTTTTATATATTTATATGGCGCACAACAATCAACACACGCACATAGAAATTATTCATAACTCTCATCTCTATCAACAACTTACATTCGCGGTAATAAAATTTAAATCAAAACAAAAGTGCAAAAAAAAAACAATAGCGCGACCCGTACCGCGTTCGCGAGAAATGAATCTAGATCTTTCTAGAAATGTGTGACGCGAGTCGCGAACGCGGTAAAGATCTAGTAGGCCCTTTCCAATTTTTTTTGTGAGTTTTTTTCAAAGTAATATTTTCATAGCATCGAAAATCTTTATACATCACAAATTACATGAATAAACAGAAGCCGTTTTGGGGAAAGGACTCAATTTCCCTATATATATATATTTCTTATATACATATTTACAAACTATCTTAGCTTAAAATCCATGGACATAGCAAAGATTTTTAACATAGATTTTGGTACGAACATATCATTTCAATCTATTGCAATTTTTTATATGTATCTAAATATTATTTTCTTTAACTTTTATACACCACCGATTTTTAGTATTTTCTTTTACAGGAAATACATTAGATTTAAGAAAAATATATTTTAGGCTTATTTTACAACCAGAAAGCAAAAAGTTCTTTAAGAAACTGAAAACGAAAAATCTAGCTAAGTCAATCTGGATCAAAATGCGGATTTTAAGTTGGTAGTGTGACGTGATCTACCCAGTGTTACGAACAAAAAATGTCACTTGTCCACATTTGGCGCTACCCAGGGAGCACCGCGCGGAGGTCATGGACAGAGCTCCCCTTGATCCCACACGTTCTCAAATTAAATACATCAACACTCTTCAGAAAAATTGCGATATCGACATTTTTCACGCAAAAACCTCATCACTATTTAAAATGGAACTAAGTTTAAACTATAAATACGATTGTGCACAACAGTAAATTTAAAATAAATACATATATTCATACCAACAAAAAAATTGCCCAAAAATATAACTGGGTTATATTAAAATTTAGATTTTTTTTCAAAGAAAATGGTAATATGTTTACCATATGGGTACAATCTAGAATATCTATGACTTACATCTATAAATTTGTTTTATTGTCATCTAATAATTGCGTTGATCACGCGACAGAACAATTTTAAATGCGAGAAAATATCCAAATACAATTTGAGTGAAACAGATATGGATTGGATTAAATAATACTCGAGATCAAATAAACCAAAACATTTGAGATCTATGTAAAGACGCAGACTATACTGAGTACTTTGTATCAATTGATAAATGCATTCTAAACCTTTATATACTTTAAGTTTAAAATTTTGATTTAAGTTTAAAAAACATTTTTTTCAGAAAAAGAGATGCAATTTATATTTCAATCTATTTGCGCCCATATTCAAGTATCTTTAGTTATAATAAAAGAATTTATATATAAATACATCACGACACTATAAGATTGCCACATCCACTCTCTTCGCTGTAATTGACACTTGGAACAAAAATCTTTTACAGACTTAGGAGTTAAAAAAAAAAAGAACGGAGGGTTGAAATTCAAACTATTTTAGGTCTAAATTAAATACGAGTTAACAGCAAACCGTCGGGATGTCGATAGACGATTGCCGGTTAAAAACCAGATAAGACAATGGGAATTGTAAGAAATCTGATATTACTTCTAACCATACTAGGTTGTCTAAAAAAATTAATTTTTCAAACATTTTTTTAATTTAGCATCTAAACGGCATATTTTTTGAATAATATTTTAATGTAAGTTCCCTTTTGTCAACAAACACAAAAAGTATAGTTTTAGATTTATTGTTTATTTACCACTAAAATTTTAATTTCAAGAAATTTAAATCATTGTCTTTTCGTATAATAAAATTAAATTATGTATTGCAGTGACCAAGAAGTGTCATTGCATCAGTAACATTTGGCGAGGATGGTCGCACCAATATTCTGTACTTAATAATAAGTTTTAATTCTCAAATTTCTTACAATTACCATCAAACAATAATCATATATTGAAGTATTATCTACCTATATAACATAAAATCGACTCCTGACAATATTTTCGTTGTAGTCGTCAGGAATTGATTTAACCTCCTCCTGCCCCTCCCTCTCCTCCTTCTCCCCCCAACGGGAGGAGACGCACGCACGCTATCTACACTTATACACAAAAAACTTAACTATACTTCCTACTTGAAAGTATTTTATGTTTCTTCATGCCCCGCCGTGCTAAGCAAACCGATTCTTGTTTTTATGAGTATTCTTTTTAACTCTATTTTGACTGTAGTATTCGTAATTCGTTTGAAATCGGCAATATTATAATCACAACACCTTTAAGAGCACTAGTCAGTGTTGTTTGCACAATTTTGTGTTATATGTAAAAACTGTTTGTAACGGAATTAAGTTTACTTTCAAATATTAAACTGACTTTTTAAACCTCTGTACTTCGTTAAGCAGTGTTAACAATAACTTCTTTCTTCTTTAGTAGTTTAAGAAAACGGTATGACGGAATAATATTTTAACATAATAAAATTAAAAACTTGCCTCCATTTTCTCGAGATGGTTTATAATGATACTAATCCATGTGGTATCGTTGAACACTTGCTTCATTAACGAAATTCGTAGAGCTACATATGTGTAATACAAATCATATCTACAGTTATATTAACTTTTAAGTCATATTCCCGATATCAAAGTGAATCACTAAGATTTTTTTTTAAGTAAAGCTACACCTATGTAATTTCTATGCTTTTTTTATTTTAAATTAATTTCCATAACTATTATTATTATGATTTATAAAAAAAATATTCGAATGTCATTATTTTTTTTTTGTTTAAGTAGTGTATTATAATTTTGAGTTTTAGTTATATATCATACTTTTTAAAAGAGTTTACCTTTGCATACAGAAGTTAATGTTTTTTTTTGAATTTCAGAAACACTAATAAATTCAGTAAAATTTGTCTGCTAAAATTTACGATAGACTCGTTTAAAATTGTTTAATATTTACAATTCTGTTACGAATAAAATCTTATTTTGTAAGAGTACTAACATTTAAAAAATTATATTTCATTCAATAATTTAATCTTCTATCAGGAAGAAAATAATCTCATACCACCAAACGATACAAGATAGCTCACGACTGATGCAAAGTAAAAATATCAATCCACATTTGGGAACAATGATTTTACAAACTTATCTGTTTACATTGGTAGAGGCGCTATTGTACAAGTTAACTTTAAATGAAAGTTATATCCTACGTAATTTCCTTTTTCCGTTACCTGTATAGATAAGTTTGTAGCACAATTCGACATAATTTTTATCATAATTATGATTTAATTTTGAAGAGACAAGTTTTTCAGTTACCATTGTAACATAAGAGAGGTTTAACCTAGCACGGCGGGCGCGTGTAGGGCGTGCGTGCGTGTGTGTAGCGAGCGCGAGTGTGTTCGTGGACACGTTACGGGTGCAAGCCGGAGTTGTGCATCCCCGGGGTCGTTGACCCACCAGATGATTGATGCTGAGGCGGCAACAGGACAGGCTGAAATATTCACAATACAATTAAAATATTGTTAATTAAAAACATGAAAGTTTAGTGTAATAGTAGTTTTACTAGTACAGTAGTAAATTTCACTCTGTGAACGATTAGCGCACGGTCCCAGAGAATTTACTCGTAAAAATAATTCGCTTTACCCATCTACGTGCTATTGCCGCAAATGATTCTTGCCGTAAGTACAGAATAAAAAAAACTAAAACGTTCAATCTTTGCAACAACGCACGGTGGTTCAAATCAGTCACAACAACCAGCTTGATTACGCGGGAACCTCTTGTTTCACTATGTCCGATGCTAGTTTGATGCTGTCTGTATATCACTGCTAATGATATCGTATCGTATATACCGTATCGAATACGGTAGAGTAAAATATATTATCTAAGATAAAAAAAATTACCCAATAAGTGTGGACTTACTACGACAACGTCTACTACTACGTCACATAAACACACTGCACATTTAAACACATTTTTGTCTTTTTTTAGTCAGGTCTACACGTTACTCGTTATGATACACTGCGAGTGCGGAGTGCGGGGATGCGGTTGGGCCAAACAACTAACCGTGTAATATATAAAAATAATAAAGTTAATTTTTATTTACATACACATGACAGTATTACCAGAGCCTGTTTACTTATTTTATTTATGCACCCATCGAAAACGCCTAGACGGAACAATACGGTGTGCGGCAAGACGAGAGGCGAGCACTTCCGACTAACTTATGTCTTTACATATTATTCTATCGGTCCAGCCAGCCAATAACAGCGCCATGAATCGGAATTTTCTTCCAACATAAAAGGCGATGACGGAATGTATTGATGAAATTAATGTTTAGGTTGACGCATAACAATTTGAACGTAGTTACCTGTAGCGAGTGTGGGTGGTGATGTGGCGGCGAGGCGGTGGGTGGCGCGTGGTTGAGGTACGCCACGTGGTGGTGGTGGTGGTGCGCGCCCCCGCCGGGACCCATCAGCGGGCACAGCACCTGGGGGAGAACGACACACACACACTTTAACGCCGCGGCACATAAGTGTAGCGGTGAGCGAAGCGTGGAGGACGGGGGAGGAGATATTTATAGGATAGATCGCTTAAATACGCAGTTTTTGTGCAAATTTTATAACACAATTAAAAAAAGCATCTGAAGGATTGTAGAAAATATATAAGTTGTAAAACTTGCTATTGTCCAGTGCATTACTGTTTAACTATCAATACGCGCCTTGTTCGCTGTAATAAGAAAAGTATGCAATACATATCTTGTAATTATGGCGCTTGCAAACTCGCTTCGACGGAGGAGGGACGGCGCAAGATGGACTTTGCACTCAAGACAACGCGCATCATACTTATATAGTTGTCCTTGCATTCGTTTTTAACTATCAGTCATTTTACCTGTTCTTTTTTATGGTGCATTTATTAAGTTTTATTTATTGAATTTTGTGTAAAAAAAAACTGGAAGTAATTATTGTTTCAACACTTGCGCAAATTTTAAACGCTATAATAAAGTACATAATTGTATAGAGTTGTTGTAAAAGTTAGTTAAATCTTTGGAATTTTTTATACATAAAATTTTAAGCATAAATGAATTGAAAATTACTTCAAAACAGTAAATTTCCATTTACATCCATGAAAAGTTTCAAGACGTGATTGTAATATAAATAACAATACAACTGTACATCTGATCGTAATGTATTTCAAATGTTCTATTTTAATATTTTTTTCTGATTCTTAGAACTCACGATAAAAAAGCAGTAAAAGGAAGGCGGCGCACAACATTTTACTTTGAAAGGTAATAATTAGTAAAGCGTGCACATGAGATAAAAGTTATATGAATTAATGAAATGATTTTTAAGACCTATTCGCCGATTCCTATCGTAAAAAAAAATTATATCACAGTTCGATGAGTAAGGAGAGCCACTTTAAATTTTCGTTCGATTTTATAACAAACCTACACAACACTCCTTTTTGTAAAATTTCTTTGGAATCGGTGCCAATATGACGGAAATATAATATAATGGTCAAACATTCCAACGGACGAAAAAGGCAAAACTATATTTTTGATTACATATGGTTTAGATATCGACCTCTAAATAAACAACTATCGCAATTCAAGGTAATGGTCCCATAATTCCAGAATACTCTCCTCTCCATCTCCAAGAGCACTGGGATCCTTGGTGTTGACATCTCCAGCGATGTTCAGTTCCGAGGTCATTTACTAGACAAGGTAAAGACAAGACAACAGAGCGAAGCATTACTTCACGTCGGGGCAAAGGTTGCTGCTTTACAAGTCGCAAGTTCGGCCCCATATGGAGTACTGCTGCCATCTCTGGGCGGGTGCACCCGGATATCAGCTGGGCCCTTTTGACTCGGTTCAACGACGGGCTGTGAGAATTGTCGACGATTCCAAACTCACTTGCGGTATCGACCCCTTAAGTCTGAGGAGACGCTTTGCCTCACTGTGTGTGTTCTACCGTTTGCACAACAAATTGTAAACAATGGGTTGTGTTCTGAGGAATTGTTCGAAATGATGCCCACGGCTACTTTCTACCATCGCACCGCTCGCCATCGGCAGGGAATTCATTCTCACACTTTAGAACCTAAATGGTCGCGTACAGTGCGGTTTCAGAGAAACTTCCTCCCGCGAACGCTTAAGTTGTGGAATGAGCTCCCTGCCAAGGTTTTCTGCAAGGACTACAGTATGGAGTTCTTCAAGAAAGAAGTTATTAGATTTCTGAAGGGTCGGCAACGCGCAAGTGATACCCCTGGTGTTGCAAGCGTCCATAGGCTACGGTGACCGCTTACCATCAGTCGGACCGTAAGCTTGTTTGCCACCTTAGTGGTATAAAAAAAAAAAAAAAAAAAAATTAGGATCAGTAAAATTGTAGCAAATTCAATAAAACTAGTATCCTCGTCGTTTTTTGTGACATACCATAGTATACGGTATAACTATATAGTATTACGAAGTAAGCGGTCACCGTAGCCTATGGTCGCTTGCAACACCAGGGGTATCACCCGCGCGTTGCCGCTTCAAAAATATAATAGCTTCTTTCTTGAAAAACCCCATACTGCAGTCCTTAGAGAAAACGTGGCAGGCAGGGAGCTCATTCGACAACCTAAGCGTTCGCGGGAGGAAGTTTCTCTGAAATCGCAATGTACGCGACCATTTCGGTTTCGTCAGCGTTAGATTGAATTCTCTGCCGATTGCGAGAGGCGTAATGGTAGAAAGTAGCCGTGGACATAATTTCGAACAATTCCTGAGAACACATTCTATTGTACAAGCGGTAGAACACACACAGGGAGGCAGTCTCTTCTCAGACTTAAGGGTTCGATACGGCAAGTGAGTTTGGGATCGTCAACGATTCTCAACATAATATGTTTTATTATTGTCTCATTTAGTTGTTTCTTAACCTATTTAAACTTGTTTAAATTAAAACGAAATCTGAAACATTTTATCTGGTCTGTCTTAATAATATTGTGTTAAACACAGTACAACACACTACTTAATAAAATACTACAATACTAAAATACTCTGGCATGATAATTTTATGTGAAACAATATGTGGTCGCCACAGTACACCTAATGATGAAGTCTATAAACCTAAGTTACGGCATGTGTACAAACTGCACCATATCGTCGTCGAAGAACGCTCTCTGTTGGCAACGATATATCAAGGAACGAACGTTTCTCATAGAAACCTACATATTCCCGTGCCCAAGGCCACCGTACAAGGCTAGTTTAGTGTAAATTAAAATAATAACATATATTTTTAATTAAAAAACTCATTATATTGACTATACTAAAAATAGTTTAGGTGTTTTTCGGCGAATTCGCCGTGTTCAAATGTCGATTTCTTTCTTTACTTTTAAGTTAATTTAATGGTGCATTATTCTCGTTGTGCCAGCCCGAAATTAAAAATAAAACTTGATGAGTTATCTCTTTGTTTGTTATCAATGTTCGGGTATTAAAAGGTTCGTTCCATTTTTAATTTACATATTCGAGCGCTCGAGCGGCTGGCTAAAATATTGCGAGCCGGTCTGATATCCCAAAGGAGCTTGTGCAAGATACGTTCGCATATCGCAGCATGTTTCAGAAAAAATATATTCTACCAAGACTGAATTAACTTGCTAAGTATGTAATTATTTCATCTTTGGCTTACCTACTTTTCACATTTATCGAATTGATAGTTTTATTAACCTTAT
Source organism: Apoda limacodes (assembly GCA_946406115.1). NCBI lineage: Eukaryota > Metazoa > Arthropoda > Insecta > Lepidoptera > Limacodidae > Apoda > Apoda limacodes. The sequence continues at coordinate 22,266,628 of OX291559.1, forward strand.
TTGTAACCTTATAACAAAAAAACCATAAAATTTTATATACGTGCTAGTAAGATATACATTTATCAGAATCAAAAGATTATTTCGATAACAATTGTGTAACAGTTAGAGGTTAAAAGATAAGTCTTAAAAGTTAAGTGAACGCTAGCATAGCTCGCTATACGGAAAACTACTTCAACGATCGGTGTTTGGAGTTGGGTAAGTAGTTGGCTCTCACGAGGGACTAAATCACGAGCGATCATCATAGTTTATGCTAATAAGTAAGTATTTTATGCACCGACAAAGATTTTATTATACTTTACTTTTTTTTTTTTTTTTTTTTTTTTTTTAATACCACTAAGGTGGCAAACAAGCTTACGGCCCGCCTGATGGTAAGCGGTCACCGTAGCCTATGGACGCTTGCAACACCAGGGGTATCACTTGCGCGTTGCCGACCCTTCAGAAATCTAATAACTTCTTTCTTGAAGAACTCCATACTGTAGTCCTTGCAGAAAACCTTGGCAGGGAGGCAAGCTCATTCCACAACTTAAGCGTTCGCGGGAGGAAGTTTCTCTGAAACCGCACTGTACGCGACCATTTAGGTTCTAAAGTGTGAGAATGAATTCCCTGCCGATGGCGAGCGGTGCGATGGTAGAAAGTAGCCGTGGGCATCATTTCAAACAATTCCTCAGAACACAACCCATTGTACAAGCGGTAGAACACACACAGTGAGGCAAAGTCTCTCCTCAGACTTAAGGGCTCGATACCGCAAGTGAAATTGGAATCGTCGACAATTCTCACAGCCCGTCGTTGAACCGAGTCAAAAGGGCCAAGCTGGTATCCGGGTGCACCTGCCCAGAGATGGCAGCAGTACTCCATATGGGGCCGAACCTGCGACTTGTAAAGTAACAACCTTTGCCCCGACGTGAAGTACTGCTTCGCTCTGTTGAGTACACCAAGTTTTTTGGACGCCAGCTTCACCTTATCTTGTAAATGATCTCGGAACTGAACATCGCTGGAGATGTCAACACCAAGGATCCCAATGCTCTTGGAGATGGAGAGGGGAGTGTTCTGGAATTGTGGGACTACAGTGAATGGAGTTTTCTTAGCGGTGAACGCGCACACTTGTGTCTTTGTAGGGTTGAATCGGACCAAGTTTACCCGTCCCCAATCAGAGACTTGGGACAGTGTGGTCTCGATTTGAGACACAAGTTCTCCGCGGTTTTCCTCCACAACGGAACGAGGGATGTTTGCACGACCCGTGTAAAAAGCGTCTCCAGTACTGTCATCTGCATAGCAATGTATGTTGTTGATGTCCAACATGTCATTGATATGCAGTAGAAACAGCGTAGGAGACAGCACAGAGCCTTGCGGGACACCAGCATTAATGTCCATGCTATCAGAGCAACTACCGTCAACTACGGTTCGTATGCGTCTGCCGGACAAAAAGCTAGCCACCCATTTGCACAAACCCTCGGGCACTCCGTAAGATGGCAACTTCGATAGAAGACCGCGGTGCCAGACCCGATCGAACGCCTTCGCTATGTCCAGGCTACATGCCAATGCCTCCCCCTGACTCTCAATGGCTAATGCCCATCGGTGTGTGAAATACACTAGAAGGTCACCAGTCGAGCGACCGTGGCGAAAGCCATATTGACGGTCACTGACCAGATCGTGTACTTCTAGGTATCTTAGAAGCTGTGTGTTGATCACACGCTCCATTACCTTAGAGAGGAGAGAGGTAATAGCGATAGGCCTGTAATTCGATGGATCTGATCTATCGCCCTTTTTGGGCACCGGGTGCACATTCGCAGTCTTCCATGAAGACGGAAATTGCCTATTGTGGTAGGAAAGCGCGAAGAGGCGCGTGAGTACAGGACATAACTCAGGAGCACACTGCTTAAGCACCACTGCTGGTATACCGTCTGGCCCACTCGACTTATGAACGTCTAGAGAGAGCAACGCCCGCCTGACCTCCCGCTGCGTTATGGAGATTTCCGGCATGGTCTTACCGCACCACGGTATAGTAGGTGGTACAGCGCCTTCATCGTTCATATTCGAGTTCGAGGCAAAGAGACTGCCCAGTAGATCGGCTTTCTCTTTAGCACTATGGGCTAAGTCACCATCGGTCTTTCGTAGTGGTGGTAACGACGACTGGCAGAAGTTCCCTTCGGCAGCTTTGGCAAGCGACCAGAAAGCACGACTCCCAGAAGGATAGCTCGCAAGTCGCCCACCTATTTTGCCGATGAATTGGAATTTTGCTCTGGCAGTTGCTTTCTTACTGGACCTCGAGGCAGCATTTAATTTGCGTTTTAACTCAGAAATATTCGGATCCTTATTATTACGAGCCGTGGTCTAAGCCTCATACGCAGTTTGCTTAAGAATTTTAGCTTCTCTGCAAGACCTATTAAACCACGGTCGTTTTTTGACGCCGGCAGCTACTCGCAGGTTAGGAATGAAACATTCCATACCAGCAAGGATTGTCTCAGTGACTGCGGCTGCGCAGACGTCAGGATCTTCTGAGTTAAAGCAGATCTGCCTCCACGAGTACGATGCGTAAAATTCTCGCAATCCATCCCAGTCTGCCGACTTATAGTGCCACACACGACGCCAATTAGTTGGCCCAGAAGGATCGGGTTGTGTGCATGACACTTGAGTCCGGACGAGACAGTGGTCCGAGGAGCCAAGAGGCGCATCCACTGAGACGGAGTATCCATCCGGACGAGTAGTCAGCAGAAGGTCCAGTAAGGAGCTCGTATGTTCCTCTATATCTGGTATTCTCGTTGGAGAAAGTACCAGCTGAGAGAATCCATAGGTCAGAGCAAATTCGTGAGCAGATATCCCAGCATAGTTATTGGTTCGAGAACTGAGCCACTCGCGATGGTGGGCGTTAAAGTCTCCCAAAATAACTAGTTCTGCTGTGGGATATTGCTCTAGAACTTTGTCAGTCGTCAAACTCAGGTGCGTGAAGAGTCGAGTTACGTCCGTGTCACCGCTATGAGACCTGTATAGGCACGCATAGATACGAGTGTGGCCGCCGTAATCTACGCGCACCCACAATATCGACAGGTCCCTGTCTTCAAGGCTTTACTATAAATGATGTCCCACAATAACTTTTCAAGCACGTACACTAAACAGCTAATTTCTGTAATACTATCGATCTGCATGTTAATGAACTGAAAATTATTACACAATGTCATATATATTACTATGAGATATATTTGACGCAATAAAACTTTTTGTTTCTCGTTTAACGTTTTCACCGCTTTGTAGTCACATTTTTTTAAATAAAACTTAGTCAACATGTAGATTACAACTAATTCAAATGATTTAACCGATTTTTATTACAATCAAATGCAATACTCGCTTTAAGAAAATGCACAAATGTTAAAACGTTGAAATGTTAAAATATATATGAAAATCAATCAGTGAGATAGAGTTCGATTTACAGATGTTGGGGTTTTATGAACGCGCATGTACACTGAATCCCATAAGTGTTTAAAAGCTATATTCATTATTTTTTAAGAAACAAATTGGGAAAAAATGTTCTTAGAAATTCGCCGATTACCCAATCCCACTTCCATTCAAATAAAAGCCAATCAGTGAACGCGAGCAAACACATGCGCAGCGAGGGGGCCTATAGGTGAATACGAGCTGCGATTTGCGCAGAGGACCTTGAAGCACCAGAACCTGATTTCAAGTGTAAAGTATTATATCATATATTTCGCGATCTAGCCTATATCTTAACCGAGCGAAAATTATTGACAGCCTTCTGCGGTCCGATGAATCGTATATATGACGAAGTTTTACATGAAATATCTCATTAAATGGTCAAGCAGCGGCGACACCGACAGTACATGTGGTCAGTGATGTGTATAAGCGTACCTGGTACGGCGGCTGCTGGTAGTGGTGGTGCGGATGTGGATGTGGATGCGGGTGCTGGTGGGGGTGGGGCGTGTGCGCGGGGGACGGCGGGGGGTAAAGCGCAGGGGACGCGGCGGCGGGGGACTGCGCGGGGGGCGCGTACCCCACCTCTCCCATGGACCCCCCGCCCACGCCGCCCGGGTACATTCGTACTTGGAAGTTCGGCTGGAACACACACAAGAATACAATATTATTAAAGCATGAAATATTTAGTGAATCAAAAAGTAATAAGTGCTTAAAAATTAAAAAAAAAAAAAAAATTGAGCTACTTCTGACATTGTTTACTTCTAACATATGGCGGCTCCGTGGCTCCGGGTAACCTGCTTACTAAACTGAGTGGCGTGGGTTTGATTCCCGCACAAGGCAAACGTTTATCTGTGTTTGTCTTGAGCCTAGGTGTTTCTATATATAATATATATGTATGTACAAAAAAAGAGTATTTTTACATTTGAATGCGTTGCCTGGTACCCATACTCCAATCAAACTTTGCTTATCAGATAGCACTGTATGTTATGTCCAGGATTACTTATTTTTAAATTTTATAAAAATAATAAACGTCATTCAAACATTCGAAACTTTTGACATTTATAAATACTCCTGGTTCAAAACATTTTATATGTCACGATAGAAGCTATTATCATACCATAATATACCTATTTATATGTGTGTATATACCATAGTATGAGAAATAATACTCAGATGAGTTCGTCTGTCACTGTTTGCTCAAACGCACTCAAGGCTACGCCTATGCTTATAAAAAGTAGTAGGTCGCCAGTCGCTAGCAAACTTTTTCATTCTCTCTTCTTGGCTCAGAGGTTGGTGTAAGTCGGTCGAAACGTCAGGAGCATTAGGTATTTATACATTATAAAATATTTACGCGTTTATGACTCGTTAAATATATTTCTTTAAAATGTGTACAAGTCGAGTAAGTTTAAAATGATACATTACTGTCAGTTCTACCGTCTACCTCCCATTTTTATTGGTTATACTGACCATGTGTTGGTATTGTATCTGCGCAGGCTGTGGCTGTGCGGGGTGTGGGTGTGGATGTGGGTGCGGGTGGGGGTACGGTATGAACGGCTGCATGGGGCCCGCCGTCATCAGCGGCTGTCCCGTCGCCGCCGCCGCAGGGAGCGTACCGCCCACACCCACTGGAACATATACAACGTTTTATTTTTTTATATTTAGTTTTATATTTATACATATGTGACAGTCTCGGCTTTACCAGGCCTGTATCACTCAGTGGTAGCTTTCTTTATTTGTAGCCCCTCGGTCTTTGTTTGGAGTAAGAAAATCACTGGGCTGTGGCACATAGCTGACGCTAGTGTCACCAAGTTTACAGCAATTTATTATTGCAACAGTAGTTTTGAGGTTTCACACCGTTTTGCGTACACGGCTAATATCAGCCAACACACCACAAGCGCTCTCCGGCCGTAACGTTTTGTTACCGACACAGTTCTTGTATGACGGACAGTACGTCTCGTCGGTTTATGTATTATGCAGAGAACTATGTAAACTGGCCACGCATTTGAACGAAATCGTTCTTCATTGCTTTAATGACAGAGTAATCAATCTTTAGAGTTTGTGTTTTAGTAATAGTATTATATATTACATTTCACATGCATAGCGTAATGTAATTTTGTTTGTTTATAAAATTGTATAATAATACAAACTAATATATATAATAGTAAAAGTCAGTCTGTTTGTTGCGGAGCAACCTATTGAGTTGATTTTTGGCACAGATAGTGTTTAAGGGATGGAAAAGAACATTGGCTACTTTTCAATTCCAGAGAAGTTATTTTATATTATATACATGGAAAAAACTAAAAAGCAATCACGTTATATAAAATAGTGTTACCTTTTCGGAGCCTCTGCTGAGGGGGCATGGGCGCGTGTTGACCTCCTCCCGCCACCCCCGCGACGCCCGCGCCGCCTACCATGTACGGCCCGGGCAACTGACAAAACAATTTAATTGAAGAACCCATAGGTACAATATTTTAAAATAAAAAAACCACAAACTCGGACTTTACCATCCCCAGAGATGTATTTATTTTTCAACTGTGGCATATTTCACCTTAATACACACACAGGCGGTATGGGACCCATTCGTTGCTCTTTGGCTACCAATTAAAATTGGGCAAATTTTTTACAATATCCAAATATCCAAACTAGCCTTATCATTATATAAAAATGAAATGTGTCAAAGTACTTAGTTAGGCGGTTTTGTGGGGAACGGGACGGTTCCCGCGATACTGCATACTTGGTAATCTTATTAATTACTATATTCATGCATGTCTATAGTAAGGTCAGATAATGAAAGAATAGATAGCGTTCGTACTTTGACCTTTACGTTATCGTACAACTTCATTATGTCATCGTCATTTGACTGTCTATAATTTTATGTATCTATGGATCGTCTTCATTTATAAAGACTACGAAATCGAACGGTCAGTCTGAGTTGAAGACCCAACCCTAACTGTTTGTAGTTATTTCTAAATAAATTAACTTCATAGTTGAACTGGACAATTTTAGACATGTTATAGAGAAAATAATCAGAGCTTGGTGGAATTCAGGACAATGTCAAGAAGACTCAATGGAAATGTTGTTCAGTGTACAGAACGTGGCATTAATTGAGCAAAATTTACCTCTAACGAAAACGGTAAAAGGGGTAAACTGAGAAAAAAAAATGCCGATTTGGTACTGTGTAAAAAATCATTATTGTATTCAATATATTCATAGATCAATCATATTACATACGAAAAACATATCAATAAATTATCTTAGATAATACGTGATTAAACCATGACCAGCTCTCGTCGCAAACACCTAGTAATCGATAAATGCCTGCGCCGGAGTTTGTTACATTTACATACATACATCACTCGCAGTTGCGCACCGATTGTTGTAAATGACAAACGAAATCAGAAATCGAAGTAGATTTGAGATACAGATTTAAACAATATTGATAATGTTATGGTGGTTAATTTGGTTTGTAGTGACATTATCTTTAATAAAACTTTATAATTCTTTTTCAATCGGACAATGTGTGTCAGGAAGTGTAATGACAGGAAAAGTTGTGATAGTGACAGGAGGTAACTGCGGCCTGGGATACGCGACCGCATTGGATCTAGCGCGAAGAGGAGCTAAGGTCATTATCACATGTCGCAATGAAAAGAAGGGGCGTCGAGCGGTTGAATCTATTGTCAAGAGAAGCAGAAACAAAAGCGTTAGATGCCAGATATTAAACCTGAGTTCCTTAGCTTCCATACGTTCATTCGTTGAAGAATTCAAAAGATGTGAAGCTAAGTTAGATGTTTTGATTAATAATGCAAGTGCTTACGGTATGGATAGAAGAAAAACTACAGATGGAATCATTAAAGACATGCAGGTAAATCATTTCGGTCCGTTCCTGCTGACTGTCCTGCTGGTGCCTTTATTGAAAAGTTCAGCTCCCAGTCGTATAATAATGGTATCTTCAGTTTGGCACAAATTCGGGACAATTGAGAGAATAAACGAAGAGAATAGTTATGGCACCTTAAGAACCTATTGCAATAGTAAATTGTGTAACGTATTATTTAGTAACGAACTGTCAAATCGACTGCAAGGTACTGGAGTTGTTGTAAACAGTGTGGATCCAGGGTTGGTGAACACGATTGTGCCCAAAATTTTAGGCAAAATAGGTAGATTCCTTTTATATATTTTTCTAAAGACCCCCAAAGAAGGTGCGCAAACTGCTATATATCTGGCTGTATCCGACGACTGTGACCTGGTGTCAGGTAAATATTACGTTGACTGCGCCGAGGGAAAAATGTCTTTAAAAACTTTAGACGAGACTCTATCGTGCAAATTGTGGTCTATCTCTGAAGAACTTGTTAATTTGAGGCCAGAAGAAGCAATTTTATAAGTTTAGAATATACTATTTGTAATTAAAATGAATACTTGTATTATTTTACACCGATACTAATATCACAAAGCGAAACTCATTTTGTTCATTACTTCCCGTCATGAAAGTGCATGTAATCAACTTGATTCTTGACGCAGTGACAACAGAAATAATATAGTAATGGATAAGTTTTATGCCGATCAAGGGTTCCTACAGAAATAGGTTGTCCAAACTAAAAAACGTTAAAACAAAAAAAAATAAAAAACAAACAATTCTTTGTTAAATGAAAAACACACAAACATCAGCAATGTTAATTATTTTTGACATTTATATTGACATTACTTTCCATGTTATATAGCCTGACACATGGCAGCAGGATATTGTTAAGAAGGGTAGAGGGGGGGATAAAACGTTTGCTTATGTAATAAGATTTGCGCATTACTAAGCTTCACACTGCACGCATTACGTACATTAACAAGCTTTTAGCTTAGCAGGTGTTAAAGCACCATGTACCACTCCGGTGAAAATGCGATTACCACCTTGTGTGTATTCCCTCGTCGGCAATAGCTCACTTTCTCCCCTCGGTGAACAATGTACTATTATTTATAGACTGATGACACAAATATTCTTATTACCTTTGTATTTAACCATCAATGCTCATCTATAATTCCCTTTGAACAGTGATTATCAAACATGTTATTATTTTAAAAACAATTCCAAAACTGGCCATCCGTCAGTCATACATTTTTGTTTGTTATTAATTTCTGTTATGGTCACACAAGTCAGTCGCATGCCACATTTAGCTGTCAGCTCACCGCGTCTCGGTCGCGCTTCTCGGCGACCATCAGGATGGGGGGGCCGTACTGTCGACACTCGCAAGACATCTCCATCTGACATCCACTCACTTTAGTATAGCCACAGTTTATTTACAACAAACATTGAACGCATCGAACACGCACTTTATGATCGATCTACGCGCATTCGATCGTTTTATTGACCAAAAATGAAGCACGCACGCAGAATATAATGACACTTACTGCGTATTCAGTGCATTACATTAGCTGCACAGCAATGCGCTTTTTTAATTTCGGTCAATAAAACGATTTTTATAATAATGCGATGTCTTAGGGTTCTATGCCAAGGTTAATCCTAAGCAACTCGCATTTTCGCACTATATATATATAATGTTTACATTACTGGATAATTTCTGTGACCGGATCCCACCGCTTTTACTGTTGTGCGAATGAGATAGTATGTGTTTCAGTAGTGTGACTCTTTAGTGACAAGTGTGAGCAGGTATCCTTCACAAGACACACTTTATTATTATACGGTTGGGACGGTTATTACGGTACGCATTCAGTATATACTTAAAACAGCAATAAAATGTATTCTTTAACCATTTCGCGATGCCTTAGTCTAAAACTAAGAGAAATTGTATTTCTGACTTCACAAACACTTTCTAATTTAATTTATTCATTAGAGAAATAACTTATTTAGTACAAGCTTTGCTTAGTTTGGGAAATATTTCTGAACATATAGTGCAGTCTGGATCCAAACGTTGAGTCATTCTAGTATCTTCATAATAGTAAGAAATACAAGAAGCTGTAGGAGCAACTTAATTGGGGGTAAATTGAAGAAGTATGTTTCTGTAGCACGGATTTTTTTAAAACTGTTAATTATATTTGCCAGTAAAAATACACACAATAAAATAAAATAGAGTTTTTGTGGAGCTTAAAACATAATATTTTAGCATTTACTTTTCTCTATAAAATTTCTTTATTTGATAATTATACTACAAACTTTATTACATCTTAATAAAACTTTTGCTATTAATTATTAACAATTTTTTTGATATTCTAAATATTCTTGTCCATTTTTTATGCACCCGATTCTGTATTTATGGATATCGCTTTCTTATTCATGCAATGGCGCTCTCTTGATAATTAAACATTTTTTTTAAATTATTTTGTTTGCATTGAAATGCATTATGGTATCTTAATAAGTAAAACGACACTTGTACACATTAAAACTAAATTAAAAACTGTTCAAAACATTCGCCACGGTGTTGTAGTCGATGGAAAACGCTATATATTTAAATAAATAACATATTGACAAGTGACCTATCATAGAATAAATAAGGCACTATTTTTCTTTTTATAGGAAACCCTGATGAAGTTACTTGATACATATTTTCTAAGTAAATAATAATTAAGTGAGTCTTACCGCTGGGTGGTGTTGCAAATAGGGAGGCATGGGTGTAATACTGACGAGTTGCGGTGGGGGGTGGGGCGCAGGCACGTAGCTGACGCCGGGCCCCACCACGCCCACCCCGCCGAGTCCAACACCAACGTTCATCCCCATCACACCACCCACGGGAGTACCGGGAGTGTGCGGCCTAGGAACAATATATAAAACACCTTTGCATTACACGTAAACATTGTGTTTACGTACAGGTAAAGCGGTTGCTAAGACTTTAATTACTCCCATGGGCTTTTTCTTTGCAAATTTTACTTTTCTCAAAGCAAACCGCGCGTTCGTTAGACTCTTGGGCGGTAATGACGCGCCTATTAAATCAAGTATACTTGAAAGCTGTGTATAAATTTTATAGATATCTAACAAAAATTTGAATAGTTACCTAAACAATTTATGGCCTTTGGCCAAATTAGGCAAAAAACGCAGATAAAAAAAGGACGTTTGCAAAAAGCTGTTAATCCTATAAAATAGTCAATAAGTTGTTTTTTTGCACGAATAGTGTAAATTACTGCATAAGATAAAGATACAAACTAACCGACTGGGGTTGGGTGTGCTGGGACTCCTTGGTATGAACGGCTTGAACTCCTTGGCGTTGGGGTTGAGCGTGGACTTCTTGAGGGTGAGTGACACTCGCTCCACGCCTGGAGACGCCGACGACGGGGGAGACGAAGAGGGAGGGGAGTGCTCCTCCACCGGAGACGGCTCTTCTTGCTTTGGGGCTGGCGGCGGCTGACAACGTTATTAAATTGTGAGTTCCATATTTTTTAGACCATGCCATCGGGCGACCGCAATGCAATACGTCGTCAACGGTAATGCGAGATTTTATAAAGTCAAATCAAACTGAGAAAAGTAGACCCCCTGTACTCTTGTCAAAAATTGATACTGCACAAGTTATCCAAGGTTCAGTAATTTGTTCAATCTTATTGCGAGACGAGCTTCCAGAATCACTGTAATTTAAATTTGTGTACTGTAATGAAAACAATACTTACAGTGTATGAAACTACTGTTATTTCAAATGGATTCACAATGAGTATAATTAATATTTTGTTCAATCTCGTAGCACTGTTGCAAAACATCTATTTTCAGTAGAATAAAATATAATGTAAGTTTAAAGCTTACCTTGTGCGCGGTGGGGGGAGAATGATGTGTTCCTCCGCGTTTCCCGAGGGGGGAGGAGGGGGCGCCCACGTTGGCCGAAACCTCTGGGGGGCTCGGAGCAGGCGGCGGCTGCGACTGACAAACACATATACACTTATCACACTAGGTCACTGCACGAGTTTGTCCTCTACCTTGAGTGACGACGATAGTGAACATAACTCCTAAGATGGTGATATTGCCGAGTAAGTGTCGGAATCTGACTGAAATGTTTTGCTCCCAACCGTTTTTAGCTATTTATGAAAAATTATGAAATTACTTGATATCTGTAATAAGAGTAGTTTTCTGCGTAGATACATCCGTTAGCTAATATAAACTTGGTATAACGGTACCTTAATGGTGTAGTAAAGTTAGTTACCGTTGGTTGAGGGTTGGCGGGGGGCGGCGGCTGCGGTTGCGCGGGGGACTGTACGGACGCGGGGTGCGCGGGCGACACCAGTTTGAACTCAGCGCCAAACTTACGCAGTTCCTGTACAATGTACATATCACTTTAAAACGATTCATAAATTAACACACACTAAAATTCAAATTTCCAGCGTCACAGTGTAACAAAAATATACATATAGACAATTATGATTATATATAAAATAGCAATACCTGGATAAAACTATACCTAGTATAGAAGTATATTTTTTTTATGTTTTTTATTATACTGGTTAAATTAAAAAAAAAATAGATAAGTACAATAAATATTTGTGTATGTCTTGATACAAAGGAATAAACAGAATGATTTAATCAACAAAGTTATTTTGTGTTGGTGTAAGTGAAACTAGGAGAAAAAGAAAGGATTAAAATTTTAAGTTAAGAAAATGCAGTTTTACCTAATTTTTAAAAATAGAAGGCGATTGTAAGCGTCTAATAGAAAGAGGTAGTGTATTCAACAATTGATTAGCTTGGACACTAAATGAACGATTGTAGAATTTGGTACTGTGTTCAGGTGTTCTAAGTAAGAGACCAGTGGAGGTGCGAAGAGTTAGATTTATGGAACTAATGAAGTTAAAACATTCTTTTGGGTAACAAGGAGTGGACGGATTGAACAGCACCTTGTACACAAGTGATAAAATATGAGTATTCCAGTAAAGGCGAATTGAGAGCCACTTGAGTAGAACTCTATATTCGGAGATATGGTCATATTTGCGTCCAAATATGAACCGAATGCAGATATTTTGTATACCCTCAAGCTTATTTAGTTGCTTCTCGGTAAGATCTGTACAGCTACCGTCGGCGTTATCAAGGATAGGGAGAAGGAACACAATTTTAGTGAAAGCAGGTAAGGGATCACGCAAACATCTCAAAGATCGAATTTAGGCGAAGATTTTTCTGATGATTTCTTTAATTTGTGGGATCCATGAAAGTGAACTTTTTAGGACTATTCCCAAAAGAAATAGTTCGCCGTCCATACGTGGTAATATCTTCGGACTACTAATGATTATGGCTTGTGACTTTTGAGGATTAAACTGAAGACCATAGTTTTACTCCACTTAACTATTATGTTTAAATCAGAATTAATATTTTTTAAAGGCATTGTTAATATTGTCAATTAAAGCATGAGTGTAAATTACTCAACACATCTAGCCTATTGGTGTGTGTGTCCCCTACGATTATTGTCAATGACACGAGTGAGGCCGGTAGCTATGCTCGGATTATAGAAATTATTGTCTTTAAAAATTAAGTGAAGTAAGAGCCACGTATTGTTAAGTATGTTATTTTAATTAACATTCAAATTCCATAGGAGGGAAACAAACTCTTTAAATAATCAACTATGCACCATAAAGAAAGAGATTTTATTTGCCATTTGCCAAATCCTTAGGCTAGAGTCAGCCGAGTAAGTACAATGAACCAACCTGCTGCACATCGTCCTGCCTCCGGGGCTCCGGCTGCGGCGGCTGGTGACGCGGCCGGCCGTGGCTCTCAGACGGCGGTGGAGGGTTCTGTACAAAAGGGTTTTATAAAATTAATATTTAACATGCATCTAGGTTCCAATCTGCGTTTTCGTAATATGAAAAATCGGTGAAATCGTAAAACAGTTTAACGCCTATACATAGAAGCTAAAAGCCTTGAATTCAAACTATGTACATACTAGACTTTGCCAGCGGCTCTGCCCGCCCTAAATTCGGTTATCAGCGTGGAACTCCTTAATTAACTCCAATTAATTAATTAGTTATACCAATGAATTGCTATAGCATGCTATAGGTGCGGCAATAGTTCGTTTAACTCTGTTATAGTTAATCCCGCAGGAACTTTTTAATTTTTAGGGATAAAAAATAGCCTATATGCTATTCCAGGACCTAACCTATATGTTTGCTAAGTTTTATCCCGATCCGTCCAGTTGTTGAAGCGTGATTGAGTAACAAACATCCATCCAGACATACAAACTTTCACATTAGTAGGATATGTAACTTTAATTCATTTTAATTCAACACCATAACCGTAACAGAGATTTTTGAGAAGATAAGGAAAAAAAATCTATGGGAAATTAATACAAACAAAAGCAAAAAAAATTACAAGACATTTAATGAATTGTATTGATATTTCAAAAATGTTACCAACCGCTTTTATAATTATACTTATAGAGACTAGAGTGGGCGGCATACTTACGTGATGATGGTGCGGCGGGAAGCCCTGCCTGGGGTGCGGCGGCGCGCGCGGCTCGCCGTTCAGCTTGGCGGCGGCCGGCGGCGCGGCACTAACACACAACATACACTTCAACTATAGCTACGTTAAGGGTCGGTTAGGGCAAGCGCGTGAATGAAAATTACAAAGGCGCGATGTGTGCGTGATTGCATTGTTATGTAAAACAATCATTGTTATTTAAAACAAAAACTTTCAGTGTTTTGTCTGTTCTTTGATGTATATAATTAACTTAATTTAATTCGGTGTTCATTCTTATTTACTTATTTACGCCAAAGTTATCAAAGAGGTGCTTTTAAGCTGTTTTTAGTGATATTCTAATTTTGTTTTTACACTCATCAATAATGTATATACTTCATATGAACGTTTCACTTCTAGTACAACTATTAAGCCTGTCAGACATTTTTTTTTCGTGGATGCTACTTTGTGTTTTCTGTATAAAATTATCAAATTTCCACAACACGATTTTCTATTGTTGGCCCTTAATGGTATTTATATGTGGTAAATATTTATTTATAAATATATATTCTTGGACAATACACAACGTCATTTGGTCCCAAACTAAGAAAGGCTTGTACTATGGGTATCAGTGTCATAGAATAGGTATCAGACAATGGATACAAACACCTATATTTTTTTTTTTTGTAAATACATACATATTGTACATAGAAAACACCCAGACGTTTGACAAACACAAAATGTAATCACGTAAATGTTTTTTCTCTGCGAAGATCGAACTCGCGCCCTCATTTCAGCAGCCAGTAATTTCTACCAACTGAGCTACAGAATAGTCATGTAGCACTAATGGTACACAGTTAAGGCACGTGTGTATGGGAAGGATTAAGGAAAAATAGGGACAATCAAAAACTTACAATGAGCAGCATGTTTCTTGTTTCAATGGCCTAATTTGTAAAATGATTGATTTTTCGGATTCAGATTATATCCCGTGAGATCCCGTATAAATTTTTATTAAAAGTATGTAAAACTTTGATATGAAAAAATCTTTTGAATCACTTGACAGTTCGACCATAGATAACTCTGTATGCGGGCGTGTTCAAAGAGCTGAATCGTGCACCACTTGTATTTGCGAACCCGTCAAGACATACCGGCATGAACAGTAATGAAAAAAAATTGGTTTACAACTTACGCGTGCACGTGCGGGGGGAACGGCGGGGGCGCGTGGTACCCTACCGCTGCCTGCGTCGCGTACGTTTTTGCACCTGTCGCTACTGCGCCCGTAGCTCCCATTGGCTAGGACAAAAAGAAATATATTGTTTTTTTTTATTTCTGACTTGGTCACATAGTATTTTAGGCTATATTCGTAGGTTTTAGCCGTGTTATTTAGTAAAAAGCCATAATTTCAGTTTGAATAGATCGGTTGGGATGTATTTTTTACAATTATGATGTTATACTTACGGTAGAATCCTCCTGCCGCCTGTCCGTGGGTGGCGTGAGGTGTTGCCTTGAGGGGCGCTCCTTGTCCTTAGCAGGGGGTGCGGAAGGCGCGGGAGGCGACCCCTGGCGCGGGTACGGCGGGCCCCTGCCCTGCGCGGGGGGGGCACTCCCGTTGTTATTGTTATTGCTTGTGTTGTTATTGTTATTATTTACTGTCGGTTTCACTAGTTTCCCAGTCTGAAATAATGACACAAAATAAGGCTCCTAGTAAGTTATATGGTGACGGGATAGTTAGTTCTACGGTTACGGTATAGTATGTGACACTGTAGCATCAATTATTTTAAATAAAAAAAAACACTGGACGACCATGAAGCAGAAGAATTTTCCATGCCGGAATTATGGGTCAAGTTCTTGGGCGTCGACTTCTCCGCTCATCGGCTATGCCTATATCAAACCTGCCTACCAAATCTAATTGTGTTCTATCACTGCTGAGCAACGATTAACTTTAGCAGACAAGAGCGGCGGTTACTTTTGCTGAGTATATGTATGTGTGTCTTCATTGTGCAGTATTTGAAGATTCCAACAGAATCCAGCTCAAAAAATCAATAACGCCATTTTATGCCCTCAAAACCAAAACATTAATGTATATTTTTCTGTTTTGGTTAATAACAGGTTTTGATGTAGAAATACCTGATGAAAATATTGATTTGATATAAAATAAGGGATTAGGAAATAAAATTACAAATGAGTTTAAAAACCGAACCACTTATATTTCGAATACCAAATACTTTGGATCCTTAAGGAGGGGAGTAGTTGTATATATCTATATGAACTGTGATGACATTAGGTTACCGACCTGTCTATCCTTCCTCTTGTTAGGTATGACGTATTTCCCCGGGTCGGGTCGCACCACCGCCGAGAACCGTTCCTCCTCGTCCCCGTTCTCCAGTTCGATGCGCGCCTTGTACGAGGGAGTGTTCTCTATCTCTGCCGCTATCTCCTCAGCTTTAGCTTCTGCATCTCTGAACAACAAACAGTATATTAAAGAAACACAACAAGTAGGTAGGTACAAAAAGAACAGTATAGTAATTAATACCACTTCATACAGAGCTGCGTTCGAAATTTTCATTATGGCACAGTGTAGCTACGGTACGCTAACCCTAGAGTATTCGAACGATACCATTGTTAGACCTGTCATAGAAGCAAACGTCACTTTGACATTTGTGACGTCAAATAATAATGAATTCTGCTCGAAGTAATAGTAGGGGAGCTTGGGATGCTAAATTTGCAGTTACTAAAGCGTCATGGGGACCTATTTGATTGTGAAGATTAGGTTCTAAAACGAAAAAAAAGTTCATGTTAAAATTTCTTTTTTAGTCGGGAAGAGCGTTTACAAATTTTCAAAAATGTAAGAAATAACAGTCACATGGAAGTACTTGAGTGTGTCACACGTTCAAAGTGTGTGCATTATCTTTCTGATAACCGTGAGATATTAATCTGACGATTAACTAGTGGGGGGTGGCCGTAAAAAGGGGTAGTGCGAGTCGGACTCACCCATGAAGGGTTCGGTAGCAGCAAGTTACATAATATATATGAGTTGATTGAATGAAAGGTAAATTGCGGTTTACGATTTATGACGTATTAAAAAAAAAAACTGCTTACTATATCTCGTTCAAACCAATTTTCGGTGGAAGTTCGCATGGTAATGTACATCATATATTTTTTTTAGTTTTATCATTCTCTTATTTTAGAAGTTACACACATTTTACAACTTTGGAAGTGTCTCTCGCTGAAACTATTCAGTTTAGAAAAAAATGATATTAGAAACCTTAATATCATTTTTGAAGACCTATCCAGACACTCCACACGTATGGTTGTGATGAAAAAAATTTTTTGAGTTTCAGATCTAAGTTTGGGAGACCCCCAAAATTTATTGTTTTTTTTTCTATTTTTGTGTGAAAATCTTAATGCGGTTCACAGAATACACCTACTTTCAACAGCACAAGTTTCAACAGTATAGTATAGAAAAAAGTGGCTGTGACATACGGACGGACGGACGGACGGACAGACAGACAGACAGACATGACGAATCTATAAGGGCTCCGTATTTTGCCATTTGGGTACGGAACCCTAAAAAGTGTCCCATTTAAATGACTGACGTTTTGGTCGTGACCAAAAGTCATGACCGATTTTTGAAAATGTAAAAACAAGGGACTTTGAAATACTCGAGCGCGTCAGATTTTTATACAGACGGTTCAACTTGATGTCCTAGTCGTCCTTAATGATAATCTGACAATTAAATATATATATGTATAGAAAATGATAAAAAAATTAAAAATAAGTTTTTTTAATCAGTACAAATGGCAGATAAAAGATTTTATAGTGACAGTTAATTCTTCAATATCATAAGCTTTAGATCCCAAGTTTGCAAATGCTTTTTTCAAAGTTTCAGATCCCATTAAAATGTCTAAATGTCTTTTTTTGCCTCGTCTGTAAAAAGCTAGGTTAAAATCACATCCCGTTAGCACATGCAGAGCTGGTTGGTTGAAACAAGTAAGCCTTTAGTAGAAAGGGCGGAAATGCCGATATATCGCCGTGCATTACCTATTCCGAGATCAATCCAGGTTTTTACCGATGCCCTAATATGTTCCATGTTTGCTAACATAATAACACATTACGGGGTGCAAGGTTTCTCTCCATATGATTTTCGAACGCTCGAGTAGCGCGCAAAATCCCCGCTTGGGCTCCCCTGCTATTAGAGTCGACGGTGTTAAGGCGCAGTGACTACCTAACTAGCGCCACCAAAAGATAATTTTTATTTCCTTTTTGTACAAGACACATTTCAAAAACGTTACAAATCAATTATTTGTAACTAGTTATTAGCTATTTTTAAGAATGTTATGTTTATGCTAGAATATACCTGTGAGTTGTAGAAATCGTTTCTGCTGAAAGTGACCTTTTTTTTCTTCTAGAAAGGAATACTTCCTTCTAAAAATAGCTTGTCACTAGTTACAAATAGTCAAATAATTGGTTTGTAACATTTCTGAAATGTGTTTTTTACAAAGAGGAAATAAAGCATATCTTTTGCCGGCGGTAGTTAGGTAGTCACTACGCCTAAACACCGGTGTGTTAATTCCGTGATTTCGTTAAGTTCTGAACGGTGGAAATGTGTATCCAGATAAGTGACTCACCTATAATCCTGTGTGTCCTTCTTCTGTAGAGGCAATGTGTACCCGGCTAGCGAGTGGTCATACGTGCTGTGGACTCCGTACACCTCCTCGTTCTTGCGGAACATCTCGCTGGCGTCCCAGCCGTTAGCGCGGTGGTCCAACTCTAGTTCGTCCAGCCGGGCGTCCCCGTTAACTGTCGGGGAGTCCCCGGCCTCTGGCTCACACGCGTCCCACGGCTCTAAGAGACGATCTTCTGCGGTGCGTCCATTACCTAAAACAATAAACAGCCAAAGTGCCCAGCGTTTTATAACGTACTGTAATATGGAGACTATCCCTACATTATCAAATCAAATTTATTTATTGACCTTTTTATAATAATAATGAGAATGAATTAGTGCCGCAGATTGTGTATCTAGTTGTATAATAAATCATTGTACATGTATTGTATGTTAAAAAAGAAAAACACAAAAAGCAATAAAAGAGTCATAGTTTTAGTAAAGTTTTTAAAAAATGGTAGGTTTTCTATTTAGATATCAGATGTTTTTTGTTTGTGTTAACCCATGCTAATGTTTCGATCTTTTCCTTGTACATAATTTCGTAAAAGGTATTTTGTATCTGTCCATGAATCATGTTTTTAATTTATTAGCATACGTGATTACTTTGCCTATTTTTTTTATATTCACCGTCACGGCGACACGACGTCAAGGAGTTCGTGGCACAGTTACATTTGTGTATCGGAAAAAATATGCAAAGTTAAACAACGCGGCCGTGGTCAGTCGTTGGACTGGCAATTGAGTATTTTTCTGAGTCCTTCCGTGTTTTGAAGGTTTATTACACAGTTGTTCCTAGCTGCTGTCCTTATATGACAAGACTCCTTAAGCCATTGACAGTCGAGTGGGCACTACCTCGACAACGTTCCGCCGTGGCCCAGTGTGGTGGACTATATCCTAAGCCTACATTGAAAAAGAGTAATTGTATAATATCATCATATAAATCGCAGAATATAAAGATATAATTTCTGGAGTTTTGAACTCCATATTCATACAGCTCATTGTAGACACCAGGGGCCAGGGGTCAGCAAAAACTCTCTTATCACTCTTCTCTCTCTCGTCTTATCACCCGCATCGTGTCATTTGAAGTAGAGTATATGTATATGTTGAACTATTGTTAGTGGCTTTTACATGTTAAGATACGATAAATTACTAACCATTAAATTTGCTAGCTATGGCAGTGTCAGTCTGAAAGACATCGTGCGTGGCGTACTCGAGGTCGGAGTCCTTGGCGCGGATGGAGACCACGTCCTCCGGCTTGAAGATCAGCTTCTCCACCACAGAGTCTACCGCCACCACGCCTTCCTGGTCTACGCGGTGCGCTACCTCGAGCACCACCTGATACAAACAATAAACATTCATAAAATCACCGACCACAAAGTTGCTGCCCTATTCGATTCAAGACCTAAATGCATCAGCGTCAATTCTTATACCGATGGCATTATAGGCATTTTCCTAGTAATAACATCGTTTTTAGTTTATATTTTCAATAGTTACATTTGTTACGAGTTTATTTATATTAATTTTGGGATAATGACCTTTTCGAGATTCATAATTTTTATTACTCTTAATTTTATGTACGTACGAACCTTGCACCTGAATTTTTTTTTTAAGATTTCACATTACGCACCTATGTAGGGTTTACGCAGATACATCCACTGTGCTAAATTCCAGCTCTATACGACTAGTGTTAATCTACTTCTTAAGTTTCTTTAAGTTTCGTTAAGTTTCTTCTAAGGTTAAGGAACCCAAAAACCAAAACGTATATCATGTAAACGTATTTTACACATACTAAGTTAGGACTCCGTAAGCCAATTTTGTTTAAACCTCCCGTACCGCCAAGGGCCGCCCACTGCAATGCGAAAGTTGAACGTAAATTAATTTAGGAATTATAACTATTAAGAGGGTGTACTTACTACCTAACAGTAAAAACAGAGATGACGCGATATGTAACTAAAAGCGTGCGTGAGTAATGCAGTTACGTACATAGCAATTCACTGAGATTTTCATTGAAATACATGAATTAAATAGAGTATCAAAAAATGCTTCTTTTCAAGGTTTAAAGCACTATCACAGCAATGCTTTAGTAAAGTTGTAAACTAATAGCACTAACTTTGAAGATTTCTTTGCCAAAACTTTAACGATCCAGAGAAAAAAAAAATCCTTTGACAAAAAATCAAAATTAGGTAGTAATAGCCCCTTAATGATGTTTGATTTATTTTCCATTATTTTACATGATTCACAAACTTATTTTTACTTTTCCAAGTGCTTTTTATAAGTTGGTCGACTATTACACGTTAACTTGTAAAGACTAGTTGTAAAGATTTAGCTGTGATCGTTTTCCTTTTAAATTCGTTATACCTAAGTAGGATACCTATTACGGCTGTGATTTATTTCACATATCCTAAAACAACACATACACACACACACCCGCAATATTTTTGAACGTTCTATCTAACGAAACTCCACACTATGGGCTAGACCAGAAAAAAAATATCTTCACTTTACGTGTACTAAAATTTTTGACGTGACAACGTCTTATAAATTGGTTTGCCGGGTGACACTTCAAGAAACTGCGTTACGCTCCGCTCACGTTATGCGCTCACAATGAGAGCGAGTGAGAGGCACGCGCCCGCCTAAGAGCGAGAGAGACAGACATAAAATCATTGTCACGTAAAACTTTCGCCCGTATACCGACTTTACAGGCAACCAGTTTTTTTTTGGAGTTTTTAATTTACCACTTTTTCGGTTTGAATAATAAATTATGTATCCATGCCTAATTACAGCTTTTTAATACTAATAGTCTCTAAGCTAAGCCGCGGGCTAGTTTCCACAGGTCAGTAATTATATATCTATAAACCTATTCATAACTTAAAATGTTATTTGCAACATTGTAAAACGGATTACATTCGTTGTTGATCCGTCGTTTACTGTGGGAACTTAAAACAATTAGGACATGTACTGTTTAGTCTGTGGTTGTTTGTTTTAACAATTAAGAGCTTTATACCTACCTAGGAAGAATGGTCTCCGTTAAGTTGTGTACCTACCCACGGAATTCCTTATTTTACAGTTTTAGACATTTTGTGTCCATATGCAAGCGCAATCGGTTGCGTCACTCACTAACCACGTCAGGAACTGTTAAGTTGTGGAATGAGCTCCCTGCCAAGGTTTTCTGCAAGGACTACAGTATGGAGTTTTTCAAGAAAAACGTTATTAGATTTCTGAAGGGGTGGCAACGCGCAAGTGATACCCCTGGTGTTGCAAGCGTCCATAGGCTACGGTGACCGCTTACCATCAGGCGGACCGTTAGCTTGTTTGCCACCTTAGGGGTATAAAAAAAAAAAAAAGGAAAACTATTCTTTACATTCTATTTGAACACCGTAAATAGTAAGTTTTGCATAAAACGGCCCGCAAAATATTTTCAACTTTTTTGCAAAGTGGAATTTGACGAAATCGCTAATTAATAGAGTAGATTGAAAAAGAAAGAAGAAATAACGGGTAATGCATGTCCTTATTTGAAATATTTTTTTTCATATACCAATAATGTGGCAAACAAGATAACGGTCTGCCCAATGTTAAACGGTCACCGTAGCCTATGAACGCTTGCAACACTAGAGGGCATTACTTGCTCGTTTAGGGTCGACCTTAAAGAATATGATCACTTCATTTTTGAAGAACCCCACTACAGAACAAATAGTCCCCTAAAGAAAACCACGGCATGCCCGTCTCAAAACGTAAAGTAACTAATTAAAATGCTTCATTAAACATCCTTTGCAACAACCTGAAATAAATGGCCGAATCGGATACTAATTCTCACCCTTTTCCCTCACCTACAAAGTTTATTCGTGAACTTACAAACAATAATTTACTCAAACTTACTCACAGTTCGTTTAATGTTTCGAATGCTCATAGCTTTGTATCTACAATGAAATGCATTCGGTCAGACTATGTTATTTATTGTTATTATAAAAAACCGCTTATGTTAACTTTTCCAAGGACCATGTGCTTAGAATTACCAAATATAAAACATACCTTATTTTTACGAGTTAAGGCATATTATCGTTTAAATGATAATTGTGTAATAATAAAATAAGCCGTAAGAATTTGCAGACAATTTATTGAGTCGCAGACCGCGTCGTGGAACTGGTGGACCAGTTACACTACTTACACTCACTATTCATATATATATTCATTTAACACGTGCTGCAAATGTTTAAAAAACGGTCAAGAGCGACCCGGGATCTCTCAATTAGGGTGCCGTACTAAAACTATATTAAGATTCCTATTCCAATAGTTCCTACCAAATATAATTTTTTGGCAAGTCCTTATCTGGACTCTACGCTCTCTCTGATTATGTCGGTCCGACTGTTATTTAATGATGGTGGTGTTTTATGAGATATAATTCATAACCCTGACAAAAAGTAATCGCTTTTAGCAAAAATGGCAATCAAATCAAACATATTTTACAAACAACTATACAAATATCTCTGACTATCTACTTTGTTTTTATATGTAAACAGTACGAAGAGAAAATTAAAAATATATAATTACAGCAATACTCGGCATTTATATATAGATTGTTTCTTTTTTATTATAGCCTCGTAGTCTAAGGGCAAAGATTTACACCTAGAAAAACAACTAGGTTTCTTACTTTTACCAATAAGCAAAGACTAAGTTTTAAGTATACCCGTCATATTTGTATCGAGGACCACTACTTTTCATTGAGACATGTCTTTGCTACTTTAGCTCTATCGTAAGAACATTAATACACACGAGCAACACAACAATTTTATCTTTAAAAAAAATATTATTATAGGTTAAACTCATTAGGTAGTAAAACAACAAACAATAAAAAGCGGTCAAGTGCGAATTAGACTCATGAATTCTGTGGTGGTACAAAATACTGGGCACGCGAGCCCAGCTCGCACTTGGCCGGTTTTTAGAAAACAAGTTTCCTTTCTTCAAATGTCACCTAGGGCAGTCTCGTAGCGTTAAAGACGTCTTTCTGTTCATAGCGATTAATTATTGATTTCCTTTTAGCCACAATTAACAATCTGCTGCAATCAACATACTTATTTTGATTAATTCATAATGCAAAAGGCACAATTAATTACTTGATTGCAATTAAATTTTGGTAGCAACCTACCTGATTGCTCGGTAGTCCAATAGTTTTACAACTTAATTAAATACATAACGCCAAAATGGGGTAAATAAACTTAATTATATCCCAGTAATCGTCTTCGCTCATTACCTACCATTCATTACCAATACTTAAATTGCAGTTTTCTACATTCATTACGAACACATTATTACGAATATACGTTCTCTCTTTAACTTCGCAACATCGCAAACCGCTAATAGCTAATGTTGACCGACCAGCCATGCTAACAATTCATTGCGTCTAACGTCACTGAAAAGTTAAAGCTGCTACTTAATGCAATCAAGTCAAAATATCACGAGAATTGTATTAAGTGCCATAGATTATTGGGTCATATCAATTTTATTAGGTTATCAAGAGCTAAATGTATCCTGGAAAATTTACTAAGTATCTAAACTCACAATCATTACACCGTCACATTTCTAGCGCTAAGCAATATATGGGTAGTCGCTTTCTAAATACAAAACTGTATATAAATCGTTAAAGCGTTAATAGGATAGGAATTAATTTAAACATACATTTCTACGTCAAGTGAAAATATGTTTCTGCAAGTTCAACAGCGTAGGTTTAAGCGCTTCAGCGGATTTGTTTACCCGATTCGTTGATATATGAAAGTATTATACGCAACATGCTAAGCACCGTCCATTCCAGACCACCGCAATTCGGACCGCGGTAGGTCCAGCGAACAGTTAATCGCGGCAAGACCGCTACACCTGCGCAGTCCGCACTCCGCACCGGCAGCGGCCGAGAGTGAAAGTTGCTCCCCTCACTATAAGTATACACATCTTTGAGCACCGGCCACCGGCATGCCGATATGTTTCTAGTATTCCGTTTGCAGTCGGATCGAATTAGAAAACCGTTTCCAACAAATTCTGAGCGACTATTTAATGTTAAGACGACATTAGCACGCACTGCAGTAACTACGCATTGTAAACACTTCAGCATCAGAAATCAGTTTACAACGTTGTTCTGTTGCGACATGAAGGAAAACACGCACAGAAAAATATATTCCCGTGGGACTTCTCGATCGGGACAAAGAGTGTGTTCGTCTCCGCCCCTTCAACTATACGTCGAACGTGATAAAAATAACGACAAGATGCCCCGTTGATGCGATGTGACCTTGTGAAGTTAAGGGATAAGAAATAAACAGATGTTAGCATTTATATTATTAGGATGAAAGGACACATTTTATGTACTGCTCATTTTTTGGATAATATTATAAGGTGGCAAACAAACTTACGGTCTGCCTGATGGTAGGAGGTATGTGCAGCCTATAGACGCTTGCAACACCTAGGGCATAACCCGCGCGTCGCCTACCTTTCAAAAATCTAACAACTTACTTCTTGAAGAACCCCATACTGTAGTCCTTTAAAAAAAACCTTGAAAGGGAGCTCATTCCACAACATAAGCGTCCACGACACAAATCTGTCTGACGGAGCTGCTATGCCACAAATCTGTCTGAAGGAACTACTATGCCACAAATCTGTCTGACGGAACTGCTATGCAATAAGCTATGCCACAAATTATTGGCAGTTACCTATATACATTATTCTATACTTTATTATTATCTTGGTAAAGGATACGAGATTTACCTTTTTAACATTCAGATCTGTTATCTGCGTTTTGACTAGAACTTAGGACTCTGCTCTTTGTATGATTGTACTTGTAGTAAAAACCTTTCTCAACAAACGGCTGTGTTTTTTTTTTTAAATAGGATTAGTAGTTTCTGAGATTAACACGTTTAAAAGTTGGTAAATTCCTAATATTTTGGAACTAAGGGGGTTTCGGAAACCCATCCGGAGGTAACCATTATTTTTGGCGAATAACACTAGGTATATAACCAGTAATTAGGGTTGCAGGTGTCCAGATTTAACCAAATTATAATGTTTGAGGTTGATCTAGCAAATACTAAGGGGAAATTTGATTTGATCAATAAACTATTAAAAATCCAACTCATTTTCTGTTTAAAGTAGGTATAGTCCGGCTTTTAGGGCCAAACCGTAATTCCTATCAGATTTTTGCAAATAAGTAATTATTTTTTATACCTTTTAAATTAATGTCGTTGAAGTCGGTGTTTTTGAAGTGAAAACTTCTTTAACGACGCTGTGCACTTTTTTTGTGATGGGTAAAAACTGTTAAACTCGCGTCAGGTAACGTGTCCTGATCGAAAATTCGTAAGATGTCACTCGCGTTAGGACACGTGACCTTTATTTACATCAGGTTAGTTTTTATTTTTAGTATATGGCGATTATGAGTAGTACAGGGAGGTTGGATATGGGATTTTAATTCTATGACAGATTGAGCTGTCAAATATACAACGTCAAAAAAGTAAATAAACAAAAGTTATTATTTTTAATAAATAAATATGGATAACAACTGATGGGAAGTAAATAGCGAGTATGTTTTCACTTCTGTCGGCACTCTCGGAGTGCAACCCGTTTTTTTTTTGTTTTTCTTCTCGATTAACAAGTTTTATAGGTATCCTTATCAGCTTCATACGTCCCCACTGTTGGTACCGAGGGTAATTAAGCCATAGCCCACAAGCGGGCCCAGTGCGGATTGTTAGACTTTGCATATGTCTTTTTGACGTATGCAGGTTTCCTCACGATGTTTTCCTTCCCTGGAAAACCAATAGTGTGAATAATCAAAGTACTTGAAAAATTAACACGCCGGGCTCGAAGGTCCGCCACTCAGAACACAAGGTGAAATCTAAGCCCCTCGGCAAATACCGACTCCGGATGCTGGTTTTATTTTTTTCTGAAAGGAATATGCAGATGGCTGATGCAGCCATTACTGCTCCACCAGGCTTCTGGGGCGAGACTCTGAAGGAGAGTAAAAATATCATAAATTAGTAACAATTGTGTGCGCGACAGTACTCGTGCGCAAACATCCCCTCCAAGTTTCGCTCACCGCTACACTTATGCGCCGCGGCCTATATCAGAGGGAGTATTGCGTCGATAGAGTCACTGTACAGCACTTTATGTAAGCGGCAAGAACCTAACAAGAATGATGCAGCGTACACTTAAGGCCTTACCAGACTGTCTAGCAAAATGGAGATTGTCCGTAAACGTAGCCAAAAAACAGGCCATTCTAATTGGCAAAAAAACAGATACCTCCCCGCCGTACGCTTCAGGGATTACCCATAGAATGGTCCCCAAATGTCAAATATTTGGGGGTCACCATCGATCGAGGTCTCACAATGACCACTCATGTAAGCGAGACGGTGACTAAGGCAAAAATGAGTCTTTTTCCTAATTTTTCAAGTACATTGGATAGCTCATATCAATTTTTTCAATGAATTTTGTTTAACATATTTTTGTTTTCAAATAAAATTGGTTTTAGACTCTAAGTACTACAATTCATTCACACTATGATAAGTTTTAAACAATAATAATTTATTCAAATTAAATAAAATTAACTTTAGTGTGGAATAGTGGTCGGCAGTATTTGAACTTCACTAGATTCTAATCGCCCACCATACAGGATAATCGTTTTGTCATTCGTGAAACCAGACAGAGTCGGTTTATTGTTATATTATGGTGGAACCAACACGAAGTTGCACAATTTTTTTTATTTTCTTATACGGAAATAAAAAAATATAAATTTTGTTCTTTTACACCTAGTCGCGTATTTGTATATATCTATATTTATAGCTAAGTATTCTATCACTTAAATTCGGCTTAAACCAAAATATCATATTTATTAATATGAATGATTTGCATATTTTGTAGTTACTTATTACTATATACATATATCACGCAAAAAAGCGACAGCCCACGTGCTTAGGTAAGAAAAAAATGTTTTTTGGCTCCTTTATGGGAAACAAAACAATTTTTGAATTTAGTATTAAGGTCAACATTTCCATACAAAATATAATAAAAACAATTGTTAATATACAATTGAATTTCGCACTAAACAAAAACCGTAAAACAGAAAGGGATTGTTAAAAAGTTTAAGAAATGTCATAGATGAGTGGTCGGCATCGCTTTTTGCTTTACTCTTGTACCTACTGGCATGGCACGTAGGTACATCACACAATGGGTATGACGAAATGAAAACGATTTCGAGATAGCTTTGGTGAATCGAATAGCTCGGCTATTCGGTCTATTCTTATCATAATCTATAGGTTACTACGACAGAATGGTTCTAGGTTATGCAACCAAACGGATGCAACTTGCGTAAGGTTGCAGCAGAAAAAAAATACTATGCATAAGATACAGACATTATGACAGCGGCTAGAAAATTATGTCATGTGACTTTTAACAAAATAACCTCCCAAGTAAGAGTCGGTGGCTGTAGAAATAAAATCTAATTAAAATATTTTAAGGCTTAGTCGTACGTAACATATAAGTTAGAACTCAAAAACAATAAAAACTTGTAATTAGTTAAGTACAAAACTATTATTAGTAACACAAATACATCTGATTGCATAATCAAGCTACATCGTAACAGGGGCCTGATTACAGAACGTTTCGAGAATTCCAGACTAAAATGGGTATAGCGAGCGACCCGAAGTGGCAGTGGGCTAGTAACATCTGTTGAAGGACCGATGGAGCTGTCGTGTCCTCGAGTGAAGACCGCTGATCGGAAGACAATGCTTGGGAACCCCTTCGGCGTGACCGATGAACTTTAAAGGGTGGCCGGTGATAGCTGGATACGAAAAGCAAAAATAGCGTGCCATCTAGGAGGCTGTTGTCCAGCAGTGGACTAAAAACATGGGCTAATTTGATGACGATGATTTTTTTTCTGATTTGTTGATGAGCGAAATTTATTAACTACATATTTTTTAAATAAATAATAGGTATTAAAGTCATCGTCACTTAATAAATATTAAGTTCCTATAGATTATTTCTGAACGTGGGAATTTGGAGAAGTTTGATCGTTTGCGGGAGTTTAAAAAAGCGTTGCGTAAAAAGCGCTCGGAGTAGTTTAACCGCTTTCTGTGCAAAACTGATTAAAAACTCCCGAAAAAGGGCCCACATGCGAACACACGCAGGAGAATTTAAGGTCTATTTAGAACGTTAAATAACGCGCGTTAAAGTAGCTCTAGTGCGAACGAGGCCTTAAGCCTATATCACACGAAAGTTAGGACATGATTCAGTCGTGGAATTTGAAAGTCATCAGGGCAGTCGTGTAATGTCGTGGAAATTTCGTCAAAATTAAATCGGTAATATTAATTTCTAAATGCGTTTACCTTAATATGTAACTAGCTGACTCAGCGAACGTAGTTTCGCCATAGACCTTCGCCCTTAAATACATAATATAGCATCTACAGTCCATCTGGAAAAATTTACCTTTCGAATATGTTTGTGAAAGTTCAAATAGATGCGGTGCTAGATTACTCTCCCTCTCCACATGTAAACATACTTACAAAATCCGTTCTGTCTATCTTGCTCTCTTTATATATTAGTATAGAAGTATAGATATATGTAGATCTCACTCTACAGTGTTTACAATAGGCTGTTTCGTATTGTTTAAGGTCCTATATAGCCAAGACACAATAGAAACCATGAAAAAATATTAATGTCTCTGTCTGCCGGTGTCTTTCCGTCCGTCCCTCAAAGAGCTCCAATTGAGAGCCAATGTTACTTGGCATTAAACTTAATAAAAGACAGCGACAGGGTACACCTTAACGAACTGATGTTTTTATTAAAATAAATTAATAGTTTATTATAAGTACTTCAATGCTATCAAAAAACACTTTTCATGCTCCAGTATTTTAATTTTCAAATTTAAAAAATCAAAACTTGTACCATATTAGTAGTATTTTCAGCAACTCGTTGCATAAAGTATGTACTTGCAACATTAGAGCACAAGCAACGAGTAAACCTTACCGAAAAAAGGTGCGACACGCTGCCGCTAGATGGAGCTTAATTAATAAAAGGATCGCGCTTCGTGTTTCTCGCGTAATTTGCTCGAATCGACATTCCACAAAATTCTACCGTGAGTGCAATAAAGAGGATATTCTCCCGCAAGAACATAAGAAAATATAATATAAGAATAAGTAAGTTCCGGGTCTACATTTTTTGACTTTTGTGGTATCAAAAATCGATTTTGTTGGCATGGTATGGTATTAAATGAGGGATTACAATCACAAAATTGTTTTTGGTACCCCAAAAGTCAAAAAATGTAGACCCGAAACTTACTCATTCTACAAATCATAACAATCAATGTCAAAAAGTACCGACCCACTTTCGCAAAAATTGCATTTACAGCTTTTTTTGTAGAGGTTCAAATAACTATGACGATTATGCTTTACGAAAGTTTAGAGTAGTAGAACTTTGATGATTTCTTGGGCAAAACAGTTTAACCCTCGGCAACGCTGGTGATAGAAAGTTTCACGGTACGCCTGGTGGGGTTTGTCGGACCAGGATTATCAACCCCCTATAGGCTAATAACATGTATAATTTTTTTTATAAATATATTGATTGGTAAGCTAAGGGTATATTCTACGAAATAAAATAAAAAAACAAGTTTTATTACCTATACTTCTAATAATAATTAAACTCAGGCACCATTTTTTACGCAAAAACAAAATTTTTTTGTTATGTAGAATGTTGAACATTGTAAAATTAGGCGCCCTTTACGCACAACTTTTTACTAACGGAGCACACCCCGGAACGAGGTAGCGGGCGACGGGCGTCGAACGACAAGTAACGGCCAGCAACTAGAAACGATTGCGCGCAAAATTTAAATTTGAATGAATTGCAGTAATTGGTGTGCACCGGCGGGTCTGTGGGCCTTACCAGGCATGCCGAGGGTTAAAAAGGGTGAAAAGGGGTCAAAACAGGATTATTTTTACCTAACAAAAGTATCATTATCATGGTTTTATGTTTGTCAGGGTTCGATCTATATCCAGTATAACAGAACTATCAAAATATCAGTCGGATTTACTGAGCAGATCCAAAGAACAACTCGCCAAAAAAATTAAGATTTAGTTAGTATCGCCTCTTAAGGGGTAGATATATATCTACCTTTTAGTAGTATCCAAATTAACAACAAGAAAAACTAGAAAAATGTAATACAACAAAAGCTATCGTTAACAACGCATAGTAATGTGCCGACACAAATCTCCGAATTCCGTTGTACAATTTATTGATTTGACCCACTTTACAGCTCTAGGGTCACGCCACGCCAGATAACCTATTGACGCTGCGTCGCTCGCTATGCACTTTTTGTGATCCCTTTTTTACTGCCTTCTCCACATTTATAAACCTACTTATACTTACATTTTTAAGTTCAACGTCTTAATAAAGACTTGTGGGTAGGTACTGATTCCATCTATACGTTTTATAATAAAGGGTCAACAACGCGCGATTAATGCCACTGGTGTTGCAAGCGTCCATTGGCTAAGACGACCGCTGTGACCTTACAAATTTAACTAATTTTTGTTTTTTTCTTGATTTACGTAGGTACGCTAAGTTGCAGAGCTTAATATCTGCGTACCTTATACACAAACTAGCAGACATGAGATAGTTTTAAGGGGAAGAGTGTGGATAATGTAATAAATGTACGATATGATTGTATCTTCTCCATATCAGATACCTAAACGTATTTGACCCCAACAAATGTGCTCAGCAAAGTTGCGGAACGTACGTTCGTGTACTTATTGATCCACGCTCCTGCATAGCTAACTGTCCCACGCGTGCATTTCCGTTTAACTACATGTATTGTCCAGTTACATCGCCACGCTTAGTTTGTAGTATATATTCAAGATTAGCGTAAACTTTATTTATTTTTAGAGAAACTGCACTAGCAGTTCATTTACCTCGAAAATACTAGAAAATAGGGACTTTGATAAATTATGTTTAGAGGTTAATTAAAATTTAGGGATCTTGAAAATGGAACCACTCGCTTCTCCGTCTGTCACAGATTTTTGTCTTAAATCAAATAACGTTGAAAATTAATGATCATTGGCAAAAGTTTCTAACCTTGAGGACAGTGTAGTATGTTGGACTGCCATATCGAAGGGCCTGCGTTTGCATTCAGGTAGAGGCAACCAATTTTCCACAAATCGTTTCGACTATGATTTATGCCCGGTACAGCGATAGACTCACCACTAATCACGTTTGCAGAACGGGATACCATCAACGAAAAGGGAAGTTACGAGCAAGCGTTGTCCGTATTATCTCTGAACACCCCTTCGAGGATAATTTTCATGATTGTATTTTATATTCTAACCTTGAACGTGTCCATAGACAAGCGATGTAGGTGGAAATTATATCGGAACTAAAAAATATTAAGAATTTGAAATAAGGCTCATAGACTCACACACATTAACTTTGAAGTCGATTAAAAATATAATTACACAGTGACTTATTTGAACCCTCGTAACCGTTACCTAGTTCATAGACTTCGCTATAAATAATGCGCATACATTATTCGCCTAATTAACATGTGTTTTTATGCTCATAGATGATATTAACTTCTGTTTAGAGGATATGTCCTATATTAACCTACTACTAGGGGTTACCCAAATACCTTTTGGAAATTGACATTTCTGTCAGTTTACAATTACCATGCAATAAACAGCGCGCGCAATCACGCGTGGAAAGTATTTAATTAAAAAGTTGGCATTATTGTAATCACTTACTTTTTGCAGATTTGTAAGTATCGAAGAAGCTTATAGCCTAGACTATGTTCACGTATACGCAGCACCAGATTATACGAAAGAAATAGGAATATAATCAGGCCTCAGGGAGCCAATTCTCACGGATCGGATGAGTCAGATTTTTTGAAAACATCAAACGCTTAGACCGAATGTATGAATGAAATAGGCTGTGCTAATAGGTCTTAAAATAAAAATAACAAAAATCATGATGAGTGGAATAATTTATCCGTTCTTGTTGGGAATTTATGTTAGGTACGTGTGCCATTGATAAAGATGTAAATCAAATTTTTGGCCGACAAAGCCCAGTGAGCTAAGCGACAATGAACTGGCCACATAGTTTGTAGAACCAATGAACGACGGAGACGAAAGGTCTTATAGAGACCACGATCCAGAAAACGCAGTGGCATCCGCCAGGTAGATTGACTACCTACTTAAGGCCGCAGGAAGTTGCTGAATGTAAGTAATTAAGCACATTAGACTTATCTGTTTAAGAAATCTAAGGAGGACTATATGCAGCAATGGGCGAGTATAATGATGACGATGTTGTAAGGGGTACCATGCTTCACAGTATTTTCAAACTTTTTTTAACTACTAAAAAACTGTAGAAGAAAACTTTATCCTGGATTAGCTCAGTTTTTTACGTAACTTAGATGGATAGATGCGGTCAAGCAAGTTCAACAACTATACCAATTTTAAGCATATAGTATTCGGGTTGCTGAGAAGCAACTGAGCAGCAATACATACAAGCAGAGGGATATAAAACACTGCAGTCTCACTATTATAAAAACAGCAGTGACATACAGGCAGAGGGACATAGACATTGCAGTCATACATACTATAAGTAAAACACCAGTGACAAACAGGCAGAAGCACATAGACACTGCAGTTTCACCATGAGAAAAACATCAGAGGTATACCGGCAGTGGGAATGAACACTGCAGCCTCATCATATGAAAAACATCAGTGACACACAGGCAGGACATAGACACTGCAATTTCACCATGACAAAAACAGCAGTGACATACATGCAAAAGGACATAGACACTGCAGTCTTACCATAAGAAAAACAGCAGTGGTATACCGGCAGTAGGAAATAGACACTGAAGCCTCACCATAAGAAAAACATCAGTGACATACAGGCAGAAGAACATAGACATTGCAGTCTCACCATAAGAAAACGGTCCCCTTAATATTGATAAAGGCCAAGTTTATTGGAAATATTCCTTTATTTTCTTAATTTGTAAAAGTGCATTCACCTGTCTATGCCGGCAAAAAAACCCTTAAAATATGCAAAGAAAATATTTTTCTATTTTATGACATTAGTCGAAGGGCCATTCATAAGAATTAACTTCTTTAAAATAATATACTATCTTAAAATATAAAAAGACCAAGAAAAATAAATAGATATGTGTTACCAATTGTACTTTACGGTTCAGTGTTAAGTTTCTACTTTTAGCTAATTTATAAAAGTACAATAACAAATCATGTTTTATCTTCCGTGGTCTTTTTTTCTATTTTATCTTAGACAAGGTTTTGCCAGCGGCACCACCCGCCCTAAATTTGATTATCGATGTAGGATTTTAACGGCAACTCTTCAACTTCAAGTAGCCTATGTTCTTCACTGGGACTCAAACTATCTCCATGCCAAATTTCATCTTAATCGGTACAGCGGTTAAGCGTGAAAAGGTAACAAACAAATAGACAGAGTTATTTTCGCATTTATACTATTATAGTATGGATACTATGTTATTTAGAAGAAATTTATCTATATGAAAGACCTTTTCGAATCAGAAAGGTGATTTATCTAAAAAGCTAGTAAATAATGATTTCTTACAGTAAAATTTCCCATCATCAATGTTAATGGTAATCCGGGGTTCAACAACGGCCTTTATTTCCTTTCCTGTATACTCTAAGACCGCTTGTAGACGTCCGTTTTGTCACCGGACACCGGACCATTAAAATCACGGACGATTGGCAGTACGATACAATGAAAGCGTGTAAACGTGCCGGATCACCTTTTATTTGTATTCGACGTTTTCTGCCAATCCATGTTGAAACGGACGTTTTGATTGCGGCAATAGCCTTTAAAAATTTTAACATTTTGTCAGCTATATTTGATTGCCTGTGACTATTTCGAACACTACTCATTTAATTATAACGAACAATGAAAAATCCTACAAAGCGATTCCAACTTACAAAATAGAAATATTCATATAGCTAGCCAGTTTTTCGTATTGGATTCAGTAGTCGACTCTGAGTCGAAAGCACCGAAAAAATATGACCATGTCAAGAGAAGTACACGTAGGAAATACAGGCGCTGACCAACCTCACTGCAAGAGACACTGACCTCGAACTGTGCGCTGAAGGTCTTGAAGACTCCCTCCCAGAGGCTCCCGGACTGCGTGAGCACCTGTACGGTGTCGCCGACGTGCGAAGTGGCCGCGTGCATGAAGTGCGCGTTGTTGTACACACCCTCTGCCACCACTCGGCTCCGTGGAGACCTTCACAGACGAAATGAATAAGCAAAGTCCAACAAATCTTCCAAGCATCTATTAAAAAATTATTGTATAAATAATTCATGTAGGAATATATAATCGCGTTGAGAAGTCCTGTTTGACATTAGATACAAGTATCTCACACACACACATTTAATGGCTTTATACACACCCTATCTATACACATATCCACAAAACAAGTTTCTCCTTGCTCCTCCTGTCATACAAAAGAAAGGGGAATAAAGATTACTTAGGCACCTACCCTTATTGAGTAAGACATCGGTGAATAATCCCTATGAAATTAAGAAGAATTTTCTTTGATGATCACTATAGGCTTTTCCATTGAACAAGTGTTAAGCTCCTACTAGGCCCCAACAGAACCACCAAAGTTGTAAATAATATAAAAAATAACATGTAAAACTTTGGAAGATTTAGTTAAAAGGAAGGAAGCTAAAAGGAGTCAAATGATTTTTTCTTTAAGCAATAAGTATATACCATCATAATTATGCGATAGGTGGTACAAGTCAAAATGCACGTAAGTCTCATTAGAGTTAATCAGAGTATAGTCTTCCATACAAATATCTTTCAAAATTAAGCTTTATTATATCCTAACACTTAGCATAGTACCATCCAAAGTACAATTTAGTATAGTATTTACATATCTAATTGCCCGGCTTGTTCACACTAAAACTCAGTAACTACATGAGTAGATATAAGCACAAAACAAAAAAAAAAGCAAGAGCTTGGTATTTTTAAAATTTTTGCATGTAATAAAAAACAATTAGGGAAATGTCACTTTGTATTTTGACTTTAACTAAACCTTTTTGTTGCATGCAAAAAAAAAAGTAGACTTCATAGTCTCTAGTTTTTCTTTAAATTAGCCACACCTATACAATTATTCAATTATGCTTTGTATCAACATCTCTATAAGGTCATAAGTAATCAGTGGCAATGTGAAATTTATTAAAAAATAATGTTGATTAAGATTAACAACTTCTTAAATTTGCATGTAAAGAAAAATAGGGTTTTCTAATTTTGATAATTGAAAAAAAAAAGCCTAAATAAAAAATGTAGATATTTTTAATATGCTTGGTTTCTCATGTTAGTTTTGTGTTTTTCTGTATTCAAATGGACATTTAAATCATAACTTTCTTAAAAGACTGTAACAGCTACTAGGTTCTAGTTAAGACGTAATTTTGTCAACAAACAAAAAAACTAATAAGTTTTATCAAAATATTGTGAAGTATAATTTTATTCTATATAAATAAATAAAAACGAGACTGAACAGCAAATTGTATTTTGTTTGATTGCAATATGAAGAAATAAACATATACGACTGATAATAAATAATTAAAGCAATAAAAATGCAAGACTGCTAATAGTTCCTTGTTAAAAGTTATAAATAATATTTTTCTATTTTTAGGATTAAAGAATTAAGAAAAAAATAAACCAACAATTAAAACTTTTATTTTATTTCGCTAACTGGGTAATTTATAATTATTTATGTTAATTTAAGGTTTGAAATAAGCTAAAAAGGCACATAAATCTATTATTTTATAAAAGTAAAATTATTACTCACGAATCCCTAGCTATAACGAGTAAAACTCACTATTTTATCCGAAAGAAGCCCTAAAACTTATTTTTTAGGGTTCCGTACCCAAAGGGTAATTAGCGGAACCCTATTACTAAGACTTCACCAGTACCCACCCACCCAGTACTTTACGTCGGGGCAAAGGTTGTTACTTTAAAAGTCGCAAGTTCGGCCCCATATGGAGTACTGCTGCAATCTCTGGGTGGGTGCACCCAGATACCAGCTTGGCCCTTTTGACTTGGTTCAACGACGGGCTGTGAGAATTGTCGACGATTCCAAACTCACTTTTCAAACCATCAAACGCGGTATCGAGCCCTTAAGTCTGAGGAGAGACTTTGCCTCCCTGTGTGTGTTTTACCGCTTGTATGGGTTGTGTTCTGAGGAAATGTTTGAAATGATGCCCACGACTACTTTCTACCATCGCACCGCTTCGTTGTCCGTCCGTCCGTCTGTCACCACGCTGTATCTCATGAACGGTGATAGTTAGAGTTGAAAATGTTACAGAAGATGTATTTCTAAAGTCGCTAAAAAAATACTAAAAAACAGAATAAAATAAATATTTAAGGGGGCTCCCATACAACAAACCTGATTATTTTGCTTGATATTGATAACGGCAACAGCTAGACGCTTAGAATATTCACAGAATATTTATGAATGAATAAATAATTAAATTAATATAAAACAAATATTTAAAGGGGGCTCCCATACAACAAATGTGATTTTTTTGCCGTTTTTATAGATAATGGTACCGAACTCTTCATGCGCGATTCGCACTTGGTCGATTTTTCAATAAGGGAGTATAATGTATTTTTTAAACCAAGTTAAAAGTGAATAAAAAATATTCTTATGTCTGGGTTCAAGGCTCCAAAATCCAGGGTTTTTACGCTTCTGGTACTGGGCGGCAGGTTTTGGAGATGGCAGCCCTACCTACAATCATTTGTGACGTCTCTGACTAACCGAGCTCATGTCCTTTGAGACCCTGAACATTTAGATACACATTCAGGAGGCACTAAAGAGAAACGGGTACAAAATGAGGATAAGTTCAGTACGTCGGAACAAACATACGAAGAATCCAGAGGTAAGCAGACAGCCAAGGAGTAATGGATAAATTGGATCACTTTTGAATAAATTCTCCATTAAGACAGTATATTGTCCATTCTCCAAAACTGAATAGCAGGTGCGCATGCCAAAGGACGTAATCCCGTACCAAAACCATAATTGCGGACAGGGTCAAAGAACATATTGCTGCTGTAAAGAAATGCCAAACAACTAAATCAGCTTTAGCAGAAATTCTAACCACTGGATTGAGCTCCATCAGCCTAAGGTTTTGTCCACTGATCGCCAATATTACCATAGATTGGTACCCGAAGCGATTGAAATAAAATATATAAATATGAACTTCAACCTGAGGATGGATACAAACTGTCGCCTGCATGGAATCCAGTCATAGGAAAATACAGCTCTCGAGTTTTTAACATCTGGTATTTCTATTATTCACTAAAAAGTGTGTGTGTTTGGATCCATATATCTAGTTGACTTTAAAAACTATTTAGGGATGTAGCAGTCTCCACATGTTCTGGGAGTTTCCTCCACATTTCAGCAACATGTTTGTTCAGAGACTGTGATAAGCCACTAATGAATGCAACATATAAATTATAGGTTTTTCAGGAGTGTTTTGGAATCAAACTGTGTCCACATGATGAGTATCCTTTTTTCAGAACAAGAACATATCTCTGATAATTAGCAGATTGTATCAGTTTCTGAGTATCTTGTATGTCTTAATAAGATCACTTCTCATTCTTGTTTTTGAGTGTAGGTCATTTTTAGTTCATCAAAGTTAAAAACTAAGAACAGGTATTAAGCATTAACTTCAAAGGAAGGAAATGCATATCGAAACTAAGTAAAGAAATAAAACAAAATATGAAATGGGATAGAAAGCAAAATAGATTAGAAACAATTGAAAATCAAATCATGAGAACAGGAGTTACTAGCGTGCAAACATGTGTACAAGTGCTACAATGCATTTCAAAAAACTATATGAAAACAACACAGAAAGAGTTAATCCTAAATGATAGTGACGAAGAGATGATACCAGACATACTACAATGAGAGGTAGAAATAGCTATAGAACCACAAGGAAGATAAAGATCCAGGCCCAGACGCATTGACAAGAAATTCTGATAATGGCTAAAACTCTCTTATTACCAATAATTGCTTTGACAAGAAATTCTGATAATGGCTAAAACTGTCTTATCACCAATAATTACTAAACTTTTTAATGAAATCCTTTTGTTGTACAAAACAGGCAATAGATAAACATATTATAGGCAGCCTGTCCAACTTATACAAAATATTCGCAAAAATATTGCTTAAACGAATATAAAGGAAATTAGATGAAAATCATCAACACAACAGGCTGGTTTCCATGGTGTACTACTCAGTATTGGACCACATACATGTTGTGAGACAGGTAATAGAAAAATTTAGAGAATACAATCAAACATATTATATAGCATATGTTGACTACAACAAAGCTTTTGACTCAATATACCATGACAGCATATGGGAGGCCCTAAAAGTGCAAGGTATTGAAAAGGAAAAATACATTAGGATATTAAAAAATGTATCCAAAAAAACTACTGCCTGTGTACAGCTAGAAGAAAATAAAAACCGTTTAACATCCAAAAGTGAGCATGGCAAGGAGATTTGCTATCCCGCTGTCAGTGCTACCCGGGTTAACCACAGTTAGGTTTATGAAGGGGGGTCATTGGTTATTGTGGTTACTGTCAAAACAACCATATCATGTGTTGAAATGCAAAGTCTTCAGTAATCAGAAATCTTGAATGAGTACATTTATTTTCATTAGAAGTTATTTGTGTATAATAAGTAAGTATTGTGACACTTGACAACAATCAAGCAATGAAACTAATAAGACAAAAGTCATTAACAACTTTGGACACTTGCCAAACACTCACTGCTGAAAGTGAAAGTATTCAAAAATATTCAATCACTAATACTAAACTTACTTCATGTCCAAATAGTACATACAACTTCACATAGGCACAATTAAAGAAATAATAATGTTATAAATGACAAGGATTTACAAAACAAGGTAAAAATTACAATTTGTTTCTGGTAACTATATAAGTTTTTGTCAACTGAAGTTTTGAGGACTTACAAATTGAATAACTACTCTTGGAATCAGCTGATTGCACACTGCTATATTAATCATCATGAGTACACCCCAAAAGTAGGCCAAACATTTAGACTAGAGCGGCGCGACGACCGTGTTCGCCGATCTGTCCACGGCATGCTTCTCACGCAATACACAACACTTCTAACCGATACGATGCTTCTAATATTTTGTTTACAATCTTCTTTCTATGCCTATACATACAAAGATAAACAAATTGAAATAACGATAAGGAATAACTTAATGTAAGGAACATTAACCCAAATAACAAAGACATGTCATCCCTTTGCTGAAAGTTTAGCGGACATAGATTTACCTCGGTGGCCCTTGGCGATTTTTACGTTTGTTGTTCATATCTCCTTCGCCCGACTGCCCCGGCGGGTAGGCACCTTCTCGTCTGCGCGTAGGGACCGGAATTTTGGCAAATTAAATTCACACTCCTTTTACAACACAGTCCTTTCAACTTTCGCGGATGCACAAAACTGCAGTTGAATTTTATGAGTTACAACTCGAGATTCGACAACAGGTATGCATCGAAATCACTTAAGATGCTTAACATTTGCCAACAAATATAGACTAAAATATATTTGAGTGCAAAATAGCAGTTAATTTAATAGTCGGGAAATAAATCCCGAAAAACAAACTAATTGGCAGATTTGTCGTGCCTGCAATCAGCGCAGGAATACAACATGGCGCTTTGACGTTTTCGTCAATCTATTGCACTAAGCTTTCATAACAATTTTATGGAAATATATGCACATAATCAAATAGATAAATAAAGACCTGTAATTATGAAAAACTTTCGTAACAAATAACTAAATACGATAGGGTAGAATTTATAATAGGGTCAACGCTTGACCGATTTCCACAAACTTTTAATATGGCGGAAGGTGTTTGACTTTTAGAGCTGCGTTCAATTTAAACAAATCAAATAGATAAAGTTTCAATTCGTAAAATGCTTTCAACGACAGGCGTGAATAGTGATACGATTCTACATTGCGAAGGTCTTGATTGTAACTAAACTTTGCTACTGAAACAGTAGAGTAGATAATGTGAATAATCTTGTATGACCGTAAGTTTAAAACGTTTTGGTCAATCTTTGTGACCACCGCCAATCGCCAACGTAAGTTGCCTCGAAATTTTTTGGGTGTATTGTTTTATAAAAAATGTTTTGGCTGTTGTAAGTACTACAGACGGTACGTGCGAGCAATTGTTTCTTAAAATGAAACTCACGTTCATCCTATAAATACTATCTATACTAATATTATAAAGATGAAAGATTTGATTGTTTGTTTCTTTGTTTGTACTGAATAGGCTCCGAAACTACTGGACCGATTTGAAAAATTCTTTTACCATTAGAAGCCGACATAATCCCTGATGAACAAAGGCTACTTTTTACCGCGGGACAATGCTTAATTCCTACGGGAAAACGGGTAATAGAACAACGGGTAGTGAGAATTATCCTTCCGTACAGTCCTAATTACTTAATTACGTAATTACTTCCTTTTTCACATAACTTCTAAACGGCTGAACCGATTGGGTTGAATGCCATTAAATGCCAATTTTTTTCTATAATTGAGGATATTATTATAGTTTTAGCTATGCTACTACTTTTTACAATTATATGTTACTATTTTCTACATTTCCGTAATAAATTTTCTAATTTTCGGAAATTAAACAAATTGCCGTTTTGCCGTCTATCGATTTCATGTATTTCGAATTTCGAAGAAGAATTCGTTGCGATCGAATCCAGTAAATCAAAACCATCACCGGCTTTTGAAAAACCTATAAAAATAGGCTCAATATGGCGAAATTGACAATTCAGTCGTAGGCAAGAAATATAACCAGTTTGGTGATGTTGACCTAGTCTGACATTCTTATCTCGTGATAATATTATTTAATTTCATTAGTTTCATAAATATTAATATTTTAGGGCGTTCCTTCTGAGCCTCGTTGCAATTTAATAGTAAAACCTCATTTTAGCATCAACTACCCGTTCCGTCTAAGCGCATCTGATTTCAGCGGCGCTATTATATTGCTCAAACGAAACACGCTTTGCGTCATTTTCTGACAGTTCCGTTTGTGTATATGTTTGATTTACTTTATTTTGATTTTTTTATAGATAATACCAAAGATATAGAGTTCATATGCGAAAACAAACTTTTCTTTATTAGAAAAAACGAACCTTTTTTTTCTGCTAAAAAGTAGCCAGATGGAACGCCCTAATTATGACTTTACTGATTCAGATTAATAACCTTAACTTTGTTACACTGAGACTGAGGTATAGGTACCAAACAATTTCATATTATCGATTAACTTTCTCAATAAATAAATCTAAAAAGAAAATTTTCCTAAATTTTCTGCTAATTTATAAGGATCTCAGAATACAAACATAACCAGTGAATAAGTTACAATTATAAGAAAAAACCAAAAATATCCAGATTCCTAAGTATAATCATTAATAATAGCGCCCAGATTTTTTTTGTGTAATACTGAATATTCGGTATTGAGCTCTTGGAATGCCGGTACTATCATCTCGGAAATATCATCCGAGATTCCGAGACTGTGAGATCTCGAGATGAATGCCCTATGACAAGAAGCCTGGACCAAGCTAAAGCGTTCGATCGGGTGTGGCACCTGGGTCTTTTATCCAAGTTGCCATCTTACGAACTACCCGAGGGTTTGTGCAAATGGGTGGCCAGCTTTTTGCCCGGCAGAGGCGTAGGAGACGTAGTAGACGGTAGTTGCCCTGATACTTCTTGCCAGCCTTCATATGTCCCCACTGCTGGGGCACGGCTTACCCTCTTAAGTGAGGGTGATTGGGCCATAGTCCACACGCCGGCCCAATGCGGATTGTGTACTTCACATAGGCCTTTTTTTTTTCTTGACGTATGCAGATTGCCTCACGATGTTTTTATTCACCGAAAAGCCAGTGGTGTGAATAAATTAATCAGTGTACTTGAGAAATTTAGAAAAGACTCATTGGTACACGACGACCCCGAGGTCGGGACGTGAAGTGAAATTTAAACCCCTCTGCCACCACCGACTGCCCTGATAACATGGACATTAATGACTCAGGGCTAACTCCTACGCTGGGTTTTACTGCATATCAATGATATGTTGTCCATCAACAACACACATTGCTATGCAGATCACAGTACCTACTGGAGACGCTTATTATACGGGCCTAAATAAACAAACATTCCTCGTTCTATTGAAGAGGAAAAGCGTGGCGAACTTGTGTCTAAAGTCGAGATCACTTTGTCAAGACTGACTGGGGACGGGAAAACTTCATCCGATTCAACGCTACGAAGACATAAGTCGGCACGTTCTATGCTAAGATAACCCTATAGACTGAGGACTCATAATTCCAGAACACACCCCTCACTTTCTCCAAGTACATTGAGATCCTCGGTGTTGACTTCTACAGCGTTTTTAGTTCCGAGATCATTGGCAAGAAAATGTGAAGATGGAGTCCAAAAACTTGGAGCGTAAGTACTCTACAGACAGAAGCAAAGTTTGCTTCTTTCCGGTCACAAGTCACAAATATGGAATACTGCTGCCATCATAAGCTGGGTGCACTCGGATCCAAGCTTGGCCCTTTTGGCTCGGTCAAACGGTGGGCTGAGAGAATTGCCAACGATTCCAAACTCATAAGTCGTATTAACTCTTAGGAGAGACTTTACCTCCCTGTGTGTGTTTTACCGTTGTAAAATGTTTATTGTTGTAGAACCGTAGCGATGATAAAAGAAGTTCCTTTCTTTTCGATGGTCTAAATTTTTTATGAGAACACAACCCTAAAAAAGTTCTTACAAGTTGTACATTAAGGATATAGTTTTTAGTTTGTAAAATGGAGCCATTTTTTTTATTGATATTATTACTATTGAATCGATTTCTAATACTCCGTCGCAATTATTTAAAATTAGTGAACCAAAATATCGATTAAAACGTGCTCCTCACTAGTCACAGCTGTCACAGGGGACTTCGTTGGTGAAATTCAACAGAGCGGTCGAATGTGCGCATAGAGGGCATTGAGCGCTTACAATACGTATAATGCTTGTCAACAAAATGCCTCTAGTTCAGCTTGCAATCGAAACGACCACATGGCAACATTATATTTAGCAAACGCGCGGGCGCGAATTTTGATTATTGATCGCTTT
This sequence comes from Apoda limacodes, assembly GCA_946406115.1. Taxonomy (NCBI): domain Eukaryota; kingdom Metazoa; phylum Arthropoda; class Insecta; order Lepidoptera; family Limacodidae; genus Apoda; species Apoda limacodes. The sequence goes on from OX291559.1 coordinate 22,310,273, forward strand.
TACTTCACAAATTATATGCTCTTTACTTTGGTAGTTTATTTGTAGGAGTAGCAGACGTGATAAAAATGAACCGTAAAGTAGGAATTGATATGATGCAGCGTGAGAAATTTGAATCTGTAAATTCTGAATTACGTTCTTTTTATGATTTTTGCAAAGAATCCGGCATGACGAACGAAGATTTAAAAGTTATTTGTCGCCCATTGACTTACACAGTCTGGAAAGCTTCTATAAAAACGTGGACAAGATTTATTGTGTTCTTAATTATGATTTTTGCTGTTGTGTACGCTCTGTCTCATTCAGATACCTTCCATTGGCATGCAGCAGCAACTGCACGGATCATGCTTATTAAATTGCTACCTATTTGGGACTGGACTCCTTTGTACAGAAGAGAATGTTTGATCAAGGGTTCTGAAAGCCCACCTTTAAATAACAATCATATTTTAACAGAGGACTGTGTTGTTTGTGAAGCCATCAGTAAGTTAACTTGAAATGTTTATGTAAGTTTATCATTTCTGAGGTACATACTCATATGAAAGAAAATTTTGTTTTTTCGGGGACTATTCATTAAAAAAAATCTTTGGTACAAAAATGGCAGGTTACAAATATTTACCAAAAATTCTGTCGTATACATGGTAAAAGAAGTTAATAGTTAATGATTGTATATACAATACTTGTACTAATACAGTATGTTGCAGTTATAGTTTGATGATTCAAAATGTAATGTCGGGTGAATTTAACTGGCATGTGTAAAGCTACATTAAGACAATTTTTCCTAAGCTTTTGTTCCTCAGTGCCCCCTTTTGTACACCCCAAACAACAATTTCTTATTTAGAGTTACTGAGAATTTTTTTTTTTTGAACTTAACTTAGTTTTCATAAGAAACTTTTAGCAGTCTTACATTTTAAATTTTTTATCAAATGTTTTTAGGAACTTTTAAACCCAGACTATAACTGAAATCCTGCCCAGACTCTTCCTTGATGCCTTATAAACTAGAACAAATTTCTGGAAACCCAGACGGATGGCAACCCTACATCCCAGTTGAAATAAAAGTGCACTTTTTAGAATACACCCCCCTGTCAGCTAATGAAAAATACCCTAATACTCTGTCTATAAATTTAATTCATATCACAGTCATTAATAATACCTAATATAATTTCATCAAAAGTTAATACAATCATATTGGTTACACAATAGTAATATTGTTGTGTAGTTTTGTATTAGTTAATTTCACCATGTAGTACAGATACTGAAAGGAGAAATATATGGCCCAGCATATTGTGCTACCAGCTGTTAGTGTATTGAACATACATATATTTCAATTATAATTGACTAGCATTTGCCTGCGGTTTTACCCTCCCTATATTCGGATATCGGTTTAGGATTAAGTAGCCGATGTCCATTCTCAGGACTCTATCTCCATTCCAAATTTGCCTGCGGTTCCACCCGCCCTAACTTTGTTATTTGTGTAGGATTGCAACAGCAACTCCTCAATATCTCCATGCCAAATTTCATCTTAATCAGTACAGCCGTTTAAGTGTCAAAAAGTAACAGACAGACAGACAGAGACAGAATTAGTTTCGCATTTATAATATTAGTTTGTATTTTATTCTACATAATGGAATTTGAACGGTAATAAGCAATTATAATAGAAATTTACTTTTATGGTTATGACTTCAAATAGGTGTCTACAAAATATACAAAATTTTGTAAAAGTTAAGTCTAAAGTTAAAGAATTTTTTTAATGCTTTAAAATAATAAAATAAGCTATATTCTGGGGCCATGATGCTGTTACGATACATAACTGGTGCTATTTAGCTTGTTATTTAGCTATTTATCAAAGAACTAAACAATTGTTTACTATTTGCAAAGGCTGTAGATTACTTTACATTTAGATTCCCAACTTCTGATATTGTATATTTTATTTCAGAAAACATTGCTCGAATCTCTGATACCAGTTACACTGAAGTATTTCACCATCACCTGTGGAGAGGTGCACCAGTCATTGTCACAGATGCATACCACGACTGGTCCATCTCGCGATCGGATCTAAATCTGACAGATCTCATCAGCAATGACCGCATTCGGAATTCTGTACCGTGCAGGTTCCTTACCAACGTCCGACTCGGCAGGCAGCCAGCTGACCTAGAGGATGTAGTCTCTCGAATAACCAACACCAACATTCCGAGCTGGTTTGTTCATTTCCAGAACTGTGATATCAAAGCTGTAAAACAATTTAGAGTCCTCGCTCCCCGACCGTATTTTCTATCCCCGCATATTCCTCCGTCTTTGTTCAACTGGCTCCTGTTGTCTAAAAACTATGAAACACGTCGGTATAAGTACTTGGAGTTAGATGTAGGGCTTATAATAGTGTCTCAACTCAAGGGGAAGACCTCTATTCAGCTGAAGCCTCGAGTGCCGTGTGAAGACGATTGTGTGGTCCTCAAACTGGAGCTTACCGAAGGTGAGACACTGGTTTTGGGGAACTTGCTGTGGGAATTGGAATACTTGCCAGGTAGAGGTGAAAACATTGCAATGGTGACTGAAACTGATTGGAATGAATCATAATCGCATGACATTTGTTAAACATAGCTAATTCTATATTTCAATGTATTGTCGTTTGTGAAATATACATATAAAATATCTCAATAGTTACTGGGGCGGTACAAGAAAGTTGTTTATTAGAAATGATAGTGATTAAACTGCACATGTTCGGTAGTAGCCGATGTATATTTCTAAACTGGAATTTATATTCTGTTTCTTAGAACCTTTATTGTTCCTACAACACATGCTACTCAGCATAAGAAACACGTACCTATATAAGATGAACAATTTGTTTTTTTTTATAAGGAAACTGATGTATTGTGTGTGAATAGGATTTTATTTGTTATTTGATTCGATTATGTTTCTAAATGGAGTTCCTACGCTTTGAAGAAGCATGTGTATAAGGTTTCTGAAGACCACGTTATTAAATTCAGGATTAGAATTTGGTGCATATTGCATTTGAAAGTCAGTATGGATAATCAGCGTTATAGTTTGGCTGACTGAGCACCCAGTTAACAACATTTATTGTAAACCTGATTAGCAGGGATTAGTGACAAAGAACACCACAGTTGCCGAAAGTTAAACTATTCTAGACGATCCTCCGGCTAAAGTTTATAGATGTATGATAGGTTGTTCGCCATATTAGCGTCAGAAAGAGACGGAGCGAAGCGCTCTGTTTTGATTTCCCTTTCAATAAGCACTTGTTTAATGAGGGCTACTACGAAGAATAGGTGGTCAGCACATGAGACTTGAGGTTCCTACATGAAGATTTAAACCAATTAGGGGCATTTTCACTGCTGTCGTGAATCGCCTTTGATTGGTTTCAATGTACTTGTTTCGTTCTGTTACAACTATCTGAAACGCGCTAGATTACTATCGATTATATCGCATCCTTTTTTTGTTGTCTGCAATACTCTGTGGTCGGACATTACTCTGCAGAAATAACCTAAGAAAAAAATGTTTTTTTTGCATATTTGAAATTAAGAAGCTTATATTATGATATAAGAAGCTTATATTTAATATTGCGTTACAAATATAAACTCATTTTTATAAAGTGTTATATGAAATATATAAAAGGCATATCAGTGCTACAAAATTTTGGACCAGGGAAAGTACATAGTTAGATTTCTACCATTTTATATACTTACTTAGATCCTGTCCATATTTTTTATGTTCTCTCTAATTTACTTGATATAATTTAGGGCTCCCTTTGGTCCCTTTAGAGGACCTTAGGACAAACAGAGGTGGTCCATGTACGTACAGCAAAAGTACCAATTGAGGTAAGAAATCGCCTTGCAGTTATTAATTTAGGTTTAGTTTTTACCTGTCTCTAAGACAAAATAAAACAGTACTTACTTACATCGTACCTAGTAAAATAAGAGATAATGTAGTCGATACATACATATCAACCTCATTTCTATAAATCATTATCCTTATTTATTATTAAGTCATAAGTGATTAATAACATATACATTATATAACACTTATGTATGACATTGTAATTGTTAATTAAATATGTTATATATTATGTGAATGGTATAAAGTGTATTTCGATTGTGAAAAATTACCTCAGTATTATTATATCATAACTATATTAATAAATATATTATGTGAGATGTGGAGCAAACATTGTTTTATTTTGATGTCTTACTTATTCGCTAATTAACTCCCTAGTAACTTTCTAGAAATTAACGATGGTCAAACCAGCTACGAATAAATACATGTACTTTAAGAGCATCAGTAACTAGAAAATATCTTTTTACCTCTCTAGATCAAAGCAGTATCTTTTAACTAGAATTTATTGTTTATTTTTCTTATGTAGTATTTGTAAATCGGAATTCACTTATAGTTCAATATTGTATTCAGTTTGCTCACTCTAAACTATTCCTTATGTTTAGAAGTATAAATTTAATAAACGATTTTCGTTGACTTATCCGCAAAACGGGCGAAACGGATGACCGGAGGGTCGATTCCGTATGAGCTATTGAAATAGCTTCAAACGAATTTTCGTTGCTAACCTTCAAAAACTTCAATCGATATTTTGCGATTCCGTAAAATTTTGGCAGTGTGTTGAGATGCATTTCAGTCGATAAAGTATCGCGTGAAGTTCGTACGAAATCAAGCTAATCCAACTACTTTAAAAAGTAAAGTTATAGCACGGCTATATAGAGTGTAAAGAGTACATTCTAATTTGTTGGAATAAGTTTGTTTTGAAATTATTTTGAATATAACTAATATACTATTATCTGTGGTATGTATAGTAAAAAAGTTTATAAGTACATACGGTGTTTAATAAATTTATATATTTCTCATTAAAGAAGGAATTGACGAAAAGTAAGTACTCAGATTTATGGATTCCTTAACTATTCTGCACAAATCAGCAAATTGTACCTAATTTGTTAACTTGTTTTGTAGAAATGCCGCCAAATCGCCAAGTTTGCCACCGCCAACTACAACTTCTCGTTGAGTTTGCGGAGGCAAACAAAAGGATTGTATTGGGAAATCTGGGAAAAGGTCCCCTTGGCCAGCAAGAGGCCAACAAGGCGTGGGAGGCCTTGGGCCAAAAACTGAATGCCATTGGCGGGGGGACCATTAAAAGTCCCGAGAAATGGAGGCGAGTATGTAGTTTTTTCAATTATTTTTTACCCAACTGCTTAGAATGTTAACTGTGTATTACCTACTTATATTGCACGCTATCGGCATGCTTAATGGGGTCTGTCTGGCTTTTCCACATCTAACACATTTTTTTTAGACTGTGTTCCTAATCCCAATGCGGAAGTTAAAAAAGTTATTTTGGAATGCCCGGTAGAGTAATTTTCCAACTGTCAAGGTAAATTATTTATATCGCCATATATGTACAGTTGAAATTTAATTAACAGTTAAAATGTGTAAGAAATTAAGTGTTAATCTCCATCCCAAAACAGATTAATTTTCTATTGGGCGGTAATTACTTGGCGGGTTTTGGAACATAGCCTTGATATGTGTTATACTCAAAGGTTGAAACCCAGAAACCTTAGGATTCATTAGTCAAAGGCGTTCATACAATCTAACTCATCACAAAGATGTTCTAGTTCCGAACTTGCCGCTTTGTTGACAGAGTGTCACTTATTTGTATGAAAGCTGTAAGCAAACATACTACAATTATTAATTGTTGAAAGCATATGTATGAAAAGACGTTAAGTACGCCTTAGTTAGGTTGCTAAAAATTAAAATAACATAACCTAATCTACATGGAAGCACTAATATTTGTCAAATTAAAGTTTGTATGAGGCTTTGACTAGTCAATCCCAAGGTTTGACAGATTTTGCCCTTTGATTATGACCAGTGTTTGGTGTAGTAAGAGCTGTTTTTGATACTCCTCAACTAGCGCACAAGCAGTATAAGCAGATACTGTAACTCACTTATAATACTAAAGTCTGGTTTATCTTTTTTTCTTATTTTATATGGCTAAAAGAATTATTAGTTTTTTCTATATTGCTATTAATACACTAAAGCCTGCACAAAAGGTAGTTAGCCTAAAATAGCTCTACCTTCACCATTCACTGATTATGTGACATATGAATATTAAATTCATATGAAATCTGCATGCAATCTTTTTTTAAATTTATAAGTACTGGAACTTGCTGAAATGCCGCACTAAGGCTAAGGCGGCGGATATAAGAAGACGTCGTGTGGGCACGGGTGGTGGACCCAACAAAACAATTCCTCTCTCTGATTTAGAAGAGAGGATTGTTTGCATTATTGGGAAGGTAGCGGTGGAGGGTACACCTGGAGTAAGGATACCAGTAGATGTTAGTATGCTTTTGTATGATTTTATAATTTTAGCACTGTATGATAACTTTTTTTTATGAGTAGGTATTATGATATAAACCAGTAGGCTAGTATGGTGATAATTTTATTATAATTCTGTACTAACCTAATTATAACATTGCTTTGTAATAGAGTAAGTCTTATAACATGTTTGCTCTGACTTTGCTTACTAAAACTATATTCACAATAACTATTAAACTGCACTCATTGCACTTAATTTCTGCTTATTAAAAATTTTTCTGTAGCTGCAAACAATGTGATTTACAATAGTTAAATAAATGGTTTTAAGGATTAAAACTAACATTTCCGCAAAAACAAAAGTTAAAATAAAAACAAATTACACAAAAAAAAATCAATTTTATTCATTTTTACGGACAACTCACGCTATATAATAATATAAATATCACTAAGAAAGAGCGAATGTTTCCTAAGGCAGTTTTCTTGTATCTCCTTTGGTTTCAGATTACCCCATATTGTCCCAGTAAAAAAAATGCCGATCACAGTCACACATGATCTTTATTCTAAATTTTTTTCGCCGGAAAACAACATGATTGAATACTGTTCAGGGCCTCTCAGAGGTGAAGCCTATTGATTTAAAGCAATTTTTTAGTGCGGATAATTTAGTTTTAATCCTCATTTTTTCTAAACTTCTTTAGGGTAAACCAATGCTTTTCTCTCATCTAAATTGGTCTGCAGAAAAGTAATACCTAAATGACTGATGTGCCTGATCCTGGGAATCATGCATGTAATATGCCATCAACTGACTGATTTTGAAATCACAAGTCAACAATATTTGTATAAAGAAAATGAAACGGTCAATTTTACAGAACTATTATTCCAAGAAATTATATGCATATTACCATATTGTTCTTCAAATAATGTTTTAATTATTGTGGTTTCTTAAGTATACCTTAAAAAAGTGATGATGTCCCTTTTATATGGACCGATTCAAATACACAATTTGATATATATCTATAAAAGGCAAGTTAATGTTATATATTTTTAGGCCTCTTTATAAAATAGATAATTCATAAAATTAAAAAAAATTAATTCATTATAGATACCAAACCATCTACCCACTACCACAGCCGCAGCCAACTACCAGACGCCCGCACCAAGGACTTCCACCAACTCCGCTTTATGTAAGCTTAGAATACATATTATTTATATGTAATTTTGATGGATGAATGAATATGAACGAACATGACATTTGTTGATAATTATATATTTCTAATATTCTGTTGCTTAACAGGGGACATAGAAATGGAGGAGAACGACGCGCAGGTGGAGGACTACGAGGTGGAGGTGGAGTTTGGAGGTCTTGGAGACCACAATTACTTCGAAACTTGTTAGTATTTTTTTTTTTTTTTATTCCAATAAGGTGGCAAACAAGCCTACGGTCCGCCTGATGGTAAGCGGTCACCGTAGCCTATGGACGCTCCTCAGACTAAAGGGCTCGATACCGCAAGTGAGTTTGGGATCGTCGACAATTCTCACAGCCCGTCGTTGAACCGAGTCAAAAGGGCCAAGCTGGTATCCGGGTGCACCCGCCCAGAGATGGCAGCAGTACTCCATATGGGGCCGGACTTGCGACTTGTAAAGTAGCAACCTTTGCCTCGACGTGAAGTACTGCTTCGCTCTGTTGAGTACACCAAGTTTTTTGGACGCCAGCTTTACCTTCTCTAGCAAATGATCTCGGAACTGAACATCGCTGGAGAGGGAGCTTTAGTACATTTTGATTGTGCATTGCAAGTTATGCAGTGTTCATTCAATGCAGCAGGATGCACAGGGCACAAACCTTTAAGTTGAACATGCAAATTGTTAATAAATAACATGTGTTTCTGTGAATTTTATGTACATATGTTATATAAAGGGACAGTTTTTGATTCTCAAAAATAAATTATGGTTCAGTAAAGACTAATTAACTAAATATTTAAAATTATATAATCCAAGAGCTAACCATAGTCAACCAAGACTGTATAAGCCTACCGAGATTTTCTCTAGGGACTTCGGTATCGGGTTCTTGAAGAAGGTAGTAATTTGAAAGGCGATGCGTGAGTAACTCCCCTCGTGTTGTAAGCGTTCATAGGCTACGGTAACCGCTTAGCATCAGATAGGCCGTAAGCTTGTTTGCCACCTTGGTGGTATAAAAATAAATGAAAAATAGAATCAATTTATGCAGTGATTAAGGCTACAGCTCTAAAAATTTTTACACATTTAAATTATAATAATAGCTGTGAAAATACGTGTCAATATTTTAGTAAAGGTTTCTCAGAGAAATATAAAATTTTCTATTTAATACAGAACGCTCAGAGCGCTCAAATTGGATTCTCACTCCTTCTTTAACTATCTATTATTACTTTCTAGACACCTTGCCCGAGCAGCCGCAGCTAGAGCTGGTTCCCTCCACCGTGCAAGGTAAGCTGCTACAAGTTGCCAAAAAAATTATACGCATAGTTATACAACCGACTGCAATGCTGTGGGTTTGAGACTAGTTGCACAAACCTTTTGATAAACATGAAAGCTTTTTAGGGTTCCGTACTTGAAGGATCCAAACGTAGCTCTATTGCTGTCACTCACATGTCCGTCACAAAGGGTTTACAGCCAAACGGTTAGAACTACAGTCTTCAAATTTTCATAGTATAAGCATCTTGTTTACTCAAAGCCATACAAATTGTCAAAAAATATTTTTTTTGAGGGAGGCTCCAGCTTAATGAGAACACGAAAGAAATCTAGAATATGTCTGAGTTGTAAATAGAATATTCCCTAAAAGTTGCCGCTTTTAAAACTCTGAGACATATTCTAGAAACAAAACAAAACATTCTGAAAAAAGCTTATGACTAGGTTTATTTTCGGTTTATACAAATTTTTAAATTACAGTTTTTACAAAGAGAAAATCAAAAAATCTAGTGAACCGCTGGGATGTCCTCAACCGGAATTGTTTTGTCTATCTGCCACAGAAACAGACTTTATTTAAACATTATTTTAAATAAGCTTAAAAAATATATTTATGTTTCAGAGATTCTGACTGAGGCACCCCAGGCAAGTGCAGCTCCCAGCGCTGAGCCCGCACCTCCTACTGCGCAAGGTAATGTCCGCAAAGAGCTATTATTTAAAAAAAACCAACAAGTGCGAGTTGGGCGTATGTTTTTTTTGTTACCCCAATGTTTATAGACGAATGTCTTTAACATAGGTCTTGCCTGTCATGACCTATGGCGCAGGCACGTAAAAACACTAACAGTTGGCCGACCTATATGTTAAAAGTCGTTTATACTGTCTGATGGATATGGTCAGAAATAACGAGATCCGACAAAGAACCAAATTCATCAACATAGCCCTCAGAATAATCTAGTGGCAATGGGCAGGTCACATTTGTGCAGAAAGATGGCCGTTGGGGCAGACAATGTCATGTTCTAGAGTGGAGACCACGGATCAGTAAGCGCAGCGTCGGTCGCCCTCTAGCCAAATGGGCTCATGACCTGAAAAGGATAGCCTAAAAAAACTTGAAATGTATTGGACTTACGTAATAACGTGCGTCAAAAAAATCATTTATCCCTCAATTTAATGTAGCTACGCTTAATTTTTCGTAATACAAATTTATGGCGGTTTACATAGGCTTCCTGTAAATTTTCATCAGAATCAATGCGAAGAAAGGAAAATAAATAGGTTTAATAATCTTTTTTTGCCAAGTGGCTGCGGAACCATAAATAACATTTTAACAAAAAATTAAACCGAAAAGGTTGGCCTGGTAGAGATCGCTTTTTAGCGATAAGGTCGCCTATTTGTACTTTTTTTTTTTAATTCTAGCTTTTTATTGTACTTCTATTTAAATTGTGCAATAAAGAAAATTTATTCATTCATAAACCGACTTCAACTGTACTCAAATTCTTCAAAACTTCAATTGCACTCAAAAGAAAAAAATAACCTCATAAGGCTGATATAAGTACTGACAGGACATTGATAAATTTTTAGTTTCAATTTTGTAGATATGTTTGGAAGCCCTACTAGATTATCATCATAGGAACTGCAAGATATAAATTACAAACATACTTTTCGTATTGATAACCTCCTTTTTTTTAAGTCGGTTAAAAAGATCTAGTAATTACTAATCTTTGTTTTACATAACAAATTTTAATATTATTATAAATATATATTTTGTTTTTCAGAGCGACGGGAGATGCTCCCCGGCCGTTCCCCAGTGGCTCCTGTGAGGAGGTCCAGACCTAGGCGAAGTAAATGTTAAACTTTTATACCTACTAGTTTACAACAACTTTGAAGCATGTTTGTTAGGATTACAATGAAAATTTTGTAAAATCGCCGAAGGAGAAACATACTAAACTTTTTTTTTTGATCTTAAACATTATCTCTTCCGTCCATCCCAACAGCCTTATAATCCCGCGAAATCTGCATAAATTCTGATGAATGAGTCTCTCTCGGATTACGCAAATATCAATAGTAATTTTTGTTTAGATCGTGATAACAACTTGCCAGGCTGGGCGTACGACATTGAGGAGCGGCGCATCGCAGCTGAGGAGCGGCGCAATGCACTGGAGGAGCGGCGCATTGCACTGGAGGAGCGGCGCATCACGCTGGAGGAGACCTTGGGGGGGGCAATATTAGGAAGTTTGCAGCAGATAGTAGAGCTGCTGCAAACAAGATCTCAATAGAGACGACGACTTAACGACTGCTGTCATATGACAAGAACATAGGGGTAACTTTTTCTTGATAAGATCTATCATTTCTACTAGGAAAACTACTGGTCTACGATCAATAGTTACGGAGATATACCCCTTTCTAGTTTGACAGATGTCATTTGAAATAAAGATCTTGATGAGATCTATGATTTCTACTAGGGAAACTACTAGTCTACGATCAATAGTTACAGAGATATAGACCTTTCTAGTTTGACAGCTGTCATTTGAAATAAAGATCTTGATGAGATCTATGATTTCTACTAGGGAAACTACTAGTCTACGATCAATAGTTACAGAGATATAAACCTTTCTAGTTTGACAGCTGTCATTTGAAATAAAGATCTTGATGAGATCTATGATTTCTACTAGGGAAACTACTAGTCTACGATCAATAGTTAGAGATATAGACCTTTCTAGTTTGACAGCTGTCATTTGAAATAAAGATCTTGATGAGATCTATGATTTCTACTAGGGAAACTACTAGTCTACGATCAATAGTTACAGAGATATATACCTTTCTAGTTTGACAGCTGTCATTTGAAATAAAGATCTTGATGAGATCTTTTGTAAAATAACTACACGTGTAAGATCAATAGTTTAATTTTTTTTTAATATATAAAATAAAATAAAAAATATATTAAGAAAAACAGTATTTTTCTTGTCTTTTGCGGTTCAAACTATCTCCATATTAAATTCATCACAATTGGTCCAACTGTAAAATTTAACGGATTAATAGACAGACAGATACCGACACTTTTGAATTTATAATACTGTATTAGTAATAGTATTAGTATGGATCCTCATTTTATAAAGTCGGTTAATTTTTAGTTTTGAATTAATAATATCTCTTATATGGGTACCTACAGACCATTCGCGAACTTCCTCCTTTTTTAAAGTTGGTAAAAATAAAAATATGGCAGGGGAAATATGAGTACCTGAAATAGTATTAGAAAGCAAGTTCCGTTATCTCCCCAGCCTAGGGTACAACAAGCCTAGCCTACCAAATTTTTTTATCAGATCCACAACTGAATCTAGTGAGAAAGAAATTCCTTAGTAGACCCACACTTTCAAATCTGGTTCTGGTTAACGGTACTAGCGAGACAAATACTTCTCAGTAGATACACACTTTTAAAAATGGATCTATTAAGAAAATAATATCTCACTAGATCCATTATGGATCTGGACAATGGATCTAGTGAGAATGATCCCTCCATGCAGCCCCTGCATCCCTGTGCTGGTTGGACTGGAGGAGCGGCGCATTGCACTAGAGGAGCGGCGCATCACGCTGGAGGAGACCTTGGGGGGGGCAATATTAGGAAGTTTGCAGCAGATAGTAGAGCTGCTGCAAACAAGATCTCAATAGAGACGACGACTTAACGACTGCTGTCATATGACAAGAACATAGGGGTAACTTTCGACACTGTAATTTTGGCATCAAATAAACCACTATGTTCGGACGTCTGCAGCAGCTTGTAGAGCAGCAGCAGGCAAGTTCTCAATAGAGGCTTAACGACTGCTGTTATATGACAAGAACATAGGAATAATTTTCGACACTGTAATTTTGGCAACAAATAAACTACTTATAACTTTTTTATGCCACAAAATCAATATTATTAAGACAAGTCGCTGACCGATTGTTACGGCTCTCTTGTTATCAAGGTACCATAAAGGTAGCAAATTACTGTTAACTATAAATAAAAAAAATAAATTACAATATAAAATATATGATCTATTTTATTAACAAAATATTTTAAAATTTTATACTAATCACACCGAAATTTTACAATAAATGAACAAATAGCACCATGATGACATGCCAAATGTTATTATTATTCTACTACCGGTTAAAGGAGCCTCATATTTAGGCCATTGTACGTAAGTAACCAGTTCATACGCATTGGTTACTTATACCACTTTAGGTCTGTCCAGAAATCTTTCATGGTTTGTAGATCGTTAGGGAACTTTGCCCGTGGGTTGCTCACGCTTTTGCAGCGCAGGATCACGTGAGTAGGTGTCTTCTTGACCTCCATGCAGCCCCTGCACCCCTGTGCTGGTTGGTGACGCCGACATTAATGAAATGTTTGTTTAGTTGGCCGTAGACCTATGCCAACTATATAGCGTAGGTTTTTCCTACTGAGTTGTGGTAGCTTATGCGACAAGTGTTCGTCCAGGGATGTAAGAGTAGTTTTTAGTTGGTCTGCAGTCCATCTGTTCCGCCCACTGGTTATTGAGTTGTTACAGGGTTCTGTCGCCTAACCACGATTTGAATCGGGTAAAAGATATTAGTACAATTGGTTGTAGTACCATTATTTTAGTGTCCAATCCTCTCATTGCCAGTTGAGAAAGAAGGCTGAAGGGAGAACAATAAATGAAAATCAAAAAATCAGAATCAAAATCATTTATTCAATTTAGGCTACAATAATTGAGCACTTATGAATGTCACTACGCCATCGGTTCGTAAGTCTATAGGGTGGGAGACCTTGTACTGAGAAGAACCGGCAAGAAACTCAGCAAGGGCATTTCTTTTCTCCCTTTCTCTTAAAGTGTCCACTTAAAATGTTGGAAAATCCTCTTCCTATCACAGAAGGACACTTTCCATTACAAACATAAAAAACATAAAGTGCACAAGCACAACATAAAGAAGTATCTAATTGCAAAATATTAAAAAAAGACAGTTTATGTACCTATTCATGACTTAGAAATAATCAATATCTTACAGTATTGATAAACAAAACAAAAAAGTAAAACTAAATACAGGGATACAAAGAAGTTTGCAAGAGCAGACCAGTCTCAACAGGCGGCACCCGTTCTAGAGTATGACACATGAATCAGCCACCGCTTCGCTCAACCATGATGTTATGTCAATCAGTAACTATGATCTTACTGACCATAACGTCTGTACAAGCATGCTCCTGACATCTGCATCTGCATTGTTACTGATGTCGTACCTTAGCTGAAGCTGACCACGCCGGATCAGTTGAAGGTCAACATTAGTTAGCCTGGGTACAGGAACCTTATGTGTGTTGGCGATATTATGCAACACAGCACATGCATTCACTATTTTCCCAGCTTTCGCAGGGTTATAGTGAAGCACGCGGTGTCCCAACAAACACCGCCAACGCGACTTAAGGACGCCGAAACATCTTTCAACAACATTACGAGTGCTGCAGTGAAGCTTTGTGTAATGTTCCTCTGCCGAACCTTCTGCAGCTTGTAATATCGGTGTCATCATGTAGGCCCTTTGGGCAAAACCAGAATCACCTGAAAACAAACAAAAAACCATTAATCTCATAGATGTTGCAGTCACTTCTACATCTTCATTTATTCATTTCTTTTTTTAATACCACCAAGGTGGCAAACAAGCTTGCGGCCCACCTTATGTTAAGCGGTTAAGATGCTCCGTTGCGACGCAAAGGAAGGACAGACAGGATTTGCAAAAAATATATTCCTAACTCTTGATGAAAGAAAATATATTTCTTAATTGGGATAAAAAGTATCCTATGTTCTTCTGTCTTTCCAACTATACCTGTGCCAAATTTCAGCTCAATCGGATGCTCTATTGCAACATGAAAGAGTAACAGACAGACAGACACAGGTTCTTTCGCATTTATAATATTAGTACTAAGTGGACTAGTATCTTATAATCTAGTAATAGGTCTACATACCCAAAAGCCAGCAACTCTCGCCATTTAAGTTTAGTTGCTCCAAATACATCTTTAGTGGGCTTTGAGCCCAAATAAAGCTATCATGAGCTGCCCCACCATAAGATGCATCCACATATGTTATGTTTAAATAGCGGTCACATATCTGTAATATTAAACAATTTAAATAGCAAATTTAATTTAATTTGAGCAGGTAGGTACTTTATTGATTTTTTAGTACTACTGATAATTCTAAAATGATTAAAATATGTTGTATTAGTCTTAAAAAAATGTATGTTATAAAAAACTTACAACTAATACATTAAGGGAATGGTATCCTTTGCGATTAAAATCCTCATGGTCCACCGGCCGGATAATAGAAACATGTGTCCCATCAATGCATCCGATTATCCCCGGGATACCTTTCATGTTCATAAAACTAGAAAAGATTAAAACTTAAAATTATTTACTAATATTAATTAAATTGTTTGTTTTTTTTGGCTTAATAGGTCAGGTTGGTTACTTTACATATATTATCAGTTTATCCCAATAAAGATTTTGTTCTGATTTAATATTTTACATTTTAACGATATCAACTTGCTGATAAAATGTTTTTTATATGGGACTTAATAGAAAACAAATATTTCTACAGTATAAATAAGTTTATATATTATATGGTTTAGTGGGTACTCACTTTGCCATAATAGTTTCTCTTTGGAGTCTTTGAGAGGGAAACTTGCTATATTTTTTTAAAATTGCCTCCGTATTAATGGCATTGGTAACTTCTTCCAAGCACCTACTCAAACAGGTCTGCGACATATTGTGGAGGTAAGATGAAGCAACACCACGCTGATATGAACCACAGGCAAAAAAAGATAAAGCTGCAAGAACCTACAAACAAAAATAAACAATAAGTTAGTACCTGATAAAGATGATTTGGATATAGAAACTTGAACACAACCTAAAGCTGATATTATATTATATTGTTTAATTTCGGTTCAATATTGCTTTTAATTTGATCGCTTCAATTGCATTGAAGCATCTAAATACATTATATACATTCCATGCAATTGTGCAATCTAATTGAAAGCCTAAATTCACCGAAGCTTTTATTGCAATGGTAACAATATTAATCATTGTTCAATGTGATTTAAATGTGTAAACATTAAAATTGAATAATAACTCATTCCGCACTCAGCAGCGAAGCATACTCTTTCAGGTCCGCAGAAGTGTTATTTCAAGAATGGTATTTAAGTGGTAGCACCACCAGTCATTTTCAGGCAATCTTTGAAACTAAACTGATTAAATTAAACTGTGAAAATTGTTAAGGATCCCTTTTTATTTATTCTACTCATGTATTTATTAGTCACAGATTCACGAAATTACCAAAGGTACGAGATGGCGCAACATTGCAATGTGCTAAGTAAACATTGAATGTAATTTAAATGATTGACGTGTTTGGTTATAAACTCAATGGTCAATAGAATTGTTGATCCGCGTAATATCGGCTTGACTTACTTTAAGTTCTTCGCGAATCATTGTATTCCTTTTGCGGGTTCGTAACAACGGGATCACCTCCCTGCACAACTCTTCGAAAGCAGCTTTCGTGAGGCGGAACTGAGCCACGAATTCGTTGCCAGGGAGTGCTAAAGGGTTGCTGGCGTCCCTCATCTCTCGACGACACAACTTTAATATATTTTTGCGCCGTTCCTCCTCAGCGTGTGCCAATAAAACCGCACGTGCCATTGTGGTACTAAAATGAAAGATATTTAATAAGAACAGCTACATAACACTTACTAGGGTAATTTTATTGTACAAAACACTGAAATCATTAAAGAAACCTAATTAAAATACTTACATTTTAATTTTTTGAATATATGAAATCGATAAGAAACACCGTCGGACTAGCTTCTATCAACATGAGGAAAGCTGCTATCACAAACTGTCAGTTGAGTGCAAAAACGTTTGCAACGATTTTACGGAATCACTGTTTTCATACAAAAAAAATATATCGATAAATTTCAGCTGCAATCAAACTTTGTTTGTAATTGAAGCTGAAATTTTGAGCATCCGGAATCGCATTACTGTCAAATTCGAAAATTTCAAACAAAAAAGGTTAGCAATCTTTTTACGGAATCGACCTACGGGACGGG
Organism: Apoda limacodes; assembly: GCA_946406115.1. Classification (NCBI taxonomy): domain Eukaryota; kingdom Metazoa; phylum Arthropoda; class Insecta; order Lepidoptera; family Limacodidae; genus Apoda; species Apoda limacodes. Next base: position 22,327,112 of record OX291559.1, read on the forward strand.
CTGACATCACAGCGCGAAAGACCGGCCGCTCCTGTAAGCATTTTGGCTCGCAGTGTGCATATTGAATACATTATTTTCATTTCCATTTAATGTTTAATCTAATAGTGTAAGTTTAAGGTGTTTAACGTAATAAGTAAAGAATATTTATTTTGTAATATAGCTATTTATGCTACTGTTATGAAATTTATTTTTCTTATAAACACCAGAATTTTACGCGAAGCAGATTATTATTGCTATAATAGCTCCTTGTAATGTTTAGAGATGTATAGTTTATTCCTCATTATCTGATTTGTTAATTTTAATAATAATGAGACGAAAACAAAACATTTTGCTTGAATGTGTATGTATTTGTTTGCCGCCTTTTGCCGCGCACTAAACTACCTAGGTACCTACTATAGGTATTTCAACGGGGCCCAAAGCAAGGAGGTAACAAAAAGGTCTTGTCAATATAGGTGTAATTAATCACATTTCAATTATCATCAGTAGGTACACTTTTGTGTAATATAATCCGATTTCTTACCCCAGGAGACCGGGTATCTCTTTTTTGAAGATTAACCCGATGCAGAAAGACGGTATAGCGTAGAAAATCTAAGTATTACCTATTTGATAGTATCTAAATAAACACTGACGTCGAAATGGTCTTCACAGGAATATGCTCTTGTTTTTGTAGAGAGCTCATCCCTTCTCTGACACATTTATCAACATTTACGTCTTTAGGCACCAGTATAAATATTGTTTCCGGTATAGATAAAGTTGTTACCTTGCATTTTGAAACAACACAATTTTTATATTTATCATATGACTTCTGCTTGTGGTTAGACAGAGACATATTAATCAACTCACTTTCTGAAGAATAGTGCGCATACCTAGGTATAGCAGTTTGCACTGTTACTACGTGGTCTCAAGCGCTATGGCGTAATTTAACTTCGCGCCGCTAGCGTTTCTGCTCACGCACTAAAAAATCGAACTTTACATTGCTCTAACTTTGTCAGATTTTATCGTACGATAATGTAATTTTCTTCAAAATTTAAGTTTTGAATTAATCTTTTTAAATAAAATATGGAATATGGAATAGTCTATTGTTGAACTATGGATTAACTTTGACATTAAAATTGTGGCGGTGTTTTTTTTCATAAAATAAAATCTACTCAGACAAAGTAAATTATGCACAATTAAAACACTTGCATTTAGGTTTAAAAATTTATTTATATAAAATTGTACTATGAATTTAAATAAAAATATACTAAACCTAACACAATAGGGGTCATTTATTTAATAATCACACATTTAGGGAAGGGGGCAGGGGTCACTCAAAGTGTGATAAAAGTCAAATTATTCATACAAAAATTGGAAAAAGAATACAGTGACAAGAGGCGAGGAATGAGGAAAATCTGCGTGACGTATTAAGTGGATCGCTCCATTCATAAAATAAAATTATTTTTGGTTCCTATACAAAGATTAAAAATTACATCCAAAGATGTTCTATTGTAAATGACTAATCTTATGCCGAAATGCACAAGCAGACAAAATATTTCTTACCACACGGGTTTTCAGAACCAAAACTCAACGTAAAATCAATAGTACCTAGGTAATATAGGTAATAATTATATATACCTATAATAATTTACCGTGTACCTACTTACGTTAAAAAGCAGGTTTTAAACAAATTCCGTTTCAAAATGGGGTACCATAGTTTCGTCCAAGTTGTTTTTCCGCAGATTTTGGAAGACACGTAAGGATTTTGAAACGGAGGTTGTTTTAAAACCTGCTCCCACCTATTTATTACTAACCCGCTAAAAATTACAATAGTTTCGTTACAAACAAAATCCTCGAAGAATAAGATAGTTTGGTCAGTCTGAGGGGGCAAGAGGAGGCCCCGCTATACCTTGTGGGTACGCCAACATTTATTATTTTATTTATTTATATACGCAAAAAAATTTCATTCGGTCTTCTGCTTCTCAGTCCCGCGGCACCATAGCGCGAGGCTGCGCAGCGAGAGTACCACCGGGAACATAATGGGCAGGAACAGCGGGATGTAGATGGCATATCTATACAAATCATAAATATTCGTGGACATTATACACAGCGCCATCTGATCCGAAGCTAAGCAAAGTTTGTATAGTTGAGCTATTACGTTTATACTACAGAAGACACTTTAGACTAACATTACGTTACAAATAAAACACTAGTTATTGCGTCGCATGTCATGAACTGAAAGTTCTGTTCCAGTCAGTGAATAAATGAACTGCAGCCCATACACTGCAAATTTTAAGACAACAGTTGTGTCCTATGGTATCCTGTGTATCCTGTAGTAGTCCTCTATAGTACGTGACTAGATACATACTATAAAAGCTCGATGGCTTGTATCTAGGTACTATGGGTACCAGACAACTGGTACAAATACTAAGAAGGGTAACGTCTAGCTCACTACGTACAAAATTCACGTTTGCCCGACGATGTTGTGCCGCTCGCCCCTTGAGATACCCTCGGCACGCAATTATCGACTCAGACAACGATATCACTAGTAGACTCACAGCTCAAACGCGTCCGCGAACACAGCTTACATAAAATAATACAGCATACGTCGCCGGCGGTGGCGATGGTGCTCTAGACCGATTACTTCAATGCGATAAACCAGGTATATTAGATACACTAATATAGTGCGCGCTTTGACTTGTTAGATTTTAAGAATTATAAAAGGCGACGGCTGAAGAATTTTTGCCGTTTCTTCTCTTCAGAACGCCTTTGCTTTTCCGAAACGGCGGGAAATTAGTTAATTTTAGTTTTATGAGCGGTTGCCCAAGCCGAGTTTCGTGTCCAGGACACCCTTGTGCAAACTGCTCCAACTATTCGCAACGCACCGCAGCAAAAGTTAGTCCGCGTGTAGTTGTCAAGGCCATCAGCGGTCAACAACAGTCAAGGAGTCAGTAGTTAGAAAAAAAAGCTGTGTAGTTACATGGTGCGAGTGAACTAGCTGTTAACCTAATTATTTATCAAACTGTGCTATTGCCAACAGAGCCAAGAAGCAGGCAATAAAACACTTTCATGTAGGTATTTAGGTTGTGTAATTTACGTAGTGTTTTATTTTCACTTCGCTGTTTTTTTTGTCAATATAAGTCTACTAAAACTGTTGATACTGTCCACCAATCTAATTTGTTGGTTATAAAAATAAAAAAATGAAGGTGGATTACGGACAATATACCTGATACAAATTTCCGTATTTACATTAAAAAAAAATAGTGGAACCACTGGCAATTAGAGTCATACAAATTTCTTATACTTATTCTCCAGGTAGACTACAGGCAAATAAAAGTGCCCATGGTTCATCAAGGTAAACTTAGCAGGTGAACTATGACCAGCACGCGGCTTAGACATCACTTTTACGTACCTAGTTATTAAAATTACACATAGATAAATAGAAGAGACGGGGGGTGAATGCTACCGCAACTAGGACGTGGTAATTAAAAAAAAAACTTCAGGAATCGATAGAAAGATGGATTTTAAACTAATAATGTTCTATAGAAGTTTTCGAAAATTCAATACTTTTTGAGATATTCGTGATCGAAAATGTTAATTTTTTTCGAAAGTAATCAAAATGTTTTTTGACGATTTTTCACATATAATTCATAAACTATTGATTTAATCAAAAAATCTGTAATTATCAAAATGGTAGGTTATGAAAAATCAAAGAATTACTTTTTTTATTTTCTAATGTAGACCCAATACAAACAAAGTTATAGCTCATTGAAGGTAAGTCTTATTTTTTTAACGACAAATTTACAGATTTCAACATTGAATTACGAAAAAACGGTACGTTTTACGTTGAAAGTGCTCAGAATCTTTTTTAAAGTACATTAAAAAACCTTTTAAGTTCTCTTGCATAAGAACTAACGGAGTTATGACGAAAATACAATTGGTTTATATTTTTTTACGAGGAAAATTAACAATGAAACGCATTTCATTATTACCCTAATTGGAATTAAATGTTACAAATGTACAAATTACTTTATCTTGACGTTATAAATGTGATCCAAAAGTTTGACCGATTTAAAATGCTTATTTTAGAAAAAAACATATCAAAGGGAACTAGGTATTTTTAAAATATTCAAAAAAATTACTTTTTTCAAATTAACTCAGAAAATAAACTAATAAGTAAAAATTGCTAGAGTACAAAAAGTTAGCATTTTTATTCAAAAATATTTTTTTTTTATTTTTTTACTGTAGCTTAAAAATTCTTCGAGATATGGATTGTAAAACTTAGCATTGATACGAAATTAGTACCGCCCTTGAGCCCTTTTACCGTTGACCTTTATAAAATTAAGGGTTCGAGAAATATAAAACTTACATGATCTTATAGGCGATGGAATTTCCTACAAAATCCTTTTTTTTATCTCTCTAGGCCAAAATGCATCCGCACTTTTTTTTGTAATTTCGGAGCAGCTAGATTTTGGAACAGAGAAATGCGTATACTATACATGTATACTTATAGTGTTCTCATCATTGGCACCTGGTGAAGGGGTGCATGCATGCGTGCGTGCGTGTGTGTGTGGTCATCCTAATTTTAAACTTTTAAATGAAAGGTGCGAGATCTCACTTTTGGTCGTCCGGGAAGTACAGCAAGGCAAGCAGGCTGGGGTCGAGGAAGGCGGCCTCGGCAGCGGTGTGAGCGGCGCGTGCGGCCTCGCCGGCGGGGCCCACTGCGCCCTCACGCAGCAGCCGACTACCCCGCTCGCTGCTCTGCGCCGCCAAGTTGATGGATGCGCCCACCTCGTCGTTTATCACTATGTTCGATATTTTACCTGGAAGATACCGAGTGGTGCAAGTAGTAAAACGTTGGGCTGCCAAGCCAAAGGTTCCGGGTTACAATTTGTGGATTGTCAAGTTGTCTCGACTCTGGTATATGCCCGATACGGCGATAGGTTCATTCTCTTTCACCTTTTGTGGGACATAGTTTTAAAGAGCATTGTTAACTGCTCGCAAAATAGTTTTGGTAAGCGGAGGAGACATGAAAGAGCCCCACATAGCTCTTAGAGTCTATGAATAACCGGAAAGGTAGGATCTAGAGCGGAAACCACAATCGGATAGTTTAGGGTAGGACGGACTGCGGGTGAAGCTTAAACCTAACTGTATTTGTAAAAAAAAACATGATGCTCCATCGTAGCAAACACGGTGGGGACGCAAGCCTTTATACGAAAGGCGGTAAAAACTTAAACAGGGCTGGTTGTAGTGCCTATTGCTCATCGTGACTCACCCAACAGCTGCGCGAGAGACTGCAGGGTCCTCTGCGCGTCGGAGATCTGCTCCAGGGCGCGGATCCTCAGCAGGGAGTCCACCTCCCACCGGCGCGGGGTCACTGACCGCAGCGGTTCCAAGTGAGCGCCGGGTATACTGTCCTACGGAACGGAATTGGGCAAAATGTAATTTATTTTGACACCAACAGCTCTCAAGAATACAAAATGTCACGTCGGGGCAGACAAGTCGCAAGTTCGCCTCCATATGGAGTATTGCTGCCATCTCTGGGTGGGTACACCCGGATACCAGCTTGGCCCTTTTTTCGTTTTCAGGTACGGTACCCTAAATACTACAGACAAATAACATAACTTATATTCCGGCGTTAGTTTTTTTTTGGAACTAAGAAACTTAGAAATTTCTTTAATTTTTGTTCGAAACCATAAATTTGTCGAGCGGACGAAGATAAGAGATAAAGGATAGGAAACTAACAAGGGTTCGGGTTATACCACATATCTACGGAATCTTAAAACAAATGATTGAAAATACATCACAAAACTATAAGCGTTATTTCGCGCTATTTTTTGGTAGCTGTCAAACGCGTTTCATTTAATTAAACGATGCAAGCGCCGCTGCAATTATTAGCTGCGCTTAGACGGAACGGGTATTTTGTGCAAAAACGAGGTTTTGCTATTTATTTACACTCAGATCAGATCAGACTAGAACGCGCCTATTGATATTAGGCTTGTAATCATGTCTAAAAAATTTTAGTGTTGGATTAGTAAATGTAGTTACAAAGATTTATAAAGCACTGTTTGATTGATGTAAAGAAACTACTAGTCTACGATCAATATTTTACGAGATAAAGCCTTTTCTAGTTTGACAGCTGTCATTCGAAGTTAAGATTTTGATGAATCTATAATTTCTGCAAAGAAAGTACTAGTCTACAATAAATGGTTATGAAGATATAGGACTTTCTAGTTTGACAGCTATCATCCGAAATAAAGATCTTGATGGGATTTAGTAATTTCTGAAAGCTAGCAACTTAACATGCTGACCCAATAGTCCCACGCCATCCAATAGACCTTAGTCAGCATACTGCTGTTCCTTTGTTCAACCATCAGAACCCTCAGTTCAGTACCATCTCCCATCGCGAACAGTTGCGCATTCTTTGGGGTCGCAACCTTTAAAATAATATGTACAATTAAATGTTCACGTAATATTATTAACAGCTAATAAATTCCTTTTTTTAAAAAAGAAGTTTTTAAGTCAGTTCCTAACAGAACGTTTCTCTACTTTTACTAGCTGTCATGTCAAAAAAATAAAACGAGGGACTAAAAACGCTCGAGACTTCCCACCGACCAACTAGTTGTGCCGTTCAGTTGTTGAGACAAAACATTTGTTTTCTTCAAAAGTCCAGCACTAGTCTTATCCTACATCAAGGCGGATACTCGACTTTATTGCTTCAACTCTTTTTTTTTTCAGCACTGAAACTAAATTCGATTTTTAAACAATATCATACGAAAAACATAACAAAATGTGCCAGCTTCATAACTGCGTAAAAATTTTTTGCTCAACCTGACATTTATTTTTAGCTATCGAAGGCGATCAAATCTTGTGATCAAACAAGGTGGGCCCATGTGTATTTACTTTTCTATAGTTAAGGTATAAGTGTTAGTGTCCGCGATAGAATGGTACGAATCCTTTTTACCATTGCACCGCTCGCCATCGGCAAGTAGTTCACCTTAAAATGACGTAGATTGATCTACGGTTTTAGAGGTCCGTCATTCGCTCAAACTTTATGGGTTTTCGCTAGCCACTACAATATCGGGTTCTTTTTCTAACAATATGGGAAGTAATGGCTAACTAATGTTACAAACGTGCATGACATGAAATGAAATGAGAACGGATACGCGTTCTTTATACATAGCAAGTACGTAAGGGTATGAAACTAATTGATTTTGAACACAAATTCAGCCTTTGTTTTGAATAACAGCTTTTTTTCCAAAACATGAATAATTATGATCCTCTATAAAGACACAGCTGTTAATTTAGTACCATTCTGAAAAAACGATTGGTTTTCATAAATTTATAAGCAATCCACCTGTTGAAAAAGGTGAAAAAGGCCAAGTGCGAGTCTGGCTCGCGCACTGAGGGTTCCGTGCAAATGTATATGTTGTTGTATATTATTTAAAATATTTTTATTATATGATGTAACCAAAAATTTTCAGTTTTCGCATTTTTTCCTTTATCTGTACTAAAAGAAGTTGCTTCGTCCCGAATTTCAAGATTCTAAATTTACGGGAAGTAGGATTTAATTCCCTTGCGAGTTTCGAAAATTTGCGGCATAAACGGCTGTATCTTTTGATTGCGTCGGCTTAGAATTTTAATTTTTTTACAGCACTAAGGAACTGTAGACGTGAGTATTTGATATAAATTTTAGCTTGATACTTCCACGCGTTCTTGAGAAAAAGGGTTTTGACAGACAGACAGATGGACGGACAACAAAGTGATCCTAAAAGGGTTCCGTCTTTTCGTTTGGGGTACGGAACCCTAAAAATGTTACAAAGAACAAGCTCAAAACCTAATTTTAATATTTAAAAAAAGGTTACCTTGTTAATATATGTTACGTGTGCCAATTTAAGAATCAAGGCGTGTCCTAACAATCAAAGGCACTAAGGATGGAAATAGGTCGATCGTTAGCGCAAGGTGACAAAGGATGAAATGGAGGCAAAAGAAAACACGACTTAGCGTTTGACGCTACATACTTATTTTAAGATATATTTATTTAATATATAAATGTTTATTTACAAAAGTAAAACGTAAGTGTTTGTGTTAGTCGTCTTATGATATCCATAGCACATACTACATAGTACTAGCTTTGCTTAGTTTGAGGCCAGCCGATTTTGCCAGCGGCTCCGCCCGCCTTAAATTCGGTTTTCAGCGTGGAACTCCTTAATTATACTAATGAAGTTTGCTATAGCTCTGGTTCGTTTAAGCTTGGTTATAGTTGTTCCCGCGCGAAATTTTGAATATTTCGGGGTAAAAGGTAGTCTATTTCCTGTTCCAGGACCTAACCTATATGTGTACCAAGTTTCATCCAGATCCGTCCAATGGTTGAATAAAAATACGCCGTATGTAAACTCATTTCCCGCCGTATTGGTATAATGTTGAAAGAGTCTAAAGGCTACGGTGACCGCGCAACATCAGACAAGCCGTTAGCTTGTTTGCCACCTTGGTGGTATAACGTTACAAGCGTCTATAGACTGTGGTGACTGCCTGCAACACAGAACTCGTGGCAAGATTCATTATTATCAAATGCAGACAAAATCACTCTTAATTACCTTATCAGTGATTCCTAGTAGTTTTCTGAGCTGAGAGACGAAGGTGCCCATGACTTTTCTGGCGTCAGGTCGCCATGTAGCCGCGCCCTCCTCGCCCGAGCAGTCCGAAGCCGAAGGACTTCCTAGAACGACGCCTCCCCACCGGGGGGACATAAACGCTTGCACCGGGGATGATACCTTCTCATCTAGAAGGCATGGAGGAAATTACAAATCTAACATGAAATACGTCAAATATTGAAGCGCATATATGCATTAAGCTAAACCTCCTTCATTAAGGAGAGGCTTGGACCTTTATCTAAGCGACCTTAATCTTCAATTTTAATATGTTTCTGAGTGAGGAGATGGTACTCACCATTGTTGTCGTATATGACTAGTGGCGCCCTCTGGCAGGGCACGGCGTACAGCGCAAGGTTTATAACGGGTTTGTCAGACACGTGGGTGGCAGCGCGCTCCTCCAGCCGCGTCAGCAGCAGCGGTAGACGTTCCTGCCGCACGCCGAAGTGGCGACCCCATTCACTGTCGTCGTTTATCTGATAAAAAATAATAGTTGTATAATACCATAAAAGAGAGCAGAAACCTTATCAGGAACAGTCTCGAGCTATTCGGATTGTGGAATTCGAGAGAAAAATGTATGCAATTTTGTACATTCAACGCTTTCGAGAGGTAAGTAAGACATTTTTGTCTCGAATTCCAATGTTCTAATAGCTCGAGACTGTTTCCAATATACCATTTCCCAGACATGAACCAGTTACCACTAAGTGCGGAAAATATATGCTCTACTAACTAACTAACCATAAAGGAGCTCTTGGCTTAGATTCAAATGGCTTAAGCCATAATCCACCACGCTGGCCTAATACAGATTGACGGACAATGTCGAGCTAGTGGCTACTCAACTATCAGAGTTTTTCAAGCCACCCATAAGGCCTCTGATTTGTCTGGCGACTACTTTCATATGACATATAGTAAGCGCATTTTATATAAAATTTAAAAATTTATTATATAAATTATTATATATTATACAATTATATTAAGTTCCTAGGCGAATAATATTACTAAAAGTTTTAAATTAAACTATAAATGGTATTCAAATTTATCTTTGTAAGTGCACTGCGCCTTAGACCGAGCCGGGCTACAGCTGTCACCTACCCGTGAGCCAAATATCAAAACACCCCAATGTAACATGAAGCAATACCAAACCTTATACGGAGTGACCCTTCTGTATCTATGTATTTTGTGCGAGTGGTTTCACCCCCAGACAACCATTCCCGTGAGAGCTTTCGATGGATTTAAGGTTTCTATGTTATTTTCCATTTTTCCAGCCGTTCCTGTTTCTACACCGAAAATTGGCGAAAACTTACTAAAGTAACCGGACAAGAGCGAGGCGCTTCGCGGGAAGAGGGCTCCGTACATCCCTCAATCAATAACAAACAAACCTTTGCGTTTAAATATTGGTCATGATTAGAATGTTAGACTCTATTTTTGTGTAATGTGAAATATGTACGTACCTTAGTGGCCTGGAAGTCGAAGTCCAGCAGATAGAGCCACTGCGACCTCAGCGTCAGGTTGTGCAGAGAGCTCAGCTCGTCCGCGAACGAACCTACGTAGTCTGTAGAGGTGACCACACATTTAATTTATTACTTATTAAAATAAAATTAAAATATCAGCGGCCCTTAAATAACCTTTAATTTTTTTAGTTTGATAATTAAAAAGTATTTTAATATAAATTAAATTTCCTTTTTAGAGACGGTCTTAAAATGTAGGTATAATTACTTATGCGCTTTTATTACAAAACCGCTTAATATTCAAATAACATATCAGTGCAACTATTGTTTTAATGAAATACCTGTGAATATTATTTTTTACTTAACAATTATGTTTTCAGGGTTCTGTACCCAAAGTGTTCCAACAGGATAGTATTTTTAAAAAGTATGTTAAACTGCCACCAAGTTATTCCCTATAGCAGTAACACACTCCCGCCACGAGTCTGGCGTGCCGAAGAATAAAATCTACTTTATAGTCATTTATTAAAATTCTTACGAATAGCGAATTCCTTGTGGCAAAAAATTATGCCAGTCTAAATTAGTCACTAACAATTTTACCATGTATATTTTTTTTACCACAATACCTTCAATAACTTCTCCCGAATTGAATTCAATGTTAAGCTTGTCTGGCGCCGGGTTGACCACAGACAACACGACGTGGTACTCAGCGCCAGGCGGGAAGCGGGTTTGCCGCGCCGCGTCTGGCACGTCCGATATTGCACCTTCCAGGACCGAGGGCTGGTACACCCATTGCTCCAGAGCTTTTGCCACAGTTGGTGCCGCTATAAACAAAAATCCTAAATCAAGACTAACTGCAACTTGTGTCCGTCTTCGAAATTACTTAAGGAGAGCTTTTATTTAGTGATGAGCAATATTGGTCTTGGTCTTGCTGTCTTGGTCTTGGTCTTGCGAAAAAGCAAGACCACGACCGAGACCGAAACCATTCTTCGACGTGCAAGACCAAGACCAAGACAATATGGACAAGAACAAGACTAATACCAAGACCGACTATGCAAGACCAAGATTAAATACGCAAGACTCAACCAAAATTTCTTTTTCACAGTAACTCGCCTTTTTCTATGTGAGATAAAATATTTATATTTAAAAAATACCCGCCTGCTAAAGAACGAAAAAAAGTACTGAAATCTAGAATTATATTCAGCAATACTAAATACACCATGTGAATTGTTTTCTAGATCGATACCTACGTAAACAAACAATAAATGTTAATGCAAACATAGCCACTATAACAGTCAGAGCCCATTATTAAGAAGATAAGAGTGGGATCACATAGAAGTTCGAGTGTAGTCAGTTAGATGAACAGGATCAAGTCAGTCTAGGCAAAATGTTAGAACTTATTTTAACCATGCAATTATGTATTTACATATTAAAAGGCACAATATTAAAAAAAAAACCTTTGGCATCTCACACAGTGAAAATTTATATATATTTTAAATACTATAAAAAGTTAGTGGTTCATCAGGCCAGATTTATTTTTTTGAGAATTGTTTCAGAAAGAAAATAAGAAATAAAGAAAAGGTGTTTTAAAAGTAACTTGATTCTATGGCGAATACTAATAAATGGAGCCCTTACATTTTAATTTCTATGCTAATTTTTACATACCATTCATTGACAGTTCACTGAGAATGATTGATGGCTTCAGTTCAGGTCCTAAAATGATTATATGCCTTTTTTATATTGATTTTTATATGACCTTTATTACAGATCCCATACAAAGATTCAATCCTTATAAAAAACAGAATCAAACGGAACAAATAAGCTTTGGAAGAATCTCTTATTACAAAATACATTGGATCTTGTTTTGCAAATTCTGAAATTTCTAGTCTTCTTACCACAATAGGTCCAATACAGACTTTTGATCTTTATAAGAAACTAGCTTGAATGACATAAGAAAAAAGTTTTGTAAAAATTGCCTATTATTTTGCTATATTGAATAAAAATAAAATGTTTACAAAATGTTTTGAAAGATGTTCGTTAAGAAATTATGGCAAGACCAAGACTAAAACCAAGACCAAACAAAATACAGCAAGACCAAGACCAAGACTAGGTAAGCAAGACCAAGACCAAGACCAAGACCGAGACCAGACAGATTTGAGCAAGACCAAGACCAAGACTGAACAAGCAAGACCAAGACCAAGACCAAGTTCTAGTCTTGGTCTTGGTCTTGCTTCGCTCATCACTACTTTTATTAAGCTAAGTTTATAGTAGTATTTCTGTACCTGCCTATTTTGTGATCGTGGTGACACTAAGGTGGCAAACAAGCATACGGCCCGTTTTGTGCAGTTACCATAGCTTATGGACGCTTGCATATAATAGACAGTAGAATATACGTAGGGAAACAAATACTCTCCTGTCATGGACAAGAACCACTTTGGCAAAAGACACCAGTCGAAAAATTATACTTACTTGTATTCTTACCTTTATTATCTCTGAAGAACATGACCCGTTCCCCAGCGAGCCACACATCTTTGAAGAGAGGTTTTCTCTGTACAACGTAAAAGCTGTTAGCCCTCGTCAGATCCAAGACTTTACCCACCTCCTCCACTGCTTCTTGTTCATCGGCGATGGAGTTAAGGGTACGGAGGAGGTCATCCTTTATGATTAACTTTTTGATTTCCAACTTTAATACATCTGCAACAGAAACTCTTTTTGTGTACGTAATTCTGCGATCAAATCTTTATTGCTTATTGAAAAGTCAAGTGATATGCCGTTTTCCCAACACTTGAACATGAGGCAAGTAAGACGTTTCATAGCAGATGATGCTCTCTTAGTCATTTGTACACTGTGGATGTCAAATAAGTACCAAGAGCAACACTACTTATCAATCACTGCTTGCTTGTGTCTGTTCAGGTATCGATCTTACAAAACTACCATTTCCAAAAAATAAATACAATTGCGATAATCTTCCCCTTCGTGGGTGGTAAGAATTGTCACATACGTATGCCCGTAACATCCACGTTTAACCCATAGTCTTCTGTCCCACGACCGTGATAGGCGGTGAGCATAATAGCCAACCGAGGAAGTTGCAAAAATATAGGTTGCCCCTTACCGGGAACCAAACCTGGGACCTTCGATATGGCAGGCGCTGCACCACTCGATACTCGGCCATTAATATGATAATTGTAATAAAATGTTACAAACGGGGTCAGATGTAAAAAAAAAGATTAACTTCGAACTAGAGCTTGAACCGACAGCAATCCTGACAATCCGTGTTAAGTACTCTACCAATTGAGCTATCGAGTTACAACTCAACTCTAGCCAATTAAAATCTCAACTACTAACATCTTCACTCAGGAATTGCGCTCAAAAAAAAAGTAAACATAGGTGCTACCACGGATATTTGTGTGTTTAAGTCTGTGAGTGCTACGGATTCCATAAAACAACGATAACCACTCGGCCGGTTCTTTATAATTCTGAATTCCCCTCAGTCCAGACACGTGTCCATTACAGATGTACCTATGTATAATATATGGAACACATAATTTATAAGCTTTACTCAGCGGCCATTACAAGTTACATCACAGCGCTATCGCGAACAGTTTATGCCTTTTATTAGCAACTCCGCTGGTTTTATCCAGTTATCATTGACATTATTTATGCAACAGACATGTCTTCTGTTCGTAAACCAGATAGTACCAACGAATTGAAGGCAAAGTTTTACAGGAAACGATTACTAAGTGGATGGCTGGAGGGAACGTCTGCTATGTGTTGTGGGTTGTATAATTTAGGTACAATTATTTACATTTAAAAAGCATATATGTAGCCCGAAAAAAATTCTGATTGCATGCTAATGTATGGTTAGGAAAAATGTCAAAAGTCAAAAAATGTTTAGAACAATACAGAATACAAGATCTAATGATTTATTTCCTGTTTTAAATTTTAATTTTTTTTTGTCCCTGAAGTTAGCTACGAGATGCGCGATATGAATAAATTTAGGATCGAGCGAGCTGGGCCTGAAATGTGTGCGGGAGGGTAACTTGCTAACTTTAGTGACACAGATCCATGGCGCTTACTGCTCTTTGGCAGTGTGTATATTCAAAGTGCGACTCTGTTTATGGGTTCTAGGCCTTTTTTCTCGAATTTCTATATAACTATAGGTACATAACACGATGTTATTTTCAAAGATATGATAAGATATGATGAAAGAAAGACAGAAAGATATGATCAATTAAATCAAATGGTTATTTTTTAGTTAATATAAATTAATCTTATTTCAACATATTACAAATCAATCATTCATAACAAATCAACAATAAATTAAAAAAACTATACTCGGCTAGTCTACAAAGTTAACTTTACTAACGTTACTAAATGTACAACAGTCTTTAATCAAATAAAAACCATTAGTCAAATTAAATCAAGTAAATTATTATTACATATTTAAATAACTATAAAAACTTGTATAACAAAACAAACATTTTGCTAAAAACTTGACTAAAACACCTTTAATATTTTGTTACTTAACTATTATGTTGATTAACTTTTAAAACTAGTTTTTTTATGCGCATAGTAACATAGCCAACTAAAACTAAACCAGTAACCTGCAAAATATTCAACACAGAAATTGAAGCGCTTTTTTCCTTATAAAATAGGCTTTCAGAAATACAATAGCTATAATGGCATCATAGATAGGCGGTTTCTTATTTTAGTGAGTAAAAGTAAAAATTGATTTCTCGAGTTCTCGAGGCCTCGGGTATATTTTCCGTCTCGACTAAAGACAAATTTCTCGAGAATTCTCGAGCAGAAACCCTTCTAAGTCCCTACCTGAACGTTCAAATGTATTTTTAATGTGAGTGATTATTTCAGCAGCAGTCGCCTCGTCGTTGGCGAGCACGGTCAGGTCCGCGGCGACGGAGTGAGAGCGTGGTGCGAACGAGTTGATCTGGTCGTAAGGCAGCGCAACCCTGGATAACAGGAAATAACATTGCAGTATATTCAGATAAACCAGCCCAATGCGTTTCGTACACCCAATAAGTTGAATCTTAGACCAGAAAAAATATTGCGGATGTATAAAGACTTGTAAACCCATTTTGTTCAAAACATTAGTACAAAATATTAATTTTTTTCATCTTACTGGCTCGGAAAGGCTGACTTTGTCGTTTAAAATCTGATTAAATCTGCGTGGAAAACCCTACTTTGTCCGCTTGCACGCAAAAGAATTTTTTTTAATTCTACAAAAACAAACATAATGAAACCGAACGAAATGCTTACTACTTTATACATTAGTAATCCATTAATAACACATTAGTTAAATTTTTGATACTATTGTATCAAAGATAATGTTTTGCTTAATGTTATTTAATAGATAATTTAGTGTAGTTTGTGAAATTATGTAATACAATAAGAATTAATAAGTTTTAAGTATAATTTTTGTTCAAAGAATTTTAAAATTAGCATGGTGCACATTCGGAACGCACCTTAAAAAAAAGAAAAAGAAAAGAAACATTTATTTGGAATTACGTAGTAGGTACATCATTTTGATTTTTTTTTGATATAAAACATATTAATTTTACTAAATAAACTTAAAAGTACATAATTAAAAAAAAATTGTAACTCCACCAGTGACATAAAATACCTAAGTTTACCCTCGAAAAACAGGTAAGTGCGTGAGCGTGCGATTTTTTGACTACATGCAGACATACAAAAGGCGCTCAATCTATTTCAGAGACTTATAATCTGGAGGCACGGCAGTGCCCCCAGTTGCCCCCGCCAAGACGAGTCAAGCGAAGCGCAAAGGCAAAAGCTACCTTTTCTCGAAGCGCTTCGTCGTTTTTTTGAGCCCTCACTACTTCTAAAAAACCCCGATTTCGTCGCTGACTCACTGATGAACATCAAAATTGTTAGGGTACTTCCGGAAGTCCTAGAAAGCTGAAATTTGGTATGTAAGCTAGTGATAGTACACAAACAACAAAAAAAATCTAAAACTTTGAACTTTTACCCCCTAAACCCTTAAACTACGGGATGGAAATGTGTATGAGACACCCGCAAATTGTGATGCTAGAGGTCTAAAAATTGATATAGACTCCTTGTTATAAATAAAAAATATATATTTCAGGATTTTTAGTATATCACTCACCCACTCCCCCCTTTAAATAAGGGAATAAAAGTGAACATAGGGCTTTTGTCAGGTTTCAGAATATTACTACATTATTACACTTATATTATACGAATAATATTACTATACATATTAATATTATATACTAAAAATAAAACTTCTATAAGGATGGGAAATCACAATGATGTAGGCCCCAGTTGTTGTAAGTTAAAAATCGTAATAAGCTGTATCAGAGGTCGGACTTAAAAACCTGACAAGCGGGCTATGAAAAAGGCCAAAAAAAGAAATATAAAATGTACAAAATAAAAAAAAATGTCATAAACAACTTACAAAAACAAGTGAAATCCCACCAAAAATATTTTCATGTAAAATGTAGCTAAGACGTGAACATATGGCTCGCACTGTTAAAAATTTATCAGATCGCATGTAGAACCAAGTTTCTCACTTTACACGCCCTGACTCTACGAGCCCTAACTTCACAAACTCTACGCCTTAGTGAAAATATGTGGCTTGGCCGTTCCGCTACCACATGGGTGAAAGGTGAAAAATTGATTCAGTGTTTATTACTTTTCTGTATAACAACAGTTCTTGTAGTAACGAAATGGCCAAGCCACATATTTTCTACACTACCAAGCGTATCATCACTACACACTAAATATATTTTTAACCGATTCAAAAAAAGGAGGTTCTCAGTATGATCCGTATGTTTGTATGTATATATGTATGTTTGTTTGTCCGCCATTATCTCGCGTTTGGATAGTCCGATTTTGATGCGGTTTTCAGAAAAGTATTAGTTACATTCTGGAGAAGGTTTTGGTATACAATAAATTGATATCCATGGTCCCATGGTCATCAGGTCAGGATATATTGATGGAACCCTGGAGAAATGAAGGTAATTCTTGAAATTTTTATAGGCACACTTGAAGCGATTTGGGTAACTTTTTATACCACTAAGGTGGCAAACAAGCCTGCGGTCCGCCTGATGGTAAGCGGTCACCGCAGCCTATGGACGTTTGCAACACCTTGGGTATCACTCGCGTGTTGCCGACCTCTCAAAAATCTAATAACGCAGAGTAAACCTCGGCAGCGAGCTCATTCTACAATCTAAGCGTCCGCGGGAAGAAGTTTCTCAAAACCATACTGTACGTAACCATTTAGGTTCCAAGGTGTGATGATGAATTATCTGCCGATAGCGACGGGTGTGATGATAGAAAGTAGCCGTGGGCATCATTTCGAACAATTCCTCAGAACGCATCCCATTATACAAGCGGTAGAACACACACAGGGAGGCAAAGTCTCTCCTCACACTTAATGGGTTCGATAAGGCTTGAGAATTTGGGATCGTTATTGATTTTCTTAGTGTACAAGAAAAAAGCCAATAAGGTCACTAAAAAGTAAAAAAATAAAAACTTTTTTAACTAAAACAAGATCCGACCCAACATTTTGCGTCCTAAAACGCGTTACTATCATACTTATATATTTCTTTACCATAGTCGAAAAAAAGCATGAGAAGATCATTGATAAAAATATCATTGAATTATTAAATAACCTGAGATTTTAATTGCATTAATCTATACTAATATTATAAAGAGGAAAGATTTGATTGTTTGTTTGTTTGTATTGAATAGGCTAAACTACTGGACCGATTTGAAAAATTCTTTTTCCATTAGAAGCCAACATTATCCCTGATAAACATAGGCTACTTTTAACCGCGGGAAAATGCTTTATTCCTACGGGAAAACGGGTAATAAGACAACGCGTAGTAAGAATTATCCTTCCGTACTTATCTTTTTTCACATAACTTCTAAACGGCTGAACCGATTGGGTTGAAATTTAATATGGGTATTTTGATTGTTTCCTGGATGATTTAAAAATACAACTAGACTAGATAGGTGGCGCTGCTGTCGGTTTGTTAACTACTTAACAGCTTGACCGACTGGGTTGAAAATTTGTATGTGTATTTCCATGGTTTCACAGACACTATTATACCATTAAAGAGGAAAGATTTGATTGTTTCTTTTTATAATTGAGGAGTTGCCGTAAGAACCTAAGCTGACAACGAAATTTAGGGCGGGCGAAGCCGCTGGCAGAAGCTAGTTAAATTAATAAATCTTCCAAAATTTTAATTTAATAATTTACTGCCATTTCATGAATGATACCTATGCTTAATGCACTATAGTAAAAAGCGATATATGATAACGCACTTTGAGTGTCAAAACGTAATAGTAATTATCAGCCTTATAAGTCCCTATGGGCGTAGCTACGAACACTAAGGTTGGGGCAGCTGCTCCCCCTAGACTACCCAAAGTGCCCATAACTTTGAGAATTATGGGCACTTTGGGTAGTCTAGGGGGAGCAGCTGCCCACCCTAGCTAAGAAGCTGGCTACGCCCGGTGACGATACCATAATTATGCCCTAACATTTTTGTAATACAATGTTTGGTTTTATTCAAGTTTTAGCGCGAAGATTTTCATTAGTAAACAATTTCTAATGGACGTACTACCTATAGCAAAATGCATCTTAGAATGGCGCGTTCAAATATCAAGTTCAGTAATTTTATAATTACATTGGATGAGAAGTTATGATTTATTTTATGAAAGGTTTAAAGCTAACAAAATATAAGTACAAATGACTTACGAATCATAGACATCAACACGGAATTAATTTTTAAATGTAGGCAGTAACCTAACTTCCGATTTATGAATTCGGACACTAGACAAAATAAAGGTGCGTAAAATTTTGAACCTGTGGCGCGAGAATGAATGGTTTGAAGCTAACTATGGTTGTGTGTTTGATTGGAACTAAAGTTAATTGGAGAATATTTTAAAAGCGTTGATTGGTGGTTTGTTTGAACGTATGTGATTGGTGGTAGTTTCAAGACGAGCACTGATTGGGAGTTTTATAATGTTGAATATGAACGCGAAAGTTTAAGTTACTTAGAACTTTTATTATATTGAAAACACCCGCGAAACTTACCTAAGTGAGTCAAACAACAATAATAAAGGGTAGTTGTCTTGGTTTTCACGTATTCTGTATAATGGAATGACGTGTTAGTTTATTTAAAATTATCCGGGGTTTGTTAGAACTTCACGAACATTTAGAACATAATATTAATATTTTATTAGTTAAGGATAATTAGGCCGTTTTATCTAGACCGTTCATATTAATCTAGGACTCTAAAATAATACCCCAACCAACATGACTAGAATTATACTTAAAAGATATTCTTTTTACTTTGCTAAAATTAATTAGGGTCGGACATCCGTCCGGAATAAAAAAGACAAAACTAGGATGTTTGAAATGTGGAGTGAGAAGTTTGCTAGAGAGGGGTTAGTGGTGATAAAAGTTCCCATAACTTTGAGAATTTTGCCTTTTCAGTAATTTTTTGCCATATGAACATAGCATTACTGGTTAGTAAATATTAGTTACAGTGAAAATATTGTGTGGTCGTTGTGATATTCTTTAGGTTGTGTTTTAAAAATATCTAAATTAATGATAAAACATCAAAATGACGAGCCCGCCTTTGCCTTTTAGAAATTATGGTAGGAAGAAATCTTAATCACCTCAGTAGGAAGGAATATATTAATAGACTTTGTCCAAGGACATTTTTATGTACGTACAGCAAAACCTTCAATAAAAGTAGAAGTGGGAACTAAGATTATACCAGCCATAATAATTATATAGCCCACTAAAGAGCTAGGTCTGCCAAGAGATACAGTAATTACTATGTGTAATCCATGTCCATCCTTAGCGGCGTTAGTAGGGTTTTACTACTTTGGCTGGTTAGCTAGTGTAGGTGAGCGTTGATCGTAAGGAGGCGCCCCTTAAACCTACTTTCAAGTCCTGAACGCTTAGCTACCTGGTTCCCACACTACAAAACGAATGGATTTAGCATTCGTATGGATTTTACTTTCAAATGTGGAAGTAGCATCAATTAGGATTCCTTTCAAAATCAAAATCAAAATCTTTTTATTCTAATGGATTACTAAGAATACTTTCGAATCGTCAAGTAAATTAACTACAACTAGCTTTACAAACTAATTACAATACTGTTTTATCGCGTGCGTCCAATAGGTAATCTTTGTATAATCACAAACGAAACATAAAATTATAATGTATCAACTAAATAATCCCGAGAAAAATTTATTCATATAACATATAATGAGAATACAAAGAAGTTTGCAAGAGCAGACCAGCCTTCACAGGCGGCACCCGTTCACAAGTATGACACATGAATCAGCCATCGCTTCGCTCAACCATGTTTTAGGGAACGTAGCGACCCGACGCACATGCCACCACCGCAGAGACTTTGAGAGAGCACGACACACTGAAGCAACTCCAATAAAAATTTGATTGTACTATATTTATATAACATACAATATTACATTTTTTACAAAAATGCAAATAAATAAATAAATAGGTATTCATAAACATATTAAGGATAATATAAGATACACACACATGCACATATTCATATATACACAAACAGACAAATAATACATATATATATAAATATACAATTATATATAAAAGATAGATAATAAAACTAAGCGTAAAAGAACTTATAGGTCATATCTGATTCAATCCTTGTTCGGCCGCCCGATACCGGCAGGGCTCCGAACACGAGCGGGTGCTACACACAAACACGAACATATACATAAATGCACACACATATTCACACAGACGTTGCACACCTGAAAGTGGCCCAGCCCCTACACAACAGCCCGGAAACAAATGCACATCATTTAAACTACCATCACTTCACAAGAAGTGACAAGAAACTCCCGGATGTACACCTGTTACCAATCAGTCATGCAGGAACCAAGCCATCAAGTACACAATATCTATCCAAACATGTATATACAAACATACACGTACGTACTCGTGCGCCATACCCCCACACATCCAAAGCCCCACCAAAACTAGGCAACCAAAGGCGGATTGTACATGGTGCATCCCCTGGTAGCTCGCCACCGACCACTATAGAGTAAACAACAGAGACATAACATCGTTACTTAGCTTGGTCTTTAGAGTGCTCCTTTAACTTATCAAACCTAAATTATTTAAGTTTCAACAGAAAACCTAAAATAAATTTTGTGTGATACTAGGCCATACAATGTTGTCATTCAAATATTCATCTACAATATAATATGCTTTCTTACATAGCAGATGTATATCATTAGATTCTGTTGATCTCTCTCGTTGAGTGATAGTGGGTCTCGAGGTTGCATAGAACATTTTATTTTATTATATATTTATATTTTTGAAGTTAAAAAGGGGGGGCGTTACAGCCCATGTACGTCGCCACTGTTAGGGCACGGCCTACTCTCAATGAGTGTGATTTGTCCACACGCGGGTCCAGTGTCCAGACCAGTCCTTTTTAGAGTTCCGTAGTCAACAAGGAACCCTTATAGTTTCGCCATGTCCGTCCGTCTGTCTGTCCGCGGCTTAGATCAAAAACTACTAATACGAGAAAGATGCAATTTGGCAGGGATGTACACATTGATGAAGCCGACAAAGTGGTAGAATAAAATCTTTGAAAAAAAATGAACCGTGATAGTTGACAGTTGAAATTTTAACAGATGATGTATTTCTGTTGCCGCTATAACAAGAAATACTAAAAATCAGAATAAAATAAATATTTAAGGGAGTTCACATACAACAAACGTGTTTTTTTTACTCGATATTGATAACGGCAACAGGTAGACGCTTAAGATTTTCACAGAATATTTATTAGTCACTTTAAAAATAAATAATTAAATTAAAAGAAAACAAATATTTAGGGGGGCTCCCGTACAACACACGAGATTTTTTCGCCGTTTTTATAGATAATGGTAAGGAACCCTTCGTGCGGGAGTCCGACTCGCACTTGGCCGATTTTTTGATTTAGGGCTCCGTTTGCGAAACATTTAGCTTAAGAGTACTAATTTTTGTTAGTCAAGTGCCGCCCTCCCCCCTCTACAAGCGAAAGTATAGTATTTGGAAATTTAAAAAAATGACGGTGGTAGTGCATGTAATGATTAAAAAACAAAAACTTTCACGGGTAAGTACACTTATCTAACGAGTTATAGTCGACCAAGTTATAAAATGTACTTGGAAAAGTGAAATTTTCGTACAAACTCCATTTAAAGTAACTTATATGAAGTAGGAACCTCTGTAAAACGGGTATAAAACATAAGTAAATGAACGATGTATAATTATATAAAAATAAAATAATAACATTCTTAAGACAATTTTTATTAAATTGATAACAATAGTAACGTTCAAATGACTTATTGGACTAGCGGGCGCGCTTGACGCAACATCGAATCGAGCGTGTGACAGGCAGCTGCGCTCAAAAGCGCGCATGTTGTTTGTATGTCTCGAAGATAAAGAACGCCTAGTTACGTTTACAATTTTCGATTTGATTATCACTTAAAAAACTTTTATTTCAATACAACTACAATTTGGCCCTTATTTATAAATTTCAGTTAATTTGAAAGTCGAATTTATTTAATTAAACATTTTAAACGTACGTATTCGTAACGTAAGTAGTGGGGATTCGTTGGTTCTGGCTCACTACCTGGTGGCGACTCGCGCTTGACCACTCTCAAAACCACCCCCTGTGTCTGGGGGTATGTCGACTCACGCTTGACCAAAACTACCGCGTGACGTCACAGTGGCTCCTGTGTTTTACTTGTCTCTAGTTTTGTTATGTAATTACATCATTATCGTAATCGGTCTATCATGTTTTTCCCCGTTCATAATTAAGGTTTTCCTATTTAATTACAATGATGTTGGTGGTGACATTCCAAAAACTAGTCCCCTGAGGGTGTATCTCAAGATTTAAGGGGTGTGTCCACTCACGCCTTACAAAAACTTAACCTGGAGACGTGTCGGTTCACGCTTGATATGACTTGACATGTTATACCTACAGAAAATCTTCAATTCAAGTCGGTCGAAGTTTAAAGAGAAAAGCTGATAATAGTGTTAAAGATTTACAACTAGCATCGACGTCAACATCTTCCAATACAACTCGTACACAGGACATGATGTGTCAAATATGTGATTTACAGGTTAACCAAAGATTCTATGCTCAGCACTTACGATCTAAGAAACACAAATAGAAATGTCTTATTCTTAATCATAATTTAATTTATGTGTCTGTTATATGACTCGTGAAGTATTTATAGCATCAATTGAAGAATCAATACTATTTTATTATTCATGCAGATTTTGATCAGGAAACAAAAGATTTAAAAAATTCTTTTGAATTTTTAAATTTGACTATTAGGAATTGGATAAAAATTGGTGAATTAGAAAATTATTCAGAACCTTTAAGTGATGACATTAAAAATAAAATGTGTAATGACACACAGTGATTTAGAAAAAAAAGAAAATGGTAGACCTTAAAAAAAAAACAGTTCTTAGAAATGCATGTTAATAAGTTCAATCCCTTACGGGGATCTTCGTATATTCGTAAAAAAGAACGATCAACAATGTTTTAAGTGGACTATATCCTGCAAATACACATTGCGATAGGGTATCATCATACATGAGGCATCAATATAAAGTAACGTTTAATAATATTCAGTTCCCAATCAAATTATCTGATATAACCAAGGTAGAAAAACAAAATGACATTAGCATTAATATGTTTGAATTAGAGTTTAACAAAGAAAAAAAAACTTTACAAAATGTTCTAATTAATTACAAATTAACTTATTGTTTTTAAACAATGGTTGAAATGGTCATTATTGTATTTATCACGCTTGGTAAATAAACAAATAACAAATCGAAATGACGCTATTCATATCTGGGCCGGTTGCGGTATCTATTTTTAATCTAAAGTTAATTTAATTAATCACCAGAAACATGACTGTGCTCAAATTGTTACTGAATAACTAGGAATTCATAAAAAAGAAAAATGTTGGTTTAATAGGGAAACAAATAATTATGAAATCTATTTTGATAAATTTCAAAGAATATTAAAATTACATTTTATTTTGCATGGTATAATAATGAAAGTTATACATCAAAATTTTTATATTTCCAATATACAAAATCGTAACAAGTATTATATATATCGTAGTTATTGGATATTATAAAGATAAAAAACAATGGTGAAGTATTTCGAGAGTCCTACAGACTTCACAAAAATGAATAAAACTTGTTGTAGACTTATAATTGCTTGAAGTAATTGCCGAATCTAAAGTTTTCAAGAAAAGTGTGACAAAAAAAGAGATTTATTTGGAGAACTATAAGTCTACAACAAGTTTATTTATTTTTTTGTGTAAAATAGTATGTTTTACACTTCGAATTCTGCACGTAAAATATTTTTTGTAAAGCGTGAGTGGACACACCCCTTAAATCTTGAGATACACCCTCGGGGGACTAGTTTTTGGAATGTCACCACCAACATCATTGTAATTATATAGGAAAACCTTAATTATGAACGGGAAAAAAACATGATAGACCCATTACGATAATGATGTAATTACATAACAAAACTAGAGACAAGTAAAACACAGGAGCCACTGTGACGTCACGCGGTAGTTTTGGTCAAGCGTGAGTCGACATACCCCCAGACACAGGGGGTGGTTTTGAGAGTGGTCAAGCGCGTGTCGCCACACCCCAGACACAGGGGGTGGTTTGAGAGTGGTCAAGCGCGAGTCGCCACACCCCAGACACAGGGGGTGGTTTTGAGAGTGGTCAAGCGCAAGTCGCCACACCCCAGACACAAGGGGTGGTTTTGAGAGTGGTTAAGCGCGAGTCGCCACACCCCAGACACAGGGGGTGGTTTTGAGAGTGGTCAAGCGTGAGTCGCCACACCCCAGACACAGGGGAGTGGTTTTGAGAATGGTCAAGCGTGAGTCGTACGGGGCAGAAAAGTGAGCCAGAACCAATGAATCCCCACTACTAACGTACCTACATGGATACCTTACTCAACTCCCTACCGATTCGCTTACTACTAGTAGGTTCAAAGCGTGAGTCTTATATCAGCAGCGGAGCGATCAAATCTGTTTATACTACGTACCTAAACATTGTGTCTAACATCTGCATAACAGAATCGGGTTACCTTTCAGTGGGTCTCTAGGCAGTGATGCAGGCAGTTAGTTGGCATAGAGGGGCTCTGGCACTAAAATAATGGGACTCGAACCAATTGTACCGATACCATTCACCAAACTCAAAACGTGGTTACGTGACGGAACCTATAACTACACAACAAACAGTGGGTAGAACAAATGGACTGCAGACAATCTAAGAATGTTCTCACATCCTTGGACGCAAATCTGTCGCAAAAGCTGATACAACACAGTAGGAAAAAACTACGCTACATAGTTGGCATAATAACAGGTCAATATTTTAATATCGGCGTTACCGACCAACCCCTATGCATGGGTTGCAGTGAAGCCGAGGAGACACCTTCTCACGTTGGGACCAAGTGTAAAGCGACAAACAGATAAAGCTTTCTGGACAGAGCTGAAATGCTATGAATAACCAATGAAATGAATCGGTTACCTACGCACAATGGCCCTATCATGAGGCTAAGTGCGAAAAACATAAGTCCAATTAACTATAGTAATAGATAATATTATACGTGTTGGTTTTATCAAGAAACGAATATTTAATAACTTTTGAATCGTCAATACAATACAAACAATGTTAATTTCTGCCGAAAAGAGCTGGCAAGAATTTCTATTTAATGTAATTATACAATTATACGATAATTAGCTAAAGAGTATACAATATGTACCAATACAATAGGTAAGGAAAAATAAGTAAGTAAGCTACTAAAAACAAAGTCAAACATGTCAATTATTATTTTTTTGTTTTTATGTAGCATAGAGGGCGCACCATGTGAATTGTGAATTCTAGAGCTCGAGACTGTTACCAATAGTTCTAAATTCGTTGATAGTACCAAAGCCGCATAGTTTATTGTTATATATGTGATTATAAAATGACATAACTATACGTTATCGCTGTACTCAGCAGATACCCATAGCCTCAGTCCCATGAATTACGCAAATTTATGGGTTTGGGTTATCAAAACTACCTCGCGTTACGTAAATAAAACTCGACGGTATCACGTCATGGTGGCGTGGTACAAACATAAACCTACATTTTGTTTTTACGTCAGAGTTTGAAAAAAAAATTACTAGATAAACTTATTATTAGATAATTTTTTTTTTACAAATTACAAAATATAATTTGCTAATGAAATTAGGTAGTATGTTTATTAGTTATAGGAATAACTAAAAATAATTAAGTCCAGCCTAGTATTAATTTAATTTAAGAACACTTTAATTCTAAATACTCTTTTAAAAAAACTTTAATTTAGTAAATTGTAACTGCATTTTATAAACAAGTGCGACTTTTGAACTCAGTTAATATTTCTTATGCCGAAAATGAGTTTTTACTTTTTAAACAGCTTTTTTTGAAGTTAGTTATTGGTTGGTTGGTTTAGATTATAAATTGTATTAATATGAGTTGTATGAAACACTAAAGAGCTAAAGAAAACTAAATGATACTCTTTTTAGCGATTCATAGAAACCTACTTTAATTATATTAATAAAAATATATCAATTTCAGCTTCAACAAAATTATTTTACCCCTTAGTTTCAAATGTACTGAACCATAAGAAATACTTAGGTGATAAGAGGAACTTCATTAGCGATAACATAATGATCCCTAATTACTTACACACATTATCAACTATAACTACCTAACTATATAAAGTTGGATATCAAACAAAATAATAGCACGAATTTTATATAATCACACAGTGTCAAAGGCTACGCAAATAAAACAATACTTTGTACCTAATATATAGTCCAGTTTCCTACCTACTTACACTTGTTAATATGTATTATTCTATATTATGTCACTATATAATAGCTGTGGTCCTACATCGATAGAACAGCACTGTAATTATGTACAGAGTCAATTTACGCTTTAATTATGTATAGAGTCATTTTACATCTAATTATGTACAGAATCACTTTACAATTTAATTATGTATAGAGTAACTTTACACTGTAATAATGTACAGTCCCTTTACACTTTTTTTATGTATAGAGTCACCTAACACCGTAAATATGTACAGAGTCACTTTACACTCTAATTATATTAAGAGTCACTTAACAATTTAATTATGTATAGACTCACTTCACAATTATTATTTCCAAATTATGGTGGTATCATAACAGGTTAAAAATCCTGTTTGGATTTTAACCGGACTAGTGATACGCTAGAGCATCGGTTCCGAAACCTGGGGGTAATTACCCCCACGGGGGTAAAACAGCAATTCTGCAGGGGTAATAAGGCTGGTAGGTTATAGATATTAACTGAAAAAAATAATAGTTCTCTTGTGATGAATGTAAGTACATAAGCTCAAAAAAGCGCGGCCATCGCTGTATTCTGACTATCTAGTTACATGGAAACTTTTAGAATGTTTTTTTTTTTTTTTTTATATATACCACTAAGGGGCAAACAAGCTTACGGCCCACCTGATGGTAAGCGGTCACCGTAGCCTATGGACGCTTGCAACACTAGGGGTATCACTTGCGCGTTGCCGACCCTTCAGAAATCTAATAACTTCTTTCTTGAAGAACTCCATACTGTAGTCCTTGCAGAAAACCTTGGCAGGGAGCTCATTCCACAACTTAAGCGTTCGCGGGAGGAAGTTTCTCTGAAACCGCACTGTACGCGACAATTTAGGTTCTAAAGTGTGAGAATGAATTCCCTGCCGATGGCGAGCGGTGCGATGGTAGAAAGTAGCCGTGGGCATCATTTCGAACAATTCCTCAGAACACAACCCATTGTACAAGCGGTAGAACACACACAGTGAGGCAAAGTCTCTCCTCAGACTTAAGGGCTCGATACCGCAAGTGAGTTTGGAATCGTCGACAATTCTCACAGCCCGTCGTTGAACCGAGTCAAAAGGGCCAAGCTGGTATCCGGGTGCACCTGCCCAGAGATGGCAGCAGTACTCCATATGGGGCCTAACTTGCGACTTGTAAAGTAACAACCTTTGCCCCGACGTGAAGTACTGCTTCGCTCTGTTGAGTACACCAAGTTTTTTGGACGCCAGCTTTACCTTATCTTGTAAATGATCTCGGAACTGAACATCGCTGGAGATGTCGACACCAAGGATCCCAATGCTCTTGGAGATGGAGAGGGGAGTGTTCTGGAATTGTGGGACCACAGTGAATGGAGTTTTCTTAGCGGTGAACGCGCACACTTGTGTCTTTGTAGGGTTGAATCGAACCAAGTTTACCCGTCCCCAGTCAGAGACCTGGGACAGTGTGGTCTCGATTTGAGACACAAGTTCTCCGCGGTTTTCCTCCACAACGGAACGAGGGATGTTTGCACGACCCGTGTAAAAAGCGTCACCAGTACTGTCATCTGCATAGCAATGTATGTTGTTGATGTCCAACATGTCATTGATATGCAGTAGAAACAGCGTAGGAGACAGCACAGAGCCTTGCGGGACACCAGCATTAATGTCCATGCTATCAGAGCAACTACCGTCAACTACGGTTCGTATGCGTCTGCCGGACAAAAAGCTAGCCACCCATTTGCACAAACCCTCGGGCACTCCGTAAGATGGCAACTTCGATAGAAGACCGCGGTGCCAGACCCGATCGAACGCCTTCGCTATGTCCAGGCTACATGCCAATGCCTCCCCCTGACTCTCAATGGCTAGTGCCCATCGGTGTGTGAGATACACTAGAAGGTCACCAGTCGAGCGACCGTGGCGAAAGCCATATTGACGGTCACTGACCAGATCGTGTACTTCTAGGTATCTTAGAAGCTGTGTGTTGATCACACGCTCCATCACCTTAGAGAGGAGAGAGGTTATAGCGATAGGCCTGTAATTCGATGGATCTGATCTATCGCCCTTTTTGGGCACCGGGTGCACATTCGCAGTCTTCCATGTAGACGGAAATTGCCTAGTGTGGTAGGAAAGCGCGAAGAGGCGCGTGAGTACAGGACATAACTCAGGAGCACACTGCTTAAGCACCACTGCTGGTATACCGTCTGGCCCACTCGACTTATGAACGTCTAGAGAAAGCAACGCCCGCCTGACCTCCCGCTGCGTTATGGAGATTTCCGGCATGGACTTACCGCACCACGGTATAGTAGGTGGTACAGCGCCTTCATCGCTCATATTCGAGTTCGAGGCAAAGAGACTGCCCAGTAGATCGGCTTTCTCTTTAGCACTATGGGCCAAGTCACCATCGGTCTTTCGCAGTGGTGGTAACGACGACTGGCAGAAGTTCCCTTCGGCAGCTTTGGCGAGCGACCAGAAAGCACGACTCCCAGAAGGATAGCTCGCAAGTCACCCACCTATTTTGCCGATGAATTGGAATTTTGCTCTGGCAGTTGCTTTCTTACTGAACCTCGAGGCAGCATTTAATTTGCGTTTTAACTCAGAAATATTCGGATCCTTATTAAAACGAGCCGTGGTCCAAGCCTCATATGCATTTTGCTTAAGAATTTTAGCTTTTGCTAGGTACCACTTATAGATGTGAGAGTGGTTTCTTAACTTTAGTAATAGTAAAAGTCAAAAAACGGTCTAATTGTGGAAAATGACTTACGGCTTTGGTAGGGCGCTTTAACAATAACAACCAAAGGACCTAGAGCGGTGGTGTGATAACCATCATTTTTTTTTTCTTAGTAATATCATGACAAGATTCATAAAGATTTCTGTGACTCAAGCCCGTATAAATGGCTGAACGGATTTCAATGAAATTTAAAAGGCAGATAGACTTTGGATTAACATAATTTTTATCCCGATTGAGAGTTCCCACGGGAATAAGTTATATTGCGGGCAAAACGCTTGAGCATCTTGGCTCGGCGGGTCGCCGATGTTTATCGCTACCTACCATCTCAATCTCCGTATCCGCCCGTAGGCTCTCTTAACTTAAATAGGAAGCTCGCCGGGGAGTCACGATACGTTTCTTCCAACTTGTAGCTGATGTCTGATGGCAGCCAACCTAGCAGCCCACTTGTTGAGGACATCGTGCAAGACTCTACCTTAATTCGGGCCTTAGGCCTAAGACTAATACCATTGTTGTAAACTATTTAGGTGTAATTCTTTTTTGTATAGAACCTTTTTATGATGCAGAAGTTTCGTATTTATGTTTTGACAAATAGCTTTTTTTGAGTAAGATTTGATTTGGTCTTCTTCTTGTCAGGTAAGTAAGATAATTGTAATATATTTTAAATAATTTAATCAGACACTTTTACTTTTTACTTTATATTTAAGGGTTAGGAATCACTTTAATTGATCAGGTAATTCTAATCAATAAATACTTGTTGAGTAAGCTTAAATAAGTGTATTATAATCGATATAAGGAGGGAGGAAAGAAGGTACACTCCTACACATGTGGATGGTGTACTTCTGTACGTGGGTGCTACTGAATTGTTTTTAGCGGATTTGCAAGGTACATAATATATATAATCGTACCTTGGCCTTGTCAATCCTTGTTTCTTGTCTAAACCCTCTCTCTGAGCACCAAGCCGGTGCAAGGTGTTAGGGGTATCTCCTACCTACTACCTCTAAGTGTTTTAGTATAGTTAGTTTACACTCAATTTTTTTTTTTGTTTCATGCCACTAAGGTGGCAAACAAGCATATGGTCCGCCTGATGGTAAGCGGTCACCGTGGCCTATGGACGCTTGAACACCAGAAGTATCACTCGCGTGTTCCCGACCCTTCAAAATTCAATAACTTTTTTCTTGAAGAACCCCATACTTTAGTCCTTAGAGAAAACCTTGGCAGGGAGCTCAATTCACAACCCAAGCGTTCGCAGGAGGAAGTTTCTCTGAAACCGCACTGTACGCGACCAATTCGGTTCTAAAGTGTGAGGATGAATTCCCTGCCGATGGCGAGCGGTGCGATGGTAGAAAGTAGCCGTGGGCATCATTTCGAACAATTCCTCAGATAACCCATTGTACAAGCGATACACACACACACAGGGAGGCAAAGTCTCTCTTCAGACTTAAGGGTTCGATACGCCAAGTGTGTTTGGGATCGTCGACAATTCTTACAGCCCGTCGTTGAACCGAGTCAAAAGGGCCAAGCTGGTATCCGGGTGCACCTGCCCAGAGATGGCAGCAGTACTCCATATGGGGCCTAACTTGCGACTTGTAAAGTAACAACCTTTGCCCCGACGTGAAGTACTGCTTCGCTCTGTTGAGTACACCAAGTTTTTTGGACGCCAGCTTTACCTTATCTTGTAAATGATCTCGGAACTGAACATCGCTGGAGATGTCGACACCAAGGATCCCAATGCTCTTGGAGATGGAGAGGGGAGTGTTCTGGAATTGTGGGACCACAGTGAATGGAGTTTACTTAGCGGTGAACGCGCACACTTGTGTCTTTGTAGGGTTGAATCGGACCAAGTTTACCCGTCCCCAGTCAGAGACCTGGGACAGTGTGGTCTCGATTTGAGACACAAGTTCTCCGCGGTTTTCCTCCACAACGGAACGAGGGATGTTTGCACGACCCGTGTAAAAAGCGTCACCAGTACTGTCATCTGCATAGCA
This sequence comes from Apoda limacodes, assembly GCA_946406115.1. Classification (NCBI taxonomy): domain Eukaryota; kingdom Metazoa; phylum Arthropoda; class Insecta; order Lepidoptera; family Limacodidae; genus Apoda; species Apoda limacodes. Next base: position 22,358,837 of record OX291559.1, read on the forward strand.
ATGTATGTTGTTGATGTCCAACATGTCATTGATATGCAGTAGAAACAGCGTAGGAGACAGCACAGAGCCTTGCGGGACACCAGCATTAATGTCCATGCTATCAGAGCAACTACCGTCAACTACGGTTCGTATGCGTCTGCCGGACAAAAAGCTAGCCACCCATTTGCACAAACCCTCGGGCACTCCGTAAGATGGCAACTTCGATAGAAGACCGCGGTGCCAGACCCGATCGAACGCCTTCGCTATGTCCAGGCTACATGCCAATGCCTCCCCCTGACTCTCAATGGCTAGTGCCCATCGGTGTGTGAGATACACTAGAAGGTCACCAGTCGAGCGACCGTGGCGAAAGCCATATTGACGGTCACTGACCAGATCGTGTACTTCTAGGTATCTTAGAAGCTGTGTGTTGATCACACGCTCCATCACCTTAGAGAGGAGAGAGGTTATAGCGATAGGCCTGTAATTCGATGGATCTGATCTATCGCCCTTTTTGGGCACCGGGTGCACATTCGCAGTCTTCCATGTAGACGGAAATTGCCTAGTGTGGTAGGAAAGCGCGAAGAGGCGCGTGAGTACAGGACATAACTCAGGAGCACACTGCTTAAGCACCACTGCTGGTATACCGTCTGGCCCACTCGACTTATGAACGTCTAGAGAAAGCAACGCCCGCCTGACCTCCCGCTGCGTTATGGAGATTTCCGGCATGGACTTACCGCACCACGGTATAGTAGGTGGTACAGCGCCTTCATCGCTCATATTCGAGTTCGAGGCAAAGAGACTGCCCAGTAGATCGGCTTTCTCTTTAGCACTATGGGCCAAGTCACCATCGGTCTTTCGCAGTGGTGGTAACGACGACTGGCAGAAGTTCCCTTCGGCAGCTTTGGCGAGCGACCAGAAAGCACGACTCCCAGAAGGATAGCTCGCAAGTCGCCCACCTATTTTGCCGATGAATTGGAATTTTGCTCTGGCAGTTGCTTTCTTACTGAACCTCGAGGCAGCATTTAATTTGCGTTTTAACTCAGAAATATTCGGATCCTTATTAAAACGAGCCGTGGTCCAAGCCTCATATGCATTTTGCTTAAGAATTTTAGCTTTTGCTAGGTACCACTTATAGATGTGAGAGTGGTTTCTTAACTTTAGTAATAGTAAAAGTCAAAAAACGGTCTAATTGTGGAAAATGACTTACGGCTTTGGTAGGGCGCTTTAACAATAACAACCAAAGGACCTAGAGCGGTGGTGTGATAACCATCATTTTTTTTTTCTTAGTAATATCATGACAAGATTCATAAAGATTTCTGTGACTCAAGCCCGTATAAATGGCTGAACGGATTTCAATGAAATTTAAAAGGCAGATAGACTTTGGATTAACATAATTTTTATCCCGATTGAGAGTTCCCACGGGAATAAGTTATATTGCGGGCAAAACGCTTGAGCATCTTGGCTCGGCGGGTCGCCGATGTTTATCGCTACCTACCATCTCAATCTCCGTATCCGCCCGTAGGCTCTCTTAACTTAAATAGGAAGCTCGCCGGGGAGTCACAATACGTTTCTTCCAACTTGTAGCTGATGTCTGATGGCAGCCAACCTAGCAGCCCACTTGTTGAGGACATCGTGCAAGACTCTACCTTAATTCGGGCCTTAGGCCTAAGACTAATACCATTGTTGTAAACTATTTAGGTGTAATTCTTTTTTGTATAGAACCTTTTTATAATGCAGAAGTTTCGTATTTATGTTTTGACAAATAGCTTTTTTTGAGTAAGATTTGATTTGGTCTTCTTCTTGTCAGGTAAGTAAGATAATTGTAATATATTTTAAATAATGTTATCAGACACTTTTACTTTTTACTTTATATTTAAGGGTTAGGAATCACTTTAATTGATCAGGTAATTCTAATCAATAAATACTTGTTGAGTAAGCTTAAATAAGTGTATTATAATCGATATAAGGAGGGAGGAAAGAAGGTACACTCCTACACATGTGGATGGTGTACTTCTGTACGTGGGTGCTACTGAATTGTTTTTAGCGGATTTGCAAGGTACATAATATATATAATCGTACCTTGGCCTTGTCAATCCTTGTTTCTTGTCTAAACCCTCTCTCTGAGCACCAAGCCGGTGCAAGGTGTTAGGGGTATCTCCTACCTACTACCTCTAAGTGTTTTAGTATAGTTAGTTTACACTCAATTTTTTTTTTTTGTTTCATGCCACTAAGGTGGCAAACAAGCATATGGTCCGCCTGATGGTAAGCGGTCACCGTGGCCTATGGACGCTTGAACACCAGAAGTATCACTCGCGTGTTCCCGACCCTTCAAAATTCAATAACTTTTTTCTTGAAGAACCCCATACTTTAGTCCTTAGAGAAAACCTTGGCAGGGAGCTCAATTCACAACCCAAGCGTTCGCAGGAGGAAGTTTCTCTGAAACCGCACTGTACGCGACCAATTCGGTTCTAAAGTGTGAGGATGAATTCCCTGCCGATGGCGAGCGGTGCGATGGTAGAAAGTAGCCGTGGGCATCATTTCGAACAATTCCTCAGATAACCCATTGTACAAGCGATACACACACACACAGGGAGGCAAAGTCTCTCTTCAGACTTAAGGGTTCGATACGGCAAGTGTGTTTGGGATCGTCGACAATTCTTACAGCCCGTCGTTGAACCGAGTCAAAAGGGCCAAGCTGGTATCCGGATGTACCCGCCCAGAGATGGCAGCAGTACTCCATATGGGGCTGAACTTGCGACTTGTAAAGCAGCAACCTCAGCCCCGACGTGAAGTACTGCCTTGCTCTGTTCAGTACACCTAGTTTTTTATGTATAGCCACTTTACACTGAAATTATGTAAAGCCACTTTACACTTTAATTATGTATAGTCACTTTACACTGTATAATAATGTATAGTCACTATACTAAAGTATTCATTTTCGTTTCGGTTTGTGTCTGTCAAGATATCACCCTAACCCGCGGTGAAGAAAAATCTGAAAGAATCTAAATTATTCAATTAATTTAAAAAATAACACAACTCAATAAAATTAAAATGATACTCGATAAATAGTATACTGATTTATAAACTTATTATGTATTTAAACAAAGAAGCGGGTACGGAACCCTACGCTAAGCAATGCCTTATGTTGAAAAGGGAAATTCATTGGAACATTAATCCACATCAAAAAATATTATAAAATGGTTGACAGACGAAATATGTGCGCGTCATTATGTCACAAATTTCGACGTGACGTCATTCTCGAGAAAAACCAAGTCGTGTGTGGTCGGCTATTAGGCTATTACTACGGACGGTCGCAAGAGTGAGCTGATGAAACCGTTTATCGGGTTCCGCAAGGGTGCCAAAGTCAATCGAGCCCTATTACTAAGCCTAGCTAAGCTGTCTTTTGGTCTATCCAACCATCAAAGGGCTCTATCTTTTAGATTGAAGTAGGTTGAAACCTGAATTTTTTAGAGAATATGTGTGCTAATGACGGATATAAATAATAAAAAAATAAAAATTTAAGGGGTTACCATTCGAGAAACACAAGTTTTTATTGGTTTTGCTCTAAACTTTAGACAGTGATACATACATACAAGCTTATTAATAGTTAGAGCTCAATAAATACTGGCAATAATATATATAAAATATAATAAATAAATAATATGGATCGCTCGATCTTAAATTACCGTAACAGCACCTTCCAACAAAAACAGTAAACAGTTATACAATTATTTGTTATAAAAGATATTTAAAGTAAAGCAACTTCAGGTTTAGTCAGTCATTTGAAGGGTGACCGCTTAGCGGCACATTTTTGTTTTCGTTTGTTTTCGTAAATTTACGTAAATAGTGGTACAGAACCCGTGGTGCCGGAGTCCCACTAGCCGATTTCTCCTGTTGAGGACATCTTCCTTTTTAGAGGATTGTTAAAAGGGAACCTTAAAATTTTCGATGAAACTTTTTCATTAGAATTATTTAACATGACGCACGGTGCAACGGTAAACAATTACGTATGGGATTGCGTTTGTACTGAGAAATTGAGTAATTGTGGTCAAAGAGTGAAAATATGTAAGTGGTTATATATGCATGATCAATGCCCCAGTTTTTCCTGGGTAAACATATTAATACAAAATAAACATGGTCTGACTGATTCATCAACGCCGAAAATATTGAAACTTAAATATGAAATTTCGAAAACATATTACATACTTTCATAACGAATGGCTCCATTTTAAAAGGATTTTTGAAAAATTATCCCTTAAAGGGGATAATTATATATAGATCCAGGTTTGCATGAAAATCCGTATTTTTTTAACTATAATCCAAAGAAATCTGTATTTAATTTAACCTTTTGATTCAAATCTCTTTTAATATACAGTGGAGCGTCGATTATCCGCATTAATTGGGGGACATGGGTTTTCGGAAAACCGGTTTTTCGGATAACTGAACTGTTTATAGATTTCGTTAATGACAACTAGGAATCAAATAAAAAAATTGCAGACAGTGTTGTAATAAAACAGGTACTACTATGTACAATTAAAACAAGCCCACCAGCTTACAAGGGGCTAGGTCACACACATTTTTAAGGACAGATATTTGATAATGGTCGCATTCACCATGTGTTTCAAACCAACGCAAGAAAATATCTAAGGAAGTAAACGCTTCAGCAGCTTCATTTGAGGACCAGGCACTGCTAATTCACGACGTGAAGCAAGCTCTTTCGTGGGAAAGCTTTCCAATTGAGTCCAGTTTCGTCTGCGTTTTCGAAAGTGTAATATTCTATACTTAGTATGTCCCTCAGTTCAATTTTAAAAAAACCATCTGCTGATGATCAGATAGTATTCCGCCTTGTATTTGAAGCTCATGAATGCAATGTCTTGACTTAAATACAGGCGGGCGGAGTAGTAGTGCGGTTAAGCGGTCGTTCGGTTGTTCGACGTTCGGATAATCGACGCTCTACTGTAAATATATTAATATTTAAGGAGCTTGAAGTCGAATGAGTTTGAAGTCGAAATTTCGAGCATACAATTTTATAAACTATAGTAGCTTCATATTTTATCAAGCATATGGACCGGACCTACTATCAGTTTATAAAAAACCGGCCAAGACCATAATGTCGGGCCATGTCTAGTGTAGGGTTCCGTAGCTGTTGCTATGTTGTTTGCGTCCGAAAATAAGCTTGTATTGGTGGGCTGTATATCGAAAACTATATTTGACTCGAGTAATTAGTTGTTTTTATAAAAACAACAACAATAAAATAAATATCAGTCTTTGTGATTATGATTTTTTCCGACACGATCCTGACCGAAAATTACCACTTATTTAAATAAAAGCCGGCCAAGTGCGTGTCGTAAACGCATTAAGTTAGGGTTCAAAAGAATGAGCGTTATTGCAAATATCTAAAAAAAATTATAAAATTCTATTATCGTTATTATTTTAGATTTTTAGAACACGCTCTTTATTCTTAAAGTTTTTTTTAATTACTTCAAAAACTTATAAGTAATTACCTTGACACCATACCTGCAGAAAAAACCATTTCGATTTTAGGATCTTTTGATCAACGAGAAAAATTAAATGTTAAGCACCTACCTGTAAACCTCGGTGGTCTTCCACCAGAGCGGCAGCCCGATCACAATGAGCACTCCCACGAACGAGGCGCTCGCCCACATCCGTCGCGCCTCTGTAACAAGACGAGCGTTACTCATTTCATAAAGTGTTTTGCCTCAGTCAACAGACGTACGTGCCAGTGGCCACTCGACTGTCACAATAGTCAAGCCTTCTAACATCAAAATAAAATGATGTTGTCATATCAGAAACTCCAGGACAGCTACAAAACGGTGCGACTTGCTCTATGTAGCACAAAGGAGCATCCAATGACTAACCTTGTTCGACGATCGACGAAATCACATAATACCAGTAGTGCGGCTGGTAGTGCTATTTGCAATAAACGAATAAAGTTACCTATCCTTGCAGATTAAAAGAAAGATGAAATACACCTGTTATAGTTATAACCCAGCATAATATATAACATATCGTATGTTGAGCTGATTATGATAAAATGCTTATTAATAAGCCAGAACAGATTTTTCAATTACAATTATTACGTCCCCTGTCGTTTACAGAATATTATTAAACTTTCGGTACAACAAGGTGACGCTCGTCGCTAGTATTATAGCTTGCTATTATGCGACTGACTGCCGATGTTAGCAGGAAATGTGATTTGACATAGTTCTTTGCAAACGATATCATACAGTGATGAGCATAGTACCTATGTATATTGTTTTACCACGCGCAGTGAAGAAATTACTATTTTTTTTACGGTACTATACTAGGGCGATAGATCAGATCCATCGAGTTAAAGGCCTATTGCTATTACCTCCCACCTCTCCAAGTTTATGGAGTGTGTGATCAACACACAGCTTCTAAGATACCTAAAAAAACACGACCTGGTCACTGACCGTCAATATGGCTTTCGCCACGGTCGCTCGACTCGGTAACCTTCTAGTGGATCTCACACACCGATGGGCACTAGCCATTTAGAGTCAGGGGGAGGCATTGGCATGTAGCAAGTTGGTGTTGCAAGCGTCCATAGGCCACGGTGACCGCTTACCATCAGGGAGACCGTAGACATGTTTGCCACCTTAGTGGCATTAAAAAAATTATATATACGGAAATATCACTCAAGTCAAGGCTGTCAGTCCAGAATCCAAAAAAATCTTTATTACGGATTGACTATGGGTACTACCAACGCTCATAATATCATCTCGGGTAAATGTTACTGGTAGGTCTGTGTTCAAGACAAAACGCAACTGCTGCTCGCAATAGCTCTGTTGTTCGCTATTTATAGATTTTTTAATTTAAATATTTATATGTTGTCATGAACATCATTCAAATTCGACTAAATGGAACATGTAGTCATTTTGACGAAATAAAAAAATATAATGTTTAAAACCTGGTCGTTGATATTATTAGCGTCAATCACAGAGACGTAATCAATTGTTAGACGTAATAAATTGTTGGGGTCAATCACGCAGACGTAAATTGTTAGGGTCAAACACAGAGACGTCACGAATTGTTAGAGTCAATCACAAAGACGTAATGAATTGTTAGGGTCAATCACAGATACGTAATGAATTGTTAGGGTCAATATCGGATACGTAATGAATTTTTAGGGTCAATCACAGAGACGCAATGAATTGTTAAGGTCAGTCACAGATACGTAACGAATTTGTTAAGGTCAATCACAGAGAAGTAATGAACTTCTTCTTAGCATTTCAATCAAATGAAAAGGCTTGTTACTAGAAATACAAATATAATTATTGTTAATTATTTTACGACGATTACATATTATGATTATTAATTTAACAATGAGCAAAATTGACAGTTTCCTCTTTTCGCTCCGAAGTTTATTAGTTTATATAATACAAAACAAAACCAGAAACAATTCAGTTTAAACCATTATTAAAATATATCTTATTATTATTATTAAGAGACTACCTAACTAGGTCAGTCGAATTTAACATTTTACAGCTACAAAACATATTTTGTTAATCACTGTACACTAAGAATATTTTGTTAATCACTGTACACAAAGAAAGCGATGCGATGACGCAATCGTGAGTAGTTAGAGATCTTGTTGTGTTTGTGACACACACAGCCGGTTCGTATCTATCATATAGTTTGTGACACACACAGCCGGTTCGTATCTATCACATAGTTTGTGACACACACAGCCGGTTCGTATCTATCACATAGTTTGTGACACACACAGCCGGTTCGTATCTATCACATAGTTTGTGACACACACAGCCGGTTCGCATCTATCACATAGTTTGTGACACACACAGCCGGTTCGTATCTATCACATAGTTTGTGACACACACAGCCGGTTCGTATCTATCACATAGTTTGTGACACACACAGCCGGTTCGTAGCTATCACATAGTTTACGGGGCTATTAAAATTAATGACATCTTCGACTGACTGTCTCAAGTCATAATCTTGTTCGAAGGAATGTTTCCCGATGAAATACGCTGGAATATGTCTAAAAAGCTTTTTTTGCGCGATAAAATCCAGAATGAGGAAATTTGCCGTAAAATCAAAGTGTTAGCAATTATCAGAGCACCGTTTTGTGACGCTGAGCCAAGGAACAATAGCGAACCTTGTATGATGTCGGGCCCTAGTAATTTTTTTAGAATATTTGATAACAGTGACCAATGTGACCATGTCGCGTACACATAGTAGGTGCCGTCCCTTCACGTGAGCCGTCTTTACAGTATAACGTCCCGTCTTGGTCCCGTGTATGGGCTCTCATGTTTACATTCTATAATTTGGGTACTGAGTATAGTGTTTAGAGCCTTTATATGTAATAAGTACACGCTGTAGATTAATTATCCATATCTGAATTTAATAGATAGTAATTAAATAGTTATACAGTGAAACTGGGTTTGATAAACAGTCAAATCTAACATCACACACATACATAGCTAAAGAGGACCTGGGGCCTTAATACCAAGTATTAATTTTTGTTAAACGACGCTTTATTCGCGTAACTTTCAATTATTGTCAGTATAATTCTGAATAAATAATTCTGTCCGTCTTAGCAACAATCAAATAAATAAATCTATCTATTTGAAAAGTAACTCACGTGTTTGAGATGTTGATGGGTGTCAGAGCTTTTATAATAGGTAGTATACAAAGAGTGCATGACGCAAGGGTGCGAGGAATTGGTTCGGGTCAGGTGTTAAATGTGGAACTGGGTGCGAATTAAGGACAATTTACACGTTTAGTACTTTGGAGTTCGGACAAATAAACGTAGCGTTGTTTTCCAAGTATATTAAAGGTAGCAGATATTATCGTCAAAGCGAAAACTAGTAAATAGATTTTTACTTACGATTTGTATTAAACCTTTTAAGCATTTATTGAAGTATTCTCTTAAGCTTTTAATGATCTTGTAATGGCAGTTTATTAATGTACCTATTTTGAAAATGGCCTGGACCACACACAAACCTTTGTTATATTATGGCTAATGTCCGAAGTGCGGCTTAACCTAGATTTAACCGGCTATACTGAGGTTATTTAAGGGTTGTGTTGTGTAAGTAACTAGGTGGTTAGACTTAGTTTTAGCCGCATTCTGACATTAGTTGTAACATATACACTATCATTGGAAGGAAAGTAACTTTATAAAGTCAATTTTTAATGGCTTTTTGGGAAAGAGTTGTCTAACTCTAAAACAAGTAGAAGTCTGTAAGCGCAAGGTCTGGTGACCCCGGAGAGGATGGCAAAGAGCTTTTAGCTTGGATGTCGTACAGTGTAGGTTCACAAGTTGTCAACCGTCGTGCAGAAGGAACGCGGACATGCTACTTGAGCTGCTCAAACTGCAGTTGTCCTGCAAGATGTCCTGCAAGACCTATTTTGTGTAGGGCATCGCCTATTTGTTGTGCCAGGGTTCGTCCATCAGCATGAGCGTGACGTGAAGTTACATGACGTAAGCAATCCACTTTCAGAATTTTAATGTTAGTAACAAAGCATTTCATATTTCCTTTTATTTTTCTGTGTCCGTTGAGTAACCAAAAGCGTGCCTCAACGCCTCTTTTGGTTATTTGGTTCCCTACGTCATGATTTTCACCCTAGCGATTTGACGTTAATAGACCAGTATAGTTTTTTGGGGTACGGGATCATTTTAAGTTAAAAATCATCAGCTTACATTTCTTGGAAACTGTAGTACTAAGAAGTTTTTGCCAGATTTAATTTGAGCGTGCCAACCCCCCTTAGTTTTGCAGCAGAGTGCAAGCAGCATCGCCCCAAAAGTTTGTCTGCGTGAAGTTGTCAATGCCATAAACTCGATCAATCTTTGTCTGCAGGCGGCCTCTGCGCTCATTTTTTATATCAAAATTTTCGGAAACGAAGCGTTGAAATCAGAAACATGCTGTGCTTTCGTTTGCTGCAGTGTTCGCTACACCTTATTGGTGTTCCTCGCCGTTTGCGTCCGTTATATTATATTATACCTACTTTCCCGACGACTCGAATACTCGAATTTAGTTTTTATTTCCTCCAGGTTTATTATATACATAGTATTGTTTCATGATGCTTTGAGTTTGGGTCTAAAAATATGTACAACTTTATTTGTGCAATAATTTTTTTTAAGAGGACATATTTTTTATATGATTCAAAATCGATAGTCTAAAAAAAAAGAATTTTTTTTCATCCTACTTTTCGTAAAGTTGTCCGGACTTTAATAAAGCATATCTACCTACCTATCATACTCATAGACACATTTTGCCTACCTACCGTCTTTGGTAATTACAACTAAAGAAGAGCGGCCTGATTGTCGGTGATCATAAATATCTATGTTTTAATGGAATATTTTAGTTGTCATTATTTTTTGTTACATTTGATAAAATTAAAATAAAAGCATACGTAAATTTTGATTCGTATAATCGATCAACATATTTCAATTTGTAACCTTTTACACAAAAAAAAACCATATTGATGATGTACCTATAGATATTGCATTTATGGTATCTTTTCTTTTCAGTCTTCAGTCATAAACGACGAAAGAATGTTTTTATGTGTATTTAGATTTTATTTTCTAATTCTATGAACATTTTTGCGTTTGTAAGATTGATTTACTAGAGCTGCATAAGTCTCTAGTAGTTCACGTTAATGACACCACTATAACATTATATAATTAACAAGATTTTTTATTCCTGCTTCTTTTCACCATTAAGGTGATTAAGGGGAAGTCGGGTGATAGTAATCTCTTCGTACAGAGCACTTCGGACAGAGCACTTCGTACAATTATCAAAAAAACTTCTTTTAACTTTTTCATCGTTTGATATACTTATTTTGATTTTGGAAGGATTAATTTTCTAATCCAGTTACAAATAATACAAGAAAGAAAAACATTGATTTGGACTACACAACCTATAAATAAAGAAAAACGCGTGAAAAAGGAATGGTTGAACTCAAGTACCAAGTACTTACTTAAATAAAGGCACAAGCAACACTTAAACACTGGTGATATAGAAACCTAATAAACAACTTAAATAAGTACTTTCTAAGATAATCTGCTAAGATAAATATCATACACGAAGAATATGATATGGGTCAGCAGCAAGGAGGGTTCTTACCACAGCGACAGTATTGTGTTGCAGTTGCGGTACCTATCTGTAGATATTGCGGTACCTATCTGTAGATATTGCGGTACCTATCTGTAGATATTGCGGTACCTATCTGTAGATATTGCGGTACCTATCTGTAGATATTGACCACCGACTACGCAGAGCACATGAGAACAAACTGAGTACCCACTGTATTTACCTTCATATCTTTATTGATACCTAATTTCAAAGCTTCTATATCTAACTCTTTGTCCATTAATTAACATCGAATGTTCGTTTACTTACACACAATCGGTCACTACTTGCTTTGGGTATTCATTTGCGTAGTTAAATGTATTGATGTCATGCGTTTAACGTAGGTAGAATTATCCTACTTCCTACTTTTATTATAAATGTGAAAGTTTGTTCGGATGGACGTTTGTTACTCTTTCACGCTTTAACCACTGAACGGATCGGGATGAAACTTGGCATACATATAGGTTAGGTCCTGGAATAGCATAAAGGCTATTTTTATCCCTAAAAATTCAAAGGTTCCTGCGGGAATAACTATAACAGAGTTAAATTCATTGGTATAACTAATTAATTGCAGTTAATTAAGAAGTTCCACGCCGAATTTAGGGCGGGCGGAGCCGCTGGCAAAGTCTAGTATATAATAAACAAGAAGCAATCAACAAGCAAAAAACGGTAATGTGTGTACTGAGGGCAGAGTTCCGTAGTTGCTCGTTACAATACTCTTAGAGATGGTAGGGATGGATCCTGGGTTTGTGAAACCACACTAAACGAAAGCCCTCTAAAATTTTAGAAAATCTATTTTTGTTTGGGAAGAGTCGGACCAAGATCGTCTGTTTCCTGTCGGAGACTTTTGGCGCAATTTTAGACATTCTTACGCAATTGAACAAGGTCTGTTTGCACGACACGTGTGACAAGCATCTCCGGCAGCATAATTTACATACTAATGTATGTCGTCGAAAGACAACATGTCATTGATATGCAGATGAAACAGAGTAGGACAAAACACAAAGGCTTGTGGGACCTTTCCTACCGATTGTTAGATGGTAACTTTGATAAAAGACGCCGGCGCCAAACACGACCGACGTGACCTATTTAGGCTGGTCTCCATCAGTGTGTAAGGTTTACTATAATAACGAGGAGCTCGATTTGAAATATATCACAATCTTTATCAACATCAAAGTTTTAAGGAGAACTGATGAACTAGACAGTTCCCAAATGGTGTTTCGCTGAACCCTGGGGTTCCCTATGGTTTCCGCTAAAAAAAGATGGATCAATAAGTGTTCCGTAGGCAAAAAAAAATAGAACCGCTGAACTAGAGAATGAACTTCGTTTAAAACTTTTACTTGGATTATATATGATTGTTGATTTCGTTTACAATATACCTATATAGAAATAAAGGTATTAGTAGAAAACATTTTTTAGCTGTGTTTGTTGTAGGTATTATTTACATAAAGTCAAGCTCAATTATACTAAGCTCTTTTAGGGTTCCGTTACCAGTGGGAACGGACCTCGTTTACTAAGACTATGCTGTCTGTCTGTCCGACCATTAAACGGCTCTATCTTTTAGACCGAAATAGGTATAGAAGCTTGAATTTTTAACAGAATATGTGTTATGATGGGGGATTATCTAACAAAGAAAAGTTAAAATTTAAGGTAAGTCCCACACAAGTAATACATTTTCGTTGTTTTTGGTGCATTGTACAAACAAAAAGACATTTCAATCTTGCAGTGAAAAATAGTGTGAACTCCAAAGTATAACAATAAATAATCGGTCAAGTGCGAGTCGGACTGGCGCACGAAGGGTTCCGTTCCATAATGTATAAAAACGGCAAAAAAATCATTTTGTTGTTAGGGAGCCCCCCTTAAATATTTGTTTTATTTTACTTTAATTATTTATTTTTAAAGTGAATAGCGAATATAACTAAATATTCTGTGAATATTTCAAGCATCTACCTGTTGCCGTTATCAATATCGAGCAAAACGAGCAAAAAAGTCACGTTTGTAGTGTGGGAGCCCCCTTAAATACTTATTTTATTGTGTTTTTTAGTATTTGATGTTATAGCGGCAACAGAAATACATCTTCTGTGAAAATTTCAACTGTTTAACTATCACGGTTCATGAGATACAGCCTGGTGAGGACGGACAGCGGAGTCTTAGTAATAGGGTCCCGTTTTTTACCCTTTGGGTACGGAACACTAAAAACCGGGCAAGTGTGAGACAGGCCCAAGCCATTACCTGTTCAGCGCCCTTATCATTAAGAAAAACAGTATCAAATTTGTTTGTTGGAAACGATATTCAAAGTTAAGCAACGTCGGGCTTGGTCAGAACTTGGATAGGTGACCGCTTATCGGCACACTTTTTTTTTGGCTGTGTTTGTATACTTCATAAATGGTGGTTGGTAAGGACGGAACCCTCGGTGCGCGATTCCAACTCGCACTTTGCCGGTTTTTTTCTAATTACTGTCTACTAATCTTGGCCGCAGATGGCCTTTACAACTACACGCGGGCTAACTTTGGCGGCGATGCTACTTACATTCTGCTGGGAAAAGTTGACATGTATGTCTGCTAACGGAAACCATTATGTTTTGTCATAATGTCCAAGCATCCGTATTTAGCGCCAATTCCGCCATTTTTTGCATAGATTCTAATGAAATTCAAAAAGTTCGATCATAGTGGTTATTTCAACAACCGACACACAGTTTGGAATAAAATAAGATTTTTTTTTGTCTTGTCGTACTCATTTATAGTCGAGTAAATAATATATAGTATTTAAAAATCATTACAAATAACTTTCATCATGCATTGATCTCGTTCAATGTCAAGATCATTTGTTCTCTCGACCGTTCCGCACATTCGAGTCACGACAAAACTGGCTCCTTTACCTTCCTGCATTATACAACTTGCCTTTCTGCTGCACTTCCGCACTGCACTCCTGCCCTAGTAAGTCAACCATGTTTATTTTGGGTGCGGGGTTTTATATACAAAGTGGAAATGTTAAGTGATCTCACTCGATTATTTCCAAGCCAAGTTCTATCCAATGGTATCAAATGATGTATAAAATAAACTGAATCTATTCGAAAATTTGATGTTTTCAGCTTCCGTACATTTAATATTCACACTCAGCGCATGCATACCTTAAGGCTGCGGTATATGCTAGAGCGCGAAAATACGCCGGTTTTGTGCAAATTTTGTGGCTAAACTATTGCTTCTAAAGGATTGAAAAAAATATATGTTATACAACTGGCTTTTGTCTAGTGCATTACCTTACTGAATGATTTTCATTTATTGTATTTAATGCAATAAAAAATCTGGAAGTGACCATTGTTTCAACACTTGTGCAAATTTTTATAGCGTGTTTTTTATTTGTTTGTAATGAAAGTTGGTTAAATAATTAGAATAGCTTATTATCTAGTGCCTGGACTCTAAGTTGTAGCAAAAAGTCAATAAATGTGACTACAAAACGGTAATAACGTTAAATGCCATACAAAAAATTAAAAGTTTCAGGTGTCATTACGGTATAAATTACTTAAGAAGTATATAACATATATATCCCATAGTAATGTATATGACATTATCTAATGATTTATAGTACATTAACATACACAACGTTAGAATTACAGAAATTAGCTTTCTGGCCTATATCGCCCTCTTAAGCCGTGTGTCGGGTCGGGGTTTCACAGTGCAAGAGTCAACAATAAGGATTGCAATCCCGCAAAACGGGATCACGCAATCCCGCGGGATCCCGCTGCTTTTATTAATCTGCTGGATCGCGCGCCTTCAAAGCGCGATTCCGCGGATCCCGCAAAATAAAAATTTGGCGCTAAATCACTCGCGTTAATCGCGAGTAGGACGAGTGCGACGTTTCAGTTGTTCATAAATGGCACTGCGCTGCGCCTGCGTTCGACTTTCTGTAGGTGACGAGTGTTTTGGTTTCGTATTCACCGTTCGGCGTTTAATATAGCGATACAAAAAATGACATTTGCTTCTAAAGAGCGTATTTTCAAAAGTTGAATCACCATAGGTTGATATCATAGTAATAGCATCTAAGAGAAAGTTGTGATTTGATTATTAGTCATTATATGAATAAGACTTAATTAAAAATATAAAACTATTGTTCGGAGTAAGGGTAAAATTAAACAAAACAAAACTATGCGATACATTAAAAGATCAATCTACAAAAATATATTACTAATAGGTAACTTATACTTAATTAATAGAAAAGAAATAATTTAAAAAAGTTGATTTTTACACAAAAATCTGTAGTTCTGATGTCTGACATGTCAGTTCTTTATATTCAATAGAGGTGTACCTGCCTAGTGAGTAAAAATATAAAAAAAAGGAACCTACATCGGGACCGAATATTGGCACTTTACCTAAGAATCAGAGATTCCATCCAAGCACTGGGGGCAAATTATGATTTTCATACGCACACTGAAAATTACATCATCTGTTAAAAGAAGCGTTTGACTTACTCCCATGTTGGGTATTAGATTTGTGACGACATTACTGGACATGAATGTAGTGAATGGCCAATAAATCAATCAATTTCATTAAAGCGCTCAATAAGTTTAAATAAGATAATCACCGCTATAACATATGTGTGCACTAACATGTGTTGTGACATATGTGTGCACTAACATGTGTTGTGACATATGTGTGCACTAACATGTGTTGTGACACATGATATGAATTTACTACGTCTTGTTTAAACCTGTAACCTACAGATACTAGTATTTCGATGTCGCAACATCCGCATATCAATGTAAGCTTTTTTTAACTTGTCTTTTTATCGTGTTAAATCAAACAAGTTTGTCTCTTGTTGAATTATCGCGTTTCTTGTCTATGTCGCGTCCTACGCGCTTTATTGAATTTGTGTAGACGAAGTGTGTCGCCGAATAACGCCTAAATAGTGATTTAAATGCGTTTTTCTAACCAACATAAAAACAAGGGAAGATTCTCAAAATGGTTGTTTCTTATATGTATATGTGACGTCACGGCGTCTTTGGTATTAATAACTTAATTAAAGATTCTTTCTTTACATGAAAGGGTTTGCCTCAAGGATAATTACATTAAAGTTTATTGAGGTGATTGGTTAAGGATATATATGAGGTGTAAGCAAGTGTAAGATTTTTCTATTTATTTGGATGACATAGGTTATGATAGTAATGAATGTTGCCGTTATGATAAATTTATGTAGCAAACAAAAGGTAAAAAAAAATAGGTATCGTGAGTAACCAAGTTGAAACGAAGTACATTTTACTATAATATCATTAGCTACTTTGCATGTCGTTTCCAATTGACAAATTCAGCTCGGCTACGAGCACCTTCCCTTTGCTCGATAGAATGAAGTTGGTTTAATTTATGTTAAAGTTCTTTATGGCACGTTACAAATCAGAAGGTTCACGGAAGAGGTTATACTAAAAAAAGTGTCCGACTGTCAACATTTAGTTACGTTGTAGGCATGTTTGCATGTAGTGCAGTGTGGGTTACGTCACAGGTATGCATGTAGTGTAGTGTGGGTTACGTCACAGGTATGCATGTAGTGCAGTGCGGGTTACGTCACAGGTATTCATGTAGTGGAGTGCGGGTTACGTCACAGGCATGTATGTAGTGCAGTGCGGCTTACGTCACAGGCCCGTATGTAGAGCAGTGCGGATTACGTTACAGGCTTGTATCTAGTGCAGTGCGGGTTACGTCACAGGCATGCATGTAGTGCAGTGCGGTTTTTTTCTTTTGACATTTTTGTCACTTCTTTCCATAAAGAAAGTTTGATACTTTTTGGTCATACTTACTAATATTATAAATGCTAAAGTGTACTCAGTATACCTAACTAGTAGAGGCAAATAATAGTCTACTATAGCAAAGCAAAGTGTTCTTCATTATTTTGGATATTGAAATATGCAAACATAATATACCTAACTAAAGTGGAAGTTGATTTATTTTTAAGTTGATCAAAACCAGATGAAACTGTCTACCATACTCTTAGACCCATTTTGAGAAATTGTCTGCTTTTATCTACTTATATAAATAATCTTGTGATTTTGGCACAGCTATTGTGACACACTGCGCAGTAGACAGGTAATTAGACTAACTAGACTATAAACTAGACTAGAATTATCAATACAATTGACACACTTAGAGGGCATTCTAAAACGTTTTTATTTATTTTTTACACTATGTTAGACGTAAGTAGACTACATTCTATAAAGTGGGTCCTTACAAGTCTATTCTACAGATAGTTTTATACACGACACCTTGTAGTAAGTAGGTGCTGTCTTAACGTTACCAATATCCAGTTTTTGCAGTATAGAGCCTACATATATATGTAAGCTTTATAAGTATCCACTCTATATTTATTTGCTAGTTTATTGAAGTCTGAACTCTGATTCTACAAAATACAATTGCGCAGACAAAATATGCGGAGGCTTCAAACTTATATCGAATGAGTTAAAGATAAGACAACACCAACATTGTGATACTACCAGTAAGTAGCACACACCTGTTCTTAACAGACTGGTGTTATCACCTCACCTGATACATCCGGCCTAATCTGTCCTAAGTCGGCCGAATACTTTAAGCTCTAGCCGGATTGAAATGATTATTATTGAACAAATTAAGCACATACGGACTGGCATAGCATACAAAAATGTGTTAGACTTGTAAGACAGCAATGTGTAGCGTCACCTTGGACATCATATTCATGGACAATTGTCTCAGAGATTTAAAAGACAAAGATTGTGGTTTAAGAATGAGTGATTTATTAATAAAGTGCCTCGTTTAAGCCGGTCATCTTTGCAACGACAAGAGTAAAAACGAGTTTTGAAAATTTAAAAAAAATAGATTATTTAACCTTCAATAATTTCATTTAATTTTTTTTAGACAAAATCACATTTTTTTTAAATATTCGCAATAATTCTATTAGTTTTATTTTTCTAAACATGTACACGTACAACCATGTACTCCTGACTTCTCAACTTTTCATTTCACACAATGTACCGATTGTGATGTTAAAAAAAACATTATATCCATCACATGCAATGCGGTTGGCACAGATAGCGTTAGTAGTAATTTTTTTTTTTCTGATCTGACAATGCAGTTGGCTGTTGCAGCCATTACTGCTTCACCGGGCTTTTTTGGGGCGAGACTCTGAAGGAGCCTCAGCCCATATAGCGCCCAACGCTCAAGGGCTCGCCGCGGGGGGAGCCTCGGCTTGGGTTGTCGCTCTCGGCGGCGTCCCTTCGACCGGCGTGAGCCTCGAACCCGAAAGTGAGTCACCGCCAGGAGGGGAGTTCCCCGTTACGCGGATGCGGTTGCGACTGAGTGGGGGCGAGAAGCGCCCCGGCACTCTTTGATACCTCGTGTATCCGTTTGGGCGCCGACGCACCCGGGGACGTCGGCGTCGTGTTTGGAGGGAGGCCCTATTGGGGGAGGTCGTTGAGACTAATCTCGGTATCCGGATAGCGATATCGTCATCTGGGGCCGTTA
Source organism: Apoda limacodes (assembly GCA_946406115.1). Taxonomy (NCBI): domain Eukaryota; kingdom Metazoa; phylum Arthropoda; class Insecta; order Lepidoptera; family Limacodidae; genus Apoda; species Apoda limacodes. The sequence goes on from OX291559.1 coordinate 22,377,432, forward strand.
GTACGTGCCGAGGCCGCCTAACTATAGTTTTACGACCATGCCGAGGTCGATCGGGGGGATGATACGTTGTGGATTGCACAATTAGTCGATTCGGGTGATTTTGTGTACGCTCGAAAAAGCGGACTGCCAGATCTTTGAAATATTGGGGAATCGTGGGGAGTTCGAAATCTCTGTGTAGGTCCGCATTGCGGACGTACCAAGAGGCTCCGGAAGCCGCTCTGAGAAAGCGGTTTTGAAGGGTCTGAAGTTTATGGAGATTGCGCTTGGATAACGCAAAGACTACGCTAGCATAAGCTAGTATGTGGCGGATGCAAGTTGTGTTAAGATTCAGCTTATTTCTAAGCAACATCTTACTGTACTTGCCTATCATGGGATAAAGACGACCGAGGACAAACAGGGTGTCCACTCTAATTCCCAAAAAAAATCCCTGACTTTTCCTGACCATTTCTTCAAAAGTCCCTGACCAAAAATTATAATATTTATGAAATCTTTCAAGTTTTTTTATACTTTTAAACAATGTCTAATAAAGAGTTATTTTTATAGGAAACTTCCGTTTTCAGTTTTTTGAGGAAACTGTGATTTACATTAGGTCCATCCATTGAAACTTGCAACAATGTTCCGAGCTCAGGTCTGACAAACCCTCTAAAAAACAGCTTAGTAAATGTTTAGCAGTAGACCACCCCATAAAAACACTAGTCCAGTATCTCGATTCAACTTTGTCTGAATCTGTGTTCCAGATTCGAATTACCAAATCCATTTGGCATTTTTATGACACCTTATTTAGGCTCTCGTCAAAGGCAACTACATAGAATTTACATTTTTTAATTATATTAAGCAAATTTGATATTAAATATGGCGCTATACCGTGATTTATGACGTATGCTGCTTTAGTTTTGCCCATAGAATAACCTAGTGCCATCTTGCTGTCAGTAAACATTCCCTCAAAGGCTTTGGAAGTTCTGTCACATGAATTTAAGGTCATTTTATCAAAAATTACATCTAACGCAAATTATTCCAAATTATTTCAGAAGACGTAACTGCACCGTCCTTATATGTGAAGTCATATGCAGTTTTGGGAGGTACGGACGGCTCTGCAACTGTCGTTGTAGTTGCACTAGTAATAGGATTGCTGTTAATATTGTCAACACGAGCTTTATTTTGAAATATTGATATAAGCGGTTGTTTTTTTTATATGTGTTGGCATGTGATACTAAGGCTTGTTTGCCTAAGTATTAATTTATTAGTACCTATATACTTATTAATTTTTTTGCAGCACATTCTGCAGTAAGCAGCTGTTGTATCATTTGGATCTTCATCAACCCAATCTACAAATTCTGAGCTCTAAGCCACACTTTATTAAAATGACACTTTTTTGAACTCATTTTGCCATAATTTAATCACTTAACACTAATAGCTCACTGTAATAAACGGAAATGATGTTGATCAAAAACGGAGAAATCTAATTATGTCACAAAGAAACATGAATATATCCCTCCAATAGCCTGAAAATAAAAATGCTTCTTTAGACTAGATTAGGGTTAGCTAGAGCATAATAATATCCCTCATAATCAATCACTGGGATAGTAGCATTTTTGTTTCATCTAAATTTTTCTGTAAATACCATTTTTTTCCCTGACCTTACCATAAGCTTCCTTAACATTCCCTGACTTTCCCTGACCACTCTTAGCTTCCCTGACTTTTCCCTGACTTTCCCTGACTTTCCAGAAAATGGACACCCTGACAAAAGCGGCTCGATCTCTAACTATTTTGGTGTGATCGCGGAAGTTCAAACGCCTATCCAGGGTCACACAGAGATATTTGGTCTTATTTTGCCAGGGAATGGCACGACCGAAGAGTAAGAGGGGAGAGGGCCGCGGAGGGCGGCCTGAGGTAAAGAGGACGGCAGAGCTTTTGTCGGGATTCACTTCGATCCTTCATTTCCGAAACCATTCGCCTAGGGCGGTGATAGCGGTTTGCAGTCTCTTAGTGATTCGACTCACTTGCCTATCGGTGGTATAGATAGCGGTATCGTCCGCAAAGAGGGCTAGTTGGGTACCTAACGTTTTAGGGATGTCGTTAGTGTACATAAGGTACAAGATAGAGGCGAGCACGGACCCTTGCGGGACTCCTGCTTCTATGGGACGGGGGGAAGAGAGAGTGCCTTCTACTTTGTAGCGAAAGCTACGATTCGACAAATAGTCTCGTATGATGAGCACGATACGATACGATAAGTAAGAAAGCAACTGCCAGAGCAAAATTCCAATTCATCGGCAAAATAGGTGGGCGACTTGCGAGCTATCCTTCTGGGAGTCGTGCTTTCTGGTCGCTTGCCAAAGCTGCCGAAGGGAACTTCTGCCAGTCGTCGTTACCACCACTGCGAAAGACCGATGGTGACTTGGCCCATAGTGCTAAAGAGAAAGCCGATCTACTGGGCAGTCTCTTTGCCTCGAACTCGAATATGAACGATGAAGGCGCTGTACCACCTACTATACCGTGGTGCGGTAAGTCCATGCCGGAAATCTCCATAACGCAGCGGGAGGTCAGGCGGGCGTTGCTTTCTCTAGACGTTCATAAGTCGAGTGGGCCAGACGGTATACCAGCAGTGGTGCTTAAGCAGTGTGCTCCTGAGTTATGTCCTGTACTCACGCGCCTCTTCGCGCTTTCCTACCACACTAGGCAATTTCCGTCTACATGGAAGACTGCGAATGTGCACCCGGTGCCCAAAAAGGGCGATAGATCAGATCCATCGAATTACAGGCCTATCGCTATTACCTCTCTCCTCTCTAAGGTGATGGAGCGTGTGATCAACACACAGCTTCTAAGATACCTAGAAGTACACGATCTGGTCAGTGACCGTCAATATGGCTTTCGCCACGGTCGCTCGACTGGTGACCTTCTAGTGTATCTCACACACCGATGGGCACTAGCCATTGAGAGTCAGGAGGAGGCATTGGCATGTAGCCTGGACATAGCGAAGGCGTTCGATCGGGTCTGGCACCGCGGTCTTCTATCGAAGTTGCCATCTTACGGAGTGCCCGAGGGTTTGTGCAAATGGGTGGCTAGCTTTTTGTCCGGCAGACGCATACGAACTGTAGTTGACGGTAGTTGCTCTGATAGCGTGGACATTAATGCTGGTGTCCCGCAAGGCTCTGTGCTGTCTCCTACGCTGTTTCTACTGCATATCAATGACATGTTGGACATCAACAGCATACATTGCTATGCAGATGACAGTACTGGAGACGCTTTTTACACGGGTCGTGCAAACATCCCTCGTTCCGTTGTGGAGGAAAACCGCGGAGAACTTGTGTCTCAAATCGAGACCACACTGTCCCAGGTCTCTGACTGGGGACGGGTAAACTTGGTCCGATTCAACCCTACAAAGACACAAGTGTGCGCGTTCACCGCTAAGAAAACTCCATTCACTGTGGTCCCACAATTCCAGAACACTCCCCTCTCCATCTCCAAGAGCATTGGGATCCTTGGTGTCGACATCTCCAGCGATGTTCAGTTCCGAGATCATTTACAAGATAAGGTAAAGCTGGCGTCCAAAAAACTTGGTGTACTCAACAGAGCGAAGCAGTACTTCACGTCGGGGCAAAGGTTGTTACTTTACAAGTCGCAAGTTCGGCCCCATATGGAGTACTGCTGCCATCTCTGGGCAGGTGCACCCGGATACCAGCTTGACCCTTTTGACTCGGTTCAACGACGGGCTGTGAGAATTGTCGACGATCCCAAACTCACTTGCGGTATCGAGTCCTTAAGTCTGAGGAGAGACTTTGCCTCACTGTGTGTGTTCTACCGCTTGTACAATGGGTTGTGTTCTGAGGAATTGTTCGAAATGATGCCCACGGCTACTTTCTACCATCGCACCGCTCGCCATCGGCAGGGAATTCATTCTCACACTTTAGAACCTAAATGGTCGCGTACAGTGCGGTTTCAGAGAAACTTCCTCCCGCGAACGCTTAAGTTGTGGAATGAGCTCCCTGCCAAGGTTTTCTGCAAGGACTACAGTATGGAGTTCTTCAAGAAAGAAGTTATTAGATTTCTGAAGGGTCGGCAACGCGCAAGTGATACCCCTGGTGTTGCAAGCGTCCATAGGCTACGGTGACCGCTTACCATCAGGCGGGCCGTAAGCTTGTTTGCCACCTTAGTGGTATAAAAAAAAAAAATAAAAAAAAAAAAATCTGGTAACTGAAAGTTGTACAGTTTAAAAATTAATCCATTGTGCCAGACTTTGTCGAAGGCTTTCGCTACATCAAAGAAGACAGCGCCCGTATGGCGGGGCTTACCTAATACTGGTTGGAAGCCAGTGAGAATATGTTCCGTGATGCGGAGGACTTGATGGACGCATGAGTGTTTGGCACGGAAGCCGAACTACTCGTCTATTAAAATGCCTCTGGAGACTATAGCGTTCCGTAGGCAAGCGAGGAGGAGGCGTTCGTAGAGTTTACCATATCTTTCCATTGAGAAGGAAAGGTGCAATGTTCGATAGCAGCGTTGAAAATCACTACTAGAAGGCAGAGAAGGGGAAGAGTGAGGCGTTTTAGGATATCGTTAGAGATACCGTCCGCACCGGGGACTTTACGGGGGCGTAGGTGTTTAATGCCCTGTTTAACTTCGTCGACAGTGACTGGGGGCAGGGGGTCCTGTGGGGGCAGAGAAGTTCTGCGCTCCACTTCGCCGTCTACCACACGCACGTGATCGGGATCGAACGGCTGTGTGCTTAAGGCACATTGGGCTTGGAGGGTAGACGCTAGGCAATCCGCTTTTTCGTCGGACGTAGTTAAGGGAGGAAGAGAGTTAGCGGTGTCTGATTTTAAAGCTCTGGCTAAGTGCCAATAAGCTTGGTGAGAAGGAGAAATGTTCTCCATCAGATCACCGAAACGTTGGGCGCGAAGCTCAGCTACAGCGGTTCTTACACGGCGGTGTAAGTCGTTAAAGCGAGCTTTATTTGCGACAGTGGGAGCGCGATCGCGTCTGCGGCGGGCCGCGTTACGCTCAGTAATTAGCGACCTGATGTGCTGAGGCAGGATTAGGTGGTGATAATCAGCAACCGGCACTTGTCTTGAGCACTCGCCAACGGTGGCGGTCAGGTGGCTAGTGAGTGAGTCGATAGCTACGTTTAAGTCGGTCGCGGAAGAGATTATATTGGGAACGCGGTCTAGATGTGGCGAGCTGGGATTTTCAAGCAATTGCCCGAATTTATCCCAGTCCGTCACGGTTCTAGTGTCGGGATGAGAGTCCGAAGGGGAACCTAATCGGAGGAGGACAGGGCGGTGGTCCGAGTCAAGTTCGTTAAGCACCTCTATAGAGCAAAAGCTTAGCCTTACATTCTTTAGAAATGCTATGTCGAGAACGTCAGGGTTGATCCGAGTATTGTGGGGAAAGTAAGTGGGCGTCATGGGAGCGATGATGTCAAAGTTTAGTCTGTCAACTAAATCGTCAAGGAGTCTGCCTCTCCGTGAAGTTACTGAAGAGTTCCAGCGACGGTGCTTGCAATTTAGGTCGCCGGCAAGAATGACAGCGTCGCCTAAATTTAAGAGCGACTGAAGGTTGCTCTCCAGCAAGTCTTTTGAGGGAGAGAGATAAACCGATGCAATGATGATCGACTGATGGCCGGTCATTGCTATGCGGCAAGTCGTAATATTATACTTCCACTGCTTGATGTTCTTGTTCCTGTAAATAACCAAAATCCTCAACTCAACACTTCTATTCCTCCTATTAATGTTACTCCTCCTACTGGAGATTAAAACCGTGATGTTAAAATTACACAGGTAAGAACATAAAATTAAATTACTAAATGATTTTATAACTATAAGTAAGTATGGACCTTACTAGCCGAATCAGGATTTTTTATTTCCATTCTTGGTAATTCTTTGTAATTCTATATGGTATAGAGTCTGTATGCATACAAAAATTTGATGAAATAACAAAACAAATCTGTCAGATTTTTAGATTTTTACTTTGCCTAACGCAATTTTAAACATAGGTAAGAATTTAAATGTTGTCTCAATAAACATATTTAAATTTTCATTAAGATTTAAATGATGATCTTGATATTTTATTGGCTTATTTATTATTAGACCTAAGAGCAAAGTCACTTGGATATATTGCATTCATAGTTTTCTAAGACCTATACCAAAAATATTATAAAACCTTGTTCGCACTATACAAACGTCGTTCTTTAAATAATTCGTAACATTCCGTTCGCGTCGTCGGTCGTGCTTATGAAAAAATATTAGGTAGGTAAAACGTAATTATTAATGTGCTGCGTAACGATTATATCATCTGGCCATGTTGAGAAACGAAGTGTTCAAGGACTTGGCGACACGTGGAAAACCGGACACCACCGTCGCAATAATTTTGCTGTCCCATCAAGTGGGCGCGTCATTGTAAAGAGAGCGATATATACCAGAAGGCCGCAGGTGTAAGTGATGTTAAGAGGTAATAAAAATAATTACACAATGTTATAATTTCTAAGTAATTTATACCAAAACTAGCTTAAGCCCGCGGCTAACTTCAGTTATCGTCGCGACGAGAGATTCTATGGCAACTATAGAATTTGGTTATAGTTATTCCTATGCGGAAAAAAGTAGCCTAGGTATGTCCGGCGTCTTTTCAATAATCTGTGTATGGTGTGTGTGTATGTGTGTGTGTGTGTGTGTGTGTGTGTGTGTGTGTGTGTGTGTGTGTGTGTGTGTGTGTGTGTTTGTGTGTGTGTCTGTGTGTGTGTGTGTGTGTGTGACTTCGGATCGAACGAAGAGAAGGGCGGCTAATAATAGATAAAAATTTGTTAAATCAGCACATACATTCTGTAGTAACAAATAGGATTTAACTAAAAATATTCTTTGACCCGAACTTGTATTGCTGCAAAATTGTGTCGCCGTTATTTAGTAAATAAACAGTGTTGCCTTATTAACGTATAGTTACCAGATAATTAATAAGGTATTCTGTAATTACTTTGTGTAATTATAGTCTATTAGAAGCGTCTAATCTATTATGTCAGAGACTATCAAATTTTATTTACTATTATTGAAGAGGTCAGCCAATTGTTTGATTAAAATGTATACAATAATTATAAAAATAGTACTTACTTATATAAAATATAGCAGAATATTTTTTAAGGGTATCAGTTATTGTCAACGTGGTAAAGCTTAGATTAAGTTCGATCAGCCAGAAATTAGGATATTTTTAACAGACTTCAAAAAGGAGGGAGTTAATTCGTCGAATTTTTTTTTTATGTGTGTACCCTGATTACTCAAAGACGCCTGGACTGATTCGAGATTATTTTTTTTATTTAAATGGGTATACTTCCCAGGTGGCCCCAAGTTAATGTTATGAATTTAAAACTTAAATTTTTGAAGAAAAAAAATAATATATGTTAATTTGGATTTGGGACTGCGAATAAAATGTTGTTACGAGTAAGGATGTTTTTAGTGTACATACGAGAAAAAAAAGCAATTCGTCACTTAAAAGTAAAACTAAAAAAAAAATTACAAAAAAAAAATTGGCTTCAAAAAGTTGCACTCAATAGGTAAAAATAATTACTTATTTCCAAAAATCTGATCTGAATTACATTTTGAATTTGGTGTCTATATACGAGTACCTCACAGTTTGTAACACACTTCACTAGCATCACTTCAAACTATAAATTCAGATCAGATTTTTAGAAATAAGTAATTATTTTTACCTTTTTAGTGCATCTTTTGAAACCGGTTGTTTTTTTTTTGTTAAAAAGCTTTTTATCTAATAAAGTTGTTAGTGACCAGATCTCCCAGACAGTGCATAGCAACACCAGACAGTGCATAGCAACACCAGACAGTGCATAGCAACACCAGACAGTGCATAGCAACACCTTAAATCAAGTCAGTGGAAGACTAAAAATTTTTTACTTCTCCAATGACCGCTAAGTACAAAAGACTTACGTATAGAGAATATATCCACTATGTGCATGTATTATTTATAATCAACCCTGCGAAGACAACTCTATGCGTTCACCGCTAAGACAACTCCATTCACTAAGGTCTCACAAATTTATAACAATAAGCATTGGGATCCTTGGTATTGACAATCTCCAGCGATGATCGGTTCCGATATCATCATAACCTATCACAAGGTTAACCTGGCGTCCAGAAAAAATTGACTGAAAAACAGAGCGAAGCAGTACTTTACCTCGAGGCAAAGGTTACTTTATAAGTCGCCCTGGTGTTGCAAGCGTGCATAGGCTACGGTGACCGCTTACCATCAGGCGGACAGTAAGCTTGTTTGCCACCTTAGTGGTATAAAAAAAAAAAAATTTTGGCCCCATATGAAGTACTGCTGCCATCTCTCCATCTCTCTATCTACCAGCTTAGCCTTTTTGTCTCGGTTAAGCGATGGACTGAGAGAAGATGAAGTAGACAAGACAAAGATCATGTCTAATACACACGTTGCCTTGAGACCAGAGACCGTTGTTAATATCATGTCACGTCATACATAACTCAATGCTTAAGGTCGAAGGTCTTTAATCAATGCGTTTTACAATATGACCTATGGCGCGAAATCGTGGACATTGAAAGTTGGCCTGGTGCACCAGCTGAAAGCCGGTCAGAGGGCTATGGAAAGGGCTATACTAGGAGTTTCTCTGAAGGATATGATCCGACGAAGAACTAAAGCAACTGGCACGACCACAAAATAAACAAGCTAAACAGGCACAGGTTATATTTTTTGCAGAAGTGACGGCCCTAGGGGCAGACAAGTCTCAACACCGCGGATTGGTAAGCACCCTGTGAGCCTCCAGATAAGTGGACTGATGAGGAAGGCCTCAGACTGTGTCAAAGCTTTAGATTAGTCTAAGTCCAGCAGAGGACTGTTATAGACTGATTGATTGATCTCTGCGAAAAACTTCGACTTTAAATGAGAAAAGCTGGCACTAGTCATTTTTGTCAGAGCACTTTGCAGCATCGCCATATAATTGAGACTCAGACAATCTCACCATAAATATATTCATAACTATCTCATAATATTTTAACACGTCTCTTTATTATCAATTGTAATGACAATTGTACTTAAGTAAAATGTTTAGAGAGCGCAGCGAGATGCCTTGTGATACAAGTTATATTAGTATGTATTGTGAGTTATGTTAATGCGTTGTCATAATGGGGTAAACCAGTCTGCAGTCTGTAGATAAGCAGAAACCTCGTCCAGTAGCGGTCCGACCAACGCTGCTGTCACGGTCAAGACCACGCGACTCTAGCGAGGTCGATATGAAACGTATCAGCTTCTAATGTTAGGTTTCAAACGAGCAGGCAGTCACATCGTCACATCGTCACTGGGTCTTTTGGTACACATGGCTAAGAAAAAAAAAAGTGAAAAAAGCAAGCTTTTCTGGCGAGACGGAATTTAAAAAGTAGTTAAGACAGTTCTCTTGAGGATATCCTGTCCGTTTACCTCAAATCTTATTTTATTACCTATGCGTAGTTTCTCTCCAATTAGGTCAGTATTTTTTAGATTATTAACTACCAAAATTGGTGATTTTTCTCTGTTTACTTTGACTAATTTATAGCTAAGACATGTTCAAACAATCTGGGAAAATCGGTAAAAATAAAATCTTCAGTAAAGCACGGAGAAGGAATAAAAAACGTTGCGTAACCGTAGTAACTAAATACAGTCCGTCCTACGTCACGCGCCGCCATAGACGGCGTCTTCTTGTCGTGTCGTCGCGTCGTCTCGTTTCTAGTTTCGCCTAGCTAAGTTCTGTTATCTACTTACTCTTACTTACTTACTCGTCAATAAAATAAAACTAATCATTTTTTTTTTCTATCCAAAGAATCTAATTACGAATCCACAATTCTGTCGCAAGGTAGAAACGTTTTTTGATCGAATTTAATAAAGCACCAAATAAAAGCAAAGGTAGGTGTATAGACCTCCTACGTACCTACCTATCTTTACGGTTTTATTCGCCAGAAGGGAGTAACCGATGGTTGGAAAAACATTTCACCAACCACTTTAGCCATAGGTACTTACATAGGTATTTGTCCCATACATCATTTTAACCAACTTAAAAGTAATAAGTGATAAAACAAAGTCCAGGGAATGAATACTATATGCCCGCCCCCTTTGCCAGTCCTTGACGAACTATAAGAAGGAAGTCAGGACTCAAATTAGTACATAATAACTCAATCGTTCAAAATAATAAATTTTACTTCGAAATCTATAGGTAGGTAGAAATACTAGGTTTGTAATCTATTTGAGGTACGTAGGAGTACTAGGTTTGTAATCTATAGGTAGGAAGGAATACTAGTTAGTATATATCGCAGGCAAATCGTATAATCAGCCGTTTCACAAAATGCCTAGGCAGATCGTAAATTATGGAATAGAAATTATCATATAACTGAACAGATTATTCTATGAAGCTTGGCTGGATCGCTACGCTCGCTTCGCTCGCTCCGCATCTACTTTTACGAAACTGAACCTAACCTAACATGCATGACTAATACAGCGCGATTTCTGTTCCTTTCTTTTCCATACTTTACGATCTACCTAGGCATATTGTGAATCGGCGGATTATAAGCATAACATATACATACAAACTTAGTATTCCTACCTACCGAATTAGGATTTCGAAGTTAAATTAACTGTCGGTTGAAATTGGTAAAACCCGTTAAAAGTTTTTTCGTGTTAATTCAGACTTCCTTAAGCTTGAACTCATACAAGGACAAATCACATTAAAAAAAACCCCAGAGTACTTACCAACTTATTCTAGGTATGTAATATATTTTCCAGGGGGGGGTACACAAAAATTACGTCACGAATTTATAGGACGAGAGGCCATAATGTGTGTACGTAGCAAGACCCCTCACTCTTATGAGTGAGGGGTCTTGCATTACGAAAAGGACAATAGATATTTTGGACTAGGAAAACATAATGCGCAAGTTTTTAAATGACCTTAGTCCCATATAAAAGTATTAAATAATTGTAATTATCAAGCACTACCACATTTTCAAAGTTAGTGAAAAATATTTTAATTGTAGGAAGAACAAATCATTAGGAAGAAACAACTTTGCATCAATACAAAACAGTGTTTTTACAATAAGTTCTTGGAAAATGCATAAGAATTAAAATATTTGCATATATAAAGTCATTTAATACTATAGACCCTGTCTTTTCTCAATTTTTTTATTGAAAGTTTTATGTTATTTAATTCCATTGCTAAAAACGAACAAAATGTGATAATGTGTCACTAAAATAATATTAATAATCACTACACAAGTACACACTAATCACTAACAGACTATAACCTAGTCGACACATGTATAGAGAAGGGCCATTCTTTTTAGTGCAAGTAATAGAATTTAAGTATGGTCCCCAATGACTTTTGAGTAAATATATGTATATTAGGTATATAAAATTTTTAATTAGTCAATTTCAATTATTTGTCAATTAATACAAAGTAAAGGGTATTGGCGGAAATGGTGTTGAGCGAGACAAAACATCGAGCTGGCAAGGTGTGATTAACGGAAGGTCAAAATAAGGAAACTGCAATACTAGGTAGGTACCTAATGAAAAAAACCGTTATATTCTGTAATAGGCATTAGGTAAATGTTAACTAGGCATTCATACTCCGAGTAAAGCTTAACGTGCGGTTAAGGCTTTACCATAACTGAACTGCTTCATCGAAACGGAGAGTCGTAGATCCCGCTGCTGATACCAGCACCTCTAGCGGGGACTCTCAGAACTACTTGAAATAAGTCAAAGATTAAAAGAATAAAGAGGGAACATTGTTGATTTCGTAAATACTGCTGAATGTTTTTTTTTATAACTAATGCTGCAGATGCAGCTTATTTGTACCTATTTACTGAACTTTGTTTTCTAGTTGACCAAGCTAGCGAAGCGTCTCAGTTTCGAGATTGGCCAAAAAAAATGCTATTGTCCGTCTGTCTGTTCTGGCCTTCAGGTCGCATTTGTCAACCGATTTTGACGAAATTTGGCATACATTATTAAAAAAATTTAGTGGATTAGGATTTTTGATTGGGGGAAAAAGTTTTCTGTAGCGTTATTTAATGACGGATTTCAATCAAATTTAAAAAGCACACTAAGGACTTTAAGAGGCTTTATTCTACACAAAAAAATATGCCACAAACAAGTATTTATATACAACCAAGGTAGCAAACAAGCTTACGGCCCACCTGATGTTAAGCGGTTACCGTAGCCTGTGGACGCTTGCAATACTAGGAGCATTACTCACGCGTTGTCGACCCTTTAAAAATATATCACCCCTTCTGCGAAAAAAAAAACTCGCACACACACAGAGCCACTACTTTCTTTATTTATACATGATCTTTATCCGTTTAGTATAAGTAGGTATATACATTTTTTTTAGTATCTCTATGTTTTATTATTCTATATATAGTACCTAAATAGTAAATCAGATCGGTTGCAGTAGGCCTTGATAACGCCAGACTTTAAATTTTTACCTTTTTAGGGTTCCGTTGTCCATATTATTTATCTATCGGTAAATAATTTCGCCATGTAAATCAACAGGGGACCAAGGTAAAGATAAACTGAATTTTTTATAGCATATATTTTTACTCTTTTAAAATATACCTAAGAACCTATGGTATGTTTTGAATACAAATCTATAAAATTAATGTTTTTGTGTTTTTTTGGCAAATTTTTCCCCTCAAATAGTATAAGTCTTCTGGTTTCGTACATGAAAGATTTTTGAACTAAAATGAAAATTATTAGATAAAATAATTCTTAATGATATTTTTTTATATCGAGTTTGAAAAAATCACATACCTTGTACCGCCCAAGTAACATTTTAGCGTTAAGAAAAGCTGTAGTGGACCCTTTTTTCGGTTCTGCTTAAATATTAAAGAGTTAGCGTATAATTTATAAGAGAGTTATAGAGTGTAATAACACCTTTATATCTTCGATTTTGGCGCATTTATAGTGGTTCTTTATAACCTTTAGTAGAAGTGTATAACAGGTGTTATAAGATCGTTAGTTTTCCGCTCGAACCTTTATTGCATTGCTTTATTGAAACTTTAAGTTATATAAAATATCTATAACGGTGTCAAATAGAACTTGGATCCGTATTTTGATACCTTATTACTCATTTGTAGCGTTTTCGGGGTCAAAAGTAGATATTAAAAACTTCTAAAGTCATAAAATTACATTAATTTATAAATATTAAATAAGAGCTACTGTTTATTCACGGACATTGCAAAATTTTCATCACGAAATGTAAGTATTGTTGATTAACAGTGTTCTTAAAGTGTAATATTAATTATTAGTGCGCTTGCAAGTTTAATGTGATTGTGTATCATGTTTATCGTCTCAATTTTGACGCGCCTTAGAAAAAATATGATTTTTAGGGAAAAAAAAGTAAAACAACTAATAGTACTAATAACCTAAAATAGTTTTTAGACATTCAATTTCAAATGTTGGTAATTTTTAGTGACTGTTTACATAAACTATGTAAAATAATTCGGAAAATTTAGGTACCACGTTATTTAAAAGTGATTTTGTATAAATAAATATTTGGTTTTTTTGACAGAAAGTGAATGAAGATGGCGATATTTATCTTAAAGATGCAGTTTTTTCTTAAATCTATTACGACACTCGAAGAACTACAACGCCGGTAGTCAAGAGTATTATGCGATCTTTGGTTGACATAAGAGAGGAACTACGCACTTAGCGAAGACATCTACTTGCAGCAGAGAGTAAAATACCGGCTTTAGCGTTACCTATATACCTTAATTTTAGCTCAGTTCGATAAATGATTTCATAATGTAAGGTTAGATTATAGACCAAAACGCGTTAGAAACATTAAATGGTGTCATTAAAGAATTACCATTTGTTTTACTTACACCATAACCCTTATATCAGGATCGTACAAAACTGCTGTAACTATTTAACCTATTATTGTCTTTCGTATTACAGGCGTAAGCTGTAAGTAAGAGTTATACAACGCATGTAGTGTTTGGTGTTACTACACTCTTAATTAACTCCGTTGTAATTACTTAAAACTATTCAATTTCAAAAATTTAGATAGTTATTTATCAGTTTGGTTTATCGATTTTTTAGTTTTAGGAAACGGTTATTTTTTAAATGTTTGAACACACTTTAAATGCCCTATTTAAGACCCTTAATGACATTTCACATAATTGTTTAAATACGTGTCTAAGGTATTAAAATATTACCATTATCTTAATTTTAATACAAAATCATAGTGGATGTTTACATGACACTTTTATATAAAATTTCATCTAAGTCGATCTTAAGGACGGTGGGATTATAAGACTGTTACATACGCAGTATAGACGAGAGACGGACGGACGGACATGACAAAATTATATTGTAAACGCGGGAATATTTTTGCCTCTACAGGGATAACTGTATCCGGCGGTGAGTCCGGCGCTAGGGGACTTTATAGTATTTTTTTTTAAGAGGTACTGTACCTCAAAAGGAAAAAGGAAAAAGGAGACCCCTCGTAGGATCACTTTGTTGTCCGTCTGTCTGTCTGTCGATTAAGACGATTTCTAAGTAACAAGTTTAAATTAATATGAAATGCTAATATATTATAGTGCCTTAAAGTTTTAGAAAAATTAGACTTTGTTTTGTTTAAGCATCTTAGCCTACAACTTTTTAAAGAAAATACAAATTTAAATAAAATCCTAGATATGAACTCCGTAACATTGACACAAATATGAAGTAGCCAGAAACACGTAGCGATCAGCCGCCGCCGACACAGCCTACCTAGTATAATATGTATGTACTGTGCTCCTGCGCGCTTTTCACGCTCGCACAACAAGCCAGCCACCGCCGCGCCAAGTTTTATACTTATATTATTTACCTACCTACCCAAAAATATTAAAATACAAAACTTTATTTTTGCATTAAAATTAAGATACCTACTCACTATTATCTATCAGTTCGATTTGCTTAAGATTTTGTAGTTTAAAATTTTTACAGGAGATATGGTTATTTTTAAATATATTTTTAAAAAATATTATACCTACTAAGAAACCTTACCTTTTTTTAACCTTTAACGACATCTCACAAAAATTTTACCCGTCAGTTAAATATATGAAGAGTTGTAAAAAAGTCTTAATTTTATTACAAAACTAGGTGAGTAGGTATTGCCGGTTTATATAAGTCACCATCACAATAAGGCGGATATAAAGTCACATGTTGAGTAAGATAATAAAAAGTTAGGGTTCCGTAGCCGTAGTAACACAACTATTGCATATTTCTCAAAAACCTTTAAACAATTTTGTATTGAATTATTTATGAAGTTCTATAACTAAAAATTTTTTACTTATTTTTTATAATTTATTTTTGTAGCAGTTTACAAGAGACACCTTTCTGTAAAATTTCATTAGAATCGGAGCAAAGACAACGGAAGGTTGCGTGTGACATACGGACGGAAGGACGGATATGACGAATTTATAAATGTTCCGTTTTTGCGATTTGACTACGGAACCCTAGAAGTGTTTAATGCATAGCTTAATATCCTAAATACAATATAATAGGTAGTAATATTAATTGCTCATCAAGCAACTCGTATCTATTCTATGAGTCCTTTATAAAAGAAAATATTTAGAAAAAATATTGCTGAGTATTTTTGAATTAATAATTAATAAATTAACAAATAAAAAATTCACAATATTACATATATTTTTAAATGACTACAAAACTTTCAAAATCGTTATTAATTTCCATTGAGTCGCTCCGACACCGCAGCGCAGTCCTACCACCACGAAGTCCTAAAATGGACTGTGGCTGGGCTCGCGGGGGATTACAGAGCGACGGAGCAGGGGCACTCGCGAGATGAGACTACAATTTTGAGGAAAAACGTACTTTTCACGCAGGTAAAACTCGCTAAAAATAAAGTGCTCAAATCAAAGTGTTGGTTTTTGAAAGATCTTTTTTTACGCGTAAACAGAAACTAAGACGCTTATACTATTCTCGAGAGTTTTAACGAAAACTCTAAAATCAGATACGCACTGCCATTTTTTTTTTTTTGAAGAAGCAGTTATTAAAAATACAATTCTGTTCAAATCAAAATATTAACGAGGCTCTAAGGTATCAAATGATATTTTTTGTTAACGTATTAGACTAACAGTTTCTTGGGCTTTTTGACTTGAATCAGCACGAAAATTAGGATTTGGGTTTATTTAGCCCCTTAAGCTGATAATATACACTTTTTTCATTCATGTTCCATGGTGATGAGATGGCAAGAAACGCTAAAGGTACCTGCTTCTATTTTTTATATTACCTAGAAGTTTAGGTGTTCAGCTTATTGGCTTATTTAGTTCAGTAAACATTTATAAATACACGGGTATCAATCAATAAGTTAAATTCCAGCGCAAGAACAAGCTTTAAAATCTTAGAGTTCAACAGAGTTCAGTAATGCAAAATTGAATGTCCCTCAGTCACCTTTCTTTCACATACCTATCTGGGTCTGTTTATACTTCGTGCGTGCGAATCACGCGATATTTATTTATAAGACATTTTAATTTTAATGACCAAATCTACAGACTAACCTAAAGTCATCACGTGTATTTATCGGGACAGATCGATCACACACACACACAATGTAACTTATAAAGAAATTAAAAATAAAATTGCCACAGACTACGCGACCCGCGCGCTATTGAGGGAGTACTATAGCCCCCGAATCCTGTTGGCGTCGGGAAAACGTTGAATGATACTGGCCGCTCAGTCCACAATCGCGTCGCGCCGCGCTTGCACAGTACGAGCGCGGCTTTTCCGATTTTCACGCTAAAATAAAACTGTGTACACAATAATTTCGTGTTGTGTTATTTTTGCCGAGTTCTTCTGTGGTAAAAATATTTCTGGAGAGAGCGCCAAGGATTTCTACCAAACTGGTGAGTTCTGTGAATTTTCTTTAGCCTAAGCTTCATTTTTTTATCAGCTACTTGGAATTAATTTAATAAGAAAATTAAATAAGAAAGTTATGTAATGAATTTACAAGTTTGCAGTTGTATAACAGTATTGTTTGTTTCGACAAAAAATTTTGGTTAAATATTCACATATAAAAAATAATGTAGGAGTTATGATTTTAAGTTTTTTTTTTTTTGTTGTTAATATATATACAGTGTGTTTAGGATAGGGCTAGCAATAATTTAAGGTGATGTTATAATGACAATTTTATTGACAAAAACGCTCCCATAATTATGTAGGCCCACCCTATATGTAGGAACAAAAAAATTCATTTGAAAGCTAATTATATTATGTGTCTTAAAAAAATACAAAAATTACAAAAAAAGGATTACCAGAAAAACTTAAAAAAATAGTTTATTTTAGTTTTAATCAAAAAATTCAATTTTTTTATTATTTTTTTAACCTAAGTGCAAAAAATAGCCCTTTAATGTTATTTTTTATTGGTAGTATCAAAAAGACAAAGATATTATCTGCATAATCATACTAAAATCATAGCTCTACGTTGCATAATTCAAAAGTTATTGTCATTTGCATATTGGCCTTATTGCCTATAATGTTAAAATTATAAAAAAAAAAAATATTGGAGAGGTTACATATAAAGGAAAAATAAATGTGGATAGGATAAAGAAAAATGCAAGCATCGTATAAGAACCATGTGCTAACTTCATCAGCATATGCAAGCAAGACCCGGTTAAGGTACCTCGGAGCAGCGAGTATACATAGAGGTAAAAGCTAGAAGGCACTTTCCCACAACACTGCTCACTTAGTTATATACGCGTTGCATTACCAATACAAGTGCAAAATTTAATACTATTATTTTGAAGGCTAGTAAAAATCATTAAGAGTTTTTTGAAAGATAAAAACTACGAAGTCATAAAATAGTTGTCACCTAATGTCACAAACAAAACGATTTATTAAATGACAATTTCTTATTATTACATGTTTTTTTTTTTTTTTAAATGTCAAAAATGAACAAAGGAGTCGTTAAAAATAAAAAATCGTTTGTCGTCATTTCATTACATTTACGCACGACGCATAAATCGGTTTCCACGTAACATACATAAAACTACATTTACAATAGAAATGAATTACTTTTAAAATATTTAAAAGAAGCATTGACGGAATAAAACTGTCACAGTATAAAATACTTTTACGCGCGTGAACTTA
The DNA here is from genome assembly GCA_946406115.1 of Apoda limacodes. Taxonomy (NCBI): domain Eukaryota; kingdom Metazoa; phylum Arthropoda; class Insecta; order Lepidoptera; family Limacodidae; genus Apoda; species Apoda limacodes. The sequence continues at coordinate 22,395,552 of OX291559.1, forward strand.
GTGATACGATGACTGTGTTTTTTTTTTTTTTATGTAACGTCGTCACAATTTATTCTATTGGTCAAACAGTTTATAAATAATTAAAATAAACTACGTACGTAAATGACATACTAGAAGACGGAGGTATTTTAATGGCCGTATTAGCTATGTAGTTGCCCTTCTACTCCAACTTATCCTTAGAGACGTAGGTATCTACATTTTTTCTTGACATAATCCATGGCTTTACAATAGCTGTGTGTAAATATAATTTCATCTGAAATCATTTCAATTTTGGCCTCGATTTCCGATTATATTTCAGGTTTGTCAATTTATCCCATTATTGTGACGTGAATTCTATTCATTATCACGGTAAATATAACACTTACAATTTGCTCAGTGACTCGAGAAGGACGTTAAAAAATTTAGTTACTACTTTTTGATCTGTACTATAAAAAAACGTGTATATTTTATGGGTTAAGAGTGGAAATACGAATGATTAACAAAATAAACAAAGTACGGCCCAACCAGTTTCGGGGATCAATGACATGCGATAAGGTTCTTCGGCCCTCAGCTGTCTACTTAACACTCATTATGCAGGCAAAAATGCAATGTTTCGTGACGAACAAAGATTACTTTGGAGCATTACCACAGATTAAAATATAAGTTACTTCATTACTTTTTCTTTATATAAGAACACGAAATTTATTCACCCCATTAATGTGTAAAGCGGTGCTAAATCTTAATTTGATTTAGGAAAAGTTGTCTATTTATTATATTGTGTTACATTTATTGTTTTAATATTTTTCTTATTAAAAAGTTTACATTACAAAAAATGCCTTGTCTGTAAAATTTAAATTACAAGTAAATTTCGGAATTTGTCACTCAAGGTTGCCCATTTTATTATCGCTCAGTGGTCCACTGCGCCATCGCGCCACCACTGTTCACGTGGCGAATGTTTTGGTATTATAATCTACAACGTACCTAGTTTTTACGAGTATATAAACGAAAACACATAACATGTTTTGTTACTGGCATTTAAATAAAATAATAGAAGTCGCTTGTTTTTTTTTATTTGTGAAAATGACATGTTTTAAGTAGGTACTTAGATACAGCTTCCGTTAAAGCCACAAGGGAAATAAACCATTGAAATAGATATGGAACAACATAAATTATAATTACCTACACCTCTATACATTCAGAACATAAATTATTTACTATTCACTTACTAGCTTTACTTACTATACCAATAACAATTAACGAATTTAGATTTGGAATTCCGATTATTTTGCAAGCCATCGAAATTCAAACTAGTTTGTATTGAAAAGCGGCAATTTCATATATTTCCTGCGTAAAATTTTGGAATCCTTTGTTTTCTAAGGACCAGACGGACGATGTTGCGACAGAAAGCTTTAGGTAAATCCTACCTACATCAGTAACTTTATTATTTTTTACATAGGATGGGTACGGTATCGTTTCGATTTTTTTAAGAGATGTGGTACAAATAATTTTAGTAAAATTAAATATTAACTTAGAGATTTCAAATATAGATATTTAAGATATTCTACAAAAAATATTAATAACAGATACAAAAAATATTAATAACAGAATAGATAATTATTGGAAAGTGATACCAGTACTTGGACAATTTATAAGAGAGGTAATCAATAATGTTAACATTGATAAAAGCATTCATTTAAATAGTTAAAAAATCGGCCAAGTGCGAGTCGGACTTGCGCACGAAGGGTTCCGTACCATTATCTGACTATACAACTAAATACTCTGTGATATTTTAAGCGTCTACCTGTTGCCGTTATCAATATCGAGTAAATAAATCACGTTTGTTGTATATGAGCCCCCTTAAATATTTATTTTATTCTGTTTTTTAGTATTTGTTGTTATAGCGGCAACAGAAATACATCTTCTGTGAAAATTTCAACTCTCTAACTATCACGGTTTATGAGATACAGCCTGGTGACAGACAGACGGACGGACGGACAGCGGAGTCTTAGTAATAGGGTTCCGCTAATTACCGTTTGGGTACGGAACCCTTAAAAAGACAAATATTAGGTAATCTTGAATCCATGATGTTTGCTTTTCTGGATCAATCTGTTACTACACGCTTATAGAAAAAGATATACATACAAGTAGGAAAGATATTAACAAAAATTGTTGATTATGTCACAAGACAGAAGAGAATATTCATCATATTACGTCAGGTTATGAAGTGTTGGTCAAAAAAAAAAAATGTCTTTAGAAATAATAACATATAAATAGTGAAATATGTACATTGGTCACTTATGAAAAAACGTAAATGCCTATGCGGTAGTTGAAAATAATAATACAAAAATATTATGGGAAATCGACATTTAAACAGATTTAAGCGTAGAACACAACAGACCAGACATTATTTACATAAAAAAAAAGAAGAAAATAAAGTTTATCTCATCAATATTAGTGTCTAAATAACAAGATTTAAAAAATGAAATGAAGAGACTTTAGAACAATCTAATTTTTATAATTCCAATAATTGTCGGATCCACTGGAATGATTTCAAGGAAATTCTAAAAAAAATATCAAACTTTTAGATTACTACTACAAACTTTTAGACGCCGATTAGAAAAAAAAATCATACAAAAACAAGCAATAGCGATTCTTGTATCATTATTAAAAAGTTTTTCTCAACACATGAAAACCAACCTGTTTTTGATTTTTGAAAAAATACACCATGCGTGAAATGGAAATCCTGAATCGTCGTCACCGTACCCATCCTATGTGAAATGTCGACTATTTGCCACCTACCATATGATGACAGCTGCAGGTGTGTCTTTCCTGCCCAAAAAGGTCAATGGTAATCGGCGTCCCAGTTACAGTGCATTGAATTATGCATCTCTATGGCAAACCAATTGCATATTGCATTATCATTGCAACGAAGTCGTAATCCATAATCATATTTAATGTGTCCCGACTTCCAGCGACTGTAGTTTCTTAAATCTTTATATTAATGTTTAGTTTTTGTTTTAAGATTTTTTAATTAAAGTCTCAATTAATATTTACTGTTGTTGCAGCAGTCACCACTGTAGGGCACAGGCCTCTTCTTGGATAACGAGGCTTTTTAGGAATTAATTTTAAATGTTTTTGTCCAATTGAAATACTAAATTTTAATAAAATATTCGAATAGACTTCTCCATCATATTATGGTTAAGTAGATAGACTAAATAGACTTGACTAGTACCTAAAAATAAACTGATAATAATGTTGTTAAATCATTAATTATGTTTATTTAATATATATTATTTTTTAAGGTCTAGCAAATGAAGAGTACGCCTAAAGTAAACTTCATTAGTCTTAAAAATTACGGTTTTAAAAAAATATTCTGTATCTCACGATGATACCTAATGTGGGTGATTTAGGTAATTGACTTATTTACAATGGTCGTAAGTCTACGGTTTAACGATAACTGGAATGTTTCTTAATAATTTGATGATAACGGCACATACTACTATAATACCTATTTAAATAAATTAGATAATTTGGTTCGTTTATGACTTTTAGGACATATGATAGAAGAAATAGTCCAATATATGTAAAAAAAAACCCAATAAAATTACATTCTAAGTAGGTTAATTGGTCGAGAAAATACTTCGCGTATAATATTATATACTGGTGCTGTAACTGTAAAGTATGTAGTTGGTAACGCAAACCCAAATATGCGGCGTTAATATGAAATTTCATTAGAGTAGTAATGCAAATATTATAATGAGCAGTAATTAGACCGTGTTAAGATATTTGCTAATTAAAACGCATTCAAATTTAAAAAAAAATACATGTATAAGTACTTAAATTATTAAAATTGAAGTAAAAGGTTTATTAATAAATTACCTTGTAGCTTGAAGAATCAAAAGTTGGATATAAGAATTTTATGACTGTTAGACACGTTCTTTACATTGCTTAAGTTGAAAACAGATTATGACTTAGAGAAACTTTCAAGTTTTTCACTTTCCTACAAACTATGTAACACACGGTGCAGAAGAGGTCACTTTCATCTGTCAACTCAGTCACTTCATTTTTGACCGATTTCAAAAAAAGGAGGCTATCAATTCGACCCGCAGGTAACATTGGTAGAATTGCACAATATGTTAGTCTAAGTTGGCTTGTTAACAGATCTGCCAACTTTCATAAGTGTAGGTACGTATGTATATATGTCTCTCCACGTATTCCTCAGAAACTGGTGATGAAACTTTGTTTTTTGAAATAGGTACCATTTAACAGGGGATAGTGTGAGTTTCATTAAAATCGGTTCAGTGGTTTTTTTTTTTTTTTTTTTTATACCACTAAGGTGGCAAACAAGCTTACGGCCCGCCTGATGGTAAGCGGTCACCGTAGCCTATGGACGCTTGCAACACCAGGGGTATCACTTGCGCGTTGCCGACCCTTCAGAAATCCAATAACTTCTTTCTTGAAGAACTCCATACTGTAGTCCTTGCAGAAAACCTTGGCAGGGAGCTCATTCCACAACTTAAGCGTTCGCGGGAGGAAGTTTCTCTGAAACCGCACTGTACGCGACCATTTAGGTTCTAAAGTGTGAGAATGAATTCCCTGCCGATGGCGAGCGGTGCGATGGTAGAAAGTAGCCGTGGGCATCATTTCGAACAATTCCTCAGAACACAACCCATTGTACAAGCGGTAGAACACACACAGTGAGGCAAAGTCTCTCCTCAGACTTAAGGACTCGATACCGCAAGTGAGTTTGGAATCGTCGACAATTCTCACAGCCCGTCGTTGAACCGAGTCAAAAGGGCCAAGCTGGTATCCGGGTGCACCTGCCCAGAGATGGCAGCAGCACTCCATATGGGGCCTAACTTGCGACTTGTAAAGTAACAACCTTTGCCCCGACGTGAAGTACTGCTTCGCTCTGTTGAGTACACCAAGTTTTTTGGACGCCAGCTTTACCTTATCTTGTAAATGATCTCGGAACTGAACATCGCTGGAGATGTCGACACCAAGGATCCCAATGCTCTTGGAGATGGAGAGGGGAGTGTTCTGGAATTGTGGGACCACAGTGAATGGAGTTTTCTTAGCGGTGAACGCGCACACTTGTGTCTTTGTAGGGTTGAATCGGACCAAGTTTACCCGTCCCCAGTCAGAGACCTGGGACAGTGTGGTCTCGATTTGAGACACAAGTTCTCCGCGGTTTTCCTCCACAACGGAACGAGGGATGTTTGCACGACCCGTGTAAAAAGCGTCTCCAGTACTGTCATCTGCATAGCAATGTATGTTGTTGATGTCCAACATGTCATTGATATGCAGTAGAAACAGCGTAGGAGACAGCACAGAGCCTTGCGGGACACCAGCATTAATGTCCATGCTATCAGAGCAACTACCGTCAACTACGGTTCGTATGCGTCTGCCGGACAAAAAGCTAGCCACCCATTTGCACAAACCCTCGGGCACTCCGTAAGATGGCAACTTCGATAGAAGACCGCGGTGCCAGACCCGATCGAACGCCTTCGCTATGTCCAGGCTACATGCCAATGCCTCCCCCTGACTCTCAATGGCTAGTGCCCATCGGTGTGTGAGATACACTAGAAGGTCACCAGTCGAGCGACCGTGGCGAAAGCCATATTGACGGTCACTCACCAGATCGTGTACTTCTAGGTATCTTAGAAGCTGTGTGTTGATCACACGCTCCATCACCTTAGAGAGGAGAGAGGTAATAGCGATAGGCCTGTAATTCGATGGATCTGATCTATCGCCCTTTTTGGGCACCGGGTGCACATTCGCAGTCTTCCATGTAGACGGAAATTGCCTAGTGTGGTAGGAAAGCGCGAAGAGGCGCGTGAGTACAGGACATAACTCAGGAGCACACTGCTTAAGCACCACTGCTGGTATACCGTCTGGCCCACTCGACTTATGAACGTCTAGAGAAAGCAACGCCCGCCTGACCTCCCGCTGCGTTATGGAGATTTCCGGCATGGACTTACCGCACCACGGTATAGTAGGTGGTACAGCGCCTTCATCGCTCATATTCGAGTTCGAGGCAAAGAGACTGCCCAGTAGATCGGCTTTCTCTTTAGCACTATGGGCCAAGTCACCATCGGTCTTTCGCAGTGGTGGTAACGACGACTGGCAGAAGTTCCCTTCGGCAGCTTTGGCAAGCGACCAGAAAGCACGACTCCCAGAAGGATAGCTCGCAAGTCGCCCACCTATTTTGCCGATGAATTGGAATTTTGCTCTGGCAGTTGCTTTCTTACTGAACCTCGAGGCAGCATTTAATTTGCGTTTTAACTCAGAAATATTCGGATCCTTATTAAAACGAGCCGTGGTCCAAGCCTCATATGCATTTTGCTTAAGAGTTTTAGCTTTTCTGCAAGACCTATTAAACCACGGTCGTTTTTAACGCCGGCAGCTACTCGCGGGTTAGGAATATAGCATTCCATACCAGCAAGGATTGTCTCAGTGACTGCGGCTGCGCAGACGTCAGGATCTTCTGAGTTAAAGCAGATCTGCCTCCACGGGTACGATGCGTAAAATTATGCGTAACGTATGTGCTGATCACTAGAAAAACAAGTCATAACGTTAAACGCATTGGTTAAGCGGAAGTTCTGAACTGAACTCATTCTGTGTGTGTATGTTTCAAAACATCTTCGTTGATCGTGGACCAATTTTACACCACTAAGGTTCAAAGGACCTGGGCAAAGAAAATATACATATAGTACCTATATATAAACAGTGAATCAGTAAGTATTATGGCAAACGTGTGCACACTGAGCGCTCGCATGGAACACAAACACAACATCGTTTTAGGACAAAGACCTTTTAAGAAGCTGACACCATTTTCATCTTTCTTTGTTTAGGATGAATTCTGACAAAAGTCTTTATTAGACTTCTTAGTAAAATAATAAAGAAAATATTGTACAATTGTTTAATAGAGAACACAAAAATTTGCTTATTCAAATTGGTGTAGTAACCCTGCCTAATCATTAATGAACAGACCTGCCTAATAACTGTAAATTTAAGAAACATAAGATTTAAAATATATGTTTAAGATTTAATAAAAATAAAGAAAACACTTTGTCGCATAAATAAATGACAATAATGCCTAAAAAGACATTTTCTTCTGATTACCATTTAGCCACGTGAACAAATAATGCGCCTATGAAAATATAATTTTCTTCACGATTTGAACTAAACATAGAATATGAACTTTGATAGATTATAAATAACTAGCTGTTGCCTGCGGTTCCAGCCGCCCTAAATTCGGTAATCGGTTTAGGATTTCAACGGCAACTCCTGAATATTATAATAAAAAAAAAATCACACTTGACGTTTTCAAGTAGCCTATGTCCTTCCCCGTGACTTAAAAAATCTTCATGCCAAATTTGCCCGCAATTCCACCCACACTAAATCCAGCTATCGGTGTAGGATTACAACAGCAACTCCTCAATTATAGAAAAAAACCGACTCACACTTGACATTTTCAAGTAGCATATGTCCTTTCTTGGAACTTAAACTATCTCCATGCCAAATTTCATCTTGATCGGTACAGCGTTTAAAGCGTGAAGAGGTAACAGACAGACAGACACAGTCATTTTCACATTTATATTATTAGTATGGATTTTTGAAAGGAAACCTGTCTTAATAATATCATAGTCACAGTTTAACTGAAAAGTGCTTCGTTGACTAGTTTGTTGGTACAAAAATATGTTATCTATGACATCCTTTTCCTGTGTAACTATGTTATACGTGTTACGTGTAGGCGCTGTCAGCGGTGGAAGTGGTGGTAGACGGCAAACCATTGTCGCCACATGAACTAACTTAAGGCGCAGTACCTGCCTGACTAGCGCCGCCAAAAGATATTCTTTATTTTCTTTTTGTACAAAACATATTTCAAAAACGTTACAAATCAATTATTTAGAACTAGTTATAAGCTATTTTTTTTGTAAAAGCCTTAAAAGGTTATTTATGCTGTTAAAATGTTTGAAATATATAAACGTGTTTTATTCGTCATTATACCTAAACTGTGGTCAAATTTTACTCTGTCTACCCATTGCGATTTTATTACAAAAAAAAGTCACTAGAATCAAATGAACCGTATCGTTTCGTGCAAGGTGAAGGCCATTGCCGTTTACGACTTCATTACACAATAACGTTATCGCAGGGTCGGGGTCCGGGGTTCACGTCTCGACATTACATTATCGCCGACATACAAGAGGTAAAGGGTAAAAATGACACGAACGAACCAAAATAAACTCGTGATTATGTCAACTATTTTGTGTAACATCGATAAATATAATAATAATAAATATTAATATAATATTAAATACTTCAAACACAATATTGTGCATAAAATATTAGTTAAATATACTTTGGCACAACAACATAAACACACTTTTTAATTAACATAGACTTTTGAGTTCTGTAATCTGTCCTATGGACTGCGCAATATATTATATATAGCTATAGCCTCAAATTGCCCACACTTTAGAAAGAGACAAAGTAAATCTGTGGTCTCTTCTCTCATCCTATCAACGTCCGCCATTTTGTTTGTTGATGTATATTAAACAAGTTTGAATGAGACAAGAGACCACTCTTGCAGCCATTTTTTTTTTTTACAGCTGGCTAGGAAATGTGTTGCCCAGTTCTTTATGTCTGTGAGGGTCGCAGAATAAAAAAGAACAATGATTTTTTTTTTAAGTTGTATGTCTGGCCACTAACTTAAAATAAATAAAAATGGCAAAATATGGAGGAAGCTTATGCCCTTCAATATTTACTAAATAATTGAATTATATGAGGTGTTATTTAATGTACATTATTTAAAATCTTTATTTTTAATCTTACAATTTGTTTCAAATGAATCATCAGTACAACAAGAACATTAAGACGTGATCCCACCATATTTAATGGCCATACCCAATAAATCAGGCCCTAAATACTGCGTTATAAATACTATAAAGAAAAAAACTGTTTTTATTTTGATGAAAACACGCACTTGACCTCGTTCTACACTACAAAAATATATTACTGGCTGAGTACATAAAACCCTTGCCAATTATTCCCGAGAAAAAAATATTTTATTTTTTCTTTATGGCCTTTTATTTTCCACTCGACCTTGTCAACCGGTATCTGTGTCAAACATCTTTTGTAATGTTTGGACGGCTCCAATCTGACATTCGCAAACGGAGAAGTTGGATGTTATTTCGGATTTACGTGAACAGGCTTTACCGATCAACTTCATGGTCTTGTTATAGATAATTTTAAAAACGTTTATTTTGGTGCGATTATACTGATATAATGATATTTAAGTGTTAACTATCTTACATGTGATATGGTTTACTGTAAAAGCTAGAACGCACTGCTATGTGATGCGTTTTTTAAATCGCAAAAGATAGGGGAGAGTTAGCATATACCGAGCCCCAAGGGCCCTCGCTAATATCTTAGCTAAGCTTCGCATTAGGAAAGACCTAATATTATAGATAGATAGTATATTTAACTGACTACAATACTGGGGCATCAAACTTCTAAAATTGTTCAGAAAAATGTATTGACAAATTGCTTAAAAATGACAAATCGCGCACGGAGAAAAAACCTTTAGTAGCCACAAGTAAATAATAATAGTAATCACTAAAATATTAGTAATTCCGAGGACAAGTAAATTACACTGACGGTTACCAATGAGTTTTACTTATTGTTTTTACTAACAGGAATAAAACTAGTCTTGTTGGAATAACAGTGTTGTTTACTAAAAACAAGTTGAATTTAATGGAATGATATGACGTAACACGCTTACAATACGCTAGGTCCAGATGAACCTCTGTGATGCGAAGCGTACGGTTGAGTACTGGTTCGTGTACTTGGTATAGATGAAGGGCTGTTGCGGAGGGTGCGTCCAATTTACTCAAGCTCACCAACTGTAAAGCGGCGGTTAACGGGACTTCCCCGCCAGGTGAGGAGTAATGCCTGGAGAACACCCTGGAGAACACCTTGGTCTACTTCAGTTGCGATTCGGTTTGTATATATGCGAACTATCGAAAAAACTTCAATAGCGCGATGTAGGACGCGTGACGTCAACCTTGATTCGTAGCGGTACGACATGATGTTTGTTATTAGTAAACTTCACTAATTCTTAGAAAGGTGGTTTGTAAACGTTAATATGTTGTAGTTATTAGTTTATGAAATTAATAAAATGTACTTAAAATTCAATTGTTTTGTAATTTTCAGAAAAAAAAGTTGAAATTAATACAATTTAGTATTAACGCATTTTAAAAATCAGGTTTTTAATTCGAACAATATCTTTTCTCTCTGTGCGAAATTAGCAAATCAGTTTGTGAAAACCGTCTCCCCGGGATGATTAAACCGTGCTCACACCTTTGCTTGTTAGTACCTATCGTTTTGCACAGCGATGTTGTGATATTTTTAGCTTATAAATGATGTAAATGATTTTCCTATATTGTTACACAAATAAAACCTATTGAAAAAACTGTAATAATAAGTCAAAATATGATATTTTTTCGAAAGCGTATCCACTCCTATGACCTGCGAAGTTGAAATTAACTTAGAGTGAAAGTGTAATTTGGTATAGTGTTCGCAAACTTGTGTATTAGCTTGTCTGCTTTAAATTTTACAATATTGTGAGGCACAGAATTATCCACGCGCGGTAATTGCCAACCATCCCTACTGCAATGGATGTGAAACGAGCAATCATACCTAAAATTTTTAAAAGAAGTACGGCCGTTGAGTCAGTATGTAGTTTGTGAAGTCCACAAACTATCAACAATGGATACTTCATTTATTTAAAGTTATTATAGATTAACTAATTAATTATTACTCAGTTACACTTTGCCATCAATTTTGTCAATATTTTCAAATTTCTTTATCATACCTTAAAATACGTCCAAATTTTAATTGACCACGTGACTTTGTACGTTATTTAAAAAAATGTTTTCATTAAAATGTAATAAATAACTGAGTGTGTAGCGAAAACCGTTGACAAATACTAGAGCGAGGCTAAGTGTCAACAAGCACCCATTGTCGGGGAGTTAACTGTAACTTGCATCAGTGCACTGTTGTTGCAGCTAACTGCAACCAATTGTATATAGGACGCTATGTACACGGTACGTAACTACGATGGAGTTCAAGCGATCAACTGACAGCGATTTATTTCAACGTGGCGGGTGGCGGGCAACCTACTATTTCTCATGCTTGTATTGAAAAATGCTTTACGTAAATTACCTTTGTCTATTTTTCTCGGTATCTGTTTCTACAGGCAATATTTTTTTGATATGTTACATGTTACTATTAGGGTTTTATCATTATATTATTTTAACACTTGATTTTTAAAATTCGTGACCTGGCAGGGCCACAACGTAGGTTGTTGCGCCTGGCTTGGACATAAGTAGAAGAAATAATACACCTTCCTGAAGGTTGAGTCCCCCTGCCCTCACCCAAATTGCGTTACACCCAAATTGTGTCCCCTTGGGTCTAATCGTACTAATAATAATCTGCGTCAGTTTTTGACAATTTACAAATATATAATATATTCGGAATTTAGTTTAAATATTTGCGTAGTTAAATCAAAAATACTATTAAGTAACTAAAGAGACAATAAGTGTCTGCTAAGCACGCGCGACTAACTTAAACATGGATCTACTAAAAAAATGATGTAATCAATAAAACTTTTATTAGTAACAAAAAAGTGTGTTGAGTTCATCAAAATATTTAATTTTTTATTTGTATTTGTCGCAACGGGATTAAACTCTTAAATTAAAGAATTAAATCATAATATGAAATCGAACTTGTTATTTTTTATTCGATTATAACGCGATATTATTTAACTTTCGAAGAGAAGAAAAAATAATTTGATTCACTTACAATTATTGAAATGATTCAAGAAAATTCATTTGATTGTTTGGGACAAAGGATAATCCATCCAAAATATTCAACAATCGCAGTTTTATAATAATAGCTACCTATTTTTTCTATGTATAATATGTATGTGTTTAGAAAGAAAAACAACTGTCCATGAATACAAGATTTGCTTAGTTTGGGACCAGATGGCGCTGTGTGTTATGTCCAAAAATATTTACAAAAGAAAGGAAGAAAAATTTCGACATATGATTAATAATACCAACAAGTTGACGATGACGCCCACAGTTTTGGTTGTAGTAAAATAATCATTTTATTCTGAGATACAAAATACCCTTGTATAAAATAATGTAAAAGAATTTGGTTGGGTTTGAAGAGGAAGACGTCACTATACTCACTGTACCACAACCTCAACAGGCTGCAATCTATTTTAGTTTTCTTTTTTTAAATAATGTACTTTTTGTAAATAGAAAAATATAAATCAATTCCTCTTGTAACTTACGCCAAGCTATATAATTGGCTACAATTGTGATGCGTAGTTTACAAATAACGAGATATAATGACATCGATACGTGGGAAACGATCAAACGATCGCCGATGATAACGTTTTGATATCATTTATAAGTACCTACAGGTAAACTTAGGATGTTTCATCCCGAATGTCAATTAGGTACCTTTTTTTATCTTATCATAATCTGTGTCTTCCTTCCTTCCTTCTTCGATGTGGAGACCAGATTTCACATTATAGCATATGTTAATATAGTCACGTGCTTATACCTAAGTTTGCGGAAGCGCCATATACAAGTTTTATCTTATAGGGCGGGAGATTTGATGTGCATCCTTCAGAATTTGCGCGTCATGTCCTGCTTATTTCTTCATAATTCGCTATTCATGAGCCTTCGCCGCACAATTCTTAACACGTTTCTGTTAAACACTGCTAAAATATATACATCGAAGCACACTAAATGAATTTAGAAAAATTAAAACAGAAAAAAACACTACTCCTTCTTAAGATGCGTGCCAAAACTCCAATCTGTGTCTTTTGCAGGTCGTTAGCTTTTTTTTCTTTTTTTCGTTATGTCAATTCCTGACGTAAAAGTAGGTCGGGGTATCACCCCACACTGCAATTTCTAATACACAGTCTCTACTTGAGGACTTACTTGCAACAGCTGACATGGGCTCTTTAGCCTGCCAATTCTGTGAGCCTGATTCGTTCTCCGCCGGATGCCCACGACTGACGGTTCGAATGATATCGCTCGCTCTGTGTCATTTCATTTTTAGTCCTCGTATCTTACGGAACCCTAAACTTTTCAAAATAAGACATAGCATTGATCTATCTAGAATAATGTAGCTAAAATTTCTTTTTTTTTCATTCGACCCATAAATATTACTTCTTGCATAGTTATATATCCTTATTTTGAACCGCTGCCATACACATCATTAGGGGTTGAATTTTAAGAAATACTAAAAGTCATTTTATAACTAGTTTATTAAAGTATTGTTTAGCCTGTTTAAATCTGTGGCAGATCGAATCTAAGATACTAGACTGCCTTCGATATTAGACTCCTGTCTTTATTATAATGTCATATAAATAAGTTACTAGTGTAAGCATTTATAGAAAACAAAATTACTTTTCTGCTAAAATAATTGTCTTGATATAAACAGTAACAAAGTAAAAGGAATGAGCGGAATGTACACGTACAAACTGCTACCTAAAACACATTGATGCAAAAACACTGAGAAGTAACGGCAAGAAACTTAGCAGTTGCTCTTTAAGTAAAAAATTAAGTTTTTTAAATTTGTCTAATTTATTATAATGTCCTTGTGATGGTACTTAAGTAATTGATTGTCTTGAGTCCCATTGACGTTGCTCATTAAAATAATCTGTAATGTTGTCGTACCCTTTGTTACTAAGCTTTTTTTAGTAGCAGGTTTGAAATTAACTATATACCTATTAAATATTATTGGGAATTTTGTTGTAAAATTTTCCCCAGAACAGAGTTACTGACTCTATGTAGAGCTCTCCGTGTACCTATCATGCTGCAAAATTTTATTTTTATTTATAGTATTTATTTATTTGGTAAAAATAATTTATTTATTTTGTTAAACCACCTAGGATTTTCACGCTACGTTAATAAACAACTTATATTTTATAGACATAATTAATCGTTTTTATAGATCTACAGTAACGTACAGTTAAAATCTCGGAGATATCCTAGATCCTAATCTGTTAAAAGTACAAATCGCCATTTTTGTGCCCACAGGAGGCTAAAATCTATTCTCACAGTAACAACATCAGTCAACAGCCTGATTTTCATATTAAACAAAACATTTTTAATATAAAATTAAAAAATAAATTAAACCGACTTTGAAAATTTACTAAAAAGGAGACGAATTTAAACCTCAGGTCCTACCTTTTTTAAAGTCGGTTAAAAATAAGGGCTCGACGCATTTCCAGAGGGGATAGGAATAATTAAAGCTTATTTCAAATCACCCTCGTATTGGATGAAATCGATTCGTCAAACGTGAGGGGTATGCATATATCCCCCTAGCAGGCATTTCCTTACCATTATTTAGAGGCTACATTTGCCCTCTGTTATTAACTAGACACCCTTACTTGCGGATTCTAGTCAAACTGAAACACTTAGGAATGCAAAATGAATATTTTTTGTCGTATAAATAAATGAATATATTAAATACTAAACTGTGCTATTTTGGTATCAGAACACAAAGTTACTGTATAGGTTTATAGTGCTTTATGTTTTATAGAAAAGGGTATATATTGAGTGTTTACCTATGGGTTAGTTTATTATAACTAAGCCACTTAGTTACAATATTCATAAAATTTTTGTGCGATATCTTATAATTTATGCCATCTAGTGTTGCTAAATAAAAGAGCTGTATCGTCCGTCAAAAAAAGTACGATAGTTCACTAATCAGCTAGATTTGTCATACCTATTTAACTAATAAAGGTTAAGAACAATGTGGGGCCCAGGATACAACCCTGTGGTACACCGTATCTGATACTAAGTTACACACTAATCCATTCTGATCTAATCAAAAAAATCCGCAAAGGGTTTTAATTGCTGTCATCTTACTGCTATTTTTTAAGTTTAAAAAACAGAAACTCTGTCTAAGCTTGATTCACTGGAACTAAGCAAAGCTTGTACCATAGGTAGGTACCAGAAATTGTTTCGAATACCTACTTGTACCCTTTTTTGTAAATACATAAAAATACATAAATACATAAAAAAAGGTACATATAGAAAACACTCCGATCCAAGACAACCATTATTCACATAAATGTTTGTCCTGTGCGTGGATTGAATACACACCCTTAGTACAGACGGACGGATAACTCTCAACAGAGCCACCGAGGCATTCAATTTAACAAATGGACATCAAGGCAGACATTAGAATCAAATAAATCAAAATCAGGAACTACGGGCACGGCACAGATTGCGTCAATCAGCAGCGCTGTTGAAGCATTCACCGACTACGTAGAAGCATGACCAAGGCCGCTGGTCACCAGCCAGCCCATGATAATTGCAATTAACTCAATCTGATACAGTAATAAAAAGTAAAACCAGGAAGTTAATTGTTTTAAATGCAAGCAATTACAAACTTAAATCATCGTTTACATAACAATATAGGTAATATCTTTTACTCTGGTTAACGGAATTTTCGGCGAGTCTCAAAAAGCTTTTACTTCTGTGGAAAGTCGCGGGTGAGATATTAAAATTCTGTACATAGTTACGATACAATAGTACGATCATCATACGATACAATAGTAATAAGCTAAGACGTAATGAAAGAGCCATGTAATTTGATATTGTTAGCACAATGGTTTATAAGACATGTGCCGAATGACGACATAATAGATAAATATCCACTGAGAGATGCCTAACATCAAAGCAAAGGTTTTAGGTCGATTAAAATGATTTATTGTACGAAGACGTGTACACGTTAATACGTACATAACATCAATTCCAAAATATACTTAAAAAAGACGTCACACGTATGAACGTGATTTATACTTTGAAATTCGGCCAGAACATAAAAATGAAGGTTATTAATTAATGTATTTTAAATATGTACAACCACGTGTTCTGGTCAACAAGCTTTTATAACCTAATACTTTTGTTGTCATTGTAAAGGTCCTTTGGGGTGAACGGCAAGAGTATGACGACACCATGTCACGAAAGTGATAGAAAAAGCCAGAATACAATGGATTGCGTCACTCATGCCGTGCATAACGTGACTCAATAGCTGGAAAAAGCCTTATCATTTGACCAAAGTGAATATAGGGGAACAAATAGAGTTAATAGTTTTTGATTAAAATATTAAGTCTGACCGTAAAAACCAATTTTATTTAATTACAAAGCGTATACAAAAAATAATAAGTACAAGTAATTAAAACTAGTAATAAGCTTTTTCTATAACTTTATGTATTGTTTGTGGAATTAACATATCTGTGAGTTTTGTAGACTTATATAAATAGCACTTCTATTAGAATTGGCCACAAAAACACAAAAGAAACGTAAATGTTAACATATAAGGAAGTTGTTATAATATGTCACTTACGTGGTACTACCTACGTATTGAAATATGTCACTTACGTGGTACTACCTACGTATTGAAATATATCACTTAAGTGGTACTACCTACGTATTGAAATAGTTAAGACAAAACTTTTTTACAAAAACAAAAAATAACAACCGGCTTTATCGATCTCTTAACAAAATTTAATACAATCATCAACATAACAGGCGTTTTACCAGTTCCAAATTAACACCAATTTTTTTTTTGATCAAAAATTTAAATTTTTAATTTACAACATTAATATTGGACCACCTTGGAAGTATTATACACTTTTTAAAAAAAAAGAATATTGAAAACCCGTCTATGTATTTATGACGAAGTCATGCTAACACTAACGTAGAACAAAATACAAACATCCGAATTGAGAACCTCCTCCTTTTTTGAAATCGGTTAAAAAACAGAGATAATCCACAGCAAAAGCAAACATGCCTGGTGTGTTAGGTTAGCGCTGTGCGACTTACCGTAGTTAAGTACAGAATGTTGTTAAGAACAGTGCGCGTGACCCTTGGACTTGGAGGTGTGCGCGCTGCGTGCCGACCGTGCGCTGTGGGTGTGGCGCGGGCAGGAAACAAACGTAATGCACGTTCACATAGAAGGTCCGTATTTACAGGATCACTACTGGAGCTTATGTTCACACCGCACTTACGAGATCGCGCGACCTCAATCTCTCTCTATACAAGATACAGTAAAAATTACGTTTTGGGTTGTGTGCTTATTGGATACGGAATAATATAGTGTGTGTGATGTGAACTCGTCCCTACAACTACATACGCCATCGCCGAAAAAAGCGTACGATAAAACAAACCTGTAAAACGGACCGCTCCGTATGAATGTGCATTAACGGGTTATTATTTTAGGGTGAACTTGTCACAAGGGAACCTTCGTTATTTCTGACAGTCTGTTTTTCCTTCATTATCAATTTGTCATCCATTATACATTTTTTTAATATACCGCGTTTTTAGAAATGGACTAAAAATTATAAAAACTTTTTTCCTCGAAATAAATAGACTTGAGATTATTAAATTATCACTCTTTTGGAAAATCCTAAAAACTTTGTTTTGCCTTTCATTCCTACAGATCGGTTAAAAAAAAAGCCGAAAACGATTCGACTCCAAAAATGATCATTTTTAGGGTTCCGTAACACAAAAGGAAAAGCGGAACCCCTATACTAATACTCTTTATTCATAAATTCAAATTTACATGTCAATTTTTATACATGAAATATGCTAAATTGGTACAATTAAATAAGTTTTTGATGATTATTTTATTACAAGTTGAAATACTTTAATTCATTATGAGTCATTACAAATGTTTACTGTCAAAAATTCATTTATGTCAATAATTTAAGTTTTTTTTCAAAAATGTTGTTCTCAATAACTGTTATTTCGTTGGGTCAATTGTAGATTTATGGAGCCATACAATATACATAAGGTAAGTTAAGCTGTTGCTTTCGTCTTAGCATATAATCATTGGACCATGTTTTATCTGGAAATAGGTTTCTGTTTAATCTTACAAATTTAACTATACAAAAAATGTATTGGGATGTGAATGTTAAAATTTTTTGCTCTTTAAAAAGTTTTTATGCTGTAGTACCAATGGAGAGACGAGCGATTATTCTCACAGCGCGTTTTTGAACTGTAAAGACACGTTTTCATTCTGCAGCTGTGCCCCAAAGTTCAATTCCGTAGCTTAGCTGCGAGTGAAGTAGTGAGAAAAAACAAGGATCACTTTGTTGTCCGTCTGTCTGTCTGTTTGTCTGTCAGTCAAGACCCTTTTATTCGCGAACGCGTGAAGGTATCAAGTTGAAATTAATATCAAATACTAAAGTCTACGGTCCCTTGAAGCTGTAAAAAAGTCTAGCTTCTAAATCAACGCAATAAGAAAATACGACCATTTTTGTCGCATAGTGTGACACAAATAAATTGAAACCTATGGGGTATTTCCCGTTGACCTAGAAGCATGAAATTTGGCAAGAGGCAATGCCATGTAGCACACATCAAGGAATCCTGAAAACCGTTTTTGTTGTTACATCACGATTATTGCGATTATAAACTTATTTGCAGTTGGTAAACTAACCGCAACCTATGTCGATGTATTGAGACAACAGTTATCCAACGGCAAAGTTGAGTTTGTCCCTTAATACAGTTTACGGAACCCCCGTTGCGCGAGTCCGGCACGCACTTGACCAGTTTTTTACGTAGTTGTAATTCAGAAAACGAAATAATGAGTAACGAAAACTAAAAAAGATACTTTACTTACTTCCAGACTGTAACAAGTAATAATAATAATATACCTTATAGTGCATACTTAAAGAATACAAAAAAATTAAAATAATCAAAGATATAACAAATTGGCGGTCTTATCCCTTATGAGCGATCTCTTCCAGACAACCTTTGGGTAGAGGAGACTTTATAAAAAATAAATAAATAAATAAAAAAAAAATTAATTAATTAAAGACTAATACAGAATGAGACTTTTAACGCAACTGTACTGACAAACAAAACAAACAAACTGTACTAAACTCTATGCGACTTCATAATGTAGGTATATTATGATCAACACGGGATACATCTAGCGATGATGATGATTGATCATCAGTACTTCTTTTCACAATTAACCTTCGGAACAAAGAAGAAACACCATTCAATTTATAGGGAACAATAAAGCGATGTAAGGGTACACGATGAATACGATGATGCAATTCAACTCCCGATTGCATTATATTCTCTTAGGACTGGAATTCCTATGAGACTCGAACTGTTTTAACAACTAGAATGTCTATATATAATATGTAGGTAGGCATCCTAACTCAAAGGGATTGGTCAGAGATTTTAAGAATGTCAACTACCGCGTAAAAGAGAAGATTGTACTAAAAATCGTACTTGTACATTTTTATTAGTGAGTTTATTGTATCTGACAAGCAAATCAACGTGCGGTAACTTTTTACAAAACAAAAATTGCGATTTTCGTTGCCTCCGTCCAGTAGAGAGGCCATCTATATGAAACTACTGCGTCTAACTTTAGACGTCCTGATGCCTGAAAATATCATTGCTTTAATAAGTGAATAAGACCCACCAGCTTATCTGAGATCTGAGTGGTCTCTAGTGGTTTATGTCGACTAAATAAACAAACAAAATTTCTGGGCTGTGTTCAGTAACTTAGTGTTTTAATAACAACACATGAATATTCGAACAATAACTGGTGTTAAGCCTGTCACTTCATTAACGCAAACGTCAGACTAACATTTGTAATGTCAAACAGTATAGCCATGTTTGAGATTAGTATTTGTAGTGTTAAAATTGGTGTCGTGGATATAACAGGTTTCGAACGACTTAGTATGTATCGCAATACCAACATTGGTTTTAATATCCGAACAGCCCCTAGGCATTCAACATGACGTCATTATTTTCAAAGATTAATAACCCGAAGATGATTAGTTACTGAAACTGTCATAGCTCACATAAGTCGTGTGGGTCTGTCTGTAGTCACATAAACAGTTTTCAGACAATTCGAATAAAAGCTAAAGTTCAATATACGCTGTAACATTTTATTATAATTTTGCTATTACAATGCAAACGACGCCAATCACCCTGTTATATCTATATATTAGGATGCAGATTAAGTAAGTCGTCTGCTCTTCAGCCTTGACATTGCTTTAATAACGTGCGGCGTACAAACTAAATTTTATTGGGTAAGGATTGACGTCACTAGTCGTAAGTTAAATTGAGTTTTCTTGCAAACGCTTGAGGGTTAAATACGGACAAAAGCGAGTTTCTTAAAAGGGGAAAACAGTAGTTATCACAAAATTTTGTGAACCGATTACTTCTAGTTTTATCTGAAATACCAGGGCCTACACAGTTATATCACACTAAAAGTTAGCTACATCTTGCCTTGTATTTATCCGCCTACAGCGAAGCCAAAAAAAAGGGGTTTATGTATGATTAGCAGGTACATATGTATATTCCCGCATTTCTTCTTTACTACCTATCATAAGTAAGTAATATGCGGTATCGCTAGAAGGGTAGTGATGGTCCGCTAGTTATAGGCTATGCAACGTTACAATAAGTTCAATATGGCGCCTTTAGCAGACATAAAGTTTTTTTATATTAGCAATACCATTTGAAATATATATACCTATATTGCTAGCTTCTGCTAACTTCAGAAATTTTTCGTTTGAAAGCAATGCTATTGCGTTGACGCCGCCTACAAAATTGTTCGCTAATTAATAATAAACAATCGTTAATAAATTGTGTGATTTATTGAAATATTTTATGGACAAGCTCTGCAACACATGGTTGACCAAAATAATAAAGCGCGGCACCCTGCTGAAAATAACATCGGTCACTGCAAGCCAAAGTAATCATTAAGGTGGATACTCAGATTTCTGGCTGATACCTTGTGTAGTCAGTCGAGTTTTAATTTGTTGTAATATTCCGCTCTAAAGTGGCTATTTTCGGCAAAGTATTTGAGTTTCCACCTAACCTACCTTGAACGCGTTAAGAATAATTAAGAGATTTTTTTTTAATAAAAAATCCTGTTTTATATTTTTTTAAAATGTTTTATCTACTATATAACTAAAATAAATTAAGATTTTTATTATTTTTTACAAAACCGTTACTTTTTAGACAGAGAGATATCTAATATTTTGATACAAAGGCTGTTCATTCTGTGATGCCAATGTGTTTAATATTGCGACGTAACTGAACTACGAACCGTTAAAATAGGCGAGTAGATACTCCAGAGTCTGTCAGGAGTCCAGACTAGTCCAAGCTTTTGATTTGCGGTTCAATTAATGATAAGTAGGCAAAAAATGGCGGTACATTATACATCGATATACAGTCAGTTCATAGAGCTATAATTAATTATTATATAGTACCTGGAGGACCGAGCTTTGCTCGTTTTTTTTTAACAACGCCATCTATTGTCAAAGAGCTTTAGTGTTGCTGTGTCGGTAAAAATTACTACTCGCCAATAGATGTCAAGAAGTCATATTTTTCAGTTTATCATTGCCTAAAAACACGCATAAAATGACGCTTTCTAAAAATGAATGCTAGAACGATTTATAGCCCCCGAAACTAAATACAAAATTTTATGAAAATCGTTGGAGCCGTTTTCGAGAAATAGATTATATATATATATATATACAAGAATTGCTCGTTCAAAGGTATTAGATACAATACTAAATTATCTACTTAGTTTAAGCTATTTTCAATTTATATTTACTCACAGAAAAAGCTGTGACTTAGTTTAAAATTTCGTTTGTTAACTAAATTAATGAAAAAATTGTAAAGATTTCTGAATAAAGTAACTTAACGAGGACGAGATATTTCATATAAAAACACAAATGAAAACATCAAACTAGCAAAATAAATATTGAAAGGCAAGTTGTCAAAAAGTAAGAAACACGCAAGCAAGCGATTCCTCCAACAAAACTAAACCAAAATAAACGTGTTTCAACGCTTCTTTAATGCATTCATGCTTCAGTTTTAGTACGAAATTGTATTTTACAAGCAACATTAAATATAATGTACGCTGGAGAGATGTTGCCGAAAATATCAATAAGTCATGACGAGATACCCGATTTAAAACGAAAATATTCCGCATCCTCTGCCGAAGTCACGAATGTATGGACGAACCTTGATTTGGACGTCTATTTCGGTCTCGTGGCGTAAACTGCCGCATCCAACACGTGATCCATACCAGAAACAAAAGTTAGATAACACGGGCTACGGTTTCGTGTTTTGTGCTTTGGAACATTTACACCCAACAATAAAAACGTCACATGACCAAAGACGTAAGATAATCTACCAATTGTAAAAACTTGGATTATCGCGATGACGCAAAGTGGCGCAGCATTCTTAGACGCAGTAGAATTGACTTTGTTTAAAAGATGAACAAAGCAAGCAAAATAAATACGTAAAGTACCTACCTAATACAATTCGCACGTAGTTCCTAATGTAACTTAGTTAACGCGCAACCGAATCGTACGAGGTTCGTCAACCAATAGCGGGTGTCGCAACCAAAGTTGTATCTAAAGAGGAAATGAACAAATACCTATGACTGAACTTAATTACGTTACAAGTCAACTGAATAAATACCAGTTTAAAAAGAATAATTCCAGTAAGAAAAAGGAGAAAACGTAGATCAAAGAAGTCAAAAAGTATTGCCTTTCATATAAGACGTTTTAATAATAAATGTAGTGTAGAACGATGCATTTCCTGAAATACAAGCTTATTATTAAAATCATCATCATGATTTATGTTGTGGGCAAGCGTAACGGTTTGAAGATTAATTTTGGATATTGAGGGCATATAAAATAGAAGGGACTCTAATGGCGTCGCGTCGTAGAAACCATTCTCGTCCCAGCGGCTAACAAATTTCATGGAATCTGTCTGATACTGGGCGACGAGACGGTATGTCGTCGTCGCGGTAACAAAGGTGATGTGCATCTAGGATACGCTTTAATTATTGATAATATCTGCATGAAGCGGTACGACACTCGCCTAAACATGCTGCAAATAACTTCATGGAATGCATGAATTTCCAGACTTTATTGGCAAATATCCATTTTTTTATTAAATCACTAAATAAGCCTCTTAAGCTTTACCGACATTTTTTTTAAGTTAACCGAAAAAAGGTAAAATTCTGAAAGCTAAAACTGTATGAAATTTGTTCGTAGCTGCTTTTCAGTTATTGAAATCGATAAATATCGTTCTATTTTAATCTTTCAGTTAAATTGTATTTATCGTCTGTAATTAATTGTAGTAATAGTATTTGTAATCGAGAAGACAATGGATCCCATGTGGTTAGTCCGTGATGATATGACGATACCTATATGTGTCAATTGCTCTGACCTATGGATTCTCTCAGCTGGTACTTTCTCCAACGAGAATACCAGATATAGAGGAACATACGAGCTCCTTACTGGACCTTCTGCTGACTACTCGTCCGGACGGATACTCCGTCTCAGTGGATGCGCCTCTTGGCTCCTCGGACCACTGTCTCGTTCGGACTCAAGTGTCATGCACACAACCCGATCCTTCTGGGCTAACTAATTGGCGTCGTGTGTGGCACTATATAAAAAACAATAAAGACGATCGCGGAAATCACAGCTCTGTACAAATACAAAGTATGTACAACAAATAATATTCAATAACAAGAAAATCAACACGATGAAAATAGGATTGTTTAAATGTGTTTTTCTTTTATACTTTAAAATATATTTGCGAGTAAAACTATATTCTTAGTGAAGTCTGGCTTGAAATTAATCAAGTCAGAGGATAGACTTTGCCTCCGTGTCTGTTTGGTTTCTATCGCTTGTATAATAATTAATCGCTTTTGAAGGAAATGATTAAAAGATGCCCACGCCTACTTTCTACCATAATTGCATCGCTCTTCATCAGAAAGGAGATTATTCTTGTACCTTCACGCACAGTGTTTCTCCTCCTGCGAACGCTTGGGTTTCTCATTGTCAAAACGGAGTGATGTGCTTCACACGTAATTATTTCCAGGCGTTCAATATCATCGCTATATTCTCCTTTACTCAGTGACAGAATCCGTAGTAAATACTTGAGAGAATTATAAGACGGTTAGACAGATTTCCTGGAATCGAATCCGGCACTGTCTGCGTGAGAGCCGGACGTTCTAACCCTGAGCTATTATCGCTAACGACCCCTAAAATTCTTTAAGAAATCCGACTGTAAGTAAGCGTAAAAGACGAACGAGTGGAAAAATACAAAGAATAATCGCAATATTTTAGCGCCGGATTAGGATGAGCGAAATAAAAAACAGTAAACATTTGTTTTTTGTGTTGGCAATGACTGTGTAGACTTTGAGCCAGATTATTTTAGATACGTTCTTCAAAATTTTTATTCTGGTAGGTGCTTTTTTTGTGTTTACACGTAATTTGTGTACGTGGGTGGACCACGCCTCTCCGTATTTTTAATTTTGTACGAAATAACATTTGTTAGTACCGAAGGGTTTTTTAACAGCTGGCTTAACGACTTATGGCAACAGAGGAGATCATAATGCCTGACATTTAAAACATTCCTGATATTTTATATAAACCGGGCAGAAAGCGATTAGGTTAATAGCTTGACACAATACACAACACAGCGGCGTCCTTGTCGACGTAGTTATTGGGTCGTAAAGACAAGAGGGCTATTCACAGCCACAATTATACCACAATATAATTAATAGAATAAATTACTTAGTAAAAATCATAAATTTGACTTTAAATAATTAAAATTTAGTAGGGCAGGTTATGTACACCTACGTATAAGTAATTATAACCAAACTCCGCATTTACGAGAGTCGAACAGAAAGTGAGATATAAAGAGATCGATCTATGCTGGGTGTTTCTTTAGGCTATAAAATCCGAAGTGATACAAATTCATCGAAGAGCCAAAGTCACTGACACACCTCGAATACGTAGTTAGCAACCTGAAATGGCAATAGGAATGCCACATCGCTCGTCAGACTGTTGGGAGGAGAAGGGAGGTTCTGGAGTGGCGAATACGAATTGTATGACGTAGCGTAGGATGGTCTTTTACCAGGTGGACAGACACCCTAGTCAGAGCTGCAGGAAGCCAGTAGATGCAGGCGGTTCAAGACTAAACGGTGTATATAAAGGCATATGATAAAGCCCGTTCAACAGTGGATATCTTCCGTTAAAGACGACGAAAACATCCACCACAAAAAATGATCTGTTCTTTTCTTCAACCCCGAAAGACCTTATGATTAACTATCGCTCTAATTCAGGAATCAGAATTTTAGCTAAAATGTAGCAAACAAGCAATCGGACCGAGGTGATGCGTACTGTATTAAATTGAAAGGCACACAGTCTAGCTGTTACTCAATTAATTTGCCCAGAACGGCCTCGCGTCATGTAATAAATAAGATATGGTTTCAAATAGCACAGAAATTCAATTATCTAATTAGCTAAACAACCCTACTGATTCTATAAATGTAAAAGTATATCTGGATGGATGGATGTTACTGATTACTCATTCACGCTTCAACCACTGAACGGATCGGGATGAAATTTGACACACATATAGGTTAGGTTCTAAAATAGGGCATAGGCTACTTTTTTATCGCGGGAATAACTATAACTGAGCCTAAACGAACTGTAGCTACAGCTATACTTTGCTAAAGCAAACTTAATTAGTATAATTAGGGAGTTCCACGCCGATAACCAAATTTAGGGCAGTTGGAGCCGCTGGCAAAATCTAAACGAATAATAATTACACAAATCATATAGGCACAGTGATATGCAGGCAGAAAAGCCGACTAATCTTCGAAACCTTATACTCTGTCTGTACACAATTTAGAATAGGACACATATTTTTTTATAAAGAAGTTCGGATATGTCAATGTAATTTTCAGTGACTGAATATGCATGCCGTGAAATGTACCAAAGTGAAAACTGTCTTATAAATAAAACCAGACATCTTTACATGTGACGTAAAACGAAAGATAAACACTTTTTTTTTCAATAAAGACAGTAGGTATTGTCTTTTTTCATGAAAAGAAAATTGGGATACTGCGACGCATATCGTCAAACATACAATAGGAAAAACGTGCTCAAAATTGCATTTACGTCAATGAGCCAAGCCCCTGAATATATTAATACACCATTCGGAGTCCAGACGTCACTGTTACGCAACATACCTATTGGTCACATGGGCAGACGGGATCAGTTCCTATTTCCACTCACCTTGAATCGTTATGGCGCCGCCTGTCAAGATTTTCCGAGATACCAAAGAAAACAAATTATTTTTGTACACAAATACATGCCTACAATGTTATATGAAGTCACCAAGAAAAGGAAATATTTTTTGTGGTTTATCAACAAATTAACAGTTTTCAGATTTATTCCTTTTGCGAACTAGATGGCATTGCTTCTTGCCAAATTTAATGATTCTAGGTCAACGGATAATACCCTATAGGTTTTGATTTATTTGTGTCACCATATGCGACAAAAATTACCGTATTTTGGGCATATTTTTTTATTGCATTGACTTACAAGCTTTATTATTTCACAATTTTAAGTGACCGTAGGCTTTAGTATTTGATATTAATTTCAACTCGATACTTCCACGCGTTCTTGAGTACAAGGGTCTTGACGGACAGACAGACAAACTTTTTAAATGTAAACTACAAATTACTAATTTTCGGATTTTTCCCTATCTCCGTGAGACCTTGTTTTTTTTCAAATTTCATTATTCTAAGACAACGGGGAGTACCACATTAGGTTTTGATTTGTTTGTGAATAATATTCGTCGAAAATGGCCGTATTTTTAGAAGACCTTAGTATATGATATTATTTTTAATTTAATACCTTTACGCATTCCTGAGAAAAAAGGTCTTGACAGACAGACAGACCGACGGACAACTAAGTGATCCTATAAGGGTTCCTATTTTCTTTTGAGGTACGGAACCGTAAAAACAGTACATAATGACATGTAGAAGCGTCATGTGATCGTAACTAAGCCCTCCCAGCTCTTCTCCATTTTCTTTGAATAAAAAAAGATCATTTATTTCAAGAAGCAGCAGAAAATATTCATAAATAAAAAAATATTAACATTTTAAACCTTATTTTAAATAGGTACATTAATCTAACTGTTTTTTCTATTTTTTCCTACTCAGACAGGAAAATAAGACTTAACATTAAAAATAATCGAATCACACTAATATTATAAAGGCGAAAGTTTGTGCGTGTGTTTGTTACATCTTCACGCTCAAACGGCTGGATCAATTTTGATGAAATTTGGTATGACAGTATCTGACACCCTGGATTAACACTAAGGCTACTTTTGATCCCGAAAAATTCAAAAGAACTCGCGTGAATAACTAAAACCAAGGTTAAACGAAATGCTATAGTAATCTTCATTAGTAAATATAATTAAAGAGTTCCACGCCGATAACCGAGTTTAGGGCGGGCGGAGCCGCTGGCAAAATCTAGTCAATAATAAAACCGATTATCAATGTACTTGTACCTATATAGTTTTTTGAAAATGTATTTAAAAACTGGAAATATTATTTGAGACCATTTGTATAAAAAACAAAAATCCTGTATAACTTCCAACTTAAAGAATTAAAAAAACAAAACAGGCACACACAGTACAGACTTCGATATTTACTCTCAGACCATGTCAATAATATTTCATAGCTATACGGAAAATAGAATCAACCTTCGTTTTTATGGAGCGCACTGTGGAGACTATTCTCCTAAGACTAGATATGGCTGCATCGATTCAGACAAGTACATTAGGACTTACGTAAATCATAATTATCACCCAATTTAAAATCTTACAGTGCAGGGCCATTTCTTTCATGCAAAATAATAACTCAATATTTGCAGTCGTGCCACATGTATTAACACCCAAAAATACAATAAGTTGGAGGTCACACCTATTGCAACATATTTGTGCTTCCCAGACGTGACGAGTAGCAACTGTGTTTGTTCTTTAGGGCGTTCCATTTGGCGATTTTTTAACACTAAGTAGCAGAATTTTTAGCGGTTCGCGTTTCATTAGATTTTGGTAGTAAAATCTAATGTTGACTTTTAGCGTTTCTTTTGGGCGGTTTTGCTACGAAATGTTGCTACCAAAAACCCATATCGGGAGGTGGATATTTTGCGCTACTTTTTGACAGCTGTCAAATGTGAAAATGAATCTTTTGAGAAAAATACTTATAAGGTTGTTTTTTTAGAGAGAAGTTTATTTTTGCATTATGAACTATAAATCTTTGTTATTATCTACAAAAAAATCAAAATAAAATCCTTCAACATATACACACACGGAACTGTCAAAAAATGACGAGAAACGCGTTTCGTTTGGACTAAAATAGCGCCGCTGAAATTATCAGATGCGTCCAAATGGAATGGGTAGTTGGTGCTAAAATGAGGTTTTACTATTAAATTTTAACGCGGCTCAGAAGGAACGCCCTACTTGTATGTACGAATATGTAACTACTCCGCGAACAATACTCGATATTATAGATTTAATTACAAATATTTGTGTATAAATATAAATAATTATTGACTTTTTCATGGATGAAAGTAGAAGCATTAAAATTTAATTATTACATATAAAAAATAGGCCCTTGACAGCAAAGTCGGAGGCCAATAAACAAATTTCTATATCTTTGTTAAGAATTGTAGGCATTTGACTACATGAAGTATTTTTATTATTATTATATTACAATTATATCATGTTTATAAAGAAATATTTTGTATATAAATAATTAATTTAATATTCCTAGACATCCCCATAACCTAAGCTAACACAGCGCCATAACTTACAGGAGGCTGGTACCGTACCACCTTGTACTACTTTTTTTTGTAAATACATACATTATTTTAAATAGATAACACTCAGACGCCAGGCATACACACATTTTCACATTAATGTTTATCCTGTGCGGAGATCAAAAACAAGCCCCGTCGGTTCAGTAAGTAGGAACACTCCCAACCCCAACTGAGCCACCAATGCAGTTCCACTCATGTAGTCAGTTAACATATTATGATACGCGACTGCACGCGTGCCTAGTATATAGTTTGTTGGTTATACTATATCTATAGCCTAAGGTTATAGGCTAATGCAGATTCGTTCAATCGTGTGTAGATCAGGCTCAGTTATAGAATGCTTCATTCTTTCAATGACAAATGAATCAATTCTTGGCGTTATTACGAGAATTGGAAATGATAACAAACTATTGGCTTGCGTGGTTCTGAGCATTCAATCGCTGCCATGTCATCCGAGGCTGTGCCGCGATGTTTATCAACAGACGCATGACTCCACTGCGTCAAGAAGCCGTACACGTGACAGCACTAGAAGCGTTTAACTTCTTACCATTTATGTCAGCCTGGTACTCTACACACTGTACATGTATAGGTAAATTAGACAGGTTATTGTTTTGGTATTTGCAGCTTTTGAATGATTTGTTTGTTTCATGACTGGATATGACTTAAGGATATTGTCAAAGGATGCAATAGGTTTTATTTGATTAGCCAACATTGCAATCATTATTTTAAGCTATAGGTTAAATTAAGTGAACACGCAGTTCTTGTGCAAATTTTATAACATCTAAAGGATTGAAAAAAATATATGTATAAAATAAAACTAGCTTTTGTCTAGTAGTCCAGTCGATATTCACTAATATCTGGAAAGTATTCCGAAGTTAATGAAATTTTGGTATGTCATTCATGGATTTTCTGGGGTGTAGAATCTCAAGTTTTTTTTAAATAAATTTAAAAGAATTCGGCTGTATTGAGAGTTATTAAAATTTTATTTTTTTAGTGCATTGACTGTAAGTTTTAGTAGAACGTAAAAATGTGACTACGAAACAAAAGGAACCTTAAAAAATCAACAGTTTCAAGGCGTCATTATAGTACAAATGTCTTAAGGTGTATGTAACAAATACAGCTCAAAGTAATATATATATATGTACGTCGTAAGCATTACAGAAATTAGCTTTCTATGTCGCCCTTTTAAGAGTGTTTTTTTAGTTCCTAAAAACTTAATTTAATTGATTAGGGTGGTTCTTTTTTGTCTTTAAGGCTATAGAATTTAGTCTCCAATTCTGCCATGTGTAATTTCCTTATACAGGTCTGATGTTCGATGATGATATGATATGATGAGGGGCAAGTATAGACAATAAATACATAAAGAAGTATTGAATAAATAATTTTCTTATTTTTAAAATTATATATGTTAATAATTTTAGATATGTATCCACGAAAATAGTTGGAAATTTCTGTGCTTCCAAGTTTTGTTTAAAGTTTTGTCTTTGCCGAATTAAGCATATTTTCATTTAATTTGTGGAATATTTTAATTGTACCATTTACCAGAGGAAATCAATAAAGAAACAAGAACAAAAAAAATGTTGCAACTATAGTTATAGTTGTAGTACAGTATACAAATATATATTGTTAATTGCAGACTAAGAAACATAAACATTTTGTGATTAATTCTAGTTTTACTACACAAATTAAAAAGTCTTTGAATTATTTTCAAAATTTTAAGTTCTATACTTTTCTATTTTAATATTAAGTTCTTTCTACCAAAGCATTCCCCCAGTTGTACACCCTAAACTAGATAAAGAAATGTATGGGAATAAACTTTATCCATTAGTCATTGTTAACAACAGTGTCGCGACACCAGAGTTCCTAAACAACATAGTGTTGTCACCTCGGGGTTAATTCTGAATAAGTGGGTGTTGAAACACACCAGGGTTAAAAACTAAATGGCCAGCAGTAAAGTTGACTAACCAGTTATTTTGGAACCAATGAGTAACAGTCAATTCAGGGGCAACTAAAGTAAAATTTACCTGTATCTGAGTATAAACAACGACCATGTTTGACGACAGATGACCAAATGAAGTCACAACCACGATTCATGAGCTTCAATCTAAAATAACCTTACTTAAACTAACTCATCACAAACAACCACAGGTTAGTTAGTTAGTTGGACTTATGTTTTCCGCACTTAGCCTCATGATAACCACGCAGGTAACCGGTTCATTTCATTGGTTACTCATACCATCCCAGCTCTGTCCAGAAATCAAGGAGGCATCTGATGTTATTCAGCACCTCTTATGGTTTGTGGATTCTTGAGTAGCCTTGTCCGTTGGTCGCTCACGCTTTTGCAATGTAGAACCACATGAGGAGGAGTCTCCTCGGCTTCCATGCAGCCCCAGCATAGAGGACTGTCAGTAACACCGATATAGAAAAAGTGTTTGTGACCTGTTATTATGCCAACTTATGTAATAGTCTTGTGTAGTACATGAATGATGAATGAATAGGAATTAATTCCAGGTACTATACTAGAATGAGCTATTCCCTAAGCGTAATCGGTCTTGTTCTATTCGGACATGTGTGACAGTAAGCAAAGGAACAAACTATTGATGAGTGAGAATGAAACAAATGCTTGGCGTAAATGTTCGGTCACAGCGCTGCGTTCAGCGCTGGAAAGAATTTACTTCTATCTCAGTTGTTCTACGATAGACGCATGAGTGAAAGCGGGATGCGCGTCTGAACTATGACCGCGAAACGTAAGAAATGAAAGACCTAAGCGTTTCGTGCTCTGTATTAATTACAACTTTAAAGCCCAGAATATAAAATCTATTTTACGAAAGAACAGTATAAGTCAATCTAGTACTTGAATGAATTCAGTCAGTAGTCTCGTTCTTATTCAGTCACGAAACTGATCGCTCCGTACTAGTACATTCTTTCAAATGTACTAGTACAGTATTCTAGTACTATTAGTTCAGTAGTACACTAAACCTGACTAAAAATCTCTATGCAAATCTTGTAAACATAATCTATCTTTACTTAATGTTAACTTTTTCTGGTATTTTAATCATAATTCATTAAAATACTTACATGATTACCTTTATTGTCACATTCTTTAACTGGTTTTCAAATCACGTCACTGATTAAACCTAAAATCTGCAATAGACTAACAAAGCGAAAGACGCGTGTCAAGGTCATTTTTACACGAATTGCAAACAGATTCTGAGTCCGGTTTATGTAGTACGGATGAGCTCAACTAGTCAATTTTCGTATCTGTCTGTATACTCCTGTTTCAAGACTCGATTTCGCGGTTTTTTAATTTTGACTATTTTTTCAGCGTACGAGGTAGGTATTTTGCTTCTCATGTTTAGGCTTCCAACCAATATGATAAAAATTAACCTTGGTAAGACTGCAGTGTCTGTCTGTGTGTCTCAGTAGTTTTTAATATTAATCTCGGTTAAAATAAAATTAAAGTGTATGAAAATGTGGATTTGATACGTAACGTGTGCGCATAGCAGCATTTTGCTTGATAACCTCATTAAGGGCAAACACCATACAAAAATTGTCAACACCCCAATGTCAGCCGAGTTAGGTTAGAAGGTTAAGGCAGGAGCGAAGCGAAGCAAGCTCCTGACTTAACGTTCGTGGTTATTTTTTTTATTTCTACCCAGAAACCTTGTTAGGGCACCCCAATGACAGTCAAGTTAGGTTAGAAGGTTACGGCAGGGGCGAAGCGAAGCAAGCTCCTGCCTTAACTTTCGTGGTTATTTTTTTTTATTTCTACCCAGAAATTTTGTTAGGGTACCCTAATGACAGTAGATGCCTTAACCTTCGTGGTTATTTTTTTTTATTTCTACCCAGAAATCTTGTTAGGGCACCCCAATGACAGTCGAGTTAGGTTGGAAGGTTAAGGCAGGAGCGAAGCGAACCAAGCTCCTGCCTTAACGTTCGTGGATTTTTTTTTATTTCTACCCAGAAATTTCTACCCTTGTTAGGGCACTCAAATGACAGTCGAGTTAGGTTCGGGAATACGTTCCTCCTCTAGTCCCCCCCCCATTGTATATTAATTAACCATTTAATAGTCTGATAGAAGGTGGTTCCTACATTTTGAAGTTAAATTTATAAAAAATTATAAAAAAGGGGGGTTCCGGGCCCCCTCCTTTTCAGGGGTACCTCCCCCTCCCCGCGGGGGGTTGAACTAACACAAAATATAAAAAAAGACCGATTAGAAAGACAAAATGAATGTTTTAATGATTATATCAACAAAACAGGGGGTATTAAAAGGGCCCTAAAAGAACTAAAAGAGCATAAATCATTGATACTAAATCTTCTAAACAATAACAAAAAACTAATAACTGAAAGAAAGACAATCCTAACAGTAGCCACCGACTTTTATAGAAATTTATATACCTCTCAAATCTCACAAGACGAAACCATTAGACTAGACACACAAGAAAATAAGGAGTCTGTACCAATGATATCTGAAGAAGTGATCTTTGTTATACATACCCAAAAAAATGACAAATCACCGGGCCCGGACAATATAACAAACGAAACATTAAAAATGACCCTACCACAAAAAGTACATACACTAACGGAACTCTTTAACAAGGTATTGGATTCAGAATATATCCCTACCCAGTGGACCAATAGTACCATAATCCTAATACATAAAAAGGGAGACAAAAGTAACATGGGTAACTACCGACCCATCAGTTTGATGTCAAATGTGTATAAAGTGTTCTCCAAAATCATCCTGAATCGCTATAAAAAAAACTCTGAATCTACAACTACTACGTGAACAAGCAGGCTTCAGACCTGGATATTCAACTATAGACCATATGCATGCCCTAAAACAATTAATAGAAAAAAGCCAGGAATATGGATACGCTTTATATCTAGGTTTTGTTGACTATCACAAAGCCTTTGACTCATTGGAACACTCTTACATATGACAAGTGCTAAAAACCCAGGGGGTACCCTGTAAATATATAAGATTAATAAGGAACGTTTACTAAAACAGCTCAGCACAAGTGAAATTGGAAACACAAGGAGATGGCTTCCCAATCCAAATAGGAGTGAGACAAGGTGACCCACTTTCACCTAAACTCTTTACCGCAGTACTTGAAGAAGTGTTCAAAGAATTAAACTGGGATAACCTGGGAATAAATATCAACGGAACAAAGCTCAACCATCTTAGGTTCGCTGACGACATAGTTCTGATCACTGACTGTGCCGAAACTTTACAAACCATGATCACAGAAGTTTCCCTAAAAAGCAGAAATAGAAATAGGACTTGTTATGAATAGAGATAAAACAAAACTAATGACCAATACATCAAAGACTATTATACAGTTAGAAGGTGAATCTATAGAGTATATAAACGAATACATATACCTAGGGCAACTAATCTCTTTCAATGACCAGCTCAAACAAGAAATAGAGTGAAGAATAGCAAACTCATGGAAAAGATATTGGTCTCTGAAACATGTAATGAAGGATGACAAATACAGTATGCAAGTGAAAAGAAAACTATTTAACACATGTATTCTACCTATTTTACTTACGTATGGATGTGAAACATGGGCCACCACACTGAAACTACAGCATAGAATCCGAGCTTGCCAAAGGAGTATCCTGGGATTCAAAAGAAAAGACAAGAAGCAAGCAGTAGAACTAAGAAAAATAACAAAGATTTAAGATATAACAACTAAAACAAAACAACTAAAGTGGCGATGGACAGGACACATGCTAAGAGACCAGACTAATAAATGGTGCATAACCTTAACAGAGTGGACCCCAAGATTTAACATTAAAAGGAAAAGAGGTAGACGAAGAAAAAGGTGGTCGGACGATCTCAAAGAAGCAGCAGGTGCTTTGTGGACAAGAACTGCCAAAGATAGAGCAGCCTGGAAAAGTTAAAAGAACACGCTGACACAAACAAAACTCCGGAATGATGTGCAACAAACTTTATTTTTATTTTATTTATTTTTTTAGCATATTAATAGCATAAATAAATTAACAATCTATTTAGGGATATGTATTCACAAACTGGTATGTAATTGTCAGTAATAAAGGCTTATTATTATTATGTCGCGTAGGTTTTTCCTACTAAGTTGTAACAGCTTGTGCAACAGATTTGCGTCCAAGGGTGTAAGAACATTCTTGGTTTGTCTGCAGTTTGTTTGCTCTGCCCAGTGTTTGTTGTGTTAAAGGTATCGGTACAATTGGTTCAGGTCCCAAAATTTTAGTGCCCGATCCTCTGTTTGTTAACTGATCTGCTGCATTATTGCCTAGAGACCCACTATGACCATGTATTCATTAAAGAGTAACCCGGTTCTTCAATGCAATTTTTCACAGTTCACAGTGACACTCCAGGATTAGTCCACTGGTGATGTGGTTGTTATTGAGAGCTTGTAGCACAGTGGCACTGTCTGAAATATATTGATGCATCGCTTATGTCTCTAGACTGGACCGCTGTTGCAGCTCGGGTAATCCTGACAGAATTGCCTGGAAGATGGTGTTGACTGCACCCATGGTCGTTGATATGTTGATGTTCAGGTCATGGAAGAACACTCCCCCGCCCGTTCCTGAGTCTGTTTTAGAGCCATCAGTGTAGATCCTAACTTCATGCATGCCAGAGCTATCCTTTTCTTCCCCATGAAGCTGGATGCGGTAACTTTTGTCGAAGACAAAGGTTTTTGGGATGACAACCACAGGTTAGCACAACACATAGCAAAGTATTTAGTTATTTATAGATTGGGCGTCAGCTGTAAATGTCAAATTTTAAATTGTAAAATACCGGTCGAATCAAACTAACTAAAGGCTTAGGTTCTTATGGTTCTGGTAACGGACCACTTACTCTATCGTTATTACTAAGAGCTGGGTTAAAGAGACAAAAAGGGGCACCATAGAAAAATAAAACCAGGTAAACGCCCAAGGTAGAGTAGTTTTTCAACTGTCAAGTTGAATTCTTTACACTGCCATAGAAAAGGTTGAAATTCACTCCTGTCAGTGTAAAAATTAACTGTCAAACACTTGTTCCAGAACGGAGATTTTTCAACTTTACTGTGCGATTATTACTCGGCGTGATTTGGAACACAACCCTAACTTAACTCTTATCCTATTTTAATAAGGTTGAAATTACAACCTTTTAGGAACCCTTTTTGAAAAACTTACCTTCTGCCTTGGTTTCTTGTCTAGTCATTTTCAATAATTATCACTCCTCAGTCCTAAGTAGACTTTACGTCCTGTAGTTTTGATTGAAAGAAACTCACAAATTATAATTATATTGATAATGTCAAGAAGACCATCGAAAAATTCAAAATGTTTTGAGGTTATATTATTGTTTATCTCCTCTATTCGGTTTTTTTATTTACATTACTTGGAGAAAAGTTTTTACGCCCATATCAATCGGCTAAATTCGGCTACAATGTCGAAGACGACTGAGACGTTCCCATCAAGATTACAGACAATTAATTAATCGAATAAGGAATAGTTTTCATAGATACAAAAATTGTATGTACTATGTATATTGTATATACGTTATGTACATAACGAAGAAGATTCTTAATTATTGCGTGAAGAAGAAGGGTATGATTTTTTACCTTTTGCAATTGCATTTGCTTCCGTGCTGAGTCTTACTGTTCGATGTTCTGTGGAATAATTTATTATTCTTATCTAATGGACTATTGGATCATCGGTAAGACAAGGGTATAATTGTTCAAAATTTATACAATGCTCTCACCGAAGAAGTGATTGATTAGATTAGATGTTTTTGATGGGATTCATATTTTTTTGTACAAACAAGCACTTAGATGTTTAGTGATACTGATATTGCCCTACTACTATACCTATTCTACTTAGTTGGGGTTGTACTCTCAGTAGGTAAGTAATAAAACTTTAACCTTGTACTATGACCATAGGAAAGTTAAACCCGATCCGGTATTGATCGATTATTGATTTTTCTCGTTTCTATCACGATTCAATAGATACTATTATTTACGTTCTATCTGACTAACAATTAATTATGGCTAGCAAGAGGTTATTATTGTTTTATCAGCTTTGCCACCGAAAAATGATTCTTTAGACCACAGACCTAGGATTTTTTCGCTACGCTAAAGACCAACATAGCGAGGAAAAGAGATATACTCATAACATTAACGCTGCACAACAGAAAAAGAGACAGATGACCATATCTAAAATGTACATTATTTTTTGAGTAGAAGCTCCTGCTTCTTTTTTGACATCACGGGTTTCCTTGACTATTAGATCAACCCTGACAATAAAGGACTTAAAAGTTTAGTGCTTAGGTATGGTGTCTTTTTGCATAACTAATTGTTCCGTCACAGGAAGAAATAACCCGGACAATCATACTTTTCACAGATAAATACGAAATTCTCACGTGTAAACCATATTTTGTCGCATTTATGTTAAAAATTGGCTCAGAAAACAGTTTTTAAGGTATTATATAGCTTTTCTTTGTAAAACGTGGTTTTATTTCATATAGAATGGTTCTAATTAATGTTATTTTAAGTAAAATTGTAAAATGTTTGGTTACGCTAGGGCTTGACGTTAACGATGACGTCATAAGTATCAGTATATCGATACTATTTCCCGTAATTATTTATCGACATCCAGAGTAATTTAATTTTAATAATGTTTCTTACAAATATTACTTGAGCGCACGTGGTTAATAGGCTTCTCTTATTCTGTAACCCTTGTATACTGGTCATGTCCGTTTGTATGTCAAGCCATATAATTCCATCGCATTTGCATTGATCCTAATAAAATTTTACAGAAATATGTCTATTGAAAACCGCCATACAGATATATTTTTTATGGTTGAACATTGAACCGAGGTTTAAAAACTTTTGTTTCACACACCTCATCGTCTGGGGTATCATTAGATAGGGCATTAAAAATGCTTTTGATTCTGTTAAATTTTTTTTTTAAAATTTATATTTTGCGAGGCTTTCAAAGTTGAAAATTTTGTGTGCCTCTAACTTTTTAACCGCATCATCTAAAAGTCTGTAAAAAATCACGGCAATAGTACCGTGATAGATATTCGCAATAATTTTCATTCTACAAAACCCAAACTTAATTCGACACGCACTTGCCCTTTTTTTGCCTAGTCTAGCGTTGAATATGAAGCATTACTCACAAGACAGGTGCTTACCAAAATGAATCCAACTTTGGAATTCAAATACAATCCATTATTAACAATAATTCAGATTTCGGATTCCCCTCAAATCGTAAAGCATTAATTTCATACAACTGCTTATGTATTTTGTTTTCTTGGGAACATTCCCTCAACATTTTCAATGTTGGCAGAAATATTTCAAATCAAATTACATCGCTAACTATAACAGGCATAAATATATCGATAATGCACGATGTCGATAGTGTACGCAGACAACACTATTCTCAACCCACACAAAGACAGTTACTAACACTTGCGCAATTTTTTTTTTGTATCATTTTGTGTATCTTTAACATTCTATATCTATGCTTCAGACCCATGTCTGGAATTAGGGTTTTGGTAGTTTGTAAAACTACCTATATATATTCATTATTTGTGGTAGTGTGTGTACTTCAACCGTTCGCTTTGCAAATTTTGCAACCAAAAGTTAGTAACGTTTCAAAGCTACACGAACGATAGGTGTCGGTGGCAAAACTGGCTTCATCAAAAGTGTAAAAAGTATCAATTGTGGGAACTATTAATCCCAAAACGAATGCATCTTCAGTCACACGTAGCGATATATAGCTGCTGATGCTTTAACAAAAGCGTGAAAAGTATTAAACGTGACAACTTTTTATCCCGAAACGAACGCACTCTCACTACTAGGACCTATCCATGCCTTTTCAATATTTAAAAAAAAAATATTCCCATGCTCGTTTTGTTTGAAAACTTTTTTGGCGATTTGTCTCGAAGTTGTAAAAAACATAATTCCATTAGTTAATTTTCCCTCAGGTTTAGTAGTGTTTTAAAAAATGATATCTAAACCTAGTCCACAAAAGGTTATCTTGCGCTTACTTTCAGTAACTCTTGGAGGTCCAATTAAGCAGGGAATCTTGACCTGTCTCGAAAAACTATTAGTTATGCAATAAAATCAATATCTCTGTGTGATCCGTCGTCATTGTTTACCTTAAAAACTAACGAAGTTTTTAGTCTCAAAGCTAATTTTTATTACAGACAAACCGAAACGCAATTCTGCTATGTGGTCAAGTCAATTCAGCAATATTTTATACTTGTATTATAAAATATTGCTGAATGTCCGTGCAATAACTAATTATGTCCAGTAATTGCTCAGTAATATTGAGTTTTCAACAGCTATTTTTTTTCGCTTGCCCCCCATTTTAGTTACTCTGACCATAGAAGTAAAAGTCAACCGTATCTTTAGTAGTGTGAATAATCATACTTGATACTTGTAGAATGCATCTTCTATAATTGCCTACAGTAATCTTTGCCGAGGCCTCCTAAACAACTTCAATATTTGTGATATTAGATCCAGTGATGTTGAATCACTGCATCAGCACTTGTGTTTGCTTATATTGTGTTATACAACAGTACTTCAATAGGCCTATTGAGTGCTTAAGCTATTTTTTAAATCACTTATCTTAAATATCTTGCACTTTTTCTGCAGATGCTGCATGTAACAGTCCAACACAGTCATTGATTTAGTTACACAACTATGTAGTTTCATATTGTCTTATTTTCAGTCAATTAACTAGCCATGTTTAGATCTACTCCAATATAAAAAAAAAAGTGTAGTATAACAACATTTTAATGACCACATATGTAAACAAATATTTTTTGTTTCAGAAACTAGTGGGAATGTGGCAATAAAACCTTAGCATATATTTAATGCTTAATATTTTTGGAGACACCATCACTCCAAAAGTGTAGAAAGATGTCAAATAATGTAGAAAACGGTAACGGGATGGTTGGCGATGAAGCCCGGTAAGAGCTGAATTACTCACATATTAAATTAATTATTCATTACAATATAAGAAACTGCCCACCCAGCAAATCTTTGTGCAAAAAATGTTAAGAACACATTTCTATTTTTGCTAATTCATGCTATAAAAGTGGTAATAATACTCAAATAACAGTTCTATCAACATTTACATAACGCAAATTGGGTGCAATTTATTTAGACTAAGTGCTGTAAAAGTGGATTAAGTAAAAGAATGAATAAAGAAGCATACCATTGCCATAAACATAAAGTAAAAGCAAAAAATCTAGTATGCTATTACTCATCAAGTTTGTTCTGTAAAACAGCAGAATTTCTATTACTTAGCTCTTTAGATGAGTAACAGTGAATGAATTAATTAAATTTGCCTTATATGTGAGCTCTCTGTTAGCAGTAATTTAATGTTGTGGTGAGTTTTTCATTAATAGCTAGGCATGGTATGTCCAAACATTGAAAAGATCTTTTTATATTATTGAATACAACAAGTCTTAATTAAATTATATATTCACCAACTGTCCATATAACTTTGTAAGGTACACCTGTGGTAAATAATAAAGAATGTTGTGTGAGAAAATAGGATTATTTAGTAAATATTTTAAATCAAGTTAAACATTATTATACAACTATTTAGTATTTTGGAAACATGAACTCAGCTTTAATTTAAGTAATAGTTATCTGAGAAAATCATTCCTTGTTTGATTGGTTTGCTGGTTGGGTAATACATTTCTAAACAGAATAAAATGTCATATGATAAATTTATACATTAAGTTATCTCAAAATGTATCAATATTTAATGTGTTATTATTTTTTATACTGAAAGTGATTCTTTTTACAGAGTGTTTACAGATTATAAATGCACATATAAAAAAACAACAATCCTGTATAGCCCGGTACTAACAGTGTTTGTAAGTGGCTTGGGCAGACTGTTTAGTGCATTTTTTTATTTTCAGTATCTTAGCCGTGAAGCATGTTTGTTTTAAAATTCTCAGTGGATATTTTGGAAAAAAAAATATTATAAAATTAGCCAGTTGTATGCAATGTTATTTAGAAATATTGGTTTAGATTGCAACCTAACTATCAAATATTCCAGGGTTCAATAATACTTGCAAGCTAGCCACGTATAATTCAGTTTATTAATGCTGAAATATATCAACTATTATTATGAACCCAGAAATATTTTAACTTTTATTTTTAAAACATGATGTTTAAAATGCTTTTTTGTTTCTAAAAAAGTAATTTTTGTGTTTAATTTATTTAGAGGTTTGAATAAAAGTAACGCAGAATAAAAATAATTGTAGTCATCTGTAATTACTTATTTGCTGGGTAGTGTGTGTGTTGATAAACCTAAGATCCCATGGCATGCAGTTTGCTGTGATAAATTTCTCAAGATTTAATCTAGCTACACTGAATTTTATTTTAAAGAAACTTATATAAGTTGATGCCTAGTACATATAGTATATGTAGGTAGTTCGTAGGGAGTCAACTTCATGCAATCACTTTGCCGCCTATTCCAATTTATTGAGTCTACCAAAATAATTTTACATTGAAATTTTTATTATTGGCAGACAGTTTTGTTTTAACATATATTTTTTTGTAACACTAAGGTGGCAAACAAGCTTACTGCCATACCTGCTTAGCCAATGGACGTTTATGACAAGGAGACCATTACTCCCTAGGCCTTTTAAAAATCTAACTATTTCTTTCTTGAAAAAAGCTTGGCAGGGAGTTTATTAAGTATATATATGTACCTACATAAAAAACATGCTTGTTCTGCATATTGTACAATTCGTACCCATGCCATGGTTCTTGATCACTTAATTAGTTTATTTTATTATGTTTATAATGATCTTCGAGTTTATTAGCTGCACTGTATTATTAGAATGTAGAATTAATGCACGGAGTTTTAAGAGTGATGTTTATTGACAGTCATGCGCTAGCAGTGCACCTCAAAGAAGACACCTACTTATACATAATATA
The DNA here is from genome assembly GCA_946406115.1 of Apoda limacodes. NCBI lineage: Eukaryota > Metazoa > Arthropoda > Insecta > Lepidoptera > Limacodidae > Apoda > Apoda limacodes. The sequence goes on from OX291559.1 coordinate 22,437,246, forward strand.
ATACTTTTTGCGCTTTTATTTCATTGATATTGTCACACAGAGGCTTGAGAATACTTCAGGGGGCCGTTCAAAAACCGACTGAGTCGAGTAGAGTTATGACTCGAACCGTTCATAAACTAACTGAGTTCCAACCCTAATCCGTTCAAAAACGCGTAGAGTTGTTACTCTAGGGTTGGCTCAAGTGAACCGTACTCGACGCGGGTTCGTCGGAGTAGGCGGCCATATTTGATTAAAATGGTCAAAGCAATGTTTCCGTATTAAGAAAATTAGTAAATTATTTTGTTGTTTGTTTTTGTATTTAAGTATTTTTGTATGACTTTTGTATTTGGAGTTTTTTAGTAATAAAAGATTTTTAAGTATTTCCACTCCACTACTAGGGTTCAGTTTTTTCTTAGAATCTTTAGTGAATAACCCTAAATGCCTTAAAATAGTTTTAAAATATTGATTTTAACCGTAAAGTTTAGCTGTTTAGAAATACTCCTATTTTCATTTTATTTTTTGTCAACATAAAATCTAACAATAAAATAAACCGCGATTCAAGTGTTTAGAATGCAAACACAACGTTACAACTACAAAAAGGTAAACATTGTTAACATACTGATAAATAAATAGTATTATAATATACTTAATAATAATGGTAAGTTTAATTAAAATATATGTATAATCAAAACAAAAGAATTCACTAAGTTCCCACCTAGTTTATGAAAACTTAATTCAAAAAAGCAAGAAGGAAATTATTAATTTGTTCTCACTCAAAGTCAAAAAAATAGCCTAAAACTTAATTTGAATTTTAGTGTTCCCCTACAAGGGCGAAATTCCTAAAAGTGGAAACATTGATTAAAACTTGACAGATGTAACTCGGTTAGCCGTTCAAAAACTATAGGGTAGAGTTAGGAACCCGATGACGTAATTTTTTACTAAAGTTACTCGTTTTTGAACGCAACCCAGTAAGTTTGGTATGCAACGGTATTCCGCGACGTGCAATTGCAGGACGTATGCTCAAGCCTCTCAGACAATCATCAAAATACGAGTTCCAAGAGTAGGTATTGAATGACAAAATTAATAACTTCGGCTTAATTAAATCCGCCCGTCCTGTCAGTGATCGTCGGCCTTATTGACATATATTTTTTTTAGTTGTGACGATATTTTTATATGGCTTGCGTTTATGGGAGTCGTGGATATATTAACTATTTGAAGGGGAAAAAAAATCCACTTCTATTCCAAATTATTAGCTTATAGTATAGTTATATAAGGATTTTTTTTGGTTAATGCAGCATACTTTAATACATACAATAAATACAAGCCATATACTCATACATACTCATATTGAATATTTCTGTTTGGTAAAGCTTGTTTCAGCTCACTAACTGCAGTCCGGGTCGACAGGTTGTTATAATATGTGTGTTTGTTCTCTTTTGCAGTGGAACCACATATTTCTTTTCCAGAAGTAAATCTCAGGCCTCAGTAGGTCAAAGAATAAGACTCTTTTTGTCCATCTACTGGAAATCAATTATCGTGGTATTGACGCCGCTAATTCTATTACCAATACCTTTAATGAACCATGAGAGAGTAAGTTTGCATTTATTTTTAGTAATTAAGTGAAAAATAATAATCAGGTGACTTTATTGTTTACCTACAATAATATCGGAATTATCATACAAATTTTCATCCCCTATTTTTTAGGGGCTTATTTTCCATAAACAGTGAAACACGTTAATTTTAATTTTCAACAAAGCCCAATACCAAGTTTTATACATTTACCTTTAAAAAATTACGGACTTCCTTACAAACTGCCAACTTCTTTTTCACCCCCTTAGGGGATGAGTTCTGCAAAATCCTTTCTTAATGCTTGCTTATGTAATAATAGAAATCTAGCAAAATTTCAAGTCTCTAGACCCAGGAGTTTGGGCTGTTTATTGACATATCAATCAGTCAGACAGTTTACTCTCTTATATATACTAGCGGACCTGGCAGACTTTGTTCTGCCATTAAAGTTGATGCGCTGTAGCGCCATCTGTTACAGTAAAGGGGTACATATTACCCACGGCCCCACCCGCGAAGATGGATGGATGGACCAAACCCGGACATGTCGATAAACAAACTTACACCGCCATCTGTTAGAAATGTATGGATCCCGGACATGGCGATATCAATAAACTAACTTACACCGCCATCTGTTAGAAATGTATGGATACCGGACATGCATAACATCCGTTGCGTAGTTTAAAATATCTGAGCGTACATCGCTTCAGACGGCGGGAAGCGACTTTGTTTTATACTATGTATCAAAATGGGTAAAGATACTAGTTACTAGAAATCAAATAACATTTTGTGCCAGTTGCTTTGAGCTGGAATTTTTTCTTTGTCTTTTACCTAATAGTTCTTACTTTACTATATGTTTATTAATTGTCTAAAATTCCAGGCCTACAGGTGTATGTACGTAGTTTTAATTATGGCTACCTACTGGGTCCTGGAGTTGCTACCATTACCTGTAACTTCGATGCTACCGATAGTCCTGTTCCCTACCCTGGGCATCTTGGATTCGGACAAAACTTGCGCTGCGTACATGAAGGAGACCAATATGATGTTCATGGGAGGGCTGATGATAGCTGCCGGAGTGCAGCACTCCAAGCTGCCGAAAAGAGTGGCGCTGTGGACTGTGCAGGTGGTCGGCTGTTCACACAGGAGGTAACAGATTTACAAGTTCTCTTATGTGTAAGTATAGTGTTATAACATTCTAAACATTCGTACGAGCGGTCATAAAAGGCTTCTGCACAGAGTTATTGTGCGACGAGGCATGGGCGAGCACTCGCGACTAGTCTCTTCACATATGGCCATTCTTCGAGAGCTGTCCGACCATATGTTTAGTCACAGCACTATGAATGCCTAGATGTATCTTCCTTCAATATAAAACGCCATAACTGACTATAAAGATTTAGATGTGTTTTTATTTTTTGCATTATATGGCATACATTAGTTACTAAATTATGAATATTTTATAATAAATAAGAGATTGATAGAAATCACATAATTTTTGTGGCAATTTATTGTCTGGTATTTTAAGGATAACTATACAGGGTGGCCCAAATAGTGACGATAAAAACGAAAATTTAGATGCCTTACACCAAGATCTATCCGAAAAACCCCTATGTATGTTCAGCAATTTTTAGTAGTTTCCGAGATATGATCTTTTTAAGGTATTTTTTAGAGTTTAATTCCTGGTCCTGCTTTATTCGTTTAATTTTTATTTTCAAAAATATGATTTTATGGTGCTTTTTCAATGTCTCCGTAATCACTGATAAATGGGCTGTTATCAAAAAAAAACAAAATAACTAATTATTAACAACGTCTCCCAACATTTCAAATCAAATATTAAGAAAATACGTTTTAGGTAAAGGGTCTTATGAATTAAAATGACAACTAAAAATCAAAAAGTGGTCAAAGAGACTTCTTATTGATTTTAAAAACTACTGTTAACACAAAACTTTTATTGTAAATAGGAATAAACATCATTTCATACGACATTTTTTGATATTTTAATGATTAAAGGTGTGTAAATGTAATATTAACGAATAAAGCAGTACCAGGAATTAAACTGTAAAAAATACCTAAAAAAATCATATCTCGGAAACTTCTAAAAATCGCTGAACATACATAGGGATGTTTCGGGTACATCTTGGTGGTGTTTTCGTTTTTATCGTACGTGATTGATCTAGTACGTAAGAATAGACATAAAATAGTGTACTAGTTTGTAACTAGCCAGCTGTACTGTTGTGTTGCAGATTAAACTTTGGATTGACATTTGTAACGATGTTTATATCGATGTGGGTGTCGAACGCGGCTGCCACTACTATGATGGTGCCCATTGTGGAAGCCATACTGGAAGTACTGGAGCAGGTAACACTTATACTTTTTATACTTGAGTGACACCTTGAGTGTGTAACTGCAGTGTTTACAATTGTTAAAGTCAAGAGTTGTTTAATTATAAAAGCTCCCTTTAAACATATAATTTCAATGACTACCTACCATTTTTGAACACTATACACAATGTGTGACACTATACTCTGCAACCAAGGGTAACACCTGATTGCGGCCTAGGCGTCATCTACAATAGCGACATCATTCTTCACTTCTTATAAAAAAAAATTTTTGCAACTTGGACCTAAATCAATACATTTTGATACATTGCTCTATTCATACATAATTTTACAGATGTTTTCTCTAGGTATAAAACGCAATATACTTTCACTTGTTTTGAGAAATTAAAATAATGGAAAGTGACATTTTTTTAAATAAATAAAAAAGGTGACAATTGAGACACCCTAGCTACGTCAAACTAACAGTGTCCAGGTGTACTTTTAGATTTTTTTTTAAATATAGTGTTATTAATATTTCAGCAAGGAATGGGTGACATGTATATTAATAAGAAGAAAAACGCAAATGAAAACGGAAAAGACTTGAAACCAGTGCAGCAGCAAGGTCACGAAGAAGAGTGAGTATTGCTATATTAAAATACTGCGTGTCCTACATGCAAAAGTACTGCGAGTACTGCGTGTCTGTCCTACATGCATTAAGTACTGCGTGTCCTACATGCATTAAGTACTGCAAGTACTGCGTGTCTGTCCTACATGCATTAAGTACTGCGTGTCCTACATGCATTAAGTACGGTGCCGCCAATTGATTTAGTAAATAGTATAAAATGGCTAATGATATTCTAAATTTTCTCTTTGTACAAAGCCAATTCCAAATATGTGTTCTTACAGAAATATGTAATAGGTCATAACCTTTTTTTAGAAATGAAAAGATTTAATTCAAAAATTTAAATCGTTAAACGCTCTATTACTGATTTTTTTATTTTAAAAACGTGGTTCAAAAGTTAGAAAGCGCCCCCCCAATAATTTTTTTTAACAGCTAATACCTAACAAAACCTATTTTAAAATTCTACTAAGTGATTTTTGACGTGAAATACTGAACCTCAAATGTGTGAAATTGATGTTCTATGCAATGACACCTCTCACATGTGAGAGGTTCACCTGACCCCAATATGCGAGGTGTTGGGATTTTTTTTTCTTAATTTCAATATAAAAGGTGGTGCACATAAGACACATATTTTGAGGTTCTCTCACACACGCACCCACACCCACACCCACACACACACCCACACCCACACCCACACACACACACACACACACACACACACACACACACACACACACACGCACACGCACACACACACACACACACACACACACACGCGCGCGCGCACGCACGCATGCACGCACACTTTCTTTTGCTCCTGTATGTTATCTAACCCAAAGACAAAAGTTTACTATCCAATTTTAGAAATAATATACTATCTATCAAATGGTTAGTTTCTTGTCGTCTTTTCTCTTTTTTTGCGTTTATCTTGAGTCTGGGTGTAAGTAAGTGTAAGTTGCAAACTGTGCTTAGTTTGGGACCGATATTTATTACTTTTATGTACTTGTTGCAGAGTGCCAATGCCAAGTGACATAACGATCTGCTACTTCTTAAGCATAGCATACGCGTCCACTTTAGGAGGGTGCGGAACTCTCGTCGGAACTGCTACTAACTCTGCGTTCAAAGGTCTCTTCGACGCGTAAGTAATCAATACTTTATTATTAAATATTTAATTTAAAATTATAATTGTTTTATTTCTTTACATTTAGTGAGCATCTTTCACTCCTCGGTTTTTGCAGTAATTCTTACACATAATCAAGTTAAAATTAAATGAAATAGATATAGATTTTTGTTGGGTGCTACTCAAGGGGGCTTTCGTGTAGTTTTCCCTTGATATCTTTTTATAGTAGTGATGTTTCCATTGCAGTCAATTCCCCGAGATATCTGGTGCAGTGGACTTCTTCTGGTTCATGGTGTACAGCACTCCGCCCATGCTGCTCATGCAGTTTCTTGTATGGATATCGCTACAGGTTACCTTCATGGGAATGTTCAGGTAACTTAAATCTATCTATAATAATAAAAGAAGGGAAATTCCTTTATTTAAAGACAGGCTAAGCAAATAATTTGTACATTATGGTTAATTTTGAGACACACGTTTTAACCTCGTGGCCCAGTGACGTCTATCGGAAACGAAATGCAAGATTAAGCAACGTTGGACGTGGTCACTACTAGGATGGGTGACCGCCTAGTGGCACATTTTTTTAAGCTCCATGTTTCTGAGGGCAATGTAAACCGTCGGTTCTGGCTGTTTGTCATATGGCAGCAGTCGTCAAAAAAATATCGCGTCCCTTATACGAATACCTTTTTTGCCCTGTAGGGATGATTTTTTAAAAACGGTAAAACACGTCAATCTTTATTTTAAACCTTAAGACTAAATACTTTCGACTTTTATGCAATTATTTTCAAATATAACTTATTTCCATGCACATTTTCAACCCCGATTTACCTTCTAAGGTACTCGTATTTCACAAACAGTGAGACATGTCAATCTTAATTTTCAACTTAAAGGCCAACTTACCAATTATTATGCATTCAGTTTCACGAATTACTGATTTCACTACAAAATTCCAACCCCTATTAAACCCCCTAATGGGATGAATTTTGCATTATGTGTTCTAGTGCACACCTAAGTTATAAAAAGAAACCTTTGTGCCTTTTAAGTCTAGACACAACAATATCGAAATTCTTATACAAATTTTCATTCCCTATTTTACTCTCTACGGAATGATAAAGTTTCTTGATACAAAAATGTCAAAATTGTAACACAAGCAGATGAAATACCTATTTTAAATTTCTTTTTGAAAAAATTGCAAAATATTTTGTGCTTTATGCAAAATTTCAATTCTCTAGGTCTAGATCAGTCAGTTTACTTATTGATATAATAGTTTTGTTATATTAAAGGCACATTACATTAAATAACACACGTTATGTTAAACAAAATCTAATTTATAATTGGTGACCTTTTTAAATATTTCAGCTGGCAACACTAACATATAGCCGTATGCCAGACGACTTAGGCTGAGTGCTATCTTCCCTTTATTGTTGTATCAGCTGGAGATGGTACTGCCTTATAAAGAGTTGATCAATTCTATAAGATGTTAGTGTATTTTTTGCCATAAACCTGACTCTGTTTGGTTAACATTTCAGGCCCAACAGTGAGGCGGCCAAGAAAGCAAACATGGACTCTAATAGCTCTGAGAACACAATGAAGGTCATCAAAGAGAAGTACCGCAGCCTCGGACCCGCTACCTTCCACGAAAAGGTACGTCGTCGCTTAAAAGTTGTAGACGAGCAGACAGCCCATCTTATTGTTATAGCTGCCTTTCTCTGTGGTCAGCAACATGATAAAAAATTAAGAAGCATTACTCGAGTAAGGCTAGTTCTGTATGTACCAGACAATTAATACAAGTGCCTATATACCTACGTTTCTTTTGTAAAAACATATGTACATATTATACATAGAAAACACCTACACTCAATGCAAACACAATTTGTGCGAGGGTCGAACCCGCATTGTGATACATGTTATAAGAATTAAAGAGACTGAATGAGAAAAAAGCACATTTTTTTGAAAATTTTACTGCAAGTGTAGTTTGCAATTTGGAAGATGTATCTAAACATTATCTATTTGGTTTGTGCTCATATCAATTAATGAACTGGAGGCAATTAATAAACATTGTGTTCCAGGCTTCCGGATTCCTGTTCATCCTGGCCGTATTCCTGTACATCTTTAGAAAGCCAGGCTTCATGCCAGGCTGGTCTTCTATGACCGACAAGTAAGCACCAATTAAACGTCTATAAGTAATTCAAAGTCGGTAATGGCCTAGTGACCTCGACGTCTGCCTCGCGAACTGTGAGGGAAAAGTTCAAAGCCAGTCTTTTCCAAATATTCTCAAACACACAACTGTCTTCATGCGTTAAAGGGAAACATCGCGAGAAAACTTGTATACGTCGAAAAGACGCTCAGTTTGGAGTCCACAATTCCCACTGGACTCGAGTATTTTTTTATCCATGTTTGTCATGTTCAAAGTTTTTAAGTTTATAATGGTCACACATTTCTTTAGAATTCTAACTTAGGCACACTTTATCGAGTATACTGTAGCATATCTGCACAATCTGAACCATATATTAGGGTTTTGTGATGATATCATATTTCTAACAACGTTAATTTACAAAAAAAATAACGTCTTATTTTGTGAGACAATCTGGTAAAATCTGAGCTTTGCAAAAACACGTAATAAACATTAAAAGTTATAATTTCTATAATGTCAAAATGAATGGAAGGAATTCACATAGTGTTAACGTGAAGATAACAATAACACACGGTGATGCATATCTGTTTGTTTGTCGCAGGACGGTGAAGGACGGCGTCACCTCGATGTTCATAGTTGTCATGATGTTCATCCTACCGATGTCGCTCGACATAGTCAAGTTCTTCCAATCCTCCACCTCATGTGAGTTTTTTACAGATATTTGTGTTTACCACCGTTAATTATATTTGTTTAAATTAAAAAGTAAATAGAAAATACCGAGGCAAATCGGTAAAATTACAACTTTACTACTTCAAATTATTACCCCCTTGTAATAATTTAAAGTACAATCGACAAAGTTTGTGGTGTGCCACAACCAAAAACAAAATTGTTTGCATCCGTGCGCTAGCCCCGCCCACGAGATAAACCTGCATAAACGTGTAACCGGCAGAGCTTCGTGTGCTCAGGCCGCGAAGGCATCATTTGTCTTTTTTATTTTAATACAAATATTGCGATTGGTCGAACAATTACGGGGTGTGGCTTACACTGTCTTAACAGTAAGACCTGTTTACGGAACAATTTTCTTAAATGTAACACTGCCAACTTGTCTGATTGTACTGTAGCGCCTCGTTGTAATGAGGTTTTGTTGTACCTATAGATATTTGTAGTTAATTTAATGGTAACAGAAAAGAGTTCTTGAACTTTTTCTGCATTTAAGGTGCCAATGGAGCCGCATTACTAAGCCCAAGCTGTCTGTTGTTATTAGGCCAGATTACATAAGAAGATTACCATACAAGAAACACGTTTTGGTGGTTTTTGCTCTATCGTAAATCATTAAATAGTAATACATAAAAGTGTCAAAAAGTCGTTTGGAATTCTCCATTTTTAATTAGTAAATCATTAAACTGTCAGGTTTAAAAATCTAGTTCCAAAATCTTCAAACCTAAATCGGTCAGCACTTGAACTCTTTGTTGACTTAACTTACTCTATGGTTAACTTGAAGTCATCCATGTACTAAATAAGTAAAATATGTTAGTTACAATGTCATGATATGATGACACTATTATGTAACGCTCTTATATGTTGTTTGTCAGATGAAGAGCTGGCTGCGTCGAAGCCCTCGCCCGGCATTGTGACGTGGAACGTGCTTAAGGAGAAAATACCCTGGGGCCTGCTTTTCCTGCTAGGTATGTTAGTTCACCTATCCACTTATACTTGAACCCTCAGTGTCCCTCAGAACAGTGTCTCTATAGCCGTCCGTTAAGTCCGTCTGTCTGTATGTAACAGATATTTAATTAAAAAAAAAATACAGTTCAGAACAATGACAGTATACATACACAACAATAATAATTATACCCACTACAATATTTATCCAAATTTTAATATTTTTTTCATTTATCTAATATATAATAAAGGTACCCTGTAAAGTTATTAAAGTAGTAAAGTTATTATTATTTTAGTTATTTTTTATCATTAGTATATTCATCAATTTTGTTATCGCTGATTGTAATAAAAATATTTAATAAATCTATTCCTTTAATTTTTCTGTAGCCAAATTGTTTACCGCAATAAATTTTTTTTCAGTAGTTGACCGCATATTGAGTTGTGATAAAGATAAGCTATTGTTGAATATTTCAGGTGGTGGTTTTGCGTTAGCGGAGGGTAGCAAGGAGACGAACCTTTCCGCTATGATCGGCTCCTCGCTTAACGGTCTGAAGGGTCTGCCTCCTGCCATTGTGCTGCTGATTGTGGTCCTCGTCACGCAGTTCATCACCGAGTTCACCTCCAACGTGGCCATCGCAAACTTAATCCTGCCCGTGCTCGCTAACATGGTGAGAACCGCGATACGTGGACATATAAGTAATAGAAAGATTACCTACGCTTCTTTGACATTATATTGACATTAAGGGGCAGTGTTAGTTGGTAGTAACTTTAAATAAGGACAAGGGCGACGCAAAAGCGTGAGTAATGCAGCTACATCTCAACTCGCTGATGAATACAAGTTATAAATTAGTTGAACGTTATTTATTTCTCTAAATCAGACAATCGAATTGAGAACCTCCTCCTTTTTAAAAATAGCATGAAACCAAAACAGCATTATTTTTTAATGTTATTATTATTTGTTTAAATACAAAGTAAAATAAAGTGATTTAAGAGTTAAGCTGATAGTTAATTATTTGGTTTTAGGTGAACTTATTTTTAGTTCTCAATGTTATTGCAGTTGGGTTTTTGTTTATTTGGTATGATTTTTAATGGCGTTCAGCCTTGGTATCACCATTTATTTTATACTAGCTTCTGTTATCGGCGTATTCCTTACTATATAGCTATACCTATAGGAATCCAGGAATATTATTCCTGTGGGAACCTTTAAATTTTCTGGAATAAAATATAGCATGTGTGTTAATTCAGATCTCCATTCAAAATTTTCGCTAAATTCGTTTAGTTGTTATGGCGTAAAGAAGTAAAAAGCAAACTAACACACAAACAAACTTTCGCAATCATTAAATCAAAGTAGGATTACCTATTCAGCAAAGTAAGAAAAGTGTTATATATCCTTCCAGGCTCGTACCTTGGAGTTGGACCCTCGGTACCTGATGATACCGGCGACGCTGGCGTGCTCCATGGCGTTCCACATGCCGGTGGGGACGCCGCCGAACGCGATCGTGGCCGGCGTCGCTCACATACCTACCTCCAAGATGGTGAGACATTTTATTAACTTCTGCATGTCGGCAATGACAAAGGCTTACTGGATATTGTTACTTTCACTATATTATAATTATATTTGGCGGTTTTTTGTTGTTTCTTCAGCAGTTGGACGTTCCCACTGTAGGGCACAGGTCTCCTTGGAAAAAGGAGGCTTAGACCATAATGGCGAAGCAGTAGCCACTCGATTGTTAGAGTTTTCAGGCCAGGCAGTTGGCAGACCTCTGACTTGAACACTACTGCCATATGACCGACAATATACCCTGGATGATGTTTAAAACGAGTTGTTCTTCTAAAAAGTTCCCATCACTCGGATTCAGCTCTATTTTGCCGAAGAACTTTAAACATGAACGTTCTTTGTTCCCAATGCTAATTCAATCCAATCGGGTTATCTTGCATCTAAGAGACACACTAAGCTCATCCTAAATACAGCCACGTCTGAGCTTTTTTGCCATTACATCACGCGGACGAAATAAAAGCAGATCAAATTCTGTATTTATTTATATGCATGAACATAAAGAATGCATTTACTTATTTTTTTTCCAGGCAATCGGTGGGATTGGACCAAAAATAATCACAACCCTTATCGTATGGGGTGCGTACCCCACTTGGGGCTCTCTCATCTTCAAAGCTGATGACATCGCTGCTTTAAAACCGACAACAAGTAACGTACAGAACCTAACATTAAATTGTAACAGCACACTCGACTCGCTGATGCACAACACAAGGCTGTACAGCTGCGCGCTGCCGACGAACGCCACCCTCAACGGAAATCTGTTGTCGAAAGTCATCAATGGTACCTTTATCTGTAACTACATGCCGCTATTAAATAAAACGAGTCATTGAATTTTTTGACAATATTTAGGTGGACGTGACTTCATTGTTCATTTTGACTGATGGAAAGGTTTTTTTTATTTTCAATTTAACAATATTTTAGCTAATATTTTTTTATCGTTTACTCTTAACAATCAACGGTTGTTTTTATTGTAAACTAATGAAGAGATAAAAAATGTAATTTGATTACAGATTAACGATTACTGTAATTACAAATTAAAAGTAATTACAAAAGGGTGGGTAATCAAGTCATGCATAGAGATTGTGTAATCTGTAATCGTAATTCAGTTATCTTTTATAGCATTGAAATAATGTATTCTAAGAGATAATTGTTAAGAATATCCAAAATTACTAAATAGTCTCAATTTAGCTAACGGAGTAAGAACGAATTTTATGAAATTAACAGATAAGAAAATAGATAAATAGATCTAACTTCACATAATTAAAAAAAAAATAGATGGCGGCTATTGTAGAATTTTATATTCAACTTCGTCGAGTTTGTGTCAAAATGAACAGTCTACTTTATATATGTATTATGAACAATATTTTATATACCGGTATTTTATATATTTTGTAAGTATATTGCCAGGTTAATAGCATTTTTACACAGCATTTATATATATTTTTACTGTATTTTTGAGAGTGTGACCCACCGAATTATCGGTATATGTTGCCACAATAGAATTTGTACTTATATATTTAACATGATGTATTTTATTTTTGTATAAATATTAAAAATAAAAAAATCGGAGAAGCGGGTGCGGACTATATTACCAATTACTGAGTTATTCAAAGGGGGTAGTCGTAAATAGTGGGGCGAAATTTGATGCAGCTGTAAATTACTACAATTTATTCAATAAAGTAATTGTTCCATGTTTAAAATGATTTTGTGGTGTTAGTTTTTGAGGTCAATTAACGACCGAGATGCGTAAGTGATAGTAGATAGATGCTGCCATGTCGAAAGTCCCGGGTTTGTTTCCTAAAGACAACCAATAGTATTACAGTTTGTAAATCGTAAATTAGTCTTGTTTCTAGTTTGTGTCAGATACTTCAATAGCATGTACTTATTACGTTTGTGGCAAGGAATACGATAGGGTGGATATTACGAGTGTTGTGAACCGTACGCCGTAATATGTCGGACCACCCTTCCGCGAATAAGTGATGTACTCCTTCCTATATTTATTTATTTGTAATAACATTAACAATTACATATATACTTAATTTAAAAAAAAAAAACATTTTGCCCAACTCTAAAGTACCTTTGTGACATTTACGACACCCTTTTTGACTACTCCTTTTACACAATTAATATATAATAAATATTAATTTTAATAAATATTCAAATTGAATACCCCAAAGATGGGACGTTCCTATAAACTATTTTAATCTCTTAACGAATCTTGTTTTTATGTGATATGGTGATTATTGTATCAAATATTCGGCTCGTGCTTTTATCTCGAGATATCAACTGAATTTTGTAAATATAATTACTAATTTAATTTTTTAAATAAGTCATCAACTGCCTTATTGATAACAAACTTCTTGCAAATTTATCTCGTAAAGGAGAATGTGCTCTGAATAAAAAATGTGTTTATATGAAAAGACAATCGCCAACACAAGAAAAAATTGTAATTTTTTATAACATTTTTTTTTTAATAAATAAATAAGGTTTTAGACGACTTTCGATTGTAAGATTGATAATGTACAGACATTGTGATTCAGTTATAAAGAATAAATACTAATGTTTTATAAATTTGTATATATAAAGCCATAATCACACTGTCTGTATTTTTAGTGTGATATTTAGTCATATTTAGATTAGGAGCCTTTAGCGTGAGGAAAACTTTAATTACGATGAGTCGATGAGTTTGATTACTTTTAGTACTCATAGTACCCAATCAAAAATTAATTTAGTGTCATCTAGGACTTTTATTAGGGCTAGTCTACGCTGCAAAAAGCTGTATGAAGTTTTTATTTATATAAATTCATTGTATCAATGATTTTTAGAATGAAAACTTGATTTTTCTAGGCTATTGGTTACCTACTCATATTTTTTCTTAATTATTTATTATTAATTGGCTCAATTTGCCTTTCATAGCGGTAAAAGGCTAGTGCCACTATTTTGTCTGATTGCTTGCAAACCTCTTATCAATTAAAAAGCAACAACGCGAGGTTATAGGTACGAATCTCGCTACATACATTGGTCTTTTTCTGTGGTCACAACATGATACAGATAAATCCCACACATTTTTGTCATATAAACTGCTTTACATTAATTATTAACTATAAACATTTCTCCTCTGAAAACGTGTTATCATCATACAGCAGGGTTGGCAATGTTTAAAACAACTGTTTAAAACACTGAGAAAAACACAGCTGTTTAAAACACATTTAAAACCTTTTTGTTTCAAACATATAAAATCATAACTATGTTTTATTTCATTAAGTTAATATTTTTTGTAGTCTTAAAACTTGTTGTTAGTTCCATAAAATAAAATGAACAGTGATGGCCACATCTGCAGTTTGTTTTTGATATCACAAAAAGCCGACGACGGACGAATTTAAATACCGATATATTCCCCTTGTACACTTATTTTATTTCTGAATTGAACGGACGGGTTATGTTCCAAAGTTGGCGCTAGGGCGAAAGCGCGAAGAGAAAGACTGATGGGAGAGTGAGCATCTATTACGGTCGAAATTTAATTTAATGAATACGAATAAGTACTTTAATCTATACCTATATTCATACCGGTTATTCAGTCCCTGGTTTGTACTGATGATATTATTATTATTGATGACTAAATTTTAAACCTCTTCTTATTTCTAGGTAGGAAACCCTAAATGTGTAACGATTGAACTAATGAAAGTGTTTAAAACACGCCAAAAAAAACATAAACGAAAAATTGATTTAAAACATGTTTTTTTTTTTTGAATATAACTCTGTTTTGTTTTTTAAAAAAAAAAAAATACTTGTTTTTTCCAATCCTTTTGTACAGGTATATTTAACATAGTCGCAAAAATCATATTTATTCATAAAATGGCAGCGAATTATCAAATAAGCAGGGTTATTTACGAACCCTGGTTATTTAAAATTTACAGATATTTTTTGGTTGTATTCATTATGCAACTATGTTAAATAAAGATTTTTGATAGTAAAGCAGGCAGGCCTACACTTCTGGAAAACAGAAGTGATTTTAAGTATAATGAAGCATGTTGTGTGGCGATATGTTTATTGTTAAAGTTATTTCAAGTCAAAGTCAATTTTTTTTATTCAAATTAGGTTTTTACAAACACTTTTGAATCGTTAAAGTAATGAAACACAATTTTTTGACTAACGCTATTTATGCAATGAAGTTTACCTTAAGTGAATCTATATGTTATTTTATTTAAATTATTTGCGCTAAAGGCTCCTAGCGGTGTAGTGTGTTCAATTGGAGGTGGTGAGGTTATATTGTGATATGTATAACTAGTTGATTATGTTAAGGATACAGTTCAAAGGCAATACGGTTTTACATTCATTATCGCAATTAACATTTTTATAACTAACTTTGATATGTATTTTATACAGCCTACATACCTACCAAATATGACGTGTTCATTTCTATTTTATTTATTCTGAGGTACAAAATTAACTTATATTTTCAGGCAATGCATAGCCTATAACCAGCGGACCATCAATACGCTTATAACGATATCTCATTGGTCAATTTATGATGTAACAAATAAACATACACACATACCTACTGGCTAAATTCATACACCCTTCTCTTTTGGCTGCGCTGTAGTCGGGTAAAAATTGTTATTTTATCCAAGTCTTGTAGATCCCTTCTGTCGCTACTTTTTTAATTTTTATACGATATTAAAAGTCCAAATTAGATTAAACAACACCTATGTATATATTAATGTCGTATACGTACGTATTTATAGTTTTGTCGAAAAATTAACATAAAGCATTTCAACCAGTTACAATTTCAAGGTTATTTCTAAAGTTCACCTTTAACTAGAGGAACAGCTTAGTAAATAATGGTGACCATGAATAAACAGTGTTCACGCTCTCATTGTGACCTAATAACCTATTTAACACCGGACGCGGACTGTCTATTCGTTGATTCGGCTTTCGTTGGAAAAACGGACGTTCAAAGGGGCTCTTACAGTGTCTAAAAGACTGAAGATGTAATCAATGTAGTTCATATTTATTTTCTATGCCATGTAGTGACAAAGAGATCCAAGAACTTCTCTGTTCTTTATCAATCCAAGCTAATATACATTTTAAGAAGTCTGTTTGTTATCATAGGATTAGAGGAAGAATTAAATAATTTATGATTATATTAGCATGGACGCTGAGCAGAAAGAATTTCGTTCAATGACCACTATTTGTCTGTTGCGCGCGCATAATTATTTGCCGTCGCACAAGCACAGATGCAACGACCGCTGTCATCAGAAATAGAAATTACTACTATTTTAACCACTGAACACAGGCTTAAAGTCAATGTACGAAATTCTTCGTGCTTCGCGTCCGTGCTATACTACATATACCTAACGCAAATGAAAGAACTGTTCAAGAACTCTAAACGATTCCGTTTACACATTACAAAAAATTTGTAGTTTGAAGATCAGAACTATACTAATAACTGAGTACCTTATATTTTATTAAAATGTGGTTTTAAGATTAAAAAAGAAATGTAATGTTTATTACATCCCGTTACGCATATTTGTTTTTATTAGTAAAAGGTATTTAATGTAGCAAATTTTCTTAGGAATAATTTATTTATGATAGTCAAATACCCTAAGCTATAATTAATTATTAATATTGTGTAAATGTTAATATCTGTAATAGCAAATTGCACACATTTGATCTAAAATGTTTTCTAATTTTGTCTTAAAAAATAATATTTTGCATAAATTATACTTCTCAAGCGAAATTTCTTGTAAGTAATAAAAAGTAATCGAATTTTTATGGATACATTTTAATTTAGATGATGCATGCCTTACGTAAGCCGTGTGGTGGTTTGACAAAATTATTTATAAAATTATATTGTATGCTAAACCTAGTGTGTAGGACAAACTTATATGTAGTTAATACTGTAGTTCGGTTGTGATAATGATTTGGAAAGGTTTCGCGGTTATTTGTATGCTTATTGTCAAAGAATTGAATTTTTTTTAACTTAAAATGAAACCACAAAATGTAATTTCATTCTATTTACTTACGCCTAAAGGATTGTAACTATCTACAACTAAAATTATCGTGAATGTAAACGTTTAGGTGAAAGCAATTTAGATTTTTTCTATACAAACTTCATTACACTAAAATAAACATTTCGCACACAAAATGTATTAGTGTACCTACATATATCGCTGTTTACTATAATCGCAAAAATATTCATTATTAATGAATGAATTCATATCTTTAATTATTTTATTGAAAACTCTTGTTTTTTAATAATTAATATACATTTTGCGACTGTAGTCAATAGCGATATAATGATAATAAAGCGTTTTGGGTAGCGAAATGTTTATATAGGTATATATAGGTTGAAATTATTTTGTGCACCGCACTTTGTATAAAAAATTAAGTAGGATTCGCCTTAACTATTTAATCTGTGAACGTAGAAAGTAAAGCCGGAACTATTGTCATATTAGTATCTAGTTAATTTTCATTTGTAAATATTTCAGGGAATCGTATTGTTAGTTGTTACCAAATAAACGTTGATAAAAGATAATTCCATATTTTTACTAGCTTTTGCCAGCGGCTCCGCCTAAATTTGGTTATCGCCGCGGCGTGGGATTCGGCAACTCCTTAATTATACTAAACAAGTTTGTTATATCAAGCTATAGCTGCGCTGCAGCTATGGTTTGTTCGAGTGGGATTCGGCGACAGATATTCTTGCGGAAACTTTCCTGGCTAAAAAGGAGCCTATTTCCTTTACTGTATCTTCATCTATCTCTGTGCAAAATTTTATCCATGATATCCCCAAATCTAACTAAACGGCAATTAAAAATAACGCGGGAAGGTGCGAATGTTATTGCTATTCAGGGACCTTGTTGGGAACAGTCTCGAGCTATTCGGACTCTGGACGTCGAGTCAAAAATGTTTAGAAGTCGAAACCCGTAATTGTACTTGCATTAATTTTTCTCTTGAATTCCAGACTCTGAAAATCACTTAATTAAGTGATCCACAGATAATAGTGAAGCCCTAATTGCATGCAAGCGATTCGATTGTTTCTCTGTCCACCACCCCCGCCGACCCGCACCACGATGCGTATACTAAGATCTTATTGGGAATAGTCTGGAATTCGAGAGAAAAATGTATGCAATGCGAGTTGGACGAATCGCTTATTGGACCAACTGTTAAAATGACGAACTGCTAGTTGCACCAACCCAATAATGGAATAATAGCTAACCTACGTTGTTTCACGAAAATACTCGAAATACTGATTTGTTAGACCTACCAGTCCTTATCTTTTGAGACAGTTGATATAATTTAAGCGGATAATCCCGTTCGCAAAACGTCCCTTCGGAAAATAATTACCCTTTCTCAAATTGTCCTTTTACTAAAATATCCCTTTCTCAAAATGTCCCTTTTTTATACCACTAAGGTGGCAAACAAACTAGCGGTCCGCCTGATGGTAAGCGGACACCGCAGCCCATGGATTACACCTGGGACATCACTCGCGCGTTGCCGACCCTATTTAAAATTCCCTTTCTCAAAATGTGTTGCCCATTGTGTAGCTTTAATAAGTTTGCTCCTAACAGCTGTCTCCGATTTTCTTAACTTTATACAGCATGTTTCATTATTCATGAACATTTTAAGAACACCGATAATGCGAATCAAAATGTCTTCTAGAGATATCGGTAGTTTTCTAATATAGTTTTCTTGTATCCTACTATCCCATCCCACTAAAATTACAAATGTGAAAGTTTTGATGTATTATTCAATCACGCTTCAACCACTGGACGGATCGGGATGAAACTAGGCATATATAAAGGTAAGGCCCTGGAAGAGGACATATAATAGGTTTTTTAATATTTAAATCTTCCCATGGGAACAACCCTACGCCGATAACCTTTAGGGAAGGCGTGTTTTAGAAATTAATCTATATAGAAAATGATAATTAAACTATACAGATGTGCTGTTAAACTTATAGGGCTACATCTCCGTTTATAAATTTTCATTTTCTGTCATCTTTATTATATCTGTCCTTTATGATTAGTGCACTATAGTCAAACTTACCCGTGGACCCACTGGAACGACTAAATTGAATAAAAGAATTCAATCTCTAGTGCAATGGTACTATGTGGAAAAATAATTACCTACCTGTGGTCCCACCAGTGGGGCATGGCGGTGGGTCCACGGTAAAAACGCGAAAAAAACAACCGGCTTCAAAGATGTACTAAAAAGATAAAAATAATTACTTATATCCACAAATCTGATCTGAATTACAGTTTGAAGTTTGTGTCATGAAAGTCGAGTGTGTTACAAACTTTAGGTACACAGTCAGCAACTTCAAACTGTAATTCAGATCAGATTTTTGGAAGTAAGTAATTATTTTTACCTTTTTAGTGCATCTTTTTGAAGCCGGTTGTTTTTTTTGTTAAAAGTTTTTTTTTTACTTTTGAGTGACGAATTGCTTCACCAGTTCTGAATTAATACCAATTATTATTTTTTGACCAAAAATTTAAGTTTTAAATTCACAACATTAATGTGAGACCACCTCGGAAGTATACCCTTTTAAATTAAAAAATAATAATTATGACATACATAAAAAAAATACAAATATCCCAATTGAGAGCCTCCTGCTTAATTAAAGTTGGTTCAAAATCTATCTATTATAAAAATCGGCCAAGTGCGAGTCGGACTAGCGCACGAAGGGTTCCGTACCAATATCTATAAAAACGGCAAAGTAATCACGTTTGTTGTTTGGGAGCCCCCCTTAAATATTTGTTTTATTTTTATTTAATTATTTATTTTTATAGTGAATATATAATTAAATAATCTGCGAATATTTCAAGAGTTTGCCTGTTGCCGTTATCAATATCGAGCAAAAAATTACGTTTGTTGTATGTGAGCCCCTTTAAATATTTATTTTATACTGTTTTTTAATATTTTATGTTAGCGGCAACAGAAATACATTGTCTGTGAAAATTCCAATCTGTCTATATATCTGTCTATCACGGTTCATGAGATACAGCCTGGTGACAGACGGACGGACATCGGAGTCTTAGTAATAGTCCCGTTTTTTACCCTTTGGGTGCGGAACCCTAAAAATGAATCCCTGTTGTCCTTGGTCACGCGATAACTTCCGAACGTCTGCATCAAATTGAATAGTTCTTTTTTTGTTGTGTTCGTCATTTAGTTAGGGCAAAGTTTTTATGAAGAAAAAAAAGGAAAAAGCCGGACTCGCGCACTAAGGGTATGTTAAAGATAATTAGCCTACCACCACAGCCGGTCCTCCCGTCATCCTCATGCAGCCGCTACCTTTCCAAATATGTTCTGCTGCGTTTCTCTTCCTCTGTCAATTAGGTAGAGCGGTTTTGATATATTTCCCAGTATTTTCGGATATCTTTTAAACACCGAATTTTGCGCTAGAAGTGTCTACAGCAGAGGTTCCCAGACTTTTTTTTAATTTAGTTGTTTCCGGTGGACCCCCTGCAGCAACATTTCTACCATATTCTTAAAACTCGACAACAAAATTTGAAGATTAGATCTAACTGTGAAAATTTGCTCTATATCTAAATATGAAATATGCAAGTTTTTACAAGTAACAGTCGCTGAGCTTCTTAAAATATTATCTGCCTACATTGATAGGTGAAGTCAAGTCAACATTTTAGTTCTTCACTTTTGCAAGTAAACAAATTTTCGTGGAAGTGGCTTACGAATTGTGAACCCCCATTTTTTTGTCACGCCAACGTAGACCCCCGTCGAGTCTCACGTGGACCCCTGGACCTCTTTGGGAACTACTGGGATAAGTACTGCTGTTATATTGTGTAAATGTAAACTACAAGAGCATAGAGAAAATGTATGAGGATGATTTAAAAAACCACATGTACTTTAATACCAAGTTTACTTTAATTCAAAGTAAATTTTATCTCTATCAACAGTTATAGCCTAATTATTTAATTATAGTTTAAAGCACGCTGCAAGATACTTCAGTAGCTTACGCGTTACTTAATCCATTCATATCACAATACAAAGAAAAACTTTAATCGTTTTTAAACTATTGTAGACCGTCGCGTCCAAACTAAAACATTCAATACACAATTTGCGATATATAATTAAATTAGATACAGTCCACCGACCTTAGGCACGGCCAAGTATTACGGAGCTGATGAAAATCGATAAGTCTCACACAAAAACTCTGTCAAAACAGTCATTTTGTACAAAACGCGTTATACGTATTCGATCACACGCAAAATATACATCGAGTTATCACTATACAGGTATGTACACGACGTCGTCGTCGGAGTCGCAGCTTGTGCGCCGCTAGAGGATACAGAGGTTGATCCTGCGGTCGAGGATGGTGTCCATGTGTCTGGTCTTGACCGCACGTTGCGCGTCGAACGGCGTGCGGAAGGCGACCCTCGCATCGCCGGTGGGCATGCCGCGCTCGTTGTAGCGCCGGATTACGTCGTCCTGCGTCAGTTCGAACTCAGAGAAGAATTGCAGCAGGTCGTCCACAGTCGCGCGGAACGGAACGTTCTCCATCGAGACGACGCAACCTGGAGCCCCAAACCCCTCGAGCCCTGGATCAGGATCCTCTTCGCGCTCACGCTCGCGACCGCCATCAAACCCGCCGCGACCCCGCGCAAACCCTCGCCCGCGCCCCTGTCCACGCGCACCACGTTCGTTCCACGCGCCGCGACCCCGATATGAACTTCTCGAGTCGAATCCGCGCCCGAAACCGCCTCGCTCGAAGCCTCGGTCGAAGCCCCGATCGAAGCCTCGGTCGAAGCCCCGGTCGAAGCCCCCACCGCCGCGGCCGCGATACGTCGAGCGCGGCGCACCAAACCCGACCTGCGGTGGGTCCAGGAACAGTGGCGGGAGACTGTTAACAGGTGGTTCGTCCCGGATCTCCGGCCGTTTAGGTCCCTCGAGCGCTTCTTCCACGACAGCGCGCGTGACAAGGTCAACAGTAACCCGGTTTCCGTCGAGGTCCTGGCCATGCTTGGTGGCAGCACGGCGCGCCTCCTGCGGCGAGCGGAACTCGCAGAAGCAGTCACCGGAAGGCATGCCGAAAGAGTCCAGCATTAGGTGGATCCGCGCCGGCACCGCGCCCGTGTCTGTCAGGAAAGTTACGATAGTGCGGTCGGTCGCCTCACACGGGAGCCCTTTCATTAGCACGCAGTCAAGCGGCTCATCCACGATGTCGTTGGGAGGAATTTTTTTATCATCTGTTACTATTTCGTTGGGGAATGGTGATCGGTTTGGCCATGGTGGCCCGCGTGCATTCGCGCTGACGTTTCGCGGGTCCCCGCCGACACTGGGCCGGAACCCACCGAACTGTGGCCCCGGAAACGGTGGCATCATACCTGGCTGTTGTCCAAATGACGGCGGGAAGAATGGCGGCCCCTGCGGCTGCGGCGCGCCGACGTCGGGCGGTTGGCGACGCTGACGCGGGTCGCGAGGCGCCTGCACTTCCAGTATCGGCTCGTCTGGAATCTCGATATGCGGTTCAACGCTCGATTTTTCAACTTGTATAGTTTTTTCCTTCTCGTATTCGTCGATCGTGATGGGTGCTATAGTTGCTTGCCGTCTACCGAACACGTACATCTCTCTCTTGTCAAAAGCTAATCTCGCGTCTTCAGCTTTCACAAACTGAACGTACGCCACCTTGGATTTAGTCAAGCGGCAATCGTTGAGCATTATCGACAATAACGAGAAGTCACTAAAAGCTTTGATAATGTCTTGCTCTTTCACGAAATTAGGTAAATCGGACAGTTTGAGCACACTGAAAGCCGGTTGTTTCTCCTCGACATCAGGAGTGACGAGGCTCGGGTCTTCAACGTCGTTATCCTCTCGGTAAGGCATAAAGGAGTCAACAGCCGCGTCATAGCTCTCGTCATCCAAATCCTCCACTACAACTTGTTCCCCCTTCAGTTCATTGCTTCGACGCTGCAAAACGAGGTGCTTCGAGCGAGCCTCGCAGAATCTGACGAAGATAGTGCCAGTGCGGCGGCCCATGTTGTCGTTGATCATCTTAATGCCGTGCTTGTCGATCATAAAGGGGAAAAAGCGTCGTACGTCACCGTAGCTGGTGTGATTGGGCGCATTTCTAATTACAACGCAGCAGTCGCGTTGCGGTTCAGTCTCAAAGCGCGACGGTCTCCCGTCGCGCCTGAAGTTGCTCCCGCCGCGAGGTGCACCACCTCCTCGAGAATTTTGAAATCTTGTTCCGATCCCGTTCTGGTCCCCCTGGAATGCATTAGGATTTCGCTTCTTGCCGAGCTCTTGAAGTTTGCTAAGAGTGTCGTTCATGAGGGGATCAGTAAAACGACTTGGAGTCGGTTCTTGCACCATTTGGCCGTTAGGTCCGTTAGGAATCTGGGGTGCTAGTGGTACAGGCACCGGCATATTTGGGGTCTTAGCATTACCGAAAACAGGTAGTTGATGGGGCGCTGAAACGATCGGCGGAGAGTCGACACCTCTCTCTTGCGAGTTGTCATTGCGATCAGGGTTACGTCGGTCGCGCGACCTGCGGGAGGGGGAGCGTTCTCGGGACCGACTGCGACGTTTCCGGTCCCTCCGGTCTCGACTACGGCTACGATCCCGACGCCGCCTGTCCCGAGACCGCGAACGATCACGGCGATCCCTTTTTCTATCCTTTCTGTCCCTTTCGCGCGAACGCGACCGCGATTTTGAACGGCGTCTATCCTTTTCCTTGTTGCGCTTGAGATCCTGTTTATCATCTTCTTTTTCGACGTCCACCGGTTGTTGAATAGCTGGCGGGCTGACTCTTTCAATCGGTGGAACCTCAATAACTGCGGGTTGAGGTATTTCCTGAGGGTTTCCGAGGCCTGGTATTCCAAAACTTGATAGTGCATTATTTCCCAACGCTGCTGAAAAGGCGTTGATGACAGGTTGTACGACGGGTGCGGGTTGCACTATTGACTGCGGTGCAGGTGCTGGCGGCGCAGCGGGCACGGCCGCAGCTAGACTGAGGATGGGTACGTTCTGCCGCGCCGCCTCGATCACCTTGTGCATCTCGGACCGAGAGCTGAGCAGCAGATTCACCTGAATTTCTTTAAGCTTACCACCGTTCAGCATCATGGCTTGTCGGGCATCCTCGTCCGTACTGTAACAAAGGAAACAAAATGGTTAAGCCTCTTTATAAGTTAGAGACACCATTCATAGATATTTTATCGATTATGTCAGATTTTCCGTGATGACTATTGTTCGTGATCATCTCGAGCGGTAACCGTATGAAAAAAAACCAAATCGATATAAATAGATTTTGTCTGATAAAGGCTGCAAGAAAATTCCCTGCTCCATCATCGATGCATTGTACAGAGTACTTACTAAATTAATAACTATATTTAAGTTCGAATTTGGGCGAAAGGCTTGGCGATACCTACAGGGTACAGACTTAATAATCTAGTTGCTCTATCGTAAAAACAGTAAAAACACATACAAGCTTCATTATTGAAGTGATCAAAGTGTGTGTAAACTCTAAAGTAAATAAAATAAATAATAATAAAAACTTTTTAACAAAAACAAGAACCGACTTCAAAAAGATGCATTAAAAAGGTAGAAATGATAATTTTAAAAAATCTCTAAAGGTACCAGTACACGTTGGGCGTGCCCGTTGGCCAAACGCGCTCGCCCAACGTATACTGGGCCCATTTGCGTATATTTGCCGTTTGCAACCAATAGTCGCCGACGATCCGTCGAGTGTCGGTTTTTGGTGCACGAGTCAAAGGGAATTTGCCGCAAGCCACAAAAAGCGATCACACGTTGGCCGAGCGTTCGGTACAATATTTAAAATAAGAGTTATTTCTACGAACATGACGTCATGGAGTAGCGAGAAAATATTTCCATTTACTGACTTTTATCACAGCGAGCCCATTATATGGAACACAAAACATGAGCATCATAAAAATAATAGGCATGTAAATCACACTAATATTATAAAGTCGAAAGTTTGTGAGTATGTATGTTTGTTATTTCTTCCCGCTCAAGCGGCTGGACCAATTTTGATGAAAATTGGTATGGAGGTAGACGACACCTAGGATTAACACATAGGCTACTTCCTTATTATCCATATGGTACAACTCCATACACGTGGAGCTACTTCTGCTCTTGAATTTTATACATGACATTTGAACCTATTTTTCAATACAGGAGATAACATTTATTTCGAGGGTCATTATCACGAATAGACCAGAAATCTTTTGAACGATTTTCAACCACCTGAATAGGGGGGTTAAGGCACCTTAGCACATCCAAACAGTGAGGCAGACTATACAGAAGACATCCTCGGACATCAGCCCATGTGTCAAGCCTCTGTGGACTATGAGAAAGTTGACTGGCAAACCGTCGAGGTATTTGACATGTCTGTGTGATTCGATAACGAAATCAGTTCTACAAAACATTCAAACATGACCTATCCAGCTACAAAAAGGAGTGAAATGAGGTATGTTATGACCTCGAAACTGTTTACAATCGCACTGATGTCTTAAAGTCTTGATAACAGAAAAGGACATCAGGATCATAAATGCGAAAGTATCTCTGTCTGTCTGTCTATTTGTCTCACATAGGCCACTTGAAAACGTCAAGTGTGAGTCGTTTTTTTTCTATAATTGAGGAGTTGTCGTTGAAATTCACACCGATAATCGAATTTAGGGCGGGTAGAACCGCGGGAAAATTTGGCATGGAGATAGTTTGAGTCCGTGGGATGGACATAGGTTACTTGAAAACGACAAGCGTAAGTCGGATTTTTTCTATAATTGAGAAGCTGCTGTTGAAATCCTACACCGATAACCGAACTTCTGGCGGGCGCAACCGCTAGTAGATAATAAATGAAGCGCTCGCGTCTCAACACGACCTTACACCATCAAATTCTGAGCAACTACTTCTCTACTCGTGAGAGGTTTAGACGAACAGTTGACTGTTAAGATGGGTACAGATTATTTGCAACACAAGATACAATGCAACACGAATGTATGTGGGCAGTCTGCGCGCACGCTGCTCACCTCAACAACGGCCATTCCTGGCAGTGTTCAGCGCACACGCCATGGAGCCGTTTGATTTTGAAGTGTACATGACTGTATTGGTGTTTCAATTATTTTATTACACCACTGTATAAAAAAATTCCAGTCGTCATCTCCACTCATTTTTAACCGACAATTTAAATATCGCTGGCAGTAGGCAGGTCCGCTGCGAATTAGCCGTCCAGATGACACTGCGTGCACTCAAAGTGTTCGTCGAAAAACTGACAATAGGCGGGAACCAACGCGCGCCTTGCGAATGCACGTAGCATGCGTTCGCGAACATATTAAAATGTATGGGAAATGTTGCATTGCAAATAATCTGTACGCACCTTTAGACGATCCTGTAGTGACGACCGTACAAAATTGCTACAGAAGCAATGGCGCGCCAACATGACTTAACATCAAAACACTTACGAACTGCCTCTACGGGTGCAAGGTTGAACGAACGACTGTTGGAAGACGGTGCAGTGTAGTAGGATTGAAAAAATGCGGGCGATCCGAATAGGTACATTTTTAAATGACTAAATTATCCCGAAAATATGCCAACCCATGCCCGTACCTGGCTACGCTCTTGCTACTTCCCCGCGAAAATAGCTATAACGGAGCTCAAAGGAATTATAGCTAGCTGTAGCAAACTTGATTCATATAATTAATGAGTTCCGTTAGAAAAAATCATTCTTTAACCAATCAAGCTTTAACCACTGGATGGATCAGGAACCGCTGTACCGATTTAGATGAAATTTGGTATGCAGATACTTTGAGCCGAAGGAAAAGACATAGGCTCTTTTTCATCCCGGAAGATTCGAAAGTTACCGCGGCAGTAACTATAGACGAATTCCACGAATGAACCATAGCAGAAGCTATAGCTTGGTTTAAAAAACTTCATGATTATAATCAAGCAGTTGCAGTAAGGTCCTATGCCTATAACCAAATTAGGGGGGGGGCGGCACCTCTTTAGTGCATCTTTTTGAAGTCGGTTCTTGTTATTGTTAAAAAGTTTTTACTTTTTACGTTTAAGTAACCTATTGGCTTATTTTTTTGTACACTAAAAAAATTGCTAAATCGCTTTCTCCAGGATTCCTATCATTATAATCTTAACTGATGACCATGGGACCACCTGGGACTATTTCGAACAAAAAAAAGAATTTTCCGAATTGGTCAAGGCTTCTTCGACTTATCGGAAAACAAACCTACATAAAAAAAAGTTTCCGACGAATTGAGAGCAAAAAAGTATTTTTAAAAAGTATTTTTAAAATACCTACTTTTTGTTCCATGAAGCTTTTTACAAGTTCTTATATTTCTATAATAATATTTTTATAAATTAAAAAATTAAACTGACGATTTAAATTGCTGTTTTAAAGTCTGTTTCAAAAAACAAGGTTTGAGTTTATGAAATATCGTCGTTTATGTAAGTGACTAGTTAATTTTGCTCGTAAGTGTACTGGAATATTGTCGACAAAATAAACCGCATTATCAAAAATCGGTTGAGTCGAACATATATATCGCTTAATTAATAACGGATCCATGCAGAAGACGTCACGGGGTATCCATTTGTGGTTCATAACCTTCTCCGGAATGTAACCAATACTTTTCTGGAAACCGCATCAAAATCGGTTTAGCCAAACACGAGACAGTCGCGAACAAACACACATACAAACAAACCTACGGGTCACATTGAGAACCTTCTATTTTTGTAGTCGATTAAAAACCGGCCAAGTGTGAGACGGGCCTGAGCCATTTACCAATTTAAATCAACGTTACAACATCTAGCTATTATTAAGCAAAACAACATTCGTTTGTTTAAAACGATATTCAAAGTTAAGCAACGTCGGTCTTGGTCAGTAATTGGATGGGTGACCGCTTAGTATGCCTCGGTGTGCCAGTCTGTCTGACTAGTTTTCTATTTTCTTTCAATCTTCATCAAAAAGAAAGACTTTGTTTCAATCACGTTTTTTTTTTAATTTAAAGTGAAGTGGGGACGTAATTTTTTTTTCTCGTCTACCTCATCGTGTGGGGTAGCGTTGAATAGGAATTCCAAAAACATTGGCGGTATGCAAAGATTATTTTTTGATTAAGGGCTCCGTTTATAATGCTTTTCCGAAACAATAGACTCAAGTGTCCCCCTCCTATACCAGCGAAAGAATAGTATTTGGAAATGTAAAAAAAATTACGGTGGTAGCGCATATAATGTATTTAAAAGGAAAACTATCACGGGTAAGTACACTTTACAGACTAACGAGTAATAGTCGGAGTTATAAAATGTACTTAGAAAAGTGAAATTTTCGTACAAATTCCATTAAAAGTTACTTATATGAAGTAGGTACCTGTACCTGTACAAACAGGTATAAACAGGTAGACGCTTGGAATATTTACAGAATATTTAGTTATATATTCACTTTAAAATTAATTGAAATAAAATAAAACAAACATTTAAGGGGAGCTCGACTACCACAAACGTAATTTTTTTTCCGTTTTTATAGACAATGGTACGGAACCCTTCGTGCGCGAGTCCAACTCCGATTCTTGTATTTTTGTTTACGATTGTATTATAAACATTTGAACGGTGCCGCCGTGTCACGGTTGTGTCATTATTTTTAAACAGCACACCAGTAGTGCGGCTGGTACACCAGTAGTGGTGTTTAAAATAAAGGAAAGTTTGTTCCAAACGTAGGTATCAATTACTTGCAAACTTTTTTGTAAGAATTTTTAAAAACTTATATTTCTTTATTACATTATTTTGACGTATCTTATAAGGATTAGCTAACATAAGCGTCCGTCTGCGACCACTCGACAAATTTGGCCGATTATAAACGCTAAGTATATTACCTACATTAAAATGAAACCAGCTATTTATGGTAATTATATTTTTCAGAAAAAATGCGAACCTATGAGAATATCTATTATCATCAAAGAACAAATCTATAGTAATTCATACTATTCGTACAAGTCCATACTAATATTATGTAGTGATGAAATTTGGTATGGAGAGTTTGAGTCAAGGGGAAGAACACAGGATAGTTTTATTCCCGAAATATTGTAAAAGTTTCCGCGGGAATAACTATAACCTAGCTCAAGCGAACTATACCTACAGCTATAGCTTGCTATAGCAAACTTAATTAGTATGTGGTGGTACTCAATCACGCCGCAACAAAGCATCAACTTGACCTGAAATTTGACACATAGATAGTTAAAAAGACACAGAAGAACCACAAGGAGGTAGGCGTAGGAATCCCACGCCAATAACCACATTTAGAGCGGGCGGAGCCGCTGGCAAAAGTTAATTATTATTATATTTATAAGAGCTACAAAAAGTTGTGATGCTAAAACTTCTTTTAGTTTTACTTCAATCATGTGAATGTAAAGCCAAGTCGAGTAAAGTCAAAAAACTGAAATTTAACAGCGTGACATTTGGCTAGGTACTCATAGTGACGTTATGCCCTCTAGAAACCCGGTTACGAGACTTGGTTGTACTATCAACCAGAAATCTGAGTATCCACCTTAAAGATGACTTTGGCTTGCAATGACCGATGTTATTTTCAGCAGGGTTCCGCGCTTTATTGTTTTTTTTTTCAATCAATTAATTAATTTTACACAGATTATTAATAATAATTTAATTAAGGGACTTTACAAAAAAAAGAAACTAAATTTGACTCCAATTGGCGAACAGTTTTGTGAACGGCGTAAACGCAATTGCATTGCCTGCAAAATTTCTAAAATGGATACTAAAGTTTCTGGCTAATAGTAGGTACACATATTGCGTAGGTACTGAATTCGTACACACTTAAAATAAATTGTACCTCAATGGGTTAACTGTACAACCAACCTGATTTTGGGCTTGCTGCAGAGCATCTCCCCAGCAATGTCAAATAGAAAATACCTACTTACTCAAGAAACAAGATGCTGAAAAATATTATACGGTTAATTTTAATATTAAATGTTAACATTTAAATCATAAAGATTAATATGTAACATCATACTGCAAGAAAACAAGGAACAAAGATTAAGATTTTTTGTAACCATAAGGTGGCAAAAAAGCTTGCGGTCCGCCTGATGGTAAGTGCCCATCGCAACCTATGGACACTTGCCAGGTTTTTCTGGGGCATCATTCGCGCATTGCCAATCCTTTAAATTCCAATAACATAAGTTTTTCTTGAAAAAACTCCCTACTTACCCCACAGAGAAAACCTTGGCGCCACAACCTAAGCGTTCGCAGCAGAAAGTTTCTCTGAAACCGCACTGTACGCGACCATTTAGGTTCTAAGTTGTGAAGATTAATTCCCTGCCTGCATGCATGCATGAACAATTCCTAAGAACAATTACTCTGCAAGTGGTAGAACACACACAGGGAGGCGCAACGTCTCTCCTCACACTTAAGGGTTCGATACGGCAAGTAAGTTTGAGATCGTCAACGATTCTCGAACTTACGAACGAAAATTATTTTTGAAAATCCTTAAACGTTGTATTTTAGTATAACTACGCCAGGGTTCTATTGAATTAAAAAAAAAACGAATTCGTAAGTTTCCAGAACATCATTAAGAAAACTGAACAGAATGGCTTCCAGAAAAAACGTCAATAATATTTTTTTCTTATTCAAAATTAAAATAGGTTTCCTTTTATCCGCTTGCACTAAATTCCCCTACGAATTAGTTTTTTTTTTAATTTAATATAGTACCTAACCTGGCGTTGTAATACTAAAATACAGCGGATTTTTAGTACAATTTTAACTATTTTTTTTTATTTTTAATATTTTTAGAATTAATGTTTGTTTCTTGTTTTCTTGCGATATGATGTTACATATTTACCATTATGATTAAATTAATATTAAGATTAAAACTACAGCTCTAAATGATTTTAATGTTAACATTTAATATCAAAATTACCAAATTTTTTCAGCCTCTTGTTTCCTCAAACAGTTCGTATTTTGTGAAATTTCTCTTAATTTCTATTTGGGGTTGCTGGGGAGATGCTCTGCAGCAAGCCCAAAAATCAGGTTGGCTGTACCGTTAACCCATTAAGGTACAATTTATTTTAAGTATGTACTAATTCAGTACACATTATGTGTGGTTGTACATATTTATTGTCACGTTTTTAAAAATGGCAAACAGATTACGGGGTTTCTAGGGAGCATTACGTTCATACTGACCACATTTCAAGTAGGAAGGAACCTGCCTACTTTGTTTCAGTGGCTTTTATCGCACCTTTTTTTAGGCATAAGAGATAGTACGCAGACCGTTAATTGTGACGGACCAAGTGCAAAGGTACCTTGTGTTCGGTTTAGATTTATGTACCTACTAGCGGTCCCAGCGAACGTTGTTCCGCTGCCGTCCCTCTGTAACCCGGTGAAAGTTGATTTTTACCTAAAGTGCCGGAGTCCGGCTCGCACTTAACAGATCGTGATAAAAACTATCCTATCTTTTAAGTTGGATCAAATAACAGATAGTTACGAAGTTTGATCAAAATCGGTTCAGTAGTTTAGGAGTCCATCGCGGACAAACAACGTAACACGTAATTTTTATATATATAGATATCCTGGCAATCTGCATTTGATAAGCTGTCAATATCAAAGAGATCAACCTCCTAATATGTAGTTAAGGAGATAATTATTTTTTTAAAAATTGTATTGGAAACGCAATTTCACGAAACAATTCAAGTTTGGCCACTGTGTAGCTATTGTAAGTAACAAAGTGAGCTACGAAAAATAATTTCGTGGCTCTATTCTTTCAAACCATGTTGCAATAACTTCTGTAGATACAAATTTAACTGTTCGAAACTGTTCCATACGTTTAAGAAAATGCACATTATGGAAATACGGTACCAAATACGACAGTAAAATAAATAATAATATTAAATATATTAATTTTAATTATTATTAGAATAATAAACCTCTACAAAAATAATCAGTTCTTTCTTATATTCTCTTAAGAAAAATACATTTATTTAAATTATAATTATATTATTTATACTTATTCCTTACGGCCGAGTTACATGATTTTATAGATCAGCTTGCGCTGAACGTCTTTTTTGTACATAAATTGTCTCCGCCGTGGAATTTCTTTCTGTGACCGACCTCACCACAATTAGGTGCACGCAGGCAACTTGGTAGGAACTGAGTTGGAAGCACTTTGGAAAGAATTTCTTGGTGCTGCGATCTCTCAGATGGGGTTAAGGGCAAAATATATCTTGGGATTACGATAAAAACCGTCTAATTTTTTCAAATAGATATTTTTGCCTGTCGTAGAAGAGGCCTTGTGATTCGGTCACTTCAAGCATTTCTTTGTTACCAAATGTATCTTTTACATAGGTAACGTGCTGGACACAAGTTTCATCACAGGCAGAATTTCTGCCTGTAACTTTTACTTGTCTTTGACAAGAGAGATCTGTTTCTAGATTTTGAAGAAAATTACCCAGTCGTAGGTGTGACCATAATAATTATTAATATAATATAATTTGATAATTTGTTATTTTTAAGTACTATTTTCTAACTTATCTCATCACACCGGCCGTAAAGTACCTTTTCTACTAAACTTTAAGACCTTATGGGCTTAAATCTAATTTTATTTGAAAATAAATGTTATATCTAATGGTTTACGAAAAACCAATAAAAAAAATCTAAAGGCATCTTATTTCCCTCCATTTTTACAAAACATTTAAGAGCTCCGAAATTAAAAACGGCCACAAGCTACCTTTATTATATCCGTAGGACGTTACAATTATTCTATCGGGTCCGTACCAAAATATTAAAAAGAAAACCTTGACTGTGGCTTAAGCGAAGGAGAGGCCTGTGCCCCAGAAGTGGGGACGCAAAACAACTGAGGTAACTTACCACACGTAAAGGTAAAAACTGCAAAAACAAACTTATTCCATATCAAATAGATACCTATTCGGTGCAATGCTATTTTTAACAATCTGACAAAACCAAACGGTATAAGTTTAACGTGTGTTATCTGTCTGTGGCACTGTAGCGCCCAAACGGATGAACCTATTTTGATAAAGTTTTTTTTTGTTTGAAAGGTGACTTGATCGAGCGTGTTCTTAGCTATGATTCAAGAAAATCTGTTCTGCCGTGTGAAGATCATTAGTTCGTTTATAGTTGACTAGCTAGACCGTCGCAACTTCGTCCTTGTGACTCTTACGGAACTCTGGATCCGGAGATCACCCTTTACATTATAAACGAGCTCTTTCTCTTTATAATTCTACTACAGATGAAGGGATATGAGCTTCTACAGGTCTCATCGATTCGAAATGTGGTATACTATTACTTCAACAATATTGCATGAGCTCAGCCCGTTGCCGCAGCATCACCTGAAATCTGCAAGATACCCTTCTTGCAGCCGAGGTACAGGTATGTTTGGGCTCACTGAAATGCTCTCCATAAAAAGGTTATAGATAGATGGTGATCAGGGTCTGATAATTGAGTGGGAAAGAGAAATGAGGATAAATTGGTGAGGGGTTCTAAGCTGCTTAGTATTACTCGTTCAATCAATATAAAAAAAACCGGCAAAGTGCGAGTCGCACTCGCGCACCAAGGGTTCCATAAAAGGTAAACTGTATTTGGGACAAACTTAACTTTGCCGTTGGACAACTGTTAATATATCGACATAGGTTGCGGTTAGTTTACTAACTGCAAATAAGTTTATAATCGCAAAAAAAATATTTTTTTGTGATGTGTAATAGTTTTATTCCTTTATTACTCATGGGATTGCTTCTTGCCAAATTTCATGATTCTAGGTCAACGGGAAGTACCCCATAGGTTTAGATTTATTTGTGTCACAATATGCAATAAAAATACCGTATTTTGGTCATATTTTTTTATTGCATTGACTTTTAAACTTTAAGTGACCGTAGATTTTAGTATTTAATATTAATTTCAACTTGATACCTTCACGCGTTCCTAAGTAAAAGGGTCGTGACAGACAGGCATACAGATGGACAACAAAGTGATCCTATAAGGGTCCCTTTTAAGTACGGAACCCTAAAAATAGTTGGGTAGGGGCTTTTTTAAAATTTTGGACACTTTCGCTTGTTGGTATAAGTGTTCTTGGATGTAAATTAAATAGAACAATGTATGATGTGTAATTAATAAAACGTCATTTCATTAATTTTAATAAAAAACCAACGAACTGGCGTTTGATTTGTCAAACATAAAAAACGAATTACTTAGCAAATATTTTGAAGAATGAGTTCCGGAGACACGAGCAACTTCTACGTAGATAAGGTATATTGTAGAGCACTCTCAAGAAACATTTGATACCTTAACGCGTTCCTGAGAAAAAGGGTCTTAACAGACAGACGGACAGCAAAGTGATCCTATCAGGGTTCTTTTTTTTATTTTGAGGTACGGAACCCTAAAAACCAACAAAACACAAAGGTGAATTGATTTCGCATAAGCCCTCTTAATCAATTCGATGATTCAGGTAATTGCGAGATTATTCTGCAACGTTAGTAACACTAGTGTACAACAGTATGGAATGATATCGTGTTTTCTGACTCAAGTCGCCATTTTTTTTTGACGACGTCAAAATTTTAATATTATTTTAATTGGAGAAAATAGACAAATATAAAGAATTAACGGTGAAATCAGTGCGTTTTATATAGCTACGTCCGGAAGTTTGTCTGTGGTACACGCTTTTTGAATACGAATTTGTTTAGGTTTAAGTCTCTCGATTATTTTATCTCAATGGGTACAGGTATCTGCTGTTGTATAGATTCAGCTTTGGGCAGGATCTACTTAATCAAGACATCCATAACATAACTGTGGCAATAGCGACCAACTTAACCTTTTGGAAATTCCATGTGAGGAACTACACATATAGCACTAATGTTATTGGGTTACCATCTCAATTAAAGGAGGACGAGTTTGTCTGTTTGGAAAATTTAGAAGTATTTTCCTTCTGTTTGGTAGAAGAACATCAATCTGTAAAATGTATGTTCTGGGTTGTATTCTTCTTCGGTTGTATCTTTAAAGAATACTTTATTTTTTGCATCAAAAGCTAGATGGTAACTTGGTCCTGTGTTCATTATGTTGCGGTGTGTTTAAGTATGTAGTGGTGTGGTGTTGTACCTACTGGCTATTGTAATCGTCCGCTCAGATGAGGGTGCGAAAATACAGGCAATCAAACCTTCATACAAGGTGTCGATGACGTAATCGCGATCGTCGAGAAATGGTATAAGTCTGGCCAAAGCTCCTTTGATCTTGAAGCGAACAGCTCGCAGATCCCCTAGCAAAGTCCCAAAGTGCTGTCGTTGTACATTTCTCACTAACATATAAAGTGCTTCTTCACTTTCTGATGGTGATAAGACCAATTCAGAATCTCGAATCGGAGGTTGACGGGCGTTGTTGACAAATCGGTAGATCCAGCCGATCACTTCGACCAATTTTTCAAGATAGCTGAACCTGGTCAACAACTTATCTGAACAAAGTGGAGATATGGATCTGTAATCTCATGATGGAAGAACTATCTAGATATAGTATGTTAGTACCTACGGAACCATCGGTGCACGTTTCAGACTCGTACTTGGCCGGTTGTTTTTTATTTTGTACTGTCGGGCGGAGGTCCGAGCCCGGCGCATACCAATGAGTTTTTTTTTTACAGTTAAAGTATTGTTATAAATGTTTTCTAAAACAGTAGTTTAATCTTAACCGGTTCATAATTCGCCATTCATTCAACAATCATACCATAGAGTTATAATACCAACTATTGTCTACTCAACTTTTGCGATGGAAAAACATAACCGCAGATTTTGGTTATTCTAAGAGTAGTTACTCTGGTTTAACATGACTTTTGGTCGAATCCACCCTTACTAAAGTACATTGATTATTCATGTCACTGGCTTTTCCGCACGGAAAAAAAAGAGTTTCCAAGTTCTATTCCACCAAAGTAATTTGCATTCAGTCAAGAAATCCAACTATTTTGGACATATTTTGTTCACAGAAGGCAATATTATTTCCCAGAAAAAAAATCATTTTATCAATCGAAATTGATAAACTTCTTTTCGTATGAACAAATTTTTTTTTAACCAAATAAATGTTCGTTTTAGATCAACAAAACTTAAATTAATTACCCTAAGACAGTTAATGTTCTTGTATAAAATAAATACATTTTTATATGCAACATTTTATTTTTCTTCGTTTGAAAAATAAAATTATTTTGCTTTAATATAATTTATTTTGCGCCAAAATCATGGTTTTCTTAAATCTGCGACGTCACTTATTAAAAACTATATTTTTCGATGAAAATAATTGTATCTTAAATCAAAGCCAGTGAAATGTTCAGTTAAGATAATATTGTTTTGAATTAGAGAAAATAATAATTTTAACAGAATTTGTTAGATTCTTGACTCAAAATCTGATATTTTATGCTAAAACTATTGTTTTAGTCGAAACAAATAAAATACCTGCTTTAAAATATTAAACATTTTCGTTGAAATTAATCAACTAGTATACCTTTGAACGAATTTTCTTTTCGTTTAAGTAAATACTTGCATTTTCAAAATTGAATGAATCTCATCACTGTCCTTCATAGGATTTCGTGTTGGCTTTTAATTTTAAATAATTGTTTATTGTAGGGTTTTGTGCGTCAAATTAGTATCAGTTTATGCGAGAAACCTACAGTTAATTATTTTCTGAGAATTGTAAAGCTTGTAGCGGATCATATCATACCGCTACAAGCAAGGCTGACGTCACGCGTCCTACATCGCGCTATCAAAGTTTCTTCTGTCCATGAGTATATATAGAAAACCGAACAGAATGATAAGTGGACCACGGCGGTCCCCAGGCATAACACCTCGCCTGGCAGGAGATATCCTCTTTGCCGCCGCACCACAAGCATCCAGCAAACAGTCGCATTCGTCTATCAGAAACGATAAGCGAAGTTAAGCAACGTCGACCGTGGTCAGTATTTGGATGGGTGACCGCTTTTCTTCCATGTTTAAGAAGGATCGTTAAATAGTCATAACAATTATAATTAAACATAACGCTGTATAATCAGCTAAAGGCGAGCTACCTTAGCTCGACAAAGTCCATATAAAGGCAGTGCGGGTAGACTGCCTATATGGCCCAAGCCTCCAGTAAAAGAGGCCTGTGCCTCTGCAGTAGGGCACTACTAGCTCGACAACGTCCGCTAAGACACACTAAGTCAGTGCGGTAGACTGACTCTATATGGCCCAAGCCTCCAGAAAAGAGGCGTAGGGCATTTTAAAAAAACTTTATTTAATCTTGACGGTTAACTATGTCATTTTGGACCGAAACATTTTTTGTTTTAAACTAAAATATAATGTTATTAATTTAAGAGCTGATGTAGTCTAGTTAAGAGCACTATTCTCTTGTGTGAACTAGAAATTTCTTCCGTGCAATAAAGCACGAAGTTCTACGCCCAAGAAAACTAAGTGTTTCAAATAAAGAAGCATATTTTTCTTCAATGAATTAAATATTGTTTCAAATTGATAGAGTTTTATTTACTGGTTCAATGAAATTTGATCTTGTGATAACTTCATATTATTTTAAATATTTAAGAGAAATAATATCTTAGATGAAGTAAATATTCGTTGGTGCATATATGAAACGATATTCTCTTGGCTCAACTAATTCTTTTTTACCGTGCGTGAAGACTCCCCTGCATACATAAAAAAAACTGTACTGAGCCCGCGTGTGGACTATGGCCCCCCAAATCGCCCTCGTCAGGGTAGGCTGGGCGCTGTGCCCCAATTGTGGGCACGTATGAAGTTGAAGAGGATGCGTTTTATGGTTTTAATCCGAAACATCATATAAACAGCATCAGACGCTTTGTTGCAGCGATAGGCTCACCACCCGTCACGCAGGACTAAAATACATAAATGATGAAAAGAGGCTCCCCCCCCATTTTGATGTGGGTATCTAGCAACTGGCTACTCCGTTGTGGGCAAAGACAACCGTAAAAATATACATACATACACGCCCTAGCAGTAAGTACGCAGTAAGCTCATACATGTGGGTTCCCAAATTGGTTTTCCTTTAGCCAATTAGAATGGCGTGACAGCTGTGATTAATTTTATCAATAATTAATAATTAATCAATAATCGCAGATGCATTGTTCGATTTTTAAAATCTTAAAATTATAACGTAGATAAAATAAAATAATCCTATTTTTAGTAAGCGTATCTATAAACTACTGGCTTTTCCCAGCGGCTCCGCCCGCCCCAAATTTGATCTTCAGCGTAGGACTTGTATTTACGCCAACTCCTTTATTATACTATAAAGAAGCTTGCAGCAAGCTATAGCTTAATGGTTCGTTCAAGTGAGATAGGGTTATAGTTATACCCGTGGGAACTTTTGAATTATCCAAGATAAAAAGTAGCCTTCCTGTCTCTTCTGTAGGAACATTGTACTGTGGAGGCTGGCCTAATTTTGGCCGCTATCTTGTTTTTCGCGCATTATAACTATACAAACAAAAAATAATATGAGACATAGTGTCTAAAAGCACCAAATTTCTGAGATGTTTGGGGTTAAAGATCGCAGGTAGGTACCAATGAATACTTTGCTAACTGAAAACGATTTTAACGTATAAAAGACGAATATACAATAATAATCATAACAAAACTCATATTACAACACACTTGCTCAAAAAGCGGCCTTTACTGCACCGTTTTCAGCTCAGGGTTCATTACGCACTTGTTTGGTAATGAAACACATATAATGCAATGGTAGTGCATAAGAGCCTTTAACTTCACAGCTGTTTTTTTATTTTTTCGCAAGAAGAAATTATGCCTATTGGTTGTCGAAGTTCTCCTTTTTGGAAAAATAAATAAATAAATAAGGTAAAGGTTAAGGTAAATAATATAATAAACTGCTTAAAGGACATAAGGTGCGGTACTAGAACTGCCAAAGCTCGGCAAAGATAATGCGGCTCCTGGCACGGTGAGCGGAAGGACCTCTAATACCCCTCCGTTATAGTAGCCGGGTCCACCCCGGGCTCCTTCTCCGGCACGACTTCTACTTCAGAGACTTTATACAGGTTGGCGGTTCGGCCTTCCAGGGCGGAGATTAAGTGATCCCTGGGTCCAGCAACCCGTTCAACCTGCGGGCGGCCAGCCGTTTCTTCAGGTCTCCCTGACCGCCGTACCAGCACGCCGCGAGCAATGTCCGCGCATCGAATCCTTAGGACCTCTGGCAACCTTACTCACCGCCAGGAACACAACATTACTTAATGTTAACGTTATTATGGTTGTGGTTGTGGAGATACTTCTCCACTTCAGGCTGCTATTCGAGCAAGTACTCGCTGTGCCCCGCTTTAATTGTTCGGGCGGCTTATTCGAGCAAGAACTTGCTGTGTC
Source organism: Apoda limacodes (assembly GCA_946406115.1). NCBI lineage: Eukaryota > Metazoa > Arthropoda > Insecta > Lepidoptera > Limacodidae > Apoda > Apoda limacodes. The sequence continues at coordinate 22,476,524 of OX291559.1, forward strand.
CTACCTGTCTTAAATTGTTAGTTGTAATATAATAAATAAAGGAATTCCAAAGAAAAAAATCTGACTTATTAATATATTGGTATTTTTTAGTAAATCTCCAACTAGCACATTAGTGATTTTTTCATCCCCTTAAGGGGTAAAATGGGCGTTGTTTCTTTCAAAATCCGCCAATTTTAAAACTGTGTCATATTTTCGGAAAATCATCTTTCAGCGGGCAAAACAGGATCACTCGCGAGTTGCCGACCCTTCAAAAATCCAATAACTAATTTCTTGAAGAACCCCATACTGTAGTCCTTAGAGAAAACCTTGGCAGGGAGCTCATTCCACAACCCAAGCGTTCGCGGGAGAAAGTTTCTCTGAAACCGCACTGTACGCGACCATTTCGGTTCTAAAGTATGAAAATGAATTCCCTGCCTAAGGCGAGCGGTGCGATGGTAGGTAGCCGTGGGCATCATTTCGAACAATTCCTCAGAACACATCCCATTGTACAAGCGGTAGAACACACAGGGACGCAAAATCTCTCCTCAGACTTAAGGGTTCGATACGTCGATAGTTTTCGGATCGTCGACAATTCTCACAGCCCGTCGTTGAACCAAGCTGGTATCCAGGTCCAAGCTGGTATCCGGGTGCACCCGCCCAGAAATGGCAGCAGTACTCCATATGGGGCCAAACCTGCGACTTGTAAAGCAGCAACCTCTGCCCCGACGTGAAGTACTGCCACGCTCTGTTGAGTACACCTAGTTTTTTGGACGACAGCTTCACCTTATCTTGTAAATGATCTCGGAACTAAAAATCGCTGGAGAATCGACACGAAGGATCCCAATGCTCTTGGAGATGGAGAGGGGAGTGTTCTGGAATTGTGGGACCACAGTGAATGGGGTTTTCTTAACGGTGCACGCGCAGACTTGTGTCTTTGTAGTCTTGAATCGGACCAAGTTTACCCGTCTCCAGTCAGAGACCTTGGACAGTGTAGTCTCGATTTCAGACACAAGTTCTCCGCGGTTTTCCTCCACTGCGGAACGAGGGGTGTTTACCCGTGTAATAAGTGTCTCCAGTACTGTCATCTGCATAGCAATGTATGTTGTTGATGGATAACATGTCATTGATATGCAGTAGAAACAGCGTAGGAGACAGCACAGAGCCTTGCGGGACACCAGCATTAATGTCCATGCTATCAGAGCAATGAGGATCAGTAAAGTTTTAACAAATAATTAGAACAACCTATGTTGTTCTCTATGATTTAAGAATGGTATATCTTTTTGAATTATTAAAATCGGACCATTACTTACAGAGATATTAAATAATAAAATAACTCTTCCATGCCGCTAAAAGCCAATGCGCCGCGATTGCGTGTGACGTCATCGTACTTGAACGGACAGCGCGCTCGTGCACTCATTTAAAAGTCGCTCACGACTCGACGGAGCTGAGACGCGATATGTACCTAAATAAAGTGTCGATACATATCAAGAGTGTAAATTTGTGATAATTTCTATAAAACCAATACCTACACATTATGAGTATTAATAAAATTGAAGCTGGGTTTGTACAAGCTCAATCAGATAACCTTCCGAAAGTGGATTCTTTTATGTTATTTGAATACCTAATCATTCGAAGTTTACCAGTGCTGAGATCCGTGGCCAGAAACTACAGAAGTAAGGTTGCACCTTATTTATCTGCCTACTTATTGTACCTTTAGTACAAGTCCGATAACTAGATAAGTATACTAGGCATGTATTATCTGTAGCCACCGACAAGTAATTTACTCTCTATCGAGAGGGTGCGAGGGGTTTGATTCTTTATCTAAGATCGACTGAACACCAGTAGTCTTGTAACTAAATCTTGTCAATAAGAATTATACCTAATAGGTACCTATTCCACAAAGTGCTATCCCTATCAAAGTATAACTTGTTTTCTCTGGTTTCCAATAAGGTAAAACAGATTCGCCGATGTTTTGTTAAATTTTATTGCAATAGTTCCAGTTTATATGACAGGACTTGAGTGGTGGTGCGGACTCTAAGCTGTATGCAGGGACGTATACAGAGGGGGGATAGTTGGGATTTATCCCTCCACCCCCCTCCCCCTCCCCCAAAAACTAACGTTACATAAAGTAAACGGGAGCATAACAAGCAATTTTTTACAGAGTCCATGGTTGATTCAATGTTTGTCCCCCCACGAAACGAAAGTTTGGATTTGTGCCTGACTGTATGTGGTAGGTATCAAAATGAATGTAAAGTAAAAATACAGGGACGTATTTGGAAGTTATGAATAAAGTATTTATTATATCTTGAATAACGAATGTTATCTTTGTTCATTTATATGTAAATCATTCGCGATTGTGATAAAGTGGCATCCGCGGATGGCTTTTGAACTAAAGCAACTAGGTAGGTACGCACTTGCAATTTATTTAGTATGGTTCAATACACTAAACTTGCTGACGGAATTATCATTATATTTGTTGAGTGTGGTTGTCATGGCTGTTTTTTGCCGTCTCGCTAATTTTTAGGGTTCCGTATCCAAAGGGTACAAACGGGACCAAAAGGGTAAATGTATAAATTGTTGAAATCTGTTCTCAATCCGCGAAGTTATCGCGTAACAAAAAAAACAGTTTTTTTAGCGATAAAAAACAACCGCTGGACAGATTTTCACCAAAAATATCTAAGACATGACGTGGTATATCGATTAAAATGGTCCGTGAGCGATTTGGTCCATTAGTTCTTGAGATATCGAGGGGCAAAAAAAAGCTACTATACATACATACACGCACACACACATCACTCTGAACATGATTGCAAACGATTCTCCAGGTTTCAAAACAAAGAAAGCACAAATTTAGCGATTGCGATTTTTGGACCTAATACCTATAATAACTTGAAGAGAAGTTAATAAATAATTAAAATAAAATTATTTAAGGTGGGCTCCCATACAACAACCGTATTTTCTTTTTCGTTTTTATAGATAATGGTACGAAACCCTTATGCGCGAGTCCGACTTGCACTTGGCCGGTTTTTTATTAATAAGTGACTATAAAACCAAACTGTACTGTGAATAATGAGTATATATTGTTAGGATACCTAGGTATCTTGAGGTTTACATATTTATTCCGATTTAGTTTATTTATTACAGATCGGCACATGAAACCTATGAAGATGATGCTGTGAGATTTGTCCAAATCCAAAGCTTAGGGCATGTCTGTACAGTTAAAGCAAAAATAACGCCAAAACATAGGATAAAAAGTAAAGCGTATTGTTGCATATTTAGATGTGATGAAAAAAAGGAGAGAGTTTTGAGCGTGGATTTTCATGACCGTGCTTCTCAAAAGGGAGGCTGCAAACATAGCGTAGCGTAGCGTTTGGCACGCAAAAAAATAGTTTTCTTGGCGTTTTAATTGTTGTGTTTGTACATTTTGGTACTAAACAATATTTATTCATGGTTACAAAGTTGAACCGTGCACAAATTTGTCACTTAATTCTTTTTTAAGTCCATGAATCAAACATAAACACTGCGCGCTTTGTTACTGCCAACGGCTAACTGGCGGCCGACGAGTAAGATGACGTCACGCACTCTGCGCAGCGGCAACTCGGCGATCGACGCATTAATTTGAATACTACTACCTCATTTTTGGTCTTATGACAAAACAAAATATACCAATATTTTTGATTTTTCAAGGACTTTAATACTACATTCAAAACTAAAAACCTCATTGATCCTCATTACCGTCAACTACGGTTCGTATGCGTCTGCCGGACAAAAAGCTAGCCACCCATTTGCACAAACCCTCGGGCACTTCGTAAGATGGCAACTTCGATAGAAGACCCTGGTGCCAGACCCGATCGAACGCCTTCGCTATGTCCAGGCTACATGCCAATGCCTCCCCCTGACTCTCAATGGCTAGTGCCCATCAGTGTGTGATACACTAGAAGGTCACCAGTCGAGCGACCGTGGCCAAAGTCATATTGACGATCACTGACCAGGTCGTGTTCTTCAAGGTATCTTAGGAGCTGTGTGTTAATCACACGGATGGCCTTGGAGAGGAGAGAGGTAATAGCGATAGACCTGTAATTCGATGGATCTGATCTATCGCCCTTTTTAAGCACCTGGTGCACATTCGCAGTCTTCCATGAAGACGGCAATTGCCTAATGTGGTAGGAAAGCGCGAAGAGACGCGTGAGTACAGGACATAACTTAGGAGCACACTGCTTAAGCACCACTGCTGGTATACCGGCTGGCCCACTCGACTTATAAACGTCTAGAGAAAGCAACGCCCGCCTGACCTCCCGCTGCGTTATGGAGATTTCCGGCATGGTCTTACCGCACCACGGTATAGTAGGTGGTACAGCGCCTTCATCGTTCATATTCGAGTTTAAGGCAAAGAGACTGCCCAGTAGATCGGCTTTCTCTTTAGCACTATGGGCCAAGTCACCATCGGTCTTTCGCAGTGGTGGTAATGACGACTGGCAAAAGATCCCTTCGGCAGCTTTGCCAAGCGACCAGAAAGCACGATACCCAGAGGGATAGCTCGCAAGTCGCCCACCTATTTTGCCGATGAGTTGGAATTTTGCTCGGGCAGTTGCTTTCTTACTGAACCTCGAGGCAGCATTTAACTTGCGTTTTACCTCAGAAATATTTGGATCCTTATTATAACGAGCCGTGGTCCAAGCCTCATATGTAGTTTGTTTAAGAATTTTAGCTTCTCTGCAAGACCTATTAAACCACGGTAGTTTTTTGACGCCGGCAGCTACTCGCGGGTTAGGAATATAACATTCCATACCAGCGAGGATTGTCTCAGTGACTGCGGCTGCGCAGACGTCAGGATCTTCTAAGCTAAAGCAGATCTGCCTCCACGGGTACGATGCATAAAATTCTCGCAATCCATCCCAGTCTGCCGACTTATAGTGCCACACACGACGCCAATTAGTTGGCTCAGATGGATCGGGTTGTGTGCATGACACTCGATTCCGAACGAGACAGTGGTCCGAGGAGCCTAAAGGCGCATCCACTAAGACACAATATCCGTCCGGACGTGTAGTCAGCAGAAGGTCCAGTAAGGAGCTTGTATGGTCCTCTATATCTGGTATTCTCGTTGGAGAAAGTACCACCTGAGAGAATCCATAGGTAAGAGCAAATTCATGAGCAGATATCCCTACATAGTTATTGGTTCGAGAACTGAGTCACTCACGATGGTAGGCGTTAAAGTCTCCCAAAATAACTAGTTCTTCTGTAGGATATTGCTCTAGAACTTTTTCAGTTGTCAAACTCAGGTGCGTGAAGAGTCGAGTTACGTCCGTGTCACCGCTATGAGACCTGTATAGGCACGCATAGATACGAGTGTGGCCGCCGTAATCTACGTGCACCCACAATATCGATAGGTGTCTGTCTTCCAGGCTATGAAGGTGGCGACAGCAGATATCCTCCCGGACGAACATACATACACCGGCATGACTCACAAAATTGTGGTCAAGTTTGTAGCCGGGATAATGAAGGTATGGTGTATCGGCCGGGCAGGATATCTGCGTCTCCGTTAGAAAAAGAATGGTCGGTTGCGCAGTCTCCAGATGGAGGTGGACTGCGTTAATATTTGCGTGAATACCCCTAATGTTGCAAGTCCACATTAAATGTGGATGGAGCGGCCGCTGAAAAAACTCTTTTCCTTATTTTTGTAGCCATTATTTTAAATGCTAGTACACCTATAATAAAATTATAAATGGTTGTCGTCTGTAGATATATAGGAGATATTTAGGAAAAATATTATAAGGGGTCTTTAGGAGAGCAATAGGAGTCAAAAAGAATATTTTTAGATTTGTTTTTGTGTGTCTGTATGTACGTGCATCACACAAAAACTACTGCACGGAATTGTATGCGCTTTTCACAGTTTTATTGCTGGAGATTTAATCAAAAATCTAATATCTTTATGCGTTGCTTAGAAGCAGAGTTAAAAAACTTACAAATATGTAGGAGTTGCCGTGGGAATCTGACGCCGATATGCACCGAATCCGAATGTAGAGCCTGCAGAGCCGCGGGCAAAAGCTTAGTAATTAATAAAGATAATCATATTTTATAGTACATTATGATAGTTTAAATTCTTATTGGGTTCCTATTGAGTAGGCGGTGCGGTTTTCCGACTAGCACTTAGCAATATCTTCTGATTTTTTTTCTGTGAAAAAGAATATGATAATTCTATTCTTCCGTTTTCACAAAATAATGTTTATTTAGGAATTGACATTATTGAGAAATTTCAAAGATGCGGGCAGGGAGACACGGTGGAATTATTATTATATTATATTAATTACCTTTCCGCACTTTGGTAAATTTAAGACTGCACTTTTTATCATCTTCGCTGTCAGGACAATAGCCATTATTTTCTATACCGGGGCGGTATTTCCTAAATAAATGACAAGAATAAGAATAAACGAGTTAAGAGGCTATAGTACCTTAATTTTTTTATGTCTAATGTTAAAAACATTAGTCCTACGGATATCATTAATACATTTAAAACATTAGAAATTAAAAACACCACAGACCTTTGGGGACTTTCTGTAAAAACTATAAATTCAATTATTCATGTTATAGCACAACCCTTAGCCATTATTTTTAATAGTTGTGTTGATAGTGGTGTGTTTCCTGATGAGATGAAACTTAGCAAAGTTATACCTCTTTTTAAATCAGGTAGATCAACAGATCCTAATAATTTTCGGCCTATTTCAATACTACCTATACTCAGTAAAGTTTTTGAAAAAATCATACTTTGTCAAATGTTAAGCCATTTCTGTATTAATGAGCTACTTAGTAGTAAACAGTTTGGCTTTATGAAAGGCCGTTCCACAACCGTTGCAGGAGTGGCACTATTAAAAAATATATATAACGCCTGGGAGGATTCGCATGACGCCCTTGGAGTGTTTTGTGATTTATCTAAGGCATTTGACTGTGTTCAACATGAAAATCTCGTAGTGCTTGCGATCCTGAGAAAACAGCATTTATTGATAACAATGATGTATAATAAACTATTAATTTATGTTATGTATTTCATTGAAAATCTCCGTGAATTGCGATGTTGCTGCGCTACTCATGCACGTTCAGTAACATATCGCGTTTGATTTTTACTGTCACGTAGTGCTGCCTCTTAACAGCATAGATATGTTAACAGCAGCAATCTGCAAATTTGCTAATCTCTGCTAATTTATAATTCTTTCGGGGCTGTGGTCCAATGGCCTTTATTAGGGTTCGTAGTAATGCCGCACACCACGCCATTCGTTGGCCCAGTAATGGTACTTGAGTCCAGAACGAAAAAGTGGTCAGAGGATCCAAGTGAGGCGCATCAACTGAAAAGGAATATTCATCGGGGCGTGTGGTTAGCAAAAAGTCCAGTGAAGAGTTGCTAAGGTTCGATATTTGTTAGTCTTGTAGGTAGGTAAACCCCGATGAAATTTGGAGCTAATATTAACATTCTCTGTTAACTACCTTTAATTCTTATAAGTTACTTATATTACAATAGTTGCTGATTAGTGCTGTTGCTCTGCTCACTTATTTCGTTTGATTGTTGCCTTAAATTTCTGGTTGCGACCAGGTATGACTCAATCCTGCTATGCTTATTGAAAATATGATTTCGATCAAAAATGAACAATATCCATTTCTTAATATTAAATTGTTAGTAATGTAAAATAATGATTTGATTCTGTTGTGTATTTGTCCAACTGTTCTTGTTAGTGCATATCTTGCACATTCCAAAACCATTTTAGGGTTCGATAGCCAAAAGGCTAAACTGTTACATCATGTTCATTCGTCTGATGGTTTTAGTAATATGTCCTTTAAGACAATAAAGTAAAAAAAAAATCACGTAAACTAAGTGCACAGCGAACAGTCCTGTTAGTCCTCGAGTTTCAGAGTCTAAGAACTTAAGTCCTTGAGGATTCAAAAGGGTTCGACAAAGAATAGGTAAAGAAATTAGTGAGTAGTCCCCTTAACACGATGGACGGGTGTCCTCTGCTTCCATGTAGTGAAAGCTTAGAAAAGTTTAGCATAACGTCTTTATTTAAGCTGTCATTTAAACCTCTAAGAGCCCATTCGCCTCAAAGATAGGTACTCCTCTTGCCATACACGATCACGTCAAATAAGTCACTCTTGCCCTATCCTATTAGCACAGATGTCCCTCAGGGATCCATGCTCTCTCCTTTGTTTTACTGACTAGTCGTAAATGACATTCCTCAGTCTACAAAAGTGGGGCTATACTGGTAGCACCACCACGTCCGCAAAATCAGCCTGGCCCTCCAGTATGCTGTCAATGTCCTAGGTGATTGGTAGTCCATAGGAAGATAATTAAAAGTAACCTCGAGAATAGAAGGAACCTTATTGCGTAATATAGTCATTGATATAAAAATGTAATAGTCAGCGGAAAACTAAACCCCCTTTTTTGTTCCCGAGTGTACAAGCTTGATTAAACTCGCCCTGTGCCGTTAGCGGAGAACATAACACATATTTTATTCCCGAGTGTACAAGCTTGATAGAACACGCCCTGCGCTGTTAGCGGAGAACTTAACTCACATTTTTGTTCCCGAGTGTACAAGCTTGATTGAACACGCCCCGTCAACATCGTTAGTTCATGGGACTCAGTTACGCATGTATAGCGTGGCCGTGGGTCGTAGTACCTATATGATACCGCCAACATCGTTAGTTCTTGGGGCTGAGCCACGCATGTATAGCGTGGCCTTGGGTCGTAGTGTATGATACCGCTAACAACGTTAGTTCTTGGGACTGAGCCACGCATGTATAGCGTGACCGTGGGTCGTAGTATATGATAAGCCTTACGTATCGCTCTCTATACGAATATTTCTGTCAATTTCTGCGGGAGGTGAGGTAACTACATGTAAAAACGTAACACAGATGAAAATTTTAGTCACGTCGCCATGCATTAACACTAATAAGAATTAACTTCACAGTCTTATAATTCACGTACACATGTCAAAAACTAATGTTCATACACAGTATTTCAAACAACACTCTAGTTGTGTTTGTAATAATTCTTAGGCATTGACAAGTGTCGATATCGATATTTTTCAATATCGAAACTTATACGAGAAAAGATTCCTACATTTGACTATATTTCCGTGCATGTGACGGCTGTTCAGTAATATGCAATGATGTTCACATTCTTCTTGCGAATGAATTAATATCCAAAAAAACATTTTTGGACCATAATTTAGACAAGATATTTATCTTATTTAGATAAGATTTAGGGCACATTTAGGTAGATACTAGGTAATCGGCACTGGTTCGTATTTAGTATGACGAAAGTTATCTGTGCCAATACGCAGTTCATTTCTTCATACTAAAAAAACCCATCGCTGACATACGTTGGTTGCTTGCTCAGTGGGCGTGGGCAGAGACCCGTGCTCAGCAGTGGAATGAAAAGTAGCCTATGTCCTTCTGTGGGACTTGAACTACCTCCATACCAAATTTCATCTGAATAGGTTCAAGCGTAAAAAGGTAGACAGACAGCATTTATAATATTAATAGGGATTAAACTTAAAATCGAAAAATACCTTAATAGTACAGTCAAATTAGATACATTTTTAGGCTAAAAAAGACTATAGAAAATGTAGAAAAATAGAAAATGTCATTTTAATATAGTAAACATGTTCATTTTGAGCCAATTCCTTCAGGTAATGGGCACCTAGGGGGGGGGGGGGGCAGCTGCCCCCCCTGCCTGTACCTCGCTACGCCCATGCAAATGGAGCTAAATGTATTACTGTACTGATGAATAAGCCTAATGCCTTGTCGATACGTGTGAAAATAATGATGTTTCATACCGGGCCTGTATTGGAAGTGTATTGACATCACAGCTATTGGGTAAATAATCTGTATCACAAAGCTATATTTTTGTAAATAGTCATAGCTCCACTCTTGTAATACCTGCCTCTTTCACTAATTCTTCCCCCTTTCAAAGTCTTGAAGTCATAATTTATATAACATATACAATGTAGGTAGAGTAAACAGTGTATCTTGGTAAAATCAAAAACCAACGAAAATATGGTAACACTAACGTATTGGTGATAAGTTAGTAGTGATGCTAATTAAAATTTTAGCTATCGATATTATTTTATTTAACAAATGTACGGTTTGTTAGTCATTGAGATTGTTATTTCCATACATATATGATGGGAAAATCGTAGCGTAAATCCTAGGTCTGTGGTTATTCTTAATATTTATTTCTAAAAGTGTGTTTAGTAAGACGAAATCACAAAGGTCTAAACGGGATGATCTAGGTAAGTGATGTAGGCATGACGAAAAGTGTAATTTTGAAATTATTAATATCTATCTACTACCTTTAAACGAGCAATTATTGTATATATTATATAAATAATCTGAATCTCGAAAACGGCTCTAATGATTTTCATGAAATTTAGCATGCGGGGGTTTCGGGGGCGATAAATCGATGCAGTTAGGTGTCATTTTTAGAAAATGTCGTTTTATCCTTGTTTTTAAACAATGACAAACTGAAAAATATGACTCTTCCTAACATCTATTGGCGATTAGATGTTAGGAATTAAAGGATAATAGTAATACTATTATTTTGACCGACACAGCAAAACTAAAGCTGCTTGACAATAGATGGCGTTGTTACAAAAAACGAGCAAAGCTCGGTCTTCCAGGTACTTAGGTAAACCTGAACAGACTCATCTAAACATAAAAACCGGTAATTTGGAGTTTTTTTCAAATCAAGTATACGTGCGTGATTCGAGACGTTTATAAGTCTCATTTTTATCGTCCAACAAATTAGATAATTAAAAAACATTAATTGGTAGCGTTTTGAATTTTGGTGTACATGTTCATTAAGACCTCCCGTTGAGCATACTAAAAGCCCCCATCGATACCTGTTGCGCTCGCACCGCCATCTTGGAAAAAACGTACGTTTATTAAAATCGTGTAGACATAAACTGTAACTTATGACATTTTCTATAAAAAAAGCTTTATGTATTCCTAATACTGTAGCTGTAATCCGACATTGAAAAGATTTTTTTTATATTTTTGCTATCGATATACAGTTTTGTTTCTTTTTGCTCCTAAAAAAAAACTTAGTCCATGACACCACCTAGAGAAAGAAAGACCGACAGAGATGATGAGAAAGAGAAGGGGAGAGATAATTCAGGGGCAGATGGATTATGCGACATGATGTGTATAGCAGGGCGGAGTCCGCTTGGTGTGTACAATCAGCCAGCCGATCATCATAGCGTCTGATTCCGATAAAAACCAACTATCCTGAGTAGAACAAAGGCAAGGTTCTCGCCCGACTAATAAACAAACTCAATTTTAACATTATGACTGCTACTAACTACGCTGTTAATGACAACTATAGGCTGGACGTACTCAACACAGCGTTTCTATAGAACATAAGCCTAAGTTTGCGCTCCATAGAAGTACTGGATGAACTTTGCTCTAACAATCTCTTGGTTATTATGTCCCATGGGCCCCAGGCCTACGAAGCCACTGCGACAGACTGTGATAAAGTGGGACAAATTCAAGAAAGCTCTTAAAATAATCAGCTTACCACAGCTATATATCATTCCTGCTCTCATTAGATCTCTATAATATTGATGTGGTCATCGAATCTGTAACCCAACAGTCACTCGCAAGCTACTTTTAGCAAGTGCATAAAATAAAAACAAGTTAAGAGCGATCTCAGTGTATGTGGAACAACTTATAAATGTAACAGCTTAAAAACCGTTGTGATAGTATTTATTGAACGCTGTCGCCACGTCGATAAATGGCGCTCCTATAGGTATAAATGTGCTCCGTGAAATCTGTGATGCAGTGCCGTGTGTTCTGTTCCTCTGTTTACCAAAATTTGAAATGACTTTCGTGAAGAGGTCTATACTTAGTGTCTCTAAAATTACGTAACCGTTAAAAAGCTTACTCAAAGCGTTTAGTAAACTATATTATCTATATGACGAGGGACCTTTTACCTTAACTACTTCGCGAAAGAATGTAGTTCGACATCGCCCCGTTAAAAATACTTTTTAATAAAATAATCAGGGGTAAACTTAATTCTGATAGTCTGCAGAACTTCGTCTGCAATGACAGGAGGTAGAGAGGTAAGCGGCGGGAGAACGCATCTACTTTTTGTACCGCGCGTTTTCGTGACTGCTTTTTGTACGCCTGTAGCCTTCTTAACACTTTTGTAGAAGGAGTCTACTCTTCGGCAGAGAGATAATTGTTACGTTGTCATCGTGCGGCGTTGAACTCTCTTATTAGTAACTTTATGTCCTCGGGCAGCGGTGACCGCTTGTTTAGAGCACTCGCTGATGTTAGTTTAACTTAGTGACTGGTAAGAGATTCGATGCCACGTCAATTTAACCTCTTTTATATTTAATAGACCTAATATGAGAGGATGCCATCTAGTTGCTTGAAGCAACAAGCTTTTAAGGGCTTTCTTGAATACGCCATTGTCGGATAGGAGTCAGAGGGACATATAATAACGGAAAGAAATTCACAGCAAAATCCGTCTAGCTAGATACAGAAACGTAGGCTTACGTTATGTGAAAGCGCTACGTCAAGTTGTAACGTCCCTCCCTTCCAAACTTTATAAATATAAATATATAATAAAATAAAATGTTCTATGCTACCTCGCAGCCCACTATCACTCAACGAGAAAAATCAAAAGAATCTAATAATATGATGTAGATAATAATCTTATTTGGCCAAGCGTGATCCATAAATATGGAGTTAGATTACTACCTACATTTAACAATGAATCTTGTGTTGATGTTTATGATTCGTAAGTTTATAATGTAATATTTTACATTTGAGTCATCGGTATTCAACTTTTTGTTAGCTTCAAACCTTTCATAAAATAAACCATAATTTCTCAGCTAATGTATAAAATTACTGAACTTGCATATTTAAACGCGCCATTCTAATTTAAAGATACATTTTGCTTTAGGTAGTAAGTTTATTGACAATTGTTTACTAATGTAAATCTTCGCGCTAAAACTTGAATAAAAACATTGCATTACAAAATGTTAAGGGAAAAATATTGGTATCGTCACAAAGTATTTTTAGACTATGACTATTGGTAGTATTACAGTACTATACAGCCCTTGCTGAGTTTCTTGCCGGTTCTTCTCAGTACAAGGTCTCCCGCCCTGTAGACTTACGAACCGATGGCGTAGTGACATTCATAAGTGCTCAATTATTGTAGCCTAAACTGAATAAATTACATTGAATTTGAATATAAACGGTGCTTGGTAACTATATACATTTGCATAAAAAGTCACGTAAATCGGAATGAGTTGCCTAAGTTTTAATGGGAAGTGAGGCACACCTGCGAGACGATGATCAGCTGATCATGGCTTTTCGATATTGATAGCGATTCACGGCTATTTCGGGGTACTTATACCCCCAAGTGGCCCCAAGCCACATTTTGACCCAGCCATACACATCATGTCACTAAATGCATTTCTCTCTCTCACCCTCTAATCTCTCATCTCTCTCTCTTTCTCTCTTGGTAGCTTTGCGGAATAAATCTGAAAATATGTTTGAAACATTTTGGAGTAAACATAAAAGAAGCGGTATATCGGCAGCAAAAAAATAAATAATTATCCTCTTGAACGCCGGATTACAGCTAAAATACTAGAGATACAATAGTAATATGTATGAGCTTTTTATAGAATATTTAATAATCTATAGTTTTTACATACACATTTTTTCCGTATCCGCAATAATTGCCGTGATATAGGCAAAAAGCTAATAAATAGGGTACCTTTTTTCGAAGATGACGGCGCGAGCGCAGTAGCATCGATGGTGACTTTTAGTATGTCCTACGGGAGGTCTTAATGAACAACTACGCCAAAATCCAAAACTCTACCAAAAGCTGGCTACGCCCATGTCCATTTGTAGTATTAAACTATTTAAATAAAAGAAATAACTTGTGTCAGCATTAGAAGTGCTGTATGTACATAAGAAAATAACGTTGTCACACCAACTGTGAATTTGCGTTATATTGTGTTAACGGAATAGGCTGACAACACTCAATATTTGAGGAAATTTATTTAATTTTATGGTACTTCGAGGCAAACAGTGAAACTTTGCACAAAATCGCAGATGAATGTTGACATTGTCCTTCTGTATCTTTTTTTTACAAGAAAAAAACACCACAATTCGGTATTTTTACTTAGATGTTTTGACAAGCGCAGCTGCTTGTTATTTGACGCCGCGCAACTAGTTTTATATAACTGACATGACCGGTGGTCATGTATCTTTGGCAGAGGGGTAAGTCAGTTGGTTTAATGCTCGAAGTATGATACCGCCAACATCGTTAGTTCTTGGGACTGAGCCACGCATGTGTAGCGTGGCCGTGGGTGGTAGTGTATGATACCGCCAACATAGTTAGTTCTTGGGACTAAGCCACGTATGTATAGCCTGCCCGTGGGTCGTAGTGTATGATACCGCATCAGGGGTGGCCGTTGAGACTAGTCTCATTATCCGAATAGCGAGATCGTCGTCTGGGGCCGCTAGTACGTGCCGAGGCCCCCTAACAATTGTTTTTCGAACGTGCCGAGGTCGGTCGGGGGGCTGAAGTTTGCTGTTGCGCTGTCTGTGATACAGACATGTTTTTCTTACAATGAAATTAATTTTCTACTAATTGATTCCTTCTACTTCGTTTCGATAATGAAGTTGGTGAATAAGATTTTCATCCCATTTATTCGAAAAAGATTGATTGGTTCATCATCAAGCAGGTACAAAGTAAATCTTTTTATATTGAGTCTTGTATAAAAAAAAAGTAATTGCACAACTAAGCGACCCCAGCTAGCGTCAGTGTTAAGGGGACGTCCCTATAATACTGAGGCTGGTTGGGGTAGCACCCAGCCCCGCACGTAGGTACAGCACGAGTGCCCTGGCCTTTCGTCGGACCACTGTTTGGTAGTTTTGCGTTTGTTTATGTGGTATAAAAATAATTATAGCCGGAACAGGGCAGCGGCACGCGCCTGCTGTAGGGGAGGCCGGGGACAATTGAACCGTTTTTAGTTTTAACAATACACACAACTGACCCTAGCAAGATGAACCAAGAGATTTGAGTTGAAGAAAAGTAGAAATGCAAGTTAAATGTTTTTCTATATTTAGTTTTTCTCTGAACATAAAAATAGAATCTTATCCAATTTATTTATCTAGAAGTTCAAACATATATACTAAGAATTAATAGACGAATTAACTTTATCTTAAAATATTAACAACTAAACAAAAATAATAGCGAGTGTAACCATGTAATTTAATATTTCTGTACTCACAGTTTTAATACAATTTAGAAGTACCAATTTTAAGCGATTTGTGTTGACAGTATTCCTTTGTAAATAAAACTTTTTAAATCATCAAAAAAAACCAAAAAGTGACCAAGATAAAGACAAACGAAGGTTTTGGTAAAATGCCTGACCCGCAAAACGGGCGGTACAGATGACGTCACAGCGCCTAAGACCCGCCGCGCGTGTAAACATTTTACATAGAGTTTCGGCTCGCAGTGTGCATATTAAATACATTATTTCCATTTCCATTAATGTATTAATTCAATATTGTAAGTTTTAAGTGTTTAACGTAATAAAAATATTTATTTTGTAATATTATGAAGATAATTTTTACATAGCGCGAATACAAAAATACCAATGAATTTTGAGCAGTTGCGTACAAGATTTTATCTACAACTTATAGAATCCAAGCATATTAATAAAAAAAAATTTTGGCACATTACTAGATTCTCGCCACTTATAAAAATCATCTAGCTTTTTTTCATATAAATACCTGAATTTTACGGGAAGCAGATTACTACTTGCTATTATAGCTATAATAATAATAACTTTAGACATATCAAACAGCGCTATCTGCTCCAAAACTAAGCAAAGCTTGTATTATGAAAACCGAACAGATACAAACAGTTATATACTTTTTATTTGGTAAATACATACATATCATACATAAATAAATTCCGCCTCAAGACAAAGGTTTCACATAAATGTTTGTCCAGTGCAGGAATCGAACCCACACCCTCTGCACAGCAGACGGCCACACTACCAACTAGGCTTCGAGGGACTTCTTTGTAATGTTTGGAGGTGTATATTCCATTCTAGGTCATTATCTAATTTGTTAATTTTAATAATGAAACGAAAACAATTTTGCGTGAATGTGTACCTATGTGTTTGTGTTTGCCGCCTTTTGCCGAGCACTAAACTACCTACTAGGTATTTCAACGGAGGCCAAAGCAAAAAGGTAACAAAAAGGTCTTGCCAATATAGGTGTAATCAATCACATTTCTATCAGCATCAGTTATTACACTTTTGTGTTATAAAATCCGATTTCTTACCCCAGGAGACCAGGTTTTGAAGATTAACCCGATACAAAAATAAGGTATAGCGTAGAACATCTAAGTATTATCTATTTGGTAGGTATCTAAATAAACACTTGCGTCGAAATGGTCTTCACAGCAATATGCTCTTGTTTTTGTAGAGAGCTCATCCCTTCTCATGACTGTTACCCCTTTTTTTCCCTTTAGGCACCATTGTAAATGTTTTTTCCGGTATATATAAAGTTGTTGACTTGCATTTTGAAGCAACACAATTTTTATAATATGACTTCTGCTTAGACAGACACATATTAATCAACTCTCGTTCTGTAGATTAATGCGCGCACCTATAGCAGTTTGCACTGTAAAACTACGCGGTCTCAAGCGCTGAGACGTCATTATTATAAGACTTAAGCGTTTTTGCTCACGCAACAAAAACGCGAAAAAAGCGAAACTGCTCTTTGACAGTTTTTATCGTATGATAATGTAATTTGCATCAAAATTTCAGTTTAGAAAAAATCTTTACATATATAAAAATAAAAAAATTAAGGTGAAATAGTCTTTATAAAACTAAGTATATTTCACAGGGCGGATTGCTAACATTAAAAATTACTTTTTAATCGTGGCTCTACTGGTTTAAATTGCACGCACACAAAAGTATCTAATGTAGTTCCATGAATATTGACGATGGTTCAATTGCCCCTTGGTGCAACCATACCCAGTCTACCTATGTAAACAATAAAGAAAAACGCGCGAACTGAGTTTCTTTAATTACATAATTATAAATTGTTACTCAAAAATGCTTTTAATGTGATTATTATTTTAACAACCTTCTTTGAGTAATGTCGAATGTGAACGACGAAGGCGCTATACCACCTAATATACCGCAGTGCGGTAAAACCATGCCAGAAATCTTATTACACAGCGGGAGGTCCGGTGGGCGTTGCTTTCTCTAGACGTTCATAAGTTGAGTGGGCCAGACGGTATACCAGCAGTGGTGCTTGAACAGTGTGCGCCTGAGTTATGTCAGGGGGAGGAATAAGCATGTAGCCTGGACATAGCAAAGACGTTCAATCGGGTCTGGCACCGGGGACTTCTATCGAAGTTGCTATCTTACAGAGTGCCCGAGGGTTTGTGCAAATGAGTGGCAAACTTTTTGTCGGGCAGACGCATACGAGCTGAAGTTGATAGTAGTGTATCTGATAGCATGGACATAAATGCCGGCGTCACGCAAGGCTCTGTTCTGTCTCCTACGCTGTTTCTACTGCATACCAATAAGATGCATCAATCATCAATAACATACACTGCTATGCAGATGTCGGGTACTGGAGACTGGAGACTTATTACACGGGCCGTGCAAACATCCCTCGTTCTGTTATGGAAGAAAAGCGCGCAGAACTTGTGTCTCAAATCGAAACCACTCTGTCCAAGGTCTCTGACTGGGGACGGGAAAACTTGGTCCGATTCAACCCTACAAAGAAACAACAACAAGTCTGGCACCGTTCACCGCTAAGAAAATCCGATTCACTGAGGTTCCACAAATCCAGAACACTTCCCTCACCATCTCCAAGAGTATTGGGACCCTCGGTGTTGACATCTCCAGCGATGTTCAGTTCCGAGATCATTTACAAGACAAAATGAAGCTGGCGTCCACAAAACTTGGAGTACTCAACAGAGCGAAGCAGTACTTCACCTCGGGGCAAAGGTTGCTGCTATGTAAGTCGCAATTCCGACCCCATATTGAATACTGCTACCATTTATAGGCGGGTGTACCCGGATACCAGCTTAGATGCCAGCCCTTTAGACTCGGTTCAACGACGGGCTGTGAGAATCGTCGACGATCCCAAACTCATAAGCCGTATCAAGTCCTTGAGTAAGAGGAGAGATTTTGCCTCCCTGTGAGTGTTCTACCGTTTGTATAAAAGAATATGTTCTGAGGAATTTCGGAATGATGCCCACGGCTACTTTCTACCATCGCACCGCTCGCCATTGGCAGGGAATTCATTCTCACACTTTAGAACCTAAATGATCGCGTACAGTGCGGTTTCAGAGAAACTTCTTCCCGCGAACACTTGGGTTGTGGAATGAGCTCCCTGCCAAGGTTTTCTCTAAGGACTACAGTATAGGGTTCTTTAAAACAGAAGTTATTAGATTTTTGAAGGGTCGACAACGCGCGTGTGATATCCCATGTGTTGCAAGCGTCCATAGGCTGCGCTGGCCGCATACCATCAGGCGGAACGCAAGCTTGTTTGCCACCTTAGTGTATAAAAAAAAAAAGTCCTAGACTAGTTTTAATTTAAGTACTTTCATTGTTTGAGTAAAGCACTATACAAGCCTTGGTATATAACGACTGCGCTAATGGCTACGCTATGATGGCCTCGAGCATAGCTACGCTCCCGGTCTGCAAGCTTGGTCATCATTGCAGACCTTGCCGTCCGCGCTATAAAGCTTTATTCCAGCTTGTCCATCAAGAGCTGCAATGCTGACCGCGCTGTGATGACCTTAAATTTGGCCACGCGGCAGTCATGTAGTATTTAAACATATAAATACGATTATGTTGCTGGGTTGTATTCAAAAGCGCCCCTTTTTCCATTTCACATAGAGAGGAATAAAAAGTAGTGTATCACTCGGTCACCAAATATTTTTAGTTTGGGCGACGTAGTTATGTTGAATCCCTAGCTACGATTCAAAATAGCCCTCGCAGTAAAAATATTATTTTGCTTTCTTATACCTAATATCCTTAAATATAAAATTCGAATTCTATCAAAGAATTGCGAAAATATAAAGATTAACTCTGGCTTCCATCATCGCAGCGAGTTCATAAATAAATAAATAAGGCGTGATGCTCGAATCGACGAAAATTACAACCTCAAAATGAAAAACGGAACTATCATAGGATTACTTTGTTGTCCGTCTGTCTGTCGTTCTCTCAAAACCATTTTTCTCAGGCACACGTCAAATTATAAGCAAAATTATTATCTTACTACTTATTTTCAAGCGTCTTTGTCCACGTATACTTTGAAAAAAAAACCAACGACTGCAAAAACATTAAGAACAGAAATAAAAAGTACAACATATTAAAGTATAAGCAGACGGAACTCATTTCAAGGTAGCGACTATATTGTGAGCAATCTGTACACCATTTGAACTTGCATTGAAATGAGTCCCTCCCGTCTGCTTATAGTTAAATGTTTAGTGTGTTTTGATTTCTGTTTAGTTCTTTATGTTTTCGCAGTCGAGTTTTTTTCTTATTTTTGTTATTTTTTTCCATTTTTTTTAACTCGCGCTTGACTTTTTTGTTTTTTATTAAGTGTTATATACATATTTTCGTACTCGCCTTTTAAAGCCCTTTATTTTGATACCCAACTCGAGGGTCTTGTAAAAAAAATCTTTTTAGGCCGCATAAAATCCGCTATTGATATTTCAAGGATTTTATGTACAGAGTGTCACAATTGAGCCTAATCTAGCGACGCCTCTCAAGCTAAAATCCATCAAGACTTTTAGGCTACAGAGATGCCAAAGATATATACACTCGAAAAACATAACCCTCCTTCTGGCGCAGTCGGGTAAAAATAAAGCTTGTAGCTGTTTATGGTTTTACCTACTAAAATATCGAAATTGTCATATAAATTTCCATCCCCTATTTTGCCCTCTAAGCAGTGCTCGAATTGGATTTATCCACGAACCGGAACGCGATTTGATTAAGTTTTCGAAATTTTTATACAACTAAGATGGCAAACAGGCATACGACCCGCTCGATTTTAAGCATTCATTATAGCATATGGTTGCTTGTAACACTAGGGCCATTTTTAAGTGTTGCTAACGCTTTTAAACTAGACTAAGGTCTAGTTAATCTAAGACTAAGTAAAAATCCAGCCTCTAAATTAACGCAATAAAAAAAAACGATCATTTATGCCATATAAATATTTTAACACTTGCAAATAAATCAAAACCCATATGGGTCAGGTCCCCGATGACATGAATCAGGTATTTTTGTCTTCCAAGACCCTTTTTCTTAGAAATGGGTAGAGGTATCGAGGCTCTGTGACTATAATATACCTAACTAACGACGTCAAACGATATTCTTTCTCTTCGTATTACCAATTATTTAGAACTAGTAATAAGCTATTTTTAGAACTTTGTGTATTCCGTTCCGTTCCAGCGTCTTACCAGCCAGCGTTCCACTGCAAGGACTAAAAGGAACGGGTCACATAGGAAAAGAACTGTCGATGAACGGGTTCTGTAGAGTGCTCAAAACTGCGGGCTGAAACAGCGCAAACGTTCAATAAGGTGGTAATTGAAGAAACGGAGGGTCCTCAACCACTGGAAGGGATGCAGCATTTCCAGTCCGTATTAGTGAGTGATTCTAGTAGTATCCCGTCCATCTCATGGCATTCCTATGTGTGCCTATTACCTCTGCCCGAGACACTAGTAAGACGGAGTAGATAGGGCAGGTAGTGTAGGACTTCGCAGTCTAGGATGTGGAGTGGGAGGGACGGAGCCGACCGGTACCAGCACCCTTTAGCCAGCCGGATGATAAATATATACCAGTGTGAATATATACAAAAAGGGAAAAATGACTGATTTGCCGTTTGTGGTCTGCGTGCTGGCTTCTAAAACTCTTCTGTGTTCTGATAACTCCTCTCCTTTGATGGTATTCATTTGCACCAGCTTATTCGGTTTATATCTGTGTAGCTTTAGTAGTTTCCAATTAGCATTACAATTCTTGTTCCTTTGTTGCTTGACTGGCGTTCCAACTTGTGCTTTTTGTTGTCTTGTAATGGTATTCAGTTTGCGTCGTTAATAAGGCATTTTCGATTTGTTTCCGTTATCAGTAGGTTAGGCATAAATTTAAATATTTAATTGATGAATGTTTCTCTGTAGCAGTGTTCGAACACTTGTTTTATTTTCCCCCAGTGGCAGTCTTTATTTTCAGGGTCTGGTTCCCTAGGTTTCGGTTACTATTCTTAAATATATCCCTAAGTACTCGTACTTCGTGAATGGAAAAAAAATGGTTTCCATCTTTTGTTTTCTTTACTTCAGCAGAGACCTAACAATTTGGTTTTTTGATTTTTTGTTTGCAGTTTATGGTTTCCTTTATCTATGCTCCTATTTTTAGTTAGGTTGTGCCCAAAAAGTGTCTATAGGCGTGAATATCCGCAGGAGTGTATAAGATTCGTAGGAGATTATAGGCGGTTGCAGTAGCGGTGGATGAGCGGGATTGGCTTTTCTGTCCTAGGGATGTAAGGCTCGTCGGTGCTGACACGTCCTTGCTCGGATAGCTTGATTTAGCGTCTAGATTGCTAACACGCGCACACATAAAATAAAATGTAGTCAGGTAAAGCACCGCTTAAATATGTCGGTTATTACGTACGGTCGGTAGTCGGGTGTAGAGGATTTATACATTTATATAGAAAATATTAATGAACACATGTACTTTTCTCATGCGTACCGAAGTAAGTCATTGCCTGCGTTTTTATTAGGTTAAGCTTCAATTTAATAATTGAATGTAGTGATTTCTTTCTTCTGTACCTGCTTACCATTAGGCGGAATGTTAGCTTGTTTGCCCACTTCATAAAAAAGGGTATACCAACAATTGCTTTTTTTAAAACTATTCGCGCTGTTTGGTTTCAGTGTTGTTGTCATAACTTTACTGTTCTTAGGTATACCTAAGCAGTACATAAACTGAGATAGTAGTTTCATTCTTTTAAAGCAGAATTCCAACGTTTGGGTTTTTTTTAAAGATCCTTAATTGGCAGTTTTTCGTTTTTCTTGCCCTCTTCCCATAATCTCCGTTACCTTTTTAGGCATTTCTAATTTTTAAGTAGATCATGAATGGATGAAATAATTGTTTATTCGGTCTTGCGCCGGCCTTTCAACACTTACGTTTCAGTTTATTATAGCAGTTTTCAGTTTTGGTGTGAGAAGGTGTACAAAATATAGTCACAAAATATATGAGAAAGCTCACTCCACACTAAGCGCTATAAACCCTTTCCCCCGCACGCATAGTACCTAAACCTGATTTAAAATCTATTTGCAAATCTTGTTAACATAACCTAACTTTACTTAATGTTCACTTTTTTGGTAATTTAATCATAAATCATTAAAATACTTACATTGACCTTTGTTGTCACATTCTTTAACTGGTTTTCAAATCACGACATTGATTAAACCTAAAATCTACAAAATTCCAAATTTACGATGAGAAATATTATACGTATTTATGTATATGTTGCATAGACTAACAAAGCGGAAGACGCGCGTCAAGGTAATTTTTGTTTACCCGAATTGCAAATAGATTTTGAGTCAGGCTTACATCCTTTTTTAGGGTATTTTAAAAGTACCTGCCTTAGTAATTTCCTTGAGCTATGATGCGTATATATGCGCCCGCTGAAAGAGTTTATAGCGCTTATTGTGGAGTGAACGTTCTGATTTATTCTGTCATCTGTGGTGTGGTCATGAGTTACTCAGTGTAGCCTAGAGAAACAACGTCCTCAGGGTTAGATCCATAACAATGTGCAAAATTTTCAAACATCCCTTTTGGCTCCAACAGCGTAGGTGGTCCATCAAAACATCACTTTCGAAAAGACTACGCAAGTGTGATGCTCTTAGCAACGTTTAACCTAGCAAGGAAGCCCATAATTACTACGTAGGTTTGTTTCGTAAATTCTATTATTTGAAAGCCGTATTGGCAAGTAGTAGGTACATACGTGGGTACCTACCTACCTGTTTGCTTTTTTTTGCTTAATAATCCTAACATTTCGTCAAGTTATACGTCTAATTCTTGAATATTGCAGGTTCCACGGAAAATATCTATTTATTTACTTAAAACTAGATGGAATGATCATGGCATACCATATGTATAGTTATTATCACCTACTGAATAGTTATTTTTTAGTAAGGTCTGTGTGAACACAACAAACCCAGTAGAAACACAAATTTTATTCATCGTGTGATAACAATTGTAGCAAAACTTCATATACCTTTACTAGTTTGCAAATAAAAATATAGTGATTAACAGTCGAATGCACAGCTGAAATCGGTGCAGTTTTAATTTACTTTTTGGCTTTTATTGATAAAACAATCAAGATTTTTTTTTGAACAATAGTATGTTTGATATACTTATTTATAAATTCAAATTTGTTTGCTATTGCCTAAACGGAGCATAGCATCGAAAGCCACACGGAAATATATATTTCGGTATTATTATTTATTTTTATTTTAAACTTCACCTCGCAACGAGGTGATCAGATTTTTAGTAGAGAGATAGCTCGAGGAACGTCGAAGGTCAAGACTTTTGTTTTGATCCACAGTTCCCACGTAAATTCAATTTTCTTTGGTTGATATCACGGAGTCACAACGTGTCACAACGGAGTCACACACACAAAAAACATCGAATTAGGTATGCCTTAACATATGTGTAATAAAATCTTATAGGAAGTCAATTAATTTGTTGGAGCTTAAAACATATAGGCCCGGATTAATAGCCATGGCTAAGACAAAGTAACATTCTAAGACAGAGACTTTGGTAAGCGTATTGTAATTAAATGCAACAACGAACGTAACTGAGGCCCGTTAATAATAGTCACACAGGCTTAGTTCGAGTAATGTAATAATAAACATTAGTCACACACGTTGCTAAGCATGCTCTTATTCTAAGCTAAGCCTGAGCAACGAATTTCCTTTACTCAGGACAGTCTTAGCATGTAATGTGATAATAATAATGAAACATGGATTCAAATGCTCAAATATCCTTGAAGTTTTTTTTTCTAACTGCTTGCAGGGTCTGCAACGGATCAGCCAACTCCTCTATGTCATCGTAACATTAGAAATGAGGATATATATTGTAACGGTGGCCGAAATTTTAGGCAAAAGCCAAACATCACTTCAAAGATGTAGGTTAGATAGGTAGATAGGTACCCACTCAAGAAGCAGTATGGAAGAAAACTTGTTTTTAATATACAATAAAAAATAATTCAAAATGCATTCTGAAGGTATTACTACTATTGAAAAACCCTTTATATATCTTCTCTATTAAGTTTCTCAGCACACTGAAAAAACGAACAGTCAGTAGAGTTGAGATATTTACTCGGTTAATCGGAAATTTATTGATTTCAACGTATTTGTAATCTATTATTAATGATATGCTCTCAGCTGCTGCAGCAGTTTTCATTTAGTTAAATATGAATTGTTACAAATTTAATGATTTTAAGATAGGCACACGGTTATTTTTAAATGGTATACTTGTTAGATTTCTTATAAGTTGCTCGGTTTTTTAAACAGTATTCTAGTTTATTTTTTATAACTTAGTCTGTTATTTTTAAATACGTATTTAAATAACATGGCGTTCTTCATTTTTTTACTAGTAAGTTGCTGAAGTTGTTTTTACATATTTATAAAAACATAGCTTAAAAATATAACGGCCAAAACTCTCTTTTTTCTGTTTTTAATTCAAAACTCCTTATCAACTAGTAGCGGGAACATAATTTATTTCATGAAATGTTAAGTAACTATAAAGCAAAAATCTGTAATAGATTTTTTATATCTTATGGAATATAAATGTAATTGATTATTTTATATATCTATAAAAAACTATAATATACTTTTGATTTAAGCTAACACCAAGAAAGCAATTGTATATGCGCGTTGGGTGCCCTCTTCTCTCTATCTCTATCTCTTTTTTCGTCCGCGTGATTGTAGACAGATTATTATATTGACCCAAAAGTAAATGAAATCATAACTAGATTGGTTGCGGCAGTCAAGTAAAACAATTTAATATAACCAATATGCTGGCTACCGTACACAAGTCAATCAGTAACCACAACATAGGCACAAGTTTTGTGGCAGCCGACTATATGAGAAAAACCGAGTAGGTAGGCGCCCGTTTACGAGCCAATAGGTAACCGCAACTATGTAAATCTGTTTTGACAGCAGAGTTATTGTTTTTTATAATTTTACCATGTTATTGCTGATTTTTCCGAGTGGGTGTAACATTGTTGTTTTTAGCAACGAACGGTTGAGCCACAGTTAAACCCCTGTTAAAATGTTATTTAATTTTAACCTTCCCGTTTTCAGTGCAATGGTTCATAGACGTATAGGTACCTAAAAAAAATGACTAAGCCAGCCATACACACAATGTAAAACCTGACAGGTTTGCTTATATAGTTATTATCAGGTAAACTCGAGCTACCCTGAAAACTTAGACGTAGGGTAAAACCTATATAAACTATTAGTTGGAAAGCATGGCCTCGGGTAAAAGATACGCGATTTGATTAAAAAAAAATTAACAAAAAATAACTTACTTGATAATTGTAATAATAATGAGAAACCGGCCACTTGCGTGTCGGACCTCGCACATTTAGGGTTCCGTACCGAATGTAGAATATATGTAGTACGAATGGCAGAATTATTCATAAGCAGTAGGTGAGTGAATCCCGTTCTGTGTTACGCATTTGACCGGAAAATCAAGTTGTTTGTAATATTCCCGATACAAAATGAGGGAATTTCAAAGAAAAAATCATTTATCAATATATTGGTATATGTTGGTAACACTATGTAAAAATAAACATTAGCAGGAAACAAGTTCATAGATCAATAGAAACTTAAAAAAATCTTCGGAACAAAAGTAGAGACCGGCTTTGGGTCATCAAGGTGCTTATTACTGTAAAAATTTAAGGTGATGGCATACCCAAACGAGTTATGTTTGCAAGAATTTGATTATTTTGTTACAGTTCTTAGTACACTTTTTTACTTGAAAAAATACGTTATAGTTTAAACTTTAATTAAGTGGACAGCTAATATTATAATAATTTGGGTATTAATACAATTAGGGCTTTATTTCAAAATTGTTTGGGAAACTAAGACTGATATTATCTTGATTCTTATTTCTACAAATTTATGTTACGTAAATTGACCGAGTAAATTTGCTGATGTCATTGTTCCTAATAAATATTTAAATCCTATCTAGCCTTTGTATGCTCTCTAGTCTAATATGTCTTTGCACACTGGTTGAAACGGCACGCTTTGGCTAGGGTATGCCATAGCCTGAAAGACTGTAGTTCCAAACGTTTGGTTGTAAAACCTGTGTGACAGACGGACAGCAATAGGGACTCCGTTTGGACCCTTCTTGTAAGGAACCCTTACGGATCGAAGAGACTGCGATATCCTTTTGAGAAATCATGAAGTTTGGAATAAAGCATTTATAAATACGGTAGCTCAGGCGACCACTACTCGCGCTCGGGCCATTTTTTCATTGTTAACAGTTCAGGTATACAGGCAAAAATATCAAATATCGTATCATTTCAGATTTCATCATATCAATAACATACATAACGCTCGCTTTCTAAGTTGTCGTTTTTGCGTACCTTACCGGACTCGCTCGAACAAGACCGGAGACCAATATGGCACGAGGTCATTTCCATTCTTTGTTGATTTGCATTGTACCAAGTACCTACGGCACCTACGCCCTACTTAAAAACTGTTTTTTTTCTGTACAAGGTACTGCATGGTGCTACAATATGATGTTGGCATGGAAACGTTTACTTCACTATGATGCGCATGGTTAAATTTTACGTAGGGACAAATATGTTGCTGTACAACAGAAGAAAAGATCGGCGTGCGAAGTACAGTAGGTAGGACAGGGTCGCCGCTGGATCCTTTTTATACCACCTCATCGTTGCTCTGGCGAACAGCCGATTTTACTCACTATTTAAGTATTACAAATATGGTATATATATATATATCACTGTAAGTCTTAAGTTTTGTAAACTGCAGACAATAAAGGTGTTGTGGAGTCTTGTTGCCATCCCAATAGGTCAATCTAAATTCAATGTCTCTGTAATATTTTAAGAGTGAGACTTCCCTCCCTAATCCTATATTCTAATACCTAGTTAAATATTCACTAGGCTGTAGATTAATGACGACATATATGACTTAACTTCGTTCGTAGATGTGGCGCGTGCACTGCATTTTTTGTAATCAACAGAACTGTAAGGGCCTCTCCACACAACGACTAATGGCGGTCTACTCTAGACGTGTGTAAATGGTTGCGTGATCTCCATCCGCCAGACACCGCTGTGAGTCCGGCAGCCAGCTAACCGGTAGGCGGCGAACGGGCGCAGTGGTGGCGTCAGGTTATTTATGGGTAAAGTAACCTACTCATACACTTCCGTCCCCAGTTGCCCGTCAGGTGTGAAAAGGCAGTAAGTCGTGATGTTCCATGTTACTCCATGTGTGTTTGATGAGTTACAATAAATTAGCTCTTACATTACATTTATACATTTTGAATTAATTATAGGTACGTTAATTATTAATTTTGTTGTGACGGTTAAGGGTCAGCTCAGACCTAAGCGCGACGCGACGCGACATTTTCGAGATAGCAACATATTATCGACCTTGTTTACTAGACAAAAAAATACAAATTATAGTGAGAGCACAAAAGTGAAAGTGATCGACACATGTCGAAGTACAAACAAGATGCGTCGTGACTCGTGCGACGTTGGGATGCGTATCTTTTTGTCTAGTGAACAAGGTCTATCAAGGTCGCGTCGCGTCTCGGTCAGAGGTATATAATAAACAGAAAAAAGAACTTAGTGCAAAAAAAAATCGTAAATATCTGCATTTGCAATTTTTTATTGAAAACTGATAAAAAAATTCAAGGCTGGATTCGTATTTAAAATGTAAAATTGTACAAGGATCCATGCTTAAGCGGCTGGCACATAATAAATAGCTTTATTTTGTTGATCAATGTTGTACATATATACACTACTACCGAGATTTTTTTCACATATCCAAAAACAACCATTAAGGGGAGGACACTAAACATCAAACAAATTATAGAATGATCTACCCAACAACATCCCACACAATGGGATAGACAAGAAAAAACATCTTGTTTTCGTGTAGGGGAGGTAGAGGGCTGGTTCGTTCACGGGGTTCATGTGCTTAACGCTTGAATCGCATAAATCACGCACAATAGCGTAGTGTTCTACTAGGCGTTTGAACCTACTGCACACCACTTAACTCGCGACTTTTGACAGCAATCCACGAGCGGCAGTTGGACAAGTGTGACATTTTGTTTTTTGCGGGAGTAAGTATTATTTTCGTCATATTTTAAGTGTTTTAGAGAAACAAACTGTTATGCAATTTTGTATATATGTTAATTATTAGATTCAGTGAATTTCAGTAAATACTTTAGTAGTGCGTTTTTTTGCCAACTTTTTCAGATTCGTACTTGTCAATTTTTTCAGTATTACCTACACATAAATATAAAGTTAAATATCTGTGAGAAAAATCAGGTTATTGGTAAGTCATCTATCCAAAAGTCGTACTTATATGAAGTAACACTTATGACATTATTTTAATTTTACCTAATCCAATGCAAGCAACTACATCCAGGACCGCGAATATCATAAAATTTCCTATTGATCTCACTTCGTATAACATAATGTAACCTGATTTGTATCCATGACATCATAACATATTAACTGATTTATTAGTAACTAGATTTTGCCAGCGGCTCCGCCCGTCCTAAATTCGGTTATCGGCGAGGAAATCCTTAATTATACTAATTAAGTTACCTATAGTCAGAGCAATAGTTCGTTTAAGCTCTGTTATAGTCATTCCCGTGGGAACTTTTGATTTTTTCGGGATAAAAAGCACCCTATATCCTATCTATCTAGCGTACATGTATGTATGCCAAGTTTCATCCCGATCCGTCCAATGGTTAAAGCGTGATTGAGTAACAAACATTCAATCCTTCTCATTTATAATATTAGTAGGATTAGAAGACTGAGAGGGTATCTAAGGAGAAGATTGGGGGCGTTTATAAATAACGTGAGATGTTTAAGGGGGGGGGAGGGGGTCGAGTCAAATCTCATCTAATCTTACGTTGGAGAGGGGGAGGGGGAGACCCCCGTCTCGGCAAATATCACGCAATTTCAATTTTTATTTTCTGATTACACTATTTTGGTCCATTTAATCCAGATTGTACATGCTTAAGATTTAATCTTAAGCGTAATACGATTAAGATCATTCACTAATTCGTTCGAAAGAAAATAATTTCATTCATACTTCGACGTTATACAATAAACAATCCAACGCGTTTACGTAAGAAACCCACATTTTAAAAATCTCACGTGAGATTGGGGGATGGGGTTGAATAAAATGTCACGACATCTCACCTTGCAGAAAATTTAAAAAAACACCTCACGTAATTTATGGATGCCCCCTTAGATATTCTTAAGTAAATAAAATTAACAATAATAATAATAAATCCCATGTCTATTTCTGTTAATTAGTACGAAAGACTGAATAGGTAATTAATAAGTGATAGTATTGACTCTATATCAAGGCAGTAAAATAACTAATTTGTATTGTGTGCTAGTATTGACTCGTATATCAAGGCAGTAAAATAACTAATTTGTATTGTAAACTATGAAAGTTTAATTGTAGTTTTTATTTTTTAGTTGGCTTTGTTAGACGTCGCGAGCTATGGCGTTTAAATAGTTTAGTTCTTTGTCTTCGTTTGAAGATTCTTAAAAAACATATGTTATTAAAATAATAATATAACATGCAGTGTTTAATAATTTTTTGTACCGTTTCTATTTCATTAAACAGTTTTTACTATATTAATTTTGGATTTAATTTTCATGTTCAACATGGACGAATGAGCCCCAACCACAATTGACCATTTTTAAGTTTTTCTTTATTATTAAAATATTTTTTAGATTTACACGTTAGCTTTATTCTGTATTAATATCATCTAAAGTCGAAGATTCAAGTTTGAGTGCGAATTAGCCCCCATTTTTACCTACCTACCCTACATTTTTTTGGCAATATATTATTTTACCACGTTTGTCGACGTGATTAAAATTACAGCTTTCTATCACTAATAGACCTGAGTTAATGTCTTATTTAGCCAGACAGGCGGACATGGCCAAACTACAAGGGTTCCTTATGACTACGGAACCCTAAAAATGGGGGATCGCGACTGTAGACACCTTCGGCGATTGCTAGACTTAGTTTTTCTCCAGATCGCACACAGCTTTCGCTTTTGTTCTGCCAATTGAAAAAAAATATATGCGCGTGTAAATTGCAAAACTTTGGTCAGTACCTAGGG
Organism: Apoda limacodes; assembly: GCA_946406115.1. NCBI lineage: Eukaryota > Metazoa > Arthropoda > Insecta > Lepidoptera > Limacodidae > Apoda > Apoda limacodes. Next base: position 22,506,961 of record OX291559.1, read on the forward strand.
GTAATTAATTAAGGCGTTGAATCTCAAAATAGGGTAAAGCTAGATTTTTACATAAATGTTCCTCATGTGTTTCAAAAAAAAATCTCAAAAATGCCTCACGGCCTCTCAGAAGTGAAGTACATCGATACGGGTGCGGAGGGCACCAAACACCGGATGCGTATGCGGCACGTAGACGTGTGCGTATACCACTGAAACACCGAGTTACGCATACGTCTACGAGTTGTACGTGCATACGCTACGCATGCAACCAATCCGTACCCAACCGCACGCAGCCATATTACTTAATAATTTCATAGCTATTTTCATAACACACTTTGAAATTTCACGATGTCTGATGAATATTGGCAAGAAAATGGACCTAGTAGTTCATCGGATAAAGAAGCATTACTGCTACTGTTAATATTTGTAAACACACAAAACGCGTAGTCACGCGCACGCGCAACAAGAAGACGTGCGCGTTCAAACCGGTTCGAGGCGTCATCTGATAGGGAAAGCCATACAACGTCATCACTGTACGCGCCAATGCGACGTTGCCGTTCCGGTGTTCGCTTTGCACTACGACAACGTGCACGTCACGCAAGCAGTGTGCCCTGTCTCTTACTGATCCATCCAATACAACGCAGGGTAACGTGCACGCATACGCGTACGCATCCGGTGCGGCCCAGCCTTTTTATGCTACTAGGAGTCAAGTGTCGACGGACGGGTTTTTGCAAAAATATCATTTTTAACTTTTATCGAAATACCTACGAAGCAATTTCCTAAGCTACAAATATGATAAGACAGCCAAGTAGGTACTAGTTTTCGATAAAAGTAACCTTTTGCAAAAAATTTTGCAAAAAAACCAATGGCATGTCATGACGTATTTTTAGATTTGGCGCCGTCAGGCCATAAGGTTTGCTGCCCCATAAAATTGCAAAAAAAAAAGAGAAAATCTAAAAAAAAAAAAAGAAAACATGTATACCAAAATCAGATGATCCTGCTGCGATATTATTGAATGCCCTGCAGTTTTGACCTCCGAAAATCCTATTTTTGTGAAAATTTAATCAGGATAAAAACAAAAGCTTTATCCTTAATTCCTTAAAATTATATGAGGTAATTCTCCACATATGAACCGAAGAATAAGAAAGTTATTTTTCACGCCCTGTATTATGGGGGTTTGGATAGGGTTCTGAATTTTCATTTGAGGTTTTTAAGAAACTTTTTCTTCAAGATTAATATTATGGAGTTTCTAACTTTAAAACCACGTGATCTGAAAATTTTAAAAAAATAAGCCTTTATAAAATTCAACGAAAATTGTTTGGACAAATCGGTTCATAAGTTTTTTAGATATCCGCAATAAATGTTCATTCTACAGAACCCTAACAGAACGCCCTTGGCCCTTTTCTATGGACTATATGCTAACTACATTCAAATTTCTATCTCTGCTATAAGTAGGTACTTACCTTAGAATTTTGATGGTTGGTTTTTACGCCCTAAAGCTTGTGCCGCCCTCGCAGCCCGCTGCCCCGGGCTATAGCCAATGGCTTAAGGTTAACACAGTACGGCACTGCTTTTGACCCTGACTAACATTTCAACGGCACCCGTATCTATAGACTTTTGGGATTATTCTTAGAACCACAAAAGATTTATGCAAAGATTTTGCTTTCTATTAAAATTATTCGGCCATATTTTTGTCTTTATTCTAACTTATAGGGTGACTATACCTTTGTTCTTTATAGGATATTTTACCTTTGGCCTGTACATAAAATAACTTTATTAAAATATTTGTAAAAATTGATTTGTGTGTCCAAATTAGTTTATAATATAAACATCTTTTCACTAAACATAAAAAATTAATTATTTAATTTATTTCGGGACATTATCTATTATCGATAAAAAGTATTTTTATTTTTAATATATAACGTATTGTTTAGGTATAGTTTTGCAATTTAAGTACCGAGATGCACTGGATTTTAAAGAGTTAAACAGATATTTTTGGATTAGGATTTGCAAAAGTGGGGTAAGTAAGTAATTTCATACAAGAATTTATGAGAAATGTTAATATTTAGTAAAAAAAATATAAAATATAAAACTTCCTACTTAAAATTGAGAGGAATTGTTAACATAAAAATTAATAATACACTTAATTTTGTCATCAAAATTAATTTTAATATCGAAATTGGGATTTTACGACTTTCAGATTTTGAAGAACAAAAGCTTTTATCTCATTTCGTACACTAGCAACTTGAAGTCGCTAGTGTCAAGGTGAAAGTTCTATATAATCAAAAACAATTTTTCCTCATATAAGTACAAGTATTTTTTCTTTGCAAACTTGAGCGAGGAATCTTTAATAGAATAGTTGATATATATTATAGGATCTATTTTCTAATAGTTTTCATTTGATGAATATGTATTGATAAAAATCTTTACGGTTTTTATCCTCGCTAGTTACCGGTCGGATACACACCCCCTCCATAATGCGATGGAAATCCTCTTTTCACCAACCACTGTTATCTTTCGTGACACGGGGTGAGCCTATCACTGCAATACTGCTTTCGATGCAGTACATCTGGACTAAGGCAGATTTATGAATGTCCCATACGTCGTTAATTAGCAGCTTTAAAGAAATATGCGGTGTACTAAAAGACCTGAGAAAAATAATTCAATCGAAAGATAAGATCGACAAATAGATATTTTTCATTATATCAGTAATTCAGCATTCAACCTCTTGTTACGTACCTACATACGTAGATCAAAAATATTTCAAATCAATTAAATAGCGTTATTTTTTTGCGTAAGAGTAAGACAGCATAGAGCGACTCGTAGAACGCAGCAGCAGGTGGCTGATGTTGTCTATCTCCCTGTCAAATATGAAACCAGATATCCTGTGCATACATTCACATGTTACGTTTAGTAAAATCAGTAACGAATTTGCGCTTTAGTAACTCTACAATAGGCAGGCTGTTTATTATTTTATACTCAACTAACAGGCCCGGCAGATTCTCTATTGGCAAGTTATAGCATAATTGACATCAAAAAAAAATCTTCTCTGTGAAAAAACACTTCGATACCAACCTTTCATGATAATTGGTCAAACTGTATTGGAGTTCATCATACATATAACAAAATCTACTCTTATATGTAGGTTTAGATTATTATACATAGTGTCCTTGTTTTTTGATATAGGTACCATAGTCAAAATCGTGTGTTCAAAAGTCCTTATGTAACCTGATGTCATCTAATATAATTTTGTAATTTCGTGGTTCAAAATTTAAACTATGTGACTAGTTTGTTGTGATTTCCTTTATGATCTAGAAACATGTTCAATGGTCCATGACGGTTGAAATAATTACGAAATTCTTTTTAATCTAGGCATTTTCGTAGTTACTATCACCTAGTTTTGCATTCCCCTCGACATTTGGCAGCCTCCTGACGTTAAGTGGTCTCAAAAGTACTGATATAGACCATGATATGATGAAAACGGTAGCTTATGTATGAAGCATCTTTCATACTATCTATGTGGCGATATAGGTGAATAAATGAATTCTACAGTAGAAGTTTTAATTCTGTGACGACCAAGATCACATCATAATAGTTGATATGTAAAAAATAATTATTTTATGTTGTTAATGCGATTTTTTTTTTCTTTTAGTTTTTACACCTAAATCTATTTCTTGTAAAGTTTGATAAGATCTGTAGATAGGTTTTACGCAGTAGGTACCTATTCATACACATAATTATTTATCATAAAATCTAATAATAAAACTAAAATTTAAACATTTGTAGGTAATTCAAACAAAAAAATTAAAAGTTTTTTTTACGAAACACAACATCCATAGGTACCAATAATTTTAAATATTATATTTTAAATACGAATGTTTATGAGGATATTTACTCACCATTTGCCGATTGCTGAATTGTTCGCATAACAAGAATTGTTAAATTTATTTGAATCCGTCGATTATTTTTCTCGGCATTTAACACCTACCTACTAAATTTTTTTTTCTTTTATAAATATAAATATTAGAATTTTATATTTATAAAAGATAATTTAATTAGTTATTTTTTGTTAAATTTACTTTCAAGTTGAATCCACTATCAACTCAGAGCTCCTTTATTTTTTTGGATGTTTTCTAATCCATTTATAAAATATCTTTTTTTAAATAGTAGGTAATCAGATGTTCAGAAACACAAGGTGTGTGGAGGGTCATTTATTAATAAACATACACCTATTTTCTTAAATAAACAATTTACCTACGTCATATACCTAAAAGATTGTTTGACATATTCCCTGTCTAAGACTTAAGCGGGAAATCAACCAGAAAAAAAACTACGTATGTAACATAACTAAAAGAATTTCCGATACATTTTCAATGTAGATAATAGATTACACGAAAAATATATCAGACAGTAATTTCCCTATTGATATTTATGAAGGTTTACGTATATCTACCTGAAAGCAATGAACGCATCTCCAAGTTCTCCGCCTACGATGTGAACACCCCCCTCGGGTATGGAGAGGCCGCGAAAGAAATTCCTAATGTCCAAGGCATTTGCGGACCAGGGTAGGTTCTGAAGTCTGATGATGACGCTCATGGTTGCTGAAGGTCACCGATGTACCTATAAAAGAGTTAAAAATCCTGTCCATATCTCAGATTGCAAATATTCTCGGTTGCAGAATGAACTTAAAAAAATTACAATCTGCTTTATCATACACGTACTGGGATTTCGTTCATCGGAAACGATATTTATATGGTAAAGCAACGTCAGTCATGGATGGGTGGTTAGTTGCATATTTTTCCGGGATCCTCGTAGCTTCGGAGGGCACGTTTAACCATCGGTCTCGGTTGTTGACATATGAAAGCAGTCGTTTAGCCAAGTCAGTCAGGCCTTATGGCTTAAAAATTTTCAAGAGTTAAACGAAGCTCAAGATAATTTCAAAGGCAGTGGGGCGTATACGTGCGGGGGAAAGGTTTAGGGCCTGCAGTGTAGCGTGCGTGCGCCCGCTGCGTACAGTTGGCTAAGTTTTAAAGTGGAACCATGGATTTTTGCATGTATCACATTCCGACTGAAATTAACAAAAGGTGTAAAAAATTACATTTCTTTATTCACACAAGTTTACGGTTTTTATCCTTAGAAGGATCATAATTTGGTGAGTAAACAACCTCTTTTCACCAACCACTTTAGACCTGCGTGACAGGGGTTGAGCCTATCGCAACATTGCTTCGTATGCAGTGTGTCCGTCGGAAATTACCAGCTTTTTGTCTGTTTGGAAATCACGACGCAGAAAATAGTGCTCTACAGAAAGATAGATCATAATAATAATAAATTAAACTTTTGAAGTGTTTTTCAATTATAATATATTTAGCGGTTAAACCCAATTGCATTTCCACAGGCATCACTACATCTAGGTATGTTATAAGTTGTGTGTTCTTTAACTCTTTGGAAGAAATAATAAAGAGCTTCAAATTAAGTATCAAATGTTGTTTCGTCAACTATAACTTATCGATGCGTGCCACCCACACCATGCAGCGCCAACTATGAATGTTATGGATTTTCCACCAAATAATAATGAAAAAAAACTAAAAACGGATGGTGTCCGTCCACATACAAGACACATATTTTTGTTTTTGCTTAATTTCAAAAACGAGATACAAGCATAAAACAACAATAAAACCACCTTGCTCGCACCATTAAGTAAAGGTACAGAACACTCAGTACTCGAATACAATTAGCACTTGCAACAATTATTTTTTAATTTGTTGTTTTACTTACACATAATTATTTTACAATTGGAACTCAGTATCAGAAATATGTAAAGATTGTTTGAACATATGTATTTCAAAAGTTTATATTCCATTTCACATAGCATGGTGCGTAATTTGTAAATTTTTTTCTGAAATTAGAATTCAATTGTATAATATTATTGTAAGAATCATATATAATAAAGATATAATTTATATCTTCAATTCCACATAGTTTCTCATTATCTCCATTGTGTTTACTAGAGACTGCAAATTTGGTAGATACTCTCATATCTCACGCACCATGCCATGTGAAATGGAGTATAATATATCATGTATAGTACTGGAAAGTCAAATTTTAACCATCGCTGTTGGTAAGCAAAAACTATTATCAAATTCACAATATTTAGACGCTAAAAAATCTGCTAGAGTTACAATTCACGCTTAAGCTCTTTTTACGTGTCCATAGTATTATGTATACTGTTCTCTGTAATCAGTTAACTTTGGTAATAGCAGTAACATCACTGACCACCATTGTTACTTTATGTGATGATTATAACGTAGAGTGATATTCAGAACATGGGATATTTTGTGGATTATGATATTTATTTAGTAACTGATATTCATAGAAACGCTTTGATGTTGCTTTGTGACTGCTTGATTTCATGTACCTACCTACCTACTTAGCAATGAAAAATACTACTAGTACGTATCAGACCTCTAATACCCTAGTGCAAACGCGTACAACACTAGAGATACGTTTTAACCATTCCAGCAAGGCCCGCCGCTGTTGGTTCTTGTACTTGAATTGCGTAGTAAAACAGGTCTTGCAGGGTTCTTGTAGAATTTTAAAAGTCGCAAGCTAATATCCTAACCTTTTAATACTAGTTAGGTACCCAACAAAACGTGCACACGCCTAGACTGTAGTCCACACCACACCCCTGGCTAATATTAGCTAATAATATATTTTTATATATTAATATATATTTTTAACTCAGCGAACAACATGCCATAGTGATTTGCATCAAGCATTGTAGGTACCTATTGTGGGATACTGTCCCATAAAGAAAAAACACATTGTTACCCTGACCGTAACTCCGTTAGGTTAGCTAAGGTGTTTACTTAGATTTTCTTTGACATAAATAATTAAATCAGCCACGTAGGAGAGAACTCGCACTTGATACCACATTTTTACATTCTTTACAAGTATTGTATATTTAATCTGCTGAATAATAATATAGGTATACATTTGTAAATATGTCATGTCCACTGACTAAGCCTAAAAAGAAAGACCAAAACCGAATGGCAATACCTACGTATAACCACGGACCTAATACCTTTATATTTACTCTGAAATTTAATAACAAAAATATATAATTAATGCATTGTTGTAGTTGTGGTTACTGATATCTTGAAAATATTTCATTTCTATTGTCTATTTTTAATCGGTTGAAGAATGCTTTCATAGTAAAATGAACCTGGTTGTATGTCTCATCTATTCATAAAATCAATTAGTTTCGTAATTTAGAGGGTTCTATTTTGATATGTTAAAACAATAGTAGCATTCCCTTTAGTTAATAACGGAAATTTCTGTCAAAATCTTTCTACGATACCACACTCAATGAAGTAGTAAATGGTTTTTTGTCAGCATATGTATTTACCTTTTAGACCATAATGTCAATATATAGCTACGTATATTGTATATCGTCTTAATAGTCTCTAAACAAAATTGCTATGACAAAGGGGTTAGAAACGGACGGACATGGCGAAACTATAAGCGTTCCTATTTGACTATGGGACCCTAAATTAAGGTCAGTGGACCCAAATATAATGATTTCTGGTACGTTTTTTTTTACAGATTATGATGATGCTTACAAGGCAGTGTATCAGTTATATAATATTTATATAAAGAACTTAAAAAAAAAAAATTATAAGAAATATTATATCCTAATAAAAAAAAATTTTATAAGACTGAGTAGTAAATTCAATGGAATTAAATTACATTTTATAATTTATTTCAAATTCCATAGCTTAACTTAATTTTTGTGGAAAATTAGCTGCTAATATGTACTATAACAGTAGCCAGAATTAAATAATGTGGTATACAAATGTTACAAAAACAAACAAAAAATACAATTCTTTAAACTTATATGTTTTCTGTAATTCTGCACTCTGTCATGTATATTATCTTCGACAATTAAAAATATTAGTGATAGTACTTTTAATTTTTTCAAATTTATACCTACCTTAAGATAAGCTGCGAACACGACGCAGTCCCCCTGTACACACATTCACAAATCCTAAATCCTGTGGTGTGTAAAGTATCGCTACTAATTCACGGTAGCCTCAATACAGAGGTATCGATTAATTCAGTAACCAAAGTGGGATTTTGAAAAGCTTGGTGTCCTTATGGTGTAGTTAACGTCAATAAAAAAATTTGGGAATATAGAAATTTAGATATCTAGAAAAATCATAGCATACATAAAACACTTTGTAGAAATCTTGTCTGAGAAGAACATGACCCAACTCTAAGGGTAAGAAAAGGATTAATGAAGCCAAATGTCATTTTTTCTTTTCTGTAAAATCTGAGTTCAATAAAGTCATTTTAATGTGCAACCAGACACTGGACTCTAAGCACTGCAGATATTTTGACACCAGTACAAGTTAGTTTTAGCAAGAGCTCCTCCTGTAGTACTAGTAGCACATAACTTAAATGTTTTCCAAGCTGTGACATTTTCATTTGTACAATAATCCACAATTTATAGCTCACTTACTCACTGATTGATTGTTGGCTATTATTAAATTTCAGAAGATCTAGAAACTAATAGGTAATTTTATAGTTATATACCTAATGTTTAAAATTCCAACAAAAGAATACATGTGAAATTTGGAAATGGTAGTATAGAAGAAAAATACAAAGTTTGAAATGCAGTTTTCAAAGTGTGTATTGTACTAAGATGGCCATATATTCTCTTATCATTATAGTTATTATAGTTATGGCAGTTACCACTCTTCAATTGAAATTCCATTAAAAACAGTACGGTTAAAAAGGTCCAAGTTCCTCTAGAAAATGTTTGTCATAAAAGAAGTACAATTCTTGTAAAACTGAATTGCTGTCTTAAATTTAGGTGAAGAAGCAATTAGCAGCATAATTCAAGATAGACACAAACTTTTAATATATAATGCATTAAAAGTTTATGTCATCATGTTTAATAAATGTTAAATAACGCTGATCTTGGACAATAAACTAAATTTAAAAATTATATGCTAAACACCTTAATGATAAAATATTTCAGGTCATATATTATGCATCTGACTACAATCCTCGAGCTAAGTTTGATGATTTAGATTTAATAATTAATTAATCTAGACAAAGTTATTACACAAGTGTTTGAATTAAAAACTACAGTGTAAGAAGGAGGGAGGTTTTCAAAGTGTCGACAAATCACAAGTAATGTAAGGATCCATATGCTATGGTAATGGCTTAACATCAGGTGAGCTAAATGCTTGTTTTCCACCTTGGTGGTATTACAACAAAAAAAAACTGGTTTGATAGTTGTTTACTCAACATTTACTTTACCTCTATGGCTCATTGGTTTTGGGATATGTATCAAGTGGTGAGAATGACCTTAGTATGCAAGTGGAATATTCCAGTATCTAGACAAAATCATTACTGATTTAAAATAATACTAGTGCCAAGTGTAATACAATAAACTTGCTTACTGTCATATGGATAAAAGTATTATTACACACAAGGTAAATCATGTAAACAAATAAGCCATAAATGGTATGGTAAAATTTACCATGGGTAGTTAGCTGGGTATGTTTTATACACAGGTACCGAAATTGAGATGTAGGTTCATACCGTTTCAACTCTGTATAGAAATCTAGAGCATGTCTAACAGAATAGTACTTACCTAGCATGTTGATTAATCAAGATTTTGTAAGATTTTGTAAAAGCAAGAGCCGGTGTCTCTTTGTGTTCCAAAAAGCCTCTACATAAGGGACTTTCAATAAAATTGTTGCTTAATAAGGCTAAATCAACAACCCTACTGTTCTTCAAAATAACAAGGCAAATTAGTATTAGTGAAATAAATTCTTGATTACATATTTGTTTGTTGAATTTCATGATTTATGAAATGGCAATTTTAATGTTAGTTATGATAAAATAACTAAATATAGGCCAAAATTTGTTTTACATTCAGTTTTATCTTCAGTGCAAGAAAATAGTAAGAATAGATTTCATATTATTCATTACCGGTCATTCATGTCAGTCATGGTCATTTATATCAGGAACATGTAAGCCTTAATGTGATAATAATTAAATAAAATTAGTTCTATTTAATTAAAGTTTTATAAACCTTTGCATAATTAAAGACATCAAATTTAAACCAAAATTTAATAAACTTAGTATTCTTCTAACAAATATCAATAAGTAGTGTAGTTTAAACTTTAACTTTAATTTTGATTGAAATTACTTTTTAACCAACTTCAAAAAAGGAGGAGGTTCACAATTTGTATGTTTATATATTTTTTTTCTTATGTATGTTCAGAATTAACTCTGTTATACATAGATGGATTTGGGTGTATCTCGGAGGTGATCCTATATTAATGTTGTGAATTTAAAACATAAACTTCTGGTAAAAAAAAAATTGGTGTTAACTTGGAACTAGTAATTTGCCTTTTATGTTGATGATTGTATAAAATTTTGTTATGAATATGGATGTTTTTAGTGTACAAGAAAAAATAGCAATTTGTCACTCAAAAGTAAAAACTTTTAAATTTACTGTAAAAAAGATAATGCAAGTAAACTGTGCTGTAAACTGTTAGGTTCTAAACTTAGATTTAGGGTAACATGTGAGTGATGCCCCAGGTTTTGCAAGCATCCATAGGCTGCGGGAACTGCTTACCATCAGTCGAATTGCAAGCTTGTTTGCCAGCTTAGTGGGTTTAAAAAAAAAAATTATTAAATAATCAAAGATTAGCCCATTCTTTTATCTATTTACTTGTGTTTAAAATTCACTAGTGGCAGGTTATAATGTAAAAACACCAAAGGTTTGGCATTATCTGGCAGAAGCCTGTTACATTTTTGTTTATATATATTTCCTGCCTATAAGGAAAGTCGCTCAGAACACAACGAAAATAATTATAAAGACAAATAACTCATGTTACTGTGTTAATAAGTCACAATGTGTCGCTATTGAAAAAGTGCAGACAAATTAAACTGTTTTTTTAAAAAAATGGAATGTTCGGCCAAAGTTCATATTTGGTTTAAACCACATTCAGCCCGTTCCTAGAAATAACTCATTTTGTGTGTAGGAATTTCTTAGTAAAAAATGTTGCACCTTGAAGACATTCAGTAATTTTTATACTTACTCAATTATAACTCTTTCACATTAGCACTTGCAAAAATAAACTTAAATATCATTATTACTACTTTGTAATGGCATAGTACATTAAGGTCAGAAGACTACTTAATTTGATAGTTAATTACCATGCACAAGTTCATGATGAAAGATGGCTGGTCCAGATATGATATACCATAAAGTTTTCATTGAAAATAATATGAATAGTTTGTAAATTTTGATTCACCATGAATCAACAACTAAGATATCTTAATGAGAATTGATATGCAGTATATACTAAGACTAGAGAACTCATGTAACTGTTTAGATTTCTATACCAAAATGGTGAAAAGCCCCTTTATGGTGAGACTTTGCCATCTCTCTGTATGTCATGAATGCTTTTCCATTATTCATTATAAAATACCTACTTACTGAAGATGTAGCTGTATGGCTTATTGCTTGGCCTTCCGTAAGGATATGACATATTACTAGCAAATTTGTGCAACTTTTTGACAACTGTCATTTGTGAAAATAAATCCTTTGAGAAAAATTACTCACAATGCGGTCCAGATAGTAACCTTAATAATGATTCGGACCGCCAACAAATACGGCAGTTTTAGGCCGCACTCCTACAAGGAGAAAGGATAGGCCACATTTGGCTGTTCCAGTCCAAACACCGCAGGTGTAGATATATACTCAAACATAAATTACTAACAAACATACATGAATCCTACTTCGTCTCCTCAAATTAAGCCGTGTTAATTATAAATATCATCAGACTTATCAAAATCATATTCAAGATGTTACAAAAGTGACGCCATTGTCCATCAAAGTACCTATCATCATTTTTATGAACTTACTTACCTAAGGAACACTAATATTAAGTCTCCACCACGAATTTAAAATCGTGGAGACATTTCAACACACCTAAGTTTCACAATCAATGGGATGAAAGTATCACATACGCCAAATCATACAAATATTCCTAAAAACACGCAAACGTTTGGATTCCACAATACAAAATGGCCGTTTTTTTTTTACTCGACAATGTTCAATGTTGCCAGTGGCTATACACTATACATAGTTTAAAGGTACAGCAGCGTACATAAAAACAATACAATAAACGTAAAGAATCTTTTTAAAATCGAGAAAGTTGAACGAAAATAACATACATACAAGGCCTTGTAATAACTGTGATGTGAAATAAAAGCAATATGTTGACATATATTGCTACAGTGTAATTATAAGCCACCACGCACCACGCTGCCGAAACGCTTATAAACAATATCAATATACACGGCGTATGGGATCACTGGCAAAAAAGTTGGCATAGCAATCTAAAGAGATATGTGCAGTAATTGCAGCCATTTCAAGCAAGGCTACAACACTCAAAAACTCCAAAGTGATTTTGCAGAGCGACAACAAAACCATAGTGTCCTTCATCAAAAACGAAGGAGGAACAAAGTCTTACGCACTTCTGGAACTGTCCAAAGAACTCCTGACAATCGTAGACAGACTGAACTTTATCTTGCTTCCTCACTATCTTTCGAGAGTTTACAACACCGAAGCCGAGTGGCATCTAAAAGGCGAAGCGACGGCATATATTTTCCACTGATTTGTTTGCCTCCTAAAATGCTTACGTTGTGCAAAACTACGTTACGCTAGATTTATCCGACTTGAACGCCTGCTTTCACGACGCTTTCAGCAGATGCTTACACTACGATCTAGTTTGGATTTCCCCCCCCCCCCCAAGAACTGTTTCCTCGACTGTTAAGTCACCTCAACAGAGCCATAGGACAATGTACACACACACACACAATAATAGTACCGAGATGGAAAAAACCATTTTGGCGCCCAGACTTAAAAAGTCGAGCTCTAACAACACCAATGGAAATAATCGAATTGAAATCCAACCTAATAGACACGCCGCCCGCCTGACCCCAACTCACATCAACAGCCTAAAATTGGAAGCCTGGCTCATTTTGGTTGGGATACCTTAACATCAGATTGGTCTTTTCATGAAAAGGAGTTCCTTCGACCCTAAAAACTAACACTCCAATATGAAGTAAATGATCGTCTTGGTGTATCAATAAACACGTTTACCTAAACAAGCTGATGTTTAGCATATTTACACTTGTCCGAAAATTTAGCTTATTGTACTATCCTTGTGCATAAGTCTGTCATAGCGAATATACGCGAAACTGTGTCTATTGTGAAAATTGCTCCTAGCTCTATTGTAAAATATATGTTAAAAGCTGTGTCGTTAGCAAAGCCTGTGCTCCCAAAAATTCCAATTTGGGATGCTAGAATACTTATTAAACACCTAAAAAATAACAACCCAAAAATAGATAGTTTGTACGACGTATCAAGGCGAGTTGCGGCAATAGTTTTGATGTCATCTAGTCAATGAGTTTACGATCTTAATCTTTTACATTACGACAATGACTATTTAATTGATAACCACGATACTATTAAGTTGATTCCTGTTTTTGGGTCGAAAACTGATTCTCTAACTCATAAGCAATATAATTGGAAACAGCTTAGTTCATCTGATAGGAACGTAGACCCAGTATTCTTGCTCAAAACTTTAAAAAATATTTAAAGTAACCTTCGAGGCTCTATAACTAATTAATTTATAACCACAAAAGAACTGAGAACCAACCTCAGCCACAATTATAGGCAACTGGGTAAAACGGCTGTTATCTGAATCTGGGATACAGGCTTCACCAGGTAGTTTCAGGTCTGCAGTGGCCTCGCTGAACTGGATAGAAAATTATCCAATTAATGAAATACTGGCTAAAGCAAACTGGCAACATGAATGTGCCTTTCACAAATTTTATCATAAGCAAATTGCTTCATATCAGTGATAATAATAGAGAGCTATCTGTCTCTTAATACTTTTCAGTTAATTGATATTTTTTATTTTTATTTTATTTCTTACAGAAATTTGGTTTACAAAATAGTTAGCAGTAGTTGTTGTTAGTATCAAGTTATGAATTATAGTTATTTTTAGTGTAAGTAAAGTTTGTTGTGAGTTTTTATCAATTAAAATAGTATAGCTTTTAAATAGTATAACTTTTTTTTTCAATAATCTATTCTGCAAGAACCCCTCTGCAGGTAAAGGCCTCCTCCATAGCGAGCCAGTCTTCTCTAGATTTAGCTGTTCATCCAGTTTTGACCCGCTATGTGTTTTATTTCGTCCTCCCATCTATTTCGGGATCTCCCTATTTTTCTTTTTCCTGCTGGCCCGTTCCATGCTGTCACCTTTTGTCCACCTCTGGTCTTGAAGGCGTTCTACGTGTCCGGCCCATTTCCATTTAATTGCAAGAGCTTTTGCTAGACCGTCTGTTGCTTTTGAAATGTTTCGTAGCTTTGTATGTCGTATTTTTTTTCTTTGTTTTTTTTTTTTTTTTTTTTTTTTATACCACTAAGGTGGCAAACAAGCTTACGGCCCGCCTGATGGTAAGCGGTCACCGTAGCCTATGGACGCTTGCAACACCAGGGGTATCACTTGCGCGTTGCCGACCCTTCAGAAATCTAATAACTTCTTTTTTGAAGAACTCCATACCGTAGTCCTTGCAGAAAACCTTGGCAGGGAGCTCATTCCACAACTTAAGCGTTCGCGGGAGGAAGTTTCTCTGAAACGCGACCATTTAGGTTCTAAAGTGTGAGAATGAATTCCCTGCCGATGGCGAGCGGTGCGATGGTAGAAAGTAGCCGTGGGCATCATTTCGAACAATTCCTCAGAACACAACCCATTGTACAAGCGGTAGAACACACACAGTGAGGCAAAGTCTCTCCTCAGACTTAAGGGCTCGATACCGCAAGTGAGTTTGGGATCGTCGACAATTCTCACAGCCCGTCGTTGAACCGAGTCAAAAGGGTCAAGCTGGTATCCGGGTGCACCTGGCCAGAGATGGCAGCAGTACTCCATATGGGGCCGAACTTGCGACTTGTAAAGTAACAACCTTTGCCCCGACGTGAAGTACTGCTTCGCTCTGTTGAGTACACCAAGTTTTTTGGACGCCAGCTTTACCTTATCTTGTAAATGATCTCGGAACTGAACATCGCTGGAGATGTCGACACCAAGGATCCCAATGCTCTTGGAGATGGAGAGGGGAGTGTTCTGGAATTGTGGGACCACAGTGAATGGAGTTTTCTTAGCGGTGAACGCGCACACTTGTGTCTTTGTAGGGTTGAATCGGACCAAGTTTACCCGTCCCCAGTCAGAGACCTGGGACAGTGTGGTCTCGATTTGAGACACAAGTTCTCCGCGGTTTTCCTCCACAACGGAACGAGGGATGTTTGCACGACCCGTGTAAAAAGTGTCTCCAGTACTGTCATCTGCATAGCAATGTATGTTGTTGATGTCCAACATTGTATTCAACATACTACGCTCCATTCCGCGTTGGCATGTTGTAATCTTATTTCTTATAATTTTATTATACATACTTCCACATCTGGCAAGCGTAGGTCAAGCATGGTATAAGGAAAAAATGGATAACTTTGGTCTTTAGGTTGTTTGGTATGTTGCTCTTAAATATTTCCTTTAAACTCCAGTACTTCTTCCATGTTAATTGTGCCCTGCGTTCGACCTCCTGATAATTGCTTGTACTGTCGAAGCTAATTTGTTTGTATTTTTCGGTATATTGAAGAGGTTTGTCATCGACGTATATTAATACCTTGGTGCTGTTGGTCATTATCATAGTTTTAGAGAGGTTCATTTCTAGGCCAGCAAGCTTGTTAGCTTTATTTAATGACTCTACCATGTACTGTAGTTCTGACTCTTTCTCTGATAACTTTAGGTCGTCGGCAAAACGCAGGTGGCTTAAGTATTTATTTTTTACTATGATGCCGCGTTCTTTCCAGTCAAGTTTACTTATTATAGCCCCACGGCTATAAATAGTATAGGTGATAGTGAGTCCCCCTGTCTTACGCCCCTCGTAACAGGGAACCAAGAACCGGTTGTTTCTAGTTTAACTCTACTTTTGCTGTCGTTATATATATTTTTGATTACTCGTATATATTCTATCTCTACACTCTGTGTTATAAGAGTTTCCCAAATGTAATTATGTGACACTGAATCGAATGCTTTTTTATAATCGCAATATGCCATGTACAACGGTCTACTTCTTTCCTGGTACATCTCGACGAGAAGTTCCAGTGTATGAATGTGGTCGATTGTAGAGAATACTTTTCGAAATCCGGCCTGTTCAATAGGTTGTCTGTTTTCTAATGTAGAGCTTATTTTTTTGTAGACGATTGTAGAAAATAACTTATATATACTCAGCAGTAGGCTTATTGACCTATAGTTTCCTATATCGCTTGGGCCGCCTTTTTTATATAACAAAATAATTTTAGATTCGGACCATTGGCCGGGCGTCTCTCTAGTTTTAAGGATAAAATTGAATAGATTCGTAAAGGTTGTGGCTAGTATGGGGGCAGCTATTTTTAAAGTTTCTTTTGTTATGTTGTCTGAGCCCGGGCTTTTATCTGGTTTTAGGTTTTTCAACGCCTCTATGACTTGGTATTCTTCGATTTTGGGTGTATTTAGTTTGCTGCCTTCACTGGTGGTCCATTCGTTTTCGTGGCTAGTGGCTTTTGGCTCCTTTGCGATGATGATGTAACTGCGGTAGTTTTTTGTGATTTTGCCTCGTTTTAGCCCGTCTATCCAAGTTTTATTTGGTTTCAGCTCTTTGTATGCCTCTTTGGTGCTTCCAGTTTGGCTCAGGTGCTTTTCAATTGTTTTGTATCTGTAGTTAGTGTAGTCTTTTTTTATGTAACTGCCAACAAGCTTGTAAAGGGCTGTAATTTCGGTTTTTTGTTGCTCTAGTTTTGTTTTCACTATTTTGCAGTTCTTTTCTTCTCTTTTAAAGTTTTAGTGTGCGCTCTGACAGTATTTTATGGTTTTTCTTAGAGTTTTGTTCTTCTCGGGCGTTTTGCAAGCTTGAGGTGATGAGTCTGATTAGGTTATCATAAAATTTTTGGACTGAAGTAATATCTTGTGCGAACATTTGATCTTTCAATATGTAGTAGTTTAGGTATTCCTTGAATTTTATAGTTTCTTCTTCGCTTTTTGGTGTGGTTTTTTGACAGTTAGTCTATTTTGTTCTGTTCTTTAGTGGTGTATCATGTCAATATGTATAACTTTTTTTTGGGTTTGTTTCATTCTTTATCGGATTTTGGTCATGATCTTCCACGGTGTTGGTGTTCCATGGGTTCTTGTTAAATAGGTAATTCAGCATGCCTGATTTTAAAATTCCCTCTGAGAAGCTAGAAGTTCTTTTTATTGGAGTTTGGGTTTTATTTTTCTTGCTAGCCTGCGTTTGTTTTTGTTTCTGTTTTTGTTTCGGCCCCTATGATGGTTTTTATTTCAGGAGATGCTGCGCATTCTTTTGTTTTTGCTAGTTGTCTTGGTTTTTTCACGTATTACAAGCTTGTCGTATATAATTTTTACAAAGTTTCCTTTCTCCTTCTCTATCCTTGCTTGTTCTTGAAGTTCTTTTCTCTTCTTTAGAATATGTTGTGGGTAATCTTTTGTTATATAGTGTCCGGTATCTTTCAGTGCACTTCTTTGTTTGAACAAATTAAATTTTTAATTTTTTGGTCTATATATTTTTTCTGATTTTATTTAAGTTACCTACCTTCAAGTAAGTGCGTGGAAAGCGAAGTCTATAAAATTAAACCTGATTTTGTAGCTATGTGACCTTTATATTTTATATTAGTGTTCATATAGACAAGTCAGTCAATTCTAATCAAATAATACTTCAAATAAGTGATTAAAGCATATTGTTATTAGATTTAAACTTTATTAAAAAGTTTTATGTTAAAAATAGAATGTTGTTCATCGATAGGTTTTTGCCTACTACTTATTTAACTAAATATTGATATCACATTGTTGGAAGTTATTGCCTATGTAATCCACCGGGACATAACAAACAGATCTCTCATAATGGACTCCGGAAATCAAACGGAACACATAATATAAAAAATTACCTTACAATAAATTTTTATTATGTTTTCATAGATGTCCGAAGACCAGGTAATGCCTGGTCAACAACATCATTATGAACCGAACAATGACTATAACTTGGCGGCTTATACTAGGTAAAAAATTAAATGAGTTTACAGGAAGTAGGTTTACTTACTTTCGGCACTGTCAGCGGAGGTCACGTGACGGACAACAGTGACATCTAGCGACCAGTGATAGAAAGTTGGCGATGTACTCATAATGGACTTCGGACGTCTATGGAAACCTAATAAATTTTCTATTCTGGGGTAAAATTTGTAGGTATATTTTTAATTATTGAGTGTTTTTTATTATGTACATTTGTTAGAGTATAGTTGTTAAAATGATGTTATGTAAGTAATACCAAGTTGAGAGTTTTAGCTCTTTGTGGTATTTGGCTGGACAATTCATTAAGGTCCTTAAGTACTTATAATTGTTCTTCTTGCAGTTTGTGAATTTATAGCTTAGAAATCTTAGAAATATTAAAGGCTTATTACTATTTTTACTTAAAAGTTAGATATAATAAGCAGTAACTTCATATCTCATAGAAATTATGATAATTTTGTTATTCTAATAAAACATTTAAAATAGCGATCGCTAGAGAGTTTCTTTCACCGCTTCTTCGCTCTTGAACGCCACCTTGATTCCAAAGCGGTAGTAGTTTATAGACTTTTCTATCATTCTTTAAAACTTACTTCAGACTTTTATTTATTTTATCTTATCCTTATACCTACATACATTGTCATATCTTTATATCGTAGATTGACACGCATTTTGCACGTATCTCTATGTTTATCCTAGAGAATTTTATGACATTTTGCAAAATGAACGATAGATATCTAACAAGCAATGTCAACCAATCACACCACAACTTGGCAGGGCGAGAGTGCGTGGAACGATTAATCTGCCGCCCGCTTTTCCTTTGCCACTTGCGAACGATCGTGCGTCCAAACGTTCGGACGAACGTCAGTTAGGACTCTCATTTACATCTAGTTTGATTTTGAGTTGGTACGAACAAAGTTCGCACGAACTTGCGATAGCCGCATAGTCACGGCATCCTGACGCTGCTAGAAGGGAAGGCGCCATTGAGTCTTATTCTCGTACAAAATAATCTGCCACTGTTTGCGATGGACGGGATAATCTGTACAAGGTAAAATGTTATGAGTTATAGATCAGTTAATTATTTTTGCTTTGATATGTTAGTAAAATTAAGTCACAGTAAATATATACCTTTGTCTAATAATATTTTTAGCATTTAAAAGAATCTGTTGTCACTAATGTTTTTTCTTTTTTATTTATGCATTATGTCAAATTGTACTTATTTGAAAAATTGAAAGTTTGTACAATCCTTGTTTTTCAAAGACATTCATTGTTCAAAAACAGGGATTCGGAAAATTCAGAATTTGTAAAATTAATTATTTGGACAAATAAGATTAGGTAGGTAAAGCAAAGAATTTGGAAAATATATAGTATGGATAACCATCGCTGATACCACTTAAAGGGCTTATGCCTTTTTGCTAAACAATTTTATTAGATCTTTACCTAAAATAACCTTCAAAGAAAACATAAAAATATTTTTACAGAAAATAAATGTAACAAGATATTTGTTATGTAATAAGACTGTGTTACTAATTTGTTGTAAATTATTATAATTATAAACCAATGTCGATTTTACCAGCCTTATCAAAAATATTTATAAAAAATACCTAGAAAAGAAACAACTATTATCGAACTGTCAGTTTGGATTTCGAAAAAAAAGATGAACATCTGATGCAGTACAAGAATTGACTGATTTTATTGTAAGAAATTTAGACACGAGGAAAAAATGTTTGTTAATTTTTCTGGACTTGACAAAGGCATTTGATTCTGTCTTTAATTCCATACTTCTCCAGAAACTCGAGAACCTTGGCATAGGAGGAAATCAATTGAATTTATTCCGCGAGTACTTGTCAGAAAGGTCACAATGAGTAAAAATTGATGAATAAACAAGTCCTGACTTGCCAGATAGGTATAGTGCCCCACAAGACAGTATTTTAGGTCCTACACTATTTCTAGTTTTTTCTGTAGTTAACCTTCATGGAAAAATAATTGCATATGCTGACACACCGCAATAATCTTCACAAAAGATATGAAAATGAAATGTTTATTTGCTAGGAACATGGCGTGTTACAGTGGTTTCTTTAATTTGATGGAATCACATATTCCGCCTTTATAAGGAATGCAAAATAACTACTACTTAAATTAAATAATTTAAATAAAAATATTTATGCTAAATCTATTTTTTTCATCATTAAATATTCGTATATAATTTACCATTTATAAAGTTTTTTCTTAAATACATTTATTGATAACTCCTTGACCTCAACGGATAGCTAATCATAATTTTCTATAGCCATACAGTAACATTTTTTTTATAAAATTTGTAGTTTTAGGCATAGGAATAACCAGTTTGTCCAGAAAATAGGTATTAAATTTATTTAAGGACTTTTTTTTAGTAAATAAATATAAATATAGAGGCTAGGTAGACTTAAAATGTTTAACTTAATAAATAAGGGCTTACATGACTCTAAGGGCCCGGTCCCACAAACAGCTCTTACACATTTTTTTGCATTATAAAGACTCGACTTACATCTACTACGTTTCCCCACATTATTAATCCATATCTTAGGTTTAACGTGACGCAACCATGGTACACCATTAATAAGGTATTTTGATCTACAATAGTCCTTAATCCATAAAGTACATATACACATTTGTTAATTTTTTTACATTTGTTGTTTATATGTGGTTTCGATGACAGTTGAGTATCTAAGTCGAACCCTAAGAAGTTTGCCAAAATTTATTTTCAAGACATTTAATTACTGGAAAAGAATGTTTAAAATAGCTCAATAGAATAACGAATAACGAGAAAAATAGAATAACATGTCTTAACTCTAAACGTAAAAAAACAGTGAATGCCCCCTTTTGTCTAATTTACCAATGCTGCTATACCAATCTTGTTCGGAGTTCTAAAACTAAATATCTCGGAATAATAATCGATCGGAACCTCAACTTTCTTACTATATACAAGACTGCGTAAAATGATATTTAGTTTTAAAATCAATTCGGAATATTACAAATTAACAATTACTAATAATGAATAATGTATTGTTTACTTTGTATCGTACAACAGGCAATTTGTAATGTGCTCATGATTTGTCAAATAAAGAATATTATTACGTTGTGAAGTCTCTTCCTTAATTAAATTAAATTATTTAGCAGGGCAGAATAGGCACACACATATACACAATTACACACATATACATGCTCAGATATAGTATAGTTCTATAAAGACCGTATATTTTAGTTTGCCTATTTTTACCTTATTTTGCTAAATGCAAAATTGTGCGTAGCGTACGTGTAAGTGAATTAAGGTTTGCGACGTATTTTCGACATGGATTGAAGTAAAGAGAAGATATTAGAATTTATTAGTAATTACAAGTCTGAGCCGATATTGTGGAACCCAAAAGGTGATGTCCACAAAAATAATTATTCGCTGCAATATAATGCTGCGTGCTGTGTGCTGTAATATATAATATAATATAGTACTGTGGCCGATAGTGAAGTCACTTCGCTTGAATGTTATCGCGATGTGTGTGGCCTAGGCATTTTTCTGCAAGTAACCACGCACTTGGCCGGGGTTTTTATGTCTACCGTTTTTGAGTGCTATTATACCGATTTTAGAGGTAAGTTATGCCGATTGTTTGCATTGTTATATGCATATTGTTTGACGTTCAGGCTGTGGCAACACTACCTGTCAATAGTTTTTTGTGTGATGGTTATAAACGGATGAATATAAGTTAAATTTTTGTCTTTTATAACTAATTACGGAGTTTTGAAGTGAAATCGTATTACGTGACCTAACAGGCAATACGTGAGTAACGTTTTTTATATTTAACTTTTAATTACATTAGCATAAAACGAAAGCTTAAAATACCGCATCGCACTTTTGGAACCGTCTACTAAGTCTTGGAATAACTACATAGATAAATTATTTTACTAGTATTAACACTTCATCGTTATCACTAACTTGTGATGCAAAGTTTTTGTTTTTCGGTATATGCCTACCTATGTAGTTGTTTCCTAACTTAGGGTATGATTGTCAGAAGACTAGTGTATCAATAAAAACTCAACTTAGAACATACGATTATTGTCCCTGCAAAATTGTTACTAGATCATTTTAGTGTAGACAATTAATATAATCTTAGTACCATAAGTTTACAAATGTGTAGTTAGCAGTTGAATTTTATCTTTCAGTATTATTAAACTGAATTATAAACCTAAGTAACATCTTACATATGCAACCTTAAAGACTGTCCTTTGGTGTGTGTGTGTTTTAAATATGCATTAAGTAAGTTGTTGTTAAGTATAAGTAATGCTGTAATTTTGCAAACTTTTGCTGAAAATTGTTAGGGCAGTAGTCTTAATTTTGGAAAACCAACATCATTTTATATACTGCTTTGTAAACTGGCAGGGTGGCCACTTTCTGGAAAATGGGGAAAAGTCAGGGAATTGTCAGGAAAATTTAACAAGGGTCAGGGAAAAAAATTGCATGACTAAAATATTGCCTAAAAATATATAGTTAATGTAACCCAATTATTAATTGTGTGAATAAGTTTATATACTGGACTTGCATAATGAGAGTTTTGTTTACCCTAAGTACTGTACCTCTAGTACATTTTATTTGTCAGGAAGTAAACATACTACTTGAAAGATCAGTATAACTACGTAGGACACTTTAGCATTTTACACCATTTACATCTTACCTAAACCTGTGCTTGTTGTTAGTGTTGCGTGGCTCACAGCTATTTTGTATGGTTACTGTGTAGTTTCATTTTTGAGCATCGGGTCAGAACAGTTTAATGCATCGTAATTGCAACAAAATAATACAACTTAAACTTGTTGATTTTAGTTTTTTATTCACATATGATATAAAATATTGATTTTGTCAATAGAGTTAACTTTAGCATAGTAAGTATAACCACCAAAAACACTTCATATAAAATTGGCAGTCAAGACACATAAGCTCATAAAGCTTTCTCTGTAAAAAGTTATTAGATCCCAGGAAAGCTAAGCCCTAACTGAATTTACTCTATCTAAACCTTGCTCTAAAAACTATGGCTTGGCACATCTATTTCATAGCAATAAAGACCTGTGATGTAATTTCCTAACGGTCCTAAAAGTCCATTGGACATTCTGGCTAAGAAATAGAGATTAATATTAAGCATGTTCCATCTGGTGATTTTTTAACACTAAGTGGCAGAATTTTTAGCGGTTCGCATTTCATTAGCTTTTGGTAGCATAATCTAATGTTGACTTTTAGCGTTTCTTTTGCGCAGTTTTGCTACGAAATGTTGCTACCAAAAACCCATGTCGGGAGGTGGGAATTTTGCACTACTTTTTGACAGATGTCAAATATGAAAGTGAATCCTTTGAGAAAAATACTTATAACATTGTTTTTGAGAAAAATACTTATAACATTGTTTTTTTCAGAGAAAAATTTATTTTTGCATCATGAACTTTACATATATCTTTTAAGTATCTAAAAAAATTAAAATAAAATATTTAAACTTACATAAACACAAGGAACTGTAAAAACACAATACTAATTTAGTTGTTGGATTACGTTTCATGAAAGAGTTGGACAATAATAGTGCCACTGAAATTATCATATGCGCTTAGACGGAACTATTAAACTACTAAATTTAAATGCGGCTCAGTAGGAAAACCCTAATTATCACTGTATTGATTCTTAAGAGGTCTTTGAAACAAAAATTATCAATACATCCATTATTAAAAATATAATTTTTTTAAATTTTATTTGTCTGTGCACTTTTTCATTTTTGCATAATATGAATTATGAACTTCAGCCTCATCATAAAGTGATAAAAATGGGTGGTGGAATAGTAACCCTAACAACCCATAAAGAACTACTCTTTGTGCTCTTTAAATTTTAATAAGGAAAGATTTAGTAGCTCCACCTCATGAGGTGGTACAATAACAATCAAATAGAAGTCAAATAGAATAATCTACCTGTACCTTTTGAAAATAGGAGTATTTTTATCTAGACGATGGTAAAAACTTTTTGATTATCCTACTACTAAATCAAACCTACTGTAACAAGAAACTTACTTACTAAGAAACTAAAGAATAAAAAAAATATAGAAAAGTCACATCTGTGTTGCATAATAATCTAATGTTTTTCTTATAGAGTGTAGTGCTGACCAAAAGGCTAAATTTTTACCATCTGTTACTTAACACCCACAATAAATTTTCAGTACGAAATATATGTGGCGTTTCTGCAACTATTTATGTATTAAAACATTTTGTATTAATGACCTGAAGTCATGTCTATGTTAAATTCTGATTCAGAGAACACAATAAAATTGCACAAGGTCCATAAGTGTTATTGAGCAATTGTTGGTTGTTGATACTTACAGTAAGAATATTTGAACAGAATTGGTTGGTTGCCATCACAAAAGGTAAACAATTGATTTAGAAAGTAGTAATAATGCTACAAGTATAAAAAGGGGTTTTGGTTCAGGGTAATTTTCGGTCTGTCAAATTAAATAATTTACACTCCTATAGAAATTATAACTAACTTACTAACCCTTTAAAAATTGAATAACTTCTTGCTTGAAGAATCTCATATTGTAGTCCTTAGTGAAAATCTGGCAGGAAGCTTATTCCACAACATAAGTGTTTGCTTAAGTATAATTGGAGTAAGTACCTTTGAAACTATGTTGTATGTGATCATTTAGGTTTTAAGATGTGAGGATGAATTTCCTGCCAATGGCTAGCGGTGCAATCTTTTTTCAAATTTTATATTTACTAGGTGATATCACACAGCACAAGTAAAAGTTAATTGAAATTAACCCTTAATAGGGTCCACCCTTCCACTCCTACAATTGTTGAATGACAGTCAAATCAATTTTTGATAGGTAGAGCGAATACCCTCAAACACAAGTTTTATAAACTTAAATGAGGGGTTCCGTCCCACTAAGTTTCACCTGTCAATGATTTTTTAATTTTGCGATACATGAGAAACAAAACTTATTTATATGAAAAACTAGAATCCAGTATAACTTTTAACCTTGCAACCCACAACAATAATGCATACTGAGTGTTTCATTGTGATACTAATAAGAATGTCTAACAGTAACTGTGTAGCTTCAATTTTGTTTATGTAGTTTAGTAATTTAAACTGTATTTAATCTATTTTAGACCTAGTTAAAACTGTACAACTAAATAAATGAATATATTGATGTTACTTTTACCTTTTAGCTTTCTAAATGCTTAGTAGACTGCACTTAATATACATACTGGTATACATGATGACAGTACAAAAAAGATGTAAGTGACTGAACTTGGTAACACAATTTTCAGGATAATCTAGTAAAAAAATTGTGCTACTGGGTGCAATCTTTAAAACATGTAATTCTTACATTATAATATTTAGTTAGTACAGTAATAATATATTATTTAATTAGCACAGAACTTTTGAAAATTGCAGAGGAATAATGTTTTGTGCCTCCCTAATTCTAATCACCCTAATTTCTAAATATGCGAGTAAAAACCCACTTAAACCAAACTTTACGTATTCTTACATATCATCTAAATTTAATATTCAAAGAAACATACCATTTTTGCCAATCTTATGGCGCGCATTAATCGCGTATTTCTAGATTTTCGTACCTCCCTGCCGCACAATCGATGAAACTTACATTGCATAGTATATGAAATCTTTACCCCATCAATATTAAAATTATTTGAGTAATTGTTAAAATTTTAAAGTGCACCACAATTTTTCTCTGTAGCTTCCAGTTTTGTTAGAGCCTTGACCTGAATGAGACATGACTTCAGATGTTTTTTTTTATTTTCTGTGCGAATCTCCAAAATGAAGACAAAAATATCATTTTTTTAATAAGTAAATAAGCTTTCAAATTCGGAAATAAATATGTCAAGACTAGTCAGAAGAATTAAGATTAGTAAGTGCCTAACAATTATGGCAGAAGTTATAAATATAGTTAAACATTTTTATATTTTTCACTAAACAATGAGCTAATGCCAAGATGATGGTCAAAAGGCATGAAAAACATGTATCCTGAATATATTAAAGGGCTCAACTTTAGATTAGGGCCTCCGCGCTAGCTTTTATGTACCCTGAATATATTAAAGGGCTCAACTTTAGCTTAGGGCCTCCGCGCTAGCTTTTATGTATCCTGAATATATTAAAGGGCTCAACTTTAGATTAGGGCCTCCACGCTAGCTTTTATGTATCCTGAATATATTAAAGGGCTCAACTTTAGATTAGGGCCTCCGCGCTAGCTTTTATGTATCCTGAATATATTAAAGGGCTCAACTTTAGATTAGGGCCTCCGCGCTAGCTTTTATGTATCCTGAATATATTAAAGGGCTCAACTTTAGATTAGGGCCTCCGTGCTAGCTTTTATGTATCCTGAATATATTAAAGGGCTCAACTTTAGATTAGGGCCTCCGCGCTAGCTTTTATGTATCCTGATATATTAAAGGGCTCAACTTTAGATAAGGGCCTCCGCGCTAGCTTTTATGTATCCTGAATATATTAAAGGGCTCAACTTTAGATTACACGCTGGTTAAAAGCTATCACGGCCTCTTCCAGTCCTGTAAATGTCATACCCGTATTCAAATCTTGAATTTTTAAAGAAATCGCAATTAGCCAGGTCTGGACTATGTCCGTCTGAGCTCTACATTTTCAGAAGCCAAAAATAACTAAGTCTTGTTTGGTGCATTGTCATGATGGAAGTATAGGAGCAAATTCTTGGACATTTCTCTCTAACTTGTTCAAAGAAACAATTTTTTTTATTTTATTACCACTAATTGGCAAACAAGCTTGCGGTTCGACTGATGGTAAGCGTTTCCTGCAGCCGATGGACGCTTGCAACACCAGGAGCATCACTCGCGCGTTGCCGACTCTTAAAAAATGTAATAACTTCTATCAAAGAGTCCTAAGAAGTCCTTAGAGAAAACCTTGGCAGGAAGCTCGATCAACAACCCAAGCGTTCTCGGGAGGAAGTTTCTAAGTGTGAGGATGAATTCCCTGCCGATGGCGAGCGGTGCGATGGTAGAAAGTAGCCGTGGGCATCATTTCGAACAATTCCTCAGAACACACACCATTATACAAGCGGTAGAACATACACAGGGAGGCAAAGTCTCCTTAGACTTAGGGGTTAGATACGGCTTAAGAGTTTGGGATCGTCGACGATTCTCACAACCCATTGTTGAACCGAGTCAAAAGGGCCAAGCTGGTATCCGGGGTGCACGCGCCCAGAGATGATGGTGTACCAATCAGAATTAACTTTTTGTTCTTCAAGTGGGATCGTGCAGATAGCACCCGTCCGGGAAAAAAAACAAACCGGTTTTGAATTTCGCTCATGCCAATCCCCAAATGTCCGGGTTTTCTTCAGTTAGTTGCCTGATAGTAGCCACATTTTACTCAGTGATTGCAGTTGAGGGCCGACCTTTACGAATTTTATCATGGAGAGAAACACGGTCACAATCAAATTCTGCGTACCAACGCAGCATCGTTAGATGATCAAATGAAGTGCTTTCCTTCCAAAATAATTTTGAAGATGAGCAGTGCGGTCTTGCGGAGTCAGTGAACTCTTAAAATAATAAAAAATCATTGCCCAAAAATCTTTTCACGTTCATTTCATTTTTGCTACAGACGACGAACTTAAATTTGTGATAAAAAAAAACGATTCCCGGCAATAATTTTTTTATCAATCAATGATTGAGTTTTTTTATGTAAAATCATAACATTCGAAATTCAAACATTAATGAGCGGCCAGAAGCGCAGTACTTTCAGTGTGCCCTATGTGGTCAATGGAAGTGATTTCGCTAGATAAAATATAATCAATCAGTTTTTACGATTTTATGGTGACTCTATATTTATTATAAACAACTTAAATTTAGAACCGACTCTGCCAACCCCGACACGCCGTGGTCTTGGTCTGCCCTATCCCTAAAGTGTTTTTTTAGAGCCGGAGGCGCAGAGGGTGAGCAAACCCGGCCGCCATAACAACAACGGTAGCGGCTGCAGCAGTTCGCCGCTGGATGTGGTGACCAAGAAGCCGAAGCTGTGCTGGGAGCGTGAGTGCCTGTGCCTTTATAACGCAAGTGCGGAGGGGCTGCTAGTCTAGCAAAAGTGAAGCTTGTTGAAATACATTTAGATTCATCCGAGGGAAACTTTTGCCAGTCGTCGTTACTACCACTACAAAACACAATGATGACTTGGCACACATAAAAGAGAAAGCCGATCTACTGTGCAGTCTCTTTGCCTCAAACTTGAATTTGAATGTCGAGGGCGCTGTATCACCTACTATTACTATACCGTGGTGCGGTAAGAGCATGTCGGAAATTTCCATAAAAGAGCAAAAGGTCCAGCGGGCATTTCTCTAGACATTCATTAGTTCAGGGGCAAGATGGTATAATAGCATAACATGGTTAAACAATTTACTTCTCAGTTGTGTCCTAAACTTACGCGCCTCTTTGCACTTTCCTACAACACTAGACAATTTCTATTTTCATGGAAGACTGAATGTGCCCAAAAATGGTGATAGATTAGATCCATTGATTTACAGACCAATGGCTATTACCTCTCTGCTCTCCAAGGTGATGGAGCATAAAATCAATACATACCTTCTTAGATATCTAGAAAAACATGATCTGGTCAGCAACCGTCAATAACAATAATTGTTTTGTGATGATTTAATATAGATATTAAGTGTTTAAAATTAGAAAATTTTAGATTTTTTATTTTTATATTGTTTATGGTGATGATCATATGCAGTAAACCTCGGGCAGTTCGGAAGATGGTAACTTCGATAGAAGACCCTGGTGCCTGACCCTATCGTACGCATTCATTGTGTCTCCCCCTGACTCCCAATAGCAAGTGTCCTTCGGTTTGTGACTAGAAAGTTACCGGTCGAATGAAAATGGCAAATGCCGTATTAAAATAAAATATAAATTATTTTTTTTTAGGAGAAGAAAACATTTATCTCAATTTCAATTTTAAATTAATTTAAAATAAGAGTCAAAATAAATGAAAATAATAATACGTAATATGAAGAAAAAATTAACTAAATAAACATACATATATATTTTTATAAATGCATATAACAATATATAATATCAGATTTACAAATATGAGTACAAGTTGGTAGTTAGAGAGTTGTGATCATATCATCAAGTTGGCAATGATTCGAGAAAAAAGGATTTCAGTTTGGCTTTAAAAATGTTGATAGTCGATGTCAAACGAATATCCAATGGTAAATTGTTCCACAGTAAAGCTGCGTTTTATCATAAAAAGAAGAAGAAGAGAAGAAAAAGAAAAAGTGAGATGGTATAGTTAGTGTTCGTTCTACCTTTGACCTTAGTTACATACTTTGTGACGAAACCGAAACCGGTTGCGAAACCGAAACCGGTTACGAAACCTAAATAACGTCAAACGGACGGACGGACAAACATGATGATACAATAGGAGTTGCTAGGGAACGACAAAATCAGTATACTCTATATATACTAAACATATGTACTTTAGTGGATCATTAAGGTATTGATTGAATTTTGGGTTCCCAATATGTTATGTCTACAAAAAAATATTTTAATGAAAACGTGGTATATTAAAAAGTTGTAACACTTGAAATGATAAAGCTATTTTATCTTGTTCGAATTTCTTTTTGTTGAAATTTCTTTAAAAAATTGTATGAAACCAGACACAAACTGTTAAATATTGCATTGTCATCGAGTTCTTAGCATAGTTAACTCAAGTCTCTGGTTCATAGATTTTTTTATTTCTACAAGTACATAGTAAGTCGAGTTTTTCTCATTGTTTTGAATTTGTAAAGCCTACCAATTATATATCTGCAATAGTTTTCTTTAAAATCGATACAATAACATAAATAAACAATCAAAGCTTAATATTTCGTATACGGATACCTAAATCAGAAAATGGTTTTTACTGACCAGCAATATGTTTAGAGGACCTATTTAACTACACATCATTAGACGAAATCATCCCCACTTTACGTGTCAGAGAGAGGAGAAATTCCCGAAATATTCCACCACTTTTCGACGTAATTCATATGTATACCCATGCAAAATTAAAAGTCCAGGTTTTCTCTATTTCTCTACGGACTATAGTGGGATCCTTCAAGAAAAACGGAATTGGATTATAAAAGGTCGGCAACGCACCAGTAATGGCCCAAGTGTTGAAAGCGGTCATAAGCTCAAGTCTGCTAAATATTAGCCGAACCGTATGGTTGTTTGCCACTTGGTGGTTGTTCGCTTAAGCTCGGTTATATTTTTTCCCGGGGGATTTTTTAATTTGTCGGGATAAAAACTATCATGTCCTTCTTCGGGACTCGAAGTATTTCCATACCAAATGTCATCTAAATCGGTTAAGCGGTTCAAGAGTGACATTTTCAATAGTATGGATTTAGGTCATCGACCTAACCTTTGGACATTAAACTTTGAATTTGAGGTCAATGTACAAGAACATTGGCATGGCTTCCTAGATTTAATTCAATTATTCTAAGTCCCCTTGAAAGAATTTGAAACGAGTATTACTTATATTATTGAGAAGATTAGCCAAATTGGTAAGTAAATTGTCTTTTTTAATTTTCAGGTAACAGTGAAATTCTGAAGAGGATATTACAGATTTTAAATAAAAACAATATTGAGCTCAAAATGGGGTTGTCGTAGAGTTTGAATTTGCGCGGTAGATTTAAGCAAAAATAATAGTAATTTTCTAAAAAAGCAGTGAGTAAAGCTGTCTAAATGAGTGAGAGGTACCCAGGATACCTGTTCGGTGGGACTCCGGTCAGCAGTTGGGACAGAGGGTTTAATCCTGTGGAAAATGTGAGTACCTCTATTGTTTTCTTTCTACTCAATGCGCAAAGTTAACCCTTTTTGGTATTCTAGTCTACAAACGTGTTGGTTGTGAGCCTATTGTAGATACCAGACACAAACCATATCACTAACCATAGACAGAACCTCACAATTGTTAAAATATAAGTTGCTTATCAGGAATCGATCCCGGACATTCCACATGGCAGTCCAACGGAATGCTACTTGCGTCAAAAATTCAAAAATCAAAAATTCAAACAGTACTATGGTGGGAAAACAGATTCGGCGACAGTAATATAGCACCCAACTACCTGTTAGTGTGTGTATATGCATATGCTCAACATTCGTCGCCCAAATATATTATTAATATATAAAAAAATATCAGTATGTATTACATTTCCTGTCGATCGATCTGGTCGATCATTGATTTTGATATTTGTTTTTTGTTTTGCTATTTTATTTTTATTGTTGTTTTTGTTAAAGTTAACGTTTCGAAAACACAGTGTTTAGAACCTCGACCCTGTAGATTAATGACTGAATCCAGTTGGTTGACTTGTGAAATAATCACTTTTTGTTATTTGTTGTAACAATATGTGTGGATTTTTTCATTATTGCTTTTATTCAACAATTAGTTGTTTTCAATTTACTGATTATTGTTAATTTTATTTTTTGACAAGCAAATTTAGCAAGTGAGTCTACAAATTTCTTATTTGTCTATGTATTACGATTCTTTTATTACATATTTATAGGTATCCCAAAAAAATACATAGCTTCAAAATTCTTAGTTACTACTGCGTAATTAAAATACAACATTGTGTTACTTCGACCATCGTCTTGGGTATAATCGCCTGAGACGGTTTAAGGAAGCTATGTCTACGGACTATGCACGGATTTACTCTTGTGACAATGGCAACCGTACAGAAGCGTGTGGAACCTTTGGGGAGACCTAGTTGTATTTGCCGACTTAAAAATCGTAATAATATTTTTTGAGGTTGTTTTTTCTTTACTAACCCGTTTAAAGTTAAAACCTTATGGCAGTCCGCTGCAATTACCCTATCCATCTAGATTATTCTACCTACATAAAATTCTACAATTGAAACTTGATATATGATATACTTTATAATTACTGCCAATACTCTCGTAACAAATAAATATGACATAACTGTGGACAACCCTAATAAATCAATACATAAGGTAGGTACATAAAACACTAAGGGTAACTAAACTGTCAAAAACCGAATGGAAATTAGGTAAATACACAGTCCAATGATAATTTGATATTGATTCACCTCATTCTTAAGCCTCTGTTACGTTATTCAATAACAGTATCCCTCATACCGTGACCCACATTATTTTGCTTTCTCTTGCTTATCTCATCTTTGCTTAAAATTGGCCATTAGCCAAACATAGCTCTTATTGATTGGACCATGAGCAAAGCCAAGTTGTACAGTGTATGTTTCTGAGAATCTATGACCTAGTGTTCTATCTGCTGTCGGTACACAGCTATAGTTTGGTACAATCCTTTATTATGAAGACTTCTTCATCACACATTTATTTTATCTGTGGTACTAGCCAAGATATCCTCGTTTTGTACTGGTTTCTAAGATTTCAATATTTATCTAGGATTACCTACTTACCATTTCTCTACTTACTCAATGACGCCAGCCTTAATTGATTACCGAGTATTCGCTTGGCTCTTTTACAGTGATATTTCATCCATTATTAATGAACTCTAAAAGTTCGGCTTTAGTAAAAAGCGAGTTCCATTTACATTGGAAACATTCCAAGTGATGTTGTCGCCACCGACCGACAATGTAAGACGTCTGTAGGGCGACCACAGTTTCGGCGGAATGTATTTGCTATATTTTTTTTTTTGTATAAAATTTTTAATTGCTTTCAATGGTCGAGAGGTCTGGAGATAAAATTTTAGAAATCTAAATTGTTGGTAAAGTGAGTAAGTATGTTCGAACTTTGTAGTTTGTATTTTAGTATCTGTATATCATCTACATACGTATCGGCGAACGGAAGAATAAGAAAGACCACTAGGTAAAATATAGTTTAATCCCTCGGTTTTTAGGGTTTCGCACCCAAAGTGTAACACGGTACCCTATTACTAAGACTTTGCTGTCTGTCCGTCTGTCACCAGGCTGTATCGCATGAACCGTGATAGTTAGATAGTTGACATTTTCACAGATTGTGTATTTCTGTTGCCGTTATATAATACTATTAAAAACAGAATAAAATAAATATTTAAGAGGGCTCCCATACTACAAACGTCATTTTTCGCTTGTTTTTACTCGATATAGATACGGGAACAGGTAGACGCTTAAAATATTCACAGAATATATAGTTATATATTCACTTTAAAAATAAAGAATTATATTAAAATAAAACAAATATTTAAGGGGGTTCCCATGCAACAAACGTGATTTTTTTTGCCGTCTTTATAGATAATGGTACGGAACCCTTCGTGCGCGACTCCGACTTGCACTTGGCTGGTTTTTATTTAATCGTGCTTGATTTTGAGTGAAAAAATGTAAAATAAGACGAGTACGAAAAAAGAGGGTAAAGGCAGTCTCAAAAAGTGTTTTGGTCACCCTATTCAAATCTTAAGTGCTACAAAATCTCTGTTAAAATATGTCAACGATTGCGGGTACTTGTCATATTCAGCAGAGTTACTGCAGGATTTATTCGCTAAAACGATGTTTTCACTATATCATCATGCTCTACTTATACTGCGCTTTTCTCTATGGTCAATATCAAGGAATAGTGAGTAGGATTTCTTTTTATTTCATTTCATTTTTATTCGCGGAGCCCAGGAGCTTATTTTCTCCCTCCTTGTTTTTTTTTAAACATTCCTAATTGTTATTATTCAACAACGCGTTTTAATATAAAATTTATCGTAGACCAAAAGAGAAGTCGACGTTAAAAAGTCGTATATATTTATTGCAATGAAAAGGTGCAAGACATATTTTTTCAAGGATAGTATACCTAGATATCTGTTTGTAAACCATCAAAATAATTAAAACATTTAAAGTCGAATAAGTTTGTAGCTTATAAAATCTAATTTTCAGTAAAATACGTCCTAATGCACCCAGGAGGTTGATTACTTTTGACCACCTTTCAATTCCATTCTCTATTTTTTTTATAGTAACAAATACTTCTATATATTTCAATTTCATTTGGTGTTGATGAATCTTGATAACATTTTTATATTTTTTATAACAAAGTTTTCACTTGTTTAACATAACAAGATATTTGGGCTTATTACTTGGGGTTTTGCAAGTATGAACTTCCGACAGGAGGAGATCCATTTCCATCTTTGCGTGTATTCGCTGTCCTGTTGTGAAGTTATTTGGCTCAGTTTGATATGGGGATCTGAACGCACCCCAGCTCGGCAGCGTGTGGTTCCGTCGTTCGAGTTTAAAAGTAGATATCGTACAAAAATTGTAAAACGTTTTTTAGTTTGTGTGCATGTCGGCAGTCACTTTGTTATTACTTCGAGTTTCGAAGTGAGTTGTGTGTGAGTTAACACCGTAGCAGACACAGTATATGTAGGTATATAGGTCACGGTCTGCACTGGCGCTCCAATTTTTTCGCATTGATTGTAAAGTTTATAGTCGTTTCTTTTTGTTTTAAATTGGCAATTTTATTTCGTTGTATGCGGCATTTGTGGACCTTTTCGTTATTGTTGTTTCATCCCTTTATTGTATAATATTGACTTTGAGAAAAATGTTATTGACATTCAAAATGCGTTGAAAATGACAGACGAAACGTATGTGAATTCTGAACTTAAAGTTTGGGTTATTAGTTTAGTACATGTCTTGTTCTTTTTGAAAACCTTAATACTCTGATATCGGCCTGCCAAAGTCGCTGATATGAAGATAACTTTTCTGCTATCTTGATCATCACCCTGATTGTCTAACTCCAATGGCAATAGGAATCAATTTAAAGTCCATTACCATTTCTGTGCACGTAGGTATTGTAATCATTCTACCATTCAATACCTATGAGATAAATAGACTTGAAACCGATTCCAGTTACCATAAATAGCATCAGATAATCAAGAGAAAGATTGTCGGTATGTCTAGCATAGGGACGTCCAATGCTTCAAGACTCGTCTGCGCCAACGGTCATGGGTTCTGTGACTTTATCCACTACCATTTTTATCTGCTAATTCTTTGTAGTAAATCGTTCAATTAACTAAAATTTGTTATTTCCAGCAAATCCAGCATCAGTATAGAGGTCGAGGGAGCGCTGGGGCAAGGTTTTGGGGCAGCATGTCGGAGGGGGGAGGGTTCTCGTCTGGGGGCGGAGACTCCTGCAAGACAAATCTCATCGTCAATTATCTGCCTCAGACCATGACAGAGAAGGATCTTTACGCTATGTTCATGACGATAGGGCCAATTGAAAGCTGCCGGGTCATGAAAGATTTTAAGGTGAGTGAGCCCGCTCGGTTAGTAGTTGTTGCAGCTTGCTTGGTAGTAAATGTCATTTATGTATCCAAGTCCCTAGTCATAATAGTAATAATAGTCCAGTTTGAGGATTGTAAATATGTATGTATATCATCATGGCTTTAATCCGGGGGTAGCCAGCGGGTGATCAAACATCCACATAATAATGTGGGGGGGAGCCTCTTTTCCCCAACCACTTTAGTCCTACATGACAGGTGTTGAGGTGAGCTTATCACCTCAACATTATTTGTTTTAGTTATATTGCAGTGTATCTGGACGACGGTAGCTTTATATATGTTTCATAAGTCATAAATAACAGCTTTATAGTAATAAATACTAGATTTATAGTAATAAAAGGTAAAATGAAAGATCAGGTACAGAAAAATATATTTTTTCAATTCTAAGCAAACTATAAGTCAGAATTGGACATGGTGTTACCCGGTATGTATACTTTTAACTACTATTGTTACCTACAACATACATACTTGTAACGAAATGGGTTGAATCATACATTTAAAAAAAAAAGGTTATTTATTTAACACTTTTGTTAATATTCAACGAGCAAAGTTCTTTTAAGGTAAACGTAATTATTGTTCGTTTACAGACAGGCTACAGTTACGGGTTCGGGTTTGTGAACTACACTCGCGAGGAGGACGCCGCCCGGGCGATAGAGACCTTCAACGGATACCAACTTAGAAATAAACGATTAAAGGTCACATACAAACATTTCATTTATCTATACGTATTTAATCTAAAATTTCTTTATTTTGATAACAACACATAACAGTGCATCAGCCAAGTTCGGCAACGAAAAAGACGACGTACCGACTATTTTTGAGTAACACGAACAATTCAACTACATACAAATTACTCAGAATTTCACAATTAAATATTTTGGGTGGGCTTATAAATTGACGCACAGAGTTAATGTATTTGGTTGAATGGTCCATGAAACCCAAAATAGTCAATTCAGATATATTTACTTAGCAAAATCTCTTTTCTTAAGGTATACTCACATGTCCAAAAATTTGTTTATCCAAACAATTCCTTTATCCATTGAATATTTACCTGTCAAACAACTGTTATACCTCCTGGTATACTCACTTGTGAAAAAATTCTTTGATCTACAGGTATCGTATGCGCGTCCCTCGGGCGAGGAAATAAAAGACACAAACCTGTACGTGACAAACCTGCCGCGAGCCATCACCGAGGACCAGCTCGAGACGATATTCGGCAAGTACGGGCGGATTGTGCAGAAGCACATACTGAGGGATAAGAGTAATGGAACGCCGCGAGGGGTCGCTTTTGTCAGGTAAACATTGTTTTAATCTAAAATAAATTAAAAAATAAAAATCATCAAGACAATTATCCCCGAAGACGTTGCTGTTCGTGAGAGTTATAAAGAACACTAACTCTGTCGCGACTTTGTTTTGTCATTGTTGTATCAAAAGATTGGCAATATTGGGAGCGCAAAAATACAAAATGCTGACCTTATGTGTCGGCCGTCTCGACGCAGGGGTGGCAGTTCGTGTGTTCTATCGTCTATGTATATATATTATTATTGTGTAGTCGCGTCAACTTTCCTGGTCAATCCAAACTTCCCAGCGCGGTTTGTCCAAACTAGCGTTGTAGTAACGAGTTGTAAAATCCGGATCAAACCGGTGTAGAAGAGCCGATCTCCTTGTTGTAAAATCCGAATGTCTGTATGCACTTAAATGTTCAATATCACTTTTGGGTTATACCGACCCGCATACCCCGAAAATTATCAACCGGAATCTGCATAAGCGAGAGTGTTCCCTCGAGGGAATACGTCTCCGAGTGACAATTATATGCAAGGCAAACAACCGTGTGACGCGTCTAACGTCGGCCGCGCTTTCGTAAAACTAGATTTGCAACCGTCGCCCGGCCAGTCCTATGAAGGTCAAGTCACTCAAAGCGAGAGACGTAACACGCTTATCTTTACCGAACACTTACTTTTTTTTTTTTACTTACTTACTTACTTACTTTACTGGCGTGGCGTCTTATTTACGTACTTATAATGTGGCGTTTATTTCAACATCCGAATCGAAGGTTTCCCAATTCCTCTCTCTTGTGAAATCTGGTGGTTTCATTCGACTGGCAAAACGCCATGAAATCGCCCAGTCCAAAAAGTAGAAAAATTAAAATGTATTATTTTTTTAAATACTCTCATTTAACAAAAAAATAAATAAAGATAATGGAAATTCCCTCCCGCCCCTCGAAAGTTTGCTTGCGTAATACTTAATCGGCCCCAAACTTGTTACCCAATTTCCAGGTACGACAAGAGAGAAGAGGCACAAGAGGCAATATCGGCGCTAAACAATGTGATACCAGAGGGCGGCACAGAACCGCTATGCGTCAAGGTAACTTTATTTTTACTTACTTTGAAAAAAAAGTTGCGTTATAACTATAAAGAACTTGCCAAAATAGGAACAGAATATCCAAAACACCAATATTTAAATAATCAATATATATATAACAATACAATATATTACTATAAATGTTATATTGACCTAATAGAAAGAGTGCAAAAGTGTTTCCTATTATACAAGCTTTTATTTAGTTTCACCTATCCCGTTGTCTATAATCAAATCTTGTTAGATCAATTTGTCTCACTTCCCGGTGTTCGATTGAGATTGAGCTGAAATTTTGCATACACACTTAAAGCGGATGACAGTCCAATATAATGGTGTCATTGATCTGGTCTGATGAAGAAGCGGGAAGGTGGCCATAGGGTCCTAACGAAACGTCGCTACCCCATCTAATTTGGGCTGGTTTGATTTGTCTTGACAAGACTCTGGTCTTAAACGATCCCCAAAGCATGTTTGTAAAAAAAATTTTAGGTATATTCTTTTTCTTGTCAGTTCATGCTCACAACTTACATGCATTAAAGTTTATTCATATTTAAATGATAAATCTTTTTTTTCAAACTGAGCTCTCTTGTTGACCACCGCGGTCGCTGATCAAATATCCTTCTTAGTCCTTTACTACTAGAAAAAATACACTTTGTCCCTCGTTTTGGACAGGGGTTCAATAATTTTGACCCCTTAAATCAAACATTGTCCATCACGCGCGCTGTGATACCCAGAATTTGTCGAGAGCACAATAAGTTGCTTAGAACAGAAAAGGTCGATATTCTTTCGTCATTATTATCTTGATTTAGAAAAGTTTTTTATAAGTCCACCTAACTTTTAACGTTAACCTTTTTTTTCAACTTTTAAAGCAACCTAGTTTGTTATCATGTTTTTTATTGTTGTTTAAAGTGATTTTATAATTTCGAATTCTTTTTTTATATTTAGACTTGAATTAATTAGCTAAGTCGTTTGTATACTCTGTGCATGTCGAGTTTGCCTGTAATTGGATTCAAAGTCAAAGTCAAGTCAAAATGGTTTATTCAAATAAGGATTTTACAATCACTTTTGAATCGTCATAGTTATAAAATATTATTTTTTGAACCCTCCCACCTTCCCGCCGGTTCACAATGTTGTTGATTTCTACCGAGAAGAATCCGGCAAGAAACTCTATAGTTACTCTTTTAAAAACACTATCAATAATACAAATAAACTAAAAATACAATTAATGTTTTAAATAAAAAAATTTTAGCCATACAATTTTATGTTATTTCCATTTTAATTTGGTTTACCTATGCATCCTGTAATTAAGCATCATCAGTCCCAAGGATTTTTATCATTTACATAGTCTGAAATATTGTAGTATGCCTTTTTACAAAGTACCTGCTTGATTATCATTCTAAACTTGTTAGTTTATTATAGTTCATATTGTTAATTCTGTTGGCAGACCAAATAAATAAAGAGAAAATTTTGAGTTTTTTTTAAATATATGTGCCTTGTGTATGCTTAAAATTCTAGAGTTGGCTTAAAAATTTGTAGTGATTGCTTTGTTAGTTATGTCGGTAACTGTGTTTATAAATATAGTTTAGTAATTAATGAATTTAAGTTTAATTTTTAAATAGTTTTGACTGGGCGGGGATTTAATTGGCATTATTTTGGCAGCCGGCTTGGGATGGGGTGTACAAAGGCGGGCGCACAGTGTTCGCTGCTAAGGAAACATTCAAAGTAATATCTAGTAATATATACCGGTATAATATTATTATAAGTTTCCGGTATTGTTAAATAAAATACCGGTATTTCTTTAACATAATTTAAAGTAATTTTTACGCCTTTTTCGAATTGGGTTGTTTTCTTTCATCTGAATGTACCCATGAACTTACAAATTGTATATACAGCGTGGAAACGATAAGTGATCTCACTCGATTATTTTTCAACCATATACAATATCGAAATGCTGATTATTGATCATGAAAGTGCTTCACAACCTCTATCCAATGGTCTCAATGATGGTTTATAAAATAAACTAGATCTATCCAAAAATTTGAAGTTTTCAGTTTCCATACATTTAGTACGGTGACATATCACTCATCGCATGATACCTAAATAATTTTGATGATACAGTTTCAGCGTGTCTCTTGTTTCAACTTTAGAATACACCATCATCCCTGAATTAAAAAAGCAAAATCTTTTTTTAAAACAAAATAGTAGGTATTTTTTTGGCACCAACTAATCTTTTAATGTTTTAAATTAAATCTAGGCAAAGAAATTAAATTATATAGCCAGTTCGTTTTTTTAGATACTCTTTCATGAAAGCGAAGTAAAGCGTAAAGCGTAGACGTGGAGTGGAGTGGAGCGTGATACAGATATTAATAAGTGCATAATATCTTTTTAAGTACGTACGTCGTCATACTCAAAGTATAGTAGCTGAAAACATCATTTTTATGGATGGATTCAGTTTATTCTCATTTAATTATTGATGTCATTAAATAGAATTCATGAAGCATTTTCAGGATTAATAATCAGTACTTTGATATTGTGTATGGTTTAGAAATAATCGAGTGAGATCACTTATCGTTTCCACTCTGTATCTATTAATACTGCTGACTTTACATATAGATCCGACGACATTCAAGGTTCAAAAAAAATTATATGTTATGTGTATATATGAGTTACATTACAAATTATTTATAAATATAAAAATAAATTTATATAGATTTGCGCTTATGATCACAGATAAGCGAAAATTGTATAATGTGTTTTTTCTTTACCATTTTCACCGGTAATTTATTTCATATTATTTAACCAGAATTGGAACAGAACTGTTATAGTTTAAAAATTTTAATAGGTGGCAGAAGAGCATGGAAAACAGAAAGCAGCTTACTACGCGGGCTGGGCAGCGGGGTTTCATCATAATAGAGGTAAGATATATGTGGCTAAAATAATGTGTGAAAAAGAGCAAAATTTGTATTTATATATATATATATATATATGTGTGTGAGCATGTTTAAATAACGGAATACTATCAATATAAATAAATACTTTCATAGTAAAGATGCAATCAAAAGATAAACCACGAGCCAGGACTATATATATTATAAAGTCTAAGTACATAAATCTTACAAACACACAAAATCTTCATAGAATTACGAAATACAATATAAATATACGTCCATAGAAATAATCTTTCTTCGTTTATGACTCCCTGAAGTAAGTAAGTGTAAACTAATCTTAATATTAAGTATGCGGACAAAACAGGTTAAGTAATACTTGTCGGCGTTTGTCTGTGCACGCTGCGTTATTGGAACAAACAGCCGCAGTGACGCCGCAGCGACACCGAAGCCTCGACCAGCTAGACATGCTCCACAGTCGACAAGACTACACGACCAACTATGGAACGTACGGTGCGACTAACAGGTTCTTCCGGCGCGACTTCTACAACCAGCCCTCTTACATGAGTCACCATCGCCCGTTTTGAAAAGGACTGTACTGTAAAAAGTTCCGTCTGTCTGATACGCAGATTTAGACGGTTGTTTGGACACTCTTAATTTCGGTAGCGTGAAGTGTAGATTATAAGAGGCTTTGGGTGTTTGGCGTTTGTTTATTTCTGTTAAATTTAGGTTGGTAAAAATCATCTAGCACATGATGTATAGTCAAGGTCCCTGTTACTTTTCTAGGTTTAAGGCGAGAATTAAATGCAGAGACTTCGTACGAGAATAGTCGGATTTGGCGGCGAGGGTTATTGAACGTGTTTAAATGTGTGGAAAATTGTTCAACTTTATTAATGAACTTACCGGTGCCTTAGAACGTACCGCGTGCTGTTTGTTTATGGAAAAATTACTAAAGCCAATCAAAGCTGCATAGTAACTTGTAGATGCAAGGTTTTACAGGTAGATTTTTTGAACTGGTGAAGCGCTGGTGACCGCGACTGTGCATGCTTGTTTTTTAATGTTTTAATCCATATAAGAACCGATTAATGATGTACACAAAAATGTACTTGATCATAGGACAAGATGATTTTTAACGCCTCGAATAAGAAAGTGGTTCATATAAATTTAAATAGTAGTTTATGACTGCAAGTATTTAAGTAACGATGAATAAATTTTTCTAATTGTTAATAGAATTTTATGTTGCGTGCGTTCGTATCGTAGATTTTCAAAATGTAAGTTTGGACTCAGTTAGTTTATGGCGGAAATAATTAAATCTATTATTAAAATTAAAGTAATTTTAAGTATATGT
Organism: Apoda limacodes; assembly: GCA_946406115.1. Classification (NCBI taxonomy): domain Eukaryota; kingdom Metazoa; phylum Arthropoda; class Insecta; order Lepidoptera; family Limacodidae; genus Apoda; species Apoda limacodes. The sequence goes on from OX291559.1 coordinate 22,549,024, forward strand.
AAATTTTTTTTTTTGTTAATATTGATATATTTTTCTAGTGCCAAATGTATATTAAGGGGTGCAACACTTGACACCCAGAGCTAATAATTTCTTTTGCGATTAGATACCTTGTCCATTGTTACTATCCTAAAGGCTTTTTCGTAGGTTAAGATTACCATAGGGAAAACGTGATAAAGCTAAAGTTTTGTAGAACCTGTAGATTATTTTCGTTGTCAAGTTCATGAACTGATCTTTGTTTTAAGTGTAGTTGTTTCAAACACTTTTTATTTAAGTTTGACCAAACCATAAACTCTAAAGTAACAGATAGCGTAGCGTGCATGACAGTATAGCTCAATAAACTTTAAATAATTTATTCGGCTTACATTGGATTATATTTTGTTGACAAACCAAATGTTTAAATGAAGGAACTGGGCTCTTAGAGCTATCGCTGATAAGCAGCTCTGGTAACACTTGACTGATATATATGGACTTACGAATATCTCTCGGCTCTTTCCTTAGAGTTGTTCGTTCAAGTAATAAACCGTATATAAACCACTATTTACAAATGTTAACGATTTACTTGTTTTTAATCAACGTATAAACCAGTTGGAAATAATAGCCGTTAATAAGCGTCCAACGTAAGAGTGGACAAATTGGTCCGAGACCGACCGTTCTGTCTCTTCTTGATTGAAAAATTAAACACATTATTTTAATACTTAGATTAAATCGTATACTATGTGATAATTTTTTTTTACATTGTAATGTAGTTTTCTATTTAACTTACAAGTGGGTTAAAATGTTTCATACGTCAGTCTACACAAAGCCGGGTGTTATGTTTCGGCGAAACACGAGCATATTACCCGGATTTATAGTATCACAATACCTAAATATACTGCGGGACCTTGATTTAGCACAAAAACCACTTTGTTATCGAATTCTAGAACCGTTATAGCTGAAGATAAGACATTTGTTTTTAAAATATGCACTGTACTTGGTATAAGATTAGTATTTTTACTCTTTCCTATAATATGTAGCAAGACTTTAATCACATTTAAATCCTCAATGCAATATCGCCAAGCTTCATAATGTGTTAAATTTTGCAATTATTAGTGAGACTTAATTACATTTACGGAGATTCTAATTTTCAATTAATGATTAGGGACTGTATAGTGTGTTTTGTAGCTCTTACTGTTTATAGATTACTAGAAGATCCCTTTTCTATATTCTTCGTTTTTTTTCGGTCCATTCAGGAAAACTACTGTGCCAAAAATGATGTTAATTGTAAGCACCGTTACGACGGTAGGAATAGTGCCCCCTGATGCTAATTTATTCATATGGGAAATCTTGCTCTGGATTTTTTTATTTTTTTTTATTTTTCGTTCCTCCAGCTACTATCCCTGCGTCAAGAAATATATCATACCGTTTCTTTATTTTTTACTTGAATCACAAATATGACTATTTTTAACTACAAATGAAAGTAAATCATAAATAAATATAGCCTATGCCCATCCTAAAAGCCATTTCAAAAACTAGTGAAAGATTTCGGTGATTACTAACCTACATTTAAACTTACCAATTTTACCTATTTATAATATAAGTGTAGACATAAATCATCTGCTGTGAGTGTTTTATATTTTGAATTATTGAAATGAAGGTCATTTGGATTTATCTTTGAAATTATTAAATAAAATAAATTATTATTCGGTCAAGTAAATTTGTATTTCGTTAAATTGTTAACAATATATTATAATAAATAAATTAATTTGTCTGAAAAGTGTTACGTTCCAACCTTGTTTAGTTTTGTATATAAGTAAAAATATTGATTTTAAATGTGTTGGTGTTAGTTTTATTGAATTGGTAGACCCGATTTGTATCGAACACAGTGATAATAATAAACTCATTAAAGGAAGATGGTCGTAGGCTTACATGTACCATGAAGTTAGTCCTAACATAAGTATTTATTACAAAACAACACTAACATTATAAGCATGTGTAATTTTTGTACTTGCGACGAAATTTTAAAATAAACCTTTATTGCGAGGTGGTTAGTTATGGGAGATGATAAACTTAGGAAATTAGAAAATTATACCAGTGTAATATTTCTCATTTTATTTTATACTTGCGTAAATTTTGAAAATCGCGCCAGTATTAAAATACCGGTATTGGATTACCGGAAAATTTAAAATACCGGTAACTATATTAAAATCACTGTATTCAATACGAATCAAATTTTACATTGACAATATAAACAGTGATTAATGTTCAGTAGATATTTTGAAGTTTACGAAAGTTGTTACTTGGTAGGACAGACAAACCTAATAAATAACTAATTATTCCAATATAAATGTTTAGATTCATAGTTACCTACCCATTAAAGTGATGTGTTAATTAATTTCATTGCACCCTAATTCATATAATTATAATAATACTTAGGCAGATCATTGGGAAATGTTTTGTTTATTCCGTGTTCAGTATCTTATATATCTTTATTTATATTATAAGTTAGATTTTGTTACATATCCCTGCGCGGGATATCAGGACAAATATATTAAATTTTGTTACCTGTTCATCTTTGTTGCTTTTAAAAGCTTTTTTTTTAATTTCATACATCGTTTCTTCAATTAATGAAGAATGAGACCCAGATTTCAAGAATTCTTGTATTGCCTAATGTCGGTTGCTTAGCACATTGACATATTTTCAGTTAGTTTACATACTGTTAGATATGTTAGTTTAACCAAATTCTCCTGGTAGCCGTCATTTGTCTTAGTATGTATATTCTAATTTTAAATTAAACATTTACTAATACTGTATCGAAATAAAATAGTTAAGTGGGAAACGTCGCTAGCTAGATTGATGTATAAATATGTCTGTTAACAATATACCTGATTAGGAAATTTTAAGAAATTTATATAAAATAAACTTGTTAGATTATGAACATACTAAACGAGCTGGTTTTCCCACTAGACTATAGTAGTTAACATAGAGTGCTAGATCTAGTTTCCTTACATGAACCGTGCCTAAAGAAAGCGTAATTTCTAATATACTAATGGAGTCATCGGCTCCGCGGCCCGAGGTGGTCCGACATTGTTAAAATTGTAGTCGATACGTGATTTAATATAATTTAGCTCATTTCATTCTGCATTATCGAATTCAATTGTGATCTATGACTTTAGTTAGTAATTTCCGGTTGATAAGGCTCGTTCTTTTTTAATTGGTAATTTGTGATTGTTTTAAGCTAAGAATATTTTTCATTCGATAGTTTTTTCAATTCAAATCAAATTTTAAATAAATTATAAAGTCAAAGAGTTTTTATATGGCCATGCATAGCTGTAAAACGTGTCCAAGCTCAAACTCAATATTTTTTATTCAAATTAGGTTCTTACAAACTAACAAATACTATTTTTATTTTTTTAAATCCGGGTCACAATCTGCAATTCTACTGAGAAGAATCCGGCAAGAAACTCGATAGTTACTTTTAAAAGAAAACATTGGTACATAAGTAAATAAAATAAATAATACTAATAATAACAACACTTTTTGTCTTTCCTAAACCTATCTCGGTGCCGAAAATAAAGCAAATTGTATGCACTGTTATGTTGTGCAATGAAGTACACCACAAAAAAATACAACTCTCGGTCGGGATAAAAAGTATCCAGCTAGTTATTCCTGCGCCTTAGCTCAGTTTACCATATTGCTTAAGTGCAACTTTGCAGAGGATACTCCTTACGTACATACAAACAAACATATTTGACCTCTTCGTTATATTAGTATCGATTTGATCTGAATTGAAACAATAAGTATTAAATAAAAATATTTTTATTTTCAAATGTTTATATATGTATATTTTTTTTATAAATTTTTTTCGATACTTTGTAAAAAATTTGACTAATAACGTGTTCAACTTAACGGTTTATTTCGTTCAGTTATGTTAAAATCAGTTTCACCTAACTATAGTTTTATTATAAAAACATGTTTAATGCAATTTATAATTAATATTTACTGTGTTTAAATAAATTAAATTTAATGTATTGAACTTATGAATCTAGAAATATTTTGTTAAATAATATCTAATTAATTAATGATATTTCGTTTAATAAAACACCTATGTCAGTTAAGAATGTTTAACTTATGAAATTAGTGTGTAAGGTTTTCATGAGAAATCTTTAATGACATTAGGAATTAACTTTTGCTATATATTTTCTGATATTAAACTACATACATTATATAGACATATAAATTATTCTTCCATAACAGGCCAAGCAATAGTTATGTATAAATAAATATTATTCATGATTATTTTTAATGTATTATTTTAAACGGTTATAATTTTGGTTGATCCCTTTTGTTTGACGATAAAAGATGCGCATTGTTAGTGCGCACGTCTATCATGCCGTAGGTCCCGATTCGATTCCTGCCCAGTGATTTTGTAACTCTATTGGAAATCAGAGTCGGTTTTAAGTCTAACACGAGTGCGTATCTGTTGCCGCGCACGCAGGCATTGGTTGCTACACAATACATAAGTATGCGGCAATGGAAACGTACTGGTCTTGGATTTTAAACCGATTCTGATTACGAATGAAATAAACAATACGGGGGCGGTCCTGTCTGCAACACTTAATTACATTAAATATATGTAACTATTACACGTATTTCACTTAACACCTTAAGGTGAAAATAAGTGAGCCAGGAGCATGCCTAAAATGAACATGCCATTTTTAATATAACTTAATATATTTTGTTTTCAGTAATTGTACATCTTGTCTTTATTACTAACCAGACATATTTTATTTCATATTAACACGATCGAAGTATTATTAACACACTGGAGCGGCCCAAGTCCGAATCACACTTACCTACCATATCTCTTTTTTTGCTATACTATATTTTGCTAACTATAAAATAATTAAAGGGATATAAAAGAGTAGTCGCCTCCTTCATTGAAACACTGAACTGACTTTTTAAACATGGCTAAAAACCATTTGTTCAATTTTGGCAGAAAACAAGCTGAATTTTAATAAATGTGTTTTCAGGTGACTTTTCTTGGAGCTGCACTGGTAACTGTATGATGCCTGACTCTTGGGACAGCCACCCGAACACTCCCAGGAACGGATGCCGACCTGGAATTTGTCCTAACACTAGGGTCGTATACCCAAATAATGCCTATACCCCTGGAAAAGGCACTCCTAGATCAAATAGAGGCAGAAATCTACCTTGGGGTCCAGGTTTTGGAACTGATGAGAGGTATAAAGGTCAACGCTGTAGAAATGGTCCGACGCCATATTGGTAGCCGTTATTTTGCAATTTTAACTTGGAATTTAATTTATTGACGTTTTACAATGTAAGATGTCCACGTTATGGCGCTGACAGTCAAATATTGCACGCAAAATTGAACTCTTAATTATTTTTGGGGCTTGATTTGTATGAAAAAAATATTTGTAAAGATTTTAGTATTTTTGTATATATCAGTTACATTTTTATGCGGCAATTGATGATGTGTTAGATTAGAATGTGTGTATGTGCGCGGCGATCTCATACTGGACATGTACATATTGTTGAATTAGCGTATACTGAGGAGGGTTAAAAGAATATGATTTTTAACCCGTCTGCGGTATATTTAATTTTCTTTTATATTATGAATAATAAAAATGATTATGATTTCTTTGTTAAAACTATGCGCCGAATTTTATAGACTGTATTCGATATACAATTATTAAAATTTTTCTAGCAGTGGAAAACTACGATTGGCAGTTTTTGTAAAACAAAGGAGTCATTTGAGAGAAATGCAATTAAATTTTAGTATATTTGTGCATGAAAATTTGCATTTACTTTTTTATTGTTTAAAAATTTATTTGATTTATATTGTTTCCGCATAAACCACATTAAATTAACGTTTCGGTAAATGCATATTTAACGCTTTCTTTTGCAAAAAACGTTACACGGTCAGATATTTAGCCATCTATATATTTGTATTTACGAGTATGAATTGGTATGAGTTAAGAATTGGGGAAGAAGTCTTTGCAATTGGATATAAAAGTGAAAGGTTGCAGGCGACAACAACTTTCCAAGATTATAAATAAGTCTTTAGTGTACTGCGGCTATTTAGTCGTTGGTGTGCGCTTATCTTTAAAATAAAAACAAACATGTATTGTTGTAAATACAATTGTAATGTTTTGTGCCTGTGTGAATACGTGTGTGAGGTTGAGATGTAAAGTGATTGTCACATTTAATAAGTGTCGAATACACTTATACCCATGGACTGAATAATTGAAAAAAAAATGTAAAATTGCATAAGGTATCATACTGTTGTGTTTTATATTAATATGGTTTCCGTATTGTTTGATTTATACACCGATATTTATATTTTGGTACAAACTTTATTTGGATAGTTCAAAAGATATAACGTTATATAATGAATGCATTCATGAAACCAAGACCCTGTGAGCTGTATATAATTGGTTCAATCGCTAAATAGCGTTTGCGGTGCTAAAATTAATAAAGGTTTAGTAACGGTATAGGTCAAAATAACGACAGAACGTGATTCTATCACTATCAAGTACCGGAAAATTTATATCGGTATGCTCGACAAGTGATATTAAGATACCGGTGTTTTATATAGGATTTATAATTAATTTTTATTGTCTTAGAGTCTTCATACCAAACAGAAATATTAAAAACAATAGTGGTAAATGTTATTCACATTACATCTCTAGTGTGAAGTCAGAATGTGTTTGCACAATTTTGTTGTTTTTTTTGCTTTTCATTGCTTATTGAATTTTTTTATAAAATACAATGCAAAATTATTACTAAAAGTAGCTTTGTGGTTACACATAACTCGATTTTTTAATGTAGAAGAATATGATTTTAGTTTTTTATTGTTTGTGAATGTGTATGTGTTTACTTATCTGTTTAGAAGATGACCTTCTGGATTTTCGTTTCCTTGTTTAGTTTAAATGTTTTTATCTTTGATGATAACTTAGGTTCTGCTTAATTTTATTTCTCTTGTTGATATTAGGTACATTTTTTTTTCTTGTATAGTTTTCCTTTTTTTTATTTTTGTATTTAAACCATTATTTTACTTAAGTTTCTTGTACCTATGTGTAATATTATAAACACTTTAAAACCTTTGCGCTTTGTTTCGTTTTAATAATATTATAATTCGGTCATCAGTGCGAGATTACTATGGACAGACACTAAAATCAAACTGTTACTGCGGGACGATGGACTACTATCACTGACCTACCGTTCTTAGTAGCAGGAACCTGAGTTTTAGAGTTACCACTGTTGTCTTACCTTATTTTTTTTATTGTGTTTAAGTAATCCTAAGATCTATCCTTGCACCTGTCACTGTGTCAAAAACCAGGTTGCAACATTGCAACCGAAAGGGAATAGTGCCCCATGGATAATAGTATCACAGAATAATCAAGTCCCATGGGAGGGGTGGGCTGAGTCGTAGCTACAGCCGCCTTGCTTAGAAGATTCGTGAGTTTGCTGACGCACAATTGAATATATGTTAAAAAAGAAACGGACTAAGTAAGTGGCTCGTACTCGTCTAAATAAGTGGCTCTCAGTTGACTTAGTAAGTGGCTTGCACTTGGCCGGTTTTTTTTTTTTACGATAGAGCTCAGTCTACAATATTATTTTTTTCAGTTTGTATGTATTACCGCTTATACTATACAGTAAAATAACAAAATCCTGTTTATTTGTACATGGAGACCGGCTTTGTTGTTTTGTTAAGTATTTATTAAGAAATTCCCCTAAAGTAGCACAAAAAATAATATCCTAAATCTAAAAGATACTGTGAATGGCGAATAGTCAGATAGAAAAGCGCAGGCAGACGAACGTCAGATGTGTCAGCTAAGTATAAGGGCTCCTTTGGCACCCTCTAGGTACGGAACCCTAAAAAATCTGGCTAGGCTGGACATTTTGGACTACAGCTGCCAGAGAATTTATTAATGAATTTCCATACACCTCTGGTCTGATTTTAGATTTTATTTCACCAATCGATAGCGGTGACTTCTCTCTGCAGATAATGAGCGCAGGTGTTCAGTCGCAAATGACCGCTGTAGATTTCGCAGCATTTGATCGAAATTGGTCGTGGAGTTTTGTTCGATCTTGTAATTAATTATATTTATAGATGAATTACTATTTTATTAAATACGATCACGGATAGGGGCAAGCCTTCTTTTGTTTGGAACTTGTTTAAAAGCCGTTTTAAGAAATAAGAAATCTTGGACCTATTTTAGACACTTCTTGCCAGTCTCGTTTCGAAGATTTGAAAATACGACAGGACGCGCTCTTAGTATCTACTTTGGAACTACTCTCGCGTATCTCGTTTTGGCAAGTCGGAAAAACCCAGTTTAATGTGATATATGTCACCTTGCTGTAGGTATCTCTTAGTTTTCGAGATCTACGGTACTGTTTAGTAAACATGCATAGCTGGATGCGCCGTTGACTGCTGGCTAGCAATGACGCATCGCCCGCCTGCGTACCCTACCGTACCTTCCAACATCTTATTAATTGATCAGCCGGTAGCTACTTCACTTGCGCACCGTGTACTTAATTTTATTATCGGTTTGAAATACCAACTTCGTAGTTTCGGCGCGTATTATGTGAATTTGGATTTTGGATTTTATTAGTGCACGTGTATGTTGACCCTAAACTAAATATTAAATTATAAGAAAAAGTGAGACTTGAAAGAGGAGCCGATTGTTTTCATCTTTGCCTGGGTCAAATAAAAAAAAAATTGTACATCTTTTATTTTCAAAAATAAAGAAATGAAAGTCAAATTAAAATTGGCATATTTATACTTTTTTGTCATTTATCACAATATCTAAACTAATATCTTATAGAAATAGTTGTAAATAGTAGAAATTAAAATTTCGGTATATCTATAGGTATCATTTATTTAATGGTACATCGACATCAAACACACAAAACGATCAAATTCCAATGTATTTTTGATCCGATATAAGTACATACCAAGGACTAACAACAATACTTTACAAATAAAATAATAAATCATTAAAACAGAATAACTACAGGAAAAATAACTAAATTTTCATTGTGTCGTCACTGGCGTATCTAGGACTTAGGAATTTACGGGGTACATGTATTTTTTTGTCTGTTTGTGTTCTTTCCCTGTTTCTGTATGTATTGTGGTGCTAAATGTTATTTTTTTGTTTGTTGTGTAATGTGAAATTAAATAAATGTCTATTTCCGTGTCTATGACTATTTTCCAATGGCCTGGTCCCTAAGCAGTGTCGGATCTCTCCTACGGGCCTCGCGAGTAGGGGGCCCACGCGCCTAGGCAAAATAACATATGCGTAATTATATTATTATTCGTAATCAGTTACCATACTAAAATTCGTGGCTATTCAGAACATGCAGTGAGCACTGCTCTCTCTATTGTTAGTGTAGGTACCCAACTAATTGCTAAGTTACTTAAGAGCTTTGGAGCTAATCCGATTATTCCCAAAGGCGCCAAGCTCAAGCGCCAGAGCGTGAACTGCAGACCTTATGCAGCCGCTTCGCAGTTAAAGGGGGAAAACTTTCTGCAACCTACAGCTCCATTGGAACTTCATAATAGTGACATAAAACAACTACAGGAGCTGCAACTAATAATTAACACCACAGTAAAGTTCTTGGGCGCTTGAATTGAATGAATTTTAACTGAACGAACATTCACCGGAACGAACCGATCATTCACCTTGTCTCTTTTATTTATTAAATACATCTGTTGTTCCTAAGTCAGACATTGCTGAATACAAATAAATAATAAGTAAAATGAAGATGAGTGTTTTTGAGCTGTATCTTGTATTATATGCAAGTGGCTTAAAACGCAGATCAGTTTATCGTGCATATAGTTAATATTATTGGCGTATTTTTATAGCGCCTCAGTAATTATCTCAGAATATCGTAAAATATGTAAAATATAATTATATGAATAATATTATATCACATACCTACACGACATTGAAATTACATACTTGACTCCATTTGTATTTAGTAAGTTGCTGGTTCTATATTTAGTGATATTTTACTACCAATTGTGATACAAACCTATAAATTTCTCAAGTAATGATAAATAATTGTCTTGTAAACATGGCGTCTATGAGAAGCAGCTTTAACTTGCAACTTCAACCTTAATACTTCCTCTCTACGCGTCAAAGCAATAGCTGTACCACTAATGCAGTTCAAGTCTTCATAATCACTTTTATTTCGTATTTTTGCAGGTATCGAACCACACTAATGGTTATTTGTTTAGAGATCCGTAGAACTCGTTGAAAACCCTAAAATACGATGATACTTTGTAGCTGCTTCTATATTTTTCGCTCTTTCAATTGTTTAACACCTACTATGTTACTATTTCAGTTCCATATTTCTTTTAAACTGGCTCAAATATTTTATAAAATGTGATTTCTCCAATAAAAATAGCAGAATGTATCTAAATGAGTAGGCAATGTCCATTACGCTCCTGCTGTCGCTATTAGTTAAACAGTCGATCAAATTGCTACTTAAGTCTGCGCAAAAGTACAAATCAGTTCTGCAATGAAACTTTCAGTGGCAGAACAGTGATAAATATATCTTTAGTACAGTTCCGTTAAAAAGTCTGCAATTAAAGTCTTTATGCAGTTCTGAAGCATATAGCAGCGACAATAGAAGCCTTTTAGCAGCTTTAAGTTTTAACATACATGTTTTAACATACATGTTTTAACTCTCTTGTAAAGCTATATACGGCAAATAGGTTGTAAATGAACTCTAATAAAGCCTAAAGTGGCACTTGGTTCAGTTTCTGCTACCCCTAGTGATATTTACAGCTATGGGCAGTTACGGAAGCCATAGTAGAACTTAAAACGACTTTCTGAACCCCTAAAGAGCTACTGTACAGCTAAAAGTTGCAAAAAAGGCGGCTATTTCCACTAGTGTGCTAGTTGGGTACTGGCGACACTTCATTATTATATTAAGAGAATACGATTCGGAGCGCTTCTCAGCGTGCTTCATACAAACGAATTATTCACTTATTTTTGACACTTGCAGATTAGATTTTTAATTTTAAATTAATGTTTACTAGTCGAAGTTTAAAAGATTTTTTTCAAAGTCTCTATTGTGGGAGGCCCCCCGTTTGTGGAGGCCCCGTGGCTTTTTGTATAAAAAGTTAAGTTCGGCATTGGAGACTTGTTGTCTTAATTCTTCTGGTATCAGAGAAATATCTTCGTAGCTTGTATCGCTCATTTTTCAAACAAAACAGAATTTTTAATTAAATAAACAATCTTATGTTCTAAAAACTAGCTTGCCGCCATTTTACTTTGTTGAGGTTGCGTTCGGAATTGTACCTACTACAACCTCTGCCATTGCTATCAAAACAATGTATGATATTTTTTAAGTTAGCTGTATAAACTTTTAATAATACTAATGATTTATAAAAACCCACTTAAAATCGTAAAAATGCTATGTAGTTATATTCTTTATTAAAATGAACAAGGTTAAGTATTTGTCCCGAAATATTTTGTTGACCAGTCATTGTATTTTTTTTTCATAATCGCGTTAATTCCAAAAGTCAATGTTCGAACAGTGAATTACTTTGCCTGACTAGTCAGCAAAATTCGATTTTGCTGACTGAATTTGGACAGCGAAACTATCCTTTTCGTGCTGGTGAGGTGAAAAATTAATTTTACTTACCTTAGTAGACAGATATTGGTATCTTTTATAAATTTTTCAATATCGTCCGACAGTAAATCCTTTGATATCTTGCTTCTAAATCCATCGGATAGTCTCTTTAGTTTTAAGTCCACTCCATTCCTTGTCCGGACTGTACTTTTTAACATTGAGATATACACCACAAAGGGCTTAAAAGTACGCCATGAACAGAATTTCTAAAAAAGATTGCGTATTCTTGTTTTGCCATTGTATGAAATTTTGGATCATTCTCACTAGATCCATTGTCCAGATCCATAATGGATCTAGTGAGATATTATTTTCTCAATAGATCCATTTTTAAAAGTATGTATCTACTGAGAAGTATTTGTCTCGCTAGATCCGTTAACCAGAACCAGATTTGAAAGTGTGGGTCTACTAAGGAATTTCATTCTCACTAGATTCAGTTGTGGATCTGATAAAAAAAAAAACCCCTTACGGGTATCCTTCTATTGCAGTAGATTCAATGTTATGCTATTAAACCTTATTCCATGATCGTCTATGACCTCTAAGAGTAGTACAAATGAGGTGCATGCATGTCATATTGACATTGCAAATTTATTATCGTTATCGAAATATCATTATTGTTTAAATTGCATAATTTAAGAAATATTGCGGAGAAAAATGAGTGACGAAGTAAAGTTTATTAAAAGTGGACGTGGAACAGTATTATTATGTGAGGGCTACAGATTTCATAAACATGTTCATAATAAAAGTGGCATTAGCCTCTGGCGTTGCGAGTACTACAAAAAGTCAAAATTAAATTGTACTGGATCACTATCTTTAAACGCGGTGAGTGATTATTTTTTGTCTATCGGATATTCTGTGACGGTATACGTACTAACCCAACCACGCGTTTTTTCCGTTGGTTCAACTACAATGTCAAACTGGTTGAACCAACGGGAAATACCCTAAACGACGGCTGTATATTTTCATTTTCCCACACTCTTTTACCTATATACACTTATTGTTTTAGGACCAATACATTATAAGACGGAGAGCACATTGCGAAGCTTGCAAACCTGATGTTGCACATAATTGCATTGAAAGTACAATAAGCGATTACTGTGATGAGGCTACATATGGCAAAGAACCTGCTCCTCGCATATTTAAAAAGGCACTTTCTTATATAGAAAGCAAAGGATGGCATTTGGGATCTAATAAACCAGTTCCTACTTTTGATCAAAAGAAATCAGGGATATACCGTCAAAAAAACAAATTGGCTAATGTTAAAAAAACCAAAGCTAATAGTCCAGAAAAGGTAGAAATACCTAAGCAGTATAAGTACTTTTTACTTGCAGATTATTGCCATGACGGTATGAGAATTGTTGTATTTAGTTCAAAAGACGCTCGAATTCGTCTAAAACTATTAACAAATTTCTTTATGGATGGGACTTATCAAGCTTGTCCAACACCTTTTCGTCAGATCTATGTCATTCAAGCAGATATAGGCAGCGACTCAAATAGTATACTAATATAGTGCCATTGGCGTTTGCTTTTATGACTCATCAAACGACAAAGGCATATACGGTCCTATTTAACTTAATCAAAGCCCAGGTTCCGGACTGGCAGCCCAAGAAAGTGACAATTGATTTCGAAAAGGCAGCTATGCTTGCACTGGCAAAAATTAATGTAGAGATTAATGGTTGTCACTACCATTTTTCTAATGCCCTGTATCGCAAAGCGAAAGCTTTAGGCATAAAGCTAACTAAAATCTACAGAAGGATAATTTCTCTAAGCAGTAAACTTGCTTTACTACCTGAAAATTTTATTGAAGATGGTTGGGATTACATTAAAAGAGAAATTTCACAAAATCAGGACAAGCTAAGTAAATTTGTAAATTACTTTCAAAAATGCTGGATGAATGGCTACTATTATAGAATCTGGTGTGTGTATAGGCTACGCCATCGCACTAATAACAGCATAGAAGGCTGGAACCACAACATAAATACAAATATTAACAAAAATGAAGTGCAGTTTTTACAGATACTGCACATTTTACATCAAGAAGCATCACTGACTTCACTCAATTGTGACCGTTGGGAAAGATATAAAAAAAGATTATCACCTAAACGCCGCAAAATAAGGGTTCAAAATGATGATTGCATTTTATTCGCACAAATGCAGCTCGTTAATGGCGAAATTGGCGTTGGCCACTTTTTAGAAAAATTACGTTGATAATTAGGTATCATTTTCGTTACAAAATATGTAATTGAAGTAAAATAGTAGTTTCTTCACACAAATATTTGTCATCTGAAATATAGATCTTCATAAGGTATATCATTTTTGTAAACAAACTACAAGTCTACGATCAATAGTTACGGAGATATAGACGTTTCTTGTTTGACAGCTGTCATTTGAAATAAAGATCTTGATGAGTTCCATCACTTCTGTAAAAAATCTAGCCTATAATTAATAGTTTCGGAGATAAAGCCGATTCTAGTTTGAGAGCTGTCACCCGAAATGAAGATCTTGATGAGATCTATCACTTCTGTAAAGGAACTACTAGTCTACGACCAATAATTATCGAGATATAGGCCTTTCTAGTTTGACAGCTGTCATTTGAAATAAAGATCTTGATGAGATCTATCACTTGTGTAAAGAAACTACTAGTCTAAGATTAATAGTTACAGAGATATAGACCTTTCTAGTTTGACAGCTGTCATTTGAAATAAAGATCTTGATGAGATCTATCACTTGTGTAAAGAAACTACTAGTCTACGATTAATAGTTACAGAGATATAGACCTTTCTAGTTTGACAGCTGTCATTTGAAATAAAGATCTTGATGAGATCTATCACTTGTGTAAAGAAACTACTAGTCTAAGATTAATAGTTACAGAGATATAGACCTTTCTAGTTTGACAGCTGTCATTTGAAATAAAGATCTTGATGAGATCTATCACTTGTGTAAAGAAACTACTAGTCTACGATTAATAGTTACAGAGATATAGACCTTTCTAGTTTGACAGCTGTCATTTGAAATAAAGATCTTGATGAGATCTTATAACTTTTGTAAAATAACTACACGTGTTAGATCAACAGTTAAATTTTTTTAATATATAAAATAAAATAAAGAATATATTAAGAAAAACAGTATTTTTCTTGTCTTTTGCGGTTCGAACTATCTCCATATTAAATTCATCACAATTGGTCCAACCGTAAAATTTAACGGATTGATAGACAGACAGACACCGACACTTTCGAATTTATAATATTAGTATAAGTATGGATCCTCCTTTTATAAAGTCGGTTAATTTTTAGTTTTAAATTAATAATATCTCTTATATGGGTACCTACAGACCCGCGAACGGTCTAAAACGGTCTAACTTTTTAAAGTTGGTAAAAATAAGAATATGACAGGGGAAATACGAGTACCTAAAATAGTATTAGAAAGCAAGTTCCGTTATCTCCCCAGCCTAGGGGACAACAAGCCTAGCCGACACCAAATTTTTTTATCAGATCTACAACTGCATCTAGTGAGAAAGAAATTCCTTAGTAGACCCACACTTTCAAATCTGGTTCTGGTTAACGGATCTAGCGATACAAATACTTCTCAGTAGATACACACTTTTAAAAATGGATCTATTGTGAAAATAATATCTCACTAGATCCATTATGGATCTGGACAATGGATCTAGTGAGAATTATCCGAAATTTTGGTATATATATACATACATATTTTTCCTTGGAGTTTTTTGGTAGTAAACTTTCCATAACGTTAGTGGCTTCACATCTTATATCGGGCGGTGTACAACATAAATCATTTTCTTTATAACTAGTAATTGTAGAAATTTTAATTAATAAATTTTTTTAACAGAATAACGAAGTTTTCGCAATGGCAGGAAAAATTAATCAGTTTTCCTATGCGCTCGCATGGCGATCGGCCATAGACTAAAGAATGAGGTTTTTGTTTTGGGGACGTACTAAATGGGGGATTTCAAGTTTTCTTTATTTCAGAGAAAATACAAGTTATATTTGAGTAAAAGTTTTATTTATTAAACACGTAGACGTAGGAATTATCTATTTTAATACGAAGTTGTCCAAGTCCAACTAACTAACTAACGACGTTGTATGAAAATAAGCAACCAATAGGTGCATTGAACACGATCTCTTTTGTATCGTATCTTTTTTAAGAACAAAGGAACTTAATATAAAAAAGCAAGTCTATAACTCACACTCAATAATTAATAACAATGAAAAAGTCACAGTTTGATTACAGGTGTCATTATGTGCCTAATTGCGGTGAAATTAGAGCCACTTTATGAGCAAGTGTGTTAAAAATAGTATTAATATATTATACTAGCTTTTGCCTGCGGTTTCACCCACGCTAAATTCGGTTATCGGTGTAAGATTTCCACGTCAACTCCTGAATTATAAAAAAGGACTCACACTTGACGTTTTCAAGCAATCTATGTCCTTCCCCGGGACTCAAACATGTTGAAATCATTGTCGTACATTCAATCTTTACCGTTTAGGAGAAGGTCAGTGGCACACCGACTGCAGCGCCACCTACCGGGTCCAATTGTGTTATCAAACTTTGCGGGGCCCACTCGAACGTAAACAAGAAATATTATTTTAATCTTCCCTGTCGTTTAGAACAGTGACACACCGACTGCAGCGCCATCTACCCGGTTCAATTGTGTTTTCATATTTTGCAAGGATCCACTCGCACGAAAACAAAAACTATCATTAATATCTTCCCCGCCGTTAAGGAGAAGATCAGTGACACACCGACTGCAGCGCCACTTACCAGGTTCAATTGTGTTTTTAAAACTTGCAGGGATCCACTCGAACTTACACTACAAAATATCATTAAAATTATCCCTGCAGTTTAGGAGATAATCAGTGACACACCGACTGCAGCGCCACCTTCCGGGTCCCATTGTGTTTTCAAACCATCCAGGAATCCATTGAAATATTCAGAAAAAAATTCGCCCAAAATCGTTCTTGCCGTTTTTGAGGAGTTAATGACAAACACACGTAAAGAAGAATTATACGTAGAAAAAACCGAGTCACACTTGACGTTTTCAAGCAGCCTTTAACCTTTCCTGGGACTCAGGCTATCTTCATGCCAAATTTCATCCTAATCCTACGGTAGTTTAAGCGTGAAGAGGTAACAGACAGACAGAGTTACTTTCGCATTTATAACTTTAGTATGGATGTAGTAAGTGACCGGACACAAATACGTAGCCAAATACGCCGAACGCCGAGAACCAGCGACATCGAAATGACTGCTGGTGTTGAATCCCATTCCAAGTTGAACTCGTTGGTGGTTATACGAGGTATGATTTTCCCAACATTTTTAGTCCGATTCGAGCCGGATTTATAATCCTAGCTGGACGGATTATCGGTAATGCGTATTATTTTTTTTTATCAAAGTTTTACATACATATAGTATGTATTACATACATATGGAGGCATTACTACGTGACAAAAAACTTAAGTAAAAACAAGGATGACGCGCGAGTAGCGCATAGTGGCTAGTGATTTTTCATTGAAATACTTGAAATAAATTAATAGTTTATTACACATCATTGTTATCAAAAAATGTGTTTTTCCAGGGTCTCAAGCACTGCCACGGCTAAGCTTTAGTAAAGTTGTAAACTAATAGCACTTAGGACTTTGAAGATTTCTTTGCCAAAACTTAAGAAATATAGTGAAACGGGGGTTTTCAAAGTATCGAACAAAAGTTCATTAATCGTGTTTTCATGTTTTTCAGGTTTTTAACCTTATCCCGAAGAACACAGTGTGTAAGTGTAAAATTTGAACTCTATACAGAATTCTCAAACTATAGTTTATATATTTGGTATCTCTTTGTACCCTACACATATTTTATATCGATCCTCTTCCATATTAATAGATACATACTCGTCATTTCATCTAATGCTGTCGGTGAAGATTGCATTAGTCGTAATATGATCGTTCCTATCCTTGATATTATAACTCCCATCATTACCTCATCATTCATTTCCTCTGGGGTTTTTCCTGAGTCCTGGAAGGATGCTAATATAATTCCTTTACCAAAGAAATAAAATCCCTCCTCCTTTTTTGACTTTCGTCCTATATCCATTCTTCCTTTCTTGTCAAAAGTTCTGGAACGGCTTGTTTATCAACAGTTGTCCCATTTTCTTTTAAGTAACAACCTTTTAAATCCCTTGCAATCTGGTTTCCGTTCCGGTCATAGTACGACTACTGCACTTATCAAAATAACTAATGATATACGTTATGGCATAGAAATTAAGGAGGTCACGGTTCTGACACTCTTAGATTTTAGCAATGCTTTTAACAACGTGGATCTGGACATTCTGCTACTCATTCTTAGTTCTCTTAACATTTGTCCAATCGTTATCGATTGGTTTTATAGTTACTTGCGTGGACGCCGGCAGCGCATAAAGGTCGATGATTCTCTATCTGACTGGTGCAACAAGCTGGTGTTCCGCAAGCTGGCGTTTTGTTTCCTCTCCTGTTTGCTATTTTCATTAATTCTATAACATCTCAACTATCTTCTCTCTACCATCTCTATTCAGACGATCTTCAGATTTACACACAAATTCCTATCAGTGAACTGACAAATACTATCTCAATTGTTAATCGAGACCTTGATCAAATTGTGAACTGGAGTGAATCCTATGGCCTCATTGTTAATCCTACGAAAACACAAACAATCATCGTAGGCAGTTCTAGACTTATATCCAAGATTGACTGGAATGAACTCCAATTAGTAACTGTGAACGGAGTTTCTATCCCTTACAAAGACACGGTTAAAAACCTGGGTATATTTATCGATCGAACTTATCTTGGGGTTCGCAAATAAAGGAAGTTAGGAAGAAAATATTTGCTACAGCCAAATCTTTAGGCAGGTTGCGCAACTTCCTACCAATTCCCGTTAAAATTGCTCTTACACAATCTCTTCTTCTGCCTGTTCTCGATTATGCTGATGCTAGTTATCTTGACCTTACTGAGGAGCAGCTTAATAAACTTGAGCGACTTCAGAACTTCTGCATTAGATTCATATTTGGTCTACGTAAGTACGACCATATTACCGAATTCAGATCAAAGCTCAAGTGGCTCCCAATTCGACTTCGCCGGGATACTCATGTTCTCTTTCTTCTGTATAACGTCCTGTTCAATCCAAACACACCGGTTTACTTAAAGAAATGTTTTAATTTTATTGGAAATATTTCTTAGCTGGATGCTAAAAACTCCTTTGCATTATTCACAATCGTATAATGATTCTTTTACTGTAAAGGCTGTTAGATTATGGAACGCTTTACCTTTGGAAATAAAAAAAGCAAAATAGAAAGCAATATTTAAAAATCTTGTTATTACTCATTACCTGAAAGACTAAAATAACATCACTCCCTATATTTGTTTATATATATTCACTTAAATTTAATATGTATTATAATTATATTTATTATACATGCATATTTATATATGTACATATATTTACTTATATTTATATATACATTATTCATATATATTATTAATGTGTATTTATTTATATTTTATACATTATTGTATGATATATATACTTCTTAATTACTGTATCGACACACACCTACTATACTATGTTTAACTTTATTATTTCCTCTATACCCAAAGGTTGTTTGGAAGAGATCGCTTTCAAGCGATAAGACCGCCATTTGTTTTCTATATTTATCAACATATTTTGTTAAATTATTTTGTTGGTGCAATAAAGTATATATTATTATTATTACTATTAATATTATAAATCTAAAGTTCCTATAAATTTTAAGAACCTTTTGTTTTGATAACAGAGTAAAAACTGTAAGACTGCAAACAGTTTCTTAAAACGTTTTGTTTCTTAAGAAGACTAAATTTAGTTTATTTTTTTTGACTTTTGTCAGTAACTTTTAAAAAGAAACTATTGAAATGTCCGGGTTCTAAGCTCCAAATCCGGGTATTTTACGCTTCTTGTCCTAGTTGCCAGATTTTAGGAATGGCAACCCTACATAGAAGTAAAAAGACTTGTTACAATTCGGGCTTATTACCTCTTCACGCTTATACCACTCTACGGATTAAGATGAAATTTGGCATGGAGATAGTCTTAGTCCCGGGAAAGGTCGTAGGCTACTTGAAAACGTCAAGCATGAGTCGCTTTTTTTTCTACGTATAATTCTTCTGTACGTGTGTATGTCACCTAACTCCTCCTAAACGGCTGGATTGATTTGAGTGAAATTTTGTCGGAACGTTTCAATGGGTTCCTGGATGGTTTGAAAACACAATTGGACCCAGTGGATGGCGCTGCAGTCGGTGTGTCACTGATCTTTTTTTAAAGAGCAGGGACGATTTTAATTATATTTTTTGTGTACGTTCGAGTGTATCTCAGCAAGGTTTGAATTTATAAAGGGATCCGGTAGGTGGCGCTGCAGTCAGTGTGTCAGTGATCTTCTCCTAAACGGCAGGGAAGTTTTTAATGATATTTTTTGTGTATACGTTCGAGTGCGTTCCTGCATGGTTTAGATACACAAATGAACCCGGTAGGTAAGGATGTAGTCGGTTTTACTGATCTTCTGCTGAACGGCAAATATTGAAAGTACAACAGTGATTTCAATATTCGCTGCATTGAATGCAACTCCATTTTCATGTCCCACAACTTTAATCATTGTGAAATTTGTGGCTTGGAAACGACAAATTACATAGGAAGCAAAAAAAGCATCGAAAGTGCTAGCTTAAAATCAAAAGGATTTAAAGAAAGGCTACCCGTCATCTATGATGGAAACCATAGAAGATTTGGAAGAAAATGAAGATTTAAAAAATTTAGACATAGAGGCCATAGCAAACAGTGAGATATCGAAAAATGCTGATCAGCCGTAGATTCTATAGAAGTAATTATGAAATCGCAAAATTTTAAAAATATAGATGTAAAATTAAAATATTATTTATTTAATATGTCCGCTATATTATAAACGGCGTTCTTGTTAGCTTCTATTCATTATTGAAAAAATATCTATTGGATACCAGCCATATATCTTCACTGTTGGGGCACCGGCATAAAGAGGTCTGTACTTTTTAAAAATCGTGACTTTGTTTAAGGGGACTTTTTCGTTATTTGTTAAGAAATTTGCAGTTTACAGTCAAAGTATCCCATGGCACTTTAATTACTTTTGTTACTGGAACTGACATAAACTGACTTTTGAGTCGCTCGTGAGGCCACTACTTTAGCCGAATAGTTAAAAGATTTAGGTTTCATAGTTTTATTGATAGTTTGTTATGGGATACTTTCTAAGATCAAAAGATATATTTCTCGGAATATGGATACGTGTTAAAAGAAATACTGCACTCTCTTGGAAGTGTGAATAAATAGGAACTTTAAAAGCTCTATTATAACAGGCGGGGACTTGCCTGAAAAACTTAAAAATGACATTTATTTAAACGACAACAAGGATTTAATGTGCTGAAAACCAATCAAGGAATCTGGCCGCGTTGTGGCTATAACTTCTTACACAAAGAAATTTCAATTTTCCAGCAGTCTATTGGGCAACACCTTAATTTCTAACGGTCAAAATCAAAAAAATAAACATAATCCGAAACTTCTGTAGAGTTCTGTACATCCGAATAAAAAACGAAATACTTATAGGTCAGTCGTGTGTTTGTCCATCTGTCACAGTCAATTTTCTCCACGGAACTTGTTAAGTTGAAATTTAGTACACATATCAATTTCTGTAACTGAAATAGGGATGTGTAAAATAAATAAATGAATGTTTAATATGAGTATCTCTTTTTAGAAGCCAATAAAAAAAATTAAAGAAAGTTATGCTAACTGAACCATGTGACTTACCTATTCAAGTTAGGACTTGTTGTCTTAACTATATATATTTTATAATAAATAGTTTTAAAGTCACATAGCCTAAGGGTTTAATTGCTGTTCATGATAGGAGTTTTCAAAGCTTAACCTGACAAAAACCTATCTGTGATCGGTAGAATCTGAATCTTGAACCTAATTGACAAACTTGGCAACTTTGTCAACTGAAAATTAAATTAAAGAAGCCAAAGGCATCAGTATTTTAATAAGAGAGTTTGCCGATATAAGGGCCAAAAATGTTAATTATATCAGTATTTTTTTATTGGGACAACCCTTGTTTTATTCTTTCCTTTTTTCGCATAGGTTTGGAAGATAGGGGGCGCCGTAGAAATCTCGCCCACGGCACTGGTAGTGCTAAAACCGGCTCTGTTTCTATATAATAGTAAGTATACAATATTAGGCTAATAAACGACGTCTCGTTTTTTCACTTATTACTTTACGTATCTACAGACTGTCCCGTAGATATTGAACTAAAAATTCTGAATAAAACTTTGTATTTTTGAATCTGACAGAAGAAGAAGACTTAGATACTTTTATCCGTGGCAAAGACAGACAATTATGTGTTCTTATATGGCCTATCAAACACACTCACAAATGAACAAAGATACCAGCTGACAATTAAGTATAGGTATCTTTGCACAGGCAGTGTCACTACCGTCTACGCAAAACGTGAAAAAATATTGCAACTATCTATATAAACGTTAGTTTTACATTTGCATGGTTTTTACAGCTTGCAGTTAGAGCCTGAAATTAAAATTTCATTCACAATTCCAAAACACTGTCGATATCTCCGACGAGTATCTCGAACTATTTTCCATAAAAGCTTGCATTAATACAGCGTTTTTAGATGTCAGTACGACACCTGTAGAACATGCGAAGCTCGACGAAGTTTAATGATAGTAGGTATCAGGATATTACAATGGCTGTAATTATTCGACTTATTTAAAAATCAGCACTTTTTCTTTTGTTTCATTTCGTGTATCATACCTACTTACTTTAGTTGATTAAAAACGTCGCCGTTGGTTTTGTTTGTGTACATACAATAAACCACAGATTGAAGATTTTGATACTAGGTACCTAATTTGCTCTTAAAATAATAAGTGAGTGCACTGGTTGTGATACATAACAAGAACTTTGAAAGTACTTTAGGCAGTGTGTGTGTGTATGTGTGTGTTCCTACAAACAAAAATTAAGTAGGTTTTGTTTTGGTAACAAAAAAAGGTAAAAATGCACTTTAGGCACATTCGACAAAAATGGGGGATTTTTTTTTTACAATAAATAGCTATTTTGGGGCCTACAAATTAATAAAATAGGGGCGGAAAACAATTTTTTTATTAGTGGGGTGCCCTAACAAGATTTCTGAGTTTTTTGTTAGTCAAAAATAGCAATAAACACTGCCGCGAACTCAAAAATCTTGTTAGGGCACCCCAACACAGCCGGGCACAACCTATAGCCTTAGCCTTCGTGGTTATTTTTTTTATTTCTACCCGGAAATCTTGTTAGGGCACCCCCAAACTAGCTATATATTAAAAAAAAAAAAATGGTTTCCGCCCCTACTTTATTAAATTGTAGGTCCCAAAATAGCTATTTATTGTAAAAAAAAATACCCCCATTTTTCACGAAAGTGCCTAAAGTGCAACTTTAACACAATAAACAAACTATGTAGTTATTAGGTATAGTGAACGGCCGTTGTATTTCGAATTCTGATTCAGGGATCCTGATCAGAGTAACTAAAAGGGGACGCAAGGAAAAATCAAGGTTTGTACCCAAAAAACAATTTAAAACAATTGGTAACTATTTCACTGGCTATTTTCTTGTAAACATACAAATAATAAAGAAATGTATGGAATGATATACGGGTTTTTGATGGCATACATACCACAATTAACATTTACAATGTAATACTCGACAACACTGAGAACACGCAGCAATTTTTTAGTGAGTCGATTTTTTTTTATTATTTTTGCCTACCCTGACTAAAACCTCTGTGCTCACCACTATCACACTGTTGGCAGCTTTATGATAGTAATATACCTATCACATATGTGTTTATATGTCTATATGAATATATGTGTAAGTTCGTGTGTGTGTTTATGTATGTTTATGTCAGTCTATATGTATATACAATGTATGTGGAACCATTAAATTAGTAAAAGTATTATATAAGATGCCTAATGTTTGATTAAGTATGTTTTGTAGTAAGTAATGTAGTGTGTATTTTAGTAAGTAATGCAGTGTGTGTTTAAGGTTAGTAGGATATACATATCTAAGTTAATTGTGTAATTTCATTATTTATGCTTTGAGATTTTCCTGTTAGCCTATAATAATAATTCTCATAATTAAATAGCCGGGTACAAATCGGGCAGCAAATATATATTTTTGCATTTTGCATTTTTGCAATAATCGATTTAAAACTAACAGTAAACTTTCATTTCTAACGTTTATGTAACATTTGCGCCACAACTTTCTGTTACTGTACAAATTTAAAGTTGAGCAAATGTTTAATTTAAACTTACGGATACTTTACTTAGTAACTTACTCAAGCGTTATAATTATCATATTAATGCATCTTTATATTTAAAGTTATGATAAATTTCAGTGATCAAGACTGGCCAAGTTACAGTGGATACTTGTGGCGCGGCCGTTAGGGCTTCGTTTTGGGGTTGCTGAAAGCTTACTGGAATATTTCAAATTTTCATTTGAAACTTACAAGCCCCGAAATGTATTTTTTAGCAATATTATTGCAAGTTTGGCCTGATAACTGGGTGTGAATAAGCATTTTATAAAATCTCAAGAAATTGCAAAAATCACTTTACGTAATTAATAGACGCCCCTTTGTAGTATTGACGATTAGGTCAGATTGTAGGATATAATTATTAGCGAGCGAGCTCTGAATTTAAATAAAACTTGTTTTGATTAATTCATCCCTTCAATAAGCAATGAATAACTACATTTACATTTTTAATATAAAGTAACTGAATAGGTACCTAAGTTAAGTTACCTACCTTTATCAGATATTGATAATAAATATATTTCCCATTTTTATTATTTTCGGTGTGAACATTGATGATATATAATATCAAATATGAACGATTAATTTCAAAACGAGTTTTATTTCAGTACAATAACAGGTACAACCACCATAACAGACGTACACAAATAAATAGACAACATTTCTTGGAAAAGTTACAAACTAAGTCAGTCTAGGTAGACTGGGAATTGAGAGTAGTTCTGGGTAGGAAGAGCAGCGGCAGGCCGTGCTTGACGCTCTGGACGATGCCGCCACGCGGGTCCACCTCGGGCACCGGCCGCGTCGTGGGCGCCGGCCGCACGCTGAACTTAGACAGCACTGCCGCGAGACCCGCCAGCGACTGCATCAGACCCATCCGGGCGCCTGAACACAGAAGGGTAGAAAAAACTATTGGTACAGAAAGAAATATGTAATATGCAGACTTAGTCTCAAGGAAAAACCTTATAGGTAAGCAGCTATATACTCAAGTAGCACATTTGTGATTTTTAAGGCATCAATTCTAAATTAGTAGTAGGTATGTCAGTATCAGATAGGCCTGTTACGAGGCTGTCGCAGAACTCAAGCTATATTTTACAAGGTATAGCATTTTAACGAACGGTTGAAGTACACACACTAAGATAATTACGCACACACTGCTATAAACAATAAATACGTATAGACAGTTTGATAGATTCAAGTACACCAAAACTACACCCCTAGACATGGAACTAAATTTCATTATTCGGTGGCAAAAGTGACAAAAACAACATAACGTTTACGATAAACGTCGTTCGTTGATGTTTTCGACACCAATGTTAAACAGATAGATGGCAGGTGACAAAATAAATGAAAATAATGATTTTTCAGATAGAAACAAAATCACCCTAAGGGTGCTATTTTGTTACTTTTGCCAATAAAATATGAAACTTTAGACCCATGTCATGCGCGAGTAATGGCTCTGGTGCATAGCATCAATAATTTATTTTTGGGGAAGGTTTTTTCAGAATTTGTCGTATTGTCGGGGGCTCAGTTTTATACCTCTAGTGTTACAAGCGTCCACAGTCTAAGCCTAAGATGACCGCTTAACAAAAGGCTACCTACGGTACTGCTTATCACTATTAAAACCTGCTAATGAGTTTCACTTAACTC
Organism: Apoda limacodes; assembly: GCA_946406115.1. Classification (NCBI taxonomy): domain Eukaryota; kingdom Metazoa; phylum Arthropoda; class Insecta; order Lepidoptera; family Limacodidae; genus Apoda; species Apoda limacodes. Next base: position 22,574,687 of record OX291559.1, read on the forward strand.
CAATATGGCACTTAGATCCTATGGCCCATTCTGAACTACCAAAGATCTAAGAGTTCTAAAAATTGACTTATTAGTACCTTAACCCTACCGTAACCTTGGTAACGTAAATAGGCATTAATCACACTATAAAGCGGTCGCTTTTTAGGGTCCCGCAGCCAAAACCAAGTCAACTGTCACAATGCTGTGTATTCTATTACACAATTGTTGTCATGTTACATTGCTATCCGTCTGTCAGTCTGTACGATACATGTGTGTGTCTTTAGATTGTGAAAGGTGGTATTTGGATATTTTGGGTAGAATGTTGACCCAAAACTAAATATTAAATGAAAGAGAAGGAGACATGAAGGATCAGCCGATATTTATCATACGTTTTTATTATTAAAAATAAAGAAATGGAGGTCAAGTCAAAATTGGCACAAAATATAAACTAATATTTTATAGAAATAGTTGTAAGTACTAGAATTTAAAATTTCTGTATATCTATATGTATCATTTATTTAATGGTACATCGACATCGAACACACAAAACTATCAAATTCCAATGTATTTTTGATCCGATATATGTACATACCAAGGACAAACAACAATATTATACAAATAAAATAATAAATCATTAAAAAAAATAACTAAAATTCTATCGTGGTGTAATCTTTCTATGAAAGTTGAGTCATGTGATGGGCTTCAGTCAAATTATTAAATAGGAATAGGAATTTTCCTACTACATAATGTTTTTCGTTTAGCTTGTACCTACCTTCCTGTTCGTAGGTACAATAGGAGCTTGCACGCGTGTTTACCTACCTACCTGTTCGTAGGTACAATAGGAGCTTGCACGCGTGTTTACATACACTTAACAGTATAGCAGGTCGCAGGTGGATTTGTCCAAAATTATTAATATACTTTCAACTATGATGTACATATTTAACAATATAGTCAACTCGGCACCTAAAATTTTGGATGCAGGTTATTAAATAAATGTAACTCTGCTATATAATATTATTATAATAATAATTATAGTAAATTTTATTAATAAAAATTATAAATATAAATATAATTATGAATTATATTCTTTATATAATTCATATCTTCGCTGATGTAATCACACATTATTTTAATTTCCTTCAGGTTTATTACAAAGTAGATTTTGCCAGCGGCTCCGCCCGCACTAAACGGCCGGTTATCGGCTAGGAACTCCTTAATTAACTTCTTTAGTTCGTTTAGCTCGGTTATAGTTATTCCCGCGGGAACTTTTGAATTTTTCGGAATAAAAAGTGGCATATATGTCCTGTTCCAGGACCTAACATATGTGTGCCAACTTTGATTAAGCTTTGGCAGTGTGCAAATCAAGCAAGGTCTAAGGCCTTAGCTTATCCATAAAGATGAATGCAGAAAAGGCGACCAAGTGCGAGTTGGAATCGCGCACCGAGAGTTTCATACCTACCACCATTTACATAATTTACAAACACAAACAAAAAAGTGTGCCGCTAAGTGGTCACCCATCCAAGTACTGACCAAGCCCGACTTTGCTAAACTATGAATATCGTTTCCAACAAACAAATGTGTTACTGTTTCTCTTAATGATAAGCTAGATGGCTGTACCGGTAATTTAAAATACTAATGACTTGGACCCGTCTCACACTTTTTTTTATTTTGTTGTTATAGAGTTCCCACTATTTTTCACTGCAAGTTTGAAGTTTATATGTCTTTCGGTTTTCACGATAGAGCAAAAACAACGACACTGTGTTTCTTGCATGGGAACCCCCTTACATTTAACTTTTTTTTATTTGTTACATAATCTCCCATTATAACACATATTTGTGAAAAAATCAGGCTTCTACGTATTTTGGTCTGAAAGATCGCGCCTTTTAATGGTCGGACAGATGGACAGACAGACAGACAGACATCGTAGTCTTAGTAATAGGGCTCTGTTGGTACCCTCTGGGTACGGAACTCTAAAAAAGATACGGTCACGTTTCACATGCTAGGCGATAAATAAAGTGGACTTTTGGCGCGCAGGTTTTGAATAAAGAAAGCATTCCCGAGCTAGTGAGATATAACAAAAATTTTTCATCTCACTGGTTCGGAAAGGCTCAATTTGTCGTTTAAAATCTGATTAAATCTGTGTGGGAAAGTCTATTTTTTCTGCTTGTGCGCAAAAGGGTTTTTTTTTAATTATACAAAAATAAACCTAATGAAACCATCCGAAATGCGGTGCGTCCTTTCTACTTTATACATTAGTGATCCGTTAATAACACTTTAGTTTAATTTTTGATACTATTGCACTGAAGATAATGTTTTGTTTAATGTCATTTAATAGATAAATTATTGTGGTTTATTAAATATAACAAGAATAAATTAGTTTTAATAATTGAAGGGTTGAAGGTCTAAGTGCCAAAACATCAAAACTCAAAATTTTTACAAAATTAAAATCTAAGAGTCAAGCCTAATATTGTCCATATGGATCCAAGTGTTTTCCTTTAAAATTTTACCTACGCACATATAAAGTTGCGGGTGTCTATAAAGCTGGCGTAGCCAAGTCATAAGTCCACGATGCGACTTATACCACATTTTTTTGCTAATTATTTGACAAAAAATATATTTTTTTGCTCCACCGGTTTCCGAGATACCATGGTCCTGCTAGCTTTAGACTAAACCTAGCGTAGCCACCATCGTATCTCCGGACCTATTGCACATATAACACGGGGTTTGCACCCTATTTTTTTGCTATTACTTTGCCTAAGAACTGATTTTTTTGCTCCACCAGTTTCCGAGATACCATGGTCCTGCTAGCTTTAGACTAAAGCTAGCGTAGCCACTGTCGTATCTCCGGACCTATTGCACCTATCGACACGGGGTTTTCACCGTATTGTTTTGCTATTTTTTTGCTGTAACTCTGCCTAAGAATTGATTTTATTTGCTCCACTAGTTTCCAAGATACCATGGTCCTGCTAGCTTTAGACTAAAGCTAGCGTAGCCACTATCGTATCTCCGGACCTATTGCACCTACCGACACGGGGTTTTCACCTTATTGTTTTGCTATTTTTTTGCTGTTACTCTGCCTAAGAATTGATTTTATTTGCTCCACTAGTTTCCAAGATACCATGGTCCTGCTAGGTTTAGACTAAAGCTAGCGTAGCCACCATCGTATCTCCGAACCTATTGCACATATAACACGGGGTTTGCACCCTATTTCGTTGCTATTACTTTGCCTAAGAACTGATTTTTTTGCTCCACCAGTTTCCGAGATACCATGGTCCTGCTAGCTTTAGACTAAAGCTAGCGTAGCCACTATCGTATCTCCGGACCTATTGCACCTATCGACACGGGGTTTTCACCTTATTGTTTTGCTATTTTTTTGCTGTTACTCTGCCTAAGAATTGATTTTATTTGCTCCACTAGTTTCCAAGATACCATGGTCCTGCTAGGTTTAGACTAAAGCTAGCGTAGCCACCATCGTATCTCCGAACCTATTGCACCTATCGACATAGGGTTTGCACCTGAAATGGAGTGAAAAATCAATATAGCATGCTATAACTTATGTGTTCATATTGCTGACAATGGAAAAGCAAACATGTACCTCTGGAATGAGTCATTTGCGGGAAAAATATTCAATTTTTCATATTCAAAGGTATCTTGAATATGGATAATTGAATATTCGATGACTAAACACGATGTCAACTATTTTTTAAAAAGCATGCAGTTATTTGGAGGAGTTAAACTGCATAAGACGGAACAAGAGCAGAATGATTACTTTTGCCTTGACCTATGTAGTAGCTAATGGGATTAATATTGCGATTGATCATAAATAATTGGTCAGTGGCCACTCCTTCATCCACTCCAAAAAAAAAAAGAAAGTAGAGAAATGTTTTGCATCAAAGTACGTGTAAAGAATTATACGAGAATCATGTTACAAAGATCCATTTGAAGTAGTTAAGTTGGATCAACATGATTTTTCGACCTCCTAATTCAGGACTATATAATCATTTTGGTTTTCCACGTACTCGTTATATAATACAAGTTAAAAATATCAAGTATTTCGTGAATCTGCATTGATAAAGATAAGTTACCTCGTGTTGATTTAATGGAGTCACATAATGACTCAAGACTGGTTCATTGCCAGCATACAAACTTTGTAAAATTAAAAACGAAAATTATAGTGAATCAACTAATAAATACATATTTTGTACTGAAACACTTAAAAAACAAGATTCCTACACTTAAAAAAAATATATAAAAAAAAATAAAAAAAAAAAAATTGGGAGATTCTGAATAATGGAATACGAATTGCAAGTGGAGTGCTTAACTTTTATAGCTAAATTAAATGCTCACCTATACACGCTCGAGGACCGTCACCAAAGGGCAAATACACATATTTATTTTTGGCATCAAATTCAGCGGGACTAAACCGTTCAGGTCGAAACTGTTTAGGGTTTTCAAAATACTTGGGGTCATTATGCAGCGCTTGTAGGGGGATGAAGATCCCCACGCCTTCGTCAATCGTCAGGCCCAGATCCGGGAAATTGTATTTACGTGCACACCGCCGCGCCAAGAACCCTAGGGAGGGAAACATCCTCAAACCTTCGTTAAACGTCCATTCTAAGTAAGTCATTTCTTTAATGGCGTCGTAGCTGAGCTTGTTGTCGTATTTAGAAAGAACTCTGTCGATTTCTTCTTGTGCCTTCTTTTGTATGTCTGGGTTATAAGCGAGCTGGTGCAGAGTGAAGCTAGTCGCAGACGATGAGGTTTCAAAACCTGCCGCGAAGAAGACGAAAACTTGAGCCATGATCAGCTCGTCATCTATTTCTAAGGTTGGCGCTCCGGGGTGCCATCCGGTTTTATTTTTTCTATTGACTCCCCAACGATAGTGCCTTTGGCCTGGGATTCTAGCAGCAAGTCAATAAAGTCGTTTCTGCCCGATGGTTTATGACTTCGCTGTAGTAGAATTTCATTAACAAGTTTGCTTAGAGGTCTTTCGACAGCCCCTTGTAGTTTAAGACGACTGAATGTTTCAGGAAATACATCTTTAAGGATCATACTAAAAATCTGATAAGGTTTTAATTGGAAAATCCTAGCGCCTAGTTTTCGAAAGTTAGAGTCTTCTTCACTTAAGGAGTCAGCATCTAAACCAAAGCCGCAAGCTCCAATGAAGTCAGTGGTGTACCGCGCCATAAGGTCTCTGGCATCAATAGTTCGGCCTTCGGCGGCAGCGGCGAGGGCTCGGGCCTGCAACTTCTCTGCACGTTCTACGATCAGCGGGAACATTGCTTTGAGCTTGCCACTGGTGAACGCCGGCGTCATCCGCTGACGCAGCAACCTCCACAGGTCGCCGTCCGCGAAAAACAAGTTACGCAGTAGCGGTTCCGTGTAACTTTTACTTCGGTTAAACCCGCGGGGATAAAAATAGTTAAAATCTGTTATCAAAACACGCTTCACGATTTCAGGGTCTCTGATCACCAACTCCGGGCGCCAGGATCGATAAAAGCCTACAACTTTTTCGTCGGGATACTTCCAGTACGTTTCGACCGCTATCTGGGTGACACTTTTTTGCTGAAAGTATCCCGCTCCGTTGTTTCCTACAAACAACACTGGCTCGTCATGTTTAACTCCTCTAGCTTTCCAATATTTAAATGCTGATTTGTTGTAAAAATATATAACGCAGATAAGAATTATTACGAGCGTTAACGCGATCATTTTGGTTTGCTCGTGCGCCGTGCGCGTGCTCCGTGCCCGATTCAAGACTAACTGACTGACTGTACAAGCGACAGTCGGCATTATATCATCACAACAAGCACCTTGTTTTAAACATATTGTGTGTGTCATTGACATTTGTGTCAATTTAACTGTGAGAGATTATTGCGATTTGTTTTTGTGATAATGTAGTATTTGCGAAACCAAAATGGAAACGAAGCCAAACGTGACGGACACGACACTACATCTCCCTTCTAACCCCAAGCGAGAGCAGAATATGCAAAGATGACAATGCTGTTGAGTGACGTGCCTGAAGAGAAGATCTTGTTTTGTTAGATAATGATAAAACACTTTTTTGTTACTACGATTTGGCCATTTTTCTTCTAACTGAATTGTTTACACCACGACTCTCGGCATAAAGTTGTAGGTACTGCATATACGTCACACACCACACTACCTATAGTTAGGGTTCCTATAATTATTGGGAACTGATACGGGACGTTTAAGGTGTTATCTCTTGAGATTAGCAATAAGTTTAAAAAAACTATATTTTAGTGTCATTGAATACAATGTTAATTAAATTGACGATTTGCGACAGTAGTATTGCTGCATACGCGTATTTTAAAAGAAAACGGGACAAAATAGCAATACGGGACAAGGCTCTTAAATATGGTGTCAGTCCCATATAAACGGGACGTACGGCAACCCTACCTATATGCCTAGAGCAACACGACTATTAGACGCGTCGTTGCTCTATGCACATACACTTTACACATGGATGATTAGCCATTTCCGTAGTTGATTATGGTTTACAGACATTATGAATAGGTACATTGCCAGCTAATTAACCAAACCAATCATGGTCTGTTTGGTGCGTATGCTGCTTTATATGTAACATACAAAATGAAAACGGAAAATTACATATTCCCGCGGGAATAACTATAACCGAGCTCAAACGAACTATAGCTACAGCTGTAGCTTGTAATTAATAAATTAGAGGTCTCAGGCTCTTTTTACTAATAGTCTCTATGTATGATATTTTGTTCTTTACGGCTATTTTTACCAATTTTGTCGGTCCTAGGTCGTCCTCTATCTATGTCCGCTTTGAACAGGATCACGCAATGATTCGTGTTGTCGTACGTGGCCATCTATAATGTGCCTACGTGGCGCACAAGTGTTACACTGTATTAACTCATAAAATATATTTATTAATCATGTATGTTACACTTTCGGCCGCTCGGCTCTAATGAGTCACCGGGATAACGCCCAAAAACATCCTAGTTGCCAAAGTTCATCGCGATTGCTCAATATTATTGCGAACTTTGCTCACATGCTCATATCATATCAAACGTGAATTGGCACGTATAGTAGGTAAATTTGGAAATTTCTCAAGCCATAGGAGTCGTTTAAACTCAAGATAAAACTTCCTTCAATAATATCAATATTGATCAACTTAATCAGCATTTTTCTTCTATTGTTGACATGGATAGCAACAAAAAGGCATACACTCTTAATCATCTTTCAAAGATCCCAACTCCTGACTTTCCTTCTTTTTCTTTTAGTCAATTCAATGATTGTGATGTTAAGAAGAGTTTATTTAGTCCATTGCATCCAGTGCTGTTGGTGGTGATTGTATTAGCCGTAAAATGATCATTCCTATCCTTGACATCCTTATTCCCATCATCACTCATATCCTTAACTCTTCCATTTCCTCTAGTACTTTTCCAGCCATTTGGAAAAATGCTTTTATTATTCCGTTACCAAAAAAGGCAAATCCTTCTACATTAGCGGACTTTAGGCCCATTTCTATTTTACCTTTCTTATCAAAGGTCCTTGAGCGAATTATTCAACAACAACTTAATACCTTTCTGACTATAAACAATCTATTAAACCCCTTGCAGTCTAGTTTTCGTCCTGGTCATAGTACGGTTACTGCTCTCACCAAAATTACTGATGATATCCTTACAGTTATGTCGCTGTTAGATTTCATTAATGCCTTCAACACTGTAGACTTTGACATATTGCTGGGCATCTTACGCTCTCTTAACATATCTCCAACAGTAATCGACTGGTTTAACAGTTACTTGTATGGGCGCCAGCAACGCATCCGGTTGGAGGATACATTCTCCTACTGGTGCTCCACTTCAGCTGGTGTGCCGCAAGGTGGCGTGCTGTCTGCTATCCTATTTGCCATCTTCATTAACACTATTACTCACAAACTTTCTTCTCTCTTCCACTTGTATGCAGATGATCTCCAAATTTACACACATGCCCCAATTGATGACACTAATAAAGCCATTGAAAAAAAAATCATGACCAAATACTTCAGTGGAGTTCATTTTATGGCCTTCAAATCAATCCTCTCAAGTCGAAAGCTATTATTATTGGCAGTTTAAAAATGATATAACGCATCAATTTGGAACTATTACATTCTATTAACTTGACAGAGTTTCTATACTCCGTCAAAAATCTAGGGATAATTGTTGACAATACGTTATCATGGGCCCCACAAATAAAAGCAATTAGTCGTAAAATGTTTTCTTCTATAGGGTCAATGAGGCGGTTACGTAATCTGTTACCTATACCCACAAAAGTTGCACTTGCACAATCTTTACTTCTTCCTATTCTTGATTATGCTGATGCCTGCTATATTAAACTCACTGAGGAGAAATTAAATAAACTTGAGCGGCTACAAAATCTCTGTATTCGATTTATATTTGGATTACGCAAATACAATTATATCTCTCAATTTCGTGCTCAGCTCAAGTGGCTCCCAATTCGACTTCGCTGGAATACCCATACTCTTACACTACTTTATAACATACTATTCAATCCATCAACTCCTTACTATTTGAAAGAACGATTTCAATTTATTTCCTCTTCTACACATACACTTCGCTTGTCTACTAGTCTTCTTTTAAAACCACCAGCTTACAACACAAATTTTTATAATCGTTCTTTCACAGTTCAGGCTGTACAGCTATGGAATTCTCTTCCACTGACTATTAGGCGCTCACAATCTGTAGTTATTTTTAAAAACCAAATTAAAGAACATTATCTATCAATTTCAAACTCACAGGGTTAAAATTGTCTTATTTTGTGTTTGTTATTTAATTTTATAATGTCTTGTATATGTATGTTTATTTATATTTTGTTTATTATATTTATGTTATGTACTTGTTTATTATGTATATTATATATTGTGTGTATGTTTATTCTAATTACAACTTACCTTTGTCGTCACCGCACTACTACTCTCTTTGTATTTTCCTCTAACCAAAGGTTTCCCTGGTAGAGAATGCCTGGTGGTGGTGGTGAGAATCGTATGCCTGCTGAACCGAGGGGCGTGGGTTCGTGACCGCCTGATGACTCTACATTTATGTGATAGTACAAGAACATCATAACAATTTATATTACCTCACTAACTTTGGGATGGTGTTATGTTATATGTGTCAATATTTTTATTTATTAACATATATTTTCCAAAATCTAAGAACTTTATTCAACCACATCACAATTTCAGTAAACACTAAAAACCCAGAAAAAACGATTCTGAAATCAAAAAAAATGGGGAGGGTAGAAGTCGGGTTCCTTACAATAGCTTTTCGTGAATTCGATTATTTTTAGATCGGAAAATTGGTTAACCATTGTCAGTGACACAGGTCACAAGAGACTCCGAAATATTTTCGAATCCGTTGTCCAAAAACGTTTTCACAAAGTACAAAGTGTTTATTAGCTGCACAGTGCATCGTAGGGATATAATGACGTCGCCCAACTTCGTAGTGGGCGCTAATCATCATGAGCAACCCTGATTTGGGCTGCATTGATTTTCTTGGGCGCCTTTATTCGTCACACGGCGCGGTAGAGACAATCCATCTATATACCAAAGTGTGTTTTAGGTCGATCGCTTATGGGTTTAGGCCTTTTAATTCGGTTTTTTCTTTATTAGTCTCAGCATTTAATGTTACAAAAGTCGCTACAAATTTGTATATGTTACGTTTGTTTAAATACTGTTTGTTTAATGTTTTATCTTTTTCGCTGTTACAATATTGGCGAATTATGAAATAAAGTTAACTTTGTAGTAAATAGACAAGTTGTTTAGCCGCTAGGTCTTTTTTTAGTGAGCGGCGACCGCGCCTCGACATTTCTTTTGTGTAATTGTGTAATCTCCTGATAGGTATAAATTCATTGGACGTTTCTATAATTTACCGTCAAGCCGATCGAGTGACACGACACGTTTTAATCGTAGATGTTCAAGGCAATGTCAGCCAAGCTGCTTTCGATTGGTATGCAATGTCCACGACAGTGGTAAATTATAAAAGCGTCAATTGTTAGGTGGCATTGTACCGGTAATTTTTTTTTTACACCACTAAGGTAAGGTAAGGTAAGGTAAAGCAAACAAGCCTACGGTCCGCCTGATAAAATAACAATGACTTCAGCCCGTATCAAACTTGGCCGATTTTTATTTTAGCCAGCTAAAATTTACCATATCGTTTAAACGTCAACATTTGATGATATGTCAATCCACGTTTGGCCATATCATCAAAATAAGATAATTAAAACAATGTATTGCACTTGTACGTACAAAAGTTAGATTAAAAATAACGTAAAACTTATGAGGGTCTGTACAGAATAAAAAGAGAATTGCAATCAATGCAGTGTGGATGTAGCCATCATAACTTCACCGATACTGCAGTGTCATAAGGATTTCACTACACTTTTATATTTCACTACTTACACGAATTCCGCGATTTCATCCGTGGAAAAACTTATTCCTGTGATAACTATAGATCAGGATAAACGTATTACTGATATCAAGTAAACTGTAAGCAAAGTTACGCCGTAAAGAGAATAATGCCCCAAAAAAAAACCCATAAGAACTTTTAATCAAGATAAAAATTTCTTCTTAGTTTCTTCTAAATTTATAAATTCTATATTATTTTCTGTCTCCGTGCCAAAAAATCCATTCCGCACCATTTAAAATAAACAAAATGTATTTTTTTTTTACTTTACTTACAAATATGGATATTTTGAACTTAAAACTTATTTTCGTGTCCATCTTAAAAGTCCATTTAAAATCCTGCTTTATGTTCACTTTAAAAATGTTTGCAATAGGATGAATACCTAGTTTCGGAGATTATCCTGTTTATAATATTAGTGTAGATTTTAACATTATTCGCTTTAGCATCACAAAAGCAAAGCGACATCCGCGCCTCTACCGGTGGGTAATGTAACTATTTTATGATATGATCACTAATATTTGACCATATCATGAAGTAGTCATGCGTTTAGCTGTTCATATCGTAAGACACTAAGTAGTAATTGATCTGGCTAGACCATATCATGATGTGACCAGCGGATACTGTTCGAAGTAATGCAATATTATCTTTTAATGAAATGGTCAAACACATCATGAAGTGGTCAATTCTAAGATCGGGGCACGACATATATATTACTGTTTTTACGATAGAGCAAAAACAACGAAAATGTGTTTCTTATATGGGGTGGGAGGGTTCCTTAAGTTTTAACTTTTTAAATTTTTATTATTTATTAGATAATCCCTTATTATTACAGGTTCTGTGAAAAAATCAGGCCAAAACCTATTTCATAAATATTGTCATAAATCACTCTTGTAAAGATAGAAAGTTTTTTTTGGCTCGCTTGTACTTATTTAAAAGAACTCTAAGTTCTAAATGAACTGCTATATTGATCTTAAAAACGTTTGCATGCTGCTTGGGTAGTCTCTGCTACTGCGTTCTAGTGTACCGCTTAAAAACGGCAGCCATCTAACACGACGTTTGCACGGAACCAGATCTAGTGTCTAAAATAAGGACTGATATATGTATGTAACCCAAAGTGTAACAGACCGAGCAGCGGACTGTATAAGCGCGTGCACACACTGGCCCCCAAAAGGGCCAACGTTACGATTGAAAGGGCCCCGAGAAGGGCCAGTGTGACGTGATGAGAAAGAAACAATAAAACGCCCGGTCATGTAACAATGCAACCACCTTTATTGTGGCCCCTAATTTTCACATACACTATTTTCTTACACTACTATTTACATAATTTACACTGCACTTTAAAGATAATACTTCTTCTTTCTTCCAGTTTCCTTTTTCTTATTCTGCTCCTGTTCAGGAGGCTTTCTTGATCCCCGAGGCGATAGGAATGCTTTTAGCTGCTGCTCGGTTTTCTTCTCATTCTAATAAGTAGAGTGAGGAAACTGTGTCAGAGTTGTGGCTCTTTCGCAGTGGTTTCTTCCGCTGTCCGCTACAGCGAACAGGATGTTGGTTTCGTTTTCACGTGGCAGAGGCAGAGGTTGGTTGAGTGGCACCTTGCCTGACTGTCCGTTGGACCGTAGACCCTTCTAGTAAGTCCCGGGGCGTCTTTTTGTGCTTGGGTTGCTTTTTGCTTCGACGGTCTGGCGGTCGCGCGTGCAGCGGGGCCAGGCCACGGAGGTGCTCGCGACTCGTCCGCTCGCGCAAACATTGATGTGGCCAGCCGTCGAACGAAATTGTCCAGGCTTTCCCACTTGAGGTCCCTCTGGATAGTCGCGTTCCTCACGTACCACGGGGCATCGACGATAGTCCTTAGGGCCTGGTTCATTTGGGCTCGGAGTTTCTTCTTCAGGGACTCCGAAGCTAGGGTATACCACGCCGGAATGGCGTAGGTGAGGCGGGATCTAACGTAGGACTTATAAATCCCGAGTTTCGATCGCAGAAGGAGCCTCGAAGAAAGAAGTGGGCGTAGTGTGGCTCGCGCCACCTTCGATTTCCCGATTGTGTCATTGATGTGTCTTTCCATGGTGAGTTCACGGTCAAGGTATTTGACCTTATGTTGCCACTCAATCTTCTGGCCCTACAGTTGAAGACGAGGTGGTGGGTGCTTGGATCAAGAATGGCCTGCGTTTTCCCGACATTGACCGATAGCCGCCATCTTGATAGCCATAAAGGCAGGTCATCCAGTGCTCTTTGCGTCTTGTGTGCAGCGTAGTATTTGTTTGTTGACGTGGCATACAATGCCGCATCGTCTGCGAATAGTGCCAGCTGTACGTCCTTCGGCACCGGTATATCATCGGTGTATCGGGCGTAGCAGGCAGGGGAGAGGCAGCTTCCTTGAGGAACACCGGCTTCCACACAGCGTTCTCTGGATTAGGCATTTTCAACCACCACGTGAAAACGGCGGTTGTGCAGAAAAGAGGCCACAACTGTTATGATGCGTCGTGGGGCTGTAGACGTCGATAGTTTGTACAGCAACCCCTAGTGCCATCCCTATCGAACGCCTTTTCCATGTCCAGGAATATTGCAACTGTCTGCTGCCTCATGTTGAGGCTTGCCGTCATCGAATGCAGTACCCTGGTTAATTGTAGCGTTGTCGAGTGTTCGGATCTGAAGCCGAACTGTTCCGATCGGGAACTAATGTGGGGCAGCAATTTCGTCAGCAGGAGCTTTTCGAACATCTTCGAGATCATGCTGAGCAGTTGTATGGGCCTGTAGCTATCTGGGTTTCTCAAGTATTTGCCCGGCTTCGGCAGCATGATGACAGCGCCGAGCTTCCACTCGTCGGGGAACTGTCCGGTACGCAGGATCGCATTAATTTTATTAAACAAACTTGTCACTGCTGCTATGGTCTTGCGTGGTAAGTGACGTAGGGCCGAGTTTGTCACGCCATCTGCGCCCGGGCCTTCTTCGGCTTGGTTTTCTGTAACACCCGTAAAATTTGGCCGGCCGTAAAGAAAATCGAGTCTTCTGATGCTGGTAGGAATGCAGTGAAGTAATCCCGAAGGTATTGCTCGACTGCATTGACATGCTCTTGGTCCGTTGCTGCGTTGGGTCGAAACTGTTTCTCCAAACACTCGGCGAAAATATCCGATCGCTCTTGTGCGCCAACATGAGGTAGGCCATCGATGCCCAGCAGCGGTCTGACAGGATCGGGTTTAGTAGACAGCTGCCGGCAAAGGCGATGAACGGAGGGGACATCATCGCCCACGGACTCGACGTGCCTATCCCAAGATCTTCCGGCGTGGTCATCCAGTACTCTCTTTACTTTAGCGATGAGGGGGTTCAGCTGGGTTTTCAGTATAGGGCATCTTGTGCGCTGCCATTGCATACGAAGCTTCCTTTTCTCACGTATTAGTTCTGTCCTATCCACACCGGGATAGGATTTCGCCCACCATGGTGTGAGATGGTGTGCGATGCTTTATCTAAGGCGCTTCGTATGTTCATCGACAAGGATGCGGCTGCTCTGTTGACCTCTTCGGCGTTGGTCATAGAACCGAAAGGAGCGGTGTCCTGAAGTACTCCCCGGAAAATCTCCCAGTCTGTTTTGCGGCGCGTGCGCGCCCTGACTACTCTTGCAGGGAGCTCATCCAGGGTGAGAAGAACGGGTCGGTGGTCTGATTGGAGCGCTTGTAGGACTTCTTGAGTAGGCGGTGTTCTTAGACCTTTGTAGACCACGACATCCAAAATATCCGCACCCGTTCGCCAGTAATGGGTCGGTTCTTGGGGTCCAGCGATATCATATTGGTAGTCCACTGAGTCTTGGAAGAGGAGTCGTCCTTGCGGGCAGATTCTACTCGGCGCTTTCTTTAACCATTGCTTAGTGTTTGGCTTGGTTTGGTCCGACTCTGAACCGCTGCAAGAATGTCGAGGAACGGCATCAGAGCTTGAGCGAGTCAGGCGGGGGTCGCGGATCGGTTTATCGGCCTTCTTGGCAACGACTGGGCGTGGCTTTGGGGTAGGGGCGGCAGCGGCAGCTGAGGCGGGGCGGGGGGGCTGTGCTTCTGTCTCGCTCGCACGTTCGCTCTCACTCTTTTCCGAGGCAGAGGTGAAATGGGCGGAGTCAGAGTGGTCCACGGTGTCCACTATCTTGCAGCGGCGCTTCGCGGGGGTGTCCTCATCTTCAGAGGGTCTGGGCCGGCGTCCGGGATAGTCGACGCGCGGTTGTAGAATCGGCGCATTGGCGGCGAACTCAATGGCGACGGGGTCTTCGGATTCCACCGTTTCTGGTGGGTTGGCAGTGCCTATTTCATCCCGTTGCCGGGTGAGGTATTCCTGCATCCATCGCAGCATTCCCTCGGAGAGCAGGCGGCTTCCAGCGGGTTATATACCCAACCCGGCGGACCCGCTGACCAATCACAATCACTTTTATTTTCCGCGACCAATCACATTTCGTTTTATTTTGGCTGCGATCGTATATGCATCCCTGTCACATTCCTATACCTATACTATCTCACCTCAATCTGTGATACCATCGGAAATAATAATAAAATGATATGGCATTAACTTATATTTAATTAAGATTAACAACTGTTTGGACTTCGAGCAGACAGCGGGAAGTTGTTAAAAAACCTTTTCCTTTTAGGGTTCCGTAACCACAGGGTGCCAACGGTTTTACACAGAATATGTGTAATAATGGTGAATTATCTAACAAATAAAAATAGTTAAAATTTAAGGGGGTTCCCGCAAAGAGAATATAATGACTACTTTTGGTCCCCGTACAAAAATTACATTTTCGTTGTTTTTGCTCTATCATAAAACCACCATAATTTTACAAATTGCTCTCAACAGTCACACACCGGCTGACTCATCTAACTGCTTATTACTTACAGCTTCGTATATTCCTCCGACGACAAACCCTCTGCTTTATGAGGAACACTTTGATCTGCTATGTAGTATTAATAATAACATCAAACCGATCTACATGTGTATTTTGGGGGAGTATGATTTACCTCAATTGGAGTGGATTGTACCGAACGAATTAGGCTTTCTTGAACCCTTAATGAGTAATACTTCTAATGCTAGCTTGTCACTGATTTATACAATGTCTTATGTAAATTTAAAGCAAAACAATCATTTGCGCAACGGTAACGATAGAATTTTAGACCTTATCTTGTGTAGCACCACTGTCACCATAGATAATTCTGTGGCACCTTTCATAACTCCAGACCGTCATTTTCCGCCTATTTTGTTAAAACTTGATACTCAAATATCCCAGGGTCTATACAAAAATTTAATTCAAAAATTTTGTTTTCGAAAAGGAAATTATGATGAAATTAACTTATAAATTAAATATTTCGACTGGTCCGCAATTTTTGACAAACTCAATGTAGATGAATGTGTAGAACTTTTTTATCAACATTTATACAAAATTATTCGAAAGTACATTCCACAAATAAATATTAAATCTGACAAATTATCAAGCTCTTAAACTTAAAGAAAAAGCATGGGAAACGTATAAAAAAAATCGCAAATGATGCCAGTAACTAGCCAATATAACATATGATTATTATATAAATCGTACAGAGTCATCAATTAAATCCAATGTTAAATATTTTTGGAGTCATATCAGTAGCCTAAAAAATAATAAAAGCTACTTTCCAAGCAGATTCACTCACAACAATGTATCATCCAACGATCCTCAAAATATATGTGATATGTTTTCACACTTCTTTCAAAGTGTAAATCAACCCTCTCATTAAGACCCAGAAAATTTTATCACACCGACAGAAACAGACTTCAGAGCCAATTTAATTTTATCTATTTATATATCACTGGATAAAGTTACAAAAGAATTAAACTATCTTGATATTACAAAGGGTGCGGGACCGGATGGTATCCATCCATATTTCATTCAAAACACTGTAGACTCTATCAAATTTCCTCTCTACCTTATTCTTAACAAAAGCTTGACAGAAGGGCACTTCCCGACAAAGTGGAAAGATGCTAACTTAGTCCCAGTTCACAAAAACGGCAGCAAACACAACGTAGCACATTATAGACCCATCTCTATTTTATCAACTTTTCTTAATCAAGTGATACCGAACCAAAATGGTTCGGTATCACTTGATTAAGAACACCGCTCAACAGTCAGTAATTTAACCATTTTGTGACAAATGTATATAAAGCAATAGATGCTGGTGAGCAAACAGACACCATCTATACTGATTGATTGATAAAATCGATCATGTCATTCTACTGCAAAAACTAGCTTACAACGGTATTAAAGGGTCTCTCTTAAGGTGGTTTTTGTCATAAATTTCTAGTAGACAGCAAAAAATTGTTATGAATGGTTTCGAGTCAAAACCTTATACAGTCATATCTGGTATTCCGCAGGGCACTATTTTGGGTCCTTTCTTATTTGTTTTGTATATCAATCATATCACATTTTCTATTTTATTCAGATGACTTAAAACTATACCGAACCATTCATAGCATCGAGGACTGTCTACTACTTCAAACTGACTTAAACTCTCTCGCTAGCTATTGCTTACTAAATAAAATATATATCAGCTTTTCAAAATGCAAAACTATTTCTTGTACTTAAAAAAAGAAACCAATAATAATAAAATTCATATATAAATTAAATAATACGCCTCTTGAAAAAGGTGATAATATAAAAGACCTGGGTCCTCTTATTAGGCCAATTTTAGAGTACGCTGTGATAATATGGAAGCCTCGTTACAATATATAAAATAACTTGATAGAAAGAAAATGCTTAAATTAGGGTCCTACAGATTTCTCCATACTGGTCATAATTACGAAACATTATTGTCTAAATTCCACATGTTATCTCTAAGTAAAAGACGTCTATTATAAGAATCTGTATATCTTGGCTTCTAGCATCGAAACGAGTACGTAATTAGTACTGTTATTTTAATTTTTTTTCTTACTCTCTATTTTACTCTATCGTTATTTTATTACTATTTTTTGTATATATGTGTGTATTTTTGTATAAATAAGTATATATGTGTGTATGCATGTGTATGTGTGTATATACATTAGTAGTCTTTGTGCCAACAGCTCCTACTATTTATTCTCTATTGTTTTAATCTATGTAGGTGATAACAATGTATAAGGCTTAATGTAACAAGATCATTATTTAAATACATCTGTGGAACACGTAGTTAAGGATACAATTACTTTATTGTTAATTTTATATTGTTGCTATATTATTGTATTTCTGTTTGTGTTTATCTAATAAATAAATAAATAAACAGAAAGACATACCTACAAACTTCAAACTAGCAGTGAAAAATAGAGTGAACTTTAAAGTATAACAATAAATAATAAAAACCGGCAAACTGTGAGACGGGCACGAGCAATTACTATTTTAAATGACCGGTACAGCGCCGTCTAGCTTATTATTAAGAGAAACAGTAGGTAACATATTTGTTTGAGAACGATATTCAAAGTTAAGCAACGTCGGGCTTGGTCAGTACTTGGATAGGTGACCGCTTAGCGGCACACTTCTTTTTTGGTTGTGTTTGTAAATAACGTAAATGGTGGTAGGTACAGAACCCTCGGTGCGCGAGTTCAACTCGCACTTGGCCGGTTTTTTAATACTACTAAGGTGGCAGTGGTGCGGTGACCACTTACGATCAGGATGACTATTATTATCATTTCAAACAATACTTATGGAATCGCACCCATATTGTAGTCCTTAGGGAAATCTTTGGCAGGGAGTTTATTCCACAGTTTTTGCGGAACGATGGTATTAAAGTTACCGTAGGCATCATTTTAAACACTTTCTCAGAACACAGACCACTATACAAGCGGCAAAACACATAGTAAAGATCTCATTCCACAACCTAAGCGTTCGCGGGAGGAAGTTCCTCTGAAACCGCATGGTACGTGACCATTTAGAGAATGGGGTTTTCTTAGCGATGAACGTGCAGACTTGTGTCTTTGTAGGGTTGAGTCGGACCAATATTCCCCGTCCCCAGTCAGAGACCTTGGACAGAATGGTCTCGATTTAAGACACAAGTTCTCCACGCTTTTCCTCCACAACGGAACGAGGAATGCTTGCACGACCCGTGTAATAAGCGTCCTGCATAGCAATGTATGTTTTTGATGTCTCCAACATGTCATTGATATGCTGTAGAAACAGCGTAGGAGACAGCATAGAGCCTTGCGAGACATCAGCATTAATGTCCATACTATTAGAGCAATTACCGTCACCTACACCTCGTACCTGTAGTAGATTTTGACTTCAAAACATACATCAGTCAGCATCGTATTTAGTGCGCTGCGACCACCCGTGACGAACGAGAGTCCACAGATAATAGTGCGAGAGTCCCCCACAGACCGACTGAGACGTTTCTTTCTGTATACCCCCTGGTGTTTCCGATACAATTTCTTTCCAGTTTTGTCAGCTCCGTGAGTCAGTGGGTAAATGACCTGACTGCTGAATGGAGGGGCGTGGATTCGATTCCCACCAAAAAAAACGTTTGTTATTTGTGTTTGTCTTGAGACTGAGTTTTTTTTATGTATAATATGTATTTATTTACAAAAAAAGTATAATATGTGTTATTGTATTCATTGTCTGATATCCATAGCACAAATTGTGCTTAGTTTGGGTCCAGACCAGAGACGCTGTGTGTAATGTATAAAAATATTTAAACAAAAATATATTTATTATGTTGCCTCAGCAGTTGTTTTCCTATACTATCTGGCTTAGGCAATAGGTAACCGCGCTAGCCCAGTACGAATTGGCAGACGTTGTCAAGCTACTAGGAATTTTCAAGGCATCCATAAGGCTTATATTAACATCAACGGTTTTTTTTTATACCACAAGGTGGTAAACAAGCTTACGATCCACCTTATGCTAAGCGGTCACTATAGCCTATACGGAAGCTTAGAACACCAGGGGCATTACTAAAGCGTTGCAAACCCATTAAACATTTAATCACTTCTTTCTTACCCCATACTGTATTCTTAGAGAAAACCTTGGTAGGGCGTTAATTCC
Source organism: Apoda limacodes (assembly GCA_946406115.1). NCBI lineage: Eukaryota > Metazoa > Arthropoda > Insecta > Lepidoptera > Limacodidae > Apoda > Apoda limacodes. The sequence goes on from OX291559.1 coordinate 22,594,118, forward strand.
ACAACCTAAGCGTTCGCGGGAGGAAGTTTATGCGGAGCGATGGTATAAAAGTAGCCGTGGGTATAATTTCGAACAATTCCTTAGAACAACAGCCCACTCTACAAGCGGCAAAACACACACAGAGAGAGCAAACTCTTTATTTTGCATGCCATTTCTGTTTTCTCTGTCCTTGCCACTAGACGTGCACCCAACCAATAACTAACCACGCAATACGATGATTAACTTCGCATTTCATTTCCGATAGACGAATGTTACTGGTCACGGTACACGAGATCTACCTGGGCCACGACCTCTACCAACTTCTACTATAACTTTAGTATAGGTAATAATTAGTATTGTTACCTAGCTATCAGTTTTATTAGGAACCTACACCTTCTTTTATTTCTTTGATGAGGAGTTCAAATTCAAATTCTTCATTAGAAAATACCTACGACGTCGTACGAAAAAACTCCAATTCAATTTCCATGAAAATCCCATTTATATTATTTCAGAACACAGCCCTTACCATGTCCAAGAGCATTAGTATCATTGGTGTTGACATCTTCAGTGATGTGCAGGTAATTTAATACAAAAGGTCAAGTCAAGAAAATTGGTTTATTCGATAGATCAAAGCAGTACTTCACGTCGGGACAAAGGACAAAGGTTGCTACTTCATAAGTAAGTAGCATGGTCCCGCATGGAGTGCTGCTGCTATTAACTTGATTTTTTCTTACTCTCTATTCCCTTGTGGGGTAAGCAGGTAAACTTTTTTAGTCCATCTACAGTGGTATCTTCCGCTGTTATTCACAGGTACTCCCTGTGACTGTGTCTAGTGTCTGGGGATGCCTCTTTCGTGTTTATTTGGAATACATTTTTTGTTAACGCCACGTCACGAAGCCTATGTCCTGGTCATCTGATAAATTCATTCCCTAAAGTTCCCTCGTCGCTGAAGGCTCAGCTTCTTCATTTAAGGTTATCTGCAGTGATCAGGACTCGAGGATACCTGAAGGCGGCTGCGGGTGGAGCGGCCCCAATCCTCTGATATAAGTATGGCCGAGCTGTCTGCGCGCGAAAACTTTCTAGTGGACAACCCGTAGACGAATTCAAACGGAGTTCTCTCGCAATCGTGGAGTTCCTCTCGCATCTCGGTGCGGATGATGCGGTTTTGTGTCCTCTATGTAACCACTGTCGTTGAGGCTTACTGGAAAGCCCATACCAAGCCGGCGCAGCGCACGTGAGGTAAGGCAGGATCTTAAATAGGTTTGAAAATCCCAATTTTTGCACGAAGCGGAGTTGTAGCGGAGGTATCAATGTGTGACCCCAGAGAATGGCCAAAGATGGCTTGGGTCTTTCCAACGTTCACTGATAATTTTAACTTAAAGAGCCATTCAGTCAGAATGTCGACCTTGATGCTTGCGTGGGCTGCGGTAATGAAACTCCCAGTTCTGTACCTTCTTGGGAAGTCGTCATTGAATTTTGCGTAGCAAGCCGGCGAAAGACAGCTGCCATCTTTGAGTGAGTGCACGTAGATATCAGTTTGGCCCTTTTAACTTGGTTCAGAGCATATATATGTCAATGGTTTAGAGACAAGCTGGGAAAAAAGTTTGCCAGTCCCAGTATCTGAAGCGGTATTGCTAGAGTGACTTATTATTTGCCTCCCTGTGTGTTCTACCGCATGTTGGTATATAATGGGTTGTGTACCAAATAATTGTTTGAAATGATGGCTACGGCTTGTTTCTACCTTCACCTCGCTCACCCATAAAGTAGATCCTAAATGTCCACGCACTGTGCAGTTTCAGAGGAGCTTCCTCCCGCAATCGCTTGATTTCTGGAATGAACTCCCTGTTGAGGTTTTTCCTAAGCTGTTAAACTCAAATTCAAACTTAAACTTTTTTTTTCAAATATACTTGTAAACAGCACTTTTGAATCGTCAGTTTAATAATTAATTAAAAAATTACCAACAAAAATTAACTACAGTGTGAGGTAATTATATTTTTAGAGGATCGGTAACGGTAACCGCTTTACATCAAGAAGCATACGCTGCCTTAGTGGTAAAAAAAAATAATTAAATCAATGAAATCGAATAAATTTTCAGAATATCAGAATATTTTGCTAAACCTAGGTACTTACCTACTAACTTGTTGTGATTTTAATGATTTTAATAGCAGTAAAACAATTTAATGAAAAAATCTGTCTGCAATTATTTAAAGAATAAACCAAATCTATTAATTATTATTTTATCAAACGATAACAGGCGCAAATAAGTGTCGCACAGCTTTAGCTTCGTTAGTCACACACAACCGTGTTCCGTGCCGTAGTGCCGAGGTGTCTTTCGATCAATTTTATTTTGTTAATAATAATAAACGCTTATCGTGAATGGAAGCGATTTCTTCAGTTAAACATGATAACTTTAACTATAACTTCAATACTAGTCATCGTAGTCACTCTGTACCTTTACAGTGCTAAAAAATTTAGATATTGGTCCGATAGAGGAATCAAACATGATAATCCAATATTTCTTATAGGAACTAATTTGAAAGGCTTTCTACTACAAAAGAGCATAACCCAGATGACCACGGAGGTGTACCAAAAGTATCATAGCGAAAAAGTGGTCGGCTTATACCGTTCCTGGCATCCAGAACTAGTGATACGTGACCCGGAAATAGTAAAAAGAATTCTGATTACAGACTTTTCATATTTTTATCCACGTGGCGTATTTCGCTATAAAGAGGTGGAACCGCTGATGCGCAACCTGTTTTTTGCTGATGGCGATTTGTGGAGGTTGCTGCGTCAGCGCATGACGCCAGCGTTTACCAGCGGGAAGTTGAAGGCGATGTTCCCGCTGATTGTGGAGCGTGCAGAGAGGCTGCAGGCCCGAGCCCTCGCCGCCTCGGCTGGTGGACACTCTCTAGACGCTAGAGACCTCATGGCACGATACACGACCGACTTTATTGGAGCATGTGGTTTTGGCCTCGACGCTGACTCTCTTAATGATGAAAATTCAGCTTTCAGAAAACTAGGCGCTAAGATCTTTAATATTACGGTATTTGAGGCATTTGTCGGCATCCTCAAAGAACTGGCTCCACTTACTTTCAAGCGCCTAAAATATTTAGGCAAAGTTGAAACGGAAGTCATTGATTTAGTAAAAGTAATTCTAAAGGAAAGAAACTACTCGCCGTCCGGAAGAAACGACTTCATTGACCTGATGTTGGAGTGTAGAGAGAAGGGGACCATCGTCGGAGAGTCTATAGAGAGAATCAAACCTGATGGCACTCCCGAACGCGCTGCTTTGGAATTCGATGATGTTCTTATTGCAGCTCAAGTATTTGTCTTTTTCGCAGCTGGCTTCGAAACATCATCTTCGGCGACGAGCTTTACATTGCACCAGCTCGCTTATAATCCAGACGTCCAGAAGAAAGTTCAGGAAGAAATCGACAAAGTCTTGGCTAAACATGATAACCGACTTAGCTATGATGCCGTCAAAGAAATGACTTATTTAGAGTGGACTTTTAAGGAGGGCTTGAGAATATTCCCTTCTCTTGGATTCCTGTTAAGAGCATGCGCTCGAAAGTATATAATTCCCGAATTAGATATTACAATAGATGAGGGTGTGACAATACTCATCCCGTTGCAAGCGCTTCACAATGACCCTCAGTACTTTAAGAATCCAGAGCAGTTCCGACCTGAACGCTTTCATCCCGATGTGTTTGACGCAAAGGCTAAAAATGCCTATTTACCATTCGGCGATGGGCCGAGAGCTTGCATAGGTAAGAACATTTTAAACTTACAACTACAGTAAGTAACTAGGTATATGAAACCATAGATAAACAAGAGAACTAACGAACCGGCGAACGTTATTTCGCTTTTTTGAAACTACTGGCGCGCCACCAATTCTGAATGGATTGTACTTATTTTATGATAATCGGTTTTCCCATAGTACGCGTGCACAACAACTTACTTAAATTTCATTACAATTGGTCAACCCATAGTGCGCGAGTCCGACATGCACTTGACCCTTTTATTCTTTCATAAAAACCTTTCCGTAACTATAACAATCACAAAAAAAGTTATCCATTTTGGTGTTATATATAAATATATATATAGATCAATAAAATCCACGCTTATAAAAAAAATCCAAAAAAATAGAACATAAGCCCTTATACATCACCAAATAAAAAGCTTGCGCATTACTGTGGTACCACTGGTGGTACGACTGGAGGTACGACTGGAGGTACGACTGGTGGTACGACTGGAGGTACCACGGATAACAAACACATTTTCCAACTTTCATACAGCAATACAAACAATAGTGTGAGGGCAAGTTTTTCTTAAAGTTTTTATTTTTCTGTATTGTATATGATAGTTGAAAAGCGCCCACGCTTTTTACCCGACTGCTATGGAAGGGTTATGTTTTTTGCGCGTATCTTGTATTTATGTATGTATGTTTGTTTGTGAATTTCTTTTTTACCTCGTATCTTCCAAACGGCTGGATGGATCGCGACAGTTAAGGTATCGTTCGATTCTTTTCAACACCGTTGGTGTTTTTTAAAAAAGAAACAGTTTCACCGCTTGTTGTATAATATTTGGTATTTTTTAGGTGCTCTTATTTATTTCTTTTTACTTCTAAATGTTTTGCAGCCGGATTTTCTTATTTTTTTATTTTTATTTGCTCCGTGGTGTATAAGGGCTCATTTTCTACTTTCAGTACATTTTTAACAAGCGCAGTTTTTAAATGTATTTTATAATATTTGATTTTTATTTTATACTTTTTAGTCTGACTGATTAGTGTATTGTCATCGAGTTCTGAGCACTTTTGAGCGTTCTAGCTAGTCGTGAAGTAATCGAAAGATTTGACGCAAACGAGTAAAAACTAATATAATCATTGTAAAAATTAAATTACCCGACTGCGTATATCCTATGACATTCTAGGCCTGTCCCAACAAATCCAACGATATAGCAGTTTGGTTGATAAATATATAAGTATGACGCACGAATAATCTAACCCTCTTGCAGTCGGGTAAAAATAGGTGCGAGTCGAACTCATTTACTTCCACAGGCTAACCACCCAACGGTTTACTAATTCATGCAAAAAATATTTAACAAAGTTTAATCGATGAATGGGTCCGACTCAAGAGCTAATATATAAGTGTCTTATCAGCTTAACGGTAGGCGACGACTTTATCTATAAAACCATTTATCAGTTTCATGTTTGTCCAGGAGAGAGATTAGGCCTGATGCAGTCCCTGGCAGGGCTGGCGGCCATACTGTGCAAGTTCTCCGTCCGCCCCGCGCCGGAGACTCTGCGGCACCCTGTCGTCGAGCCCAAATCCCAGGTCGTGCAGAGCGTCAAACATGGACTGCCGCTTCTCTTCGAAAAAAGAAATCTCGTATAATCTCTGACAAATTTTATATAAAAAAAAGTATTATCTTTGCACTTTTAAGGCAGTATTTAAAATATTTATATTTGTTTGTAATAAAAGTATAACCAAACTACAAATTGTATCTGTTTAACAAGAATATTTGAGTATAATTTCAACAGAACCTCACCTTTATTTAAAAAGAAACTGTTGCTATGCCATCAGCGGCGGGGTTATCACCAATCTTGCGGGAGCAGGGCAAGAGCCTAATATTTCGCAATAATCGCTGTCAAACACCAATTTCGAATTATGAAGCAGCGGTCGCAATGCAAGTAGCAATAACTCGACGCTAGCGCCTCTATCAGGCGATTTAGGAGTTAAAAATGCATTTTCAATCGCTACGCGTCATAGAAAGCTCCAAAATCGGAATTATGAATGACAACAATCACGATTAGCGAGCGGTCAGCAAGCCATATGAACTGTCAAATTTGCGTTTACGTTTTTAATGGCTGCAAACTGATCGCTTTCTGATTGCAAAGCTAATATCAAATTAATCAAAGACTTTAGACATTTTCAAAACATTGATTGTTAAATCAGATATCCGCAAGAAATGAATCAAAGTTAAGTAACACAACAGAAACCAGTTTTGGTTAATTTTGTGTGTGTTTGTGAATTTTAACTCGCCAATAATAGTGAAAAGAATACCAGAGACATTGACTATGCTGATTTAAAACCCAAAATTGCCTATAAAATACTGTTACTATTAAAGAATCTAGGAAGTTGACAGCATAAGATTACTAAAATCGAAGGAAATTGTATGTATTTAACGGCAAGATACTGGGACCTACTTATTCATTACACCATAAATGAAGTAGGAAAACTTGCAGTTAAAACCTATAACCTAAAATATACGAAACAATTGAAGTGGTATTTGTTTGAATTGCGATACCTAACTACTCTTTCTTTTATGTTTGGTCAGTTTTCTGCAAGTATACCTACCCAACACTCACAACAATAGTATTTAATCATTAGAGCAACTCAATTAAAAAAACAACTTCAAGAATATTACTGTAAACATAGGTAATCAAAGTGAATTAGAAGAAATCTACAAATTTATATATATTTCTATAAGGCAGAGAGCAAATACTGCCCTACAGCATAGGCTACAGGTGTTCTTAACCACAATATTGCAATTAAAAAGTAGTTTTGGAACAAACTTGCTTAAGCCCTAGGTCTCGTGCGTTGAGGAGCGATTCTTGGACTTTGTCGACCGCAATGTCTTTGAGAGCAACATTGTGAATTACAGAGAGATGAGAGTCGTCTTCTGAGAAAACCTTAAAACTCTTTAAAGTGTTCAATATTTTTTCTTCATCTGCATTGTCTCGGCGCTTTCTACCGGTGTTCACTGATCCATCTTTGAATGAATTATCAGTTACAAGACCATACATTTCATAAGTGGAATTAGTTATTTCAGTACTCCAATGAAATGACAAAGCCCACCTTTGAAGAGCAGAATCTTTGCTACATTAAGCAAAGGCGTAATAACCAAAATAGTGCAGGCTCTTATTGCCGAATTAAGTAGCCCAGTACACAATATTATGTAATTTCAATGATTACCTATTTATTTTATGGAAATTTATTATTAAAAACAGTCAATTAATAGCTTTAATCGTTTATAACAATTATTACCGCATTCTACGGCAAAAAAATCGGCCTCGGGAGTGGAAATATCGTATTTGTAAGAAAACGTGTGCCATCTTAAATTCTAGGCTTTCGATCAAAAATCGGGAGTGCCAACATCGAAATTCGTGTTCAGGAGGTCCGAACGAAAAAAAAACTCATTTTGCCAAATATTACCCAAAATGCCGCTAGACTTGTTAAAATGGCCACTTTAGACAAAAGTGAACCACTCTAATATGCCCTATACGGCGCGTGAACCGACACGCACTAAGCCAGTTTATTTAACACACAGTATTTTATTTTTAAGTATATCAATATAAAAAGTACATACAAATTTAAACAAAGCAGACAGACACACTTTACATGAATTACAGAGATTTCTACTATCAAAATGTTATCATACCTGTGATATCATCCTAGATAATAAATAGGTACGTTAATGACTTGGTATTTATTTATAGATAAACAAACAAGTGTTTGGACTTTAACCAGACAGAAGGAGATTGACCTGGACTTCGGACTCCAAAGCCGACCAGGTAATCATCGCATAAAAATCGGTCCAAGACGGCGAGATACGTAGAAATAAAAATAATAACAAATTGTAATGGGCCATTCTGCACCTGTAATATTTGGCTTGCAGTAATTACCGCAATAAAAACATTTTACTTTTATAATCTTTAAAAAACAAAGGAATATTGTAATAATTAGACAGCAAATAAACCAACCGAGCCGACTTGGTGGCCGAGGTGTTTAAATTTCACTTCACGTCCCGAGTGGCGGAGGTTCGAACCCCGGGTCGGCGTGTACCAATGAGTCTTTTCTTAATTTCTCAAGTACACTGATTAATTTATTCACACCACTGGCTTTTCGGTGAAGGAAAACATCGTGAGGAAACCTGCATACGTCAAGAAAAAAAAAATGACGTATGTAAAGTCCACAATCCGCACTGGGCTCGCGTGTGGACTATGGCCCAATCACCCTCGCTTAAGAGGGACGTATGAAGGCTGGCAAGTAAATAAACCAAGGCCAAAATGTAACAGCTAACATTTTTATACGTTATAACTTTCCTAAATAAACCCCCTAAAGTGGTGTAAAACAGATTGTATTAAAACTTTAAGTTTAAGGAATTGTTTGAAATGATTTTTATGCCTATTTTCTACCATCGCACAGCTCATGCACACATAAAAAGCATAGAACCATAGAACACACATACAAATGGTCAGGCACTGTGTGGTTTTAGAGTTACTGAACCGTCCCGCGAACGCTAAGGTTATGGAATAAACTCACTTTTTGGGTTTTTCCCAGGACTTTCTGTACTGGTGTAACAGGCGTCCATAGGCTTCAGTAGTCATCAGGAGAGACTTACACTTTTTGGCACCATACTAACAGATTTGTTATTCGAATCTAAGTAATTATGTTTTTTTTCTGTTCTATATAGACTAGCTTAAGAGCTATCTTGTTGTTGTAATTGATGCAATCTTCTTCTTTTGTTCCTTTCCAATGCCTTCTCTTTTACCTCTTCTGTACGACATAACAGCCACCTCCTCTTTTGCTTGGCTCAAATAACTCATTCATGGTCTTCGTCATCCTCTCCTTGAACCTATCTTTCCCTAGGATATTTATAATGAATCGTCTGCCTTCATATTTTCGACCTTTCAACTCTTTATTCTTAATTATTCTCTTTAGTACCACATCGTTAGTCGTTCGTTAGAGATACCGTCCGCACCGGGGGCTTTATGGGGGCGTAGGTCTTTGATGACCTGTACGACTTCGTCGACAGTGACAGGGGGCAGGGGGTCTTGTGGAGGCAGAGAGGTTCTGCGCTCCACTTCGCCGTCTACCTCGCGCACGTGGTCGGGATCGAAGGGCTGTGTGCTTAAGGCACATTGGGCTTGGAGGCTAGACGCTAGGCAATCCGCTTTTTCGTCGTCATTGAACGCGGGAACGCTGTTTTTGAGACGAGTTAACGGAGGGAGAGAGTTTGCGGTTTCGGATTTTAGAGCTCTGGCTAAGTGCCAATAATTTACATTCTTTAGAAGTGCTATGTCGAGTACGTCAGGGTTATTCCGAGTATTGTGGGGAAAGTAAGTGGGCGTCATGGGAGCGATAATGTGTGCGGAGTCTCGACCCGGACGCCCTTGAGGCTGCACACATCTTTAATGTTAAAGATGGCTTTGCCTTGTTTGGTCAGATCGAGTACTACGAGCACCATGTCGTAGCACTCTGACTTGTTACGGCCATTGTACATTCGATGTACTTCCCGTACGGGGAGGCCTTGGACGATTAGGTTGTCCTGAACAGTCTTTGTGGAGAATTCCTTAGGGACTCCCCTTATGACTGCTCGGAGAACAGCCAGCAAGTACGTATGGTACTCATACTTTTGGGCCGTAAGGAAGGCCGTCAGATTTCGGAAATCTGACGGTGTCGGGACCTGCACTTTGATGCCGCGCTCGGCATCATTGCGGGCGTGCGTATAATTTATACGCTTGGCCTTCATAGCGTTAGCTATATTTGGCCAGGCCCCTTTGTCTTTGATGACAATGGGGGGCGGAGTTTTTTCCGTCCGTCCCGAAGTGGGACAGGCAGCCTGCGAAGAGGTGGCGGCGGGGGTTGTGTCCATGGCGGCTGGCTCAGGGCTGGCCGCCGAGGTGGACGGGGACGGGGACGGGGAAGCGCTAGGCGCTTTGAGGCGTTTAGCCTCGGAATCGGAGGGAGGAGGAGTAGAAGACTCCTGAGCGGATGCCACCGAAGCCTTTTTGGACTTGGCGGACTTCTTCCGCTTTTTCGCCTTTTTTGTCCCCAGGCCAACCAGTTTGAAGCCGTCGTCCTCGTTAGAGGACAACGCCGACTCAGCGGACATTACGGCTACCGGAGACAGGGGTGCGGTTTCGGAGGTTGCGGGGGGCGGGGTAGCGAGTGACCGAGAAAGGGTCTCATCGGCTACCGGAGTGGGGGGACGGTTTGGCACAGGGGCCCGAAGAGCGCGGCGAGCGCGCGGGTCGCGATTGCGGGGTTCGCGGGAGAGAGAGCGCGAACGAGTGCGCGAGCGAGAGAGCGAGCGAAACGCGGAACGCGGCGAACACAGGGAGGGTATCGACTTGTCGTACGCAATGTGGTCAGCCATAGCCTTGGAAATGTAGGCTTGGACCAGATCTGAGTGATCACGAAGGCAAGCCTCGATGATCTCCCCTATCTGGTCCCGGGACATGCCGGTGAGTACTTCGGCCATCGCGGCGGGAGTGGCCGAGGTGTAGATTGTGAGTACCTAGTGACTCCCCACCATTGCTGGCGAGGAGCAAGAATACCTAAATGTGGCCAGGCGCCCCGCAGTGCTACGGATTGCCTGGTGTGTACCTAACACCTACTCCTACGGCCGGGGTTACGTTGTCACCGTTAGGTTTCCCCCCAGCAACGAGACGTGATTTAATTCAGAAACGTTAGGTGGACCGCAACTCTGAAAAGAGCTATACGATACACATCTGCACAGTCGATGTAACGCGTTCCAGTCGTCGCCTGCGGTCTCAATCGCTTGGTCCCTCGAGCTCTTGGTAATGGCATCCAGTTCCTTCCTTATCTCTTCAGCCAGCTTGTTGATTCGGCGGCGAAGAGTCGGACATCGCGTTGTCTGCCACAGTCTACGCAAGCGCCTTTTCTCCGAAATGCGATCCGTGACGTGCTTTGGGAGAGGGGGAAGACTCCCCGTGTGCGACGTGGTAGTGGAGGAGGCTGTCAAGGCGTTCTGCATAGCTGTGGTCAGGTCTTCGGCAAGTTCGTCCACGTCAGCTGCAGTGAGTACGGGTCGAGACGGGGTGTGGGCTTGCATGTGTTCCGCAAATTTCTCCCAGTCGGTTCGGACACGAGAAACGGGCGTGCTTCCAGTTGTCGGGCGGGCAGTTAGTGTGGTGAGTACGGGCAGATGGTCTGATCCCATGTCTTCAGGTAACACCTCTAGAGTGGGTTGGCATCAAAGACCGTGGTGTGCCAGTAGGTCGATGACATCTGGTTGGTGGCCAGTCTGGAACGGGATATGTGTTGGAATATCCGGACCCATATTCACGTATCTTCGCTTGACTAGGACGGCAAGCCCTCTCCTTGCACTGCCAGTTGCTGGAGAGTCCAGACGGTAGGTGTGGTAGTTCCGCATCTTGCATACTTCCTTACGTAACGGTAACGGTCCTTCTTCGTCTGAGTCGTCGAGGCAGTGGCAGCAGCAGGCCCGGAAGGAGCAGGCGTGGTGGCAGTAGCAGCGGTCGCAGCGTACGAGGCAGTCATAGAATACGTCGCGGCGGAAGGCGTCGCGGCGGTTCGCGCCGCGGTGGAAGGCGCCGCGGCTAAACGCGTCGCGGCGGTAGTGCGTGTCGCGGTGGTGGATGGACGCCCCTACGATGTCGCGGCTGAAGTTAGTCGCGAACTGGTTGGCGTCGCGGTGGCAGCTGGTTTTGCCTTTCGTTGAGGCTGTGGCGCCGGCTTCTTTGAGTCAGGTGATGCTGGTGAATCCAAATGGACCGTTCTATTTAGCGTCTCCGAAGAGCGGGATAGGTCCCTGTCGTCCCGTAGCTCCCTTTTCTTCGTTTTGGGACTTATGTCCAGCATTGAGGCGCGGAGAGCGTCGGCACATTGGCGCTTGATGGGCGCGAAGTCGTCCTCGTCGTCGCTGCGGGGGCGACGGATCCTTATCGGCGTCGAGACGTCGAGTGCCTTAAGATCGATCGGCGTTGAACGCGCAAAGCGATCTGGCTCGGGATCCATCGGGGTGAAGTGCCGAGAGGGCTCTTCGCGTCTTGAAAGACAGTCCTGCATCTGGGCCGAGAACAACCCACTCTGGAAAACGCGGACGGCGATAATAGTATCGATGTCTAGCGTTTCCCGTTCGGTATGGCTCGGGTCATGGAGCGGCATGTGCATTGGCGGGAAAAACACGCCCCGGGGTTCGGGGGGTTTTTTGGGGCCACCGGGGTGGCGCGGGGTGTCTTCACTCATGTTCGTGTCGACGAGTTAGGCGGTGTGGGACGATGCCAGTGCGACCATAGGGCTGAGTAGCTCTTCGACGTGAGCCGCCACGTACTCTCAGCCCTAGCCCTCTTGAACTGGCGTTCCCCTCCTCGCGGTTGGCGCGCGCGGGCGAAAGTCCGCGGACTTTCATTACGAAAGCCGCAAAATTTCCTATACCTAGGCGGCTCCGAACACCTACACCGAGCAACGAAGACCAGTTACACACGCATGGTTACCACGGCACAACGGTTTCGCCAGGGAGCAATGACCGAATCGTAGTGGTTAACAATGGTTTCGGAGGTTACATATTACGTACTCGGTCAGCACCATAGCAGTCCTGACTATTTCGAACAAAGCGGCAGGCCATAAAATTACCGTTACGGTTGTAAACTATAGCTAAACTACTCTGACAATGCTTGCTGTCTTTGTCTAAAACTCGTTTGTATGGAGATACATGTTTTTGTTGGTTTAAGATATAAAAATGAATTTTCTCTACATTACAATTACTTCCTACAGATAGACATTAATTTTACAAACATTATGAAAAAGAATTTATACAAATACCTCAAAAACTGTGGCTTTAAGAGCCAAAAAATGTAACGGGCGTCTCGCAAGCGTATTGCTAATATTTTCAAAATTCACGCCCGGCCTAGTAGCTCCACGGCAAAGTGCGCGGGAGTTTGTTGAACTAAGCAAAAGGTTAAGAGCGTAATCTACAACGTATTGCTTATTTTTTTAAAATTCACGCTCTTACTTTTCATACAAATAGATTTTTAACTAAATTTTAACTAAACATTATTGATATTTTTCCACATTATACAATTATTAAAAATTTACTTGCAATAACGTTTAACATTACTTATTTTTATCTCAACTCTGCTTGAGTACATAACATATCTTACATATAAAAACACTACATGTTATTTATCTTAGAAATTTTGCTTAAACTACTATTTTACATCGTATCTTTAATTTTTTGTAAATCCTACATATTAAATCCTTACTGACATTACCTACTTAGTTAACACGAGATATTATTTACGATCCTAAAATACTATGCGCTAACATTAAGTTATTTCTACGTAATTCCTTATATATTTTACTATTTGCTTATTTTACTTAACCTTTTCACTTGAAATGTACATAGTTGAGCAAACCTTACATACTCTATCTTACATTGCAACGACATACTTCTAACCTAGTTGTTGTGACTTTATTTTTCGTCACTTACAACTTACTATTTTATGTCTATTTATTTATCAGCTTACTTACAAAAATCTTCCAAATTACTAACAAGTTGCTATATACGCTGTTTTAGCGATACCTTTTGTGTCAAAATGAGACTTTATTTAATAAAAATCCTTATTCTATATTATGTACATTTTTTGTCCTATGTGTGATACATCTATTTAGGTATTTCGTGTGGTCCGTCGCTAACATTCTCCCCCGCAGTGCGAAGCACTTCATCCTGTTGTGGCGACGATGTAGCCGGAACCAACACGACGACACGGCGACTCGGGCGACGCAGCACTCCTCCATTCGTCTGGATGTCCAGGATCCTCACTCTTCCGTCTGGTCCTGGGTACGCCTTCAACACCTTGCCTCGTGGCCATGAGTTTCGTGGCAGGTTTGCGTCCACGATGAGTACCACGTCACCTTCCTCTGGGTCGCTCGTAGCTCTTCCGCTGATCTTTCTTGGCATCGTCGGCAGGTACTCCTTGATCCACCTTCTCCAGAAGTGATCGGTGAGTCGCTGTGCAGTCCTCCAACTGGCTTTTCCGACTAGTTCGTGATCGGTGAACTCGCCAGGTGCCATCATTCCACAGGACCTTCCAATCAGAAAGTGGTTAGGCGTCAAACTTTCTTCATCGTCCGGCTCCATGCTGAGTTCGGTGAGCGGACGCGAGTTGACGACGTGTTCCACCTCTGTCATCAGTGTGTGCAGTACCTCTTCTGGCGGACTTCTTTCGTGCAGTACTGCGGCCAGCGACGTCTTCACGGAGCGTACCATCCTTTCCCATGCGCCCCCCATATTTGGACTTCCTGGTGGTATGAACTTCCACCTTACACCTTTCTCTAGGGCTGCTTCTTCCAATTCTCGGTTGGCTCCAACGAAGTTTGTCCCGTTGTCGCTGAAGATGACCTTTGGCATCCCTCTTCTCGCTGCCATCCTTCGCAGCGCCATGATCATGGAGCTAGTGCTTAGCGATGGCACTAACTCTAAATGTACTGCCCTTGTCGTTAGGCAGGTGAAGAGCGCTCCCCAGCGCTTCTCGACTCTTCTGCCGATGGTGACCTGCATTGGCCCGAAGTAGTCCACGGCTACATTGGAGAAAGGATACGCGTGATGTTGTAATCTTTCCCCGGGCAGGTCTCCAGTGGGCGGGATCTGCGGCGAACCTTTTCTGACCTTGCACAATTGACATTGGTAAATGACTGTTTTTACCGCTGTCCTTAAGCTCAAAATCCAATACTTCTGCCGCAGCTCATTCATTACGGTTGCAGTGTTACCGTGTAAAAACCTTCTGTGATAGTACTGAATTATCAGATGTACTATTTTATGTTTCCCATCTAACACGGGTGGATTATTTATTGCGTTTTTGAACGTGAACTTTCTTGTTCGACTGCGTAGTTTTATCGTTTCGTTGCTGCCTAGATAAACATCGATTTTTCGTAGGCAGCTTGCGTTCTCCAATGGCTTATTTTCCTTCAGGCATTTCATTTCCTTTTCAAAGCTTTCACGCTGGCTTCTTTTAATTAAATATTCTTCTGCCCTTTTCTGGAAAGCCCCTTCAATTTTTATAAAATTGTTTTCCTTCTTCTTTTCTATCACTGGCTTGGCTTGTGCCCTTTTCTTATTTTTATTATGCGGCTTCCATGTGACGTCCTTGTCTCGCGCTGTGTTGACCCTTTCGATTTTCTTTTTCAGGACATCGATAAACTGAAACACCCTTGCCATGGTGTTGACCAGTTTCCTCCAGTTCGAGAATCTTTCTAAGTCTGGTGTTTCCTTCTCTACTGCCTTAATGGTGGTGACCTTGTGACTTGCCTTTTCTTCCAGGTCTTCACTCTTGGCTTAACCAAACTTTTTGGCGGGCCACTCTTCTTCGCCTCGCCTTAGGAATTTTGGGCCCTGGAACCACCTAGCAGTGTGATTGAAGTCGCTAGGCGTATTCCGTGTAGCGTCATCAGCCGGATTCATCTTTGTTGGAACCCATCTCCACTCCTGGGCTTTGTCAGTTCTTCTATTTCTGCCAATCGATGAGCCACGAACGTCTTAAATCTCCTTGGGTCAGCTTGCGCCCACTGAAGTACTGTGCTTGAGTCGGTCCAGTACGTCTTTCGAGTGACCATGAGGTTGAGCTCTCCAAGCAAATAATTAAATAATTTATTGTTAACTGACAGGCACATCTCTGACGTGTAAATTATTGACCTCGGCTCATCCTCCATTACTAATATATATCTGGTTTTGTTTTTATGTCGCAGCTATTTTAAATAATCTGTATTTTTTTAAAAACCATAGACTTCGAGTTCTGTAATCTGTCCTATGGACTGCGCAATAGCTTTATAAAATTTGCCACACTTAAGAGACAAAACGAATGTGCAGCAAGTACCTGTCTTGTTTCTGTAAAATAAGAACAAAACGTTCGAAATGGACCAGATTCGCTTCGTCTCTTTCACATCTTTGCATCCGTTGTTACTTTACACCTGTCTAGGAAATGCGCTGTCCAGTCTCTATGCCTATAGGTAAAATCCACCAAGAATTTCTGGGCAAAATCAGAAAGGGCAAAGGCAAAATGTCTCCTCTGACAAGGGTCCGATACGGCTCTTGAGTTTGACGATACTCATAGCCCGTCGCGTCGTTGAACCGACTCAAAAGGGCTAAGCTGGTATCCGGGTGCAACTTATAAAGCCTTTGCCCCCAGGTGAAGTACTGTTTCGATCTGCTGAGCACTCCAATTTTTCAGACATCAGCTTCACTTTGTATTCATAATAATCTCGGAATTGAACAATGCTGGAGATTTCAATACCAAGGGTCCTGATGCTCTAGAAATTTCAATTATTTTTTATTTACTTTTTAAAAGAAAATCTTTATTGTTATACCATGAAAGTGGCAAACAAACTTACCATACGCCTAGTATGAAGCGGTAACTGTGGCAACACCAATTGCATTACTTGCTCGTTGCCGACCCTTTAAAAAAAACAAGTGCGAGTCGGAATCGCGCACGAAGCGTTCCGTACCATTATCTATGAAAACGGCAAAAAATCACGTTTATTGTATGGGAGCCCCCTTAAATATTTATTTTATTCTGTTTTTTAGAATTTGATGTTGCAGCGGAAACAGAAATACATTTTCACAGAAACTGCCCAACTGTCTAACTGTGATGGTTCATGAGATACAGCCTGGTGACAAACAGACGCACGGACGGACAGATGTTTTTGAAATTGGTTTATTTTTTTAGAAATATATAATTTTAGTTTATCTTGTAAAGTATCGATGATTGTGTGTGAGTCTGATTTGTGTCTGGCAAATTTCGGAGGTTCAGAAATTAGAAGAGAGGACACTTTTGTCCGTAAGACAAATATTTGATAAAATTATAAAAAAAATTAAACATAACTTAAAATAATATTGAAATCATTAAAGTCTACAATATACAGAGATTTTCTCATTTTATTTAAACAAGCACTATATATACAACGAAAATGGTAAAACGTAACTCTTTTGAAAAATATGTTTTGAATAAATCGGTATATCTGTCTCATTCTGTCTCATTAAAAAGAGCACAAACGAACACATTATTCATTTTCCCGATTCGACTCTCGTGTTGTGCGGTCGTGTTCTAGAGCGTCAAGTGCTCTCAGTGTGCTCCGTGAGTGGTGACTCAATTGGTGCGCATTCCTGGGTGGTGTTTTGCCTCAGCGCTGACGACCTCGAATTGTTGTTTGGTTTATTGCCCGCAATTCTTGGAAAATCGGCCTGTGTGTTGAAGCGCTGCTCGGCAGTGTGTATTGGCTGGGAAATTGCTCTCAGCCCGCGCTGGGTGTGCTTTCGCGCTTTTCAACGCGCCCATAACCGAGTGTTTATCGAAGCGATGCTGTGTGTTTTTGTGCGTGAGTGTGTGTTCTCTTAGTCGCGCAACTACTACGCATAGCGGTGGCCCTCGCTTGCCTCTTTGACTGATACCGGTTCGCCCGGTCTGAGTCCGGCTTTGGGTTAAATCGCTGGTGTAGTATTTCCGCTTCAGCGGTTCGCCGCTCCGTGCATTCTCGCGTTTTAAGTGTCGATTGAGTTTTAGTTTGTAGAAATCCAGTTCCGAGTGCTCAAGGGCTGGTGGGTGAGATCGTATAGCTCTTTTCAGAGTTGCGGTCTACCTAACGTTTCTTCTTAAATCACGTCTCGTTGCTGGGGGGAAACCTAACGGTGACAACGTAACCCCGGCCGTAGGATTAGGTGTTAGGTATACACCAGGCAATCCGTAGCACTGCGGGGCGCCTGGCCACATTTAGGTATTCTTGCTCCTCGCCAGCAATGGTGGGGAGTCACTAGGCACTCAAAATCTACACCCCGGCCACTCCCGCGATGGCCGAGCAACTCATCGGCTTGTCCCCGGACCAGCTAGGGGCAATCGTGATAAATCTTGTTCGCGATCGCCCAGAGCTGGCCCACGCCATCATCAAGGCTGTGGGGCCTGCCCTCACTGCGTCCAGCACAACCGCGCCCCCCCCGTCCGTCTCATCGCGTTCGACTCCGCGCTCTCGCTCGCGCAATCGTTCGCGCTCTCTCTCCCGCGAACCCCGCGAACCCCGCAATCGCGACCCGCGTCTCGCTCGCCGCGCTCTTCGGGCCCCTGTGCCACACCGTCCCCCCACTCCGGTAGCCGATGAGACCCTTTCTCGGTCACTCGCTACCCCGCCCCCCGCAACCTCCGAAACCGCACCCCTGTCTCCAGTAGCCATAATGTCCGCTGAGTCGGCGTTGTCCGAGGACGACGAAGGCTTCAAAGTGGTTGGCCTGGGGACCAAAAAGGGAAAAAAGCGGAAGAAGTCCGCTAAGTCCAAAAAGGCTTCGGCGGCATCCGCTCTGGAGTCTTCTACTCCTCCTCCCTCCGATTCCGAGGCTAAACGCCTCAAAGCGCCTAGCGATTCCCCCTCTCCATCCACCTCGGCGGCCAGCCCTGAGCTAGCCGCCATGGACACAACCCCCGCCGCCACCTCTTCGCAGGCCGCCTGTCCCTCTTCGGGACGGACGGAAAAAACTCCGCCCCCCATTGTCATCAAAGACAAAGGGGCCTGGCAAAATATAGCTAACGCTATGAAGGCCAAGCGTATAAATTATACGCACGCCCGCAATGATGCCGAGCGCGGCATCAAAGTGCAGGTCCCGACACCGTCAGATTTCCGAAATCTGACGGCTTTCCTCACGGCCCAAAAGTATGAGTACCATACTTCGAGGAACGCGTTCTCCGAGCAGTCATAAGGGGAGTTCCTAAGGAATTCTCCACTAAGACTGTTCAGGACGACCTAATCGTCCAAGGCCTCCCCGTACGGGAAATACATAGAATGTACAATGGCCGTAACAAGTCAGAGTGCTACGACATGGTGCTCGTAGTACTCGACCTGACCAAAGAGGGCAAAGCCATCTTTAACATTAAAGATGTTTGCAGCCTCAAGGGCGTCCGGGTCGAGACTCCGCACAAGCGGTCGAACCCGAGTCAATGCCATCCATGCCAGCTATATGGCCACGCGCAGCGTAACTGCAGACGCAGACCGCGCTGCGTGAAATGTTTGCGCGATCACGCCACTCTGGACTGTGATCGCGATCGCTCTAACGCATCCGACCCGGTCGCTTGCGTACTCTGTGGGAGCGAAGGCCACCCAGCGAATTACCGCGGGTGCCCCAAAGCTCCCAAACAGAGCTCGCGTAAACCCAGACAGGGTAAATCGCGCCCCCCCGCCCACCGCCAACAGGCTCCGCTCGTGCCTGCTCCCCTCCCTGCTGTCAACACCTGGAGCCGTCCTCCAGCGCTAGTTGACGCATCCAAATCTAATGAGACAGACAAACTTTTGTCTGCTCTCCCCGGGCCCGTCTCAGTTAGGGTATTCCCTACCCCGCCCCTCTCATGTCCCGGGATATCCCGCGTCCAGCGCCTATGAGAAGTGCTCCCGCACCTCTCGCGCATACGCGCCTTGCCCCCCCGCGCCCCTCTTTCGCGCTGCCCCGCAACGCCGCTCACACGGCCGAGCAGCAGCAGCACCTCGGCATTCTCGCCGAGATTTCTTGGGCCTTCGACGCAGCCAATTTCGAGATCGTGTACGCCGAATACGTACAGATCACCGATTTCACTCAAATGCTCAGCTTCATGGCTAAGCATCGCGATTTCTTCGCCGCCCTCCGCAGGGTAGCTCCAAAACCTTAGAACCAAACTGGATTGCACAACCGCGCGCGAAAAACCCCGGTCCGTCTCCATAGGCTATTTTAACGCCAACGGTCTCCGCAACCAAAGAGAGGAATTATCGCAATTCCTCTCGTCCCAAAAACCGGACGTTTTCCTCATCCAGGAAACGTTCCTAAAGCCCGCTGTCCGTACCCCTTCGATCGCGAAGTATCGCACCGTCCGTAATGATCCAATCTCGGAGGCACTCTCATCTATTACAGGCGCTCCCTGCATTGCTCCCCTATCGATCCTCCACCGCTTACGAATTTAGAAGCATCCGTCTGCCGCTTAGCGATGACCGGACATCAGCCGATCATCATTGCATCGGTTTATCTTTCTCCCCTAAAAGACTTGCTCGAGAGCGACCTTCAGTCGCTCTTAAGTTTAGGCGTTTTTGCCGGTAACCTAAATTGCAAGCATCGCCGCTGGAACTCTTCTGCAACTTCACAAAGAGGCAGACTCCTCGACGATTTAGTTGACAGACTAAACTTTGACATCATCGCTCCCATGACGCCCACTTACTTTCCCCACAATACTCGGAATAACCCCGACGTACTCGACATAGCACTTCTAAAGAATGTAAGGCTAAGCTTTCGTTCTATAGAGGTGCTTGACGAACTTGACTCGGACCACCGCCCTGTCGTCCTCCGATTATGTTCCCCTTCGGACTCTCCTCCCGACACTAGAACCGTGACGGACTGGGATTAATTTGGGCAATTGCTCAACAATCCCAGCTCGCCACAACTAGACCGCGTTCCCAACGTAATCTCTTCCGCGACCGATCTTAACGTAGCTATCGACTCACTCACTAGCCACCTGACCGCCACCGTTGGCGAGTGCTCACGACAGGTGCCGGTTGGTGATTATCACCACCTAATCCTGCCTCAGCACATCAGGTCGCTAATGACTGAGCGTAACGCGGCCCGCCGCGCACGCGACCGCGCTCCCACTACCGAAAATAAAGCTCGCTTCAACGACTTACACCGCCGTGTAAGAACCGCTGTAGCTGAGCTCCACGCCCAACGTTTCGGTGATCTTATGGAGAACATTTCTCCTTCTCACCAAGCTTATTGGCACTTAGCCAGAGCTCTAAAATCCGAAACCGCAAACTCTCTCCCTCCGTTAACTCGTCCCAAAAACAGCGTTGCCGCGTTCAATGACGACGAAAAAGCGGATTGCCTAGCGTCTAGCCTCCAAGCCCAATGTGCCTTAAGCACACAGCCCTTCGATCCCGACCACGTGCGCGAGGTAGACGGCGAAGTGGAGCGCAGAACTTTTTTGCCTCCACAAGACCCCCTGCCCCCTGTCACTGTCGACGAAGTCGTACGGGACATCAAAGACCTACGCCCCCGTAAGTCCCCCGGCGCGGACGGTATCTCTAACGACATCCTAAAGCGCCTCACTCTTCCCCTTATCTGCCTCCTAGTTGCGATCTTTAACGCTGCTATGGAACATTGCACTTTCCATCTCAATGGAAAGATGCAATCGTTATAGGCATCCATAAGCCAGGCAAAGCTCGTACCGAGGCGTCCTTCTATCGCCCTATAAGTTTACTAAAGGCCCTTGGTAAACTCTATGAACGCCTCCTTCTCGCTCGCCTACGGAACGTTATAGTCTCCAAAGGCATTTTAATAGACGAGCAGTTCGGCTTTCGTACCAAACACTCATGCGTCCATCAAGTCCTCCGCATAACGGAACATATACTTACTGGCTTCCAGCCAGCGTTAGGTAAGACCCGTCACACGGGCGCTGTCTTCTTCGATGTAGCGAAAGCTTTCGACAAAGTCTGGCACAACGGTTTAATTTTTAAACTGTACAACTTTCAGTTGCCAGATCGTCTCGTGCTCATCATACGAGACTATTTGTCGAATCGTAGCTTTCGCTACAAAGTTGAAGGCACTCTCTCTTCCCCCCGTCCCATAGAAGCAGGAGTCCCGCAAGGGTCCGTGCTCGCCCCCATCTTGTACCTTCTGTACACTAACGATATCCCTAAAACGATAGGTACCAATCTAGCCCTCTTTGCGGACGATACCGCTCTCTATACCACCGATAGGCAAGTGAGTCGAATCACTGAAAGACTCCAATCCGCTATCACCGCCCTAGGCGAATGGTTTCGGAAATGGAGAATCGAGGTGAATCCCGACAAAAGCTCTGCCGTCCTTTTTCCCCTAGGCAGCCCTCCGCGGCCAACTCCCCTTTCTCTCTTCGGTCGTGCCATCCCCTGGCAAAATAAGACCAAATATCTCGGTGTGACCATGGATAGTCGTTTGAACTTCCACGCTAACACCAAAATAGTCAGAGACCGAGCCGCTTTTGTCCTCGGTGGTCTCTATCCCATGATAGGCAAGTACAGTAAGATGTCGCTTAGAAATAAGCTAAATCTTTACACAACTTGTATCCGCCCCATACTAGCTTATGCTAGCGTAGTCTTTGCGTTATCCAAACGCAATCTCCACAAACTCCAGACCCTCCAAAACCGCTTTGTCAGAGCGGCCTCTGGGGCCTCTTGGTACGTTCGCAATACGGACCTACACAGAGACTTCGAACTTCCCACGATTCCCCAATACTTCAAAGACTTGGCAGTCCGCTTTTTCGAGCGTACGCAAAATCACCCGAATCGATTAGTCGTGCAATCCACGACGTATCATCCCCCCGATCGACCCCGTCGCGGTCGTAAAACTATAGTTAGGCGGCCTCGGCACGTACTAACGTCCCCAGATGACGATCTCGCTGTCCGGATAGCGAGATTAGTCTCTACGACCTCCCCGAATAGGGCCTCCCTCCAAACACGACGCCGACGTCCCCGGGTTCGTCGGCGCCCACAAGGATACACTAGGTATCAAAGAGTGCCGGGGCGCTTCTCGCCCCCACTCAATCGCAATCGTACCCGCGTAACGGGAAACTCCCCTCCTGGTGGTGACTCACCTTCGGGTTCGAGACTCACGCCGGTCGAAGGGACGCCCCCGAGAGCGACAACCCAAGCCGAGGCTTCCCCCGCGGGGAGCCCTTGAGCGTTGGGCGCTATATGGGCTGAGGCTCCTTCAGAGTCTCGCCCCAAAGCCCGGTGAAGCAGTAATGGCTGCAACAGCCAACTGCATAGTCAGCTCAGAAAAAAAAAAAAAACATTATTCATTAGTGCTATTCAAAGTCCCTTACAATGCTGTTAGGTACTCTGTGCCATTTCTCTTGGCTATTGCCATTACCATTGCGATATCTAATTCTCGAATCTTTTCCAATAATCCGGTTTATTCTAAAACATCTACAACATGTACCTGCTCATAAGTACGTATACAGTTTTGGAGATTCGAGCGCACGCGGTGCGTCTCTCAATCTTACAGTTTTTTCTATGTACATCAATGATTTTTGGTTTAAAATGGTAAGATTTGTATTGTTTTGTTTATATGTTATTATTAGGTGAAATTAGTGGTGTGTTGTTGTAAGTTACGATAAGTGACGTATTCAGTACAATAACAATTAAGGAAGTACCTAAAGTTGGTTGTTTATTATATGTTTTTCCAATATGTTAGATAGTGTCTTATCTGGTATGTATTATTATATTGTTTATTATTTGTTTTAATTTATTGAACTTAAAGACTAAATTAGAGCGACTTGTCATCAAAAGTTATCAAGCGTAAACTCCCCGATCTTCAAATATTAACAAAAACTGGTTGATACGGTGAGTAGGTCTACATACGTCATCAGAACAATTAAAAAAAAAGAGTTGGAATAAATTGAGAACCGTGTTTATTTTAAATAATATTTTACTAAATGCTATCGACTAAAGTCCGCTCGTGTTTAGGCATTGAAGCTTAAAAAAATGTTTTATAAAGTTACTGGCAAATATCTGAAACGGGATTTGTTTGCAAATTCCTAAAAAGTTTTTTGTTATAATTTTCTGTGTTGATTTTGATTTAGTCTGCAGTTTAACTCTGCTGTGCACGACATACAATTTTAGTCGAAATAAGTGCTGAATTCAGATAGTTTTTAGCAATGACCATTTAAAGATTTTAATAACTTTTTCTTTTTCTTACATCACGGAACACGTTTACAGTTTTTAAGTATATGTAAATTTCTTACAGTCGCAACTTAGTAAAAAAACAAGTACCTATTGTTTTGATAAAAATAACAAAAGACTGAAACAATTAAAGCATCTTAATTAAGAAAACCAAAGCTTTTTAACGAAATAACACAGACGTCACATTAAAATTAATTTTTTGAAGGTAAATACGAGCTAAACCAATATCTGCAAATAGTTACTATTTCTCTGTAGTATATGTTATAAAGTACGATTATCCCATGTGACGAAAACCTTATCACATATCGGACCTATTTTGATAAAAATAAAAAACGTCAGTCTCTTTAAAAAAATAAAAATACTATTCAGAAGAATCACCTTTGAGACTAACCAAGACCGCATAACGACTAAAATTGCGCATTTTTTCGAATGGTTTAAAATTCGCGTACCTACTAAATATAAATTTGGCGCCAATTCGTAATCTCGTGTATGTGTGCTCGTAAGAAAGAAAGAAACACATTTAATTAGAAAAGGAAAACAACACAAAAGGAAAGTTAAAAAAATACAAATATAATAACAAAATGTGCTACAGAAGTTCAAAAAGAATTTGCGCCGTTTTAGAACCGAATTGCAACGTGGAACTGGAGTCGGTGAAACTAACCGTTGCTAGGTGAGTTTCTGAGTAAATTAAAGTAGCTTTTAAATCCTGATTTTTAGGTAAGAAACTTTCAGCCCGACTTGCATTAATTAGGTATTAAGGGTTCCTTAGACAATTATCCAACACTGAACTCTAATAGTTTCGTCATATCCGTTCGTCCATCCATCTTGTAATTCCGACGTTTATGAAACGTTTTTTACATTTTACGGCAAAGTGTCTTATGTGAGCCGCCATACAGTTATTGTATTTTAAAAAATAAAAGACATGACCGCGCTCTCAATAGTAAAAAGATTGTTAGTAAGTACATCGGGTTTCAGGTAGATGGTACCACTGTACTTAACCTACAGATACAAGATAACCTGAACCTAATACCTTTAAACGAGCAATTCTTGTATATATGTATGTATATGTATATATGTATAAATAATCTAAATCTCGGAAACGGCTCCAACGATTTTCATGAAATTTAGTATGCAGGGGGTTTCGGGGACGATTAATCGTTCTAGCTGAGTTTCATTTTTAGAAAACTTAGTTTTTAGTGATAAACTGAAAAATATGACCCTTCCTGACATCTATTGGCGAGTAGTAATAAGCAACATTAAATCTATTTGACAATAGATGGCGTTATTTAGCAATGCTTAAGCTACTTAACAATAGATGGCGTTGTTTAAAAAAAAACGAGTGAAGCTCGGTCCTCCAGGTACTATATAATAATACATATGAGACGAATTGAATCCGGCCACTTGAGTTGTAGACGGAAGTAAGAAACATGATTATATTCGCAAAGACCAATTATAAATCGAAAACACAAATCGTAATGGACGTCAGAGCGAAAACTGCAAGCATTTTTAAGTATCGGTATCAAAGTGATAGGCAGTGTGCAAGTAACGGTATCACAGTGATAGGCACTTTGCAAGTAACGGTATCACAGTGATAGGCACTGTGCAAGTACCGGTATCACAGTGATAGGCACTGTGAAAGCGCGAGCCGGTTTGCTTAATAACTGTTTGACGTCCTGCTCGATTAGTGACGATATAAGTATAGCGCTTAGCATTACGTGCTCTTAGGAGGAAAGCGTCTGGGGATATACCGTCCGTCGCCATACATACGAATTAGAGCAATTTATAACATATTCTACATCATTTATCACTATTTTTTGCACGCGAAGTGACTGGGTCATATTCTTTGATTTCATTCACAATAGTTAATGTTACTTTTAAAGCCCTCTCAAATTATTTTATATGTATGCTGTATTTTATTATAGAGCTTTGATAATGTGATAATAGGTTTATAATATAATAACCAACCACATGTTTATACAATTGTTGCGTAAGTACGAGAATTTTTATGTTACTGGAAGTTCTATTACAAAGTAGTTAAGCTACATGCAATAAGCCTTTAAACGAACTTATAACATTTAAAATTTCATTAGTATAGTAAGACACGAGCAAAGCACTGCTCATGGGTGCCGGGAAAAGGGGGCAAGAAATATATAAATAAAAAATCAAGTAATAGAAAACTTACTTAAAAGAATAGTAATCAGTTTATTTTAACGTTGTTTAATAAAATTATTGCAGTTTTACAGGAATGTCATCAAATCAAGTTTAAAACTGTATCACGTAGATGTACCTACCTCCTTGAAGTCATTCTTTTAGCGCCCATGGGACTGCTATTGCTATATTTCCTTCATTATGATGACTAAATGAGTGTCTAATACTGTTCCAGGTGAGAGCTTTAACGTTGGTGCTAGTGTCGACCCTGGCGGGATGGTGTCGCGGGTTGGTGCTGCCGCAGTCCCCATGTCCTGACTTCTTCAAGTACGAGCTGGACCCCACTGAGCCTGACCGCTGGAACGGTGTCGTCAATATCTCCGCGCAGATGCATTGGAATCAGCTCGATATAATTCTGGACGGCAAAGCGTCTTTGCTCGGGGTTAGAACGAGTTCAGTCAACTAATCCTGTTCAAAAAAGGATAGTTACAGTTTTAAAAAGAACATCATTTTACAATATAAGTACTTTATATGTTAAGAAGTAGAACTCAGTTTATATCTTTTGTAAATTTGAATTATTTTTTTTTGAAAAATGATGGAATTCTGTCAGGATAAACAGCGTGCCCAATCTAAGTTTTTACTTTACTATCGCGTTCGCGTACCCGATAACAGTGCAATGAGAAATGAGTAAAAGTTAAAACACACACTGAGCCAAATAGACTGCTTAACAATGTATTCCCAAATTGGCTCATCCAGAAATGTGTCATACTTTCATGTCCAAATTACTCAAATAGTATACTATCTAGTAAAAATTTCTTAGACTGTGGTTTTATAATAATCATGCCTGAATTGCTTAAAAATAGATCAATACTTTATATTTAATATTATTTATGGTTCCCAAGTGGCTCAAATATAGACTTTAAAATAAAGGTTTCATAATTACATATAATCATAATGACTGGTTTTTATATTTTATTGTGTTTGAATGACTGAGATACAACATCTCTTCCATGTTCCCAAGGGATAAGTGTCAAGCAATCAGGTCACTTGACATCAGTACGCGTTAACCCGTTAGGTTTCACTGATGATGGAACATTGATGCCAGCAAGAGCCCTTTTGATGATGTCAATTGGAATGTCCCAAAGTTTTTGTTGCTGAAGTTCCTCTGAAAAAAAGGTTTTCTTACAAAGATATTGTATAATATATTGTGTATTGAGAAAAGCTGGTAAAGTGACATTCAAAATTTTGCTGATGCATTTGTCTAAAAGGCAAAATTTTCACCCGATAAAACGTTTTTTTTTTTAATTTGAATTGAATTTTTTGGCAAAACCAATTTTAGGGAGACATCAATTTTATCTCCGGAATTTATCTCAGATCCGGAAAATGCTAATTTGGAGTAGAACGAAGTGTATACCTTAATTTTGGAACAAAGGGGTAATGTATAAAAATAGTAATTTATGTCCGAACTACTCAAATATTAATGTAAATATTACTTTACCCCAATAATTTCTTTTGTCGAGAGCCTCAACTCAAACATAAATGTTTATTTTTCTTATTTCAGAACTGGGTCGGTAACGTCAGTACCAAAGACAATATTAACTTTAAAATCAAGAACAAAGATACAAATTTACAAACAGGAACGCCCATCACCATTCGATTCTTCGTTCAGTTCAGTCCAATAAAGAAGGTTCCCTGGATCAGGGAGATCAAACTGAACGGGCAAGAGTCATGTAAAGTGACTACTCCTCCAGAACCAGACGATAGGCCTGAAGGTCCTATGAAAGAAACGGTCCGATCAGATTTTAGGTAAGTTCGTGTATATGTCGGCGGCCGATCGTATCCGGCAGATCACGAAATTCCTAGGCAGATCATAAAGTATGGAAACAAAAGGAACAGAAACCGCACTGTATAAGTCATGTATAATCGGTTAGGTTCAGTTTCTCTTTCGTAAACGTAGATGCGGAGCGAGAGTAGCGAGCGGAGCGTTCCAGCTAAGCCTCATATAATAATCTGTTCAGTTATATGATAATTTCTATTCCATATTTTACGATCTGCCTATGAATTTCGTGATCTGCCGGATTTTATGATCGGCCGCCGACATATATATCAGGGCCGTACGTGGCTAAGGCCAAATTCTTGCTCTGCTATCTAGCTAGCCGTACGATATTATCAACGTCATTTGACTTTCCCCGTCCGCTCTAAGCTCCCTTTTCACCTCCTTAGGAGTTTAAATTAAGGGAAATCCCTTCCTAGTGCTGGCTGTATACGTCCTTTAAATATCCTACTGACCTCAGTGGATGGGAGTGTGTGTTGACGAGATGTATGTCAGTTAGTTAGTTTATTCTTTTAGTTTAATGGAAGAATAAATAATACAAATATATAAAAGACAAATCCGCCTAAATATTGCTTCCTTGCCACAGCTGAACCGCAAAAGCGATTCGTTAATATAACTTAGCAGCTGAGAAAAAAATTAAGGGTTTCCAACGGAAATCTTTCTATTTTTTAAGTTACATAAAAGTTTTGTAACTTAAACCCCAAAATAAAAATATGTCAGTAGAAAAATAAGGATTATAGTACGATTGTATGACATCCGCATGTAAATATAATTTTATAAATGAAAACCGGTACCAGAGTACTAGGGACGTGCAATCGCAGTATGAAATACCGATATTAAATGTATATTAAAATCGAATTAAAGATCATTTACTTTTAATGATAATTTTTTGTTCAGAGATCCGAATCTGGAAGTTTATTTCCCAAACAAGCAGTCGACGGTCACCACTGGGAGTCCTGGGACATACACGCCGAGTACCGCCACACCCAACCCAGTCAATTCAAACGAGGTATCAATTTGAGCATTCTGTTATATAACATTTTAAGAATCGCTGTCTATTGTGTTGTCTTTTACGGTTTTATAAAACTTTACAATGTCTTCGTATGCAACGCGTTACTTACTCGTTGTTACATTCAATAACAGGATTTTATTATATATTGTCATTTCAGAGTATCTTTATGAATAAAAAATATTAGCACTCTACTTCGATAACTACTTTTTTACAATTTTTTTTTTTTTAAGCCACTAAGGTGGACACACGGTCCGCCTGATGGTAAGCGGTCACAGTGGCCTATGGACGCTATGGACGCTTGCAACACCAGGGGTATCACTCGCGCGTTGCCGACCCTTCAAAAATCCAATATCTTGTTTCTTGAAGAACCCCATACTGTAGTCCATAGAGAAAACCTTGGGAGCTCATTCCACAACCCAAGCGTTCGCGGGAGAAAGTTTCTCTGAAACCGCACTGTACGCGACCATTTCGGTTCTAAAGTATGAGAATGAATTCCCTGCCTATGGCGATCGGTGCGATGGTAGAAAGTAGCCCTGGGCATCATTTCGAACAATTCCTCAGAACACATCCCATTGTACAAGCGGTAGAAAACACACAAGGAGGCAAAATTTCTCCTCCGACTTAAGGGTTCGATACGGCAAGTGAGTTTGGGATCGTCGACAATTCTCACAGCCCGACGTTGAACTGAGTCAAAAGGTCTAAGCTGGTATCCGGGTGCACCCGCCCAGAGATGGCAGCAGTACTCCATATGGGGCCGAACTTGCGACTTCTTCTGCGATCTTTGAAAGCAGCAACCTCTGCCCCGATGTGAAGAACTGCCTCGCTCTGTTGAGTACACCTAGTATTTTGGACGCCAGCTTCACGTTATCTTGTAAATGATCTCGGAACTGAACATCGCTGGAGATGTCAACACCAAGGATACCAATGCTCTTGGAGATGGAGAGGGCAGTGTTTTGGAATTGTGGGACCACAGTGAATGGGGGTTTCCTTAGCGGTGAAAGCGCAGACTTGTGTCTTTGTAGGGTTGAATCGGACCAAGTTTACCCGTCCCCAGTCAGAGATCTTGGACAGTGTGGTCTCCATTTGAGACACTATTTCTCCGCTGTTTTCCTCCACAACGGAACGAGGGATGTTTGCACGACCCGTGTAATAAGCGTCGCCAGTACTGTCATCTGCATAGCAATGTATGTCTCTTTTTTATATATTATATAAATAAGCGTCGCCAGTACTGTCATCTGCATAGCAATGTATGTCTCTTTTTTATATATTATATAAATAAGCGTCGCCAGTACTGTCATCTGCATAGCAATGTATGTCTCTTTTTTATATATTATATAAATAAGCGTCGCCAGTACTGTCATCTGCATAGCAATGTATGTCTCTTTTTTATATATTATATAAATAAGCGTCGCCAGTACTGTCATCTGCATAGCAATGTATGTCTCTTTTTTATATATTATATAAATAAGCGTCGCCAGTACTGTCATCTGCATAGCAATGTATGTCTCTTTTTTATATATTATATAAATAAGCGTCGCCAGTACTGTCATCTGCATAGCAATTTATGTCTCTTTTTTATATATTATATAAATAAGCGTCGCCAGTACTGTCATCTGCATAGCAATGTTTGTCTCTTTTTTATATATTATATAAATAAGCGTCGCCAGTACTGTCATCTGCATAGCAATGTATGTCTCTTTTTTATATATTATATAAATAAGCGTCGCCAGTACTGTCATCTGCATAGCAATGTATGTCTCTTTTTTATATATTATATAAATAAGCGTCGCCAGTACTGTCATCTGCATAGCAATGTATGTCTCTTTTTTATATATTATATAAAAAAAGAGACTCTTACTACAATTATTATTAATTTTTTTTTTTTCATAAAATTGCTACCACTTTGAGTTGAATCTGTAGTGCTATTGTACGATAGGTTAATAAATATTGCTATTATTTTCAGAAAAATCACTTCTCCTTCAACTCTATTTGCTGCCTCATATAAGAACGTAACAATAAACGAAACATTCAATTTAGTTAAAACTCATAATAAACAAATTTCCATTTTTTACTTTCAGATTCAATGCGGAAAAGTAGGGCTGGACACAATTCCCCTTATAGTATCCGGAGAATCAACCTTGGAAGGGCAATGGCCCTGGCAGGTTGCTCTCTTCCTAACACAGAAACCTTCGAAGGTTTGGAAACACTGATTGGACAGACATTCACATGACTTATGGAACTCTAAAACAATAACGCATTGTAATTGCAATTAGTGACACTAAAATCAGCCTTTAATCTAATCTGAAAACGAAAACTGTAATGCAAGACCATGATCTTGGGCTTAGGCAACATTAATGACAGTTAGTAAGAGAATAATTTAGAATTAAATATGTCGCAGCCATCTGGTTAAATTACCCAGGTAATTGGACAACTAGGCAGATCGTTAAATATGGAAATGAAAGGAACAGAAATCGCACTGTTTGTCATGTATTTTGGGTTAGGTTATGGTTAGGTAAAAACCGTTAGGATAGATCGCTATTGTAAATAATAGTACCTGGAAGACCAGGTTTTTTTAACTACGCCATCTATTTTTAAGTAGCTTGTGTGTTGCTGTGTCGGAAAAAATTCTAACTTCCAATAAAATTTATATTATGTTTCCAAAGACGTCCGAAGGCCATTATGAGAGAGTAATAAAAAAACTTTCCGTCGCTGGTCGCTGTATGTCGCTGTTTTCCGTCACGTCACCTCCGCCAACAGCGCCGGAAGTAGATAAACCTACTTCCTGTTAACTCATTTTAGTTATTACCTTATGTTAGCCGCCTTTTTTTTTGTCATTGTTCGGCTCATAATGATGTTGACCACCAAAAAAACATAACCTAGGCTTCGGACATCACATAAACGGAACATAATATACAGGTAAAATTTGAATATTATGTTCCGTTTGACGTCCGAAGTTCATTATGAGAGACTTGTTTGTTATCTCCTGCTGGATTATATAGGTAATAGGTAAGACGCAACAATGTGATTAAGAAATGCATTTGATAATATTAGTAATAGTTTTTACTTAGGCACCGATTACCTCGGTGTTTTGCTGGGTCAAATGGATGAAGAACAAAGCATCAGCTGCCTTGGCAGCAAAAATACAAAATGGCACCCATCATATTTCTAGTACAAAACTATCTCGTTTAAGTACATTCACGAAACAATTGTATGAAAACTGAAACTGAAAAGCAGTACGGTATGATCCGCTACAACTTAAGCAAACATAGTCCGCGTTTCTTTTACGGGTTAATTCACAATTATTACTTAAAATATGCTACATTTCCATTTGGTAGGCGTAAAAAAAATATATAAAATTCAGTAGTAGTACACTGCAGTTTAGGTAAATAATAGTTTAGCTGAAATTGACGACATTTTGGCCCCACAGTAGACACTGAATCTACCGAGGCACTAACAGGGGTCACGAACATGATAGTATCAATCGTACGTAAAACAAAAAAAAAATTGACTCACCAGTTGTTAAGTAAATTTCAAACTTCCATTTTCTTCCGACCCCTAAGAACTACCGCGCTTACGAAAACGGCGCGACGGCCTGAAGTTTTCTTGACGGAGGACACATTCGATGACAAACTCCAAATCGCGTTGACCATGAGGTATCTTTCTTGGTTTTATCACTTATTGTCGGCTCAGATTCGTCGCGTCGCGTCTCGATCTGAGCCAACCCTTATTTTTAATTTTAGAACGGAAAATTATTTTCAAAGAAAACATATAATGATTAACTTTCTACTTCAATCTTGAAAGTTAAAATACTTTGACAAGATAACAATGCGGCTTATAAAGAAATAAATTAAATGACTTCTCGGGAAATAATGTCATCTCTCAGTAATAGAAACGGACGACGGTTCTCAACGTTCTTCTTGAGCTATCATTTAGACACCTCATCAGCTCTAAGACTTTATTTGTTATACTTTATGATACCCACTAAACTTTATTTATTATAAAATTTTTGAATTAAAAGGTTTCAGTTTTATTAAGGCTGAGCTAAGTCCTAAATATCGGTGGTGGTATGGTATGGTATGGTTTATCGGTGGTGGTATGGTATGGTATGGTTTATCGGTGGTGGTATGGTATGGTTTAACCATAACTCATGGTTTGCACTGAAACTTATTAAGCTGTGCAATATTACCTTCAGAAATTGCAATTGCAATATATCTGCGGAGGCACGCTGGTGTCCCGACAACACGTGATCACAGCCGGACACTGCGTCATTGCTAATGGCTCGCACGAACTCGTCAACAAGAACATTCTCACTGTCTTCCTTGGGAAACACAACTTGCTGTACACAGTTAGGGGTGTGCAGATAAAATACGTAAGTATAATGCTGGCGAAAAGATTTAATGAAAAAGATGTAGCCGACTATTGGACTTAAAAGACCATTCCAGGAACGGTTACGGAACCCTTCATTAAGCTTGGCCTGTCATGCTCTTGACAGGTTTCTCTATTTGATTTTGTTTTTATTCCAATGGCTATTGTTTGTTAACTACGAGAGGTGGTGACTTTAAAATTGTTCAGAAAACATCAGAAAAATATGTATGAGCACCCCACGAAGGGGTCTCAAACCCCGAAATCTTTTTAGTATCATGCTATGTATCGGGACTTAAAGCCATAAAATAAAAGCCGATATCTTCAGAACAATAAAATGTTGTCTTTTTGCGACAGGTGGACGAGATCATGTTACACCCGAAGTATAATTTTACATCGAAAGCTAACGACGTGGCGATACTGCGCTTGCTGGACCCCGTCCAGTTCACGGACGTGGTGCGGCCGGCCTGTCTGTGGCCAGAAAACAAGGTGGACATCTCTTGCGTCTTGGGGAAAAATGGAACGGTTAATATAAATTTTTATCTTACAAAATTTCCCCTCATAACCTTGAACCTACCTTCCTCTTCATCATTTCTAATTTCCTGTATAATCAAAGAGTTGTCTATACAGTAATTTAGTACTACAGTAATTCAATATGTAACATCTACTAGTTCAGTGAATATTCGAGAAGAGCTGCCTTAAGTCCTTTGTCCCCTTTTTATCCGTCCGTTTATGACACACAGCCACATTTTTTCTGTAACCATTAGACAGTTTAAATTCAAAATAGGTACTTTGTATAACCTTTTAGAAAACTCACAAGCTTAATTGAAATTTCGGTGCAGTAATAAATATTTTTCTGATTTTATAAAATCCATACCATAAGGTTCTAATTACTACTTATACACTGAAAGAAAAAAGATTAGCTAACAATAACACAAATTTTATCTACTGGTAACATAACTGGGGGACTGCTGAACTAAATTGCTAATAGTAGATAAAGTGTTGAGTTATGTGCAGCAAATCAGTTGTTTATTTATAACAAAAGTTTGGTTATTACTAAGTAAATTTCGAATAGCTAAACCAGTTTTGTTATCCTTTTTTTTCAGTGTATTTTTCTGAAACCACTAACTTACAAAATATTTTTTCATCTCTCATACTCTGAAAGTAGACTATTTAATATCTAAAACACGGGTGGGAAGTAGCAAATGGCGGCCCTATAGGGGTGGAAAGTAAACAGAGTAAAATTCAGTCATTGCACTTCGATAGGTATATTTATTCCTAACTTGGTTGTTGATTTTTTGTTTGTGATGTTATTTAACATAATTGTTTGTACCAGATATGTGGTTTATACTACCGGAAAACCGCTTTAAAATAAGGTATATTTTGACAAATTAAAAATAATTTATAACAGTAAGTTCTTTTGCGCGTAAGAAAAAGAAAAAAGGCGAGAGCGTGATAAGTGCAAATTCATAAGCGAATTAAATTTTATACCTAATAAAATGAGTTCATCAAGTGATACTGAAACTAATTTTACGCCTGATTTAAATTGAAAAGAGGCTCAAGCCTATATAATTTACCATCGAGCGACGATTTTGACCGTGGACACTGCGCACCAATCGCGCGCGACATGCTTGGCTTTGCCTTGAACATTAATGATTAAATCGTGTCGTGTCGCCTGACGGTAAATTATAAAAGCGTCTATTTACAACTTAATATTTTTTTTAGGTACGATAACTGAAAAATATGTTCATTTAAAAGTGTATCCCCAGGTGACGGGCTGGGGTTACGATGAAACGGGACAGCTGACCGAAGAGCTAATGCAAATCAAAATGCCGGTGGTGGACGAGCTCACCTGCATCAAATCTAACCAGTACCTCAGTCAGTTAACGTCTGAAACTACTTACTGCGCGGGCAGTAGAGATGGTAATATCAGTGAAACGCTATGGTATAACAATATACATACATAGGTAAATATGTTAAGGTTAGGTTAGGTTAAATATGTTTCTCAAAGAAGTTCACTTTGGCCGAAATTATTTACTACTATAGCTAACCCGGCAAATGTCTCCCCGATAGACGATAGAGGGGCTACAGCGAAGAAAAGTAGCGTTTACATAGAAGTGGGGGAAAGAGGCCTAGCACTGTACTTTACAAAAAAAAACTAGCTTTTGCCGGTGTCTTCGTTCTCGCAATGTCTGTGGTGGCGAAAAAGCATTGCACCAAGCAAGCAAGTGACTAAGGCACATGACCTAGCTATTGATAAGAGGAATATACTAAACCAAACGGTAAACCTTCATAAGATTGAGAGTCTGGTTTTGGTATTTGTGTTTTATTTGTCTAAAGTAAGTATTAGAAGATTAAATGTTTACTTTTTTTCGCAGGGGACACTCTAAAGTAAGCAGAGTATCGACCTCTTTTTCACTGTAATGCTATATAGCATGAAGTACCATTACTTATAGGTACTGTGGTTAACGTTTACGTACTGGCGTTTGAAGTCATGTAAAACTAAAAAACCTACCTAAATGTTTTGTCAACTTTAAAATAGTCGCTTCAGACAGCAGATATAGAGCAATTGCATATATTACAGTAAGTAGGTCATTTTGGTAATACATTTTTTTTTTCAGGGACGTTTGTTTGTAACGGAGACAGTGGCGGGGGGATGGTGTTCCGGATGCGCGGCGCATGGCACCTCCGCGGGTTGGTTTCCATATCCGTGTCAAAGGAGGACCAATGTGATCCCTCAAACTACGCTCTCTTCACCGACCTCGCCAAGTTCCTGTCCTGGATCAAGGAACATATCTCATAGTAATCGCGGTTTATGTGAAATATCGAGTGAAGAATTATATCTTAGTTGTCAAAATTGAGTAAAATGGTCGAAATGTGTGTTACTTTACGACGCAGCCTATGTACCTATTTTGATCTACTTATCTAAAAAGAATGTTGTAGTTAGGATTCAATTACAAATTTTTTTAACAATTTTATCACAATTCAATAAAAAGATTAGGTTTCTACCATAGACATAGAAACTTGATCAGTGCATTTCCTAGAGTCTAGGACCTAGACAATCTGCCGGAAATTTTTGAATAGTTTGTGCGAGAAATGACAGTTGACCTTTATTTATTTAACTCTAGTATTTTTTACTAACTTTTTTTTTTTTTTAATACCACTAAGGTGGCAATCAAGCATGCGGTCCGCCTAATGGTAAGCGGTCACCGTAGCCTATAGACGCTTGTAGCCCCAGTGGTATTACTCTCGCGTTGCCGACCCTTCAAAAATTGCAGTCCTTACAGAAAACCTTGGGAGGGAGCTCATTCCACAGCCCAAGCGTTCGCGGGAGGAAGTTTCTCTGAAACCGCTCTGTACGCGACCATTTCGGTTACGTAATTGTAATTATTACATGACTAAAAAATTATTTCTAAATTATTAAGTTTTAAAATATTGATAGTTCCTGACAGATATCTTTACTTCACAAATCAGGTCACCTCGTAGCTTCGTTGCAATGTACAGGATTAGTGCCTTTTTGTTCCGACTTGATTAACAAATACTGATTCTTCGAACTGCACAAATATTTATTTTATTCATACAGTCAGCCATCAAAGGCGTTGATAAAGAGCAATCGTAAGGTGCGGTGCGCGGCGAGACTGGATGTGGTGTGGAACGCTTCCAACTTCCCTATATAACTTCCCTATATGGGTTTTGTGTCATGTATCAGTTTATAAAAAAAAACCGGCCAAGTACGAGTTGGACTCGCGCACCGAGGGTTCCGTACCTACCACCATTTTCGTGATTTACAAACACAAACAAAAAAGGGATGCCGCTAAGCGGCTAAGTTACTCATCACGGTACTGACCAAGCCCGACGTTGCTTAACTTTAAATAACGTTTTCAACAATCAAATATGAGAGTATTTAATAATAAAATTAATAAACGAGGCTGAATGTCAAGGGGTAAAGCCTCAAGTACCTACTTACTTAACATAATTGTAAAGGTGTAGATATATTTTTATACATTATTGAGGCTCAGTTTATAAAGCCTCCAAGTGTCTACTTGATAATAACTAATTACATAATTCTATAGGACGATAAGCATACAAATTAGTAGCAATTTGTAGTAGTAATGTATTTCAAACCTGCGCGCCACCTCGTAATGTTCAATTTTATCCATCTTTAATCAGACCACAATTCACAACCAAGGGATCTTATTTGTCTCCTTGTGCCTCTTATCCTTTTGGAGACTGTACTTATCAAAGGTATTTGTACTTTCATTCTCAGCCAGTAAATTATTTGAGAGTATGCTTTTCCCCATTTCTCGTTTCTGCGAGGGTTTCTACTTTCAAGGGGTACGTCTCATGAGATAATTAGTGGACGAGTGACACTCTTGAGTCTTCAACGGCAAGATCATATTTTAATTTATTTTACTGACGCAAAGCTGTTACACGCAAGCTATATTAAAAAAATACAACATGGAATATTGTAAGCCACAACCGACACCTTGTTGAACTGAAGATATGACAAGTGAGGAAACAGATGTAAAATTTCCTTACTGAGAAGCAAAACGGTCTCTTTTGTATTTGTCTAGAAGGACAAGACCAGTGAGCCCAGTGTGAGTTTTTAACGCAACTATCGCGTTCGCGTCATTGAAGTACAGTGCGGTTTCAGAGAAACTTCCTCCCGCGAACGCTTAAGTTGTGGAATGAGCTCCCTGCCAAGGTATTCTGCAAGGACTACAGTATGGAGTTCTTCAAGAAAGAAGTTATTAGATTTCTGAAGGGTCGGCAACGCGCAAGTGAAACCCCTGGTGTTGCAAGCGTCCATAGGCTACGGTGACCGCTTACCATCAGGCGGGCCGTAAGTTTGTTTGCCACCTTAGTGGTATTAAAAAAAAAAAAAAAAAAAAACTTGTATGGGAATGAAGAAGCGCCTCTAGCGGACGCGTCTCGAGACGGTTTTTTCTCATAGGACTTTTAATGAATACGCAATTGTAGAGTTACAAACACGTAAAAACTCACACTAGGGACACAGATATAGCAAATGCAGTGAGTATAACAGCTCGTCATATAGAAAATCCTCATAAATAGCAGTAAAAAAATATTTCAACGCGGTTCATACAAACGAATCATTCGATTATTTTTACACTTGCTGATCAAACATCACGAAATTTTGAACACATGTTCTAGTAATAAATATCTAGGTCTGCAGCGTGTCAGTTTTCTAACAAATTTTATAGTTCAAATGTTATACAGAATTCTAGTTCTTCATATAAACTGTTTCAGAAAATATTTCCAGTTAATAAAAAAGCTTTACAATATTTATAATAGTTAAGTTAAGTTAAGATTAATAATATTATTCGGCTTCGGATTGTGACTCAGAAATTTCACAATTATTGATCAGTTAATGTCCAAAACAAATGAGAAATTCGATTGTATGAAGCCCGTTACGAATCGTATCCACTTAACTTCATGTGTCCAACATAAGAAGAAGGAATTATCTATTATAAAGTAGGCACAAATGTATCAGAGCTGCAAGTGTTGTGTGACTCTGATTATGCCGGTGATAGTGAAACACGACGGAGTACTACTTACTACTGGCTATGTCTTATTGCTATTAGATGGACTAATTGCCTGGTGCCAGGCAAAAGACAACTCATTGTAGCTGTGAGGCAGAATTTATATCTTCCGCAGAATGTTGCAAAGAAGCAATGTCTTATAAAGCCTTTGATAAAGGTTTGATATTTTAGTATAATACTGCTCGTGCGTTACTCGGCCGAAAATACACGACGCATCTCCAGCCCAAAATCCTAAACAAAAACTGCTTCTAAAATAGGAAATTGCGGTATTCCGATATTTTTCTTAACCGATAATCATTATTCCGGTATTTTTTAGATACCAGAGCCTATCTAATAAACGTGACTATTGTAAATAACAATGACAATTTTATTCATAGTACATTGCCGAATCATCGATCTCATCGGAGCATCAGTACATATTTGTTCCGTTAATTCTATATTGGGTTCGCAATGTATGCTAAATTGTTATTGTAATTAACAATTGTCACGTTTATTAAATTGGCCCTCTGACTGTTAATTTCTAGTTTCTGTGCTTATATAAGATAAAAAATTTTTTATTACATTGACTTATAAACTTGATGAACTTTATGTAACTGTACAGTAGACTTTAGTATTTGATATTAATTTTAACTTGATACCTTCACGCGTTCCTGAGAAAAAGGGTCTTGGCAGACAGACAGACGGACAACAAAGTGATCCTATAAGGGTTCCTTTTTTTCCTTTCGAGGTATGGAACCCTATAAGAACGAACGCTTGTAACACTCGAAGCTCCTTTCGCACATCTAATAACTCCCTCCTTGAAGAAACCCATACTGTCTACTATCTATACAGACTACAGTTTCAAAGGAAAACCTCGATAGGAAGTTAATTCCAAAAAGTGATCGCGGAAGGACACTTCTGCAACCACGCCGTCCAATTTTTTTTTGTGAAAACCAACTAAAGTTCAAGTTAAATAAAGTGGTGTATAAACTGTTTTTGTAATAGACACAAAGTTTTAAAAAAAGTAAGTATGTCAGAAATATTTATTTACTATCACAATTGTTCCACAATCATCAGTCTATGAACTATTCATCGCCATTGCACAAATTAATTATAGTATCGGCGTAGATATGGCAAAAGGTAGAGCAAGATTTTTGTAAAATTCCAAAAATCAACCGATTTGTATAAATTATAAATTGATTATACAAAGATAAACCTAAAAAATCTATAAGCTATCTTTTGCCATCTCTTGTGCAATCATACATTTTATTAAAAATGTATTGATGATAAATCATAATGTTAAAATAGTTTATAAATTGTTTAAATAAACTAAGTCACAAATTTATACTCAAGGCATTTACATAACAGTTATGTTATAAATAAATTGCGTAAATAAAAAAATATTAGATATAAGGTCTCACACACACAAAAATATGAAGACACTTCATATGAATAAATTTTTAAGTATTTTAATTGGTTTCTTATTTTAAACAAAAGTCGTAAGACTAATTGTCAACAAATTACTTATTTTAATTATTAATGGACGGCTCACATTCATAGAAAGTAGTGACATAGTGTAACCAAGACATTTTAGGCCACAATGGCCATTTTTACAAACTCTTACATTGGCCAAAAAATAAAATAAAAGTAGTGCGGCACAAAAAAGTTTGCCTTATTGGTCTATCAGAAAGTAATAAGTCAGGTCCGTAAATGTCTATGTGTTGATCTTTAGGGTCTAAGAGTAGACATTTTCCTTTATCCAAGGCAAGAACTTGGCTAGATCCGTGAAGACGACGTAGTGGCTGGGGTCGCATCGGTCGGCTTG
Organism: Apoda limacodes; assembly: GCA_946406115.1. Lineage (NCBI taxonomy): Eukaryota > Metazoa > Arthropoda > Insecta > Lepidoptera > Limacodidae > Apoda > Apoda limacodes. Next base: position 22,634,298 of record OX291559.1, read on the forward strand.
ACGCGCCACAGAGAGCGACACGAGCCCGCGCAGATACCAAATGCCGCGGACATTAAACACCATGCCGCCGCCGCTGTCCCCGTTGCACACTGATGTACCTGTTACAACATATTGTTTTAAATCCTTTTCAAAACTATTGATTGGATGCGCAAAAGTTGCATTGCAACCCATTTATTAAGCTATTGAGGGGGAACAGGGTTACTGAACCTAACTTGTGTTAAGGAGAATAAATTGTATATTTTTTGCATGTGTGGTATTAAAGTCTTTAATGATGATGATAAAATAACAATTTTAGTAAAACCTTCTTACCATCTCTGTAACCTGCGCAAAATGTAGTGTCAGACGTAAACCTTGCGAAGAATTCGCTGTAAGATCGGATGCAAGTCTCCTGATCGACAACTGGCATCTCCACCAGCGACAGCTCCTCCGTAGCGACCCCCGTCTCATCGAAACCCCAACCTACTACCTGAAAAAATTACAATTTGCATACTTTATTATTTCCCAACCTATTAATTTAAAATTACTTAACAAATGTTTGTGTACGATGATACGCCTGATTCTCTACCATTCAAACATACATATAGGTACAAATAAACTTAGCGGTAATCAAATAAAAAAAGAATAGAAAACAATTTAAAGTTTAAATTTTTTATACAACTAAGATGGCAAACTACAACTAAACACATATTTACGTGCAAAACGTAAATATGTAACTAAATATTCATACAAACATTTACGTAATACTATTAACTAACTCGACAAAAGGTTGTCAATTTTTACTTCGTTACTTGGATGTACTTGACGCCTGTCGTAAATAATAGGTAATTGCATAGTAATTCAATCATTACTATGGTTAGTTTAGTTACCTTCGATATAATGTTAACACTTACCGATCCTTTCTTTCCAATGACATATGTGAGATCCACTTGATCGTCAGGCCAGAGGCAAATAGGACGGACGTATTCTGTGTACTGGACCGTCTCTAACAGCCTTAGAATACCTACGTCTCGCGCGAACGAGGTCGCGTTGTAGAGCGGATGTACCACAATGTCTCCAACCTGCAATAGGGACAATCAAAAAGTAAAAATTACACGGACAAAACTGTTTTAAAGTTTTACTACCTTTATGGCTCGGCTCGGTAGGTAATCTTGCCTGCTAAACAGAAGGGCATGGGTTTGATTCCCTCACAGAATAACGATTCATGTGGCGAACATTGGGTTTGTCTAGAACCTGGGTGTTTCCGATCTGAGTGTTAGATGTATGCACTTAACAAAAAAATAATTAAGTATTTGTATCAGTTGTCAGATTAATCTGTTACAAAAACCTAATTTGTGCCGGACTTGTTACTCGTACGCACTAGGTACTAGGTTGCAGTGTGTGATATGTCTAGATATCGACCACGAAAGTCTAAACTTAAAATTTCAAAACTAATTTATACATATTATGCCAAGACTAGCCTCGCCATCGACACTTCAGGAGCCTATTCTACGAAGCTCTCTACAAACTCTTCGTGCCACAAAACCCACTATTCAACCACTGTTTGTTCCAACAACACTTTGCTTATTTATAATTGAAAAGTACAGAGTTGTAGAGTTGCGTCGTAAAATAGGCCACAGGTCTTTGTTAGCACCTATATAAAAATCGTTTTTTTTTATTTTTTTTTATTTGAGCATGTCTTAACAAGAAAATAATAATTTTACTATTCAATAAACCTTACTTTTAGTTAGTTTCACATAAATACCAGTTGTTACACTTTTGCGCTAAGCAGTAAGTAATATACAACAATAAATTAAGTCAGACGCTAATATTATTCTAATAAGAGTTTTTTTATTAAATATTGAGCTGCATTCGGTTTTTTATGATGTTTAAAATTTGATTTTTATCATTACTATTTAAAATATTTGGTAAAAGGTTATCAATTATTTTTTCGCCGTACAGTTTACACTTTGGAGTAGGTAGCCCACAGCGTCTTGTAAATAGGTTTGGTTCAAAAATTGATGTCAGCCAACTTTCATAAGATAGGATCTAATATCAGGAAGCAGCAACAGTATTAAGTATATAAAATTCAAATTATTTAATTATATTTTTTATCGTGCAATGAAGAGTGACATTGTTAATATTTATTAATTTTACGCTAGTTACGGGTAATGCTATCGCACAATTAAATACATGAATTTGAGAAAGTAAACCCGAACAAAATACTTTCATTTTGTTCAATGGTACAAGTGTGACAGATATTTATCGACGGAGTAAGTGACAACACTATTTGTTAGTGGCGTCATGGGGACTTAAAATCCCCTTGACACCACCAGTGGTGCGAGCCGGTAGTGTCACGGGCCCTAAAGGACACAATCCACAATTCAAACTATTATATTATAACTTACAAATCGTATCTGCACGCCCTCGATGGAGGTCCTGAGGTTGTGTTTACCGAGGTAGACGGTAAGCGTGTTCTTGTTGACGACGCGGTGCGACCCCTTCAGCGTGACGCAGTGCGCCGCCGTCACCACGTGCTGCCGGGACACCAGCGTGCCGCCGCAGATGTACTTGTTGTCAACCACCTATGATTACATTTACATTATATCATTACTACTTATCTTATACAACTTTTTTGATGTTATTTATATGGTGCATCTAAAGAAGCTTATGATCTCGATAAACTAAATATGACTGCAGGTTAACATAGGGATGGTGACCTTCGGCTTCTGTCTAGCGTTATGAAGGGCGGGCGTTCGAACCTGGCATGTACCAATTGCTTAGTCATTTTCTGAATTCTCAAGTATATTATCCGTTTCTAAGCCAGTGGTGTACTGACTTTGCTTGGGGTGAAGGAAAACATCGTGTATAAACCGGAATACGAAAAAAACCACTGATATCAGTCCGCATTGGGTTCGCGTGACATCGCATAAAAAAGATAAACTGCTGAGTTTCTTGCCGGTTCTTCTCGGTAGTAATCATTCCGAACCGGTGTAATTTTTTTTAATTAATAATTAAACTGACGATTCAAAAGTGCTGTTTACAAGTCTATTTGAAAAAAAAAGTTTGAGTTTGAGTTATACTTAGGACGTATGAAGCCCAGTAATAAAAACATAAATATGCAAATTATTTAATGTGTGTAAGGTGGTATGTTTTTAAGTAATGATATCGGTGACCACATTTAAGTACTTTCTTATATGCATGGCACCGATATGCGTACACTGCCTATATGTTATAGTATGCACCTGTGCTTGATAAAGAGCGATCTGCCACGGCCACTGTCCTTCGAGGGTTGGCTTTCCGTTAACAATCAGGGGATTGGGGAAGTTCTTGGCTACCTTTCCGCATTCACCCTATAATTATAGAAAGAGAAAAATAAGTATCACAATAAAACAAACTGATCATACAAATTGCTATTATTACTTTTTAGGTATCTTACTTAGTATAATATAACACTAAAAACGACAAACAATTTTTTTTTTTTATATCACTAATGTGGCAAACAAGCCTACGGTCCGCCTGATGGTAAGCGGTCACCGTAGCCTATGGACGCTTGCAACACCAGGGGCATCACTCGCGCGTTGCCGACCCTTCAGAAATCTAATAACTTCTTTTTTGAAGAACCCCATACTGTAGTCCTTAGAGAAAACCTTGGCAGGGAGATCATTCCACATCCCAAGCGTTCGCGGGAGGAAATTTCACTGAAACCGAACTGTACGCGACCATTTCGGTTCCAAAGAGTGAGAATGAATTCCCTATCGATGGCGAGCGGTGCGATGGTAGAAAGTAGCCGTGGGCATCATTTCGAACAATTCCTCAGAACATAATCCATTGTACAAGCGGTAGAACACACACAGGGAGGCAAAGTCTCTCCTCAGACTTAAGGGCTCGATACCGCAAGTGAGTTTGGGATCGTCGACAATTCTCACAGCCCGTCGTTGAACCGAGTCAAAAGGGCCTAGCTGGTATACGGGTGCACCCGCCCAGAGATGGCAGCAGTACTCCATATGGGGCCGGACTTGCGACTTGTAAAGTAGCAACCTTTGCCCCGACGTGAAGTACTGCTTCGCTCTGTTGAGTACACCAAGTTTTTTAGACGCCAGCTTTACCTTGTCTAGCAAATGATCTCGGAACTGAACATCGCTGGAGATGTCAACGCCAAGGATCCCAATGCTCTTGGAGATGGAGAGGGGAGTGTTCTGGAATTGTGGGACTACAGTGAATGGGGTTTTCTTAGCGGTGAACGCGCACACTTGTGTCTTTGAAGGGTTGAATCGGACCAAGTTTTCCCGCTCCCAGTCAGAGACCTTCGACAGACCGATCTCGATTTGAGACACAAGTTCTTCACGCTTTTATTCCACAACGGAACGTGGGATGCTTGCACGGCCCGAGTAATAAGCGTCTCCAGTACTGTCATCTGCATAGCAATGTATGTTGTTGATGTCCAACATATCATTGATGTGCAGTAGAAACAGCGTAGGAGACAGCACAGAGCCTTGAGCAACTACCGTCAACTACGGCTCGTATGAGTCTGCCGGACAAAAAGCTAGCCACCCATTTGCACAAACCCTCGGGCACTCCGATAGAAGACCCCGGTGCCAGACCCGATCGAACACCTTCGCTATGTCTAGGCTACATGCCAATGCCTCCCCCTGACTCTCAATGGCTAGTGCCCATCGGTGTATGAGATACACTAGAAGGTCACCAGTTGAGCGACCGTGGCGAAAGCCATATTGACGGTCACTGATCAGGTCGTGTTTTTCTAGGTATCTCAAAAGCTGTGTGTTGATCACACGCTCCATCACCTTGTAGAGGAGAGAGGTTATAGCGATAGGTCTGTAATTCGATGGATCTGATCTATCGCCCTTTTTGGGCACCGGGTGCACATTCGCAGTCTTCCATGAAGGCGGAAATTGCCTAGTGTGGTAGGAAAGCGTGAAGAAGCGCGTGAGTACAGGACATAACTCAGGAGCACATTGCTTAAGCACCACTGCTTGTGTGACGTCTGGCCCACTCGACTTATGAACGTCTAGGGAAAGCAACGCCCGCCGGACCTCGCGCTGTATTATAGAGATTTCCGGCATCATCTTACCGCACCACGGTAAAGTAGGTGGTACAGCGCCTTCGTCGTTCACATTCGAGTTAGAGGCAAAGAGACTGCCCAATTGATCGGCTTTCTCTTTTGCACTGTGGGCCAAGTCACCATCGGTCTTTCGCAGTGGTGGTAACGACGACTGGCAGAAGTTCCCCTCGGCAGCTTTAGCAAGCGACCAGAAAGCACGACTCCCAGAAGGATAGCTCGCAAGTCGCCCACCTATTTTGCCGATGAATTGGAATTTTGCTCTGGCAGTTGCTTTTTTACTGAACCTCGAGGCAGCATTTAATTTGCGTTTTAAATCAGAAATATTCGGATCCTGATTATTACGAGCCGTGGTCCAAGCCTCATACGCTGTTTGCTTAAGAATTAATAAACTTTTAAATAATAATAGTAAATATAAAACTAAATATGTGAAAAACAGCGTTGTATTGAGATGAGTAAAATATAGTCATAAATCAATCAGCCTGTACCGGTTTACTTTTGGACTTTTAACTAACTACATGGAAGGAAACGTAACTTAAGTTTAAAATTACTTTTTCATGTCCTATTCGTTTAAAACCTTATATCCTAAATTATTGGTACATTGTGTATTAAGGTTGGTAAGGAGAGAATTACTAACGAGCGGCTATTTAGAAGCCGAAGGTTTTAATGACTCGAGTTTGTAATTTCCGTACCACCTGTGTTACACACAATGTTTTTCATCTCATTTGCAAGTAAATAAATATAAATATAAGGTAAATAAGTAAAGAAACTGACCAAAACACAATTGAAATGACGGAAATAGAAGTAGAGAAAACAAAGCTACCGCCAGATGGCGCTAAATATTTAGAGAATTTATGAATTAAAAAGTTTTGTTTGAAGTTAAAGCCTGTAGATAAAGGCTATTGTTTGTAGTGTGCGCGTAGTTCGTGTTTAGAATAACGATACAGACACAAACATACTTGATAGATTGGCACGTCATCACCGGTCCTGGGTTCTATGAACGCGCGCTTTGCTTAGAGATAATAAAATTTACAAAGAAAAAGCCCGTGGGAGTAATTAAGGTGTTAGCACCCGCTATGCCTGCATATAATGTCACTGTTTAAGAATATATTTTATAATAATTTTCATTTCATTGTTACTAGTCTAATCAATCAGGTTCATAAAAGTTAGCCTTTAAAAGATCGGGCATTTTTGGTGAAAAACTGTTTAGTAACAAAACTAAAGAATATATCAAATAAAATCCCTTATATTTATACTACTCTATAAAAACTTACCCGATCCTGGGTATCGGTAGTTAGAGGCGATCCGGGCTTAAGTACCGGCAGCACTGGCCGAGGGCCCGAGAAGTAGTCATCAGGGTCTGGCTTACTATATGGGTAGATACATACATGGAGGTTGCATAAGATTATTGTGAAATTTTATACATATAAGAGCAGTTTACGCTCTTACGTCCCCAATCAAAAATTCTATATCCAACTCTAATATCGTTTCGGTCACTAGAGTGTCACTCAATACAAAAAATAATTTTCGGGAAATCAAATTTGGTTTTTACAACTATCCGAATCCGTAAAAATGTGAATCGCAGTATTGATTTTACAAAAGCAATGTTTGATAAACTACGAAGACAAATATATTGGCACTAACCTAAGAAAACTAATGTGCAATGACGACCAAATAAACATGTCACCTTATTTTTCAACAGTATTTCAAACATTGAATACCTTCGTCTTCAATAACTACCAGTTACTGAAGATATTTCAAATAGTACATTGTGTTTTATTATTGTTGTATTGTATGCAAGACGAAAATTACTAACGAGAGGCTAAGGCCGAAGGATTTAATAACTCGAGTTTGTAATTTACGTACCGCCCGTGTTACACACAATGTTTTTCATCACATTTGCGATTAAATAAATAACAATATAAGACGAATAAATAAATAAACTCACCAAATCACAATTAAAATGGCAGGATTAAAGTAGACTAAACAACGCCACCTATGGCGCTAGAGCCTAGCGCTCTAGATATCTAGAGAATTTTTGAATCAATTTTTTTTGGCTGAAGTTAAAACTTGTAACCCGCTTGTAGTGTGCGCGTAGATTATATTTGAACAGACAGCTTTTATACTTACTTGATAGAATAAGCGCGTCATTATGATATTTAAGAGCTAAATTTGAAAAAAAAAAAGTCCGTGGGGGGAATTAAGATCTTGGCACTCGCTTATACTGCACGAAATGACATTGTTTACGAGTAAATGCAGTGATAAAATTTTTCAGATTTAAACTTTAAGTTTTTCTTTTCATAATAATTAGTAAATTTTAAGCGGATCCATGAGGTTAAAATCATACCGTGGCAAATCATTTAAGGGTTTTGAAATCCCCTATAAATAAAAAAAAAATATTATTAATGCTCGTTCACTATTTTGAAATGCCACTTTTAATGAAAAACAGAAAATAGAAAAGGTGAAAATTGATACAAATTTTTTGCATTAGTAAATTTATAAATCGGTATTCATTACCAACCATGATAATGGGATAGGAACTTGTTTTAGTTGTTTGACCCTCTAGCCCTGTTCTCCACGTCACCACTAAAGTCTCAAAAAAAAATTTACTAACGTTTGTAGATTAAATTTTTATTTGTAAATTACATTTTCGATAACAAAGTAAAGTCGATATACCTATGCGTCAAATTAAGTCCTATTATTAAATTTTTATATTTTAGTATAGATTGTGTTCTTTAAACAATATATATTTTTTCCATAATGTTTATTGCTCAATTACACGAATTTTTAAAAAAGTGTTATGCGATTGTGTGACGATGGAATCACTTATTAAGCTAAATTAGTCTCAGTGCTAACTTAAGCATCAACGCAACTGCAAATGAATAAAGTTAGTCAAACAAACCTGTCGGGATAATCGTCGTCATACGGTCTTGATGTCGGACGAGACGGCCGGCTTGTAGTCAACGTATATCCTCTGTCACCGTTATCATAGCCATTCTGACTCTGACTTCCACCCTGGTAACTTGGCAGCACTACAGTCTGTCCACTAGGCCTGGACTGGCTTCCAGTCTGGAAACTGGGCTGGCTGACAGCTTGAAAATCAGACTGACTACTAGTCTGGCTACCAGGTCTGCGCCCAGCTTGCGAATTGGGTTGGCTACCAGATTGGAAGCTCGGCTGGTTACCAGACTGGGAACTGGGCTGATTACCAGATTGGTAATTTGACTGGCTGCCTGATTGGAAGCTAGGCTGGCTACCAGTTTGGTAACCGGCCTGGCTACCACTCTGGCCGCTGGGCTGACTGCCTCCTGAGAATCCCGACTGGGCTGACTGTAGCGGTATTTGGCCACTACCACTGTTAACAAGCGTGTTAGTATTACAAGCAGATATTGTTTAAGTAATTCATGTGCTTCACAAATTGAAATGGAAGTGACAATAAAATTATAAATGTGTAAATAAGGTGGCGATGCGTGGACGGGTCGATTCCACGTTTTCATACATTAATGTCAATTTCTCAAATTTAGAGTCTCTTTCTCATTCTATTTCCCCGCTAATTTTTAGGGTTCCGTACCCAAAAGGGTAAAAACGGGACACTTTAAAAATAAATGATTAAATTAAAAAAAAAACAAAGAATTAAGAGGGGCTTCCATACAACAAATGTGATTTTTTCGCCGTTTTATAGCGCTTTTTTTTCGTGCGCGAGTCCAACTCGCACTTGGCCGATTTTTTAACATATTATGTTAATTGATTGTCAGCGTGATGTTTCCTCTTTTGCTAGGTTTTATACTTTATACTTTTTTAATCCGAAACAAAGAACTTGAAAACTAAGAATTTCATTGAAAAAAAGCGATAGTTAAAAGAACTTTGATTTGTATCAAAAACGTAAAAAGTAACAAACGGGAAATATCAGTTTTAAATTTGCAATTACACATATTTACTTATTTAAGTTGGAGACCACGAACTCAAGAAATTGACAAAAATGTGTGGAATTAGATGTAGAAAAACAAAGACAGTTCTTACAATGACTAAAAACCTCATCTAAAGCACTAAAGTTTTGTATTTTGTAATTTTTTTTTTAATTGTTTACATGTATAAAAAAATACTATACTATAATAGTTGAGAGTCAATAAAAACAAATTAAACCGATATTACCAAACGACATCGATACCGATATTTAAGGAATCATTTCCGATATTCCGATATTATTGCTCGTCACCTGACTAATCGTGTAAAATTTTGTCATCACCTTTATCCAACAAGTGATATTAGAAAAAAATATTATTTAGTAAAAAAATAAAGAAACTAGTGTCGGTATGTTAATAAGTGTGGTTGCGTGGTCGGTTAAAGTTAAGGTTACGTTCATCAACACATGCATAGTTTTTTTGGGGTTTCATCCGAAAACATGAACATAACAAATTAGGTACACAAAACCTGCAAATACTGAAATATATGACAACAATCAAAAAGTCTTTATTAGAAATGGGACTGCTTATCAATTATACACAAATTTATGTTATATTTGGTGTACAAACACGACTTTTCTAGTCTGTAAAACTAAGTAATAGGAAAAAGCGTTTTGTTCGTTCATTACTGCTTCACATCCGCTTCGTCGTGACGGAGCAGCCAATATTGAATTGGCCTGCATTTTGGGTCGGAGATAGCTGGGAATTGATTTTTCCACGGATGAAGCCGCGGGAAATTATTACTTCACCTTTTGGAGCACCGAGATGACTCAATTTTTGGCACAGTTACTCTGTCTCAGTAGGTACTATACTTTATTTCGCTGAGGTTTTCAAGAGGTAAATAATTTATGGACTAATTTTAAGTGTAGGGTAAAAATATGCTGGAACACATATATTTTATCAGAATACCGGTCTGGGCAAACGTTGTTCATCGCTTAAAGTTGATACGCTGCAGCGCCTTCTAGTGCCGAGATATAGCAAAATTGACAACAAAAAACATGTCTTTTGAAAATACAGAACGATATTTCAACTTTCATGATGATCGGTTAAACGGTAACGGAGTTCTTCGATCTCAAACATTTTTATAGATTTAATGTCGTATAAGTATATATATATGAATATGTTACAGTCATAACACTTATCAAACACTGTTATTAAATACTCCCGGTCTAATGAGACTTTGATTAACGCTCTAGGTCAAAACCCCTTTTTTCAGTCAAAAGCACTATTACCCAATATATTTAAGGTAAAACTACTTTTGACCGTCGTCCTTAGTCAAAAGTAGTTTTGACTGATTCTTGCAGACAGAAGTAGTTTTTTGAAAAGTTGATTTATTTTAATTTGAGTTGTCATAAATATTATTATTATTTTAATAAAGTTTGTGTGTGCTCTGTGTAACTAACTTTGAATACATCACGCGTCGAATAATTAATGAATGTTGTCTACAAAAATATTCCAAGAATCACTCCATGCATGTGTTGACGAACTATTTATTAAATTAATATGTTAGGTACTCACATGCTGTATAGATTGACTGAGCTTTGGTTTATCGGAGGGTTTTCTGTGGGTACATACACTGGTCCGTCTCCCGAAGGCCTGCCCTTCACCGGTTTGGTCTCCGAGCTGACTCCTGGCCTCGTGCTCGGTCTGGTCTCCGCAACAACTGTGTCTGGTCTCCTTGTCTCCAAGTCTGGCCTGGAAAATCTATCTGGTCTGCTCGTTTCGGGCTTGACTACAATAATATCATCAGGTCTGTCGATGATCGGTTGAGGAGTGTTCGCGTTGCAGATTTCTCTGCCGTTCAGCCGGATCTCTTTGACCCTAGGAACCTTGTTTAAGGGATTGTACTGGATGAAGAATCGCACGGCAGTAGCTGGACCTGGCTGTATCTTCATTTTTGTGTTTTCGATTTTAAAATCTATGTTATCTGATGTAGTAACGTCTCCGACCCAGTTCTGGAATGAGAAAAATTACGACAAATATAGAATATTAGGTACGTCAGGATTCAACAAGCAAAGCAAAGCAAAGCTTGGTGAGCGAAGCCAAGCCAGTGTTGCGCTGGTCTGCCAGTGCGCAATCTTTGTTTTTTTTTTTCGAGTTGTTTGTGTAGGTACTATAATAAAACAGGCAGTATCTAATTGACGGACCACCTTCCACGTAAAGAATATTCTTAATACATTTAACACTTTTCAAAACCTTATAGATCATATATTCACAATAATATTTTAGCAACTTTCTGCAACATGCTGAGGACAGAATTTTAAATGATCTCTCGCGAGCATTCAAATGGTACTCAGCAAGTGTGGTTATCGACCTGTTGACGCTTCTATCATTATTTATCAAATTCGAAACCTTTCGAATACTCGCAAGATTTTGTGTTAACGTTCCTAAATATCCTTTGCAACCATGCTCGGTACTGGAGTTCTATCTCCTATTCGACTCGACTGTGACAGGCCAGCAGAAGATCATGTGCTAATACTATAAGGTGGGAGTACGTGCCATAGAAAATGTTCTGCCAGTTTTCCTCCGTTCACACTTCTCTCTACTGCCAAAGACCGGGTACCCAAAACACATGTGATTAGTTATAAACCTTTTGTGATACGAAGCCCAGTCGACTTGGTTTCGCACGTTATAGTTCTGTGACTCGTCATCGGTAAATTCATCCCTTATCTACGGAAATAAGACTGGAATCTGTGTTATCTGTCAGGAACAAGGTTTTGATAGATCTTACGACAAAAAATAAAGGCTATTCTAATTCTTGCTTGACCGATTTTTATAGAAACAATAACTAAGTTGAACGATCTGACTTTAAATTTGAAAAAATAATATCTGCTATACGAAATCAAACCGTCGGTTGAGTACATAGGTACTACTCTAACTTCTCTGCAGTCTCTATCTCTGGTACTCATCTCTCTTTAACATAACTGTAAGTACTTTTATTTCTAAAACTACTTATATTTTTAATTTTTGAGAGCTTATTAAGTATATATTATATATTTACTCGCAAACCGTAATTTTTACTTCAGCAGTTGTCGATTTATTCGCAATTGATCCAGAAGTTTCCAACCCTTCAGCTTGTCGATCTTCCTAAAAACACAAGACCTTATTCGCCTACAACAGATCTGTTGACCGACAGCTGGTAGGTGAGCCTGTAGCTCTGTAGTTTAATGTAAGGCGAACTTCACAAGCTGTGGCGTCAGCTTCGTGTTACCTTAGTTTATTAGGTGTGTTCTTGGCCTTACCCCGAGTATATCAGCCCGGCCGTCCAGCACAACGTTGAGCCAGAGCGAGTGCAGGGTGCTGTCCGTGGAGAGGCTGACCACGCCGTACCACCGGCCGGGTTCGCTGCTCGACGGTTCGTACGTAAACACGTTTGGGCAGGGGGACCGGGGCGCAGACTGCGCAGCGCTGGAACCCACCAGGGCCACAACTAGGAGCGACATCAAGGAGATCAGCTGGAAAAATAAGACTCGATTGATTAAAATTTCATCAGATAAATATAAATGTGTATTCGTATCGTCTTGCAAAAAGTCAAGGTAAAAACATCTTTATCTAAATCAGGGTTTTTAAAATTTTTAAAAACATTTTTGAATAGTTAATGCTATTAAAAGTATGCTATTATTAATAGAAAGGAAAAGCAATTACACTTTTTTGACAAAAATAATAAAAACTGGGGAAGTGCCAAACGGACTAGCGCACTAGGGTTCCGCACCACAAAACAATATAAAACAAAGCGCCAGAAGGTTTTGCCTGATGATATATTATTATGATCTTTAATTTTCAGATTGGTAACAAAGAAAGTATTAAACACTACGTTACAAAGTAATTTCTTACAGCTATTTTGATACAGGCAGTCTATCTAGGTAGATCTGTACCTCTATCTGTAACAATTTTGGGACAAGTTGTGACGCAGTTATACTGTCTGGCTTCCACTTCTAGCCCTAACACGAAGCCGCCCTGTTAGCTTGTACCCTCTGATTATTAACCTTGTACCTATCTTTAGGTACTATTCTTTTCCTATGCATTTACTGACAGCACCTGCTTAATCTTAATACAACTCCGCCTAGAGACCGCCTGACATAAAAACTAGTGCTGGCCAAAATTATAAACCACGTGCCATGAAACATATTTTTACACAACAAAAAATAGTTATTTTTATATTCATCACATAGTAGGTAAACCTGCACGTTAATGTTCAGTATTTAAACACATTAAAGTCACTGGAGTTGAACAAGGCTGTGTATTAGGTAGAGGTATATCACACTTTACTTAAACTGATGGTCAATTTAGCATCCACTTATCTCGTAAGAATATTTAATTGATTTTCCCATGTGTGATTTAATCACAAAATCCTGTTAGTAAGAAATCATTAAGGATCGATGTAGCATAACAATCCATTTGGCTGTATTTAATTATTTCATTAAGGAGTTTATATCCGGTAGTAACCAGTTTTTCTATCGGTTCCTCTTGCGTGGATAGGTAATAGGTGTTCTAAGTAGGTATACTAACTAGGTATACTTAGTAGGTATACGAACTTTAGATTTTTTTATTCGGCAGATAGTTTTGTGTCAATACACAGTATCAACTATAGAAATTAATCAGGTATTGCCGGGAGGGTGCGGCCCTGCATATTAATAACGTATTCGTAGCTCACTGATAAGCGGGGGCCGCAGAGAAACATGAAATTTTCAGAAAAGCTATGGTTCATCATAACAAAAAAACCCCGCTAACGTTGCCTAATCATACACTGGCACTGGTACTAGGGAGACAAGAGGCGGGAGAGCAGCAGAGTTGATGGTGGAACACTAAGCAGAAAGCGTTTAATTTTTTATGTAAAACCTACATATAGTAGGTTTATTTAGGTTTTTATCAGGGATATTAGGTTTATTTAGCTGTCAGTATCAATTATTTCAGGTAATAATAAAGTTGACAAATTTTAGAAATTTTTTAGCAATACAAGTAGGTAAGTAAGTCATAAACAATATTTCGTGTTATAATAAAATATATATATCTATAGAAGCAAAAGAAGTATATTCGTACGACATCCCCCTTGCCATAACAACCATCGTTGTAGATTTTGACTCCCATTTTAAAAAAACCCGGTCGGGTGCCAGCTAGACTCGCGCACCGAGTCAGAGTCTATAAATCTATGTATAAGTAATTATTTTCGGCCCACGGGCATAGAGAAGAATATACTATACTGCCCACGGGCCGTTTGTATGACAACCTTTACCTACTACACCATTTTTGTGACGCAAACACGGACATGTACCTAATTTAAATAAATTAATTTTGAATATGGTGGTCACGTGTGGATCAGAAAAAAAGTCATGCAAACTGTACCATATGTGACATAATAAATGAAAGGGCTCGCTGTCAGAGTCTCAATTTTTTTTTTTATAATTTTTTATAATTATTTAATAAATGAAATGGTATTGAGTTATTTAAGCAAAAAAGATGAAACTACTTAGCCTAAAACCTATAAGAAGTCTTTATGGTCTTTTAATAACATGATAAATCGTAGGTACAAACTTACAAAAGTTTTAATAAATCTATTGGATTACGAAATAATCCATAAATGCGAAAGTAACTCTGTCTGTTACCTTTTCACGTTTAAATCACTAGGTATAGTGATTTAGATGAAATCTGGCATGCAAATAGTTTGAGTCTTGGTGAAGGACATTGGCTACTTGAAAACGTCAAGTGTGAGTCTGTGATTTTTCTTTAATTAAGAAGTTGCCGTTGAAATCCTACACCGATAACCGAATTTAGGTCGAGTGGAACCGCGGGCTAGTACAATATAAATGCGATACTTGTGTGTTGCTCCTTCACGCTCCACCAGCTTTACCGATTTGCATAAAATTGTAATAGAGAAAGCTTATATCATTGATGAACACATATGTATATCCGGGATCACAAACACGGAATCCAGTTAAGGTCCGTATCTAGCAAGGGCTGGTCCTAAATGTTGTATTTTGTTAGGTATTACAGTGTTTTCCAATTGATAAGTCTTTGAAAATCAAACAGGTGATCATTGTAGACTTAAGTCGTCACGATTTCTCACGTCTAGCTGTGTAACTTTAGTGATCACCTTGCTTTGTGTCCAATTTTATAAATCTAGGTCTGGGACTGCCAAAATAAGGGACAAAAATGGACGTATTTTTTTAATGCGTTGACTTAGAAGCTTGATTTGTTCACAGCTTCAAGGAACCGTATAGACCTCAGTATTTGCTATAATTTCAACTTACCTTCCTTCACGCGCTCCTGAGAAAAAGAGTCTTGACTCTTGATAGACAGACAGACATCGAAATGATCCGATAAGGGTTTCTTAAACCGGAAAAATAGTATTTCATAACTTTGACGATACAAAATATTATATATATATATAGGTACCTATTAAACTATTGTTAAAACATGCACGATGGTGTGCAAATCACGAGAATCAGTTTGGCATTATAGTACATATTGTAACGAATTTGTTTGTGGAATAAAGAGAAAAAAAAAGTGTTTATAAAAACCTAATTTAAATAAAAAAAATTAACTTTCGACTTTTGTTTTCTGGTTTTTTTTTATTTCATTGATTTAAAAACGTGATTTTTTTTATAACTTTAAGTAACCGTAGACTTTAGTACCTATTTGATATTAATTTCAACTTGATACCACCACGCGTTCTTGAGTAATAAGGGTTCGGACAAAATAACGAAAATCCTATTGCTTATTTTTTAAATGTAATGATAGGTATGTTACGTATCGGTATACAAAAAGACGATTTTCTCGACCTTGATTTGCTGCTATTAGCTTATCTACTTGTACCTACCTTCTACCACCTACTAGCTGTTTCCACACAATTTTTATTTCTTTTTGCCGTCGTTGTATGCAACTGCAACTAGGGTTACCAGATTCACAAATTGTATTACTTAAAATATTTATTTATTTAAACAAATAGTCTCTTACATACATATGATATATTTAATAGGCTACGGTGACCGCTTACCATCCGGCGGACCGTATGCTTGTTTGCCACCTGAGTAGTATATAAAAAAAAAAATTTCATTATTTCCTCATAAAACTAGACCTATAGTTCCCTTATTTGCTACATTAAACTATGTAGGTATCTAAAACTTAGCTATACCTACATTTGCATTATAACAAAATTACAATCTCTGACTTTTCTCTAAATTTCCTGACAGTATCCTAATGTTGTACCTACGTACTTAATAATAAATAAATATTTGAATAAAACGTCTCTTGTAAATAAAAGATTGTCTATTGTTGTAAATTTAAGGAACACACATTTAAACATTTTCGCAAAATGCTTAGAACATAATCTAGTTAAGTGCGAGTCCATTTCGCAAACCGAGGTATGGCATTTTAAGAGATTCGGGTTTATTTTTAATTCTAACCACGTCATAAAAGTTCCTGTCATCTGGTAACCCTAACTGCAACCGCAAAAAGAACATTTACCAAAACTAATAGGAATTTTTTTTCTTAATTAAAAAAACAACGTAATAATTCAACCGAAACCCATTAAATAATCGGTATTCTAGTTTGTTAATAGTTTTTATCTAATTGACCGCGTCATTTAATATTGTTAATATAACAAAACAAAAGACTTTTCTCGAATTACAAAAAATACTCTGCTATGGAGGTTGGAGGTTTTTTGTTATTTGTGACTAGCTTATGCCCGTGGTGGATTCTTTAGATTCAATTATAGTTAAAATTGTAGCCGAATACCACGTGAACAAACTATAGCTACAGGTTGTTATAGCAAACTTTGTCTATTAAATCAAGGAGTAGCCAATGTCTCTAACGTCCATTAACATGTTGACGTAAGCATATCAATATCGTAACTGCCATATTGCACATCACTTTTTCATGTACATAAGGCACTGATGTCCCAAGATATCGACGTTCATATACAATAATAAGCGGAGTATAGTGGACCTGGACGAAACGACATCAAAGATGGCATAAAAAAATCTGTCTGGTCTTGCTATTAACGCCGTGTTGCTCAATAAAACTTGAGTATTTGCTGGACGCTACACAGCACACCTACCATTATGTGACGTACAAATACCTAGGTTTTTCGCATATTGGTACTGGGTATCTGATCATCGTTAAGTGTGGACGTTTTATTTAAATCACTACACAACCCTTGACGAGTTTAATATTAAAGATTTGATTGTTTTCCCATTTAAAATATTTTTATTTAGTAGGTACTTACTGTACGAGTTTTCAAGTAGCATTGGCTGCATAAATGATTTTTAACATAAATGTGGCCAGACTTTTTTTGGCTTTTTCTGTGTTACAGTGAGAACCGTCCGTCACAGTCATTTT
This sequence comes from Apoda limacodes, assembly GCA_946406115.1. Lineage (NCBI taxonomy): Eukaryota > Metazoa > Arthropoda > Insecta > Lepidoptera > Limacodidae > Apoda > Apoda limacodes. The sequence goes on from OX291559.1 coordinate 22,651,653, forward strand.
ATGTGTGTACCTATACAGAATTATCCATCTACAAGCAATTTTGATTGTTAAAATATTCGTCACAATATCAATTTTATTATAGTTTCACAACTAAAAATACTAATAGTCAAGAAGTTATAAAATTAAAATTAAATTAAAAACTAATAATTAACTTAAATAAAAACTACAAATAAAAAACCTGTACCAATTTGACCTGATGGGGCAGTGTACCTAGAAGGCTGGCAGTATTTCCTCGTTGAATTGCAATTGAAATTCTTTGAGCGAAATAACTGCCAGCCCTTCTGTCGTGAGACACATCGACCAAACGCTTAGAAATCGCTTTAAACATAAGATGAGTCCCCGGCGACCATGGCCCCAAGGTTTCAACCGCAAACGGCTCAAAAATATAACTATTACTTATATTAGAATTCTGTCCTAATTCTAACAGATAACATATACCTATTAGTTAGAATAAATCAATATAAACTACCCTTATGCCAAAAATTAAAATGCAAATGTAAAATAAAGTCCAATAGTTTTAGATGTTTTAATTTAAAAGAAATGTTTCCACACCCTTTTTATGAGAAGAGTCAATGTGACGTAAGATGTTTTTGCCATGATTTCCAATTCTAAGTTCAATAAAATAAGTGCTCGCGCCCCCTTTTGAATGTCGTGGCGCCCCCCACTTTGAAAATCAATGATATAAAGGCAAAATACAGTGCAATTGTCTATGTATCTTAAACCGACTTCAAAAAAGAGGTTCTTAGTTTAATTGTTTTTCCTTGATCTATTACGGGCATCTACCTATAACTAGTTTTATGATACCAAAACGTATTCTGATCACCAGGCGAAAGTTGGTTGTGTAACTTGACATACAGAAGTATATTTCTATCGAATTCGGGTCCACGGTTATTAGGAACAGTCTCGAGTACGCGAGACTCTGGAATATGAGGGAAAAATGTATACAAGTGCTTTCACGGGTCTCGAAAGGTAAGACTTAATAAACACGTTTTTCTTTCGAATTCCAGGGTCGGCGTAGGTACTAGAGACTGTTCCTAATAACCTCCCGTGTTTGAACCTACCAAATTGTATGATTAAAGTTGTAGACGCATATCGTAGTAGATACAAATAAGGTTCAGTCACACAGTACGTCCAAAAAAAGATAATAACTAAACAACTAGGGACCTTACTGGGAACAGTCTCGAGAAAGCCAGCTGAAGGAATTCGAGAGAAAAAAATATGATCTCAAGAGGCAAGACCTAGGTACTTACTTGCATACAATTTTCTTTCGAATTCCCGAATCTGAAGCATTTGAGACTGTTCGCAATAACCTCCCAGGACTACTAAGATTGTGCGTAAGTGCGTAACTAATAATAAAACTAAGCTTGTTTTACAACTTTCTTAAAATTACGAAAACTATTTTATTAGTCGGTTTTACATATTATGAATCACATACCTAGCTGACCTGACATCATTTTTGCGTAAAAATATTTTCTTTAATTTATTTGGATTGATGTAATAAAACGAAAAAAAAAATTAAATCTGTGATCATTATCACACACAGTCCTATTAATATTGTAATTATAAAAGTTTGTGACTGTGGTACCTATGAATAGTTTGTGACTGTGGTACCTATGAGTAGAAGTATAAGTAATAAATTTTGTGACTTAATGACAACTAAACGGATTTTGATATAAAGCATACATACAGGTAGATCACGACGAGGAAAAACATGTTCCCGTGGGGACCCAGATCGGAATGAAGAGTCCAGCATCAACATATAGGACTTTTTTGTTCCGAACGATATGTCCTGCGGGAATAGTTGTTTATTATATGAGTAGGTATTGATTTTTTACTAATAAACTTAATCTGTGAGTTTGGAATACTTAAAATATTTATGGTTTAGATCATAAATGTTCTGTAGTTTAGATTACAAAGGAAAAATGGGCATTTATTAAACACAACACTCACTGGACCGGTAATTTTTTTAGGTACTTACTTACTTACAAGTTTGAAGAATTTAAATACATAATTTCATTATAGTAAAAACTGGATACTTATCATCGACTGGTTAATTGACCGGTTGACAAATGGCGTTGGTACGCATATGCAACTGTGCTCGCGGGGAATACCCGACCACACACGAATACAACCTTTAAGCAAAAAATTTATATTATTTAATAAAATTTAATTTGTTATGGGTAAGTAGGTATTGTTTAGCCAAAAAATATGTGTTTAAAATTTTTTTTTGCTATTTAAATTCATTTTTTTTAATAAGTTAAATAAAGATACCTACATATTATATAGGGTAAACCAATAACTTATGAGCCACTTTTAGCTACCGGAGATTTTCAATTTTGTCATTCAAAAATAAGCTAATCTATGAATTCATCAGGTAATTAAGCACTTATATACTTAGATACGTTTTAGTTCTGTTATTTGCCACTCAAAATGATAGTGCGCTTTTTTGCATTTGGTGACAGACAAGCATAGATTAATATATGTATACTGGAAAGCTACAAGTCGTCACTCGTAACTCGTCCCTGCAACATACTTGCTAATGAAGTGGTTATTTTAAAATTGAAATTGTGGTTGTGTTTGAGCAGGTTTCGCAACTTGAATGTTCGATTTGTGTTGATTACATGATAAGTTTTAATATTCTGATAATTTTGTTTGCTGTATTCTATTCTAACTTGAGTTTTGAGGGGTGGCTAATAACTAATTTTTCTTCACTCAAAATATTAGTTGGTGGCCACCTATGCCAATAACTAAAAAAATTGGTGAACACTGGATTTGCATAAAAAAGAACTTTATTTAGATTGTGCTTGAGACATAATTTCGTATGGCAAAAATCTATTAACTTAAACCAAAGTTACTGACATAGGTGACTAATAACTGAATTACTGTGGACATTATCTGACACTAATTTTGATTTACAGGGAGCCAGCAAATTTTGACAAATGGCGACAAATTTCTAAAGAAGCTCCCCAGAAAGCCATAGATTTCATTCGGCAAAAGGAAGTTTCAACTCGTGAAGCTGCTAAATAATTCAATGTCCGAGAAGTACATTGCAATTTAAAATCGAAAATCCAGTTAAAAAGTCAAAATCTTGTCCTGATCCTGTGGTAAGTGACGATGAAGAAAAGGAGCTATGCAATTTCACTATAAGCTTAGCTAAACAGGACAACACACCCGAAGAAACTTGATTTTAAGCTTCTATTAAACGAAATTCTTGCATTTCTTCACGAACATCTGATGGAGTAACCTATACAAGTTCATGTGTGTCATGAAGACATTTAAAAGTGGTTCTCAGAAACCTATAAGTATTTTGTTGAAGAAGGTCTTACAGACATATTAAAGGATCCATCTCGCATTTTTAATCCGGGAAAGTCCTAGCTTGGAAAGGTAGCAGAAATGTCTATGCGGTGGAATAGGTCCCAGCAAAAGGAAAAATCACTGTCATGTTTACTTTTTTGCTTCAGGAGACGTGGGTTATCTTATGATTATTTATCCTTATAAAAGGGTACCCGTAAAATATGTTTTGAGCATGCCAAATAGATTGGGAATCGGCCATAGTGATATGGGACAGATGAACGCGGGACATTTCCATGATTTCATCATTAATTGCTTCTATGTTCAGTTGGTAGAAAAACAGATTCAATTACCTGTAATACTATTTGTGGATGGGCGTAACATTCACATTACAATGGAAGTAGCTGAATTATGTCAAATTCTGAAAATTCACTTGGTCGCTTTGTATCCTCACGTCACTCTTTACTTACAGCCGGCTGACGTGGCGGCGTTCAGACCTATCAAGATAGCTTGGAAAAAAGGCCTTCACAATTGCAATGCAGAATATAATCACCAAGTTAGCATGACCAAAGAGTAGTTTGCTCCGTTATTAAAGAAAGTCATAACTTCATGCCACAAACGAGAAACAATAATCCATGGATTTTGAGCTTGTGGTTTATATACATTCGTTCCTGACAATGTTGATTACAGTAAATGCATTGCTAGTGAATCAGGTCGTCTTGCTCAATCCGAAAGGCTAATTAGGTATAAGTACTCCAGTCCCCGCGTTGACTAATGAACTTGCTTCTGTTTGTTTGACTTACAGATTTTGTTGAAATTTCAAATTTTTCAATACAGTTATAAGTAAATGTCAACAAACATTGGATATTGTAGAACTTGAAGGTGATGAAGCTTATTTAAGCTTAGTACCTGCTGTACAAGACATTTAATCCATCTTTGGTTACTGATCAGAACATGCTGGATCTCAGTTGTAAAACTATTGCTGTTCATATGATAGAAACGAATGAAAGTGTGTCCGTATCTAATTCAATTGTTGAAAATAAGAAAATTTTTGATGAGCGTACGGGTAAAATTAAACTGATAGCACAAGACACTCAAATGGAAACTAGTATTACATTAGCAGAAGATTCCAACATAGAGATGCCTGTTTCTGTTGAAAATAGTGATGAACTAAGCAGATAGATCCTAGTAAGGTTATCACCATCATATCAAATGAGCCTTTGTCGGAATATAAGAAAAAGAAAGACGCCAAACTCACCAGAGACAGGAAAAGCGACAAATCGAAAAACTACCAGTCGCATTAACATTCGATAGATTGAAACGTTGAAGGCAAAGCAGACAAAAAAACAGGAAGCAGGGTAAGCCAAAGAATAAAAGAAAACGACTAAAGAAAGAAAGCAAACAGCTTCAGGCTAGTAAGGTGAGTGTAGTAAAATTGCTGTTAAAATCATGTACTGTGATACATGCTTGAGTCCCATTATGAAAAGAGTGATTCTTTGCAATCAATGCTTAAAGAACTAACATATGAATTGCATTCCGACATCTCATCGCATCTATGAAAGAAGAAGCAGGATAGGTATATTTTTGGAGGCCAATAACTTAATACGAATACCAACCAATAAATAAATTTTGTGGCTAACTACCGAAATAGGCATATTTTTAGATTAAATAAATTCTTAAAAGGAAGAAAGGCTTTGTGTTTTTTACTCAGCTCACACCATTATCTAGGATTTCTTCTCATTACATTGAGGTGTAATTTATAAACATAGTTTTAGTGACTCGGTCATAAAGTTACTTTGATTTGCCCAAACTGCTTAGGTAGCCAATAACTGGATGGTTTACCCTATGCACCAAGAATTCTAACAAAAACAAGTAAATAAATTAGGTATTTAAAAGGATATCTGTTGAAAATGACCATTTATTTTACAAAACATATGTTGTTGTTAAAAACATGATCGTTTGCTAGGGCACTAGCATCGGATTGTTTTGGTTCCACCACCGCCTGCGCCTGCGCCGCCGCTGTTTACCTTGGACTGACTACATCTAGTTCCTTGTTCCGGACTAACTTGATTCTACAAAAATAAACAATAATTATTGCCGAAATTAAGATGAAAAATTGGTTTCGCACGTCATTACTTTAACAACACTAATTAATTTTTTTTCGTAAAAAAATGTACCTAACTGAATCGACTAACGAAGCAGTAAAATTCACATTTATACAATATGTAGTTGTCTCTGGAATAAAGATAGTAAGGGGTTCTAATTTATTGCAGCCGAATTGTAGAATGAGTTTGTTTTTACTATCATTTTTATTTTAAAGATTTCAATACAGATTGTACTAATACTTATTAGTTAATGAATTATTATCTATTGTAGGATTCGGTTTTTTTAAAGTTTCTTGCCGTTTCTTTTCGGTGGAAATCAGAATTAAATTTCAAATTTAATTATTTGGACACAATCCTCGTACATGTTATTAGTAGGCAATTAAATTATATTTCACTTGAACTGTCTGTTATATTACGTAGGAACAGGTTTTTCTATACTAGGTAGAATTTTTCGTTTTTACGCCCATAACACCTGAAGCGTGTAGTCTGGACAGCGTTTTTTATCATAATGGTTACATATTTGGGCATCTTTCAGACTCTTCCTTTGGAGGTAGAGTTCTGAAGGTACGGGTTTGGAAACTTGCTTTCATGACCCGGACTGAGGCTCTGGGGTTTGTTTTGCCGCCCGGTCAGTTTTGTTTTGCCGCCCGGTCAGTTTTGTTTTGCCGCCCGGTCAGTTTTGTTTTGCCGCCCGGTCAGTTTTGAGTGAAGTCTAACCTGCCAATTTAGACTTCATAGGATTAAATCTCCTCTTTAATCTTGTTATATAAGCTACTACAGCTGTTCCCGTTGGAGAGGTCTGCTGTTTTCTGGAGGTCTTGCGTAAAGGGGAGCGATACCCCTAAGGGATTCGTGCGGACTGTTGTCCGCTCTATCAAAAAGCTTCAATGCCAGTTGTTGGATGAATGTTGCTACTGTTGGCACCTTGAAATTCCTCGCTATCGTGGAGTTCCTGACGTAACGGCCCGTGATGTGTCTTAGTGCTACATTTTGGACTCTCTGGATTCGTTTCCTATTAGAGGATGATATTAGAGAATACCATGCTGGGGATGCATACGTGAGCCTAGACCTTACAAACATTTTGTAAATGCGGAGTTTGGTCTTGAGCGGTAGCTTGGACGATAGGAATAGCCGTAGTACCGCTCTGGCTCCATCGGCTCTATTGATCACATGGTCCGTCATTTTATCCATTTTCAGCGGTCGGTTTATGACACATCCCAGATATTTGACCTGATTATGCCATTCTGTGGGTTGAAACCTCAACTTCAGGGTAAGTTAGTTTTTTGGCATGTAAGCATGGTCGCAGTTGTCACCACATTTACTGATATTCTCCATTTGTCTAGAAGTGGAAGAAGGTCCAGTAGCCTTTGCATTCTGGCCGCTGCGATGGTGGGCTTACGAGATGATTTCATGAAGGCGCTGTCGTCCGCGAAAAACCGCAGGAACAACGTCCTCCTGACCCTATCTCAGCTCCTGATCCTTTAGCGTGGGGATGTCATTCGTGGACAACACGTACAACAATGGGAACAGGCAACTTCCCTGCGGGACTCCTGCACTAATGGGCTATATGCTTGACTCATAATCCTCAATTGAAATATAAAACTTACGATCAGTTAAAAAGTTATTCTCCAATAGCCTGTGGGTATTGTCGTGTCGAGGAGTTTCATAATGGTTTAGGTACCAATTATTGATTATGAAGTGAGATGCTGTACTGTGAGGACATACTTGACCTATCTTCGGCGGCGTCTTGACATACAGACGAATCATGGGTCTAGTGTAAACGGTTTGATGTCAGGTGTCCTACGCTTATCTTGAATAAGTTTTGCAAAGAAATGTTATTTATCCTACTGGTTATGACTTGCTTATGAGGTTGCTGACCACTGGACTAGTAATAAAACAGATTGCCTAATAGAATTTAATATCTTAAATCAAGCCAAAAATACCTGTCAAGATTTATTTCTAAACTAGCTTATTCCCGCAACTTCGTTTGCGTAAACTTTTTTTTTAAAAAAACAGCTTTTAACTGTTTACAGTTTTACATACAATAACATCGGAATTCTCATACACATTTTCATCATTTTGCGGTCTAGAGAATAATTTTTCAAAAACGGTGAATCTTAATTTTTAACGTTTAAGCCAAGTTTTAGCCATTTCCATTCAAACTGCCAACCCATATTTTACCCTCTTAGGGGATTAATTTCCAAAAATCCCTTCTTAGTGCACACTTACGTCATTTAAGGAATGTTTGTGCAAAACTCATGCTTCTAGACATAGCGGTTTCAGCTGTTCATTCATCGATTAGCCAGTCAGCCAGTCAATTTCTTCTTTTATATAAATATAGCTAAACCAGCGAACGTTGTTTTTTTTTTTAACAACCTAATAGCGTTGTACTAATTCAGAAACCTTCCTCGACGTGTGCATAACAACTAACAAAAATTTCATAAGAATCGGTTTATCCCTATTGTCCGGTGACATTTGAGACATTCCAATTTTAAAGAGTATTGAAGTTGTTTATGTTTTTAACTAAGTTCCACTTTTTTTGAATAAAATCGAATTGAGTTTCAAACATGTGTCAAAATAAAATGTTATTTAAATCAAAACGCAGTAAGGAGTATTGATATCAACTTCGAAGCAAATAACCACCAAATAACTTTCAATCCGTTTTTTTGGCGAATCTTAAGAAGGAGTGGTGTTTTTTTCTGTTTAATTTTACTAAATTCATTTAGTCACTTTCGATGTATATATTTTAGCAATGTTTTACGAAAGCGTGTTAAGAATTGTGCAGCGAAGGCTCATTAATAGTGAATTATGAAGAAATAAGCAGGACATGACGCGCAACATCTGAGGATCCACACCAAATCTCCCGCCCAATCTTGGGACTTGAAAACGAGGACGCGCTTGGGCTATTCATTTGATAGTTGCCGTATAGCGTAATAAATATAATATGGGGATTTATAGGTCAAGCCATAGTTTTTAATTTTGGCCACGGAAACCAACCTCTGATTTTATAACTAATCCACGGGAAAATAAGAAAGCATCTAATAAACAAATTTTCCTCTTTTTAAATGCCGCCTGAATATTCCAAAGAAACCATCAAATATAGAACAATTATAAATAAATTTTACTACTAGGTACTAATTTACAAACTCAACCACGAGTTTTACAATTCACCAATATTTTCCGTTTTAAAGCTTCAACATATGTTACTCAAAAAAATATAGTTTTAGCTTCAACTAGAAAACATCATTTTCTATATTACAGGATCCAAACGCTAAGTTATCTCACTCTATTATTTCTAAATCATACATATCTTCTTCTTCTTGTGTCAGGCTGATTTCCGCACTTGCCACACATAGATGGTGGCTTTGTGCGTAGCAGATAGCCGGCTATTGCAGCCAACCCAGTTCCTTCCAGAATCTCGACAAGTGACCCACATTGCTGCTGCTCGGACTGGTGTGTTGTGCCCGCAGGTGTTCCACAAGGTGGTGTTTTGTCACCTTTGTTGTTTTCCCTTTTTAAAAACTCCCTGACAAATCGACTAACTACACAGTTCCAATTATATGCTGATGATCTGTAGTTATACACAGGTTCAAAAGTTGACCATGTTCAGAATGCTATCGGTATCATTAATAATAACCTTAAAACTATATCTGAATAGTCAAAGTCCTTTGGACTCTTACTTAACCCCAGTAAATCTCAGCCTATAATATTAGGCAGCAGTCGTCAACTCGCTAACCTGGACATAAATAAACTGCCACAAATTATTTACAATGACGTACCGATTCCTTTTGTTGAAAAAGTTAAGAACCTCGGAATACTCATAGATAGTAGGTTATCATGGCGCCCTCAGGTAAATGCACTTAGCCAAAAGCTGTTTGCTTCATTACACTCACTCAAATGTCTATAAAACTTTTTACCATTCCAGACTGGCGCAGTCTTTACAGCTTCCTATCCTTGATTACGTAGACGTAAGCTCTCTAAAATATATGTATCCGATTCAGTTACGGATTACGGAATTACGATCATATTTTCGTACTAAACTCAAGTGGCTCCCAATTCGACTTTTTTTGGTTTTCATTATAACGTAGGCGAGCACTAAGAAAGGATTTTGCGAAAATTATTCCCTAAGGGCGTAAAATAGAAATTCGAAGTTTGGCCTTAAAGTTGAAAATAAAGATTTACATGTTTCACCGTTTTTTTTAAATCATCCACTAAAGGGCAAAATAGGTGATAAAATTATGTATAAGAATTTCGAATTTTTTGTGTTTAGAGACTTTAGAGGTTCCTGTTATAACGAACGTGAGCACTAACGTGAGCACTAACAACGGATTTTGCGACGCCACCGTTTTGGAGGCAAAGGCAAAGGCTCAACCAATAGGATTAAAAAGAAGGGTGGAAAGCCAACTAAAGCGCGACCTGCATTAATAATTCAATAATATTTTATCTTATTATAAATAATAGTATGCCATAATACAAAGTAATTTTCTTTAAATTAATTGTTTTATTTTGTCACCCCTCAGTAGTTCCTAATTTTAAGTTGCCATAATTTACGATTAGATGATAATTTTAGGTACATTTTCATGATAATTAAATTTATATTTGATGATAATTTTATGTACATTTTGATGATCAAAAAATATACGACGAGTTATGAAATATTTATTATTCACAAAATTTAAAACAAACCGAGTTATAAAACTAGATATCGATACAATTACTTTATTGGTGTCCTATATAAATATTTGAGAAGTTAACTGCTTGAATATATGTTACAAATGAAGATGCTAAAAAAAAATTACCATGCTCAGCTGTACTTACAGTAGTTTACATCGAAGATACATATATAGTGGCTAAGATAGTAATTTTTAGACGCGCATTGATGGTGGCTGACTTAATAATTAAGAGGACAATGTATATTTTTAGAGAAGAATAATACTATTAAATAGAAGTTACTCAGCACCCAATAAATATTTACGCTATGGTTTCGGGCACTGAACCCTTAAAAACTATTAACCTAGGTTATTTTAATGTCATTATCAAGGTGTGTAAAAATCTATAATAAATCAATTACAAACAACTCTTATGAACACTTTATGTACACTGATAATAAATAATAATTTAGGTGCAAATATAAATTTATATCCATAACGACTATTAACTTGAAACCAATGACATTGCTATTAACTGTACCGGTTCATGTCATTAATTTAAAAAAACTGACGTAAATAAAAATATAAAACTTCTGCTAAAACTACACTTAAGCTTAAAATACAGTTGAGTAGAACATCGATTATCCGAATCGATCGACGAAAGCCAAGGACGTCCTTGACGAAAGCCTAAAGTCAACTAATAATTTTTAGGTTTCCTTACCCAAAGAGTAATAAACGGGACCCTATTAGTAAGACTCCGCTGTCCGTCCGTCCGTTTATCACCAGGCTGTATCTCATTAACCGTGATTGTTAGACAGTTGACATTTTTACAAAGGATGTATTTCTGTTGCCGTTATAACAAGGATTCGGCGTTAAATGCTGAAAGTTTTCTCCATATGTTTCTATACAATGACTTGTTGTGTGTCGCTTGCATACAGTGGCTTTCTGTGGTGCAAACTAAAGCATCTGTCTGCCACGTAGAGTAAGATGCCGTCCCACGCTTCGTCTTCGTAGCTTGTAGTCGCCTATCGAGAACCTTTCTTTTTGCATCAGTTGTCGATTCAATGAGTGATCTCGCCTTCCTTTTGCTTATTTAGCTTGGTGACTGACTATTCGAGCAATGTTGGTGTTGTTCGTCGGCGTTGTTTCAGTTGCAAGGAGTTCACTGCTGAACGAAGGCCTACCTCATATGTTTCCACAACAACAGCACAATTGGTGGCCTATTGGCTTCCTTCGGCTCTGGCATCTGGTAGGAGGCCGTCCCACGCTGCGTCTTCCAATCCGTGGCTGCCGCTCGAGAACTTTTCTGTCGCATCGGTTAGACGACCCTGCCATTACCACTTCAACTTTCTAACTTTTTAAGCTATACTAAGCTAACTTAGGTTCTTCAGTGAATTTCCTTGTTTCGGATTTTATCAAAGAAACACCACTTATATATATAACCACTTATATATATAAATAACTATATTATAATAGCTCGCTGAGCTATTAAAGCCCATAGTCGGGCTTATCTAAGAGGCCAACAATGAGAGACCACGGTTTTGTACCATAAGATATCGCTGGCAACACACATTGGTAGATGTTGCATAGTTAGTTTTTTGGTGGATTGGATCGAATTGGATCGAATTGGATTTTGTGGTTATCCTGTTTCTTAAAGTTGGACCTACTTACCTAACTGGACTACTTGCCCTAGGTATGTGTACTCGTAGTGTTCCCACCAACAACATTGTTGGACATTGATCATTACCTTAGTTTGATCCATATTCATTTTAAGGCTAAACTGTTGGGAAACTCTGCTGAGGTCTCCAAGCATCGTGACTAGTTCTTCCAGAGATTCTGCTATGACCACTATGTCGTTGGCAAATCGAAGGTGGGTGATGTACTCGACATTTATGTTGACGCAATATCCTTCCTACTCCAGAAGCTTAAACACATCTTCCAACGCAGTTGTGAACAGTTTCGGAGAAATAACGTCTCCCTGTCTCACAGCTTTCTGCAGATGGATTGGTTTTGACTTGTAGCCAGATAGACATCGTGGCTCTGTTTTACAAACAATTCAGCACTCAGATGTTCCAAAAGTCAATATGGCAACGCTGGAGAGACTGTAACACTGCTCAGTTCTCACAACAATCAAAGGCTTTTTCACGAACGCTGCACAAAGGTGCTGATTATACACCTCTATCTTCTGTATAATCAGGCGCAGCGTATGCACATGGTTTATGGTACTAAACTCTCTTCGGAAACCAGCTTGTTCGGGAGGCTGAAATTTGTCAAACTTGTTCGAGACGATTCGTAATTACCTTGGAAAACAGCTTATAGACATACATAGGTCAGAAGCGAAATGCGTCTAGGGTTCTTCAATAAGATGAGGTCTCCTTTTTTAAGAAATGTGCTTGTGCTCCAAGCTTATAGCGTGGTGCCTTCGAGCAAATAGAATTAAAGAGGATCTAAAGGACTTTTAAGTATATGACGTTTTGCACCCGCTTTCAGAAGCTGTGACGTAATTCTGTCATCGCCCGCCACCTTAATATTTTTAAGCTGTTTCAAGGCCATTCTAATCTCATCAATGTTAGTGACTTTGTATTTTTAGCGTATTTCCTCATTAGAAAACTCTCCCCATAGCTCGCCAAGTATATGGCTTTAATCTTGTTTATGAGGCTAACGGCACAGATTATTTACCAGTTCTTATAAAGTAACACAAAACAGCGAAATACCACGTTTCTGTACCGCATGTTATCTGTGACAATAAAAGGTATAGAAATTTTCGTTTAATCACTGGGGTAATTTAGATAAAAAAATCTTACAGAGTTTCCTAAACGTTGCCAAGCTTTGGATTCTTAGATTCATCACTTGATTAAAGATGGACTTCCTACTTAACTGCACTACTGGCCTCAGATATCTATATAGTATATAGTAGTAGTACTACTACTATTACAATTAAACTAAAGATCACTAAATAGAGAAGTCTTTCTTAAAAACAATACATGCGCTTTTAAAAAAAGGGTCGAAAAACGTTGATATGTTAAAGCACGTACAGGAACCTCGTTTTATCGCTGAATTATTTAAACGATTTTATTATTAAAATTACGTTTGATTTGATATTCAAAAATAGCTTTTTATTTAAAAACATCTCAATAACCTAAAAAAGGGGCTTTTTAAATCTATAGATATAGATTATATTAATTTCGAAAAATCTGGATTATCCGGATCAGTAATAAAATCCGATTTTTAAAATCCGGATTTTAATAAGAGTCCGGATTTGCTTTCACTAGTGTTGATATCTCCGACGATGTTCAGTTTTGAGATCATTTGAGAGACAAGGAGAAGTTGGAGTCCAAAAAATGGTTTAGTCAACAGAGCGAAGCAATGCTTCACGTCGGGGAAAAGATTGCTGCTTTACAAGTCGCAAGTTTGGCCCCATATGGAGTACCTACTGCTGCCATCTACCATATCACCCGAATACCAGCTTGGCCCTTTTGACTCAGTTCAACGACGGGCTTATAGAGAATTTCCGACGATCCCAAACTCACTAGACGTATTAAGCCCTTAAGTCTGAGGAGAGACTTTGCCTTCCTTTGTGTGTTTTACTGCTTGTACAATGTGTTCTGAGGAATGGTTCGAAATGATTGCCAGGGCTACTTTCTTCCACCGCACAACTACATCGGTCTGAAAATACGAAACTTGATAGACGTGATTCCAATGACAGGTGTCGCAGAGCTCATTCTATATTTTAAGAACTATAGTTTTATAGTTCTAAATTGTACCCGTACGTTTTACCTGACTAAACACATTTTAACTATTTTTGCTTTTTTTAATTTGGCATTTCGGCGTCAAATTAAAGTTAAGACTTTTATGTGACGAAAATAGTTTGTATTTCGTTCATATCCAACAAAGAACACTAGAATGCTATCGCAAGTTGTACGGAGCTCTCGCGCGACGCGACTCCTCATTTTCAGAACATTTAAGAGCCCTTTAACGGCTCAAGCGTGAGTTGTAGTTAGCATTTCCTCCTAAAGTAGCCGTTATTAGCAGAAATGCCAACTACAACTCAAAGATATTATATAGAAACTATATAAAACCTTCTAAAAATAGGTAATGACTAGTTTTATATTTCCAACATTTGGATTTCTACGAAGAGAGAAAATTGAGGATATCTAATGGCGGCGCTAGTTAGCTGCTATATTAGTCCTAGGTGTACGCAAAAAAAAACCGCAAATCGATTTAGAGTTTAGCCGTTTGGCACACAGGTACTTTAGGGCAAAACAATTATTTTGAGCCGCAGTTCCTCAAAATATTTCCCTTATCATCAATTTTTTGTATGGGTTTTAAATAATTTTTTTTCAGAAACCCATCGTGTGGGGTATCAAATGAAAGGGCTTGCTGAGCCGGTTCCAAAAATATACCACAATATTACCTTTGGGCTACTTTGTTTCTTAAAATCCAAAAAGTATTTTCAAAACATACCAAGTTTGGGCCCCTCCTGGTAGAAGACGGCTCAGTATTTTTCTCTAATATATACCTTAAATGATAGTTTTTTTTTTTTTTTTAAAGAACGAACCTTTATTCCATAACGTCTTACTCAGTCTAGTATGTAGTTACATTTTATATTATAAAATTATTACAATTTGTTGAAATAAATTTCTCACATTTATTTATTTTTATTACCAATTTATAACATGACAGCATAAAATTATACCAAAGCGTTACAACTTACTTAAAAATAAATATAATATTACGATTTTTATAATTAACGATTCACTAAAATAATAAAAAATCTAATAATAATACATGTATTTTCAAACAAATGTGTTTATTTCAATAAACAAACATACACAATCTAACATATATACACAATAATAACTAATTTATAGAAACATAAAAATTAAAAATTAATTAAATATCTAAAAGACCGTTGCCAGTTGGTATAGTTCCCAAAATGCTGGCCGCATTGCCGCGTTGAATTGCAATGCAAATTCTTTGAGCAAAATAAAGGCCAGCATTTTGGTCACGAGAAGCTTCAACCAGACGTAAAGATAAAGATCGAAAAATTTTTTTGGCACTTTTCCCCCACGGTCCTAAGGTTTCGACCCCAAAAGGCTCAAATACATACCCACTGATGAGAGTAGTGTATTTCCGCCTTTTGATGACTTCTGCAGAGTCCGCCGCCGCACCAGCTCTACTCTGTGTTCCTTGAAGATGTGACGGTGCCAGGGTGTCGACGCAAGTAGCATCCCATACTAAGGGCCGCCCCATCCTCCACGGAATCAGAGTCATGCCGTCTGGTCTCTTACCATCGTCCCGTAAAAGCCCGTTTGGTTCAAGATCAGTCGCGCAATTGGCAGAGACAAGAGCTCGGCGTATTATGTCATTAAGGCTGGCATGGCGGGAAAACCTGCCCGCACTCTTTGTGCAAGAAAGGCCGTGATGACCACGCTGGTCGACAGCAACACCACACTGGCAACGGTGTGGAGCACAACATTGTGTACCCAAGCGGAGGGAGGTCGCAATTCTGAAAGTGGAAGAATCCAGGAGGGTCCCTAATTTTGGTGAAGGAAGGACCTGCAACCACAAACCCGATTCCCACTCGGCAACAGCTAGTAAACGGGCACGATCTGTAGAGTTCAAGCACGTATTAAGGAGTTGCTTC
This sequence comes from Apoda limacodes, assembly GCA_946406115.1. Classification (NCBI taxonomy): domain Eukaryota; kingdom Metazoa; phylum Arthropoda; class Insecta; order Lepidoptera; family Limacodidae; genus Apoda; species Apoda limacodes. Next base: position 22,667,345 of record OX291559.1, read on the forward strand.
CGCACTTGTTCGCAGATCGACCCATCCCACAACCGCTGTGAAAAAGGATTTTTTGGAAAATCGGTATCTGGGCATGTTACAGTCCATGTATTCTTGGCTTCGTTCATGAAAGATATTTCAACAATTTCCGGAATATTTGAAAGAATTTTGTTAATTAAATTTTGATTACTATGAACAGAGGAAAGGAAAGCAGGGAGAGCAACACCTGAAATTGAACGGATACCTAAACCTCCAAATCGCACTGGCAGAGAAGCCTGTAACCATTCTCGATGATTTAAATTTACATTCAACATAGAAATCAAAGTATTTTTAATGATGTTGTCCAAACTCTGAACAAGGTTGGTATGTTTCCAGAGTTGACAACATCTAACAAGATATGTGAATTTAGGTATAAAAAGACAGAAACGTATAATTGTGAATGCCATGTGAGTATTGATTTTTGCTAAGCGATTTGAAACCTGCAAAAAGCTTTGAATTTTTTCCTCAAAAAATGAAGGGAAAAATTCGTCAAATATAGGCGAACCTAACAAATATAGGCGAACCTAACAAATATAGGCGAACCTAACAAATATAGGCGAACCTAACAAATATAGGCGAACCTAACAAATATAGGCGAACCTAACAAATATAGGCGAACCTAACAAATATAGGCGAACCTAACAAATATAGGCGAACCTAACAAATATAGGCGAACCTAACAAATATAGGCGAACCTAACAAATATAGGCGAACCTAACAAATATAGGCGAACCTAACAAATATAGGCGAACCTAACAAATATAGGCGAACCTAACAAATATAGGCGAACCTAACAAATATAGGCGAACCTAACAAATATAGGCGAACCTAACAAATATAGGCGAACCTAACAAAGAAAGATTACTATTGTCGACTATTTTGATATGAGGGGCTAATAAGTTAAATTTTTGTATTACCAAATCCTTATCCGGGTACAAAACTGGAAAAAAAGTTCCAATTTTGAAAAATTTAAATTGAGACCAATAGAGCGAAATTCAGAGATCAAAAGGACAAGGTCATCATATAAAGTATTTGAGTCACCACCCAATGTTCCATCATCCAAATACCAAACATTAAGTTTGGATTTCAAACGTTGAATGATGGGATGAATGGCCAAACTAAAAATGGCAGGGCCCAGAGGGTCACCCTGTTGACAACCTACGGCGGAAGTAATTTCATTTCCATTGTAAGTCAACTTTGAAGAAGAACCATAACATTGCCAAAGAAAACCATATAATTTTGGAATTTTTTCTTTAGTTTGTGTCAAAAGAGCACCCCTATCAACTGAATTAAAGGCATTCTTTACGTCAACCTTCAAGAGCAGATTTCCACATTTTTGAGTCAAAAATGTTCTGACGGAATGGACGGCAGCTTCACAACCACCTCGCGATCCAAAACCTAACTGTAGAGGCTGAAAAATATTTGCCAAAACCAGCGATATCTTTTTACAACATAATTTGGCGGCGAGGCGACGATAGGTCATACCAACTGCGATTGGCCTAATACCTCCATCTTTCTTCTTTAAGGCGCATAAATTAGCACCATATAAAATATCCGTGATAGTATAATTAACTCGGCCCGACAACATTAAATTTATTAGAGCTGTCAAATCCCTCAAAAGTGCCTCCCCGGATTCTCCACTTGCACCACATAATAAATCTTTTAAATGCTGTGGTGTTAATGAATCTAAACCTCCAGCAGACCCACTTTGAAAAGACCCGATGGCTGCTGAAACTTCTAATTCTGTCACCTCAATGGAGTCGTTATTATCTACCGGTGCTTCAGGAAGTGATAAATCTACCGCTGAAGCCGGGTGTTTTTCCTCCAAAATAGATAAGGTTTCAGGATTCGATGGTGCGATTGTGTCACTGGAAAAGAGAATACGTGCTGCTCCTTTAATATCACCATCACTAAGTTTGCTTTCTACAAGTTTGAAAGTGGCAGACTCCGTAGACTTTCTGAATTTATAAATTTGATTTAAGTCTGAATTATTTAAAGGCAGAAAAGAGTGCTCTTCCAAAGTACTGTATTTCACGCAGTTTTCCTTTATTCTCGTTGTTAAAGATTTTTTATTATTAGGATCCGGACTAACGTGGAGCACGGTATACGGAAATGACAACAAAAACTCCCAGGAACGTACAGTGTTAAAACATATCACAGCCTTAATGGCATGGGACAAGGCTGCTGCGACAGATAGGCGAGCACCTCTAGGAATACGCTTTACTACTGGTTTATGTAATTTATAGTATGTCAGAGTTTGCCAAAAAGGTTGGTTTGAGCAATCATTATTAAAGCCTAAATTGGAAATAGAAGTAGATAAAACGGATTTATGAAACTTACTTTTATGAATTTTTAATCCTCTTAATCCTCTAAAATAACGTTCCTGGGAACATTCTGGGCAACGCACAAGATTTTCCTGTGACACAATCCCTTGACTAAATTCATTTTCGCCCGCTTGAGCACACAGTGACATTAAAAATACTTAAAAAAAATGAAAATAAAATAACAGATATATGTAACTTATTATATAAAAATATCCTTTATAACTGTTTCTTTGACACTGGCATTGAAATTTTTGAGTCTTGATTTTGGTTGAGTAAATTTTAAGATATTCTGTAGAAACTCCGAACAGCAAATTTTGTAGTAGAAGCGACACACCAAATCCTCTGAGCACAGATTGTTTCATTGAGTGAATGCTAAATAAGTAACTTGTAGAAAGTCCAAGCAGTACTTGAATGTAAATTTGTTTGAAGAAGCAACACAAAACAATGACACGATTGTTTTCTTGTATTAATTTAAAATTATCTTGTTTAAACTTCTAGTATTTAATTATGTTGCATAAGCTACATAAAGCGTAAAAACACTGATTTTCTAGAGTATATTCACAGCGAATTTTGATACAAAAACGACTGCAGAGACAAAATAAATGTTGAAAGCATGATTTCTGAAATTATCTTGTTTAAACTCCTAGTATTGAATTTTGTTTCATAGGCGACACAAAGCGTAAAAAACACTGATTCCCTCAAGTATATTCACGGCGAATTTTGATGTAGAAACGACTGCAGAGACGAAAAAAGTCTTAAAAACACTGATTTATATTGTTATCAGTGACTGCAATATTTTTCATTGCCATAACAACGACAATATTCAAATGAAATGAAAAGAAGCAAAAAATATATCAACTGATATTTCACTAGAAAGAATCCAATAACTTTGTCCACACTTGTAGTATCACAATACAATATATTTTCAACATTTTTTATACTTTTATAAGGAAATAAATAAAATATATGCACAAAAATGAATTTAAAACATAAATGACAGCTATTTGTTTACAGTCCCAGTTTTGTTTGTATGTATAAAAATGAGGATATAAATGATAGTTCATATCCTCATTTTTAATCCCCTGAAAACAATTTGAAAAATATTAAAATTTTATATTTTTTTTGAATTATGACGAAAAATCCCCTAAGGGAAATATTTTGAGGAACTGCTGCTCACAATTATTGTTTTAAGTACCTGTGTACCAAACGGCTAAACTCTACATCGATTTGCGGTTTTCGAGCGAAATTGCCGTTCTACACCTGCCACTATATGCCCCTTAACCATGTATTTTGTGTCGCATTTTTTCTGTAAAGCCTACCGGTGCGACGAGGAAGACGTTCATCGAACTCACGTCAATAAATTTGCATTATGGCGAGAGCAAATCATTATCACATAATTGAAAGTTGGATCTCTGACGATCTTATGAATAAAACATTTTGAAAGTGAACGTAGACCCACGAAAAAATACAATCAACCAACAAACACTTAGTGGACTGATTGATAGTAGTACAGTCATTTGACTTCCTCTACTCATAATGCACAACATCAATTATTTTCTGTACACGTCACGCGGGCTCCAGCCCTGACATTAAGCTGGGCACGTATGTCCACCAGCATAGTTCACCAAACGCCTGATCCAGCCGCATACCTATACCTACGTGACTAGAAACTAGACTGGTCACTATAATTAGTGGATGTCACCTTAGAGGACCAGTTTTTTATGTAAATCGACAGCGTTTTGTAAAGACAGCTACAGGTTTTCTTTGACCGCGCAAGACAGTTGTATTTGCAAAGAGGGAAAAGGTACTTATGACAACGTTGAAACAAAAAAGGCACAAATATCGGGTTTTTTAATACCATCTAGGTGCCAAGAAAGCATATGCATAGAAAGCATAAGCATACAACCCGCTTGATAGTGAGCAACCACTTTAGCCTTTGTTGCTTTGCACACTTGCAACGCCAGAGGGCATAACACGGACGTTGCCGACCCTTAATAAATCTAAGCGTTTGCTGGATTAAGTACAACTAAAACCGCGCTGTGGTGTTAGGATAAATGCGGTGCGATAGTAGAATACAGTCGTAGGCATCATTTTGAACAATTCCTCAGAACACAGCCCAATATACAAGCGACAGAACACCCACAGGGAGGCAAAGTCTCTCCTCTAAGAAGGGTTTGATACTTGTGAGTGTGTTAGGTATAGTTTACAACATAACTTCTGATAAATGTTTGTGTTTCTATCAACAAATAAACATTTTTCTTTCTTTTTTTTCACTATGCAGGAGAATAAACAGCGTAAGAGACAACACAGAGCCTTGTGAGACGCCAGCATTAATGCCCCTACTATTAGAGCAATACCGTCAACAACAAATACCCACCTCCCGATATGGGTTTTTGGTAGCAGCATTTCGTAGCAAAATCGCTCAGACGAAACGCTAAAAGTCAATATTAGATTCTGCTATTATTTTTCTACCAAAAGCATGAAACGCAAACCGCTAACAATTTCTGCTCAAAAGTAGTCAGATGGAACGCCCTAAGAATAAAGAATATTTCTTGTCTTGCTACCGCACCACGATATATCGGTACATCGCCTTCGTCGTTCATATTCCAGTTTGAGGCAAAGGCACTGTCAAATCGTGGCTTTCTCTTTAGCACTATGGGCCAAGTCACCATCGGCCTTTCGCAGTGGGGGTAACGACGACTGGCAAAACCTTCCTTTGGCAGCTTTAGCAAACGATAAGAATGCACGACTCCTAGAGGCATAGCTAAGTGGATTTGCTAATATCACAATAATTTGTCTATCAAAACAGTTAGAAAAAATAATAATTCTGATACTCTATTTTTGAGATATTCTCTTGATTCTTATTTCACACAATATATATTAATATGACCAAGTGAATTTGCTAATTAAAAAGTTCTAAATTAATATTTCAATTTTATACCGATAAAAAATTGTGATTTTCAACGTGCGGTTACGTGCTGGTGCTTATCGTACGTGAAACTGTGTCTTCTGTGTCTCTTTGTGTGCTTCAATAGTATAAATATGTCTATTACACTGGTCTAAACAGCACGTTTTTGCTTGGGTATGCCATAGCCTTAAGGATTAAAAGGTTCTCTTCATGAACGATTAGAGCACGGTCATTTTTAGGTGGACAGACTGCGTAGGATAAGTTACAGCCAACAGGATCCCGTTGGCATCGTTTGAGTACGGAAAAATAAAAATTACCCTTCCGATAGCAAGTTATTCAAGAAAGAAGTTATTAGATTTCTGAAGGGTCGGCAACGCGCGAGTGATACCCCTGGTGTTGCAAGCGTCCATAGGCTACGGTGACCGCTTACCATCAGGCGGACTGTAAGCTTGTTTGCCACCTTAGTGGAATTTAAAAAAAAAAAAAAAAAAAAGTTTTCCGGATTCCGTTAATATTCCGGATTTATACATACATTATTAGTCCATAACTAGGTATCTACTTTTTAGGTTTTATGTCAGGTGTTATGTAAAACATAAAAAAACCGTTTAAGTGCGATTCGGACTCGCGCACCGAGGGTTCCGAAAAAGGTAAACTGTATCGAGGAACAAACATTGACAAAGGTCGCAGTTGGTTTACCAACAGCATATAACATTATGACAAAAAAAAATTGAAAAAAAAAACAAATTTACGGTTTTCCAATTTTTTCCTTTCTATGTGTGCTACGTGTCATTGTACTGGAAGTACCCCATAGGTTTTGATTTATTTGTAACACAATATGCGACAAAAATAACCGTAATTAAGGCATATTTTTTATTGCATTGTCAGACTGACAATTTTTTTATGTGTAACTAATAATAACTATACTTAACAGATTTAGGATTTTTTTCAATATTTGTGATGTAAGACCTTGCTTCGTGACAAATTTCATGATTCTTAAGGTGGAAACATACTACGAAAACGCGACGCCGCGCTACGCCATCCGACGCATTTCAGTACTAATCAATCCCATACATTTAATATGTATGGTCAGAAACAAATAGACAACACGCCATGCGATCAAACGCACTCCCACGTGGTAACATCCAGTCGGTCTAGATCGGCGTGTTGTCGGGAGAGGGGGGACACACGCCACGCAACGCTTCGCACGCAGTGTGTTTCTAGTTAACACCCGACGTCATGCGTCAGTCAGTCGAAAACATTCTCAAGAATGTTTTTAAAATGTCGAATGAAAAATTAATAGAATCAGTAAAACCGTACCCAGTATTATAGTTCAGGCCAATACCGTGATTAGAAATAACGCTGGGTAAGCAATTGCATACAACTGGTAAGTTTAGGTATAAAATACATTCCCAAAATCTGTAATAATCTTCTTCCAAATATATCCATCTCATCTTCAAATAGTAAATCCATGGCCACGTCGATACACTTCCGCCCTTCACGAAGCTTTGATACAAGCGAAGCGTGTTGTAGCATCACGTGGCGTGTTGTATATGTGCACGCTTTGCATCGGGTGTCGACACGACACGTCGCATCGCGTTTTGGTAGTATGTTTCCACCTTTAAACAACGGGAAGTAGGTATCTACCACATAGATTGTGATTTATTTGTGAATGCCGAAATATGCGACAAAAATGGCCGTATATTATATTGCATTGACTTAGAAGATTGATTTTTTTGTAGTTTCAAGGGACCGTAGACCGTATTTGATATTAATTTCAACTTGATACCTTCTCGCGTTACTGAGAAAAAGGGTCTTTACAGACAGACTGACAAACGGACAACAAAGTGCTATAAGGATACCTATTTTCCTTTTGAGGTACGAAAAAAATTATTTATTCTATGGTACTAACTGTACCAGGGATATATAAATTTTTCAGTTGTCCAGTGTGACCGGACAACTGAACTACCGCACAAAATCCCAACGATGGTCCGGTTAACCGAACTATCACAACTGTACCACGGGCAACGCGGGGAAATATGGTAAATATGGTAACGGTATTGGACGGGATTTAGGGGATTGGAGTGGGGTTCCCGTCCTGCCTAGTACCAACGGCTAGGGTATATACCTACATAGTACAATTCTCTCATATGGCGGTTACAAGCATAGGAAATACGAGTAGGTATAGATAGAAAGAAATATATATTGGGGAACCTGCGGCCATTCCTTAGCTTACCTATTAATTTGTCATCGGAAGAAAAGGGAAGTCTGTAGCTACCTCCGTTACTGGCGGCGGGCGTACTTGAACGAAAAATAAGAAAAATAAGCAGATAGGTACCTACCTAATTTTAAATAAGTTCGTCCAAGGTTAGATAATTATCGTTGTTTAGAAAAAAACTATTAGGTACCAGATAGGTAGGGTTGCCATACGTCCCGTATATACGGGACTGTCACCGTATTTGAGATTTTCGTCCCGTATTGCTATTTTGTCCCGTTTTTCGCCAAAATACGCGTATGCAGCAAAACGAATGTCGATAATTGTTAATTTAATGAAAAATTTAATAAAAAGGCACCAAAATATATTTTTTTTTCAAAACTTATTGCTAATCTCGAGAGATGATGACACCTTAAATGTCCCGTATCGGTTCCGTATAATTATGGCAACCCTACAGATAGGTAACGTATGTACCTACACTGTTATTATTAGCTGAATAAACTAAATTAAATGGATAATAAGAAACGATGTAAGTTACATGCCTAATAAGAAACGGTTACTCTTACCATTTTCCTTCGGAACGAGCAAAATCTCACTATGAACTTATGCAAAAAAATAAAACACTTTAATTGCACCTAGGTAAGTAGGTACTTCTAGAACTGCCAGGTTATTGTGACAATTTTCTATATTTTTCACTTCTGTGCCCGACACTTGATTAATGTTTACTGATTAGTTAACGTGACAAAGACAACAACACAAAACAGTATGTTTTAGATTAAAAAAATATATGACTTAAATCATTTAATTAAATGAACAGACGGAGGCGGACTCTCAGCGCGTCTGTCGCGCTTGAATCTCTTAGAATCACAATGATATAAAATTATGGAAAACAATAATCTTGAGGTCAAGTTTACGATAGCCAGAAAGAGATAGATGATTTTGAAGTAATGAGGGAAAAAGACACATAATTTCGACACGAACGTCAATGGCACGCAAACTGGTTGTTGTGTGTGATGGTTGACGTTGAAATCATTAATATAATTAATAATGGTAGATGCAATAACGTGTGGGAGACTTCTACGAATTGAGTTTTATTTCAAATTATCATAAGGATTTGGCAGTACGGTAATACCGACACTAAGTACCGGCTACATTACGTAGATCCGGGCGACGGCGCGGCGCATGGGAAGTGTTATAAATTGAAAATTGGGAGAAAAACTGCAGCAGAAAAACGGCTCACGCGCCACAAACCTTCTCGGATCTCACCCCAAATTGAAAAACGCAGACGTTCTCCCTTAACTATAAAGCGTGATTAGCCGAAAAGCGGCATAAGGCGCAGACGTGGGACGGACGCGGCGGCGCAGGTTTAGAACGGATAAGGCATGGACGCGACATAAAATTACACAGAAGAGGCGAAGATATGCCTGGGACTGTCAGGACTGCCTAAGGCGAAAAACACACAGAAGCGACATAAGGCGCGGGCGTGGTGGGGTGCGGCGCAGGCACGGTGCCGCTTCAAAACTTATTAAGAGGATACACTTCGCGGCGGCTCACAGCGGACTTCATATAAACGATTTTTTCATTTGTTTTTGGCATTTACTGATCAATCACTGTGCAATTTCTTATTCATAATCCCAAGCCGAATACCTATCTGTCTGTCTGTGGTTTTCAATGACCACACTAAGTCGGAGTAGTGAAGAAGAAGTAGAAGTGTGCAAGATAAAATATGGGGTGTTTTACTTTCGAAAATATAATACCGAAACATACTTGATGTTTTATTAAGTAAAAATGTCAAATAAAATGTCAATTTTACTTGACATTTTATACACTGTAGAAAAACGATCAGGATATTCATATAATTTTTTCCATTATCTTAAAATATCTATGCTCTTCTGCTAATTTCCAAACAGGGCGCACCCAATATCTTCTTTGTCTCTGCATATTACCGAGTAGCAGCAAAGCAGGCGCATCTTCATCTTTTGAGGAGGAAGACATGCTGTGACATAAACTTGTATACTGACAGTCCCAGGCATATCGTCGCCGCTTCTGTGTAATAAAAAGGATAGGCAGTGTTCTCAGTGCTGAACAGGATAACACCTCCTTCGGTATTCCACAAGGAAGTATTTTAGGGCCAACTTTGTTTTTGATTTACATAAATGACCTCTGTAGTCTACAGCTAGATCAAGGTATAATTATATCTTACGCTGACGACACAGCCCTTCTTTTCTCAGCTAACTCAGAAAAAGAAGTCTACCACCTTGCACAACACGGGTTCAATGTAGTTAACAAGTGGCTTCAGCATAATTTACTAACACTAAATCCAGATGAAAAATATTTAGGTATTTTATTAGATGTAATTCTATCCTTTAAACATCATATTGGTGCTTTATGTAACAGAATTCGTAAGTTAACTTTTGCTTTTAAAAAACTGCGAGAGATTGCTGACACAAAAATAATAAGGCAAGTTTACTTTGCTCTATGTCAATCAATAACAACTTACTGCATAACATCGTGGGGTGGAGTGGGTAAAACTTTATTACTGTCTATCGAAAGAGCTCACAGAGCAATTCTCAAGGTGTCTACTTTTTACCCTTTACTCTCTCCTACTAACCTACTCTATAAATCTTGTAATGTTCTAACAGTCCGACAATTATTCATAATCAGAATAGTACTAAAACAGCAGGCATCCCCATCAAAAAATAGCCATCAAACATACTTTTACAACCAACTTGTTTTGTATTTCTAGGACCTTTGTTCTATAATAGATTAAATTCCCTGACAGACATCTATCGTCTAAATTATAATAGCTGTAAAAAAGCCCTTCAGGAAGCCCTTTAAAGCATGTCCTACGAAGATACGGAGAAGTTATTGATTGTGGCAGAGTAAAAACTATTATAGTAAGTAGGTACTTTTAATTTATTTGTTTTGACTTTCTTACTGTTTCCATAGTACTTTTGTTTACGTATACATATGTAAAAGTTCGCATCAAATAAGCTTATTCATAAATACAGTGATTATATAAACATATTGTATCCATCTCTTCTCGCCTGAAACACAGGAAAACCTAGTTCAGCCACGCGTCTTATCGATATCTATGTAAAAAATTGTTCTTATAGCGTTATATTGTAAATTGATTTTATGAATAAAAAATTTATTATTATTATTAATTTAATGTCGCGTCCGTGCCTTATCCGTTCTAGGCCTGCGCCGCGTCCGTCCCACGCCTGCGCCTCATGCCGCTTCTGTGTAAATCACGCTTAAGAGTGCGCCAATGCATATGACTGAAGAAGCGAGATGAATCAATTCACAACACAGACATTAAATACACTTACAAAAAAAAGACAAGTGTATTTCCTAGGTATCCAAGATACCGAATGTAAAATGTCAAGAAAAAATTTAAAAAAATAATAGCGAAAGTTTTAATAAAATCTTAACGATTTAAAGTATATATTTTTGCTACATAAACTTTATAAAGCACTTCAATGCTATCATGTTTAGGGCTATTACAAATTCTCCAGTGTATGTTATTTCAAGATTTATATATGTGTAATAGTTTTAGAGAAATCCTTCCGGAAAAACAGTTTTTTTAAAACCTATTATATGCCCTCTAAAGTAGGTAAGGGGGCGATGATATGTGTATGTATATGCCAGGAAGGTAATTTCTGTAGGTAATACTTTTTGCTCAAACTTACATTGGTATATTTAATGCTATGCACTGGGATAATTTTAATGACTACTTTACCGAATATCAATTGACGATTTTCCCAACTTATTATAAACCATCTTTGCGTAAATAGGCTACGATTTACCCGTTTTTAAGATCAGAGGGACCGTAAGCTTTTTTGCCACCGTAGATGAACAAAAAAAATCGTTGCTTGCCATATCCCCTTAAAACGGTATAGCCTTGTTATTACTGGAGCCAAATCTCAAAGGTAGTATATTACTCTTGAATTAATAAACTTTTGTTGATTTGGTAACGATGAATCCAAGGGGCATTGAAATGTTTCAACTACTTCGCGGCGCCTCGCAGCGTGCTTCATTCAAACGAATTTCTCACTTATTTTTGACACTTGCTGATCAAACACCACAAAATTTTGAAGACATGTTCTAGTAATAAATATCTAGGTCTGCAGCGTGTCAGTTTTCTATCAAATTTTATAGTTCAAAAGTTATATAGGATTCTAGTTTTTCATATAAATGGTTTTTAAAAGATTTCTAGTTAGTAAAACGTTTTACGAGATTTTAAAAAAAAACCACAGACATATGTATTCGGCTTGGGATTATGAATAAGAAATTTCACAGTGATTGATCGGTAAATGTCAAAAACAAATAAGAAATTCGTTTGTATGAAGCCCGCTGCGAGGCGCCGCGAAGTGTATGCTCTTAAGTGGAAATACCTAAGTAGGTATTCAATTCTAGTTTATAATAAAGTGCTACAACATTGAAATAAGTAGGTAGGTACATAGAGATCGTTGCGTTGCGACCAAGTTGGGAGAGTGATTTTCATATTCTCGCGCTTGGCGTTGCTTGCGGACTTTTGGCAGGGGAATTAAAACTAGGTACATTTTTTTATGCCACTTAGGTTACAAACAAGCTTGCGGTCCGCCGGATGGTAAGCGGTCACCGCAGCTTATATTATTTAAACCGACGGATCTCACCTCCTAAGTAATTAGAAATTACTCACTTGCTTTACGTTTTTGACTCTGAAAGTGTAGAATATTCATGCAAATAAAGTAAAGTGAACCAGACACTAAGTACTGACTTAAATTAAAGCCACAACAAATGGTTAGAGCGAATAAGCAAAGAAGTCTAAAAATAAACATTCACCTAATTTATGCGAATAAATCTGATTCACTTGTAATGGACCGAGTTCGGTGCCTTGTTTAGAATATGCATATAAGGTGATGTCAGATATGGAGATTTTATTCTTAGAGAGATCGGATGCTCTAGTCCAGCCAGATCAAAACCGTGTTAATTCCTTACACGGTTCTGATCTGGCTGGCACACCATACGAACTGCCTAAGAATAAAATCTCAATACCTGAAATGTATAAATAAAATAATAACTTACGGTAGAGATATGTGGTCTCTGACGGTCTCATAAACCCCCAAAGCTGCCGATCCATTTAGAAGCTCCGGCTATGCCAAATGTTTTTTTGGGTGATTAAATACGCAATGATGATATTCGTCCGAAAACCAGTTACCGACCTAACTCTTATGTGACCTGATTAAAGTGGCAATGGCAATGGGCAAATGACTCGTCAATATGATCGATAACTGATGGAGAAGTGTGAACTCCAGAGCGGTGACCATGGATTTGAAAACGTAGAATGAAACGGCTTACTACCAGGCGGACAGACGACCAGAGCCAAGCATCTTTTCTTATCGGTTCGACGTGCGATGTGGCTTGCCTATTGCCACTTCTACTTGAGCCGGTTTGCGGCACAGGCTGCACTGAATCTAATCAGATGGTGGGTCTGTGTATTTCTCAGAAGAGGTCTTGGTTCTTTTATTTAACATGACGACTGCAGCTTTTCCCAGGAACTACTTATTACAGCAATCTTTGTCACCTTCTCGTTAAACTTTTAAAATTTGCATAGAGAATACTCGGTTTAACGACGGGTTAAGAGAATCGTCGACGATCCCAAACTCGTAAGCCGTATCGAACTCTTAATGCTGAGAAGAGACTTTGCCTCCATGTGTGTGTTCTACTGCTTGTATAATGGGGTGTGTTCTGAGGAATTGTTCGAAATGATGACAAAGGCTACTTTCTACCATCACATCGCTCGTCATCGGCGGGGAATTGATCCTCACACCTTAGAACCTAAATGGTCACGTACATTTTCAGCGAACCTCCCTCCCGCGAACATTAGCTGTGTTTGGACATTACCTAAGCCTATTTTCCACTAGTTACTTTATACCAGTTAAGTCCCTACAATATATTTTATCACGATTTTCAGAGATGGATATAAGATAGGTATGTACCTTAATCCGATTGAGTTCCTTCTCATCAAACGGTTGCGTCACAAAACACAAATGATGAAGACACACAGTAGATTTTTGTAATCGTCATCATTTTCATCCATAGATTATATCAAACAAATGTTTAATTTTCGGAATCTATTGTGAGGTTATCTATGTTTTAATTGAAGGACTTTCACGTAGACTTCTCTACGCGAAGCTATAATTATATAAGTACATTGTGTACTAAGGGTGGTAAGGAGAGAATTACTAACGAGTCAATAAAAAAAAATATAAAGCGAAAAAACTTACATATTTAAAAATTTACTGTACAGTTTTTAAAAACACGTTTAAAGTTTTTCAAGTTACCTTATGGTGTAAATATTTATCTTCAGAAGCTTAATTAATAATTTTTCTATATTTTATCCCGTATCTTCGATGTCTTACTCACATTCCTACCCATCTGACTTCCTTTTCAAAAATGCTGTTAATTTTATATACGTACCTACTGTTCAATATTGATGGATTTTTTGAACTGAGAGTGCTCTTCAACATAGAGTAAATTGCCCATAGCCAAGACGGTTTGTTCTTAAGTCCTTTTGTAACCGCAGCGATAGATTTCTGAATATCCTTAAATTGACCAAATGCAAAAGTCTGCGCCTTAACAAGCTTTAGACAAAAGAGCCCGATACGTCAAGGTCAAAATATATGTCCATTTTCATGTTCTTTTGCAGCTTTCATATTCGAATTCGTATCAAGGTTCGACCAGTTACTGGTGGAGCTAGAGACTCCAGATAGGAGAGTGACGGCGATTAAACCTTTGTTTACGGAACCCTAATAAAGCAGTTATGTTGTACTATATTACTATAGGATTAGTGCAGTTCATCTCCAAACAAAATTCGATCGTAACATGGGATTGAAACTAATAGATATGTCGGCGGCCGATCGTAAAATTCGGCAGATCACGAAATTCCTATAGGCAGATCGTAAAGTATGGAAACGAAAGGAAAAGAAAAACCGCACTGTATAAGTCATGTATGATAGGTTAGGTTCAGTTTCTCTTTTGCAAACGTAGATGCGGAGCGAGCGAAGCGAGCGGAGCGTTCCCGCGAAGCTTCATATAATAATCTGTTCAGTTATATGACAATTTCTATTCCATACTTAACGATCTGTCTAGGGATTTCGTGATCTGCCAGATTTTACGATCGGCCACCGACAGATAGATTAAATGAATATATTTTTTATTTAATTTCACACTGATAAGTGAAAACACAAATAAGACGCTAGTTCTCTGCATGATTATTATTTATCGCAGTTAATTATTTTATTAAAATAATAAAATTTATTAAATGCGCTAAATAGGGAATGGCATACCCAAAAGAGTTACGTTTGCAAGAATTTGATTAATTTTGTTACAGTCCTTCTTTTTGACGTAAAAAAATATATGATATAATTTAACCCTCAATTAAGTGGATTTGCTATTATTATAACAATTTGATTATTAAAACAGTTAGAAAAAAATATATTCTGACACTTTATTTTAGGGCTTTAATTCAAATTGTTTAGAAAAATAAGAGTTATATTGTCTTCATTCTTATTTTATAAAATATATATTAATATGACCAAGTGAATTTGCTAATTTCATAGTTCTAAATAAATATTTGAATTTTATACCGAAAAAAAAAACGAGTAAATCGAGATATCCAACGTACGGTCACGTGCTAGAGGCTATCGTATGTGGAACTGTGTCTCTTTGTATGCTTTAATAGAGTAATATGTCTTTGTACACTAGTCGAAAAGGCATGATTTGCCTTAACTGTTATTATAACTGTATTCTGTTGTACATTGCCTTGCTATGTCGAGCAGAACGTTTCGAAAGGCTCGCGTGGCCGACCCGTGACTGCACCCTACCGCGGTGCGCGCAACCCTCGCGTACTCTCCGCTCTCCCCGACACGCATCAGTGACTCTTCTTTTTAGTTGATGTCTATTCTTTGCCTTAGTTCAATAAAGATTGTCTAGGGAAAAATCAAATGTTGTCTGAGATCACATGCTAGAGTATAAAAACCTTTGATTAACGACTATAATGTATAGAAAAAAGATATAAATAAAAACCAAAGCAACTTCTCAACTGTATATTTTATTTATTATAATCTCGTACAGTACGAAACACGACACAATCTTACGGAGGCACAAAATCGTACTCTAATACAACAAAACCCACCAAGTCCCCAAAGATTGGGGAGGGGGGATTTATGAGAAGAGTAATAAGGTACTACATCAGTACCAACGCACTAGAAATGCAATTTTTGAAAAATGCAGTGTTTCTTAAACGTTAATAACAGAAAGAACATAAGTCCAGCCCAAGTGGCAATTAACAGAAGTTAATTTTGATTTTTATTGTAATGTTTTAAAAACGTTATAGTACAAATATTTTTAGTGCGTTGAAATAACCAAATAAAAATGTGTTCAGTGCTTACAAGGACAAACGTAAAACTAATAGAAACAGCTACATTTACAAATTTACGACTATATTAACCATTAATAACAGTTAAAAATTCAATCAAAAATATCTTTGGAAGTGGTAGCCTGAAGAATTTTAATCAAAACTATCAGTTCTGGAAAACAGTTTCATTAAGCCCAATGCATTTCCTAAACTCTTTCAGAACAAGTTAAATTCTAAAACACTTTGTTGCTACAAATGACTGAAGACTTTTCCTAAATAAAATTCGAAGTGTAAAAAGTACATCAATCCTTGTACATCTGTTCGTTATTTATTTATAAATTTATTATATTGTTAATAAAAAACTACATGCATTGACAAACTGTGAGTTAATTATTAACTAATGTAGTATCAAACACATTGTTCACACATGTAACAGTAATTTGATTATATACAAAACAACAGATGATCGAACGTTAAGGTGAATTCAACTCATATTTTTTCATAGAATTACATGTCATTCACGTTAAATGTCTTTAAATATAACTATTGCGCTTCTCAAAACGCGTTATTATAAAATGCCAGAGAATTATGAAACAACTAGTTTTTATTTAAACAATTAAGGAACTGCACAATATGGCCACACTTTAGAAATAGACAAACCTAATGTGCTGCAACTAACTATCTTTTCTGTAAATAAAAAACAAAACGTTAGAAAGGTACAATAGACCGCAGATTAGCTTCGTCTCTTTCACACTTTTGCGACTGCCTTAACTTCACGGCTGTCTAGAAAAGCGCTGTCCAGTCTCTATGTATATGGTTCAAAACTAAAACTCTGGCTATTTAATAATAAAGTGGATTTCTATGAAAAAGATATGCTTTTTGCTACAATGGTGAATAGCGATATAAACTGGACTCAGAATCTGTTTGCAATTCGTGTAAACAAAAATTACCTTGACACGCGTCTTTCGCTTTGTTAGTCTATGCAACATATACATAAATACGTATAATATTTCTAATTGTAAATTTGGAATTTTGTAGATTTTAGGTTTAATGAGTGTCGTGATTTGAAAACCAGTTAAAGAATATGACAATAAAGGTAATCTTAGTATTTTAATGATTTATGATAAAATTACCAGAAAAAGTGAACATTAAGTAAAGTTAGGTTATGTTTACAAGATTTCCACAGAGATTTTGAGTCAGGTTTACGATTACATTTTGAGTGAAGAATTTAACCTTAACTACGACTCGACCACATGGTGTAGGTGTATAGACACACTTATCTAAATAAATACTAAGAACTAGTACAGTCCACGTGATTGTTTCAAAATGCCAAACATAATATACAGACAAAAAAAATACTTACTATACGTAAAATAGAAAAAAACTAAAAAAATAGACTACATACAGAAAATAAATTTCTTTTTCAATTATTAGGAAATGTAACAGTTTCTTTTAAATGTAGGTACCTAGTGATCATTTTTTTTTTTCATAAACAAATAATTAAAAAAAACAGATGGTCACATGAAAACTACGGGTGTACATCTATTTTGATAAAAATAATAATATAAAACCAGCTCAACAAAGTTAAGTTTTAAAGCTTTTACAAAACTTCAATATTCTACTATAGTTTGACAATCACTGGTCTTAATGAAATAGAAATATTGTTTTATCTCCAAAGTTCATAATATAAAACACTTATGCGCAGTAAATAGCGTTAATTATACAATATCAGGTATACTACATTTATTCTTAAATAATTTTATACACACACAAGATTACAGTGAAACAAATTTAGTACTTATATCTCCGTGCTCGGGTAAACTCCGCGTTATTTCAGAGAGTTTCTTCTTCGTAGGTATTAAGTATATTATGCAGTTTTTAATTTGATTCTTAAGAGGCTTCATCGAAAATAACCCGTTATCAGTTGCAAAATATGACCTTAAGGTTTTCAATGAATAAGAAAGTTCAATAAGAAGATATGCCTCATGCCTACCTAGATTTTGTATTACTGTGAAAAGTTAGGTGTACTGGAAGGCTCTTCGACGTGACCAACCGCCTAACTAATTTCGATTCAATTTTGTAAGTAATTTCACTACAAAACCAATTGCTAAATAAAGAACTATTTATCAAATTGTTGCGACGATGACTACTTTAAACATGAGTGCTAGATAGTCACATTAACTGGTTACCAATTCTTAAATTTCATGCACACGCGTATAATAATTAATGTATAGCATGGAGCGCTATCTATTCGTTAATTGCAGCATCAAAGAACTATTGTCAATTAGCGCCATCTAGCAGGTTTGCACCTAACTTTAAGTGCCGTTTGGCGTTTTCCTACTAATATCATACCTTTTTAACTGTATTGCAAACAATATTATTAAATAAACTGTATGAATTCGCCAAGTTACCCCGCGCAGTTGACACTTTCAGAACTTAAATCCTAAGTTATTATCACTTAGTTGTATATACGAAGCACACAGCACACAACTTACAAGTCGCATAACGCACAAAATTTGATCAAACTTACCAATTATACATTTTCACACTACTTTTTTTAATTTAAAAATTCTATCTAGAGATTGTGTAACTAGTTTTAACATTTAATTTATTATTTTATATAAAGTCTAAACCCAACTACGTGGTCCCGGGTGTAGTCTATATAAAGCGTAGTGCTTTCAACTTTATATTGTTAAAATTTAAATAATTAATATAATTAGGCACTAAATTGTTCTAAGAGGGCAATATATCAAAGTAAAGTCAAGAGACAAAATATTGTCATTTATTAAGCCATGATAGTAGGTAAAAAGGAAAAATTTTTACGAGAGAAATGGTGGAGCATTTATATAATTACAATACAAAATAATTTAATTCGGATTTTAAAATATAATAATGGAATTTAACGCTTTTCAGCGGCCTGCTTTCAGAGGTAGTTTGGCACTGACATCATTACATCGTTAAAAAATATATCTATCCCTGTCACACCCTGTCTCATTGCTTATTTCGCTATTGCCATCTAATTCGTAATTATGTAAGACTACAGGGACATTTTGCATTTAAAAACTTTTTTCTATTTTAGGATTTAAAAGGAAAACCCATATCTGCCCTTTCTGCTTAGAATCCGCAGAAGACATTTAGACAAGTAGAATGGTTATCAATACAGTTTCAGTAATGGAAATAGAATTATATTTAATCTAATAATAATATAAATACAAAACTGAGTTTATTTGATGGCTTAGTTTCCATGGTTAAACTACTAAATCCATTCAGATAAAAATTGTCATACTGTATCTGAGAACCAGGAGATGGGCATAGGATACTTTCATTCCGGTTGAAATTAATGTAGCAAACTTAAAAATCTATGTATTTTGATTTCCATGTAGACAAAACCGCGGGTATCTAATAGTAACATAAAATGGGGTAAATTTTATCATTGAGATATAACGTCTAATCAGAATTTGTGACTTCAAAGTTATACAGCGTTACCTTTATAGCTGAGGTGATAACTTACATTTGTGATTGTATGTATATATAAAAATACGGCAGTAAAATGTTGAAAATTCAGTCAACACTCGTTTCCTCACTTCGTCTCCTCGATACAATGAGCTGATAAAGCCAATTATACACTTTCAAAAACGCTTTACTTAGTCCTGAAAAAAATAATTAAATATTTTTAACACCTAAACAATATTAACAATAAAATTCTACAATGCCAAAAGCAACTACTGTAATAATCTTTTATCATTACAGTCACTAGACGACTACTGCAGGGCATGGGCCTCAGATATACAAAAGTAGCGGCATAAAAGTAGTTTGTAAAACTTAGTACCCCTGCCTTATACTAATTCTGGCTTGCTTGTTCATCAAAAACTGGCGAAAGGTTTGTAATACTGTACCCTGTACTGACCAGGGTCCTTGATTTTACGGATTGTTCCTTTAAAGCTGGTAAATTGCGACTTCTGGGACATCTATATATAAAGCAAGCTAAATCTAATCAGTTGACATTTTTGCAGCGATGGGCTTACACCTCCTACACACAGGACTGAAGTTGTTGGTAAAAAAAGTTATACCCCACAATACGATGTGGGTCGTTATCCAGCTACGGGGATAAAGGCCGTGACGTTTTAAACATATACAAACAAGAAAGTGATATCATAGCTTGTTTCTGATAAATAAACAATTTTCTATTGACATATAGTTGATGTATGAATGTCCCTTACTTGTCGTTTCTGTCGGGCGACGTGTGGTTAGAGTTAGAGTTATTGGAGCTGTCGCTCAGCTCGGAGCTGGAGCTGCGCACGTCGCCGTCCATCTGCAAAAGCACGACAATATCTTTTAGAATATCATTAATTGTTTTATAATAAGCATACACTTTTGCAATGAAGGTGAGTTTGCTTAACCCCTCCCCAAGTGCTGAATTCTACATACATATAGATATATAACTAGACGAGTGCTGCCTAGACGCAGTTGTCTATATATGTTGTATGTATTGTACATTGTAAGGTGTATCGTTTTCCAGAGAAATACATAAATATTATAGTTGAAATATAACCTTTAGTTTATATTTTTAATAGGTTTTTGAATTTTAATAGGTCTATCGCAAACGCTCCAAATTTCGAAGGGCACGTTTTACCGTTGGTACTGGTCGTTGTCTTATAACAATAGTCATTTAGTCCAAGTCACGGGTCTTAAGATGTAAAACCTGACAATCGAGTGACCACTGGTTCCATAACGGCCGCTAATATGCATTAGACTAGCTCAGCGTGGTAGACGTTAGAGTTGGCCTAAGCTATTCACTAATTATTACTCTAATTTTTTTTATATTTAATTTGCCTCAGAAATAGCTATTCTTATTTAGAAGTAAATTAGTTTTTTTTGCTAAATACGAAAAAATAACCGAAATTTTAAACAAAAAACTGGTCAAATGCGAGTCAGACTCGCGCAACAAGAGTTTCGTTAAAAGTAAACGGTATTGAGGGACAAACATAAGTTTACTTAACAAATTTACGGTTTTCAGCTATTTTTCTTAATGTGGTCAACGGAAAGTACCCCATAGGTTCAATACCAACTTGACTTCACTTGTAAATGCCAAAATATGCAATAAGAATGGTCAAATTTTTTTATTGCGTTGACATAGATTCTAGAAGCTTGATTTTTTTACAGCTTCAAGTGACCACAGACTTTAGTATTTGATATTAATTTCAACTTGATACCTTCACGCGTTCTTGAGAAAAAGGGTCTTGACAGACGGATGAACAACAAAGTGATCATATGAGGGTTTCTTTTTTCTTTTGAGGTACGGACAAAGTAAAAGATTATTTATATATTTTATTTTTTTACCTGTCCAGCCTTAACAGCGTTGTAAGCGATGACCAGAATGAGCCAGGTCCAGACGAGATGCAGCACGAGCAGCAGGCACAGCAGGGTGTTGAAGATATAGTACGCGGGAAACATCGGCAGCAACATGGGGGCGCGGATCGACGAACTGGGGACAAAGTGAAAATGCAAAAAATATTGAATTAAAAAATTGGGGACAAGGCGGTAATACGTGCGGAACCGAGGGGCGTGGGTTAAGTGTCAAGAAAAGCGTTTAAGCTTCGAAAGCCATTTAGTCTCAACTAGATGGCGCTGTGTGTAATGTCCAGAAATATAAATTTATTAATTGAAGAGGTATTCATTTCCTTTTTGGGTTTGTTCTTATCTTGATTATTTTGATTAGATTGGATCTAATATTGAAGAAATGCAGAAAAAATGCGTGTATAATGTAAAATTACTGTCGTACTAGAGCAAAATAACATACCTAAATCACTGTCACGGGGTCTTATCCCAAACAAAACAGAAATGATTTAAATTCATATCAATAGATGGCGTTGTGTGTATCGATTTGTTATTTAGGTTGTTATTTTATTGAAAAAGAAAAGTAACCGACTCTTAAAAAATATTGTTTTAATATCAAAATGTCCCTTAAGCTAACAAAAATGAAGTAATGGGCGCCTTTATTAAATTTTCGAAATTTTACATAAATTGAATGAGGTCGCTGTACTTTAAGCGGCAATAAATTGAACTACGTGCCGGTTTAGTTAATAAATTTTCACTATTGATTGATAGATGACGCTGTTCGCATGTTCTGAGTTCGACAGTGTCACTGAATAATAAAGCCGTGTCTCCTGCTAGTTGTTTTTGTTAAATTCTAACAAAACATCTAACTTAACATGTTAACATTAACACTTTTCTTTAACAAACTGTCTCCTCGTCATTTTTTCGTATTGTTTTTGTTTTGTTAGTTTCTCAGTGTGCAAGATGAGCTCCGACAAGGAAGATGTGTTAGCAGTTGTAGCTATCTTGGTTTTAGTCCAGAGGCGAAGTGTTAGACAAAAATGTAGAATCTACAAATGTAAAATTTTACAAAATCCAAAGCACAGCAAAGAGAATATACCTAATTAACTTAAATAAAGAAGCACAGATTTGCATTAGTAGCAAGCTAATGCAAAGATGGCGGGCGAGCGCGCAAAGCGAACCACAGATCAGACAACACGCAACGAATACTTAACACAAAATGAATGAATCACCCCCCCTGCAGGCGAACGCGGGTGATGTTTTCCATCCGCCTCGGATAACGTGTTAACATGTTTTTTTAACTTTAAATGTCAAAATCATTAACATTTCTGTTAGAGGTTAGGTGTTAGATGTAAAATTTAACAAAAACAACTAGCAGGAGACACGGCTTTAGAATAGGTGTAGGTACTTAACAACTAAATTAAAAAAAAAATAGGGACGCAAGCGTGAACTTCGACCTCAGTACATTTTGTTTCTTTAGTTTTATCCTGGGTCGAATGCGTCTAAGTTCTTAAACAATTGTTTTGTGAAAAGGATAGCTCACTTTTGAAGAACAGCATGCCATCGCACAAGTGCACCTACTTTAGAATTGAAAACACTTAAGATAATAGCGCTTACATTTTTAACAAATTTAAAAAAAGGGAGGTTCTCAGTTTGACCCGTATGTTTGTCCGTGATCGGTCGATCGTTATCTCGCGTTTGGCTAAACCGATTTTGATACGGTTTTCAGAAAAGTATTTGTTACATTCTGGTTTCGGTATACAACAAATGGATACCCCGTGACATTGTCGTTTGCATCGATCCGTAAATAATTAAGCGATACATTAGTTTAACTTGACCGATTTTTGACAAAATTTTAGTAAACTTACGAGCAAAAACCAGTTAGTCACTTACATAAACGACAATATTTCATAAACTAGTAAAACAGAAAGTAGGTATATTAAAATAAGTTTTATTTTAATCATAAAGAATTAAATACGCTTTACTCTTTCTTTGACTTCACAGATATCATATTTAGGATATATTGTCGTCTATTTAAGTGACTAGTTATTAATCGACTTCAAAAAAGATGGAAGTTCTTTATTCCTCGAAATCTTTTTTTATGTATGTTTTCCGATTACTCGAAGTCGCCTTGACCGATTCGGGAAATTCTTGTTTGTTTGAAAGAGTATACTTCCCAGATGGTCCCATGATCATCAGGTCAGGATATAATGATGGAATCCTGGAGAAATCAAGGGAACTCAAATTTTTATAGGCACACTTGAAGCGATTAGTATACGAGAAAATAAGCCAAGTGTCACTTAAAAGTAGGGATGTTCTGACTAGTCGGTAAGCCTGACCATCCGGTCACTTTCGTAGTCGGCGACAATTTGGCGAATATTCGGCAAAGAGCGCCGACTAGGACTGCGACTGGGAGAAATTGTCTGTGGTCGATCGAACATTTAATCATAGAACCTAGCTGATGTATCAGGGTTGGTTGACATTATTGGTTGTTCATACTCGTAGTATTTTCCGTTTTCCCTGCCCTTCATGAGAAATTATCATTTGGCACTGTTTACACTTGATTTAAAGGTATTCATTGTACAATTGTTCTAAAAAAAATCAATACATGAAAATTTCTTTTACACAAAATGACCGCAAAAGCACAAATCAAGAAACAATGCGAAGTCACAGATTATAAAATACTATACCTACTAGGCGAAGTAAACAAAACATGTTTCGTTCGACCCCCTGGCAGGCAGCGTACGCAAAAACAAAACCGCAAATCGATGTAGAGTTTAGCCGTTTGGCACACAGGTACTTTAGGGCAAAACAATAATTTTGAGCCGCAGTTCCTCAAAATATTAACTGAAGCAGCAGGGTACTGTACAGATCCACATAAGTATCGTAAAGATCTGAAGTTTAAGGAACCGTCTTACATTGCAATATTCAAAAATTCAAAAAACGCGCCGTGTCAGTGACAGGTCACGCACACATACCCGTGCTTGTAGTAGTGCTCTCGCTAGCGCCGGTTGATTAAAACTAACAGTCTGTAGGTTCCGTCACTTGCCCTAACCAAATGTGCATTTCGACGATAGCTACGTTATTTTACGGAGTCACGGGCAAAAGCTAGTAAAAAATTTCGCAGGAATTTTAGATACCTAAACATTCAACCACCTTTCGGTCTCCTTATCACGAATCTTTTGTTCGTATTATTACATATATTTATGATAAATTCATTTTAAAATTTTAATCTCAAGACCCACTAAAACATAGGATTTTCAAAAAAGAATTTGATCACAAAACATCTGTCATTTAATAATAATTTAACCTTTGGGTTTTTTACATGCGTGCGTTTGGTGAGAATCTTTTCATTAAAAAACTATTTTAAATTATAAACCAGCCCAAAAAATTGTTATAAAATGTTATGCCCCTAAAATTTTTTTTTATTATTTAATTTGCGATTTTCACACACCTACACTTAAAACTAATTAAACCCACCTTTTGGCGGCTAAACTAAATAGCCCAAAAAATAGCCCGAGTTACGGCGGTCCCATTTCATTGTATGGGATGAGGCATCTGTACTAGTATAGTATTATATAATCTGTGTCATTGTCATTTGGTGCTGCCATCTGTGACAACGTATTTAAACTATCAGCTCTGCATCCAAATCGGGTCACAGCCCACGCACTGTCCTGTCATTGGTCAGAATGTCACAATCGGGTCCTAGCTTCCTATGCATCATCGTCTTGACAAAACCGATACATTGTGTAAATATGACTTTAATCGGTACAAAAATCAATGCACCAATAATTGCAGAGTATCGGTATTAGATATATTTTAATATGCAAATCTTGCTAAATCGCAAAACTGGCCACTTTAATCCTGCTAAAGATGACGGGTGGTAATAATTACTACTTATGATGATCATTATTGCGATGGAGATGATGAAACATCATCAGGGTTCAGGGTACCTCCATATGATGTAGAACGGGAAGATCCCGACGCGCGTCGCGATCCACAGCACGATGAGGATCACGAAGAACGTGTCGCACAATCGCTGGTAGTTCGCGTACTTGGACGCCTTCACCGCCTGAAACAAACAACACATCAGGCTCACTGCTTATGCCAAATGCTATAGTAACTCCGCGGTTATAGCTTGCAAGCGCTACGGCTCAACGGCAGGACCAGCACAAGCAGATTGAAATAACGCAACAATAAAACAACAAGTTAAACATCCAAACTATGTCACTGTTTAGAGTTCCGTACCCTATTACTAAGATGCCGCGGTCCGTCCGTCCGTCTGTCACCAGGCTGTATCTCATGAACCGTGATAGTTAGACAGTTGAAATTTTCACAGAAGATGTATTTCTGTTGCCGCTATAACAACAAATACTAAAAAACATAATAAAATAAATATTTAAGGGGGCTCCCATACAACAAACTTAATTTTTTTGCTCGATATTGATAACGGCAACAGGTAGACGCTTAAAATATAGACAACATATTTAGTTTTATATTCATTTTAAAAATTAATAATTAAATTAAATAAAACAAATATTTAAGGGGGACTTCTATACAACAAACGTGATTTTTTGCCGTTTTTATAGATAATGGTACGAAACCATTCGTGCGCGATACCGACTCGCACTTAGCCGATTTTTATACAATATACCGGCAAAGACGTAGTTTTTATAGCAAGATCAAAATAATATCGTTGCCCCTTCATAATAAAAAAGATAAGAACAACAGCTAGACTGACGATAGTAGAGACAAAGTCACGGAGACTGTACCTACTAAGAATCTTGAGGGACTGGTGATCACCAGTAAAGAAAAATGCTCAATGATGACCTGACCTCCTAAACAGGTGTGCACGTCGGTGACAGCGTTCATAGGCGTACTTCGTTACCTGACCAAATAAATAAAATATTACCAAAAATATGCACCTCGCTATATATATGTTACCTATGAAAACCTACGTAGCTAGTTATCTTGATATATTATAGGTACCTATATGATATAAATATAATCTGAATGTCAAGTGGTGTCCGAGTTTATTTGACATTTACATACACAATTTATGCTAAAATTTTATGTTTAAGAAGATACGTCATCTCAAAATACCATTTAACATGAATAATGAAGTAAGGAATCCAGGTACCTAATGAAACTACCGAACCTTACATGTACTCATCACGTTATCACGAAGATAACCGGCGACTAACTATCGGAGATAACACACTTTGTTAGTTTTGAATAATTAACCTTGGACTAGTTAGTTACTTCAAGTTTAAGTAA
This sequence comes from Apoda limacodes, assembly GCA_946406115.1. Taxonomy (NCBI): domain Eukaryota; kingdom Metazoa; phylum Arthropoda; class Insecta; order Lepidoptera; family Limacodidae; genus Apoda; species Apoda limacodes. Next base: position 22,693,825 of record OX291559.1, read on the forward strand.
AAACTTGCCTTTATCTCGACCTACTTTCTATTTGCACTTGTTTAACTTATCGCTGAACTACAAGTAAGTAAAGACAATTTTTAACGTTTTACAAATAAAGTAGTTAAAAGAATCTACATAATATATACATAATATATATTTGCCGGATATAGAACTTGATGCGATAAGGGCGAGGATATAAAACACATGGTCTGTAATATCAGAAATCTTTTGCATCGTCTTAGCCGTAAAACATCCACTGCTGAACCTAGGCCTCCCACATATGACTCCACAACGGACGGACCCGCACCGCCTACACCCATCGGCTTTCTGCAGCTCTAGCCAAATCGTTGGTCCACCACCGAACCCCGCTGCGTCTTCGAACCCACGGTCGCCACCCGAAAACCTTTTCTCCCTAACGGTTATCGGTTCGACGAGCGATGTGGCCTGTCCATTGACTCTTCAATTTGCTAACTAATTGAGGTACCGATAATTCGAAATCCGGCGAATCTCCTCATTTTGGATTTTACGCAAAGAGACACCCAGCATTGCTTTTACCATAGCTCTCTGGCCATGTTTCTGTACCAATAGTCATCGCTGGCAACACTGATTATAGAATTTCGTCTTTAGGCACTAAAGTATTTTGGACGAAAAGATGTTGCGTAATTTTCCGAACGCTGCCCAGACCAGCTGGATTCTTTAAATAACCTCTTTCTACCTAACTGAAGCTACCTAACTCTAGCCAGGCAGGTGTATTCATTAATTACTTTAATAGTAGCGTTCCTAACAATAACCGGTATATGTGTTTGCAGTCCTTATTAGGTACTAAAACCGACTTGTTCAGGAAGATTTGAAAAGCTTATGTACATTCTCACTAAACTCGCAGCTTTTTAAAATCTAATTAAAACATAGGTGAAAAGGCTATACTTACTTTTTCTAAACGATTTACGTTTTTTCTAAAATCTTTACGTTATTTCGTACTTAATCAATATAATCAATAAAAAGGCATGTCATTCTAATCGTGCTTATCATGTCTGGATGACATGTCTTTTGTTTTACTCAACTCAAGGTACAAAAATGTTTACAAAGTAGAAAAACTGTGAGACAACATTCTACACCAATGGGACGGCTTAGTTAATTACAAACATTAATTATCAACAAGGCCATTTGCAATAACTGCAAAGCTTTTTGGTGAATTAGTGTTTATTAAAAAGGTAGACTTTATAAAATGACTATTTTGAAATTCGAGGTTAATTAATATTCAGCATGCGTCTAACCATACGGTAATCGCTGAACAATTTCCTGTCGGAAGTTAGGATACACAACTACGGTTGCGTTGCCTTATTCCAAATTTCCCGATTTTCAGCTAAGCGTTAGGCCCCCAAGACGATAGTAGAGTGTTGGGGAGGTATGTTTGGCTTTGTCGATATCCACATACGTAACTTTAACTTCATCATCTGGGTGTTCCGAAGTCGATGCATAAACCTTTATCACCTTAAGTGAATATATTTTGCTACTACAAGGTACGTTACCCTTATAGTCGATACGTTATATTGTAATAAATAAATACGACGCAGGCGGAGCCGCGGGAAACGGCTATTGTTTTATTGTGAATTATCCCACAGTTCAATGTATGGAGAACTACCTGGTTACCTGGTGGTAGTTAGTACATTTAGTTTGACCGTTGTCTGTATTTATTAAACTAAAACTATTAGGCAAATTCATCCCTGTATCATATACGGAATCGTGTAACAAATATTGTTAAATCAGAGCATCTGGAATAATGCAGCTTAAAACAGTAAATTAATTTTTGGACTTTTTGCAGTATTTTTCGAGTTATTATAATTATCGTATGTTTAGCATGATTTCACTTTATTCAATATTTGTATGTTGATTTGCTGAAATAAGAATCACTTCTGAATCAAATAATTTCAACATTTACCATATAGTTTTTACAAGAAATAAAGCTACTGGGATGACAATAATAAACGGCACAAACCTCAAGGAATATGTCAGCGCAGTCGTGCAGCAGTAAGACGAGGGTCCCGATCCTGTGCAGGTTGCACACCCAGCTAAAAGAGAGCAGCGCTATGGTCGCAATGTGGTGCACGAACATTTGCCAGAAGTCCTTGCGCCGCACGTCCCAGAACTGTGTGATCGTCAGCGACCAGTAGAACGCGCTCGACATCATGTAATACCACCACACGTCATTCGTTACTCCCTGTAAACAAAACAACTACTGTCACAATATACCAGAAGCGGCGCTTCGCATACAATACATTTCTCAAATACAATATATTCCCTTAAATAGAATCTTCAACAACCATACTAACTTAATCAATACAATGGTTTCTAAGACAACCGTGACTTTAAGACAAGTACAGAAACCAAATTCTCTTCGTAAAGATTAAATTTTACCGTATTGGTACCTACGGAACTCTAAAAATATGATTTTCCTATTCGTAGCGGGTGACAACCCTATTTAAAAGACACAATTGCCGATTAAGAATGAATAGTGAAAGTTATTTAGAAGTACGATAACGTTATTTTAGACCGCGCGTGAGAAAAAACTTTGATTTTTGTTAATCTTATATGTATAATCTAGTTGGGAGTATCCCATTCTATTAATAACGTTTAGGAGATCGAGGACCCCATTGATATATATATATAATTACCTAAACGAGACGCCTGAAATAATAATGAGTTCGTAGTTTTAAGATATCTAAAAATCAAACCTACACTTTTATTTCAAACCAAATTACTAGGTAGAGTAGGATTAAATTCGTTTTTTATCAACATAGCATGTATTTGTATCTAGGTGTACTGCATAAGTAGATAAATGTTATTTACAAAATAACATCATCTGGTCGAATGAGTTTCACTAGTGAAAGTATCTTCCTACACCATCTATTGTTACATAGCGTAAGGTACCTTTTTTTCTCTGACTACACCTAAATAGATCGAATTGTCCTCGAAATCTACCGTAGAACGAAATATCGATCACTAAGAAAACGGTACTTAGCAAAGTGGTTAATATAGAGCCTGCAATGTTTACTGCTTAAAACAGCAATCAAAATCTGCTGTAGCAATCAAGTAAATGTGTTGAGTACTAACTCGGAATACTTAACTAAAACATAACTTTCATATTATCAACCGCTTGACTTTGTTAAAAGTTTAGGTGTAGCTTATTGAGTAATTCAAAAATAGAAAATATTTTATGACTAAAGCTTGGTGTAAGAATTTATAGAGAAAAATAAATCTTGTCATATATAATGCACCACTGGAAGAAATGGGGGCTGTATGGTCATATACCTTTGCCTATGTTTTGCTAAGTAAATAAAAAAATATAATCGAACTTTTTTAGTCTATGCATCATATACATTATACAATGGCCGCGGTCCGAATCACGCTCACAAGACTTAAGAGCGTAGGCACGCTTATGAGTGGACCGAATTGAAATTCGCACTTATGGTCGTGAGTGACGTTTTCAAATCGGACCAGGCGCAAGCGCGCTCAAAAGTTAACCTAAAATTTATTTTCAAGATTTCCTTATTTTCGTTCGTAGATATAGTTATAAATATCTATAGTTTTACCTCGCATATTTCAAGGCAAGCTCTGTGTACGGTAGAAAATTTAAATGGTATTTAATTAATAACAACTGAAATGGTTCGAGGCATTGACTCTATATTTTGAATTATTTACTCTTATATTATTTTGCATTTACAGGTTTACCATGGAGTAACAGTTCGAAAGTTCGCGCCAAAAAAAACAATAACAATAAAACCAAAATAATAACAAACCTTCATGTGTCAGTTTGACGTTTGTTGACCGTGCTTACGACGCCTTTCCTCTTCACCGAAGGCACTGTTAGCTCGCGGATATGACGTCACTAATGACGTCATATTACTCAAGAGGCAGATTTGTAAGTGCCGTGAGCGCAATTCGAACCGACTTATGGGCGCGCCGATGGCGCTATCGGCACTTTCGGCGCAATTCGGACCGCAGCCAATGTAGGCTATTTCTGCGGCTCGATTCCGTAAAATGACAGCTAACAATTCTCGTTTGAAATCCATAGAAATAAGATATATATTGCGCATTTGAAATGACGTATGAAATTCATCGATTGTCGCGAAACCGCAATGTATATCTTATTTCTTTCAAAAAAAGGTTAGCAATCTTTAACGGAATCGACCCGCTGATCACAAATTTTGAATTTAGAAGTTTTATCAATGTCGTGATTAGAAAACCAGTGAAAGAATGTGAAAATCAAGTAAGTCAGGTAAATATTTCAATGATTTGTGAGTTAATGAATAGAAACAGTGAGAATAAAGAAATGTTAGGTTATGTTTACATAAATTTCAAAAAGATTCCGAGTCAGGTTTAAATAGGTTGAATGGCGGCGACCTAAACTTATAGGTGGTTATGGCGTCTACTGAAGATAAGGCAGCGCTAGTAACGTTGCCGGGAAGCACTCGACCGTGTCTTGAAAACAATGGGGCTCTTGATAAACTGTTGGCAACTTTTATTTTACGCCATTGTAACGTTTTTGCATGGACTGCAATCAGACGATGTGCAACTACATTTTTAACACAAAAAAGTAATTTGATGATATCGAGTCTTACTAATAAAATGCTTATTGATTTTAGTTACTTTCAGACCACTTTAGAGATAAACTTATGTACACTTAGAGGATTCTAACACTAAAAATCTTCATACAAAATACCAAAAGGTTTTTATCTCATAACATTTTATCGATCGAGGGAATAAACAGGTGAAAAAATAAGGGATGTGCAAACAGGTTTTCGAAAAGATATGGAGTGCGTATATCTTCCTTGCAGAACGTAGAAGGAATATGTTTTTTTTGTGGATCTGGAAAAAGCCTATGTCAGAGTGGTTAGGAACGAGTTGTGGTGAACATTGTTCGTGTATGCGGTGAGTAACTACTTGAACCAAGCACTGAAATCTCCGTATCGGGATTCCAGTGCTTGTGTCAGGATAAATAAGGCACACACAGATTGGTTTAACATCAAAAAACCGAGATGTTGTAGCGTCACCTTGGTTGTTGTCGTCACAATTGTATTATTACTATTTTCTGTATTGTTTATAAATCTGCAAAAAATAAAAACTTCCAGAAGCGAAAAGATCACTCATCCAGGATTTACTGTGTACGTAAACCATATTTTTTCTTAATTGTGTTATCTATCATGTACCTAAACAAAACCACGTCTTATCAAAATTACTTTTTCTCAGGAACGCGTGAAGGTATTAGGTTTAAAATAAATATCAAATACTAATACTAAGGTCTACGGGCCCCTTGAAGTTTTAAAAATATCAAGCTTCTAAGTTAACGCAATAAAAAAATACAGCCATTTTTGTGGCATATTTTGGCATTCACAAAAATATTAAACCCTATGTGAACAGGAACTCCTGTTGTCTTGAAGAATTATGAAAACAAATCACAAATATAGAAAAAAAAAACGAAATTTGTAGTTATAACACTTTAAAAGTTTTACTCAAGAACGCGTACAGGTTAAAATTAATATGAAATGCTGAAGTCAATGGTCGCTTAAAATTAAACTCAAAAATTTAAATAAAAAAAACCGGCCAAGTGCGAGTCGGAGTCGCGCACAGAGGGTTCCGTTGAAACCTGTAGGTATAGAAGTGGGTTTCAAAATTTGCGGCTTAAATTGCTGTTTTTTTATTATTATACATAAACGGCTGTATCTTTAGATTGCTATGGCTTAGACGTTTGATTTTTTCACAGCTCCAAGGGACAGTAGAACTGTATTTCATATAACTTATTAAATTTTAGCTTAATACCTCCACGCGTTCCTGAGAAAAAGGGTCTTGACAGGCGGACGGACAACAAAGTGATCCGATAAGGGTCCCTTTTTTTTACTTTCGAAGCACGGAACCCTAACAAATATGCCCAAAATATGGTGTTAATTTTGTTGCACGCAAATGAATAAAACATCTATGCGGTAAAAATAAGGTTGCCAATCATACGAGATTCCTCTTACAAATAAGAGATTTTTGGTTTTCAGTACGAGGTACGGAAAAATATTTCATTGCTGGAAAAAAAAATCTAGCATACATTGTGATTATCGAAGTCATTAAAAAACAGTCTATAGTTAGAAAACCCACCGGGAAAGGCCCGAAAAATAATAAATTCGCGTTCCTTGCATTAGTCGTTTTAATTACATTGCGCAATTATCTACTTTTCTCTGTTCCTTGCGTGTGTTACCAACTCTATTCAAATTTCAAACAGACAAAAGCCGTGTATGGTCGTATGATTAAGGAAATACTATACAGCAAAATAAATAAAAAAAGATGGTAGTAAGAATGAGGATGTTCGTTTTCCAGATATTATATGTGGAGATATAAAAATAGTAGAAGTTTCGGTTAGGTTTCATAGGTAAGTATGTACTTATAATGAAAACGAGTTTTATTCATATTTTACGCGAGTAACAATAAAGAATATTTATAATTAAAGTTATGTTTTATTTATTAGCAAACCTGCAATAATTGATTATATACTGTAAAATATATTATAATCTAGCGCTTTTTAAACCACACTTGTTTAGCGGAATCAAGTGCTTTTTACAAACTGATCTAGCGCCCAACACTGAAACAGACCCGGCAACCCTGATCGTCACAGCTTATTTACCATCTCACCGTTCGCCATCGGCAGGAAATTAATCGCCGTAATTAAGTTTATGCATTCATTCAAAGGTATTCACTAATAAGAGAAAATATTCGTTGAAAAGCTCAAAAGCCGATTTCCCAACACTAAAATTGTCTCTGGTCTCCAATCCTAATAATATTACAAATGTGAAAGTTTGTTTGGATGGATGTGTGTTACTCTTTTACGCTTCAACCACTGGACGGATCGCGACGAAACTTGGCATACACATAGGTTAGATCCTGGAATAGCATATAGTCCTTTTTATCCCGAAATTTCCGCGGGAATAACTATAACCAAGCTTAAACGAACTATAGCTATAGGTACAGCTTGATATAGCAAACTTCATTAGTGTAAATTAAGGAGTAAATCACAGTCACCGATAGCCGAATTTAGGGCGGCCGGGGCCGCTGGCAAAGTCTAGTACGCTTTATTTGTTTAGATGATAAGACAAGTAAGAAAAAATAAGGTTTAGGTACTTCGCGTTGACGCACATTTAAGAAATTCCAACTATTATTGCTGGCGTGGTAACGGCGACGGGCGCCAAGTATTATGCATAAGAAATTTGTGTCCATCTCCCTGCCTAATTCTAACTTCATAAGTTCGTCTATGCGGGTTCGTACGTCCCTCAGTCGGGGGGGTAACTCTGGGTTAAACTGTTAAGATATCCATAGTAAGCTACTTTATAAAAGTCAAGTGTGAGTCGGTTTTTATACGTATAATTCTTCTGTACGTGTGTTTGTCACCTAACTCCTAAACGGCAGGAACGATTTGGATGAAATTTCGTCTGAATATTTCAATGGGTTTCTGGATGTTTTGTAAACACAATTGGGCCCGGTAGGAGGCGCTGTTAAATTTAAAATATCATATTTAATTCGCTGCTTTTCCGGGCAGGATGTCTGCCGAGTTCGCTATATTACCTATAAATGCGATGGTACCTCTGTCTGTCTATTACCTCTTCATGCTTAAACAGCTGTACCGATTAAGATGAAATTTGGCATGGAGATAGTTTGAGACCCGGGGAAAGACATAGGTTGCTTGAAAACGTCAAGTGTGAGTGTGTCGTTTTGTTTATCGTTGGGGAGTTGCCGTTGAAATCCTACACCTATAACCGAATTTAGGGCGGGTGGAACCAGGGCAAAAACTAGTACATACATAAATAACAAAGTGGGGGCGCGGAGGACGCCCAGTCTGGAATGTCAATGCTATATTTAGAAGAAAAGTTTACAAGCTATCAATATTGTTAATTTGACGATCATTTAGAAAAATTAAAATAAAGTTGGAAAACCAAAGTTTTCCTCAACAAATTAAATTAACGGTGAATGAATGTTATAACACAGTAAAAAAACACTTAACAGGACTAGATAATAAAAGATACTACAATATTTGAATATTTAACGAATGATACTAAAAAACGTAGTTACTACATTAAAAAGCTTTTAAACCGAATTCATACATAACATAACACATACATAAGATTAATAAAAGAGAAAATGTTTGTACTTAAAAAACGACATGTGTGATTTAGATTTTTCCCGAGAGTGCACGTAAAGGGTCTTAGAGAAGACTTTTCTACTGAAGAAAAGTCAGTTTTTAGTTCGATGGGCGCACAGAGGGTGCCTTATTACTGAAAAAAATCAAATATTTTAAACAAACTTCAAAATAGAATCAATACCGGGCGGGCTAGTACATATTATATAGCAAAATGAACTTTGTTACAACAGGGTGTCCCTTGACACCTCACGTTTTTTACAAGCTTTTATTTAACTTCATATTTTCAATAAGGCCCCTTTTCACAGGACCGCGCAGAAGAGGGATCGAGCCGAAACTAACATCAAATACTCAAATCTACAATCTCTAAGCGCTATTAAAAATATCTTATCTTATATAAAAGGTGTCTGTTCAAAATATGATTCGGTGAGTTTATTTATTTATTCACCTTATCTTTTTATTTATTTCCACGCAAATGTCATGAAAAACATTGTGTGTAATACGATCGTTACGGAAATTACAAAGACCTTACCACCCTTAATACACAATGTCTTTTTGTTTTTAATGCAAAAACTAATGACTTATATACATATTGAGAAATATCGCCAATACTCTTGGTATATAAAGACCCGCATATTGAAGGTGCTCGATGCTGAGACATGCATGACCAGGAGACTTGCCTCTGGGTAATGATTGTATGACCAATGGAACATCTTTTGCAGTACCTAAAACTGGAATTGTTCTGCCTATCACACACTACCCGCGGGGACACATGGTCAGACTCTACAAAGAAACGATTTCGTAAGAGATCTGCGACTTCTTTTGGATTGTTTGCGCCGTTGAAGCTTGTCTGCAGCTGAGCTTTCAACCTATTGGTACTTTTCGAGAAGGCAGAACAATCGTAGTGTTGTGAGGCAATAATTGAAACCATCTCATAATTGCGGAAATGTCTATGTCTGTCTGTTTATTTGTCACCTTTTCACCGTTAAACATCTGAAACGATTTCAATGAAATTTGGGAAGGTGATAGCTTGCGCCTTTGGGAGGGACATAGGCTACTTAAAAACATCGAGCGTGAGTCGTTTATTTTGCTATAATTAAAGACTTGCCCTAGACGAATTTAGGGAATAAAGGGAATTCAGGGCGGGCGGTTTGAATTCGAATTTGCAATCCTCTTCTTTAAAAATAGGAAACTAGTTTCTGCCTGCGGCTGCGCTCGCGTTAAATTTCACAAAATAGAAAAATAGCCTCTGTATGTCCTTCTCCGTCTCTAACTATCTCTGTCATGCACATACACATATCGAGTCTGCGTTTACTTATATGAGAAAGGAATATTGCTCGTCTGTCTTCCTGAACATCCAGAAAGCTGTCATCGATTGATTACGCACCTGATGTGGATACCCGATGTAAGCATGGTCGATGTTCCAAAGCCACTGCTTGTCCCAGAGCACATACAGTCCGAATGAGAAGTTGAAGATGCAGAAGACGCACTTCCAGCAGTTCTCGCAGAACTTCACGAGCGTCGACGGCTTATCCTGGCTGCGTCGCCGCCGCCACCACCGCTGCACCTGCCGCTCGGACATGTCCACCTGCTTCGCCAACCCTGACAGCTGCATAAAAAAAATGATAAGGTGCTATTTATACATATATAAAAGGACTTTAGTCGCGTTATTTTTAATATATGGCTTTTGTTTGACTATTATTTTATCTCCCCCTCTTCATACAACAAAAACACAAGAACTGCCGCTAAGATATAGGAGCTACACTAATTTATTAAAGGATTTGCGCGTCACCAATTAAAAAAATATTGTACTTATTCAGAAACTATCCCCGGCGTGCGCATTGCAATAAAACTTTGGTGAGTTCTTTCACCAAGTTTTATTGCAATCGGACGAATTGTTGAGGAACGCATAGAAGACACACAAAGAATTAAAGACATTCATTTTAATATATGTAGCAGGTACCTAATTAATGTAAGATCAATCATAAATTAGAAACATCAGTGATAAGTAAAATTTTCTTTCGATGTCTACTTTTTGAGATATTCCCATTTGAAGACTGGACATTTACCTATTTTAAACCGACCAAAAAACGCTCCTATACAAAAAATACAAGGCAAGACTTAAATAGTAAAAAACCGGTTAAGTGCGCACTCTCTCGCGCACCGAGAGTTCCGTAATAGGTAAACTGTATTGAGGGATAAACTTAACTTTGCCGTTGTCACAATTCATCGACATAGGTCGCGGTTAGTTTACCTACTTCAAATAAGTTTATAATCGCTTCTTGCCAAATTTCATGATTTTAGGTCAACTAGGAGTACCCCTAGGCTTTGATTTATTTGTAATATAAAACAACATTTGTAACACAATATGCGACAAAAATAACCGTAATTTAGGCATATTTTATTATTGCATTGACTTAGAAGCTTCATTATTTACAACTTTAAGTGACCGTAGACTTTAATATTTGATATTAATTTTAACTTGATACCTTCACGAGTTCCTGAGAAAAAGAGTCTTGACAGACATAGACAGACGGACAACAAAGTGATTTTCCTTTTAAGGTACGGAAGTCAGACTCGGTTCTAACGCTGTATGTGTATAATTTATTGCCTGGTATGGTTACGTATAGCATCATAAGCCCGCCAGCTTTATAACATGAGCATTTCAGTTACATACTCGTATTTCTAGGACTTCAGACTATAATGAATCCTAAAACCTTGTCAGCTTACGTCACGTCATTAGTCGAAGTCAGTGTGACAAGGTTCTATTGAAGGTTAGGCAGTTCCGTGGCATAACTATGCAGTCACTGTGAGTTATGTCAATATTTTATTTACTCTTTAGGTAGTTTTAAAATAATTACTTTCTTTAATAACTGTACTAATGCATAGCGCATGGTGAAAGCTAATCTGGTCTGACTGTTCGTTCTCAAAGGCCAACCGGCACCGGACCCACTAAAACGATTTTCGGTATTCCACCAATATAATAAAAGCGAAATATAAGTATATTTTCACGGTTTTAATCCCGAGAAGGGGGTAACAAGTGGCTGGACACACACACACACACATCATCATAACGTGTGGTACAGTTTCGTTTTACCAACACAACCGACTTCAGTCCTACAGTTTTTCCAATTCCAATTACTTATACGAGACTTAAAGTATTAATCAGTATAATGAAAGGCCATGGATAGCTCAGTTCTTGATTGGGCCGAGGGAAGTTTTGAGTTAGTTAGTATTTTTTACTTCTTTACGCAATAGTAAGGGAACCGATGACATATAGGAAATATTATATTTTAGCTGTTTCTATAGTTTAATGACATACGATCTTATTGTGAGGTAACGCTGCTGAGGTAAATACAATATTTGTGTTACAAAAGCGAGCAATTCGTGCTATTTACAAATTAGGATCTAAGCTATCTCTGGAGGGATGGGTTTAGGAAAATAAATATTTTAACTTAAGCGTCGCAGTACATAAATGAAAATACTTTATATGTACATGAAAATATCAATAGTTTCAGAAAGAAAAGTGACGTTCACAAAGTAAATACTAGAAGTAAAAATAAGCTGTTGGTGCATGATACACGTCTACACAAAATAAGTAACTCTTTTATGGGGCAATGTACACATATGTCGCAGCCATCTAGTAAAATTAGCAAGTAAATGGGGCGCCTAAGTATGGAAAAGAAATTATCATATATTATATTTATAATAATATATTATATGAAACTTGGTTGGAACGCTCCGCTCACTTTACTCGCTCTGTATCTACGACAAAAGAGAAACTGAACCTAACCCAACATACATGACTTGTACAGTGCGATTTCTGTTTCTTTCTTTAAACGGTAAGTATCGAGTTTCTTGCCGGATTCTACTCGGTAGAAATCAACATTGTAAACCGGTTTTAAAAAAATAGTATTTCATAACTATGACGATTTAAAAGTTACCTAATTTGAATAAAAAAAAATACTCTTGACTTGGATAGGTACTACCTACTTACGTATTCCTCTATTTTTAGGGTTCTGTATTATTCGTTTGTTAACTTGTGAAAGGCACGTAATTACATAGACCAGAGAACAAGCTACCTCCGGCCGCATAGTTTTGTGAGCGACACGGGTCATGTTGATTTATGTATGTTGTCGACCGTTCACATTCATATCTTTAAACAACAAAATGCAAATATACTCGAATTTCAGAAACCACAACAGTATTGTGAAAGCAGCGATAAGTACATAGGTACTTAATCGGAGTCAACAAATCCAAGCTCCGAGCGTAAACACGACGAGAGATTAGCGCAGATAAAGCGTCCACCGACTGACAAGTGATTCTTTCTCTATCTGTCTGGCTCTCAAGTATACTGTCACCTCACCTGTTTTTATCGATCTTTGACCGGGCAGTTTGTCCTCGGCTTTGTTAGGACAACATCAATCATTGTGCCCGTGTATTTTTAGTAAATAGAGGTAAATATTAACTCAGCCAAGTTACATAAAAAAACTGTTAAGCAGTTTCTGCTTCATAACATTTAATAGCACACGCAAAGACAGAAAATTCTGATTAAAGAGTTTAGTTGAACAGAGCCCAAAATATGACTTCTCATTCTCGTGTCTCTTGATAGAGGAGACAGCAGTCTACAGGGCGCGAGTTCGATCCCCGCAGAGGGTTTGGGTTGTTTTTTATGCATAATATTATATATGTCAAAACAGTGTATTGTTAAGCATTTTGTACCAGTTGTCTGGTACCTATTATACAAACTTTGCTTAGTTTGGGGGATCAAAACCCGCGCGAATTTCTATAAGATACCCAATCCGGAATCTGTTAGAAATGTGTGAAACTCTTAGCCAGCGCACCCATCGTAAAGCTTCCAGTCAGCATGATTTTTCTGACATCTTGAACAAATATCGTCATATTTCAACAAATTACCTCAAAACAATATTATACTATACATGTAAACCTTCCTCTTGAATTACTCTATCTATTGATGAAAACCGCATTGGAATCCGTTGAGTAATTTAATAGATCTAAGAGTACATCGCTACAGTCGGCGCGCGGCGGGAAGCGACTAAGCGCACATCGCTACAGTCGGCGCGACGCGGGAAGCGACTTAGCGCACATCGCTACAGTCGGCGCGCGGCGGGAAGCGACTAAGCGCACATCGCTACAGTCGGCGCGAGGCGGGAAGCGACTAAGCGCACATCGCTACAGTCGGCGCGAGGCGGGAAGCGACTTAGCGCACATCGCTACAGTCGGCGCGCGGCGGAAAGCGACTAAGCGCACATCGCTACAGTCGGCGCGAGGCGGGAAGCGACTAAGCGCACATCGCTACAGTCGGCGCGCGACGGGAAGCGACTAAGCGCACATCGCTACAGTCGGCGCGCGACGGGAAGTGACTTGGTTTTATACTATGTTTGTATAGATTACAATTTGGAAACAGTAATGCCTAAAGCTTATAAGTTAAAAAAATGCTTTCAAATTGTAGATTCGTTATTTATTACAAATACGCACGGACGCGGACGGGGGAACATACATGACGAAACTATAAGGGTTCCGTGTTTCCTATTTGGCTACGGAACCTTAAAATCAGGCTCCAAGTAATACCTATACATGACCAGTAAACAAGGCGAAATTAACGCAGATAAAACCGTTGATAAGAAGAAGTAAGTTCTCAATGAGGACTGACAAACAAATAAGGGTCAGCAGCAATGAGACGTACAGTAATGAAATTCAAACGACTCATTTGATGGATTTATAATTTAATAAACAATGCTTTTAAATGTAAACAAGAAAGATCAATCAGGATTGACATTGTTCATTCTATCACCTTTGCATAACATTAAAACAGATAGTTCCATCAAAAGATTTGTAAAATCATAAAATTATTGCTAAATGTGCTCTAGGGTCAAATCTGGTACTGTGACACATCCAATATTCTAATGTATCAACTGAAGTAACACCGTGTTATTGCCACGAACAGCTGTCAGATAAGTGCATGTGAAAGGAGGAGGTTCTCAATTTCGTCGAAATCTTTTTTTTTCCAGGGTTTTCCAGGTGGTCCCGTAGTCATCAGGTCAGGATATAATGATAGGATTCTGGAGAAAATGAAGGATTTTTTATAGGCACGCTTGAAGCGACTTGAGTATTTTTTTAGTGTACAAGAAAGTAAGCCAATAAATAGGTCACTTAAAAGTAAAAAATAAAAACTGTTAAATTACAGACTTTTTAAATTTAATTATCTTTACCTTTTTAGTACATCTTTTTAAAGTAGGTTGTTTTTTTTTAAGCTTTTAAAAAACAACAACAACCTACTTTAAAAAGATGCACTAAAAAGGTAAAGATAATTAAATACTTTATTCGGATTACCATTTTATTTATTGCTTAATAAAAATTAGATTGGTACAAGCAAAAAACAGCATCGCTATTACTGTTCCAGCTTTAGCAGTACCTAACCTACGACTTCTTTACACATCTTCATAAACTACGATTTTCTAGATAGTACCTGGGGAAAGAGATTGTCAAGTAGCTTTAGGGTTGCTTAACAACGCCATCTATTATCAAGTAGCTTTAGTGTTGCTGTGTAGTATTACGGATTTATAATGGAAATGTTCGATTTTTTTTTACAGGTTTTCATTAAACTCGCACCGCAACATTCAGACAAGTTTGTATGTCCAGTTCAAAAATGAAAATTAAACTTTTAACGATATTGCAATAAGATTGACGATTCTACTCAAAGAAAGACCAAATAGCGAAATTCGTGTCGTGGCTGACATGCTATTCGATCTCAACGCGTTGTGGAAATGACGAAAAGCCATGACGCGAGTGGAATATTATTTGATTACGAAGCACACTACTTTCCGATATGGATCCTACTAGGCCTAGGCTGGAAACGTTTTGGTAGATGTCCTTAGGAAATATTTTTTATATTCATCAACAATCACTGCATAACGTGTTTGTCATTATTAAATATGTTATATAAATATATAAATTAAAATAAAACGATATTTGTTATTTATTGAGATTACTTTATATTTAAAAAAATCAACGTATTAAGTAATTAATTACTGAACACAAAATATTAATCATTTGTAAATTACTTATAATTCACTTAAAAAAATTAGGAATTTTAATTTTTTTACGACAATTTAAAATTCTTTAAAGTAATAAAAATATTTAACACAAACATAAATGTTTATTTGTCAACAATAAACAACAACAATGTACTTATATTAATAACTTATATTAGAAATTACTATAATTGTGAAAAATAAGTATTTGATTGCTATTTTTTTTACAGGAACTATTACTGTGGCATTTTGAGTTGCATTTTATATTCTTGGAGCGACACTTGCACTTTTTATCAATACAGTATCTTTTGCAGTGGCACATTTTCACACCATTGCTCTAAGGACTACAGTATGGGGTTCTTCAAAAAAGAAGTTATTAGATTTCTGAAGGGTCGGCAACGCGCGAGTGATGCCCCATCTAGTTCTCTCTGAAAAGGACCAGTTGGTATGAGAACTTTTTGTTTTGTTTGCAAGAATTAAAACACATGCAATCAAATAAAAATGGTTTTTATAAAATTTTATAAATCATAAATAATGTTTTTGATAAATGTCTCGTTTTTCTATATATATATTCCCTATGGTTATAGCTTAAGTATTCGTTTTCATAATGAAAAGAAAATTGAAACTTAACCATTAGAATAAAAAAAAATACAAGTCACCATTCATTTGGTTGAAAAACAACAAAGTAAAAAAAATATGTTATGCCTTAAATATATTGAAATTTAAATAATATCTGTAAGAAAAATAGTACTTTTTTTTAGGGTTCCGTACCTTAAAGTAAAGGGTAATTAGCGGAACCCTATTACTAAGGCTCCGGCTGTATCTCATGAACCGTGATAGTTAGACAGTTGAAATTTTCACAAAAGATATATTTCTGTTGCCGCTATAACAACAAATACTAAAAAATAGAATAAAATAAATATTTAAGGGAGCTCCCATACAACAAACGTGATTTTTTTGCTTGATTTTGCTTGATATTGATAACGGCAACAGATAGACGCCTAAAATATTTACAAAATATTTAGTTATATAGTTACTTTAAAAATAAATAATTAAATTAAAATAAAACAAAAATTTAAGGGGGGCTCCGATACAACAAACGTGATTTTTTTGCTGTTTTTATAGATAATGGTACGGAACCCTTCGTGCGCGAATCCGACTAGCACTTAGCCGATTTTTAAGTATTTGATATAACCTCCATTATTTTCAATTACAGAAAACAAGCGCCGCCGCATAGATCCGACTTTATTAGAACAGATATCTGTTCATCTAATATTATTCCAAATTTCTAAACAGTGAGCCTCTAATGACTCTGTAGTTCTTTCATTTCGCATGTCCCATCTTTGCACCATCAAACCCCATAGGTTTTTTGTGGGATTTAAATCTGGTGATTTTGCAGGCCAAGGAATAACATTTATGTCCGGGTGTTGAGTAAACCAATCTTGCACTATATCCGCTCGATGCACAGGACAGTTATCATGCATAAACTGTATTTGTGGCATATCAGCTAATGAATAAACACACCGCGCTGTTGGCAACATGATCTCGTCTATCACTTTCACATAATGTGAAGCTCTAGCTCGCCCTGCTATCGAGATTAATTCACCAGGACCAGCTGCAGTCATCCACCCCCATATATTTAGTGATATCTTCAGATGATACGAACGAATTCTCATCGGTGAATAATGTGTGCTCCCAGTCAAAATCTAAATACTCCCTTGCAAACAACAATCTTTTTGTTTATGGGTATAAGTTAAATATGGTTTTTTAGCTGGCTTTCTATGATGCAATCCTTCAATATGCAGAGCTCGACGAACTGTGTGTGAAGATAAATGAATCATGTGTCCAAACACAGCAGTCGGTATGAAACCATTGTTCTCGTATTATTCCACCATGAATCTTCTTTGAGTCGCATCAATGTGCCGCGGGCGTAGGTCGAGTTGATAAACTCCTCTCCTCTTGGTTGCGCGAGACTGAACGCTTTACGGTAATCCACTAAAAACCAAATAGTCAGATTAAAATAAACATTTTTCAAACTACTGATATTTAATTTTTTTTTAGAAATTTACTGATAAGAAAGTGTGGTATTAAAAAAATATGATATAACATTAACATCAAATAAAATACTTACAGTAAAACCTTACAAACCCTACAAACCCTAAAATTTGAGATATATTGTAACCCATATTATATAGTTCTATAATACGCATCCTCTCTTGAATATTAATATTGGCCTGCATATTATTTTTAGCAAAGAAATTTAATAAAAACACAAACCAACCTTATCAACACAACCACCTTCAGTAACACATCCACAACGACAAAATGGCTACGACCTAAGTAATTACCGCATCTAACTTAATAGCTAAATGAAAACACCAAACAAACTTGTCAGCACTTGTCATTAAATGTCTACCTACGTAGAACTTAATAGCTATTAGAAAATTGGTCTAAGCTGATTAACTAAATAAAATATTCATAATTTGTAAAATGTAACAAAAACAAAAAGAAAGGCATAAGGTGAGATTCGAATCCACAACCACCGAGTACACATATTAAGATCTGATACGTCTATCCACAAGGCTACGAATACGATGATTTTCTTAGTGAAATTATTATATACAATATTAAATGAAACTAATATTACTCAGGTTCTACAAGACATATTGCTTTTTTTGCTTTAAGTGTGTGAGTGACTACGCCTCGTTGCCATTCTATTTTGTTTTGAAACCCTATATGCAGTTCTGCAACTGACCGTACATGAAAATATCAATAGTTTCATCAAGAAAAGTGACGTTCACAAAGTTAATACTAACCGTAAAAATTAAGCTGTTGGTGCATGATACACGTCTACACAAAATACTCAATTACAGGACGCATAGGAAAAACAAATTAAATGGAAATAATAAAAATTGAATTCAAATTTTATTCGAAAAACATTTACTGTATATGTATTTTTTATGATGTTTTAAAAGAAGTAACTATCGAGGTTCTTGCTGGATTCTTCCAGGTAGAAATCAACAATATTGTGAAACGGAGGGTGGTCGAGATGATTCAAAAAATCGTATTTCATAACTTTGACAATTCAAAAATGTTTGTTACAACAATTTGAATTTGAACAAAAACAATTGACTTTGAACCAGTAAAAGCTGATATAATGATGATGATGATGAAGGTGGCAAACAAGCATACGGCCCTGATGTTGAGCGGTTACCGCCGTACCCTCCTTGGATGCTTGCATGTGACACCGGGACTTACAGAAACAACATAGTTTAGGCTCGTTTTGATTTTATTTTAATTCTTAACATACTATATAATTAACTATTTATTTTGATTTCATATAACAAAGAATGTGATCGAAAATTCGTAAGATAATAAAATATTTAGAACGAAATTATAAGTTCGTGTTTACACGTAGCCTTTTCACTGCGGTGGGCGTTTGCGACTGTGGGTCATGGACTAGCTAAAGGTTAAAGGTTTATTAGATGATATTAAGATTAGGGCAGCCACATTATTCGTACCTGCTTGTGGGTAGTAAACCTTACGTGTAGCCGTATTGTTAATCGTTGTTGGTTGGTTACTTACAAGATAAAAGGCATTAAAACATCAGAGTTACACGATCAGGGCGGGGTTGGTTTTAAAAATGGCATCAGTCAACTATGTAGTTGGTGCCATAGCGATATAAGCAAAATAATACCTGCATGTAACCTTCCAGGTATTGACATAGTAACCAACTAGTATATCCATATAAATATTATACATATATGCGAAAGTATCTGTGTGTCTGTCTGTCTGTCTATCTGTACCACTTCACGCTTAAACCGCTGTACCGATTAAGATGAAATTCGGCATGGAGATATTTTGAGTACCGGTGAAGGACATAGGCTACTTGAAAACGTCAAGTGTGAGTCGATTTTTCTTTATAATTGAGGAGTTGCCGTTGAAATCCTACACCGATAAAAAGAATACATAACTTAGTATTTAACACGTAGCTCGCCCATACAAAGAACCTAAAAGAAATATATAATGACCTTCTTGGTCCGGGGTGCAGCACAGTAGGCCGCCTCCAGCTTGGGATTGGGTGGCGCCTTCTTGGGCCGCGTGTCGCTGATGCCGAGCCATTTGCCGAACGGTGCGAACCAAAATCTGGAACAAAAGTAACTTTGGATCTCGGTTCCTATAAACTTGGTCACAGCTAGTCATACCAACATTAAGATTACCAGCGATTTGTTTTATTGTATTACGAGTTTTTCTATTATGTTCCTTTAGAAAAATAAAGACATTATAGATTGATTACATACAGACATTCACATTGGAAATATGATCAACATTATAAATATTTATCACATTTTATTTTTAGCCCATAAAAATGAACTCTTCGTTGATACTTGATAAAATTTAACATTAACTGTCTTATTATTTAGCTATATTCTCATTTTTTTTTTTTATACCACTAAGGTGGCAAACAAGCCTATGGTCCGCCTGATGGTAAGCGGTCACCGTAGCCTATGGACGCTTGCAACACCAAGGGCATCACTCGCGTGTTGCCGACCCTTCAGAAATCTAATTACTTCTTTTTTGAAGAACCCCATACTGTAGTCCTTAGAGAAAACCTAGGCAGGGAGCTCATTCCACAACCCAAGGGTTCGCGGGAGGAAGTTTCTCTGAAACCGCACTGTACGCGACCATTTTGGTTCCAAAGTGTGAGAATGAATTCCCTGTCGATGGCGAGCGGTGCGATGGTAGAAAGTAGCCGCGGGCATCATTTCGAACAATTCCTCAGAACACAATCCATACAGTACAAGCGGTAGAACACACATTCTTCAACGCATTCTGTAACAACGTGTAATCTAACGACGTATATTTGACTTGCTTTTTAATTATTAATTATTCTACTCACACAAAGCCATTTATTTTATGTTAAAAAATCGTGTAGTCATAACTTAGATGTGTTATAATTTTTTACCATATAAAAATGTTTCCTATTTTCTAACTAGATGGCGTTGGCGTCGAATTAGATAGCGCTATGGTTTCGTTCACAAAAAGTGATTTTATAGTATAGCGTTCACGGAGACGAGACGTCGCGGGCAGCAGCTAGTTCTGAAAACAAAATTACTTTCATCTGTTCGCTAGAGTTCGCTACTTGGTTTAACTTTAAATCAATACGTCCACACTGTAGGTATGTAGGTAAATTCTAACATAAATATGACGATATTCTATGCCGCTGGACTAAGCGAGGGATACCAGAGACGAGTGAATGTCCGTGACATTCAGAGCAAAAGAATAAAGGGGTATTTCGATTAAAAGCTTACCTTATGCACGAATGGCGAGGGTCTACTTTGCGAAAGTTAAATAAATTTTTCATGCAAAACGAAGGACGGAGGAGAGTCTATTACGGAAATTTATATATGGCTGTATATCAGTACTTAGGCTCGTGACGTGGCAATTTTGTGGGATGTTACGTTATTACGTACGATACCACGCGTAGCGAATAATTGCGAATAAAAAAAACATTAGCGGCGCCGGGCGTCACCTGTTAACTGTTATCTCGTTCAGTGTTCGCATTTTTATGTATTATCTTGTAATGTTAATAAATATAACAATAAGTATCAACGACGATAAAGAAATACTACGCCTAAGTGTATTGATAATAGCTACGGAATTTAAATTCACAAGATTTAACTATTTTGTAGGAATGTGACTGCGGGTGAAAGAAGGAACCCACACGTTAATCCTGCAACTATGCTGAAACTATTTTATAAAATTTCAAATAACAAAGGGTCTTATCTAAACGGGAAAACCAACAGTTTTTGTATATCTATTGAAATATATTTCAATCGACGCTATAGTTTTTCTTTAAAATGTAATAAGTGGACTTTTCTATTAGCGACCTAAACTATAAAATAGGTTTTCGAAAAGCAAACTTTTCAGCCCATGCCCCTTAACATCTCCAAGAGCATTAGGATCCTTGGTGTAGACATCTCCAGCGACATCCAGTTCCGAGGTCATTTGGAAGTAAAGGTGAAGCTGGGCGTCTATAAAAATTGGTCTCCTCAGCACAACAAAGCTGTGCTTCACCCAAGCGCAAAGGTAGCTGCTTTATAAGTCGCAAGTCCGATCCCACATGGAGTACTGCTGTCATCTGTGAGAAGGAGCACCTTGAATACCAGCTTGGTCATTTTAACTTGGTTTAACGGCGAACTCAGTAGTATCAAACCCTTAAATCTGTTGCCACAGTACACATAGTGTTCCGAAGAAAAATATATTGCCAACATCTACTTTCTACCATGGCACGTATATGTGTTTGAATGTTTGTTGCTTCTTCAAGCTCAAACGGCTGGATAAATTTTAATGAAATTTGGTACACGGAGAAAAAACTTTAGTAGCCACAAGTAAATAATACTTATAACCACTAAAATATTAGTAATTCCGAGGACAAGTAAATTACACTGACGGTTACCAATGAGTTTTACTTATTGTATTTATTAACAGAAATAAAACTAGTCTTGTTGGAATAACAGTGTTGTTTACTAAAAACAAGTAAAAATGATTGGAATGCAAATAACGTAACACGCTTACAATCGGCGTTTTATTACACCGTTAGGTCATGATGAGGCTCTGTTGACGCGAAGCGTACGGTTGATTATAACTGGTCAATGTACCTGGTAGATGAAGGAAGGGCTGCTGCAGGTAGCGCGTCAAATTTGTTCAGCTCAGGGTTACACACTAAGTGTGGAGCGGGGGTAAGTAAAGGAGAATCCCCCGCCGATGAGGTGTTATGTCTAGAGAAAGCCTTGTTCCACTTTACTTGACACTTTACAGATGGCATTGACAACTACACGCGGACTAACTATTGCTGCGGCGCTACTTGCACTCTGCTGCGAAAACATGGGGCGGTTTGCACAAGGGTGTCCTGGACACGAACCTCGGCTTGGGCAACCGCTCTTAAAAACTAAATCTGACTAAAATTCACCGCCGTTTAGGAAAAGCAAAGGCGTTCTTAAGAGAAGAAACGGCAAGAAACTTTTCAGCCCTCGCGTATTATTATTTAAATCTAACTAGTCAAAGCGCCCGGGTTTATTAGTGAACCTAGTAGTCGGTATGTCACGCTTGAGTGTGTGTGTGTGTGTTATAAACTGTCTAGTGTTCCGTCGCCGTCGGTGGCGATATATACTAGATATATTTGTGTAAGCTGTGTTCGCGGACGAGGGCGCGGAAGGTGCTTGAGCTGTGAGCCTGCTGGTGATTTTATTATCTGAATCTATCAGTACGTGTCTCGGATATCTAAACGGCCCAGTTTACTTGCATTTCCGTATGAAGGTATATATGCAAACTACCGAAGAAACTTCGATAGCGCGATGTAAGACGCGTGACATCAACCGTAATCCGTACCGGTAAACTATGATGTTTGTTATTAGTAAACTTCACTAATTCTTATAAAAGTGTTTGTAAACGTTAATTAGCCTGCATTGTAATGACAAGTAGTGTTTTATCTTCCCACTTTAATAAAACTTTTTGTAATCTTTAGATGTTGGTATAATTTACCCTACTTATAAATTCGAGAAAAGTTTTATAGGATTTGTAAAATTCTGTAATCCGAAGTACAAATTATTATTTACGCAAAAGAATAAAACTATTTTCTTGTTATTATATTATGGAATTAATAAAATGTACCTTAATTTATATTGCTTTGTAATTTCCAGAAAAAAAAATTGAAATTAATAAAATTTAGTATTAAGTTACGCATTTTAATAAACAGGTTTTTAATTCAAACAATATTCTTTTCTACGTGTATGGAGGGAGGTAGCTGACACCTTGAATTAACAAATAGGCAATTTTTTATCCAAAGATATAAAATCAAAAGTTCCTGCGGGAATTACTGTAACCGAGCTTTAACGAACTACAGCTGCAGCTACGCCTTTCACGCCGATAACCAAATTTAGAGCGGGTGAGCCGCTGGCAAAATCCAGTCTATTGAAAAAAATTGTAATTTTTTGACCGTCCTGTAATTTTTTTTGCACTTCCTTTTTACTAAGTAATTAATTATTTTAAGTTTATGCATCAAACTGTTATGCCTGTGACAGACAGGCAGTTGCGTGAGTACTTTTAAAAGGGTCCATGTTTTAGTATGGAATACTAACAAGATAATTATTAAAAAAAAAAAAACACATGACTGCGTTAAAAATATCCGAACCGAAGAGATAAGAAAATCATTCATTTTAATTTTTTCTTCACGGTCGACATATTTTTATTTTATACTCTACTAACTTTTACCAGGTATTCTTGCGACAACTCCTTAATTATACTAATGCAATCTATAGTTCGTTTAAGCTCGGTTATAGTTATTTCCGCAGGAAAGTTTGAATTTTTCGGGATAAAAACTATCCTATGAAGGACATATGTATGTGTCATTTATTTCTTTTTAAAAATTACATTATGTCTTAAAAAATATACATAATAAATTCAAAAAAAAAAGATCGTCAAATACAAAAATGAAATTATATAGGAACTAAATCTATCTCCATACCAAATTTCATCTAAATCTGTTCAGCGGTTGAAGCGTTAATAGGTTACAGACAGACAGGGTTACTTTTGCACTTATAATATTAGTATGGTGTTACTATTACAAATTAAGGCAAATCTAATCAATGACACCACATATTATGTTAAAACTCGTCAAACCATTTATACTACAGACCATGCTTAAGAAATATATACATATATAATAATAAATACATACATGCGCTTGAATAACCTTTTCCCCTGCTTCGGTAGTCGGTAAAACACGTTTATTAGTCAGAACTGTCGGAAGTTACCTAAGCACATGTTGTGCCTACACAATTTCCGTTTACCGATACCTTCGTTCAGGTAGTTCGTTTACCCCTCAACTTGTTGTATTGTTTTATCCATCTATACATTTACATAATTAAATATCGATCATTTCGTTTCACAGTTTTATTTTTATTTAAGTATCTCTTTATTTTAGAATTTATGTTGATTTAAAAAGAACACCAACGGGCCCATTTTTAATAATAATAAAACTTTAATTCAAACAAGTCTATCCATATTATCATTTTCAATATCTATATTTATAATAAACATTAAGATTACATTAAAATTAATAATAAAATAAAATTACATATGAATTAAAAATAAAAAAAAATATAATAATAAATGAAAATCGATAAAATTGAACTAACAATATTAATAATGACTTAATTACCTAAATGGGACACATCATTATATGAATCTTTGTCCAATGCTCCATACAAATAATCTGTATGTCCATCCTCCTAGCAAATAAGCTGCAAGTAGAAAATAGTCCTGCCTCCCACCCTACGCATCAGGGACTCTGTTCTCTTTCGAATAATCGTTAAAAAATTGTCTACTCGCGTTTCCATTGTCGATGCGCTACGAGTACAGAAGCGAGGCATCCCCAACGGTAATATAAAAGCGTTGTTGTATTCCACACGCAAGGCGCTGTATGTCTTTTGCGTAAACTTTACTCAGAGGCTCTAAAAAATGTGGTTTTGACTTGCATATTGAACCGTGCGAACCTTCGGGTGACCAGGTTTGCTTAAAGTACATACATACATGCATACATTCACTTTTGTTCGCGTCGTACTGAGCCCGTGAGTCACCGCAATGTCAATAAGTGTTCTGAAGGCACTGACAGATGGGCTCAGCAATATACTAAATATATTTAATATACTCAATAATTTATTTGCACTTCATGGCTAGTTACAGTGTTTTATAGTATTGTTAGTATCACATGATTGGGTACCCTGCTAGGGTGTAGCAAATATTACAAGAATAATAATTGTTATTTATTTAATTTATAATATATCTAAATAATGCCAAGTTTTTTATAACAATAGGATTGATACAGGTTTTGAGGGTTTTCATAGCTTCTCATTAAAGAAATCGATTAGGGAATAATAACATTTCTCAAGTAACATTAATTTATCGTTTTGATGAATATATTATCATTTGGTTCGTTTGTTATATTTGGGTAAGTTTATTATAAATTCTTATTGCATTAGCGTACGGACTTTTGTGACATATTTGTAATTAAGATTGTACTATATTTGTTAATTTAGTTTTATTTCGTAGGTTGTATCTAGAAAAAATTTCTTTTATCGTTGTAAAAAAATGGGCGTATTTCCTTACAAATTTACTTATTTTAATATGTAAATAGATGGTAGTTTAAGTAATTATAATTTTTTGAAGTGTGGTCGGTATGTTTCGGGTTCCCGTATGTTAGCAACACCATATCTATCATCATATAACTTATATTATTGACAAAAACTCCGTCAATGGAACATCCAATTCCGGAATTTCTGAGTTCACCCAACAACTGGTCAATGTACAGGCTATAGAGCTAAGGCGACGTTAGGCCACCTTGTCTCACACCGCACTCCAGGCTATAACCTACCGAAAGCTTTCCCGCCCATTTGACGTGTTTGTGTTGGTTACCATACCAATATTTCTGGAGCGATATTAGCTCATATGGCTGTTTGGTCTCACTGGATACCTTCTCCCACAATAAGTCATAGGCTACTAAAGGTTTACGATAAGTTAAGGAAGCAAGCGTACATTGGCGTGTTTCGTATCGTATAGTATTGAACAGTATGCTAAAGAGTTAATACGGCTGTTTCAGTTGACAACCCAGACCCAAAGCCAAATTAATCGTCATTTATCTTTAAGGCCCTTCTTACAGTCCACTAGCGCCCCGCCATTCCTCAATTTTCTCTTCGTAGTAAACGAATTTCTTAAATACAAATTTCGTAAATGTAAAACTAGTCAAAAGCTATTTTTAGAAGATTTTATATAGTTTCTAAATAATATCTGTGAGTTGTAGTTAGCATTTCTGCTAAAAACGGCCAATTTTGGCGGCGCTAGTAGACTGTAAGAGGGGCCTTATTTTCAAGATATTTATCAAGCATAATGCCCACTACCTTAGCAATCACTGTCGTTAAAGATATAGCCCTATAGTTATCTGAGCTTGACGGATCCCCAGTTTTATTCTTAAGTATAGGAACCACCAAGGTCTTTATCATGGCAATATATGAGTGCCCAAACAGAAAGTAAAAAGCATGGCTAGGACCCTGGGTAAGTAAGTGTACGCCTGCATGCTGCAGGTGTTCCATACTCAAGAAGTCATGTCCGAGGAACTTCACTCCCTTCATTTGTTTAATTGTTAGTGCCACATCCCTGCAGTAAAACATACACACTCTCCACACACACACACACTCTTTTTCCGACTCTCCTATAACAATAAGACCTAATGGAGACTGGACCCTAAATTCGTCCTCAAACATGGCGGCAATTTAAACGGGATCGCTATTACCCTCAATGCTCACTGGAGTGCTCGGCTTTCGGTTCAATTTACCAGTTTCCTTCCAAAATTTACTAAAAAAATTATTTTGATATTATGTTGCCAGTATGTCCATTTCTATTTGAGCCTCTCTTACTTATTTATTCCAACCTATTAACTTATTTTTATAACTGTTATTTTTTAAATGCAACTTTTTGATGCTGCCTCATTCAATATTATAACTATTTTGCTATACACCTTATCAATAACTGATTTAAGCCCACGCTGTCTGTTTTGCTATCTATCTGTCTGTCTAACGAGAATCTTAATAGGTAAAATGCAAATTTAACATAGAATATATGTTATTATGTCGCAACATTCCAACAAATAACAAAAAATATTAAAATATACAAGAAACATTTGAAACATATCGCAGAAAAAACTGCCTCAGTGCTTTTCGGACGAATACCGGAGATAAATACCAGGAGCCTGATTCCGTGATGATAGAGATAATCTCGAATTCGAGATATGTTTAATTGATGTATTCACACTCACTCCCCCCAATCAAAACTCAACTATTTAGCCATCAACTAATATCACCAATTCTTTCTCCATCTCATACCACTTTCCGTGCGACATCCCATCTCTACGACCACTCGATGCATGTCGATCGATAGCATACGACATATGCGTTTATCCAGTTCCAACTAGTCGATCTATTGACTTAAACAGAAACCGCGATTAACAAGCCATGATTAAATGAATTAAACATATCTCGAATTCGAGATTATCTCGATCAGCACGAGAATCATGCTATTGATTAATTCCGAGTACATTTTGCGTTTATCAACTCCCCGTTATCACTTGTGTTGTTACGACAATGATACTACCTAGCCGAAAGCAGGTTACTATGTATAAAAGCACCCGTCTCATAGTATCCCTCATATCTCAGGTATTAATCAGGCAGCTATGTTATCCGCAAGCGATGCCGGACATTACTACAAGAGAAACCATAATAGTTAAGTAGGTACAAGTACATAAAACTTTAAGGAATATTATATATATTTGATTATGAGAATGCCCTCACACTCTAATTTTTTATATTAACATTTAATGTAACATTAATATAATTTTACCTAATAACCAGTTGGACATTATAGTAGGACCACAAAACTGGTCTTATTTACCGTTAAGATTTTTTTATAATTTAACTTACACACACCGCTCGCCATCGACAGGGAATTCATCGTCACACCTTAGAACCTAAGTGGTCAAGTACAGTGCAGTTTCAGAGAAACTTCCTCCCGGGATCGCTAAGGTTGCAGAATGAGCAGAATGAGCAGCATGATTGGCAGGGAGCCAAGGTTTTTTTTAAAGACTACAATATGAGGTTCTTCGAGAAAGAAGTTATAAGATATTTGAAGGGTCGGCAACCCGAGAGTGATGCCCCAGGCGTTGCAAGCGTCCATAGGCTGCGATGACCGCTTACCATTAGGCGGATAAAGTTACGTATGAAGTAGGCCGTCGCCCGCTGCGTTTTCCAAACCGTGGTCGCCACTCGAGAACCTTTGGCTATCGGTTCGACTAGCGACGTTGCCTGCCCATTGCAACTTCAGCTTCCAAACTGTTTGAGGTATGTCGGTGACTTTGGTTTTTCGGCGAATTTCCTCGTTCCGGATTTTATTGCGCAAAGAAATACCAAACATAGCTCACGGACACGGAGGCTCTGTTGTGACATGAAGCTGAGCCAATTGAGTTGAAATGTTGAGTGGCAAAGGCAAAGACGGAGTATTTAAAGAGATGAAAAAGGACTTAGGCTACTTTTTATAGCAGAGTTCCTGCAGGAATAACTATAACCGAATTCAAAGTGGACGATCTATAGTTCGATAAGTATAGCAAATTCTAACTTTAATTAAGTAGTTGCCGTAGAAATCCCAGCCGTTAAGCGGATAACGCGCCGCATAAAAAGAAGAAGTAAGAAATACATCAAAATACATATCAACAGGAATCCCAAGTAACACAAATACTGTATAAGAAACGAATTAAGTACCCATTTTCAGCCGCAAGTTGTACTATAGTTGTATTAAGGTGTTTCTAGTTACCAAGCCCTGTTTATCAGCACCTTTACGTGCATAAAACCTTTTTAGATTCCGTTAGGCAGCAAGGAGTTCTTACGCAGGTATAATGTACCCTCTTATACAGCTTTTGGTATCGTAATAAGCTAAAGGCTTAAAACGACATTGAAAAACGGTTTAAGCTGGATATCAGCGGTATTAAATGCTGAAATAGAGATACCAGCTTGGCCCTTTTGACTCCTTCAATGACAGGCTGCTAGAATTGTTGACGATCCCAAACTCACTTGCCGTTTCGAGCCCTTAAATCTGAGGAGACACTTTGCCTCCCTGTGTGTGTTCTACTGCTTGTACAGTGAGATGTGTTCTGAGGAATTGTTTGCAATAATGCCCACAGCTACTTTCTACCACTGCACCTGTCGCCATTGGCAGGGAATTCATTCTCACACTTTAAAACCGAAATGGTTGCTTACAGTGCGGTTTCAGGGAAACCTTTAGTGGAATAAAAAAAAATGTACTACATTTGTCTTCACATAATGATTTCAAGTACTACCTATGTAGACTGTGTGTACACTCAAATACATTTAATAAATCTAGACAAGACAAAGTTGAATTAAGCAGGTTAACACTTAAAGGTTTCACACTATTTGAATGTGAACTTTAAACCTACATGTAATTTTGTAACTCCTTTACAATATTTTGTGACTTCCTCGCAGCCTAGTCGGTAGTATGGCCGGCTGCTGTGCAGAGGGTGTGGGTTTGATTCCCACACTAAACAAAAATTTATGTGATAAACATTTGTGATTTTTTGTGAAAAAAGTAGATAAAAGTATTTGTATCCTGTCGTCTGGTTTTCATAATACAAGCTTTGCTTAGTTTGGGACCAGATAAAGCCGTGAGATATGTTCAAAATTACTATTCTTTAGCAATTTTGTATACTGTTTATATAAGTAGGTTAAAATTGGGGGTTCTGCATCAGTCTCCTCGCTTTGCTCGGCGCCTAATGCAGAACCCGCCAATTTTATTCACCCCACTCATGATTCAGTTCGCTGATATTCCAAACACGATACCTTTACTATAGGTTGATAAGGCGATTGCTAATGCAGATTCTTAATGATGCTTCGGTAGGTCATCATATAAATAGACAGACAGACAAACAGGGTTAATCTGTCATACAGAGATAATATTTTAGACAAGTATTGAAGTATTCACTGCAGTTTGTATTTTGGGTTAAGGTTAAGTTAAAGTCCGTTTGAGGTAAAAATTTTATTATCTACACACCACTTTTTCAAACAAGTTACATTTCTTAGGGCAAATATTGTTGGATTATAAATACAATTAAAAATAACACTAGAATTACGATATTCTTCATATAAACTGAGTAAATTAAGACAGTTCATATTTTCTAAATTCATCACATTGTCAGTATTACAAATATTTTTAATCCATCGTGCTTTTTCAACACCTTTGCAATAAATCATTTTGTGTGCTAAAAAGTTATTAATATACCATTTTATGTTTCCATATGGAAGAAAGCCATCGTTCCATAATATTTTTCTATTCCTTTCTACCCAATTAACAAGTTTTTTTTCTTCTATTGTAAGATTTTTGAAAGGGAATGGAGGTTGAACAAGAAGAACCAACATTTGATCATCAGAAAAGATTGCAATTTCTTTTACAATAAACTCATTATTTTCGATCTTAAACCCTTGCACATCAACAATGACTGATTTTATTATAGATAATTCTTATGTTAGTTTTCGTACAATGTTGCTTAGAGGTCGGTATTCTATCAGACGCTCGTTTATAATTAAACAGTAGGCACTGGTATTATCAGGAATATCTTTTAAAGTTTCTATTTCCAAGCGAACATCAACAGGTCCTGATTTTAAGTTTTCGTTTTGCCTTGAACAATCGATCACAAACAATGGCGCCTTTTCTTTAAATTCATGAAGATCAAGCAATGGATCTACTGGAAGGTTGTAGAAAGACTGCCGAAATCTTGCATACATGTCGTATAATATACTAAACTTATCCTCTTCAAATTTTAAATTCAGTGCATCATAGGGGTAATAGAATGAATTAAGAAGTAAGGTGACATTTTTAACATTACAATGATCAAATAAAGTATTATCTCTTTCTTTATTATTTTTTCTATTTGTTTGTAGTCCTAATATTACATATCTCGGTTTTTCTTATTGTGAGGCAGTTTTTACAGACCATAAATGTTTAGTAGTCTTGGGTAATAGTGGATACTCATAAAGATCCCAATTTCTAAATGCTATTTGAATAGGCTTATCTTTTTCTAAATGTTTCAATAGAGCAAGCCTTTGAGAATCTGATACTTTTACATGCGGCATACGCCATTGTATCTTTTGAATACTTAATTCTACATCATCATTTTTGTCTGTGATAATACTGTTGAAATTAGTACTACTTCTGTTAAGTATAATTTCATGTTTACAGTTAATGATGATTTTTCGAAAATCTTCAGCAAAACCTAATTACTTGTTTAACGGTAAAAGAATACAAAATACTCCTTGTTTATTAATTAAACCATTAACATTCCATCCCCACAATTCAGCAGCTTTGCTTTCACCACCATTCATAGAAACCAAAGATTTCATTGTCGTCGTGATTCCAGCATTTCTAATCCTATCTATTTCAATACCATTAATTTCATATCGTATATCTTAAAAAAGAAAAGTGATGGCATTGTTGACTAGTTTAACTTCTTTCTGCTTCTTGCCAGCGGTAACCGCATCTTTAGTTGTTATTAAAAATTTCCTTCAATATATAATGCGCTTGCCGAAGGAAGTACATAAATATCTTGCTGATGATTGGGTATTCTTATTTCATCATTTTCATTGTAGCTGTTATTATATGGATTATGAGTATGAATTTCATATCTTTCAATAGAGTTATCGAATTTTGGACAATCTGTTACTTAGGGAAAATTCATAATTTGAATCCAAGTGCTTTTAGAAATTCTTTATTTTCTTTGGTTAATATTGTTAGATTTCTTACATCTTCCTCGCTTGACACTACGTTTTGTAATGGTATGTTGTTTTTTTGTACTTTCAATTTTATGTTTTTGAATGTTATAATTATCATTAAATACTATCATTTTATTTTTCTAAGATGAAGACACAATTGAATATTTTCGTTATTAATATTGATAAGATTTCCTTCTAAATCAAATATTCTAATCGTAATAGATGAAATATTTTTTTTTCTTATAGGGAAGTATATAATATTTTTAGGTACTTCAATTAGTCAATGCCCAGGAGGAGAATTTAGGACAAATTCATGAATCATGTGTGTTGGTAAGCCGTTAGTGTACGAGCCTTGAATAAGATCACATTCAATTCTTATGACAGACACGGGCACAATGCTAACAGGAAGGTCTGACACATGCCATTTATTTGGATCTAATATTGTAGGGGAGAATCCTAGCAATGAGCCCACACTGTTTTTTACTGTAAAATTAATTTGCTGAGAACAGTACAACGAACATTTGAATGTATTGTTATTAGATTTCAAATTTATTTCACAATTCTTCAAAGAATTTTTGAGATATTCATTTATGCCTAATAAGTCGTACGAGCCTTGAATAAGATCACATTCAATTCTTATGACAGACACGGGCACAATGCTAACAGGAAGGTCTGACACATGCCATTTATTTGGATCTAATATTGTAGGGGAGAATCCTAGCAATGAGCCCACACTGTTTTTTTACTGTAAAATTAATTTGCTGAGAACAGTACAACGAACATTTGAATGTATTGTTATTAGATTTCAAATTTATTTCACAATTCTTCAAAGAATTTTTGAGATATTCATTTATGCCTTATAAGTCGTATGCACCACTAGGTATTTTTATTTCTCCTTTTTGACCGTAAGCAAAAACATTATTACTGTCATGAATATTCGGTATTGAATTATATGTTGAAAAATATAGTAAACCACACTCATAGTAACCATCCAATATTAAAGGAGGAATAAATTCCGTATGTAGCACTGATTTATTCCCGGTGATGGTTAATGTTAAAGACATTGTAGTAAACTGAATAACCTTTTATAACTTATTCCTTTTTATTCACATTCCAAAAATTTTTTAAAACATTTATACATAAATGCCCGCATATATATGGATTAGTTTTTTGTTCATTATCATAATTATAAAATATATCAGATCCAATATATTTAATAAATTCGTCAGGTGGTTTAAGATGACCGTAACTATCAAAGTATTCAACATAATTATTAATTTTAGCATAGGCTACCCAATGAGTTCCAGGGTTATTAGAACTATCGAGGTTAATAATACCGCATTCCTTTTTAAACGGGCGTTTTGGAAGTGTATCTCTCATAAAAACCCCTTTTGAAAAATGGGACATCATCACTGAAATTAAGAATATCGATGTTTGTCAATGCTCTTTTAGGTAGCCTCTTCATTAGTTTTTTTTATTCGTTTTGAAAATGCCTAATCCGTCCTTGTGTTCTCTAAGACATATTTTCCGATACATAATTCTTCCATTTTCTTATTATTCCTTTTAAGTTCTTGTAAGCGTTGTTTTGCAGATTTAATAGCGTTAACCGCTCTAGCTATTCCAGCCACTCCTCTAGCTATACCTCCTGCTGCAGATAACCCTGCAAATATTTGTATTAAGGGCAAGATTCCTTAACTTTAGGAACTGGTATTACACGAGGTAAGTTCACAGATGCATTTGAATCTGTTCTTAATTCTTTTACAACAGCAATAGCTAAATCTACTGCAGCCTTTTTGCATTTTGGCTTAAAAATTTTTTAGATGATCCTTTGTAATGGAGACAATGTTTCTAAAAGTTTTTTTAAGCCAGCCCCGGTCTTAACTTTTCCTTGTTTTGTTCTCCTTTCACATTGCTTCTTAGATTTCCTCACTAATTTTTTATTACACCTCATTATCTTTATAAAAATAAATTTGTAATTCTTCTGAGTAAAAAGAGCCCTTGATAGATCTATGTCTCTCATCTTGGATAAAATATGTGACAGGGCTGGTTTTCTGCACTTTAATTATTGAAAATATTTCAATTGACCAATTTGGTGTATATCCTTTCTCAAATGTCCCTTTATACTTACTTATTCGAACATAATCTCCAGCTTTTGATTTAGCTTTTTTAGTTTTTAATTTATTGTTTGACATTGCTTTATAGCTTTGTAAAATTTGTTTCTTATTGTTCTTATTGACTTGGTTCGGTTTTATACCGATAGTTCTATGTTTTGTGTTGTTATATGTATTTATTAAATTAAATAGTGTGCTATTTATCCATTTGTAGTTTTCCTGTAGGCGAAATTGCTTATACAATTTAGTTTTAAATGTTCTTATAAATCTTTCTACTATTGATGCTTTTTTCGTTGAAAATGTTAAATAATGATTTATTTTATGTAAATCTATTAAATGTTTAATTTTTTTATTATAGAATTCGGTTCCTAAATCAGTTTGCAAATTTTTAGGAATACATCCTTTTTGTAACAAGTCTTTAAAGGTCTTATAAAGACAGTCTTTACTTTTTTGTTTGAAAGGATATACCAATGCATATTTTAAAAAATTATCTATTACAGCTAAAATATATTTGTAATCCGAATTTTCTTTACTAATTGACTGCATATCAATAAGATCAGCTTGCCATAAATCATCTACATCTTTCATCACTACATGCCTACAAATAAAGTTTTTTCTTGCTTGTTTGTGTATTTACTACAATATCTTTACTCATTTTTTTCTGATTTTTTGAGATAGTGAATCTATTTTGTTTTGAGTTCCAGTAACTTCCGCCCCTAATTGATTCAAAGCTTGATTAAATGTTTTTTTTTTTTAAATATCTTCAATAACATTGTCAACATATTGTTTTGTAGCACAGTCCCCTTAATCAATAGGTTTTCCTATATTTCTGATAACCTTATTCCTAGCATTTAAAGTACCATCTTCTGAAAAAACAATAGTAATTTTCTGCTTTTTGAACACATGTATTCCAAATTTGTCAACATTCATATTTGACTTCTTTCATGCGACTGAGTTAAATTCTTTTAATTCTTCTATAATGGAGATAATTCCATTATCATGACTTGTATTACCAGCGTCTTTAGAAGCAATTAAAACTTTCAACCTATCTATTAGTTCGTTAGGATCGTCCCAGTATACTAAATCTGTATTTGATTTATATTTTTTTAGTGTTGGTAAACTGCCTCCTTCTTTTATGTTTTTAGTTTAGAATTCATTAAATAGTGGTTTTATAATTTTACAGTATTTCATGCCCGAATTACCTTGTATCTGACCTCATGAACAGAATTCTCTTTTATGAGCATTTGTACTAATAAGTATACTTTTGTACACTAGTTTATCTTTTTCTGAAATTAACTGTGTAGTAGGTTTACTTTGAAACAGTAATTCCGATAGTCCTGGAGTAACCGCATAACTTTTACTGTCATCAATGATATTTTGTTTGATGAATCGTCTTCAAGTTGGAATTTAATGGGAGCATTCCCTATCACTAAATTATCACCTTCGCGTCTCATACCAAAAGCAACATTCAAAGCTTTATATTCACGTTCTTGCTTTGAAGTGGAAGTTACTATTTTTGCCACATTGAGTTTCAAGAGTTTTAAGTTCCTGATTAACGTCGTCTCTTATTTTATCATCATCATAATCATTTAAACTGTTACATCACTTGAACAAGAATCATATTCATAAATACTAGCAGTATCTGACTCCTTCTTTATTTTATTATCTCTACATATTTTATTAAAGGTAACCATAGCTCCTAATGGATCTGTTATTGGTTTGAACATTTTAGAACTTATTGTTTGCATGTCAGATGTTGACATTGCTTTAATTTATTTTTAATGTTTTTAACTGACTGTATTAACTGTTTTATTTATATTTGGCTCCATGATAACTACCTTAAACACATCTGGTGATAGTTGTAGGATAAGATATGCAAAGACAAAATAATCATTATATTGGTTTTTCTGCAATTAGATGGACCGCAGATAATACACCGAATAGAATTTGGTAAACTATGCTATGTTTAATTTTATTATGATTCGGTTCAACGCATATTCTATCTATTCCCAAAGAAACGGGTTGCTTGACTAACTTCATCTTTCCGTCTAACACTGGATTTTAATATTAATTAATTAAATATAAAAACATTAGATGAGTATTACTTCCAATTCCTACTTTTTTTTTGTTATAATTAATTTATTTGACCTACTAAACAAGTTTTAACATGTTTGATTTAAATACGTATGTGAGAGTGTAGTTGATTATTATCTTAGCAATGTCATAAACCCTTAAACAGAAGTAAATTGAAACCAAACTACCTAGTACACATGAACGTATTAGATTGGTTTTAATTTACGAATGTTTATTGTGAATTGTTTTAATTCTGCATTAACTTTCAAGCTGAATAGTTGTTTAATTCTACTCTTGTAACTTCGAAATAATTTTATTATTTATCAATAACATATAAATAATCATAAACAAATAAGTACAAAAAATCAAAATAAAGTAATCCTAAGCATGCCTATTTAAAGTTAGTATTTTTTTTTATATAAAATCAGTTTTAAAAGAATTAAATAGTAAGCACAAAGAAAAATTAAAACATTGTAGAATAATGACCCCATGGTAAAGTTGAAAAGCTGTCTTTTTTCAATTGTCTTTTATCATCGCTTGCATTTAACACTAGTTTATTAAGTTTCAGAGTATATACTCTATGATTTTTAGATTTTATTATATACATAGAATCTCTGAAACTTTCATTACATAACAAAGCATTTTTAAATTTACTGACATCTAATTTGTTAATTACACATTTTTTAAACCCTTTGACTTTCTTAATCAAAGACCTCTCTGAGTGTATACAATACAATTTAGCACGCAAACCCACAAATTGTGATATGACCTCTCCCCCCATTTCATCCTTAAAATAACCAGGAATTTGTTTATTAAGTTGCAGCAAGTTATATTTATTACGTAGCTCAAAATTACTAGTATCAAAATATTGTCCATACTTTTTTAAATCTTCATAGAAATTTTCAGTTTGTAACAAGTGCAGAAGGCTGTCTGCTGTAAATTTTCACTATAAATCCGTTTCATGATGGAATAATGAAATTTATCTAAGTGAGTTTTTGCAAGTTCCAGAATAGTAAAACCTATGTATATAGGCTTGTCCAAAACAACTTTTGTTTGCTCTTACTGAACAACTATTAAGTTTTCAGAGATAATAGATAAATGTTTGAAATTAGGAGCACTTATATATTTTTCAGCGCCGAAGAATTTATTTGTTTTATTGTAATTGTCACTCCACACATTAGCAAGCTTACATCTACCTGATTGCTTCTGTTTTCTATTGCCTTTACAAATACATAGTTATTTTGTTTTTTAAAGAAATCTTTTTCAAATGTACTACAGGCTTTTTGTCTGAGACTGGTTTTTATAGAAATGTATGGTGCTAAAAATGGCTCCTGACCAAAAGAAAGTATTCTGTAAGTTTTTAGCAATATTAAGCCATTTTTTAAACATTCTGGTAAGTGAATGTAATAAATTTATGTTTGTCATATAAATTAGCACCCAACTTTTTTTTTTACCCAATGGTATTGGTACTTCTAATTGCTCTGCAGCAAATGGTAAATCAGAGTGCGAGTCGTGAATATCTAATGGATAGTGTAAATCAACTTTAAGAATGTAACCTTTTTCACTATCTAAAGAGATCTTTTGAACATAAAGGTTTTGTAAGTATTGATGTTCAAGAAATTTGAAATTTCTCATAGGCAGTTTTAACATCATAGCATATCCATACAAATTTACACAATCTAAATATGCTAAAAATGTTGTAGGAGATAATGGATCGTAATCAGGCAGATATATATTATTTGCTTTCGCATAGCGTAAAGAGCATTGAGCCAAGCCGCCGCGTATACCTACCTTGTTCTAACATTTGATACATCTCAAGGTCAGATATTAAATCTAGCTGTATGTTAGTGAATAATAGCATAGCATCCCAGCTCAATGATGGTGATGAAACATAAAAACAAGGGTCAAGATTGTAAAAATTTAGACTCATAGACCTAAATTTTTCGAACACATCAGTTAATATCAGTACATCACATTTTAAATAAAAATCGGTATATACGCCTAAATTTTTAAAGCTTTCCCACACATTTAAAACATGATTATAATCTTCATTAGAAATTGACTCAGAAGTTAATTGATTGAAAAAACAGTTTTTGTCGGGCAATTTTGTCTCTGCATATCTTTTCCAAGAGTTCATATAATCATAACAATATACACCTTTTCTTCTGACCAAATTAAATAACTTCTGATCAACAAAAAATGACCTTAAATTCTCAAAGTCATTTAAATCGAGTGTGTGAGCTAAATTTTCTAAGCTGGAGCTCAAAAAATTAAAAGAATCAATAAATTTCAATTGTACGTTATTCGTTACATCTACTGGAATGAATTTGCTAAAGGATATATACTTTTCCTTACTTGTAGGTATAAGACTTATTCGACCACAGTTCTTCTATAAACAAATGGCTGTCATAGCCTGAAAGATTATGAAATATTACACTACTCAACAAATTTTCAACTTTTGATTTTATCTGAGGTCGCATTATGTGATTACTATTTCTTGCCACTAAAGTAATAAAAATATGCAAATATACACACACCATCACATCTCAATGTCCAGATAAACATCCATGTCCGAAATCACGAATTTTCCATAATTTTATTCTAATTTTAATTGAAATGGCGTAGTTTTTTTTGGAGTGGCTGGCTTTTCTCTTGTACTCAGTAGCAGGGGTCTCTCTAATAAGGCTCCAACAGTAATCCGCGAGCATAGCAGGCTCCCATCTGCCTTGAAATCGCTTTTCAAATGCAACAACATCTTGGTGAAAGCGTTCGCCATGTTCGTCACTGACTGATCCCATATTTTCAGGGAAAAAGTCCAAATGCGAGTGAAGAAAATACAACTTAAGTGACATATTGCATCCCATTTTATAGTAGCAGTCCAATAAAACTTTTATTTTTTCGCGAAAATCGT
The DNA here is from genome assembly GCA_946406115.1 of Apoda limacodes. Taxonomy (NCBI): domain Eukaryota; kingdom Metazoa; phylum Arthropoda; class Insecta; order Lepidoptera; family Limacodidae; genus Apoda; species Apoda limacodes. Next base: position 22,732,512 of record OX291559.1, read on the forward strand.
CAGATTTCTTGTTACCAAGGAAATTGTTAGTGACATCGACAAAAGCGTTCCATGCTTGTTTTTCAATATTATTGAGAACAGATATAAAAGATGGATCTTGAATCAGCTTTTTTATGTCTGGACCTACGAAAACACCCTCTTTAATTTTCGCGTCACTAAGCTTGGGAAACTTTTGCTTGAGAAACTGGAAAGCCGCTTCTTTGCTTATTTTTTTCACAAAATTTTTTATGAGCCCCAGTTTGATGTGCAATGCCGGCAAAATAATTTTATCTTGCTCAACCAATGGTTCAAATTTTACGTTTTTCTGGCCCACTACTAGAGAGTGACGTAATGGCCAATCTTTTTTAATAAAATGTTGAGCTCGAGCTCGGCTATCCCACTCGCAAAGAAAACAACAATATTTTGTATAGCCTGACTGCAAGCCTGTTAACAAAGCAACCACTTTAAGATCTGCACAAACTGGCCATTTATGATCTCTGTATTTAATTTTTTTTAATAAAAGTTTCATAACGTCATAAGTTTCTTTCAAATTAGCACTATAAGCGAGGGGCAAGGACGGTAACTCATTTCCATTATGCAACAATACTGCTTTCAAGCTACTTTTTGAGGAATCAATAAATAAACGCCATTCAGCAGCTAGATGATTTTGCCCAAGCTGTGCCATTAATCCATTTACATCATTGCAAAAAACTAAGCCATCTTCTTTAGAATAGTACGGAACCAGTGAGCTATGTCGTTTACGATAAAAAGATACCTTCACATCTGATTCACATAGATTCCATTGCTGTAATCTGGATGTCAATAATTCTGCCTTATCAATGGGTAAATTTAATTTTCTTATTAAGTCATTAAGCCTAGTTTGATTCAATAAAAGTGGCTCAGCTGCACATTTTGGGACATATTGGGGGTCCTCGCTATTTTCACTATCCGTCGAACTCGAGTCGACTTCAACTGTCTGAATTAAATTCACTGGGCACTCAGGAACAGGTAACTCGTCAGAATGTGGCTGAGGTTTTATTACCGATGACACGTTGGCATACTTAATACTTCGTTTTGATTTTTCAGAAAACCCCTTTAATTGCGTTAAACAAAAATAACAATGGACGGCATGATTCGTTGGCTCCATCCACACCATTGGCGTACCAAATGGCATTTTTTTAGTTGTTCCCTTACACCAACCATTGAGATATGTATAACATCTTAAGCAGCACACTTTAGGAACCCATGACTTGTCTTGATTCCTTACGACACGGTTAAAATAAGCTTGATAGCACTGTTTAATTAAGTCAGAAAGTGGTTTTTTTTTCGATTACGGCGTAAACTCGCCACAAATATAGCAAAATAAATCAGGACTGTTAACACACACTCGCGGCATTTTAGAAGTCAGTTAATATACTAACAAATGCACTATGTTCCATTTGCAAAAGTAATAAGTTTCCGGACTACCCGCATTTTAACTTTTGTAGGTAGGTAAAAAAATAAAAAAATATTTATCCCTATAACCAGATGTGATATCGAAATAAAATGCATACAGTATTTTTATATTGGTCAAGCTTATTATGAAATAATATGAATTGGGTCAGATATTTTTTAAGTGTTGAGTAGTGTTATAGGTACAAAGTTGCATTCTTCACAATTCAAGTTGCAAATATTATGAGCAGGTCCTCTAAACTTTCCTGTGAAGTGATTATGATCAAGAACAAGCTGCTCACTAAAAGCAAAAGGTTTTTTACAAATATGACAATGAGTGGCATTTTCTACACTCATTTGCTCTTATATTGTACAGATAAAATTTCAAACAATCTCAATATGTCATTACAAATCGTTTTTACAAATTTCTGAGAAGCGTTTGGGCCGCGATAAGATACATAATCATTTAAGCTAGTATCAGTTTTACAACAAATATAATATCCAAAACAAGTAGCTTCATGAATTTGTACTTTTTCTACATGTTGAGACTTACTCTTATCAGAGTACTCTTTAAGTAAACTTTCAAAGTCACCATAGATTTCTATAGGTATTCTTTGAGTTTTTTCAAAATTGGAAAAACAAAGCTTAGAGCCTTCCTCAGGCAGCACAGTTTGCATTCTAACACACTTATGTTTTAATAATTGATTCTCGGTGCTAAAATACATAAAACACTCTTCACACAAGTGAATTTTAGATTTATGTTTTGTAAGTTGCTTATGCAAAAGTTTTTCAATATTTTTAATCAAACAAAAATGATTTATACTATTTTTATGCAAAAATAATAAATTGACATGTTCATGTTTCCGCTTAAGTGTTTTGTACAAAGGTCCAGTCACTTTAATTTTTTCATCTAAACCGTAAATGTTAACACTTACGGTGGGATTATTTTTTTCAAAACATTTTATATCATTGAAGGTAGGGGGAAATTTCATGTTAGAAATATTAAAAAATTCAGAGAAATGAGGATATGAAGTTATTCTGTTTGGATTTTGTTTTGCAGGATAAATATGTGCAATTATGCACCAAAGAAAACAAAATTCGTCTTTGTTTCGAATATTTATACAAGATTTAGAATTCGCTTTGGGAGAGGTATGTATGATCCAGCTTTCAGAGGGCTAAATTTAGCAATATTAATTTCCAAGTGACTTATTAACTCCATCGTCCAGCCTGATTCTGCTTGTTTGAATTCTGTACATTTACATGACAGAAGATTCCATAGTTCATAATAAAACTCGGATATATTAGTGTTTTGAAATACTGTAGTATACTTTGTATTAAAAGATTTCAAAGATGGAGAATCATTTTTCGGTAATTTATATGTGATAAAGAGTTCCAAGTTTACTTTTATCGATCCATGTCTATTTAATAAATTTTTAACGAGGTTAGAAACAGTTTGCGAAACCTCTAATAAGAATTGTTCTGGCAAAAGATACTGCTGCTGCTGATAATAGGTTTAAGAATAAGGTATATTGGAGGGGTACAAAATAGGATGAACCAATTTGAATTGGTCCTTACATTCCTTCAATGAGCTTTTGCCGTTAAAAAGATTCGTCAACTTACAGATGAAGCCACAGCCCGGCTAGTATATTTTAGTTACTTTCATATTGTGATGTCCTATGGTATCTTATTATGGGGACACGCAGCTGATATACAGACAATATTTGTACTGCAGAAGAGGTCTATTCGAGCAATATACAATTTACCTAACAGACACTTGTTAAGGGATAAATTTAAAAAGATCAATATACTAACTTTACCTGGTCAATATATATTTAATAATTTAATGTATGTTCATAAGAATATTAATCTTTTAAAAAAAAAGTGATTTTCATAATCGAAATACAAGAAATAGACACAAACTGGCTCTGATCCACACAAGGCTTGAGAAAATTGATAAATCATTTAAAGGACAATGTGTCCCTTTTTACAACAAAATCCCTGCAGAAGTTTGTAAACTGAATTTAAAAAGTTAAAAATTTTTGTTAAACAGAAACTTGTCAAAAAGCTTAATATTCAATTAAGGACTAACTTATAGATAAAAATGCATGAAAATAACTAAAATGTTGCTATCATAGTATAATTGCAGGCTCCCTACGACAGGATACCGAGAAGATTTGTTTTTAACAAACTCTCAAGCTACATGAAAATCAACAGGACCATCCCAGACTCAATGAAGTACAAGTATACAGCGATGGTTCAAAAACAAGGAAGGGTATGGGAGCCGGTGCGTACTCTGCTGACCTAAACTTGCATGCATTCACTGCTCTGGGTAAGTTTAACACGATATTCCAAGGGAAATGTGTAGGTTTAATCCAGGCTGCAAAGGACATGGCGAGCAAGACAGACTTTGAAATCAGAATTCTCTCAGACAGCGCTCCTGAGAGCTCTCAATGGTAACACAGTCAACTCAGGACTACTTTTTGAATGCCACCAAGCTCTACAGGTAATATAACTCTAAGTAATAATGTGACGGTAAGTTGGATAAAAGGCCACAGTGGATCATTAGGCAACAATGCGGCTGATGATCTAGCCAAAATCGGCTCAAGCTCGACGCCAATAGGGCTGGAGCCCATACTGTTCAACCAGCTGCAGTCTTAACTAGACAGCACACACACCGACAACATCAATCAGAATGGGTGGGTGGTACAGGTTGCCGACAGGCCAAGGACTCAACACCCAATCTAAACCCCAGACTAACTAAGACCCTGCTCCGGATGAACAGGGATAACCTAAGAATGGTAGTAGGGATCTTAACTGGTCACTGCTCTCTTAACCAACTTCTATTTCTTTTAGGTGCCACCGACGTTCCCTAAAACATGGTTGAGCGAAGCAATGGCTGATTCATGTGTCATACTCATGAACGAGTACCGCATGTGGAGACTGGTCTGCTCTTGCAAACTTCTTTGTATCCTTGTATGTAGTCTTACTTTTTTGTTTTGTTTATCAATACTGTAAGACATTATTTCTAAGTGATGAATAGGTACATTAATAAACTGTCTTTTTTTTTTATATTTTGCAATTAGATACTTTTTTATGTTAAAAAATAAAATGCATTTTTATGTTTGTAATGGAAAGTGTCCTTCTATGATAGGAAGGGAATTTTCCAATATTTTAAGTGGATGCTGTAAGAGAAAGGGAGAAAAGAAATGCCCTTTCTTGCCGGTTCTTCTCAGTACAAGGTCTCCCACTCTATAGACTTTTGAACCAATGGCATAGTGACATTCATAAATGCTCAATTATTGTAGCCTAAATTAAATAAATGATTTTGATTTGATTTGGTATGGAACCCTAAAAACATAAGTCAAATCAGTTATGTAGAATGACATTACAAGAATTAAATTTAATTTGCTGTATGGCACATTGATGCCAATAGCAGGCACAACAAATGGTGATCTTATTGCTTGCTTACTTGAACCCAATCGCAAGGTATTACTATCTTCACACTATTTGTGTACGCGAAATCCGTTTTTTATCCCTTTTGTTGAAAAGGGAGCTTTTAATTACTTTGACCCCTTTCGCTCCTATAAAATTCCTCTGACCGACGTAACTAGTAAAAATAAATAAATAACTAGTCTAATTGAGAATTTCCAGTAATACTCAGTGGGTAGCAGACTAGAAAATTATTCAATTAGATGTTGCTTGCTTATTAGATACACAGGTACTTACTTTTCCACAAAGTAGCGTAGCGTTATAAGAATGAAAGCTATCGGTATAGGGTACAGCATATGCCTATAGTCGGTGTAAACCACTGCCTTTTCGGGACCGGGCGCTAAGTCAGCCCATGTCGTGTTCGGAGGTAACCAAACATCTTCATTCCAAAATTTGTCCAATATGAAACGCAACATTATGATATATTTTATTTCCGGCTCTGATTTACATTAGTAAAGTTTTTAAAGAATATGCTACACAATTTTATCTCGTAAGAAAACTGAAACACTGAAAAATCCACGCCCGAAACAGAGCCAGACGAGCGATATATAACTATCTGTCATTGGGACATTCGATTTCGAAATACATCGATGCATCGAAATCACTCGATGTTTGCATTACGATACAATCGATGTATCGATGTATTTTAATAATACATCGAATCGATGATAATCAGTTTATTTCATAAAAACCCATTAGAAATTTAGAATGATGTCAAGATTCAGCTTCCTAAACTTCACACAGTTGCTTACAAATACTTAACCATGGTAGGAACTTTAGTCCCATCTGAACGTTTGTTTTCTAAAGCGGCACAAATCGTCAACCAACAACGAAATAAAATGAGAGGGAAACGTTTAAATAAATTTTTGTTTTTGCAAAGTCTGTCAAAAGAACACTGGAAATAGGACATTAATTCCGGAGTGTCCATATTGTAGACTAGCTTCTGCCAGTGGCTTCGCCCGCCCTAAATTTCGTTATCGGCTTAGGTTCTTACGGCAACTCCTCAATTATAGAAAATCTTTCCACTTTATAGTAAATTCGTATCTGTGAAACCATGGTTTCAAATACACATAAAAAAGAAGAACGGCAGTCTGGGTACCACTTCAAACTTTTTAAATACGAAGCTAATTGTAGTCAAATTTGGACAAGTTCTTAGTTAATTATCGGTGTATATTTTAGCGCTTAAATCATATTTTTAGAAGTTGGGAGTAGAAAATGTTTAGTTTTATTAAATCACAGTATTTTGTAGCAATGGAACGTAAAACAAAAGGATAGAAATTATCCACGGTGTTACCAGTCCTATATTAAAAATTGCTTATCGATTATATTAAAAAATCGATATTTTAAGCTATGTTAGAAGAAAGGTTCGTTGTCATATAAGCTATGTAAGTTTTTAATTAGTTATAAGCTTTCTTGTATCCCCACTGTGGAGGCACTGGTCTACCTTAGGTGATGATAATTCAGGCTATACTCCGTCACGCGGGCCCAGGGCTGGTTGTGGATTACACATTCACATTTTCTCACATGCAAGTTTCCTTATTGTATTATCTTTGACCGACCGAACCTCTATGTTTTATTTTGCTTTCTTTTTTACTGACTTTACATAAGTCTTTTTTTAACGTGTGCAGATTTCCTTACGCCCGTTAAGTGAATATTCAATATACTTGTAAAACTAAGATAATGACTTATTGGCACACACCAGACTTGAACCTCTGCTCTTAGCCACCAACGGCCGAAACCTATCTCTATGTAGAGTCCTATGCCACAGTGTTGAAGACAAAGAACGGCTAAGAAACAGAAGAAACATATCAATCGTTTTGATAGACCAAATTACTGAGAACGCGTTTACTAATTAGTTATTTAATAAAATAGGTTATCATCAATATAAATTAATACTTTAATAGCAAAGATGCAGTCAAAACATTAACCTCGAGCCAGGACTTGAACCTTACATTCCGTGTCAGTGCTCTACCACTGAGTTACCGAGGCACAACTCTGACTGGTGAAAATCCTAACTACATCTTTGCTCTGAAAATACACTCGAAACGAGCGTCACATACAACTTCTAGTGACTCATAAAGTCCTAGTTCATCAATCTTGTAAACACAGAAAATCTTCATAGAAGTAAGGAATACAATATAAATATACATACATAAAAATACATAATCAATCTTCGTTTATGACTCCCTGAAGGGAGTCTTAGAAGAAAATATGTTATACATGCCATATCTATGGCTATATCATCAATATAAATAAATCCTTTCATAGCAAAGATGCAGTCAAAACATTAACCTCGAGACAGGACTTGAACCTGCGACCCTTACAATAAAAAAATAAAAAGTATTTTAAGGGAATGGTTCTGTTTTTTTTTTATAATCTTTTTGAGAAAATCGATATTACATATCGGAAATAAGAACCCCAAAAGTTTATGCACAATTGATTACAAAAAATAGGAAACTGTTGAGCGCCAGAAAGATTTAAGTGTTTATATCACCTCCAACTTAAAATGGGAAATGCATATCATAGCTGCTACAAAGTAAAAAAAACTCCATCCTATATATTATAATAAAAGCATTTTCTTATATCAACACAACACTGTTTATAAATCTTATAAAAGACCACTGTTAGAATATGCTTTCTAAATATGGAGTCTATATTTTAAGAAAGACATTGAGCTTTAAATAGTCACTTGGTCAGAGTAACTAAAAGGATGAAAAATGGGCAAGGGATAAAAAAACGGACTTAAAATACTCAATTATATCTATATTATGATATATCGTAACTGACATATATACATGAAAAACAAACCATGCAGTGAAAGACTTTTGTTATGTTTTTAGTGTCGATTTAAAACATATGGTTCAAGGTTTTTTACCAATACAATAAACATCCATGCATGTCAATTACATAATATCATCAATATAATATCACATACAATACAATCTCTATCCATTATTAACTTTACATAATATTTCCTCTTTTTTCTCATGAGTGTATTGTATTAGAGTTAGATTAAATACTAGAGACAATAATAAAGTCATTTTTTATATTGTTTTGATGGTTTTATTTCAGTTCAAAGAAGGTTTGGGGTCAGTGGTAACCTAGGGGTTATCATTACACCTTAGCCCAAGCCCATTGTGTACCAATGACACTTTCTTAATTTTTCAAGTACATTCACTACTAATCATCCTACGCCATGCCACTACAGTGGGATCATATGCAGCTGAGCAGGAAAAAAATTAAAAAACGATCCTTTACATTGTTATTCTTTACAAATATCCCACAAATACAGAGTGCTAAGTGTGAGTCCTAACTACTACTTTGTAGTTTTCATTGATTAATTATGAAAACAAATAAGATTTTTTTTCTTCTTTTTTGCAAGGATTGTTATTATGTATGGCAACAATGGCAAGGCAACAGAAAAGTAAAGAACCCACACTAGTCAGTTTTACCCCATTCTACATACTTATGCCACCTTGTAGTTGGTCATTAGTGTATGCATCATAAGGATATGTGTTTCTTTGCATCTTGTCTTCAAGCATAGCAAGGGCTAAAGTAGGTGCATGTGCCAATTATCATTCGGTTTTCATAAAATGTACCAAGGTTTCATATTCTTTAGTAGTTACCTATTTACAGTATGTCTTAAAAGTATTGGACATTTTAAGTTTGCCAGAGGTAAGTATACCTTGTTAATTTAAACTTGTAAAATATATAAAGAAATAAATATAATTTTTATTCAACATGTTCAAAGATAGTTAAACCACACATTTACTTAGGGGTCTATTACTATTTTAATTTAATAATAAATATTCCTAGACTTTACACAACCTCTCTGATTCCGAATCAAGCAAAACTTGTACTATGGGTACCAGACAACAGATATGTTTATTACATAAAACAAGCAAAAAAATGTTCTTGAAACCCTTGTTACTCATTATTTTAAAGTTGTATATTTGTTCAAGTTTTTGAGGTTTTTTATATTTGTCAATTCTTGCAGGAATTAAATAATAATCTTAGATATTTTGAAAACTTTTTATTGTAGTCTATCGACTGGTCTGAAGTATGACAGGAAAAGACAAATAAAAACTATAAAAACAACAACTGTCCAGAACAGTCAAGTTAGGAAGTAATCATAAGGATAAACCCCAAAGTGTTTCAGTGCCAGGATCATTTAACCAGATTGTATCATAATATGTGGTCTCAACTCAGCAACACAATGTTCTTCACTTTCTGGATGGAGCAAACAGAAGATTATTTCATACTTGTCAATTTCATATTGTGTCTTCAGAAAGAATAAACATTCGACAAGTCAAGTCTTGGTGCCAGAAGTTATTTGAACAAGTTACTCCAAGGATGGTATTCATCTATATTTGAATGTTTCAACAATTGCTTGGGTACCTAGGGGCAATTGATTGTTTTATCAGATTATATCATTAAACCATCAGTAATAACGTTTCCAGTCTTTGCATAGTACTAATAGACCAACATTCATTTTTTAAACATTTGTATTTTAAAAATATATATGTATATAATCACTACGTTTTAAATATAATTGCAAAGAGAATATAAAATACTACGTAAGATATATTTATATGTATATAACGTCAAAAATGAAGAAGAAAAAATAATTCATTTCTGCTATTCTGCTCGAAAGGCTGTTGGCAGTTAGATCCATAAAACCTGGCATTCAACGTTTTGATCATTATAAGGGCATATCAGTACAATGTTAAGATACCTATAATTTCTTATTCCCAACGTCTAAAAATATGCAACGATTACACTTTTTGTTAAACTTGTAAAAAGCTATTAAAACAACACATTTACTTAGACAAACGCGAAGTCTTTATGTGGTACCCAAAGTATTCTTAAATCATCCAGAAAACCATCGAAATACCCATATAAAATTTCAACCCAATCGGTTCAGCCGTTTAGAAGTTATGTGAAAAGGAAGTAATTACGTGATTGAGAAATTAGGAATGTACAGAAGAATAATCCTTACTACCCGTTGTCCTATTACCCGTTTTCCAGTAGGAATGAAGCATTTTCCGGTGGTAAAAAGAGTAGTTTCGGAGCCTATTCAAGACAAACAAATAAACAAACAAACAAGCAATAAAATCTTTCCTCTTTATAATAATAGTATAGATGTTTGTTATTTCATTTGTGCCTTTTATAAGTCAAAGTCAAAGTCAAAGTCAAAATGGTTTATTCCAATAAGGATTTTACAATCACTTTTGAATCGTCAAAGTTATAAAATATTATTTTTTGAACCCTCCCACCTTCCCGCCGGTTCACAATGTTGTTGATTTCTACCCAGAAGAATCCGGCAAGAAACTCGATAGTTACTCTTTTAAAAACACTATCAATAATACAAATAAACTAAAAATACAATTAATGTTTTAAATAAAAAAAATTAGCCGTACAATTTTATGTTATTTCCATTTTAATTTGGTTTACCTATGCATCCTGTAATTGAGCATCATCAGTCCCAAGGATTTTTATCATTTACATAGTCTGAAATATTGTAGTATGCCTTTTTACAAAGTACCTGCTTGATAAAAGATTTAAATTTACTTTTTGATAGATTTTGAATTTTATTGGGAACTTTGTTGTAAAAGTGTATACATTGCCCCATAAAAGAGTTACTTATTTTGTGTAGACGTGTATCATGCACCAACAGCTTATTTTTACTTCTAGTATTTACTTTGTGAACGTCACTTTTCTTGCTGAAACTATTGATATTTTTATGTATATATAAAAGATTTTCATATACGTACTGCGACACTAAAGTTAAAATTTTTACTTCCCTAAACCTATCCCTCAGAGATATCCTAGATCCTAATTTATAAATAGCACGAATTGCCCTTTTTTGTAACAAAAATATTGTATTTACATCAGCAGCGCTACCCCACAATAGGATATCATATGTCATTAAACTATGGAAATAGCTAAAATATACTATTTTTGCAGTGTCGACATCGGTCAATTGTCTTATTTTCTTGATCGCATACACAGCAGAGCTAAGTTTTTTGGCTAGGTTATGAATATGAGGACCCCATTGAAGTTTGGAGTCCAGCGTTATCCCAAGAAAGACTGTTGAATTAACAAGTTCTAATTGCTCGCCATTAACATTAATACATGCCTGTATCTGACTAACATTTGGTAATGTAAATTTAACACATTTGATTTTTTTTTCATTAAGTAACAAATTATTAATGTTAAACCAATTAACAATTTTAGAAAGGGCATTATTTAATTCATTATAATATGTCTGTCGTCTCTTAACTTTAAAAAGCAAATAGGTGTCATCAGCAAATAAGACAATGTCATGGTTTTTTACATTATATGGGAGATCATTAATGTAAATAAGAAATAGAAAAGGACCTAAAATTGAGCCCTGAGGTCAAAAGGTCGAGAGCTTTGCCTCTAATACCATAGTGATGTAGCTTCCTGATGAGATTTTCATGTTGAACACAGTCAAATGCCTTAGATAAATCACAAAACACTCCAAGGGCGTCATGCGAATCCTCCCAGGCGTTATATATATTTTTTAATAGTGCCACTCCTGCATCGGTTGTGAAACGGCCTTTCATAAAGCCAAACTGTTTACTACTAAGTAGCTCATTAATACAGAAATGGCTTAACATTTGACAAAGTAATTTTTTCAAAAACTTTACTGAGTATAGGTAGTATTGAAATACGCCGAAAATTATTAGGATCTGTTGAACTACCTGATTTAAAAAGAGGTACTAACTTTGCTACGTTATAACTAAACTATAATATAAGCTATAATAATAATACTATAATAAAGTTTATTCTCATACATGGCTTTTAGTTTTTTTGAATAAACTACATTTGAGTAAGCGATGGTTTGTATGAAAAATGCCGTTCGATGCCTCTTAATCGTTCATTTATTGGTGACATTACCCTATATAATTATAAATAGAGGTTTGCTTGGAGAGTTAGAGAGCTGGCTATAGCTTTGTGACCTAATGTTAGAAAAAGTACTCGATTTTCAAAAAAAATCGATGTTTCTAGCCGATGCATCGGAAGACATCGATGCTCAGTTCCGATATATCGCATCGAAAAAAACATCGATGTTTTTTCGAAGTGGACACCCCTAATCTGTCATCAGATCAGACCACAGATAATATGTAGATACCACAGATAAAAAGTATATGAGACCGGTCTACTTGTCATAAACAAATGACAATTTTGAATACAAAAGACCAATGACGTCATAATATCGGTCCATAAACTGTAATCTAATTAATCTAACTTAAACAAACTCACTACATATTAGACATGGGTAACTCAGCGTAGAACCGGCTCAAAAACGCAACTCCAACCGATTGAGCTGTTGAGCTGCAGCTCAGATCCAAAATAAGCAGCTCACGGCTCAAAAAATATACACACATACACAACTCAACCATTCGTTGCAGCGCCGGCGATGTGGCGACTTGATAGTTTGCCGAGCGGCACCACGCACCGCACTGGTGCACACAGTCCTTTTTAGTTTTTTTATAGGTAAATCATGCATATATGTATGTAGTAAAGTTACATAATTTTAATATATTTTGCGTATTTATATAAGTTGCTATGCAGATAATTGTGCAACTATCATAGGACATTAGTCATACATAATTAAAAAAAATTAAGTAGGTATAGTAAATGTGATAGAAAAAAAAATAGTATTTCAAAAACCAACCTGTTTGCGGCGGGGCTTGGAGGCAGAAGCATGACGCCGGCACGTGAGCCGATGAACTGCAAGAGCATTGGGCACGCTCTTGCAACCTGAATTACAATACACCTTTCGTCGAGTTTGTGCTGAGCTGTGAGCCAGCTCGCAACTCCGGCTCAGGTACTTGAGCTGCAGCTTACGAATATTTCTTGAATTAGTCATGTTAACTACAAATAACTACAGGTTATGGCAAGGTATTTTGTTTTTTTGTTCGTAGTTGTAGGTAAGCTGTGAATTAGGGCGTTCCATCCGACTACTTTTCAGCAGAAATTGTTAGCGGTTTGCGTTTCATGTTTTAGGTAGTAAAATCTAATGTTGACTTTTAGCGTTTCGCCTAAGCGATTTTGTTACGAAATATTGCTACCAAAAACCCATGTCGGGAGGTGAGTATTTTGCGCTACTTTTTTACAGCTGTCAAATGTGAAAGTAAATCATTTGAGCAAAATAGTTTTAACATTGTTTTTTTTTTAAAGAAAAGTTTTTTTTCGTATTATATATATCTTTGTTATTTTCTACAAATAATTCAAAATAAAATACTCAACCATATACTCACTCGCAACTGCCAAAAAATTACTCGAAACGTGTTTCATAACAATAATAGCGCCACTGAAATTATCAAATGCGCTAAGACTGAACTGGGTAGTCGGTGCTAAAATGGGATTTTACTATTTAATCGCAACGCGGCTTAGAAGGAACGCCCTAAATGTTAAATTTTGATTATCGGTTCATTTAATTTCATAGGCTAAAACTACCTTAGACGGACTGCTACCATAGACAGATGACAATTTTGAACACACGTATGTAAAGAAGTAACGTCAAAACCAAGGTCCATAAACTTCAATTTAAAATAATCAAACTTAAACCAACTCACTACAAATAACTGTAGGTCATAGTAAGGTATTTTGTTATCTCCATACTTGTAATTAAACAGTAGTTGCTTATGGTTGTGGACAACGGACCGCTAACTTCTACCTATAATATCCCATAGTCATAGAGAACTAGACAGCGCATTTCCTAATGTAAAAAAATGGTCACAAAAGTGTGACAGAGACTGAGCGAACGTGTGGTGTCTTGTCTATAGGAAAGGATACCATAGGTTAACTTTATCTCTTCCTAAAGTGTGGCCCATTTCGTGAGTCTATTGCGCAGTCCGTAGGATGGATTACAGAACTCCAAGTCTATGAAAGCGATCCACAACACATTAATAAATGACAATTTTGACTACAAATGACCAAACACATGGTCACAACCACGGTCCATGCACTTTAATCTAAAATTATCCAACTTTAACCAACTGACTACAAACAACCACCGGCTGTAGCAAGGTATTTTGTTCTTTCCGTTGTTGTATATCAGCTGTCAATGTCAAAATGTTAACTACCCATGCACTTGATTTAATACGGTAAAAACAAACTTAAACCTACTTAAGCCGTGGTTTCTTGACAACGGACCTATGTAATTGTCTAGGCTTCACAAAGCTGAAGGCTGTTGGAAATTTGATCTATATACATATTATCACGCTAATAATGGTGCAAAAAAAAACATTCATTTGTCCGAGCACTAGGTGAATATTTTCATCCCTTATAAGTCTTTGATGCATAATTCTTCACAGGTCTTCATAACACTGCTCTTTCCTCAATGCTGTTGATAAGGATATCTAATGTTCTAAATCTGAAGTGCACTGTAATAACCTGTTATAAACTATATGAATTTTATTGAAAGAAATCTTGTTATCTTCTTTTAATAATGGGATCCTAAAGGTACAAGTTAATGGCCGACCGCAGACAGCAGCAGCAGACGACCTCTAGTGTATCAATTCAACGCCTAATACTCAGGGCTGCCTGTAGCTAGAGTTAAATCTAAGGTAGGGTAGCGGTGGTTTCATGCACGGGTACGGTGCAAGTAATTTTTCTATTTTTTCATTATTTTACCTGCTTGTGAGTTATTAAGGTAGATCGCGGGAAAACAAGATCAAAATGGTATTAAATTATAGTACGGAACACAAATTTATGTATATTATACCTTAGTTTATGGTACTTTAAAGGTAGGGCATTAGTATTTTAAGGTAGAGCATTGCCCCCCAATGCCCCCCATAGCTACGGCCCTGCTAATACTATCCTATTCTAGATTTCTTTTACTAAAATAAGTAGTTTTTAGTAAATTCTCATTAATTTATTATTGGGACAAGTGCTATTGCAGATGTTTTTTACATCAAAATGTCTTTTAATGATATATGAATTATGACTATTGGAGCGGGTACCACGGTCCATACATTTTTGCCCATTCTCCTTTGTCGTCGAATCCAACTAGATTAATTTCAAAAAAAGAACAAGCGAAAACACATTTCTAGTGTTTAAATACGTACTTAACCTTTCCCCAATATATTACAGTACTCTATGACTTTTGGATATGTATATAATATGAAATATCCACACTAAGTGTTGGCACATGAATTTTATTTGAATCCGTGGAATAAAATCTTAGAATTTTGTCGATGCCTCAAAATTCGTAAACATATTTTTAAGCTTTGATTAATTTAAACACATTAAGTGGTTCAACGCTGACAAACTTAAGTGAAACAAAATGATATTTAATTATTAATAAAAGTCTGATATTTTCTTAATTTTTATTCCCTATTTAGGCTCATTTATTATCACTATCAGATTTTGTTAGTTTGTTCTTAATCAAAATGATAAGAATTCCAAAAATAATCTTTTATTTTGTCCCTCACCTATTCCGAAATTCTGCTTAGCTTTTTTTTGCTATGAACGAACCACAGGAGTAAAGGGTCACTAGAAATATGAATGAATTAACAATAGATAGTCCAACATAGCCAACCATAGTACAGATTAAATAATAAGACTATTATACAACTAGAGATGTCAGCGATATTTCAGTGTCTTTGTAAGAAAGTTGCGTGTTATAACAATAATTTACGCAGAAAAATTACGCAGCGTAAAGCAAAAGTTTTATACATTTTGGTACCAAATTAGATTAACTTCACATTTACGTAATTAGTCATTCATTCGGTAATGAATGATGTCATTTTCGTCTTGATTCCGAAAGTGCAAACACTTTATATAAATACCGAAAGAATTTTAAGTAGGTATATTTAAAAAAGCCAATTACATAAAGCCCCTAACTTGAACCAAACTTGCTTAAGCTGTGTTGCTCCGCAGTAGATTTCCCAAACTTTTCTTTTAACGCGTATAGCTCTTAGATCTTGACAAGGAACCAACAAATTAGGATGTACCTACACGATGAGACATGCAAGTGGCGGTTCCATATTTCTGTCACTGATAAATGTCCTCTTAAGACTTAACGTCCATTAGGTAAAAATGTCCAGCGCAAAGGGTACCCAGTAAGAGAATACACTTCGCGGCGCCTCGCAACGGGTTTCATACAAACGAATTTCTCACTTAATTTTTACACTTGCTGATCAAACGTCACGAAAATTGGAAGACATGTTCTAGTAATAAATATCTAGGTCTGCAGTGTGCCGGTTTTCTATAAAATTTTATAGTTCAAAAGTTATACAGGATTCTAGTTTTTCATACAAATGGTTTTAAAAAGATTTCTATTAAATAGAACGTTTTACAAGATTTTGGGAAAACCAGACCTAGGATTCGGCTTGGGATTATGACTAAGAAATTTCACAGTGATTGATCAGTAAATGCCAAAAACAAATGAGTAATTCGCTTGTATGAAGTCGGCTGCGAAGTGTATCCTCTTAATTGTTCGACGTTAAGTTGAAGTTCCTAATATCACCAATTAGCTGGACTATCTCACTCTGTTAGAAAAGTGACGGATTTCATCTTTGCCATTGTATAGATTTAATTTTTTTACAAAAACTAAGTCATAATTTATTGGCTTAACTTGCAAAAACTTATATTGAATTTTAGCCGGAATCATATTTCTTTGAATTTGATTTCCCGTATGCGAATAGAATGTCGCCTTTGCCTGAAAATGGCCTAAAACATATTAATTTAAAAATAATAAAACGTCAAATCAATCTGTCAAATCTAATGGATTTTTTGAGTAAGGCGAGTCACTAGTCGCAGCGACAACCTTTTCACTTGTTTGATTTGTACCACCAAGGTGTGCTGAACTAAAAGGGCTTGGTGTTGTTGTCCAGGATACGTCTACTTTGGCAGGATATGGCTCAAAAATTTATGGTATACTAGCGATCCCAGCGAACGCTGTTACGCTGCCATCCCTCTGTAACCCGGCGAAACTTGGTTTTTACCTAAAGTGCCTGAGTCCGGCTCGTACTTAACAGATCGAGATAAAAACTATCCTATCTTTTAAGTTGGATCAAATACCAGATAGTTACGAAGTTTGATTAAAATCATTTCAGTAGTTTAGGACAAACAACGTGACACGTAATTTTTATATATATAGATTTACAACTTTCAACTTACAAGTCAAGATCTGTACCGAACTTTGAGTAGTAGAAATAAACCCGCTTGTAAAGACAGTGCAAATTATTAGTATCCAACTGGCTTTTGAAACCGAATTCTCTAAATACCGAATTGCTAACAATGAAATATAAAAAGTCAAAACATAATTTTATATACAAAGTGTATGATTACATTTAACAGGAAGCAGCGTCGACCAGTAGTTGAAAGTAAAACTATAAAATAAAACAAATGAAATGACGAATGTATACACATTTATTAACATTCATCAAATTGATATAGCATACAAAAGTGAATATTTAGCTTAACAACCACTTGTTACGTTCACACACGTGTTTCTTACATTTAACTACACTTTCACTGCTCCGCTGTGTCTGTGTCTCGCATTTTTTTTTACATTAAGCTTGCAAACATTTCAATGTTATTGTAAAAAATAAAATACTTTCAATGGATGAAATAACCTTGTTTATTATTAGAATGAAACTGCTTCATTACTCTGCGTGTGAACTAACTTTTGGTTTGAATTTGTATACCAAAAACCAACTTCGATAAGGTTTAAAAAAAATCATTACAAATGTACTAGTATAGAATAAAAGCCCACGAGATTAAAAGCCCTAGAAGGCACAATAGTACATTCGTTTCTACAAAACAATTTGCCTTTTTAAAATGTGGTCTGCCTTGTTAATACATTTTCTTCATATATTATTTATAAATATTGGACTTAAAATAAACAAAATTTAACTTAGTTATTTGAGTGTATCGAAGTTATAAATTTTACAATAACCACCAAATACATTATGTTAAACTTTATAAATTGAATTTGTACTTTGGTGGTTATTGTAAAATTTGTAACTTCAGTACAAATTCAATTTATAAAGTTTAACATAATGTATGCAAGCCCATCATTGATATACAGACGCCAATAAAGGAAAAAATAACAGTGCGCACTACTCTGTTAAATACAACCATAAAAATGTAAATTTTAAAATAAAAAACATAATACTTATTAGACAAGGCACTATATTTAAGACTTAATTTAAAACTTTGGAGTGTCAATTACAAATGTATTTTTGATATACTTACATCTAAAACTGAAGAAACAGGCACTTCACATCCTATGCACAAATATAAGATATTTTTAATCACATTTAATACATCTAAAAAATATTTCTTTGTGGTATGAATTTGCTTGCAGCTTCGCGCGTCCGCAGTCGGCCGAGAAGTACCTACCTGCGAGTCTTGCGACGCGCTAAGCTGCAAGCGATTCTCAAGACTGACGAAGCGGCGAAGACCCTGACTGTACATATCAGTGTTAGAGCAACAAAATATTATAAACTAGTCTATCATAAACAATTCATAAGAAACGTGTTGTAGTACTGGGCAAGAATTTAGGGCTGTAACACTTCTGCCTAAATTACATGTTTTATACAAAACCGCGCTGTACAGAGTTTTAAAACAAAATTAATATGCCATAATCTTCACAGTTCCCTAAACTTCACTTTAAATATATACTTATAAAAAAAATATGAAATTCCTTTATAAGATTTGTATTTACAGACTCTATTTTTATTTTTTTTAAAGTTTTTCCATTAAATAAATATCTGCAAAAAAATTAAATATTATCTAATCTAACCGAAATCTCATGAAATCAAAAAGGTATAACTTTTTTATTTTAAGTCAGAATGCAAATTAAATTTGGAAACTTTAGAGATAATAACAATTTTTTCTTTTTTGAAAAATCTTTACAGCTTTTAAGGGTGTGTAGTGTACCTTATCTTTATCAAACTCACACACACACAAATAAACGAGCTCAAGGAAAAAAAACCTACACAACAACTTTACATCACAATCTTCATACATTTATTTTATCATTAATATTTCTATAGGAGGTTTCATATTAGTTCGGCCATAATTAGTAGCTATTTAGCAAAGGGTGTAAAAATCTTAAAAAAATTTGTTAAGTTAATCAAAAGAAAAATGAAACCTAAAAACTAAAAACTTATTAGTGAAAAATACAACTTGAATATTTATTCTTAGTACTTCTAATGATTAAATATTTATTTACTTTTTCTTGATATATGACTATGCAAAGAGCGTGCATTAAGTATAGGTTTATTTAACTTACAATAGGCATTGGCGTAGCTAGGTAGGGGAACGGGTAGGCAGCAAAATGTGATACTAGGCTATGTTAGCCTTAGTCAGTTGGGTGGGAGTGCGTCTGCTTGCTCAACAGAGGGCCGTGGGTTCCATAACGGCAAAGGACCAACATTTATGTGTTAAATATTTGTTTTTGTATTAAGATTTATAAAGTTATTTTCAATGTAATTGTCTGTTTTACCGCAGGTGGAAAGGAAAGGCGTTCATTAGAGGGAAAGAAAAGGCGTTCCTTAATAAGATGATTAAATGATAGCAAATTTCAATCAAATTTCATTTTTTCCAAATAACATAGTTTCCTATACAGCCATGCTTAGTTTGGGATCAGATGGCGCTGTGTGATTTTCCATAAACATTATTATATTGTTATTTATGAACCAAATAAAAAGTAACCTTCACCTGCCCCTATCTAGCTGCGCCAATGATTAATATAAACAATTATTTTCATAGCAAAGACAAACAATACAGACAAAAGATTAACATTGAGCCAGAACTAGAATACTTTTAAGTTCTATGAAGAATTGGTAATTTTTTAAGATTATTATACTAGGAGCGCTTAAACTTCCTTAAGTTCTGTGCTATAGCACGGACGCGAAGGAGGAAAAATTTTTCAATGACCGGTCAATATTTGTCTCTGTTGCACGCGCAAAATTATTTGCCGTTGCGCTTCTCTATGACAGCATGAGATTCTCATGGCATCTGTGCGAGTGCGACGGCAAATAATTATGAGCGTGCAACAGAGACAACTAGTGACCGGTCATTGAACGAAATTCTTCTTGCTCAGCGTCCGTGCTATAGACGTGCTATAGAGACAAAATACGGCAATGAAACGAAAGCTATTATAGTGGGTGCCGCCCCGTCTGAAAACGAGCTTTTTTAATATTATTTCATAATTAATGTTTCCTTTTTAGTTTCATTTCCTCTACAAATAATTTTGATAATGTATCGTTATTATATTATTTATAATTTATCTTTGGATATTAAAAACTACAAGTACAGTACCAGGCAATAAATTAACGTGCATAATATTTATAAGATTTTTGTCTTACTGCATTTTTAAAGAAAGTAATCATAAAGGCCTGTTTACTTCTTATTTCTAGGTTTTTTTATTAAGTGGAAGAAAACGACAATGTTTAAACAGCTCTTAATAGTTACCGGACTGTGAGTATTTCGTGCGACAGAGACAAACACTACATTACTCAGTGGTAAAGCTCTAGCTCTAGAACTAGTCCATTATCTCTTTCTCAAGTTCGATATGTAATATTAAATTTAAGGGTCGGCAACGCGCAAGTGATACCCCTGGTGTTGCAAGCGTCCATAGGCTACGGTGACCGCTTACCATCAGGCGGGCCGTAAGCTTGTTTGCCACCTTAGTGGTATAAAAAAAAAAAAAAAAAAAATTGTTGCCTGACACTGTATGAGAAAAGCAATTTACATAAATACTACATTTGATTAGTTACTATCTAAGAAATTTACATTTCCTTGTGTATTTTATTTATATGATATGAATAATTTCAAACACTTTATATATCTAAGTAAATAATAAAAAAAAATACAATAAAATAAAATAAACAAACGTACCTAATTTTCAACAAAAAAAAAACAAATGTTTAAAAAACAACTAGTCAATAAACAAAACTTAACTTAACGGCTAAGGCCTAACAACTTAATGTACTTGGCACAACTTAAATAATATATGTAGTTTTATGTAACGATAACATTAAATTGTAAGTAGGTTTTAAACATGATTCTTAAGCAATATAACTTTGTATAAGTAAATAATAATTAGTTACAAAATTCATTAGTAAAATAATAAATAACATTAAAATTATATGATTATAGTTTTTGGTTAAAAATTAAAATTACTTTTGCAAATCGCTTCATCTATAGAGATAACTTTCAGTTTACTTATATATGCTTCCTTTTTTGGTTTAACATAATACTTTTAATTTTTAATATTAATCATCTAAGCTATTATTAATATATATCAGCATTTTGTAACAAAAAACATTTTATTTAAATATTACCATAAAAAAAAATGTATTTGAAATAAAATTTAACAAATAAACAAAATGGTCACTTAGAAATACCTAATAGATAAAATTGCCTAAAATTACATAATTAGCGAGACGTAAGCTCGATATAGTCAAATCTAAAGGACCTCATACTTAATCTCAATTTTGTGAACTCAATATTACTTAAATTAACTTTTAAACAAGTGGAGGCTAAATAGTATGGCAAAGATTTATCGTGGAACATAATCACGAAATATAAAAAGGAATCTTAACTTATGTTATAAAATAAGCACTGCATGTAACTGCGCTATCAGATAAGACATACGCATCTGATAGGGTAGTCTGTAGTCAGTAGGGTTTTAGATATAGTTTAGGAGCATGTTTTGACGCCGAAAAACGTCCAGGGTCCCGGAGTTATATTTCATTGTAGCAACTAACCAGACATAGCATTTCTGAGTGCATTCGTCCTGGTCTAAAACTACCTCTGAAACTTTATGAACAACTGTTCCTGGGCCAATGTACCGGGGCCGTGTGTTTGTCTGACTGCTCGGTACTCAGTTATGTGTTTTTTACCGGAGACTTTCGTAACACGCGGTATAAATGTGGGTAAACAGGTACGTTTTCATTTGTAGTGACACAGAGTTTTCAACAATTTAGCTATCGATGGTCGGACCTAATAGTGTTGACTCTGTTGTCTGTACTGTACTAATACTGTTGACTATTAGGCGTTACCAGTGCTCAAAA
Organism: Apoda limacodes; assembly: GCA_946406115.1. Classification (NCBI taxonomy): domain Eukaryota; kingdom Metazoa; phylum Arthropoda; class Insecta; order Lepidoptera; family Limacodidae; genus Apoda; species Apoda limacodes. The sequence goes on from OX291559.1 coordinate 22,754,480, forward strand.
CATTACAAGCTAATAAGTAAACGCAAAAGTTAACCATACTGTTAACAGTTACAAAAGCTACTTATTCATAACTATTAGAAAATTAGAATACAGAGTAGGAAATGAAATATTATTAACACTGAACGTTTTCTAATTAAGTTTTAACACTACGCATATACGAATTGATAGTTTTAACTTACATGAATAAGTATATTCATGGAATAAGTATTTTCTTTAATATTTGGTCTTTTAATTTGTGACAGCGGTGGTTAAGTACTTTAGTTGTGTTAAAGTGAAAAATAATCTCAAATTGTAGTAACTACAAGCAATACGTACATTACACTCATGAAGATGTGATTTAATTTCATAAAGAAAACCTAGCTTGCGCCCTCGGCTTTGTTTCCGTACATTATTAAATTAGGAATGATTTTTTTTTCAGAAAAACTTTAGAATTACAGTGTTCTTATTATGGACCCAATGTATCGAACAGTGAAAATATATTTTGCGGTATGCATAACAAGTAATGGAAAATAGACAGTTTTTAACAATTACACAGTATAACATTCTGGTATATATATATATTATAATATTATAAACTGCGAATAACAAATTTTAAAACAAAAAAAACTGCAGGCCACTGTACAAAATTGATATGTTTCAAAACTAGCCTTAGGAACTTTTTTTGTAATTTGTTTAATGTATATTTTTTAAAAGTGAAATATTTCCATTTCTAAGATAAAGTGGATAAAATCAAACCATATCTTTATTCTTTAATTTTTTCTTCAACAAGATAAAGTAAATATAAATTCGTACCAAGTAACTTTGAAAACATTTTAGGAACATTAGATGGCGAAGTAAACATATAGCAAAATCAATAATTAAAAAAAATATTGACAAAAAAAAAGGTACAAGGAAATATATCAAAAAATATACTGATTCAAAAAAAGTAGGTCACCTACTTCATTTTTTCCTTACATAATCTATTTAACAAAGAATAAATAAGAAATGCAATTAAAATACTTAATACATAATTGTAAATGCCTCATATAAATCATTCATTACCCTTACTGATGTACGCGCATGGAAACATCACAATGAAAGTGGAAGTCCTCCATCTTGATTATTCTCGTCAGCCATTTTGTGAAAACACTAAAGTGGTAGTATAACACTAAACAGATCAACTTGGCTTTCAATTCCAGATGAGACCCTACCAATAACTAACTCATACAGAGTAACAGATACATATGGCGGCAAAGATCAACAATAATAAAATTTGATGCACACACACACACACGCACATATACATGAACTCACGCACACTAATACAATCTTTCATAGCGTAGTAATTCTAATTGATGTGTTTGTGTGGGTAAGGCGAGTCGACATATTGGTCAAGTGAGTCGCTGGCAGTGAGATTTATTTTGATATAAGGCAGGTAACGCTTAAGTATCCCTGAAACATAAAATAATAAAATTAGTGTTTGTTTTACGTTGTACGTTTGCAGGGACACAATATGATGGTGTGAAAGTCGTTATGCACAACGGAGGCCCAGGGGAAAGAAACCAAGTAACCAAGAAACAACACAGACGTGTGGTTGTTATACATTTAATGATTTATGTATACAAATATTATTATTTTAAGAATTAATCAATACAATCTTGTCTAGTGAATAACACTTTTTAATTCATAAATTCTTTAGATATCCATCTGGCAGTTGTTTTCTCTACTTCTATTGCCGCCATTTCAATCGTGTTTTGGTGAGTTAATAAATTATATTTTTATTTATTTACTCGCAAATGTGATGAAAAACACTGTGTGTAAAACGGGCGGTATATAAATTACTCATTAAAGCGGCCTTAGGCTTCCAAATAGCCTCTCATTGGTAATTTTCTCTTAACCACCCATAATACACAATGTTCTATTAAATTACAGAATTCAATGTCTATGAATTAATTCTTTCCAAGGCATTTTGAAGCATTATTTACGAATAAGTATATAAAAATATTGAACACATGCACTATGGTAAGACGGTCGTCAACCATATCTACGTACACTACAGAATTCACCAACAAAAAGTATCTCCAATTGCTCAGCGCTCAAACCGTACCTACGTACTAACTACAAAAGTGGCACGTTAAAAGCGACTGGTTCATCGCCGTGACAGCCCTAGTAGCGTAGGCAGTTTGGAAGGTTGGTAGGGAGGAAATAGGTGCGTACTAACTTTTTGTGGTTGTTGTGTCTCGGTGTTGAGTTGACGCTGTGTGCGGAGTGGTGCGAGCTGTCGCTCACCTCCGAGCTCGAGCTGCGGATATCGCCCTCCATCTAATAACACACAAGTAAACGTCAGAACACAACAGGAGCCCCAGAGGTAAAAAAAATTGTATTAATATAATCATATATAATTTAACAACGATTAACACCCTTAGGTAATTACCAGAATAGAATAGTTATATATTTGTAATAAAACTATATTGTAAACAAACCTGAATAATAAAAACCGGCCAAGTGAGTGTCGGACTTCGCCCATTACAAATTATGATTTCAAATCTCTACCTACTTTCGATACTCATATATATTTTAAACTAATTGACGCGTACCAAAGACGGTACTTTAACATGAGGGAGATAAATTGTAGAAAGTATCTCACGAACTACACAAGTAGGTATAAATATATATTCCAAAGAAGAGCAGGGAGATTCTCACCTTTCCAGCGTTTATAGCATTGTAGGCGACTTGGAAAATGAGCCAGGTCCAAACGAGATGCAACACGAGCAGCAGGCACAGCAGGGTGTTGAAGATATAGTACGCGGGGAACATCGGCAACAACATAGGGGCGCGGATCGATGTGCTGAAACGTGCAACAATACCTTAATAAAATAAACCTTAAATAAACTAGCTGTGAGTACACGTACGAGATATCTACTTTAGTTAGGTTAAAGGCAGATATAATCGATAGATAAAATTGAAATCAATAAATTATTTTACTTCATTAATTTTGGACAAACTGTTTTAAATAATTTTAAATTGTTTAGGTTCTGAAAATATTACATTTGTTTATAGACATAAAAAAACCGGCCAAGTGCAAGTCGCACTCACGCACCGAGGGTTTCGTACCCACTACCCTACCATTTACGTAATTTACAAACACAAACAAAATAAAAAACAAAAAGTGTGCCACTACATCCAATTACTGACTAAGCCCAACTGTTGTATAATCTGTATACGTAATACCTCATAGCGCTACTGGTAGGGGGCGTCGCGGCGGAACTAGGAACCTAGGCGTCTGTCTGTGCTACGAAGGGACCCACTCTAATGGAAGGACTTTGAAACATTAGGAATCTGCTACAAAAAGGAAAGATAAGACCGTAATTAAAACTTTGAGTGCGTCACCGCGGCGGTTCCTGGTACTAATGAGGCTCGGCGCAGCAGCTATGTCCAGATCCAGAAGGTAATCAAATCACACTTCCACCAAACTCGCGTCGATACCATTTTAAATGCGGGTTTAATTATTTTAGTTTAGTTATTAAGAATATATTGTGAATTTGTTTTTGGTTCTAATAAAATAAATTTCATGAAAAAAAATATTCACACAATAGAGTAGATGTGAAAAAAAATATTCATCCCCACTTTACGTATAGAGGAGGTACTCTAAAAAAATATAATTTTACCACTTTGTCAGCCTAATTAATATGTATACCAATGCCAAATTACAGTTTTCTAGTAGCTAAGCCGCGGACAGACAGACAGACGGACGGACATGGCGAAACCATACCCTAAAAAGAAGGAGGTTCTCAATTCGGTTGTATGTTTTTTTTATTAGTATGTTCTTTAGTTATTGTAACAAGCGTTTCGTATTCGTATTATCACAAATTGGATATATTTGCACCAAGTATCACTCTTGGAGCCAATACTCTAATGTGTGGATCGGTCTTGGTTGAATATTGGACATAAATGTGACATTACGTCCAACAGCCAATGTTAACCCACGCGCGTGTGTCGAGTGAAGGGGGTTGGCGGGGGGGGGGCAGCTCGGGCACGTCGTCGCTTCTCGATCTACACATTGGTGGCATCAGAAGGTGCTTTTTGTTTTGTTTTAAAAATGGACCCTGAAATCTGAATGGTCGAATGAGCAACTGTTGAAGTTTATAGAATTGTATCGGGGAGCAGCAGCGGTGGGAATCTAATCAGTAAATATAACAAAATTCGATCAGCGTGCATTCTATCATCCACAATCGACTTTTCCTTTTCACTGCACACTGAACTAGATTGGTTAATAAATAATAATATATGCTGAATGCGCGGGCGCAAGTAGTCAAAGCGAATAGGTTCTCGCCCGCCTTGGCTGCACTGCAGTGTGCGGTCCAACCGTCTAATGCTCTTGGCTAGTAAGTTTGCCAAAAGGTATTGAAGCCAATGTGTGGGCGTATACCTTGGATACAACAATTGGCCATACAGTTCGTAGCCAAGCTCGGATCCAAGTCATAAGCCACTATATGGCGCCTGTATTAGGTGATATAAACGAGCTAAAGACAATACGAAGTATTTTTTGGGCTATCAGGTTGTAAGTACGAGAACCTATGTGGTGGGCGAGTCACAGACGGAACGCTAACTGATAGGGCGCTTAGTCAACACGATGTTCATATCAAATATGACGTTAGCAATCACAAGATAAGGTATTTAGACAACACAACACCTGTTCCTTTATCTATTTCCTGTGTCCAAAAGTTTTCTGGTACAGATTACCTATTAGCCATAAGGCTAAGTCGTTAACCGACTCAAAAAAAGAGGTTATCAATTCGACCCGTATGTAACAATATTTTCAGAATTGCTCAGTTTTTGTTTTTTAAGTTCGCGAAATGAGAGGGTTGAAGGGGGGTGATTAGGCTCATTAGAATCCTTACATGTTCAGTGACTTATAATTAGTATAAATACGAAGTTACAACATAATCGGGAGTGAAAAGTGAACGCCGCCGCAAAAACAACAGGGCGTAGCGTGTTCACGTGCATTTTTGGACCTCTGTTATGAACACAAGGATAGTGTATTGAGTCGAATTGTTATTGGAGACGAAACTTGGGTTCATCACTATGAACCTGAGTCGAAACAAGACTCGATGCAGTGGCACAATAGAGCACAGAACCTCCCAAGAAGTTTAAGGTGTCACAGTCAGCTGGGAAACTCGTGGCAACGGTCTTTTTTGGACTCGGAAGGAATATTATTGATCGATTATAAAGATAAAGGTGTTTCTATAGAATAAAGAATGCTACGCTTTAATATAAGAGCGTCTAAAAAAGCCATTAAAGAGAAAAGCCGTGGAAAATTTACGATTTTTTCCAGCGTTGCGTTGGCTGCCCTACATAAGGTGGGCTTCGATATTTTGAATCCCCCACCCTAGCCCAGACCTGGCCCCGAGTGATTATTACCCGTTTCCAAAAATTAAAAAAGAGCTACGGGGTAAATAATTTACCACTGATGATGAAGTCAAGGAGACAGTTTTGGCGTACTTTGAAGATAAATATAAAACATTTCTTTATGAGGGTATAAATAAATTAATTGAAAGATCTGAAAAATGTATCCGTCCAGCAGATGAATATATTGAAAAGGAAAAATAATTTGGTTTTTTTATATCCACCCCTTATCCCCCATTCCGCGAACATAAATACGCTCCCTCGTAGCTTCTGCCATGTTTAACAATTTTCATAAGTCCGCGCATATCTCAAAAATATAAGTCGGATTGCAAAAAATATTTTTTTTAGTTGGACTGGGTATAGTTCAACTTAAAGAACAGTGCAAGTTTCATCAAAATCAGTTTAGTAGTTTTTGAGATAGATTTGTATCAGTCACTAGGAAAACATGTCGTTGGCTTAACAGCTTAATTCTTAAACATGTCATTATGCATGTTGTTTCAATGTTTGCATACAGTTAGGCTCTAGCTAAACTTAGGCTTAGCAATTTAAAATCTAATCGTGTAATCGTTAGTGTAAGAGTACGCTCGACACAGTTACTTTTGTACAAGCACGCGCGACACAGTTACTTTTGTACAAGCTCGCTCGACACAGTTACTTTTGTACAAGCACGCGCGACACAGTTACTTTTGTACAAGCACGCGCGACACAGTTACTTTTGTACAAGCACGCGCGACACAGTTACTTTTGTACAAGCACGCGCGACACAGTTACTTTTGTACAAGCACGCGCGACACAGTTACTTTTGTACAAGCACGCGCGACACAGTTACTTTTGTACAAGCACGCGCGACACAGTTACTTTTGTACAAGCACGCTCGACACAGTTACTTTTGTACAAGCACGCTCGACACAGATACTTTTGCTAACATTGTTTAAAATTTCCGTCCCCGTACAACATAACCTACTCTTCCAACATTCTATATTAAACTACATTTACCGTTAGCTGACAACACTTCACGTATCATAGTAGATACTATAATTTCATCTAAAACTACACGTAAAAGACAAATAAATAATAAAATTTAGTAAAGTTACTCGAACATAAAAATATCAAGCAATTAGTTTCAATTACAACTGAAATTAAGAAATAAAAACAGTAATTTAAAAAAATTAAACCGTTTTCCGAAACATATCCATTCCTTTTTAAGCAACGTCGCTGTCGATGGAACAACTGACAGAAGCTGTGGGTCCACTCTTCTATAAGGATCTCTTCCACGGCCATTTCGAACGCAATCAATGCAGGTTCAGGGTTCATAACCGAATACCTCGAAGTGTATCTTTGATTTTTGTCAATAAATAAATTTCCCAAGATGGCAGATCGGGGTGGACGACTGATTATTTTATCACCCGCCGTACTCAAATTGCCTACTGACGAAAGTTTGTTGTAGAATTCTAGATTTACTTACTGTCATCACTTAACACCTCACCTAACTACGAGAAAACTGTATATTTAGACTTAGTAAACTGTATATTTAGATTAGCGGAATGTGCTGAAGCGTTGTCGTGGTGAAGTAGGATCCTGCTTTGAAAGCGCTGCTGTCGAAAGTTTTTTAAGACAACTGGCTGTCGTTTTGTCTTTCACCACAAATGCCGCGAAATGACTCGTCCGTCCAAAGAATAAAGCAATCATCGTTTTTCCTTGACCTTTCTTTACTTTTGCTGTTACATCCTTAAATGGAAATACCCACTGTGCAGATTGCCTTACAGTCTTGTTGGTAGATCACTCTCTTATCAGCCTCTGTCACCCGCTATATTCAAAGAGAACTCACCTCCATATGATGTAGAAGGGATAGATGGCCAGCCGCGTAATGATCCACAGCACAGTGAACACAGCGAACAAAGCGTCGCACAACTTCTGAAAGCTCGCGTACTTTGACGCTTTCGCCATCTGAATAAAAAAAAAACTTCTGAGATGTTTTGAATTTTCAATTAATGAAACCAGTCAAAACAGTTTATTCTGCAATTCGGCTTTATATCAAGGGTATTTTAAGTCTTTTTTAAATGAGTTACGTTTATATAACAAACCTACGCTATAAAGACAAGATAAAATGTTTTCCCTGTATAGATTTATTACCAATCCATCATAAAACAACTTGGGAATATGAAATTAGGGAAATAACTAATATTGTGAATGCGAAAGAATTTCTATAATAAACAAAGCTTGCGTACAGTAAATTAAAGAAACAATTTATACATACATAAGTCGAAAAAAGTCCGTAAGTAAGTGTTATTGTAGAACATCTGCAAGACAATATCAAATAACAACAAAAATTAACAAAAAACTCGTAAACCATCAACAAAAACGTAACCCCGTTTATTTATCAATGACCTTAAAAGATTAAATATGTTAAGGTATTAACGGAATGCTCTCGACTTATCGCGGCTTTGTGGATTCGGTCTAAGATAAGTTTTACGTTTTATTTGCTTAGATTGATTAAGACATAGTTACCTCTAGAAATATATCTGCACAATCGTGCACCAAGAGCACCAACGTCCCTATCCTGTAGAGGTTGCACACCCAGCTGAAAGAGAGCAGCGCTATGGTCGCGATGTGGTGCACGAACATCTGCCAGAAGTCCTTGCGACGTACGTCCCAGAACTGTGTGATCGTCAGCGACCAGTAGAACGCGCTCGAAATCATGTAATACCACCACACGTCATCTGTCACACCCTGCAACATCGACCATCATCAAAAGTACTCTTCCATCATATATATTTTAAAGAACTGCTTGAGTTCATCTGGTTCAAAGAAAAGACAAACATAGGATGTAAGCTCATTACCATATGGAGCAAATCGAGCTTACGAAACAAATAAAATAGAATTATGTTAAATTACACTGAGGGATATGATAGATATTTTTTTTTGTTTTATAACTTTGTTTACTGGCAACACTAAAAAGGCGGTCTAAAACTTTGTTTTTGCTTTTAGAAATGAAAGTGTTAACAGATATTAATATCAGAAACCCTAATTTGTTATTTGTCTATTATTGCTTTGCAGCTGCAGTTGTGACAGAAGTGTTAAAACATTTTGCAAAATGGTTAATGAAGGTATTTGAATAATACAGAGGCTGATGGTGGGTTCATCCAGGGTTTGCGCAGCCTATAGTTTTATAACTAAGTCTGTACGTATTGTGAAATGTAAAACCACAAAAAGTATTGTCAAAATATTTCTTTTCAAATTCTGTACCTAACTTCTTGGCCCGAGTCAATGTTTATGTTGTGAACATTTATTAAGGAAAATCCATTCAGTATTTCTTGAGGTGTGTTGCGCTAGCAGGATTTTAACCTCCTTAAACATTAAAATGTCATCTAACTAGAGACTAGACTAGACTAGGGTTATAGAATGGACGCGATGTCCTTATATATTTCGAGAGGGGAGTGACACTCTCCAATCACATCCCCTGGATATGCCTATAAATAAATATATTATTTACATACATTTCACGTTTACCTCATGTTACCGATTCTCATGCAGTTAAAAGATAAAAGCAACTGGTAACATTTTGTATTAGATTCAATCATCTTTTCGTTCCACTTGCGGGTCGAGTTATTGAATTGACAAATGCCCATTCGTTTGACAATTACCGCGGTACACCGGAGAATGGGACAAGACAAAATTGATTAGACAAGAAATTTCTCGAGTTTATCTTTAAATCAACTACGGCTAAACCGACTGAGGCGAATACTTGTACGCATAATATAACACATTATGGCACAGTAGGCCTCGAGTTAAGATACTTTTTCTTTTTTTCTACTTTAACTTAACCCTTCATTCTTTTTTTGACGAGTACAGAGAAAAATCAAGTGCGTGTCGTTCACGCGTTAACTTAGGGGTCCCGCTAACCCGATCGTTGGCTCTATGAAATCTGATATCTGATACCTGATGAGGATATCCAATATAACATTGGTCGATGTCCCAAAGCCACTCCTTGTCCCACAGAACAAACATTCCGTAAGAGAAATTATAAAAGTAAAATGTACATCTCCACGTGTTCTCACAGAACTTGACGAGGGTCGAAGGTTTATCTTGGCTCCGCCGCATTCGCCACCAGCGCTCCACCTGCCGCTCCGTCATGTCCAATTGTTTTGCCAGGGCACATATCTGGAACAAGGGGTAACTAAAATTCATTGAATAAATTAAGATGCTGGAGCTTAACCATACTTGTATGAACATTAATTCGTTAACCGCGTACTGAATTGCAGAAAGTATCTAAATAAATAATAATAAAATTCTGCTTGTTCATAAGCACATAACTTGAGAGCTGATGGACCAATTTGGCCAAATTTTATAGTTAATATCAGGTTCTTCCATATCAGTTTTATACATATCCACTGTTGGGGCACAGCCTACCCTCACCGAAGCGCAAGGGTTCTTACGAAAAGAAAAAATAGAAAAGTCTGAGGTAGCGCTGTAGTCAAGTTATTAACAATTTCTATATTTTTTTACCGAAATGTCTCAAATTCTTAAATTGACAAATTATAAGAAGTCGTCAAGATTATTAAACTTGTACTAGGTATGCTTGCACAATTATACAAATATTCATAAAATCCATAACAACAATCATATTCAATTAATGCAAACAGAACGTTTTAACAGTAGTTTAAGTACAGGACTTATTAATTTCAATTGTCTAAGTTTGTTCATTGGAGGCGTGGTAGTTACCTTATGGTGTGAGCGATTCAAAGGATATTGCTAATATCTTCAAGAACCATTTTTCGGTTAAGTCTCCCCTAGGTCCAGCGAGGGAGGTGCACAATATTGCCAGAAATGGTCAAATGGTGGGGACTAGGTTTCGGGCCAAAGATGTTGCTGAAGCCATTAGGCAAATATCTAAAGGCAAGTCACCAGGCCACGATGGACTCAGCATTGAGCACTATAAGCATGCCGGACCACATATATGTAGACTCCTAGCAATGCTCTATTCCTTATGCGTGGGTCACTCCTATATGCCTGACGATCTAATGAAAACAGTAGTGGTGCCTGTAGTGAAAAATAAAACTGGTGACCTTGCTGACAAAAATAACTACAGACCCATTTCTCTTGCCACTATTGCAGCTAAAGTTCTTGACGGTTTGCCTAATACACAGTTAAATAGTTATGTCACACTGCATGACAATCAGTTCGGGTTTCGTCCTCGGCTGTCCACTGAAAGTGCGATTCTGTGTCTTAAGCATACCGTCAGATACTACACAGATCGCAAGAAGCACCGGTGTATGCTTGCTTCCTTGACTTATCCAAGGCATTTGATTTGGTGTCTATGATCTGCTATGGAGGAAGCTGTGAAGCACAAATTTTCCACTGGAACTGGTCAGCCTGTTTCAGTATTGGTATGCACACCAAGTCAACAGTGTGCGATGGGCGGGGGCAATGTCGGATCCGTACTGGCTTGAGTGTGGTGTTAGACATGGTGGATTGTCATCTCCAACCCTGTTCAACCTCTACATAAATGAGTTGATCATATCGCTTAGCAATCAGCCACAGCACGTTGATGGCGTCTGTGTAAACAATTTGAGCTATGCTGACGACATGGTGCTCTTGAGCGCATCAGTCTGTGGTCTGAGGCAGTTGATACGGACTTGTGTGGAATACGTGTCTGGCCACGGTTTAAAATATAATATCACGAAAAGTCAATGCATGGTCTTTGACGCTGGTGTGAAATGTGCACGTAATGTACCACCAGTGCGACTATATGGTGTACCCCTTAAAACTGTTCCAAAATTTAAGTACCTAGGGCATGTTGTCACTACTGATCTCAAGGACGATGCTGACATTGAGCAGGAACGGAGGGCGCTGTCAGTAAGAGCCAATATGATGGCCCGTAGGTTTGCAAGATGCTCAGCTGAGGTTAAGGTAACCCTCTTTAAAACGTACTGCACATCTCTGTACACGTGCAGCCTATGGGTTAACTATACAAAAAAACGGTACAGCGACCTCCGTGTCCTGTATAACAATGCATTTAGGATTGTGTTGGGGCTGCCACGATTCTGCAGTGCCTCTGGCATGTTTGCAGATGCACACATCGATTGCTTCCATACGACTATGCGAAAGCGATGCGCGTCCTTGCTATGCAGAGTTCGTGCCAGCTCCAATTCTGTCCTGAATATGATCGCTGAGAGATTAGACTGTCCTTTCCTTAGGCATTGCTGTAACAGACATGTGGCTGTGCCAATGCCGGAAAGGAAGTACTAAATGACTGCATATATATGTATGTACATATATATGCATGTATTTAAATTGATTTTATTTTATATAATGTTCTGACATTTTTATTTTTTGTTTGATTGGTTTAATTTATTTAATTACGTATTATTTATTTATTTCTAATTCTATTTCTAAATATCAATGTATAATATGGGTTTCTTGTTTACCTGAAATAAATGAATTTTAAATTTTTGAATTTGAATTATCTTAGCCCCTTAAAAGTATTCGATCGACATGATTTGGCAAACTGCTACGTCGCTAGTGCAATTAACCCCTAAATTATATTGTTACTATCCACATAAAACTGAAATGTAAAAATGTAGGTCACAACATGCGTGAAGTGGTGCAGAAAGCAACGCCTTACACTCAACTGGACAACTACAGTTCGACATCTCATCGTGTACTCGCACCCTATTCACTTCCAAATTTAGATGTATCATCTAATAGCTATTTACATTAGTGTCAGTTTTGATTGATGCGTTTACGTTTACGATGTGGTTTAACTCGAATATGTTATGATGATATTTGTTATTAGCTGACCAGACCTGCAGCTGAACGTATTGCTTTTACAAAATGTTACTTTTTGCACACTCGGTTTATTAACGAAAATCGCGGTTAAACAGACAGAAGAGGAGATTTGATTTCAGCTTTTGCGGCAATGTGTATTTGCCGATATCTCCATAAATATTGTGTTAACTATATTCGTATGTATGATACAGGAATACGCGAATGCAATGTACATTCATTCAAGTATAATAACAAGTATAATCTTGATATGCATTAACGCGTCACAATTCTACTTGCGTAATGACCGTGGGTAATGGCCCGACTGCTGAATAGGAGGCGTGGGTTAGATTCCCGCACAAGATAAACATTTATGTGATGACCATTTGTGTCTGTTTTGAGACTGGGTGTTCTCTATGTATACGTGAATAAATAAATATATGTGTGTGTGTGTGTGTGTGTGTGAGAGAAGGTGTGTGTGACGCATATACTAACGTTCGTCGCCGTATATTGGTAGACGATTTTAGCAAATCGTAGATAACCGAAGTTCCTTAGTAGCACCGCACCCCGCTAACGGGCGTGCTTGAGCTCACTCGCGCGAGTTAATTGGCCGCTCAATGAGTTTTATTTATTGTTTGTCTAACTAAACGAAAACGTGCTGTTGATTGTGACTGCGCCGAGAAACTTGCGTGCATAAAGTGTTGGAAGCGTAACCAACCGGCGGGAAACAAACATTTTTATCGAACGAAATAAACTGGCTACTCACGAAATAAACTGGCTACTCACGCCTGTCATACTAAATTATGTCAGAATTCACATTGTGAACTTGACACGATAATAATTTGACATTAACCTGGTATTTTAAGAGTTAGCGCACACCTAGTGTCTTTTCACTAGCATGTGTCATTCACAGACCACTATGAAAAGTGGAGTATGGAGTATTTAATTTATGCTTAACCGACTTCAAAAAAGGAGGTTATCAATTCGACCTGTATGTTTGTATATGGGGGCTTCTAAACAGATGTGTAAAATTTCATAAGTGATCTCGATATCACTCTGTCCAAGGACTCTGACCGAGGACGGGAAAACTTGGTCCGATTCAACCCTACAAAGAGTCTAAGAGTCTGCGCGTTCACCGCTAAGAAAACCCCATTCACTGAGGTTCCACAATTCCAGTTATTTTTTTATTAAGTTTTTTATACACAAGCATGTGCCTCGTGTCTACGTACATGCGCGGGAATTTTGTAAAAAAAAATGACAATTTGGGACGTACATTTATCCAAAAATGCCAAATGTCATAGAAATCCGTCGAGATGGAAATAACTGGTAACAAATATACTTTCACAAATACTACTTTCGAAAATATAAGTATAAATAAAAAGAGATTAAGTCCAAAAATTAAACTTCGACTGGGTACGAAAATAATCTGAAAATTACGAAACAACGAAATATTTTGGCCGAAATTTTATCTACCAACTAGAGGATACCCGTGGTCGTATACCTACCACCTTGCCCTAAATGCATGGTAATTGCAATAATTTTGTACATACTTACACAGATAAATAGGTATAGGTAGTTTTAGGAGATATGCGAGAACAGATGCAAATGGACCTGCTAAAAACATATGTTCTCCTTTTTTCTTCGCCGTATATAGTCGGGTAAAAAAATCGTTTCGGTCTCGTGTTTCCCCTGACGGTTCCCCTGGGGGAGCCAGCAGGATTTTAAAAGTACTGTTATCTCCCCTAGGCTTCTTTCTAATAGTATTTTAGGAACTCTCCCCCCTGTCATATTCATATTTTTACAGACTTCAATGTATTTTCATATATATTAATTTGACTAATATTTAGCCTAGCATTTAATAAAGATATTTGATCTATCGTGATTTGATTTTTTTTTTTTTTTTTTTTTTTTAATACCACTAAGGTGGCAAACAAGCTTACGGCCCGCCTGATGGTAAGCGGTCACCGTAGCCTATGGACGCTTGCAACACCAGGGGTATCACTTGCGCGTTGCCGACCCTTCAGAAATCTAATAACTTCTTTCTTGAAGAACTCCATACTGTAGTCCTTGCAGAAAACCTTGGCAGGGAGCTCATTCCACAACTGAAGCGTTCGCGGGAGGAAGTTTCTCTGAAACCGCACTGTACGCGACCATTTAGGTTCTAAAGTGTGAGAATGAATTCCCTGCCGATGGCGAGCGGTGCGATGGTAGAAAGTAGCCGTGGGCATCATTTCGAACAATTCCTCAGAACACAACCCATTGTACAAGCGGTAGAACACACACAGTGAGGCAAAGTCTCTCCTCAGACTTAAGGGCTCGATACCGCAAGTGAGTTTGGGATCGTCGACAATTCTCACAGCCCGTCGTTGAACCGAGTCAAAAGGGTCAAGCTGGTATCCGGGTGCACCTGCCCAGAGATGGCAGCAGTACTCCATATGGGGCCGAACTTGCCCCGACGTGAAGTACTGCTTCGCTCTGTTGAGTACACCAAGTTTTTTGGACGCCAGCTTTACCTTATCTTGTAAATGATCTCGGAACTGAACATCGCTGGAGATGTCGACACCAAGGATCCCAATGCTCTTGGAGATGGAGAGGGGAGTGTTCTGGAATTGTGGGACCACAGTGAATGGAGTTTTCTTAGCGGTGAACGCGCACACTTGTGTCTTTGTAGGGTTGAATCGGACCAAGTTTACCCGTCCCCAGTCAGAGACCTGGGACAGTGTGGTCTCGATTTGAGACACAAGTTCTCCGCGGTTTTCCTCCACAAGGGAACGAGGGATGTTTGCACGACCCGTGTAAAAAGTGTCTCCAGTACTGTCATCTGCATAGCAATGTATGTTGTTGATGTCCAACATGTCATTGATATGCAGTAGAAACAGCGTAGGAGACAGCACAGAGCCTTGCGGGACACCAGCATTAATGTCCATGCTATCAGAGCAACTACCGTCAACTACAGTTCGTATGCGTCTGCCGGACAAAAAGCTAGCCACCCATTTGCACAAACCCTCGGGCACTCCGTTAGATGGCAACTTCGATAGAAGACCGCGGTGCCAGACCCGATCGAACGCCTTCGCTATGTCCAGGCTACATGCCAATGCCTCCCCCTGACTCTCAATGGCTAGTGCCCATCGGTGTGTGAGATACACTAGAAGGTCACCAGTCGAGCGACCGTGGCGAAAGCCATATTGACGGTCACTGACCAGATCGTGTACTTCTAGGTATCTTAGAAGCTGTGTGTTGATCACACGCTCCATCACCTTAGAGAGGAGAGAGGTAATAGCGATAGGCCTGTAATTCGATGGATCTGATCTATCGCCCTTTTTGGGCACCGGGTGCACATTCGCAGTCTTCCATGTAGACGGAAATTGCCTAGTGTGGTAGGAAAGCGCGAAGAGGCGCGTGAGTACAGGACATAACTCAGGAGCACACTGCTTAAGCACCACTGCTGGTATACCGTCTGGCCCACTCGACTTATGAACGTCTAGAGAAAGCAACGCCCGCCTGACCTCCCGCTGCGTTATGAAGATTTCCGGCATGGACTTACCGCACCACGGTATAGTAGGTGGTACAGCGCCTTCATCGTTCATATTCGAGTTCGAGGCAAAGAGACTGCCCAGTAGATCGGCTTTCTCTTTAGCACTATGGGCCAAGTCACCATCGGTCTTTCGCAGTGGTGGTAACGACGACTGGCAGAAGTTCCCTTCGGCAGCTTTGGCAAGCGACCAGAAAGCACGACTCCCAGAAGGATAGCTCGCAAGTCGCCCACCTATTTTGCCGATGAATTGGAATTTTGCTCTGGCAGTTGCTTTCTTACTGAACCTCGAGGCAGCATTTAATTTGCGTTTTAACTCAGAAATATTCGGATCCTTATTATAACGAGCCGTGGTCCAAGCCTCATATGCATTTTGCTTAAGAATTTTAGCTTTTCTGCAAGACCTATTAAACCACGGTCGTTTTTTGACGCCGGCAGCTACTCGCGGGTTAGGAATATAGCATTCCATACCAGCAAGGATTGTCTCAGTGACTGCGGCTGCGCAGACGTCAGGATCTTCTGAGTTAAAGCAGATCTGCCTCCACGGGTACGATGCGTAAAATTCACGCAATCCATCCCAGTCTGCCGACTTATAGTGCCACACACGACGCCAGTTAGTTGGCCCAGAAGGATCAGGTTGTGTGCATGACACTTGAGTCCGAACGAGACAGTGGTCCGAGGAGCCAAGAGGCGCATCCACTGAGACGGAGTACCCGTCCGGACGAGTAGTCAGCAGAAGGTCCAGAAAGGAGCTCGTATGTTCCTCTATATCTGGTATTCTCGTTGGAGAAAGTACCAGCTGAGAGAATCCATAGGTCAGAGCAAATTCATGAGCAGATATCCTAGCATAGTTATTGGTTCGAGAACTGAGCCACTCGCGATGGTGGGCGTTAAAGTCTCCCAAAATAACTAGTTCTGCTGTGGGATATTGCTCTAGAACTTTGTCAGTCGTCAAACTCAGGTGCGTGAAGAGTCGAGTTACGTCCGTGTCACCGCTATGAGACCTGTATAGGCACGCATAGATACGAGTGTGGCCGCCGTAATCTACGCGCACCCACAATATCGACAGGTCCCTGTCTTCAAGGCTATGAAGGCGGCGACAGCAGATATCCTCCCGGACGAACATACATACACCGGCACGACTCATAAAATTGTGTTCGAGTTTGTAGCCGGGATAATGAAGGTATGATGTGTCGGCCGGGCAGGATATCTGCGTCTCCGTTAGAAAAAGAATGGTCGGCTGCGCAGTTTCGAGATGGTGGTGGACTGCGTTAAGATTTGCGTGAATACCCCTGATGTTGCAAAAATCCACATTATATGTGGATGGAGTAGCCGCTGTGCAAACTCTTTTCTTTTTCTGTCTTCTGGCCATAATATATATAAAAAAAAGTTACTAAGACTAAGGATGAGGATTCACTGCACAGACAGCATAGAGGGCAAAGGGTGCGGTTCTAAGACTGCCGAAGCTCGCCACAGATGATACGGTTGCTGGCACGGCGGGAGGAAGGGCCCCTGATCCCCCTCTGTTGTAGTAGCCGGGTCCACTCCGGTCTCCTTCTCCGGCACGACTACCACTTCAGATACTTTACACAGGCTGGCGAATCAGCCTCCCAGGGCGGAGATTAAGTGATCCCTGGGTTCGGGATCCCGTTCAACCTGCGGGCGGCCAGCGGTCAGCCGTTTCATCAGGTCTCCCTGACCGCCGAACCAGCACGCCGCGTCTATGCCGAGTATGACAGCAACAAGCACCGCCGGTCCTCCGCTGTCCGTGCAGCGAATCCTCAAAGAGCTCTGGCAACCTTACTCACCGCCAGGAACACAACACTACTCAATGTTAGTGTTATTATGGCCGCGGTTTTCTGTAAGGTGGAGGTACTTCCCCAGTTCGGGCCGCTCATTCGAGCAAGTACTCGCTATGCCCTGCTTAGTTGTTCGGGTGGCTTATTCGAGCGAGTACTTGCAGTGCCCTACCTCTCTTGAAATTTCATTGATATCGTGAATTACATTATTAATATTTATTATATTCCCTTTTTATGGCCCAACTTCCACTACATATAATTTCGTAGTAAGCCTGCTGGCGCTTATTTGGACTTTCGGACACACGGGTCAAGGTAATTAATACGTATGGAATTATCAGCCAAAAACGACTTCGACTTCAGGTTAAATCTATGTAGGTATATACATAGATAAAGTTACTTATCTGTCCACTAGTGATACCGACAGCTTTTGGTATTTATCGTGTAGATAGTAAATTACCGAGTTTAGTGATTCGAACAGGTGGTGTTTTTTTATCAAATGGTGTGCGTAAAATTATTGAATTAGTTAAGAGGGCGATATGGGCCAGTAAGATAATTTCTGTGATTCTAACGATGATAAATGTAATCATAATAATCTTTATAAAATGTCATATACATTACTATGGGATATATTTGTTATATACTTCTTAAGTAATTTATACCGTAATGACACCTTGAAACTTCAAATATTTTTTTTAGCAGTTTAACGTTTTTGAAGTCACATTTTTTGACTTTTTGCAACAACTTAAAGTCAAGGCACTAACTAGACAAAAACCAATTCTAATTACCTATTTAACCGACTTTCATCACACACAAGCAAAAAATACAATACACGCTTAAATAATTTGCAAAAGCATCGAAACAATAGTCACTTTTAGATATTTTTTGCATTAAATACAATAAATGAAAATCACTGAGCAAGTTTTGTAACAAACATTTTTTTTTAATCCTTAAGAACACAAGATTTGCACAAAAACGGCGTATTTACGCGATATAGCCTTTATCGTAGTACGGCGTTTGTACCTTTGTATGTGTGTTGATAACTTGACTAACCTTGTTGTCGCTGTTACAATATTGAAACTTGAACATGTCCTGAGCAGGCTCGGTCGATGAGTTACGGAGATATGTCCCAGTGGGGTATCAAATGAAAGTGTGTCACTTCGGTGACAAAAGGAACTGATTTAATGTTTTTTTTATCCCAGTAAGATGCCCTCTTGGATGTAATTTAATGAAGTATGTATACCTGGAACGTCGCAAGGTGTTAGTTCGCTGCGAGCGAGGTGTTACTGCAAGGTGCTGGTGAGAGAGAAGCTGATGAGACCGTTTGTATTTTCGTAACTTTGTATGTTTGTTCGATGATAACTTGTGTCCCTACTGTCCCTCCGACCTTTATAATTTTAGGTTTACGAGTAATTGGGGCCAATAGTTTTTTGAGTTCGATAAGCAGGAACAGTCGAGGAGTTAGGGAGATATGGGGTGCAGGCGAAATAGAAAATATAAGGTGGGCAAATATATATATAGAGGGATATCAATGAAAGGGCATAACTTTGGTAACAATTATGGTTACCATGGAACTGATCTGATGGTTTTTCGCCCATTTATATGTCATAAAGGAAGGTACTATAAGTTTGTAATAGTAGGTGAAATTGGAAAACCGCAATGTCTCTATTCGCTAAAGTCGACTTTAATCCGACCGAAGCATAATATATTGTTTGACTTTTGCCATAACCTTCGGCCGAAGCTTAAGACGGAGCCTTATGTTCTCTCATACTTGGAATATGAGTTTATAATATTGGAATTATGAGTTGAAAAAGAATATTGACTTCGCGAAATTTCATGGGAGAGGGATGGCATTTTTGCATATCGTTCGTTACATCATCCAAGAATTAAAAAAACAAGTGCTATCCGATTTCAATGATTTAAAGTGAATTTTTCGTTAGTTCTCGTCCACCGCTCCTAAAATTCAACTCTGACGGACAGTCGCACCAGGGGGAATGGCATTAAAATTTCATATTATAAACAGCGTATACACTTTCAGGCAACCGCTGTGTCAATCGGCTGCCTCGTGACAAATTTTTTTTAGTTTTCTAGTCCAGTATGCGTCTGCCGGGACAGCTTGTCGAGTATAAAAAGATTACCTTGTTACTTTAGTAAAATAGATAAAGATTATAGCTATATCTGCTAAACCACAAAGTACCAACGATAACTTTCTGTTTTAACACATCGGTAATTATTTACCGTACAAGCAGAAGGTGTGCGTGCACTCGCACTCCCTGCTCGTTAATATTTGCTTGCATTTGGCGAGTTCGTGTAGCGCAAACGTTTTCGCACTTCGTCATATTAACAAAGTACTAATCAACATCGGGAGTGAAGTACAGATTCATGCCGACACAAACATTTAGAACAAGTAAAAGATACGGAATATTTTGAACACACAATAAATATAACATAGTTGGAGGAATACGTTAACTAAGCATATTAAATTCAATAGTTATACATATTATGCTTGCAATAATATATTGTTTGACTTTTGCCATAACCTTCGGCCGAAGCTTAAGACGGAGCCTTATGTTCTCTCATACTTGGAATATGAGTTTATAATATTGGAATTATGAGTTGAAAAAGAATATTGACTTCGCGAAATTTCATGGGAGAGGGATGGCATTTTTGCATATCGTTCGTTACATCATCCAAG
Source organism: Apoda limacodes (assembly GCA_946406115.1). Classification (NCBI taxonomy): domain Eukaryota; kingdom Metazoa; phylum Arthropoda; class Insecta; order Lepidoptera; family Limacodidae; genus Apoda; species Apoda limacodes. Next base: position 22,774,653 of record OX291559.1, read on the forward strand.
AATTAAAAAAACAAGTGCTATCCGATTTCAATGATTTAAAGTGAATTTTTCGTTAGTTCTCGTCCACCGCTCCTAAAATTCAACTCTGACGGACAGTCGCACCAGGGGGAATGGCATTAAAATTTCATATTATAAACAGCGTATACACTTTCAGGCAACCGCTGTGTCAATCGGCTGCCTCGTGACAAATTTTTTTTAGTTTTCTAGTCCAGTATGCGTCTGCCGGGACAGCTTGTCGAGTATAAAAAGATTACCTTGTTACTTTAGTAAAATAGATAAAGATTATAGCTATATCTGCTAAACCACAAAGTACCAACGATAACTTTCTGTTTTAACACATCGGTAATTATTTACCGTACAAGCAGAAGGTGTGCGTGCACTCGCACTCCCTGCTCGTTAATATTTGCTTGCATTTGGCGAGTTCGTGTAGCGCAAACGTTTTCGCACTTCGTCATATTAACAAAGTACTAATCAACATCGGGAGTGAAGTACAGATTCATGCCGACACAAACATTTAGAACAAGTAAAAGATACGGAATATTTTGAACACACAATAAATATAACATAGTTGGAGGAATACGTTAACTAAGCATATTAAATTCAATAGTTATACATATTATGCTTGCAATAATTAATTGATGGATTTTATGTTTCCACAAATATTAGGTGAGTGGTTAAACTGATAGTATCTCATAACCACATAGGCTAAATAAAGGAAGCACGATAATACTAGGTCAGTTTGTCTTAATTTAAATTTATGTATTATATATGTGTAACATACTTTGAAGAGGAAAATTGGTGATTAAGTGACTTTACACGCACACCGCTAGCGACATCACAGGGCTCAGGTCTTTCAACATAAAACATTTTTAATATTAGACAAGGCTATAAACAGGATACAGAAAGTACGCAGGATTGTCGAGTTGAAAACGTCTTGCATATGGTTTACTATGTTCATTGGATGCCTTTTAATTTTACTGTCCCACCCCTATCCTTATATTATTATGTGCCTTATTGGCAAATTTATGTGACTGAGTCCTTAACTTAAACTTGACCTAGATCGTCGATTTCAGCTTAACACCCATAAAACAAATGGAAGTAAGAAATATCTTTACATATTGGAATATGCCCTTTGTGAGCTCTTTTTAATCGTCAAATGATATCATAGTCATACTGTCGGTTCACAAAGTTGTTTTCCAATGGAAAGAGCCGGCAAGAAACTCAGCAAAAATAAAAAAAAGCCAAGTGCGAGTCTGGCTCACGCACCAAGGGTTCCGTTCAAACTTATTATATGTCGATAGCTCTCATCATCCTAGGTCAACGGGAAGTACACTATAGGTTTTAATTTATTAGTGTCACAATATGTCATAAAAATGACCGTATTTTGTCAATAAAATATGCCTCACTCACTTTGAACCTTGATTTTTTTTACAACATTAAGTGCCAAATACTAAACCTTAGTATTTGATATCAATGTCTACTTGATGCCTCCACGCGTCTTAAGTAAAAGGCAGACAAAATATAGATCATATACTATATAGAGTACTATTACTATCATACAGGTAGAAAGTTAATTTATATGTTGCCAGCTCACATGGGCTGCGTTCCGAGTGTATATTTATGGTTACATATAGTCTCAATAGGTTGAAATAATAATTTTAATAGTTAAGGTTTAGTTTAATTTAGATAGTTTGATATATACTTTCAGTGTAATTTGTGTTTTTAATTTTTTTTCTTTTTAATGTTTTATTGTAGTGCGTGTTCCGTTTGGTGGTTCGACGCCAATTCAGAAGGCTCCTACTGAAAATCAAGTCGGTGGCCCTGGACACAGTTTTTATACGTGGGAGTGGGAGTCTTTTTTGAAAATTAGTAGCGCAATGTAGATTATTTTTTATTATATTTTTTTTTGTTTATGTTACAATGTCTTACTCTATCTAATAGCTGCTATTGTTTTCAAATAAATATTTTTCTACTTCTTCTTCTTCTAAATGTGTTACAACTACACTAACTTTACAACGAAACAAATTTCGGATATTTTTCTATATTTGTTCGTCTATACCTTATATATACCTTGCTTCGTGTCAAATTTCATGATTTTAGGACAACGGTAGGTACCCTATAGGTTTTAAATTTATTTGTGAATAACTCAATACCTAAATATGCGTCAAAAATGGCCGTATTTTTTTATTGCGTCGATATAGAAGATTGATTGTTTTACAGCTTTAAGGGAACATAGTCTTTTGTATTTGATATTAATTTTAACTTACCTCCACGCGTTCGTTAGGCTGCGCCCTACTCGAATGCGCAGTTTTCAGCTCGTTTTTAAAATCGATTCCACTATCCTATTGCAAGTTGCGGACTGGAAAAAATAACATGGCTTTCTACATTTTACTGTATTTGTTTTAAGTTATTTGTTAAAACATCACTTTAAAAAAAATAATGGCCGAACGTCTCGTTTTACTATTTTTTATTCATAACTTATTATCAACTAGTAGCGGGAACATTATTTATTTAATAAAATGTTAGTTAACTATAAAGCAAAAAAATTATTGTAATAGAATGTTTGTATGTGATATAACTGTAATTAATTATTTTTTTTCGCTGTTCGCCTATCTATAATATATTTTTTCGACTGAAAAATTAGTTCTATTTGAGTTTTACATTGTTGATTTCAGCTTAATGCCTTAAGTAAAAGGGTCTTGACAAATAGATGGACTAACTTTTTTTTTAAATGTGTTGTAACTACAAATGAACGGTTTTTTCCTATATCTGTGATAATTGATGTTAGACCTTGCTTCATGTCAAATTTAATGATTCTAGGACAACGGGAAGTACTCCATAGGTTTTGATTTGTTTGTGAATACCAAAGTATGGGACAAACATTGCCGTTTTTCCGCCGTATTTTTTTTTACTGAGTTGACTTAGAATCTTGATATTTTACAACTTTAAGTGACCGTAGACCGTACCTTTACGCGGTCCCGAGTAAAAAGGGTCTTGACGCATAGATAGACAGCCGGACGACAAAGTGATCCTATAAGGGTTTCTTTTTTCTTTTTGAGGTACGGAACCCTAAAAACGAAACGAAGTCTAAGTTACAATTTATTTTTTGATTAAAATTAATTAAAAATATAATGAAAAACACTACTTTTTATAATTTTTCACCTCAATTTAAATTAACATATTGTCATACAAAATTAATTCATATACGGCAACAGCCATCATTATCAGATTGAATAACACCATCACAAGTTCCTTCTGTAAAGAAAAGAAAGAATTATAAGAATTATAAAAGAATTATAAGGCTGTCCGTCACATACGGACAGACGGACGGACGAACGGACATGACGAATTTATGAAATTTCCGTTTTTGCCATTTGGCTACAGAACACCACCTTTTGTACTAAATCCCACTGATGAAAGGCAAAACACGTGTGAAAGGTAAGAAGAGAAAAGAAAAATGAATATATCGCGGACCAAAGGGGCTGCAAAAACTTTATGAATATTGAGTCTGTTTCTGAGAATAAATACCAAGTTCATAAGCTTATAAGCGAATTTTTTTTTTTTTTTTTTAATACCACTAAGGTGGCAAACAAGCCTACGGTCCGCCTGATGGTTAGCGGTCACCGTAGCCTATGGACGCTTGCAACACCAAGGGCATCACAGAACCTAATTAAAACCTTCAGAAATCTAATAACTTCTTTTTTTTGAGAAAAGAGTCCTTAGAGAAAACCTTGGCAGGCAGCTCATTCCACAACCCAAGCGTTCGCGGGAGGAAGTTTCTATGAAACCGCACTTTACGCGACCATTTCGGTTCTAAAGTGAAATTGTACAAGCGGTAGAACACACACAGGGAGGCAAAGTCTCTCCTCAGACTTAAGGGCTCGATACCGCAAGTGAGTTTGGGATCGTCGACAATTCTCACAGCCCGTCGTTGAACCGAGTCAAAAGGGCCAAGCTGGTATACGGGTGCACCCGCCCAGAGATGGCAGCAGTACTCCATATGGGGCCGGACTTGCGACTTGTAAAGCAGCAACCTTCGGCCCGGCGTGAAGTACTGCTTCGCTCTGTTGAGTACACCTAGTTTTTTGGACGCCAGCTTCACCTTGTCTAGTAAATGATCTCGGAACTGAACATCGCTGGAGATGTCAACACCAAGGATCCCAATGCTGAAATTGATGAAAATCAAAACAGGATGATTGAAAGCTACCTTTTATAGTAAGATATGAAACAATATTCTGCAGAAATGCAAAAGAACAATATAAAGGCACTGAAAAACAAGGAAGTCGATGAGCCGCGAGAAAAAATATTGCCAAAAAAAAACGTGGCAAATGCGGTAGAAGAGGTAAAGAACCCAGAAACTAGAGAAAAAAACAATACGGAATGATAGGAGAGGTCAAAGAATAAACTTTGTTTGTAGCGAAGTAACAGAGACAGCTAGACACTTATTGGTAAGATGCAAGGTACCTAGTGCAGAAAGCTAGCACCTCTTTGGTATATTGAAGTAGTATAGTATCTTAATATATATAAATCTCGTGTCACAATGTTTGTCCTCAATGGACTCCTAAACTACTGAACCGATTTTGATCAAACTTCGTAAATATCTGTTATTTGATCCAACTTAAAAGATAGGATAGTTTTTATCTCGATATGTCAAGTGCGAGCCGGACTCGGGCACTATAGGTAAAAACCAACTTTCGCCGGGTACAGAGGGACGGCAGCGGAACAACGTTCGCCGGGACAGCTAGTAGTATAGTATGGGGCGAACCATTCGTAAATAATAATCGTACCAGAAATCGGCAAAAAAGAGAACATACGTAAGGTAAAGTTTCAAACATATATCACTTTTAAATTCAACAAATGAGGATACAAAAATATTCAGTGATGCTATTTGTTTACAGTCTTTTGATGAGAACTTGATTCACTGATTTTATTGACCTTCAGATGATGATGATTGACCTTCAGATCTTGCTATTTATTTTTAAGTCCCTAGCTGTGCCTATTGCGTCGCTACAAATAACACTTCAATATACCTACAAGGAGCTTTAGCTTAGCTTTCTACAGTATACTCTTTGATTTGGGTCACTAGTGTCACTCCTTCTACAGAAAAAATGTCGTTTTTTTGCTAAAAATAAAGTAAGTTCGACGCCGCCTTCGAATCTCTAAAGGCAGGCTTCATATGGTCTTTTAAGACTAAAAAGTTTGCTAAACTCATGATCTGGTATTCATCTCACGCTTATCATCAGCGCTGAGAGTTCCAAGGGCTGAGTAAACAGGCATATCGACCTATCGGCGGCTATGGTCGGACTGAGACGAAAACCAGCCTTAGCCTTTATTGCAATGGAATATTGCATTAACGATTTTTCAATGTTAGCAGATATATTTAATTGATATTAGAGCTGACGATACGCTGTGGATACTGCGGTTGTCAGTTATTGTAAATGCTGCCTTGCTATTGGTTTAAATGCTGCCTTGCTATTGGTTTAAATTTACATATAGGTACGTAATGCATCCTGTCTCAATAGTGATCTTTATTTGAATGTCAATGATGTTAGCCATCATAATAAGTTAATACTAAAGACCGGATTATACGCAACATAAAAAGTTTCAAATATAGATATATGAAAAAACTTAAAATATGACAATATTAAATTAATTAGACAATGATAAGTAAAATTAAAATTTAATACAAAGATGGTTGGTATTTTTTTTTATTTTCAAATCATCATACATTTTATAGTACGTGTCTGCAATGCGTTCCTCAAAAGGAAAGAAGTCTGTCAAGACCTTTTTTTTACTCAGAAATGCGTGAAGGTATCAAGTTGAAATTAATATCAAATACTAAGGTCTACGGTCACTTAAAGCTGTAAAAAATTAAGCTTCTAAGTAGTAAGCAATAAAATCCAGATTTTGTCGCATATTGTGACACAAATAAATCTAAACCTACGGGGTACTTCCCGTTGACTTAGAATCATAAAATTTGGCAAAAAGCAAGATGTTAATATAGAAAATAAATCTAAAAACTGATAAATTTAAGGCATAAATCTGTGACACTTGATCTCATGATGGAAGAACTAACTACATATAATAAGTTTGTACGATACCCGCGGTGCGCGAGGCAGACTCGCACTTGGCTTTTTTTTTTGTTCATACAAGGAACCAAACCCTGGGCCTTCGACTTGGCAACGTACTATCACTGCGACACTTCGATCATGATTTTAATTTGACGAAGATTTAATTGTCAATGCAGTACTTTTACTACGTACAGTTGGCCTCAATGCAATGCAAAAAATGTTTGTGCTTCGGGCTTTGCGGTCAATATACTTAACCGACATGTTACGCCCTGGCACACTACTAGAAAACAATAAAATTAATTATTAAGAATGCAATGGCCGAAAACAGGCTCAGTCTAAACGGGAACATTGATTGAGAACATCAATTGTGACAATTAAAGCACAAATTGCACTCCGTCCTCCATACGAACCGAAATCACTTTCTAGCCGACCGCGCGACCTCTGAACCGCAATGAGTTACCGCTAGTGCAATGGCTACGCTATCCAATTTACAACTGTCATATATTGTATACTAGCTTTTGCCCGCGGTTCCAACCGTTTAGTTAGTTTCGGTTATCGTCAACGGCAACTCTTCAATTATAGAAAAGAAACCGACTCACGCTTGACGTTTTCAAGTAGCCTACGTCTTTCCTTGGGACTTAGAATATCTCCATGCCAAATTACATCTTAATAGGTATAGCGGTTTAAGCGATAAGAGGTAACAGACATACAAGCAGAGTTACTTTCACTTTTATAATATTAGTATGGATTTATGCACTGCAAAGATATTTTACAAGGACCACTTGACTCATAAGATCAATGGCCCAGTTTAATGGTGGGCAACATAAGGAGATATACCTATATAAAATTCAGAGGTAAATAAGAGTAATGACACAGGAGTGGCCTTCACAGATAAAAAAGATAACAGTTAACACTCTTTAATCGTTTGTCACTATGACTAATCACGAATTAATGACTAAAAGTCTCGCCACAGCACAAACGTGATCAGTAATTCAAGGTAATTTTCAATCTACATCCGATTTAATTTTGGTGTAAAATTGTAATCAAAGAACTAGGTGTAGCGTCATTTTATGGCATAAAGTTTGTTGTGTGTGTTATTAAGATTAGTCAGCACCAAAAGTAATAAAAAGCAATATTAGTTTTTAAAAGTTTACACAAGATAATTCAATATTTACATTGGATTTTAACATTTAATTATTTTTTAAGGCTGTAAAATATTTTATATCTCTGTAGTCACATAAAGGATCATTCTAAAGAAACTAACATGTCCTACCACAACCAAAACCTACCAATAACAACTTTTAGGTAACGTTTGGACTATCTACTGGTACCTACTACACTGTGGTCCTCAAGAAACGCGAAAGAAGCCGGAGCACTGCGCGCGCCAGCGCTATCACCGACTTAATTAAATGCGAATCAAAGATGTCGACCACGGATGAGTCACCGGCCTTGGCTCATATCCACTTAACGCCCCGTCGTTTACTACAATAGTATTTTTTGTCACATTTCGGCGAAGGCTGTCTCATCTCTGCTTCATTGAGCAAAATAGATAGGCGACCTTCATTCGTTGACCGTCTCCGAGTTACGCGTGCAAAAAATGCAATGACTATTTTGATACACCAATTTAAGTAACCGAAAAAAATATCGATAACTACATATGTATAGCAAGAAAGAGAGTCCTGGTTGCCTCATCAATGTAATAATGCAATTACTGATGAAGTAAGGAACACGAAAATTGGACGGTAGATTTTATCTTTTGACTTGAAATTCTAATCCATAACTGTATAAAATAGGAATAAGAGATAAAAGTTATGAAATATAAATCAAGCAATCAATGAAGATTTCAAAATGGCCGAGTTTTTGAACCACCACAGGTTAGAATTTGAGTGAGATAGACAGATATAGGTAGGGTTGCTATACGTCCCGTATATCTGTCACCATATTTTAGTACCTCGTCCCGTATTGCTATTTTGTCCCGTTTTTCGTCAAAATACGCGTTTGCAGCAAAATGAATGTCGCTTATCGTCAATTTAATAAAAAAAAAAAAAAAATGACACCAAAATATAGTTTTGTCAAAACTTATTGATAATCTCGAGAGTTTTCACCTAAAATGTCCCGTATTATATCCGAATAATTATATCAACCCTAGATATAGGGAATACAAATAGAAAATTTTAAACTACATAAATGATAAACATCCATGGAACTGAAGATACTCAATTACAGCACGCATAGGTGAACTAAATTATAATGAAAATATTTCTTGCCGGATTCTTCTCGCTAGAAATCAACATTGTGAACCGGAGGGTTGGTCTAAGGGTTCAAAGAATAGTATTACATAACTTTGACGATTCAAGAGTGTTCAAATTTAACTTTGAAAGTACAACCGCACACCGAGGGTTCCGTACCTACCACCATTTATGTAATCTACTACCTACTGTTGCCTTATGTATTGTTTTCGAAGTGATGGTAGTAGTGTCTGTTGTGGTCACAAAACGAAGTTCGTCCCATCTCTACCAAAATAGTAATGAAAGCGATATTTACTGTGATATGTATGGGCATAATCAATCACCAAATTCTTTGCATGAAACACAGCCTAGGTTAAGAAACATAGAAGAACATAATATTTGAGCTCTGTGATCTACCATAAGTAGAAGAAAACAGATCTAGATAGTAGAAGAAATAATACGCGGACCTAAAGGTCTGTACCTATAGGTTTATTTAAGGAATAGAATAGCAACTCGTAACCGCTTTAATATTAGCCAATCGGACGAAAACGTTACGTGTTTTGAATGAGTGCCTTGTTGTGTCTTGTTGCTTTTAGATCGGATTTTTAGATTATTCTGTTATAGAACTTGAGCATTGTTTTGTGATTTCGCAGAAACATTATATGACAATCCTACAGCACCATTCCAGTATGTACAGTTCTGTACCTTACTAACTATTATATGACAATTCTACAGCACCATTCCAGTATGTACAGTTCTGTACCTTACTAACTATTATATGACAATCCTACAGCACCATTCCAGTATGTACAGTTCTGTACCTTACTAACTATTATATGACAATTCTACAGCACCATTCCAGTATGTACAGTTCTGTACCTTACTAACTATTATATGACAATCCTACAGCACCATTCCAGTATGTACAGTTCTGTACCTTACTAACTATTATATGACAATCCTACAGCACCATTCCAGTATGTACAGTTCTGTACCTTACTAACTATTATATGACAATCCTACAGCACCATTCCAGTATGTACAGTTCTGTACCTTACTAACTATTATATGACAATCCTACAGCACCATTCCAGTATGTACAGTTCTGTACCTTACTAACTATTATACAATTTTGCATGCTCTTTTGTACGTGTAATCGCTGTCGTTATCATATTACTTAGAATTCGTCTCGTGGTCATGTCGGGCAACAAACAATGTTAGGTTAACTACTTTGTATCAATCATTGTATAAAATGAAAATGACGTTACCACTACGACAACGAAGCGGTGACCGCTACGGTCGTTCTTTTTATTTATTTAAGCGAATACCAGAAAATATTGAAAATAAAATTACGTACTAAATAAAAAACCAACCTACAAAGAAATACGTAATATTTTTATAGTTTGCCAAAATTATATCCCATCATGAAAAATGAGTAAATGACTGAGATCATTGTGACGGCTTCTTTAGTTAAAACTCAATAGAAAGTGGTTTTTAGGGTTCACGCTTGTAGGATAATTTGGTATCAAGTTTTTATATTATTTTAGGATACTGTACTATTATGAAGTACCCTCAAATAACTCTAGTTTTAGTAATATGAAGAATGTCTGTCTGCCTCTATATAGTTTTCTTTTGGTTGCAAACCTCGTTTGGCCATCAACACCGACGAGCAGGTGCATCACATAAACACAACAACATATATGCAACCCACACATACAAGCAGACATCCTACACCCAAAAGTAGCCCAGCTCCCACACAACCGCCTGACAAAATATTTCCATTATTTAAACTACCATCACTTCGGAAACTACCCCAAGGGGAGAAGTGACAAGATTATTAGTATATAGTTAAAAAAAACAATACATAAGGCAACAGTAGGTAAGCTTTGTTTGACACATATATTTTTTTTTATTTCTTAGTTTTGTTTTATGCAAAAAAAAAAACTGTATCTAAACGATAGCGCCAACTACCTAGTGTAGGTGATAGAGTGGTGGGTGAGTAGAGGTGTGTAGTGTGCACCTACTTATTGATTCTAACAATATCACCAGTGCGAGCGAGGAATGGCACCCGGGACTGGGGGGTGGTGAGGGTGACCACCGCACCGTGCCACCACATTCCAGAGGCGACGGCTCCCTCACTAATTAAGATACTGACTGCTGGGTTTCGAATATCGTCGATTGTACAGATAATACATATAGCTACTAATAAATTACATGCTTTAAATCAGTTGTCAATGTTGTCATGCTACGGTTGAAAAAAAAACGGTTTCTTTTTCATGTACGGAAATTCTGTTTCAATATCGGTTTTGGGTTGACAATCTAAATAAATCATTTTAATTGTATGTGGCTTATTCTGTTAACGAGCTAGAGACTCGTCACAAAATCAGGACGACAGACAGACAGGTACCACTAATTGACCAAAATAAACAATAATGAAAGATTTGCTTCCTAGGTATCCCTGCGCTCCTGCCCTGGCCCAGGAATGGACCGTGGCGACATTTTTTTAAATGAATCTATGGATATATACAATTTCCGAGCAAAGATGCATTACGGTATCGCTAACATCAAAATTGTTACATTTGCTTTAAAATAGATTTACAACTTTACCAACTACCTATAACCACTCAAAGTAAACACGAAGTCAAAAATAAAATTTAGGTAATGTAAATGTGTGAAAATGTATAAAGGTATCGTTTAGATATTCCAACATAAAATAAAAAGTATACATACTCTCGAACGGACAACCTGAAAATAAAAAGAAAATTTGTTTTGGAATGTAAAAATGAACTTACAAAAAAAAAAAATTAACCTCTCTCCCGTTTTTCTGCGGCACTACTTCAAATCTGGATTAATAAAACTAAATTGTATTAAAATGCATGCTAATTCGATTAAGAAAACTTTACAAATTCGAGAAATTATACATATGATAAATATTTTTGTGGGAGTTTTAGAACTGGATTTTTTTATCGATAAAGAAGCATCTCCTTGTACACAAATAAAATACAAAAATCGGCGAAAAATAGTAGTTTTAGAACAAAAATATTCTCAAAATAAAAACTAAAATACTAGCGCTAGGTTAGGTTTGGTTATGTTGTCCAAACGGAGCGCAGCGGAGCGAGGGCGGCCCACAAAGGGGTGTGTTTAATACACGCCAAGCAAAAACACACAATGATAAGGAACAGTCGTGAGAAATACAATAAGGAACATCCACTGAGAAACACAATGATAAGCAACAGCCGTGAGAAATACAATGCTAAGGAACAGCCACTGAGAAACACAATGATAAGGAACAGCCGTCAAAAACACAATGATAAGGAACAGCCACTGAGCAACACATTGATAAGCAAGAGCCGACAGAAACACAACGATAAGAAACAGCCACTGAGAAACACAATGATAAGGAAAAGCCGCGAGAAATACAATGATAAGGAAAAGCCACTGACCTATACGATGATAACAAAAAGCGGGTGAGATATACGATGATAAGGAAAAGCCAGTAATACAAAAAGTATTGACAAGATGCAGATATATGTGATATGACACATGAAATAGCTTTAGCCAGCAGCTCCACCTGCCCTAAATTGGGTTATCAGGATTTCTTGACCGACTCACACTTAACGTTTTTAAGTATCTCTTTTAGCATGTCCTTTGAAGATGTGCCATATTTTGGATGGATGTAATGAGAATGAATTTATTCTAATTGCACGCTAGTAACACAGGTAGACATGTCATAAAAAGCATGATGGGAGGCCAAAGAGAATACTATGCTATAATTCTAATTGAAGCCAATAGAAAAAAATGTTAAGAAGGGATCGTACGGCTTGACGGTAAAATGCTGTCGCCGATTGCTTAGAAAATAGGAGTATTGTGTAAATAGGAGTATAACATCAGAACCTAGCGAATGCAGAAATAGGTATTTGAAAAACATTTGCTGTCGCTAGGGACTACTGCGCCTCAGGCTGTTCTACATAGTCGTAACCTTCGAAATCAGGGTATCGTATTCCCCAATTTCCCCTTCAAAATTTAATAAAAATTACTTCAACTTCAAGGTTTTTTTTTATTCTGTGTCTCCTTGTTGTGCTTTCTTAAAAATAAGTTTTCATATTTGTATAGCACACGTCCAAAGAGGTCATATAAAACAGGCATTTTTAGGACTTTTGCAGGTCCCCAGTTTTTTGAAAACAAACAGACTAAGTGATTGTGTATATCTATCATACATAAAAAAAGTTTTAATGCCATAATCGAGGGAGGAACAGGGGAATACGTTTGTATGAGGACAAACAGCGAGATATTTCCTCTTAACTGTAAAAAAAAAGACAAATTGGCATAACGTACTCGTGTAACAAAACTGTATTGACGGATAAAAATAGGTCAAGTGCGAGTAGGACTTACGTACTGTAGGTTCCGAACCGCCATATAACTTACAAACACAAACAACAAAGTGCCTCTGGGCGGTCACCGATTCAATGACTGAGCAAGCCCGATGTTGCTTATCTTCGCATATCACTTCCAATAAACAGAGGTTGCACGAGTATGTTTCTGTTAATAATCTAAACGTTTTTTACTAGTTGGCGCTTATATGGTAATTTATAATGGTGATGACGTAAGCCTGCCTCACACTTTTATTATTTGTTGCTATACTATATTATATTATACTATAGTCCCTGCAAGTTTGAAGTTTATGCAAGTAAGTTTATGTAAGCAAGTTTATGCATTACAGCATAACGATTATAACGATTTGATCAGCAATGTAGGTCATCATAACTAAGAACTTAGTCTGCACATTTGTTCATTAAAACGTATAGTAAATGGACAATGCATGTCATCTCGGAACCAAAAGATTATTGACTTGAATAAGGTGGCTGTTTTTACGATAGAGCAAATTGGGACACCCCTTAAATTTTTATATAAGGAATTCGCCGGAATAACATATTCTGTGAAAATTTCAGAATCGAAGAATCCAGCTCAGCTAGGCAGCGTTCGGGAAATAACGTAATATCTTTTAGTCAGATAAACCTATAATATATGAATCAGTGCCTAAAGGGGAAAGTCTGTAATGGATCGATGTGTTTTCAGTGAAGTCTTACGTGTCTAAACGTGGTCTTTAACTGTTGTTGACTTAACATGCTCAGAGCCACGGCCATTTTAGTGTCTCCTGAATTTTTTGTTTTTTTACTCTAAAGTATTTAATGTCTGAATGAATACAACAAACTGACTTCCGTACCTCAGTTTCGCAGATTTTCATTATATCAAGCCGTGTATCCAATTAGACACGTGGCCTTTTTCTTATTTCCAATCCAATTGGATACACAATTTGACTCATCTGGAAGGCACTCGACTCTTAGAAGTAACAGGTAACCATAGCCAAGTGACGTAATGATAGCTGAAGAACGAAAAAATAGTTGTCAAACTGTGCAGGCATTGTAGTAGTTAAATGGCATGATAAGTGAGACGTTAAAATGTTTTTAACAAAAACTTCGGGCAAACGGATATTACAAGGAACGGAGGACAGGATACTTCGTATTTTGACCGTGATTTCCCATGGGAATAGTTATTTTCTGATGGTGATTTCACGGAATATAAGGCTCATCTTATTTTTCAGGGGGGAAGCTGGAGGAATGAAGGACATTTAGTAAGTTTCAGCACAGGTATAGCTGGAAGGATATCGAGCTTTACTCATTATTGATAGACGAAAGTCAATTCTGGTGCAAGTCATGTTATCGAAAAAAGGCAAAGATCATTTATATCTTGATCGAGAGTACCCACGGGCCACGGGAATAGATTATGAATAGACAGAAAGTCAAAACGTAGTTTAGAAGCTCAGAAGTAATTAATAAAAAGCTAAAGACTGCAGCTCAAGTTTATTGTACAAAATGTAGTAGTTATTTGTGACATATTAGATTAAGAATCACAACTACTTAATACTTTTTTTTTATAAAAAACTATTGAATAAATAATTTTGTTTAAATTATTTATTTTTTATGTAATTTTTAATTTAATAATGAGTGCTTTCATAAATTGACAGAATGCGAAGTTTTAGTAACTAATAAAAATACTGAAATTTCATTTATCTCACTAATATTATAAATACGAAAGTTTGAATGTTTGCTACTCAATCATGCTTTAACCATTGGACGGATCAGGATGAAACTTGGCACACTTTTATGTTATTGCCTGGAATAGGATATAGGCTTCCCACGGAAATCATAACGTAATTTTAACGTTTGTTACTCAATCCTGCCGCAACGGAGCATCCAATTGAACTGAAATTTTGCAGAGATAGTTGTAGTTGAAAATTCAAGTTCCCGCGGGAGTAATTATAACCGAATTCAACTTGAACGAACTAAAGCTAGAGCTATAGCTTGCTATAGCAAACTTCTTTAGTATAATCAAGGGCTAACCGTAAGCATCCTGAGCCGATAACCAAGTTTAGGGCGGGCAGAGTCGCTGGCAAAAGCTAGTATCATCATAAATTTTAGATTTCTTATTCGATTCCCAATTTACGTGCCTGGAAAACACCTACAATTCATACTACTCAAATCAGTACAAATGTGCTCTATATAAAAAAATTTGAAAGTGGATCCGCTTGGATACACAATTTTCTAACCATACGTATAAGTTTATTATACATACAACTCCTAGTGACGTAGTGACCTATAAGGTCCTGTACTAGGACAATCTTACAAACACACAAAATCTTCATAGAATTAAGAATTACAATATAAATATACATAGAAATAATCTTTCTTCGTTTATGACTCCCCGAAGGTTAGAGTCTTAGAAGAAAATATATTATACATGCCATATCAATGGCTATATCATCAATATAAATAAATACTTTCATAGCAAATTAAAATAACGAGGTTAACCTTTTGACTGAATTTTTGCTATGAAAGTATTTATTTATATTGATGATATGATGACATATGGCATGTATTAAATATTTTCTTCTAAGACTGAGTCATAAACGAAGAAAAGAAGTTGTATGTGACGTTAGTAACAAGCGTATTTCCGGAGCAAAGATCCTCCTCCATGATTCAATATGGTAAAGCACTTACACGGAATGTAAGGGTTGCAGGTTCAAGTCCCGGCCCGAGGTTAAACTTTTGACAGCATCTTTGCTATGAAAGTATTTATTTATTATACTATACATACATATGTATAAGTTTATTATACACTAGCGGCCCGTCCCGCCTTTGAACGGGTGGACATTTATTTTTAATAAAATTTAAGAACATTTTGAAGGGCTTTAAGTACCCATCGGTGTTCCACCCGCAATCAGAAACTCTGACGTCCGTCGTCGCCCTTCTTGATCTGTAGCTGTTTCAGGCCCTTTTTGTTCTTAAGCTGTTTCAAGGACATCCTAATTTAATAAAAGATATATATAAATACTAGCGGTCCCCGCGAACGATGTTCCGCTGCCGTCCCTCTGTAACCCGGCGAACGTTGGTTTTTACCTAAAGTGCCCGAGTCCGGCTCGCACTTTACAGATCGAGATAAAAACTATCCTATCTTTTAAGTTGGATAAAGTAACAGATAGTTACGAAGTTTGGTAAAAATCGGTTCAGTAGTTTAGGAGTCTATCGCGGACAAACAATGTCACACGTAATTTTTATATATATAAGATTAATTAAAAGAATAAAAGATGTAGTAAAGTCTTAATTATATATATCTAGAACAATATGGGATAAAATTCAAGGCTGATAAATTAGGAGATATAGATTAGAACCAACAAATTAATTGATTTTAAAGTTAAGCCTATAAAGTGCTGAATTATATAAAAAAAAGATTGTGAATAAGAATAAGCAGTGGATACAGTTCCAGGCATAATATGAGTACTGAAAAAGCTTGCTTGCTCTAACAACCAATCATCTGGTGATGTTTGTTCAACCAATTAGTTGAAACAGAGAAAGATAATACATAAATTAGATAGAATTGAATGAATTCCAATAATAAAACCTTACTCGTAAATGTGTGAAAGCTGTGACAACACAGTTATGAAAGTGTGCGATACTAGTTACATTATGCAACATTTACCTCATCCTTGCTCAAACATAACTGAAAAGAAAGGAGGTACATGTTTATAAGTTATAAAAGATACAACACATACAGGCAGACAATATTTATAGGTATAGTTACTACATAATAGACATTATATTTGCATAGATAAATTATAGAAAGAACAAATAAGTATGTATACATCATCCTATGCTAAGAAAACGTAAACACATCACATCTCAAGTATCAAAATTATTTCACTATAAATAACACTCAAGGTACTTCTCATGCAAGGAACTGTACATGCTGGTTTATTCTGTGGTTTGAACACTATTTGAAACAATCCCAGCTTCAAACTAAAAAAGTTTAAAAATGCAATTATTTATGCAATGATAATAAGGAATACAGCTATTGTAAACACACAAACATCCTTTGCGAACTGTTACACAATACAAATAATTCCTTGGCATTTTTATTGTAAATTATTCAACTGTCTAGTTAAATTATTTACACTGTCATAGATACAATTGGAAATAACTTCTGATAGAGTGAAAATTAACTCTCAAGAACTTACGCTAGGAACATCTATCTATCACATGGCAGATGGTTAAAGTGAATTGGAACATAGCTCAGAAGAAATCTGAAACATGTACTCAAAATCTACTCAGCCTATTAATTTATAAGCAGCCTGTGGTGCGGCAATAGCATTTGCCTATTGAAAACAATATGCAAAGATAAGCAACATCAGCCATGGTCAGACATTGGATGGGTAACTAATATAACAAGTTTTTAACTTATATAAAACCTTACCTGTTTATGCTTGATTTTTGGTAAGGCCTGATATGCTAATTCTAACTTTGGATTACTCGGTGCTTTCTTCGGTCTTGTATTCTTAATTCCTAGTGATTTGCCAAAAGGAGCAAACCAGTACCTGCAAAATAATATTGAAAAATATTTAAATGTCTCATTAACAGACAGTGAAAAATATACTGTAGCCTGTAAAACTGCTAGTTTCTCTGTAATCCAGTTGGGTAGATATAGGCTTGGCAATGAAGGCTCATTATGCCTAATGAGTCTAACCTGTTCTTACAAGTCATGCTACCTTAAATTTATTGTAAACATATAAGTATTCCTGGACATCCAACACAGTGCCATCTGGTTGAAAACTAAGCATGGTTTAGTATCTTTAGCCAATATACCAGTGATACCAGTGTGATGATGGCCAGAACCATGCAGTCTCTCTATTTGACATATACGGTTTTTTAGTGCCTTGTAGGTGCCACAAATATTTTTGTAAGTGCCCCCAAAATAAACTAGGTTTTTTTTAATACACTTTTGGGCTGGCTGTTTTTTTTTTGACCCAAAGCAGCTTTAGGTATTTTTTAGTGCCTAAAATGCCTTATGTGCCACAGTGGTTATGCCAAAAAAAACACAAATGGTTTAGCCAAATTCACATTTTGCCCCTAAGTGTGAATCAAAGGGAAAAAAGTAGCAAATTGTTTTCCTTTTTACTCAGTGACCGTTAGTTCAAACTACAAACAGAAAATAAACGGTATTAAAGTTATAATGTGAATCATCTACGTAGGCAACATCACAGGTAACAAGTTTTTTTACTTGTAATTTTGATATGATTATTTATTACGAACAATAGGTATAATAATACATATGTTAATTCTGACCAGGCGCGAGGCCCATAGCATTTGATACCTTCAGTTGAGGTGTACAAATGGGGCACTGAAGAAAAAAGACCCCTTGCGCCCCCTTTTAGTTACTAGTTGCCTGAACCTACCACCTACTATATGGCTAATGCAGCACTGCATATGAATCAAGTACTGCTTAAAAACGATCAATAGATTTACAATTATAAAGTTAAGTGTGGTAGGCAACATACTTTTCAAGCACTTGACGTATAACAATAAGCACCACAGCCATGGGTATGGGAAATAGTAGGTGCCTATGATCCGTGTAAGCGACGTCTTTATCTGGTCCAGGAGCCAAGTCTTCCCATGTAGTATTCGGTGGTAACCAAACATCTTCGGCCCAAAATTTATTTAACAACAATCGCAACATTATAACTTCAAAAACACATGCGCTAGAGTCTATAGCATTGAAATAAATAGTCTGTTTCTTAACAAATGTCCAAATTAATAAAATATCACATAACAATTTACTGCGATACCTTATTTTCAATAGGTTAACGAATAAAACAACAGGCGAAACGTTCGCTTACAGACAACAGAATAAAACAACTAACCATAGAGGAAACAAATACTGCGTAAGACTAACCATAGAGGAAACAAATACTGCGTAACAACTAACCACAGATAATAGTATGTGTCAAGGTAACCAAAGAGAATATAAACAATTTATTACATTATTGGTAGCGGTCCGTTACCACGACCACAAGAAACCAAGGCTTTAGTTGGATTATAACGTATTAAAACTTATTAATAAAAAAATAATAATAATAAATAAATTTTAGACTGAAGTTATTGAACCGTGGTTGTGACGTCGTTTGGTCATCTGTTGTCGAATATGGCGCTCTAACATTTTTAGTAATATAAATTACAGCAAGGCATATATTTTCTAAAATAATCATCATCATCATGAATGACCAGACCAGAGATATATAAGTTTTTTTTATATATATTCTAGTTGGCCATTCCACGTCAGACAACTATTCTTAAAACAAGCTATTTCTCATGTTTTTTTTCCTGTATATTATTGTTTTCTATAGTAAGTGGTTTATCGGTTGGATATTTTTGATTGTTTGCCTTGAAGATTATGTAAGAAGTTTTTAAAATATTTATAGTTAATAAATTGTGCTGAAGTCAAGTATGTAAAGTGCATAAGTCTTCCTGAGCTTGTTAGGTCATACTGATTATGGAGGAACCGAAGTAAAACAAACAAGTGTCACCTGCATATAAAGCTAAGTGTCCATGAAGGTTCAGTTCATTAAAATTGTTGATATAAATTAGGAAGAAAATTGGTCCTAAGATAGATCCTTGAGGTACTCCGCATTTAATAGGTTGTAATTTTCTTTGCATGTTATGTATTTTAACTACTTAAAATATATAGGCATAGTTTTTGATACCTATTGCTTGTAGCTTTTTTCATAAAAGTGTAGGACATACCGTGTCAAACGCTTTTTTTAAATCAATAAATATACCGAGACAGATATTTTTATATCTATGTTAGACTTTATTTTGTTAATAACATCAACTGTTGCACCGAGAGTACTGCTTTTGGGTCTAAATCCATATTGTCCTTTAAAGATAGTTTCTTTTGAGTTTGAGAACAGCTCTAGCTGCTTTTAAAAATTTTTTTTGGAGATTTTTGAAATTACGGACGAGATCCACATAGGTCGATAATTGCCTGGATCGCTTTTATCACCTGATTTGTGTATAGGGGACACTTTTACGATATCGGAAAAGTGACCGGTACGATGTAGTGAGTTGAAACATATAGGGATGAAAGTAGATATGCAGTTATGTAATATAGATTATAGGTTTTATTGAATATTTTATTTTGTATTAATATTTTTAAAATTATAGTGCATTGTACGCTATACGCATATGAGAGGGAAAGGATAAGGAGGCAATGATTAGTGGGGAACTAGGTTATAGTATTGCAGAGATTAGGTTGTTTAGCGCTAAAAACTTAAGGTTTAGTCGGGTTTCTAAATTACTTAATAATTTGGCCAGACGTTGTTGTTGATAGCTTCGTAATATATTGTTGTAGTACTATTTCGAAATTTGTATCTAGATATAGCAAAAGGCTCCATGATGGAATTTTTTTGTTATAAATATCAGGAATCCTAATGAGGGCAGAGTTTGATGTTTATTTACTTGAGGTTTTTAAAATTTATTGTATATCAAAACATTTTCAATTGTAAGCTTATAGGTAAGCCCGTTCTTTGCCTGTAGTACGGTTCTCTAAAGCGCCAGTTTCCTTACGACAACTCCAGTACTACTAGTACTAGCTATAAATTTTTTTTATTGCCGCTAAAGCCGCGCCGCTGATGTACTTGCCTAGTGCGCTCTCGACATTTAATCCGACTCTGATAAGAGAGAAATGGCAGTCTCAGCGACATAAACAACTATAAGCCAATAACCATACTGTCATGTATTGACAAAATAATTGAGAGGTATTTCGGTAACGAAATAAATAAATATTAAAAAATAACAACATTATCAATGAAAAACAGTACGGTTCTTAGAAAACTTAGGACTTAGGACTTATATCGACATTAAATTCAATTGGAAACTACATATGTAACAAAATTAAAGCTGTATTAAACAAAATATCTATGCTAAGTGCAAATTACCATATTGCATAAAGGGGTAAAATCCATACATTTCGCTAACCGACTCTGTAATAAGCTATTGTATTAGTACATACGGTCGCACACATAACATATCTTGGAAAGACTTTTAATTTACAAATAAGTTATTTAAAGCAGTAGTACCTAAACATATATACAAAAACTATGATAAAGGCCTATTTAAACATTGCAAAGTAATGTAATAAAAATTAGTATACTAACAGCCGAATTCACTTATAACTTAGTGGGAAGAACAAGGCATGATCACTTATGAAAACTATGTAATCTACCTTTCAACTTATGTTAAACCAAAACAAAACAACGTAAAAAGAACGTCAAAATAAATTTTACCAGAAATATTAAATGGAATGCCTCAACATATTTTGCAAAAATTAAACCTGTAGAAGGTAAAAATATTTTGTCTCAGAGCAATGCGATCTCGATTATTCGCTGATGAGCCCTGCGAGGTTTCAATGAAAGGCAAATTTGTAAATGTAATTAAACTGTTATATTGAATAAATAAATAAGAAAAATGCCGAAAGTAAGTACGTTGAAATACATCACAGCTTAGTGGTGAAGGAAAACATCTTGAGAAAACCTGCATATGTCAAAAAACAAAAGACATACACAGCCCACAATCCGCACTGGGCCCGCGTGTGGACTATGGCCTAAATCACCATCGGTGAAAGTAGACCGTGCCTAAAAAGTGGGCACGTATGAGGCTGATAAGGTGCATATATTACCCTAAACTACGCACAGTAATTATTTTTTACGTTGTCACACTGAATCGACTGTTGTGACTTTAAAAATGACAGATGTATGTTTTGTTTATGCAAAGCAGGCCGTGGCATCAAATTCACAGGTTTGGCGTACGTTGATCATTTGAATATTTTATGGTTTTTTTTAAAATAAGGCTGTTAACTGTAAAATTACACTTTAAACTTTATTTATATTTATTATCAGATATTCACGCAACAAGGGTACGTAAAATGTTAATATATAATTTGTGATGAGTTTGTTATAAAAATACAGTTTTCTATTTAACAAATGCTCATTAAAATCTAAGGATATTATACGAGCAATTTTTTGATCAATGATTAAAAATAAAATTGGAACTTGAATATTCTTCACAACAAACTTGAAATTTGCAAACACAAAATTTTTTTTTTTCGAATGATTTTATTAGTCGAAAAATTTCATCAAATTTCCCTCTCCCTACTTTGTGACAGATGGACAGACGGACATGAGAGTGATCTGAGTAAGGTTATGCTTTTCCTTTTATGCAGAATCCTAAAAATATAGAAAAACTATGTTCCTACTAACGTTTTAATTAAAAGTGAAAACAAAATCGGTATCGTAATTTCTCATGGTCACCCTATCAACACACTCAAAGCGATTTCAAAGTCAAAAAATTGAGCCTCAAAAAAATATTTTTACTGCGCTCTTCAGCCACATCTATATATAAAATGCTCTAAGATATAGAAGCTTTTGGCTAATTTAGCTTACTACTAATATGTAAATCTGTTGGCTATACTACTGGGCTTTGGGAAAAGGAACAAATTGCCAATTTGAAAAAAGAAGTAAAACATCAATATTTACTGCATGTTTTGTTAGGTTGTGTTGTCATTTCTTTGATTTTATTCAACTATTCAAAGAGAATTTAGCCACTACGTTTTATAAGAATAATTCTTATGCAAGTATTCTTATTCGGCATACCTACGAAATCTGTTTTTTTCGAGTAATGTAAGTTAAATTTTTTTTCTGAAATGTTGTTTTGTCCGACGTGTGCCAATATGCTCATGGTGGAAGAAGGTTCGGAATCTGGACTACGGTATGCATGTAATACATGCCCATATGTTTACAACATAAGGAAGAAAGTATCCTCTCGTACATTTCCTAAATTGAAGGTTATTTTTCTGTTAATTTCAAGTTTTAATTCTCATTGAAAGCAAACTACTTAAAGATCTTATCATTTCAGGAATTGGATTATATAATGGGTGGTGCTGCAGCTTGGGAAAATGTAGATTCAACTGATGCAGTATGCCCAAAGTGTTCACATGGTAGAGCATATTTTATGCAGCTTCAAACCCGTTCTGCTGATGAACCAATGACCACTTTCTATCGGTGCTGTAACCACAAGTGTGCCCATAATTGGCGTGATTAAATACTGTCATGTGTGATGTACTCTGAAACTATGAAATTAATTTCGAATCTTCATGTGTTAAGTAGTAATTTTGTGAATAGTTTCTCTTTAAAAATGAAGATTGACAAAATGGCTGCCATCACACTCTGTTCAGACAAGTTTTCATATTCAAAAGCAGCAGAACTACTAGCCAAGGGACAGGTTATAGCTGTTCCTACTGACACAATATATGGACTTGCTTGTAGTGCAAACTGCCCCAAAGCAATAAAGAAATTGTATAATATTAAAGGTAGAGATTCCACCAAACCTGTAGCTATATGTGTATCATATGTGAAAGATGTGAGAAAATGGGGCCAAGCTGAGCATTTAAGTGATGATTTACTCCATAGCTTGTTACCAGGCCCTATTACTATAGTTTTAGAGAAAACAAAATATTTAGATAATCCCTTCCTAAATCCAATAACAACAAAAATAGGTATAAGAATTCCCAATCATTCTTTTATAAATAATGTGACTAAAGCGTTCAACATGCCAGTTGCTTTAACTAGTGCAAATTTTAGTAATGAACCTTCAACACTGTCAGTAAAGGAGTTTGAACACTTATATGGTTACTTGGGTGCTGTGTTTGATGGTGGATTGCTCAGTCAAGGGTTAGATCAAAACAGAACAGGATCTACTGTTGTTGACTTGTCCGACAATGGCTATTATAGGGTTATAAGAAGGGGAATTTCTTATGAAAAAATTATTGGAATTCTAGAAAATAATGGCCTTTCGATAAAAAATCATTAAACAATATTTTACCACAGGATGATACAGGCATCAATTCTTTTTTCTTTAGATATTAGCAAAATAAATGTTGTATAAAAGTTTTTGTTAATTAGCTTACTTTACTATATTAAACACATTATATATTATCTCACATTTTTATTTAACACATATATCACTGATCAACAATAAGTTCAATACTTACTTAATTACTTTGGACAACTTATTAAGTTCTAAGTAAAGTTTTACAGATTCTCTAAGCACAGCAGCCTAGTCATATAAATCAGAAAGACTAGCTC
The DNA here is from genome assembly GCA_946406115.1 of Apoda limacodes. Classification (NCBI taxonomy): domain Eukaryota; kingdom Metazoa; phylum Arthropoda; class Insecta; order Lepidoptera; family Limacodidae; genus Apoda; species Apoda limacodes. The sequence goes on from OX291559.1 coordinate 22,798,481, forward strand.
AGTGAGATCTTTGCCAAATCAAGAAAAAAGTGCTGCCCTTTCTCCAGAACTCAATTTATAATTAGCTCTTTAGCAACCATAACAATGAGAAACAATAAAATCAACATAAATTAAAATCAAAATGTTTAAGCAAACATGTGCACTTTTCAAAACCAAGTAAATAGCGTAATTGGCGATCACAAAGTTCAGTGATAGTGCACAAAATTACACAAAAGTAGTAAAATCCTTTCTGTTATCCTCTTGGGGTCATCTGTGATATAACAGTCATTTATAGATGTAAAATATACAGCACGTAAGTTAAGCTATGACCTTGAATGCGCCGAATTCATTTTTTGGGTGTGTTTGATGTAGAGGCACAGGGTGCACTACATTTCAAATCATCACCACTAAGGGTCACAAAACTGGTTTAACTGAAATTATAAAAGAGGGTAAACCAGGTTTACACACATTTTCTTTTTATTTCTTTTATTTTGAATCATCTATTATATTAAAGATTTGTCAGAATCAAATTTTATTCTATCATATATTACATTCCAAATTTTTTTTTGTTTCTACAATATTTATCTAATTGTCCTGAAACTTTGGTGAGTTTGGAGAGCTCATGACCAAATTTCTAAAAAAAAACTGAATTCTGATCCAAACCAATCCATAACCGATTTTTTAACATACATCAGGTTTTATGACCTCTAGTTATGACTTAGTCATAATGTGTACTGTGGTAGCTACAAATTCTTTCCCATAAAATGATTGTGGTAGAATATTGTAGTATTAATATTTTATTTAGTATTGTGTGTTGTACTGTTTTTTCCATATAGCCAATAGTTAGAATTAGTATTCCATATTATTATTATTTAGACAGACCAGTAATTCATAAATTTATTGGAAAATCATATATTCACATCACATATCACCTAAGGTCAGAGGGTTAGAAGAGTTTGCTGCACTGTACATAATTTTGTAATTATATAAAACTCCAAAGTTTTATTGCGACAGTTTATTCAGAGGCCGATATCCATATATCTCATAAAAGTATCAGAGGTGCAAAGATAGCTGCTTTACAAGTTGCATGTCCGGCCCCATATGGAGTACTGCTACCATCTCTGGGTACCAGTTAGGCCCTTTTGACTCAGTTCAACAACGGACTGTGAAAATCATCAATCCCAAACTCGCATGCTGTATCGCACCCTTAAGTCTGAGGAGAGACTTTACCTCCCTGTGTGTGTTCTACTGCTTGTATAATGGGGTTTTTCCGGGGAATTCTTTGAAATGATACCCATGGCTACTTTTCACCATTGCAGGGAATTCATCTTAACACCTTGGAACCTAGATGGCCTCGTACAGTGCGGTGTCAGAGACACTTCTTCCTGCGAACGCTTAGGTTGTGGAATGAGCTCCCTGCCAAAGTTTTCTCTAAGGACTACTGTATGGGGTTCAAGAAAGAAGTTATTAGATTTTTGAAGGGTCGGCAACGCGCGAGTGGTGCCCCTTGTGTTGCAAGCTTCCATAGGCTTGTTTTGTTGTTGTTTGCCACCTTCGTGGTATAAAAAAAACATATATTAAATACATTACATGTATTGTCATCATACCTCTTGTAGATTAAATTACAATCACGTGTAGAAACTTTTTGTTTTTGTGTTAAATTAACATTTTTACTGTTTTGAAGTCATGTTCAATTTAGGTATTTATAGATTATTCACAAATAAATCAAAACCCATGGGGTACTTAACGTTATCCGAGAATCATGAAATTTGACAGGAAGCAAGGTTACATCACAAATATAAAAAAAAAATTTATTGAGTAAATAATTAATATTTTCAGTTATAACACATTTAAAAACAAAGTTTGTCTATCTGCCAAGACACTTTTATTTAAAATCGCGTGGTGTTAAGAAGGTGAAATTAATATCAAATAAAGTCTATGGGCACTTAATGTTGTAATGCTTTTTAGTCAATGTGAAAAAAAAATATGTCACTAGGAGATTTGATCTCATAATGGAAGAGCTATCTACATATAATAAGTTTGTATGGACCCTCAGTACACGTGCCAGACTCACACTTGACCGGTTGTTTTTTTATACTGAATACAGTAAATAAAACTTAATAAAGTTATGCACTAGATAATAGCAAGTTTTATAATGAACTCCATATTTTGGCAATCTTTTCCAATGACAGTAGTTTTGAGTAGACACATAGATATATATTTTGCTTTAATAATAGGATAGCACTTTTTACAATGTTTGGTAGGTACAACTTTAAGAGGTAAACAATTAAATCCAACTCTGATTTTAGAGCTGTGGTAACATTGCAAGTGGATTAGAACTATTTACTTTGCAAATCTATGTAGGCCTATTTCGAGCAGTGACTGTTTAGTGCCTTATATGATGACCTTCCAAACCTATTATTTTATCTCGCAACCAGCATTTCCTCTTATTAGGATATAAACCTACATTAGTTAATAAAGTCTGTTACATCCATTAATATCAATAATTTATTTTGAAATAATATTTTACTGCTACAATTTTTTTCATCCAACAAGCTAAATTTACAATGTAACTAACTAAATACATTGACACAAAAATAAGTTTGGAGAACTCTACAGTTTAAATTTATCTATAAACCTATTGGTAAATTTATATTTTATTCTAAATAGCCATACTGACAGGCTTTCTACTATCTGGCAAGTTGCCCTTAAGGCTTTGCCATCGATCTGGTGGCCATACTATACAAACAGCTTTAGCTGTGATAAGTCCTAATGAAACAGGTCCAAATGAGTTGCTGTCTAGAGTGTGCCCTGTGTGATCTCCTTCTACCCAACAGTGGCCTTCTGGTATCTTCATATATTGATTCTGGTAGCCCAAAGTGCTAACGACGTCGCCTTGTAGTGCCACTACTCGCTTAATAATCTTTTGGGCTGGGTCTTTAGGGGACACTAATGATATAATATCACCCCGTTTCACGTCATAGTCTCTCACGGACCATCGCGATAAAAACACGAAGTCAGTGTCTGTCGACTCAGGATTCAGGGCTGGTTGCATAGAAATACCTTCAACTCTGGCTACATAACCTACAGTATCGAGTAAGGTTATGCCGATGGGCAAACCAAATAAGAAAGACTTAAATAAGTTTTTTAGATACATGAATATGCCACTGTACTAATTTTTGATTGAATAAGACAAACATAGTAGATTTTCAATTTATTGAGGTAGTTATTTGCAAATACTTTTTTGATGTAATTTTACTTTTCTTTTTTTTTTTTTTAATATAATGGGCTCGCACTGTCTTAGCAGACCATTTATGCATTTTCCAGAGTCAAAGTCAATTATATCATATCGTGGCGCGGGCGTTACCGCGCGTCCTCGTTTTCATGTCCCAAGATTGGGCGGGAGATTTGGTGTGGATCCTCAGACATTGCGCGTCATGTCCTGCTTATTTCTTCATAATTCACTATTCATGAGCCTTCGCTGCACAATTCTTAACACGCTTTCGTAAAACTTTGCTAAAATATATACATCGAAAGTCCCTAAATGAATTTAGAAAAATTAAACAGAAAAAAACACCACTCCTAAAGATTCGCGCCAAAACTCTAATTTTACTTTTGTGGCGGATTTTTAATTTTAGGGGCGTTTTGTTGACAAGCATTATATGCATTGAATGCACTCAATGCTCTCTATGCGCACATTCGATTGACCAAAATGAGTGCGCTGTGACGTCATTCCAGACCGCATTTAACGCATTGCCTACACATGCTCGGCAGCTAGAGTAGTGGATGCGCTGTCAAATAGTGAACGGCCATATTGTTTGTTTACATTTAAGTGAACAGAATGATTTCAATGCCTTTGCGATGTCATAGCTCTTAATGCCGTCAATAGAACGCATCTTTAGTCATTGATATATATTATTTAATTTTTATTTTTCCACTTTTTTATTTTCATACGGCGATTTTACTATTAATATGCTCTGGACGACGTATACATGACTTAACATTATTAAGGGTTCATCCCGATCATTTTATTAAAACTTGCGATAGTTCAATATTTGGCTCAAAATCTGACACCCATTATTATAGACAGTCAAATTGGAAATTTAAATCCTATATTTTGGAAAGACAAAACTAAAACATTGTTAAACATAAGATGAAATACTGCAAAATCATTTAATCTTTTTATTACAATCAGAGGAGTTGCTAAACCAGCTTCACGTACTGTGATAGCAAGCTGGGTAAGAACAAATTTTAAAGAAGCTGGTATAACAGCTTCTCCGGGAAGCGGTCGCCTCAAAGAGCTGGTTAGAAAATGCTTCAATCGACGACATCCTAGCTCGAGGTAATTGGCGATCAGCAAATACTTTTGAAAATTTGTATGTGAAGTATTAAGAACTGATAATTCAAAAAGCGTCACAAAATTTTTTACTCCAATAGATTAAAGAAAACAATAACCTTGTTACCATTTTAAATTTCACAAAAGAAGGTTTATTGTATACTATTGATTGAGAATAACCTTAAGACGTACGTAATTATTACAAACGTATTACCTACTAAATAATTTATTTAAATCTGTTGATTTTATTATTACTTTTTAATTACTTAGTTCATTTGTTTTTGAGTTTTCATACTTTTATTCTATCTCACATTGGCGTTGGGTTACCAAAAATTTAAGGCCCAACTCTAAACTTGGGGCGCCACTAGGCAAACAAACAGGCTCTCAATATAAAAGCTTCCAGTTACGGTCAAGTTATTTAATGAGCTATTTTCTAAAATGTTTTTATTATAGTCTCCACAAATAATTATTTGTTTATTGGAATGGCTCACAGCAATGAGATGCTCAACTTGTATACAGGACAGCTCGGCAGTTCGCTCAACTGAGACGCTCACAATATCTTTATGTTCCTTAAACTTTAGCTGTTTATTAACTAAAATTAAAGAGCCACCATTGGTTGCATTTACACGGCTGAACGAACTTTCCATCTGGAGATTAGTGAAATTGAACATAAACTGATGGCTGCGTAGCCAGTGTTCAATTATATATTTTTATGCAGTTTATGAACAATTAAATTTCTAATTCTTTCTGAGACATTCCTTGTTTATTCTAATGCACCAGGTTTAATAGAATATTATTTTTAGTATGACAAAGTTTATTTTTTTGTTTCTGTTTGCATAAAACTTGAGTAGACATAAATTGCTTGAAGTGGTGCTTGGGGCAGGATTGTATCAATCTCAGATATCAAATATTATATATGTATATATATATATATATATATATATAAATACAAATAAAAAAATTGTAACTGCTTCAAATTATATGCGTACATGACATGATTTTGTTGATTCAGTGGTTTGCAATACATTGGTGAAAATATATATATATATATATATATTTCACCAATGTATTGCAAACCACTGAATCAACAAAATCATGTCATGTACACATATAATTTGAAGCAGTTACAATTTTTTTATTTACTATTACTAACTGCTATGTCATGAAAAGTTTAAAAGTAGTAATAATCTTATCGAAAAAAAAAACGAGTTGCACTCCGGGAGTGCCGGCAGAAGTGAAAACCTTTACACACGATTCGCGCTTAACACTCAAATATGTCACAAGACATGTCTTTGACATTGTCAAGAAATAATAATATTTGTTTATTTACTTTTTTGACGTGGTATATTTGACATCGCAATCTGTCATAGAATTAAAATTCCATATCCAACCTCCCTGTACTACTCATAATCGCGAATACTAAAAATAAAAATTATAATAGGCGTGGCATTACGGTTTCCGTCTTACGAATTTCCACGATTAGGACACTGACGCGAGTTTATAATTTTTTACCCATACCAAAAAAAGTGCACAACGCCGCTAAAGAAGTTTTCACTTCAAAAAAATTAGATATGGAATTGGTTAATTTAAAAATTATTGAAACTGAAATATAGCCATTTGATTGTATTATAAACAACCCATTAAATGAATATGTAAACCACGTGTCAAATAGAATGGATTTATTTTAAATTTTAATAATAAGTTTCTAAACATTAAAAAAAAATATTTTGAAAAATTATTATGTAGGTCATAATTTTTCTTAAGCCTTTGGTCACCCTAATCAATTATTACAAGATCTTATATAGAAATATTATGGACACTAAAACGCTGGAAACAAATTTAAACACATCTAAGGATTTTGCAATACTGTAAAAGTTGAAAGTAACGTGTTATACGGGATATTTTGTAGTAAAAAGCCTTATTATTCAAAAAAAAAACATGAAAGATTCAGATGTGTAAACTAAAGCCAAACCTGTGAATAGTGATGCCACAACTTGCTTTTTATACACTTCTGCACCACGTAGGTACTATGCAGTACTTTCCCATGTTTACAGTAAACTATAATTCACACAGAGATTCATAAGAAAATTGGTTATTAAAATAACAAAATAAACATCCGTCATTTTTCAAACCTTAAACACGAGTCAGTGTGACAAAGTAAAAAAATTATTACTGTACCCAAGTCTAGGGTAATATTTGCACCTTCGCAGCCTCATACGTCCCCACCGTTGGAACACCTACCCTCACCAAGGGCGTTTCGGCCCATAGTTTACACATGGGCCCAGTGTGGCTTGTGGACTTCACATATGTCTTTTGTTTTTTGACTTATGCAGGCACAAACTGTGCAACCTCCTTTTTCCGCTTTGGACATGTCTCTTCATCCCCTTATTTATTCAATTTTAAAAACCCCGAAAGACATGTTTGATTAATTATGTTGGATAGCATTAATACCGAATTTTAAGTAAATTTTAACAAAATTGGTTCGGTAGCAAGTACGGCACGAGCTATTTTTCTTGAGATTTTTTTAGCGATAAAAATCAAACCGCTATACCGATTTTGCTTAAACTCTTTTTAGATCTAAGTCATGACGTGGCGTATCAATATGGTCACGAGACAAACTGGTTAATTGGGTCTTGAGACATCGAGTACCAAAAAAAAACTAACCTACATACAGACATACACTTACACACACATCACTGTAAAAATGATGGCAAATGATTCTCCAGGTCCAGAGTTTTAAAAAAGGTTTAAATATGTGTTCTGTTAACTGCACTGAAGAGCATTTATTAGCACTTAGGGGTTAAAATCAAAAAAATCCTGAAACACGTCATTCTTTATTTGCTACCTTATATTTTTATGGCTTTATTTGGAAAAATAACCAAATTCAAATGCTTTATTTCTCAAAAATAGGATATCATATCACTTTTTTGAAATCAATAAATTTCGTTCTACTGAGAAGAAACGTCGAAAGAAACTCTCTAGCAGTCGTTTTTTTTAATTTTGATGAATCAATACAAATTATGAAGTAATTATGTTAACAAAAAAATATTTAATCCCATGTATTTATAACATCAAGGTACCTAGTCTTGAATTATGTAATCCTTTTTCGACAAGATTCTGTTTTACAAAATTTTTGAACTACTCTAAGTTGAATTGACATAATTTTGCAGGGATTTTATGGTAAAAACGGATACATTGTCCAGGAGCAGAGCAAAATTGTGTCTATTTCGAGTATTACGATTATGAATATCGCTATTCTTTTTAAAGCAATCAATATTTTTATGATCATAAATTAAATTATCTAATATTTCTTTCACTGTCTTCCTATACCTTCAGTAAACGTTTTTTCTGTTTATTGTACCCTTGTTTCCTTTTAATATATTACAGATTTGATGTTGGGTTGTTTTTTAAATTACTTTTTTGCCTTAGAATATTATGTTATAAATTATATAAACCACAGTCTATAAAAATTAATAAACCATAATTTATTAACAGAAGCGCGCAAAGTTTACGTGCCAGCTTGCACTGGCACGCCAAGTAAATTGGCACCGAGTGTGCGAGAGATTTGGCATTGACTCATAGTTTCTTTGCTACGTAGTAATTCATATGGTATTTTATGGTTATGGTATTGGTACTTCTTTTCTCCCTAAAATTATAGTTGGCAACACTAAATTAACCATAGATTTAGTCTTTACAAATAACTCAAGAAAGTGTTGATTAGATGCTTTCTGCTGTTAATTACAACCAAACAGTAGAGTTGGCCTTTTTATTTGCGTGTAGCGAGCATAATACCACATTAGTAAAGTTACACATATAATCCTATCACACCAAACGCAACACAAGATTTCAGTGTGATTGTCAACAGATGAAAGTGTTCCGCGGTCAAGAAAAACTTATAATGAACATAATCAGCTGTCAGTGATATAGATCATCTGTCCCTGTAAATATTTAAAGCTGAAACAAGCATAATATGTTTCGTTTTTCTCAGTGTAAATAATGAAGCAAACAATCCACATACAATGTGACCCTGGTGCCACGTTCAATGCGCTAAATTGTGTAGACAAATATGGGGAGATAACCTATGATTCGAGGATTTGAATGCAATGGATGTATTATCATAAGGACACTCTTTGCGGGAACTCTTTGATCAGTTAATTAGCAAGCGTCAAAATCATGTCTAGCGATTTTCCGTTAGCCTCAAAAATTGTTAGTCCTGCAAAGTGCAATGAGAAGCCTTGGGACTTGTGGGTCAGTGAAATAGGCCACTGTTCACCTCGGCGAGATGATGTAGCCTCCACGACATTCGTGTCGCCGGCAGATGTCAAAAACAGTGCAAATCGACGTCTGCTAGAGGTACATCCATACAAGTCCCCAGAGTATGGTCGATACCGGCGCGCGGGCCTCAACCGCCTCAAACATGATAACATTAGCCTCCACGGCATGTTTCCGCAGATGGACAATTTGAATGCAGCTGTGTGTCATATGTGTGGCCTAATAGTGAAGTGTAGTGCAGCATACAGACACCTGCTTGAGTCACATTCTGGTTCCGAACCTCTTCTACCACCGCCACCCCCAACTCCTACTGTAAAGCTTAAAACCTTACATAGCCGTAGTAGACATAAAAAAGATGTGATTCCAGTTCCTCAGCCCTTAGACATGCTGCCGGTGAAGATGGAGACATCACCAGTACATACTGCCACCGCTCCTTTGTCTAGGATAATGTTGCCCCACCCAGACTTACAGTACCTGGAAGAAGCAAACACTTCAACAGCATTGACTGGCGAGGTGCAAGTTTGTATGGAGAGTGGGGAGCTGCCAGTTGTCAGTATACAGGATACAGAAGACTTGCATCTTGGTGAAAATATTACTGATGACATTTTTGCTATAATGAATTCTGAAGGTATTCAGAGTGCTGATGACATTACAAATGCGGCAGACTGGAAGAATATTATAAGAGATATTGGAAACATGCCTGATATCAACTTCCCACAGACCACTGATGTGATGCAGTCACAAGAATTATATGCACCTGTAGATACTACTGCATTATCTGCTTATGCATTAGCAGATGTAGACTTACCTAGCTTACAGTTTGCACCTAACACTTCACCAATGCTATCATCTGTGATAGACAACAGTTTACTAAATACTCAAGCTTTAAAACCTGTAGTAACTACCCCTAGCAATCCCACACCTAATACAACTAAATCACAATCAAGGTCAAAAACAAGTAAAACAAAATTTAATTTACGAGAATATGATCCAAATAAGCACTGTGGAGTGGTTACAGCTGATAATCCAAAACCCTGCACCAGGTCATTAACATGTAAGGCACATGCATTATCACTAAGAAGAACAGTTGAAGGACGTTCAAAGCCTTTTGATACTCTTTTAGCTGAACATAGAGCTTCCAGGGATGCCAATGTATCAACAGTGAACAACACAGTCACAGTGCAACCTGTGCTCCATACACCATCATTACCTCTAGTATCTGCTCCTACCACAGTACCTCTTATTCCATCGCTCCTAGTCAACACCCCTTTAGATCTTGGAACTTTCAGTGCCTTGACAGCTGAACAACAAGTCAATGACATTTATGCAAGTTTGATGAGTGTTGAAGATCCTAATTCAGTACTTCCCGATACAACCAGCATCACTTCACTGCTTAGTCAGCCACTAGCAGACTCGTTTTTACTCTCAGATGATGTTGAAATTCCCACAGACATTCAAATAAGTACAAGACGACAGTTAAGTATAGGATCACCAATTGATATAGCACCACCTATAAAAATAGAAGAGATGCCCGATGAAGGACCTCTGCCTCATATACCAACAGATGTTTGTTGGTACTCATCCTGTCCAAGGCCCTTAGCCCTTTGTACCTTTAATACGTCACATGCAGGAGGTGCCATCACATTAGGTAAAAAATTTGCAACAGTTAGAAGTAATATAAAATCATCATTGTCAAGGTCACAGTGTAAATCAACTGGTACTACGAACAATATTTATTATAATCAAAATCCATTGTCGTTAAGTAAAACTGTACATATGAATAACTCTAGTAAATCAAATAAACCTGAAGTGCGTAAACTTATAGTTACATGTAGTGCAACTAGTGGGGGCAATAAGGAAATGCATCAGACATTAAGTGAACTATTTGGTGGTGAGGAAGTTAGGCATACTCTTAATGGTCACATGAGTCATTTAGGGCACATTGAAAGAAAGCCACACCAGACTACAATTAAGCATGGTAAGCGGCCATCTTCATCTCTTTCGTCAATCGACCTGGCTTTCTCATTGGACCCTTTGTTGGCAGACGAAAAGTGCTAATAGCCCTAAGCAATCACGGTTGTGTTGTCACTTAATTGTATATTTATTTTTCTGTAAAAAAATCAAATCAACACAATTTGTAGAATAAATAATCACGAATTTTCCCTAATGGAATAGTAATGTTACAATAATGTTAAATCTCATTTTTGTTTCTATGAGAAGCGAACTAATGTTTGTATTATTTTGTATAATTATTTATAAGACTTTTTAATCAGTCCCTGAGACATTCATATGTGTCAATGGAAAATTAAAATAGTTAATACAGAACTAGTGTATTTTTTTGAAATGACTTAACTCAAAATTGACACTGAACTGATAACTGACTAAACAGCTTAGGATTAATAAGGTTAATGTGATGAAATTTCCATGTAAAAATTTAAATACTGTAAAATAAGTATATCCATAATAGTGAATCGCCTCCTTTTGAAATAAAAGCAAATACCTCAGTAACTAAAATTACTTGTTTTAATTACTGTATGTGAACACCTTGTACAAGCCATTACAATGAAGACGTGGGAACTTGCATCTTGTAGTTCCCATAGTGAAGTGAAATAAAACCATGTACCCATTTATATTTTATATATTACTGTCTTAAGTTCAGAAGCTTTATGCATAAGTTACTTAACAATGTATGGTTTAAATGAATGTCACAGGGTATTTGACTTGTTTATTTATTTCAAACTAGTACTTCCCTGTAACTTAGCCTTATGCATAAGTTACGTAACAAGGTACGGTTTTGATTAATGACACAGGGTATGTGACTTGTGTGATTTGTGTTGAACTATCACTAACCTGCAACCGTAAAATAAAGAAACCCTATTTATTTCTGAAATTAACCAAGTCCGTGTTGTATGTACACAATAAGGGTTAAAAACTTATGAACCAATTTAGTTAAGTACTTCTATTGCTGTAATTTTTTCCATATTTTAAAACACGCATTTAAGAGCTAAGGGAATAGGGCCCCTATAGGGCTTTTTAAAATATTACATCCAATGATTTATTGTTGAAAAGTGTAGAGAACAAGGATATTATTACATTTTTTTATTAGAAACTAGCTGTTGCCCGCGACTTCGTCCGCGTGTATTTGATTTTATCACGCGGTTAACTGTTATACAGCAAAAAATATATAAAACAAAAATACGAAGTTTGGATTAATGCCTAAATCGTATATAAAAAGAAAATGTGAACAATTGGACAAAGATTATTTTCCACCTTAACCTGGCTTGAATCCGGATCCCTGCAGGACAAAGGCACTTGCGGTACCATAAATGACCACTGTGCCATAGAGGTCGTTTGATGGACACGATCAGCAAAAATAAAACCGGCCAATTGCAAGTCGGACTCGCGCACGAAGGGTTCCGTACCATATCGAGCTAGTACCTTATAATGTCTCTTTATATACAACGTTCGACGTGGTTTGGTTCGGAACATAAACAAACAGTTCGTTTGGTTTACTTACATGGGAGAAAGCCACATAGAGCTGACCGTGTGAGCAACAGCCGACGCTGAGGTCCACGCCGGCAACACAAAGCGTCTGCCCTTGGGCTTTGTTTAAAGTCATTGCTTAACACAAACTCACCGGGAACTGTACACGTCTGAAATGGAATGGGTAATTATTGGGAATCAGTGGAATTCGTGGTATAAAAACTTTTTCACCAACGCCACATCCCGCCAAAATCTCCGCTTCTATTATGTTACGCTGCAAAGAAGTAACTTTCAGTCTTGTCCCGTTGCCTAATTTTGGGGTACTTAAATTTTTCAACAAAATAATTGGGATGCCAGTTTTTAAATTAATCTTGTGTGCTGGAAGTCCAGGAGCGCGCAGAGAATTAAGAAATTCAACGGGCTAATTGGTAGCGTCATCTTGCTCCATTACTCTTTTGATAGAAGTATACTCAACTACTTCTCCTTCAACATTGTTGAGTATGTCCAAGTCGATTCTTGTGTAGGTATATCAGAATCAATCAAGTTACAAAGAAAACAATTTTCATTCACCAAATCGCAAGGCTATATCAGTATCCGTTTTGCCTAAGCCAAGTTAACTTAACAATTGGATTAATGTTATTTTCTCAGAAAAACACTGCATTCCGACTTTTCTAAGAAGTGCGACCGTATCATAACTTCATAACTTTTGATGAATTTCAATAGCGTGTTGCTAAACGTAACAGCGCCATCTATTGAAAGGGTAAAAAGTGGCGCACAGTCGGAGTCTTTCTCGATATGGAGAAGGCTTTCGATCGAGTTTGGCACGAAGGCTTAATACACAAGCTGTTAGAGACGGACATCCCTCCGATGCTCGGGCGAGTAATAGCCTCGTTTCTGGACAAACGAAGCTTCTATGTCTCGGTCGAGAACAACCAGTCAGCATGTAAACCCATTAGAGCAGGGGTACCTCAAGGCAGCTGCCTATCGCCACTGCTCTACGCGTTATTCATCAACGACATCCCCACTCTCAGTGACTCCGGTCTAGCTGAAGGTGTTGAAGACGTCATCCTAGCCCTTTACGCTGACGACAGCGCCTATATGTCCTCCTCCCGCAAAGCTAGTTTAGCAACCAAAAAAATGCAGCGACTATTGGACACTTTGCCTGGCTGGCTGGACAAGTAGAGAATAGCCGTTAATGCCAGCAAGACATCAGCAATACTGACCGGCCTGCAAAAGTTTCTCCCACAGAAACTTGTGTTTCGAGGTCAAGTTATTGAGTGGCAACCCAGCGTAAAGTACCTAGGTTGTATTATAGACCGCTCCTTGCGCATGCGCAAAATGCTAGACCATGTGTCAGCAGGCGCGGTCGCGTCATGGGCGTGCCTTAGACCGGTACTTTCCTCTGACTTGCCACTCAGAACCAAAATTCGCCTGTACAAGTTGTACATACGGTTGAGACTGACCTATGCAGCCCCTGCTTGGTACGGTCTTCTATCTTCTACCAGCAAACGTAAGCTCCAGGCTGTCCAAAATAAGTCGCTGAGATTTATCACCGGCGCGGGACGCTACGTCCGCAACTCCACCATCGCTAGAGACACCAAAACCGAGCCACTCGCAGAGTTCATATCTGGTTTGTCGAAACGATTATTCACCCGCGCTGACAACAGTCACCATACCCACCTTAGGGGCATAGCACCCTTACACGCCCGCCCGCCGGAAGGCAGGGCTCTCCCCCGAGAGCTTATTCCTGTGGGTGAATAAGTTTACTTATTCACCCTGCTACCTACTCACCTTCTTTCCATATCCCATTCCGTTTTTAAACGCTTATACTCGCTTTTATTTCTGTTTTATTTTTCGTTTTATTTCGTTTTTATTTTGCTTTTATTTTTGTTTTTATTTTCGTTTTTATTTTTGCTTTTATCTCGTTTTTATTTCGCTATTATTTTTTGGTTACGTTTTGTTTTTATTTTTGCTTCATTTTTGTTTTATTTTATTTCTCATTTCTGTTCTTTTCACCTTGTTTTGTTTTCATTTTTTGGCGCCTAATCTCGTTTTATTACTTTCTGTTTTCGCTTCTGGCGATAAAATTATTACCCACAAGGGGGCCTGTAAAGTAGGCTTCCTTTCTAATATTTCACCGGGGGTGTTCAGCACCCCTGAGCTTCTGCCCGGGTCATGGTGGGAGGTAAATTCCCCTCCCCCGACACCCGCACCTCAACACCCAGAAGGGTGAAAGAGAAGATACCCACGAGTTTTTTAAAAAGTGGGTTAATACTTTTTATTAAAATTATATCACGTTTTTAATCGATTTGGGAATGCCAGAATGTCTGGCACCGGTGTCTTCTATCAAAGTTGCCTCTTTGTCCGGCAGACGGATACGAGCCGTAGTTGACGGTAGTTGCTCTAATAGCATGCACATTAATAAAGGCTCTGTGTTTGTCTCCTACGCTGTTTCTACTGCATATCAATGACATGTTACCCATTAACAAGATAGATTGCTATGCAGACGACAGTACTGGAGATGCTTATTACACGGGCCGTGCAAACATCCCTCGTTCCGTTGTGATGGAAAAACGCGGAGACCTTGTGTCTCAAATCGAGACCTCTCTGTCCACGGTCTCTGACTGGGGACGGGAAAACTTGGTCCGATTCAACCCTACGAAGACAAGTCTGCGCATTCACCGCTAAGAAAACCCCATTCACTGATGTCCCACAGTTCTAAAAGACACCGCTCACCATCTCCAAGAGCTTTAGGATCCATTGTTTTAACATCTCCAGCAATGTTCAGTTCCAAAATCATTTTCAAGAAAAGTGAAGCTGGCGTCTAAAAAACTTGGTGTACTCAACAAAGAAAAGTAATACACCTCGGGGCAAAGGTTGCTGCTTTACAAGTCGCAAGTCCGGCCCCATATAGAGTACTGCTGCCATCTCTGGCCGGGTGCACCTGGATACCAGCTTGGCCCTTTTGACTTGGTTCAACGACGGACTGTGAGAATTGTCGACGATTCCAAACTTACAAGCCATATCGAACCCCTAAGTCTGAGGAGGGACTTTTCCTCCCTGTGTGCGTTCTACCGCTTGTGTTCGAAATGACGCCCACGGTTACTTTCTACGATCAAAGCGCTCGCCATCGACAGGGAATTCATCCTCTCACCTTAGAAACTAAATGGTCACGTACAGTGCGGTTTCAGAGAACACAACCAATCAACGTTTTTCGAATAGATAGAATAAAAGAACAATTATTGTTTAGTTCAATGTATGGAGAGCAACATGCTTAAAATAGTTTTTCTTCTCAATTTTATAACAGAACCCTATGGTGGTTAACATAAGAAGACTCTTTTCTATATATTTCTGAGTTAAAACGCAAATTAAATGCTGCCTCGAGGTTCAGTATGAATGCAACTGCCAGAACTAAAATCAGTTCATTGGCAAAATAGGGTGACTTGCGAGCTCAACCTCTGGGAGTCGTGGTCTTTCTGGTCGCTTGCTAAAGCTGCCGAAGGGAACTTTTAGGCCAGTCGTTGATACCGCCACTGCGGAAAATCGATGGTGAATTCGCCCGCAGTGCTAAAAAGACAGCCGATTTACTGGGCAGTATCTTTGCCTGAAACTCGAATATGAACGACAAAGGCGCTGTACCACATTCTACACCGTGGTGCGGTAAGACCATAGATTATACAGTATATATACGCAAGACCGTGCCGGTAATCTCCTTAACACTGCGGGAGGTCCGGCGGGCGTTGCTTTCTCTAGACGTTCATAAGTCGAGTGGGCCAGACGGTATACCAAACGTGGTGCTTAAACAGTGTGCTCCTGAGCTGTGTCATGTTCACAAGCGCCTCTTCGCGCTATCCTACCACACTAGGATATTTCCGTCTTCATGCAAGCGTCCATAGGCTGCGGTAACCGCTTACCATCGGGCAGGTCGCAAGCTTATTTGTCACTTTAGTGGTAAAAAAAAATTTCAGAATCGATGCAGGGACAGCGGCATCATAAGATATGTAACATACGGACGGAGACGTGATAAAAAAAAGGGTTCCGTTTTTACCACTCGGCTACGAAACCCTAAAACTAAAACCGACCAAGAACAAGTCGGACCCTGCTTAAAATAGGTTTCCGTAGCCGTTACTTATTAAAAAGCTTTACTTCGGTATTAGATTTTAGTGAGCCGTATTATTTTTTACCGACTTCAATAAAGGAGGAGGTTTTATGTTCGAAGGGTATATTTTTGTATGTGCACCGATTTCTCCGTCAATTGTGAACCGATTTCAAAAATTCTTTTTTACTCGAAAGAGTACGTTCCTGAGGTGGTCCCATAATAATGAAGTGGATTAAAAAACTTTAGGTTTTGGAGGAAAAAAATAATTGATGTTAATTTTGAACTCGTGAAACGCGCCTTTTATGTTGATGATTGTATAAAAAATAAAAAAAATGTGTTTAATTGTAAAATTTTGTTACAAGTTAGTGTTTTTAGTGTACGAGAAAAAAAGCAAAAAATATAATTACTTATTGCCAAAAATCTGATCTGAATTACCGTTTGAAGCCGGTTGTTTTTTTTGTTAAAAAGTTTTTTGATAATAAAGTTCTCACGATTATTTTAAATTTTCCCGCTTGACGGTATACTTGTATTTGCTTCCGATTATCCCCACTTACATTACATGTTATGACTGTTATTGGAGGCTCACGAATTTTTTTAAAATGTTGATAAATATTTTTTGAAGTGAAAACTTCTTAAGCGGCGTTGTGAACTTTTTTTGGTATGGGTAAAAAATTATAAACTCGCGTCAGGTCACGTGTCCTAATCGTGGAAATTCGTAAGACGGAAACCGTAATGCCACGCCTATTATAATTTTTATTTTTAGTATTCGCGATTATGAGTAGTACAGGGAGGTTGGATATGGAATTTTAATTCTATGACAGATTGCGATGTCAAATATACTACGTCAAAAAAGTAAATAAACAAACATTATTATTTCTTGACAATGTAAAAGACATGTCTTGTGACATATTTGAGTGTTAAGCGCGAATCGTGTGTAAAGGTTTTCACTTCTGCCGGCACTCCCGGAGTGCAACTCGTTTTTTTTTTAATTCTTTAATAGTGGGCCGAATTTCAGTTTGATAGCATAATAAAATTCTTTTTTGACTATGGAAACCTAAAAAGGAATCCGACCATTATTTTTCTGCTACAGAAACGTAAAATTTTAATTACTCAAGAAATGCAAACTTTAATTTTTTCTTATCCTTTCTGAAGCCACAGAACTATCAGGAAGGAATTGCCCTCCGAAGATGAATCCTTAGAACGTTTAAAGACTGGTAACTGAAGCTACAGAGTGACTGATAAAATTAGTGTGAAATGTCGCCAGCTTGACATGTATGGCGAGCTAAACTGTTGCGATGCTGCTGGAGCGGGTGCGGCGCTAGCGTGGCCGGCTCGCATTTGCGGAATTTGCACTTACTTCATCGCGGTCTTTCTTTGAACACAATACTCCACGGGACTCCGCGGATCTCTAGAAAATAGTCTATTGCGAAAGCGACGCCAAAATGCTTAATTATTTTCAGAGAATTACGGTTACTAAAAAAAACACTTTATTCTAAATTAATACCAACATTTTAATTCCGTAACCGATTTTAATTTGCGAGGTGGAACCAATGCCGACATAAACCAACAACGCAATGACGAAAAGAAATGGCGCATGCTGGTTAATAGACGGCCAGTGGGGCCGTTTGACTTAACCACGTCTACCCGACAGTGGGCGCCACGAAATGAACAGAATTGAGGCGGAAATCCATTAAAATCACAAACACGCTCTCTCACAACCCGGAGAGGACTCCCGGACCACAATAGGAAATTGCAGCACTTGGGCTATTTGTATTTCTTGTACCTACCTACATACAGACGACCTGTCGATGGACGATGACAGGTGCAATCGACACATTACTTTTGCTCAAAGGTAATCGACGCGAAACTTCAGTATGTAAGAGAATCATTTGATTTCTGAATCTGAATGGTACCCACAGGTTTACCTAGGCAGCAGGTAACTAGTTTACCGACCTAGGTCCTACTACCTACTTATAAACTGGAAGAGTCAGGCATAGTAGGTCCTTACTGCACTGTTGGCACACCGCACTGGCCGCGCGGCCTACCAACACCTTGAGCGAGAGCAAGTAGGGCCATTAATCTCTCACGCGGACACGGTGCGGATTCTGGACTTTACACACGTCTTGTCTTACTGGTATGCACTGAACACACGACCGCATCTTTATGACGTATACAGCTTTCCTTACGATGCCACGATGTATACCTTCCGAATGGTTCGTGTAAATGTAGGTACTTTAGAATGATGAACCGACATACCTACTAAAAAAACACCGGGTTTGAACGTCCATTCCTAATAACCAGCATTGTTAGGTATTAATTACCACAGCCTAAACATTTATTCAGTCGGTCATCGCGTTTGATGTTGCATAAAATTCCGACAATGTTTAGACCTTAATGACGCAGTGACCAAACTCATGACTGGCCGGACAGCTACCAAGTGGCCGTATGGGCTGTTTGGGCGAGTTCAAGCCCTCCGTCTCGGCGTGGACGCGCCATACAATTGCAGATTGTATGAAAAGCATGTTTAGGGTGTGGTATTACTTGTCTTCAGACGCTAATCTTCAACGGAGAATGGGTGTCTAATAATAGTTCAATCGGCGAGAAAAAATGGCCCCGGTAAAAGGTAAAGTTTAAAGGTTTTCAGTGCATTTTTTTGAAGCCGGTTGTTTTTTTTTGTTAAAAAAATTTAATTTTTTCGTAAACTAAAAACATCCATACTCGTAACATCATTATAAAAGGCGTTTCACCAGTTCCAAATTTACACCAATTACTTTTTTGTGACCAAAAGTCTCAGTTTTAAAATCACTACATTAATATGGGACCACTCTTATAAATAAAAAAAGAATTTTTCAAAAATGACGGAGTTATGTCCGAACATATCTAAATAAAAAAAAATATAAACCTCCGAATTAAGAACCTCCTCCTTTTTTGAAGTAGGTTAAAAACAATTGATTCTACGTAAAAAATAACTCGGACTCTTAAAAACTCGTACATACGAGTAGGTACGTTACTTTAAATAGAAAAAAAAAATGTAATTAATATCTTACTCTTAATTTTTTAACATCGTATAGGTGTGTATATTAAAAAATTCTATTACTGGTGTTAATCAAACATTTAACATTAATATAAATAACTTAAATATAGCTTTATTTATTACCTACGGCGGCCATTTTTTCCTCGCCGATCTAACTAATATTTGGCTGTTGAAGCTTAGCCATCCAATACCGCACCCTAAACATGCAATTGATACAAACGGGCATCTAAGGCGACAAAAGAATTGTTACTGTAACCTAGTACAAAAAAGCCCTGTCATGTGTAGTATATGGGCGTATAGACTTAGTTCAGCAGCCTTTGCTGTTCAAAATATTCGTCAACTTACGCACGAAGAAACCTCTCTCAATAGTATGCCATGCTTCAGATACTTTCGTAGCGTGATATCGTTCATACTTCTGGGTTTGTCAACTAAACCTTCCAGATGATGATTACTTTAGTATATTCTTGCTTGTATATGGCGTTGTCGTTCGCTACGTGCGCAAAAACACGAGTATCATATTCCTTGTGTTTGCAAGTAATTATCATCTGCAGGTCCTCGGGCTGCCGTTTGGCGATAATTTCTTCTTTCAGAGTATTGGATACTGTGGTACCAAGACCTTGCAGATCGTTTAAGTATCTGCAAATAATTTGAAGAGCTGAATCTTGTTGTTTGGAGAAGACTATTATGACCTTGTCTTTGCCAGGATTAAGCACAAACAGTCGCCCAAATACCGTTCTCTCACTTTTCGGACTTTGGATCAACCTCTCCCCTTTTTGCAAAGGGCCGTTTTTCTTACATGGAATGCTGCACAGCGTTGTTTATTAATAACTATTTGCAAGGTTGAGGCTACTTGGAAACTGATAACGATGATTGGGCGATTCAGGCAAAGAAAACCCTTGATATCGATCAGGGGTTTGCCATGTTGTGGAAGTTACTAATAATTATTCAGTAGCATACACTTGTGGGCTGTAGGGCCCGAGGTCGAACTTGTGGCCTTTTTGTAGACTTGAACTTGTAGGCTGTAGGGCCTGAGGTCGCACTTGCGGCTTTGTTGTAGACTTAAACTTGTAGGCTGTAGGGTCTGAGGTCGCACTTGCGGCCCTGTTGTAGACATACACTTGTTAGCTGTAGGGCCCGAGGTCGCACTTGCGGCCTTGCTGCAGACATACAAGTACAGGCTGTAGGGCCCGAGGTCGCACTTGCGGCAGTGCTGTAGACATACACTTGTAGGCTGTAGGGCCCGATGTCGCATTTGCAGACCTGTAGACGTACACTTGTAGGCTGTAGGGCCTGAGGTCGCACTTGTGGCCCTGTTGTAGACATACACTTGTAGGCTGTAGGGCCAGAGGTCGCATTTGCAGACCTGTAGACGTACACTTGTAGGCTGTAGGGCCTGAGGTCGCACTTGCGGCCCTGTTGTAGACATACACTTGTTAGCTGTAGGGCCCGAGGTCGCACTTGCGGCACTGCTGTAGACATACAAGTACAGGCTGTAGGGCCCGAGCTCGCACTTGCAGCCGTGCTGTAGACATACACTTGTAGGCTGTAGGGCCCGAGGTCGCATTTGCAGACCTGTAGACGTACAATTGTAGGCTTTAGGGCCCGAGGTCGCACTTGTGGCCCTGTTGTAGACATACACTTGTAGGCTGTAGGGCCTGAGGTCGCACTTGCGGCCCTGTTGTAGACATACAAGTACAGGCTGTAGGGCCCGAGGTCGCACTTGCGGCCGTGCTGTAGACGTACACTTGTAGGCTTAAGGGCCCGAGGTCGCACTTGCGGCATTTTTGTAGACATATCACTAGTCTAGGTCCTAATGATGTTGACGAGTAAAAAGTGAAGGAAAACTGGCAGGAGTTACTAGCAACTAGTTTAAAGGTAACTATTATGGGTTCTAAGGGGGCGTGATGGACTGATACTGAACTCACATTTCAGAAAACGTCACCAGTTTTTGAGATACTTGTTATGAAAGCGGCATCTACTACATCGTTCGGTTACAGTGTCACAGTTGCCCAATGGAAGCTCATAAAAGGCCGATTCCTGCGTGGGCTGTTTTATTGGCATAGATAAACTGAAATGAGGGGTTACGCACAAAATAAACCAAACGGCAACTTCCTAAAAGCATTCGTTGCAGAGTTTTAACGACTTAAGTACATAAATGGAGTCAATAATTATTTTGAATGGGCTAAGGCCCAGGCTCCACATCTTGACATTGATTTTAGGTCTTTGGGAGCTCATATCCAGTCGGATATTGCTTGGGAGCTCATATCCAGTCGGATATATATAAGTTCTACAACACAGTACAGTATAATGTTGTTAGTTAACAAAACAAAAGATACTTTTCAATTAATTTATTAAAACAATACATAAATCGTTTCTGTACAATGAATGACTCATACTTAACAAACTAGGACAGGGATGAATTCAGGGGGTCTGCAGTGAGTTTCCCTTTATGCTCTAATAAAATGTTAACGAATGTGGAAAAAAATTACCTTAATAAATCTTATGGACCACGGCTTTGTGGTACTTTTGTGTCAAGCTAGAGTTGGATTAAATTGGGATATTTAAGATTGAGTGTATGTACCAGCAGTTAAGCCATTTAGAGGTCAATTAACATATTATCAAATGTACGTAAAACATTGTAAAAAAATTAAGTTTATATTATGTGTAGAAAAGGGAAAACTCTATAATCTTTCAAGGCCTGAATACAGCCCTTGGTACATGGATTCCGTGACATCAAAGTTATATGACAACAATATAACAAGTCAAACATCAGTGCGCTAGATTAACTAGTTGTATTTACAACTACACTACTGTATCTACCAAATATAGATTGTAATCATACGACTTTGAGGTGACTAATTAATTGTACAGCTATACAATAGGTGAAATTTCTCATTTTTTGCCCTTCACTCTAACACCTTTGGTTTTTGCCTTAACTATCCCTTTGAACTGTTTCGCGTTCACAACTTTTGTCCTGCAAAAAAAAAGTTATATTAATGGAAAGATGAAAATTAAATAAGATATTTTGATAATTGTGCCGCATTTTTTAAATTTTGCACGGCGTAAATTAGCAATCAATCAACCTATAACAGTCCACTGCTGGACATAGGCCTTTCCTAATGAACGCAACCACACCCGACCCTCCACTTTTCTCATTCAGCTGCTTTAAGCTGTTTTTCAGGTTATCGGTCCACTTGGCTAAGGGGCGTCCTACGCTGCGCTAACAATTCAGGTTTGAGTTTCAGGTTCTGCGACAAATATGACTTGCCTTTTGCCACTTCAGCTTACAATTTACATTTTTTTTTTATTTAATGCTTAGAATATAATAATAACTGCCTTTTCCAGGGGCTTCGCCAGCGCTAAATTCAGTTATTGACGAAGGATTTTGTTCCGTGTATTTCTACCGCCTTTCCCGTCTCATAAAACCATACATTCCGATTCCCCGTACCGACTATTGCATGGACCCTTGTCGCACACGACGACGCCGAGTAAGCCTCGCTACACTCGGCATGTTCACCGTCGGGACGCCTTTAGACGTCTCGACGTCGCCGCCTCAACGCGTGCGCCGCCAACCGCCGCGGCACGCAGACACCCCCCCCGCCCGATCCGAGCGGCCGCCGATGCTACACGACGAGTCGCTCGCCAGTCAAGAACGCACCGCGCTCCATATAAGCCGTACCCGACTTATATCAATTTTTAAAGTAAGTGTTTGCCTTTTTCTTTGTTTGTCTCTGAAAGCCGCCGGCTCCCGTGTCGCACAGATTTCTACGGCAAGTCTTTGATTATATTAAAAATTAAAACGTGTGTATAGCGAGCCACAGCGGTAGCTAGGAACTCGTTTATAGTTGATATTCCTGTAGACACATTTTGGTTATTGTTGAATAAAAAAGTAGCCACTGACCTTCTCAGTGCCAAAAATCATCGCAATTTATTACTCCGTAGCGACACTAAGCAATAAACAACAAACAGACAGATTTTCACAAATAATTAGTTTGAATGATAAATAATATACCATCACGACACTTATCCCCGAAGGGGTGATCTGAGATATGACGAAAATATAACCATAACATCCACGTTTCACCGATGGTATTCCGTTTCACAAACGAGATAGATCGTAAGCCTATCGCCGTACCAGCTCATTTTAAACTATTTACAAATTGTTACAATATTGGATGCCCGTACCCGGAACCGAACCCCAAACCTTAAACAGGGCAGCCGCATGCTCTAATACTCGTGCTACAAGAATCTAGTGACTAGATCATCGAAAAATATAAACACACCTTTTATTGAGATTTTTCCTAGAAAGC
Organism: Apoda limacodes; assembly: GCA_946406115.1. Lineage (NCBI taxonomy): Eukaryota > Metazoa > Arthropoda > Insecta > Lepidoptera > Limacodidae > Apoda > Apoda limacodes. Next base: position 22,821,994 of record OX291559.1, read on the forward strand.
GGTAAGTAAGCGTAGGGATCGTGCTTGCCCTTCTTCTTGACGTCACCGCGCGCCTTCTTCGATTTGAAATCCGCGCCCGCAGAGGACGCCGCCGACGCCGCGGAACCCAACGGCCTGAAACAAGTCATATGTTTAGTTGGTACCCGCGGTGTCACACGCACGATGCAACTTGCTCTTTACTTTCTAAGTGTTTATTTATGTCTCTTGAGAAAAAATCCCTCTCTAAGCCAAATTCGGATCCACAACAATAACTAGTTTATGGTTTTGTAGACAAATGTCCACACAGCATTATGATTCCGTTGTCTTTAAATTGAATATTGGACATGAAGATTGGTTCTTTCTTTATTCATGATGCCTTTTTAGATGTACAGTCAGTTCGATTCATCTATCACTACTATAGTACAGTCAGCTCGATCGACTCATCTATCTCTACTACTACAATACAAACAGCTCAATCGACTCATTTATCACTACTACAGTACCGTCAGCTCCATCGACTCATCTATCACTACTACAGAACAGTCAGCTCGATCGACTCATCTATCACTACTACAGTACAGTCGGCACAGGTAAATACTAGCGGTCCCGGCGAACGTTGTTCCGCTGCCGTCCCTCTGTAACCCGGAAAAAGTTGGTTTTTACCTAAAGTGCCCGAGTCCGGCTCGCACTTAAGAGATCGAGATAAAAACTATCCTATCGTTTAAGTTGGATCAAATAACAGATAGTTACGAAGTTTGATCAAAATCGGTTCAGTAGTTTAGGAGTCGTACGTAATTTTTATTTATATAGATAAGGATATGCTATGGATATAGGCCTCTAAATAAGCAACTGTCACAATTCAAGGTTTTATGTAATTACAACATTATGTACAGTGCAACAAACTTTTCTAACCTTCTGACCTTGGGTGTTTGGTCGCTGATATGTGATGTGAATATATGATTTTTGACCGCGCGCCGGATTAGAAAAGTTTGTTGCACTATAATATGTTTTATTAGTGGTTTCATTCAGTTGTTTTTTAACCTATTTAAACCTTTATTTATTTCCTCGCTCCCTTTTTAAATTAAAATAAATAATGATAATAATATTGTGGAAAACACAGTACAACACACACAGTACAACACACACTACCAAATAAAATATTAATACTACAATACTCTGGCATGATAATTTTATTTGAAAGAATTTTTGTCCGCCACAGTACACATAATGATGAAGTCTATAACGCGTCATAACTAGTAACAAGACATCATAAAACCGGAGGCACAGATTATATAATACTATGCCGGAGGTATGTTAAAAACTCGGTTTTACGATTTTAATGCAGTGGATATGGATTCAGTGGATATGGCAATTTAATAAATATTGTGGGAACAAACAAAAAAAAATATATTTTTATATACATGTAAAAAATATTTGGAATGTAATGTATGTTACAATAAAATTCGATTCTGACAAATCTTAAACATAATAAACGATTTAAAATAAAAGAAATAAAAAGAAATCACTGGGCTCAAACAAAAAATTGCCCTAAAAAAAAAATTTAACACTTTGTCCGCCTAATTAATATGTATAGCCATGCTAATGGTCTCTGGTCTCTTAGCCAAGCTGCGGGCAGACAGACAGAGGTTTAGACGGACGGACATGGCGAAACTATTAGGGTTCTTTTTGTTGATTACGGGACCATAAAATTTAAAGAGATCTTTAAAGTCAAATTAGGTTTTTCCACCACCAACCACTTCGAATCATTTTAACCCACCCTCCAGTTCACAATATTGATTTTTACCGCGAAGAATCCGGTAAGAAACTCGATAGTTACACTTTAAAAAAATACAAATACAATCATTTTTTTCAATAAGTTTTAAAAAATAATTTTTCATACGAGAAAACAGATTTTGTTGTTTTCGCTCTATCGTAATAACGGTTATATCGATTTCAAATGATTATAATAGTAAAACAACAAATAATAAAAATCAGTCAAATGCGAGTCGGGCTCGTACATTCTGTGGTGGTACGGAAGCCTTGGTGCGCGCGTCCGACTCGCACTTAGCAGTTTTTTTTGTAGATAGTTGGTCTCGGAGTCTAAAGCTGTACCTGTGGATCCCCCTCCCTCCAGCCTTGTACTTCGAGCCAAGCGCGAGTGTGGATGCGCGACTCCGGTTTGTCTGACCGCTCTTCGCGCTGAGTATGTCGTCGAACCTACGCTTCGTGCCCGGCTTCAGCAGACCAGACGCTTTCTTTTTGCCCTCGTCATCTGATAAACATAATAAATATAGATATAATATACAAAACCTGATAGGGGTCGATTTAGTAACGCTATCTCTTAGAATCGATGGAAATCAAACATCACTTTTACACCATAACATAAATTTCAACCTTTCAAAATTGAAAAATTAATAAATGAATAAAAAAAATAGATTTGACTGTCATTTCCATAAATTCGGCAAACTATAATACACTAAATAAGTTGTTAAGAAAAACCTACATAATTTTTACATAAATTCCGAATTGAATACTCAACGTTTTTTTACTACAATTAGAAAACCAGCACTAACCAGTATCATCAGTATCACTGTCTATATCACCACTGGGCTTCATCTCTTTATCATCATCATCACCACTAAAGTCACCGTCAGCGATAATCAGTCTACCATCAGGAGCCGTTTTGAATCCTCCGTCCTTCTTTTTCTGAGATTTAACTTCTGTCGATTTTTTCTTTTGTGAAGGATCGGTTGCTGTAAAATGGTTAAAAAATAATTACAACTGAAATGTCTGCAGTTGGATAAATGCAGGTCAAATGTAATGAGTCGTTTGGTATATATATTCCACAGATATATCAGTTTCAGCCTAAATTCCGTTAAAATGGTGGAACTTGAATTCATCCTTCGTTATTCCAAGAGTGTTCGTCGCCACCCAAGTCCTCAAAGAAATTAGAGCAAGATTTGAAATAGTACTTATTTAACGAGAGGAGAAAAGGCTTATTTTTATCTATATTATTTATTTATTTAAATTTTCACACAATTTCGACTTAAATAACTCTAAAACTAACTTTAAATAAAAAAATATTAGCTATCAAAAGCACTGCCATGTGGAAGAGTGCCCAGAAAGCTGGCAACGTTTTCTCGTAGAATAGCTGATCTAAAGCTTTGAGCTAAACAGCTGCCAGCCCTTTGAACATAAGATGTAATTTTTTTGATAAAGTTTTAAATAATGTATGGGCATTAGGCCCACATCGACCCAAAGTTTTCACAGCAAACGGCACAAATTTGTACCCATCTCTGAGGTTAGGTTATCTGCGTCTTTTGCTATTTACAGCCGCAATAACTACAGTTATTACTACCCGCCTTAACCGAAGTTACAGATCAGACGGCGAACTAAATCTGTCAGTAAATAGCTTACACTTTGGGAAAGGACATACGCTACCTAAAAATTTTAAGTGTAAGTCAGATTAGCGCACAAAGGGTTAAAAGAAATTAGACTAAGCCGCTGAGCCGATTTTATTGACATTTTATATGGGGTGGGAAAGGCATTAGCTACTTAGAAAAATGTAAACTTTGCGTCGGATTAGCTAAGAGTGGATAACTAAAACTACACTTAACTTCTTTCCTCGTCGATAACCGAGTTTAGCTTTAATACATTACTAACCAGTGATTTTCCGAGCGGCGGTCACGTCAGCCAAGTCCACGATATTGTCCGGATCGTCTTGAATCCAGGCGCGGTTGCCCTTCACCTTGGTCTTTTTATTCCTCGGCCTTTCCTCCTCCTCTTCCATGAACTCCATCTCGGAGTCGGAATCCTTCAAAATATCTTCCAAAGTTCTCGACGTACCTTTAATAGGTGTGTCCAGGTTAGATCCATCATCGTTTTCATCTCTACAATACAAACAGTTAATTAAGTATGCGCAATTATTTCTCTAACAATATTTATACAATAATATTCCTCACCTCTGACTATCCCTCAACCGTTTCTTCCTATTCTCCATCTTCCTCAAGTTCCTGAGCCTCCTAAGCATGACCTCGTCACCACTCGGGATCAACTTCTCGACGGTATCGGCTCCGTACTTTCGGATCATCCTCGACAGGAAGTACCCCATCTCCAGCCGGGAATGTCGTTTGCAGTCGTCGGACATGGACGATAACGTTTTTATGATGACAGGCAGACTACCCGCCAGGACCTCTGTTGGTAGTACTTTTGTGTAAACCTGCCAACACATTAATATAATATCACGACGGTTATTCTGGAAGGAGTAACTGACGTGGTGAAAAAGTTTACTCGCCTTTCACTAGTGGGTTAGAACTAACCTTGAGGAATCCTAGTGCTGCAGCCACTACCTCTCTATTGTTGGTTAGCAACTGCTCAGCCACCTTCTCCAATAGACCCTGGACAGTCTCCAATCCGAGGTCTGACGAGAAGGTGTACAAGGCTGAAGCTAATCCACGAAGTGTAGCGCTAACGACTCTGGGCAACGGTGCTGACAGTCCAGATAGAAGTAGGTTAATGAAATCTTGCATTCCTGGAGATACGAAAACTTACTTACAACGTTTCAACAAGACGAACGAACAAGAAGAAGTTTCAATTTAAATGAAGAAATGTATATTACATTCTGAATATGATGAAATGTATACAAATATTGTAAATGCGAATGTGAGTTCGTTTGTTTGCCCGTCCTTCACGTCGCTAATTAAGCTGCAATATGTCACAGTTGAAGAGGCGGAGAAGCATAAAGGCTACTTTTTAACTCGAAAAATTTAAAAGTTAATACAGGAATAACTATAAACAGCAAACTTCTTTAATGTAATCAAGGAATTAACGCAGAAGCCCATATCGATAATCGAATTTGGCGGGGCGAAGCCGCGTGCAAAAGCAAGTTACCTATAAATTGTCCTCACCTAGTGAGGGTCGAACGGTGTCCCAGCAGTGTGAACGTGTGAAGACTGGAATAGAACCGATAACTGAATTGTTGCAAACTATTTGGCCACAAGAAGAGCCGGAACGATTTGCAGCACATAGTTACTTGGTCGCCATGATTGATGGGACGGTGAAAGTTGCCAGTGAACGTAGAGAGGGGGCGCTAGTATAAACTCCACATAAACTAAAAGTTGCAGAATTTCCTTGTTCTTTTCCAGTTTTTATTAACTATTTCTGACAGGATTTGACTGTACACATATGCTGTATGAAATTTGGTGTTTTGTTAAAAAAAAGCTGGGAACGTCCAGGCTTGTGTAATAGGGGGCTAGCAGCATACCGTGATGGGTACACAACTAACCTGTCTCGTGCGTCTTCAGCTGCTTCCCGATGGTTTGGATAAGGTTGAATGCACACTGCCGACACTTTGAGTTAATGTCTCTCGTGCACACCACTGCCTCAGCGATGGCACTTTTCACCAGTTTGCTTTCGGCCGTCAACTGAGGACTTGACGCGATCATATGTTCTATACATCTGTATATACAAAGGTTATGTTTCAATCACAATTTAAGAACAATGTAAGCAGACTCCAATTGAATTGATAGTCTCAGTAGCTGACTGCTGAACTAAGGGGCGTAGTTCGATCCCCTCTCACGACAAACATTTGTACTTGAGTCTGGGTGTTTTTTTATGTATGTATTATATGCATGTATTAACAACAACAGTATTAACCGTTGTCAAACTGTTAATTATGTTTTTAATGAAATGATATGCATAAGGTTTTTGAGCCGTATTTTTGATAAATATGTTTTCTTACTTAATGTAATATACATAGCTTATAGATAAACAAAACGTAGTTAAAGGATTGTAAAAAAAATACTTCGTTTTTCGTCATGAAGTTAGTATGTCCATATATTCGTTTTAGGTCAGTTTTTTTTTTGTATTTCAACAATCTATGTGAAAATAAAGTGACAAAAAATACTGGCCGGAGCGCGTTGCAGATTAAAAAGTTTAAAGCGCAGTCAAGCATTTAATATTGAATATCTGTTTCATTTTACTCTCATAAATAATAAAAACAATTTAAAATAGGTTCAAGTAAAGAAAATCTATGGACATTAAGTGTTAACCGGACATTACAGCAGAAGCTCAGTTGACAATGAACCATTTTAAATTCAAAAGAAAAGATACATCAAGGGAAATCAAATTACAAAACTGTTTTAATGTCCTCCCTTTATTTGAGTAAAATAGTGTACAGTCCTCGGCCGTAATAGCAGTCGTGGATTTGTATTTCAAAAAGACTCACCTCCGGCTCGGCTTTCTGACTCTAATCATCCACCGATTGCTTACTTCACGACCATTCAAGTTATGTTCTAACGATTTGAATAATCTTTCAATACTTTTTGCTACAACTATGTAAAAGATCTGCCAAGAAAGTATTAACAGCTTTTCAGCTAATATTAAAAATACATATATCTTACTCTCTTGGCAGGTGTAAAAGATCTTTACTAGCGTTAAGCTTGACCTTTGAACATTAGTTTGATTATTTGATAGCAAATGATTAAAAAAAAATATTTATAATATCGTTTAGTTCTATGAAGTCGCGAATTCAGTCAGGCAGTTCCTGTAAGTTACTCTGAGCGTCCGTTGGTCGATGGAGGCCTAGTTAGTGGTCTCGACGTCTGCCTCGCGTTCGGAGGGGCGAGGTTCGAGCCCAGCGTATATTAATGGGCCTTTTTCTAAAATTCTCATGTACATGTTCATACAATTGGCTTTTCATTGACGGAAAATATCGTAAGGAAACCTGCATGCGCCAAAAAGACTAGTGACACTATACTGGGTCCGCGTGATGAACTGCGGCTCAAATCGCCGTCGCCTTACTCAAAGCAAGGGCAGGCGAGAGTACATCCACCCAAATTCAGTGCGTGGTGGGCAAGCGCTCGCAAAGATACGATGTTTTCGTATGCGAAGAATTTCTAAGAGATCGCGCTAAGGCCACGCGCGCCATTGTCATCACTTCGCGTACTTCTCGCAACCCTAGCCAGCAGAAACGCGCCTTACGCATAATGTCACTGACCCGAGCGGTTAATTGTATTATACCGGTTATCTAATGCGCATAGGAGAAAAGTTGGCTTGCACAGAATGACTTTTATGATTTTAGGTACATTTCTGTAGATTTCACGCGTTTTGTACGGGAGTGAGACTCCTAATTGTTAGTACTATGTATTACTTAATTTGTGCGTGTTGTGGAAAGGGTAGGCCAGTGCCCCAACAGTGGAAACGTAAAAAGGCTGATAAAGAAGAAGATTTCCATAAGCAAATTATAAATATATGATTGAGAAGAGCAGGATAAATCCACGTATAAAAAAAAAAATAGGGAATAAAATTACCTCAGTCTTGCAGCTTTGCTGCTATCAGCCACTTTATTTAAAGAAGTCAACAACAACTTCTTTATCTTCTTTTGGTTACTTTTTAAAAATTCTTTACAATTATCTTTATCACTCTTGAATATTTCTTCTAAAATCCTATAAGCCTTTTTGTGCTCCATCTCTAGCAGTCTTGCTTTCTCTTTATATTTTAACTGTTTCTTTTTCTCTTCTCCGTCGCCTTCTACTTCTGCCATTTTCTCTTTTTTAGCTTTTTTGAAGTTTTTGGGATCTTCTAATACTGTTTCGCACAAGGGGAAGACCCATTTGTCAAAGAGATCAGTTATTTGTTCACTGGTTTGATAAAGTACTAACAGTCTAATTACGTCTAAGATGGATTCCCGCTGGAAGTGGCTATCTTTAGAAACATCTAGCTGTTGTAGGGAGTTTCTGAACAGTTCCTCTCGAAGGTTTTGATCACTTATCGTTAAATAAACCTAAAAGACATAACTAATTTTAAAAATATGATTAATTGTGCGGTGTATATAATAAATATTAATAAATTTGTAGGTGTATGTGACCTCAATTTTTATGAATTAATAGAAATCCAATAATACCATAGTTTTATGAGTCAAAGACATTTACGTTGACCTTTGACTTCTTACTGTTTCCTTACCTGTATAGTTTCGAGTGCTGCCAGCCTCTGTCCTTCTGCCGTAGTCCCTTTTACCGGGGACATGTATATGTTCAACAGAATCGGCAAATAATTCTTTCCAAATCTCCCCAGTTCCGCTTTATCTTCCTCATTTTCTAACGAGCACGCTATTAATTTTCTCAAAGCTTGCATTACGGACAATCTGAATTCGGGATTATCTTTCAATACACTCCCCAAAACCCTTGCTATGGCCTTAAAACTCTCCTTTACATCTTTTGGGAAATTACAGAAACTTGGTAATAAAGACCAAAGCTGATTGCATAACAGTTCGTAAGTATGAGAGCCCGCTACGTCTTTGGCTTGGGTTAATTCGTGAGATTTCTTCCTACAAAATGTTGCCATCTCTAAAATCTCTGTTGCAAAGAATTTAAGATTAGAATTAGTTATTTTTTCTTTTAGTACTGGCAATAGCCAGCTCCGGTCGAGGTTGATGTTTTCTGGTCCGTCTCGTAAAGGTATATGTTTCAGGACGAACTCTGGACCGAGGGACTTGACAGCGCACCCTGTTGCGTACTCAACCTCTTTGTCGTTATGGAAGTTAGCGCTCTCACGGCGCTCGTTTAGCTTTTTAAGGAGAGGTCCTAGTATATATGCTATTTTCTCAGTACCTATCTGTGGAAAAACAAAATATATATGTACCTATCTTATAAAAAGATAAATTTACATTTAGTATTATATTTGTCTTGTAGTTAATAAAATAAATATGCATATATTTAGACACACTTCGTCGCTAGGAATTCCGAATATTAAATATGTAATATATATTATACTAATAACTTTATCTTAGCATTTTACATATGATCTGTATTTGATGTTAGGCATTGAAAAACGCTATTATTAATTGCAAGACCGATATTTATCTTATAAGGATAATTCCTGCAGAATGAGGAATCTCAGGCGCTATGTTGTCGGCCGAAAGTACGCATATAGAGCAGTGATCGGACAAGGTTTACGACGATCAGTGGCATAACAAAACTAGACTAAACCATTGAAAAAGTTGGGAAGATGAGAGTACAGGGTATATAATTTAAGGTTATGTCTAAAATATCAATATTCTGAAATCACTCATGCTAAGTTCAATAAGCACATGTCAGTTTTTACTATTAATATTTGCCACAATTTGTCTTAAGCCCAATCCTGACTTACTTCTTTTAATTTCCACAATTTGTCTACAGCCCAATTCTGACTTACTTCTTTTAATTTCCATAATTTATCTAAAGCCCAATCCTGACTTACTTCTTTTAATTTCCAAAATTCGTCTAAAGCCCAATCCTGACTTACTACTCTTATTTGTCTAAAGCCCAATCCTGACTTACATCTTTAACTTTGTCTTGAACTGGCAATAGAGTTTATTACTCTGTCCTAGGTTTTTCATTTTACCACTTACGTCTTTAAAGCTGGAAATTAGCGACGTAAGGGACATTTATATGTTACAGTGATGTAGGCGCACCCCCACCCCCTGTCACACAGGACTTAAAAGTATAATGTAAGTAATTGTAAGAGTACAGAAAACGTTACCTCAAAGCAGACAGCGATAGTGAGTATGACATGCCGGATCGCCTGGTTGAACGGGTTATCGAGGCCGGTGCCGACCGCCTTCAGTACGGCTTCAATGTGCGAACGGTGCCTGGTATAGGTCTCGTCTGACTGCAGCGCTGGCTTCAAGCAGTCTAAGAGAATCGCCTATAAAAATACTTTACTATGATTTACATTTTTAAACAATAAATGTTACGTAATTTGTAACAGTTTCAAACTTCATATACTCCAAAATAACACACACCAATGTTCAACTTATGATACATTAGCGACGTTGCACACACATATTCTATATTCAATTCAAATCTTTATTTACAATATTGTAAAAATATACATATCTACAGCTCGTCTAAATAACAATACAATGGTATAGTACTCAAGTTGCTGGCAGCGCTGATGATGGGCGAGAGTGTAGCTAAGCTAAGCTCGAGGCTTGTAAAGTGCTTTACTATACAATGCGAGTATTTTAAATACAAGCTTCTAGGTCGACTTCGCTCAAAGAAGGTTGTCAAAATAATGATCACATTACAAGCAATTTTATAAAAGTATGTAAAGAAATGAAAAAATGCAGTAAATCATAGCTCAATAATTTAAGCACTAGGCCACAAATATTGAAGTATTTATACTTTTCTATAAAGTGTCTATTTTATGCAAGTGTTGTAGTAGATTACTGCCGCGGCCCGCTAACGCAGCATAACCGGGTGATCGTGAGTATGCGGGCCGAGGCCAGAGGCGGCTCGTGGTAATTTTAAATGGGTGTTCACTAAAAGAAAACTAAATAGGAATTGCTTAAATTTATTATAATAATAAACTAGCCTTATTTTATTTATAAATAAAATCCATTCGCCTGTTTTTCTGACTAGCGAAAATATATATTACTTTTTTGTGAAAATCAGAGATGCAGTTGATTAGGCGTTTTTCTATGCATATCATGCACAACGCATTCTGGCGCTTTTCAGACATAGTTTTCGCACTGTTTGATAAACAAAACATTATATTTAGTCATATAACACAACTATTTTTGTATTAACTTATTTAATTTGTTAATTAGAAATTCGCGCGCACGAACGAAAACTATTGTTGTGATAACGGTGGCAACAGCGCGCCGGCGCCGGCTAGCTAGTCTGGAGACGTGCGTGGGACAAGCTCGCAACATGGCTAGCTGGTATTATTATTACGTAGGTACCTAGCCCAGGAGCGGCGCGCCACATTTTGCTAAGTTGTCATACAAAATCTTCTATTTCACATGTGGAACTGTATCGATTTTTCTCTTTCACACTCGTTGATTTTAGCATTAAGCGTCTGTACTGAAATTGGTTTCATAGGAGCGCAATCGCCAACGCTCCACCTGACTCCGTGCAATTAGATACATAACTACTACCAAATCTTGTAATGTGTGTTACTTACTGTGTATGTACGGAATGTTTCTGGCGAGAAGCTATGTTAACATAAATGGTACCTAATCGAATCATCATTATTTATGGAAGTGCGCCGCACCAGCGCTCCTTAGGACAAGTCGCCTCTGGCTGAGGCATAGCCGAGTGTAAAAAACTAATTATATTGGCAACTGTATTGACAATAAAAAAAAAAAGGTAATTTTGCCGCCAATTCGTCGCGTTTAAATGTCGATTTCTTTTTTTACTTTTTTAAATTAATTTAATAGCGCATTCTTTTTGTTGTACCATTTCAAAATATACGATTTTAAAATAGTTCGTTCAATTTTCAAATTTCATATTTGAGCGCTCAAAACATACGATACGATTTATCCCAAAGAAGCTTGTGTAAGATATGGTATATATAAAAAAAAAATATATTTTCGGACACACGTGATATTCGGTTTGCGGAATAAATACAATAAACATGAAATAAATTTAGTAGTGAACTACGTAAGTCTTGAAAATGGGCGACATATCAGGTGAAAGGACTGACTGGACTCAGTAGGTAAACCCACGAACTGAACTTGCGCGTGCCGACAGCCAACGACGCCATGGACAACGTATAAAATCTGCACCAGGGCTAACCTTAAGCGCGTTGGTGGCCGCAGCGTTGACGTCAGCCACGTCGCTCAGCCACAGCTCAGAGACACACACATTTACAAACTGCGGCAGGTTCGGGAGGCACAGGTTCATATCCAATCTGTACAAACACATACGGACATTTTTCAACCAATAAATGTATACTTTTTACAACACAAGGATTTTTTAATGGTTTTAACGTGGATATTTTAAGAATTTTATCGCGTGTGTGACAGTTACACTAAAACAGCGCCGCCTTAGCACAAGTCAGAACAGTCATGTCTATGTCTATGAATGATTTAGGCTGAAAATAAGTGCGGCAAAAATTATAAATGTTTAATAGTACAGGCTTTTAAAATAAATATGTGCACGTGATTATTCAAATGATATTTAATTAATACTAACTTTAAAAAATAACTGAACTATGCTTTATGATAAACTAAGCTTGTCACATTCATTGTATATTTTATTTACGCCAGACTGAAAATTATCCTAAAATACAGATTCTTCAAGGCCCATAAATATAAAGTAGATTATATTTTTAATGTTACGATTATATAAAAGCTTAGGTAATAAAGCAATCAATCAGTATGATTCTTAATTTTAATAATATAGAATGAATGCTGTCATTAGTCAACTGCCGCTGTATGGAGTTGTGACCATCAGTGTAATCGAAAGGTAGGAACTTGTAAAACCGATGACTTACTGCGCGAGACACCCGTACCCCTGGTGCAGCACGGCGCACCATGCGAGCATCTGTGCCGCGTCACTAGCGGGCGGGCGCGACGCCAGCAGTGCGCGCGTCAGGCGCACGCCCAGCGCACCCGTTAGGTTCGATAGATGCGGCGGGCACGCCAGTAACGCGTGTAGCGCGTGCAAGCAACACGTCTTTATGTAGATGTTGTTGTGCGTCATCAGCGACAGGATCGCTTCGCAAATTGTCTGCATAATTTGGTTAGTGATTTATTTTATATACTAGAGATACATACACTTATCTCAATATATATAATCAGAGTCTTCAGTGACTTAAACTTTAATTCGTAACACAATTTTGGCGAGTATAGACCCTCCATTTTCACGCATTCATTTACGGGATTTAATGCAAGATTTTTTTAGTATTCTATAAACGACTTTGACTCTTCTTGAAACTAGCTTAGAATAGAGCTCCAAAAACGACTGAATACACGAAGATAGCGATTTGACTTGTAACCTTGATATAGTCCTTAGTGAAGATGGGCAGCACGTCTCTGAGCAGGGTAAGTGTGTGGAGCGCGGTGCGGTGTCCCGACAACAGCGCCTCGGCGGACAGCTGCGACAGACAGCGCGCCGCCACGCGGTTACTGCCGGGGTGCACGCGGGGCGCCTGACACATACACATAACATTGCGCGTAGTGGACTTATAGGTTGCTCGTTGAGATATATTGGGGTATCAATTTATCAAATGCTTTATTTAATTTACATAACAAAAATAAACAGTATTAAAAATATTATCATTGAAGGTTTCTAAATTCTATTGTAATTCTGAAATTGAATCCAAATAGCTGTTCCTAAAATAGTGCCATACATTGTATTTTTTTACATTGTAGTTGTAGATGTACCTTTGTAGTGCCAGACCTTTAAAGACTGTGTTTTCCAGACTTGCGCTCAAAAACGAAATCTACCTGATGAGATGTTTTATACTGTATCTTTTTGTACTGTAGAAAAATGTGTTTGCTTCTCTGCTATAAAAAAGGAAAAGAAGCGAAAGAAGACCGCAAACTCCCAAAAGACTTCGGCGGCATCCGCTCAGGAGCCTTCTCCTCGTCCCTCCGACTCCGAGGCAAAACGCCTCAAAGCGCCTAGCGCGTCCCCGTCCACCTCGGCGGCGAGCCTTGAGCCAGCTGCTATGGACACCACCACCGAGGCCGTGTTCGCGGAATACCACCTCCCATCTGGAGATGCTCAGTTTCATGCATGAGCATCGCCAGTTTTTTAACGCCCTCCCTAGGGCGTTTCCTCAAAAATAAAAACCAAATCAAGTGCAATCCACAACCGCGCGCGAAAAACGCCGATTCGTCTCCATCGGCTATTTTAACGCCAACGGTCTCCGTAATCAAAGAGAGGAATTGTCGCAATTCCACTCGTCCCACAAACCGTACGTCTTCCTCGAAACGTTCCTCAAGCCCGCTGTCCACACCCCGTCGATCGCGAACTATCGCAACGTCTGTAATAGAACTGCCTCCAATCTCGGAGGCACTCTCATTTATTACAGGCGCTCCCTGCATTGCTCCCCTATTGATCCTCCGCCACTTACGAACTTAAAAGCATCCGTCTGCCGCTTACCGATCATCATTGCATCGGTTTATCTCTCTCCCTCAAAACACATGCTGGAGAGCGACCTTTAGTCGCTCTTAAATTTAGGCGACGCCGTCATTCTTGCAGGCGACCTAAATTGCTTCACTAACTTCACGGAGAGGCAGACTCCTCGACGATTTAGTTGACAGACTAAACTTTGACATCATCGCTCCCATGACGCCCACTTACTTTCCCCATAATACTCGCATCAACCCTCACGTGCTCGACATAGCGCTTCTAAAGAATTTAAGGCTAAGCTTTCGCTCTATAAAGGTGCTTGACGAACTTGACTTAGACCACCGCCCTGTCCTCCTCCGATTAAGTTCCCCTTCGGACTCTCCTTCAGTCCTAGTGTCCCGTGACGGACTGGGAAAAATTCGGGCAATTGCTCGAAAACCCCAGCTCGCCATATCTAGATCGCGTTCCCAATATAATGTCTTCCGCGACCGACTTAAACGTAGCTATCGACTCACTCACTAGCCACCTGACCGCCACCGTTGGCGAGTGCTCAAGAAAAGTGCCGTTTGGTGATTACCACCACCTAATCCTGCCTCAGCACATAAGGTCGCTACTGACTGAGCGTAACGCGGCCCGCTGCCGTCGCGCTCCCACTATCAAAAACCTTACACCGCCGTATAAGAACCGCTGTAGCTGAGCTTCGCGCCCAACGTTTCGGTGATCTGATGAAGAACATTTCTCCTTGTTATCAAGCTTATTGGCACCTTGCCAGAGCTATGAAATCAGATACCGCCAACTCTCTCCCTCCGTTAAGTCGTCCCAACAACGTTCCCGCGTTCGATGACAACGAAAAAGCGGATTGCCTTGCATCTTCGAACCCGACCACGTGTGCGAGGTAGACGGTGAAGTGAAGCGCAGAACTTCTCTGCCCCCACAGGATTCCCTGCCCCCTGTCACTGTCGACGAAGACAAACATGTCATCAAAGACCTACGCCCCCGTAAAGCCCCCGGCGCGGACGGTATCTCTAAGGATATCCTAAAGTGCCTCACTCTTCCCCTTCTCTGCCTTCTAGTAGCGATTTTCAATGCTGCTATCGAAAATTGCACCTTTCCTTCACAATGGAAAGATGCAATTGTCATAGGCATCCACAAGCCAGGCAAAGCTCGTACCGAGCCGTCCTCCTACCGCCCTATAAGTTTACTAAAGGCCCTTGGTAAACTTTACGAACGCCTCCTCCTCGCTCACCTACGGAACGCTGTCTCTGGATGCATTTTCAATAGATGAGTAGTTCGGCTTCCGCGCTAAACACTCATGCGTCCATCAAGTCCTCCGCATCACGGAAGATATTCTCACACGGCCGCTATCACTTCGATGTAGCGAAAGCCTTCGACAAAGTCTGGCACAACGGTTTAATTTATAAACTGTACAACTTCCAGCTGCCAGAACGTCTCGTGCTCATCATACCACAGTATTTGTCGAAACTACGACTGAAAGAAATGTGTTGTTTCACATATTACCTTAATATTGTTATCTTCTGATGGTAGCATGAAACAACTGCCTCGAAGTATACTTGTGACAGCATGTTGACCAGCCTTTCGCACCTAAATAAAATAATAACCTAAAATCAATTCTAAAAGAATATCAGTAAGTACATAAACAATATTTGAGCTTGTCGGAAAAAAAAAATTGTATTGGAGAAAATATAATGAACTACAAAATCAAACAGAGTATTCAGATGTCAACTCAGTATTACTATTAGACAACTGATTTCTAATTTCAATTTTCTTTGATTGATTTCTAAGATCCATTTACATAAAAATTAGGGGATATAATTTCTATTAAGATTAAAAAATAGACAAATTATTTAAAGGACAAAGTATTCCTTTTTTACAATAATATCCCCAAAGATGTATGAAAATTATATAAAAAAGTTAAAAAATTATGTAAAACAGAAAACGAAATTTGGGATAAAATAATTCTTTGTTAACAAAATTTACTTGATAATTGATTTGATGACTGTATTGATTGATTAAAATTTAAAAAGCGACTGCTAGAGAATTTCTTACGCCGTTTCTCCTCACCAGAATGTTATTGTCATTTCAAAACGGTAGTATATAGTTACTTGTTTATTGACTTCAAAAAAGTGATATGATATCAAATATTTGATAAATAAAGTATTTGAATATATGTTGACTGCAGTTGGGATGTACTGAGGAAAAAACAAACAATGTGTACAGGACAGTCCCCTACCCTGCGGATATATATACAATTTTCAGGTTCACAAATAATGGTAACATTTACAAATAAACCCGACATACCTAAAATAAATACTGAATTTAAATAAAAGATAGGAGAAATAAGTTTTGTTTAGTAACCTTTGGCTTAATATGCAATGCAAATGCCAGGACTGAATCAAAAACCTTCATGGTTGAGGCATCTCCCCATGCCGCATACTCTTGTGCTCGTAACAATACAGATAGACATCCAATAGCACTTCGCAGCAATGTTCCATTCTCTGCCTGAGCATTTTTCTCTAATATGTCCATGAATATAGTAGCAGAGTCTGAAAATTGTTTTCTTAATACAGCCTGAGGCACTGTCTTTATGCCCATTGACAGGAGAGTCAAAATGGCTGTCAAGCTTTCTTCAGATTCAGTAGACTTTAGAGTTTCCATCTTAAAAAAATATATTTTATTATAAACTTTTTTAGCATTTTTTTTATATAAGCCATTTGGGACTTGCAATATCCTAGGACAGAACTTCACATACTTTCTGTGAGTAGCCTTTGTAAATTGCAGTTATATGTTTAAAAATGTGCAGAAAAATAAGGGAGGTCTTCAAACTAACTATAAGGCAAAGTAACTTTTAGGCATAGGCATATTAAGGAGGGTGTGTTGAGGGTTTTATTGACAAATTACTTTATATGTATGAACTTTTATTTCTGTAAACTAAAAATCCTCCAAACCCCCAAATGAAAAATCTGGATAAAACCCCCTTAAAATAAAATCTGGATACACTTATGTTTTCAGATGGTATTTATGTATGTATGAATTCGCGTCAGCCATATTCCCACTGTAGTGGCACTGAAAGAAAGAAAGAAAGAAGAGCTTTCTTTGAGAAGGCTTAGGACATTGTCAACCATGGTGACCTAATTTAAGAGAAAACTTAAGAGAAAACCCTTAAGTTTTGGCACAATTAAATTAATTATTATAAATTGGAAAATAAAGGAATGACATATAAAGAAAGACTCAAATGTTGTATAATCAATAACAACAATATGAAGAAGGGCAGGAGGGGTTTTAGTTGGTGCAACCCCAACACTACCCATGTTACCCAGACCATCCATGGGTGTCCGTAAGGGATTTCTCCTCCTGCATAAGATAATTAAAAAAAAAAAAAAAATGCGTGCCGGTGGATGTTGTTGAGGTAGTGACCACCTTTTTGTTTATTGGACCATGAGCTCCTCCTTTAAACAAATTAGGCTATTTGAAATAATATTAATATTTAAAATTTAAAATACAAGTAAAAGAACTTTTTCACCTTAATACATCTGCAGAAAATAAATAAACATACCAAGGCTGCAAAATATTCAGTGCTAGTCTCTTTGCCTCCTTGTTCTTTAATGACTTCTGTGACTGCAGCTAGTATGGCCAACATTTCTTTATGCACAGTATTTTTGGAGTCAAACTTACTCAACAATCTGTTGAAGAAGAGGTTAAATTTTGAGTTTTTTATTTTTAGAGGTTAAGATTTGCATTTTTATCCTCATTCTATTTAGGCAATCCTATCCTTCAGGGTGTCATAAACAAAGAAAGATTATTTCTATATATGTATATTGTATATTTTAATGCTATGAAGATTTTGTGTATTTGTAAGATTGATGAAGTTGTTTGTGACATTCTTAACAAGCATTTTCCAACAATTCCATAGCAAAGATGTAGTTGGGATTTTCACTGGCCAGACTTGTGCCTTGCTAGTTCAATTGGCAGAGCACTTATACAGAATGTAAGGGTGTTGCAGGTTAATTCCTGTCTTAAAGTTAATCTTTGCTATGAAAATATTTATTTACATTGACTATGTAGCCATAGATATTGCATGTATGATATATTTTCTTCAAAGACAACCTTCAATTATTAGGATTATTTCTATGTATGTATATTTATATTGTATTTGTTAATTCTATGAAGATCTTGTAATGTAATAAAACTTGTATAAGTCACTAGGAATTATCCTGAAATAAAGAATCTCAATGTGTAGTGTTGGTGAAATGATATGACTTAGTAAAACTGTTTCTTGAAGATGACAGTAACATAAAAAAAAAGTACTACACTTACTTGCTAAAACTAACATTGGAACATTGACTCCAATCTGAAGCAAACGTTTGAAATGTTTTATATGTGCCAGACCTTACTGAACCTGAGCATTCAGTTTCAGATTGGTCATCTTCATTTTTAACCGACATATTCTCAAATTCTTTAGCAATTGTAAGTTCACTCTCCGCCTCTGACTTTGGTTTGCTTGGACCATGCCCATATGTAACCATTGCATCATGTTTTGAGAGTGCTTGCTGAGTTAAGCCAGTATTTCCTGAAATACATGATTTAAATTTAAAAGTAGGTTTATTTTGCTAATCAACTTTGGTAACTTGATGCCAGCAGTAACAAGTGGCATGGGTTTGATAATAAACATAAATGAAATATAGCCTTAGGTGATTTTCACACTCTACTGAGATTTTGGAACACAGCCATATATTAGTATTTATTTAATAATAGGGACTTGAAGGGATTGCAGTGCAAGAGTATTGTCTTACATGGGTTTATATGAGAGTTTGCACATGAAGCAACACTACATCCAAAAGATGTTGCGCACACTTACATACAAACATATAAGGTACTAAAGTCTAAAAAAAAAATGCAAATCTTTGTAGAGGATTTGGTACAGAGCTACTGCACTATGCTGTTTTCATTTATTGGTTTGTAAATGGGTATCCCGCTAATCTTCACTATCCCCTTTTCATGTTTCAGTACTTCCAGTGCATACATGTTAATGACACATGAAGTTTAAACACAATCTCACATTGTAATAATGAATGATGGAAAAAAAATTAAACTATTTTCAAAAATGACTGTTTTAACCTAAAGTACCTGTGTACTAAACGGCTTCCCCCTACATCGACTTTCGGTATTTGAACAAAATTTTATTTATTGGTACAATGACCATTGAAAGCCATAACTTGAAACCACAAAATTGTTGCAGATAAAGAGTTGCTTGTGCGCACCGACCCATACTTTGGCTACCTTACTAGTACATCATAGAACTAATAAGGCTATGTTCAAAACCCGCCGAGTAATTATCGCCCGGTAAAATTTGAATATCAATCAATCGGTAAAGTAAATTTTTAACAATGACAGAAGTAAATTTCAATCTTTTTTATGGCAGTGTCAAGAATAAAGAATTCAACTTGACAGTTGGAAAATTATTCTACCCCGGGCGTCCCAAAACCACCTTTTTTAACATACTGGTCGCGATTTGGAACGCACCCTAAATAAAATTTGCTAATTTACCGAGTGCTTACCGAGATTTTCTTGAAAAAATCGAGATTTCGCTATTTCTCTATATTTCTGAGTTTTTGGGTTGGAATTCGAAGACTGTCCTTTTTGCCATCGCTTTCCTTTTGATTTGCCTTTAATTTTAGACCGAAACTTTCCCATATTGATGTAATTAAATAAACACAAATTATTAGAATTCAAAACACACGTGGTAAATAGCAAAATAATCAGTGTCAGTGTTGCCAGCAAACTTTTTGCAAGCCCACTAGATGCAGGTTCTAAAACCACCAGAATTTTGGCGTATAATATGAAACTACTAGAAAAACTACTTAATTGATAACTTCTATAGAAAAACAAATTTTTAATGAAAAATAAACGAATATTGAGTCAATATTCAATGGTAGTAAATTTTGTAAAAACAAAAAAGCTACTTGAAGCCAGCTTATAAAGCCAGAAGCATCTTGAAACCATGATTCTCATAACTTTTTCGTGTACTGTGGTTTCAGCATATTTTCATAATACAAAAATATTTGCGATAGAACAAACAAAAATAGTTTAGAAACAATGGGGATACTTGACGAGTAGGTAATTAATAATTATACTTACCGAGTGCAATATTGTCTTTATTTAGCAAAGTTTTTTATTGTTTTTAAAAACTATCAACCTAAAAATTGCCCACTTCAAAATCCACTAGCCACCAGTACAAACTTTGCCCACCAGCAGGGGGTCCCAGATCACCAGATCGCTGGGCTACGGTCCAGCAAACGACCATAAAATACCACGTATTAAGTTGGTTTTTGTTGTAGTTAAACATCTGGACCCGTTGTCAAAATTTGACAATGACAATTGTAGTTTATTTTTTTCGTAAACTGTAGATTTCTGTTTGTTCTAAGGTTTACTGGCTTTTTACTGTGATCTCTACGCAAAGAAAATATAAAGCCATTATAAAACACATCAAAATTCAAGTATTTATTTACGCGCTGATATTTGACAGTGACAGATAAAACAATTAAAGAAAAACCATGCTACGAGCGGTGGTAATTTGTAGTCAGTTGGTTTAAGTTAGATTATTTTAGATTTACTTTGTGGACCTGTGATTGTGACGTCATTTGGTCATATTTGTACCTGGACCGCACTCCTCTGTTGGCTCTGAAGAAGCTCCGGAAGGCTTTTGGAAATTTCATCCATATAGCCTAGCATAAATATATTATGACGGCAATAATGGCGCCAAAAATCTTCATTTGTCGGGAACGTTAAGTGAAAATTTCAAAACTTTGCTCGCCGTTACTTGCTCATTGTTTTCAATTCATCTTATATAGGTCTTCGATGCATAATTCTTCATAACACTGCTGAAATATGTCGTCGAAACCTACTAGACTAATTTTAAAAAATAAACAAGCAAAAACACGTCTCCATTGTTTTTTTGTTTTTAATATTATAATGGGCTCGCACTGTCTCAGCAGACCATTTATGCATTTGCCTGAGTCAAAGTCAATTATATTCTCCGCGTCCTCGTTTTCTAGTCCCAAGATGGGCGGGAGATTTGGTGTGGATCCTCAGATATTGCGCGTTAGTCCTGCTTATTTCTTTATAATTAACTATTCATGAGCCTTCGCTGCACAATTCTTAACACGCTTTCGTAAAACATTGGTAAAATATATACATCGAAAAAATTTAACAAAAAAAAACACCACTCCTTCTTAAGATACGCGCCAAAACTCCGTCTCTATTGTTTGAATCCTCACTTAACACACTGAGTTGCCAGATGATATTATTTGAAAGAAAGATATTTGACTCACACAAACATTTATAACAATAACAAGGTTAATGAAAACAGAGTTTTGCCACTGTCGGCTAGAAAAGTATAAGTTGACAGTTTACTATTACGTCAATATCATTTAAGTACGTTCCTCCTTGAACTTGATTATCATCATATGTTATGGGTTTGAACGATGTTTTGATAACAATACTGTTAAGCTTGAAATTAAAGTTGGATGGTCTACGAAGTTATATAATACTTACGATATAAATAAACAGGCAGTACCAAGTAAAATAATAAAGTTTTCTGATATAGGTTTTGTCAACTAGAAAATGATCAGCATCCTTTAAACTCGAACACCACTTATACAAATGGAACCAGTATACGTAAGAAGCAACCAATAAAGGAAAGCAGTTTCAAAAAAGCAGTCTCTTGTCATTATTTTTGCAAACGGGTGCGTCGCGGGACGTATGTACCGCAAAAGTGAGAACTGAGAGCGAGAGAGGCAGCGGCTACACGTGCGTGCCTTTCCGCCCCTCTTCCCCTTTCCCGCCACTCTTTACCCTTGATCGCCCGTACAGACGTACGTTCAACGAAATAGATCCCGAACCAAGCTAGCACAATAAAGTTTTCACTTTACAAACATACGTTTCTCTATAATATGAGACACATATTTCTACTACTTTTAATAAAATAATGTATTACCTGTGTTTCTTTACAATAAAAAATATTTTGGTAATTCTTTACTTTCCAAGAACGCTTGGTTTTTACGGAATAAAAATTTCTATTGATAGAATACCACATTTATATACGAAGATGAAATTCAGAAACTCTCGGAGGACACTAGTTTTTCCGGAAAAAAAATAAATAAATTTCATACAAAAACAGCCATTATACAACAATAAATATCTACATAAACAAAACACATTAGAAAATAAAATAACAAGTTTTTTTTTAAAAAAAGCAATGTTGTCAGTATTTAACAATCGAGTACTTACTCTGTACAGTAATAATCGATAAAAAATAGGCCGGCGAAGTGCCGGAAACAAATTGTTCTAATTTAGAATTGTTTCATATTCAAAAAAACAACGTTGACAATACTTACCAGCCTAAAGAAAAATACCCATACGGCAACCCACTTTGGAACATGAAACCTTGCGCGCGAAACCAAGCGGAGCACATGAAAGTTAGCGCGCGAAGCCGAGCGGAGCCGCGCCAAAACCAATTTGTACTTATTTAGAATTGTTTGGCAGGAATAGGGGGGACAGGGTAGACACCGGTTTATTGATCTAAGTAACACAGGTACAATTTGTTTCTGGCGCTCTCCGGCCGCTGCCGCAGCACGCTCCGCTCGGCTTCGCGCGCTAACTTTCATGTGCTCCGCTTGGTTTCGCGCGCAAGGTTTCATGTTCCAAAGTGGGTTGCCGTGACTATACTAAATAAGTAGAAATTGGTTCTGGCGCTCGCCGACCGCTACCGCGGCACGCTCCGCTCGGCTTCGCGCGCTAACTTTCATGTGCTCCGCTTGGTTTCGCGCCCAAGTTTTCATGTTCCAAAGTGGGCCGCCAGAAACAAATTGTACCTGTGTCACTTAGATCAATAAACCTGTGTCTACCCTGCCCCCCCTAACCCTGTCAAACGATTTTAAATTAGAAAAATTTGTTTCTGGCACTTCGCCAGCCGCTGCACACTTCGCTCGGCTAGTGCGGTGTTCACCATGTAAACTAACGGCTCGTCGGTCCGGTTTGGTATGGATTCGCTGCCAGTTTTTTGATTTTAATTGAGTATATAAATATGCTTTTCTATCGATTAAAATGAGAGAAAAGTAAAATCGATTGAATCTTGTGTTTATTTTTTTTCTAAGGCTGGCAATTTTTTTTTGAAAAAAAAAGTTTTGTATTTTTAAATGTTGGTGTGTAATGGCGGGTTTTGTATGAAATTAATTTAGTTGTTTTCGTGAAAATCTAGTGTCCTCCGAGAGTTTTTAAATTTCATCCGTGTGTATAAATGTAGTGTTCTATCAGTTAAAACCATCGTTACGTAAAAACCAAGCGTTCTTGGAAAGTAAAGAATTACCAATATTTTTTTAAACATTTGTTTAATTTTATTATGTCAGCAGCCTTAAATCAAAACTATAGGCTACAAGTTGCCCAAAATCACATCTCACTCACTCATCATGCAATCACTCTTTGCTTCAATTTTAAAAAAAAAACCTATTGCTATTTGCTACAAAAATAAACTTTTAATACCTACCCAGCGACGTACTATGGGCCTGTTTTTTTAGCCAGCAATTACTCGCAAATTTGGCACACTGGCAGCAATTTAGCAAATAGATCTTTCAACAAAACAGTGAGGGACAGCACGAAAGCAAATGCAATCGTAATTGCTAAAAAATCATGCCCTAAGGCAGATGTCCATCTGATACTATATATATGTACACAAATAATACTGTAGTACAAGAATATTGTATAAAAAAGAGAGTTTTTAGTAATTTAAGTACGAATACATTTTAATTCAATTATTCCCAGTGTTGATCTCTTACAATAGATTTTTAATTCCTTATTTGCCATCAGATTCTGGTTTACCTATACATAAATTTAACAAACATGCCTAATGTTTTTGGCAACATTTTAATATAAAAATAAACAAAAGAAGAAGTTTTCTTTGTTTTTGACGTAATTCTTGTTTGTAAATAAAATGTGCTAGAAATAGTATTCTAATGTGAAATTACACGCATTCCTTTACTCAACGTATATTACGCAAACGTTAATGATAGCACTGTAATTAATTAGCAACTGAATATTTATTATAACCTGTACGTAAAGTTAGCGTTGTATTGTTGGACTTCAAGCTATGAAATTTAATAATGCCTCCTTTTAGAAGGAAAAAGGCATCTAAATCATTTCCAGTAAAAGTGCGCACATTGGACGCTGAATTGGAATTTAACCTTGAGGTGGGAATTATGTCAATTTATTTGTGTATCTAACCTAACATCATTTTAACACCAGAAAAAAGCTATTTACAAATTTGCCCCTATTTGTATACCCTAATCGTAACTAAAATAAGGGTCTGAGTAACTTAAAGGTGGTAACTTCGTCGCCAAAATAAATTCTAAGTCTTCCTTTGGCACCCTTTGTACACCCTAATCAAAATAAAATTAACAAAATATAATTCCACTTCTTTAGCTCAGCAGACTTATCACTTTGCATAAGCTAATACTGACCCACTACTTGAGCTGCAATCCCATTGATTTGTGCAGCTGCTTGATTTTTATAATTGCACTTACTAATGTATGGAGGGGTAAGTTCCTATACAGGTTATGTTTTAAAACAAAAGATAAATATTCTTGAATAATACTAATAAAGAATCTACTACACAAGGCATATTCCTTCTGAGCCACATTGCAATTTAATAGTAAAACCTTATTTTAGCTCCAACAACCAGTTCTGTCTGAGCACACCTAATAATTTGAGCCACGCTATTATTATTTTTTGCGTTGATTTTGTCAGTTCGGCGTGTATATGATTGAATATTTTATTTTGATTTTTTGTAGATAAAAACAAAGATATAGAGTTAAAAATGCAAAAAAAAACTTTTTCTTAAAAAAACATTGTATTTATTTTCCTCAAAGGATTCACTTTACATTTGACAGCTTTCAAAAAGTAGCACTAAATACCCACCTCCTTGCATGGCGTTTTTAGTAGCAACATTTCGTAGCAAAATTGCTTAGAGAAAATTCTAGTCCTATGTAGGCATTATGTAACATTGTTATTTTTTATTTCCTCTTGGTATTTCCTCTCAAAGCTTATTTCAAAAATGTACTACATACATAGGAATTATAATTTTTGTCGTAAGATATTTTAAGAATATTTTGCATTGTTTCTAGGACATGTCTGTGAGCTTGAGTTAACATTTCTGCTAATAGTGGTTACTTTTAGCAGGACTGCTGAATAAAACTTATAGATGTATTTCTTATTTAGATACAGGATGTATCTATATATTTAGTGGATGAGTGTATTTGGTCTCTACCTACCCTTTTCGGAAATAGGTGTGATGCTATGTATGTATCTATATGTTTTACTCATCAAAAATGCTTAATTATTAATTTTATCAATATCTTAAGCAATAGTATGAAACTTGTTCAGTGCAAATTGGCAGATGTTCTTGAGCTAGTTGCCTCTTAACTATCAAAATTTTGAAGCCACCTATTAGGGTTCTGACTTAATTAGCTTAGTAACTGCTTTTATACATATGACAATAGCCAGGACTTTATGTCATAAAAAAGGATTTAAAGAAGTTACTGACTCTTAATAATCTGAACTATGGTGGATCAAATGGTGCTGAAATGGTTATTTTAAAGACTCTTAGCGCGAATTTAACAAACAATAGTGTTTTTTACTATTTGTTGTTTTACTATAGAGCTTGTGCACTATAATAGTTTTTTGACATTAAGTTTTTATCATCAATTTACAAAACCAGTCTATCTATCACTTTTTCTCATTTAATATTATTTTTATTTTTAAAATCTATGGTACTACACTTGCAGAACCTTAGTTGTTTTTGCAGACCCTTTGCAAAACTAACTTATTTATAAAACTTTCAAGTTGGCAACACCAAACAAAAACTATTTTTTTGGCAGGGAACGCTGAAATGGACAACATGAGCTTTGATATTAGATTTTAAAAAGAAGAGTTATACAGTAATACCCCGACTTACACTAACTCGACATACGCGAATTCGGAGTTACGCGCTTTTTCAGGCTCAGACATGTAGCGCGGAATTGATGCGTTGGTAGAAGAAAATAACGATTTTGTGTGTTGTGCGATGTACTAACTTTTGCTGCAAACAAGAAAAGAAAAACATTATCTTTTAAGTGCAAACTTAACATTATTATTATAAATTATTGACTCGTCAGACGACTTTGTTAGATTTTATGAAACCTTCTACATCAAAATAACTTCAGATTGTGTTTATTCGGATTCAGATTTGTCATATTATCTACTTACTATTAGTTACACATTTATTTCCTTAATTATTGTTTTATTCAGTCTCGGGTCCCAATCAAACATACTTTGTATGTCTTTATATGCAAAATTGTACCCCGACTTACGCGAATTCGACTTACACGGATAGCGCTTGGTCCCACCTATCGCGTAAGTCCGGGGTATTACTGTATCAATAATGTAAATATTGCCTGAAAATATGTTAATTTGTTAATAGAAGTGTAAAATGTGTAGATAAATAGATAGTAACACAATATTTGGTCAGAAGCATATCTGGTTTGTAAACTGGAAATATTGTGTCAAAATATGTAAATTTATGATAAAATTGTTAAATGTTCATAGAATGTAGTTGTACACATATAGACTTGCACACACTAAATACTGCCATTTCTCTCTTTCTAACTTAGCTTATATTGTATTGCTGTCCTTTGTGTTACTGGTTTGGATTGAGTCATTCTAACTTATTTCGATGTAAACACTCTTTGGTGCAGCAACAGTATAGCATGGGCATATCTTGTTGTTTATATAGATAATTTTTACTATAGGGCAAAAACTTAAAAAACACGTTTCTTGTATGGAGACCCATACATTTGTATATTATTATACATATGTAGTTTTCTTTATATTTATGTGGAAATCCACCATAATAACAAATATATGGTGAAAATTTCAGGCTTCTACCTACGTATACTTAAAAGATAGAGCCCATTAAAGGTTGGATGGAAAGACAGACAGTGTGGCTTTGCAATAGGGCATGCTTAGGGTACAAAACCCCGAAAAAAAAATTAATCCAGAATAAGAGTTCCTGCCTTGTCTCTGTCTGCTTATAACTTGCAAAATACAAGTTTTAGAGAAAAAAATCTAACAAACCTTAAATTAATTTTGGAAGCCCTGTCAAATAATACACCACATGATCGGGTGTGCGACAAAATCCGACTTCAAATCGGAATTCAGGCCTATAACCTTTCTAAAACCATTCAAATTGATTGGAACAATAAAATGTACCTATTCCTATATAATTAGTGTTATGAAAGTATTTTTTTTATAAACTGTCAAATAATTGTATAATAAATAATTGCTTAGGTAACTGTTATCAAAACAATTGATATGAAGCACTTTTGAAATAAATTGTATTTATTCTGACCTATATCATACATATATACTCCATTACCTATGTGACGTCATACCTTAGTACCATATTATGTGTCCCCGACAGACATGATACAATTAGTTTAATATATTTTATTATTTTCAGTGGAGAGCAACAGGGCGCGACTTGTTTGACTTAGTGTGCAGAACGATAGGACTGAGGGAAACATGGTTTTTTGGCCTGCAGTTCGAAGACACCAAACATTTTATAATCTGGTTGAAGTTAGATAAGAGAGGTTAGTAGTTCATCATCATATTTCATGATCGAGCTTTGATTACTTAAGCTGTGAAATTCAATAGTTAGAGAATTTTTGTACAAGGTAAAATACTAACTCCAATTTTGTCACTGACCTATTATTAGCTGTTATTAGGCTATAGGAAGATTCCTGAGACATTCAGTGTCCCGGGGGACACGAGACATCCCAGTACCAAAGTCTCGGCCACATGCCATGAGAATTTAAAATAAAGTTGGATTTAACATAATTTTGGCGACTCTCAAGAGACTCAAGACTTTGAGGCTTTTTTACCTTTTTAATGTACATAATTCCGATCCTCTTCAAATTTAAATGGGACTACCTCAAAGTCAAGCTCAATCTCCAAGTTTAAATCATATGAATATCTTTTTAAATTCGCTTAAAAATTTGTTTGATTAGATCAAAGAATAATTACCTAAAAGTATTTTGATGCATTTATTTTATTTATTGATGGAATCTACATGAAATTACATGAATACCAGAATGATTGCGGCGTAGAACAAAATCTAGATTCCTCAGTTTGCAATTTTTTTCAGGCTCTCAATTTTTCTACTCATTTGTGTGGCTAAACACACTCTTCAGTAAACAGTATCCAAAGAGTTACATTCTCTCAACTTTTATTAGCATTACTTATGCATCCCTATAAGCTGATCAATCTGGCAATGTTTTGATCTAGCTTCAAGTTGTCAGCAAGTTGGGGTATACCAGCACATCTTTATTTTTGTAAATATGCTGTTTAACCCGAAGTACCCTGTTGAAATATTCAATTTTTGAACTCATCTTTCCAGTGCAAGACCAGTGTGTATCTCAAATGCCAGGAACTCCATTCATGTTGCTGTGTAAGCTTTACCCTGAAGACGTGGCGGAGGAGCTTATCCAGGAAGTGACCCAGCACTTACTGTTCTTGCAAGTGAAGCAGGCAATACTTAGCATGGACATCTACTGCCCGCCTGAGGCATCCGTGCTGCTGGCTAGCTACGCCGTGCAGGCCAAGGTAAACACTATGGTGTTTATAGCTTACATGTAAATAGAGTTTATTTGCTAGGATTTTGGGTGGTAAAGGTTGATGCGCATTAAAAAGGGCCTCTCAACCTATGATTAAAAAAAATGTGGGGTGCGGTAATTGAATTACTAATCTTACTACTCTGTAGTAAAGAAGGTAGGCTAATGAACTTTAGTACCTAATATTTTAAAGTTTCCTTAAAAACCTAAACACTAAATGTATTTTTAGTATGGTGACTATGACGAAAGTGCATACAAGCCAGGCATGCTGGCCAGCGAAGACCTGCTGCCACAGCGCGTCATAGACCAGTACCAGATGACACCGGAGATGTGGGAGGACCGCATTAAGATATGGTGAGTACTAAATACTCTGTGTATTATAAACACATGATTGTAGCAACAACGCCTTCAGTCCGCCTGATGTAAACGCTTGCAACACCAGGGGTATTTCTCGCGTGTTGCCGACCATTACAAAATTTCATCACTCCATTCCTAAAACCCCATACTGTAGAGACAACTTCGTTAGAGAAAACTTCGACAGGGAGTTAACTTCACAACCTAAGCACCTATAAAATCGCACTGTTCGTGAATATTTAGATTCTCAGTGTAAGTACGGCAAGTGAAGGAGTACTGCAATGGCGGGTGGTGCGATGTCCTGATTGCCGTAGTGACATAATCTCTAGATGTCAGTTTCCCATTTTATACCCAATTTTCACTTTTAAAGTTAATGGATTACATTTAATTTTTACTTCTTCACCCAAGTTTGAAGATTATACCATTTGTAAAATAGCCGTCACTGTGGCCGACACCGAAGACTCAACATTTTGATTATTTTAGTTGAGGTACCCTAACTTCATACTTACTTATATTATAAATATATCATATTGTAAAGTTACTTACAAATTTTCTTCTAAACTGAAACCAAATTGTGAAGTAATTTGTCCAGGTATGCGGACCACAAGGGGATGTCGCGCGACGAGGCGGAGATGGAGTACCTCAAGATAGCTCAAGACTTGGACATGTACGGGGTTAATTATTTTGCCATCAATGTGAGCAGGTTCATCATATCTGTAATGTACAAACCTTGCAGAATTACTTGGCATGTTGAATGTTACGTTCTTGCATAAATGCCTATTAATAGATTAGATTTAGCTGGTGATTTCGACTATTAACAAAGTAGAGTGTGAATTATTTAAGTTGTCCTGACTTTTATGCATGTGACTTATTATTATAATATTAATTGTATTCTGAAATTGTTTTAAATGACATTCCAATAAGCATATTTATAAAATGAGTTGAAAATAACTAATAATATATATTTTTTTGTCATGTGAAAATATTTTTACTGTTTCTTTGACAGAACAAAAAAGACACGGAATTATTTCTCGGCGTGACGGCGCTAGGACTCAATATATACGAGAAAGACAACAAGCTGACGCCAAAAACAACCTTCCCTTGGTCCGAGATCAAGCACATATCGTTCGACGACAAGAAGTTTGTCATTAAATTTGTAGACAAAAGTGTCACCAACTTTATCTTCTTTTCCCCCAAGGGTATGAACAAATTGGTAAGACTACTTATTTATGAGTTTTCTCTACTTTCATTCCCACCATTTCAAGTGTTTTGGTTAGTTTATTTATTTATTTACCTTATATTTTTATCTCGCAAATGTGTTGAAAAACATTATGTGTAACACGGGCGGTACAGAGATTACAAACTCAAGTCATTAAAGCCTTCGGCGTTCTAAATAGTCTCGTTAGTAATTTTCTTCTTCCCACTATTCATACAATGAATAATTCAATAAACAAGAATATTAATTTTATGAAGACACTTTTTAATACTACTATGATGGAAAACAAGCTGGTCTTGTTCAGAGTCCGCCTGACGTAAAGCGGTCACCGTACCGTATAGACGAGGCTTGCCTACAACACCAAGGGCACTACTCTCGCGTTGTAGACTCTTTAAATACCAGGCTATTCTTACCAAATATTTTGTTTTATTAATTTATCTACTTATGTACCTATTACGTACCTTAACCAAATGGGCTAAAATACCATATATATGTATGTCCAACTGCGGCTTTGCTAATTCTCTCTTATATTGTGTGGTTTGTAGATTTTGGACTTGTGCATCGGTAACCACGATCTCTTCATGCGCCGTAGGAAACCTGACACCATGGAAGTGCAGCAGATGAAGGCGCAGGCCAAAGAGGAAAAACAGGTAACAGATGTCGGGTCATACAGACCATTTCAAAGCAAACAACAAGGTTTAGGTCTATATTGCTTCTTGGCTTTTTAAAATATTCAAATATTCCATGGTTTTTACTTGATAATCTATAACATATAATATGTAAATATGCTTTCCACCCTTTACGTTAAACGTTTATCGTGTACAGCGTCGTCAGATTGAGCGCAACAAGCTGGCTCGAGAGAAGCAGCTGCGCGAGGCGGCGGAGCGGGAGCGCGCGGCCATGGAGCAACGCCTCGCGCAGTACCAGGAGGAGATACGACTCGCCAACGAGGCGCTGGTCAGTTCACAACGTACCAACACCTCGACCAGACCTTCTGACATCACCTAATATTATGATCAACGTCGTCTTTGACTTTGAGACAAATAAGACGAGGGGGCTGTCTCTTGACGACAGTCCTAATTACAATTTCCGTACGCAATATTAAATAATCTTGTATAAGAGCCAACACTTGTAAAAACTTACATCGCATTTGCATGTGGCGATGAGTAATTTTAAATAATACTTTAGATTTTGTGGTATGTAAAGATGTAATAATTGGTTTATTTGATGTTGAAACTACAACAGGATTGATAAAGAGCGTTGAGAGTTACCTCGCTGGAGTAATTTTCCAGAGAAGATAGTTGTAACAGATTTGCCAGCGTGTTTAGAAGATGCAATGCGATTATATTATGAGATTAAATATTTTGTTGTTGTATGGCTCCAAGCATGAGTTTGTATTAAGCAATGAATTCCAATAATCAATTGATAGAGCGTCGTACAATGGGGGGGGAGTAGTATGTGTGGTAGTAGATAGTTGTGTGTTTGTTACAGCGCAGGTCGGAGGAGACGGCAGAGCTGTTAGCGGAGAAGGGTCGCGTGGCGGAGGAGGAGGCAGGGCTCCTCGCGCAGAAGGCGACTGACGCAGAGCGGGAGAACGCAAGGCTAAGGCTATCCGCCATTCGCACCGAGGAGGAGAAGGTAACTCCCTCAAAAGCTCAAAGACCATAATTTTCATGCTAAAATTATTTGACTTTTTGGTTCCATAGTAAAAAAAAAAAGTAGAATCGTACCAACAGTACATTTGGTGTTAGGTTCACCTGGAGCGCAAGACACGTGAGGCCGAATTCCTGACGGCTCGTCTCGTGGAAGAGTCGGAGAAGCGCGCGGCGGAGGCTGAGCGGCTGAAGGCCGAACTGGTGGCGGCACGCGTCGCTGAAAAGCAGGCAAAGGAGAAGCTGCTCAACTTCCTAAGTAGGACCTCTACGGGCTCCCTGCCGCCACCGACGGTGTGTAGTCCACGTCCAGCGGTGTGTTCTCCACCTCGTATGATACCTAACATAACTCTTTTCAAATTTAACCCACATATCTACTTTCTTGACAGTTATAAACAAAAAACATAAAAACAATTTAGGCTTGTATTTTTGGCACTGATGTAATACTAATGTAGTAGTTGTGCGTCAAATGAAAAAGAACTTTTTTGACTGTTCAGTGGCTCTGTTGGTAAAAGTGACTGCTTGCTGATTAGAGGTATGGGAGTTAGATTCCCAAACAAACATTTATGATTGTCTTGAATCTGAGTTTTTTCTGTGTATTATATGTACGTATTGACATAAAAATATATAAGTATTTGTATCAGCTATCTAGTAGTCCTATGACCATTATAAGCTATAAACCTGGACTACTTTGGAGCCAGTTGGCGCTGTGTGGGATGTCCATGAATATTTGTTTATTATTTTGTAAGTGACAACTCTATCTGTAATACTACATAGGTCCAACTTTGCACCAGAGCTGCTGATTATACGGTTAACTAATCCTTTACTATATTATATGTAATTGTGTTCTTGAAAAACTTAATGATTTCGAGAATTTTCTTGAAAATTTGGTTATCGTGATTTTCCGAACAAAGCTCGACCTGTCACCCAGCTGATTGGTATTAATAAGAAAGATTGTTTTGTCCCCAGTCGTCAACAGTGCCGTCGAGTCTGTTCCCGTCGACGTGTTCGCTGCCCGCGGAGCTGTACGGAGACGGTCACGGGCTGCAGAACGGCGGGACGATGTCCGCGGAACCCGAACTCAACTCGTACCAACTCGTGCCTGACGACTCCGACCCTCACATACACCGGCTGTCGCTCGAGATTGAGAAAGAGAGGTCACACACACACACACACACACTAAACATTCATTAATTATAAGTGACTACATACTTTGTTGATAATCATTGTGTTGCATGTCTTAGCTTTATTTACTAAAATTGAGGTAAATGACTTTCATAGACCAAAGATCGTAATTAAAAGTGTAAACAATACATAGTCAGTTACTATTGCGGTTCCAATAATAAATTTTATAATGTTTTTTAAATGCATATAGATTCGACAGAAGTCGGTGAAATGTATAAATTCTGTCGTGGAGTAACACAGCACGTCCGCACTTGTCGGTGTCTCCATGAGCAAACTCAAATTCGATATATAGGTAGACTTTTTAAGAATAAATATTAACTGTCAGACCTTTTATGTATTAACGCTACAACCGCTTATCAAAAAGTAAATTTAAAGACATCCTTGTGACATTAAGGTGTAGGTAATGCACCTTTCTATATGAGATTTGCTTAAATGAAGTATATATTCCAGAGTGGAGTACTTGGCGAAGTCGAAGCACCTCCAGCAACAGCTGGAGTCGCTCCGCAGCGAGTTCTCGGTGCTGCGCGTGGACCACTCGTCGGCGACGCTCGACCGGCTGCACGAAGCGCAGGCCAAGGCCGGAGACAACAAGTACTCCACGCTGAGGAGGCTAAAGCAGGGCTCCGCCAACACCAGGGTCGCCTTTTACGAAGAACTCTGAGGTTAGCCGCTTTAATTATATAGGTAAACTTAATGTTTAAGGTGCATCCGAACAAAATTTTTTCATTTGTATTTGTTACACCTAATATGATTTTCTTACGACATTTCGCTAGTGCGTCGTGTTATTGTCATAAAGCGTAAAAAAAGTTATTAAATTAAAGAAACATATAAAATCAACAAAAACTTATGTTACATAGATTCACTGGCATTTTATGAATATATTTATTTTGCGACAGTGATAAATAGCAATATATCACAATAACGCATTTAGAATAGTTAATGAGGCCATGGGCAAAATTTGTTACAGTAGTTAATGTGGCCATGGGCAACATTTGTTAGAGTAGTGAATGTGGCCTGGGCGAAACTTGGTAGAATTTCTTGCAACAAGAGCAGAATTAAAAAAACTTTTACCTATTGAGAGATTAGGCTAAATAATGTTTTTGTATTTTACAGTTAAATATGGAATCTCGTCGCGCCCTGTGCCCTGACAGAATCTGTAAAGAAATAAGTACTCATTTAGTTTTAATGCATAATTTAGTGTTTTGTACAGAAAATGCGACTGAAATATAATAATCTTCTAATGTACCTAATAATATGCTATGTTGATTGTGAAAATACTTTGATTCAACTATTTTCTTTTTTTGTTGTATTTATTATCTTTTAGTAACCTCTTAGAAAACTGTAAAAATATATTCTGTTAATTAAACTGAGGTCATCAACTAATCATTTTAATGTTACAAAGATTTAAAAGGTTAAGGAATTTATGTGCCAGAACTAAAGCTGGAGAGTATAATTAGTAAGCAAGATTTTTATTCCGAAAATAATATTATTTTTTTGCTCTTCCAGTGGATCAAATTTAAAAAAAATATATTTAAATACCTACATGCTAAGTTTACACTGTTATCACGCTACTGTAGTATTTTCACTGTGTGCGACATTATGCTTTTGACTCGTTTATGAATGAGTCAAGATAACACTACCTCTCAGATTAGCTGAATCCTACAGATCTTGATTATCTAATACCTTTAAACAAGCAATTCTTGTAAATATGTATATAATTCAATCTCGAAAATAGCTCCAACGATTTTCATGAAATTTAGTATGCTGAGGGTTTCGGAGGCAATAAATCGATCTAGCTATGTTTCATTTTAAGAAAACGTCGTTTTATCCGTGTTTTTAGGCTGTAATAAACTAAAAAATATGACATCCTGACATATATTAGCGAGTAGTAATACAATTTTTCAAAGCTACTCGACAATTGATGGCGTTATTAAGCAACACTTGATAATACATGGCGTTGTTAAAAAAAACGACCAAAGCTCGGTCCTCCAGATACCCAAAGAGGCTTTGGGCTGTACAAATGTGTAATAATAACAGTACGACTGCTTAAAAACTAAAAACTTGTTTATAAATTAAACTAAATCAAACAAGACAGTGTGTATAACAGATTTGGCGTGTTTTAAACCGTGCTCATCACCTTATTTTTTTGTTATTTACATTGTGTACTAAGCTAACAGCTCTTAAACTAATAAGTATTTATTAACAAATTGTTGCACACACTGCTTTTGACAGCGTGGGGCGTGGGGCGTGGGGCGTGGTGGGGTTACGCGGATTAAGCAGTTTTGTTCTCATTGATTATTTATCTAGACAATAACCTACTATAAAAATACTAGAACTTAACGTGGTGATTCGACCTGACCTCGCGGTTTACCGGTATCATTTAAACACTTTTATAAAAAAATACCAGAAAAAGTACAAAAGTTTTAATTTATTCTCTACCATTATAAATCTAAATTACTAAATCTTTGATAATCTCCACCTATTACGTTCTGGCACAATTTGCTAACACGATGCATACGAGGGATCGTTTTTATGTTCGCGGAATGGGGGATAACGGGTGGAAATAAGAAAACCAAATTATTTTTCCTTTTTAATATATATTTTCCTGCAAGACGGATACATTATTCAGATCTTTCGATTAATATATTTATACCCTCATAAAAAATGTTTTCTCTTTAACTTCAAAGTACGCCGAAACTGCCTCCTTGACTTCATCTTCGGTGGTAAATTTTTTGACCCCGTAGCTCCTTTTTTCATTTTTGGAAACAGGTAATAATCACTCGGGACCAGGTCTGGGCTGTAGGGTGGGTGATTCAATATATCGAAGCCCACCTTATGCAGGGCAGCCAACGCAACGCGGCTCTTGTGGACAGGCGCGTTGTCGTGCAAAAGCAGCACACCTTGCGTCAATTTTCCCCGTCTTTTCTCTTTAATGGCTTCTTTTAGTCGCTCTAATATTAAGGCGTACTATTCTCCGGTTATAGAAACACCTTTATCTTTATAATCGATCAATAATATACCTTCCGAGTTTCTTGGGAGGCGCTGTGCCTTTTTTATGCCACTGGTTTCCTGGACAAAAGTCGCCGTAAACCAATGACATCTCATTCATTACGGTCGCAACTGATTTTCCTTTCTTGTTAAAGAACTTTTCTAGATTTCACTTTTCACTCCCGATTATGCTGCTTGGTTGACGATAGTTCAAAGACTAATTGTCTCATAACAACGAAACCAATATTATACTAATTATGAGTCACAGAACATGTTAATGAGCCTAATCACCCCATCCAACCCGCTCATTCCGCGAACATAAAAACGCTCCCTCGTATATAGGTACGAGCTATAATTGTTTATTTTCCTATTTTTTTTATTTATGGTATTTTCAACAGTTTATAACTTGTTAAGATAGCAAAATAATTTCAGTTTCAGTTCTCGAACCAATAACTATGCAGGGATATCTGCTCATGAATTTGCTCTGACCTATAGATTCTCTCAGCTGGTACTTTCTCCTACGAGAATACCAGATATAGAGGACCATACCCGTCGTACCCGTGAAGGCAGATCTGCTTTAACTCAGAAGATCCTGACGTCTGCGCAGCCGCAGTCACTGAGACAATCCTCGCTGGTATGGAATGTTATATTCCTAACCCGCGAGTAGCTGCCGGCGTCAAAAAACGACCGTGGTTTAATAGGTCTTGCAGAGAAGCTAAAATTCTCAAGCAAACTGCATATGAGGCTTGGACCACGGCTCGTAGTAATAAGGATCCGAATATTTCTGAGGTAAAACGCAAATTAAATTCTGCCTCGAGGATCAGTAAGAAAGCAACTGCCAGAGCGAAATTCCAATTCATCGGCAAAATAGGTGGGCGACTTACGAGCTATCCTTCTGAGAGTCCTGCATTCTGGTCGCTTGCCAAAGCTGCCGAAGGGAACTTTTGCCAGTCGTCGTTACCACCACTGCGGAAGACCGATGGTGACTTGGCCCATAGTGCTAAAGAGGAAGCCGATCTATTGGGCAGTCTCTTTGCCTCAAACTCGAATATGAACGACGAAGGCGCTGTACCACCTACTATACCGTGGTGCGGTAAATCTCCATAACACAGGTCCGGCGGGCGTTGCTTTCTCTAGACGTTCATAAGTAGTGGGCCAGACGGTATACCAGCAGTGGCGCTTAAGCAGTGTGCTCCTGAGTTATGTCCTGTACTCACGCGCCTCTTCGCGCTTTGCTACCACACTAATCAATTTCCGTCTTCATGGAAGGCCGCGAATGTGCACCCGGTGCCCAAAAAGGGCGGATAGATTAGATCCATCGAATTACAGGCCTATCGCTATTACCTCTCTCCTCTCCGAGTTGATTGAGCGTGTGATCAACACACAGCTTCTAAGATACCAAGAAGAACACGACCTGGTCAGTGATCGTCAATATGGCTTTCGCCACAGTCGCTCGACTGGCGACCTTCTAGTGTATCTGACTCACCGATGAGCACTAGTCATTGAGAGTCAGGGGGAGGCATTGGCATGTAGCCTGGACATAGCGAAGGCGTTTGATTGGGTCTGGCACCGGGGTCTTCTATCGAAGTTGCCATCTTACGGAGTGCCCAAAGGGTTTGTGGAAATGGGTGGCAAGCTTTTTGTCCGGCAGACATACGAACCGTAGTTGACGGTAGTTGCTCTGATAGCATGGACATTAATGCTGGTGTCCCGCAAGGCTCTGTGCTGTCTCCTACGTTGTTTCTACTGCATATCAATGACATGTTGGACATCATTGCTATGCAGATGACAGTACTGGAGACGCCTTTTACACGGGTCGCGCAAACATCCCTCGTTTCGTTGCGGAGGAAAATCGCGGAGAACTTGTGTCTCAAATCGAGACCACACTGTCCAAAGACTCTGACTGGGGACGGGTAAACTTGGTCCGATTCAACCCTTCAAAGACACAAGTTTGCGCGTTCACCGCTAAGAAAACCCCATTCACTGTAGTCCCACAATTCCAGAACACTCCTTTCTCCATCTCCAAGAGCATTGGGATCCTTGGTATTGACATCTCCAGCGATGTTCAGTTCCGAGATCATTTACAAGATAAGGTGAAGCTGGCGTCCAAAAAACTAGGTGTACTTAACAGAACGAGGCAGTACTTCACGTCGGGGCAGAGGTTGCTGCTTTACAAGTCGCAAGTTCGGCCCCATATGGAGTACTGCTGCCATCTCTGGGCAGGTGCACCCGGATACCAGCTTGGACCTTTTGACTCGGTTCAACGAAGGACTGTGGGAATTGTCGACGATCCCAAACTCACTTGCCGTATCGATACCTTAAGTCTAAGGAGAGACTTTGCCTTCCTGTGTGTGTTCTACCGCTTGTACAATGGGATGTGTTCTAAGGAATTGTTTGAAATGATGCCCACGGCTACTTTTTACCATCGCACCGCTCGCTATTGGCAGGAAATTTATTCTCACACTTTTGAACCGAAATGGTCGCGTACAGTGCGGTTTCAGAGAAACTTTCTCCCGCGAACGCTTGGGTTGTGGAATGAGCTCCCTGCCAAGGTTTTCTCTAAGGACTACAGTATGGGGTTCTTCAAGAAAGAAGTTATTGGATTTTTGAAGGGTCGGCAACGCGCGTGATACTTCTGGTGTTGCAAGCGTCCTTAGGCCACGGTAACCGCTTACCATCAGGCGGACCGTGTGCTGGTTTGCCACCTTAGTTTATAAAAAAAAAAAAAAAACTTTACAAGTACATAACGTTACAAGTAAGTAGTATATCGTCGTCGCTGACGTCTCATTTTACATTATACCGCTGTGACAACTTTTCATAAACTAAAACTTAGTAACGAAATGAAGATTTCAAATTCTGTCATTAATAAATAAAAATAGTACATGCAATACGAATTTGTCACACATTTTAAACAAATTATAATTAAATTAAACTAAACGGGTCTTACCACGATAGGTTTTGTTTTGTTTCCGATATTGTTTTCATTGTTATGTGAAAATTATGAAAATGAATGTGATATGACCGAAAAATATACATATCTACATGTGTAGTCGTAACATGAGTAACTAGAAAGTGGAAAATGTTAGACGTACAATCACTTATTTTATTAGGTATTGTTTGGGGATAATTTACTTGTTATAATCTGATAAACAGAACAGAACTTGAATAACAATTACAATTATCAATGATTTATTGAGACTGCGCCCTACCCATGTACCCATAAGTGCAGTTTTCTACTCGTTTTTATAACCTACTAGCTTCTACCAGCGGCTCCGCCCGCCCTAAATTTGGTTTTCGGCGTGGGATTCTTACGTTACCATCTTAATTATACTAATGAAGTTTGCTATAGCAAGCTATTAGCTGTAGCTATAGTTTAAGCATAGTTTATAGTCAAGTTATTCCCGCGGCAACTTTTAAATTTTTCGGGATAAAAACTATCTTATGTCCTTCTAGACCGACCCCACCATCAAATTTTGCAATCAAATCAAATCATTCAGTTTCAAATTTACGCATCTTCTTAAAAGTAGATATTTCGTTTATCGACT
Source organism: Apoda limacodes (assembly GCA_946406115.1). Taxonomy (NCBI): domain Eukaryota; kingdom Metazoa; phylum Arthropoda; class Insecta; order Lepidoptera; family Limacodidae; genus Apoda; species Apoda limacodes. Next base: position 22,861,474 of record OX291559.1, read on the forward strand.
AACCAGGCACAATATTTTGTGACTTTCTTGTTCCTAAAAAAGTTTGATGTACACTTGATATATGGTGGTAAGTATACTTTATATATAACGCCTACATTTTTTTTAAATTTATTAGGCTTAAGTGGTAGGTAGCCGTGCAATTTAGTTGAATATAACCAAAAGACAAAAAAGGCACACCATTAACTACTTGGCAAAATGTTATCCAGTTTGTTAGCAACAAAGTGTGAGTAAATAGTAACGAAAATATAGTTTATAATTAATCAAAGTCGTGCGACGCGCGAGGACGAGAGTGCAATAGCGCTGTAGTGTTCGACATTCAACCGGCTTAAACAGTTGCAAAAATAATTGATTATTCATTAACCGGTTAATGATGATAACGGTTTTTAACAAACCGATATCATTGAGGTTACCCTCAACGCAGAACAAATCTTATCAGTTTATTAGTTATTTTAATAGAAATAAGCTGATTCTAACTTCGCTAATAGACACTGTTCTCTAATCATTTAAATTCAAATTTACCGATTAAATTTTGTTGAAAAATTTTGTTCTGATACACTTCTTTTGCTTCATCTAAACGCAAGCTCTCAATGCTTTCATACATTTTCGACGGTCTTGACTAATTTTGCTTTTCTGAGAACGGACTCAATTTAATTGAGACTCTACCGACCCTTGCAATTTCTTTCGCCACATAAATTTGTTTCATGCATTCTTTTACACTGTAAAGCCCCCATCACACTATTTCTTATTTTTTCATTTAGGACCAAGCCATAAATACTTTTGAATGCTCTCATTTCCACGACATCAATTCTACTTTTATGTTTCGTTTGCCATCAGCTTCGTTGGAACTTGTGTTATTTCCCTCCCTCCCTCATGAACAGCTTAACGCGTCTTTTCAGACTGACTGCTCATGATGGTTTACATCGCCCCATTTGCTCTTCAATGTCATTCTTATATTTTCCGTCTTTTGTGAACAAAGACCCTGAGTATACAAATTCTCACACACTTTATTTACTTCCACTATAACGTTGTATTCGTTTTTAAAGCAAACTTTCTATACTTTCACAACATTCTTCTTCTTTCACAATACTGTTATCCTGCTCTCTTAATAAGTTCAGCTCTGAGCGTCCTGATTCACCTCAGGCTGGACTTCCAGGAAACTCAAACTTATTTTTCTGGGAATCATGAGATAAGCTTTCGTTGAACTCAACTTTCGGTTCCTCTTTCTCTTTCTTTCAGTTAACAACTTTTTTTGCATTATTTTGTTAGCTTTTGCAGATTAATTACCAATCCATTCACTTATCTTTGCATTTCATCGTCCCACCACACATGCTTGACCTTTCTCACATTTAGATTCAGATATAACATTCAGATAGTCGCCCACAGAATTAACCCAACTTCCTGCCAGCCTCTTTGGGTATTAGCTATACTACTACTGACCAATACGCTGAGTAGCTCCCATTCTGTTCCTGCGAATAGCCAAGGAACTATGCGGTCCATCCCCGCATACCGAGACAAGTTCTCACTTTTTCTGTGGCAACCTAAACCCAGGGTAAGTCGGCACGCTAAACACTAAGCTCGCTCTTAAATGCATCTATAAGCACGATAGATTTCGTATTTCAAAAGATTACCAAAGTTACCTAGTCTGCCGTTCTTTTTCTGATCCGAGAGTTCGTTCTTTAGGTCGACGGGCAGATGCTCATAGTAGGCAGGCGGGACCTGACGTGATATGACGCGCGGGTTTTTATCAGGCAGAGACAATCATCTTGTCGTAGAACACGTTGCAGATGCTTTGTTTGGTGAGTCACTCTCCCAGTGACGCTAATGCTGCGTCTAGAGTACTCAGTGATGTCAAACGCATAATATTGGAAATAGTATGTAATTAAGTAATATTTTTATATAATTCCGAGGTTCCACACCGACCAGTGTGAGCTCTATTGTTACTACCTTTACCTTTTTTTTTACCTATCCCTGTGGAAACTGTCGATCGAAATAAATCGTAATTTATGTTTTAATCCAAAACAAGATATATTGTCTCTGTGATTTTTTGCCAAATCTTTTCAGCTGTTTAAGCGTAATGTAGTAACATCGAAACAATTAAGTGGAATAAAATTACTACTAAATCAATACTCTTTGGTTTATTACACACTATGTTTGCAACCTATATAAATAAACGCCTCTTAAAATATTTATGAACATGTAATAGAGTAAGACCTTATATATAGAGGTAGAGTAGCACAGTTAAATGTTTTGTACCCGAACATTCTATTTTGTACCTTTTTATACCTAGTTAGTGTATTTTGTTTGTAGAGTAAAAATATGTTTCGTGACAGAAAAACATACTTCAGTTATAATACCTGGAGGCTTGATTTAAAATTTTGTTTTGCAAGTTTTTTTATTTTGCGTCACGTAAGTTACAAAAGCTTAAACACACTTATTTTCTTTGCTGTAACACACATTTAAATTTCAATTGTTGTCATATTATTATACGAGAAGTCCGGTGAGTGCTGCTTTCTCTAAACGGTCATAAGTCGAGTTGGCCGGACGGTATACCAACAGTGTGCTCCTGAGTTGTCCTGTACTCACGCGCCTCTTTGCGCTTTTCTACCACACTAGGCAATTTCCGTCTTCATGGAAGATTGCGGATGCACACTCGGTGCCCAAAAAGGGCGAGAGATCAGATCCATCGAATTATAGGTCTATCCCTATTACCCCTTACTCTCCAAGGTGATGGAGCGTGTGATCAACACACAGCTTCTAAGATACCAAGAAAAACACGACCTGGTCAGTGATCGTCAATATGGCTTTCGCCACGGTCGCTCGACTGTTGACCTTTAAATGTATCTCACACACCGATGGTCACTAGCCATTGAGAGTCAGGGAGAGGCATAAGCAAGCAATGGATGGCTAGCTTTTTGTTCCACAGACGCATACGAGCCATAGTTGACGTAAGTTACTCTGATAGCATGGACATTAACACTGATGTCCCGCAAGGCTCTGTGCCGTCTTCTACGCTGCTTTTCTTGCATAACAGTAACATGTTGCCAACAACATAGAAGCAGCGTAGAAGACAGCACAGAACCTTGGCGGGACACTAGTATTAATGTTCATGCTATCAGAGCAAGTACCGTCAACAACGGTTCGTATGCGTTTGTCGGACAAAAAGCTAGCCACCCATTTGCGCAAAACCTCGCTCACTCTGAAGATGGCAACTTCGATAGAAGACCCCGGTGCCAGACCCGATCGAACGCCTTCGCTATGTCCAGGCTACATGCCAATGCCTCCCCCTGACTCTCAATGGCTAGTGCCCATCGGTGTGTGAGATTCACTAGAAGGTCACCAGACGAGTGACCGTGGCGAAAGCCATATTGACGGTCACTGACCCAGGTCGTGTTTTGTTGTGAAGCAGTGTGTTGATCAATTCTTTCAAAGTTGCTTATTTCTAAGGCATGATCCCTGTTCATTTTTGCCACACCGTTGCTACCTATAACGTTCTTTTGAATTTTGAGTTATGTAAAAGCCAAAATTTTGACAATCGTTTAAGTATGACGCTTCGTCAAACTTGTACGCGCAGATACAAACTGCCCGATAGTAACTACACTAAAGCACATTTTTTATAATCTACCTAAGGGATATTTATTTAATGTGTAACGCATTTAAGAGTAATGGGTGCACGTAACGTAAGTGTCAAACTTAATCCAATCCCGGGTTCGATCCCCGCCACAAGACAAACATTTATGTGATAAATTTTCATTTTATATCCAATAAACTACTAAATTTTCATAAACATTTTTTATATCCAAGAATTGTTTACTTTTTTGTGTTTACCTTAAACCTTAACTTAAAAGTGCAATATTGATGCACTGACACTAAATAAATCGCTTAATAGCAGCACAGAGTGTTAGCGCGGTAAAGATGAGCAATCTTGATTGGTTAGTACTTTTCACTGGCTTGTTAAAAGCTTCATCTACTGCGTCAATACATCTGCAAGCTATATGTATAACAATACATCTGCAAGCTATATGTATAGCAAATTTAAAAATGGTAGTACTGTATACTTATGTGTTAAAATTAATAGAAAAAAATTATGTACTTACAGGTTTCACCTTTGTCAGTATTGTCCAAAGATGTCAAAATCAACACTTAGCTAATAGAGTACCGTGATTGTATTTAAAGAAACGCCTTGTAATGTGCCTTTAAGTACTTTAGACGCCATATTTTGTAAATACATATGTTTATACAATTTTAATATTATTGTGTTATTTAGCAAACTCCTCTATAGGTCTGCTCCTAGATAAACAGTCAAGTTTGCGGCTAAACTAAACTGTCAATAGTGATTTGCTAGTAGTAAGAGCCTAACAGTCAGTAAATGGTTAACTTGCACAAACTAGTCAGTGTAGGAGATTTTAAAAACATTTATATAAACAAAGAGACAATTTGTAACTGGGCCTTTAATTTAAAAAAATATACACATTCTCATAACAAGAATTATTCAATAAATATTGTACAAGGTATAATCATACTTGGAATAAGAGCTAATAGCGGATTAACTCACGTCTTTGACGGGTTAACTATAAGGTGCGGTGTGCAAGCTCCAAGATGTAGGTGTTTCGCCCGCCGACAAGAAAGTTAAGTTACTATTAGATTTTATTGTACATATGCCAAAATGCAGTTGACAAACAGACAAATACAACACTAAAGTGCGTGGGCATACGTCTATTGCAACACTCATGTGCATGGGCTTTCGTCTAGGTATGTTTTGGGTTAGGAGAGGACTCAATTTCTTAGTACAGTAAAAATAATATTACTTTATGCAATATGGCCACTCTCCAACACTATCTGCGGGTCAACCACCTGTGTTACGATCCTGTTACCTCTCTCATAAAACATTTGCACGAATACAGATATTACGTTTTTGTTAGTAGCCATAAATATTATAGTGTCAGGATGTACCATAGAGTGGCCAGCATGTACAATAAAATGGCCAGGATATACCATAGAGTGGCCAGGATGTACTTTAGAGTGGGAAGGGGGCAAACCAGCTAAAACTGTGTGGTTTATAGATAAGTATAGAAATAGGTGATTTGGCCTGGCCGGTCCCTTTAGGTAAGCTGCACCCTCTCTGTTCGCCCATGTCACGTGGTACTTGTAACTTACGTCGATTCAAAAAGTTTAGTTACTTTAGTTAGCAATCTGCCAGACACGCGCAACCTCTTTAACAATGTCTAAAGTCATTCATTAAATAAAATTGTAAGCAAGTGTCGGTTCTATAACACGTGCACAGGATAACACTATGTACAGTTTTAAAACAGAACAGAAATAGTACTCATCGTTATATTCACAAGAAAATTAAAATCTTTAAGCAAGACATCACAATATTTAAGTTAATAGATTGTTAAATATAGAACAACAACCTTAAATCTATGTACTTTATAAACAAAATATAATTATTCTTATATTTCAAAGTACCTTTTAGTTCTAAGAGTCTTAATATTTCAATTTACATTTCCCAGGTCAATTTACATATTTTTTTTGGAGTCTTGTTCAAAATTAATTGCATTTGAAAAGCTCCGTACCATACATACCTACTTATGACAAAACTAAATAACTGAATAATTATTAAGTGCAACTAATAAATTTAAACACTCTATAGGTAGCTTAACCATTTTTAATAATAGATGGCGGTTCTTTAGGGGTCTAGCTACGTGATGACGAAAAGGTGACCGTTATTATTATTGACATACTTCTAGGACGGGGATAAATTAGTACCACACTGGTACAAATCGTCCAAAATAGGAACAAAATCTTACAATAAAAAAAAAAAAAATACACATTTGCAACCTCCCACAGGTATGGCATTATCAGACTTCTATTTATGATCAGACAGAAACTGTTGAAAAAAAATTTCTAGGTGGTACAAATAGTTTTGCAAAACAAAAAAAAAACAACCTAAAAGGTATGGCGGTCATTTGGAACCGTCTGAAAGTATGGCATGGTGATGTTCGTCAATGGCTACGCAAAAACAAATGGTTGAATTGTTTTTTTTTAAATTAATGTGTTCACGTCGGTATGGCGGGCTGTAAGTCACACCGGAGAAGTATGGCATTACGCTACTGCCTACTTTTTTTTTATGGACTATCGGAAAATATAAGGATTTTTATGGAACAAAACGTTCAACACTCGTATTTATCCGACACGCCCACGCGATTGGGCCGCTGCGCCGGTACTAGCGCTATGACCATCATTTTTCTTTTCTTCATTACGTAGTTAGACCCCTGAAGAACCGCCATACTGGTACAAATGACCCAATATTTTGTGTCACTGTCTTCTGGTCTATAAAGCCCAAATTATTATGTCTTTGTGTAACTTCACTAACAGCCCTCATTATAGTAGCTTACGTTTGTTAGTAGGTGCTTGTATAAATGTAATACAATAAAAATATACATACAAGGTTTTAAACAGAAAAAATATACTTTACAGTTTATTTTGTGTAAATTGTTTTATGTATTATAATTTTATTATGTGAAAAAAACCAGCAGTTGTTTATTTTGTGGAAATGTATTTCCAGCACAAAATTCAATGCCACATTATTGCCTTTTAAGTAAGAATAGAGCTTGCAGCTGAAATTTAAAATGATATATGCACATAAAGGAGTTACAATAGGTGAGGATTGCCCAGAGCAAAATTTTCATAAAGTTGAAGTAACACACTTTTAAAAAACAAGCATTAAAATTAATTATCAGCTCCATTAAATTATAAGCACATTTGTTTATTTTTTCTGTCGTTAGTTAAGTTTGTCTAAAGAATTTTATCATGGTAGCCATTTTGTAACAAATGCAATATCTAAATAGATTATCAAGTAAAATGTATGTAGGTATATTAGAAAGAGATTTACTAGACACTTTGCCTATCGGCTAAATGCCAAATTTTAAATATTGTTTTTGTAAACAAATAAACACATGATGAAATCCAAATCAATGCAAAAAGTTTATATTTTTATGTTTGTTTTTAGCCACAAAACTAGCAGACAGACAAGTAGGTTCATAAATATAGATCATAAAATAACTTTTGCAAGCAACTACATTTATTTTGGGTAAAGGGTTAATTCTTTTTTTATATATATGAACATTTCCTACTAGATCAGCTATTTTTATAAGATAAAGGGGTAAGATAAGATAGTTTTGTCCTCTCTTTGACCAATATTTAACTTCATAGCTAGGTACATATGTAATTGATTAACAATATTCAATTCTCACAATTTGTCCATAACATTAAACCAATAAGTAGCGGAGCTAATGTGAATCAGTCTGAATAACAGCATGAGACAAGGACAAAAAGCAATTTATCCAGTTAATAAGGCAGGTGATTTAATTTACTTCAAGGTTTGTTATACAATCGTCTATAACTTGTACTGTTGTCACAGAACTCGTTCATTATAATTCTTAAAAGGAATAAGTGGAATACTACAATAAGCACTATGATGGAAATCCAAAACAGAGGATTTAGGCCACTTACATGCCCATGTTTGTGCAGTGCTATCACATGGTTTTCATGTGCTGGAGCCTCCACTACTTCTCGCAAATGAATAGTATGTCGTAAATCTTCCATGTGTTGTTTATCAGCAGTTATGTACAGTATTGCTGTTAAAGGATCAGTCAATTTTACTGGAAAATATTTTCGATATGGTGCTAGCTGGACAGGGTCATCCAAGCATCCCCCGTCACAAGCATAATATGACTTATCAGATCGGTCCAGGGCAACAAATAAAGCTGCTTTGTTGTCTTCCTGGACAACAACACTTATGTTAACATGAGTCATGTTACCATAATTAATTCGACGAAAAACAAAGTCTCTATGCAATTTAGATGGGTGAATGTTATACTCTAAATGTTGGTTACTGAAACGTAGACTTCCAAAGCTCAATATGACTGCTTGGTTGACTCCGCTAGCTCCAGCTTTAATTAAATTGTGACAGCCTTGTTTTTCTAAAGTAAGTAACCAGATACTAGCCACTTTGTTCAATTTGTCTAAAGTATCTAATGGCTTCCATAAGTTGACAGCTTCAAGTGTTGAATGTCCTTCGTAGCAACCTTCTGAATATGTCAGTGTCCTAAGTATTTCCGACTTTGTTGCCAGTTTGATCTGGTCTTCATGTTCAAAACTACGTACTTGTGATAAAATTGAATAAATTGTTGCATTTATCCTGTCTCCATTGATAACTCCCTCAGCTTTTGAATCTGAAATATAAAACCCAGTGTACCAGAGACCTTGCCAGACTTTGATATGGTTTTCTTTCAACCTATTCACTCCCAATTTGTTATTTGTGAGTGCTATCACCTTTTCCATTTCTGCTATGGCTCTCTTTTCTACTAAATCTTTTTGTTTTGTATACTCCATTTCTTTAATAGGTCCACTGTACTGCACAGTCGTCAGCAGTAAATGATCAATAACACTTTCAGCCTCAACGTAAATGCTATTACTCATTTTCCTACAAACTATTGAGACAGCTACAATTTTGTCACTATCAGGAATTGTAATAATTCCACTTACAAGCTCATAATCCCTATCTTCTCCTCCCTGTTTCAGCTTAATGAGTCTGGTAGTAGCATCATTCCAGTTTTCTGAAACTCTTGGAGTTGTGAATTTTATAGTTCTCTTTATTTTAGATGGATTGTTAATCCAAATCTCTTGAATAAATAATGAAGGTATAGTTCGGTGTGCATAATATTTGTAAGAAATCTGTAGGCCTGAATCACTGCACTGAAACCTGTGGATTATCCCTTTCTTATATTCAGCCACTGTGAATTCCTTAACCTCAAAATCTTCCATGATGAACAATGGATGGTACCGTACAGGTAGAGACAAAGTTCTACCATACTTAATGTTTAGCATAGGTCCCATATCTAAAGGCATTCCAAACAGGCCATTTCCAACATAAGGTACATAATTGTGGCTGATTGGTCCTACCTTAGACACAGTCTCATATCTTACATATGCATCATAATCCTTGATAGCATCTTCAAATGGTTTTAAGAATAGATTTTGACAGTTGTTTTGGTCACTAGCTTCAAAACTGTTAAAGCCGAAAAACCAATTCATTAGAGTGGGGCCAACGTACAGGAACAAAAAGATAATTATAAGAAATACTATTACCAATTTTTTTCTTGTCATAGGACCTTCCGTGAATCTGTTAATTCTTCTTAATAGCTCTCCGGCTCGTCGAACCATGTCGGCAACTTCTCTACTCAGTCTTTCCATAACAAATAATTATCTTGTAGAAGACACCGTTTATGTTAAAAGGTGAAGGTTTTGTTAAGTAATATCAATAACAAGCATTATAGCTTAAAATTCTGAGATCTTTACAGGCATAGCATCGAATAATATTTAATTCTGTTATAGGTAAGTAATAAAAATCACGGACAACAACAAACCCTCATATATTGCACAGATGATATAGTGTGACCAGATTTAAAATTATGAATTTCTTTTAGTGATGAGTGTTGTTTGAATGGACTAACTAGTAGAATCGACTAGTCTACGTCAGTCAACGCTCGACGGTTTACAGTCTATGAATGGACTTGTCGAATTTGTAGACGGCTAAATGGAGAATCAACGATATTCGTATCGACGCCACCATAGGTATAGAATGTAGCGTAGCGAAAACATTCTAGGTCTGTGGACGCCATATGCGACGAGAACAACTGAACGTAGTAGAATAATAGAAAGATGCGTCGTCGTCGGTTGATATGGCTCTATAGTCAAATTAATTTGAACTCCTAACAAGTTAATAGTAAGTTGATAGTTGAAAGTGCTGGTTGGAGTGAGTTCGGTCTATTAGCTTTTTATTCTTGAATTAAATCTAGAAGGATGATGCCGATGTATTAATTTGGCGAGCACGAAAAAGAAATCATTATCATCATCATCATCTCAGCTGCAAGAAGTCCACTCCTGAACACAGGCCTGCCCATAGATTTCCAAAGGAACCAAAGGAAAGGGTTGGAAGCGGCCTGCATTCAGCGTCTTCCTGCGGCCTTCGCTATGTCGTCTGAGCACCTTGTGGGCGGTCTTCCGTGGCCTCCATTCGAGAACCTTTCAGCCCCATCGACCATCAGTTCTACGTACTATGTGCCCTGCCCACTGCCACTTCAACTTGCTAATGCGCTGGGCTATGTCGGTGACTTTCGTTCGTCTACGAATCTCCTCATTTCTGATTCGATCTCGTAGAGAAACCCCGAGCATAGCCCTCTCCATAGCTCGTTGTGACTTTGAGGCCACGTTTCAGTGCCATATGTCATCACTGGTAACACACACTGGTCAAGACTGTCGTCTTGAGGCACTGAGGTATTTTGGACGAAAAGATGTTGCGGAGTTTTCCGAACGCTGCCCAGCCGAGTTGGATTCGACGATTGACCTTTTTCCCGAAGTTGGACCTACCTAGTTGGACCGTAAACAACTTCGAGCCTCGAGTTCCCGACTGATATTTGGGTGGGCACAGCATGGACATTTGACATGATCTTTGTCTTGTCCATGTTCATTTTAAGGCCCACCCGTTGGGAAACTCGACTGAGGTCTTCGAGCATTGTGCTGTCTTCCATCGATTCTGCCATGACCACAATATCGTCGGCAAATCGAAGGTGAGTAATGTACTCGCCGTTGATATTCATGCCGAGTCCTTTCCACTGCAGAGTTTTGTAGGCATCTTCCAATACAGCAGTAAACAGTTTCGGAGAAATGACATCTCCCAGTCTCACACCTCATCGTAATGAATTGCCCTCGAACTCTGCTCCTGTACTCGGACCGACATGGTTGCTTTATTGTACAAACTCTTTAGCACTTCGATATACCGATCGTCAATCCGGCATCGCTGGAGAGACTCAAACACCGCCCATGTTTCGACCGAATCAAAAGCTTTTTTATAGTCCACAAACGCTAAGCATAGCGGTAAGTTGTACTCCTCAGTCTTTTGTATAACTTGCCGCAACGTATGAATGCGGTCTATGGTACTATAGCCTGTTCGGAAACCGACTGGAAGTCATCAAACCTGCGACTGAGACGGTTCGTGATGACCCTTGAGAACAGCTTGTAAACATGGCTCAAAAGCGTGATGGATCTGTAGTTCTTCAGCAAACTGTTATCGTCTTTCTTGAAAAACAGCACGCCTCTGCTCCATGCTTCTGGCGTTGTACCTTAGTAGGTGTTTATTGGGCATTCTGGCTCACTTTCCGCAGCGCAGATGCTGGCGCATCTTCACTGCTCCAATTGACATTTTGGAATTGATTACGTGCATCTGCGCTGCGGAAAGTGAGCCAGAATGCCCAATAAACATTTTGGAATTGATTACGTGCATCTGCGCTGCGGAAAGTGAGCCAGAATGCCCAATAAACATTTTGGAATTGATTACGTGCATCTGCGCTGAGGAAAGTGAGCCAGAATGCCCAATAAACATTTTGAAATTGGTTACGTAAAGTTTTCAATTTGGGTGATGTAAACGACACGAAATAGTTTTTTAAATAACCACAGCGAATGATTAATTTACTAATAAAAACTTACCAATAAATATTTTTCATGACTTCCACTTGCACACTATTACACTAGATTTTGTTTAAATTAGGATTTATGACATTTAGATAAACATTTGTAATTAGTTTAATTCTTGAAAATATATGTCTGAAGATAAACAAGATAAATAGAAGAACAACTAAATGGAATTGAACCATTTTGTTCTAGGTAAGATCCTATCGTTTACTGCAATGACAAAGGAAAACATGTGTTCCGAGCAGATTGGACTCCTATTTTACAGGAAAGAGAAAAGTTTTAACATAGATTAGATACAGACCAACCTTCTTCTAGCTCTATGCACAAGGTGTTTAGGCCGTATTTTTCAAAACAAGGCAACAGGAAAGGATAACGTACTTGACATGACCAACCTTCTTCTAGCTCTATGCACAAGGCGTTTAGGCCGTATTGTTCCGTATTAGGATATAGGAGAGAAAATATGTTTTGACACAGATACAGACAAACCTTCTACTAGCTCTATGCACAAGGCGTTTAGACCATATTTTTCAAAACAAGGCAACAGGAAAGGATAACGTACTTGATATGACCAACCTTCTTCTAGCTCTATGCACAAGGTGTTTAGGCCGTATCGTTCCGTATTAGGATATAGGAGAGAAAATATGTTTTGACACAGATACAGACGAACCTTCTACTAGCTCTATGCACAAGGCGTTTACGTCATATTTTTCAAAACAAGGCATCAGGAAAGGATAACGTACTTGACATCGCCAACCTTCTTCTAGCTCTATGCACAAGGTGTTTAGGCTGTATCGTTCCGTTTTAGGATACAGGGAGGGATAACTGAACACACTAATCTTATCTAACTCTAAGCACATGATTTTTAAAGTTAAAACTTTCGTTATCGCAGTAAACGATATGATCTATTATTACACAGGCTTCTTCTAAAACAGAACAAATTAAACTCCAAAATTTTATCTACATATCTTAAATCAGATTTAGATGTTTTTTACTAAACATGTAATTTTATATATAATAAAATGACGTACGCACATATTAGAACAATTGTTTGAAATGAAAACTGTTCCCATAAATCAGGCGCTTCACCATTAACACTGTCGATCAAACATCTTAATCGGTCAGCGATAACGAAAGATACTTTCGTTACACAGTGTTTTTAAAATCAAACTTACGTTTAGTTTTTTACAAAAGGTTATAGCAAATAGGACAAGTCTTAAAATATCTTTAACCATAATTAACTTTAATTGTAAAAATATAAATGAAGAATGCAGAAAGATTTTTTAAAATGAAAGTTATGCTTTTGTACATAATGTTTGTTTAAGTTTTAATTTTTTTTAATCTAATGAAACCTTAAGCCTGAATATATGTAAAATTTTACTAATAATTTTGATCAACACTCGATTTCATAAAAGTTTTCGTGGTAAGTCCCCAGTTTTATTGCATATCCAACAAAACGTGACTGCTGTGCAGCGTAAACCAAGTAGCTACCTATTCTACAAATCTTATGGAAAGAAACATTAATGCGGCTTTTCTTTGTGTTACGATATCTAAGCGGCATAATCTGCTCTGGGTTCCTTACGTACCTGTTTAATTATTTATGGTTTAGTTTTGTTATTTCTATTGGGTACTATATACTTAGAGCAAAATAATATGATTAAGAAAACAAACATAAACTTTTAAGCGAGCCTTTTGAGGTTTAAAAATTAAAAAACTATAAGTAATTAAGGTAATTGGAAAATATATATTCGAGTAGGTAACTTGTTTTAACATTAAAGCACAAGCACTTTTTATTTTACTCGTTTTACCTTTATCTTATTTTTCCTTACAAACATAAATAAGGTATGCCAAAACAATTAATTATAACATATAAGTAATTTATATTCGCGGACACTGAGTAGAACCATTCTTATATTCAACATTGAACCCCAAACCAAATAGCGGCATATTCTTTGTACTTCATATTTCTGTTATTAATGTAAAATAAAATAGTAATTAAATATATTTATTCTTCAATCTTTTCTATGGGAATGCCGTTTTGCTGACTTGAAACAATTTTAGGGGTAGAAAACCTAATTGGTATATTATAAATTTAGATGACTTAACAATATATTTGTACTAAACACGTATAACAGTAAGCGTATAAAACTTGAATAATCTTTATTTAGTATGAACGTAAATACCTGTTTATAATAATATAAGTTTGGTTAACCTACACTTCATAGTACTTTATTGTAGGTTAAACTAAAATTTATGTTACTTGACTCTTGAACTAAGAAAACCAAGGTCTTTTCTTTTGGAGTCTAATTTGCTATCGCTCGGTGTCAGCTGATTATGTAGGGTACCAGTGTGTACGATTTAATTTCTTCTGATTATAGTTAACTGTAATAAAAGGTTGCAGATCTCTGACTTTTCCCTTTTTAAGCCTTATTTTCCGGTTAAAAATATACACAATTTCCAACACTCTTGGGTGTGAATAAGTGCTGCTAAACAACCAAGCTGTGAAGCTGCTATTGGTGAACTTCTAATTTTCAAGCTGAGGATCAAAGCATCAAAAATTATGTTCGTAAGTTTTAACTTTGAAGTAATCTGTGTGTTTGTTTAATTATTTATTTTAAATTAAAGTTTTAAACTTAGTATTATCTGTACATAAATCTGTAATGTTAATTTTATAACAGGCTTTTATTTAACTCTGTGTAATCCATCTTGTTTCGAGATGATTATGATCTACATTACTCTATGGCTTAACGTTCTGAAACATGAAAGAAAAGACTAACGATGTAAAGCGGCAGCGTAGGTCAAAATCATCTCGAAATCATATGATTTGTTCGTAATTGAATAAAGGCCCTGTTCTTGTTACCTTTCTAAATAATGCTAATCAATTTTAGGTAAATACGTCTATAAATATAATGAGAAGTCAAGATCTTTCTAACTACTATATTGTTACAGGTCGAAGTTTGAATTCAAACAGAAGAGGAAGGTTGGAAAAGAGGGAACCACCTGCTTTTCCTTTTCCGATTCAGACGACGGCGAGACTAGGTTAGTTTAATATGGAAAACTCAATTATTTTTGTTGAAAAATGTAATTTACATAAATCTTTTTATAACTCCAAAAGCTGACCTCAGAATTTCTAGTTTTGTCATATCTCCCATACAACACACCTTCAACAATCCGAATCTAGATACTTTGGACACTTGATATAAACACTCCTACCAACTATTCCTACCTATTTAATCCGAACTTATCTTACTTGCCTTGTTGACTGCACACGTTTTTTTTTGTATTATGTTCGGATTAAAGACGTAATTAGTAAAAGTGTTTATATCAAGTGTCCAAAGTATCTAGATTCGGATTGTTGAAGGTGTGTTGTAAGAGATTAATTTTGTCTTACGCTTTTAATAGTTTCATTACTTATTAAGTTCACTGTATTCAAATTAAATACCAAACCCTAATGATTAAAGAGGATAGTAAAGCCATTGTTTTTATAACATTAATATTTATTTTTAAACATAAATTAGTACTTTAAATAAGAATACTGAGGCCTATTTATTACTGGTAGTATTAAGAATACTGTACGTGCAGTACATAATTTCTTTATGGAAATAAATATTGACTTCTTATATTTTTGATACACAGGATCGAAGCAAGTTCTGTTAAGGCAGAGCCAAAAGTAAAAAAACCGCGAGGAACTGTGACTGCATCGCTGAGCGCTCATTGTCCACAATCATCACGAAAACGGTCCTCGAGCTACAGACTACTGTCTTCGGACAGTGAAGACGAACTTGAAGCTTCTCGGTCTGCTCGTGCTGCCGCTCAGCAGGGGCTTACGTCGTCTCTGACCCGGCGAGTGGCGGATGGTGTGCTGCGTCGGACCGCGGAACTCGACGGCGATACTTTCATCGAGCTGAGAGTTTACAACACCAAAGACGTTATTGCTGCTACTGGGTGGAAAGAGCGTTTGGAGAAAGCCCAAGTTGCGTTACGCTTTCAAGCGTCGTCATCCGATTTGGAGGAACTAAGAATTTTTCTTAGAAAAGCAAAGCTAAAGTTTGTCCAAGAAGGCAAGTTTTACTCTAATAAAAAAGAATGAAACTTTTGTAAACTAGCTCCTAAATTTTTTTTATTGTTAATAATAAAGTAACTAAATAGGTAGATACTGTACTTAGTTTTTTTTTATCATACAAATAATTTTAGTAACATATGAAGTATAATTTTGATTACATATAATACCAGATAAATTACTAATTTTTTCCTGGGATAAAAAGTAGATAACCTAAATTAGTCATTTTATTAACAACTTCCTTAATGTGCTTAAAACACGAATACTTTTTTAAATTTGGTTTTTTTTTGTTTATAGAAATTTAGATTTTCCGACACTAAATATATGACCACACTAACAACTCCTAAGAGCCATACTACTGACCTATGTAAATATGAGTAAAAAAGTTTTTTGTACTGTTTGCGAACAAGATGTTTCGAGTAGGATATTTTCTGCCCATCTTCGTAGTAATATTCATAAGAATAATAGCGCTATTGAGATCAATGAATGTGTAGAAAAAATTAGTTCAGCATTTAGAAACCGTATTTCTAGTTACAGGGTGCATTGCCCCACTAGCAATGCCTCGAGGTCGCCATCAAGTAACAGTTTAGCAAATTCGTATCTGCTTACACCTCACACGTTCTTATCTCGAATACCTTTGCGTCGTGCTGTACGACAGCTTATCGATGTTAAATAAGCACAACATGTTAATTTAAAAGTAAATTTTGAATTTTTTGGCGAGTTCATTTTACCGAAAAATGACTATATTGAAATTAAATCTTTTGCAACAGAAAATGTAATTATTCATCAAAATTACAATTTTAACCACTTGTATTCTGATCTTGTGTCAAAAATAAACAAAAAAATTAGCGAATTCCAAGAGAAGGACAGTGGGTGGTCATTTTTAAAAAGCCTGTATTTAGAAATTAATTTAAATCGGTATTCACCTTTAAGAGCTTCAAGTTTTATTGAATTGCCAAAATATGTAAAAAATAAAAAAGCTTGTATTAATGTAAAAAATAACGATAATTTTTGTTTTTTGTGGAGTATAATTGCAGCATTGTTCCCAGCTAAAACAAACGCAGACAGAACTACGTCTTATCCTCACTTTGAAGATGTACTTAACACCAAAAATATGGCATTTCCGGCGACATTCTCGGACATTAAAATATTTGAAAAAAATAATCACAGAATTAGTGTCAACGTTTACGGCTTGAATTCCAATAATAAAATAATTGGACCATTGTATAGAACAACACATAGAAAAAAGCGTCATGTCAATCTTCTATTCTTGCAAAATAAGTCCCGTAGTCATTACTGTCTAATTAAAAACTTGGAACGATTGGTTAGATCCCAAACTACTAAACATCATGGGAAAATCTTTTTTTGTGATGACTGCTTGCTTTTTTTTAATTGTAAAACTAATTTTGATGAGCATGTATGTGGAGGGGTATCGACCAAATTGCCTAATAAAGGCTCAATTTTACAGTTTACGCATTTTGAGCGTATGCAAGACGTACCCTTTGTCATTTATGCAGATTTCGAATGTTTTTTAGAACCATGCCAAACAAATCAAACTTTTAACAAAGGTGGTTTTACGTCAGACTTGCAAAAACATGTTCCTGCCGCGTTTGGTTATTTCATTGTATGCTCGTACGATACTTCTTTAAATAAATATGTGTCATATCGGGGTCCAAACTGTGTTGAGAAATTTATAGAATATCTTCAACGCGACGTTCTAAAGATATATAAAATTTTGAAAAATCCTGTGCCATTGATATTTACCGAAAATAATTCAAAAGATTTCACTAATGCCAGAGACTGTTCTATTTGCTCCCAATTGTTATTTGATGATAAAGTAAGAGATCATGACCACCTAACAGGCAAATATAGGGGTGCCGCACATTCTTACTGCAATATACATTTCCAATTACCAAAATTCATTCCAGTGTTTTTTCACAACCTTTCAGGCTACGATGCACATTTATTTATACGTGAGCTGGGAGATATTCGTGGCAAAATAAAAGTTATAGCTAAAACTAAAGAAAATTACATTTCATTTACAAAGTTTTTTTCAACCGAAGAAGGAAGCTTTGTTCCAGTCCGTTTTGTAGATTCATTTAAATTTTTAGGAGCTAGTTTACAAAAGTTAGCGGAAAATTTAATTACCATAGACTTGGTCAACTTGTCTAAGTTTTTTACGAATAAAACAAAGTTTAAATTGTTGAGACGCAAAGGAGTATATCCGTATGAATATATGAAAAGCTGGAAATCGTATGACGAAACTAACTTACCGTCCTATGAAGAATTTTTTAGTACACTAACAAATCAAAATATCTCTAAAGAGGACTATAATCACGCCCTTAAGGTTTGGAATACGTTTAAGATTCAAAATTTAGGGAAATACACAGATCTGTACCTACTTACGGATATTTTATTATTAGCCGATGTTTTTCAAAAATTTCGAGCTACTTGTAGGTTAAATTTCGAAGTCGATGCTGCTTATTATTTGACAGCTCCTGCTTTGAGCTGGGACAGCATGTTATTAAAAACTTATATTAAATTAGAACTTATTAATGATCTAGAAATCATTCGAATGCTTCAAAAAGGAATACGGGGAGGAGTATGCTTATGTTCTACGCGGTTCGCAAAAGCCAACAATAAGTATTTAAATAATTATAACCCTGCTGAACCTGAGAAGTACCTTATTTATATTGATTGTAACAATTTATATGGTTACGCTATGTGCGCATACTTACCGTATTCTGATTTTAGACTATTAGATAGACGAGAAATCGATGAATTAAACGTTTGCAAAATACCAGACAAAAACGAATATGGGTACATTTTAGAAGTAGATATCGAATATCCAGAAGAACTTCATGATTCACACAATGATTTACCGTTCTGTCCTCAAAAATGTGTTCCACCCGGTTCAAAAACATCAAAATTGATTCCTAATTTATACGACAAATTTTTTTACGTTATTCATTACGTCCATTTGAAACTGTGTTTAAAAGCGGGACTTAAGTTGACTACCGTGCATCGAGTAATAAAATTCAAACAAAGCCCTTATCTAAAAGACTATATTGACCTAAACACTAAACTAAGGCAACAAGCTAAATCTATATTTGAACAAGACTTTTTCAAACTAATGAATAACAGCATATTTGGAAAAACTTTGGAAAACACAGAGAATAGATTAGACGTTAAAATAGTAAATCAATGGAGTGATGATAAAAACAAGACAAAAAAAAATTACTGTGCAGAGCAGTTAATATCTAGACCTAACTTTCATAGTTCAACTACATTTACCGAAAATTGTGTAGCTGTTCTATTGAAACCAGAAAAAGTAGTCCTTGATAAACCTATATACATAGGTTTCACAGTCTTAGAACTATCCAAAAGCCATATGTATAATTTTCACTATACTATTATGAAACCTTTTTACGGCTCTAATTTAAAAATTTGTTATACCGATACTGATAGTTTTTTATATTCAATAGAAACAAAAGACTTCTATAAGCATTTAAAGCTAAATTTAAAGCACTATTTTGATACAAGTAACTACTCGGAGCCAAATAAATATCAAATTGAACGCGTCAACAAAAAAGTGCCAGGTTTGTTTAAAGATGAATTAGGAGGTCAAAATATTGTAGAGTTTGTTGGGTTGCGATCTAAGTTATATTGTATTAGAACGGAATCGTGCGAAATAAAAAAGGCTAAAGGTGTTCAAAAATATGTTTTAAATGGTGTTCATTTCAATGACTATTATAAGTCTTTGAAGAAAAAAGACAAAATCCTACGAAGAAAAAATGTTTTTTTTAAGTCTCTTAAACATGAAATATTTACAAGATCTGTTAACAAAGTTGCTTTGTCTTCCAATGACGAAAAACGTCGAATAATGGAAGACAACATAAAAACGTTTGCTTGGGGACATTGCTCATTTTTCTGAATATCACTGTTGCGAAGATGGCAGAAAGTTATTTAACCGATATTATTATTTCAAAACATAATTATGTATATTCAAATAATATTTATGTAACTACAGGATTATGGGCAGTCAATAATTTTTTACCACAAATTCATATCCTTGTCAATAGCGAGAATTATGATTTATTTATTACTACTAAGGAATGGCACAGAATTTACATTGAAATCAACTCGAAATGTATAGACAACATGACTATTCTATACCAACTTCTTTTTTGTGAAAAACGTTGTCCTGAAAATGCGATTTCTTTAATTTGTGGTGCTCTTAGTACATTTTGTCATTGTGTAGAATTAAGATTAAACTATTTACTTAAGCATGACTATGTAATAGTTAGTCATTTTGTACATAATATAAAAAATAATTTAGCTTGTTATAATACCCTAACTGTCAGTCAAATTGAAATGGTACTTCATTTTTATAAAAGTAAATCTAACGTTTTAGCTGTGCAAGAACTTTTACTTTTTGGTAGTTCATATTTTTATAACTATTTGACTTGTTGTTAATTTTTTTGGATTTTGTGTTTTTTATAATTTTGTGATTTTTTTATAATAACAATAAAATGTACCTATTTGAAAATGTTGTTTTATTAATCTAAGTCCAACTTTAGTGTAAACCTTTAGATAAAGAATGTTGGTAGATATAATTAGCATTTGTGACAGACAGACAAACAAAAAAACTTTAACTATTTTATTACGAACGTTAGAAAAGAAAATTTATGCTGATTCAGATACATTTCGATATTCAAGATGTCTTCGGTGTAGGCAGCCGGTCATACGATATATAACATACATGAACCAACAAGTTTTTATTTGAAACCTGTATGACGCAAACAGATTGTTGCATTATATGAAAAATAAATCACATAATTAAAAGGTGTCGATTCGTTAACACGTCTTTATTATAATTTTAAAATATGTCTAATTACCAAAAGGCAAATTATATCGCTTTTTCAGTAGGAAAAGTTTTAAAGTATGTGGTCAAAATCGAAATTAGTCAATTATCAGAACTACCAAACGTTGTGGAAAGCAGAACAATTGTAAAAACAAGTTATCATGCAGAAAGTGAAAATGACCCAGTGATGAATTCTGTACTGCATTCCCTTTTCCTTATTTCGACAGAGTTGGGAAAACAAACTGAGAAAATTTAATGAGCAGAGGTATGTATAAACTTTCCTATTTTTGCTTTTACTTTCAAAATTTACAGAAAATCTAATTATTTTCCTTGTCTTTCAGATATACCTGAGGCAAAGAATAGCAGTAGCAGAGGAAGAGGTTTCCTCCGTGGAGATTTCATTCAAAACTTATTTCTCTTTTTTTTTGGATTGTAAATAAACGATTTTGTCATGTACAAACATTAAGATGTGTAATGTCTCTTTAGGAATAGAAATTAAATAAAAAATGTTTTATTGTTATAACATTTATTGAATTTTCTTAATAAAAATGCTTAAACTTAGTTAAGCAAAATACTTATACTTAGTTAATATATTTTAATACTTAATACTTATATTATACATTTGTACACAAATGAATAAACTAAACTATTATATTTTAAACTAATTCAAGTATTTTATTTTTAACGTCCACATTTTCATTGCACCATTTCTTAATACAAATAACATTTTCCAGAGCACAATATTTTCTATGATTAAAACATTTGTTTTTTTGCCCTTTAGAATAGGTGCTGTACAAATTAGGAAAATTAGGGCATCCCTTTTCTGCAATATCTTCAACATTACATTCTGTACAAAGTTCATTAATCCATAGGATTTTTTCTCTACCCTTCAAAAGCAAATATTGGTGTTTTAAAATTAGTTTGATAAGTTTTATAAATTCTTGATAATCTATGTAACCGTCACTCCAATAAATACCGCGATTACTTTTTAACCAAGATACATTTCTTTTTTCTTCCTTAGTCAAATAAGAAAAGGGATATGGTGGTTTTATTAGAAATACTTGAGTGTATTCTGAGGTAGCCAAGGCAAATTCTTTTACAATAAATTTATTATGAGAATCCTTAAAGCCTTGTAAGTCTACGAAAATAGGTCCGGTAATATTCATGATATTTTTTTCACTATACCGCTTAAGGGTTTGTATTCAAATATGCAATCGTTTAATAACAAACAATACGCAGAAGTTAGATTTGGTATATCTTTATCACTCTCTATTTCGATACGAACATCAACTGGGCCAGTTTTAAGTGTATCGTTCTGTCTTGAGCAATCTATAACGTATAACGGTACTTTATCTCTAAATTCTTTATAACTTAGCAAGGGTTCAGGACGTCGTCCGTAGTAAGACTGTTGGAATCTAGTGTATTGTTCATATAATAAAGCAAATTTATCCTCATCAAATCGAACATTAAGACCCTCATAGGGAAAATACACTGAATTCAAAAATACTTTAACTTCTCTTATATTGCAGTGATCGAAGTGTGACATGTCTTTTTCTGATTTATTTTTTCGGTCTGTCTGAAATGCAATAACAGCATATCTCGGTTTTTCTATTTGTGAAGACGTTTTAATTACCCATGTATGTTTTGTTGTTTTTGGTAATAAGGGATATTCATACAAGTCCCAGTTTCGGAATAACAAGTTGATTGAACGATCTTTTTCTAGATATTTTAATAGATTTAGTTTTTCTCGATCGGAAACTTTTACATGTGGAACACGCCAAACAATTTTTTTAAGTATGATATCATCTATTACTTCTCCAGTGTTTAGTTTTATTGCGTTTAGATTAGTATTGCTGCGTAAAAGTATTAGCTCATGTCTACAATTCCTTATTATTTTATTATAATCCTCAGCAAATCCAAGCATTTTGTTCAGTGGTATAGATACTGCAAAATTCCCTGATCTTGTATTTTTTGTTCCATCTATATCCCAACCCCATGCTTTCGAAATTTTTGATTCATTTTCATTCATAGACAAAAATGGTTTTATAGTTGTTGTTATACCAGCATTTTTAATTCTATCTATTTCAACTCCGTTAAGTTCATAGCGAACATCTTGAAACAGAAATAAAATGGGGTTGTTAGTAAAATTAACGCTAGTTGCAACATCTTTTAGATCTCCTTTTTTAACGATGACCATTCCTTCTAGGTATATTGTACTCGCTGATGGCAATACGTACAAGTCTTGTTGGTTGATAGGTATTCTTATTTCATCATTTTTATTAAAAGTAGTGATATATGGCTTATACGAATGAATTTCCATGCTTTCTATAGTATTATCAAATACAATAGGTTGCGCTACGTTTAATACACTCATTTTAGTAATCCAATTAATTTTAAAAAGTCTTTATTTTCAACACTTAATTTTTTTTTTAAGTTAGTAGATGTTAGTGACACAGGTGCTCTTTTGCGAATTACCTGTATCTTTCTGAGCTTCTTTGGTCGTGAAAAAGAATTTATATTAATTTGGTGAAAGTCTATCATTTTTTCTTCAGATGTAGGTACAGTAGTACCTCTTCTCCCCGAAAATTAACTAACTTGTTCTGTGAATCTAAAATTTTTATATTTACACTACTGATAGTCTTTTGATTAATCGGAAAATATATTATATTCTTTGGTACCTCAATAATTCTATATCCAGGCGGAACATTAGGTGCAAATTCATGGATTATGTGGCTTGGAATTCCATTTATGAAGGATCCACATACAATATCACATTCAACTCGGACAACAGTGGTAGAAAGAATACTGACTGGGATCTGTGATTCATGAAATTTATTCTTTTGTAATGTTTTTTTATTGTATCCGAGAATACTCCCAATAGAATTTTCTTTTTCAAAATGAATGTCTTTAGAGCAACAAATTACAGTACGTAAAGTATTATTGTTACAAGTTAAACTAAAGGTGCTGCTTCTAATGTTTTTCTTTATATAGTCACAAATGTCCTGTAGTTCATAAGATCCTTCAGGAATTTCAATCACTTCATTATCACCATAATGGAATTTATTATTTTTACTTTCAACGTTTGGAATAGAGTTAAAAGTAGAAAAGTATAAAAGACCACATTCGTAATCTCCGTCTAACTGTAGAGCAGGAGAATAACAAGTATTTAAGCTTGATGTGAATCCAGATATTGACAGTGTGAAAGACATGATTAAAATGGTTTATTTTATTGAATTATCTTAATTTATTCTTTTGAATGCCAAAAATTGTTCAAATATTTTATACACAAGTGACCACAATTAACAGTATTAAAGTTCTGATATACATTGTAATTGTAATAAACATTAGACAAATTTAAATAGGACAGTAACTCTTGGGGTGGTCTTAGATTTCCAAAACTACTGAAGTACTCACAGTAGTTGTTAATTTTTATATAGGCTACCCAGTGCGTTCCAGGATTCTTAGAGTTATCCAAATTGACAATCGCACACTCAATATCTTTAGGTTTTTTTGGTAAAGCATCTTTCATGAATACTCCTCGAAAATACGGTATATAATTAGTGTGCTTTAAAATATCTACATTCGTTAAAGCACGTCTAGGTAGCCTTCTAGTTAGTTTTTTGCTGATTTTAAACATAATCCGTTACCTTTATAAGGTTTGATGTAGAGACCTTTTCCTAACGCAATAGATTCCATCATTTTGTTATGACGCTGTGACTCTTCAAGGTTTTGCTTTGCTGATTTATAGCTATTCACTGCTTTAGCAATACCTGCAGCTCCTCCAGCTAAAGACCCTAATGCAGATAAGCCAGCAAAAATTGGTATAAGTGGTAGAATCCCTCCAGTTTTTGGTATTGGTATAAGACGGGGTAAGCAAACATTTTTATTTTTAAATAATTTTTTGCAGTCAAGTAGGCTATCTTTATAGCAGTATTGTTATCTTTTGGCTTGCGGTTTTTCATATAATGACGGATTTTAGACACGACTGACTTAAAAGATTTAACTCCAGCACCATTTTTTAATTTAGTTTTCATAACTTTGCTTACGAGCCAAGATGCTAATTTTTCTCCGGTTCTAGTATTTTTTGACTTTATTCTTTGTTTTGCCATATTCAGAAGCGCAAAGTCAGCTTTATGACGATCTTCTAAATTACGATGTTCGGAATATGCTATATCGTGACGCTTACAAGCCTCGTCTAATTCGTTTATCCCTTTGTCACCTCGAGCCAATCTTTCTTGTAGTCTTGTACCAGGACCACAATAATTATATCCTGGTAAATGAAGTTCAAATGGTAAATTGTTTACTATATTATTAACAAGTCCTCCACCGTTCATCACTGAATTTAAAATGAATACATGGTTGAATATCTTACAATTATAAAGTATTTATAAGTTAAAAGTAAACACTATACAATAGACATTTCGTTAATCCAACTATTTTCCTTTTCATTGAGTCCTAACCATTTTACAAATAATTTATTTCCTTTCTTTCTTATCACTCTTTCAATTAAATAAATGTTCGGATGTTTAGTTTTTTGCAACTCTTGTTCGTAAAAGGATCCGAGTATTATTTGATTTCTTTGATCATGAATGTGATAAGTTACTGGGTAAGTATTATTAACTTTTGTTATGGTAAATAGTTCAGAAGACCAGTTAGGTGTATACCCCTTTTTGAAATTTTCTTTATATTTGCTAATCCGAACACAGTCACCTACTTTTAATTTTGATTTTCTTAAGTACTGAGGTGTTTCATTTCTCTTTATGTTATTCATAACGACGGTTTGGTTATCACATGTTACATTTATTGGTTTAAATTTTATGGTTCGATGGACAGTATCATTATATGATGACAAAGCATCGTTCAAAGGTGATCCGATCCATTTGCTATTTCCAATTAAAGTAAAATATTTATATAATTTTGATTTCAGTGTTCTTATAAATCTTTCAACAATTGACGCCTTTTTCACAGAATATGTAGAATAGTGATTTATATTAAAAGTTGTTATTATTTTCTTAAACACTTCATTGTAAAATTCTTTTCCCATATCTGTCTGAAGGTTAATAGGAATTCGACCACAATCCAAAATTTTTTTAAAAGCGTTTCCTACGTCACGTTTTGTTTTCGTTTTCAGAGGAACTCCCCACGCGAATTTTGGAAAGCAGTCAATAACAACTAAAATATATTTAAAACCTTTGTTCACTTTTTCCATTTTCTGCATGTCAATTAAATTAGCTTGCCATAAATCATCAATCCCTTTTAATATTACCGCCCTACGAATAAAGTGTTTTCTAGCTGATTTGTGAAGTTCACCAACTATGTCTTCTCTGTTCATAATTGTTTAGGTGCGGTTTTCTGTGATCCAACCTTTTTTAATTCTGATTTAATATCTAGCAACTGATTTTTTAAAGTTTGAATCAGGCTTTTTATAGCATTTATTTCGAGCAGGAAAGATTGTTTTCCACAATATTCTTTTAGTACATTATCTACATACTGCTTATTGACGGCTTCGTCAGGTAGCTGAGGTGTTTTGAGTCCTTTTATACTTGCTGATATTAAGTCTAAATCTCCATTAATAGACTTAAGAAATACTTTGTCAGTAATATCGAAAACTTCTGACAAACGCAATCTTTTATGAACGTGATGACCAAACTTGTCAACGTTCATTGTTTAATAAATGTATCCCTAAATGGTTTGATTACAACTGAATGTTAATATAAAGTTCTCTGTATTATATTTGAATAAATCGTTAAGAATGCATGTAATACGTTACTTTTCATATTTTATTTGTTAATAATACCAGCTTCTTGCAACTCCTCTACGATAGATATTATTTCATTGTCTAATCCACTGTTTCCTGCATCACGAGAAGATATTAAAAGTTTTAGTCTTTCAACTAACTCATTAGGGTCATCCCAATACATATAATCAACATTTTTATTATATTTTTTTAAAATTGGTAACCCAGACCCTTGAGTAAGACTTTCGGTGCTTGTACACTGCTTAGATAACTTGAAAAGTGGTTTGATAATATTTAAGTACTTGCTTCCTTTATTACTTTTAATTGGTTTTTTAGGGTTGAAGTCACGCCTATGTGCATTTGTAATAGTTAAAATCTGTTTGTAACTGTTTAGTCACTATTAGTGATTGTTTTTAAATCTGGTATTCTTTTAAATAATAATTCCATTAGACCTTCAGTTTTTTTGTAAGGCTTTCCAGAAACTAAAATTGTATTTTCTGTTTGGACAATTCGAGAATTACCTATCATCAGTTTACCACGTTCATTTCTAACACCAAATGGAATATCTTCCAATACTTTTACAGTTCCTTCTGAAGGTGGTGACCAATTATGTTGTGGACTTGAAATAGATTCAATTGTTTTGAATGAAGCGTCACTTGAAATGTTGGTTTCTTTATTATTTGTATCGCTCATACTTTCTGAATCATCTTCATAGATATCGTCTTCATAATCATCAAAGTTCTTAAGAGTTTTATCAACTTTTTCACACTGTTCATCGGAATCTATTTCATATTCACTTCCACCCTGAAGATCAAAATCAAATTCAGTTTTCATATATTTTGCTTTTTTCCCTGGGATTACGTCTTCATTGTAATTAGGTTTGATATTTTGTGTTGCATTTCTGGATACCATTTTATGTAGTGGATCCGTTAAAGGTTTGAACACAGATTTAAGGACTTTATCATTTTCAGTTTGAATATTACGCAACTGCCTAACTTTTTTCTTAACAACGCTAGCTGATTTAATTATCTCTACAATAAGCTTTACCAATGTTATAGACAACACTAAACACATATCAGAGTTTTTGTTGTTTATAAGAGTTTTAATCAAGAATGACAAAAGTATCAAACTTTTTTCTATAGCAACCTTTATTTTTTTCACAGTCTTTATTGATTACTATGAAATCATACGAAGTTTTCCAGATTTCCGAACACATATCACGAAATTGATTCCAATTCATATCTGTACTGACATGTTCATCATAAACATGTCGTAAATTAATGTCATCTTGTTTAAACAAAATTATAAAATTTGCATTATCTCTAATTAATTGTTTAGGTACTTTACTATATGTTTGATTCAAATAAAAGCAGTCTATACGCTTATGTCGCCCCATTGAGAAATAATCACGAATGTTATTTTGATTTTCACAAGCAACATCGTCGAAAATAATTACTGAATCAGGTTTTGCACGATGAGGGCTTATAACGTCACTATTATCGTTATATTTCATTAATTGTACTTCTGGAACCTCATTTAACACTTTTTCTAAAAATATATATTTTGGTTGGTAAAGCGTTTTGGAATATAAATATATATTTTTATAGCATAAACCATTTTCATGCAAAAGAAGTCCAACTATTAGGTTTGTTTTTCCACAGTTAGATGGTCCGCAAATCAAACATCGAATCGAATTAGGTAATAGTTTACCATGACGTGATATGCCTAGATCAGATTCAGAACATATTTTTTCTAAATGTAGCTTTAGTGGCTGCTTTACAAATTTCATGATGTCTTGGTGAAAGAAGTTAATTATGCAATGAAATCTCTAATCGCTATGACTCCATATTTATATTAATTTGAGAGACATTGACACACAAGACTACCGAAAGATAAAAGAAAGGTAAGATTTTTATAATTGATTAATGAAATATTATTTGCCTGACAGTTGTAATAGGGTAAAACATTTTTCTACTAGAACAGAACAGAACGGTTTGTATATATTTGTAAGTTTATGTCTTCTTCTCTCGTAAAACGGAATGATGCTCTCCAAAATACCTTGTTCATAGAGCTAGAAGAAGGTTGGTCGGTATGAAATACGTTAATCTATTTACATTCACCCAAATTGAAAACTTTACGTAATCAATTTCAAAATGTTTATTGGGCATTCTGGCTCACTTTCCGCAGCGCAGATGCACGTAATCAATTTCAAAATGTTTATTGGGCATTCTGGCTCACTTTCCGCAGCGCAGATGCACGTAATCAATTCCAAAATGTTTATTGGGCATTCTGGCTCACTTTCCGCAGCGCAGATGCACGTAATCAATTCCAAAATGTTGTCATCTGCGCTGCGGAAAGTGAGCCAGAATGCCCAATAAACACCTACTTACCTTCAAGCAGGACGGTATTAAAGAGCTTTTGGAGGACTTTGAGTACCGGTGTTCCACCCGCTCTCAGAAGCTCAGCTGTGATTCCGTCAACACCCGGTGCCTTGTTGTCTTTAAGCTGTTTCAGGGCCATTCTAATCTCGTACAGGCTGATGTCCGGGATATCTTCGGTATAGTGTCGGGTCAGCTTGGCTCTTGGATCTTTGGCCAAGCTTGCAACGGATTAAGTGACCGACTCATAGAGCTGTCCATAGAATCTCTCCACCTCCCTCAACACCTCTGGTTTAGTCGACGCTACACTGCCGTCTTCTCTTTTCAGCCTTGTCAGCCGGCTTTGCTCAATAGACATGTCTCTTGCGAACACTTTGGAGCCTTGGTTCCGCTCTATCGTCTCCCTAATATTTTTGGTATTAAAGGATATCGTGTTGCAAGGATTTCGAGATTTGTCTATTGAGCTGCCCATATGACTTAGCGTCATCAGAAGACTGCAGTGGCAGAGAGCGTCGTTTCTCTATGAGGTTTTGAGTTTGGCTCGAGAGTTTCTGAGGTCTATCTGTGCGGCGGGGTGTAAAGAATTTACAACCCACCGTTTGGACAGTTTCTACTAAACCGTTACAAATCTCATCCACTGACGCTACATTCCCTAGGCAAGCGAAGCGATTACTAATCTCGAGTTAAAAATTTTCGGGGTTTTGGATATGTGCGCGAGTAGGTCGGAGCGTAGACTTCATCACACGGGACCTCTCAAGTTTAACATTGATATCCAATGCGCCTCTTACCATTCGGTGATCACTACCGGTTTTCACCCTGTCAATCACAGAGACATTATTAAATATTCGTCTCTTGGAGGTCAAAATGAAGTCTATCTAATTTTTCGTGGCACCATCGGGACTCAACCAGGTCCATTTCCTGTGAGGTGGCTTCTGGAAGAAAGAGTTCATCATAAAGAGTTCCTCTTTATCCAGAATGTCGGCTTTTTGTTCCTTGGGGTTCCGTTGCCCATATCTAAATTGCCCCATTCTCAACTCTTCTTTGCTTCTCTTGCCGACATTCGTCCCCCATAATAACATTGAAATCGGTTTCATAGGTATGTATGGCCCTACTAATGTCGTCATACAGAGCCACCCACCTCATCTGTATACCTGAATGACCTTCAGTGAGTATCTTTTATATACTCTGAGTATTAGATACACTACCCTGCTCGAAACACTGTCGATGGTCAAAATGTTGTTAATAAGGGACGAAACCCGACACCACCTTGGAACTGTTGATCGCCCTCCCGGTAGTAGTGTAGGTTACCGGATTTCAGAGTTATCGTGTCCGCACCCTCTCTACGGACTTCGCATAATTCTACAATATCCCAGCTTAACCTACTCATTTCTTCTTCCAGTTTTGTCAGTTCTCACTGTGCGCACGTTGTGTGTTACAAGGACCAGTTAGCCGTGCTTCTGCCGGAGACTGTTAGCACCCCCTGCTCCGCCGTTACCATGGCTGCTACCATGGCCAGGAATATAGTTTTTGACAAATTGCACTCAAGGTCAGTAGTTAAGACTTTGAATGGTATTATTATTGCGTAATCGATGTTTTATTTGTTTGTGTACTGGTACTGTGTGTTTAGTTGTTAAAATGCTATGTTAGTGGCCATTTAATTAAATCTAAATAGTGTTTAATTTAAAGTTACAAATACCTTGATAATTGTGTCCTGTTTTGTCGAGTCGCGGCAGTAATAGTGTGCAAAAAAAAATAAGCTTAGAAATCTACCAAGTAAGTTTATTCGAATTTATTTAAAAGTATAGTAGGTAAATATACTAGTCTATCCTGTAGTTAATTGAGTCGAATGTACAGTCGAACTACCTAACCTAAACTGTCGCCTGCCGAGCAGCGCTTAAGAAATAAACTACAAGTCGACAAATTCAACTAGTCCATTGACTAGTCGATAAACGAAAATGAACGGATTAGTTTCGTTGTTGATAAATACGTTGACGCTCCATCTCTAATTCCTTTTAGTAATATTCGGTATAATTACTTTTCTCGGTGTCACATAATAATTATTAGTCTGTGTTTACGAATTACGATCACAGATAAAAGTAAACGACCTACTACTCTGCGAACTAAATCTGCTGGCTGAAACCAGCTAAATATTATATATAAAGAATTTGTGTGTATAGATAATTTCATACGAGTAATAAGACATTTAATTTTGATGATAAGGTATTATTTATTATTTTTCTGCTTATAAAAATAGTATGGACTTTATTTATTTTTCTACTTATAAAAACCATTACAACAAACAGAACAATTATTAATTATTATCTATTTCGTGTAAAAGTTTCTTGAGATATGATTAGTTTCGAAATATGTTGTAAAAAAATTTACAATGGCTCTAAATTCTTGCATGTTAAGTTAAATTCTTTTTATTTAAAAATATATATTTACTAGGTATTCAATTGTAAGTACTGTAATTATTTTTACACAGATACATATCTATCTAAGATGCGCTGTTTCTATTTATGCTAATTTTTGTTTTTCCCTTGGTATATGTACGTGCACCCAATGGTCTGTTTGCCTTGACATCAAAATTTCAAGTTTTTACTTATAGTTGCCATTTTATTTGTTTTTAATTATTTAATTATTTTTGTTACTATAAGTAACGTAAGTTTTTTATTTGAGCCAAAAACATAGTGTTTTTGATTTTAAGTTTATAAAATAAGATATGTAAAAAAAGTAATTTATACTTCTTGCAGTGCAAGCACAAAATAAGTATTAGTCGTATCTCGTATAAGTATACTACTTTTTTTGTGCCTGCACTGTAAGTAGTCAATATACTATGGATTTGGCTCAAATAAAAAAGTTTCTGGGTAAAAATAATTCAAACTCGATTTTCTTGCTGATTGTGCATTTCGCCTTTTTCAGATTTTGTGTCTTAACCATTGTTTTTTTGATTTTGAATGTTCAAAATAAGACAACTAAGAAAAAAATTGGTCAAGTGCAAGTCGGACTCGCGCACGAACGGTTCCGTACGTACATACGTACGGCAGAAACAAAATTAAGTTTATTGTATAGGAGCCCTTAAATATTTGTTTTATTTTAATTTAATTATTTATTTTTAAAGTGAATATATAACTAAATATTCTGTGAATATTTCAAGCGTCTACCTGTTGCCGTTATCAATATTGAGCAAAAAAATCAAGTTTGTTGTATGGGAGCCCCCTTAAATATTTATTTTATACTTTTTTAGTATGTTTTGTTATAGCGGTAACAGAAATACATCTTCTGTGAAAATTTCAACTGTCTATTCATGCGATACAGCCTGGTGACAGACGGACGGACGGACAGCGGAGTCTTAGTAATAGGGTTCTGCTAATTCCTTTGGGTACGGAACACAATGAGCGATGATATAATGAAAGGCAAAATTGATTATTGAATATGAACATAAATGTTCATATGTATAATTTTAATAAATTTATCATGTATATATTTAGAGTCTCTAGTTAATTAGGGGCCCCTAATAGACACACGTATAATAGACATACTATTTAAGCTATTGAAGAGCATCTGGATCTCCAATTTTGCTCCAGCTGCTAGATTCAATAAATGTGCATCAAAAGCTACAATAAGATTCCACTCCTGCTAAAATCATAGGATCCTGCAACATCTGGTCACACTGACCCTTTTTTGTTTTTTTTTTTTTAATTATTTAGAGACATGGATAGATAGGTCCATGTATGGATACATACAAACCCCGGCCGGTAATCTTCGAAGAAAAAATAGGACTTATGCAACAGTACAACCAAATTATTTTTACAGTTATTGCAAACGAGCATTAATATTATATTGAAAAAAAAAATACTGATTAAAGCAGGTATCAAAATATTCCGTAGTGAGTAGCGCCACGCTCAATTGCATATTGTTGTAGGCCTGTAGCAATGAAGTCTTGAAAGTTTTATATATATATATTTTTAATTAACTTTTTTTATTTGTTAATACTGGCATTTTTATTTTTATAGATAATGTAACTGGACTCTATTGATGTTATTTGTTTCATTATTTATCAACAAGAGTTATCCCATGTGATTTTATAATTTTTACCTAATCATGTATTAATTAAGTCGAGAAATATTCAATGATTAAATAAGTTAAAAATAAAAAAAAATAGTTTCACTTTGGATACGTATGCCATACACATTCTTCAAAGCTATACCTGTTTGATTTTGCGTAAACGTAAAGTTAAATATTAAATATAATTTTTGTCTTCTTATTTTTTTGTTTTTTTTAACGTTATTATTTTCAATTGTTTAAATACGGACAACTATATAGATATACTAAGACATAGGTAACTTCGTTAATAATCAAAGGTTATTTAAGGGTACCACACCAACATATTACCCTACCGACCGAGCGACCGACCGACCGACCGACCGACCGACCGACCGACCGACCGACCGACCGACCGACCGACCGACCGAACGACCGACCGACCAACCAACCAACCAACCTCCCTGTACTACTCATAATCGCCATATACTAAAAATAAAATAATAATGTTTGTTTATTTACTTTTTTGACGTAGTATATTTGACATCGCAATCTGTCATAGAATTAAAATTCCATATCCAACCTCCCTGTAGTACTCATAATCGTGAATACTAAAAATAAAAATTATAATAGGCGTGGCATTACGGTTTCCGTCTTACGCATTCAACGATTAGGACGTGACCTGACGCGAGTTTATCATTTTTTACCCATACCAAAAAAAGTGCACAACGCCGCTAAAGAAGTTTTCACTTCAAAAACTCAAAGTGAAAAATTATTAAACTACCTACTATTACGTTACAGTTCTACAGTAACAAACAGTGACATCTAGTAGAGAATCCTTTAAACAAGTGTCGATTGTAAGGTTGCAATCTTAGATAAGATGGTCAAGTGCGGAGCTTGCGGTAAATTTGTAGCAGCGACAGAGGGCGCTATGTGTAGCAAGTGTTCACAGATATTTGATCGTGAGGTCACTTGCATACGTCAAAGAAATGGGGTATGTGATGTCCAGTCCAGACATTGTTATACACGCCCCACCGGCGTCGGCACCCCGCGACGCCTCATTTGTGTCACCATCGACGCCATTCAATCCACCACCGGGTGCCAACCCGCCGTCGATCGCCTTTAAAACAAGCGACCCACGAAGGACAACGTGTGAGGTCCGTCCTTTCTCTTTGAGCCCAACCCAAAACCCTGCTGAGCAAGCCCGCGCGGCAGCCAGGGAGATGACAACCGCCGCCAACAGCCTTAGTCAAGACAAGTTTGTACCCGCCGCAAGTAGCAGCGACCGATGTTGTCGAACAAATGGAGACAAATTCACCGCAAACTACCGGCCAGTCCTACGCGCAAGTGTCGGCCAACCCGGCCCCGCCTACACCTGTCCAGCCCGAAAAGCCTAAGGAGAAAGTCAGGTACCCACCGATCATTGTTGAGAATCTGTCACAATGGTCGTGACATTAAAAAAAGCTGCGCTCCCTCTTAAAGCACGCGCCGCACGCACGCCCGTTTGGCAAACGCGTGCGATTTTTGCCACAATCGCCGGACGAATATAGGGTGGTGGCGGCCTATATTGACGAGCTATCCAAGGCTGACAGTACAGTGTCATGGTACTGTTACAGCCTTGACAACGAGAGGCCACAGAAAATAGCCATAAAAGGACTCCTCATAGACGCACCGTTGGGGGAAATACTCGAAGAAATGGAAGTACTTGGCTTCCCTCTGTCGCACATACGACAAATTCCGGGGGCGAGAGGCCGCCCCGTTTGCATCCGATCCGATGCGTGCGTTGCGGAGAGGGCCACCCCACGGCGGACTGCAAGCGCGACAGAGAAGCCACCTCATTGTGCGCTAACTATAAAAGAGAGCATGCGGCAAACGACAAGTCGTGCCCAATATACAAGAGGTAGGCGCGTAAGAAGGGGGTGAAAAGTGCCCCCGCCGCCCCGAAACAACCACCCCCACGGAAAGAAGCGCCGCTACCCCTGCTAGTACTGGGGATGCAAGAGTACGACCGTACACAGGGTCCAACCCTTATGCCCCCCGCCAACCCCCGACGGACAGAACACAACCCCCTCGCAAAAAAACGGACGAAGAGAGGTCGCAAAGGCAGAAGAAAATCGCTAACGCAACAACAACAAGAAGGTACAAGTACGCCTGCTTTAGTTCCCTCAGTCGAGGTACAGATGGCGCCACCGCCGATTGTTGCCGCCCCCCCGCCCAAACGCAAGCCCCGCCCATCCAATTTAACACCCCCCCCCCTTAACCTCTCATCCCCGCACGTGCGCAAGCCCCGTCCACAGCTTTTCAGCGAAAGGTAAGCTTCCCTTCAGCTGCTACCACTCCCGCACTACCCCCCAGGGGTCGCGCTTAATCCAGCTATCGAGGCCATTGCAGTCGGTCAAAATCCGTTGCCCGCTCTACTGCGCGGCCTATAGCAGCTTACCCACCTCCTGGTCCAGGAATTCTCTTCAATCTAAGGATTGTATACTGGAAGCCAGGAGGGGTAAGAGGTAAGACCGATGACCTCAGGTTGCTAGTCCAACAGCATGATATTCATATTGTGCTGCTGGGCGAAACCAAGTTGCGACCTGAGCAACAATTACGTCTACCTAACTATTTCGTCTACAGGCAGGACGAAATAAATATCATAAATAACATCGCTTACAGGGGCACAGCAGTGCTGATTCGTAAAGACCTTGTCCACGAAAGTTTACCCCTGCCAAGCTTTGTTTCAACCCGAGCGATAGGCATTAAACTAAAAGTCGGTAACACCGAACTTAAGGTTTACGCCGCCTACAAACCACCTAAGGTGCCTTTCATTTCCGGCGATATAAAAAATATTATGTCCGACGACACGCCCACACTTATACTCGGCGACTTCAACGCCAAACACCGACAATGGGGTTCAAAAATTTCATCCAATGAAGGTAGTGATTTGAAAATCGATGCCGCGACGCACAATTACGTTGTAATTGGTCCCGGCTCCCGCACTCATTATCCCTCTCAGGACTCATTTCAACCAGACGTACTAGACATAGCACTAGCCCGTAATATCAATTGGCCCATCTCTTTAGAAATCCTCCGTGACATCGATTCGCAACACCTTCCAATTTTACTGGTCCTCGGAGTTTCTATTAGGGATAAACCTTTACCACCAATGAAAAACTTCACGGACTGGACAAAATATCAAGAATTACTGAGCTCATTTAAACTCCCTCCCGGTGGCCTGTCTACCCCACAGGAAGTGGAAACAGCCACACAGTCACTTACTTCTGCTATCTCCTCCGCACTTGCTCAGTGCATCACGTCTGCCAAGTCAACCTCGGGGAAAAGTTTACTACCGGCACATCTCCGTAGTAAACTTAGCCAAAAACGAGAGCTTCGCAAACTGTGGTGCCGAACTCGTTGCCCAACAATTAAAAAAGAGTTGAATAAGGTAGGTAGTGAGCTATCGAACCAAATTTCAACTTATCGGAAATGGTCTTGGGATAACACAATCTCAAAGGCCAGCGATAATGATACCACTTTATATCGTTTAGCTCGCTGTATGACCAGCACCCCTGCACCCATACACCCCCTTGTAGACACGCTAGGTAACCGTCTGTACTCAGCTGAGGAACGCGCGGGCTTACTGGCGGATTTAGGCCCAATCCCATTGTCGACCACGCCAACACAACATTGGTTGAGGAGCGTATACAACAGATCCTTACTAGTCCTATCGACCCACTTAGAGGTGATGATTTTATCTCCCCTAAGGAGGTCAAAAAATTTATTTTTTATTTAAATAAAAAGAAATCCCCCGGCCCTGACGGAGTTCCGAACACGGCCCTATTAATGTTGCCTAGAAAAGGTCTTGTGGCCTTAACCCGTATTTTTAACGGGATCCTGCGCACAGGTTTCTTTCCCACGGCCTGGAGGACAGGCAAAATTATTGTCATACCGAAGCCTGGCAAGAGCCGCCAGAAACCAGAGCATTATCGCCCGATCACTTTACTTTCTAACATAGCCAAACTGTTCGAACGTCTTTTAATGAAAAGGGTATCACCTTTTATCAATAAAAGAACAGTTTGGTTTTAGAAGTAATCATAGCACCACTCTTCAGCTTACTCGCGTATTACACCACATGGCCTTTGAGATGAACAAGGGCAGGTACACGGTCGGGGTCTTTCTCGATATCGAGAAGGCCTTTGATCGTGTATGGCACGCCGGCTTATTGTTTAAGCTTTCTGAGACCAATTTATCCCCCATTGTCGGGCGTATAATAGCCTCCTTTCTGGAGGGGCGGAGTTTCTATGTTTCGGTTGACAATAAAAACTCCCCTACTAAGACCATTTCAGCGGGGGTCCCACAAGGCAGTTGCCTTTCCCCTCTGTTGTATGCACTCTTCACCAATGACATTCCTACGCTTAGCGATAGCGGTCTATCGCCAGGCATACAGGACGTCACCCTAGCATTGTATGCTGACGACAGCGCGTACATGAGCTCATCCCGTAAGTTTATTATTGTATATCCTCCCGTGCTGGCTTGACAAGTGGAGGATAGCAGTAAACGCCTCAAAAACGGCAGCCATCTTAACTGGCCAACAGCGATTATTACCTAAGGAGCTTGTATTCTGCTGGCAGATAATTG
The DNA here is from genome assembly GCA_946406115.1 of Apoda limacodes. Classification (NCBI taxonomy): domain Eukaryota; kingdom Metazoa; phylum Arthropoda; class Insecta; order Lepidoptera; family Limacodidae; genus Apoda; species Apoda limacodes. The sequence continues at coordinate 22,898,712 of OX291559.1, forward strand.
AGTGGCAGAACAGTGCGAAATACCTCGGCTGCGTTATCGACCGCAAGCTGCACACGCCCAAAATGGTTGAGCATGTCGCGGCCAGAGCAGTCGGCGCCAGGGCGACCTTAAGGCCATTATTTTCATCTGACCTGCCGCTCAAAACCAAAATCCGGCTATACGAGTTCTACGTTACGTCCCGTTTGACGTAGGCCGCGCCGGCTTGGTACGCAATGCTATCCGCCACTAAAAAGAGAAAGTTTCAAGTCGTGCAAAATAAATCGCTAAGGACAATTACGGGTGCTCCGCGTTACTGCCAGATCAGAGGATCCCTTGATTTAGGGGTTTCTCAACCGAGTAAGGGGCAGAATAGGGAGAAAGAATATTTGGGTTTTTTTAGGGAAAATTTCGAAAACACGCCGAATACGGTTTTTTGCTATTGTATATCACGTTCCTGACCTGATGTTTCGTATTGATCTTTTTTCACCATCTTTTATTACTCGAGAGAACAAGTCAGCAGTCAGTCGACCGGTCGACCGATGCTGCCGCCACAAGAGAATTACGGTGAGAATAGTAAGTTTACAAGAGAGACAACTTCATGGAAACTTCATGGTCTGGCGATAAAATTTATCGATGCTATGATTTTGAATGCAAAACCCAACAATCCAAACATGACCGCCGCTTTAAAGAATCGCGCCCTGGCCCATGCCACTATCCGCTTGGTGAGGGCATCCTAGGGGATTTCTGGGGGGAATTCAAATTAGTCTAGGGGTACGTCGCCGAGACCATCTGGCAACACTGGTGTATTGTCTTTAATTGTTATCTTAAATAAAAATGTCGCAGTATTGCAATTTTTGTCGAAATGTTTTGGCTTAGACCGAAATGAAAGTCATTCTTCAAACAATTAATTAATTAATTAGTAATAAGGTGGTGCCTTCAAATAGAATGATTAGTCATTCCAAAACACTACATCACATGTTATTATGTCAACAGGATCCAGATGAAGATTTTAATTGTTTCGTGGCCTCATCTGCATTCAAGTGCAGACTCAAATGTATCATGTCAGCGGGAAAAAAAAATATTTTGGACTCCAGCAGAGTTTTTGGAAAAAATACAGTAAAAAGTGATTAAGTTACTCGACTTAGAAATAAAGCAGAACAAAAACATAAAAACATATTTACACTTGTTCGGTTCCTACATTTAAACTGAAGAAGGAGGTTAAAAAAAGAATCTAAAGTCTTTCCATACGAAAAATGTAATTTTGTGCACAGCATCGGATACTACAAAAGTATACATAGAACTTACGCAATCAATTATTAAGGAAATTGAAGATTTTCAAGAGTGAGATAGCGGGTAGGCTTTAGAAAAAATTGAGTTCTTGGAGGTTAACATTAATCATTATTCACCCCTTAGAGGTGCAAGATATATGCTTCTACCTCAGTGGATACAAATCAAAAGCTTGTGTTAATGTGAAATGTGCTGATGATAACTGTTTCTTTTGGGCTGTAGTTAGCACTCTATATCCCGCATCTATACATACAGATAGAGTCTCATCTTATCCAGATTTATTCCAGATTAGGAGCATATTAAGAACGGAGGGCATTCAACATACAGTGACTGAAGGATATTAAAAAAATTTGTAGTCTTAACAACATCAGCGTGCATGTATATGGCATACCTCATCAAGGTAAATTTGTTGATAAGATATATAAGGATGTTGAAATAGTTTTGAATATTTTTACTGTTAATGTACGAGTGGATAAGCAAACTTTAGAAGACAGAATGATGATAAAGAATGTGCGGAGAAATGTACTTTTTGTGAGTTACCTTTTGATAGTGAAGAAAGCAAGTTCCTCGATCATTGTCATTTAACTGGAAAAATACGGGAAGCAGCCCACGCTCGCTGTAATTTGCAATTTAAGAGTACCATACTTTATACAAATTATGTCATAATATGAGTGGTTATGACAGCCATCTATTTATTAAAGAATTAGAGAAAAGAGAAAAAATTAACTGTAAAGCGCAAAACAAGGAAAAATATATTTTATTCTCAAAACTTGAAAATTCAAAAACTATTACATTAAGATTTATAGATTCCTTCAATTTTATGTCTACATTTTTAAGCAAATTAGTACAAAACTTATCTTGAGATCAATTAAAAGTTTTATCACGATTTTTCCAGTCCTCACAATTGAACTTGTTGTGTAGAAAAGGGGTTTACCCTTATGACTATATGCATTGTTGAAAAAAGCTGGAAGACACAGTGTTACCATCTCAAGAACAATTTTATAATGCACAGATTCTCATATATCAGAAGAGGAATATGAATATGCTAAAGTTGTGTGGAAAACTTGTAATATAAATACTTTGGGTGAATATAGTGATTTATATTTAAAAACGGATGTTTTATTGTTGGCCGATGTCTGAAAATATAGAAAATTTCATATTATGATGTGTAATCATGAACTATATTATAGCAACCTTATCTACTTTTCCCACGCCTATGTGACTTTAAACAATGAGCATGATTACACAGGATGATAACCTCTTATCAACCAAATGTTTTAGAACATTCGATTACCTACCCAAGCCCCCAATACCAGATGCTACAAAAACATGCAGCTTTATTAAATATCTATTTTCATACAAATATTGGCATAGAAAATTCCATACTAACATTTCAATGGTCCAGTATTCGCCGGATGCTACAAAAACATACAGCTTTGTCATACTAAATGTGGTCCAGAAATATTCATCTATTTTCATCTGAGCTGCCACTCAAAACGAATATGTCCGCTCAAGGCTAACATACGCTGCTCCCGCTTGGTACGGCCTGCTGTCCTCCAAAAACAAGAAGGCTCTCCAAATTGTTCAAAACAAGTCGCTGCGCCTTATAACGGGAGCCGGCCGCTACGTCCGTAACTCTACAATAGCTAGAGACACCAAAACTGAAGCACTCGATGAGTTTATTTAAAGGCTGCCTAGACGACTCTTTAACAAACCTTGCGCGAAACAAAACTATACTCACCATGTTAAATTGCTGTGAATTTACGCGGCCACCAGAGGTTTCTGTACCTCTAAAGTAAGACAGAGGGATCGAACATTTTAAATAAATAACTGCAGATTGACAGCAGCCTGCTTCAAGCAACAAGCGGTTTATTTTCCGATACTGTGGTTTCTTATATGGGCACCGCGTACACTTACAAACACAGGCATAGAGCTTTATCCCGCGAATTCCGCCCCGTAGAATTTACCGAAGGTGGGTTATTTGAGGTAATATTTTTAAAGAAAACAAAAACTACATTATTTTATAAATATAGTTTTATTACTGATTTTATCCTATATTTTTGTAATACCTATAAAAAACTATCACAAAAGTATAATAAATATATTTTCAAATTCATATATAGAGCACCAATGTTATAAATGCACCTAAGACATTTTTATAGTATAGGTAACAGTGGTGCGAGGTGAGTACAAGCCGATTTACTATAAGCCTACCTTGTAGAAATTCCATTAATTACCGATACCACGTACTAACAACAAAGCGAACTGCGCTCCAAGTGCTTTGCTACAGAAAAGCTATATGCAATAAGTTAACTCGCGACAAAAAGAACGAGGCTCTCTTTCGCTCCCACGGTTTCCGTTTACAAGCGTTAGGTGAAATAGGTAGATTTAAACTGTCATTTTGCGGGTTACGTCTCTATTACCTACAAGTGATTAATAGATAAGATTGCAAAATTAAAATATGTTCAGATTTCAAAAACAAAGGTTTGTTTACTTGCGTGTACTTGCGTTTTATTCAGAATAGCACGAATTTAGTACTACGTGTCCATCCGCCATAATCACTGTTTGTGTGAGGTTGCGATTTGATATTTATCTCGAGTTTTGTTTATACATAGGTATATCTTAAAATAATTGTGGTAGTTTGTCGCTAATATTTTCACTGCGGTGAGTTTCAATTGTCATAATGGCTTTAATTAATATAGAGTGCTGTTTAAGTCACTACTTGCTGGTTCACGAAACTTTATTTTTCAAACTAAGTTTTGAGAACAAAAACACATCACTGAGTTAGGCCGTGTTTTTCCAAACATGACTATTGATAGCAAGAGGCTTGATTGTTTTTTCAAAAAATTTCATACATCTTTGTACGATAAATATTCGTGGATGACAGGCAGTTGCAAACTAAATAAAATGTTTTGTTTTCCATGTTTAGTATTTTCTGATTACAATTTAGTATGGAGCAGTACGGGTTATACAGACGTTAATAATTTATCAAACTCAGTCAAAAACACATTCAGACTGGAAAGCAAATTCGCAGTTGCCTGTTACTCCATGAATTCGGAAATAGCAGAATGTTATTTTTTGGGCCGGCTTACCCTTGTCATAATTTCACCTCTCGCCACTGATAGGTATTATATTAATCACATACTTAGCATGCAATTTTACTAATAAATTAAATTTCATTAATAAATATCCAAACGCTTAGTTTACTAGTAACAATATCATAATGGAGATTCACAAAAAAAAGCAACACATGGATATTTACTTAAACAAAAAAATGCATTGAAAATAGATTAAAAACACAAAAAAAAGTAACTATTTTCTACATGGCAAAAAAAGAGAAAGCGTCCATATAAATGATTTTTATTATAATTATTATCTAAAGGAAGCTTCGGATACTTCTAAAAAGTAATAAATATCCTCGGTCAATTGACCATTATCTTATTTATACTTATTTCGTAAAAAGTAATATCGCATGAAGACCAGTTGCAAACATGGATAAGGGTAAAATATAAAACAGTTTCTTCGTTAAAATTAATACTCGGTCCTTAGTTAATCATATTATCAAAACATCGTTTCATAATGAGCAAAAGAATAATTTTATTTTAAAAAAATATTTATAATTAATTAATTAATTTATTGTTTCATTAAATATTAAAAAAACCCAACTAAATGGTCAAAGAATTCTCTAGTTTTGCTGATCGCGCTGTGATCCTTTTGCTCAAGTACGTTAGACACTGACCGTTGTTTTTTTTAAGAAAACAAAATATCATCAAATAAATCTAATTTAAAAAAGAAACATTCATCAAAGTTTCTATGTGCAAAATATACAAAAAAAAGTTTATATCTTGTGTCCCGAATACAAACTTAAATAAAAAAATAGTATAATTATCATTTATAAGTTATCTTTTCTCAAATATCCATAATTTAATAGTGGTTCCTATACACTACTGGTACTTGCTTATTAAATTTATTGCTCTCTACGTATAATATTATAACCTAAAATTCGGAATTAATGCACTAGTGTTAGGATAAAAATATAAATATATTAAATTTCATGATTGCATAATATACACAACCTTTTATTAAATTCTAAAAAATAAATAAATTCAATGTTTAATTTATTAACCATTTGTAATACTGTAAAATTATCAGAAATGTGAGAGATCGAATCATATACATATGTAACAAGTACGAAAATGTATATTGTTATTCAAACATTTATAACAGTATGTTCAAAAAAACAGTGTTGCCATTTACAAGATAAAGAATCTACTATATATATTTCGTATATTAAGAAAATGGTTCGTACTTAGTATACAATATAAAGTCTGAAAGGTCGTCACATTTTTTTTGTTAGCACTTTATCACTCAATTAAATTTTTATGTAAACGTATGAGCGCATAAAAAAATACACTAGGAATGTACAAAGAAGAATGTAAATGTAAATACAAAAGAGGAAAATTATAAACCAAAAGAATTTGGAAAGTAATTTAGGAATGTAGTAAAATAGAGTAAATTGTGAATGTTATAAAGAATTCAAACAATATTATGTTGAATTATAGAAATGTAGCATAAACGAACGTATCAAAATAATGAATAAGCTAAAATGTAAAAGAATAAAACTAGTATCAAAATTATTATATTTGCCGCCTAGGAATGATATGATATACAAATGGATAGAGCCTCGAAGGCGACAGTTTTATTATTACTATAAATACTTAAAAGCTCTACAAAAAAAAATGTTACAACAAGGGTGCCATAGGTTAAACATTTTTTTTTGAAAAAAAAAAAAAAGAAAATTACAGAAATATTTTTGTAATTAAAGTTTAACTATGTAGCACTTCCACTTTTTAATATTGCAGCTAATGTAAAGTAAACGCATCTGATAGATTTATTATAATTTTAGCCAATTTAATTAAAAAGCAATTTCATTACGACCTGCCATTTCAAAATAATTAATATTTATATTAAAAAAGATCAAATAAAATCTTTCTATTATTTAGACTGTATACAGTTTTTTTATCATAAGTATTTATGATCCTTAAAAAACAAGTTAGATATAGTGGTGTGTTTAAGCGTGTTCCTGTGCAGGCCCGTTCCAGTCACGGTCGGCGGTGAACACCACATCGTCGTCGGACTCCGTCTCAGAAGGTGGTATCTCCTCTTCGTCGTAGTACGGCTTAGGAATAATCACTGAAATTTATGCATTAATGCTGACATTAATGGTTTGTGGAATATTTAACTGAACCAGTAGAAACGCTTAATAAAGGAATCCTTATAAAATGCGTCCGTCCGTCTGTCTTGGTGTACGTCACAGAATCGTTTTGTAAGAGAATATATTGGGGAAGCCTATTTTGAGCAATGAAGTTAAAAAAGCCCCGTTACCATTTCCAACTACTTATTTGTGTATGAACAGAAATAGACTGGATCCTCAGCATGACATGCGGTGTGCAGTTTCCATAAACTTAACATTAGGGTTAATATTAATAACCTATCATCATCATTTTATACATATATTTTTATATTTTATTTTGTTGATGAAAATATTATTATTTTATTAGTAAACTTTAATGCACAATACAAAGGGCGAACTTAATGCGTAATGGCATTATCTACCAGTCTACCAAAAACATTAAAAATAAACAAAAATAAAAATTTGGTGCACACAACAGCCTTCTATAACATTTAACAATTTGAATATAATGAAATATACTATAATATTATTAATACTAACAGAGCAATATTAATATCATTAATCACAGCTTGGCTCTATACAGTTAAAAGTCATCAGCATACAGATGAAAAGAACTGCAAATTTCGGTGCAGACCGAATTTATAAAAAGCGAAATAAATAAAATCCCACCCTGCAGAACCTCGGCACACAGCTCATACTAAGTGACCATTTCCCATGCCTTCTTTCACATTTAAACAAAATTGACACAGGCATTAGACAGGTAATTCTTTTTAATAATTTTTTCAAGACAAAATGGTAAATAATAATGTTAAAATAAATATGGTATAAAAAAAAGTAAAAAATTCGCGTATATGTGTGTGTTGAGTGAGTACAGACCGTAGTTGTCGGGGTCACAGAGCGGACGTTTGTCGTCAGCGGGGAGCGGGGAGAAGAGGTACTGTCGCCGCGAGTCGCGCGCGCTCCGACGACAGCTGAAGCACCAAGCCGCACAGCTCACCAGGCACACACCCAACACGCCTTCAAAAACAAACAACATTACACTAGGCACGGGACGAGTCACACATCTCTTTAAACTTAATTTTGACCCTAGATTAAGTTTAAAATTTTAATTAATCTTTTTATTATTATTGAAATTAAATGAAATGAAAAATATCTTTATTTAAATGAGTCATTTGAGTTATTTTAAAGACTTCGAATATCACACTAACGATACTCAATGTTATTTTCTACTGCGAAGAGCCCGAAAGAAACTCAGCAGTTACTCTTTTAAAAAAAATTAAAAGTTGCTAATAATTTCTTTAAGTTACAATTTTTTGTGTTGAATTGAATTATTCATATGTATTTAAACGTTAATATACTGTACTTACTATTAATACATGCAAACATAAGTATTTCAAAGCTGATATGACATACTTGTTTACTTTATATTGTCGTTATTTAAAGTTTCAAATGAAGAATTATCTATGCTCTATACTAATATAATAAAGAGATTTGATTGTTTGTTTGTTTGTATTGTTTAAATAGGCTCCGAAACTACTGGACCGTTTTGAAAAATTTGATTTACCATTAGAAGCTGACATTATCCCTGATGAACATAGGCTACTTTTGACCGCGGGAAAATGCTTCATTCCGACGGGAAAACGGGTAATAGAACAACAGGTAGTAAGAATTTTCCTTCCGTACATTCCTAATTTCTTAATTACGTAAAGACTTCCTTCTTCACATAACTTCTAAACGGCTGAACCGATTGGGTTGAAATTTTATACCTTATATTTCGATTGTTTTCTGGATGATTTAAAAATATAATTGGATTTGGTAGGTGGCGCTGCTGTTGGTATGTGACCTATTAAACGGCTTCTCCGATTGGGTTGAAATGTGTATTTCCATGGTTTCACAGACACGAATGTATTATGCCATTAAAGAGGAAAGATTTGATTGTTTGTTTTTTTTTCTATAATTGAGGAGTTGCCGTAAGAACCTACGCCGATAACGAAATTTAGGGCGGGCGAAGCCGCTGGCAGAAGCTAGTAAAATATAAAGAAGTACTCTAAAGGAAAAAAATCTTCACATTTTATGCTAACCTGAGAGCATGACGAAGACAAGCCGCGGCAGTCCCAGCACGCGTCCGTCCGACTCTAGCGTGAACATCACTTTGGTCCGTACCTTGTCCACGTTGTGCACCTGAGGGACAAATATCTGTTAAGTGCATATATTCATTTAAACTTTACAAGTTTTAACTCCAGCCAAAACTTTTAATTATAAATTCTTTAGATATTTATCTAGAGTGGCGGTGGCGATGTTTGCACTACATTTAAATTCCCGCTATTTAAATTGGTGAGTTTATTTATTAAATGTGATGAAAACATTGTGTGTAACACGGGCAGCACGGAAATTACAAAATCGAGTCATCAAAGTCAATTCTAAATAGCCTCTCGTTAGAAATTTTCTCCTTACCACCCAATATCCACAGTACAAAATGTACGATTATAAAAGATTTATCTATTTATTTATATTAATCCGTATTTATTTATTTTAGTTTGCTATAACTTAGTTTAAAACCTAGATTTATAATATTTTTAGTTAATATAATGGCTTATTAGCGGCTTATTTAAAAAAATACATAATAGCAACGTAATCTTATTGCAGCCGATGTATAAGGAAAAACTATTTTAAAAAATAAAAAGGATTATCACGACACTTATAGCCGAAGGGGTGATTATAGATATTGATCAGTTGCACGTAATATTCACCTCACAAAGGTTATAATAGGGTGTGAGTCTATCGCCTATATAACAATCCCCTAAGCCCTTGCCACTACGTCTCTTCGGGCTTTACCTAAAAGGCATGTAAAATTTAAAATGGTACACAAAACCGCGGGTCACAAATAGTTGGCATTATCTAGTAGTTATACGTCGTAGTTCTGACGACATTCTATTTACTTTAATGTTTGATGTATACTTACCGTGACGTGTCTCTGCTGGGTAACATACCCGTCGGCTACAACGGATATGAGGACTTCCTTTCCCATGTAAGTATTGGGTAGCGCTACTATAAACCTGCCCGCCGCATCACTAACGTTGCTGGACGCGGGCTTCATCGACGTGGGGCCCACCGGATACACCGTCAGCTTTGCCGCGCCTAAACCAGAACTACTGTGATCCATCACCAAACCTGCACGCAACAAATACTGTTAAATATTTGACATATTTTGTAATAAAATTAAACATTAAATCTAAATATTTAAATATAATTTTATAAACAGTAAAATAAAAATTAATAGTCATATAACTACGTATTTTTGGTAATTATTTGTATTTCACTGTCAGACAAACCAATTAATATTTAATAAATGTAAATTAAATCACTATATGTTAGCTAAAATATGGTTTCTATTCCAAATTAAATATTTACGCAAATATTTTTTGATTCGACCAGAATCGTTCGAAGCCTTATTTCTAGTTACCTGAAATATAAACAAAGTCTTCGTTGTCCTGGACTGGTAACTCTTCAAACTCCCCTCCAGGTAGCCGGTCAGTGATGTCTTTTCGTAGCACTATGTCCTGCTGCTTCATAATGCCTTGTTCAATCAGCCAATTATATTTCTGTAGAAATATTCAAATAATTCATACATGAATATAAGTTTTAAATAAGCCCTTATCCACTCCGATCAGTGTGTGCCTTTTGCACCATAAGACTAAATTGTTCTCCCGATTTTGATTGTAAAGGTCATTTGCGACAGTAATTAGCTTATTGGATTTAACAACCAAGCCCCCTAAGAACATACACATCGACAAATAAAAATTTATTTGCTATCCAACATTTGCCCTTATAGAATGAAGATACCAACTACGGAACTTTCAAACATATAAGCATGAACTTTGGTCTACGAAACGCCATATTTTTATACTCCAATTAAAAAAAGTCATGATAAACCAGAGTTACTACTCCTAGAATAACTGAGATCTTTATATTTACTCACAAATAACTGCGTTTGTGGTTTTTTATCGCAAAAGTAGTGTAGACAATAATGGGTATTATTATTTTATGATTGTTGAATGAATGGCGACATAATATAGTAACCGGCTAAAATCAAATTACTGTAATGCTGTAAGTGGGGCAAAGAGCAATGTTATGTCAACATGATTTCACCGAATTATAATAACAGGGCAAAATTCCAATTCATCGGCAAAATAGGTGGGCGACTTGCGAGCTATCCTTCTGGGAGTCGTGCTTTCTGGTTACTTGATAAAGCTGCCGAAGGGAACTTTTGCCAGTAAATATTGTTTTCAACAAACAAATGTTAACAATCTCTGTCTGTGTCTGGGAGACACACTCATTCAGGATGGCTGACTGTTTATAATCTCTGTCATTAATCAATGTTATTAACTTAATAATAATATTGTTCCTCTTACTAATCGCTAGATGGCACTAATACGGTAATCTAAGATTGTGATGGCTCGGGATCGCATCACACTTGGCCGGTTTATATTATTTGTTGTTATACTTTAGAGCTCACACTATTTTCACTGGAAGTCTGTATGTATTACTGTTTTTACGATAGAGCAAAAACAAAGAAAAAGTGTTTCTTGTATGGGTACCCCTTGAATTTTATTCTTTTTAACTTTTTATTATTTGTTAGGTAATCTGCCATCATAACACATATTCTGTGAAATTTCAAACATCTGCCTATTTCGGTCTAAAGGATTTAATGGTCGGACATACACATAGCGTAGGCTTAGTAATAGGGCTCCATTGGCAACTTTTGGGTATGGTACCCTAAAAGCACTTCTATGCTTGATCAAACGAGATACACAAATGTATAAAAATATTACCTAAGATTACAGTTAACGACCTCTTTGTTTACGATACGATAACAGCTGTGACAAGTGGCCACCAATAAAATAATCCTGGGATATCCTGTCTAATCCGTGCATTTTGGCGGTATAACGAATTCTTCTCGGAATGGCAGAGTTTTCCTAGAACAAGACGTGGTAAAACGCAAAATTCGTTAACTCGGGTGTAATTACCGCTTTTAACTTTAAGATAAGAGTTATACTTTTTGGTTGGATGCCTTAAGAGAGCTTACCTGTTCAGGATAATTATGACATCTAACGGTGACAGTGTAGTTACCGCGAGGGAGCATAACGTGATAATGAGCGAGGTTTGGAGAAACACGGTGAGAGAGGGAGTGACCGTCCACTGTTATTGTGGCCTCCCGCATCGGCTGACCCTCCTCGTTCTTGACATAACCCATCATACCTTGAAAGTAAACAACATTGTATAAAAACATAATACTTTCAAACGTAGATAAAAAAATAATGAATAATAAGTAGATTGAAAAAAAGATTCTACTTACCGGTATTATAAAGCTCGACAAATTGCATAATACCAAGAAGGTTATTCCTCCACACTAACGCGATGTCTTCTTCATTCGGCATTTTGCAACAGCTGAGCCCCACAGACACCACCGGTGTCCCGAACCTTTCGTACAACAAGTCTATCAGATTTTCGTGCACTACATTACTACTGTCATCACTACACACGTACTTGTCGTCGACACCTCTTTCTTCTTGATATCTCTTCGCGAACCCTTCATAAAGAACCTTGGTCTGGTCTGGATATAAGATATCCTCAGTTCCAGATGATAATTCTAGTATCACATCATACTTTTCCGCTTTTAATAATTCTACGAATGCCTTCTCTCTCGTATAATTCGACAAGGGGTTCATGTATTTCTTGGAGAGATATCCGTAGACACTGTCACCGAACTCTTCTTCCAGAGGCCTTATCTCACACTTGTCACCTTTATCGTATTGCGCTAGTATTTTCTCATAAAGAACGTCCAAGTTTGGTATAAAGTGCAGTACTGTGTTTTGTAGAAGTGTCTTGTGTATGGGCTCTCCGATACTGTACGCGGTCGCGACGTGACGAGCGAAGTTTAGAAGTAACTCCTGCCCGACGGGTTGGGACCCATAGAGGTTGCTGATGAGGGCTATGTGGAATTTGTTTTCTTCTGGTGAACCGACCTGCCAATGTGATGATAGTATTTAACTTCTATTCTAAAGTTTTGGGAAATCTTTCAAATAAAGATTAAGGGGTTATTATTAAGAGGAGTTTACTTTTCCACTTTCCCAGCTGCTGTAGCAGGTAGGTACTGAGGTATAGTAATAAAAATGCCTTAGAAATTAAAAGTTAATGAAACAAATTTTAAAAAACATGTGCAGGTCGGTGGTGTTCGGTCTAAGAATCTGCTTCACCATCAGGCGGACCGTTGGCTTGTTTTCCACCTTAGTTTTATATAAAAAGTGTATGTAATTATATGATATATTGATTTAATTCACAGTATGGTGTACGCGCTGTAAGAAACCACAGATCAAACTTGGAAGGGTGGATCGTGTTTGGTATGACGCTTATAAGTCGAAACATAACTAATTTTATATTTTTATTATTTACACGCACTTGATATTTTGCACCTATGACACATATATAGAAATACATCTTGGAATAGTAAATAAAATTACCTGATCTGTCATCTTGAGCTGGTGCAGCGTGAGTGTCCGCATGCTGTCTCCGGCGCGGAACTCGGCGATCTCCGAGAACTTATTCTCGAGGTCAGAGAGCGCCGCGTACATCTCGGGAGGCGAGTGGTACTTCGTCTTTATTATGTTGTCGAGGACGCTGTCGTTAACAATCAACACCATACACCGTTTCATTATTTACAGATCGCGTCAAACTTAAATGCGCTCCTAGTGAAGTAAGGTGCGTAATTTTACGTATATATAGTTAAGGGCCGTCAGGTACTCTTGAAAGTTTAATGAACTAAACATGTTAGAACTACATGGACATTTAAAGAAAGTACAACTGTTTACGACTAACTTCAGACGCGTATTTAAGATTGACGACTAATGTACTAGTACTACTACTCATAAGTTCTCTATTCAAATATACAAGGTGAGTCACTCTGCCGGCTGTTCGCTTTGACTCGAGCGAGATCTACTTATATTGTACGTATTTTAATGTGGCTCTCACTTTCGTGTAGTTTATTATTTATAATCGTTTTACATACAATGTTTTGTCACCCCGATTCACCCACTATTCCCGTGGGATATCTCATCAATTACTTGTCCTTTTGTGTCATAACATCCACCTAGGTCTCAGAAATCCAGTCGATTGTGTGCATCATGAAAGCTATACTTGCAATTTATTTATATATATGCCTGAAAAATTTAGTATTGCGCAATAGTTCATAAGCAGATGTATTGCAAATGTGTTCGGTAAACTTTTTAAAATGGGTGTTGGTTTCAATTGCAGATACTATAGACTATACTTTAACAATTTTTTTAATTGTACTGGGCAAAAACTAGCTCTTAGTGAAACCTTCTTGAAATTAAAGCACAAGAATTATTCTAGAATGATAGATAGAGAGAGGGCTACTATAGGTAACACTACACGACTTATACAAATACAACCTATACACGACAGTAACAAATATAATACTACTCTTAAGATATCATCTAAATACTAAACTACAACATCGATTTAATTCTGACTAGGGTTGTCAATCATTTGGATCTTTAAATGGCGGTTGTTAAACCACAACGGTAAGTGTGGACTTGTTCTCGTAACAACTGATAGTCCGGTTCGGAATGACATTAGTACTATATTATTGTACAAAATAATAATGATCATCGAGCACTATCACAATATTTTTAATAGTTAGGGATTGAGTTTTGAACTGTAAAAGAATACCACCTTAAAAATGAGAGAAAGTATCAGATAATAATAATTTTCCTGTTTATTGTCCCCTTTTTAACGATTTCTCAGTAGGAAACGTGATTCTTTAAAAAGATATAACCTCATATCTTGTATTTCTTATTCCCTATTCCCCCAACTTTCATATTTATCTTTTATAACTAGTTTTGTTTTGCTCATCAAGGTGTATAAAAAGTTCCCACGTTTGATACTTTCACATTTTTGAAAACGCCACTTTTGCCACCGACACCTATCGTTCGTGTAGCTTTGAAACTTTACTAATAAAAATGTTTGGTTGCAGAACGAACGGTTGAAGTACACACACTACGATAATAACATGCACACTACCGTAAACAATGAATAGGTATGTATAGGCAATTTGACAGATTACACCAAAACCCCACCTACAGATATGGGTCTAAAGTTTCATTTCTCGGTGGAAAAAATGACAAACATAACAAACATATCGGAAACGAACGCTTGATACCAATACGAAACGAACGGATGACAGATGACAAAATTTACGAAAATAATGATGCCCTATTCCAGAACGAACGCGCCCAATGTGATATGTGCCAGTAAAAGACGTAAAGCTTGTCCAATCATATATGGAGAGTGGGCATTGTTCTTTGTGGAGTAAACCTTTTAGTGAATCCTTTCACAATCAGACCCAGTATCGTATCACTTCGACATACTATTTGAAACTAACCGCTGTTAAACTGTCAACGTTCCGTCACATAAGCATTCATTATTTAACTCAATAAGTTCTAGATACTAACAAATACTAGACCTACTACTACTTAGTACATTTCATTCATTGTTACCCTACACGCTACGTCATCGTCGTCGTCGTAGATGGCTACAGCGTACGTCATTTTGGTGTATATAAGACCTCAGGGTATACATATTTTGACATCTTCCAGGATACTTTTTTCCGGCTAAGGAAATAATTACAAAATAAATATCTCAGAAACCTAAAACTACCTACTACATACATTTTTTAACTGTCGGTTTTTTTAAATGTTTTTATATGATTTCGCATTAGGTCCTGCTGCCCGCTATTATCTTGAAATTAGCCACATTACGGTTTTGTTACATTATGCGGCGTCTCAATAACCAAACAGTAGACAAGAAATATATATCTGAATTATTAAATTTATAAGAGAGAAGCAAAAATATTTTTTCTAAGATTCGTTTTGAAGAGATTACATTTTGTTAGTAGAAGCGGACAGTTAGTGCGAAAACAAACACACAACATGCCAGCTAATAAAAATTTTATTATTACATTTATATTATTAGTAATAGGAAGCTGCATACAAAAATATATAATCCGTCTTTTAAATATAAAAATAGTGTCTAAAAACAAATTAGAATTTTAAGTTATAAAATATCATTTAAAAATATGTAAAAACAGTTTTAAAAGATCAAAAATTTCATGGACGGAATGCAATCAGACCCTTTATTTAACTAAACCTACGAGAACATTACTGGAAGTTAATACTATAGAATATTTATCCACTTAAAATAAAAGTAGATAAAGTGTACACAAAATAAAAGTAATAATTAAAGTAAAGTAATAAAGAGAATCAAATAAAAATGCTATAACTAAATTAAATTTTAGTAATCTACGGGTATGCTTTATTCTTGAACATAACAATTGATAACATTTTGTGACAATAAAAGGCACCGTCAAGTTGATTGACTGATACTTTAAAGCTTACAAATTTACTTACAAAGCGCCACAGCACAATAAAACTGTTATATCATTATAAGGAATAGGTATTACAAATTGTATGTACTTGTTAGTTAATCCGATTTCTGTTTTCATCATATGGATAAGACCAACAATCTCGGGATTTAAATATAAAAATTTCATGAACTGCATAAACCACTGTTTATACATACATTGATTTGTGTGTCAACATTGAGCCTAGATTACTCAATTTAATAAGGTAATGTATACATACAGTGCAATAAACTCGTACCTTTTGTAAGTTGCAGACCAGGTAAAAGTTACTTGTTATATTATTACCAACAGTTTTGTAAATATTTATAAATAGTTTTTATAGCAAAACGTTTGTTTGAGTTTATCAGGCTTATCCTTATTTAAATCTGTTTTGCGAGTACGAAAAATAACATAACCGATTCCTAACCGCTGTTATTATTAGTTACAACAAAATAATAAAATATACATATACATTAATGTGCGACAATCTGAGCAAATATGAGCGACAGCGAAGTGACAAGATAAATCAATAAAAACATATATAAAGTAATAGTTGCAACATAGACAAAATAATACGTAAACGTCGTACACGATAAATAATGTTTAAAAGAGAAGAAGCGGGGAGAAAGATTACTGGCGAATGTTTTACACATTAACATGTGGGCGGGTATCCAGTCACTGGTTACTTCTCGGGATTAAGACCGAGAAGGATATAAATCGTCAAATTAAGTGTTTCATGGTTAAGTTTTTTTACTTCAGCACTTGTTTCATTCGATTTAGACATAATATCAGTTAACAATTTTTTTCTTTCAACTACGTAGTAATGTTATAATTAATCACTACAAAACCAATCAGAAAGTACGTATTTTTTGCCTAGAATCAATAAAGTGCAGAAATGAAATCTTATGGTTGCACAGTATTTCATTAATGCACTGTTTTTTTATTTTTTATATTTTACATATAAATTACCAGAGAGGTTTCATGATGATGATTTAATATAAAATGTATGCATTAGATCAAAACATACTGGCTGAAAATAAAACTCAGCTGAATAAAACCGACTTGGTAAAAAAAAAACAAATGGCATGCATTTTGTATTATTAAAAAACTTTGAGGAGTTTTGGCGCGAATCTTAAGACGGAGTGGTGTTTTTAGGGTTCCGTACCTGAAAGGTAATTAGGAACCCTATTACTAAAGCTTCGCTGTCCGTCCGTCCGTCTGTCACCAGGCTGTATCTCATGAACCGTTATAGTTAGACAGTTGAAATTTTCACAGAAGATGTATTTCTGTTGCCGCTATAACAACAATTACTAAAAATAAGAAAAAATAAATATTTAAGGGGGCTCCCATACAAGATACGTGATTTTTTGCTCGTTTTTGTAGATAATGGTACGGAACCCTTCGTGCGCGAGTCCGACTCGCACTTGGTCGACTTTTTTTGTGTTTAACTTTTCTAAATTCATTAAGTGAGTTTCGATGTATATATTTTAGCAATGTTTTACGAAAGCGTGTTAAGAATTGTGCAGCGAAGGCTCATGAAAAGTGAATTATGAAGAAATAAGCAGGACATGACGCGCAATATCTGAGGATCCACACCAAATCTCCCGCCCTATCTTGGGACATGAAAAACGAAGACGCGCGGTAACGGCCGCGCCACGATATAATTGACATTGACTCTGGCAAATGCATAAATGGTTTGCTAAGACCGTGCGAGCCCATTATAATATTAAAAAAAAAAAAACTTTGATACTTCATATTTAGCAAAAAAAGTTTAATATAATGGAAATAGACAGCGATAGCGATATTAATTCCACTCCAGAAAGTATAAAAACAGCTGCAAATGAAATTGTTAATAATCTTTTGCCGCAAAAGTCGTGGGATAAATATTTAAAAGCTTATGAAAATTTTATTAATTGGCGAAACGAAAGACGTGTAAAATCACTGTCCGAAAGTGTGTTTTTAACGTATTTCCGTGAGATTTCAAAAAAAATTAAATCATCTTCATTGTGGTCCATATATTCAAAGTTAAAAAGCAAGTGGATATAAAAAAAATACTCTAAATTAACATCGCTTCTGAAGCGTCTATCAGATGAGTACATGAGCAAAAAGTTGAAAGTGCTCAGCTCAGGATATAGAAACATTTTTGAATGAAGCATCTGGCAATAAATATTTAGCAACAAAGGTAAGTTTGAAGTACATGATCTAAACTTTGACACATTATGACCGGTATTAACACTGTTCAGTGCAAGTGTTTAATAGAAGTAGGTACATTGCCGGCTAAGTATAATAACTACTTGCGACATGTATAATTTTAATTACCCGGCAATGTATTTTTACTAAATACTTTTCGTAAACAATGTATATACTGACCATTAACATAATTTTTAATAACTTGAGTTTTTGTTTTGAGTAGGTATATTTTATCACGGTAGGTAGATTGGTAGTTGAAAGAAAAGTACATTACGCACGTTTCTAAAGTGAGTAATTAATGAACTAGTGTTAATTTAGTGCTAACATGACACTCTTGCATTAATAACTCAGTTTGCGCTCTATGCAACAATCTACTATTGTGGACCAATAAAAAGATTAAGTAATGTCACATTAACTTACACAAGAGCGGGAACAGCATTTCTACCTCGTATCTTTTCTCCCTACTCTTCCTCTTAAACTTTGTTTTTATTACGTTAGTAATGAAACACACTCTCAGTTACTGCCGCATAAGAAAAATCGGATAAAGTAAAAAAAAAAAAAACTAGTCAAAAATCGATCATAGTAAATCAAATAAACTAAGTGTTGTCAGTGTGGGCATAATGTAATTAATCGAAAAAAAAACTTGATCGATTATCAATTAAATATTCTTGTGAACATAACTATATAATATTTATATAACTAGAAATTTTTCATAAAAAGTAAACGTGTGAAGCGTGTTCCATTAAAAACGTTGCTAGTTTAAATATAAAAGTAGCGTCGTATATACATAAATAAAGTTTGGTTATCAAAACGAAGCGTAGTCCATCAAAAAACGTAGCGTAGTCTGTTTGTTAAAATGATGGTTGCGGCGAGGAAACTTACCGGAAGTCGTATGCGGAGGACCAGTGCTGCGGATCGTCCACCATCAGCGTAAAATTGACGCTGACGGAGCCGTCCTCGGGGACAGTCACCTGCTCCGTGACGCTCTCGTATCTGTTCAGTTATCACAGAGATTGTACAAAAGTTTCATCTCATGTTAAGGATTGAGCGTAGCGTAGAGAATGTGGTTCTCGCGTTTTATATGTATAAACGTTCAAGAAGTCCTTGGGGGAAGGGGGAGAATTTGTTGACCATTATTTATTTTTAAAAACACATTCATTAAATAACTAGAAATAAAAATCTAAGCGTACCAAATGATTACGCCTAAAGCAAGGACGTGTGATGCGCCCCTAAATGTCACACGTGAGCGTTTAAGAAAAGCCCAGGAGTTAAGTCGGTGGTGGCCTAGCGGTATTGGTTTTAGTAGTAAAACATCGTGAAGAGATCTGAATACGTCAATAAGACCCCCAATCACACAATACGATAACTAAGTTATGTTTCAATGTCATTTAATTAGACAGACAGAACTAGTCCTTTTCAGAACAAAGCGTCTGGAAAATCAGTTGAGCATAATATATATATTTATTATATATGATAAATATAATCGAAAAACGATGCAGCGAAGAGATGGCAAACAAATACTGACCCGTATTTGGTGGCGGTGACGTTGTATGTTCCGGGCACCAGCAGTCGCCAGAAGTCTCCGTCGGTGGCGGTGCGCACAGCGTGCTGCACGCCGCGCACGGAGATCGTGGCGTTCGGGAGAGGGTGACCGATGTGGCTGTGCACGAACCCGTGGACACCTTTGTGCACCTGACAAGTAAAATAGACTAAATAGTTCGCAAAATGTCAGTAACTGTACTAGTTACTTCATAAATAATATTATAACAAGCTGTCACTCAATTTCGCAATATAAGTATTTCGCCCTTGAGGCCTCATCACTCAACAAATTTGATATTCTGGCAAAAATTGACACTTTATTAGTAGTTATTTTTTTTATTTGGTTGTTGACTGATGACACTTCAAAGACAAAACATTTTTATGATTTTACTTTTATATATATTATTTTGTAATTACTTATATAGTGAAACTGAGTAAATACTGTACTAGAGTTGTTTTTAAATTAATTGTACCTTCGAATAAAAATCTTAGTTTACTATCTTAGTAGTAGTAAGTACTCTTAACACCACTACCCGTGATTGCAGATCACAAATTTTTTAAGCAAATGCAGCAAAGTGTCAAAATTTTACATATAAAAACAGTTTTGATAACAACTACGCATATCAATAGCCTAAGGTATTTAATAAATAGCTAATATGAAGCTAGTTGTTACGCTTCCGATTTCATAGCCGAAATCGTTCGTAACACTGCTATAGCGCTACGCTCATCACTCAAATAATTGCCCTTACGGGATCCAAACCCGCGATTCTTCAGCTAAACAAATTGCGAATACAAATAGTTTATTTTATACGAGTAAATGTAATAGATAAAAAAAAGATAGGTTCGTCATGTTTCACTCACAGACGTTTAGAAATTAAAATTCTAAATTATATTATTACAGTGCCAAATAACTTATTTTGAAAACGGATTCGGACCCAGCGCGCGGTCAAAAAACACATATTCACATAAAAGTTTGTTGCACTGTACATAATTTTGTAATTACAAAAAAACCTTGAATTGCGACAGTTTTTTATTTAGAGGCCTATATCCATAGCATATATAATAAAAAAATATAGTTTTGCCTTGTCCGTCTGTTCGTATGTTAAACCGTTATATTATAGTTCCGTCATATTCGCACCGATTCTTAAGAAATTTTAGAAAAATGTGTCTTATGGAGGTAAACCACTTAAAGCATTAAATTTAAAGTAGCTCTCTATACTTATCGAACTGTGATATAATTTTTTTTACCCTAGTTTGGGGGGTATCGGCGAATAGGTCTTAAAAAACATTTAATTCATTCATATAACTTTTCTCTTATGTGCACACTATACAAATTATTATCTTTCAAAGTAAAATGTTGTGTGCCGCCTTCATTTAACTACTTTTTTATCCTGAATTCGAAGATTCTGAAAAAATATTATAATAGAACATTTCAAATACATTACGATCAGATGTATTTTCGTCATACTTCTTGTAGTTGGAATTACAATCTAGTCTTGAAACGTTCGGGCCCCGACGAACCCGGAGACGTCTGCGTCGTGTGAGTGGGGAGGCCCTATTCGGGGAGGTCGTTGAGACTAATTTTGCTATCCGGATTGCGAGATCGTCATCTGAAGCCGTTAGTACGAGCCGGGGCCGCCTAACGATGGTTCTACGACCGTGCCGAGGTCGGTCGGGGCGATTATAAGTTGTGGATTGCACAATTAGTCGATTCGGGTGATTTTGTGTACGCTCGAAAAAGCGGACTGCCAGGTCTTTGAAATATTGGGGAATCGTGGGGAGCTCGAAGTCCCTGTGTAGGTCCGCATTGCGGACTTACCAGGAGGCTCCGGTGGCTGCTCTGAGAAAGCGGTTTTGGAGGGTCTGGAGTTTATGGAGATTGCGTTTAAACAACGACGTTTACATATGCTAGAATGGGATGGATACAAGTTGTGTAAAGATTCAGCTTATTTCTAAGCGACATCTTACTGTACTTGCCTATCATGGGATAAAGACGACCGAGGACAAATGCGGCTCGGTCTCTAACTATTTTGGTGTGATCGCGGAAGTTCAGACGCCTATCCAGGGTCACACCGAGATATTTGGTCTTGTTTTGCCAGGGAGTGGCACGACCGAAGAGTGAGAGGGGAGAGGGCCGCGGAGGGCGGCCTGAGGTAAAGAGGACGGCAGAGCTTTTGTCGGGATTCACTTCGATTCTCCATTTCCGAATCCATTCGCCTAGGGCGGTGATAGCGGGTTGGAGTCTCTTAGTGATTCGACTCACTTGCCTATCGGTGGTATATCGCTGGGTCAGAAAAGTTTGTTGCACTAAAATATGTTTTATTAGTTGTTCCATTCAGGTGTTTTTAACTTATTTAGACCTTTATCTATATCCTCGATCTCTTTTTGAATTAAAACGAAATCTGAAACATTTTTTCTGGTCTGTCTAAATGATATGATATTTTGAAAAACACAGTAAAACACACAATACAAAATAACATAGTAATACTACAATACTCTGGTATGATAATTTTATGTGAAAGAATTAGTGACCACACATAATGATGAAGTCTATAACGCGTGATAACTGGAGGTCATAAAACCGGAGATATGTTAAAAAATCGGTTTTACGATTTTAATGCAGTGGATCAGGATTCAGTTTCTTTGGAAATCTGGACTAAAACTCATCAAAATATCATGACATTATTATATACATGTAAAAATTTTGGAATGTAATGTATGATGGAATAAAATTTGATTTTGAAAAATCTAAAACATAAACGATTCAAAATAAAAGAAATAAAAAGAAAGATGTGTGTCCGGTTCACCCACTTTTTCAATTTTGTGAGCTCTTGGAGTTAAAAATAGTGCACCCCGTGCCTCTACATCAAACACATCTAAAAAATGAATTTTGCGCATGAAAGGTTATCGCTAAACTTACGTGTCGGCATGTATACCCATTATTATTATTATATTAATTTTTATGAAACATTGAAATACTAACAAAATGGGCACAGTATGAATAAATAACAACAATATGGACAAAGACAACAGGATTTGACCACCACAAAACGAACATAAAATAAATATTCACGACATTCTACGGAGGGGATGTTATGAAAGAACTTTTTTTTATTACTTCTACGAAATAAAATAATTACTGAATACTGGGCAGTATGGTATAACAACTTAGCCTGTCCTTACACACTCGAACCATAGACATAAAGAACTAGACAGCGCATTTCCTAGCTACCGAGGAAGTTGATAGAGAGCAAAAAGAACACAGGTTTGCTTTGTCTCTTTCTAACGAATGGTCAATTTCAAGCAGTTCATAGGTCAGATTACAGATCGAAATAAGATAACATTAAAAAAGAATTAGATACCCGTTTGAGTTGCAAAATGAAATTCAATACATCATTATAAAACCGGTACAGATTTATTTACAAAACGATTTAATTCTTTAAACAAATTTGGTAGAATATGTGTGTATTTATTTAGGACAACCAGTAAGAAAGCAACTTACACATTTCCTTATACAACTACGTAACAAGCAATAACCCTAAAAATTACAAAAACCTAAAATTTTTTTTTGTAACAATATAGAATTTCTAAATTTGAAAAGATAATCAGAAAATTAATATTAGTTTTTTTGCTAGACAGTTGTATTGCGCTAGAAGACTGTAAAGTGTTTCTACTAATGGACCTAAGTTGTTCCTCAAGGATCTCAATTCAAAAGGTGCATATTTCAGAGCCCGAGGAATTTTGACAGGCAGATTCAATTGAACCTTGCTTAATAGCAAGACAAGGATAAAAGTGCATAGCAGAGCAGTATGATGTTAGTATCACCTACCTGCTCAATAAAGTTTAGCAGCGCCTCCCTGTTGTCCTCCCAGTAGGTGGGCAGGTCCTCAGCGGGAGGGAACTTGTAGCACCCCAGCTCCAATGTGATCTCCATGTCGCTAGTGTGCAAGTAGTTCCAGTCCTGCATACCGCCCGCCAACACGTACCTTACAATCAATTATATAACTTCACTTTGAGGGTTAAAAAACATCTCGCGCTGCTCATTTATTTTGATAAGTTTTACATTAAATTAAATTAAAATATTACATTAAGGCGCAGTACCTACCTTACTACCGCCGCCAAAAGATATTTTTTATTTCCTCTTTTTACAAAACACATTTCACAAACGTTACAAATCAATTATTTAGTACTAGTTATAAGCTATTTAAGTATATATCGTTTGTAGAATGTATCTGTGAGTTTTAAAAAGCGTTTCTGCTAAAAGTGGCCGTTTATAGCAGAAACGCTATCTACAACTCACAGACACATTCCCGATACTACACATGGAGTTCTGAAAATAGCTTATACCTAGTTCTAAATAGTTTATTTGTAACATTTTTGAAATGTGTATTGTAAAAAGAAGAAATAAAGAATAGTAAAATAGGTATGGGTGTTTCTATGTATAATTTACAGTGATCGGAGAAGGCAGAGCTATTGTTGGTACTTGCATCATGCTGTCATAATATGGATATGCCGTTTTTAAAACCGTTATTAAAAAAATCAGGTTACTTGGGAATGGATTAAATATAATTAAGGTAGATATGTAAGTACATATACATAAAAACTGATTTACATGTTTGTATCTATTTTTGTATACAGTTTACGTACGTCCGAAATTGGAAACCATTTTTGACTAATACTTACGTTGTTCGTTTGTCACACTGATTTTTAAATATATAGAAATTTTGACAAAACAAATTTACAACAATACATTGGTATTTATAGGTCATTCTTTTTTTGAATTCCGTAGGCATGTCCATATTAACATACAAAAGTAAGGCAAGGCGATAACATTCGTCCAGTTCGTCGCATTAATTGTTTCTCTCTTGGATCATTGATCCTAAACAGCTCTACCTCGGAGATCTCTGAAAACTTGTGTTAGCTTACCATTTAGCTCCGTTGGTGATACCTTCGGGGAACTTCTCGTTGGGTAAATACTTGCAAGGCTCGCCAAGGTGCATTTTGTGATGGGCCTGATATTTAAATAGACATAATAAAATAAGTCTAAAAGAAAGTACACATTTAGCTACAACTGACAGATTTGACATGATTATGATAGGTTGTATCTAAAAGTTCTTCGTCTGTTTTCCTTTTAACTTATTGAGTAATAATAAATCAATTAGGGGTTTGTTGAGTGGCGGATAGCGGATTTCATAAAGGGAATGGCCCCACCATTGTGAAAAAGCCGGCGAACGAATAGGAATGACTTGCCGTGGTTGACTGCTCGGCGCAGTAATTGTTTCTTTTGATGAGTTTTTACGGCTCTGGGTTCTAGCACTTCTATGCCTAGCCCTTGGTGAGCCTGTACTAACATAATTTTGAAGACAGTGCCTGCCGCATCGTGTTTTAATGAACGAAATTAGTCTTAAAGTAGATTTATACCGAGCTAACATCGTGCTATTTGATGCAGGCCAATGTTTGGGCTCACAGTGCACTCCGAGTATAGGCATATCTAAATAATCGATATAAAAGTGATGTAGCGGCCAGCAATATCCCTGGATATGAATCTAATAGAGCATGTCGGGACTTGCTGAAAAGCTTACAATTCAGAATTCCGGCCCTTAAAAATTAAACAAAGAAATGCAAAATGTGTTACTTGAGGAGAGGAGGAAGAAAACAAGAAACCAAAATATTAAAATCTAGCATGCCCAGACGAATGGAGACCGTAGTCAGAGGGCAGGAAAGAAACACCCGTTATTAATCTAATGTTTTATATTTGAAGTGTTTAGAAGTCATTCAAAGAATCTAAAGAAGTTGCCTTTTGTTTTAATTGTTATTAAAATAACTTAAGATTTTACAAAGGCGATATTAAAGATGTTAGATGATACGCTACTCAATGGGTTATCATTATTTTTTGAATAATAAACAATATTATTTCATAATCCCACTTTTTTTCTGTTTTGCTAATTATGTCGATGGTTGTATACTTATACGTATTTATGTATGTATGTAGTTACATTTGAGTAGACGTGCGCGAGATGCACGAATACGTCGTCGTCGGGCGAGGGGTTCTGGTGTCCGCTGGCCATGGGCGCGTTACCGTCGAACGGGTAGTTGGCGACGAGCGCGCCGCCGTGCAGGTTGGCCGACAGCACGAACGGGATCGACAGGGACCAGTTCATCACGGCAGCCGTCTCGGGCTCCGCAACCATGTTGTCCTATTCACCAAATCAGCAATGTTATTCAGAAACTGTGTTCTTACATCGTGGAAGACATTAATTAAATGATTTGGTACATTTTATGGGTAGGTTTCAATGGGGATCATTGTCACTTAGTTAGGTTAACGCGTGAAACACTAGCAGCTTCTTGCGTGGGCCGTACCACTTGGATCACCGCCAAAGCGTGAAGTTGTAAGCAATTGTCAACCTGACGAAGCGCCGGAGACACTAACTGTACGTATGTATCGAACATAAAGTCCAATACTGGTTCTTTGAATCAATACTGTTTGAAGGTGAAAAAGTATCTATTAGCATAATAGGTACTGTAGAGGTTACGACCTCTTGTTAAGTGTAAAGGAAGTAAATATGCTAGCGAACTTTTTCACGCAGCAAATACTTCGTAGTAGTTTTATGAAAATATAATAGATGGTGCGTTTTTAGCGTTATTAACGAATTAATTTGAAGGGAAGTTGCCCAACATTGAAACAAGTTAGTGTTCGATAATGGCATCGGTAGTGCCATGTCTTTGGATCCTTACCGTGGTTTATCTGGAGGAAAATTAATTAAAAATCCTAAATGGATTCTGATTTAGTTAATTTACCATTTGCATATGGTTTGGCATCGCGTGACGAAGTGTCCCGGTTTTAGGTTAAAATCAGTAGGGTAATGTAGATTTCTCGCTATTTGTGATCTAGATGGGTAGTTTATAGGTAGCGAATAGAAAATTATACGAAACGAGTTGCTATACGCTAGGTTACGACCACTTGTTAAGTGTAAAGGAAGTAAATATGTTAGCGAACGTTTTTCACGCAGCAATTACTTCGTAGTGGTTTTATGAAAATATAATAGATGGTGTCAGTGCGTTTTTAAAATAAACACAATTGGAATTTAGAGTTTGTCAGTATTTTTACTTTGATTGACATTCCAGTGAAAATTATAGATCGGACAAGTCTATATAAATTTGGAGGGTCGATTCCTGTCTCTATCAGGGAGCCCTAGAATTTGTAGAATGGCCTAATATTGCCAGTAGATTTAGGATAAGATACTCCAGTATCCAAAATGCACTAAGCATCGCCACCATTGCGATTAAATATAGATATTACCCAATGTACCGACACGACGACCCGAGGCCTATTGAAGGATGGCCTAATGAAAGACGTACTGCAGATAAGATTAAAATTGTATAATAAATCTTTTAGGTAGTAGATGAGTCTAAAGGATGTATACTCTTGTGACGATTGAAAAGAACATCTGAATATATAAAAGAACTCCCGATGTCGTCTTTTTATTAGCAGAGATCCCGATACCTAATAAGAAATAGGTAGAAGCAGCTTCTTTACGCCCCCGCACGCTGCAGTACATAGGTAACGGCGGGAGATACTCATGTCAATCACTTATATGTTTAGTTACCTTAGTGGGCCCATACTGATCAGGGAAGTTCCTGTTGAGGTCCACGCCGTGAGCATTGTCTCTTCCCTCCAAGCTCTTGTAGTCTCCTGGACATGAACAAAACTCATTTACGCTCTCACCCCGTACGCCACATACCTCTCCCATCAATAAGCCGGTTTACAAACGTTATGCTCGCTCATAAGTACAACATCGATATATTTTCTAACGAAGTTTATAATTTTAGGTATTGTACTAGTGGCGCTTGGATTAGTCCTTTAGATTTAAGTTTAACATTACATTTCTATACGTTAGATGAGTAAAAAAAAGTAAGTTACTTACCAACGTGTCCCCTGGCATACCCGTCAGGGTTCATGCTCGGCAGTAGGTGCAGTCGCGTGGTGTTTAACAGTTGTTGCACGCGCTGGTTTCCCGCCCCATACTCCTGGCAGAGATACTTGGCCAGCAGAAGGAGCAGCTCTTTCCCTACCACTTCATTCCCGTGCATGTTGGCCACGTATTTGAACTCGGGTTTGCCTGATGATTATTAGTTTTTAGTAATGATAAGCAGCCAAAGTTAAATTTGTCGCAGTTCTCTTCATTTGAATTATGTATCAAGTGCAGGCAAAGTTAAGCGGAGAAACTTATAACTATTAAGACTGTTGGGTAAAAAGGCTCTTTACTATTTGCAAAGTAACTCTTGACACTCGGTTTCAATTATCAATGCGCCTATATAAATCAGCCCACTTCTGGACATGTGTTCCCAAGGAAAAAATTACCATCGTGTAACAACCTTATTTCGCTCTATAAAAACAAATGGTGGTTTTAAGATTGTTTATCGTATAAGGCAATTGTAATGTAATTATTTTAAAGTGTTGACTTTAATACGAAATAATTGTAGAGTAATATGCGATTAAAATTTAAATTATTGTCAAGAGTAACCCCCACCAGTGTAGAACAGTCTACTGCATGGACAATGTATCTGTTCAGGGTCGCTCAGTAATTACGATACTAAATTATTCTTGTTTTTACTGAATACGCCTATGTTAAGGATCGGCTGCTCAAAAACCTTCTGAAGTCCCAATGGTTGAGATCTACACTGATTTTTAGGCTAAAATAACTATTCTCAGTTCCTGTTTTTAATACTTATTAGACATAAACTCAAACGCACACAATAAAAAGATATTTTTTTTTAATTACTTTTTACCATTACATTATTTGCTATTAGATTCAGTATACTAACCAGGTATATGGTGTCCAGGGTCTTTGGTGATCTCAAGGACATACAACTCCTTCCCCTCGACTGACTTCCCGATGCTAGTGAGGCTGGTGATCTGAGGATACTGCGCGTGAAGGCCCTGGAGGTAGGCTTCCATCGCGGCGTAGTCGTGGTGCACGAAGTCCGCTGCGGAGAGACCGTCCACCGAATGACGAGGGAGTCTCTCACGCTCTGCTTTGCCCGACGCGTATTTTTGCACATATGCTTTTAGTTTACATGTTATTCTGGTTTAGTTTCTGTAGAGATCCTATTTAGGTAACTCATCGAACTGCGACGAAGCGAACTTGGGTTGCTGAGTTAAGTCAAGTCAGTCGTCCAGTTTGAATACGAAAAAAAAAGGGTTTCACTAAATTCATTGAGTGATTCCTAATAACTTTTAAGTAATAGTCCGATTCCCGATGTTATTTTGGAATGAAAGTAATCGTTTCTACAATTTTCAGTGTGATTGAAGTTCGGGTAGTGTGACGACGAGTCGGGCACGAATTTATGTAGTATGTGGATGTCGAACATGTTATTTTAAAAACATGATGGAGAAATCGAATGCTTCTTACAATATAAATAAGTAACAAGAATAACTAGACGATGTTTAGTTTCCTAACTACAGTAGTAATTCATTCTTATGGATCACTTATAATTGCGAAAGTAACTCTGTCTGTCTGTCTGTTACCTATTCACGCTTAAACCGCTTTACCGATTAAGATAAAATTTAGCATGGAATAAAATCTACCGATAAAGGACACAGGCTACTTGATAACGTCAAGTGTTAGTCGGTTTTTTTTTCTTTAATTGAGGAGTTACTGTTGTAATCCTACACCGATAACCAAATTTTGAGCGGCTGGATCCACGAGCAAATTTGGCACGAAGAGAGATTGAGTCCGTAGGAAGAACATAGGCTACTTGAAAACGTTAAGCGTGAGTCTGTTGTTTTCTATAATTGACAAGTTTCCGTTGGTATCCTACGCCGATAACCGAATTTAGGGCGGGTGAAACCGCGGCCAAAAGCTAGTTAAAATATGATTGGGAAATAACTCTGAAAAAGTTTCGATACTCGTTCGTAAGCAGTACCAGTACCAGTACCAAGTGATTATTTTTTTTTGTATCAGAAAGTTTCCAGATAAGTGTTTCGATATCATTAACGAGAATTGCTACAAATACAACTAAATATGCAATTTACTAAAACATCAGTAAACAGTTGGGTATTAGTTATAACAAGTACTACTACACCTCGAAACTACTCGAGCAGTTAGGATTATTAGTAGTTAACTTCAGTTAGTTAACGTGTTTGATAACTTTGTCAGTTCTACCTTAGGTTACTTAAACGCTACTCATTTGTTACTTGGTACAACAAGAAGAGAGTTTGGAAAGTGACAAAGTGCGAGGAGAAGAGCAGAAGACAAGACAGCTTTATCAAATAAAAAAATAATTGATTCAACTAAATAGTTTTAGCTAAATTTAGTTTTTTACTTGACTTTTATTTGGAATTTAATTTTTACTTCTTTAAATTTTTTTTTTTATATATACCACTAAGGTGGCATACAAGCTTACGGTCCGCCTGATGGTAGGCGGTCACTGTAGCCTATGGACGCTTGCAACACCAGGGGTATCACTCGCACGTTGCCGACCCTTCAGAAATCTAATGACTTCTATCTTAAAGAACCCCATACTGTAGTCCTTGGAGAAAACCTTGGCAGGGAGCTCATTCCATAACTTAAGCGTCAGTATAACGCTGGATCGTCTAGTCGGTCACATTAGTTAATGCAGTTCTAAAAGAATCACGGAAAAAAAATTTAGCGCCAAATTTAGCACGATTTGGTTCTTTTTAGACAAGTTTAATGACGATTGTCATTGCAGGGAGGTTTTAAAAAAAAAAAGTAAATAAAACAAAGACAAAAGAAAAAAAAAACACCCAGAAATATAAAACTATAACAAGAAACTAAACAAATAAATCATGTAAACAACCAAAAAGTAAAAATCGTCGGGCAAATCAAACACGTGACAGAAATTAAAAGGAAAACCCAAAGCCAACATAAACATTAATAAACAAAACAAAAGCGGAGATTCTTTCACAAAAACTCAAGTTAATTCTCACAATGATTTATTTATTTATTTATTTACGTAAACACAAAACACAATAATTGTACAGTGTTCATGTAAGAATCTCAACTGACAGAGGAATTAGTAAATAAATACGCATCACATTTGACATCGATTTCACAAAGTACTATATTTAATATATTCTAATTTAAACATTATATTTACTAATATGCAGCGGCAACAATTTTAAAATATGATATTATATTCGTACTATCAATAAATGTAACATAACTTAAAGTCAGTTTCGCCATAAATTTAAAATACCACAACCATTTTGTTAATAATATTCAACAAACTAGCACAGTACAAAGTTGTTACATCACTGACGTCACTACCATACATCAAACACACAATAAAGGAATATGCAAGGTAATTAGATCCTAGTTATTGCAGTTGAGCTACATCTATATAAGAACACGTTTGGCAACAAAATTGTTCTTTACCTTACGTGTTGTATGTTTAAAAAATACTTCAAGGGTCGAAAGTGGACTTTAAGGATAAATGATTTCATTATTTACAATACATAAGTTTATAACAAAGATTTCACTTTACTTTGATTTGTTATAAACGGTTCTGTAACCAAAACAAGCATATCATAAACAGTTAAATATCTTGAAACTTGATTAATTTAAACTATTTAAAAATTACATTATCTTAAAATACCTACTTAGATTTCATTATTTTTCTTTAAATTGATTGTTCCACGTAATTAGTGATATCTACGAAGGTTATGCAGATGACAGTACCGAAGGAGGGAGAAGATTTAAAAAACCTGTGTCAAAAATCGGGACCACTTTGTCCAAGGTCCGACTAGGGACGACAAAATTGGTCTGATTCAACCCAACGACGACACAAATACTAAAGTTCATTCACATTTCACTAGGGTCCAACAATTCCAAAACATACCCTATACCGTCTCCAAGAGCGTTGCAATAATTAGTTTTGTCATCTCCTGTGACATTTAATTTTAAGATCATATGGCAAACTATGTGCTGAAGCTGTTGTCCAAAAAACTTGGTGTAGGTGTAGAGTGAAGCAAAGGGGGGCAAAGGTAGTTGATTTATAAGTTGTAAGCTTGGCCCCACATGAAATATGTACTGCTGTCATCTCTAGGCAGGTGCAAGCGAATATCAGCTTGTCCCTTTTGTCTCGGTTCAACGACGAGCTGAGAGAATTGTTGACGATCCCAAACTCACTAGTCGTATCAAACCTTTAAAAGTCTGAGGCGAGAGTTTTTCTCCCTTTGTGTGTTCCATTGCTTATATAAAGGGTTGGGTTGTAAGGAATTGTTCAAAATGATGGACACAAGCTATTTTAGTTTAGTCTTACCATCGCACCATCGCACCACCGCACCACCCACCACTCGCCATTGACATTGACAATGATCACCGCTCAATGCGATAACACTTAAATTGTAGAACAGCACTTTTCCTTCACGCGAAACCTTAGGTTGTGTTATAATCTCTCTTACGATTATTACCCTCGGGACTATAGTGTGGGGTAAATATTGAAGGTATTCGTCGCCACGCCACTGATAATCCCTTTCGGGGGATTAATACTATATATATAAACAAATATATGCTATTCATTAGGTCATTTTCTAAAAATAAGTAAATAAATACGTAAACCTTATTTTTTCTTCCAACTTGATACCTGTACGCGTTCTTGAGTAAAAAGGTCTTGAAAGATAATTTATTTTTAATGTGTTTTAACTACAAATTAACAAATTTCGGATTCTTTCCTATATTTGTATTG
This sequence comes from Apoda limacodes, assembly GCA_946406115.1. Taxonomy (NCBI): domain Eukaryota; kingdom Metazoa; phylum Arthropoda; class Insecta; order Lepidoptera; family Limacodidae; genus Apoda; species Apoda limacodes. The sequence continues at coordinate 22,931,090 of OX291559.1, forward strand.
TAAGACCTTGTTTCGTGTCCATTTTCATGATTCTATAAGACAACGGCAAGTATCACATAGGTTTTGATTTAATTGTGAATGCCAAAATATGCTACAAAAATGGCCGTATTTTTTTTTTGCGGTGACTTAGAAGCTTGATATTTTTTACAGCTTCAAGGGGACCGTAGACCGTAATATTTGATATTTATTTAACCTTAATACCTTCACACGTTTCTGATAAAAAGGGTCTTGAGACAAAAGGACAACAAAGTGATCCTATAAGATTTCTTTTTTCTTTTTAAGTACGAAACCCTAAGATCAATCCCTGCTGACTCCCATTTTTGATACATGGATAATTAGTCGTTTTATGTTTGTTTTACGTAAAAAATAAGTATTTTATTAATACAAAGAGTATATGAAAAAAGTGTATAATTTATGGTGGGTAATATTTAGTGATTGTGACAGAAACTTGTAATTTTGATAAGACGTGGTTTTGTTTACATCGTGTAAACAAAGTAGATAGACAAGTAAGAAGAAATAAGGTTTTCGTATTAATTTCTGACTAGTTCTAGTTGTTGCTTAAAAATATGATTAAAATAATTCAGTCATGAGAAAACTAAAAAATACGGTAGTCATTTCAGATTCAAGAAAATATAAAAAAAGTATCTTCTATAAATACATAGGAATATTTATCTAAAAAAAATCAAGAAATATTAACCTTTTCTCAGGAATTAAATCTAATTTAATTAGAGAAAACTGGAATTTTTAAATTTTATATATAAAACATTAAAACGCACTTAAACTATAACGGCATTAAAACTAAATATCTTAGTATAATCACATGAGCAACATCCTTTTACAATAACCACACAATCACACACACACACACACACCTTTGTTATTTTGGCACAACATTTTGTTATAACCAAACGATATATGTCTGGAGGTCTGGAGGGTATCTTAATAGGTAATTAAAATTAAATTTACCAACAGATAGTTCATATTAGGGGTTAAAGTATGGAATTGACGTTTCGTAATGTTACAAAAAAATTAAATCATTCTTTTTGTAGGATGAAACATTTTTTATTTAGTAAAAGTATCTACCCTCGATGTCGATACATATGTGCTATCTAACAGGAAGATCATTTAAACTCTTCACATAAAACTCTGTGGACCTGGACTCCACTAACAGTATAAAGCGGAACAAACCACAAACACTATAAAACTTCCTGGGAAAAAAATTTTTTCCGTGCAAAAATGTTCAAATCGTGGAAACAGTTCCATCTAGTTTCCATGTAATAAAAAGTTTTACCCTGATATTTGACACTATGCGGGTTTAATTTTTATTTAAAGTGACTAGTTGACGAAAACGGTAATTTATAATTTTTACTTACACTTACATTAAAATTAGTCAAGAAAACTGTACAAAGAATTGGGTTATACCTCGTGAGCATCTCGGAAGTTGTTCAGTTATCTAAGTACGCAATAGCAAACGGAAATACTAAAGATCAACAGATAATATTTGCATTTGCTATTTCACAATTTTCTCAAAGGGTTATAAGAGTTCAGATATAATAGGTTCTGCGTCTCATGTTTGATATTGGTTTCATCCTGTCAGTACTACTATATTTTACAAGATGACTACAGCCATTCATTAATTATATAAGTATGATTAACGCCATGTTTTGGGATTTTTGAATCATCCCTCCCCTGGGGGAGGGAGTAACGTAATTAATGAACGGGTCTTTATTGGTCCTAAACTAAAACATGTTTTCTATTTTTATATTATTGCATGAGTACATTAGATAATAATAGAATAACTACGGCGTTTAAATATAAGTATTAGATCAAAGTCTAAAACAGACACAACTTCAAAAAAAACCAAAGGATAAACTAAGCGAGATCTGCGACAACTTCATCGAGTTTTTAGACCAAAAAGTTATTTTATTCGGAATTACAAATACACTACTACTACAGAACTAACAGAACATTCACGTAAATCCGAGCTACATTTTTATAGATAGTAACATTTTTCTAGTCATAGATATTTTTTTGATGTTGATACGCAGTTTGTATCAAAACAATTTATATCGGATTCACCTAAAGGTTTAAATAGAACAACTTCCAGAAGTTGTCATATTAGTCCCACAGGTTACGCCTCGATTATGTACACCAATAGAATGTTAGCCAATAGGACCGAGCATAATGTTAGCGAGTTGGCAGCGTTGTCGTGGTAACGGAGATGCGTGGGGGACTTACCGTCGGTGAGCGATCTCTTCTGTCTGCTAATGGTGAAGTTTAAGAAGACAGGCTCCGATTGCGACTCGGGGATAGTAAGAGACACCGGAGGCGGGGTCAGGTAGCTGGAACAATAACAAAGATGAACTACCACCAGCCGGATGTTACTTCTGCAACCTTTACAGTTTCACACAAGTTGTTTCTTTATAAAATATTTCGATCACCCACCGAATGCATGACCACGTTCAACATTGTTGTCAAAGATTGTGACTTTACTAGTCGCAAGTTCGGCCACATATAAAGCACTGCTGCCCTTATTGGGCGGGTGCACCCGGATACCAGCTTGGCCCTTTTGATTCGGTTCAAGGACGGGCTGTGAGTATCGTCGACGATCCAAACTTCGAGCCCTTAAGTCTGAGGAGAGACTTTGCCTCCCTGTGTATGTTCTACCGCTTGTAGATGGGATGTGTTCTGAAGAATCGTTCGAAATGATGCCCACGGCTACTTTCTACCATCGCACCGCTCGCCATCGGCAGGGAATTCATTCTAACACTTTATAACCGAAATGGTCGCGTACTGTGCGGTTTCAGAGAAACTTCCTCCCGCGAACGCATGGGTTGTGGAATGAGCTCCCTGCCAAGGTTTTCTTTAAGGACTGCTGTTTGGGGTTCATTAAAAAAGAAGATATTATATTTTTGAAGGATCGACAACGCGCGAGTAATGTCCTAGGTGTTGCAAGCGTCCATCGGCTGCGGTGACGATTCATGCGAAGGGTCTTTTTTTACTTTCAGCATTAATAGGTACCTACTGTAAAATGCGCTATATGCTCTGTTGGCTGCACATACTCGGGAGGTAGAGCAGGGGATGCACTATACACATTAAACGCGCTGTATGCTCTGTTGGCTGCACATACTCGGGAGGTAGAGCAGGGGATGCACTATACACATTAAACGCGCTGTATGCTCTGTTGGCTGCACATACTCGGGAGGTAGAGCAGGGGATGCACTATACACATTAAACGCGCTGTATGCTCTGTTGGCTGCACATACTCGGGAGGTAGAGCAGGGGATGCACTATACACATTAAACGCGCTGTATGCTCTGTTGGCTGCACATACTCGGGAGGTAGAGCAGGGGATGCACTATACACATTAAACGCGCTGTATGCTCTGTTGGCTGCACATACTCGGGAGGTAGAGCAGGGGATGCACTATACACATTAAACGCGCTGTATGCTCTGTTGGCTGCACATACTCGGGAGGTAGAGCAGGGGATGCACTATACACATTAAACGCGCTGTATGCTCTGTTGGCTGCACATACTCGGGAGGTAGAGCAGGGGATGCACTATACACATTAAACGCGCTGTATGCTCTGTTGGCTGCACATACTCGGGAGGTAGAGCAGGGGATGCACTATACACATTAAACGCGCTGTATGCTCTGTTGGCTGCACATACTCGGGAGGTAGAGCAGGGGATGCACTATACACATTAAACGCGCTGTATGCTCTGTTGGCTGCACATACTCGGGAGGTAGAGCAGGGGATGCACTATACACATTAAACGCGCTGTATGCTCTGTTGGCTGCACATACTCGGGAGGTAGAGCAGGGGATGCACTATACACATTAAACGCGCTGTATGCTCTGTTGGCTGCACATACTCGGGAGGTAGAGCAGGGGATGCACTATACACATTAAACGCGCTGTATGCTCTGTTGGCTGCACATACTCGGGAGGTAGAGCAGGGGATGCACTATACACATTAAACGCGCTGTATGCTCTGTTGGCTGCACATACTCGGGAGGTAGAGCAGGGGATGCACTATACACATTAAACGCGCTGTATGCTCTGTTGGCTGCACATACTCGGGAGGTAGAGCAGGGGATGCACTATACACATTAAACGCGCTGTATGCTCTGTTGGCTGCACATACTCGGGAGGTAGAGCAGGGGATGCACTATACACATTAAACGCGCTGTATGCTCTGTTGGCTGCACATACTCGGGAGGTAGAGCAGGGGATGCACTATACACATTAAACGCGCTGTATGCTCTGTTGGCTGCACATACTCGGGAGGTAGAGCAGGGGATGCACTATACACATTAAACGCGCTGTATGCTCTGTTGGCTGCACATACTCGGGAGGTAGAGCAGGGGATGCACTATACACATTAAACGCGCTGTATGCTCTGTTGGCTGCACATACTCGGGAGGTAGAGCAGGGGATGCACTATACACATTAAACGCGCTGTATGCTCTGTTGGCTGCACATACTCGGGAGGTAGAGCAGGGGATGCACTATACACATTAAACGCGCTGTATGCTCTGTTGGCTGCACATACTCGGTAGGTAGAGCAGGGGATGCACTATACACATTGAATGCGCTATATGGTCTGTTGGCTGCACATACTCGGGAGGTAGAGCAGGGGATGCACTATACACATTAAACGCGCTGTATGCTCTGTTGGCTGCACATACTCGGGAGGTAGAGCAGGGGATGCACTATACACATTAAACGCGCTGTATGCTCTGTTGGCTGCACATACTCGGGAGGTAGAGCAGGGGATGCACTATACACATTAAACGCGCTGTATGCTCTGTTGGCTGCACATACTCGGGAGGTAGAGCAGGGGATGCACTATACACATTAAACGCGCTGTATGCTCTGTTGGCTGCACATACTCGGGAGGTAGAGCAGGGGATGCACTATACACATTAAACGCGCTGTATGCTCTGTTGGCTGCACATACTCGGGAGGTAGAGCAGGGGATGCACTATACACATTAAACGCGCTGTATGCTCTGTTGGCTGCACATACTCGGGAGGTAGAGCAGGGGATGCACTATACACATTAAACGCGCTGTATGCTCTGTTGGCTGCACATACTCGGGAGGTAGAGCAGGGGATGCACTATACACATTAAACGCGCTGTATGCTCTGTTGGCTGCACATACTCGGGAGGTAGAGCAGGGGATGCACTATACACATTAAACGCGCTGTATGCTCTGTTGGCTGCACATACTCGGGAGGTAGAGCAGGGGATGCACTATACACATTAAACGCGCTGTATGCTCTGTTGGCTGCACATACTCGGGAGGTAGAGCAGGGGATGCACTATACACATTAAACGCGCTGTATGCTCTGTTGGCTGCACATACTCGGGAGGTAGAGCAGGGGATGCACTATACACATTAAACGCGCTGTATGCTCTGTTGGCTGCACATACTCGGGAGGTAGAGCAGGGGATGCACTATACACATTAAACGCGCTGTATGCTCTGTTGGCTGCACATACTCGGGAGGTAGAGCAGGGGATGCACTATACACATTAAACGCGCTGTATGCTCTGTTGGCTGCACATACTCGGGAGGTAGAGCAGGGGATGCACTATACACATTAAACGCGCTGTATGCTCTGTTGGCTGCACATACTCGGGAGGTAGAGCAGGGGATGCACTATACACATTAAACGCGCTGTATGCTCTGTTGGCTGCACATACTCGGGAGGTAGAGCAGGGGATGCACTATACACATTAAACGCGCTGTATGCTCTGTTGGCTGCACATACTCGGTAGGTAGAGCAGGGGATGCACTATACACATTGAATGCGCTATATGGTCTGTTGGCTGCACATACTCGGGAGGTAGAGCAGGGGATGCACTATACACATTAAACGCGCTGTATGCTCTGTTGGCTGCACATACTCGGGAGGTAGAGCAGGGGATGCACTATACACATTAAACGCGCTGTATGCTCTGTTGGCTGCACATACTCGGGAGGTAGAGCAGGGGATGCACTATACACATTAAACGCGCTGTATGCTCTGTTGGCTGCACATACTCGGGAGGTAGAGCAGGGGATGCACTATACACATTAAACGCGCTGTATGCTCTGTTGGCTGCACATACTCGGGAGGTAGAGCAGGGGATGCACTATACACATTAAACGCGCTGTATGCTCTGTTGGCTGCACATACTCGGGAGGTAGAGCAGGGGATGCACTATACACATTAAACGCGCTGTATGCTCTGTTGGCTGCACATACTCGGGAGGTAGAGCAGGGGATGCACTATACACATTAAACGCGCTGTATGCTCTGTTGGCTGCACATACTCGGGAGGTAGAGCAGGGGATGCACTATACACATTAAACGCGCTGTATGCTCTGTTGGCTGCACATACTCGGGAGGTAGAGCAGGGGATGCACTATACACATTAAACGCGCTGTATGCTCTGTTGGCTGCACATACTCGGGAGGTAGAGCAGGGGATGCACTATACACATTAAACGCGCTGTATGCTCTGTTGGCTGCACATACTCGGGAGGTAGAGCAGGGGATGCACTATACACATTAAACGCGCTGTATGCTCTGTTGGCTGCACATACTCGGGAGGTAGAGCAGGGGATGCACTATACACATTAAACGCGCTGTATGCTCTGTTGGCTGCACATACTCGGGAGGTAGAGCAGGGGATGCACTATACACATTAAACGCGCTGTATGCTCTGTTGGCTGCACATACTCGGGAGGTAGAGCAGGGGATGCACTATACACATTAAACGCGCTGTATGCTCTGTTGGCTGCACATACTCGGTAGGTAGAGCAGGGGATGCACTATACACATTGAATGCGCTATATGGTCTGTTGGCTGCACATACTCGGGAGGTAGAGCAGGGGATGCACTATACACATTAAACGCGCTGTATGCTCTGTTGGCTGCACATACTCGGGAGGTAGAGCAGGGGATGCACTATACACATTAAACGCGCTGTATGCTCTGTTGGCTGCACATACTCGGGAGGTAGAGCAGGGGATGCACTATACACATTAAACGCGCTGTATGCTCTGTTGGCTGCACATACTCGGGAGGTAGAGCAGGGGATGCACTATACACATTAAACGCGCTGTATGCTCTGTTGGCTGCACATACTCGGGAGGTAGAGCAGGGGATGCACTATACACATTAAACGCGCTGTATGCTCTGTTGGCTGCACATACTCGGGAGGTAGAGCAGGGGATGCACTATACACATTAAACGCGCTGTATGCTCTGTTGGCTGCACATACTCGGGAGGTAGAGCAGGGGATGCACTATACACATTAAACGCGCTGTATGCTCTGTTGGCTGCACATACTCGGGAGGTAGAGCAGGGGATGCACTATACACATTAAACGCGCTGTATGCTCTGTTGGCTGCACATACTCGGTAGGTAGAGCAGGGGATGCACTATACACATTGAATGCGCTATATGGTCTGTTGGCTGCACATACTCGGGAGGTAGAGCAGGGGATGCACTATACACATTAAACGCGCTGTATGCTCTGTTGGCTGCACATACTCGGGAGGTAGAGCAGGGGATGCACTATACACATTAAACGCGCTGTATGCTCTGTTGGCTGCACATACTCGGTAGGTAGAGCAGGGGATGCACTATACACATTGAATGCGCTATATGGTCTGTTGGCTGCACATACTCGGGAGGTAGAGCAGGGGATGCACTATACACATTAAACGCGCTGTATGCTCTGTTGGCTGCACATACTCGGGAGGTAGAGCAGGGGATGCACTATACACATTAAACGCGCTGTATGCTCTGTTGGCTGCACATACTCGGTAGGTAGAGCAGGGGATGCACTATACACATTGAATGCGCTATATGGTCTGTTGGCTGCACATACTCGGGAGGTAGAGCAGGGGATGCACTATACACATTGAATACGCTATATGCTCTGTTGGCTGCACATACTCGGTAGGTAGAGCAGGGGATCCGCTATACACATTGAATGCGCTATATGCTCTTTTGGCTGCACATACTCGGGAGGTAGAGCAGGGGATCCGCTATACACATTGAATGCGCTATATGCTCTTTTGGCTGCACATACTCGGGAGGTAGAGCAGGGGATGCATTATACGCATTGAATGCGCTATATGCTCACTTGGCTGCACATACTCGGGAGGTAGAGCAGGGGATGCACTATACACATTGAATGTGCTATATGCTCTGTTTGCTGCACATACTCGGGAGGTAGAGCAGGGGATGCACTATACACATTGAATGCGCTATATGCTCTGTTGGCTGCACATACTCGGTAGGTAGAGCAGGGGATCCGCTATACACATTGTATGCGCTATATGCTTACTTGGCTGCACATACTCGGGAGGTAGAGCAGGGGATGCACTATACACATTGAATGTGCTATATGCTCTGTTTGCTGCACATACTCGGGAGGTAGAGCAGGGGATGCACTATACACATTGAATGTGCTATATGCTCTGTTTGCTGCACATACTCGGAAGGTAGAGCAGGGGATGCACTACACACATTGAATGCGCTATATGCTCTGTTGGCTGCACATACTCGGTAGGAAGAGCAGGGGATCCGCTATACACATTGAATGCGCTATATGCTCACTTGGCTGCACATACTCGGGAGGTAGAGCAGGGGATGCACTATACACATTGAATGTGCTATATGCTCTGTTTGCTGCACATACTCGGGAGGTAGAGCAGGGGATGCACTATACACATTGAATGCGCTAAATGCTCTGTTCGCTATACATGCTCGGGAGGTAGAGCAGGGGATGCATTATACGCATTGAATGCTCTATATGCTCTGTCTGTTTTTAAAGCGGTAATATTAAGCTAAAGGCACTGACCCTTTCCCTACGACGGTGAGTTTGTACTCCCCTGGCAGCAGCAGGCGCCAGTAGTCCCCGTTCGCCGCCGTGCGCACCGTGTGGTTCACGCCCTCTACAGATATTTGGATGTTCTGCAACAATACCAATAAAAATACATTATATGTGTGTGTGTGTATACAGCCGGACGACCTTAACATTTAAATTTAAAAAATAAAACCACTCAGAATAGTCTAAATTACATATTTCAAGTGTTGGTCGATGGTGTGCTGCAGCCGTTAATCACTAGTTGAAGCACTACGGTACGTTTCCTCAGTGAGGTCCTCGACAGCAACAATCAAAGCATTCGGAGCTTTCTCTGGGTTGTCACCAATAATGGCACAGAGCCCAAGAAAAATATTTCGGAAAAAGAAATGCGCATGAAGCAAAATTAAGACTAAAAGATTACTACTAGGCTAGATTTTTTAATTTCTAGTGTCTTCTAAAACTCTTTGATAAGTTTAGCTTTGTGAGGTAAAGCGTTCTGAAGCAAGATAAGCTCTACCAAATATGTTTTAACTTTTTCAACTGAATGCATGTAAAACGGTTGGCGACACTTACATCGTCAATTTTTGCTTGGATATTTGATAACATTACATAGATTCAACTCCTCATTTTTAGTAACAAATTGTTACCCTGTTCAAAATCACTTTGTGCACAAATTACAAATTTATGTATACGTTGTATTTAAACTTTGAGACATACCTGAACGGGAATTCTATTTTCATCGTTTACGAACCCCTTGACCCCGATGTGCGTCTGCTCCATGAAGCTGAGCAGCGACTCCTTGTTGAGGGTCCAATACTTGGGCAGTTCCGCGGCGGGAGGGTACTTGCAGCAGGACAGCTCGAACGTCACCTCGAAGCAGTTTGAGCGCAGGTAGTTGAAGTCCTGCATGCCTCCTGCAAACCACAACTTTTAATTTTCAAATTTTTCTTATGCCACTATTTGTGCCCGCAACATTGTTTGCGTGGGTCTTTAGCTGTTGTATTAACCTTTTACTTTTTCAGAATAAAAGAAGCCGCATCACGCACTTTTCGCTTAATGCGTCATAGAAAATTCTTTATAGTAGTACTAGTTTTGCCAGCATCTGAACCCTAAATTTGGATGTCGTCGTGGGATTCTTAAATATGTTAGGTATAGAAAGATATAACTGCAGAAACTTCTGATAACGGGCCTATAGCCTAAGCCTGTATGTCCTTCTTTTTATCAACTATCGCTGTACAAAATTTCAGCTCAATTAGAGGCTCAGTTGCGGCGAGATTGTGTAACAAACATACATCGAAACTTTCGCATTTTTTAAATTAGTATAGATTTATACAGAAATCTTAGTACAGAATTTGTTATTTAGAGTTAATTTTTTTGGAGTTTACTTCTTAAGAAACGAAATAAGGCGCGTGGTGTGATAAAAATATGGATAGTAAAATCGAGCGTAACAGTCACGTTTTGTGAAAGAGTAACGCTGCCCCTTCCCTATGCTTTATGTATTATTATTATTATATTATTTATACATATATATATACATAGAGTGAGAGAGAGAGAAGGAGAGAAAGAGAGACAGAGAGGGAGAGAAAGAGGACGCCGATCCCTAGTTGATTCAAGACATCACAGCTGGAAGCTTAATTAAGAGATCGAACTACAGAGTTATTGAAAGACTGGACTAAATTTACTAAAAAGTTTTTAAGAAATGTTTGTTATTTCTTGACCTGATTTTTATTGTCTAGCATTAAATGGTTATCGTTGTGGAGCAGTATGATCACCCCAACGCTTGAGCTAAGAGAGAGATCCAAAAATCTTAAATTGCATTACATCTCTTTAACTAAAATCAACTTCTTTCATTTAAATTCGTTTTTATTATCTAATAGGTACTTTAGACTAATCTTTATCGTGTAATATTAAAAGAGTAATTTATCCAGTTTAAAATGATTATAGTTGTTTACTTTCACTTACATTAGCAACTAGAAATAGTCAATTATAATTTTAGATAATACTTTTATAATTGGACAACTATAATTTTGTAATAATTAATTGACTATTATCTGTTTAACAAAAATGTCATTTCTAAGGCATAATAAAACAGCCTATCAGTAATCCTGTTTTAACCGACTTCAAAAAGGTTGTTAATTCAACACGTATTTAGACCACTATTGATAATTTACGAGATAATATAATATAAAATAATTAATCAGCACTGTTTAACATATTTAAATATATATTTTTGCATTCTCCTCGAAAACTATGCATTGAAGGATAAATATCTATAGCAAAGACATCGCGGATCATAAATTCTAAGGCGTGAGCATAGGATAAATTCCCTATTCGTTTTTATTTTGCAAGATTTTTTTTATTGCTATATATTAGTATGTACTTTGGGTAGTCGAGGATGGGGCAGCTGCTCCCACCAATGATGATGTTCCTGCTTTCGCTCATGGTTAACAAAGGCTAATTGTGAAACACACAGATTAGACTTTTATAATAATTATAAATATTAATATCTGTCTGCTCTACCCTAGCCCAAAGCTGGTGGCAACGCCCATGCCTACTGGTAATTTTTTTTATGGTAGGTAACCTCTCCTCAAATTGTGGCGAAGTGATTATGGTCTGTAAGAGTTAGGTGTGTGATTGACATATTTTTCTACGTACTTTTTGCCCAGAAATTTTTACAAATTACAGTTTAGAACCGCGCAAAGCCTATTTTATTTATTGATCATAATCTGAGTAATGAAAGACTCTTGCAGCTGCTGTTATAAAATATATACTGTAAAATAATAACCTATTGCACCAGTTCAAAAGATACGATCATTTAAAGGTCAGGCGTACAGACATGACATTGTAATATGATGACGTGTGAAACCTTTTAAGTGCGGAACCCTAAAAACCTGTAACAAGGACCCTTCCGTGACCGATTTGTGACCCCTCGTAGAGCATTCACACGTTATAATTGTAATTATAGTAAAAAAAATATATTGAATAAATAAAAAACCCGACTGCAAATACATTAATACCTAAACAGAAATTTAAACGTACCAAATATTTAAGTATAAGCAGATGGTACTCATTTTAAAGTTACTACTATATTGTAAGCAATCTGTACATTATTTGAACTTGCATTAAAATGAGTCCCGCCTGCTTATAGTTAAAATTTAGTATGTATTAATTTCTCTTTAGTTCTTAATGTTTTTGCAGTAGGGTTTTTTATTTATTTTAATTTACAGCTTTTTAGTGTCATTTATTTTTATTTTTTGTTACTCGCGTCAATATTTTATTACAAGTGTTATATGTTTTTATACTCGTCTTTTAAAGCCCTTTATTTTGTTACCCAACTCGAAGGTCTTAAAAAAATATCACGCACATTAAAGCGCATAAAATCCGCCATTTTGATTTTTTTAAGAATTTATGTACCCGGTGTCACTCTCACAATAAAGACAAATTTAACGGCGCCTCTTAAGCTTAAATTCATCAAGCCGTTTAGGCTACAAAGCGTGCCAAAACCATAAATCACGTGATGTTTAAATAAAGTAGCCAGTGTGTGACATACTTACCTATTCTTAAAAGTCCCACATCCGGCTTTTAGCATATAGATTCTTCGAATCGAAATCTAAATAATAAGAAAAATAAAAGATTTGGATTTGCAAAAAAAAATTATAACAGGCATAAATAAGAGAATCGACTGAAGTAAAAAAACTTTCATTCTGATTTTTGCATTACAATCATATATGATAAAGTGAAGTAGTAAAGTAAAGTAAAATACAACTTAATATTAGACATTCATATAATAACAATAAACAGATGAAGGTAGTTAATAACTCTGACTAGTTTTGTAGAAAAAGTTTTATAACAGGTCTCCTCGACACAACAAATCAAGATATTTAAATATAAATCGACGCTGACCTTCTGCAATCTAAACAATATCGAGAAATGGCATCATGTTCGGGATTTTCCTTAATCGAAAATCTTCACATAATAACGTCATTGAGTTGAATATAAACAAGACGTTGAGAATAACAATATTATCTTTTTGTGAGTAATCATTTGTCTGATGTTTAAAATGAATTATTTGTTGAGCTTTTAAGGAGATAATAACTGTTAATGATCGAGGAGACGTGTGAGTTTAACCAAAATATATTCGTCTTTGACGAAAGAAATTGTACCCAACTTCATAAGGAAGAAAAGAACAACTCTATGGCACTTATAAAGTGAGAACCTACATGATGGTTGGCTCCAAAACAAAGTCTAGGACAAGAGCGGCGGTGTTCTCCCATTACGGGTATATCTTTACGGTTGTATTTACCAGAAGGGGGTTACCTATGGCTTGGTGGTGGTTGGCGGTGAATTACCAACTTGACAGTAATAAGCGGTAGAATAAAAGACGAGGGTCAGGATATTAAAACTGGCAACTGGGTTTTCCTTTGCCAGTTTTTGGGTATTATATACCCTGTTTCCATTCAGCTCACTTCCACGGCAGTGAGTGAGGGTAGTAGTAAACAGAAATTTGGGCTTATGTAAGGAAAGTTTTGGGAGTTTAGGCGCCCTGAAGTGCAAAAACTATTTCAAAAACGTTTTAATTATTTTTTTAACTGTTGTCTAAACTCAAAAAATCGTAAATAAACCTTAAAGTTGCAGAGTCAGAGTTGAATGTAAACTACCTAAAATGTGTTGGGATTGAGCCACCCAATGAATGAAGTGGAGAGTGACATCTTACCCTTGACAGAGTACCAGTCCGCGCCGTTGGTGAGTCCGTCCTTGAACCGGTCGTGACAGGCGTCCCCGCGCCGCATCACCTCGTGGTGCGAGGCGTACGCGTTGGCAAGGTGTCGGAACAGCGCGTGGTCGGGGGTCGGCGACTCCACGCAGCAGTCCCTGCCCACGCTAGAATTATACATAGCCATACGTTACTATAGACTACTAGGACTTTTATTTTACCAAGGGTCTCTGTCTTGGGCTTATAACATAGCCCGTTTGAGAATTATATTTCGTGCAATACTAAACTTTTAAAGTTTATGGGTATATACTGAATTTATAACCACTGGTTTTGCTAAACCATAATGAGGCCCCACTTTTTCTTTTTTTCAGTACATTGTGGTGGTAAGGAGAAAATTACTAAAGAGAGGCTATTTAGATTAAGATCAAAGGCCAAAGGCTTAACTCGAGTTTGTAATTTTCTATACCACAATAAAAAAAATTTATCACATTTGCAAGTAAATAAATAAATTTACCAAAATACAATAAGAATAGCGCGAATAGAAGTAGAGAAAACAAACAAACAAACAACGCCACCGTCAGATATCAGATATCTACAGAATTTATAAATTAAAAAGTTTAGGCTAAAGTTAAAACTTGTAATTGCACGCTTGTAGTGTGCGCATAGTTCATATATTGAACAGACAGCTTTTATACATACTTGAATAGAATAGGCGCGTCATTACTGCCCGTGAGTTCTATGAACACGCGCTTTGCTTTGAGAAAAGTAAAATTTACAAAAAAAAGCCCGTAGGAGTAATTAAGGTCCTAGCACCCGCTTTGCCTACATGTAAAGACACTGTTTACGAATAAGTGTGATTAGAAAAATATAAGATATAAATGACAAAGTTTTCGCGAAAAACCTTTATTTACTTTTTCGACACTTTAGCGACACCGGTGCATGGCGTGATTGTTTTCTCATTCTTGTAGAATTCTCTCCTGAGTGACTGACTTGACGGATCAACGCACAGCCTAAGCCGCTGATCGTAGATACCTGAAACTTGGAGTGTTTGTTCTTTGTATGACGTAGGCGTCCGATAAGAAAGGATTTTCCGAAAGGGTCAAGTGCGAGTCGGACTCGCACAATAAGGGTAGTTTGATTGTAATTAAATTTTGGTAAGTTGTTATGCACACGCCGCGGAAGGTTTCTGAATTAGTACAACCCATTTACAATAGGTTGGTGCGGCAATTGTTTTAAAAAAAGAAACAACGTTCGCCGAGTCGGTATATACTATATATATTGTGTTCGGTATAATTGAATTGTACTAAGTAATATTTTTCGACGCCGTCTGTCTATGGCTGCCGTAAACTTTAAATCATTTGCACTTCACCGTCGTGAAAAAAATTGCGACACTTTTTGCGAATCGTGATCGAATGACTAGAAGCATTTTTTTTCATTGATGTCTGTATAGAAGTATTATTTATAGTACAACGGCATCATGTACGTACACGTATTTACACATCAATAATTTTGAAAATAAGATCACTTTCAGTTATTCGCCGCGCAGTTTGCGTACACTTTATCGGCATCGTAACTGCTCCATGTAGCCTGTCCACTTTCCCTGTCGATTCGACAAATTTCCAAAGCTTGGTCTCGATAATTCGTTCTCGAGGCACTCGGCACTCGGCGCGCGCCCGCACACAAACAATGACTATCTTAAGAAACAATTTTTACTTGGAACTTCTAGGATCATTGGTCAATATAGTCATAATGGTCAAAAAGCGAAGTTTATCTTAGAATCCACCAATAGTCGAAAAGCGTAGTTTATCTTAGAATCAACCAATAGTCAAAAAGCAAAGTTTAATATATTTATTCGTTGTAATTCAATAAAACACAGTAATAAGGATGTTAGAACAAACTTCATCATAACCACTCAAAAGAAACATGATTTTAACAGACTCAAATAAAAATACATATTTTAACAAATTGCGAATGAACGCTTGTCTGTACGTATATTATTACAAATATATCTTTAGTCCTACGCACAAGGGTGTAAAGGTATAATACCTACTGTAACTCAAGGGCACACATTTACGTCACATCACATACATTGTTTGTGTCAGGTAACGTAAACTAGCTCAGATAGTTGGTATACTAAATTTTAAAAGCGTGGGTTTGCAAACTAGAGACACGCGAGACGCGACTCGCGTTACACCCACTTATTTAACCCGGTTAACTTAGAATTGAGAATATGAATAGACTTTCACGCACGCGAAAGACAGGCTCTGTGCATGTATACCCGCACATATGGTAGGTACTGCACTTTTTAACATAATAAAAATAGGTATAGGTGTTAAAGTGTTAGTGTTGCACCTGATAAAGTGTAACATGAAACAAAAACACATTAAAATAATAAAAAATTGCAGATATCTGAAAAACTTGTGTTCAAAAAAATTTATGTTGAAAGTATTTATAAAGTTCTGGTAGAAAGAGGATACAAATTTAGGACGGAGAGTACAAGTTTGTCAACTTTGCCAAATAACTTCTAAAAGTGTACGTATCCCACACAAAGAGGAAGGAGAAAAAATAAAATTCCCTCACTTCAATGTATGGAGAGCTTTCCCTAATTTCTTTAATTTAATTATAAAACTAAATGAGGTTTCACACGAGCAATTGTCTCTTAAAATTTCATCAAACAAAACCGATTTAAATACGACGGAACTAGAGAGCATACGAAAGGACGGACATGAAGAAAGTGACGAAACCTAAAAAGAACACCGCGCGAGCTGCGACGAAGTGCTTAACCGTTACGTACGATGCTCTTAAACTGGATGTGACAAGTAAAAACTAACGAACTAACAAAACTTATTTTGTCAATAACTTTTGCAAATGTGTATGTGTGGGGTTGAAACTTTTGCATATTCCGCTTCGTCGCGCCTGGACTAGGTATTGCACTACATATATGTATATATAAGGGTTTAGGGTCATAACGTCTTAGTTTTTTATTGTTATTTAAAAAAGTATTCTTGTCAAAAGTTCGACAAATTGAGAATTTATGGGAACTTGACAGAATTATCAGAAAATAAAATATTAAAAAAACGCAATTGCTGGTCTGTTAGGTTCACGATTATGTGATAGATAAATAAAGTGTTTAATTGTCCATCATTACTTACAGTTATTTTGTGCGAACTTTAATTAAATTCAAACTCAAACTTTTTTATTCAAATAGACTTTTAAACAGCACTTTTGAATCGTTAGTTTAATTATTATTTTCTGAGTTTTTCCACAGATTCGGAATGATTTTACTACCGACATCATTTTTTGAAAGTATGTATTGCGATGTATTTTCACGCCTCTATTTACAGGCACTGGCTGAAACAACCTTCGATGGGTTCATGTTATTAACGTCATGGTGCGTACAGCACCTTTAAAGCTCAAGATTCAGCTTTAACGGAATATACTTAGATGTACTTGCCGCCCAGACCATCCCGAAATTAAAACTTCTAAATCACCGAGAAGAACTAACAGATCGAAAGTGGGCAATACGAAAATCTGTAGCGAAGGTACGAGAAATAGAACCAGAAAAAAAGATAAGGATAATGCCCACCCAAAAATGTCGTACAACATATAAGAATAAAATCGCCAAATGAAGAAACTCCAAAAAATGCTGTAAAAACATGCCAAGTGTTGTGAAATCTCATAAACAGACAAGTCTCGGAGGTTAATATAGTCATTTTGGCTGAAATCTGACCTATCTTTTAATCATTTAATTCCATTCTTTAGAATCGTATGTGTCGAATTAACATTTTAATTAATGACAAGGCATACAATAAATTAATATATTCTTATTATATGTAGTGGAATTCTAAGAATTTTCAAGATAACAAAAATGACTCCAACGTTTTGTACGGCAGAATTATAATATTGTGACATACGGACGGACGGACAAACATTACGTATTTATAACAGTTCCCTAAAACACTAAGATAACTTTTTTTTGGAAATTCATTAAACTTTATTTTTGTTAAAATTAGCTCATAAGAGCGGAAAAAGGCTTTTTTAACCCAAAGAAATGCAGCTATTACAGGTTTGTAGGCAGCTTTAAAGTATTTTGACTTTTTCTGACTAAACTTTAAAGTGATAAATTTGATACAAGTACATTTTAATTTATTTTTCAGTTATTTTTCTTTGTAAAAACGATAGGTAGCAATTTTTTTTATCAAAAGTAGTGGTTGTTCGAAAATCAGTTTGTCAAATAAAAAGGTTTTTACAAAGACTGTCTTTATTTACTATCGATACAATTACGATACGTAACAACATGATTAGCAACATAGTATGTCCCCCTCTAGCCAAATGACTATGTATAGGTTTAAGTACCTGCTCTACTCCTCCCACTCCCATGTAAGTTATTGTTCTTTATTTTTATATAGGGACCACATAATCCCTAATAAACGATAACGAAAATTGATATGTGCTTTTAAGACTTTAACCAGGTATATGTGTATAATACCTAGTTATGTTTGATGTACATTTTTAATTTATTGGACATTGTACATTTGAGCAAATATCAAGTGAGGTTAATATTTACTGATAACAGTTTTAACTATATGAAATAAGACAGATGTAATGTTTATAAAAAAATGTTAAAAAACTCAGCCGTGACGGAGAGCATAGCAAACGGAGAGTTGCGAGTCTCTTTTCTATTCACAAATTGTTGTGAAGTATGGCATCAGGCATCAATGTAAGAATGGACATTTCGAGGCAAGCACATAACATAGCAGATGACATTATTGTTCTTGTTATGATACAACAAAATGTGCTACACGTGTTTTAAATTTATGGTAATATAGTAAAATAAAATAAAATAATAAATCATTGTATAATATAATATATTGACTGTCTGTATGTATATACAATGAAGATGACCTTCAGTAACGCGCCCGTCATCGTCCAACAGTTAATTCGTAAAAAAGTCTGAGCCAATGTCAAGGAGCGCACTTCGTAATATAATATTTGTTGGTTAAATGCAAGTAACTTTAAAGGCTATGAGTAAAGAAAAAAAAGCTAATTTTTGGTAGCAATGTTAACAGTGTGCACATATATAATGATGAATGTGTTCAGAGCCTGGTTGCTTTATGTCCCACACATAAGGATGAATTTGTTCAGTGCCTGATTGTTTTATGTCCTACACATATAGTGCAGTCATTGGAGCGAAAAATAGGGTCTTATCTCCGATTTTTTTTACTGTGAACCGATTTGCATGAAATTTTAGAATTAGGCTCATCTTACCCTTAACTTCAAAAGTGAAAATGATCTGAGCTCCGCCTATTATTTTTAAGGGGTTTAAACAACCCCTTAATGGAAAAATTGACAATGAGCCATTTTATCGCTAGAAAACGTGTTTAATTAAGGTGTAAAATTGTAAAGTGCTTTCTAACACAATTACCTGATAATAAAATCATTCTCAACCCCTTGAAAAGCTTACAACCCGTGCAAACTACCCCTAAATTGAAAAAATCACAAAAAATTACTTTGGTATGACATGAGAGATTTAAGTATAGACTAAATAATATTTTATGTTCTCTATTTTAATTATCGAATTTTTAACCCCCTTTCGACCCTTAAAAACAACCCCTTGATAAAAAATTGTTTAAAAAAATTTCTTTTGATGAAATGGAAACGATTTAAATGTTATTCCACATTCCCGAAAATGATTATCATATTTTCAAGTTTTTCAACCCTTAAAACTACCCCTAAATTAAAACAGAAAAATATATATGATGGTTGTCCCCTCCAAGCAATACACATACTTACCTTCATTGAAATGTGTAATATATACATATATGAACGTTGGTATGTATTCAAGTACGTTATTATACGTTATTATACGTTTCCAAAATATATGTCCATAATATATATACATAAGACAATAGTTTTGGGTCTCTATTACTGTGTACTTTCACTTTGCTCCAAATATTCACACTTCGAAATTTTCAGTTTACTAAGTAAAAAAATACGATTAGTTTTTGGACCATAACTCCTTCAATTTTGATGCTATCACAACTTATAAAAATCCATTTTAAATGTAATTAAAAGAGCTACAACTTTTTTCATTACAATATATAGTGAAAAACCTTTTATTTTAAAACGGTAAAGGGTCAAAAGGCTCGAGAGAGACTGTGATTGCGCTGCCGCGCGCTCTTTAAACAATCATATCTCCGTCTATTTTTATGTGACAGAAAAAAAAAAGAAAAACAATTTTTTTGTTAGAAAAGGACCTGCATTTTTCATTATTATATTTTTATAAGTATCTTTTATCATTTTTGAGATATTATGAAAAGAAGGTGGTTTTTGTAAAAATTAGAAATTTCTTTTTTTCTTAAAATCGTGATTTTTTTGAAAAATATGTGTCCTAAAGCAGCCAAACTGCTAGAATCCATCAAACTCTTTATGTTAAAGTTAATTCTAGACGGAATACGATTAATTTTAATTTTGGTGGTAATGGCACTTATGAAACCCATTGATTTAAAAGAAAAAACCATTAGATGTTCCTCTTATTTGCATTACAGCTCACTTATTTTACGTGAAAAAGACTTTTAGTAGTGCTTATTTTGAAGCTTATTTCAAGCACTACAAAACCCTATTTTATTAAAATGCATAAAATGTATCTGCTCGCCGCTAGATGGCATTGAATACATCGATCAAATTTCAGAAAAAATAAAAAAACGGCTTTGATCTTTCATATCCAGCTTAATATTGCACTTAGAACACTTTATTAAAAACCAATTTGTTCAGTTTTTTACCTCCTACAATTTTGTTCATCATAAAATTTTCGTCAAAATGAATATTTTTGGAGATATTTGCAAAAAACCGATGAAAAACGTGAAAAAATTCCGAATTTTCAATTGCCAATAACTTGAAAAGTATTGGGTTTTTTGAAAAACTTTAAAGAACATTTTTTTCTTAAAATTAGGTCTTCTATCGATATCTGAGATTATTATGAAGAAAAAAACTTACACCACCGAGAAGGGGTGGCAACCACCCCCACGGTGGGTGCAGAGTTCAGATCATTTTCACTTTTGAAGTTAAGGGTGAGATGTACCTAATTCCAAAATTTCATGCAAATCGGTCCACAGTAAAAAAAAACGGACCAATAACGCTTCAATGACTGCACTAATAACGATGGGTATGTTCAGTGCCTAATCGCTTTATGTCCCACACGTAACGATGAGTGTGTTCAGTGCCTGTTTGCTTTATGTTCCAGACATAAAAATGAATGTGTTTAGTGTCTAAATGATTTATTTCCTACAACATAACGATGAGTGTGTTCAGTGTGTGATTGCTTTATGTCCCATACGTAGCGATGAGTGTGTTCAGTGCCTGATTACTTTATGTCCCACACGTAACGATGGGTGTGTTCACTGCCTGTTTGCTTTATGTTCCAGGCATAAAAATGAATGTGTTTAGTGTCTGATTGTTTTATGTCCTACACATAACGATGAGTGTGTTCAGTGTGTGATTGCTTTATGTCCTACACGTAGCAATGAGTGTGTTCAGTGCCTGATTGCTTTATGTCCTACACGTAACGATGAGTGAGTTCAGTGCCTGATTGATTTAACCTACTTATATCATAAAATTGTCTATATTTCAAAGCGTGTTGTTAATATCTTTATTAAGTAACATTTACGATTTTTTCTTAACAAATTTTGAATAAAATATAAGCAATGGTATAAAAATGCATAAGGTGTGGAACTATATACATTTTCGGTGTTTTTAAGCGTTATCAATATATATAAAAGAGTAAACTGGCTGACTGATATATCAACGCACAGCGCAAACTACTGGGTCTAGGGACTTGAAATTTGGTACTAAGGTTTCTGGTATAACTTAGGCGAGCACTAAGAAAGAATTTACCCATATGATTATTAATGGAGTAAGGAAATTCGTAATTTTTGAAGGTAGAGATTAAAATAGAATGAAAATAGAATTCCGATATTTTGTAGGTTGTATACAGGTAGGAATAAATACACAGTTAAGTGTTTTTTTTTCAGAAAGGCCACGGAAATGTTTCATCGTTTTTGGAAAATCATCCCCTAGGCGGCTAAACAGGGGATAAAAAAATTGTATGAGAATTCCGATATTTTTGTGATGAGAACTCCGATATTTTTGTGAGACTTGAAATTGTTTTTTTATAACATACGCAAGAATTTAGAAAGAATTTTGCAAAATTCATATTTTAAGGGGGCGGGTAGCGTGTATTTAAATCCGTAATTTTTGAAGCTAAATGCATATTTGATATTTGGCCTTGAGGATAAAAATAAAGATTGGTGTGCGCCTTGACGACAAAAGAGCGGATGAAATTATTTATAAGAATGGCGATATATTGTAGGTAAAACCGTAAACAGTCAAAAGTTATCTTATTTTTTCACAAGTCCACAAGTTGGCTCAGAAACCAGCAATTTCGTCCTACTATGCCCCTTTACAGAACGACGTAGATAGTCGACATAGATTAGCGTGTAGCATTTATGAGCATTAACTTAGACTTATTTTTGAACAATTTAAACTTGGGGGGTACTTATATAACAAATATCTTAAACAGTAGTAGTATTGAAGTATAATAACTTAGTGAAATGCCGTATTGCAACTTCTCAACGTCCACAAGTGTCAAATACCGGAATTAAGACTCAATATTCACTTAAAAAGGCACACAAGCAACGGATCGTGAACAGTGTGTCACAGTGTCATAAGAATAAAGCTACATTCTCGTGACAGAGCGGCGCCACATTGCTTGTGAGGTTGTGAGAGGTCACACTTCATACCTTTTATATAATTTGAATTTTAATAATCAAACTTTTTCCGTCTCTGATTTGTCACGGTATATGAACTAATAGATAACAAAAAGAAACAATATTCTCCAAGTTATGGCAAAGTAGTTTTTATAAAACTTTCGTTTTCTTTCTTACGCAACATTCGATATTACATCATAAATTCTCTTAACTATGAATGATACCTACCTACATTAATTAATATTGTGTCCGTGCCTCGGCTAAAATATTAAGCATGCATAAGTAGGTAGGAGTATTAGGTAGAATTGAACGGAAAGCAGGGTTTTTTAATAATCGTTACATACATATTGTGAATAGGTAGGTCAGGTTTTTTCGCATGCTTTTTTTTGCAAAATGATATTGTAGTGGTCATACAAGAACTACAATGTTAGCTCTCTGATGATCAGCCATTTTTGAGATTGTTAAATTTTGATCGAACAGCACCTGCTGTAGTTCGCCCTCAAATAGAAATGTTAAATAAATGCGGTTTTAGTAAATATTTAGCATTTGGTTTTCATGTTTGTTGAGCGTTGTGACTTTACACTATTACTACAGAGTATAATAAAATATTTACTGGAAAAAAGAAACTTATTTCCTGGCGCTTTAGTTTTAGTGAATGGGCTACCCCAGGTATTTATAAAAGTAGGCGTAAGCTGTATGAATTATATAAGGAAAAAAATACTCAAAAACCTTTAAAAGAAACTGTCTTATTGCAAAATCAATTCACCTCAGACATAAAGTAAAAAATTCAACAAATAAAATAAAAACTACATGGAACATAATAAATAATGAAACTGGTAAAGCTAGGAATTCTTGTCAGGACTTTGAGTTGATTGTAGATGATACTAGTTAAAAAACAAATTCTGAGGTAGCAGTTGCCTTTGAATTTTTTTTTAGTAATATTCCATTCAAAACAACTGAACATCTTAACTCAAGTCTAATTTTAGCAGAAAAATTAATAAAAACTAATGTTCCTGAATGTAAAGTTCCCTTTATTTAAATACATACAACATTTCAACCCAATCGGTCAAGCCGTTTAGTAGTTGACATACCGACAGCAGCGCCACCTACCGGATCCAATTGTATTTTTAAATCATCCAGGAAACCATCGAAATACCCATATAAAATTTCAACCTAATCGGTTGAGCTGTTTAGAAGTTATGTGAAAAAAGATAAGTACGGAAGGATAATTCTTACTACCCGTTGTCCTATCAACCGTTTTCCCGAAGGAATGAAGAATTTTCCTGCTGTAAAAAGTAGCCTATGTTCATCAGGGATAATGTCAGCTTCTAATGGTAAAAGAATTTTTCAAATCGGTCCAGTAGTTTCGGAGCCTATTCAATACAAACAAACAAACAATCTAATCTTTAGTCTTTATAATATTAGTGTAGATACATAACTCAAAACATGAATAAATATGACATAGAGCATGATTATTTATCGATACATAATGGTTTAAGTTACGCATAAAGAAGCAGGTGTAGGAAAAATCAGGTAATTTTGTATAAATTTTATAACAAACTAGCTGGCCTGGCAGACGTTTATTCGCTGTTAAAGTTGATACACTATCTGACTCACAGTTGACGTTTTTTAAGTTGCCTATGTCCATCCTCAAGGTGCAAGCTATTACCTCGCCAAATTTCATCGTAATCGGATGAACGGTATGGCAGCGCATAAATTACGAACAAACACTGTTTCTATATATTAAGAAGATGTAAGAGCATTTATTGAAAAAATACACTTTACCAGCGACCATTCATTCACCTTCATAACGGTACAGCGACACTGTTTTTTGAAGCCCTTTGTAAAATAAGTTGTAAAAATCAATCGATTCACTGGGTGTTATATAACTGAGCGGCCTTTATTTTATATTACTGAGCGGACTTTATCTTATATGTGTCACTCTGCCATGAGTTTCATTCTGAAGTTCATTTGGGCAGTGAAAAGTTGTAGGTACGTACTTGTTGTCATCATAAGGGTAACTGGCGACGACCGCACCGCCGTGCAGGTTCCCCGATAGCACGAACTGCTTACTGAGGAGCCACCGCATCATGGCTACTGTCTCGGGCTGCCGTCCGCCGAAAAGGTACTCCTCATCGTCGGAGGGGTCACGGTCGAACTGGTCAGGGAAGTCTCGGTTGAGGTCCACACCCTTGACGTTGCTCCGGCCGCGCAGGCCCTTCAGAGACTCGCAATTCCCTTCCTGCAATGACATCTACTTTAAACACATGTTTTAAAATACCCTTATATAACTAATATTATTTCTAATTAAAAAAAAATAGCAAAAAAAAAAACAACCGGCTTCAAAAAGATGCATTAAAAAGGTAAAAATAATTATCTACTTATTTCCATTACAGTTTGAAGTTGGCACAAAGCAACCAACTTCAAACTGTAATTCAGATTAGATTTTTGGAAATAAATAATTATTTTAACTTTTTAGTGCATCTTTTTGAAGTCGGTCAAACATGTAAACAATTAATCATCTAAGCTTAAACTATTCTTAAAGGGAGTTCACAAGTTTTAAGGTGGCTAAATTCTTCTTAATTTTAGCCTTAAAGCTTACTTACTACTCTAGTAATATAACATATAACTCCTAGTGACTTATAAAGTCCTAGTACATCAATCTTACAAATATACAAAATCTTAATAGAATTAAGAAATCTAAATATAGTATAAAACAAAGTCGCTTCCCGTCGTCTGTAGCGATGTACGCTGAGATCTTTTAAACTACGCAACGGAATTTAGTACAGTTTTCGTCGATAGATAGAGTGAGGATGATTATGGATGTATAGTTTAATATAGTTTTGTGTTCATTTGTTGAAATATGACGATAATTGTTCAAGAATTCGGAAAAATCATGCCGAGCTTTTTCCATACATTTTTAATAGAAAATTCGACTAGTTAATCAGTCTCACTCATGACTCATCTCAACTTAGTTTAATGTATAGTTTAAACTTTCAACATAAAACAGGATTTAATAATTTCTCTGATTATAGTTTGGACTTTATCTGAAATGTCCGGCTCTTTAAAATATTGGCAAACTGGCAAAGGGGTTATATATTATGGTTCGTCGAGAACTGGAAAAGGGGTTATGTATTATTGTTGGTCGAGAACTGACAACGTGAACGTGAACGTAGGACTGAAGTGGTGGTGAAAAAAAGAATGTCCTCCACATTAAATGGTGTGTATTGAGGCACTGATTACCCCCTTTAGGGGATCAAAACTGTATTTTATACATATACGTACAATAATATAGCACTCACTACACAGTAAATAATGTTTTGAACCGCTTCAAGAGTTTCAAAAATTACCCTGCACTTATGTATAAGTTGTATATAACCAAAAAAAGATACTTTATCTATTTATTATACTAGTAAGATAACACCAGATAAACATTAACATTACACATCTGATTAATGTAAAAGAGAAAAATCTGGTCGAAGGTAGGTTACAGAATAAGTAAAAGAACCCACTAAGAGCCTAAGGGTTACAACCACCACACAATTATAACAAGGTGCTTAATAATGGTGATGCCTGATAAACCTGATAAAAAAACGTCTTAATAATTTTTTTTAATATCACTAAGGTGGCAAACAAGCTTGCGGTCCACCTGATTTTAAGCGGTCACTGCAGCCTATGGACTCCTGGGGCAACACTTGCGCGTTGCTAATTCAAATCTAATATTTTTTTTCTTGAAGAACCACATACTATAGTAGTGTAAAGATGAATTTCCTGCTGATGGTGAGCGGTTCGATGGTAGAAAGTAGCTGTGGGCATCATTCCCAACAATTCCTCAGACTACATTCCATTCCCCCTTAGTTCGCTACTTGTAAGGGGTATCATTAGATTTTGTATTGGAAAAACATGATATTTTTATCAAACAATTCTAGATCCCCTTTTTTATAGGCATTCGTAGCCAAATGGTAAAATTGTATACGGGGAACCTTATAGTTTTGTCATGTCTGTCCGTATGCCACAGCTTTCTATAATTCCGCCGTCTGTACAGCGACTCTACAGAAATTTTAAATAAAGGTCTTTTGTAAACTACCATTCAGATTTATTAGAAAGCCTAAGAAAAAAAATATTTCTAGGAGTAGCTCTCCATACTTTGAAATAAGGAATAGATTTTTATTTTCAACACACCACATTATGTGGGTTATCGTTGGATAGAGCTTCAAAAATTATAAATAAAAAAACCATAGTAGATCTTGATTATTTTCATTTTACGGAACCCTCAGTTAATGCTCTTACGGCACACACTTGGCCAATTTTTAGGGTTCTGTAGTCAACAAGGAACCCTTATAGTTTCGCCATGTCCGTCCGTCCATCCGTCCGTTTGTCTGTCCAGGGCTTAGTTCAAAAACTACTAATACGAGAAAGCTGCAATTTGGCAGGGATATACACATTGATCAAGCCGACAAAGTGGTTTAATAAAATCTTTGAAAAATTCTTTTTTTAGGGTACCTCCCCTTCACGTATAGTGGGGACTTCATTTTCTTTTCTCGTCTAACATCATCTCATCTTCATCGTGTGGGGTATCGTTGGATAGGAATTCCAAAAACATTGGCGGTATGCAAAGATCCTTTATTGATTTAGGGCTCCGTTTGCGAAACATTTAGCTTTAAAGTACTAATTTTTGTTGGAGTCAAGTACCCCTCGCTCTCCCCCTCTACCAGCGAAAGTATAGTATTTGGAAAAGTAAAACAATTACGGTGGTAGTGCATATAAATAAGTCGGTGGTGGCCGAGGGGTTTAAATTTCACTTCATGTCCCAAGTAGCGGAGGTGCGAACCCCGGGTCGGCGTGTACCAATGAGTCTTTTCTTAATTTCTCAAGTACACTGATTAATTTATTCACACCACTGGCTGAAGGAAAACATCGTCAGGAAACCTGCATACGTTAAGAAAAAAAAAATGACGTATGTGAAGTCAACAATCCGCACTGGGCCCGCGTGTGGACCTATGGCCCAATCACCCTCGCTTATGAGGGTAGGCCGTGCCCCATCAGAATGAAACGTATGAAGGCTGGCAAGCATATAATGAATTTAAAAGGAAAACTATCACGGTTAAGTACGCTTAACAGGCTAATAGTCGACCAAGTTATAAAATGTACTTGGAAAAGTGAAATTTTTGTACAAATTCCATTAAAAGTTACTTATATGAAATGGTACTTCTGTAAAATAGGTATAAAATATAAGTAAATGAACGATGTATAATTATAGAAAAATAAAATAATAACATTCTAAAGACAATTTTTATTAAATTGCTAACAATAGTTACGTTCAAATGACTTATTGGACTAGCGGGCGCGCTTGACGCAACATCGAATCGAGCGTGTGACAGGCAGTTGCGCTCATAAGCGCGCATGTTGTTTGTATGTCTCGAAGATAAAGAACGCCTAGATAAGTTTACAATTATCGCTTTGAAAGTTCAGTTTTTAATGATTTGATTTGATTATCATTTAAAAAACTTTAATTTCAGTACTACTACAACTTGGCCCTTATCAATAAATTTCAGTTAAGTATTCTTTAAAAGGTTGAACTTTTATTTTGCAACTTTGAAGTCGAATTAATGTAATTAAACATTTTAAACGTACGTACTCGTAACGTACCTACATGGGTACCTAACTCAAGTCCCTACCGATTCGCTTATTAAGAGTAGGTTCAACGCCTGGGTCTTATATCAGCAGGGGAGCGATCAAATCTTTTTATACTACGTACCTAAACATTGTGTGGCCCCGTCCCCCTCTCAGCGAAACCAGTGTATTTGGCAATATTTAAACAACCTCTAAAATGTTGGCTACAACGGAACCCTATATTGCGCGTTGCCCGACAAGCACTTGGCCGGTTTTTTCTTGTTTTACTACGCCGCGCCGTAACGAACTGTAATCGGGCTAAGTTTGACACATCTGTATATTACTTACCTTTTCAGACATGTAAGCATTAAAATGGTTTTTTTTTTCGTATGGATGCGTTTTGATTTAAGTTGTTAATTTCTTTAAGAACAGTAATCATATTTTAAGTAATTTTTTTCATTAAATAACTTTAACTCAACTCACTGAACAACTTTAAGCTTATTTTAGGTTTTATTTTGCTTGTCGTTTGCCTTTTGATAAAAAGTAAAGTCCTGTATGATAATGAGCTCACGTTCATTTCTAGGGTCAATATTGACAAACAGGTTAGAGACAAAGTCTCCTTGAGGGCTTGAGATAGCAAGTCGTTGGTCTGGATCCGTTGCTTGCATCGCCTAAGTTATCTCGGGTCGGCAGATAATGCCAACATATTCAATAAACTAAGTCCTAAGTTCCAACAGACAAGATAAGTAATGGCCAAGGATGAAAAGGTAGATTTCTTTGCTTTGGGGTCATGCTCGTTGTAAGATCTACTAATACGATCATCACGAAGACATACATATCTTGATTATCCTACTGCACCTTAAGTACCAAACGATATAAAATTTACTAATAAATATTAACACCAATATTGTTGATTGCAAAATTTGAGTAATGCATATATTCCCTAACAAATTGAAAAATAATGCGATATGATACATTATGTCATTAGATTTTAACTTAAGCCCAAACTTTTTTCTAGATCTCTAGACACTTCTAGACACTTCTGTTCCCACCATTTTTATTTTGGTGAGTTTCGTTATTTACAACTTACAATGAAAATAAAAAATGTCTTCGTAGTCAGATTAGTTTAATATAAATGATACACCGCCAGATATTGTTGATGTGGCTCAAGAAATAAATTTAAACTTGTTACCACCTAAGACTAAAGAAGAAGTAGGTACTTAACCGCATACGCTATTTTGTTACCCGGAGAAACAAGAAGAAAACAAGTTCGTTTTCAGAGAATATCCTATTAGCTTACTTTGAGCTACTAATAAATATTGTGTGCTTTGGGCAAATTGGCAAAAAATACAAACCATCTTCATTATGGACAATTTACTCTATGTTAAAGAGCATTCTCAAGTCCAACCATTCCATCAATATTGAACAGTAAGTAACTACCTACCTATATAAAATTAATAGCATTTTTAAAAAGGAACCCAGATGTGTATGTCAGTTAAATTTCAAAGGTTCTTACAAGAGTAAAAATAGAAAAAGTAATTAATGTAGCTCCTGACTGACTTATTATTTACTTATTAAAGTAACTTGAAAAACTTTTATTGTGTTTTTAAAAATTGTATAGTAAATGTAATGTAGGCCTCATATTTTTATTAATTTACTCACAAATGTTATGAAAAACATTGTGTGTAACACGAGCGGTACAGAAATTACAAACTCCAGTTATTAAAGCCTTCATCCTTAGGCTTCTTAATAGCCTCTTGTTAGTAATTTTCTCCTTACCATCCTTAATACACAGTAGTTGAAACTGTCATATAATAAAGCGCCACAGGCGAGGTTTTTCATAGTATTACACAAGGGTTTTATTAATCTAGTTACATGCAATTTCATACACTACTTTTATCTCCTCTCATGTTATAGGTAAAATAAAAGCAAAATTGACTTTCTTGATAAGTAGTAGTAGCAGGTTATTAAAAGCCTTAACCAATCAATGCTTGAATCAGTTACCCGCCACAGATTAAATATATGAATATGTTATATTTATGCAATCAAATTACTTCACTTCATAATTTCGATTTTATGATATAAGTGTAAATAATAACATTTACTTTAGTGAAACAAAAAAAAAAGGATTTATTGGGTAAATTACTTAGTTACATTAAATCAACTTAGCAACTATTAATTATTTTATTTAATTATTATAAAGTTGGCTAAGATACCTCTGGCTCTCAAGCTAGGTAGTCCTGTGTTATGAGAGCCAGATTTACATAGACAACAATCAATAATGTGTGCTTAGTAAAAAAAAACAAATATCATTAAAATAATAGTTACAGCGTGTTTTCTATAATTATTTTTAAGATCAACATGAGGACGGAGAATAGTTAAAATAAGATAGAAAGTTCTGATATGGATTATATTGTATGTGTGAGTATGAGAGGGTGTATGTGTTTGTGTGTTTTGTATGTATGCGAGGGAGAATGTGTGAGGAAAAGAGATCCTCAGTCCGTCTGTGTGTATATAATATACAAGTGTGAGTTATTTCCTATTCTATATTTTATATGATGTATTAAATGGAATAATATTCACGGTGTATAATTAAGAAATGAGAATATTTTCTGTCTTTATGTATTCTAAGTTAAATAGCCAATTTCTGAGTAATTTTTTGCATTCGAAATTAGAGCATTTTACAATTGGTATGTTTTTCGAGATTTTATTATAAAGTTTTGTACATAGATACAAATGTTGTTTCCGCCCAAATGAAGTTTTACGTGGTTCTAAAATCAAAAAAAATCTCGTTTTACGTTTTTGACGTTGTGCGGAAGTTTGGTGTTCAGGAAGAGTGTCCGGCTACCAACACCGACGACTAGACCAGGCAACCTACAATGCACGTACGCTAAGTTCGACGAAAAAATAGTAGAACTGGAAGAAGCTACAAGCAAGTTACGATGGGACATTATAGGGCTATCGGAGGTCCGAAGACAGGGACAGGACACGATAGTTCTCAATTCAGGTAACTTGCTGTACTACCCGGGGGGCGATCAGCTATCCCAAGGTGGTGTCGAGTTTATCGTCCGCAAGTCCCTCGTCAACAATATCATCAAAGTTGACAGTGTGTCGACCAGGGTAGCGTACCTGATACTCAGAATATCATAACGATATTCGTTGGAGGTCATACAGGTTTACGCGCCGACTTCGACACACCCAGACGACGTAGTGGAGGAGATATATGAGGACTTTTCTAAAGCCATACACTCCTCCAAAACACACTATAACGTCGTGATGGGGGACTTCAACGCGAAACTAGGCAAACAAAGTGGTAACTCAAAGTCCAATCAAATTTTATTCAAGTAGGTTTCTTAGAACACTTTTGAATCGTCAATAAAATGTAAACAATGTTTGTTTCTGCCAAAAAGAGCTGGCAAGAAGTTCCATCTAAAGTAGTAATACAATACTTTGAAAAATTAGCAAAAGAGTATACAATATCTGTTTTCAGTGAAATCTTTGAAAAACTGATCTTAAATCAAATTAGTTGTCATTTTACTTCACTACTGACTTGCAAACAGTTTGGGTTCACTAAAGGTCGGTCAACAACCGACGCTGGCGTTAAGCTTATTCAGCACATATTTGATGCTTGGGAGGATTCAGTGGATGCCTTGGGTGTTTTTTGTGATCTATCCAAGGCATTTGATTGCGTCCAACATGAAACCCTAATTATGAAATTGCAACACTATGGTATTAGGGGTACTGCACTTAAACTCATTAGCTCGTACCTGGACAGTAGGATTCAGACAGTTGATATAAATTGGAAGCGCGCCCTGGATCTAAAATAAAAATGGGCGTTTCACAAGGCTCCATCCTGGGGCCATTCCTATTTCTTATATACATTAGTGATCTGCCGGAGGTCGTTAAAAACAATCACGAGATGTGTTGTTCGCAGATGACACATCACTATTGTTTAGAGTTAAAAGATGCGAAACAGTTCTAGATAATGTAAACAACTGTCTGTCTAAAGTTGTCCACTGGATCGATATGAATAATTTGCTTTTAAACAGTAAGAAAACCAAATGTATTAAATTCTTAACGCCAAATGTTAGTCAAGTAAGAACCAATGTACTTATAAATGGGGAGCAATTAGATGTTGTAGGTAGCGCTGTATTCTTAGGCATTACTTTAGATGCAAAACTTCAATGGGGCCCACACATAGCTGGACTGGCGAATAGACTTAGTTCTGAAGCTTTTGCGGTTAAAAAGATTTGTCAACTTACAGACGAAGCCACAGCCCGGCTAGTATATTTTAGTTACTTTCATAGCGTGATGACATATGGTATCTTATTATGGGGACACACAGCTGATATAATAATAATAATAATAAATGTTTATTTCAGACCTTGGTCCATAGTGTGTTAGTAACAAATACACTTAAAAAAAAACTATGTTAGTTGTACAGATAATATAACAAAATACTAAACATTTTTTTTTTTTTTATTATTATTTTATTTTGCGAGAGTGACAAGTGTTCACATACGTCGTCTTATATGAACACCTACACACTCTCGCAAAATGGGGCAATCAAACCTTTTGGAAGCTGCTTCCAAGACCCTGTTCGGGTATACAGATAATATTTGTACTGCAGAAGAGGTCTATTCGAGCAATATCAGTTTATCTAACAGACACTCTTTAAGGTATAAATTTAAAGAGATCAATATACTAACTTTACCTGGTCAATATATGTTTGATAATTTAATGTATGTTCATAAGAATATTAATCTTTTAAGAAAAATAGTGATGTTCATAATTGAGATACAAGAAATAGACACAAACTGGCTCTGATCCACACAAGGCTTGAAAAAATTGATAAGTCATTTAAAAGACAATGTGTCCGTTTTTACAAAAAAATCGCTGCAGAAGTATGTAAACTGAATTTAAAAAAGTTTAAAAATTTTGTTAAACGGAATAGATAAAAACAAAAAAAGAAAATGTTGTTATCATACTACTTATAATTGGAAATGTACCAATCGTTATATGTATAATTAAAATTGAAAAGAGCGACAGCTGGAGAGTTTATTTTGCCGTTTCTTCTCCCCAGAACGCCATCTTGATTCCGAAACGGTAGTAGTTTATAAATTCAT
The DNA here is from genome assembly GCA_946406115.1 of Apoda limacodes. Lineage (NCBI taxonomy): Eukaryota > Metazoa > Arthropoda > Insecta > Lepidoptera > Limacodidae > Apoda > Apoda limacodes. Next base: position 22,964,182 of record OX291559.1, read on the forward strand.
TGCATATTATACTGACGTCAAAAAAGTGATATTGTTTCCTATTTTTGAGAAATAAACTATTTGAAATTTTGAAATTTGAATTTACCAATACAATAGGTAATAAAAAATAACTAAATAAGCTACCAAAAACAAAGTCAAACATGTCATTTTTTTTTTGTTTTTATGAAGCATAAGGAGGGTGGGGGGGTAATGAGCTGAGAGTGGGGCAATTTGGATATGGACAACGGAACTCCAGAGGACAGATGTTGGCCGACTTCATGAAAAAGGAAGGCCTCTTTATGATGAATTCCTTTTTCAAGAAACGCCCCCACAGGAAGTGGACCTGATTGAGTCCGGATGGTTGCACGAAGAATGAGATTGATTTTATCATGTCGACGGAAAAGCAAGTGTTCAATGATGTCTCTGTGATCCACACGGTCAAAACCGGTAGTGATCATCGTATGGTAAGAGGCAAATTGAACCTCAACATTGGCTTGATAGGTCTCAACTGAGAAAGTCGACGCTACGACCCACAACCATCCAAATTCAAAACCTAGAAAACTTTCAGCTCCAACTCAAAAATCGCTTAAAGGAAGACGCATCAGTGGATGATACCAACGACATGTTTGTGGAAACTGTCCATACGGTTGGGTCTATTTTCTTTAAAACCCACCGTACAAATAGAACAAAAGACTCTCGGACTCTAAGACTTATGGACGAGAGACGAAACCTTAGGTTGCAGTCTTCGGATGGTGCAGTGTCATATCGGCGGCTTAATAGACAGATCTCAAAATCACTTGCACGCGACAAACGCCACTTCAATACATTGCGTATTGAGGAGGCAATAGAACGGAACAAAGGTTCCAAAGTGTTCGCGAGAGATCTGGCTATTGGGCGAAGCCGTCTGGCAAGGCTGAGGACGCAGAAGGGCAGCATAGTTTCGTCTGGACCAGATCTTGGAGGAGATCGAGAAACTCTATGGACAGTTATACACGTCGACATCGAAACGAGTTGGCAGTCCAGCTAAAGACCCTACAGCTAGACTGACTCAACACTATACCGAGGACATCCCGAAGTCAGCTTGTACGAGATTAGTAAGGCTCTCAAACAGCTTAAAAACAATAAGGCACCGGGTGATGATGGAGTTACGACTGAGCTTCTGAAAGCGGGTGGAAAACCGGTACTACAAGTCCTTCAGAAGCTATTTAACGCCGAAATATTCGAAGGTACTTCGCCTCAAGCATGGCACAGGAGCGTGGTGGTGCTTTTCTTCAAAAAAAGGTGACAATTCTCTTCTTAAGAATTACAGACCCATCACGCTTCTGAGCCATGTTTATAAGCTGTTTTCAAGAGTTATTACGAACCGTCTCGCTCGCAAGTTCGACGACGTCCAGCCTCCCGCACAAGCCGGTTTTCGAAGAGGCTATAGTACTGTAGACCACATACATACGCTACGGCAGATTATACAGAAGTCAGAAGAGTATAATCAGCCCCTTTACTTAGCGTTTGTGGACTATGAGAAAGCCTTCGATTCAGTGGAAACATGGGCAGTGCTAAAGGCTCTACAGAGATGCCGTATTGATCATCGGTAAATCGAGGTGCTAAAATGCTTGTACGATAACGCCACCATGTCAGTCAGTCTCCAGGATCAGAACTCGAAACCGATCCAACTGCAGAGAGGTGTGAGACAGGGAGATGTCATATCTCCGAAACTGTTCACTGAGACGGTTTTGGCATCAATGTTAATGGCGAGTACATTACCCACCTCCGTTTTGCCGACGATATTGTGGTCATGGTATAATCGATGGAGAACCTTAGCACAATGCTTCAAAGCCTCAGTAGAGTTTCCCAACGAGTAGGCCTCAAGATTAACATGGACAAGACGAAAATCATGTCGAATGTCCATGTAGCACCCACTCCAATAACTGTTGGGAACTCTACACTCGAAGTTGTTGACGAGTACGTATACCTAGGACAAACGGTTCGATTAGGTAGGTCCAATTTCGAGAAAGAGGTTAATCGCCGAATCCAACTCGGTTGGGCAGCGTTCGGAAAACTACGTACTATTTTCTCGTCTTTAATACCGCAACGACAAAAGTCTTCAACCAGTGTGTGTTGCCAATGATGACTTCCGGCACTGAGACGTGGCCGCAAACTATGGGCCTTATACGAAAGCTCAAGATCGCTTAGCGGGCGATGGAAAGACCTATGATCGGAGTTTCCCTACGTGATCGACTCAGAAATGAGGAAATCCGTAGGAGAACTAAAGTCACCGACATAGCTCACCGAATCCCAAAGCTGAAGTGGCAACGGGCAGGGCACATAGCTCGAACAACCGATGGCCGATGGGGAAAGAAGGTTCTCGAGTGGCGACCACGAACCGGAAAGCGTAGCGTGGGACGGCCCCCGGCTACATGGACAGATGACCTCGTAAAGGTAGCGGAGAGCCGTTGGTTACAGGCGGCACAGAGTCGCACGCTGTGGAGAAAGTTAGGTGAGGCCTATGCCCAGCAGTGGACGTCCATGGGCTGATGATATGATGAGGTGGGTGACTAGCAAGCTATCCTTTTGGTAGTAATGCATTGTGGTTGCTTGCTAAAGATGCCGAAAGGAACTTTTGCCAGTCAACGTTACAACCACTGCAAAAAACTCATGGTGACTTGGCCAATAGTGCTAAAGAGAAAGCCAATCTATTGGGCAGTCTTTAGCTCTAACTCGAATATGAATGACGAAGGGGCTGTATCACCTACTATAACGTGGTGTGGTAAGACCAGGCCAGAAAACCCTCATAACACAGCAGGAGGTCCGGTGGGCGTTGCTTTCTCTAGACTTCATAAGTTAAGTGGGCCAAATGATATCCCAGCAGTGGTGCTTAAACAGTATGCTCCCCAGGTCAGTTCTATACTCAGGTGCCTCTTCGGGTTTTCATACCACACTAGGCAATTTCCGTATAACACTTCATGGAAGACTGCAACTGTGAACCTAATGCCCAAAAAGGGGGATAGATTAAATCCATCAGATTACAGGCCTATAACTATAACCTCCTTCCCTCAAAGTTGATGAAGCATGTGATCAACACACAACTCCTAAGATACCTAGAAAAACACAACCTGGTCAACCATAGTCAATATGGCTTTCGCCACGGACGCTCAGCTAGCCATTAAGAGTCAGGGGGAGGCATTGGCATGTATCCTGGACATAGTGAAGGCGTTTGATTGGCCCCTGAGATGCGATGGCCGATAAAGCTGTGTTGACGCCCAATGTACATTCAATGAGTATGATGAGCATTATAATCCATAAATAGCTTAAGTACATTAATGGAATTCCAAAAATTACTAAATTAAAAAACTAATACGCCACAAACACTCTTACGACAATATAACTTTTATGTATACTAATATTTGTTCACTATCTGCAAAATTTGATTTATTGCTGCTAAAAGTCAACAAATGCAATCCAACCATTATCATCATAAGAGAATTCTGGTTAAGTACAGCAGATAGAAACAGTAGTTATAACATTCCTAATTACTCACTCTTTCGACATGACCGCAAGAGACGTCCCAAGGCAGAGCAAGGAGGAAGGAGTAAGGGTGGCGGAGTGGTTATATATGTTAGAGAAAACTTAAATGGTATACCCATCATATCAAAGATAAATAGACATACATCCGACCTTGTAGAAGCCTTATATTAAGACATAAAATTGAAACATACACACTTGCTTGTTGTAGGTGTATATCGCACTGACCATTCAGATGATGCTGTTAGTTAGTTGGACTTATGTTTTCCACACTTAGCCTCATGATAGGGCAATTGTACACAGGTAACCGGTTTGTTCCATTGGTTACTTATACCATCCCAGCTCCGTCCAGAAATCAAGGAGGCATCTGAAGTAATTCAGTGCCTCTCTCATGGTTTGTGGATTCTTAAGGACCCTTGTGCCTTGGTTGCTCACGCTTTTGCAATGTAGAACCATGTGAGATGTCTCCTCGACTTCCATGCAGCCCCTGCATAGAGGACTGTCGGTAACGCCGATATTGAAAAAGTGTTTGTTCAGTCGGCAATGACCTGTTATTATGCCAACTATGTAGCATAGGTTTTTCTTACTTAGTTGTAACAGCTTATGCGACAGACTAGCGTCCAAGGATGTAAAAACATTCTTGGTTTGTCTGTCTTGTAATTGAAAATCACCAAACTATTACAAGAAAATCTGTTCCTATCTTGGAAAAAATTAATTACAGTGCGGTAAAGGAAACCTTAGCAACAGTAAACTGGCAAGAGATCCTTGGACTGAACAACGTGAACGAAGTCGCAGAATATATGGTCAGCAAAATAAAACAAGCTGTTAGCACGAATACTACAACAACTAAAGTCCCTAACAGAAAAAAACCTCTAAAGCCTTGGATTACATCAGGAATTGTTAGATCTATAAAAAAACGTAATAAATTGCAAAAAATATATAAAAATGCCAGGAGCATTTTTGAAACAATGAAATTTTGAAACAACAATACAATTCATATAGAAACATATGTAATAAACTAATTAAATCATGCAAAGTTAACTACTACAAAACACAATTTACTAAATTTTCGGGGGATAGTAGGAAAACCTGGGATTTGATTAAGAATATAGACAATATTACAAAAAATGATCAGTCAGCGAATAGCCTACTTCAAATAAAACCAACAGTTAAAGAGTCTTTGAATGATGTTAACACATATTTCACTAATATAGGTAATAGCTTAGCCATGGATACTCTGCATAAATTAAATACAACAGATGGCCTCCTTGCCTCAAATGTTAAAATCAAAGATACTCCCAATAATTCTTTCATTATTCATGAAGTAGATGACATGGAAGTAGCCTGTATAATTAAGAGTCTCAAACAAGAGCTCATCCGGTTGGGATAATATTTCGACTAAAATTTTTAAAGATAATTATGAAATATTATCAAAGCCCATAGCTCATCTGTGCAATCTTAGTTTTAACACAGGCTGTTTTCCTAATATATTTAAAAAAGCTATTGTTATACCAATTTTTAAGTCTGGTTAGAAAAACCAAACAACAAACTATAGGCCTATATCTTTACTCACATGTCTCAAAAATATTAGAGAAAATAGTTAACAATAGACTCATAGGGTTTCTGCAAAAATACAAACTAATTTCAGATAACCAATTTGGATTTCGTAAAGGCAGATCAACAGACGATGCTGTTCTACACTTAACATCTCACACAGTAGATAAACTTGAAGCAGGAGAAAAGTGTCTCGGGATCTTTTTAGACCTCCAAAAAGCCTTTGATACGGTTTTGGTACCTATCTTACTAGCGTGTTTAGAGAAACTTGGTATCAGAGGCACTCCACTTAGTTGGTTTAAAGACTACCTACATATTAGGCAACAAAGTGTCAGGATTGACGGACAACAAAGTGACTACGCTTCATGTTTATATGGGATACCACAAGGCAGCACGCTTTGCCCAACACTATTCTTAGTTTATATTAATCAATTGTGCAACATGGACATTAATGGTGCAGAGATACAAATGTTTGCTGACGACACAGTTATGCTATTTAGTGGCAAGACCTGGGCACATGTGAATAAACTTGCTGAAGAAGGTATGAAAAAGGTTACAGCATGGCTTGAAGACAGCCTGCTATCCCTTAATACAAATAAAACTAAGTTCATGAGCTTCAGTAACACAAAAGCTGGCAAACCTCCAAGTACAATAACTTTACCTGCTCATACATTTCCATACAACAGAAGTAAGTCTAATGAGGCTAACTGTAACTGTCCACTTCTTCAACAAGTCAATAACATCAAATACTTAGGCGTAATCATTAATGACAGGCTCTATTGGGGACCTCAAAAGAGTTAGCAAAAGAATAAGAAAATTAATTTTTATATTTAAAAGTCTTAGGGATGTTCTTGATTTGTTTTCTCTTTTCTTTGTATACAAGGCACTATGTGAGTCAATACTAACTTACTGTATAAGTTCCTGGGGAGGTGCTGCTAAGACGCACATGATAGAAGTTGAATGAGTACAGCGAGCTTTTACTCAGCAGTTACTCAAAGTCATAAAGCGTGTGCCTTATAAATATCCTACCAGTAAATTGTATAGTACACTCACTCACTCACATGTACTTACCATTAGAAAATTTTATATTTTCCAATCTCTTCGCAGATATCATCGCGATGTTGTTCCTAAACTTCCACATACAAATAAAAGACTACACCGCTATCCAGTTCCCAACTATCGGAGTACCTTTGCCAGAAGACATTATAATTATAATGTTCCATTTCTATACACACAGTTAAATTCCGAAATTAAAACGAGACACTGCAACAATCATAATACAAAATCTATTATACGTAACTGGCTTTCTGATCTCAACTACGATTTGACAGAGGATCTTTTTACCAATTTAAGTTAGTGACAGTTTACCAACAAAACACATTAAACTACACAATATCCACACTCTCTACTCACCTCTCACTTAAACCCATCGCACATCAATACTCAATGCTCACCATCATCTAATCACGCTAAGGACAACTTATACACTACCCACATATTATGCCTACATTCACTTTATTTAATATGCCTTTCATTTTTGCTTTGTTTTGTAACTTTTTTGCCATGTGTTTTTTTTTTAACTTAAATATAATTAATTATTAAATTCAAATACCAACTTACTACAGATTATATTGTATTGGACTTAGGCTAAGTACTTTTTAAGTTAACCCATCAAGCGTCCCCATACTAAGGAAATTATCCACCCTTGCCGCATACAAACGGACATACACCTAACTTTATTATGTTTATTCTTCTTTATTTATTTTTAGGTATGTTCCCTAATATATACAGTATATATAAAAGTAATAAGAATAAGTTTATGATAAATATAATAAGTAATAATAAATTTATTTACTAAAAAAATACATAGTTTTTTATATATAGCACATTACCAGGGGTCAAAATGAACTCTAAGCTACTGTTAATAAAATCCAAAATCCAACTCAAAATGGCGCAATATAAATGGCGGCCGGATCAAATTACCAAAACAATTTCTGATAAAAAAATATTAAGCGCACAAAATATTGTCCACCCAAAAATACTAGAACGTAGGACAGGCCATTGGCTTCACTTCTGAGTACTTACAATTAGCCAGTCTGATAAAAGTCGTCCTAAAAAAATTCCCCCGCGACACAAGTTGCTTAGGTCCCACTGTGGGACCTTGGATGCGTGACGGGTTAAATGTATGTGTTGGGAAAGACATTGTAGCCTGTAACACAGTTTCAAACTACCACAGGCTGCAGGGCTTCAACAAATCTTATTTTTATTTTTTGAAAATTTTTAATAATAATAATAATAATAAAAATATATGTATATGAGGAGAGGCTAAAAATACTAAAGCTGCCAACTTTACAAGATCGGCGTTTGAGGGGTGATCTGATCAAGACATATAAAATCCTGACATGCAATTACAACCTACCTAACATATGTTACATGTTTGTCTTGAAGGATGCAAACTGTCATGGTCACTCAAGAAGACACCATCTTACTATCACACGCTTCAGATCAGAAACCAATCTTGCACACCACTTTCTGAGTAATTGTGTTGTAATAACTTGGAACAGATTGCTGACCAGTGTAGTTTGAGCCGATTCAGTCAACTCTTTTAAAAACAGACTAGACAAATGGTTTAAAGACTTCAAGTGTGTGGACCTTACAAGTATGACATATGAAGTAAATAATATTTTAGTTAAAAGGACTAAGACATTTCCATCACTTTAGATAGACACACCAGCATCTAATGCTGCTCATCTATAATTTTAATAATAATAATAATCTTTTTCTTCTCAGCAAAACACCCTTAATTGTGACATTTTTCTTAACATACTTATTTTCTATGTGGAGATGATATTTATGTTCCTTTTGGACTTCTATAGTAACATTCTTTTGTTTTAACATGTTTTTCATTATTAGCAATTCTGCTAAATACTAAAAAGGTCTCATCTATTTAGAGAACATCCTTATAATTATATATAAAAAGTAATTGAGCTAAAAGGTAGACTTCCAAATCTGTTATTAATATTTTTTTATACCACCAAGGTGGCAAACAAGCTAATGGTTCACCTGTTGATAACCGGCCAATGTAGTCTATGGACCATTCACCTGGGGTATATCTTTCACACATTGTAGAACCTGGCACTAGTATTTCAGTATAGACTTTTTTATTCAAAAACTATTCTTTTCTGCCCACATTTTTATTTCATTTGTGTATAAGTGGGGGGGGCTTTATCAATTTAAACTTTTTTTTTTACCCAAAAATAACAGTACAAACAAAGAATAAAATATTCACCTGTAAATTATTTATTTTTACAAAAACATTCCGTAAGCCTTCAGTTAATAATGATTTTTCTGTTTTTGGTTAAAATTTGTAGCTGATTTAGAAAAGTTATTGAATAATGAAAAACAACTTACCACACTTATTTCAAATCCATCAGGGTTCAAAGAGGGCATTAAATAGATATCAGTATTATTTACAAGTTTTGCTACTCTGTCGTTTTGGTCATAATTCAGTAATAAATATTGGGCTAAATAAATGACCAGTTCTCTTCCTACAGTTTCATCGCCGTGCATATTGGCAACATATTTGAATGCTGGTCTTCCTGGGTGCGTATTTTTGACATCTTGGCTGATCTGTAACAAGAACAGCTCTCGACCTTTAACAGACTTGCCGATGGAATGTACTTTCGCCAGCTCCGGGTAAGTTTGTTCAAGTTCTTCAAACAGTTTTAGAACATCGTCGCTTCTTAAATACTTAGGTGTTGAAATAAATGTTTCATTTTCTTCTAATACAGATTCTGCTTCGCATTTATTAACAAATAATGTTAACAGAAATAAAAAAAACTTATGACCGAAAATCATGTTTACAACACACTTTGGCTTATATTTCGAAAAATCTCTTAAAATGCAAACACGCGTATCACAGTAATCATTTATTGAACATTTTTATGTCCACCAATAATTGATATAAGATTTCGACAATATAAAATAAATAATAAATAAAAAACTTAATCGTATGATTCACTCATCCATCACACATAACAAAGTAACTGTCAATGTCAAAAACTGTGTTGCCAGCAAACTTTTTGCAAGCCCACTAGATGCAGCTCCTAAAACCACCAGAAAACCACTAGATTTTTTAGCGTATAATATAAAACCACTAGAAAAACCACTAAATTATGATTTTTTATAAAAAAATAATTTTTAATGAAAAATAAACGAATACTCAGTTAATATTCAATGACAGTAAATTTTTTGAAAACAAGAAAACCTACTTGAAGCCAGAAGCATCTTGAAGCCAAGATTCTTGAAACTTTTGTGTGTACTGTGGTTTCGGCATATTTTCATAATATAAAACTATTTGCGAAATAACAAGTAAAAAACTGGTTGCCTGTAAAGTCGGTATACGGGCGAAAGTTTTACGTGACAATGATTTTATGTCTGTCTCTCTCGCTCTTAGGCGGGCGCGTGCCTCTCACTCGCTCTCATTGTGAGCGCATAACGTGAGCGGAGCGTAACGCAGTTTCTTGAAGTGTCACCCGGCAAACCAATTTATAAGACGTTGTCACGTCAAAATAGATTTACAACGAGATAATGAAACGATTAGTGAAATGAGTGAAATTATTAGTAACCCAAACAAAACAAAGTTTCGTTTGTTGATCTACATTCATTTATTATAAGCGATCTCTTATAGTATAATCTAATAATTTGTGGTCCTAGTTTTTATCTAGCGAGCTACGGGAGTGAGTTCACTGGATTTCTACATCTATGGATCACGGGGATAATAATCAATGTTACCACATCTATGGATCACGGGGATACTAATCAATGTTACCAACATATCATTTTTATTTATTATAGGGGTATGTGATGAGTTGGTATCTAGACTTACCAAGTGCAGTATTGTCTTTATTTAGCAAAATTTTTCTTTGTTTTTGAAAACTATCAACCTAAAAATTGCCCACTAAAAATCCACTAGTCACCAGATACAAATTTTGCTCACCAGCAGGGCTACGTTCAGTTTCAACGCCGTGTGATCAACGCCGACGATAAACTTGCCGTTCAATAACTCAGAGTGACTCACACGGCGAACGCACCGTATCGTTCAATAAGCTGGGCAACGTGCACTTTGGGTGTGATTATCGCCGTTTGTCTTTCGCCCGGCGACCGCCCGGTCTTTCGCCTGGTTTACGTCACTTTTGAAACTGAACGGCTTTGACAACAGAAGGGGCTTGAAAATTACCGCTAGGTTGTAAAAAAGTCAATGTAAATTGAGGTTATAAAAATATTCTATTTGTCAAGTAATAAATATAAGATATTTATTTAGTAATGTATATTTTATATATTCTACATTTATAATGTCATAACAAGAAAGTGTCAACCCGACACAAGCCAGATGTCTAGGTGACCATATAATGTATATATATCAGTCCTCCACAGCTATTTAATGGGGTGTTGTGAAGGGTATATCAGTTTTGAGCATCTGGTCCACATGTAGGCGCCATACCTCACCTCTGTCCGTAATAACTTCGTAGTGTAAACGACCTAGTCGTTTGCTTACTGTGCCGAACTGCCATCGTTCTTTTGGATCTGCATAAGACCGCATTTGGACTCTCGCTTTTTCAGCAAATTCCTTAATAGGAAACTTTTGTTGTTGTTCTGTTTTATTTTCTGAAATTTTTCTTTCTTTAGTTTCTTTTCCAAACATAACATGTAAGTTTGTACGTATTTCTCTTCTAAACAAAGCAGTTTGTCCTGCAGTGCTAGGAGTGCGACGAAGCTGAGTTTTGATTAATGTTAACTTTTCCGTTAGGGTTCCCGAATGATCGTCCATACTCCGTAATTTCCTTTTTACCGTACGTTGTACAAAACGTTCGGCTAGACCGTTGGTAGCCGGATGGTAGGGTGCTGATGTTCTATGTGTGATACCATATTCGATTAAAAATGTTTCGAATTCTTTTGAAACAAATTGCCGACCATTATCGGATACTAATATGTAAGGTAATCCAAAGGTACTAAAAATTTCTTTAAGTTTATTGATACACCAAATACTTGTAATAGTTTTAGTTGGAATAACTTCTATCCACTTCGTAAAAGCGTCGACGAGAATAAAGAGGTACTGTCCTGATACAGGTCCAGCAAAATCAATATGTAGTCGTTGCCAAGGTCTCTTGGGTTCTTCCCAGTGATGTATTTGTACTTTTGTTGGTTCGTTTTGTTGCAATCTACAAGCTCTACATGATTTTACCTTATTTTCTATTTCTTTATCTAAATTTTTCCAGTATTCATAGCTGCGAGCTAGAAGTTTCATTTTCAATATTCCAATGTGCCCGCTGTGTAGTTCATCCAACACTTTTTCTTGTAATGTTTTTGGAATCATTGCTCTTGTTCCTTTAAATATACATTCATCTTGTAGCATTAATTCATTATCACTGTATATTACTGTATTTCAAATTTTGTACAATTTAATCTAATTCTATATCATCTAACGTTTCATGTGCTATAGTTCTTTTGTCAATAGCTATCGTATTAATTTGTTGAATTTGAAAAACACAATGCCGGTCGACTGTTGTTTCAGATGCGATTTCTTCCGGAAATCTTAATAAATAATCTGCATTCAAGTTTTGTGTTGTATTTCGATATTCAATTTCATAATCAAATCCAGACAAAAAATGTGCATAGTGAAACAATCTCATTGTACTCATTGTTGGCAAAGTTTTGTGTGGATGAAAAATTGTAGTAAGAAGTTTATGATCAGTAATGAGTATAAATTTTCGACCATAACAATAATGAAAAAACTTTTTAAGACCCCAATAGATAGCTGTAGCCCCTTTATCAATCTGGCTGCATCTGCACTGTTCGTCAAAGTTCGGGAAGCGAAAGCTATAGGTCTGTCACTTCCATCTTGAAGCCTATGTGATAGTACAACACCAAGTCCTAATGGTGATGCATCTGTGGCAAGTACTAGGGGCTTCTTTGCATTGAAATGAATCAGTACTTTGTCACTCATAATTTCATTCTTTATTTTAGTAAAACTTTTTTCACATAGTTCCGACAATTGAAAATGTACTCCTTTTTGTAATAATTGGTTTAATGGACCGCATAAAGAAGCTAAGTTTGCGATTAACTTATTATAAATAAATTATATATATTATATATAATTTATTTTTGTTTTTTAACAATTTCATTTTCAATTTTAATATCTGTTCTTCGAATTCGTATCTGCATTGTATTTCTTTTTCAATATTCTCTTCTTCAGTTTCACTTTCAATTTCCGTCTGTATTTTGTCGAATTTGTACGAAAGTTCTTTTAGTAACTGTATTCTATTTTCGATTTCGATGTCTTCAAAATCATTTTTAGCTGTTATGTAATTTTTGTACTTTGTTAGTAATCCTTGTAATGTACTTGGATTTTTCTTTAATTTCTGCATTGAATTGGCCATCGTCGCCAATAATAAATATAAGATATTTATTTAGTAATGTATATTTTATATATTCTACATTTATAATGTCATAACAAGAAAGTGTCAACCCGACACAAGCCAGATGTCTAGGTGACCATAGAATGTATATATATCATCAAGTATTGTGTTATCGTCATCCTCATTCATCATCCTTACTCATTAGTCAGGTAACAGAAAGTACTCTTTATAACCTATAGTCGCTTGAGTAATATTGAATCTAAAAAATAATTCTCGTTAGCTGTCAAAGTGCGACTTTCACCCTCCTATTTCACGTTGTGATTAGTGCGATCGCCCGACGATCATTCCCAGCTTGTTGAACGATACGGTGCGTTCGCCGTGTGAGTCACTCCGAGTTATTGAACGGCAAGTTTATCGTCGGGTGATCACACGGCGTTGAAACTGAACGTAGCCCTGGTAAATATCGTCGGGCAAACGCACTAATCACACCGTGAAATAGGAGGGTGAAAGTCGCACTTTGACAGCTAATGAGAATTAATTTTTAGATTCAATATTACTAAAACGACTTTAATTGATAAAGAGTACCTACTTTTTGTTGACTGACTAATGAGGAAGGATGATAAGGGGAGACAAAAACACAATACTTGATAAATAGAATCTTTTTATGACCTCAATTTATTTTGACTGTTTTGCAAGTTAGCGGTAATTTTCAAACCCGTGCTGTTGTTAAAGCCGTTCAGTTTCAAAAGTTGAATTTGAGTGCCAGTAAAAAACAATCAAACAAGAACCATTCAGCTATAAAACTGTTTACAATCGCACTAAAAGATGTCTTCTTACTAGCAAGTAAGTAATCGGTAGTAGTTGAATGCCAGCATGAGAGATTGGCATGTAGCCTAGACATAGCGAAGACATTCCATCGGTTCTGGCAGCGGGGAGTTCTATCGAATGGATTGCTAGCTTTTTGTTAGGCCAGTTGCTCTGATAGCTTGGAAATTATTGTAGGTAATTTGTGTTCTTTATAATAATTTTTCAATCGATATATCTTATTAATTAATTATTAATAATTATATTGTAAGTACCTATATTGTAATTTGTCTTTTTAATAATTTGTTTATCCATATATGCTCCCGGTATGAGGTTATAAGTAAACGATTGATTAATATACTTTTATAGAGTTTTTGGTCTTATAATATACCTACATTTGCATGCTAACTTTAGGAAAATATGTGGTCAATCTAATAATTTTGTAACACCTATTTACAAACCATATTTTATGCAAATAAATGATTGATTGATTGATTAATGCTGGTGTCCCGCAAGGCTTGGTATAATTATAATATTTGCGCAAGGCCTATGACTGGGAACGGGAAAATTGGTTCGCTTTAACCCTACGAAAACAAAATTCTGCGCATTTACTGCTACAAAACGCAATAACGAATGTCGCCTCTTACCATCGCCAAGGGTATTAACCATAAATATAAACGGCAAGCACATGTTACACCTACGATTTTGATGATATTGCCGTCATCAAGAAGCTTATATACCTACAGATAGGGCTGCCATCCGTCCGGGTTTCTCCGGATTTGTCCTAGTTTGGAGGGCGTCCGGGGAGCGTCCGGGCGGGGTTTTAATTGCAGAAAAGAACATGTTAACGAAGTAGATTTATTATCAGTTCTGAAATGGTTTGATGTAGTCTCTACTTCAAGATTTTTCGTCGCGATTCCGTCATTTTTTACATCAAAATATTGCCGAATTACCAAAGGAAATAATTTGGTGTTTCCATGGTTGCTGGTATCAGTAGCCGCGCTCATAAATAGTATGTTGTGTTAATCGTTTTTAAGTCCGACAATCGACAAAGGGCCTAAAACTCCTGTAGCTATTGTTGTAGCTTTAGTACGATTATATGACAGTTTTTTGGCGGTATCTGACCCCTAGAATGTTTCGCGATTGAGAGCGCAATACAGTCCGGAGAATTAAAGGACATGTGATGGTTGACTGTGTGATAAACAAGCGCGCCTTGATGTCACAAAAAATGCAGATATTTTTAATATGCTTGGTTTCTCATGTTAGTTTTGTGTTTTTCTGTATTCAAATGGACATTTGTGTCATAACTTTTTTAAAAGACTGTAACAGCTACTAGGTTCTTTAGTTAAAACGTCGTTTTGTTACTGCCTGCTAAAATAAATATTTAAGGGGGCTTCCATACAACATACCTGATTATTTTGCTCGATTTTACTCGATATTGATAACGGCAACAGGTAAACGCTTAAAATATTCACAGAATATTTAGTTATATAGTCACTTTAAAAATAAATAATTAAATTAATATAAAACAAATCTTTTAGGGGGGGCTCCGATACAACAAATGTGATTTTTTTTGCTGTTTTTATAGATAATGGTACGGAACGCTTCGCGCGCGATTCCGACTCGCACTTGGCCGATTTTTCAATTAGGGAGTATAAAATTTTTTTTTTTAAACCAAGCTAAAAGTGAATAAAAAAGTAATCATATGTCCGGGGTCAAGGCTTCAAAATCCGGGGTTTTTACGCTTCCGGTCCTGGGCGACAGGATTTATAGATGGCAGCCCTACCTACGGATGACAGTGGAGAGCGCAGTATGTTATTTTTTGAGGCTCAATATTTTGACCTTGAAATCGTTTTGAGTGCATTGATAGGGTTGATTGACCATGAGAAATTACAATACAGATATTTTTTTTACGTTTTTTTTAAACTTTAGTAGTTACATATTTTTTCTATATTGTTAGGGTGCTGTACCAAAAAAGGAAAATAAGAAACTTTCTCTTTTGGAGGCAAATTTAGTGAAATTTTCAATTCACGAGATCATTCGAAAAAAAATCATTTTGTGTTTGATGTGAAGAATATTGAAGTACCAATTTTATTTTTAATCATTGCTCAAAAAATTGCTTTTATCGATTTTTAGACTTTAATGAGCATATTTTATATATTAATATTGACGTATCCTTATTGCGTAAGTATCTAATAAAAGATATTAAGAAAATAATCAACAAAATAAAATGTACACAATAATTACTCAAAATAACAATGTATTGTGTTCCTTTATGCCGTATTTAAATATATAAAAAAACACATTTGTTTAGCTAGGTGCAAAATATGATAATAAATTTGGACCAATATTAGTTTCAGTCTTAAGTGCCAGTCTTATTTAATAATGATTGAAAACATAGTATTTGTATGTTGTTCACATTAGTTGATGTGAAAAAAATTACCGCCTCAGAAATCTGTCTAAAGGAAAGGAGGAGGTATCTAAAGGAATCATATTTTTCTGCAAAATATTTATGATAGTCAGTCAGAAAATAAGTATGACACTAAGAAGTACTGATTTTATTTTATAGTTTTGTGCAAGTGTTGTGTCACTTTTGATCAATACCGTTTTTTCGATTTTTGATAAGGTACTTAGACTATGTTTGAATAAATATTGTGCGTCTCATTTATTGCCTTTTAATTTTAAGCATTAATTTACTTACATAGATGATAATGCAAAATCAGTTCGGCCTAGGTCAAACTAGTTAAGCCTAAAATATTTAGGCCAAACTAGATTGTCCTGGGCCAAACTAGTATATCATGACACGCTAAGGCTGAACCCGTTTGGCCCAGGACAAACAAATTTGGCCCGAAATCTGGTTTGGCCGGTAACATATGGCCCAAATCACCTTCGGTGAGAGTCGGCCGTGCCCAAACAGTAGGGACGTATGAGGCCTAGTCCACACCACCATCGCTATAAAACACACGCGTGCCCAGTGCAGATTGTGGACTGTGTATGTCTTTTGTTTTTTGACATATGGGGTTTCTCACTATGTTTTCCTTTAATGCTAAGCCAGTGATGTAAATAATTAGTGTATTTGAATGATGTATTACAAAATACTTACTAACGGCATTTTTTTTATTTATTCAATACAACAGTTTTATTAAAATTTACATTGCCTTCCGTTGAAACCTCGCAGGGCTTACTTGCGAATAGTCAAAATTGCTTTGCTATAAGATAAAATACTTTTTCATTTTAAAAGTTTATAATTTTTTTAATATTTGCAAAATATGTTGAGGCAGTCCATTTAATATTTCTGATACAATATATTTTGACGTTCGTTTTCCATATACATTGATCTTTATTTTAGTGAATTCTTCTGTTAGTTCTTTCTAAAATTGTAAATTAGTTTTGTTTTTTTTTTTTTTTATACCACTAAGGTGGCAAACAAGCTTAGGGCCCGCCTGATGGTAAGCGGTCACCGTAGCCTATGGACGCTTGCAACACCAGGGGTATCACTTGCGCGTTGCCGACCCTTCAGAAATCTAATAACTTCTTTCTTGAAGAACTCCATACTGTAGTCCTTGCAGAAAACCTTGGCAGTGAGCTCATTCCACAACTTAAGCGTTCGCGGGAGGAAGTTTCTCTGAAACCGCACTGTACGCGACCATTTAGGTTCTAAAGTGTGAGAATGAATTCCCTGCCGATGGCGAGCGGTGCGATGGTAGAAAGTAGCCGTGGGCATCATTTCGAACAATTCCTCAGAACACAACCCATTGTACAAGCGGTAGAACACACACAGTGAGGCAAAGTCTCTCCTCAGACTTAAGGGCTCGATACCGCAAGTGAGTTTGGAATCGTCGACAATTCTCACAGCCCGTCGTTGAACCGAGTCAAAAGGGCCAAGCTAGTATCCGGGTGCACCTGCCCAGAGATGGCAGCAGTACTCCATATGGGGCCGAACCTGCGACTTGTAAAGTAACAACCTTTGCCCCGACGTGAAGCACTGCTTCGCTCTGTTGAGTACACCAAGTTTTTTAACGCTAATAATTTGTTACTTAATGAAAAAAAACCAAATGTATCAAATTTACATTACCAAATGTTGGTCAGATACAGACATGTATTAATATTAATGGCGAGCAATTAGAACTTGTTAATTCAACAGTCTTTCTTGGCATAACGCTGGACTCCAAACTTCAATGGGGTCCTCATATTCATAGCCTAGCCAAAAAACTTAGCTCTGCTGTGTATGCGATCAAGAAAATAAGACAATTGACCGATGTCGACACTGCAAAAATAGTATATTTTAGCTATTTCCATAGTTTAATGACATATGACATCCTACTGTGGGGTAACGCTGCTCATGTAAATACAATATTTTTGTTACAAAAAAGGGCAATTCGTGCTATTTATAAATTAGGATCTAGAATAACTCAAACTCAAATCAAACTTTATTCAAGTCGGTTTCTAAGAACACCTTTGAATCGTCAATACAATGTAAACAATGTTTAATTTCTGCCAAAAAGAGCTGGCAAGAAGTTCCACTTAAAGTAGTAATACAATACTTTGATAATTAGCTAAACTAGTTACCGTTCGAGAGCTTCAATACGAGCACGCGTGCATCATCTATTTCTATTTACAAAATATAATTTTTTGTTAGACATTCAAAATTGTACTTTATCTCCTGTGAATAAGTGCTATATTTAACTGTTGCTACTCCTGCCTTCGTTTAAAGAAAACAAGAATTGAACAACTGTTACCTGTTTTCTACCCTACATTACCCTACATCTACCGAAATGAGTCTGCAGCATTCACCTCCGCACAAAAATCTCCTCTCCGCACAACCGGATATATCTCATAGCACTGATATTGAGCTAACTGATCCCACATCTATTCAACAGCGTAAGAAAAGACAGCGTCAATCTTCTGAGGACGTTGAAACTGACCTAACTCTTACAGATTTTCGACAAGAGATTCTCGGGAAGTTTAAAGAAATGTTTGATGCGCAATCCAGACTGAGCCTGGATATTGCCAATGTTATGGATCAACTATCTGATGTCAGAAAATCGTACCAGTTATTATCTCAGGAACAGGATAATTTAAAATCTGAACTGACCGATCATAAAAAGTCAACATCTGAAAAAATTGACTTTATTGAACAAAAATTATCAGACGCCAACATCACAATAAGTTCGCTTCAAAATCGCTTAAATACAAACGAACAACAGGCTCGCATGAATAATATTGAGATAGCGGGTATACCGGCTTTAAAGAGTGAAAATCTGTACAACATATTAAATAATTTGGCCGTGAAATCTGGGGCTACCATCAAGTCGTCGGATGTTGATTTTATACACCGGGTTAAAAAATATCCTACAAACGTGGGAAACGGTAAAACTAACTCATCTCTACAAAACACTACGCCTAATATAATCGTTAGATTTAACCAGCGTAAGAATAAAAGTGATTTTCTAGCCGCTGTCCGAGCTCGTCGTGGAATAACCACAGCTGACCTTGGACTCGATGGACCGGCGAGACCAATTTTTGTCAATGATCATTTGACCCCTCAAAACAAGCGTTTGTATGGACAAGCCCGGGCCTTAGGAAAACAGCACGGATACAAATATATTTGGTTAGCAGATTGCAAAATATTTCTACGCAAGAACGACAACTCCAGAGCAATAAAAATTAGTTGCGAAATTGATCTAATAATGATAAAATGACTCATAGTTAATAATTTCTTAACATATCTTTTTTGTGTGTACAAATTTGCTTGTGTGTGCTATATATTACAGTGTTTACGTCCTAACTACGATAAAATAAAAATATGTACAATGTATCCTTTTCCACTCGAACAAAGTCCAACAGTTATACACAGGTATTACATATCAATATTTATTATTAATCAGCGCCTATTGACATCATTCTTAAATTTAATATTTCATTATTGGTCCAGTAAATTATTTGACAATAATTTCGAAACGGAACACATACTCACTTATTTATATTTCTTTATATTTCTTAATGCCTATCGTGCAAATCGTGGTGCAAGAATGCAGGTTAACCTACCCTCATTTGACGGAGAAGCATTAAAATATTTCGCTATTTCGTACCTAAATATGTATTCTTTTATAAAAATAAGTTAAAATGGCCTACACCTTATCTATTTACTATCAGAACGTGAGGGGTTTGCGTACAAAGTCGCACATGTTTCACTCCGCTATCTCTAACTGTAATTACGACGTCATTTGTGTCACTGAATCGTGGTTAACAGCCGGATTTTACAGTAGCGAGTATTTTGATGCACGTTATATTGTTTTTCGTTGTGATCGGGACCCATTGAGCAGTGGCATGGAGCGTGGCGGCGGCGTCATGATCGCGGTCCGCCGCGAGCTATGTCCCGCGGTGCGCTCTGACGCATCGACGCTCACCGGCGCGCCCGATTACCTATGGGTGACCATGCCCGGATGTTCTTCCCGTGACGCAGCTGTAGCTAACTTACACATTATCTGCGCCTACATTCCTCATGGAAGATCACATGAACAGCAATTAACCACTTTTTTTGAACATATTGCTAACAGCTCAGTTAACACGCTGACAAATGACGTTTTTCTTGTTTTAGGTGATTTTAATATTTCTCAACCCAGCTGGGTGCACAATAACGCAAGTGATAGCATGTTTACTGGCCCAAGTAATCATAAGTTAGTCTTTCTTGTCAATGAATTTATGAGTTACTCCTCAATGTTGCAATATAATTCTGCTTTTAACTATAACAACCGATTATTAGACCTAGTTTTTTGCAACATTAAATGCGACGTGGTACACTGTACCCAGCCACTTGTGCCAGAAGACTTTCATCATAAAGCCTTGAATATTACCTTATCTGCGGACATTCAGAAAACCCTATCAAATAATAAACACATCAAAAAAATGTTCTTTAAAGCTGATTATGAAACCATCTGCAAAGAGCTCTCTGCAATTGACTGGAACAAAGAGTTCACAGCATTTACAGATATTAATTCCATCACAGATTACTTCTATAAAACCTTAAATAACTTAATAAGTAAATATGTACCTAACCGTACAATTAGCTCAAACTCCAAATACCCACCGTGGTACTCTAAGTCTTTAATAAAATTGAACAGAGAAAAATGTAAGTTCCACAAAAAATGGAAAAAATATGGTAATCAATGTGATTATAATAGCTTCTCTGTTTTAAGATCACGTTTCAAAAAAATGGAAAAAAATAATTATGAAATGTATATAGAAAATAGTGAAAATAATATCAGGAAAAATCCAAACTCCTTTTGGGCGTATATTAAATCCAAAAAACAGAATAATAACGACATCCCAGATAAAATGTTCTATCAAGGTCAAGTCTTAAATACCGGCATTGACATCTGTAACGCTTTTAATAACTATTTTCATTCTGTATTTGTAAAACACAATGAAAATAACACTAGATCTCACCAAGCTAAAAGCGATTGTATTGTAGACATAAACACAATTAAAATACTCAAAGACTCGGTTCGCCATGAATTAAATACAATTAATATCAACAAAGGTGCAGGCTATGATGGAATCCATCCCTACTTTATTTTTAAGTGCTCAAAGCAGCTCCTAATTCCAATTGTTTACATATACCAGCTGTCAATCAGTTCAGGAACTTTTCCCGAAATTTGGAAAAAATCTATCGTTACACCAATTCCTAAAAACACTAAAACTAACCAAATAACCGAGTATAGACCTATCTCAAAACCAAGTATATTCGGTAAAATACTTGAAAAAATGGTGACCTCTCAGCTATCTTATGCTTATGTTAACCAAATATCCAATAATCAACATGGTTTTATAAAGGGACGAAGCGTTGAATCTAACTTACTTACTTTTACAGAGTTTGTACTATCTGCAAACGACAAAAATCTTCAGGTGGATGTTGTGTACACCGACTTTTCTAAAGCATTTGACAAAATAAATCACAATCTTTTGTTAGAGAAGCTTTGGGGGAACGGTGTGCACGGCAGCCTCCTAAGATGGATAGAGTCATATGTTAAGAATCGCTCCCAAGCAGTTTTTCTAAAGGGTTACTGTTCTGAATTCCTAGATATACCCTCAGGAATTCCACAGGGATCTCATATCGGACCGTTGCTTTTTAATATTTATATCAATGATATTCATGGTAAACTAGATGACTCCAGCAATCTTCTAATGTATGCTGACGATGCCAAACTATATAGAATTATTTCAAAAGAAACTGACTGTGTTAAATTACAATCGGAACTTGACACTCTTGCTGGATACTGTCACGATAATCAACTTTTCTTAAATATAGATAAATGCTCTGTCATAAGCTACACACGCAAAAAGAAACCAATATACTTCTCTTACAAGTTATTTGACAAATCACTTGTGCGTGTACAAAGCGTACGTGACCTAGGAGTTATTATAGATGACAAATTATCGTTTAACGAACACATTGACTCCATAATCCTAAAAGCATACAGGAACCTCGGCTTCATCAGCAGAGTCACTAAGCCATTTAAACATATATTGACACTTAAAATATTATATTTCACCTTTATTAGGTCTGTTCTCGAATTTGCATCTGTTGTTTGGTCACCCCAATACAAATGTCACATCGAAAGGATCGAAAAAATTCATTGTACTGCTTAATTACAGATTTGGAAACGTAAATAGTGCACTACTCCCAGAAAGATTCAACATTTCTTCTCTTGAAAACCGACGAATTATAATAGATCAATGTACATTATTTAAAATAATTAACAATAAAATACAATGTCCACAGTTATTGAATAACATATCTTTTATCAGCCATAGTAAATTCTTAGCTCGCCCCTCACGTGTAAGGAAATTAAACGATAAGTATTTACATGTATTTGTAACCCCGAAAGCATCAAAAAAATATACCGAAAACAGATTCTGTATACGCGCACCCGATTACTATAATAAACACTTTTGTGGATTGGACCAACTTAACTCACATATAGATATATTCAGTAATTCAGTAGCAACTTTCAAAATATCTGTAAGAAAACGACTTGATCAATTTTACCATCATCTGTAATTTCACTTAATGTCTTTCTAATGTAATGTAATATGCAGATTTTAATATATATATATATACATATTAGTACCTACCCCCTAAATATCCCAATGTCAATTTCTTTAAAAACTTAATGATATATTCAAAAATATTAAAAAATTAATTAAAATTGCTGTGTTCAGGATTAAATTAAACAATATTAAGTAAATATTTTATATTGTTGGATTTAATTCTTAACAATCTCACAGTGTTAAAAAATAAATACATATACACTTTGTAATTATTCCTTTATTTAGCTTAGTTATAGGTACTCGTATGCTTGTAAACCTTATTGTAAATACAATAACCTCTTTCAATCAATAACTTATACTTACAATAACAATATTTTACCATCTTATTTTATGTAACCTAAATTGATTCTGTTTCTTTTATTTCAAAATATAAATTAATCTCGCCTTGTGCTTAACTACATTGTCTCAACCATGTACTTAATTATAGCTCTTAATAATTATCATAATTAATCATGTAACGACACTATAGGTCTAATTAATTAAATAAAATGTATTGTATTTGTCACTGTCTGTAAATGACCGTTTGTTGTCTTAAAATGAATAAATAAATAAATAAATAAAGAGTATACAATATGTCCCGAAACACTTATTAGGTAACTAGCCGGTGCTCGCGACGTCGTCTGGGTGAACGCTATACTATAACATCACTTTTTGTGAACGAAACCATAGCGCGATCTAATTCGACGCCAACGCCATCTAGTTAGCAAATAGGAAACTATTGAAAAATTATTAGTGAAAAATTGTAACACATCTAAGTTATGACTTTACACGATTTTTTAACATAAAATAAATGGCTATGTGTGAATAGAATAATTAATAATTAAGAAGCAAGTCATATATGCGTCATAAGATTACACGTTGTTACAGAATGCGTTGAAGAAATAAAGGTTCACTGCACGTTCCCCATAGGTGATAGCGTGATAATATGTAGCCTATATGTTGACCCGACTTCTTAATAATTTGAAGTAAATCCATGCAGTACTTTTTGAGTTTATCCCGAACATACATACACACAAACAGACAAAACAGACAAAAAATCTAAAAACTATATTATTACTTCTTTTGATTGTTGATCACACCCCAAGTATTCTTTTGAAAAAATATTCAATGTACAGTTTTGACTTTCCTACAATTTTATTATATGTATAGATTATACGTAGACATGTTATGTGTGCGACCGTAAGTACCAATACAATAGCTTATTACAGAGTCGGCTAGCGAAATGTATGGCTTCTACCTATTTGTGGAATATGGTAATTTGCTCTTTAGAATAGATATTTGTTACATAACATATGTAGTTTCCAATTGAATTTATTATCTATATATTGTCCTAAGTATAAATGCTCCTATACTAATACTAAATGTTTACAATTATTGACATTGAATTGGGTATATAAATAAGACATAGATGATCATGGCTCGCAATGGCAATGTTAAATGCGTTCAGTATATGTGCATAAGCTTAGTTTTTTTGCATTGATACCTAGAACAATGTCGTGTGCCCATTAACATAAGCTGTAGTTATTTTGCATTATAGCTTGTGGAGCAAGCCTGACCCATTTTAAGGTTGGGCCCTTTATTCCATTCTTTTCTAATTTAGAGAATATGGTTTCATAATAAATAATCTAATGCTTTAGAAAATCTATAAAGATAGTAATAATATGTTTTTTTCTCATTTAAGTATTTGTACTTACTCCGGTGTTTCTGAAAACCGTACTGTGTTTCATTGATAATATTGTTTGAATTGATTATATTTAATTCGTTACCGAAATACCTGTCAATTATTTTATCAATACATCACAATATTGTTATTAGCCTGTAGTTAATTATGTCGCTGTGACTGCCATTTTTATAAATGGGTCTTATTATTTCTAATTTTGGTTTGTCCAGGTAAGTTAATTTCGAAATATATGTGTTTATCATGTGCGTGATGACAGGTTGAGTAGCGTAGTTATTAATTAGGGAAATTATCCGGAATGTTAATAACCCCCAACCCCTCAGAAATGTCAAAAAAATCGGCTTCAACTATTATTTCGTAGTGCACTCTCCAGTGACATCCATATATTACAAACTTTTTGATCTTCATGGATGCAAGTGTTCCAAGCAATGATTGTCAACTCTTATTAGTGCATGATTTTTTAGCATTTGCAATTGTATATGCTTTCGTGATCTCTGTTTTGATGAAATATCAATTTGCTATACTGCTGTCAGTGTCACACGATTGCCAAATTTGCAAAGGTATAGGCGCACAAGGCCTATGTTCAGCAATGGAGTGCAGGTGCTGCATGCTAAAACGACCCAACATCATCAAAAACTTGATGGTGTTGGATGAAAAGTTGGCATGTTGGACAGTGGAGAGGGGGGGGGGGGTCGTGGGAGTCAGCCCCCCCTTACACACATTTGACCAGATACCGGCGCCGACGGCTGAGGACATACTATATATACATTTTGGAGTAAGCTCAAAATGATAAACTGAAAAATATGACTCTTCCTGACATCTACTGGCGAGTGGTAATACTATTATTTTTACCGACACAGCACCACTAGAGCTACTTGATCATAGATGGCGTTGTAAAGCAACACTAAAGCTACTTGACAATACATGGTATTGTTGAAAAAAACGAGCGAAGCTCGGTCCTCAAGGCACTCTGTAATTATTTGTGCTCTGAATTAGGTTTTGTTGAGAATTTTTGGGAAACCCTCTAATAGAAAATGCTTTCTATTTATTCTCATTATGCATGTGTACTTTTCTGCTTCCACTATCGTAACAAAAGAAATAAAGTCTTGGAAAGTGGCCGAAGGTTCGTAGACTACAACCAAAATTATAGCAACCAATAGATATAAAAAATCGGCAAAATAGGCCCAAACACTCTTAACGGTTTTGCTAATAAGCACACGGCGACTTCAGGAAGGTCTAAAGGCCCAAAGTTAGTTCATTTTTACTTTTATTTTTATTTTTATTTTGCTTTTTGCTTTGTTTTCTTTTTCGTTTTATTTTATTTTCATTTTGTTTTGCTCGTTTTTGTTTTTGTTTTTATTCTTTTGTTTTTATTTTATTGTATGCGCTTACCACGTTTTTATCTCTATTTTCACTCCATTTCTATTTTATTATTTTCTTTTTTCATCTTCGCATTGCGTAAATTCAACCACCATCAAGGGGCCTGATAAGTAGGCCTCCTTTCAATTTCACCGGGGGTGTTCAGCACCCCTGAGCTTCTGCCCGGGTCATGGTGGGAGGTAAATTCCCCTCCCCCGACACCCGCACCTCAACACCCAACAGGGTGATAGAGAAGATACCCCACGATCTAAAGGCCCAAATCGGCGCATCTTCACTTGAAGGGCATTGCACCTGTCCATGCCCGTCCACCCGAAGGTCTTCCTAGGGAGCTCATTCCCCCAAAAAACTTAGCCTATTATAAGTTAATAACTATAATTGGCCCAGGGAAGAATGATAAGCACTAGGAATTACGCTTCGATCGACCAACAATCAAAGTTGAAGAATATGACTTTTCACTAGACCTAGATTGTGGTGTTATCATCCGGGGAACAGTCTATTCCCTTGAGAACTCTTAATAAATAAAAAAAACATTGTATGTTTACGAACATACATACACCGGCACGACTTACAAAATTGTGCTCGAGTTTGTAGCCGGGATAGTGAAGGTATGATGTATCGGCCGGGCAGGATATCTGCGTCTCCGTTAGAAAAAGAATAGTTGGCTGCGCAGTCTCGAGATGGTGGTGGACAACATTAAGATTTGCGTGAATACCCCAGATGTTGCAAAAATCCACATTATAATATACAGACTTAAGAAGTACGAAGCATTCAAAAGTACATGTCTACTTCGCAATATTTATGAAATGCCCGCCGGTACGCCGAGGAAGACTTTTAACAAATTCACGTCCAAAGATACAAGCAAGCGGTTTTTTTTAAGTTAGCAAACAAGTTAACGGTCTGCCTGATGGTAAGCGGTCACCGTAGCCTATGGACGCTTGCAACACCCCCCTGGTGTCACACTTAACTCTGAATAACTTCTTTCTTGTAGAACCCCATACTGATGTTGTATCCTATTTATGTTAAAATTATTTCTATATTTTTTAACTAGGTAGAAAGAATGAAGGGTAATAATAATCACTCAAATAAATAAAAGAAATATATCCATTTAATTAAAATTTTACCTCATTTGTGCGAATTGTATTTGAATAATAACTATAATACAGGAAATTAAGCTAACATCACCGTACACTTAAAACTAACTTAACTAACAATCTTTAATAAAATACCAAAGCGACATTTAATGAAAATCACAAAGACAATAAAATAGTTTTATCTCTGTGCGCGTATCACGAGGTACGAGTCCGGTTATTGTTGTAACTTTGTAAAGTTATGTTATATCTTTGGTCAACATTAAGGACATTCATACATTTAGGTAATGGCACACCCAAACGAGTTAAGTTTGCAAGAATTTGATTAATTTTGTTACAACTTTTTGACGTGATAAAAATTATGTTACAGTTCAAACCTTAATTAAGTGGATTTGCTAATATTATAATAATTGGCCTATTAAAACAGTTTAATAAAAAACATTAATTCTTACACTATGTTTGGCCTTTAATTCAAATTGTTAGGAAAACTAAAATTGATATTCTCTTGATTTTATTTCATGAAATATACATTAATATGACCAAGTGAATTTGCTAATTTCATAGTTCAATATAAATATTTGAATTCTATACCGACAAAAATCCGAGAAAATCGTGATTTTCAACGTGCGATCACGTGCTACCACCTATTATACGTGGAAATCCCTTTGTATACTTCAATAGTGTATTAATGTCTTTGTAAACTAGTCGAAATGGCATACTTTTGATAGGGTATGCCTTAGCCCTAAGTACGCACATCGACTACTTACTCAAGTGCCCCTCGCAACTACTAGAGTTGCAAATAAAAAAAGAGTAATGGTTAATAATTGAAGCTTCAGGCGAAGATAGTATATTTTATTTATTTAGAGTACAGAAAGACGCATTTTCTAACCCGAGGAAGAAAGCTTTCATTCAGAGTGTAATAATAGTACATTATGATACAAGTGAGCTAGACTGCTCATTACAGACGAGGTTGTGGGTTGCAACCTGAACCGAAGGCGAGGGCGTAATTCAGCCGAGTGTGTACTGAGCAGAGCTTAACAGACTTAAAGGTCAGCAACTTCTGTTAGTGTGTAAATGTTGTAAAAAGTTGATCTTTAATGTTATCTGATATTAGAATAACAACGGTTTAACCTTTAGTACAATTTCAGTTAAATTTTTTATGGTAAGTTATGATTGAACACTAAGTATTTTGAAGTTTCGCAATATAAAAACATACACAATATTTAGTTACTTATATCTAATCGAATATAAAAAATCAAATGTTTTCCCGCCAAATTTTAAGCCTTATAATGACCTAGCCCCGCTTTCATAATGCCATCGAGTATGAATTGAAATTTAAACTAATATTTCGTACTGACCTATGAGTTATTTCGCACCGGTGCGGTGTCCAGAAAGTTCGATTTTTAAACCAATTTCGAACATTTAATAAGACTTTTTATTGAAGTAAGTACTACAAGACTAATCAATCATATAAAAATCTCATAAAAAAAAATATCGGGCACTCGAGTACGCCAACTAGCTAAATCCTTAAGTTGTTTTTTGTGTTGTTGGTACTATAATATAGTCACGAATAAAGCAGTTATTGTACAAAGTCGCCAAGGTGTGGTTATACGTCACAACCTGAACATTTTTCGGCTGTGGTTACGTGATATGTTAAGTTTTCGCTGTCGAAAGTTCGGTTGCTACATTATTGTAGGGTATCTCTCTCAGCTTTTATGTATTATTATCGAGTGTTGAGGTCATATTATTTTATTTGCAGGTGGACCGATGACCTGAAGAAGGCAGCTGGGAGTTTCTGGATAAGGAAGGCAGAGGACCGGGTGTTGTGGCGTTAATTAGGCTAAATATTTATTTTTTGCTCTTCTATTTTCGACTTCATCAAATCTTATCGCAAATTTTTCGACCGAACGATATTCCCAGCTCTATTTACGTGCCGTCATGTTTCTACAAAATATAATACTTTTTTAAATCTAAATTTGAGCGTTTTGTCGTTTTAGGTCTAAATCACAACAACCCAAATCTCACATTCAGCTTGGGGCGTCCATTAATTACGTGAGGTATTCAGGAAGGAATCTCACCCAATCTCACGTTTCGCGGCAAGCGTCACGTAATTTTATTTTTGCAAGTAAAATATGTTTTCACTAAAATGGCGAATCCTAAATAATAACACAAATAACAATATGTATCGTGGCTATGCAAAAGTAGCTAATTATGTTTTTTTTTTAAAATAGCTCAAACGCCATCAAGCACAGATTAACATATTTACACTAAAATTACGCATTTTGAAAAATTTCATGTAAGATAATGGAGGGGTCGAGCAAAATCTCGAGACATCGCATCGATAAAATCTCGAGACTTCGCATCGATAAAATCTCGAGACATCGCATCGATAAAATCTCGAGACATCGCATCGATAAAATCGCCACACGTAATTAATGGACGCCCCATTTTCTATCATACCTATAGGAATGAAACAACGCAACCATACATCTACGTGATCCAGTGACCACAATCTAAGTAAATGCATCAAAAATATGTATACATCCATACAATACACATAAGGCACCATAATAGCATTGTGGTTAAACTGTACTTAGCTTAGCTTAGGGACGGCACAGGCGGCTTTACTTAATACTTAATTAAAAATAGACTATAGACGCCTTTTTACCCTATGAACCATGATTACAATTTTAATAGCTCTTTGCGTATTTTATTTTTAAGTACCCTATCTAATATTGTAGGTATTTTATTAGCCTTACTTATATAAAATACTTATAAGGCAAGTGAATACTCTAAGTTTTTTTTAGTTAAGAAAAGTGTATAGACAAAGTCAAGTCATCTATCAATAGAGTTTGGCAAAATCATCAACAATTTGGTATTACAAAATGGTATTAATATTATATAATTTCGAGTTTTTCCTAAATTTAATGACCTTCTCGATTGCAGTCTTACTTCGATGCAGTCGCAGTCAGACACTATCTCGTCAGTTAAGTTGTAAGTAGCGGCTCTGTTTTAAGTTTTGGTTAATAATATTGAATACAATAAATATTTTTAAATGATAAATGAATATGATTCAACTAACAAATAATCAAATTATCAACTACCTAAATATTTGCTTTCAACAATTTCTTTTTGCGATTTAACAACGCATACCACAATACTTAACACAGTAACGTTACTTACTTAACACATTAACGTCACGTACTTAACGCAGTAACGTTACTTACTTAACACAGTAACGTTACATACTAAACACAGTAACGTTACGCCTTAATCGAGGAAAATGACGATTCTAGCTATAAACCACAGTAGAAGCTTATTTTGGAATAAAAAACTATTTTCTACTTTTACAATAAGGTCGTCGTTACACAATCGTTTTCCAAAACTTCGCTACTGAAATCGTTGTATAAGATATACATGTTTACAAACTTACTTGCTATGTAAATAAATACCTATATAAAATAAACAACGTGAAAGGCACTTATTTTCATATTTACACCACGCCCTTACGAAACAATAGTTCATTCTATTAAATAAATACTTATCCCTATAATAGACAAACTTTTCTTTAGGCCGCTGCGCACGTACGATTGCAGACTGAGATTGTAATCAGTTAGTCATAAAATTTTTGTTTAAGATAAAAATGTAGAGGTAAAAATATCAAGCTGCTTTTAGAGAACACTTTATCAACTGTACTGTCGGTGGGTCTAACATTTTATGAAACTATTGGACGAAAAAAAAACCAAACATTACTAAAATATACAAAGATAAATAATGAATCTTAAAAAAAAAACATTATTGGGCTATCCTAAATAATTTTCACATTTTTACTCTAACGGGGTTTATTACTTTAAAGTTGAAAGCTGCATCACAACAAAAAGTCACAACACAGTTTATTTAATCGCAAGTTTGCGGAGCGCCTTACTTCCTACCTGATGTCATGCGCATATGTATGTCTCTATTTACAATAAATAATAACAATAACTATATTGTCCGTTTGTACCTAAGGCGAGCTTTGCGCGAATCTTTCTATCCAGAAGATGTTGGCTAAGATCCCGGCGGACATGAGCGAGATGTATATGACGACCGCCGCCCACCAGAGTCTCTTCTCCCACTTCCGTTTCTCCAGGTTGCGCAGAACACCGATACCGACTAGGAGACCTGGAAATTACAAAGTCTGTCAGGTAAGGTCAGCTATTTAACAACAGGGAATACGCATGTATTAATTAAAATCATTTTCTAACATTGCTATTAACGATAAAAAACAAATTGCCATAGGAAACTGAAATATTCTAAAAAAATAAATGTTTAAATATGAAACTTATCGCGGCGACTCAATGACGTCTGTGTTACAATTACAATATATAACCATTTTTAGGTGTTTTTTTGTAATTGTAGTTAAATAATTCGTTGTAAAATAGTAAAGACCATTGCATAAGTGTAGGAATCCTGTAGTGTTGCCAGCAAACTTTTTGCAAGCCCACTAGATGCAGGTTGTGAAACCACTAGAAATCTACCAGATTTTTAGCGTTTAATATGCAAATGATATGACACCACTAAAAAAATCACTTAATTATGAATTTGTATAAAAAACTATTTTTTAAGAAAAATAAAGGAATTTTGAGTTAATATTCAATGATCGTAAGTTTTGTAAAAACAAGAAAAAATACTAGAAGCCAGCTTTTGAAGCCAGAAACATCTTGAAGCCACGATTCCCGAAACTATTGCGTGTTACTGTGGTTTCAGCATATTTTCATAATATAAAATATTTGCGAAATAACAAGTAAAAATAGTTTTACAACTAGATAATGAAACTTGATTAGTAACCCAAAACAAAACAAAGTTTCGTTTGTCGATCTGCATTCATTTATTATAAGCGATCTCTTCCTTACCTAGAAGTCTGTCCTATATCATATAATCTTATCATTTGTGGTGCTAGTCTTTATCTAGCGAGCTACGGGAGTGAGTTGACGGCATTTCTACATCTATGGTTCACGTGGATAATAATCAATGGTCTCATCATATCATTTTTTATTTATTATAAGGATATGTGATGAGTAGGTAACTATAATTACTGAGTGCAATATTGTCTTTATTTAGCAAAATTTTTCTTTGTTTTTGAAAACTATCAACCTAAAAATTGCCCACTAAAAAATCCACTAGCCACCAGATACAAATTTTGCCCACCAGCAAGGGGTCCCAAACCACCAGATCTAGTGGTAGAATCACTAAGTTGGCAACTCTGCCTGTGAGTGAGTGAGATACGCTACGTCTAAGTACTGCTAGTGAGGTTCTCGTCGAACACTTTGACGACACAAGCGTACTGCTTCATTTTAATAGTTTGAATGCTCGCATTCTTTTTGTACTTTAAAAACATTTTTAAAAGATTTCATAAAAAAATACTTTTGTAGGTGTAATTCCAAACCAATAAAAATTTTTGCAAAAAAATAACTGGTCTACATTTGAATTCGTGCATATACCATATTGAATTTTAAGATTAAATTTTTACTCAAAAAAGTGGAACAGAATAAATTTGAGTTAAGCAGACTAAAAATGTAATGGTGCACTTTAGACAACTTTGCTCACGATGTTGGCATGTTTCTTCCCTACGCTACCTTATAAACATGTTCTTACCGCCTGTTCTTCACTACATATGCATATATACCCTACGACACTTTGAGCGCTCAACAGGTCACTCTGGATCTAGCAATGCATTGGTTATACACGACAAACAGACACAGAGATCTACGCGATTTATCTTTTAAAATATGCGTCGAAGTAGTTTATAAAAAATATATTTTAAAATTCGAATTTTTCAACAGATTTTTATAAACAATTATTTAGTGCAGTCACTATAGTTGCAAAAAAGTCAAACAAGGCAATTCTTAAATAAACGTTACAGTACTAAGAAAGCTTAGCTTTTTTCCTTTCAACTGTTTAAGGTTTCACCTATAAAAATATCGAAATCCTCATACAAATTTTCATCTCCCGTTTTAGCCTCTAGGGGATGATTGCCTTCAAACGGTAAATGCCAAATACCTTTTTTATGCATTTAACTTCAAACGTGACTGATTTTCCATAATCAACTCCCATTTTAGGGAATGAATTTAGTGCACGCTAACGTTGTAGCAAAAAACCTTCGAGCAAAATTCCAAGTATCTAGTCTAGACCCAGTAATTTGGGCTATGCGTTGATATACCAGTCAGTCATTTTAGTCTGTTTTTTATATAGATTAAAATATTCTAATAAATTATGGGTTAGAGTGTTTTCAGATATATTTTTTT
The DNA here is from genome assembly GCA_946406115.1 of Apoda limacodes. NCBI lineage: Eukaryota > Metazoa > Arthropoda > Insecta > Lepidoptera > Limacodidae > Apoda > Apoda limacodes. The sequence goes on from OX291559.1 coordinate 22,997,000, forward strand.
AATACCACTGAGGTGGCAAACAAGCTTGCGGTCCATCTGATGGTAAGCGGTCACTCGCCCGACCATTCAAATATCTAATAACTTTTTTCTATAGTCTCCCTATAGTCTCTAAGGACTACCCTCAGAGAAAACCTTAGCAGGAAGCTCATTACATAACCTTAGCATTCGCGGGAGAAAGTTTCTCTGAAACCGCACTGTACGTGACCATTTAGGTTCTAAGGTGTGAAGATGAATTCCCTGCCGATGGCGAGCGGTGCGATGAAGTAGCCGTGGGCATCATTTCGAACAATTCCTCAGAACACATTCCGGAGGTAGAACACACACAAGAAGGCAAAGTCTTTCCTCATACTTAAGGGTTTGATACAGCTTATGAGTTTGGGATCGTCGACAATTCTCACAGCCCGTCGTTGCACCGAGTCAAAAACGCCAAGCTGGAATCCGTGTGCACTCGCCAGGAGATGGCAGCAGTACTCCATGTGGGGCCGGACTTGCGACTTGTAAAGCAGCAACCTCTGCCCCGACCTAAAGTACTGCTTCGCTCTATAGAGAACTTATAATTTTTTAGGCGCTAGCTTCACCTTGTCTTGTAAATGATCTCGGAACTGAACATCGCTGGAGATGTCAACACCAAGGATCCCAATGCTCTTGGTAATGGAGAGGGGCCTATTCTGGAATTGGAGGACCACAGTAAATTGGGTTTCCTTACGCGCAGACTTATGTCTTCGTAGGGTTAAATCGGAGCAAGTTTTCCCGTCCCCAGTCAGAGACCTTGGACAGTGTGGTCTCGATTTGAGACAAAAGTTCTCCACGCTATTTCTCCATATCGGAACGACGGATGCTTGCATGACCCGTGTAATAAGCGTCTTCAGTACTGTCATCTGCATAGCAATGTACATTGTTGATGTTTAACATGACATTGATGTGCAGTAGAAACAGCGTGGGAGACAGCATAGAGCCTTGCGGGACACCAGCATTAATGACCATGCTATTAGAGCAACTACCGTCAACTACTGCTCGTATGCGTCTGCCGGACACAAACCCTCAGGTACCCCGTAAGATGAATACTTCGATTGAAGACCCCGGTGCAAGACCCGATCGAACGCCTTCGCTATGTACAGGCTACATGCCAATGCCTCCTCCTGAATCACAATGGCTAGTGCTTATCGGTGTATGAAATACACATATATGTATTTCATGACGCGATTTCATATATTTTTTCTTATAATGCATAAGGAGAGCGCAGTAGATCTCCTTAGATTTAGCGTGGCGGTTGTGTGTTACCCGCGATTGCGCCCGCGAGGTGCGCGACGTAGCCGATGTTCTGCGGTAGCTGCTTCCAGTACCGGTCGTACACCGCGGTACCCACGTCCACAGCCGCCAACAGTAAGAACACCAACAACTGGATTATCGCAAATTCCATCTCCGACCAGTTCTGCAACATGTACAAATACAATGGTTACAATTTTGGATCCCTTATAATTTATGTTACTATGATTTATTTAAGAATCGGGTAAAACACCATAACTCCTAAACGTCTTAACCGGATTTGCTGTAGTTACAATGTATCGAAGGAGCTCGTGATCATCCGGAAATGATAAGCGAAGTTAAGCAACGCCAGACATGGTCCCGGCAATGCGGTGGAGCGTGTAGCAATGCGTCATAGCAGACTTGTTCACTTGTTTTAGTTATCGTTTCATATCTTTTTTAGTCATAAAACGGAACGCTTAACAGCGTTTCCTGAGAACGGACGTGATAGAGAAACAAGGTCTACACCAACAGGTTCTTGCTTTTATGTTGGACCAATCAATTTATCTCACACTACACTTGTCCACTCTTTAAGCTTCTTCTTTGCGCGGTAGGGATGGGAATTGAAGGGCCATAGATTTGAACCGTACATCCCAGTCCTTTCCAAAATCATACATGCACATTCTATTTCCATTTTATCCATCGCTTCAATATAATAAATCAGTTATGATTCAAAAAATTATTGATATGGCACAGAAACACGATGACAGGAGTATAAGATGTTACCATGATGATGGTAGCTATGTGCGCGGCGATGAGCGCGTACACGCCGCCTGAGGCACCCGCCAGGTACACGCTCGGGTCCGTCAGCGACGTCGCCAGCGAGCCCGCGGCCACACCCGCCAAGTAAACTAGCGCCACGCGCCACCACCGGTGCACCATCTCTAGGGGGACGCCCAGGAACAGCTGCACCAGCAGGTTCACCAGGAGGTGCACCACCCTGCCGTACAGACCACAACTCACATCAACTAATTACAACACCTCAGGGTATCCGACCTACATCAAATAATATTATAAAGAAGAGCAAGCTGAAGTGCCAGTGGGCACGTACGTCATATCTGTCGCCGAACCAATGGCCGTTGAGGCACACGTGTAGTAGAGTGAGAACCACGGATCGGTGAGCGCAACAGCTCAGCCGATAACTTAAATAAGGTAGCCGGAAGAAGCTGGATGAGAAAGGCAAACGATCGATTGTGGTGGTGTTATTTGGAAAAGGCCTATGTCTAACAATGGGCTGCTGAAAACAGATGGATGCCTATATAGCTTCAGCGTTTTAAATCAGTACATTGATCAAATCGAAGTGACCTTCAGAAAGAGTGCTTTGATCCAGCACCACTATACTCGTCACTTTATGAATACACATGCCGTTGGTAAAATCCCTGTGCAACAATTGAATAGTGAAGTGCTTTTCTAGCTTATCTCCAGATTTTTATAATTAGAAGATCGAAAAAAGGCCGTTAAATAATATGTGCGCGAGTGAAGATGGCAGACGATTTTGCACCAAAATGTATCAATTATTCATCTACACTCATGGCGGGTTACTGAGTGCCGAATCAAATATCAAACGACTTAACAAAAAAGTAAAGAGTAAAGAGTACATGTAAAGATGTACGTTACATGTACGTTACATGTACGGGAGTCACAGTATACTCGTAGTTAGGTAATGGCACTTCATGCTTTCGTTGAAATCTTCATCTAAGATAATATTTGACTTATTTAATTTAATTTATGTATTAAGGACTTATGAGAATAAAGGTTGCCCTATGAGGAGCGACCGAACAAAACGACGCTTAACCAGATTTGTACTCAGGTTAATAAGATACCGCACAAATCAAATTGTTACACTTACATATCGACGTACTTCACAAATAAGGTTTTTTTTAATTATGATGGCAACTGTATTTCAATTTTAACTAGTCACATGCCAGCATCTACAAGAGCCGTTGAAAACGTAAGCACATATGACTGCCTTAAATGCATCTCGTTCTCTGGTGTCTGTATAATGATATCCTATAGCATAAGTCGTGAGTCATTCTATAATGTAAACAAAAGTGGCGTTCCGATGGTACCATATAAAAGGAACAACTCACCCAACGTGGACGAGCATGTATGTGATGAACCGCCACGCCTCCTGCCGTTTGTGCGGGTTGTAGATGAAGTGCTGCGCGATGGGTCCGGTGGCGTCGGTCTTCCCATTGGCGGCGTCGTAGCAGAAGAACACGATCTCGATGAGCGAGATGAGGATCATGCAGACCGCCGGCGGCCAGCACGAGTACTCCTCCTCGTATGTGCCGTCTGTGTACGTGAAATAAGCGCGGCTGCTCGACTGGGCTTTGTACGTAAAACAACAAACGGATGGAGAGGGAACGTGGATGACAGATATGATGGGTAAATGTTAAATATTGATGTAGTAAGAAAAAATGGAGTTAATAAGTTGGAGGAGGTCAGGTTAAAAGTGGGGTGGTAAAACAGAGGTCAACGACCGTTATGTACAATGGAGACAAAAGTTTAAAAATAGTTTAATAGATGACGCGGTGACGAAGTGGAGGTGTAAGTGGTAACAGGACGACATTGTAAAATTGAGGCGCCGAACGACGTCGGAATGACATTTGCAAATAACATTACACACACCGTAGAGAATGGTATAATAGTTTTGTATATTCAGGATAGAAATAGTTTTAAGATCAATTCGGTAAATGAAGGGTTACACAAGCACAAACATAAAATAACGTAAGGAGAGGAAAGGAAAAAAGAAAAAAAAACAATGTTAGTAAACTTGCTTCTTTCATGTTAGTAAATTAGTAAAATGTAGCTTATCTTCATGAAGATTTAAATTTGAGTTATTCGTTTGATGAGCGCGGACACAATTAAAAACACACATCTATGTATCTAATAATAATAAGCAGGAAAAAATGATACAAGCCCTAATATATAATTCTCTTAATCTCTGAAAAGTTTAAGCAACACATAAAAAAGCATCGGCATTTTCTTATTTAGCATATTTATAACATACAGAAAGCAACCGCAACCCTCAACATTGACTAGTGTGCGCACAAACATTAGCTAACCTTGTCCCTGAGATAGACACGCGGTTTGTGTTTGTTGGGAGGGAATATTTACAGTCTGGATTCAATTAAGGCCAAGGTTACAGAATACTAAGGAATCACAATGTATATTACACGATGAAGCAATCTTAAGTCAGCGCTTGACATGGCTTCAAACATTTGTTTATTTGCTTTATTAAATCAATGCTCACCATCTATACTAGACCTTGGATATTATGATGCGTGATTTGATTACAAAAATATCTGAAAACACTATCATTGCGTGTGCTAAGACACACACCTGGCTGTTACCGACTAACGAGTTTGTGTTATGATATGTTTGAAATATCTTTGAGTTATAATAGTATCTTAATGGTTAGAAACAAAGTTATAATTATCGACACAACTTGACAAAAGATATTATTTGGTTTTGTTGTTTGAGGCAGTACTATTACTTAGAGAGCGCGGTAATAAACAACTATTAACACTAAATACAGTAGTAAGTATCTAAAGTTCTTCCTTAAAGTCACTTAAAGCCGTTAGACTAGAGACTAGAGTTGAAAGTATAAAGTTTGATATAGATGTAACAAATACGGTGACCAAAACGTGTAGCTCTATCAATGTTTGCCTACTTAACGATACTTCAGTGTATTTTTAAGTTGCCACTTCAACTATTAACCACGTTTCAATAGCTCGTCTAAGTGACTAGAAATCAAGGCAATGAAAACGTTTTCCAACCCTCTCGATACTTAATAAATTTAAACTATGGTATGTTCAGTCAGTTCTGTCCAGTTAAGGTATGTTCACTGATTTTTTCTCGACAACAACTTAACCAATTTGAATAGGCTATATAAATTTGATAAGGATTGGATTTATAGGGAGCGGAGTATGGAGGTTAGACAATTTGCTTATATATGTTTAGTTGTTCAAGTAGTTTTTTTATGTGTATATTCCGCGAAGTCTTCAGACTGTGAGGCAATTCTAACGAAGTTGATCCCCTATCTACTGATATGACAAGTATTAACTGAAATAAAGAAAAAAAAAACTTCAAAACCTCACTTTTTTAGTGAAAGCAAGAGTTTTGTTCCCCTTGAAGTCGGATGCCAATACTAAATTGTCTCCTATCTTTATTTTTACAGCACGTTTTTGTCTCCGCTTTAAGGATCACAGGGCACTTGCTCTGTGTATCATCTGCGTAAGGTTTATTTTCGACTTTTTTTTTTGTCTAAATAAGTTTGTATTTTGTAACGATACTATGTGAAATAAAATCTTTTATTCCTGATAATTAGGACATTATGCATGTTGTTTACGTACCAAAGTATTGTTTGAGACAGGGCCACCCTTTGTGCTCGGTCGACCTGTACGCGTGTTCAGTTATAACTTGGTAATCAACCCCGACCTTCTTGCAACTTTTGAACCGCATCTTCTAACATTTGACTTACGCTGCTACTACATTATTTTGACACAAACTTTATAAAAAAACTTGAGTATTTTAGTAATTATAACAGCGTTTGCTATTAACAAGGAACCATCGGATTGAAGTGAAAAAAAAATTATAAATATGTGCAAACAAGAGATCCCCAAGAAATACACACTATAATTTATTTTCAATAACCTATGTTTTCCTTTTAAGTCTCTTATCGCAATAAATGTATCATGACCACGAACGCCATAAACGACTACGAACCTACTACCTGTACACAATACCTTAATGCCATAAGCATTACTACAGCTGGTAAACTTATTGTTACCTAAACAAAATATTACTTCTTGTAAACCATCTAGTGCACATATTTAAAACACATGACCGATTTCAAATTGTTACAATTTCAAACTATGTATATAACACATTATAGCCGGTTCACGGCTGGGCAGGTGTAAAAGCCGTACGCCGCGTTGCCCAACTGATGCTGTGTCGCTAAGGTATCATTCTACTGGGCACGCGCTAAGCAACAGTGCACAAACACTATAATTTCATTGAATGAAAATTTGTAAGAGTTTTTTTTCGTAGGGGGATCAAATATTTTTACGCATAGACAAGTGTATTTATGTAACTAATTGATTTGTAAATGTCTTTTTGAAAAAAGTAGAAACAAAGTAGATAAACACCTGTACCTCTTTGGCTACATACAAGTCAACATCCAGTGGATAAAGTCATAAAGAACAGTATGTCATTGCTTACTTTGACCATTTTTTTCTGTCTCAGAAACTTTCCCCGGCGCGTGCATACCAGCATACCAAAATTTCATTACAATCAGTTTACCCTATTGCGCGAGTCTGACTCGCACTTGACCCTTTCAGAAAATCCTTTCTTATCGGATGCCTTCGTTATACAAAGACGGTGTAGGCTGTGCGTCCGTGAGTCATTAGATTACTTAATACAAAACCCAGGGCTTCCACCAAGGGTACCACAGTTCTACGTACAACAGCCGCTAGCACGAGACTGCACGTTGAAAGTCTCGTTTTTCTCGGTATAAAATTTAAATACTTATACCGTTCGCCATCGGCAGGGAATTCATTCTCACACTCATTTGCAAGACAATGTGAAGCTGCCGTCCAAAAAACTTGGTGTACTCGAAAGAGAACAGAGAGAAAACAGTACTTCACGTCGGGGCAAAGGTTGCTGGTTTACAAGTCGCAAGTTCGGCCCCATATGGTGTACTGCTGCCATCTCTGAGCGGGTGCACCCAGATACCAGCTTGTGGCCTTTTGACTCGGTTCAACGACGGGCTGTGAGATTTGTCGACGATTCCAAACTCAATTGCCGTATCGTGCCCTTATGTCTGAGGAGAGACTTTGAATGGGATGTTTTGAGGAATTGTTCGAAACGATGCCCACGCCTACTTTCCGCCATCGCACCGCTCGCCATCGACAGGCAATTCCTTGTCACATTTCAGACCGAAATGGTCGCGTACAGTGCGGTTTCAGAGAAACTTCCTCCCGCGAACGCTTGGGGTTGTGGTATGAGCTTACTGCCAAGGTTTTTTCTAAGGACTACAGTATGGGGTTCTTCAAGAAAGAAATTATAAGATTATTGAAAGGACGACAACGCGCGACTGATACCCCTGGTGTTGCAAGCGTCCTGCATAGGCTACGGTGACCACCAACCATCAGGTGGGACGTCAGCTTGTTTGCCACCTTAGCGGTATATAAAAACTTCTAACAAGAAAGATAATAGTATATTAAAACTACTAAAACAAATTATTTAACTAGACTAATTTAAAATATGGTTTTGATAACCATAATTTTGTTTAATTTTTAAATCAGATAAATACTTACATGATCTCATATTATAGGTACTTATAAGATCATAATATTTTTACTGGTTAAAGTATTCTTGAGCACGTACTGCATTAACCTGACCTTTGACAATTGCCCACTTAACTCTAATAAGAATACACAGAGAATTGCACTTTGACATTAACGACCAAGAAAATTGAAGGCATCGTAAAGAAATCGACTGACGGATCTGTTTCCAAGGGCTGAATAAAAAAATGAAAATTACAAAATTTTAAACTTTTACATACACGGCGAACGTTATTTCGGTTTTAAGCAAACACATTAAAAAACTGTAATTGGTGAAACCCGTATAATAACATACAGACAGCCGCGACGCGACGGCAGACTTTATTTTTATATAAAGTTATATTGTATGAACAAAATAAAACACAAATCCGGCTACGTGCGTGTCGTACACATAAAATAAGCTATATAATAAACTTGTTACCCAATTTGGTCGAAACAATTTGCTTTAAAAGTTATTAAGCTCTATTACTTTATTTTTTATTTCTAAGTACTCACTGTTAGAGATGGTCAGGTCAGAGCGCATCGAGTCAAAAATTATGATTGCGTCTGAGGGAAATTGGAAGACCCGAAAATCGAAGAAAAGATGGCGAAAATATGAAGTGACTACGGCCGGAAGGACACGACAACACCATAAGGTGTCCGTTAAAGAAGGTTATAACTGAGTGATCATAGTCCGATATATGATTGTGTACGTATACTGTCCTCATTTTTTTTATGTACTCTACCTTAGATCACAGAACAAACCCGGTGGTCAAAAATCAAAACTACAGTCGCCATGTGGAGCAGCAGTAAAGAGGAGATCTCCTCCTGGCGAGGTGTTATGCCTGGGGCCCGCCGTAGTCCACTTAACTTGCGCTTCGATATATGCTGAACTGCCGAAGAAACTTTGATAGCGCGATGTAGGACGCTTGACGTCAGCCTTGCTCATAGCGGTACGATACAATTCGTTATATCACTCCTTTGCCAGACCAAAGGTCGATATTTCTTGCTTGCGAACGATCTTGATTTTTTTTTTTTTTTTTTTTTCTGAGCTGACTATGCAGTTGGCTGTTGCAGCCATTACTGCTTCACCGGGCTTTTGGGGCGAGACTCTGAAGGAGCCTCAGCCCATATAGCGCCCAACGCTCAAGGGCTTCCCGCGGGGGAAGCCTCGGCTCGGGTTGTCGCTCTCGGGGGCGTCCCTTCGACCGGCGTGAGTCTCGAACCCGAAGGTGAGTCACCGCCAGGAGAGGAGTTCCCCGTTACGCGGGTACGATTGCGATTGAGTGGGGGCGAGAAGCGCCCCGGCACTCTTTGATACCTAGTGTATCCTTGTGGGCGCCGACGAACCCGGGGACGTCGGCGTCGTGTTTGGAGGGAGGCCCTATTCGGGGAGGTCGTAGAGACTAATCTCGCTATCCGGACAGCGAGATCGTCATCTGGGGACGTTAGTACGTGCCGAGGCCGCCTAACAATAGTTTTACGACCGTGACCGGGTCGATCGGGGGGACGATACGTTGTGGATTGCACAATTAATCGATTCGGGTGATTTTGCGTACGCTCGAAAAAGCGGACTGCCAAGTCTTTAAAGTATTGGGGAATCGTGGGAAGTTCGAAGTCTCTGTGTAGGTCCGCATTGCAAACGTACCAAGAGGCTCCAGAGGCCGCTCTGAGAAAGCGGTTTTGGAGGGTCTGGAGTTTGTGGAGATTGCGCTTGGACAACGCAAAGACTACGCTAGCATAAGCTAGTATTGGACGGATACAAGTTGTGTAAAGATTTAGCTTATTTCTAAGCGACATCTTACTATACTTGCCTATCATGGGATAGAGACGGCCGAGGACAAAAGCGGCTCGGTCTCTGACTATTTTGGTGTGAGCTTGGAAGTTCAAACGACTATCCATGGTCACACCGAGATATTTGGTCTTATTTTGCCAGGGAATGGCACGACCGAAAAGAGAAAGGGGAGAAGGCCGTGGAGGGCGGCCTAGGGTAAAAAGGACGGCAGAGCTTTTGTCGGGATTCACCTCGATTCTCCATTTCCGAAACCACTCGCCTAGGGCGGTGATAGCGGGTTGGAGTCTCTCAGTGATTCGACTCACTTGCCTATCTGTGGTATAGAGAGCGGTATCGTCCGCAAAGAGGGCTAGATTGGTACCTATCGTTTTAGGGATATCGTTTGTGTACAGAAGGTACAAGATGGGGGCGAGCACGGACCCTTGCGGGACTCCTGCTTCTATGGGACGGGGGGAAGAGAGAGTGCCTTCGACTTTGTAGCGAAAGCTACGATTCGACAAATAGTCTCGTATGATGAGCACGAGACGATCTGGCAACTGAAAGTTGAACAGTTTAAAAATTAAACCGTTGTGCCAGACTTTGTCGAAAGCTTTCGCAACATCGAAGAAGACAGCGCCCGTGTGACGGGTCTTACCTAACGCTGGCTGAAAGCCAGTGAGAATATGTTCCGTTATGCGGAGGACTTGATGGACGCATGAGTGTTTGGCACAGAAGCCGAACTGCTCGTCTATTAAAATGCCTCTGGAGACTATAGCGTTCCGTAGGCGGGCGAGAAGGAGGCGTTCATAGAGTTTACCAAGGGCCTTTAGTAAACTTATGGGGCGATAGGAGGACGGCTCAGTACGAGCTTTACCTGGCTTATGGATGCCTATAACAATTGCATCTTTCCATTGAGATGGAAAGATGCAATGTTCCATAGCAGCGTTAAAGATCGCTACTAGGAGGCAGACAAGGGGCAGAGTGAGGCGCTTTAGGATATCGTTAGAGATACCGTCCGCACCGGGGGACTTACGGGGGCGTAGGTCTTTGATGACCTGTACGACTTCGTCGACAGTGACAGGGGGCAGGGGGTCTTGTGGAGGCAGAGAAGTTCTGCGCTCCACTTCGCCGTCTACCTCGCGCACGTGGTCAGGATCGAAGGGCTGTGTGCTTAAGGCACATTGGGCTTGGAAGCTAGACGCTAGGCAATCCGCTTTTTCGTCGTCGTTGAACGCGGGAACGTTGTTGGGACGAGATAACGGAGGGAGAGAGTTTGCGGTTTCGGACTTTAGAGCTCTGGCTAAGTGCCAATAAGCTTGGTGAGAAGGAGAAATGTTCTCCATAAGATCACCGAAACGTGGGGCGCGAAGCTCAGCTACAGCGGTTCTTACACGGCGGTGTAAGTCGTTGAAGCGAGCTTTATTATCGATAGTGGGAGCGCGATCGCGAGCGCGGCGGGCCGCGTTACGCTCAGTCATTAGCGACCTGATGTGCTGAGGCAGGATTAGGTGGTGATAATCGCCAACCGGCACCTGTCGTGAGCACTCGCCAACGGTGGCGGTCAGGTGGCTAGTGAGTGAGTCGATAGCTACGTTAAGATCGGTCGCGGAAGAGATTACGTTGGGAACGCGGTCTAGATGTGGCGAGCTGGGATTTTCGAGCAATTGCCCAAATTTATCCCAGTCTGTCGCGGTTCTAGTGTCGGGAGGAGAGTCCGAAGGGAAACCTAATCGGAGGACGACAGGGCGGTGGTCCGAGTCAAGTTCGTCAAGCACCTCTATAGAGCGAAAGCTTAGCCTTACATTCTTTAGAAGTGCTATGTCGAGTACGTCGGGGTTATTCCGAGTATTGTGGGGAAAGTAAGTGGGCGTCATGGGAGCGATGATGTCAAAGTTTAGTCTGTCAACTAAATCGTCGAGGAGTCTGCCTCTTTGTGAAGTTACAGAAGAGTTCCAGCGGCGATGCTTGCAATTTAGGTCGCCGGCAAGAATGACGGCGTCGCCTAAACTTAAGAGCGACTGAAGGTCGCTCTCGAGCAAGTCTTTTAGGGGAGAGAGATAAACCGATGCAATGATGATCGGCTGATGGCCGGTCATCGCTAGGCGGCAGACGGATGCTTCTAAATTCGTAAGCGGTGGAGGATCGATAGGGGAGCAATGCAGGGAGCGCCTGTAATAGATGAGAGTGCCTCCGAGATTGGAGGCAGTTCTATCATTACGGACGGTGCGATAGTTCGCGATCGAAGGGGTACGGACAGCGGGCTTTAGGAACGTTTCCTGGATGAGGAAGACGTCCGGTTTTTGGGACGAGAGGAATTGCGATAATTCCTCTCTTTGGTTGCGGAGACCGTTGGCGTTAAAATAGCCTATGGAGACGGACCGGGGTTTTTCGCGCGCGGTTGTGCAATCCATTTTGGTTTTAAGGTTTTGGAGTTACCCTGCGGAGGGCGGCGATGCTTAGCCATGAAGCTGAGCATTTGATGGGGATTGGTGATCTGTACGTAATCGGCGTACACGATCTCGAAATAGGCAGGGTCGCAGACCCAAGAAATTTCGGAGAGAATGTCGAAATGCTGCTGCTCGGCCGTCTGAGCGGCGTTGCGGGGCAGCGCGAGAGAGGGGCGCGGGGGGGCACTTCTCATAGGCGCTGGACGCGGGATGTCCCGGGACATGAGAGGGGCGGGGTAGGGAATACCCGTAACTGAGACGGGCCCGGGGAGAGCAGACAAAAGTTTGTCTGTCTCATTAGATTTGGACGCTACTAGCGCTGGAGGACGGCTCCAGGCGTTGACAGCAGGGAGGGGAGCAGGCACGAGCGGAGCCTGTTGGCGGGGGGCGGAGGGGCGCGATTTACCCTGTTTGGGTTTACGCGAGCTCTGTTTGGGAGCTTTGGGGCACCCGCGGTAATTCGCTGGGTGGCCTTCGCTCCCACAGAGTACGCAAGCGACCGGGTCGGATGCGTTAGAGCGATCGCGATCACAGTCCGGAGTGGCGTGATCGCGTAAACATTTGACGCAGCGCGGTCTGCGTCTGCAGTTGCGCTGCGCGTGGCCATATAGCTGGCATCGGTGGCATTGACTCGGGTTCTACCGCTTGTGCGGAGTCTCGACCCTGATGCCTTTGAGGCTGCAAACATCTTTAATGTTAAAGATGGCTTTGCCTTCTTTTGTCAGGTCTAGTACTACGAGCACCATGTCGTAGCACTCTGACTTATTTCGGCCATTGTACATACGATGTACTTCCCGTACGGGGAGGCCTTGGACGATTAAGTCGTCCTGGACAGTCTTGGTGGAGAATTCCCTAGGGACTCCCCTTATGACTGCCCTTAAAACGCGTTCCTCGGCCAATGAGTACGTGTGGTACTCATATTTTTGAGCCGTGAGGAAGGCCGTCAGATTTCGGAAATCTGATGGTGTCGGGACCTGCACTTTGATGCCGCGCTCGGCATCATTGCGGGCGTGCGTATAATTGATACGCTTGGCCTTCATAGCGTTAGCAATATTCGGCCAGGCCCCTTTGTCTTTGATGACAATGGGGGGCGGAGTTTTTTCCGTCCGTCCCGAAGTGGGACAGGCGGCCTGCGAAGAGGTGGCGGCGGGGGGGGTTGTGTCCATGGCGGCTAGCTCAGGGCTGGCCGCCGAGGTGGACGGAGAGGGGGAAGCGCTAGGCGCTTTGAGGCGTTTAGCCTCTGAATCGGAGGGAGGAGGAGTTGAAGACTCCAGAGCGGATGCCGCCGAAGCCTTTTTGGACTTGGCGGACTTCTTCCGCTTTTTCCCCTTTTTTGTCCCCAGGCCAACCACTTTGAAGCCTTCGTCGTCCTCGGACAACGCCGACTCAGCGGACATTACGGCTGCTGGAGACAGGGGTGCGGTTTCGGAGGTTGCGGGGGGTGGGGTAGCGAGTGACCGAGAAAGGGTCTCATCGGCTACCGGAGTGGGAGGGCGAACGGGCGCAGGGGCCTGAAGAGCGCGGCGAGCGAGACGCGGGTCGCGATTGCGGGGTTCGCGGGGTTCGCGGGAGAGAGAGCGCGAACGATTGCGCGAGCGAGAGCGCGGAGTCGAACGCGATGAGACGGACGGGGAGGGCGCGGTTGTGCTGGACGCAGTGAGGGCAGGCCCCACAGCCTTGATGATGGCGTGGGCCAGCTCTGGGCGATCGCGAACAAGATTTATCACGATTGCCCCTAGCTGGTCCGGGGACAAGCCGATGAGTTGCTCGGCCATCGCGGGAGTGGCCGAGGTGTAGATTTTGAGTGCCTAGTGACTCCCCACCATTGCTGGCGAGGAGCAAGAATACCTAAATGTGGCCAGGCGCCCCGCAGTGCTACGGATTGCCTGGTGTATACCTAACTCCTACTCCTACGGCCGGGGTTACGTTGTCACCGTTAGGTTTCCCCCCAGCAACGAGACGTTTATGAACAAGAAACGTTAGGTAGACCGCAACTCTGAAAAGAGCTATACGATCTCACCCACCAGCCCTTGAGCACTCGGAACTGGATTTCTACAAACTAAAACGCAATCGATACTTAAAACGCGAGAATGCACGGAGCGGCGAACCGCTGAAGCGGAAATACTACGCTAGCGATTTAACACAAAGCCGGACTCAGACCGGGCGAACCGGTAACAGTCAAAGAGGCAAGCGAGGGTCACCGCTATGCGTAGTAGTTCCGCGACTACGAGAACACACACTCACGCACAAAAACACACAGTATTGCTTCGATAAACACTCGGTTATGGGCGCGTTGAAGAACGCACAAACACACTCAGAGCGGGCCGAGAAGCAATTTCCCAGCCAATACACACTGCCGAGCAGCGCTTCAACACTCAGGCCGATTTTCCAGGAATTGCGGGCAATAATCCAAACAACAATTCGAGGTCGTCAGCGCTGAGGCAAAACACCACACAGGAATGCGCACCAGCTGAGTCACCACTGCACGGAGCACACTAAGAGCACTTGACGCTCGAAAACACGACCGCACAACACGAGAGTCGAATCGGGAATGAGAAGCCGAGTGTTGCGCCGTCCACAGTGAGTCGGGAGGACGCATAGCGCATGCCGAATATTTGCAGTCTGCGGTGAGTCGAGACTAATAAGTTGCTGGCTGTGTGTCTGCAGTTAGTCAAGACACTGGCGAGTGCTGGCATGGTGGTTGCATATGGCCACAGTGAGTCAGGTCCATAGAATAGTTGGCTGTGTGTCCCTTTGAATCGGGACACTGGCCTGAGTTAGCGGCAGAAGCGACGTGCAGCCGGAGTGTGGGTTTACGACAAGGTGGTGTGATGCTGAACAGTGGAAGTGCCACACGCTAGAGTGTGAGTTCTTAACAGGGTGTAGTGAAATCTGTACAGTTGCGAATTATTGAAGGCCACAACGTCCTTTAATCTCTTCTCTCTCAGGATCTTCTTTCACGGCCTCGACAATAATGTACTCTTTTACTACTGCTACTCGAAAAGTACATTTACTTACGTGTAAAAATCAACGCTTTTTCAGAAGGGTTATTTTGATTTGGAACCAGTAGAAAATTATTACCAAGTTGCATTCAGAAGATAATGAAAATATTGGAAGAAAGTATCCTCTTAAATACAGGTGAGGCCGAGTTTACCTAGTTCCTAGCTCGTATAAATTAAAAACCTTTTTAGCAAAGTACGAGTAAGAACTTACTAAGTGTTAATTGCAATTTTTGTACTGTTAATGTTTTTTCATATACAAATTGGTAAGTTTTACATAAGTGTAAAGTAAAGTAAAATAGAACCCTTATTTTCTCGAAGTCACAATTAAAATGCACAACTTGTAATCAAGTTCATGTCGCACCTTTAAGTCACTTTAAGTCACTTGGCTTCGCACAGGATTCTACTAAATAAATATTTTGGACAGTACACACAGCGCCGCCGCCTGCCCCCAAAGTAAGCAAAGCTTGTGTTATGGGTACCAGACAACGGATACAAATACATATATTACTTTTTTTTTTTTGTAAATACATACATATCATACATAAATACACAAATGTTTGTCCAGTGCTGGAATCAAACCCACACCCTCTGCACAGCAGCCGGCCACACTACGAACTAGGCTGCGAGGAAGTCAACTCTGGAAGTACTATTGCTACGCTTGTTATTTAAACCAAGTTCGAACCCTTCACTACTCCAAGTTTCCTTAGTAAGTTTAGTAGGTTTTTTGCAATTAATTTATTATGAAAATTAGCAATAAATTCCTTAGAATTGCGACGAAGAACCAACATTCAACAAATCGTTCATATCATGCCGCGCCCGCACATTGTCAACATGACACATGATTGTAAACGGGACAACCTTTTTCTTCCAGTAAATGTTACGTTTTGTGTACGTTTACATAGATAATACACTGCACGCTACACGCCGAACTGGAAGATTAGATGTAGACAATGATTCTTAGTAGCAAGACGTTGCCTTGCTCGACAATGGTTTTTTTTTTAATTTTAATAGTTTATTTGTACTTTCTAAATTATTAACTCTTTCAAACTATTATTAAACAGTACTTGAAAAATAGGTATGTATCAAAATATTAACATTTACAGAGAAATACACCAAATCTTATATACTCTGTATTTAAACACTCCTTTTCCCATTTTTTTTTTAATAGTTTAAGGTTGTTTTGTTTTATCTTACAGCCGAACAAAATGTAATATGTGCAACTCAAAGACGCAAGTAACATTATATCATGTATGGAGGGTAGACATTGTTCTTTTAAGAAATGGAATCATACTTTATGAGACAGAGAGTGAGAAATAATCTAGACAAATAAACACGTTTCAATAAACATAAACAACATTTCTAAACATAAGTAAACAGGCGCACCGAAGTCATAAAAATATTGGGGGGAGCTCAGAACCCAGGACACTAAAACTCCATGGAGTCGGCGCTGCTGAAACAAGTACTACTCATATCATTTTAAAAAGTGTTTAAACATAGGCACTTTTATGTTTTTAGGCGCACACAAGAACACGCATGTTTCATTTGCACATATTTTGTTTGATAAACACTTTTTAGGCGCGTTCGTTCTGGGATTAAGAATTCCCACGAATGATACTTTTCACACTTTTGATAACGCCAGTTTTGCCACCGATCCCTACCGTTTGTGTAGCTTTGAATCGTTACAAACAAAATTTTTGGTTACAAAACTTGCAAAACGAACGGTTGACGTACACACACTACCATAAACAATGAATATGTATAGGCAGTTTGACAGATTAACACAAAAACCCCACCTCCCGACATGGGTCTAAAGTGTCATTTTTCGGTGGCAAAAGTGACAAAAATAACAAATATATCGTAAACGAACCTATGACGTTTGTCATGGATGACACTAAAATTTTGATATTTTATTATATAATATTATATAATTATATACCTACCAATGCTAAACGAACGGATGACAGGTGACAAAAGTAATGAAAATAATGATACTGCATCCCAAAACGAAGGCGACCTTTATAGTTACGTATATTAAGACACTACTAGGTACTATCGCAAGTTTAAACATGTTATTAACTCAACGCGACACTCAACTCTGCTCTACATCTACTTGACATATCTGGTGTCTACTCGACCAATTATAATAAGTGATTATTAACATATTGGACTGGCAACATCATGCTGTACACTATGTACTATGTGATTGATTTATTAGTGTGTGTGTACTGTACCCACTTGCGATAGTGTGGGGACCTCTATCATCGACCAACCAGGTCCGAAAGTCTCTCGCCAGGTAAACACCAGGACTGCTGTGGATCCCACCACTTACTGAAAAAATGTTCTACGTAAGCAGACACGATGGAGGTGACACAGGTCTAACTAGTTATGTGTTACTTTATATAGTAAACGCAGTAACTAACGAGTCACTACAAAATATTGATCTAAACACAATAAACTTTCATAAATTCTAGATTTAAACGCAAACAAGTGTTGCACTCACTACTCGTATTTAAATTTCGAATACATATTATGTTTAAAATATCGTCTATGAACCCTCATTTAAATATATAAGTGTAAACGCTTTAGAACAATGATTTTATACGATTTCGAAAGTACTAACATTACGAGTAGAGATCCGTATTCGTTGGACCACTAGCACTATTATACATATAATATATGTGTTGGTAACATTAATCCTTATGATATAGAATCGTATTTTCGTCGTAAACTCCGGTCACTGTAGAAATGTGGCTTTGGCAGACGACAAATAAAATATCGACACAACAACAACGAATCTACAGAATTCGACTTTCAAATCTATTCTATAAATTGTTGTTATGAAGTCGGCTTCTCTACTCGTAACTGATTATCTATACTAATATATAAAGCTGAAGTGTTTGTTTGTTTGAACGCGCTAATCTTAGAAACTATTGGTCCGATTTGAAAAATTCTTTTAGTGTTAGATAGCCCATTTATCGAGGAAGGCTATAGGCTATATACAATTACGCTAAGACCAATAAGAGCGGAGCACCAATGAAGAATGATTCAAAATCGGGTGTTTTTTTCTTTTGAGAGCTTAAACGGTTAGAGCTTAACCTCCGTGCGCAGCGTTAAACGGAATTGTTCCCCTTTAAAAGTTCTAAAAAAAAGTCCGCGATAGCATATGTCTATCTTTTAAGGCTGGCTAACCTTTTTTATGCAAACCATATTTTATTCTAAAATAATGCATTGTTTGCGAAGGTGTTTCTATAAACATGATATTAATCCTTATCCAAATAAATACGTTATGCATCACAAATTTTTAATTTAAATCAAAATTTCCCTTTATGTCATTCGATTTCAATGAATATCTTAGGAGTTATCGCAGTTTCAAAATAAAATGTCAGCAAAATAATGATCAAATACTGCGCACGCATTTATGATGTACAAGGCCGGCGGCGGGCAGTCATGAGGGGGAAGGGCGGTTCCTATTATTTAAAAATATTTTCACCTTCTAAGTTATTTTTTGTTGCCCTTAGAATCCTACGCCGATAACCAAATTTAGGGCGGGCGAAGCCGCTGGCAAAAGCTAGTCTCCTATATAGCTGTCAAAATCATGAACATTACAAACTTTTGTAAACAGCTTGCATTGCATTGCTGGTGTTTCGATTCTTACACCGGTATGTCTCCCTCTTAACCAGGAGTTAAAGTTTTTTTTTCACGCTTCCCTACTCCGAATCCGATGCCCATATTTATTTATCTAATCAGCCAAGTCGAGCAAGCAACAGTTCTTTATTAGAGAGAATTTTGGAGTACCTACATCTAAGTGTAACTAAAGTCCGAAACTGCTTTTGCTTAATTTCGTAGTAAACTTTAATTTTGTAACCTCCTCGGACTCAGCGGGGGTATTATGGCCGATGTCGACTGCACCTCATCCCCGATGACTCCGTACACTCCTCTTTAACATTCCTACGAGATAGCGTTACGTTACGTGTCACGAGATAATACTGTATTGTTATATTCCGATCCGCCGAGTACATTTACAAACGGTAACGTTCCAGGAAACGATCAAAATAAATAATGATAACATGTATTTATCCAAGGTCGAAACGGTTCTCATAATCTGATAACTCGTGTGCAATCGATACACATCGATAGCCCGCAATACTGATTACACATAGGCAGCAACTTTTGTGGGACGTTGCATTGATATACAGCAATTTTTTCATAAGTCAATGATTGAACATCTTTTTTTCTCGTGGCAGTTAGTTAAGGTGATGGCATTTGCCGTAGCCTTAATTGACTATGTGAATTGCGATAACTTAAAGTCTCGGAAATTAACTAAAGGATTCATTCCAAAGCAACACCCGATTGGGAACTTCAATATGGCGTCTTGACAAAATTCTTACAGTTTAAAATTTAAAGTATGACAATTATAAGTTACATGACATGACACTGGATGAACTGATCTGAGAGCAAGTGGAATATTAAAGCTCCATAAATAAAAAAACAAACTGGCGTCAAAAAGATGCACTAAAAAGGTAACAATAATCACTTATTTCCAAAAATCTGATCTTAATTACAGTTTGAAGTTAGTGTCATACATGTCAAGTTTGTTTTAAATAGGTTAGGTACATAGACACCAACTTCAAACTGCAGATTTTTGGTCTGATTTTAATGTCAAATACGTTCTACGTTCCCTTGAAGCTGTAAAAACTCAAGCTTCTAAGTCAACTAAGTAAAAAAATACGGCGGAAAAACGGCCATTTTTGTCGCAAATTTTGACATATTATTTACAAACAAATACCAAAACATATGGGGTTGTTTCAAGTCCACCGCCAGTGCGTACCATTGCCTCTAGGTATTGGAAGCCACACAATCCGCTTAGGAGAAAACTAATATCTAAAATCCAAATGTTTGGAACATAAGCCAGAAATACCAACAACAACTCACGAATATTATCTAAAAACTATATAAAACGTTCTAAAAATAGTTTATGACTAGTTTTATACTAGCGCCTACACTGCCTACAAACAACTTAGATTGCACACTAATGACAGGCGCCTACACTGCCTACAAACAACTTAGATTGCACACTAATGACAGGCGCCTACACTGCCTACAAACAACCTAGATTGCACACTAATGACAGGCGCCTACACTGCCTACAAACAACCTAGATTGCACACTAATGACAGGCGCCTACACTGCCTACAAACAACCTAGATTGCACACTAATGACAGGCGCCTACACTGCCTACAAACAACCTAGATTGCACACTAATGAAAGGCGCCTACACTGCCTACAAAGAACCTAGATTGCACACTAATGACAGGCGCCTACACTGCCTACAAGGAACCTAGATTGCACACTAATGACAGGCGCCTACACTAGTCACTACCTACAAACAACTTAACAGACTTGATTTTAAGCGTAGCTAGGCGGAGATATAAAAGTGGCCCTAAATCATTTACCTTGTCGGTCTTAGATCCCTGCTGTTGTTATATACGAGTGAGTATTTCCGTGCTTTGGAGTGCATGTTAGTATGTCGGTCCTGGATTCCTGCTGATGTAATTTGACAGCAATATGGGCGGCTTGAAAACTCTAATAGTTCAGAGCTACTAGATCTACAACGTACACAAGAACGCACATACTAGTTGCCAGAGTGGTGGACTATGATCTAAGCCGTTACTAGAAAGTGGCTTGTGCCCTGGAAGTGGAAAAGTAGGACGGGCAAGATGTGTAAGTTTTTTAGCTTTGACGTTATTTTATAAAAACGTCACGTTACAGATGAAATACTAGTCTAGTCATCTAGTCATGTGCTATACGCCGGTATGCCTGTTCCAGCCAGTAATTAAAGTAAACTGCAGCCCATACACAGCAGTTCCTCAAGACTAATTACTGAGCAGTTGAGCACAGATGAGTACAATCAAGATCATTTGCTATGTTTACAATTTTGTTTTTCTTAAGTGTTGTCACCCATGAGAACGGCTAAAGGTCCAGCTCAAGCAAGCGCGATATGACTACACTATCTGAAGCAGGTCAACACGATGCAGACGAACCTAGCGCAGTCATCAGACAAGAATGCGCGACACGGGGCTATCTTTACGCACCTAGTGTGTTTCACAGCTAAACAAATACAGCCAGCACTTTAGTTATGCAGGTGACAAGTAGCATCTATAATAATTCGGTCGTAGATAAAGATTTTTACTCCAATGAGTTACAAGTCCGTCAGTTTTTGTTTTTCTTAACGGTATACAATGATACTGCCCATTAGTGCAATGCGATTTTACATTTTAAAACCAGTAATAAGCTATGTAAATAATGTAGAATGGGGTTAAAAATCCACAGATCACTAATCAGGTACCAATCGTTAGTGGCGCCAAATTAGTTGGTAAAAGTACCCTAGCGGAAAGTGTAAAAATCCTTTTATTTGTCACTGGTTGCTTTCAGCAGACACAAGAATATATATATATCTATCACACAGAAAATGGTGTAGCGGCGACGGAGTCACCTACCATCTGTCGCGCAGGGAAGTGGTTAGCGTAAGAGCCTCTCCTTCGTATTATGATGTGGATTTGTGAAGTACTTTTTACCCCTATTTGTAACAAAACAGTGAATTTATTATTTCTGCTTTACTTAAAGTTACTGCTATACTATATAACTGCTTGAAGTCAAATTATTTTACATAATTTAACGAACTACGCATACGATACGTACGATGGCTTTTATTTTCTTTTAACCAAATATTAATAAAAATTGTGTGTATGTTTTGTGCCAGTGCGGATCCCGTAGTGCCCGAGTCCAACTCGCACTTGCTCGGTTTTATGATAGAATGATATAATGAAGACGAAATTATATTCATCTACCTACTTTATTGAAGCGTTTGCGCTAGGAACAAACAAGATTCCTGAGATACCTAAACACGGAAATATAATTGAATAGTCTTTCTATTTGCAATATTTATAAATAGTTTGTTTATTTGTTCCCCTCGCATGTATTTATAGTTACTGCAAAAATAATCAAGTTTCTGTTTTTACGCAAATCTTTCCGGAAAAAACCGCAAGGTCGATATCTATGCAATGAAAACGTCAAATTCGTTTTTACATTAGAAATAAAAATACTGTAAAACACATAATAGGTATGTATGTAATGAATTGTTTACATGCGAAACTAAATGGCTGGATTATTTTCACAAATCAACTATGATCACGATATACAACCTGACACCCCGACACCGCCCGCGAAGGTAACTCTTCTCCTAAAACGAATACCAATAATAGCAAAATCCCGGTTGAGAAATGTAATTTTGGTAGGAAGGTATCTACTGAGATATTATAACTCGAAGCCACGCGGTGCGGGTATTGAATGGTTTATCGATAGCCATTTAACGATTTTATTTGCATAAAACATAACCATTTTTCAACCACAATATAATACGTTGAAGACACGCATATTGGTTGTGCATTTTGTAGTATAGTATGCACATATACCGTTCTTTATAACACTTTGCGCTTGCTGATTGGTTACAGCTTTGTACCTACATTGCTGTTTAACTCTAAAAAAAAACCGGCCAAGTGCGAGTCTGGCTCGCGCACCGAGGGTTCCGTGCAAACTTATTATATGTTGTTGTATATTATTAAAAATATTTTTAATATATGATGTAACTAAAAATTTACGGTTTTCGCAATTTTTCCTTTATCTGTACTATAACACGTTGCTTCGTACCAAATTTCTAGATTCTAAGTTCACGGGAAGTACCCTGTAGATTTTGATTCCCTTGCGAGTTTAGAAAATTTGCGGAAATTTGTGGCATAAGCGGCTGTATCTTTTGATTGCGTTTGTTTAGAAGTTTTATTTTGTCACAGCTCCAAGGGACAGTAGACTTGAGTATTTGATATTATTTTAGCTTGATACCTCCACGCGCTACTAAGAATAAGAGTCTTGACAGACGGACGGACAACAAAGTGATCCTATACGGGTTCCCTTTTTAACCTTTTAGGTAGGGTACGGAACCCTAAAAACCAAAATTTATTACATTTTATAACACACTATGATATATTTGTTTTATATTAAGGAGGAATTTTGACATTTTTTAAATTGTTTTTTACAGGTTTTGCTACAACGAACTAATAAATATACCGAGCATTATAACATAAACGGAGCGCAATTAGGTAGATATTAGGCGTGCCTACGCTTTGCATATTTTGTTTCGCTGTAACATTTACAAGAAAACATAAAAAGACAATTTCTCACTAAATACCAATGTAACTTGTGCCTTATAAAACTGCTGGTCACATCACATCACATCACTAATTTTACGAGCTACAATTTTAAATTTCCTTAACCAACGCAAAAATTACCTTTTTATTATGAGGATAAGTAACTACCTATTTATTCTGCGCACATATTAAGTTTTTTAAACAAAAAGGTAAATTCGTACGTTGATACGCCAAATTGGTATGTGAGTTAATTGGGAGTTCGTCATCGACATAAGACCGCAACTTTTTTTCCTTTTAGGAAAACGAAACGAATGCTATTTGTTTATCCTGCTTAATCAGATACAAGGATAAGTAAAAGCCGGCCATGAAGGAGTCAGGTCACGCTTAGTTTCGGTTTGGAGTCCATGGTCGTTACTACAATCGTTGTAGGGGTCTATATATGTATATGTAAGAGTATGTCGCATCTAGTAAACTTGTTGTTTTTAGGGTTCCGTACCTCAAAAGGAAAGAACGGAATCCTAATAGGATTACTTTGTTGTCCGTTCGTCTATCAAGACCCTTTTTCTCAGGAACGCGTGGAGGTATCAAACTAAAATTTATATCAAATACTCAGGTCTACTGTCCCTTAGAGCTGTGAAAAAATTAAACTTCTAAGCCAACGCAATCAAAAGATACAGCCGTTTATGCCGCAAATTTTCGAAACTCGCAAGGGAATCAAAACCTACAGGGTACTTCCCGTGAAATCAGAATCTTGAAATTTAGTATGAAGCAATGTCTTATAGCACAGATAAAGGTAAAATTGCGAGAACCGTAAATTTTTTGTGACATCATATAGCAAAAATATTTTTTTAATAATATACAACAACATATAATAATTTAAAAATAATAAAACGGGATTAGACGCTTCATTTGGCAAAATACCTTTTTCCCGACGTTTAATCCCTTTTTATTACTTTTAAACTAGTAATGGAACGCGTAAATTAAAATACTTATATAACATATAATATGTTTACACGGAACCCTCGGTGCGCGAGCCAGAATCATACATATTATATCAATTGTCTTTAAAACATATGCCAAATAAAATAAATGTTTCGTGTTTTTAATAAACGGCCATCGCACTTGGCCAGTTTTTTTTCTTTAAACTATTTGTGTTCCAGTATTATAAAATGCGTTGCTTTTTTTTTTGTTTGTGTTTGTAAATTACGTTAATGGTGATAGGTACGGAACCCTTGGTGCACGAGTCCAACTCGCACTTTTCCGGTTTTTTTTTTAATATTTTCAATTCTTTTGACTAACTTTTATTAAAAACACAATACATTTATTTTATTTGGCGTATGTTTTAAAGACAATTGATATAATATTTAATATGGATTTAGAGACTAAAAAATATGAATACATCAATATTTTCAGTGTCCAGGTGTTTTTAACCTCGACCTTCACAAAACGTTAATGTTCTTTTTAATGTAAAAAAAATCATAATTAGGTAATTTTAAAATAATACAATCGTTTCCTAGTATTTCCGAGACTTATATAAAGCTCTACCCAAAAAACCCGGCCAAGTGCAAGTTGAGTGCGAGTTGGACTCGCGCACCAAGGGTTCCGTGCAAACTTATTATTTGTTGTTGTATATTATTAAAAATATTTTTTATTATATGATGTAACTAAAAATTTACGGTTTTCGCAATTTTTCCTTTATCTGCGCTATAAGACGTTGCTTCGTACCAAATTTCAAGATTCTGAGTTCACGGGAAGTACCCTGTAGGTTTTAATTCCCTTGCGAGTTTCGAAAATTTGCGGCATAAACAGATGTATCTTTTGATTGCGTTGGCTTAGAAGTTTGACTTTTTCACAGCTCCAAATCAAATTCAATCAAACTTTATTCAAATTGGTTTCTAAGAACACTTTTGAATCGTCAATAATTGTACTGTGGGGCGCATCATGTGAAGCGTCAAATATCTTCAAAGGACTGGTAGACCTAAGTATTTGATATAAATTTTAACTTGATACCTCCACGCGTTCCTGAGAAAAAGGGTATTGACAGACGGACGGACAACAAAGTGATCCTATAAGGGTTCCGTTTTACCTTTCGAGGTACGGAACCCTAAACATAATTATTGAAGGGCGTGCTCGGTCAACTCTCTAGGATAATTATGAAGACACCTACAAAAATCATCTGAAGGGTGACAAATAGTGAAGTATTGTTGTGTAAAAATCAGGAATAGAGAATAACTATAAACGATATATACACTCACCATAAACGATATAGTTGAATGCTAACGAAACAAAATGGTTCCACAGAGTGATGAAATGACTTTCTTACGTATTGTAACCGCAGATTGTATAAATTATTGGCCGACAATGAAAGCGACAAATCAAAACCACATGATGTATGAGAAAAGCAGATGGAACAAAAACATGAAATAATATTAAAAAAACAAAATACCGGGACCATCGACAGTAGAGACGGAGCGGAAACCGGGCCATTGTCCTAGCAAACAAAATTAGTCATTATGGTACAAAACTATTTAGTATAAAATGCTTTGTTAATGAGTCTGCCTGCATGCGAGACAAACATAAATAATAAGAAAATACAACACAATATTGTTAAATACTAATCATCAAAAAAGGGTAAAAATTATATACAGAATGTACAAGATGTAACACTTTAATATGACACAAGCTACGTGAGCTAGCTAAGTTACTAAGAAAGTAGCTACGTTAACGCGTCGTCGGCGAAACTCTGCTACAAAATGTGATATAAAAATTGGTTTCTAATAAAAATGAATGTCATTAGTTAAATCCTCCTCACTCTATTTATTACGCATTTAGTATGTTGGTACTACTACTTATTGTAGTGTTCTGTTCTGTAGTATGACAGACAGACGAACTCGACAAATACACGTCTGTACATAAAGGGTTAAAAACGATAATGCTTGCATTTTTATTAAATCGAAAACAAGTTTGGTTATTTTTTTTTTTTTTTTTAAATTAATTACTTTAGTAATAACCTAAAGCGGAGTTCGTCCGATGACATACAAAATACAGTTTGCGTGCAGCGCGCGACTCAACCGCAAATAGTGCGTGCAGCTACAGGCCAATGCATTATGCAATCTAGTGTGCACGCCAGGTCTATTGCACTTTACTAACAGTCCAATTAAATTAAGACTGGACATTTCTTTCGCCAGACGATAAATCCCTTTAGTCTGTACAACACATTTCAGGATCATAAACGGTGTCCTACAGACACTTCCTACAGAGTTACTACAAACTTGACTTGACTTCATCATTATATATTGTTTTATTGTTGAGTTATAAATAAGACATTGGCCATGCTAGTATTATCCAATTTGCCTGTTTTTACCAACAAGGTACCTACTTACATTTGCTCGAAATTCGGCTAGTCTACAACAAAAACAAATCGCTGGTCGCTGCGCAGCTCTCATATTCCATACCTGTGGTGTCGACGGGTGTCCGATGCGGGATGATGGAGTGCACGTATCTGGCGACGAAGTGTCCGAAGACGGCCTTCAGGTCGGGGTTGTGCATCATGTCGACGAACTCCGCAAAGTCCAGATACCCGGAGTTATCCCGGTCCGCCAGCTCCATAATCTTGTCCACCACGTTGTCGGGGAGGTCGTGCTCGTACTCCCTGGACTCGATGATCCCTTTGAGCTCCACGTACGAGATCCGACCATCGTTGTCTTTGTCATACTAAAATAGAGAAGAGAAGCACATATTTCGATTTACAGTTCTTTGTAATAAAAGAAAGAAGAACAAAAAAATAAATATAGGTATTGAAAAAATTACCCGAATACTTAAAAAACGAACTAAGCTCCATATCTTATATACAAAAATCTTATGTACCTAACTTGCTTTGAACCGTTGCCGACCTAACGATTACCGAAGAGAATGAACTAACTAAAGACAAAGTTAAATAAAACCCTCAAAGCCTGCAACCTTAAAGATTAAATTTTTTTTTTTTAGTTGGCTAAAAAGAAGTATACAAAAGTAATTACAAATCTAAGAAAATCCGATTTGCCGCTTGCCCTTTCCATTTCTGTTCACAATCTGAACCAAAAAGGTTTGATCTGCCTGGTCTTACCGTCTCACAGGAAAGTCGATTGACTTCGATTTTGTCACAGATCAAACATTTTTTTCAATTGTTTTATTAATATTTTTCAAAGGGACTAAACGATTTAATTTTTGTCAAAGTAAACGGGGTGACTGTACATTCGGCGACCAATAAGGTGACTACGACATAACATTTTGATTTATTTCTTACCTATCCCCCTTTTGTATTGATATATCTTAAAGTAAAATACCTCTAAAACTACACCCCTACGTCGAGACCACTAGAAAATAAGGTCAGTATCCAACAATACCCTAATTGGGGAGGTTATAGGCTATTTAATTATGAAATCAAAAAAAAACCGACTGCTAGTTTCAGAGAGTAGCAAGTTAAAAAATAATCTCTTCAGCTTTATTAGTATAAATTAAGAAAACTAAAAATATATGAAAAATTTTTAATCGATAGAAAATTATTGATAAATTGTGTTTGTACGGGAAACTAAGCACTGAGCCCGGTTTTATAAGAATATTATCGTTGGCCTCTCTATGTGTTAACGATTATACAATGGAACCTTATTTACAAATTCAAATAGGTATAACCATTTAAAAAACATAAGTAACATTTCTTAATATTCTAATCAAAATAAATATTATACATAGAAATCAATAAAAAATTGCCCAGTCACTAGCTTACTCGTGCGGTCGGATAATGATCGAAACAGCAACATAAATGCGTAAAGAATGAAAAAGACAACACACAATTACCTTTTATAGATGACCAGTATAACGTGAACCGTGGACAGCCAGCCTAAATTATTATCAATTTACTAATTACTCCATCCTTTTTATAGTTTGATGATCTACTTTTACACACTACTTTACTGAGCACGAATTTAAAGTTAAAAAGTTTTATTTACAATGAACGATGCGATGTTGACGGTGTTAACTTCTGGTCATAAGTGAATCATAGGTTTTGGTTAGTTTATAAGTGCAGATTCACGTAAGAGTTGTGAGCTAGCGTTACCTTGTATTAGGGATCCAATAGATGTTATCTATGGTACATTCACCTCTTCCTGTTCTGTTTTTTCCCCTCCCAATTTGTTCTAAAAATAACGATAATAGATGTTTGTAAATACTTTCGAAGAAAATTATTTTTTAAAAAAAAACGGCTCACATTTTATTTAATATTCAATCATAACAAACCTTCAATGATTTAAAAAAAAACAAATAATTCTCATCCTACGGCACCCTAAATTAATGCGTACTCAATGCCACGCACTTAGCTGGTTATTTAGTTAAAAATCGTAGAAGATCCGCAATTACTCATTCGATAGGTGTTATGGCGGCTCCACATTAGTTCCGTGAATTCACGCTGTGAATTCAACACTGTGAAAGTCGTACCCTCCAGATTCACGGGATGCATACAGTCGTTCATGAAACCCGCCGTGAAATGGACGTAGAAGCTGCTGCTGCAATAACTTTGTTTGCTGTGGCAACATATCACTATTTAGACGTCCAAAACAAGAAAGTTATTAGAAAGCGTTTAATTCTTTAATCTCAATATCCAATTGAGTACTAATTCGCCTCCAGGCATAATTATTTTTAGGGTTCCGTACCCGAAGGGTAATTAGCGGAACCCTATTACTAAGGCTCCGCTGTCCGTCCGTCTGTCACCAGGCTGTATCTCATGAACCGTGATAGTAAGACAGTTGAATTTTTTACAGAAGATGTATTTCTGTTGCCACTATAACAACAAATAATAAAAAACAGAATAAAATAAGTATTTTAGTGGGCTCCCATACAACAAACGTGATCTTTTTGCTCGATGTTGCTCGATATTGATAACGGCAACAGGTAGACACTTAAAATATTCACAGAATATTTAGTTATAGAGTCACTTTAAAACTAAATAATTAAATTAAAACAAATATTTAAGCGGGGCTCCCATACAACAAAGGTGATTTTTTTGCCATTTTTATAGATAATGGTACGGAACCCTTCGTGCGCGACTCCGACTCGCACTTGGCCGATTTTTGTTTTTATCCCTATGATGCGGGTTTCTTGCATCTACAGAATACTTTCCGAATGGTAATGCTCTAAAAAGAGCATTTCAGTTTCGTTATTCCAAAGGTTCAGCTCGACTCCATTATAGAGCGCAGCGACTGCACACGTCCGTACTCGTTTGTAGTCCGGAGTAAACTAGCACGGGGCAGTGAATGTGTACGCGTGAACGCCGCGCGTGTCGCGGGACAAAATACCGACTCAGATCGGGGAACAGGCGTGAACCCGCGTGAACCCCGCGAAAACCATCCACATTCACGTTCACGCCTGTTTACGGAGCTTCACGGCACTAATGTGGGGCCGCCATTATAGCGCGTAATCGCAATTGTCTTATCTCATCAGATATCGCATGCACTGAAACTCGTTTGGTGAACAGGATGAGTTCACCAGTGTTTGTTATCAAACAAGGATTAAACAAGTAGAGCGCGCCTTAACAACGCAACGTTCAGGTAATATAGGTACTTCTAAACTGTCCATTCGGTGTTAGTCTGACCAAAGAACCAGCATCCCGGTCATGAATTAGGTAGTTATGTTGCTAAAATATCAGATAAAGTTAGGTGGCAACGATGGACAAAGATGGCTTTACCTTAAAATTTAAAAAACCCCCAACGCAAAAAGAAAAACAAATGTTTAAAAAATCAAAAATTATACGTATCAGTGAGCCATCAAATTCGATGGAGACCTGTCGCACAAACTACTGCAACTCAGTAGGAAAAACCTTCGCCACATAACTGGCATAATAACAGGTCACTGCCAACTAAATAAACATCTGTTTAACATCGGCATCACTGACAGTCACGACTGTGAAGAAGGCAGGCCATTTTCTCTCCAGGGTAATGCAAACAATACCAGAATTTGCAGTTCAATTCTAAAATTTGTAGTTGTAATATTTTTAAAAATATAGCAGATGCCTGCTAACTTCTACGGAAACGGGTTTTGTGTGGAGGTTGTATAAAATACAGGAATTTGCAGTTCTTAGATTCAGGGTGTCCACTCTAATTCCCAAAAAAAATCCCTGACTTTTCCCTGACTTTCCCTGACCATTTCTTCCAAATTCCCTGACCAAAAATTATAATATTTATGAAATCTTTTAATTTTGTAAGTTTATACTATTATACTTTCAAACCAACCCTGAAATACGGGTTGGTTCTTTGTTTTACTGTTTCTACTTGTTTTTGGTCTAAGTGAATTCAACGATGAATCCATATTAATGTACACAAAAATACTCAGATTTTTTTTAATTGTATCGCAAATAAAATTATTTAGAGTTGTTTTATTTGGAGATAATTAAAATATATATATGTTTCTCTTCTTGAGTAATTACTAGATAACATACGTATACGTATGGGAACATAAGAGATTTTACTGAAACCACATAATTTTAAATAGGAATGACGAAATATACCGGGGAGTTTAAAATAATACTAGTTATATAAACGTGATATTTTATTGATTCATTAACAAAGAAACATAGAAAAAATTATATTCATATCTCTTAAACTAAGCAGTAAGTTTGAAAGTTGGTAGGTATCTACTGAAACTCTGTTTTAGAAAACTTAAGGCTGGGTTGCACTAACTGACTTTGACATCAACCAGACTCCTAAAATGAGAAATTGTATGGAAATTCCATAATCATTTTTAACGTTAACTGACCCGTCAAAGTACGGCAAACTGGTGCAACCCAGGCTCCAGCCTAAGTTAAGTGATGAATTTTAAAAACTACCTACAAAAACTTTTACTAAGTAGTTTACTAAAATAATGTCACAAAGAAACATAAATATAGCCCCCCAATAGCCTGAAAATAAAAATGCAACTATAGACTAGATTAGGGTCAGCTAGAGCATTAAAATATCCCTCATAATCAATCACTGGGATAGTAGCATTTTTGTTTCACCTAAAACTTTTTGTAAATACCTTTTTTTTTCCCTGACCTTACCATAAGCTTTCCTGACTTTCCCTGACCACTTTTAGCTTCCCTGACTTTTCCCTGACTTTCCTTGACTTTCCAGAAAGTGGACACCCTGATTAGATAGGTATTTTCCGAAATTTGAAGTTATAATATCTTTAAAAATATAGTAGTTTCACGTGAAGTTAGCAAGCCACATACACCTCTGGCGAAAACGGGTAATGTGTGTGGGTTATATATAGTGCAGGAATTAGCAGTTTTTTTGCATATATTTTCTAAATATAACAACTGCAAATTTCTGAATAGGCCTATCAATGAACTGCAAAGAAACTGCAAATTACTGTTCTATATTTAATCCCTACACATGACCTTTTGATAGGTTCATGTGAAGTCAGCAAGCCACTGCTATGTTTTTAAAAATATAACAACTACAAATTTTGGAATTGAACTGCAAAAACTGAGAATTTGCATTTTGTTGCCCTTGAGAGAAAATGGCCTGCAAACTTTACAGACCTCTGACTGTCCCGTATGTAGAGGCTGTCTGGATGCCGAGGAGACACCAGTTTTTTTTTTTTTTTTTGTTTTTTTTTTTTGGTGGCAAACAAGCACACGGCCCGCCTGTTGGTAAGCGGACACCGTAGCCTATCGACGACGCTTACAACACCAGAAGTACCATTTGCGCGTTGCCGACCCTTCAAAAAATCCAATAACTTCTTTCTTGAAGAACCCCATACTGTAGTCCTTAGAGAAAACCTTGGCAGGGAGCTTATTCCACAACCCAAGCGCACTGTACGCGACCATTTCGGTTCTAAAGTGTGAGAATGAATTCCCTGCCGATGGCGAGCGGTGCGATGGTAGAAAGTAGCCGTGGGCATCATTTCAAACAATTCCTCAGAACACATCCCACTCAGCGCACGTGATCTTGCACTCAAGTGTGAGCAATCAACGAGCAAAGCTTCTAGATAGTCCGGAAACATTGAGTGAGGCACTGAGGAGCATCAGACAACTCCTAGATTTCTGGACAGAGCTATAATGGTATGAGTAGCCAACGACACGGACGGCTTGGTTACTTACGTACAATGGCCCAGTAGTGGGGCTAAGTGCGGAAAACATACGCTTAA
This sequence comes from Apoda limacodes, assembly GCA_946406115.1. Taxonomy (NCBI): domain Eukaryota; kingdom Metazoa; phylum Arthropoda; class Insecta; order Lepidoptera; family Limacodidae; genus Apoda; species Apoda limacodes. The sequence continues at coordinate 23,029,218 of OX291559.1, forward strand.
CTAACTAAATAAGTATAGTTATATTTATAACATCCGTGCTTATGTTATTATACAGCCACCATCGTACTGTAAATATAATCAAATACTGGTAAAAAAACTAATCCAAACACAACATATCTGCTATTATTTTTGAACACTGTACTAGAGTGCTGGATACCCTGGCCCCTGGCTGCAGCATCAGAACAAGAATTCCATAATCTTGCATCGCCAAGTAGCTAAGTAAAGTAAATACCCATTGTGCGGCTATGATCCCTACCGCAGCTAACAAAAGAGCTGATAACTTTGAAATGGCTGAACGGATTTTGATGAAACATGGCTAAGAACCACCGCTAGAATACCTGCTTTTAAATAAAACCGCATCCATTCGGTTAACAGGTTTAAGAGCTACGATGCCACACACACACACATAGCGGTCAAACTTATAACACCCCTCTTTTTCCGTCGGGGGTTAAAAAATTACAATTTGAATATAAAATTACCCTTTTCGTGAACTAAAATTAGTTTTTTCAATATGGTGTTAATGACGCGTCATATTTCGCTCCAGGAGTTACCCTCAGTAGCTAAGCCCATGGGCGCCGACAGGATTATTTTCAGGGGGTGCAATTTACGTAGTAAATGTCTAAATTGTATTGTCGACCATTTATTTGTATAACATCGTCAAAATGAAACCGATTACAAATAATTTTATGTCAGCTTTTAGTACTAAAATGGTAAAGACTTATAAGTATGTAACCCTAACTAAAGACCTAACATTAAGTGATATTAGGTGAACAATATTGTTGTGAAAAAGACTAGGACATTTCTATCACATGATATAGACACACCAGCAACTCATGCCGCTCAGCTATAATCTTAATAAAATAAAAAAAAAAATTAATATGTTTAGAGTATATTTTGCGATGCAAGTGCACCACTCCTGGCGCACATTGCTACGCCACTGACTAGACTACATGTACTAACAGCTGTCTTTTTGTGACTTATAATGCGGATCATAATCCACTACGCAGGCTTAGTTAGCAGGAATTACCTTCTCCTGACCCAAGTCTGTGGAGGAACCAACAAATTAGGAAACTTATATGCTTATAGGTCGAACTTCGGTTCTCCACATGAAATGTCCCACCCAACGTACTATCACTCTACTATACGGGCATAATGCTGTTTATCTTTTGTATTTTATCACCAAATTTAAAGCTGATGTCATTCGTGCCAAGGAAATATTAGCAAAACTTCTTCAATAAAGCACTAAGGCTAAGTGGAACAATCATAGTGTCCAATTTGATAGCAATGACTATTATATGATTCATACCAGATTCCAAGATCGGATCAGGATGGGTAAGGAGAAATAGTAAGATATAGGTACATACCTATCATAATGATATTCCTGTGACACATGGGAAGCAAGTTAGTCATTTGACTTTAAAATAAAGTATACACTAGATTTTGCAAGCCCTAAAATTTGGTTTCCGGCGTGGAACTCATTAACTAACTCATTAATTATTGTACTAATGACGTTTGCTATAGCAAGCTGTAGCTATAGCTATAGTTCGTTTAAACTCGGTTACAGTTATTCCCGCGGGAACTTTTGAATTTTTCGGGATAAAAAGTAGCCTATGTCACTCTCTATCCCTTCAACTATCTCCACTTAAAAATCACGTCAATTTGTTTCTCCGTTTTGCCGTGAAAGATGGACAAACAAACAGACACACACACTTTCCCATTTATAATTTTAGTATGGATATGGATTTTAGATGTGTCAAGATAATTTATAACGTTTGGTCAAGCACGAGTAGAACTTGTGAATCTCGGTATTTAGTATACAGGTATATTTTACGCAGAAGGCAATGCATGCCAGAGCCGCAATTACAAGAGCCGTGAAAGCAGATAAATACTTTTAGACATTGCACACAGCGCCATTCAAACTAAGCAAACCTTGTGTTATGGATACCAGACAATGGATATAAATACATACATATTATATGCAGAAAACACCCAGACTCAAGGCAAACACAAATATTCAACACATAAATGTTTAGTCTGAGCGAGTGGAGAGCACGCTGTCCTATGTCTTCAACTGGGGATGGGAAAACATGGTCCGATTCAACCAAAGTATGCGCGTTCACCTCTAAGAACACCATTCACTGAGGTCAAACAATTTCAGAACCTCCCCCTACACCATCTATAAGAGCATTGAAGCAGTATTCCATGTAAGCGGAACTTCACCTCTGGGCATTACAAGTTGCAAGTCTATTGCTGCGTCAGGTGCATCCGGATACCAGCTTAGCCTTTTTAACTCGGCTCTGCGACGAGATGACAGAATTGTTGACGATCGCAAACTCACAAGCGGTATCGAACCCTTGAATCTGAGGAGAAACTTCTTATGGGAGGCCTGTGTGTGTTCTACTGCTTGTATAATTATCTGTGTTACAAGGATTCGTTTGAAATGTTGCTTAAGACTACTGAACGCTGTGACTTCGCACCACTGTTGCCGTTATCAATATCGTTCAAAAACGAGCAAAAAAATCACTTTTGTAGTATGGGAGCCCCTTTAAATATTTATTTTATTCTGTTTTTAGTATTTGTTGTTAAAGTGGCAACAGATAAACATCATCTGTGAAAATTTCAACAGTTTATCACGGTTCATGAGATACAGCCTAGTGACAGACGGACAGCGACGTCTTAGTAATAGGGTCCCGTTTTTTACCGTTTGGATATGGAAACCTAAAACAATTACAATAATTTAACACAGAATTATTTATGCTATGAAACTCAGTCAATGAAAAGTAACCTATGACTTTTGTTTGAGAAGAAACTTAATAGCAAAATATTTCTACCAATATATTTGGAACTCACCCCAAAAAAAAATACATAAAAAGTAACTGTTTAGATCCCTCATGACTAACACATATCCACGGCAACAAACTATTTTTGAGTGCCAGCTAATCAATTAGAAAGTTTGAAGGCCAACGTGACTCATTACTGTGCCAAATTACAAGTTTCCATGTTAATCAGTGTCTAAAGAATCACCTAAATATGTGTTGTATGAACATTAACTGAGTTGATTAGAAGAATTATTGGGGATATCTATAAAACTTGTCAACAGATTTTTTTCATCACAATTTTTGTTAGAAGTATAGATAAGGGTTCATTATTGTCATTTTCATAGTATTGGCTCCTGGGACTATGAGCAGATGAGCAGATGCAATGATTCATTTGTTAGTCTGCAGAGTATTCTCTTCACTAAGGGGACCTACTCATATATATTAGACTATCGGATACAACTGACTAAGTAGCTTGTTGTCTATTGATAGTTTTAGATTTCGTCCCAACACCCAGTATAGGTATTTGGATCTAATTGCTATTTTCAAGTTAAGTAACAATAATGTTGCTTAGTTAGAAACTTATCAAAATCACTGCGTGGCAAAGTTCTACCTTCATCTTTTATTAGTGAACACTTGGCTTGACATGGTAGGGGGAATTTTAGTCAAACATTTGCTTCGGTTTTCCAGCTCTACAGATAATAATTATGCACTTTTCTTTCTTGTTTAGTTTACTTATAAAAAAGTGTAACCTATATCTGTATATAATATATCTGACAGCGCATGTTTGAAAATGTCTTAAAAAAGAGGCATTTTATAGACTTCTGCAGGACCCAGTTATTTATAGGAATAGTGTATCAAAAAAGGGAAAACATACACAGTGATTGTGCATATCCATAATACAGTAATAATATGCTTGTATGGGGAAAAACAGTGGGATATTTCCTTTAAGGTTCTTTTACATAAAATATCCTGTCAGAAATATTGGATTCTAAGATTGAGAAGAAGACTTTTCTAAAACTACACAGGAGACCTTTGTGCTATACCTTATCAACCTTGCTTACTGGAAATCCAAGAATGCCGATAAGAACACTTTCTGTGATGCTTATTTTACTATCTGGAGACTGCTTTGATTTAGGGCCAGTCAACCATTAGGTACATGTTTCTATTTTTCGCATCCAGTTGATTCAAATTCGTTTCTGCTATGTCAGCCAACGGTTTAGCTGATAGTCTTCATTGTAGTTTTATAGAGAGGGAAATATGATTTACACTGATTTATTTAAGATGCCAGCAGGGTAACTCTTGATGCTTTATTTCTTTTTCTCTTTATTAGGGAAGACAAACAGTTAAATGAATAAATCATACAATACTAAATATAAAATGATATAGGTATGTGTATTACCCACCATGTTATCCACGGATATGTTCAAAGTATTAAAAATTATTAGGCGGAGGACTGCCATAGTAATGTAGCTTGACAACTAAAGATGAGTGAGCTGTTAGTGCTTATAAATTCATTAGATGTTATGGCTAAGATATAGGCTAGACCGCGTAAATATGCCGTATTTGTGGAAAGACTTGTAGTTTAAAAGAAATAATTGTTATAAGAGATTCTCATTTATATGATTAAATACTGAAAACTCTCTTGAAGTGACCATTGTTTTAACACTTGTGCAAATGTTTTAAAGTGTATATTGCATTTCCTTGCAATAAAAGTCAGTTAAATTATTAGAATTATTTGTTATCTAGTGTATTCACTATAGGTTGTAGTAAAAAGTCAAATATGACTACCATACCAACAGGTATGGTATAATTACTTAAAATATAACAAATACATCTCAGGGATCTAATTTGTTAAGAAGGTCTGAGTTTAAGTCTGGCTAACATGCATTACTATAATCAATCAGTGGTAACATAAGTGCCAGTACTAGTAGAAGTTTGGATTTGGTTGGAAGGAAATTGCAGTATCTGTGAGGACAGTGTGGAGAATTAGTAGCTTTCCAACTTTTATTGCATTGCATCTACTTAAATTCCCCAATCATATGTAAACCCACAGTTTTTTACATTGATACATTATGGAACAATAGTATTAATATATAAAATGTATGGTTCTGCAGATAAGTCCACTTTAGAAATTTGTTGAGAACTACTGACAATTATACTTTGGCATTTATAAAGGTTTATTGCCTCTCCAAAGTGTGTAGACCATTCATAGATATTATTCAACTCAATATTGATCTTGTGTATCATATTGTCCAGGTCTTCTTTACTCTACTTTATAATCTGGTAAATAAAACTGATGCGGCAAGCTTTGCTCGGCTTGTGCACTATTCAAAATATACAAGCTAACAGCTCATAGCTGCGCTCCTGGCTACCTAAATTTACTACTATGAGTTGTTTTTCTAGCATTGATCAACAGTATTCTATGGTAATAATTGAATATTTTGATATTTTTCTCAAAATATTCCAATGCGGCTCCAGCAGCTTATTGTACATGCTGGAGTTAAGCATGCTTGCCCCCACGGTGACTTGGTATAAGATCCAACCCAATAATCCCCATTAAAATAAAATTACTTGTAATTATTTTGTAATTTTTTTATTGTAAAATTAATACTAATTGTATTTAATAAGTAAATTCGTTTTATTAATTAAAAAGCAAATTCTAGTAAAAATTTCTAGTAATCAAATAAAAGGTTTTTTTTTGTTTCATTACTTTAAGGTTGCCATCCGTCCGGGTTTCCCCTGATTTGTCCTAGTTTAGAGGGTGTCCGGGGAGCATCCAGACAGGGTGTCATTTATAGTCAGGGTTTAAAAGTTCCTAAAAGCTTTAAGAACCTTTGGTTTTAATAACAGATCAAAAAATGTTCCACTGCAAACGTTTTGTTTCTTAAGAAGACTAAATATAGTTTCTTTTGTTTGATTTTTTAAGTAACTTTTAAAAACAAACTTTTCACCTGTCCCGGTTCTAAGCTCCAAAATCCGGGGCTTTCACGCTAGGACAAGTTGCCAGACTTTAGAGATAGCAACTCTACATTACTTGTACTGTAAAGTACCGTAACTGATTCAATTCTGGCACTGCCGGCCGCTGCTGTGCCATACTTCGCTTGGCTTGTGCGCTATTCATAAAATACAACCTGACAGCTTAATTTAATTTAATTAATCATACTCTATGCTATCCAACTGCGCAATTTGCACCTATGTTACTCTTTGCATGATTTTTGATTTTGGTTTTATTTTTAAAAAACAAATTGGTTAGCTGCCAAATTTTTGTTTGCAATTTCGTTTATTGGGATGCTCTACTATCATGTAAAATTTATTTCAAGCAAATATACCTATGCATCATAGTCAAACGTGCAATTTTACCTAAATTTTATATGTGAATATGGCTTGTATTCATGATACTTAACAAATCTGACAAAACACATGTTGCTGCCCTATGGCATCGAGAATTTGGTATCGTAACGAGCACTCGTAAGGAACTCCGATTCAAAACCTATATTTATCCTTAGGACACTGAAATCAAGCATCTGAATCAAACTGTCCGGCACCAGGTTTAAAACTTCTGCACTAATAGAGATCAAGAGAGAGAGGAAACTTCTACACCTGCAAGATCGGGGTGTTCCGTTCAGTGTCCGAAATGAGCTCCCTGCCTAAGGAAGTGATTTTATAATTAAGGAATTAGAAAAGTTTGGAGTTTCACTACTCTTAAATTATACACAAGCAATGTTACGAGAATGAAATACAATTTACCTTATTAAATATTCTCCGCCAATACAGGTCAGATCTAGTTGGTGTTAGTGGCACCGAAACTGTAGTTTCTCTCTGCCCGGTAGGCATTTTTACAGCACTTCAATTATGCTTGCTTGAAATCCCAATGAAAGTAATTACAATCAGTACATTATAAACTTAATAAATATGGAAATTATTGTCTTAGTTAATAAATTACGAAAAGCTTAAAAACGAAAACAAAATAGTTTAAAAATTTAACACGTCAACTTCCAGTGTGGTGTATCGCAAACTGTTTTTTTTTCAAGCGCACACCCAGAGTGACCAGATTTAAATTTACGATCCTGCTAATCTGTCTGCTATCTATACGCACGGACGCCAAGCACGAAGCAATGCAATGACTGGTCACTATTTGTCTTCGTTGCGCGCGAATATTATTTTATTTACCCACTCTCACAGTTGAGTTGACCGATGTCATCAGAAATTTTGAACCTTTGCACCATGGTATAAAGTTTAAACATTTTTATGCATATAATCAAATTTTATTATAACATACAATCAATACGTACGTTACTGCTATATTTGTTTAACTCAGAAGCGTATATTGAGATGCGCTTCTGATTCAAATGCTTCGTAAAGATTAAAACTTAATAAAGATAAATAATATATAATAAATAAATGTACTAAAATACCCACAATCTAGGCAATATTTTTTATAATAAATATATTTACAGTTTTGATTTTTTTTCATTTACAACTTCGCAATATTTTAATAAATTCTTACTTTATCAAAAATGTTTTTACCACTGAACACAGGCTAAGAGGTTAATGTACGAAATTCTTCGTGCTTCACGTCCGTGCTTTTAAAACTTTACACGAAAAGATAAAATAATGTGAACTCGTATAAAGCATAAACTTTGTTTAGAAAATTAGCATAAAGACAAAGTTTTTTTGTCTTTTACAAACAGAAGGATATTTTTTTTAATTAAATTACATAGCACTAGCGCATCCCAAACTTGCTAACTTTTGTAACATGGACACGAAACGACAGATAACAATAGATATTATAAACTTTGTTTGTAGATACATACACAATATTTATATTTTATACATATAAAAGACCCAGACTCAAGACAAACAGGAGTTCGATTGCCACTTGGTTTAACTTAACTTAACTAAATTAATTCAGATGTAAACCTAACTATAGCATAGATATGGCACATTAAATAGGCTCATTTTGAGTGTGTTGGACCCCCTGAAAATCATCGAAAACATTTTTAGTTTATTATTTCAGCTATATAACTTAGGTTTATGTAGGTTAGATAGATAAATAAATAGGTAACTAATTACATTTTTAAAAAGTGCTACTTTGTCACAATACAAAAAATCACTTCTGTTAGTGTATTGTGTATTGCTAGATTGTCAGAAATCATAAATGAAATCTAACTTAATATTCGGTTTGTATCAACATCCTTTAGGACTGTGACTTATTCCTTTTATGATTATCCAGTGACGCCTTAAATACTTTTATATATTAAATGTATTTATTACAAGGCAACAAACGCTCATTCATTACAGTTTAATAATACATTATAATTAAGTACAGTAGGCGGCATTCTACAATAAAAAATGTTTTAATTTGGTAACCCCGTTTTTTGTCACAAAGGTCAGTGACTCTATTGTTGTCCCTTACGGGTATACGCATATTACAAGTCTATTGGATACTTTGGTCTTAGTTAGGGACGAATAAAAAGAAAAACAAATATTTTTTTGTATTTAATATAACAGGTAACTTATTTAGAGTAAAATATTTTGAATACAGAACGTAATTATTGAAAACTATTTAAGAAACCTTACAATTATTTGAATTTTCCTATTTGAAGATATTCTACACGATATAGGTGCCCTAGAAAGATTTTTTTCTAAAACGTTGAAACATGTTTTTATAACGGGTAAAACTATTTATATGTGTGCGATTTCATTTCTAAAATTCCATTTTGAAAAATTTGTGCGATATACAGACGGACAGCCGGACTTGATGAAATTATTGTTAATTTTATTTGACTACGGCTACGGAACTTTAATAAAAATTAGTAAAGAAAAATAACGTCTCAACATTTTCTATTGTTTACTATACTAACTTCAACTTAAAGCTATTTATGGTGTACATATACCTATTTTGGCTGCGTTCTGAAACGTCATCGAGAAAGTAAACATTCCCTCGTTTAAATAAAGGAGGTAAACATATAATCTATCTCATACAGTGTCACGAATCACTAATGTTTTAGAACGTTTTATCGATAACTAATTGTCAGACAGTATAAAAACAACAAATAAAATCATCTCAAAAACAATCTTTATCCTGTTCTGAATATACGTATCACTTATAAACAGTTAAAACTGATCAACAGACAATGCACGATGCACCTAACTCAAATAAATTGGTTTTTTAAGAGAATTACTGCACCACGAATATTTGTTATAACTACAACTCATAGAATCAGTACCACAATTCACCTCTCAGGATAAATTACTAACGCAATTATTTGGTAAGTTTTCTCTTGTCAAGAGAAAAATTCTCGAAAAAAGGGTTTATGAACGCGCCAGATAATCATTCGGTCAACTTCCTTCTAGGGCATGAATATCGGAATCTCGGAATATCGAAATCCCGGAATCTCGGAACGTTAAGTCCGATATTATAATTCCGATACTGAGTAGTCCAATATCGTAATATCGGAATTAGTCAAATATTCTGTTTAAATTTTAAAATAAGACGTAAACGGTGACAGATTGATGTTGTCTCAATACCTTCTAAATAGTTACAGAATGCTATTACAGCTTTCGTACTTTCTTCCACCAAAGTCCTACAAACTGTCATACAGCACCCAGTACACTATGCACGAACAGGCGCGTTGCTTAAAAAAATCTTAAGGGCGCCATAGTATCATCATAGTAAAACTATAAAATATTAGAGCTCAGCGACGCAGACACTAAACATTTAGGGGCACGAGCACCCTCAGGCACCATAGAGTCGGCGCTACTGCTAATGAAGGGCAAGGACGAGAGTATTGAAAGGCAAATCTACATTTCGTACAACGTCGCCTCACCTTAAACGAATTCGCCTTTATAATTCTTAAAGTTTCTATTGGCTTCAAAAGGTGACAAATTTTTCAAACCAACGAGTAAAAAAGTATGTAATGCGCATGCATGTCCTTAACCTCAAATATAGTGCAAGCCCTGTATGCACTGCAGCTGTCACAGGAACAAAGACTATGTTGAGGTAGTTTTATTACTTTCCGATTAAAGTAACTACCCAACCACTACAAGGTGTGATATGACTTTTAACGAAGAATTTAAAAAAATTTGAAAAAATTGGAAGCCCTGGCCTGTAGACGCCAATTTTTACCTTTTTGAAATAATAATAGCTTATTAACTTGTATGCGACAAAAACGGAAGGAGGGATTAGTGTATATATAACATGCGTACAGAGCGTTTGTATTTTACATAAGTTTTGCCTTCGTGTTGAAAGTAAGCATGTTTTTCGTCTGCTGGATATTTTTGATGCATTGTCCGAAGTTTGCTTTTGCTGAAATGCTAGAAGCCTTTAATTTATTGAGAATGCACTATCAAGTTTATCTCTTAAAAACATATACATAATGTTAGTGAATAAGTAGTTTCGTTACATTTGTTTCCAATTGTATTTAGATGATTTTGAGTTTTTTTATTCAATTAGTAGCAGAAGAGAAGCGGAGTAAAGGAGTTTCTATGATCGCATTATGAAGAAAAGAGGTGGTTTTCTAAAAAAAAAAATAGTACAGGATTAGTAGTTTCATTCTCTTGTTAATTTTTTTTCAATTTAGATTTTGTTCATAGGTTGTGCTATTTTTAAATATATTTATCAGCATTGATTTCAGTTTTATGGTTTTTTTATAGTTTAACTAGCGGTCTCGGCGAACGTTGTTCCACTGCTGTTCCTCTGTAACCCGGCGAATGTTGGTTTTTACCGAAAGTGCCCGAGTCCGGCTCGCACTTAACAGATCGAGATAAAAACTATCCTATCTTTTAAGTTGGATCAAATAACAGATAGTTACGAAGTTTCATCAAAATCGGTTCAGTAGTTTAGGAGTCCATCGCGGACAAACAACGTGACACATAATTTTTGTATATATAGATTATCACAGAAGTTGTTTTATTTTTATGTTGATTACAAAAAGAAATTAATTTAAAACATCTTGTATCTAATACAACTTTATGATGAATGATATTAAAAGCGTATATCGGAAATCAATATCGGAATTGAAAACCTTCCTACTCTCTCGGCACAGTATACGAACGCGTATAGATAATTATTTGTCTCTCGATAACGTTTCGGAACGTAGCCTATAATCAAAAAATATTATCTTGGTTTTTATTTTGAAAACCATACCTTACTCGTCAGTTTCGTACCTTTTTGACAAGCATCTCGTACTTTTTAGGCAATCCAGACTGGCAACACTGATTGTTTGTACACAAAAGTACAAACATAACATCAACAATTTTGAAAACAACTGCGATCGCTTAAAAAATCTTAACCAAATTCAAAATTTCAATTTTGACTAGTCTTTATTGTATTTCGATTCCAATTAACGACGATACCAATTAAGTTCGAAATATTAGAAATACTCAACATGTATGAATTCTTTCATTATAATAAAGCAAAAACTGTTCTCTGGCTCAAGAAACCTATAATAGATTTAAGTATTATGTAAGTACGTACCTACTACATTAGCTCATTCTATGTTTAGTTACTCTGACTGTCCCTTATGACTCGTGCAATAAGGGTTACTACTAAGCTGGCAAACAAGCTTACGGTCCGCCTGATGGTAAGCGGTCACCGTAGCCTATGGACGCTTGAAACACCAGGGGTATAACTCGCGCGTTGCGGACCTTTCAGAAATCTAAATAACTTCTTCCTTGAAGAACCTCATACTGTAGTCCTTGGAGAAAACCTTGGCAGGGAGCTCATTCCACAACCCAAGCGTTCACGGGACGCAGTTTCTCTGAAACCAACTGTAATGTAAATTTTGGTATGTTGTTATGCACACGCCGGGAAGGTTTCTAAAAAAGAAAAAAAAGGTCTAGTGTGAGTCGGGACTAATGCAATAAGGGTAAACCAATTGTAATGAAATACGGGTAAGTTCTTATGCACATGCCAGGGAAGGTTTCTGAGATTAAAAAAAAGGGTCTAGAGTGCAAGTCGGACTCATGTAAAAAGGGTAAACCCATTGTAATTAAATTTTGGTAAGTTCTTATGCACACGCCGGGGAAGGTTTCTGAATTATTACAACCCTTTCACAATAGGTTGGTGCACCAGGTGTTTTAAAAAAAAAAACCAGGATCGCCGGATCAGCTAGTTGGTCTATATGAGGTTTTCTTTTGGATGATTTGCCATGCTTATGAATCATTATTATTTCTGATATTTTAACTATTCAGGAAAGAATTGAAGTCGTAATGTGGCATTCAATAATTTTGTCAACATTACTATCCATTAACGTGGCAGCTCTCTTCGAACTTCCTTAGACATTAGTTCGTACCAAGGTGCATTTTAATCAGCAAGAATCCTTATTGGTTTCTGTACCTCTTGCGGAGTAACAGGTTTTGATGGAAGATGCAGTTTGAAGTCTTTTCTTAGCACTAAATTCACATGTTCTCATCATCAGAAGCATCATTGGGAGTAAAAACTTTGGTTAAGTGCTTTGTGAACATGTCTGCTTTTTGCTGACCTGTTCTGGCTATCTTGTTATAGTCCTTAGGCGGGGGTTTTTGCTTTTGAGGCCTGTCATATGATTTAGTGAACTTCCATAGGGAGTAATAACTTTCTATTGTTGCAGTGAGTGCGTGAACTTACACTGAAGTGTGTCATCATTAATTATCTCTCTATATAATATAAGGCCTTATCTGAAGTCCGTTGGTCTGGTGCCAAATTTGGCGTAGCCTTCGTTTTTCTAATATTTTTAGCTTTATCTCCAAAGTGAGGTTGCTTAAGCATCCTGCAGTTTTAATGACTTGTGTATTACTCCAACAGGCTTCTTGTATTAGGTTAGTAAATTTTTTCAAGACAGAGTCTACTTCCTCAGTTGTTTTCAGCCTTACATCAAGCTGGACTTTTTTATCTATGAATACTCTGAATGTGTTCCAATCTGTGTAATGGTTGTAAAGTATTTGCTGCAGTTAGAATGACACATGTCCATCCAGGCATGATTCTGTTTTAAAGGAGTGCCTAGAAAGTCTCCTTATTATAAAGAAGTCCAGCAGATCTGAGGGTTTTTTTGCAGTCCATTGGCCAGTAGGTTGGTTCTGATATTGTTAGAATCTTAAAATTATTCTCATCAATGCATTTCTTTAAGTTTCTCCACTCCAGTTGTTATAAGTCTTGATCCGCAATGCAGATGTTTTGAGTTCCAGTCTCCACCTGCAATAAATCATCTTCTAAGCTGGGCAAAGAATTCTGTGAACCTGACAGAATCTATTGTAGGTCATAAAATTAAAATAAAAAAAACATTTAAAAATATATAACTTATAAAAAAATTATTATTAAGCAAAATATGTCATGAAGCAAAAAAGCGTGGGCACTTTATAACTACCATACAGTAATACAAAGCATGGTTTTTAAATGTTTTTTAATAATATTTTCTATTATGTACTTCTTAGTTGTGATATGTATAACTTTGTTCAAACACAAATGAATCAGTAGCAACATCTTTAATTATTCACTTGTAAAATCATTACTCCATCTAGCGACAACATGACATAATTTTTCAATACACAACTGTGTACAATGGATATGGATAATCCATTCAATCCATTCAATAAGTTCATTATCACGTTACTCAACACATCACCTAGATGTCGCTGTGAAAATTATAATATTGTGAACTAAATTTTCTATGCGAAATAAAAAGTTTCAAAATTGCGGCAAATACTGATGTGATTGATTATTGTATGGTCACCAAGTTCTGAGCTTCCCTAAAAATTTGAGCATTCTAGCTTATTGGGAAGTAATTGAAATTACGATTGCAATATTTAACACAAACAAACAGGTGAAACTAATATGTGTTGTAATTTTGAAATTGAAATGTTTATAATAAATATTACATACCTTTCTCAAAATATTAACTGTACTATGTTTTGTTTTAAAATTTTAGTAATCAGTAAAAAATCCTTTCAGCAATTGGCGCCATTAGTAAAGCAATTTTACAATAATCCACAATAATCATCATTTTGTTAATTTCAAAATTTAAATTTGGAACATAAACGATCATGCCAGGATGCTTCAAGTAACATGCCAATAAATCATCCCAAAAACCTCTTTTTTGTAGTATTCATTGAAGTAGAGAAAAAAATGTAAAGTGCCCGTTTTTTTTTGCATAAGAGTTTACATATATCATTTATCTATTTTTAAGCAAAAATATTCTTATTTTATTTTATTGCTTAGAATTAAACTGAAAACCAAAGATGGTATCAGTTTGCTGCCCAAGTTTGAAGATTATTCAAACAGCTCCAATACTGTAACCTTACAACAATTAGACTGTGACAAGGTGGAAGAATTCACTTTTAAATGGCAAGAAAAAGTATTCAATAGATACGATGTACAGCACTTTGGCGACATCCATAACTGCATCACTGAAAAGGAGCTATCTTACAATGATTTAATTAATAATTTTGAGTATGAACCTAGAAAAGTATTTACTTACATACATGAGGATTTTTACTTACCTTTACCTTCGGATTTTAACAAGATGGGTTCCAATAATGGAATTATAAATTTATGTTCATGGTTAAATAAATTGAATTTGGGCGAAAAATTGGGAAGGTATTTTGGTGAGGATTGCAGTTCAAGGGCGAATTTATTTCGAAGTGAGGAAAATGTAGCTTTTGAAGAACTGCAGTGGACGGCCATGCACATTATGTTAGATAACTCAGAATATAGCGAGTGAGTATGGTTTTCTTATATTTTATTTAATGAACTTATAGTTTTTAATTGTTACACTGCTGCTAGAAACTGGTACATCTATTTCAGACATCATCCTATTTGACATATTATATAATGTTGGTCAAGTCAGACAGCACGGAAAATTACACAATTACATTTTGCACTTTTTTGCATGCAATATAAAATTTTAAGCTCCATTGCGTTCTTATAAAACATATTTACTGAACAGAATAATTAGGTACTTTATTTTAGCACCAAAGATCATCCTAAATGGATTATTAATCTCAGAAAGAGATATGAGATAGATAACATAAACAATTGGAAACTTCCTCTTTTTAAAATAGTTGAAAGTTTTTTTTTTTCATTTTTTGGAAAATAAAATAAAAGACTAGAACGTTTTTTGATTCTAAAATTGTAGACTCTTTTTTCCACTTTGTTTATTCCCTCTTTGTGGGCTTAGTGCAATAGCCCATATTTGTTGTTTTTCTTTAGGGGTCACATTACAATCACTCAAAGTTTGAAAGTTGTGTGTAACACAGTTTTTACAACAGAGCAAACTTTTTTTACAAATTTTTATCATTTGTCCATAAATCCGTCATAATGAAACATAATAGTATGTCATTTCAGCCCAATTGTTGCTACGGCTCGAGCCCTAGGTTTTAGGTCTTAAAGGATCGGATATTGGTAAGCGTTACGAACCGAATACGTAACTGTAAGTTACTGTAATAAAAAAAAACGGGTTGCACTCCGGGAGTGCCGGCAGAAGTGAAAACATACAACCTGGATATAAAATATACATTTTAAAATGTGTAATCCGCACTTTCATCTTTTCATCAACCCAATTTCCTCTTACTTTTTATTTATCCCATAGAGTTAAAATTTTTACCCATCACAAAAAAGTGCACAACGCCGCTAAAGACGTTTTCACTTCAAAATTATAATGGGCGTGGCATTATGGTTTCTGTCTTACGATTTTTTATGTCGTGGCATTATGGTATCCGTCTTACGAATTTTTGATCAGACTGCGCGGGTTTATCATTTTTTACCCATCACAAATAATTTTTATGGCGTGGCATTATGGTTTCTGTCTTACGAATTTTCGATCAGCCTGCGCGTGTTTATCATTTTTCACCCATCACAAAAAAAGTGCACAGCGCCGCTAAAGAAGTTTTCACTTAAAAAATTGAATAAATATGAATGACAAATGAAATTGCAGGGATTCTCAACTTTTGTTGAAGCAAGAAGCGCTGCTGGTGTCTCTTTATCACTGTTCGGCCAACAATTGCCTGATCTTGTCTCCAGATGTGAACGACCTGGAGACCAACCCTTACAAAGTGGAGAGTGCGACAGGATCTCCAGGTTACCAGTATGCACTGGAGTTGGTGATTGAGGATGCAGACAGTGGTTATGACTTGTTGGAGTTGGTAATATGCTTCAAGTAACCTATTTAATTTTTTTATGTTTTATTGTGAAATATGTTGATGGCAAACTGAAACAAATTATGACCGAAAAATTAATTTCGCATGAAAATACTTATTTGCCGTATATGGTTCTTTTTAGTATGTCTACTACTACTACTTTTAGGGTCGGTGGTGGCCTAGGGCTTTGATTTGCGTTTTGATGGATGGAGGTTCGAGCCCGAGTTTTAATTCTTCAAGTACCTGCATTGTTTATTTACACTACTAGCTTTTCGGCAAGAAAAACATCGGAAGAAAACCTGCATACGTCACAAAATATATATGTGAAGTCCTCAGTCCGCACTGGGCCCACGTCTGGGTGTGTAAACTATGTAAATATTTTTTCCTGAAATAACTTTTTAGCTAAAAGAGTTAAACAAAAGATGGGAACAAAAGCAGAAGCATGTGATGAATTTCGCAATGCCCCCGCTGGGCCGACGTCAAGTGCTGCTCACTCTGGAAGTGGTCGCGGCTCGGGAGTTCGAAATGGACAACTTGTACATCGAATACCATATCAAGGTATATGTGTGCTTATTGACCATTCTTCCTTCTTAACCTATTATGGTTCACTGTACGGAATATTTGTAGTAGTCTTTCAGATATTTAAAGCAAGCAAGCTACCCCTGGGTCAAAGTTAGGTATCCGCGAATATTTTATTTATTTTAACGGAAATATAACATTTAGAGAACCTTTCTTCCCCAACGGTCATCGGCTCTTCGATCCGCTTAACCTCCTATTTTCAGTTAATATTGTTTACTTTGGTTCTAAATCTTTACTTATCTGACTAACGACTCCAAATATAAAACACAAAATGTCAATGGACACAAACTTTTAGTTGAGAGAACTTATATGGTCCTTAACACGTGCTGGCTGCCACATAGTTCAAAATGTACTCATCCATATCAAATAAGAAAACTTAACAGAACTTAGACGCATTTAGAATAATGCAACTTCATTCATTGTTTTTTTGCTGATTTGTTAAATAAACATCAATTTTAGCATACAAAAATGTGTCGCATATTTTCGCTCCTAACGAAAGCCCTATTATTATTATTATTATTATTTCTTCCCCCTTTGCTGAGACTGGTCGCGCCAAACAACAAGAATGCCACACAACTATAAAATACTTAATCTCTTACATTACAGATACCTGAGGAAATTGAGTGCAATAACAGTTTGAACGGGAGCACGTACGTAATGAAGGGAACAAGAGTTAATGGGACGACAGTGTGGAATTTTGGATTCCTCACTGAACTCACCTTCGAAGCCCCTGTACAATTAGGTGTTTATAATATTTTTTGTTTCGTTTATGGATTAATTTATCTATACTTT
The DNA here is from genome assembly GCA_946406115.1 of Apoda limacodes. NCBI lineage: Eukaryota > Metazoa > Arthropoda > Insecta > Lepidoptera > Limacodidae > Apoda > Apoda limacodes. The sequence goes on from OX291559.1 coordinate 23,046,521, forward strand.
AGTGTTCGTTACTCGTTTACGTTGTATAAAGTGTCATCGATTTACAATTGATTAAAACGCAGCTTGACAGTTGTGATAGTGATAGGTCCCGAGATTTCAGAACTCGGTTAAATACGTTAAAAGGCTTTTAAAAATTACTTTAGAATATTATTTTCATCACCAAGCAGTGTTGCGACAGTGAGCCTGTCACACAGAACTGCAGCGGCTGATGAAAATAATTCCCCGAATCATGATGTGCGTGTGTATCCAGCCACTGGAGACAACTTTAAACCGTGATGTTATTCATTAATTTAATATTATCAAATGTTTATAATGCATTTTCAGATTTACCTCGTATCCAGATATTCTACGAAGTGATATCCGTGGACTGGTGGAACAGACACCGAACGGAAGGGTACTACTATCAACCGCTGACATTACGTCCTGGTTGCGGCACCAAAATGTGTCGATGTCGTCGTCCACAAGAACTCAACTCTCTAAAAGCGGAAAGCCGGCGGTTTTTTGTTGGCGGGTGTCACTTGATACAAGACCTCAGTATTTTGGCGGAACCACAACGGAAAGTTAGTAAGATTATGCTATTTATATACTAAATATATATTATATTTAAATCCTGGGGTTTATATCGACAGACATACAATTATATTTTCTAATGTATTGCATTGAACGTAATAATGAGTGGCCTCAATATCTTTACAAACGTAATTCAATTTTGAATCGGAATCGGTACTTCACTCATACACATTATATGTGCACTCTATACAATAATTCTGAAAATAAAATCACTTTCAGTTTATATCTGCACAGTTCGCGTCTAGCTTTAGCACCACAATAGATGTTTTACAGGAAATCCTAGTTGTATAATGCACGCCACGTAAATAGAGACATGGTGAGCGGTAGAAGTGTGAATGTGAATAGTTATATGTTTATAAAGGTAAGGTAACTACGGCGCAGGCGCTGTAGCCGAACCTCGCTCTGCCCCTTCGCCCCTCTACGTAAAAGTGGTATGCGAAGTCTCTTCTTACGTGGCGCGCGCTATACCTACCTACTCGTTGACTTTGTTATATTTTATTTGTACTTAGAATGCCGAGTTTAACTTCGTCTCAACGGGGGCAATAGAGGTGCGATGGCATATCATCAGGCAGTCCAGCGGACCGGGCCCTCGAGCGCAAACATCTCAGTGCCCAGGAACCAGCAGCGGCACTGCGTCAGCCATACTTCAAGGTGCGGAAGCTGTCCTAGCGCATTACAGAGCAGCTAGGGCCCGGCTAGCGGCTGCGACCAAAGATCTGGACATAAATAAAGAAATTGAAGGTTCTGGTGATAGATAGTACAAGCATTTCATACTTTTTAATGACTATGGTCGTTATACATGGGTGATTATGAAATTAATGACCAAAAATTATTGTTTTGTGGATAAAAGTTTTAAAAAATCATTTCTTTCGTTTATTATGTCACCTGCCGTGCGTATGTTAAGCATTGGTATTAAAAAGTTTAGTATAATTTGTAACGAACTGATGTGTTCATTTATTATTTAATTTTTTAAATATGACTTGTTCTTATGTATACCTAATGATCTAGTCATCACGTGATTCTACCTTGCGTATATGGGGTAGTTGGTTTCTATTTTTTCAATGTAGTGTGATGGTACCGAGATGCAATATCCAAGCTTTCAACCACAGCGACCTTCCGGATCACTCAAAAAAAAATGTCGACCATGTAGGAGCTCTTGCAACAAATGCAATTATGCACACTTCAAAAGTACTAATTAAAACTCGGCTACGTTATAAAACTAAATAAGTTTCTATAAACCTCATGGTTTCCAACATTATAGCTCCTTAAAGTTTGTCACTTTCCAATTTTTTCTTAAACATTTAAGAATCCCTCAGGTTCAGATTGGTGTCAAAGGGTTTAATGAAACCATTGGCGAAAGACATGTTCATTCTCCATGGCAGCGTCTTGAGACACTGGTAAGAGTCGACTGGGACAGTCGTGGAATTTCCATACCTTGCGAGGTCATCTCTCATCTCTGATCTGCAGGACTTGGAAGGAATGCTGAACAGACTAAACTTCCAGACGAGTTGGTCTTAAGATGAACGAAGGCAAGACTAAGGTCATGTCCAATGTACTCGAAGACTTGAGAACAGTGGTTGTCGAAATTTTCACTATCGAAGCTGTCGGAGTGCACGGAGCACGTCTACCTAGGTTAGACAATCACACTCGGTAGAAAAAACTCCGATAAGGAAGCAGACAGAAAAATTCAGTTAGGGTGGGCGTATTGGTTTTGATTAGCTTTAGGTATTTATTGTTCATTTCAACTAGTCCTAAGATAACTTGATGGTTTTTGATTAGGAAAAATCGTGCTAGTGATAAAAAGCAAAAAAATACTTTCTTTTAGAGATTGCGAGCGGGTAGTCTGGTCTTGAAGTGAGTTTTCTGCGAAAAATAGTTAGAACAAAATTTAAAAATATGGGGTTTGGTTTTTTGGATTCAGAACTTTATTCTGAAAAAGGGGAATTTTGGAATTTTTTTGCTATTAAATATTGCAATTTTTCTTTCTTCGTTTTTTGTTAATTCGTTACTAAATTATAAATATAGTTATGTACATCAAAGTAGTAAAAAATTTTTTTCTATATTTTTAAAAAAAAATTTTAACTTAGAAAAATCATTATAAACAAATAAAAAAACTTTAATAAATTTTTATACCGGAATCTTGTTTATTGAGTATATCAGAGTAAGCTCCAAGAGGAAAAAGATTTTTAGCTAAATTATTTAAACGTTTGTGATAGATTTTATGTTATCTTAAGTTCATGAAAAATAACTTAATTATCAATTGGATAAGTTAAACAAAAATCAAGTTAAAATTTTTTTGTAAACTGGATTGTATTCCTTCAAGTGTCTGAATGATACTATAATTTATTCAAATTTTTGAAATTTTCTCCTCTTTTAGAATATTTTTTCAAAATGGAGCTTTTTTAATATTTTTGAAGTTATTGTTAAAAAACGGAGACCACCTTTTTCTCTCTTCGTTTTTTGTTAATAACAATTGCAATATTTAATAGCAAAAAAATTCCAAAATTCCCCTTTTTCAGAATAAAATTCTGAATCCAAAAAACCAAACCCCATAATTTTAAATTTGTTCTAACTATTTTTCGCAGTAAACTCACTTCTCGACCAGACTAGGGGTATTGTTGCACTTTTCTTTACCCCAACCTTTTTGTATCTATGTAATATTATCGGCCTAAATTAGATTGTGAATTTGAAAAAAATCTATTTAAAAATATTGACATTTTGACTTTGATTGATGTTAATTTTGGTCGTGATTTTAACTTTGTTTATATATCTGCAATCTGTCTTTGTAGGCTGAAGACCTGGCTAGTCCTCTGACCCTTTTAAACTAGAAAAACAATTATGTTTATTTCACTTTTTCATAAAGATGCACTAAAAAGGTTAAAATAATAATTTCAAAAAATCTGATCTAAATTACAGTTTGAAGTAGGTGTTGTGTAAGTGAAGTGTGTCATTCTTTATTTTTAAGTGACTTATTGGGTTATTTTTTTGTACACTGAGAATACCCAAATCGTTTCAAGTGTGCCTATAAAAATCGCTTGATTTCTTTAAAATATCATCATTATATCCTGACGTGATGACCATGGGACCATTTGTTGTATACAAAAACCTTCTCCAGAATGTAATCAATACTTTTCTGAAAACTGTAACAAAATTGGTTCAGCCTAACGCGAGATGATCGCGGTCAAGCATACATACAATCATATCACAAAAAAGAGTTTCCAAGTTCTATTCCACCAAAATAATTTGCATTCAGTCAAGAAATCCAACTATTTTGAACATATTTTGTTCACAGAAGGCAATATTATTTCCCTGAAAAAAAATCATTTTATCAATCGAAATTGATAGACTTCTTTTCGTATGAACAAATTTTTTTTAACCAAATAAATGTACGTTTTAGATCAACCAAACTTAAATTAATTACCCTAAGACAGTTAATGTTCTCGTATAAAATAAATACATTTTTATATGCAACATTTTATTTTTCTTCGTTTGAAACAAAAAATAATTTTGCTTTGATATAATTTATTTTGCGCCAAAATCATGGTTTTCTTAAATCTGCCACGTTACTTATTAAAAACTATATCTTTCGATTAAAATAATTGTATCTTAAATCAAAGCCAGTGAAATGTTCAGTTAAGATAATATTGTTTTGAATTAGAGAAAATAATAATTTTAACAGAATTTGTTAGATTCTTGACTCAAAATCTGATATTTTAAGCTGAAACTCTTGTTTTAGTCGAAACAAATAAAATACCTGCTTTAAAATATTAAACATTTTCGTTGAAATTAATCAGCTAGTATCGCTTTGAACGAATTTTCTTTTCGTTTAAGTAAATACCTGCATTTTCAAAATTGAATGAACCTCATCACTGTCCTTTATAGGATTTCGTGTTGGCTTTTAATTTTAAATAATTGTTTATTGTAGGGTTTTGTGCGTCAAATTAGTATCAGTTTATGCGAGAAACCTACAGTTAAATATTTTCTGAGAATTGAAAAGCTAGTGTCCCAGTCGCATTCGTCTATCTGAAACGAGTACTTGGATGGGTGACCGCTTTTTCTTCTATGTTTAAGAGGGATCGTTAAATAGTCATAACAATTATAATTAAACATAACGCTGTATAATAATCAGCTAAAGGCGGGAATAGCTACTAAGCCTGACAAAGTCCATATAAAGGCAGTGCGGTAGACTGACTATATGGCCCAAGCCTTCAGAAAAGAGGCCTGTGCCTCTGCAGTAGGGCACTACCAGGTTGACAAACGTCCGCTAAGACACACACTAAGTCAGTGCGGTAGACTGAATCTATATGGCCCAAGCCTTTCAGGAAAGAGGCGTAGGGCTTTTTAAAAAACTTTATTTAATCTTGACGGATAACTATGTCATTAGGAGCGAAACATTTTTTGTTTTAAACTAAAATATAATGTTATTAATTTAAGAGCTGATGTAGTTAAGTTAAGAGCACTATTCTCTTGTGTGAACTAGAAATTTCTTTCGTGCAATAAATAACGCACGAAGTTCTAAGCCCAAGAAAACTAAGTGTTTCAAATAAAGAAGCATATTTTTCTTTAATGAATTAAATATTGTTTCAAACTGATAGATTTTTATTTACTGGTTCAAAGAAATTTGATCTTGTACTTAACTTTTATTCTAAAAATATTAACTTAACTTCATATTATTTTAAATATTTAAGAGAAATAATATCTTAGATGAAGTAAATATTCGTTGGTGCATATATGAAACGATATTCTCTTGGCTCAACTAATTCTTTTTTAACGTGTACGAGCCAAACTGAGTACCTCCTTCTTTTTGAAGTCGATTAAAAATGATTATTTTGGCATCAGTATGTTTATAATTTTGTGAAGAAGTTTTTTTCATTTTATGCGTTTTTCCTAACTCAAGGTAAAAATAATACAATGAAACATACATTTTCCGGACCCAATAAAATATTACTATGAGTCAACGCCTTTTAACTTGTAGTTATTTGTTGTGCAATATAGTACGAACTTAACCGTTACATGACCACTTGAGAATCCTTACCGAACCGCCAACGGGTCTGTGTTGCCAGGGATGTACCTACTTGACTTACGGTACAGAAACGTGATCTCTATCTGTTGGCTTCTTGTCTTCTTAGCTCACAGTCGCTTAGCGAGCTATCGAGAGAGCCATGCTAGGCGTTTCTATGCGTGATAGAATCCGAAATAAGCAAATTCGTCAAAAAACAAGTCACCGACATAATATGTAGTTCGAAAACATGGAAAGCTGAAGTGGCATCGGCCAGGCCACACAGTGATTGCGTAGAAAGATTCTCGAATGGCGTTAACTATTTAAACTCAAGAAGTTAGGTACCTACGTTATTAACCAGCCAAGTGTTTAAGAGTTATCGTTGTGTATAAGTTTTTGCTATTATAATCTTGTAGGCAACTATGTAAGTACTTAGACATAACTAGCACTGACTGACTCATCATCGCCCAGCCGTAACCACTTAATCCAGAATGATGGAATTTGGACAGTGTTTTGGTGTTGTGTTTTACGCATCCTTTAAGGATTTTGCGGAAATCATTACCTAAGGATAAAGTTTGTATTAAAAATCGTTATTTTTAAAGGTTGCCTCAGCCCTTTTCACTACAGGGAACAGGCCTCTCGAGAAAGAACGCTTAGACCATAGTCCACCGTGCTGGCCTGTTGCGAATTGATGGATGTTGACATGATAACTTTCGTGACCTCCGATGCACATTTTTTTACATTTTTGCCCATAGAGCGGTAATTTCAAAAGATGTTACTTTGCATATCGTTTCCAATAGCCGAACGTGACACGAGCCCTTTCTTCATAAAGGTAAAAGTGTTTCGGGGTAAATACACGAAAATTTGTCTTTGGCCTTGAGGTTAGAAATTTAAAAAAAATATGTTTCATAGTTTACGGATTTCTACTCAAGGTGGTTTTTTTTTTATTACCCCTAAGGTAGCAAACAAGCTTACGCTCCGCCTGATGGGAAGCGGTCACCGAAGCCTATGGACGCATGTAAGACCCTTCAAAAATCCAAAACTTCTTTCTTGAAGAACTCCATACTGTAGTCCTTAGGAGAAAACCTTGGCAGGGAGCTCATTCCACAACCCAAGCGTTCACGGGAGGAAGTTTCTCTGAAACCGCACTGTACGCAACCATTTCGGTTCTAAAGTGTAAGAATGAATTCGAAGGCGTGCGGTGCGATGTTGTACATCCGAATGTACAAGCGGAAGAACACGCATAGGGAGGCAAAGTCCCTCCTCAGACTTAAAGGGCTCGATACGGCAAGCATTTTATTTATATTAGGTATTTGTTTGTGGAGATTTTAATATAGATTTGTTAATAGAAAAGTCCTCCTCAGGCATAAAATTAAAAAGTCTATTTCAATCATTCAACTGTAAAAATATATTTCTATCACCGACTAGAATAACAGCCAGTACAGCAACATGCATAGATAATAGTTTTACAGATTGTAAAAATACAGTTACAAATAAAAGTATTATAAATAACCTTACTTCTGACCATTGTGGGCAGTTAGTGCAAATTGAATTGTTAACGGAGAATAAATGAAAGGAAAAAATTGTTATAAGACCTAAAACTAAACGACACTTGGAGCTATTTAAAAATAATTTATTGTTGAAAATTCCGTCTCTTGTCGAACATAATGATCCAAATACACAATATAATATGTTTTTTAAAGTTCTTAGTGATGAGTACGACTCTGTATTTAAACCCAAGAGTGTCTTAGCTAACCAATTTATATTTATTATTAATAGCAGAGACTCTGTTTAAAGAATGCCCAAAAGAATTTAAATTTAGACAAGTAAATCATAATGATGTTAACAAAGCATTAAATTCTCTAAAAATAAAAAATATAGCTGACCTCTGGGGCCATTCAGTTACCTTAGTAAAAACTTATGTAAAAACATAATTTCTGTGATTGCTCCCCAACTAGCTATAATATTTAATAAATCTATTGATTGTGGTGTATTTCCTAATTTAATGAAATACAGTTAAATTATACTTATATTTAAATCAGGTAGTACTACTGACCTCTCTAACTTTAAACCTATCTCTATACTACCTGTTTTCAGTAAAATCTTTGAAAAACTGATGTTAAATCAAATAACTAGTCATTGTGTTTTTTGTGATCTATCCAAGGCATTTGATTGCGTCCAACATGAAACCCTAATTAGGAAATTGCAAAACTATGGTATTAGGGGTGCTGCACTTAAACTCATTAGCTCGTACCTGGACAGTAGGATTCAGACAGTTGATATAAATTGGAAGCGCGCCCTGGATCTAAAATTAAAATGGGCGTTCCACAGGGCTCCATCCTGGGGCCATTCCTATTTCTTATATACATTAATGATCTGCCGGAGGTCGTTAAAAACAATCACGAGATAGTGTTGTTCGCAGATGACACATTACTATTGTTTAGAGTTAAAAGATGCGAAACAGTTCTAGATAATGTCTGTCTAAAGTTGTCCACTGGTTCATTATGAATAATTTGCTTTTAAACAGTAAGAAAACCAAATGTATTAAATTCTTAACGCCAAATGTTAGTCAAGTAAGAACCAATGTACTTATAAATGGGGAGCAATTAGATGTTGTAGATAGCGCTGTATTCATAGGCATTACTTTAGATGCAAAACTTCAATGGGGCCCACACATAGGTGGATTGGCGAATAGACTTAGTTCTGAAGCTTTTGCGGTTAAAAGATTTGTCAACTTACAGATGAAGCTAATGCCCGGCTAGTATATTTTAGTTACTTTCATAGCGTGATGTCCTATAGTATCTTATTATGGGGACTCGCAGCTGATATACAGACAATATTTGTACTGCATAAGAGGTCTATTCGAGCAATATACAATTTATCCAACAGACACTTATTAAGGGATGAATTTAAAGAGATCAATATACTAACTTTACCTGGTCAATATATATTTAATAATTTAATGTATATTCATAAGAATATTAATCTTTTTTTAAAAAAATGGTGATGTTCAAAAAAATATTAATCTTTTTAAAGAAAATGGTGATGTTCAATCTAAATACAAGAAATAGACACAAACTGGCTCTGATCCACACAAGGGTTGAGAAAATTGATAAATCGTTTAAAGGACAATGTGTCCGTTTTTACAACAAAATCCCTGCAGAAGTTTGTAAACTGAATTTAAAAAAGTTTAAAAATTTATTAAAAAATTAAAACTTAAAACTTGTTAAAAAAGCTTACTGGCTTATAGATAAAATGAAATAGGGATGTTTGCACGACCCAGTTTCCAGTAGTGTTATCTGCATAGCAATGTGTGTTGTTGATGTCCAAGATGTCAAAAAATCAAAAAAAAAAAATTGATTGATTGAGGAGGTTTCCGGCATGATCTTACCGCACCATGGTAAAGTAGGTGGTACAGCGTCATTATCGTTAATATTCGAGTTTGAGCCAAAGAGGCTGCCCAGTAGATCGGCTTTCCCTTTAGCACTATGGGCAAAGTCACCATCGGTCTTTCGCAGTGGTGGTAACGACGACTGGCAAAAGTTTCCTTCGGCAGCTTTGGCAAGTGACCAAAAAGCACTGCTCCCAGAGGGATAGCTCGCGAGTCGCCTATCTATTTTGCCGATGAATTGAAATTTTGCTCTGGCAGTTGCTTCCTCCTGACCCTCGAGGCAGCATTTAATTGGCGTTTTACCTCAGAAATATTTGGATCCTTATTATTACGAGCCGTGTTCCAAGCCTCATATGCAGTTTGTTTAAGAATTTTAGCTTTTCTGCAGGACTTATTAAACCACGGTCGTTATTTGACGCCGGCAGCTACTCGCGGTTAGGAATAAAACATTCCATGCCAGCGAGGATTGTCTCAGTGACTGCGGCTGCGCAGACGTCAGGATTTTCAGAGCTAAAGCAGAGCTGCGTCCACGGGTACGATGCATAAAATTCTCGCAATCCATCCCAGTCTGCCGACTTAAAATGCCACACACGACGCCAGTTGGCCCAGATGGATCAGGTTGTGTGCATGATACTTGAGTCCGAACGAGACAGAGGTCCGAGAAGCCAAGAGGCGCATCCACTGAGATGGAATATCCGCCCGGACATGTAGTCAGTAGAAGGTCCAGTATGAAGCTCGTAAGTCCTCTATATCTGGTATTCTCGTTGGAGAAAGTACCAGTTGAAAGAATTCATAATTCAGAGCAAATTCATGATATATTCAGATCCCTGCGTACTTATTGGTTTGAGAACTGAGCCACTCACGATGGTGGGCGTCGAAGTCTCCCAAAATAACTAGTTCTGCTGTGGGATGTTGCTCTAGAACTTTGTCAGTCGTTAAACTCAGGTGCGTGAAGAGTCGAGCTACGTCCGTGTCACCGCTATGAGACCGGTATAGGCACGCGTAGATACGAGTGTGGCCGCCGTGATCTACGCGCACCCACAATATCGACAGGTCCCTGGCTTCAAGGCTATGAAGGTGGCGACGGCACATATCCTAATTAATTGTTCTCGAGATTGTACCCGGGATAATGTGGGTATGTTATGTGGCTGGGCAGGATATCTGCATCTCCGTTAGAAAAAGAATGGTCGGCTGCGCAGTCTCCAGATGGTGGTGGACTGCGTTAAGATTTGCGTGAATACCCCAATTGTTGTACAAAAGTCCACATTAAATGTGGATGGAGCGGCCGCTAAAAAAACTCTTGTCTTTATACTTCTTGTCATTTTCTTTAAAAAAAGTTACTAAGACTAAATATGAGGATTCACTGCACAGACAGATTTGAGGACGAAAGTTGCAATACTAGGTTGCTGGCACGGCGGGCGAAAGTGCCCCAGATCCCCCTCTGTTGTAGTAGCCGGGTCCACTCCGGTTTCCTTCTTTGGCACGACTACTACTTGAGAGACTTTGCACAGGTTGGCGGATCAGCCACCTAGGGCGGAAATAAGTGAGCCCTGGGTTCGGGAACCCTTTCAACCTGTGGGCGGCCAGCAGTCGGTCGTTTTATCTGGTCTCCCTGACCACCGTACTAGCACGCCGCGTCTACGCCGAGCAATGACAGCAACAAGCACTGCCGGTTCTCCGCTGTCCACGCAGCGAATCCTCAGGAGCTCTGGCAACCTTACTCACCGCCAGGAACACAACACTATTCAATGTTGGCGTTATTATGGCCGCGGTTTTCTGTTAGGTGGAAGTACTTCACCAGTTCAGGTTGTTTATTCGATTAAGTACTCGCTATGCCCCGCTTTAATTGTTCGGGAGACTTATTCGAGCGAAGACTTGCTGTGCCCTACCTCTCTTAAAAGTGGAAAGTGGTAAAATAGAGATTCAAATTTGTAACGGAAATAATTTTTACTATTAAAATTGGCATTGACTTCCAGTTGCAAATACGGATTGGCGTGTTAAGGTATTTTTGAGAAATTGATCCTAAAGTTTTTATAGGACGGGAAAATGCTGAATCATGCAGGTAGGTAAAACTACGGTGAAAGGCATTGTTGACAAGGATAACATACCTCAAACAGTTAGCAAGCTAAAGTGGCAATGGGCAGGCCACATCGGTCGTTGAACCGATGGCCGATGGGGAAGAAAGGTTCTCAAGTGGCGACCACGGATCGGAGGACGCAGCGTGTGGGACGGCCTCCTACCAGGCAGATAGACAACCTGGTTAGAGCGCAGGAAGCCGATGGCTCAGGACCAGCCGTTGTGTAGACATATGAGGGAAGCTTACGTTCAGCACTGACGTCTACCGGCTGAAACGTTTTGTTACTGACCAGTCATTGTATTGTTTTTTTTTTCATCATTGGGTTAATTCCAAAAGTCAATATTCAAACAGTGAATTACTTTGCCTCATTAGTGAGCAAAATTCGATTTTGCTCACTGAATTTGGACAACAAAACTATCCTTTTCGTGCTGGTGAGGTGAAAAGTAAATAAATAATAGGTGGCTACGGGTCACCATTTTCTTTAATACCAATCCACTATAACATGGTTATGAAAACTCATCGCATTCATTATTTATCGTCACACTTAACGGCGCTCACTTGTACTTAAGTATAGATTCATTTGTGATGATAAGAGTAAAACTTAACGTTTTGTTTCATATGATTTGGCCCAACGATACCTTGGGTTTCAGGGTATACTTACCTACCTTTAATTTTTATTACTGTTAAGGTAAACAAAAAGCACGTAGGTAGTGCAACTTATATAACCTGTTTCTTCCTGTAGTTATATTCAAAATTACACGCGCATGCGCAGTGCGATTTATGTGGAACTATGTACGGCGCACGTTTAGATCGTGGAATGAGCTCCCAGAAGAGAATTTTCTCTAAGTGTAGTTATTGCAAGTCCAAATAATATAATTTTGGAAAATTAAACACTTTATGTTTCTTACGTTTTTGCTAGAAATATTTATAGCTATTGACATTTCAAAAGTTATGTAAAAGTCATATGACAAGTTACATACTCATAGAAAAGTTACATACTTATAGACAAGTAACATACTCATAGAAAAGTTATATACTCATAGAAAAGAAACATACTCATAGACAAGTTACATACTCATAGAAAAGTTACATACTCATAGAAAAGTTACATACTCATAGACAAGATACATACTCATAGAAAAGTTACATACTCATAGACAATGTATATACTCATAGAAAAGTTACATACTCATACAAAAGTTACATACTCATAGACAAGATACATACTCATAGAAAAGTTACATACTCATAGACAATTTATATACTCATAGAAAAGTTACATACTCATAGATAAGTTACATACTCATAGAAAAGTCACATACTCATAGACTAGTTACATACTCATACTCGTAGGCAGCCAGCAACAGAAGTCTTTTTTTAGGCAGGAATTATTATATTTTTAAAGGGTCGGCAACAGCACATGAGTAATGCCCCTGGGCCCTGGGTGCTGGTACTGCAAGCGTCCATAGGCTGCGGTGACAGCTTAACATCAAGCGGACCGCAAGCTTGTATGCCACCCGACAGGCCGGGTCTGTCTCGTCTCGACCGTTCTGTTACATTAAGTTTGATGTTATGTTTACACAACGTTAGCAAAATGCTATTGTCTCTTGCAGATTTCCTTATTGATTGATCTCAAATTGTGGTGAGAAAGTATTTAAACCATAATATTTAGTTACCGAACGGTAACCGTTTTATCGTATCATATTTTGGGAGGAAATGTAGGAAACGGTGAATAGTTCACTATTGTATAATAAAAATGTAAGTTAACTGTATTCAGATAGTACGAGTAAGTAGTTACGATAATAATAATAAATATTCTTTTAAACTAAAAGATGAAATAAAAACCACATTTAGAACAGTTATAAAAGATTTTTTGAACATAAGTTTATTTTACTTAATTTAATGTATTTAACATAAATGAAACATAAAATAGCCCATTTTAACTGTATGGCAAAACCTTAAAAACCCTGAAAAGAAAGAAAGAAAGAAAGAAAGAAAATACTTTTATTTAGCAAATAAAAGGGTGTTTGTAGTCTTAAAATCACCTTTTTAATAACTGGTGTTGCCTCCTCTGGCTCTGATCACAGCTTTAAGTCTGTTTGGCATACTGAAGACGAGGTTTCAGAGACCATGTTAGGGGATATTCTTCCATCAGGACCTGTTTAAGATCACCGAGGGTGACAGGAGGTTGTCTGCGTCGTCTGACCAGCCTTCCGAGCTCATCCCAAGCTGGTTCAATCGTATTTAGGTCAGGACTTTTTGATGCTGGCCATCAAGTTGTTAGCAACCTCTTGAATGTACTCTTGTACGACCTAAGCTGTGTGTGACCAGGCGTTATCTTGCATTAAAATTGATCCATCACCCATATTTACCAGATATGGTACTGCATACTCATTAAGAATCTCTTGAGCATATCTCACCCCGGTCAGAGTGCCATTTTCTATGGCCACCAACTGTGTGCGACCTTCCAAAGAGATGCCAACCCATACGTGTACAGAGCCCCCGCCGTATTGGACTCTTTCTGCAAAGCAGGCTTGAGCGTATCGCTCACCAGGCCGCCTGTAGACTTTTCGCCTTCCGTCATGAGTGAATAATAAGAAACGAGACTCATCCGTGAACAAGACTTTTGCCCATTCTTCTTCACTCCACTGTACGTGGTCATGAGCATACCTCAATCTGTTAACCAGATGCCTTACCTCAAGTTTGGGACCATTCGCTGGCCTGTAGGGCTTCAGGTTTACCTCAGCAACTTCTGAGGTAAACCTTCTTCTGAACGTGTCTTCGCTAATGTAATCATCCCTCATCAGGAGAAGCTGCTGTTGGACCTGAACTGCATTGAGGTGACAATTTCTCAAAATAGTGCTGGCAATATATCGGTCTTCTCGAGCTGTATTGCATCTAGGACGGCCATTACATGGTCTTCTGAGATGGTTTCCGGTTTATTCGTACCTTTGTTTCACCTTGAAGACCTACCATTCTTGGAGTACGACGCATATTGAAGCCTTCTTTCTTTTTTTTTTTGCCGTTTATGAGTTTTATACCTTCTTTTGTAGGCCGTGTAGAATGCAGTGTATAACAGGCAGTACTATCGCTAAGAAGCCATTACGGCCACCGGGCACCGGTCACCGGGCACCTGTCACCGGGCACCTGTCACCGGGCACCTGTCACCGGGCCACACAACCCAAAGCTAAAGAAAATTTACTCGAAATTTTAGGTAAAGAGGCAACTGAGGAGAACATCTTTCGGCTGACCTCCTTGATTTGTGCAACCCGGGATAGAGTTTGATCGAATAAAATCTTAGGTTTTTAACAATGTCACAGATGTGTATTGTAAACTTAAAAAAAAAAAAATCTAGTAACTACTACAACCATTACTTGACTTTACAATTATTTCGTTGATTGTAATGATTTATTATTTATAGAATTTTTATAGTCTGTACCTATTATATGTTATAACGAAACATATTGTTACGAAATTTTTTTCTTTGCTCGTTAGCTTCTTTCTTTACCCATAGCACCCACAGGTAGATAAAAGTTAACTAATAACTGCAATAACTAAAATGGTTGCTGTTCAAAATCTTTACAAAAAAAAATTAAACAACTGAAAAATAAGGCCCTAAAGCTAACATTATATTGAATTATGCACTTACGTGTTTTCTGGCCTTGCCGTCAGATGCCAATAGACAATTTTAAAACACAGCTGTTTCAGATTCCGTAGTATTTAAGAAGAAACACCACAAGTTTCACAGCACACAGACTTCTAGAATGAATTCATACTTTGGGGTGGATCTACAACGCGTGACAAAAGAGTAGCAAAATTTTAAGTGCCTAGCTAGAGAAACATATATAGTCGGGGTTTTATTGGATGCTTTGTATAGGACACCTCGCACTTTTGTTTAGGAAGACTTAGGAAGAACTTGACACAGTTGATTACACTGGGTGGTTCTGAGCTGATTTAGCCGGGTAGACACCCCGCAGGTAGGCGGGAGAGGGGGGAGGGAAGTGCATCGACCGAGATCGAGTCTACACTCGATTTCTGACCTTATATAGCTACTCTACCAAATTTGGTATCGTTCTCGTATAATTTAAAGATGACGGATTCATTACTGAAATTAAATTTAACATTTTATAGAAAAAAAATGAAATAATTTGAGATAAATCTAAATTAAAAAAATTAAATAATCAGAGTATCGTTGCTCTGAATCCCATAACGAATAATACTATATTAAAAATATGATACTATAGCCCTTTTATTTATCTCTATCTTATATATGTATTAAAATCAATTTCAGTTCGTTAGTGTCGCTAAAACTCGAGAACGGCTAGACCGATTTGGATAATTCTTTTTTGGTTGTGTTCGTTTTTGTAAGGCAAGCTATAGAATGTTAGTAAAAGGGTCAAGTGCGAGTCGGACTTACACAATAAGGGTAAACCGATTGTAATGAACCAATTTGGATATTTTTTTTTTGTTGTGTTCGTTATTGTTAGAGCAAGATTTATATGTATGAAAAGAAGGGTCAAGTGCGAGTCGGACTTCCGCACTTAGGAAAACTCGAAGACCGTTGGACCAATTCGGGTAATTTTTTTTTGTTGTGTTTGTTAGTGTTAGGGCAAGGTTTTTATGAAAGAAAAAAACAGTCAAGTGCGAGTCAGACAGGGCAATAAGGGTGAACCGATTGTAATGAAATTTTGGTAAGTTGTTTTGCACACGCCGGGGAAGGTTTCTTAGAAAGAAAAAAGGGGTCAAGTGCGAGTCGGACAGGGCAATAAGGGTGAACCGATTGTAATGAAATTTTGGTAAGTTGTTATGCACACGCCGGGAAAGGTTTCTGAGAAAGAAAAAAAGGGTCAAGTGCGAGTCGGACAGGGCAATAAGGGTGAACCGATTGTAATGAAATTTTGGTAAGTTGTTATGCACACGCCGGGGAAGGTTTCTGAGAAAGAAAAAAAGGGTCAAGTGTGACTTCGGACTTGCGCTATAAGGGTTTAAATACAAATTAACTTGACATATGTAGGTATATAAACAGTACATCTATATACATACATGCCGACTGGGAGCTTTACATGGCTTGCGCTGCCTAAGAGTTACATACATTTCTAACAGATAGCGATTTAAGTTAGTTTATCGACAGAAGTAAACATGTCCGGTTCCATTCGCTTTTTACGGATGGCGGTGTAAGATAGTTTATTCTCATAAATGTCCGGATTGGGTAAGTATCTAATAGAAATCCCGACGGGTGTAACCGTGGGTAATAGATAACCCTTGGTAGTAACAGTGTGCTAAGTGTGAGTATTTGCGTATTCGTAAATCTACAATCGCGTTCGTGTATTCATTAAAAGTCTGTCCCCTAGAGGCGCTCCTTCATTACCATACATGTATTTCGTTGTCGCGAACGCGATAGATGCGTTAAGGGCCCTCTTACACCCCACTAGCGCCGTCATTACATATCCTCAATTTTCTCTTCGTAGAAAACGAATTTCTTAAATACAAATGTCGCAAATATAAAGCTAGTCATAAGCTATTTTAAGAAGGTTTTATATAGTTTCTAAATAATATTTGTGAGTTGTAGTTGGCATTTCTGCTAAAACGGACACTTTGAGGATATCTAATGGCGGCGCTAGTTAGCTGCTACATGCGCCTTAAAAACTAACACTAGGCACACTGATGGTGCTACAATGCATTAACTTTAAGGGCAGAACAACGTCTGCCGGGCCAGCTAGTATTTTAATAAAAAAATATTATTTGAATAATATATTCAAAGTAAAAAGGTTTTATAATATGTTTATTTATTAGACAAAAAATTACATAAAAAAATCTTAATCTAAAATAAATTAAACTAAAAATAAAATCTTTAATTATAAATAAAAAACCTGATCTAAACCATTGCATTGAGGCATAGTGTCCAGAAGTCATAGTGTCCAGAAGGCATAGTGTCCAGAAGGCATAGTGTCCAGAAGGCTGGCAGCGTTTCCTCTTTGTATGGCTAACTAAACTTATTCTTTGTGCCAAGTAACTGCCAGTCCGCTGGTCACGAGATGTGTCAAACAAAAGTTTAGACATATCTTTATAAGATTTATGGGCATCCGACCCCATGGGCCCATGGTTTCAACAGCGAATGGAACAGATACAAAGCCCTCTCCCAGAGCTGCGTATTTGCGTCTCTTGCAATTTTCGGCCACGATTGCAGCAGAACCAGCCCTTACTGATGTTGTAGATAGATGAGACGGTGCAAGGGTGTCCCAACAAGTGGCGTCCCATCGTCCAAGCTATTGAAGACATTCCGTCGGACCTTTTACCATCGTCCCGAGAAAGGTTTTTTAAAAGGAGCCCGATGAATGAAGTCGTTAAGGCTGGCGTGACGCAACCAACGACCTGCACTTTTGATACAGGAGAGCGCATGGTAGCCGGAACGGTTGACCATCTCACCACAATGACAACGCTGCGGAACACAAATGATAACCGAAATGTTGCGTTATCCAACATTGTTGCGTTATTTTTATAGAGTAACACTTGTAACCATTCACCTGATTCCCACTGAGAAACGGCAAGAATAGTCCGCTCTGACAGACTGGACAATGTTTGAAGAAGGTTATTCCATACCAGCTGACAGAGCGGCCAATCGCACTGCACTTTCAAATTTCTGTGAAAAGAAATTGGTTGGTAGTTTGTATTTGCCAGGCCACTAACCAAGCACTTTTAGCTACTGACATGTAGGTAACCTCGAAATTATCCCCACAACGAGATAAGTTGCTATTAATGAGGTTTCGTGTGCTATGAACGGAGGAAACAAATGCCGGCATAGAAATACTAGATATTTTCCGGATTCCCAAACCACTTAATCTAATTGGTAATGAGGCTTGAGAACATGTTCTTTCGTCAAAATTTATATTAAAAATGTTATTATGTTAAAGTAAAAATATTTCGAAAAACATATTTTGAGTAGCATGGCGGAACTGACTTCTTTACGCTTCTTCTTGGACCATATCCTTAGTCTCAATTCCCACTTTGAACTTAACTATATGGAATGAATGTCCGTTGATAATTTTAATTTTGCAGATTATCATTGTTCATTTTAGCTCAGGCTCTCCTTGACCAGCCTCATGCGGCATACCCTCACCGAGGGCGATCTACGCCATAATCTTCACACAGGCTTAGTGTAGATTGTGGACTTAACATACGTTTTTACCAAATACGTTATTTTTAGTAAAGTATGCAGGTTTCCTCACTATTTTTTCCTTCACCGAAAAGACAATGGTGTATGAATAATCAATGTACTTGATATAATAAAAAGACTCATTAGTACACGCTGGGCTCAAACCTCCGACCGGCAGGACTCAAGGTGAAATCGAAACCCCTAGCTCACGCAGGGCTGTAGCTAGAGTTGAATCTAAGGTAGGGCAGCGGTGGTTTCATGCACGGGTACGGTGCAAGTAATTTTTCTATCTTTCATTATTTTACCTGCTTGTGAGCGTGAGTAATTAAAGTAGAAGCTAATTGGTCGGGATCGCGGGAATCAAGAGCAAAATGGTATTAATTTATAGAGCGGAAAAACAATTTATACTTTAGTTTATGGTACTTTTAAGGTAGGGCATTGCCCCACAATGCCCCCCCTTAGCTACGGCCCTGAGCCCACCACTATTCAAGCTCTTATACTGTCATCATTAGTTGTAGAAAAAAAAAATTTACAAAAAATCTGCCAAGTGCGAGTCGGACTCGTGCACGAAGGGTTCCGTACCATTATCTATAAAAACGACAAAAAAAATCATATTTGTTGTATCGGAGCCCCCCTTAAATATTTGTTTTATTTTAATTTAATAATTTATTTTTAAAGTGACTATATAAGTAAATATTCTGTGAATATTTTAAGCGTACACAAACAAGCGTGTTGCCGTTACCAATATCGAGCAAAATCGAGCATAAAAATCACGTTTGTTGTATGGGAGCCCCTAAATATCTATTTTATCCTGTTTTTTAGTATTTATTGTTACAGTGGCAACAGAAATACATCTTCTGTGAAAATTTCAACTGTCTAACTATTACTGTTCATGAGATACAGCCTGGTGACAGACGGACGGACGGACAGCGGAGTCTTGGTAATAGGGTTCCGCTAATTATCCTTTGGGTACGAAACCTCAAAAAGACCGAAGCATTTAAAACCTACCGTTCATAGGTACGCTATTGTTGCGGACGGTGGGAGAACAAGTCCTGGGTGGGAAAATTTCACCTGCTGCTTCATGAGCAGCTATTAGCTGCCTTGAAGTGTACAGAGCTTTGTAGCTGTAGATAGACTTGTGAAAGAGAATCAATTTTAATTATTTAACTATTTACTTGTCATTTAGAAAACTATTTTTATAACATCTAACTAACGTTTATAACGTTAAAATAACTTTTTTAACTTGCCTTATCAGTTTGTTCGTAATTATGTTCTGTTCAAATATAATAAATTATTTTTTCCGTTCAAATCAATTATTTAAAGTTTTTTATTTCAAATTAGGATGCGTAAAAATGTTAATAATAAATTTATTTACAATACTTAGATGCAAAATTCAACCTATTTCATATAGTTTAGGAATATTTCTAACTGTGTTTGAATTCAGTGTAAAGAATTTTCGCCACGATACTAAAAATATTCTTAAAAATGTTTTTTAATTGAATATGTTACTCAAATAATATTTTTTATATTCTAATATAAAAGGACTAATGTCGTATTTTTTATTGAGTATTATTCGTAATTTTCTCAAATTACTCTAGTTTTTTTCTATGGGCAGGTGAAAATTTTATTTCAGAAATGATTCTGTCATCCTAGATTTACACGAAACCGTAGCTATATGTGGTCAGAAATCGAGTGCAGACTTGATCGCGGGAGATACACTGCTCTTTCCCCCTCCCCCGTCTATCTCCACATGTCTTCCTGTCTAAAACAGCTTACACCCACCTAGTAATCAACTGTGCCAAGCGGCGTCTTCCTAGACAAAAGTGCAAGGTCGAGTGTAATAGAACTAATAAAAATACCGAAATACTTATATAAAATTTCATCTCCTATTGTACCCTTTAGGGGATGATTATCCATGAACGAGTAAATATGCGATTTTAAATTTTTTTAAGTGCTGACGCAAAAAAAAGAGATGTTATAAGTTTGCCCGCTATGTGTGTGTCTGTGTAGGTATAGGTTACTTATAATAAAACAAACATCATGTTATTTGTTTACTTTTAAGAAGTTTTGTGTGTCGGGGGTCTTCAATTTTTTAATGTAATTTTTATTAATTAGGTGAAATACCAAGTTTTATTGCATTCAAACTCAAAACCTTTTTAGACAACAAATACGGCGGATTTCTATACGATCTTTTAACCCTCATTTCACTCACTAAGGGGATGAATTTTGCAAAATCTGTTCTCATTGCTCGCGTGCGTCATTACAGGAACCTCTGTACTAAATTTCAAATCTCTAGTCATAATAATATTAAAATTCAAATACAAATTTTCATTTCCTAATTTGCCCTTATATTTTTTTTTTTTTTTTTATACCACTAAGGTGGCAAACAAGCCTACGGTCCGCCTGATGGTAAGCGGTCACCGTAGCCTATGGACGCTTGCAACACTCGCGCGTTGTAGTCTTTATAGTCCAGTCAAATTGGAAAATAAAACAACATTAATTGGTAGAGTTTTGAATTTTGGTGTACATGTTCATTATGACCTCCGACCTCCCGTTGTGCATACTAAAAGTCCCCATCGATACCTGTTGCGCTCGCGCCGCCATCTTGGAAAAAAGGTTCCCCTTTTCAGTTTTTTGCATATATCTCGGCAACAATTATTAATACGATGAAATCGTTTAAACAAAAACTTTAACTTATTAAATTTCCTATAAAAAAGCTAAGATAGATTATTTATATATTTCTAATACTCTAGCTGTAATCCGACATTAAAAATTTTTTTTTTATATTTTTGCTATCGATATACAGTTTTGTTTCTGTTTTGTCCTAAAATGTTCATATATAAGATATATATATTCCATTAACTTATTCCATGACACTACCTAGAGATAGAAAAACCGACAGAGATGATGATGAGAGAGAGAGAGAGAGATAAGGGGAGAGATAATTCAGGGGCAGATGCATTATGCAATATGATGTGTTTAGCTGGGCGGAGTCCGCTTGGTGAATAAGAATAGCCACTAGGCTAGACTAACCAACCATCAGCTGATCATCATTGCGTTAGATTCCGATGAAAACCACCTATTCTGAGTAGAACGTAGGCAAGGTTCTCGACAGACTGATAAACAAACTCAATTTTAAAATTATGACTGCTACTTACTACGCCGTTAATGACAACCATAGGCTGAAACATACTCAACATAGCGTTTCTACAAACAAAACATTAGCCTAAGTTTGCGCCCCATAGAAGTACTGAATGAACTTCGCTTTAAAAATCTCCTGATATTATGTCCCTTGCGCCCCAGGCCTACGAAGCTACCGCGACAGACTAATAAACGGGGACAAATTCAAGAAAGCTCTTAAAGTAATCAGCTTACCACAGCTAGATCTCATTCCTGCTCTCATTTGATCTCTAATATCGATGTGGTCATCGAATCTGTCACCTAACAGTCACTCGCAAGCTACTATTAGCAAGTGCATGAAATAAAAACTAGTTAAGAGCGATCACAGTGTATGTGGAACAGCTAATAAATGTAACAGCTTAATAACCGTTGTGTTAGTATTTATTGAAAGCTGTCGCTACATCGAAAAATGGCGCTCCTATATATATGTCTTTGGTACTTAGTGTCTATACTTAGTGTATACTTAGCGTCTATGAAATTACCTAACCGTGGTAGTAGTAACCATTAATAAAGTTTACTCAAACCGTTTAGTAAACTAAATTATCTATATGATGAGGGTTTAGGACATTTTTACCCTAACTACATAGCGAAATAATATAGCTCGACACCCCCCGTTAAAAATACTTATTAATATCATAATCAGGAGTAAACTAAATTTTGATAGTCTGCAGAACTTCGTCTGCAATGACAGGAGGTAAAGAGGTAAGCGGCGGGAGAGCGCATCTACATTTGACCTCACTGTCTTCCTCGCGGTCATGATTGGTGTCTCCTAGTTTAGTGCTAAGCAAGCATTAAGACTCTTATTTTTTTTTAAGCAGTCCGCCTTTTAGTGGTCATCACAGGGATTCATTTAGTCCTTAGAAGGAAGCTCCTTTATAGCTCCAGTTAACCTGGAGGCCAGGCTACTTCCCTTCCATCGCGTTTTCGTGACTGCTCTTTCTTTAATACGCCTTTGTCGGATAGGACTCAGAGGGACATATAATAACGTGAAGAAAGTCAAAGCAAAATGCGTCTAGCTAACAGAAACCTAGGCTTACGTTATGTGCACGCGCTACGTCAAGTATTTCCAGCCTATGACTATTGGTAGTATTGCAGTACTATAAATCGGAATAAGTTGCCTAAGTCTTCATGGGAAGTGAGGCTGATGGCTGGTCATTGCTTTACGGCATTGATAGCCAGTCGCGGCTATATCGTGGTACTTATATCCACCAAATAGCCCCAAAACACATTCCGACCCAGCCACTCACATCATGTCATATAATGCATTTGCCTCTTGCCTCCCCTCCTTTTTTCTCTCTTTCTCACCCTCTCGTCTCTCTCTCTCTTTCTCTTTTGGTAATTTCGCGGAATAAATCTAAAAAATATATTTGAACCAAGCAAACGGTATATCGGAAGCAAAAAAATAAATAATTTTCCTCTTTAACGCCGGATTACAGCTAAAATACTAGAGATACAATAGCAATATGTCTGAGCTTTTTTATAGGATATTTAATAATCTGTAGTTTTTACATACACATTTTTTCCGTATCAGCGAAAATTGCCGAGATATAAGCAAAAAACTAAAAAACGGTACCTTTTTTCCAAGATGGCGGCGCGAGCGCAACAGCTATCGATGGGGACTTTTAGTATGTTCAACGAAAGGTCTTAATGAACAAGTACACCAAAATTCAAAACTCTCCCAATTAACGTTTTTTTAGCCCAAAAATGTATCTAATTGGACTAGGCCTGTATGATTTTCCAAAAACAGCAAAATACGTAAATCTTAATTTTCCTCTGCCTGGCCAAATAGCAAGTTGTTTTATTTAAAACCCTAAAAAAAGATAATAGTGATGAAGATAATGTACATAGGCTTAAAAACATTAGGAAGGTCCTAGGTACCAGTCACCACACACACAACTCCTATCATCAATCTAAGGCATTGAGCAGACTAAAAAATAAAATCGTGTGGCGTAGAGTAACCTGAGTAAATATGTAAATAGCATTATTTAGTCATTAGTAATTTATTTACAAGGAAAATACACACAATTTTATCTATTATACCTACATATAGTTACAAAAATATTAATATTAGTGTGTTGGAACAGAACGGTTATACATACGTGCGTGTAACTATAACGTGATGGTAATGTAAAGACCTGATACGAGTTGTTTAGGAGTTAGTGTTATCAGCTGTTATCGGTGGGTGTCAGGTGCGGCGGAGCCAGCAGTCGGGGGCGCGCGCCGCGGCGGTCATGACGCAACGTTCGTAATGGACAGAGAAAAATATAAACCCACCCTCACCAGGAGACCCGACGTCCTGCGGAAACTGAATGCCGAGACGCTGTTTACCCTAGAGCGGGGCCTCCTCGGCGAACTACCGGAAAAGCTGAGGCCGCAGACTTATGTGCCCGTCCGGGGACGTCCCGCCGACCTGATCATCGACAAACCAACAAACTCTAGTTTCCTGTCGGCGTGTCTCCCAGTCGTGCCAGATTCACCGGTCTCCGACAAGTGCCCTACGCCAACAGACTATGAAAATCATTCATCACTGAAAAAATCCTTCAGTTTTCGTGAGAAATTTTCCCGGTTTAATATGTTTGGAAAGGATAAAAACAAACAAGACAAGCCGAAATGGAAAACCATCGCGGAAGACAACAACTCTGATGACTTTGACGGCATCGTTAAATCGAAGCAAAAGATAAAATATGAACAAGAAAATAAGACAAACAAAAGGTTTTGGTTTTCGAGGAACAAAGAAGTGTTAGAGAGAAGACAGAGGACGCCTGCGTACAAACGCAGCAAGAGCTTCGAGTTTCTTCCTAGAGCTCTAGATGAAGACGAAAACCACAAGTCTAACAAAATGACAAAAAACAGTCAGTCTTACGTTTTCGGGAGCAACGACACAATGGGCGACGCGTGGACTTCGAATGACAGTCTCGAATACGTCTCCAATGTCTACTACGATAACGACGACACAGTGTTCCTCAAAAGCGTCAAAGAGGTCCACACCCCGCCCTCGTCCAACAACCAATCCAGTTTGTCTACCGCTACGTCAGCCTCCAGCGAGATTGTTGCGAACTTCTTCAAAACCGATTCCGTGCAGAATCTCTTGGACGAATTCGACAGGACCGTGGAGATGTTCAGTGAAAATTACTTGAGTGATAGTGAACCTTACACTAAGTCTGACAAGAAGGAGACGGCGCTAAAGAGGAAGAGTTCCTCGTTCAATACGTTGCCGTCTCCAAAGGTAGTGCATGCGAATAAAGCGAGTGAGATCAGTGAGGAGTTTAAGCTAGAGTTGTCGCGAGTGATGCGGTTGCGGCAAGAGGCGAGCGTGCGGTCCGCCCGGCGGGGCTCCGTCACGGACTGGTTTGTGCTGGAGGACCAGGCGGCCGCCGACCACAACCGGTACCGGAGGGCGCAGAAGAAACCAAAGAACAGAGTGCGAAGGATGAGCTCCACAAAATATGTAAGTATAGTTTGTTACAGTTACAGTTACGGTTACATTTGTTTTTGTTGTGTAATCTAACAATTATTGTTTATCAGTAAGAGTAAGAAACACTAAATGTAGGTAATGTAGCACAATAACCGACTGAGAAGAGAGACTAGAGAACTTCTAATATTTGTTCGGAAACTTTATTTAATTCATAATTCAGTTTATAGTACACAAAATAAATTTGGAAAATCCAAAAGTGCACGCCTCATAGCGGTCATTCACATTTAAATAAAAGATTCTAAAACAAAAACTCAAGTTTTTTAAAATAAAATAACAAATAACGTGAGGAAAAAATATACTATAAAATAAAAATAAAATATATATATATAGATATACAGTATACAGTGGTATATTAGTTTTTTATAAATTATAATTAAACAACAGTTCTTAGAACGCTAATATTAACTAGGAATCAGCACAGTGTAATACTTTATATATTAAAAACAAAAGTATTCCGGTAAGATGAATTTTTCGACCAATTTCTCTGCCACATACATGGTCACATAAACACAGACTCACGGACGTCCAAGAATGATTAGTTTGAATGTTATTATTTATTACATTAAACAAATTAATTGTTTACAAAATGTACCATATGTGCTAGACAGATTATTTAACTTCATATTAGTGCACTCATATTATCCTGTAAGTGTTTTATAAAAAAAAAAAAGTCATTTAAGTTTCGAAAGACTTGGTTTTTTGACATGTCGAGAGTAGAGCACTACCTCACCGCTCCGCTTATGAGGCGTGCAATAAGAAACACCTTATTTAAATGAACTGATACCAAAAGGACTACTCACCTATCTATAGCTTAGGCGTAGGCTCGTGCATCTTCACTCCGAAAAATAGGTATTTTAGGTAATCTATCTAGAGTACCTCAAAAAGAAAAAATTGGTGAGAAATGAAACTTAATAAATATTCATAAGACAAAGTAATTATAGGGCGCGCAAAAGGTGTGCTTAAATGTATAAGGTATTCTAGATCAAACAGCAGCCAACTTGTGGGACAACTTCCAGAAGTGAGAGTGAGAGTGAGAGTGAGAGTGAGCCTGACTAAACGCTTTCAATCATCTGGATTATTGCGTACGTAAGTCAAAGGACGCTAATTCCACTTGTGCCAAGACAGTTGATATAACTCTTCTACATACTATATACAACAACACATAATAATAATATATTATAATATAATTTACACGGAACCCTCGATGCGCGAGCCAGACTCTCACTTGGCCGGTTTTTTACCTAAACATAAATTTTTGTTTACCTGCGTAATGTAAGTTTTTTTTTTACCTCTTGTCTTGATTTTGCTCTGTAATAGTAGATTACGCAACAAGTGAAAAAAAGGGGAATTTAATTCGAGGGACTAAGTTGAATCCCGAGAGCAGCGAAGGATTCTAGAGTAGGATCCTGAGCGGAGCGAGGGTTACAAAGGACCGAGATGTATTTTTTTTACGTGTTGTATAATTTTTACCATTGACTGCGAGAAAATAAAAAGTATTATTATCACATTTTCATTCGGTAATTATTACCGGGTGATAAGAGAACAATGACATAAAACAAACACAATAACAATTAAAACAATTTAACAATTGTTCCAAATCCAAAATGTTTGTATTCACTCAGTGAGTAAAAGTGAATTTTATTCAGTGTTATTTTTTTATTGACTCAGTGACTAAAATTGAGTTTTATTCATTGTAATTTTTTTATTCACTTAGTGAGTAAGATTGACATTTATTCAGTGTAATTTTTTTATTCACTCGGTAAGTAAAATTGAGTTTTATTCACTGTTATGTTTTTATTCACTCAATGAGTAAAAGTGAGTTTTATTCACTGTTATGTTTTTATTCACGGTCATCGATGAATAAAACGCCCTTTTTCGAGTGGCAATGTTAAAAAAAATTTGTTCACCTGCGTATCAAGAGTATTGGTGGTGTGTTAATGACAGCATTCCACAACCTCAGCACTCGGGGGAATGTCCTTGGAAACCGTATTTGTTTTGGTGTAACGTGTTAGGTATTAAGAGTATCGGATTCGCAGCGCGCTCCATACAACAGGATTTTTCTCCTCTGATGAATATCAATCCCTCCAACACAATGTTTATTGTTTTAACAAGACCAGACAACTAATATCTAGGTCTGTGGTGTTTCAGTTTTACGTTAAATTGTGTAGTTCTAAAATTATTAGAGTGCAATAACTTGTAATTTATGGACAAAACAGCTGCAACTTCGTGCTTATTATACACTATAACAAAAACGTTTTCGAAAATTTTAAAGCACCACAGACCTAGATAATATTATAAATTTT
This sequence comes from Apoda limacodes, assembly GCA_946406115.1. NCBI lineage: Eukaryota > Metazoa > Arthropoda > Insecta > Lepidoptera > Limacodidae > Apoda > Apoda limacodes. Next base: position 23,073,669 of record OX291559.1, read on the forward strand.
CTAAATAAAAAACTTTTACTGTCATTCTTACTAAATTATATGAATAAACACAATAATTCGAAACACAAAAATCATTAGTCAAATTTGCAAAAATCGAATTCGATCATGGTGCTGGCTCGCTTGACAAATACGGGGGGCTTGAGACGAGGGAGGCGAGGCGAGGTAGCAGCCAAAATCAGTCGCGGACATATACGTGAGCGAATCTTCACTTGTATTGCGTTTGACGTAAGTAGGTAGGTACCTAAGGAAACAATTGCACGCCTCATAAGCGGAGCGGTGAAATTAAGCTGCTTTTACAACCTAAGCTTGGCCAGCTTCATTTGTTTCCATGAAATACAGTATGTTAAAAAACTAAATACAGTAGAACTCCAATTATCCGAATTAATGGGGACCGGGACCCATTCGGATAATCAAATATTCGGATAATCGGATTTTTTTTAAAAAAAATGCCATTGGAGAGAATAAAAGCTACGTTTTGATATTGCACTATTTTTTTATTGAATTAAATGAAAGAAACATGAAATTTTCACATGTTTTAAATATAAATAAAATGTACTTATGTACAAGTTTAGAAATAAAAATCATTGTTTTTTAAACATCTCCGTCAATGTAAGCTGTTTTGGTCAATTTTTTGTGATTCGGATAATCGGCGATTCGGATGGTCGGAGTTCGGATAATTGGAGTTCTACTGTATATGCAAATATAATGTAGTCAGAAAACCCATTACCTGACTTTTCACAACATTTCGAACATCGACCTACCTATAAATTATTATCTATACATACATATAATAAAATGGTAGGAAAGTCAAAACTGTACATTGAATATTTAATTTTTTTTAATATGTCATATTATAGCTTTTAACTTTTTACTATCCTGACTAACTTATATTTAATTTATATATATGTCAGTGTATTTTTGGAATATAGGATTACAGACTGGTATGGCGTATTCCAGTTGTGACAGTATTAATGACTTATAAAGAAAAAGTAGTTTAGAAGTTTTCTTAAAGTATAAAGAGGATCGCATTACGAAGCCGTACATTCTAAGCGTTTTGTCCTTATTAATATTTATTATATTTTATTATTATTAATTATATTTATGTTTTTTGAGAAAGTGATCGTATGGCATTTGGAGGTGTTGAGCTGTAATTTATTTAGAAGACAATAATTAGATAATCTATTTTAGATCTTGTTGAAGTAAGTCTTCATCAGTAATATCTTTAGTAGGACTAAAGGTTTTTAGGTCATCTGCATACATTAGGAAATGAGAGTTAAGAAAACCAGTTTCTGATGTCGTTAATAAACAAAACAAATAGCAGAGGACCTGGGGTACTCCCGATGATACATTAATAGTGTCAGATTTAAAACCATGGATAACTACTGTTTGTAATCTGTTAGTTATGTAAGAAAAAAACCACCGTAACAGGTTACCACGAATGCCATTTTAAGAAATTTTGCGTAAAAGGAGCTCAGGATCTACTTTGTCGAAACACTTTTTAAAATCAGTACAGCATCAATTGGTAAACGTCGATCCATGTTTTCAAATAAATAGTAAGTAAAAACCTTTAGATTCGTAGTAGTGGACCGATGCCTGACAAGGCCATGTTGTTACGGTATTATTATGCTGTGTAAACTAGCATAGATAATGTCATTTACCAGACTTGCAAAGAGCTTTGCCAACGCTGAGAGAATCGGTATTGGGCGATAGTTTTAAACGTTTTCTTTATCACCACTATTAAACACTGGTGCGATAAACGCCGGTTTCCAGATCGCAGGAAAACTCCCTCTTTTAGACGCCCTAGCTTAAGTTCTACCCTCCCAGTTTACCCTCGCTTAGGTTTTTAAGCTTAAGTTTACAAGAGTATTTTTTTATTTTCGTTCGTTCCATGTTAACTTTGTCAAGTATCAAACTCGGGTATTTCTTTTGATTGGAGTTTTGCAAGACTTCTTTGTTTTAAATTTCCGTTCCGTTCTTTTATTCCGTTTAAATTATTATGGCTTGGTAGTTTTAACCCCAGTTCATACAAAATTATGAGGCGCTCTTTAAGTACCTGCCACGTAAGGTCCCGTAGGTTATTACGTCACCGCGGTGTTTGTGGTTATTTTATTTGTTATATATAGTAATGTTTACGTTAATATTACTTTGTTAAATATATAAGTATACATAGGTTGCACCCTTGATTGTTATCGTTGTATTTAGAATATTATTTTCTTCTGAGATAAGTAGAAGTTACCCATCGTAACATATAGAGGGATATTTTGTGAAGTATTCTTTGGAATAGTACCCAAAGGCGTATTGTGTTTTTATATAAAAAGCATTTGTTTATAAAGGGTATTCAGTCACTCTTTTGTTCACTGTGAGATTTTAAAGTAGTCTTATCTTTATAATAACAGGTGTATCCTAATACTAGCTACGTCCCTGGGCTTTGCACAGGCTCTACTATGTATTTGATAAACATTCGTTTTGTGTTACTTACAAAAGAAAAAATAATATCTGAAGTTTTGCTGTCTGTGTGTAAATTTATAGTTTCCTTTTTCATGTCGCTAGGATTTTATGAGGAATACATATTGTTACCGCCCTGTTTAATATAAGTACCGATCACTATTATTTTGTTAACTGGTCCATGCTATCTTATATAAAGGTTATATACATAATACGTCAACTAGGGTTTTACATTGGAGAGTACCGAGTAATTAATTTCAATGTATTCTTTTAGTTGCTTTGCTGTTATGCATTAATCTTTATACTTGGATATATAGAGTACTATGCGTAGATAGTTATAGCCATGGCTTTTCTTTCAATTTTACAGTATTACCTGACTAGAGGTTTCTGATAGCAGTCGATGTGTACGGTTTTATCATGTTCATCTGTTTTACTGATAACTCCTAATTTTTCATGGGATTGCAAGAAATAGGGTGTCCTTCAATGAGTTTCAAAATTGCACGGGTTTTATAAGGTACATGAATTAATTAAATTTGGTATGGCAAATATTGAAATAGGTTTAACAACTCAAAAAATATTATTTACGATAAATGTGTCAAGTTGGTAGCGAATGACAGGTCTTAATGATAATAGTCTTATGCATATTTAATAGGTCAATTTTACCGCGGACAATAAAATAAGACTTTTCGGTTTAGGTATTACTTAGGTAGTCAGGTCTTAGTTTTAAATATGCAATTCTATTATTTTAAGTGAAATACAATTTTACAGAATTAAAGCGGACACTTTATATCCCAAATTTTTCGAGTCTATTCATGATAATGTTGTAAACTTAGATTAATTACTAAGATTTTAGTAGATTAAGGCGCACGAATTCATTTTACATTAAAAGTAATTTTTTTGAACATTACAATTTTAGTTATTTATTTAGTTTTGACTCTTATTTGACTAGATGTTGTCAAAGAAATTAATTTTATGTTGCTACGTTGTCGTGGTTGGTTATCTCCAGGTTTGACTCAAGGTTTAATAAACTTAATCAGCATAGTTGCCTTATTTTAAACTTAATTAGTTTATATTACACATTAAATTAATCAATACAACCTAGTTAGAATAACAGTATCTTTTATGTTAGTCATTGTAAATTTTGTAGTCAAATGGTTTTTCCTAAAATTTTAATTTTGGGTCCTTTTGTATTAGCTATATATTTTTACTTGGGTTCAAATAGTTTAGTTCGTGAGCTTTTGCCGTAAACTTTTTTTTTTGTTGTGACATAGGAGTAAATAATCTGTGATAAACCTAGTTTTAGACTATACTTACAAATAGAGTAAATAATTTTGCAATATTGCGTAATGAGTTCATATTTTTTTGGTTTGGCAATAGTGAAGTAGGGACATAATTTGTTGGGTCATTAAATGCGGTCTGAAGGGAACTTACACCCATACACGAGCTTTGGTGAGGGAGTAGTAGACTTCCTATCAAAGAACAAATCACACACTGATTTGTAGAACTCTTGGAGTCTCGATATTTGAGCGAATGTTCATTGTACCGATTACAGTGAGCCACCAATAAACAGTAAACAGTAGTTATCCATGGTTTTAAATCTGACACTATTAATGTATCATCGGGAGTACCCCAGGTCCTCTGCTATTTGTTTTGTTTATTAACGACATCAGAAACTGGTTTTCTTAACTCTCATTTCCTAATGTATGCAGATGACCTAAAAACCTTTAGTCCTACTAAAGATATTACTGATGAAGACTTACTTCAACAAGATCTAAAATAGATTATCTAATTATTGTCTTCTAAATAAATTACAGCTCAACACCTCCAAATGCCATACGATCACTTTCTCAAAAAACATAAATATAATTAATAATAATAAAATATAATAAATATTAATAAGGACAAAACGCTTAGAATGTACGGCTTCGTAATGCGATCCTCTTTATACTTTAAGAAAACTTCTAAACTACTTTTTCTTTATAAGTCATTAATACTGTCACAACTGGAATACGCCATACCAGTCTGTAATCCTATATTCCAAAAATACACTGACATATATATAAATTAAATATAAGTTAGTCAGGATAGTAAAAAGTTAAAAGCTATAATATGACATATTAAAAAAAATTAAATATTCAATGTACAGTTTTGACTTTCCTACCATTTTATTATATGTATGTATAGATAATAATTTATAGGTAGGTCGATGTTCGAAATGTTGTGAAAAGTCAGGTAATGGGTTTTCTGACTACATTATATTTGCATATACAGTAGAACTCCAATTATCCGAACTCCGACCATCCGAATCGCCGATTATCCGAATCACAAAAAATTGACCAAAACAGCTTACATTGACGGAGATGTTTAAAAAACAATGATTTTTATTTCTAAACTTGTACATAAGTACATTTTATTTATATTTAAAACATGTGAAAATTTCATGTTTCTTTCATTTAATTCAATAAAAAAATAGTGCAATATCAAAACGTAGCTTTTATTCTCTCCAATGGCATTTTTTTTTAAAAAAATCCGATTGGAGAGAATAAAAGCTACGTTTTGATATTGCACTATTTTTTTATTGAATTAAATGAAAGAAACATGAAATTTTCACATGTTTTAAATATAAATAAAATGTACTTATGTACAAGTTTAGAAATAAAAATCATTGTTTTTTAAACATCTCCGTCAATGTAAGCTGTTTTGGTCAATTTTTTGTGATTCGGATAATCGGCGATTCGGATGGTCGGAGTTCGGATAATTGGAGTTCTACTGTAAGTCTATTCATGTAACTGTGTAGAACAGTGTGTTTATATTTTTTTGCTATAAAACACAATGCTGTTTATCACATTAAAACTAGTTACAGTTGGAAATTTCAACAATTTATTTTATGTTATTTATTATTGGTCAATTTTTAAATAATAAGAAAAACAAAAATACATATATAACTAAATAGATTTCTATTTTAAAAGGTATTATAAAGAGTTAAAGTTATGCATGGTAAAGTTTCAACACAAAAAAATAATTTCTTTTGATATATTGCCCTTTTTACGATTCGACATTAGGATACAAGAAGGCTATAGTTAGGTAAAGGATAGCCGATATTAGAGAAATTTGCCGTACAAAACTTTAAACGCTTATTATTCTTTGTCACGTAATTTAAGATGTTTATAATCACTATATATACTCAATAACATAAAGTGTAAATGTCAAATAGCCCGACAATGCAAATTCAACGGTGGATAACTTCAAGGTTCAGGTATGGTTAGGACTGAAAGTTGCGTTTCATGTTAAGGTGCACCCGGATACCAGCTTGACCCTTTTGACTCGGTTCAACGACGGGCTGTGAGAATTGTCGACGATCCCAAACTCACTTGCGGTATCGAGCCCTTAAGTCTGAGGAGAGACTTTGCCTCACTGTGTGTGTTCTACCGCTTGTACAATGGGTTGTGTTCTGAGGAATTGTTCGAAATGATGCCCACGGCTACTTTCTACCATCGCACCGCTCGCCATCGGCAGGGAATTCATTCTCACACTTTAGAACCTAAATGGTCGCGTACAGTGCGGTTTCAGAGAAACTTCCTCCCGCGAACGCTTAAGTTGTGGAATGAGCTCCCTGCCAAGGTTTTCTGCAAGGACTACAGTATGGAGTTCTTCAAGAAAGAAGTTATTAGATTTCTGAAGGGTCGGCAACGCGCAAGTGATACCCCTGGTGTTGCAAGCGTCCATAGGCTACGGTGACCGCTTACCATCAGGCGGGCCGTAAGCTTGTTTGCCACCTTAGTGGTATAAAAAAAAAAAAAAAAAAAAAAAAAAAAAAAAAAAAAAAAAAAAAATGGTGTGAATAAATAAGTCAGTGTACTTGAGAAATTAAGAAAAGACTGATAGGTACACGCCGACCCTGGGGTTCGAACCTCCGCCACTTGGGACATAAAGTGAAATTTAAACCCCTCGGCCACCACCGACAGTCCCTCGGCCACCACCGACTGTCTTACTACGAATATTGTTTACGAATTACAACCTTTATAGATTATTTTGGTATTATTAATTATCTATTGACCGCCAATAGATAATTAATTACATTTATGTTACCTTTCATTTCTTTAGTCAATCAGTAGGCATTGTACACGTTTTTTAAAAGTTACAACTTACTACTTAGCTCCATCAACAATTTCGTAACGTACAATTATTTTGTGTAATAAAATACTAATTAAGTAGCCTATAAGTACCTATAATATATAAGTATTAATTTAAAAATGGCAAAAGGTAAGTAAATATTTGTACTTACATTTTACCATTATTAACATTATTATGATTTTAAGGAAATTTTAAAAACGGTAGATACCGTATGTGTGGGTAAAAATGTTACGAGGTACCGAGTTACCTAGCTATTTTATTATCGTCCTTGCACCAGCGCTCCTTAGGACGAGCCGCCTCTGATAGGGACAGCAACATTTTAGCAAAAATATAAAACGCGCGCGGGCGCCGCGAAGTGTATTCTCGTAACTTCTCTTGAGGGAAGTTATTATAATAAGTCCTAAAATTGAAATCGCTAAATTGGCGTTTTCTTTACGTTTCGAGATCTGGAGAAACGTTTGTCATCAATTTTAGAGTGATGTCTGTGTGTGTATATTAGCTTTTTTTGCCCCTCGATATCTCAAGAACCAATAGTTTGATCAAAATTGGTCCAGAGGTTTGTTTTTTATCGCTAAAAAACTGACTTTTTTAAGGCCCAATAATAATCTTCATGTATAAATTGTCAAATATAGAAAAAAAAACGGGTTGCACTCCGGAAGTGCCGGCAGAAGTACAAAATACAAACTAGATAACATTTAAACCTGTGTAATCCGCACTTTCATCTTTTTATCAACCCACTTTCCTCTTACTTTTTTTTATTCGTTCTATAGAGTTTGACAAAAAAAGTGCACCGCTAAAGAAGTTTTCACTACAAAATCAATCTTTTTATTTTGCCAATCATCCTATTATGGCGTGGAATTATGGTTTCCGTCTTGCGAATTTTTATGGCGTCGTGTTACAAATTTTACCCATAACAAAAAATGTGCACAACGCCGCTAAAGAAGTTTTCACTTCAAAAATATTCCGGAGAAAAGGTTTCTCGGGCACTACTCGGTGCCAAACTATTTTTTTTGTTATTATTTCATAAAACAGTAGTATAGAATATAGAAGCTAGCAGCGATACTGTTATCTGTGGTGGCGATAACGCTCGATACGCGGCATGTACATATGTAGGTCTAGGCACGTACTTGTACTACTCTACTTTTACTTTTAGTCACCTGTAAACTGACAATATAGCAGGTTAACATTTATCGGGAATAACAAGAATAAATAAGAAACCAGCACTTTTCAATAATGCCATTTCACCTGTCATGCTTTGTTTCACCTGTCATTTTAACGGTAATTGTTTCACCTCTCATTGTTTCACCTGCCAATGTTTCGTATGTCATTTCCATTTCAACGTTCATTGTTTAACCTGTCATTATTTCGTCTGTCATTGCCATTTCACCTGTCATTGTTTCGTCTGCATCAGGTCAATATTTTTGCAGAAGATATTGAGAGACTTGTGTCCTCTTTTAGTTCAACCTCAATAACATGATGGTTTATACTTGTTGCATTTATTTGCGCTTAATGTCAGGAAAACAAATTCTCCTAATTAAATAAAATTTAAGACCTGGGGCTAACGGTTGTGGTATTTGAAAAATGAGATTTATTCCACCCGTACGCTCAAGTCTCCCTAATTTATGGAGAAGAATTGATCATATGTGTGAGAGAGACAAACATATGATTGTGATTACATATGTTGGTATTATTCTTAAACTTTGTACCCAATTTTTTACTGAATTTGCCTTAAAAAGGTACTAAAATAAGTCATATTTGTATCTAAACTATTACCATAAGAATGAAATAGGAAGAATATATTATAATCTATTCTGTATGCCAATGCCTACATAAAATCGAAAAAGGTATATTTAAAAGTACGGCTCCTGAATGCAAACTCGCCTCTATGTCAATATGCATAAGCAGAATGTGTCATATTTGTAACATAAATAATATATATGTTACAAATATGTACAGCACCGATCAAAGAAGTGGAACGATATTGAACCTCTTATGTTTTTTACGCCGAGTTATTATGCTCTTATTTCCACAGCATTAATTTTACTCTCATTCTTCTTCTGCCATACCCAACATTCCTATATATCAGCGGTGGAACCAACACACCTCATGAAATAAGAATTCCTGAATGTGCATTTTCAAATAACATCTGACTACCAAAGATACGCAACACCTATTCACCTGATTTTATATCACCTTAGTTATTTGACGGCCTGGGTACTCAGTGCGAGCTGCTGCTCTGACAGTGATTAGCTACTGCCTCTGTGTACTCTGTGCGCATCACAGTAGCTCGACTCGCCCCGACCGGTCACACAATAAGAGTAGTTGCCATCTATGACATATAGGCCTGCCACATACCCATTTTACGGGTTACCCCGTTTTTGAGGCAATAACAAAATAGAAACCAGTTATTAGCAAAATTAAATACGGGGTAAACAAAACCTCCGTATTTAAGGTCGGAAGTGTCGCTGTCAAAAACCGACAACCCTAAATGATCTAAGATCTAGCGTGCTATGCGTGGCTGTTTGAATTTGGCGTGGTGCGTAGTCACTGCGCAGTATCAACGCCCTCGTCCGGGAAATGGAGGCTGCGTTCCATTTCGCGCTCATAACTGCTCATGAGCACTTTCAGCCCTAATTAATTTGTCTCCAGTAACAAAATCGAAAACCCGTATTTTAAGAGCTTGTATCACTTTCAATCTAGTCGCTTCTAGGGTGGCAACCCTAGATTGACGTAGGCAAGTACAATCGAGTATGTAGATACTCGGCGAGAGATCGCAATGAAGTGTGTAGTATGGTGTCGTGCAATAATATCGCAAAATGTACACTAGAATATAGTAAGTTTTTCAGGTTGGTTACAAAAATACTTGGCAGACTCACACATGACACTTGCATGACGTGGTCACACGGTGCAAGTAGCTGCGCTGCAATATCTTGCACAGCAAACTCGCACACTGACTTGCGAATTCGTAGGAATTCCATTTAGTTGATGGCGACTGCCGAACTCCGCGATGTGATTATAAAATTTTATTCCGGCATTTTGAACTGAATTACTTTTAAACTGAACTATTTTCATTTATTGAAAGTTTTAATAACCTTTTACATGGTCAGGTTTATTTTTACTTTTTTTTGTTTCTACAGATTGTACATCGATTTGTAATTGAAACTTTATGAAACCTAGTTACAAAAGTTTTTATAGATTTTCCACTTGTGTCACGAAACTTCTAGATAATGCAAGTGTTATGTATGAATAGAGAAATTAATGGTTTTGCAATAAGGTTCGTTGAATTTTAAAAGTGTAGCAACGGAGATAGAGATAACGATATCTGGGCATTTCGTGAAATGTTCGATAACGCGAGATATGGCGACAGGTCACGCGACGCGTCGTCGTCGCCGGCGTCGGTTGTAGCCCCGCGCCAGTCACCAAGGGGTCATGACGACACGGTACGAGATTTGCTCCAGGAGTCACGAAGCTGTTATTTTAAACAACTAAGTTAGCCTGTCACTGTTCTAGAGCAATATTCTCAAAGTGGAGTTCGTCAGTCGATTGTAGGGATGTCGACAACATGTTATGCTGTATTTAGCGCTGATGTTAGATGGACGTGAGCGGTGACATCGAGTGAGCCCAATTTATGAAAAAGGGCTTTTTGTACTCTGATACTAAATAGAGCCCGATGTGAGTTTAATGTAGGTAGGAAGATCTATGGATTTTTTTTATAAGCTGCCGATTGTTGGCACTTTATTTACTAATTTTATATGGATAAGAGTCAAGTTTGTTCAATTTTATAGTCACAATTTGAACTGCATGCGCACCGAGACCTAGCGGGCTGGACAAACGCTGCGTGACTAGAACCTAGAGGTAAACGCTGTGAGATTAGCTACAGCCAAGAGGTAAACGCTGTGAAACTAGAGCTGAGAGGCTCAGTCCTGGACATCCATGACAGTTGGGAATTAATGATATATATTACGGTCAGGGCATGCACCATGGATAGTCGTCCGCCATTGGCTGCTTGTTGTTGGGAGGATGCTAGATGGGGGTGGGTGTGCTCCATGCAAGCATGCTCCGTCATATCGACTCTTCTTATAACAAGATTGTGTAAATATAAAACATTTTGAAATATTTTGGACTTTATTTATTTACTTTATTACCATTTTTGTATTTTACAATTGCGTAGCGAGACTACTTCCTGCAATTTGCTGCGTATGGCAGCAAGTAGTCTCGCTACGCATTTGCTGCGTCGAGGGGGGGCTTGGGCATTTTTTTTTGGCAGTAGGGTGGGCGTGATAAAAAAAAATTTAGGAACCCCTGTAGTAGCACCTATGTAAGTCTAGTTTTGTTAAGTCCTATTAATTCTTAATATACAATGTATTTGTGTTATATGTATATTTATGTGTGTATGTATGTATGTATGTACTAGCACCAGCGCTAAATCCGGTTATCGGCGTAAGATTTCGACGGCCACTCCTTGATTATAATAAGAAAGTTTGCCACAAGCTATATCTGTAGCTATAAGTTTATCCAAGTGAAGTTCGTTCGATTGAAGATATTGCGATGCACATTTAACGCGCTTTTAGTAGCTTTACCAAGTTAGTAACCGCGCGACCCTGAAAATGCCCCTTTTTTAAAAAAATAGCGTTTTTACAAAAATACATTTTTCGGGGTTTCAACTATTCCCTTTACCTACCCTAACAAAAATTAGTACTTTAAATGTTTCGCAAAAGGAGCCCTGAATCAGAAAAAGATCTGTGCATACCGCCAATGTTTTTAGAATTCCTATCTAACAATACCCCACACGATGGGGTAGACGAGAAAAAAACATTACGTCCCCTATTCACGTGTAGGGGAGGTACCCTAAAAAAATTTTGTTTCAAAGATTTCATTCTACCACTTTGTCGGCTTGATCAATGTGTATATCCCTGCCAAATTGCAGCTTTCTCGTATTAGTAGTTTTTGAACTAAGCCGCCGACAGACGGATGGACGGACGGACATGGCGAAACTATAAGGGTTCCTTGTTGACTACGGAACCCTAAAAAACATTGTGCGCCCCTGAGCAAGAGAAATCCTGACTACGGGCCTGGGTAGTGACGTATATACTTTTTAACTAAAGTACCTAACTCGTTTTTAACTTCGCAACCGTTACTTTCATTGTTCACATTTTTTTTTTTTTTTTTTTTTATACCACTAAGGTGGCAAACAAGCTTACGGCCCGCCTGATGGTAAGCGGTCACCGTAGCCTATGGACGCTTGCAACACCAGGGGCATCACTTGCGCGTTGCCGACCCTTCAGAAATCTAATAACTTCTTTCTTGAAGAACTCCATACTGTAGTCCTTGCAGAATACCTTGGCAGGGAGCTCATTCCACAACTTAAGCGTTCGCGGGAGGAAGTTTCTCTGAAACCGCACTGTACGCGACCATTTAGGTTCTAAAGTGTGAGAATGGATTCCCTGCCGATGGCGAGCGGTGCGATGGTAGAAAGTAGCCGTGGGCATCATTTCGAACAATTCCTCAGAACACAACCCATTGTACAAGCGGTAGAACACACACAGTGAGGCAAAGTCTCTCCTCAGACTTAAGGGCTCGATACCGCAAGTGAGTTTGTAATCGCCGACAATTCTCACAGCCCGTCGTTGAACCGAGTCAAAAGGGCCAAGCTGGTATCCGGGTGCACCTGCCCAGAGATGGCAGCAGTACTCCATATGGGGCCGAACTTGCGACTTGTAAAGTAACAACCTTTGTCCCGACGTGAAGCACTGCTTCGCCTTTTGAGTACACCAAGTTTTTTGGACGCCAGCTTCACCTTATCTGATAAATGATCTCGGAACTGAACATCGCTGGAGATGTCGACACCAAGGATCCCAATGCTCTTGGAGATGGAGAGGGGAGTGTTCTGGAATTGTGGGACTACAGTGAATGGAGTCACATAGTATACTGAATACATATTATATCTATGGTATAAATATGGCTTAAGAAATAAATGGGTGTTGTAAGTACACGTTCTGTGATCGTCCATTTGAAAACAGATGTGTTTTTTTAAATTAATCATGATTACTTTAGTTTTTTAAGATATTGTACATATTAAAGCCCAAACCCCGTACAAAAAGAGAACAACGTCTTTCGGTCGCGAGTATATCTGTTGTTTAAATCGAAGGTATTTTATTATGTTGTGTATTTAATTGACTGATTGAGCCTACCGTAGAGGTAAACGCGAGCTGCGAGCTTAGGGCCTAGATAGAGCCTAGAGCCTAGAGCCTGGAGCCGTCGTCACTGTGACTGTGTTTTGTACTGACTGACTTAATCTTTACATTGGCTGGTAGATACGATAACACTTATCTTATCACACATTATCTATCTAGTAATATAATAAATAAATAGTCAGATAGCTATCATTCATACTGCGCAAGTCTGTACATACCTACTTTGTTCTATGTATACACTATACTATATAAAATCTCGTTGCCACATTCCGTAGGTAGATGTTTTGTACATTGTGTCACAATGATAACTGCTATTGGACAGGACAGAATCCTATTTAGTCCGCTGTCGGAGGTTACGAGGGTGCCCTCTGCCCTTTTGCGCCACTCCTCTCGGTTGGCCAACACCGTCTACTTCAACAAGCCATTATTTTATGGTCCGCCATTATGGTCTGGATTTCGCGCCAAATGTTACGCGCGCCGGTCAGCTTTAAATGTTCTATTCCCAGGACCAACAACCGGTATGTATTTGATCATATTGAAATTGATCACTTATTTAATACTCCGTCCGCTTTAAAGTCGCAATTAACAACAGTTCCTTTTCTGTTATCGTTTCTATTCCTATTTCTAGATAAGTTTTCAATATAAATAGGTACCTTCCGATGCATTGACACAAAGTTAGGAATTAATTAGGTAAAAATATTATTTTAAATTTAAACCTGGGTATTATAAATTTTTGGGAGGTGGGAGATAGTATAAAAATTTAGACTTTAGCGCGGGCGGAACTATATCAATATATTTATGAGAAAAAGTGTTAAAAGAGCAGACAATTTACCTTTTAGTAAGGAATAAACTTTCTTTGTATTGAAATTATTATATCATAACTTGACAACAAATAAGCAAGCCAACATTTCGAATTTTTTAATACAAAATGTGTTATTATAATACATTATTATGTATTACGGGTGGTAAGGAGAAAACTACAAACAAGACACTACTTAGAAGCCTAAGACCGAAAGTTTTAATGGTTTGAGTTTTAAATTTGCGTACCGCCCGTGTTTTTGGTTTTATTGGTTCATCACATTTGTGAGTAAATACCTAAATAAACCTTTAAGGTGAGTAAATAAATAAATTCACCAAAACACAATTGAAATGGCTGGAATAAAAGGAGAGAAAACAACGCAACCTCAGTTGGCGCGATATGGCCAGATATCTAGTATCTAGAGCATTAATGAATTAAAAAAACGGGTTGCACTCCGGGAGTGCCTGCAAAAGTAAAAACATACTCGCTATTTACTTCCCATCACTTCTTATCCATATTTATTTATTAAAAATAATAACTTTTGTTTATTTACTTTTTTGACGTTGTATATTTGACAGCTCAATCTGTCATAGAAATAAAATCCCATATCCAACCTCCCTATGTACTACTCATAATCGCCATATACTAAAAATAAAAACTAACCTAATGTAAATAAAGGTCACGTGTCCTAACGCGAGTGACATCTTACGAATTTTCGATCAGGACACGTGACCTGACGCGAGTTTAACAGTTTTTACCCATCACAAAAAAAGTGCACAGCGCCGCTAAAGAAGTTTTCACTTCAAAAAGTTTTGGCTGAAGTTAAAACTTGTATTGGCTCGCTAGTAGTGTGAGCGTAGTTCATATTTTAAACAATAGGACAGCTTTTATACATACTTGATATAATAGTCGCGTTGTTACCGGCCATGGGTTCTATAGACGCGCGCTTTGCCTTGAGAAAAGTAAAACTTACAAAAAGAAGCCCGTGGGAGTAAGGTCTTAGCATCGCTTTGCCTGCACATAATGACGCTGTTTACGAGTAACTGTGATGAAAAAAAACAGTAGAAGTATCTATACATATCACGAACAAAAAATAAAAATATTACAGTAAAGCAGGAACAACTTATAAAATGTAGGTGATGTTTTTTGTGGCAAACAAGCATGCGTTTTTTTTAGCCTATGTTTTAATCCAGGGAATCTAACTGCTTCCTCCATACCAAATTTAAATAAAATTGGTCGAGCCGTTTGAGCGTGAAGAAGTAACAAACATACAAACACACTCACAAACTTTCGCCTTTGAACTTTGAAAAGAAATTATAATTTAAAATGGTCTTAAGTGGGCTTAGGCAAAACCTCTTCTTGTGTTTTTTTTTTGCTTTCTTTGATTACTATTATAGACAATATGCAGATATATTCAACTATTACAATAACTAATATAAATTATTGAAACATTTAAAGATTACGCTTTACTGTAGATGGTAAGTAGAACAACAAGTAAAAGACATTAAAAATAATACATTTAAGTTATTGCGCACCGCTATAAAATGAATAAACTGAATAATTGGTAAATATTGTGAGGGAGTGAGTGAGGCACTTGGCAACAACTTTAGTCAGTTTAGATTGTAGTAGCCTGTTCCACTGCACCAGTCTGAGCGAGGAACTTGGCAAAAAGTGCAGGCTGTTTAGACTGTGGTAACCTGTTCCACTGCAGTGCAACTTGGCAACAAGTGTAGGTTGTTTAGAGTGTGGTAGCCTGTATGACTGCACCTCGGTCTGAGCGCATGTAGTGCGTGACGTTACACGGCTGCACCTGCACCTTTCACCCGTGCATTCTCTCAGCTCGTACACATTGACACCACCTACTCAAGGAGTTTATACTCGCATCCGCGTGCCAGGTAGGTAGGCCTGCCAGCGCCTGTGTCTCATGGTTTCTGTAGGACCTGTATGTATGTACCTTTGGAAATACGGACGAGGTCTAGACAATGTACCACAAGCATTGTGTCACAATGACAACCAATTGACAAAAAACTCTAAGTATTTATAATTAGTTGTATATATGTATAACTGCGTATGATGCAAATCAAGATGGAACAGGCATCAGATTTAAAGTTAGAACTGGAAGTATAACTTAACTGGAGCTATAGAACTGTGAGAACCGCATCCAATTTCGTGTAGAGAACAGACATTCAAACATAAATTCTACAGATTTTGGCGTCTATTGTTCTTACCCCTTAGAGCTCGCGTCCACGAATCTGAGAGATAAAACCGTACTTCCATAAATTTTTCTCTCGAATTCCAGACACTGAGACAGCCTCCCAGTAAGCTCCGTTATAGTATTTTTTTTACTCAAGACTGCCTCCCAACAAGCTCTCTTATAGTATTTTTTTCCTGGACACAGGAGTGAATATCGGATTTTATGTTTTTCACTTCTCCACCCATGTTTTTACAGCTTTAAGCGATACAATTCAAGGACATTTATTTATTTTTACGAGCTTTTTATTAGCTTCACCTGTATGTTTGTATGTTTGTTTGTAACCGACTTCTTTGGTCGCGATTTTGACCCACTTTAAACGGCCAGATTTCGTTCAAACTTTGTAGATTTATTGAGGACCGATGACAATACACTAATTTGATAAAATTATTCCATTTTTCAATTTGCAAAATATGATTTTTGTTAATTTATATAATTTTCATCTATAGTCGATAAGGTAAGAAAATATAGCACTCTCTGATGCTTCGCATCATGAGTCGTGCAATAGTTTAAAATTAAAAAAACAAGCTCTTATAAATAATTCAAACTAAAAAGTAGAAAATAAATAATAGTTTAAAAAAACTAAAAAACACGCTTTTTATAGAAAACCAAACTAAAAAATAGAAAATAAATTTAAATGAATTTAAATTAAGAAAATAGTGTTAAAAATTTCAATGAATATAAATTAATAATAGTATGAATAAAAAAAAAAATTATTTAATTTTAAAAAAAGCGTGGGGTGCATGGTGTCAATAGTTATAAATATTTTATTGACAGATATGAGTAGAGTGATTATCATTTTGATAATATCTTATAAAGCACCCCACGCTTTTTTTAAAATAAAATATTTTTTTTTTATTCACACTATTATTAATTTATATTCATTGAAATTTTTAACACTATTTTCTTAATTTAAATTCATTAAAATTTATTTTCTATTTTTTAGTTCGGTTTTCTATAAAAAGCGTGTTTTTTAGTTTTTTTAAACTATTATTTATTTATAGCTTATAGATCAACGCTGTTAAGGATTTTTATAACTGTTTGTTTTTTACGTTATCGAACGCCTTCTCAAAGTCAATGAAGCAGACGAATTCATTCTTCTGGTGTTCCTGGCATTTTTGTATTAGTGCCTGTATCTTACTGAGGCTTCCCTTGTTCCAAGGCTGTTTCTGAAACCGAACTGTGTTTCTCCAGTGTTACAATCTATTTTCTTTCCTTCCTCATTCTATTGCGAAGAACTTTTAAGAACACGGCGCGTGTCTCATTAAGCTGATAAATCTGTGATCTCCACATGTATTTGCGTTAGGTATTTCAGAAAGAGGTAGGCAGGTGGATTTAAGCCAGTCTTCAGGTATGTTCCCCGTGTCGTAATTGTCATTAAATAGTTTTCATAAGATGTCAAGGTAACTGCCGTCTATTCGTTTTAAAATTTCAGCAAACACTCAATTCGGCCTTGCTGTTTTACCATTAAACATTTCTCATTTTAAAGGTATACTAACAAACGTTACGCTACATGTAATTATGTTACAAAGAAGAAATGGTAGAAAGTACTCGCTGTAGGTACCGTTCAACAATTCCCTAGAACACAACCATTTTATAAGCAGTAAGTAATAGAACACACACAGGGTGCTCTACTTCAATCACTTTATAACAAGTTCTACAACTGCATCGAGTGACACATTTATAATGTACACATAATTAGTGAAAATTATGTTAGAAATGTGTAATTTAGTGCATTGAACAGTGCGGGCAAGTGTAGTTGAGTGCCAGCGCAGGGTTGACACACTAGACACGTGCTCGATGCCTTGTGACTTGTAGAATCTCTACACGAAAACTGTGCCATTTGCAATGAAATTTCAAAAACCTTTTTTCGATTTTTTTATTCATACAAAAACTAAGTGAATGTCCAGATTTTAATCCGCCCTGTATTTATGGTCGCTTAAAAGTTAAACTGCTAACTAAGCTAACAAAGCTAACTAGGTATTTGTTTTGTACTTAAGATTATAGAAACCATTTTTTGCACAATAAACTCATATAATTCAAACTTATTCCATTTTGGTTATCTATCAGTCATTTCCAGAGTCGCATTCAGTAAGATATAGGTAGAGGTACCTCAATGTTATTTAAATGTGGGAGATCATGCAATTCTAGAGTTGGCAACGTAAACTTCTGCGACGTGTTGTACGTTAAATAGTGACATATTTTATAAATACTAGTGATTTATATGTATGTATTTACAAAATAGTAGGTATATAAGTATTTGTATCCGTTATCTGGTATAACCCATATCCATAATGCAAGCACTGCTTAGATTGGTACTAGATTGCGCTGTGTGAGATGTCTGAAATATTCATTATTAATATTGTGATAAGTATTTAGTTTAACACAAGTATGAACATGTTTAACTCATTGTATCAGTCTGCCATGCCTGATTAAATGATGTTAATTATTTTATAAAAAATCAAATTGAATAACAAAATTTGAACTAAAAATATTTAATAAAACTAACATAAAATTCAAAATAATATGAGAAATACAAATCTGTGTACAATAGGACACTATTTAAAATGATTGGAATATATGCGTGTTGGCATGTAGCGTGGCAGGCTGGCAGCCCTACGCAGGCAGGTCATTATGTGTAATTGTCACCTGCCCTGTGATGGGGTGGCATCTAGAGCGGAAAGCGGTTCGCAGTTCGCACCTCGCGAGTGCACGTTAACTTTAGCAACATCTTCGGACGAATTACGGCCGGTTTCTACTTTGAAAGACTATATTCAAAGAAGCAATTTGACCAAGTTTGTCCCGGTTCCATCCATGGTTCTGGTGTCCCAGAAGATTGGCACTTATTCCAGATTTCGTAGGAACAAAATAACTAATTGTCTATTTTTATAGCAAATGAGAAACGCGAGAACTGTTTAGTGCACCCGCTACTCGCCTAAGCGGGAATAAGCTAAGCTAATACCTAACCTAATTGGTAATTGATTGCACGATTGCACGATTCGAGACAGGAGTTTAGCTCAAACCGATAGGGAAAGTTGGAATGAAGCTTTATGTGTATTGTGTCTGATGACTGATGACTATAGCTCATAAGTGTCATACATTTTTAGCCTTTAAAAGAAATTTAACGACCTAACACATTTGCTTACATAAAATTAGCACTTTAGAGTGACCATATCGGTTAGGTTTGTGCCCATCGTTTATAATGTCTATTCCAAAAGTTCATATTTAAAAAAAACTGTTGACACAGCAGCACAAATTCCTTTGACCACTTCCTGGGTCCGGGGTCCATTATTCAATCAAATCAAACAATTTTGTATCAAAAACGTCAAAATATTCAATTTTCGATGGCGTCCGTTTGTTTTTCATCACACTCACTTGTGTACAGTGTTATAACATGCAGACAAAGCAAGTGTTAAGCCCTTAATTACTTCCATAGGCTTTTCATTGTAAATTTTACATTAAATTTTTTATTTATTCGTAAATGTGATGAAAAACATTCTGTGTATCACGGGTAACCGAGAAACTTAGCCTTCTAAATAGTCTCTCGGTAGTTTTCTTTTTCTTATCGTCTTTACTTTCACTTGATCTATTTGTTTCGAATTGTTGATTATTTTATTAAGGTTGATTTTGAGTATTTTAAATATAAGAGCAGAGAAAGAGATCCAACGAACACACTGACAAAAAAAATGTATATTAGTAGTTTTATTCTCTTGTAAGTCGAGTGTAGACCTAGCGTTAAACATGAAGCAAAATAAGTGTGCCAGGATCGAAACAGGTAAAAGTTTTTTAGTAGACCCTCTTAGTAAACAGGCGTGATGTTATGTTATGTGTGTATTATGTAGTTCGTGATTCCTTTCTTGATTATTTTACTTAAGTTGATTTTGAGTTTTTTTATTGATTTGTAGAGTGGCATAATAAGAAATTTGATAGTTCATGTTATTATACATATAGGTCGTTAACTAAGTTAATTTATGCTTATATCTTTTATTAAAATTAGACTGTTTAATCATCATGAGTTTTAGCCATGAGTGTATGAAATTGATAACGATTATTAAATCGCTAATTTTCGACCGAGCAAACAGTGATCTTTGATGTATAACTTTACCAAGTAAAGTGTAACTTACCTATTTGGTCTGATATTTACATTTCCATGATCATTCTGATCTACGAGACACTACTAGAACTAGAGTCATAAGGACGTCCGTTTGATTTTTATATTGATTTTGAAATATATAAAAAGCAAATGCTTTGAAATATCAATATTTTCGTAGCCAATTAAACTTTATTACAAAAACGTTCAATTCCGATATTGACATCCAATATCGGAATTGAAAAACGTCCGATATTACATGTCCTTTTTGTGACGCGTTTTGAATAACAGCATCTGGTTTATATCTGATATAAAAAAATAAATAAAAAATATAGTCAAATTAAAACATTTATCAACAATTGATATAGCCTATGTTACTATGGAATGGTGTAAGTTTCTAATGTGAAATAATTTTTCAGTCGATTCAATAGGTGCAGAGCAGAGTCCTCCGTAGCCCGCAGTACGTCGACCCATACGTGCCAACAAACATATTTTTCCTCTTTATAATATTATATTAGATTAAATATGTAGGTATAATTTACTAAACATTTCACAAAACTGCAAGTAGGTACCTATCTTAATTTGGTTGGATGTTAGATAGTCGGTATTATCGGAATTATCTGTACTACCAGTGACAATATCAATAGGTACTGACATTCTATATATAATAGGCGAGTTTTTGTACCTTTATTTTTGTTCTAGAGTTTTGCACTTTGTTAAAAAAAAAGAATAGGTAGTAAAAGTTTCTGAGGTTCTATTTTGATATAGACCTAAAACTTGTAAAAAAAAGGTGTATGATGACAAATTTCTAATATAATTGACAGCGTTGACAAAATTCCGCGGACTTTGTTTCTTTATCAAGTAGATTTCATTGTTACCTATCTACCTCACTTTACTGATTGAGTCTGCACCGCCGCTTTATCTGTCGGCTAGTACCTAAGTTATGCGGATCAGCATAATGCTGTAAATCCGTACCTATACATACATTTATTGTAAAAATGCGAAAATACAAATCAATAAATAGGTACTAGGCCATTATGTTTTTTAGTCTTCTTTTTTCGTCTTCTATGACTATGATTTTTAAACCAGGACAATTTGCTTATCGGCTGGGACGCCGAGACACCATGCTTCAAACCGGGACATGTTCTGGCGTACCAGGACGTATGGCAACCCTAAGCTAAACGCAAATTAAAAACTACCAGGCAAATACTCGTATAGGCCAGGTCTGTCTTTCCTAATGTCTATTAAGGGGTTCTAAGGAAACCCTAAATTAAAACTTGAACAAGAGAAGACATAGAAATAGACATAGGATCTAACTTAAAACAATAAATTATAAAGTATATCCAAGTATTATATATTAAGGCACACCATTATATTTGTTTAGGTTATTCTTCCAGAGTAATGAACCGACCACAGAGTAATGCTTCTAGGGTGCGGTCCGATTCACGCTTCATGCGTTAGGCGTGGTTCAGACAGCAAAACGGTACAAAACAGAATTGGTATTTCACTTTAAGAAAAAGAAAACACTTAGTTTTATGTGCCGTATGTGTGTGTAAAGTTTATTTTTTTAACATTTTAGTAAGATTCTTTAAAATTTTAATTTAATACAATTTTCTTGTAATCTATAGGTTTTCAAAGTAAAACTCTCCGAAAATCCGCTGCCTAGAATTTTGAAAAAAAAAAAATAGTTCTATGCTCATAGATTTCAGGAAAAATAACTCTAAGTCTCTTAATATTGGGCGTAGGTATAAGCTAACAAAAGCAACAGGGATAGTTTTAAAATCTGCTATTAGGAACGAAACCCTCGGAGTACGGGTTCAACTCGCATTTGACTGTTTTTTTATTTAGGATAAGTTAACTAATTGGTAATTAATTTTTAAGTCGATTCAAATGACCCCACACCTTCGATTTAATTATTTTACGGATGATGGAGATGGAGTCTAAAAAAACTGACGCATAATAACTAAAAATGGCCGCCGATCTAAAGAACAACCACCGCACAAAGTTTACCTAAAAATAACCTGTTAGTATTTTTTAAAACAAAGACACAAACTATTACTTATTATTGCAACCCTTTACTCATTGAATTGACCAGTTAGGCCTGATAGTCTCCAATATAAACGCGGCCGGACTAAGAAGTAGATAATTTCTATAGACAAAGAGAGCTTCGCGCACCCGATTGTGTTTTAAAAAGCAATTCGCCAACGTTCATAGTTAATATTTAGTACGCCTCGGGTGCGTCCATCGCGATAAGTGCGAACCGAGTATTAGTCATAGGTCTTATGAAAAAAAAGCTGCACTTTCTGATGGAAGCAAGCCGCTTTGCACACTGATAGTAGGGACCAAAATAATAGTTTTTGCTGGCAGCGCCTAAAGTTTCATCCCTTAGGAATAGAGATGGCGCCACTTCCCAAAATAAAACTATAAAAAATTCTACAAACCTGACGGATGCACGGATTTATATGATTAATATGTCAAAAGATACATAATTACTCATTCTATACAGGAAAAAATATAAAAAAAAATAACAATATTAAACAATTGTCGAAAATCCCGATTTTTTGATTTTTTTTTTGAATTTCCGGTTTCTACTTAATTGCATAAAAAAATGTATGAATAGGGTATTTTTTTATTGCTAACATTATAACGATGTCAATAACGCGTTTGATAAAAATAACTGTATGTCAATATCTTAAATAGTTATGAAAATATTCAAAATTCTGTGCTCGCGGGTGGCGGTGGTGGGAATATTGCTCTTGCTTCCGAGCGCGCCGTTCTGCCAAAAAAAATCATATACAATAAACCGCAACACGGATTTTCATACCCGAACGTTATTTAATGTTTAATATAATATATATTTTTTTGTAATATATAAAAATAATATCATAAAAATAAATCAAAATAAAATATTTCTTTTGAGAACATGGTAGAAAAATATGTCCATTTTAGTTAACGAATGCCTAAACTGATTATTTTTTTATTTTAGATAAATGTATTTTAAAATCAAAAATAAAACTGCATTGAAATCACTTAATTTGTTTTTAAAATATGTGTTGCAGAAGTTATCAGAAGTCATATTTAATTTTGTATATAGATTTTTTGGTTACTTACTTTAAAACGTGTACTTGGAAAACTTGTATTCAGTAGTACTGTTTACTTAATATTAATTTAACCAAAAAAAAAAAATTACATTTTTTATAATAAAAAACTCATCGCCTTCTTCAATTTCCAGTTCAAAGGCATCGTTATCACTGAAAAAAAAAACGCAATGAAGTACTAATACGACAATGATAATATTACAGGTCAAAATGTATGTTATACATACGGTTGATTCCTAAAATTTTAACTGCAAGAGGATAAACCTATTATGGGATCTGTACTTATCTAATAGTCTCAAAACACAATAAAGGGAAGGTAGAGGGACAGGAATTCGACGCCAAGTTACTCCCAATGGCTCTTTGCCACGTAATTGGTCAGACTTTCTGAGAAATGACCAGAATAAATCAGAGCTTTTTGAATTTCTCAGTCACGAATGCCCGAATTGCTTTTCTGGTACTATAGTGGTAACAAATTTAGGTAACAAAGAATCTGCTTCGGCCATTTCTTGTACTGCCATTGCCCATAAAACAATAGCATTGCACATGGAAGAAGCTGATCGCCGTCTTGTGTGGCATACAAACGAACTCTTTAAAATCTTAAAAGAAGAAGGCCTGAAGGAGTTGTGGTTATTGACGGGGACGGGTAAAAAACGCCACTACGTGGCAGTTCACAAAATTTATAATTCCTTAGGTCATGATAAGTCCACTGCGCTTCAAGGCTTTCATGCTTTCACAGGGTGCGATACAACGTCATTTTAAAATTCTAAAGGAAAAAAAACTTGCTTCAAAACGTGGATGTCTTGCCCAGAAGTAATAACTGCTTTTGCAAGTATGTCGAGACCTCTGGAAACCCTCTTTGAAGAAGTAATGTCTCAATTGGAACGGTTTGTACTCATTTATTTATATATTTATTATTAACATATTGTATAAGATCTATATATAAGATTCGAATAGATTAAATTAAAAGTAATTTTGGTTCCAGATTCACGTGCAAAATGTATGATGCGAATACAGAGTACATTACTGTTAATGCGGTTCGCAAATACTTATTTTGTACTTATCAAAAAATAGGCTAGTGACAAGCCTCCCACCAACGTACGCCGCCCTGCAAAAACATGCACTACGCGCAGCTTACCAGGCGGGCCATATATGGTTTTTGTTTTAATTTAGACATAACCATCCCATATTCATCTTTTTGGGGATGGAACAAGTGGCTGGACTCCATAATGGTTAAGTGAAACGGCCATTTGGCAAGAATTAATGCGCTTGTAAATCAGGCTACGAAACAATGCGTTACGGTTGCTGACGTGTCAGATTACCCTGCACTCTGCAATGTAATCCTGCAAGGGCGACTGTAGGAATCAACCGTATGTATAACATACATTTTGACCTGCAATATTATCATTATAGTGTCGTATTAGTTCTTCCTTGCGATTTTTTTTTTCAGTGCTAATGATGCCTTTGAACTGGAAACTGAAGAAGACGATTAGTTTTTCATTATTTAAAATGTCTAATAAATGTATTTTTTTCTTAATATTATTATTACGTATTACATTGCCGATGTGTCAGTTTTAAAGTAAGTAACAGAAAAATCTATATACAAAATTAAATATGACTTCTGATAACTTCTGCAACACATATTTTAAAAACAAATTAAGTGATTTCGATGCAGTTTTATTTTTGATTTTAAAAGACATTTATCTAAAATAAAAAAATAATCAGTTTAGGCATTCGTTAACCAAAATGGACATATTTTTCTACCATGTTTCCAAAAGAAATATTTTATTTTGATTTATTTTTATGATATTATTTTTATATATTACAAAAAAATATATATTATATTAAACATTAAATAACGTTCGGGTATGAAAATCCGGGTAGCGGTTTATTGTATATGATTTTTTTTTGGCAGAACGGCGCGCTCGAAAGCAAGAGCAATATTCCCACCACCGCCAACCGCGAGCACGGAATCTTAAATATTTTCATAACTATTTAAGATATTGACATACAGTTCCAGCCATTGCACCTATGACTATGTTGCGGGGCACATCATGAATTCATGAATCAAAAAGTATCTTAAATCATTCTGCCTGTATGACTTACCTACAATACACTAAGATATAATGTAATGTAGTATCCCGGTAAGTAAGTAGGTACATTATAGTTCGTTGTGGAGGAAGATGTACAAAAAGGCGTTTAGTTCAAGCCCCTTGGTTGGGACAATATGAACTGATAACAACAAAGGTTTTGTTTAGTGGAAATACTTATCGAACTTCTATTAACGCTATATGGTAAGTATTCAAATACATTTTATTACCTACCATACAGTATATTTAGAATAATTAACTAGGTACTACCTATTTATATTTCTTTATTTGCTTAGCTATACGTATGCGTAACTACACGAAATGATAAAACAGTAATAGAAAGATTTTACCTACCATTAAAATTCTTATTGTGGTCCCGGAGTCCTCTCCGGGTTGTGAGAGAGCGTGGTTGTGAGTTTGATGCATTTCCGCCTAAATTCTGTCCATTTCGTGGCGCCACTGTCGCGTACACGTGGTTAAGTCAAACGAATGCTCCCGCTCACCGTCTACTTACCAGTGTGCACCATTTCTTTTCGTCATTGCGTCTCACCAGGTAGGCCTCAATAGGCCCGGAGAGGACTCCAGGACCACAATAAGGATTTTAATGGTAGGTAAAATCTTTCTATTGTGGCCCCTACGTCCTCTCCGGGTTGTGAGACGTGTCTATTATCACCTGGTGAGTGGTTCGGGTCTACTTATAAATAAGTGCTTTATTAATGCAAACAAAAAGGATAAGGATTTGTTGATTAAATACCTTTGCGACGTATTCAAACAAAAAGAACGTAATCCATCATTAATATACACAAAAAAAAATAGGATTTATTGATCTAGAAGGTATCTTAGTCAAAAAC
Organism: Apoda limacodes; assembly: GCA_946406115.1. Taxonomy (NCBI): domain Eukaryota; kingdom Metazoa; phylum Arthropoda; class Insecta; order Lepidoptera; family Limacodidae; genus Apoda; species Apoda limacodes. The sequence continues at coordinate 23,099,618 of OX291559.1, forward strand.
TTATTAAATAATACATCTTAGTTAAACTGGTTGAAAATCGTAAAAGAAACTAAACAATTTAATACCTTGATCTTTTTAAATTATTTTATTATATTTCTTTTGAATTACCTATTTTAATCCTTTTTAATATTTATTTTTTGAAAATTCCAAAATATGAAAAATAAGGAATTCAAATAAAGACATTAACTGCACACAAAAACAAAATTAAAGATAAATAGTGATTATATATGTAGCCTAGTAGTTTTCTAAAGTGCTAGACTGTAAGCTCAGAGCGTAGACTACGGGCTACAGTGCATGAACACGTTTTAGAATCTCTTCTATGAGTTTGACAGGCCATTGAACGGTATGTTGCTTACAGTCTACGCTAAACTACAGAGGGTCAAATTAACATTAAAAAAAAAAGCAATAGAAAGTATTTGGATGTTCCAAATATCCAATTGGAACTTATGTAACAAATCTAGCTGTGCCGGCTTTTAATGTCGGCATCCTGTAGTATTTTACATTAAATTATGATACAACGTGTTCAGTTAATAAATTATGCCAAATTTGACTTCAGATCATCAGATGCAAGGGAATTTATACGTAACCAAAACACGATACTCAATTTCATTATCTCTAGCTAATTCTTGTCGGTGGGAGGTGTTTTCCGTATAACCATTAAAAAAAACAAACATGGAGTGAATTTAATAAAGAAACCTTGACCGAAAATATTTCCAGAAGTTAACACTAATGGAAAAATCGCTCCAATGCAAAAATAAATTGTGCCCAGGTGGAACCGTTTCAATAATTCTGCCTTGCTCGTTCCCTTTTAACGTTCGAAAATATGAACATAAAGAAATTACATAACAAAGATGGAAATATTATTGATGTATTAAATTTACCAGCTACTTCAAGCACGGTGATATGAGTATAAGTATGGACCACTGTAAGTCACTAAAGCGACATTTTCTTCATTAATTCATTCAAGAGAAGAAACTCTGTCCCCAAATTAGCATGCTTTCTGTTTCGATTGCACGACATTCGACGGGGGATGTCCACACATTGTTTATGTTTACTAAGTAATACTGATTATTCTGGATTTGTAGTGGGTCACAAAAGGCATTTGCGCGTAGGTTTGCTCGCCAGAACGTTCGCTCCCAATATGGCTTTAAAATCTGAATTAAACACGCCAAGGTAACTACGTACCTTAAGTATCGAGGATGATAGAGGAAAGACTTAGGCCAGCTGGTGAGGCTGTCGGTATTGGTGGTCTTCACACATCATAGGATCATGTGATCTCGCTCGGAGGCAGATAGGTAAATCTCCTGAAAAGTTTCTCGCACAGCGTGTGAAAACAGGTATCATTTTGGTAGAGGATTTCCTCTCGACGTTCCTTTAGGGTATTTAAAGCCACAAGGTCAATAAGTGTTTATGACAGCAGGTTGCTTGGTTCCAAGTGTTTTTAAGTCAGCTTACACTGATTTTCTGATTGTATAAGGATCTTAAAGTTGTATTTCGTTGATTCTGAGTCAAATGCCAATAATTTTGTCCTTTATGCCACTATCCGGCCATCTTCTCCGGCACTGACCGTATGTTGACTGGCACGACCAATTCACAAAATATGGTCTCCCTACAGGGGACTCCCTCCTGGGTGAGTGCAGGTTCTGATCACTCGTCAAATAGAGCCTTTCTAGAAGGGACTTGAACCTCCTGAAAGAATGCACGGCCAGAATACAAATGCTGTAAAATTCAGACTTCCTAGGAGGGACTTTACCCTCCTGGAAGAGTGCAAGCTCTGATCACGTGGTACATAGATTTATCAGCTTTTAACCCCGCGGCCGGTCCCGCGCGCACCGTCCGTCTCGCTAGAGCGTGTCGGTCTAAAACTCATCTGAGGCTTTTTTCCTGCCGTGATTAAATGCTCGATCATTAGATATCAACCTGACCTACAGTAATAATGCGGATATATATTGAGAGCTTATTACATTTCCTAAACGTTTTTATCAATTATACTAAAAAAATAATTAGGTACCTGGTAGTAATTGATAGCCGTGAAATATAAAAACACAAACCCACTAAAAATATTACACTTCCGCGCCTTCTGCGTGTCTCTCAGTTAGGGACACAGACGCTCGAGAGGAACTGCCGGAGTCTCATCTATTTATAACCTTACATTATGCTCAATTAAAAGACAAATTATTTCCGCGCATTTACCTTTCTAACTATAATTATACTTCACACCTTAACCGAAGACGATTACTTATTTACTTGCAGCAGCACACGAGATGATGCTGTCTTAGTCACACGTTTAGAGACCTAGTCCTATTAAAAAGAAGCAATATCTCCCTTCTCTTTCCCTCTTGGGCGCCGGACGGGCGCGCCATTACGCGTTTTTGTGTTGTCAAAGTCGCACGTTCGTTCAGTTTAATTTAATTATATTCAGTGATAGGCAAGTTTGTCCAGTGTTTTATATAGTGTGTTATATGGTGAACAACCATGAGCAAAAGAAAAAGATACAAATCCTGCCTGCGCAAGGAGCACAAAAAGTTAAAGGAGACGTCGATTAAACTCGTCGGAGGAGAACTCACGTGTTTCATGGACAACAACAAATCAGGATGGGTCTGAACTCCCGTCATGAATAAGAACATAGTGTTGTCACCGATACATGCAGTTTTGTTATTTTGACTACCTCTTATCAGGTCGGTTATAAGTATTCGAGTGTCTTAACTTAACCTCACTCTTACTACCTACCTACTCGTGTATAACTTGGAGCTCACGCTCACTTTAAGCTATTGTTACACCGATAGACGGTCAAAAACCCACGTAAATCGTGAGGAGATATTATTTGTCCACCTATATGGTTTGTCAAAATACCTAACAAACTGTATCCTGTATACTTTGATAAAAACCAAAAAAGCCCACGTAAATCGTGAGGAAAAACTATTTATCAGCCTATATGGTTTGTCAAATGTACCCTAAATGGATTACTTATTGTTGCATTAATAAGTAGGTACCTACCTAAAAAGCCTACGGAAATCGCGAGAAAAATCTGTCTATCAGTCACTAAATGGAAGTCCCTTGTGGTTTGTCAAAATACCTAGAAAATAACATAGTAAGTAGCTAGCTCCTATTACCTACCAATATGTATGCTGCTGACTGCCATTACGAGATAAAACGAAGGAGAATTTTGCCATCTACGCATAAGTTGTTTTACTGCACATTCGCCTAATTAATTAGTCTGTTATCAAAAACTGTAGGGTAAGTTTCAAAGTGATTTGTTAGATACTAGAGTAAAGGATGAAACAAAATAACACCAATAAATGTTCAATTAGTTTACATCTACCGTCTTGAGTAAGTTTTTTATTGAACACTAGCTGTCCCGGCGAACGTTGTTCCGCTGCCGTCCCTCTGTACCCGGCGAAAGTTGGTTTTTACCTATAGTGCCCGAGTCCGGCTCGCACTTGACATATCGAGATAAAAACTATCCTATCTTTTAAGTTGGATCAAATAACAGATATTTACGAAGTTTGATCAAAATCGGTTCAGTAGTTTAGGAGTCCATTGAGGACAAACATTGTGACACGAGATTTATATATATTAAGATTAAATATTGTTGGAGCAAATGTAAGAAAGACATTGTTATAATGTAACAAGAAAACAAAGCATAATTTTTTAATCCATGTGTGACATGCACATGGTTTGCGTTCGCTTGGAAAACTTAATATTTTTTATGGTTATGTTAAAATAAAAGCATTTTTACAATGAAATATGAACCATGAAATGAAATATCTTATTTAAATACGTACCTTACCAGAAAGAAGAGAAGTTTTACGATTTTTTTTGTTTTAATGACATATTTTAAACAAAGAACAAATGCTTAAGAATAACATTAAAAAAAAAAACTTTTATAAGTGTAATTACAGTTTTTCTATGTGGGCTTCTTTTCAGGCTTCTTTTGATATGTGTATATGACCATCAAATTAAATTATCTCTGCTTTTATTACGTGTGCACACCTACTTACATTTGGTCATAAAATAAATACAAGCTTTGGAATATCTCGACGTACCTATATCGTGTGTGTATAGCTACATTATTTCATAAAACAAATACAATAATTACAATATCCCGACGTATACCGTGTGTCAATAAATAATCGTTGCAGTATCCCGACCTATAAATTGTGTGGATAAATAGTCATTGCAATATCCCGACGTATACCGTGCGTGGATTAAAAATCGTTGCAATATTCCGACGTATTGCGTGTGTGGATAAATAATCATTGCAATATCCCGATGTATACCGTGCGTGGATAAATAATCATTGCAATATGCCGACGTATAGCGTGTGTGGATAAATAATCGTTGCAATTTTCCAACGTATAGCGTGTGTGGATAAATATTTGTTGCAATATTCCGACGTATAGCGTGTGTCGATAAAACTCGTTGCAATATTACGACGTATAATCGATAGATACCATCAATTTAATATCAAGACTTATATTGTGTTGGATACCTACTAGATTTTGTCATAAAATAAACACTATTATTGAAAATATCCCGAGACGATTATCGTATGTGGTTGGTTATGATGAAACAAGCACACCAACATTAATTTTATGACGTGTGTATGTGTGGAAAATATACGAATACCAACTTACCTAAAAATTAGTGCCGCTATTACAAATGAGATCCCATGCTGAGTTGCCATACCTTTACAACTCATGGAAACAGCTAACGAAAACCTACATGTTACAGCTATCGACCCAACACAAAATAAAATGTTTTCAGACAATTTACACACTATGTATAGGCTTGCATATCTAAAGGTAATAAAGTTTCTTTTAAAGTTTATTTTACGTACTTTTTACAAAAACGCCTCTATTTAATCTTAAGATTAACTTAGCACTCGCTAAATCAAAAGTTGCAAAACATTTTTTTATTTATAAAATTGATAAAAGATGCTCTTATGTAAAGAAGATAATAAATGATACTTTGTTTCAGTAATTCATTTAAGTCCTAGTTCTAAAGTTTATAAATATTTAGTAAAAATTATACTACTTACCTCAAATTATAAAGACAAATTTCTATAATTATTTTTTGTTTCTCGCAACATATAAGTGTGTTAATTAATTAAATTTTAATTTATTTTATTTCTTACTTAACTCTAAACATCTGCAAGTAAATAAGTAATCGTCTTCGGTTAAGTGTGAAGTATAATTGAGAATTAAACGAACTTACATTGTGAAGTTCAATTCCAATTATACGAACACCGAAACCGAAGACGATTACTTCGATCCCACTCTGCCCCGGTCGACAACATACCCGAAAAATAAATAAAAATTCAAACTCTAAAATAATGACGCGCCCGTCCGGCGCCCGGGAGGAAAAGAGAAGGGAGATATTGCTTCTTTTTATTAGGACTAGGTCTCTAAACGTGTGACTAAGACAGCATCATCTCGTGTGCTGCTGCAAGTAAATAAGTAATCGTCTTCGGTTTCGGTGTTCGTATAATTGGAATTCAACTTCACAATGTAAGTTCGTTTAATTCTCAATTAAAACGTTGATTCGACAAGTACCGTCAAAAGTTGTTCGTTAATGCAAATAGAACGCGAAATGAAACACGTATTCGAACTGTTTGTCTACCACTATACAAGATTCAAAGCGTCTTGTGTATGGTTGGCTTTGCCCATAATGGAGGTAAACGGTTTGAGAGTAAAGTATTACGTCTTGTATTGTTTGTGCTCTGTTGAATATAAAGGTGAAAGTTTGTTTGTTTGTGTTAGAGCGGCGGCTAAACCGAAGGCATTCTGTGTATTGTTGTTTTCTTAATCTTTTAAGGCCATGCTACAAAGAAAAAATCGGCCAAGTGCGAGTCGGACTCGCGCACGAAGGATTTCGTACCATTATCTATAAAAACGGAAAAAAAATCACGTTTGTTGTATGGGATCCCCCTTTAAATATTTGTTTGATTTTTTTAAATTGAATATACATATAATTAAATATTTTGTGAATATTTCAAGCGTCTACCTGTTGTCGGTATCAATATTGAGCAAAATAATCATGTATGTTGTATGGGAGCCACCTTAAATATTTATGTTTTTCTATTTTTTGTTCGATTTGTGTGTTGATTACCAGAAAAAGTGAGGATAAAGATATGTGAGGTTATGTTTACCCGAATTGCAAAATGATTCCGAGTCAGGTTTACGTACTTGTATAATAATAGATTTAAAGCATAGAGTTTTTATTGACAAAACGTAGCGGCCATACTATGGTTTTTTCTTCGACGCGTTCACTCTGACTGAAGTTCCTGTGTAAATCCAGTTTACGTGTGTTGTGGTTGTGGACACGTGCGTCCGGGTCCGGGCTAGAGCATCATAATTCGATATCAATTCACAACTATACGCGTCCTTATCCACATACCTACCTATATGTTGTGTATAGATTAGATAATCACGCGTGTATTGATTAATAATGACCGAAGATAACTTCAACATTTTGACGAAACTAACCTTTTGATTTAATTAATAAATTTATGTTGAGTCACTTTATTACCTACTTTATCAGCAAGTGCAATCACATAGACATAGGTATAATATAACACAACACGTATTAATACTTACACCTTTATGTTAATTTCTGTTGTATCTCATTCTCAAGGCTCTAGGAACTGAAATATTCAATTACTTATCCTACTTGTTAATATTATATCTGTATAAGTTTGTTTGTTTGTATCTCAATCAGGCCGCAACGGAGCATCCATTTGGACTTAAAATTGGCACTTTTTCAGTATTGTCAGGGTTTAAGATAAGATAAGATAGGTAGTAGTTACCTCGGCCTTTCCTGAATCGCTGCATTAGACCGGTCAGGAACTGGCACTTTACACAATAATCACTTTTACATTTTTTATAAATAATGTTCGGTTTAATCGTTTGCGATATAAACTGATACAATTCTGTTTATTATAAACTTGTGTTAGGAGAGTCATTTGGAATTTTGGATTTTTACTTCAGGAACCTAAATCTCACTTTATCCGAGATAAAAAAAAAATCTCAAGAGAAGTTGTTTAATTTTGTGCTTAAAGCATCATTTTTACTCGGAAATTGGTATATAGACTACAAAAATATTAAGAACTAAACAAAATTAAAACAAACTAAACATTAAACTATAAGCAGACAGTACTCATTTTATTGCAAGTTCAAAAAATGTACAGATTGCTCAACTATAGTTACCTTAAAATAATTTCCGTCTGCTTATTGCTTATTTGGTATGTTTCAATTTCTGTTTAGTTCGTTATGTTTTGCAGTCGGATTTTTTTATTTATTACCAACTTTAGTCCTGCGTAATAGGAGGTGAGCCATCTCCACAACACTGCTTCTATATATGTCCTACGTAAATAACCAGCTTGCTAGTAATAAGCGGTAAAATAGAAATGCGATTGAAAGTTAGATTAATTATATTAATGGATCACGCACAACCTTCATATTTAAGTATGAATAATAAGAGATAATTTATATGTCGACTTACATTGCTCACTTGCTTTAGGATTTTAACAATAAATGTTTAATAGGTCTATACCTACTAACGATGTAAAGCAGCAATGTAGGTTTGAATGGTATCGAAACTACTTATATATTTATATACTTTTACTGAGTTGTACGTTGTACTAGACGTCCTACAAAATCACAAATGTCATTCGGCATATTCACATAGCAATGATCGTACAAATCCTACTAATCGTCCCGGCGGCGCTGGCTGGTGTATGGCTTCAAAGCTGTCGTAAATACAAGTTTAGTTTATTAGTGGTTGGACCACTCTACGGCCTCTTTATCCAATATAATGTGCAGAAACCATTGTCTTCGCAAACTGCTGCGTAATTTGACAAAGTTTTATAATACACTAGCATTTGCTTGCGGTTTCACCCGCGCTAAATTCGGTTATCAGTGTAGGATTTCAACGACTTTCACTTGACGTCCCTTCCCCGGCACTCAAACAATATTCATGTCAAATTAGCCTGCGGTTCCACCCGCCCTTATTTTTGTTATAGGTGTAGGATTTTAACGGCAACACTCCTTATAATAAAAAAAAAACATACTTACACTTGACGTTTTCAAGTGGCCTAGCTATGTCGTTCCCCGGGACTCAAACTATCTCTATGCCAAATTTCATCTTAATCGGTACAGCGGTTTAAGCGTAAAGAGGTAACATAAGACAGACAGGAAAGGTTACTTTTTCATTTATAACATAGCGGACCCGGCTAGGAGCGTATATAAGGGAGGGGCCCAGAGGGGCCGCCCCCCCCCCCTCCGCAAAATTTTAAGTTTCTAACTGGGAAGGAGTTCTGGCGAGGAAGTTCTTGATAAGTTTTCAAGTACACCTAGAAACCTAGACTATGTTATATTAACACTATTAGCCTAATAAAATAAACCTACCCGTAAAACATTCAGTGTAGCTAACTACTTTATTACCAAAATCACCTAACATAACGTGGGGCCCCTTCAAAAATATTTTCCATATATGCCACTGGACCCGGCAGACCTGTCCTGCCCAGAAAAGCAGCGCCACATTAAATATGATATTTTAAATTTAACCTTTTCATTTTTTTTATTTGCGATTCCATAATTAGGTACATCTAATGAATCTAAGTCATTTTTGGATATCTCACTGTTTACTATGGCCTCTATGTCTAAATTATTTAATTCATCATTTTCTTACAAATCTTCTGGTGGAAGTATTGGTGGGAAGCTTTTCTTTAAATTTTGATTTTAAGCTAGATCTTTCGATGAGGTTGTTACGTTTTGTGTAATGTGTCGTTTCTAAGCCACAAATTTCATAATGATTGTAGTTGTGGGATATGATAATAATGGAGTCGCGTTCAATGCAGCGAATGTTGAAAATATTGTTGTACGTTCAATCTTTGCCGTTTAGAAGAAGATCAGTGACGCACTGACTGCAGCGCCACCTAACGGGCCCAATTGTGTTATTAAACCTTGCAGGGACCTCCCACTCGAACGTACACAAAAAATATTCTTAAAATCATCCCTGCCGTTTAGGAGATCAGTAACACACGGACTGCAGCGCCACCTACCGAGTTCAATTGTGTTTTCAAACCATCCAGGAACCCATTGAAATATTAAGTCAAAATTTCACCCAAATCGTTCCAGCCATTTAGGAGAAGTTAGGTGACAAACACACGTAAAGAAGACTTATACGTAGAAAAAAACCGACTTACACTTGACGTTTTCAAGTAAATATACTCATGCCAAATTCCATCTTAATTCTTAGAGTGGTATAAGCGTGAAGAGGTAACAGACAGACAGACAAGCAGAATTACTTTCGCATTTATAATATTAGTATGGATATGCCAATTGTCTCGCTCGTGGCCGCAGCATTTTGATTCATTGCTAATTATTGTGGTTATTAAAATTCTTGTTGTGTTTCCTGTCAGTCGGAACGAGGAAGTACTTACTTTTTAACCGATTGTTAATTGCAATTATTTCGATTTCAGAACTTTTGATATTCTTTTGGTTAGTCTCTGGGAGTTGCCTCATGGCGGTGTTTCGACATGGGTTGCCGTGATCGGCACACTGGTCGGCATACTGGTCGGCACACTGGTCGGCACACTGGTCGGCACACTGGTCGGTCGGCTGTCCGGTCAAAGTTGAAACTTTTTCTATAAATATCATGTTTTACGTCAATCAATCATTTTATTTAGAAACTGTTTTGTTTTATAAACTATTTATTATAATTTGTATCTTAATAAAATATAATATCATTTATTTTAAGCAGTTATATAATTACCCCATAGTAACATTACAAAGTTCATGTAGCCACTTTCCGGCTTCATTGGACTCTAGATATGATCTATGACCAGAATACTTGTGAAGACAAATCAAACAAGCCCATGTTCGATGTGGTTGCGTCGTTTCGTTACAGAGGTACTAAGACCACCGTCCTGCGCTATCATCAAATCAGCTCCAGGGTATTTATATATTTAGTATACTTTAGGTATAAAACTAAGATTGACGTTTTTCACCGTTTTAAAAATAATCATCTCCTGCTGGGCAAAAAAATGGAAGAAAATTTGTATGAGAATTATGATATTCATTTGTGTCGAGCTAAAGAATTAATATTTCACATTTACATATTTAATTTAATATTTCTGTTATAACGTAGGCAAGCATTAAGAAAGTATTTTGCAAAATTCATTCACTAACGGGTAAAATGGGGGTAGAAATTTTGTATGGAAATTTATCATTTTTAAGCTAAATGCATAAAAAATTGTCTGCAATTTTTGCAAAAGAAACTATAAACAGTTAAAAGCTTTTTTTTTCAAATGGCCACGAGGACAAAGTCGCGGGAATAAGCTAGTCTATAAATGACTTTTTGCTTCCCTGTGTGTGTTCTAACGCTTGTACAATGGGATGTGTTTTGAGGAATTGTTAGAAATTATGCCCACGTCAACTTTCTACCACCGCGCACGGCTCGCCATCGGCAGGGAATTCATCCTCAAGCCGGCGGCGCTGGACAAAGTTTCAAACATGTGTACATTTCTGCAGATGTGCATATGCCCAAACACCTATGCCACAATATGTGTTCAAATGTAACACATGTTTAAAGCCAAGTCTTAAGTAAAAGAAAAAATAAGTATACCTAGTTATTAAATTTTCTGTAATGTTAGATCCTACATGGTCACGGGCAGTGTGGCTTCAGATGAACTTTCTAGTAGAATGAGCTCCGTGACAAAGTTTTCCCTACAGACTTCTTTTGTTATTACTCATTATGTATAAAAAAGAAAATAAAAGTTATTAGATTTCTAAAGCTTCCGCTTCCGCTTTGTGTGTAATTACTCTGGTGTTGCATGCATCCATAGGTTACTGCGACCGCTTTTGTGTAATTACCCTGGTGTTGCAGGCATCCATAGGCTACTGCGACCGCTTGTAGGTAATTACTCTAATGTTGCAAGCATCCATAGGCTACTGCGACCGCTTGTGTGTAATTACTCTGGTGTTGCATGCATCCATAGGTTACTGCGACCGCTTTTGTGTAATTACCCTGGTGTTGCAGGCATCCATAGGCTACTGCGACCGCTTGTAGGTAATTACTCTAATGTTGCAAGCATCCATAGGCTACTGCGACCGCTTGTGTGTAATTACTCTGGTGTTGCATGCATCCATAGGTTACTGCGACTGCTTGTGTGTAATTACCCTGGTGTTGCAGGCATCTATAGGCTACTGCGACCGCTTGTTTGCCACCTTAGTTCTTTATAAATATCTTAGCTTTAGGCCACGTTAATGAAATGACCTTTCAAACGAAACGACATGCACACGAACGCTAAGAATAACCTTAAAAAATATCTCACTAACCCTTAAACCACGAGATCTAAAAATATGAAAAACATCAGAATAACAGGGCTTTATAAATACTAATTGTTGTTTAGTTGTTTTGGACAAAATCAATTAACAAGTTTTTTAGACATCCGCAATAATTCTCATTCTACGGAACCCTAATTAAACACGCACACACGCACTTGGCCAGCTTTTTGCTCAAATCTAAACTAAACCTCACTTTTGGTTTATTAATCCTACTAATATTATAAATGTGAAAGTTTGTATGTCTGGATGGATGTTTGTTACTCAATCACGCTTCAACAGTGGTTCAGTGGGACGGATTGGGATAAAACGTGGCATACATATAGGTCAGGTCCTGGAATAGCATATAGGCTCCTGCAAAAGTTCCTGCGGGAATAACAATAACAGAGTTAAACGAACTATTGCTGCACCTATAGCATGCAATAGTATTCATTGGTATAACTAATTAATTAATTAATTAATTGGAGTTCATTAAGGAGTTCCACGCCGATAACCGAATTTAGGGCGGGCGGAGCCGCTGGCTAAGTCTAGTATTTTTAAAAAGTGTTGTACAAAGCCTTGTTGAATGCTTAGGGGCCATTCAAGTATTACGTAAGCAGATTAATTACAATAATTTACTCCCCCATCCCCCTTGTAAAAGTAAGCAAAGCTCGTACCACCCCCCCCCTTCCATGCTTACGTAAACATTTTTATATGCATTTTTCTTTTAATTTATTCTCTGTTTTCCGTTTCACATACTAATATTAATTTAAACAAACTTAATTAACACGGTATTTAACATGGTAAGGTACAAATATCATAATCTAAAGTAATATTACGAACTAATCAAACTTCTTTTAAATTTATGGTATACATATTTCTCCCAATTAACAGTCTTCATTCCATGACACCCGAATCCATGATTCTAAGGTTTCGATTATATTGGATGTTCGAAATAAGGTTTACAACTATTTTTACTGCAGTGCACAGATCGGCAGGGATGGCTATCATGCATGCCGTCTTTTTCTTGGTAATCACCGTTACCCAGTTTTAGTATAAGATCCGAAAATTGGCCCGCGGAAACATTACCTCCAAGATGGACTCTCATATTTTTTGTTTACTTTAAAATTTTGACTGAGGCCCACAATGATGATCTTTTAAGACACGCCTTATCTCATTAGAACGTGTTCCCCTTGGAACTACTGGTAGAGTTTGACAAAAGTCTCCTGCCAGCAATACAGTCAAACCACCCATCAAACTTTTGTTGCTGCGTATGTCTTGCAGAGTCCTATTCAGAGCTTCTATACCCTTTTTTATGGGCTATAGTAATTTCATCCCAGACGATAATTTTAGCTTTTCTTAATACTTCTGCAAAATTGCTCTGTTTTGAAATATTACATAATGGAGTTTCTACATTCGTTAGGTTAAGTAGCAACTTTAAAGCAGAGCAAAAACTCTTGATCAGTATAAAATGTTGTTTATATCCTATTCCGGTCTCTTAAACTAACCTTCTGCTAAATTTCAGCTCAATTGCATTATATTTTACCATGGTTTTATTCCCGCGGGAACTTCCGAATCGGGATAAAAAGGAGTTTTAATCCTTTTCCATATCTCCAACTATTCCTGTAACAAATTACCGCCCAATTAAATCGTGTTTTCCCGCGCTAAGTTTGGTTATCACGATCGGATTTTATTCCTATGGGACCTCTCAATCGGGAAAAAAGCCTTATCCTTCTTCGTTCTTTCAACTATCTCTACGTCCAATTTCATCTGAATCCGATGCAGTGGTGGAAAGAGTAACAAAAGTTATAATGTTATTCTCGTAGAAACTTGTGCATTTTCCGGGATAAAATGTAGCCTATGTGTTATGTAAAGATATATAAGCTATCTGTATTCCAAATCTTAGCCAAATCGGCTCCATTGTTTGAATTTTTTCATACAAATTTACATCCCCTATTTTACCCTCTCTAGACCTTAGGGGATTGTTTTCCAAAACGGTGAAACACGTCATTCATAATTTTCAAACGAAAGGCCATGTACCAATTTTCATCCAATTTAATTTAAAAATAACGAATTTCCGTCAAACAGTACAAATTTTGCGATAGAATTTTTATTCCTACAGGAAATCTTGATCGGTATTTAATATAGCTTATATCCTTTTCCGTCCTTTAACTAACCTTGTGTAAAAATTCACTTCAATTGCGTAGTATTTTTATGTGTTTTATTCGCCAAAATTTCGATTATCGCGAAATGTCCCACGGAAACTATTGAATTGGGATATAAAGGAGTTTCAATTCTTTTCCGTCTCTTTAACTACTAAAAAAAGAAACTTTATTTAAAAATTGAAGCTAATTACGCACAAAAAATAACAAACTATAATAAAACTAACTTAAAAACAATCAAATAAACCTGGTCCGCGTGGCATTGTGGCAAGAATGCAGGCTGCGTTTCCTCTTTGGACGGCTAAGCTAATCCTTTGAGCAAAATAGCAGCCCGCATTCCTGTCACTGCTGATTCCGATTAGTCGAGGTAGTATTGACTTTAAGAAAGTTTTAGCACTTGAACCCCATGGACCCAGAGTCTCAACTGCAAACGGCACAAACTCATAGTTTCTTAGTAATGAGTTATATATGCGCCGTTTGCGAGACTCTGCAACTTGGGCTGCCCCTCCAGCTTTAAGTTTGGTCCTAGGGAGGTGAGACGGAGCCAGGGTATCGACGCAAGTTGCGTCCCATATTAAGGCCCGCCCCTTCTCCCAGGGAATCAACGATAAACCATCCGGTCTCTTTCCGTCATCACGATTTATGCCATGAGGTTCTAAAATAGAAGGTATATTGATGGTGGAAAGAGACCTCTTGATTATATCGTTAATTGAACTATGCCTGGAGAGTCTACCTGCACTTTTGATACAGTACAGTCCATGAAGTCCAAGGCCATCAACGTTTTCACCACACGGACATATGTGTGGATGGCAAATTGTGGCCCCGATTCGTATACCAACAGCTATTCGAAAACTCTCGTTGTCTAATAAAGTTCCCAGATTTGAAGAAGGAATACAATGAAGCCAATGACCAGATTCCTTTTCAGAAACTGCTAAAAGGCGCGCTTCGTCGCGATCATTCGTTAAATTTTGAACCGAATTATTAAAAGTCATCTGAATCAGCGGAATATCCCAAAGTTTTTGCGTTTTCTTTTCCATTGGAATATCCCGACTAGGACAGAGACTTTTCCAGGCTTCCAAAGCTTCCGCAGTGCCTACAATCTCAGTTTTCAAGTCTGCCATGATTGATTGGCAAAGATTGTCAACACTATGTACGGAAGACAGAAAAGCTGGAAGAGCAATACTCGAAATTTTACGGATGCCTAAGCCTCCAAAATTTACAGGATTTGTAGCTTGATCCCATGAATTTTCACTTAAAGATAAATTTAGTATTTTTTCCACTGCTGACTTAAGGCTAGTATCCATAACCTTAAGAAAATCTGAAAAAATCCATACGGGGCTACAACGAAGAAGATAAGTTAATTTTGGAACGAAAAGGCAGTGTTTTAAAATCGTAAATGCGATATGAGAATTTAGAGTTGCAAGTTTGACAGAATGTTTCTCAAAATCTTTTAGTTTTGTATCTAAAATTGGTTTTATAGCATCTTGAAATAAAGGAGCCCCTAGCAGTGAAAGATTGTCTTTGTTTCTAACGGATATATTAGGAGCAATTTCTGAAATTTTTTGAATAGCAGATGAAGATGTCTGAATTTCGGGTATATAAATTTCACTTTTTTCAAAATTGAGCTCTAAGCCAATGGCTTTAAACTTTTGAATTAAATTAGACAAATCGTCAAAAACTGTATCAAGCTTTCCCGCTAAGGTTCCATCGTCAAGATACCAAACATTTAGTTTCGAATTTAAAGATGAAATAATTGGGTGAATGGCTAAACTAAATAAAGCTGGGCCTAAAGGGTCACCCTGCTGAACTCCAGTTTCTGAAGATATTAATATGTTTTCATAAATTAAATTTGAAGGGGAGCTATAGCTTTGCCAGACATATGGATAAATTTCAGGATTGTGTTTAAGGACTTCGTTCAGCAAGGTTACCCTGTCTATTGAATTGAATGCATTCCTGACATCGACTTTTAGTAGTAAATCCATTTCGTTCAATTGTACAAAAGTGCGAACTGAATGAACTGCTGCTTCGCATCCGCATCTGCTGCCAAACCCTAGTTGCTTTGGTTGAAATTTGGATCTTAAGGTAGAAACAATGTGCTTGCAAGCGAGTTTAGATGTTAAACGTCGAAAAGTACAACCAATCGCTATCGGTCGAATGCCTCCATCTTTTTTATTAAAGGCGCAAAGTCTCGCACCATACAGTAATTTAGTAAAAGATGGATTCACTTTACCTGATAGCATAAAATTGCATAATTTTGTAACGTCGCTCAAGAGAGACCTGCCAGCATCACCAGCGGATGCACTTATAAGATCTTTTAAGTGCTGGGGTGTAAGTCCATCTATGCCGGCAGCAGAACCGTTCGAGAACGAGGATATGCTTGCAAGTGTGTCCAAATCTTCAACCTGTAAGAAGGAATGAGATAAAGTGGGTGGGTCTGGCATCAAAGAGGATAAATCGATGACAGGATGCTTATCGCGTAGGCCTTTTAGCGTATCATCATTGAAAGGAGCGAGGCAATCATAAGAAAATAGCATACGTGTTGCGTTTTTTAAATCACCGTCCATTACTTTGGATTCAACATTTTTTTTCCAATCTGGTTTATGTGTTTTTGTTGGATTATTAGAAATAAGGTTTGAAAGTGACACATTTTTCTGAGAATTTTGTTTTAAAGTAGTAGTTAAAGACTGGCCGCTCTCTTTATTTGCATGAAGATGCCTATATGCAAATGTAAAAAGATTTTGCCAACTTACTAGTGAAATATCTAGAATATAATATAATATAATAACAGAAAGAGATTTTGCAATTTGAAGCCTCGCTCCTCTAGGAATCCTTTTGATAATTGGCAAACATCTTCTTAGATCAGACAAGGTTTTTTCAAAACATGCATCGATGTTGTTTTGAGAAGGAGGAAAGTTACAATCAGATGAATTAGTAATGGGAGGAGGCAACGAAAGTGAAATGGTATTTTTGTGACAACGAGATGTGTGTATTTTCAGGCCCTTTTCGGTATTAAATGATTTATTTGTAATACAAATGTGACAGCGAAAAACATGTTGAGATAGATTCGGGGCAACCGTTGCCATTCACAAATTAAAATATTAACTTAAAAAATAAGTGTAAATGTACTTACCTAAAAAGTTAACTTTAAATATAATAGATTCCTTAAATAAATATAAATAATAATGCAAATATGCGAAATTATAAATTAAAAATAAAATAAACTAATGAACATGATTTCACATAAGAAAAGATCAAAGTCATTCGAAATGTCATAACAAATTAGAGGTGTCTTCTTGGCGTCTTCAAAAGTCGACCACTGCGCAGCTGCAGCAGGAAAAATAGCTTCTGTTGCCTAGTTACCAAAACGTGTCCTCCGCGAAAAATGATGCTCAGAATATGATGATCAGCTGGTAATGGAATTAGCGTTGCGTACTGCACATTACATAAAATCTAATAATTGTGCACGTACAGGCAGATGTGAAAATTATTTTTAAACTTGGTTTGGGGTTCAATTCACGTTAATACATTAAATTTAATATAAATATGTAAAATTTTAAAGTCATCTCTTTGACAGTTTTCATCTCTTTAACTATCTCTGTGAGAAATTACAGCTTAATCATATCGTGTTTTCCCGCGCAAAGTGTAATTATCGCTATAGGGTTTCTTTCCCGCTAGACCTCTCGATCGGGAAAATAGCCTTGTCCTTCTTTATTCTTTCAACTATCATTATGCCAAATTTCATCTGAATCGGATGCACTGCTGTGACGCGACGTGAAAGAGTAAGAAAAGTAACATTAAGTTATAATTATTCCCCTGGAAACTTGTTAGTTTTCCGAGATAAAATGTAGCCTAAGTGTTATGTCAAGATATAAGCTGCCTGCACTTTGAATTTCAGCCAAATCAGTTCTGTTGTTTGAATTTTTTTAATACAAATTTACAACCCCTATTTATCCCCTTGATTTTCCAAAAACAGTGAAACACGTCATTCTTAGTTTTTAACCGAAAGGGCATATACCAAGTTTAATCCATGTAACTTTTAAAATGACGGATTTTCATACAAACTTTGGACCCCCGTTTTACCCCTTTAGGGGGTGAATTTTGAAAAATCCTTTCTTAAATTCTTCCAAATTTGGAATCTCTAGACCCAGCGGTTTGGGCTGTGCGTTGATATGTCAGTCAGTCAGTTTCTTCTTTTATATATTTAGATATCTTCCAAATAGTAATGCAATTTGAAGTTTGTCATTGTATATTCATTTTTATTAGAAATGTTGTTTGATGCGAGTTCTACTTGTGTAATTGGTGTTCTGCACAACACAACACAACCAGAGCTAAATATTAGCATCAATGCAACAATTTACAAATCGCGCAATAAATTATAGTATTATTAAATTATTTATAATGTTAGATATGCAGCAACGTCAAACGTGATGTAACACGTAACATTGCAACGCTACAACTCATTACGCTACGCAACACAACTAGCATTCTGTCGCTAATCCATCTCACCGTTGCGTTACGTTCCTCTAGTTTCAGTCTCATTCGCTGCACTAGAGTTAGGTACGTTCTAATGCATTTATTCTGAATGTCGTAACTTAATTTGTTACACACACATAACTTTGTAATCATTACAATTTTTCTATTAAATTTAGAACAAAATAGATTCTTCGGTCTTATTCGTATTATCTCAAATTCCTTTTGTGCTTTTACGTCCTTCTATCTTTTAACATAACATAACCTAAAAAAGTGGAGTTTCACTTGTTTATAATAAAAACAAAACAACATAACATCTTCAACAGTCGGATGTAGTGGTATTTCCTGTACTGTGACAGTAGTCTGCCTGAACACAAATATTGAATTAATAATAAATTATAGTTATTTAAATAGTGTTGCCGATAACAAGGGAAGGTTTAAGAACTAAAACACCACTTAACCATGTAGGTAATATGAAAGACGATATGACGTTTAATGAGAAATAACCTCTAGAGTCTGCTCAAAGCCTTTCATTTTATACCAAACACGACACATTTATTTTATTTCTTTATCTTGTTGGATGAAATATGACGTCACATCGCTTAGCCTATAACAGGTGGAACTCTAAAGGACTCCTGATTTGACCTAATATGACTAGTAACTAAGTTAGCTTAGCTAAAGTCATAACCCTCCTTGGTCGGGTAAAAATAATATTCTGTTCTAATTCTAACAAACACACAAAATAAAAAAAAGAAATATTAAGATTACCTTTATTTTACAATCATATTTTAACTTCACAAACTCATTTACAAGGATGTTAGAGTAACTGGGGACCCAGCTCTGCTCGTTTTTATTAACAACACCATCTATTGTCAAGTAGCTTTAGTGTTGCTGTGTTGGTAAATATAATAGTATTACAACTCGCCAGTAGATGTCAGGCAAAGTCTTATTTTGCAGTTTATCATTGTCTGAAAACACGGATAAAGCGACATTTACTAACAATGAAACCTAGCTAGATCGACTTACCGCCCCTGAAATCCGCTGCATAATAAATTTCATCGCAAGTTCGGCCTCATATGGAGTACTATATACCATTATACCAGTTTGGCCCTATTGACTCGGTTCAACGATGGGCTGTGAGAATTTTCGACGATCCCAAACTTACTTGCCGTATTGAACCCTTAAGTCTGAGGAGAGACTTTGCCTCCCTGTGTATGTTCTTCCGCTTGTACAATGGGATGTGTTCTGAGGAATTGTTCGAAATGATGCCCACGGCTACTTTCTACTATCGCACCGCTCGCCATCGGCAGGGAATTCATTCTCACACCCTAGAACCGAAATGGTCGCGTACAGTGCGGTTTCAGAGAAACTTCCTCCCGCGAATACTTAGGTTGTGAAATGAGCTCCCTGCCAAGGTTTTCTCTAAGAACTATAGTTTGGGACTATTTAAGAAAGAAGTTATGAGATTTATAGCAACACGAGAGTTATAGCCCTGGTGTTGCAAACGTCCATAGGCTACGGTGACCGCTTACCATCAGGCGGACCGTAAGCTTGTTTACCACCTTAGTAGTATAAAACAAAAATGTAAACTCACTATTATTATGTAATAAAATATTGATGTAATTTTAGATCAGTATTGGCAATGTAATCCAACTTACACCAGCACCTGAGCTTTAATTATCACTTATAATTTTAATTTTATAAACATACTAGCTTTTGCCCGCGCTTCCACCCACCCTAAATTCAGTTACCGGTGTAGAATTTCAACGACAACTTCTCAATTATAGAAAAAAAACGACTCACACTTGACGTTTTTAATTAGCCTAAGTCCTTTCTTCGTACTCAAACCATCTTCATGCCAAATGTCATCTTAATCGGTACAGCAGTTTAAGCGTGAAGAGGTAACAGACAGAGAGGGTTACTTTCGCATTTATAGTATTAGTATGGATTTCAACACAATCATGTAGATCCTAAAACTGGTTTTGGTTCAATGAATTTCAGTCATTAAAAAGCCAAAAAAAAAATTGTATTGTAAAACTACAGTAATTTTAATAGAAATGTGCAAAATTCTCGTTGAAGTTTTTTGTATGAAATTTGGAGAAAAGTCTTTAACGAGAGAGAAAAAGGTTTCGTTCACAAAAAGTGATGTTATAGTACAGCGTTCACGTAGACGACATCGCGTGCAGCAGCTAGTGAAACTATAAATTGCAGGGTCCTGACGTTAATAATAGGTTCACTTACAAGGTTATGTTGATACTAATAGGTTAACATACGGGGTCCTGTCGTAACTAATATGTCAACTTTCAGGATCCTGTCTTTACGTTTTTATAACAGTAAGGTTGTAGTTGTACCAGAAACATTAGCTAGCACACAATAAGCTCGACTGACATAACTTCTGCAAAGCTTTGTGGGTCAGGGGTCACGTAACACATGAATTTACGCTTATTTTAGTAATGCAACGCAAGAGTTGTGTTACGTCGCCATTTTGTACTATTACAAATCAAATTAAATGACTATACGCTTAAATAAATTACTTTACCTAGTTATTCGTTAGTTTCTCTGCAGATTCACTGACATTTCCGTGTAGTTGTGTTTAAAAGTACAATTGGATAAAACATTTTTTTTTTCCTGAATGACTAATACAGTTTGGCTGACTGGATGAAACATCAATTTCCCCCGAATATTTAGCTATTTTTATTATTAGGGTCGCAGTCTCTTGTTTTTCGACGTTTAATTTTAGTCGTAATAAGTAATGATTTTTTAGCAATTACTAATAAATAAAGATTTTAAATTAATTTCTTTTTATTACGTCATAGAACACATCTAATTTAATGTTTTTAAATAAACTTTAAATTTGTTCATTTTCAGTTGCAATTTTGTAAAAAAAAACATATTTTATTCTTTCATCAGAATGATGAACACCTGACATCACATTAAAATTAAGCCTTTTAATATTGTTACAATATGTACGACGTTGTAACGAAAATATTATCACATATCGAACCCATTTTGATACACACCCACACCATAATATAGGGGAAAGCTTCTTGTCACCAACCACTTTAGTCCAGCGTGACACGTGTCACGTGGCAGGCAGTGAGCCAATCGACGCAACATTACTTCTTATGCAGTGTAGTTGGCTAAGGTGGCTTCATATGTCCCATACGTCGTAAATTACCAGCTTCAAAGTAATAAGCAGTAAAATTAAAGACGTGGGACAGAATAATTTACCCGCATTGCCAATACCTGGAATTATTGTGTTAGATAAATACTTACTCAATAAAAAGAAAAACATACACAGTGACATAAATACATAGACAGATATGACTGCAGAGGCAATATATTTAATATAAAATCTAAAATAATACATTAACAGAAGCCACTATATAAAATTAATAACTTAATTAATTGAATTAAAACTATAAACAAATTAAAAAATGTATTAATTGTATTTTACATATATTGAATTTAACAATTAAAATTCTAAATCATGTGGTTAATTTATTTCCAAATTGATTTAAAATATATGTCAAAGACAATTTAATGAAAAAAACTATTACAAGAAAAAGTGTGTGTGACAGCTCCGAAACACGACTGGAGTTTACATTTCTCTCTCTCACTCTCTGTCTGTTTTTTACTCTCTCTATCTCTCTGAAAAATAAATAAAGCATAGGGAAGGGGCAGCATTAGGGTCAGCTCATACATGGCTCATACCGAGACGCGACGGGACGTGAAGCGGCTTGAAGATGCGCCGCATACTCTTACACAAAACAAAACAGTCCACCTTACCTTACTTGGACATGTTTCAGTCAGTGGGTGGGAGATCAACTTGCTTGGACCTGTTTCAGTCAGTGGGTAGTAGATCACCTTTATTAAAATTGGATTACATTCGATAAACACTTCACGCAACATACATAGGTACAACATAAGTGTAAACAGTAACTAAGACTTCAATTTGTTTTGTCACCAACACATGAAAGGTCGCGCGCGGTGCACGAATGTCGCACGGTCGCACTTAACTGTCATTTAAACTTTCTCATCGCGTCCGAGTGCCCGAGTGCCATCATTGATTAAAGTGATTATATACAGAAAATGTAGTAAGGTCATAAACTTCTTTTTTTCTTTACTTTTTGGACATCAACTCGACCTTGTCTTCCAGATGATAATGAATGTATTGTCTTAATTATGCATCGAAAAACGAAACAAAAATGTGTTTCTAAGACATAATGAAATTAAGTACTAACATATTTAATTGGACCAAACAAATTAAATATAAATTAAAAGACGTTTTACTGCTGATAAAGAGTTGAGCCAGATTTATAAAACAACATTTCAGATTGCGTTAATGTTACAATGGTGCTTATAGTAGCTAATTTTTTTTTTTTAACTTTGGGTATAAAAGCTTAATACACGCTATAAGATATTCAAACCCATGTTGCAATGCACACATGAGTAGATGGATTATAGATGCTCATGTAAGACATATTTTATTCAAAAAAAACGGAAACTAATTAATATTTAAAAGAAAACAATTATTTCGTCCAGTGTACGAGTATGGCGATGGAGAGAGCTATCGATTACACAATCGATATCAAACACACGTCGTCGCGATGTTAAAGGGTGTATTGATTATATTCACAAATATCATTTAGTTTTAGGGTTCCGTAGCTAAATGGATAAGACCGGAACCCTTACAATTTCGTCATGTCCGTCTGTATGTCACAGACTTATAAATTTGCCATTTATGCATCAGTTCAGCCCCCTTATTCAATTCAGTAAAAACCATCTGGTTTCGAGATGACTGAGATATGCATCTGTCCATTTACTTAACGTTTCAATGAAAAAATGTGTAGACTAACGATTTAATCAGCAATGTAGGTCGTAATCATTATTAATTAATAAACTTATTCTACTCATTTTTTTTCTTAAAACGTAAGAAAATGAAATTTTACAGTTTACATACAGTTTTGTAGTGGAATTTAGAAAAAAATGTTTTGAAGGGTAGCTCCGCACACTGAACCGAAACAGAATTGTTGTTGGTTGAATCTTTAAAAATACTTTTGAGGTTCCCAAGTTACTTTTTCCCTAAAATGTACCTACATGTTGTCATTCATACTTATAAGTGTTCGAAGTTGAAAAAGTGACTTAAGTGCTAAAAAAACAAGTTAATAGAACATTAACAGCTTCACGGCTCTGTTGTTACCGGAAACTATCTGCCGATCCGAGGGTCGTAGATTCGATTTCGACGAGGTTAAATAATATGTATGTAGATGAATCTTTGATGATCAGGAATTCGATTATTTTTGTAAATAATTGTAAATCGGTCGCAAATAAGAAATGACGCATTTCATCTTTTCTTAGCTTGAAACGACGGGATTAAAGAGAGCATGTAGTGATAATCGACAAGCCCAAACCCAGTATCGAGACGAGACAGATTTATATATCAAAGCATTGCGTAACGAGCGCGATGCGATTACGATCACGTATAGGTAATTAAGCCGGCGTGAACGCAGTGAAAGCGAGCGGAAATGCAAACGCGCGCAACATGGCGGAATATAATATGTATACAACAACTTTGGACAACAATGAGCAGTAGGTATAACAACTCTACTCATCGTAGCGCTTGTTTATAGTTTGTTTCGAAATTGTGTCGCGACATCATTGTGAGTTACCTAACTCAAAATAAATAAGTGGATGGTCACGATGCGGTGCGATGTTCCCGCAGAGAAAGTCACTATTATTGGTGAAATGAAACTGCAAACGTATTGCTTCATCAGGAAAAGATAAGACGTCATTGATTATTTACGTAAAGAACGGGGTAAAGATCGATACGAAAGTGATAAAAGAACGTGTCTTCACTTGTTGTATAGTTTCATTAAATAGGTACAAATATGTTCCTAACAGTTCTATTTTGAACTGCATTTTAAAGAAAATACCTTAAAATTATGTTAGTTGATACTGGTCTGACGTGGTGTGTGTGTGCATGGGTGTGTGTGTGTGGGAGAACATTTTATAGTATGAAAAATATTTTCATTTCATAAAATTTTAAAAAAATCACTTGCTTGATGGGTCGCGGTGTGCGGTTCATACACAGCACAGAGCCTGGAGGATAGACTTTTGTACATCATCTATGTTATAGATGTCTATATTAATGGAAGTTTATTTTTCAAGAATTATTTTGTGGACATCAAGTATGTCAACCACTTTTATATTTTTGTGTTTCTTACATTTTTAAGATTCCATTGTGGTACTAAAAAGGTAACCCTTATGCTGCTCTTCAACAAATACAAATGCTATCCCGCATGCCCGCAGTTATTTACGGTAAAAAGTGTAAATGAATTTATATTTATTGGAACACCACTACGGCAAACGGGCTTTGTTGTTTTTTTTTTATTTAACTATAAATGACCATAGTTTATGTATGTTCCATAGATGCCTATATTCTATATGACAGTACAATATATATCAAAATTTTAGAAAAAAAAATTCCAGATGGAGATGTAAAGAGGGGGTGAAACATATTTATCCTTGTCGATCACATAGTTTTATTAAAAAGTTTTTCAAAAAAGTAATGCCTTGTCCTGTTTTATAAATCCTTGTTTCTAAAGTCGCAAATTTAGTATTTTAATTGTTTTCCACTTCAATTTCGACTTCAGTGTAACAAAAAACAAGGTGATTGCGTTATTTCTCAATTATTGTTCCGCTTTGCTATTTTTATACGTAACATTAAAAAGGTGACTTAATTAATTAATTCAAGGATAATTTAACTTATTGTTAGTACAATATTAAGTGTAAAATGTTTTATTTTTATAATCAAGGTACGAGAACATGGTTCCCCGTGGTGTTAAATATAAATTTTACGGAGGGCAAAATGACCAAATGTCGGCCCTTTTACGTAGAATGCAACTTTTAGTGTTAACTACCTTAACATTAAAGTTATTCGTCTGTCTGTCAAAAACTTTTTTCTCAGGAACGCTTTAAGGATCAAGTTGAAAATAATAATAAATTCTGGTCTACGGTCCCCAATCCCCGTGCAGAGGTGTACGCACTTGTGCTGTATACGCTGGACAGTGCCGGTCCCAAGTCTGGGTAAATGGGGAGGGTCTTGGCCTACATTTTCAAAGAGCCTTTGAGCTGAAAAGCGGACATGCTTGGAAATGCATGCCGCAGTCCTACACATACACACACACACGCGCACACACACACACACACACACACACACACACACGCGCATACACACACACACACACACACGCGCGCATACACACACACACACACACACACACACACGCGCATACACACACACACACACACACACACACACACGCGCATACACACACACACACACACACACACACACACACGCACGCACACGCACACAGAAAGAGAGACAAACACACACAAAAAATACACATACCAAAATTAGCAAAAAAATGGAAGTGAAACTTAAAGAGGAACAAGCTTAGCGTCCACGACGTTGGAGAATCCCTTCCTGAACCTCTGGGCTCACACACCCCAAGGCCTTAGGCAGCTCCTCGTACTCTGGGGGGAGCAAAGCTTCACGAACAAGTTTGCTAAGCCTGCGCGAGGTAACGAACCTGTGAGAACGGTCACCGTACCACCGGGTACCGTGCACGGAACAATTCAACAAAACGCGACGAACGAGGAGGTTTACTGAGAACTCCCGACCGTGGCCGGTGTCGCCGCGGGTTCGACTTGAATGACGCCTCCGGCTAGCTGCGACGCGCATAGTGGGGAACGCAATCGCCAACAAAGGCACGCGGAAACAACGCAGTCGGAAAGTAACCTGTCATGACGGTTACCGCAACCCTGAGTGTACAACGCGCTGCACTAGTTCCGATCAAAGCTCAAGTGGCTCCCAATTCATCTTCGCAGGAATACACATATTTTATTTCTTCTGTTGTACAGAAGAAGTCCTGTTCAATCCGTCAACACCTCATTATCTCAAAAAACAATTTCAATTCCATGGTTCTGCAATAACTCGAGATTAGACTTATTTATAATTAAATTTATTTTTTTATTTTTATATACTTATTATTTCTGAAGTATTATATATTTATTTATACTATGTATGTACTCTTGTTTTCATAATGTCCCTACCCAAAGGTTGTCTGGAATCGCTTAGTTAGCGATAAGACCGCCTTATTATATTTTTTTTAATTATTTTATAGATTTAAATGTATGCTTTACTTACTGTGCAATAAAGAATATTATTATTATTATTGTTTTATGTCAATGCAAGTTAAGTTGTTTAGATGGACAGATTTATCGATGAAATATGAATTATGGATCCGATCCAACTTGACTTTTAGACTGTAATGATTTAGTTTTACCATTATTTCTTTCTAACTTGTAAGTGTAAATTTTTTGTTTGAGGAGGAGGAGGAGACAATAAATATAAATAATATAAATGTGTTTTTAAACACATTACACACAGCGCCGTCTGGTCCCAAAGTAAGCAAAGCTTCAACGGATACAAATACACATAATTACTTTTTTGTAAATACATACCTACATATCATACATAAATACACCCAGACTCAAGACAAACACAAATGTTTAGCACATAACTGTTTGTCAAGTGCGGGAATCGAACCCACACCCTCTGCACAGCAGCCGGCCACACTACCAATTTTTTTAATTTGAATCTGTATTAATCATTCATTTTTATATGAAAATAAGGCTGACACACATCACAATGCGGGGGACAGTCTCTATGCACCAATTACTTTAATGCTGTGTCACAGGGAGTTAGTTTATCGCTGCAACACTGCTTCTAAAGCTGTGTATCTAAGGTGGCTTCATATGTCCCATACATCGTTAATTACTAGCTTTATAGTAATAAGTGAAGAATTAAAGACCAGGAACAAATAATATTCACCGATTGCCAGTTTCTGACGAACAGTAAGTAGTAAGTCAGAATTGGGCATTTTACGTTATATCATCGTTGAAATGTTCATCGATCTTCAGCATAATAAAATGTAATGGGATTTTTTAAATTTAAGTAGATTGTAAGTACCTATTAAAAAACGTAACAGTCAATATCGACATATAACTTTTGTATCATAGCAGTATTATTTTTTATTCCAGTGTTACCAATTTTAGAGCATTTTTGCGTCTATATTTTTCCCCTGGTAGCACCGGAATTAGCCCACCTTGCCCTTCGTTTCGATGTATAAAGTGGACTGGGCCTGAGGCAGACAGACAGACTGACAGGACAGATAGACACACAGAATTACTTTCGCATTTATAATATTAGTATATAGAAGTATGGATTATTATATTATTTTATGCTCGTATTTATTTAAAATGTAATTTATTAATAAATATAAAGGTTAATTTATTGCTCGAAGAATTTTTTTTAATAACATTACAGTTTGTACGATAGAGCAAAAACGACGAAACACAAGTTTCTTGTATGGGGACCTTTTTTAATTTTTTTTTCTTTTTGATTTTTTATTATTTGCAAGGTAATCCGCTATTTTAACAAATTTTTGTGAACTTTTCAGCCATCTTCTAATTAAACAATTCAAAAGATAGATTTGTCCGACAGACTGACAGCGTAGGTTTATTAATAGGTTCCCGTTGGTACCCTTTGTATACAGAACCCTTTAAATTATCCAAGTTGTTTTATTAGATTTAAGAACCCTTTAAATTATCCAAGTTGTTTTTACGAATTTATTTCTATGTAGGTCTAAGCTTATATTTTACCTTATCATAAACTACCACAAAACATTTCTAATAGAGCTTATTAAATTTTTGCAAAGTCAAATTTCTTCATTGACATCCTCAATCGTTCTTTTTATCAAGTTAATAAAACTTTTTATTCTGCATTTTGCATTGAATATTTAAATAATTCAAGGCCCTTTTAGATAATTAGTGTTGCGATCTAATTGGCGCTATTGTTTACGTAACAGAGTGAGCCAGTAGCGCGACTCGACGCAGTCGCAACAGCTCAGCTGTAACGCTGGACTCGCTGGAGTGAAGTAGAAACAGCATGGCAAAAGAAACGCATAGATGCAACAGCACCACAGATTAAGAAACGACTGTGGCGGGGTGTCATGGCCGCCGCATTTAATACAAGGCGCATTTTAATTGCACCGCAATTTATTGTGGTTTTGTAATGGTAGTTAATTACCTACATTTAAAACATAATGTAAACTTGTTGTGAACGGAGACAGGGACTTCAAATCTTGGGGTTGCATAATTTACAGCGCATCATACGTTATACACAGGGCATTTTTGTGGAGGCCCGTGGAGGCACGCAGTGACCCCAAAGGAAATTCCGAAAAATTGCCATAAAAACTGAAAAAAATGAAAGAATTAGAGAATTAGCGTGTCCCCAAGAAAGAAGTTATAAAAAAGGCCTGGTTATACATATGTATATGTGTATTGATTTACTGTAGTGTAAATAAGCTCTTATGTACTCTCCATGGTAATTTGTGCTAAACTCTGTCTCCTGTCCTCATCGATTCCACCACCTACTTACAATATTAAGGGCTTTGGGCAAGACAAAAAAAGCACAGAAGGGATTCTCTCACCTACTGCTTATGAATAATTGGGACGGCTTATATTCTACATTAGGTACGGAACTTTTACGAAACCATAAATGTGCGAAGTCTGTCACGCACTTGGCCGGTATTTTTGACGTATGCAGGAATCGTCACGATGATTTTCCTTCACCAAAAAGTATACTTGAGATAAAAACATTGGTACACGCCGCGCTCGATCTTCGTCTCTCAGAACACGATGCAGTCACATGGAACCCTCGGTGTGCGAGTCCGACTCGAACTAAGCTGGCTTCTTTTTTAACATACATTAATTAATTGCGGTATCAAAATCATGAATCTCTAAAGTGAGAGAGTTACATTAATATTAAGAAAAAGGCATTGGTGCACGCCGCGCTCGAACCTCCGTGCCTCACAACGCGAGGCAGACACCGAAACCCTCAGGCCACTTCTGACCATTATAATTATTAATTTCTTAAATTATCGTTGATAGATTTAACTTCATACGTTTGTATTTTTAATATTTTTTATATCACAATAATGTGTACCTATAGAAAGTATGACAACTGGCGGAGAATGCTACGTATGAGACATTGACTCAGTCTGTTGTATAAGCTGTGCGATAAAAGAAAAACGATTAAAAAAACATTAATTAATCTTTCTTCGTTACATATGTATGTATGGGTAGAGCTAGGGAAAGAAGCTGCCGGTAATATTAACAAAAAATATTTTTGTTTCTAAATCTTGCATAAATTTATATATTCCATAAATATATTAGTTTTCTCTGACACCAAAGTGCTTCAGTGCCCTCGTCCGAAAAGCACATAAACTAAGTAGTCACCATCAAACGTTTTTTGGTCAAATCCAATGTTTAGGTATTTGTTGCGTATAAATGTTGAATATCAGCTATTTAGTTACCTATTTGCTAGAAATACTGTTTTAAAAATGTGATGCATGCAGGTCGTCAGTAACTGTGACAAATGTGATGCTTGCAGATTGTCGTTGACAAATTTGAGAATATAGGTAACCGTAATTAAATAACCGATTCGTTAAAGAAATCAAGGTCGTATGCTGTGCTGCTCTCTGGATTTTCATAAGTTTAATTCAGCTATAGTTGAGGCTGACATAGGTTTTGCACTTCATAAAATTTTCCTTATTTGTCTGTATCTCTCAAATCCTACAGAGCTGATCTATCTAATCTCACTTTTCACTTATAAATAAGTACTCCAATTTTTACAAAATAATTATAAATTACTTTTGTTTAATATTTATTCAAAGTTTATTTCATAGTATAAATAAACCATTTACAAAGTTAAAGTAATTTTCATAGCACTTTGATAGTCTGTTACAGTTTCAGTCAGCACTTTGATAGTCTGTTACAGTTTCAGTCAGCACTTTGATAGTCTGTTACAGTTTCAGTCAGCACTTTGATAGTCTGTTACAGTTTCAGTCAGCACTTTGATAGTCTGTTACAGTTTCAGTCAGCACTTTGATAGTCTGTTACAGTTTCAGTCAGCACTTTGATAGTCTGTTACAGTTTCAGTCAGCACTTTGATAGTCTGTTACAGTTTCATTCAGCACTTTGATGGTCTGTTACAGTTTCAGTCAGCACTTTGATAGTCTGTTACAGTTTCAGTCAGCACTTTAATAGTCTGTTACAGTTTCAGCCAGCACTTTGATAGTCTGTTACAGTTTCAGTCAGCACTTTGATATAAACACAACCTACTGTATGATATAAAAACTGTAAGAAAAATAATTTTAAAAAATAAACTTATCAACATTGTCTTAATAGTTAAAATCACAATGTTTTTTCACATAGACTTGTACTGTAAACTAATTATAAAATTTACATAAAATAACAAATTCATTTTAAAAAAAACAATTAACAAAGGAACATGCATACGAGATCTTTGGTTCATATCTCATGTAAAGTATGTCTTTTTGGTACCTACTACTTTGGAGTACTATCTATTAAGCAAGTTACATAACTAATATTTTTCTCCTGAAAATGAGTTATTAAAAACTAAAGTGAATCTAGCATTTTCAACCGAATTCAAAAATTTGTTTTTGAATGTTGACTGTAGGAGAATATACATGTAAGTACCTGAATGCTATGTCAATAAATCTGCTTTAGGGGGTTATTTTATACTTTTTAGTAGATTTGAAGTCGGTTAATGTGTTTGTTAAAAAAATAGTTTTATGTGATTCGGAGCTCCTTATTTTACTGCAGATAAAAAAAATGTTGTTGGCAGAATAAATAAATAAATTATTAAACTTAACTTCGTCACACTGAGACTGAGACTGAGGTGCAAGTGCAAGTGCAAGTGCAAGCAATGCAATGCAATGATTCATAAAGTACTAAACAATTTCATATTGTTGATCAACTTTCTGAATACTATCTAAATAGATCTAGAAATGAAATATGCCTAAAGTTTTTATTTCTGCTAAAGATCATGGAGTAGATAACATAATAACAAATCGGTAAATAAGTTACAATGGTGAGATATGACCAAAAACATTTTGATTCCTAAGTATAATCATTTTCAACCAGCGTATTTTTGTGTAGTACCGAATTTTTGTGTAGTACCGAATTTTTGATATTGAGCTTTTGGAATATCGGTATTATAATCTCGAAAACATCATCCGAGATTCCGAGATCATGAGATCTCGAGATTAATGCTCTAGTAGATACTATTAATGCTCTAGTAGATACTATTAATGGTCTAGTAGATACTATTAATGCTCTAGTAGATAGTATTAATGCTCTAGTAGATACTATTAATGGTCTAGTAGATACTATTAATGCTCTAGTAGATACTATTAATGCTCTAGTAGATACTATTAATGCTCTAGTAGTTAAGGTCTTCGATGAGCAAATTTTTATGTAAATATTTTTTTAGAAAAACGTTTTCAATGAATTCAGGTTTTAAACAGTTTACATGAACAACCTGTATAAAACAGTTTAGGTGCAAGAGTGCAAGAGTTCCGTACAATTACTATTATTGCGGATATAAGAAAATTTTATAAAACGATTTTATTCGAAACAATTTCAATTAAAAGTATTTAAAAAGCACTGTTATTGTGATTTTCTTAGATATTAATATGTTTTCAGCACGATTCAAAGGTCAGATTCCACTCCGAACACAAAACTCAAAAGCTTAAAACTCTCGAAATATACATTTTAGGGAAAAAGTTTGATTAGGGTTCGCGAATAAAATGTAATAATCCCTTAGTTATGTAGTAAAATTTATCCAGATCTTTAATAAGAGTTTCTGTAACATTTATTTATTAATTGATCTACCAACAGTTGTTACAATTATAATGATTAGGTACACAGACACAATTTAAAACTAACTGTACAACTACTTATAGGTAAATTCAGCATACACTAAAATTAAGTTGGGCATATTTATTTTACAGCGAAAAAACGAAACACAACATAATATTCTAAAATTATTCAGTTCTAATCTATCTATCTTGTGTCAAATGCTTTTGTACAAGAATATTAGGTCAAGCATATCCCTTCTCTTCGTTTACCATTCCAAATTTTTCAAGCCTATGAGTATAGGTGTTGCTTTACTTCGCTTGACCGTTATCAAGATGCCACAGAAACCTCTTTTGCAATCTTCCCAATCGCAAAGCATGTACGGAATAATGTGGCCTCCATACAACACTCCCGTATTCAAGGAAACTACGTACAAGACTATTGTAAAGTATAATTTTAGTTGAGGGTTGGCGGAAAACTTTACAGGTTCTTATTACAAATCCGTCGATGTGGGGTATAAATGTTAGTTTTTTATCAAATAAAACTCCTAGATCTCTTATGCAATCTACTTCCTTGAGGTAACTATTGTCTATGTGGTATTTGGACATTATGTTGTTTAGTTTCCTCGAAAAAGTGATGTGGTAACATTTGTCTAAGTTAAGTTTCATGTTGTTATTTTTACACCACTGAAAAAGATTGTTTAGATCTTCTTGTAGCAATTCTATATCTTGCTTAGAACTAATAACTTTTGCTAATTTTAGATCGTCGGCGTGCACAAAAGGAGTGCAATGATGTAGGTAATTAGAGATGTCATTAACGAATATATTAAAAAGTATCGGCCCCAAATGGGATCCTTGGAACATTTCATTAGAATCTATGCATAACGATAAGCATAAGGTCCTAAGGTTCTGTTTTGCTATTTGTAGCCATGGATCACTAAAAACAGATCTTACTACTAATTTAAAGCTCATGATCAAACAGCTGTTACCGTGTAGCGTGTAACCTTTCTACTGTGTTGGTCTGTCCGCTGCTTTGCTCTGTGGCCCAGACGGAGTTGGCGGCTCGAGCTAACCATTCGGATTCGAGCCAGTTCAATTTCCACGATGGCTGAGAGCGGACGTGTACTGTCTCTCCGTGAACGACGACAGTTATTATTTACGTGAACAATTTCCTCGTAATTGTGTACCATTGTGTGGGTGACGGGACGATTATAGTGTTCTTTTTTGTGAATTAGGTAGTGAAAGTGTGTGTGTGACCATGGCCAATCTAACGCTGCAATACATGGATGAGTTGTCTTATGTACTGAGTAGCAGGAGGCTGTTGGCGAACCAGGCAAAGGCTTCCTCTGTGGGAGACCTGCTGAGCTCTGATGAGGATCGGTTCACACCGGTATGTAATGTTTTCAACCGGTATGCAGCATACATTTATATACAATATATATATAAAATAACAATTGCTTTATTTAATGTTTACAACCCGTTGGATGTGGAATAGATAGTTTATGTCGACTTATAAAAGGTTGAAAATGTGCGACCTCTTTTACGTGACCTTGTCGTGTTTACGTTTACGTGAGCGTGTACGTGAGCGCGGGTGAACTTGGTATCGGATGGACACGGACGGACGGAGAGTGGTAATGCAATAATTGCTTTCTTCGGTAACTGCTACTGCGTAAAATGTAGAAATAAGCAATAGGCCGTTGATTGGATGTAACTTAGGGATACCTAATTCAATCAGAGTAACTAAACTACAAACCCTTCTAGTCTAACGCTGACGGTTTCATCGCGAAAAATTGTCGTTCCCAGGCGTTTTAATTTTATTTAAGACCCCAACCAAAGAATAGGGAAATATTTTGAGGAACTGCGGCTCAAAATTATTGTTTTGCCCTAAAGTACCTGTGTGCCTAACGGCTAAACTCTACATCGATTTGCGTACACCTAGGACTATTAGGTACTACACCTAGTAACGTAAAATTTTTGGGCTGGGCCCTTAACGAATATGCAGATTTCTTCCCTTCTTAGGATTCTTTAGTTCAACAAGGAACCCTTATAGTTTTGCCATGTCCGTCTGTCCGTTTCTCTGTCTGTCCGCAGCTTAGCTCAAAGACCATTATTAGTATTAGAACGCTGGCATTGGTATACATATTAATTAGGCCAACAAAGTGGTAAAACAAAATTTAAAAAAACAATTTTTTTAGGGTACCTCACTACATGTAAAGTGGGAATGATTTTTTTTTCTCTCTACGCCATAGTCTGTGGTGTCGTTGGATAGCTCGTTTAAAAACATAAAGGGATGAAACTTAACATTCTCGTTGCTCCATCGTAAAGCAGTAACACAAACAAGATTTAATCTTGCACTGATCGTAGTAGCTAGAGCTCACATCTGAAGTATAACAATGAAAAAT
Organism: Apoda limacodes; assembly: GCA_946406115.1. Classification (NCBI taxonomy): domain Eukaryota; kingdom Metazoa; phylum Arthropoda; class Insecta; order Lepidoptera; family Limacodidae; genus Apoda; species Apoda limacodes. Next base: position 23,133,772 of record OX291559.1, read on the forward strand.
AAAAAAACCGGCCAAGTGCGAGACCAACAGGCCCGAGACATTTACCATCTTAAATCACCGTTACAACGCCATCTAGTTATTAGCGAAACAGTAACATATTCGTTTGTTGGAAATGAAAATAATATTCAAAGTTAAACAACGTCACACTTTTTGTTTTTGTTTATTTTTTTAATTACGCAAATGGCAGTAGGTACGGGCGGAACCCTCGGTGCGCGAGTCCGACTCGCACTTAACCGGTTTTTTTTAATTGCTTTTACTGTCCAATAAATCGGAGGTTCCAAACTGAATAAAACTAACAAAACTTTACACTTTCTTTTACTGGAAAGTACTGTATCCGTTTTCAGGTATCTGTAAAAACATCGTTTAAAAAAAATTAGTCCCGAAAATGTAAAGTAACCATAAAGCTAGCAAATTACTGTAATATATTTTCCTTAGCTTATGTGATATAATTTTAGTAAATTTATTTCCGATTGCACGTTCAATTTAAAAAGTATTTTTGTCACAAAAATGTACTTGTGTATTATACAAAATAATACGCAGACTTAATAGGTAAATATATAGTAGCGACATTGCGAGGCGAAACATAAATGCTCACAATTCTGCGTAGAAGTAGTTAGATGGAACGTCCTAAAATTATGCTGTGTAGCGACTAGCTGTGTCCGGTGGTTTAGTTACTTACTGTGGCTGAAAATTCTGCAGCTCCCCTTAAAGATAAACATCATACTGGAAAAACAATATGGCTATATACATAGACATACGGATATAGATATTATATTGGTATTACTAAGTTTACAAATATGCACATGAATAGGCAAAAAAATCTGGTGCCTGGCGCGGTTTTATCAGTGGTGTCAGTAGTGCTGAAAATAATTTGATCTTTCGCTGCCTGACGGTGTATTTCGTGTGCTGTGTGGTGTGTGCTGCGTGCTGTGTGGTGTAGCGTGGTGTTTTACTAACTAAATTATAGTTAAAATAGCTCCAGCTAATAATGTTTGACGAACTGTTTTATTATATAACTTACTGACGCTTTTAAGATAGTCAATCATCATACCAAAAAAAAAAATATGTGGGTTAAGACATAGCGACATCAATAGTTTCTTGATATTCAGCAAATTAAAATGTATACTACTTCGGTCAATGTACAAACTAGGAAGTAGTAATTGTAATCTACATATGAATACTTGCCCACGGCGGCGCGCGGCATGTGGGAGAGGAAAACCGCATCGAAACCGACACAGTTCAATGGTCTTGGTCCGGCTTCCTCCGGACCGTGACGCGTCAGATTACCGTTGCGATCATTAGTTGTGAGTTTCTGTCTCCGTCACGAAGCTACAGTATTATATAGTCTTTCTATTAACGAAGCTAAATACCTACTTATTTATTGAAAGACACCGTCACATTTATCGACTGTAATATAGTAGATCTTAATTTAGCCGGACCTGTTGTTATGCTACCTCAGATTTCCGGCATCTCGAAATCTGACTTGGATGATTTTTAATTATTAAAAGGTTATTTTTTCTTCCTACTTTTCTCTCTTCTACTTTTCGTAGAGAAACAGAGCTGGGGCCTATTCCACAAATCCCACTTTTTATCAGTTTTCAATCAACAATCTTTTAAAGGCTTACATAATAATATAAAGTGGTCATTTTAATTTGTACTTTACATGTTATGAAGAGTGCAGAATGCAGAATTGCAGAGTGACATCGTGGAAAAGGCCCCAGGGCACCTAGACAAAGCCAATGTCAGTTTTTAAAACTATAGGATCTAATCTGATGCAACCATCTCATCTCATCTCATCTCATCTCATTTTGCATCTATCTTATTGAATCACACATAAACAGCTTAAACTCATACAGTTTGCCACATTCCTTAGTAGTATAGAAAAAAGCTCAAAGTATTATAATAATACTTATGCGCCCCCCCCCCCCCCTGCTACTGTTTTCCTAAAAATTTGTTCACATATGCGTACACGTCATATAAAAGAGGAAATTTTAAGCGAAACTCCATTAGAAATGGCAAACTTTAAACCAAACCTCGGGTAGGAATGACAATTAAGCCAACCTCGGGTAGGAATGACAAACGTAAAGCCATCGGGTAGGAATGGCAAACGTTATGACAAACGTAAAGCCATCGGGTAGGAATGGCAAACGTTATGACAAACGTAAAGCCATCGGGTAGGAATGGCAAACGTTATGACAAACGTAAAGCCATCGGGTAGGAATGGCAAACGTTATGACAAACGTAAAGCCATCGGGTAGGAATGGCAAACGTTATGACAAACGTAAAGCCATCGGGTAGGAATGGCAAACGTTATGACAAACGTAAAGCCATCGGGTAGGAATGGCAAACGTTATGACAAACGTAAAGCACCCTTTTATGCAATAACTTTCCAGGGTGTTCACTCTCATTCCCAAAAAATCTCTGACTTTTCCCTGACTTTCCCTGACCAAAAATTATAATATTTATGAAATCTTTCAAGTTTGTTAAGTTATTACATAACACTTACCAACCAACCCTGAAATACAGGTTGGTTCTTTGTTTTACTGTTTCTACTTGTTTTTGGTCTTAGTTAATTCAACGATGAATCCATATTAATTAATGTAGGTATACACAAAAAAAATACAAAACAATAAAACTCAGTTTTTTTTTTTGAATCAGTTTATTTAATTGTATCGCAAATTACATTATTTAGAGTTGTTTTATTTGGAGATAGTTTAAATATATATTTGTTTCTCTTCTTGAGAAATTACTAGATAACATACGTATACGTATGGAAACATAAGAGATTTTACTGAAACCACATAATTTTAAATAGGAATGACGAAATATGCCGGGGAGTTTAAAATAATACTAGTTATATAAACGTGATATTTTATTGATTCATTAACAAAGAAACATAGAAAAAAATATATTCATAACTCTTAAAGCTTTATTATTATTATTATTATAGCAGACTAATAATTATTAAGTAGTCTAAATAATTATTAGTTACCAGTTTACTTCAATTATGTTTAGGAGAAAATCAACTCAAAATGTCTTTTGCAATAATCAAATAACTAATCAGTAACTTAAAATTATTACAGACAGCTATGCTTTAATCACGATATAATTATTATTAATTTGGCCGAATAGATCAGGTGAGAAAAAATCTCAATATTACGTAGATAGTGGGCCCTATAAATCAAATGAAGTAGTAAATGTCAGATGTCACAATTATTTATGTCGTATTGAAGCATTTTACGTAAATTCTTTGACATAAAAGAATATACTCTTCTTTAATGAATATAAGTCCTATCTTAAACAAAAAAAAAAACTAAGTACTAAGTTTGAAAGTTTGTACCTACTGGAACTCCGTATTAGAAAACTTAAGGCTGGGTTGCACTTACTTGACATTGACGTTGACCAGACGCCAAAAATGAGAAATTGTATGGAAATTCCATAATCACCTATTTTTAACGTTAACCGGTCTAAGTTTGGTGATGAATTTTAAAAACTACAATTAAATAGGACAGAATGGGATTATCAAGCCTCTAACCCCGAATCCGAAATAGGTGTAAAATTTGTATGTAATTTGTAGTGAAAGAATTAATTTTTAGAGTCCATAGTTTTTCAGGAATCGAGTGATCTGCTAGCTTGATATTAAGCCAGCGGATCACATATCGGTTTCTTGGATATTTTTTGACCAGCTGATTTGCTTATTTTGTAGTAAATTTGTAGTGAAAGAGTTAATTTTGTAGGGTTCTATATAAATATATATATATATATATATATATATATGTATGCTTATATGACCTATAAGCTTGATCACAAGCCAGCAGATCTAATTTTTTTTACAGTTCAACTTAAAATTGTTAAGTAAAGAATGCCATCACAAGCGGTATTGCTTTTGGTCCTACAGTTCCAAAGTTGCCCATACTCCCCATTTAAAAGAATGACCCTGTTTATCGTCTGCTGGGTAGGTTAGGTTCCCTTGGGACTCTGTAACTAGAACAAATAATGGCTATTAAGCTACTCAGTGAAAGTCACAGTAGATAGTTGGTGATTGGAACAAGGAGGTGAAAGTAACTCGGATTGAGCGTCCATTACCTGTCATCTATTGTTGGTGTTGAAACCAGAAAAGGTCGGCGCGAGGTGGGCTGGTGCCTGGTGGCGCCATCGCAACCGTTTTACGAGTAACTACCGAACGAAGAAATCTATATTAATCGTACTTTAAACGAGAAACACTTGTTTATGAATAACTAGCTTTTACTTGCGGTTCCACCCGCCCTAAATTCTGTTATCGGTGTAGGATTTCAATGGCAACTCCTCAATGATAGAAAAAAACCGACTCACACTTGACGTTTTCGAGTATCCTTCCCCGGAATTCAAACTACCACCATGCCAAATCTAAGTATCAGTGGTTTCTCGTGGATTACAAAAAAGCCCAATACAATGATCACTTTCAATTCTGATAATTACCGAGACCAGAAATAAAAAACAAATACCTATTGTGTAGTTGGCAAGCCTAGACTCAGCGCCGCCGCCGTACGAGAAATGTGATTTTTTTTAACGTAAAAAGTGTAATCAAGAAAACTGTCAAACTTAAATAATTTTTTTTATTTTTTCCTGTCTTTATCAGAAGCTCTAGAACTGTTGGAAATTGAATCCATATAGCCTAGCATAGACACATTATGACGCCAATAATGGCGCCAAAAAGCATCAGTTAGTCGGAGTTTCACAATTTTGCTCGCCGTTATTTATTATTATTTTCATTTCACCTCTATAAGCCTTCGATGCATAATTCTTCACAGATCTTCATAAAATCTGCTGAAATTTGTCGTCGAATCCTACTAGACTAAATTAAAAAAATAAACAAACAAAAACATGTCTCTATTGTTTAAATCCGCACTAAGAACCAATGTAGGGATCTACAAGTAAAATAAGTAAAACAAACTTATCAACGAAGAGATATCATTTGCTGTGATCGTGCCAGCAACATGTCAAGTTCCAATAAATAAAGTTGATATTTATTGTGATGGAACTATTATACCATAATCGTCCATGGTTGTATTATTATTATTATTTACTGCAATTCAAACAGCCAGATCGTCAGAAAAGGAAATTACGGCTGACATTTTGCGGCCATTGTCTGTTTGGTATAAAAACGTTTCGTAGTTCGCAGCTGGCTCTCGCTCTCGCTCACCCATCTGCCTTTCTGCCTGTCTGCCCCTTTAACTATAGATATACCAATTGTATCCATACCACATATAACTTTTGACAAAGTAGTCTGATTTTGATGATTCTTTTTTATTGGATATATTTATTAGAATGTATTATATTTTTTCATTATTATCTACACAGTAGGTACTACATAGATAATTTAAAACTGAATCAATGACTTATTGTAAATCACTGAATCAACTCATTGAACGTGTAGGGTTCACAGTTTGAGTGGGCACAACCACAGCATAGGTAGTTACTTTGTGGTAGGTAACTTTTACTTGAGTATTTAAATACCTTAATAACTACCTACCGACATTTCAAATGAACAGCTGTAACATCACTACACATAATAATACAAAGTATGTCCGCTGCGTCTGTCTGTCTTTCTTTCTGTCTGAACTCGATAAACTTAAAAGCTACCGAACGTATTTTCTTACGGTTTTCACCAATGGACAGATCCTCATGAATAAGGAGGGTTTAAGTGTCCGATTAAGTTTTGAGTAAAGTAGCTGAAATATGACGATGATTATTGAAGATGTCGGCAAATATGATGCCGATTTGGAGCTTTACAACACAAATCGAGATTTTAGGACACAGTTTTTGATTTTTAATAATTGTATTTTTTTCAATTTTACCGTTTTAGCGTTCCATATACAAATGGCAAAAACGAAACTATTATAAATTATATGTCCGTCCGTCCGGCTGTGTACCGCAGCCTGATTCCGCCGTCTTTCTATCGATTCTAATCAAACCTAAAAGAAAGGTGTCTTATGTGAACTGATGTACTTAATAGAGATTGAATTTAGGTATAAATGGAGCGTTCTCTTACCATTTAAAAAGATTTGTAAGCGCCACGCCATCTTAAAAATTTAACTTTCACCGACATACCTATTTAATAAGATTTTTAGGATTCCGTAGTCAAACAAGGAAGCCTTATAGTTTCGCCATCCATCTGTAGGTATATACCTATGTGATAGCAATTTTATTCAGAGACTAAACAAAAACAAAGCTACAAGTTGGCACATAATATATGGTCAATTACACAATAATATATATAAACATTTTATAAAAACACTAAGGGTGCCTGCCATGCCAAGCCGGGATGAACAAAAGTTCAAGTTATTGTAGTAAGTACACACTTTGTGATATACATATATGTATGTATAGCCAACCAAAATAAGTTCAATAATTATATAAATTGTAATAATTTGTGGTTTCAAAGGACAATACTTGTAACGGCTGCGGAACCCTACCCTAAACACGACCCGAAATGATTTTGGTTTTATAATAATAACATATTAAATAATGTGGATTTTCCCTGTTGCACCCGTGCGAAGCTAGTTACATATAATACGTATATGTATATGTTTACAACCTTGATAAGTATCTAGTCTAGATACATACCTGGATAATATACGTTATCATCGCTCGATTGTTTTACCAACATCTGCTATATTTAGATCAAATAAATTGCCTGTCCAATCCACCCGCGCAGAGATTTACTGACATGCCGCCGAAAATATACCTTATTTGTTTGAAATAAAGTTGGATTTTTATTTTGCCAGTGCAGGAAGTCGGGGGAAGGACGGGCGTCACGGGAAGGAGGCAATTGTCTCGATTGCCCTTGTCGAGAGGAGCCGCGGCAGCTATACTAGTTATAGACATTAGTAACTTGGCTGCGGTTGAACTTGCACTCCCCGCCCCACCACACACCAGCGATTTATCTTTGTACTTACATTTTGTAAAACAAACTGGGGGAAAGATTGTATACTCAAGGTATGTTCCAAAAAGCTATGAGGAAGTTAAAAAAAGGGTTTTAGATTCGAACGCTTAGCTCAGGGTATTTATTCAACCGTTAAATTGGATTACTTAGGCTGGATTGCACCAAAACGATTGTTAAAGTAATTGTTAAAAATAACTTTGACAATTACGTTTACTTTAACCGTAACAATGCACCGATTTGGGTTGCACCGTCCTACAAGTTGTAAATGCTATATATTGTTAGGTTTTTTGCTAGGCTAAAGGGCTTGAATCCATGGCTTTCACAATGAATAAAAATAATATTGTGCGAAGCTGCCCAAGCATGGCCAGAAGAAAACAGTCCTTAATTTTTGTTATTAATGAGCCAATGTAGCTTGTAACCTTAAGTAAAGACAAGGATGACGCGATATGTAACCAAGCATGCATAAGTAGTGCAGCTATGTTGTAACAGTTTATGTTTTCATTGGAAAACAAGCAATAAATACAGATACTTTCTGTTTTAGTGCTACCAAAAAATGCTTTTGTAAAGGTTTAAATAATTATTATGACTAGGCTTTATCAAATTTTTAAGTAGTAATAGCAAGTAGAACTTGCAGTTATCTATAATTATATATTTTGAATTCTGTGCGATACCTACATAGTTAAAAAATATTATTTAAATTAAATTATTTCATTAGCAATGCTTCCTACATGATATTCAAAATACCAGGTAATTCAAATTTCTTGTATTTTACATCAATAACCTCATTTTATGAACATTTAGCGGCTTGTCAATTGTAACTTTAACCATAACCAGTCATTTTCGGCTGGTATTTGTTAACGTTAAAGTTATGACGTAATTTAACAACTGTCAGATGGTGCACTCCATTTTAGGCTTAACCGAGTGTTTGACAAGCCGTCAGCCTTTAGTTATCGTTAAAGAAAGTTGGTGCCTTAGGATATACATGCGGTTGATTTTCTTTTTTGTCGTGTTAGAATTAACTGTCAAACACTCGTTCCAAAATGTTTGAAAAATTAACTTTACCGGGTGCTAATTAGACAGGGACAATGCAAACACAGCCCTATCGAGTTATAATAAAGGTTGTAGCGTGTGTGACTCTCAGCTTAGTACACCACCATTTGGTCGTGAGCATTGTAGTATGTGGTAGTCAGTGACTTAACATAGCATACGGTAGCAAACAAGAGTGCGTCATGAACCGGTCGTGTATAAACAGTGTACATCTACGCAAATTGAACCACAGCCGTTGATGAGGTAAAGAGGGTTTTATTTATGCCATTGTCTGGTGGCCTCGTGTCGGTGTCGCGGTCGAGGCTGGGATACGTCTATCTGGTCAAGGATACCACGATGTATTCAAATTCTATTTAAGATAATAGATACCTCTTAATTCACAAGGATACCACACTGTATTTAAATTATATTTAAGAATATTATTACATTGTAAAAATAGATATCTTTTAATACAAGTTTAGATTTTATTGAATATCTGAAAAAGTTTTCTAAAACATTTGAAAAAGTCTGTTTATTACATTGTAAAAATAGATATCTTTTAATACAAGTTTAGATTTTATTGAATATCTGAAAAAGTTTTCTAAAACATTTGAAAAAGTCTGTATTGCTGCTAAATTAGTAATGGAACGCGAAAATTTAAAAACTCATGATTTAATTAAATGTAAATTTAAACGTGGAGTGTCAGCAGTAGTGAAACAGAAAAACTCAAACCACGTGATAGTCATTATAGTTTAAACATTGGAGCAGATACTGTTGAATCAGATATTTATGTAGCAAATGCATTTAAAATAATGTTTCAAAGATATGCCTACTCTGACTACTAGCTCGCTTCAGAAGCAGAATTACTTTTAAATAAAATTATAAAAGTTTAAATCGAACAGAATGAAATAAACGAAACGTATGATATTTTTGCTCTCTGAGATTAGTGATTGTGTCGTATTCCACTATTTCGACATCCGAAATCCTTAGCTTTTTACTACATTATATAGTTCGATTAGTAAAAAAAAAATATGTTAAAATCGAACAGAATGGAAGAAACGATACGTATGACGTTTCTGGGGGCAGACTTCTCAAATTTAGCGTCACGAAAAAAATAATGGAAACAATCAAAACGTATGAACATAAAGTTTGTGGCGTCATTTTTGAACGTCACTTGCTATCGATCGAAAAAAAATCATATACTTGTTCCATTTCTATGCTATCAGTATCATCGCCAAGCCACTGTGGAGCGCCGAAACGAAAGTCGTCCATACATTAGAATGAGCCCTATTGCAACTTCACAAACGCGTTCCTTGCTGATATTCGTTGAACTTGCATTCGTTTGGCATATCGGATAAGGTATGCGATTGCAAATGGCGGCTTGAAATCTATTGTGGATATATTACGGAATAGATTGTTTACAAATAGTTTAGTTAGGTATATGTTTTTAAAGATTTTAACTATTTTTTTTAATTAGAAAGGTATTAATTAACTGTCATGTTTGTATTCAATATCAGTATTATATTATAGTTTATGTGACAGATTCCTGGTACAATAATGATTTTTCGTAATATTTTTAACAAAAATTAGGTACCTTAGTAAAACATAAAAGCATTTCAGTATTCAATACGATAAATACCTATAAAGATTCTTAATTTTAAAACGGTGTGTAAGTTAAATAAAAAAAAAGTTATAATACCATATTAGAGTTAAATAAAAAAGAAACACCTCATTAGTACAAACAAAAAAAATAAGCTATTTCCGATAATTGGCATAGATTATGTAGAGTTTTCCAACCGGCGCCCACGATACAGCGTTTTCGATAAGTCTACCACGATCGTTTCGGGAACGCTCTCTCTATAGCGATACTGCACGTTTTTTCGATTGTAACTTGTCTAAGGCCCCTGAACACTGAGTTTAGCCATTGAGTCGTTAGTCCACTATGTTACTGTTAAAAAAACTCCGTGTTTAAACTCAAAACAAGGTGCACTCTACCTCCTGTCATTGTAGGCGAAGGTCTGCAGGCTATCAAAATTAAGGCTTTACCTCTGATCGTTAAACATTTACTACTACCACGGTTACGTAATTTCATAGACACTATAGACCTCTTCACCAAGGTTATTTCGGTCCTTGGGCAACAGGGGCACTGCATTACGGGTTTTACGTAGCACATCTATACCTACAAGAGCACCATTTTTCGAAGTGGCGTAAGCGTTCAATAAATACTGGTACAACGGTTTTAAAGGTTGTTTTTCAGTCTGTAGAGAACCTTGCTTTTGCCTTACGCAGGATAAGTGGTCTCAGTCTTTATCGGAATCAGATACGGTTGAGCTCGGCTGGTTGCGCTCGGCTGGTGGCAATTCGGTCTCGGTTGTTAGCAATTCTTACTTACCAAGCGGACCCGAAAGAAGTTCTGCCCCTTCATTTTCTCTCCCCTTCTCTTTCTCTCTTATTCTCACACGGAGAAAAATGGCAATTTCGATTCCTGCAAAAATGTCGTTCATTTGTATCGGTATCGTAAAAAATGATAGGTCTCACAGCGGATTTTTCAGTAATAGTAATAGTTTATCATGACGCTGTTACTGAATATTATCTAGTTTGTTATAAAGAGTTATGATGCCTTTACAGTTTAACTAATTATACCTTGTCACGTTAAATTATCGGTAAAGTTTTATAATGACGTCTTAATAATTCAATGTACTGATATTTCAAGTCGTTATACCACATAATTTCAATTAAGGCTAGGAACAATAAACAGTGTCTCCTACGGATGAAATTTGGTGACAAACCATGAATAAAACATTAATATTGTATTTATTTAACTAGATAATGTAGTTACAACGTTTCATGATGCAAAGTTTCCTTAAAAAAATGGTGCCGTGTCATAATGTTGTACGTTCTTAAGTGATGAAGTGTTCATTTCATTTTTAATCTATACCTTAATTTTCGGCAACTTACTATTAACTGGCTGGCTCAACGGTTAAATATGGTATGTATAACACCAGAGGTCTGCGATCGATTCCCACGTGAATTGTCAAAAAGATCTGGAAGTTTTTAATCTATAATACAAATGGTGCTCCATACAAACTAGTACAATCATACGTATGGTATGCAAACATCTTTATTTGGAAAAGAACTTATAAAAGTATTGTATTATAATTCACAATTAAATTAATGGTATGGTATATGGTAATGGCAAAGGTAATGGTAATGGTAATGACGATCGTGATCGTAATGAAAATGGCAATGGTAAAATGGCAATGACGATGGTGATTGTAATTAAAATGGTAAAATGGCAATGACGATGGTGATCGTAATGACAATGACAATATTAATGTCAATCGTAATGGTAATGTTCGTGGTAATGGTAATAATCACATCATTTCCTGATATAAGAACATGACATGTTCGCATTAACAACACAACTTCTTATTATTTTTAGGTATGCCTCTACTATAAAAACACTATTTCCTGATAATTCTTCAGTTCATGCATGATACAATTACATGCAATACTTTAGCGGTATCCGTACAGTACTGAAGTAACATTATTTACTTTACATGACTTTTTATCAGTTTCCTGTTGACTCAGGACGCTGAGTCGTTTTTTGTGAGGTAATCCTGATGATTTGTTGAGAATCCCTTATAAATAGAAGAGTACATTTTTCTCAGTGCACCATCTCTATCAATCTTTCTTTCACTAAGAAGTGTCACGGAATAAGTTTTTGGAAATATATTTGAACGATTTTGGAGTAAGCAGAAACAAAACTGTTAGCGACAGCAAAAAAAATTGCAGTTCAATGACGGATTACAGCTAAAGTATTGGAGAAATGCAAATAATATATCTTAGCTTTTTTATATGAAATTACAGTTTTTGCAATCACGATTTTAATGTGTTAATAACTATTGCCAAGATATAAGCAGAAAAACTAAAAAAAAGGGTCCCTTTTTTCCAAGATGGTGGCGCAAGCGCAACCGGTATCGATGGGGATTTGTAGTATGTTTATTAATAGGAAGTTGTAATGAACATGTACACAAAAATTTAAAGCTCTACCAATCAATGTTTTTTGATTTTATAATTTGATTGGACTATTCTATTAGACTTTATATTGCTAGTTGGGATGTGTGCATTATCCTCAAAGAGTAGCTAAAATATGCACTTAATTAAATCCTCTATGCATAATAATTTTTTTTATCACATCTATTCAAAGTAGGCTGGTTTATTCCTCGTAAACAGGCATTAAACTTGCATCTTGAATCCCTAGGGACGCAAAGTGATTTCAATTTTGAATGTGGATTATAGAGATCGCTCAAGAACATTGTACTAACAAGTAACTAGCTGAATAATAAAACTTAGACTTAGAAGCTTGTCTTTATTATAGCTTTAAAGGACCGCAGATCTAAGGATCAGATGTTAAATTCAATTGGATATCTTTACGCGTTTCGGAGAAAAAGGTTTTACAAAGACAGACATACAGATAGATAGATAGATTTTAGTGCGATTTAACCACAAATTATCAATATTTCGATTTTCTCCAATATTTGTGATGTAACATCTTGCTTCTTGCCAAATTTCATGATTCCAACGCCAAAATCCCAAATCCCAAAGCCAACGGGAAGTTCCCTATAGGTTTTGTTTCATAAGTAAGTTTTAAAACGTGCAACGTGACATAAGTGGATCCGCGTTAGATATATCTATTGGAAATTAGAATAAGAACTGCAACCTGAAAAACGTTGAAAAACTCGTAACCTTTACATTTATGCGAATAAGTAGGTACTAAAATATGCAATAATATAAATATAAATATCGAATTATACGCATTTGCATATGCAAACATGGATATAACCTTGCTTTTTAAGACTGAGACACGTTTACTAGAGCGCCATACGGCCCATACCATACTGTGAGACGGTCTGTGATATGAAACTATAAACCTACGAAACCCTAAATTAGAGATGGGTAAATCAACTGTGAACCGGCTCAAATATGCAGCTCCAAACAAATTAGTTGTTGAGCTACAGCTCAGATGCAAAAAGGACTTTTTGGTTCAAGTGCCTGAGCTGCGATCTGACCTGCTGTAGATTTCTTGAGTTAACAACATATGTCTACCCTAAATAAGTAAATAATTTCCATGGTCATATACAAAGGTACTAGGTACTAGGTACACATACCATACCAAAGCAAAAAAAAAACTGATCGATCGCGTTGTGTGTATACGTATAAATACGGAAGCCTAACTGTTTTTTTGCTATAATCTGCCTACGTCTGTAACTGTATCCACCTACGTGTATTTGTTCATTGTCGGCGTCGGGCATTGAGTTTGTACCGAAACGACGCGACCACTGCCATTAGAAATGTTAACCTATGCCCGCTCCTCCTAATTTATTTATAAATAGATAACTCCCTACCAAATTGTATCAAAATCGATTCTTCCAATACAGATTCAACCTATAGTTCAGGAACCAGTAAAATATAGTTTTGTAAAAGAAAAAAAAAAAATCTTAAAAAAGGTTTAGACGTAAAAAGGTAACAGACAAATTATTATTGCATTTTATGAGCTTTGTAAGAATTCGTAGTTCTTTATGTCTAACAGGTGCTGAGTCGCTGCATTTAGCGGCAAGTACATAGAAGGTCATTGCTAAAGGTAAATAATATGTATGTTTTAGTGCTGCGCTATCGTGGCTTCTCCAACGGCGTAGGTGTGTAGGTACTCGTACGCATCTTGTACGTACATGAAATGATCTATACAGGTGATGCAGTGATACGTACGTACATACATACGAACAATGTAAGTACAACACGAACCGGCCTTTGCTTTTTTATATCTTTGCTGCACGAAACGGAATTTATTTACGTAACGCAATTAAAATAATCCCAACTTGTCTGTCTGTATGTGTATAACCTTATTAATGCTTCTAATATGTCTTTAAGTAATGCGACAACCCTGAACATGAGTGACGTGGTCAGGTGAAGGTGTAGCAAGCAATAAGCAGGCACCTCTCAATGTGTTTCTAAATAATATGAACTGGCAACCCTTCACGTGTGTCGCGTGGTCAGGTGTCGGTGTGGCAATCAATCAATAAGGACATCTGTACTTTGTCTCTACGGATGGACGTGACAGAATCCGCCACGCCTCGCCTCGCCTCGCTTTCCGTTTTCACTCGTCTCTCTCTGGGATCACTTACTGTGTAATAAATAACTTGACTATTGTCAATTAGCGGCACTTTCCAACCTTGGAATGGGCAACTTCTTGCTGTTTTTTTTCTTTTTTTTTTATTGGCAACCGATTGGCTTTCTTGTGAAATATTTTTACAGTAATCAATCGATTACAATTTAATACCATGTTGCAGATTTTCATGAAAATATTCGAAAATACAATTAAATAGCTCAGCCCTCAGAGAGCACTAGTAAAAGTATAAATCTATTTAATACGTAGTACAACATAGAATTAATTTGTTGTCCAATTATTTTCTTAAACAGAAAACTGATATCTGGTTTAACTAAAAAAAGATCATTGTGGTTATCAAGGTGTCACGCATACCCAACCCCATTACATTACTATACCTTTTACCTGTTAGGCCCCATATGGAGTACTGCTGCCATCTCTGGGCAGGTGCACCCGGATACCAGCTTGGCCCTTTTGACTCGGTTCAACGACGGGCTGTGAGAATTGTCGACGATTCCAAACTCACTTGCGGTATCGAGCCCTTAAGTCTGAGGAGAGACTTTGCCTCACTGTGTGTGTTCTACCGCTTGTACAATGGGTTGTGTTCTGAGGAATTGTTCGAAATGATGCCCACGGCTACTTTCTACCATCGCACCGCTCGCCATCGGCAGGGAATTCATTCTCACACTTTAGAACCTAAATGGTCGCGTACAGTGCGGTTTCAGAGAAACTTCCTCCCGCGAACGCTTAAGTTGTGGAATGAGCTCCCTGCCAAGGTTTTCTGCAAGGACTACAGTATGGAGTTCTTCAAGAAAGAAGTTATTAGATTTCTGAAGGGTCGGCAACGCGCAAGTGATACCCCTGGTGTTGCAAGCGTCCATAGGCTACGGTGACCGCTTACCATCAGGCGGGCCGTAAGCTTGTTTGCCACCTTAGTGGTATAATAAAAAAAAAAAAAAAAAAAAGTTCTGCGCTGCGGCCGTCTGTCTGTATATATACAGGGTGGAATCGATAAGTGATCTCACTCGGGTATTTCTAAACCATACACGATATCGAAATACTGATTGATCCTGAAAGTGCTTAACGACCTCCATCCAATGTTATTAATAATAGTTTATAGAATAAACTGGATCTATCTGAAAATTTAATATTTTCAGCTTCCATACATTTATTATGGCGACATGGTACTCACCGTGTGATACCTAATACATTACCAAATTTAAAATTTAATAAACATAAATTATTGCCGTAAATAATTTTAAATAAGTACGCATTTTACGAGCTTATAATTTTTATTTTATAAAATTTCTTAACAGTTTTTTTAATAATGTTCGAAGTGGCGTCCTCCATTTTCTGTAAATTTTCTCGCTCTATTTACAGTTTCTCTACAAACGTTTCGTACCATCGCTGAGGTAATCAACGCTATAGCAAGTCTACGAATTTGTAGTTCATCTAAGGGCCCTTCTTCTGTCACGCGGATTAGAACCTGCGTGCAGAGCGACTGGTCTGTTATGTGTAATAGTAAGTAAATTGGTATCTTTGTACGCGATTACACGTGCACTATGGCTATGCTTGTGACCTGCGTGACAGTAAAAACAACACTGCGAGGTGCGAGACCGAACGCGCGTCCGCATGCGGATGGTGATCAATAATCAGTATTTCGGTATCGTGTTTGGTTTAGAAATAATCGAGTGAGATCACTTATTGTCTCCACCCTGTATATTGTATGTAGCCACAGCTGCTCTACAGGGCCACATGCACACGACATGCCTTATTTTTATGTAAATAGTTATCCACATTATTTTGCTAATTTTTATAAAGTCTATCATTTTATTTACCGTTAATTTTCATATGTGGCGGTCGGGAAACCTAAAATAGTTGATATAATATGCATAGCTCGTATTTCGTGTTTTTTCAGAATTCTATGGTAAGTACCTAAGTAGATAGGTACTATATGTATGTATTACCTCACCCTCTTTGTTGTTTTTATAAAACACCGCATTGTTAAAATTGGGGTTAAATAAACTGCATCAGGAAATCATTAGGGCCACCGCACACTAGCGACTTACATTTGTCAAATCACGTAGGCCGTAGCTGATAGTCGCTAGTGTGCGGTTTATTAATATGTAGCTTAATTCGTATTATCTTTGTAACGAAGGTAAGCTTTACTTTATCTGTCAGCGCCATATCGTCACTTTTTCCGTCCGCAACGCGCATTTGTTTAGTTTCTGACCACACTTAACGACTTCCACTGGCCGCTGTTTATTTACTCAACACAGCTGGCTTATCTGTGGCCGCACGCCGCACGCTCAGCGACACACACACAACACTTTGTCTCTATTTGGTACGTTGTTTTAAAGCTTTCTTTAGAAACTCTTACACTTGACCACAATATTAGTAATAGGGTTTCCACTCCATGCAGTGTGATGATCTCTCTCCGCCGCCGTCCCTCTGTGATTGTGACCGGTCTGATACCGGTCGCATATAATTCGCACATATTTGCGTGTACATACATACACACGTCATGTGTTCCGTGCTTTGAAGTCAGAGGCCTTATGGGCGCCTTGAGTACTCTGACAGTCGACTGGGCACTAGCTCGACATACGTCCGCTAATTCGCCCTGGGTAGCGCGGTGAACTATGACCTAGGCTTTTTCTCCAAGAAGAAGCATGTGTCCATGCAGTGGGGTGTACAATAGCAGTGGCTAAATACGAGAATATATTTTTTTACAGTATATTTTTTTTACTTTTGATGTAAGCATAACTTTTTCTTTAGCACTGATTTAAATATATCTGAGATAAATTGTGTTCATCAGTAATTTTCACTTTTGTGATGTCTCTGTCACTGCGGGTAAGTTTCGTGCCCGTGAGGATGACAATCGTCAACCTCACTTCCACAACATTTCCGATCGACTCGTTCATCTGCGGCACTAAAATAAGTAAATAACCCTGTTTGGGTGGGGCAGGCTAGCCTATGAGATGAGTGGGGTAGAAGAACGACTCGCTTTTATACTTTACCTGATATATTTTTGGTATTATAATTCTCGTTAAATACATATAGGTATGTATATTCTTCCCAAACTGTAGACAATGGGAGTAGTGGGTGAGGTGAGGTGAGTGTTGCGTGCATACGTATTGTACAGACGAGGCCGGGACGGCGGTGGCGCCGCTCACTCGCTCCGGTTGCACCACACACACACACAAACACAGACAGACAAACCGATGTGTATTAACTTTCTGTTGATTGTACGAGTACGGTCACTCGTCAACGTCGACCCAACAAACATTCTATAAATAGTAGCCAGAGAGTTTAAATGCTGAAAATAATAAACGGTTCGTTGGAAACGTGGTAGTTACTCATCTGACCGTGCCAATTTTGCTGTATGATTTTTTAGTTTCCGCAAAAACCACAGCATATTTCAGAATGCTCACTCCACACCACAGAGGTCGAAACCATATTGCGCAGCCCAATAGCGCCAGCGCCCAGTATTCCTTGCTCTGTGCTCCACACTAAAAACTCTGTAAGAGTGTAGGCACGTATTCACACTTTTGGTTCTGCTTCCGTTGTAAAATCAACAGTTATTTATAAAATAGTATATCCACAGATAACACTGCCACATGGCCAATAGAAACAATAATAATGTTTAGTAAATGAGTTCACCCGGCATTGTCTGATTCACCGACCGGCGGCGGCGTTGAGCGGCGCTGACGGACAGACGGACTGACCCACATCAATAATGACATCAGTCCCGGACTATAATGCCTTTTGTTAAGGTTTCTTACTTTAGCATAATATTTTAAGCTCCGTGAAGGTAGGTTTATTCTAAAACAAAATTACTTTAGATTTTACGCTCGATTTAAAAAAAAAACAATATTCAAATCTTGAATAGCAAGCTGTGTTACTTAGGCAGAGCAGGGTCTCTTGAGCCACGGGGTCAGTTGCACCACCCACAATGTATGTATGTGTATGTGTAGTAATGGTATTGTATGTGTGGCCCGAAACACATAACCGCGTTGCGGCGCCACACCGCCAAAATAGGCAGCGCCTCGCCACCGCCGCGCCGCGCCGCCGCCGCAGCGCAGAATTTTGCAGTGTGCAGCGCGCCGCACATTTCCAGCGTTATGACGTCACACAAGGTGACAATCAATGTAGTTTGTTTCTAACACGCTTGTAAAAACACGTATCATCCCGGAAGTAGTTGTTATCGTAAATTTATTGTTGCTCTACAGTACGGCTGTAGCGCTTTATTTCGCGTCGCCGCAAAGCAACGCTTGTGGTTATGTGTTTCGGCCCTATGGTATGTATAAAGTGACCATACGTCCCGTTTTGAACGGGACTGTCCCTTTTTTTGGTTACCTGTCCCGTTGTCCCAAAACAAAGCCCCGGGACGCATAAAAGTCCCGTTTTCCAGAAAGTATGAAGCTCGCCGCCAGACGCGAGTGGTGCGAGGCCGTGTCGTCGACGATCGGCGATGCATAAATAATTTATTTAATTATTTTAAGACCCTACACCCTAATATCCCATATCAGAAACTTCTTACTTGTTCCAGATTGAAGAAGTGGTACATACTAAAAATCATAGAAAAATACAGGGGTTAGGGAAAGAACTTATTTCAAAGAAAAATTGTGAAGAATTTAAAAAGATTATCATAAATTAAGAAAATAATTCTTAAATAATCACAAAAAAGTGCTGAAAATCAAGTTTACTTGTCTCAGATCTTGATTTTTTGGTCAGAAAACCAAATTATTTTTTAAATTCATTAATTAGGTATTGTTTCATATTAAAATAAAAATCGGCTGGACTTTTTATGCAAAGCATTTTTTTTTTATTAATTAAAAACATGAAAAAACTAGCCAAAAACGTACGTGCTCTATGCGTAAGTGCCATAAAACGTAACTTGTGAAGTTCAACCTTCCATAGCAGCGGGCTTAAGATGGATTGTAGCTTTTTTTATACTTGACTTGCACAACTGGCGTCTATCGTTCCCTTAATTATAACAAATTGTGAACACAAATAACTAACTTTTTCTAAATAATGAACTTTGAAAAGTTGCTTTTTTTATTGTGAACTTATTTATTGACATAAATAAACCGGTGTCCCGTTTTGAGTTAAATAATAAATGGTCAGTTTAGGTATGTATGATAGAAGACACTTACCTACTAGTGGAAGGTGTGAAGCAAAACAGAAGGAGTATTGAATCAAGCAGTAATCTGTGTAGGATTTCAAGGGCAACTCCTCGATTATAGAAAAAACCCGACTCACACTTGATGTTTTTAAGTAGCCTTTGTCCTTCCTCGGGACTAAAGCTATCTCCATGCCAAATCTTATCTAAATTTGGTACAGCCGTTTAAGCGTGAAGAGGTAACAAACAGACAGATAGACTGATTTTCGCATTTATAATATTAATATGGATTTCCACCCAAAAATCGGAAAACCGTTAATTTTTTTTTTTTTTGATCACAAATATTTACATATAATCTTAATTCACATAGTCTGCCAAACGGCATTGCAGTTGGTGTGCAGTAGTTCTCGCCTTAATTTACATAATTTGCCTTTTTACTTACTACTTATAATACTTGGTAACTACCTACTACAATATCATTTTACGCTTAACCTCACTCCATCTTCTTTTTACATTTTACATATAATTTAGTGTAATACTTTATTATATAGCATCATAGGTATACAATCATCAATCTTATGATATATCCATTGCAACAAGTGATTACATAATACAATAAAATAAAGTCAAACAATATTGTTATATTATAATACAACAATATTCTCTCAATGTATACATATACATATATACATGTAAGTGTTTTGGACTTAAACTTTCCTTTTCCCATGGTGTAAAGTTATCTAAATTGGTTCCGAAGCAATTGTCTACTAACGTTGTATATTATTTTAACGTTGCGTTGTATAGTCAGTCCTTAAGAATATTTAAATTCTTTTAATGACATACTATAATAAATAGTCTGATAAATTATATCATTGCTTAAATTATTTTTTATTATTATTATTTAGATTATACATTATTATTATGATCGCCATTTGTAATGTTTTTTGTAAATGCTGTTTTGTGTTAGTTTATGTGTAATTAGTTAATTAGCAAAAAATAAAAATAAAATGCATTTAATAATTTTAACGATTTAAAAGTGTTTGAATAACATCTTTTTGCCTTTTGAATTTTTATTTTTTAACTTTTTAGGCACATGTCGTGTTGTTTGAACACATTTTTTAATTGTTTCTTTGGTGCGCATTGAATATTTTTTTCTTTTAACTCAGGTGATAATTAATTAATTAAAGTAGGTATCAGCCACTTCTTAGTGCGTCTGCCGTAATGGTTACTTACTTTCGGTAACAAAGAATAGCGTTTTTTTTTTTAGCTAAACGTGTTGGGTGTTTATTTTCTCTTTTGATTAAATTTTCCTTATCTTTGTAATTTTCTCACATATATGTAAGATAAGATAAGAGTTTAAACTTTTTATGTATTGGAAATACTTTGCATGTTTAAAACAGTTTTTCTTCTTCTAACCAATCTCGATTTTTGATTTTTTATTAATTAATAATTTCAATAATCTTATTTGTAATGACTTATTTCTGTTGATTTATGATCGTCATTTTATTAGGTACCAGAATTAAAACGTGTCTCTCACTCTCTCTGTGTCTCTCCTGCTGTCATGTGACAAGCTGTTATTCTGATGAATGATGAGTTTGACAAAAAATAAAAACACATTTAGTGTTGGGTAAAGAATAAAATTTAGAAAAAGGCTTATGCAATATAGACGATATTATCTAAAACCTCAGGTCTTGTCACGACAATCAAACGAGCCCGAACTCGATGAGTTTGCATAGTTACATAGTTACTAAGTTCCTGTAGCTACCGCCTTTATCATCAGACCCTGGATATCATGTGAAGCCAGAGTACTTGTCAAGACAAATATAACAAGACCAAACTCAAAAGAATAGTGCGGTTTCGTAAATTCCGGCTCCATTATGTGATAATACTATAGCACTATACTGAGCAGTATATTATTGCATTGTCAAAGGTATATAAGTATTTTGTCAATGATGACAATGGCAAATAAGCCCTATATTAAAGGAACTTAGAGTGTTGCCAGAAAACAAAACACAGGTTGCATTTGTTTCGTGCGTAAGGCGTGGCCCCGATAGCAAAGGTATAAAGCAATTCCCCACCCCAGGCAGATCGGATCTGACTGAGACAATGTATCGGCAATTGCGACAGAGTAGCAACAGCTCTCGAAAGAATCGAGTCGCCTTCTAAAACTTCAGGAACCCGAGGAATGCCATCCTAGCCGGGGAAGAGTTGAAGGATGCGACCACACTTTCAGAGAAGAGTTGGCATATTCTTCAGGGCAAGATCACCCACTTTTGGGGTTCAGTCTTATCCGACCAACGCACTCGCGGCTGCAAGAGATGAAGATACTTTAGAGAATACCTTTTTCAAAAGCTTCTTTTCAAACGACGAGCTGTGAGAATTGTCGACGATCCCAAACTCACTTGCCGTATTGAGTCCTTCAGTCTGAGGAGAGACTTTACCTCCCTGTGTGTGTTCTACCGCTTGTACAATAGGATGTGTTATGAGGAATTGTTCGAAATGACGCCCACGGATACTTGTACCATCGCACTGCTTGACATCGGCAGGGAATTCATTCTCTAACTTTAAGAACTGAAATGGTCGCGTACAGCGCGGTTTTAGATAAAGTTTCTCCCGCGAACGCTTTGGTTGTAGAATGTTCTACAAAGGTTTTCTCTAAGGACTACAGTTTGGGGTTCTTAAATAAAGAAGTTATAAGATTTTTAAAGGGTCGGCAACGCGCGAGTGATACCCCTGATGTGCGTGTACCGCGTCGACGATGTCGATAAACCGGCCGGGCCGGTCGTTGGTGTGCGTCTGCGCTAACTAGTGGCGGCACGCAGGCCAGTCTAGTCTAGTCGGGGCCTGTTTGTTGTCGATCTCGTACTCAACAGCCTTGACCAGGTGCAGTCATTATTAGCGATCATTTATTATAGTATTAAAATCTCTTTTATAATTATTGTTTAATTATTCTAATATTAGCATTTCACGGTCTTTAACGATAAAAAAAATATACGCAAGTATGATTATCGACTCTTAGTGAATAACTTAAACCACACTCGTTAAAAACAAAACAAAAAATAACATGCGTTATGATGCACCCTTGATAATTATAATCTCAACTTAATAACCTTGGTATCTCATCCTTTTATACAAATGTAAATAGTTTTTAATACGGTCCATTAACTTTACCTTGTGTAAAGAAACCTATCCCTTTTTTATTAGAAACCTAAACTAAGTAGAGCTAACAGCATATCTGTCAAGTTTGTCTTGTCTTAGTTCTCTTCCTTTAATATAACATATCGTGGTGGTGCAGGAAGGAGGTGTAAGTGGTAAATTTTTAATTGCTCGTGAGTTTTCTATTATTTTATACAATTAATTAATTGTCAATGTTTATATAAAATCAGTTTAAATCACAGATGTAATTTGCATCATCACGTACAATGTATGAATTATGATGAATGATTTGATGACCTCTTTGTTGTATGTAATCCCAAATGGTTGTAGAACAGACTGCCAAGGATGAAGAGAGTGAACCGGTCAGTGAACCTTAACCAGAACTGCACACGTGTGGTGATGTCACTAGTACAGGTGCGCTTTATTAATAAAAAGTGCTAATTTATTATAATTTTTGGTTTCTAACAGTACTTATTTACGACACATTTATTTAAAATTCTTAGCATTTAATTAATCTTATTGTATTGTACGTATAATTTCATGTTGTAAGGCGTTCGATCGGGTCTGGCACCGCGGTCTTCTATCGAAGTTGCCATCTTACGGAGTGCCCGAGGGTTTGTGCAAATGGGTGGCTAGCTTTTTGTCCGGCAGACGCATACGAACTGTAGTTGACGGTAGTTGCTCTGATAGCATGGACATTAATGCTGGTGTCCCGCAAGGCTCTGTGCTGTCTCCTACGCTGTTTCTACTGCATATCAATGACATGTTGGACATCAACAACATACATTGCTATGCAGATGACAGTACTGAAGACACTTTTTACACGGGTCGTGCAAACATCCCTCGTTCCGTTGTGGAGGAAAACCGCGGAGAACTTGTGTCTCAAATCGAGACCACACTGTCCCAGGTCTCTGACTGGGGACGGGTAAACTTGGTCCGATTCAACCCTACAAAGACACAAGTGTGCGCGTTCACCGCTAAGAAAACTCCATTCACTGTGGTCCCACAATTCCAGAACACTCCCCTCTCCATCTCCAAGAGCATTGGGATCCTTGGTGTCGACATCTCCAGCGATGTTCAGTTCCGAGATCATTTACAAGATAAGGTAAAGCTGGCGTCCAAAAAACTTGGTGTACTCAACCGAGCGAAGCAGTGCTTCACGTCGGGGCAAAGGTTGTTACTTTACAAGTCGCAAGTTCGGCCCCATATGGAGTACTGCTGCCATCTCTGGGCAGGTGCACCCGGATACCAGCTTGACCCTTTTGACTCGGTTCAACGACGGGCTGTGAGAATTGTCGACGATCCCAAACTCACTTGCGGTATCGAGCCCTTAAGTCTGAGGAGAGACTTTGCCTCACTGTGTGTGTTCTACCGCTTGTACAATGGGTTGTGTTCTGAGGTATTGTTCGAAATGATGCCCACGTCTACTTTCTACCATCGCACCGCTCGCCATCGGCAGGGAATTCATTCTCACACTTTAGAACCTAAATGGTCGCGTACAGTGCGGTTTCAGAGAAACTTCCTCCCGCGAACGCTTAAGTTGTGGAATGAGCTCCCTGCCAAGGTTTTCTGCAAGGACTACAGTATGGAGTTCTTCAAGAAAGTAGTTATTAGATTTCTGAAGGGTCGGCAACGCGCAAGTGATACCCCTGGTGTTGCAAGCGTCCATAGGCTACGGTGACCGCTTACCATCAGGCGGGCCGTAAGCTTGTTTGCCACCTTAGTGGTATAAAAAAAAAAAAAAAAAAAAAAAGGTATTATACTGACTGTAAAGTGAACGTGTTAACGTACGAATGAATTATGAATATATAAATGTGAGTCTACAAGTTATTTTGTCTGGTGTGTCTCGTGTGTCTGTTGTGTCTCGTGTGTCTCCATGCTTTACTGTTCAACTTAGTACGATATCATTGTCAGAGTCAGATTCTTACTAAAGGATCATATTATCCCGATTATAAAATAATTCCGGGTACCTACATGGTACCTACTATTGAATATTTCGAAGACATCTGAATATTTGTTAAACAAAGAATAGGAAATGGTCCACGACGTCCTCCCGTGGTTGCGGTGGTGTACCCACTTGGCCCTAACCTGTAAAGTGCCAATATTTCTACTTAAACCGATTTCAAAAGTGTTAGGAAACTTTTACACCTGGAATTTGCCAGAAGTCAATAAATATTGCACCTAAGAAATTTCTAGGATCATTTTCCTAGAAATTTCCAAATGGAAAACTTTATTCTTATAACTGCGAAATAAATATTTTTATGCCGATAGATATAAAAATTAAATCAAACCCAAGTGCTCGTAACTGTTGCGCAATCCGTGTGCCTCAGTAGTATCAGTTTATGCCATTAACGATTTGTAACAAAATGTGTTTTAAATTTGTATAAAGACTCGTAATATTACTATTTAACTTGTAATTTGTTGGATCTACTTATTTAAAACTAGTTTATGCCCCCGGCCGTTAAATTCGATTATCGACGTGGGATTCCTACGCCAGCTCCTTAGTTATAGTAAGGCATTTTTTTCCGCAATAATGGTCAGCCAAATCACGATTGACTGCTTATCTGACAGGCTCTTCCACAATGGGATCAAAATTTGGCAATTATTGTACAAGGCCGTTATTTGGAGTTAATAATTTATCAGATGACCCTCTAAATGCCATGTTATTTTCAGCCAAATATAAAATTATGTGAACAATAGACAGACACCGAGTCAGTTCTAAATATTTTGTTTTGTTCATTTTCGGTAAGGAACAGTATAACTGATACGAGTTGGCGCCTCGGCCTCGATAGTTCTGAACGACCGCATAAACTTTCACTCGAGCGAGACCCGTTTTGCCAAATTCGTTCTTTTTTCGTCGAAAAAGATACAATATTTTAGACACTTAGGTTTGTACAGCACCTCTCTACTTAATATTTTATGTTGACAATAAAATACATTAGAATTTTAAGTGTTTTTAACCGAAATAACCTATTTAATAAACATGATGTTTCGTCGGTAGTATCTCTGTAATACTTCATATAAAGTGTTGTTTATCTTCATTCCGATAAGTCTTGAACTTATCCTATAAACTATAAACATCTGAATTAATTAACTCTAAAAAAGTTAAAGAAAGTTTGAAATGGTTCCAGAGAGTTCATCAGCGGAATCAATGGCAGAGCGAAGCTCCCGGACTGAAGATGGATAACATCCGTCAGAGATAGATAAATGTCAAAAGGTTTTCTGCAAAGTTAATTGAAACGTATAATGCTTACCTGCCTAGACTGCCTACTCAAGTTGTTTTCTTAAGAGAATTTGGTATTTGGTACGATTTTTAACGCATGGAAACACTTACTTTTGGTTCTGGCAAGAAAGTTGTGAAATGTGAATGTGAAATTTCAGAATTTAGCAAATGGTTTTCGCTCATTTTGTCTGCAGCTTCAATTTTTATAGTGTGAGTATCTTAAGGTATTTTTTCGCTTTGTAAAGGTAATTTTAAATGAAAAATAGTCTTTCATCCTTTAATGTATGTTTTGCAAATGTAAAGCGCTTTAAGGTTGGGAAAATGAAAAGAAATAATCACGTGTCGCTTTTTGCGAAAAATCGACAAAACTCCGCCTGGGGGTAGGGTTGTCACATTTTAGTTTAAAATAAAACTAGTGAAAACCCGCGGTTTCATATACGCAAGCTCAACACAGTTACAACCTAATGTACCTATAAAAATATTTTTTTATTGTAGAACCTACATTAAACATATATGTATAAGTAATCTACATTATACGTAGAACCTACGTAATACATAAACCTCGTAAAATCTAAGTAAGTATCATCGTATGAGGCACAGAAATAAATTAAAATGAAGTTAGCAAATGTCATTTAAGTATGAATTGCTAATTTAGGTATTGATGTGCTTGCCTTATTATGTTGATGTTTAAAAAGTCTAAGTCCATTCCAAAGCTGCTAAACTAGTAATCTAATCAAAATTGATGGGTGCATTTGGATTTTATTCTTCATTAATATCATTGTAAGAGTAATTTAATTTTGCGTAAGCACAAATTATTACCTAGCTGGTTAGTACTTAATAAAACCCATTAAGACCGTTGATTTTCGAACATTTAAAATATAAGTTGCTATATTTGCCTTTGGTGACAAGGTGATAACCCTAAAAATTCCCCTTTAATGTTCCCAAAGTCTGCCTAACTTTGCCTACGTTCTTAATAATAAAAAAACCGGCAAAGTGCGAGTCTGGCTCGCGCACCGAGGGTTCCGTGCAAACTTATTATATGTTGTTGTATATTATTAAAAATATTTTTATTATATGATGTAACTAAAAATTTACGGTTTTCGCAATTATTCCTTTATCTGTGCTATAAGACGTTGCTTCGTACCAAATTTCAAGTTTCTGAGTTCACGGGAAGTATACCCTGTAGGTTTTGATTCCTTTGAGAGTTTCAAAAATTTGCGGCATAAAGGGCTGTATTTTTTGGTTGCGTTGAGTTAGACAGTAGACCTGAGTATTTAATATAATTTTAGCTTGATACCTCCACGCGTTCCTGAGAAAAAGGATCTTGACAGTCGGACGGGCAACAAAGTGATCCTATAAGGGTTCCGTTTTTTCCTTTCGAGGTACGGAACCCTAAAAATAATAAGTTTTAAACTTTATGACATGAATAAGAACGTATATTAAATCGATACTATAAGGTTGCCGGGATGCGGAATTTGTTTATTAGGAAATACATTTTAAATGCTGTTTTTTTGCCTAGGCAAAGTAGAAGAAATGCCATTAACTTTGCCTAGCCATGTCGAAGCTTATATCTCACCAAGTATGAGGAATAGGCTATATTGAACCGTTTAGCTAGAATTATAAAGTTCTGATTTGCATTTTTGACTTTTCGTTACTCATATATGACTTTTTCTATTCGTTTTCAGAAAAATCACAAAAACCTCTAAATTTGTGCAAAGTAGATCATTTTACGGTACGTCAAAAAAAGACGTATGTGAAGTCCACAATCTGCACTGGGCCCGCGTGGAATGTGCCCAGCAGTGGGAACGTATAAGGGTGATGATAGGACATTTTTATGCTACACCTAGGTTTACTTATAGGTTAAATTTTACTTTAACCATTAATATTACTTTATTTACTCATATTTGAATATTTAATCATTTACAATGTATATTTAATTTACTCATAGTTTAAAATAAAAATGTTTTATTATTTTGTTAAATACAATTATAAATGAAAATAAAATATTGTACTGGTTTTAATTTGCATTATGATTGTTCCTTACAGAAAAGACATAACAAGAATAATCAACATAATTATTCTAGATTTCTTATCTTTTACTGTCTACAATTAAATTATTGACAAATACACGAGTCTCCCAGAAGCCGGACGGAAGGCTGACGCTGACGGGAAGTGCCCGAGTTAGCGATAATCCTCATAAAATACTGGCAATGTTGCATCTTAATAAGTGTTGATTGTGAAGCGGTTACCCACAGAGACTACAATATATATATCTGTTACCCACGGGAACACTAATTTAGCTATTATGATGTAGATGTCTTAGAGCACTTATCGAAATTTAAACTAAATAAACAATTTTTTAACAAAAATATAAACCGATTTCAGATCCACTAAAAGTAAATAATGAGACCTTAAAGCACCTATTCACAGAACATTCAAGATTCAGCTACATGTTTTAGTGTGTGTAAATAAAATACAATACAAGGAATAAAACGAAGAATTGATTATTTAATAATTAAATAATCATTTTATCAATTATTGTGGTTAAATCACACAAATAATATATCTGTATCTCAGGCCCGGATTAAAAGTCGTGGCTTAGACCAAGTAACATTCTAAGACAGATGCTTAGTAAGCGTAATGTAATTAAATGCAACAACGAACATAACTGTGGCCCGTTATAATATTCGTTGCTTAGACAAAGTATTACTTATTGCTAAGACATAGGCTTAGCTTGAATAATGTAATAATTAACACTGCTTAGACACACACACGTTGCTAAGCATGCTCTTATTCTTAGCTCAGCTTGAGTAACGCATTTCCTTTACTCAAGACAGTCTAACACGTAATGTGTTAAAAATAATAAAACATGGATTCGAATGCTTAAATATCGATGAATTATTTTTTCCTAGCTGCTTACGTCGATTAATGTAAGGGTATTACTATAGGCAAATGAGATAGGTGCGAGGGGGTGGGGAAATAATCCTATTACATAAGTACCTAAGTACCATCGTCGGTGCGCAAGTTATAACTCGCACTCGACCGGTTTTTTGCTTTTTGTGGCATTTGATGCACGCAGGTAAAGGTTACAAGCCATACAGCGTTATCGATAAACAAAACCACTGTTTACAATGAATTAGCATAAAAAAAAGTATAGAATTTAAGGTACAAAAAAAAAGAAAGTCATTTATGATAACCACCGATTTAATTTTCTATTAATTTTCTTCTACGGCTATTATAAATGGCTTTCTGTTTTCGAAAATCTGGTAAATATGACTAATAGCAGTAGCAAGTGTTGTATAGAATTCTCCAAGGAAGACTTTTAGTAGTATTACTTAAGACATTACTTAGAAACGACTATTGGTCCGGGCCTTAGTCTCTTAAAATCCCTTTTCTTAGGATGGCTACGAAAAACGCTGCTAGAGCTGTATACAAGACAAGCTTCCAAGTCAACGCAATCACAAAAATCAAAACCTATAGGATACTTAACGCTGACCTAGATCATGACATTAGGCAAGAAGCAAGTGCAAGCGAGGCTAAATACAAAAAGCGATGATTTGTTGTTAATGTCACATACAAATTCTTTTATTGAAATATTTAATAAAAACGTTTAAACTATGAGATTAGCTATTTTTAGAACAATTTATGAGCAATAAATTATAAATTAATATATTACCTCAAACAAGTAAATAAACAAACATTATTATTTGTGATGGGTAAAAAATGATAAACTCGCGTCAGGCTGATCAAAAAATTCGTCAGACCGAAAATGTCTGTGAAGTTAGCACCCCAATTCGCAGCACCCCTAACTTCATGTGAATTCACGGGTGCCATTCTCTTGCAGAACTCTCGGGGTGCTGATCAGAACTCTGACAGGACTGCCTCTAGATGCGATACTCCCACTTTTATCACTACATGCAGTTTTCGCGATTAGTGCAACGTTGTTTTTACAAATATATCTGGTATTTTGGGTTCTCTGGTGTAAAGAACCGCAATAAGATGCAGAACTCTCGGGGTGCTGATCAGAATTCTGAAAAAAACTTTCTTCCTCTCAGTCGAAACTAAGATTTATCACCTTGTAAGCAGTTTTTTTGCATTCTGCAAATTTAACCGAACAATTTTACTGACTTTTGTTCTTTTCGAATTCAAGAGTGCCATTCGCGTGCAGAACTCTCGGGGTGCTGATCAGAACTCTGACAGAACTGCCTCTAGATGCGATACTCCAACTTTTATCACTAGATGCAGTTTTCGCGAATAGTGCAACGTTTTTTTTGGAAATATATCTGGTATTTTGGTTTCCCTAGAGTAAAGAATCGCAATAAGATGCAGAACTCTCGGGGTGCTGATCAGAACTCTGAAAAAAACTTTCTTCCTCTCAGTCAAAACTAAGATTCACCTCCTTCGATGCAGTTTTTTTGCATAATGCAAATTTAACCGAACAATTTTTCTGAGTTTTGTTCTTTTCGAATTCAAGAGTGCCATTCGCGTGCAGAACTCTCGGGGTGCTGATCAGAACTCTGACAGGACTGCCTCTAGATGCGATACTCCCACTTTTATCACTACATGCAGTTTTCGCGATTAGTGCAACGTTGTTTTTACAAATATATCTGGTATTTTGGGTTCTCTGGTGTAAAGAACCGCAATAAGATGCAGAACTCTCGGGGTGCTGATCAGAATTCTGAAAAAAACTTTCTTCCTCTCAGTCGAAACTAAGATTTATCACCTTGTAAGCAGTTTTTTTGCATTCTGCAAATTTAACCGAACAATTTTACTGACTTTTGTTGTTTTCGAATGCAAGAGTGCCATTCGTTTGTAGAACTCTCGGGGTGCTGATCAGAACTCTGACAGAACTGCCTCTAGATGCGATACTCCAACTTTTATCACTAGGTGCAGTTTTCACGAAAATGGCAATAAGATGCATTACTCTCGGGGTGCTGATCAGAACTCTGAAAAAAACTTTCTTCCTCTCAGTCAAAACTAAGATTCACCTCCTTCGATGCAGTTTTTTTGCATAATGCAAATTTAACCGAACAATTTTACTGACTTTTGTTCTTTTCGAATTCAAGAGTGCCATTCGCGTGCAGAACTCTCGGGGTGCTGATCAGAACTCTGGCAGAATTGCCTCTAGATGCGATACTCCAACTTTTATCACTAGGTGCAGTTTTCACGAAAATGGCAACTTTTTTTTGCAAATGTATCTGGTATTTTGGTTTCCCTGGAGTAAAGAATCGCAATAAGATGCAGAACTCTCGGGGTGCTGATCAGAACTCTGAAAAAAACTTTCTTTCTCTCAGTCAAAACTAAGATTTACCTCCTTCGATGCAGTTTTTTTGCATTCTGCAAATTTAACCGAACAATTTTACTGACTTTTGTTCTTTTCGAATTCAAGAGTGCCATTCGCGTGCAGAACTCTCGGGGTGCTGATCAGAACTCTGACAGAACTGCCTCTAGATGCGATACTCCAACTTTTATCACTAGATGCAATTTTTGCGAATAGTGCAACGTTTTTTGTAAATATACCTGGTATTTTGGTTTCTCTGAAGCTAAGAATCACAATAGGATGCAGAAATTTCGGGGTGCTATTTAAAACCCTGGCAGAGTTACCCCTGAAGCGCTTATTCTACCTATTTAGCTAGATGCACTTTTCGCAAAAAATGTAACGTTTTTGCAAATTTTTTTTGTGTCTTTGTGTTTCTGAGTCAAAGGTTCGTAATAAAATGTAAATCTCTCGGGGTGCTAATCAAAACTATGTCAGAACTGTCTCTAATGCGATACTTCAATTCTTATCACAGTACAGTTTTTTGTGCAAATATATACTGTTATTTGGTATTTTTTAGAAGTAAAGGATCGCATTGGAATGCAAAACTCTCAGGGTGATCAGAACTTTCGTTTTGTAATGATTATTTCAAGATACCTATAATTTAAGAAATTTATGTAACTGTGAAACTGGCAAATGGTGATTTTTAATAATATTATTTATTTCTCTCACTATTTGCTCACATAACATACCTTTATTTCTTATTGATCAACATTTGTACCGAGTGTCTTTTTGTATTGATGTCGATTTTAACCAATTAGACCGGTTATATTAGCTTGTGTGTGGATTGGGTCATTTAAAAATGTTATTTTCCGAAAAAAAATCATATCTTTTGAATTTTTGCAGAACTATTCATGAAATGCTTCAGGAACTCTAGAACTATTGTAGGACGACCTAAAAAAAAATACAGAACTATTTTTGAAGAAAAAGGGGTGCGGCATGAAGTTAGCACCCCATTTATTTTTTTTAAATTCTGTCCCCCCAAGGGCAGAACTATCATTGCACCCCGTCGGGAACTCTAGAACTATTGTAAAAGGACCCAGAACTCACCCTAAGTTCGGGGGTGCTGCAAATTGGGGTGCTAACTTCACAGACTTAGACCGAAATCATAATGCCACGCTATAGTAAATTTGCAAGACGGAAACCATAATGTCACGCCTATTATAATTTTGAAGTGAAAACGTCTTAAGCGGTGTTGTGAACTATTTTTTGTTTAGTTAGTTTTTTATCACACTTGTTCGTAAGCAGTGTCATTACTCCCACGGGCTTTTTATTTGTAAATTTTACTTTACAGAAGTGATAGATTTCATCAAAATCTTGATCCCGGATGGCAGCTGTCATACTAGAAACGGCTTTATGTCCGTAACTTTTGATCGTAGACTAGTAGTTTCTTTACAGAAGTGATAGATTTCATCAAGATCTTCATTTCGGATGACAGCTGTCAACCTAGAAACGGCTTTATCTCCGAAACTATTAATTGTAGACTAGTAATTTCTTTACAGAATTGTTAGATCTCATCAAGATCTTTATTTCGGATGACAGCTGTCAAACTAGAAACGGCTTTATTTCCGTAACTTTTGATCGTAAATTAGTAGTTTCTTTACAGAAGTGATAGATCTCACCAAGATCTTCCTTTTTTGCGATACATTGAAATGAATGTATGGGTTGCTGTTGAATAGGGATTCAAAAATGTAATTGAGGTTTTGAAAAATGTGAAAACCTTTTTAGCGGCGTTGTGCACTTTTTTTGTGATGGGTAAAAAATGTTAAACTCGCGTCAGGACACGTGACCTGATCGAAAATGTGTAAGACGGAACTCGCGTAAGGACACGTGACCTTTATTTAAATTAGGTTAGTTTTTATTTTTAGTATATGGCGACTATGAGTAATACAGGGAGGTTGGATATGGGATTTTAATTCTATGACAGATTGAGATGTCAAATATACTACGTCAATAAAGTAAATAAACAAACATTATTATTTATAATAAATAAATATGGATACGAAATGATGGGAGTAAATAGCTAGTATGTTTTCACTTCTGCCGACACTCCCGGAGTTTAACACGTTTTTTTTTTTGAAATGAGTGCAAATTAAAAACAAGTTCCTCCTAATGGCGGCGTTCGTTAAGAGTTTCTATCTTCATCTCTCACAATAAATGCGCAGAGCCGTTCACTTTTACCTTTACTACCCAAGTTCCTATGTTGCAATAGGTATTAGGTAGGAAATTGGAATAACGAAACAATTATAGTATCGCAACGCAACCTTGTGGCAGAAGATTACTGTAGAGAGTAAGATGGTGGGCATGGGATGATAGAAATTTGTAAACGTGATAGGTTTCGTTTACACCAGTGGGTGCGGTACCAATATTAAAGTTTGCATAGGACTAAATAAAATTAAATATGATGATAAGATAACGTTTCGAAAATAATGTAGAGCAATGAAACGAATGTATCTGGCAAGGCTGCTGAACGTGGTCGCCGGGCTTTTCAGGGTAAAGGTCGAATGACGCAACCTTGGAGTCACCCGGCGCAGTGCAGCATCCCCCTATCCCCCTCCCCCTACTATTCTAACGTACCACCCTCTGAATCGGATTCCTACATGACGTGTCTTGCTTTACAACATTGTTAAATTAAGCAAAAAAAGTCGGCATGTTTTTTCTTATTTATACATTACGTTCCCGCATAACTTTGTTGTTTGAGAACCAATTTTGACAATTTTTAAATGTGTAAAAAAGGACTAGAAAGAGTACTTCGGAGTGGTTCCATTCAAGTCAAGGTTGACGTTTTGTAAGGTTTTTTTTTTATACCACTAAGGTAGCAAACGAGCTTACGGTCCGTCTGATTGTAAGCGGTCACCGTAGCCTATGGACGCTTGCAACACCAGGACCAGGGGTATCACTCGCAAGTTGCCGACCCCTCTAAAATCTAATAACGTCAATAAAGTAAATAAACAAACATTATTATTTATAATAAATAAATATGGATACGAAATGATGGGAAGTAAATAGCTAGTATGTTTTCACTTCTGCCGACACTCCCGGAGTTTAACACGTTTTTTTTTGAAATGAGTGCAAATTAAAAACAAGTTCCTAATGGTGGCGTTCGTTAAGAGTTTCTATCTTCATCTCTCACAATAAATGCGCAGAGCCGTTCACTTTTACCTTTACTACCCAAGTTCCTATGTTTCAATAGGTATTAGGTAGGAAATTGGAATAACGAAACAGTTATAATAGCGCAACGCAACCTTGTGGCAGAAGATTACTGTAGAGAGTAAGATGGTAGGCATAGGATGATAGAAATTTGTAAACGTGATAGGTTTCGTTTACACCATTCTCATTGCTCATTTCACAACCCAAGCATTCGCGGGAGGAAGTTTCTCTGAAACGCGATCATTTCGGTTCTAAGTGTAAGAATTAATTCCCTGCCGATATAATATAATGGTTCTGTATATGTAACGCACATAATTTTGTCATTACTGTTTGACGGTTTTCAGGTTCAGCAATCAAATGGTAAAAACCGATCCCATGTAGTTTCTTCATAGCTGTCTCTTTTTCCGTCTGACAGTTTAAGGGTTACGTTGTGCCACACACCAGACTACTTTATCGTTTAGTTTCACTATATCTGACTGTTCGTTTGACGATTTTTGTGGCAACTAAAAATAAAATATTTTACAAAAAATTAAAATTTTTAAAGTGGTTAAAGATCCTTGACGTCAACAATAGACAATTTTTACCTACTTTACTACTTGCAAATGTTTGACATTCGATTTCTAAGCAAAAAAAAACCGGCCACGTACGAGTTTTTTTTCCTATATTTGTGATATAACATCTTGCTTCTTGCCAAATTTCATGATTCTAGAACAACGAGAAATACCCCACAGGTTGGAACGGCCGTGCGATAAAAATGGCCGTATTTTGGAAGTATTTTTTTTTTGAGTTGACTCAGAAGCTTGATTTGTTTCAGCTACAAGGAACCGAAGACTTTAGTATTTGATATTAATTTCAACTTTATAACTTTACGCATTATCGTAAAAGGTCTTGACAGACAGACAGACGGACAACAAAGTGATCATATAAGGGTTCCTTTTTTCCTTTTGAGGTACGGAACCTTAAAAAACCATAAAATGATCGGTCATAATGTCAGCTTTAGGGCCTTATTTTTTACTTTTTACTCGATTTTTGAAGTTGGTTTAATTTTTATTTTATTATTAAAAACAAGTAGTAGTTACGGTACTTAACTTGAACGTTGTGACGAAATTAGTTTGTTATTTATACGAACGTATTAGTCGTTTTGCTTGTGAAATGGAAACGCGGAAGGTCGTAGCGTTCACAAATTGATAATGTACATGAATTTGACAGTAGATGATATTTCTACGTCGGTTGTGGAATCGTTAACTGTGTTTGTGTGTTTGTGTGTCTGTTATGAAATATTGTACTTGGCTGATCGGTTACAGTCGCAGTTCCGCATGTGGATAAATCTTCCCGTGGGAACTTTCGACGAAGATAAAAATAAGCCTATATATATATCCAGGTTACCGAATTGTGTACAAATAAATATTAACGAAGCTTAACATACTTTCACTTCCATAGGATTAAAGAAAATGATCTCGAAAAAAGAGGCGTCATTTTACACGACTCGTCGTTACGTTAGCAAAAAAACAATCATAATAATATAGGTACCTTTTCTAATGGATCTACCATCAGCGTCACCATCTGCCACCCGCACGGCCTACGTACGTATGTTTATTATAGGTACCTACTCGTTGAAATACCTAAACTCACGGTCTTCTTTCAATCAGATACCTATTTGTTCATTAAGTCTTTAATTTAAGTCTGACAAATAATATTTGGTAATGAAAAATGCACGTACCAAGTGTGACAAAGTGGGAAAATTCTTTTGTAAAAAACTTTTTAACAAAAAAAAATCGGCTTCAAAAAGATGCACTTAAGAGGTAATAATAATTACTTATTGCCAAAATTCTGATCTAAATTACCGTTTGAAGTTCGTGTCATGCAAGTAAAGTGTGTTATAAACTGTTAGGTACAATATAGACACCAACTTTAAACTGTCATTAAGATCAGAATTTTGGCAATAAGTTAATTATTTTTACCTTTTTAGTAGTATATAACGTAAGGCGTACATATGAGAAGACGCAGTTAACCGAATCAGTTCAAAACCCTCAAAAACTTTGGAGCAGCATTAAAAGTATCGCTAACTTAAAACAAACTAAAATTAATTATACAGAATTACTAAATATAATAATTACCATGTCCAAATGAAGCGGTAGACTTAGCTTACAAGTATTTTGCCAATGTTGGAAGAGAACTAAGCTGAAGACATACAAAAAACAACCTTTAAACGAATAACTCTTTACTAACATTTGACAACCTACATCTGTTGTTCTCGTGGATAAACTTCAAATCAGAGAGCGCGCTGGGTTCGGATAATATTCCTACAAAATATCAAAAGAACTAGCTACTCCGTTAATCAGTCATCTGGCTAATCTTTGTCTCACCAAAGGAGTCTTTCCTACTCTACTAAAACAATCCATAAGAGCGGTTTCAATTTTACCCGTAATATTCAAAATTTCAGAAAAATCAAATT
Organism: Apoda limacodes; assembly: GCA_946406115.1. Taxonomy (NCBI): domain Eukaryota; kingdom Metazoa; phylum Arthropoda; class Insecta; order Lepidoptera; family Limacodidae; genus Apoda; species Apoda limacodes. Next base: position 23,170,312 of record OX291559.1, read on the forward strand.
CACAAATATACTACTATCACACGTAACGAAAGTAATGTAGGAGCGGGACATCCTAGCACAAGTATTATTTACTTAAAAGGATGTCTTAATACTATATACTACTAACACACGTAACTAAAGTAATGGAAGAGCGAGACATCCCGGCACAAGTATTGTTTACTTAAATGCATGTATTAATACTATATACTACTACCACACGTAACGAAAGTAATGGAAGAGCAGGACATCCTAGCACAAGTATTGTTTACTTAAAAGTATGTATTAATACTATATACTACTAACACACGTAACTAAAGTTATAGAAGAGCGGGACATCCTGGCACAAGTATTATTTACTTAAAAGGATATCTAATACTATATACTACTACCACACGTAATTAAAGTTATGGAAGAGACGGGCATCCTGGCTTAAGTATTGATTACTGAAATGCATGTATTAATAATATATACTACTACCACAAGTAACAAAAGTAAAGAAAGAGTGGGACATCCTAGCACAAGTATTTTTTACTTTAAAGTATGTATTAATACTATATACTACTACCACACGTTACGAAAGTAATGGAAGAGCGGGACATCCCGGCACAAGTATTGTTTACTTAAATGCATGTATTAATAATATATTCTACTACCACACGTTACGAAAATAATGGAAGAGCAGGACATCCTAGCACAAGTATTGTTTACTTAAAAGTATGTATTAATACTATATACTACTACCACACGTTACGAAAGTGATGGAAGAGCAAGACATCCCGGCACAAGTATTGTTTACTTAAATGCATGTATTAATACTATATACTACTACCACACGTTACGAAAGTAATGGAAGAGCGGGACATCCTAGCACAAGTATTGTTTACTTATATGCATGTATTAATACTATATACTACTACCACACGTTACGAAAGTAATGGAAGAGCAAGACATCCCGGCACAAGTATTGTTTACTTAAAAGTATGTATTAATATTATATACTACTAACACACTTAACAAAAGTAAAGAAAGAGCGGGACATCCTAGCACAAGTATTGTTTATTTAAAAGGATGTTCTTATATTATATACTAATACCACATGTAATTTATGAAATAAAATATTAGCCACTAGGATGATTGGACTTCTCACCCCCAGCCTTTTACCCTGTAAGGGGGGCAAAACGTATAGAATAGCCTTGCCTTTATATCTTAATTCAAAAATATGTAAATAGTCACACTTTTTACTATTTGAATGTTAAGCTGATTTGTATATTTTTTGCACCTCTTTTTGTTGGCTTGAAGTACTTGATTTTACAACCAAAGTGTCTGAGAATGAAAATGAATGGCCCCCCGCCCTGGTATACTAACTCGATTGCAACGCGACCGACCGGGTCCAATTGTAAATCTAAGCCATCCAAGGAGCCACTCAAATAGGCAAAGAAAACATCATCAAAATCCGTGAAGATATACATATAATTGTTGACATCTTTTTTTTCTCCCGAGGGTTAGTTACCCTTTTGAATTTAAAATAACCCCGTCGTAGTGCTTGCTTACTACTAGACTAGACTATATAACTTAATATTCTGGGGATATTTCAAGCACCTACCTGTTGCCGTTATCAATATCGAGCAAAAACAAGCAAAAAAAATCAAGTTTGTCGATTGGGAGCCCTCCTAACTATTTATTTTATTCTGTTTTTTAGTATTTGTTGTTTTAGCGGTTACAGAAATACATCTCTGTGAAAACTCAACTGTCTAACTATTACGGTTCATGAGATACAGCCTGGTGACAGACAGACGGACGGACAGCGGAGTCTTAGTAATAGGGTCCGCTAATTACCCTTTGGGTACGGAACCCTAAAAACTACTCAAATTAGGTTCGATAAGGTTTGATTTGATATGTCAGTGATTAATGTCTTCTTTTATGTATTTAGTAACGCAATCCCATAGATAGCCTAATGAAGTGTTTGAAGTCTCATCGAAACCGGTGTAACCTTGTCAGTTATACAAACTAATACAAGTTAATTGTGCGTAAAGATGTAGGTAGCTACATACATAGTTGTCAAGCGAGTAACTGGTGCATACATATATCCTCACCCCTCCGGTTTCCCCTCAAAGTGCAGGACGCAACAAAGGTACCGTTACGATTGTTAGGCACGGTAGGTTAGAGGAGTCGATCGAATACTCAGTTTAAGATACTTATTTTACGTCGACTTTCTCCTAAATCCTTGCGACGCGCGTGCACCTATGTGTATGTGGGACGGACGGACGGACAGACGGAGGTCGACGGAGTTTCTAAATTTAGATTTATTGAGCTTATCTACTTAATAAACTAGAAATAAGATTTGGTAATGTGTTCTGTCGACTTCTCGTCGATTTGCTTTCTGTAATTTATCTGCGATTTGTAAACTCTGATGATTTATAAGGAATAGCTAAATAGCTTCATTAATGCACATTTATTTATTAGGTAAATGTTTCGGCGTCGAGAAACGAGTTTCTGCAGCCATCGCTGCAGAAATTCGCGTCATGTAAGTTATTTATAATGGATTGTTGTATGTATGTTTGTGGCCCGTTTCGCTTGTTTTATGTATGTTTGTCGCCCGTTTCGCTTGTTGTATCTATGTTTGTGGCCCGTTTCGCTACAGTAGCTTTTATTTATGTTATTTTTTATTTATGTTGTCACGAAGCGCATGTTGTCACCGGTGACCGGACTTGTATGTAAGGAAGAAAGGAGAGAGAAGGGAGCCCAAGTTTTCCAGCTGTTAATGATTTTTTTAAAAATTATTTATTTAATTTATCTCTCACACCGCAATTTTTTCTAACTGTGTCTAACAGTGTTCTGTTATAGACTGATTGTTTGATTGACAGCTATTTGGGAAAACAATGTGATTGTTCCGCTTATATGTTATAGCAATTAAAGGAAAAACTCTACAAAGTTATAAGCAAGTCGGCTCACACTTGACTATTGTAATAATGAATACATATTTGGATAGATATTGTGTACTTGATGGCTTGGTTCCTGCATGACTAATTGGTAAAAGGTGTACATCCGGGAGTTTCTTGTCACTTCTTCTCCCCTTAGGCTAGTTTCCGAAGTGATGGTAGTTTAAATGATGCGCATTTGTTGCCGAGCTGTTGTGTAGGGGCTGGGCCACTTTTGGGTGTTCGACGTATGTTTGAATGTGTGTATGCATATATGTATTTGTGCGTGTTTGTGTGTAGCACCCGCTCGTGTTCGGAGCCCTGCCGCTATCGGGCGGCCGAACGAGAATTGAATCAGATAGGACCTATAAGTTAATTTACATACAGTTTTATTTTATATCTTTTATATGTATTTGTATATTTATAACTTTTTATTATATACACTGCAGACATTTGCAATAAGATACAGTTCTGCAAATATCACCTGTATGCAGATGATATACAAGTGTATTTGACATTTGATCCCAGTAATACTGATAGTGCAGTAGTAAAAATTAATCAAGATTTGCAGAATATAGCTTTGTGGTCTGAATCCAATACACTTGTTTTAAATCCACGCAAGTCAAAGTACATAGAACTTGGTTCAAGGAAACAGATAGACCAAATAGTCAGTAGGAATCCTACTATAAGCATTCTTGGAGGACAGGTAGATCGTGCCACCGAGGCGAGAAATCTAGGCGTATTAATGGATAACAGTCTCTGCTTTGAAAGTCACGTTTTAGCGATTGTACGAAATTGTTTTTACCGCCTTAAAGTTTTGTATCGCATTCGTGATTTTATAAGCGAGGAGCTACGTATGAAACTGTGTGACTGTCTAGTACTTTCAAGGTTAGCTTATGCAGATACTGTTTACGGCCCTAGGCTGCTCGCAAAAACAGATAGAATTATACAGAGAGTACAAAATGCCTGTGCAAGGTACACTTTTAATATACCGCCGCGTAGCCATATTACCCCCTTTTTAAATGTATCAAACATTCTTTAGATGTCCCTCAGCAGAGAGCTGCACATAGCTACACTATTGTTTAAGGTGATCAAAACCAATAATTCAACATTTCTTTTCGATAGACTAAAGTGGCGAAGAGAAGACGATACTCGGTATATGATAGTTTTAAACAGTGTTTTGAAAATACCACAACATCGAACAGCCGCTTTACGCGGAAGTTTCAGATACGCGGCTACCAAATGTTGAAACAACATACCTCCTCCTATTCGTGAACTTAATAATGTCCAAAATTTTAAATTTAAACTAAAGAATCACTTTTTAACAGTCCAAAAGCAAAATGAGTCGCGCGCGAGCGGAGTGGTCGGGTTATTCCAACAATGCAGCACAATGTTAAAAGGCTAAATAGTAAAAATATCTTTAATAATGTTAATGATTTTTATATGAGTTTATTGTATTTATATATTTATACTAAAGTTTTTTTTTAATTTTTTTTTTGAATATTACAAATTTTGCCTGCATATATATTTACGTTAAGTTAAGGTAAATACTAGAACACATATCCGGTGCGCTGCAGCACCTTGTTGCAGCATACGCTGAGTCGATGTCCTGTTTGGCATCACAGCACCCATATTTAAATATGTCTAGTTAGATCCGTATATTTTTGTTTTGTTTTTTTTTTTTAAGTGTTTTTTGTTTTCTTATTTTTATCTCCATTATTTTGGTGTGTACGTACCTTTATGTAAACGTGTATGTAACAGTATGGGTGAAATGATGCTAAATAAATGTCAATGCCTATGGCTATATATATATGTATTATTATGAGTATATATGAATATGTGCATGTATGTGTATTTTATATTAACTTATGAATACCTATTTATTCATTAATTTATATGTTTGTAAAATGTAAATATGTATGTATGTGTATATATATATATATATATATATATATATATATGCGCGTGCAACCGAGACAAATAGTGACCGGTCATTGTACGAAATTCTTCCTGCTTAGCGTCCGTGCTATAGTTAAAAGTACAATGATAATAATTAATAGTATTCTTATGCCGTTCCCTCGGTGTGTCGTGTTGTCGTGTTGTCGTGTTGTCGTGTACGGCCCGGAAGAGACAAGCTATCCCAAGCTTCTATGTTTTTCAAATCAGAATGGTAGTACCAACGCAACGTGGCATTTGGATATATACTCCGTGTTTTATCATGTTTTGTCACAGAAACATTGCCATTAAAATATCTATGAACACGTTCCTTCAGAAAAAGTTGTGCAAAATCCTTGTCCCTGAAGTAGTCTAATAAGCGACCAGTCAACTTTCAGATTTTTTCATTGCCGATTCTCGTCCTAAGTAGCCTAAATGGCGAAAACGTTGGTTGTATGGGAGCCCCCTCAAATATTTATTTTATTCTGTATTTGTTAGTTTTAGTAGTATTTGTTGTTATAGCGGCAACAGAAATACATCTGTGAAAATTTCAACTGTCTTACTATAACGGTTCATGAGATACAGCCTGGTGACAGAGAACAGGAACCTCTGTGCAAAATTTCAAGTCTCTAGCCAACCCCAGAACGTTGGACTGTTGCTGTGCGTTGATATGATAGTCAGTCAGTCGGGGGCTGCCCGAATAGTGAGTGTCCGGCATCGCCTGCGGCACCTTCGGCTCGTCTCAACCAGTATCGCTTCGATGGGCTTTACTGTAAAGAAGGTATAAAATGAAGGAAACAAATAGTTGGTATTTGCATTACTTTAAAATTATGCATACAAATCTAGTTTAATTATTAGTGTGCGTATAATCATATATCTGCGTACAATACATGTCTTTATTAGTGTGCGTTACTTCCATAATATTATGGGTATTATCAATGCAAAAGTGTCTCTGTCTGTATGATTGTTTGTTTGTTACTCAATCACGTCGCAACGAAGAATCCTATCCAAAAAGAGCTGAAATTTAGCACAGAGATAGTTGAAGACACGGATAAGGACATTGGCCACTCTTTAACTACTGGCTGGCTTCTTTTTAACCCGGAAAATCCAAAAGTTGTTGCCGGAATAACTATAACATTTATTACTCAATCACACCACAACGGAGCTATATGTATAGCAAACTTATATCTTTAGTAGATATCATCACGGAGTTGCCGTAGGAAACCCACGCCTTTAATATTTAGGGCGAGTGAAGCCGCTGGCAAAAGCTAGTAAGCTATATTAAATTTAGGTAATAATAGTAGGTAAGACTAGTTAGTTGTTGGTAGTGGTGAGCAGGTGGATATTGTGTGTGTGTGTGTGTGTGTGTGTAGTGTGTAGCTGTGTGAGTACAGTACTAGTATCTTTGTCTTTTAGGTGTGTGCGTATTATGTTTCACACTGGCGCATGGCGTCTCATGCAAGGCTTCGTAGGTATTCAGATCAATTCAAAACCAAATCGTTAGGTTCCTACCTTTCAATTCAACTTATAATATGTTCATAGCTTCTCGTCTGTCATGCTTACCTGGTCCCGATGGTAGCAGTCCCGCAGTATCTCACATAAACGAGCGATAAACTTTACATTGGATGTGATGGAAGCTACCCAGAGCTACATAGCTCCGTCCACGCTGTGATATTTATTATCTCTTACACTATGACAATGACCTAATTGGCGTTTGCGTTTTGTATGAACACATAAATGTATGTACCTATAGGTAGTTTAGTCTGAAGTACAGAAGGTATAAATAAAAGAACTTTATTAAACCTGTGTGGTGTCTTTTCGGTTTTTTTTTTGCGTCAATGCAACAGTAGAAACTGCGACAGATTTTTGTGTGAACCCATGGACCCTCTCTATGAATGTCAACCTTTTAGCTTCCTGTGACCGTCTGTCTCATGTTGATTTTGTGATATCACGTTTTGCCTTAAAAGGCCGTATATGTGAGAAATCGGTTTGCTTTAAAATCCAGCTGAATGGATTTTTCTTGAACTATTGAACTTATTTACGTGGAAGCACATATTATATACTAGAGGTCCACATGGTGTGCCCTCCCCCCATATTCAATCAAATCTGAAAAACAATAGGCAATTAAAATATTGCTTGAGTTTTGATTTTTTTTTTCTTAACTATTTACTTTGTAAAGCTTGTTTATTTTAAGTGTTTCAATACAAAGTAAGTATAAACTTATTATGTTTTGTTTGTAGTTTTACAAAGAATAGACAACAATGCGATGCTGGCTATAAACCAGTTGGTATTGTAATTAGTTTTAAAGCAAATTCTTGTTTGTTTCTGTTGACTTTTCAAAAGTGTTGTAGTTTGTTCCTGACGGAGCCCGAAATGATACTTGATTTGTTATAAAGCTTAGTAAAGTTCATTTAACAGGTTTTACACAAAAACTATCAAAGTATACAAAGCTTTTAGTACTAATTTTTAAAATTATTTTTCGGTATTTCTATGTTAAGTATTCTATGTTGTAAATCGCAGATATACTTGTCCCTTTCTTGACCACTCGATTCTGTATTTATTTATCTCGCTTCCTCAGCCTGGCATAGATTAGCCCACTCTTAACAAACAAAAATAAAATATTTAGATTCATAGATGATTTGGGTTTAAGGGCAGGTTACCTTTCTACCTCTGTCACCACCAAATTACGAGCTGCAATGCGTGGTTACGTACAACGGAAATGCATCCCCCAAATGTGACCCCGAACATAACTAAACAAGACCTAAACTATTTTTACTTTATTTCAATATCTAAAGTATACCTACATAAAATATATAAACAAGGTCTAAAAAGTACCCTAAAAAATTACTTCTAAATACAAATAAATACCGTCACAAGATATCATTTTTATTACACCGACTATCTAAATTCACACTCCTTTCTGAATTTGTTTTAATTAAGTGAAATAACATATATTGTGAATCGATCCATAAAAATACTTGTTTGATCATAGATCTACATCATTTTCAGAAAATGATCCACGTATCATGTATGTATATACTTATAATCCAAACCTCGAAAACAGCTCCAACGATTTTCATGACATTTAGTATGCAGGGGGTTTCAGGGGCGATAAATCGATCTAGCTAGGTTTTTAGAAAACGTCGTTTTATCTGTGTTTTTAGGCAGTGATAAACTGAAAAATATGACTCTGACATCTATTAGTGACTAGTAATACTATTATTTTTATTGACACAGCAACACTAAAGCTACTTGACAATATGGCGTAGTTTAATAAAAACGAGCAAACCTCGGTTTCCCAGGTACTACCGACTGACCTATAGATCAAAATCCTAACCCACTTCTAGATGAACTAGAAACTTGATATTTGGCAAAATATAGTCTATTCGCAATATCTGAAAACTGAAAAGCATTGATATTAGTATCAACAAAGTGAAGTATGAAAGTAGGTGGATATAAATATAACATTTTGTTTCTTATGAAATTTCTCTTGCCGGCTGAATTAGCCACCGCTACAGTGGGCGTGGGCAGGCAACATAGCACAAAAAAGAAAACTATACAGCCTAAACGCAGAAAAATAGAGTAATTTTACAAATAACAATGTGTTTATAATTCCGACTCACACTTGACGTTTTCAAGTAGCCTATTACTTTACCCGGTTCTTAAACTATCTCCATGCCAAATTTAATCTGAATCAGTCTTAACGGTTTAAGCGGGAAGAGGTAACAGAGAGACAGACAAACAGAGTAAGTTTCGCATTTATAATATTAGTATGGATATTGAACTTGGCTCTTATTTCACATTAAGGTTTTTGTTGGGATTAGGTATAACAAGAAGGAAGTGAATAACAGTAAAGCACTTAAGAGCTAAGTGTCTCGTAAAAACCATATTTCAAGATGAAATGTTTATCTTTCGAAACTTACACTCTTACCATGTATAACAAAATAACTGCACAAATTTTATCTTAATAAACCAAATATGGTATAACAGTAGGTGAAACAAAGCTTTGCTTGTATCTATTTGAAAACCTAACGACAGAGTCGCTTCGGTTAGGTTAGTTCAGTAACGACTAAAGGTATTAAGAAAACGTATCTACACATACATAATGCAGTAGTATCAGTATCAGTACCTTGTACCTACCTACCTAGTACTTAGTTCCTACCTACCACATAACATTGGAGTACTTCAAGTAGGGCAGAGTACGATTGTGATACGAGCAGTTAGCAGGAGACAGCGGCTAGGGCGCCCCGGGCGGTATGTGTGCCGCAGCCGCAGCCGCAGCCGGCTTGGCGCCCGCCCAACCGGTTGCTCCACTGGCGCACTCGAAATAAGACTCGCCCACGGGAACTCGAGCCGCGCGACCGTCTCACAAATGCGAACAACAACTGGAATAATATTTGTGAAATTACAATTAAAAGTACACATATTATACATTTTTTGTTGTAAAGTTTGGTGCTTTTGAATGATGTCCCAAATAACTGAGAACTTGGACCAGACTAACATCGAGCAGACGAATCAATTATTATAAGTGTTGGTTTTTTAAAGATACTGTACGATTGTATAAAATGTTTATAGTATATCACTATGTAGGTAGCCTAGGCTACCACTGCAAGCGGGTGCTGCTGGTCATCTGATCCTTGGTTGTGGAATATAATACAAATATCACATGAATGAGTGTTGTACGTATGTCATAAGAATAACTTTATTATGACTGTCGGCTAGAAACGGAATTGGCATTAATACATATATGTCTCATACAGAACTTAGCGTTTAATTATACAAATAAATAGATATAATTAAATTCTAAATCCGTTCAAAAATACTATACCCGTAGCCGCAGTACGAGCAGGTGGGTAGTAGGTAGTAGTATAATGACTATAGAACAAATACTAAAATACAGAATAAAATAAATATTTAAGGGACTGTCATACAACAAACGTGTTACTTTGCTAGTTTTCTTGTGATTGATAACGATAACATAGAATATTTAATTAAATAGTCACTTTTAGGGTGCTCCCATACAAAAAACGTGTTTTCTTTGCCGTTTTTATAGATAATGGTACGGAACCCTTCGTGCGCGAGTCGGACTCGCACTTGGCCGATTATTTATAATTGCATGTGCTAGTTTGGGTAAAATAAAAGTACATTATTGATGTGAGTGGGCTAGGCTTTATTTCAGACGCAGTTGTGGGTTGCAACCCAAGCCGAAGGCGAGGACGTAATCCAGGCGAGTATGTATTAGCGGAGCTTAAGAGAGTCATACGACTGTTTTTAACACACTTGGAGGACAGTTAATACTTGCATTAGTGTTAAAATGTAAAACATTTAAATTTCTAATATTTTTGATATGTTCTTACAAAAATGGTGCAGTCTAAGAGCAAGTGTGTGAAAAAAAAAAGAAACTTTTAAGGCACTTGTTGAATATTACCGCACAAGTGAGTTATGGACGCTGTTAACTATAATACTGAAAGCGGTGCAGTAAATGCTGCTTTTCATAAAGCTTATGCAAGTAATGCATTCTTATTTGACGTATGTGTTTACGTGAGTTTTAATCTGTAAGCTTATTGTAATCTACCCAAGAAAAAAAAAATACTCAAATCATTGGGCATCTATAAAATCGAATTATTTTATTTTTAAAATGCAGAAATTCGGCAATTTCTTATTTAAACCTATATCATTTAATTAATGTTTAATAAAACTACATCTAAAGTAGTATTTATTTTTCTTTTCAGGTAAGTTGGTAACCTCGCAGGTGTATTGGTAAGAGAATGTTACACTTAAACATCGTTTTTAGAGTAAAAAACTGAACCCCTATAGTTTCGTCATATTCGTCCGTAAGTCAATGTGTCACAGCCTTTTTTTTTAATATCTATGATATGGCTGGATATCACACACATCGACATACCACCTGGTACCAAACTAAGCAAACTTTTCTTTTTTTTTATATGTATATTTTTTATGTATACATATTTACCTATTATACATAGAAAAGACCCAGTCCTATTACAAACACAAATGTTCATCACATAAATGTTTGTTCTGTGCGGGGATCGAACCCTTGTCCCTCGGTTCAGCATACAGATTAGTACCAACCAAGATACGGAGCTTTGCATCATTTGTGATAAAATTAAACAGGAAGGTGTCGTGTGAACAGACATACAGAGGTTTTATTAACTGCAGCGCTGCAGGACCTGTTATAATCAACTAGAATAATTTTGTATTGTTATGCTCTCAGATAGGAGCCACCGATTGGACTCCAATGTATAATTTAGATTTGGAAACTAGTTTAAAGGTTTTAACGCTTGCAGAGACTACATGATACAAAGATATTTTCTTTATCTTAGATAGGATACAATAGGATATATCGTTAAAACCTATGCTAACGTAGTCATAAAATACAGTTAGTGACATCTATTGGCGGTATTGTTTAACACTATGATCGTGATATAGTCGAAACACAGCAGCAACGCACTTTCTGAATAAAGTAATAGATGGCGCTTCTTTTAAAATTGCACTTGTGTTTCAAGGAACTAGGTAGCGCTACACGTCCAACAAATATTACTTCAGCTTTAAAACTCGCGAATAAATGAATTCGAGTTGCTTTCATATTTTGAAGGAGGATTTTTTTCATAATGTAACATAACATTTTGTCATGTATTTGATGGAAATTCTGTAAACTGCAGACCGTATCATTCTGTGAACATGTTTTGCAAAAAGGGGGCAAAGCACATTGGGGGGGGGGGGTCTTTGCTTTGCTTATTTTTGATGACATGTAGATAGGGGGTCTAGATCGTGATTACGTCAGAAGTAGTACCTTAGCGTTTTATTGACAGCATTGAGACAGATGACATCTAGGGATTGCAATCCCGCAGCTCATTCAATCCCGCGGGTTTGATAAGCGGGATTACATAATCCCGGGCGGGATTACGCGGGATCCCACATCTTTGAAACTATGTTATAAAATCAAATTGAAACTACAAATTGTAAAAGTCAACTTTTATTAATTATTTCTTACATTAAGCAACAGAAATTATTTCTTTTCTATCAATTAAGTATAAGTAACTAGTAATCTGTTTTCTTAGATTCATTTTTGAATGTTTGGCATAGTTAATTAGTTTTGTTTAATATTACCCTCACTCCTAACAACAGTTTTATATTTTTACTTCAGTATTATTCATATAATAACTAATATAAAAATGTTTACGTAAGCATTAAGAGCTTTGCTTACTTTTGCTGACAAGGGGGATGGGGAAGTAAATAATTGTAATCTGCTTACGTAATACTTGAATGGTCCCCGATGAAAAATGTATCAACATTCATATATTTTAATGCAGAAAATGATTAATGATTGAATTGCAATGAAACCATGAAATGAAACAGATGCATTTAGAGATCATAATAAAATCACACAAAGTCACACCTGAGTTCGTCACACCGCCAGAACAAAATGCTCAGATATACGAGTAGCATTCAAAATTTAAATTATAGATACTATTACACTACAAAATATTTACTAGATAGAAACATACTTTATTGCACACCAAAAATGAATAATAAACAAATTTAAATTCTGGAATAAACTTATAGTATACAATCAGGCGGTCTTATCGCTTATAAGCGAACTCTACCAGACAAACTTTGGGTTATATTAAACTATAAAAATTTGGCCAGGCCATATTTTGGACTTTAGCCGCCAGCGGTTTGTTTTAGAATTTTCTTTTTAGCGGTGACTTTTCTCGAAATTGGTCGGGGTTTTTAAATATAGTTTTATAAATAATTCAGAATTTCGTTATACACCATTACAGGAAGGGACAAGACGTCTCTATCATTTAGAACTTGTTTAGAGTCGATCCGACTCATATTTCCAAAGTAAAAATTCATTCTTTCAAAACGAAACAATTTTAGATACTTTCAAGGCCTCTCCGCTTCGAAGTTTAGGTTTAAGTATATATATATATTGTACTAATTATTTTACACGGGTGCGCAGTGATTGCAATTGAGTGTTTTTAATATTTTTGATGAATTTTTACTCATCTATAAGGACTCCAAAGGGACCTAATTAATTGAGAAATAAAAATTCATAGGTCACTTCATTGTAAATCCGATAGCTGTAAATTGGCGCAGCGTTGTGATGATGATAGGATGCGGGGAAAGGTCTCAGGTCCTATCACGGGAACCAACAAAATAGTAAATTAGATAATATATTTACTTAGTTTTCTACCGCAAAAGTGTGTATTCGCCCCACCGCGCCACGTAATCACGTCGCCACGTCGCCACCTCGCCACCTAGCTACGTCGCCACCCAGCTAGATTAATAGTCATCTCGTAAAAATCGGCGATGATATCCCATCGCCACTTCCTCTGCGGGTGAATGGTATTGCGCACCATACTGGTTACAACAATCTGCGGCGCTACTTTCTACGCGGACGGGATAATGAACGGCTATTATTATATCAAAAATATCCTGGTTCCGTATTGAGCCACCGATGATATTTGTTTGTTGTTTGCCCAACTCATTAATTTCTTCAACACGTGCCTAATAACGGACGCACCCTATTTATGTTACGAACAATCTACATTAATGAGTTTTATTTTTTATAGACGGTAGAGCTCGAATCTCGAGATGACCGACACGGATACCCATATATATGAAATATGTATACTATAAGTTTGTGTGGTAAAAGTACAACATGGCGTCGAATGGATATTAATAATAAAATGACTAATACATATGTAATAATAATAAATAATAATAAATATTTTTGAACATTACACACAGCGCCGTCTGTGCCCAAAGTAAGCTAAGCTTGTGTTATGGATACCAGACAACGGATACAAATACATATATTACCTTTTTTTGTAAATACATACATATCATACATAATTGCACCCAGACCCAAGATTAACATAAATTATTTATTACATAAATGTTTGTCCAGTGCGGGAATCGAACCCACACCCTCTGCACAGCAGCCGGCCATACTACCAACTAGGCTGCGAGGAAGTGTTTCTAATTTCGTGTTTTACTTTATATCGATACATTTGGTATTTTCTGTGACTATAGCACGGACGCAAAGCAGGAAGAATTTCGTTCAATGACCGGACACTATTTGTCGCGTCCGTGCTATAAGCAAAAGCATTTGACTACGTACAACATCATCCAACAACAAAATCTTATACAAAATCTCACTCACTCGGCTCTTGATGGCTTACACAATTAAGTAGTAGGTACAACACAGAACGTTCAAATCCATCAACTCAAGTGTATAAATAAAATTTCTCAAGGTTCTGTTTTATGTCTTTTTCTATTTGTAATTTACATTAACGATTTGGCAGAAAATCTGTGCAAGATTTTATTATTTTGAGATGACACTTCTCTTATATATAATGTTAACAGAAACAAAGAAATTTTATTTTGTTGACACGTAAATAGTAAAGTTTTCCTTGTTCTTACGTTGTTTAAGGTTTAGGCAAATAACTTTACTTTGTAGCGAATGAAGTATTTTATTTTGTATATGTAGTGTGTAATTAGCTTTAAATTACCCTTTCCATACAGGCATGGAATGCCATACTCATTTACGTCAATAGTCTTTTAAATCTGATTTTAAAAAGACGACAGATCGAAAAATATTCAAAGTCAGTCTGGTTGAGATTTTCTCAAAGGAAGATATAAAAAATATAAATTTGAAATTTGAAATAGATACAGATAATTTATTATCTTATCGGCGTGGACTATATATAAGAACCTGTGCTTGGGAACAGATTCGATCAAAAGGAAAGCACATAAGGAGGTTTGATTTCCTGGATTATCTGTCGACGGTTTGTGAGTTACCCCATAAATCACACAGAAGGTACCATAATTCTGTTTTATTCGTAGGGTCTACGAAGACCTTGATTTTTGTCGATTGGGCCTTTTTGCCTTTATCGAATCCCCTTTTCCGTATCTTGAAAATTCGGGAAATATATGGAGTTGACATAGATTGTCGTAAACCATTGGATTAATCACGTCGTACCACGATTTGCCAACTTTGGCGATAATAGAGTCGACTGGGGTAAAAATTGTAATACGGTCGTCAAAATAAGAAAGACGGCAAAATGAATAATTTCCGAAACGAAGGGGTAAAATTGTGTATGGCATAATAGGGATTGAAATTAATTAATTTTTGTAAAGTGGGATCGTATAGGGAACTATAATTAAATTGTATTTACGAACTACACATATCTTTTCATTTATCTTCCCCCGGGGAATTAAGTCTTCACAAGCGGCGCTCAACGGGATAAAAAATATAATTTTTTATAGTTTTGTGTACGATCACATCACGCAAAAGGTTTTTTTTTTTAAAAATAAATAGACATAATTTTATATTTTTTTTAAAAAATTCAAAAAAGATGCAACTATCTGCGTTACATTCATGTTTTACATGACATTTTCGGACTCGTTTGGCTAATAACTATTTTTATTTCTTTCGTCTCTAGATTAAACAATTAAAAGGTTATATTGTAAGAAAACCTTATTTATTTACTAATCGTTAGATTAGTAGCGAATTGCTAGTATTAATAGTGTTTAATATTCATATAGGTCCACCAGGAAAAAATACTTCGGAGAAAAACGTTACATCGTTTTTTTTTTGTTTTTGTTTTTGAACAAATGGAGACAGTGAAAAGCTGTGTCTTTTAAGTATTTATATTTGTTCCAAGTAAGGGGTTCTTTTACTACGTTATAATTAATAAAAAAACTAATAAATGAAAAGTCCCTACTAATAATAATTTTATTTTTGTTGTTTCCAAGATTATCTTCGTCGATTATGTCTAAAGCAGTACTTGACATAAGTGGGATTACACGTACCACTTCTTGGAAACAAATATATAAATATTGTTTCTACAGTGAGACTGTAAATTAGTGAAAGCTTCGTTACGAAAATATTACTATTTTCTTTGAAGCAAGTGAGTGTGAGTGAGGAAATTAAAAAATATAATAAAATAATAATAGTAAAAATGGAAAACACTATTAAATTTCACTTGCTCAACAAGAGTGAGCTGATCTCTGAAACTATAGTGAGATTTGAGAAACTAGCAGAATCTTTAATAGGTCTGAAGCGTCAAATATTAAAGTTGGTTGAAAAATTACTAGCTAATGAGGTACTTGAGTCAACTTTAGATCCCAAAGAGGATATTGAAGGTGTTAAGGCTACTTTACCTTTTATAAAACAAAAGTTAGAGGACACAGGTATTAATAAGGAAAACATTAAACGGTTGGAAGCTTTTTTTAATCATATACATTTTAGATTACTACGTATTGACATCACGGATGAGTTAAACTTGGATTCAGAACTGGCTACATTTAAAAATGAGTTCCAAAACTTGGATAAATTATGGAATAACAAGATTTTAGAGATTACTGAACTAGAATTTAATTCATTACATGAAATTTCTGATTTAACTAATGACAATAGGTCAGCAGTCGGTAGTTTACCTGGAATTAACCAGGTATCTCAAAAATTTAATGAGGTCTTCAATAATTTAGAAATATCCAGGGAATATTTAGAAGATGCAGACGCTAAACAAAATAAATTTATCACAGTTTCTTGTGATAGAAGCTCTGCACTTGAATTGAAAAGATTCAATTATAATGGGAAATCATGCCCTAGGTCGTTTTTGCAAAAATTAGAAGAATTTAGGCTTTCTAGGAATATAAAGAATCTTTTCTGACGACGCTTTACATTGATTTAGATTTATAAAAAAAAAGTTAAATAATTGGGACGAACTTTGTAATAGATTAGTTGAAGATTTCGGTAGTTTCGACTACGATTATAAATTATTGAACTATATATACAAACGTACTCAAGGAGAGAACGAAAATATCGTTATTTATGTAGCAATAATGGTTGAAATGTTCAATAGGCTAAAGAAATCGCTTTGTGAAAGTGACCAGTTAGAAATATTACTTAGACCATGTTATTCCTTTTTTGTAATACCTGCAAATATTATGTCGATTAACAATTTAATTAACATTTGCAAGAAATACGACCAATTTCTTGAAAAAAATAGGAATTTCAAAGAGCCAGAAAACGGGGAAATGATTTTTTCTGATTTTGATTATAAGAAACTTAGTAGTTCTTCAGAAACGCCCTTTGCGAATAACAAAGGTATTAATTATGAAAATTGGAGACGGAAGGAGTTTCGAGCGAAACCCCTTGATATTTTAAATCTTTTAAAAATTACAAACAAAAATCTTTGGTTAAGTTGGAATCTAGTTCTTCTAAGTATAAACCAACGGTTTATTGTAACCAAAGTTTTAATCCAGTGCATAACGAAGCGCCAAAGGAAATTGCGGCGGTTCATGAAAATCGTCCGCCTTTTTGTGTTCGATGCCGTGTACATGGACATGAACTTAGTAATTGCACATCTAACAACATTGTCTGTTATAGATGTGGTTTTAAAAATGTAAGAGCGATTGATTGTCCAAATTGTAATCAATCTACTAATAAGACTTACTTTAAAAATACTACAAATTACAATCGTTGTAGTCAATATTCACATGACTGGTTGTCATGGCTTAGCAAAGTCAATTTTTATTATTCAATTCGTTTCGTACTTCGGTCCTGTTTAAAAATGAAAATGATAATTTACGTCCTTTTTTAAAAATAAATATAAAAGAGACAGAATTGTATGGGTCTTTTAGACACAGGTTCTTGCATCAGCGTTTTAGGGAATAATTCACATCTAGCCATACAAAAACTAGGTTTTACGCTTTATATGGATGAGCATATAAAAGTTTCGACTGCTGGTAAAGTAGTACACCAAGCTATTGGTTATTTTTTATTGCCAATGGTATTTAATAAGCAAAGAAATATAATTAAAACATTTGTTTTCCCAGATTTGTTCCCTTCAATAATTTTAGGGATAGATTTTTGGAAATCTTTTAATTTGGCCCCTAATCTTTTTCAAGTTATGAATGAAGCTAAAAAATCAATTATTTCTGAACTTTCTAATGTGGAAAAAAAGATTCAGATTTATAATAACCTTTCCCCTTTTCAGAAAGAGACGGCGGACAGAGTTATTAGTAATTTTAAAGCTATTTCGTTTGAGGAAACTGGCATTATTGGTGAAACTTATCTAGTTACACATAGAATAGATACTGGTGATCACGCACCGATTAAACAACGTAATTATAGGCTATTTCCGGAAAGACAGCGGGTACTTAGTGAAGAAGTAGATAAAATGATAAATTGGGACATTATTGAACCATGCGAGAGCCCATGGTTATCAGTCTTAGTTACTAGCTTATTAGCGAATGGAGATTTTGTTTGGATAGTAGGAAATTAAATTCAATTACTAAGAAAGACGCGTATAATTTACCTTTTATTAATGAAATCTTAGATAATTTGTCTAATGCGAAATATTTAAGCAGTATTGATATTGCAAAAGCATTTTGGCAGATTCCTTTACACGTAGATGACAGAAACAAAAATGCGTTTTACGTTCCGACACGCGGCAGCTTTCAATTTAAGCGATTAACCTTCGGTTTATCAAATAGTCCTGCTGTATTCTGTTATTTAGATGTTATTATCATCATATTATTAGCATTATCATTATTAGCGAGAGTTTCGAAGAACACATATCCCTTTTAAATCGAGTACTTGAAAACTCACAAAGGCTCGTTTAACTATTAATTTTGAGAAGTGTAAGTTTTTTAAAAATGAGCTAAAATATTTAGGCTACATTGTGGACGAACGTGGTCTACGCACAGACCTAGATAAGGTGAAAGCCATTCTTGAAATCCCTACTCCTAAATCGCGTAAGGAGGTTCGTCGATTTTTAGGTACAGCTAGTTACTATAGGCGTTTTATACCCAATTTTAGTACTGTAGCTGGTCCTCTTAATTCATTGACATCTGCGGGTAAAAATACGCCAAGATTTTTATGGACGAAAAAAGCGAATACCGCATTTAATAATTTTAAAATTCATTTTGTAAATACACCTATTTTAGCTTGTCCGAATTATGATTTACACTTAAGTGTTCATAGTGATACATCTGGTTTTGGCATAGGTGCAATGCTTACTCAGGAGGTAGACGGCAATGAGGTTGTTGTGGCATACATGAGTAAGTCTTTATCTAAACAACAACGGAATTACTCGGCCACGGAGCGAGAAACGCTAGCGGTTATTCTTGCATTAGAACATTGGCGTTGTTTTCTTAACAACGGGAAACAATCTATTATTTTAACTGACTATGCTGCATTGATATTTTTTTTAAATTATCTAATCCAACGGGTAGGTTAGCCAGATGGACCATACGGTTGTCTTGCTTTAATTTTATTTTAAAGCATAAAAGAGGAGTCCTTTCCTCTGTTGTTCCTGATATGTTATCTCGGTCTACCCCTATAATAGAGGATACATCAACTGACGTACAGGCTGACGTAGATGATGTTTCTCATAAATTCGTTGAACCAATTGATACTGATCGGAGTATGATTTAGTACGAACAAAAGCGTACCAATTGCGTAAATAATCCATCAGATTGTTTAGGTTTCCGTATTAAGGACGGGAAATTACTTAAAAAAGTTGAAACGGAACCTGATAGTGATTACATGTGGAAGGAGGTTCCGAATCCTAACGATAGGCTTAATATTATTGCGGTTAAACATACGGAGCCGTCAAACTCGCATTTTGGTGCTTTTAAGACCTTTAAAAAGATATCAAAAGATTTTTATTGGCCAGGAATGTTCCGCCAGATATCTAATTACATAGCTGATTGTGCTATATGCTTGGCTTACAAGCATCAAAACCATACCCAATTTGGTGTCATGGGAAAACCTAAAATTTGCTCACGTCCTTTTCAATTTATCTCCATTGACTTAGTTGGTCCTCTACCAATGACAAGGGATAGGAATCAAAACATCTTGGTTGTCACATGCTGTTTCAGTAAATACTGTTTAATTTTTCCTTTAAAAAAAGCCACAGCGGCTAATGTATTAAAAACCTTGGAAAACGATGTTTTCTTGGTTTACGAATTACCCCAAACAATAATTATGGACAATGTTCACGTTTATTAATATTTTGTTTTTTTTATCTTTTATTTCGTTAAGAGGAAACATTATTTTATTTTCTTTCAATTGGCATGGAGGAGATGCTTCGATTTATATTTAACTACGAATCTCTTTAATATTTATCTCATAATTAATGGTTTTTAATACAGCAGGGTTTTATTATTGAGCAGTACGACAACTCATTAAATAAGCTTATGTCCAAAATATGGAGCGGATTGACAACTCCTTAAAGAAGCCCTTGTCCAGGAATTTGAGCGGTGGGATAACTCATTAAATAGGCCTTATATCGTATTCCTAGTTGTAATCAGGCATTTTTAAGGCCAAGATGCAACAAGTAACATCAAGTTCCTTACAGATCGGTCATGGGGTTCCTTAGCGGTTATGCCCTTCGTGTGAAGATGAATGTATAGGAATTATATGAGCTTAGCGTGTAAGGTTGGGTTAATATGAGTGATGAGGTTGGGTTAGTATGAGTGATGAGGTTAGAGTATTAGATGCGTACGTGATGTAAGTTTTTAGGGATCGGTTCTGTCGATTCGTCTAACCGAATTTTCACGAGGAAGGGGGGATAATGTAGCGAGTGAAGTATTTTATTTTGTATATGTAGTGTGTAATTAGCTTTAAATTACCGTTTTGCGTGTTATGTCAAAATCATTGTAAAATTCTATATCCATACAGGCATGGAATGCCATACTCATTTACGTCAACAGTCTTTTAAATCTGATTTTAAAAAGATGACAGATCGAAAAATATTCAAAATCAGTCTGGTTGAGATTTTCTCAAAGTAAGATATATAAAATAGAAATTTGAAATTTGAAATAGATACAGATAATTTATTATCTTATCGGCGTGGACTATATATAAGAACCTGTGCTTGGGAATAGATTCGATTAAAAGGAAAGCACATAAGGAGGTTTGATTTCCTGGATTATCTGTCGACGGTTTGTGAGTTACCCCATAAATCACACAGAAGGTACCATAATTCTGTTTTATTCGTAGGGTCTACGAAGACCTTGATTTTTGTCGATTGGGCCTTTTTGCCTTTATCGAATCCCCCTTTCCGTATCTTGAAAATTCGGGAAATATATGGATTTGACATAGATTGTCGTAAACCATTGGATTCATCACGTCGTTTACCACCATTTGCCAACTTTGGCGATAATAGAGTCGACTGGGGTAAAAATTGTAATACGGTCGTCAAAATAAGAAAAGACGGCAAAATGAATAATTTCCGAAACGAAGAAGTAAAATTGTGTATGGCATAATAGGGATTAAAATTAATTAATTTTTGTAAAGTGCGATCGTATAAGGAACTATAATTAAATTGTATTTACGAACTATACATATCTTTTCATTTATCTTCCCCTGAGGAATTGAGTCTTCACAACTTCCAGTGTACCAACACTAGTAACCAACATATTGTAGCAACACAAGCAACCAACAACTTGGATTTATATTGCAAATAAAACACTAACTCATGTAGAAAGTGCTAAAATAAATTTTAAATTACTAAAATGCCAAATCGGCTCAAAGTACCTGCTTATAACGGATGGAATAAGGTACAAGTAAACATACAAGATCTAAGTAACGTATTTATTATTTAGTACCTGGAGGACCGAGCGTTGCTCGTTTTCTTAAAACAACGCCATCTATTGTCAAATAGCTTAAGCGTTACTTAATAACTTGTCAAATAGCTTTAATATTGCTTATTACTACTCGCCAAAAGATGTCAGGAAGAGTCATATTTTTCAGTTTATCACTGCCTGAAAACACGGATAAAACGACGTTTTCTAAAAATGAAACCTGGCTAGATCGATTTATCGTCCCCGAAACCCCCTGCATACTAAATTTTATGAAAATCGGTGGAACCGTTTCCGAGATTCAGTTTATATATATATATATATATACATATATACAAGAGTTGCTCGTTTAAAGGTATTAGATTCCTTATTACACACAATATAATATAGGATTTACAAATGGAGGATTAAGGCATTCTCTGCTAGTCAACCATTGGTGAAATAGAAAGCTTAGTTAGTGGTGCCAAATAAAGGCTAAGTGAATGTTAAATAGGCAACAATAAAACATTAAATTAATGCTAATATTTAAACATACTAGTACTTATATAATACAGTAATACTTAAGATACTTTTATAGCATTTATATAAATTGTAAATACCTGCGATTACATGATAATAAGCATATACGTAAATTACTTAATACTAGGATTAAAAGATCATGATTTTTTTTAAAATAAAAAAAAACCAGCTTTTTATATTTGTTATCTTTTTTAATTTAACAGTCAGAAAAAAAACACTACACTTTTTATTTATTTAATGATTAATAAAATTACTGAAAATCAACATACATAGAAATATAACTTAGTACATCTAAGGAGTCAAAAAGAAACACAGTTAAATATTTTAAACATCTCTGTAACTTTAGAGCATATTTGAGTTACTATTTCTACTATACTATTGTTCCAGCTAAGAGTACAATTATCCTAAGTCAAACCCAGATTCTTTTGTAAGTGGAATCACAGTTTTATCGAGTAATAACGGTGGAAGTTAGCTGTAAGAAGTAACCTTGCGATCTGACGAGAACTTCCTACGATTATCGATTGGCATTTAACTGGGTTGACAAGTACTCCGAAGAGTTCTGACCACTTATTGAATTGTTTAAGTTCCTTATTAACCACAAATGGGCTTGTCAATTTCAGTGATTTTGATTTGAGTATAGAGTTGCAAATTATCACACTCATGAAATAAAATGAATTAATGTTTAGTATTTAAGTGTCTATATTTTATTTTATTTGTACGACTAACATAGTTTTTTAATGTCTGTTACTAACACATTATGGACCACGGTCTGCAATAAACATTATTTATTATTGTCATACATTATCCACGCATAGATGAAAATTGCGAATAAAAGAGGAGAGATAATTCCGCCTTGTGGAACGCTGAAATATGGTAGCTGGCGTTCCACAAGGCGGTGTTCTCTCTCTTCTCTTACTTGCAATTTTCCCTACCAATTAACCCTAAAAACCAAAATATATGTTTTTAAGGATTTCGTAATCAACAAGGAACCCTTATAGTTTCGTCATGTCCGTCCGTGGCTTGGGTCAGACACCATTTTTAGTACTAGAAAGCTGTTATTTCGCATGGGTATACATGTTAATTAGGCCGACATAGTTGTAAAACAAAATTTAAAAAATTAAGGGTGCCTCCCCTGCACGTAAAGTGGGGATGAATATTTTGTCTACCCCATAGTGTGGGGTGTCGTTGGATAGCTCGTTTAAATATTTATGCGGTTGTGCAAATTTTTGATAGAGCCTAGCGTCCCCCCACTGCCTGCTAAATGTGTGAAAATAATTACGGGAGTAGCATAAACAACAAAATTAAAAAGAATCTATCATAGCTAAGTAGGCTTTACAACTTACTCGGAACAGTAAACATTTCGTCCAAATTCCACATACAAGTATCAACTACTTGTGTAAAACAGATATTAAATATAAGTTTATGAACCATGTAACATTTAGAAAAATAAAATTTTAAAATTTGAGATTTTAAAAAGTGTGAGACGGGCCCGAGCCATTTACCATCTTAAATCATTATTGCATCTTGCGATTACTAAGCGAAACAGTAACAAACACATTTGGCTTAAAGGCTTGGTAAGTAATTGGATGGGTGACCGCTTAGCGGCACACTTTTTGTTTTTGTTTGTGTAATTGTAAATGACGTAAACGGTGGTAGGTACGGAACCCTCGGTGCACGAGTTTTACTCAATGGTTAAAGTTATTATTATTCTCTAAGAAGTATAACTGCAGATTTTTGTTAACCATTAGGGTCTTCTGACGATTGTGATGACGTTCATGGGCCACTTTCAACAGTCTTTTCTATACACATGCGGACAAGAATTTCCGAATGCAAAACTTGGGTTGAGTGTAGTTAATGATGCCCTGTTACTCAGTTTTTTAGTTATTTCTACTTAGCTTTTTAATCTTTGCGTAGGTGTGTAGAAGACAGCCGTTCTTTGTCTTCTGCGCACACCCAACCTATAAGTAGCACATTGGTGACGTCACAATGTAACAAAATAATAAATAACATCATTATGTAATTTGTAATTTCGGTAATTAGGTAATGATGATATTAAAAGTTAATTATCAACTCGCTCACAACAGAAACAGGAGGGGTTAGGCCAAGAAGCTTATTTAGGGCACTAAGTAAGCTCATATTCTAGATTTCGAGCACATCCCAGCAAATAGTGATCAATTCCACGTACGGTTAATGCTAATGCTATGTAAACGCGATTTAATTATTATATTTAATTGTTTTTTAATTTTGGAATCCTTCGCTTGTTCGGTATTTAGCATCCTTGCATAACAAATAACTATTATTTAAAGTTGCACCCTACATGTTAGCTTCTTGGTCTAAAGCTTAACTCCCTCGACACCGTCACATGTTGTAAGCGAGTTTTACCGTCACGCTTGTTTCATTCATACGGGCTCGGACCTCACTCCTTTTGCCGCTTTATTAATTTGTTCCACTCAAGCTCAAGTATAGCGCACGCCCCGCATAGGTACCTATCTAACTTGTTTACTTACAGTGAAGCTTCTATCTCACTGGGTATATATTATATTATATGACTAATAGCTAGAATAGGTACCTACTTCAAATAACATGAATGGAATTTGTGTTTGATTTTTTTTATTTCAGGGTATAAGAAATGTAGGTTCGGTCTGACTCTGAACTGACTCATATATTTCGCTTGGGGTTAAAAAGTTAAAGGTTGTATCAACGTCATGCTTGTTTCACAATATTATGCCTATTTTCGTA
Organism: Apoda limacodes; assembly: GCA_946406115.1. Taxonomy (NCBI): domain Eukaryota; kingdom Metazoa; phylum Arthropoda; class Insecta; order Lepidoptera; family Limacodidae; genus Apoda; species Apoda limacodes. The sequence goes on from OX291559.1 coordinate 23,195,031, forward strand.
CTGTATAAATAATAGATACTTTGTGTGTTTATATAATGCTTCGTACAAACATGACTTATACGTCATCTTTAGCTTTGTATTACAACGAAAAACTATTTGACAATAATCTATTTAAAAATAAATTAAGTTAAAATTTATAGTTCAACAAACTTTTCTGACCTCGTAGTCACAAATCAAAACTTCAGTCGGTATATTGAAATGATGTAAACTTACAACACTAGCGACCAAACACAAAGTCAGAAGGTCAAAAAAGTTTGTTGCACTGTATACCTGTTTTTGTCTCATATTCTTCGATAATACTTTCATCTGCAACAGTGAAAAGTAAAATAAAATAATTATTTTTATTGTTACATTTTTTGGCGTTTTAATTTTATTTTTAAAACGTTTTAGTAATCAAAAATTGTCGTACTGGGGCTATAAATGAAAATCGACTCTTAAAGGGTAAACTCCAACAGAGAAGTTTTCCTTCATGTATTTTTTTATGTTAATAAATAAGTATGGGATAATAAATGTATATAACACAACAGGCCCTGGTCTCTTGGTAGTGCTCGTGTGTTTCTAATCAAATGTTTGATGTATCTAATTAATATATTAATCGACGTCCATTATTAAACTATGACAGTGGCTGGCGCGCCTAGCATGGACGTTTTATATTAGTCATGTTTTGTGTTGATGAATAATTGTAATGGATGATAATATAGTGATAGACAAATCTAGAGCATGTTCTCAAACTAAACAAAGCTTGTATTATGGGTACGGTCCGTACCAGACAAACATAGTATTTGTTTCCTCTATGTATATCTCTACTAAACAACTGATATATATATATATATATATATATATATATATTAGTATACAGCGGGTTTTGGGGGCGATAAATCGATCTATCTAGGTTTCATTTTTAGAAAACGTCACGTTTTTATTCGTGTTTTAGGCAATGATAAACTGATAAATATGAGTCTTCCTGACATTTGTTGGCGAGTAGTAATACTATTATGTTTACTGACACAGCAACACTAAAGCTACTTGACAAAAAATGGCGCTGTTAAAACAAAACGAGCGAAACTCGGTCCTCCAGGTACTAAGTTATAAGACGGACTGTATGCGTCAGTCTGTGCTTCTGCACATGCAACGAAGATTCACTTTTGCCTTATTGAACACAAAACCTTTATTCTAGTGTGTATTGGATTAAAAAAGTAACTTAAAATCACTATACTAGTTTGTCTCAGGCCAAAGCTAAACGCACGAAATATAATTTATGACTTATCATTATTTTATATCTGGATACGGAGAGAGGACAGTGTTGTCTCAATACAGTTTTTTATAATGATTTCTGTACAGAATCTGGAATAAAATAGTTTTATGAATAGATACAATATGATATCGATTACATTTTTGTTAATAGTTTTTAATTATTTTTTTCCAAAAACAGTAAATGTAGAGCGAGTCATTATAAAAAAAATAACCGCTGAAATAATATATTATTGTATTAAATAAATTGTTGAGGATGATGTTCAAATTGGAAGTTTTTACTCAAAAACGCTATGATAAGTTAGAATTACCTTAGGAAGGACATGGATGCTGAAAATTCAGCCCCTAGGGGAGAAAGGAAGAAGTAAAGTTTGTTATGTTAACATTTTTTTAATATTTAAATTTCGTATGCATCCTCGGTATACATGCTCTTTCAACACAATTGAAGTAAGTGTTTCCGGCTAAGCATTCAACTTTAAAGTGGAAAAATGGGATAGCAAAATGTGTAAAGTGTATAAGTCAATTTTCTGTAGTAAATTTACTTGGAACATCACGTTATATATGATTATTAACACACCTAATAAACTACGTGTTTCGAATTTACTAAAAAGTCAAACCGTAAGTGAAAAAAAGGGGAGATAATATTGTGCTAGAAATAAAAAAAATATGGTTAAATTTACTTAAAACTTCGTATAAAAGCTGTGACAATCAATGCAGATTGTTTCTAACACGCTTGTAAACTACACGTGTCATTATCCCGGAAGTAGTTTAAAAATGTACGCTTTATTTCGCGTCGCCGCAACGCGGTTATGTGTTTCGGCCCTAAACGCGCGATGTATACTGTAAGGCACGCACGCTCCGCGGCTCTATGTGTGCAGGCACCCGTTGCGTTGTAGAACCGATGCACTGCGATAGCATAATCAGTGGTAGCCACTGTGGTTTAATTGCGACGTTGCACTAGCACGCACGCACCACTAAAAAAAATATTTGTGATAATAATAGTAGATTGCACCAAAAGTGGAAAAAGGCGGAGCGAGTGATTCAAGGGTTGATTTTTTTTAACGCATTATGCACTCTAATAACATAACCAGAACAATGTGAAAAGAAGTTTAACTTTACTAACGTACGTTGCTAGATACCGATAATAATATCTTAAGCAAGAAAATTTCTATAAATACTAAATAATAGCACCGAAAAATACGCAATCACAATAAACACATAAAAAACAAAACTACAATCAAGGGACCATCCATTCAATACGTCACACGCTTAGGGGAGGAGGGGGTGTCATGCAAAGTGTGAGAAAGGCAAATTTTCATACTAACATTGTAAAAAAAAGCGTGACAAGGGGGAAGAGGGGCGGGTCTAAAATTTCGTAAATTTGCGTGACGTATGAAATGGATGTCCCTTAAGGACAGCCATTTTCGTGACACAGGTGTTTTTTTTATTTAAATATAAAGTATTTCTGTTTTCTTTTATCAAACTTATGTTCCAAACCACTTACCTAGGGTGCGTTCCAAATCGCAACAAGGAAGTTAAAAAAGTGGTTTTGGACGCCCTGGGTACAGTAATTTTCTAACTGTCAAGTTGAATTCTTTACACTACCATAACAAAAGGTTGAAATTCACTCCTGTCAGTGTGAAAATTAACTGTCCAAATTCCCTCCCAAAACGGGTTAATTTTTCAACTTAACCGGGCCGTTAATTACTCAGCGGGTATTTGGAACATAACTCTACTCTCTGTCGAGTTAATAAATAATCTCATAGCTTTCTGAAATGGTCTAGGGCGAGAGTAACTTTCTGCCGAAAGGGTTGTGAAATGCAACCCTAATTATTAGGTACCCAAATTTAAATTTTATTATAATTGTTTCGGCCCGGCTTTATTAACTGGAACGCGTCTTAGGAACGGCGCTTGCTTCTGTATTACTCTGTGGTCGTCATGTAGTCTATGACTCTGTAAAATAACCAAAAGATGTGAATGTTGTGTTTTTTGTATATTTGAAATTAAAACGCTTATTTATTAATTACTTCTTTTTCGCTCGCTTATACTTTAAGATTTGTACAGATATTTAATGAACATACTGTTAAGTTTACCACCCTTTATCCTATTAGTTTGAATTTTGAAGCCAGCATTTGGATTAGGGGGGGGGGGGCAGGCTTGGCTAGGGGGGGGCAGACCTGATAGAAAATGTAATTTTAATATAGTAGACATGTTCATTTTGAGCCAATTCCTTCAGGTAATAGGCACCTAGGGGGAGCAGCTGCCTCTGTACCTCGCTACGCCCATGAGTTTTAGTCGTAGTAATAAGTTTGTATTGTTTTGTGCAAAATAAATAAATAAAAAAAATATTTCAACGTGCCTACAAAATCTACAATGAAATAAAACCCTTCTCGGAATTTATAATTTCTGAGTAAGAGCGCGTTCGTTTTGGGATGCAAAATGCAGATTGTTTCTAACACGCTTGTAAACTACTCGTGTCATTATCCCGAAAGTAGTTTAAAAATGTATGGTTACCGTTCTGTACGACAGTAGAACGCTTTATTTCGCGTCGCCGCAACGCGGTAATGTGTTTCGGCCCTTACTGTACTGTACTACACATACTTACTATGAAAAATAACCCACACACACAGAAACTTCATACATCATTATGTTATGATCATTAAACATTATATAATATTTACACATCCAAAACTTTGGTAAATTATATTATGTTGGAATTTTGTTTTACGTTGAGAAATACAGAGATCTATACAAACTTCGCTATTTCGCTTCGTTATTAAAGAGATTCGCTATTTCGTTATTTTATAAAACCGGTCAAGTGCGAGTTGGACTCGTTGGGCTCGTCTCACACTTGGGCGGTTTTTATTATTTGTTGTTAGACTTTAAAGTTCACACTATTTTTCACTGCAAGTTTGTATATCTTTCTGTTTCAACGATAGAGCATAAACAAAGAAAATGTGTTTCCCATTATAATACATATGGTGTGAAAAATCAACGCTAAGTATTGACCCTACATTTTTAAATACATATATTTATTATTATTATTTAGGTATACATAGTTATGTGCGTATCGCACAGCACTGCACAGCACTGCACAGCCGCACAGCCACACAGCTGCAGCACCATACGCACTCTTATGATTCCTTCAATTGACAACGAGCGGCACTAATTACCACCAATGCGCTCAATTACATGTGGGACGAAACTTATTACTTATCTAGATTTGTAGGTATATGTGTGTAGGTATATGTGTGTAGGTATATGTGTGTAGGTATATGTGTGTAGGTATATGTGTGTAGGTATATGTGTGTAGGTATATGTGTGTAGGTATATGTGTGTAGGTATATGTGTGTAGGTATATGTGTACAAAAGACCTAAGGCGAAGTATTTTGTCAGAACTTAGGATAAACTTAACTTCCGTCATACAAAGGGAAAACCATATGGTAAGTTGTTGTGGTCACGCCGGGGACGGTTTCTTAATTAGTACAATTCTTTGACAAAGGTGAAAAAAGGTCAAGGGCTAGCCGGACTCGCGCACTAAGGGTAAACTATTAATTTTTGCCCACGCCAGGAATGGCTTCTGAATTAGTACATCCCTTTAAATTTGTTCAACCCGGATAAATTAGGGGCGGGCCGCTAGTAAATCGGTGGATATACGTAGACATGACATTTGTTAGCAAACAATACGATGCTAACTAATATACAATTTTTAGAGGTCTGTTTGTATATTTGTAATTATAGCAATAATATATGCGGGTGGCGATGTAGTGATGTAGTGATGTAGTGATGTAGTGATGTAGTGATGTAGTGATGTAGTGATGTAACGACAGTTGAACAGCGAGGTGCAATACTGAATGAGAGATTATTCAAAGTTTAGATTTTAGCTTACGGTCCGTATGATGGTAAGCGGTCACCGTAGCCTATGGACGCTTTAACACCAGGGGTTGCGCGTTGCCGACCTTAAAATATGAAATAAAACTTTATACATATGAAAAAACGGCTATTTACGTAAACAAATCTATAAAATTGGTAAAGATATTTAGTTGCAAAGAGAATGGTAAGTTTTAGCATTTTTGGAAAATCATTTCCTAAGTAAAATGTTGGAAAAAGTCTCTAAGGGGGTTCCACCGCTTTATACGACGATAGGTGTGTAAAGTTTGTATGGGACGGGAAAAGCCGGAGGAACCGGTTATAGTAAGTAGCATAATACATACATTTATACAACGAAAATATTACATAGTACCTACCTAAATCTGTGATGAAGCTGAAATTATACTTCAATGATAAAACTATTAGTGATGTGCCATTTCTGATTTATAGCCGAATCCCGTACACAAATGCTCGCTCCAAAGTTTGTATGTTGTATTGTAATTGTGGTATTTTGGACTTCATTAGCCGACCGACTACAGAGTTTCACATATGCACGTCTTGTGCAAAAGCTAAAACAGTAGTCATTGACAACAACAGTAGAACCAAAATGAAGTCTGTCATTTACAAGTTGTAAATGCAACTTCAGCCGTATTTTCTCAATCATAGAGTGCGATTTAAGATTTTCCATAAAGGAAATCACATTTTCTTATGAATGAATACGCTTTGTTGCATTAGCGGGCTGCAGTATGCTTAACTCATTCACAGGCGGGGCTCTCAAGTCCGGGCCGCGCCGCGAACCGCAACTAACTAGTAAACAAAATAGGTTTATGTTAACTCTTACGAGTTTGTAGTTTAAAGCATCAGCCATGTTTAATGCATCAGCCATGTTGAAAGCTTTTATTTAGTTCCTGATGCTATTAAATAAATAATGTGTATTTTTATTTCTTGACGATTTGGATCTGTAATTGGGTCAGCTCTAGCGCTTCGTTTGTAAATGGGTCAGCCCTAGCGCTGCGTTTGGCTCAAAAATGCTAATAATTTATATTAATAGGTATAAATTAATTAAGAATTTTTGTTTAGTTATTTTTGATACTAAAAACAAGTTTTGGCGCCAAAGATCAGGCTGTGCTTTAGTGCGTTAGTGCATTGTCCAAGTTCTTGGTTTTGCTTTACGATTTTTTTGAACGCTCTTGGAATTCTAGCTAGTGCTAGAACTAGAAGGCTAGTTTTTAGCAATTGGGTAAAAGACCTACTATACTTACAGTTATAACAAATATATTAAAAGTTTCAATTACATAATTTTTATATTAACAATTATGAATTTTGTAAATCACTCAGTTACTAAATGTACTAAGGTAGGTATGTAATGAAATCATTAAATTTTTGGTTAGAAGCGTTGTAAAAGTTAGAAATACAGTTTTATCATGAGATTCACTTAATAGGTAAAAAATCACATTTGTTGTATCGGAGCTCCCTTAAATATATATTATATTCAGTTTTTTAGTATTTATTATTATATCGGCAACAGAAATACATCTTCTGTGAAAATTTCAATTGTCTAACTATCACGGTTCGTGAGATACAGCCTGGTGACAGACGGACGGACGGATAGCGGAGTCTTAGTAATAGAGTCCCGTTTTTTCCCTTTGGGGACGGAACCTTAAAAACTGTGTGAGAATATACTACACTAGCTTCTGCCAGCGGCTTCGCCCGCGCTAAATTTCATTATCGGCGTAGGTTCTTACGGCAGCTCCTCAATTATAGAAAAAAAAACAAACTATCAAATATTTCCTCTTTAATGGCATAGTACATTCGTGTCTGTGAAACCATCAAAATACCCAATCCAATCTGTCAAGCCGTTTAGAAGTTATGTGAAAAAGATAAGAACGGAAGGACAATTCTTACTACCCGTTATCCTATTTCCCGTTTTCCCGTAGAAATGAATCATTTTCCCGCGGTAAAAAGTAGTCTATGTTTATCAGGGATAATGTCGGCTTCTAATGGTAAAAGAATTTTTCAAATTGGTCCAGTAGTTTCGGAGCCTATTCAATACAAACATACTTACATACAAATCATTCCTCTTTATAATATTAGTATAGATGTAGTAGTTACTTGTCTGAAATTATTATAAATATGAGAAAAATCTTATAATAAAAATTCATTGTAAAATATACAAAAATTGGTTCTGTAATATATCAGTGTAGTTATTTTAAAATTCAATCATAAGTTGATTTAGCTATTGTTCCCATATGCGGTGCGCATAATTATAATACGCTAAGATTTTCTCAATATACTTTCAGTGTTAACTATTTTTTGATCGAACACTAAAATTTACATAGCTTTGTTTAAGACATTGCAGAAAAGTTACATAATAAGCTTAAATCCGATATTATACGCATTATTATCTTTCTACAATTTATCTAAAACAGACAACTGTACAAGTTTTATACCAGTTGTACGAGTAGTGTCTCTACAGAAAACCATTTTAAAAACGTAAACATTTTGCCCTGGCTACGACAGACACAAACACCTGGCTACGACAGACACAAACACCTGGCTACGACAGACACAAACACCTGGCTACGACAGACACAAACACCTGGCTACGACAGACACAAACACCTGGCTACGACAGACACAAACACCTGGCTACGACAGACACAAACACCTGGCTACGACAGACACAAACACCTGGCTACGACAGACACGAACACCTGGCTACGACAGACACAAACACCTGGCTACGATAGACACAAACACCTGTCTTGGGTCACGCCCAGGTTAAATATAACAAATATTTTAGATTCTATTTAAAGTAAGCTCTACAGAGCAGGCCGCGCATTGGTAACGCTGGTTCTCGATCTGTATCTAGACCACTATCTACGTTGTATATATACAGGGGAGCATCTCGGGCGCCGCGTCGATCCGCTTCATTTATCTGCCGCACGTAGCATTTGCTTTTAGTTTTTAGTACATTGGTTACGCCATGCGCTCGCTCCGCCACAGAAATAACGTGGAATATCGGTCACACAGAGTCAATTCAGAACGAATACATCGAATTAATTGCCGGACGGTGCATCGCACTGATCGCATCACTATCGCAGTGGACGCGGCGTGTGCGGACGTTTGCGGACGTTTCCGCTCGACTTTTGAATTCGGGAAAAAACACGAGCAAACGTCGATCCGGCGCTGACTGCGCGGGAATTCAGAAAGTTTATTTATTCTTTCATGTCCGGACTTGGAAGAATTTATTCAGCCTCTGGAGATATTTGTTTTTATTTGAAGATATGTGCCGGTTATTTTCTAGATCAAGTATAAATAACATATGTTTTATGTCAAAATCGAGCAAAACATTATCTCTTGTCGCTAAGGTCATGCATCTTAACCGCGATAACGACGTTTTCGTTTATGTCATAATTAGGAAGAAATTCTCGCGATAAGCAATCGCGGTTGAGTGCAAATGTCGCCGATATCACCGTAACTTGGCGAGTGTCGTTCTGATGAGTAAATGTGGTCATTTGTGCCTACTTGGAGTAATAAGCAAGTGTCCGACGCTCCAGGGCCAGCGTTAAACGTCTCGTACTTCCGTGGAAACGTGCGCGTTGACGTTGAGTCACACACCGGTTATCGTGGCATGGTTTGTTTTGAACCACCAGGATGTTGTGTGAAGTCGCAAGTTGGATTCCGAACGTTGTGGCGGAGACACTTCGCTCGAGCGGCTCTCCTCAGCCTCTCGTCGCGTGGCTCTCCGTTATACGCGATAACGTAGAAGAGTACGACCCTCTAGTGACCGTCAGACCATCGTCACCCAAATGCCAAGAGTCTGATGCATCGGCGGCAACACCGGACAGTGCTTTTGATGAGATACTATCTCAGCTGGGGAAGGAAATATTCAAACTTGATCAATACCAAAGAAATCTCCTGCCAGCTGAACGAGACGTGTCGCTGAGTATTCTTAATATTTTTGATGAATGCTTGGACGTCATGACTGAAGAAGATATTCCAGTAAAAAATAATGCAACCTCGAATAATTATGAAATTATAGAAATAAAACCCATTGAAAATGGTCATTTAAATGGTGATGCAGATCGTAGTGACAGTGAATCGACAATATCAGACATATCTTGTGTAACAAGTACCCCTATTAAAAGTGCGAAAGTGACAGTTAGTGATGTTAACTCTTCGTCTGTTAAAAGTGAAGGCGTGCCTTTAGTAGCGCCAAGAACTCGTTTGAAAACACCGTCGACTTCTTCATCAATTTGCGATAATATGGACATTAAAATTGGCATAAGTGCAACCGAAGTGCGAAGACGTCACGAATCTGAGTGTGACTCGGACAGCACGTGCTGGAGCTACAAGGGCAGTTCTGATACGGAAGGTGATGCGAAGTACAGATACGGGCAAGTGTGGTCGCACTCGAGCGGGTTCCACAACTCGGACGAGATAATGAGGCGCGTACTCGCTCAGAACCACGCGACGGTATCGCGACTGTCGTTCGACTCGGCGAGCGACCTGCAGTCGACGGAGTACAGCGTGTACTCGCTGCAGGAGGTGGGAGACAGGTGTATCGACAATCACAGCCCTAGTCAACGATCAGTGGCGACGATGACGCCGGGCAAGCCTCTCGACGACGGCTACGAGCCCGTGCGCGACGCGATTACTGCCGACGAAAATATTTACGAAGAAATCGAATACGGCTACAGTTACACAGACGAAGGTTACTCGTGTGGAAGTGTGGAGGTCGAGACCTGTTCGATAAGTGCCAGTTCGGAGGGAGTCGGACGTGAGAGCCCTTTCTATGCGAATTTACGGGATCACGACGCGTATGCGATAACACCGGATGTCCTGTTTTGGAAAAATCTTCTTTTGGACCCTTTCTACAATGACGATGAAGAGGATGAGGTGAGTGTTTATTAGATCAAGCATTACGCATTGTGGGAATTAAATTTACGAAGTCCTCTAATAATTTGCACAGGTAGGATACGATGTTCTTCCTCGATCGTAAGGAAGTTGACGCCAAACTGCTGCTGTGTATCCGGCTCCGGCGTGATACTTTTTAATATAAGCAATCAAACTTAGTTGAAGGCAACAATGAAAGAGTGCGTCACCTAATTCTGTGTAATTAAATGTTTAATCTGTCGTTACTCTGTCCTTACTCGCTAAATGTGACGAGATGTGTCGGTTAGCGCGTGACTAACGCGCTATAACAACAATCAGTTTAAATGTTGTTTATTATAATATTATTGTTACAATATATAAAGTATGTTTAGGTTAACTTATTATGAGGAAAGAAGTTGAGGAAGGTAAACGAGTAAATTAAAACTAAAGTCACTGTTATCAGTACATTCAGCAATTCGTAGGCCATTTATTAAGTCGACATTAAATTTTTTTTAAATAGAGTTTTAGAAAATCCGACGATGATTTCTTTATACTATAAGAGAGAAAATGCTTTTTTGATAAAGTAGAAAGTTTCGTTATTATCTATATAGTATATACAATTTTAAATAATTGAGTATGCATAAAAAATGATATTAAAAAATAATCAAGTCAATAAAATAATAATTATTGGTTATAATTGGATAATATGTCTGGCGCACTATTTCTAAAACAATTAATGTGTCTAATGTGCAATCATAATATCACGCTTCACGAACGCTTTATTACTCAATTTTCGAGTTAAGCGATTCTGTATTGTGAAACAAACACACTTATCGTAAGTAAGTAAATGTGAACTGTTGAAGACAATCACGCTCTGCGCTCTTACACCGGTGTGACGTGTGACGTGGACTTGACGTCTTATTAGGTTAAAAGATTGTATTATCCTTCATATCGTTAAGAATACTTAAACTCATTAGTTTTTAGACATTCCTAATTTAGGCAAATGATACCTAATTATGGAAAAAAAATCAATGGAATTTGTAATTAGTTAAAAGCCCATATTATCGTATATTTACGGGATTTGCATCAGCCAGGGTATCGTCATTGCAAGGTTTTCAAATCAGTCTTTCGCATTATCGGTTGTTACTTGTTAGTAGGAATTGTCACAGAAAGAGTGTGACAAACTAAAAAAAAAAATATTAGTTGAACTTCACTCGCGAGGAATTCGTTTATTATTATGGGATTCCTGCAGTAATTCTTAAAAAGTAATCAGATAGGTTATTATATCAGAATGACGTAGGAGGGAACTGTATTCCAGTAGAGAATTCCCACGAGAATATTTTTCCTGATGCCACTATTCCTTCACGTTGCAGCAGTACAAGTGCAACGGGTGATTTTAATTTCAGTAATTGGTAGAACAGAGAATACTTTTCAAGAATTACTGCAAAAAGATGTCGATCTATTTCTTCCTTCATTGAAATATAGATGGGCAATTGAACAAAGCAAGAAACGGATAAACGGAGAAACGAATAAATTTCCGTCTGTAACGTGTGTTCTCAATCAATCAACATATACATAAATATATGTATATACGTATTGTATGTTTGCTAAGTATAAAAATAAAGTAAATTAAACGGAGGTTGGCTGACGATGTGGCGGCTTGAGACAAATGATTTCCAATTATGAAATTGGAGGTCGGAAATGATGTCATTCGAAGTGCTATTAAACAATCCATTGTTTGAGTTGCATAGAGTAGAGTGAGTAGAGTGTCACCTTCATATGTGGACGTACAAATATTTTGTACAACTCTTTTATAATTACCGAAGATTAGTTTTACATAACATTATATTGTACTACTAATTCAATAAAATATTATTTGTGGCCTATGGGGGAGACGCGATGTTCGAATCCCGAGATTTCGGGATAGTTATTTGTCAATTATGTGTGTGTAACTTTACTGCAATTTTGGTATGCCCTTTTTTCCACGACTTCTATGTATTTACATATATGGAAATGGATATCAGTAGATACGTATATAGGTATATATGTACATATATATATGAACTAGTTATTCCTAAGGGTTTCACCCGCGTGTTGCTCCACGTCTACTTCTATGGCGTGGAGTTATATAGTCTATGATATGAGCTATAAAAAAAAAAACATTTTTTTTTAATTCGTCCCATAAGTAAGCACATTCAAACAAACAAACTCTTTAGCTTTATTATATTATATAGTATAGATAACATCAATGAACTCCGATACCGTTTGGCACAGTCATAATCATGAAAGTTGGCACAAGTGCGTTTTCATGGAGAAATTTTTTTGATGCGATTTTGCACTAAGTCGCCACTTGAGGGCGCTGCGGCGACAGATACTAAACAACAAGTCTCTAGCCAAGAATCCACTCTTACGGTTATATTAGTAGGTAACGAAGCAATGGAATGACCTGATTTTTGACAAAGGTATAACTTGAGGGATTAGAAAGGAAGATACTTACCAGGTACAATATTTTTTCCGGATGTAAGTTCCCACGGGATGAAACAGAGACAGGGAAGTATTAAGAATACTCTTATCTCAGTTGTCACGTAAATAGGTTTTTCTGCGGGTGAAACCGCACGATTCATCTGCTGGTGTAATAAGGATATAGAAAGACCTTAAAAGTTCAAAAATAATTAAAAGCTTTGAGCTGAAGCAGACAATACAGTGAGCTGAAGGTTTTCTTCTTCTTGTAGTGCATGGGGTTGGATGCCCAAACTTTACAGAAACATAGTTTTTTCGCCTGACGGCATCCGATAATAACAAAAGTTATTTCGTCTGTTAACTTTCGATAATAAAAAATTTACAGTCAAGTTCGTACGCACTTATAATTGATAAACACTTTCTGCATAGAAAGTTGGAATATCATGTCTGACAATGTCCGACTAATTCAAGAATTTTTAAAAAGGTTGCAAGTGAGTCCGCGGACGTGAGCTAGTGATACTAGTGCGAGTATATACGTATAGTGTTGCAGTGAGCCGGCGCGGCGATACCTAACCTAATCGTTGGTCTTCGGTCAGCGAAACACATTATGATTGCTGCATAATGCATTAGCGGTTGCGACACGAGAGGTAGGTAACTGGTAGTGTTGCAGTGTGTACAGCTAGGGGCTCTACTACCGTCGTAATGTTGCAGTATGCAGAGCTAGGGGCTTTACTACCGTCGTAGTGTTCCGTCCGTGCAGTGGATGAAACATGATTAAGTTACAAACATTCATCTAGACATACTTTCACATTTATAATATTAGTAGGATTTCTTAACAATTTAGGACGGAATTTTAAGGCTCTGACATATGGACAGATGAAGATGACCTTAGAAACGACAAATACATTAATGTCGGCTCCCAGTGCAGGAATCAACTATCATAAATGGGGCGAACTACAAATCATTACAAATCACGTGGCAATTATCAAAATGCCGTGGACCAACAGTTTAAACTCATTTAAAATGGTGATGAGTTAGAAAAGCGGCTGTTAGCGCATCGTACCGCGCCGCTCGACTGGACGCGAAAATATTAGCGCAACGCAACGTAGGTACCTACTGCACAAAAGAAAATGAATTATTACTACGTCACAGCACACGTCCTGTCCAGTATAGGCACTTGACTTACTCCGTGACATTTGGTATTATTATGTAATTTGGTAATGTTCTTCGCAAACCCCTTAATGGAGGCAAAAAGCTATTAGTAGTTGCTAGTATACGTTAGATTCGTCTTAATTGTTACAGTGACACTGGGTCCACAGGGTACATAATATTCTTAAAAAATCAAAATGGCGGATGTTATGCACTTTAATGTGCAGGCTAAAAACAATTTATTTTGACACCCTTTGAGTTACACACATAAAAAATTAAATAAATAAAAAACTCGATTAAAAAAACATTAAGAACTAAACAAAATTAAAACAAACCTACCAACAATTTAACTATACCTAAACAGACGGAACTCATTTCAATGCAAGTTTAAGCTCAAATAATGTACAGATATAATAATGTACAGATTGCTCAAACTATAGTAGCTACCTTAAAATGAGTTCCGTCTGCTTATAGTTAAATGTGTAATTGGTAAGTTTTAATTTCTGTTTAGTTCTTAATGATTTGCAGTCGGGTTTTTTTTTTATTTATTTTTTAAGTTGAACGTTTTTTTAGGGTTCCGTACCCAAAGGGTATTTAGCGGAACCCTATTACTTAGACTTCGCTATCCGTCCGTCTGTCCGTCACCTGGCTGTATCTCATGAGCCGTGATAGTTAGACGGTTGAAATTTTCACAGCAGATGTATATCTGTTGCCGTTATTACAACAAATACTATAAAACAGAATAAAAGAAGTATTTAAGGGGCTCCCATGCAACAAACGTGATTTTTTGCTCGATATTGATAACGGCAAAAGGTGGACGCTTGAAATATTTACAGAATATTTAAATATTAAAAAATCAGTAGGTACTTAGACTTTAGGTAGGTTTTATCTATTCTATCCAGTACTAACAAAAGCGCCATTTTTTAAGTTCTTAAATTCTATTTTTAAATCCAAGTTTAAGATATAAACTATATAAGCGCCAAGCGAGCAATTATAATACAACAATTTTTTTTGACGCGATGGTCAAAAATCTAAACTACAGTCGCCATATTGAAATCGTGTGTACATATAACGACACTAGCGACCAAACAGTTTTAACTTTAGCCAAAACTTTTATTTCATAAATTCTCTAGATATCGCTTCTCGGCTACACTTCTGTTCCCACCATTTTTATTTTGGTGAGTTTCTTTTATTTACAACTTACAAAAGAAATAAAAAATGTCTTCATCGTTAGATGAATTTGGTATAAATGCGACACGGCCAGATATTGTTAATATAAATGTATAAAAAAATTACCACCGGTTTGCAATGATTTACTACCGAGAAGAACGGGCAAGAAACTCAGCAGTTTATCTTTATATTTTTTCAACTTCATATTAAAATACAATATAGCCTTACACTAGGTAATAACATAAAATACAATGTTTTAATTTAAACAATATAACAAATGCCCCAATTAAAATACAAATAATTTTAGTTTTAATTTTTCCAAGCATTTTTATCATTTATGTATTCATCAACCTTGTAATAGCTTTTTTCATTAAACTATCTTTGACATATATTTTAAATTTATTTGAGGGTAAATTAACCACATGTTATGGAATTTTATTGTAGAAAAATATACTTTGTATTGCGAAAGAGCTATGTACCTTCTGAAGACGACATTATAATAAATTTAAATCCCTTACCACTGAAGCCTAAAGACAAGTGGGTAGATACTTACGCGTACGTATACTTACGTAGCCATACGCCAATTGTATTACCTGGAGAAACAAGAAGAAAACTAGTTCGTTTTCAGAGAATGTCCTACTAGCTTACTTTGAGGAAACTGCACAAAAATACAAACCGTCTTCCTTATGAGCAATTTACTCATGTTGAACAGCATTCTCAAGTCAGAAAATTCCATCAATATTCCATTATATCAATATCAATAGGAAGTCACATGAGTAGGCATGTGAGTAAAAAATCAGAGATACGGGATAAAATGTAGAAAAATTTTTTTGGTGAGGTTCCTGACGATAAATTTTTACACACTAAGGTAACTTGAAAAACTTTTATTGTGTTTTTAAAAATTGAAAAGTAAATTTTAAGTCAGTATGTAAATTTTTTCGACTCATATAATGATTAATTTACTCGCAAATGTGATAAAAAACATTGTGTAAACACGGGCGGTAACAAAATTACAAACTCGAGTCATTCAAGCCTTCTAAATAGATTCTCGTTTGTATTTTTCTCCTTAGCGCCCTTAATACACAATGTATTATTCCGTATAAATGTATGCTATATGTATATTGTATATGCTTATTCGAGCTAATAGTAGTTTTGTTGGTCTTTCCCACCCGTCAGTGCCTTTGACTATCCTTGTGTCAATCCCGTGCGTTTCTTTGTGCTCAAAGGAATAATGCTTTTTTTTATTTCGACTAGATTATCAAATATTGTGTTGAAACAAAATATAGCCAATGTTACTATAATAGTGAAAGATTTTTTATAATAGGTTGCAAAAATGCAGGAGTTACCCCGTACACACAATTAATCAAATCAATATTCCTTCAGAGATTATCCCGCACATACAAACAAACAAACGAATATTCCTTCTCGGTATAAGTGAGGGTCAGTCACCTGTTTACAAAATATGTATCTACGATTATCCTTTGTACTCCATGTACATCCATCTTGTACATTGTAAACATATTGTTGTAGAATAGAGCGGCTGACGAGTGACGATGACTCGCCAGGAGTCGCCAGATCGTACCAGAGCAAAGCAGATGGCCCTCGCGTCGACCTACATTCATAGATACAAAACACATACACCCTCTATCCCCATACACGCTACGGCAATCGCTAGATCATATAAAGTACCTACCTACTGTCATGTTCTACAGTAATTTTATCGACTATTGTGTGATGTCCCATTAAGAGTATTTCTCAGGGTGACACACAACACAGATCACTAGGATTTCGCGATGACAGAACGGGTAAAGAAAGACACTAAATCAATTGTCAATAAGTCTCGCCGGTCGCGGTACAGGTACACAGGTACACAGGTACACAGAAACAGCTGAAGGGACTAAAAAGGATAGGATACTTTTATCTCGATTTAGAGTTACTTGCTGCGGCAAAAAGGTTTTCTGCGGAGTTCGTACTGTTCCTTCAAAGGCTACGGTGATCGCTCACCATCAGGCGGACGTCAAGCTTGTTTGCCACCTTAGTGGTATAAAAGTAAAAATCGTAACGGTGCCTACAATACAAATCGTTGTTGTAGAGACCGAAAAGGAAAAATAATATCCTGGTCGAGAGTTCCCACGGAAATAGGTTTTTGTATTTGTAAATAAGTAGAGAAAAATAGGCAACGCTACCTAATACGGTTACACACCCTCACACAAAACTAAACACACACACTCCGCTACCGTCTCGATTTTTGTAATATTTACTTTATTTTTTATATCATTCTTGAGAGCATTGACATTAACGTCACAGGTTAGATCCTACCACAGTAGAGGCAGCAGTACGAGTATACCGCTACATGATGTGTCACTACTGTGAGTGTTAGGGTGTCACACCTATTATTGTATATAATAAGGCATTTTGCGGAGTAAGGCAGCTGACACAGTCCTTATTTTACAAATAGAGCAGTTCGGTCAATCTATAAATGGAGAACTAATGTCTCTTAGGTAACTATTTAGGGAAATTGATATTTTAACTGTTTAAATCTCTGAATTTGCTTTCATTACGTTTTGAGACCTGTGTGTGTATGTGTGTATGTTACCTTTTTTTTGCTCCTCGATATCTCAAGAACCAACGGACCAATTTGTCGCATGACCATATCAATCGATACGCCCCGTCACTTTCAAGTAGTACTTATAAGGTCATTGAGCCGCATTTAATACCAGCGGTTTGTTTTTTATCGTTAAAGAAGACGCGATAATAATCTTTATGTATAAGTTCTTAAAAAAAAAAATCTCAAGTAAAGTTGCTCCGGCGGTACTCGCTTGCTACCGATACAATTATTTAAAATAATAATTAAACTGACGATTTATAAGTGCTGCGTTTAAAAGTCTTTTTAATACAGTGGCGTATTGCAGGGACGTAAAGCGTTCGGAATGTGGGCTATTACATACTCGAGCTTTTTCTTTACCTTTTCCGAACTCGTGCGTTCTCTTTCCCAACTGTCAAAATAATGTATATTAAAATGAAAAAACCAACCACGAAGTTTATACTAAAAAAAATTCATAGAAGTTATTATGATTCATGCAAATATTTCTAAAAAGAAGCTACTAATTTGTTTCAATATCAGATTTAATGATTTGATTCAATGAGTTAGGTTAGGTTTCATTTCATTTCATCTCATTAAATTTCATTTTCATTTCATATCAATAAAAAAATTCTACTGAAGACTTGGCTGTAAGAGCATAGTTCCCTTTGCCTACCCAGAATGGGTGAAGAAAACAAAAAAAAATCTCTGCTTATATTCTTTTACGGTTGGCGCCATTTTGCAAAAATTTTCTTTGCAAAATGGCGCCAATTTAATTTCGATGATATTTTATTTGAATTAACACCACCGGAACTCAGTATAATTGCACAAAATACTTCGGAGAACATTTTTCCGGAAAAGTCAAAAAGTCGCTACATATCTACATACGCCGAATTTATTGCGTGGAGAGAAGAGAAAAAAGCAAATAGTTTTTCAGAAAATGTTATGTTGGCATACTTCTAAGAACTCTCAGCAAAATTAAAACCTTCTACGTTACACAGATAAAAAGGATTTCTCTTTACAAGACGGAGTACTTTCTCAAAATATTTAGTTATTCCAAAGATATATTTTCTCAGATTAAATACTTAATCGTTAAATACAGTCAATATATTATTTAAAAAAAAATTAATGAAATCCCTTTAGCTTTTAGCTTTTTATGAGGTTGGTCGATTCCAACACTGATGTATGGAAATAAATTGTGCGAATGGCAAACATAGAATTAATGTTGTGGAAATAAGAGCATTGAGAAGAATGTTTGTCATGACTATTAATGGCAAAGTTAGAAATAGTGTGATACGGGAAACTCGACAAACGTATCTCGATCAATAAGTCCGCTGTTTAGAAGCAAAAGAAATGTATCAGGATCAGAGTAAAAATTGGACTTTGGTCGCTGCCTACCCTTCTGGAAAACAGGCGTGACTTTCTGTATGTTTTTTCTATTTATGTATGTTTTATTGTATTTTATCTTCATCTTATAAGGGCATTATTTTAAGTAGTACCATACATATAAAAATTACTTTTACAGATGTATTATCTGTCAGGTAACTAAAATACAACATGACCAGGAAAAAATAAATTAAACATCTGTGGTAGTAAATACATTTCTGAAATAGAGTCATTCTTTTGTGGTAAAGCATTTGAAAAGATTTTTTTTCAGTTATTTTTTAGAAAATGACATCAAATGTCACATAAAAGAAAAAGTACCTTTAAAACTACTTTAAAATGTCAGTTTCCATTTTAGCGTCTGTAAATGATAACTGATTTCACAACAAGATACCGAGTATATTTTTTTCTATCAGTGTAGTGTTAGTGTCTCGGTCGACAGAAGCGGTGCTCAGTTTCTGCGAAAAATATTTTGTTTTTATTTTGTATCTTAATTTATGTTTCAGTTAGCTTTTATTAGTAACGTGTGAGGGTGCACCCTGGCGTCTCGTGAGGTTGAGACACCGCCATGCGCCATCATTATTTCAATCGCTGGAGCTTCAAATCATTTACCGTCATGTATATTTATTTTTTTGGTGTTAATGTAATGTGAAGTTCATTTGAATATTAAGTCGAATAGTAATAGTAATATAACTGTCAATATATCACTTTGGTTCAGGACGAATTTTGTGTCATTGGGTCTGATCAGACTGCGACGCGATACAAAATAAAAACAAAACAGTTTTCGCAGTAACTGAGCACCGCTTTTGTCGACCGAGACACTGCCACTGGTAGAAAAATAATGTACTCGGTATCTTACTGTGAAATCAGTTATCATTTACAAAGACTATACATATACAAACTGTCCCAAAACAACTGAATCAAACTTCAAACATTTATAGGGAAGGTTAAGAACATTCATATTAAAAATGTACCTCTACAAATATAACATCGTTTTCAAGATATTTGACCTTTGAAACCAACTTCAAACTGTAATTCAGATTTAAAAGCGTATTTAGTTTTTGATTCTAAAGTGGAAAATGACATTTTACAGTAGTTTTAAAGGTACTTTTTCTTTCATGTGACATTTGATGTCATTTTCTACAAAATAACAAAAAAAATCTTATTAAATGCTTTACCAAGAGGTAGATTCAAATTCAAAAAATGTACTTACTACCACAGATGTTTTATTCTTTTTTTTCCTGGTAATTTTGTATTTTTGTCACCTGAAGGATAATACATCTGTAAAAGTATTTTTGTATGTATGGTACTACTAAAAATTATGCCCTTATAAGATGAAGATAAAATACAATAACACAATATTGAAGAAACATATATATATAAAGTCACGCCTGTTTCCCAGAGGGGTAGGTAGCGACTAAAGCCCGTTTTACTCTGATCCTGATACATTTCTTTTGCTTCATCTACATCATCAATGCTTTCATACACAATCGACGGTCGAGGCTACTCTTGACCTTCCCTTTTCTGACAACGGACTAATTGATCAAGATACGTTTGCCGAGGTCTACCCCCCCTACCGACCCTTCCAATTACCTTAGCCTTCATAAATACGAGTATGTTCCGTGCACCTACTTTCATTCATCTTACTTAACACACCTTTCTCAATGGCGTCGCTTCTCGTTATAAGCCGACCCATACAGCAAGCTATACATACCGTAGTGACGATGGTTCGTTGATATTGATAGATGGTTCGTACCTACATATATGGTGCATAGCCAGCTGTGAGACAGTCATATAAGAAATATGTTTTAAAACTAGTTTTGCCCAAAAACGACATAGTACATAATGATTCCGCAACCACATACATAAATATATGTGTAAAGAATGAACGAATAGTTACCGGAGTACCGTCCATTCGGCACGTTTACGTTATTACGTATTGTTACATACGTGATTTTATTATTACATACGTAATTTTATTCCGTCACGGCGGCCCTCCGCCCTCCGCCCGCTCTAGGTCTAGGTCTGTTTTCGTACTTAAATCAAAGAACTAGACAATATGATTTTGCTTCGCATGTCACGAGTTGAGCTCGCAGTTTCATTAAAAATCGTTTAGAGATCTAGCTTCTGACTTATAAATATAAGTCTTTGATATCATTTATAACTGTGCAAGTTTTATTTAGCTTATATCGATGCGGACTATGTTGGTAAATAAATATTAACACTATCTTCTATACATAATTATAAAATGCTTTGTCCTGAATAACTTTCGGATCAACGCGCGCCGAAACCACTTATTGTAGAGCCCTGAAACTTGAAAGATGGGTTGATTGACGTAGGCATCCAATAAGAAAGGATTTTCTGAAAGGGTCAAGTGCGAGTCGGACTTGCGCAATATGGGAAAACTGATTGTAATGAAATTTTTGTAAGTTGTTATGCACATGCCGGGGAAGGATTTTATAAAAGAAAAAAGGGTCTAGTGCGAGTCAGACGGTGTCAAGTGCGAGTCGGACTCACGCAATAAGGGCAAACCGATTGTAATGAAATTTTGGTAAGTTGATATGCACACGCCGAGGAAGGATTCTCAGATAGAAAAAAGATTCAAGTGCATGTCGACAGGGTCGAGTGCGAGTCAGACTCGCGTAATAAGGGTAACCGATTTTATTGAAATTTTTGTAAGTGGTTATGGACACGCCGGGGAAGGTTTCTGAGAAAGAAAAAAAGGGTCAAGTGCGAGTCAGACAGGGTCAAGTGCGAGTCGAACTCGCGCTTTTAAGTTGTTATGCACACGCCGGGGAAGGTTTCTGAATTAGTACAAACAACCTTTTCACAATAGGTTGGTGCAGCAGTTGTTTTAAAAAAAGAAACACGGTTCGCCGGGTCAGCGAGTAGTAAATATAAAGTTTCGTTTCGTTTACCGCTCAATGTCATTATCCAGCCAAGTTATAAAGACATAAATCGGTATGGCGCAGCTACAACAAAATTTGGCTTTTTTAAAACGCTATTATTATAAAAATAAGTAACTATGTGTTTTGTAAATGCAAATAATAAATCTGTGTCTGATATCAGTCACGTAGTCGGGAGGACAGATAGACAGACAGGCGGACGGACGCCCCGGGTTGGGCCTCTGACTATACTCTTGGGCCCTATAAGGCCCTCCCGCAGTTTGCATACCAAACGACACCTGCCTAGACTTCTTAATTGACTTTTTAATAGAGCATGCAAATGTAAATGTGTTTAGTTACATTGTGTGCACTCGTCGTTGTGACTATACAGCGTACTTATGGGTGGGTACAAACAAATTATATAGAAGTTTTTTTTTTTTTATTTAGGTATCTCCTAAATTAATACCGAGGGCCCGAGGGTGTTCAGAGACATCGCAATTGTCATAACTATTGTGTTGACAGATGCCTCCCTGTTTCTGTTCTTTCGCTTGTGTGATAGGTTTTATTTTTTAAGGAATTGTTTAAAATAATGCCCACGCCTATTTTCACAATTGCACCGCTCCTCACCGGCGGAGGCGGGGAGGTGACCCTCACAGTTTACATGGTTATGTTCAGTGCGGTTGCAAAAAGTTACCACTTGCAAACAATTACGTTGTAGTCGGTTACAGAATGAGATCACGGTCCCGAGGACAGCCAGATAGGATGGTCCAGAAAAGACTCGACAATGGCTAACTGTAACGGTGGGTGCTGTGACGGTCTGCACTAAAAAATGTTTGAAATAGATTTTATCTTAATGTTGGCTTGAAAAACAGCTTATAATTTATACCCTGTAAATAACAATGTTTTCTATACCAGAGAGACTATTTTTCTTTATACCACTAAGGTGGCAAACAAGCTTGCGGTTCGCCTGATGGTAAGCGGTTACCGCAGTCTATAACACTTGGAGCATCACTCGCGCATTGCCGACCCTTCAAAAATCTTATAACTTCTTTCTTGAAGAACCCCATACTGTTATGCGTTATGTAACCTTCATCCCCTCGACCGACCTCGGCATGGTCGTAAAACTATCGTTAGGCGGCCTCGGAACGTACTAACGGCCTCAGATGACGATCTCGATGTCTGGATAGCGAGATTAGTCTCTACGACCTCCCCGAATAGGGCCAGACGTCCCCGGGTTCGTCGGCGCCTGAACGGATACACGAGGAATCAAAGAGTGCCGGGGCGCTTCTCGCCCCTACGCAATCGCAACCGCACCCGCGTAACGGGGGACTCCCCTCCTGGCGGTGACTCACCTTCGGGTTCGAAACTCACGTCGGTCGAAGGGACGTCCCCGAGAACGACAACCCAAGCCGAGGCTCCCCCCGCGGAGATCAAAAAATCCCAGTGAAGCAGTAATGGCTGCAACAGCCAACTGCATAGTCAGTCAGAAAAAAAAGGGTAACCTACTCGTAACTATACTTTAGTTATGTTGTACATTTTCTAGAACCAAAACACTAACGAAATTTAGATAGTAACCTTAAATGAAAGAAATGTCCAAAACTTTCAGGTAGTCATTAGTTTTTTAACAAAACTATAATATTATTAAGAACTATAAGATTAATTCAATACAAAAATATTCCTTAAATTTGCTCAATCTTTTTTTTGTTACTTTGGTTACAAACCAGTAGTAACTCTCAAGCTGCCTCTGATACACTAAGGGTGACTAAAGTAACTCGAAAGCTATCTCCGACACCCTCAGGTTCGCTAAAGTAACACTCAAGCTGTCTTTGACACACCTTAATTAAGGTCACGAAATTGATATCCGACATCCTAAGGGTCACTAAAGGAAGAAGTAAACGGAAGCGCTGCGTTCTTCCTTCACATTAAGACAAATAAATAACTCGACCAACGAATAATTTGTTTGATACGAAATTAGATATCCCACGTGACGCTCTCGGGCGCGTGTAGACACAGACAGACACGCGGCAGGTCAGAGTCGAGGTGAACCTGCGGCTTCGACCTAGCTTATACCGGGGATCATTTGTAATTATTATTATGGAAGCACTGATATAATCATTAATGGACTTTACCCGAAATACGGAAATGTAAATTCTATACGCAGGACTCACATGTTTGAAATTCTAATACCTGGTGCCCCGGCGTCGTCTGTTCAATTCAATATTTCCTGTGGAAACTATGTATCTTTTAGTTTTGACGGGTGAACACTCAGTTGGAGCGGCATTAGCTGCGTTTTTTATAAAAAGTTAACCACCCCGTTTCAGTCTTTAGTGTTATATTCTTTGTCTTAGGGTTGAATTTCGAAAAAGGTTTTGTAGAGTATATAGATTGTACTAAGTATGATAAAAGGATGAAAGTCGGTGGTGGCCGAAGGGTTTCGATTTCACTTTAAGTCCTGAATGGCTCAGGTTTGCGACCAGCGTGTTCTAATGAGTCTTTTTCTTAATTTCTTAAGTACATTGATTATTCACACCACTGGCTTTTCGGTGAAGGAAAACATCTTGAGTAAACCTGCATACGTCAAAAAAAAAGACGTATGCGAAGTCGCCTAAGCAGTGGGGACGTATAGCCGATATCAGGATAAGGATATCAGCCGATAAGGATAATGAAAGGAATTTCGGTTATTTTTCCAAAATATGTTCTAAAAATAAAACTGGTGTTAGACAAGTGTCTGTCTCTACTTTTGTCTCTACACTTCACAGTTATAATATAACTGTACATTATTAAATGGCTGCGTGTATTATCAGTAGTATTATACATTCCTATGCAACTAACAACAAACTAAGCCTTGTAAGGGTAAAGGAGGAAAGGTTGTCGAATAACTGTTAAGAGGATATTCCCTTAATTTAATTCCATTTCCGTAGCTGATTATCGTTTTTTTTTTAATATGGATCGTAAATGAAGTACGTGGCGCCGTGGCTCGTTCCTTATTCTTTGGCCTTCTTGTCATGGTCATGGGGATCTTTCTTGTCTTGCGGCTACTTGCTGAATCGGAACATTACTCTTGCTGGACCCTTGTCGAGCAATATATTAAATTTTCCTTTTACCTAGACGCTAGAAGTAAGATGTAGCACACAACGGGTGTACACAATGGCAGGTCGACGGTCGGAGACACCTGCCGAGTGTCGACACAATGGTCGCGACCTCTCCGCATAAAACATACGACCTTGTTTACATTTCACTTTCCTTTACCTATTCATAAGATACTTTATACTATTAGTTGGTCGCGTTGTTTAACAATTTCCGTGTTAACTCTACGAGTGTGTACGAGACACTCACATGTCGATACGAGATACTTACGACTAGTGTGCGTTACCCGTGTCCGTCCGTGCACCGCCACGCCGCCGCACCGCCGCGCCGTGGGGCAAGGTCGATAGGTATCTATGCAAAATAGAAGCAAGATTAGGTTCAGTTATATAATACAATTTTTTCCCCGCCCTAAATTCGGTTGTCGTTGTAGGATTTCAACGGCAACTTCTTAATTTTTAAGTAAACTTCTTAGTTTGTAAGCAGTGGGGTAAAAACAATAGTCCTAACTCCGGCTGGTGTACGTGTAGGTGATACAACCAGAAACGCACACCCGGCTCCTCTTCATAAACATTACAATAATAACATAACTTCCTGCTCTACACAATCAAATATTGTACAGCGCTTACTATGCGTACTCGAAAGCGACATGAACTCACTTTTACAATTTGACTACTTACGTTCCGTCTGTTGTGGTATTTGTACCAAATACAACCATTTTAAAATAAAAATGTTTTTTGTGAAGCTGTAATAGTATACATATAAGAATAAATAATATAATAACTTAGCTATTTATACATGTACCTAATGAAAAATTGCCGCATTTAAACGTTCTAGTAGTTAGAAGGTAAAGCTTAGGTCAAACCTAATATTTTATTACCTTACCTTATTTAATATTTTATTTACCTTAGATCAAATATTAGAAATACTATAGACCTAATAGACTCCTTAGTACTTAAAATAAAGAAAAGCTTATCTACGCTATAAGTACATACCTTTAGCTATTCTTATGATTAAATACAAGAGTTGACATAACTTTACCTCGGGGCAAAACTTTACCCGATTTGCTTTCAGATGATCCCAAACTCACAATCCGTATCGAAACCTTAAGTCTAAAGAGAGAGTTTGCCTCCCTATATGTGTGTGTGTGTGTTTTTTTTAATACCACTAAGGTGGCAAACAAGCTTGCGGTCCGCCTGCTAGTTAGCGGTCACCGCAACCTGTGAACGCTTCCAACACCTGTGGCAACATTTGCGCGTTGCCGACCCTTCAAAAATCTAATAATTGCTTCCTCGAAGAATCCCATACTAAAGTCGTTAAAGAAAACTTTGACAGGGAGCTTATTCCACAACCTCAGCATTCCCGGGAGGAAGTTTGTCTGAAACCGCACTCTACGTGACCATTTAGGTTCTAAGGTGTGAGGATTTATTTCCTGCCGATAGCGAGCGGTGCGATGGTAGAAAGTAGCCGTAGGCATCATTTCAAACAATTCCTCAGAATACATCCCATTATATATACAAGCGGTAGAACACACACAGGGAGGCAAAGACTTTCCTCAGTCTGAACAGTTCAATACAGCTTGTGAGTTTTGGATCGTCGACGATTCTCACAGCCCCTCGTTGAACCGAGTCAAAAGGGCCAAGCTGGTATCCGGGTGCACCCGCCCGGAGATGGCAGCAATATTCCATATGGCAGTACTCTACCGCTTGTATATTTCCGCTTGGAAAATACTGAATGTCTACTCTCTCTACGGATATCTTTATGATGGTAAACCATATAGAATATATACATGAGAGTCTTATAAAAACGTTTACGGGAGAGGGGAATACCTTACGCATAATAATAATACACGAATAAAATTATTATGTCAATTAGTTTTAGCTCTCTTATTGAGAAAATTCAAATGTCGCTAAGTGCGAGTTGGACTCGCGCACCGAGGGTTTCGTAGCTACCAACATTAACGTAATTTACAAACACAAACAAAAAACTGTGCCGCTAAGCCGTCACCCATCTCAGTACTGGCCAAGCCCGATGTTGCTTAACTTTGAATATCGTTTTTAACAAATGGTTACTGTTTTTCTTAATGATAAGCTATATGCCGCTATAACGGTAATTTAAAATAGTAATGGCTTGGGCCCGTCACACACTTGAATGGTGTTTATTATTTGTTGTAATAAGTGTTCACACTATTTTTCACTGCAAGTTTGATGTTTCTATATCATTCTGTTTTTAAGATATAGGAAAAACAACGAAAATGTGTTTCTAGACCCCCCCTTAATTTTTTTTTTACTTTATATTACTTATTAGATAAAACCCCATCATAACACACATTCTGTGAAAAATTTAGACTTCTACCTATAAAATGTTTAAAAAATAAAGCCTTTTAATGGTCGGACAGAGGACAGACAGACAGACAGCGTAGTCTTAGTAATAGGGTTCTGTTGACACCCTCTGGGTACGAGACCCTAAAAATGAATAATTATGTATCCACACGGTCAACATTAAATTTAAAATTGAATTTGCTTAGTAGAGGCAGGTCAGTATTCAGGAATATAGGTCATTGCTCTTATAGAACACATGTAGTCTAGTAAACACGTGCCGCCATGTTTTTTGATACCTTGAGCTGAGTCACACACACACACACACACACACAGCACCGACGAGCACCGTTATATTGATAACGCGTTACCGACAACCGTTGTTGGCAGGTGTGAATTTTCTCGCAAAACAGACTTTGTTTGTTTTACATTAGTAGTGGAATTTTGAATGATTACCTTTTACGCTTTGTACGGATCTGAATATTTATATTGAGTTTCACAATATTTAGAATACTACCTAATCCCCGCGGATTCACCCGCAGACAATTTGATTTAGAAACGTAGACGTAAAAACTCTAAATCGAGATGAAAAAGATTATGTTATCCTTTATCTCTATCTAATACCTTTAAAAGAGCTATTCTTGCATATATGTATATATATAATATAAATCTCGGAAACGGCTCTAACGATTTTTATGAAATTTAGTATGTTGGGAGTTTCGTAGGGCGATAAATCGATCTATTTAGGTTTAATTTTTAGAAAACGTCGTTTTATCCGTGTTTTAAGGCAATGTTCATGTGACATCTATTGGCGAGTAGTAATACTATTATTTTTACCGACACAGCAACACTAAAGTTAATAAATGGCTTTGTTAAGCAACACTATAGCTACTTGACGATAGATGGCGTTGTTAAAAAAAAACTAGCTCGGTCTGCCAGGTACAATAGCTTTATACATGGGTGCCAACGATCAAAATATCCTATCATAATATTAAGAAGATTAATTAGTATCCAGCGTGCTCAAGCTATGCTTGAGTCAATCAATTTCAACTTAGGGTACTTTTAAGCTGCTACTATTCTCTAGCTAGTCTCTTTCTGCTGACTATGCATTATCTTGGGATCCATGACATGGTGCTTTTGTCCAAAATTCCTTTGGTTTTATCACTTGCATTTTGCCTAATCGGATAATAACGTTTTGTATGGTCTTTAACGGTGCTCTGCACAATTGGCTAAAGCCTCCACATTGTGTTTTCTATTGTTACAAATATTTTTTTTTGTATTTTTTCAACTTATGTTCAATTTTTTAATATCGTATTCCGGTATTGTATGGGTAATATGCAATACTCGTGACGTCATCACGTTGACATGTTCAGGACAGGCGCATAGATCAGCCGCTGGCGCCATCGTACCTTATCTATGACTACTTGGACACCACACGTGTTTTTTACTTACTGATGGGTGACAAATGCAGTTCCATTTTATTTTTCGTGAATAACGCTGACAGGCTGTAATTTTATTTTTAGGAAAAATTAAGTAGGTACTTACAGTCGGGACCAAATTAAGCAGTTATTTACAGTCAAGACCAAATCTAGAAATGATCAGTTAGCTCCATCGGTCTTTTGATAGTAGTGACAGCCGCCGATCAAGAGATGCACGTATTCTATACCCTAATAAATACACTCCTGAGCTCCTGCAGGAACGAGCTCTTCCTGTGGATTAGTCGTATCGTGTTCAACGATGTCGTGTCGTATTCTCGTTGGTGGTGTGTGTAGCTCGTCTAAAGCAGTGCCTATATCGGCAATTACTGGTTGCTTGAAAGCAAGAAAACTATCTAAATTTTTGCTATCGAGCACCTCTGTACATCATGTTCATGACAAAAAGTTTAGAAGCCACTGCTTTACGTGTCTAAATTTAGAAGCCACTGCTCTACGTGTTTAAGTTCAGAAGCCACTGCTTTACGTGTCTAAGTTTAGAAGCCATTGCTCTACGTGTCTAAGTTTAGAAGCTACTGCTTTACGTATCTAAGTTTAGAAGCCACTGCTCTACGTGTCTAAGTTCAGAAGCCACTGTTCTACGTGTCTAAGTTTAGAAGCCACTGCTCTATGTGTCTAAGTTTAGAAGCCACTGCTCTATGTGTCTAAGTTTAGAAGCCACTGCTTTACGTGTTTAAGTTTAGAAGCCACTGCTCTACGCGTCTAAGGACTAACAAGTTATGGAGATGTCAGTTGAGCAATAGATCTTTAAGAGAGCGAAGCAAGTGAGGAAAGAATTGAACCGTTTTTAAAAACAAATGACTGGGCATCTTAAAGCCGCAAGCAAGAATGTCGCTCGCTCGAGGCAAGCACCTCAGACATGTTCAAAGTCAATAACTCAAATGGTCGAAAAAAATTGGTTCTCTAACGATTTACACAAGATAAGACAAATAAAGTTTACTCTCGAGTCGTTTTTACTTAAAGCTGTCGATCTGCGAAAAAAAATTGAACAATGTATACTTCACACACACAGTAGGTACGTACACACACACACACACAATCGGTGTAGGTACCTCTTCTGTACAAAAATAAATTATACTTACCTTATATTTGTATCAAATTTAAATAATACTTAAGATAAGTGTTCGTGAAACAAAGAGAATATGGTCATGATAAGAAGTTTTACTGGGTTATCTATCACTGCGCTTCCTCAAACACACTGTCTTTACTCGACAACGGCATCATCGTGCTGCGTGCAAGGAGCTTGAGGGGGGGGGGGGGGGGGCAGGGGGCGCGAGGGCACAGCGATAGCTCGACCACACACAAACGCACATAATAAACTAATTAAATTACTATTGCTAATTATAAAGCGTGATATATATACAATAACTAAGCAATTAACGTAAAATTCCAAAAATCTCTTGCATGAAGTAAGTTCTGTCCATAGAATTAGAATAAGCTTGGCGAAACGAAGTGTTCAAAAGTGTTCCAGAGTTGTTTCCTTACCCCCTTGTTTATTATCTCCTGCATGTCCAAATATAACAAATACAACACCATAACATACAGATACACTTGATGTTACGAATTATACTTTATATTCTTCGCCATCGCGTTGCTAAGATGTCTAATTGAGCCTCGTTGACATCATTTCTCGGGTCATCTTCCCTCGCGTTCGGCCCCGTGTCGATTACGCGTGTAAGAGCGAGACGCACGACGTGCAGCATGAATGAGCGCCTTCATTGAGACTCTAAGGTCAATGGGTTGATTCACTCGAGATATTGTACTGATATTAAAGATTCGAATGTGGTCGGACGGCTACCTATGACTTTACTGAACTGAGGTTTATCTGTTTAATAATATCTATCTATATGTATTATATCTGTATGTGTATAATATACATATTTTTTTTTCCTAATGATGACTACAGTTCGGCTGACGTAGCCAGGGACGTCGGCGTCGTGTTAGGGGTGTGTGGGGGAATCTTCTAGGGGAGGTCGACGAGACTAGTGGATAGCGAGATCGTCGTCAGGGCTGTTAATTCGTGACGAGGCCGCCAAAAAATGGTTTTTTGAATATGCCGAAAACTCGAGTCATTTTCCTGTAAAACTGAAAAACCATATCTAAGTAACATTACAAACAAAATTAACCAAATAATGATATATTTTGTTAAGTATTAGTTAGTTATACGATTGCTCAATTAGTTAAACGATTGTTCAAATTGTTCAACACGAATCAAAAATAAATTGTTAGGCTATAATATGCTATAAGACGCTTTTATTCGTTGCTTTTTATTAACTTTGTGTTACTTATATTATTTTGATTGGTTGTCTAAAATCTAACAAAACAATTACAAATAACGACACTTAATATGTACTGGTATATCCTTATTTAACCGGTGCGCGACGCATGAATCCGTGGACCCATTGTCGTAAGTACATTCGCCACAGTTGACTCGTGGTCAAGGTATCTATGAGTGACCGCAGCGGCTACCGGTTGACCGGCTCACTACCACTAGCGCACGACTAGCGGCCAGTGAGCGAGTCGCGAGTGGGTTCTCGTAAAGACCCACAGCCTCCATTCACAAACCACTGACGTCATTGTGATCACCATGAATCACTTCATCACGCACACTGCCTTAGGTTTGTGGGTGGGTTTTCCACACATTTCTAAGTTTGCCGCATCGTAGGATTTTTGCTTAAACTTTCGAGAGGGTTTCGTGTACAATATCATGCGTATTAAGTCTCCTTTTCCTTGCCTTTATCCCGTTTCAAGCTTCACACCCAGGAACTTATGAAGGTACCATCTAGTACCTTGTGGTTTCAACAAGAATCGATTGCAACCAGATGCTAGTTAGTTTTAATGAGTGATCCCAATAGTAACTTAACGTCTAACTTACTGGTAACTAACGGGTTCTGGCAACCAACGGTAAACGTGTCTTCCGTCAACCATCTGGTGTAGATCGTGTCCGATAAGCGTTAAATAGGCCAAGAGCTACTCTATTGTGACACCAATCACCGGTCTTATTGTTGAACGAGGACTTAACAAAGTAAGTCAGTAGCGTCACCGTCGAATATGTCACCGACATCGCGACGCAGACATTGTGTTGATTTGGGATAAAAAAAACCGGCCAAGTGCGAGTCGGACTCGCGCTAAAGGGTTCCGTACCATTATCTATAAAACGGCAAAAAAATCACGTGTGTTGTATGGGAGCTCTCCTAAATATTTGTTTTATTTTAATATAATTATTTATTTTTAGAGTAAATATATAACTGAATATTCTGTTAATATTTCAAGCGTCTACCTGTTGCCGTTATCAATATCGAGCAAAAACGAGCAAAAAATCACGTTCGTTGTTTGGGAGCCCCCTGAAATATTTATTTTATTCTGTTTTTTAGTATTTGCTGTTATAGCGGCAACAGAAATACATCATCTGTAAATTCATGAGATAATGCCTGGTGACAGACGGACAGCGAAGTCTCAGTAATAGGGTCCCGTTTTGTACCCTTTGGGTACGGAACCCTAAAAATTATGCAATGTTAACCAAAATTTATTACAAAAAACATTTATTACATTACATTAAATACAAGCGAAATTTAAAAATTCCGCGACCATCCTGTTTACTATTGAGAAGTTCCGTAAACTTCCTGTTTACTATTGAGAAGTTCCGTGAACTTCCTGTTTACTATTGCGAAGTTCCGTGAACTTCCTGT
This sequence comes from Apoda limacodes, assembly GCA_946406115.1. Classification (NCBI taxonomy): domain Eukaryota; kingdom Metazoa; phylum Arthropoda; class Insecta; order Lepidoptera; family Limacodidae; genus Apoda; species Apoda limacodes. The sequence continues at coordinate 23,227,242 of OX291559.1, forward strand.
TTACTATTGAGAAGTTCCGTGAACTTCCTGTTTACTATTGAGAAGTTCCGTGAACTTCCTGTTTACTATTGAGAAGTTCCGTGAACTTTCTCCGGAGCTTGTTATTTGATGCTTTTATAAAAAATTTCTTTTGGTTTTCAATACACGAACATCGCAAACAACAAACAAACGGGACATATCTGCTGCAACCTGTCTAAGAGCTAGATAATCTGCAGCCTGCCCTGGTCGCAGCGGCAGACCGAGGTTGTCAATTGTGATATCAGTTCACCATCATCGTATTTACGTTGTGTATCGAGCCAACGCGACAGACAGACAAACACTTTACTTCTTATTTCAAAGGTTAAAAAATAGTATATCATAACTTTGGTAATTTAAAATTGTTTGTAAAAACCTTTTTTTATTAAAAAAAAATGACTTTTTCTTCCATAATACTCCTCAGATTTGCGTCGGGGGTTAAAAATGAAAATAAAACTGTAAGAAAATGTATGAATCATCATAAATGAGTGAGAAAGTGCAGTTGCGAGAATAGGACCTCTGTCTCAGCAAAGACAGGATGCTTTGATAAAGAGAGCATTACATCAAAGTCGATACATTGTGCGTTTCTTTGATGCTATCTCCACGACTCCCGACTCCCGCCCGACGACACGTGGCAAAGGTTAAAATACGTCGTTAACAGTTACCTACACATAAAATAATCTGTATATTTACTATACGCAAAGACTGTCTGTCTGTTTGCCAAATAGAATGTTTGCTTAAACTCGTCATTTAAATTAAAAATATTTTATTATTAAAAATTTATAAAAACACAATGAAAAAAAAAAAAAATTGTGTGTGTCAGCTCCGACGCACGACTGGAGTTTACTCCTTAAGAATCGATTTCACAGTCTTTATAATTTACTTTTTTTTACTACAACTTTATCTTTTACTGAAATAAACAATTTAACATACAACTATTTAAAATATTAATTATCATTATCAAATAGTTTCCAGTTTAATGATTTAAATTATAAAAATATTATTTAAACTTAAAGTTATGTAAGTTATTATAGAAAAAATTGATTTATCTTAAAAATACAACATTTGGTAATCAACTTTGGTATTAACATCATTTTTTACCAGAAGCTAAGGTTTCTAACTTTCCACATCTCATACAACAGTGTTCGAAAAAAATAACAAAATAATAAAATCCGTCTTTGCTTTCTTTGCTCTCCTAGTAAAAAAATATAAAAAAAAATTAGAAAATTTATAAATGCATAATTATAAAAAATTTAATTTACTTTAAAAAGAAAATTGATAAAAAAAGGTTTTCATAAACATTTTTTTAAAATTATTATAATTAATTTTTTATTTAAAATATAATATTATCTCAATAATTAACAAAAATGGTTATAAAAAGATAATTATGTCACTAAATCTTTTACGTACAATAATAAATAGTACATGAAAATTATTTAAATAAGCTAAAAAATAACCTTTCAAAAGAAAATTTTATAAAAACATTATTATAATGAAAAAATATTGTCGATTTTTCTGATAATATTATCGAATTATTGACTACAATTGTTAATATTCAAAAATTATTTATAAAATAAATCATAATAACGTGGAAGAATTTATTGACATCGACAAAAAAAATAATTTTTGGTTAGGTTAGAAATCTTCTATTTTATGTGGATGCGCTCGATAATTATTAAAATATTTAATAAATACAATTTGCACATGCTCATACATATAATACATGAATTGCAACGTACCTTGCAGCCACGTGTTTTTTAGATGTTCCGGCAATATCATCTACACCTCTTTCTGCCATAGTTATTTGAAAATACCTTCAGTTCACTTTAGCGGAACACAATGATAACGATTAAAACTTCACAATAACAATATTAATTATTGATATTTATAATAAAACCAGCAATATAAAAATGTCGACACTGATAGAAATAAACAAACCCAATAACATATAGGTATAGTCGCTTTGCAGTATACCCTATGCACATGTCCCTATACCCTACACTCACAACCAAATTAGAAAGTTGCGCGACATAGGATGCGCACCAAAAACGTAACGAGGTCATTCATCGATAGATTTTACTCCTCACATTTTTCTCATACCGGGCTCCTTATAAATGCAAATCGATTCTTAAGGAGTAAACTCCAATAGTTTGTACACAAATCGAAGTCAATTAGAATCCCCACTAACTATTAACTATTAACTATTCACTTATTACGTAGCTGAAGTAGCGTAAGAAGAAAACTTGATATATCATTGACAGAAAAATTTGGAACAAAGCGGTTTTATTAAATTGATAAGATCATTTAAGGATACCTAGCTCTACATATTTTAATCAGTGGGATAAAATAATAATTTTTAGATGAATGGAAAACGGTTACCGTAAGCTGAACCAATGGAAAACGGTTACCGTAAGCTGAACCAATGGAAAACGGTTACCGTAGGCTAAATCAATCCCCCTTTTAAGAATCTAAGATCCGCCACTGTATCTAAGAGTTCGGGGGAGGAAGTTCCTCTAAAACTCCACTGGTGTTTGAACATTTAGATTTGAAGTCACTAAGGAACGAGCAATGTAGACTATTTCCCTTTCTTTGGATATAGATTAAATTATCATAGAAGCAGGTCTTCTTTAACTATAATTAGGACACTGAGCCCTTAAATATGTCATCGTATTCTCTATGTGAAAGTGAAAGTAATAATTAATGAGCAAGTTATTAGAAGAAGCAGTACATATTGTGTAATGCAACCGCGTGATGTTCACCGGTTAGTGTACAGTACCTACGCACACCGCACCGCGTTGTATAATAGTTTATATCTGATTTACCCGCATAATGGCACCGTGCCGTGACGAACATACACATACTTAAATATAATTCTTTGCAGTAAGAGTGACGGAGCAGAATCTTTAGACATCGGTACATCATTAGGCAGTGATGATCACAGTTTTGTCATCGCTTTTACTTTTGAGCCTCTTAATAACATAACATTGAGTAACAGTTTGCGTGACTCCATGATTTTACTTTTAACAATTTAATTTGACATTTACAGCACATAATGGCCGCTCTCTTCTCCTCGACACACACTTCTCCTCGACACACATTTCTCTTCCTTGACACACACTTCTCCTCCTCGACATACACTTCAAGTTCTTTAACGACAACAAGTACCAATTTTGTTAATTTTCTTGTCTCTATGATCATAATAAGAATAGTTAAGTACTTCAATATGTACTTTGAATATAGTTGGAAAGTGTAAGTGTCTCTTTGCAAACTGCAAGGCGATACGCGATCATAACGAACTGCGAGTGAGTACTCACTGTCATAGGGTTTAAACGTACCATAGTGAAATACACTTCCTGGGGCTCAAGTTACTTATATATATATGAATATTATACGTAGAGTCAAGAAGACAGTAGCTCTCTGTTGCAGCACGAGGCGCGCGTCGGATGGACCATGAACAACTCACGTCTATTCAAATAATAAAACAACAAACAATAATAGGAAACAAATGTAGTGCAAAATATTTTTTGTTATCAGCGACTATTTTCAGAAGTTAAATTTTAACTTTAACTGGCAAAAACAAGGGACAAATTTAAAATTTAAGTTTTCAAGCAAATACTTAAAATAAAATAAAGTCATCAGAGAATCTTTACTGCATATATTTTTAAAATTATTACACAATGGTGAGCGCAGAAAATCAACCATTACTTCTATGTATTTGTGGACAGTGAACAGCTACAGTGTCCTTAATTTGTTTGTCTCGAGATACGATTACACAATTGTATCGCGGTTTATATATGTTAGTTGCCTGCCGTAAAAGTTTGGACCCTAATTTTCTTTCAATCTGAGTTGTGTGTGCGTACGTGTGTGTAACGTGTGTTTGTTGTTTGTTGCAGTGGATAACCCCGGAGGAGTACGCGGTGTACAGTCGTGACCAGAGACCGCCGCTCGTTATCCCGCGCATCTCGCAGTACCGCACGCCCCGACCGCGCTTGTCGCCGCAACACAACCACAATTACCATGAGGTACGTACGGCATAAGGTTACCTACACTGTAGTATAAAGTGATCCCGTCCCGTACATAGGTGTTACTGCAGCCACAAGTGTTCACGTCCCCTATACAGTGGCTTGCAGTAGAATCACATAATGCAGCGCGGCGCGGGTGTGAGTAAGAGAGAAGTCTTGTGCTAGCGCTGCCCCTTTATCCTTGAATCGAGAGTTTTCGTATACTTGTACAATCTACCTACACTGCATGTCTATGAGAAGCCGAAGTTGTAGGTACTGTCACACTCGTGTTTATTGTAGGTACTGTCACACTCGTGTTTATTGTAGGTACTGTCACACTCGTGTTTATTGTAGGTACTGTCACACTCGTGTTTATTGTAGGTACTGTCACACTCGTGTTTATTGTAGGTACTGTCACACTCGTGTTTATTATGGACACTTCGGTTGTTGAAAGTTGTACCATGTAGGTATAGTAACTGTAAGACTTGCGCTCCTAAAACTCTACAAGTCAATATGACATGGACGTACGTTACATACTTACTGAAGTGGTAATTACTTATCTAGGCATCACTTAAAACTGAGCAAAGTAGATTTGATGGTAAGTGTATATTCTTAAAAAGTGTAAGCTAAGTGTAGGCCGGTGGAGTTTGTGTTGAATACTGTAGACAGCTGATGTATTTGAACATGGTAGGTAACGGTCGAGTAAAGTGATACTGCTTGCATCTGACATGTTACAACAGTGATAATTCTACCATGCTCCTGGTTTTTAAAAAGAGTTACAATAATTGGGAAGTAAATCATGAGAGGTAGTTATTTCAAATAAAATAAAAAATAAAAGTGTAAAAGTTGTTATAGTTAAGGCTGGCGTTAAAAGTCTCTACTATCACCGAAATCGTTCATCTTAATTAATAATTAATACACCATTAATTTCACTAATATGGCAATGTCTATTTTTTATTTATCTCTTGACTTACACATTTCAAAAAAACTATATAAGAAATACAATATAACAAAAAAGGTTATATTTCATTTGCTATTTTATGTTTTTTCCTACAAATTGAATGTCAAGTCCAAATATGTTGCAATATTTAGTATATAAGAAGTGGACTGTTTGCTTTAATGTTCTTGTGAAATCATAAAAATTTAGTTTATTACACTGTAATTGCTTTTAAATACTTAAGCAAATACATACCAATGCAAATTATTGGTAGTTTTAAATGTGCATCATCGAAACGCAACACCTACATACTCGTACGAATGCGAAACGTGATCGAACATTGACATACACCATAACAGCACATAGCCATAGCCACTAAGATCGAGGACAAACAACAATTTTTGCAGTCTAATGATGCAGGCTGACCGATGATGAGTCAAAGTTACGGACGAGGCGGCCATAATGCTGTGTTAATTCATTCCATTCCTTGTATCATTAATTTATGCTCGCACAATAGGTAGTCTTTGGTCTTCAACGCCGTCCAAACAATATGGCAGAATATCTTTCGCACCAACATCCGGTCAGCTTACAGACTAGCAGTCTGTTACTTCTTCAATGAATTTGTTATTTTCAATGATATATTATCGAAGTATATAATAAAGTTTTCATACTATTTATGACTAGCTTCTGCCAGCGGCTTCGCCTGCCCGAAATTTCGTTATCGGCGTAGGTTCTTACGGCAACTCCTCAATTATAGAAAAAAAACAAACAATCAAATCTTTCCCCTTTAATGGCATAATACATTCGTGTCTGTGAAACCATGAAAATACACATACAAAATTTCAACCCAATCGGTCAAGCCGTTTAGTAGTTGACATACCGACAGCAACGCCACCTACCGAGTCCAATTGTATTTTTAAATCATCCAGGAAACCATCGAAATACCCATATAAAATTTCAACCCAATCGGTTCAGCCGTTTAGAAGTTATGTGAACAAGATGAGTACGGAAGGACAATTCTTACTACCCGTTGTCCTATTTCCCGTTTTGCCGTAAGAATGAAGCATTTTCCCCCGGTAAAATGTAGCCTATGTTCATCAGGTATAATGTCGGCTTCTAATGGTAAAAGAATATTTCAAATCGGTCCGGTAGTTTCGGAACCTATTCAATACAAACAAATAATCAAATCTTTCTTCTTTATAATATTAGTATAGACTACTTAAAGATTGGACCATGGATGACTACTTAAAGACAACGCTACACTTTCGTACCATGGATCACTACTTGAAGACGACGCTTGAATTTTGTACCTTGGCGCACCCTTCGACTCTTTACCGGCTCGGATGGCGTTTCTCGTGTTCCTGAACTTTTAGTAGGCGACTCGATTCTAACAAGAGCTCGATTCTTACTCCGTCGTGATTGCCGATTTCTTAGGGTATACAGTGTCTCAGTCAGACCCGATTTGCCTGGGATGGGGGGTTGTTTTGTGCCGTTGCTATTAGGGCCGCGCCTTATGCACGAAACACTAGGTTCCGAAAGCAAGCTGTTTTGTTTCTTGCAACACACTGTGGTTGTCATCAGTCTGCAGAATGCAATTAACAGACCGCTAGCCAATGTGGCAACATAAGTGCACTCTGCTCGAAGTCCTGAGCACAACAAACTTATTGTAAATATAATTATATATGTATATACCAATGGTATACTTATAAATATTTACAATTTATTTATATCTATGATAAATAATCGACTTCAGTATATATTATTTAGTTTAATATTTATAAAATTTTAATAAGCATATTGACACTGGTTTTTACCAGTACAGAAATTGTGAAATTATATCTTATGATAATTCTTTATTCTGTGGTTAACCAATAGGCGTTGCGCTATAGTTGTATATACATATTGTAAGTCTACTCATTAACGAAGAACTAGTAACTTCCAAGCCTCCGCAGTTATCTCGAGGAGTTATTCCGAGAACTACATGTAACGAGAAGGATTTTTCCCGAGAAGGGGACGGAAGTTCCTGATGGATGGTGTCGATTGGTGTAGTAAGTAATTGTGGCACAGTCGCTGAAGTAGGTAATAATGTACACACTGATAAGGGCATTTCCTAACGGCGAATCGACCAGCGATGATGATAACGAGTTGCTAGGGTTGTAATCAAGATATATCAACCTTATATCGACATTTTGATGAAGGAAAGAAAATTTAATTGGGAACTATTATCAAGTTTCTAATAAAAAATTAACTATACTTCATAAACGCCCAATAACCTATACCCGGAGTCTACTACCGGGAGCACTGTGGTGTGTGATACAGTTTTTGATTTCAACAATGACTATACAACAATTGCAGCCATGCTGAATGCTATTCCCCTTAATTTTATACGTAACGTTATCAATTGAGAGCTGATGGCGGAATATTTAAACAATAACGTTGTCAGTTACTACAACACGGTCAAACAAAAAAGTGTTACTATAGTGATGCATACTCACAGTTTCATTGTGTTTATATCACAATATGTCGACAAGTCGAGGCGCAACACTGCTCTAACACTCTGGCTCATTATCACACAGTATGGTCGCCCGCAGTGTGTCACCAACTCACCACCACTCACTATGTGCGCGCAATATTCTTCGGTATTTCCTCAAACATTACATATTGCCTCTAATGAGTTATTTATATGTTTAGTAATGATCTAACTGTGCTGCCATTATGTGATTTGGACATTTTATTAAAGTGTATAAATAAAAAATGGTTTATAGTACTCGGTAGTGGTGCGGGAAGTGAGTTATTGTGTGTGATAATGAAGCGAATGAAGACATGGTTCAGAGAGGTATGGCAAATAGTAGGTATTTGATACATTGAAAGACTCCACCTACACGTTTTACAATATGTGCGTCATATTGAACAAAGTCTACTCTCTTCTGTTTACTCGGATTGTTATGTCACTTGATTAAGTTTTGTGTTCCTACTAGGGATATTAAAGGAACGGCAATAGTCTTAAGTTATCTGTAACATCTGTGACAAATATATGCCCTTGATGCCCAATGGCGTAGCGAGGCAGGGAGGTGGAGGGGAGTGGCATTTGGGTATGTAATTCCCTTCTCCGAAAAACGAGACATAATATACTGTAAATACAAGGTATATACATAGGTATAACGATAAAGCAATAAAATCTATTGTAGAAGACAGTGGTTGTAGTAGTACTAAGGTGCACCACAAAAGCAGTTCGTCATCCTCGTACAAACGTAGTATTTCGTCGTGGCCGGCCGGCGGCACCGCGGCAGGGAGAGGTGTCGGATACTTCCACACTGTTCTTGTGCAGAACTACAAGAAGTGATAAGATCTTACACTGAACTGAATCAAGCTTACTTTGATTTAGATATCAGTTAATGCTTTTATAACGGTTTGTTGCAATTCCCTAATTTTGTAAACCGTTTGAGTTTGAGTCTGCAAATTAACTGCAAAAAAAATACTTTTGTAAAATAAAATGTATGGAGCATTCAATTCAAAACTATAAGGTTACAGACAAACAAGATTTCTTTCGAATTGTGTATGTGTATGTATATGTGTATGTGTATGTGTATGTGTATGTGTATGTGTATGTGTATGTGCTGTACATTTACAAATTTACCAGACTGTGTTCATTTTCGTTTAATTGGGTTGTACTGACAGACTATTACTGCGTTAAACGAGAAAATTACGAATGAATTAATTTCACATAATTAAAAGTAGATTGCATTGTTCCAGCACACAAACAATTGGTTCGCAGACCAAATATGGTGATGTTTGGTCGTAGATTCAATGAGCAAGTGACCAACATCAGTGCTACCGTTTATGCGATCGTTGCTACGCATTTTTTATACGCTTAGCCTGACCAGAGATTAGCTTAACCGTCATTTAAGAGTTTTATCGGTAAGAGGAGAATTTAGCGCTTTTTACGTTTTGTTATGGTATCTAACACAGTTCGTCAGATAGATAAAGTTATTCCTATAGATCCCTTCCGGACGTTCCATAGAGCAAAATTTTTAGAAATTTAAAGAATTAGAAGATTTAATCTGAATGAATAAAATTTACCGTCCCGCTGACTAACATCCAATCGTATTTTCACATTTAATTGTTCTGCATAAGTTCCTAACATTAATGGAATGGGTACATGTTTGTGTGTGTGTGTTCGTGTGTGCCTGTTTACAATAAGTGCCGTTTGTGTGTGACGTGGAAACTTATGTAAACACAAATATCAACCGGAATATATGTCCGCTTCTTTAAAATATCGATCTATTGAGAGACCTATTTGTTATTCACCAGAGGTACAAAATGTACTAAAACTGAACGCTCACTCCACACTAAGCGGTTTAAACCCTTCCCTAGACTTCCCTGGGGACACGCATACGTCCCATATACTCGAGTTCAAGGCATGAAACAGGCAAAAAAACCATTTCGCATGGTGGATTCAGGATTTTTAGGGGGGTTTTTGATACTCTATGATTTTAATCATATTACATTTGATAATCAGTATACGTCACTCCTGATTTTGAGGGGTTTTAACACCCGAACTTCCCCCTAAGGACGTGCCCTTGGGTCCAGGTAAGGGTTTAAAGTGTGGAGAAAGTGATTTGTATAGTTATATCTGTCGGCGGCCGATCGTAAAATCCGGCAGATCACGAAATTCCTAGGCAGATAGTTAGTATGGAAACGAAAGGAACAGAAATCGCACTGTATAAGTCACGTATAATAGGTTAGGATCAGTTTCTCTTTTGTAAACGTAGATGCGGGGCGAGCGAAGGGAGCGGAGCGTTCCAGCCAAGCTTCATATAACAATCTGTTCAGTTATATGATAATTTCTATTCCATACTTTACGATCTGCCTAGGAATTTCGTAATCTGCCGGATTTTACGATCGGCCGCCGACATATCTATTTTGTCTCAAAGACCTTACTTTACGTCTTTGGTTTGTCGTAATATACTACTTCTTAATTTTGATGAGAAACGGTTTGCAAAAACTTTACGAATTTCCATGCATGTTCTTTTGGTTGGTAGTGGTGCCTACTTGCCTAGCTCAGTTTCCTTGTATATTTGGATAACAGAAGGTATTCTAATTAATATTTATCAAACCTGTACCTATGTATGTTTTTCAACGTTAGTTTTGTTGACGACAACCACCAACAGTTTTCCTCTATTTTAGCTATTTTATGTGCTTATCTACAATGTATTGTAAAGTATTTATGTTCTTCTGTGTAAAATCTAAATGTCGATTTTACTAACGAATTGTTTCATTCGAAACTGCAATTTGTTAATTTATTCATACCTGCAATTTCTTTCGAGTCTAATTTTGCGGACCTTATCTACTCTCAAACGGTCTGATGACTTTACGTAAGTCGCTACTGGTACCTTATCTACTCTCAAAGGATCTGATGATTTTACGTAAGTCGCTACTGGTACCTTATCTACTCACAAAGGGTCTGATGACTTTACGTAAGTCGCTACTGGTACCTTATCTACTCTCAAAGGGTCTGATGACTTTACGTAAGTCGCTACTGGTACCTTATCTACTCTCAAAGGGTCTGATGACTTTACGTAAGTCGCTACTGGTACCTTATCTACTCTCAAAGGGTCTGATGACTTTACGTAAGTCGCTACTGCTACCTTATCTACTCTCAAAGGGTCTGATGACTTTACGTAAGTCGCTACTGGTACCTTATCTACTGTCAAAGGGTCTGATGACTTTACGTAAGTCGCTACTGGTACCTTATCTACTCTCAAAGGGTCTGATGACTTTACGTAAGTCGCTACTGCTACCTTATCTACTCTCAAAGGGTCTGATGACTTTACGTAAGTCGCTACTGGTACCTTATCTACTCTCAAAGGGTCTGATGACTTTACGTAAGTCGCTACTGGTACCTTATCTACTCTCAAAGGGTCTGATGACTTTACGTAAGTCGCTACTGGTACCTTATCTACTCTCAAAGGGTCTGATGACTTTACGTAAGTCGCTACTGCTACCTTATCTACTCTCAAAGGGTCTGATGACTTTACGTAAGTCGCTACTGGTACCTTATCTACTGTCAAAGGGTCTGATGACTTTACGTAAGTCGCTACTGGTACCTTATCTACTCACAAAGGGTCTGATGACTTTACTTAAGTCGCTTCTGGTACCTTATCTACTCACAAAGGGTCTGATGACTTTACTTAAGTCGCTACTGGTACCTTATCTACTGTCAAAGGGTCTGATGACTTTACGTAAGTCGCTACTGCTACCTTATCTACTCTCAAAGGGTCTGATGACTTTACGTAAGTCGCTACTGCTACCTTATCTACTCTCAAAGGGTCTGATGACTTTACGTAAGTCGCTACTGGTACCTTATCTACTCTCAAAGAGTCTGATGACTTTACGTAAGTCGCTACTGGTACCTTATCTACTCACAAAGGGTCTGATGACTTTAATTAAGTCGCTACTGGTACCTTATCTACTGTCAAAGGGTCTGATGGCTTTATGTAAGTCGAGGAATTTAAAGAAGATCAAAATAATCAAATTAATTAGCTGCTGCACTCAGCTCGGAGTTGCCGTCAACTTTGCCGAAGCTTTATTATGAAGTATTAATTTTTTCCATTATTATTTTTTTCGATATTGCTCAGTTTCTCTTATACCGCTTTTCGTGCGACATCCCATCTTTACTGCTACCGACCACTCGATTACTGGATATTTTTTAGGGTTCCGTACCCAGAGCCAATGGCAGCTCTATTACTAAGACTACGCGTCTGTCCGACCATTAAAAGACTCCTTTACACCGAAACAGGTAGAAGCCTGAATTTTTACAGAATATGTGTTATAATATAATTGGGGATTATCTAACAAATAATAAAAAGATTAAATAAGGGCAATGAACACTCTGCAACCCTCCCTGCTCCCCGAATGTGTAGTTCATTCGATAAAAGTATCAAATTTTTATTTGATAAATTAATTTTATTATTTCATTGCTTAGAAAAAGAAAATTAAATTTGTAAGTATTCCTTGTTAGGAGTGTAACTTTTACAGTTCTTATGATTGATCTAAAACATCGTTTTAAAGTTCAGTTTAACGTTTGATACGTCTTTGTGTAATAGGATAAAAATACAAGAATATGCATATTATTTTTTATATTGCATTATGGATGGTACTTGTAATATTTGTGTGTCTGTCTGTGTTACAGGACAGCGTGAGGTTCAACGAGTGGGGCGCAGTGTGCGAGCGGGAGCGGGCGACGCGCGGCAAGGAGCGCAGCTTCATCCGGAGCGGCGACACCCCGACCTTCGGCCGACTCGACAAGCGGCTTGGTGAGGATACCTTACCGCACCGCACCCTTCCAACCGTCACCCTACCGCACCCCAACTAGGGACTTTAACTTTAGTTTACTGTCTACTGATGTAGCTCATACCCACTGTGGTGGATGACAAACTCTGCTACTTCACAAAAAATGGTGCGGCTCTCTTTTTCAGTGAAACATTCTCATTGCAGGCACCTCGACTGAGAATCTTTTGGCGCCGCGGAGGCCCCAGCATCTGCAACTTCCCCCGTCGTCTTCGGGAGACAGTCTCGACTTTGAAGTAAGGAATAAGGAAGGCTCTGATTATGGGAGGAGAAAGTCCAGGTCGATGGTCGCACCCAAGCCGAGAAAGTCACCTGTCCCAGCGCCCAGGACTCTGGTGCATCAAACCCCTGAAGTAAGTCTTAACCTTGATTAGTTTTGCTAGTCAGTCTATAAGTTTTCGCTTAGCTTCTTGGAAACGGGTTTGCTATAAAAAGATACCTTTAATGCTGTTTTTCTTCTAGATGTGATCAAACAGCTACTGGAAATCGATAAAGCGTTTTAGATATTTTGGATATTACTAAAAGTGGAATATTTTGATTTTTATTTGGTTTTTATTAAACTTGGAAGAAACGTTATTTTAAATTAGAGATAAAGTAAACTACGTTTCCTGGAAACCATGTCCTGTTAAAGATGTGGTAGGAACTTTCATCTGGCACAAATAATTGTAGCTTTTACAAAATTTTCAGGCAGCAGTGTTGCTGGAAGGTCCAGTGAAGCGCACCAAGTACATGGAAAGCAGCAAGAAGACGAAAAAGAACTGGACGGACTGCTACATGCTACTCACCACCACCGCACTCGTCTTCTACAAGGACCAGAAGACTTACCTCGCCTCGGTCAGTTGCTACATCTTCAATAATCTGCTGTCAGCAGGAACACATAGGAAGTTGGAGTGCCACGTTTAGACAGCGCATGATTTAAAGTCAGTTTTTTTTTGGTGTGAAGCAAACATATAAAACCAAAAAGCACCACAAGTGATGGCTGTCAATTGTCAGAAGTAAAATAGCTAAATAAAACTTGGTGTATTTGTCCATAACTGGTCATCAACGACATGGTTTGATAGAAACTCGGTAAATACATACTGCTTCATCCCGTCCAGCTTGCATTTTTCTGGTCGTAGAAAATTATATTGCCAAGGCTCTGCCTTATGCGATATTAAAAGTCGTATATCTTGAAACAGTGAGAGCTGAGTGCCTAGCTGTTGGAGTGATATTATCGTTATCGTTGTTTACAGAAGGCTCCGAAGTCCGCGGTCACGCCGCCCAGCCCGAACGCGCCGCGCGTCGAGCTCGTACTGCCGCTGAGGAACGCGCACGTGCAGCCCTGCATCAACAAGCACACGCGCAGGTACCATCATTCGCTACCATATAGCTAGTAGCAAGTGCTGACGCAGGCATTTTTAGTGCTGTCGCTGCAAACAGCAAATACTGCCGCAGGTATCTAAGTGCTGCTGCAGGTACCCTCATTCACTACCATATAGCTAGTAGCAAGTGCTGCCGCAGGTATCTTCAGCGCTGTTGCAGCGTGATATAAAGAGCTACAACTAAATAATTGTGGGCGTCCTCGTATTTCAAGAACAGTAATATCGATTGAATAGTCATTTTTACTTAAGAAACAGAAAAGAATTATTAAGATTTCGACTGCTACCATTTTTTAATGTATTTATACACCTTCGGTAAGTGTGGACGCGTTAGTTATAGGCTTGGTTCTATTATTTCTGTTTTTATTCTTCATTCTGTTAGATTGAACATTTCGTTTAATTAGTACTAGAGGCTACGGCGGTAAGATCCTATTTTCTTTAACTGAGACTTAGTCAGGTGTGTGTTTGTGTGTGGGTGTTCCAGGTACAGTCGGTCGCTGGTGCTGCTGGTTGGGTACGACCATTACCTGATACAGGATGAGAGCGAGGACAACGCCAGGAACTGGCTACGGTACATCCAGAACGTCATTTACAATCTGGTAAGAATATGAGGTTCCTGTCTCGTGACTTAGGCATCAATAAGAGATTAACCTGAGACAGCACCTATAGAGTTTCATATTTTTGCTTGGCTCAGAATCTTTTATTTCTAAACATATGCAATGTTTAGTTTTCGGCTTGGCTCTCCAGGCAGGCAATAAAATTATTTTGCAAACATTTTTACATTTGATACATTGATTGAAAGCTCCGATATCCAATTATTGCTGTTTGCACTTTGTTGGAAAGCATATCAATAATGTTTCTAATAGTCCGTACAAGGGAAAGAAAACAGTTAATCGGGAAACTAGAAATTTGGTAAATACTGAACGTTTTTTGTATGGAATTAATGTAAAACTCACGTTTTAAATGTCGGATATGCGTTATTCTTTTTTGTTTAGCTCGTTATGATCTTAAAGTTTTAATGGAAACAATGCAGACACCTCTAAACAAAATTCTGAAAATTTGGAAAAAAATGAAAAAGAAACAGTTTTTCTCTTATTATTATTCTATGGACGACAGGACAGTAACTACTTATATTTATATTTTTAACTACTTATATTTTATTTATTACGGTAAATCAAACATTATTTTTAAATGAATTTCATACATAACATAAAGCAAGTGTATAATATTGCGTGACGGTAGGTAAACACTTAGACAGCCAAAAAATATAAAAATAAAGTAATTTTTTTGCTAAGACTTGTCATATAAGTTTTTTTATATTTTTCAAAGAAGGTGAAGGCGGACAAAGAATCGTTTTCATAATTTTTATTGGGCTTAAAATTGAAACTGACTCGGTGCATTTACTTCTTGTATTGTGTAGGGTCCTCCAGAGACTCCTCCGGCGAGCATGACGCCGCAGCAGAGCAGTACCACGGACCTGGAGAGCCTCGGCCGGACTCCCCCTGTCTCCCGGCACCTCAACAAGCCCAAGACCAAAGGTGAGCATTTACGGTAGTACATGTGGCAGTACAAAGCGCATTGTTTCGACATGGTTTGCTTTAAAAACTAACAAGAACATTCTAAAAACTGAGGAAAACGAGTCTGTTACTGAATGCGGAGTTCAATATCGCAGCTTCTTTAGTAAATTAGTTGGAAACACGCTACTGATACCGGCAGATTAAAAAAACACAGGAACACAGGCAGCCCAGATATAGTCGGCGCACGTTTCGTAAGATAATATAGTCGGCGCAGTCAGGGGATAATAGTATATTTTTTTACTACCTGCAATAAAAAGTTCCGAAGTTCCATACATACTCAGTTTCGAAAAGCGAACTTTTTGAAACCCCAGTACGAAATAAATTACTATCTAAAAGTATAAAAAAAAACCTCTTACCTAAAAGTATAAAAAAAAAATCGAGATGTTTTCCCGCCAAAATGTATATCTTTTATTACAATGAATGACCATGCGACGCGGCGCGGCACAAAGCGGCCAGCATCGTGCTCTCCGGTCTGTAGGCCTTTCTTCTACGGCCGCGCTAAAAATATAACTGGCCACATCGAGTACGAAATGCAATTTCATACGGTTTTTCGAACTGACCTGGGAGTTATATCGCACTTGAGTCTCAAAAAGTTCTATTTTCGAAACTGAGTATGTATAACTTTGAAGTTTTGTATTGCAGGTAGCAGTAGGTTTTTTTGATAACCAAATG
The DNA here is from genome assembly GCA_946406115.1 of Apoda limacodes. NCBI lineage: Eukaryota > Metazoa > Arthropoda > Insecta > Lepidoptera > Limacodidae > Apoda > Apoda limacodes. Next base: position 23,243,152 of record OX291559.1, read on the forward strand.
TTACTTAGTTACTGTCGCTTAGCAATTATTGATAAGTAATAATCAATTTCCGTTAGGGGTCCGTAACCGATTTGCACGAGTGTTCATTGTTTATTTTTGTGCATTTATACATATGACATGAAATGAAATGCTTTATTTCCTAACAATAGTATATCATATCACTTTCTTTAGCTTAATAAAGTATAAGTTACTAGTTACATCCGTTTCGGAATCAAAATGGCGTTCGAAGAAACGGTGAAAAAAACTCTGGTTACACTGGTTTATGTTAACTACAATCTATTCAATCCCATGCGTTTTTATCATAAAGGGTGGTCTTTTATTGGATACTAAGGTTTTTTTACAAGTTTCTGTATCACAAAATATTTTAACATTATAAATTTATTCTACTTACTTCTGCAGGGATTTTATTGTAAAAATGTGCAGTATGTGAAATACGATGGTGTTGCCGTTTCCTGATCAGAGGGCCTCATGATGGATGCAATGGAATACTTTAGATAGATAACAGAAACCGCCCAAGGCATCCAAACATCCTCACAAACATCAAACACGTGCTAAATAAGCGCAACATCAGGTTGTTGAGCGACCCTTTGTTAATTTGTTAATGCACACAGTTTACAAATTAGCAGTGCAGTAACGTGAATGGTAATTTGGTTAAGATTAGTTTTTCGAAAATTTTAATTAAAACAGTATAGTAAGACAGGTAGTATTATTTTAATAGGTATACGTTTAATATCACGAAAAATGCCACTGACTACCTACATTTTTTTAGTAAAATCATTGCAAGTTAAAAAGCAAACACATAAATTAGAATTCTTTTATAAAATACTAGCTTCTGCCAGCGGCTTCGCCCGCCTTAAATTTCGTTATCGGCGTAGGTTCTTACGGCAACTCCTCAATTATAGAAAAAAGCAAAGAATCAAATCTTCCCTCTTTAATCAAAATCAAAAAAAATCTTTTTATTCAAATGGGTTACCAAGAACACTTTCGAATCGTCAAGTAAATCAACTACAACTAGCTTTACAAACTAATTACAATACTGTTTTATTGCGTGCGTCCAATAGGTAATCTTTGTAAAATCGCAAACGAAACATAAAATTATAGTGTATCAACTAATAAATACATGTTTTGTATTGAAACATTAAATAAATCAGATGTACAATGTAAATAGTTTGATTGAAAAAAAAAACAATCAATTTTTTTTCAAACTAATATAATATACTCCACAGGCGGCACCCGTTCACAAGTATGACACGTAAATCAGCCATCGCTTCGCTCAACCATGTTTTAGGGAACCTACGACCCGACACAAAAAAAGATAGAAAATAAAAGTATACGTAAAAGAAGTTATAGGTCCTATCTGATTCAATCCTCGTTCGGCCGCCCGATAGCGGCAGGGCTCCGAACACGAGCGGGTGCTACACACAAACACGCACATATACATAAATGCACACACATTTTCAAACAGACGTTGCACACCCGAAAGTGGCCCAGCCCCTACACAACAGCCCGGCAACAAATGCACATCATTTAAACTACCATCACTTCGGAAACTAGCCTAAAGGGAGAAGAAGTGACAAGAAACTCCCGGATGTACACCTGTTACCAATCAGTCATGCAGGAACCAAGCCATCAAGTACACAATATCTATCCAAACATGTATATACACACATACACGTACGTACTCGTGCGCCACACCCCCACACATCCAAAGCCCCACCAAAACCAGGCAACCGAAGGCAATTCGTGTCTGTGAAACCATGGAAATATACATACAAAATTTCAACCCAATCGGTCAAGCCGTTTAGTAGTTGACATACTAACATACCTACCGGGTCCAATTGTATTTTTAAATCATCCAGGAAACCATCGAAATACCCATATAAAATTTCAACCCAATCGGTTCAGCCGTTTAGAAGTTATGTGAAAAAGATAAGTACGGAAGGATAATTCTTACTACCCGTTGCCCGATTACCCGTTATCTCGTAGGAATGAAGCATTTTCCCGCAGTAAAAAGTAGCCTTTGTTAATCAGGGACAATGTCGGCTTCTAATGGTACAATAATTTTTCAAATCGGTCCTGTAGTTTCGGAGCCTATTCAATACAAACAAACAAACAAACAATTAAATATTTCCTCTTTATAATATTAGTATAGAAAAACTTTATAAAATGATGCAATATGTTATATTTCAAGATAGTCACATCAACCTCGACAATGTTCTTTAAACCCCTAATCATCATACCTACAAACTTTATTTTAGGCTTTATTGCCACCAACTCCAACCACTGCAGGCCCCCCTTTGTCTCCCTAAAATACATAATTACTTGTATCTCTGCAACCGAAATAGGTAAAATGTCCATGGGCGTAAGGTCCCATTAAATCTATTGGTGACAGTGCAACTCTTTGGCGGGCATGTGAAGCAATGGAGCTACGCAACCCTTAAAAAGGAAGCGGAAACATCGTTTCGATGTCGCGCTGTGAACACTACACTTTGATGAGCTCCTCCCTGCTATTCGGTGATAGTAAAGCCTTTAGGTGCCCAATATGAGGGCAACGGTGACGCTCACTCGGCCATTGCAAAATTTGCCAAGATCGAGATCCGGAGACTATTTACTTTCTTGCTTTTACATAGTTTGTACTTTGGTTGCCACGAAGAGAGACTCTGTTATGAAAGAGCGAAATGGAGTTTCTAGGGTACCATTGGAAAGTCTGTTTACGAATTTATTGCTTATATTTTTAGCACATGCTGTAGTATTATTGTGCATAGTTATTGGACCTTCGACCAAATCAAATTCATAGTCTAATTTTGAAATTGAAGAATGAGAAGAAGAAAATAATTTATTTGACGACAGCATTACAATTTAGTGAGCGTTAAAATATTTACATTATACTTATAACCTATATTGGATTGGATATCGGTCGAGCCATCTTAGAGAAAAGTTAAGATTCGCACATTGAGTAATTGGAGAAAAGCAAATGAGTGTGCAGATGTGCAGGGAAACTTCTCCTTATTTCAAGTCGGATACAAAAGACATTAATAAATTAAAGATGTATAAAAGTAGAATAGAGTGCATATTTTGGATACTCCAGTAGTCGGATCCACTAATAATCTATCAAGTGTAACCATGAAATTTAGAAATAATACGCAGAAAGTAGAACCTACAGGTTCGGTATGCTCTCTGAATTCCTGAGGTCAGACGCCAACAATTTGCGTTCAACCCGGTACACTACTCACATCACAACACAATTATTACAACATCGTGCCTAAATATCCTTTAGTAATTGTTCTTTCGTTTAAAAAAAGACAAAAAGATAAACTGGCAAGAAACCATTGTGGTCAGTTAGAAAAAATTTAAGTGTTAACTGAAGATAAAGTTGAGGAAAATATTAATGTAAGACCAAGAACCCAAAAAAACGATTGGAAATATTCAAAAATAATTTATTTGTTAAATATTCCATCTCTTACGGAAAATTATGATCTTAATACAAAATATAATGAATATCATTATTTTAATATATTTAGGCGAGGGCGAGGGTTGTGACGATACACACGGAAAACTTGTTTCTAAAATCTAGACCAATGTGTCCAAGTTCTTCAACTTGGGTCGGGTAAACTTAGTCCGATTTAACCCAACAAAGACACAGTCAAGTGTGCGCGTTCACCACACAGAAAACTCTTCACTGTGGTCTCACAATCCCAGAACATGCTCCTTATCATCTCCAAGAGCATTAAGATCCTTGGTCATGTTGGATCCTTGGATTATCAGTCCCAAGATCATTTCATTTGGAGGACAAGATTTTCCAAAAAACTCCGAATCAATAAACGTATCACAGCGAATACGTTTTACGCCTCGGGGGAAAAGGTTGCTGTCACGTGGAGTACCTTTCATGTCTGGCTAAGTTTGTATACTAGTTCAATGTGATAAATAATTCACTTTTAAATAGTAGGAAAATCTAATGTATAATTTTTTTTACACAAAACGTCGGTCAGGTAAGGAACAGTGTACTTATACACGGAGAGCAGTTGCAACTTGTAGATAATACAATATTCGTAGGCATTACTTCACAGAATATACAGACAAGCTTTAATGGGGCCCACATATAGCTTAATTCCCATTTCTTCTCGCCAAAACGCCATTTTGATTCTGAAACGGTAAAAGCTTATAATTTATTGACTTCATAAAAATAAGATTTGTCTTTATCCTTTTCCAGGAAACATTTTAACATAATGACTTTAAAAATAATAAAAAAATTAGGTGAATAAAACTACTTAGTAGCAAATAAAACTAGCAAGATAATAAATTAATTATTTTATATAGTACGGTGATCCACATCATTATTTACTTCAGCTTTTTCATTATTTTATAAGCATTATATTTCAACAAAGGCTAAATAAATCAGATTATGAATATGCACACGTATATTGAACAGTTTTATTTAAGGTAGGTAATTATTTTATCCGTCACCGTGTAGCTTGTTACGTGTTACTCACGTATGTAGCTGCAGAGTTGTAGGTAGGTACCTACCACTTATGAGATCACCACTAAATTAATTTTGCTGTACTAACTATTTATTCAAAACAGTTTCTGCTTATTTTAAGTATGACTGTTTATTTTTCAAGCACAGTCCTATTTGCTGATATATTTTCTATGTTGTATTTTGATTGTCATTGAAGACCGTTGGTGTCCTTTTTAGTCAGCCTGTAGGCACCACCGGGTGACGAATCGCGTTCCTCGTAAACACTCCTCTAATAATTGAACTATTGTTTTCCTCTTTAGTGTTAGTGTTACCGCGTGCCCTGCGTACCTCGAACGCCAGCTTGTGTACAAGCTTTCTACGGGTTGTGTTTTACAGTTAAATTAAGTGAAACTTTGAATGTTGATTTATCAATACCAGTGTTGCGTTTTAAGACACTCATGTTGATTTCGCAAAGACGATGTTTTTGATCAAATAATGTCATCGATTTGTGGTTGTATACCGGATGGTTTTCGTCTAACGAATTCGTGTAAGAGTTCTACATAACCGTGTAAGAGTTCAACATTCCTGTAAGAGTTCTACATTCGTGTAAGAGTTCTACATTCGTGTAAGAGTTCTACATTCGTGTAAGAGTTCTACATTCGTTTAAGAGTTCTATATAACCGTGTAAGAGTTCTACATAACCGTGTAAGAGTTCTACATTCGTGTAAGAGTTCTACATAACCGTGTAAGAGTTCTACATTCGTGTAAGAGTTCTACATTCGTGTAAGAGTTCTACATAACCGTGTAAGAGTTCTACATTCGTGTAAGAGTTCTACATTCCTGTAAGAGTTCTACATTCCTGTAAGAGTTCTACATTCGTGTAAGAGTTCTACATAACCGTGTAAGAGTTCTACATTCGTGTAAGAGTTCTACATTCGTGTAAGAGTTCTATAGAACCGTGTAAGAGTTCTACATAACCGTGTAAGAGTTCTACATTCGTGTAAGAGTTCTACATAACCGTGTAAGAGTTCTACATTCGTGTAAGAGTTCTACATTCGTGTAAGAGTTCTACATTCGTGTAAGAGTTCTACATAACCGTGCAAGAGTTCTACATTCGTGTAAGAGTTCTACATAACCGGCCAAAAACATGAACTTTTTCCGTATATAATGCACGTATTTTGGTTCTTTGACGTCAATCGGTACACTGTTTTGTTCTTTCCTCAAATATTTCCTGCTTTTAGTTTTCAGTATTTATCTTTAGTATTGTTACTTTGTGAAATATCTACGGGACATTTGAAAGTACAAAGAGTTAACTCTTTAAAAACGTCTTCTTTTATGTCCGTCATGTTGATATTGAATAAATACATTCCCACTTATGTATTGGATATTGTGATAGCCCTATCAGATAACTATACAGTAAAGAGATATCGATTATCATTTTGCTTTAGTGCTTTATAAGACAATCTAAAGTTTACTTGTCAATTTTAAGAAATAAATTGTAAATTGTAACAAAACATAAGCACTTTTGGACTTAGGTTTGTTAGGCAGTGTAGTGTTTAAGTTTTAAAAGACATTTTTTTTAATTTGATGACGTGTTCTTAGACGTGTCAGTGACTGAAATGGAGTATGAAATAGCTCATTCTTACGTTTGGGTTCCCAGTTACGAGGTTTCGATGGAAAAACCGAAGAAAAGTCCGACGGAGAAAGTGCATCACTCGAAGTTAAAAAGCATTTTCGGATCGTCCCATAACTTGAATCATCATAAATGTAGATTTTTTTTTATTTCGCACATAGTAATAAAATAATTAAAAGCAGTGAACTCGAGTAGTAGTCGTAGCATTAGATTATACCTTAGTATATCAAATTTTTTGCAACCATTCTAATGTGTGTTATTAGTTTCATACTAAAACTCCAAGTACCTATTTACTAGATAGCATATTGTATGAAGGCCAAAAAATCTAATACCTTTAAACGAGCAATTCTTGTATATATGTATAATATATATATATATATATATATATATATATATATATATATATATATATATATATATATATATATATATATATATATATATAATCTGAATCTCGGAAACGGCTTTGACGATTTTCATTAAATTTAGTATGCAGGGGGTTTCGGGGACGATAAATCGATCTAGTTAGGTTTCATTTTTAGAAAACGTCGTTTTATCCGTGTTTTTAGGCAGTGATTGTAATAAACAACATTAAAGCTATTTTACAATAGAGGGCGTTATTGAGCAACGCGTAAGCTTCTTGACAATAGATGGCGTTGTTTAAAAAAAACGAGCAACGCTCGGTCCTCCAGGTACTTAGATTTAAATGAAACGTAGGTATACATACACCTCTTTAAGTTTGCAGTTTATGCACCTAAGTTTATTGCAAGATTTTAATAATAGAATATGACAATTCGAAATGCATAATCTGATTTAGAATATCACCTAATGGAACCAAAAGACTAAAATGTGCAGCCACTCCCTAAAGGCTTCTTGAGAATAAATTATTAACTTTTTTTTTATTTTATTAGTTTGTATTTACGTATATTTTTACGGTGTTCATCCTCAGCGCGGAAGCGGCTGGATACACACCTACATTATAATGTGGTGGATTACCTGTTAACACCAACCAAAAAAATATTCCTTTAGTTAATATTTGTTTATTAAACAAAGCAGCATTTTGCTAGACGAGGCTTATTCTTGAACGAACTTTAGTGTTGTTTAGTTTATGAGTAAAGTTTTGAAGTGCTGCGTGGTATCGGTAAGTCGTAAATAATAAAGATACAGCTGCGCTTATCAGGAGCTCCTACGATAACGATTCGTTATCGTGTGTATATCTTCCAGCAACCTTATTATTTTTTTCCGTTTCTAATCATCGTACTTGGCCAATTTTGTTGTTAATTGGGAGTGATTTAACGAGACCCATTTTGTATGATTAGACAGTTAAGGTATTAACTTTAAGATTGTTTTTGAATTGAAAGCCAATGGTTGAAACGAGTAGCAACGTGAAGTACAAAATGTCAAACTGGTCAAAACTAAAATCAATGCCTTTATATAAAATTATTCAAAAGGGTGGGTATATTTTATTTTAGATTTTGTATTTTTTTTTGTGACGCATTTATATTGATTTATTGAATATTGCCTGTTTGTCTATTTGCTTGGTTCAGTATTACTCATTCTCGTATTGAATGTGAATCACGCATCGCTGATAAAATGGGGTTTTTTTTTTTTAATGGGAATTTTGAGTCTTGTTTGATATTGCCACGGTAAAGATGGCAGGTTACATATTCACTTTGCCGTCTTTAACAGAATGCTTAACAATTTGAATTGTGCAAAATACAAATTCGATAGATCCATTAGATAAAAGTAACCAAACAATTAAACGACTCTCTGTAAATATTATCTACTATAATTTAGTGTTTTAGGCTGTGGATTGGAAATAAAGAATATGTATTTATGTGATTTTAAATGTTACAACTTCACATGTAAATAGTTCTAAGGTAAATGATTTATCATTGGAATATTATTGTGAATGTTATACAAGATTTTCTTCATTCTCTTTTCAGTGTCTGTGTCCGCAATACTAACTCATGTGTCTCATTCACTTCATCGCTTCAAAGAAATACTAGTAAACGACAAATTTGTATCAGAAGTTAAATAATAAATCATTGCTTTGTAAATATCTGTCGTTAGTGCCTGGACGTTATGTTTAAATAAATGTCATGGAATGACGTGCCAACTGTTTGTTAAAACTGCTGAGTTCAATATTTGTTACTTAATTTTTTTTTGTTTTTTTTTCTGGGCCTCCGTAACGAAAAAAACTTTCATTTAGTGTAATTGTAACACTGACTTAGGTTATTGCAGAATCGAACTAGGAATAATAAATAAAAATATTTTCGTTGGGTATTGAATATAAATTTTTAAATGTATAAGCCGAAATCTAAAAGTGAGGTTGGATACGAACGGACTTTGCTTACATATTTTATGTATTTGCATATATTCTATGCATCTAACACAGTTTTTGACTAATAGCCAAAAATTAACGTTTTCTCTGCATGAAGTTTGCGAGACAATCGATACTTTACTGAAGGATTAAAATAAAGTTATCCAATTTAACAGTTTGAAAATATATAATTAATATTAAGCACGGAATCCCTGGGTGTGCCGGCCTCTGATACTCAGCGGAAGATATAAAAATATGTATTTCGAATCCTTGGTCTACCTACAGAGGGAAGACAATAAGCGCTCACCGGTCAGCGGTATCGTTTTGTGACCGACACGGTTCTTGTAATTGACCACCGCCAGCACGAGTCGCGCATTATAACGAAATTTAAAAAGAAATAGTCAAGATTTGTAGTTAGTTTTTTTTAGTGAAAATTCTGTAGTAGTTTCTTTATTCTGTGGCGCGGGTGTCCGACTCGCACCCGACTATTTTTTACAACTTTTTGGGAAGCGCATCTATTCTGGCTTTAAGGGTTAATGTTGATTACTATTGTGGATTATGGATTATTACTTTACTATGCTTATCTGTCCTCCTGTCTTTTGCTTTAACTTAACTTACTCACTAAGCTACATAACTTGTTACTTACCTTTTTGAATCATCTGCTTTCAATGTTTCTGATCTTTTCAGCGGGTGGCAGCAGTAACGAAGATCTGAGCGACACTCCTGAAAAGTCTCACATCAAGTCTAAAATAAAGAAGTTCTTGAATAAGCGACCTTCGAAAGAAGTGCTCATGACAAAAGGCATCTGGAAAGGTTCGAGATATGATACTTAAGTTGGTGTGGAGCTTTGTACTGGACTTAGTTGCACTCATCATTGGACAAACCAATCGAATATCGAATCGAGTATCGAATAGTTTAAACATATGAAAGTTGGTTTTCTCACAATGTAGACGGTCAGGAAAATTGCGTATATTTTAATATAATGTGTTAGCTTGAAATTAGGTGCCAGTTTTAGAATTAACTTTTAAGCTAATTTCTTGATATGGGTACTTATTAGGTTTAACATTTCCTAATTTCTTTAAATCTAATTTTATATACGGCACAAATATAGATAAGAATTAGAGATTAAGTACATTCAAAATTATAAAAACTTAGTTGTCTACACATTCATACTTTTACACTTAATTTGATTTTACCAAATTAGTTTTTATATAGATACCTACCTAACTTAATATGTTTAAGAAACCAAACAATTTTATTATTTAAATAATTTGATAAACTGGCTCGTGTACAAAGCTAAATAAAATGACTTATTTTTAAATGCTCATCAAAAAAATTATCACCTGTAAATTCATCAAAATAATTATTGTTATGCAAACAAACAAACTAACTCAAACAAAACTAGTACTAAAAATAATCCGAAAATATACATCAATACTATATTATATTTTTACCTCAAATGTGTGACAAAAAAGTTGTCCAATGTACGAAAATATTATTTTCATATCAAATATATTGATTGCACATCAAATTAACTAGAGTGTACAAACGTAATACTCACACTTATATAAAAATAGCTATTTTTACATGTTTTCTATTACGAATCTCAAAACTCGCTCAACATATATGTCTTAAAAGTTCAGAAAACACGCGCAGCAAATTGAATAATCACTATAGCATAGTATTGCTATTTATATAACATTATTTTTAGGGTTGATTTTATATACTGAAAACTAATATCGCACGCTTTCTATCTGCTGAGTAAATGCCTAAAACCATTGGAACAGTTTGAAATTTTGAATGGACAAGTCTCGCTTAGAAATTTTGATTATGGTGTTTGCAACATTGATTATGTTGAAAAACACTATATTCTAAGTTGTGTTAACCGCTCTACAAAGAACTTCACTAAAACGATACAATTGCGTCGATGATGAAAATGATCGATGCGATCCCACGCTCGTTGGTTCTATGTTATATGAAAGTATATGAAAGTATATGAAAGTATATGAAAGTATGACAGCTCTCGGGAGCGCCTGTTTCTCTCAAAGATTAAGCTATGCATGTCTCAGTACGTCGTATCAAGGCGACACGGCGAATGGCTCAATATATCAGTTTTGGTTAGTTAGATCTTACTCAGTTACAGCGAAGAATTAGATTATGATAATATAAAATGGTGTTTCACATAAATAAATTGCCATATGCGTTAAAAAATAGAAGTTATGTTTTAACAAAAATGGATTGCAAAGTTTATTGTGCGCTAGTGATTATTAGATATGCGTTCATAAAAAATCTCCGCTTTTTAAATAATAGCGATGCGTCACGAACTTAAATTGTTGCTAAAATATTAATATTTTGAGGTCACTATTTTGCTGTGCAATCAGTATTTTTAACTAGGATTGGGATTTTTTTTCGTTTTAAAAAAGGATGATTTTTTGATTTATAGTTACATACTAGCCTAAAACAATTAAACAACATAATTAACAGTAACTATACATAGTCACAGCATTTGTTGAAGCAACCGCCATTCTTGAACTACATCGTTACCCTGTAACATTTCGAAAAGAGCTCTATTGTACCTGAGTTAATAAAATGAACACGATGTCTAAACTAATATAATAACTTTAAAGACTTGAACACTTTTTGGAACGAAATCAGAAGTTTTAGAGATATCTTATTATACTTTTACATCAATTAACACTTTAGATAAACGAATTATAACTATAAGAATAATACCGATACAAAATTCTATCTCATGGATTGAATTTTATAAAATCATATTACAAACCTTATTTATTTAATGCTTCAATAATTTTAGTATTTTATTTTAAAATTATTTACCGGTTTATTTATCTATGTATTTAGGTATTATTGTTTGGTGATCGGATAGAATTATTACGTAGGAAAGTATTTACAAGATTTAGAGTGAGCAGAAAGCGGTTTTGTTCGTTGTAAGTGCACATAACATATATATGAATATGAAAAGAAATGATTTTGTAATAGAAATGTTTTATCTTAGTTGTTTTTATTTACTTTTATATTTCTTATAACATTCTTATAATCCAAAACGGTGAATGGTTGCAACATGGATTTTGTTTTTTTTTTATTTGGTATGCATGCATTATTTTTATTAGGTACTTAAGTGTGGTGTACAATAGTAGCATTAATAGTTCACTAACCTTTGGTTTATTTATTTTAATTAATATTGGTACAGCTATGTTACTTATTTTGTAAATTTCTTCGATTTTTGTTGGTATTAGTAACATATAATGTGTGTATGTTAGTTTCAATAAGAGTTGCAGATAATTTTAGAAACCATGGGCTTTTCTATAAAATATTATATCAATTAAAGCGCTACCATGTTCAGCGCATTGTGATTTTTTTTTCTTTAATTATATTTTGTGCAAAAACATTTCCTAAAACGTGATATTTAATGAAGGGAGAGCTCGCCGTTGAAAATGGAGCCCTAAAACAATAATGACACGGAACCTAAAAGAAAATATTTAATATTTTTTTATAAATATAATTTGCATTGCTTGTTCTCTAAACGTGTTTTGTCATGAAAGTATTGACTAAGTGTGTAAAGCAGCAATAAAGGCTAAAGTAGGTACCTAGTAATAACAATTTTTCTTTGCCATAGTCACATGGGAAAACTTTGAATTTTTTAAATTCCAGATTATCGAGTTGATTTAATTCTAGTCGATAATCTGGGTAATCGAGATGCTTTTTGTCCTTAGTCAATACTTTGATTATATCACTTTGACTTATATCATATTCAATAAAAAAAATAGCCATTTATACAACTGTTTCGCTCGGAAAGAAACAGCATGGCGCATGTATCAAAATACCAATTTCGTGCAGTTTCATTATAGATTTTATCTACAACTGAGAAAACAAAACGGATATCAAGCCAAATAAGATTATTTAGAAAAAACGGCCAAGTGCGACTCTATCTATAAATATCTATAAAAATGGCAAAAAAAATCGTTTGTTTTATGGGAGCCCGCTTCAATATTTTTTTTATTTAAATTTAATTATTAATTTTTAAAGTGACTATATAACTAAATATTCTTTGCATATTGTAACCCCTCGCACGGGTTTAGGCGTATGAAGCACCTCATTAACTAAATAACCGGACGCGCGAAACGTCTACTTGTTGCCGATATCAATATCGAGCATAATCGAGCAAAAAAATTACGATTGTTGTATGGGAGCCCCCTTAAATATTTATTTTATTCTATTTTTTATTATTTGTTGTTATAGCGACAACAGAAATACATCTGCTGCGAAAATTTCAACTGTCTTACTATCGCGGTTCATGAAAAACTGCCTAGTGACAGACGGACGGACGGACAGCAGAGCATTAGTAATAGGGTTCCTAATTACCCTTCGGGTACGAAACCCTAAAAAATGAATATTTTGATCAATTTGATGCTTAATATTGTACATATTGCGTAACATACAGTAATGGGAGCATAAATTAGTTGGTTTAAGTACATTCGCACATCATTCAAAAGATAACAATAAATAAAACATTCTTTGAGAATGAAGTTTTTAGCACATTGCTAGATTCTCACTACTTATGAAAATTTTACAGAATTTTTCATACAAATGCCTGAACTTTACTAAAAGTAGATTATTACTTGCTAAAATAGCTCTCTCCTTAATATTTGGAGGTGTAAATTTCATTCCATGTTGACTATCTATCGTGAACATTTTTAATTATGAAACAAAAAACTCTGCGGAAATGTTAAATGTGTATGTAGTTACAGTAATATGTCTTTGCTTAGTTTTTCATTCATTTTCATAACGATGCAGTGCATATTATTTTTGAACAGGAGTAAATTACTATTGAATTTCGGTCCTGGGACAATGTTTCTGTACCTTTTGAAATAAATGTTAACTTTTAAACCATTTTATCATGTTCTTTCTAGGCTCCATTATTTACGATGAACTCTCCCTCCATTGCAGCACCAGACTTTTTCTTACATTAGAAATGTATGCCAATTTTACTCCCAATTCTACTCGGGTTCACTATTAGTATTGTTTTAAATCTGCTAGTTTGGACGTAATTTTGAAGTAGACTAAAAATTAAAAAGTGTTGATGTGTATTTGTATAGATGAGCCGGTTTTCGGGCGGAACCTGGAAAAAGTGTGTCCAGAGACAAGTCCCCGTGTCCCCGCGTTCGTGGTGGCGTGCATCCGGGAGATAGAGAGCAGCGAGGAGAACATGACCACCGACGGGCTTTACCGTGCCAGTGGGAACCTTAGTCAGGTGCAGAAGATACGGCTCGAGGTCAGTCACGTCTATTTCTCGTTCTCTGTGTCTCGTTCAGTCAATCTTGGGTTACGTTATTTCCTGTATCTGTGGAATACAATATTTAAAAAAATTTGGACGAGTAACTTGGAAGATAAGCTTTTTGTAGAATAATTTTGGTTCATTTTTATTTAAAGAAATACAATTTTGGGTTTGAAATCTCATTAATAGAATTAGTTTACTTTTTGTTTTGGAACCTAAATACATAAAATATATGGATGCAGGTGGATCAAAACAATTTAAAGGTAGTAGAAGAAAGCCCTGACATCCATGTGCTAACAGGCTCGCTGAAGCTGTTCTTCCGCGAGCTCAAGGAGCCACTTATACCGTGTCACATGTTCGACAGAGTGCTGGCTGCCTGCTGTAAGTACCCTACAAAAACCTTATTAATTTATGAAAAAATAGAAGCTGTGGATGTAAATGCACTAGTATTTGAATGGAGTCACCTGAAATATGAACGTTACTACTCGGCAAGGAATTAATTTTCACACCTAAGAACCTAAATGGTCACATGCAGTGCGGTTTCAGAGGAACTTAGGTTGTAGAATGAGCTCCCTGCCAAGGTTTTCCCTAGTAGTATGAGGTTATGCAAGAAAGAAGTGATTAGATTTTTAAGGGACGGCAACACGCGAGTGATGCCTCTGGTGTAGCAAGCGTACACAGACAGCGGTGACTGCCCACAATCAGGCGGACCGTTAGCTTGTTTCCCAATTTATACATGTTAATATTTGAAAGTATATAATTATTTTTGCTGTACCTATTTTTTTGCCATTATATTTATCTCTCTCTCTCGCAGTCTAGTTGGCTGCTGTGGTGTGGGTTCAATTCCTGCACTAGACAAACATTTATGTCACAATATAAACATTTGTGTCTGTCTTGAGTCTGGGTGTATTTATGATATGAATGTATTAACAAAATAAAGTAATATTTATGTATTTGTATCCTTTGTCTGGTACCCATAACACAAGCTTTGCTTACTTTAAGGCTATACGGCGCTGTGTGTAATGTCCAAAAATATTTATTTAGATTTATTATTTTTGTGTTTTAGTCAAAAATTTCGATATTGTCATACCAATTGCTTTTATGTTCTTCAGCTATAAAACAAAGAGAAGCCAAGATCAAGGAGTTCCGAGAAATTGTTCAGGCGCTACCAGAGTGCAACAGAGACACACTCAAGTTCTTATTGGAACATTTACTCAAGTAATTAAGTTTGCATTATTAAAATAGAAACTACTAATTATTATATGGCAACTTTTTCGCAAAGCGTCATAACTGCTTAGCTTCTACCTGGTCTAAATTTATCTATAGGTGATTTTTTATATGGTTCCCTTAAATATTGTAGAATAGCCGAAATAAAACATCAATTTATAATCAGGAAATTTAATTTTTAGCAAGAACAACTTGTCGTAGTTCTGAGTATCTGAGTCATAAATCTGCAAAATTGACAAAGATAAAAAAAATGATTGCCACTCAAACAACATATTTTTCAAGCGCTAAAAATCAAGAGACAGCTATATAGTTTTTTTTCTTCTTAATATGTAAATTGCATTACTTTTTTATGAATGAACTAAGTTACATAATTTTTCTTATATAAAATAGCTAAAGCATTGCTTTTCACCACCACCATGAACAGTTGCAAAAAAGCAAAAAGCAAATGATACCACCATACATACCGCAGGCATACCGTTAACACTAAAAAGTCAAAATAAATTTTAGTGTTACATAGTAAACATCCTAGATTCTTGCATAAGTACACCGGAAACAATAAAATACATTGCTTAAAAGGTAATTTGGTAGGCAAACCCTACTGTATGAATTCATGTAGTTGCTTATGGAAATACGGACCTCTTTTTAAAGACAGGGACTTTGTTTTGGGAGTCATCAAAATACTTACAATTACTGAAGTGTAAATATTAAAATGTTTGGTTTTGTTTTAGTGTTTAATCATAATACTTTAAATACTTTCAGGGTAACACAATACAGTGAGCGTAACCGAATGCATACAGCTAACTTAGCCATAGTGTTCGGACCTACACTTCTTTGGGCTCCCGCGGAACAAGCCCACAACATCGCCATTGACTGCATACAGCAAAACAACGTAGTTGAAACATTACTAAATGATTTCAAGGAAATATTTGGCGAAGGAAAGAAAAAAGCGTGACTGTGAATATATTATTGTAAAGACTTTTAACTGTTCTATGTAACTAAAATTGGATTCGAACATGGACGTCCGTTAGGATTGTTGTCAGATTCCCATGGCATAACATTTGCTGTTAATTGTTTTGTCTATGTATTTATTATTGTTATAAATAAGAGAAAAACTATCTTTTTAGGATTGTTTGTAATGTTGGATACATGGCAGGCTACCAAAACAATTTAGTTCGATAGTTTTATTTTTTTGTATATATAGATGATATTGTGAAAAGTACAGTGTGAAATGTTGTACAGTACGTGAGACTTTTGTTTAATCATTTAGCAATTACTGTTCTGTATGATCTCTAAATCTTACGGAAAGTTTAGAAAATAAAAAAGTTTCCGTGGTTTCATTAATATTGCTAAAACATTATTCGTAATACATATAAATCAGTGTTGTGATTGTAAGCTATATCGGATACGCAAAGGCTGCCGGAAGCTCCAGAAATTCTTATAGACGAGTATGTATTGAATTAATATATGAACTAGAGCTATTATGAATTTGGTGTGATGTAGTTTAGTTTAGAAACAATATATGAACAGCATTATGTTTGGGGCCAACATTTGTACATAATAGTCCTTTATTTGAATCAGGCTAGAAGCCGGCTTATATTATGTGCCTTAAGCATAGAGTTATATTTTATTATTGTATATATACATCATGGATGAAATTTATAATTTAATATACTTGAGCCCTTGTACATATATAGGTATTTTTGCTATAATATTATGGTTTCTGGTAATGCCATATTTACGAAATACACTTTAATGTCTATTCTCTATTTTATAGACGTAAAAAAATTAACTTAATTATCAGCATAAAATTTTGAAACTACTTTGTTTTAATAATGAACATTGTTAGCGACCAAATTTTAAACTTTTGTGTGCCAAAAATGTTTTGATCTCTCTAGATTCCTTCTAAAATTGTTCAATGTTTGATTCCTAGATATTTTTGCAGGTTGAGTTTTTTATTAGTTTTTGTTCCTTTAAGTCAATGCGACGGACGCTGGGGCTTACCGTTATACTGATTAATAGAGATCAATAACGTTACGTTAGCTTAATTTTGGTTTAAACTTACAAGCTGACGTTTTCAACAGCTGTTCGGTATTTATACCGGCCTGTGATTGGTTTAAATTTTCGTTTACCTTATGTCTCAGTTCTGAATTATATTTGAAATGCAATCCTTTAACGTCGAGGAACCTTAGTTTTATAGTAAATTAGTACCACAAGCCTTCAAGGTAATGCGTTTTGTGAATATTTTATTTGAAATACTCGAGGAAGTGACGTCTAGTCTTATTATCGTTCTAGATTCAACTTGTGTTTATATTATTATGTAGAAAATTCAGTGTCACTTTGTGTTCAGCCCGTAATTTAAAATTTCTTAGTTTATTAGACAAAAAACGTCTAATTGTTTATTTTGTGTTGTTTAAAATGCTTAAGTAATGAAAGCACTCCAAATCGTAATCTTATGAAGCATGCAGCAATTTTATAAATGCATTTTAAACATAATTGATGTATAAATGTGAAGTAAATACTCAAATATCTTAAAGGAATTGTAAAAAATAAAAGTTTTAAATAAAATATATTACATTATAAGCTAGGAACCAAAGTTTTGTTTTCAACTGATATCTTAGTTAGTGATACAGAATAAAATTATTTTAACTCCATAATGCTTGAAATAGATAATGAAGTTACATAAAATAAAAGAATAATAACATTATAAGATTTTTATTATGAAAACCAATAGTTCCTTCTTTAGGTAATGTAAATCAAAAACGTAAAAACCGATCAAGTCCGTTATCGTACACGCATTAAGTTAGGGTTCGGTAAAATACAAAATGAGAGTTATTGTGGATTACTAAAACACTTTTCATCAAAATAATTTTCGTTGAAAATTCTATAACCGTGATTTTTGGTCAGGTTTTTTTTGACTGGTTGGGAGAACAAATTTTCAACTCTTGAACTTGTAAAATATCCATAATAGAGGAAAGTTAAATAAAAACCACACATTTTTGTAGACCTGTTCAACGACACAAAAGTCAACAATCAATTCACTTTTATTTTCCTTAAATATGTTTTATTTTCTCAATTTCATTACAAGGTTGATATTTTAAAATAAAGTGTCATATGAACCGTCATTAACGGTTCATATGTCACCTTTTTTTAAAATATCAATCATTGCAAAGACATACGGACGGATATATGAACGGACAGACAGTGGTGGTAACGACGACTGGCAAAAGTTCCCTTCGGCAGCTTAAGCAAGCGAAGAAAGCACTATTCCCAGTGGGATAGCTCGCAAATCGCCCAACTAATTTGCCAATGAATTGGAATTTAGCTCTGGCAGTTGCTTTGTTTTGCCTTGAGGCAGCATTTCATTTGCGTTTTAACTCAGAAATATTCAGTTCCTCATTATAACGAGCCGTGGTCCAAGCCTCATGTTGGATTGGCAGCCTGGCCTTTCTTGTTCTTCCTTTTCCATTTGGTCTCGTTTTTTTCTTTTTTTTGCCGAAGTTCGCGGAATATGGTACATTGCTACGATCTGGCTTAATTGGACCACTTTGTAAGCGACACAGGGTTGCTTGGAGTAAAACGAGGCTTAAGGAAGATATTTTCTGTATTTTCACACACTTTGGAAAACTTTATGGAAACCTTTTGAAAACCTTTTTAGTATAATTCAACACTGACAACATGGCAGATAGCTTAGGCTGCCGTTTGAATTCGGTTAAAGGCAAGAGTGTTCCTATTGGCTAACATCTAACCAATAGGCTGCTGGCGTAGCACCGCAGCGCCACCTCGTAACTATATACACAACTTTAACATTTTTACATACATTACACAGCCAATTTGATCATATATTAATATTAATAAAATTTAAAATTTAAATTTAAATACAGTAAAAGCTCCTTATTCGCGCTTCCTACATTCGCGTTTTCACTATTCGCGGAAAAGAAAAATGCGACCTCATATTCGCGGCTAAAATTTATTTATTCGCGGATCTAATCAGTACAAACATAGTATTAAAAAGGGTTCCAATAGGTATCCAATCCAATATCCTTTGTAAACGCGCCCTCAAATGGACCAATAAAAAAGTTTAATAGACCTTATTACAACTTTGCCTAAAGTATGTTGTTAAATGATATCGCCACTGTAGTGTTTCGGCCTTTGACATAAGCCACCTTCGTCGCAGTCGATGTTTTTGAGAATGTAACCAGAATGAAAGCAACCTTATTACTCAATACATAAAGTATATATATTTAAATGCTGCCACATATTAGACGTTCCGTCTTTTGGTAAGAGCCGCTTTGCGTGTTTTATTGTTTCGTCGTTCCATTCGTTACAAAAATTATGATAGAGTAACGCGTCTTTACCGCTGCTGCCGCCGATTTATAATGTTGTCTAAAAAAATCAGAAACGAGTTTCGATACGAAAAAAATCTGTCGAAATAGAAACGCTTAATCATTTACGCCTTGGAGAGTAGTTTGCATCCATATACGCTCATTCAATGTCAAAGAATCAACCTAGGAACGTATCCCCTATAATCCCATATAAATTACCATTCCGTATTCACGGTTTCTGTATTCGCGGCATATTTATGGAACGTATTCCCCGCGAATAAAGATTTTTTACTGCATACATAAAAAATATCAAAGTAAAATTCTATATCCTGTTGCCTGCCTACCAAAAAAATAATGAAATCAATGTAAAGATTGTAAAATTAGAGCTAGTTTAGTAGATAAAAATACTGTATTTTCTAAAATAAAAAATATAGTATTTATCTACTTTATAAAGCACTTTCTGTCCATCCGTCTGTCCGTTCGTATATCCGTCCGTAAGTCTTGATTGAATGAATGATTCTGATATTTTAAAAAAAGGTGACATATGAACCGCCATAAACGGACAGACGGATGGACAGACGGACGGACATACCGACGGACAGACGGCATGACGAAGCTGTAAGTGTTCTGTTTCTGACATTTGGCTACGAATCTTAAAAAAAAAGACTTAAGGCCAAATCGCTGGAAAGTTACGAAATGGACTCTGTTTTCAAAAAACATCAGCGGATGCATCGGTTGACGGGCTCCATAGAACTTTACTGTATCATTCCAACTGGCAAGCACTTTGTGTCCCCATTGTAACCCTTAGGGATATCGTAACCATCGTAACCCCGTACCTATGTTGTTTTGGCTTGACTATAGCACATGGAAGCTGTTAAACATCACTGGATTTTATCGGTAGGAATCTAACACCAACTTCGCGTCACGCCTGCGACACGGAAAAAATAAAAATAAAGTATCCATGAGGATTTACTATCGAATGGTGAATTCCAAATGGGTTGAGTCATTGCCGGCCGCAAGTTTCTTAATATCGAAATAGCACGATAAAAAAACAAAACACAAGCTGACATTTACTCAATTGTAATATGGTTTTTTGTTTTGTAAAATTGATACCTACTTGAATCATGACTAAGTTTTTTAATTTGAAACGGCTTCTTTAGTAGAAGATAACAGTTTGAGTCTAGCATCCCGCTTCTGGACCGAACTGCCTGCCAGACCACAGTATCAACAAATTTTCTATACAAGGTAAGTTCAAAAGTTTAACGTGAAATATCTTAGTAGGTTGCTGTATCTGAAGGGTTCAAACAAATCCTATGTCTATGGTTCAAACGGAGCCCTATTGCTGTCACTCACGTGCCCGTCGTCTGTCACACAGGTTTTACAGCTAAGCTGTTAGAGCTCCAGTTTTAAATTTTCAATTTGTTGACCCAAAGCGATACGAATTGTCAATTATTTTTTTTTTTTTTTTAATTTTGACCTACACCGTGTATCGTGTGTGTGTGTTTGTGTACTGGAAGTATCGTTGTTTAGAGCTCGTCATGTAAATAAATACTATATTTTTTGTTTGAGAAAATACAGTATTTTTATCTACTAAACTAGCTCTAATTTTACCATCTTTGCATTGATTTCATAATTTTTATGGTAGGTAGGCGACAGGATATAGAATTTTACTTTGATAATTTTTATGTATATTTAAATTTTATTAATATTAATATATGATCAAACTGGCTGTGTAATGTATGTAAAAATGTTAAAGTTGTGTATGTAGTTACGGTATTCTTCTTTTTGTGTCGATGGCCCTTTAAATATTTGATGCCCAGTAGACAGCAAGGTTGACAGCCCTGGGCGTAGCGTCTCGCAGGTCGCGCTCAGAGCAGGAATGCGGGCATGCGGGGCATGCCAGTAGGTGCCCCATAGATTGCGGCGCTGTGTTGCAGTCGCATTGGGTTGAGTAGTTTCGGAGCAGTCCTCATCTGGCCATATTCTGCTTACAGCGACCAACTTGGGATCAGGTCCCTTTTAAGTGCCTTCCATGTGGGCCATGGTTCTTTGTGGCCCGGCGGTAGTTCTTCTGAGGCTTGCACATATGTGTTAGGTGGAGGGCACCTGTTTTGCCACAGTGAACAGCGCTTTTTGGCGGGGTCGCCTAACAGGGGGCTGGTGTTCCGCATAAAGCTCTTGCGGCTCTTAAGATAGGCAGGCGGCGGATGATGATTGTGCAATGGGTGTCGCGGGTCGTACTCTTGCTTTCGCTTTTCGACGGCACAAGTCACCTCTCTCCGGACCTCTGGGGGGGCGACACCCGCGAGTGGGTACAGCTTGTTGAGCGGGGTCGGCTTGAGGCATCCGGTGATAGTCCGGCAGGCATCGTTAAGTGCGGCAGTCATTAGTCTGGCGTGCGCGGGACGGTGCCACACTGGGCAGGCGTACTCGCCAGCAGAGAAGCATAGTGCCAGTCAAGTAGTACGCAAAGTATGCGGTGAAGCACCCCAGTCTGTTGATGTTAGCTTGCGTAGGAGGTTGTTGCGGGAGCTGATGTTAGCAAATAGGAACACTCTTGCCTTTAACCGAATTCAAACGGCAGCCTAAGCTATCTGCCATGTTGTCAGTTTTGAATAATACTAAAAAGGTTTTCAAAAGGTTTCCATAAAGTTTTCCAAAGTGTGTGAAAATACAGAAAATATCTTCCTTAAACCACGTTTTACTCCAAGGAACGCTGTGTCGCTTAAAAATTGGTCCAATTAAGCCAGATCGTAGCAATGTACCATATTCCGCGAACTTCGGCAAAAACAAGAAAAGAACGAGATCAAATGGAAAAGGAAGAACAAGAAAGGCCAGGCTGCCAATCCAACATGAGGCTTGGACCACGACTCGTTATATTGAGGATCTGAATATTTCTGAGTTAAAACGCAAATGAAATGCTGCCTCAAGGCAAAACAAAGCAACTGCCAGAGCTAAATTCCAATTCATTGGCAAATTAGTTGGGCGATTTGCGAGCTATGCCTCTGGGAATATTGCTTTCTTCGCTTGCTTAAGCTGCTGAAGGGAACTTTTGCCAGTCGTCGTTACCACCACTGTGAAAGACCGATGGTGACTTGGCCCATAGTGCAAAAGAGAAAGCAAATCTCCTGGGCCTCTTTCTGTCTGTTACTCGAATATGAACGACGAAGGCGCTGTACCACCTACTACACCGTGGTGTGGTAAGACCATGACGAAAATCTCTATAACACAGCGGGAAGTCCGACGGGCGTTGCTTTCTCTAGACGTTCAGAAGTCAAGTGGGTCAGACGGTATACCATCAGTGGTGCTAAAACAGTGTACTCCTTACTTATATTATTCACTATACTATTATATTATTATTCACTATACTGACTCAATCACTGTATTCTGTCAAAGAATACAGTGACCACGTTTGACATTTTTAATATTTGTTTGTTTTTGTTTTGACATTTTAATTGATTTTTATTTATTTTTGTTCTTGTTTTGACATTTTTATTGACTTTTAATTTTTATTTATGTTTGTTTTAAATTTTGACATTTTTAAATCTTTGACTGAATATTGATTCTATTTATATGTTTATTTTTAATTGTTGACGTTTTATCTTAGAATATTTCTAAGCCTTTATTTTTCATTGTGATTTAAATTTTTACACTTGACGATCTTTTTGTGAATTGGTTATGTATTATTATTTTAATGACATAATGTAATTTTCGATGAGAAATAAATGACCTACCTACCTACCTACTATTACACTATTATACTATTCACGCTCCTCTTTGCGCTTTCCTACCACACTAGGCAATTTCTGTCTTCATGAAAGACAGCGAATGTGCACCCGGTGCCCAAAAAGGGCGATATATCAGACCTATGGAATTACAGGCCAATCGCTATTATCTCCCTCCTCTTCAAGGTGATGAAGCGTGTGATCAATACTCGAAGCTTCTAAGATACCTAGAAAAACACGATCTGGTCAGTGACCGTCAATATAGCTTTCTCCACGGGAGCTCGACTAAATGACCTTTTAGTGTATCTCGCACACCGATGGGCACTAGCCATTAAGAGTCAGGGGGAGGCATTGGCATGTGGGTTGAAGGATGTTTTGACCTCTAGCATCTAAATTTTCAGAAGTCTCATACAAACTTCCATTCCCTAGTTTAAGGGGTTCGGGGTTAAACGTTCCAAGTTTAATTTTTTTTTTGTTTGTGTACTAATACTAGCTTACATACAAAATTTCAGCTTTCTAGGACTTCAAGAAGTACCCTAAGAATTTTGATGATCATCAGTGAGTCGGTGACGAAATGGGGGTATTTTTAGATATCAATAAAATGTAAAGTATAAGTGCTATGAAATTGAAACTTTATGTTTTATAAGTCCAACACAAGTTATGAGGGTTCCAAAAAACGACGAAGCACTTCGAGAAAAGGTAGGTAGTGCCCTTGCGCTTCTGTTGGCTCGTCTTGGCGGGGGAACTAGCGTGCCCCCAGATTTATAACACACGTTCAAGAAGATTATATATGGATGTATATATAAGTTTCTTGCATACAGGACAGTAGCACAGGTTTTTTAAGAGTATCGGATTCGCAGCGCGCTCCATACAACAGGATTTTTCTCCTCTGATGAATATCAATCCCTCAAACTCAATGTTTTTTGTTTTAATAAGACCAGACAACTAATATCTAGGTCTGTGGTGTTTCAGTTTTACGTTAAATTGTGTAGTTCTAAAATTATTCGAGTGCAAAAACTTGAAATTTATGGTAAAAACAGCTGCAACTTTGTGATTATTATACACTATAACAAAAACGTTTTCGAAAATTTTAAAGCACCACAGACCTAGAAAATATATATTTTCTAAATAAAAAACTTTACTAAATTAAATGAATAAACACAATAATTCGAAACACAAAAATCATTAGTCAAATTTGCAAAAATCGAATTCTATCATGATGCTGGCTCGCTTGACAAACACGGGGGGCTTGAGACGGGGGAGGCGAGGAAAGGTAGCAGCCAAAATCAGTCGCGGGCCATTCGTGAGCAAATCTTCGCTTGTATTGCGTTTCACGTAAGTAGGTAGGTACCTAAGGAAACAATTACGAAAATATCACTGTTGCATGTTTCGTTGCGCAGCAAGTTAATTAGATTTTTTTGACCTTTAACTAGGTAGGTATTTAGCGTAATCTATATAGATAAAAATGAATCGCAAAATTTGTTGCTAAGCGCGAAACTCGAAGACGGCTGGACCAATTCGGGTAATTTTTTTTTGTGGTTATTAGTGTTAGAGCAAGGTTTTTATGAAAGAAAACCACGGTCAACTGCGAGACGGACTCGCGCACTAAGAAAAACTAGAAGACGGCTGGACCAATTCGGGTAATTTTTTTTGTTGTGTTTGTTAGTGTTAGGGCAAGGTTTTTATAAAAGAAGAAAAAAGCGGTCAAGTGCGAGTTGGACTCGGGCACTAAGAGTAAACCTATTTTAATGAAATTTTGGTAAGTTGTTATGCACACGCCGGAGAAGGTTTCCGAGAAAGAACAAAAAGGGCAAGTGCGAGTCTGACAGGGTCAAGTGCGAATCGGACTCGCGCACTAAGAGTACACCGATTTTAATGAAATTTTGGTAAGTTGTTATGCACACGCCGGAGAAGGTTTCCTAGAAAGAAAAAAAGGGCAAGTGCGAGTCTGACAGGGTCAAATTCGAGTCGGACTCGCGCACTAAGGAAAACTCGAAGACGGCTGGACCAATTCGGGTAATTTTTTTCTTGTGTTTGATAGTGTTCGGGCAAGGTTTTTATAAAAGAAAAACGGTCAAGTGCGAGTCGGACTCGCACATTAAGGGTAAACTGATTTTAATGAAATTTTGGTAAGTTGTTATGCACATGTCGGGGAAGGTTTCTGAATTAGTACAACCCTTTCACAATAGGTTGGTGCGGCAGTTGTTTAAAAAAAGAAACACGGTTCACCGGGTCAGCTAGTAATACTTATAAAAAGCACTGCCTATGTGTGGGTCAAAATGTTACGAGGTACCGAGTTACCTACCTATTTTATTATCGTCCTTGCTGGTCTCCGTGAAAAGATAAATGAATGTTAGCTCAGAAACCTCCTCCTATTTCAATATTCATTCCTGCCTATAAATAAAGAATTAAAAAAAAACTAAACTCGCATAACCTTTATAAGTTTGTATCGGTAGGCACCTAGCTATTTTCTCAGAGAGCGCGCCGAACAGAACGTCTAATTCCTACTAAGGAATTGAGCAAATCGCATCAATGATTGATTAGTTTGCAAACACTCGTTGACAAAAGTATAGGATTGTTTTGTATTACCGTCACTTAGGTCCGATGCTGGTCAACGCTTTGAGTATTTAACCTATTCCATTACAACCTCTTTCTTTTATGCCTATAACTTTTGCGCAAGTGGTAGCAATAAATTAACATAGTTTTATCGCAATTGGCAATCGGATAAACAATATGGCAGCACATTAAACACTTATTAAATTGAAAAATTAATGATAATAATTCATTTATACTTTGCCAATGCTCAAAATGTAGTATTTTTTGGTGAAAGTCTTATCGCTTATCAGAATACTGACGTTCCAGCTATCCGACAAAATCATACCAGAATAAGGCGCGCGGCGCGGGGGAAGGGGGTCTCGCGCCCGCGTCGTGTTCGATAGGGACAACAACATTTTAGCCAAAATGTAAAACGCGCGCGGGCGCCGCGAAGTGTATTCTCTTAAGTATATTTTTGTATATAAGTTTTTTTGTGGCTGATTTTTTTATTTTTCGAAATCATTACATTTCATATTTATGACATCATCTTACGCTAAATTTTAAATCCTTTGCTAAAGACAAGGGCGTGGCCAGGTACGTCTGAAATATGCGTTACCTAGTGAATTAGGAATTAGTAGTATGTGTATTCAAATAATAGTTCCCAGATTGATTTAAATTTTGGTTTTTTTCTTCGCACACCTATTGTTACTTTATTCCAGTAAACAAGGCAATATTGACCTTGACATAAATAAGTCTGGAACGGGACAGTTTTGGCAACATGAGTCTTTTGTTTTTTTTTCAATATTGATTGTTTAAGAACGCTGACGTCATAACGCTGACGTCATATAATAAAATTCGCAAATAATAAACTGAATGTGTAAGCTACGCGTGTATGTACCTTGTCGCTTCCTCCACCAAAGCGCGCCACTACACGCGTCCAATTGTTATCTAAAAGGTACCTACCTACTATATCTCCGCCGCTTGTCGCTTGTCACTCGTCACTGTCACCTTATCGCTTCTACACTTAATTAATGCACTGATTTGGAGAGGTAACTAACGATGCTCGAGTTGAGATACAATTATAATACCGATAATACATAATTTGATAGTTAAAGGTACAAATATATATTAGGACATAAATTTAGTATTTTTTTTTTATTCATAACATGCCCGGACTGGAACGGTAGTTAGTTACTTGCGCTTCGGAATCTGTCAATTTATGGAACATATATACCTGTTTGTGTTTTCTTAGTTGGTATACAGAAGACAGAGGAGTATAATCGGCTTCTGTGTAGCGTTCGTGAAATATGAAAAAAACTTTGATTTATGGAACACTAAATTTTGCCAGCGGCTCCGCCCGCCCTAAATTCGGTTATCGGCGTGGAACTGATAATTATACTAATGAATATTAGCAAGCTATAGCTACATCTATTCATCTTTAAACTCTGTTACAGTTATTCCCGCGGGAACTTTTGAATTTTTCGAGTTAAAAGTAGCCTATATGCTATTCCAGGACCTTACCTATATGTACCTATGCTAAATTTCATCCCGATGCGTCTAGTGGTTAAAGCGTGATTGAGTAACAAACATCAATACAAACAAACTTGTACATTTATAATATAAGTAGGATGTACCTTTTTGTTTTTTCTTAGTTGGTATACAACAAAAGACAGAGGAGTATAATTGGCTTCTGGTTAGCGTTCGTAAACAATGAAAAAGACCTCGACTCCATCGAGACTTGGAGAGTTTTTTTTTATATAATTCTACTGTACGTGTGTATGTCACTGTACCCCTCTTAAACGGCTGGACCGATTTGAATGATTTTTTTTATGCGTTTGGGTGGCGCCCTGGATGGTTTAGATTCACAAATCAGCCCGGCAGATGGCGCTGCAGTCGGTAGACAACGTCTTCCCGGTCACTTAGTACATATATGAATCAATGGACGTTTTTTAGTCTAGTTTTAAACAAAAAAAATTGTACTTATCTGTTTATAAACTGTTGATAACCGTTGCTTCATCGTGAAAACAGTAACACATACTAGCTTCAGTCTTGCAGCTGTAGTGTGTGTGTGTGTGTGTGTGAGCTTTAAAGTATGACAACAAATAATAAAAACCACCTGAGTCATCTACTTTTCTAAATTACCGGTACCGGTCTTTGGCACGAAAAATACTACGAAAGCAGAAGCGATGTCGGCGCCGTCTACCGGTCTTTTTAACCTTTTGACAATGGGTTGTACTAGTTTTTAGAAACCTTTCCTACAACTTAAAACTCTCTCACAACCCTTTATGAGCAACTTCGCCAGATTCGCAACTCGTCAGAATCTCAACACACCAGAAGTACAATGAATTACAAAATAGCAGTAAATTAGAATATTAAAGCTTTTTACCCGACTTCAACTAAGTAGGTTCTTAAAAGTAGGTTTATAATGTTCCTACATAAAAATCAAGGGTGAGTTTAATTAACGTACTTTTATGTAAATATGTAATACTGTTTTTGATTATTTTTTATTATTTCGAATAACAGCTGTCAAAATATAAAGCACTATATCTTCGTAACTATTGATCTTAGACTAGTAGTTTCCTTACAGAAGTTATAGATCTCACTGAGATCTTTATTTCTGATGACAGCTGTCAAACTGTAAATCGCTATATCTCGGTAACTATTGATCGTAGGCTAGTAGTTTCCTTACAGAAGTTATAGATCTCACTGAGATCTTTATTTCTATTGACAGCTGTCAAACTATAAATCGCTATATCTCCGTAAGTATTGAACGTAGACTAGTAGTTTCCTTACAGAAGTAATTAATAATATCAGAGCTCAGCTTTGCGCTTTGATGAACCATTTATAGTTTTATAACAGATTTCCTCTGTTCTGATTTGAACATGTTTTTACATTGCTGACCTTTGAATGTTTTATTTTATTATATATCAGCTGTCATCGAAAATAAAGATCTCGATGAGACCTATAACTTCTGTAAGGAAACTACTAGTCTACGATCAATAGTTACGGAGATATAGAAATTTATAGTTTGACAGCTGTCATCAGAAATCTCGATTTCGACCTATGCAAAAAATTCTTGTTAAATGAAGAAAAAATCCCAATTTACTTTATCTAAATTACAAGGACACAAAACCATTAAATCAAACCAAATTTTTATATTCAAAAACCCTCACTGCGTTAATTCAAGTCACTACAAAAAAAAATCCGTCGAAAACATTTTCTTTTTAGAGTCTCCTCAAAATGCTTTTTTATTTTAATTTAGTAAAATCCAAAAGTGCACTAATTAAAGTGCACTGACTGACTCACTCTTTATGTTTCTTGAGTATAGCCACTTCTGGCGAGTTGCTCATAAAGGCTCACAACAACTTATCAAAATTTCATTACA
This sequence comes from Apoda limacodes, assembly GCA_946406115.1. Taxonomy (NCBI): domain Eukaryota; kingdom Metazoa; phylum Arthropoda; class Insecta; order Lepidoptera; family Limacodidae; genus Apoda; species Apoda limacodes. The sequence continues at coordinate 23,272,054 of OX291559.1, forward strand.
ATTGCTTTTAGTCCGGCTCGGACTTGACCTGTTAATATTTTACATACAAACCTTGTCCTGACAATAACGAACACAACAAAAAAGAATTATCCAATTTGGTACAGTCATTCGGAAAGTTATGCGCGTACATACATTTCGGAAATTCATTTTTATTTACACGATCATATGTATAAGTTCCTTCCTGTGTCACCAACACGCTCCTATCTCTAACGTACATCTCTTCTTGCTGTACCTCCTCGGTTCTATCTCTACCGCAGAGGCGGCTCGCCCTAAGAAGCGCTGGTGCAGCGCACTCCTATAAATAATTATCTACTTAATAAACAATATGTTTTTAGATTTTACTTAAATTAATTAATTATTATGCTTTGATTTCTCTTTATGTTAACATAGTATTTTATTGAATACATTCCGTACACACAGTTAACTCAAGATTTGGTGTGGGATTGCACTGAGACTGAGTGGAGCGCTAGCCATTGCGCTCCTATGAAACGAATTTCAGTACAAAGACAAGAGCTAAAATCAATGAGTGTGAAAGAGAAAGTTGGACGTGAAACAGAATTTTTGTATGAAAAATTTGCAAAATGGGGAGCGCCGCTCCTGGGCTACATAAAGTAAAATACTGTTGCCGGCTTGACCCCGCTTTCGGTCCGGCCGGCGCGCTGTTGCCGCTCTTACACAACAAATGTTTTAGTTCGTGCGTGCGAGTTTTTGATTACCAGATTAAATAAGTAAATACCTACATAAACAGTTTGTAATTTTCTAGTAAATAGGCAAAATAAAATGTGATTATTGTGATGTGATTAAACAGTGCAGTTGTAAATCTAAGTAGGCAGATGAATTTTAATTAGTTTAGTTAGTGAAAAGTGAGTATATAGAATAATATAAGGTGAGCATTTAAGCAATTCCTATGTTTTTGAGTGAACACCCATTAAAAATTGTCACGAGCCGCCTCTGCGTCTAATGTACATCTTTTCCTGCGTCACCTACTCGCTTCTGTCTCTAACGTACACGTACACTGTGTTTTGAGGGTGGTAAGGAGAAAATAACTTAAGAGAGGCTATTTACGAGCCTAAGGCCGAAGGCTTTAATGACTGGAGTTTGTAATTTCTTTCTCTAACGCTCGTGTTACACAGAAAGTTTTTAATCACATTTGCGAGGAAATAAATAAAAATATCAAGGTGAATAATTAAATACACTCAGCAAAACACAATTAAAATGACGGGAACAGGAGAAGAGAAAAGGGATATGCTCGTATATAGAGAATTTATAAATATAAAAGTTTTGGTTGAAGTTAAAACTTGTAATTGCACGCTTGTAGTGTGCGCGTATTTCATATTTTGAACAGACAGCTTGTATATGAACTTGATGGAATTGGCGCGTCATTACCCCCCGCGAGTTTTATGAACGACTGCTACGGGAAAAGTAAAATTAACAAAGAAAAAGCCCGTGTTAGTAATTAAGTTCTTAGCACCCGCTCCGCCTGCTCGTAATGACACTGTTCACGAGTACGTATGATAAAAAGTTTATTCTGCAATACGTAAACATTGTGTTTATGGCAGACTTAAATAAATAAATTTTAATAACTCTGAGAATGCCACGTGCCACTCGGCCACTTCTCAGGTCTCACGCCGACGCTGCACCCACCAGTCGGCCTCCACCTTGATGAAGGCTGGCTCATTAGCCGCCCGCGACCCTTGCTGAGTACACTCGTCAGCCGTCTCCAGCTCCACACTCATTCCTATTCTGCGTATGAGGTCTTAGTGGACTCGACCACGCACGTATGAGGTCTTAGCGGACTCGACCACGCACGCAGATATAAGGTTACAATATTACACATATTAAATAGGCGAGCGTTATGTAACCTGAACAATATTATTATAAAATTACCTTTTAAAAACTGAAAACCATTAGAGCGGTAAGTATTACTACTATAGGGATCCCCTTTGCCCCTGTGCCTAAAACCAAGTCACCTTTACACCGTTATGACGAGAATGAACAGTCTCCGCAGTGTCACCCACAAGAACTTCCTTTCCCGTGGGAACGCCCGATGAAATAGTGCCCGAGATAACTGTTTTGAGCTGTGTTTTTGTAACGTACCATTGGTTTGTTTAAAAGTCTATGTAAATATTATTGCCATAATTTATTACATTATCTAGAAGCGAATAATCTACTATCGACTAATCAATATGGATTCAGAAAATTAATCCAACAAATGATGCACTAGAAAATCTTTGTAAAGCAATCACCAATACTTTAGATAACAATAAAAAAAGTCTTGGCATATTTCTGGACCTAGCTAAAGCGTTCGACACTGTCTCTATACCACTGCTTTTAGACAAACTTGATATCTACGGTATACGTGGAACTCAGCACAAACTCCTAAGGAACTATCTAACGAACAGAAAACAAGCAGTTAGAATAAGAGATTATTTAAGCGAAGAAAAATCTACTGAATTTGGTGTTCCACAGGGAAGTATTCTAGGGCCGACACTGTTTTTAATGTATATAAATGATTTGTGTCGAATATCTCTTCAAGACGGACATGTAATAAAATTTGCAGATGATACGGTTCTTTTGTTCAAGGGAAACACTTGGGAAGACGTTAGTTCAGTTGCTAGTAAGGGCTTCGATAAAGTTAACAAATGGCTAGAAAATAAATTCCTGACCCTAAATACTGAGAAAACTAAGTTCATTAGATTTAGCATAAGACCGTATTCGCAGCCTACACAGAGGACTATAAACATTAAAGCTCATGTATGTCCTGAACGCAATAAAAACTGTAACTGTCCACTTATAACACATACTTCTTCACTCAAATATCTTGGTATAATAATAGATAAAACCCTTAGACATGTTTGTGACAGAAAACAGCTAATATCAACATATTATGCACTATGCCAATCACTGCTGAGTTACTGTGTAAGTTCTTGGGGTGGATGCAACTAAGCTAACCTAATTGCATTAGAAAGAACACAAAGAGCTGTTCTAAAGGTTATGTTTTTTAAGCATTAAAGATTCTTAACTACACATATCTATAAAACTGCAGAAGTTCTAACTGTCAGGCAACTGTTTTTACTAGCCATTATTCTCGATCAGCATAAGAAAGCTAGTAAAAAAGTAATAAAACGGAGAAAAGATAAAATATTCCAAATACCTCAATGCAAAACTAAATTTGCACAAAAACATAAACAATTTATAGGGCCCTATGTATATAACACATTATGTAAAATTATACCATGTCTTAATGAAAAAAAATCCAATTCTTGTAAAAAACTAGTAACATGCTACCTGAAAACTCTGAACTACAATGAACTATTAATCAAACACACACACACACACACACACACACACACACACACACACACACACACACACACACACACACACACACACACACACACACACACACACAGATATATCTGGAAGTTCTATAAAAATAAATGCATCAGTGAAAGTGTATTTGTATAGATAGATGTAAGGTATAAAATTACTGTAACCCTACCTAGTGTAATATTGTTAAGTTTTTTAATATTAAGAGTTTTTACTTAATATTAAATTATTTACTTAATAACTAACCATTAACTAAATATTATAAATATAAAATAAGTAGAAACAACTAACTAAAATAAACAGTTAAAAACTTATCTTAACATATTGCATATACTGTGTTATGATGTCTGACGAGGTCAGGAATTATAACCGGTTTGCATTGTCAACCTGCGTAAAGTCAACAATCACCACCGGTCGAAATACAATTTTATAATTAGTTCGACCTGAGGGGAACATCGAATAGCCATTAGCCAGAAAACGAATGTTTTTTTTTTCTTTTCTTTTTGATACTTACCCACTAGTGGGTGGATGTAAGATTATGTATTTATATAACTACTTAGTATCTTTATTGTGAAAGAATGTAAAGTTTTACTCCTAATTTCTTACATTGTATCCATGTTAAAACGCATCCATACTTATATTATAAATGGGAAAGTGTGTGTGTTTGTTTGTTTGTCCGTCTTTCACGGCAAAACGGAGCGACACGAACTGACGTGTTTTTTTTAAGTGGAGATAGGTGAAGGGATGGAGAGTGACATAGGCTACTTTTTATCACGATAAATTCAAAAGTTCCTGCGGGAAGAACTATAGCCGAGCTTAAACGAACTATAGCTATAGCTACAGCTTGCTATAGCAAACGTCATTAGTATAATAATTGATGTGTTAATTAAGGAGTTCCACGCCGAATACCAAATTTAGGGCGGGCGGAGCCGCTGGCAAAATCTAGTTTTTGATAAATCCGCGTATTTTTAATAGACCGGACAAGTAATATTGTACTTATTTAAGAAGAGTTTTGTTAAAAATGTGATAAATTATATTATATTTCAAGGCCGATAGATTTTTTTGAGAAATTAGGTATTCAAGAAAGGCATAACAAGTTTTTTAACGAAGTTGATACTTAGGTATAATGTAAATATTTCAGAATATGTCGGCAACATTACACGTGCCGCGTGAGACTGGAAGGTCGCCGGTCATGGACACAGAACAATATCCAACAGGATAGGTTACTCTAGTTAACGAAGGTATTACGTACTAATAAATCATTAATGTTTCAATGGATGGAAGAATGGATTTTTCTGTCTGTCTACTGCTAACCCTATTGTATATTTATAATGTAGGAGAATGGATTTGTCTGTTTGTAGCTAACCCTATTGTATGTATAATGTAGGAGAATGGATTTGTTTGTTTGTAGCTAACCATATTGTATATATAATGTAGGAGAATGGATTTGTCTGTTTGTAGCTAACCCTATTGTATATATAATATAGGAGAATGGATTTGTCTGTTTGTAGCTAACCATATTGTATATATAATGTAGGAGAATGGATTTGTCTGTTTGTAGCTAACCCTATTGTATATATAATATAGGAGAATGGATTTGTCTGTTTGTAGCTAACCCTATTGTATATATAATGTAGGAGAATGGATTCGTCTGTTTGTAGCTAACCATATTGTATATATAATGTAGGAGAATGGATTTGTCTGTTTGTAGCTAACCCTATTGTATATATAATATAGGAAAATGGATTTGTCTGTTTGTAGCTAACCATATTGTATATATAATGTAGGAGAATGGATTTGACTGTCTGGAGCTAACCCTATTGTATATATAGAGTCCCTATTGCTACTACTGTAGGTACTGTAGCTGTGATAGTCATTGTTCCAGAATTCCAAGTAGCAAAAATATATAAATATCATGTGGTAGTAATTGGTCGAGACAAACTTTTTTATTTAGTAGGTAACGAACCTACCTAAAGAAAACAATACAATACACACCCACTCGACCCATGATACTCGGCGCAGGCTGCGCCCAACAGTGGAACACCTTTCTCGCGCGTAATTTACCACCAACGCATCTAATCACTTCCATTCTACTTCCATCTTATATCACACAATAAACATAATTTCATATTAAATATGAAAAAGTTATTCCATAACAGCTTGAGCCTCTTTTCTAATAAAATCAGGCGGTAAATTCATTGCAAAATCGCTTGATGAACTCTATATATCTATCTATACATATAAAATGCTTTGTCCTTAATGACTGACGGATCAACGCACAGCCTAAACCGCTGATCGTAGAGACCTGAAACTTGGAGGGTGTGTTCTTTGTATGACGTAGGCATCCGATAAGATAAGGTTTTACTAAAAGGGTGAAGTGCGAGTCGGATTTACGCAATAAGGGTAAACCGATTGTAATGAAATTTTGGTAAGTTGTTATACACACGCCGGGGAATGTTCTGAGAAAGAAAAAAGGGCCAAGTGCGAGTGAGACAGGGTCAAGTGCGAGGGAGACAGGGTCAAGTGCGAGTCGGACTCGCGCAATAAGAGTAAACCGATTATAATGATATTTTTGTAAGTTGTTATGCACACGCCGGGAAAGGTTCCTGAGAAAAAAAAAGGGTCAGGTGCGAGTCGGACTCGCACAATAGGGGTAAACCGATTGTAATGAAATTTTTGTAAGTTGTTATGCACACGCCGGGAAAGATAAAAACAACGTTCGCCGGTTCAGCTATATTTATATAAAAGAAGAAATTGACTGGCTGACTGACTAATCAATCAATGAACAGCTGAAACCGCTGTGTCTAGAAGCATGAAATTTTGCACAAACGTTCCTTATATGACGTAAGTGTGCCCTAAGAAGGGATTTTTGCGAATTTATCCCTTAAGGGGGTAAAATGTGGGTTGTCAGTTTGCATAGAAATTACTAAAACTTGGCTTAAACGTTAAAAATTAAGATTCACGTGATTCAACGTTTTTGAAAAAATATTTTCTAGATGACAAAATAGAGGATGAAAGTGTGTATGAGAATTCCGATGTTATTGTACGTAAAACAGTAAACAGTCAAAAGCTGCTTTAAGCAGACGAAGTTACGGGAATAAACTAGTTAGTTATAAAATGTAATTCGCTTCAACTTCCTTATCTCGCTCACCCGCCGTAATGTCATTACTAGCTGTATTTGCTAGTTTTTAAAAAGAACCTTCTACCTAAATTAATTGAAACGCAGTATTCCGTTAGTATTCCGTTAGTATTCCGTTAGTATTCCGTTAGTATTCCGTTAGTATTCCGTTAGTATTAAACCACATATATGGTAACTTTAATAACATCACAAACAAAAAATCTTCAACGAGTTTAGAATTAATATACTTAGTATTAATCGAAGTGTGGCTGTACAGGTGACTTACTGTACAGGTGACTTACTGTACAGGTGACTTACTGTACAGGTGACTTACTTTGCCCAATGTGACTGATTTTTTTTTTTGTTTACTTTTCAGCCCTGAGGCCATCCTAAGGCCAACATTTATTACCTTCCACCAGCTTTTTAGATAAAATATAGTCTATTTTCACATCATGAGAGATGAGAAATCAATTACTTTCATCAGTTAAGGAGTTCAGTCAATAACATTTATTTTAGTTTTCTTTTTTCTTCAGTATAATGTTTTGTTATATAAAGTTTTAGACTGAATTTCCTTATGGCGCGTTACAATTTAGATCATTATCAGAAATTTAACGTTTTATCATTATAATAAGCAGGTGACGGCAAGTCTGAAAGAGGTGTATGACTGTTTCAGCAACGGTACGCCGCAGCCATGCATGTTGTGATGTAGTGCAGTGCGGCTGCGGCTGCAACTGCGGGTTTCTTATCTTATTGTGACATATATATTTCTACGTCTTTACACATTTTGGACGCTTCTTGCACAACTAACGTTATGAATCCGAAAGTGTCTTTGTCTGTCTGTTACCTTTTCAAGGCTAACCGATCTGCTGGATCGATCTCGTTATAACCGGGTGTTACACGATACCCATCGTTCTAACCGGCTGTTACACGACATCTGCCGTTCTATCCGATTGCCACTCGGCACCTCTCGTTCTAACCGGGTGTCACATGACACGTTGTATTTTGAGAGTAAAAAACACTGTAATAATGCATACTGTATTAATTAGTAAATAATTTTACAGAACAAAAACATATTTTGTCGTCAGCTAAATCTTTTTAATATTTACGCAGTCTTATATATTGTTTCTGTACTTGACTCGGACAGTTATAGTTATAACTTTATACATAGGTAGGTATTTTACCCAAAATATGTCTAAAACATGATAAAAGGAATGTTAAAATCGCAATCAATATTATTCAATAAAATACAATAAAATAACTTATCGCGTAAAGTTAAACTTAAACATTACATAATAACAAAAGTAAACTTATACAAGTACAATCCTAAATTTTAAATATTTATTTTCACTAGAAATATTTTAATTCAATATTACCCTGTTTTGTCATTGATCAATATTGGCGCACGGTCTTGATATTAATGAATGACATTTCAAAGGAGACCATTCACGTTTTATACTAAATTGGGCCCAATTCTCAAAGTGCTGGCCAACAAAAAAAATGTATGGCCCCAGTTTAGTAAATCAGTTAGAACGTTTTCTACTACTGCAGCATATCACAAATTAGGCGCAATTTTTTTTTCTCGAACATTTTACTGAATAAAAATAATAAATAAAAAAGACCTGACTGCAAAAACATTAAGAATTGAACAGAAATAAAAACAAACCAAATCTTTGACTATCAGCAGACGGGACTCATTTTAAAGTAACTACTACAGTGTGATCAATCTATTAATTATTTTAACTTGCATTGAAATGAGTCCCGTCTGCTTTTAAGTAGTTAAATATTGGGTTGGTGTTTTAATTTCTGTTTAGTTCTTAATGTTTTTGAAGTCGGAAGTTTTTATTTATTTAACTATTTATTTTAAATAATAAAAACACAGCTGATGCTAACGATTTTGATGTTCTTGACACACTTTATTTTTCGTTGTCATTTTCATTTTTAGGCACATTTTGAATGATATTCTTTGATATAAGTCTTGAATATCGTATAGGAATAACTGTAACAGAATATCAAAGTGCTGACTGAAACTGTAACAGACTATCAAAGTGCTGACTGAAACTGTAACAGACTATCAAAGGGCTGACTGAAACTGTAACAGACTATCAAAGTGCTGACTGAAACTGCTACAGACTATCAAAGGGCTGACTGAAACTGTAACAGACTATCAAAGTGCTGACTGAAACTGTAACAGACTATCAAAGGGCTGACTAAAACTGTAACAGACTATCAAAGTGCTGACTGAAACTGTAACAGACTATTAAAGTGCTGACTGAAACTGTAACAGACTATTAAAGTGCTGACTGAAACTGTAACAGACTATTAAAGTCCTGACTGAAACTGTAATTTTAATAATCAAGCAATTGTATGCTAGAATCAATACTATAGTTTGAGTTAACTCGAACCAAGTAACGTTTGAACAACAACTATTAATCCCAACAGTAGCACTGTGTGTGTTGCGTGTATTATTTTTTACTCATTTTTCATCTAAATTTGACGACCTGCGGTTTAATTTTCTTGTAGTTATTTTTTGTTTTGGTGATTGCCTAAGCGATTTACTGTTGCCTTTCTTAATTTAAAGGTATTTTGAAAATATCGAAGACTCTCTGAATCGGAGAGTTAACACAACATTAACGACTTATTGTTTATTTAATATTAAAATTAAATTAACAAGCAATATAGGTCTCAGTCTAGGTGCTGAGGTTCTATAGTATAATATTTTTGTTTAAAATATTTCTAGTAAAATATTCAGTTTCACATTCAAAAACAATAACACATAAACTAGGTTAAAATAACAATTTACACAGTTTAAATTTACGTTAGGTACTGCTTCGCATTAAAACTAAATAACAAACCAACAATGTAAGATGTTTAAATGTATAAATACATATTCTAAGTGTTTGTTAATTCGTTATAAAAGCTACCTAAGTAATACAAAGCTCATGTTTTTATGAAATCGATGGCAATTTGGGATGTCCCCTACTAAGTGCATTTTCCTTCTGTTTCGATAATTTCAATGGCCTGGTAGACGAGACACGCTCGATCTAAGTCGCTTTGTGAGGACGCCGGATGACCCAGGTACCGGGAGATGCGGACCGCTTGGGTGCTGACGAAGTTTCGGCAATCTTCAAATGGTTGCCATTTTCTAAATTATCAACCGATTTCTTTAATTTTAATCTCAAAATATGGGCCTGATGACATTCTGCATAAATTTCTGTTTAAGATGTTTCGATTTTTTAATCTAAATGCGATTTTAAGGTAGTTTTAAGGGTCACTAAGCACATAACTACATTTACGACCGGACTTGTAGTTCTTGAGATATTAAAGTTTTAATGGAGCCAAAACACCTTTACGCAGACAAAGCTTAGAGGCGACTAAATTCAGTTGTCATTTTGTCACGGTCAAAATTCTTAGTAATATTGGTGGAAGGGGGACGAGTGACTCGATTACTAGCAGACGGGTTGCTAGAAATTAGGATTGGTTAAACGGTTCGTAAAATCAGAATGCCGAAAGGACATTTTAAACATTACGGTTGATTCTCGTGAAACTTGCTTATGGCTTTCAAGTCAAACTCCTGAGGATTTGAATAATACGAACACGAATTGTTTTTGTTAAAACAAAAAACCGGGAATCGAATCTAGACCGTAGGCAGACACACTACTGATGCTCACTTCCGTCGCTCTGTTTTTAATAAAACTATTTTGAATTAATTTATATAATGGTTTAATAGATCTATAAAGGATTTACCTATCTACATATGCATTAAATATCTGAATTCAGTTTATTTTACTCTGTTTCAGAAGTTTAAACGTAAAAATGCACTTAATATGACACATGTGTTAATACATATTTAAGTATTTTATTAAATACAACTTGACAAAATAATGTGAGTGTCTACTCTACAGAAGTATATTACATTTCTACATTTCACAACACAACAGCTTCTTCATAACTTCGGATGTACAAATATATAAAAAGTGCGTAAAGTGTTCCAAAAATGTGTTTTTTAACAATCCATTGTTCCGCGCCTTATCACTGTTCTATATCTAACAACCAATGCACAATGTTCAATGATAAACAATCTACGTAGTACCTACGTTGAACCGGTTCTGTTCAACATGACCTTTTAACAAAACATTTCAAGAATTGTTGTTCAAAGAACGTCAGAGAGTTAAATTACGTAATACGTACCGTACCTACTACTTGTATTATATAATATTTCTTTTTCGTACGTACGTAGGTTATCGGAAGCCATTGTCATCTGTTATCTAATATAAAACTAATTATATTTAATTTCCTTTATTTCATCCCGTAGCTTTGTTTTTTATATTTTTAGTTTTCAATCAGAAACGATATAAAATAGCTTCTGCCTACATAAAGTAACTTTCAAAAGAGCTTAACTTTTTGTTAGGAAAAATAAAATCAAAAATTATCGAAGTACCTTACTCACTGAAATAAGGCCAACGACCGCTATGGACGAGCGCAGGGCCTTCAGCCAAACCAGGCCGCACAACCGATCTGCTAGCTCAATTCATTTTACATTCACATTTGCAATTTCCAGTTATGTACAACTTTGAAAGCTTTAGCTTTGGCTGTTACCCATAGTCTGTTTACCAACACCTACGCGTTTCGGGATACTTCATTTGCATGCTCTTTAAATGAGATTTAAAAAAAAATATGGTCTCTGTGTGACGTGTCGTCGTCACGTCTTTTGTTACTGATGGGTTATGAACTATATATTTATATGTAAATATTTGTAATTGCGAGCAAATTACAAAAAGAGCCAGGTAATTTCAAATCCTTGTCTCCTCAAGTTCATGTTTTGAGTGTTCAGAAATCAAGATCGGTTTTGTTTTGTCCTCGAGTTCGAGCCACATCATCTGGTGATTGGGGCCGGCTACCTGCTCTACTTACATCTGGTGATTGGGGCCGGCTACCTGCTCTACTTACATCTGGTGATTGGTACCGGCTACCTGCTCTACTTACATCTGGTGATTGGTACCGGCTACCTGCTCTACTTACACCACCTCTTACATAATTTTCTGAAAAAAATTAATTCTGAAATATTCATTATATTTTGTTTAAAACCTCAGTCAGTTATTTTTAAATCCTCACGTTTTAACAAACATAGTTTGACTAAATTCAGTCTATCGGTAAGTTTAACTTCAACAACAAAATTTTATCAGTTTTCAAGCGATGTATCTAACTCTACCATCGTACAATACAAATACAATTAAGGTATCTCAAAAACGGTACAAAAATAACATAGATCCTTAATCAATTATAACAACCATATTTACGTACAATTTCGCTTTACTAACGACCAAGCTTCAATAACAACTAAAACCACAAACAGAACTGAGCAGAAACATTTGGTTACAAATAAAATATTCGGGAATTCTCAATTAGATTAAATCCGAACAACTTTAAAATACAAAGCGCGTTTGATTTGTGGCACCATTGTTCACTAGAATGTTCACGTCACCGTTCGCCGATTACCGTTCACTTTACGAATGCTATATCTCGTCAGAGTCCGATCGTATCGAATCATAGTTAGACGTTTTGCTTCTTAGCATCCTAAGGAAAGAACCAACGGCGAATATCGTCCTCCTATGTCTGTGGAATATACCTTGGTATAGCGCCTCCCTGAGTGCCTTCCGGTCGTCAGTGATGGACGGCTGGGTGCTCAGCGTCACGTCCGACTGGGTAACTATAGCTTTTTGGTGACGCAGGCTGTTGTGCTTCTTCTCCAATGATTTCTGATTTGGAAGACTCATTGTCGATTCTATAGAGGAATTCTTTGTCTTCCTAAGGTTTAGTAGCTTCTTCCCACTGGACTGAGTTTCAGACGATGACCGAGAGGGAGCCAGTTTCGATCTGTGCAGGGGATTGTTAGAACTTTCTGGGACCATTATTTCGACGGATTTTTGACTTACAGCGCTCGACCTTGTTAGAGTTCTTTGTGAGGTCGTCGGCTCTACTTTTGGAACTCTCTCTTCTTTCGACATCGGATGCTCTGACTCTATGGCTAACATTTTTAATTCGTTTGCAAACACTCTAGTTATAGTTCTCTACCGTAATTGAATGGATCTGACAATCTGACTCGAAGACGACGTCACATCAGGGCGGTCGCGACTCGTTGACACTGTCAATAGAGGGCACGGCCAAGTGAATGACGACTTCTTTATTATTTGATTTATTGTTGTCTAAATAGCCATCACAATAGTTACTGAACGTTATTGTCGGTACTTTCGCATCAGTATTAATCTTGACCGAACCCAAACCTTGAACTAAACAGTCAACGGTTGAATCGCTATTATCCTGCGAATTTTGGCGGTCATCTGAGGCTACGTTCATAATCGGATCGAGCCATTCCTTTTCGTCGTTTGTCTCGTCATTGACATCTCTGTCTACGTCAGATGTAGATCCAAGTTCGTCACGATTCTGGATCGCAGAACAACTTTCGCCGTTCACATGAAGCCCTATTAAATCGGATAAATTCACGTTAAAATTTCTTCCCGTGGTAGATTGAGTGTCTTCCGCGGCTTTGATTTTCTTTGCAATTATTTGATCGGAGATATTTTCTATCTGCCGTTGTAGCGACCGGTCATTTTCGTAAAATTCAGATAGATCGTAGAGGTTATCATACAAGTCTGTTTCGAGAAGGTTGGCCGGAGGACATGTTCCGCTTTGGTCGGCAGTCGCTCGACGGTAGCGCTCTATGAGCGGCCGTAGAGAGTCTTCGTGTTGCTGGAATAGGTAGTGGTAAGCCTGACTTACTGCGTACAGCGAGTAGGAAGAGCGCGGCCGGGAAGCCTGCGAGGTCGGAACGGCGTATGCTTCGCAACCACGCCACACGTGCCTCCTGGCGCGCTCGGACGATATTGTATTAGAGTTGAGAATCCTTTCAAAGTCGGACACTTGATGGGCTTCACTGATCTGCAACAGCAGCTTGTTCTCCGTCTCGCTCGCGCCGCCAGCGTTTTCGCACAGCCTCTTGTTCACGGTGACCTGTTTACAAGGATTAGAATACTTATCACACGGTTGCACGAAGCTTAGCTTTCGCAGTCGTTTGGAGGTTGAACGAATGGGTTTAGGCACGTCAGCGTATTTCATGGGCAACGACAATGTGTGCACGGGTACGGCATATGGTACTTTTTTTATTGTTTTCCTATTTTGTTGTTTTACAATATTTATATTTGGTGGAATCTGATGTTTAATTTCAACAGTGGATTGTGGTTTTTGATGGTAAAACTGTCGTTCTCCGTAACGCAGACGGCTCGGGTCGGCGCTGCGGACGACGCGCTCATTTTGAGATCGAGGTCTGTTGGCTAAACAGACACTTTTAGCTCGAAGAGGGAATCTGACTCTAGCTTCAGTGGAAGTCGAAGCAGAAGTGCGCCCTGTACCCGAGTGGTGCTCGCGTGTGGACGCGGACATGTGCGGGGGCCGCGCGCTCTCCGCCGACTGCTTGCATTCACTGCTTTCTTTGAAAAACTCTATAGTCAGCATAAAAAGTAATTTATTGTGTTGGCGTGCGGCCGCGACCGGCGCGATCGATTTCTCGCTTTCATTGCCGAAATAAATCCGCGGAACGAGAAGGTACTCGTATATAACGAGGTAAAAAGTCTGCCGGAACGAGTTGTCGTGATCCTCTGATTGCAAATGAGGTAGACAGTAATAGGAGATCGGTAAGAGTGATACGGTCGTCGGTACGGTTCAGTTCACATTTCTGTACATTTCTAACGATTTCTTGAGTTTGTAAATTAAATAAATAAAACAAAATTAGGTACTGTAGATATTTCGACGTTTATTGGTCGTTCTCAACACTTAATATAGTTCTTATAATATATTACAATAACACTTATTTTCTATAAATATGTAATAATATATTAAAATAACTAAATTAATTAAGTATTGACAACGACTTATATAAATAAATAATAAACGTCGAAATACCAACAATAGGTACCTAATTTCGTTTTATTTATGTATATACTATAACAAAAATAAAAAGCACAAAAGTGTAAAAATATTGTGTTTGAAAATATTTTTTATTAAAAAAAATCCACATTTTTTTTTATCTTATGTCGTCACCATCATTTGTGTTTACCGTTTGTTAGTTTATGCGTATCAGTTTGTCATCTGTCTACCGATCTGTCTACCGATCTGTCTACCGATCCATTTTTGATGCAATACAAGCTTTACGATTTTACAAATATACAATAATTTAATTTAAAAAAAAAAACCGATCTGTTGACTTGCAGCACGCTTTTATATAGCATCTCACGCGACATCTGTTGTGCTAACCTAAAGTTGATAACAATTTGATATCGATAAATAGGAGCAAACTTAAAGAAGAAATAGACATTATCGTGCTACGTGTGAATCCTATAGTGGTGAGCGTATTGGATAATACACGACGAAAGTTTAAGGGAAAGCATGAGGGTCATCACTGATGGTTCCGTGAGTCTCACCCAAAACTCGTGAAAATCGGTCTTGGGACTCCCAACGCGCTGCTCAATTAAGAGGACTGTGAACCTGCACGTATTCACGAACATCAAGTGCGATTTTCACGATTTTTCAAAATGTAGATATTACGGAAAGATTGGTTTACTTGTTTTAATTTTTTCAATATTGTATACGATTGAAACCTTTTGCAAATTGTATAAAAATTGAATTTGTTTGAAGTTTGAAATTTGTTTAATTGAAAATACTTACAGTTAAATTGCAAATATTTCTTTAAAATAAAAACGGCAATAAAAGGAACTTCTATTTAATCGGAACTAATAACTATATTAAAAAAAAAGTTACTGTCAAACGATTAAAACAAATACAGTAACTTACTAGTTAGAGAATGTAAAAAGCCAGATTATTTTTTCCAGTCTGAAACTTGCAATAGGAGAGTGAAATCGATATTAACTACGCGCAGGAATCTGCATATTCGAGTAGGGCGCAGACTTAAAAAAGACTTCATTCCCCTCGTCAGCATGTACTGACATGCACGAGCGTCGCCGACATAGGTTTGTGTGCTGGAGATTTCCCTGGCGTGGGTCTGTGTCGGGGCTCGGACGGAACCAATTTCACAAACAGTACCTACATACATATCAACCAATTTCACAAACAGTACCTACATACATATCAACCAATTTCACAAACAGTACCTACATACATATCATACTACCTTTGCCTTACCTATTGTTGCGGAGGCCGAATATTCACCTCATTTTCCTTATCTACAACATATTCAGGGCTATACAATAACTTCGCAAACTAACAATAAAGGGCTGATTGCGGGTTAATGAATATTTGTTAAGCCTAAGGAGCAAATAACAAATCAAATTGTTGTAGGACTTGAAAAGGTGAATGAATTTCGCTAAATAAATCCGAGTCTATAACAGGACAGGTTAAAGCAGTAGTGCCCTGTTACTGAATGCACCGGCTAGGTGCTCAGAAGGAGGAGAAAAGATAGAGGGAGTTCAAAGGCGAGTAAAGAAACGCTTTTCAAGGGAAAGGCAGGTTATATTAGTATACTCTTTCATTATATAGTAACAGCTTTTAATGCACAATATCCTAATCACATAGGGTGATTCTTAACACTTAAATATCTGGATCACAGCTACCTAATTCACAATCATATAGGACTACCTAAATAAATAGAAAGATAGCCAAACGCAAGCCTGCCTACACAGATTTTAAGTGTAGTTTTAAAGCTTTTATTGGGGAACTAGTACACTCAGATCTCTTCGGCCTAGAGCCCGATTCGATGTCTTGCTCGCTGTAGGCACCCCTCCGGTCAGCACCGCCGTAGAAAGAAGACGCGGATGGGACTGATGTTACGTGGCCTAACAGCGCGTGGTGAGTAGTGAATATGCTGCCCGTGGCAGGCACAAGGTAAGGCCGCACGTGGCTAGCACAGTGCAAGACCGCTCGTGAACGTAGCTCGCCAGTAGCTTCGGCGTAGAGCAGGTTGCCCCGTAACCTTCGTGTGTAGCGGTGTTCAAGATAGCACCCTTCTGCACAGGCCGAAGGTTTGGAGTCAAGGAGACTCCGGGCAGGCCGAGGATTTGGAGTTTAGTAGACTCCGTCCTTCCCCAGTAAAAGAACAGCAAAGCAGCTGTCGTGCGCCGTCGTCAGACAACAAACGTGCACCCGCATACAAAGACTTCTTCTCACGGACCTCAGTTAAGGCGTAGAGCCGTAGTGAAGCAATATATATACGTAGTATATATATACTAAGAACCGTACAAGGACGGTTTTCTTTTATAGCAGAGAAGTGGATATGCAATTAATTTGCAGTTTAGAAGCAGATCGCACAGTTTACTATCCGTAAAAATAATTAGCAGTAGATTTTTTACAACCACGTCAAGCAGAACGTAAAGTCACCTCTTTTTTGACTTACCAATGTCAAACATCTAGAGATTCTTTGATCTCTAAATTTAAATTACCACAGTGGTAATGGACCTAAGAGCGAATGCCTAGAAACTTCTATCGTTTCCTACATCATCCGGTCCTTTACCGGAGACGGACCACCGGAAACGGTCGTTCCGTTACAAGTCATATGTAAGAGCAAATTATTGAAACAGTTCAGATTTTTGGCTTACTTATAAGATTTATGATAATATTTATTTTATTATATACACATGTTCAAAATTAATATATATAAAATATTTATTTATTAGTCGTTTGTTTTGTAAAGAAGCTTCTTATTGACCATTATTTGGAAAAAGGAACGTTGCAATAGAGCTGGAGGGACTGAAGTTGCGACACGAGAACTAAGAAACCTGGAGGTGCAGGGACAGAAGTCGCAACACGTAAACTAAAATACCTGGGGCTGGAGAGACAGATGTTGCGACACGGGGTCAAAGGCACCTGGAACTAGAGTGACAAAAGTTGCGACTCGAGGACAAAGATATCTGGAGCTGGAAGGAGATAAGTTGCGATACGTAGACAAAGATACCTGGAGCTGAACGGAAGGAAGTTGCGATACGAGACCAAAGATACCTAGAGCTATAGGGAGAGATGCTACGACCCGAGAACAAAGATACCTAAAGCTGAAGGGAGAGATGCTACGACACGAGACCAAAGATACCTAGAGCTGAAAGGAGAGATGCTACGACACGAGAACAAAGATACCTAGAGCTGAAGGAGGAGATGCTACGACACGAGACCAAAGATACCTAGAACTGAAGGCAGAGATGCTACGACACGATGACAAAGATAACTAGAGCTGGACATACGGAGGTTAACATAGAATAGTTTTACACGTAGAGCAAAACCAGAGGAGAATATATACAAGTATTATATATAGGTAATTTATATTAAAAAAATACTCCTGGCCGCATTAGGATGCCGTGTTCCTCTATGTATTAACAATATGTAAGATGTGATTGATTTTAAATAGTTTAGAAGCATTTGTAGGAATTAACTGTCAAAGAACTTTCAAAGATTTCAAACAGATATCTTTAAGCCCAGCGACAGAGACAGGCAATTGCAGCTACAGCCTGAACTAATAAAAGTTGTACAGACATACAACTGGCAGGAGCTAAACATCTTTTGTGATAACATTCGTTAATGTTATAGCGGTAAATGATGTAAAGTAATTCATCTATATCACTATTGTTCTGTACAGCAATGTTAAAAATTGTACACTAGAAAAAAAGTTGGAATATGCAAAAATCAACCAACATTTTGCTCTGTTGTCGTGGCACCGTTCACAAGTTACTGTTGCTTACAATTATATCTATGCACTGTTGTGCATTAAGAGATTTACTTCCGGGAGGTCGAACAAGTGTCCCAAAGTGGTGTCGAGTTTATCGTCCACAAGTCCCTCATCAACAACATTACGACCATCGAGAGTGAGTCGACAAGGGAAGCGTATCTTGTACTTAAAATCACGAAGAAATATTCTCTAAAGGTAGGGTTGCCATAATTGTTGGGAACTAATACGGTACTTATTAGTGGCAAAACAACAAAAACAATTCACTCCAATCATGATAAATTAAGCGAAAACTAGTTCAATTACTGTTGAGAAGAACCACCAGGAAGAGATTCCTGTTTCTTCGCTCAGTCATATTTTGACGTAGATTGTACTTTATTGATTATGTCAATGTCTTTTTGTGTTTTTACATATTCGTAAAATTGGGCGCATGTCATTTTAAAATTTTAATGGCAAATTAGAATTGCTTCAACTGTGTCAATCGATAATCTATTTCTTTCGTCCGTCCATTGGGCTGTCATAAGAGAAAATATTCTCTCAACATTTGCGTTGTGGGCGGGAATCGCAAATACATAATTACATAGCTTTAATAGACATGACTTTTGATCTGAATGCTCTGTATCTGCAAAAAATTTCAGCCAGTTCTGCTTCATGGTTGCCATTGCTGTTATGTCAGTTTGTTTACTTAAATAGTCTTTCAGGTAAACAAACTGGTTAAACAGAGCTTCTGTGTTGCCAACATCTGTGTTTTTTTTTTTGTAAATATGTTATAGTCAGTTCGACTTCTTCCCAACCAGGAATTCGTTTGAGACACATCCAGTCGAAGGCATCGAATTTTTTGAATGATTCTGACCATTTCTGTATGTAATCTACAGCGGTATTGAAAAAATCAATAGCTTCTTTTTCGAAAGTTTTCACTTTGTTGCTATTTTGAGCATCAACCTTCAAACGATTTAAAATTTGTTTTGTCGCAATCCTAATAAAATTTGACCTTTTTTTCTCCAACATAATTAGTTTCGTTTCATGAACTTTACTTCCAGGACCGTGATGTTAGATTTTTCAATTATTTTTATTTGATTTTCAAATGTATTGAGATGTGAATGCAAAAAACAAAAATAGGCTTCACTGATTGGATCGACAAAAAAATCTTTAATTGCTTTCGGTAGTCTCTCCTCGCTATCAAAAAAATCTTTTAACGGCTCCCATAGTTTTAATATTCATTCAACCGCTGTTAATAGCGATAACCACCTGGTCCCAACATAGGATAATAAGTTTTTGTAGGTAACACCAGCATATTCACAAAACTCCTTGAGTTTTTCAGTTCTTACGGTGTATATACAAAAATACTTGATCACCTTGATGACCATTGATTCAATATCTACAGTTAAAGCATCAGCGGCTGTTGATACAGTGTTGTGTAAAACATGAGCGGGACATCCTACGCCTTCAATATCTCTCCCCAGTTGGGAGCTCAGTTTAAAAAATACATTATTTCTTCCAGCTCTGTTGATTCCTCCGAAGTTAGTGTTTGTGTTGTCTCCGCAAAAAGCAAATAATTTATCCAAGGAAATATTTAGATTTTCGAAAGATCTCTTGCAATAGTCTGTAATTGTTTCAGAACGTTCATTATTTAAAGAGCCTAATTTCAATAGCTTGGATTGCTGGCCATCTTTTTCGTTGAAGAATTGGATTACCAAGGGAAAATTTTTCTCAGCACTATGGTTACTGGCATCTTTACATATTTCGAAAAACGACGCTTCATTTAAATCCTTAACACATTGTTGCACGCTGTGAGGTGCGAGTACATTTTTTACGATTGCCGTAGCCTTTGTTCTACCAGTAGTTTGCTTAGTAGCAATTTTTGAGTCTGGATACATAAGTGCATTCAATTTCATAGTACAATCCAGCGAGACAAATGATTGGTGGTGCTGTGTTACTTTATATGCTGTAGTCGCCTCAGCAGCCGCAACCAAAACTTCTTCCTCAGAATCTTTTTTTATCATAATATACCTTTCTTTATGAAGGTCCATTCTTGAGTATATTCATCTTTCTCTTTGGCATCTTTTATAATGACAGAAAAAAATGTATTTACCGAAAATGACTTTATTTGCAAAGTACGAGTGACCGGAGCGTGTGTAGGCGTTCGGCGAGCGAGCATCAAGGAATCCACACGACTTCACTGTGACTACGTGATTGAATTGGTAGTGACCGAGCGGGCGAGCAAGCGGTCCGCACCGCCCCTCCCTCACCTCTACGCGCAACCGCGCGACCCCGCGCGTCTCTCACCGACCGTCGGCTTCGAGCCTTTAGTACGTGTATGAAATATTATTGATAAACGGGACAAAAACGGGACAAGTAACAATTCGTAACGTGGTACTTAAATACGGTGATAGTCCCGTATATACGGGACGTATGGCAACCCTATCTAAAGGTGATACAGGTTTACGCACCGACTTCGGCACACCCAGATGATGAAGTTGAGGTTATGTATGAGGATTTTGACAAAGTTACATATTAAGGTACATTTTAAGTTTGTTTCAATTTGAATACAAATTTGAAGTAGGGCAACAAAACCGTAGAGGCCAGCGATTAGTTGAATTTATGGAGAAAGAAGGTTTATGATGAATTCTTTCTTCAAAAAGCCACCCCATAGAAAATGGACCTGGACAAGCCCTGACGGTTTGACCAAAAACGAGATTCACTTTATCCTGACTGCTGACATACCAATATTCAGCGATGTCTCTGTGATCAATAGAGTGAAAACTGGCAGCGATCTCCGCATGGTAAAAGGCACGCTGAATGTTAACCTCGAATTTGCAAGAAGACGTTTGATAAGGTCTACGCTCCGTTTAACAAATGCCTTCATACAGAACCCCAAACATTCTAGCGCGGACTAGTTACTTATATACTGCCTTGCACTTGATTACTTGATTAGACGTTATCGATTTTTAACCAGAATTCAGTTTGTGATCAACCAAGTTCTAATATGTAACTGACTCATTAAGGATAAATAAGAGTTCCTATACCTAATTTTGTTCATATTCTTTTTTTTAAATCCCAAGATCAAACAAACCTTAAAATTCACATGTCCTACCATGTTGTTCATTTTTATATATTTTTTTATTGGGTTCACAGTATGTAACAATGATTCGTCACCTTAAAACTATTTAAAATATTGAAATAACATTGTTATATCACGTCAAGTTAAGAAGTGAATCGCATTTATTGATTTTACTTAAAATTCTATAAAACAGTGACATAAATTGTTATTCTACATTGAAAAACAATTTTTCTTTGGAATGATTAGTTCCCTCTTATAGTCAGTAGTGGCAGTATCCCGCTGGATGGTCCAACAGTAGTCTGTAAGCTACAGTAGTGGCAGTATCCCACTGGAGGGTCCAACAGTAGTCTGCAAGGTACAGTAGGCTGGCTCCCATCTACCCGGGTAACGTGTCTCATACTCTGCAATTTCTTGATGAAATCTTTCACCGTGTTCATCACTTACTAAACCCATGTCATCCGGAAAGAAACTTAAATAGGAGTGTAAAAATGAATTATCAACGACATATTGCATCCTAGTATGTGATACGCATGCGATTAATTTTCTCATGGAAATCCGGTGATTTGTGATTGCCGAGGAAATTTTTTGTGACGTCGACAAAAGCCAACCGTGCATTTTTTTCAATAGGACTGAGGCTCAATAAAAAAGAAGGATCATTGACTAATTTTCTTATGTCAGGACGGATGAAGATGCCTTCTTTAATTTTCGCCTCACTTAGCATAGGAAATTTTAGTTTAAGAAACAAAAATCCGGGTCCTTCTTTGGGGAGTGCTTTTACAAAATAACGTGATATCTAAATATAAATTTGTTTTCTGTTGTTTACTAAGTATACCTAATACGAATTAACTCGGGATATCGGTGATTATTTTAGTGTTGCCTAGTGTTATTAATGATTTCCAGCTACCTACTATTAATGTTCACCGTTTACCTACTAGCTATAAATGTATATTATATAACTTTTCATAAAATTCAGCTGAATATAGGTTTAACGCAATAGAAAATAAAATATCTATATGTTTTTAATTTGCCGAGCTTTATTTTGGTCTATTCGCGACTACAAAGAAACAAATGATTTTGTAAGAAAACAAAATAAGTCCACTTTAATAACTCGACACAGTTTTGGGCGTGGCGTGACTCGTAAGACTCGTGACGCGATTGAACTCCACGTATGTGGTTCATAAACACTTATTTATAAATACGTTTTGTCCAGTATTTTTGCAGCGTATCGATAGAATGTGCACGACGCGACGCAAGACGCTTTGAGCGAACGCGACGTTTTTGATAGAAAAAACAACGTTAATATTTCTGCAGTAATTTTCTTTGAACCGCTCCTAAAATATTGCTCACTAAAACTTCCAAGGCGCCGTGACAGCGAACGAATTCTATCTCTCGCAACAATCGTGATTAATAAGTTATTTTGGTCGAGCAAAATTTTTGTAAACAAACATTATAAATTGGAATTGTTGCTCAAAGTAGGTCTTACATTTGTGCGAACAACGATTTAAAATTAAAAATATTCTCGAAATAATGTTTACGACCGTCTTCAGTTTTAAAGTTTACGACCGTCTCCGGTCTTAAGGGGCTAACAGCGGCTTACTAGCGCCAGCACTTGATATTTTTTAGTTACACTTCAAATGAATGATATTTCAAAAATGAGCTTCATTAAAATTGTTAAAACAGTCAGAAAGCTTTGTACTCTGTCTGTATTTTGTGCTTTGTATTTCTGTGAGTTTACAATATCATTTTACTATATACTAACTTATTCTATACACAATACGGAAAGTTTTAAAAATACTTTATGACTAGTTTAAACATTTCTATAAATAATTCGTATGAAGAGTAACTAAAAATATCAAGTGGCGGAGCAAGTTAGTTGCTCGTGTATATAGTCCTAGGTGTACGCAAAAAAAAAACTGCAAATCGATGTAGAGTTTAGCCGTTTGGCACACAGGTACTTAAGGGCAAAACAATAATTTTGAGCCGCAGTTCCTCAAAATATTTCCCTTAGGGGGTTATGGTGTCTTAAAATGTTTGTATGGGATTTAAAATTTTTTTTTTTCTGAAACCCATCGTGTGGGGTATCAAATGAAAGGGCTTGATGAGCCGGTTCTAAAAAAGTTTGGGCCCCTCCAGGTAGAAGACGGCTCAGTATTTTTCTCTAATATATACCTTAAATGATAGTTTATATCATTCATTTTTAAACCCCTGAAAGCAATTTGGAAAATATTAAAATTTAATATTCTTTTTGAATTATTTTCCAAATTGGTTTCAGAATTATTTGCATTATGACGTGTTAGCGTCATAAGAGAATAGTTTTAGGTATATAGCTAATATGTGTAAAAAAATAATTTTAATTTTAAAAGTTTAATAATAACAATTACTTAATTTGTAGGTAGTAAAAGATAGTATTACACAGTTCTAGCTGGCTTCGACAGGAATCATTTAGGTACCACTCTCCTCGGTAGATGTTGCTGTGTAGCCATAGACGTCACAGTGAAGTTGGCAGGAGACTTCAGGTCAAGCAGACAGCAACGGTGCTTAGCGGTTCGAGCAGGTATATTAAATTGGTAGCCGTAGAAAGTAGATTGAAGTCCCCCTTAAGCGACGGTCGATGCAACAGATGCGAACTACTATTATCTACCTGGAACATTGGTTCCATGACCGGCAGAAGCGCCGAACTGAGTGACACCCTAAAAAGGCGTCGTATAGATGCATGCTGTGTGCAAGAGACCAGGTGGCGGGGTTCAAATCAAGAAAAATTGGAAACGGCTATAAATTACTTTATCACGGTCTGGAAGCTAAACACGGTGTAGGTATAATACTTTCGGAATCACTCTCCGAGATACTCATCAACGTTGAACGAATAAGTGATCGATTTATGGTAGCGAAAATTGCCTGAGATAACCAACCATGTTTCAATATTACATCAGCGTATGCGCCACAGCCGGGATGCAGCAACACAGAGAAGAAGACCTTCTGGGATACTATAAACAAACTCATGTCCGAAATACTTCAAGACGAAATGATACACATTGGAGCAGACCTCAACGGTCACGTTGGTGAGCAAAATACGGCTTTGGAACTCGAAACACTGAAGGGACTGCAATAATCGAGTTTGCTTCTACCCATGACCTCGCTATAGTGAACACTTTCTTCAAAAAGCGAAATACCAACTTAATCACATACAAAAGTGGTGGTAGGAGCACACAAAGCGATTACTCGCTAGCGAGACGAAAACACAGGGGTCTTTATAAGGACAGTAAGGTTATACCAGGAGAACATCTAACCACACAACATAAACTTTTGGTTACTGTATTTAAACTTCCCAAACCCCTAAGGCTCAACAAAAAATTGTTCCCTAAAATTAAATGGAATAAACTTAAAGAGACGGCTGGGCACAACCTTGTACAGGAAATCGCGGAACACATGACCCTAACAGACAAGTACTGTGTACTAACCAGCAACGAGATGTGGAACTCTTTTGAACAATCCTGCAGAAGTACAGCAGAGTAGCATCTGGGAAGAACTAAAACTAAGAAAGGCCCATTTAAAGACACACAATGGTGGAAAGAGGCGGTTAAAAACGCGGTTGAAGTCAAGAAAGACGCCTTTAAGATCTGGCAAACCACACAAGAGCCATCACATCTCGAACAATTCAAAGTAGTAAAGAAGGAAACTAAGAGAATAGTCGCAATTGAAAAAGCGAAAGCAAAAAGTAAATTTTATGAACAGCTGGAAAGTGCCGATTCAGAAATAGATATATACAAAATTGTTAGAACTAGAAATAACAATTCAAAAGACTTTACATCTGTAAAATATATAAAAGATGCGAACAATAAACTTTTAAAGACTTTACATCTGTAAAATATGTAAAAGATGCGAACAATAAACTTTTAACGAAAGATATAGAAATCCGAAATCGATGGGCTGAGTACTACCAACACCTGTTAAACATTTCCTACCCACTAAGAGAGGATGGTGCCCGACCAGAACCAGTGCATGGCCCACTACCATCCGTAACACCAGATGAGATCCAAAAGGCCATACAGCAAATGAAGAATAATAAGGCGACTGGACCAGACGAAATACCTGTAGAGTTCTGGAAAAAGTTGAACGGTACAGGAATACAGTGGCTTTATGAACTCTTCAATAAACTAGTAATGGGCCAACCAATCCCAGACTCGTGGCGAAACAGCTACCTGATACCGTTTTATAAGGGTAAAGGAGATGTAAAAGATTGCAATAACTACAGAGCAATCAAACTCAAACTGGGAAAGGATCCTGAACAACAGACTCAACGCTATCATAAATGTTACCCCAAACCAGCGTGGCTTTGTTGCGGAGAAAGGCACCTCGGATGCGATCCAAACTGTCCGAATACTGCTAGAAAAGGCCAAGACTAACAACAGCAATCTACACATGATATTCATAGATTTAGAAAAGGCATTCGATCATGTGCCCCGTTACCTGATCTGGGAAGCGCTTAGGAAGCAACTGGTACCTGAACATTACATCTCACTGATTCAGGATATGTATGACAACAAAACCACCCAGACTGTAAGCCCAGCAGGAACAAGTGATAGGTTCAAACTAAATGTAGGCGTCCACCAGGGTTCATCACTTAGCCCACTATTGTTCAACACCAAACTTGACTACTTGACAAGAGAATGTCAACAGCCAGTCCCCTGGAACACCTGTACGCGGACGACGTGGTCCTTATGTCTAACAATGCAAATGACTTACAGAACAACTTCAACCTGTGGATTAAAGAACTGGAAGAAAATGGGCTTCGGATTAGCCGGAAGAAAACTGAACACATGTGGTGCCTGTTTGATGGATCGACCGACCCAAGCAGCATAAAAACCACAACAGTTCCCACAGTTGATCAGTTTAAATATCTAGGATCCGTAATAAGCAATAATGGTAAAATCGACCCCGATGTAACACACAAAACAACCACCGGATGGATGAAATGGAGACAGCTCACAGGCGTAATGTGTGATCAGAAAATGCCACTCAAAGTGAAAGGCAAACTCTACAAGACAGCAGTAAGACCAGCTTTACTCCATGGTGCGGAATGTTGGGCAACCAATAAACACCATCTTAATAAACTGCACACAACAGAAATGCGCATGCTACGCTGGTCAGCGGGCGTTACCATGTTGGATAGGGTTAGAAAC
The DNA here is from genome assembly GCA_946406115.1 of Apoda limacodes. Lineage (NCBI taxonomy): Eukaryota > Metazoa > Arthropoda > Insecta > Lepidoptera > Limacodidae > Apoda > Apoda limacodes. The sequence goes on from OX291559.1 coordinate 23,298,459, forward strand.
GAATACACCCGGGGAATTTTTAAAATCGCTCCCATAGTCGAGAAGCATAAAGAAAAGCGCCTACGTTGGTATGGACATATACTGAGACGTCCCGAAGATCATATCGTAAAAACAGCCATAAACATTCCCACGACGAAGCGAGGGCGCGGAAGACCCCCCGCCACTTGGTTAACGACGGTCCAAAAGGACCTGAAGGAGGCGAAAGTAGACGCCGAATGATGAGGCAGTCTAGGCATTACAAAAATGATAAGATTTAGCATAATTTAGGTGACTAATCTAGGTAAAAAGTAAAATCTAGAAAAGTATAAAAATTAACTAAAGGATTGACTAATTTGGAATCGCAATGGCATAGTGATTCTTTATTGGTATTACTTACTTTTGTATAAAATTATAACAATTTAAATGCAGATTGCACTTTGACCCCTAGCACATGAAATGGCTACCACCATGGTAAACGAATCAATTAAGTTTTTCACATTGAAGATAGGTTGAATTGATGAGAAACATAATGATATTTAGATATAAATATGAAATAAAGCATTTAACAAAGTATACAAAACATTTATGATAAATTTTAGCTAAGCGTGGTGAATCACATGTTTCTTTCTAAAAACACACATACTTAGTCTATGTTTATAACTAATATTGTGCAACGCTCACCCAATTATCGGGGCATCAACACTGATTAGTAAAAATGTATTATTTATATAAAATGAGCAGCATAAATGTAGTAAAAGTTCTTTACTATCGTAGAAAATTAAATTATTTGAATGCACTGGTCAGCAGCGCCAATAGGTGTGTGTCGAGTTGCCGAGACTTCGTTTTCAGGAAGTCGTCAAACCGGTTCAGATGGAACAGCGCGAGCAAGTTATATAGGCATCTACTAATAAAATAAAAGCGTTTGTCGTTAGTGATTTTTGTTTCAAATATATATTTTATGTATATGTAATTATAATATTTTGCTTAATATGCATTAGTAGCTAACTATGTAATCTATTAGGTTATTAATTTTAAGGTAATATATTAATATATGTGAATATCACAGTATACTTTTTTATTTTATGATTTTAGGAAAAACGAAAGTGTTACACACCCCCCTTTTTAGGATTGGATTTTTCCTAGGTAAAATCCATATACTAACCTATTTGCTATATCTAATTTACTGACTAATGCATTTACAACAAATATATGACAACATACATACTACAATCTTGCAAAACCTTTCAATTCTCAGACTATCCTAACTATTATTCATGATCTATCAATTAGCAGCCAACCATTGGTAGATTTGAGCCGACGCATCTAGCAGGCAGAGTAGACTCTAAACTCAACGCAATGGTCTGTAGGTATTAAAATAGTCTTTTAAATTCATAAAAGATAGCAGTCATGACAGCTCACAACAGTTCATGGTAGAAGTCCATTGCACAACAATTACCTTAGTTGCCATTACCTTAGTCGGTAAAATCATTTGTAGAAATGATTGCATAGTAGTATATAAGTATATAGCAATGTGTAGACTTTTAATCATTTTAATTTTAGTTTGTAAGACTTGTAGGAATTTTGCAAAAACAGTTAGTATTAGGTATTACTTTAAGAAAAGATTTAAGTTTAGTGAATACCAATACGTAAATTATCAAAAATGTGATTCTAAGTTAATCAAAATTATAAATAAATATATAGAATATATAAATATCATCTTTGGGATAAGATAAGTAGTAACAGTTTCAGCATAACTGTACAGCTGCTAAAGATATCACTTTTGTTAAGGCTTACTGTTAACGGGTTCACACTGTGTTTTGTTAACGGGGTCACACTGTGTTTTGTTAACGGGGTCACACTGTGTTTTGTTACCGGGGTCACACTGTGTTTTGTTAACGGGGTCACACTGTGTTTTGTTAACGGGGTCACACTGTGTTTTGTTAATGGGGTCACACTGTGTTTTGTTAACGGGTCACACTGTGTTTTGTTAACGGGGTCACAATGTGTTTCCGCCCCGGGTTTTTAGGCTTATTTTTTCGAAGTAAACCAGTCCGCTTCGAGCGTAAGGGGCTTTTAAGTCACCTTCCATGCTCTGAAGTTATAAATATAGTATATAGTAATAATTTGTAGTTAAAATCAAAGTAATTGTAATTTATTAGTTATGTTTAGATAGATTTAGTTTTAATTTTGATAGATTTTGATGTTAAAATTATAAAAATATTATTAATATGATAGATATATTAATAAGACAATCTTAGGGAGTATGTAGGCTTGTTTTAGATTCTAAGGTTAAATTTAAGTTTTAAGAACATTAAAAAAATTTAAAAGTTTAGGATGACACATCGAGTTTTGAAAATAAGTCATGTAGCTTGTAGTATATGACATTAGATTTTATTAAACATCTATAGACGAGCAGTGAAGCTGCAGAGATGTGTCCTTAGTTTGAGACATTTCAGATGTATTGCCTCTTGTGCCTTATTAGACTGACTAGTTTACCCTTCAGCTCGGAATTACATACGTAACCCGGACAGAAATAAGTAAAGTGGTGGTACTTACCCAGACGGACCTGGCACTTAGAAAAGGGGTCCTACCACCACTAGTATGGAGTTACATAATAGCATAGTCTTTCTAGAAGGAGGCTTAGGTCCTATTCCACCGCACCCAGCGCGAATTGGCGGATGTTTGTCGAACTAGCCGCTACTCGACTGTCATGTGCTTAAGGCCGGTCAGTAGGACTCTCACAGCTAGTTAGATAGACAGTACACCTCAGTCTAAACTATGGATCTTTATAAAAGGCATTGCCCAAAAATGTGTGAAAAGGTGAAGCAAATTTTTTTTCTTTCGCCAGAAATGAAATCTAGTTAATAATATGAGGACTATATAAGAAGTCTATTTAAGAAAATATAAAGTCTCTAACCCGTAACCATACTACAGTATAACGGACTGAAAAGTTGCTATTACTTTTTTGCAGGCATTATTTTATATTGAAAAACTAGTGTTTCCTCGTAATTTGTTGGCGTGGATTTTACTCATGTACACTTTGTCTATCCTCAAATGGTAATCTATCGTAATTATTATCTTTCTAAATTTTATCAAAAATAGTTCAGTGATTTAGCCGTAACAACGTCAGAACGACAAACAGAATGGAAAGTAGGAATATAAATAGTAACACCATAGTATTTTAACGTTTTTAAGCACGAGAGAGAGAGTAGGTAGGAGATAAAGAGTCAAAGCCACACTAATAATGAAGCGATGTACGTAATGGGGTGGAATGGCATGAGGAAGCTAATTTCTTTGTCACGACTGTCCTCCCCTTTCTGACTTTCGGACACCTGATTTCTTCTTACCATAAATAAACCCTAATCTATGATATAAGGACTATGTAGGAAGTCTATAAAAACAAAAAAATAGGTCAAACCCGTAACCTTAACGGGATGTACAAAGTAAAAAATATTTATGTCGCATTCGTAACAATGATAATTTCCAGGCGTTATTTAAAAAAAGCTGTCGACATTTTGTTTGTATAGTACGACGAAAAACGTATAGTACACTGTTTCTTGTATGTTTTAACTATTGATAGTATAAATGATATTTTACAATCTTTTTGTGGTATTTAGTGAGAAAAAAATAAGAAATGTGCCAAAGATTTGCCATTAATCCTTTTTACTCTTTGTTCCGTGGGTTTATACACAAATAGTTGGTCTCCTGTTGTCCGCGTACCAAAAATGAATCAGAGTCCAATAAATTTAGCCAGCAACGTGAACGGAGTCTAGTAGGGAAACCCAAGTCGTAAGAATAATTGTACACAGCACAATCCAATAAATACAGCCAGGTGTATTTCCAATTTTTTTTGTGTATCCAAAACACAAAGGGAGTTCAGAAAGGAAAGCGAAACAATTATACACAGCCTTAATGGGCAGCCAGGTCGCAGTTCAAAACGTAAACGGAGTCCAGAAGGGAAAGCCAAGTCGTAAAAGCAATTGTACACAGTCCATTAAGCACAGCCAGATCACAGTTTAAAACGTAAATAGAGTCCAGTAGGGAAAGTTAAGTAGTAAAAAACATCGTACATACCTGCATAAACTGCAAAGACCACGCACATTATCTGAAGTCACTTAATCTGAGTGACAGGTCAGTGATGATAGAGGAATTTGGTAACTCATTCCATGCTATCCTATTTCGTTCATCGTTTTATGCGCAGTTTACATTATCAGTGTAATATTTGTCTCTTTCTCTCTTTATGCGCACAAAATAAACGCCGCGAAGACGCTATGAATACGCATCACATAAATAAAAGATATAAGCAGTACCGGCTTAGCAGGCCACTCAATAGCAACCTACGTCATACCCTGCACACACAATAAATAAATAGTTTTTGGACATTACACACAGTGCTATCAGGGACCTTATTGGGAACAGTCTCAAGCTATTCGGACTCTGGAATTTGAGAGAAAAATGTATGCAAGTACATTCACGGGTTTCGAGAGGCAAGTCACACTTCCATACATTTTAGTCTCGAATCCCGGAGTCCGAATAGCTCGAGACTGTTGCCAATAAGGCGCCTGGTCCACAATTAAGCAAAACGGGTAGAAATAGGTACACATATATTAATATGTTTTTTTTGAAAATACATATTATATTAATATATCATGTATAATATACCACAAATGTTCATCACATAAATATTTGCCTTGTGCGGGTATAGAACCCACACCGCTCGATTTAACAGTCAATCGATTACCCACCAAGCCACAGAACCGACATACCTAATGAACGTAAAAATACCAAGCACTTAATCTTTAACCCTACTTCCTTGCCTGTTTTTATTTACGTTGTTACAGCTAAATCACTGAACTGATTTTGATTAAACTTGAAAAGGATAATAACTAGCATAAATAAGTCAACGCGAAAGAATTTACGGGAAAAACCTAATTAATCTTCTTATCAGTCACATATGTGTCCCCCACTGCTGGGACACGGCCAACCCACACCGAAGGCAGTTTGGGCCATAGTTCACACGCGGTCCCAGTGCGGATTGTGGACTTCATATACGCTTTTTTTTTGTTTTGTTTTTTTGATGCATGCATGTTTCTTCAGGACGTTTTCCTTCACCAAAAAGCCAGTGGTGTGAATAATTAATTTATTTGAGAAATTAAGAAAAAGACTCATTGGTACACGCCGGGTCTCGAACCTCCGCCACTCGGGACTCAAAGTGAAATTGAAACCTCTCGGCCACCACCGACTTTAGATTAGACATGGTTAGAGCCCTACTTTATTATTTTAAAGGGTCATTGGCCTTTCATACCTACAAGTATGAATCAATTTCTTTTGAAAAAGTAATCGGTATAAGATAAAAAGTTTTCCCGAGTTTGTTAGTTCAATAACAAGACCTTTGGACTGACACAGGACTCCAATGTTCCAGAAAACAGCCAAGACTTACAGTTTTTCAATAAGTAGGTTTATCTACATACTTGTATCTTCATTGATATATACGTATTGTCACAAAAAGAAGTAAGTTCTAAAAATCAGCTGAGAGTCATACTATAGTTACTTCTCAATGTTCTCACTTCTCCTGTTGGTATTGCTAAGTTTCTATGCTTAAGCCAATACTCACTCTCATCTGTAAAACCTTCCTAGTATATGCTCACGAGCCTACGTAAGTATATAGTTTTATAATCAGTTTCAAATTGGTGAGGCCATTACAAATAAATACCAGTTTTGTTTATTCTAGTCTAGTAGTTATGAGCACTAGTTAGACTGGTCCGACGTCGAATTTGTCGGCGATTAACAAATGAGTTTGGGACGTTATTTCTACAAATCGATTTATTTTTTATGTATATGGGAGCATAACGTTGCGTTGCTACTTGTATTTCCGACCATGTTGCGTTGCGACCTTCGCAGTTACGTAATGATATTTTACCGACAGGGTTGCCGAGGACCTCTCGCACTAACACTGGGACTTTACTATGTTCTGAATATTTGTCTTACATGAATATTTTAGTGGGTATTCAAATAGCAGACACTTTAATTGACATAAAATTAAATATTAATAGTTAATATTAATTAATAGATGAAATAAAGTTAAGGAACTGCTCATTTTAGTTAAAGTCTCTGTTCTGTTCAGTTCCAAGTATGTTTTGTCAAACAAAACTTATAGTTTCGTTAGAATAAAGATTCGTAATAATGTGTTTGTATTTAAAAGAACTGTACCTCATAGCACCAATCATCATTCCCACTTTTTTAAACACATCCTTTTTTTCCTAAGAGAGTTAATTATATTATTATAGGTTTATTACGAATAGGTAAATAAAACAAAAACCACATACTTAGTAAACGCAGGTTTAACAATAGAATATAAAGGTGTACCACCGATCAACTGACCGTGTCACGCACAGTCAAAAAGGTACACCCCGACTCGACTGACAGACCGTGCCAGTCACAGTCAACATTTTGTGCGTAAACAATCAATTAACAGTATAACCTAGGTACCTACTTTGTGTTCATTCAATGTTCAACCTCCAAACAATTTGCAGTTGTTCAATTCATTAGCATTACAACCACCGAAAAATATCTTCTAACAATATAAATAGGTATACAACAACTAGTAAAAAGAACAAAACTGTTTTTATACCTACTGCGCCACATAAAGAGATTAAACTGATCAATCACAGATGACCTAGATACTCACTGGCGACGCATTTATCCCAGGATATCACTAAAAATAAAAAAAAGCCGGTACAAACACTGGCAAAGGCACTGTTTATTTATATTTTAAAATATCTATAAAATTGCTAAATCACTGTCCACAACACGTATTGACGGAGTCGACTGTCGGCGGATATAAATATAAAATTAACACACTGTTGCGCTGAAAATCAATAACTCCATTCTGTAGAGTGAGAAAATCGCTGTGGTCTCAGCGCCGTCCATTGAATACTGGGACAGGGCTTCAGGAGGCATGCGTGAAACGGAACGCGTCGCTGAATTAACGCGTGGCGGTGGCGGTGGTGGCGGCGGGAAAACTTAATGTTGACAATTAACACATCCGCGTGATAGACTCATATTTGTTTTGTTCAGATGTGAACAAATAGGCTTTCTTTACATATTATTAATTGTGTGAGAATGACAACTCAGATAGCAAAGGCACTTGGAAATAACCTTTAGCTGAGTATTACGTTGTTTTATCATTAACCTGTTCTTTGTGTTCTCAGAATTGGATGTAACGTTTTTGGTCACATTCAATATATCGACAGATGTTTTTCGAGATGATAAATCCACCCGATGTGTGTTTTAATGCATTTCTTTGTGTCACGACATGCATTCGACGTCAGATAAAAGTTCGGTTGTTGAGATATTTACTTTCTAGATTCAGGGGGGGGACCTTGTTCTACCGCTCTATGGGGGTTTTTGGCAGTGCTCATGCGGGGTCTGAAACCTTAGATCTCATACGTCTCTTCAGGAAAAGGAACAGTAGAGATTCGCTCTCCCGAATCAGGGGTAGTTAGTTAATAAGCACCCCAGAGGTCGATTTTGTTTTGATATATTAACCCTTGACAATTATACATTACGACGATACCTATATGTATACTGGTGCACACTACGACAATACCTATATGTATACTGGTGCACACTACGACAATACCTATATGTATACTGGTGCACACTACGACAATACCTATATGTATACTGGTGCACACTACGACAATACCTATATGTATACTGGTGCACACTACGACGATACCTATATGTATACTGGTGCACACTACGACAATACCTATATGTATACTGGTGCACACGACGACAATACCTATATGTATACTGGTGCACACTACGACAATACCTATATGTATACTGGTGCACACTACGACAATACCTATATGTATACTGGTGCACACTACGACAATACCTATATGTATACTGGTGCACACTACGACAATACCTATATGTATACTGGTGCACACTACGACAATACCTATATGTATACTGGTGCACACTACGACAATACCTATATGTATACTGGTGCACACTACGCTGATCTGTAGTCGATCTAGGAGCTCCATTAGTCCGGGACCGCTAAGTTTTGAGGTTTCGAAAATTCTAAAGTTGTTCGTTTTTCACATATAGTTTCCAGACCATTTGCCCAACCTAATACATTAGTTTGTGTCATCTCGGGTGTTTGCTTAGGTAGAAATTTAGGTATTTGTGTTTATGAACAGAATCGGACGAAAAGAAAATTGGAGATGAAAATTTTACTTTCACGGTAATAATGAAGTAGTAATATATATATATATATATATATATATATATATATACGCATTTTGTGTTATTTTTATCCACCGGAATAGTGATATTTGAACAATACCTAACTAATCGCCTTTTTAGCTTTACGCGTTATTCATCGCTGGTATCTGTTGCTAAACCAAATTTGTGTCAAATCCATCCATGGGAATTGAAGTTTTTTTATTTTTTTGTTAAAATAACCTGAAAATGCCACAAAAGTAAATTAAAGTTTAAGTTTACACTATTATATTATAGTGACGTAATAAGACAATATTTATAATTTGTGTCACTTTTGACCGAGAAATCTTATTATTTGATAAAACGGTAACTTTAGTTTGCGAGTCCCACCGGACGGCACGACACGAGGCGGCGCGCGGCAGCACCGCGTCGTAGTCCGCCATTTAATTCGAATATGTAGGTAGGACTTGCATTTTATTCATCCATTCAATTCTCTGTGCGGCAAACAAAAGGCATATAATCTCACTAACGTTTCAACGTCATTTGCAACTTGTAAAAATTATAATGGCTGTTAGTCAATCATAATTGTATTAGCTTTTTAATTGTTTGATAATTTTTTTTTAAGAAAACTATTTAAATGTGTTCTAACACAAATAGTATATAAAATAAATGGGGATCGATATACTACACCTTACTAAATGGGTATTATTTGTTGAATATTTTTTTGTTGTAAAATGCATAATTCTTGCGTTTACCCACTAGTAGGTACTATTTGTTAATGTTTAAATAATCAAACAAAATAAACATGTTTTTATTAAAGTTTTATTAAATTGTATACCTTAAGGCTTATGTAGCAGCCAAAGACCTTGAGAGAGTGGGCGGTCTTTAGTAAATCCCCGTCCCTACACCCGCTGTAAAACATCGCGCACTCGGTACGGCGCGTCTATGACAACGCATCAAAGAGTAAACAAGTCACAGAATGGAAACACTTCACGAATTATTGCCTCGTCGTAGGTACATATCTACTTTGTTTTTAGTTAAATATTATATTCATATTCAAAGTCAAAGTCAAAGTCAAAATGGTTAAGTCAAAGTCAAAATGGTTAAGTCAAAGTCAAAATGGTTTATTCAAATAAGGATTTTACAATCACTTTTGAATCGTCAAAGTTATAAAATATTATTTTTTGAACCCTCCCGCCGGTTCACAATGTTGTTGATTTCTACCGAGAAGAATCCGGCAAGAAACTCGATAGTTACTCTTTTAAAAACACTTAAATAAACTAAAATACAATTAATGTTTTAAATAAAAGATTTTTAGTCGTACAATTTTATGTTATTTCCATTTTAATTTGGTTTACCTATGCATCCTGTAATTGAGCATCATCAGTCCCAAGGATTTTTATCATTTACATAGTCTGAAATATTGTAGTATGCCTTTTTACAAAGTACCTGCTTGATAAAAGATTTAAATTTACTTATTGATAGATTTTGAATTTTATTGGGAACTTTGTTGTAAAAGTGTGTACATTGCCCCATAAAAGAGTTACTTATTTTGTGTAGACGTGTATCATGCACCAACAGCTTATTTTTACTTCTAGTATTTACTTTGTGAACGTCACTTTTCTTGCTGAAGCTATTGATATTTTTATGTACATATAAAAGATTTTCATATATGTACTGCGACACTAAAGTTAAAATTTTTACTTCCCTAAACCTATCCCTCAGAGATATCCTAGATCCTAATTTATAAATAGCACGAATTGCCCTTTTTTGTAACAAAAATATTGTTTTTACATCAGCAGCGCTACCCCACAATAGGATACCATATGTCATTAAACTATGGAAATAGCTAAAATATACTATTTTTGCAGTGTCGACATCGGTCAATTGTCTTATTTTCTTGATCGCATACACAGCAGAGCTAAGTTTTTTGGCTAGGTTATGAATATGAGGACCCCATTGAAGTTTGGAGTCCAGCGTTATGCCAAGAAAGACTGAGACTATTGATACACGCACTCGGGTGAGTTTTTCATTTCTTGCTTTTGTCAAATTATTTTTTAGATTTTGAGTAGCAGATCAGTTTTTTTACCAGCTACTTGAAAAAGGAGGCGTCGTGGTATCGTATACATACGTTAATATATATTAATATATATATTTGTTTAACTCTAAAACTTTTAGAGAAAAAATGTGAGCACAAAATTGTAAAGCAGAAAATTTCCAACCAAAGTACGCTTTTCAATACCATTGTTAACGGCAAGTTTTCTCGCTATAGTGCGCGTTACATCTAAATGTATAAAATAGGTACATTCTGTATTTTACTCGATTACTAGACTGGCTTTGTTAAATTACGATAAAAAAATATAATCAGTTGTCATATCAAAATTCAGAAAAATCTAAACGTATTTGGTACCTATATTCTTCATGCGCGACATCATAAACTATAGGTAGCCACGAGTACTTAACTAAAATAATAACCTAAAGCATCTAAGCGCAAAACACAATATCAAACAATTCATTCTATTCTCTATTGCAAATTCTTTAAACGCACACACACAAAAAAACTTGCTGTAGGCAAACATTAAGGACGTGTGTGTGTACCCGAAATACTGGTCAACTTAACAGAACGACGTGCGACACAGCCTCCCCGTCCTGCTAGAGAAACACTGACGCCCGCGCCCGCGTAGGGACCCGCTTGTTTTTAGCAACCCGGAAAATATTGTTGGATTTAAAAAAAAAATTTCACAATTAAAAATCAAATAGGATCAAAATCGTCGCAACCGTTTAGCAGTAGTACGAATTTAATTTTAAAAGACTGTATTGCATTTTCATTTTTAATTAAAAAACGAAGCAAGTTACAATAAAACCGAATGTCACATTAATTGTAGAGGAATTGATAATGTACATATATTTTTTCAGATTTTTTGAAGCTTCTGAAACCGAGAAGAAGCCTTGTGTTGTTCATATTTAATATTATTTTTATGTACGTAAGTCGATTTATTGCGGATAGAAATACTTAAAAACAGTTTAACAAATTTAATAACCTCACTTTCACTACCATCAATATCCTTCAGCTATGAAGGTAATGGTAATGAGACCAAAAGAAGGTAATGAATTTTATACGAGTATTTCTATGTGAATTCATTACGAAGATATCTGCAGTATATTATTTATCATTATTTTTTTTAACCGACTTCAAAAAAAGGAGGAGGTTCTCAATTCGACTGTATATTTTTTATGGATGTTCAGTCATTACTTTTTTGTTTATGTACCGATTTACGTGATTTGTTTTTTATTCGACAGGATATACTTGCGAGTTGGTCCCAAGTATTTTTATCCAAATCGATTCAGTAGTTTAGTTTTTAGACAATATTTAAAAAAAATACCTAAGTCATCCAAAAAACTTTCCCTTGAAAAAAGCACTTCGTCACTCAAAAGTAAAAAATAAAATCTTTTTAATAAAAAAAAACAACCGGCTTCAAAAACCCTCACATTTCAGTTCTTGCAGGAAAACTCAGTTCAGCTGCCTATGCAGTTAGGAAAGTTAGGCAGCTTACAGATGTTGACACTGCTCGCTTGGTCTACTTTAGCTATTTCCATTCCGTCATGTCTTATGGCATTTTGCAAAAGAGAGCAGTACGGTCAATTTATAAATTAGGACCTCGAATTTCTCTTAGGGAACTATTTAGGGAAATTGATATTTTAACTGTTCCTTGCCAATATATCTTCGCTTGTATAATGTATGTACGCCAAAATTGTCACTTATTTGCTAAAAATAGTGACCTCCACAGTGTTAATACAAGGAATAAGGATAAATTGGTAGATCCAAAATGTCGTCTTCAGAAGGTACATAGCACTTTCGCAATATAAAATATATTTTTCTACAATAAAATTCCAGAACATGTGGTTAATTTACCCTCAAATAAATTTAAAATATATGTCAAAGATAGTTTAATGAAAAAAAGCTATTACAAAGTTGATAAATACATAAATGATAAAAATGCTTGGAAAAATTAGAACTTAATTGATTTGTATTGGGGCATTTAAAATTATTTTTTTTCAATTAAAACATTGTTTATTATGTTATTACCTAGTGTAAGGCTATATTGTATTTTTATATGATGTATAAAAGATTTACTAGTGAGTTTATTTGCTTCTCGGTAGTAAAGCATTACGAACCTTCCAATCTTCTCCTCTTATATTTTGTTCCTTTACTACACACATTGTAACTAGTACAATCGAAGTTTTATTGGAGTTGCTTGAGTGTGTCATGCTCTCTCAAAGTGTCTCTGCGGTGGTGGCGTGTGTGTCGGGTCGTTACGTTCCCTAAAACATGGTTGAGCGAAGCGATGGCTGATTCATGTGTCATACTCGTGAACGGGTGCCGCCTGTGGAGGCTGGTCTGCTCTTGCAAACTTCTTTGTATTCTTAGTATTTAGTCTTACTTTTTTGTTTTGTTTATTAATACTGTAAGACATTGATTATTTCTTAGTGATGAATACATAAACTGTCTTTTGTTTTTATTAGATACTTTTTTATGTTGTGCATGTGCTTTATATTTCATGTTTTTTTATGTTTGTAATGGAAAGTGTCCTTTTATGATAGGCAGGGCATTTTCCAATATTTTAATTGGACGCTGTAAGAGAAAGGGAGAAAAGAAATGCCCTTGCTGAGTTTCTTGCCGGTTCTTCTCAGTACAAGGTCTCCCGCCCTGTAGACTTACGAACCGATGGCGTAGTGACATTCATAAGTGCTCAATTATTGTAGCCTAAACTGAATAAATTATATTGAATTTGAATTTGAATAGCGTTCCGTAGGCGAGCGAGGAGGAGGCGTTCAAAGAGTTTACCAAGGGCCTTTAGTAAACTTATAGGGCGATAGAAGGACGGCTCGGTACAAGCTTTACCTGGCTTATGGATGCCTATAACAATTGCATCTTTCCATTGAGAAGGAAAGATGCAATGTTCGATAGCAGCGTTAAAGATCGCTACTAGGAGGCAGAGAAGGGGAAGAGTGAGGCGCTTTAAGATATCGTTAGAGATACCGTTCGCACCGGGGGCTTTACGGGGGGGTAGGTCTTTGATGACCTGTATGACAGAGAAGTTCTGCGCTCCACTTCGCCGTCTACCTCGCGCACGTGGTCGGGATCGAACGGCTGTGTGCTTAAGGCACATTGGGCTTGGAGGCTAGACGCTAGGCAATCCGCTTTTTCGTCGTTATTGAACGCGGGAACGTTGTTGGGACGAGTTAACGGAGGGAGAGAGTTGGCGGTGTCGGATTTTAGAGCTCTGGCTAAGTGCCAATAAGCTTGGTGAGAAGGAGAAATGATCACCATAAGATCGCCGAAACGTTGGGCGCGGAGCTCAGCTACAGCGGTTCTTACACGGCGGTGTAAGTCGTTGAAGCGAGCTTTGTTTTCGGTAGTGGGAGCGCGATCGCGTGCGCGGCGGGCCCCGTTACGCTCAGTCATTAGCGACCTGATGTGCTGAGGCAGGATAAGGTGGTGATAATCACCAACCGGCACCTGTCTTGAGCACTCGCCAACGGTGGCGGTCAGGTGGCTAGTGAGTGAGTCGATAGCTACGTTTAGGTCGGTCGCGGATGAGCTTACGTTGAGAACGCGGTCTAGATGTGGCGAGCTGGGATTTTCGCGTTAACGCATCCGACCCGGTCGCTTGCGTACTCTGTGGGAGCGAAGGCCACCCTGCGAATTTAAAATGTAAAACAAAGTTATTTTATTGTCAAGCCACGAATCGTGTGACTGTGATGGCAATAGCCGATAGAGACCCCAACTGTCAGTAGCGATTTATAGCTAGGTAGATATACCTACACTTTCGATATATGTCTATATCGACTGCTATATGTTGTCTTTTACTAAGTTTTTGTGTGGGCTAGATTTTCAGTCACCACAGTAAGTACAATAAGTAAAGTACTAAATCTAGAAGGTTCTATGGAACAACCTCTCTCTCTGATGGGGTTTTTATTTTTTATTATAAATATAGAACAAAATTTGTATTTTTTTCAGTCAATCAAGAAGCTTCAAGAAGTATCCATCAGATACTAATATATAATGTTTAAAGTGAAATATGTGTAAGTATGTGTTAGAATGAAGTTAGAAGCATAAGTTAAAAAAAAAAAATCGGTCTGTTGTGTGCATATACGCGTTTTAATATCTCAAGCGCCTAAGAAGAAACTCCTTGTCACGGGCAAAACCTTGTGCCACAGATATCGAAGGGTCTGTCCGCACAAGTGGAATAGCCACTCTTCGACGGTTGAATGCAGAAGTTATCGACTTGTGCAACATTAAGGTTCAATTCAGCAGAGTAGAGTCGAACACATTGACCGTCCCTTATTATCTCTATAATGCACAAATTCGTAGGTATTGAGATCGCAGAAGCGCGCTTGTGCAGGTAAGTATCTTTGTCTGCTGCCGCCGCCGCCGTGCCGTGCCAGCTCAAGCGCAATTAAATACTTTAAATTAGTGCTTTTAATTTTATATTTATTTATATCGTGAATGAAAATCACACTAATTAAAACTTCGCATTTGTTACGACTTTATTATCTTGATTATGTGAACTCTAATGATTCTAATATTTTTTTCAAGCATTTGCAGCTTGGAAAAAGGAAATAATCAAAAATCTTAAAATCGCGTGTCCTGAAGGTACAAATTTATTCAATGGGTATATTTATGTGATCTGCGATGGGTTCTATTATTTTTTTCAACTTTAATTTTTTTTTCGCAATGATTTTACATACTGACTGTAGGTATATCAGTTTGCAATGGACGAAGATGACACAAACTGGGTTTGTACACTACTTAATATGATACTGTTATATTTTTTAACTTAAATTTAATTTGAAATTAAAAAAATTGTCACAATCATCGAATTACTGAAAATGCAAGTGCCAATGACACAAAACGCAATATAGGTTTCATAGGTGCACACTGTATCCATATGCAAAAAATTTGCGACTTTAGAATTTTTGTAACTTATGACCTGAAAATACGCTAACGGTCCCGGACTACATATAACTAGGGCAAGCTCCCGAGAATTCCCAGTACCAAATATATCAATAACTTCTGGCACTGGGAGAAAGAGCACGGGTACTGAAAATAAGGATGGATGCCGGTACTCTCGAATATTAAAAAAACCGGCCAAGTGCGAGTCCGACTCGCGCACGAAGGGACCCGTACCATTATCTATAAAAACGGCAGAAAAATCACGTTTGTTGTATGTGAGCCTCCCCTAGATATTTGTTTTATTTTAATTTTATTATTTATTTTTTTAGTGACTATACAACTAAATATTCTGTGAATATTTTAAGCGTCTTCCTCTTGCCTTTATCCAGATCTAGCAAAATCGAGCAAAAAAAACACGTTTATTGTATGGGAGCCCCTTTAAATATTTATTTTATTATGTTTTTCAGTATTTGTTGTTATAGCAGCAACTGAAATACATCTTTTGTTTTTAAATCAAATTTCAACTGTCTATCACGGTTCATGATATACAGCCTGGTGACAGACGACCGGACAGCGGAATCTTTTTGGGTGGGTTAGGTTCAGTTTCTCTTGTGATTCGAGATGCGGAGCGAGCGAAGCGATCGAATTAAGTTTTAAATAATCTAAAAAGTACACTTTATAATATTTTTTGTTTCATAATATACAATCTTACTAGATAGATTATAATCTAACGTTTTTTACAATTTTATGGTGTCATATATATGACATATATAGCTATACTATATGTATATATACAATAGTATCAGATGGACATCTGCTCTATTTTCTTTTTTTCAGAAGTGTGAGCGTGGATTTTAGGCAGCTTGTAGCGTAATTTTTTTTTAATTTTAATGTTTGATTTAAGTCTCATCATAACATAATAAAATAAAACAAAAGTTAAAAAAAAATTTTCTATTGTATAAAAACTTTACGTTATACATTTTGTTGTTGACAGTACCGTAGAAATAAGTATTTCTCATATTATAGAGAAATGTATGTCTTTTACAAAAAATAATTCATTGATGACAGGTGACAGCTGTTTTGAAACTGCTTTCAGTTATTCGTTGCTTCTTAAGTCTACTGGTTCCATTTGTGTTCCAAGAGGTGTTCGAGTTTGAATGATGCCGATTATTATTTTCTAGTTGACAAAACAAATAACAAATTTTATTTGTACTTGGTACCTGTTTATATCGTGCGTGAGTCCTACTAGTATTACATAATATGTGAAAGTATGTCTGGATGGACAGATGTTTGTTAGTCAATGGATGGATGGATAGATGTGTGTTACTCAATGGATGGATGGATAGATGTTTGTTAGTCAATGGATGGATGGATAGATGTTTGTTACTCAAAGGATGGATGGATAGATGTTTGTTACTCAATGGATGGATAGATAGATGTTTGTTACTCAATGTATGGAGGGATAGATGTTTGTTACTCAATGGATGGATGGATAGATGTTTGTTAGTCAATGGATGGATGGATAGATGTTTGTTACTCAAAGGATGGATGGATAGATGTTTGTTAGTCAATGGATGGATGGATAGATGTTTGTTACTCAATGGATGGATGGATAGATGTTTGTTACTCAAAGGATGGATGGATAGATGTTTGTTACTCAATGGATGGATAGATAGATGTTTGTTACTCAATGTATGGATGGATAGATGTTTGTTACTCAATGGATGGATGGATAGATGTTTGTTAGTCAATGGATGGATGGATAGATGTTTGTTACTCAATGGATGGATGGATAGATGTTTGTTACTCAATGGATGGATGGATCTATGTGTGTTACTCAATGGATGGATGGATAGATGTTTGTTTGTCAATGGATGGATGGATAGATGTTTGTTACTCAATAACGCTTTAACCACTAAACGGATCGGGGAGAAGCTTGGCACATGTATAGATTAGGTCCTAGAATAGGACATAGACTACTTTTTATCCCCAAAAATTTAAAATTTAATTAAAAATTTAAAAGTTATTCCCGCGGAAATAACTATAACCGACCTTAAACAGCAGCCGGCGAAAGCTAGAGCCAACTTGTACCTATTTATTGTAGTCAGGGCGACCAACTTGGCGACATGAAAATTACCGCGCGTACCCAAATAGGCGAAGCATGCCGAAACAGCGTTCAGCGAGCACCAAAATCGAATCGGATACCGTTTATTACTAAGGAGCACCGGGAAAAAAAAATATATGGGATATTTTAACTAATAAAATGATTTTAGACACAATCCGTTTTAAAAAATATGCTTTAACATACAAATTTGTTAAAAAAAGAGGTTTGATGTTTGGTTTTTTCGTTAGTATATATTTGGCTGTATGTAAAACCTTTGTCTTTCTTAGTAAGTATATCTATAATTGACCGTATCTAAACAATTGAAAATTTCAATATTGTTAATGGACTTACCAAGATTTAACTACATTGAGATTTTTTCGGCACAATATGTATCATCATCTCTTTACTAATAAACAGTGATTTTAACAAATTTAATTCAATAATAATTAAGTACATACTGTTAAAAATAAAACATTTTTTGCGCCACTTTTTGTTTTTCTCTTCTTTTGTTTTATCTAAATCATTTTTTTGTGAATGATCAAAAAAAAATATTTTTTAAAAACCGCCAAACTCAAAAAGGTATTGAGAAGACCCAACAATATTAAGGTAAGGGATATTTTGCTGTGAAGTTTTTAAATATTACGAGTCGTTACTTGCTTATTCTTTCCAATTTACTGTTTATGAGTCTTCGCTGTATAATCCTTTACAGGTTTTCATAAAACAGTGCGAAAATCAGTTATCGAATTTCACTAAGATATATAAAAATTAACAAAGAAAAACACTGCTCTATCTTCGAATTCCCAGCAAAATATCTTGTCTAAATCATATAATAGGTCCTTACATATGAAACTGATGTTTTTTTGAACTGGCCACTTTGATCTCAAAAAGCCGGCGTTTGGTTAAAAATCCTAAATTCAAATTTATTTCTATTTTAAGCTTGTCTATTTGTGATTCGAATGTAATAATTCATTTGTTTTCGTGTCATTCAATTTTGCTTTGACATCGTTCTGTGCTCAATTGGGAAAAGATAAAATATCGCATTATTTTCAAATACGAATTCCATCGTGGCACTAGCGCTGCAGAAACAGGTCCAAGGATTAAAGATGGGTACGGAGAAGTCACTGTCAAAGAAATTAAAGTACGTTTTTAGTTCTAAAGCTTTCGTTCTGGAAATTGTGACCTCCAGAACAAACCGAATACTCTAAAAGCAAATTTGTTATAAATTAATTATCGTAGAATTTAAGAAAAGCCGTAGAATTTACTACTTCCGTTGCAGCCGTAGGCCATAGCAACACAGTATACATACCATAAAGCGATGTCCCTTATGCACAAAATGTACGAAAAAGGAAACCTTTTTTTGGGTTATACGAACGTAGTGAAAAAAAAAAGTATGCAAAATTTTAAATGTTCATCATCATATGGGTCTACGGCAATACCACCTGGATTTCATTGACTGCCTCAAACGAAAACCTCTGCTTCAGTTCATCATTGGTAACGTCAGAAAAATAGTAGTAGTAGTAGTAATTTTTAATAAATATTAAAAAAAAAGAGGTCCATACAAAATAAATACCTAGGGTATTGAGGGTAGAAAATAAATACTAAGGGTATTTATTTTGTATGGAACTTTTTTTTTTTATAAAATTTACAAAACTATTTTTCTGACGTTACCAATGGTGGTATACATATAATTGAGCGTGCCGCTACTGTCTTTGGAATATTTTGATAATTGTTTTTTAGGTTTCCGTAGCCGAATGGCAAAAAACGGAACCCTTATAGATTCGTCATATCTGTCTGTCTGTCCGTCCGTATGTCACAGCCACTTTTTTCCGAAACTATAACAACTATACTGTTGAAACTTGGTAAGTAGATGTATTCTGTGAACCGCTTTAAGATTTTTACACAAAAATAGAAAAAATAACAGAATGATAAATCTAAAAAAAATATATGATGTACATTATGCAAACTTCCACCGAAAATTGGTTTGAACGAGATCTAGTAAGTAGTTTTTTTTAATACTTCATAAATCGTAAGCCGCAATTTACCTTTCATTCAATCAACTCAATTATAAAAATATTTTTGTTTGTGGTTGTATTACATAAATGGTGATAGGAACGGAACCCTCGGTGCACGATTCCAACTCGCACTTAGCCGGTTTTTTAATTAGTAGGTGTTTTTTAATATAATATTAATGCTTGTTTTTACTAACTGTAAAAATAATTTGGTTGTATGTAGCATAACTTCTAATTTTTTTCTTCGAAGATTACCGGCCGGGGATGCAACTGAATTGGAGGATAATTCAAGTACGGCCTCACGTGGACAGGCCAAGTTGTATTTAATTGTAAAAATAAATAAATAAAGTGTTAACAGTTAAATACATTGGACAAGCAATGCAGATCATCTTGAGTCAAATTGTAGCGTTTTATAGTTTTAAGCTTAATATCCTACTATTTTAACTTTTGGATACGACGTTCTAAATTTTTGTAACTAAATTGTGAAATAATACGTAACCTGCGTCCTTTTCTCCGCCACCTACGCTAATCGACACAAGAAAACAACAAAACTCGAAATTTTACTAAGGGGGTTAAATATTAAACCGTTAAAGCCTGGCTGGAGAAAATAAACAGTTTTAAAGGCCTTTCATTTTTCAGACAGAAAAATGGAACTTGAAAAGAAAAAATATGAAAGTAACAGTTATTTTTTATATGACCTAAAATAATGACGTAGGTCCTGTTTCGGAACGCATGCGAGTAGAACACGCAAAACGCAACACCGCCACTTCGCAGAAGTACATAAATTTTAAAATTCTGCGTAGAAATTCCGTCAATCTCAAAATACTAATTTCCTATTTGAAATAAATATCTAATGAGCTAAAAAGAATTGTCCAAGAGGGTTTTTTTCATTGATCTCTACTGTATTTTCTTTCTCCTTCTTCTACGGAGCTTCTGTCTACACGAAGATCATAGTAGGGAGGTGTTTATAGACTTTAAGAGTTAGGTATTGTGCGTGATTTTTTTTTATTCTTTTATTATTTACCATTTTCGCAATAATATCTAAATAACAGTGCAAGTTTCCAACCATCCATTATTTAATCTATCATCCTTAAGCTAAATAAAGGCCTCATTTTGCAAAATTATTTTTACTGACTTTTAAGTTTTAAGTAATAATCTAACTTTCAACAAACTGTGGGCACTTCACCTTTGGGTGCCGTACTTTTTTATGCGGAGGTAAGCCTGTACCCTGCTATGTATACACTGCAATTTCAATTCTGCTCAATCCATGTACTCTTAATAATTATTATCATGTTATGAATAACTCGTATGACTTACGCACGACACTTCTGTTTATTATTCTGTGACTTGTTCCTATTTTTATGACAGTGTTTATTGTGATATGTTTGTAAGGACAACAAACAATTTTGAGCAAAGTTGTCAGAACGATGTCAAAACGATGTCGGAGGTAACAGTTTAGTTTCGTCTAATCAAATATTTGGCCCGTCTCTTCTTGTCGTCCTCGCACCCAACGCACGACGCATGGATTTGCGGAAATTCAGAAAAAGTGGTAAATATATGAGTAAGTAGTTGTAGGTGCGTACGTATATAGAACAGGTGGTCTTCTACACAAGCTTGAAGTCAGAACGCCAAACCCGGCATCACGATTTTAACAAAATAAGAAAAACCTGCATCATATTTCCTCGAACGTAGCACTCTTGGAAAAAAATAATAAATATTTATTTTAGAAGGTCCAAGGGTACCGAAAATATGTCAAATCCTCATTAAAGGTAAAGAGGGAGTAGACTCTGCTATATGGTATATGGTATACGGGAACTAGAGTCGCGGGAACCTGTCTTTATAAGAGCCTCTTTTTAATACCGGTATTAGTAAACAAATACCGGAATTCCAGTATGAATAATACTTCGTAAAATCTAAATAGAATTAATAAAAGTTGATTGCAATTTGCAAGTGATATTGTATCCTTACCAAAAAACGCATTTCAATACGGATGTGTTACGTAATAAGCATTTGAGTCTGGGTGTACTTATGTATGATGTGTATGTATTTACAAAAAAAAAAAAGTAATATATATGAATTTATATCCGTTGTCTGGTACCCATAACACAAGCTTTGCTTACTTTGGGACCAGATATAATGTCCAAAAATATTTATTTATTTATTTATTTACCTATCCTTTCCTATCTAACGTCTGTCGCCGCTCCGTCAAATAAAAGATCAAACATTTTGACAATGCGTACCGAAATTCCGCTGCATTGATAACGGTCGACTGTAATTAACCACGCGCCACTTCAACAATATTTCTTGTAGGAAAATGTGTCAAATAATATTCAAAAGCTAACAATAAGTTAATTTAAATCTATTATCAAACAAAAACTTTATAAAAAGGAATAAGTAGGTACTACAACATTTCAGACTTTATAAATGAGAAACGTCTTGGGACTAAGGTGCCCAATAACAGGCCGCGTAGGTAAACCAAATTAAAATAGAAATAATATAAAATTGTATGCCCTAAAATAAGAAATTGATATGTTTAAAAGTGTTGTTTTTATTGTGTTATTATTATTATTATTTTTTCTTTTATTTGAAATTTTGATGATTGTATTCGTATATATTTTTTTCATGATGTATACTAGTTATGTCAACCAAAAGAGTAACTATACAGTTTCTTGCTGGATCCTTCTCGGTAGAAATCGTCATTGTGAACCGGAAGGTGTGTAAACCGGATTTTAAAAAATAAAAAATAGTAGTTGAAAACTTTGACTATTCAAAAGTGTTTGTGAAACGCTAACTTGAACAAAAAAAAATTACTGACTTTTGAGTTTAAAAAAGGGTTATTAAATCTTATATTATAATACTAAACTCAAACTTAAACAGCCTTCTTCTATCATATTTCTTCTACACTATCTTCTAACCATTTATTTGCAGCAAAACCTTATTTTGACATATTTACCAACCATTATAATACAACAAAAATGAAAATACCCTATTATTTTACGTTACCATGACAACTAAAATCACATGGCTCACTCCTCCAATCTTTGCTTTAGCAAACCTTTATTGCTATGACGACTTCAATAAACATCCTACGCTCTACACCTATTGTATTTTATCGGATAACTTTTCATGATATCCTATAATGACATTTCATTATCACTCGACATTACCTAAGTTTGACTTTCAAACTTCTAAACTTTTAAGAAATTACCTATTTCTCTCAAGTATTTCTTGCTTACCTAGTATAGTTTAGCAAACCTACACATACCTAAATCATCTAAAATACCTAAATTACCATTCAAATATTAATCATGTCCGCTACTAGACCTTCTGAATTTAAAAAAAATTCTACCTAAACCATCTAAAATACCTAAATTACCATTCAAATATAAATCATGTCCGCTACTAGACCTTCTGAATTTTGAAAAACAAATCTAGTCAAAAAAGTTTACTAAAACTAGCCTGACTAGCTTTATACCGTGACTTCATTATCTATATATAAATAAATCGATCTGTCCGTTTATTTATTTTACCAAGTAAATTGGTTGAATTAACCTATTTATAAGGTTAATCTCGGACGGAATACTTATAACCTATTAAAATGTACAGGACCTACCTGTCTATCCGTACGTACATTTCTCAACAATGCATTATTATGCCTAACTAACCTAACAATCTCATACGGACCCTTATAAATTTTCTTTAATTTATATGAGAACCCTGTTCGTCGTTTATCAAAATATAACAATACTACATCTCCTACAACCAAATTTTTCGGTTTCGCCCAACGATCAAATACTAATTTATGCCACTGCTGTATTTGCACTATGCTTCAGCTTACTTTTCCTAAGAAAATATTAATGTACCTTCTTAATATACCTAATTGGCGGAAGTTTTCGTAGCCCTTACCATGTAGCCAAAATTAACACACATCATAAATGTAAGCGGTAAACTTACGTGCTTGCCACTTACCCTCGTCGGCTTCATGCGACTATAATTCCTTACCTTCTGTTGCTGCCCAATCTTACCATAGAAGGAAATAATCAACTATACAATAAGATACATATATTCTTTGTAGCTTTGCCCGATTTTATCTTCTTTTTTAATTAATTTTATAGATTTGACCCCTTAACCTTGCGACCTTTGTCTATTCTTTCTGTTCGATGCTTGCGCGCATGACTGCTTAACCTTAGAATCCAACTCTCCTTGTTCGGCCCTATAACACTCTTTTGAGATACTAATCTCCTCCCTATCTTTCACCATTCCTACACCATCTACATTGTCTTTCACTAAATTTGTAGCAAATACATTGTAAACATTCTCCGACTTTGATTCCATGACATATGGCTTTAATTGAGGAAACGATACTATTACCTTATCGCCGATATATATATTTTGCTTCATTAAGTCAATATGACAATTATACTTATGCAAAAAGTCAAGACCTAAAATTGGAAATTTGCAACCTTTAAGAACAATAAAGTCTACTTCAAAGACTTTTTCTGCAATTCTGATATCGATGCTTCCTCTGCGAATAATTTGTGGAAAATACTTTCTGGCAAAATGGATATCTCTGATCCTGTGTCCATGATACACGGCATCCTATTTCCACGTAAAGTAATCGGAATCTTTACGAGATTAGGTGCATTCCTAATCGTATTAAAATTAACAACACATTCTCGATTCTAAATATCGTTGTTGTCTAAGCCCCCTGCTGATTCTGTACCTGACCACATCTGCCCATGCTCCCTCTTTACAGACTTTCTACTATAATAAAATTTTGACTTACTGAAATTGTTTCGTTGGTAGTAATCGCGGCATTTATTTACATCTCTCTTTGGTCCTTTTCCGTAAGTCTTCTTTTCATAAACACGATACTATTTTTTCCAGGGCCATCGCCGACTTATTCCATGGATAACCAGCTTTCCGCGGGTGGCTAGAATTAATATCATGCATTACATTTTGGACAATATTATTTACCTTTCTACAACTATTCTCTACAGGACACTCTGCCATCTTCTCTACTACGCTCGATTCAAATCGTCGGATTATAATGTCCTCATTTGTGACATTGCACTTCGCTGCCTGTGCCAATAGTCTATACAAGTATGGCTCTACACCTTCCTGTGGATGCTGTGCCATTTCGTAAAA
Source organism: Apoda limacodes (assembly GCA_946406115.1). Lineage (NCBI taxonomy): Eukaryota > Metazoa > Arthropoda > Insecta > Lepidoptera > Limacodidae > Apoda > Apoda limacodes. The sequence continues at coordinate 23,322,895 of OX291559.1, forward strand.
TATTTGCATCGGATCCTTAGGTTCTACTTTAGACCTAATGCATTTTACAATCTCTTCATACGTTGTGCTTTCTTCTAATTTTTTATGTACTGAGAGATAATTGCGCCAGTGATCTGGCAATAACAATTCCAGAACCTGCCGACCCTTTGTTTCTTTATCTAACCCCATTAAAATAACATGCGCCTCAATGTCGTTGAGGGCTCGAAATACCTCTGACCCATCACCTGACATTCTCCTAGATAACTCTTGGACATTTAGAGACATTATTGCTAAATAATTTTACCTTTCTCTATCCCTTTGTCACCTGTTTTAGCAGACAACGGCGTACTCCACCATATGCAGCGTGCGGGGGCGTAAAGAAGCTGCTTCTACCTATTTCTTATTAGGTATCGGGATCTCTGCTAAAATAAAAAGATGTCATCGGGAGTTCTTTTATGTATTGAGATGTTCTTTTTAATCGCCACAAGAGTATACATTATTTAGACTCATCTACTACCTAGGAGATTTATTATACAATTTTAAACTTATCTGCAGTACGTCTTCTTTCATTAGGCCATCCTTCAATAGGCCTCGGGTCGTCGTGTCGGTACATTGGGTAATATCTACATTTAATCGAAATGGTGGCGATGCTTAATGCATTTTGGATACTGGAGTATCTTATCCTAAGTCTACTGCCAATATTAGGCCATTCTGCAAATTCTAGGGCTCCCTGATAGAGACAGGAATCGACCCTCCAAATTTATATAGACTTGTCCGATCTATAATTTTCACTCGAATCAATCAAAGTAAAAATACTGACAAACTCTAAATTCCAATTGTTTTTATTTAAAAACGCACTGACACCATCTATTATATTTTCATAAAACCACTACGAAGTATTTGCTGCGTGAAAAACGTTCGCTAGCATATTTGCTTCCTTTACAATTAACAAGAGGTCGTAACCTCTACAGTATCCAGCGCTTGTACTTTTGAAAAACACTACCAGTAACAACTTTTTTAAAGAATTGTCTCTCTTTGGTACGTTTCAATGTGGAATAATTTTCTTTTAACTGCTTACGAATTGACTACTTCTTTTCTTTGATCAGGCTCGTCTAACATTTTTGACATATTTGTCTTAGGCGTATCTTCAACGTTCTTTTTGTTTTTTCTTTCAAATCTTGCTAATCTTTTTTTGTACTTCTCAAGTTTTTTTCTAAACGTGCGATCTTTCCATTTCTTTCCCTGTTAAACTTCTGTCATCGCTTTTAGGCATCTTTTTTTCTTTGCTGTAGACTAGCACTGAAAACTGCTGGGCTTCGAGCTGGAGATATTTGAACTGGAACTGGATTGGCGGGTCTTGAAGGCTTCTAGGTTTGATAACGGCGTATTTTCTCGTACAAAAGTGTTAGTGATGCTTCTCAATCTTAGTCTTTTGGCTCGGTATACGGCACAATATTCTTTCCACTTTTTAAGGCAGCTGTGCTAACGAGGTGTCATATCCTTTACTTACTTCCGCAAACCTTTTTCTTTTTTCTTTTGGTACTTTAACTTCACCTTTTCTCTCATTTCTTCTCTCTTGCAAACGTCATTTTTTTCTTTTTTGGTAACGTAATCGCTCTGCTTCTCCTCTCGGGATAACTTTTTATTTAAAGGAACCATAATTGTCACATGCGTTTGATCAGCCTGTGGAAAATGCTTTAAGTTTATAAAGGATAAAAATAATGCGAAGCGATCAATAATTTCAATCAAAACGGTTTTGGCATCAATGTTAATGGCGAGAACATTACCCACCTTCGGTTTGCCGACGATATTGTGGTCATGGCAGAATCGATGGAGGACCTTAACACAATGCTCGAAAGCCTCAGTAGAGCTTCCCAACGAGTGGACCTCAAGATGAACATGGAAAAGACGAAAATCATGTCGAATGACCATGTAGCACCCACTCCAATAACTGTTGGGAACTCTACACTCGAAGTTGTTGACGAATACGTATACCTGGGACGATAAGGTAGGTCCAATTTCGAGACAGAGGTAAATCGCCGAATCCAACTCGGTTAGTAGCTTTCGGAAAACTGCGTACTATTTTCTCGTCCTTAATACCCCAGTGCTTGAAGACAAAAGTTTTCAACCAGTGTGTGTTGCCAGAGATGACTTACGCTGGCGATGGAAAGAGCTATGCTCGGAGTTTCCCTACGTGATCGAATCAGGAATGAGGAAATCCGTAAGAGAACTAAAGTCGCCGACATAGTTCACCGAATGGCAAAGCTGAAGGGACAATGGGCAGGGCACATAGCTCGAAGAACCGATGGCCGATGGAGGAAGAAGGTTCTCGAGTGGCAACCACGAACCGGAAAGCGCAGCGTGGGACGGTCACTAGATGGACAGATGACCTCGTGAAGGTAGCGGGGAGCCGTTGGTTAATTGCGGCACAGAGTCGCACGCTGTGGAGAAACTAAGGTGACGCCTATGTCCAGCAGTGGAAGTCAATAGGCTGATATGATGATGATGATGATGAACAATAATACTTTGTGATGATTCTTACATTAATAAAACAGATAAGCGGATAAATTTACACAAACAATATATCAAAACAAGAACCAATACGCAAAATACATAGTCCCCTGTTGTGTAAAACAGTCCCCTGCTGCAATTTTAGGCAGAGGAATGTTGCCAGGGGGCTGTGTATTTCGGTTGATTTCACAATTTTCACAAAAATGACGTAAAATAGTTTTTTAAGAATCTACCAATCAATTGAGAGATAAATAATGTAACAATAAACTTTATATAGAGATTATTAATGTAATTAACATACATATTATGACTTACCAGAGGACTGTGTGTGGTAGCGGACCAAGCACGTGTTCACCTCACAAATGACGCTTTGACACTAAACAATATGGCGTCTCAACGCCGCATTCGGCAAGGTTGCCAACTTCACAGCAATTGCGTTTCGTTTCGCTCAAAAAAAAATATCGTTATAGTTTTTTTTTTTTATGAATTTAAATTTTTGGCAGGGGACTGTATGAAAATTCTGGGAACAAAGTTTACAGGAGTTTACTAAATAAACAAAATTCTTAATGAGACCTTGTTTTACGAAAATAATATAATTTAATTACTTATCTTTATGATATTGACTGTCAAATGCCCTTCGGCCGCTTTCGAAACCTTTCGAAACCAAGGTACCTATGTTCGAAAAAAGAAATAATGCTCTTATTTGGAAACCGGGTTTCGGTAGAAGAAATATTTTTTTTTTGAAACTGGTTTCGAAACTTGGTTTCGAAAGCGACCGAAAGGTTTCTTATTTGGAAACCGGATTTCGGTAGAAGAAATATTTTTCTTTTTTGGAAAATGGTTTCGAAACTTGGTTTAGAAAGCGGCCGAAGGGGTCAAATGTATGAATGAAGTTCCAATAACTTCTTCGTAAATCTCATTTCTAGGTGGAAATGCAGTGATGGGGACACCCAGGGCACTGTATTTTTAGAGCTTCTATCACGTCTACTAAAACTAGTTATGGTTCTAAAAACAAAGGGTCCGTAAAGTTTCATTAGGAGTGATTATTTTAAAAATAATTTAATTAATTTTTGAAAAAAATCGGTCGGGACAGCCGATTACGAGGTTACAGAGAATCGCCCTAAACAGAGTTTTTGAGCTTCGCGAAGAAATAAGATTATTTTTCGAAAACCAACGATAAAAAAAAGACTCTGAGTTTTACTTAAAAATTAAAGATAAAATATTTGTTATATCAGACCGCCTCAATTGTACTTTACCAATCAACTATATGTATTACTTTAATTATTTTTTTTGTGCAACAAAGAATTTAGTAATTACTTCGTTCAAATGCTGGCGTATATATCTTTTATGAAATCAATAGCATCAATATTTCGTTACGGAAATATGACCTATATTTTAATATCGCAAGACAAAGTAGCAAGCTTTATTCGCAAATTGGAGATAAACAATCGACAGTTGGAGTTCAAGTTGACGATATGACTATGTTTTCACAAGTTTGTGCGCAACTGGAAAACTATAAAGCAGACAAGATTACATTTGAAGATTTCGTGGAACAGCATTTGTCATCAGACATAAGCTCACTGCAACAATATTTCCCGGATATTGACAACCGTCAGTCCAACTCTTGGGTATTGAGACCATTTTTGACTGATGATTATATTTTTAAGGATGAAGATGTGTCAGCTAAAGTAGAATTTCTTGGACTACGTGAAGATTGCACTTCAAAAGTCGAATTCCAAAATTATGACCTATGTACATTTTGGAAAAAAGTAGGTGCTGAATATTCTGTCATAGCAGACAGAGATTTAAAAATGTTGGTACCGTTTGCTACTAGTTACAGGTGTGAGAGTGGTTTCTCAACTTAGGTGACACTAAAAACAAAGGCCAGAAATCGTCTCAATGTGGAACACGATCTCAGATGCGCTTTAAGTGAAACAAAACAAAACAAAACATTACCAAACTTGTAAATGCGAAGCAGTACCAACCTTCGCACTAAAAACTATAAATTTATTTTACTAATATTATATATTTGTTGAGTTAAACCTAGCTTATAAATGTAATTTAGAGTAAAAATGTCTCAATATTTCATGTGCAATTGTTTTTATGTTTAATAAAGTCTACGTATATGTATTAACATGTATTGTTTGAGTTCATCGTTGGGAGGAGGGGTAAAATCAGTGACCCTAAGTCTCTCTCGGAAAAATATAAATAAAAATATCTTACACAAAGATCATCTAACTTTATTTGGCAAGAATTCTTACATTTAAAAAATATAACGTAAAAATTAAATAGCTTAAATTATTAATTATTTAATACTACTCAAAAATAATGAGGTGCCTGCTCCCGAAATCGTACCAATATTGTACGTTTACAGCGTATTCTGGTGTGTACCGATATGTAAATCGTGCCAATATTGTACGTTTACAGCGTATTCTGGTGTGTACCGATATGTAAATCGTGCCAATATTGTACGTTTACAGCGTATTCTGGTGTGTACCGATATGTAAATCGTGCCAATATTGTACGTTTACAGCGTATTCTGGTGTGTACCGATATGTAAATCGTGCCAATATTGCATGACTACGGCGTGTACCGATAGGTTAATAGTACCAATTTGTATGGTAACGGCGTGTACTGGTGTGTATCGATAGGTAAATAGTACCAATATTGTATGATTACAGCGTGTAATGGTGTGTACCGATAGGTAAATCGTATCAATGTTGTACGTTTACAGCGTGTACTGGTGTGTATCGATAGGTAAATAGTACCAATTTGTATGATTACGGCGTCACTGGTTTGTTCCGATAGGTAAATTGTATCAATATTGTATGATTACGGCGCGTACTGATATGTGAATGTATGTAAATTTCTTGAAGCAAAGTGTTAAAATATGAACTACTTTTGTGGAAAATTTATACAATCACCAATTATATGTAAGGCAGAAAGTAAACAATATTTCTCTGTCAGACCATTATAAGAAAAACCAGACGACGCCCCGAGGGTTCCGTCTCTACATAATAACATACCTATCAGACGAGCCAACATTTAAAGAATTATGCATGTCACTTAATATTGCATATTTGAAGTAGGTAAACGGATTTTTGGATGCCTTACATAGTGCGCCGCTTCTGCAATTTAAATTTACCAAAACATATTTATAGCCTAATTACAAGATGAATGACTTTATTTTTAATAGCATTTTCACAATATTTACATTTTAAAGCCCTTGTTGATTGACGAAGTATTGTAAGATAATGACGTATTTTTTGAAATTTAGTTTTTGACAGTTGCAAAATTTTCTTAGGAACCAGTTATCATTTTGACTTTGACAACAAAACTATACCCTAAAAGTGCCCCACCCATACATATTGTGTCAAAGACTCACACTGTCACAAAGTTTTAATTTTGCAAAAGTCTATCAAGATGTGTCTCAAAGTAGCAGAGCTCTTGTGTGTAAAAGGTTCTTGTGGCTTATTTTAATTATTTATGTCTAATAAATAAATACTATAAACTATTCTTTACATCAAGTAGGTACTTTGGAATGTATTATGCTTTGGAATACTAAAAAACAGAATACGTAAAAAATTATCTACGTATCATAATTTTACAGTTCTGTATAATCCAACATAGGACCTTCATAATTTCGTAATGTGGTCCCACGTTGGATGTCCGCCCACTTCCTCTAATTTCAGTCTTTTGTAATTTATAAGTCGTACATTGCCGCGCTAAGCCAAGAGCGCATATGTCAACATTATATCGCTAATTCTAAGAACATATTTTTTTCAAAATCACTTCAAATTAACTTATACCCTTTCGGCTTAGGATGGCAGTATGCATTTAGCTGAATTCTTATTCAATATTTCAATACAAAACTCAAACTAGGTAAGAAAATATACGAAGTAGCATTATTCAGATATTTAGATACTACAAATGTTAGCAAGCTTAGATATTATAATGACTAAGTTATCAACCTCATATACATAGAAGTGGCATTAAACTTTGGCGCTAGTTTTTTACTTTTTTAGGTTTGAAAATACTACAAATTCTTAAATAAAGTATTATCGATTGTAAAAGTATTGTTTTTCTCTATAGTAAAAAAAGTCTCATAAAATATACATTTTTAGAAACCAGCCCCTTAATTGAAATAAAATTAAAGGTATGTGTAATGTATATTTATTTCTTAATTTAAAGCAGGAGATTAATAGTGATTAAATAATTAAAAGTTAATTATCCGTATTAAACTTTCCAAAATGCCATCAATGTACCTAGTAACCAAAGTCCGGATAAATAGGGAGGGCACTGGCCTACATTTTCAAGGAGCCTTTGGGTTGAAAAGTGGGCATAATTGTGAATGTATTCCTTCACCTTCACAAAGAAAAACAAACACACACACACACACACACACACACACACACAACTCAAACATGGCAGGAAAGATTTTAGGAATCTCACCCCCTTAATGTTGAAGACTCTGGAAAGCTCTGCGACCGACATATTAGGGACGTGACGCTAACAACTAAAACATATCACTCAACATCAACCAACACGTTTACTGCGCTGGAAAATCGACAGAAACAGCCCTTTAGTGTTTTGGAAAAGATAGAAAGGGCACTTGCAGATAAGCAAATAACACTTGGTGCATTCATTGAAATTGAGGGTACATTAAACAAAATGCTTCTTAAAAGCATAAACTGAGCCCTCATCAAACGCAAAGTCAATCCTACCTTAGTTAGTTCGATATCCTACAAATTAGAGGAATACAGTTACCGTGAACAGCAGCACAACTAGGGGCATAGTAGCAAAAGGATGCCCTCAAGGAGGTGTGCTGTCACCCTTGCTGTGGACTCTAGTTGTAGATGACCTGATTGCCAAGCTTGACGAAAGCGCCCACTATACAGTGGGCCATGCTGTCCATACTTATTAGAGGCAGAAATGAGGGCATACTAAATGACCTTATAGAAGAAGCACTGGTAAAAGTGGAAATTTGGTGCAATGAAAACCAACTGGCGGTAAACCCCAACAAAACAGAACTAATTCTTCTTACTTACAGAATAAAAACCAGTAAAGCAATCAGGAGTTCAAATATCTGGGGTAATCTTAGACAGCAAGCTGAACTGGACCAACCACTTAAAGAACAAATTAACCAAGGCTAGTATAAAGGGCTGGTGGGCAAGAACTGGGGCCTAAATCCCAACCCGACACAATGGCTATACACAGCAGTAATCATATTGGCGATAACCATTGTCTGGTGGCCAAGGACAACGCTAGAAACCGAGCAACTTAACCTACAAAATTTCCATCGATTGGCATGTCTGGCAATTACTGCATGTATGAGAACTACTCCCACGGCAGCCTTAGAAATCCTACTAGGGCTCCCACCGCTTCCATATATTCAACAGGAGGTGGCAATGGCGGCCCTGAGATTGACCTGGGAACCAAGCACACCAGCATCCTAGACAAGATAACAGCTGCTTTCCCTCTATTGCACGCTCCCTGTGACAGGATACCGAGATGGTTTGTTTTTAACGAACGCTACACCATTGAGCTACATAAAAAGCAACAGGATCATCCCGGACTCAATGAGGTACAAGTATACACCGCTGGTTCAAAAACAAGGAAGAGTACGGGAGCCGGCGCGTACTCTGCTCACCTAAACTTGCACGCATCCACAACTCTGGGTAAGTTTAACACGATATTCAAAGCGGAATGTGTAGGTATAATCCAGGCTAAAAAGGTGAGCAAGAAGATCACGGATTTTGAAATCCAAATTCTTTCGGATAGCGCTGCTGTCCTGAGAGCTCTTGATGGTAACACAATCAACTCAGGACTACTACTCGAATTTCACCAAGCTCTACAGGTGATATCACTCGGTAATACCGTGACGGTGGGTTGGATAAAGGGCCACAGTAGATCATTAGGCAACGACGCGGTCGATAATCTAGCCAAAATCAGCTCAAACTCGACGCCGATAGGGCCGGAACCAATCATACCCATACCGTTCAACCAGCTGCGGTCCGGACTTAGACAGCATACTCACCAACAACATCAATCAGAATGGAAGGATGGTACAGGTTGCCGACAGGTTAAGGACACACCCAACCTAAGCCCCAGACTAACTAAGACCCTGCTCGGATGAACAGGGATAACCTGAGAGAGGTATTAGGGATCTTAACAGGCCATTGCTCGCTTAATCGACATCTATTTATTTTGGGTGCCACCGACAACCCCCTCTGCAGAGAATGCATGGGTGCCGAAGAAACACCATCTCACGTAATGCTACATTGCGATGGGGTGGAAGACCACAGGGCAAAACACCTGAGAACCCCAGGGATGCTCCAGGAAGCCTGCAACAATGTGGGTTACTTGTTGAGATTTTGGAAGGAACTGGGTTGGCTGCAATAGCCGGCCATCCGCTGCGCACAAAGCCACCATCTACGTGTGGCAAGTGCGGAAATCAGCCCGCCACAAGAAGAAGTAGTACCTAGTTAATAGTCTTACCTACACTCGCAAGTCGCCAAACTACAGCCAACTGTATTGTTCACAGCAATATTAGCAACAAATAATAAACTAAAAACTTAGATAAGTTATAATTATTTACTCTTTATAACTATAATGGTTTGATAGGCAGTGAGTAATAACCCCTAGAGTTGCAAGCGTCCATGGGCTGCGGCGACGACTGCTTCACATCAAACGGGTCCCAAGCTTGTTAGCAGTGTGCTCACCGAGACTCAAGTATGTTAATTAATATTTAACGTAAAAAAGCTTAAAAGTTAAGAGCTTAAAGCAATAAATTAAATAATAAATAAAGTATATACCTACTTAGAAAAGCATTTTAAAAAGATTTAAAAATAACTACATTAAATCACATTTAAAACCGCATAATTCTTGTAAAGAGTTAAGTACAAAACTTTTTAATGTAACACAAACACTCAACATATTTAGTGTTACATATTTTGTTGTATATACTTTCTTTCATTTATACAATTTTCTAATTCATCATGAAACTTGTCAATTTTAGCGTCGAACCCCGGACTTTGTACGCCACAGTCGAAACTATTGCCAGTTATTAGTTTCTCTTGGTTTAACGTAGAATCAAATCGCACTTTTTTGCCGGGAGTGTTGCATTTGCTTTGAGACAATTCTGCATTGTCGTTGCACCTTTCTCTCAATGGGGTTACGTTCATATTAAGTCTCGTATTCCTTAACGTTTTAACAGTTTCGTATTGATGTTCATCATCATCTATTTCCTCCATCTCAATATCATCTGAATTGTCTAAATTTAAGGCTAGGTTTTCTATTCCGGTGTCTTTGTGGAAACTTTTTTGTTTTGACGGTTTCCGAGGAACCTCATATGGGTTCAAAGTAGAATTGCTGTCAGGCTTATCAGGTTTGAAAGTTTTTTTTAATGTTTTGAATACTTTCTTTGAAAATTTGTTACTGGCTTTCAATAAATGATGTTTCAGATCTCTCTTGTCATTGGATTCGTCTGAACTGTTAATTTGATTGGTTTTGTTCAAGATATCTACACTATTTAATTTCGAAACGTCATAACCTAGAACTTTGCTTTGTTTATTGTAAACTTGTTCGTAAACAGTTTCGTCTCCAATATTTTCGTATATCGGGCTATTTGATCTCAAACTATCAACATTTTCATACTCATGATTATCTAAAGTAATTGATGATTCATTCACAGTTGATATTGTGCTGTTAGTATCTCCCATAAAAAGTCTTCGAGGCATTAGAGTGGTTTCTTGAGCAACAGGCTGTTGGGTAGGTCTATTCAGAGCTTCTTCAGTATAATTTGGTTCTGGTTGACTAACAATAGTAAATGGATTACTAACTGTAACCATATTAGGAGCAGTAGTAGAGCTTTCATTTGAATGTTTCAAATCAGAATTGAGGAATGGATTAGTATTTGTTATACTAGGTGGAATGCGTTTCTTTTTCGTAATTATTGTAATAGTTTTTATTTCCATTATGTTACTTTCATTTAAATCATCATCATAATAAAGGGACTGACTCGAAATATTGGGGGAGTCTAGTGCAAGTCGATCAATAAAACTTAAATTACTTGAATTGTTTATAACTATTTGATTGGAAACATTAGCCTGTATGTTTGTTATGTTGTTTATTGATGAAATATCTAAGTTTTGGTTTTGATTATTAGTGTTCAATACTTTTGTATTTTGTGTATTTGGTAATTCTAAGTCTTTGCCATTAGAGATTTGTGGGACAAGCAGTAAACTCCTCTCAAAATCCGATATACCAGACTCAAATTCAACATTATCAACGTTATTTTTGTACACTTCTTGCATAGAAATATTATTATTGACAACAGAAACTTCAGTTTCATTTGGCATAGAGTTTTCAGTTAAATTAATGTAGATAGGTTCTTTATTATTATTGCCAGGTAAAACATTTTCTTTATCGGTTCTTATTTCAAAATCATAGTTTTTTACATTTCTACGTACATTCTCAAGTTCTTTGGCTAAAAACGCATTCAAAGCTGCCTTGCTAATGCCTAAATCTAATGCTGAATTCTCAAAAGCCGCAATATCACAACTCCTAGTCCTTTTCCTTTTTTTGTTAGGTACAACCTCCATTGCTGTGTTGCACATAGGATCCTCGTTGACTAGAAGATCTAAAGCTGGATTAAGATAGGCATTTGGGCAAGGTGTTATCTTTCTCTTGATTTTTTCATTAGGTTTGATTTCAAATTGATTATTATCCACTGATTCCATTATAACCTGTAACATGAAAGAAACGAAACAGACATTTTATAAATAGTAAGAGTTTTTTTTTTGGTCCTACTTCTTCTTAGGAATCAGTTGACAGTAATAAAAACGTTGAATACAAACTGCTTCCAGTGATCAGCACAAACTGAAAAGTTCCTAGGTTATTACTTAGGGGAAACAACTTTGAGACATACTCTATTGAATAAAAAAGGTATCATCGAAATAAACACATACAAAAGAAGTACAATGAGAACCTCTTCTTTTTTGAAGTCAGGTAATGTAGTTATCTAAAACTTAGTTTTATCAAAAATCTGTAATTAGGCACAGCTAACAAAGCAAGCATAAAATCAATGACTTGCAAAACTTCCTGATTAGACATTTTTTTCTACTATTGAACTGACACGCACCGGCAATTAGCGGAAAGCCTAGAAAGGCAAAAGAGTGCGCACAGAAAAGCATAACATGGTACATCCTTACGCTTATTACACGGGCCGTGCAAGCATCACTCGTTCCGTTGTGGACGAAAAACGTGAAGAATTTGTGTCTCAAATCGAGATCGGTCTGTCCAAGGTCTCTGACTGGGGACGGGAAAACTTGGTCCGATTCAACCCTTCAAAGACACAAGTCTGCGCGATCACCGCTAAGAAAACCCCATTAACTGTGGTCCCACAATTCCAGAACACTTCCCTCTCCATCTCCAAGAGCATTGGGATCCTTGGTGTTGACATCTCCAGCGATGTTCAGTTCCGAGATCATTTCCAAGGTAAAGCTGGCGTCCAAAAAACTTGGTGTACTCAACAGAGCGAAGCAGTAGTTCATGTCGGTTGCTCCTTTACAAGTCGCAAGTCCGGCCCCATATGGAGAACTGCTGCCATCTCTGAGCGGGCGCATACGGATACCAGAATGCACTTTTTGACTCGGTTCAACGACGGGCTGTGAGAATTGTCGACAATCCCAAACTCACATGCCGTATCGAACCCTTAGGTCATAGGAGAGACTTTGCCTCCCTGTGTGTGTTCTCCCGCTTGTACAATGGGATGTGTTCTGAGGAATTGTTCGAAATGATGCCCACGGCTACATCGCACCGCTCGCCATCGGCAGGGAATTCATTCTCACACTTTAGAACCGAAATGGTCGCGTACAGTGCGGTTTCAGAGAAACTTCCTCCCGCGAACGCTAGGGTTGTGGAATGAGCTCCCTGTCAAGGTTTTCTCTAAGGACTACAGTATGGGGTTCTTCAAAAAAGAAGTTATTAGATTTCTGAAGGGTCGGCGAGAGATGCCCCTGGTGTTGCAAGCGTCCATAGGCTACGGGGACCGTTTACCATCAGGCGGACAGTAGACCGTAAAAAAAAACCATCCGACAAAGTCCCTTTTTTACATAACTTTACAAGATGTTCACGTATCTAAGGCCGTATTTACCGCACATACAAGTCAAATTTTTTTTATTCAAATTAGGATTTTACAAATACTTTTGAATCATCAAAGTTATGAAATACTATTTTTTTAACCCTCCAACCCACCCTCCGATTCACAATGTTGTTGATTTCTACCGAGAAGAATCTGGTAACAAACTAGATAGTTACTCTTTTAAAAATAATCATAAAAACTACAAATAAAATTAATTTTTAAAATAAAATTTAAGCCATACAGTTTAATATTATTTCCATTTTAATTTGGTTACATAAAAATATCAATAGTTTCAGCAAGAAAAGTCACATTCACAAATTAAATACTAAAAGTAAAAATAAACTGTTGGTGCATGATATGTGTATCACACAAAATAAGTTACTCTTTTATGGGGCAATGTATACACTTTTACGACAAAGTTCCCAATAATATACAAAGGCTGTCAATAAGTAAATTTAAATCTTTTATCAAACAACTACTTTTAAAAAAGCGTACTACAATATTGCAGACTATGTAAATGATAAAAATCCTTGGGACTGAAGTTGCTCAAATACAGGATGAATAAGTAACTAAAATAAAAAAGCCTGACTCAGAATACTTTTGCAAATCTTGTAAAAATAGCCTAACTTAATGTTCACTTTTTCTGGTAATTTAATCATAAATCATTAAAATACTTACATGATTACCTTTATTGACATTCTTTAACTGGTTTTAAAATCACGACACCGATTAAACCTAAAATCTACAAATTTCCAAATTCACGATGAGAAATATTATACATAATTATGTATATGTTGCATAGACTAACAAAGCGAAAGACGCGGGTCAAGGCCATTTTTGTTTATCGAATTGCAAATAGATTCCAAGTCCGGTTGCTTTTGAATATTGGTAATTTTGTTGTAAATGGGTATTCATTGCCCCATAAAAGAGTTACTTATTTTGTGTAGACGTGTATCATGCACTAACAGCTTATTTTACTTCTAATATTTACTTTGTTAACGTCACTTTTCTTATTGAAACTATTGATATTTTTATGAACATATAAAAGATTTTCATATTTGTACTGCAATGCTAAAGTTAAAATATTTACTTCCCTAAACCTATCCCTCAGATATATCCTAGATCCTTATTTATAAATAGCACGAATTGTCCGTTTTTGTTACAAAAATATTGTATTTACATCAGCAGCGCACATAAAATACCATATGTTATTAAACTATGGAAATAGCTAATTTATACTATTTTTGCAGTGAAATTTTTTTAGATTTTGCCTACACAGCGAAATACACTTGACACGCCAGCCATGTACGTGTCCTCGCTAGTAACCGCCGCACGACCGTTCTGGATACTAGTGCCCGCTTACTGAGAGCATACTGTACCTACTCTATTCGGCTCATTCTGAATAAACATTTTTCTATACTGAAGTACTATCACTTTATTCCTGCACCTTTGTCAACCTACTTTACCGTATTTATTACAATAAGCCACACCATGCCACAATAAAAAACTTGATGAAACCTTGATTAAGACTGAGATTAAGTAACCAAAGGGAAGATATTTTTTTTGAAATTTTACTTAAGTTATATATTACCTCAGAAACCAAAACGAACAATAAGGTCCAATCATTTTATGAATAATGGCACATTTTTTTAAATAGGTAAAATTGGATTTAAAGTTTGATAAATTAATTGTGCTAGGAATCAAACCAGTACCACATGACAAAAAAATATTCTTCATTTTATTATATCTATCAAAAGTAATTCATAAGAATCATCAGCCTCGTATCCTGTTTTAAGGCGAAGCGAACTATGTAAATAGAAAAATTTATTAGATATGTTACATCCTCGAAACTGTTCTCTGGCACACTGGAAGATGTCTTCAAGGTGCTAGACTGAAAGAGTCCCAGCATTTCTGTAGATTCATCTTGTTGCATCAAAGACTCCTTCTTTAGTGGCTTACAAAAATATTGATAAATAATAATGAACAAGGAATCAAATGGAATAAATTATCCTTACATAAAATTAATGAATTGCCCCTAAATACAAGAAACCACATCTAAAAATGCCAAGTATATTTAAGAAACAAATTTTGTGCAGCACTCTCTGGTGGCCTACAACAGTAAAACATGAAAGACAAACTGCTATAAGATGATGCATATGTAACCATATCAAAATTGGTGCAGTATTTTATTAAACTCATTCTTCTTTAGCACCCCACTCTAGTTGGCATATACCAGCAAAAGATGGCAAATAACCTGCTCTTAGGTGAAACCGTGTCTTATGTCACATCTCACTTTTTAAGTATTTAGTTTGGAGACTTGGAACCTTACAGTAAAAATAACACTTTTTGAAGTTTTGAAAATGTTAAGAATACTTTAATGCTTAAAGCTGGATGCCAACTCAGCCAAGCCAAAATGTTTTTTTATTAAAATTTTATGTATGGGGTATACAAACTATTATGTTGCAGTTAGATAGTAGGGTTTTTTGGTTTCTTAACTTTTTTTATTTCTTGAAGCACGAGAATTCTTGACCAGGATTTCTCAAGTATTTCAAGAAATTTTGATTATTTTCTTCAAATACAATTTTTGCTTTATTATAAATTAAACTGATAGATGAGATCAATGAATTTAAATCTCTTAAATTAATTAACAAATCAACAAACAAGAATCTGGACAAAAACTTTTTCATAAAAATTGAATCCCTACCAGTTCCCAAATGTACAACAGTCTACAAATGTACAACAGTCTTTACAAATGTACAACAGTCTTTACAAATGTACAACAGTCTTTACAAATGTATAACAGTCTTTACAAATGTACAACAGTCTTTAATTAAATAAAAAATAATTAGTAAAATTAAATCAACTAAATTACTAGTAGGTACATCTTTAGATAACTATAAAATCTTGTTTAACAAAAAACATTTTGCTTACCAACTTCGACTAAAAATTCCTTATTTTTTCATCACACTTACTTGTAAACAATGTCATGCAGGCAGACCTTAATTACCCGCATGGGCCTTTTTACTTTTCTTTGTAAATTTTACGTGTCTCAAAGCAAAGCATGCGTTCATAGAACTCACAGGCGGTTATGCTGCACCTATACTATTAAGTATGTATAAAAGCTGTCTGTTCAAAATATGTAATATGCCTACACTACAGGTGAGTAATTACAAGTTTTACCTTTAACCAAAACTTTTAATTCCTAAATATGTGGTGGTGGCATTGTTTTCTTTACTTCAATATCACCATTTCAGTAAGATTTTTCATTTATTCACCTTATATTTGATTTATTTACTTGCAAATGTGATAAAAAATGTGTGTTTAATACGCACGGTACAAAAATCACAAACTGGAGTCATTAAAGCCTTCAGCCTTGGGTTTCTAAATAGTCTTTAGTTAGTAATTTTCTCTTTACTATCCTTAATATACCATGTACTAATAATCCATTATGTAATTATCACAGTCTTTCAATTAAACTACTCATAATTAACTTTCAATACTATTATTTTTTTAGTTACATAGCCCACAAAATTGATTTCTTGAGGTGTTGAGTTTATTTTCCTGGCTCGGCTAAAGAAAAATTTCACAAAATTCCTGCCTCGAGAATTCTCCAGCGGAAACCCCTAGTAGAGGTACAATACATTACATTTTTTCTAGACTAACAGGATGAAAACAGTTTGTTATGGGTAAAATTTTCTGCAAATTTCAATTTTCTTCAGTGATATTATTGAAAATACTTGCTTCATAGGAGCCTAAATATCTATTGAATCTGCCAATAGTTAATTGAAGAAACAATTCAGAGTCGGTCCCAATCCAAAATTATTCACTACGTTCGTGTGGGCCGTGTAGGAAACTGACCATTGAGGTGGCTCTTAGATATTATTGCGAGTACCATGGTCAGAGTGCCTACACTACAAGGGGTCAATGTACATGTCAACCAGTGCCATAGAGTCGAGTGTCACGTCTTATAACAAAATTAAAGAAACGTACGTGTAATACTAACTTAACATATTACGAAGAATTTGTGCTCCTCCTGGCATTCAATAAGAGTGCTCCACATCACTTAAGTACTTGTGTTTTTAATATATTTCATTCCAAAATAACGAGATTTTATAATTCAAAAGAATATATATATAATTCTTGTTTTAAGAAAGAAGGAACTACTTGTACATAATAATTTGTGGAAGAAACATAAATAAAATAACCGGAAACAGGTGTTTGGCTCGGCGATTGACGGTTATTTTTGTTAACAGTAGGGATGTGCAAGCAAACTGCGATCGATTAATCGGAAAGTCGATCTCTTGGAGTTACTTAATAAACAAATTGTAAAATTCTCATCAAGTAAAACGAGGCTAGCGCTCAGAGGCCTACCTGTCCAGTGTAGTACTAGATTACCCAGAAAAAGAACGAGCTTCAATTTGAAACTGATTCCTTAAAAATCTGTGATTAGATTAGTTAGTAGTATTTTTATTCAAGCAAAACATTTTTATTTATTCATTCACTATCCAAACTTACCACTTACTAAACTTGTGCAACTGTAGCTAAACTGATCCTTAATCTATGGCCTAATTACATAACATAATAACTGACAAAGTTAGAGCAGTTTAAAGTTCGCTTTTTTAATAGGTGAGCAAAAACGCTAGCTCTTACGTTGCGCTAGCGGCGCGAAGTAAAATGACGTCACAGCGGTTGAGACCGCGCAAACCCTGCGTAGTTTCACTGCAAACTGCTATAGGTACGCACACTAATCTACAGAGCGAGAATTGACTAATATATGTCTGTCTAAACAGAAGTCATATAATAAAATAGATTATAAATATTGTGTTGTACCAAAATGCAAGTCAACAACTTATCTACACCGGAAAAAAATATTTATAATGGTGCCTAAAGACGTAAATGTTACAAAAAAATGGGTCAGAGTCATGAGTCATTTCCGTTTTTTTTATTAGTATACTATTTACCTTAATGTGTTTTATTTTATCAGTTGCAGATAAAATTGGTATTTTTGTACTCGGGTCATGTGAAAATTATCTTCATTTCATAACAGTAGCATAAATAGCTATATTACAAAATAAATATTCTTTACTTATTACATTAAGTATTACACCTAATACTTTACACTATTGGATTAAAATAGTAATGGTAATGGAAATAATGTATTCAATGCACACTGCCAGCCGAAACTATGTAAAATGCATACAAGGGACGGTCATACATTTCACCCGTTTTGCGGTTCAGGCATTTTACTAAAAACTTTGATTGTCTATTTCTAGGTTAGGTTTTGGTATTTTTTGATAATTTAAAGAGTTTTATTTACATAAGAATATTGTTAACGCAAATCGCTTATTAAATTAATACTTTTAAACTTAGTGGAATAGTCTATTCAGCATTAAATTGTTTAGTTTTTTTTACTCCAATGCTTACCTACATTATTTTTCTTCAAAAAATTATATTATTATAATATATTGATATTTAGTCGATACGAAAAAGCATCTCTAGTTGCCAGCATTTTTAAATTTCATTCTTATTTTGATTCAAGACTTTTGGCCAGTAAAGCTGTAAACAAAGTTAAAATGGGACGCGTCTGTTAGCAAATGCTGCCGACGGCAACAGAGTAAATTATTTATAAAAAGAAAAACAAACTTCACGCACTGGTGTCGGCTATTCGGCGTTCAGTTGTGTCGTTGTGTCCAACCGGCCGCCATGATACACGTCTTTGTTTCTCTCTACGCACGCACAACAGAATGGATGACGACATGTTATTGTTACTGGCACTATTGTTTCTATTTTAAAAATGTTTATGCATGTGATAAATATTAAATTAAATAAGTAAATATTTTTGTACATACACAGCGCCGCCTGGTCCCAAAGTTAGTACCTAAAGCTTGTCTTTTGACAGCAACCAACCAAGATATGGATTACAAGATACAATTACATATATATTATATTTTGTAAATACATATTATATAATACATAGAAAACACCTAGTCTCAAGACAAACACGAATAATTATGGTTTGTCTTGTGTAGGAATCGAACCCATGCCCCTCGATTCAGCAGCAGGGTCTTTAACCACTGTGCTAATAAGCTGACCAAAATATAATAAATGAAAAATATTGTTTAGCTATTCGTGACTGAATCACGCCGCAACGGAGCATACAATTGAGCTGAAAGGCACAAAGATAGTTGAAGAGATAAAGAAGAACATTTGCACTTTGTTCTGGTAATTCTCATTATTCAGATTCCAAATGCATAGAATTTTTTTTCAGTATAACTACTAAAGTTTGGCTGATGCAGCCATTACTGCTCCACCGGGCTTTTGGGGCGAGACCCTGAAGGAGTCTCAGCCTATATAGAGCTCAATGCACAAGGGCTCCCTGCGGGGGAGCATTGGCTTGGGTTGTCGCTCTTGGGGTCGTCCCTTCGACCAGCGTGAGCCTCGAACCCGAAGGTGAGTCAGCGCCACGAAGGGAGTTCCCCGTTACGCGGTTGCGATTGCAAGTGAGTGGGGGCGAGAAGCGCTACGGCACTTTTTCATACCTCGTATATGAGGTAAGCGTGCGTTCGCCGACGAGCCCAGGGACGTCGGCGTCGTGTGAGAGGAGGGAGGCTACTAGGGGAAGTCGTCGAGACTAGTCTTGCTATCCGGATAGTGAGATGACGTCGTCATGGGCCTTTAGTACGTGCCGAGGCAGCCTAGCAATGGTTTTTCGACGGTTCTGTGGTCGGTCGGGCAGATGGTAACTTGTGGATTGCACAATCAGTCGGTTCGGGTAATTGGGTGTAAGCTCAAAAAATCGGACTGCCAGGTCTTTGAAGTATTGGGGAGCGTGGGGAGCTCGAAGTCCCTGTGTAGATCCGCATTCCAGACGAACCAGGAGGCTCCGGAGGCCGCTCTAAGGAAGCGTTTTTGGGGGGGTTTGGAGTCTATGGAGGTTGCGTTTAAACAACGCATAGACGACACAAGCGTATGCTAATTTGGGGCGGATGCAAGTGGTGTAAAGAGTCTGCTTATTTCTAAGCGATATCTTACTGTACTTGCCTATCATGGGATATAGACGAACGAGGATGCCAAAAAAAAATTAAAGTTGATAAAAATAATAGAAGCCATCGCAGATCACATAAATATACCCACTGAATAAACTTTTAGTAAACTTTTCCTTTGTTATTTTTCCGCTATTTTACCTTAACCTACTTGTGGTGGTTAATATAACGTATAGCTTATAAATTTGGCAAGCTATTTACTTATAACGAATAGCGCGCGCTAAATAAATATTCAAGTAGCGCTAAAATTATATTGTTATTTTACTACTTCGCCTAAGAATGACTCGTTGTCAAAAAACAGGCGTTACTTTACAACATTGCACCGCGTGCACGACAACGACAGCGCGCGAGCCGCGAATGAAGCGTTTGATTATTTTTTTTGAATGACTATTACAGTTTGGATCATGCAGCCATTACTGCTCCACCAGGCTTTTGGGGTGAGTCTCTGAAGGAGTCTCAGCCCATAAAGCGCCCAACGCTCAAGGGCTCCCCGCAGGGTAGCTTCAGCTTGGGTTGTCGCACTTGGCGTCGTCCCTTCGACCGCTGTAAGCCTTGAACCCGAAGGTGAGTCAGCACCAGGAGAGGAGTTCCTCGTTACGAAGTTGCGGTTGCAAGTGAGTGGGGGTGAGAAGCGCCCCGGCCCTCTTTGATACCTCGTATATGAGGTGAGCGTGCGGGTGGCAGATCCATCCGGGAGGTCGACGAGACTAGTCTCACTATCTGGATAGCGAGATCGTCGTCACGGGCTGTTAGTACGGTATACCAGCAGTGTTGTTTAAGCAATGTGCGCCTGAGTTATGTCCTGTACTCACGCGCCTCTTCGCGCTTTCCTACCACACTAGGCAATTTCCGTTTTCAACCCTACAAAAACACAAGTCGTACACCGCTAAAAAAAAAAAAAATTACTTTTTCAAATCAAATCAAATGAAACAATATTTATTCAAATAGTTTACTAAGAACCCTTTTGAATCGTCAATACAATGTAAACAAAGTTAATTTCTGCCAAAAAAGAGCTGGCAAGAAGTTCTATTTAGAATAATAATACAATACTTTGTTAATTAGCTAAAGAGTATGTACCGAAACACTTATTAGGTAATAAAAATAAGTAAGTAAGCTACTAAAAACAAAGTCAAACATGTCAATCATTTTTTTTCTTTTTATGTAGCATAGGGGGTGCACCATGTGAAGCGTCAAATATCGTTAATCGAGTAAGGAATTCAGATAGGTATTTAAGAGTATTCCGATATTTAATAGTACTAGTGGCATAAGCGCCATTATAATTTTATTTTTGCACAATCATATGTTCATACATTAACTTACAAATACTTAAAACTATCCATGATTATAATATAATAATAAATATTATAAATGCGAAAGGAAATCTGTCTGTCACCTCTTAACGCTGAAACCTCTGTACCGATCTAGAAGAAATTTGGCATGTAGATAGTTTTGAGTCGCGGAAAAGAACATAAGCTACTTCAAAACGTCAATTTTATCCATTTTTTTCACCATAATTGAGGAGTTGCCGTTGAAATCCTACACCGATGACCGAATACTAAGAATACAAAGAAGTTTGCAAGAGCAGACCAGCCTCCACAGGCGGCACCCGTTCACAAGTATGACACATGAATAAGCCATCGCTTCGCTCAACCATGTTGTAAAGAACATAGCGACCCGACGCACATGCCACCACCGCAGAGACACTTTGAGAGAGCATGAAACACTCAAGCAACTCCAATAAAACTTCGATTGTAATTGTTACAATGTGTGAACAAAAGGAACAAAAAATAAATTCGATTCATGTCGAATATTTAAACACACAAGTTCACATTTAACATCACAGGGCCGAACACACGTACTCTGAACTTAAAACTGATTTAAAGTTGCTTTTGAAAATATTAAGATAAGAGGAGAAGATTGGAAGGTCAAAAGCATTTACTAAATTATCACTTTATTTCATCAATTCCATAACACTCCTCTCTCCATCTCCACGGGATTGGAATCATTGGTGTTGACATCTTCAGCGATGTTCAGATCCAAGATCATTTGCAAGGCAAGGAGAAGCTGGCGCCCAAAAAACTAGATGTACTAAACAGAGCGACGCAGTACTTCACGTCGGGGCAGAGGTTGCTGCTTTACAAGTCGCAAGTTCGACCCCATATGGAGTACTGTTGCCATCTCTGGGCGGGTGCACCCGGATACCAGTGAGGCCCTTCTGACTCGGTTCAACGACGGGCTGACGAACCCTTAAGTCTGAGTAGAGACTTTGCCTCCCTGTGTGTTCTAGCGCTAGTACAATGGGATGTGTTCTAATAAATTTTTCGAAATGATGCCCACGGCTACTTTCTACTACTATCGCACCATCGGCAGGGAATTCATTCTCACAGTTTAGAACCGAAATAGTAGTAGTTTGGTTGTGGAATGAGCGCCCTGCTAAGGTTTTCTCTAAGGACTACAGTATGGGGTTCTTCAAGAAAGAGGTTATTGGCTATTTGAAGGGTCGACAACACGCGAGTGATACCCCTGGTGTTACAAGCGTCTATAGGCTACGGTGACCGCTTACCATAAGGCGGGCATCGTAAGCTTGTTTGCCAAGGCCGCCTAACAATGGTTTTTCGACCATGCCATGGCCGGCCGGGGGGGATGATAGTTTGTGGATCGCACAATTGATCGGTTCGAGTCGAGTGATTGGGCGTACGCTCGAAAAAGCGGATTGTAGGGAGCTCGAAGTCCTTGTGTAGGTCCGCAATCCGGACGAACCAGGGGGCTGCGGAGGCCGGTTTTGGAGGGTCTGGAGTCTATGGAGGTTGCGTTTAGACAACGCATAGACGACACTAGCGTATGCTAGTATGGGGCGGATGCAAGTGGTGTAAAGCGTCAGCATATTTCCAAGCTACATTAAACTGGACTTGCCTATCATGGGATATAGACGACCGAAGACAAAAGCGGCTCAGTCTCTAGTTTAGTGTGATCGCGGAAGTTCAGACGCCTATCCAGGGTCACACCTATATACTTGTTTTGCCAAGGAATTGCATGGCAGTAGAGTGAGAGAGAAGATGGTCGCGGATGTCCAGTGGTAAAAATCTCTTCAATTCTCCATTTCCAAAACCATTCGACTAGGGCGGTGATTGCGGATTGAAAGCGATTGGGGTGGTGTAAACAGCGGTATCGTCCGCGAAGAGGGCTAATTGAGTACCTAAAGTTTTACTTTTCACTGGAGAGTGCTGATTTTTAAAAACGAAAGTCATAAAAAATAGGCTTCGAACCACGTTGGGACAAAACCGTCTATCAAAGCATTCTCTCCTGAGAATTGAAAGCGATTTTCTCAGGGAACTGGATTTCAGGGAAATTATTATCAACGATTTTTCGGCGAAAAAAGCTCGGAAGCAAACTCAAAAATAATTCCTATAGAAACATAGCTTATTTTTCAAAGTTTCAATTATCTAACTTGAGTTTTTTTTATAATCACACTAAGACCAATGGTATTTTCATAATTTTTGACGCGGTATTTTAGATACAAAATGATAGTGCGTCTCACGCGGACAATTGAGCTTGCGCTGGCCGCTGGGTGAGTAGCGTACATTTTAGTCACGCTTGCCGATGCGTTGTTGCGTTCGACTAATTTCTATGATTTGTGCGATTAGAACAGATTTAAAAGAAATTTTCGGATGCCTTTTTTTATCATCTACAAGAATCAGTATAAAGAACACAAACTATTTATGTAATTTATACAACACTATCCTTTGGCCACGGCTCTGCCCGCGTGGACTACACTATATATCGCGTATGAGGAGACCCGTGCTCAGCAGCTAACAAAATAAACGCACGCACTTGCCGCTGAAACGTTAGTGAGATTATATGCCTTTTGTTTGCCGCACAGTGATTGAATGGATGAATGAAATGCAAGTCCTACCTACATATTCGAATTAAATTACTTGTACATAATACTTTATAATTTGTGAATTAAATGGCGGACCACGACTCGGTACTGCCGCGCGCCGCCTCGCGAACTGAAGTTACCGTTTTATCAAATAATAAGATTTCACGGTCAAAAGTGACACAAATTATAAATATTGTCTCATTACGTCACTGTAATACTGTAAACTTAAACTTTAATTTACTTTTGTGGCATTTACAGGTTGTTTTAACAAAAAAATAAAAAAACTTCAAATCCCATGGATGGATTTGACACAAATTTGGTTTAGCAACAGATACCATCGATCAAAACACACCCTGTGTGTGTTCTACCGCTTGTACAATGGGATGTGTTCTGAGGAATTGTTCGAAATGATGCCCACGGTTACTTTCTACCATCGCACCGCTCGCCATCGGCAGGGAATTCATTCTCACACTTCCGAAATGGACGCGTATAGTGTGGTTTCAGAGAAAAAAATCATGCCCTCTTCACTTGTAGGTACCCAAATTTTTTTTTTAAATTTTAGTTTTCATTTATTTAACTTTGTGAAAGTTTAATAAACCAAATCCTTAATAAATTCAATAGAATAATTCAACTATAACGTATAATAAAATTTTGAGGTATATTTGATTTATGAATATAAGCGCAATAAGTTCATTTTAAAGCTTTACTTATCTTGTTGCTTTTTTTGATAATTTTTTACTATTCTTTATTTTAAATCGGCACAACTTTTAATGGCATTGTAAATTTTGTACAATATCGACACAAGTCAGAAGTGCCATTATTACACGATCTACAATGTGTTTCTCCGTGAGCGAATGCGACCGACTCGTGTCGAGCTGGTGTTGCATGACAGACATGGCCATCTAGCGCCGAATAATTGTTCTAAAATTTGTGTCTTTATTGCATAACATTGTTTTAAGCATTCCGTTCAAAATTTGGTAATAACTCAAATTTACCAAAATTTGGAGTTGTGCCAATATTGCATTGAGTAGGCGATATAACCTAATCCGCTTACCATCAGGCGGACCGTCGGCTTGTTTGCCGATTTTTAATATATAATATTTATTTATTTTTTAATATTTAAAAAAAATTTATATACCTACTGTTCTATTCTTTTTACTTAGGATAAGAATAATTGGAAATCTCTTTCTAGACTTTTAATCTTAGTGACACATTGTTCACTGTTGATGTAGGTACATTTATTTTGAAAAATAGGTATCATACGGCAAATTTTTAAATAGGTATGTATTCATTATAAAAATCCATACTAATATTATAAATGCGAAAGTAAATCTGTCTGTTTGTACCTCTTCACGCTTAAACATCTGTACTGATTAAGATGAAATTTAGCATGGAGATAGTTTGACTCCCGAGAAAGGACATAGGCTACTTGAAAACGTCAAGTGTGAGTCGGTTTTTTTATAATTAAGGAGTTTCCGTTGAAATCTTACATCTAGAACCGAATTCAGGGCGGAAGGAACTGCGGTCAAATTTGGCATGGAGATAGTTTGAGTCCCGAATAAGGACATAAGCTACTTGAAAACGTCAAGTGTTAGTCGGTTTTTTTCGTTCGTCGGTTATAAGTGAGGAGTTGTCCTTGAAATTCTACACCGATAATGCAGGCAAAAACTAGTATTATATAAGTGTAACTTACTCATGATCCTGTCTGATCAAGGGTCAATAATTTGAAAATCAAATGGTAACACTTTTAATTTTATTACCTACTATTATTTTGCACGCTCTAGGCAGTGCTCTTTAAAGGTATTACTAGCTGACCCGGTGAACCGTGTTTCTTTTTTTTAAACAACTGCCGCACCAACCTATTGTGAAAGGGTTGTACTAATTCAGAAACCTTCACCGACATGTGCATAACTTACCAAAATTTCATTAAAATCAGTTTACTCTTAAAGTGCGAGTCCGATTCGCACTTGACCGTTTTTCTTTTACAAAAACCTTGCCCTAACACTATCAAACACAACAAAAAAATTACCTGAACTGGTCCAGCCGTTTTCGAGTTTTCCTTAGTGTGCGAGTCCGTCTCGCACTTGACCGTTTTTTTCTTTCATAAAAACCTTGCTCTAACACTAATAAATACAACAAAAAAAAATTACCCGAATTCGTTTAGCCGTCTTCGACTTTCGCGCTTAGCAACAAATTTTGCGATTCATTTTTATCTTGTTTCCTTAGGTACCTACCTACTTACGTCAAACGCAATACAAGTGAAGATTCGCTCACGGTCGGCCCGCGACTGATTTTGGCTGCTACCTCACCTCGCCCCCCCCGTCTCAAGCCCCCCGTGTTTGTCAAGAGAGCCAGCATCATGATAGAATTCGATTTTTGTGAATTTGACAAATGATTTTTGTGTTTCGAATTATTGTGTTTATTCATTTAATTTAGTAAGAATGACAGCAAAGTTTTTTTATTTAGAAAATTTATTATATTATCTGGGTCTGTGGTGCTTTAAAATTTTCGGTAACGTTTTTGTTATAGTGTATAATAAGCACGAAGTTGCAGCTGTTTTGACCATAAATTACAAGTTTTTGCACTCTAATAATTTTAGAACTACACAATTTAAAGTAAAACTGAAACACCACAGACCTAGATATTAGTTGTCTGGTCTTGTTAAAACATTGAGTTTGAGGGATTGATATTCATCAGAGGAGAAAAATCCTGTTGTATGGAGCGCGCTGCGAATCCGATACTCTTAACGTCCAGACACAGTCTTTATGGCTTGGAGGTCAAAATGACCGCCGTCTGCCCAGCACCTACAGTTCCTTCTTCCTGTATTCGTTGGGCGTTTCCACGTATTAAAGTTTGTTTTGTATATCCTTTTTTTTCTGTTGTGGGGAAAGTTAAGTCCCAGTGTTTCGTCTAGAGAAATTACGTACAGCAGGTTTCCTTTATTCGAGCGGATTAACAACTCGTTAAAAAGGCAGTATGCTGTCTTACGACTACAGAAGGTGATTACCTGTCATATAGTTTTCAGGTCGATAATTGGGAATGTCCTGTTTTGGTTTACTGTAGTCCTTGGAGAACACGTTGGTAGGGAGCTCATTCTACAACCAAAGCGTTCGTGGGAGGAAGTTTCTCTGAAACTGCAGATGCCGAGACCCTCCGGTTCTAAAGTGTGAGAATGAATTCGCTGCCGACGGTGAGCGGTGCGATGGTAGAAAGTAGCCGAGGGCATCATTTCTAACAATTCCACACAACACATCCCATTGTACAAGCGGTATGTAAGGTAACACACACGCAAAGGCAAAATCTCGACTCAGACTTTAGGGCTCGATACGGCACGTGAGTTCGGAATCGTCGAAAATTCTCACAGCCCGTCATTGAACCGAGTTAAAAGGGCAAAGTTCGTCGGGTGCACCGGCCCAGAGATGGCAGCAGTACTCCATATGGGGCCATACTTTCGACTTGTAAAGCAGCAACCTTTGCCCCACGTGAAGTACTGCTTTGCTCTGTTAAGTAAACCAACTTTTTGGAATTTGGAATTGTGGGACCACAGTGAATGGGGTTTTCTGAACGGTGAACGCGCAGAATTGTGTCTTTGTTGACTTGAATCGGACCAAGTTTTCCCGTCCCCAGTCAGAGATCTCAGAGAGAGTGATCTCGACTGGAGGCACAAGTTCTCCACTACGGAACGAGGGATGTCTGCACGGCCCATGTAATAAGTGTCTCCAGTACTGTCATCTGGATAGCAATGTATGTTGTTGATGCGTAGGAGACAGCACAGAGCCTTGTGGGACACCAGCATTAATGTCCATGCTATCAAAGCAACTGCCGTCAACTACGGCTCGTATGCGTCGGTCGGACAAAAATCTAGCCACCCATTCGCACAAACCCTCGGGCTCTCCGTAAGATGGCAACTTCGATAGAAGACCCCGGTGCCAGACTCGATCGAACGCCTTCGCTATGTCCAGGCTACATGCCAATGCCTCTCCCTGACTCATAATGGCTAGTGCTCATCTGTGTGTGAGATACACTAGAAGGTAAAGAAGTCAATCGACGGTGGTGAAAGCCATACTGACGGTCGCTGACCAGGTTATTCTAGGTATCCTAGTAGCTATGTGTTGATCACTCGCTCCATCACCTTGGAGAGGAGAGAGCTAATAGCGATAGACCTGTAATTCGATGGATCTGAACTATCGCCCTTTTTGGGCACCGGGTGCATATTCGCAGTCTTAGCTAAAGACGGAAATTGCCTAGTGTGGTAGGAGAGCGTGAAGAGGCGCGTGGGTACAGGACATAACTCAAAAGCACGCTGTTTAAGTAGTACTGCCAGTAGTATAGCCCACTCTACTTATGAACGTCTAGAGAAAGCAACGCCTCCTGTTGTGTTAGAGAGATTTCCGGCATGGTCTTACCGCACCAGGGTATAGTAAGTGGTACAGGGCCTACGACGTTCATATTCGACTTGGAGGCAAAGAGACTGCCCAAAAGATCGGCTTTTTTTTTGCACTATGGGCCAAGTCACCATCGGTCTTTCGCAGTGGTGGTAACTTGTGTAAAGTGGTGTATTATTCGGGAAATCGTATTAAGCGGGTTTTACTGTATATTAATAATTTGATTTATCTGTATATATAAAAGGCAACCGCTACTGACTGTGAGAGGGAGAAAGAGAGAGACATATAAAGAGAGAGAACGTCACTTGTGTGAGTGGGTTTTTTTTTTCTATAAATGAAGGGTTGCCGTGCATTATGCCAACAAAGACTGTTTTATTTGTTGAATTTTTACTTTTGAGCTTTTCAGGTTAATTAATTTTGCAACAAGACAGGCTTTTTTAAAGGTATTTGAGGTTTTTTTTACATATTCCCTAAATATTTGGATATTATTATATTTACATTTCTTTGTTTAATTCATACAGTTTACGCCTACTTTTATTAATACCTAGGGTAGCCTAAAAGTAAAGCGCCAGGAAATAAGTTTCTTTTTTCCAGTTAAATATTATATTATACTCTGTAGTAGGTAATACTGTCAACAACAGTATTGTAAATATCATTTGGGTTGCTATTATTAAGTAAATCCGGAAGTTTATGCAATAAGTTAGAATTAAATGATTCAATCCGTTTTCTTGTTATTGTTATGGATTTAATTTTATTTAACCATTAATAAACCACTAACTGTCCACAATTATTCTACTTAATTTGACTCTAGATTGCTAAACATTGACTTTTGAATTGGTTTTATGTCAGTTAATATATTGTCGATGCAAGTGGCACTAGATACGGCAATTCTAGTTGGTTCTCAAAAAAAAAATTATTTAATTCAAAATACCCAAATAAGGCAAGTAATCTGGTGATTTATGAGCTATTTTCTAAAATGTTTATATCACTCGCCCGTTGCCGACCCTTCAGAAATCTAATAACTTTATTATTTATTGTTTATTAAAATTGCTCATTTTGTTCAGAACTTCTTCCATAACTAATTCAAAATTATCATAAATAGCACATGGCGGCTTGCATACACTCACAACAATGAACGCCGGTTGAATGCCGGCCGGTTGAACGGGCCCAGAGATCAGTAGTAGTCGTGCCGGAAAAGGAGATCGGAGTGGACCCGGCTACTACAACAGAGGGGGATCAGGGGCCCTTCCGCCCGCCGTGCCAGCAACTTTTTTTAAAACATGGCAAGAACAATAAGGAAAAGAGTTTTTGGCCTCTCCATCCATCCACATTTAATGTGGCTTTTTGTAACGTTAGGGGTATTCATGCAAATCTTAACGCAGTCCACCTGCATCTGATGACTGCGCAGCCGACCATTCTTTTCCTAATGGAGACGCAGATATCCTGTCCGGCCGATACATCTTTATCCCGGCTATAAACTTGAGCACAATTTTGTGAGTCGTGCCGGTGTATAGCTTCATAGCCTTGAAGACAGGGACCTGTCGATATTGTGGGTGCGCGTAGATTACGGCGCCCACACTCGTATCTATGCGTGCCTATACAGGTCTCATAGCGGTGACACGGACGTAACTCGACTCTTCACGCACCTGAGTATGACGACTGACAAAGTTCAAGAGCAATATCCCACAGCAGAACTAGTTCTTTTGGGAGACTTTAACGCCCACAATCGTGAGTGGCTCAGTTCTCGAACCAATAACTATGCAGGGTTATCTGCTCATGAATTTGCTCTGCCCTATGGATTCTCTCAGCTGGTAATATCTCCAATGAGTATACCAGATATAGAGGACCATACAAGCTCCTTACTGGACCTTCTACTTACTTCACGTAAGTAGAAGGTTTCTTCTACTTCCGTCTCAGTGGATGCGCCTTTAGGCTCCTCGGACCACTGTCTCGTTCGGACTCAAGTGTCATGCACTTAACCCGATCCATCTGGGCCAACTAATTGGCGTCGTGTGTGGCCTATAAGTCGGCAGACTGGGATGGATTGCGAGAATTTTATGCATCGTACCCGTGGAGGCAGATCTGCTTTGGCTTAGAAGATCCTGACGTCTGCGCAGCCGCCCATAGTGCTAAAGAGAAAGCCAATCAAATGGGCGCTGTACCACCTACTATACCGTAGTGCGGTAAGACCATGCCGGAAATCTCCATGACGCAGCGGGAGGTGCGGCGGGCGTTGCTTTCTCTAGACATTCATTAGTCGAGTGGGCCAGACGGCTGCTTAAGCAGTGTGCTCGCGAGTTATGTCCTGTACTCACGCGCCTCTTCGCACTTTCCCACCACACTAAGCAATTTCCGTCTTCATGGAAGACTGAGAATGTGCACCCGGTGCCCAAAAAGGGCGATAGATATGATCCATCGAATTACAGGCCTATCGCTATTACCTCTCTCCTCTGTGATGGAGCGTGCAAGATATCTAGAAGAACACGACCTGGTTAGTGACCGTCAATATGGCTTTCGCCACGGTTGCTCGTTTAGTGACCTTCTAGTGTATCTCACACACCAATGGGCTCTAGTCATTGAGAGTCAGGGGGAGGCATTGGCATGTAGTGTGACGATACCAATATTTATGCCTTAACATTTTGTTATGCAATGTTTTTATTCAAGTTTCAGCGCGAAGATTTACATTAGTAAACAATTCTCAATAAACTTACTACCTAAAGCAAAATGCATCTGAAAATTAGAATGGTGCGTTTAAATAGACATGGTCAGTAATTTTATACATTAGCTGAGAAGTTACGATTTATTTTATGAAAGGTTTGAAGCTAATAAAAAGTTGAATACCGATGACTCAAATGTAAAATATTACATTACTAGCTTCTGCCAGCGGCTTCGCCCGCCCAAAATTTTAACCCAATCAGATCAGCTATTTAGAAGTTATGTGAAAACGGAAGTAATTACGTAATTAAGTAATAAGGAATGTACGGAAGGATAATTCTTACTACCCGTTGTCCTATAACCCGTTATCCCGTAGGAATGAAGCATTTTCCCGCGGTAAAAAGTAGTCTTTGTTCATCAGGGATAATGTCGGCTTCTAATGGTAAAAGAATTTTTCAAATCGGTCCAGTAGTTTCGGAGCCTATTCAATACAAACAAACAATCAAATCTTTCCTCTTTATAATTAGTATAGATTAACTAACGAATCATAAAAATCAACACAAAATTAATTGTTAACTGTAGGTACTCTAGGGTGGGGCAGCTGCCCCAACCCGATGTTTCTGGCTACGCCCATGGTTAAATGTAGTTAGTAATCTAACTCCCGATTTATGGATTCGGACCTTGGACAAAATGAGGTTGCGTAGGTTTTGAACCAGTGACGCGAGTACGGATGCTTTAAAACTTACTGTGATTGGATGTTTGTTTCGAAGGCAAGTTCATTGGAGGACGCTTTAAGACAATCGCTGATTGGTGGTTAAGTGATATAGAAATGGAAGCACGTTTCATATGCTTTTTAAGGTAGTTTTATAACTTATACTCGAATAAAATTTTATTCAGGAAATTAAACGTACGATAAATCGGGGACCCTCTAGATAGGAGTTGTTTTGTTATCCGCGGTTTACTTTCCTTATTAATTTTATTACCTTAGTTAAATAGTAATGCTACTCTTATTGGGAATTCTATAATGTTGAGTATAAACGCGTAAGTTCTAAGTTACTTAGAACTTTTATAATATTGAAAACACCGGCGAAACATACCTGAGTGAGTCGTTTAACCATTAGGGTCAGGCCTCGGAACCGGTTTTGAAATAACAGTTTAAGAAGTTCTCAGAACCGGTATTATTTCGTTCCCTCATTAACCGTTTGATGAAGCGAACTGTTTTTATAAAACCAAAATCATTTAGGTTACCGGCTAGATAAAAAATCAAAATAATAATATTGCAGTTACCTATAAAAATCCGGTTTAACTCGGAAACAAGTAGCAGGCAGCGGGCAGGACATCGAGCTTTGTCGGGTGCCGCCGAATCTTTGTTACACATGTACCTACTTTAGATTGATTTGTTTAATCTGTTTAGTTAGAAGAGGCTCACTTAATTTTCACTTGTGTTTTTATTTACGTCGCCCGTAAAGTGTAATTAAAAAAAGTGAAACGGGAAGGAAAAAGCAAAACAGAATATATACTTTTTTTTTTTTTTTTTTTAAATACCACTGTGGTGGCAAACAAGCACACGGTCCGCCTGATGGCAAGCGGTCACCGTAGCCTATGGACGCTTGCAACACCAGGGGCATCACTTGCGCGTTGCCGACCCTTCAAAAATCCAATAACTTCTTTCTTGAAGAACCCCATACTGTAGTCCTTAAAGAAAACCTTGGCAGGGAGCTCATTCCACATCCCAAGCATTCGCGGGAGGAAGTTTCACAGAAACCGTACTGTACGCAACCATTTCGGTTCTAGAGTGTGAACATGAATTCCCTGCCGATGGCGAGCGGTGCGATGGTAAAAAGTAGTAGTGGGCATCATTCGAACATTTCCTCAGAACACATCCCATTGTACAAGCGGTAGAACACATACAGGGAGGCAAAGTCTTTCCTATGTCCTAATACAGCAAGTGAGTTTGGGATCGTCGACAATTCTTACAGCCCGTCGTTGAACCGAGTCAAAAAGTTCAAGCTGGTATCCGTATGCGCCCGCCCAGAGATGGCAGCAGTTCTCCATATGGGGCCGAACTTGCGACTTTTAAAGCAGCAACCTCTGCCCCGACTTGAAGTACTGCCTCGCTCTGTTGAATACACCTAGTTTTTTGGAAGCAAAGCTTCACATTCTATTACCAATGATCTCGGAACTGAACATCGCTGGAGATGTCAACACCAAGGATCCCAATGCTCTTAGAGATGGAGAGGGGAGTGTTCTGGAATTTTGGGACCACAGTGAATGGGGTTTTCTTACCGGTGAACGCGCAGACTTGTGACTTTGTAGGGTTTAATCGGACCAAGTTAACCCGTCCCCAGTCAGAGACCTTGGACAGTGTGGTCTTGATTTGAGACACAAGTTCTCCGCGGTTTTCCTCCACAACGGAACGAGGGATGTTTGCACGACCCGTGTAATAAGCGTCTCTCTCAGCATAGAGCCTTGAGGGACACCTGCATTAAGGTCCATGCTATCAGAGCAACTACCAACTACTTTTCGTATGCGTCTGCCGGACAAAAAGCTAGCCACCCATTTGCACAAACCCTCGATAGAATATCCCGGTGCCAGACCCGATCGAACGCCTTCACTATGTCCAGACTACATGCCAATGCCTCCCTCTGACTCTCAATTGCTATTGCTCATCGGTGTGTGAGAAACACTAGAAGGTCACCAGT
Source organism: Apoda limacodes (assembly GCA_946406115.1). NCBI lineage: Eukaryota > Metazoa > Arthropoda > Insecta > Lepidoptera > Limacodidae > Apoda > Apoda limacodes. Next base: position 23,356,194 of record OX291559.1, read on the forward strand.
CGAGCGACCGTAGCGAGGGCCATATCGACTGTCACTGACCAGGTCGTGTTCTTCTAGGTATCTTAGAAGCTGTGTGTGTCGCACGCTCCATCACCCTGGATAGGAGAGAGGTAATTGCGATAGGCCTGTAATTCGATGGATCTGATCTATCGCCCTTTCTGGGTACCGGGCGCACATTCGCGGTCCTCCATGAAGACGGAAATTGCCTAGAATGGTAAAAAAGCGCGAAGAGGCGCGTGAGTACAGGACATAACTCAGGAGCACACTGCTTAAGCACCACTGCTGGTATACCATCTAGGCCACTCGACTTATGAACGTCTAGAGAAAGCAACGCCCGCCGGACCTCTCGCTGTGTTATGGATATTTCCGGCATGGTCTTACCGCACCTAGGTATAGAAGGTGGTACAGCGCCTTCATCGTTCATATTCGAGTTTGAGGCAAAGAGACTGCCCAGTAGATTGGCTTTCTCTTTAGCACTATAGGCCAAGTCACCATCGGTCTTTCGCAGTGGCGGTAACGACGACTGGCAAAAGTTCCCTTCGGCAGCTTTGGCAAGCGACCATATAGCACGACTCCCAGAAGCTAGTCGCCCATCTGTTTTGCCGATGAATTGGAATTTTGATCTGGCAGTTGCTTTCTTACTGAATCTTGAGACAGCATTTAATTTGCGATTTACCTCAGAAATATTCGGATTGTTATTTTACGAGCCGTGGTCCAAGCCTCATACGCAGTTTGCTTAAGAATTTTAGCTTCTCTGCAAGACCTATAAAACCACAGTCGTTTTTTGACGCCAACAGCTACTCGCGGGATAGGAATATAACATTCCATACCAGCAAAGATTGTCTTAGTGACTGCGGCTGCGCAGACGTCAGGATCTTCTGAGCTAAAGCAGATCTGCCTCCACTGGTACGATGCATAAAATCTAGCAATCCATCCCAGTCTGCCGACTTATAATGCCACACACGACGCCAATTAGTTGGCCCAGATGGATCGGGTTGTGTGCATGACACTTGATTCGAACAAGACAGTGGTCCGAGGAGCCAAGAGGCGCATCCACTGAGACGGAGTATCCGTCCGGACGAGTAGTCAGCAGAAGGTCCAGTAAGGAGCTCGTATGATCCTCTATATCTGATATTCTCGTTGGAGAAAGTACCAGCTGAGAGAATCCATAGGTCAGAGCAAATTCATGAGCAGATCCCTGCGTAGTTATTGGTTCGAGAACTGAGCCACTCACGATGGTGGGCGTTGAAGTCACCCAAAATAACTAGTTCTGCTGTGGGATATTGCTCTAGAACTTTGTCAGTCGGCAAACTCAGGGGCGTGAAGAGTCGAGCTACGTCCGTGTTACCGCTTTGAGACTTGTATAGGCACGCATAGATACGAGTGTGGCCGCCGTGATCTACGCGCACCCACAATATCGACAGGTTCCTGTCCTCAAGGCTATGAAGACGGTGACAGCAGATATCCTCCCGTACGAACATGCATACACCGGCACGACTCATAAAATTATGCTCAAGTTTGTAACCGGGATAATGAAGGTATGATGAATCGGCCGGGCAGGATATCTGCGTCTCCGTTATAAAAATAATGGTCTCCAGATGCAGATGGACTGCGTTAAGATTTGCGTGCATACCCCTAATGTAACAAAAGTCCACATAAAATGTGGATGGAGCGTCCGCTGTAAAAGCTGTTTTCCTTTTTATTGTTTTACCCATTTTTAAAAAAAGTTACTTAGACTAAATAAAAATTTGTTTAATGGAAGGTTGTAGTCAGTTCATTAAGGTAATCAAAAGCTTTTATTTAAATTTACTATTATGTATGTCCTGGAATTTTGCATCACAATCAATATTTTTAGATTTTATTGCCTTTGACAGTACCTAATGTACCTATAGCTGTTAAAATTTGTTTATACCATTTCAGTTAGGTAGGTAGGTAGGTACTATAACTAAACTTAGAAAGGAAGGTATTATTATTAAATGCAAATTAAGAACTATGTATTTAGTTACAGATTAGATACAAGACATGGCGCTCGTCTAATTAAACTCAAATTAACCGGTTAATTTCACTCCACAAAACGAAATCTCGCGGTAAACCGGTTTTTCGTTGAACCTGGTTAAATAACGGTTACCACAACCGAAACTGAAATACATTTCGGTTTGGGGTCAATGACCGAAACCGGTTTGAAAATTTAACCGGTTTCCAAGCCCTGATTAGGGTATCCTCGTACAATATATATTCTAACAATGATAAAGGTTAGTTGTTTTGGTTTTCACGAATTCCTTATAATGGTGTTATTTTATTTGAACTAACCCGGGTTAGTTAAAAATTTTACGAACAGATAGAACATAATATTAATATTCTATTAGTTTAGGATAATTAGGCCGTTTTATCTAGACCTTTCATATTAATCTAGGACTCAATAATAGTACCCCAACCAACATAACTAGAATTATACTTAAAAGATATTCTTTTTTCTTTGTTAAAATTAATTAAGGCCGGACATCCGTCCAGAATAAAAAAAATTAGGATGGGGGGGGGGGGGGGTTTAAAATGTGGGGTGACAGGTGATAAAAGTGCGTGGTCCTATACATACAGAACATTCAATTGCCGTCATTTAAATTGTCGAAACGACCTGCCCGACCAATAGTCCATAGTCTACACTTGAGGGTCACTAGAAGCTAGGAACCACGTGGGGTTAAACTACAGCTAGATCATGCCACCATAACTGGTTAGTAAATACTTTTATATTCGAATTTCAGTGAAAATATTGTGTGTTCGTTGTGAAATTCTTTAGGTTGTGTTTTAAAAATATCTAAATCAATGTTGAAACATCCAAATGACGGGCCCGCTTTTGCCGGTTAGAAATTTATGGTAGAAAGAAATCTCAATCACCTCAGTAGGAAGTAATATATTTACGGACCTTGTTTCTAGGACATTTTCAGCTAGGAAAAGACAAATCTTCCATAAAAGTAGAAGTGGGAACAAAGATTATACCAGCCATAATAATTATATAGCCCACTAAAGACCTAGGTCTGCCAAGAGATACAGTAATTACTATGTGTAATCCATGTCCGTCCTTAGCGGCGTTTGTAGGGTTTTACTATTTTGGCTGGTTAGCTAGTGTAGCTAGGTGAGCGCTGATGATCATCGTAAGGGGGCGCCCCTTAAACCTACATTCAGGTTGCAAGTCCTGAACGCTTAGCTACCTGGTTCCCACTCTACAAAACGAATAGATTTAGCATTCGTATGGATTTTACTTTCAAATGTGGAAGTAGCATCAATTAGGGTTATTTTGTGTAGGGATGACGGAAAATCATATAACTCTTTAGTACCTGTGTCCTTTAGTTCTGATATTTGAGTATTTGCTTTCTTTAGACGTTTTTGTGCAAACTTTAGAAATGGTAAAAATTCAAAGCGGACATTATTTATGATCGTAGATTTAGCTATATTTATTTCTTGTATTTTTTTCTTTTACGCTTATTTGTATACTATTGTTTGCTTTATTACTCTGACGTACACACAATGGTTTTCGGGCCCTACCACTTTTGACGATCACGCTTGGCCAAATAAGATAATTATCTACATCATATTATTAGATTCTTTCAATTTCTCTCGTTGAGTGAAATCGGCTGCGAAGTTTCTTAGGACATTTCGTTATCATTATATTTCTATTATTGCAGTAGAAGGGGGGGCGTTACAGTAGCCTGGACATAGGGAAGGCGTTCGATCGGCACTGGCACCGGGGTCTTTTATCGTAGTTGAAAATGGGCGGTTAGCTTTAGTAGTTGACGGCAGTTGCTCTGATAGCATGAACATTAATGCTGGTGTCCCGCAAGGCTCCGTGCTGTCTCCTACGCTGTTTCTACTGCATATCAATGACATGTTGGACATCAACAACATACATTGCTATGCAGATGACAGTACTGGAGACGCTTTTTACAAGGGTCGCGCAAACATCCCTCGTTCCGTTGTGAGGAAAACCGCGGAGAACTTGTGTCTCAAATCGAGACCACACTATCTCAGGTCTCTGACTGGGCACGGGTAAACTTGGTCCGATTCAACCCTACAAAGACACAAGTGTGCGCGTTCACCGCTAAGAAAACTCCATTCACTGTAGTTCCACAATTCCAGAACACTCCCCTCTCCATCTCCAAGAGCATTGGGATCCTTGGTGTCGACATCTTTAGCGATGTTCAGTTCCGAGATCATTTACAAGATAAGGTGAAGCTGGCGTCCAAAAAACTTGGTGTACTCAACAGAGCGAAGCAGTACTTCACGTCGGGGCAAAGGTTGTTACTTTACAAGTCGCAAGTTCGGCCCCATATGGAGTACTGCTGCCATCTCTGGGCAGGTGCACCCGGATACCAGCTTGGCCCTTTTGACTCGGTTCAACGACGGGCTGTGAGAATTGTCGACGATTCCAAACTCACTTGCGATATCGAGCCCTTAAGTCTGAGGAGAGACTTTGCCTCACTGTGTGTGTTCTACCGCTTGTACAATGGGTTGTGTTCTGAGGATCTACTTTCTACCATAACACCGCTCGCCATCGGCAGGGAGTTCATTTTCACACTTTAGAACCGAAATGGTCGCGTACAGTGCGGTTTCAGAGAAACTTCCTGCCGCGAATGCTTGGGTTGTGGAATGACCTACCAGCCAAGGTTTTCTCTAAGGTCTACAGTATGGCGTTCCGCAAGAAAGAAGTTATTGGATTTTTGAAGGGTCGGTAACGCGTGAGAGATACCCCTAATGTTACAAGCGTCCATAGGCTACGGTTACCGCTTACCATCAGGCGGTAGCTTGTTTGCCACCTTAGGGGTATAAAAAAAAATGTAGCTTATGCACATACACTCAATGCATTTAAAATATTTTACCAAGCCAGCCATTGCGAGAATGAAAAGAATGAGTGAAATTTCTTGATTGAACAATTTAAATAGAAGTACAATAAAAAGTGACCAGCAAACCTTTGGTTAGAGGAAAAGACAAAGAGAAGAAGATGATCATCCTTATAGTAAGCACTTGCATTACAATGATAATCTCGACATATAAATTGTCATTGTAAGTGTCACAAGAATATAATATATATATATATATATACATAACAACTGGTATGTAGGCAAACATAAATGTATCTCTAAATGTATTACAACATAGATTGTACGTTCACTGCCATATTATATAAATAATTAATGCAAGAACTTTGCTAATCAGACTGCCTCTTTAGGGCAAAATATTCGTTTTAAATTGCCTCTTTTAGGCAAGATAATATAGTATTTGGAAACAGTTCTTATGATTTCTTACCCAAATTTTAATTGTACAACAAAGAGTCCCTCAACTCTTGTTTTTAAATATTATTCATCTGAATTTTCTGTCATTAATGTTAACAAATAACATTTAAAAGGTTTAAACATAGTTTTATCAAAATTTACAAGGTATCCTAGGATAAGATTCATATTCTGATATTTAAACAGTTCTAGTGGGATGTATAAAAATAATTTAGGGATTTAAGTGGACTGTAAAGGTTTTTAAATGTGATGTTGTGACTCGCAAAGGAAAAATACTAACCTTGTTAGCTAGCACCAATCTTCCGGCAGCGGATATCCGATCTAGTCTGGCGGCGGGCGGCGGGGCGTCTTCCAGTAACTGTTTGTTACATACTTGCGGGCGGAATACACTCACGAATAGTGCGGGGTGTTGCTTTTAAATTCGATAATTGATGTAACATCAATATAAAGGTGATTTCCGTTGAAAAAACAACTCTATAAGTAATACCAATAAACATTTATTTCATCTGCCAAATAACAAATTTGATTCCATATTCGAATAAAAAAAATAAAGATTAATTACATCACAACTTTACTAAGTATGCACCTATATATATATATATATATATATATATATATATATATATATATATATATATATATATATATATGTATTTATAATATTTTAAGTACTTTTAGTCAATATCTTCATTTGAAATACCTACTTATTTTATCACAAGGTTTTTATGTTTCACAGAAGCACAGCGGGACAGCTATTATACAGACGAAGAGCGCGCTCGATATATGTGGTGTGTGTGTGTGTATGTGTGCGTGCGTGCGTGTGTGCCTGTGTGAGTTGGTAAGCACCCGCATATAAGGACTTCAACTGGTCCAAGAACCCGACAAAGCGGTCGCAGTCGAATCTGAGGACGTCCTCACATTCGCAGAATTTCAATTGGACCAAATATTCGCAATTAGCACGTTCTGATTGGTTAGCTGTCAAATTTTAGAGCCAATCAGGTTGGGACCTCATTTTCATAGTAAAATGTCATACACAGACTGTGTGAATATGAGCCAAGTGTGTATGTAATTCCAGGGTGTATCCACCACGTGGCGCCACCTGTATAGTGTGTGTTAAAAGTACAACGCTAACGGTATCCGAGGCCGTCCTCGTAATCGACAACTGGTGTTCAAACACAAGATGCGGCCATTTTTGTAAAGTTGTTGCAAAGTATGTTAGAAGTGTGAATACCGAATCCGAGGTCGTTTGCGGGTTCAATGAAACACTGGACGTCATTTTCATTTTCGTTTATTGTAAACAACACTTTTTTTTAAAAAAAACTTGCTTTTCTTAAAACATTAGAATCATATAAAAATTCAATCTAACAGAAAATTGTACTAAAAAGTAAAAAATAAATTTTTTAAATGAACTTTTTATTACAATTTTCTGTTAGATTGACTTTTTATATGATTCTCATGTTTTAAGAAAAGCAAGTTTATAAAATATATTTTTTACTTTTTTTATTTTTTATACTTTTTAGTGATAGTTTAATTGACTTTTTATAGTTTATTGCCCAAGTTTCATAAGTTGGGTGATGAGAACTTGGAGAACGATATTATGTTCAATATGAATTAGTAATTAAATTTTCACTTAATTTTTTACGTTGAGTTGAGATCTATTATTTCTGTATGGAAATTGCTAGTCTCAGATCGCTAGTTATGGAGATATAGCCCTATCTATTTTAAAAGGCTGTCATCAAAAATAAAGATCGCGGCGATATCTATCATTTCTGTAAGAAAATTGCTAGTCTCAGATCAATAGTTACGGAGATATAGACCTTCGTCGTTTGACAACTGTCATCCAAAACAGGATCTTGATGATATCGATAATTTTTCTAATTTGACAGCTGTCATTTACAATAATATTTTTTTTAAAAAAACGAGGGACTTTACTTGCTCGAAATTTTCCACCCACCAACTAGTTGTGCCGTTCAGTTGGTCGGAGTGGACAAATGATATTTTCGGCGTAAATATTGTTCGATCGTACCGAACTCAGCACTACAATAAACGATCATTTTTATTGTGTTATAATCGTAATAACCTGTCCCTAAGGGAAATTTGCATAAAATCAGAGTTTTTGTGCAAATCCTAAATAAAAATTGAGAGACTATAGGAAAGCAAACTTCTGCTATGAGTAATTAACTTTATTTTAAGAGTTCTGTACCTAAGTAGCAAAAACCTTTGAAGGTTCTAGTTTCATTTCCTTCAGTCCGTTCATCTATATGTCACAATCTTATAATTCTATTTTCATTGCAACAATTCTAATAGCAGATTATTGACCAAAGGAATAAAACAGTGTTACGTCACGGGCGCCAAATTTAATCCCGAGGTAATAAAGGATGGCAGGGATAACACCCAAGCACAGCAACGGTTTCTCTCGGTAGTTAAGACCTAAAGTAAACACTTTTATCCCCAAGGTGCATACTTTGCTTTTTACACTTTCTGCGATAAAAGCAATACTATTACAAAGAAAATTATGATTACCTAGTTCTAGAAACTAATAATTATTAATTACTATTAGAAAGTTTAATGTGCAGCGACAAGCGACAAGCGACAAGCCCAGCGCGGAGACAAAAAAACTTTTTAACAAAAAAAAACAAGCGGCTTCAAAAAGATGCACTAAAAAGATAAAAATAATTATTGCCAAAAATCTGATCTGTACCACAGTTTGAAGTTGGTGTACTTCTACAGTCACCCGAAACCGAGGACTGTCCTTTAAAATGGAAAGACTTGTGATTGTGTATAACGCTACGGCAAAACCTAAAACAATGACCGTACTCAGAAACGGCAGTTCTGCGAGTGTTAGTGTATGCCAAAACCCGAAAACGCGGGCCGTCCTCAGAAACGGGAGGTCCTCGGGTATCGGGTAAAAATGCAATGTCTTTGAATAGCTATGATTGCGACAGAAATGAGTGTATAATTATGTCGAACCAATCACGATGAAGGTCGTCACCTAATCATTCCTTCTATGTACATGACGTCCCAGTAAAACTTTAAATACTTAGAGCCCTCAGATTTGGGGGCTCCGATGCAGTCCTCGTACTCCGGAAAATACCAACAAGGGTGCGTGTGCGTGTTGGTGCATGCGTGCGAGCGGGTGTATGTGTGTGTGTCTGTAAAGTCTTCTTGCGTATTACTTGATTGGTGCTTATGCGAGTAAAGTTTGCGTTAACGCTGTATTAAAATAAATATCTAACTTGATTAAAGTAGGTATTGGAAAACAATGAACCTCAACCTGAAAATAAATAGCTATTGCTTCACTATAACAAAAACTAAACAAAAAATAATAGTAAGGTATGTACGTATGGGTATGTATGTATCACCAATTTAAATACATATTTTGCTATTTGTTTTTCTGTTAATAGATAAAGTAATTTGTGTACAAACACGACGCCATGTATCGAACTCGGAACGGAACACATTATTTGTCAATTTTAATTGCAATTTCCGTAGTTTTATACAAATGTAGTCATTTAAAGTTTACATTAAATCGACATTTTCTAATACGTAAAAACTTTTTCGTTATTACTAAACTATTCCCATTACATTTCGCTAAATAAAATTGAGAAGTAGAGAAATAGAATTTTTCAGAAATCACATTACAACTGTATGTTTGTACATAACAACACTTTAATGATACAACATTCGAAAATGTTTCACGCATGTTTAGTAATCCTGTCATGTCCAAAATGTCCTGTGCATTTCTTCCACTAAAACTAGCGCCATATGTTGTTACTTCTGATAAGTAGGTACGTGTTAAGTGTAACCCGAGCCTATACTTAACACGTTGGTATTAAATTAGGCTCACTGTGATCGGACGCCACCGTATCCCGCTTTCGACCCAGTCGTCCTGTGAGTGGACATAATGTGTTGGACAGGGTTACTAACTTGGTCATTTTCACTTCCAAATAGTTTTATATCTTAGTACCTACTCACCCGAAGCGGTTGGTCAGCGACGGGTCGTCCACTTGGCTCAGATACAATCTGATAATGTACATTACTTCACACAAGACAGCAGATCACAAATCTTATTTTAAGATTATTTATTAATTTCGTGACGATTACTGTGTCTGTGACCAAATATAACGTAAGGAAGTACAAATTAGCCGCTTGTAGCGGTGTGTTGGACATAAGCGTTGAATATCGCAAAAGTATTTTTTCAAACATTATAAAAATTAATAATACAACATTTTGATAACATGACTTTATATGTACAGAGCTCCAAACTAAATCTGAGCTGAATAGATGTATTAATACATACTTTGAGAACAAAATGTCAAGCCGCCGCAGGTAACCACTCGACGGGAATTGACTCTTACAGCCACTAATATACAGTATGAAGCGTTAACTACAGGACTGATGTAATTAAGGCAGCATTTTGTAAATATTTTATCGCAATTGTAGGTGATTCGTATCGTTCAAAATGGTTTTTGTCGATATAGGTGAGCTGCCTCGGCCATTTCTAAAACATTGCATTTCACAACTCGTTAGTAACGGTATTCTACAAAGGCCGTAATTACTAAATAAAACCGGTTTGCATTGGAACTACAGTACTTATTAATATTAATTACAGGTACCACAATCACATTGCAATATTAAATACATATCTGGAATGTACAACTATAACATTTATCGCAAGTGAGAAAATAAAATCAGTACATACACGTGAAATAAGTGAAAATAATATGAGAACATTATCTGTCTTATTCTATCGCGTCTATCTGTCTCGCTCAGTTTTTCTGTGTTTTTTGTCTCTAGTAAATTACAACAGCTATTTTCCGTCCTCTTCCCCTTCGCGACGTCGTCCGTTTGTTTCATTTCTGAATTATATCTTGAGCAAAATAAACATAACTTAGATTTGTGTCAATATAATTACATAAGTGATACATAAAATAACATGTCTACGGCCATGTTTCTAACCTCACATTTGATGTCACCTGAAAACGGACAAGGACGAAAGGTAATATGTCCGACGAGATGTATTCGTAGTACGAACCGAAGCGCAATATAAATATGTGCAGTTTCAAGAATTATTTTGTTGCACTTTTGGTTTTTTTTTATAAAATATTGAAGATTGAGTTAAATGTGCAGTTCGGTCGAAGTTTAAAGCAGAACAGACGAAGGTACTACTTACTACTAATTATCACATATATTTGTAATTCAGCTTTTCCGATACGAGAAACTTTTTATAATTCTAATAAATACCTTACAAAACGAACTGAACGTCCCGCGTCCAGCGCGAGCGCCGTCAATAGAGATTCCTTTATCATAACAAAACAGTTAATTTACACTTCTCATACAATATAGCTTTTAAGCATAACTTAGTATGTATATTAAACCGTCAATTTATACAATATACAATAAACTGAAGTATCATTATTATATAAAATATTATTATACATTAATATAATTATTTTGATAAATTAATAGGATAAAGTAATGTCAGTAATCGAAATCGAATTTGCTGTAACTAGTTATTTGTGGTTAGGTACACGATTTTACGTATGTTTATTAACAATTATACGTAAAAACTTAAAACGAAAATAGTTTATTATTATTATTATTATGTTTTGTTGCACTATGTGTGTACATCGTGACGTCAAATTAGAATTTAATAGATCATTGCTTTAGAAAGACAACAACAAAACAAACAAAAAAATAACACTACATTCATTAGGTAAAAAATTGCCGAGTTCCATGAACATTTATACATTTTATTTTTCCAAGTCTTATTTACAATTTAAACTTTAACCTATAATTCATTTTGTATTTTCATTTGCAACTTCTAAAACCGCTCACAATCGCAAATTTATATTAAGGTATTAAATAATTTTAAAATTAAGTACCTACACCTAAAAATGACATAAAGAAGAAACATATCGACTACGTGGGTACTGGAAAATGTCGTACATTAACATATCGACTACGTACGTATTGGAAAAATGTCTAACATTAACATATCGACTATGTGGGTACTGGAAAATGTCGTACATTAACATATCGACTGCGTAGGTACTGGAAAAATGTTGTACATTAACATATCGACTACGTAGGTATTGGAAAAATGTCGTACATTAACATATCGACTACGTAGGTACTGGAAAAATGTCGTACATTAACATATCGACTACGTAGGTATTGGAAAAATGTCGTACATTAACATATCGACTACGTAGGTACTGGAAAAATGTCGTACATTAACATATCGACAACGTAGGTATTGGAAAAATGTCGTACATTAACATATCGACTATGTGGGTACTGGAAAATGTCGTACATTAACATATCGACTACGTAGGTACTGGAAAAATGTCGTACATTAACATATCGACTACGTAGGTACTGGAAAAATGTCGTAAATTAACATATCGACTACGTGGGTACTGGATAAATGTCGTACATTAACATACCGACTACGTGGGTACTGGATAAATGTCGTACATTAACATACCGACTACGTGGGTACTAGATAAATGTCGTACATTAACATACCGACTACGTAGGTACTGGAAGAATGTCATACATTAACATATCGATTTTTTTTTCAGATGAACCTTCACCTTCCCTCAAATCTATAAACGTACGAAAATGGTTAATCATCACCACTGGGACCTGGGGTACTATAATCAACAATCACACACTTACGAACTCTAAACATCTGCTTAACCCTGGCCTGCGACTGATTGGTTCCAATTAAAACGCACCCCACATCCCAAAACTGACCCCCGTTTAAAATGCAACCCCGAAAGTTCTAATCTATATTTAGTCTTTGGAAAGTCCGCTCGAGAGCTTTCTCACGCTTTTTGTCAGGTAGAGCGGCGATCCTCTGAGCTTCCTCGGCCTTGTAGTACTTGTCCATAGCCTTGAGCTGAAGCACGCACTTGCGGTGCAGGGTCTGCGTGTCGGACAGCGTGCCACCGTAGTCCGGGGGGAGCACCTCGCGAGGTATCACCGTCTCGTAGAACTTATCCATGTCTACGTCTTTATGGTGGAACTTTATCTGGAAATAAAATGGATATACGTTTTGTAAGAATTTAGATTTTACTTGAAATAATACCTATATATTATCATCTGATCTGTGTCTGAGTGGATTGTATCGTTGGCAACGACACAACGTCACACGCGGTGACGGTAGGACATCGGTTTGGAACTTCTGCGTTAAAATAGTTTAAATATCTAAACAAGGGTGAATTCCTGTTGAATTGTTCAATTAATTACTGCACTCTTTCGGGTATAGAACCCTAATATATAAGAGTGCGTCTTCCTTAAGTGATAATAAAAGTATAATATTAACTCCAGATAATATTGTATAGGACGCTAAAAATGTGTAAAATCTGCAACTGTTACGGATGGTCCTAACAAAACTGTTACGGAGGGTCCCAACAACACTGTTACGGATGGTCCCAACAAAACTGTAACGGATGGTCTCAACAAAACTGTAACGATGCCGTTCCATAATTGTTTCAATATAAACATTAGCTTCTGATTGTTTCTATGTTATGTCTTATTGCTCCTAAATTCATATTCAAATGCTTTATTTCTCAAAAAAGGATATATATAATATCACTTCTTTGAAGTCAATAAACTATTAGTTACTACCGTTTCGAAGTCAAAATGGCGTTCTGGTGAGAAGAAAGGCGAAAGAAACTCTCCAGCAGTTGCTCTTTTAATATTTGAATTCATTAAAACAAATTATTATCAAGTAAATGATGTTAACAAAAAAATATTTAATTCCATGCATTTTTCTTGCTTGGTAACTTTGCTCGGGAATCTTCCTTAGAATCCCTTTTAAACATACTTAATAGAATAGGCGCGTGATTACCGCTCGTGCGTTCTATAAATGCGCACGTTGCCATAACTAAAGTAAAATTTACAAAGAAACCTACTCCCACGTAGTGTGTAATTAGGGTCTTACCCGCTTTACCTGCACGTATTGACTTTGTTTAAATTTGAATTGTTGTTTAAATGACTGCAGACCTTTCAGCCTATTCCATGTCCGTCTTACTCTTACTCATACTACCACTGCATTGTTCCTAATTAGCGGGAAAAATTACTCTCTTAATTCTAGACTGAAACAATAAAACGAATACATTTTTAACTGTCATGTCTGTTGAAAAGTTAAAAAAATCGTGTAGTTATTACTTTTGTCAGCTTTGAAAAACATGTGTTTAAAAATGTTTGAATTGTTGTTTGTCCATTCTTTTTATTAGTTATTCCAGAAGAAACATATATGACAATTAATTTTTTTTTGATTTTTTATTTTATTTTTATTGTCCTGGCACGAAGTTAATCTTTTGACTGCAGCCTTTTTATGAGAATACGTATATTGATGATATAGCCATAGATATTTTTTTGTTTGATATGTTTTCATCGAAGACTTCAACCCAGGGTCGCGTTCAAGAACTTGCTCTTCGTTCTTGGTTAGAGTTTAGCTTTTATGTAGGTATGTAGTATATAGTTTGTATGTAAATATACGTAATGTCTAGTTTGTATGTAGGTACATACGTTGTGCCTAGTTTGTATGTACATATGTAATGTCTGGTTTGTATGTACATACGTATCGCTAGTTTGTATGTACATACGTAATGTCTAGTTTGTATTTACATACGTAATGTCTAGTTTGTATTTACATACGAAATGTCTAGTTTCTATGTACATACGTAATGTCAAATTACCATATCGAAGAACTTCTTGTCCATGAAGGGTCTAATGAGCATCAGGATCTTGTCGAGGATGGGCTCTGTGTTGAGGACGTGAATCGCGCGCATGCGGACCGGGAGCGCCTCCTGCACGAACTGGAAAAACTTGCGCAGCGACCTGCAACCACACACCGCTCACCACTTACTACGTTGTTCAAAACTATCATAACACTATTTATTTATATTAAATGTTAAACCTCAAAATCAAATTTTCACTTACATAAAAATATAGGACTTTCATATAAGCTTTCAAACCTCTTTTGCCTCTATTAATTCGAACCTATCGTAAAATTATTTCTTAGTGGATATCTACACCCCATTACTAAAGCGCGAACTGTCGTCAACAAGCCTTTCCACAGAGGTGACCTTGTTTCGAGGTCGTTTGAAAACACCATCGGGCGGGACGGCTGGCTACACGGCTGTCAACTTCAGTGATTTAGCCTCGCAGACTAAAAGCACAAAGCACAAAATGGCTTCTACTAAAAAGAAAATATAAATAGTTTTATATTAAATATAATGTTTAATATTGGTAAACATCGTTTTTTAAAGTGTGCGTTTTTGTGCCAGAGTGACTATATAGACGATGACAAAATAATGCACTTCTATATACATAAATAAACTGTGGCCAGAATGACAATGGACGGTGGGCATTCTCTTTTCAGCTAGTAACTAGTAAACAGGTAAAGTAGTTCTTGGGCTTTCATAGATTTGTAGTTGCCAAACGCGAAATTGCAAAGACGGCATTAGACTCGGGCCTCCTTGTTATTTAATATCGGTAGTTATTATCCGGTACGCAAACAAAAAACAATAAGTACCCTCTTTAAGTATTTGTTTACATTCAGTTAACGTCACTCATCTCATCAATTATACAAATAAGTTTACGTTTGGAATTTAACTGATAATAAACTGAAGTATTTAATATTTTTACCAAAAAGCTCTGCGGCTACCCACCCGTACCCCGCGTCTACACATACCCCACGGCTACAAGTACCCCGCGTCTACACGTACCCTAGGGCTACACGTACCCCACGGCTACAGGTACCCCGCGGCTACACATACCCCGCGCGCCAAACACTCCCGCTGGACCACGAAGGAGACCTATTTCTTGTGGTCCCACTGCAGTTTAGCTACCCCCCTGCACAGAGGTGAGAACGTTCCTACGGTTGTGTACTAATGTTGCCTGGTTCCGCCGGTTTTACTATCCACTAAAATAAGTCTTATTAGGTACTGTACTGTGAAGTTTGTACGGTAGAGGTCGGCTATAATTCTTTGAGAAGGTAGTATTTTTAAGTTTTTTACAAAAATTATGCATCTGATTAATTTCTTTCCGGGCTATATCTCGGTAACTATTACATCGTAGACTAGTAGTTTCCTTACAAAAATTATGAATTTCATTAAGATATTTATTTTGGATGACCGCTGTCAAATTAGAAAGGGCTATATATCCGTAAATATTGATTGTGAAAATAGTTTCTATAAAGAAATTTTAGATCTCAAGTTCTTTGTTTAGAATGACCGACGTCAAACTACACAGGAGTATATTACCGTAACTATAAAGCTAGTATAATTAAATGCAGAAAATCACTGAGTATGCAACACCTTAACAAAATGTTACAGGTTGTTAATTTTATGATTTTAAACAAGACCACAGTGCAGTCCCACTGAAATAGGTCTCCCTCGTGGTCGCATTATTGGGACAGTTCCGTCTTCGAATCGTTACGTGCAAAAGTACTGAAAGTGTTGCTGGAATCATCCTTATACCTAAACTAGCCGTCAACTAAATACAAGTATGGAAACGAAGGAGTGCCTCTAGCGGACGCGTTTTGAGACGTTTTTTTTCTCATAGGACTTTTAATGAATACGCGAACGCGATTGTAGAATCACAAACACGCAAAAACTCACACTTGGCACACCGCAGAGAGATTGCACCGTAATTATAAAAGCTTTTTATTAGCTTTCTTCGTGTTTTTCTTTCGTAATCCATTGTTCAAGCACTCATTGGCATCGTATTGAGCTGAAAAATTCAACAGCATATACCTACCTATGAAATCTCGGCGAAAATCAGTACCATAGAGCTGGTCTATTATTGTTAATTTCAAGTAGCCATGTTCTTCCCCGGGAACTCAAACTGTCTCCATGCCAAATTTGATAGCGGTTCCACTCGCCCTAAACTCGTTGCGAGACTCGCAACTACTCAATTATAGAAAAAAAAAACGGACTCACACTTGACGTTTTCAAGTAGCTTATGTCCTTTCTCGGAACTCAAACTATCTCTATGCCAAATTTGATCTTAATCGGTACAGCGGTTTAAGCGTGAAGAGGTAACAGACAGACAAACAGAGTTACTTTCGCATTAACAGCCAGTTTACACAAGTACAAGGAAAGATGGCATGATTATGCGATTGTTGTGTGGTACAGACAGACAGACAGACAGACGGACCGGACATGACGAAACCATAAGAATTTGATTAAGGAAGTATTAAAACTTTATAACTGGATAAATAATAATATAATAAAGCTGCCTCTCTCTTCCACCTTCCTTACTCACGGCCACACAACAACAGCAATGTCAATATCTACATAATTACAACAGGTCGGCCGTCAGCGTGCCTGTACCCACTGTACCTACTGTACAATCGATGCGAAAACGTTTATATAACCTGTTCTTTCTTACACCTATAATTACATAGTAGGTGCGGAAAATACTCGAATCGTAGTTTCTTTATTAAACGTGCGATAGTTGATGATACCGTCATGATGACGTCATCATACTTAAAAAACTTATTTGCTTTTCCTTATGATTTCCGTGTAGGGCTTAGTGCGAGTGCTAAACTATTAATATAAAATAGTAATAATTGAATAGTTTTTCAAATACGAATAAAAATAATATAGGTACACTAAGAAAATGTTTTAAAGTTTTTTATATATTTAGCGGAACAACCAAAACCGAAAAGAATGATACAATAACTAAAAGTGTAGAATAGACTTTATATTACTGAGTATTCTAATTTCATTCAATTCAAATACTAGTCAGTCAGCACGGCTATTAGTTGGACAATTACCGAGGCTGGTAATTGTCCAAATACCAAATAATCAAAACCTATCGTTTCTGTACGGTAAGTTACCACTGGCAACAAACATTTGTTTTTAAATTTTGTTAAAGACATTTTGGACGCAAAGCTGTAATGCGCTTCTCGAACGCTGCACAAGCCAAGCTAGATAGATTCTTTCATTAGTCCCATTACTTAATTTGGACCTAGATAACTGGTAACGGTTAACAGGAGGTGACTACTTGACCAGTGGCTGTGCACATACCCACATCATAACAGCAACAAGTGGCGAGCCCATGCATACATCATATACATATGTCCTATGCGTCGTAAATTACCAACTTTAAAGAAATAATGGGTTAAATGAATGACCAGGGACGAACGAACCGAGCGTCAGTCAGTCAGTCAAGTCAGGATTAGGCACTAACGAGGGTTCACTGGTTGTTTATGTTGTTGCCATATCTTTCCACTCCAGAAACTTAAACACTTCGCACGCAACCATCAACAGTTTCGAAGTAATAACATCTCCTTGTCTCAAATCTTTCTGCAGTGGTTTCGTGCTCTGGTCTTGTAGTCAAACAGACATGGTGTCTCTTTAGGTTACAAACACTTCGATGGACTGATAGTCAATGTGTCACCACTAGAGAATTATGTCTCTTTAGGTTACAAACACTTCGATGGACTGATAGTCAATGTGTCACCACTAGAGAATTATGTCTCTTTAGGTTACAAACACTTCGATGGACTGATAGTCAATGTGTCACCACTAGAGAATTATGTCTCTTTAGGTTACAAACACTTCGATGGACTGATAGTCAATGTGTCACCACTAGAGAATTATGTCTCTTTAGGTTACAAACACTTCGATGGACTGATAGTCAATGTGTCACCACTAGAGAATTATGTCTCTTTAGGTTACAAACACTTCGATGGACTGATAGTCAATGTGTCACCACTAGAGAATTATGTCTCTTTAGGTTACAAACACTTCGATGGACTGATAGTCAATGTGTCACCACTAGAGAATTATGTCTCTTTAGGTTACAAACACTTCGATGGACTGATAGTCAATGTGTCACCACTAGAGAATTATGTCTCTTTAGGTTACAAACACTTCGATGGACTGATAGTCAATGTGTCACCACTAGAGAATTATGTCTCTTTAGGTTACAAACACTTCGATGGACTGATAGTCAATGTGTCACCACTAGAGAATTATGTCTCTTTAGGTTACAAACACTTCGATGGACTGATAGTCAATGTGTCACCACTAGAGAATTATGTCTCTTTAGGTTACAAACACTTCGATGGACTGATAGTCAATGTGTCACCACTAGAGAATTATGACATTGTAGCAAAGAGGCTTATTACACTCATTTGTCTTATGTGAATCTGACAAAGCTTATGTGTGGTTCATGATAATAACGCTTTATCAGGAGGGTAGACTCCATCAAACCTTCAGTCGATTTATATTATCTACCTTTAGAAAACACCTGATAGTCATAGCTCAAAAGCAGATTTAGTTCTTCAATAGGGTAAGATCATATTTTGTGAAGGCGGCATGTAAAATTGAAGCGCATTGTGTGATTTATAAATTATTCGGATACCTAACACCAGTAATTCGTATTGCAAGCTCTAGTTCTGTGGCGTAACGTTTGTTAAGATTAGATTTAAGAATCACTTGTTATTTAAATAAAGTAGTTATAGGATAGGTATAGTACGAAATATAGAGACATTTGTAACGGTTCAGTTTGGGATTCGAACCCAAGCCTCGGCTAGCTATAACTTAGTCAGCATGACTCAACCCCTTGGCCGTCAAATTTGAGTATAGGAATGAGATAATAGTGGGTTCGATTCTCGCCTATATTCAAGTTGCTAGTATTTTGGAACAGACACTTTATAAAAATATTCTTTAGGTACAATAATGTTTATTTTATGTTTCTCTAATAACAAATTTATCTAAATAATTCTATTATAAGACCTAGATTAACTTAACACTTCACAATGGTTTATTACCTTTTTTCTATTCACTACCTAATGGCACTGTATAGCTAAATGCACTTTATATTGGAGATTTAGGTCAGCCTAGGATAGACTGATATCACGTCGTGACGAATCGGAGAATTGCCACCTAGGCAACGTGGATGTCCGAGCCCATGGTCCTTGCTACCATAGCCACCTGATCAGGGTTGCGCCTGGAACAAGGGGTCGCTGTCCTTCGCCGCCAGCTGATATTGCTTAGGTACGAAGTATCGGGTCACTGTCCTGTACGGCCAGCTGATCCTTCCAAGTTTGTTGACCTCTGATTTTTCATTTGGGCAGAGTGAGGCCCCTTTCTTCTATTTTTGTTTCTCCAATGACGATTTCAAAAATACTGCGCTAGCGCTGAGCCTCCCGATGATTTTGAAAGGAGGGCTCGCTTCTATGTGTGTGTCAGTCACTACTTCCGCTATGTGACGCGTATTTGGTTGACCAATCAATGGCTGCTTGAAATTTCGAGTTCGCCGAGTGGCCGAGTCGTTCTTCAAAATTTCTGGGAATTTCAAAATTTCACTTGTGGAGAATTTGATTGGTCCACACGTCGTAAGTTTCATTCACTCGCCGCTCTTGTTCTAGAAGTTCCGGTCGTAAACTTCGTCTATATACATGTAGGTACATGTACGATGGCGAGCTGTGCCGTTGAATGTAATAACAATACACATTTCAAATTTCAAGTTAATTAAGTTTTTGAGATAAGCCCCGTGAGCTCAAGTGAGAGAAAGTGAGACAATGACACCCCAGATGTCAGTGAAATAGTTATTTGTTATACAAGTGAGTAAAAGCGTTTTTTTGGTAGAAGTGCCGACTTTAAATCCTGAGCTAGCGAAGTAGGCTAGAATTAAATCACGAGATTGAGAATTAAAAAAATGCTATGTAGTTATATTCTTAATTAAAATGAACAAGGTTAAGTATTTGTCGTGAAATTTGTTTCTGACCAGTCATTGTACTGTATTGTTTTTTTTTCATCATCAGGTAAATTCCAAAAGTCAATGTTCGAACAGTGAATTACTTTGCCTCACTAGTGAGCAAAATTCGATTTTCCTTTTCGTGCTGGTGAGGTGAAAACAATATTGTTTTGAGTTCCTTTCAAAATAATTTAGGTAATTGAATTTATTTATGCTCGGTTTATGTAAACACTAGCTTCTGCCAGCGGCTTCGCCCGCGCTAAATTTCGTTATCGGCGTATAGGTTCTTATGGAAACTCTTCAATTAAAGGAAAAAAAAATAATCAATTCTTTCCTCCTTAATGGCATACTACATACTACATTCGTGTCTGTAAAACCACGATAAAAAATACAAAAATTCAACCCAATCAGTACAGCCGTTTAGAAGTTATGTGAAAAAGATAAGTACGTAAGGATAATTCTTACTACCCGTTGTCCTATTACCCGTTTTCCCGAAGGAATGAGGAATTTTCCTGCTGTAAAAAGTAGCCTATGTTCATCAGGGATAATGTCGGCTTCTAATGGTAAAAGAATTTTTCAAATCGGTCCAGTAGTTTCGGAGCCTATTTAATATAAAACAAACAATCAAATCTTTTCTCTTTATAATATTAGTATAGATTCTACACTCTTTAATTCATTCCTTACACGAGCTTGTGACCCTTGAGAGTTGGGAAGAGAGTTGAGAACTTTACACCACTACTCCCCAACTGGGCAAAACAGGGACTATTTACGGGCAAAGCCCAGAAGAGCGAAATATTTTAGTTATTTTAAATTTATATGTTTTCATTATTATGAAACAAGAGGATCGAGTGCCGCAATGGCAAAACTAGCGGCTACCATGTCAAATATTCCGGGTTTGATTCCTGGTAAGGGGCAACCTATAATGTTACAAGTTGTTAATTGTAAAGTTGTCTCGACACTGGTCGGTCGATGCCCGGCGGCATGCGACATGCGAGATGTGGCATGCGGCATGGCGTAAGGCTAATTTAACCACCACACACGTTAGTGGGACGAAATAACATCGGTAATGCGTGGAATTCTGAACACCCCTTGAAGGATAAGTGTCGTGATGGTATTTAATTATTGTTAGGGTCAGCTCTTACCGTGCCGACAGTTTCTTATTTAATTGAACCGTATTGAATAACAAAGGTTTAACTATCTATTTATTCATTTACTGTAGTTTTAAGGGGTCCGTACCCAAAGGGTAAAAAACGGGACCTTATTACTTAGACTTTGATGTCCGTCTGTCACCAGGCTGTATCTCATGAACCGTGTTAGTTAGACAGTTGAAATTTTTACAGATGATGTATTTCTGTTGCCGCTATAACAACAAATACTATAGAACAGGATAAAATAAATATTTAAGAGGCTGTCATACAACAAACGTGATTTCTTTGCTCGTTTTGCTTGATATTGATAGGTAGACGCTTGAAATATCACAGAATATCACAACAGTAACACATGTGATTTTTTTTGCCGTTTTTATAGACAATGGTACAGAACCCTACGTGCGCGAGTCCGAAGCGCACTTGGCCGGTTTTGTTAATTGTTCTAAGCTAAGAGATCCGCTACAGATACGTGTACGTATTACAAGTACAGCAAAAAATATTGTGTTAATTCAAATTTAACCCTAAACAACTACGTACACTAGTCATAGTAATCTATACTAATAGTATAAATGCGAAAGTTTGTAATAATCTGGATGAAATTTGGCACAGATATAGATTGTAGTTGGGAATAGAACTATAACCGAATTCCACTTGAAGGAACTATATCTACGCCAAAAAGCAAACTTTTTTAGTACCTATAAGTTTAAAAAGGGATCCCACGACGATAACCAAATTTAGGGCGAGCGTAGCCGCTGGCGAAAGCAAGTGTAGTATAAATGTAACGTATTATAAATAACCAGCAATCTTTATACTAAACATTTTAGTTTAAAAACTAGAAAATGAGTAAAACTGTAAAGTTACAAAACAATCTACGTTCACGTCTATTACCTTTGTCTATCCCTTTGAAAGCTAAAACATTAAACAAACTATAATTTAAAACAACATAACATTTAAGAAGATGACTACAGATAAAGTGTACCTATAGGTAGGGTTACCATACGTCCCATATATACGGGACTGTCACCATATTTGAGAACCTCGTCCCGCATTGCTATTTTGTCCCGTTGTTTGTCAAAATTCACGTATGCAGCAAAATGGATGTCGCTATTTTATGTAAAATTTAATAAATCGGTACCAAAATTTAGTTTTTTTAAAAATTATTGCTGATCTCGAGAGATATCAGGAGATAAAGGAGACACCGCACTAGCTGTCGCTGTCTCAAACAATTTCATTGTGGTGTATGGGCAACACGTCACTTAGTTACTGGCTGTCTGTGGTTACTTATTTATATAAAAATAAAGTTATCTGCAAAATGTGTGACGTGACGTTTGTTAACAGCGTCTTCTCTAGCGTATAGTACCTAACTGAATGGTGTTCACTAAATAACTTAAATTAATATGTGGTGATGATGATGAACTAACGACAAACTGATCCTGGTGATGTGTCCGAGCCGTACGCCGCGCATGTCGAACAGGAACATGTAGCCCGGCTGCGGACCACGAGTTGATAAACACGCATCTGAAAATATATTTAATTTTTATTTTGTAGTAGCTGGCCCGGTGAACCTTGTTTCTTTTTTTTAAACATCTGTCGCACCAACCTAATAGGGTTTTACTAATTCAGAAACTTTCCACAGCGTGTGCATAGCAAATTACCAAAATTTCTTTACAATCGATTTACCCTTATTGCGCGAGTCCGACTCGCATTTGACCCTTTTTTTCTTTCTCAGAAACCTTCCTCAGCGTGTGTATAACAACTGAACAAAATTTTATCACAATCGGTTTACCCTTTACTTGACCCTGTCCGACTCATACTTGACCCTTTTTTCTTTCTCAGAAACCTTCTCCGATGTATGCATAACAACTTAGGATTTCATAACAATCGGTTTACTCTTTACATGACCTGATTGGACTCGCACTTGACCCTTTTTGTCTTTCTCAGAAACCTTCCCCGGCGTGTGCATAACAACTTAAAGTAGAATTTTTTTAATTAGATTGGACCAAGGAATCTCGTTGTCCCATACAAACTCTCACTTTTTCTCTCCCTTAGGGGTAGAACTTCGGAAAATCCTTTCTTATCGGATGTCTACGTCATACAAAGAACACCCTCCAAGTTTCAAGTCTCTACGATCAGCGGTTTCAACTGTGCGTTGATCTGTTAGTCAGTAATTCAGGACAAAGCATTTTATATGTATAAATGAACCTCTTGTGTATATAAACTACATAGAAGTTTTGGTAGATTTCGTTCGAAAAACGACTTTGATATTTTTTTAAATCAAATGCAAAATTGGTTGTCGTCACTCATGCTGTTCGTTCGTTTGGGAGAAAGTTAAATTATTCGATATGATTCGTTGGTGGACAAGGACGTTATAGAAATGGACGCGACTTAACAAAGTTTTCGCCTTTCCCCTCTAGCCACAGACGATGAAAGTTTGACCTATCTCGACATTTCGGTCATCAGTATTACGCGCGTGCTCGCGAGAAAAACATCTCGACAATATGACAAAATGTGCCGTGAAATGGTGTCAAAACTACAGCAGTAAAACAAAAAACGTTTCTTTTCACAAATAAGTACATTTTTGATTTGTTTTAATAGTAATTTGTCGAGCAAATACACATTTTTACGCAAATGAACAAATTAATCCAGCCAAGTAAAATAGGTTCATTGCACACTCAATACTTCTACAAAAATTGGTCGGCTTAACTGATAAATCCACTGAATGTTTAGGGATAGACAAATATCGATACACTTATCGACATTTGTAATATCCGTTATTCATTATTTATTAATTTCAATATTAATTAATTTTAATTATAAATAATAAATATTAAAGAGGTTTAGCTAAATATAAATCAATAAAATAGGATTTTCATATTTTTAGGGTTACGTAGCCAATTAGATAAAACGAAACCCTGATAATTATCTACAAATACGTAAGTCAGAGGCTTACGACCTCATCAATTCAAAAAATTGGTCTTACGTGTTCCTTTTTTTTATACCGACAGGGTGTCAAACAAGTTTACAGCCCGCCTAACGAAGCAGTTACCGTTGCCTATGAACGCTACACGCTTCAGCAGTGGCATTACTTAAGCGTAGACGACCGTTTAAATAGAATTTTATCTCTCTAAATATAACCCAATTCGTTAATTACTTAAATAGATAAACTGAAGTCTAATTACTCCTTTCTTGAACAACCTCATACTGTAGCCCCTACAGAAATACTCCGCATGCTTTTCCGTGGTTTACCACGGGTACAGCAGGAATCATTTTAAACGAGTGTCATAATCTGCTTTTCTTTCAACAACGAGAAAATTTGATTTAAACAAAAAAAGGAAAGTATTTGATGTTTCTTTAATTATTTTTGGCGAGTTTTTGCTTCTGAAGCTTATCATTCAATATTTATATTTTATTCTGAATCATACAAGTTTTAAATATCATAAAAAATATTTTATAACAACTAAAATTATTATTAGAAACTAAATCTAAATTATTTTTTTATATATAAAATAACCTAAATAAACTAAGAATAAATACCAATGTCTAACTTTCCGCCTAAGTTGTAAAAATCTACAAAAATTTAGACAGTATTTACAAAACTCTGTTAGAGTTTTATAAAGTTGTCTCTCTGTAAAGTCTGTTAGAGTTTTGTAAATGTCAGGGTACGAAAGTTAGTCCGTTAGTTATATAGTAAGAAAATATTAAATACGTATTGAAATATAAAAAATTACATAAATTGTATCACAGATTAGGAGCGGGGACTCGTGACATAAAAACTAACTGTAAACTGTACCTAGGCGTAACGTCACGCGATATTTTGGCTCAATGTACCTATCAACACTAGCTTTACTTAGCTTAAAACCAGATGGCGCTGTGTGTAATGTCCACCAATATTTATTATTTATTACTTAATTATAAAACAAAATAAGTTTCCTATTATTATTTATAAATCTATATGACGGACTTATAATTAAAATGTAGTCCTCATGCTTATTGTTTTAAACAAAATGAATTTATAAGTTTTTAGATAACCCTAATAATTCTCATTCTAAAACATGCGAAGTTAATTTGTGTATGACATGCTTTTGGCCAGTTTTTTTTATTTCAATTTTATTAGCGTGTGTATTTGTACGATCTTTTTAGGTTTCTTAGTAGTCCGGATAGAAAAAGAAAATGGGTATTAGCCGTGCGCAGAGAGGAGTTGTGGATTCCCACGAAACATAGCACTGTATACAGCATACATTTCAACGCGGGTTGTTTTAATGTAAACGCGAAAAAACAAAATAAACTTAACAAAGAGTCTGTACCAACTCTCCATTTACCTATATTCGTAAGTGTCAAACTTTGCTATTAATTCTAAATCGTAAAAAACTATAGGCATAAGCGCTTGGTATATTATTTTTTTTGCAGTCACATGAACTTACAGTAGTACTATTAAAAGTAGTATTTGAATAAAAAAATATTATAAGTAGTTTCTTTAAATAAACTAACGGCTAATTTAATCGCAGTGGATTTTGATTAAATAGCCCGATTATTTTTAGCTCTTTAACGGAAACCTTAATCATGAACTGCAGGAATTAGGACAAACCACAAAGTTGTATTCCATTTATAATACACCCTAGCTGGCTTCGCCCGCCCTAAATTAGGTTATCGGTATAGGATTCTTACGGCAACTCCTCAATTATAGAAAAAAACCTACTCACACGACGTTCTCTCTCCTTCTTTCCCTCTGTCTCTCTAACCCTCTCTCTCTTTTTAAGAAATAATAAATAATTAAATACTATAAATTAATTACCTAATGGATTAACCTCGCGATCTTGGTGCTCCATACAAACTTTTAGGGGGTGAATTTTGGAAAATCCTTTCTTAGCGGACACTTACACCATAATAGCTATATGTGTGCTAAATTTCAGCTCGATCCGTCCAGTGGTTAGAGCTGCTGTGCGTTGATAGATCAGTCAGTCATAGGTACTTTCGAGTAACGCTAACTTTAACCCGCGACTTTGTTTACGTAGAAGGGGAAATTATTTTTGAATAATACCTACCGCCCTTCCCCCTCATGGCTGCCCGCCGGCCTTGTACATCATAATTGCGTGCGCAGTACTTTTTTATTATTTTGCTGCGATTTTATTTTAAAACTGCGATAGCTCCTAAGATATCATTGAAATCGAATGATGTAAAGGGCAATTTTGTTTTTAATTAAATACTTGTGATGAATAACGTATTTATTTGGATAAAGATTAATATTCGCAAATAATGCATTATTTTGGAACAAATTTGATTAGCATTAAAAAGGTTATAGTGAGCCAACCTTAAAAGACAGACATATGCTGTCACGGACTATTCTTTAGAAATTTTAAAGGTGAACAATTGTGTGATATTGATATGATTATTATATATATATTGATATTGATTGTTGTGATATGATTTGATTATGATTGCGAAACTCTAACCGTTTATGCAGCGCACGCAGTGGAAGGTCTCAAAAGAAAAACAAAACGATTTTGAAACATTCTTCCTTGGTGCTCCGCTCCTATTAGTCTTAACGTGATGATATAGAGCCTATAACCTTCCTCGATAAATGGGCTATCTAACAATGAATTTTTCAAATCGGAATAGTAGTTCCTGAGATTAGCGCGTTCAAACAAACATACTCTTCAGCTTTATAATATTAAGTATTAAAAGTATAGATTTTAAATTAATGCAAGTCGAATAAAATTTCATTATGCTTCAGCGCGTCTATCGCTCGATATCTTTATCGATTGCGTACAACCCTATTACGCTTCAGATAAGAGTACCTACACATGGCCATTTGTTGTGTTTATATCACGGGGTCTTATCCCAAAGACAACAGAAATTATTTAAATTCATATCAATAGATGGCGTTGTGTGTATCGATTTGTTATTTAGGTTGTTGTTTTATTGAAAAAGAAAAGTGACCGACCCTTAAAAATTATTGTTTTAATATCAAAATGTCCCTTAAGATAACAAAAATGAAGTAATGGGCGCCTTTATTAAATTTTCGAAATTTTACATAAATTGGATGAGGTCGTTGTACTTTAAGCGGCAATAAATTGAACTACGTGCCGGTTTAGTTAATAAATTTTAACTATTGTTTGATAGATGACGCTGTTCGCTTGTTCTGAGTTTGACAGCGACACACGACGGTGTCACTGAATTATATGAATATGTGTACTTACCCACCAAAAATAAAAAAAAAATATTTGGTATAAACCCACTTAAATACTTAGATATATTATAAAACAAACGCACGCAAGCGTGAACTTCGACTTCAGTAGAATTTGTTTCTTTTAGTATTATCCTGGGTCGAATGCGTCAAGTTCTTAAAAAAATGTTTAGTGAAAAGGATAGCTCACTTTAAAGGATCGCGGGTCGCACTGGATCGGGTCGCAGCGCAAAAATCCGCTCAAATCACTCGTATGTATATTATATAAACCATAGCACACTATGCCGGGGCGCAGCGAGCGCGCATATTCCGCCGCGGATTTTTGTTTCGTACGTTGCGGCCCGCCCCGCCCCGCTGCGCCTCGACACAGTGTGCTATAGCAAGCGGATTGGCGTGCAGGTGCGCACGGGTCCAATTTAGCTATCCATAACGTACAGATGCATGGATGTCTGGCAGTACACTATACTCAAAGTCCGTCAATGCGCGGCGACCCGGCCCGTCACTAATGTGCTAAGCAAGCATTTTCCAGTGCGACCCACTCCGCTCCGCTCCGCTCCGCTCCGCTGCGGCCCGACATAATGAGCGCGAACCTTTAAAGAACAGAATGCCATCGCACAATTGGCTACTTTCGATGTGAAAACAACCAATTTAAAAAAGGGAGGTTCTCAGTTTGACCCGTATGTTTGTATGTATGTTTGTCCGTGATTATCTCGCGTTTGGCTGGACCGAATTTGATACGACTGTCAGAAAAGTATTTGTTACATTATGGAGAAGGTTTTGGTATACAACAAATGGACATCCCGAGACATCGTCGTTTGCATCGATCCGTTAATAATTAAGCGATGTATTAGTTTAACTCGACCGATTTTTAACAAAATATTAGTACACCTACGAGCAAAAACTAGTTAGTCACTTACATTAACGACGATATTTCATTAACTAGTAAAACAGAAAGTAGGTATATTAAAAGTAGTTTTATTTTACTCATAAATAATTAAATACGCTTTTATCTTTCTTTGACTTCACAAATATCATGAGTTGATTAGGAAATATATTGTCGTCTATTTAAGTGACTAGTTATTAATCGACTTCAAAAAAGGAGGAAGTTCCTTATTCCTCGAAATCTTTTTTTATGTATGTTTTTCGATTACTCGAAGTCGCCTTGACCGATTCGGAAAATTCTTGTTTGTTTGAAAGAGTATACTTCCCAGATGGTCCCATGGTCATCAGGTCAGGATATAATGATGGAATCCTGAAGAAATCGAGGGAACTCAAATTATTGTAGGCACCCTTGAAGCGATTAGTGTAAGAGAAACTAAGCCAATAGGTCACTTAAAAGTAGGGATGTTCCGACTAGTCGGTAAAGCTGACCATCCGGTTGGCGACTATTCGGCAAAGAGCGCCGACTAGGACTGCGAGTGGGAGGAATAGTCTGTGGTCGAACACATTCAATCATAGAACCTAGCTGAGGTATCAGGGTTGGTTGACATTATTGGTTGTTCATACTCGTAGTATTTGCTGTTTTTCCCTACCCACCATGAGAAATTATCATTTGGCACTGCTTACACTTGATTTTAAGGAAATCATACAATTGTTCTAAAAAAAACAATACACGAAACTTTCTGTTACACAAATAAACGAACGAACGAATAAACGAAATAAACAATACGAAGTCACAGATTATATAATACTATACCTACTAGGCGAAGTAAACAAAACATGTTTTGTTCGATCCGCTTTGCAGGCGGCGGTTGCGACTAGAAGTCAGTTATTCTAAACTTGGCTTTCGGATAGAAATGCATATGTATAGCATAGGTAAATGTTGCTTACTAGACCCCTAACCACGTGACTGAATAACCCACCAGACTGATAGCTTAGAACAACGTTTCAAGAATCATACCTAAACTGGAAGTGTTTTCAACTGACACATTTAGTAAATTAAATCCCTCAGATCAATGTATGGAGCTACCCCTAAATATTTTTTCTTAATTTTATTACAAATCTGTTTGGTGGTTAACATAAGACTTTCCTGTAAAATTCACAATCTACATATGCAAAGTTAGCGGAATTATAACGCTGTGACATACGGATACACGGAAGTATATGATGGATTTATAAGGGACCTTCTTGCCATTTGGCTATGGAACCCTAACAAAGATCTCTGGTTTAATTTGTATTCAGTAGGGAGGTACAAATAAAACAATTATGCATATACATTAGTATATGCATGTTCATAATTATGTATCGTTATTATCGTAGGTACCTACCTACTTACGTACCTACGTTTTTTAAGATTCACCTTCCTATTGTAATTATTTAGCCAACTAAGAGTAAAAAAATATAGGTATTTATGTCAAGATGTTTTAGGTCTGTAAAAAGGAAATTTCCTTTTCGTGTCATCCCGTGCTTGTAGTAGTGCTCTCGCTAGCGCCGGTTGTTTGAAGCTATCAGTCTGTAGGTTTAGTCATGTGCCCTAACGAAATGTGCATTTCGACCATAGCTACATTATTTTACGGAGACACGGGAAAAAGCTAGTAAAAAATATCTCGAAAATTTTAGATACCTAAACATTCAACCACCTTTCGGTCTCCTTCGTACGACTATTTTGTACGTTTTATTACATATATTTATGATAATACGAATTCATTTTAAAATTTTAATCCCAACACCCACTAAATACTAGCTACTAACACAAAAACATAGGATTTTAAAAAAGAATTTTATCACAAAATATCTGTCATTAAATAATAATTTAACTTTTAGGTTTATTACATCCCTGCGTTTGGTGAGAATCGTTTCATTAATAAACTATTTTAAATAAACCAGCCTAAAAACTTGTTATAAAATGTTATGCAATATTTTTTTTAATTTAATTTGCGATTTTCATATACCTAACTACACTTAAAACTAATTAAATTTGCGATTTTCATATACCTACCTACACTTAAAACTAATTAAATTTGCGATTTTCATATACCTACCTACACTTAAAACTAATTAAATTTGCGATTTTCATATACCTACCTACACTTAAAACCCACCTTTTGGCCCCCTTATTTCGTACTTGTAAAAAGTTTTCATCATTACATATTTTTAATCTTAAACCTCAATACCAAGTTTCCTGTTAATTACATGACGCAAACAAAGGAATTCGGTAGAAACTTTTAAACACGAGTGATGCCCTTGGTGTTGCAAGCGTCCATAGGCTACAGTGACCGCTTACCATCAGGCGGACCGTAGGCTTGTTTACCACCTTAGTGGAAATTAAAAAATGAAAAATAAAAAACACCTTTGACCACCTAATCCGTACCTGTTGTAAAAAAATATAACGAAAAAAATGTACTGCTCCCAACTGTAGCGTTTTAGCTTTCGATTATAATTTTATTATGTACCCACCTACACAGACAGATACAAGTCTAACAGTAAGTATTCAACTATAATTGTGTGGGTGTGTACCCTCCCCGCCAGAAACGGTTGAAACGGATTTCATACACTTGCTAAATCATTTCGCGTCCATTTCTATAACGTCCTTGTTGGCAGAGTAAATAGCTGAAATATTATCCCCGATATCAAACAACTTTTTCATTTTGTCGTATAAATACCTTGTAGTAGAAACAGAATTACTTAAGTACAGAATTTTTATCTCGGTTGATGTAGGATTTGCCGGCTGTTGCTCTTTTGCTATACGTACTGTAGACACCCCACGCCGATAACACAATTTTATGTGAGTGGATCTGCGGGCAAAAGCTAAGTTACATATTCGTGTCTATATATCAGGTCGTGCTAACCAGTGGGGCGAGCTTCCCGTGGGCGGAGAAGAAAGATTACACGAGGGTCCCCTTGTGATAGGACATTCTAAAAACTGATTAAAAAAACTTACATATTTAAGAGCATATAACTAATGCTTTTATTCAGGGTTTTTACTACTAAAACACGATAGCTTAATTTTTCTTCAATAGAAAAAAACCAACCAAGTCCGAGTTTGGCACGCGCACCAAGGGTTCCGTACGAACTAATTATATGTGTCGTAGTTATTTCATTACGAGATAAAGTCTCACAAGCTTGGCCCCCACATTCGGTTTGCAATAAAATTATTATAATGTAATTCAAACTCTATATAGAGGGTATAAATAAGAAAACTATTTTATAAGTTTATAAACACATTAATGTTTATCTGCTTCTAAAAATACTGATCATAATAACACTTTTTTTTAACTTCGGGATTTCTTCTAACTAAAAAGATCAATAACAGCACATATTTCTAGTTTGAATTTAATAATAATATCTGTTTATTCAGAGGTCTGTGGATCAAAAACTGCTACCTTATGTTTAATTAGTTTGACTTACCTTGTGGCCGCCTTTCTTGAATGTAAAAGGGCGACTAGTATGTCCTATCGTCAGCAAGAAGTCAGAAGCTAGGCCTTGCGTAGAGGGAAATTACTTTCAAGAGGGCGATATAGGCCCAGGTATACAATTTACATGGATAATCCCCAGTGTTGAGACAAACACAAATGTTCATCACATAAATGTTTGTCTTGTAAGGGTATCGAACACAAGCCTCTCGATTCAACAGTTAAGTCTTCATTCAAGTAGGTATTGAGCCATGGTGCCGACATACTTAATAAACGTAAAAATACCAAGTACCTAATCTTTTTATCCCAACTTCCTTACCTATGATCAGTTACGTTGTGCTGAACTGATTTTAATGAAACTTGGCAGGGTGATAAACTAGCATCCGAGGATATAAGGTATATAAATAAGTCTTTGCGAAAGAAGTTACGGCCAAAACAAGTATTTTCAAATTAAAAATAATGTTTATAAAAAAATAATGGCAACTATTCAACTCATTATACTGTGGTATGGTAACGGGTTCGAGACCTTTTCTTTCCTTATATAGTTCTTTAAGTATGACATACGTTTTATTTCTGGCGAAGAGAAAAACATTGCATCCAAAATATTCATAGGCCTTTTAGAATAATATAAAATATTCCAGACCGATAGTAATCATTACAATGCAGAACATTCTGGACCAACTACAGTTACACACATTTTTTTGTTTATTATTAGCCGTAAAATGTCTTTAATTAGCGACTACGTGGTCTGTATAAAATATTTTAGGCGCTTACAAATGCTGATAAAGTGACTCGCACACTCGTGTATCGGACAAGACAATGCTGCATTGAACATTGAATTCGACCGCGATTGTGTGTCGTTTTGTCGATACGGTACCGCAGTATAAATACACGTGACTGTGATGTTTGACCTACACTTTATTCGAAAATTCCACTTCTAAATACCTACGAGAATCTACATAATAAATTCTTTCAACATTCAAAAAGTACATTTTACTGATGAGCGTTCCAATTAACTGCCGAATGAGTTTTGCAATGCAACCTTATAGTGATAATTTACAACCTGGCGTCGCAACTGGTCAGTAACCGTCAATATGGCTTTCGCCACGGTCGCTCGACTGTGTGTGGTGACCTTCAAGTGTATCTCGCACACCGATTGGCACTAGCCATTGAGACTCAGGGGGATGCATTGGCATGTAGCCTGGTCATAGCGAAGGCGTTCGATCGGGTCTGGCACCGGGTTCGTCTATCGAAGTTGCTATCTTACAGAGTGCCCGAGGATTTGTGCAAATGGGTGGCTAGCTTTTTGTCCGGCAGACGCATACGAGCCGTAGTTGACGGTGGTTGCTATGATAGCATGGACGTTAATTCTAGTGTCCAAAGGCAAGGCTATGTGCTGTCCGAAATGGTCGCGTTCAGTGCGGTTTTAGAGGAACGCTTGGGTTGTTGTGGAATGAGCTTCCTGCCAAGGTTTTCTCTGAGGACTACAATATGGGGTTCTTCAAGAAAGAAGTTATAGGATTTTGCAAGGGTGTTGCAAGCGTCCATTGGCCACGGTGACTGCTTACCATCAAGCGGACCCTGTGCTTGTTTGCCACTTTAGTGGTATATAAAAAAAAAAAAACATGCACGGCCACCCGATGGAAAAGCATATGCTCGGGAACTCATACGCCTGAGGAGAGAACATGCGCCCCCCTCGCAGCAAACATTTGGTCGGCATTAATTAATTAGTACCTTATTTTAAAAAAAACTTTCGTATCTCATACAATACTACAAACTCACACTAGCACAACTGATATAGAAAAAAAAAATCAAGTAAAAATAGAATTTGGGTTATTGTTTTACAGTTCAAAATAGGTGAGGCAAGGCTGTTCAAACGTGAAACATGTATCATCCAATTTAACAAGAGCTCCTGATATTTTACCAGAATCATAGCAAATGCAATGACTTCTTTCATGGAAGGCCATTTTGTATATGTATAAGTACGTATATGTTTTCTTTTTCATTTCGATTCGGATACCAACATGTGTTTCGTACGTTTTAGTATTATTGACATAGTAGCACCATTTGATTGCCGTCGAGCTACCTAGAGTACCTGTACCAATACCTATGCTGCGTAAAATAGGTACCATTTTATAGTGTAACAAGAACACTGTTAACATATTATATCTTGTCTGTACCTATTACATCTATTTTGTAAGTACCTGTCATTTTCATTTCAGAAGGTATTATGCAAATCTTAAATGTGGCCACTTTATGTGGTCATTACATCTATGTGTAGGTAGGTAGGTATCTGCATACATACTTACCTTTTATATAGGTAACTACCTCGAACCATTATCTACTTATTTTGTGCCTAGGCTTTGGCCCAGTTAGTTACTCAACCTTGTCGCTGCAGACTGCAGGATATAATAATAGGTATGGCTAATGATTTAAAAATATATAATATAAGTACTAAGTAGGTATTCAAAATCATCATTGGAACCGTGATCTATTTATTAAATAGAATAGGATCATACTAAATTACTTAAATACAATGAAATAAAACTTTAACATTTAGTAATAACTTGTATTCTGGTTGTTACAGATAAAAAATGCGATGTTCTTCATGATTGAAATCTACAAAAAGATGACAGGACTAAAGTGGAATTAAACTAAGAGCACCAGTACTCGTAAAATAGAGCATTAAAGCAATAGCTGTGATATTTGTGCCAACATTTTTAAGATTTAATTTCTCAATAATATACATTCAAGGATAAGAAAATTCACGTTGTCTAAACATAATAATAAATATATCTAAATACAAAACATATAAATACATCAGTCTGTTTTGGCCGCATAAGGACCTTTCATTCACGGCTTGTGTTAAAGTGAGTTTTTATTAGTGTGTGTGATAGCGTGTTACTGTGTGTTACTGTGTGTTACTGTGTGTTACTGTGTGTTACTGTGTGTTACTGTGTGTTACTGTGTGTTACTGTGTGTTACTGTGTGTTACTGTGTGTTACTGTGTGTTACTGTGTGTTACTGTGTGTTACTGTGTGTTACTGTGTGTTACTGTGTGTTACTGTGTGTTACTGTGTGTTACTGTGTGTTACTGTGTGTTACTGTGTGTTACTGTGTGCTACCACTACAAATGTATTTTTTAGCAAAATTAATCAACTTTGTAAATTCATTAAAAAATTAATAACTGAATGAAGTTATAGTTATATAAAACCAATAACGGCGAGCTCTTGATTTTTCGTACTTTTTATTGAACTTGAAATCAAACGTAAAGTTGTATGAACTTTCGAGATTATGGCAAAAGAATTTTGTATGAAATCTCTGTCCGGCAAATCACCTTCATAGCGAAAGCACTTATTAAAAGAAGCATGAAGTCCCATGGTAACAAGCAGTTCGGTAACGCAGAGTGCAGTTGGGTAATGTTTTAAACAATCTACGGCATTTAGTAGTGCGAACTAAAATTAAATTAATTTCATATAATTTTTGAAGACTACGTATCTGTAAATACACTTATTTGGAAACTAATTTTAGTTATAAAAACCTGCTCACATAACTTTCGCTAGTCTGATTTCTCAGTTCTCAAAAAACCCATTTTCTTTATATAATGAAGTTATTCGGAAGAAACAAAGGCTATGTTACACTGGTGACCTTCTAGTGTATCTCACACACAGATGGGCACTAGCCATTGAGAGTCAGGGGGAGGCATTGGAATGTAGCCTAGACATAGCGAAGGCGTTTGATCGGGTGTGGCACCGGGGTCTTCTATCGAAGTTGCCATCTTACGGAGTGCCCGAGGGTTTGTGCAAATGGGTGGCTAGCTTTTTGTCCGGCAGACGCATCGAGCCGTAGTTGACGGTAGTTGCTCTGACAGCATGGACATTAATGCTGGTGTCCCGCAAGGAACTGTGCTGTGTCCTACGCTGTTTCTACTGCACATCAATGATATGTTGGAGATCAACAACATACATTGCTATGCAGATGACAGTACTGGAGACGCTTATTACACGGGCCGTGCAAGCATCCCTCGTTCTGTTGTGGAGGAAAAACGTGAAGAACTTGTGTCTCAAATCGAGATCGGTCTGTCCAAGGTCTCTGACTGAGGACGGGAAAACTTGGTACGATTCAACCCTTCAAAGACACAAGTTTGCGCGTTCACCGCTAAGAAAACCCCATTCACTGTAGTCCCACAATTTCAGAACACTCCCCTCTCCATCTCCAAGAGTATTGGGATCCTTGGTGTTCACATCTCCAGCGATGTTCAGTTCCGAGATCACTTGCTAGACAAGGTAAAGCTGGCGTCCAAAAAACTTGGTGTACTCAACAGAGCGAAGCAGTACACGTCGGGGCAAAGGTTGCTGCTTTACAAGTCGCAAGTCCGGCCCCATATGGAGTACTGCTGCCATCTCAGGGCGGGTGCACCCGGATACCAGCTTGGCCCTTTTGACTCGGTTCAACGACGGGCTGTGAGAATTGTCGACGATCCCAAACTCACTTGCGGTATCGAGCCCCTAAGTCTGAGGAGAGACTTTGCCTCCCTGTGTGTGTTCTACCGCTTGTACAATGGCTTGTGTTCTGAGGAATTGTTCGAAATGATGCCCACGGCTACTTTCTACCATCGCACCGCTCGCCATCGGCAGGGAATTCATTCTCACACTTTAGAACCGAAATGGTCGCGTACAGTGCGGTTTCTGAGAAACTTCCTCCCGCGAACGCTTAGGTTGTGGAATGAGCTCCCTGCCAAGGTTTTCTCTAAGGACTACAGTATGGGGTTCTTCAAAAAAGAAGTTATTAGATTTCTGAAGGGTCCCCTGGTGTTGCAAGCATCCATAGGCTACGGTGACCGCTTACCATCAGGCGGACCGTAGGCTTGTTTGCCACCCTAGTGGTATATAAAAAAAAAAAAAAACCTTGCCTACGTTCTACTCAGGATAGGTGGTTTTTATCGGAATCTTACGCGATGATGATCAGCTGATGGTTGGTTAGTCTAGCCTAGTGGCTATTCTTATTCACCAAGCGGACTCCGCCCTGCTATACACATCATGTCGCATAATGCATCTGCCCCTGAATTATCTCTGCCCTTCTCTCTCTCTCTCTATTTCTCATCATCTTTGTCGGTTTTTCTATCTCTAGGTCATGGAATAATTAATGGAATATATATCTTATATATGAACATTTTAGGAGAAAACAGAAACAAAACTGTAGGTATATCGATAGCAAAAATATAAAAAAAAACGTTTTTAATGTCGGATTACTGCTAAAGTATTAGAGATACATAAATAATCTATCTTAGCTTTTTTTTATAGGAAATTTAATAAGTTAAAGTTTTTGTTTACACGATTTCATCGTATTAATAATTATTGCCGAGATATAAGCAAAAAACTGAAAAAGGGTACCTTTTTCCAAGATGGCGGCGCGAGCGCAACAGGTATCGATGGGGGCTTTTAGTATGCACAACGGGAGGTCTTAATGAACATGTACACCAAAATTCAAAACTCTACCAATTAATGTTGTTTTATTTTCTAATTTGACTGGACTTTAAGGAGTATAGATATCAACTTCGAAGCAAATGACCGCCAAAATAATTTTCTACCCCTTTTTAATCACGTTAGGGGATTAATTTCATTAAAATACGAAACACGTCTTCAACCAATTGTCAAAAAAGGTTTATGCAAAAGTTGAAGGAGATTGGACCAAGGAATCACGTTGTCCCATACAAACTTTGCCCCCCTTTTTCACCCCCTTAGGGGTAGAATTTCGGAAAATCCTCTCTTGTCGGATGTCTAAGTCGTACAAAAAATACATTCTCCAAGTATCAGGTCTCTATGATGATTGGTTTAGGCTGTGTGTCTATCCATCAGTCATTCAGGACAAAGCATTTATATGTATAGATTGTATAAAGTTTTGTTACGAGTATCGATGTTTTTCGTGTACTAGAAAAGAAGCAATTCATCACTCAAACGTAAAAAATAAAATCTTTTTAACAAAGAAAAAACAATCGGCTTCAAAAAGATGCACTGATAAACAAACTCAATTTTAACATTATGACTGGCTGGATCATGCTCAACATAGCGTTTCTACAAAACTAAGTTATTTTTTATTAGCCTAAGTTTGCGCCCCATAGTAATCAGGAGTAAACTTAATTTTGATAGTCTGCAGAACTTCGTCTGCAATGACAGGAGGTAAAGAGGTAAGCGGCGGGAGAGCGCATCTACATTTGACCTCACTGTCTTCCTCGCGGTCATGTTTGGTGTCTACTGGTTTAGTGCTAAGCAAGCATTACGACTAAGCAGTCCGCCTTTCAGTGCTCGTCACAGGGATTAATTTAGTGTTTGGAAGGAAGGCATGACGCTCAGGGTGTCGACTTCAATAGGTTTATAGCTCCAGTTAACCGGGAGGCCAGGCTACATCCCTTCCATCGCGTTTTCGTGACTGCTCTTTCTTTAACATGCCTTTGTCGGATAGGAGTCAGAGGGACATATAATAACGTGCAGAAAGTCAAAGCAAAATGCGTCTAGCTAACAGAAACCTAGGCTTACGTTATGTGCACGCGCTACGTCAAGTATTTCCAGCCTATGACTATTGGTAGTATTGCAGTACTATAAATCGGAATAAGTTGCCTAAATCTCTTAATGGGAAGTGAGGCACACCTAAGAGACGATGATCAGCTGATGGCTGGTCATGGCTTTACGGCATTGATAGCCAGTCGCGGCTATTTCGTGGTACTTATATCCTCCAAGTAGCCCCAAAACACATTCCGACCCAGCCATACACATCATGTCACATAATGCATTTGCCTCTGCCCTCCCCTCCTTTTTTCTCTCTTTCTCACCTTTCCGTCTCTCTCTCTCTTTCTCTCTTGGTAGTTTCGCGGAATAAATCTAAAAATTATATATTTGAACCAAACATAAAACAAACGGTATATCGGCAGTAAAAAAATAAATATTTTTCCTCTTCAACGCCGGATTACAGCTAAAATACTAGAGATACAATAGCAATATGTCTGAGCTTTTTTATAGGATATTTAATAATCTATAGTTTTTATATACTCATTTTTACCGTTTCAGCAACAATTACCGAGATATAAGCAAAAAACTAAAAAAGGGTATCTTTTTTCCAAGATGGCGGCGCGAGCGCAACAGATATCGATGGGGACTTTTTTAGTATGTTCAACGAAAGATCTTAATGAACAAGTAAACCAAAATTCAAAACTCTACCAATTTTTTTTTTAGCCCATAATGTATCTTATTTGACTGGCCTATTAGTGCTTTTGATTTAAATTACATTTTATATTGACACATCTTTGACAACTCAATTCGATTTTATTCAAAAAAGGTTAAACTCAATCAAAAACAATCAAATCTTCTTCTATACTATATATATATATATGTATAAAAGCTGAAGAGTTTGTTTTTTTGAACGCGCTGATTTCAGGAACTACTGGTCCGATTTGAAAAAAATATTTCAGTGTTAGATATCCTATTTATCGAGGATGGCTATAGGCTATAAATCATTTCGCTAAGACCAACAGGAGCGGAGCACCAATAAAAGATGTTTCAAAATCGGGGTTTTCTTTCCTTTTGAGAACTTCCGCTGCGTGCGCTGCGTAAACGGTCAAAGTTTTGCAAAAATCATGTATGACATAATAGTTTCTTATAAGTTCTAAAAAAATTATGCTAACCAAATTTGTTCTGAAATAATGCAATATTTGCGACGGTGTTTCTATAAACATGATATTAATCCTTAACCAAATACGTTATTCATCACAAGTATTTAATTTAAAACAAAATTGCCCTTTACATCATTCGATTTTAATGAATATTTTAGGAAATATCGCAGTTTAAATTAACATCTCAGCAACATAATGATCAAGTACTGCGTGCGCATTTATGATGTGCAAGCGCCGCGGACAGACATGAGGGGGAAGGGCGGTACGTATTATTTAAAAATGTTTTCACCTTCTACGTAAACAATGTCGCCGGTTAAAGTTAGCGTTAGCCCAAAGTAACTATTACTGACTGACTGATCTATCAACGCACAGCTTCAACCACTTGACGGATCGATCTGAAATTTAGCACATATACAGCTATTATGATGTAGGCGTGCGCTAAGAAAGCATTTTCCGAAACTCACCACCTAAACGGGGGTTCTAAGTTCGTATGATGCACGCGAGGTTAATCCATTATTTAATTAGTTTTGAATTGTTTATTATTTAATATTTTTGAGAAAAAGAGAGAGAGTGAGAGAGATATAGATAGACACAGGGTGTAAGTCGGTTCTTTTCCATAATTGAATAGTTGCCGTAAGAATCCTACGCCAATAACCAAATTTAGGGCGGACGAAGCCGCTGGCAAAAGCTTGTCATCAATATAAAAAGCATTTCACTAGTTCCAAACTAACAATAATTATTTTTTTTGACCTAAAGTTTAAATAAAAGGTTTAAAATTAGTTTCAATTTGCTACATTAGTATGGGACCACCTCGGAAGAATACTCTTTTAAGTAAAAAAAGAATTTTGAAAATCCGCCTCTATATGACGAAGTTATCCCGAACACACATATAACAAAAAAAATACAAGCATCCGAATTGAGATCCTCCTCCTTTTTTGAAGTCGGTTAAAAAGCGCCCTAAACGCTATTACACTGCCCGGTAGCAATAATTAGGGACCCTAACTCGCTAACTGTTAACACCACCCTAAATGAGGGTTAGGGACCCTGAATACTATGTAGTTTAATACCCGTTTTAGGCTCACAAAAGAAAGGCAACCCAAGTAAAATGTGGTTTAACCTGTCTGTTTTAATGTGATTGTACTTTTAGCCTTTTCATATTTTCAGCCTAATTTATAACTTTCTTGATATTGAGTTTACAAAATAAGAAAAGTAAAAAAAAAACCGGCCAGGTGCGTTTTGTGCGCGCATTAAGTTAGGGTTCCATAGAATGGGAATTTTTGCGAATATCTGAAATAAACTTGTCAATTTTATTATTTTTTATCGAACCATTTTTTGTTGGTAAAGTTTATTAAAGCCCTATTATTATTTTTTTTGTTGACGGATATGACAAAAATATAAGAGTTTCGTTTTTAACATTTGCTAAGGAACCGTAAAAAGACGGAGTACGTTTAACGATAACAAGGCCACAAGGTCTTACAACAACCTCGACGAACAATCAGGAATTCTATCTGAGAGGTTAGGACCTTCGTTTACTTATCATTCAATCAATTTACAACTTAAATAAAACGACACAGCTACACAATACAACACCACTACAAAATAATAAAAAACGCTGAAAAAAATCTAATTAGAATTTCAATTAACAATAGTTGATATTTGACCGAAATGCTCATTGATTTTCGTGGACTTTGATAAAATAGTCCGGCCGAGTTACTTTCCTAAGTAGTCCGGCCGGGTACTTTGCTAAAGTAGGCCGGCCGAGTTACTTTGATACAAAATACAATTCATCATCGTTATCTTGCGCTTGATTTGCGCGGAATAAGCTGCTGAAAACGGTAAAAATCTACTGTGGGAATAATAAGGATATTAGGATGTATATCTGCTGGGATCTTGCGTTTCTTTCATAATGATAAGATAAGAGTCGTTCGGTATTTGTTTGTATAAAAATATAATAGGATTAACAACAGATGATACAGCTTTTGAAGTGAATTGTACTTTACACACGCTACGCTGGATATTTCACAAGCACAAAGGAAAGCGAAGAACTCAGAATAACACCAGAAAATTAA
This sequence comes from Apoda limacodes, assembly GCA_946406115.1. Taxonomy (NCBI): domain Eukaryota; kingdom Metazoa; phylum Arthropoda; class Insecta; order Lepidoptera; family Limacodidae; genus Apoda; species Apoda limacodes. Next base: position 23,397,628 of record OX291559.1, read on the forward strand.
AAAAGACGCACAATTTCTAGTGGTTTAAATCTACACTAATATTATAAAGAGGAAAAATATGTATTTTTGTATGTTTGTAACGAATAAACTCAAAAACTACTAGACCGATTGCAAAAATTCTTTTACCATTTGGATGCTACATTATGCCTGAGTAACAAAGGCTATATTTATTACTAGGAAAAGTTAGGGATCCCTACTAAAACTTCAATAATGTAACCCAAGGTGTAAAAAAAAAGAACGAGTTGCACTCCGGGAGTGCCGGCAGAAGTGAAAACCTTTACACACAATTCGCGCTTAACACTCAAATATGTCACAAGACATGTCTTTGACATTGTCAAGAAATAATAATGTTTGTTTATTTACTTTTTTGACGTAGTATATTTGACATCGCAATCTGTCATAGAATTAAAATTCCTTATCCAACCTCCCTGGACTACTCATAATCGCGAATACTAAAAATAAAAATTATAATAGGCGTGGCATTATGGTTTCCGTATTTTACAAAGACAAAGATGCACTTTGTTAAATTTCCATATTTTAAACACTTTATATACACGAATTTTACGAATACACAGCAGTATGGCCACTACACAGACGGTCGAGCCATCAGCTGTCACCATCCATGGATGCGCGTAGCACGCTGTAACATAAACACACACGAATATTCGCGCAAGCGCCCTGCGCCGCCTAAACGAAACAGCAGGCGCAGGCATACATTTTCGCCGCGCCGTAGAAAGAGAGGGGGGTACTCCCTCTCCTACGCCGCGCCAGCTGTCTACTCTCCATCCGTCTTACGAATTTTCACGATCAGGACACGTGACCTGACGCGAGTTTATCATTTTTACCCATACCAAAAAAAGTGCACAACGACGCTAAAGAAGTTTTCACTTCAAAAATATATGCATACCTTTGTATTAATCCTTACCCAAAATAAATTTCAGAAATCCATTTTATATTCAAGACTGTTTCAATACCTGTAGATTACTTTTTGAATTATTCCAATCGGACATTCCATTCAAAAGATATTACGAATTTAAAATGTTAATCTATACAAAACATTAAAGAAAAATAAACACCGCGCCGTGATCGGCTGATACGCGCGGTCGGCTCCCTGCTAAAAACGGCAAAAATCACGTTCGTTTTATGGGAGCCCCGCTTAAATATTTGTTTTATTTTAATTTAATTATTTATTTTTAAAGTGAATATATAACTAAATATTTTGTGAATATTTCAAGCGTCTACCTGTTGCTGTTATCAATATCGAGCAAAAAAGCCTGGTGACACACGGACAGCGAAGTCTTAGAAATAGGTCCTCGTTTTGTACCCTCTGGGTACGGAACCCTAATAAATTACCGAAGGAAAACGATGATGTGATACAAAAACGAGGATGTAATACAAAAATATGTATAGGATACAAAACTGGGTGGAACGGGTGATGGAACGTTTTTAGGGTTCCAAATGGTAGCCAAATGGCAACAATGTACCTAACTGTTATGACAGCACACGCGGGCCCAGGGCGGATTGTGGACTTGATATAAGTCTTTTTTGGCGTCTGCAGGTTTACTCACTTTAGATTAGAATTCTCATTGGACAAACCCCATACTTGATGCGTTTTTACTACACACACTTGGCCGGTTTCTTGAAACTAGGATCACGCTTACAAAAAGTATTACGTAATGTGAAACCAATTCAGATGTTTTGATAAGACTTGATTACATTACCAGCCTACGGCCCGCCTGATGGTAAGCGGTCACCGTAGCCTATGGACGCTTGCAACACCAAATTATGTATATATGTTATAATATATGAAATGCTAATGAATTATCAAATAACTAGAGTGTTTACTGAATTCATATATTTATTTGCTTCAGTAAGAATTTGATTGTCAATTTAAAAAATATGTATATAATATTTATTTTTGCCAGTCGTGTCTTTACTCTATAATCCTATGAATATTATTAATGCGAAATTTTGTTTGTCTGTTTGTTACTTCATAAGTCACGCATACATTAACCGATTTAGAAGAAATATTAACGGGCGTTTTTTTCCCGCTTTTTGTAAAGTCGCGAACACAAACCAAAATACTCCATATTTTATTTTTTGTAGTTATTTTAATTCAGATCCACGGAGAAATGGAGAAATGGAGATAATCAGTAAATTGTTAATCATATTTTACATTTTTAAGCGACTTCGCGAAAAGGAGGAGGTTCTCAATTCAGATGTTTATATTTTTTGGTTTTTTTTTTCATGATTTTGATTTTTTTTTTATTTAATAGGGTGTACTTCTGAGGTGGTCCCTTATTCATATTGTGACCTTTAAACTTAGACTTTTGGTTAAAAAAAAGGTGTTTATTTGGAACTAGTGAAACGCCTTTTTATGTTGATGATTGTATAAAATTTTGTAACGAGTATAGATGTTTTTACTGTACGAAAAAAGCAATTCATCACTCAAGTAAAAAAAAAACTTTTTAGCAAAAAAAAAACAATCGGCTTTAAAAAGATGCAATGAAAAGGTAAAAATAATTACTTATTTCCAAATTCCGATCTTAATTGCATTTATAACACACTTGCACTTGCATTACACCACCACCAGCCAGTACACAAGTAATTCAGATCAAATTTTTGGAAATAAGTAATTATGTTTACCTTTTTAACCAACTTCAAAAAAGTTCTCAATTCGGATATTTATATTTTTTTTATGTATGGTCGGACATAACTCCGTCATATTTAGACGGCAATTTGCAAAATTCTTTTTTATTCAAAAGGGTATTACATACTTAAAATTTTGATCAAAAAAAAAAATTGGTAATTGTATAAAATTTTGTTAATTTAATAGAATGGATGTTTTTAGTGTACGAAAAAAAGCTATTTGTCACTAAAAAGTAAAAAAAAAAAAGTTTTGAACAAAAAAAAAACCAACCGGCTTCAAAAAGTTGCACTTAAAAGGTAAAATAATTACTTATTTCCAAAAATCTGATCTGAATTACAGTTTGAAGTTAATTAGGGGATAAAAGATTGTATAGATTTTACCATACAGACTTTATTTCATGATAAAGATCTGAAAATTCTATAGTACACAGACTTTTTAAAACCAATTAAAAAATACGTGTATCAGGTTTTTAAAAAAAAAATATCCCATAACCCCTTAAATTGGGGATAAAAGTGTATATGATTTCGTCAGGTTACAGAATTTTACTACATAATACGAATAATTTTATTATACTTATGAACTGCGATAAAAATTAATATGTAGTAACAGTTACATTTTTTCATCTTATCTGTTGTTTGGTCACCCCAATATAAATGTCACATCAAAAGAATCGAAAAAAAAAACAAAAATAAAGAAAACATTAAATACAAGTTCAATATGAAAAGATTCAACATTTAGTCCTTTGAAAACCGTCGATTTTTATTAGGTTAGTGTACACTATAGAAACTAATTAATCATAGAATAAAATTCCTACAATTACTGAATAACATATACTTAGCTCGTCTCTCACGTGTGAAGAAATGAAACGATAAGTACTGACATATATTTGTAACCCCCAAAGCATCTAAAAAATATACCGAAACTAGATTCTGTATACGTGCACCTGATTTTTATAATGAACAATTTTGTGTATTGGACCAACTTGACTCACATATACTCTAAGATATCTTTAGCAAGTCACTAAAATCCGTGAGCAAACAGCTAAATCATTATTTGTTAAAAGTTACAAATAATGATTTAGCTGTTTGTATTTACTGTACACTTGCACATTTTATGATATACCTTTTAAATAATCGTATCTTAAATAATTCTTTTTAACAACTTAACGGCAATAAACAGGATTTGAAAACAAATAACTTCAAGTACATATTTTGTAATATTTATTGTTTTACTACTTATAATCAAATTTCAATAAATATACTCAACAACTCACTTATGATGATGTTCAATTTGAAAGCACATAAATGAACTACATCATTATTCCTTTATTCTACTTAATATTTATTCATTCGACTAGATCTAATTACAAATATAATTATTTCTTTTATTCAATAACTTATAATAATAATCTTAGTTTGTATAACCTAATTTGATTTGTTACTAAATATATCTTTTTTATATCCAAAACACAAAGTGAGTCTACCCTTCACTTGTGCTCAACTACATTGTCTTTTTTTCCTTTCCAGTACCCTCTTCTTCTTAAATACCAACAATAATTTTCTTAAAGCCCACTCTCTGTCTTATGAGCTTTTCTAATTTTTGATCCTCTCAAAAGGCCGTTTTCGTAAACCTCGAAAGCATACGGATACAAAGCGGTGGCCGCCATAAGTTCAGATGCGGAACCATAGGTAGTTATTTTTACCATTGCCGTCGGGTACAAGTCAGCGTTAACGTAGGGGTCTCCGTGCTCGTCACAAGTGTAGAGTTGTAACTCATCTGAATGCGCTACCACATACTCGACTATAGCAGGTCTAATCTCATACGACGACTCAATATTCCCATACATGGAGAATGATAAAGAATGAAATAAATAGGAACAACCCAGTGTGGGCAAGGATGGCCAACCACATACAGTATTTCCGAATCCATTGCGACTACTAGTACTGGTTCGCAAGTGTTTTTTTGTTCAGGAATACATAAAGTACAAACTTAAAACGTATTAATATATTTCAAAATTATCCAAACAACATTCGAATTGTTGGCAAATAATATAAGTAAACCAATAAGTGAGCCTTCCAATTGTCAAAGTTAATAATAGGTAACAATCGAAATTATAAAAGAAACTCGCAAATTTAAGTTACGATTACAACGTATTAATTTACTTTAAAATTATCTAAACAACGTCCAAATCGTTAGCAAATAATATCAGTAAATCAATGAGTAAGCCTTTCAGTCGTCAAACTAATATAGCAATCGAAATAATGAACGAAAATCGAAAACTTATAGGTAAGATTTATAGGCACATCCGAACAGCATGAGAGTGTTAAGTGTATATATCAAGGAAAAACTAAAATACTTTGCAATTTCAGTCCAGTTTTCTATATACACCAAATGCATAAATAACTTTGTATATATATGATATCATATGGGACTACAAAGTAATTTATGTAGTTGATGTATCTAGAAAACTGGACTGAAATTTAAAAAAAAAAAAAGTTTTTCCTTGATTTATACACTAAACACTAATTGTATTCAAAATTTGAAGCTTTTATGTCTACTAGAAGTGCCTTAGAGTTTTGATGATCGGTCAGTCAGTCAGTGAGTGACAAAATTAAGAACTTTGACTAGTTATAATTCTTAAACTACTGGTTCAAATTGAATAAAAATTTGAAATATACCGTGTCTATACAATGCTTGTTTGGTTACTAGAAATACAGGCTTCTAGTTTAATCCACAACGAAGTTATAGGGGATCGAAACTGGCCTGAATTGCTTCGAGAAAAGGATGGTACGGCCGTGCTGCTTTTGTGCTCGACTTGGCGGGGGCACTCCAGTGCCCCCAGATACAGAGCTATCAAAACCACACATTTACTTAGACAAAATCGAAGCCTTTATGTGGTACCAAAAATACGTAGAAATCTGCTATTCCTTTTTCTAAACTTATTTTAGATCATATATAGACAGAACACAACGTATTATACTTACACAAACGGAAGAACACACACAGGGAAGTAAAGAGTCTTCTCAGACTGAAGAATTCGATATAGCTTGTGAGTTGGGGATGGGGGGGGCACGACACAACAAAATGCTGTCACGAATCCGAACTCCATATATAGGGTGTTAGGATATTATGTGCCTGAACTGAAAAAGGTGGGAGTATCAAGAATATAGATTAAGGCAGTGTATATTTTTTTGACCTTAACGTGATTATTATTTTCATCCAAAAAAAAAACCCGATAAGTCTCATAGACGTCGCCTTAAATCACCCCGTTAAGCCCCGTAGTAGTCAGTAGCAATTGTTTGATTTTAATCAATGGGCCATCAAAAGGCAATGTTAAACCGACTACCCGCACAACTCCCGCCACCCTTACGTATTACGCTGTCACCGGCTAGCCAATTGCCTTACTCCAATGGTTAAAGTTTTCAAGTCCATTAGATACCGTTCCATTACTGCGCGCAACAACGTTCTGTACTATTCAATACCTACGCGCGCGGCAATGGTATCGGTAATCAAAACAAAACCCATTGAAGTAGAAAATCGCCATAAGGATTTAAACAGTCAAATAGAAAAAAAAAACAATGCAACGTGACGTTTGTCATTGGCGTGAGTAAATAAAGGATGCGGAGTTTTGGCGCGAATCTTAAGAAGGAGTGGTGTTTTTTTCTGTTTAATTTTTCTAAATTCATTTAGTGACTTTCGATGTATATATTTTAGTAATGTTTTATGAAAGCGTGTTAAGAATTGTGCAGCGAAGGCTCATTAATAGTGAATTATGAAGAAAAAAGCAGGACATGACGCGCAATGTCTGAGGATCCACACCAAATCTCCCGCCCAATCTTGGGACTTGAAAACGAGGACGCGCGGTAACGCCCGCGCCACGATACGATATAATATAATTGACTTTGACTCTGGCAAATGCATAAATGGTCTGCTAAGACCGTGCGAGCCCATTATAGTATTAAAAAAAAAAAAAAAGGATGCGCAAAATAAATAAACAGTAGAATAGTGTTTGAACCAGTGTTCTAATATAGACTAACTACAGACACGTATCTCTAACTGTTTCAAACCAGACTTTACTATCAGCATTATGGGGCTCAAGATCATGCTGCCCACCACGTGTTCGCGAATAACTAAACACTAACTTTAGTGTAAAGTGGATAGGCTCGGCCGTGTAGAATTGGGTTTTTGCAAAAAATATTTCAATAAATAAATGTAAGTACATAATAATGTAATATCTAGCTTAGGTAAGGTGATGAACTTTGAAACACGCTAAACAAAGTCTCGTTAGGTCAAACTAAGGTACAGTGTAACAAACTTTACACTACTCATGCTCTGAAAGAACCTTCATGCCTAGTCAAAAATAGGGTTGAAAGTACCTGTTTGCAGAGATTATTACTTTCTTGCCCGTTTAGAGGGAAGAAAGTAATAATAAAAAAGCACTTTCTATTTAAAAGCTGACGAAACAATTAATTAGCTTCTTTTTATTTGGTATAGTGCCATCTGTGATTATAAAAGCGAACCAATTTCACTTTGAAAAAATTAACTCAATATTTATAAACAACAGAAAACATAACCATAGCTTGTAATTATTCGGTACAGCGCCATCTATGTTTATAAAAGTGAATTAATATTTGTTAAGTAAATTAAAACTTTAATTAACTATATTTTATTACCCTCGCATTTGTAGTGTAAAGCACTATGTATCACTCGGGATGAAAGACGATTCTATACTCGTGTGTTTTAAGCAGCTCCGCTTCGGGCCTCAAACTACACCCTCGTCGGTAATCAGTCACTTTCACCCCTTGGTGAACAATGTACTTTTTCTGCTCTGGTGTATTAGAAAACAGCACTCGCAATATTCAATGCAGTAAACTACGCGACACTAGCAATCAAACACCGGGTTCGGCAAGTTTGTGTCAGTAATTACCTGACTTAACAGTCGGTGTCAACGGTTTTACATTCGACATTCGTTCATAAATGAGTTAAACGCATTATGTCAGCACAGTACAAACACTACAGTAGCATTTTGCCGAAGCATGTGTTTAATTATTTTTTTATTTTTTGTATAAGGTTAGTTGGTCAGGGCAATCAAATTTCATTATTTTTTTTGTTAATATTCTTGATACTACATCCCATTTTAGCTCGGACGCATAATATTCTTACACCTTATATTTGTATGAACCGTACGACACCGCGACCGCACCACACGAGTCACGATTTGCAAACGATTTTTTGACTATGTCGTCCGTGCCATTATGCTACCTTTGCCCCAAGATGAAATCCTCCTTCGATCTGTTGAGTATACTATGTTACCGGGGCGCCAACTAGACCTTATCTCCTTAGTTATGAACTGCACGGCCCTTAGTTGTCGACACTGATGATCATTATGACCAATGCTCTTAGACAGTTAGCGGGCATCCATTAATTACTTGAGTTATTTTTTCGATTATTTGGACCCACCCTCCCCTGGGCTAGATGTGGTAGAGCTAGGGTTGCCATACGTCCGGATTTTGTCCGGACTCGCAATAACGTCCCGATTTTTCAAATCTAATAACATTTCATTAAAAAAGTCCTTGTATCTGAAAAGTATGATGAGAAATCAGAATCAAAATCAGAAATACATGGACAAATGACGTGAAAATGACATTGAGTTATGCGGAAGGACAAAATTATCTTGTTTTAGCCTATAATAACATGAATATTACAATGTATCTACGTTTTTATATTTGAAAATAAATAAACAAGTTAATTAGTCATTTTTTTTTAATATTAACCGACTCAGAAGAGCCAAGTAACATTCGTCTGTCAGAAGCGGTATCCATATGCGAACTATATCAGTCAGTGTCAGAGGTCATTATCTGGATAGGTGACCGCCTAGTGGCACCTTTTTCGGAGCATCTTCGTGTCTAAGGGGTTAAGTCAGAGGCCTTAAAAACTAGGACATCGCGGTATACTACGGCCTAAACCTCGTTCTCCAAGGACAAACCTATGTCCCCGCAGTGGGGCGTATAATGGCTGAGGCGTTTCACATATCTATTTACTACTACTTCTATAAAAGATGATCAGCCGTCCGGGCTTGAGTATGAATAATTATGGCAACCCTAGCTATCCCCCCATGTGAGATTCACCCAATAAGTAAATTATACTACATATTACTAAGTGAGATTTTTAATAAATACCCATTTTTATCCCACGTAATTAATGGATAACGTGGTGACTAGAGTAAAAATAACATAAATGAGTTTTCCTAAGGGGCAAGTTTGCACTTCTTAGTGGTCAACGCGCAGTCTTGGTTGAGTGAAGTAAACGAATTTAACACAAGTGCTCTAAATGTTTCTTCCTTAACGAAAGCAGTAATGCTCACACGATACGTATTATGAGCGTGTCCAGTACTGTCGTAGGCATATTAATGTATTTTGTCGATAGCTAATACATCATTGATATTCATCAGAAACAGTGTCGGTCAAAAAGCTTACTGATTTGCACAAATGCTCGATTTCTCCCTAAGATGGCCACTGCGATACCAAACCCCGAGAGCCGATCGAACGCCTGTGTCTATGCCAATGACTCTCCCTAAATCTCAGTTGGCTAGTGCCCATAAGTGCAAAAATAGCTAAGTAGGTGTTTTCCAAGATTTTTTTCTCAGCTAGTGGCAGACAACAGAATTAATGCTTGCCGCCACTATACTCACTAATTGTATAATAACTAGCGCCACTTATAAGAACTATGCAAAAATTTGCCCTCTAGCGTTTGGAACCTCTCTGGCACCGGAAGGCCGATGGTGGATTGCAGCGGGTTATTAATACAATATTTATTAAATATTATTATAATAGTACCTTCTATGTTTATTTCAAATAATAGTTGGTATATAAGTATTGCACGCCTCATAAGCGGAGCGGTGAGGTATTGCACGCCTCATAAGCGGAGCGGTGAGGTAGTGCTCTACTCTCGACATGTCAAAAAACCCAGTCTTTCGAAACTTAAATGACGTTTTTTTTTTAATATAACACTTACAGGATAATATGAGTGCACTAATATGAAGTTAAATAATAATCTGTCTAGCACATATGGTACATTTTGTAAACAATTAATTTGTTTAATATAATAAATAATAACATTAAAACTAATCATTCTTGGACGTCCGTGAGTCTGTGTTTATGTGACCATGTATGTGGCAGAGAAATTGGTCGAAAAATTCATCTTACCGGAATTAATATTAGCGTTCTAAGTACTGTCGTTTAATTATAATTTATAAAAAACTAATATACCACTGTATACTGTATATCTATATATATATTTTTTATTTTTATTTTATAGTATATTTTTTCCTCACCTTATTTGTTATTTTATTTTAAAAAACTGAGTTTTTGTTTTAGATTTTTTTTTTTAAATGTGAATGACCGCTATGAGGCGTGCACTTTTGGATTTTCCAAATTTATTTATGTTATATTGTTTAGGGTTGTTAAAGCGAAGCAACGTTCGCACTTAGCTTAGCAGTTACAAATAAAAAAAAACTTAAAAGTTTAAAACAACTTATTTTTGAATTAAAATGTTCCTTTTATTTATTAAAACGACAAAATCGTACGATTTACATTCTGAACAGACAAGTTAGTAGTAGTTTCAAAACTTTGTTAATAATATGTAAGTATTAACATGGCCTGTAGAGAATTCCCTTTAAACTCCGTACTAGTTAAAAACTGGGCTGCAGAGGCAAATGTTCTTAGTCCACTAATTTTGAATTTAGTAGGTCTTACTAAATAATAACCCATAAACCAAACGTACTTGTACTTACATGTAGGCCTTAGTTATTAATTTGTGGGTGTGGGTTTGTTTGGAATATGAATTTGTGGGTGTGTTAGTGTGTGTGTGTGAGGGTGATAATTATGCTTTAAGGGAGTATTTTAGTTAATTAAGTGGATTCGATTAGCAAGCAAATTAGAATTTATACAATATTTATACATTTATAAGTTAATATTGTTTTTAATTTTTGCAGCATATTGTACTGTTGGTTCTTCTGTTTCTTCGTAGGTCAAGTTGTTTAAATAGGAGGAGAGCATTTTGCGGCAGGAATAAAATGTCATATCATGTAATTTAAACTTAACATTAACATCATGTAATTTACATTTTGTTGTAGATGTAAGGGCCGAGAAAAATAGAACACCTTTGGAAAAATGTAGTTATTGATGAGTGGATTGGTGTCGATCGGTATTTTATGTTTTGCCTTTCTGTAAAAATTTTCATTTCAGTAGGTATATAGCTTAAATGTTGGGTACAACATTCTTTAAAAGGATATAACTTTTAATAAGGCACGCTGAGCCCTTTTGAGGTTCGGAATATATTATTTTGGAGCTCCTCCCCAGTATGGTTTACAGTAAATAGTGATCGATAGTGATAACGCAAAGTATATCGTTTTAAGTAATTTACGATTGCAGATGTGCCCTAATTTTCTTAAGACAAATTAATTTCCGAAACGAGTTACGTTTTGTTAAACTGGCAGTTTGGTTTGTCCATTTCATGTTTCGGTCAACAACGACGCCTAAGTACTTTACCGATGACACTCTTGCAAGGGACTCACAGCTACACTGAGAGTTTTGGTCACTACAATTGTTGAATATGAAGGTTGAGTGGAGTTACGAATGCTAAAAGTTATATAAGAATATTTAAGGTGGGGAGGTTTTTATTGAGTAAGTCACTTATTGCTGAGAAACCTAGTTCAGCTTTCTTTTTGGCTTCATCCCAAGTTTTACCAGTAAAAAGTGCAACGGTTCGACACCAAAATTGCACACCGGTGCAAAAGTAATTAACTCGGCTTTCGAAAGCTTTAAATGGCATAAATCATCGATATAAATTAGGAACAAGGTTGGGCCTAGCATACTGCCCTGGGGCACACCATAGGAAATTTCTGCTTCAGATCTGGTAACTTCATTAATTTTAACAACCTGTCTTCTATTTGCTAGGTAATCATGTATAAGCATGCATATGCAATGCAATGGTAAACCGCGGACACCTTTGTTAGCAAGTTTATCTAGGAGTATCGGAACAGAGACTGTATCGACTGCTTTGGCTAGATCGATAAATATTTCAATTTTTTTGTTACCATTGTCTAGATTTAAGGCTACATGTAAGATGCTCTACAGCATCAGCCGTTGATGTATTTTTCCTGAAACCATATTGATTTGTAGGAAGTAATTTAATTTTTGTAGATAATTGACTATTTATTATTTTTTTTAAAACTTTTAATATTGTAGGTAAAAGCGAAGTAGGTCTATAGTTTGTGATAGTCTTTGTTACAGCCTTGTAAATGGGAATAACTACTAATTTTTTGTGTGAATTTGGAAATATACCATTAGTAAGACATAAGTTACATACATAACAAATTAGCTTAACTAGAACCTCACAACAATATTTTAACACTGATGAAGTAATCCCATCGAAACCCGTTGACGATGTAGTTTTTAAACTTTTGATTATAAGGGTGATTTCTTGTTCCTCCGTAGGTAAAATAGCAAAGGAATTGAGAAAGGAGACTCATTTATTTGAATATCAGAGTAGAGGGGATTCGTTGGTTCTGGCGCACTTCCCCCCAACCTCGCCTAAAAAAAAGCTCACCAATTTTTCTGCTTTGTACGACTCGCGTGACCACTCTCAAAACATCGTTGGTTCTGGCTCACTACCCTCCAACCCCAACCCCCCGCCTAATCTTGACCACTCTCAAAACCACCCCTGTGTCTGGGGTGTGGCGACTCGCGCTTGACCACTTTCAAAACATCGTTGGTTCTGGCTCACTACCCTCCAACCCCAACCCCCCGCCTAATCTTGACCACTCTCAAAACCACCCCTGTGTCTGGGGTGTGGCGACTCGCGCTTGACCACTTTCAAAACATCGTTGGTTCTGGCTCACTACCCTCCAACCCCAACCCCTCACCTAAAAACTTGCACGACTCGCGCTTGACCACTCTCAAAACCACCCCTGTGTCTGGGGTGTGGCGACTCGCGCTTGACCACTCTCAAAACCACCCCTGTGTCTGGGGCTATGTCGACTCACGCAACCAACCCCTGTGTCTGGGGCTATGTCGACTCACGCTTGACCAAAACTACTGCGTGACGTCACAGTGGCTCCTGTGTATAACTTGTCTCTAGTTTTGTTATGTAATTACATCATTATCGTAATGGGTTATCATGTTTTTCCCCGTTCATAATAAAGTTATTCCTATTTAATTACAATGATGTTGGTGGTGACATTCCAAAAACTAGTCCCCCGAGGGTGTATCTCAAGATTTTAGGGGTGTGTCCACTCACGCTTGATATGACTTGACATGTTATACCTACAGAAAATCTTCAATTCAAGTCGGTCGAAGTTTAAAGAGAAAAGCTGATAATAGTGTTAAAGATTTACAACTAGCATTGACGTCATCATGATGTGTCAAATATGTGATTTACAGGTTAAGCAAAGATTCTATGCTCAGCACTTACGATCTAAGAAACACAAATAGAAATGTCTTATTCTTAATCATAATTTACTTTATGTGTCTGTTATATCACTCGTGAAGTATTTATAGCATCAATTGAAGAATCAATACTATTTTATTATTCATGCAGATTTTGATCAGGAAACAAAAGATTTAAAAAATTCTTTTGAATTTTTAAATTTGACTATTAGGAATTGGATAAAAAATGGTGAATTAGAAAATTATTCAGAACCTTTAAGTGATGACATTAAAAATAAAATGTGTAATGACACATAGTGATTTAGAAAAAAAAGAAAATGTAGACCTTAAAAAAAAAAAAAACAGTTTTTAGAAATGCATGTTAATAAGTTTAATCCCTTACGGGGATCTTCGTATATTCGTAAAAAAGAACGATCAACAATGTTTTAAGAGGACTATATCCTGCAAATACACATTCCGATAGGGTATCATCATACTTGAGGCATTAAAATAAACTAACGTTTAATAATATTCAGTTCCCAATCAAATTATCTGATATACCCAAGGTAGAAAAACAAAATGACATTAGCATTAATATGTTTGAATTAGAGTTTAACAAAGAAAAAAAAACTTTACAAAATGTTCTAATTAATTACAAATTAACTTATTATTTTTAAACAACGGTTGAAATGGTCATTATTGTATTTATCACGCTTGGTAAATAAACAAATAACAAATTGAAATGACACTATTCATATCTGGGCCGGTTGCCGTAACTATTTTTAATCTAAAGTTAATTTAATTAATCACCAGAAACATGAATGTGCTCAAATTTTAACTGAATAACTAGGAATTCATAAAAAAGAAAAATATTGGTTTAATAGGGAAACAAATAATGATGAAATCTATTTTGATAAATTTAAAAGAATATTAAAATTACATTTTATAATATATGCAGACTTTGTAGCTCATTTAAAACCCGTCACCTATTGTGTCCCTGATCCATCGAAGTCATATACGTAAACAATACATGAACATGTAGTTTGTTCTTATGGATAATATATAAAATGTTCATATGATGATAAACTGTCTATATACAGAACATACTCAGAGCCTAATTGTACAAAAATGTTTATGGAAAGCATTAACAAAGATATTAGCAATATACATAGGATAAATTGTTTTCAAAAATGTCCACTTTCTTTAACTAATGAAGAGAAGGAATCTATAAGAAAATCGCAATTATGTTATATTAGGTGATGAAATCACAGTAGACTATGACTGGAATACTAGTAATTTTAGAGGTGTTAGTCACGAATTATTTAGTAGCACAAAGTATCGTGTTCCATTTTTCATTCCTATTCTATTTCACAATCTAAACAATTATGATGCTCATTTTATTGTTCATGCTTTGAATTTTAAAGATTAAGAAATAAAAATAATTCCGCAAAATAAGTAAAAATATAATTCATTCTCATGTAAACCAAATATGGCGTATAGTTCATTCGCGGTTTTTAGATTATTTTTAATTTATGATCTACTAGAGTTTAGATATATAGAATATTATATAAAGACCAATTTGCAGAATTAAGAAATCAATTACAAACGAATTTTAATAAACTTATTAGGAAAGGTGTTTTTCTTCATGAATTTGTTAATTCTTATGAGTCCTTAAAAATTACATCTCTTCCAAATCAAGACGCTTTCTTTAACTCTTTAATACCAGTGTATCAAATTATAATTATAAACATGCTCAAAACGATGTCAGCCCAATTTAAATGTAAAAATATGTTGGAATATTCCAATCTATATTTAAGAACTTATGTAATGCTACTCACTGATATTTCTGATAACTTTAGAATTTTTATATCTAATGTGATATAATTGTAATTATTTATTTACTTCTTTTTACACTAAGCTGTACACCTATCTATAATATATTTTTGCCACGGAAAATGAGCTCTATTTTAAAATTAACCTGTAACCTTAAGTACCCTGAACATTTACATGATCTTAATTCAGATTTACCTTTATGCCCTGAAAACATTGTAAACGGTTACAGTAAAATAAGAAATGAGTATCAAATTTTTATAATAAAACTAAAATATAATGTACTATAGAAATCTCAAACAATGTTTACAACTTTTTATGAAGTTAATTAGGGTTCATAGAGTTTTACAGTTTAAGCATAGTCCTTAGTTGAAATATATATAGATTTAAATACTCAAGTAAGAATAAACACATATTAGGTTTATTTGAGAATGAAATATATTTTTACTTATTTTGCGGAATTATTTTTATTTCTCAATCTTTAAAGTAATTGCCGAATCTAAACTTTTCAAGAAAAGTGTAACAAAAAAAGAGATTTATTTGGAGAACTAAAAGTCTACAACAAATTTTTTTTAATTTTTTGTGTAAAATAGTATGTTTCACACTTCGAATTCTGCACGTGAACTATTTACATTTGTGATACATAGACACGACTTATAATTCTCCAAATAAATATCTTTTTTTCACAAATACACGTTTTTCAACATTTTCCATATTTTACCAAAGAATGTATTATTTATAAAAATCTTTTTCAGTCACTTTTA
This sequence comes from Apoda limacodes, assembly GCA_946406115.1. Classification (NCBI taxonomy): domain Eukaryota; kingdom Metazoa; phylum Arthropoda; class Insecta; order Lepidoptera; family Limacodidae; genus Apoda; species Apoda limacodes. The sequence continues at coordinate 23,413,299 of OX291559.1, forward strand.
GCTGTAGTTCTTACTTGAGTATTTAAATCTATATATATTTCAACTAAGGACTATGCTTAAACTGTAAAACTCTATGAACCCTAATTAACTTCATAGTAAGTTGTAAACATTGTTTGAGATTTCTATAGTAAATTATATTTTAGTTTTATTATAAAACTTTGATACTAATTTCTTATCTTTACTGTAATCGTTTACAATGTTTTTCAGGGCATAAAGGTAAATCTGAATTAAGATCATGTAAATGTTCAGGGTACTTAGGGTTACAGGTTAATTTTAAAATAGAGCTCATTTTCCGTGGCAAAAATATATTATAGATAGGTGTACAGCTTAGTGTAAAAAGAAGTAAATAAATAATTACAATTATATCACATTAGATATAAAAATTCTAAAGTTATCAGAAATATCAGTGAGTAGCATTACATAAGTTCTTAAATATAGATTGGAATATTCCAACATATTTTTACATTTAAATTGGGCTGACATCGTTTTGAGCATGTTTATAATTATAATTTGATACACTGGTATTAAAGAGTTAAAGAAAGCGTCTTGATTTGGAAGAGATGTAATTTTTAAGGACTCATAAGAATTAACAAATTCATGAAGAAAAACACCTTTCCTAATAAGTTTATTAAAATTCGTTTGTAATTGATTTCTTAATTCTGCAAATTGGTCTTTATATAATATTCTATATATCTAAACTCTAGTAGATCATAAATTAAAAATAATCTAAAAACCGCGAATGAACTATACGCCATATTTGGTTTACATGAGAATGAATTATATTTTTACTTATTTTGCGGAATTATTTTTATTTCTTAATCTTTAAAATTCAAAGCATGAACAATAAAATGAGCATCATAATTGTTTAGATTGTGAAATAGAATAGGAATGAAAAATGGAACACGATACTTTGTGCTACTAAATAATTCGTGACTAACACCTCTAAAATTACTAGTATTCCAGTCATAGTCTACTGTGATTTCATCACCTAATATAACATAATTGCGATTTTCTTATAGATTCCTTCTCTTCATTAGTTAAAGAAAGTGGACATTTTTGAAAACAATTTATCCTATGTATATTGCTAATATCTTTGTTAATGCTTTCCATAAACATTTTTGTACAATTAGGCTCTGAGTATGTTCTGTATATAGACAGTTTATCATCATATGAACATTTTATATATTATCCATAAGAACAAACTACATGTTCATGTATTGTTTACGTATATGACTTCGATGGATCAGGGACACAATAGGTGACGGGTTTTAAATGAGCTACAAAGTCTGCATATATTATAAAATGTAATTTTAATATTCTTTGAAATTTATCAAAATAGATTTCATCATTATTTGTTTCCCTATTAAACCAATATTTTTCTTTTTTATGAATTCCTAGTTATTCAGTAAAAATTTGAGCACATTCATGTTTCTGGTGATTAATTAAATTAACTTTAGATTAAAAATAGTTACGGCAACCGGCCCAGATATGAATAGTGTCATTTCAATTTGTTATTTGTTTATTTACCAAGCGTGATAAATACAATAATGACCATTTCAACCGTTGTTTAAAAATAATAAGTTAATTTGTAATTAATTAGAACATTTTGTAAAGTTTTTTTTTCTTTGTTAAACTCTAATTCAAACATATTAATGCTAATGTCATTTTGTTTTTCTACCTTGGGTATATCAGATAATTTGATTGGGAACTGAATATTATTAAACGTTAGTTTATTTTAATGCCTCAAGTATGATGATACCCTATGTGTATTTGCAGGATATAGTCCTCTTAAAACATTGTTGATCGTTCTTTTTTACGAATATACGAAGATCCCCGTAAGGGATTAAACTTATTAACATGCATTTCTAAAAACTGTTTTTTTTTTTTTTTTAAGGTCTACATTTTCTTTTTTTTCTAAATCACTATGTGTCATTACACATTTTATTTTTAATGTCATCACTTAAAGGTTCTGAATAATTTTCTAATTCACCATTTTTTATCCAATTCCTAATAGTCAAATTTAAAAATTCAAAAGAATTTTTTAAATCTTTTGTTTCCTGATCAAAATCTGCATGAATAATAAAATAGTATTGATTCTTCAATTGATGCTATAAATACTTCACGAGTGATATAACAGACACATAAAGTTAATTATGATTAAGAATAAGACATTTCTATTTGTGTTTCTTAGATCGTAAGTGCTGAGCATAGAATCTTTGCTTAACCTGTAAATCACATATTTGACACATCATGATGACGTCAATGCTAGTTGTAAATCTTTAACACTATTATCAGCTTTTCTCTTTAAACTTCGACCGACTTGAATTGAAGATTTTCTGTAGGTATAACATGTCAAGTCATATCAAGCGTGAACCGACACGTCTCCAGGTTGTTTTTGTAAAGCGTGAGTGGACACACCCCTAAAATCTTGAGATACACCCTCGGGGGACTAGTTTTTGGAATGTCACCACCAACATCATTGTAATTAAATAGGAATAACTTTATTATGAACGGGGAAAAACATGATAACCCATTACGATAATGATGTAATTACATAACAAAACTAGAGACAAGTTATACACAGGAGCCACTGTGACGTCACGCAGTAGTTTTGGTCAAGCGTGAGTCGACATAGCCCCAGACACAGGAGTTGGTTGCGTGAGTCGACATAGCCCCAGACACAGGGGTGGTTTTGAGAGTGGTCAAGCGCGAGTCGCCACACCCCAGACACAGGGGTGGTTTTGAGAGTGGTCAAGCGCGAGTCGTGCAAGTTATTAGGTGAGGGGTTGGGGTTGGAGGGTAGTGAGCCAGAACCAACGATGTTTTGAAAGTGGTCAAGCGCGAGTCGCCACACCCCAGACACAGGGGTGGTTTTGAGAGTGGTCAAGCGCGGTGCGGGGCAGAAAAGTTTTTAGGCGGGGGGTTGGGGTTTGAGGGTAGTGAGGCAGAACCAACGATGTTTTGAGAGTGGTCAAGCGCGAGTCGTACAAAGCAGAAAAATTGGTGAGCTTTTTTTAGGCGAGGGGTTGAGGTTGGGAGTGCGCCAGAACCAACGAATCCCCTCTACTTATCAGTGCTGAAGATTGAACTTAATTTTGTGTTTAAAATATCAGTCGCGTGATTTTTGCCAACATTTGCATAATAATTGGTAACTTAATTTACTGAATTTTGATCATTTTTGCATTATTTAAGCAAGTTTGATAAATTATCTGATAAATTATTGCTGTAATCACATAATCGTTTTTATTAATCTCCAGCCTGTTTGTCAGATGATCTCTTTGAAGTTTGTTAAGGAGGTTGTTGCATGTGTTTCGGTATCTCTTGTAAGTTATTTTTAAGACAAAATTTTCAGTATCTTTTTTGAGTTGGCGATGTAATTTAACTCTGTTTATCATACATCTGCGTAACCTCGAAGGTATCCATGGTTTGAGTTTCTATTTTCTACGAAATAATTTATAAACTTTAGTGCATTTATCTATTATTTATTTTTAATAACGTTTAGTCATAAATCCGTAGCTAGGTTAGGGACATTTCTATTTATTGATTCTGTAAAGTCATAACTTCTAAGAAGACTGGTAGCAGCCCCGTAGTCTGTCTTTGTATAAGTTTTTTGTATAAACTTGTTACTTGCTGGAGCTTCTGTTAATGGAACTATGACGGTGTTGTGATTTCTTTGATCTTGGCAAAATCAAAATTTGATTCTTGGCAATCTACTGCCTCCACAGTTCTTACATCTAGGTTATTTCTTGCATACAATACAACCCCGTCATTTCGGTTCATACAAGTTTTTACAAATATAAAGTCATAATGAAACACTGCACATACAAGGTATATTAACATATTTAGAAGGGGAGAGAAAAAATAGGAAAATAATTGTCATTTATCCAAGGTTTCGTTTTCTTTGTGTAGATAATCTAGTTGTTGGGTCAATTTGAGCCATATAGCAGAAGATCCCTCCTTTTTTTTTCAACTAAACTTTGCCTTGCGATTTCCAGCAGTATTTATAGCCACTAGTTTTCTGGAAATTTCTGGCACAGTAAAATAAATTTCTGGCATTTTCTGTCAAGGACTCCGATACATAAATGGGTTTTCTTCTCCTGGAAGATCAAAGCTTTCGGTACTAAGTTTTAGATTGGCATGATTTCTGTTATGTGTTCTAGTTTTTTTTATTACATTAATTTGTGAATTAATATCTTGAGATTCGACCAAAATTATGTTTCTATTCGCCTTTTGCACTAAATAAGCATTTCGACCAATTCCTTTTTTATGTTAGGGTCAATTATTGCATTAAATTTTTAACAATATCGTAAATATTTTCATTCTCAGCATAGGTACGTTTACAATTTCAACCATGGTATTACGCTGCTTTTGTTCCATTTTTTCTGTTTTTTCCTCTAGTTTGTTGATTTTTAGTAATGATTTTTTATGTTCTTTATTTATCAAATCAGTACCTTCTTTGTTGTGTTCCATAGTTTGTTCCAAATTTTTTTTTTAGATTTATGGTTGTTTTTGAAATCTTATCATTCAAGTTTTGGAATTTAGTATCTAGTTAATTTTTCATAGTGTTTAATAAAGACATCTTCTATATCCGATTGTTTTTTTTATTACAGAATGGTAAGATAATTTGCAGGCTCTGTTAACATTTGTCAGTTCGTGGTCAGAAGAATACTTTTCCGAAGTCGGTGAGCGAAGCATTGTTTTATCTCAATGTACGATATTACATTACTGCATTCTTGAGTTTCTTGCAGTAACAGATTTCTAGTAGTCACTGTATTTGCATTAATTGACTATGAACTTTATTTTATTGTAACAAAGGTATGCAGTATTTTTGAAAGCTTAATTTTTTTTTAATTATTTGAACAATATAAAGACACAGAAACGACGTCCGCACGAAACGTAACCCTTACGAAGTTTAAATAAAATTAAGTTCAAAGATGTTGGTGTTTAAACTCCCTAGCGAGCCGTGCTCCATGTTGCTGTTTAAAGTCGTCAACAACACGGTTCGTCTTTGAATCGAGTCAAATCCTTATGTCTCATTAAATAGAGAGTGGTGAATTAGTAAGTACTCACCGATGGTCATGAACATCATCTTGCAGCCTGCCTCGAGTCGGTACCTCGCCGGGTCTGTCTCGTGCAGACGGTGGAACAGAATGTCGAATCCCTCCACAGACTTTCCCGGCAGGATGGCAAACTCCCTGTAATAGTAACCACCCATTACCCACTATAACTAGGTATTGGCTAGAACGTATGGTTCTAATCTAACGCGGGAGACGACAAACAGGTTATACATTTTATCGCCTAATGGTCACCGCACACTAGTTAATTAAGGCGATTTGGTGAGTGAAAATCCCACATATTTAATATATATGTCACAGGACCAAAACAAGACTGCGGTGTTGGCAACTAGCGACAACTGTTCTATCAAAATCTTATGATATAAAACTACGACAACAAAGTAGTCTTAACGAAACCTGTTAATAACTGATTGCAAATTTCATGAGAGGACTTAAGTTGCATTCGAAGAGTAGTGTTGGATTCTATAAATGAATCATGAGCAGCGAGTGGTTCAAGTAAGAGAGAGTAAGAGTAATTCAAAAGTGCAAGTTGAAATTTATTCTTTCACAAGTTATGTTCTTTTTTGTCAAAGAGAACATATAACAGGTATCCTGCTGGGTGGCATACCAGAAAGTAGCAACGAAATGTTACTTGAGACAATAGTTAAACTCTGCAATACAAATCTCTTAATCAAAAACGTAATGGCATCACACAGGAGTCTACCAGCAACTGTCACAGGCTTTGCAGCAGTAAACAAGATAATATTCGGTCTGTATTCGTAAAAATTGTAGATATTGCAACATAGGCCAGTATGTGGCAGAGAAAAGCTCAACTTAAAGGGTCAAATTACGTTATGTTAGAATTTCTAACGCGCCACCGACAAGCTCTATTCATATCTGCAACTTTTAAGATGTCAAATGGTACTCGACAACGTATTTTCAGGATCTTATTGAAGAAAACGGTGACACCCCGAAAGAATCTACGAGCGACTTAGTACATACTCCAGGGAAAATGAATAGAACTAGAACCAGGCGCAACAGGAAACCTGCAACATCTACACAGCGGCATACGTGATGAAGAAGTTGTTAGACTAGAGTAGCTACGTTTTTGTTGCTAGATGTGATAGCTACTTACACTACTTACTAACTACAAGACCTACAATCTGCAAGGATGTTATTGAAATTTGATTTTACATTCCTATAGATTAATTAAACATACGGTTTACGTTCTGGATAACTAAATTAAAATAGACATGTTTTGTTTATTTATATGGTATAGTGTGTGTGTCTGTATTTTAAATTCGTTTGGTTTCATATCTCTTCATTACTTAATATCAAGTCTTAGCATACAATAATGTACCCTGTGGCATAGAGTATTCTAAATTATTTTATAATTTTTTTAGGTTAGCAATTTGCACAGTATCTATCTATATTTTTTTTTTGCTATTTGTAAAAGGCAAGTATACTGGAACATACAGCCAGCCATAGTAGTTCAAGATTTCATGTGGATGTAATTCTTAACAAAAGTAAGGTAAAATAATGTTGCAATATTAATATTGTCGGTTTTTTTGTATTAAATTTAAACTATAAAATTTAACAATTTGTTACGATTAAAAGTTTGAACATAAAGTGTGCATTTAATCGGTTATTAATTATGTAGGAACTTAATGTTATTTTACATTACATTAACTTTAACTTTTTTTAAGGAATAATGGTGTTAGTCACACCATTTTGGAATGTAGAGAACAATGACTATTGAGTTTGTAATGTAAAACACTATTTTATAATCGTTTTCTTGTCAAAAGAAAAAGAAACATGGAAGTGAAATCTGCCCCAGGAGGGTACCACCGTCCGCGACGCTCGAGAGTCCCTTCCTGAACCCTTGAGCTCAGGCTCAGGGTTTCAGGCTGCTCCACGTATTCTGGGGGAGAGCAAAGTTTTACTACGCACTGAATCTGTGCGAGCTGATACTATGCCCAGCGCACAAATAACATCGAACGCCTCCTGGCGGCTTGCACCGCGTCGAGAAGACGGACGCAGTAATGCGAAAGTCAACTTCGCGAAGCCAGCAGCGTCTGGAGTCAAAAAACGCAACGGACGACGTCATTACCGTGGACGGCGGTCAAAAAACACCACCGCAAGAGACAACACAAGGCCAACCACAACATGTCCAAAGAAAAAACGCAAACGCGGACCCAACAAACGCGGATCACGCCATGCGGCGAATCGCTCTGAAAAATAGGGACCCCCCATACCGCCCACAAAGGCGAAGAGGGAGCACCTTGATGATACCTTGTCACCAAGGGATGGGCCGAAAAGCGCCATGTTGGATCGGCGGTTGTACGGCGCGAACATGCAGTAGAAGGGAATATTTCTGGGCATTCCGGAATTGGAGGTGGCAACGTTTCTGCAAAGAGAACGACGTGTAGCCTTCATCTCTGGCAGTGTTTACATTAGGTTTGGCACTGCTGGGGGTGGGGGTGATTAGGCGGACACAGAATCCCAAGTTGAACCTGTACAGAAACGAAGCTAAAGTCACCGGCCAGGCACCACCATCTGCCGGCCCAAGTACCTTAGGCTTAGCTTCTTCAAAACTGGCACCTAAACACGGATACCACACCCGACATAGCTGCGGACGACCAAACGTCGTCTGATATTGAGAGATATTTCTCATCGTAAATTTGGAATTTTGTAGATTTTAGGTTTAATCAGTGTCGTGATTCGAAAACCAGTTAAAAAAGTGACAATAAAGGTAATTATCTAAGTATTTTAATGATTAAATTACCAGAAAAAGTGAACATTAAGGAAAGTTAGGTAATGTTTACAAGATTTGCAAAAACATTCTGAGTCATGTTTACCTACCCATATCAATACCAGCTCTGCGACTAAATAATTTCTGTTCCAGAGACCTTACTGCTATAAGGCTTGAAACAGGTACAAACAAACAAACGCTATTACTAGTCTCGGTGTACATGCCGGAGGACGGAATTCCGTCAAAGGAGCCGGCTGAACTAGTATAACACTGCGAAGACCACGGCTGGCACATCAAAATATCTGAACACAAAGAACCAACCTCTACAGACTTGAACATAGCCAAATCCATGGCCACATACATGACGGAACATCTAGTTGAAGAGTTTCCATAGCTCACAACTTCATACCTGGCCAGTGGAGAGAAGTCAAGGTTATATTCTTACCAAAACCAGGTATATGTGATAACACACACGCGAAATCATACAGGCCAATTAGTCTGACCTCCTTCATGCTGAAGACTCTAGAGAGCTTAACTGACAGCAACTAAGGGAAGGTGCACTAACGCGCATGCCATTGCACCCCCAACTACATGCTTATAGAAAGGGCAGATCAACAGAGTCGGCCCTACATGCTGTGGTAGGCAGCCGTAGAAGCAGCCCTCTCTGATAAGTTAATGACACTAAGCACTTTCATTGACATAGAAGGAGCGTTCGACAAAACAAAATTCAACAGCATCAGTCGCTCTCTTAGTAGATTTGGAGTTGAAAAAACCATCAGTCGGTGGATTGATCAACTTCTGAAACTAAGAGCAGTACTATTTAAAGTTAACACCACTACAAGAGGCATTGTAGCCAAAGGCTGCCCACAGGGAGGAGTCCTCTCTCTACTGCTGTGGAACATTGTGGTGGACGACCGGTGGTTGAAACAACTTAAAAACAGATGCTACTGCACAGTTGGTTATGCAGACGACATCACCATTCTGATCAAAGGCAACTCAGTAAATATAACTACACTTGCATTTTAAGAGAGGTAGGGCACTGCAAGTACTCGCTCGAATAAGCCACCCGAACAACTAAAGCAGGGCATAGCGAGTACTTGCTCGAATGAGCGGCCCGAACTGGGGAAGTACCTCCACCTTACAGAAAACCGCGGCCACAATAACACTAACATTGAGTAGTGTTGTGTTCCTGGCGGTGAGTAAGGTTGCCAGAGCTCTTTGAGGATTCGCTGCGCGGACAGCGGAGGACCGGCGGTACTTGTTGCTGTCATGCTCGGCGTAGACGCGGCGTGCTGGTTCGGCGGTCAGGGAGACCTGATGAAACGGCTGACCGCTGGCCGCCCGCAGGTTGAACGGGATCCCGAACCCAGGGATCACTTAATCTCCGCCCTGGGATGCTGATTCGCCAGCCTGTGTAAAGTATCTGAAGTGGTAGTCGTGCCGGAGAAGGAGACCGGAGTGGACCCGGCTACTACAACAGAGGGGGATCAGGGGCCCTTCCGCCCGCCGTGCCAGCAACCGTATCATCTGTGGCGAGCTTTGGCAGTTCTAGTACCGCACCTTTTGTCCTCTAAGCTGTCAGTGCAGTGAATCCTCATCTTTAATCTAAATAACACTTTCAAAAAATAAAAAATATGGCAAGAAATAAAAGAAAAAGAGTTTATTCAGCGGCCGCTCCATCCACATTTAATGTGGACTTTTGCAACATTAGGGGTATTCACGCAAATCTTAACGCAGTCCACCTCCATCTGGAGACTGCGCAGCCGACCATTCTTTTTCTAACGGAGACGCAGATATCCTGCCCGGCCGATACATCATACCTTCATTATCCCGGTTACAAACTTGAGCACAATTTCGTGAGTCGTGCCGGTGTATGTATGTTCGTCCGGGAGGATATCTGCTGTCGCCGCCTTCATAGCCTTGAAGACAGGGACCTGTCGATATTGTGGGTGCGCGTAGATTACGGCGGCCACACTCGTATCTATGCGTGCCTATACAGGTCTCATAGCGGTGACACGGACGTAACTCGACTCTTCACGCACCTGAGTTTGACGACTGACAAAGTTCTAGAGCAATATCCCACAGCAGAACTAGTTATTTTGGGAGACTTTAACGCCCACCATCGCGAGTGGCTCAGTTCTCGAACCAATAACTATGCTGGGATATCTGCTCACGAATTTGCTCTGACCTATGGATTCTCTCAGCTGGTACTTTCTCCAACGAGAATACCAGATATAGAGGAACATACGAGCTCCTTACTGGACCTTCTGCTGACTACTCGTCCGGACGGATACTCCGTCTCAGTGGATGCGCCTCTTGGCTCCTCGGACCACTGTCTCGTTCGGACTCAAGTGTCATGCACACAACCTGATCCTTCTGGGCCAACTAATTGGCGTCGTGTGTGGCACTATAAGTCGGCAGACTGGGATGGATTGCGAGAATTTTACGCATCGTACCCGTGGAGGCAGATCTGCTTTAACTCAGAAGATCCTGACGTCTGCGCAGCCGCAGTCACTGAGACAATCCTTGCTGGTATGGAATGCTATATTCCTAACCCGCGAGTAGCTGCCGGCGTCAAAAAACGACCGTGGTTTAATAGGTCTTGCAGAAAAGCTAAAATTCTTAAGCAAAATGCATATGAGGCTTGGACCACGGCTCGTTTTAATAAGGATCCGAATATTTCTGAGTTAAAACGCAAATTAAATGCTGCCTCGAGGTTCAGTAAGAAAGCAACTGCCAGAGCAAAATTCCAATTCATCGGCAAAATAGGTGGGCGACTTGCGAGCTATCCTTCTGGGAGTCGTGCTTTCTGGTTGCTTGCCAAAGCTGCCGAAGGGAACTTCTGCCAGTCGTCGTTACCACCACTGAGAAAGACCGATGGTGACTTGGCCCATAGTGCTAAAGAGAAAGCCGATCTACTGGGCAGTCTCTTTGCCTCGAACTCGAATATGAACGATGAAGGCGCTGTACCACCTACTATACCGTGGTGCGGTAAGACCATGCCGGAAATCTCCATAACGCAGCGGGAGGTCAGGCGGGCGTTGCTCTCTCTAGACGTTCATAAGTCGAGTGGGCCAGACGGTATACCAGCAGTGGTGCTTAAGCAGTGTGCTCCTGAGTTATGTCCTGTACTCACGCGCCTCTTCGCGCTTTCCTACCACACTAGGCAATTTCCGTCTTCATGGAAGACTGCGAATGTGCACCCGGTGCCCAAAAAGGGCGATAGATCAGATCCATCGAATTACAGGCCTATCGCTATTACCTCTCTCCTCTCTAAGGTGATGGAGCGTGTGATCAACACACAGCTTTTGAGATACCTAGAAAAACATGACCTGCTCAGCGACCGCCAATATGGCTTTCGCCACGGTCGCTCGACTGGTGACCTTCTAGTGTATCTCACACACCGATGGGCACTAGCCATTGAGAGTCAGGGGGAGGCATTGGCATGTAGCCTGGACATAGCGAAGGCGTTCGATCGGGTCTGGCACCGCGGTCTTCTATCGAAGTTGCCATCTTACGGAGTGCCCGAGGGTTTGTGCAAATGGGTGGCTAGCTTTTTGTCCGGCAGACGCATACGAGCCGTAGTTGACGGTAGTTGCTCTGATAGCATGGACATTAATGCTGGTGTCCCGCAAGGCTCTGTGCTGTCTCCTACGCTGTTTCTACTGCATATCAATGACGTGTTGGACATGAACAACATACATTGCTATGCAGATGACAGTACTGGAGACGCTTTTTACACGGGTCGTGCAAACATCCCTCGTTCCGTTGTGGAGGAAAACCGCGGAGAACTTGTGTCTCAAATCGAGACCACACTGTCCCAGGTCTCTGACTGGGGACGGGTAAACTTGGTCCGATTCAACCCTACAAAGACACAAGTGTGCGCGTTCACCGCTAAGAAAACTCCATTCACTGTAGTCCCACAATTCCAGAACACTCCCCTCTCCATCTCCAAGAGCATTGGGATCCTTGGTGTCGACATCTCCAGCGATGTTCAGTTCCGAGATCATTTATCAGATAAGGTGAAGCTGGCGTCCAAAAAACTTGGTGTACTCAACAGAGCGAAGCAGTACTTCACGTCGGGGCAAAGGTTGTTACTTTACAAGTCGCAAGTTCGGCCCCATATGGAGTACTGCTGCCATCTCTGGGCAGGTGCACCCGGATACCAGCTTGGCCCTTTTGACTCGGTTCAACGACGGGCTGTGAGAATTGTCGACGATTCCAAACTCACTTGCGGTATCGAGCCCTTAAGTCTAAGGAGAGACTTTGCCTCACTGTGTGTGTTCTACCGCTTGTACAATGGGTTGTGTTCTGAGGAATTGTTCGAAATGATGCCCACGGCTACTTTCTACCATCGCACCGCTCGCCATCGGCAGGGAATCCATTCTCACACTTTAGAACCTAAATGGTCGCGTACAGTGCGGTTTCAGAGAAACTTCCTCCCGCGAACGCTTAAGTTGTGGAATGAGCTCCCTGCCAAGGTATTCTGCAAGGACTACAGTATGGAGTTCTTCAAGAAAGAAGTTATTAGATTTCTGAAGGGTCGGCAACGCGCAAGTGATACCCCTGGTGTTGCAAGTGTCCATAGGCTACGGTGACCGCTTACCATCAGGCGGGCCGTAAGCTTGTTTGCCACCTTAGTGGTATAAAAAAAAAAAAAAAAAAAATGCAACCAGCCCTCAGAATTATGGAAGAATTGTGTAACCACCATGAGCTGACGGTTAACTCATAGTGGTTACACAAAACAATTAGTCCTTTTCACAAACAAAATGAAAATTCAAAATACTATCATGCCAATACTATTTGACATTAACCTTACCCTCTCGAAGTCAAATACCTTGAGGTAATTTTAGACAACAAGCTGAATTGGAGTAAGCATCTAAGTACAAAAATAATCAAGGCAAGGTACAACCTTCTGGCAATGCAGAAGACTAATAGGCAAGAAATGGGGCCTTAAGCCATCCATAACCCTATGGCTTTATACAGCCATAATATGACCGATGTTAACATATGGTGCAGTAATTTGGTGGCCCCAAACTCAGTTAAGCTCAGTAAAAAACAAACTACAAAGCCTGCAATGCCTTGCCTGCTTGGCAACCACAGACAGTATGAAAACAACCCCCACAACAGCACTAAAGGTAATTCTTAATCTCAGACCCTTTCATCTTGTTATACAACAAGAAGCTGCTGTTGCAGCCATACAACTTGAGAAAGTAGGGCTCTGAAAACGGGGCAACAGAATCACTCATGCATGTGTCAAGGAGGCAGTAGGCAACAAGCTTCCAATGATAGAGGTGACATGTGACATGTTCCCAAAAACCTTCAAACCGCATCCAGCTTCATGAGGAAGAATAGCTCTGGCATGCACAAATGGAGAAACGGGCGCAGGAGTGTTCTCCCATTACCTGAACATCAACATATTTATTTATTTATTTACACTTCTGAACACATTGGTGTACATGGTGGGCTTAATGCTATATAGCATTTTTCTACCAGCCAACCGATGACCTTGGGTGCACTCAACACCATCTTTGAGGTAGATGTGTTGGGATTACCCGAGCTGCAACAGTGGTCCTGTCTAGAGACATAAGTGATGCATCGATATGCATCATCTCCGACAGTGCCGCTGTGCTACAAGCTCTCAATAACAACCGCATCAACACTGGTTGATGTTCAGAACCGGGTTACTCTTCAATGGATACATGATCATAGTGGGTCTCTAGGCAATGATGCGGCAGATCAGTTGGCAAAGAAAGGATCGAGCACTAAAATTTTGGGACCCATACCAATCATACCAATAACTTTTGTCCAATTCAAAACGTGGTTACGTGACAGAACCTTACAACTACACAACAAACAGTGGGCTGAGAATGTTCTCACATCCTTGGAAACACATCTGTCGCACAACCTGCTACAAATTAGTAGAAAAAACCTATGCTACATAGTTGGCAAAATCACAGGTCACTGTACGCTAAACAAACACTTTTTCAATGTTGGCCTTACTGACAGTCCTCTATGCAGGGGCTGCATGGAAGCCAAGGAGACTCCTTCTCACGTGGTTCTACATTGCAAAAATGTGTGAGCGATCAATGGACAAGGCTCCTAAAGAATCCACAAACCATGAGATAGGCACTGAATAACATCAGATGCCTCCTGGATTTCTGGATGGAGCTGGGATGGTATAAGTAACCAATGAAATGAACCAGTTCCCTATGTACAAATGGCCCTATCATGAAGCTAAGTGGGAAAACATAAGTCCAACTGACTAAAACCTGTGGGAATCATCTAGCTCTTAAAATATTTGTTTACTTACTGGGAAGCATTTATTTAAAGATTGTGATTATTTTAGTGTTGATCAAAGCTTGTTTGTGGTTGTTTACACTATAGTTTTATCTTTTAGTGTAATAGTTTTAGGTTCTAGGATTAAATTAGAATATGATGATGAGCAAAATGAGGAGTGGGTTCAATTTCCAGAAAGTTGTCTTCAATCTGGTTAGCCTATGAACAGTGAAAGGCTTACCAATTTTAAACGGAACACCACCAGTGAAAGGTAAATGTTTATAATATCTCATGACATCTCTGTCGGATAGGGTCATAATTTGGTTAGGGTACAATAGGAGGCGCTGAGAAAAAAAGGTAATTTTTTCCCTTGCGCCCACTTTTAGTTACTCTGACCCATAATTTTATTATTATCGGTTGTGGTGTAAAATTTTCTTCCCCCTTTTAGTTACTCTGACCACATTTTTTTTTGTACTTACCTTGCGCCAGCTAATAGTTACTCAAACCAATCTAATTTTAATTACTAGTGTTTTAGTACTCACACAACATCTTCGATGGACTTCAAATCGTCGGAGTTGAAAGTTCGGTTTTCGAAGAACTCTGGTGCATTTTTCCTTATGTTGTAATATCTTTCAATGCAAGCTTTAGTTTTATCCATGTCCCCATAACACGCATTGTAAAAAATCACTAATTGTTTGTCAGAAAGATCTTTCGGTATATATTTGGATTTATCTAAACTTTGAGTCCACTCTCGTAATGCATTAATATCTTCTTGAGAAAATATGTCCATTTGCGAAGTCAATTCATCATAATTAAACTCTAATTCAACGGCCATTATTAATAATTATATTACTTACTCAAAGATCTAACGTAAATAATCACAAAAAAATTTTTAATGAACCTTATACGTCCACCCCGAAAGACGTTGATTTGACAACTAAAAACAAACAAATACTTTTTACAACTAAGGGTGCGTTCCAAATCGCAACGAGGAAGTTAAAAAAGTGGTTTTGGGACACCCAGGGTAGAGTAATTTTCCAACTGTCAAGTTGAATTCTTTACACCGCCATAGAAAAGGTAGAAAATCACTCCTGTCAGTGTGAAAATTAACTGTCCGATAATTACTCGGCGGATATTAACCGGGCGATAATTACTCGGCGTGATTTGGAACATAGCCTGATAAAAAATAAACTTATAACAGGTGCGTTCTGTTCACTGCTTCAATGCGCTTAATGTTATAATCCAGCCAAGTTAAAAAGGCATAAAAGTTGTGTGACACACTGTACCAATCTTAGTTCATTCTCATTCATTCATGTGCATAATGTCGGCCAACAAAACGCCACTAACGGCCGGGCGCACATTACGAGAAATAATTTCGTACATTGCAAAAAAATCGCACATCAAGCGGACGCGACAATTTTTGCTCGAGAAGCGATCTGCCACACAATCTGTACTAGACCCCGCAGCACAGAACACATATACCCATAAAGGGAAGAATGTGAAGTACATACGATAAAGATGCAAACAAGAGCGACACTGGCGCTCCATTATTAGTCCATACAAACTAATCAAATGTCGGGACCTCAAATTTACGGTCAGTGTTGCCAACTTAGTGGTTTCACCACCAGATCTGGTGGTTTGGGACCCCCTGCTGGTGGGAAAAATTTGTATCCGGTGGTTGATAGTTTTCAAAAACAATGAAAACCTTTGCTAAATAAAGACCATATTGCACTCGGTAAGTATAATTACCTACTCATCAAGTATCCCCATTGTTTCTAAACTATTTTTGCTTGTTCTATCGCAAATATTTTTGTATTATGAAAATATGCCGAAACCACAGTACACGCAAAAGTTTCGGGAATCATGGTTTCAAGATGCTTCTGGCTTCAAAAGCTGGCTTCAAGTAGTTTTTCTTGTATTTACAAAATTTACTATCATTGAATATTTACTCAATATTCGTTTATTTTTCATTAAAAATTAGTTTTTTATACAAATTTTTAATTTAGTAGTTTTTCTAGTAGTCTCACATTATACGCTAAAAATCTGGCAAAGTTTGCTGGCAACACTGTGTACTATGTTACCATAAAATTAAATTTAGTTCTTACTTCTGACTAAAGTTGAACGATCTAATTGCCTAAAATTCAACTTTAGACAGAAGCAGAACTAAACTTTTTCATTACTGTCATGAAAAGGAAAAGGAAGCTTCAGGTTATACACGTTTTCTAAAATTTCTGTTTTATTAAGATGCTGTTAGACACATATTATACGTTTTTATAAAGCGTGTCACTATCTTACAACTATAAAACACTTTGGAATAATAATTAAAATTAAAATTTATAATATTGGTCACGTTATGAACTACGTAAGTTAATATCTCACAATGCCAAAGAGAAATGTTTACTGAAAACTGTAAATAAGTTCCACGGAAAACATACCTATTTCAAAACAATTATATTACAGAATTTAAGAAAACAAGATAAAATGGTACATATTTGTTTTGTTTACTTTTCTCCAATGTTTTTTGTTTTTATTGTTTTTGATTACTGCTAGAGGTAAAAAACAATATCAGTTTAAATCGATGAAATTGTGTTGGATATTATTTTTTAAATTTATACTTCATAAGTCTCAAACAATATAAAAAACATTAACTTATATGACAAAATTCAGAAAAGCCTTTAGTTTCGATTTTTTTTATATAAATTACTGAATAAAATTTTATTTTTTTGAAGTGAAAACTTCTTTAGCGGCGCTGTGCACTTTTTTTGTGATGGGTAAAAACTGTTAAACTCGCGTCAGGTCACGTGTCCTGATCGAAAATTCGTAAGATGTCACTCGCGTTAGGACACGTGACCTTTATATACATTAGGTTAGTTTTTATTTTTAGTATATGGCGATTATGAGTAGTACAGGGAGGTTGGATATGGGATTTTAATTCTATGACAGATTGAGCTGTCAAATATACAACGTCAAAAAAGTAAATAAACAAAAGTTATTATTTTTAATAAATAAATATGGATAAGAAGTGATGGGAAGTAAATAGCGAGTATGCTTTCACTTCTGCCGGCACTCCCGGAGTGCAACCCGTTTTTTTTTTCTTTGTAATACCACAATAATCTTTCTCCGTCCGATATATACCATAAGCCTTTTTTTGCAATACCAGTCCAGCTGTTAGCATATGCTGCTATGGGCGTGCTTGCTTAGCTTGCCATTTCTTGGAAATTTAGCAATTTTTCAACAAAACAGTAAGAGACAGAACGAAAGCAAATGCAATCATAGCAGGTAAAAATTACGCTCTATGAAAGTTACCGCCCCCTGCCCCGCAGACTGTCGGTAATTCGTATCAGTTTGGCGGACGTCGCCGTCAGTGTTGCCAAAACAGCGGATTTTCTACTAGATCTTACCTTTTAGTGGACAAATTTTGTTTTAGTAGGTAGTGATTTTTTTAGTGGTTCCCTAAGTTAGTGGTAAGGTACGACATTTAACAACGAGCACGATTTACAAATTTACAGGAAAGAATTAGATTATTGTAGAAGGAGATTCTGCCAAAGATGAGTTTCATATCTATTTTTAACCGATCTCAAAAAGGAGGAGGTTCTCCTCTGAGAGAGAAACTGTAATTCAGATCAGATTTTTAGGAAAGGCGTAATTATTTTTACCTTTTTAATGCAGTTTTTGAAGCCGGTTGTTTTTTTCGTTACAAAGTTTTTAATTATTGTTATTAAGAGTTTTTTGAATAAACTTTAATTTTGTAATATAAAATTACAATGATTGTTGTTTTATTTTCAATAATATTTAAGTGTCTGCCTTGCATAATATTTTAGTGGTTTTCAGATGGTTTGAGATAGCCAAATTTAGTGGTTTCTGGTGAGCAGTGGCGTGCACTCCATATAGGCAGAAAGACATTGCCATTAAAGTTTAAACTTTT
This sequence comes from Apoda limacodes, assembly GCA_946406115.1. Classification (NCBI taxonomy): domain Eukaryota; kingdom Metazoa; phylum Arthropoda; class Insecta; order Lepidoptera; family Limacodidae; genus Apoda; species Apoda limacodes. The sequence continues at coordinate 23,431,309 of OX291559.1, forward strand.
AACATTTTTACATAATAGTAAATAGTATAAATATCAGGCTCATAAAAGCCGTCTCGTGTTTTCATTTAGTAGGTACTTGACGTAGCTGCAGGCTCTCCAGTAGATATTGCACCAACAATTCTGAATAAAACTTTTAACGCTTTTTGCGAAGACGGCGGTCAGGAGCTTACATTTACTTTTTTCCGTGGCAAAGGCACACAATAATGTGTTCTTATATGGCTTATCAAATACACTAACACAAAGAATAGAGCTGACAATCAAGTGTATCTTTTTACAGGCTGTGTCACTACCGTCTACGCAAAAAAAGAAAAAATGTTGCAACTGTCTGTATAAACCAAAACCAAATCCAAAAAAACTAGATGTACTCAACACAGCGAGGCAGTACTTCACGTCAGGGCAGAGGTTGCTGCTTACAAGTCGTAAGTCTGGCCCCAAATAGAGTACTGCTGCCATCTCTGGGTGGGTGCACCCGGATACCAGCTAGGCCCTTTTGACTCGGTTCAACGACGGGCTGTGAGAATTGTCGACGATCCCAAACTCACTTGCCGCATCGAACCCTTAAGTCGGAGGAGACTTTGCCTCCCTGTGTGTGTTATACCGCTGTACAATGAGATGTGTTCTGAGGAATTGTTCGAAATGATGCCCGAGGCTACTTTCTACCATCGCTCCGCTCGCCATCAGCAGGGAATTTATTCTCACATTTAAGAACCGAAATGGTCGCGTACAGTGCGCTTTCAGAGAAACTTCCTCCGGCTAACGCTTGGGTTGTGGAATGAGCTCCCTGCCAAGGTTTTTTCTAAGGACTGCAGTATGGGATTGTTCAAGAAAGAAGTTATTAGATTTCTGTAGGGGGGCAACGCGCGAGTGATACCCCTGGTGTTACAAGCGTCCATAGGCTACGGAGACCGCTTACCGTCAGGCGGGCCGTATGCTTGTTTGCCACCTTATTACATTAAAAAAAAAAAAAAAAAAAGTTAGTTCTACATTTGCATGTTTTTCACAGCTTGAAGTCAGTGTCTTAAATCTAAAGTCAGCGATTCTCAAACAATTACAAAAAACTGTTCTTATCTGCGACCAGGAGGCCTACAACTGATATCAGTTTCAATCGTAAAATCTGCTAAATTGGTACTCTTCAACGTTGTTGTAGCGCTCAATCGACTACGAATTTTAGCGGCCAATTTCGAAATTTAAATCATATACAAATATTAAGAATCGGTACTCTTTTAGTTATCGGATCGAGAGTGAAATTAGGTGTGATCTTTGAAAAGAAATGTCAAAATTCCAAATAAACAAAACTATTGCTACGAAGATTTAACTTTCACTTTAATTTTTATTAGTTTCAGTATTATTTTTATATTTTGTGATTTGTGATTTTGAAATATGTGCAATCGTAATTTCAATCCAATCGCAATTTGGTTTAGGAGTACCGATGGAGATTGAGTTTAAGCTTGCCACGAAATTGGATTGAAACTGTATTGGGATTGAAACTGATATCAGTTGTAGGCCTCCAGTATCTCGAACTATTTTCCGTGAACAGCTTGCACTAATACACCTGTCGAACATGACCGAAACTTTGTGTACATACAATAAAGTAGAGGCGGCTTGTGCTAAGGAGCGCTGGTGCAGCGCACTCCCACAAATAATTTATCTACTTAAGAAACAAAAGTTTTAGATTTTACTTAAAATAATTAATTATTATGCTTCCATTACTCTTTATGTTAATATAGCATTTCACTAAAAACATGCTGTGCACACACAGTTAACTCAATATTTAGTATGTAATTGCACAGAGGAGACTGTGTCAATAAGTGGAGTGCTAACAATTGCGCTCCTATTAAACGCTTATGAGTACAGAGACTTAGAGCTAAAATCACGAGTGTGAAAAAGAAAGTTCGACACAGTCTAATACTTTTTTTTTTCAACTGTCTATGCAGTTGGCTGAAGCAGCCATTACTGCTCCACCGGGCTTTTGAGCGAGACCCTCGGCTTGGGTTGTTGCTCTTGGGGTCGTCCCTTCGACCAGCGTGAGCCTCGAACCCGAAGGTGAGTCAATGCCAGGAGGGGAGTACCCCGCTACGCGGTTGTGATTGCGAGTGAGTGGGGGCGAGAAGCGCCCCGGCACTCTTTGATACCTCGTATATGTAGTAGGTCCGTGCGTCCATCCATCCATCCATTCCCATTCGTGAGGGGGGAAGACCTATAAGGGGAGGTCGTTGCTATCCGGATAGCGAGATCGTCGCCTGGGGCCGTTAGTACGTGCCGAGGCCTCCTATTCGGTACGGGTGATTTGTGTACGCTCAAAAAAGCGAACTGCCAGGTCTTTAAGATATTGGAGAATCCTGGGGAGCTCGAAGTCCCTGTGTAGGTCCGCATTCCGGACGAACCAGGGGGCTCCGGAGGCCGCTCTGAGAAAGCGGTTTTGGAGGGTCTGGAGTCTATGGAGGTTGCGTTTAGACGAGGCATAGATGACACTAGCATATGCTAGTATGGGGCGGATGCAAGTGGCGTAAAGAGTCAGCTTATTCCTAAGCGACATCTTACTGTACTTGCCTATCATGGGATATAGACGAACGACAAAGCGGCTCGGTCTCTAACTATATATTTTGGTGTGATCGTGGAAGTTCAAACGCCTATTCAGGGTCACACCGAGATATTTGTGAGAGAAAACATGGTCTCGGAGGGAGGCCAGTGCTAAAAAGAACGGCAGAGCTGTTGCCGGGATTTACTTCGATTCTCCATTTACGAAACCATTCGCCTAGGGCGGTGATTGCGGACTGGAGTCTCTTAGTGATTTGACTCACTTGCCTGTCTGTGGTATAAATAGCGGTATCGTACGCGAAGAGGGCTATTTGGGTACCTAACGTTTTAGGGATGTCGTTTGTGTACAGAAGGTACAAGATAGGAGCGAGAGCGGACCCTTGCGGGACTCCTGTTTGTATAGGACGGGGGGGAAGAGAGAGTGCTTTGACTCTATAGCGAAAGCTGCGATTCGACAAGTAGTCTCGTCTGATGAGTAGTGGCGGTCTGGCAACTGATAGTTGTACAGTTTATAAAATTGAACCGTTGCGCTAGACTTTGTCGAAGGCTTTCGCTACATGGAAGAAGGCAGCGCCCGTGTGACGGGGCTTACCTAATACTGGTTGGAAGCCAGTATGGATGCGGAGGATCTGATGGACGCGCGAGTGTTTGACGCGGAAGCCGAATTGCTCGTCGATTAAGATGCCTTTAGTCCCCTATAGCGTTCCGTAGGCGAGGAGAAGGCGTTCGTTAAGTTTACCAAGGGCCTTAAGTAAACTTATAGGGTGGTAGGAGGACGGCTCGGTACGAGCTTTCCCTGGCTTATGGATGCCTATAACAATTGAATCTTTCCATTGAGAAGGAAAAATGCAATTTTAGATAGCAGCGTTGAAGATGGCTACTAAGGCAAAGAAGAGGACGATGGAGGCGCTTTAGGATATCTTTAGAGGTACCGTCCGCGCCGGGGGCTTTACAGGGGCGTAGGTCTTTGATGACCTGTTTGACTTCGTCAACTGTGACGGGGGGCAGAGGATCTCGTTAGGGCAGAGAAGTTCTGCGCTCCACTTCACCGTCTACCTCTCGCACATGATCGGAATCGAAAGGTTGTGTGCTTAAGGCAGAATGGGCTTGTAGGCTAGATGCAAGTCAATCCGCTTTTTCGTCATTATCGAACGCGGGAACGTTGTTGGGACGAGTAAACGCAGGGACGGAGTTCAAGGTGTCTGATTTCAACGCTCTGGCTAGGCGCCAATAAGCTAAATGGGAAGGAGAAATATTCTCCATCAGTTCACCGAAATGTTGGGCGCGAAGCTCAGCTACAGCTGTTCTTACACAGCGGTGTAAGTCATTGAAGCGAGCTTTGTTTTCGGTAGTGGGAGTGCGATCGCGTATGCGGCGGGCTGCGTTAGGCTCAGTCATTAGCGACCTGATGTGCTGAGGCTGGATTAGGTGGTGGAAGTCCGGTGGAGTGAGTCAATAGCCACGTTTATATCGTTCGCGGAAGAGATATTATTGGGAACGCGATCTAGATGTGGCGAGCTTGGTTTTCTGATTAATTGCCTGAATTTAACGCAGTCCGTCACGGTTCTAGTGTCGGGAGGTGTGTCCGATGGGGACCTAATCGCCTAATTAGCCTTACATTCTTTAGAAGTGCTATGTAGAGCACGTCAGGGCTGCAGCGAGCGTTATCGGGAAAGTGGGCGGACGTCTTGGCGCGAGCGATGGACCGATGATGTCAAAGTTAAGTCTTTTAACGAATTGTTTGAGGAGTCTGCCTCTCCGTGAATTGAATAAAGAGTTCGACGATGCTTGCAATTTAGGTCGCCGGCAAGGATGACGGCGTCTCCTAAATTTAAGAGCGGCTGAAGGTCGCTCTCCAGCAAGACTTTTGAGGGAGAGAGATAAACCGATGTAATGATGATCGGCTGATTTTTCGAGCGCAGCAGGGATTTCGCGCGCGGTTCTGCAATTCAATTTGGTTTTATTGTTTGGGAAGCGTCCTACGGAGGTCGTCAAAATACGGGCTGTTCGGGAGTAGTGACCTGTTCGTATTTCGCGAACACGGCCTCTATATATTCTGGCTCGAAGGCCCAGGATAGCTCACAGAGCAGATCGAGCTTTTGCTTGATCGACTGAGTGGCTTTACGGGGTGGCGCGAGTTAGGGGCGCGGGGTCTTAGGCGTATGTACGCCAGAAGTGCGGGAGCAGTTGGCGCAGTTGGTCTCACACGTGAAACCGATTATTGCCCGCGATCCTTGGAAACTCTGCCTGAGAGTAAACGCTGCTCAGTTGTGTGTTGTTGTGTTCCTGGCTGGGAAACCGCTACTTGGACCACTGTGGGTGAACTTTCGCTCTTTTTAACCCGCCCACTGTGCGAAGTTTATCGAAGCATTACGGTGTGTTTTTGTGTGTTTTGTAGTCGCGGAACTACTACGCAAAGCAGTGACCCTCACTTGGTTGATGCTGGTTCGACCGGCCTGAACCCGCTAGATCGCTAGTGTAGTATTTCCGCTTTAGCGGTTCATCACTCCGCGCATTCTCGCGTATTAAGTGTCGATGCGTCATTGTTTGTAAGAAATCCAGTTCCGAGTGCTCCGGACTGGTGGGTGAGATCGTATAGCTCTTTTCAGAGCGTTCTACCTAATTGGTTCTTGATTCGTAACGTCTCGTTGCTCGAGGGGAAACCTAACGGTGACAACAGAACCCCAGCCGTAGGAGTAGGTCTGTAAGTACTCACCTAAACTAAATAAAAATAAATGTCTGTCTGTGTCTAAACAATCCGCAGCACTGTCGAGCGTTTGGACACACGTTGGAGACACTAGGCACACACTCCCAACACCTCGGCCACCTCGTAATGACCGAGTTACTCGCACCCATTCGCCCCCCTCCACTCTGGTATCAGAGGTGACCCCTTCTCGGTTACCTAATACCCCGTCCCCCCTCCGATCCCTGCGTCCTCAGAGACCGCACCCTTTTCCCCAGACGCCGTAATGTACACGGAGTCATCTTCGTCCTCTAAATGAGGGATTCCAACTGGTCGGCCTAGTCATAAAGAAGGGTAAAAAGCGGAAGAAAACCGCCAAGCCCCAAAAGACTTCGGCGTCCTCCGCATCGGAGTCTCCTGCTTCAGACTCTGAGGCCAAACGCTTCAAAGCGCTCAGCGCTTCCCCGTCCTCCTTGGCGGCTCGTCAAGGACGACTTGACTGCCCAAGGCCTCTCTGTAAGGGAAGTACAACGAATGTAAAACGGCCGCAACAAGTGCCCGTAGTGTTTGACCTCTCAAAAGTTATTTAGGACAAAGCATATCTTCTTTACGTGTGTATCCTTAACGGATGGACCGATTTGAATGACAGAACACTGACGAGAAATTTATAACAAATATTAATTGAGAAAATTGTACAAATTTAAATAATAGCATTGTGATCCGATTCCTGCGGTACTGCGGCCGCTCTTACAATGTCAGCAATATGGCTTTCACAAAAGAAATTTGAATTGGATTGAATTGAAAGCATTGAATGTGCTTTATGCTCTCTATGAGCGAATTCAATCTATCTGTGGACAAAAAATCAATGTGCTCTATGTTAAATATGGTGGCACTTATGGTCCGCATTTAACGCATTGGCTGCACAAGCTCAGGGGGTAGACCAGTGGATGTTCTTTAAAAATAGTGAACAGCTATTTTGTTTCTTGACATTTGGCGAACAAAACGATTTAAATAGCTTTGTGATGCGATACCTTTTTGTGTTAAAAAAAATCTTGTCAACAAAACACGGCTATTGTCACATGGCGAGACCTATGAATAAAGTACACGGCGAAGACAGAAGAGAAGGACAGATTTTATTTTGGCATCCATCTATATTTTAGGACTACAGTATACAATATTCGGAACCTACTTTAAGGTTTTAACGTCCAATTCATGGCAATAGCTAACGTAGCATTCGTACCAAAGGTTTACGTTCTATCTCAATATATAATACGTAATGTGCCACCACATGGGTCATCAAGTGAAAATAAATTGTACCGAATAAAAGTAAGATCTTTCCAATTTGGGGTACTCACTTTAAGCCATTCTTAATTCTAAATCTTCTAGTAATTGAATGAAAAACGATTTCGTTCATTCATCAGGTCATAAATAAGTGCTTAAAAAAATATTCGAGTGCAAAATCTAATTATTAATTAATTTAAAAAAAATCCAAAAGTAACTTTGAGTGCGACTCGTGTGTAATTAGGTAACTCCTATCGTGTTTCTATTTATTATTAGGTAACTTTAATGTTTTAGCACTTAGTAAGCATAAAAGTCGTTGCGATTTATTTTTTATTGTGAACTATATATGATATTTCTTTCTAGATTTTCACGGGCCTTTCATTAGATTAAGTTTATTAAAATAATAAATTAAAAGTAAATATGATTATAACCTCACTTATTTATTGGTTTTCAAAACATGTGATTTTGGTTATTTAAATTTAATTATATTGTTAAATTACATCAGTTACAAGTACCACAGTTGTAGTTAGGTGTCCATAATATAATGTCGTATCCAAACTTTGATTCCCACATCCTGACAAGAATTTTCGAATTTTACTGTGGTAATTATTATGGTAATATGGTAATACTATGTAGTTTCATTTATACGCCGATAATCTACAGTTTAATACATGTTCAACAGTAGACCAAATTCAGAATGCTGTCTCTACGATTAATTATAACCTCGGAATCATATCCGACTGGGCAAAGCCCAAAGGCTTCTTCTTAACCCTAGTAAATCTCAGGCAATAATTGTAGGCAGTAAACGTCAGCTGGCAAAACCTAGACATAAATATAGTATTACTAACCTAATATAACTTACAATGGTGTACCAATTCCTTTTCTTGAAAAAGTCAAAAACCTCGGGCTACTAATAGATAACACGTTGTCATGGCGCCCACAGGTAAACGCACTAAGTAAAAAAATATTTGCTTCGGTACACTCACTGCAACGTTTGCAAAACTTTCTACCATTCCAAACTAAGGTTAAGCTGGCGCAGTCACTACTGCTTCCTCTCATAGATTACGCAGACGTAAGCTATCTTGACCTCAATGAGGAGCTACTCGACAAACTTGACCGTCTCCGAAATCTATGCATCCGATTTATTTTCGGATTGCGTAAATATGATCATATTTCTGAGTTTCGTAATCAACTTAAGTGGCTCCCAATTCGACTTCGCAGGAATACTCACATAATCTTTCCTTTCTGTATAACGTCCTTAACAATTCCTCTGCACCCCATTACTTACAAAAGTTCTTTAACTACAAATATAATCCGTTGCAAAGTATGTCATTAAGATCAAAAGTAGAAAGAACTCTAACTGTACCCTCTCACTCTACCACATTCTACGTTAAATCATTTGCTGTGAAAGCAACTTTACTGTGAAACAACCTACCTTCTGATATTCGTTTGTTACCATCAATTTCTATTTTTAAAACTAAATAGAAATCCTTTTTTCTTTAATCGTTGCAAAACTGATATCGTATTTATTGTGTTTATGTATATGTATGTATATGATGTCTATATTAATGTATATTATTTGTATATGTGTATTTTTATATTAGTTCATGCATCAAACTAGTATTATAAAATTTTGTTTGTACTCTGCCTACATAAATGTGAAATTTATCAGCTCTCAGAAACACCCTAATCGAAGAAATCGCATAATGCGATAAGTCCGCCTTAGTGCATAAACAATGTATAAATTGTACTTACGTTATATAGTTTTATTAAATGTACTGTAAAAGTTAAATAAATAAATAAGAGTAGCGGTACGCTCCCAGTACCTCTCAGCAAACGAAAGTAAGCCGGCAAGTGCGAAGCAGTCACATATGGTGGAGTCGAGCCGAGGAAAAAATTAGCAAAAGCTTTCTATTTGTGAATTTTATATGCAAAAGCAAATAGTTTATGAAAAAATCGTGCAAAAGAGAATATTTTCTAATAAGTGATAATTATATGTAACAGGGAATTTGTAGCAGAATATATACCACAATAACGATCGACGTAGAGAAAATAGCCTGCCTTATGCAGAGGGATGTCTTTAGTGCGCTGAATAATTTACACGCACAGATTATTTTAAATGGCCTTGATTTGGAGTAAGAAGGGAGACAGGTCAATAAACTCAATCTTCCAAAACACTGGAAAAATTTCCAAATAATATCTAAAAAATTCAATTAAAATAACACATTTAGTGAAATAGAAGAGGCTATTAGAGAAAAGTTAAAAAAGATCCTCATCAGGTCTTTTATGAGATAAAGCAGAAGGAATTAGAAGGCATCGAACCCCTTCTCTTTCGTTTATTAGCACAAGCTAAAATATGTGGTATTGTAAATAAAAAATCATCATAAAACGGTATAAAAGTAGCCTGACACCAAAATGGAGGAACAAAATAAAAAATGTAGGGATATTGTCGTTGACACAATTGTCAGGTGTGGTAAAGAAGTTTGCAGAAGATTTAGCAGATGATGAAGTAGCTTCTATGACCATGCCATCGAAGCGACATCAAATAAATGTGCCCCCAGTAATACAGACACCTCGTTCTAGAGCAAATGCAAGTTCTTCAGGGAGGGATGCACAACCTGGTCCATTGCAGCAACACTTCAGGACGCCATACAATTTAAGGAGCCGGAGACAATAGAAATTCGGCAGTGTGAGCTAAAAATGAACAAATTCAATATCCCCTAGGTGACCGTAGTTATTCTAATAAGGTCGTTTAAACGACGCCAAATGGTAGGAATTTTTATAGTAGGGTGATTTTTAAACGACTGTCACGGACAGGTATGCGTCGGGAGATCAACGGGACATTCAGCGTGAGGAGAGTGCCCAACAATGGAATGAGGAAGTAGTTGACTTTCATGATGATGATAATAGTGTGTTTATGAACAATGATGAGTTGTTATGGGTATCAATTTTATTTATATAATACGAAATATAGGTGGATCATCGATAGTGGATCGGTATCGTCCATATTACCCTGGGAAATATATGAGGAAATATTTCCAGGTCAATTAAAGTTTAAAGGGCCAGAAATTCCTTTATTATGTAAAATATTATTACCTTGCAAATCCGCTAAAAACAATTCAGTAGCACTCACGTACAGAAGTACACCATTCATATGTGTAGGAGTGTACCTCCCTACCTCCCTCCTTATGTGGACGATGCCAACTTCACTTTAACACTACATCATTAAATTCCTAACAAAACTCGACACGTGTTTTGCCTCAACACGAGGCATCTTCAGGAGACGCAAGTTGTTAAAAAAGTTGGTGAAGGTATAGCGCACGAAGCAACGTAATAATATTTTACATAATAAAGATTTTCCGCAAAGTAACGCCTGATTATATCAATAATTCAAATATCAGCAAATGGTACGATGTTCACAGACTATAAGCTGAGAGATATGTGTGTATAAATTTCTCAGGAATCTTTTTTACAGCATTTTATTGTGGCTGAAGCGTGTGAACATGTTATTTTAGGGTTTGATTTTATGAAGAAGCATAATTGCATCCTTAACATGAGTAGGGTCAGGTGGTAAACAGTGGCCCAGTAGTACACAGTGCACCACCACTCATATCCCAAAAACGCGACGTTGCCAAACCGTACTGCAAACGCGAAACAATTTGCCGTCTACCACCTCCCACACGTCGACGGCGCGCTCCCTTAAAGGTCGCACAGTGTATGGTTTGGAGCCGAAAAAAGTAAGTACACGTGTTTTCATTTATTTTCTTTTTAGAAGCGTTTTATATTTAGTAACATTATATGCACTGTTTCCATGTGTAAAGTAACTATTCCTTAAATTTGGATATATAAATATCCTTTGAATTTGATATGTTTAATAGTTATGTGATCTTATAGGTTAAAAAGTGGTATCTGCACACAGTGGCTCAAAATCGTAGGGTACACAGTGAACCATGGTTCACTGTGTACCAATCACTTTTTCATTATGTCCGATGCAATTTATGCATAAACTTTTCAACTGTGATTGTTATAAACAAAAAAGTTCTTAATAGAAGATCTAATAATAATAATGTTTTTGTTTTAGAATGGGACGAACTAAAACAGAAAACCGAAAAATTGGCGGACATGATGCAAAAGACATGAAAAAGCTGTAGATCTTGTAAAGAACGGAATGAGTATTCACAAAGCAGCACAAGAATGTAATTTAAAATATTCAACTGTGAGAAGATATGTGAAAAAACACGAGACTCAAGATAATGCTAGATTTATCCCCAATTACGAGGTTAACGCTATTTTTTCACGCGAACAGGAAGAAATATTAAAAGCTTATATAAGCGAATGTGCTTGCATGTTCTACGGTCTTACAGCTAAGGAGACGAGGCAATTAGCTTATCAACTGACAATTGCAAACAAGTTAAAAGTACCATTTTCTTGGTTGTCCAACCAAATGGCAGAAGTTGATTGGCTGAGATCGTTTAGAAAAAGGCACAGTGATAAAAGTCTTAGAGAACCCGAGGCGTGCAGTTTAGCGCGTGCTACAGCGTTTAACAGAACGAATGTACAATTATTCTTCAATAACTAAAAAGAAGCTTTTCAACGGTATTCCGGATTTGAAGATGGTACTCGTGTTTACAACCTTGACGAAACCTCTACGACGACTGTACAAAAGCCTCAAAAAGTCTTAGCGCCAAAAAGAAGTAACGTCTGCAAAGTTACTAGTGGCGAAAGAGGCGTTTTAGTAACCACCTGCTGTATCGTTTCCGCTACCGTACATGCCCTGCCCCCCGCCATGGTTTTTCCAAGAAAAAATTTTAAAGCACATATGCTAAATGGTGCACCAGCTGGAACACTTGGTTTAGCCTCACATTCAGGATGGATGAACTCAGAGTTATTTGTTGAGGTGATGAATCATTTCATAAAGCACACCTCGGCATCAAAGGAAAACCCGGCATTTCTCATTCTTGATAATCACGAAAGTCATCTGTCACTAGAAGCTCTAAATATTGCAAAGTCTTCTGGTGTAACAATACTAACCGTACCTCCCCACACTACTGCGAGACTTCAGCCCCTAGATGTTGGGCTGAATGGTCCCTTTAAAATGTTTTATAATGCAGCAGTTGAATCGTGGATGCTTCGGAATGCAGGACATGCATTTACAATATATCAAATAGCTGAATGTGTAGGTCAAGCATATTTAAAAGCAATGACACCGGTAAATATCATTAGCGCTTTTAAAAAATGCGGTATATTTCCGTTTGATGAATCAGTTTTATTGTTTTTACAGATAGTAAACGACGAGGCGCCCTCGTCACCTACTATTTTTTTGGATCTAGAAACAGGAAGTCCTCAGATTCCATTTGGTGCTCTAGATAACTCTGACCAACTTCCAAATTTTGAACAGCCAGAAATAAACGCCAATGCTCAAAAAGAGTCAGCTCCTCCTACCATGACAACACTAAAACCAAAGCGACAGGATTCAGTGCCCAGATTGACTATTTCGCCAAGGCCATCAACTTCACGACAAGGGGTCGGCCCTTTCATTACACCTAAAGAGATTAGACTCCCACTGAAAGCAGGTCCTCGAAACACTAAAAGACGAAGGCTATTGGGCAAAAGTATGATAGCGACGGACACTCCTGAGAAGATAGAAAAAAAAAGAAGAAGGTAAAGGGATTAAAGAAAGTGAAGAAAAGTGATATTTTCAAAGACAAGAAATCAAAGAAAGACCAGAAATTGGAGACTTTGACACCAGCAGTGGCGATGAAACTTTTTGTGCCAGTGGATCGTCTTCTGGGGGAGAGATATTTTTAAGCGATAACGAAGGCGACGACACAATGATTTTAGATGATGACATCATTTCCAAACCTCTGCCAAAAAACCCTAAAGTGGGTGACTATGTGGTTATTTTGATAGAGACAAATAAAAAGAAAAAATATTATTACGTCGCAAAGATTTTAGAAGAGTCTAATGAACCGGAATATGACTATTTTGTATCGTATTTAAAACTAAAGAGTAAAGTTTTTTTATAAATTTGCTGAACCTGTGGAACCAGATATGGCAGGAGTTTGGAAAAATTACATAAAATTTATACTTCCTGACCCTAAAGTTGTAGGCAGTAGTCGTCGGCAAGCAACTTATACATTCCCAATAAATTTGTCACTTTTGGCTTTTCCTTTTTGATTTCGTTGGAAATTTAAAGGAGTTTATGTAGATTTTGTTCTTTTTGAAGATTATTAATGACAGAAGTAGCACTTTATGTTAATTTATTATCTTTAAAGATTTTTCGTTTCAGGAGTAGTCTATTATGTTTATTTTTGAAGATTATTTATTTCAGAAGTGATGTTGATTTTGATATTTTTTAAGTTCACTACAGAAGTAGTCTTTTTTTTATTTTGTTTTTGACAATAATTATTTAATACAAGGGGTCATATAATTTTTGTTATTTTTTTGATGGAAAATGTTATAAGAAGCTTTAGCTCTTGTAAGATTTGATTTAAAGACTGGTAATACTGTTAAAGACTGTTAATTGTAATGTAGAATATAAAGAGCCAAGCTTTAACTAATATAGTCAGTGTTCCTAATTAGACTTGTAAGTTAAATTTGTACCTGCTTGTTTGTTTTGTACTGATTTTATGTGATTGTTGCTGACGAATACAAATATATAAACAAATTATTAAATATTACATTACTATAGTTTTATTTAACGACATTTCTATCAATAAATATTTTTATAATATGCGATAAAGCTAGGTAATTAAAGTGATGGTTCACTGTATACACATTGGTCCACTGTCGACTCACCCCCCGATTCAGTGTGTACTTATACTGGTACACAGTGAACCATTCGCCATCTTTTAAAAAAACCAATATAACCAATAAACGATTAGAATTGGTGCTGAAATTGATATGCAAAACGCAAGTTTAATAAATTTCCTTTCGTCTTATGACAATAGTACTTAATTACATTCACGTTAAGTGGATTTATAAATGTTTAAACTTTTAGAAGTTTACTGTTTACCATGTCACCCTAATCGTTTATTAACGATAAATTGAAAGGTATTTGTATCATTTTAAACAATGCGAATCATACGTCATGAAACGGGTGCTGAAAGATATTTATAATATTTAAGTTTTTAAATTTACGCGTTCCATTACAAATTTAAAAACAATAAAACGGGATTAAACGCGTCGTTTGTTTGTTTGTTTGTTGAGTCTACCCGTGACCAAGGTTGGTGTTACCCAGCCGAAACGTCGGGAAAAAGGTATTTTGCCAAGTGACGCGTTTAATCCTGTTTTATTATTTTTAAATTTATAATATTTGTTCTTTAAAATAATTAAAGACGACTCTTATGATAAAAAAATATATTATTTCTAAGGAACTAAACGAATGCGAAAGGGATAAAATGTATTCTATTTTATTTCAGAATAGATTTGCATTCGATAAATTTTAGTTAGGGAAATGTAATGTGGTGCCAGACGCGAGAGAAATAAGTGTTTAGGAGCAGTATTATTACTGGGCAAATCTGAAAAAGAAATGTTTATAATGTTAATAACATTTGCGTCAACAAAGCTTTCGTAAGCAGAAAGAAATTAGAATATATTCGTAGGGAGAAGTCCGAAAACAGTAAGTGAAAATAACACTGTGTGACAAATTTTTTTTTTTGTGCTCTAACATTTAATGAAACGGCTATTTTTTATCAAAATAAACCTGCTGAACAGAAAAACTTAAATAGATTTTTTGTAACACGTATCATTTTAAAGTTATGATAAATTGATGTACTATAAATAAATAAAGACAGTATCAAAATTGTATATCATATTTTTTATTTAAATTATTAATTTTACACAACAAAAATGTTATATATATTGACAAGTGACAACGAATCAAAATAGCTGAGGTTTAAGTGGTCAATATAAAAAATGAGCCAAATATTCCAAAAGAAAATGATGAAATATTAACTTTGCCTCTTGTGAAGAGTAGAATCCTCTTTCATTACAAACAAATGATTTAAACACTTGCGGTGGTTACTTTTCTTCATGACTTTCGAAAAAAATGTTATGATTACCCAAATAAACTGTTAGAATTATCTTAAGACCACTAAAACTTTTAATTTATAGTCGTACAGACTTCAGTATTAAAAGAAATCTGCAATTAACAACGTTTGATCTTTTGTTTTTTACGAGGGTACACGTAAATAGTATTGACACTATAACTTAGAAACGTGACGTGTTAGACAACCATATCAATTGACAATGTTTTCAACAATGGAATAAGGAATTCAAATCACGTAATCTTATTTATGTTAGAAAAATCGTGTCACACAGTGTAATTAATCGAATTTAGGGCGAATTCCATTAGAACCCAGAGAGACTTAAGAGTTAGTATTACGGCAGATAAACCAGCAGGTAGTGCGAAATACAGAATGGGAGCAAACAATACAAAAAAGAGTATTTGATAGAAAAGCTAAACCCAAACAGCTAGAAGTAGGTAACGTAGTATTACTACATTATGACAAACGTAGGCCAGGTTTTTCTTATAAATTTTTTAAAGGTCAGTACGTAATTACAAGGCTGTTGCATAATAAATATGCAATGTTACAAAACATTCGGACTTAGCGAGATATCGATCCAATACATTTTAATAGTATAAAATTAGGAGGGAATAGTTATAACAAATTTGGATAATTTTATTTATATAATAAGTTTAGTTAGTTTTAGTTGTACATACATACGGAAACATTTTATTTAATACTAGCTGACCCGGCAGACGTTGTTCTGCCCTTAGAGTTGACGCGCGGTAGCACCATCAGTGTGCCTAGTGTTAGTTTTATTTTGTGTGTGAGGGGATTTCTATTAGATACTTACCCTATCCGGACATTTATGAGGATAAACTAACTTACACCGCCATCCGTTAGATGTGTGGAACCGGACATGTTTACTTTTGTCGATAAACTAACTTAAATCGCTATCTGTTAGAAATGTATGGAACTCTTGGCCAGCGCACGCCATATAAAGCTCCCAGTCGGCAAGTATGTATATAGATGTATTGTTTATATACCTACATATGTCAAGTTAATTTGTATTTAAACCCTTATTGCGCAAGTCCGAAGTCGCACTTGACCCTTTTTTCATTTCTCAGAAACCTTCCCCGGCGTGTGCATAATAACTTACCAAAATTATATTACAATCGGTTCACCCTTATTGCCTTGTCCGACTCGCACTTGACCCTTTTTTTATTTCTCAGAAACCTTCAAAACAACTTACCAAAATTTCATTAAAATCGGTTTACCCTTCTTGCGCGAGTCCGACTCGCACTTGACCTTTTTTGTCTTTCTCAGATACCTTCCCCGGCGTGTGCATAACTTACCAAAATTTTATTAAAATCGGTTTACCCTTAGTGCGCGTGTCCGACTCGCACTTGACCCTTTTTTTCATACATATAAACCTTGCTCTAACAATTACGAACACAACAAAAAAAAATTATCCAAATTGGTCCATTACATTCGGTTTTCCTTTATTGCGTATGTCCGACTTGCACTTGACCCTTTTACAAACATTTTATAGCTTGCCTTAACAAAAACGAACACAACAAAAAAGAATTATCTAAATCGGTCTAGCCGTTCTCGAGTTTTAGCGAGACTAACGAACAGCAATTGATTTTTATATATACTAGCTGACCCGGCAGACTTTGTTCTGCCTGTAAAGTTGATGCGCTACAAAAAACAATGAGTAAGTAGCAATTACCCACGGCTACACCCCTGTGGAATTCTATTAGATACCTAGCTGACCCGGCGAACGTGGTTTGGTTTTCAGAAACCTTCTCCGGCATGTGCATAACAACTTACCAAAATTTCAGTAAAATCGGTTTACCATTATTGCGCGAGTCCGACTCGCACTTCACCGTTTTTATCTTTCATAAGAACCTTTCCCTAATACTAACAAACACATCAAAAACAAATTACCCGAATTGGTCTAGCCGTCTTCGAGTTTTCCTTAGTGCGCGAGTCCGACTCGCACTTGACCGTTTTTTTCTTCATAAGAACCTTCTCTTGACAATAACAAACACAACAGAAAAAGAATTAGCGAAATCGGTCTAGCCGTTTACGCGTGATGGCGTTACCAAGGGAAATAGGGATTCATTTTTATATATATAATATATGTCGCAGGCAAATCGTATAATTCGCCGTTTTACAATATGCCTAGGCAGATCGTAAAGTATGGAAACGAAAGGAACAAAAATCGCACTGTATAAGTCATGTATGTTAGGTTAGGTTCAGTTTGTCTTTTGTAAACGTAGATGCTGAGCGAGCGAAGCGAGCGGAGCGTTCCAGCCAAGCTTCACATAAAAATATGTTCAGTTATATGATAATTTCTATCCCATACTTTACGATCTGCCTAGGCATATTGTAAAACGGTGAATTATACGATTTGCCTGCGACATATATATAAGATAGATGCATATATAAAGAAGTCGGAGGATAAGGTTATAGCGTTAGAAATGTGTTATTAATTAGGTTAGTTTTGTTTTTATTTAGTATATGGCGATTATAGTAAGTAAAGTTCAATAGTTATGAAATAGGATATGTGATGAAAGTAATTTTAGAGCATAGCCTACATTACATTGGCTAGTAGGTATCAAATAGCGGATGAGTACAGATAATGGTGTAGGACGCATAGATAGGTGATTTTATAGGAAAAAAAATAAAGATTGCTGTTAGGTTATGTCAAAATTTGCTATAGGTACCTAATTTTGTGAAATTTGGTAACCAAACTTAGTATGGTCGTATTAGGTAGAAGATGGTCGGAAAATAAAGAAGTTAGAGACCTGTGATAGGATAGGGAGATGGCATAGTAATATCTCATGTTACTATAGCGCACTGTATTAATGGGAAATATAGGTAGGATATTTTTAATCAGTTTGGTCAAAATATGTTGACATATTTTAGTATTAAGCGCGAGTTGTAGGTAAGAAACGTTGGTTCCGTACAATACACATTATGTATGAATCATAAGTTATGTTTATTTGTTATTATGTTAATTTGTTTTCGTCATATTTAGTATTTATAATAATTTAGTATGATAGTTACCGTAGCCTATGGACGCTTGCAACACCAAGGGCATCACTCGCGCGTTGCCGACCCTTCAGAAATCTAATAACTTCTTTTTTGAAGAACCCCATACTGTAGTCCTTAGAGAAAATCTTGGTAGGGAGCTCATTCCACAACGTAAGCGTTCGCGGGAGGAAGTTTCTCTGAAACCGCACTGTTGTTTTCTTTTATAAATAAAAATAGGGTTAACATAATTGATTGATCTTTAATTAATATTTAATATACAAATAATTTATTAGTTTTACTGATAATGGGTTGATATAAAATATTATAATAAGGTTTGGACATATTATGCTGTTGAACCCTAATCATTTGAGCATTGGGAAGTTAGTTAATATGGGTTAAGGTGAAGATAATTCATAAAAGATAGGTATTGTATATTTTTTGTTGTTGTTTTATTTTTGCATTGATTAGAGTAGAGTCTTGCTTATTTAAATAAACCTGAATATTTTAATGAACGGAGTCAATTGATTAATTTTGACGTATGAAAGTGTAGTTATTGCAACTTCTTATATAAAATATATACTAATAGGTATATCAGTTTATTACTAGCATTACGAATTATACGTAGGGAGTCGTATAGGTTAGGTGTAAGCAGGTAACAGTTAACGGGGGATTGATACATACAGTAGAAGGACTTAAGGAATATGTGCTTAGTATCGACAGAATATTATTTTATAAAATATTTGTAAAGTAAAGCAACATAATATTGTTTGATTTTTAATTTATTTTAACGTAATTTATACATTATTTGTAAATTAATTCCGGTTATTAAAGTTAGGGATATTCTGTAATATCAAAGGAAATGTTGACATGTATTCATTACGAGAGGAATATAGTACCTGGTCTCTGAACTTTTCCGTCGTTTACTTGGAGTGAGTGTTACAGAAGAAAAGACTTATTTAGTTAGACTGTTATTGTAATAGTCTAATATCGCGAAGACATTCCTCGTTTTAGGTTAAATCATAGGTCAGTTTGTATATTTTTCACCTTTGTTGTCGATATTGTAATTGTAATTGGTAAGCCAAGGGAAAATTAAACGCAATTTGTTGCTATAATTTTCATGCGGCCGGTGGACAACGTGTAACAGGTCGGGGATACCTGATAGGTATTTAGAGGAAGTGGCAGAGATGCAATCTTATTATTATTGTAAACTTCAACGTATCTATTGTTAGATCACTTTTATAAGGAAAAAGGAGTGGTTTTCAAACCAAAACAATTGGAAGAGAATAGTGAAAAAATATATAATGTCAGTCGAGTAACAAGATGTGAAAAAAATCATACAGATTTTGATATAATTAGGTTAATAGTTAAATATCTAAAGATGATAACTCCTTCATCCTCAAGATATAGGGCAATTATAATGTATGAGAATTGATTTAATAATGTCTGATTACCAGGAGCTAGAAAACTATAAGTTGTGTATTGGCATAATATTTTATATGAATAATCTAATATTGTCGGCGATGTAGTATAGTAGAGGGGTGAATAAACCATAAGTTACACCCCTAATTCTGATTGATTCCCACATTCTGACAAGAATCCTCGAGCCTTACTGCGGTAAGAAAAGCGGTACGCCCCCAGTACATCTCAGCAAAGCGGTACGCCCCCAGTACATCTCAGCAAAGCGGTACGCCCCCAGCACATCTCAGCAAAGCGGTACGCCCCCAGTACATCTCAGCAAAGCGGTACGCCCCCAGTACATCTCAGCAAACGAAAGTAAGCCGGCGAGTGCGAAGCAGTCACAGTACCTGTGCAAAATGTTTGAATAAGTGCAAATTAAGGTTTCTAAATTCGTATACACAAATAAGAAGTACCTAATGGAATGCTATATACAATAATTTGTTTTACATCTGTTCTGCAATTACCTTTTGATATAAAAAAATAAAGAATTGAATAAAGTTACTTTGCTGTTAACAAAAAAAGCTGCGGAAACAAGTGCCTTTTTGTAGACGATGATGAAAGAACTCGAACCTGTTCTCCAGCTCTTTAATTGGGTTATTAATTTTAATGGTGTTCCTATTGTTCCTATTGTTCCTATTGTTGCCCAAAGTTTTTATTCTTTCTCATGTAGTAAAGTGATGTTGTAAGCAGTAGTAGTGAAATAGTGACGAGAACCTACATTTGTAATGACGAGAACCTACATAGCTTTACCTACTACCAAGTAAAATGATAAAAATATGCATTTGTGTATAATATGTTTGTAATTTGACTTCTATTAAAGATGATTTCAAAGCAAAAATTATGATTACTTTATTTATAATATAATAATTGTATAAATCAGCTGTAATTTCGATATGTGTTATTGTTGTTAGTGCCTAACAAGTATCAAATAAAAAAAAAAGAAAACTGACTAACTTGATACATCAACGCAAACATATACCAAATACAAATACAAATAGTTTTTATTTGTTGAACATAGGTAAGATAATACAGGTTTTGATTTCTCTATGTTTTGCCGTTGATTGCGGCGTACAAATATTTAAGCATGCACTGAAATACACCGTTCTAAAAAATTTAATATTAAAAGATACAATACTAATTATATTAAAGAATCACTCATAAAGTCGTTTATTGTGCAGCAACATTTTTCTGTAAGAATTGACACTTATCTTTTTTTAAACAACTGTAATGGTAGATCCTTAATTTTATCCGGTATTTTATTGTAAACAAGTGGAGCCATTTCATAAATACTTTTACTCATGTGTGCAGTTTCGCATTTTTTTAAACATAATTTTGTTAAATGTTGAGCTCGTGTGGATCTGATTCGTCCTTTGTCCATTTTACAAAAAGAGATGGATTGCACTTAACAAAAATACATATTTCAAAAATGTATAAAGCTGGTAATCAATATCATCAGTCAATATTTTCAGTTTTTTAAATGCAGGTTTGCAACTATCTTGAGTTTTTAAACCACACATAGCTCGAACACATCGCTTCTAGGCTTTGAAAACTGATTCCTTTTCGGTAGAATTACCCCAAAATATAACTCCATATCTGAGTAATGATCCTACAGAGCCGTGATAAGACATTAGAACTGCATCGAGGTTAACTTTTTTTGACGAATTATAAAGGGCATAGGCAAATTTACTAACTTCTTACATATTTCTTCAATTTGAGGTTTCCATGTTAACTGACTATCGATAGGCGAGGCCTAGAAACTTGAAACTATACACAGAGATTCCGTTTGTAACGTAGACTAGCACCGATAAAGGAGTAACAAGTGGGTTGGGAGTTTTTATGGAAATTTTTAAAACTAAATGCAAGCACAGATTGCGATTGTCGGTGAACATTTGAAAAATCATTCCCTAGAGTGAAATTTGTACGAGAACTCTGATATTTTTATAGGTAAAACCTAAAACTGTTAAAAGATTTCTCGAATTTTCGATAGTTCAAGCAGATATAGTTATGGTAATGAGCTAGTTTTAATAGCGGTAGGAAATAGAATTTTATAATATGCAATTTAAAATTAATAATTAAAATAAAGTATATATTTATTACATTTTAAATAATTAAAATTTTAAATTGGCTGTAATCATGCTTAATGTTATTATGGCTGAGCAGTTTTCCGCGCACTTTTAGGGTTCCGTACCCAAAGGATGCCATTTATTTGATTTGTGCCGTTGAATAGTAGTAGTAAATGTAGGAGTCACTACTGTTCTCCATCTAGTAGTTGTAGTAGATGTAGAAGTGTCTTATATACTCTAGTAGTAGTAGATGTAGGAGTTACTTCTGTTCTTTATCTAGTAGTAGTAGAGGTAGAAGTCACTTCAGGTCTCTAGTAGTAGTAGATGTAGGAGTCTCTTCTGTTCTCTAGTAGTAGTAGATGTAGGAGTCTCTTCTGTTCTCTAGTAGTAGTAGATGTAGGAATTACTTCTGTTCTCTATCTAGTAGTAGTAGATGTAGAAGCCACTTCTGGTCTCTATTAGTAGTAGATGTAGGAGTCTCGTCTGTTCTCTAGTAGTAGTAGATGTAGGAGTCTCTTCTGTTCTCTAGTAGTAGTAGATGTAGGAATTACTTCTGTTCTCTATCTAGTAGTAGTAGATGTAGAAGCCACTTCTGGTCTCTATTAGTAGTAGATGTAGGAGTCTCGTCTGTTCTCTTGTAGTAGTAGATGTAGGAGTCACTTCTTTTCTCTATTAAGTAGTAGTAGATGTAGATGACACTTCTGGCCTCTAGTAGTAGTAGATGTAGGACTCTCTTCTATTCTCTAGTAGTAGTAGTTGTAGAAGTCACTTCTGTTCTCTAGCAACAACGGCCAAGTCATTTAAAATTCCGCAACATTATAATATCAATATATTAACCCAATTGCCTTGTCATATTTAGGCTCATATAATTATTTTAAAGAATAGAATTTAACGAGTAAAAGATAGGCCAGATTTTAGCCAAAAAATATAGTTTTCTTAAATCCATTTTTCAACATTTACGAATCATCTCTTTCGAGACTTGGCACGTTATTTCCGGCTTCATTTTGTTGCGATTTCACTCTTTTTTGTAGGCAGTTCTATGCTTATTTCTTGTACAACGGTCTTGGGTGGGCAATATTTTTCTTATCTTTTGTCGGATTCTTTATTGTACCCACTTACCCACTCTAGATACATCTACGTTATATACCTGTAAAGCTGTATCTTAAGATTTGATGCTACTATAGTCAAGGTTGTTCACATAGGCTTGCCTTAACGTAAGTACAGAGGACTTTATATCAATATTTCACAGTTTGGCTGCGCTCTTTGGGTTCTACGTTTGAAACTTTAGATCTTTGATTTCTATGGACCATTAGAAAACGTTTAGATTAAATAACTTTTACTAATGCGGCATTTCGAGAGCTCTTATATTTTGGCGGGGCTCATAGGGGGCCACATCAGGTACTCCAGATTTTGATAGTTTTCCCTTTATGTAAATATAATTTTCTACATTTGTGTTAAATTTTAGCTTTCTAGGTATTGGGGAAGTACTAGTTCTATTTTGATGATTGTGATTCTGATCGTCAGCCAGTCGAATTTTCATCCCTGTATCTTTTAAATGAATGAAGCTTTAAACTTGAAATCGTATCAGTACCTTTAGCTTAACAGAATTTCACCATTCTACAATAACCCCGCGCTGGTAGACAAAGGCATGAACTTACGACGAAATGCTTCCAGAAAAGGATAATACGGGAGTTTGCCTTAAGCTCGTGACTTGGGAGGGGGGGGGGCACTACCGTGCCCTACCAGCATCCAAGCTTCAAACTTTCAGTGATTATTCTGTGAGTTTTAAAGTATTAGTACCTGGGCGACCTGGCGTACCTAGGCATTTTTTAATTATTTTTTTTAAATGTTATTTTAACAAAAGTACAACTATTTGCACAGGTAAAAAGTTTCGTACTCAATTAAAGTGGCTCCCTATTCGACTTCGCAGGTACTCATAATTTGTCTCTTCTGTACAATGGCCCAGATGACAACACACAACAAATTATACCTGAAGAAACAAATCTCAGTCAACAAGATCTATCAGCGACATTGTCGCCAGCATTACCAGGTACATCATCTGTGGGATTAATTACGCCAAAAAATGTCCGGCCTTACCCAAAATACGAAAGAAATACGACCAAAAAGAAGAAGAAAGGAAAACTGCCTGGAAAATCACGGATATATACAGATACTCCCGAAAAAAATAGACTGATAGAAATAGAAGGAGCCAAAGAGATGAAGAAAAAAGAACAAGAGAGAAAACAGAAGGCTAAAGAGATGAAACGTGCATTAAATTTGCTATCAGATACAAAAAAAGAAACCAAACCAAAGAAACAAAAGAACTCTATAGAGGCTGAGACTGATAGTGACGAAGAGACTGACATAAGTTTGAAAGAAAGTTCTTGTTCTTACTTCGATGAGAAATCAGAAGGATCCGATGTTGAGACCGAAATTCCAGTTATGACCGAAAACATTAAAGAAGAAAGCTTTTTGTTGGTGAAGTTCGAAAAAAAGAAGACTGTTTTACATTATATTGGGCAGGTGACAACAAAATATATTGGGCAGGTGACAACAAAATAAATTGGGCAGGTGACAACAAAATAAATTGGGCAGGTGACAACAAAATATATTGGGCAGGTGACAACAAAATATATTGGGCAGGTGACAACAAAATATAGCCCTACAGAATATAAAGTGTCATTTATGAGAAAGAAGCCGGGTACCTGGAAATTTGTTATTCTAATATTAAACATGAAGGAACTGTTTATTTATCAGACGTGGTCTGTGTATTACCGCCGTCTAAATTTCTACAGCAAGAACAGCTGATAAAATTAGGTTTGAAAAAGATATCACTATGTATTACGTGCAAAAACAGATTTATTAAGTTTGTTTAATATGTAACCCTAATGGTTGAGTGAAATGTTGATTTTATCACTTAGATTTAACAAAGTTAAACGACTATATTGTTAATTATTACTATATTTAGAGTACATTTTGTGTTAATTTTGATCTCAATAAATAGATAATTTCAAGTAAAAAGCTGTTTTATTTATTGTGAATGAAAGCTCCACACTATGTACGAATGCACCCTTCCTTATGTACGAAGCTACCCCGCGTGTGGGGTAGTTTCGTACGTTTTTCATTTTTAAGAAATGTTGCTGTTACTTTATCATAGTAGTTTGTATTCGCACTGAACTTTACTGTAAGTGTAGCCATATATATAAGGTATACAGCACCATAAATTTTATTTTGCAATAACTAAAAGCTTTTCTGTTATACAGCTAAGAGTAAAAAGTGTACGAATCCTACCTGCTCTCCCCTACATGTAGTACCCGCTATGCAATAATTCATGCACTTGCAAACTGTAACACTTCTACAAACATTACATGTATTACCCGCTATGCAATAATTCATGCACTTGCAAACTGTAACACTTCTACAAACACTACATGTAGTACCCGCTATGCAATAATTCATGCACTTGCAAACTGTAACACTTCTACAAACACTACATGTAGTACCCACTATGCAATAATTCATGCACTTGCAAACTGTTACACTTCTACAAACACTACATGTAATACCCGCTATGCGTTCAAGCATTTAAATTAACAGTATTCTCGCAAAAAAACGATAAATACAAATAGTATATATAAAAAAACATTTTTTTTAATCATAATGGTAAATGAAATACCAAAAAATAAACATATGAATGTTTTTGACCGGCTGCCGCCATTTTGGAAATTGACAGCTCACGGGTTTATTCATATCTTAATAGCAATGATACCATATGATTAAATATGTTAAACTACTATTCTTAAATGATAACTGTTAAAAAATTAATAAATTCTCACTAAAAAAATATTTTATTTAAGTTCGATTTATCGGACGTTATGTACTAATAGGTACAAACACCTGAAATGATAGAAAAGTCTAATGTATAGCTAAAAAAACGCTAAAAGTAACAAAGAAACGCCAAATGTCTTTAAAATTATGTTATAGGCATAAACAGATTGGTCATTTGAATAAATATAAGATAATACTTTCTCTCAATAACTAAAATATACCTGGCCTAGATCTCCCCTATCTTATCCCATAAAGAAACAAACTACTGCTGGAAATTAATAGTTTGTCACTTTTATCGACGACTTTACTCGGTATGGTCCAACTAGCTTTATGAAATATAAAGCACTACAGAAATGTAATTTGAAGTTATTTAAGGCAAAAATGGAAAATTATATTGGCAAAAAAATACAGTCGCTTCAATCTGACAACGGAACTGAATATTGTAATAAACAGAGACTGACAACCCACACACTTCTCACCAGAATGCAGTACTCCACAAACAGAACTTTATTGGAAAAAAGCTAGGAAACTGATTCTAGAGTCTGGCATTCCACAAACATATGGAATGAAGCTATACACACGGCTAATTATTTTTTGAACAAAAGTATAGACATATACTTAACACCAATAGTATAGGTCGGGTAAAAAAATTTCTTTGAATTTTATATGAAAACTTAAAACATTTTTTTTCAAAGTTTATTAACTTTTAAAAAATAACAGTATGTATGTGCTTTTTTATTCGATGACTTATTGCCATTTTGTAGGTAGTGACATGATCCCGTTGCTGTAAAAATTTAGGGATCGAATCGATATGCGGTGAAAGATCATAATTAACAATGCCGTTCCAATCCCACCATACACACAACATCGCCTTATTGCGAGTTAACGCGGGTTTTGGCAGTCTGTAAAGTCTAACCGACCTTTGACTATGATCTTTTTCGCACGTTCTTGTTGTATGTGATCTACTTTTCATCACCAGTTATCAATCTCTTCAAAAAAGGTTCGATTTCATTATGTCTCAATAAAGAGAATTCACTGAGATCGTGTGCCATCCAAATTGCATCGCACCAAGTTTTCCCGTCCCCACTCAGAATGGTCTCGATTTGAGACACAAGTTCTCCGCGCTTTTCCTACACAACGGAACGAGGGATGTTTGCACGACCCGTGTAATAAGCGTCTCCAGTACTATCATCTGCATAGCAGTGTATGTTAATAATGTCCAACATGTCATTGATATGCAGTAGTAACAGGATAGGAGATCAGACCAGACAGACCTTGCCCTGGGAGACCAGCATTAATGTCTATGCCAACAGAGTACCTACCTTCAACTACAGCTAGTACCTATGCGTCTGCCGGACAGAAAGCTAGCCAACCCTTTGCTCAAACCCTCGGGCACTCCGTAAGATGGCAACTTCGATAGGAGACCCCGGTGCCAAACCCGATCGAATGCCTGCGCTATGTCCAGGCTACATGCCAATGCCTCCCCCTGATTCTTAATAGCTATTGCCTATCGGTAAGTGAGATACACTAGCAAGTCACGAGTCGAGCGACCGTGGCAAAAGCCATATTGATTGTCGCTGACAGGTCGTGTTTTTCTAGGTATCTTAGAAGATGTGTGTTGATTACACTTGGATTCTCGATTATCATTTTTCGTTTCAAAATGAAATGGTGAAGTAAAATTAGTTTCTTGTTAACTTCTTTTGAACAAATGTTAAATCTTCTGCAATTATTACTTCGTTTGGGTAGTTACCCAAATTCTATATGCTTTAGATATTTCAAAACATCCTGCGAACATTTTGATGCACATTTAAATTAAAATTTATTTTGATAATCTTTGAAAGAATAAATCTTTTTGATTTAAATACTTTTAAGTGTTTTTAATAGTTTTTTTTCTACCCATTTCTTGAAAGGTGTAATATATTAGGTCGGGGGAAAAGTCTTTTCGCATGTAGTATGTATAAACTTGTTTTTAAAAGTGGAGCAAGATTGGGATGTCAATAGTTACGACGGAGCTGAAGAACTGGAAGTTGATCAAGTTGAAGAAGTTGATGAAGACAAAAGTCTGCGCGTTCACCGCTAAGAAAATCCCATTCACTGAGGTTCCACAATTCCAGAACACTCCCCTCACCATCTCCGAGAGCATTGGGAACCTTGGTGTAGACAACGATGGGCTAAGAGAATTGTCGACGATCCCAAACTTACTGGTCGTATTCAGCCCTTAAGTCTGGGGAGTGACTTGGCCTCCCTGTGTGTGTTCTACCGCTTGTACAATGGGACCTGGTCTGAGGAATTGTTCAAAATGATACCCACAGCTACTTTCTAGCAACGCATCGCTCGCCATCGGCAGGAAATTCGTTCTCACACTTTAGAACCTAAATGGTCGCGTACAGTGCGGTTTCAGAGTAACTTTCTCCCACGAACGCTTGAGTTACAACCCCCTGTCAAGGTTGTAACTACATACTACAGTATGGGGTTCTTCAAGAATTTAAAGTTGAATCCCACATTTCAAGCTGGTACTGTGGAGATATATATTTAACTTGTTATTAAAGTTGTAAGCAAGCCTAAATATTGAAAAAAAATACTACGGAACCCTACACTATGCTAAGTCCCGACACGCAGCAAACCGAAATTCTCAAATTACTTCCTAAATTTTATGTCGTAGCATAAGAGTTTAGTTTTACTCTAATGTTAATGAAAATTAATAAATATAATTGAATGACGAAAGCTTAAAGACGTGTCCAGTGCTTATATTTTGTAAATTGTCGAGTTTTGAGTAAATAAATATTGTCTACTTAAATAGCTTTATAAAATATTTAATCATGTATGTACGACTCGAAACCTGTGTTGAATATACCGATGTTGAGGAAACCGACGTTGACAAGTTTGAGACGGCGACAGACATTCAGAAGTTCTACGAAGGAAAGAGTATATTTATCACTGGTAGCACAGGTATTTACCAAACACCATTTGTATACTTTGATTGCGGAACTTATACAAAAATGCAAAATATCTCCCTTAGTCTAAGTACATAACCAAGATACATAACCAGTAACGTACAAGGCAAATTTATTTGTTCTACAGAACCGGATAATGTACGAGGTTTTATTTATTTTTCGTACTTTTACAGTGTGAGTCTTCATAATGTGCACATATGAAAACGGGTGAAACTAGACCCATTTTAATCGAAGAAAAAAATGACAAAAAAATGTAATTTTTTTTTTTTTATATTTTATAAATTTATTTTTATTTTAATTACCTTCTGTTGACTTACTGCAAAGAACACGTTATAACTTTTGATCTAAGAGGTATATCCTGATAAAATAAAAACAGTAATGATGGTAAATAACAGGGGATACTAATAAAATACACAAAATGCGCACAGAAAAGCAGCAAGTAACAATAAACTATTAAATTTTGAGAAAAATCTGTATTTTAAATGATGTTTTTTTTATTATTTGATCAATTTTTCCAAATAATGCCCCTATTACAGGTGGTTTTTATTACGTTGTGTTATTCTCCATCGTATTACCTTTGTAAATCCAAAAATCCTATGTCTCTATCCCTATCACAATGTTTGCAATTCGTGTTTGAATAAAGGCCTGCCACCACATTATTCTGTGCCTCAGGTAGAGACATTATCATGATGCGCGGGGTAGTAAAGGGCGGAGGCCCAGGCAGAACAAAAGAAAGCTAGAAGCTTTGGTGGGACATGAATAGAAGGGAAGCGGGAAGCAGTCGCTCCGAACTATTCGCCGCTACTACTTGTGTGTCTGTTTCGTTATCACCCTCCGTTACGACTTGTATTTTGTTTACTGACGATGCCGCGTCTCAGTGATTTCCCTGCGCAGCACATTGCCAACATCCATTTTTATTATGAAATGGCAAAAGGAAGAGCAAGGGCTGCCCACCTAGCTTACTTAGCTGCATTCCCAAACCTTCAACCGGTGCCATCTGCGCGTAACACTACCGAAGTTCATAGAAGATTATCCAATACTGGACTTGGACTTAATCGCGATCGTCGAGAGCCACGTGCTAATATCGATGTAGCAATAGAAGAAGCCGTATTGCAAGATTTGTATGCAGATCCTACTATCAGTGCAAGACGTTTAGCTTTGCGACATGGAATATCGCAGAAATCGGCATGGCGCATTTTAAAAACACCTGGCTTACACCCCTTCCACTACCAACGAGTGCAGAACCTACATGGAGATGTTGATTTTAGTGCAAGGTGCGTTATGTCAACGTGGATTCAGACAAAAACTAGAGTGGATCCTCAGTTTCCTAACTCCACTACTGTGGATGGATGAAGCTACATTCAATAGAGACGGCATAACAAACTGCCGAAATTTACACATGTGGCGCCCCAAGGGTGAAAGGGAACGCTCGGGAAAAGAGCGTCCACCTTTTAGGTGAAATTTTTTGTCAATGTATGGGCAGCTCTTATTGACGATATTTTGATTGGCCCAATCATACTACCAAGAACTTTAACGGCGCAACGATTTTTAAAACTTTTACGTGATAAACTGCCGATACTATTGGAACACATCCCATTGGCTACGCGGCGCAGAATGTTTCTCCAAATGGATGGATGCTCAGCTCATTATGCGGGGATAGTAAGAAATTACTTAAATGAAAATTA
This sequence comes from Apoda limacodes, assembly GCA_946406115.1. NCBI lineage: Eukaryota > Metazoa > Arthropoda > Insecta > Lepidoptera > Limacodidae > Apoda > Apoda limacodes. The sequence continues at coordinate 23,460,850 of OX291559.1, forward strand.
CCCTAACCGATGGATTGGCAGACTTGGGCCTGTGGGATGGTCTGCGCGTTCTCCAGATTTAACACCCCTCGATTATTTCTTATGGGGGGCAATGAAGCAAAAAGTTTATAAAACGCCTATCACTACTGAAGCCGAACTGTTGGACAAAATTTTAAACTGTGCCAAAAGTCGAAGTCAAATTACGCTTCGCGCAGCAATGTGCTTGCAAATTACAGCAAAAAAAATACAGTTAGTGGAAAATCTGAAAGTATGTAAGTTGCAATTAGAAAACAGTAGGCTACAACATAAAACTGACACACATTTACTAGACTTGCAAATCAAAGATTTACATACATCTTTGCAGATGATGACCTGCAAGTATGAAGAGTCTCCGAGAGACATGGAGGGGCACACACTGGCTGTGAATGAACTAATAGAATTGAGAAAATATAATGCAGAGCGTTTTGAGTCATTACAACTCAATAACAATATGTGTGATTGTAAATGCCTCACCGATTCACAGCCGGATTGTGCAGCCTTGTTACTACCTTCACCAACACCTCAGTCATCAATGTGTGTCAGTTTGGAATCCGAGCAACAATCATATGCTCACAACAGTTCTCACTCAACAAGCGTTTCACAAAAATGTAATGTTGATGACAATGTAGTAATGTTTTGCGATGAAATGGGAAAAGGTTTTGGACACTTTCTCAGCTCAAGTCTAGGACAACCGGTTTTAAATAATTGTATGACAAATGCCAATTATGTTAATATAATAAGAAGTTTAATTAAGTCTGACAAAATCACTCCATCTTGTACATTAGTAATATTTATCGGTAACAGGAGTAATGTAAATAAAAGTGAATTAAGACAGTATTATAATAGTATAAGCGCACTTAAAGTAAAAAAAATTGTAATGTTTACATTTCCCTATTGTAAGGGTTTGCCACAGGAGGAAAACAACCTTAGGTGTGAGTTAAATTTAGCTTTGCATACTATGTCTAGCAATAACAATAACTTTCATATGATAGATACTAATAGTATTTTTAGACATAATTACATTAGGACAAGACATAAATATTATCTCACACACCATTGTACCAGAGTGTTAGCCTTGTCGCTATAATTTTATATTAATTCCACAGCCAATAATTTGGCTAAACAACCTACTTCTATTGAGCAGTGTAATTATAATAGTGTGTTTGACATTTCAGCCAAGTATTTGGCTAAACAACCGGCTTCTATAGAGCAGTGCAATTATAATAGCGTAATTGACATTTCTGCTAATCATTTAGCTAAACAACCTGCTTCTATTGAGCAGTATAATCATTTGACATGTATTAATTTAAATTAAATTTTAAGACAACAAAGGACCACTTTGGCAAATATAATTCCAACATAAATAATAATAATATAAAGCAATCTACGTCTACTCAAATTTTATGCAAACAGAAACAAAAAAATAAATTTTGTCATACTAAAAATAATATACCATTAAACCTGGTGCATCAGAATATACAAGGAATGTCTCAGAAAGAACTAGAAATTTAATTGTTCATAAACTGCCAAAAGATAGACATTTTATGTATCACTGAACACTGGCAACGCAGTCATCAGTTTATGTTCAATTTCACTAACCACCAGGTGGGAAGTTTGTTCAGCCGAGTAAATGCAATCCATGGCGGCTCTTTGATTTTAGTTAATAAACTGCTAAAGTTTAAGGAACGTAAAGACATTGTGAGCCTCTCAGTTGAGCGAACTGCCGAGCTGTCCTGTATAAAAGTTGAGCATCTCATTGTTGTGAGTGTATACAAGCCGCCTTGTGCAATGTATGATAATTTCGAATTAGTTATGGAAGAAGTGCTTAATAAAATCAGCATTTCCAATAAACAAATCATTGTTTGTGGAGACCTTAATATAAACATTTTAGAAAATAGCTCATTAAGCACCAGATTGCTCGCCTTATTTCGGTCTTTTAATTTAAATAATTTGTTTTGTGAACCAACTAGAATTGCTGTATCTAGTGCCACTTGCATCGACAATATATTTACTGATATAAAACCAATTCAAAAATCAATTATAAACAATCTAGAGTCAGATCATTGTGGACAGTTAGTGGTTTTAGAAAGAAAGAATAGTTTTACTAAAAAGGAAATTAAAGTTATACCGATAACAACTAAACGGATTGAATCATTTAAATCTAACTTATTGCATAAAGTTCCCGATTTACTTTATAATGGCAACCCAAATGAAATGTACAATACTGTTCTTTACACTATTACTACAGAGTATAATAAAATATTTACTGCAAAAAAGAAACTTATTTCCAGTCGCTTTAGTTTCAGTGAATGGGCTACCCCAGGTATTTTGACGTGACAACGTCTTATAAATTGGTTTGCCGGGTGACACTTCAAGAAACTGCGTTACGCTCCGCTCACGTTATGCGCTCACAATGAGAGCGAGTGAGAGGCACGCGCCCGCCTAAGAGCGAGAGAGACAGACATAAAATCATTGTCACGTAAAACTTTCGCCCGTATACCGACTTTACAGGCAACCAGTTTTTTTAAAAGTAGGCGTAAGCTGTATGAATTATATAAAGAAAAAACATATAATAATGGCCAAATATTTAGGGAATATGTAAAAAAATACACAAAAACCTTTAAAAAAGTCTGTCTTGTTTCAAAATCAATTCACCTCAGACATAAAGTAAAAAATTCAACAAATAAAATAAAAACGACGTGGAACATAATAAATAATAAAACTGGTAAAGCTAGAAATTCTTGTCAGGACTTTGAGTTGAATGTAGATAATACTAGTTTAAAAACATAATATGAGGTAGCAGTTGCCTTTGAAATTTTTTTTTAGCAATATTCCTTTAAAAACAACTGAACATCTTAACTCAAGTTCAATTTTAGCAGAAAAATTAATAAAAATTAATGTTCCTGAATGTAAAGTTCCCTTTGTATTTAAAAACATTAGTCCTACGAATATCATAAATACATTTAAAACATTAGAAATAAAAAACACCACAGACCTTTGGGGACTTTCTGTAAAATCTATAAACTCAATAATTCATGTTATAGCACAACCCTTAGCCATAATTTATATATATAAATTAATAGTTGTGTTGATAGTGGTGTGTTTCCTGATGAGATGAAACTAAGCAAAGTTATACCTCTTTTTAAATCAGGTAGTTCAATAGACCCTAATAATTTTTGGCCTATTTCAATACTACCTGTACTCAGTAAAGTTTTTGAAAAAATCATACTTTGTCAAATGTTAAGCCATTCCGTATTAATGACCTAGTTAGTAGTAAACAGTTTGGCTTTATGAAAGGCCGTTCCACCACCGATGCAGGAGTGGCACTATTAAAAAAATATTTAACGCCTGGGAGGATTCGCATGATGCTCTTGGAGTGTTTTGTGATTTATCTAAGGCATTTGATTGTGTCCAACATGAAAATCTCATCAGGAAGCTACATCACTATGGTATTAGAGGCAAAGCTCTCGACCTTTTGACCTCCTACATGAGTAGGAGAGTACAGAAAATAGATGTCAACGGTGAAATATCTCCGGGATCAGCAGTCACTATGGGAGTCCATCAGGGCTCAATTTTAGGTCCTTTTCTATTTCTTATTTATATTAACGATCTCCCATTTCATGTAAAAAACCATGATATTGTCTTATTTGCTGATGACACCTCTTTACTTTTAAAAGTTAAGAGACGACAGACATGTTATGATGAATTAAATAATGCCCTTTCGAAAATTGATAATTGGTTTAACGTTAATAATTTGTTACTTAATGAAAAAAAAACCAAATGTGTTAAATTTACATTACCAAATGTTAGTGAGATCCAGACATGTATTAATGTTAATGGCGAGTAATAAGAACTTGTTAATTCAACATTCTTTCTTGGGATAACGCTGGACTCCAAACTTCAATGGGTTCCTCATATTCATAACCTAGCCAAAAAACTTAGCTCTGCTGTGTATGCGATCAAGAAAATAAGACAATTGACCGATGTCGACACTGCAAAAATAGTATATTTTAGCTATTTCCATCGTTTAATGACATAAGGTATCCTATTGTGGGGTAGCGCTGCTGATGTAAATACAATATTTTTGTTACAAAAAAGGGCAATTCGTGCTATTTATAAATTAGGATCTGATCTAGGATATCTCTGAGAGATAGGTTTAGGGAAGTAAATATTTTAACTTTAGAGTCGCAGTACATATGTGAAAATCTTTTATGTGTACATAAAAATATCAATAGTTTCAGCAAGAAAAGTGACGTTCACAAAGTAAATACTAGAAGTAAAAATAAGCTGTTGGTGCATGATACACGTCTACACAAAATAAGTAACTATTTTATGGGACAATGTATACACTGTTACAACAAAGTTCCCAATAATATTCAAAAGCTATCAATAAGTAAATTTAAATCTTTTATCAAACAAGTACTTAGTAAAAAAGCATACTACAATATTTTAGACTATGTTAATGATAAAAATCCTTGGGACTGAAGATGCTCAATTACGGGATGCATAGGTAAACCAAATTAAAATGGAAATAATATAAAATTGTACAGCTTAAAATTTTTATTTAAAACATTGTATTTTTAGTTTTTATGATGTTTTTTAAAAGAGTAACTATACAGTTTCTTGCCGGATTCTTCTCGGTAGAAATCAACAACATTGTGACCCGGATTTCAAAGAATAATATTTCATAACTTTGACGATTCAAAAGTGATTGTAAAATCCTTATTTGAATAAAACATTTTGACTTTGAACTTTGACTTTGACTTTGAACGTTTGAATGTTTGCAACATTGTGATAGGGATAGAGACAGAGGATTTTTGTTTTTATAAAGGTAAAAACGATGGAGAATAACACAAAGTAATAAAAACCACCTGTAATAGGGGCATTATTTGGAGAAATTGATCAAATAATTAAAAAAAACACCAATTAAAATACAGATTTTTCTCAAAATGTAATAGTTTATATATATATAATACAGCCTTCGCTAGTTCTGAACCTGTTACTTGTCGGTTCTAATTTAATTATTCCGAAAATTTGTCTTGCTGGTAGAAACTAGCCATCCAACATAATATTTCGTATATGAAAACTAGCCAAGTCAGACCTTAGGCTACAATTTATTATCCTAAGTTATAAGAAGAAATGATATTTTATGTTGTTATAAATAAATTTTAGGACTGACCATTGAACTTGGCACCCATTTAGATCTCACTTCTTTTGACGTTGAAGTCAACATCTAAGGCATATATCATAATATTGAACTTGGCTCTCATTTCACATTTATGTTTTTGATGGGATTTTGTATTTCACAAAACCTCACAAACCCGAAACGCGTTATTCAATCATTCTATTGAAAAGCATATAAGTAACATATCTCAAGTTTCAAGTCAAGCATTTCATTCAATTCAAATTTCCTTTTGTCCCTTTATCGATTGTTTTATTTAAACATTACTAATTGTAATGTCTTTCAGCTAATTTATTTCACAAAACTTTGAACAGTACATTATCTTATCTAATTAAAATAAAAATAACCTAACTATAAATAAAAAATCATGAGGCATAGCGGTGCTCAGAATGCTGGCAGCTTTAGCTGATCCTTTGGAAACTGCCAGCCCTCCGGTCACCTGATGCCTCGACCAGTCGCGCGGGAAGGCCACGGACGAGGGTTTTTGCTTCCGGTCCCCACGGCCCAAAATTCTCAACCCCAAACGGCACAAATATGACACTTACTTTAAGATTGGCATATTTTCGCCGCTGCCGCGCCAGCGCTCTTTGAGGTTGTTGGTAAATGAGATGCCGCCAACGTGTCAACGCAGGTGGCATCCCACACCAAAGACTTACCGAGTTTCCATGGCCCCAAAGTAGAACCGTCAGGGCTCTTGACATCGGTGCGGAAAATTCCACTTGGATCTAAAATGGCCGGGAGCCGGCACGAGGTTACGGCCCGATGTATAATATCATTCAGGGCTGAGTGTCGCGAAAGGCGACCGGCGCTTTTCCCACAGCAAAGGCCGTGATAACCAAACTGCTCGACCCTTTCGCCGCAAATACATATGTGTGGCTGCACTAAACCAAGCCCAAGGCGTAGGCACACAGCTAATGATAAAGTCTGCCTGTCGAGCAAAGTGCCTATCGTCGTGGAAGGTAGTGCCTGTAGCCAGTGCCCTGATTATCGTTCAGACACGGCAAGCAAACGGGCACGCTCACGTGGTTCTATAGCGGTTGAGATAAGGACCAACTTTTCTGCATAAAGTTTCGTCCCATAGTCTCTGCGATTTTGTGAAAGATGGAGGATCCATACCATGACACGCTTACCGCCAAGCCTGCGTGGCCAATGTCCGGTACGGGATCTCGACGGAACCCAAAGAAGGAGATCACATGTACTCTTGACAGAGGACAAGAAAGCTGGGAGGTCAACAGCGGTAATGCTCCGGAGTCCCAAACCGCCATGTCTTATAGAAAGAGAGGCCTGCGACCAGGCACGCTCATCTAAATAAAGGGCTGTTTAAAATTTTGGTAAGCAAATTTCTAATCCAAAAATCCAGAGGCAATAGCAAATTTGGATGGTTCCAAAAGGGCAGCAACGTAAAACATAAGTGAATTTAGGTACAAATAAACAAAAACGAATAATTGAAAGAGCCATATGGGGGTGTATTTGATTAAGTTTATCATTTGCTGTGCTAAAAATTCTTTTGTATTTTTCATCTAAATAGGTTGGGAGTGCTTCCTCTAGGATTGGAGCATCTTGGAGCATAAGATATGACTTTGACAAAGTTTTAATATTGGGGGTTAAGCTATTAAATTTGCTCACCAAATCAGATTTTAAATTATTTATCGATTGAATTTTAAAAAGGGTAAAACACGTATTTTATTGATTGTGTTAAAAAGCAATAATACTGATTTTTAAGAAAATTTTGACTGTAACAATATTATTTTTATAGCCAAGTCAGACCTTAGGCTACAATATAATATCCTAAGTTATAAGAAGAAATGATATTTTATGTTGTTATAAATAAATTTTAGGACTGACCATTGAACTTGGCACCCATTTAGATCTCACTTCTTTTGACGTTGAAGTCAACATCTAAGGCATATATCATAATATTGAACTTGGCTCTCATTTCACATTTATGTTTTTGCTGGGATTTCATTGCTTTTTGTACATAAATTATTTGAAGGTACTTATTTATAACAAAATTAATACCAAATGGTTTTTGTTAAACTACTGTATTTTCCTACGTTTGCGACATACCTACATACTTTAGTATAGTCTCACTCAACCTATTTGTTTGTTGGATATTACTTTACTCAAACAAAGAATATGCAATCGAATGGTATAGGCAGCTGCCATCGGGAGGCATTGGAATAATTTGGTGTAAGGTAAGTGTGTTACCCACCCGTAATTCTTTTGTACGACTCATTGTACAAAATACGTAATAAAAAGATTTACGTAACAAATTACCTGTTATCTATTGAATTTTCAAGAAAAACAATTTGTTACCAATAAGTTCTCATTCTCAAACTCATTCAGAGTTAAGTATACATACCTTCTTATAACTCTTATAACTATACTAAAATAATTATTAATTTTTGATTTAAACTATTGCCTTTGCCATACTTACTTACTAAAAGATTGTAATAATAATATAACTGTTACGCTCAAAGATCGAAAACGCTCAGTGAGCGGAAAAATAGCTCACAACGCGTTGTGGTCAAAGTAAAACATCCACATGGCGAAATTCGTGTTATGGCTCTAATGAAAACGCGCACGACGCGTTGTGGCAGTCACAGAAAGGCCACATAGCGAAATTCGTGTCGTGGCTGACAAGCTATTCGATCTCAACGCGTTGTGGCAATGATGAAAAGCCATGACGCGTTCTGAGCATTCATTGTTTTAACCATATCACGACGGGCAGGTTGTAAAACATATGTTTTATTCATGTCTTTTCTGTTTATGAGAGTGAATTTTAGTGTCAGCGCTAATTATGACGAATAAGTGTTTTACGATAAATTACGTGAGTGTGTGGAATGAAACAAAACAGTCTCAGCTTCTCAAAAAGAACAACGAGTCTCTGTCTTGGAAGCAGTATCGACGTCTTAAACGATATGATGTCTTAAAGATTGGTGATACTGAAAAGTTGGTTGAAGCTGGAATAGAAAGCTCAAGTTCAAAAATTCGATATTTCTGCAAAACAGATGAACTGTTTGATATTTTGGAAAAAGCACATACTAACGTCGGTCACAAACGGACTAGAGGTAGGTTATTTTTGTTTGAAATTAAATTTTCGTTAGAGTTATAGAGTGATAGAGTTAGAGGTATACACAGAGAAAAGGTTACCGGTATCAGTATCCAGTAACATAATATCCAGTTTTAAAAATATCAATTTAAATAATTAACAAAACTAAATATTAATCGTTAAGTCTCAATATCCATTCCAATTATAATTTTACTTAATTTTTTTGTAAAGTTAATATTTTTGATGTTGGATATTTTTTAATGTTGGATATTATTCACACCGGGTAATTTATTGTTGGAATTTTTGTTTTTCGAACTGGATATTTTGGTACCGGATATTGATACCGATCACCAGACAAAAATCCTAAAGTAGATTATTTTTGTTACACTTATGGATGCTGAATTGAAAAAAACAATACTGTAATTTTACACGAACGATTATAAACTTATATTTAAGTTTATGTGAACAATGCCAATTAAAAAAAAAAGATACCAAAACGCGGTTTAATAGTGAAACCTTTTCTATCCGACTGCATGAATTCTAGATGTCAAGTTGATTTAATCGATACGCAGTCTGAACCAGATAAAGATTATAAATTTATTATGAATTATGAAGATCACTTGACTAAATTTACTATTCTAAGACCAATCAAAACGAAGACTGCTGAAGAAGTAGCATATCAACTATTAGATATATTTTGTTTGTTCGGCGCTCCATGTATACTGCAAAGCGACAACGGTCGTGAATTTTCAAATAAAGTCATCAAAAATTTAACTGAAACGTGGAGTGTGGTGTGGGTTGTTCATTGAAAACCTCGACATTCCCAAAGTCAAGGTTTGGTAGAGAGGTCAAATCAAATGGCTGATGATAATTCACAAAATTGGTCAGAAGGATTGCGATTTATTCAGAGTAAAAAAAACGTGCTCATCATTATGCGCTTAAGAGAAGTCCATACGAAGCTATATTTGGATCAGCACAAACAATAGGTCTTGCTGATTCATCTATTCCTGGTGATGTGATGCTTCCACAGAAACTGAAGAAGATTTACAAGAATTTCACATTTTACAAGAAAGAAATCTTCCATTAAAAATTATGTTCAAAACTACGAGAAGAATATAGAACATGACAAACAAATAAACAAATTACAGAATTTAAACGTGAAAGTTATAACTGACGTTATAGATATTGATTTAGGTAAATCTGAAAGTTTGAACTTATGTGCTGTTTGTAAAAATGAGACGTCAGGAGCCCACAAGTGCTAGACTGTCATGAATATGTACACGTTATCTGCGGAGAAAGCAATGAGAATGAAGGATTTGAAGCAAATGTAACTTGTAAGCTCTGTTTCAGAAAGAACAGCATAAATGTTGAAAGAGAATGTGCTAAATCAGGTCTAAAGGAACAGGCAAACAAAATGGTTTCTCTGTCTAATTCAAAATTTCCCTGTGTTGAAATTGGTTCTAACGTTTTAGTTAGAGTTCCTAAAGTTGATAGAGGACCCAGGAATGTTATGTGTGTTGTTATGAGCATTAATCCATCAGGTCTCTACCAGTTAGGAAACAAGGAATGTACATTCGATAGACTTTATGCACGTAATGAGTTTACACTTTATTAACATTTGTGATGTGCCCTCAACTTCGTCGTTAACACTTTGCTCAGCATCTATGTTATCATCTGGAAGTAAGCAAGGGTTTATAATGTGCCACTGCAAAAGATGCTGCATTGATAAAAAGTGCAAGTGTCGCTCCAAGAATATAAAATGCAACACAAAATGCCACAGTAATAGTTCCTGTAAAAATAAATAGCAATCAAATACTTATTTTTCACAATTATAGTAATATCTAATATAAGTTATTAATATAAGTACATTGTTGTTGTTTATTGGTGATCAATAAACATTTATGTTTGTGTTAAATATTTTTATTAATTGAGAGAATTTTAAATTGTCATAAAAAAATTAAAATCCCTAATTATTTTAAGTAAATTATAAGTGAATAATATTTTGTGTTCAGCAATGTATTACTTAATACGTTCAAATAGTATTCCATACGCGTCATGGCTTTTCTTCATTACCACAACGCGTTGAGATCGAATAGCATGACAGCCACGACACGAATTTCGCTATTTGGTCTTTCTGTGACTGCCACAACGCGTCGTGCGCGTTTTCATTAGAGCCATAACACGATTTTCGCCATATGGATGTTTTACTGTGACCACAACGCGTTGTGAGCTATTTTTCCGCTCACTCAGCGTTTTCGATCTTTGAGCGTAACATAACCTCAAATATATAAGTATTTTTTAAAAAAACCTATGAATTTCGTAGCATAAATCGCAACCTTAAAAGTCAGATATCGAGAGACAGCCAGACAGCAAGACGGCGCTCGCGCTTATGAACGCGGCTGCTCCAGTATACAATATTAATCTATGGCGGCTGCCACTTGCTCGGACAAGTTCGCGTCAAGGTTCGCGCTCCCACCCCGCTGCTCCGACGTTGCACCGCGCGCCGTGTACCGAATTGCCATTTAATTCAATTTAATTATTTATGAGTTATATCTATATTTATTCTAAATATATATTTATATCTTACACTATTGATGTGCGCTAAATATTAAAACAATAATTAATACTAAATAATAACAAAAATATGAAAGTCGACTATACTCTTATTTATAAGTACCTACTTAAACAAATATTTGGATTAAAAACAAATTAAGGGTGGTATTCAAATCGTTATATATTCACGTGAAGACCTTAAAATCCACATAAAGACCGGCTGTCATAAGTTTTGATTGCTGCTGATTCTTATATTACAGTTTTTATAAGTATAAGTTAAGTGTTTCTAATGGAATCAATTAAGTGAAAAAAAAATGATAAAAATTTACCAGTTTCTGATTTATTTCTTTATATTCACCTAATTACGTATCTACATGCCAAATTTGAACTTTCTGGGTCATCTGGAACCGGGTAAGAGTTTTGATCTATAGGTCAGTCAGTGATAAAAATAACGATTTTTGAACGTTAATATCTAAATAACCGTTTGAGATGTGCTTATGAAATTTGGAGCACATATGTATCTCGTAAGTCTTAATATATAAGCCGTATATGTGAAATAGTTTTGAGTTATGAGGGGGTCTCCAAATGGTTCGTGTAATATTACACACGGTGCTGCTCGCCAGTTCTGTTACTTGAACTTGGCTTGACACGCTACCGCGTGTCTAGATGAGTATAATATGTGTGAAATATGCTTGCCAATACAATTCATAAAATACTTTTTTATATTGTAGCCGTATAAATTGTATAAGAAATAACAAATCTACTTGGGTGTTCGATTGATGTTCTCTAACACAATTTTTAAAACATTTTAGAAGGTGAAAATAGGGGGGCAAAATTGTAATACACACAATGTACAACACAATTAATAAAACACATATTTCACTGTTTTTCTAAATTAAACCCTCAACAATTAAATAACGATGTGTTTTGGGGTTTCTGCAACTTTAGCCCCTATTTGGAGAAAAGGGGTATCAAATTTTGTTTAGGAAATGAGATTTTTATAGAAAATTCTACTTAAACCTGGGTGTACATGTTATTTGACACAGTTTTTGAAACGTTATGTATTTGATGGACAGTAAATCTTTAACCCTTAAGGAGATGGCAAACATAGTGTAGAAAATAGTAATTTTTTGGGTTTAAATAAAATTCAACACAATTAATCAAACAGGTCTTTCCGGATTTTTTAAATTTATTCAAAAGGCGTGAAGGGCAGTGGGCAGTTTGTTTTGAAAATAATGTTTTTATACTTGGTATAAAAACATGTTCTTCAACACAATTAATTAAACATGTCCCAAGCTGAGAAAGGGGGTGGCAAAGTTTGTGTGCAAAAATAAATAATTACTGAGTTAATTATAATCGCCAAATAGAGCTCGAGTTGATTCTGTACAGCTACGGGCGTTAACCACGCGCATTGCAGCTACGGGCGTTAACCACACGCATCGCAGTGCTGTTTATTAGAATGATGCGATTTACATTTGTTTGCGTAAGTATTTTTCCAAAATTCAACTATTGAAAGAGCACGAAAAGTCAAAGCAATTTTTTTATTGACAGCCATCATCACCCACCTCGAATGGCTGAGGATAAAAATAATAAATTAAGAGTTCGGTTTCCTTTTATGTTGAAAGCATCGTTTTAGAAGGCAACTTTTGAATTTCTAACCCTGAGGAGGTGACATAAGGGTACACACACACGGTTTGTTTATTAAAAAAAACTGTACAAAAGTTAAAGTATATGCGAGTAAAGCCGCGGGCGAAAAGCTACTATAATAATAATAAGTTAAGGTCAGGTTCCGTACCTGAAAAGGAAAAAATAGAACTGTCAAGACCCTTTTTATTAGGAGCGCGTGGAGGTATCAATTTGTAAAATAGTCAAGTTTCTAAGTCAACGCAATAAAAAAAATATAGCCAGTTATGCCGCACATATTGACACACGCAAGTAAATCACAAACAACCAACAAGGTACTTCCTGTTGACTGTGCGGGACCATAATATAGGCCAAGGTGTGAATTAGAATTTTCGGAGCTAAACATCGTTGGAGATGTAAACAATTGCACTTTGAGATGGTTGGAGGTGTGTTCTTGAACTGCGGAATCTCAGAGAATAAGGATTTTTCACTTGTATTTATTTAAGGTTGAATCAAACTACGTTTTCCCGTCCCATCAGATTCCTTAAACAGAATTTAACGCGGTTTTTCTCCATATCGGAGTAAACGTCTCTAAATGACAGCATCTGCACTGCATAGCTGTTTATGTTGTCATTATAAACTTAATATTATTAATAATATGCAGTAAAAACACCGTAGAAGACAGTACAGAGCCTTGTAGGATGCCAACATTAATAGCCATAGTATCAGAGCGACTACCGTCAACTAAAGCTAGCTCGTATGCGCAGGAAGACTGACAGAAAGTCAATTTGCACAAACCCTCAGGCAGTGCGTAAGATGGCAACTTTGGCAGAAGACTCCGGTGCTAGACCTGATTCGCCTTAGCTATGTCTAGGCTACATGCCAGTGCCCCCTTCGATTCTAAACGGATAATGCCAATTGTAGTGGGATCAGTCGTCCCATCGACGACATACATTTCTATACAAATATGACAGTACCGGAGACGTTTATTACCCGGCGCTGCAAACATCCCTCGTTCTGATGTGGAGGAAAACCGCGAAGAACTTATGTCAAAAATGAATACCATTATGTCCAGGGACTCCTACTAAGAAGTCGAAAAAGTAGTTTGGTTCAACTTTTTAACGAAATCACAAGCATAAAAAATATCATGCCTCTAACCATCTCCAAGAGCATTAGAAATTTTTGACATCTCCAGCGACGTTCAGTTCCGAGATCACTTGAAAGACAAGGTCACGTCTACTTTATCATCGCAATGCTCGCCATTGGCAGAGAATTTATCTTGTCACGGCTTGTACGGTTTGAGAGGTACTTCCCCTCGCGCTAGGTATATTTACTTATTTTTGAATTGTTTACAGGTTTTCATGGAAAACTGATTCTAGAAAAGCTGCTCCGATGTTGTCCCGGAGTACAGACAATGTACTTATTAGTGAGACCTAAACGTGGAAATGATATTCAAACAAGAATCGATGAAATGTTTGGTAATCCTGTGAGTACTCATGTAATAACCCTGTTTAAAGTACTTGTTAATGTGAATACTCGTTTATTACCCCGTAAGTAGTCGTATAGTAACCCAGTTAGTAAGCAACTCTAAGGTTCTGGTTAGCGGAAAACGCTAGTGATATTCGAAATTTAGTACTGTAATATCACCACCACAATTAAGGCCTACAATGATTCCTGAGACATGTTAGGCTACTATAACCAAATTTCATGCTCTTTATTTACCATTAATATTTACCACCAAAGCTATATAGAAGAATCACAACAGCTACTCAAAACACCCACTCCGCACGGAATTTGTAGCGGTTCAATGTGGGATTCAAACCCAAGCCTCGGCTAGCTATCACTTAGTCAGCATGACTCAACCCCATGGCCTTCAAATTTGAATATAGGAATGAGATAATAGTGAACTTTTGAACCGACACTTTATAAAACTATTCTTAAGATAAAATAATATTTATTAAATGTTTCGGCTATTTGAGTAATAACCAGAATTATGATGTGACATTAGTAAAGTTATGTTATTTCTACTATTCGGTTTATCTATAAAAATCAAAACAGTTAATGTTATTTTGAATTGGGCTAAGTGTAATCAAATGTTTATTTATGTTTAACCTTGCAAAAGTAAACTAATAAATACAAAATAGTTTTATTACTTTCCGAAAACAATGATTTGTACTGCGGATTACAGAATTTTACAAATCCTATAAAACTTTCCTCGAATTTATGAGTAGGGTTGTACAGTAGAAACAGAAAGCCTGACAACTCACCCCAATCCGTACCTTCAGTAGCTTTGCACAATCCAATTTAGATAAGCGGCGTGTTAGGTCCAGATCTGGATTTCAGCTGTTCCTGACTCTATTCACTCCAAAGATCGCTGGTTTTCTTTGATTTTTATACCCAGGGTGAAGTTAGTGTGGTTTTTCTTGTATAGGATAAAGCACAGAGAAGGATAGCCACAAAAATAATATTTTTTCCAAAAGCTTCTGACACACACCAAAAACAAAAACGTTAGTACCCATTTTCTCCAGTAGGGTCGCTTAGGTGACCGCAACCACCAATAGCAAGGCTCGACATACCTTTAGTTTAGACCACAGCGAATTTTCAGGCAAATATGAATTTAGGCAAATTAGAAACCTTCCATGTTGTGTTATCACAAAACCTAAATAATAAAAATAAAAAAAAACTATTCCGCTACGGAACAAGGGTATTTAATATCAACATATAAAGCTTACTAAAGATTACAAAACGTTTTATTAAAATTGGAAGATAAAACACTACCTACTTGTCATTATAGTGAAGTGAAGGCCAATTAACGTTTACAAGCACCTTTCTAAGACTTCTTGACGTCACGTGTCCTACATCGCTCTTTTGAAGTTTCTTCGATAGTTCGCATATATACAAACCGAATCGCAATTGAAGTGAACCACGGCGTTCTCCAGGCATAACTCCTTACCTGGCAGGGAATTCCCGTTTATCGCCGCTTCACAGTTGATGTCTGAACTGAACAAATTAGACGCACCTTTCCCCGCAGCTCCACCAATTATATAAAATTATATACAATTATATACAATTAAATACAATTATATACAATGGTACACCTCTGCCATACACAAATTGTGCCAAAAATTTAGGAATCCTAATAGATAGCAATCTTTCCTGGGATGCACAGGTCAATGAAGTTAGCAAACGCACACATTTTGCTTTTCACAGTCTTAAGTGCCTTCAGATTTTTTTACCTATAAATACAAAAATCAGTTTAACGTAATCTCTCCTTCTTCCCCTTCTTGATTATACTGACATTTGTTACATTAATGCCACAGAGGAGCTTTTAAACAAACTTAGCGACTCCAAAATTTAAGCATCCGATTCATTTTTGGATTGCGGAAGACAGATCACATTTCTCAGTATAGGAAAAAGCTCAAGTGCCTCCCAATCCGTCTTCGCCGGAACACTCATGTCCTGTCTTTACTCTACAATCTTCTTTGCAATCCCTTAACCCCCAAGCTATTTAAGTGAACATTTCAATTTTATTTTCTCAAAAGATAAACAGGCTAGATCTCATACATCACTCTTATTAAAAATCCCTTCTCATAACACCACTTTTTACGGTAACTGTTTTACTGTCCAGGCTATTATCCTTTGGAACTCATTGCCTCATACAATAAGAGACAGTCAATCTTTTGTCATTTTTAAAAAGAAACTGAAAGACTACGTACTTTCACTTCTTTAAACACTATGTTATTTTACTTTTTTTTTTTTCCTATATATATATATATATATATATATTTACTATATTAGTTGAACATTGCATTGTTTATAAGTAATATTATTTGTATTATATGTATTATTGAAAGTAGGTATATAATTATTGATCATGTATTAGGATGAGTCTATATTTAAGTATATATAATTTATATATTTATTTTGTAATCTCTGCATATGTGTTACCCGCTCACTTTCTACAGCTCTCACTTTCTTGGGTCAGCTGTTAGAGATCTCAACTAGAGATAAGCTTGACCTATGTACATTGCTATTTTTGTATTTTATATGTTTTAGTGTCCTATAATTGTGTACATGAAATAAATAAATAAATAAAAAAAAATGCGGTCTATGTGTAAATCTATACGCGTTACTTTTAAAGTGCGGGCGGTGAGTTAAATTGCGTATAAAAGAGAGGGCGGTGTGTATCATAAGTATTGCTAATAATAATAATGTGTGGACAGTATGTAAGCTACGCGGACGAACTTTGATTACTTCTGTCTGTGTCTCACTCGAGTGTGTCAAAATTTGGAATAGACTGACATGCTAAAAAGAAACAACACTATAATATCAATACTTTTACACTTGTCTAAGCCAAGGAAAAGGTAGGATCGCACAATAGTAGTATCCTCACATTACTTGAACCACGAACAAGGAACAAGGATGTGTGTGTCTGTGTGTGTGTGTGTGTAGTATTATTACTTAAATAAGTGTAATATAATTCAAACTCTTGTCATTGGCCTTAAGCCATAAAGTGTGTTATGTATGAGGTCGTCTCGGTCAACCAAAAAGCTCTTACTGAAAATCAGTGCTGTCACTCTGGCTACAGCTTTATGAGTGGAAAACTTTTTGGTATTAAAGGCAGCACTGTAGTACTTGAGTTCAATTGTTGCTTTCTTTTGCTAAATAAATGTATTTCTTCTTCTTATTCTACTTATTTCTCGAAATAACTTGATATTTTGCTTTATTTTAGGTGTTCGATAAATTAAGAAAGAAGTATCCAACGTTCAGGGAGAGAGTAGTAGCAGTTCCTGGTGATTGCGAGGAGCCACACTTAGGTTTAAGTTCAGTTGACAGAAAAATGATTGTTGATAAGGTAAGTGGTCGTGAGCCAAAGCTTAGCCCTAATTCGAGGTTCAGCCCAGCTAGGGCTTCTGATTTCTTGAACTTTTTCCGTTCTCGAGGCTCGTGAATTCTCTAGGCCAAATTCTGGAGTCTTTCAAAGAAGACTTATAATATGTAATAAAATTTTAAGAAAAAACTTAAAATAATCAGGAAAGGAACCTTTCTTTTTATTACTCCCAACTTCTCTAAAAGAAACAAAACATAATAATCTTCTAACACATTATAAACAAATCCTTATACTTAGAAGAATAAGAAACACTAAAAATCTGCGCGCGTCTTAATCATCTTAATCATCTTAATCATCTTAATCATCTTAATCATCTAGAAACCAAAAGCTTTTGCTCGACTAATAATCTAAATAATAATATAATATTGGTATTAATTAGCTCTAACTTTTAAATCACTGAGATCATATATAAAAATCTTCTTACAGAAATATCACAATAATAAAATGTTAAATAACTAATGGAAACAGATAACTAAGGGTGGTACGGAACCACAACCACCCTAACAGTTTCTATTTAAAATTTGCATTGATAAGTAATCTTCTAGAAATAACAAGAAAAACTTTCTGAAGAAAATGATTAGGCTCTACTAATTTGTAGTAGTAACAGTAGCAAGTAGGTGACAGTAGTACCTACTTAGGTAACAGTAGTAAGTAACTAACAGTTAGTAATTCTTTGGTATTTCGCAGCTTTATCTTTCATCGTTATCGAAACATAGAAAGCTCCTTAAATAATCATTGCAATAATTAAATCTTAAAAAACTAATAGCAACAGATCACTTAGAGTTTGAATCTAATTCTGTTTTTCCTCCCGTCCTCCCTTATCTACTCTATGTCCTCCTTTTGCTATACGTCTTTATTAAATGCTGATAAAGCCGTGCCTCTAAAAAAGGTATGCGTGCGTACTGTTGGTATCACGGCGGCGAATGTACGAGTATGTGAACTGTGTTCTGTGTGCAGTGTGCTGTGTGCTGTGTTCTGTGTACTGTGTTCTGTGTACTGTGACATATAAATTTAAAAACAGATTTTCATTCGTATTGGTTAAAAAACCAAGAAGTTCTTTTAAAAATTGGCAGTTCAGCTAAATATAATTAAAATAAAGTAAATTATAAAAAAACTTATAAATTGGAAAAGTCCTCCCTTGTTTTAAAAGTTCCTACTTTTTAGACCTATCAGTTCTCCCTTTTTCAAATTATCATCTGGCAACCCTAGGTGCGCAACAATACTGAACCGCGCAGCAGCATTTTATTTGCTGCTTAACTCGGAAATATTCGCATCCTTATTATTACGAACCGTGGCGTGGTGCAAGCCTCATAACTGCGTATGAGGCCGTCAATATGCTTAAGAATTTTTGCTTTTCTGCAAGACCGATTAAACCACGGCAGCTTTTTGAAACCGGCAGCTACTCGCGGGTTAGGAATAAAACATTCCATACCAGCGAGGATTGTCTCAGTGACTGCGGTGTTTTGAGCTAAACAGAGCTGCCTCCACAAGTACGATGCATAAAATTCACGCAATCCATCCTTGTCTGCCGACTTATAATACCACATGCATGACACTTGAGTTCGAACGAGACAGTGGTCCGGAGAGCCAAGAGGCGCATCCATTGAGTCGGAATATCGGTCCAGTCGTGAAGTTAGCAGAAGGTCCAGTAACGAGTTCGTATGGTCCTCTATATCTGGAGAAAGTACCAGCTGAGATAGGTAGGGCAAATTCATGAGCAGATATCCCTACGTAGTTATTGATTTGAGAACTGAGCCACTCATGATGGTGGGCGTTAATGTCTCCCAAAATAACTAGTTCAGCTGTGGATATTGCTCTAGAACAGGTTTGCTCAAACTTGAACTGCTGGCGATCTACCTCAATATTGTTAGACTACGATAGATCGACTCTGAGAGGCCACAAGTATGTGTGATGCAGGATTGTAGTTAATTCATTGCGATGTTTTGACTTACATATCTTCATTTCAGAAAATGCAGACTTGCACAATTAAGTTGATCCAAACATTGCCGACAGTTGAAGGGCGATTTGCCTTAGATTCGGATATTTATCTTCAGCTATAAAATATCATAATTTTGTATCAGGTGTTGTGGCTTTGAGATGTATATCGGTTGAAATTTGCAATAACTCATTTTCAACAGAACATGAGTTCATGTTAAATTGACTTGTTATTTCAGTAGCTAATTTCTGAATGTTTTTACACGAAAAAGATAACTCATAAATGATGTGATATTTGCCAAATAACTGAAATCATAAAAACGTGTTTTGAATGCTTTTAAATACGGAAAATGTTGCAGATCCTTTCTTTTCATTTGATCTATCATAAGTTGTAACTTACTTTTGAATGCGTTTATTGCGCTCATCGTCTCAATAATAGTTTTTCTTTACCTTGAAGCTCCAGTTAATGGTGTTTAAATGCATTGTGATGTCTGTCAGATATGCTAATTCTGTCAGCCATTTTCCGGTTTTCAGCATCTCAGTGTCATCACCTCTTTCGTCAAGAAAAGCTGTTATTTCGGGCAATAGGTAATTCTTGAAACCTTTCTGGGAATTTCTGGAGACTCAACCATCTGAGTCCATGTGAAGAACTAAATCTGTGTGTTCAGCTGACTCACTATCTTCCAACTGCAATTTAAAGAGC
Source organism: Apoda limacodes (assembly GCA_946406115.1). Classification (NCBI taxonomy): domain Eukaryota; kingdom Metazoa; phylum Arthropoda; class Insecta; order Lepidoptera; family Limacodidae; genus Apoda; species Apoda limacodes. Next base: position 23,480,807 of record OX291559.1, read on the forward strand.
CGTCGTTGCAAGCTACATGCTCGGATGGAATTCACAATTTTTATTGCAATGCCTATAACCTCCTCCATGTTTAGAACTTTTGAACACAAAACTTGTTGATATATAATGCAATGGAAGGAGAAAAATTAACGGAAATCGTCATTAGCTCATTTTGTTTTTTTTTTTTTTTTTTTTTTTTTTTTTTTAATACCACTAAGGTGGCAAACAAGCCTACGGTCCGCCTGATGGTAAGCGGTCACCGTAGCCTATGGACGCTTGCAACACTAGGGGCATCACTCGCGCGTTGCCGACCCTTCAGAAATCTAATAACTTCTTTTTTGAAGAACCCCATACTGTAGTCCTTAGAGAAAACCTTGGCAGGTAGCTCATTCCACAACCCAAGGGTTCGTGGGAGGAAGTTTCTCTGAAACCGCACTGTACGCGACCATTTTGGTTCCAAAGTGTGAGAATGAATTCCCTGTCGATGGCGAGCGGTGCGATGGTAGAAAGTAGCCGTGGGCATCATTTCGAACAATTCCTCAGAACACAATCCATTGTACAAGCGGTAGAACACACACAGGGAGGCAAAGTCTCTCCTCAGACTTAAGGGCTCGATACCGCAAGTGAGTTTGGGATCGTCGACAATTCTCACAGCCCGTCGTTGAACCGAGTCAAAAGGGCCAAGTTGGTATCCGGGTGCACCCGCCCAGAGATGGCAGCAGTACTCCATATGGGGCCGGACTTGCGACTTGTAAAGTAGCAACCTTTGCCCCGACGTGAAGTACTGCTTCGCTCTGTTGAGTACACCAAGTTTTTTGGACGCCAGCTTTACCTTGTCTAGCAAATGATCTCGGAACTGAACATCGCTGGAGATGTCAACGCCAAGGATCCCAATGCTCTTGGAGATTGAGAGGGGAGTGTTCTGGAATTGTGGGACTACAGTGAATGGGGTTTTCTTAGCGGTGAACGCGCAGACTTGTGTCTTTGAAGGGTTGAATCGGACCAAGTTTTCCCGCCCCCAGTCAGAGACCTTGGACAGACCGATCTCGATTTGAGACACAAGTTCTTCACGCTTTTCCTCCACAACGGAACGTGGGATGCTTGCACGGCCCGTGTAATATGCGTCTCCAGTACTGTCATCTGCATAGCAATGTATGTTGTTGATGTCCAACATATCATTGATGTGCAGTAGAAACAGCGTAGGAGACAGCACAGAGCCTTGCGGGACACCAGCATTAATGTCCATGCTATCAGAGCAACTACCGTCAACTACGGCTCGTATGCTTCTGCCGGACAAAAAGCTAGCTACCCATTTGCACAAACCCTCGGGCACTCCGTAAGAAGGCAACTTCGATAGAAGACCCCGGTGCCAGACCCGATCGAACGCCTTCGCTATGTCTAGGCTACATGCCAATGCCTCCCCCTGACTCTCAATGGCTAGTGCCCATCGGTGTGTGAGATACACTAGAAGGTCACCAGTTGAGCGACCGTGGCGAAAGCCATATTGACGGTCACTGATCAGGTCGTGTAGGTATCTCAAAAGCTGTGTGTTGATCACACGCTCCATCACCTTGGAGAGGAGAGAGGTTATAGCGATAGGCCTGTAATTCGATGGATCTGATCTATCGCCCTTTTTGGGCACCGGGTGCACATTCGCAGTCTTCCATGAAGACGGAAATTGCCTAGTGTGGTAGGAAAGCGTGAAGAGTTTTAGCTTCTCTGCAAGACCTATTAAACCACGGTCGTTTTTTGACGCCGGCAGCTACTCGCAGGTTAGGAATGAAACATTACATACCAGCGAGGATTGTCTCAGTGACTGCGGCTGCGCAGACGTCAGGATCTTCTGAGCTATAGCAGATCTGCCTCCACGGGTACGATGCATAAAATTCTCGCAATCCATCCCAGTCTGCCGACTTATAATGCCACACACGACGCCAATTAGTTGGCCCAGAAGGATCAGGTTGTGCGCATGACATTTGAGTCCGGACGAGACAGTGGTCCGAGGAGCCAAGAGGCGCATCCACTGAGACGGAGTATCCATCCGGACGTGTAGTCAGCAGAAGGTCCAGTAAGGAGCTTGTATGGTCCTCTATATCTGGTATTCTCGTTGGAGAGAGTACCAGCTGAGAGAATCCATAGGTCAGAGCAAATTAATGAGCAGATATCCCTGCATAGTTATTGGTTCGAGAACTGAGCCACTCACGATGGTGGGCGTTAAAGTCTCCCAAAATAACTAATTCTGCTGTAGAATATTGCTCTAGAACTTTGTCAGTCGTCAAACTCAGGTGCGTGAAGAGTCGAGTTACGTCCGTGTCACCGCTATGAGACCTGTATAGGCACGCATTGATACGAGTGTGGCCGCCATGATCTACGCGCACCCACAATATCGACAGGTCCCTGTCTTCAAGGCTATGAAGTCAGCGACAGCAGATATCCTCCCGGACGAACATACATACACCGGCACGACTCAAAAAATTGTGTTCGAGTTTGTAGCCGGGATAACGAAGGTATGATGTGTCGGCCGGGTTGCGTGAATACCCCTTATGTTGCAAAAATCCACATTATATGTGGATGGAGTAGCCGCTGTCAAAACTCTTTTCTTTTTTCTGTTCCAGGCCATTTTGTTTGAAGTTACTTAGACTAAAGATGAGGATTCACTGCACAGACAGCTTAGAAGACAAAAAGTTGCGGTACTAAGACTGCCGAAGCTCAACACAGATGATACGGTTGCTGGCACGGCGGGCGGAAGGGCCCCTGATCCCCCTCTGTTGTAGTAGCCGGGTCCACTCCGGTCTCCTTCTCCGGCACGACTACTACTTCAGAGACTTTACACAGGTTGGCGGATCAGCCTCCCAGTGCGGAGATTAAGTGATCCCTGGGTTCGGGAACCCGTTCAACCTGCGGGCGGCCAGCGGTCAGCCGTTTTATCAGGTCTCCCTAACCGCCGAACCAGCACGCCGCGTCTACGCCGAGCAATGACAGCAACAAGCACCGTCAGTCCTCCGCTGTCCGCGCAGCGAATCCTCAAAGAGAGAGCTCTGGCAACCTTACTCACCGTCAGGAACACAACACTACTCTATGTTAGTGTTATTGTGGCCGCGGTTTTCTGTAAGGTGGAGGTACTTCCCCAGTTCGGGCCGCTCATTCGAGCAAGTACTCGCTATGCCCCGCTTTATTTGTTCGGGCAGCTTATTCGAGCGAGTACTTGCAGTGCCCTACCTCTCTTTGGCGAGCTACTGACGGCCGTTTTTGTTTCCAGTCATTGCTGGTGCACCATCGGTCGTAATGCACACTAATTTATATATTGGTAGCTTGTTTTTTTCTCCAAAATTTAAGAAAAAATCATATATATCTTCGCCACGGGCCTTCCCTTTCAGAGAATTCATTGTCAAAAACTTTTCCTTAGTCGACATGTCATTGAATACCATACAAATAATAATACACAGTTGGGCAGTGTCTGTCATATCGGTGGATTCATCGAACTGTAAAGAAAAGTATGCACTTTTCATGTTTAAGTTTATCCTGACACATGACTTCAACACGCCTTGTGACAGTTGGACGAGATAGCTGAAGTTCTTTAATAGCAGACATAATCTCTGTTTTATTTTTTAAATCTCCAAATAATGTCTCACCTGCTTCAATAAATGCTTCCTTCATAATCAATCCATCTTCAAATGGTTTCTTGTGTTTCGCCAATATATTTTAAATGTCGCTATAGTTGCAGCTTTTGATTGTTTGGCTGGTCTTGTGAACATGGATTTTTTAAACAAGTTATCAAAAGACATCACTCTGTGAGGAAAAATCCTTTTCATAGTTTTTATGAACCGTTTTATGATGCCTCTCTTAGGTATTGCAACTGACGCACGGCAAATGAGACAAATGCACTTATCCTTTAAAAAAGGATAAGCTTATCCTTTAAAAAGGATAAGGATTTCCTTTTTTTGGCCACTATATTTCCATATTAAGTTCAGTTCTGAAAATAGTGTATGTGCATCTGGAAAGCAATTTCTGTAGACGGTGGACGAGCGTGCAAGGATAAGGATAGGTGTTTGTCGTATTCAGCCAGTCTGCGCCTACTCAAAAAGCGCTTGAAGGTAGATGGTTTGCGCTTTTTCAGCGCTCCAGCGGATTTTTCGGTAAGCGATCTTTTTGTACTTACTCGGCATTTTGCTTGCCACGGATCGCTGCTGGACGCCGCTTTTTCAGGGCGGCCCCGCAGGGCCTCCCATTTACAGGTCCCGCTGCAGCCTGACGTGCAGCGTGAGATGCCAGTAGGAGCGAGATAGCGATATGCCGCCTCCTCCAGGACCCCCCACACCGGTACGTAGAGGAGGCGTATGTAAACGGGGCGTATGGTTACGCTTCCAGCCCTCCGCCGCCGTCGTGGCGCGTATTCTGTTTTCAGGCGATATTGCACCCGTAGACTGACCCTTCTCAGTGGCTTTTCCGCCCTCAAGACCCCCGTCCATGGCGTCTGCCATCTCCGCGTCGTCGGTTTATTCGGCATCGGACACCGGCGACGAACTTTTTAGGCATGAGGATCTACCCGCCCTACCTTCCCTGCTCTCTCCGATACAGGACACTCCACCCCAACCGGACCAAAACTCGTCCTCGTCCAAAAAGGGTAAGCAAACGAGTCAGGCTAGTAAGGTTACTCCCCCATTTACAGCACCACTAAATTTAAATCCGCCTTCAATCCCACTGGCGTGCCGAGACCCTAGCGCCCGCTTAGAAGCAAGAGAGGTAGTGGCCGATCGGGTAAAATCTCTGGCCATGCAAGCCCCGTCCACCTCTAAGGCAACCGCAGAGGTGACCCATGACCCCACCCCAGTTGAAGGGATGGTAGTAACCGAAATTACCCCCCCTCAGCCCTCAACGTCAACTTCAGCGACACAAAATGGTCGTTCTTACGCTCAGGCAATAAACTCGAGCCAAACAGCTTCACAGCCGGCACAAAGTGCTAAAACCCAACCCCCAACTAAATACGGCCAAGACGCCGGTCGACCCACTTAAAAATTTCATGCAATTTTAGGCCACGCCCCCAATGGCCGCCCATTCAGAAAAGGCGTACGCTTTTTCCCTAAGTCGCCAATCGAATATCGCACGGTAGTGGCCTACATTGACGAGCTGTCTAAGCTCGATAGCGCGGTACATTGGTACTGCTATAGCTTAGACAGCGAACGTCCGCAAAAAGTGGCGATCAAAGGGCTACCGCAGGACACATATTTAGATGAAATAGCGGAGGACCTCGCTTTAGCTCACTTCCCAGTGTCACACATACGGCAAATTCCTGCGGTTAGGGATCCTAACTGCATATACTATGCTCAATTGCTCAGTTGCAGAAGCTATATGCAGTTAGTGAGCTACTTAGCATGCCTGGCATCACTATTGAAGACTGGCGTACACGCCCAGGCCCGGCACAGTGCCATAGATGCCAGGCTTTTGGCCACGCCTCCTCAAACTGTCATCGCCCAATTAAATGTGTCCGGTGTGGCGGTGAGCACCCTGCCTCGGACTGCGACCGGCAAACGGCCGAACTTAAGTGTGCAAATTGTAAGCAAGAGCACACAGCAAATAACCGTTCTTGCCCAGTATTTAGGCGTGAAGCGAAGAGGAAAGGGGTGACTGTAGCACCTCCGCTACCTCGGCGCAACACCCAACAGGCAACTAATCTGCCCCCTCCATTACCTACGCCCCTACAGCAAAAACTCCCTCAGGAGTATGATCTCTCGGTAGGAACTACCCTAATTCCCCCCGCCAATCCTCCCACAGAACGATCCCAAGCTCTTAGGAAGAAAAAGAGGAACAGAAGGAAGAAACCCGCAACTCAGGGCACAACTGCTCAAGAACAAAATACGGCCTCAGTAGCACCTGTGGCCCAATTATCTGACCCAAAAATTCTTGTGCCACCCCCAAAATTTGTTGATCCGCGCAGCCCCTTAAAACCTCCCAGCCTCCCAAAACATCACAGTCTTACGCTGTCGCTGCCCAGCAGCCTAAACCACCCGCGTAAAGTCGCCCCGGTGGCCACTATCAGACACAAGGATCCTCCCAAATGTCTACAGGTGCGCTAAACATAGCGAGAGCCGCAATTGCGGCTCCCAACGCGGCCATAGAGGCCATCGCCGCCGGATACAATCCTTTGCCAGCGCTTTTTAATGGCTTAGTTCAACTCACCACAATTCTCACGTGGGAATTCAATGGGGCCCCATCGGGGCCTTAATCTCAGAATTGTGTATTGGAACTCAGAACGTTAGTCCAGGAACACGATGTTCACATTGTGTTACTGGGCGAAACGAAACTCCGAGGTGAGAATGAGCTCCGCATTCCAAATTTCTTCACCTATAGGCGAGACGAAATTTCTCCCGCTAATATAGCCTTTAGGGGTACGGCTGTATTAATTACTACCCCTTCCCCAATTTACATATACTCGGTCTATAGGTGTAAAACTAAAGGGCGGCACTGCGGAGCTTAAAGTATTCGCCGCATATAAACCACCATCAACCCCCTTCGATCTAAGTGACATCGACAATATCTTTTGCGATGCCACCCCCACACTTATTTTAGGTGATCTTAATTCCAAACACCAACACTGGGTTTCACGAATTTCATCCAAAACGGGTCGTGAACTAAAAGCAGATGCTGAGTTCAAAAACTATTTAGTCATCGGTCCAGGATCACCAACGCACTACCCCACTACGCACAATCACGCACCGGAGGTACTGGACATTGCCTTAGCATATAAGATCAGCTGGTCAATGTCGTTAGAAATCCTCCACGACACTGACACTCAGCATCTGCCAATCTTATTGGTCCTCGGAGTATCAGCAAGTGGTAAACCGCTCCCTAATCCCCGCAAAAAACCGACTGGGCCATGTTCCACCGAGCTATGTCAGATTACAAGCTCCCAGCTGGAGGCATTTCTACTCCCTTAGAAGTCGAAGAGGCAGTTGTCACCTTCACAACTGCCATTGCACAGGCTCTAAGGGAGTCGACCAAAATTTCAGCCACAGTGTCTGGCAAACAATTGCTTCCGGCACACCTCCGCGCCAAACTTAAAAGAAAAGAGGGACCTCCGAAAACACTGGTGCCAAACACGCTGCCCAGTAGTGAAGAGGGACCTCAATAACATCAGCGCCGAACTGCGGACCGAAATTGCCAATTACAGGCAGCATTTGTGGGACCAGGTGATATTTAAAGCCAGCGAGGATGACACGGCTCTATATCACCTAGCCCGACAAATCACTAAAGCCCCCGCCCCAATTTGCCCCATTATAGATACCGCTGGCATCCGCCACTATCACGCAGCGGAACGTGCGGAACTATTTGCGGACCACTTTGAGAACCAATTCAAACCGAACCCCATTATTGACCATCACCACACATTAGGAGTTACAGAGCGCGTAGAGCAGTTTCTCGCGGCCCCAGCCCCACCACTCAGAGGTGACTATTTTATCTTGCACAAAGAGGTTAGGAAGGAGGCCGCAAAGCTTAATAAGCGCAAATCACCCGGCCCTGGCGAGATACCAAATACAGCGATTATTATGCTGCCTAGGAAGGGCCTGGTGGCACTCATCCGAATCTTTAATGGGATACTGGACATTTCCCATCATCGTGGAAAGTTGGTAAAATCATTGTTATCCCGAAACCAGGGAAAGACCGTCATCGCCCAAAACATTACCGACCGATTACACTGCTGTCCAATCTAGCCAAGCTGTTCGAACGCCTGCTTTTATTTAGAATATCCCCGCATATCCAGCTTAGATCTGAACAGTTTGGTGTCAGAGACAGTCACAGTACCACTCTTCAGCTTGTACGAGTGCCCATCACATGGTCTTTGAGATAAACAAGGACAGGCGCACAGTCGGAGTCTTTCTCGACATGGAGAAGGCTTTCGACCGAGTTTGGCACGAGGGCTTATTACACAAGCTGTTAGAGACGGACATCCCACCGATGCTCGGGCGAGTAATAGCCTCGTTTCTGGACAAACGGAGCTTCTATGTCTCGGTCGATAACATCCAGTCAGCGCGTAAGCCCATTAGAGCAGGGGTACCTCAAGGCAGCTGCCTATCGCCACTGCTCTGTACGTTATTCACCAACAACATCCCCACTCTCAGTGACTCCGGTTTAGCTGAAGTTGTTGAAGACGTCCTCCTAGCCCTTTACGCGGACGACAGCGCCTATATGTCCTCCTCCCGCAGCGACTATTGGAGACTTTGCCTGGCTGGCTGGACAAGTGGATAATAGCCGTTAATGCCAGCAAGACATCAGCAATACTGACCGGCCTGCAAAAGTTTCTCCCACCGAAACTTGTGTTTCGAGGTCAAGTTATTGAATGGCAACCCAGCGTAAAGTACCTTGGTTGTATTATAGACCGCCCCTTGCGCATGCGCAAAATGCTAGACCATGTGTCAGCAGGCGCGGTCGCGTCACGGGATTGCCTTAGACCGGTACTTTCCTCTGACTTGCCACTCAGAACCAAAATTCGCCGGAACAAGTTGTACATAGGGTCGAGACTGACCTACGCAGCCCCTGCTTGGTATGGTCTTCTATCTTAAACCAGCAAACGTAAGCTCCAGGTTGTCCAAAATAAGTCGCTAAGAATAATAACCGGCGCGCGACGCTACGTCCGTAACTCCATCATCGCTAGAGACACCAAAACCGAGCCACTTGCAGATTTCATATTTTTTTTTTGCGCTGTTTCTCGTCTTTATTTTCTATTTTTTCATATCGCCCCAAGCGATATTATATATTCACCAGCAAGGGGCCTGAATAGTAGGCCTCCTTTTAATTTCACCGGGGGTTCTGCCCGGGTCATGGTGGGAGGTAAATTCCCCTCCCCCGATACCCGCACCTCAACACCCACAGGGTGATAGAGAAGACACACACGAGACTTATCCTTTGCCCACCTCGAGAACCAATTTCAGCCAAACCCCAATGCTAAACTTACCCTCCATAGCTCTCTAATATAAACTGTTCGAACCTCTGTTGTTGACGTGGATTTCCCGCCACATCAACTTGCGGCCAGAACAGTTTGGCTTTAGAAGCAATCATAGTGCGACGCTCCAGTAAGTGAGAGTACTTCACCATATGGCCTTCGAAATGAACAAAGGTAGATACGGGTCGGGGTCTTTCTAGACGTGGTAAAGGCCTTCGATCGTGTCTAGTACGAAGGCCTACTCTTAAAGCTGCTGGAGACGGACATACATAATGGGTGGCTAGCTTTTTGTCCGGCAGACGCATACGAACTGTAGTTGACGGTAGTTGCTCTGATAGCATGGACATTAATGCTGGTGTCCCGCAAGGCTCTGTGCTGTCTCCTACGCTGTTTCTACTGCATATCAATGACATGTTGGACATCAACAACATACATTGCTATGCAGATGACAGTACTGGAGACACTTTTTACACGGGTCGTGCAAACATCCCTCGTTCCGTTGTGGAGGAAAACCGCGGAGAACTTGTGTCTCAAATCGAGACCACACTGTCCCAGGTCTCTGACTGGGGACGGGTAAACTTGATCCGATTCAACCCTACAAAGACACAAGTGTGCGCGTTCACCGCTAAGAAAACTCCATTCACTGTGGTCCCACAATTCCAGAACACTCCCCTCTCCATCTCCAAGAGCATTGGGATCCTTGGTGTCGACATCTCCAGCGATGTTCAGTTCCGAGATCATTTACAAGATAAGGTAAAGCTGGCGTCCAAAAAACTTGGTGTACTCAACAGAGCGAAGCAGTGCTTCACGTCGGGGCAAAGGTTGTTACTTTACAAGTCGCAAGTTCGGCCCCATATGGAGTACTGCTGCCATCTCTGGGCAGGTGCACCCGGATACCAGCTTGACCCTTTTGACTCGGTTCAACGACGGGCTGTGAGAATTGTCGACGATCCCAAACTCACTTGCGGTATCGAGCACTTAAGTCTGAGGAGAGACTTTGCCTCACTGTGTGTGTTCTACCGCTTGTACAATGGGTTGTGTTCTGAGGAATTGTTCGAAATGATGCCCACGGCTACTTTCTACCATCGCACCGCTCGCCATCGGCAGGGAATTCATTCTCACACTTTAGAACCTAAATGGTCGCGTACAGTGCGGTTTCAGAGAAACTTCCTCCCGCGAACGCTTAAGTTGTGGAATGAGCTCCCTGCCAAGGTTTTCTGCAAGGACTACAGTATGGAGTTCTTCAAGAAAGAAGTTATTAGATTTCTGAAGGGTCGGCAACGCGCAAGTGATACCCCTGGTGTTGCAAGCGTCCATAGGCTACGGTGACCGCTTACCATCAGGCGGGCCGTAAGCTTGTTTGCCACCTTAGTGGTATAAAAAAAAAAAAAAAAAAAATACTCCCAGCTATTGGACGAGTAATAGCATCTTTTGTGACAAAGCGGAGTTTTTTCGTGGCGGTTGAGGACAAAACTTCCCAGGTCAAGCCCATACGAGCAGGCGTACCGAAAGGTAGCTGTCATTCTCCCACCCTGTATGTGCTCTACACGGATGACATCTCCACCCTGAGCAATATCGGGCTAGAACCAGGTATCGAGCACGCTTATATGAGCTCCTACCGTAAAGCCTGGTTAGCAGCTTGCAAAATGCAACGTCCCTTGGACAACTTTCCCGAGTAACTAGATCGGTGGAGGATTGCAGTCAATGCAGGCAAAACCGCAGCCATTTTAACCGGCAATCAAAAAATATTACCGCCTTAGCTTGTATTTCGCAGTCAGGAAATTGAGTGGCAGAAGAACGTAAAATACTTAGGCTGTATAGTAGACCGCCAATTATGTATGACCAAAATGCTGGCACACGTGTCGGCACGCGCCGATGGCACAAGGGTGGCTCTAAGACCAGTCCTGTCGTCGAACCTGCCACTAAAATCCAAGATCCAGATATACAAGCTGTACATCAGGTCAAGGTTGCCTTGCTATCAGCCACTAAAAAACGCAAGCTACTAGCTGTTCAAAGCAAGTCGCTGCGTTACATTACGAGAGCAGGGTGCTATGTCCGTAACTCCGTCATCGCCAAGGATATTATAACTGAACCGTGATCGGTGATTTTATCGCCAGACTTGCGACCCGTCTGTTCGATCGAGCCGACAATAGCCCATTTCCGTACATACGGAATATCACCCCGCTGCATGCGCGACCTCCCGAGGGCAGACCTCTCCCTCGTGAGCTCATTACCCTGAGTAGTCATTAAAAGGGTGCCCGCCTGAAGACGGCTTGAGTAAATCTTTTCGATTACGATAAGTCCATCTGGGTCCCTGATAAGTAGGGCCCCTCTTCTTAAAAATCACCAGGGGCGTTTCTGCACCCCCTGAGCTTCTGCCCGGGTCATGGGATAACACACTCATTCTCTTACCCGTACCTTATTCGCTCTAAAGCGAAACATAGAAGAACAACGAAAATAATTCCTGTGGGCGGTGTGCGTGCGTGGACGAACAAAGATAGAGGTTTGTTTTGTCCACCGTGTTTGCGCCTATGTCTGCACAGCCTGAAATTAGACGGTTTTCGCTTTTTCAGCGGTTTTCAGACAATTTTTGGTAAACGCATTCATTTTATTTTGCTTGCCGTGGTCGTCCAAGTCAACAGTGGCTCAATCAATTCGCAGGAGGGAGGATGACCTTTCTCACTCAGCCCAGCCAAGGATCCCGCTGAGCGAGCTCACCAGATCGCAAGGGAGGTCGCGAACGACCAGTTAGAATCCCTAGCCGCACCACCCGAAGGAATGGAAGTATCGGAGGTCACCCCCCTCCCAACCCGTCGTGCCTGCAACCTCAGCGTCAGCGATCGATCGCTCGTGTGCGTATGTCATGGCGAACCCGACGCAAGCCCCGCCCCATACTGTCATCAGTCTTCGACAAGTGCTAATGCAATATCAGTCCTTAATCGAGGTCAGGGTGAGAGTACTAGGGATGAAAATAGCTACCCCCCTGTTGTAGTAATAGCCCCCATTGGCGACTCACTTAAATAAAATTACACTCCACTTAAGCCACGCCCCCAACGCTCGACATTTTGGTAAAGGCGTTCGATTTTTTCCAAAGTCCCCGACGGAATACCGCACCGTAGCGGATAGCATAGACGAGCTGTCTAAACTGGATAAAATAGTATCGTGTTACTGTTAAAGTTGAGACAACGACCGTCCACAGAAAATAGTCATTAAGAGGCTTCCAATGGACACCTCCTTAGATGAGATAGCGGAAGACTTCGCTTATGCTAAACTTCCCTGTCTCACACATTCGCCAAATTCCAGTGGCTAGGGGCTGACCGAACCACATATACTATGCCCAACTACAGGAAAGTCATACGGTAGCTGACTTACAAAGCCTATGCACCATTAGCGAGCCTTTAAGCATACCTAGCATCACGATCGAAGCGTGGAGGAAGGAGGCCTCAAAACTCAACAAGCATAAATCAACCGGCCCCGACGAGATTCCCAACACACCCATTATTATGCTGCCAAGGAAGGGTCTGGTGGCACTCACCCGGACATAATTGGGATACTGCGCACTGGACGTTAAATCATTGTGCTCCCGAAACCAGGGAAAGACCGTCATCGCCCAGAACATTACCGCCCTATTACTCTGCTGTCTAATCTAGCCAAGCGGTTCGAACGCCTGCTACTACATTGGATATCCCCGGATATCCAGCTTAGGCCTGAACAGTTTGGTTTCAGAGCCAGCCACAGCACCACTTGTGCAGCTTGTACGAGTGCTCCATCACATGGCCTTCGAGCTAAACAAGGGCAGGCGCATAGTTGAAATCTTTCTCAAGATGGAGAAGGCTTTTAACCGAGTTAGGTACGAGGATCTAATACACAAGCTGTTAGAGACGGACCTTCCACAGATGCTCGTGTAAGTAATAGCCTCGTTTCTGGACAAACGGAGCTTCTATGTCTCGGTCGAGAATAACCAGTCGACGAGCAAAGCCATTAGAGCAGGGGTTCCTCAATGCAGCTGCCTATCACCACTGCTTATGCGTTCTTTACCAGTGACATCCTCACTCTCAGTGACTCCGGTCTAAACTAGCAGCTAATAAGCAGCGACGACTGGACACTTGCTTCGCTTCGCTCCTGCCTTAACCTTCTAACCATACTAAAAATAATTAGAGTGGACTGTATTCTATAAGTTTACTGGTTCTAATTTAGTAAAAGTTAAATATAAAAATCTTGTAGCAGTTCGTCGTCGGTGGTGGTTGCGGTCGAGTAGAAGGCAAGCGACACAGCTATGTGATAGCTAGGTGTTGGCTGTGGAACGGTGGGTCCGGTTTGACGCCCCCCGCAGCGCAGCAGTAAAAAGGTCTTCAACACCGGCTGTGCCCTGACATGATGACTGGGTAGAAATAAAAAAAAAAACCACGAACTAAACTAAACTTCTAACCTAACACGGCCATGTTGGCGTGCCCTTACTTAACCTTAGAATAGGGGTAGAACGGAATACAAAAATTATGGAAAACATTACTTTGACTTGTCGTAACATCGAGTTTATGATAAACTGGTAATTAGTACTTTTTTTTATCATACGTTCCTTTGATAAAGCCGCCAATTGCTAGCATTCTGCTAAAAAGCGGTACTGGTCAAAGAAAAGTCGCGTTTTTTATTCCCACCACTTTTTCTAGAAACTTCGGGCGGCGTGTTTGACGGGAATATTCGAGATTTCTTTCGCACTGATATAAAGTTGCACCTGCAGGAAATGGAGTCAGTCTGAGTTGTAACTTGAAGGAAATACGTCAATACAAAGTTTATTAATAAACATCACAAAATGAGTGCGGCGAAGAAAAGTAAAATGTATCATTTTAATAATGATTGGGAGGAAGAATTTTTCTTTTGTATGATAAAGGATAAGATGTGGGGTTTCTTTTCCATCACCCAATGGTTGCTGAGGTGCGGGTGTCGGAGAAGGGAATTTTATCTTCCTCTATGACCCTGGCAGAAGCTCAGGGGTGAAAACACCCCCGGAAAATTTCAGGACCCTGTGCGGTCAACATATATCGATTTAGCTAAAATAGAACGGTACAGTATAAAAATAAAATAAAAACGAAATAAAAATGAAATGAAACGTGCTTTTAGAAAAGAAAAGGAGGTACGTAGGTGAATAAATAAAATTATTCACCCACAGGGATAAGCTCTCGGGGGAGAGGCCGCCCTTCCGGCGGACGGGCGTGTAATGGGGCGATGCCCCTGAGGTGGATGTAGTGGCTGTTCTCGCAGCAATTTATTTTGGACAACCTGCAGCTTACGTTTGCTGGTAACAGATAGAATTCCGTACCAAGCTGGGGCTGCGTTTGTTTTAATTACCTTCCAACTAAAACAAAGTCTGTGTAAATAGTACCATATGGGAATGTTTCTTCTCGAGATCGACTAAAAAGCTTGAGCTTGTGCACCTATGCTCTAGAACTTTGACAGTCGTCAAACTCAGGTGCGTGAGGAGTCGAGCTACGAGCTACGTCCGTGTTGAGGAGTCGAGCTACGAGCTACGTCCGTGTTGAGGAGTCGAGCTACGAACTACGTCCGTGTTGAGGAGTCGAGCTACGAGCTACGTCCGTGTTGAGGAGTCGAGCTACGAGCTACGTCCGTGTTGAGGAGTCGAGCTACGAGCTACGTCCGTGTTGAGGAGTCGAGCTACGAGCTACGTCCGTGTTGAGGAGTCGAGCTACGAACTACGTCCGTGTTGAGGAGTAGAGCTACGAGCTACGTCCGTGTTGAGGAGTCGAGCTACGAGCTACGTCCGTGTTGAGGAGTCGAGCTACGAGCTACGTCCGTGTTGAGGAGTCGAGCTACGAACTACGTCCGTGTTGAGGAGTAGAGCTACGAGCTACGTCCGTGTTGAGGAGTAGAGCTACGTCCGTGAGCTACGTCCGTGTTGCCGCTATGAGACTTGTATACCATAAAATTGTGCTCGAGTTTATAGTCGGGTAGGATATCTTCCTTTAATAGTTATTTAAATAAATATTATTATAATACTAAGTATATGTTATAATAATAGAAGAATACGATCTCACAAAGGTTTGAAACACTTAACGGGGGTAAGTAGCATGTTTAGGTACATATAATAATAATTAAGTACTTACTTCGGATAGATAAGTGACACCCCTGGTCAAAACTTTGATTAACCCCTCTCTCGAACCGATTATCCCCGATTAAATTTCTCCAAAAATGATAATAATTTGGGAGTTTCAAGCTACTTGAAGCTACTTAAAGAGTTAACCACACATATTTAGGTATACCTTGAAATATCCTATGCGTTACGTAAGAAGAATGAAAAAAAAACCAAATGTGTTAAATTTACATTACCAAATGTTAGTCAGATACAGACATGTATTAATATTAATGGTGAACAATTAGAACTTGTTAATTCAACAGTCTTTCTAGGCATAACGCTGGACTTAAAACTTCAATAGGGTCCTCATATTCATAACCTAGCCAAAAAATTGCTGTGTATGCGATCAAGAAAATAAGACAATTGACCGACACTGCAAAAAAAGTATATTTTAGCTATTTCCATAGTTTAATGACATGGTATCCTATTGTGGGGTAGCGCTGCTGATGCATAACAATATTTTTGTTACAAAAAAGGGCAATTCGTGCTATTTATAAAGTAGGATCTAGGAATAGGTTTAGGGAAGTAAAAATTTTAACTTGAGCGTCGCAGTACATATATGAAAATCTTTTATATGTACAGAAAAATATCAATAGTTTCAGCAAGAAAAGTGACGTTCACAAAGTAAATACTAGAAGTAAAAATAAGCTGATGGTGCATGATACACGTCTACACAAAAAAAGTTACTCTTTTATGGGGCAATGTATACACTTCTATAACAAAGTTCCCAATAATATTCAAAAGCTATCAATAAGTAAATTTAAATCTTTTATCAAAAAAATACTTTGTAAAAAAGCATACTACAATATTTCAGACTATGTAAATGATAAAAATCCTTGGGACTGAAGATGCTCAATTACAGGATGCATAGGTAAACCAAATTAAAATGGAAATAATATAAAATTTTACAGCTTA
This sequence comes from Apoda limacodes, assembly GCA_946406115.1. Lineage (NCBI taxonomy): Eukaryota > Metazoa > Arthropoda > Insecta > Lepidoptera > Limacodidae > Apoda > Apoda limacodes. The sequence goes on from OX291559.1 coordinate 23,496,787, forward strand.
AATTTTTTATTTAAGACATTGTATTATTAGTTTTTATGATGTTTTTAAAAGAGTTACTATCGAGTTACTTGCCGGATTCTTCTCGGTAGAAATCAACAACATTGTGAACCGGAGGGAAGGTGGGAGGGTTCAAAAAATAGTATTTCATAACTTTGACGATTCAAAAGTGATTGTAAAATCCTAATTTGAATAAACCATTTGACTTTGAGTTTGACTTTAAGATTTAAATTCAAGTTGAAAGTGAAGATTAGACCAATTTACTCCGTCTTACAATACAAAAAACAAAGAAACATACAAATTCATTTTCGCATCTACCTATAACATTAGTATGGATAGTGTTCAATCTAAAAGTTATCGGTAAAAAGTGTTAATTTGAAAATTGGTTTGAACATGTCTCATTGACACAATAAATAAATATTTTTTAAATTTCAGGTTAACATAATATTTCATTCGGCCGCAAATGTGAACTTTAACATAGACTTACGGCTGGCGTTAAAAATAAATGTCCAGGGGACTTTGTGCTTGATGCAAATGGCTAAAGAAATGAAAAGTCTTGAGGTAAGTAAATGTATATATTTGTAATGCTTTTTGTTAAGGGTCTGTATCTATATCTCCGTAAGAAGTAGTTTCTTTACTTAATGATAGTGATCTCAACATCGTTTTTTTTTCGTCTTTTTAATTTTCTGTTTTTTTTATAATGTCACAAAAACAAGGGAAAAATGAAAAAAAACAAACAAAAACAAAATAAAGAAAAAAATAGTAATAACAATCTTTAAGTCATAGTATAAAACAAAGTCAGCCTGTAGCGATGTCCGCTGAGATCTTTTTTCATCGATAGATAGAGTGATACAAGAGAAAGGTTTACAATACACATAGTTTAATATTGTTTTGTGTTAATCTGTTGAAATATGACGATAATTGTTCAAGATAGCGGATAAATAATGCCGACTACGAGCTTTTTCCATACATTTCTAACAGATGGCGTCATAAACATGTCCGATTTGGTTAAGTATCTACCCCTTTGCTATAACAGATGGCGCAACAGCGCATTTACTTTAAGAGCTAAACAACGTCTGCCGGGCCAGCTAGTAAAATATAAAAGTAAAAAAGCGAAAATAAAAAAAAAATAAACAAAAGAAACTACTTGACCTTTTTTGTACTAAATCACATCAACTGCAAGCACCACATTCGGAATTTTGCGTGTGTGTCGTTACGCGTGTTTGATGTTTGGCCTATGTGGTATTTAGCGAAACCGAAATGTGCTATTATGCGTGTCATTGACAATTTTTTTTGTTTTAATACTATAATTTATTGGACACAGTCCAATAAAATTTCTCCAGCAGTATAAACGTGTTACTTGCTGTTTGCATCAAATTAACAACCAGGGTTTTAAAAACAAGTTTCTCTTATTTTTCTTACAGACTTACTATTAATTAGGAGCTTATGTAAGTAAAGTCAGTAATTTTTTTAAATTCAAATTAGGTTTATACAAAACTTTTAAAGTTAAAGTTACTTAATACTATTTTTTGATAGGTTACGTAGTTTTTGATGTACATACATATATTAAACAAGCTTAGTGCCGCGACTTTTTCCAAGTCGAATTTTGGAAAAAAATTGTAATTCAGGATTTTACCTACAAAAATGTTAATGTTGTCATATAAATTTTTCATTTCGTATTTTCCCCTAAGGCGATGACTTTACAAAAACAATGAAATCCTAATTTTCAATTTAAAGAAAAAATGCCACTTTTATATTTAGCTTTAAAAGGGACGGATTTTCATACAAACTTCCAATACCCATTTTATCTCACTAAAATTCATCCCAGTTTTACGAAATCCTGCCTAAGTCTTCGCCTACGTTATAATAAAAGAAACCTCAGTGCAAATTATTATGTCCTCGGCCCCAGTAGTTGGGCTGTGCATTGATATATCATTTAGTTAATCAGTCAGTTAATTCTCTTATACAAAGGTTATTACATTTTCTTCAGTATGGATTGAAATTAACCAAAACTTCTGTCACAATTTCCCGGCAGTTTGTCCGATAGACTTTATATCCCAATTCACAACAGACATACAGCACATCGCGGGTGAGGACAATGTGGTAGCCGACACTCTCTCGCGTATTGAGGCTCTCTCGGCTCCAGTTGACCTCGAACGTCTAGCTGAGTCGCAGGCAGTGGATCCCGAGTTACTTTACTTTCTGCTGAATCTGCACTGCGGATGAAGAAGTTGACAATTTTGGGGGGTATATGTTGTTGAGTTATACTGTGATGTTAGTACACCGACGCCTAGACCTTTTGTTCCCAAAGTATTCAGAAAACAGGTTTTCGACAGTCTTCATTCTCTTAGCCACCCTGGTGCTAACGCGACCGCCAAACTAGTTGCGCAGCGCTGTGTCTGGCCTGGTGTTAGGAAAGATTGCTGTGTATGGTCTCGCTTGTGCTTATCCTGCCAACGCGCAAAGGTTCATCGACATGTGTCTGCACCACTAGGCACATTCGATCTGCCGAGCGCCAGATTTGACTGCGTCCATATCGACTTGATTGGGCCGCTTCCCACTTCAGACGATTTTTGTTATTGTCTTACAGCCGTAGATCGTTTTACGCGTTGGCCAGAGGCAATACCGATAGCAGACATCACTGCCGAGACGGTAGGAAAAGCGTTGTTGTCGGGGTGGATTGCCGGATTCGGCTGTCCTACTGATATTGTTACGGATCGTGGTAGACAATTTGAATCGGCTCTGTTTAAATATCTCGCTAAGGTAGCAGGATACCGGCATCGCCGCACCACAGCTTACCACCCGCAATGTAATGCTTTGGTGTAGAGGTTTCATCGGCACTTGAAGGCTACGATCACGTGCCATGTGAACAGTAGTTGGACCGAGTCCAAGAAGCGCCTTTAAGGAGGATCTACAGGCTTCCTCTGCTGAGTTGTTATACGGGGAGCCTCTCCGCCTGCCCGGAGAATTTTTTGAGCGTAGCGCGGACTCTACATTTATCAGTGTTTCGGATTACACTGATCGCTTGCACTCTTTTGCCGCCAATCTGCAGCCATCTCCAGCATCACGCCACTCTACGTCAAAAATATTTATATTCAAAGATTTAGCTACCAGCGACCATGTATTTCTTAGGGAAGACGCGTCGCACGGCTCGTTTTGTCCAGCATATTCAGAGCCGCATAAAGTTATCGAGAGGGGTGATTGTTAATTACTTTTTTATAGAGTTACTGACTGACTGGACCGCAAAGGTGCAACCTTACTCTTTGCGACCACTAGACTGATGCGAACATGACCATTGCTGTAAACGGTGCGGAGATAAACGACAGCCGCATAACCGGATTCCGACGCATCAGAGAAGCCGTGAAGACTGGCCCGATAACGACCTGGGGGTAAGATCGACCGAGGCACGGAGACATGTTGAAGGTCCGAAACGTAGCCAATAAGACAACAAGTCTCTGTCAACGGAGTATCCCAGTCGAGACCAGAAATCAACAGCTCCTGTAGAAAACATTTGGCCCAAAAGACTACAGGAGCCACCCAACCATTAGGATCAAAGACCCGTGCTACTGTGGACAGAACCAGCCTTTTAGTCCACCTCTTCATTGTGTCTGACGGTTCAACCGAGTAGGTGAAGATATCCTGAACTGGCCGATATTGAACTCCGAGGACCGCGATAGAGTCAGGATTCTCAGGATTCTGGAAGAGGTGGGGCTCCTGCTGATGTTCTGACGGTAAGTCTTCCAAGACGGCAGGTGAATTGGAAATCCATTTCCTCAATTCATAACCACCTGCCCGTAACAAGCCGATTAGCTCATCCCTCAGGACTAACGCCTTCTCCACAGACGAAGCACCCGTACAAATATCGTCTACGTAAGCGTCAGAAGGGAACGATCAGCCAAGTGTAGCAACGAGCGAAGGTAGGTATTTGTGTTGAGCTCATAAACCACTAATGGAGAGGCCGGATCCTCTCTCCACAAAATGAGCTGAAACCGCCTATCTTCTGGGTGTATCATGACCTGACGGAATATCATTTTAATGTCAGCCACAAATACAACCTGGTGGCGACGAAAACCAGTTAAGATGTCCAAGATGTCCTGAAGCTTAGGTCCCGACATCAGACAGTGGTCAAAGGATACGAAGATGTTGGCGCCGAACCATCGAACACCACCCGTATCTTACCATTTTTAAAGACGGCGTGATGTTGAACAAAATAATGTTCGTTGCCTTCCAACTCGAACTGCGAAACCGACGTGTGACCGAGAGATTCGTATTCGCGCATAAAATCCAAGTATTTTGTGCGGAATTTCATATCACGGCGCATCCGGCGCTCCATGGATAGTAACTTTTATTCGGCTATTTTCTAGGAGTCACTCAAGCGCGGACGATGGGATAAGAAAGGCAGTCGAGTGAAAAAACCGGCCAGAATTTAGATGACCCGTATTGGGGAGAAAATACGACTCGCACTCGTCGTCGACTGGTCGAGTGCGTGACTGGGGGGGCTGTTCGATTTCCCAAAAGCGCTGAAGGGAGTCAGCGAGCGAGAGTCGCAACTGCACTGACGAATCCGTAGACGCCTGAGCGGCGAGAGAATGTGCTGGGCCCAAAATAACGGATCCGAGATCAGTCCGCACAGCGACCAACCCACCTGGCTGAAGTAACATGGCCTTGTCCAGTCCGAGCAATTCAAGGACATCAGCGCCAAGCAAAAGTTCCACAGGACCAGGTAGGGGGAACCTTTCATCGGCCAACTGCAGACCAGACGAGAGATCCAGCACGTCCGTCAGCAGGGGTACCTGAGGGTGATGACTTAAAATATCCCTCAGGACAACAGCTCCTAGTTGATACCGCATACTAGGATGGAGCAAGGAGGAAAAGGAAAACAAGACTGTACCCACAACGTTGTCCACCTGTAGACTACAGAAATCGCATGACTCTGCGAACTTACCTGTAAGCGGAGACGCTTCACCAGCCACAGCGACATTAGACACCCCTGAGCGCCTGAGTCCAAAATGGCGCGCACAACCACCCCAGGTCCGCGCGATGAATGGACTTAAACCTGCGCGGTGGGCCAACGGTTGTGACAGGTGGTGAAGAGGCTGGTGAAACGGCTGCCACGAGTCAACGGGCGTTGGCCCGACCCGAGCGCCGTACTTGGCCCCGGGGCTCCTGTGGCTCATAATGCTCCACGCTTGGACCCGTATAAGCATATGGGTACCACGCGGGCATAAGTTGCTGCCGAGAGGCGCGTGCCATCGGCGGCGCGCGATAGCTACCCGTTCCCGCCCTCAACTCGCGAGTAACACGAGGACGTTCTGCGATAGGGAGGGGCAGAGGCTCAGACTACGCGTAATGTGCCCGTTCCGCAATACCTACCTGAGCGGAAGGGGCACGTAAGGTTGGTGACCGACTACCATCCCGTGGGCTCGCCCGCAGTGAACAGGGCGGGGAAGGTTGATGTCGCACTGGGGACGGGTCAGAAATCGTTTTCGGGCCACCCCAGATTTTCTGAACTGGTGGCAATCCCGAATGGTGTGTCCCGGTTCGTAACACACCCCACACCGTTGAGTCCGTTCAACTGTCAAAATTCTGGGGGGGGCAAAACGACCCGGTACGTCGCCATGTCCCGGAACGAGGTTGTTGACGGGGTCCAGACTGGGGTTGTTGACGGGGTCCAGGCGGGGCCAAAAATCGTGTCAGTCCCGATTGTGGCTCGACGGGTAAATTCTCCAGCTTCCTACTCTAATCCTCTAAAAACGACACTAAAGTGTTAAAGGTAGGTATGTGTGACGCCGAGTCACCTCCGCGCAACTGTTCGAAACGAGCCCTGACGTCATTGAGCAGTTTGTTTAAAACAATGTGTAAAAATAAAAATGACCACTCTGTTACAGGGAATTTTAGACCTCTTAACGCATTCGTCGCTACCAAAGTAGGGTTAAGCAAATCCGACCGCAGCTGGTTAACTGATGACAGTTGAGGAATCCCTAAAATGGCAGCCACATGAGTATCCGCAATGCGACGGTTATTTTGGTACCGCTTCACTAACAACTCCCTGGCAATACTGTAGTTGACATCGGTGATGTCCAAATGTTTTACTAAACAGAGAGGCTCATCCCTGACAGACGTTAAAAGGTAATGGGACATCCAATGGGCAGTTAAGCGACTGAAACCACATTCTTCAGTTGGTCCCGATGGCATAACTCCCTTTGTTCTGAAAGACTGTATTTCCGCTTCTTCATGTATATAATCTCTTTTTAAAGCACTCATTGTATCCAGCGGCTTGGAAAACATCTTGAGTGATTCCTATACCGAAGACAAGTACCAAATCTAGGGTTGAACATTATAGGCCAATCGCTGTATCATCAGTCCCTGGAAAGTTATTTCAGTCATTCTGAACAATTATATTGTACGGCAAGTTAAAGCAAATCTAAGTGACTGTCAACACGGTTTTCGAAGCGGCAGGTCAACATTGTCGCTGTTACCCATTTTGTCGACTACGTCGAAGCAACAATGAATCAAAAAATGCAAGTTGACGTAGCCTATTTTGACTTTCAGAAGGCATTCGACCGGGAAGATAACGACATACTACTCAAAAAGCTTTTAGCTATAGTATTTACCCCGAAATTGTGAAAACTATTTGCGGACTATTTTCGCAATAGAGTACAATATGTTCAGCTTCCAGGTGTAAATTCTGACCCGTATATTACTCACTCAGGAGTAACCCAAGGCAGTATCCTTAGTCCGACTCAATTTTTAATAATGATTAATGAACTCCGCGAAGTTGTCAAATCTGTTGAGTGCCTTATGTTTGCTGACGACCTAAAACTTGTCTTCAGAATAAAAAACCCGTCTGACTGCGAATCTCTCCAGCGAGACATTGATGCTGTAGCTCAATGGCGTAAATCAAATTACTTGAAAATGAAAAATGAAAAAAAATAAATGAAAAATGAATTTATTTCAGTTCAACTAGTTACACGACACTTGTTACGCTACTTCTTACAATAGGTTACCCTGTGACGTAAGAAGCAGGCTCTCTGCTCGTACAATATGAAATAAATTATGCGGTTAGTAAGTAAATAAAGAATAAAAAATAAAGTTACAGTAGTTAGTTTTAATTTCCCTTCCATACCATGTTATATAGAAAAGAAATCGAATACAAATTAGTGCTGACATTTAAGAAGATCATACAAAAGTTTTAGCAGTTAAGTCTGTAGCAAAATATATAATAAATTTAAAATGACCTAAGAAAATAAAATTAAAATTAAAATTAAGATCATACTTTTATTTCCAATAGTATTTCGGTTTCATTATAACTCAGAATACAGAGCCAGTCAAACAGACTCTCCTTAAATTGTCTTAGAGTTTATTTTTGAACATGTTTATGATCTTTCAACAGTTTATTATAAAGAATGGGGGAGATAAAGTTGAAATGTCTCGCAGCAAATGCAGATCTGACACTATGTAGAGGACACTTCTGTACTCTTTTAGATGTTTGTGGTAGCAACGGAACGTACTTAGTATGATACCTTTTTAAACATTGAAAAACAAAAAGTTGGCGCACATTAAGCACCTTAGCATTTTCATAAAGTAATTTAGTTGGATACAAACGAGGTAAGCAGAGTAGTACTTTTAGTACTGCTCTTTGTGCTTTTTCAACTTCATCAATGTACGTTTTACTTGCACAGCCCCAAACACATATACAGTATGATAGTAGAGACTGACAAAGGGCTTTGTATGTGTTAATTAGTAATTGTCTATCTGCTGCTTGTCTGAGTTGTTTAAAAATGAATATTAGTTTTCTAGCTCTCATAGAAATCATGTGTAAGTGCTCTTTCCACTTGTAATTTAACTTTTCCAAATGTAAGGTTATAACATTTGCCCGTTTGCGTTCACCTTACCGCCACCTCTACTCAATCGGCGCCGAAATTCTCAGGAGTCGAGTTCCGCGGATCCAGGACCTTGGAGTATTAGTGGATGCTGAGCTCACATTTAATGACCACATTATAGATATTTGCCTCCGAGCAACGAAATCACTGGGATTTGTTTTGAGGCAAAGTACTCAGTTTAGTGACGTGCGTGTGCTTCTTATCCTATATGACGCATATGTAAGAAACATACTCGAATATAACTCAATAGTTTGGGACCCTCGCGAGGTGAAATATAGCATTATGATAGAGCGCGTTCAAAAAAAAATCCCACGCTTTTTATATAAAAAACATATATATATGGGTACTATCCTTATTTGTATCCATCTCTTTTTGTAACGGGTATGGTTGGCTTGAGCACTCTAGAGCTCAGAAGGAAGTTAAGTTTGCTGATGCACTATTACCGGCTACTTAACGGCGAGGTACACTGTTCCGAGACCCTGGCGCTATGCTCGTTGGCGACGCCCGACCGCCGCGCCGCCGTACTGCGCTCCCGACGTTTGTTTGCGCCCTCAACATTTCGTACTCACAATGCGGCTCACGCACTCACCTACAGAGCCCTCACGTTGATCAATGCCTTGATTTTTCAAAGACCAAATGTCGTTAAATTGAAGTGATTTAATAAATACATATATTTGATCTAATGAATGACATACTCAAAATTTTGCTATCCATTTTTCTGAACGATCATGATTTAACAATTTCATAATTCTAACTTATAGTGCATTTTGATTTACGCTGTAAGCACTTTGAGTAATAAATGTAAATAAATAAATAAAGCAGAGAAAGAAAAATAGAACAAAACAAACTTAAGAGTAAAATTGCTAAAGATGAAAACAATAAAGAAAATAAACAAAAAAAGATAACTAAGAAAAAAAAGATGGAAAAAACAAATGTCAACGTACACAAAATAAACATAATTATGACATTGACAGTAAAAGCATAGGTTCATATAAATCTATAAATACGTCTGATGATGAGGATGTGGAAGCCTTTTTTTAAATCCATTTTGGAACCCGATCGATCGGACGAGGACATAGATGATAGAGCACCTAAAAATAATTTTAACACTGATGCTTACACCATTCGGAGAGGACGAGTCACATCACACCACACAGCAAATAAGTTCGACGTTCGTTCGTTCGTTCGTTCAATTCGAAGGAGATTCCTCATCTAGAAAAAGGGCGATTCGTCTTGGCCAAATTCTATTCGGCAAAAGGAAAAAACCTACAAATATGTTTGCCTTGTGGAAGACGTGTCCAATGAGAAAATAGTTGTATTGGGATTGAAGTCGAAAAAGAAACAAAATAATGTTCTTTCTTAATGTGGTTGAAAATGACCTTCCAGTAATAGAATACAAAGACATTATTAAAATTCTTTCATATCCTCAAATTAGAGACGAAGACTATGTATTTCCATGCAAAATTGAGATATTAGAATTGTGAAATAATAGAAATGTGCCATAGTGGTTACTACAGTCCGGTCGCTCAAAGAATGCGTTCCTGAGAGATCGTGATCAACTTTGAACTGGCGTACAATTTACGGCAAAATTTTAAATATTTTTTATTTACCATATACGAGTGATAACATTAAAATTCGAATAATCATGCCAACTTAAAATAAATGTATTAATTTTGGGCTGAAATTGTTACAATTACTTAATTAACAAATATAAAAACAATAGCTTTTAAACATGGACGTATAAAAAACCACGTCAAACGGCGCTGTTTCAAGGTTATGTCAACTGTTTGTTTTTATAGTGATGTGAAAAAATAACGAGGCAATTGTAATTGAATATTTTTGTAATCTTAATATAATCTGTCGGTATAATATAAAAAGAAAAGTTATAATTTTGTAATAAATAATGTACTTAGTATTTAATACAGTTAATAATATAATAATGGTACGCCCAAACAAAACTTAAGAAAATTAGTGTCATAATATCAGACATATGAATGAAAAAAAAAATATTGAAAATAAAATTACTTAGTACTACGTAGTACCTACTTTATATTTCTGGTAAAAAATGGCAATCCAAAATAGCGTTGTGGGGACCGCCATTTTGTGACATTTACAAACAGTCGTCTCTTGTCGTCTCGCACGCATAGATTACGTTTTCCAGTGTTTCTCGTTGTGTATTTTCTCGTGACTGTTATTGTTGTTATTTTGACTGTTCTTCTTGATATACTATACATTTACCTCTGCGCTAATCTGGACTTTTGAATAACAATGCCAAAACGCGGTCAAACATTGAAAAGCTACAATCAAATAGCTACAAGATTACTTTGAGCGTAAAAGACAAAATGGCGGACCTTTAATTCCTGTCGACCAAGTCCAAGAACGTATCTCTCAGGCACTTGGAGTGAGCAAACGGACGATAACAAATATTAATAAAGAAAAGTTCGGCTCATCTGGCATCGAAAATTTACGAACACCATAAAAGAAACGCAGAATTAAACCTATAACAGACATTGATAGCTTTGACGCCGATGCAATAAGGAATCATATATATGGTTTTTATTCCAGGAATGAGTACCTTAATAGATCGATGCTTCTAGCATCTTTGAAAGCAGCTGATTTATTTAGGGGAGGCAAAACTGCTTTATCTATAATTTTGACAGATATTGGATTTCAATATAAACAAACAGACAAAAGGAAAATTCTTTTAGAAAGAAATGACATAATTTTAAAAAGAATTACTTTTTTAAGAGAAGCGACGTACCGTTTTCATCGACGAGACATGGCTGAACGCCAATCACACGCTTTCTAGTTCTTGGACAGATGTCACTCAAGCGTCAACGTCGAAAGTGCCAATGGGTAAAGGAGCACGGCTTATAATATGCTACGCTGGTTGTGCGAAGTATGGTTTCGTGGCAAACGGTTTTTTGGCATTTGAGTCAAAAACCACTACTGACTACCACGAAGAAATGAATGCGGCTTAATTTAAGGAGTGGTTCCAGGATGTGTTGCTACCAGGTCTGCCAGAGCCTTCAGTTATATTAATGGATAACGCCCCTTATCATTCGGTGCAAAATTTTGGGAAAAGAGGAATTGGTGGCTTGGCTGCAAAAAAGTGGCATTGACGCAAATATATCAATGCTAAAAGCAGAGCTGATGAAATTAGTCAATGACCATAAGCCGCCAAATGTTCGATATGAAATAGATGAGTTGGCTCTGGAGTACGGTCATCGCGTTCTCCGAATTCCCCCGTACCACTGCCAGTACAATGCCATTGAGCTAATTTGGGCTCAAATTAAAGGTTATGCAGCCCTTCATAATACTTCTCCACCGTATATCATAAAAAAGATGAAGATGCTTTTAAAAAGAAGCATGCGAAAAAGTCACAAGAAATGACTGGATGAAGGTGGTTGAAAAAACTAAAAAGATTATATTTGATGACTTTGACCGCGATATCCGTATAGATACTATGATTGACAGTAATATGATTATACACGTTAGTGAAAATGACAGCGACTCCTCAAACGAATTGGAAGATTAAATTGTTTGACATAGTCTTCATTGTTTAAGGCTTAAAACTATGGATTTCATAATATACATTTTCCAATAAATAAAACATTTTTATTTTTTTCCCTTCGTTACATTCAGAAATTACGATTCAATTCAGTTTATTGATTCATTAAAAAAATATTTACATTGTGAATATTTATTGAATATATTGAAATATAATTCCTATAAAAAATAACAACATATAAATTAAATTGAATAAATATGCATAATGAATGCAATAAATAACGGTACTAAATATTATTAATGTTATTTATTGTCCATTTCCCTTTAGTAATTGAATGTGACCTTGGTGCAATTTCTGTAAAGTGTGAATCGACACACTCTGTTTGTGAAAATAGAATAATCTGGGGGAATCGTACAACTGAACAGATAAACAATTACAATGAAATTTGCCATGAAAAGTTAAAACAGTTGGACTTTCCCACTGATATGCCTCTATGTGCTGATAAATTGTGTTCAGACCCCAAACATAGAATAATTTTAGATAAGTTATACTCTGAAATTACCTGTGCTTTACAAGAGGCTGCAGAACTCTCCTACCAAAGGGTAAAGTGCAGTAGAAAGGGCGGGAACGTGGCTGGATGGAATAGATATGTGGCACCCGTGCACAGGGAGGCGAGGTTAAAATTTCTTATATGGGTAAATAGTGGTAAACCTAATTATGGACAAACTTATGAGGATATGATCAGAAGTAGAAAGCGTTTTAAGTCCAAGCTGAAGTGGTGTCAGGATAGACAAGAACAAATTAAGATGGATATTCTTGCTTCCAACCATTCAGCGAAAGACTTTAAAAAATTTTGGAAAAATATCAAGAAAATTGACAGCAAACCAAACCTACCTGTGGACGTTGGCGGTACAAATGACCGTAGAATAATTGCCAATATCTTTAAAGATACTTTTGCCGTGCGCCCAGGCCTGAGTCACGATTGCGCTAAAGTATGTGATGCTGAGAGCACCGTACACATAGAGCATAGTATCAAGTTTTCGCCGAAGGATGTTGAAAATGTAATAAAAAAATATAAAAAATATGCAAAAGGGTAAATCTCCTGGGTACGATGGTCTCAGTATCGAACATCTTAAATATGCCGGACGGCATCTGCCACGAGTGTTGGCTATGTTTTTTACTCTATGCCTCCGACATTCCTACTTGCCAGAGGCCTTGATGAGAACGGTCGTTGTGCCTATAGTTAAAAATAAGACCGGGGATGTCTCAGACACGACTAATTATCGACCTATCTCTCTTGCTACTGCTATAGCAAAGGAACTTGACAGTTTGCTTAACGTATATTTAAGTAAACATCTTAAATTGCATCATGCGCAGTTTGGTTTCAGGCCAGGATTGTCTACGGATCTTTTGCCTAAAGCACACTGTCAAATACTATACCGAAAGAAAAACACCGGTATATGCGTGCTTTCTTGATATGTCAAAGCTTTTAGCCTCGTAGTCTACGACACACTAAGGAAAAAGCTCAAAAGCTCGGGTTTGCCGATAGAACTTATGTCGCTGTTCAGATATTGGTATAGGAATCAAATCAATCAGGTCAGATGGGCCGATACCTTACCGGAAGAGTACAAGTTGGAGTGTGGTGTTAGAAAGGGTGGTTTAACTTCCCCAAGTCTATTTAATTTTTATATTAATCAGTTGGTCGAGGAACTCAGTATCACCCATGTTGGTTGCCCAGACGGTACATGTGTCAACAACATCAGCTACGCAGATGACATGGTGGTGCTGGGACCGTCGATCAACTACATTAGAATACTTGTAGGTATATGTGAAAAGTATGCTGATAAGCACGGACTAAAATAAAATTCCCAGAAAAGTGAAATATTAATTTTCAAATCGGGAAAAATAAACCAGAAAATGTGCCACCAGTTGTGCTTGCCGGTACGCTTCTAAAAGTTGTCTCAAAATTTAAATATTTAGGTCATATAGTCACAGAAGATTTGAAAGACGACATTGATATAGAGAGGGAACGCAGGGCATTAGCAGTGAGGGGTAATGTGCTGGGGCGCAGATTTTCGCGATGTTCGGCTGAGGTGAAAATCACGCTTTTTAAATCCTACAGCACCTCATTCTACTCAAGTGGACTGTGGATGCTGTACACAAAAAAAGCCTACGATGCAATTTAACAACATTTTCAGGATAATGCTGGGGCTGCCGCGCTTTTGCAGCGCGTCTGGAATGTTCGCTGAGGCGCGGGTGGATGGTTTTAGCGCCATAATGCGTAAAAAGGCCGCGTCGCTACTTAACCGTATCCGCTTCAGCTCTAACATTATTCTGAAAACACTTGCGTCCAGGTTTGACTGTCCAATATCAAGGCACTTGGTGGGGATGGTCATTGGTACGATTATATAATAATACATTAATATTAATACAACAATAATAATTATACAATAATAAAAATATCTACTGTTACTAACATAGGATAAAGTATTGTACTACTACTAACAATCTATTGACATTGTCTGATATATTTTATTTATTTATTTATTGTACATCACTAGTCATGACGAATTGACAGGTGTCAGGAACGCATTCTTTGACCGGGCGCACTGTAATTACTAAAATACTATTTTAAATTGTTATTTTAAGTGAAAACAAGTACTGTACTAAAAATAAGCAATTTACTCAAACTGATAATAAATTACTTTAAATTAAAAATTTATGTATAAGTTAAACTGAAGACTATTGATTATGTACCTACTTTTATTGTTTGTATTAAATAACTGTTTCATGAATTTTCTAAACTGTACTTCAGAGTTCCTAACTACTGCAAATTTTGGTAATTATATAAACTTATTTTAAAAACTTAAACGTAAAAATGGTTTCATTTTTGTTTTTACAAATACACTGAGTTTTGTTTTAACACATATTATCATCATATCAGCTTATATTGGTTCACTGCTGGATATAAGCCTCCTCTATGGTGCGCCATTTTTCCCGGTCCTCTGCCTTCAGCATCCAGCCACCATCAGCCATCTTTTTAAGGTTGTCGGTCCACCGGGCTGGAGGGCGTCCCACGCTTCGCCTTCCCATACGTGGTCTCCACTCTAGGACACGTCTGCTCCATTGGCCATCGGTCCTCCGACAGACGTGGCCAGCCCACTGCCACTTTGCCTTGCTAATTCTGCGTGCTATGTCAGTAACTTTGGTTCTTTCCGGATGTCCTCATTTCGGATTTGATCCGTTAGAGACACTCCGAGCATAGCTCGCTCCATTGCGCGCTGTGCGACCTTGAACTTGCATGTGGTTAAATATACTGATTAGATATTCGTTAATGTTATAAAAAATACTTATATTGTTTCTACTTTAATATAATATTAATATGATTAAGTGTTCTTTAGTGCTGAATATGATTCTCATCACTTCTCAATTTATAAACTTGTTTACTTACAAAAATGTTTTTTAACTTACCAAATAAAAAATATTTACCTCGTAAGGCAGAGGAAGAAGTGAGTGCCCACGTTTTATCATAGATTTTATCGTAGTCGATATCGATTATCAAGAGCCCATCTCTAGCGTGTAACGAAACTTGTCGTAATAGCCCCACGAAAATTTTAATTTTTTTTTTCTCGAAACTGAAGCTTATTAATACAACATAAAGTACAGATTCTAATGTTAACTACCGTCAGTATTGTTCAGCTCTAAGTTTTACCATAATTCTTGCATAGATGGCGTTTATAATTTGCTACAGCCCCACACGGGGTTATTAAACCAGTTTTCACTTTTCTCGAGATACTAGCTATTTTCTTAATTATGACACGTTTTTTCGCTCTAAAAATAAGATAGTTAGAATAACAGATAACCACTTCCTTAGGTGCATTTCTTAAATTTACAGCAGCTTGCTATTAGATAAAAGTATTGAGGTTTCACATATGCTTTATTGTAGCAGACAGTACTATTAATTGCTAAATGCTGAATACAACTTGTGCACCTATAATAACGCTCGCAACATTACAATGTCGTCTCCGGGGTCCTTAATAGAGCCAATATACAGGCGAAAGGGTAATTGTCAGCTTTTGTAGCTCGAGTGTACTGTAATAAGTCTTTATTAATGCTAAAGTTACCGATGTGGACCTCATGTTACAGCTAATAATGCGGTTTTGTGCTTATTGGGACATTTGATAAACCGTCACGACAGTTAAGCAGATTTTCGGGATTTTTTCGCAGAAGTTTACTTGCAGATGGAAATCCTGTCTTATACCTATGTGTTCCAGGCCATTGTACACGTGTCTACGGCATACTCTCAATGCTTTCTTCCCCTGACTGAAGAAAAGTTCTACCCTTGCAAGATAGACTTTGCTAAAATTCAAGAGCAAATTTCTAAGCTGACGGACAAGGAGATAGAACAACGTTTACCAGAGTGAGTACATATTATAATTGTTATGAAAAATGTGTGCCAAATTATCACAGAAGCCAATCATTTTGTAAGATCTTTGACTCTATTTCCCGCAAGCACACGTATTATATAAACACCTAAACGTGCGACATTTATTTATATTCATTACACAAAAAACCTGTACAACAGCGAATTGGGAATAAGGAATTCTGTAACTTTTGAGTTTAATGACATAAAGTAATGGAATTTTACTTACATAATCTTGAATACATTTACTATCATTTAAACAAAAGTTTTTTGCTGTATGTCTATAATAAATAATTTAAAATGTTATGATTTGACATTTAACCATAGCATGTTTTAATATTTATTAACTGTAAAGTTTAAGAAATATTATATAAAATTATTACAATAAAAAACTTACTACTTACTATAAAAATAAAAAATAATAATTTTTCACGAGCGCTAAATAAAATTTCTTCCCAGAGACCTTTGATGTTTGAGTATTTCAAAAGCTTAAAATAAATGGGTCATTTTGATTTTGATCAGTTTTTAATGATTCTCAAAAAATTTCCGAGCCGTGTTGCAATCGTTACTATTTCCAGTTAGTTTTAAGGCCGGAGCAGACCAGATGCGCGGCGTGACGTGCGCACGCGCGTGCAAGCTCTGTCACACTGGCTTAGCAAAAGCGGTACAGCACACGTCACGCAGGTAACTTCTGCATGCAGCTACTCGTATATTAAAGTTGATAGCATTTGACCGCAATAATAACTTATAATTTTTATTTTTGTACTCTTCATGTTTAGTGTTGTATAGAAACTCATATTTGCAAACTATTTCTATGAGTTTATTGGAAAAAAACTTTCTTAATTTGTATTACTTTTTAAAAAAAATACAACCTAGCGTTTGTGCAAACGTCTCCACTGACCGATGCGTGTGCGTTCATGCCTGGTCTGTCATCTAACAGGGAGTGCAATGTTATACAACATCATCACTGCACGCGCGTGTGTGACATTGCCGTTCCGCTACACACGTGCACGGACTCAGTCTGTCAGTAGACGCGTGTCGTGAGTGCGCGGGTTACGAGCGTGCACCACGTCACCTCACGCCACGCACCTGTTCTGCACCGGCCATAACACCTAAATAAGAGAGTGCAGAACAAGAGATCAAACATTTGTGTACGGAAAAATGCGTAATGGAAAAAAAAAACTGATCGAGCAAGAACGAAAAATTAATTATTTATTAACCATATGCTCCCTCCAAATACGGATCGAAAGGTTTCAAAAAGAAAGCGATAATCTTTAACGAAAAGAAAACTAGAGATGTGTGATCATCACACTAAATATCAGTACGTCTTATCTAAATTCAGAAGATGACCTTACCACAAGTAACATTGACACGCATTAGAAGATGACCTTACCACAAGTACCATCAACACGCATTAGAAGATGACCTTACCACAAGTACCATCAACACGCATTAGAAGATGACCTTACCACAAGTACCATCAACACGCATTAAAAGATGACCTTACCACAAGTACCATCAACACGCATTAGAAGATGACCTTACCACAAGTACCATCAACACGCATTAGAAGATGACCTTACCACAAGTAACATCAACACGCATTAGAAGATGACCTTACCACAAGTACCATCAACACGCATTAGAAGATGACCTTACCACAAGTACCATCAACACGCATTAGAAGATGACCTTACTACAAGTATCATTGACACGCATCAGAAGATGACCTTACCACAAGTACCATCAACACGCATCAGAAGATGACCTTACCACAAGTAACATTGACACGCATCAAGCCAGTGATAGCAAACTAAGCAGATATGTACCTAGCTAATAATAATGAGGGATTAAAAAGAACAGAAATTAATCAACAGGACAATTTGTAGCAAGTGATTTGTTTAAATATGTAATTTTTAATCTGTAAATAGCTTTAGATCTCCTTTTGCGTAACTACTTCCAAATTTATGTAATTTCTATATCCATACCGGAAATGCCAAACTTATTTACTTTGACATACCGGCGGTTTACTATTAAATTCTGGATTTCTAAGATTGACATAGAGAAAAAGAAAAGATGTCAAGATAGTTTTGAGAGTTAGGATCACGAAAAGACGTGATAGATGAAGATTTTGAAAAACAAAATTAAAATGGTGTTAAATAATAGAATATTAAAGTTGTGCCGATATTTCACAAATAGTGAAATGGATTATAAAGAAAAGATTTGGATTATACAAGAAGGCTGAATCTATAAAGCAGTATGTTATAATATATTTCTTGCCTACGACTGAATCGTCAATTTCGCCTATTGAGCCTATTTTTAAAGGTTTTCAAAAGCGATGGCTTTGATATGCTGTACTTGATCGCGTTTTGAACAACTTGTTTAAAACATATGTGAAAGAAATTACACCCTATCACGGGTCGGCTTTCAACAGTTTCCATCGGAATAACTCGCGCACGAAGGGCTCCGTACCATTATCTATAAAAACAAGAAAATCACGTTTGTTGTAATATATATATATATATATACATTATATTTTGAGATTTTGAGTTTTTTATTAATTTAAATTGTAATGTTTGTGCAGTTTTATGACCTGAAATTTCCAATTCACATATTTTCCTTCAACATCTGGTATATTACTTGCAATCCGATCAATACAAGAATCAATACTTTTAAAATTCCTTTTTAATTCTAGTAAGTACTTAGTTTCTTTAAAAATTTATTTATAAAACAAGAAGAAACTTTAACAATGAATACATATTAAAATTTAGGCAATAATTGAGTGCCATATCTTGGTCATCAGTATAAAATATTGATCATCGGGACTTTGCATTTAACGAATTCTTAGATATTTTTTTGTTATTTTTGGGTTATGATTATCTAAACATAAAGTTAAAATATTTAGTACTGGATCCAAAAAAAAATGGATTACCAAAAGTTTGAAAAGGCATGACCTTTTCAGAATCATAAGATTTCTTCGAAGTCATTATTATAAGACTTAAAGCAGAAATGCAAAAACAAAGTACAATACATATAACCGTATTTTGAAACGGTGCATTATTTGGTATCAAACAAAAACAATAACACCTACTTAAGAAACTTAAAAAATAAATGCAAAGCTGCATGGAACATAATAAAATCAGATTTAGAACAAAACACAAAACCAAAGGTAATTGACAAAATCTTACAGAATAATAAACTAATTACTGATCCTTCACAGATAGCAAACATATTTAATGTCATTTTTATCAACTCGAAAACTAAATCAAAAAATGCAAATATACCCTTTTGTAGTAATTGCAAAAATAAAAAGTCAGTAAGTGAGATTATATTTTTAACACTAAGGTTTTTTCTATAATTAAATCCTTAAAAAAAACGAAGACTGTAGGTATAGACGAAATTAGTACTGACATTATAAAGATTTGTGTTAATGAACTAACACCTGTACTCACGTATTTAATTAATTCATCCCTTAAAGAAGGTAAGGCCTTGACTGTGATTGTAAGGCCATTATTTAAGAAAGGTCAGCACAATATTTTAGATAATTATCGTCCTATCTCACTTGTACCAATATTTTCAAAGATTTTTAAAATAGTAATGCAGACACGAATGTCTTCATTAAAAAAAAAAAAACTGTTTCTGCAGCAGACCAGCACGGTTTTCAAAAACAAAAATCTACAACCCTAGCTGCTTATCTACAACCCTAGCTGCTTATCTACAACCCTAGCTGCTTATCTACAACCCTAGCTGCTTATCTACAACCCTAGCTGCTTATCTACAACCCTAGCTGCTTATCTACAACCCTAGCTGCTTATCTACAACCCTAGCTGCTTATCTACAACCCTAGCTGCTTATCTACAACCCTAGCTGCTTATCTACAACCCTAGCTGCTTATCTACAACCCTAGCTGCTTATCTACAACCCTAGCTGCTTATCTACAACCCTAGCTGCTTATCTACAACCCTAGCTGCTTATCTACAACCCTAGCTGCTTATCTACAACCCTAGCTGCTTATCTACAACCCTAGCTGCTTATCTACAACCCTAGCTGCTTATCTACAACCCTAGCTGCTTATCTACAACCCTAGCTGCTTATCTACAACCCTAGCTGCTTATCTACAACCCTAGCTGCTTATCTACAACCCTAGCTGCTTATCTACAACCCTAGCTGCTTATCTACAACCCTAGCTGCTTATCTACAACCCTAGCTGCTTATCTACAACCCTAGCTGCTTATCTACAACCCTAGCTGCTTATCTACAACCCTAGCTGCTTATCTACAACCCTAGCTGCTTATCTACAACCCTAGCTGCTTATCTACAACCCTAGCTGCTTATCTACAACCCTAGCTGCTTATCTACAACCCTAGCTGCTTATCTACAACCCTAGCTGCTTATAAACTGGTAAAAGTTGTTTCTGAAAATCTGGATAAAGGTTCTCTTGTGAGTGCAATTTTTTTGATATGTTTGTCACAAAAAGATTACCAAAAAAAGTGCGAAAGCTACGGTATTTGAGGAGCGGCTCTAAACTGGTTAAAAAGTTATTTAGAAAATCGTGAGCAGTGTGTAGTAATATACAAAGTACATGAAAAATCATTTCAATTGATGAGACGCGAGTCACCTTGCCGTCCCATATTGCACCGTGGCGTTTCAGACATTCAGACTTGCCTGAAAAAACCTGTTATGACTCGGACTGTAATAAATCAGAATCGCTTGACGAGATTCTACCTCGTCTACGCCGTAGTACGGACTGAGATTCGGTATAAACCAACACTAGGATCAGCAGTCGATTTTATTTTTCTTGTCACTTAAAATTCACAAAAAAATTAAATGTACATTTTCAAACACTTTATTTTATATAATTATATATTGATTTAATAATTAAAAATATGCAATTCACTTAAACTTTTCTGATTATAGACAACGAATTTGCTAGGACGAGAAGTAACTACGCTATGAAGCACTGACCGGCTGCATGTGCCCTTCTGGAGCCACGCAATTAAATAATTAACGCTGATTGGTCGCGTGATCGAGGAGCGACTTGATTAGTTGAAAATAAACGAAAGTACTAAAATGCGATCTCTGTGAAGAATCCAAGAACTGAAAGGGATCTTCGTACACGAAACAGTAATTTGTTGTTTTTGCATTACCGTAAAATTGTATTTGAAAAAAAAAAATTGACATAAAAGATTCAAACCGAACACATAACTGAACGAAACAGACGTTGTTTATTCCGAGGTCCGTGAATCTTAAAACTGCTCTTTATGTTTAATTAGTTCGACTAACCTTGTGGCCACCTTTCTAGACTGTAAAAAGCGACTGTCCGTATGTCCTATCGTCAGTAGGGGCCTAGCTTGCACAACGGGACGTGTAGTACCAAAATCCGACTCAAACTGGTCATTCCCGGCGCGGTGTAGAAGCTGTCCGAAAAGTATGCACCTGATGCATTGCCCACTAGCAATTCACCAAAACCGTTGTCCCCAGAGCGAGATGTTCAATATAATATAGAACTCCGATCACAGCAGGTATTTTGCGTTCCGAATCGCAAGCCGCGCTACCGTGTGTATGCGTCTAACGTGAACGTGCGTTCCGTGCGAGCCTACTCCAAGGTCAAGTCACACAAAGCGAGTGACGTAACACGCTTGTCTTTACAGACGTGTTTATTGTGTTATTTTCTATGACTAAAATGTCGTAAAGTTCTTAGACGAGATTATCCGCGAACTTCACAAAATGGTTAATAAGTTAAGTAATAAAGTTGTGTCGGTGGAGAAACAACCTGAGAGCAGTGCGTACTGATGAAAAAAATAGTACAAAACCAAAAATTGTTTGTGATACCTAGGGGTAGCCAGCCTTCGAAAGACGTTCGAGCGACAAAAAAACGAGTGGCGGCCGCTTTCACGACAAACGCACACACGCGTAATTGGAAAATCTCTGCAAGTGCGTCATCAAAACGTAGCGGCGGGGCGTGACTGGACAAGCGATAACTCCGAATCCTGTCGAGCGACCTGCTGCCTTTACTCCAAGCAATGACTTAAATGTGCCGCTCAGACCATTGTTGTGCTAAAACGCACCTCCTACCGAGCCAGCAGTGGCTACTAAGACTGCGGTAAAGACTGGGTAGATGTGCGACGCCGCCGTAAGATGGTTCAGAGGTGCCGTAGTAAAAGAGGCAGCAACACCGGGCAGTACTGTTTTAGAGGCCGCGTAGCGCAAAAGTATTTTACATCTGTATTTTGTAAAATCTGCAACCACAGTTAAAGCCATAGATATAGGATCTAAAATATACACATTGTCAGTTTAGTGATGATACCAAAAAAAATTGCGTGAGTGTTAGTAACTGTCTGTGTTTGGGTTGAGAATAGTGTTGTCTGCTTACAGTATCGACATTGTGCATTATTGATATATTTATGCCTGTTATGGTTAGCGATGTGATTTGATGATGAAAATATTTCTGCAAACATTGAAAATGTTGAGAGAATGTTTCCAAGTAAAAAAAATACTTAAGCAGTTATATTAAATTAATGCTTTACGATTTGAGGGGAATCCAAGAACTGAAATGTTGTTAAAAGTGGAATTCCAAAGTTGGATTCATTTTGGTAAGCACCTGTCTCGTGTGTAATGCTTCAGATCTAACGCTAGACTAGGCAAAAATAGGCCAAGTGCGTGTCGTATCAAGTAAGGGTTTTGTAGAATGAAAATTATTGCGAATATCTATCACGGTACTATTACCGTGATTTATATATTTTTTTTGAGTATTTGTTGTTATAGCGGCAATAAAAGTACATCTTCTGTGAAAATTTCAACTGTCTATCACGGTTCATGAGATACAGCCCGGTGACAGACGGACGGATGGACGGACGGACGGGTGGACGGATGGATGGACAGCGGAGTCTTAGAAATAGGGTTCCGCTAATTACACTTTGGGTACGGAACCCTAGAAAGCAACTCAATCCATCAACCTATTTTGGAGACACCCCGCACAAACTGACAGACATAAAAATTAAACACTTCAAATGGTTTCTTTCGTCTTTTGAAAACCCCTTTTATTTTTTCCTAACTTTCTTCAATGTACATTTTTTTAACTCTTCTGTATTTTAGTGAAGATTACATTAGGCAGAGTCAAAAAGTTTGATTAATGATTAGCCTATGAAACAATATTATTATTATTTATTACTTTACGGAAATAACAGGCAATCTGCATAAAACAGGTAACTATACCCTATAGTTATTTTTAGTTGTAGGGTAACATATTTGTCAAACATCAAAAACATAGTATAAGTAAAAAAATAAAAACCAGCCAAGTGCGTGTTGCACACGCATTAGTTACGGTTCCGTGGAATCGGAATATTGCAAATATCTTAAAAACTTGTTAACCGATTTGGTTTTAGCCAATTTTAATTGAAATTAAAAAGTCCTATTATCGTGTTTTAGATTTAAATAATACGAGGTTTAAAAGTTAAAAGAAGAGCGGAAACGAAAATTTTCAACATTAAGGGCTTGTAACTCGCGAATTACATTAAAAACCTCAAATGCATTTTTGAAGCCCTATCTAACGATACCCCAGAAGGTGGGGTGCGTGAAAAAGCTACTCCTAATAGTTAATTTTTCTCCATTTTTATGTTAAAGATACTTTCCTGTAAAATTTTATTAAAACCGATGCAAATGCGGTGAAATTATAAGGCTATGACATACGGACGGACATGACGAGTTTACAAGGGTCCGTTTTTGCCATTTGGCTACAGAACACTATTAATTACGTGCGCTCAAGTAATATTTGTAAGAAACATTTTTAAAATTAAATTACTCTGGATGTTGATAAATAATTACGGGAAAAACTATAGATATACTGATACTTATGACGTCATCGTTTTGTCAAGCCCCAGCGTAACCAAAAATTTTACAATTTTACTTAAAATAACATTAATTAGACCCTTTTTATATGAAATAATACTACGTTTACAAAGTAAAGTAAAACACGTTTTACAAAAGTAAAAATTACGTAAAAACAATTGTCTGAGCAAACAGTTTTTAACAGAATTTCGACAAAATATGGTTTGAAAAAAAATACATGGAAACTTAGTATTTACGTGTGAAATGTATGATTTTCGTAAGTGACGTAACAATTAGCTAAACAACAAATCACCATGGCTGACCACTACACTTTTTAGTCCTTTGTTATCAGGATTCTTGTGATAATTATGTAAACACATAATGTCACAAAACAAGCTGTCGCTTATGAGTTTCTTTTGAAAAATAATGGACATATTAGGTGTGTTTATCTGTCTCTTTTTTTCTTGTGTAGCGTTCTTGTAATAAGTATATCTCTTTTCCTCGCTGTGTTGGTCTTTAGCGTAGCGAAAAAATCTTAGGTCTGTGATTAAAGCATTTGATATTTATTAAATGTCTAATAGCCCTGTCTCACGTGTTGGGAAACTGAAAGTGATACAGGTGTCTGCTAAAAAATAAATTAAAACAATTATAGTGTGAGCTCTATAAAACAACAAATAATAAAAACTGGTCAAGTACAAGCCGGGCCAGTACAAGTCCATTCTTGGATGGCACGGAACCCTTGGTGCGCGAGTACAACTTGCATTTGACTGTTTTGTTTTATATAACATCATTAGTGCATTGTTCCAAGCGTTTCATTACAACTTACAACGATCTTATATTAATGTTTTTTTTTCAGAATACTAGGACCTTGGCCTAACACTTACAACTTCACAAAAGCATTAACTGAGCACGAAATATCAACGACCTTCAATGATTTGCCTGTTGGCATCGTCAGACCCTCAATAGGCAAGTACATTCTTTGGCTACATTCAGAAATTGATAGCCTTCAAGTGTATCACCGATCTATCTTATATACTAGGTATTTCAATGCAAAGTAATGTGCATAAATATGCTTGCTAACAAACTTATAAGATGAACGAGTTCGTATGAAACTCAGCATATAGATAGCAAACAAGCCATATTATCTTGATCCAGCGTTCCTAAAAGTAAAAAATAGTCTTACCGCGAGTGAAGTGAAGGACACAGCTAAAAAGTACCTTTATATTAATCTTTACCATAAATCCTTTGGGTTATCAAATAGGTTAAATTATGTCATGTTCTACCATATGAAGCTACAATAATATTATTAAGGTAAATATTACTTTTGTTACACTAAATAAGCAGTTTATGAAAAGTATATAAAATAGCAGATAAAAAATATAGTTAAAATAAGGATTTGGGTTAAATTAAGGATAAATTATGTAACAATAAAATTAATCATTAGGCAACAATAAATAATGAGATCCTTCAGTTAATCATGTGTCCTGCCGTCAACCACCTTGCGAAACAAATGTGCATGTTTTTTACTAAAATTAATAAAAACGTCGTATCTTTAAGATATTTAAATAGGTCTCTACATGACTCAAAGGGATGATCAATGCCACATATAGCTATTTGAGCTATATGCACAGCATTTCTTTTGAGTTATAAAGAGTTTTTAATATCACAGGAGTTATCCCAAAGTAAGAGGCCGTACCTCAGTACTGGGACTACTACTGTCTGAGGACATGAGGTCGCTATTGAGAGCTAAGAATGCGGCTACTCACCGGTACAACAACTATCCGTCCGAGAAAAATAGGGCCACGCTCAGATCTTTACAGCGCACTGTAAAGACAAAAATAGCCATTGCTAGAAATGAAAAGTGTGACAGTCTCACAAATGAGATCTCGCCTTCCCACGTAGTGCACTATCAAGTGGCTAGAGCGTTAAAATCCGACGTAGTCAGTACAATGCCGCTTTTAGTCGACGCAAACGCGACAATCGCATATGACGACGAGGACGAAAGGGTCAAATGCCTAGCGAAGTCGCTTGAGGGTCAGTGTTCGTCCAGCGACCAACCCACTGACCAAACTCACGTCCATGAAGTGGACCCTGTCCAGTCAGTGGAACGCCCGTAAGTCTCTGAGATCTAAAAGATCACTTAAAAGACTTAAAACCCAAAAAAGCCTCGGGTGCCAATGGGATCTCAAATAGACTTCTAAATCTTCTCCTCACTCAGCTCAATCAAGTGCACCGCATAACGGAGCACATCCTCTAAGGTCCCTTAAGCCATCCTTCCTTAGGAAACGTAGTTTTCGCTACCGCGTAGAAGGAAGTCATTCGTCTCCCTACCCCTATATGTGCAGGTGTCCCCCAGGGCTCCGTGCTCTCTCCCCTCTGCTCTACTAATTGTTTACCAATGACATATCTTGTCCCTCCAACGTCAATGTGGCGCTCTTCGCGGACGATACGCAGCTTTACTGTTTGCGCCGACATTGTCCGATGAATAAGCTTGGTCCTTCAGTTTGCAGCCAACGTCTTAGATGATTGGTTCTGAAAGTGGAGAATCGAGGTTACCCCAAGAAAAGTTCATAAAAGAAAAGCCGCGAGGCAACTCACCCCACTTCACCTTTTTGATCAAACCATTCCCTGGATAACAAAGGTAAAATATATAGGAGTCACTTTGGACTGTCGTCTTAATTTTAGAGCCCACATTAAAAGAGTATGAGACCTAGCCGCCTTCGTACTCGGTCGCCTTAAACTGATGTTAAACAAGAAAAGTAAAATGTCTCTAAGAAATAAGGTGACGCTTTACAAAACTTGTATAAGGCCTAAACTCACATATGCAAGCGTGGTCACACAAAACTTACTCCCTTGCAAGTCATACGAAATCGCTTTATGCGAAGCGCAGTCGGCGCCCCGTACTATATGACTAATATTGATCTCCATAGCGATTTCGAGCTATCGACCATGAAATCCTTTATCAAAGACACGTCAAAACGTTAGTTTGAGAGGGCAGCCCTCCACCCCGGTCCCCTTATTGGGCACGCATGTGATTACGCCACCAATGGGGGGGGGGGATTATGACCCTTTAGAGGGTACCTAAAGGGTCTTAAGGCACGCAATAATTGATTCAGGCGATGATATCACCACTAGGCTCACAGCACAAGCGCCTTTCGCGTCCGCAAACACAGCTTACACAAATACATACAGAATACGCCGCCAGCAGTTTCTTACCGTTTTTTCTCCTCAGAACGCCTTTGCTTTTCTGAAACCGCGGAAAATTTAGTCAGATTTAGTTTTTAAGGCCCCTTACACCCTTGTGCAAACTGCCCCAACTTTTCGCAGCAGAGTGCAAGCAGCACCGCATCAAAAGTGCAGTTGTCAAAGCCATCTGCGGCCAACAATTACAGCAGTCAGTAATTAGAAAATAAAGAGAGTTCAGTGGGTTTCAGTGATTTGCGTTAGGCGTTGGTCGCGAGTACACGTCTCGGTGTTTCCCTATCCCTTTCTCGCTCTCTCTCATACTTTCCAGCTCACACCTTTGTGTTTGTGTTCAAGCTGAGTATTAGAAGATTGTCGGTTTCGCAGTCCTTTTTAGGACGCTACCTAAGGCTTTCAGTTCGTAGTGTCCGTGTGGTTTTGTAGTATCGAAACTAGTACTTTTCAGTACGCCACAATTTCTTGTAAATTCTTAGGCAATTTCCCTGATGCGGCCCAGGGCCTTCGAGCTCAACGCACACTCACTGTTACCGACTCCCCCATGTCGCTGGAGCATGTTTCCGAGGCGTCGTTTAAAGAGCCTGAGCCTACAGACTGTGGTGATACCAACGTCGCCCCCGCCTCGCTCCACCAGTTTGGCTGACTCGTCCCCGGCCACCACCCCGTCGGGATTCTGTTTTAATTTCGCCCCTTGATAGGTCTCACTTGCGATTGCGTATTCGTGATTCGGGCTTCGAGTCCGAAATGGCAGTGGACAGCCAGGCCAACGACGGTTTTGCCATCATCGCGGTCTCACTAAGTTACTACGAGAACATAATTTCCTGTACCACACATATGCACTCGACGAAGAGCGTGAATTTACAATTCATGGAAATGCTCAACTTACTACAATTCTGATTGTCTGATGTCTGATTAGTAACAAGGACAACAAAATGTTTGATTTCGTTATATTCATACATTTTGAATTCCTAGTAACTCGATTAATAAGCAAAAGTAAAGTAAACAAATTCAACTTTTATTAAGTTTATTTTTATGAAGCAATTAATAATGAATTAAGACTAGACTGGCACAAAACGCTTTTATCGCAAAATGATGTTGAAGTCATGGTTAAAACTTTTTATGGAATATAATTGAAAAGCACGTCCCTCGTACAATCAATAATACAAAAAAATACCCTGTATGGTATACGCGGGAGCTCATAAAAATAACGCTATTAGAACCCAATAGATGAAATCGAGTACGAATTTGCAAGAACTAGAGTACACACACTAACTAAATCATGTTACTCTAACTATATGCGTGAAATCGAAAATGAAATTTCAAATAGTAATATGAAGCGTTTCTGGTCATTTATAAACCACCAACACAAAGGAGCGGCTTCCATTCCTAATGAAGTGCGATTAGGCACAGAGACTTACTTAACACCGCTGGACATATGTAACGCTTTTTCTAAACAATTCTCGTCGATCTTTGTGTCAAATACCAGTAATTCAGCTTTGTTGGTTGATGACAAGACAACAGAGAACAGAGACAACAAATGAATTTCATAATACTTTAGGATCAGTATTTTCTTAAAAAACTTTAAAATAAATCTAGGTGCTGGCACTGATAACATCTCAGCAGTATTTATAAAAAAGTCTGCTAAGCCTCTAGCCGTGCCACTTCAAATAATCTTTAACTATTCACTTAATAAAGGAACCTCTCCCTCTGCTCGGAAATTAGCAAATGTTAACCCCATTCCTAAAAGTGGTATATTAAACGATGGTCTTAATTTTGGACCAATATCCATACTATGTTTTTTTTTGGTAAAATTTACCACCGCGTAAAACCTCTCTTAATGAAAGATCAACACGGCTTCAGATGTAATATGTCGACATAATCTAATTTTTGCTGCTACATCAGTGAAATATCCGAATCCTTTGAAAAGTCCATGCAAATCGATGCTGTTTATAGAGACATTAGCAAGGCCTTTGACAGGGTTGCACATGATTAACTCTTAATCAAATTATCGAACGTTGAAATTCATGGATCCCTCCTTTTATGGTTTTCTTCATACTTACCTCCTAGAACCCAAAAAGTGATTGTTGGCGGTCAGGCATCATATAAATATTATGTCACGACAGGAGTCCCCCAAGGTTTTCATTTTGGCCCAATATTATTTTCGATATTTATTACATACCCAGGCAGTAAAATTAAATATTCAAAATTTTCACTTTTTGCGGATGACCTAAAAATACATAGGGTTATCAAAAGTTTTGAAGATTCTGTTTTGTTACAAAAACATTTATACAAAATTTTAAAGTGGGCTGAATTGAATAAAAGAACTAACTTTTAATATACAAAAATGTAAACATATAAAATTTCATCGGAAGCGTAATTTTTTTCAAACATCTTATTACATAAATAATTGCAACTTAGAAGAAGTCGATGAAATCAGGGATCTTGGCGTAGTACTAGATTCAAAATTGTCCTTTATTTCACACATGGACAACATTATTAATAGATCATTTAAAATGTTAGGATTCATTTGGCGTAATTGTAAAGCTTTTAAGAATAGAACTGCTGTCATATCTATGTATAATTCTCTTGTTCGTAGTACACTAGAATATTGCTCTAGTGCATGGAATCCCTACTATAAATGCCCCATTGGCAGATTAGAAAATGTACAAAATCGCTAACTGTTTTTCTTGTTAGTTCATGCTCACAAATTACATACCCTGCAAAATTTAAATTACGCGGATGAATTAACATTTTTTTAAAAAAAAATCTTGTGAAGATCGCCGCTGGGTAGCTGACCAAATACTTCTTTTTAAAATTATTTCAGGTCTTCTAGATAGCCCTCTACTACTAGAAAAAAAACACTTTCTTGTCCTTCGTCTTGGACAGAGGTTCGATAATTGTCATCCCTTTGCCATACAAGTATTGAAAACAAACATTGGCCATCACGGTGTGATATCCAAAATTTGTCGTAAACACAATAAGTTCTTTAGATCAGAAAAGGTCGACATTCTTTCCTCATCACTATATCTATTTAGAAAAGCTTTGTATGAATATAAATCCCCCTAAATTAAAACTCTTAAGCAATTTTGCTATCGTGTTTTGTTTTTCATTGTAGTTTATAGTACTTTAATTTCAATTTTCTCTTCATATTTTGATTTAAACTTATTAGCTTTCTTAATTCTTAATGTTTCTACTACTAGAATTAAATTAGTCTCGATTATGAATCACTAATTGCAATATTATCCCGATACATTGGCGACGTAGTTTTGTTTTGTTTATAGCTAGTCACCTGAACACTTTCACTCACACTATCACAAGTTTCACTAACACTATCACTACACTGTATCGAAGAACCCCGGGAACTGCCGACGCATCAGCTCCGTCGGTGCCAGATGTCCAGACGTCCAGACGCCCGCGGCACGGGTGCATCGCCGCCAGACGTTCACAGTACCAACCAGGAATTCCGCGCCCAGCAGCACATATGATATTGTAGAGTGATGTATATCATGACATGATATACTCTCTGATATGATGTTTTGTTTTTTCATGTCATCAATCTGTTTCCTTAGACTCATCATGTGATATTGTTATATGAAAGTTTGTGAGAATAGATAGTGAATTCTACGTTTCTTGCTAGGCACTCTCGAGCCAAAACTAAACTGTCAGCATTGCTGAGTTTCTTTACTGTAACTTGATCTTGGCATGAAATTCGTGAGGAACTTACGTCGCAACAGTAGAAGAAATAAGTATTGATTTTTGTTAATTCGAGCCACAAATTTTTGCAGTTGGCAGTGACTGTTTTACATGTGTTTGCGGATTCGTCTTTTATACATAGGTCGTTGTCTGATTTTCTTTGGAATACAGGAGTATTTAAGTGGCATTTAAAAACAGATGCATCATAATATATACATTTTTGCATTTCAAATTGAGTCACAGGTAAAAATGTGTCCGTTTTTAAGTTAATCGCGATATATTCTATAATTATTTGTACTGTGTTCTGCTTGTTGTGGAACAGGGATAATTCGGTATAGCTCATATGAATCTCGACTGACAAGTGTGATCTTTATTTCAAATATAAAATAATCTGCTGTTAACCTTGCTCTTACTTTTAATAAACTGTAAATTTTTCTTAAATTGGTCTGTAGGTATATTATGTAAAGGTAACGATAAATCTTTCGATAACTGTCCAGAAATTATGTTTAGTTCATCTCGTAATTGCTCTTCAAAAGATGAATATGAATCTGCCATAATTTATATTAACCGTATCCATCAACGTATCCTAGATACCTTTTAAGTTTATGAATATGTTGTTTACAATTACAGTACATGCCGTGAAATAATTTTTTGTGTAAGTTTGTTCAATTTTTGATTTTAGATTTGGATATCGACCGATTGTTATGTATAGTTTCTGAAAATAAGTCTTTGAACGGAACCCACTGATTATAATTGCCAGAAAATACAGGAATGTCAAGTGTTGGAGTCGGTTTTTCTTGATGTGGTACAGAACATATCTTTTTTAACATTTTGATATGTATGTTCACGTTTTGAAAATGTCGACTTACATATTCATCTGATCCGCCTAATTCACTGTCTATTTCCCTATGCAGTGCATCGATTGCTGACCATCTAGACTGAAAGTGTGGAGTAAATCTTGCAACTCCCACTTATCACCTCTGCCTCCAAAGGTATGTTAAACATTTGAAGAGCTCTAAAATTACTCAACTGTTTTTTGAGCATGTTTTCTACTTTATCCGTTTTAACATGAGAATTACCCGCTTGTGACTGCTGAGAAGAAAATGATGGTGCTGACAGAGGAGTTGCTGGTTTTAAAATTGGAGTCGATGATCTTGTTTCAACCCTATCAGAACTGTAACTCTGAATTATTGTTTTTGCAGGATTTAAATTTCGAATGCCTGTTCATAATGTTTTTCTGTAAAGTATGTATGTTGCCTATCCCCGATTTCACATAACTGACGATGATTCGTTTAATACTCGTTCCAATACCATTCTAAGGTATCTTAATGTCTTTTAATGCTATCGGCTGTTTTTCGATCGGACCCGTCATTTTAAAGTTACTAAGCACCTGTTTCATTGCTCCCACAATTTGACATTATCCAGCCAAAAGATCTTCCATTTAAATAACAAAAAAAATAAGATAAAAAATGGAAAGATCTTACTTTTCGATGCCTTCTACTGCCACTTGCTTGCTGCTGTAGCTCTGATGCTCTGCTGCTGCTGTACTGTTGCTGCTTACTGCTGCTGGGCGATGCTCGCTTATAAAACCTTGCTTGTACTGAGCTGCGCTGCTGACTGTTCGTAAATGTCTATTGGTTCACTAGTACGCCATTAGTCCTGCTTTTAACCAAACCGCGCGCTAGATTGAAAACTCGAAGGACCATAAAGATGCTGGTTCACTAGTACGCGATTAGTCCTGCGTTTAACCAAACTGCGCGCTAGATTCAAAACTCGAAGGACCATAAAGATGTTGGGTTTGTTACCTAACACCTGTTACTTTGATTTAATGATAGAAGTTGATAAGTTAAATGATTTATTTTAAAAGGATAAAATGACACACAAAAACAATTAAAAATAAAAATGTTCGTTGCGTGTTAGGGCTTGTCTTCACTACAGTTTATTTGGACGGGTTCCCACATCAGCCCCTCCGGAGACCGTTGCGGTCGATAAAAATCTCTGAACCGAACTTTTCTACCGGATTTTGTGGTATAGGTGGCTGGTTTCTCTGTCGTTTCTGGTGGTTTCGGCGGATTTTCCGGCTCGTTGAGAATGTAGGCAGGTTTTAACCTGTCAACAGAGACCGTAATAAATTTACCACAAACATCAATTTTAAATGCTTTTTCAGCACGTTCTATAACCTTAAAAGGGCCGGAATATGGCGGTTTTAATAATTTTCTTATTGCGTCTTGACGTAAAAATACATGTGACGTTTTAAATAAGTCCTTATGTATAAATACATTTGATGTTCCATGACGTGTAACGGGTGTCGGTTTTAAATTTCGCATGTATGAGCGTAATCTCGATAAAAAGTCTGTATAATCGGTGATTTCTGCTGGTGGGTTATGAAATAAATCGTTGGGTAAACGTAAGGTCTCACCATACACCAATTCAGCGGATGATGATGAGATATCTTCCTTGAACGCGCTCCGAATTCCTAGAAGGACTAGTGGGAGCACCTCATACCAATTTTCGTTTGCGTGACACATGATGGCAGCCTTCAGTGATCTGTGGAACCGCTCGACTAGACCTTTAGCAGCAGGGTGGTACGCAGTAGTCGCGATATGGAGGGAACCTGTGAATTTAGACAGTTCATTAAATAAATGCGATTCAAATTGTTTACCTCTATCAGTGGTAACTCTGTGTGGACATCCAAAACGCGATATCCAACCACATATGAATGCGTTAGCTACTGTATCAGCTTTTATGTCTTCGAGCGAAATGACTTCTGGCCACCTCGTAAACCTGTCGATTGCTGTCAAACAATATCTATAACCGTGGGATATTGGCATTGGACCAATCAGGTCAATGTGGACGTGGGAAAATCTGCTTGTCGGTGGAATAAATGAATTTACTGGGGATCTGATATGTCGTATGACCTTGGGTCGTTGGCAGTCTGTGCATGTACGCGACCATTTTCTGCAGTCCTTACGAATGCTAGGCCATACTTACCGTTGCGTCATTAGCTTTATTGTTGCTTTCGCCCCTGGATGACTTAAACCATGAATAGAGTCGATGGCTGGTTTCCGAAATGCTGTTGGCAAATATAAACGTGGAGACGTACCCGATATGTCGCAGAATAATTTCTTCGTTGTCAGAAAAATATGTCGTCAGAAACGTCCATTTTCTGTAGTTTCAGCGAAGAATTACCGCAGAGTAGTCGTGACAGCTCATGGTCGGAATCTTGAGCAGACTCCAGTTTATCTAAATCGATCACACTGGTTATAGCATCAACACGAGACAATGTGTCAGCCACAACGTTATTTTCTCCTGAAATGAAACGTATATCCGTTGTAAACTGCGAAATATAGTCAAGGTATCGGAATTGTCGGGGTGAACAATTATCTAATTTTTTACGGAATGCTGATGTGATCGGCTTGTGATCTGTAAAAACTGTAAATATTTTGGACTCTACCATAAACCTAAAGAATTTGATAGCTTCATAGATAGCTAGAAGTTCTCTATCGTACGGACTGTATTTCTTCTGCGCATTATTCAGTTTTTTTTGAAAAGAAACCTAAGGGAATATGCTTGAATCGTAAATATGCTGTTTATGCTAAATTGTTGAAAATCGATAATTACTGTGAGTACACGCTACAATTCTTGGACATGTACTGGCTTCGAAACGTAAATGTTTTCGAATTATAGGAAACGCATAGTGTCGAAAAATGCTGACGCCCGCGATGTACGGTTAGACCATACAAATTCGATTATATGATATATACGCTGTGCATGTTGAGTTTGCCTGTAATTGGATTAGCATTCTAAGCTTGTTGTAAACGAGGCTATTCGGTTCACGCCGTGCACCGCAACATCGGCGGTCGATCAAAAAGGCCGCTAAACTTAGTTTTAGTGGTCCTCAACTACAGTCTATAGGGGAAAGCAAATTTTCTTCGTAAAGCAGATTTGTAAATTATCCGGATTGGTGGTTGAACCGCCAAATAAACGGACGTATCCAAGGCAGTTCTTTGGCCAAAAAATGCAAAGGCTTTTTCCATTGCGTTAAGTGCCTAGAAGATCATGGTGGCACGGCCCTCTGCAAAAGACAAAGGTTTGGCATGTTGTGGCCAATTGTGATTAATGCGGTGAAGACAAGTTATATAGGTATAACAATTATTTCTCAGTTATAATTCCCTCTCAAAAATAAAGCAAAGATAAAGAAAATGTTTGACACAAAAAGATAACAGACTAAAGCGATACCTAGTACATCGCTAGCATCCGCTGATGTTCTACC
Organism: Apoda limacodes; assembly: GCA_946406115.1. Classification (NCBI taxonomy): domain Eukaryota; kingdom Metazoa; phylum Arthropoda; class Insecta; order Lepidoptera; family Limacodidae; genus Apoda; species Apoda limacodes. Next base: position 23,531,595 of record OX291559.1, read on the forward strand.
AGGCCTGAACGTGGTGCGAGAACTATTCAATGTTATTAACATTGAGGAAATCTCACTATTAGCGAATAAAATTCGCAAAGAGTCTTAGAGCAAGTGCCTTAGAGCACTTTACACCCTCCAAATAATTATTTTTATTAATGAGGCCTTTTGTAGCCCCTAGTAAAATAAACCCACGCTCTTTTTATCGATGAAATGGTCAGGGAAGTGGAGCGAAGAGCTTCCATTCCTCCACTTGATTCACTTCCTCTTGTAACAACAGCCTCTGAGGTCCAAAAGATCATTAAAGACTTAAAACCCAAAAAGGCCTCGGGATCTCGAATACGCTTCTAAAAATCCTCCCCGCTCAGCTCCTCCTTTTATTGGTCAGCATCTTTAATGCGGCCATGGCAAATTGCATATTTCCCGATGGTTGGTAATACGCTGATGTTATAGGCATTCCTAAGCCGGAAAAACCAAGTAATTTAACCACGTCTTATAGTCCCATTTGTCTTTAAAAGACCTTGGGATAGGTCTATGAGTGCCTCTTCCTTTCGGGCCTGTAAGACTACGTCCAGTCTAAAGGCATTCTTAGTGACAAACAGTTCGATAACGGATCACATCCTCCAAGGTCTTAATAGGTCCCCTAAGCCATTCAGCACAGGAACCCTCTTTTTCAATGTAAAGAGGCTTTCGATAAAGTCTGGCATAACGGCTTGATTTACAAGCTGTTCAATCACGGTGTTCCGGACCGTCTCGTATTCATCATAGGCGACTTCCTTAGGGAACGTAGTATTCGCTACCGCGTAGAAGGAAATCATTCGTCTCCCTACCCTATTAGTGCAGGTGTCCTCCAGGGCTCCGTGCTCTCCCCTCTGCTCTACTCATTGTTTACCAACCTCACATTTACATACCTCGTCCCTCCAACCTCAATATGGCGCTCTTAGCGGACGATAGGGCTCCTTACTGTTCACATTGACACGTCCGTCGAATAAGCCTGGCCCTCCAGTCTGCAGCCAACACCTTAGGCGATTGGTTCCGAAAATGGAGAATCGATGTTAAACCTGAAAAAAGTTCAGCAATACACTTTGCCCACGGTAAAAAGTCGAGAAAGGTCACGAGGTAACTCACCCCAGCCCACCTTTTCGGCCAACCCATTCCCTGAGTAACAAAGGTCAAATATGTGGAAGTCTCTTTGGACTCTCGTCTTAATCTTAGAGCCCTCATTAAAATAGTTAGAGATCGAGCGGCCTTCTTAATCGATCGCCCTAAGCCAATGTTAAGCAAGAAAAGTAAAAATGTCTCTTAGAAATAAGGTGACGCTTTACAAAACTTTTATAATCACATATCTGAGCACTACGCTCACACAAAAACTACTGCATTGCAAGTCATACAGAATCGGTTTATGTGAGGCGCAATTGGCGGCCCGTAATATATTGGCAACATTGATCTCTATGGCGATTTCAAACTTTCATCAAAGACGCGGCATAGTGCTCCTTTGAAAGAGGATGTGATTATGCCCCCAATAGGAGGCCTTAGGACTCTTTAGATACCCTAGGCACGCAATAATCGATACAAACGATGATATCACCACTAGGCTCACAGCTCAAGCGCTTTCCGCGTCCGCACTCGCGAGCACAGCTAATACATATAGAATACGTCGCCACTTGGGGCGATGGGAAACTAGACTGATCGCTCAAGCGCAATTTTTTTTACAACTAAGGTGGCAAATAAGCTTACGGTCCACCTGATGGTAAGCGGTAACCGTAGCCTATGGACTATTGTAACACCAGGGGTATCACTCACGCAATACCTCATACTGTAGTGCTTAGAGAAAACCTTGGCAGGGAGGTCATTCCACAACCCAAGCATTTCTGTCCTAAAGTGCGAGAATGAATTCTCTGCCGATGGTGAGCGGTGTGACGGTAGAAAGTAGCCGTGGGCATCGTTTTGAACAATTCCTCAGAACACATCCCATTGTTCAAGCGGTACAACATACACAGGGAGGTAAACTCTCTCCTCAGACTTAAGGGCTCGATACGGCAAGTAAGTTTGGGATCGTCGACAATTTTCATAGCCCGTCGTTGAACCGAGTCAAAAGGGACAAGCTGTTATTCGGGTGCACCCACCCAGAGATGGCAGCAGTACTTTATGGGACCGGACTTACAACTTGTAAAGCAGCACCTTCTGCCCAGTTTCACTTTGTCATGAACACCAAGGATTCCAATGCTCTGGAAGATGAAGAGGTAGTGTTCTGGAATTGTTGGATCACAGTGAATGGGGTTTTCTAAGCGGTGAACGCACAGACTTGTGTCTTTGTAGGGTTAAATCAGACCAAGTTTACTCGTCCCCAGTTAGAGACCTAGGACAGTGTGGTCTCGATTTGAGACACAAGTTCTCCGCGGTTTTCCTTCACAACGGAACGAGGTATGTTTGCACGACTCGTGTAATAAGCGTCTCCAGTACTGTTATCTAGATATCAATGTATGTTGTTGATGTCTATCATGTCATTAATGTGCAGTAGAAACAGCGTAGGAGACAGCACAGAGTCTTGAGGGACACCAGCATTAATGTCCATGCTATCAGAGCAACAACCAACAACTACGGTTCGTATGCATCTGCTGGACAAAAAGCTAGCCACCCATTTGCACAAACCCTCGGGCACTCCGTAAGATGGCAACTTCGACAGAAGACCCCAGTCCGAGACCCGATCGAACGCCTTCGCTATGTCCAGGCTACATGCCAATGCTTCCCCTGACTCTCAATGGATAGTGCCCATCGGTGTGTCACATACAATAGAAGGTCACCAGTCGAGTGACCGGGGCGAAAGCCATATTGACGGTCACTGACCGGTTCTAGGTTCTAGGTATTTTAGAAGCTGTGTGTTGATCACACGCTCGATTAACTTGGAGAGGAGGAAGATAATAGCGATAGGCCTATTATTCGATGGATCTGATCTATCACCCTTTTCGGGCAACGGGTGCACATTCGCAGTCTTCCATGGAGACGGAAATCGCCTAGTGTGGTAGAAAAGTGTGAAGAGGTGCGTGAGTACAGGACATCACTCAGGAGCACACTGTTTTTATGCAGCACTGCTGGTATTTCGTCTTCGACTCATAAACGTCTAGAGAAAACAACGCCCGCCGGACCTCCCGCTGTGTAATGGAGATTTCTGGCATGGTCTTACCACACCACGATATAGTAATTGGTACAACGTTCTCGTCTTTTGTATTCAAGTTAGAAGCAAAGAGACTGCCTTGGTGATCGGCTTCCTCTTTTGCACTGTGGGCCATGTCAATATCGGTCTTTCGCAGTGATGGTAACGACGACTGGCAAAAGTTCTTTCCGGCAGCTTTAACAAGCGACCAGAAAGCACAACTTCCAGAGGGATAGCACGCAAGTCGCCCACCTATTTTGCCGATGAATTAGAATTTAGATTGGCAGTCGCTTTTATTACTCAACTGATGGCAACATTTAATTTTCCTTTAACCTCAGAAATATTCGGATCCTTATTATTTCGATCCGCGGTATTGCAGAGAAGCTAAAATTCTTTAGCAAACTGCGTATGCTATATCGGCTATTAAACTTCGGTAGTTTTTTGACGCAGGCAGCTACTCGCGGGTTAGGAATAAAACATTCCATACCAGCGAGGATTGTCTCAGTGACTGTGGCTGCGCAGACGTCAGGATCTCCTGAGCTAAAGCAGAGCTGCCTCCACGGGTACAATGCGTAAAATTCTCGCAATTCATCCCAGTCTGCCAACTTGTAATGCCACACACGACACTAGTTAGTTGGCCCAACTGGATCAGGTTTTGTGCATGACACTTGAGTCCGAACGAGACAATGGTCCGGGAGCCAAGGGGCGTATCCACTGAGACAGAATATGTAGTCAGCAGAAGGCCCAGTAAAAAGCTCGTATGGTTCCTTTATATCTGTTATTCTCGTTAGAGATAGTACCACCTGAGAGATTCCATAGGTCAGAATAAATTCATGAACAGATATCACTTCGTGGTTATTGGTTCGAGAACTGAGCCACTCACGATGGTGGGCATTAAAGTCTCCCAAAATAACTAGTTTTGTTGTGGGATATTGCTCTAGAACTTTATTAGTCATCAAACTCAGGTGCGTGAAGAGTCGAGCTACGACCGTATCACCGCTATGTGACCTGTATAGGCACGCATAGATACGAGTGTAGCCGCTGTGATCTACGCGCACCCATAATATCCCCTTTTTCAAATATGTTGGTAAAAACCCTTTTTCTATTATTTTTCCTGGCTAAAAATGAGGATTTACTGCACTGACAGCTTAGAGGATAAAAAAGGTGCAATACTAGAACAGCTAAAGCTCAGCACAGTTAATACGGTTGCTGACACGGCGGGCGGAAGGGCACCTGATCCCTCTCTGTAGCCGGGTCCACCCCGGTCTCCTTCTCCAGCGCGAATACTACTTCAGAGACTTTATACAGGTTGGCGATTCAGCCTCCTAGGGTAGAGATTAAGTGATCCCAAGATTCGGGAACCCGTTATCCCGCGGGCGACCACCGGTCAGCCGTTTCATCAGGTCATCCTGACCGCCGTACCAGCACGTCGCGTCTACGCTAAACGATGACAGCAACGAATCCTTAGGATATACCATAGATTAACTAATATACCTGGGCGCTTTGACTAGTTAGATTTAAATAATTATAATAGGCGAGGACTTAAGAGTTTCTTGTCGTTTCTCCTCTTCAGAACGCCTTTTCGGAAACAACGGTAAATTTTGTCAGTCATATCATAAGAGCAAAGATATAGTTGGGATTTTCATCAGTCAGACTTGTGCCTCGCTAGCTCGGTGGTAGAGCACTTACACGAAATGTAAGGGTCGCAGGTTCAAGTCCTGGCTTGAGGTTAATCTTTTGTCTGCATCTTTGCTATGAAAGTATTTATTTATATTGATGATATAGCCACGGATATGGCATGTATAATATATTTTCTTCTAAGACTCTAACCTTCAGGTAGTCATAAACGAAGAAAGATTATTCCTTTGTATGTATATTTATATTGTATTTCTTACTTCTATGAAGATTTTGTGTGTTTAAAAGATTGATGTACTAGGACTTTATAAGTCACTAGAAGTTGTATATAGGTATATTATATAACTATAGTGCGAGTGCAAGTACTAACTACGGTTAGAATTGTGGTGAATAACTGTGTGTAGTAAGCACTACAGTATCCTTCCTATATGACTTCTGTTCATATTCGCTTTCGTCTGATGAGTACGAATCCTGACTGTATGACCTACTATGCTGCTTTTACTTGGTACTAAAACCGGTACATTTCAGTTTCCTCTACGACTTGAGATTGTCTCTGGCTACGATCGCTTACGCCGTTTCAAAACTGCGATCCTGGGCGTGTGGACTATGGCCCAATTCAAACCCTGTGAGAGTTGGCCGTGCCCCAAGCGGCGACGAATAAGGCTGATAATGATAAGGATTTGTATTTATAATGGTGAAGAATCAAACAAGTTCATGCATGATTGTAAGCACAGCACAAGTCGTATTTCAACTATTTGCTCGTTTGAACAAGCGTTCCGGGAGATCGAATATCGAATATGCATGTTGTAACTGTCGCTGACCTTAAAATATTGCCTGCCTACATTGATAGGTTTACTATCGAAACCAGATCAATTTCCGCGGACCCCCACCTACAACATGTGAACCTCAATAATTTTTCACGCCATCGTAGACCCCCCGTCGAGACTCCTGGACCACTTTGAGAATCACTGCTTACTACGTAATTTTTTTTTAAATATTGCTAGGCACGTCGGTAGTACCACGGGAGAATAAAATTAACCATTGTAATACAAGCGACCTAAAGTCATTAGAGGTTGGTAATACATACTATTGCGGAATTAAAATACTTGTGATTTAATATCTGTCAAGAGTAAGATAGTTGCAAACCAATAGCACAAGTACAAGGTCGAAGGATTCCAATTCAAGTCTGGTTCATATTTCATAAGAATGTGAATTTCGCACTACTACCGATTTCCGAACACGCGTGGGAGTGAGTCGGTTATTCTTAAATACAGTAAATCGTAAAAACTGGGCAACACTTAGGACCTAAGAAAAATTAGAAAAATTTACCCCTTTGGCGTCAGACGTTTTTTTTGTAATTATGTGGTGTGGTGAATTAAGTGTTTATTTATGTATGTGTGAATTGGTTTTCTGACTAATCCACTAGAAAGAAATATTAGTACAATCAAAACAATGTATCCACAGCCGCGACGTGTCATAGATTAAGACTTACTGGCGCGCCCAGAGTAAGCTGCGATCCTATCGTCGGTCCAACCGTCTTTACAGAACGAACCCCCCCCCTCAGCCAGTATATAAGCCGAGCCAGAGCCATTAAACTGGCAAATCTACTGGCAATCGAGAGAGCGTCGAGACGGCACGCTTCAGGACTGAATCCCCTACCAAGACCTCTGCGACCCGCGGAATACCGTCCGAACCGGGAAATAATTGTACGATGCGACCTAAACCCAATTGCAAGGGCGGTAAATTTGAGTTCTTTAAAAGGACAAGGTCTCCGACGCGCGTGGGGTTGGTTTTATCCGTCCACCGAACCCGTTGCTGTAACAAATGTAAATATTCCGAAGATTACCGACGGTGGAACAATTGCGTAATTTTCTGAAGCAACTGAAAACGCCATAACCTATTAACTAACACATCGATGAAGGGGTATTTAGGCAAGGAGTTTAAAGGACTACCGATCAAGAAATGGCCTAGAGAAAGTGCTTCCAGCTCATTAGGATCCGACGAGATCGGACAAAGCGGTCGTGAGTTCAATACCGCTTCGACATTGCAAAATACTGTTTGTAATTCCTCAAACGTGAGGGCCATTTAAAAATGACGCTCCGAGCTGCTCGTCTGGCGGACAAAATCCAGAACTCTCGCTGCAGACAAGCCAGCAATGCGTTGAGACCGACATGACAGTTCCTAACATGGCGGTCCCTGATCAGCAACTCAATAAAATGACCTTTTTTGGGCAACAAGAGAAGATGCCGAGCCCCATAGGGCAATTCTGAGTTACAAAGCCTACCACCGAATAAATTTCCTTTCCAAACGACTGGGCCTGTACCAGTCGAACACAAGTGAGCAGGACATCCTGACGCTCTTCAGGAGAGAAGACTGAAGACCTCCTTGGCTGTGAACTGTTCCTTAAGTTGTGGAAAAACCTCTTGATCCAACCGATGACACCAACGAGCTTGTTGAGAGAGCTGAACCGATTAAGTGAGAAATTCGGCGAAGTGTCCACAGTCTGCTCAACAGCAAAGACCTTTAACCCCGGCAGAGAGTCAACCAACTCCACAACTGTATCAGGCCAAGTGTCTTCAGGAGAAGCCAGCCAGTCAGGACCCCACCAGAGCGGGTGATTAATAACTTGCATGGCAATCAGGCCCCGTGAAGCGCAATCTGAGGGATTCAAGGACCCTGGCACGTGACGCCAATCCAGAGACACCGTAGAAGACTGGATTTGGGAGACACGATTGGCCACGAAGGTCTCTAGGGCATGAAGGGACGCCTTAAATCAAGACAGCACGATTTGTCTGTCTGTCCATGCCGTGACGGAGTCAAATTAGACCCATTGACCCAAGGTGGAGTAGACATGGATAAGGAGTTGAGTCAACAATGCAGCTCCAGATAACTCCAGCTTGGGGATCGTCAACTAGGTCCGCAAAGGTGCAACCTTTATTTTTTGCGACCACCAGACTGACGCGAAAATGACCATTGCTGTCAACGGTGCGGATCGACTGAGGCACGGAGACATGTTGAAGGTCCGAAAGTGTCTCATAAAAGCGTAGCCAATAAGACAACAAGTCTCCGGTCAACGAGGTATCCCAGTCGAGACCGGAAATCCAAAGCTCCTGTAGGAAACATTTGGCCCAAAAGACTACAGGAGCCACCCAACCATTAGGATCAAAGACACGCGCTACTGTGGACAGAACCAGCCTTTTAGTCCACCTTTTAATTGTGTCCGACGGTTCAACCGAGTAAGTGAAGATATCCTGAACTGGCCGATACTGAACCCCAAGGACCGCAATAGAGTCAGGATTTTTAGGATTCTGGAAGCCTGCTGATGTTCTGACGGCAAGTCTTTCAAGACGGCAGGTGAATTGGAAATCCATTTCCTCAATTCATAACCATCTGCCCGTAACAATCCGATTTGCTCATCCCTCAGGACTAACGCCTCCTCTACAGACGACGCACCCGTACAAATATCGTCTGCATAAGCGTCAGAAGGGAAGACAGCAGCTGCGCGTGGGAAATTCAGATGCTCACGATCAGCCAAGTGTAGCAACGAGCGAATTGCTATAAACGGGCTTGACTTTAGCCCGTAGGTATTGGTGTTGAGCTCATAAACAACCAATGGACAGGCCGGATCCTCTCTCCACAAAATGAGCTAAAACCGCCTATCTTCAGAGTGTATCATGACCTGACGAAACCTCATCTTGATGTCAGCCACAAGCACAACCGGGTGGCAACGAAAACCAGTCAAGATGTCCGAGATGTCTACCTGAAGCTTTGGCCCCGACATCAGGCAGTCGTTCAAGGATACACCCGAAGATGTAGGAGCCGACCCATCGAACACCACCCGTATCTTACCGTTTTTAAAAACGGCGTGATGTGGAACAAAATAATGTTCGTTGCCTTCCAAGTCGAACTGCGAAACCGACATGTGACCGAGAGTATTCGCGCATAAAATCCACGTATTTTGTGCTGAATTTTTTATAATGACGCATCTGGCGCTCCATTGATAATAACCTGTTTTCGGCTATTTTCCAGAGTCACCCAGACGTGGACGAGGTGATAAGAAAGGCAGTCGAGTAAAAAACCGACCAGAATTTAGACGACCCGTATTGGCGAGAAAATACGACTCACAGTCGTCGTCAACTGGTCGAGTCCTCGATTTCCCAAAAGCGCTGAAGGGAGTCAGCGGGCGAGAGTCCCACCTGCACCGACGAATCTGTAGACGCCTGAGAGGCGAGAGAATGTGCTGGGCCCATAATTACAGATGCGAGATTAATCGGAACAGCGACCAACCCACCTGGCTGGAGTAACATGGCCTTGTCCAAATCGAGCCACCCAAGGACATCAGCGCCAAGCAGAAGCTCCACAGGGTCAGATAAGTGGAACCTTTCATCGGTCAACTGCAGACCAGACGAGAGATCCAGCACGTCCGTCGGCAGGGGCACCTGAGGGTGATGACCTTAATTATCCCTCAGGACAACAGCTCCTAGTTCATACCGCATACTAGGTTGGAGCAAGGAGGAAAAGGAAAATGAGACCGTACACACGACGCTATCCACCCGTAGACCCCTACTCCAGAAATCCCATGACTCCGCGAACTTACCCGTACGCGGAGACGCTTCACCAGCCACAGCGACATAAGACAGCCCTGAGCGCCTGAGTCCAAAATGGCGCGCACAACTACACCAAGGTCCGCGCGGTGAAAACAGTTATGACAGGTGGTGGGGAGACTGGTGAAACGGCTGCCACGAGTCAACGGGCGTTGGCCCGACCCGAGCGCCGAACTTGGCTCCGGGGCTCCGGTGGCTCATAGTGCCCCACGGTTGAACCCATATAAGCATACGGGTCTCACGCGGGCATAAGCCACCTGATCCCACCCTCAACTCGTGAGTAACGCAGTCCGCAGTAGGCAGGGGCACATACTCTGCATAATGTGCCCGTTCCGCAATACCTACTTGAGCGGAAGGGATGCGTGAAGGTGGTGACCGACGACCATCCCGTGGGGCGGGGAAGGCCGATGTCGTACTGGGGACGGGGGCGATTGGGTTCGATTCGGCGGCGACGAACCCCCGCCCGTGCGAGCCGTAGACACAGCTCCAATTGTCATCCGGGGATCATCCTCTCGGATGAGCATACATAAATCACACTTTTTACAAGGTCGCGGCTGTGGACAGTCCTTGACTAGGTGCTCCCCTAAACAAAAAAAACATAGGCCTAGGCCACGGGTCAAAAATCGTTTTCGGGCCACCCCAGACTTTCTGACCTGGTGGCAATCCCGAATGGTGTGTCCCGGTTCGTAACACACCCCACACCGTTCAGTCCGTTCAACTGTCAAAATTCTTGGGGGCCGAAACGACCCGGTACCTCGCTATATCGCGGGATGAGGTTGTTGACGGGGTCCAGACGGGGCCAAAAATCGTGACGGTCCCGATTGTGGCTCGGCGGGTAAATTGTCCAGCGTCCTACTCTGGTCCTCCAAAAATTACACTTAAGTGTCAAAAATAGGTATGTGTGACGCCGAGTCACCTCCATGCAACTGTTCGAAACGAGTCCTGACGTCATTGGGCAATTTGTTTTAAACAATGTGTAGCAATAAAAATGACCACTCTGGTACAGGGAATTTTAGGCCCTTCAACGCATTTTTCACCACCAAAATAGGGTTGAGCAGACCCGACCGCTTCACTAATAACTCCCTGGCTATATTATAATTGACATCGGTGATGTCGAAATGTTTTACTAAACAGAGAGGCTCATCCCTGATGATAAGTTAGTCCGTCGGTGCACAATGGTATCAAAAAGTGTGATAAAATTAGTTCACTCATCCAATGATCCGCTAAAATGAGGAATACCCAAAGTTGTTTGTTCCGAAACCTCCTACCTACTTGCCGGCTCATTTCGACACAGCCTCATTTACCTCGTTCACTACTGATATACAAAAATCATAATCAGAATTTACCGCCTTTAGGATAGTTTCATCATCTGTTAACGATAAGATACTCTGGTATCCCTGGTCCAGCTCACTGACTCTTGTCGGAAACTGTGCCGCTCTGTGCTTCAATGCAAACATCCGATCCTCCCGTTTAACGAGCCCTGCAGCACATAAGTACCATCGTGTCAGATTGGTTAAGACAGCCTTGTTCTCCTTTACCGATGGCGTCATTTTTATAATGAAATTAACACACAAACAAACTTAAACAGACACACAAACAAACGACTCTGTTTGTTATATATACAGTTTGTTACAGCGTTACGAAACAAAAATGTATATAGAAAACCCCAAAAATAAACCCTAACTACATATACAAAACCATGACTACACAATTACACAGTAAATACGTTAACCCCATTTATTCCGATCTATTTTTACCGCAATAACAAAAAAGGTGGGTAAGTCATTAGCTAATATTTTATGTCCAAGGAACGATTAGATAACGAAACCTTACCTGCCTAAGCGACGTGACCCCGAAGTCACGATTTGTAAATTTAATTTACTGTAAATCCGACGAAAACAAACTAAACGTAAATGTAAAATAATTTGTAATACGATCCAAAAAAAACCAATGAAAGTGGCCCGAACCACACTCTAAGCTACCAGTTTCTAGATCGTAAAAAGGCGGCCTCACGTAGGCCCTAAGAAAAATTTGAAAGACTTACCCCTTTTTGCGTCAGACGTTTTTTATGTAATTATGTGGTGTGGGGAATTAAGTGTAGGTGTGAATTGGTTTTCTGACTTATCCACTGTGACGATACCATAATTATGCCTTAACATTTTTGAAATACAATGTTTGTTTTTATTCAAGTTTTAGCGCGAAGATGATGATCAGTAAACAATTCTCAATGAACGTACTACCTATAGCAAAATGCATCTTTAAATTAGAATGGCGCGTTCAAATATTCAATTTCAGTAATTTCATACATTAGATAAGAAGTTATGATTTATTTTATGAAAGGTTTAAAGCTAACAAAATATAAGTACAAATGACTTACGAATCATAGACATATACACGGAATTAATTGTTAAATGTAGGAAGTAATCTAACTTCCTATTAATGAATTCGGACTCTAGACAAAATAAAGTTGCGTAAAATTTTGAACCTGTGGCGCGAGAATGAATGGTTTGAAGCTAACTATGGTTGAGTGTTTGATTGGAACTAAAGTTAATTGGAGAATGTTTTAAAAACGTTGATTGGTGGTTTGTTTGAACGTATGTGATTGGTGGTAGTTTCTAGACGAGCGCTGATTCGGAGGATTATAATGTTGAATATAAACGCGAAAGTTTAAGTTACTTAGAAGTTTTATAATATAGGAAACATCCGCGAAACTTACCTAAGTGAGTCGTTTAACAACCATTAGGGTAGCCTCGTACAATAAATATTCTAACAATAACTATCTATATCTATAATAGTACCCCAACCAACACGACTAGAATTTTATTACACTTAAAAGAAATTCTTTTTACTTTGCTAAAATTAATTAGGGTCGGACATCCGACCGGAATAAAAAAAATAAGATGGGGGGGGGTTTGAAATGTGGAGTTAGAGGTTTGTTAGAGAGGGGTTAGTGGTGATAAAAGTGCGTGGTCTTATACATATAGAACATTCAATTGCCGTCGTTTAATTTGTCAAAACGCTGCCCGACCAATAGTCCATAGTCTACGCTTGTGAGTCACAAGAAGCAAGGAACCACGTGGGGTTAAACTACAGCTAGATCGTGCCACCATTACTGGTTAGTAAATACTTTTATATAAGAAGTAACAGTGAAAATATTGTGTGTTCGTCGTGAAATCCATGCGGTTGTGTTCTAAAAATATCTAAACTAATGTTAAAAAATTGCCGGTTAGAAAGGAATCTCAATCACCTCAGTAGGAAGTTATATATAAACGGACCTTGTTTCTGGGTCATTTTCAGCTAGGTAAAGATAAATCTTCTATAAAAGTAGAAGTGGGAACTAAGATAATACCAGCCATAATAATGATATAGCCCACTAAAGAACTAGGTCTGCCAAGAGATACAGTAATTACTATGTGTAATCCATGTCCATCCTTAGCGGCATTAGTAGGGTTTTACTATTTCGGCTGGTTAGATAGTGTAGGTGACCGCTAATGTACATTGTAAGGGGGCGCTCCTTAAAACTACTTTCAGGTCGCAAGTCCTGAACACATAGCTACCTAGTTCCCATCCTACAAAACGAATGGATTTAGCATTCGTATGGATTTTACTTTCAAATGTGGAAGTAGCATAAATTAGGGTTCCTTTGTGTAGGGATGACAAGAAAATCATATACTTCTTTAGTACCTATGTCCTTTAGTTCTGATATTCGAGTATTTGTGCTTAGTGACTTTAGAAATGATGAAAACTCAAAGTAGGTAATTATTTTATGTTCGTAGAATTAGCTACATTTTATTTTGTTAATTAATTTCTTTTATGCTTATTTTGTATACTATTGTTTGCTATATTACTCTGACGTACCTCTTAAACAACTGGGTTTACTACTTGTTTAACACAAAGATTTTCGGGTCCTACCATTTCTGACTTTCACGCTTGGCCAAATAAGATAATTATCTACATGCTTCTCTGTAGATGCTTCAGAAATATGTTAGATAAAAGATCTCAAAGTTACACAACTTAAAAGAAATATTAGTAAAATCAAAACAATGTATCCACAGCCGTGACGTGTCATAAATTAAGACTGGCTGGTGCGCCCAGGCGCACAGAGTAAACTACAATCCTATCGTCGGTCTAACATTCTTTACAGAACATACAGATTATCAAAATTTTACGTTTGATCTCCACTTCACTGGGTAAATAATAACAGTTAGTAATAGTAATAATGATTGTATTTCTTTTGTAGTAATCTCAACTGCAAAGGAGCCTGTAAAAGCTTGGATAGACAACAAGAGAGGAGCTACAGGTGCAATGCTGGGAGTCGGTTAGTATAATTAAGATTATGTAGGTTTTTTTTATCTTAATTAAATCTAAATCTATATTAAATTCATCGACCAATTTGAAGTTCCGTACTTATGTTTCAAAGGAACTTCTTCCTGCGAACGCTTAGGTTATGGAGTGAGCTCCCTGCCAAGGTTTTCTCTAAGGGCTACCGTATGGGATTCTTTAAGAAAGAAGTTATTAGAATTTTAAAGGGTCGGCAATCGGCGAGTGATGCCCAAGTTGCAAGCTTCCATAGACTTCGGTGACCGCTTACTATCAGGCGGACCGTAAACTTGTTTGTTTAAAAAATATGAATTCAGAAGTTTTCTACTTCTTTTAAAGATAGTCCGACGTGCTTTTTATCTGTTTTTATAAGGTGGTTTTATGTTAAAGTGGCCCCATTTCAATTCGTTCCATGAAACCAAAGTGACGTTTAGAAAATCTGGTTTTAAGGTTTCTTTAATTACTTATAAACTAAGTTAACTACTGTTAACTAAATTAACTTAAAAAAAATGGACAATAGCATTACGGATTGTTTAATCATGCTTGGTGTACCCTACACCATGCTTGGTCTACTCTAGAGCATTCTTGGTGTACCCTACATCATGCTTAAATTGTTGTACCTTACACGAAGCCGAAGGCGTTTCTACTATTTAGAAAAGTTCTTAAGCTTTCTTTTTTATTCTATTCTTGAGCTATTTTTAGTCTGTTAGTTTTGTTTATTATTTTAGAAATTTCATTTTTTTCGGATAATCCGTTTCAAGTCATATTGTATCTTCCGGATACTAATTAAAATGCTCACCTTGTTTCGCTGTAGCTCGTCGTCGTCGCGGTGCTAGGAACTTAGGCAATCGGTCTGTGTTTATGTCACCTACAAGGGGGCCCACTCTAAGGAACGGAAATTTACTTTAAAATACTAGGTAACTAATATAAAATAAAGAATAAATATATATAAAAAATAAATATGCAGGGTGTGCAACTTTAGAAACTCCATCCTGATCTTGAAACAATTGCAATATTCGACCCCTTCTCCAATGGAGGGGCGGCATATTCGCCTCCTTCAAGTATAATACAAGGTCTCCGACCTTAGGAGATTCCGTTTTATCAGACCATCGGACGCGCTGCTGCAGAAGATGAAGATACTCCAGTTAGAATCGTTTTTAGAACGATTGAGACATTTACTGCAATAGTTCAAGACGCATCAACCTGTTGACAGCGGTGTCGCCACATGGATACTCAGGTAGCGAGCTAAGTGGGCCAACCAATAAGAAAGTTACCTAGAGTAAGTGCTTTCAAGTCATTTGGATCCAAGAAAATAGGACAAAGAGGCCGTGAGTTGAGTACCGTCTCAATATTACAAAACACGGTGGACAATTCCTCGAAGGTCAAAATCATCTCAGTAATAACCCGATGAAGCGGGTCTTTCCCCTATGTCCAACTATTATGTCCAACTAGTTGTACAAACAAGGATTTTTTTTCCCCCGTAGTCCAACTAAATAGTTGAACATTGGTAAACCAAAATTTACAGTGCCCGTTGTACAACTGCATGGCCAGTTGGACCACTGCCCCCAAATGATTGAATTAAAGCTTTTAACCGACTTTAAAAATGGAGGTTCTCAAATGAGGTTTTCATGAAGGTTTTATAATGAATTAAACATTATTCCTTTTTAACCGACTTTTAAAAGAATGGAAGTTGTTCTAGTTAAAAAACGTCAAGTGTGAGTCTGATTTGCGCACTGAGGGTTTAATACGGAATATAAATACCAAAGCTTTTTAACCAAGTTCAATTGAAAACAAGGTTTTGCACTTAAAATCTCAAAGTTTTATTCCAAGTGATATTTTTTTAATGGCTATCTATGGATATCTTCGTTTCGAATGACAGCTGTCAAACTAGAGAATGCTATATCTCCGTAACTATTAATCGTAGACTAGTAGTTTCTTTACAGAAGTGATAGATCTCATCAAGAACTTCATTTCGGATGAAACGAAATGTTAACACTATTAACTTAATTTGAGTTGTGCGCTAAATAGGTTTCTCACTCAGCATTACGCTGTGACCAAATGGTCACAGCACTGATTTTCAGTGAGAACCTTTCGTTTGCGACTCGTTTGACAATAGCAAATAAAAAGATGCTTAATTATTAATAATTACAGTTAACTAACTACACTTACTACAATTATAAATACAAAATAAATAATCTACAAAAACAGCTGCATAAGTGTTGTGTATAGTATAAGTGGGTATCTGTGTATACCCGTTGTTGGGTGACAATTCTTTATTAAATGCCAGTGCGCTATGGACTACCAATGCTTTCACTCGCGTCCCTAATCACATACTTAACAGTGGCGACGAGCTGTACCCACGTTGTAAAGAGTTATGTACAGTGATTAAATTGAGTGTTGTGTAATATGAATCCGTCAAATGCAATGTGGTCGAGTTTTGATCATGCACATCAAGATTGGTCGATTTACATAAAAAAACTTAAGCAAGGATTCATTGCGAGTGGAATCGATGAGTCATCGGACAAGGCCGGTGTTAAACGTCGAGCATACCTACTTAGCGCACTCAGCGAAGGGACGTATCAGCTGGCCACGAATCTTGCGCTGCCTAATGTGTTGGAAGAAAAAAATTTTGACGACATTGTGAGCATTTTAAACGCCCATTTTATACCCAAACGCTGCGGATTTGCGGAACGCCATTATTTCTACGCAGCAGCACAGCAAGCGGACGAGACACCGGTACAGTGGGCGGCACGGCTAAGGGGTCTTGCCGCGCACTGCGGCTTTAAGCATCTTGAAGACTCACTACTGGACCAGTTCGTGATGGGCCTACTGCCCGGTCACGAGCGCGAAAAAGTGTTCGGTCAGGACGTCGGTGAGCTGACGCTAATGAAGGCGGTGGAGCTCGCTGAGAGCGTGCGGAGCGCCCGCGCTGGTGCCGCAGCGGGAGCGGCGGCCAGCAGCGGCAGCGTCGTGGGCGCTGGCAGCGCTATCGATGCTGTGTTCAAGATGGAGAAAACCTCTAAATCGGGATTCGTACGTTCGGACAGCAAAAAGTGTTCCGTGTGTGGTCGTACAAATCATAGTTCAGCGCAGTGTCGTTTCGCTAATTACAAATGTGGCAAGTGCAAGGTCAAAGGTCACCTTCGAAAAATGTGCAAAGTGAATTTCTTGGAAACAGTGAGCGAGGGGGACGACGGTGAGTTGTTCAGTATACGCTGCCGGAATGGGGCTCCCATGACCGATGTTGTGGTTATCGATGGTGTTCAAATTCGTTTTGAGTTCGATAGTGGTTCTGCCGTTACGGTGATATCCGAAGATACTTATAATTTTTTTTTCAAAGTGTGCCATTATCGCCTACAAAAAAAAAACTAGTTAACTATACAGGCGGTTCCATAGTTTGTGTAGGTTGTGCACGGCTGCGCATGACGTATGGGGGCCGCACGCGGGCCCTGGACGTGTTTGTGGTGCGTGGCGGCGGGCCCCCACTTTTAGGTCGGGATTTTATTTCGCGATTTGGTCTAGAATTGTCTTCAGTACACTTTTGTAATAGTTCAGTTTCCGAAAACGAGTCAATTGACAAATTAATTGCAGAATTTTCAGATATATTTACAACAAAATTAGGTTGCTTTAATAAATACAAAGTAAAATTGCAATTAAAAGACAATTCGAAACCGGTTTTTATTAAGGCGCGGCCAGTAGCATTTGCACTGAGGGATAAATTAAATATTGAGATCGATAGGCTGTTGGGTTTAGGTATACTCGAACCAATCGAGCATTCTGATTACGCGTCGCCTATTGTTCCAGTGCTAAAAAGAAATGGAACGGTAAGGCTGTGTGCCGACTATTCGCAAACGGTCAACAAACAGCTGTTGATAGAAACGTATCCCTTACCAACTGTCAATGAATTGTTTTCGAGGCTACATGGGGGGGAGCAGTACACAAAGCTAGATATGTCGATGGCCTACAATCAATTTCAGATAGATGACCCTCTAAATGTCACGTGTATAAACACACACCGCGGTCTTTTCAGGTTTACTCGAATGGTTTTCGGTCTGTCGTCAGCTCCTGCCATTTTTCAGCGAGCTATTTCGTGTGTCCTAGCTGATATGGAGGGGGTACAATGCTTCTTAGACGATATTTTGATAACAGCAGCCACCAAAGAGAAACACCTGGAAAGACTACGTTTAGTGCTGCAACGGTTAAGAGACGCAGGTTTGACGTTGCAGAGGGAAAAATGCTCCTTTTTCCAGGATGAAATAACTTACCTAGGATATAATATTAATAAATTTGGTATAAAGAAAAATCCAGAAAAAGTTAAGGCCATACTTAATGCTCCAGTGCCTAAAAATCTAAACGAAATACAGTCTTTTCTAGGCCTAGTCAATTACTATAGAAGTTTTGTCCCAGGAGCATCATCTATATTGTGCCCATTGTATAACCTTTTAAGGAAGGGAGTCGAGTGGTCCTGGACAAAGGAGCATGAAAAAGCATTCAATAGTATTAAGTGCAGTTTAGCATCCGAAAAGGTATTAGCTCACTTTGACCCAAAAGCCAAACTAGTGCTAACAGTCGACGCGTCTCCTAAAGGTTTAGGCGCGATATTGTCACAAATAGAGGCTAACGGCAGTGAACGGCCAATTTCGTTCGCTTCACGGACTTTAAATTCAGCAGAGAAAAATTATTCTCAGATCCAAAAAGAAGCAACAGCAATCATATTTGGCGTTCGACGGTTTCACCAGTATTTATACGGGAGGTCTGACCCCTTTATATTACGGACAGATCATAAACCGTTAATATCAATTTTCGGGCAACGACGCGGCATTCCAGAAGTTTCAGCAAACCGGTTGCAAAGATATGCAATGTTTTTAGCTGCATATAACTATGAAATAGAATTCGTAAGGAGCGCAAACAACAGCGCTGATTATCTATCGCGTGCGACGTTGCCAGAATTGACGAGTAATAGACAGAGTGCGAGTGAATGGCGCGCCGACGCAAGCGCGGGAGACGACGTCGCGACTTATATCAACTTTATAGTAGACGGAACCTTGCCGGTCACACTCGAACAATTACGTAACGAAACAAAAAAAGATATTGTTTTGATAAAAGTTATTAAGTATGTTCAACAGGGCTGGCCGCGCAACGTGAAAAACAATAAGTTAAAGCCTTATCATCAATGTCGTTTACAACTAGACTACGAAAATGGTTGTTTAATGAGAGGCCAGAAGGTTGTTATTCCATTGTCACTACAGGAAAAAGTTTTATCGCAATTGCATAGTTCTCATATGGGTATTGTAAAGAGTAAAGCTGAAGTTCGTGCGAGACTGTGGTTCCCGGGTGTAGACGATGCCGTGGAGCGACTCATAGGTGCGTGCGAGGTATGTGCTGCGCTGCGGCCCGCACCTCCTCGCGCCCGCCTAGCGCCTTGGCCGTTTCCACAGCAGCCCTTTGACAGGATTCACTGCGACCTGCTCGGCCCGATCAATGCACACATGTACTATGTAATTGTCGATGCATATACCAAATGGGTAGAATGTTATGACATGAAAAATAATACTACTTCTTCAATGATAATAGGTAGAATGTACGAATTTATGTCGCGGTTTGGTGTTCCGCTCACGTTGGTTAGCGATAATGGTACAAGTTTTACCTCGAATGACTTTGAAATGTTTTGTAAGTTGAACGGCATATCACACGTAACGTCGCCTGTGTACCACCCGGCGAGCAACGGGCAGGCGGAAAGCTACGTAAAAATAGTAAAACGAGGCATAAAAGGCGCTCTGTTAACATGTAAAAATCAAAGTGACCTAAACAATAAACTTCTAAAATATTTGTTTGACTATCGCAATTCAGTCCATTCTACAACCGGTTTTTCGCCTGCCCAGTTGGTCTACGGCCGTCAATTAAGATCGGTGTTAGATTTTATTAATCCACGCGATCAGCCGCAGTCGCCCTCGTCCACTGAACTCGCAAAGTCGGTAAAAGAAAAACAGTTCTTGCAGAGTAAATATTACGGGGGTGTTGTACGAGCAGATTATGGTCCAGGAGATAAAGTCTGGTACAAAAAATTTGCCGCCAAAAACAATTTTGAATGGATTAGAGGAATTATACAGAAAAAAATCGGGAAAGTGATGTATTTAATTAAAGATTACGCAGATAACTCCGTTATGGTCGAAAGACATAAAAATCAAATATCTCCATTCGTCGATAAGGAGTGCAGCAAGAAAATTGCTACTAAGGATGGATCAAGTCAGCAAACGTACGTTCCTCAGATGTGGACATTGCCAGTTATGTTGGAACAGGCTCAGGTAGATACCAACAATATTGACAGGGGAGAAGTGGATGTCCAGGCCCCTCAACCAATAAATCCTGCAACTGACTCAGCTGCGAGTGTGGCGCTGCCAACGGCAACAGAAGTGCAGAGTGCGCTCCAGCCGCCCGAGCCCGACTTGGCCTCAGCTCCAGCAACGGACGACTCAGCAGGCGCCAGTCCCGGCGTGGGCCTCGCAGTAAATAAGAGAAAAAAGAAAAAAGAAAAAACTGATAAACTAAAATTAGCCCTTTTAGTATACAATATATTAATCATAATATCTCCTTATAATTACATTACTTTATTTTCTATATACCTACCTTCTATTACTACATATTATTATTTTAACTATCTTCCATTATTATTTTTATATATTATAATGCTCAACAACACAACTCATATTCCGCCTCTCCTTTAAACCTTATAATAAAATAACAAGCCTACAGCACTGAACATTTTTGACTGAAAGCAACGAAAAAAAAACCGGATTGTAGCAATAAAAATAAGTGGCAATATTAATCTTTGACATAACCTATCATTCTTAGAATTATTTATTGTGTGTACATATTGGTAATTTATAATATATTGACATAAACTTACATAATTATGAATGAAAAGTTTCCATTTTCAATCTGATAAACATTAGGTGAGCTAGCTTTTTAAAATTTATTGCTCCATTACATATTAGCGTATACTACTTGCTCTTTAAGGAGGAAAGCTTTCATGTTTTTCATAAAAACAGTTTAAGTTCAAATATTTAGTTGGACTACGGGGAAAAAAAATCCTTGTTTGTACAACTAGTTGGACAGAATAGTTGGACACAGGGGAACGACCGATGAAGCTTGGGACCGATGAAGTTTGGTATACAAACATTGATTTATTGACACGCTCATAGAATAGAACCATCAAATAGCACACGTATTATATCACCCTTAAAAACCGCATGGTGAGGGATAAAATAATGTTCGTAATTCCGCCAATCGAACCTTGATACGAACACGGGTCCCACCCAAAATATATACCGCATGAATGCAAATTATTTCTACCTAACTTCCGGACTTTGGGTCATCCATGAATAGTTTCGGCTAGCTTTCTGGAGTGACCTAAAGAAGGCCTGTCGGGACGAAAAGGCATTTTTGTCAGAAAATAACCGGATTGGAGCCTGGCTGTGTTATTCACAAAAAACGCTTCACAGGAAGGAAGGAATGGGAGGATTGGTACGACTTAACTCACGAGCAGGAAGATCGAATCTGTGAATGGGTTCCCAGTCTTCGTGAGGAGAACGCCTCATGTTGGCGGAGGAAGGGACACGATAGTTTGGTTTCAACGGTCGCCTTGGTCGGAAGGGTGGAGGACATCACTCCAATCGCGGCCACTCAACAATGAGGGGCGACATCCTCTCACTATCCTCACAGGAGTTGGTCTCTAAAAGTTACCCTCCTGGTCCGTTCTGACTTTCAAGGGGTAGAAGCAGCTCCCCCTGCCGTGACAGGCTCGGAGGTCTGTACCTTGGATAGCGGCGAAGCCCGTGGCTATCGCATCTGAACTTTCCAACCAGGGAGGGTTCTTGTCAACAGCGCTCCTCTCTCATCGGGGCCGGGAGGGATACAACCTTACCTTCTGCCCATGACTTGTACTAAAAAGATAGGTCCCACCACAATCCCTACACACAGTGTCCGAGGACCCCGTGGTCCGCACCAAGGCACCTGTAGCATCATCTTCGCGTGCGCACAATGTTGTGATAAATTTGCGACAACCGGTCACAACGTAGTCCCTACCGCGACGAAAAACTCACTGGTTCCGGTCTAAAAAGCCATTCAGGTCCCCACCAAAGTGGATAATTGACAAAGGGGTCTTGACCTATTAAAATGAGGCGGATAATACCCCAACCCATCTGATTATTCGGATCTTATTGCTGTGATTAGTATTGAGTGTAAATACTTTACGTTCTGCTTTTAAACAACCCCAAGGACCTTGAGTACTGTCCAGCTCTCAAACAATTACCAAATATACTATGCCTATTACCTAACTAACTCATTTAAAACTTTTAGAGAAAATTATATAACAAACAACCCTTGACGGCCTATTATTATGTAAATTAAACCACTTTTGTATATTTATATAAATTTATTTACTAAAAAAATTACTATACTGCAATGTAGCGTTGACAATATATAGAATGAATAATACCTTATGTCATAGACATAAATTAAGGGGCCCAGAATCAAAACAAACATAAAATATTACATAAGTGCTTCTTAAATATTAAAGTACCTAATAGCAGTATTTGATTATTTATGCATAATAATTAAAAACAAAATAATATATGTAGTTAACTTTTTTAGGCGTAAGATAAAGAAAACATAAAGCTGCTATAATAGCATTACAAAAAAACTGACAAAACATTTATTCAGTCGGTAAAAGTACAATTTTCGAAACAGCTCTAGAATGTACTTTACCATCAGCAGACCTTACTTTCACGACTCTTACATTATTATCATTACCACCAAAGGCTTTGGTAATCCTACCCAAAGGCCAATGAAGAGGCGGAGTGTTTGGGTTTATAAATAGAACTACGTCATCAATTTTGAGATTAGGCAGAGTTTTCTTCCATTTGATACGTTCATTAAGAGATGATAAATAATCTTTAGACCAAACTGTCCAGAAATGTTGCCGTATTTGTTCACAACACCTCCAAAAACGTAGCCTATTTGTAGGAATATCGGTTAGGCCCGGTTGTGGTATGGACGTTAATGGACAACCTTTAATAAAATGACCGGGTGTTAAACAAGAAAAGTCTAAAGAGTCTTGATTCGTGATAGACATTAATGGCCTTAAGTTTGAAATTGTTTCAATTTCTATCATGATTGTATTCAATTGCTCATATGTAAAGATTTTACACGTAGAAATTCTTTTTAAATGATATTTTGCTGATTTAACGGTTGATTCCGATAGACCACCGTAATTCGGCCTGTTAGCTGGGATAAAATGAAATTGAATTTCTTTGTGAAGTAAATATTTTAACTCTTTAGGGTCGTGAATTTTGTAAAGTTCTTTCAACTGCCTATTTGCACCTCTGAATGTAGTTGCGTTGTCGCAATATATATGAGTAGGCACTCCTCTACGACCAACAAAACTTTTTAAAGCCGACATAAACGTGTCTGTAGACATATCTGACACCACTTCCAGGTGTAGATAGAGCCTTTGACGTGAAGCAAACAAATAAGGCAACATACCCTTTAGAAATTATGCTATTACGTTTTGAAGACTGCTTAATATCAAATGGCCCACAGTAGTCCAACCCCACCTTTTCAAACACTCTGGAAGGAATTACCCGATCTCTAAGCAAAGAGCCCATAAACTGTTTTGAGGTTTCAGCTGTATGCCTACAACACACAACACATTTGTATATTATTTTTTTTATTTCTCTAATCGCGTTAATAATATAATTTTTTTTTGTAATAAATGGCTTAAGACAAGCTTTAAGCCACCGCGCATTAAAGCTAAATGTTGCTGTTGTATAATAAGTCTAGTAATATGAGAAGATTTCGGCAATATAATCAGAAATATAGTTATGAAATCTAGATCAGCGTTACGTAATCTGCCTCCTACACGAAGGATACCCTTTGAGTCTATAAATGGATTAAGTCAAGACAAACAGCCTCTTACAGTTTTATCATTGGAAGGAAATTTAAGTTCTTCGTTAAAGTGATGGTGTTGGACTCCTCTTATAATGACGGTTAACGCTTCTCTGTATTCTGAAATTGAATTTAATTGTAAAGGATTATTTTCCCTTTTACATTTTTTTGTAAAACGCAAAATATGTACCATGACACACGTAGTTTTGTATAAGCTATAATACTTTCAAGCATTGGGAATATAGTTTCTTTGTCATTAAGTGCAAAACTCTTTTCTTCAGTAACATACAAGTTACGAAGAGGGCGTTCAACCTCAGCCATCTAGAAATTGTAACTGTCAGAATTTACTTGGTAGTCAGGCCTATTCTTCCATAAGGAATTATTAACAATGTCTTGTGGGTATGCACCTCTAGAAAGAATATCTGCAGGATTGAAAAGCCCGGGCGTAAAATGCCAAGAAATGCTTGGCGTAAGCTTTTTTATTTTCCTAATACGATTGCCTATGGAAGCAGGGACCTTAACAGGTTCTGCATTGAGCCATCCTAAGACAATTTGAGAATCGCAAAACAAATTAATAGTAGCTACACTCAATGTAAAGGACACGTGATGTATAAGTTTGGCTAGTAATAATGCACCATTGAGTTTCAACTTAGGAATGGTCAATTTTGAGTTTAAAGCATTGATTCTTGACTTTGAACAAAGTAAGTGAATCTGAACTCCGTCTATGCTTTTGACTTTAAGATAAGCGCAACAGCCGTTAGCATTTGAAGAAGCGTCGCAATAACCAATTAATTGCGTTTCCTAAGCCTCAACAGTCTGCAAATAACGAGAAATTAAAATAGTGGGCGTAGTAGTAAGGTTCGCATAAAATTTCTTCCAAATGTATTTTATTCCTGCTGTCAAAGGTGTGTCTCATTCTAAGTTTTGCTGCCACAATACTTGTAAAATTAATTTCACTTTTGTATAATGACTGGACCAGCAAACCCCATAGGGTCAAAAAGCCTACTAATAGATGATAAAACATTTCTTTTATTTAGGATTCAGGCTTCGCATTAATAGCGCGTCCGTCTAACTGAATGCATCGCTCTCAGCATCATATGATAGGCCTAGTATTTTAAATATTGACTTGTCTTGATCAAAATTTTTACAGCTCGTTCCTAAACTTTCATGCGGTACATGTTCAAGCCACTAAGAACAATTAGAAACCCATTTATGGAGCTTGAAGTTTGCCAGTTTAGCTATAGCGCACAACTCATTTTTTAATTGAATAAGACCATTAGTCGAGTTGCTACCAGACTATATGTCGTCAACGTACGAATTATTAGTTATAGCCGCGCTTGCCAGTGAATATTTGTCTTTAAATTGTTTAGCTAATTCAATCAAACATCTTGTGGCTAAAAACGCGGAACCTTGTAGCCCATATGTAACAGTTTGTAGCTGAAGAACGCTCATGACACCGTTTTCACGCCACAGAATATTCTGTAAACGTCTATAATCAGGATGTATTTGGATCATTCTATACATATGACGTATATCGCATTGAATGACAAATTTAGGTAACCGGAACAATAACAATATGTCAAATAGGGATCGTTGCACATATAGTCGTTAAGGCTGACACCATTTATTGTTTTTGCGCTTCCAACGAAAACGGCTCTAAGTTTATTGGTTTGTTTATCAGCAAAACAGCATGATGTGGAATGTAAAACAACGGCTTATCCCTTTCTTCACAGGTTTTCAAATCAATTACTTTAGCATGATTAAAATACAAGTATTCGTGTATAATTTTTTTATTTAAATCGTGAAAAAGTGGATCTTTTTTGCGTTCTATAGAATATAACCTTTGTAACGCAATAGCATAAGAGTTAGATTAGATAGATAGATTAGCATAAGAGTCAATTTTCTCTACTTGAACCTTTAAAGGAATTTTGACTTCAAATCTTTTAAAGTTACGGATTCCTGAAAACCTTTTCACTGTATTCAAGCTCAGGCAAATGTTCCTGGTCAGGAACCTTTTCCGCCTCCCAAAACTGACGAATACAATGGTCGATATTGGGTTCTGTAGTTGCATGCATAGCGAAAGTCTTATTAAAGTTCGAATAATCAGTGGACGGAATGATTTATCCTAGCTGAGTATTAAGCAATATGGGATCTGCTGGACCACCTTCAATTTTACCGTCCTGTATAATCTTAAAAACAACATCGCTAGCTGATAAAAGTGAGATTTCTCCAATTAATAGTTTTTTGAGGCAAAATCGATGTTACTTGTCAATAATTGAACAAGAAACATGTTTTAATTTGTAGTCAGAAACCAGTAATTCTATTGACAAATCAATAACTTTGAATGACTTACTACTGCATGTATCACCTAAAGTACCAATAGTCGTATGTATATCGAATTGAGGCAATCCTAACTGGTTGGCTAAATCAGTGGTGCAGAATGAGGTCTGGTTACCAGAGTCTAAAAGTGCCTTAACAAGTTTTTTGCCGTCAACTCCTTGGCAGTGGGCAATAATACACAATGGTTTAATGGTTGTGCAACGTGCATGTTCACCGGTTTTCCAGATTCACCTTCCTTGTTCTTAGGACCCTCCGCTAAGTGTAGTAATGTATTATGTGACTTGGAATTACAAGTTGTACACTTAAAACTGTTCCTACATTTATTTTTATGGGAATTAAGACATATTTTACACAGCTTATTTTTATTAACAAACTCAAGTCGCTTCTCGGGAGTGAATTAGCTAAATTTAGGACACTTGAATAGTGTATGATTCTGTGAACATGATATGCATTGTACCGTTTTGTCACTTGTTGTTGGATGTAGAAACATTAACATTCACCGCTAAGAAAACCTCATTCACTGTGGTCCCACAATTCCAGAACACTCCCCTCTCCATCTCCAAGAGCATTGGGATCCTTGGCGTTCACATCTCCAGCGATGTTCAGTTCCGAGATCACTTGCTAGAGAAGGTAAAGCTGGCATCCAAAAAACTTGGTGTACTCAACAGAGCGAAGCAGTACTTCACGTCAGGGCAAAGGTTGCTGCTTTACAAGTCGCAAGTCCGGCCCCATATGGAGTACTGCTGCCATCTCTGGGCGGGTGCACCCGGATACAAGCTTGGCCCTTTTCACTCGGTTCAACGACGGGCTGTGAGAATTGTCGACGATCCCAAACTCACTTGCGGTATCGAGCCCTTAAGTCGGAGGAGAGACTTTGCCTCCCTGTGTGTGTTCTACCGCTTGTACAATGGGTTGTGTTCTGAGGAATTTTTCGAAATGATGCCCAGGGCTACTTTCTACCATCGCACCGCTCGCCATCGGCAGGGAATTGGATTATCATACCTTTTCTTCAATAACTCTATTGCAGATTCATAAGATGTACCAATAATTGGCAAACTGTCAATTATCTGCAAAGGTTCTCCCTTACGACGACTGTCAACATCTCCATGAAAGGCTTGTAACATGAAATATCCTTGACGCCGAAGGTAGGAATGTCTAATATTGGCAATTTTGCTGCATTACTGCCTTAATATGAGTGATCTCCTGGAAGAGGGTCTTTGAGTTTGCGCTCAATGGTAGCCATCAAAGTGTTATACAGGGTGCCGCCTGTGGAGGCTAGTCTGCTGATGCAAACTTCTTTGTATCCTTATATTTAGTCATTTTTGTTTTGTTTATCAATACTGTAAGACATTGATTATTAGTGATGAATACATAAACTGTCTTTTATTATATTTTATAATTAGATACGCTTTTATGTTGTGCTTATGCATTTCATGTTTTTTATGTTTGTAATGGAAAGTGTCCTTCTATGATAGGGAGGGCATTTTTCAACATTTTGAGTGGACGTTGTAAAAGAAAGGGAGAAAAGAAATGCCCTTGCTGAGTTTCTTGCCGGTTCTTCTCAGTACAAGGTCTCCCGCCCTATAGACTTACGAACCGATGGCGTAGTGACATTCATAAGTGCTTAATTATTGTAGCCTAAACTGAATAAATGATATTGAATTTGAATTTCAATATTGCTCTTCAATAACCTGTTCTTTCTCGGCTGTTTCACACAACAGCTGCAAGCTTAAAGATAATAATTTAGAATAAGTTTCAATTAATTTTTTCTTCCTAACAAGCGCATCTTCTACCGCCTTTTCTGGGTCTGCAAAATACATTCCCAGTCGCGTAAAAACCGCTTTACATTGGACCTTTGCCGAAATAATTTTCTTTTTGTGTTCGATTTCCGTCATGTTTACAATGTCCAAATGTCAATTATTTAAAATGTTGATCACAGTTCGCCTTACGTGTTAAGGTTTCGCTTTTGTATTCGGTATTCAGAGTATAATCTGCAAATCGAAACAGTTAATCAAATATTTAATAAGGAAAATATTTTTCTATTGAAATGTTTACATTTAATGACAATGACAACTTCTCACTGCGACGACAACCCGAGCGCATGCTCGTCTTGGCAAGTAGAATTGAAGCCGAACGTAGACAAATGAAAAATGGGAAAATGTGAGGAAAATTTCTTGAAATTAAAATGTTGACAAATAGCTCATTTTTTAAGAAATAAGGCGATACAACTGAATAATTTTCGGCACCATGTTCAGAACGTTATTAATTGTATAATATTATGTAGATTAAACCACTTTTGTAAATTTATATAAATTTATTGACACCAAGAGTTACGTATAGTAATGCAGCGTTGACAATATATAGAATGAATAATATCTTATATCATAGACACGGACTCATAGTTAGACTTAGCCAGACTAGCTTACCTCATGATTTTGACCCTCTCCTGTCTATCGGTAATTGGATAGTTAGAGGGACATTGACCACATACTTACGTCGTAAATTATTCTTTGAAAAAGGTAAACAAGGCTCACTACCAACTCCTACATTTGTATAACCACTGTGGTGGCAAACAAGTATACGACCAACTTTTTTTTTTTACCACTAAGGTGGCAAACAAGCTTCCCAGCAGGTCCGCCTGATGGTAAGCGGTCACCATAGCCTATGGACGCATGCAACACCGGGGGTATCACCCGCGCGTTGCCGACCCTTCACAAATTTAATAACTTCTTTCTTGAAGAACTCCATACTGTAGTCCTTGTAGAAAACCTTGGCAGGGAGCTCATTCCACAACTTAAGCGTTCGCGGTAGAAAGTTTCTCTGAAACCGCACTGTACGCGACCATTTAGGGTCTAACTTGTGAGAATGAATACCCTGCCGATGGCGAGCGGTGCGATGGTAGAAAGTAGCCGTGGGCATTATTTCGAACAGTTCCTCAGAACACAACTCATTGTACAAGCGGTAGAACACACACAGGGAGGCAAAGTCTCTCCTCAGACTTAAGGGCTCGATACCGCAAGTGAGTTTGGAATCGTCGACAATTCTCACAGCCCGTCGTTGAACCGAGTCAAAAGGGCAAAGCTGGTATCCGTGTGCACCCGCCCAGAGATGGCAACAGTACTCCATATGGGGCCGAACTTGCGACTTGTAAAGTAACAACCTTGCCCCGACGTGAAGTACTGCTTCGCTCTGTTGAGTAGACCAAGTTTTTTGGACGCCAGCTTCACCTTATCTTGTAAATGATCTCGGAACTAAACATCGCTAGAGATTTTGACACCAAGGATCCCAATGCTCTTGGAGATGGACAGGGGAGTGTTCTGGAATTGTGGGACTAAAGTGAATGGGGTTTTCTTAGCGGTGAACGCGCAGACTTGTCTCTTTTTAGGGTTAAATTGGACCAAGTTTACCCGTCCCCAGTCAGAGAACTTGGACAGTGTGGTCTCGATTTGAGACACAAGTTCTCCGCGGTTTTCCTCCACAACGGAACGAGGGATGTTTGCACGACCCGTGTAATAAACGTCTCCATTACTGTCATCTTCATAGCAATGTATGTAGTAGATGTCCAACATTTCATTGATATGCAGTAGAAACAGCGTAGGAGACACCACAAAGCCTTGCGGGACACCAGCATTAATGTCCATGCTATCAGAGCAACTACCATCAACTACGGTTCGTATGCGTCTGCAGTACAAAAAGCTAGCCACCTATTTGCACAAATCTTCGGGCACCCCGTAAGATGGCAACTTCGATAGAAGACCCCGGTGCCAGACCCGATCGAACGCCTTCGCTATGTCCAGGCTACAAGCCAATGCCTCTCCCTGTCTCTCAATAGGTAGTGCCCATCGGTGTGTGAGATACACTAGAAGGTCACCAGTCGAGTTATCGTGGCGAAAACCATATTGACGGTCACTGACCAGTTCGTGTACTTTTGGGTATATTAGAAGCTGTGTGTTGATCACACGCTCCATCACCTTGGAGAGAAGAGAGGTAATAGCGATAGGCCTGTAATTCGATGGATCTGATCTATCGCGCCCTTTTTGGGCACCGGGTGCACATTCGCAGTCTTCCATGAAGACGGAAATTGCCTAGTGTGGTAGGAAAGCGCAAACAGGCGCGTGAGTACAGGACATAACTTAGGAGCACACTGCTTAAGCACCACTGCTGGTATACAGTCTGGCCCACTCGACTTATGAACGTCTAGAGAAAGCAACGCCCGCCGGACCTCCCGCTGTGTTATGGAAATTTCCGGCATGGTATTACCGCACCACGTTAACGGTATAGTAGGTGGTACTGCGCCTTCATCGTTCATGTTCGAGTTCGAGGCAAAGAGACTGCCCAGTAGATCGGCTTTCTCTTTAGCACTATGGGCCAAGTCACCATCGGTCTTTCGCAGTGGTGGGAACGACGACTGGCAAAAGTTCCCTTCGGCAGTTTTGGCAAGCGACCAGACAGCACGACTCCCAGAAGGATAGCTCGCAAGTCGCCCACCTATTTTGCCCATGAATTCGAATTTTGCTCTGGCAGTTGCTTTCTTACTGAACCTCGAAGCAGCATTTAATTTGCGTTTTAACTCAGAAATATTCGGATCCTTAATATTACGAGCCGTGGTCCAAGCCTCATACCTTACCTAGTAAACCACGGTCGTTTTTTGACGCCGGCACTTACTCGCGGGTTAGGAATATAGCAATACACACCAGCAAGGATTGTCTTAGTGACTGCGGCTGCGCAGAACATTTATTTACTACTTAAATACGTATTACGACCGGACTGTTTCGAAACTAAAGCCTCTAAGGTTTAAATCACCCTTCATTAGGAGGGGTTATACTCACTCAGAACATAGACCGTGTGGCTCTAGGTTCACAAAGAAATAATAAAATGGGTTAACCATAGCTTCCTTAAAAACGACTATATAAACTCGGTCTGGTATCACGTGGGCAAATATAAATATATATATTTGTAGTATATTAGAATAGGTAGGTAGTACACAATATGTTTTCTGTGTCTTCAGTCTGTTACGAGCGAGTAAACTGTTAATACACTACCAACGTGTTTCAATAGATTGTCCACAAACACGATAATTTGGCGACGAAAATAGCCACGCGTGCAATCTACTCGTATTGTTGTAATAATAATATAGTTTGTGTTGATTACTATGGCGAGTCAAGGAAATACAGTGTTCGGTAGCAGCCTCACATTTGATCACCGTGCGCAAGAGTGGGACATTTTTAAAAGTCGATTCACCCAGTATTGTTTGGCAAACGATATAACGAACGAATCAGACAAGTCAGGAGTAAAACGAAGAGCATTGCTACTTACTGCGTTGGTAGAAGATACCTACCGCGTTGCCAGAGACTTAGTTTTCCCCAGTGAATTGGAAGTTACTGATTTCTCAGTACTATTGGAAAAATTAAACAATCATTTTGTATCCAAACGAAGTTCGTTTGCAGAAAGATATGCGTTCTATAAAGCAGAACAGCGGCCGGGAGAAGAGTTAAGTGAGTGGGCAGCGCGAGTGCGAAACACTGTGGGTTCAAAACAGAATTAGACACGGCGCTAAGAGATCGTTTTATTCTCGGACTAGAAGATACCAAGGAGAAGGAGAAATTATTTGCCGAAAACATTGAAAGTTTAACATTTAGTAAGGCTTTGGAAATGGCACAAAGTGTAAGATGTGCTCGTTTAGCAATGAGCGTCGCGAAGCGTACCATCGATGAGCCGTTGGCGGCGGCGGCCCACTCAACCGTGTTCGCGCTGAACTCGGCATCAGCAGCGGTGGCGCCCCCGCGCCGCGGCGGTGGCAGAGCGGTATCGACAGCGTACCGTCGTGATTCGACAGAAAAAAAGTGTTGTGAAGTGTATGGTTATAAAAATCATTCAAAAGATCATCGATTTATAAAATATTTTTGCCGCAAATGTAATAAACAAGGACATTTAAGCCGTATGTGCAAATTTTTCAGCAAAAATAATAACTACATAACCTTGGCTGCGGATTACGACGTCGGCAGTATTGAAGGTAATCAATTAAATTTATTTAACATTAGGTGTGTGAACGGCGAACCTATGCGACAGATCATATCGATAGGTAAAGAAAATATTTCTTGCGAAATAGACAGCGGGAGTGCAGTTTCACTTTTACCGGTAGATATTTACAATGCCCATTTCAAAGGTAAATATTGTGTACATAAATGCGATATCGTTTTAAATTGTTTTAACGATTCAAAAATTTTGCTGTCAGGTTATTTGTTGTTACCCTTAATTTATGAAGGATACAAACGTTTTATAAAAATGTATGTCATAAAAACACATACGAACCGACCGGTTTTGTTAGGCCGCGATTTTATTAGTGAATTTAAATTAGAACTAAGTAGGTATAGTCATAATATATGCAATAATCTGACACAAATTGATGTGGGCGATGTTTTAAAAAACAAATTTTCAAAATTATTTTCAAACGAGTTGGGAAAATTTAACAAGTACAAAATTCATTTGAATATTAAACCTGATGCTTCATTAAATTTTTTTAAAGCACGAGCAGTACTATTAGCCTTAAAGTCTAAAGTTGAAACAGAATTTTAAGGTTATTAGATTTAGGTATTTTGGAGAAAGTTGACCATTCTGAGTTTGCTACGCCTATAGTACCAGTGTTGCGGGCCGATGGAAATGTTAGAATATGTGCTGATTTTTCCGTCACACTGAACAAAGCACTATATATGGAAAATTACCCGTTGCCTCGAATAGAAGACTTGTTTGCTAAGCTTCACGGAGGCGAAGAATTCTCAAAGCTAGACTTTTCTAGAGCTTATAACCAGCTAGAGCTTGATGAATCTAAAAAATTCACTTGCATCAACACATCTATGGGTTTACTTCGATTTTCTAGACTCGTGTTTGGCCTAAGCAGTGCCCCCTTTATTTTTCAAAAAACTATGGAGCAACTATTGTCAGTTATAGAAGGTACATGTATTTTTTTGGATGATATCTTAGTTACTGGACCTAACAGATCAGTTCACTTAGAAAGATTAGAAGCAGTTTTAAGTAGGTTAGAAGAAGCGGGCTTACAACTAAAGCAAGAAAAATGTGAGCTATTTAAAAAATCGGTAGAATACCTAGGTTTTATAATCGATAACAAGGGTCTGCACAAATCTAAGCAAAAAATTGAGGCAATATTAAAATGCAGTTGTCCTAAAAACGTAAAAGAGCTTCAATCTTTTCTAGGTATGATAAACTATTATAGATGCTTTGTTCCAAATACATCTAGTATATTAAGTCCTTTACATTTATTGTTAAAAAAGGGCCAAAAATGGGTATGGGGCGATGAACAAACCAGTTCATTTAATAAAATAAAACAAGAATTGGTATCAGAGCGTGTGTTGGCTCACTATAATCCCGAATACGAGACGATAGTGACCGCAGACGCGGGCCCGACCGGGCTGGGCGCGGTGCTCGCGCAGCGTCAGCCGGACGGGTCCGAGCGCGTCGTGGCGTACGCGTCTCGCTCACTCGCTACAGCTGAGCTCAATTACGCTCAGATACAAAAGGAAGCAGCTGCCATAATTTTTGGTGTTAAGAAATTTCATCATTATTTGTATGGTCGTACGGTACCCTTTACGTTAAGAACTGATCACAAACCGCTTATCACTATATTCGGAAATAAAAAGGGAGTTCCGGAGCTAGCTGCAAACAGACTTCAGAGATTTGCTTTATTTCTGTCAGCATATAATTTTGTCATTAAATTTGTAAAAAGTGACAAAAATGTAGCAGATTTTTTGTCACGTGCTACAGATTTATGCAAAAATAATATTAAAGAAAACGAGTCTGACATCGATCGCGCCTTGTATGCTTATTATATATCAGACTCTGTTTTAAAACCTTTAACGTTAAAGGATATTGAAAATGAAACGACTAATGATAACATTTTACAGTGTGTTAAATCATTTATTGAAAAGGGCTGGCCGAAAAAAGTTACAGATTCGGAATTAAGACCTTATTTCAAAATTCGTTTACAATTGTCCTTGGAAAACGGTTGTATTTTTAGGGGTCATAAATTAGTTATACCGAGACAATTTAGGAAACGACTTTTAAATGAGTTACACAATTCTCACTTTGGAATTATTAAAACAAATTCGGAGGCCCGTATGCGCATGTGGTGGCCAAATATAGACAAAGATATTGAACAAAAAATAGGGTCATGCAACATTTGTAATTTGTTACGTAGCGCACCACCACGTTCACCACTTGCAGTGTGGCCGTACCCTAAACGTCATGTTTATGTTAGCTGATAAACAGTATTTAATAGCTATCGACGCACATTCAAAGTGGGTGGAGTGTTACGCGATGTCACTTACGGACAGCGACGCCGTTATTGCAAAGTTATGCGACATGTTCAGTAGGTTCGGTCTTGTAAAAACGTTGGTTACAGATAACGCTCGTAATTTTTGCTCAAACCGTTTCGAGGAGTTTTGTGTTTCAAATGGTATCCAACATATAACTATAGCGCCATATCATGCTGATTTGAATGGTCAGGCTGAAAATAGTGTTAAGACTATAAAAAGGGGTTTAAAAGCAATTTTAAATGAAAAACCAAATCAAAAAAGTTTACCAAAAAAAATTAATAAATTTTTGTTTGACTACAGGAACTGCACATATTGTACCACTGGTTTTTCACCTGCTCAGTTATTTCTCGGTCGGTCGTTACGTTGTCGCTTAGATCTGTTGCGGGTTCCTAGTTCACCATACGACAATAACGGTGACGATCAAACCGAGAATTTATCGACGTCGACATCCGCAGCCAAACGAAATGTACATGTTAAACAGACCTTACAGTGTAAGCAGTATGGAGGACGTCGAGTAACAAATTTTAGCCGAGGCGATACAGTTTTATTAAAGCATTTCTATAACAATGGTACAAAATATATATGGAAAAAAGGCATTGTCCTTAATAAAATCGGATCACGAATGTTTTTAGTATTTGTACCAAATCTTAACAAATATGTAAAAAAACATATAGACCAATTGTTGAAATATAAGGGGAAAAGGTCAACACCCTCCTCCGATCTTAGCATATACGATGATTATTCTATAACATGCGATAGTGAGTTAGAACCAACGGATTCACACCCAGATCTTCCTAATCCAGTCGAGAGAACTGCCGCGACTTCCACACCACCTGCCTCACCTCTACAAATACTAGGTGCGGAGGAAAGTGAAGAGAGTGAACAGGGGACAAACGAAATATGCATTTCCCCTACATCTGACAGGCAGCAGGAACCTAAAGCACCGTTGAGGCCTCACGAGGAAGATTCTATGGGAAATGAGACGAATTCTTTATTGAAACGCCCGACTAGAAATTTAAATCCTAGATATAAGTTTTAGAGAAGTTTAATATGGTTAAGTATTAGTTTATATTCTTTACTTTGAATGTCAACTATGAAGTGGAGGGATGTAGTATATTAGAATAGGTAGGTAGTACACAATATGTTTTCTGTGTCTTCAGTCTGTTACGAGCGAGTAAACTGTTAACACACTACCAACGTGTTTCAATAGATTATCCACAAATACGATACTTTCCCTCTCGGTAGTTTCACGAAATAAGTCTAAACAAATATATTTGAGCAATTTTAGAGTAAACAGAGACGGTATATCAGCAGCACCACATAAATAATTTTCCCCTTGAACGTCAGATCTAAAATACTAGAGATACAGTAATAATATGCAAAAGCATTTTTGTAGGATATTTATTCAAAGTCAAAAAATAAAGTCAAAATGGTTTATTCAAATAAGGATTTTACAATCACTTTTGAATCGTCAAAGTTATAAAATATTATTTTTTGAACCCTCCCACCTTCCCGCCGGTTCACAATGTTGTTGATTTCTACCGAGAAGAATCCGGCAAGAAACTCGATAGTTACTCTTTTAAAAACACTTAAATAAACGTAAATACAATTAATGTTTTAAATAAAAGTTTTTAGTCGTACAATTTTATGTTATTTCCATTTTAATTTGGTTTACCTATGCATCCTGTAATTGAGCATCATCAGTCCCAAGGATTTTTATCATTTACATAGTCTGAAATATTGTAGTATGCCTTTTTACAAAGTACCTGCTTGATAAAAGATTTAAATTTACTTATTGATTTTAAAACTCTAGATTTTAAAATTGATGCCACTTTTTAAATCTGTTGACAAAGAAAATCCCTCAAATTTTAGACCAATATCTGTTCTACCCGTATTGAGTTAGATATTCTAAAAAATCTTTTACATGATCGACAATTCAGTTTTATCAAAAGACTCTCAACTACTGATGTCTTGCTTATGAAGCTTATTCTCGCGGGATGGGAGAGTTCCCAAGATAGATAGTAGAGATAGTTGGCATTTTTTGTGACTTATCGAAGGCGTTTGATTGTGTCGATGATTGTGTCGATCATCATTCCTTGTTAGCCAAATTAAAATATAATGGTGTTAGGAATAAATCTCTTAAACTTGAAGAATCATACTTAAGCAATAGAATTCAAAAAGTGGTTATAAATGGTGCTAAATCTCAGGGATCTCCAGTGAAATTAGGCGTCCCACAACGGTCAATATAAGGGCCTTTCTTGTTTTAAGTATATATAAATAACTAACCATTGATGGTACAAAAGTTTACAGAGATAGTATTATTTGCGGATCACACTTCATTATTGTCTAAAGTAAACTGGGTCATTTACAAAGGGGAAGTGCAGCCAGCGTTCTTGGAGCTCTACTACACAGGCACACACTTTTTTCATAATTAGCTTTTTATTTTTTCGTAGGTATATCGTTTCGTAATAATTGTATAATATAATTTATATTTTTAAGTAAACAGGAAACACGACAATTCAAACTACATAAATAGACACCTTATAAATTTTTTAAACTGCTTTAATGTAAATAATCTTGTTTTCACTGCCTCATATAATCCAAATTGATAGAAATCTGGTATTAAATAAAGAAAAATGACATGGCGCTTGGCCACATTTAGGTATACTTCTCCTCGCCAGCAATGGTGGGGAGTCGCTAGGTACTCACAAACTACATCTCGGCCACTCCCGCGATAGCCGAGCTACTCAAAGGCATGTCCCCGGACCAGTTAGGTGCGATCATCAGAGCTCTTCTCCGAGATCACCCGGATCTGGTCCAAGCCTGCTCTTCCCAGGCTGTGACTGCCCTCACTGCGTCCGCCACAACCGCGCCGCGCTCGTCCGACTCATCGCGTTCGCCTCCGCGTTTCCCCTTTCGCTCGTTATCCCCGCAGGCGCTCTCTCTGCCGCGTCCCGATCTGCCGCGACCCGCGACTCGCTCGCCACAATGTTCAGGCCCCCGCGCCCTCTCGCCCCCTCACTCCGGTAGCAGATGTGGCCTCCTCTCGGTCACTCGCTACCCCGTCGCCCCTTCCGACTCCGGCCCCCTCAGAGACCGCACCCTCGTCCCCAGATACCGTAATGTCCGCTGAGTCGGCGTTGTCCTCTAATGAGGACGACGAAGGCTTCAAAGTGGTTGGCCTGGGGACAAAAAAGGGCAAGAGCGGAAGAAGTCCGCCAAGTCACAAAAGACTTTGGCGGCATCCGCTCAGAAGTCTTTTACCTCCAGGTCACCTCCCCCCAACAGATGTTCAGCTTCGTGGCTGAGCATTGCCAGTTCTTCGCTGCCCTCCGTAGGGTAGGCCCCAAACCTTAAAACCACAATGGATTGAACAACCGCGCGCAAAAAACCCGGTCCGTCTCCATCGGCTTTTTTAACGCCAACGGTCTCCGTAATTAAAGACACTACCTCCGCATTGTGACAATTCCTCTCGTCCCAAAAACCGGACGTCGTCCTCATCCAGGAAACGTTCCTCAAGCCCGCTGTCCGCACCCCTATGATCGCGAACTATCGCACCGTCCGTAATGATAGAACTACCGCCCCACAGGTAGGCACTCTCATCTGTTACAGACGCTCCCTGCATTGCTCCCCTATCGATCCTCCTCCACTTTCGAATATAGAAGCATTCGTCTGCCGCTTAGCGATGACCGGCCATCAGCCGATCATCATTGCATCGGTTTATCTCTCTCCCTCAAAAGACTTGCTGGAGAGCGACCTTCAGTCGCTCTTACATTTAGGCGACGCCGTCATTCTTGCCGGCGACCTAAATTGCAAGCACCGTCGCTGGAACTCTTCAATAACTTCACGGAGAGGCAGACTCCTCAACGACTTAGTTGACAGACTAAACTTTGACATCATCGCTCTCATGATGCCTACTTACTTTGCCCATAATACTTGGAACAACCCTGACGTGCTCGACAAAGCACTTCTAAAGAATGTAAGGCTAAGCTTTCGCTATATAGAGGTGCTTGACGAACATGACTCTGACACTTGCCCTGTCCTCCTCCGATAAGGTTTCCCTTCGGACTCTCCTCCCGACTCTAGAACTCGACTCACTCACTAGCCACCTGACCGCGACCATTGGCGAGTCGTCAGCAGTCACTGTGTCCCCAGATGACGATCTCGCTGTCCGGATAGCGAGATTAGTCTCTACGACCTCCCCGAATCGGGCCTCCCTCCAAACACGACGCCGACGTCCCCGGGTTCGTCGGCGCCCACAAGGATACACTAGGTGTCAAAGAGTGCCGGGGCGCTTCTCGCCCCCACTCAATCGCAATCGTACCCGCGTAACGGGGAACTCCCCTCCTGGCGGTGACTCACCTTCGGGTTCGAGACTCACGCCGGTCGAAGGGACGCCCCCGAGAGCGACAACCCAAGCCGAGGCTTCCCCCGCGGGGAGCCCTTGAGCGTTGGGCGCTATATGGGCTGAGACTCCTTCAGAGTCTCGCCCCAAAAGTCCGGTGAAGCAGTAATGGCTGCAACAGCCAACTGCATAGTCAGCTCAGAAAAAAAAAAAAAGCAGTCACTGTCGACGAAGTCAAACAGGTAAACAGGTCATGAAAAACCTACGCAGCCGTAAAGCCCCCGACGCGGACGGTATCTCTAACGATATCCTAAAGCGCCTCACTCTTCCCCTTCTCTTCCTTCTAGTAGCAACGCTGCTATAGAAAATTGCACCTTTCCTTTCAAATGGTAAGATGCAATTGTTATAGGCATCCACAAGCCAGGCAAAGCTCGTACCGAGTCGTCCTCCTACAGCCCTATAAGTTTACTAAAGGCCCTTGGTAAACTCTACGAAAGTCTCCTCCTCGCTCGCCTACGGAACGCTATAGTCTCCAGAGGTATTTTAATAGACGAGCAGTTTGGCTTCCGCGCCAAACACTCATACGTCGTAAGCCCCGCCACACGGGCGCTGTCTTCTTCGATGTAGCGAAAGCCTTAGACAAAGTCTGGCATAACGGTTTAATTTTTAAACTGTACAACTTTCAGTTGCCAGATCGTCTCGTGCTCATCATACGAGACTATTTGTCGAACCGTAGCTTTCCCTATTAAGTTGAAGGCACTCTCTCTTCCCCCGTCCCATAGAAGCAGGAGTCCCGCAAGGGTCTGTGCTCGCCCCTATCTTGTACACCAACGACATCCCTAAAACGATAGGTACCCAATTAGCCCTCTTCGTGGACGGAACCACTATCTATACCACCGATAGGCAAGTGAGTCGAATCACTAAGAGACTCCGACCCGCTATCAATGCCCTAGGCGAATGGTTTCGGAAATGGAGAATCGAAGTGAATCCCGACAAAAGCTCTGCTGTTCTCTTTACCTCAGGCCGCCCTTCGCGGCCATCTCCCCTCTCACTGTTCGGTCGTGCCATTACCTGGCAAAACAAGATCAAATATCTTGGTATGACCCTAGATAGGCGTTTGAACTTCCGCGATCACACCAAATAGTTTGATACCGAGCCGCTTTTGTCCCCGGTCGTCTTAGTCCCATGATAGGCAAGTACAGTAAGATGTCGCTTAGAATTAAGCTGAATCTTTACATAACTTGCATCCGCCCCATACTAGCTTATGCTAGCGTAGTCTTTGCGTTATCCATCGCAATATCCAATAAACTTCAGACCCTCCAAACCGCTTTCTCAGAGCGGCCTCCGGAGCCTCCTGGTACGTCCGCAATGCGGACCTACACAGGAACTTCGAGCACCCTACGATTCCCCAATATTTCAAAGACGTGGCAGTCCGCTTTTTCGTGCGTACACAAAATCACCCGAATCGACTTATTGTGCAATCCACAAAGTATCATCCCCCGATCGACCTCGGCATGGTCGTAAAACCATCGTTGGGCGGCCTCGGCACGTACTAACGGCCCCAGATGACGATCTCGCTATCCGGATAGCGAGATTAGTCTTAACGACCTCCCCTAATAGGGCCTCCCTCCAAATACGACGCCGACGTCCCCGGGTTCGTCGGCGCCCGCAAGGATACACGAGGTATCAAAGAGTGCCGGGGCGCTTCTCGCCCCCACTGAATCGCAA
This sequence comes from Apoda limacodes, assembly GCA_946406115.1. Taxonomy (NCBI): domain Eukaryota; kingdom Metazoa; phylum Arthropoda; class Insecta; order Lepidoptera; family Limacodidae; genus Apoda; species Apoda limacodes. Next base: position 23,571,975 of record OX291559.1, read on the forward strand.
CCGCACTCGCGTAACGGGGAACTGGCGGTGAAGGGACGACCCCGAGAGCGACAAGCCAAGCTGAGGCTCCCCCCGCGGGGAGCCCTTGAGCGTTGGGCGCTATATGGGCTGAGAGTAACGGGGAACTGGCGGTGAAGCAGCAATGGCTGCAACAGCCAACTTCATAGTCAGTCGGAAAAAAAAGCAGCGGCCGTGTCTCTTAGTAGCAGTATATAATAGTTTAATGCTCATTACGTAGCATTTGCAAAAGAAGTAGTTATTTGGGACAGCGATGGCGGTGTATCCTCCAATACGTAGTAGTATATAATAACTCAGTGCTAATTTCGCAACATTTGCTATAATAGTTATTGGAGACAGTGGCGGTGTCTACTCTAGTGCGTAGTATTCTTGTATAATAGCTCAATGCTCATTACGTAACAAATACATTAATATTTATTGCTACATCCAACCCAAACGCTGGTACTTTATAGGTATATTATATCATACCATATCTGTCATTTCTTCAAATGCATTTTAATAATATGTCTTTTCAGTTATTTCCATTCAGCATGACAGAACACGATTGGGACGAATATGGCAAAGAATGCATCCAAGGTCTCCGAAAGTATCTCATGAAAGATAGCGATGACAGCTTGCCACAAGCCAGGGCCAAACAACGAAGGTAATTACTTAACATTTAACACTAAATTAACAACTAAAAAAACAGGAGTTTCAAATTTATTTTTTAATACTTGAAAACTGCTTGATTTGCAGATGCAAACGTTTATTTTTTTAAAAAAAGGGCATCATATCACTTTTTATACAAGTTTCTGGTCACTACCGTTTCGGAATCAACATGGCATTCTGGCGAAAAGAAACAGCGAAATAAATTGTCTGAATTTTTTTTGTGAAATATAGGGTTATTAAATATAGGAATATTATTTAATGCTCCAGGCCGTGGAAGTACACAATAAGTGGTGATGAGTACATGTTTTTTTCCTTTTGGGTGGAAACAATGGATCCATGGGGTTTGAAGCGCAGATCTTACCAAAATTTCTATTTAAGTATCGATATGTAGCTGAGTAACTTGAATGCATTGTTACAACGGCGCTATCGCTAACCAGGTACCACAGGCTGTTGTTACAACCGCGCTAACGCTAACCAGGTACCACAGGCTGTTGCTACAACCGAGCTAACGCTGACCAGGTCCCACAGGCTGTTGTAACAATCGCGCTAACGCTAACCAGGTACCACAGGCCGTTGTTACAACCGCGCTAACGCTAACTAGGTACCACAGGCAGTTGTTACAACCGCGCTAACGCTAACCAGGTACCACAGGTTGTTGTTACAACCGCGCTTACGCTTACGAGGTACTACGGGCTGTTGTTACAACCGTGTTAACGCTAACGACATACCACATGCTGTTGTTACAACCGCGCTAGCGCTAACGAGGTACCACATGCTGTTGTTTCAACCGCGCTAACGCTAACGAGGTACCACATGCTGTTTGTTTAGTAAAGAATGAATCGTCTGGTCGGTGTTCGGATCGTTCGAGCTAGGCTTTCGTTCTTTGCATACTCTAGTCAGTCGTCATTAATCTGTGCGTCTCCTCGCGGCTACGTTTTTGTCCTTGCGCTAATTTTTATATTTAATAGTTATAGTGAAACTAATCACACACACGAAAACAAACATACTACTCACTACACCCCATTTTACACACAAAACGTTATCATAAACATATGACTCCAAATTTGGGTAAGTCTATGCAATTTTGCTTACGGCCTACGTGTGGCCTTTTTACAAAGAGTGGTGGGGGTCACCACGCGGACTTATGCATGCCCATCCGAGAGGATGGTACTCGGATGGCACATGGAGGTGTGTCTACGGCTAGCACGGGCGGGGGTTCGTCGCCGCTGAATCGAACCCAATCGCCCTCGTCCCCAGTGCGACATCGACCTTCCCCGCCCCGTTCACCGCGGGCGAGCCCACGGGATGGTCGTCGGTCACCACCCTCACGTGCCCCTTCCGCTTAGGTAGGTATTGCGGAACGGGCACATTACGCGTAGTATGAGCCTCTGCCCCTCCCTATTGCAGAACGTCCTCGCGTTACTCGCGAGTTGAGGGCGGGAACGGGTAGCTATCGCGCGCCGCCGATAGCATGCGCCTCTCAGCCACTTATGCCCGCGTGGTACGCGTATGCTTATACGGGTCCAAGAGTGGAGCATTATGAGCCACAGAAGCCCCGGGACCAAGTACGGCGCTCAGGTCGGGCCAACGCCCGTTGACTCGCTGTGGCTGGTGAAGCGTCTCCGCTTACAGGTAAGTTTGCGGAGTCATGGGATTTCTGGAGTAGGGTTCTACGGGTGGACAACGTCATGGGTACAGTTTCGTTTTCCTTTTCCTCCTTGCTCCATCCTAGCATGCAGTATCATCTAGGAGCTGTTGTCCTGAGGGATATTTTAGGTTATCACCCTCAGGTGCCCCTGCCGACGGACGTGCTGGATCTCTAGTCCGGACTACAGTTGGCCGATGAAAGGTTCCACCTACCTGGTCCTGTGGAGCTTCTGCTTGGCGCTGATGTCCTTGGATTGCTCGGACTGGACAAAGCCATGTTACTTCAGCCAGGTGGGTTGGTCGCTGTTCCGACTGATCTCGTATCTGTTATTATGGGCCCAGCACATTCTCTCGCCGCTCAGGCGTCTACGAATTCGTCGGTACAGGTGGGACTCTCGCTCACTCCCTTCAGCGCTGTTGGAAAATCGAAGAGCCCCCCCGGCGTCACGGACTCGACCAGTCGACGACGAGTGCGAGTCGTATTTTCTCGCCAATACGGGTCGTCTAAATTCTGGCCGGTTTTTCACTCGACTGCCTTTCTTATTCCCTCGTCCGCGCTTGGGTGACTTCTGGAAAATAGCTGAAAAAGGTTATTATCCATGGAGTGCCGGACGGTGGATTTTATGCGTGAATACGAATCTCTAGATCACATGTCGGTTTCGCAGTTCGAGTTGGAAGGCAAAAAAGAAAAAAATTAAAAATGGCAAAATACGGGTGGTGTTTGATGGGTCGGCGCTTACATCGTCGGCTGTATCCTTGAAGGACTGCCTGATGTCGGGACCTATGCTTCAGGTAGACATCTCGGACATCTTGACTGGTTTTCGTCGCCACCAGGTTGTATTTGTGGCTGACATTAAAATGATGTTCCGTCAGGTCATGATACACCCAGAATATAGGCGGTTTCAGCTCATTTTGTGGAGAGAGGATCCGGCCTTTCCATTGGTTGTTTATGAGCTGAACACCAATACCTACAGGCTAAAGTCGAGCCCGTTTATAGCAATTCGCTCGTTGCTACACTTGGCTCATCGCGAGTGTCTGAATTTCCCGCGCGCAGCTGCTGTCTTCCCTTCTGACGCTTACGTAGACGATATTTGTACGGGTGCTTCGTCTGCGGAGGAGGCGTTAGTCCTGAGGGATGAGCTAATCGGCTTGTTACGTGCAGGTGGTTATGAATTGAGGAAATGGATTACCAAATCACCTGCCGTCTTGGAAGACTTGCCGTCAGAACATCAGCAGGAGCCCCACCTCTTCCAGAATCCTGAGAATCCTGACTCCATCGCGGTCCTCGGAGTTCAATATCGGCCAGTTCTGGATATCTTCACGTACTCGGTTGAACCGTTGGACACAATAAAGAGGTGGACTAAAATACTGGTTCTGTCTACAGTAGCGCGTGTCTTTGATCGTAATGGTTGGGTGGCTCCTGTAGTCTTTTGGGCCAAATGTTTCCTACAGGAGCTCTGGATTTCTGGTCTCGAGTGGGATACCCCGTTGCCTGGAGACTTGTTGTTTTATTGGCTACGTTTTAATGAGACACTTTCGGACCTTTAACATGTCTCCGTGCCTCGGTCGATCTTACCCCCAGGTCGTTATCGGGCCAGTCTTTACAGTTTCTCTGACGCGTCGGAATCCGGTTATGCGGCTGTCGTTCATCTCCGCACCGTTGACAGCAATGGTCATGTTCGTGTCAGTCTGGTGGTCGCAAAGAGTAAGGTTGCACCTTTGCGGACCAAGTTGACGATCCCCAAGCTAGAGTTATCAGGAGCTGCATTGTTGACTCGACTCCTCAACCATGTCTTCTTCACCTTGGGTTAATGGGTCCAATTTAACTCCGTCACGGCATAGACAGACAGCCAAATCGTGTTGTCTTGGCTTAAGGCGTCCCTTCATGCCCTAGAGACCTTTGTAGCCAATCGTGTCTCCCAAATCCAGTCTTATGCGGTGTCTTTGGATTGGCGTCACGTGCCAGGGTCCTTGAATCCCTCAGACAGCGCTTCACGGGGCCTGATTGCTTCGCAAATTATGGATCACCCGCTCTGGTGGGGTTCTGACTGGCTGGCCTCTCCTGAAGACACTTGGCCTCACACAGCTGTGGAGTTTGTGGACCCTCTGCCGGGGTTAAAGGTCTTTGCTGTTGAGCAGACTGTGGACACTTAACCGAACTTCTTACTAAATCGGTTCAGTTCTCTCAACAAGCTCGTTGGTGTCACCGGTTGGATTAAGAGGTTTCTCCACAACTTACGGAACAGGTCACAGCCAAGGACGTCTTCAGTCTTGTCTCCTGAAGAGCATTAGGATGCCCTTCTCACCTGTGTTCGACTGGTACAGGCCCAGTCGTTTGAAAAGGAAATTCGTCTTCTCCGCTCAGAGAACGGGAAATTGCGGGGAAGCCTTGCTCGTCTTAATTTGTTTCAGGACGAGTCGGAGTTTTTGGAAGTGGGTGGTAGGCTTTGTAACTCAGAATTGCCTTATGGGGCTCGGCCTTGTTGCCCAAGAGCGGCCATTTTGTTGAGTTGCTGATCAGGGACCGCAATGTTAGAAACTGTCATGCCGGTCTCAACGCATTGCTGGCTTGTCTGCAGCGAGAGATCTCAATTTTATCCGCCAGACGAGCAGCTCGGAGCGTCATTTTTAAATGTATCCCTTGTTATAGATTAAAGGGAACCTTGACTCTGCCACAAATGGGTGACTTGCCGTCCGATCGTGTCCGGCCCGCTCGACCTTTCGCTAAGGTTGGGTTGGATTTCGCGGGTCCGTTTTTGGTGAAGACGTCAAGTGTTCGCAATGCCCGACAGGTTAAGGCCTATTTATGCGTCTTCGTCTGTTTGTTTTCCAAGGCTGTGCATCTGAAGCTCGTTTCATCCTTGTCTACGGAGGCCTTTGTCGCATGTCTGTCGCGGTTTGTCAGTCGGCGTGGTCTCCCTCATTTAATTCGCTCGGACTTTGGCACCAATTTCAAGGGTGCAGATCGCTATTTGAAGGAGGTCCTTCAGTTTTTGTCGGACAATTATACGTATATTGATTCGGAGTTTTCCAAACGGAGCGTGACTTGGGTTTTTGATCCCCCCAGCTATCCTTCGTGGGGCAGTATATTCGAAGCAGCTGTCAAGGTCGCCAAAACTCAGCTCCGCTGTGTGATTGGAGAAACGGTCCTCACGTTTGAGGAATTACAAACGGTATTTTGCAACGTGGAAGCGGTATTGAACTCACAACCGCTTTGTCCGATCTCGTCGGATCCTAATGACCTGGAAGCGCTAATTCCAGGCCATTTCTTGATCGGTAGTCCTTTAACCTCCTTGCCGGAATAACCCTTCATCGATGTGTCAGTTAATAGGTTATCGTGTTTTCAGTTGAATTACGCAATTGTTCTACCGTCGGTGGTCTTCGGAATATTTACATTTGTTACAGCAACGGGTTCGGTGGACGGATAAAACCAACCCCCACGCGTCAGAGATCTCGTCCTCTTAAAGGACTCAAATTTACCGCCCTTGTAATGGCGTTTAGGTCGCATAGTGCAATTATTCCCCGGCTCGGACGGTATCCCGCGGGTCGCAGAGGTCATGGAAGGGGATTCAGTGCTGAATCGCGACGCTTTCTCGGTCGCCAGTAGATTAATGGCTCTGGCTCGGGTTATCCTCACCCAGACACGGTCTGGCTGGGGCGGGGGTTTGTTTAGTAAAGAATGAATCGTCTGGTTGGTGTTCGGACCGTTCGAGCTAGGCTTTCGTTCTTTGCATACTCTGTCCGCTAGTCAGTCGTCATTAATCTGTGCGTCTCCTCGCGGCTACGTTTTTGTCCTTGCGCTAATTTTTATATTTAATAGTTATAGTGAAACTAATCACACACACGAAAAAAAACATACTACTCACTACACCCCATTTTACACAAAAAAACTTTATCAAAAACATATGACGCTAAATTTGGGTAAGTCCATGCAATTTTCTTACGGCCTACGTGTGGCCTTTTTAGTAAACACTGTTGTTACAACCGCGCTAACGCTTACGAGGTCCCACATGCTGCAAGTCACGTACTGTGAACACCCGCTCATATAGGTACATTATTTTGTAAACACACACATATTACATATTAAAAAACACCCATAATCGAGAAAAACACAAATTTTCATCACATGAATGTCTGTCCTGTGCGGTGGGGATCGAACCCACGCTGACCGGTTCAGAGGTAGGATCATTTCCCACAAACTGTCAGCTGAGACAATTTTCCTTGATATATCTTATTTTTCTAAGACAGGGTTAAAAGAATAGGGTAAGCATTTTGAAATGATCTTTGCGACGTCACTTATGTAATCTCTTACCTTATATCAAATCAGAATTTAGTCGACTTTTGGAATTGGCACTTCTTTTTCGTATTCATGTCGATTAATTAGCCTGTAGTAGTTTTTCCGGAATAATATTATTACCTAGTAAATATATTACCTAGTAATTATATTACCTAGTTATTAAATTACCTAGTAATTATATTACCTGGTAATTATATTACCTAGTAATTATATTTCCTAGCTATTATATTACCTAGTATCTAATAACACGAAGCGTATGAGTATTTAAATAAATAAATATCTTTAAATAATATTGTTTCAGATTGTTCATCTTGCACCACGCGACAAAAGGAACATTCCTTCTTCTTACAATATTAATCGGTCTTTACATACTTAAACTTATTTTCTAGTAATTATTGTCAATTTTTTTACAATAAACTGATACTTATATACTAATATTCTATTTCATTTATACAAAAACTGCAAATTGATGAAGAGGCAGTTATGACGTCATTATTTTTTTTGTATGGGATTTGAAATTACTTAGTGATGCGAATGCGATATTTTGATTTTTTAAGAATTTTATGTAAGTAGGTACATTACTACTGGTAGTACCACGGGTAACAAAAGACTCAATGACACTTGCGTCATCAAGATGTATCTAAGACATGTGATTTATCAAAATCGGTTAAACTTAACGTCGTTCAAAAATAGTATTTCATAACTTTAACGATTCAAAAGTGTTTGTAATAACCTAATTTGATTAAAAAATTACTGACTTTGAGCACATATATATATACAGGCTATTATACTTATTATATTCATAACCATTATGGGCATCGCCGCAGTAGGGTAAAAATAAAATGACATGTTATCATTATAACTTTACATATTGCTATTTTAAAATTTTATTTTTTATTTTTTGGCAACACTCATAAAAGTAAATTAAAAAAATTACACTCAATTATGACTGTTTGTTGCCAAAAAGAAATGAAATAAATTAATATTTTTAAAACAGCAAAATGTAGTTATAATGATAATATGTACATTTTTTTTACCCGACTGCGGCAGCGATACATAATTGTATTCATAAGGAATTACCAGAAGAAAGATATATAAGAAATAATAAATATTCAGTGCTTTAAAATACGTGTTCCATAAAAATACGTGTTCTATAATTGAAACTGATTTTGATAAAACACAGAACTATGTTTTAAGTTTGATTTTTTTTTTGAATTCTTCAAAAAAAGATCCGAAATCATCCAAATCAGAAAACGGTTTATTGTTTAGGTAAGTACCTAAGTTTAACGCCCGTCGTCTAAAGCGATTACGAGTATAATTATTTGCTTAACGGATCGGACCAATTATTTTTATTTTATAACAGGAGGGTGATTATCTAGCGCGTGCCGTTAACGATATTTTTAAGGTAAATAACAGTAATGACAGTCGATTTTATCAATCTTAACTATATTAAAGAAGAAACTGACTGACTGACACATCAACGCACAGCCCAAACCGCTGGGTCTAGAGATTCCAAATTTGGCAAGTAGGTTCATTATCAGGTATAGGGGTGCACTAAGAAAGGAGTTTTCAAAATTTACCCCCTAAAGGAGTGAAACGGGGGTCAAAAGTTTGTATGACATTCCGTCATTTTTAAAGTTAAATAGATGAAAATTGGTATATGGCCTTTCGGTTAAAAACTAAGAATGTAGTGTTTCACTGTTTGTGGGAAATTATCCCCTAAAGGGATAAATAGGGGTTGTAAATTTGTATTAAAGAAATTCAGAACAAATAACAGAAATTTTGGCTGAAATTCAAAGTGCAGGTAGCTTATATCTTGACATAAGACTTAGGCTACATTTTATCTCGTAAAACTTACAAGTTTCCAGGGGAATAATTATAACTTAATGTGACTTTTGTTACTCTTTCACGTCGCTCCACTGCATCGGATTCAAATTCTTAAAAAAAGAACGAATCAAATTGAAAGAACGAAGAAGGATAAGGCTTTTTTCCCGATTCTCTTAATCGGAATGAAATCCTATCGCGATAATCAAACTTAGTGCGGGAAAATACGATTTAATTGGGCGGTAATTTGTCAACTCCTTTTCATCCCGATTCGGAAGTTCCCGTGGGAATAAAAGCATGCTAAAATATTATGCAATTGAGCTGAAATTCGGCAGAAGGTTAGTTGAAGAGACCGGAATAGGATATAAACAACATTTTATGCTGATCAAGAGTTCCTGTGGGAATAAAAACTTATCGCAATATGATGATGAAAATATGACTTTGCCGGAGAGGAGTCAGAGGGACATATAATAAAGGGAAGAACTACTGCTGTACCTAGCTGAAAATGTCCGAGAACAAGGTCCGTAAATATATTTCTTCCTGTTGGGGTAACAAAGATTTATTTTTATCATATAATTTCTATCCGACAGAAAAGGCGAACTCGTCATTTCGTTGTTTTAACTTTAATTTAGATATTTTTGTAATTGAAATAAGCCCTCATAGGTCCCCGGAAATAAATTATCTTAAGCCACGTGGTAGTTGACCCACCTGCAAACTTTTAAATTACCCCACGTAGAAAAACACAACCTAAAAGATTTCACAACGAACATACAATATTTTCACTGTAACTTTTAATATAATTAATATTTACTAACTAGTAATGGTGGCACCATCTGGCCGTAGTTTATATCCCACGTTGTTCCTAGATAGCTCCTCGTGACCCACAAGCGTAGACTATAATTTCTTCCTTCTCGGGCAGCGTTTTGACAATTTAAACGACGGCAATAGAATATTCTATTTGTATGGGACCACACACTTTTATCACCACTAACCTCTCTCTCACCCCACATTTCAAACCCCCCATCCTGTTTTTTATTCCGGACGGATGTCCGGCTTTAATTAAATTAACCAAAGAAAAAAAAGAATATCGTTTGACTATAATACTAGTTATGTTGGATGGGGTATTATTATAAAGTCCTGGATTAATATGAACGGTCTCGATAAAACGGCCTAATTATCCTAAATTAAAAGAATCCTAATAGCATATTAATATTATGTTCTAAATGTTCGAAAAGTTCTAATAAAAACCAGGTAATTGCAAATAAAGTAATACGTTATACCATTATACGGATTCGTGAAAACCAAGACAACTACCCTTTATCATTGTTAGAATATTTAGTGTATGAGGCTACCCTGATGGTCGTATAACGACTCACTTAGGTAAGTCTCGCGGAAGTTTCAATATTATAAAAGTTTTAAGTTACTTAAACTTCCGCGGTTATACTCAACATTATAAAATTCTCTATTACAGTAGCATAACTATTTAACTAAGACAATAAAATTAATAAGAAAAGAAGACCGCGGATTACAAAACAACTCCTATCTAGAGGGTCTCCGATTTATCTTACGTCCAGTTTACTGAATAAAATTTTATTCGGGTAAAAGTAATGAAACTTCCTTTGAAGCGTTTGTTAACCGTGGTACTCCCAGTAGTACCACCAGTGATACCACAGTTACTTTTTTCTAACCGCGATACCGCAGTGGTACCACGGTTAGTTAGTAACATGTTACAAACATGTTACAAGCTTGTTCGTGTGATATTGTTTATAAGATAGAGCAACTATAGATTATAAAGAGAAACAGTTACACATTTGTTTATTACCAACAAAATTCGATGTTAAGCAACGTTGGGCTTAGTCAGTGATTTTTTTATTCACCTTCTAGTTGGCAAACAAGCTTGCGGTCCACCTGATGGTAAGCGGTCACCACAGCCAATGGTCGCTTGCAACACCTGGGGCATCACTCACGAGTTGCCAACATATCTAATAACTTCTTTTTTTTCTTTCTTGATGAACCCCATACTGTTGTCCTTAGAGAAAATCTTGGCAGGGAGCTCAGTTTACAACGTTAGCATGTACGTGACCATTTAGGTTCTAAGGTGTGAGGATGAATTCCCTGCAGATGGCGAGCGGTGCGATGGTAGAAAGTAGCCGTGGGCATCATTTCGAACGCAATACCTCAAAACGCATCCCATTAAACAAGCGGTAGAACACACACAAGGAGGCAAAATCTTTACTTTTTTAACCGTTCGATATGGCTTGTGAGTTTGGGATGGTCGACAATTCTCACAACCAGTCGTTGAACCGAGTCAAAACGGCCAGGCTGGTATCCGGGTTCACCGGCCTTAAGATGGCACCAGTTCTTCATATTTGGCCGGACTTACGAAAGCAGCAACCTTGGTTCCGAGGTGAAGTAGGTACTGCTTGGCTTGGTTGAGTGCTCCGAGTTTTTTAGACGCCATCTTCACCTTGTCTTGCAAATGATCTCGGAACTGAACATCGCTGGAGCTGTCAACATCAAGCATCCTAATGCTTTTGCTTCGTAGGGTTGAATCGGACCAAGTTTTACCGCCCCTAGTCAGAGACCTTGGACAGAGAAGACAGAGTCTTGATTTCAAACACAAGTTCTCTACGCTTTTCCTCCACACTGACATGACTGTTAATAATTTAAGAAATACACGTGACGTTGATTGCTATAACAATTTACAATAAGCGCTGGTAGTGTTCAGTTCTCACAGCAGACTTGCTGATTTAGCAAAGGTTAGTGTGACGCACGTAGCCGTGGGATATGCGAAGTCGGCAAAGGGTAGAGCGGTCTATTCCGTACATAAAAATTGTTTTCAGACAAAAGTTATTGATATAGGGTACTAATTATATTTGTATAAATATAAAACTTCTTGAGAATACACACCACTTCTATATATGTTAAAGTTTAAACGAGTTTTTATATTTAAACCTACGTGAATATGTTAAAAAAAAAAAAAAATATTAAGTTCTAGTTAAAAATATTGTAAAAGTACCTGTTCAAAGTTTTATACTTATGATTTTTTCCATATCTGTCTTTAGTTGTCAACTGACAGGAGTCTCTCCTGATCATTTTAAAGTGATTGAATGTAGGCAACATTACCTTTGCTTCTAACGCATAACATACCGTATTACCTTTCTATACCTCTACTACGAAATTCGTGAAGAAATGCGATAGTTTTAAATATATGAGACATCTCCGCTTTTGAGCTAGGATGAAGGTTCCGTACATAATCAGAGAAAAGATTTATCTTCTAACTATTGTAAGCAATATACTTGGGTAATAATATGAACGGTTTTAATTTATTGATGTAAAAAGCAAAAAAAAACTGAGAGTACAATATAAAAGTTTTTAGGTACCTAGAGATCAAAAATATATTAAGTTAAAATAAAAAATGTGTGGTATAACTTCAACCATCCTTGTTATCACCGCTGCAAGAATGCAACACAAATTGCATCCAAAAACATTTATATAAAATTGCATAATTTTTTCATGTAATGTTTCATAATAATAAGTTAATAATAAGTATATTTACACAATAAAAAACTATTTTCCTTGTAGTGACTAGTTTAGATTTAAGAAAATGTCATAACAATAAGTGTAAAATTGTATTAAGTTAGGTAAAAGTAGAGTAAGTTTGTTTCATTTCCCCTCTTTACTATTTGTTGATATCAAAAATAATATTGTGTGAGTACCGACATGTTGTCGACTTTGTACGCACAACTATCCCCAAAAAAGCGGGAAATTTAGTTTAATATATGTATGTAAAACATATGTCATTTGTTGTGCAAAAATGTACAGAACTACTATGTAAAGTTCTATATAGACCGTATGTACGGTTATTAAGTTACAGGTGAAAATAGTTAGCGTGTTGAGTATTGTACATTCTTTCTCCCTCACTCCTATGATAATAGACTGCGATAGAAATACAAAAGGGATGGGTCTATGGGTAAAAAAGAGAAAGACTGTCTAAAACTTTACCCTAGCCAGGTCATTAAGTCCTTAGGCTATGCCTTAAATAAGCATTACAGGTTAAATGCACACCTTTGCCCCTACACGTCGGTTTCTATACCGTTACGATAAGTAGTATGGTTAGGGCGCAAATTACGTGTAAACTTATGAAATACAATAGCTTATAACTCAGCAACTGGGTTACATAGGATAAAAATAAATGCATCACTAGATACCCTTCATAGGCATCTACCGAGATAAATAGGTTTCATACAGGTAACTTTAAGCCATGAAGTACAGGAGCACAAGGAAAATCCTGAAAACTTGTATCACACATTTTTTCATGATTTAACATACTGACAGACACCAAAAACACGGAAAGGTATGTCCGAATTTTAGGTCCATTTTTTGACATATAGCACAAAGTCTGTAGTCATCTAGTATAGGCAGAAAGCCCTGAGAGCTAGAATTCCAGCTCTTCTCTCACTACGGCCTAACCGTAGACGATGGAACATACCAGTATACGTCGTTGGAACCGCCTCCGAAAGCTCTATCTTAGGACACCTAAATCGTCATTATAGCTCCTACCGTTTTGCTATAAAACCTAAAAATGTAAAACAGCGTTATTTTATAGTCAAGCCGCAAATCGTGTGACTGTGATGGCAATAGCCGATAGAGACCCCAACTGTCAGTAGTGATTTATAGCTATGTAGACATACCTATACTTTCGATATATGTCTATATCCCCTACTATATGTTATCTCTCATTAAGTTTTTGTGTGGGCTAGATTTTCAGTCACCACAGTAAGTACAATAAGTTAAGTACTAAATCTAGATGGTTCTATGGAACAACCTCTCCCTCTGATGGGGTTTTTTATTTTTATTATAAATATAGAACGAAATTTGTATTTTCATTCAGTCATCAAGAAGCTTCAAAAGGTATCCATCAGATACTAATATATAATGTTTAAAGTGAAATAATTAGAAGCATAAGTTAATTAAAATCGGTCTGTTGTGTGCATATGTATACGCGTTTTAATATCTCAAGCGCCTAAGAAGAAACTCCTTGTCACAGGCAAAACCTTGTGCCACAGATATCGAAGGGTCTGTCCGCACAATCCTTTTCTTCAGCAGATGGTTTTTTGGTAACAAACTTTTATATTTAAAATATAAGGAGCCTGAAAATTCCTTTGTTACACGGAACGCTAAACAAAGGTTAAGCGGCAGCGGACACTTTTCACTTCATGTTGCATTGAAAACTTGCCGTAAACATATTTATTTGCTGATACTGACTTTACTTACCGTACTCTGACGTTGCAAACCTTTTCAATTCAGTTTAAAAGTTATAGTCATAAATTGGCTTGGTAACTTCTCAAACTCCAATTTGGTTACCTAATTGTCATGTAGTTTTACACATCAACGTATCCGCTACATATATACATATTATAATTAAAATGATGTAGTTTTAAGTAAATGTCGTTATTGTTGATGTCTTAGACCTCATCAGAAAATCTGTATATTAAAAAGATTTAAAAAAATTGATGTCAAAAAATATGAGAGAACTCATTTTTACTATGCATCATAATAATAATAATAATTGAAAAAAATATAAGCGGAGTTTCAATTTTGGTTTTGTATAGTTGCGTTTTTACTTTATTTTTAAAAACGGAAGTATAAATTTTTGAGAGTAACAAGAATAAATAAGATTGCCCTACATTACATTTAAGTAAAAAGTGTGCAATAAATTATATTGGTTATAATAAATAAATAATTAATTATTTTTGGACTACACTCAGGGCCTTCTAGCTCCAAAGTAAGCAAAGCTTGTGTTATGGGCACCAGACAACGGATACAAATACATAAATATTACTTTTTTTTTGTAAATATATACATACCATACATAAACACACCCAGACTCAAGACAAACACAAATGTTAATATTATGACATAAATGTTTGTCCAGCGCGGGAATCGAACCCACGCCCCTTGCACAGCAGCTGGCCACACTACCAACTAGGCTGCGATAATTGAAAACAAAAAAAAAAGGTTGTACTTCCCTACCTTTTCGATATAAAAGTCCGTATTTTCGGATCATTCTCACTAGATCCATTGTCCAGATCCATAATGGATCTAGTGAGATATTATTTTCTCAATAGATCCATTTTTAAAAGTGTGTATCTACTGAGAAGTATTTGTCTCGCTAGATCCGTTAACCAGAACCAGATTTGAAAGTGTGGGTCTACTAAGGAATTTCATTCTCACTAGATTCAGTTGTGGATCTGATAAAAAAAAAACCCCTTACGGGTATCCTTCTATTGCAGTAGATTCAATGTTTTGCTATTAAACCTTATTCCATGATCGTCTATGACCTCTAAGAGTAGTACAAATGAGGTGCATGCACGTCATATTGACATTGCAATTTTATTATCGTTATCGAAATATCATTATTGTTTAAATTGCATAATTTAAGAAATATTGCGGAGAAAAATGAGTGACGAAGTAAAGTTTATTAAAAGTGGACGTGGAACAGTATTATTATGTGAGGGCTACAGATTTCATAAACATGTTCATAATAAAAGTGGCATTAGCCTCTGGCGTTGCGAGTACTACAAAAAGTCAAAATTAAATTGTACTGGATCACTATCTTTTAACGCGGTGAGTGATTATTTTTTGTCTATCGGATATTCTGTGACGGTATACGTACTAACCCAACCACGCGTTTTTTCCGTTGGTTCAACTACAATGTCAAACTGGTTGAACCAACGGGAAATACCCTAAACGACGGCTGTATATTTTCATTTTCCCACACTCTTTTACCTATATACACTTATTGTTTTAGGACCAATACATTATAAGACGGAGAGCACATTGCGAAGCTTGCAAACCTGATGTTGCACATAATTGCATTGAAAGTACAATAAGCGATTACTGTGATGAGGCTACATATGGCAAAGAACCTGCTCCTCGCATATTTAAAAAGGCACTTTCTTATATAGAAAGCAAAGGATGGCATTTGGGATCTAATAAACCAGTTCCTACTTTTGATCAAAAGAAATCAGGGATATACCGTCAAAAAAACAAATTGGCTAATGTTAAAAAAACCAAAGCTAATAGTCCAGAAGAGGTAGAAATACCTAAGCAGTATAAATACTTTTTACTTGCAGATTATTGCCATGACGGTATGAGAATTGTTGTATTTAGTTCAAAAGACGCTCGAATTCGTCTAAAACTATTAACAAATTTCTTTATGGATGGGACTTATCAAGCTTGGCCAACACCTTTTCGTCAGATCTATGTCATTCAAGCAGATATAGGCAGCGACTCAAATAGTACTAATATAGTGCCATTGGCGTTTGCTTTTATGACTCATCAAACGACAAAGGCATATACGGTCTTATTTAACTTAATCAAAGCCCAGGTTCCGGACTGGCAGCCCAAGAAAGTGACAATTGATTTCGAAAAAGCAGCTATGCTTGCACTGGCAAAAATTAATGTAGAGATTAATGGTTGTCACTACCATTTTTCTAATGCCCTGTATCGCAAAGCGAAAGCTTAAGGCATAAAGCTAACTAAAATCAACAGAAGGATAATTTCTCTATGCAGTAAACTTGCTTTACTACCTGAAAATTTTATTGAAGATGGTTGGGATTACATTAAAAGAGAAATTTCACAAAATCAGGACAAGCTAAGTAAATTTGTAAATTACTTTCAAAAATGCTGGATGAATGGCTACTTTTATAGAATCTGGTGTGTGTATGGGCTACGCCATCGCACTAATAACAGCATAGAAGGCTGGAACCACAACATAAATACAAATATTAACAAAAATGAAGTGCAGTTTTTACAGATACTGCACATTTTACATCAAGAAGCATCACTGACTTCACTCAATTGTGACCGTTGGGAAAGATATAAAAAAAGATTATCACCTAAACGCCGCAAAATAAGGGTTCAAAATGATGATTGCATTTTATTCGCACAAATGCAGCTCGTTAATGGCGAAATTGGCGTTGGCCACTTTTTAGAAAAATAACGTTGATAATTAGGTATCATTTTCGTTACAAAATATGTAATTGAAGTAAAATAGTAGTTTCTTCACACAAATATTTGTCATCTGAAATATAGATCTTCATAAGGTATATCATTTCTGTAAACAAACTACAAGTCTACGATCAATAGTTACGGAGATATAGACGTTTCTTGTTTGACAGCTGTCATTTGAAATAAAGATCTTGATGAGATCCATCACTTCTGTAAAAAATCTAGCCTATAATTAATAGTTTCGGAGATAAAGCCGTTTCTAGTTTGAGAGCTGTCACCCGAAATGAAGATCTTGATGAGATCTATCACTTCTGTAAAGGAACTACTAGTCTACGACCAATAATTATCGAGATATAAGCCTTTCTAGTTTGACAGCTGTCATTTGAAATAAAGATCTTGATGAGATCTATCACTTGTGTAAAGAAACTACTAGTCTAAGATTAATAGTTACAGAGATATAGACCTTTCTAGTTTGACAGCTGTCATTTGAAATAAAGATCTTGATGAGATCTATCACTTGTGTAAAGAAACTACTAGTCTACGATTAATAGTTACAGAGATATGGACCTTTCTAGTTTGACAGCTGTCATTTGAAATAAAGATCTTGAAGAGATCTATCATTTCTACGAAGGAAACTACTAGTCTACCATCAATAGTTACGGAGATATAGACCTTTCTAGTTTGACAGCTGTCATTTGAAATAAAGATCTTGATGAGATCTATCACTTGTGTAAAGAAACTACTAGTCTACGATTAATAGTTACAGAGATATAGACCTTTCTAGTTTGGCAGCTGTCATTTGAAATAAAGATCTTGATGAGATCTATCACTTGTGTAAAGAAACTACTAGTCTACGATTAATAGTTACAGAGATATAGACCTTTCTAGTTTGACAGCTGTCATTTGAAATAAAGATCTTGATGAGATCTTATAACTTTTGTAAAATAACTACACGTGTTAGATCAACAGTTTAATTTTTTTTAATATATAAAATAAAATAAAGAATATATTAAGAAAAACAGTATTTTTCTTGTCTTTTGCGGTTCGAACTATCTCCATATTAAATTCATCACAATTGGTCCAACCGTAAAATTTAACGGATTGATAGACAGACAGACACCGACACTTTCGAATTTATAATATTAGTATAAGTATGGATCCTCCTTTTATAAAGTCGGTTAATTTTTAGTTTTAAATTAATAATATCTCTTATATGGGTACCTACAGACCCGCGAACGGTCTAAAACGGTCTAACTTTTTAAAGTATTAGAAAGCAAGTTCCGTTATCTCCCCAGCCTAGGGGACAACAAGCCTACAATTTTTTTTATCAGATCTACAACTGCATCTAGTGAGAAAGAAATTCCTTAGTAGACCCACACTTTCAAATCTGGTTCTGGTTAACGGATCTAGCGATACAAATACTTCTCAGTAGATACACACTTTTAAAAATGGATCTATTGAGAAAATAATATCTCACTAGATCCATTATGGATCTGGACAATGGATCTAGTGAGAATGATCCGTATTTTCGCTGTAATTATTAACATTCCCAATTAATAAGTCAAGTGTGCTACAAGATAAAATTAAAGAAGTGCGACAACGTGAGCTGCCTGGAAATATCGCTAAGAAAAAATCTACAAATCTACAGAAAATATGTTCGTAAATTTTTAAATAACAGGTCGCTGTTTGTCTACAGGTCGCTGTTTGTCTTCAGGTCACTGTTTGTCTACAGGTCGCTGTTGGTCTACAGGTCGCTGTTTGAAGATTCAACCCAACCCAAAAGAAAGCTTCTTTCTTTTTCGGACTCTGAGGAAGACGAGACAAGGTATGTAGAAATAAAATCTTTTAAATTTTAATAGAATCTATATTAGAGTCATACAATATATAACATATAAAACTAATTATAATTGACTGACAAAGTGGTGAGCGTTTATTAACTAAATAATAACATAATGTACTTATTTGTCGACAGGATCGAAACTAGCGCTTCTAAGCCTAAGAAGTCACGAAAGAAGGCGGAGAGCAAGACTCCGAGAGTGACTTCACCGACGCGTACGGCGACGGGGTAGACCGCGGCGCGCACCGCTCCGGCAACCCCGAAGCCGACCGCCAACGACAGCTTGGACTGCTATCGTCGGACAGCGAGGATGAGGAGGAAGCTCGACGCGCGGCGAAGGCAGCCGCTCAGCAGGGACTCGCGTCGTCGCTGACGCGCCGTGTGGCCGACGGCGTCTTGCGACGGACGGCGGACCTCACCGGGGACACTTACGTCGATCTCCGGGTGTACAACACGAGAGATGTGATAAAAGTAGTTGATTGAAGAGACAGACTTGAAAAAACACAAATCGCTCTGAAATATCAAGCGTCTTCGACGACCCCCGTATTGGCCGACCTTAAAAACTTTTTGAAAAAGGTCAAAGGGAAATTCACTGGTGGCAAATTTTACCTGGGGAGAAAAAGTTTTTAAGGTTTTACTACATATTTTTTTTATTAATTGTTTTATGGGGAAAATTTCTATATGTAGCATCATGACAGGAAAAAAAAATTTTTGTGTTTGTGACCAAGATATTTTGAGTAAAACGTTTTCTGCCTATCTTCGAAGTAATATTCATAAAAACAACAGCGCTATAGAGATAAATGATTGTGTAGATAAAATAAACTCAGCGCTCAGAAGCCGTATAGCTTACGATGTCCTAGCGAAGTTGCCGCATCACCGTCGTCGGCGGCGCGCTCTAGTAACACGACACCCGCTCTGCTGTCGACGCCGGCGGACTTCTTGTCGCGCACGCGCACACGTCGCGTTGTGCGTCAGGTAATCGATGTAAAGCAAGCACAGCATATTAATTTAAAAGTAAACTTTGAACCGTTTGCAGAGTTTGTTTGATGCAAAAAAGACTTGATCGAAATCAAATCTTTCGCTACAGAAAATGTAACCATTCATCAAAATTACAATTTTAACAACTTATACTCTGAATTTCTCGCAAAAATATGTAAAAAAATTGATGAATTTCAAGAGAGGGACAGCGGTTGGGGTTTTTACAAAAATTTGTATTTAGAAGTAAATGTAAATAAATATTCACCTTTAAAAGCCTCTAGTTACATTGAATTGCCAAAATGTTTAAAAAACAAACCTGCTTGTATAAATATAAAAAATGGGGATAATTTTTGTTTCTTGTGGAGTATAATGGCGGCTTTGTTCCCAGTCAAAAGAAATGCTGACTGAACTACATCTTATCCTAATATCAACAACGTACTTAATACGAACAATATGAAATTTTCGGTATCATTTTCCGACATTAAGATTTTTGAAAAACAAAACGACGATATTAGTGTTAACGTTTATGGGTTAAACTCAGGTAATAAAATTGTTGGACCCTTGTATAAAACGCGACGAACACAAAAGAATCACGTTAATCTTTTGTTCTTACAAAATAAAAAGGGTACTCATTACTGTTTAATAAAAAATTTAGAACGATTAATTAGATCTCACACCACGAAACATCAAAGTAGAGTATATTTTTGCGACGAATGTTTGCTATTTTTCAAGGGGGAAAATACTTTAAAAAAACACGTGTGCGGGGGCGTTTTGACAACAATACCAAGCAAAGGATCGATTTTAAGATTTAGGCACTTTGAACGTATGCAAGATATGCCATTTGTTATCTATGCGGACTTTGAATCTTTTTTAGAACCATGTCAAGTCTCAGAAAAACCAAATTGTATGACTGATTTACAAAAACACATCCCAGCAGCATTCGGTTATTATATTGTTTGCTCTTACAACAGCTCTTTAAATAAATATGTGTCATATCGTGGACCTGATTGTGTTGAAAAGTTCATAGAATGCCTACAACAGGATATTACAAAAATTCACAAAATATTAAATAAACCTGCGGCAATTAATATTACACCAGAGGATTTAAAACGTTTTAAGGAAGCTAGGGATTGTTCGGGATTGTTCGGGATTGTTCGGGATTGTTCGGCTCTCAAATGTTATTCGATGATATAGTTATAGATCATTGTCATTTAAATTCGTTCCCGTTTTCTTTCATAACCTTTCGGGGTATGACGCCCATTTCTTTAAAGGTAAAGGTGCTTGCAAAAACTAAGGAAAATTATATTTCATTTACAAATTTTTTTTTGGCTATATGGCGGTCCGATTTGTAGACTCGTTCAAATTTTTGGGAGCAAGTTTACAAAAGTTAGCTGAAACTTTAAATACTGAAGATTTCCACGGCTTATCTGCTTTTTTAAAGAAAAAAATAAATTTAAGTTATTGATCCGCAAAGGAGTATATCCCTACGATTATATGAAAAGTTGGAAATCATATGAGGAAACTAGTTTAACAGCGTTCAGATTTTTTTTTAATCCTTTAACTAACCAAAACATTTCTGAAGCAGACTATAAATATGTTATGAGTGTTTGGCAGACATTTAAAATTAAAAATTTAGGTAAATACACTGATTTGTATCTTATGACTGACGTATTGTTATTGGCTGATATTTTTGAAAAATTTAGATCAACTTGTAAAACTAATTTTCAGTTAGAAGCCGCATTCTACGTGACGGCACCGGCTCTAAGTTTTGATAGTATGTTATTAAAAACAAATGTTAAGTTGGAACTTAGTGATAACTTAAAAATATTCGCATAATACAAAAAGGAATTTGGGGAGGAGTATGCTTGTGCTCTACGCGCTATGCAAAAGCTAACAACAAGTATTTAAAGAACTATAATCCAAATGAACCAGATAAATACTTAATGTAAATTGACTGTAACAATTTGTACGGTTATGCTATGTGTGCATATTTACCCCAATGCGATTTTAGATTATTAAATAAAGAAGAAATTAGTAAATTGAATATTTGTGAAATACCAGATGAGAACGATTATGGCTATATTTTAGAAGTTGACCTTAAATAGCCAGAAGAACTTCACGATTTTCATAATGATTTGCCATTTTGTCCCCAAAAATGTGTTCCAACCGGTTCAAGACCGTCAAAAATAATATAGACTTAAATACACAATTACGACAACAATCAAAATCAACGTTTGAAGAAGATTTTTTCAAATTAATGAATAATAGCATATTTGGAAAAACTTTGGTAGATACTGAAACTGACTTAGAGCTTTCTAAAAGTCAAATGTATAATTTTCACTATTCCGTAATGAAACCTTTTTATGGATCCAATCTCAAAATCTGTTATACTGACACCGATAGCTTTTTGTATTCAATAGAAACAGAAGATTTTAACCAACATTTAAAACATAATCTTAAAGATTTTTTGATACAAGTAATTATGCACCAACCAATAAATATGGTATTGAGTGTATCAACAAAAAAGTACCCGGTTTATTCAAAGATGAATTTGGTGGCCAAAACATAACACAATTTGTTGGTTTACGGTCTAAGCTAATTGCATAAAAACTGAAACATCAGAAATAAAAAAAGCTAAAGGTGTGAAAAAATATGTTTTGAATGAAATTTATTTTGACGATTATAACAAAGTTTTAGACCAAAAAAATAGAGTGATGCGAAGAAGGAATATTTTCTTTAAATCGTTAATACATCAAATATTTACGAGATCAATTAAAAAAATCGCTTTATCATCGAATGACGACAAACGCAGAATAATGCAAGATAATATAAATACGTTTGCTTGGGGTCACAATGCTTTTTTATGAATATTGGTTTGTGAGGATGGCAGAAAGTTACATAGCCGATGTTATTATATCTAAACATACCTACATACATTCAAACGGTATCAATATAGATACTGGGCTATGGGCCATCAATAATTTTTTGCCACAATTTTGTGTGAAAATAATTAATTTTAATTGCGATATTTTCTTCAATGTTACCGAATTGCAACTAATATATAAAGAATTAATTCATATGGATAAAACTAAAAGTTATAATACTACTATTAATTTATACCAGCTTATTTTCTGTGACAAACGTTGCCCGGATTTTCTTGTACCGTTAATTTTTGATGCATTACATATGTTTTGTGATTGTATAGAAATAAGACTAAAATCGCTGTATTTAAATGACTATGTAATTGCTTGTAATTTTGTTAATGAAATTGAAATGTTTTTAACTAATAAAAATGTATTTACCATAAATGAAATAAAAAGGTAGTGGATTTTTATAAAAGCAAAACAAATGTTTTGGTAGAAGAAGAAATTTCAATTTTAGCACTTTCATATTTTTATAAGTCATTAAATTATTTTTGATTTATATCCTGAACTTGTGTTTCTTTATAATCACGATAAAAATAAAATCAAGTTACAGCTACAAATGGTTTTTATTTTCACCCTTAATCTAATTCTAATACTTAGCTGACATCACTCAGCAACTGCATGTGTTTATGTATGTTACTTACATTTTAAGTCAAAACTACAATTTCAACATTAGACAGTCAAAAACTTTTAATTCATTCATTAAGATGGTGTTTTGCTTATGTTAATACGGAATGCTAAGAACTGCATGCTGATTCATGTAGATTTTGATACCTGAGAGGTTGTTAGTAACGGACAATATGATGTAAAAGGATATCATAGATGCAGGATTGAACCTGTTTAATATGAAACCAGTGTGACGCAACAGAGTTTTGTATTAGTAAGTAAATATGAAACATATTATTGCAAGTTGTTGATAAGTGAGCACGTGCTTGTATTTAATATTATTTCAAAATATGTCATACCAAAAAGCAAATAACATCGCCTTTGCAACAAACAAAGTTTTGAAATATGCTGTAAAAATAGAAATAAGTGAACTAAAAGAACTTCCAACTGTTGTCGAAAGCAGAACGATTGTTAAATCGAGTAATTATGCAGAGAGTGAAGACGATCCGGTAATGAATTCTGTGCTACATTCCCTGTTCCTGATATCAACAGAGTTGGCAAAACACACTGAAAAAGTCTAATAAGCAGAGGTACGTAAGATTTACCTATTTTATCTTTAAAATTTTTAAATCCAACGCCGTATCTCATTATTTTCGTTGTCCTTCAGGTTTTCTACAAGCAGAAGCAGGCAGATCAGATGAAGACTTGACTTCAAAATTAGTCTCTTTATTATTGTAAATAGATGTTTGTTAATTCATTGTAATCAAATAATTTTATTCTGAATAAAACTTATGTTGAAAACTAAATAAATAACTACCTATATGATTTCATAATTAAATAAAAGATATTTTGTATAGTAGTGTTTATTGAATTTTATCTTAAAAGAAGTTACATTTATATTTTCTAGAAAAAGTACTTATTTTATACATATTAAAATTATACATAAATTAAAAAAATGTAAATTATTTTTTTTAATTTACAAATTATTTTTCCTTTTCCAAACCTAAATTTTCATCGTACCATTTTTTAATATAAACAACATTTTTTAAAGCACATTGTTTTTTATGAATAAAGCAGTTGTACTTTCTTTTTTTGCAATAAGTATTGTATAAATTCAAAAAATTAGGACAGCCTTTATCTTCCATATTACATTCTGTGCATAGTTCATTAGCTTATAAGATTTTTTCTTACCCTTTTAAAAGTAAATTTTGATGACTCAAATTTGTTTTTTTAGTCTTTTAAATTCGAAATAATCTATGTGACCTTCATTCCAATATATACCACGGTTTCTTTGTAACCACGAAATATTTTTTTTTCCTCTTTTGTCAAATAAGAATTAGCATATGGAGGCTTAATTGAAAATACTTGAGTATGTTCTGGAGTAGCCAAAGCAAATTCTTTGACAATAAATTTATTATGAAAATCTTTAAAACCTTGTAAGTCTACAATAATAGGTTCGGTAAAATTCATGATATTTTTTTTACTATACCAGTTAATGGTTTATATTCAAATATGCAATCGTTTAATAACAAACAATACGCAGAAGTTAGATCTGGTATATCTCTGTCACTCTCTATTTCGACGCGAACGTCAACCGAAACAGTTTTTATTGTATTATTTTGTCTTGGGCAATCTATAACGAATAAAGGGACTTTATCTCTAAATTCTTTATAACTCAGCAAGGGTTCGGGACGCCGCCCGTATTAAGACTGTTGGAATCTAGTGTATTTTTCATATAATAAAGCAAATTTATCCTCGTGAAAGCGTACATTTAGACCCTCATATGGAAAATACACTGAATTCAAAAATACTCTAACCTCTCTCATATTGCAGTGATCAAATTGTGACATATCTTTTTCAGATTTTTTTTTTGATCTGTTTGATATGTAATCACAGCATATCTTGGCTTTTCTATTTGAGATGACGTTTTAATAACCGATGTAAGTTTGGTTGCTTTCGGTGGTAAAGGATATTCATACAAGTCCCAGTTTCGAAATAACAAGTTGATTGATCGATCTTTTTCAAGATATTTTAATAAATTTAGTTTTTCTCGATCAGCAACTTTAACGTGTAGAACACGCCATACGATATTATTTAGCATGATATCATCTACTATTTCTCCAGTGTTTAGTTTTATCGCAATTTGATTAGTATTGCTATAGACAAAAATGATTTTATTGTTGTTGTGTTGTTGTTGTTATACCAGCATTCTTAACTCTGTCTATTTCTACTCCATTAAGTTCATAGCGAATATCTTGAAATAGATATAAGATTGGATTGTTAGTAAAACTAACGCTAGTTGCAAATTCTTTTGCATCTCCTTTTTTAACAATGACCATCCTTACTAGATATAATACGTACAAGTCTCGTTGATTAATAGATATTCGTATTTCATCATTTTTGTTTAAAGTAGTGATGTAAGGCTTTTATTTATTCGTTGAAAATCAATCATTTCTTCTTAAGATGTGAATACTGTAGTAACTCTTCTACCCGAAAATTAACTAACTCGTATTTTTGAATCCAAAATTTTAATATTTACAGAGCTAATTGTTTTTTGATTAATGGGAAAATATATTATATTTTTTGGTAATTCCATTAATAAAGGAGCCACAGACAATGTCACATTCAATCCGTACAACAGTGTTTGATAGAATGCTTACTGGGATCTTGGATTCATGAAATTTATTCTTTTGTAATTTACTTTTGTCATATCCAAGAATGCTTCCAATTGAATTTTCTTTTTTGAAATGAATGTCTTTAGAGCAAGAAATAACGGTACGTAAAGTATTATTGTTACAAGTCAAACTAAAGATGCTGCCCATAATGTTTTTCTTTATATAGTCGCAAATGTCCTCAAGTTCATAGGAGCCTTCAGGAATTTCTATTACTTCATTATCACCATATTTGCTGATCCGAACACAGTCACCTACTCTTAATTTAGATTTTTTTAGCTCTTGAGGTGTTTGATTTCTTTTTATGTTATTCATAACTATAGCTTGGTTGACATAAGTTACATTTATTGGTTTTAATTTTATGCTTTGATGTACAGTACTATTATATGATAACAACATACCATCTAAAGGTGATCCGATCCATTTGTTATTACCAATTAACGTTAAATATTTATACAATTTGGATTTAAGTGTTCTTATAAATCTTTCAATTATTGACGCCTTTTTTACAGAATATGTAGAATATTGATTAATCTTATAAGTTGTTATGATTTTCTTGAACATTTCATTGTAAAACTCTCTCTCTCTCCCCCCATATCTGTCTGAAGGTTAATTGGAATGCGACCGCAATTCAAAATTTTTTGAAAAGCGTTTGCTACGTCATGTTTTGTTTTTGCTTTTAGAGGAACTCCCCAAGCAAATTTTGAAAAGCAGTCTATTACAACTAGAATGTATTTAAAACCTTTGTTTACTTCTTCCATTTTCTGCATATCAATCAAATCACTGTCCGACGAATAAATTTTTTTCGAGCCAGTTTGTGGAGTTCATCGACTATATCTTTTCTACTCATATTTGTTTTAATGCAGTTTTTTGAGATGCGTCCCAATACATATAATCAACATTTTTGTTAAATTTTTTTAATATTGGTAACCCAAACCCTTGAATGAGACTTTCAGTGCTTGTACATTCTTTAGATAACTTGAAAAGTGGTTTAATGATATTTAGATACTTGCTTCCTTTGTTACTTTTATTAGGTTTTTTAGAGTTGAAATCGCGTCTGTGTGCCTTAGTAACCGTTAAAATCTGTTTGTAATTGTTTGATTTTCTATTTGGATGATTCGACAATTACTTAATTATTCGACAATTATCATTAATTTACCACGTTCATTCCTAACACCAAATGGAATGTCATGAAATACTTCTGAAGGTGATTACCAATTATGTTTCTGAGGACTAGTTATATATTCAAGTGTTTTAAACGAGGCATTACTTGAAACATTGATTTCTGTATTATTAGTATCACTCCTGCTTTCAGAATCATTTTCATATATGTCATCTTCATAATCTTCAATATTCTTGATGGTTTTATTATTTTTTTCACTGTTTTCGTCTGAATCAATTTCAAATTCACTTTCATCCTGAAGATCTGACTCAGATTCTGTTTTTATATATTTCAGTTTTTTCTTTGGGAGCTTGTGTTGAATTTCTTGATATTTCTTGATATTCATTGGAATCTTGTGTTGAATTTCTTAATACCATTTTATGCAGTGGGTCAGTCAAAGGTTTAAAAACAGATTTCAGAACTTTATCATTTTCAGTTTGCATATCATGCAGCTTTCTAACCTTTTTCTTAACAATTCTTGCAGACTTAATGTGTCTTAAGAGACAAGTATGTTATAGTACTATCAGTGTAACATTGTCTAAAGATAGTAGGTATAAGGTTTTCTAAAGACATCAGCATATAATAATGCAATCACTGTAACCTTGTCTAAAGATAGTATAAGGTTCCCTAAAGAGACAAGTGTATAATAATAAAACCACTGTAACATTGTATAAAGATACTATAATGTTCCCAAAAGAGACAAAAATATAATAATACGGTGAAGGCTGCAAAAAGTTTTCATTGTCTGGGTTCAAGTCGTATAACGAAGTTGTCGACATCCTTCATCATGATGTTGTACGTGGTGCGTAGGGGCTCATCTATATAAGAGTATATAGTTTGTTCTGTCTCTCACGATGGACGCTACTGAAGTCTTCATCGGCATCATCGCATATTGGTATCCTGCAAAAAAATATTTGAATAATTCAAATTTAAATCCTTTATTTCTCAGAAACAGAATAATGGTAATGTTAGAAAATGGAAGGAAGAAATGATGGCGGAAGCGCGGACAGACAGTTTTTGAGCTATATTGTGTAAAAGAGTACACTCACGCCTCTTCGCAATCAAAAAAAATCTAACGCGTCGTGATTCAAACAGAGGCCGTCTTTGGTGTTATTTTCGTATATATTAAGGATGACAAAAACAGATTTGAAAAATTTCATACAAAAATCTGTTTAGGATAAATAAAAGTATAATTATTATTTTTCGGTTTGGTTACGTGTAACTTTAAAATAAGTAAGGCAAGTTATTATAAAAATACTGGGATGTAACGTTACTTTTATAAAAATGTATATTTTATTTATATAATTATTACTTAATACATAATGTCAGGGGTATTCATTTCCTAATACACGGGTACGCGACCCTGGTCTCCCGAGCTACTACTAATTCTCCCTATTTCCTTCCAACAGTAGTATCCCTCCCCCCCCCCCCCTTCGACGTATCCCACTCATTATACAATTTCCATTAAGAAATTATCACATCCCGACCCTTATCCTTATTCCCTTCTACTATCCGATACGGGATGTCTATGTGATCGACACGGTCAAAACCGGGAGTGATAAATCCACGCTACGACCCACAACCATCCAAATCCAAAACCCAAAAAACTATCAGCTCCAACTCAAAAATCGCTTTGAATGCTTAAAGGAAGACGGATCCGTGGACGATACCAACGACATGTTTGTGGAAACTGTCCATACGGTTGGGTCTAAGTTCTTTAAAACCCACCGTACAAATAGAACAAAAAGACTCTCGGACCAGACTCTAAGACTTATGGACGCGAGACGTAACCTTAGGTTGCAGTCTTTGGATGTTGAAGTGTCATATCGGCGGCTTAATAAACAGATCTCACAATCACTGCACGTGACAAACGCCACTTTAATACTTTGCGTATTGAAGAGGCAATAGAACGGAACAAAGGTTCCAAAGTGTTTGCGAGAGATCTGGCTATTGGGCAAAGCCGTCTGGCAAATCTGAAGACGGAGGACGGCAGCATTGTTTCGTCTGGACCAGAGGTCTTGGAGGAGATCGAGAAATTCTATGGACAGTTACACGTCGACATCGAAACCAGTTGGCAGTCCAGCTAAAGACCCTAGAGCTAGACTAACTCGACACTATACCGAGGATATTCCGGACGTCAGCTTGTACGAGATTAGCATGGCTCTCAAACAGCTTAAGAACAATAAGGCACCGGGTGATGATGGAGTTACGACTGAGCTTCTGAAAGCGGGTGGAAAACCGGTACTAAAAGTCCTTCAGAAGCTCTTCAACACCGTCATACTCGAAGGTACTTCGCCACAAACATGGCACAGGGGCGTGGTGGTGCTTTTCTTCAAAAAAAAGTGACAATAAACTTCTTAAGAATTACAGACCCATCACGCTTCTGAACCATGTTTATAAGATGTTTTTTTTTTTCAAGAGTAATTACGAACCGTCTCGCTCGCAAGTTCGACGATTTCCAGCCTCCCGAAAAAGCCAGTTTCCGAAGAGGCTATAGTACCGTACCACATACATACACTGCGGCAGATTATACAGAAGTCGGAAGAGTATAATCGGCCCCTTTGCTTAGTGTTTGTGGACTACAAGAAAGCCTTCGATTCGGTGGAAACATGGGCAGTGCTACAGGCTCTACAGAGATGCCGTATTGATCATCGGTATATCGAGGTGCTAAAATGCTTGTACAATAACGCCACTATGTCAGTCCGTCTCCAGGATCAGAACTCGAAACCGATCCAACTGCAAAGAGGTGTTAAACGGGGACATGTCATATCTCTGAAACTGTTCACAAATGCGTTGGAAGATGTCTTTAAGCTTCTGGACTGGGACGGTTTTGGCATCAATGTTAATAGCGTGTACATTACCCACCTTCGGTTTGCTGACGATATTGTGGTTATGGCAGAATCGATGGAGGACCTTAGCACAATGCTCGAAAGCCTTAATAGAGCTTCCCAACGAGTGGGCCTCAAGATGAACATGGACAAGACGAAAATCATGTCGAATGGCCAAGTAGTATCCACTCCAATAACTGTTGGGAACTCTACACTCGAAGTTGTTGACGTATCCGACGTATATCTGGGCCAACTGTTCGATTAGGCAGGTCCAATTTCGAGAAAGAGGTTAATCGCCGAATCCAACTCGGTTGGGCAGCGTTCGAAATGCGTACAATTTTCTCGTCCCAAGTGCCCCAGTGCTTGAAGACAAAAGTCTTCAACCAGTGTGTGTTGCCAGTGATGACTTATGGCACTAAGACGTGGCCGCTAACTATGGGCCTTATACGAAAGCTCAAGGTCGCTCAGCGGGCGATGGAAAGAGATATGCTCGGAGTTTTCCTACGTGATCGAATCAGGAATGAGTAAATCGGTAGGAGAACTAAAGTCGCCGATATAGCTCACCGATTTGCAAAGCTGAAGTGGCAATGGGCAGGGCACATAGCTCGAAGAACCGATGGCCGATGAGAATGAGAAGGTTCTCGGGTGGCGGCCACACAAAGCGCAGCGTGGGACGGCACCCCGCTAGATGGACAGATGACCTTGTAAAGGTAGCAGGGAGCGGTCGGTTACAGGCGGCACAGAGTCGAAAGCTGTGGAGAAAGTTAGGTGAGGCCTATGTCCAGCAGTGGACGTCAATGGGCTGATATGATGATGATGACATAAATTGTGCTCAGAAAAATCCGAAACCCGCGCGGCGTCGAGGTCAAAAGACGCGAAACAAAAGTAAGTGTAGATGACGTAGCAGTAAGTACTTAGTATAAGTATAACGTAGTAGTAGTGTAGAGACGCGATACGAGAGTAACTGGTAAAATTTCACAAATTCATACTGTGGTTTATTTTATATTAGCGTGTTATATTATTTTAATATTGTAAATAATTATTATACTTAAAAATATATTTTTGAATAGACTATAGAATTACGAATGTCTCAACTGTGGTTCGAAAAAATGTGTATTTTGACAATATTTCTTTACTCTCTATTGATTTCCACTATAATCATTTATATCTGTGTATGAATATATAAGTAATATGTATGTAAGTATGTATAAGTATTTGTATGTATCTTTCCTTCTTCCCATATTGTGTCTAGTCGATAATTAAATTTTGTGTAATTTGTATACGCCTTAACCTGATGAGTCACTATTGTGCTGAATATTTAAGGTTGTCTGAAAGAAATCAATATAAGGGATAAGTCCGCCTTTGTATAAAAGTTGTAGTTTTCTTTACTTAAGTTAACTTCTTTTTTAGCTTTCATACATTTATTTGATGTTTACAATAAGAAATATGAACTAAAGATTAAAAATTTCCCCCATAGAGCCCTCATGAGGCATGGTGCCCAAAATAGAGGCAGCGTTGCCACGCTGTATAGCCAGGCTTATCTTTTGAGCAAAATAGCTACCAGCCCTGTGATCTTTAGTCTCCTGAATGAGACGTTTACTTAATTCGTGGAAAAAATCTTTAGTTCCAGACCCCCACGGACCCAGCGTTTCAACCGCAAAAGGCACAAACAAAAAAGCATCACTGAGGCCCACGAATTTGCGCCGTTTGCGGTCTTCGGCACCAATAGCAGCAGCTCCAACCTTTTTCGCGGTTGCTGAAAGATAGGTCGGGGCCAAAGTATCTACACAAGTGGCGTCCCATACAAGAATTCGACCCATCTTCCAGGCAACTAAAGACATCCCGTCAGGCCTCTTGCCATCGTCACGAAGTATGCCAACTGGTTCTAAAATAGCTGGAACGTTGGCAGTAACAAGAGCCCGACGGATAATGTCATTGATATTACTATGCCTTGAAAAGCGGCCTGCGCTTCGGGCACAAGACAGTCCGTGGTGTCCTAAATTGTCCACCATCTCGCCACAGTGGCAACGATGGGGGAAATTTGTAAAAGCGCCCAAACGCAAACATGATGAAAGGCGGAATGTATTGTTGTCCAGAAGTGTGCCGATTCTGACAGAAGGTAGGGCTTGTAGCCACAAACCTGACTCCCACACAGAAACAGCACGGAGACGAGCCTGATCTGCCGTACTGGTAGATGTGTATAATAAATTGTTCCACTCCAGACGGCAAAGAGGCTCATCCCATAGTCTCTGTGATGCAGGAATCCTTGGTATTTCTAAGTTTGGGCAGGCAATCAACCAAGTGTTCTTAGCTTCACTCAAATACGATATTTCAAAATTTCCAGAGGATGAAGCAAGTATTTTTCCAATAAGATCGTGTGTGCTGTGAACTGAAGACAAGAACGCTGGGAGAGCCACACTAGATATTTTCCTTATTCCCAAACCTCCAAACCTAATTGGTAAAGAGGCTTGAGACCAAGAATTTTCTTCTAAATTTGTGTTTAAAAGTTTTATTAAAGTATTTTTAATAATAACATCACTAACAACTATTTAAAAGATTAGGAAATTTCCAAAAATGACACGAACGCAAAAAATAATTAAATTTTGGGACAAAAAGACAATGACGAATAATAAAAAAAGCTATATGAGTGTCAATTTTAAATAAACGGTCTAACACGTTATTAAAATTATTAATTTTTTCGTCAACAAAAAAGGGGATGGAATCGTCTAAAATAGGAGATCCTAAGAGTCTAAGTGAGCTCTTATCAACAAATCTTATATTCGGTGCTATTGATAAAAAATTAGAAATCACTTTAGAATCAGATTTCATACTTTCTGGTAAAAAAATTTCACATTTCGAAGAATTTAAATCTAAACCAATATCATGAAATTACTTCTGAAGAAATATAAAATCATTAAAAACTGTATCTGCGTCGCCTGCCAGAGTTCCATCATCCAAATACCGGACGTTAAATTTAGAATTTAAATTTTTGAGTACTGTGAATCGCAAGACTAAAAATTGCCGGCCCAAGAGGGTCGCCCTGTTGACAGCCTACCTCAGATGATAAAAGGTTATTATTATAAACTAATTTTGACGGTGTACTATAACATTGCCAAAGAAATTTAAAAACTGTGGGAATGTTTCCCTTGATTTGTGTCAACAGGACACCCCTATCGACAGAGTTAAATGCATTTTTAACATCCACCTTTACTACTATATCATCTACATGCATGTGAATGTAAGAACGTAAGGAATGAACTGCTGCCTCGCAGCCACCATTAGAGCCAAAGCCTAGCTGAATGGGTTGGAAATACTCACGTAGTGTATCCTTTATGTTGTGACAGCAGACTTTGGCTGTAAGGCGACGATATGTAGTTCCTACAGCTATTGGCCGTATACCACCATCCTTTTTTAAAAGTGCGCAAAGATTAGCTCCATACAAAATGCTAGTGATATCATGAGGGACGCTTCCTTCTAACATTATGTTAGTGAGTGCCGTGAGGTCATTTAAAAGGATCTGTCCTATTTCACCACATCCGCCACATAAAAGATCTTTCAAATGTTGGGCTGTTAAAGCATCTAGCCCCCCACATGAACCACTGCGAAAGGACATTACAGCATTAAAAACATCTTCCAAAGAAGCCTGGGTATGTATGTCAACTGTTTGTGGTGGGTCAGGAAGGCATACAGTAGTTGAAGAAGGTGGATGTTTGATTCTCAAAGAGTTTAAAGTATCTATGGAATCTGAAGCTATCGTGTCACTAGAAAAAAGAAGACGGGCAGCTCCAGTGATATCTCCATCTCCAAGTTTATTTTCAACTTGCCGAAAATGATTATAGTTAGACCTACTTTCCTTATTTGGTTGATCGAAATTAAAATTTTGTGTTGTACTACATTTTTTTTTGATTCTATTAGTTAATGATGATTTATTGCTAGTTTCCCTCGGAACATGAAGAACTCTATAAGCAAAGGTCAACAAATGTTCCCAAGCATTTACTGTATTTTTTGCTATAACTGCTTTTAAATCTGAAGAAAGTGACTGAGCAACAGTTATTCTGGCACCACGAGGGATTCTCTTCAAAACTGGTTTAGTCTTTTTTAATTTTGACAAAATTTTCCAAAAGGGTTCACTATTATGGTCAATAATAGACTTTATAGTTAAATTTGTGTCTGAAGGACATATAGGTTCAAATTCAGCGTTTTTATGGACTTTACCTAAGTGTATTTTTAGTCCTCTTTGTGTTTTGAAGAAACGTGCTTGGGAACATTTTGGACATTGTATTTGTTCTAGTGACACGATATTTAGAGAAACAGCATCATTCAACAGCACATTCTGCATATTCGCATTTGGTGAGGTATTATCCAAATAAATATAGTACTCTACTATGGGTTGACGTTGTATACAAAAATGACATTTATCTCCGGCAAAAATTTTTTTTGTTGTACAAATTAAGATTGGTTGCACAAAGACTGGTCAACAGACTGAAACGTGGACATTTATTTCAGGAACACTTTAAAATATATGCATGGGCTAAAAAAATAGTGAAACAATACAAAAATTATTTATAATCAAAAATTGTAAGTATGACAAATAACGTCAAAGTTTTTTTTTTTTTTTTAAGTTAACTTCTGTGTTTTAAATTTTATACAATAAAGTATATACAAATCAACAAACAAGTACACACGTAATCGTTCGCGGGAGGAAGTTCCTCTAAAACCGCACTGTAGGTGACCATTTAGGTTCAAAGGTATGAGGATGGATGAAGAAGGCGTGGGCATCATTTCGAACAATTCCTCTGAACAAATTCTATTATACAAGCGGTAGAACACACATAAGGAGGCAAATCTTCCTCAGAGTTAAGGGTTCGATACGGCTTGTGAGTTTGGGATCGTCGACGATTACCTTAGCCCATAGTTGAACCGAGTCAAAAGGGCCAGGCTGGTATCCGAGTGCACCCGCCCAGAGATGGCAGCAGTACTCCGTATGGGGCCGAAGTTGCGACTTGTAGAGCAGCAACATTTGCCCCCAAGTTACTGCTTAACTCTATTGAGTACTCCAAGTTATTTTACACCAGCTTCACCTTGTCTTCCAAATGATCTCAGAACTGAACATCGCTGGAGATGTCAACACTAAAGATCCCAATGTTCTTGTAGAAGCGGTGTGTTCTGGAATTGTAAGACCGCAATGGATGGGGTGTTCTAGTAGTGAATATGCATAAAATGACACTAAAGACGGTCTCTGGTGAAATCATTTTTAGATTTTTTTGTTTTAGGTTGTAGACGGAACCGGCGGGGACCGGGCTTAATCTGGTCATTTTGATCTAGGCTACATCTGTACCAAGTTTCAGGCGGGTTAAAAAGCGCAAACAGTTCAGCCACAGTGGACTGAGGAGCGATTTACCCGCCAATTACACACAACTGAGTAGCGTATAACACTCAGGCAGAGTTTCCAAATATCGCGGGCAATTAACAAAGCAACGATACTCAGTAGTCGGCACTGATGCAAAACACTAACACAGAACCGTGCACTAGGTGAGTCAGCACACCACGGAGCTGAATGAGACAGCGTTGCCGTTTGCCATTTTGTCAACTTTTAACCCCTCTTGACAACCGCTTGGAAACCAAGCTTAAATGGCAACTTTTAGGCAACTTCTTGGCGATGTTGGTTTGGATAAAGAAAACGAAATATTTTCGCAGATTAACTGAACGCATCTAAAAAAACTGAACGCAAATTTTTTCGCATGCTTTTTTTTTCTTACTGACTATGCAGTTGGCTGTTGCAGCTATTACTGCTTCACTCGGCTTTTTTGGGCGAGACTCTGAAGGATTAAGTGGGGGCGAGAAGCGCCCCGGCACTCTTTGATTTCTCGTGTATCTTTGCGGGCGCCGACGAACTCGGGGACGTCGGCGTCGTGTTTGGAGGGAGGCCCTATTAGGGGAGGTCGTTGAGACTAATCTCGCTATCGATAGCGAGATCGTCATCTGGGGCCGTTAGTACGTGCCGAGGCCGCCTAACGATGGTTTTACGACCATGCATGGGGGGGGGGGGATGAGCATGCTTGTGTTCAACAACAACTAAGGATAATCTGTGGTCTCGTTCGATTGTTTCTTTGTTTGTTGTGTTGTTATTAAATAAAATATTTAAGTGTACCTGTAAATTTCGACGCCAGTATTAAATTGAAATGTCTTTGTTAAGTAAGTTGAGAATAGTGAAAAAGATAAGATGAAGTAAAATAGTAAGTAAGTTAAATTTATAAAATGATAATAAAAATAGAATTTTATACTTACATATATGTATGTAGGTACCTACCGTATATTAATTAATTAAGTTGTTCGTGTTACATGTTTATTAGAGAAAGAACAGACATAAAGAAAAAATAAACATATAAAGGCGACGAATAAAAAAAATGTCGCGGAAGACGGCAAGCTTATTGAAGTACAATAGTACAAAATAGGTTAAAAAAAGAGAGTTAAATTTTTTTACTATTCCTTTCTGAGTAAGTTGTTGTTTGCTATTTAGCACTTTTTTGATTTTTTAGCAAATTTTTGATGCGAAAAAGACATGCTAATAAAGTAATTCCTAGGTGTTTACTCTATATTGTTTTTTACTAAATTATGCATCAATAATAAACAGTGAATGTGTGAGTGTTGTTGTTCTGCTCAGCTAAGTGCTTGTGAGTACTCTATAAGTTATCTTTCTTTATGCCAAACTCTATACTTTGGTGCGCGCGCGGAATGGATTTCGAATGTCATCTAAAGGTAGACTTTCGAGCCTCGCGGCCGAAGCGTTAGACGCGCGCGACCTTACGCGGCAATAGTCACATATGAAAATGTATGACGCCGCTTTCGAGCCCTGCGTGACTGTCGCTCGCGCGGCTGTTCCTCGACACGTCTTGTCTTGTCGCGACCCGCGCAGAGTCAATATGTCTGGAAAGAAATTTTTTTTTCGATAGGATGAGCAATTGATGAATTTGGTTCCTCAGAAACCTATTCTAACCTAACCTATTGGTATATGTAAATAAAAATTAACAAAACATTTCCTCGTCAGATTCCAAGTGTCTTTTTAATTAAAATCCTTCGTCATTTCTGCTTTTAAACATTGGATGAATGGGTTTTCTGTTTAAGCTATCATTATAAAGCAATAACAGGTCATCATCCACATCTTCTTCTTCAAGGTTGTCCAGATATACTTCATTAGATGGAGCCATTTTTCAAGTAACGACATGACTGCGAGTGATAACACTCTGGGACCAGACGCGTGTCGTCTGACGCGAGTGATAGACGCGCACTATGAAAGCGATTTGGTCGTCGGCCACGCGCGTCTAACACGCGCGTCTGTCGCCTAGCAGCGACCCTGCCGATGACGAGCGGCGCGATGGTGGGAAGTAGCTGTGGGCATCATTCCAACAACTCCTCAGGACACAACCATAGTACAAGCGGTAGAACACACACAGGGAGGCAAAGTCTCTCTATGTAGGTGTTTTTTGTATTGCAGCATCAGTGTCC
The DNA here is from genome assembly GCA_946406115.1 of Apoda limacodes. Taxonomy (NCBI): domain Eukaryota; kingdom Metazoa; phylum Arthropoda; class Insecta; order Lepidoptera; family Limacodidae; genus Apoda; species Apoda limacodes. The sequence continues at coordinate 23,608,938 of OX291559.1, forward strand.
AGTAAACGAATACGTATAATTATGGTTGACATTTTAACAACTGTAAAGCAATATATTAATAGCATTACTAGCTTATTTTTGTTTATATGCACTAAACGCATTTAATGCAAACATAAAAGTATTTTATTAGTTAACATTTAGGCTTCAGTCCGCATTGTGCCAAAAGTGATGGCGCCGTCGGCACCCAAAAGTCGATTCAAAGAATTGTGCTCACGGCACTCACAAATCCCCCTCTTGAGACATATGACGTAAGCAGTGACGTCATATCAGCGAGCTTACAGTGCCCTTGTGAAGAGCTAGGGCGTTGTGAGCACGAGCACAGACAACAAATTTTTGACCCTTTTTGAACGCCTGATGGGAAGCGGTCACCGTAGCCTATGGACGCTTGCAACTTGCGCGTTGCCGACCCTTCAGAAATCAAATACTTCGTTCGCCATACTGTAGTCCTTGCAGAAAACCTTGGCAGGGAGCTCATTCCACAACTTAAGCGTTCGCGGGAGGAAGTTTCTCTGAAACCGCACTGTACGCGACCATTTAGATTCTAAAATGTGAGAATGACTTCCCTGCCGATGGCGAGCGGTGCGATGGTAGAAAGTAGCCGTGGGCATCATTTCGAACAATTCCTCAGAACACAACCCATTGTACAAGCGGTAGAACACACACAGGGAGGCAAAGTCTCTCCTCAGACTTAAGGGCTAGATACCGCAAGTAGTGAGTTTGGAATCGTCGACAATTCTCACAGCCCGTCGTTGAACCGAGTCAAAAAGGCCAAGCTGGTATTCGGGTGCACCCGCCCAGAGATGGCAGCAGTACTCCATATGGAGCCGAACTTGCGTCTTGTAAAGTAACAACCTTTGTCCCGAGGTGAAGTACTGCTTCGCTCTGTTCAGTACACCAAGTTTTTTTGACGCCAGCTTCACCTTATCTTGTAAATAATCTCGGAACTGAACATCGCTGGAGATGTCGACCTCAAGGATCCCAATGCTCTTGGAGATGGAGAGGGGAGTGTTCTGGAATTGTGGGACTACAGTGAATGGAGTTTTCTTAGCGGTGGATGCGCACGCTTGTGTCTTTGTAGGGTTGAATCCGACCAAGTTTACCCGTCCCCAGTCAGAAACCTTGGACAGTGTGGTCTCGATTTGAGACACAAGTTCTCCGCGGTTTTCCTCCACAACGGAACGAGGGATGTTTGCACGACCCGTGTAAAAAGCGTCTCCAGTACTGTCATCTGCATAGCAATGTATGTTGTTGATGTCCAACATGTCATTGATATGCAGTAGAAACAGCGTAGGAGACAGCACAGAGCCTTGCGGGACACCAGCATTAATGTCCATGCTATCAGAGCAACTACCGTCAACTACGGTTCGTATGCGTCTGCCGGACAAAAAGCTAGCCACCCATTTGCACAAACCCTCGGGCACTCCGTAAGATGGCAACTTCGATAGAAGACCGCGGTGCCAGACCCGATCGAACGCCTTCGCTATGTCCAGGCTACATGCCAATGCCTCCCCCTGACTCTCAATGGCTAGTGCCCATCGGTGTGTGAGATACACTAGAAGGTCACCAGTCGAGCGACCGTGGCGAAAGCCATATTGACGGTCACTGACCAGATCGTGTACTTCTAGGTATCTTAGAAGCTGTGTGTTGATCACACGCTTCATCACCTTAGAGAGGAGAGAGGTAATAGCGATAGGCCTGTAATTCGATGGATCTGATCTATCGCCCTTTTTGGGCACCGGGTGCACATTCGCAGTCTTCCATGAAGACGGAAATTGCCTAGTGTGGTAGGAAAGCGCGAAGAGGCGCGTGAGTACAGGACATAACTCAGGAGCACACTGCTTAAGCACCACTGCTGGTATACCGTCTGGCCCACTCGACTTATGAACGTCTAGAGAGAGCAACGCCCGCCTGACCTCACGCTGCGTTATGGAGATTTCCGGCATGGTCTTACCGCACCACGGTATAGTAGGTGGTACAGCGCCTTCATCGTTCATATTCGAGTTCGAGGCAAAGAGACTGCCCAGTAGATCGGCTTTCTCTTTAGCACTATGGGCCAAGTCACCATCGGTCTTTCGCAGTGGTGGTAACGACGACTGGCAGAAGTTCCCTTCGGCAGCTTTGGCAAGCGACCAGAAAGCACGACTCCCAGAAGGATAGCTCGCAAGTCGCCCACCTATTTTGCCGATGAATTGGAATTTTGCTCTGGCAGTTGCTTTCTTACTGGACCTCGAGGCAGCATTTAATTTGCGTTTTAACTCAGAAATATTGGGATCCTTATTATTACGAACCGTGGTCCAAGCCTCATACGCAGTTTGCTTAAGAATTTTAGCTTCTCTGCAAGACCTATTAAACCACGGTCGTTTTTTGACGCCGGCAGCTACTCGCAGGTTAGGAATGAAACATTCCATACCAGCAAGGATTGTCTTAGTGACTGCGGCTGCGCAGACGTCAGGATCTTCTGAGTTAAAGCAGATCTGCCTCCACGGGTACGATGCGTAAAATTCTCGCAATCCATCCCAGTCTGCCGACTTATAGTGCCACACACGACGCCAATTAGTTGGCCCAAAAGGATCGGGTTGTGTGCATGACACTTGAGTCCGGACGAGACAGTGGTCCGAGGAGCCAAGAGGCGCATCCACTGAGACGGAGTATCCATCCGGACGAGTAGTCAGCAGAAGGTCCAGTAAGGAGCTCGTATGTTCCTCTATATCTGGTATTCTCGTTGGAGAAAGTACCAGCTGAGAGAATCCATAGGTCAGAGCAAATTCGTGAGCAGATATCCCAGCATAGTTATTGGTTCGAGAACTGAGCCACTCGCGATGGTGGGCGTTAAAGTCTCCCAAAATAACTAGTTCTGCTGTGGGATGGGACGCCGTCGCTATGCCCAGGCTACATGCCTAAAATAAGTTAAAAAAATATGTTAATAAGTTGAATTTTATTTAAATTATTAACATATCTGTGTTATGTAAATCAAGTGAATTAAAAAGTAGCACCTTACCTGGACAGTTCCTTGGTCCATGACTAAAAGTCATGAATGCTGCCGGATGTTTGAGCGGTTGATCCAAGAAACGTTCAGGTCTGAACATCTCATTGCCCAAATGTCGATGATAACCCGAGAGCCGGGTACCAATGTAACTCCACATGCTTAACAATAAAATTTTATATCTTAAGAAGAAAAAAATCAATTAAATCAATAATGTATTCATATTTGAAATATTGTATGTAGTTTGTGCCCGATAAACAACCATAGCTATATTTCCTGTCACGTTTGATTTATAACGATACAACAATAGGTACACTCCTTATCACGATGATGTACAACGATACACAAATATGTAGACTCTTTATCACGTTTGGTCAAGTGGTAGTTGTAGTTATATACTTTATTGTACACATAAAAATATCTTACCGCTAATAACCGATTTTTACCAGATCACCTTTGGGTAAAAGAAATAACACAATGAATACGATAGGAAGTGCAGGTATATGATATTTGATATATGTAAACATATTACGTATACATATATGTATACATATGTATTTCACAAATCTATACTAATATTACAAAGAGAAAAGATTTGTTTGTTTGTTTGTATTGAATAGGCTCCGAAACTACTCGACCGATTTGAAAAATTATTTACCATTAGAAGCAGACATTATCCCTGATGAACATTCTACTAGCTACTTTTGACCGCGGGAAAATGCTTCATTTCTTCGGTAAAACGGTTGATAGGACAACGGGTGGTAAGAATTATCCTTCCGTACTTATCTTTTTCATATAACTTCTAAACGGCTGAATCGATTGGGTTGAAATTTTAAATGGGTATTTTGATGGTGTCCTGGATGATTTAAAAATTAGACCCGGTAGGTGGCACTGCTGTCGGTATGTCAACTACTAAACGGCTTGACCGATTGGGTTAAAATTTTGTATGTGTATTTCCATGGTTTTAGATACATTGTAATGTAATAAATGTATTATGTCATTAAAGAGGAAAGTTTTGTTTGTTTTTCTTTCTATAATTTAGGAGTTGCCGTGAGAACCTACGCCGATAAGAAAATAAGGGCGGGCGAAGCCGCTGGTAGAAGCTAGTGTGGTAATTTTTTACTTCTCTGCAACACAACAATCTTACATGAAAAAAATTGTAATGGACAGGGAAAAATCCCTTTATACACAGATGATATTCAGAAATTGGTGCAAAACGTTAATTTTACCTTAAAAAAATATTTAACGTAATATTTTACACTATACAAATACACCATTACATAACGTAAACAAAAGATTTAGACCAATTGAGACAAATGAATAACAGGAAACAACAAATTTTTTTTATGAAAATATTGCCAGCCTAAAAAAAGTACTCCCAAATACTGACGCTAGATTGAGTTCCGAATATTTTTGTGGTTACCTATTTCAATGCGCGACCGCACAATTTTAGGGATGTAAAATGAGAAGGAGAGAGCATTGATATTTTTCCCTTCCTGAAGTAATAAATAGTTAATATAAAATACTAATTTAAAATTTGGATTTACAACTTCAGCATTTTTATAGATATATATAAAACCATAAGGCATAAATACGTCCAAAACCTGTCAAAGTTAATAACCGTTCGTAAATAAAGTCATAAAAAACACTAATTTTAATGTGCTCCGCTTCGTTTTACGCGCCAGTTTTCAAGTTTACAAGTGGGACGCCCTGACTACATTAAATAAGTACAAGTTCTTTCTGGCGCTCGCCGGCCGCTGCCGCGGCACGCTCCGCTCGGCTTCGCGCGCTAACTTTCATGTGCTCCGCTTCGTTTTACGCGCCAGTTTTCAAGTTTACAAGTGGGACGCCCTGACTACATAAAATAAGTACAAGTTCTTTCTGGCGCTCGCCGGCCGCTGCCGCGGCACGCTCCGCTCGGCTTCGCGCGCTAACTTTCATGTGCTCCACTTGTTTTATGCGCGAGTTTTCAAGTTTACAAGTGGGACGCCCTGACTACATTTAATAAGTACAAGTTTGTTCTGTCACTCCACGCACGCCATGGCACGCTTCACTCGGCTTTGCACACTTACTTCCATGTTTTACCATAAGCTCTATTTCAGTCTATGGCAGTAAACATAACAAGACTCTGTATAATAAAACGTAAGTTGTATTTATGTTATTTTTTATTTTATGTAGTACGTAATGTAATCTAATTGTCTTATCGGTTATTTGGGAGTTTTTTTTTGAGGCTGGTAACATTGCAATTAAAAAAAAGTGTTCGGGTTTCCTTTTTCTTAATCCGTTTACAATATTTTATAAAGTGTAATTACATGGTTTTTAAGTGTAAATTGTGTTTTTTTCAGTCTATTCTTTAATTTTATCAGTGTGTAAAGGATGATTTGGACAGCTACAAAAAATCTGAACTGCTATAATGCCGAGCAAGTGAATTTTATATGTTATTTCGACCATTTGGCGGGAAAAAAAAAATCTGGTAGTAAATATTTTTTTTATCGAAAAGTATTATTTGGCACCGACTTTCATATGTCATTTCTATATCAGGGAGTGTTACTCTATCGAATAAGATTTTTTTCAGGTTAAAATGTCGTGTTGCAGAGAAGTAAATATTTACCGCTAGTGTTTAATAAATAAACTGACATTTTGGTACTTTTTATTTTGGTGCAACGATGATTGACATAGGCAAAAGAGATATTTGAAAAATCTTATAAAATAACACGAGACCATAGCAACTGTCCAGAACATGCCCGGGTCATCCTACCAGATCGTGTCATATGCGGTCTTAACTCTGTGATGTCGAGGGTTTTCTCTTTATCGGTCAAGTCACCAGAAGGTATTTCGACCAGTAGTTGAAATTTGACAGTGACAGTAGAAGTTTATTTATTTTCGTAAACTGTAGATTCCTGCTTGTTCTAGGGCCTGTTTTTAAGCAAAGATGAATCCATTTTACAACTCGTTTAACGAATATAAAACACAACAAAAGTTAAGTATTTATTTCTGCGCTGACATTTGACAGTGACAGATAAAAAAAAAGAAAAACCATGTTATGAGCAGTGGTAATTTGTAGTCAGTTGGTTTAAGTTGGATTATTTTAGATTCACGTCATGGGCCCGTGGTTGTGACGTCATTTGGTCATATTTGGTCGAATATAGTAGTTGTTTATCGTACCTGGACCTCACTCTTTGTCGGGTGTAATTATTTGTTTACTTGAACTTTGTCCTTGCAAGTCGCAAGTCGCAAGTCGCAAGTCGCAAGTCGGGACACATTACTATTAAATGACGTTTCTTACAAAATAAACATTTTGAAAACCTTTAGCACTTTTTTGCTACGTGATTACTTCTTAGGCAAACCATATAAGCTCTTTTACTCACAATGTATTATGTTTGTTCTTTTAGTGTCATCTATGCTACATTATAACAATCAGAGCTTCCATGAGAGCTATTGTCGCACCAAATGCATGATTAAACACAGGAGTTATTTTTTATTGGCTTTAGTAATAAAGCAGGCTGGTAGTGTGTTTATTTTTGGTTTAGTCGGAAATTCTTGTCGGGCTAACTCGATGCGCTCTTCAGAATCTACCTCGCCTCTAATAAACTGTTTGAGGTTATTTAAGGAATGATCCTTATGGTAATTTCTTGTGTGAATGCGATTCCAGACGCGTAGACTGTTGATTGACTTCATCATAGGGGTTAATACTGAATTAAATTTTTTGTCTTCGCCAAGAGTCTCTAACACTTGAAGATGAATTTGTTAATCCATTGTTTGACTTTTTTGTTGCATAAATACAATGTTTAATTCGCCGCAAATATAGTTTTCTGTGAGTGATTCATCTCTGGCAATTCGCGCTTGTGACTTTCCTTCAATTCAATAAGATAGTATTCGAATTAAGTTGCATGGACTGTAATAAATATTGGAACTTGTCGACATTTTCCAGGTCCGGATTCACGTGGATGTTTTGGAACTGTCCTCAGAATGTCAACCAATTTTTAATATTGCCATCAATTTTTACTAAATTTAGTTAGGGCATGTTCAAATCACGTCTTTTTTTACCTGCGTCGTTGAGTGCTTTTTAACAGACTGCGCCGACACAAGTGACGATGAATTACTGCTGGAAGACTGGGTTTGCCGTTTTACTGTACTTACATTCTAAGATGTGCCATTCTCATACAGTACTACATAGCTTTATCCTGGTCTGTCTGAAACTCTTTTTTATCAAACTCTTCAGAATCTACCTCGCCTCTAATAAACTGTTTGAGGTTATTTGAGGAATGACCCTTATGGTAATTTCTTGTGTGAAAACTCTTTTTTATCAAACTCTTCTATGTTGCACCACAAGTCACGAAAAGCTATCTCGGTTGCAAATAAAGCTTCCGGTACATCAGAAATAAAGCTTCCGGTACATCAGAAATAAAGCTTCCGGTACATCAGAAATAAAGCTTCCGGTACATCAGAAATAAAGCTTCCGGTACATCAGAAAGCACCGAAACAGCACCTTTAACTGCATCGTACTCTTTAGATTCCTGTGCCTTTTCGAAGTATATATATATATATATATATATATATATATATTTGAAAAAAAAGTGTTTTTTTTTATGTAAAAAGCAAAATCTTATCTAAATATAAAATTTTATTCAAATCGTTTTTGATTGAAAAAATTGGCACAGTATTATAATTAAGAGCTCCAATGTGTTATCTATAATTAATTTTGTAAAGGCTTTTCTTATCGTATATATTGGTATTTTATGTAGAAATAAAATTTTACACGAAAATAACGCGAGACCAGTTTTGCTTATTGTAAACAGCACTACCAGCCGCACTTACTACTCGACTACGGGCCTGGGGGATAACGAATAGCTTTGTTGAGAACGTAACGAATAGCTTTGTTGAGAACGTAACGAATAGCTTTGTTGAGAACGTAACGAATAGCTTTGTTGAGAACGTAACGAATAGCTTTGTTGAGAACGTAACGAATAGCTTTGTTGAGAACGTAACGAATAGCTTTGTTGAGAACATAACGAATAGTTTTGAAGTTTTAGGCCTTCCTCTTTTAGCCTTTTTAGGTCTTCCTCATTTTAGGAAATTTTTAAATATCTTGATTTTATTGATCATCAGGAGATACTAAAGAGGACGTAGTATTAGGAAGGAGTACTTCATAGCATGCGCGTATACAGAGGGGGGGATTTGGGAGTCGTATCCCCCCCCGTAATCTTTGAAATTTCAAATATTCAAATGCACTTTTTCGGCGCATTCGGACCTTGCCGCCGTTAGCCGAAGGTTAATATAATAGTAGGTATATTGAATTATAATTGTAAGAAAAAAAATCATTTTTTAAATCTGTAATAAAGGCTTTTATTGCAAGAATTACTAGGTTTTCATACAACATCGTAGTAATCATAAAGGTTAATAGGTACAATAAAATAATCATTATTATTATATTAGCAGTAGGTAAGGTAAAATTCTCTTGAATTTTTAAATTTTACAAATGTATGATAACCATTATAACATCATGCGTAAGTAAAAATTATTGTGCACACAGTTAAGCACTGATTGATTCACCTATACTTAAACAGAAAATTTATTTTTTAACTCAAAACGGGACATCGGTTTATTTATGTCAATAAGTAAGTTCACAATGAAAAAAGCAACTTTTTAAAGTTCATTATTTAGAAAAAGTTAGTTATTCGTGTTCACAATTTTTTATAATTAAGGGAACGATAGACGCTAGTTGAACAAGTCAATTATAAAAAAAGCTGAAATCGTCAAATTATATGGCGCTTACGCATAGAGCATATACGTTTTTGGCTAGTTTTTTCACGTGTTTAATTAAAAAAAAACAGCCTTTGTATAAAAATTCCAGCCTATTTTTATTAAAATATAAAATAATACCTAATTAATGAATTGAAAAAAATATTGGGTTCCCAGACAAAAAATCAAGATCTAACACAAGTAAACTTAATTTTCAGCAATTTTTTGTGATTATTAAGGAATTATTTTCCTAATTTATGAACATGTTTTTAAAATTCTGTACAATTTTTCTTTTAAATAAGTTCTTCTCCTAATCTGTATTTTTCTGTGGTTTGTAGTATTTACCACTTCTTCAATTCAAGGTTAGGGGTCATATAAAAATTCAATAAATTATATGCATCGGCGATCGTTGACGACACTCGCGTCTGGTGGCGAGCTACATACTCTCTGGAAAACGGGACTTTTATGCGTCCCGGGGATTTGTTTTGGGACAGTCCCGTTCAAAACGGGACGTATGGTCAGTTTACCTATACTTATCAGAATGTTACAACCCAGTGTCCTAGTGTGTGCCAATATGTCGAAACGCAACCCATTTTACCGCAATTTAAAACGAGTCTATTCTACTTGGCAACTAGCCTCAGGCTAGCACTGTTCACCCCCCACCCCCGAATACAAATCGTGGCTACGCGCCTGCTTCATAGTGACCTCTTAAGAAACTACCAACATTTCACCGGTTTCTAAGGATCACTATCAAATGATCCTGTCAAGCAGCCATTTTCATAAAGCTCGAAAGAAAACGGATACAAAGCGGAGGCCGCCATAAGTTCCGATACGGAACCATAAGTAGTAGGTTTTAGCATTTTGTAAGTAGTAATTTATTTACGTGTAGTATTTCTTTCATAGTAAGATACATTTCCAAAATACATTAAAGAGGGCATCCTATTGGTTACTGAAAATTTAGGCTTCATGTTTTTTTCATAAAGAAGTTACAGGGGTTCGAAAATGTTACAGGGGTTCGAAAATGGCCCCAATGCCTTCGGGAAAAGGGATGGTGCGGCCAGCCCTTTTTTGTTTTTGCTCGACTTAGCAGGGACACCTTTGTGCCCCCAGATTGAGGAAAGGTATGGAATTTTTACGACCGTGATGAGCAACAGTACGTACATAGCTAGTTTTTAGTTATGTGACCAAATTTTGTTTTTAGGTGATTATCGAGGTATAAATTCAATTATTTAAAAAAAAACATCGTTTTTTTGAGTTTAGCAAACTGATATCCTTAAACAATATAACTATATACGAATATATCAGTTAGTTAAAAGATTTACTTACGAAGAAGAACTTCCTGTTCCACCTTCCTCACAATGATCGGCGCTGGAGGATACAACCTTGATGATTCTTTGATCACAGCCTCCAGGTATTTAAGTCGAGGTAAGTCTTCGGTTACAATGATTCTGTCAGACCCATGGAACACATCTTGTAACCTGTTCAAAATAATATGGTTAAAATAGGTGCTTCGTGGTAAAGAAAGGTAAGTATTTAATTTTGTATTCTATATATATATATATAAGGTAATGTATATAAGCTGAAGTACGGTATTTAAATTTGTATTCTATAAATAAAAGGTAACAATAGGTACTTTGAGGTGAAGTAGGGTAGGTATTTAATTTCGTATTTCAGTAGCAAAAGGTAACAATAGGTACTTCGGACTGATATAGGGTATTTTATTTTGTATTCTTTGAATAAAAGGTAATTATGGTAAGTGGTCTTAACCGTCAGAAGTCAAATAGATTCAAGAGACCAAGGGAATGGGTTTAAAAAAAATGGGTTCAAATTTGTATACCATGGAACAACCACCGGCAAAAATGGGGTGGTCGTAATACTATCAGATCAACTATCACAACGGCTAGTCAGCATCAATATAATAAGCGAACGACTTGTATCAGTAGCACTGGAAAACCAACTGTGCTTTAACATAATATCAGCATACACTCCCCAAACTCACGACGTCAACAAAGATGCCCTTTGGGACCTATACAAAATAACTCAAAGTACACTTCCAGAAGAAACTCATCTTGGAGCAGTTTAAATGGTCATGTCGGTACAAGAAACACTTATATCCAAAAATGGCATGGTGGCTTTGGATATGGAACGCCAAAACAATGACGGAGACACCATCATACAATGCGATCTAACCGTAATAAATACGTTCTTTAAAAATAAATACTTTAACATAGTATATATAAAAACGGAGGAATTACCACCCAAATCGAGTAGGTACTTGCTTGACAAAAACATCTAGACAGCTATAAAGACTGTAAGGTTATACCCGGGGAGCCGTTAACAACACAGCTTAGAATCCAAGTCACCGTGAAAACTACCAAATCACATTAAGTAATCGAAACTTTCTGCATAAAAATGTAGAGAAGCTCTTAGGTAGTAGCTCTAAGAGCAAAAAGGCTCATTTAAGGAAACTCAGTAGTGGCATCAAGATATAAAAGACACCATAAATGCAAATATTAGGCATTTAAAAAGTGGCAAGTTTCAAAAAGAGGGGCAAATCTTGAAATATATAAATTAATAATATTAAAACGGGCCAAGGAGCAAGTAACGATTTCCAAAACAAAAGCAAATAGTGAATTTTATGAAAAAATAATATCAGTGGACACAGAAATAGACATTTATAAAATTGTAAAGACACAACATTACTACCGTCAAATACATAAATGACACTAGTAACAAACTTTTGACCCAGACTCAAACTTAAACGCACAAACCCACAGGCAGCCCCTTATATGGCAACTTCGATAGAAGAACTTCGAAGAAGAATTAAGAGAGGTAGGGCACTGCAAGTACTCGCTCGAATAAGCCACCCGAACAACTAAAGCAGGGCATAGCGAGTACTTGCTCGAATGAGCGGCCCGAACTGGGGAAGTACCTCTACCTTACAGAAAACCGCGGCCATAATAACACTAACATTGAGTAGTGTTGTGTTTCTGGCGGTGAGTAAGGTTGCCAGAGCTCTTTGAGGATTCGCTGCGCGGACAGCGGAGGACCGGCGGTGCTTGTTGCTGTCATGCTCGGCGTAGACGCGGCGTGCTGGTTCGGCGGTCAGGGAGACCTGATGAAACGGCTGACCGCTGGCCGCCCGCAGGTTGAACGGGATCCCGAACCCAGGGATGACTTAATCTCCGCCCTGGGAGGCTGATTCGCCAGCCTGTGTAAAGTATCTGAAGTGGTAGTCGTGCCGGAGAAGGAGACCGGAGTGGAACCGGCTACTACAACAGAGGGGGATCAGGGGCCCTTCCGCCCGCCGTGCCAGCAACACCTGTACACACAGTATCATCTGTGGCGAGCTTCGGCAGTCTTAGAACCGCACCTTTTGTCCTCTATGCTGTCTGTGCAGTGAATCCTCATCCCTTAGTCTTAGTAACTTCTTTTATATATTATGGCCATAAGAAAGAAAAAGAAAAGAGTTTGCACAGCGGCTACTCCATCCACATATAATGTGGATTTTTGCAACATCAGGGGTATTCACGCAAATCTTAACGCAGTCCACCACCATCTCGAAACTGCGCAGCCGACCATTCTTTTTCTAACGGAGACGCAGATATCCTGCCCGGCCGACACATCATACCTTCACTATCCCGGCTACAAACTCGAACACAATTTCATGAGTCGTGCCGGTGTATGTATGTTCGTCCGGGAGGATATCTGCTGTCGCCGCCTTCATAGCCTTGAAGACAGGGACCTGTCGATATTGTGGGTGCGCGTAGATTACGGCGGCCACACTCGTATCTATGCGTGCTTATACAGGTCTCATAGCGGTGACACGGACGTAACTCGACTCTTCACGCACCTGAGTTTGACGACTGACAAAGTTCTAGAGCAATATCCCACAGCAGAACTAGTTATTTTGGGAGACTTTAACGCCCACCATCGCGAGTGGCTCAGTTCTCGAACCAATACCATCGCGAGTGGCTCAGTTCTCGAACCAATAACTATGCTGGGATATCTGCTCACGAATTTGCTCTGACCTATGGATTCTCTCAGCTGGTACTTTCTCCAACGAGAATACCAGATATAGAGGAACATACGAGCTCCTTACTGGACCTTCTGCTGACTACTCGTCCGGATGGATACTCCGTCTCAGTGGATGCGCCTCTTGGCTCCTCGGACCACTGTCTCGTCCGGACTCAAGTGTCATGCACACAACCCGATCCTTTTGGGCCAACTAATTGGCGTCGTGTGTGGCACTATAGGTCGGCAGACTGGGATGGATTGCGAGAATTTTACGCATCGTACCCGTGGAGGCAGATCTGCTTTAACTCAGAAGATCCTGACGTCTGCGCAGCCGCAGTCACTGAGACAATCCTTGCTGGTATGGAATGTTTCATTCCTAACCTGCGAGTAGCTGCCGGCGTCAAAAAACGACCGTGGTTTAATAGGTCTTGCAGAGAAGCTAAAATTCTTAAGCAAACTGCGTATGAGGCTTGGACCACGGTTCGTAATAATAAGGATCCCAATATTTCTGAGTTAAAACGCAAATTAAATGCTGCCTCGAGGTCCAGTAAGAAAGCAACTGCCAGAGCAAAATTCCAATTCATCGGCAAAATAGGTGGGCGACTTGCGAGCTATCCTTCTGGGAGTCGTGCTTTCTGGTCGCTTGCCAAAGCTGCCGAAGGGAACTTCTGCCAGTCGTCGTTACCACCACTGCGAAAGACCGATGGTGACTTGGCCCATAGTGCTAAAGAGAAAGCCGATCTACTGGGCAGTCTCTTTGCCTCGAACTCGAATATGAACGATGAAGGCGCTGTACCACCTACTATACCGTGGTGCGGTAAGACCATGCCGGAAATCTCCATAACGCAGCGTGAGGTCAGGCGGGCGTTGCTCTCTCTAGACGTTCATAAGTCGAGTGGGCCAGACGGTATACCAGCAGTGGTGCTTAAGCAGTGTGCTCCTGAGTTATGTCCTGTACTCACGCGCCTCTTCGCGCTTTCCTACCACACTAGGCAATTTCCGTCTTCATGGAAGACTGCGAATGTGCACCCGGTGCCCAAAAAGGGCGATAGATCAGATCCATCGAATTACAGGCCTATCGCTATTACCTCTCTCCTCTCTAAGGTGATGAAGCGTGTGATCAACACACAGCTTCTAAGATACCTAGAAGTACACGATCTGGTCAGTGACCGTCAATATGGCTTTCGCCACGGTCGCTCGACTGGTGACCTTCTAGTGTATCTCACACACCGATGGGCACTAGCCATTGAGGGTCAGGGGGAGGCATTGGCATGTAGCCTGGACATAGCGAAGGCGTTCGATCGGGTCTGGCACCGCGGTCTTCTATCGAAGTTGCCATCTTACGGAGTGCCCGAGGGTTTGTGCAAATGGGTGGCTAGCTTTTTGTCCGGCAGACGCATACGAACCGTAGTTGACGGTAGTTGCTCTGATAGCATGGACATTAATGCTGGTGTCCCGCAAGGCTCTGTGCTGTCTCCTACGCTGTTTCTACTGCATATCAATGACATGTTGGACATCAACAACATACATTGCTATGCAGATGACAGTACTGGAGACGCTTTTTACACGGGTCGTGCAAACATCCCTCGTTCCGTTGTGGAGGAAAACCGCGGAGAACTTGTGTCTCAAATCGAGACCACACTGTCCAAGGTTTCTGACTGGGGACGGGTAAACTTGGTCGGATTCAACCCTACAAAGACACAAGCGTGCGCATCCACCGCTAAGAAAACTCCATTCACTGTAGTCCCACAATTCCAGAACACTCCCCTCTCCATCTCCAAGAGCATTGGGATCCTTGAGGTCGACACCTCCAGCGATGTTCAGTTCCGAGATTATTTACAAGATAAGGTGAAGCTGGCGTCAAAAAAACTTGGTGTACTGAACAGAGCGAAGCAGTACTTCACCTCGGGACAAAGGTTGTTACTTTACAAGACGCAAGTTCGGCTCCATATGGAGTACTGCTGCCATCTCTGGGCGGGTGCACCCGAATACCAGCTTGGCCTTTTTGACTCGGTTCAACGACGGGCTGTGAGAATTGTCGATGATTCCAAACTCACTACTTGCGGTATCTAGCCCTTAAGTCTGAGGAGAGACTTTGCCTCCCTGTGTGTGTTCTACCGCTTGTACAATGGGTTGTGTTCTGAGGAATTGTTCGAAATGATGCCCACGGCTACTTTCTACCATCGCACCGCTCGCCATCGGCAGGGAAGTCATTCTCACACTTTAGAATCTAAATGGTCGCGTACAGTGCGGTTTCAGAGAAACTTCCTCCAGCGAACGCTTAAGTTGTGGAATGAGCTCCCTGCCAAGGTTTTCTGCAAGGACTATAGTATGGAGTTCTTCAAGAAAGAAGTTATTAGATTTCTGAAGGGTCGGCAACGCGCAAGTGATACCCCTGGTGTTGCAAGCGTCCATAGGCTACGGTGACCGCTTACCATCAGGCGGGCCGTAAGCTTCTTTGCCACCTTAGTGGTATAAAAAAAAAAAAAAAAGATCCCGATCCCAGACCCGATCGAACGCCTTTGCTATGTCAAGGCTAGGTGCTGATGCCTCTTCCTGTCTTTATGTAGGGTATTTAATTTCATATTCTGTTAATAATAAAAAAAAAAAAAAAAATACCTTAAAAAGAGATCTCAAAACGCGCACTGGCGATGGACGGTGTAAACATAATCATGATAGGTTAGAATCTCTGACTAATAATCACCAGTGTGATTGCAAAACACCTGGTATTTCACAGTCAGTGTGTGATGATAATGATCAGACATTGTCTTTACTTAAAGGGTAGTGTGCGGAACCATTGAAAAGTGAACTTCCTCGTATAGCAATAATCAGAAAATTAGACAGTGCAGCGATGAAATCGGTAATGGTATGGGGGTTGCAGCTGGTGCCTAATATAAACACATTTTAAACCAAATATTGTCATCTAAATTTAAAAACAAATCTGGGAAGCAGGCGTGATGTTATATAAATGTATTTAAATTTAAAAACGCAACAGAGCAAACTGTTTATATACCCTGTATAGAACTGGAGTGGCTTATTTTAATAAGTGTATACAGGCACCCTGGCTTATCTTTTGAAATCTTTAAAAATTTATGGATAAGCCTATTTGTAAAATAAGCATAAAAAAATTTATTGCAATTTGTGGTGATGTTATATTTATTGCCATGGGGCTCAATCTCTTAGGTCCTTTCCTGTTTCTTGTCTATATTAATGAGATACAAAGCTATAAAAACAGTGCCCATGAAATAGTGTTGTTTGCTGATGAATGAAATAAAAGTTATATGATCATATTCTAATAGTGATATTATGTTGGCTTAGATCTAAGAAAATAATAATTGGTAATAAAAAGATAGATTTAGTCATATCTTTAGCCCGCGCATGTGGTTCAAAGTTTCGGGAATTTTGAAAAAACAACTTTTGATTAAACCTAAGTAATTTATTAAAATCAATTATAAATTAATAGAAAATGAAGAAATTTTATTTTAGAATGTACGAATCATTAACATGGAACGAAAATATGGTAATATAAAACATTTATATACCCTAAAAAACAATCTAACTTATTATGTTTTGGCCACAAAATCTCGTTTGCTCTCAAATCTTAGGCATAAGTATTTCTGGATGCAATTTTCGCTTGTATTAAATCTTTTCTTGATTATTTATTGCATAAGATCATAGATGCTTTCGTTACTAGTTTCACAGAACGTTAAAGTGCCTGCGTGTAACAAAGTATAAAGCAGGTAAGTGAAGCTGTGTTTGTTGCTTATTTAATTTATTACGTTCTATCCTGCTACAAACTGAGTTTCAAAATGTGCGGATAATTGCTACTGCATTTAAAAATCGAATAATTAGTTATAGAATCGATCCTCTGTCGCAGTTTCTGTTGCCAGAAAAATTCTTATTAGAGGTTTCGCAAACTGTTTCTAACCTCGTTAAAAATTTATTAAATAGACATGAATCAATAAAAGTAAACTTGGAACTCTTTATCACATATAAATAACCGAAAAATGATTCTCCATCTTTGAAATCTTTCAATACAAAGTATACTACAGTATTTGAAAACACTAATATATCCAAGTTGTATTATGAACTATCGAATCTTCTGTCATGTAAATGTACAGAACTCGAACAAGCAGAACCAGGCTGGACGATGGAGTCAATAAGTCACGTGGAAATGAATATTGCTAAATTGAGTCCTCTGAAAGCTAACTTCAATGATATAAAATGTTTTGAAAAAATAAACCCAACGTAAGTGTTAACATTTACGGTTTAGATGAAAAAAATAAAATGACTGGCCTTTTGTACAAAACATTTAAGAAGAAACATGAACATGTCAATTTATTATTTTTGCGTAAAAATAGTAAAAATCATTTTTGTTTGATTAAAAATATTGAAAAACTTTTGCATTAGCAACTTACAAAACATAAATCTAAAATTCACTTGTGTAAAGAGTGTTTTATGTATTTTAGCACCGAGAATCAATTATTAAAACATAAGTGTGCTAGAATGCAAACTATGCTGCCTAAGGAAGGCTCTAAGCTTTGTTTTTCCAATTTTGAAAGAACTCAAAGAATACCTATAGTAATCTATGGTGAATTTGAAATTTTACTTAAAGAGTACTCTGATAAGAGTAAGTCTCAACATGAAGAGAAAGTACAAATTCATGAAGCTACTTGTATTGGATATTAAATTTGTTGCAAAACTGATCCTAGCTTAAATGATTATGTATCTTATCGCGGCCCAAACCCTTCTCTGAAATTTGTAGAAACGATTTGTAATGACATATTGAGATTGTTTGAAATCTTTCAGGCTATGACAGCCCTTTGTTTATAGAAGAACTTTCAAAGATCTGTGGTCGAATAAGTCTCATACGTAAAAGTAAGGAAAAGTATATATCCTTTAGCAAATTTATTCCAGTAGATGTAACAAATAACGTACAATTGAAATTTATTGATGCTTTTAATTTTTTGAGCTCCAGCTTGGAAAATTTAGCTCGTGCACTCGAATTAAATGACTTTTGAAATGATGAAAATTTAAGATCAACTTTTGTTGATCAGAAGTTATTTGATTTGGTCAAAAGAAAAGGTGTATATTGTTATGATTATATGAACTCTTGGGAAAGATATGCAGAGACAAAATTTCCTGACAAAAACTGTTTTTTCAATCAATTAACTTCTGAGTCAATTTCTAATGAAGATTATAATCTTGTTTTAAATGTGTTTAAGACATTTAGTTTTAAAAATTTAGGCGAATATACCGCTTTTTATTTAAAATGTGATGTACTAATATTAGCTGATGTGTTCGAAAAATTTAGGTCTATGAGTCTAAATTTTTACAATCTTGACCCTTATTTTTATGTTTCATGACCATCATTGAGCTGGGATGCTATGCTATTATTCACTAACATACAGCTAGATTTAATTTTTGGCTCAATGCTCTTAACGCTATGCGAAAGCAAATAATAAATATCTGCCTGATTACGATCCATTATCTCCTACAACATTTTAAGCATATTTAGATTGTATAAATTTATATGGATATGCTATGATGTTAAAATTGCCTACGAGAAATTTCAAATTTCTTGAACATCAATACTTACAAAACTTTGATGTTCAAAAGATCTCTTTAGATAGTGAAAAAGGTTACATTCTTGAAGTTGATTTACACTATCCATCAGATATTCACGACTCGCACTCTAATTTACCATTTGCTGCAGAGCAATTAGAAGTGCCAATACCTTTGGGTAAAAATACAAAGTTGGTTGCTAATTTATATGACATACATAAATTTATTATACATTACATTCACTTACAAGAATGTTTAAAAAATGGCTTAATATTGCTAAAAACTTACAGAATACTTTCTTTTGATCAGGAGGCATTTTTAACACCATACATTTATTTAAATACCAGTCTCAGACAAAAAGCCTGTAGTGCATTTAAAACAGATTTCTTTAAATAACAAAATAACTCTGCATTTGGAAAAACAATAGAAAACAGAAGCAATCAGGTAGATGTAAAGCTTGCTAATGTGTGGAGTGACAATTACAATAAAACAAATAAATTCTTCGGCGCTGAAAAATATATAAATGCTATTTCAAAAATTTATCTTTCATATCTGAACTACTTATTGTGTATGTACAAGTACAAATAAAGGATCATACCTACTTACTTAAGGTCGTACAATTTTGTTCATATTATAAGTTAGAACGTGTTTCCTTTTCTACGTCCTCTAAATATTAAATCATTGTATTTTGGGCTCCCTTAGGTCCCCTTTGAAGACATTAGGACAGACAGACGTAGTTCAATAAGGTTCAAAAACACAACCTGAGGTAAGTCGCCTTATAGTTTAATTTGGGTTAGATGGTACCCTTATTGTATCTAACCCAAGTAACATTTGATATTGTTTTTACACAAAAACATAACACTATTTCTTGAGTAGGTTTTAGGTAAAATTTGTGTTCTTTTATAATTAATAACGTTTTGTTTTTACTGTTCATACTTTGTTTATAAATATTTGGATTGAAGTTCAGTTAGTCAAATAGTTAATTATTTTTTTTGTTTACTTATGTAAAATGGCCACATTGCGTAGGTTAGCAACGGCTGCAGCCTTGATTCTGGAGGCTGGTCTGCTCTTGCAAACTTCTTTGTATTCTAAGTATTGAGTCTTACTTTTTTGTTTTGTTTATTAATTCTGTAAGACATTGATTATTTCTTAGTGATGAATACATAAACTGTCTTTTTTTATATATTGCAATTAGATACTTTTTTATGTTGTGCTTGTGCTTTATATTTCATGTTTCTTATGTTTGTAATGGAAAGTGTCCTTTTATGATAGGGAGGGCATTTCCCAATGTTTTAATTGGACGCTGTAAGAGAAAGAAAGAAAAGAAATGCCCTTGCTGAGTTTCTTGTCGGTTCTTCTCAGTACAAGGTCTCCCGCCCTATAGACTTACGAACGGATGGCGTAGTGACATTCATAAGTGCTCAATTATTGTAGCCTAAACTGAAAAAAATATATTGAATTTGAATTTGAATTACAAGGCCGGACAAAAGGGATGCCCTACCTTATCGCTTTAGGCAGCTTGATTATAGGATGAACGCCATTCAAGAAGCATATGAGCAAGCCATCGTAGGGTTGCAGAAGGAAGAGGTGGCCAAGCTTACCCTAGAACTGGAGCAGGCTGAGGACCTTTGTGACTAGGTTGTCATTAGGGTTGCACAGATTCGTCGGGTTGAGGCTAAGACCGTTACCCCTAAGGACGAATGTGACAACATTGTGGTGGCCACTCAGGGCGTCAGCAAAATGCAAAAAGGCTGAAATAGATTTAGCTATTGCTGTCGTAAAAGAATTAAGAAGAGATTCAAATGCATCTGTGAACTTACCTTGTGTAATACCAGTTCCTAATTTTGGAGGAATCTTACCCTTAATACCAATATTTGCGGGGTTATCTGCAGCAGGAGGTATAGCTGGAGGAGGAGAAGGCTGGAATAGCTAGAGCGGTTAACGCTATTAAATCTGCAAAACAACGCTTACAAGAACTTAAAAGGCATAACAAGAAAATGGAAGAATTATGTATCGCAAAAGGGCTTATGTCTTAGAAAACACAACGACGGATTAGGAATTTCCAGAACGTATAAAAAAAACTAATGAAGAGGCTACCTAAAAGAGCATTGACAAACATCGATATTCTTAATTTCAGTGATGATGTCCCATTTTTAGAGGGGTTTTTATGAGAGATACACTTCCAAAACGCCCGTTTAAAAAAGAATGCGGTATCATTAACCTCGATAGTTCTAATAACCCTGGAACTCATTGGGTAGCCTATGCTAAAATTAATAATTATGTTGAATACTTTGATAGTTACAGTAATCTTAAACCACCTGACGAATTTATTAAATACATTGGATCTGATATATTTTATAACTTTGATAATGAACAAAAAACTAATCCATATATATGCGGGCATTTATGTATAAATTTTTTGAATAATTTTTGGAATGTGAATAAAAAGGAATAAGTTATTAAAAGTTATTCAGTTTACTACAATGTCTTTAACATTAACCATCACCGGGAATAAATCAGTGCTACATACGGAATTTATTCCTCCTTTAATATTGGATGGTAACTATGAGTGTGGTTTACTATATTTT
The DNA here is from genome assembly GCA_946406115.1 of Apoda limacodes. NCBI lineage: Eukaryota > Metazoa > Arthropoda > Insecta > Lepidoptera > Limacodidae > Apoda > Apoda limacodes. Next base: position 23,629,833 of record OX291559.1, read on the forward strand.
TCAACATATAATTCAATACTGAATATTTATGACAGTAATAATGTTTTTGCTTACGGTCAAAAAGGAGAAATAAAAATACCTAGTGGTTCAACTTATTAGACATAAATGAGTATCTCAAAAATTCTTTGAAGAGTTGTGAAATAAATTTGGAATCTAATAACAATACATTCAAATGTTCGTTGTACTGTTCTCAGCAAATTAATTTTACAGTAAAAAACAGTGTGGGCTCATTGCTAGGATTCTCCCCTACAATATTAGATCCAAATAAATGGCATGTGTTAGACCTTCCTGTTAGCATTGTGCCAGTGCCAGCCAGATCTTATTCAAGGCTCGTACACTAACGGCTTACCAACACACATGATTCATGAATTTGTCCTAAATACTCCTTGATTAATTGAAGTACCTGAAAATATTATATACTTCCCTATAAGAAAAAAAATATTTCATCTATTACGATAAAAATATTTGATTTTGAAGGAAATCTTATTAATTTTAATAACGAAAATATTCAATTGTGTCTTCATCTTAGAAAAATAAAATGATAGTATTTAATGATAATTATAAAATTCAAAGTACAAATAAACATTACAAAACGTAGTGTTAAGCGAGCAAGACATAAGAAATCTAACAATATTACCAAAAAAAATAAAGAATTTCTAAAAGCACTTGGATTCAAATTATGAATTTTCTCCAAGTAACTGATTGTCCAAAATTTGATAACTCTATTGAAAGTTATGAAATTCATACTTATAATCCATACAATAACAGCTACAATGAAAATGATGAAATACGAATACCCATTCATCAGCAAGATAATATTTATGTACTTCCTTCGGCAAGCGCATTATATATTGAAGGAAATTTTTTAATAACAACTAAAGATGCGGTTACCGCTGGCAAGAAGCAGAAAGAAGTTAAACTAGTTAACAATGCCATCACTTTTCTTTTCCAAGATATACGATATGAAATTAATGGTATTGAAATAGATAGGATTAGAAATGCTGGAATCACGACGACAATGAAATCTTTGGTTTCTATGAATGGTGGTGAAAGCAAAGCTGCTGAAATGTGGGGATGGAATGTTAATGGTTTAATTAATAAACAAGGAGTTTTTTGTATTCTTTTACCATTAAAAAAGGTTTTTAGGTTTTGCTGGAGATTTTCGAAAAATTATCATTAACTTTAAACATGAACTTATACTTAACAGAAGTAGTACTAATTTAAACAGTATTATCACAGACAAAAATGATGATGTAGAATTAAGTATTCAAAAGATACAATGGCGTATGCCGCATGTAAAAGTGTCAGATACTCAAAGGCTTGCTCTATTGAAACATTTAGAAAAAGATAAGCCTTTTCAAATAGCATTTAGAAATTAGGATCTTTATGAGTATCAACTATTACCTAAGACTACTAAACATTCATGGTCTGTAAAAACTGTATCACAATTGGAAAAACCGAGATATGTTATATTTGGACTACAAAAAAATAGAAAAAATAAAAAATCGGCCAAGTGCGAGTCGGACTCGCGCACGAAGGGTTCCGTACCATTATCTACAAAAACGAGCAAAAAAATCACGTATGTTGTATGGGAGCCCCCTTAAATATTTTTTTTTTCTATTTTTTAGCGGCAACAGAAATACATCTTCTGCGAAAATTTCAACTGGCTAAGTATACCGGTTCATGAAATACAGCCTGGTGACAGACGGACGGACGGACGGACAGCGAAGCCTTAGTAATAGGGTTCCTAATTACCTTTCAGGTATGGAACCCTAAAAAGAAAGAGATAATACTTTATTTGATCATTGTAATGTTAAAAATGTCACCTTATTTCTTAATTCATACTATTACCCCTATGATGCACTTAATTTAAAATTTGAAGAGGATAAGTTTAGTATATTATACGACATGTAGAAACATTGAGACCTAGAGAGGACTACGCTTCTTTTAAGTTAGGAGTGCCTATAAAAAATGTTAATTTGTACCTATCTGGCGAGCATTGGGCCCAAGAAGTGTGTATAAAGCAATGGCGAAATGGGTTTCGAAACCCAAGTAGCAAAACCAAACAAACCTAAATTCAAACTTTATATATCAGAATGTCAGAGGGTTACGGTCAAAATTACACCAATTCCAAACATCCTTATTACAATCATCCGCAGATGTATACATTATTACCGAGACCTTTCTCAAGAGCAGTGTATATGACGGTAAGGTGTTCACGACACAGGCTGGGGCGGAGTACTGCTTGCAGTGCGAGATCACTACACCGTAAAAATGATAACAGCAATAGAGGACAATACAACTAATATAGAAGCAATTTTTGCTATAGTTTCAAAACAAAGTTTTAAGTTTTTGTTTAGTGTACATTCCTCCGTCTTCGACGGAAGAACATTTTGTACAAACGTTTGATGTAGTAGAAAATTTTATTTCTAAATATCCGAAGTTAGGGATTGTGTTGTTGGGTGACTTTAAGCTAAACTCATGTTCTCAGAATGTATTAATACAACATGAATATCTTAAAGAATATTGTAAACTAAAACAGTTTAATTATATCAAAAATAAACTTGGGGGAATGTTGGATCTGGTACTCAGTAACACTGACGTTGAGCGAATAAAAATGAACGATGATATCGAGCCGCTAGTCTCACCTGATGCCTACCACCCGCCGCTTGAGGTACGTTTACAATTTCCGCGGCCTGGCCCGCGTGACACAATCCCGCCTTTGCCATCGCCGCCGCTTATTAATGAGCGTGTTGTCGATTGGAACTTCAGAAAAGCGGATTTTAGCTTTCTATATAATTCTATAGATGCTTTAACGTGGGACGAGCTTTTTGTAGCTAGAGATGTTGATACTGCTGTAGATATATTTTATGAAAAAATTTACAATTGTTTTGATGATTGCGTTCCCAGAAAAAAGCGTATAGGTATGAACTCGAAGTATTTTTATCCTTCGTGGTTTACAACTGCTATTATACGCAACATTAAGCTAAAATATTGCCATCTGAAACATTACAAAGCTGAAAAAAAAGACTACAATTTAGAAATGTTTAAATTTTATAGGAAACGTGTGAAAGAACTCGTAGACTTGACTTACCAACAATATATAAAAAGGACAGAAAAAGACATCAGTAGAGACCCCAGTGAATTCTGGACCTACATAAGAGATCAGCGAACGGCAAGACAAACTTGTGAGCATTATAAATATGAGGGCCAAAGCGTTACAGGGACACAGGCAGCTGAGGCTTTTCCTGACTACTTTAAATCCGTGTTCAGGGACGACAAACCGCAACTAAATGAGGGGAGCGCTCAGCAACACGCCGCTCAAAATACAGACTCTTTTCGTGTGGCCATTAACGCCAATAATGTTCAGGAGATTAGACGCGCCGTAAGAAAACTTAAGGTGAATTCTTCTTCCGGGTCGGACGGTATACCATCGTATATTGTTATGGACTGCATCAGTGCATTTGAGACGCCGCTTCTTTACATATTTAATTTATGTTTAAGGTTAGGGAAATATTCAGGACTTTGGAAACTTTCGAGAGTCACGCCTGTGTTCAAGGATGGTTCCAGATCTGAATTGAATAATTATAGGCCTATAGCTGTCCCATCGGCATTCGGAAAGATTTTTGAATCTATTATAAATTGTCACATCACGCAACAAATCCACATTCGGCTATTCGACAACCAGCATAGTTTTCGAGCAGGCTGCTCTACAACCACCAGCCACTTAGAGTTTGTCAGTTATGCAGTATCGGTAATAGACAAAGGACATCAAGTCGACGTGGCGTATTTTGATTTTAGCAAAGCCATTGATCGAGTAGATAATGATGTCCTTCTAGAAACATTTGCAAATATAGGATTCACACCTAATTTGCTTAAATTATTTGTCAGTTACTTTTCTGCCCGATACCAATATGTAAGACTGAACCTTATGCGATCACGTCAGGTATAAGTCAGGGTAGTATACTTGGACCTACACAATTTTTAATATTTATCAATGATCTGCCAGAGGTCGTAAGGACAGCTAAATGCTCAATGTTCGCTGACGATCTGAAGCTATTTTTGAGCATTAACAATTTGAACGATCACACATTGTTGCAGTGCGATATTGACGGTGTAGTGGAGTGGAGTTGCCAGAACCATTTAGAGTTTAATACATCCAAGTGCAAGGTAATGACGGTAACCCGCTTGCGTTCGCCGCAGTACCACGACTACACTGCCAATGACGTTCCGCTCACTCGTGTTGAACAAATTCGTGACCTTGGGGTAAAAGTCGACCAGCGGCTAACTTTTATTGACACATAAATGCAATATGTAAAAAGCTTCAAAAGCTCTGGGTTTTGTTTTGCGTCAAACTGCACGTTTTGACGACAGTGCTCCTATTGTGGCACTGTATAACGCATATGTGCGGAGTATATTAGAGTATAACGCAATCATCTGGGACCCACATGAGTCGAAAAATACCCTTTTGCTGGAAAGAGTCCAACGTAAATTTGCTAGGTATCTGTATAAAAAAAAGTATGGGTATTATCCTTATCTTTTCCCATCTTTGTTCGTAGTGGGAATGGTAGGATTAAACACCCTTCAGACGTAAAATAGCACTCCTGGAGCATTTCTACCTGCTATTTCACAATCAGGTTGGTAACTCCATTGTGCAAAATAAATATTGGAACTGCTGGTACCCAGGTTTGGCCAATGCGGACCAGCACGCCGAGCTCGTACCCTGTTTGTTACATACCCGGCGCGAACTCAGCAGGCGGAACATTCGCCTATCTATCTGGCTTGTCAACTCGTCAACGATATGATTGCTCAGTACCCAGAGACTGACATGTTTGCTATGATGAAAAATGTCTTTTTGTCACTAGTTTATAAGTACTTAAAAAAATTAATTTTAAGTTACTTATTACACGTTTTGGTAATAACTGTAAGTGTATTAAGGTTATTTTATAATAAATAAATAAATAAATGTATGCAAGGTTTCGGCAGTCTTTCTACAACCTTCCAGTAGATCCATTGCTTGATCTTCATGAATTTAAAGAAAAGGTGCCATTGTTCAAGCAAAAAGAGAACTTAAAATCAGGACCTGTTGATGTTCGCTTGGAAATAGAAACTTTAAAAGATATTCCTGATAATACCAGCGCCTACTGTTTAATTATAAACGAGCGTCTGATAGAATACCGACCTCTAAGCAACATTGTACGAATACTAACATAATAATTATCTATAATTAAATCAGTAATTGTTGATGTGCAAGGGTTTAAGATCGAAAATAATGAGTTTATTGTAAAAGAAATTACAATCTTTTCTGATGATCAAATTTTGGTTCTTCTTGTTCAACCTGAATTCCCTTTCAAAAATCTTACAATAGAAGAAAAAAAACTTGTTACTTGGGTAGAAAGGAATAGAATAATATTATGGAACGATGGCTTTCTTCCATATGGAAACATTTAATGGTATATTAATAACTTTTTAGCAGACAAAATTATTTTTTGCAAAGGTGTTGAAGAAGCACGGTGGATAAAAAATATTTGTAATACTGACGATGTGATGAATTTAGAAAATATGAACTGTCCTAATTTACTCAGTTTATATGAAGAATATCGTAATTCTAGTGTTATTTTTAATTGTATTTATCATCCTACAATATGTGCCCTAAGAAATGTAACTTGTTTGAAAAAATGGTGTGTAGATAATAATATGTTTACCTCATAAACTGACTTTAACTTAACCTAAACCCAAAATACAAAGTGCAGTGAATACTTCAATACCTGGCTAAAATATTATCTCTGTATGACAGATAAACCCTGTCTGTCTATTTATATGATGGCCTACCGAAGCATCATTCAGAATCTGCATTAGCAATCGCCTTATCAACCTATAGTAAAGGTATCGTGTTTGGAATAATTAGTACGGACTCTGTCAGTTGGTTATAGTATATCAGCGAACTGATTCATGAGTGGGGTGAATAAAATTGGCAAGTTTAACCTACTGCGGTATTCTCGAAGCAGCTGCGAAGGTTGTCAAAACTTACCTCCGTCGTATGATTGGTGAAACGGTCCTCACGATTGAGGAATTACAAACGGTATTTTGCAATGTCGAAGCGGTATTGAACTGACGACTGCTTTGTCCGATCTCGTCGGATCCTAATGACCTGGAAGCGCTAACTCCAGACCATTTCTTGATCGGTATTCCCCCAACCTCCTTGCCTGAATACCCCTTCATCGATGCGTCAGTTAATCGGTTATCGCGTTTTCAGTTGCTTCAGCAAATTGCGCAATTGTTCCACCGTCGGTGGTCCTCAAAGTACTTACATTTGTTACAGCAATGGGTTCGGTGGACGAATAAAACCAAACCCCGCGCGTCGGAGTCCTCGTCATCTTAAAGGACTCAAATTTACCGCCCTTGCAATGGCATTTAGGTCGCATCATTCAATTATTCCCTGGGTCGGACGGTATCCCGTGGGTCGCAGAGGTTATTCAGTGCAAAATCGTGCCGTTGCGACACTTTCTCGATTACCAGTCGATAAATGGCTCTGACTCGGTTTATTTTCATCCAGGCACGGTCTGACTGGGGCGGGGGTTTGTTCGGAAAAGAATTTAATGACTTACCCGTTCGGACCGTGACTGTATAGCTATCATTGTTCGCGCCTTTTTGCGGCGCGAGCGTCAGTCGCACCTCAGGCTCACAAACCTTTATGCGAGGAAAGGTCGTCGCAGCTCGCTCGCACAATCTGTAGTTCGTTGTAGTTTAAATTTGATTAAGATTTTTTCAGCTGGAACCGGCCAGCTTTTGGTGTCGTTTGCGTCGGTTGATGAAACCTTTTAGAAGTGGTGTAGTGACTATCGGTGTTAGTGCGAAGGCGCAGAGAAATATCGTCACTGGTAGAAGAGTACCAACACCACACACCACATTACTCACACATTGAACTCCTAAAAACGAGGACCGGGATAGACCAACTGTAAGTACATAACTTAGTTCGCGGCCCAAATTAGGGAACGGAAAGTACATTTTTTTTTTTTAACTTCATATTTTTTATTCTAGTTTGCTTAGTTATTGAACAATTTAATTTTTCCGACAGACCGCATAGGTCGCACGCAAATACATTTCTACAGATTTTTCGGTCCCGCAAACTTAAATATTTGATCTTTTTACAGTTCCAAGTCACCGTAGACTTAAGTATTTGTTATTTATTTCAACTTGACAGAGCGACAGACAGATAGACAGACGGGGAAAGTCAAAGTGAATTTTTATTTAATTTAGGTTTTTACAAACACTTTTGAATCGTCAAAGTTATGAAATAATATATTTTGAATTATTGCATAACTTTGATTTATTAATATTTTTAGGGCAACGAAGTGATCCTATAAGGGCTTAGTTTTTTCTTTTAAAAGGTACAAAATCAACCTTATTTCACTATTTACTACTATTCCTTTTTCTGTGGCTACACATATTAAGGACGTTTTAAAACGGAAAAAAATAGATAAGTACATTGCTTAATAATATCGCAGAATTGGTGATCGTAACTAACGACCGCGCCCCGCGTTCCCGCGTTACGGTGCGTTCCTGCGTTACGGTACGTTAGGTTCCTACCTAATTAATGTTGTCATTAACGTAAACAATTCTTTAATAAATAAATTTCATACTAACGTAACTTATTTTCATTGTTTAATCTTTTATAAAACTTGTTTCAAAAAAAATTAAGGAACTACAAAACACTTTTATGACAATCAAAAAAAAAATTAATCACTACCACCGGTGACGCTCGCAACCCTCTCACTGTGCTACAAAACTTTTACACCTCCATTTACCGTATTCTAATCTTAACCTAAATTAAAAAATAAACAATTAAGTATTTGCTACATTGATTGTTATTCGTTTAATATTTTTAAAATAATAATGCTCTACCAATTAATGAATGAAACAAAAATGGTTTTAGTGTCCTATTTTAAGACCTTTTTATAATATGATTTGATTAACTGTAAGCTCTGTAATTGTTAAGATCTGCGCTGTAGCATGCTTGTGCCCAGTGCTCACTGTAAGCGCACGCAGCGCATGATATAGCGCCGCTGTTTCCACGAATGTTGTGCGGATACAATCGACGAAATTGTGTGACAAAGTAGAACTTTGGATTTTTAACTTTACAGTTTTTACAATTTTGAAGTTAATTAAATCGGCTAACTGCGAGTCGGACTCGCGCACGAAGGATTCCGTACCCTTATTTATAAAAACGGCAAAAAATGACGTTTGTAGTATTGGAGCCCCCCTTAATTTTTTTTTTAATTTAATTAAATAATTTATTTTAATCATTAATAAATAGTTTATAAAAAAACATATTAATAAATAATTAACTTATTTATTTTTTAAGTGAATATAACTTAATATTCTGTAAATATTTCAAGCGTCTACCTGTTGCCGTTATCAAAATCGAGCAAAAACGAGCAAAAAAATCACGTTTGTTGTATGGAACCCCCCTTGAATATTTATTTTATTTCTTTTTTGTATTTGTTATTATAGCGGCAATAAAAATACATGTTCTGTGAAAATTTCAACTGTCGAACTATAACGGTTCATGAGGCTGTATGCCTGGTGACAGACGGACGGACGGACAGCGGAGTCTTAGTAATAGAGTACTTCTAATTACCTTTTGGGTACGGTACCCTAAAAATGGTAGCAACAAACATAATTATTGAAAATGATACCTATATGTTTGTTAGTTATTCACGCTCAATTTTGATGGAAATTGGTATGGACGTACCTGACGCCCTGGATTAACACATAGGCTACTTATCCCGAAATATCCAAAGTTCCGTCGGGCTATAACAATTATTTTTCTAACTGTTTTATTTAGTTTTTCTGAGCTTCGATTTGTTTACGAAAGTTTTCATTCTCACTGGAGAGATTTTCCACTTCGGCATGAGCAATTTCGAGCTCACTTTTGAGAGTTTTAATTTCTTCTTTTAGCTTTTCGATATCGCTATCATACGCCGTCGAAAGATCTGGCAAACTATGTCTTCTAAAGTCAGATTGCGTTGATAAAAATGATAATTCCAATGATTCATTTACCATTGTTCTGTAACGTCGTTTTGTTATGTTATCTGTGTCTTCCATATTCTATTATATTTTCTATACTACACACTAATGAAACTTAACTACACACAACAACTATATACTAATGAAAAATAACAAAAAGTATTACGCCGTCTGCGATTAGAACCCTGGACGACGGGGGTGTACAGTGAAATTTTTTCCAAGAAGCCAAATTATGTTCCACGAAGTGGTCTGAAATTACTATTTGGGTGTTAAGTAAGATTATAAAAACATTGACTCGTAGCAACAGCTGATGGTTGTTAACCTTGACCGGTCACTTATTGTTCGTACGTGTTGCACTATTTGAATCGCTCAACTGAAATTTTGAATCACTTTTAGCATTTAAATAGCAAAAATCTTCCTATTTTATGATATTATGTACTGTTTAGTTATGTATCTATCATTGGAAAATAGTTTTTTCTTTATTTTAGAGACGGATATCACCCATTTATATTGTTTTATCAGAAATCACTTCGTCACATATTTGGCAATGCAATTTATTGATTTGCGGTCATAATTTCCACTGAATAACAATAACACCTTATTATCACTATATATTCTTAATTATTTTAAGTGTTTAACTGTAAAATTTTAAATGTTTGTATTTTTAAATGTGTTAAATATACACAGCGAGTGTTTACGCGACTACAGCGCCACACACCTCCTTGTGTGTAGTTATAAGGTTTTGTATGTATAGTGTGTGTTATGTAGTTATAAGGTTTTGTATGTATGGTATGTGTTGTGTAGTTATAAGGTTTGTATATATAGTAAGTGTTATGTAGTCATAAGGTTTTGTTTGTATAGTGTGTGTTATGTTGTTATAAGGTTTGATTGTATAGTGTGTTTTATGTAGTTATAAGTTTTGTATTGTGTATAGTGTGTGTTATGTAGTTGTAAGGTTTTGTATGTATAGTGTGTGTTATGTTGTTATAAGGTTTGTATGTATCGTGTGTTATGTAGTTATAAGGTTTTGTACGTATAGTATAGTATGTGTTAAATAGTTATAAGGCTTTGAAAGTATAGTGTGTTTTATGTAGTAATAAGGTTTTGTTTTGCGTGTGTTATGTAGTTATAAGGTTTTGTATGTATAATGTGTTCAAATTCAAATTTAATTATATTTATTCAATTTAGACTACAATAATTGAGAACTTATGAATGTCATTACGCCATCGGTTCTTTATCGTTCTATATCGTGTGTTATGTAGTTATACGATTTTGTATGTATAGTGTGCATTTTGTACATATTAGGTTTTGTATTGTGTATAGTGTGTGTTATGTAGTTATAAGGTTTTGTATGTATAGTGAGTGTTATGTAGTAATACGATTTCATATGTATAGTGTGTGTTATGTAGTTATTAGGTTTTGTTTTGTTTATAGTGTGTTTTTTGTTGTTATAAGGTTTTGTATGGACGAATTGGAAAACTTTTATGTCTATATAAAATAAAATATTACAAATAAATAAACAATAATGTACTAATAAAGCTAATAAATTAAATATAAATCTATTACATCAGATATTTTATATTACAATTTATATATTTCTATTCTATCATAGCATGTTGAGAATATCTTGGCTACCTGGCGCTATTCTAATATTTTGTTGATACATTAGAAAATGATTCTTCAATTGTAATTTTAAAGTGCTTTCTGTATTGTGTGCGCAAATGCGTTGGGGTAAGTTATTCCAATATTTGCCCAGCTCAGCTTCTAGGAGCCCTTGAGCGTTGGGCGCTATATGGGCTGAGACTCCTTAAGAGTCTCGCTCTTAAAGTCAGGTGGAGCGGTAATGGCTGCATCAGCCAACTGCATAGTCCGTTCAGAAAAAAAAAAAAGAACGAGTTGCACTCCGGGAGTGCCGGCAGAAGTGAAAACCTTTACACACGATTAGCGCTTAACACTCAAATATGTCACAAGACATGTCTTTGACATTGTCAAGAAATAATAATGTTTGTTTATTTACTTTTTTGTCGTAGTATATTTGACATCGCAATCTGTCATAGAATTAAAATTCCATATCCAACCTCCCTGTACTAATCATAATCGCGAATACTAAAAATAAAAATTATAATAGGCGTGGCATTACGGTTTCCGTATTTTACAAAGACAAAGATGCACTTTGTTCAATTTCCATATTTTAAACACTTTATATACACGAATTTTACGAATACACAGCAGTATGGCCACTACACAGACGGTCGAGCCATCAGCTGTCACCATCCATGGATGCGCGTAGCACGCTGTAACATGTTTATGTTACACACGACCATTCGCGCAAGCGCCCTGCGCCGCCTAAACGAAACAGCAGACGCAGGCATACATTTTCGCCGCGCCGTAGAAAGAGAGGGGGATACTCTCCTACGCCGCGCCAGCTGTCTAATCTCCATCCGTCTTACGAATTTTCACGATCAGGACACGTGTCCTGACGCGAGTTTATCATTTTTTACCCATACCAAAAAAAGTGCACAACGTCGCTAAAGAAGTTTTCACTTCAAAAAGAACTGCCTTCTTCAAGCCGCTTCAAGTCGCGTCGCGTCTCGGTATGAGCTGACCCATAGTGGCAAGACAAACAACGGAGCGAAGAAAGCTGGCCTTTATAAGAAAGAGCCCGGCAAAGTCAGTAGCGATACCGGAACAGAGACGTGCAACTTGTACGCGATCGGACGGCAAGTCAGCCGTAAGCGGTGGTTGTGAATTAACGCTAAATCGGTGGCATGTGAAACAACTATGCAATACATTAGACGCTTGACGGCGGATAGAAGTGATCCAAAATTCCTGTCTTAGGACAGAAATTAATGCGTTTGGCACGGAATGACAGTGTCTTCTGTGATAGTGTTCAATGAGTAGGTATATGAACCTATTAAGTAGGTATGTGAACCTATTGAGTAGAGATGTGATCCTATTGAGTAGGGATGTGAACCTATGATCTTATAAATAAAGCGCGTTTTTTCTAGTGATTTGCGGAGTGATTTTTCTTTCCATATAAGAGGTGTCTCGGAAACAAATGCAGTAGATTGTACAAGTCTCACCCAAAAGTCTTAAGCTGTAAGTGTTTCATCCACTGTTAAGAGATTTAAACCAAGCGGTGTTCACGTTTTGACCTAGCGTTGTGGATAAATCTTTACACGTGCAGTGACATTTATTAATTTTATTTACAAACTACATCCTTCGTCCTTTTCTTTTAGTATTTAGTATAAAAGTGAGTCAAAAAAACGTATAGATCAAAACCTTCCAAGGGGGTTCCATCGCAAAAAAATTAAGAGAGGTAGGGCACTGCAAGAACTCGCTCGAATAAGCTGCCCCAACAAATAAAGCGGGGCATAGCGAGTACTTGCTCGAATGAGCGGTCCGAACTGGGGAAGTACCTCCACATTACAGAAAACTGCGGCCAAAATAACACTAACGTTGAGTAGTGCTGTGTTCCTGGCGGTGAGTAAGGTTGCCAGAGCTCTTTGAGGATTCGCTGCGCGGACAGCGGAGGACCGGCGGTGCTTGTTGCTGTCATGCTCGGCGTAGACGCGGCGTGCTGGTTCGGCGGTCAGGGAGACCTGATGAAACGACCTGATGAAATGGATCACTTAATCTTCGCCCTGGGAGGCTGATCCGCCAGCCTGTTTAAAGTCTCTGAAGTGGTAGTCGTGCCGGAAAAGGAGACCGGAGTGAACCCGGCTACTACAACAGAAGGGGATCAGGGGCCCTTCCGCCCGCCGTGCCAGCAACCGTATCATCTGTGTTGAGCTTCGGCAGACTTAGTACCGCACCTATTTGTCTTCTAAGCTGTCTGTGCAGTGAATCCTCATCCCTAGTCTAAGTAACTTTATATAAAATGGCCAGAAATAGAAAAAGGAAAAGAGTTTTTACAGCGGCTACTCCATCCACATACAATGTGGATTTTTGCAATTTCAGGGGTATTCACGCAAATCTTAATGCAGTCCACCATCACCTCGAGACTGCGCAGCCGACCATCCTCTTTCTAACGGAGATGCAGATATCCTGCCCGGCTGACACATCATACCTTCATTATCCCAGCTACAAACTCGAGCACAATTTTTTAAGTCCTGCCGGTGTATGTATGTTCGTCCGGGAGGATATCTGCTGTCGCCGACTTCATAGCCTTGAAGACAGGGACCTGTCGATATTGTGGTGCGCGTAGATCACGGCGGCCACACTCATATCTATGCGTGCCCAAACAGGTCTCATAGCGGTGACACGGACGTAACTCGACTCTTCACGCACCTGAGTTTGACATCTGACAATGTTCTAGAGCAGAACTAGTTATTTTGGGAGACTTTAACGCCCACCATCGTGAGTGGCTCAGTTCCCGAATCAACAACTATGCTGGGATATCTGCTTATGAATTTGCTCTGACCTATGGATTCTCTCAGCTGGTACTTTCTCCAACGAGAATACCAGATATAGAGGACCATACCAGCTCCTTACTGGACCTTCTTTTTTTTATACCACTAAGGTGGCACACAAGCTTAGGTCCGCCTGATGGTAAGCGGTCACCGTAGTCTATGGACGCTTGAAACACCTGGGGTATCACTTGCGCGTAGCCGACCCTACAGAAATTTAAGTTAGTTTCTCTGCAAGACCTATTAAGCCATGGTCCTTTTTTGACGCCGGCAGCTACTCGCAGGTTAGGAATGAAACAGTCCATACCAGCGAGGATTGTCTCAGTGACTGCGGCTGCGCAGACGTCAGGATCATCTGAGCTAAAGCAGAGCTGCCTCCACGGGTACGATGCATAAAATTCTCGCAATCCGTCCCAGTCTGCTGACTTATAGTGCCACACACAACGCCAATTAGTTTGCCCAGAAGGATCGAGTTGTGTGCATGACATTTGAGTCCAAGAAGCCAAGATGCTCATCCACTGAGATGGAGTATCCGTCCGTACGTCTCCTACGCTGTTTCTACTGCACATCAATGATATGTTGAAGATCAACAACATACATTGCTATGCAGATGACAGTACTGGAGACGCTTATTACACGGGCCGTGCAAGCATCCCTCGTTCTGTTGTGGAGAAAAAACGTGAAGAACTTGTGTCTCAAATCGAGATCGCTCTGTCCAAGGTCTCTAACTGGGGACGGGAAAACTTGGTCCGATTCATCCCTTCAAAGACACAAGTCTGCGCGTTCACCGCTAAGAAAACCCCATTCACTGTAGTCTCACAATTCCAGAACACTCCCCTCTCCATCTCCAAGAGCATTGGGATCCTTGGTGTTCACATCTCCAGCGATATTCAGTTCCGAGATCACTTGCTAGACAAGGTAAAGCTGGCGGCCAAAAAACTTGGTGTACTCTTCGCGTCGGGGCAAAGGTTGCTGCTTTACAAGTCGCAAGTCCGGCCCCATATGGAGTACTGCTGCCATCTCTGGGCGGGTACACCCGGATACCAGCTTGGCCCTTTTGACTCAGTTCAACGACGGGCTGTGAGAATTGTCGACGATCCTAAACTAACTTGCGGTATCGACCCCTAAGTAAGAGACTTTGCCTCCCTGTGTGTGTTCTACCGCTTGTACAATGGGTTGTGTTCTGAGGAATGATACCCACGGCTACTTTCTACCATCGCACCGCTCGCCATCGGCAGGGAATTCATTCTCACACTTTAGAACCGAAATGGTCGCGTACAGTGCGAACTCCCGCGAACGCTTAGGTTGTAGAATGAGCTCCCTGCCAAGGTTTTCTCTAAGGACCAAAGTATGGGGTTCTTCAAAAAAGAAGTTATTAGATTTCTGAAGGGTCGGCAACGCGCGAGTGATGCCCTTGGTGTTGCAAGCGTCCATAGGCTACGGTGACCGCTTACCATCAGGCGGACCGTAGGCTTGTTTGCCACCTTAGCGGTATAAAAAAAAACCGTAAAGGAGACGCATGGCGCCATACAACGGAGTGTGCGGTAAAACAGGTACTTATGTGAGAGTTCCTATTTTACCGCTCGTTCCGTTGTATGGTGCGTTATTTTGAACTTCCGAACAATGTAGGTATATAAGCTTTGTAAATGTATTTTTTGAGCAAATGTGTTGAAATATATCTTTTCTTTACAACGAACTATATCGTCACACTTTGGACTCTATATAAAAATTTCAACTTTAATTACCTAATACTAGGTACTTTATTAGCAAGACGTTGTACGCCCACTCGCAATTGGGTGTTTTAAATTATAGGGCTGTCTTATTGTCATGTGACGCTGCCGCGGTGCGGTGCCAGCGCCCTCTTCCTGGTGCATTTAATCTCGATGAATTAAATTACTTTTCACCCCTCCATCACCAAAATTCGATTTTGCTCACTGAATTTGGACAGCAAATTTATTTTGCGCAAAAAACGTCCCGTTTAGCGAGATTGAAATTTATAAAACAAAGTGGCGGCTGTAGTCTACAATAAAGTCAAAGTCAACATTTTTTATTCAAATTAGGATTTTGCAAACACTTTTAAATCGTCATAGTTATGAAATACTATTGTTTGAAACTATTGATATTTTTATGTACATATAAAAGATTTTCATATATGTACTGCGACACTAAAGTAAAAATATTTACTTCCCTGAACCTATCCCTCAGATATCCTAGATCCTAATTTATAAATAGCACGAATTTCCCGTATTTGTAACAAAAATATTGTATTTGCATCAGCAGCGCTACCCCATAATATTTCATTAAACTATAGAAATAGCTAAAATATACTATTTTTGCAATGTCGACATCGGTCAATTGTCTTATTTTCTTGATCGCATACATAGCAAAACTAAGTGTTTTGGGTAGTTTATGAATATGAGTACCTCATTGAAGTTTAGAGCCCAGCGTATTGCCAAGAAAGACTGTTGAATTAACAAGTTCTAATTGATCGCCATTAATATTAATACCTACATGTCTGTATGTGACTAACATTTGGTAATGTAAATTTAACACATTTGATTTTTTTCATTAAGTAACAAATTATTAGCGTTAAACCAATTGTCAATTTTAGAAAGGACATTATTTTATTCATCATAACATGTCTGTCGTCTCTTAACTTTAAAAAGTGTGGTGTCGTCAGTAAATAAGACAATTTCATAGTTTTTTACATGATATTAGAGATCATTAATGTAAATAAGAAATAGAAAAGGACCTAATAGACATCCCAGTCAGATTTTCCAATAAACATTCGGTATCAAATTCATAAATAAAAGTTAAGCGGCAGCGACTCTGACACAGCCCACCCGTGGTACAATACAAAGTTAGCGGCTACGGCTCCGACATAGCCTGCCCGTGGTATAGTACAAAATTGGGCCATCCCCCATTTTTAATACCATTAAGAAGGCATACAAGCTGATGGGCCACCTAATTTTGAGCGCACACCACCTACGTACTACTCTCCATATATTTCTCTCGCTTTACTACTACTACAACTACTAAACCTATCTATTATTAAAAATTAACCACTTCCTTCTTGAAGAAGAATAATATATACTGTAGGCTGTAGGCTAGGGTTATTGTTAACAGTACCAAATAACAGTTTACATATTTGCTTTATTTTAGAAACTAACACTTTCTAATCCAGTCCTTAAGTGCATCAAAGTTTCGTAACGCACGGGAAACGTCTACCGAGAGAGCTGTGAGAGTTATAAACGCGCGGCGCGTAACATCGAGCGTCGAGTGAGCGGGCTCTCTATACTATTGCAATCAGATAAACATTCGTACTGGGCTCAAGTAGAACAATATTTCAACTCTCATTGCGGACTTTGAAAGTCAAAAAGTCAAAGTCAAAATGGTTTATTCAAATTAGGATTTTACAATCACTTTTGAATCGTCAAAGTTATGAAAAACTATTTTTTTAATTTTCCCTAAACCTATCCCTCAGATATATCCTAGATCCTAATTTATAAATAGCACGAATTCCCTTTTTTTGTAACAAAAATATTGAATTTACATCAGCAGCGCTACCCCACAATAATATACCATATGTCATTAAACTATGGAAATAGCTAAAATATACTATTTTTGCAGTGTCGACATCGGTCAATTGTCTTATTTTCTCGCATACACAGCAGAACTAAGTTTTTTGGCTAGGTTATGAATATGAGGTTCCCATTGCAGTTTGGAGAAATTGTGTCTCAAATCGAGACCACACTATCCAAGGTCTCTGACTGGGGACGGGAAAACTTGGTCCGATTCAACCCTATAAAGACACAAGTGCACGCGTTCACCGCTAAGAAAACTTCATTCACTGTAGTCCCACAATTCCAGAACACTCCCCTCTCCATCTCCAAGAGCATTGGGATCCTTGGTGTCGACATCTCCAGCGATGTTCAGTTCCGAGATCATTTACAAGATAAGGTGAAGCTGGCGTCCAAAAAACTTGGTGTACTCAACAGAGCGAAGCAGTACTTCACGTCGGGGCAAAGGTTGTTACTTTACAAGTCGCAAGTTCGGCCCCATATGGAGTACTGCTGCCATCTCTGGGCGGGTGCACCCGGATACCAGCTTGGCCCTTTTGACTCGGTTCAACGACCGGCTGTGAGAATTGTCGACGATTCCAAACTCACTTGCGGTATCGAGCCCTTAAGTCTGACGAGAAACGTTGCCTCCCTGTGTGTGTTCTTCCGGTTGTACAATGGGTTGCGTTCTGAGGAATTGTTCGAAATGATGCCCACGGCTACTTTCTACCATCGCACCACTCGCCATCGGCAGGGAATTCATTCTTACACTTTAGAACCTAAATGGTCGCGTACAGTGCGGTTTCAGAGAAACATCCTTCCGCGAACGCTTAAGTTGAGGAATGAGCTCCGTGCCAAGGTTTTCTGCAAGGACTACAGTAAGGAGTTCTTCAAGAAAGAAGTTATTAGATTTCTGAAGGGTCGGCAACGCGCAAGTGATACCCCTGGTGTTGCAAGCGTCCATAGGCTACGGTGACCGCTTTCCATCAGGCGGACCGAAAGCTTGTTTGCCACCTTAGTGGTATGAAAAAAAAAAACAGAGAAAACAATTTTAGAAAGGGCATTATTTAATTCATCATAACATGTCTGTCGACTCTTAACTTTAAAAAGCAACGAGGTGTCATCAGCAAATAAGACAATGTTTTTTTTTTATTTTTAACATGATATGGGAGATCATTAATGTAAATAAGAAATAGAAAAGGACCTAAAATTGAGCCGTGAGGGACTCCCATAGTGACTGCTGATCCCGGAGATCTTTCACCGTTGACATCTATTTTCTGTACTCTCCTACTCATATAGGAGGTCAAAAGGTCGAGAGCTTTGCCTTTAATACCATATTGATGTAGCTTCCTGATGAGATTTTCATGTTGAACACAGCCAAATGCCTTGGATAAATCACAAAACACTCCAAGAGCATCATGCGAATCCTCCCAGGTGTTAAATATATTTTTTAATAGTGCCACTCCTGCATCGGTTGTGGAACGGCCTTTCATAAAGCAAAACTGTTTACTACTAAGTAGGTCATTAATACAGAAATGGCTTAACATTTGACAAAGTATGATTTTTTCAAAAACTTTACTGAGTACAGGTAATATTGAAATAGGCCGAATATTAATAGGATTTGTTGAACTACCTGATTTAAAAAGAGGTATAACTTTGCTAAGTTTCATCTCATCAGGAAACACACCACTATCAACGCAACTATTAAAAATTATGGCTAAGGGTTGTGCTATAACATGAATTATTGAATTTATAGTTTTTACAGAAAGTTCCCAAAGGTCTGTGGTGTTTTTTATTTCTAATGTTTTAAATGTATTTATGATATCCGTAGGACTAATGTGTTTAAATACAAAGGGAACTTTAAATTCAGGAACACTAGTTTTTATTAATTTTTCTGCTAAAATTGGACTTGAGTTTAGATATTCAGTTGTTTTGAATGGAATATTGCTAAAAAAATGTTCAAAGGCAACTGCTACCTCGGAATTTGTTTTAAAACTAGTATCATCTACAATCAATTCAAAGTCCTGACAAGAATTCCTAGCTTTACCAGTTTCATTATTTATTATGTTCCATGTAGTTTTTATTTTATTTGTTGAATTTTTTACTTTATGTCTGAGGTGAATTGATTTTGCAACAAGACATACCAACTTTTTAAAGGTTTTTGAGTATTTTTTTAAATATTCCCTAAATATTTGGCTATTATTATAGGTTTTTTCTTTATATAATTCATACAGTTTTACGTCTACTTTTATAAATACCTGGGGTAGCCCATTCTCTAAACTAAAGCGACTGGAAATAAGTTTCTTTTTTGCAGTAAATATTTTATTATACTCTGTAGTAATAGTGTCAATAACAGTATTGTACATATTATTTGGGTTGCCATTATAAAGCAAATCTGGAAGTTTATGCAATTAGTTAGATTTAAATGATTCAATCCGTTTAGTTGTTATTGGTATAAATTTAATTTCCTTTTTAGTAATATTATTCTTTCTTTCTAAAACCAATAACTGACCACAATGATGACTCTAAATTGTTTATAATTGATTTTATGTCAGTTAATATATTGTCGATGCAAGTGGCACTAGATACAGCAATTCAAGATGGTTCACAAAACAAATTATTTAAATTAAAAGACCGAAATAAGGCAAGCAATCTGGTGCTTAATGAGCTATTTTCTAAAATGTTTTTTTTTTTTATACCACTAAGGTGGCAAACAAGCCTACGGTCTGCCTGATGGTAAGCGGTCACCGTAGCCTATGAACGCTTGCAACACCAAGGGCATCACTCGCGCGTTGCCGACCCTTCAGAACTCTAATAACTTCTTTTTTGAAGAACCCCATACTGTAGTCCTTAGAGAAAACCTTGGCAGGGAGCTCATTCCACAACCTAAGCGTATGCGAGAGGAAGTTTCTCTGAAACCGCACTGTACGCGACCATTTCGGTTCTAAAGTGTGAGAATGTTTATATTATGTTTATATTGAAGTCTCCACAAACAATGATTTGTTTATTGGAGTTGCTGATTTTAAGCAGCACTTCTTCCAAAACTAATTCAAAATTATCATACATTGCACAAGGTGGCTTGTATACACTCACAACAATGAGATGTTCAACTTCTATACAGGACAGCTCAGAATTTGCTCAACTGAGAGGCTCACAATCAGAATTTGCTCAACTGAGAGGCTCACAATGTCTTTACGTTCCTTAAACTTTAGCTGTTTATTAACTAAAATTAAAGAGCCACGATGGATTGCATTTACTCGGCTGAACTTCCCACCCGGTGATTAGTGAAATTGAACATAAACTGATGGCTGCGTAGCCAGTGTTCAGTGATACACAGAATGTCAATCTTTTGGCAGTTTATAAACAATTCAATTTCTAGTTCTTTCTGGACATTCCTTGTATATTCTGATGCACCAGGTTTAACGCAATATTATTTTTAGTATGACAAAGTTTATTTTTTTGTTTCTGTTTGCATAAAGCTTGAGTAGACATAGATGGGTTAATATAATCATTATTAATGTTGGAATTATATAATATGCCAAAGTGGACCTTTGTAGTCTGAAAATTTAATTTAAATTATTGAATGTCAAATTATTATACTGCTAAATAGAAGCAGGTTGTTTAGCTAAATGATTAGCTGAAATGTCAATTACACTACTATAATTACACTGCTCAATAAAAGCAGATTGTTTAGCTAAATTATTAGCTGTGGTATTAATATAAAATTATAGTGAAAAGGCTAACACTCTGGTGTGTGAGATAATATTTATGACTTGTCCTTATATAATTATGTCTCAAAATACTGTTAGTATCTATCACATAAAAGTTATTGTTATTGCTAGACATAGTATGCAAAGCTAAATTTAACTCACATCTAAGGTTGTTTTCCTCCTGTGGCAAACCCTTATAATAGGGAAATGTAAACATTACAATTTTTTTTACTTTAAGTGCGCTTTTACTATTATAATACTTTCTTAATTCATTTTTATTTACATTACCCCTTAATGTAGAGGATGGAGTGATTTTGTCAGACTTTATTAAACTTCTCATTATATGAACATAATTGGCATTTGTCATACAATTATTTAACACCGGTTGTCCTAGACTTGAGCTGAGAAAACCTTTTCCCATTTCATCGCAAAACATTACTACATTGCCATCAACATTACATTTACACTAGTTGAGTGAGAACTGTTGTGAGCATACGATTGTTGCTCGTATTCCAAACTGACACACATTGATGACTGAGGTGTTGGTGAAGGTAGTTACGAGGATGCACAATCTGGCTGTGAATCGCTGAGGCGTTTACAATTACACATACTGTGATTGAGTTGTAATGACTCAAAACGCTCTGCATTATATTTACTCAATTCTATTAGCTCATTCATAGCCAGTGTGTGCCCCTCCATGTCTCTCGGAGACTCTTCATACTTGCAGGTCATCATCTGCAAGGATGTATGTAAATCTTTTATTTGCAAGTCGAGTAAATGTGTATCAGTTTTATGTTGTAGCCTACTGTTTTCTAATTGCAACTTTCATCATCAAGTAACGAATAGTGAGCAATACCCCACCATCCCCACCCACCCTGATAGCAAGTTTTTAATTTTATAGATAAAGTTATTAGGGCTAACAAAACAAGATACCGCAACCGGATTCGGACCGTGTCCTTAAACTACGACGAAAACGCACTAGCCTTTCTAAAATAATGAAATATTTTTTAGAAAAACGCGGAATCACGCTACAGGTAAAAGTATTCCTTATCATTTGATGAAAGGATTATTTCACTTCGATCACCAATGTTAACAAAGTTAAATTAAAACAAAATACATAACACTATTTACGCACAGGTTTTTTTGTACCTGAAATATTCAAGAACTCCCCTACTTCAGTAGAAAAGGCGCAGTCTTCGGAAATACTTAGAGATGCGAAGTTAATAGATCCAACTGAATACGAGCACAGCTGCTGCTAAGATTACCGACACGAATTCTAAATTTTTGCTTACGAATTAGAATTTTGTTTTATCAACGGTTAACGGTAGACCGTTAAGTGGAAATAATATGTAATCTTCATCTCATCACTAAATAATGTGTAATCTTCATATCATCACCAAATAATATGTAATCTTAATCTCATCACCAAATAATGTGTAATCTTCATATCATCACCAAATAATATGTAATCTTCATCTCATCACTAAATAATGTGTAATCTTCATATCATCACCAAATAATATGTAATCTTAATCTCATCACCAAATAATGTGTAATCTTCATATCATCACCAAATAATATGTAATCTTAATCTCATCACCAAATAATATGTAATCTTCATATCATCACCAAATAATATGTAATCTTCATCTTATCACCAAATAATATGTAATCTTCATCTCATCACTAAATAATATGTAATCTTCATCTTATCACCAAATAATATGTAATCTTCATCTCATAACTAAATAATGTGTAATCTTCATTTCATCACCAAATTATATGTAATCTTAATCTCATCACCAAATAGTATGTAACCTTCTTATCATCACCAAATAATATGTTATCTTCATCTTATCACCAAATAATATGTAATCTTCATCTTATCACAAAATAATATGTAATCTTCATCTCAACCTTCAAATAATATGTAATCTTCATCTCAACCTTCAAATAATATGTAATCTTCATCTCATCGCCGAAAAATAATTCGTTTCACATAAGAAATGTTTATGTGTTTTTTCCCTTTAGCAACAGAGCCCTACCTCGAAGCGATGTGCCCTCCTGTTCTTATGCGTATGCGAACTTATATCAAAAGTAAAAGAAAACACAATTTAGAGCTGTCTGAGTGTGGTAGCCGTGGTGGCGGTGAGTTCGGTGGCTTGCAGGAGAAGGGCCACCGCGGTGGGCGCCGCGCCGCTTGCGCAACCGTTTGCGCGGTGTCCGGCGCGCAGTCGCAATCATGGTGACGGCGCGGGCTCTCGTGGCGCTGGCGGTATTTGTCAGCGCGACAGGCGCGACCGGCGCGGGCGGCGCGCATCCCGCCGACGACGGCATCCTCTACGATATTACTGGTACATGTTATATGAATACGCTTGTGTAGTTACTAGTCGATGTTACTATACGCAGCAGCGTTCGTGTCGTGTCGTGTATACATGATACTGTAAATATTATCTTA
This sequence comes from Apoda limacodes, assembly GCA_946406115.1. Classification (NCBI taxonomy): domain Eukaryota; kingdom Metazoa; phylum Arthropoda; class Insecta; order Lepidoptera; family Limacodidae; genus Apoda; species Apoda limacodes. The sequence continues at coordinate 23,653,000 of OX291559.1, forward strand.
TTTTCAGTACAAAGTAAACTGTGTGAAAAAAATAAGACAACCAGAAAATCCACTAAGAAATTATGAAGAGAACATTGAGCTTTCTAAGTGTTTTCTCATTGTTGTCGGATGCTGTTTCTTATACCGGAAACATACAAGCTGTACCGGGCGGTCGCGGGCCGGTCCACAGTGTACCGGGCGGACGCGGGCCGGTACACAGTGTACCGGGCGGTCGCGGGCTGGTCCACACTGGCGAATTTATAAAATGTTTTCAACCAATTCAAATTTGTAATACCTACTTACTTAAAGTTGGATATTATTATCCTTACTTAATTTTCATTTAAATTTTTGCTAATATGTGATACTGAAATAGGACAGTGGCAAAAATATAAAAATAATAGTAAAAATGTAAAAAATACTAAATATAGTGTAAAAATATTTTTTTCTAAAAACCAACCTGTGCAACCTCTGACCTGTGCGACGTGTGACATGTGCGACCTGTGACCCGTGCGACCTGTGGCCTGTGTGACCCGACCGGCCGGCGAACCGTTACCGACACCTGTGTGTAACCGCCATAGATTAATATATATTTACTGGATAGTTCCCGACAGCTATAAAGTTATGCTTTGAGTCAGCTATATTTTTGTGAAAAGTCGGTTTAAAGTAGATCCGTTTATCCTATTTCAAGATATAAGTTTTAAGTGTCGCTTTATAATTGCATAGAATAGGCACTATGGTGAAATTTAAAGTTGGAAGTTTAATTTAAAGCGTTCAAACTTGTTGCACTGCAGACTCAGACCTCTATTTACATGAAGGGCCCGGTGTGTGGTGTGTGTGGGGGGGGGGACACCTTCACGTAATACACCTTTTCATGCTTCCAATTTTTATGAAGATGTTTTAAGAATATTAAGAGCCTCGGCTGTTGTTTATCCCCAGGTGCACAATCCTCTCTTTAAAAAAAGGAAGCTCAGGCCATAGTCCACCGCGCTGACCCACTGCAAATTGGCAATCATTGTCAATCTAGTGGCCCCACGACAGTTTGAATTTAAGCCGTAAGGCTTGTTACTTGTTATAACGGCTGCTGTTATATACCTACGATTGTCAGGGCCGCGGGGATTGTAATATAGTGCGGAGTATCTCAGAAAAATGTACTACTAGGCGATCACCCATCCAATAGCTTACCACGCCCGACTTTGCCTATTATTTTCGATAGACGGATATTACACCGCCATGTGCTCCTCTTATATTAAAGAGGAACTCATATTTTATTTGGACTTGCGCCATTGATATATGTTTACAAATGAAGAATTTATATTTATATAAATACTTTCAAGGAATAATGTTTTGAAACAAAATCAGTTAATTTTAAAGTTATTCTACGGAAACGGTACCGTGTAACACAAAACTTGTAAACGATACCTTAACGTGTAAGACACAACTTGTAAACAGTACCTTAACGTATAAGACACAACTTATAACTTATGTTATGTTGTTTTTTACATGTTAGGGTGCTTTTTACTAGTTGTGTGTTAAACGTTAGGGTACCGTTTAGAAGTTGTATGTTCGGGTACCGTTTCTAAGTAATGTGTGCCGCTTATAAGTTGTGTCTTACACGTTAAGGTTTCGTGTACAAGTTGTGTCTTTCACATAAAGGTACCGTTTATAAATTATGTTTTACACGTTATGGTACCGTTTAAAAGTCGTGTGTTAATCGTTAGGGTACCGTTTATAAGTTGTGTGTTAGGGTACCGTTTACAAGTTGTGTCTTACACATTATGGTACCGTCTGTTAATTTTTTCTTACATGTTAGGGTGCCTTTTACTAGTTGTGTGTTACACGTTTACAAGTTGGTACAAATGGTACCCTAACGTGTAAGACACAACTTATAAACGGTACCCTAACGTGTAAGACACAATTTTTAAATGGTGCCCTAACTTGTCGCGATTTTAAACCTAGTGATAAATTGCGACCTGTCACTTTTGTGACATAACATACTCGTATTATAAAGATAACGCTAATCTGCGACCTGTCGCGTTTGTGACATAAGATATTATATAGATAGCGCTAACTTGCGATCTGTTGCATTTGTGACTTAAGATATTATATAAATAACGCTAACTTGTGACCTGTCGCGTTTGTGACATAACATATAATATGGATAACGCTAACTTGTGACCTGTCGCGTTTGTGACATAACATATAATATGGATAATGCTAACTTGCGACAAGTCGCGTTTGAGATTTAATATATTATTCAGATAGCGCTAACTTGCGACCTGTCGCGTTTTTGACATAAGATATTATATAGATAGCGGTATCTTGCGACCTATCGCATTTGTGACAGGCAGACATAAGATATTATAAAGATAACGCTCATTTGTGACCTGTCGCGTTTATGACATAAGATATTATATAGATAGCGCTAACTTGCGAACTGTCGCATTAACGTTTACCTATCGGTACCCTAACACACAACTTATAAACGTTTCCTTAACGTATAACACACAACTAGTAAAACGTGTATGTACGAGCTGTTACGTACAACCTAAGTATATACCATATGATAGTCTTTGATAAAGTCAACAGTTTGTTTTCTTTTTAATTAGTTTTAGGATGATGGTCAAATGATAACGAGTTGCACGTCTATCGTGTTCCGATACAAAACATGAACTGTTTGATAAATTCATACAAATGAGGGAATCGACGATTCTGCAATGATATTGCTTACTAAATTACTATATTTTGTGTGATGGCTCCGTACAGTGTAAGATACAACTTGTAAACGGTACCCTAGCGTGTAAGTCGCAACTTAAAATCGGTACCCTAACGTGTAAGACACAACTTATAAAGGTACTCTACGGTTTAAACAAAAACCAATGAACGGTACCATAACGTGTAAGACACAACATGTAAACGGTACCCTAGCGTGTAAGATGCAACTTAAAATCGGTACCCTTACGTGTAAGACACAACTTATAAAGGTACCCTACGGCTTAAACAAAAACTAATAAACGGTACCATTGCGACCTGTCACATTTGTGACTTAAGATATTATATAGATAGCGTTAACTTGCGACCTGTTGTGTTTGTGACATATGATATTAAATAGATAGCGAACTTACGACCTGTCGCGATTGCGAGACAAGATATTATATAGATAACCCAGTTTGCAACCCGTCGCATTTGTGACATTAAGATATTATATAGATAGCGCTAACTTGCGACCTATTCTGTTTGTGACATAAAGTCAATTTTTTTTATTCTAATTAGGATTTTACAAACACGTTTGAATCGTCAAAGTTATAAAATACATTTTTTTTAAACTTCCCTCCCACCCTCCGGTTCACAATGTTGTTGATTTCTACCGAGAAGAATCCGGCAATAAACTCGATAGTTACTCTTTTTTTAAAAAAAAATTAAGCCGTACAATTTTATAATATTTTTATTTGGTTTACGTCGCGTTTGTACGTTTTTACATTAGTTTTGTAAGACTTACAACTATTATTAAAATATTTCGATAAGTTAGTCAAATTGATCTGGACTATGTACCCCATTTGCATTAACTAAACGCACTCTTCAACAATTACAACTACCTTTTTACCTTACTGCCGGAAAAAAGGAGGGTAATATATTCGAGCGTATATATGTATGTTCATTTCTTTGGCACGCCCAAACGTAAATATATAACTAAATATTCTGTGAATATTTCAGGCGTCTACCTGTTGCCGTAGACGCGAGTAAAAAAAAAACGTGGTTTTAAACTACAACATTTAAATTTAAATTTTTCCTTAAATATTTCTGTACGCTCGGTGAAAACTGATTTAGGTCTGAAATGACAGTTTTTGAAAAAATGGTTTTTAATATTTAGTACCTTTACATGCGTATTACTTTTTTGTTAATAATTTTATTCCTTATGTAAAAAATAATAAAGATTATAAAAGGTATTTGTAGCCTCTGAAGAATAGCAATATATTTAATTTATTAAGAGCAATAAGGGAAATAAACAACTTGTATTATTCGTCACATTAGAATAAATATGTGTAAAATAATTTAACTAAAATGATATTATTTTACACTAAAACTAGTGGTACGATTGATATTGGTGAAATATGATACACCTGCGAATTGCAATAGCATTTGAATACATTAAAACTAATACATAAAAAAAATTCAAAACAAAACTATCGCAAAACAGAAGCATATTTAGTTTGCGGTTGTTAAAACACAATAAATTGTAATATTTACACTAATACATTATTCAACACAAAAAAAATAGGGATAAAAGTCATATGTTTAATAATATATCTCAACTTGTTTTTTTTTCAGTTTTGAGTTCTAGATTGTGTCAAATGATACGATTTGTTAAGACAGTATAATAATATTATTTTTGTATTATGTTTTTGGTCCGTGGTGGACTATGGCCTAAGCCTCCTTATCAAAGCAAAGGCATGTGCCCCTGCAGTGGGGCGTATAACGGCTGAGGCAAATTATATTTTTAGGGTTATATGGCAAAATTGTTAGTTTTTGGTTCTAACTATGCAAATAAAACAAATATTTAAATTTGTAGTCTTTATATTATCCAAGATATCAAAAAGTAGTTAATAAGCGGCATGACGTAAGTACATTAAAAACCTGACTCGGCACAATCTTTCCCGACTTTGTAGTGTAAGATAGCCCAGCGTTTCTTATTGTAATTCTATATAGCCTGTCTTCTCTTCTTTCCTTTAGCAACTTTCGTTTCTTCTTTTCTTTTCGTTTTTTGCATTAGGGACGTCAGATTCTGAGCTGCTTTCAGGAATTATAATTTGTGTAACAGGTTCTTTTTATTTTCCAGCCTTCTTTTCTCAGAAATTCTCACTCTCATCGCTTAGTTTTGAACTGTTTGGAATGTAAATATCACTACTGCCATCACTGAAATCCAAAATGTCTGAAGGACATTTGCTTGGTGGTATGGAGTCAGACATAGCGTAATCAACGCTATCGCCTTTAATTTTACTGTCACTCTGTTGTAGAGTTATCTCCTCCATACTCCATCCATGTTATAAGTCTATTTTTCTTTGTTATTCTTCTGTATTTCATAGCTTTTTCCTCTGTTACATTATAAGGTTGTATCTCGAATGTTAGGTTGTTATTACTTATCTCTTCTTCTGCATTATTCTTCTGTGTTTTATAGCTTCTTTCTTCGTGTATACTATTAGGTCCTATATCTGTTGTAATGTTCATGTTATTAATCTCTTTCTCTGTGTTATTATTCTGTGTTTCATAGCTTTTTTCCTCTATTGTGTTATTTTGTATTATCTCTGATGTCACGCTCTTGTTATTAGTATCTTTTTTTATGTTATGATTGTTTGTTTCATAGAATATTTTCTTTACTGTACTTTAAGGTCCTATCTCCGATGTTACATCCACAACATTACTCTTTTTATGTGTTGTGTGATTCTGCATTTCATAGCTTTTTTCCTCTGTTATGTTATAAGGTTGTATCTTTAATGTTATGTTATTATTATCTATCACCCCATCTGCATTATTCTTCTGTGTTTTATAGCTTCTTTCTTTGTATATACTATTAGGCCCTATATCTGATGTCATGTTCATATTATAAGTCTCTTTCTCTGTGTTATTATTCTGTGTTTCATAGCTTTTTTCCTCTATTGTGTTATTTTGTATTATCTCTGATGTCACGCTCTTGTTATTAGTATCTTTTTTTATGTTATGATTGTTTGTTTCATAGAATATTTTCTTTACTGTACTTTAAGGTCCTATCTCCGATGTTACATCCACAACATTACTCTTTTTATGTGTTGTGTGATTCTGTGTTTTATAGCTTCTTTCTGCTACTGTACTATTTGGTTCTATCTTCGATGTCATATCCTTGTTATCTGTCACTTTTACTGCATAATTTTTTTGTGTTTTACTGCTGCTTTTCTTTCTTCTTTTTGTCCTATTCGCTATTTTCTCCGATGTCACGTCTTTTTTATTAGTTACATCCTGTGTATTGTTATTACTGCTTTCTATTTAAATGGATCGCATCGTTTTGTTCTTATTTTATAGCATGGTTTGAATCCTTCCTTTACGAGCAGCCTGCAATCAATACCTCCTTATATATGAAAATTGACCGTTTCAATGTAATTCTGATAGGCACTGATTTATAAACTTTAACTAGGGACCTTAGCAGCCAGACTGTCATAATGGTAGTCTAGAAACACGCCTGAACACAACTATAGCAATCTCATTTGTTATAAAATGACATGCGTATTACAATGCCAGCTCTTATTCTAAAGAGTAGTCCAACCATAGTGCACGATGTTAACTGTAAATAAAACAAAAAAGTTTTCAGAGAATTATCTTAATATTTTTTATTATGAAGATCTATGATATTGGCTGATATTTTTTTTCACACATAATTGTCAATCTATGACAATATTGTGTAAAAAAAAATATATTAAAAAATAATGATGATAAAAAATATTAGGATAAATGCTCTTAAACCTTTTTTTATTATTTATAATTAGCATCGTGCATTATTTCGTATGTAGACCACCCTTTTCATATTAGTCCAAGCAAACAAATTAGTAACATGCAGCAAACAGTTACACTTTCACATATTTTATAATATTACAAGCACACTGGCACAAACGAGTGTGTGAGTGCACGTAGTTTGCGAATGAACGAACTCTATCTGTTTCGCGCCAGTAAGAAGCTTACGCATAAGAAGATAGAATTACCGAATTGTATAAATTGACACCAACGGACGTTTCGAAATGCTTGCAAGGAGTTGGTAAGATTTTTGATGTAACTAAATTGTATTAATAGACACGAATGTAATAATATGAACATAAGCAGTCTCGTGAAAAATAATGTAGATCGAAATATATTAGAATAAACCAAATTTTGACATTGTTTATTAAGTTTTAAATGTATTATATCGAATAACATCATTATTCACGTTACTGTTATTTAAAGATGGAATCGTGAAAAACTATACATTTTTAATTGTATCATAACTCACAATCTTATATCAATATACTGTCTGAGGGTAAGATGATTAAACTAAATTTGTATTAATTTACACTTATAATTTAAACAAGCTCTTTTCAATTTTATGAGTGGATGTCAAGTTATATCATCACACACAAGGCATTAAAGACTCTTCGCTGATAATAAGTTAACTTATATTATTGTGCACGAAAAATATCTCCGTATCCAGTAGAGCTAAGGCTACGTGGATAAGATAGGTAAAAAAAAAATTTGACACTGATTAGATATGTCTAATAAGTGCTATAAGTCGATTTATTTCAGTTTTCACGTAGGGTACAGATTTATTTTCTTATATTATTCTGTTTTTCTTCAACTTTCTAACTATCACGGTTCATGAGATACAGCCTGATGACATACGGACAGCGGAGTCTTAGTAATATGGTCCCGTTTTTTACCCTTTTTGTACGGAACCCTAAAAAATGGAAAAAAAAATAACATTAAAAAGCTTATATTAAATACCCAATAATTCACTATAAGCAACGGGACTCATTTAAATGCAAAAACAATTGTAATAGTACAGATTGTAGTAGTACAGGTTGTAGTAGTACAGATTGTAGTAGTACAGATTGTAGTAGTACAAATTGTAGTAGTACAGATTGCTCACAATACAGTAGTTACCTTAAAATGAGTTCAGTCTGCTTATAGTTAAGTATTTGGTATGTTTTAGAGGCACTTGTTAACTTCTTTTTAGTTTTTGCAGTCGGGTTCTTTCATTTATTTTTATTTTGATTCGTTCCCCCCCCCCCCTCCATCAGGCCTGACCTGCTACAGCGTTCGCGCCGCGCGAGTGCACAACTGGCAGGTAGAACGAGTTGCATGATTAGTTGCACGACTAGTTACACGACCCGCCTTCAATTCGGTTATCGGTGAGTTACAATGGAAAGAAACAATTTGTTTTTAATTAGTGTTCACTTTTCGTATTAATTAAGTTGCTTATTAAATGAATGCATAACTTTCGCAGCAGTAGGTAATGATAACATTGTTCGGTGTATGCAACCGAACACCCTTATGACGTACTCGTATGTCAAAACTACTGAACTGATGCCGCTCGTGCGGGCGCCGGGCGGCTCGTCAGTGCACTATTCGGCAGCGTGGCGAATCGTTGCATTCCTAACATTTTAACAATTTTACAATAACATTTTATCTATATATTTTTTAACATTTTCTACTCTTACTTCATTTGGAACTATTTTGTACACCTATTTTAAAGATAAATTAATAAACTATTATTTTTGTAAACATTAACTTTTTATTTGAACATCCTGCTTCGCCCCGAACATATTGGTCCTTCGAGCATTTGATCTAGCGCGCGGTTTGGTCAAAAGCAGGACCTGTCGCGGGTTGGGCGAACTAGTGAACATTGAACATTTAAGTGAGTGTAATGTCGTGGTGATAAACATTGTCAGAAAGCAGTATTAAAATACGAGGTAACATTATCGAAGATACAACAGTTTCAAAAACAACAACGCAGTCGGAGTCGGAGCAGGAGACAACAACGGCTGTCAAGAATCGAAGTAAGATCTTTCTAATTTTTTAAATACATTTTTAAACAATTAAACACAATGTCTGGACTCTACGAATCGCAGATTGAGATTTATGAAAAGATAGTGAGAATAGCTACCAACTTTAAAAAAGACAGCGCTGAAAGGAAAACTGTAGATTATTTCAAAACACGTTTAGAGACATTGGAACAGCTGTGGGCTGATTACCAGTATAATCATGACCGTCTGGCTACAGAAGAAAGTAGAAGCCATGTATATTTCACAGGGGGAGAATATCAAAAAACTAAAGATTACTACAAAAATGTAAAATCCGTCATTTATGGTCAATACCAAGAATTACAAGCTAAACTGAAAAATCCGTCGCTAGGCATACAAGACGAAGCGTCTGAGCAGTTAAGTACAGCCAAGGAACGTGAACTAACAGGCAGAAGTGAGTCAGTAAATCGACATCAAACATTAGTCCTGAGTCAAGGAACTAGTAGTAAATTGGATGAAATGCTACGAAAACAACAAGTTAACTTTAAAGCATTCTTAAGAACAGTCAAAAGTGTTGAATTAGAGTCCATTTCCGACAAATGGGAATTCGAAGATGTCCTAAAAACATTGGAAAATAGATGGTCTGCCATTGATTATCTTCATTGGGAAATAGACAATGACCTCGACGGGGAAAACGAAGAGTATCAAAATACTTTCACCCGACACGAAAAAACATATAAAGAACTTAAAAAATCTATAAATACCAAGATGTGGTCCGTAGCACACAGAGAAAAATCTACTCCACAGCTGGGTATACCTACATTTGGTGGCAACTACAACCAATGGGTGTCCTTCAAGGACTTATTTACGGAAGCAGTTCATAATAATACTTCTTTATCTAATGCCCAAAAAATGCAATTTCTTAAAAGCAAAGTTAGAGGAGAGCCGGAAAGGCTAATACAACATTTGCAAATTAGTTCCGAAAATTATACCATATGCTGGGAAATACTCAATCACCGTTTCAATAACAAAAAACTTATTTTTTCATCCCACATGAACATTTTATTGGGTTTACCTAACATGCAACAACAGTCCGTTATAATGATCAAAAAAATTCATGACATCACCTTAGAAAGCCTTAATGCAGTTAAAAATATGGGTGTCGATATAAGCACCTGGGACCCTATTTTAGTGCACCTTTTATCTCAGAAATTGGACACTGAATCGTTTGCAGATTATATAGAATCCTTAAAAAATCATCGAGATCTTCCCATATTAAAAGATTTTTTGAATTTTCTAGAAAGTAAATTTACATCTTTAGAATCATCTCGCAGAAGACAAGACTCCACAATTCCAAAGCAAGTTCCACTAAATCAAACATCATTTAATATAAAAAAGCAATTTAATCATAATCAGTTTAACAAAAGTCAGAATCCCGCTAATAAACCGATTGCGAAAACGTTCCACGTGCTAAATATCAAATGTCCACTTTGCAAAAATGAGCACGGAATATACAATTGCAAAGAGTTTTTAGAATTACCGAACGAGGAAAAATTGAAGACAGTAAATAAATTACACTTATGTATAAATTGTTTATTTAGCCACAATGGAAACCGCTGTAATTCTACTAAAAGATGCCGCAAATGCTTAGGTCAACATAATACAATCATACATGACGTTTGTGTAAAAACATTGTCGCAACCGTCAACGTTCGGCGTAGGTATGGGAAAGAGCCGTAATGAAATGACAAATGTATCACAGAATAATACTTCCGAAATTTTATTAGCCACAGCACTAGTCCAAGTTCGGGCCTTGGATGGATCCTATTATCAAATGAAAGCTTTAATTGATCAAGGTTCGCAAATTTGTCTTTTAAGCGAAAATGCAGCTCAATTATTGGGACTTAAGAGACAAAAATGTCGGGGTATAATTTATGGTGTCGGTCAACAAGAAAACAGCTGTAAAGGAAAAGCAAATATCACGTGTAAATCAAATTACAATGATTTCACATTCCAAACTGAAGTTTTGATAATGAATAACTTAATTAAAAATCTTCCTAACAAATCTTTCTCCAAGCCGAACTGGCCTTTTATAGAGAATATTACATTAGCAGACCCAGAGTTTCATAAGAGTGGCCCGGTAGACTTACTTCTAGGTGCTGAAATTTACTCCCTGATTATGTTAAGCGGCATTATAAAGGGTGAATATGCGAGTCAACCGGTAGCACAACAAACACAACTAGGGTGGATACTTTGCGGAAACGTAAAAACGTTTCAATGCAATGTCGTAATAAACAACTTAGATGAAATAAGACAGTTCTGGGAATTGGAAGAAATTAGTGAACAATCTCCTTTATCAGTAGAAGATCAAAGTTGTGTCGACTTCTACAACAGAACGACTACGCGCAAAGAAGACGGTCGCTACGAAGTACGATTACCTATGAAAGATAATTATGAGGCCAAATTGGGGACATCTAAACATTTGGCCTTGGCCCAGTTTCACAACCTGGAGCGTAGGTTTCAAAAACAAGAACATTTCGCTAAACTTTACAAAGATTTCATGAATGAATATATTGAATTAGGTCACATGACACCATCTGAAATCAAAAACACAAAACTTGAATGTTATCTGCCACATCACGGCGTCGAACGCCAAGACTCTACTACGACTAAACTGCGTGTAGTTTTCAACGGGTCCGCAAAAACATCTGCTGGCTACAGTCTTAACGATCTCATGAATAAAGGTCCTAACCTACAGCAAGATTTACAAACCTTGTTAATAAAGTGGAGACAGTATAGATATGGATTTACAGGGGATATTGAGAAAATGTACCGCCAAATTTTAGTTAACATATTAGATCAACATTTACAACAAATTGTATGGCGAGATTCTTTAAATAATAACATTAAATTTTTTTGTCTAAGAACATTAAGTTATGGGCAAAAAGCTTGTCCATTCCTTGCTTTAATGACTTTAAAAACATTAGCTTCAGATGAACGTGATGCCTATCCAGCAGCGGCAAAATTATTGGAAGAATCTTTTTATATGGATGACGTATTACATGGAGCGAATACAGTTGACGAAGCAAGAAAATTAATATATGACTTAAAAAACATTACTGGAATCAGCAGGATTCAAACTTAGAAAATGGACATCTAATCAACCAAAAATTTTCGAAAATATAGAAGACGTACAGAGAAAAGAGGAATTTATTTTAAATTCAAAATCCGATATAGATAATGAACCTAAAACTTTAGTTATTTGTTGGAATACATCAGAAGATAATTTCACATTCAAATGTAATATATTAACAAAAAATTCAAGGCCTAATAAGAGAGGCTTATTATCAGAAATCTCTAAATTATATGACCCATTAGGATGGATAGCGCCAATAACAACAAAATTAAAAATTTTGTTTCAAAAATTATGGAAATTAAATTTACAATGGGATGATGCAGTACCAGATGATATATATAAGGAGTGGTCCAAGTTACAGGCGGATATTGGAAACATAAATAATTTTAAAATACCAAGATGGATCGGATCTTCCGCAAATGACGTCATTGAATTACATGGGTTTTGTGATGCGTCTTTGGAAGCCTATGCCTGCGTAGTCTACGCAAGAGTTAAAAATCTACCAAAAGTAGTCATAGTCGCTGCTTAAACAAAACTGGTGCCACGCAAAAAATGCACATCATTACCAAGGTTGGAACTATGTGGTGCTCATTTGCTTTCCAAACTCATGCAAAAAATTAAAGACTGTCTAAAACAATATAAACTAGAAACGTACGGATGGACAGATTCCATGGTCGTTTTAGGGTGGTTAAACGGGGAACCAACTCGCTGGAAAACGTTTGTGGCTAACAGAGTAGAACAAATAGTGTCAGTAATGCAACCTTATCAATGGCGCTACGTAAAAACAACCCTAAACCCCGCAGATAGCGCGAGCCGTGGGTTATATCCCTCTCAGCTAAAAGAATACACTTTGTGGTGGGAAGGACCTCAATGCCTGAAAACATTTGATCAAAACAAAATACAAAAAAATATTCCAACCACAGTTCAGGAGATAAAAACAACAAGACAAACTAACATTATCCAAACAGAATCAGAAAATAGCATTATTAATAGCTTGCTGGAAAAATACAGTTCCTTTACAAAGATAACACGAGTGCTCAGTTGGCTATTACGTGCACTGACACCTAACACTTTGCGTAAACAATTACCTAGCTACCTAACATTACAGGAACTTCGTAAAGCAAAAACATTGATTTTAAAACATGTACAGAGAATGGAATTTTTGACAGACATAGAATATTTAAATAAACATAGTAAAGTACATTCAAAAAGTAAAATATTAAATTTAAATCCTTTCATTGACCAAGCAGGCGTTCTCAGAGTGGGTGGAAGATTAAAAAACGCACATTTACATCCTGAAATGAAACATCCCAAAATAATACCCCAGAACAGTCGTTTAGCTAAGTTGCTCATTGATCAGGCTCATCAGTTGACATATCATGGTGGGCCACGTCTGACGTTAGCCAATCTACGACAACAGTACTGGATAACAAGCGGACACAATACAGTAAAAAAGGTTTTACAAAAATGTTTAACTTGTAAAAAACAAACTCCGACTAAACAACAACAGCTCATGGGAAATTTACCCGAGTGTCGTACAAACCCTGCTCCTCCATTTTACCACTGCGGGGTAGATTACACAGGATTTATTGACATCAAGGTCAACAAAGGACGAGGAGTAAAAACAACCAAAGGTTACATAGCAGTTTTCATCTGTATGGTAACCAAAGCCGTACATTTAGAGCTAGTGTCCGATCTGACTAGTTCAGCATTTTTAGCTGCCCTAAGGAGAATGGCAGCGAGAAGAGGTGCGCCTCGTCACATGTATAGCGATAATGGATCAAATTTCATCGGGGCTAACAGATTACTTGAAGAAGAATTTTTGACTTTTCAACAGATTTTTGGTAATAACTTATTAACAAATTTAACAGAGATGAACATTGAGTGGCATTTTAATGCACCTACGTGGGCTAGCGCTGGGGGACTATGGGAACGAGCAGTCCGGAGCCTTAAGTTTCATATGAAGCGAGTAATCGGGGAACAAAAATTAACTTTTGAAGAATTTTCAACAATTTTAACTCAGCTGGAAGCATGCTTAAACTCAAGGCCTTTATGTGCTTTGACAGAAAACATCGACGACCTAGAGATTTTAACCCCCGCTCACTTCTTAACAGGAAGATCTGGCTTGACCGTCATACAAACAAAAGAAGATGCTAGAAGTAGATGGCACTTAACAAGAAAAATAATTCAGGACATTTGGAAAAGATGGAAAACTGAATACCTTAGCCAACAAACAACAAGAAGTAAGTGGTTCAAACCACAAAGAAACATCCAGATTGGTGATTTAGTCATCATTCACGACGAGAATCTACCAATAGGGAAGTGGGCTAAGGGTCGTGTCATCGAACTTCATTCCGGAAGTGATGGTTTAGTGAGAGTAGTCACTCTCAAAACAATAAAAGGGAACTTCAAAAGACCAATCACCAAATTATCAATTTTACCACTAGATTTCCCAGAACAATCAAACAGTAATCGTCAGCAGAATGAACAGAAAAAATCAGTTGTGGCTTATTTATCTCAACCTAAAAAAAAAAAACAAAATTTTTATCAATGGCTATGGCCTTAATCTTCTTCCTGTCATTAGTGACGTCATCAACATGTACTTATAACGTTACAAAATTAAACCCAAACAAATCTATTTACTTTGACCCAATATCGGACATGTACATAATCAGGAATAAATGGACCCTAGTAGTATACTATGATATGTCACCATACTGGGAAGGTACCGAATCATTTGAAAAGTTGGCCGAATACCTAGAAAAAACTAGTAATAATATTCCGGAAGGAGTCCTTGGCAACATGATAATCTCACAATTACGGCACGAGTACTCGGAACTGCAATATTACAATAGCTTACTGCTCAGTCAGCATTTTAACGCACGCTCCAGACAGCGTCGCGGGCTTATCAATGGGATCGGTTACGTAGCGAACACTTTGTTCGGAGTATTGGACGAGCGTTTCGCAGAACGGTATACTAAAGATATCGAACTCGTGAGAAGTAACCAAGATCACTTAGCAAAATTGTGGAAAAATCAAACATCGATCATAGAATCGGAACATAATTTATTAAAGAGAACGGAAGGTATCATATCTAAACAACACAAAGTAATTAACAAGCATTTGCACTATTTGGACAAATCTACAAATATTACACAAAAAGAAATCAACAACATTACAGCATCACAAGAATTCACGCTTTGTTCATTGGCTGCTAGTAATTTATTACAACATCTAAAAACAACTCAAGACACATTATTAGACACCATCACGGACATTTACCATGGGCAATTCAGCATACACTTATTGACTCCTGAGCAACTACGTGATGAACTTAGCATCATATCAAGCCAATTGACGGAAAAATTACGATTACCTATCAACAACGTTCAGACAGATTTACGTCAAATTTACAAATTATTGAATCTAAAAGCCAGACTGACAGAAAAATATCTTATTTTCGAAATTACCTTTCCCCTTATCAGCCGAGATAAATTTAAATACTATAGAATAATTCCCATTCCCTATCAATTGGACAACAATATGATACAAATAACACCGATTTCCGAACACATAGCAGTCAATCTTCAAAGAGATTCTTATTTCATAATTAAATCTGATGAATTATTATCCTGCCTGTACCATGAAAACTCCTATTTGTGTCAGATAAAGAAACCCATTTATCGCCTTAGCAATGATAATAATTTTTGTGAACATGATTACTCTACTGATAACTGCAAAACACAAAAATTGTCATGTAAAAACAAATGGATACCTTTATATGAATCTCAGCAATACTTTTATTTTTGCTGTAATACTTGTTTTATTAAAATCATATGTGGAGATCAAGTTACCGCTCAATCACTCAGTAAAGCTGGTATAATTACATTCGAACAAAACTGTTTATTGAAAGCTCAAGATTTTACTTTGCTTTCACATCAGAGACATCAGAACAAAATAGATATAAGTCCGAATATTTCCAGACCACAAATTGACCAGATAAACCATATCATAACCCTAACAATGTCTCCGAAACAACAAAATGACAGCAGCGAATCAGCAGAAATTCGAACTGATCTACATAAAATTGACAAACAGATTAATAAATTAAAGGAAGAAACCGCTTAAATACCTAATTTATCCACCCATGACATCCACCAGTACACTATTAGTTACGGAACAGTAATAGTGGTTTCCGTAATTTCTGCAGTTCTTCTGTGGAGGTGGTGCCGTCGCCGTAAGCGACTGGTCGCCATTACGCCGGACATCGAGCTTCAATCATCCAGTAGTGATAGTGTGGTGAGTGCGCGAAACCAAAGAAAGGTTGACCGTATTCAACCTAGTGTTGTAAAAGTGAGTGATAGTGTGCAGAAAAATTACACTGGTCGTAACCAGTCTAGTGCAGAATGTAGTTTAAAAACTTATAATAAGGCATGCTCGCCTATAACAATTAAAAAACATTTAGGGACTCTAGACTTCTAAATTGTAATTTTATTTTCAATGTTATTTTGTATATTAATTTGTGTCAGTAACATGTCAGTTATTCTTCTCCTGGTCGGGAGCATGTTCGGTGTATGCAACCGAACACCCTTATGACGTACTCGTATGTCAAAACTACTGAACTGATGCCGCTCGTGCGGGCGCCGGGCGGCTCGTCAGTGCACTATTCGGCAGCGTGGCGAATCGTTGCATTCCTAACATTTTAACAATTTTACAATAACATTTTATCTATATATTTTTTAACATTTTCTACTCTTACTTCATTTGGAACTATTTTGTACACCTATTTTAAAGATAAATTAATAAACTATTATTTTTGTAAACATTAACTTTTTATTTGAACATCCTGCTTCGCCCCGAACAAACATCCCTAGCATTTTTGTTTGTTCTGTGGGTTGTAAATATTCCTTCCCGTTTTTAAAACTCATATAATTACTAATTAAAATAAATACTGAAAATAAACAACACAGTCTTCGAGTGCTTGTGTTGCTGATTGAGAACGTTATTAGCGAACGAGGTTAGATCGCCGACTAGTAACTAGTTGCACATCACAGAAAGAACTTTGGTAAGTTATCCATCCCTTATATTATATAAACACCTGTATTTATAATTTAAAGTATTTATTTATTAACAACTGAAAATACTAAACAAAGTCAACAAGTTATAATATTAAAATTAAATTAAAAACTAATATTTTACTAAAATAAAAACTACAAATAAAAAAACTGTTCCAAGTTGACCTGATTTCCTCGTTGAATTGCAATTGAAATTCTGTAAAAAAAACACCTGTATTAGTTGACCGTATTGAGAAAACTATACAAAGTCAATTAATTACTCCCGACTGAGCCATCCAATAAAAACTTTGTCAATTTAATAGAGTCCACATTAAGATTGAATGCTATAACTTTTGGATTGGCTTACCCACAGACCTAGGATTTTTACGTTACATTCTACATCTATGGGCTTACCTGTTTACATTAAAAAAAAACTACTTACTATATCTCGTTCAAACCAATTTTCGGTGGAAGTTTGCATGGTAATGTACATCATATATTTTTTTTTAGTTTTATCATTCTCTTATTTTAGAAGTAACAGGGAGGGAGGGAACACAACAAATTTCAATGGGTCTTCAAATTCAATATTATATATGTTTTTCTTCGGATTAGGTTTTTACTATATTACTTTTAACCAAACGCTACGTAGGTACCTAATGCTAGGACGGAAAATATGATAAAATGAATATATATTAGGTGTGGTATTATACCATGGCTACCGTTTTTTACCCTAAATTTTACTAATAGACAAACGGAAGAACAATCCGTTTTTAACGTTTGACTATGGAACCCTAATATGACTTCGAATCGTAGTACCTAAACAGATTACGTAATGCCAAAAATTAAAAAGTCAAACATCAGTATTTGCTTCCACTGTAGTAAAAATCGCCGCAGTAGACCACGAGGTGCGCAACAACGCTACACGGTGCGCGGCGGAGGACTGCGGCTGCCTTATAAACAATGAGTTAGCAAAAAATTGCTAACGCGCGGTTCCCGTGCAAGCAGTTCGCGGTATTGCTCTAGACATCGAATTATGTACGGAAATCGCGTACTGAAGGCTACGAAAACTCTCAGCGTGATCGCTTTGTTCAAAAATTAACAATATTTTGTTGAAGTATAGCACTTTCTCTTTCTGTCGTACGCAAATTCGTATTTCCCATCTCTACTGTTACGTTACATATCTGTACATCATATTAAATGTTTGAACACAGGTTGAAAGTGCATTTTCAAAGTACGAAACTAGCTTCATCTATTAGGCAATAGCGGTATTAACTAAAAATGTTGTCAGCGTTGCTTCTTTTTGATTTTGCCCTTTAATATTGGAATTTGTAAACTGTTATGATCGTTTTACACATAGTTTTTTAATAATAAAACTAAAAGAACTTTATATTTTGAGAAACTTGATATGTAATTTTCTTTTTTAAATGACTGTCATAAACAAACAATATTACATATTAATATTGTAGATAGTCTTTAGAAACAATAAATTTTATATTTTACATTTTGGGGTATTATGAACTTTTTTATATGTAACACTGTTTTGTTTACATTGAAATTGAAATCTTTAAAATTAGGTTATTTAGAAATTCAAAAAGAAATTTCCTGAAACTGTGCCGTAAAATAAAAATTCGTCGTCTTGTTTTACTTTTTCTTTACCTAGTACCTACAAATAAAACAATTACGAAATCCATGAGGAATGTTGGTGTTATAGTGGATGTAGAAGGTGTTATTCTTTCAATCTAAATTCAATTCAATTTCAATCTTCCAAAACCACGTCGTACCTGAAGGCTTAGGTACTCTCGACAACAATAATTCCAATCGAAGGTATGTAAACAAATTTAATCTTTTAATATCTTGCCCACACTTAAAAGATACTTCTTTATGTAATATATCCAGTAAAGAATAGTTTCTGTTGCTTAGTATGATGTGTAATGCATATTTTAGGTCTGTGCACAAAAATTCAGTACTCAAAAATTCTTTAAAAATCAATTCACCGATATCTTATAATTTTTCTTGTTTCAGTATTAAAGAGATGATGTTGATGTTTTATTTCAGGTTGCCTGTCACTTGTCACAACCAGTGAAGTAATGTTTTTTTTATTGTTTCAGTTATCTTGGAAATATCTTAAACTTGTTTAAGAAAGTGAACTGTAGACGCACTATTAGCAAAAGTCTTACAAAAGTCAAGTACTGAAAACATCAACAAAGGATCATTGCTGCTTTAAATGGATCGAATACTGTAGCGGGATACCACAGTAGAATTAGATTAAGTACAAGAATTGAAATAATGGAACCCTCTAGGTTGTCAGTCCACCTGGTCCTACCACATTGAGTTGGAATTGATGATGGCATGAGAATGAAGAAGATTTCATTATTCGAATGTCTACGGTCTCTAATCAAGAACCTTCTTTTTCCTTTGTTAATAAGTTCTACGAGCACTCTTGTTACTCTGTAAAGGATCTCCAAGCTTTGCACTTTCTGTTGCCTGAAGAGGAGTTTTGGGCTTATGAGGTGAACAGTCTTGAGCACTAGTCACAGTTTTATAAAATTTCCCACTTTTGACCTATACACTTGATGAAAGCTGCAGCTGGTTGACAAAAGTTTATCATGGTTGTAGATGATCTAGCGGCTAAAGTAAGGCTTGCTTTTTACTAAAGGCCATAATCTCTTGTAGAAGTAAGTGTTAGCTGCCATCTTTGAATATTGATTTCCTACACTTAAAATTTAACCTGAGCCCTTATAAGTTCTAGATGTGGTTACACAACAAAAACTTGTGTATTCATTATATTAAGTGTATGGTTTGTTCATACACTCTTAAAGTCATCATCAACCAACAATTATGAACTATTGTTTGTAAATAAGTTGTTGGTTAGTGATAGGTCAATAGTTTTATTACAAGTGATGCCCTAGTTGTTGCACGTGTCCATATTCTGTGGTGACCGTTTACCATCAGACGGACTGCAAGCTTGTTTGGCACCTTAGTGGTATAACAAAAAATGCGGGTTTGTTTTTATAGTTTATTGTATTATGTTGTATTATGGTAACAATTATATTTCATTCCATGTGTGCTTGTTGTGTATATATTTCATTTATTCCTATATTTATTAATATATAGATAGCACTAACATTTATAACATTTATTTATTAATATATAGATAGTACTGCTGACTACACTTTGTCCTTTCTTATTTGCAGAAATGTTGCAGTATTCACAAATTCAGGTGTTAATTCCATTTTGCTATCATGACATCATAGGTATATCAACCTTGTAACATATCTTCATTATATAATCTGCAAAATAATTAATAAAATTAGCTATAAACAATATGGTATTACCATAAACAGTTAGTTATAATAAGTAGGTCCTGGAGCTAAGCAGTATATTCTAGGGTTTGAAAATAATAATGGAAGAAATCCTACTAATGCTTTATACAATATGTTTCAGTTAGTGACAATGATGAAATGAAATTTGGCACACACAGATTATTATTAGAATTGACCAACAAATATTTTATAATGATTATTCTGTTGAATAATAATCAGCTGATTAAGTTTGTTCCAAAACCACTTTTTAATTGCAATATTGTGTTTAAGAACACCTGTAGGCTATGCTGTAGGGCAGTATTTGTTCTCTGCCTTATAGAAATATATCAATTGGTAGATTTCTTCTAATTCATTTGACTACCTATGTTTACAGTATTATTCTTAAAGTTGTTTTTTAATTGAGTTGCCCTAATGTCTAATACTATTGTTGTGAGCGTTGGCTAGGTATACTTGCAGAAAACTGACCAAACATAAAAGAAAGGGTAGTTATGTATCGCAATTCAAACAAATACCACTTCAATTGTTTGGTATATTTTAGGTTATAGGTTTTAACTGCAAGTTTTCCTACTTCATTTATGGTGTAATGAATAAGTAGGTCCCAGTTGCCGTTGAATACATACAATTTTCTTCGATTTTAGTAATCTTATGTTGTCAACTTCCTAGATTCTTTATTAGTAGGTAACAGTATTTTATAGGCAATTTTGGGTTTTATTCTTTTCACTTTTATTAGCGAGTTAAAATTCACAAACACACAAAAATAACCAAAACACTAGTTTAAACAGAAAATTGTATTAGGTACGACAAAGCGTATTCTGACCTCGCACACTGGTTTCTGTTGTGTTATTAACTTTCATTCATTTCTTGCGGATATCTGCTTTAACAATCAATGTTTTGAAAATGTCTAAAGTCTTTAATTAATTTGATATTAGCTTTGCAATCAGAAAGCGAACAGTTTGCAGCCATTAAAAAGGTAAACGCAAACTTGACAGTTCATATGGCTTGCTAACCGCTCGCTAATAGTGATTGTTGTCATTCATAATTCTGATTTAGCTTTCTATGACGCGTAGCGATTGAAAATGCATTTTAACTTCCAAATCGCCTGATAGGGGCGCTAGCGTCGACTTATTGCTACTTGCATCGCGACCGCTGCTTCATAATTCGAAATTGATGTTTGACAGCGATTATTGCGAAATATTAGTCTCTTACTCTGCTCCCGCAAGATTGTTGATAACCCCGCGGGTCTGTGGGGCTGTGGGCACTACGAGTTTTCCAGATAAAGGTTTTTTTTTAATTTACTGATATTCTGCAACTCGAATGCATTTAGTAAATTTCAAGAATAATAATTCCTATTACATTTTATTTAATTTAAAATTCAAAGTTCGTAATTTTTTTGCGCGTTTCGTTTGTCTTATGGACAGTGGTGCAGTGGGGCAGTGGTGAAGTGGTGCAGTGGTGAAGTGGTGAAGTGGTGCACTGGTGCAGTGGTGCAATGGTGAAGTGGTGCAGTGGTGCAGTGGTGAAGTGGTGCCTCCGCCACTCAGAAACTTTCATGGTGCGCAATGTAACGTACATCTTAAATAAAGACGTCTAATATGATAAAACTGAATACTAGATTCTTACCGAATTAAAATTGGACTGCGGGTGAGCCTCTTCCATATATGAAAAAAATGTTAAGAACGCTTTGACGTTTTTCAGCATGACGTGCGTCGAGGAAAGAAACGCAAATTGGATGTGTCCAATGATTGGCCGACTACACCTCCTACGTCACAGCCAAACGGTAGACGGACGGGGAAATCCCCCGCATGTTAACTCGACTTAAGAAAATCGCGCACTTGAGTGCGTTAACGTTTTTTTTTTTGTATTTTGAAGTTAATAAACGATTATTCACATTTTTACGCCAATTTTAATAAAGAGCATCCACGCAGAAGTCATCCTCAGTATCTTCAGCATCCCTCTCGAATTATTTCGATCCTACGAGCTGGCCTTCGGTACCAACGCTACTTCTTCAACCTGGATGGGGACGTAGATATTTAAACAAAAACACCTCAGAACCGATGACAATTGCCAGAGGATCATTTTGAAACATCGAACGTGACTTACTATCATCGTGTGTCATCGAACGTGACTTACTATCATCGTGTGTCATCGAACGTGACTTACTATCATCGTGTGTCATCGAACGTGACTTACTATCATCGTGTGTCATCGAACGTGACTTACTATCATCGTGTGTCATCGAACGTGACTTACTATCATCGTGTGTCATCGAACGTGACTTACTATCATCGTGTGTCATCGAACGTGACTTACTATCATCGTGTGTCATCGAACGTGACTTACTATCATCGTGTGTCATCGAACGTGACTTACTATCATCGTGTGTCATCGAACGTGACTTACTATCATCGTGTGTCATCGTCAATCAGACGTGGAATCTTCGACAAAAGCACCTCAGAAGATAAAACAATAGCCGTCGCCTCGAAGCTTCAAAGTTGACTCAAAAAACGATAAAAATTCTACTGATTTTCTTGTTTCAACGTGTGTACCCCACTTTTTACTAATAACCGTAATGAGCACTAAGTACAAATCTAGGGCTTAATCGCCACTCAAAATAATGGTTACTGTTCGTGAATTCACTAATCAGTTACTTCGTAATTTAGCTAGGAAGCGAGCGGTAGCAAAAGTCCGTCGAACTAGGTTTACAAACTATATTGACAGTTATATATTTGCAAATGTTCAGCAGCTAGAAGATTTAAAACTACGCAAACAAGGAGTAGCTAGCCTCTTTGCGGAGTTTAACGAACTTCAAACTAAAATAGAACAGTCTGTTCTAGAGGTAGACTTAGATGAGCGGTAAACAGCGAGATAGTTTTGAGGATCGTTATTACAGCACATTAGCTCGCGCTGAATGTATACTAAAAACTGAAGAATCTAGTACCAACTCTTGTTCTAGAACTTATTATAGTGAATCTTTAAAATTACTTACAATGTCAGTTCCTACCTTTGACGGTTCATGTGAACAGTGGTTGGATCCCTACTCATCATTAGTGCACGATTCCCCTCAAAAAAGCACTATACTTACTTGCCAGCCTTCATACGTCCCCACTGCAGGGGCACGGCCTTCCCTCATAAGCGAGGGTGTTTTGGGCCATAGTCCACACGCTTGCCCAGTGCGGATTGTGGACTTCACATACGTCATTTTTTTTTTGGCTTATGCAGGTTAACTCACGATGTTTTCCTTCACCGAAAAGCCAGTGGCGGGAATAAATACGCAAGGGGGGGTTAATTACTTATAGAAACAACAACAGTCGGTTGCTTAGCCGTAACCTTGTAAAAGGCGTTATTCGCGATGAATTCATTAAAAGAGAATATTTAGATGTGTTGCGAAACTTAATTGAGACTTTTTTTTTAATCGACGCGCTATAAATATATTAAAAGACCCAGTAGACAGTAGACAGTAGACAGTAGACAGTAGACAGTAGACAGTAGACAGTAGACAGTAGACAGTAGACAGTAGACAGCTGGCACACCTTAATTATTTATATTATTGTTTCCGAACTCTGAACTTTGTTTGTTTTGTAAGACGAATCAATCATTATATGCGTGTCACAGATTCCTGGAACATTTAAAAACTAGGATAAAATTCGTTCATGATAATCACTTGTGTGAAAACTGTTTACGCGCAGGCCATTCCGCGGTCGAATGCAGATTAGGTCCCTGTAGGGAACGTGATAAAAAACATAACTCATTACACCGCTGTGTACCCAATATCCCCGTGTACAGCATGTTATGTTATCACTGCAATAGCTGAAATAGCAGATGAACATAATTATTATCACATCGATGATGATCGAACGATGCATTATTACGCAATCATTATGCAAATTATCAGATCTTCCATTATTACAGTACATACTTGAAATACGCGGAGTCGGAAATGCCAAGCCTCGCAAATATGTAATATCAAAATAATATCACGCACCAACTCATTCGATAGGTACCCGTACCCGTATCACATCGACAAACCGCACAGTTTAGGGTTCCGCCAAACTTACAGTTAGCCGATCCACATTTTTACAAAGATTGAGACATAGATTTGCTGATAGGTGCTGATATGTTTTGGGATTTATTGCTTGAAGGTAAAATGCCTTTACCTAATGGACCATTTTACGAAACACAGGATTGGGCTGGATAGCCGCAGGTTCCGTACATTTAAACACTCGCAATGTGGGTCAGGTCCAGTGCAACTTTCCTCACACAATTAATGACCAGTTACGTCGTTTCTGGGAGCTTGAGGAACTGCCTCAGCCATGTGATACGACGAAGAACAAGCATGTGAAAAACATTTCTTAAAAACTACAACGCGCAACAGTGACGGAAGGTCTGTATTAGCATTCTCCTCAAATCATCACCACATTAGGCAAATCGTATCCTAAAGCCCTTAACCGATTCTTGTCGTTATAAAAGAGGTTACAACATGTACCGGAATATAGAAAGATATACATCGATTTCATGCACGAATTTGAAAATGTAGGTCCCATGACGCGTGTCGATGACGACTCAGGGGAGTTATTATATACCACATCTTGGCATTTTCTTGGAACACAGCACCACCACTAAACAACGAGTGGTGTTCGATGCCAGCTCCCCTTCGTCAACTGCAGTGTCACTGAATGATCTCCAGGCTGTAGGAGATATACAGGCTGATCTTTTATCCATTTTGCTGCGCCTGCGACAACATAGGCTTATAGGCTGCGGAAACGTGGAGAAAATGTACCGTCAGGTATTAATTACAGAAGATGAGCATGACACAGCTCATTCTGTGGCGCGATGACCAGACGGCGCCGATACGTACATATAAACTTAATACAGCAGTGTACGGAACAGCATCTGCGCCATACCTAGCTGTCAGACGACTTCCAGAGTTAGGGCTGGCTACTACTGACCCGGATGTCAAACTAATTATTACTATTACCGAAGACGTATATGTTGACGACCTGATAATGGATCTAGATGATAAAAATAAATAGCTAGACTTATGTGCAAAGTTTATAACGATTTGCAATCCGGGTTTTTTAAATGCCTTACTACTAAATTTTATTAATTTCAACATTTTTTTTCTGGAAATTACAAAACAATATACTTTTAAGTACATTTTATTAATTTCATAAACTAATAACTACAAAATAGTTTTACTACTTTCCGAAAATAATAATTTGTACTTTGGATTACAGAATTTTAGAAATCCTATAAAACTTTCCTCAAATTTATGAGTAGGGTAATTAATATCAACATATAAAGCTTACTATTACAAAAAGTTTTATTAAAGTGGAAAGATAAAACAGTACTTGATTGAGTACTTGTAATTACAGTGAAGGCCAATTAACGTTAACAAACACCTTTCTAAGAATAAGTGAAATTTACTAATAACAAACATCATATCGTACCGCTACGAATCAAGGTTGACGTCACGCGTGCTACATCGCGCTTTTGAAGTTTCTTTGGTAGTTCCCATATGTACAAACCGAATCGCAAGTGAAGTGGAACAAAGCGTACTCCAGGCATAACCAGAATTGACTATTACCGCCGCTTCACAGGTGGTGACTCCGAGCTGAACAAATTTGACGCATCTTCTACACAAACCAGTTGTAAACCCTACGCTTCGCGTTCGCATAGAACGAGTGGCTTACATTCGTACAGCGTCAGGGTCCATAGTGGGTATAGCACGAGTGGCTTACATTCGCACAGCGTCAGGGTCCATAGAAACCATAAAAACGGATTACCTCCTTTTCTGATATCGTTTTTGCATTAATATGTCATAGTATGTTAGGAAATAATCTAAACTGAGTAATTAATTAAAAACTTTAATTATCACGATCTTCTGGGCACAAAATAATATATTTATGATTTTGAAAATTTTCTTTTTCTGGGAGTCCTTACACAACCGCACTTTGTTTCAATGTCTATTTGTTAACTAAAGTAATAAGAAATGAGCACTAAGCAATAAGTACTAAGCAATAAGCAGTAAGCAATAAGCACTAAGTAATAAGCAATAAGCACTAAGTAATAAGCACTGAGCAATAAGTAATTAGTACTAATTAATAACTAACGTGACTAAATTCCAAGGAACGAGCTGGCCCAGGGATGTTAGATTAACCCAAAAATTATGGCATCGGCTGGTCAATATTATGACACTTTAGAAAAAACTATGATATGGGTTTTATCATTCTTTAACACAATTAATTTAGGAATTTTATTGTCAGGGCATGAAGTTTTATGTTGTAGGTGTCTAATTTATTGTCAGGGTATGAAGTTTTATGTTGTAAGTATGTTATTTATTGTCAGGGTATGAAGTTTTATATTGTAAGTATGTTATTTATAGTCAGGGCATGAAGTTTAATGTTGTAGGTATGTTATTTATTGTCAGGGCATGAAGTTTAATGTTGTAGGTATGTAATTTATTGTCAGGGCATGAAGTTTTATGTTGTAGGTGTCTAATTTATTGTCAGGGCATGAAGTTTTATGTTGTACGTATGTAAATTATTGTCAGGGAATGAAGTTTTATGTTGTAGGTATCTAATTTATTGTCAGGGTATGAATTTTTATGTTGTAGGTGTCTAATTTATTGTCAGGGCATGAAGTTTTATGTTGTACGTATGTAAATTATTGTCAGGGCATGAAGTTTTATGTTGTAGGTATCTAATTTATTCAAGTGGCAAAACTTTTCAGTCAGAAGTCGCGTTTTATTTGAAAACTTCGTAGCAAAATTGTTAGCGGTTCAGGTTTCAGCTTTTGGTAGCAAAATTTAATGTTGATGTAGCGTTTTGCTACAAAATATCTCTACCAAATACCCATGACAGGATGAGGGTTGGGTGTGTTGCGCTACGTTTGTAAAATCTTTAACGGAATAGTTAATTAGTGCTAAAATGAGGTTTTGCAATAAAATAGCAACGCCGTTTTCGTTGTTTTTCTTACTTGGCTAGAGGCCCGTAGACAGAAGAGTTCCTTTCGTCGTAGTGTTGCCACAACTGTGGATTTATAGGTACTTAATTTTTAATTTTACATTAAATTCTGCGTATGGCACAAACTATCAACTGCTAAATTGAAACTGATCGTGATTAATAGTTAAAAAAGTTTAATTATTCGGTGGCAAAAATATTGTAAACGAACGCATGATAGTTTGTTACAGATGATACTAAAATTTTGGTATTTTTGACACCCATGCTAAACCAACGGATGACAAAGTAAATGAAAATAATGATTCTGCATCCCAAAACGAACTGCCCATACATATCATACATCCATAGTCAGACACAGAATCGATATCGATGGGGAAAAGAAAAAAAAGGTGCAATTTGTTCGCAAGCACAGTACGCATTCAGTTGGATTGTTATGTACGCCAAAAACGCATTACATACATCCGTAAAAAACTCCCTATTTTTATGATATGTGTAGCATAATTATGATACGCATAACACCACTGCTGCTAGCGACTAGCTCTCTCCGCTCTCCGCCTCGCCTGGGTTTGCACGGGAAATCAAATTTAAACTAATTCATGGCCCAGCCTCTTGTTCTCTCGTGAACTTGACAGGGAAGGTTTTCGTTAAAGACTACATGGGGTTCTTCAAGAAAGAAAGTATTAGATTTTTGAAGGGTCGGCAACGCGGGTGTAATGCCCCTGGTGTTGCAAGTGTCCATAGGCTACGTTGACCGCTTCCCACCAAGCGGACCGTGAGCTTGTTTGCCACCTAAGTGGTATAATTAAGAGTTTTTAGAAAAAGTGTTTTTATCTCTTTCAAGCGAACGTTGCTCGCCATGTTTGAGTCTGAGGGGCCCTTGCAAAAGAAAGACGTTGCATGTGCACTCAAGTTGCCATATTCTTCACAAAACGTTGTATGTGCACTCAAGTTGCCATATTCTTCACAAAACGTTGTATGTGCACTCAAGTTGCCATATTCTTCACAAAACGTTGCATGTGCACTCAAGTTTCCATATTCTTCACAAAACGTTGTATGTGCACTCAAGTTTCCATATTCTTCACAAAACGTTGTATGTGCACTCAAGTTTCCATATTCTTCACAAAACGTTGTATGTGCACTCAAGTTTCCATATTCTTCACAAAACGTTGCATGTGCACTCAAGTTTCCATATTCTTCACAAAACGTTGTATGTGCACTCAAGTTTCCATATTCTTCACAAAACGTTGTATGTGCACTCAAGTTTCCATATTCTTCACAAAACGTTGTATGTGCACTCAAGTTTCCATATTCTTCACAAAACGTTGCATGTGCACTCAAGTTTCCATATTCTTCACAAAACGTTGTATGTGCACTCAAGTTTCCATATTCTTCACAAAACGTTGCATGTGCACTCAAGTTGCCATATTCTTCACAAAACGTTGCATGTGCACTCAAGTTTCCATATTCTTCACAAAACGTTGTATGTGCACTCAAGTTTCCATATTCTTCACAAAACGTTGTATGTGCACTCAAGTTTCCATATTCTTCACAAAACGTTGTATGTGCACTCAAGTTGCCATATTCTTCACAAAACGTTGCATGTGCACTCAAGTTGCCATATTCTTCACAAAACGTTGTATGTGCACTCAAGTTGCCATATTCTTCACAAAACACGGAATGGCCTACAATGGGAAGCTACTAATAGCTGCAAAGAAACCATAAGCCAAAATCTCATTATTTTAGTTGCTATTTAAAAAAAAATTATACTTATATTTCAGTTTTATCTATCGGCACTGAAAGTGATTGGACCAGTAATAACATTAATAAACACTTCAATAACAAAGGTCCAATTATGTTACCAAACCATGCAGAGACCCACTCGAACGTACACAATAAAATATCAAAAAAATCTTCTTTGCCGTTTAGGAGAAGATCAGTGGCACACCGACTGCAGTTCCACCTAACCGGTCCATTTGTAAATTAAAATCTTGCAGGGACTCACTCGAAAGTACACAAAAAATATCATTAAAATTATCCCTGCTGTTTAGGAGAAGATCAGTGACACACCGACTGCAGCGCCACCTACCGGATCCAATTGTGTTTTCACGCCATCCACTAACCAATTGAAATATTCAGACAAAATTTCACCCAAATCGTTTCAGCCGTTTAGGAGGAGTTAGATGACAAACACACGTACAGAAGAATTATACGTAGAAAAAAAACCGACTTATGTCCTTTCCCGGGACTTAGACTATCTCGATGCCAAATTTTATCTTAATCCGTACAGTAGTTCAACCGTGAAGAGGTAACAGACAGACAGACAGAGTTACTTTCGCATTTATAATATGAGTATGGACTGGTATCGATGGAACTCGAAAATTAAAAAAAAAAAATGTCGAGATTTGCCTCGTTTTTTAGTAAATAATTATTTAAGTAAACACAGTATTTCAAAATATTTCGCTAATTTATTTGGGCGTCATGAGTCAACATAAATAACACAAAATATAATTATCATACTAAAATACTAAATTGTTGTCTCTACATTTGTATTGGTGTAGGTATTTGTGTGTGTGTGCGTGTGTGTGTGTCTGCGTGTGAGAGAGAGAGAGAGAGAGAGCTTTCCATTTTGAAGTGATTCTCCAACGAAATATATGTGATGTGCAGAAATATTTGCTTTTTTAAAAAAAAAGTCTTAAAATAAGCTTATAAATAAATAAAAACACTGTATTTTTAATATTTCGCCGTTTACTTCTTTATTTTGCATAGACGAATGTTTATACCTTATGATGTTTTTCTCCACTTAAAAGGTTAAAGTCTGATACAGGCTGACACTTTATTTAAAAAATAAACACAGAATAGGTTTTATTCACGTCTCAAGCAGATGCCCGCATTCTGCCGAAACTCATCAAGAAATTATCAAGAAGAGCCAGACAATGGAAATACTTCTCAATTACTTAATTTAATTCCTTGTTTAATAACAGTGTTTGTAATAGAAAGACTCCTCCTAGTGGGCGGATTGTGACAGATCTATCTGGTATACTGAATCGTCTAGTACTGATCTTTTGGGACCAGAACAAGTAAAAAGAAAGGTCACCCCAATTCTGCTTGGATTCAAACTTGGTGCGTTTGGGGTCTTATTGTTAAGCTGTCTGTGCAAGTCTTTGCGTCAACGAAGCGATAAACTGAAATTTCTGCCTATATGCTGACTCGACACTACTACGACCGAAGCTTGCTACGAGCTCTACGCGCACTGACTAGGTCACTGCTACGAACCTACAGTTTGTGTTGAGAACTGCTACGAACGCATACTGCTGCTACAATCCCACAATGTTTGGCTTGCATCACGCATGAGGTTATGGGATAGGTACCCTAGCAAAATCGTGCCGTTTCGACCAGAGTGTACAAAGACATATTACACTATAGAAGTATACTAAGGCCCGGATTAATAGTCGTGGCTTAGACTACGTAACATTCTAAGGCAGAGACTTAGTAGCGTAATGTAATTAAATGCAACAACGAACATAACCGAGGCCCGTTATAATATTCGTTGCTTAGACAAGTATTACTAATTGCTAAAACAGTGTCTTAGTTCGAGTAATGCAATAATAAACAAGAGCTTGCTTAACAACGTGTGTGACGTTGCTAAGCATGCTTTTATTCTTAGCTAAGCCCGAGTAACGCATTTTCTCTACTCAAGGCAGCCTAAGCACGTAATGTGTTAAAAATAATAAGACATGGATTCAAATGCTCAAATATCTATGAATTATTTTTTCCTAGCTGCTTACGTTGACTTATGAAAAGGTACCGTAGACAAATGGAAGAGGTGCGAGGAGTGGGGAAATAATTCTATAACAGAGGTACCTAGGGTACCGTTGTCAGTGCGCAAGTTAAAACTCGCACTTGACCGGTTTTTTTTGCTCTTTATGACATTTGAATGTCTATAAACAAAACCACTGTTTAAAATTAATTGACATAAAAAAAAAAATTATGATAACCACTGAAATTATTTTTCTTATATGCCTGTCATAAATTGGCTTTCTTTTTTTGAAAATCTGGTAAATATAATAAGCAACGACTATTAATCCGGGCAGAAGACACACAGTTCCACGCACGATACTACGATACGTGGCCGCACGTTGAAAATTTCTATTAGCTTAGTTAAATTAGCAAATTCACTTGGTCATATTTATATATATTTTATGAAATAAGAATCAAGAGAATATCACTTTAAGTTTTAATTTGAATGAAAGCCGAAAAATAGAGTGAGATTTTTTTTTTTCTGTTTTAATAGCTAAATTATTATAATATTAGCAAATCCACTACCTTAGGGCTTAGACTGCAACTGTAACACAATTTATCAAAATTCTTGCAACCTTAACTCTTTTGGGTTTGCCAACATCAGCTCGCACGCCGTCATCATCATCACTGCTGGACTTACACACGAGTATTTAGGGCAGACGCAGACTCCCCTCTAACATAAAATAAGGTAACAAAAACAAATTTAATGACCTCTGAAATTACTGATCCTAAAAAATATTGCCTTCCTGCAAAAAAAAAACACATACCCGTACCCGTACCTATAATAATTGAATTCAACTCATTGGATAAAAAACTTATATTTGAGCGGCGGAAAACGATAGCTACAAAAAATGTTCAATTGAAGCAGGAACCAGGTGAAGAATCATTCTGTCGCCAACTAAAGAACCTGCTGTTTGATAGGTAATTCATTTTACACCACTGACAAGTATATGAATACAAAATTTTAAATAGTTTGACATTTTAATATTAGATTATGAATGTAATACTATATCAATCACTTTTTTTGTTTATAATTTTATAAATTTTGTATGACAGTAAATAAGTAGTGACCGACACACCTACCTGTGATGCTGACGCTATATGACAGTACATAAGTAGTGACCGACACACCTACCTGTGACGCTGACGCTATATGGCAGTACATAAGTAGTGACCGACACACCTACCTGTGACGCTGACGCTATATGACAGTACATAAGTAGTGACCGACACACCTACCTATGATGCTGACGCTATATGACAGTAAATAAGTAGTGACCGACACACCTACCTGTGATGCTGACGCTATATGACAGTACATAAGTAATGGCCGACACACCTACCTGTGATGCTGACGCTATATGACAGTACATAAGAAGTGACCGACACACCTACCTGTGACTCTGACGCTATATGGCAGCACATAAGTAGTGACCGACACACCTACCTGTGATGCTGACGCTATATGACAGTACATAAGTAGTGACTGACACTCATACACAATGTTGTAGACGCTAAAAATTACCATGGCATTACATTACTACTGACCGTTATACGTTCACTGTGTTGCAGACGAGGAGTACTACTCGATGCCGGAGCTGTTCCAGCTGGACGAGTATCGCGGATGCGTGGCGCGGCGTGGTCTCTACTGCGTCGGGACCTTCGACCTGGAGCCGCTTCAGCCAGACTCCCAGCTCTACCGTCTCATGCAGGTCTGCTCTTGCTCGGGGTCATTCATACTCTCTTACGCGAGCTCTCCAGCCTCCAGCTCGTAAAAGGAGAGTATCGAACCTGAAGTTTGGGTACTCTGTGTAAATGTTGACCTGAAATCGAATATTAATTTTATAACTGAAATTATTACTTAACTATTACATAGGCGAAGTTAGTACTTATGTAATTATATAGGCGAACTTATTTATATATTTATTAAATTATTTACATTATTATACCTTACAGTTACATATAAACCAATTTGTACAACAATGACAAGTGCAGACACACAATACCTTAAACTAAACCTACAGAGACTGTTCTATATACTTCTGTGCACATTTAACAAACATCCATTCTGATGAGTTGAATTAATCGAATTCCGTGTTTTAGCCGAAAATATTGTTTATAGCTCGCAGAGCTCGCGAAATCGGAGCTTCGCGCAGTGCATTAGCGCGCGGGTCCGTGAAAAGCCGGTGGCTCCGCGCTCTACCGTATTTTTCAGGTACAGGTAATTTTTTTTCCTCTTATCAACCTTTGAATGTATTATATTCTACCATACGAGTAACGAATAAGGAAGGATATAAATACGGATAATAACCGTATTGTTTTTTAAACAAACACCGCAGAAACATTTTCTGAACTCTTTCCACCATGAGAATATAAGTACTCTCATGGGGATTCCAGACGATAGCGTTAAATTCTACCTGATTCCTAACATAGGCGTTGTACAAAACAGTTAATGTATGAGGATCATTAAAGTCTCTTTAATGATCCTCATACATTAACTGTTTTGTACAACGTTCAGTCGTTGCCTCAACTCAACTCAACTCAACTCAACTCAACTCAACTCATCACCCAACCTAAGTTTTTTCTTGCCGCTACACAAGTCTAAGATGTGGTCATTAAACTTCAACTTATAGTTAAATAACAAGCCAAGGTCCTTTACAGTGCCGCAAGCGAGTAATTTGTGTTCCTGCTAAGGTGTATTCATGCTCAATTTTATTTGTCCGACGTGTGAAAGACATAACCGCACATTTATCCACATTCAATTCGAGCATATTGTCCTCACTCCAATCGTTTATCTGATTGATATTCTTCTGAAAATGTAAACAATCACTATCTGTCGCTATTTTCATGACCAACTTTACGTCGTCCGCAAACATAAGAACAAGGCTATCAGAGACCACAGTAGGAAGATCATTTATGAATATCAAAAACAGCAATGGACCCAAATTACTGCCCTGACTTATACCCGATCTTGTGCAATATTCCTCCGATCTACTTTTACCAAACTGAACAAACTGCATCCTCTCCGAAAAATAGCTACAAAAAAGTTCCAGTAGACTAGGCGTGAAACCAGATTGAGCCATCTTCTTTAATAATGCGTCATTATTTACCCGGTCAAAGGCTTTCCGAAAGTCTAAATATGCTACATCCACTTGTTTACGTGCATCTATACTACTGCTTACATACGTAACAAATGTCAGTAGGTTACTTGCAGTAGATCTTCCGGGAAGGAACCCATGTTGCGCATCTGAAAACCATGGTGACATTTGGGTTCTAATCTCGACATATACTATACTTTCAAAAACTTTTCCAAAAGGACTTTGTACTGCTACTGGTCTGTAATTATTATATATATTTTAATCACCAGATTTGAAAATAGGGATCACTCGCGAGACTTTCCACTGTTGCGGGTATTCTATCGTTTCCAAAATTAAATTATACAGATATAACAATGGAGCTAACAACGCCTCACTGCAATCTCTAACTACGAAAGAAGATATTTCAATTCAAACTTTGAATTGCGGTACGAAGTTGTTTAAGACAAATAGAGTCGACAGATACCTACACCAGGGGTCAGCAAGTAGTTTAAAGTGGGGTCCGGATACTGTTGAAATTTTTTATCGAGGATCAGAAAAAATCTCTCGTTAGGTAGGTTATATTTTTTGTTTTGCTTTCATATTAAGTTGTTATATACTAGCTTCGGCCAGCGGCTTCGCCCGCGCTAAATTTCGTTATCGGCGTAGGTTCTTACGGCAGCTCCTGAATTATAGAAAAAAAAAACAAACTATCAAATATTTCCTCCTTGATGGCATAATGCATTCGTGTCTGTGAAACCATCGAAATACCCAACCCAATATGTCAAGTTTAGAAGTTATGTGAAATAGATAAGTACGGAAGGACAATTCTTACTACCCGTTGTCCTATTACCCGTTTTCCCGTAGGAATGAAGCATTTCCCCGCGGTAAAAAGTAGCCTATGCTTATCAGGGATAATGTCGGCTTCTAATGATAAAAGAATTTTTCAAATCGGTCCAGTAGTTTCAGAGCCTATTTAATACAAACACACTTACGAATCGTTCCTCTTTATAACATTATAGTAAATAAGTATAGAAAACAAAATACCGACATAAATTTGATGCGAGAAAGTGAATCCGACGGGCTTGAGCCAGTTTTTTATAGTTTGCTTCAGAAGGGGAACAGCAAATGCGTAGTGTGTTCAAGGTGGGTGTCCGTTATTCTCGAACGACGTTTTTTCTTCAAATAATTCATTTTTGAAAAAGATGATTCGCATACATATGTCGACCCAAACATAGTGGCCAGATTCATAACTTGTTTCTTGCGATTTTCAACTTCCTGTGAAATGTACACCTGTTACCAATCAGCCGTGCAGGAACCAAGCCATCAAGCATTAAACATCTATCCAAAGTATACAAACACGCACGCACTTGCACGTTACAGCGTCACGCATCCGAAATCTCATCAAAGTCAGGCAACCAAAGGATTTCGAATATTATGGAAAGTGGTAATGAGAAGTCCTGACTCAATTTACCTTTTGATAACATTTATTAAAACTAACTTATCAAAATAAATAACCTAATCTAAAGATAAAAAGCCTAAACTAAAATAAATAACTTATATAAATAATCAAATTATGTTAGATCGAGGTAGATAGAGGTAGAGATTATCGATGTTATTAAAATCTTTTATTTGTTCGTTAAGAATATAACGAGCATGGATATCATCCCAATTTCTTTAAATATGTAATTTATCAGGTAGGCTATGGTTTGGTCCCAGTGCTGACCAAGCTGTTAAGGCATCGTCTTTAAAGGGCAAACTTAGTCTGTCACCATTGTAAGGTAAATTGCGAGTGACAAGACTAGCAACTCCATGTGACGAGGCCAGAAAGGCAGCTATTCCCGTATCTTTTACACAGCGAATTCCAAGACCACCAAGACAAATAGGTAATGACGCTTGCCGCCACTGTGTGTCACCCAGTTCATATTAAGAATTATTTCAAGAGCGCAACTTAAAGTTTTGTCGATTTTTTCAACCTCATTTGGAAAAAGCCAAGTGGGAATGGTTCTCATGGTCTCAAAACAGCTCCGGAGTAAAACTAAAGCAACATGAGGAGACAACTGCTTAAGATACTCTATGACTGCTGTTAGAGATTGCCCTTTGGCTTTAAGAGTAGTAGGAATTCCATTTGCAAAAATGGGGGCACCAAGTAAACAGAAAGATTCTTGATTTTTATATCGGGGATAACAGATTTAAAAAGTGGAATCGATTTCGAAGCCTTTGGTCATGGAAATATTTCACATTAGTTGAAATTTATTTCTAAACCTATCTCTTTAAAGAGTGGAAAAATCTGTTGAATATCATCAAAAACGATTTCAGGACTTCCCCCAATCGTGAATAAAAATAACATCAGTTTGTTGGTCACCTATGTATGTTTGGTTGATATGAAAATTAAATTGAATTCATATAACATATTCCCATTCTCAGTGTTATCCCCTTTCCCCCCCTTTAAGATGATTTTCCTGAAAATAGTGAAATATAAGATATTATTTTTAATCAAAATACACGAAGCTTCGAAGATTCAACTTAAAAAAATGACGGTTTTTATACAAACTTCCAACCCCTATTTCATCTCATTAGAAGCCGAATTTCGCAAAACCGGTTCTTAAACGACGCCTGAATTTATATAGCAGTTACCTAGCGCCGCCATAAAATAGAATTTATTACCTGTCTGTGCAGAGCATATTTGAAAAATGTACTGCATATAGTTATAGCACAAATGTACTGCATAGAGTCGTAACACAAACAAAGAACATATAATAAAATGAGTAAGTTCTACACAGTGTGACAATTCTCTTATGCGTTCCAGTTCCGGTTGGTCCGGTTTCCGGTCCGAGGCCGAACTATATCCTTTCAGTCTTTACACTGTATATTATTGTTAACTATTACCTATCGAATTGCATTTTTTCGAACAAATATTTGTCGTATTCTTTCTTATTATATAATAACTATAACTATGATACATAATAATGAGAAGAATAAATCAAGGTTTTAGCCGACTTCAAAAAGGACGAGGTTCTTAAGTCGTTGCATTTTTTTTTTTAATAATATAAAAATGTATTACATCTTGTCTTACAAAATAATGTTTATATAAGAAAATATACAATTTATTCCACACTACAAATTTATCATGATTAACTCGGTTCAAACTCAAACTCGGGAAGTCAATCAATAAGCTTCATATTCCTTATAACAGTAGGTATTTTCAATATTCTTTAAAAATAACCTACTACCTTAGTAGGTTCAATGAATAAAAGATAATATAAAAAATTTCATATCCATAAATAAATGAAAATAATTTATTTCACAGAATGCGACTTTTCAATACGATTTAACACCTGATTATTTTAAATAGATACCAAAGATTGTTTTTTCCCGAGATTTGAAATTCCTATTTATAACCTGAGGTATAAGTCGCGGCACGTATATAACACATTTTCGGTTCGTTAGTAGGTACCATTGTCTGTAACTTTTCCTGCACGGACGACCGCCATTTTGGTTCAACTTACGTGCCGCGAGCTATATCACCTTTCGTAATTGGATATATCCAATGTTCTTTCGCTCACTAATTCCTTATTTCATTACAATGCTTCAGGTCCATTAAATTTAAATAAAAATTGACTAGGACAACATTCATGAAGTAAAATATTTGTATGCTACAAATTCAGAATTTAATGAACTTTATCTCAGCTCGTATGTAAGATTTAAAACATTCAATACTAAAGCGATACCAACAAATTAGTATAAAAAAAATTCCATAATTAGGAAAAAAACAAAATTAAAAAAAAAAATGTTTAAAGCCATCTTAAGCATCCAGTGGTGCGCACGTACACTCTACACACGTGTACTTAAGACGATACGATTCGCGTCGCCTCGCAGCGTGCTTCATACAAACGAATTTCCCACTTATTTTTGACACCTACCATTTAAATACCATACAATTTTAAACAAGTGTTATAATAAATAGTGTAATGTAGTATGTTTGTTTAATGTTTGTTACCTCAGAACTCCGACATTATAAACCGATTTGGATGTTTTTTACAAAAAACCGAATGGTAAGCCTAAATTTTAAGGACTGCTTAAGAGGAAAAAAATAACTAATAAGTAGAACATAAAATTAAAAAATTAAATTAAAATTATTTTTTTTTCAACCATCAGGGATCATAATGTTTAATAAATAAAATTATTACATTCTTTTACAACAATAATAGGTTATAATTAAATTAAATAAAAATGAAGTAACTACCAAAATAAAAATAAGATAAAAATAAAAAATGTCACAATAGTTTCAAATTTCAATAAATATTAATTATTTAATCAACATAAACCATTGCAGCATCTCAAATGTCTCAGCGAATACTTTCAGGATACTGCTCGGGCCGCCACGAACCCTGCGCACCAGGGATGCGCACCGCTTACGCATGGCCTGCTGGCCATAAAGCCTGGCATTCACGGGCATTCCATTTGGCTTCCGCGCTATTGGAGCGGCTGCTACTGAAGTATCGCGCAATATTTTTCATACTCACTGCCACGCTAGCGAGTCATGCTGATTTCAGTCTAGCTCTACGGAACAGCTGTATCAGTCGTTGTTTCCTGTCATCGAGCGCTTCGGCTATCTAGGAATGTCTAACAAAGTAACTAAGTATCTTTGAACCCGACTGAATGGAGAAATTATTTGAAGATGGAGGAACCTTCTTACTTTAAACTCTTAGACCTTGTTACTATGCGTATACAAAAAGAGAATACTAACATGAGACTACTCTCATACACTATACACGAACGACTTTGTGCTACTCTTCGATTTTTAGCCCCTTGACCTACGAGAAATTTAAATCCGGAAATCTAATCTTTAAATTAAAATAAATTTAAGTGAATTTTGATATTAATTATATAACGAAATCTCGGTGTTCGCTACAATTCGACTTAGTCCAGGAGGAATCGGCGCATGAGTACCGAAAACTATTCGACCTCAATTTTTTTATGCGATCCTCTTCAAATTGCCCTTCTAATGATATAAATGCATGTTGCCATGGCGCAACCCGGTGCCATATTGTTTAAACCGAAATTGTTTAAACAATTGCAAAGAATTGTTATTTTTCAACCGGACAAATTTTTTTCATATTCTTTATTGAAATACCAATAAAAAAGGTCCTATGACTTTTAACGATAAAGTTAATATTTTTAAAGATATGAATTTTTAAAGGTTCGAAAAATCTCAAATTTGGGTACTTTCGACCCATGAAAAATATATTAAAAAAAAACATAATGTCTAAGTAATATTTTTTTTTTAATTCTTTATACAATTGTTAATAATATTGTTAAAAGAGATTTTAAAAAATTTCATTGTTTATATCTTTTTTTTAATTGTTAATTCCGCGCGCTCGCAAGTATGCGTCGCTTACCTCTAAGTATCGCTGTCTCTCTCTGACTCACGCGTTGCGTCGGCCTCTCTGTGTCTCGAATCATTATTTATCATTTATCTTAAAAACTATCAACTTTGTCAAGATTGTTAAAGAGAGCAATGTTATTAATTATTAAATTGTCTACAATTTGTTTTTAATAAAATTTTTTCTGAAATCAATTTTTCAAAAGTTATTTAAGCATAAATCGAAACATGTAATTAAAATTAACTCTCGATTTCCTAACATTGTTTTCTCTATATAAATAAATTCCCTACACCCGACAACCGACCGTACTTAGGTTAGGAGGTCTGACCAGGTAGCCAATTCTCACGCGATCGAATTGATCACGAATTCGAAATAAAGTACGAATTTAAACTTTTCTCGAACGAAAATGTTGTTTAGCAATTCTGATATTGTCGAATCCGACATTTCTCGAACGCAAGCCGCTCGAACTGCTTCGAGTGGTCGGGACCGTTCGAGACTACACCTCGCATTCGGATGATGACAAATTTAGTTCAAAATAATTGGGTTCTAAACATTAATTCTACTCTTAGCGTAAACTATATGTTCTAAAATCTAAAGTAAATGTCTAAAATTTAGGTCAGAGTATTTAAAAGGGCGGAAAAAATTACTTATATTACCAAATATGATATTTTTTTTACCTTTATTACTCTCATAATAGATTACTAGTATTTTCTCAATTGATTGATTGGACGATTTTTGCAATTATCAAAGTCACCCATGATAATAATATTCTTCTATTTCTATTGATTTCCATCATCACAAACACTAGATTACATCACATACACTGTTTGAGGTCCGCAACCGCCGTCTTAAGTGCTGCGTAGTATTTTTAGTAATACTAGGTGGTAATTTCATGTGAAAAAATTTAATAAACATAATTACACCGTTGAAAAATAAGAATAACCTAAAATTCTCAACCAAATAAACAAATAAAACACACAACAAAAACAAACAGAGTTTTTTTTTATTTATGTCCAAATACGTTCCGTTTAAAGATGAAAGTAATTTCTCGAAATAGGGATTTAGTTTACAAACTTAGTTATAATTATTATTTCCTTATTAATAATGATGAAACACAAGTAAAATGTTGCTTCAAACATTTTGTAGTCACCGAACCCTTTTATAATATATCAAAAGATGCATATTAGAATAGGCGTTTTTAAAAACGCTCTACAACTGTGCAACGGAACGTACCTCATAGCGTAACCGGTTTATAATGGCAACCCTGGGACCTAATTCTCACTTCATCCGAGATAATCTCGTATGAGAGATTAGCAAGAAGGCACTATCTCGACTGTAAAATTTCGATCGTCGATATCATTTTCGCGTTTGCTGTATTCTCACTATCAATCGAAACAACCTTCGAACAAAATGTCGTTCGAAGCGGTGGAATGTTGCCATTGTAAACCGGTTAGGCTATGAGGTACGTTCCGTTGCACAGTTGTAGAGCGTTTTTAAAAACGCCTATTCTAATATGCTTCTTTTAATAAATTAAAAAAGGGTTCGGTGACTACAAAATGTTTGAAGCAACATTTTACTTGTGTTTCACCATTATTAATGAGGAAATAATAAATATAACTAAGTTTGTAAACTAAATCCCTATTTCGAGAAATTGCTTTCATCTTTAAACGGAACGTATTTGGACATAAATAAAAAAAAACTCTGTTTGTTTTTTTTGTGTGTTTTATTTGTTTATTTGGTTGAGAATTTTAGGTTATTCTTATTTTCAACGGTGTAATTATGTTTATTAAATGTTTTTCACATGACATTACCACCTAGTATTATCAAAATACTACGCAGCACTAAAGATGTCGGTGCCGGACCTCAAACATTTTTGTGTATGTGATGTAATCTAGTGTTTGTTATGATGGAAATCAATAGAAATTGAAGAATTTTATTGTCATGGGCGACTTTGATATTTGCAAAAAAAGGCCAATTAATCAATTGAGGAAAGACTAGTAATGTAATATAAAAGTAATAAAGGTAAAAAAAATATCATATTTGGTAATATAAGTCATTTTTTCCGCCCTTTTAATTACTCTGACCTACATTTTAGACATTTACTTTAGATTTTAGAACATATAGTTCACGCTAAGAGTAGAATTAATGTTTAGAACCCAATCATTTTGAACTAAATTTGTCATGATTCGAATGCGAGATGTAGTCTCGAACGGTCCCGACCACTCGAAGCAGTTCGAGCGCCTTGCGTTCGAGAAATGTCGGATTCGACATTACCAGAATTGCTAAACTACATTTACGTTCGAGAAAAGTTTAAATTCGTACTTTATTTCGAATTCGTGATCAATTCGATCGCGTGAGAATTGGCTCCCTGGACGGAATCGCTACGAACGGGCCGACGATATAAGTGTTCAGCTCGAAGACTGTCATAAGTTAAAAAGGATCCTTTTGCCAATCGATGAGCTGATACCTTAAGTCACTCCGAAGTGTTACGAAGTGTTACGGTCTGACGAAATAAGATGAGTGCGATGATGTTGATGATACGCACGTTGGCCCCCGGTACAATACGACATACGACATAGGGTCGAGGGAAACTTTTTGAAATGTCACCATAATATTCATTATTGCACACAAATTTATTACTTAAATAATAAGCATAACATAAAAACTACAAAAGGCGGCCTTGCACTTAAAAGTGAACGCTTATAGACAACCTTAGGGTAGAGGATATTATCATCAAAACTAGAAATATGCATTATATATGGCGAAGAACGAAAGTTACTGACATAGCCCATAATTAAACAATCTCAAGTGGCAATGGGCAGGTCACACGTTTCGCAGAACCGATACCCGTTGGGACAGACAAGTCTAAGTGGACTGTCGTAGGCTGCTTGACTAATTAATAAATTAAGCC
The DNA here is from genome assembly GCA_946406115.1 of Apoda limacodes. Lineage (NCBI taxonomy): Eukaryota > Metazoa > Arthropoda > Insecta > Lepidoptera > Limacodidae > Apoda > Apoda limacodes. The sequence goes on from OX291559.1 coordinate 23,695,136, forward strand.
TCGGACAAAATACGAGAAGTATAGTATTGTGAAGAAGAAGAAGAAAGAAACAAGAAAAATATTTATTTGAAAACAATAGCAGCTATTAGATAGAGTAAGACATTGTTACATAAACAAAAAAATAGCAGCTATTAGATAGAGTAAGACATTGTAACATAAACAAAAAAAAATAGCAGCTATTAGATAGAGTAAGACATTGTAACATAAACAAAAAAAAATCTACACAATAACAAAAAAAAACACAAGCAAGGAGACATATCCCTATTTAGTCTGAGCCACAGATAATAGTGTCTGAGCAAGGAGAATAGAAATGAAAATGTGTTTTGTGAAAGAAAATCTTGAATTAAAACTAAAAATTAAGTTTAATGAAGTAGAACTACATACATGTATATAGTCAGTTACGAGCACAGTGAAAAAGTATAGATTGAAAATGAAAGCACGAAGAACCATAATACCTGTACAGCGTTAAGAAGAAGAACCATAATACCTGTACAGCGTTAAGAAGAAGAACCATAATACCTGTACAGCGTTAAGAAGAAGAAGGCGCAATCGAGCAGTTTTATCTTGAAATAATCTGATACATGAATGACTAGCCTTTGCTAGCCCAGTCCTCAATGAGGAAAGAATTTCAAGGTATGTTTTACTGAATATCACGAGATCTGCTTATTTAATAGATAAGCTTTTAGACATTTTACAAATGCAATTTTCGATTGTTTAGCTCGGCATGGTGGCGGCAGGTCGTTCCAGCAGCGGGAGGCTGCGAACTTAAAACTTCCTCGTGCGCGTAGTTATAGTATGTAGTGTGTGTCGTAACAGGTGTCTGTAGTTCGTGAGAGTGACTCGTGACTCCTGGGTGAGAGTGACTTGTGACTCCTGGGTGAGAGTGAGAGTGACTCGTGGGTGAGAGTAAGAGTGAGAGTGACTGTTTGTTTGTTTGTCCGCAGCGATACTCCGCGGACTGGGTCGACCACTACAACCACACGCGCGTGCACCGCGGGACGTGTGTCACGCGCCGCTGCCCGCACCTCCGGCCGACCCCCGCCTCTCCCGCCGACCTTGACCCGCACTGGTAACCTTTATATTTCATTTTAAACCTGTATAATATAACAATGATTTTTGAACGTTTAACAATAATTTTAATGATAAATGATTTTTGAACACGGGTCGGGTATTAGATGAAAGGACCATAAACGCACATTTTAGAAATATGTTCCTATATTGTTAGCTGTTGCTTGCCGCTTTACTTGCACGCACCCGATAATCCATACTCATATTATTTATATATATAACTAACTTACCTGGCAAACGTTTCTTTTTTTAAACAACTGCCGCACCAACCTATTGTGAAAGGGTTTTACTAATTCAGAAAACTTACGGCGTGCATATCAATTTACCAAAATTTCATTACAATCGTTTTACCCTTATTGCGCGAATCCAACTCGCACTTTCGGAAAAAGAACACACCCCCTAAGTTTCAGGTCTCGACGATCAGCAGTTTAGGCTGTGCGTTGATCCGTCAGTCAGTCATTCAGGACAAAGTATTTTATTTTATATGTTTAGATAAATGCGAAAGTCTTTGTCTGTCTGTTACCGCTTTACGCTTAAACTTACACGCTTACGGTGAAATTTTGCACATGGAGATAATTTGAGTCCCGAAAAAGGACATAGGCTACTTGAAAACGTCAAATGTGAGTCGATTTATTTTTTATAAATTAAAGAGTTGCCAGTTGCAGTTCTACACCGACAACTGAATTTAGGGCGAATGGAACCGCAGACAAAAACTAGTAGGGAATAATTTATAAAACCACGCCACGCTCGAAACTTACCCAAAATACCAAAATACATATTTTATAACTAGCTTCTGCGTCCGCGTGTAATTTTGAGAAGAAAAGATAGCATTTGAGTGTTTTACTTATATACTTATATATAGATATAGATATACTTATATAGTTATTCTCATACCAATTGTCATCCCCTATTTTCCTCTCTAGATAATTATTTTCCGAAAACTGTGAAACACGTCAATTGTTATTTTTAACCTGAAAGTCGAGTATCAAATTTTATGCATATAGCTTAAAAAATGATGGATTTACAAACATACATTCAACCCCATTAGCATACATACTTTCAATCATTTAACCCCCTTAAAAGATGAATTTTGCAAAATTATTTCTAATTGCTCTGAGTATGTTTTTACGATGCCTAGTTATCTTAATCCAGTACACCTGCTCTATGTTAACTAATGCCACCTATCCGTGATATGTTGACTTTCTAGTTTAGGATTCCTAATAAACTATCAAAGTCTACAAAAAATTGTAAATTTTCTGTGCTACCATCATAAAATGTTGTTAATAATGGTAGAATTAGTAGAATTTAACAAATTATTAGGTACATCTTTAGTGTACAAGCTTTTCTGACATGGTGTCACTAGTGAAGCTGGTGAGGGCTATTTTTTTAAAAAAAGGAGGCAATTTTAAAAACGAAAGGAGTAGGTAATTTTAAAGTGTCCGTCTATAAGCAGCACACTCTGAGTCTATAAGCAGCACACTCTGATGAAAGTGATAAATGAATTAAATTAGTAAGAATTTAATAAACCTAATTTAAAAACTTCAAGTAGGTAATTTAGGTGGGTAATCGGCGTAAATGAGAGGTGGTGGGTAGATTTATGGTGTCGAAACATAACATTGATCCAGAACTGTAACTTACTATTGATGCTAGACTGTGTTTTTTCCGCTGTTCATCTTATATTCAAGCAATTCCATTTGAAAATGAGTTAATGCATCTGACAATCATTTTAAAAACAATGTCTGTAGTTAATCAAAACACATAAGGAATGAAATTTAAAAAATCGTAACCAAACACTTGACAGATGGTCAGAAGCCTTAATTAACAATAATGATGTTTAAATAAAATAGATAGGTACTACAGTAGGTGATAGGTGATGAAGTAGGTAAATATGATAGGTACTTTTTATTATTTTGGAATACTCAAACGCACTCTAAACAAAAAGCAGAACATACTGAAGATCACATCATTCGTTTTCATAACTCAAAGTTCGCCTCATGATAATGGTAGCATATGAAAATAAAAAATATGGCAACACTTAAAAAAGGTTTGTTGTGTTTCAAATTCAACAAATTTTCGTTTTCATTTTATAAGTGTAAACTTATATTGTAAATAAATGTTATTAAATTAAAGCGCTTTGCAGATTTTCTGTACTTTCTCCATCTTTTAAGTTGAGTTAAGCTTGTTCTCCTCCTTATTGACGTCGAGATCTTGTTTTGTTTATACACCAGTAAATATTTTGAGACAGGACACTTATTTTAACGAGACAGAACTCACATTCTTAGTGTTTTGGAGTGTATAGCAGTGAATCTACTAAGGTACCTATCACTATATCCGGTCATAATGTCGTTTATAATTTTCTGCGTTCCTGGATGCTCAGCTGGGATTACTGAAGGTAAGTAGATATTTGTAATTACAATTTTATTTTATAGATACTACCTAGGTCCTAGGTCCATGGCTGTGTTCCAAAAGGCTAATAAATAACGCTCAGGGTAATTTTCCAACTGGCAAATTGAATTATTTACACTCCCATAGATACGGTAGTAAATCACACTGCCATGTAAAAATTAACTGTCAAACATCCGTTCCAAAGCAGGTGGAAATTAACTTTATCGGGCAATAAAAAAAATTGACATAACTTTTATGTGTAAGGCATTTAAAAGATATTTAAAAGGAATACACTGGAGTCCTAAAGTATTTTCTAAAAAATATCTTTATGTTTAATATTTATGTATCTTTTTCAGGTTACCTCTACATTGCTTTCCAAACTCTATAACAGATCTGCAACATTTTCAAAACTGGGTCATATTGCAGAATTGGATAGCAATTTCATCTATCATAATAGAAGAGTGTGTCGAAGACATTTCGAAATGTAATATTCCTACCCAAATAACCGACTTTGAAAATTGGCTGTACCAACACTATATTTGCCAGGAAACTGCTTTGATGAATTTAAATTTTATTATGTTAAGCCATTTCATAGTTAATTGGTTATTTACATACTTATCAATGAAGTAATCAATATACATACTTGATAAGTATTGATAAGTATAAGTGATTTGACCATTTCTGATATGAGTAAGATTTTTAGTTCATAGTTGAGTAATTTAATTTATCTTACAGCAACTGTTTAAGTACTTTTTTTGAAATTTAATAGAGTAGGTATATCTGGTTTTTAGGGGATAAGTATTTATTAAAAATATAATCCAGTAAAGATGGAGTATGGCTGCCATCTCTGGGCGGGGCACCCCAATTACAAGGTTAGCCCCTTTGACTGGGTTCAAAGACGGGCTGTGAGAATGTAATTTGAATTGTGAGTGTTGAATATCTCAAACTTACAAGCCTTAACTTTTAGGAGAGCCTTTGCCTCCCTGGGTGTACTCTCTCTCTTGTATATGAGATGTGTTCTTAAGCATTGTTTCAAAATGATGCCTACGGCCACTTTAGACTCTGCTCTGCTTTTAAAAACCCTAAGTGTGTAAAAAATAAACAAATGTTTGATGTTTGAGCAAACACCTGTCTGCACCTGAAACTCATTTACCCAAACCACTGCTCAAGCGATGTATGATTCTGTTATGATCAAAGTGCTATTAAGAAAATGCTGTTTTTAAAATATGCTTTAATAAAAGTATTTTAACTTGAAGTTTATTATTATTTGATTTACCCACTTTGTTTTATTTTAGAATATATGTCAAATTGGACCAATTAGTTTCATTCATGACATAATACGAATAAAACTTGATAAGATACAGATCACGGTTCTTTATTTGTATGTATTATTTACATAATGATTTGTGTTCTGAACAACGGTAAATTGGTAAACCAGTTATATTCGGCGTTAAAAAAATGAATATTTATTCGTGTCATGTGACATTTGAAAAATAAGCTTTATGAAAGCTTAGCCATGAACTTTTACGAGGAATGTGAAGGTGTACCGGCAATATAAAATGTATAGGAAAACTATTTTTCGCGCTCTGCACTAGGTATTGTCGTGAAAGTGGCATTCCTGTATAATTTACTATTGCTAGTAAACCTTCACATTTCTCGCAAAAGTTCATGATTTAGTAAATTATTATTATAAATTAATTATAAATTAGTAATTTAGTAAAAAAAGTTTCGCCACATCACGGATAGATGGCGTTAAACTGTTGGCAAATTAAATGGACGAGATACCCGTCTATTTCAGGTATATATATTGTAGTCTTTGTATATATATTATAGTCTTTGTATATATATTGTAGTCTTTGGTTATAACTTTACATATTTCTAGACACTAAAATATCAAAATTAGCATACAAACTTACATCCCCAATTTTTCCCTTAAGGTCATATTACAGAAACGGTGATTCACATCAATATTAATTGTAAACTTAGAGGCCAAATACTATGTTTTATGGATTTTGCTGCAAATATGGCGGATTTCCATACAAATTTCCAACTCCTACTTTACTGTATTAGGATGAATTTTAAAAATCCTTTCTTAGTACTCACCCACGTAATAACAGGAACCTTTGTGCAAAGTTTATAGACCCAGTAGTTAACCTACCTTAAATGTTCAGAGGATAGCCGGGCTCGGCACGTGTGCCAACTACCTTAAATGTTCAGAGGATAGCCGGGCTCGGCACGTGTTCTACCTACCTTAAAATTTCAGAGGATAGTCGGGCTCGGCACGTGTGCCACCTACCTTAAATTTTCAGAGGATAGCCGGGCTCGGCACGTGTGCTACCTACCTTAAATGTTCAGAGGATAGCCGGGCTCGGCAATGAAAGCCTCAGTGGAAAGAGAGAAGAGTACCTCAAGGTGAACAGACTTTGTAACAAGACATACAAATACGCACAAGAATGCCTTGACCACCTTGCCGTTGCGTAAGGTAGAAGTCTTAATGTTAAAGAGACCTGCAAAATCAGTTTCAACATTAGTAAAGACACGAGCGGGGTTTACTTGAGCCTAAAACAGGGTACGCAATTAAAGAGCGCACTCCTAATAACCCTTCGAGCCGAGACAATCCAAAACTCTCGTAAAAGTATTGCAAGAAGATTGCTGAGTCCCGCATGAGCGTTTTTCAAATGGCGGTCATAAATCGACAGCAAGGTCAAGTGGCTATCCTTAAACAAAAGTAGCAAATATAGAGGTCCATAAGGCAAGTTTGCATAACATAATCGGCCACCTACACGAATGAGTCCGCGATCGTCGAAAAGTGGGTTAAGTATAGCCACAGCTCCTTTGATTAAATTTTATTTTAAATTTTTTATTAAAATCCCCTATTTAAGTCCTGTAGTGCTCTCGTTGTACATTTTGCACTAAAATATGGAGCGCTTGTTCACGTTCTGACGGCGATAAGACCAGTTCAGACTCCCGAATCGGAGGTCGACGGGCGTTGTTAACAAATTTTACATCTAGCCAATCACTCCGATTAATTTTTCAAGAGAGCTGAACCTAGTCAACAACGAATCTGAACAAAGTGGAGGGTCAAACTTTACCGCCAGGACACGTTAACCAGGAAGAGGATCCACCAACTCCAGCCGAGAAGAAGGCCACCCTGACTCTGGTCCAAAAAGCCATTCAAGTCCCCACCAAAGTGGATGATCGACCAAAACAGAAACCATAGAGCCACGAGAAGCAATGTCGGCTGCATTCAATTCCCCTGGGACGTGATTCCACTCAATGGCAGCGGAAGAATCCAAAATCTTGGAAACCACATTCCCCATAATATCTCTAAACAATGGACAGAAGCTTTAAATCAAGCGATCAAAATCTGGCTGTCAGTCCAAGCGTAGACATTAGAAATGGGTACAGATTGGCTTAAGGTCGAGACCACGTGATGAAGCAATTGGCACAAAAGAGTAGCACTAAAAAAATCCTTTTTTTGTTTTTATTTTGCGGAATTTATAGAGCCCGTCTGTTTTGTAACATTATCTGTCAATTTTAAACGAGAATCAAGCGTGCGTTTCAAATCTACAGTGTCATACAACATATTTTATCCTGTTTTTGATAACAATAAATTAGTTAAGAATTTGTTCACCATATTAGTGAAAATCTTTTATGGAATCAAATATGTACTAAGTACACCATTATTTTTCTTAACAACAACGGAAAGTAGTACGAGATGATCACCTTAAGCGGGAATCGCTGAAAAATACATATTTTTCAAGGTAAACCAAAAATAAAGGCGATTACTACTAGTATATATATCTATCCAACTTTCCTAATATTCAAAACCAGAAATTAATTGAGGTTTCATTAAAATATGTCTTTTTTTTTTAAACCCTACAAAGTTATCATCTTGTACACCCCTGTGGGTAAGATGATCACCCAGGTCGGGTTAAGATGATCCGTATGATCATCTTACCCCCATTCCGAGTAAACAAATATTTTTATGAGGAAAAATGTTATAAAAACAAAAAAAAAGGCAATAATGAAACATATTTATTTATACATACATACATATGTATGACTATTTTCATATTAAGTAAGGTAATAAAATTAACAAAATCAACAGTCAGATGACTTTAAAAGTCACAAAAAATAAAAACGAAAATAAAACAGTCTTCTTAGTTAGTTATTAATTTGTACCAGTTACATTAATCATAATGAGATCAATCTAAATATCGTATTCCTTTCTGAATACCTAATTAAGCGAACAAATCGTTCAAAAGTAGCAAAAAAAACATTTACGAATGAATATCGAAAATAACTTATTATACCTCCTTATAAATTTAAACGCTTTTTGGCAGGTGCTGCATTGCATATATCACAAATAAATTCACCAGCGTCATCATCCTCTATCCCAGCACATGCTTCATGGCCCCATTTTCCACATGCACAACATTTTATCCATCCTTCACCCTTGGTATCGCTTGAAAACTTTTCTGTGCAGTACAGACACTCAGTATCATCTTCTTCAGACTCAGATGTGTTATATGAAGTTTTCTTTCTTTTATTTGACTTCCCTTTACCTACCCCTTTACCTACTCCCTTGCCTTTATGTGTTTTTTTAGATGCAGCCTTCTTCACAATTTTTTTATTCTCTTTTTCTTTTTTTTTGCTATTTTCTTCCTCTAAATAGTTTTTGTATGGTGTGCTAGTTAAAACAGTCGTATGAGTGGTTTTCCTTTTCAAAGTGCTTCTTTTGCCCACAATTTGTGGCAAAGGTTTCAATGTAGCAGGTGTAATGGCAAAATTTGCAATAATATTATCACCAAGCGATGTCTCACTGTGGTTAGTGGTACGGCTCGTAGATGGGATTGGCGACAGTGGACTGCGAATTGGCACTGATTCGTTTACTGATAAAGGAGTTTTATGCGCTCTAGGCGATTCCAAATCCAATTCAGCAACACTGGTAGCGAGCAGCCGCTGCGTATCTGGACTAGCAGATCTCTCTTACATATAGGGATCATCTCGTACATATAGAAAGGAATCATCTTGACCCAAGTCCCACTTTTTCATTCAATGTTTGCTAACATAACCTACAAGCACGCGGCTATGTTCACGTGGCCAAAATATTAAAATTAAGCATAATAGAAAGCCTCAAATCAACAGTATTTACATTTAACATTATTTGAATAAAAGTAACATAAGCTCAAAGTCATGCCTACCTTAGATCAGCCGTACACAATTTTTATTTTTTCTCGTCAAAATCGATGTATCGTTCACGCCGCCATTACGATTTGACTTTGGCGGGGAGGTGTCCGGAGCTATGTATTACCAGTGAAATCAACTAGATGGCGTAAGTGGTTTCAGCACAATCGCGAAGGAACATCTTACCCCAGGGAATCAACTCGTACTACTTTCCCCTACATAAAAGCAAACAAGTATTAAATAGTATTTATGTAAGCCTGCTTTAAATCTGGACTTATGCCCTTTCTAAGCCTTAACTAATAATTGTAGATATCTTGAAAACTGTTGCTATGGATGAAGTCAACCTTCAGGATATCTTGAAGTCAGTCTTAAGAAAATGTAAATACCAGTCTCTCCTAAGTGCGACTGAAGTTTATCTACAAAGTAGTATGAAGTGACTCCTAATATTCTCTTTAAATCGTGCCCATTTTTAACCGACTTCAAAAAAAGGAGGAGGTTCTCAATTCGACTGTATATATATATTTTTTTTATGGGTGTTCAGCCATAACTTTTGTGTTTATGAACCGATTTACGTGATTTTTTTATTCGACAGGATATACTTGCGAGTTGGTCCCATAGAAATTTTATCGAAATCGATTCAGTAGCTTAGTTTTTTAGACAATTCCAAATCACTTTCTCTTGAAAAAAACTTCGTCACTCAAAAGTAAAAAATAAAAACTTTTTAATATCAAAAAACAACCGGCTTCAAAAAGATGCACGAAAAAGGTAAAAATAATTACTTATTTCTAAAAAATCTGATCTGAATTACAGTTTGAAGTTTTTATTAAAAAGTTTTTATTACTTCACATTGTCTTGGAGTGTATCTAAAGGATATCCAGAGGGGCATAATAGTTTTAGCCAAGACAAAAGCCGGATTCGATAATTTGTCATCAAGATATCTACAATTCCTTATTAAGGCTAGTCATTGCTACTTGGGTGAGACCTTGAGGCCACCAATGCCTTGAATAGAATCCGCAGCAGGAGACAACTGTAACTTCATGGACTTGAGAGAGTCAGGTAGGATCTCAACCTTCCTCTTCGCATACTAGGATGGGAGGGGGTAAAGGGCCCCCACCTGTAGGCAACTTAAGAGGGAAATAGTGAGCTGAACAGGGGGGAGAGCGAGGTGAACAGGGGGAAGAGCGAAGTAAAGAGGGGGGAGATTCACGGTCCCTAACTCGCGAAAGGGCTCCAGTTGTAATTCATTCGATTTCTCTGGATGAGCTCAGGGGGTGCAAACCACCCTTGATTAATCTGCAAAATAACTGGTGGTGACGATCCCCACAATCGGCGCATCCAGGTGCACCACAATCAGGCATCATATATACACCATACAGCGGTGCTTACAAAACACCCTTCACTTACGCTCGTGGACCGATGACTCTAAAAATGCTGGGCAACAAGCCAGAAGGTGGTTTGACCCACGACAGTAGTAGCAGCTTGGTTCTGGTGGTGTTTGTCTGGCTGCTGTCCCAATAACCCTCGAAATTCAAGGGTGGGGTTACGATTTTGAAAACGTACCGCAACTCGCCGCAGCGCAGTGCACCCAGTCTTAGAATATTAAGTTGTCAACTAGATTTGGCGTCATATACGTTTGCACATATTAAAACACGAAGCGATAATTCTATATTATTTTGTTAATCTCATTGATAGTGGTGCCTCCGCCACACGGAAACTTACGTGGCCGCTCTAAAGGTTGAGACCTGTAGAATATCATCTAATCAAGTCTAAAATGATACAACTTAATGCTATAGCATACCCTAGCAAAAGCGTGCCATTTCTACCAGTGTACAAAGACATATTACACTGTTAAAGTATACAATATGACACAGTTCCACGTACGATAGGCGCTAGCACGTGACCGCACGTTAAAAATCTCGATTTTCTCGGTTTTTTAACCGTATAGAAATTCAAATATTTATTAGAACTATGAAATTAGCAAATTAGTTTGGTCATATTAATATATATTTTATGAAATAAGAATGAAGAGAATATCACTCTTAGTAGTCCAAACAATTACAATTAATAGAATACGATTCGGAGACCCCCTTTCTCCGCGGCGCACCCGTTATTCTGAAATGATTTTGTCGGATGGCTGGAGCGTCAGTATTCTGATAAGCGATATGACCTTCACCTAAAATACTATATTTTCAGATGAACGAATTATAAATGAATTATCAACCTTAATATTTTGTAATGTGGATTTTCATACGTATTAAATGTGCTGCGTGCGTAATATCGGTGTTACCAACCTTAAAGTAATTACCCCAAATTGAGGAATTCTTACTTTTATTCGGTGCTACAATTTATTTTCATTTACGATGACCCCTGTGGTGTCACATTATATTCAGATAGAACGTAAACCTTTGCTACAAAGGTAGGCCATGCATCATTATATATTATTATTAATATTTTAAAACGTTAAAGTAAGTTCCAAATATACACTGTAGTGCTATAATATATATGGATGCACAAAATAAAGTCTGTCCATCTCTTCGGTTTTCGCCGTGAACCTACGTTATTCATAGGTCTCGCCATGTGACAATAGCCGTGTTTTGTTGACAAGATTATTTTTAACATAGAAAGCTATCGCATCACAAAGCTATTCAAATCGTTTTGTTCGCCAAATGTCAAGAAACAAAACAGCTGTTCACTATTTTTAAAGAACATCCACTGGTCTACCCCCTGAGCTTGTGCAGCCAATGCGTTAAATGCGGACCATAAGTGCCACCATATTTAACATAGAGCGCATTCATGTTTGGTCAACAGATAGATCGAATGCGCGCATAGAGAGCATAGGGCACATTCAATGCGTAAATATTTCAGTAATCAGCGAAAATCAGTTTGTGAGTTTAAGGCTCACATAAATGCTGAGTCAAAGGCCATTTCATTGGTACGGAGACATCCTCCATTTTTGTTTACTTTTTATGTTTAGTTATAGTGATCTGTTATTTTAATTTGTGTTTAAATTGTAAACTATTTATGTATGTTGTCTTTGTTACAATGAATAAACGTTTTTCTTTCTTTCTTTCTTTCTTTTATTAGAATAATTACTAAATTTCTTTTGCGAAAGCGATATTGTTGATATTGTTAGAGCGGCCGCGCGGAACCGCAAAAATCAGATCACAATGCTATTGTTTAAATGTGTACAATTTTCTCAAATAATATTTATTATGAATTTCATACTCGTTAATGTTCTGTAAGTTACAGTGTCATTTAATTATCACCTTTTATAAAAAGCATTATTACATCTTTAGCTTTTGCTTTTATATTTCTATTATTAGTTAGGAAACCCGCCTATATAACATATAACATATATAACATATAACATATATAACATATAACATATATAACATATAACATATATAAAATATAACATATATTTTGAGAAAATTTCAAGCTTTTGCCTACTTCGAGCTCCTTAAAAGTCAGCGTAAGCTGAACAGTATCGGGCTCCGTTGGAACTCTTCGGGTCAGGAAACGATTAGGGATTTTAATCAATAAACTATAATTTTAATCTCAATTTCTGTTGCCGCTATAACATCTAATACTAAAAAACAGAATAAAATAAATATTAAAGGGGGCTATACAACAAACGTGATTTTTTTGCCGTTTTTATAGATAATGGTACGGCACCCTTCATACGCGAGTCCGACTGCATTTGGCCGATTTTCTCACAGCTTTGAGGGACCTTATGTATTGATATTAATTTGAACGTGATACCTTTACGCGTTCCTGAGAAAAAGTTCTTGACAGACAGATAGACAGACGGGGAACAAAGTTCGAGGTACGGAACCCTAAAAAGATCGAGAAACTAGAAACCCTAGGACAGACAGACGTGGTCCATGTAGGTGCAACAAATTATATTACTTGTGGTAAGTTAGTCATTCCTCTAAACTTGTAGCACCAGTTAGGTCAATAGAATTAAACAGACTATAAAATTTAAAACACAAAAATCTATTTGAGTTAGGGCCTTATAAAATTTGGGTTAACGCTTCTACAGCCTTTTTATAGTATTTGCATATCCATTTCAAATTTAAGTGTAAAAAGCAACTAGAATGCAGATTTATGTGCTACTTAGGGCATTATCATAGTATAAGAAATAATGTGTAGACATATTCGAAGGTAATGTAACGTACGTTGTCAGGTTTGGGGCGTGTGTGAACGAGAGCCTCTCCGAGCTGGGTCTGTCGGCGCGACTGTCGCGGCTGGAGTACTGCGAGCGAGGGCCGAGCGCGGCCCCCGGCCCCCCCACGGCGAGCGCGCGCACGCTGGCCGCAGTGGTGGCTGCGCTGGTCGCGCTGGCCGCCGTCAGCACCACTCTCGACCTCACCCTCACCGAAAACGCTAGAAAGAGTATGTAAGAGTACAGACCCAAGTATCATAAGCGTTATGAGATTCCCAGGATCAGTAGTAAAATTAACATAAATGCAGATTTTATAACTATATGACTTAAAATTCTAGCGCCCACTCGACTTCAACCAAATTTCGACAACCTTGTGTGCAACAAACATACAAACAAATAACCAGCTAAGAGTTTCAAGTTCTAGTTCGGTCGTTTAAAGTGACGATTGACTGACATTATGACATCACATGGGAAACTGATTTGTCGCAGAGACAGGCACGCACAGGCACAGGCACAGGCAAATACAACCAAGGAAAATTACCCTGTTTTGGTAAAGAATGATACATGTACAAAATTTACCTACCACTAAAGCTTTTTTTTTATACCACTAAGGTGGCAAACAAGCCTACGGTCCGCCTGATGGTAAGCGGTCACCGTAGCCTATGGACGCTTGCAACACCAGGGGCATCATTCGCGCGTTGCCGACCCTTCAGAAATCTAATATTTTATTTTTTGAAGAACCCCATACTGTAGTCCTTAGAGAAAACCTTGGCAGGGAGTTTATTCCACAACCCAAGCGTTCGCGGAAGGAAGATTCTCTGAAACCGCACTGTACGCGACCATTTCGGTTCTAAAGTGTGAAAATGAATTCTCTGCCAATGGCGAGCGGTGCGATGGTAGAAAGTAGCCGTGGGCATCATTTCGAACAATTCCTTAGAACACAACCCATGTACAAGCGGTAGAACACACACAGTCAGGCAAAGTCTCTTCTCAGACTTAAGGGCTCGATACCGCAAGTGAGTTTGGGATCGTCGACAATTCTCACAGCCCGTCGTTGAAACGAGTCAAAAGGGCCAAACTGGTATCCGGGTGCACCCGCCGAGAAATGGCAGCAGTACTCCATATGGGGCCGGACTTGGCTATATATATAGCTATATATATAATTTTATTATAATAAGAATACATCATCTAAATTATAATTTTTAGGCATGGTGCCTAATATACTGGCGCCATTACGTCGCTGAATGGCGATGCTCAGCCTTTAAGCGAGGTAATGACCAGCTTTGTAGTTTCCAGACGCAAGAATTAGTTGTTTGGATAATTATTTAAAAAAGAACTCGTTATTATCACTAATTAATGAGGAAATTTTGGAACGCTTGCGTAAGCGCCGGCCCTAGCAGAAGTACTCTGGACGTAAGGAGGAGCTAGTGTGTCAGCTTACGTAGCATCTCATACCAGAGTACGACCCAAACTCCACGGTATTAGTGTTGCGCAGCTGGCTGGCCTTCTTCCATCGTCTCTTAACATGCCAGATAGGTTCTAAAATTGCAGAAATGGAAGCAGCACCAAGAGATCTGCGAATTAAATTATTGATAGTACCGTGACGGTAAAAGCGGCCAGCGCTCTTTGTACAAGAAAGTCCATGATGTCCTCATTCATTCACAGATTTACCACAAACACACAAATAAAAGTGACAAATTTTAATGCTAAACCGCAAAGCAATTACGATTCGTAACGCATTGGCATCAATAAGGGTACTTAAATTGGGGGACGGAAGAGTGTGCAACCAGTGACCCGATTATTTTTCTAAAATAACCAATAAGCGAGGTCTGTCTTTAACGAAGAAATATTAACTTATTTTAATGAGGGCAAATCCCACGAGTTCTGCTTGGTTAAATCGATGGGAGAATTCTCACAAATAACACTCCAAGCCAATCTAGCCTCAGCCAGACACGAAACCTCTAAATCAGATAAATTGGATTGATTTAGAAAAAAAATTATAAGACAGATAGCGCTGTAAGAAGAAGACTAGAAAGCTGGAACAAAAGTTAACAGGTAGAGTTGCTTGAGCCCAAGATCGATTATCGAATTGCAAATTGAGAATTTTAGTAAGTATCTCGCTAGCTTCTAAATATGGATTAAGTATCTCGCTAGCTTCTAAATATTGAGTAAGTATCTCGCTAGCTTCTAAATATTGCTGGAAATATCCAGATAGGACTACTTCGAAGTAAGTACATTAATTTTAAAGTTAATAAACATATCTCTGGGCAGGTGCCCCCGGATACCAGCTTGGACCTTTTGACTCGGTTCAACGACGGGCTGTGAGAATTGTCGACGATCCCAAACTCACTTGCCGTATCGGACCCTTAAGTCTGAGGAGAAACTTTGCCTCCCTGTGTGTGTTGTACCGCTTGTACAGTGCGGCAGGGAATTCATCCTCACACCTTAGAACCTGAGTAAACACGTACAGTGCGGTTTCAGAGAAACTTCCTTCCGCGAACGTTTCGGTTGTGAAATGAGTTCCCTGCCAAGGTTTGCACTAAGAATACTGTAGAGTATGGGGTTTTCAAGAAAGAAGTTATTAGATATTTGAAGGGTTAGCAACGCGCGAATGATGCCCCAGGTGTTGCAAGCGTCCAAAGGCTGCGGTAACCGTTTACCATCAGGCAAACCAAAAGCTTGTTTGCAACCTTAGTGGTATTTTAAAAAAACGTACTATGAGTGCTTTAAGGGACATGCGACTATGGACGATACATACCAAAGGCATGTTGCTTTAAGTAACATGCGACAGTGGACGATGCCTACCAACAGCACATTGATTCAAGTGGTAGTAGTAGGAAAAGTTCACTGTCACGCTGGCGAGCGTTCGCCTTTGCAGCGTCTCACTAACCTCTACAGTAATTGTAGGAAAAAAATATTCTCATTTTAATTCATTAGACATATTGTGGGTACACATTTAGGAAAATATAGGAAAATTTAAGAAACTGATGCTAGTCATCCTATTCTCTCTTTTTTCAGTTATTCGGCTGATGATTTTTTTTTCTTTTCTTCTCCCTTTTTCCTTTGTGTCTTCAAATATACTATCTATAATATACTACGATTCTCTCACCTCTTTTAATCTGTAAAAAGATAATATATAAAACTACACCATTCAATAGGTAAAGTGCAGCCCCTTTTATTTGAACTCAATTGACCTTGACTCAAGAGATATAATATAACATAATATAATATAATGTATATTTTTTTATAACACTAAGCTGGCAAACAAGCTTACGGTCCGCCTGATAGGAAGCGGTTACCGTAGCCTATGGACGCTTGCAACACCAGCACGGTATCACTCACGCGTCGCCGACCCTTCAGAAACCTAATAACTTCTTACTTGAAATACCCCATACTGTAGTCTTTGGAGAAAACCTCGGCAGGGAGCTCATTCTACAACCCAAGCGTTCGCGGGAGGAAGTTTCTTTGAAACCAGGTCGTATTTTTCTAGGTATTTTAGAAGCTGAGTGTTGATCACACGCTCCATCACCTTGAAGAGGAGAGAGGTAATAGCGATAGGCCTGTTATTCGATGGATCTGATCTATCGCCCTTTTTGGGCACCGGGTGCACATTCGCAGTCTTCCATGAAGACGGAAATTGCCTAGTATGGTAGTGAAGGTCTGGCCCACTCGACTTATGAACGGCTGAAAAAAGCAACGCCCGCCGGACCTCCCGCTGTGTTATGGAGATATCCGGCATGGTCTTCCCCCACTTCGGTATAGTAGGTGGTACAGCGCCTTCGTCGTTCATATTTGAGTTGGAGGCAAAGAGACTGCCCAATAGATCGGCTTTCTCTTTTGCACTTTGGGCCAAGTCACCGCCCGTCTGTCGCAGCGGTGGTAACGACGACTGGCAGAAGTTCCCGTCGGTTGCTTTAGCGAAAAAGCAGAAAGCACGACTCCCAGAGGGATAGCTCGCAAGTCGCCCACCTATTTTGCCGATGAATTCAAATTCAGCTCTGGCAGTTGCTTTCTTACTGAACCTCGAGGCAGCATTTAATTTGCGTTTAAACTCAGTAATATTCGGATCCTTATTATTACGAGCCGTGGTCCAAGCCTCATACGCAGTTTGCTTAAGAATTTTAGCTTCTCTGCAAGACCTATTAATCCACGGTCGTTTTTTGACGCCGGCAGCTACTCGCAGGCTAGGACTAAAACATTGCAAACCAGCGAGGATTGTCTCAGTGACTGCGACTGCACAGACATTAGGATCTTCTAAACTAAAGCAGAGCTGCCTCCACGGGTACGATGCATAAAATTCTCGCAATCCATCCCAGTCTGCCGACTTATATTGCCACACACGACGCCAATAAGTTGGCCCAGATGGATATTTGAGTCTGAACGAGACAGTGGTCCGAGGAGTTATTAACATTTTCTCTTTCACGACCACTTCTTAATTTATTATTTCCTATGTTAATTTTAAAACCGTGGTCAACATAACCAATAAAATCATTGTGTAACTGTTTATTGGATAAGACTCATTGTGAAAGATTCGTTTGACCCAAATAAATTTAACCGCGTATTTGTGAATATAATCCATACGATTGGATCCAAAATCTATAAAACCCCACCGTACAGATAGAACAAAGAGATCTCGGACCAAACTCTAAGACTCATGCGAAAGAGACAAGAAACCTGAACCCAGAGTCTTCGGATGACGAATTCATATGTTGGCACTGCTTCAGACAAATCTTAAATCAGGTGCATGGGACGCACGTCACTTTAATACCCTGAAAATTAATGTAACAATTGAACGGAACTGAGGTTCGAAAGTGTTCGCAAGAGACCGGTTTAAGTCATGTAGGGCAAGGCTGAAGACTGAGGACAGCAAGATCGTTTCATCCACATCAGAGAAGTTGCCGGATATCGAAAGATCCTGTAGACGGTTACATACAACGACATCGAAACCACTTGGCAGTGCAGCTTAAGACCCTTCAGTTAACTGACTCGACACTGTGCCGAAGCGTATACTCGTTTTACCAATATTACGTAAGCTTGTGATAAAGTCACTACACGCGCCACAAGAACAAGTACGTCTGTTGGTAGATATAGGGACGAAACAATTCCCCAAACATCGGATCTTTCAACACCGTTTATTTTGATGTCGTATTGAGCCTTCTACATTCGCTGAACATATATCGGCTATTGACTGGTTCCGTAGTTACCTGAGTGTACGTCGGCAACGCATTAAGGTGGATGATAATATACGGTATTACAGCAGGCGTTCCTCAGGATGGTGTCTTGTCTCCTCTTCTCTTTGCTACCTTCATAAATTCTGTAGCTCTCCTAATATCTTCTCTCTACCATCTATATGCAGACGCTCTCCAAATTTATTCACAAACTATATTTAATGACTTACCAAAAGCCATACAAACTACCAATGATGATCTTTCTCCAGTATCCAGAGAGGTAGGGCACTGCAAGTACTCGCTCGAATAAGCCACCCGAACAACTAAAGCAGGGCATAGCGAGTACTTGCTCGAATGAGCGGCCCGAACTGGGGAAGTACCTCCACCTTACAGAAAACCGCGGCCATAATAACACTAACATTGAGTAGTGTTGTGTTCCTGGCGGTGAGTAAGGTTGCCAGAGCTCTTTGAGGATTCGCTGCGCGGACAGCGGAGGACCGGCGGTGCTTGTTGCTGTCATGCTCGGCGTAGACGCGGCGTGCTGGTTCGGCGGTCAGGGAGACCTGATGAAACGGCTGACCGCTGGCCGCCCGCAGGTTGAACGGGATCCCGAACCCAGGGATCACTTAATCTCCGCCCTGGGAGGCTGATCCGCCAGCTTGTGTAAAGTATCTGAAGTGGTAGTCGTTCCGGAGAAGGAGACCGGAGTGGACCCGGCTACTACAACAGAGGGGGATCAGGGGCCCTTCCGCCCGCCGTGCCAGCAACCGTATCATCTGTGGCGAGCTTCGTCAGTCTTAGAACCGCACCTTTTGTCCTCTAAGCTGTCTGTGCAGTGAATCCTCATCCTTAGTCTTAGTAACTTTTTTTATATATTATGGCCATGAGAACGAAAAAGAAAAGAGTTTGTACAGCGGCTACTCCATCCACATATAATGTGGATTTTTGCAACATAAGGGGTATTCACGCAAATCTTAACGCAGTCCACCACCATCTCGAAACTGCGCAGCTGACCATTCTTTTTCTAACGGAGACGCAGATATCCTGCCCGGCCGACACATCATACCTTCACTATCCCGCTACAAGCTCGAACACAATTTTATGAGTCGTGCCGGTGTATGTATGTTCGTCCGGGAGGATATCTGCTGTCGCCGCCTTCATAGCCTTGAAGACAGGGACCTGTCGATATTGTGGGTGCGCGTAGATTACGGCGGCCACACTCGTATCTATGCGTGCCTATACAGGTCTCATAGCGGTGACACGGACGTAACTCGACTCTTCACGCACCTGAGTTGACTGACAAAGTTCTAGAGCAATATCCCACAGCAGAACTAGTTATTTTGGGAGACTTTAACGCCCACCATTGCGAGTGGCTCAGTTCTCGAACCAATAACTATGCTGGGATATCTGCTCATGAATTTGCTCTGACCTATGGATTCTCTCAGCTGGTACTTTCTCCAACGAGAATACCAGATATAGAGGAACATACGAGCTCCTTACTGGACCTTCTGCTGACACAACCCGATCCTTCTGGGCCAACTAATTGGCGTCGTGTATGGCACTATAAGTCGGCAGACTGGGATGGATTGCGAGAATTTTACGCATCGTACCCGTGGAGGCAGATCTGCTTTAACTCAGAAGATCCTGACGTCTGCGCAGCCGCAGTCACTGAGACAATCCTTGCTGGTATGGAATGCTATATTCCTAACCCGTGAGTAGCTGCCGGCGTCAAAAAACGACCGTGGTTTAATAGGTCTTGCAGAAAAGCTAAAATTCTTAAGCAAAATGCATATGAGGCTTGGACCACGGCTCATTATAACAAGGATCCGAATATTTCTGAGTTAAAACGCAAATTAAATGCTGCCTCGAGGTTCAGTAAGAAAGCAACTGCCAGAGCAAAATTCCAATTCATCGGCAAAATAGGTGGGCGACTTGCGAGCTATCCTTCTGGGAGTCGTGCTTTCTGGTTGCTTGCCAAAGCTGCCGAAGGTAACTTTTGCCAGTCGTCGTTACCACCACTGCGAAAGACCGATGGTGACTTGGCCCATAGTGCTAAAGAGAAAGCCGATCTACTGGGCAGTCTCTTTGCCTCGGCGCTGTACCACCTACTATACCGTGGTGCGGTAAGACCATGCCGGAAATCTCCATAACGCAGCGGGAGGTCAGGCGGGCGTTGCTTTCTCTAGACGTTCATAAGTCGAGTGGGCCAGACGGTATACCAGCAGTGGTGCTTAAGCAGTGTGCTCCTGAGTTATGTCCTGTACTCACGCGCCTCTTCGCGCTTTCCTACCACACTAGGCAATTTCAGTCTTCATCCCTTCCGGCACCCGGTGCCCAAAAAGGGCGATAGATCAGATCCGTCGAATTACAGGCCTATCGCTATTACCTTTCTCCTCTCTAAGGTGATGGAGCGTGTGATCAACACACAGCTTCTAAGATACCTAGAAGTACACGATCTGGTCAGTGACCGTCAATATGGCTTTCGCCACGGTCGCTCGACTGGTGACCTTCTAGTGTATCTCACACACCGATGGGCACTAGCCATTGAGAGTCAGGGGGAGGCATTGGCATGTAGCCTGGACATAGCGAAGGCGTTCGATCGGGTCTGGCACCGGGGTCTTCTATCGAAATTGCCATCTTACGGAGTGCCCGAGGGTTTGTGCAAATGGGTGGCTAGCTTTTTGTCCGGCAGACGCATACGAACCGTAGTTGACGGTAGTTGCTCTGATAGCATGGACATTAATGCTGGTGTCCCGCAAGGCTCTGTGCTGTCTCCTACGCTGTTTCTACTGCATATCAATGACATGTTGGACATCAACAACTTACATTGCTATGCAGATGACAGTACTGGAGACGCTTTTTACACGGGTCGTGCAAACATCCCTCGTTCCGTTGTGGAGGAAAACCGCGGAGAACTTGTGTCTCAAATCGAGACCACACTGTCTCAGGTCTCTGACTGGGGACGGGTAAACTTGGTCCGATTCAACCCTACAAAGACACAAGTGTGCGCGTTCACCGCTAAGAAAACTCCATTTACTGTGGTCCCACAATTCCAGAACACTCCCCTCTCCATCTCCAAGAGCATTGGGATCCTTGGTGTCGACATCTCCAGCGATGTTCAGTTCCGAGATCATTTACAAGATAAGGTGAAGCTTGCGTCCAAAAAACTTGGTGTACTCAACAGAGCGAAGCAGTACTTCACGTCGGGGCAAAGGTTGTTACTTTACAAGTCACAAGTTCGGCCCCATATGGAGTACTGCTGCCATCTCTGGGCAGGTGCACCCGGATACCAGCTTGGCCCTTTTGACTCGGTTCAACGACGGGCTGTGAGAATTGTCGACGATTCCAAACTCACTTGCGGTATCGAGCCCTTAAGTCTGAGGAGAGACTTTGCCTCACTGTGTGTGTTCTACCGCTTGTACAATGGGTTGTGTTCTGAGGAACTGTTTGAAATGATGCCCACGGCTACTTTCTACCATCGCACCGCTCGCCATCGGCAGGGAATTCATTCTCACACTTTAGAACCTAAGTGGTCGCGTACAGTGCGGTTTCAGAGAAACTTCCTCCCGCGAACGCTTAAGTTGTGGAATGAGCTCCCTGCCAAGGTTTTCTGCAAGGACTTCAGTATGGAGTTCTTCAAAAAAGAAGTTATTAGATTTCTGAAGGGTCGGCAACGCGCAAGTGATTCCCCTGGTGTTGCAAGCGTCCATAGGCTACGGTGACCGCTTACCATCAGGCGGACCGTAAGCTTGTTTGCCACCTTAGTGGTATAAAAAAAAAAAAAAAAAAAAAAAAAACTTGGAGTGATTAATTTTGTTCGAAACTGAATTCTGTAAAAACACAAGTGATTAATATTATTGACAGTTCTTAGCTTATGTCGAAATGCGATTTAAATACTCCGCCACCTGTCTATATGAATGAATCATTGATTTTATATATAGTGATAATGTAAAAAATTCAGGCATCAATATAGATTGATGTTTATCATGGGTACCTTAAGTAAACTCGGTAAGAAAAAAACTTCGCTTTAAATGCGCAATTTTATTTCTATTCGCGACTTTCCCGATGCTTGTTCTCAACGAGGAGCAATAATAGATTAGAGCGACTTCCGAATTTATGCATAAGATTTTCGCAAATATGATCAGCCAGTCGAGCTCGCCTGTGGCGGACGCCTAATCGTTTATGCGTTAGCCGACTACACTTTTGTTTTTTTGTAACTACTTACAAGTTACTACAAAAAAAAAAACATTTTTTGTGACAATTAATTGTGCTAAGTGTGAAGATATTATGATGGACGGTGTGTCGTGCGGACAATGCAGTTGCCTACTCCATTACGGGTGTTCTGGAATAACAGAAACAAGCTATCACAAAATGGGAGCGAAGAAGAAAGCATCCTGACGCTATGTTTCGTGTCGCACTCAGCCCGTAGACTCTGCCGTTTCGTGTCGCACTCAGCCCGTAGACTCTGCCGTTTCGTGTCGCACTCAGCCCGTAGACTCTGCCGTTTCGTGTCGCACTCAGCCCGTAGACTCTGCCGTTTCTCTCGCAGACGTCCTCAAGGAAATAAAAAATCTACGTGTAGACTTAAGTTCGATGAAAACGGATTTTGATAAGGTTAAAACAGATATACGTAGCACTAAACAATGCGTTCAGGTAATGGAATCCAAATGGAACGAAATGCAAAGTGTATTTAGCGGTTTGGAGGATAGATTGGTTCTAGTTGAAAAAAAATACCAAATTTGTCTTTAATACAAAAAGATCTTGCGGAAGCAAAGGAAAAAATATCCAATTTAATGAATGAAAATAACATACAAGACCGAGACCGACCGACGCGCCACCTATCGAGTATTGTTCAATTCACTCAAAGTCGCAGAAAGGATCAGCTGATCGCGGCGGTACGGTCTACGGTCTACGGTCGCGCCGCCGCCGACATCAAGATGCTGGGCCCAGCCTCCACGGTTTTTCAAAACCAACATTTATTAAATATTATTAACTTGTGTAAATTATTCAATAGTTTATTTCATTTTATATATCATGGCTTCAGAATAAATGAGGTATTTCTTGTAATTATTATAACTTATAATAAACATAATTCAGATACAGATTTGTTTGATATCCGTTTACAGAACTTAAGCTTAAGTTAGACTCTTTAAATATTTATTATCAGAAGGTGAGAGGACTGCGCACTAAATACTATCAGAAGGTGAGAGGACTGCGCACTAAATACTATCAGAAGGTGAGAGGACTGCGCACTAAATACTATCAGACGGTGAGAGGACTGCGCACTAAATACTATCAGAAGGTGAGAGGACTGCGCACTAAATACTATTAGAAGGTGAGAGGACTGCGCACTAAATACTATCAGAAGGTGAGAGGACTGCGCACTAAATACTATCAGACGGTGAGAGGACTGCGCACTAAATACTATCAGAAGGTGAGAGGATTGCGCACTAAATACTATCAGAAGGTGAGAGGACTGCGCACTAAATACTATCAGAAGGTGAGAGGACTGCGCACTAAATACTAAATCACATTATTTCTTTACCAACTTGCTGTTCCGATTATGATTTAGCATTATGATAATTTAATGCTTCAATTAGAAACAAATAATGATAGTAAAGCGGCTTGTTTGTCAGACTTTATGAATTTAACTAATTTAACTCAGTTTAACGGTTCTGTAAACACAAATGGTCGCATACTTGATTAAGAACTAAGTACGTGTGATTGTAACGTTACTACGTTGTTGTAACTCGCCTCTCACGCCAGAGGAATTTCATCACAAGTCTGTGAAGATTAAATTGTTATTGCCAACTGTAACTTATATGAAGATATCACAGAAAACCATTGGAAATTTAGTTATAATGCAGCTTACATTGACCCATAAAGAAATGGCTTATCAAGTGAACTAGAGATTGCAGTTATGAAAACTAAATACGGAACAATCGGTTTATTTTTTTTATAACTTTTCACACGAACTAATTGATAAAAACGTTCCGAAGAAGCAAGTAGTGTCACAATCTAACTATCCCCTCGGTACTCGCGCACTCTGATAAAACATATTCGCCGTAAAGCTAAGGTTCACACCAAGTGCAACCGTATGAACACATTCTCGATTACCAAACTTTTGCTTCGTTGCGTACTACAGAGAAACAACTTATAATGTTATAATAACTTTATTAAATTCTCCGAAGATTAAATCAATAGCACTCCCCGTGATTTTTGGACTTTTATAAAGTGAAAACTTGGTGTCAACAACATATGTCATTGTTTAATAAAAGGGCCACACGTAGGCCGTAAGGAAATTATAAGGACTTACCCAATTTTGGAGTCAGTTGTTTGTAAAACGTTTTGTTTGAATATGTGGTGTGGTGTCTGTATATGTTGTGTATGTGTAGGTTGTTTCACGCAAACCGAACTTAATTATAAATTATCCCAATAAGATCGATAAAACAACAGCCTCGACGTTGCGTACAGATTAATGACGACTGTCTAGCGCACAGAGCCATTCATCTACTGGCAATCGAGAAAGCGTCGCGACGGCACGCTTCAGCACTGAATCCCCTACCATGACCTCTGCGACCCACGGGATACCGTCCGAACCGGGGAATAATTGCACGATGCGACCTAAACGCCATTGCAAGGGCGGTAAATTTAAGTCCTTTAAGAGGACGAGGTCTCCGACTTGTGGGGGTTGGTTTTATCCGTCCACCGAACCCGTTGCTGTAACAAATGTAAATATTCCGATGACCACCGACGGTGGAATAATTGCGTAATTTGTTGAAGCAACTGAAAACGCGATAACCTATTAACTGACACATCGATGAAGGGGTATTCAGGCATCAAGAAATGGCCTGGAGTAAGCGCTTCCAGGTCATTAGGATCCGACGAGATCGAACAAAGCGGTCGTGAGTTCAATACCTCTTCGACGTTGCAAAATACCGTTTGTAATTTCTCAAACGTGAGGACCGTTTCTCCAATCACACGACGGAGGTGAGTTTTGGCGACCTTGATAGCTGCTTCGAAAATACCGCCCCACGAAGGATAGCCGGGAGGATCAAAAATCCAAGTCACGCCCCATTTAGACAACTCCAAATCAATATACGTATAATTGTCCGACAAAAACTGAAGGACCTCCTTCAAATAGCGATCTGCACCCTTGAAATTGGTGCCACAGTCCGAGCGAATTAAATGAGGGAGACCACGCCGACTGACAAACCTCGTGGGTAACTTCTCATTCACCCTATGTGTGTTGAGGTGCGGGTGTCGGGGGAGGGGAATTTACCTCCCACCATGACCCGGGCAAAAGCTCAGGGGTGCTGAACACCCCCGGTGAAGTTTTAAGGAAGCCTACTTTTCAGGACCTTTGTGGATAATATTTTATCGCCTGAGGCGATATGAAGATGGAAGTAAAAAAAACGGACCCGCGAAATCCAACCTTAGCGAAAGGTCGAGCGGGCCGGACACGATCGGACGGCAAGTCACCCATTTGTGGCTGAGTCAAGGTTCCCGTTAACCTATAACAAGAGATACATTTAAAAATGACGCTCCGAGCTGCTCGTCTGGCGGACAAAATCCAGGAATCTCGCTGCAGACAAGCCAGCAATGCGTTGAGACCGGCATGACAGTTCCTAACATGGCGGTCCCTGATCAGCAACTCAACAAAATGACCGCTCTTGGGCAACAAGAGAGGATGCCGAGCCCCATAGGGCAATTCTGAGTTACGAAGCCTACCACCCACTCGCAAAAACTCCGACTCGTCCTGAAACAAATTAATACGAGCAAGGCTTCCCCGCAAATTCTCGTTCTCTGAGCGGAGAAGACGAATTTCCTTTTCAAACGACTGGGCCTGTACCAGTCGAACACAGGTGAGAAGGGCATCCTGACGCTCTTCAGGAGACAAAACTGAAGACGTCCTTCGCTGTGACCTGTTCCGTAAGTTGTGAAGAAACCTCTTAATCCAACCGGTGACACCAACGAGCTTGTTGAGAGAACTGAACCGATTAAGCAAGAAGTTCGGTGAAGTGTCCACAGTCTGCTCAACAGCAAAGACCTTTAACCCCGGCAGAGGGTCAACAAACTCCACAACTGTATGAGGCCAAGTGTCTTAAGGAGAGGCAAGCCAGTCAGGACCCCACCAGAGCGGGTGATTCATGATTTGCGAGGCAATCAGGACCCTGGCACGTGACGCCAATCCAGAGACACCGCAGAAGACTTGGATTTGGGAAACACGATCAGCCACGAAGGTCTCTCGGGCATGAAGGGACGCCTTATGCCAAGAGAATACGATTTGGCTATCTGTCCATGCCGTGACGGAGTCAAATTGGACCCATTGACCCAAGGCGGAGTAGACATGGTTGAGGAGTCGAGTCAACAATGCAGCTCCAGATAACTCCAACTTGGGGATCGTCAACTTGGTCCGCCAGACTGACGCGGACATGACCATTGCTGTCAACGGTGCGGAGATAAACGACAGCCGCATAACCGGATTTTGACGCGTCAGAGAACCCGTGAAGACTGGCCCGATAACGACTAGGGTGTAAGATCGACCGAGGCACGGAGACATGTCCGAAAGTGTCTCATAAAAGCGTAGACAACAAGTCTCCGGTCAACGGGGTATCCCAGTCGAGACCAGAAATCCAGAGCTCCTGTAGAAAACATTGGGCCCAAAAGACTACAGGAGCCACCCAACCATTAGGATCAAAGACCCGCGCTACTGTAGACAGAACCAGCCTTTTAGTCCACCTCGTCATTGTGTCTGACGGTTCAACCAAGTAGGTGAAGATATCCTGAACTGGCCGATATTGAACTCCGAGGACCGCGATGGAGTCAGGATTCTCAGAATTCTGGAATAGGTGGGGCTCCTGCTGATGTTCTGACGGTAAGTCTTCCAAGACATCCATTTCCTCAATTCATAACCACCTGCCCGTAACAAGCCGATTAGCTCATCCCTCAGGACTATCGCTTCCTCCACAGACGAAGCACCCGTGCAAATATTGTTGACATAAGCGTCAGAAGGGAAGACAGCAGCTGCGCGTGGGAAATTCAGACGCTCACGATCAGCCGAGTGAAGCAACGAGCGAATGGCTATAAACGGGCTCGACTTTAGCCCGTAGGTATTGGTGGAAAGCTCATAAACCACCAATGGAGAGGCCGGATCCTCTCTCCACAAAATGAGCTGAAACCGCCTATCTTCAGGGTGTATCATGACCTGACGGAACATCATCTTAATGTCAGCCACAAACACAACTTGGTGGCGACGAAAACCAGTCAAGATGTCCGAGATGTCTACCTGAAGCATAGGTCCCGACATCAGGCAGTCGTTCAAGGATACACCCGAAAATGTAGGCGCCGAACCATCGAACACCACCCGTATCTTACCATTTTTAAAGACGGCGTGATGTGGAACAAAATAATGTTCGTTGCCTTCCAACTCGAACTGCGAAACCGACATGTGACCGAGAGATTCGTTTTCGCGCGATCCAAGTATTTTGTGCGGAATTCTCTATCACGACGCATCCGGCGCTCCATGGATAATAACCTGTTTTCGGCTATTTTCCAGGAGTCACCCAGGCGCGGACGAGGGGATAAGAAAGGCAGTCGAGTAAAAAAACGGCCAGAATTTAGACTACCCGTAGTGGCGAGAAAATATGACTCGCACTCGTCATCGACTGGTGGAGTCCGTGACGCCGGGGGGGCTCTTCAATTTCCCAAAAACGCTGAAGGGAGTCAGCGAGCAAGAGTCCCACTTGCACCGACGAATCCGTAGACGCCTGAGCGGCGAGTGAATGTGCTGAGCCCATAATAACAGATCCGAGATCAGTCGGAACAACGACTAAACCACCTGGCTGAAGTAACATGGCCTTGTCCAGTCCGAGCAATCCAAGGACATCAGCGCCAAGCAGAAGCTCCACAGGACCAGGTAGTTGGAACCTTTCATCGGCCAACTGCTGACTAGACGAGAGATCCAGCACGTCCGTCGGCAGGGGCACCTGAGGGTGATGACCTAAAATATCCCTCAGGACAACAGCTCCTAGATGATACTGCATGCTAGGATGGAGCAAGGAGGAAAAGAAAAACGAGACTGTACCCACGACGTTGTCCACCCGTAGACCCCCTAGTCCAGAAATCCCATGACTCCGCGAACCTACCTGTAAGCGGAGACGCTTCACCAGCCACAGCGACATAAGACACCCCTGAGCGCCTGAGTCCAAAATGGCGCGCACAACTACACCAGGTCCTCGCGGTGAATAGACTAGAACCTGCGCGGTGGGCAAAACAGTTGTGACAGGTGGTGAAGATACTGGTGAAGCGGCTGCCACGAGTCAACGGGCGTTGGCCCAACCCGAGCGCTGTACTTGGCCCCGGGGCTCCTGTGGCTCATAATGCCCCACGCTTGAACCCGTATAAGCATACGGGTCCCAAGCGGGCATAAGTGGCTGCCAAGACGCACGTGCCATCGGCGGCGCGCTATAGCCACCCGATCCCGCCCTCAACTCGCGACTAACGCGAGGACGCTCCGCGACAAGGAGGGGCAGAGGCTCGTACTCCGCGTAATGTGCCCGTTCCGCAATACCTACCGGAGCGGAAGGGGCACGTGAGGGTGGTGACCGACGACCATTCCGTGGGCTCGCCCGCGGTGAGCTGGGCGGGGAAGGTCGATGTCAAACTGGGGACGGGGGCGATTGGGTTCGATTCAGCGGCGACAAACCCCCGTGCGAGCCGTAGACACACCTCCATGAGTCATCCGAGGACCATCCTCTCGGATGGGTATACATAAGTCCTGGTGGTGACCCCCACCACACTATAGACAAGGTCGCGGCTGTCGACAGTCCTTGGCTAGGTGCTATCCCAAACAATAATATCATAGGCCTAGCCTACGGGTCAGAAATCGTTTTCGGCCCACCCCAGATTTTCTGAACTGGTAGCAATCCAGAATGGTGTGTCCCGGTCATAACACACCCCACACCGTTCAGTCTGTTCAATTGTCGAAATTCTGGGGGGCCGAAACAACCTGGTACCTCGCGATGTCCCGGGACGCGGTTCTTTACGGGTCCAGACTGGGCCAAAAATCGTGACGGTCCCGATTGTGGCTCGGCGGGTAAATTCTCCAGCTTCCTACTCTGGTCCTCCAAAAACGACACTTAAGTGTCAAAAGTAGGTATGTGTGACGCCGAGTCACCTCCGTGCAACTGTTCGAAACGAGCCCTGACGTCATTGGGCTATTTATTCAAACTAATGTGTAACAGCAAAAATGACCACTCGGTGCCAGGGAATTTTAGAGCCTTTCACCTCATCATAGAGCGATTTAAGCATTGGTTGCGAACTAAATTTGCATTCTAATATTGCAAATCTGCGAGCAGCTATTTTATAAGAGTCTCCTAAATTTTCCGGATCGGATTTAAACGGAAGCCCTACCTTGTATTTTCCGTCTGAATCACGGATAACAGTAGATTTGTATATCTCTTCAGCTTGCACATCCTTATTACTAATTACAGGCTGTTCACTTAACGTATCGATTTCCCAAAACCTCTTTATCAAACTGTCAATATCTTGCGTAGCACAGAAAGATAAGGGTAAACTCGGTGATGTTACGACCGGCGCCTCGCCTAAAACTACATATCCTAGCGCTGTCTCCAGAGCATCTGGTAAACCGGTTTTATGTACTATTTTTTGGGATAAAATTAATTCTGTGAATAATTTTACTCCAATGAAAAGATCAATAGGACCTGGTACAAGCCCACGAATCTTCAGCTGAGGGAATTTGATTAAAAATACCTAATGAAGAGATATCTATGTGGCATGTTGGCAACTGGGCGGTTATTTCATCAAGCACCAAAGCTTCGATAGTGTATTTGCCCCCTATCCCCTTTACAGCCAGTGTTGACTTGCGATTAATAGCTAATCCCAAGTGCTGTACACTTTACAGTAACATAATGTTTCTGCGAAGCGGGGTCCAATAAACAGCGAATCGAAACCTCTTGGCAATTGTTTCCAACAGCAAAAACCTTAGCTGTTGCAAGAATTTCAGTGGATGGGTGACCGATGCTAGTTTTGGATGACAAGAAACATAAGGAGACTTCTTGAGGAGAAGACATACCCGAAACATTTGAAGCTGGGGTGTAAGATGAAATGTTATGTAAATCATTATTATTATCATAATTAGTGGTATGCGATTCATTAAAATCAAGAAGAGAATGATGTTTCCCGTGGCATTTACGACATAAACCATCCGAACGACATTTTGAAGATGTGTGTTGAGTACTCAGACAATTTGAACACGCCTTTATCTCCTTAACATAGTTGAACCTATCATGAGGCGCGACAGTTTGAAATTTTTTGCAACTATATAGCTGCGCGTGGTCGTCATGTTGACATAAAATACATTTGAATTTTTCAGTTTTATTAATATAAGGCTGCGTACTGACATATACGATTTTTTTTTTATAGCACTAAGGTGGCAAACAAGCCTACGGTCCGCCTGATGGTAAGCGGTCACCGTAGCCTATGGACGCTTGCAACACCAAGGGCATCACTCGCGCGTTGCCGACCCTTTAGAAATCTAAAAACTTCTTTTTGAAGAACCTCATACTGTAGTCGTTAGAGAAAACCTTGGCAGGGAGCTCATTCCACAATCTAAGCGTTCGCGGGAGGAAGTTTCTCTGAAACCGCACTGTACGCGACCATTTCGGTTCTAAAGTGTGAGAATGAATTCCCTGCCGATGGCGAGCGGTGCGATGGTAGAAAGTAGCCGTGGGCATCATTTCGAACAATTCCTCAGAACACAACCCATTGTACAAGCGGTAGAACACACACAGGGAGGCAAAGTCTCTCCTCAGACTTAAGGGCTCGATACCGCAAGTGAGTTTGGGATCGTCGACAATTCTCACAGCCCGTCGTTGAACCGAGTCAAAAGGGCCAAGCTGGTATCCGGGTGCACCCGCCCAGAGATGGTAGCAGTACTCCATATGGGGCCGGACTTGCGACTTGTAAAGCAGCAACCTTTGCCCCGACTTGAAGTACTGCTTCGCTCTGTTGAGTACACCAAGTTTTTTGGACGACAGCTTTACCTTGTCTAGCAAGTGATCTCGGAACTGAACATCGCTGGAGATGTGAACACCAAGGATCCCAATGCTCTTGGAGATGGAGAGGGGAGTGTTCTCGAATTGTCTCCAGTACTGTCATCTGCATAGCAATGTATGTTGTTGATCTCCAACATATCATTGATGTGCAGTAGAAACAGCGTAGGAGACAGCACAGAGCCTTGCGGGACACCAGCATTAATGTCCATGCTGTCAGAGCAACTACCGTCAACTACGGCTCGTATGCGTCTGCCGGACAAAAAGCTAGCCACCCATTTGCACAAACCCTCGGGCACTCCGTAAGATGGCAACTTCGATAGAAGACCCCGGTGCCAGACCCGATCGAACGCCTTCGCTACGTCTAGGCTACATGCCAATGCCTCCCCCTGACTCTCAATGGCTAGTGCCCATCGGTGTGTGAGATACACTAGAAGGTCACCCGTGGAGCGACCGTGGCGAAAGCCATATTGACGGTCGCTGATCAGGTCATGTTTTTCTAGGTATCTCAAAAGCTGTGTGTTGATCACACGCTTCATCACCTTGGAGAGGAGAGAGGTAATAGCGATAGGCCTAAAATTCGATGGATCTGATCTATCGCCCTTTTTGGGCACCGGGTGCACATTCGCAGTCTTCCATGAAGACGGAAATTGCCTAGTGTGGTAGGAAAGCGCGAAGAGGCGCGTGAGTACAGGACATAACTCAGGAGCACACTGCTTAAATGGCACTTAACACACTGAGGTGGCCGCAGCTGCGGTTTGCGTGCACTACTATACTCGCGGCAGTAGATTTGGTTTCAGTTGTAGTCGCGCTACGCTGCGAAGTACGTGTCAAAATCTTTGCATGATCTCGCAGGGAATTTGATTAAAAATACCTAATGAAGAGATATCTATGTGGCATGTTGGCAACTGGGCGGTTATTTCATCAAGCACCAAAGCTTCGATAGTGTATTTGCCCCCTATCCCCTTTACAGCCAGTGTTGACTTGCGATTAATAGCTAATCCCAAGTGCTGTACACTTTACAGTAACATAATGTTTCTGCGAAGCGGGGTCCAATAAACAGCGAATCGAAACCTCTTGGCAATTGTTTCCAACAGCAAAAACCTTAGCTGTTGCAAGAATTTCAGTGGATGGGTGACCGATGCTAGTTTTGGATGACAAGAAACATAAGGAGACTTCTTGAGGAGAAGACATACCCGAAACATTTGAAGCTGGGGTGTAAGATGAAATGTTATGTAAATCATTATTATTATCATAATTAGTGGTATGCGATTCATTAAAATCAAGAAGAGAATGATGTTTCCCGTGGCATTTACGACATAAACCATCCGAACGACATTTTGAAGATGTGTGTTGAGTACTCAGACAATTTGAACACGCCTTTATCTCCTTAACATAGTTGAACCTATCATGAGGCGCGACAGTTTGAAATTTTTTGCAACTATATAGCTGCGCGTGGTCGTCATGTTGACATAAAATACATTTGAATTTTTCAGTTTTATTAATATAAGGCTGCGTACTGACATATACGATTTTTTTTTTATAGCACTAAGGTGGCAAACAAGCCTACGGTCCGCCTGATGGTAAGCGGTCACCGTAGCCTATGGACGCTTGCAACACCAAGGGCATCACTCGCGCGTTGCCGACCCTTTAGAAATCTAAAAACTTCTTTTTGAAGAACCTCATACTGTAGTCGTTAGAGAAAACCTTGGCAGGGAGCTCATTCCACAATCTAAGCGTTCGCGGGAGGAAGTTTCTCTGAAACCGCACTGTACGCGACCATTTCGGTTCTAAAGTGTGAGAATGAATTCCCTGCCGATGGCGAGCGGTGCGATGGTAGAAAGTAGCCGTGGGCATCATTTCGAACAATTCCTCAGAACACAACCCATTGTACAAGCGGTAGAACACACACAGGGAGGCAAAGTCTCTCCTCAGACTTAAGGGCTCGATACCGCAAGTGAGTTTGGGATCGTCGACAATTCTCACAGCCCGTCGTTGAACCGAGTCAAAAGGGCCAAGCTGGTATCCGGGTGCACCCGCCCAGAGATGGTAGCAGTACTCCATATGGGGCCGGACTTGCGACTTGTAAAGCAGCAACCTTTGCCCCGACTTGAAGTACTGCTTCGCTCTGTTGAGTACACCAAGTTTTTTGGACGACAGCTTTACCTTGTCTAGCAAGTGATCTCGGAACTGAACATCGCTGGAGATGTGAACACCAAGGATCCCAATGCTCTTGGAGATGGAGAGGGGAGTGTTCTCGAATTGTCTCCAGTACTGTCATCTGCATAGCAATGTATGTTGTTGATCTCCAACATATCATTGATGTGCAGTAGAAACAGCGTAGGAGACAGCACAGAGCCTTGCGGGACACCAGCATTAATGTCCATGCTGTCAGAGCAACTACCGTCAACTACGGCTCGTATGCGTCTGCCGGACAAAAAGCTAGCCACCCATTTGCACAAACCCTCGGGCACTCCGTAAGATGGCAACTTCGATAGAAGACCCCGGTGCCAGACCCGATCGAACGCCTTCGCTACGTCTAGGCTACATGCCAATGCCTCCCCCTGACTCTCAATGGCTAGTGCCCATCGGTGTGTGAGATACACTAGAAGGTCACCCGTGGAGCGACCGTGGCGAAAGCCATATTGACGGTCGCTGATCAGGTCATGTTTTTCTAGGTATCTCAAAAGCTGTGTGTTGATCACACGCTTCATCACCTTGGAGAGGAGAGAGGTAATAGCGATAGGCCTAAAATTCGATGGATCTGATCTATCGCCCTTTTTGGGCACCGGGTGCACATTCGCAGTCTTCCATGAAGACGGAAATTGCCTAGTGTGGTAGGAAAGCGCGAAGAGGCGCGTGAGTACAGGACATAACTCAGGAGCACACTGCTTAAATGGCACTTAACACACTGAGGTGGCCGCAGCTGCGGTTTGCGTGCACTACTATACTCGCGGCAGTAGATTTGGTTTCAGTTGTAGTCGCGCTACGCTGCGAAGTACGTGTCAAAATCTTTGCATGATCTCGCACGAATTGAATAAAATATTCGGGTATGGACTGACCTTTTAAAGACATTTCAAAATTTTTTGCGGTTTCTGGATCTAATAATTTAAGACCGTGATGTATAAAAATAAAATCAGCCATTTTTCTATTTTAAGATGATTTAACGCCAATATAGTAGCAGAAAATTTATTAATAAATTTTTCTAAGTTTAAAGCCGAAGGACCTGAGAGCGGTTTCATTGCAAACAGCTCATTTAAATATGAAGTAGCGAGCGCTCTGGGATCGTTGTATATTTAGATATCAACGCTTCCCACACGATTGTGTAGTTTTCAGCACAGGGTACTACACCTGCGCAAACAGTTTTTGCCTTTCCAGTTAAACTATTAAATAAATAATGCACTCTTTCAGAATCTTCCAGCCGTGAGTTATCATGGACCATACGTTTAACCGTTTCATAAAGAAAGGGAAATTCCTGAATATCACCATGAAATACGGGTAAATTTATAGGCGGTAAACGAACACTATCCTCTTTACAAATGTGCAAAGTTTGATCGCTTTTCAGCTCCTTAATCGGTGGCGGTTCTGGATTTACGATTTTACTGTAGCATTCTTTAATAGAATGGTAAATATCGTCAAATGCAGTAAGTGATTTATAATTCACCTCATAATCAGGATCCAAATCTAAGTTCAACAAATTTATTTCGTCCAAAGTATCCTTAAATTCGGATCTAAGTTGGTCCACTAAACGTGCTTGAGTGATGAACTGAACCTTATACGATTTATCACTAAGCTTAGGCACTAAATTATAAATAACTTGTAATCGTTGAAAACATTGAGCTCTTTTAGCCTCACTTAATTTAAGCTGTTTCAATTTTTTTTCCATTTTTTACAGTAAAAAAATATAATGCGTTTTGAAATAAATAAAATTATACTTATTACTTACGTACCGCGACGCGAATTGTTAAAATTTGTATGTACACAATGCCTTAACAACTTGCAAACGTACACTTAAGGTAACGGTGATCACGTATAATATAAACCGATTAGAAAAAGAATATTAACTGTCACTTTTTGTCTTTGTAAGTGATTGAGCACAGGTAATTTTAATTTTAACTTAATCCGTAACTAATAGATTAATTAACTTGTAATGTTACTTGTAACAATAGCACGTACTAATTAATTAAAGTCTAGTGCCTAATTTAAGATATTACTCAGTAGTAACTTTATAATAACACAATAAGTGTACTTATACACAACCAACTATTTAACTGTGCAACGTAAGTGCGGTAACTGGCTACTGTTTGTTATCTATGATTTCTATGACTTAAACAATAGGAACTTTGTTTAGGTCTTACCTACGTTTCAAAGAAATTGTTTTCACGTTGAAGACGGACGAGACTAGTTTCTCACTTAGAAGTAAAACGTTTATACCTGTATGCATATAATTATGCACTAAATTATAATAATGTTACGATTTTGTTTGTATCAACGTCATATAGGTAGGCAATATGTACAATTTAGGAAGACTGAATTAACTTTAGCGGTTTAGTAAGTAGATAGCTCAAAAAACTTATGAGGTACCTATGTCCGAATGTAGACACTAATTTAGTCTACACCGGTGCGGTGAAAGTGTATGGAACCTTCCAAAAATCCCAGTGTAGATAGCAATTTACCCACCTCAGAGCGATTTAACTAAGAAATGTTAAACGAAACATTGTGATAATTATCTAAACATTCCTAGATTTATTAATTGTAAAATCAAACTATAAACCTAAATTATGCCTCTTTATTCACATTACACGTAATACCTGCACAATAAAAGAACAAAAAATACCGAAATCTAATCCGGCCGAAGGCCCAAAATGGAAACTTGATCGCCACGTAAACTCTTCGAGAGCTGAAGGCGACCAGCGCGGTGCTGGTTCTTTCGGATTAAAGATTATAAATCGTTGTTACTTCGTTTAGCAATATAAGCAGGTACTCACATGCAGCCAAAGTAGCTATGATCCAGCCCTCTTGTCTGTTCCTCTGGATCCCGGGATGCTCAGGTGGTCTGAAGTGATGTGGCTTGAGGTCACTAGGTTCGCGAGCGTAGAAAATTATTATGCAAAAAAGACTGCCGTCGACACAGTCCAAGCGAATATGTATGTGCCACGAGGACTCGATTCTATCTTCAAAGACCTCATTAGTGAGTGGGGTGTGTTGACGTCACACCAATTCACTAACTGGATAAAAGTAAACGTTAAACACATAGAAGTGCCTGCTTCTTAGAACTAAGCAACAAGCGATAAAAACAAAGATTTGCTTATAAGAAGTTTAAGTGTCGATACCACTCAGGTTGTAGGTAACAGCTCGTAACAGCTCGTACAGTTTATGCTGTAGTCTTTCTTTTAGTAAACGCCCTACAATTTGAAT
This sequence comes from Apoda limacodes, assembly GCA_946406115.1. NCBI lineage: Eukaryota > Metazoa > Arthropoda > Insecta > Lepidoptera > Limacodidae > Apoda > Apoda limacodes. The sequence continues at coordinate 23,731,606 of OX291559.1, forward strand.
AATGTTTACGTTTATGTTGTAGTCTTACATTTAATAAACACCCTATAATTTAAGTTTTTGCAGAGAACCACCCCATTTTTTACACGGGATGTACAACACCATTGTTTTCATTCCTTCTGCCCGAAGCACCCGAAGACATAGTCTTTGTGTTTATTGGCGCAACAAAGTGCCTTTTAAATAACTATACAAAAGACCTATGTCTCCTAAAATGTGTGTTGTTTCTTACTAACCGAATTCAAAAAAAGGAGGTTTTCAGTTTGAACCGTAATTTTTAAACGTATGTATGTATGTAATTTTCCTATACTTGTTACCGGTAGTAAACAAATATCTCGGAATCTATGAACGTCAGTTCATAACTTATTTGAACCGTCATATAAGTTATGTATGACAGTCACAAATTGATTTGAAACTCAAAATGGGACCTTTTATATATTGAATAAATATAAATATGCAGAGTTAAAACATTATTTTATTAATTTTATAAGAGTCTTTACATTTTTAGTTTGTTAGAAACAAGTTGTCATTAAATCAACTTATTTAAAATGTGGCGTAAGCTTCGATCTATGGATCCGAAGTGAGTCTTACATCTAAAACACTCCCCCTCACGAGAATTCCATCAAAATCACTTTAGTCATTAGTATAAACCAATCATTTTACATAGTTTTCGCAATCTCGGCTGTGGGAATGCCTTTTTTAATAAATCAGCTTCCATATGTACTGAGTCTTTGTATCTGACAATTATTTGGTTATTTGCTACACATTCTCTTATGTAATGTTGTCTCAGATCAGAGTGCTTTGATTTTTTTCCAACTATAGGATTCTTGGTTAACTTTTGTGCAGCTATATTATCGCTATATATTGTAACAGATCCTGGTTTAACTTTTATGTCGCTTAATAATTGTTTGAGGTGAATAGCTTCTTTTGCTGATTCAGTCTGCTCTGCTGTAGACAGAGCGACTGTTCTTTGTTTGCGACTTTCAAAACTTATTGTACAACCTCCATATTTAAATAAATATCCGGTGTAAGATCTACGATCTACTTTACACGACGCCCAGTCTGCATCTGCCATTCCATAAAAAGGTAGTTTAGTTTTTGTAAATCTTAATTTAAAATCTTTCGTTCCTTTTAAGTATCTGAGTACTCGTTTTGCTGCTTGCCAATGCTGCACTTCGTAGCAGTTATTGAATTGACTTAGGTAACTGACATAAAATAAAATGTCAGGCCTTGTTGCAATTGCTAGATACATAAGCGATCCTATTAGATTTTGGTAACAATATTTCTTCATTTCTTCAATGTTTTACCCTTTTTCCAATTTCAAATTTAATTCCATTGGAGTCGAAACTGGATTACAGTCTTGCATATTGAACTTTATAAGAGTATCTTCTATATATTTATTTTGACACATTGTAATAGAGTCTTTTTCAATTTCAAACTCAATTCCCAAACAATAATTTAATTTTCCAGTATATCTTAGTTCAAATATAGTACTTAATTTATTTTTCAACTCTTTTATTTGATCTTCATTTTTGTATGCGATTATTATGTCATCTACATATATGCTTAGTATTATTTCTGCATTCTCTGATATATAGGCAATCGGATCAGCTGAACTATTTTTAAATCCCATTTCCAGTAGTTTTTGGTGTAGTTTTATGTACCATTGCCTTCCGGCTTGTTTCAATCCGTAAATTGCTTTATTCAGTTTACATACTATTTCTGATTTGTTGTTTACTATGTCTTCTAGCATGTTCCTTACCTTTTTTATAATTTCTTTGTCTGTTTCCTCTTTTACAATTAGATTTAAGTATTTTTCCAAATCATTTGGCTTCTTTATATATATATCTTCTTCGATATCTCCTTGTAAGAACGCTGTACATATATCTAGCTGACAGAGTTTCATATCATTTTCAATAGCATTGCTAGTATGAGTCTTATTGTGCTTAGCTTTGAAACAGGTGAGGTTGTAGTCTATTTTAGCTTTCTAATTAAAGCCTCTGGCTACTAATCTTGCCTTTTCTCTTTCGATGTTTCCAGATGCTGAATACCTATTTTTTAGAATCATTTTGCTGTCAATAATATTTATATCTTTCTGATTTCTTACAATTTTCCATGTGTTATTTTTCATATGAGCCATTATTTCATTTTTAATAGCTTCTTTCCATTCATCATCATCACAGATCATTTTTTCTGTATCACAAAATAATACCATGTTATCTTCACTTTCATAGTTTATAACATAGTGTTGATGTCACTAAAATGGTCACAGCGAATCTATAGCGAACTGTGTATATTAACGAGTTTTTGTTGTAAACTAGTAAAAGAGAGACGGAATACAGCTAAAGGCTGATAACTTTAGTCCGATGGGTGATCGAAACTATAAACGGTCGCTTTAAAAGAGATTTTTAGACATACATATTTTAACCAAACAGCGACTAATGGAATGACCGACTTTAAAATTGCCGCCGCCCTGATCAACGACACACAACAACCATATGGTGACAGCCCATATTCAGGAGCATTTATTGTAATAATTAACACAACCATTCATTAACCCAATCTACTGGCTGATTTTGTTGATACAAATCATTTGAATCGTCAAAGGGTAGCATTTGTAAGACTGCAGGCCAATCTTACCAATATAAATGACTTCCCAAGGCTGACCAACGAGGAGTTGATTTTGTTTTCTGTAGGGACCTACCATGTGAAGTTGGTACGTTCGTACTGCTACGAGCATATCAGAAGAAGTGGAGTATATGAAATAGAAATCTTTAGGAATCCTAATCAAATAGAAATTGAGGGATTAGAAGATAATGTTTTATTAAGAGGTCGAGTATGCTCGCAAAATGTTTGCTCAAAAACATATTACACATACATTATGTATAATCCAAAACAAAGTGAAAGTGGCAGAAACTCAATTGTCGAACACCACTGCTGTTGCATTCATAGTCGCCGTACATTGGGCAGTTGCGCGCACATTATTAGCATGATATACTACCTTGGCTATGCTAAGTATGAAGGGCTGCAACAACCAGCTGAGTTTTTAAATAGCGTTCTAATAGATTTAGATTTATAGAACATATCTTGTATTTTTATTAAAAAATTAAAGTCATTGTGAAAAACTATGAATTTTTGTACTAATTGCTTATTATCACGCCATAATATCACCATTCATGCTGATCTAAAGCTGGATAAGAAAGGCGGAGGATCGTGTGTAGTGGCGTTCTTTGAGTAGGGCCTATGTCCAGTAGTGGACTGATATGGGCTGACTGACATCACCGTTGAAACTACGCAAAACATTTTTGTTTCCTAACAAAACACCGTATAATGTAATCTCAGAACCCCGAGTTCTCACTCTTTTTTTTTTGATTCAGGGATTGTTTAGGCGAAAACAAATAGCATGTTTGTGACATACTGTGTTCGTACTTCCTCACTATACATGAATTATTTTATTCGACTCTGGGTTTTTGGTCTATACATTTAGTAGCATTCTCCTTTCCTTCTATGAGCATGCATCTTGCTTTATTTAAAAGTGATCTATTTTTTCTTTCTGCAAGTCCATTTTGCTGTGGTGTGTATGGGGCTGAGAGTCTTCGTTGTACTCCATTTCCTTTCATATATGTATCAAACTCTTTATTTATGTATTCTGTCCCATTATCGCTTTGTAAATATTTTATTTTTTTCTTAGTAAATCTTTCAACTTCATTTTTGAACTGTTTGAAAATTTCAAGTATTTCATCTTTGGTTTTCATTGTGTATACTCTACATCTTGAACCTCCAATTGTACATATGGGCATAGGTCCACATACATCAGAATGTATAATTTCGAGTATGTCTGACGTTCTTGGTTCGTCTCTAGTCTTCGGATATGGAAAATTTGTTAGTTTTCCTTTGATACATACTTCATATTCATTTATTGTATCTGAAATATTAAACTTTAATCCCTTTATATTTTGTTTTCTAAGTGCAGTCTTCATTTGACATTCATTAAGATGTCCTAATTTTTTTGTATGCCATTCATAGCTTTGTCAAATAAAATTTCCCTTCTCTTTGTTTTCATGTATGTAATATAATCCATCATCGCTTTCCTGTGCTATCATTACTATATTTCCATGATTCATTATTGTAACACAGTGTTTCTTAAATAAAACTGAGGCTCCGTTGTCAGTTATCTTACCAACAGACATCAAATTAGTTGTAAGTGTAGGTACATATAAGGTATTCGATAATGAGAGGTCTGGAGTTCCTCTTACATTTAAGAATATTTTACCTTTTCCTTCAACTCGTGCTTCACAGTCGGTTGATGCTAATTTTAATGTATCAATCCCTGCAGTGCTAGCTAGGCATATTCGTTCTATTTTCGTTTGACATATGTGAGGTACATCCACTGTCTAAACACCATGACTGTGTTGTGTTTTTACTTACAGTTTTGTTGTTTAAACACATCTCTTCAACATAAAAAATATTTGGTTTCCTTGCCCAACAGTCTTCGGTTCTATGTCCTTGTTTGTGACATTTATTACATTCGAATCCATCTTTGCTAGTTGACGGGTAATTCCTATTTTTGTTGGATTCTTCTTAAAATTGTATCTTTTTTGTCCATACATTGCTTCTTCGTGTTGATTTACAGACGTATTCTCTTCATAGTTATTTTTTCGAGCTTCACTTTCCTCCAAAATTTTGATTTTCAAGGCGTTTAGATCTGGTAGCTCATCTCTGAATTCAATTGCAATTCGAAAATTTTCGAATGATTTCGGTAAGCTATATAATATCACTATGCTTAATAAATCTTTATTTATTTCTATACCCATGTCGGCAAGTTTGTCTACATTATCCATGAATTATTTATGTGATCAACTGTACCTTCGCCTTCAGTCATTTTTTGTAAAATTAATTGTTTCAATAATGACGCCTTTCTTGCCAATCCTTTGCTATGATGAATACTTTCTAAAGTATCCCATAAGCATTTACTGGTTATACAGTTTTTAACCTGCTTTAGTTCACTAGGTGCGATTATGAGTAATAATTGGGAAAGTGCTAGGGAATCTTTTGCTATGTATTTCATTAACGCATTCAGGTTTTTTTATTGTACCTGATACGTATTCCCATAGTCCAGCCTTCACAAGAACTGCCTTTGCTTGTATAATCCATGTATCGTAGTTGTGGCGCTTCAAGGGTTCAATATGACTCATCTTGGATTTAAGGTCCCATAACCTTTTATATATTGAATAAATATAAATATGCAGAGTTACAACACTATTTTATTAATTTTATAAGAGTCTATACATTTTTAGTTTGTTAGAAAAAAAAGTGAAGTTTTCATTAAATCAACCTATTTAAAATGTGGCGTAAGCTTCGATCTATGGATCCGAAGTGTGTCTTACCTTTGTTGATGGGACAAGAGATTGTTCACGAAATTCATCAAAATAGTGGCCACTACTCCGATGACACGAGATGAGCCATCCTGCAAATATAAATAGATTGAAAATAGACTCAGATATTACAATGCGAACTTGAGCTTCTAATAGAGTACTTAGTCGATAATATTGTGTGCGTCGGCCAGGCGTGCACTGGTCGCTGTCGTGGTCGCTGGTGGCAAGCTGGCGCGCACTGCAGGCACGGCCAGCGCGGGCACCAGGTGCGGGCGCTGCCGATGCCGAAGCCGCTGACCTGCGCGTGCTGGACGGACTGCGCGTCGTCGCCATGCTGAGCGTCATAGTGGACCACGTCGTTTGGATCGCCACGGTCTCCTATGTCGCCTCGCCGAGGTACTGTGAACTGGTCAGTGACTTTGACTTTCCCTTCACTAAATAATAAAGAGAGGAAATAGAACTTAGAAAATATTGTAAGTTCTTTTCTTATACTCTATTGCATTAACTTTTACTTTGGCTACTTAAAAATAACAGAAATCATCATCATCATCATATCAGCCCATTGACGTCCACTGCTGGACATAGGCCTTACCTTTCTCCACAGTGCGACTCTGTGCCGCCTGTAACCAACGGCTCCCCGCTACCTTTACGAGGTCATCTGTCCATCTAGCGGGGGGTCGTCCCACGTTGCGCTTTCCGGTTCGTGGCCGCCACTCGAGAACCTTCTTACCCCACCGGCCATCGGTTCTTCGAGCTATGTGCCCTGCCCATTGCCACTTCAGCTTTGCGATTCAGTGAGCTATGTCGGCGACTTTAGTTCTCCTACGGATTTCCTCATTCCTGATTTGATCACGTAGGGAACCTCCGAGCATAGCTCTTTCCATCGCCACTGGGGTATTTGGGACGAGAAAATAGTACGCAGTTTTCCGAACGCTGATCAACCGAGTTGGATTCGGCGATTAATCTCTTTCTCGAAATTGGACCTACCTAATCGAACAGTTTGTCGCAGGTATACATATTGGTGAACAACTTCGAGTGTAGAGTTCCCAACAGTTATTGGAGTGGGTGCTACATGGCCATTCGACATGATTTTCGTCTTGTCCATGTTCATCTTGAGGCCCACTTGTTGGGAAGCTCTACTAAGGCTTTCGAGCATTGTGCTAAAGTCCTCCATCGATTCTGCCATGACCACAATATCGTCGGCAAACCGAAGGTGGGTAATGTACTCACCATTAACATTGAACACCATAGCCAAAACCGTCCCAGTCCAGAAGCATAAAGACATCTTCCAACGCATTTGTAAACAGTTTTGGAGATATGACATATCCCTGTCTCACACCTCTCTGCAGTTGGATCGGTTTCGAGTTCTGATCCTGGAGACGGACTGACATAGTGGCGTTATCGTACAAGCATTTTAGCACCTCGATATACCGATGATTAATACGGCATCTCTGTAGAGCCTGTAGCACTACCCATGTTTCCACCGAATCGAAGGCTTTCTCATAGTCCACAAACGCAAAACAAAGGCCGATTATACTCTTCTGACTTCTGTATAATCTGCCGTAGCGTATGTTTGTGGTCTACGGTACTATAGCCTCTTCGGAAACCGGCTTGTTCAGGAGGCTGGAAGTCGTCGAACTTGCGAGCGAGACGATTCGTAATTACTCTTGAAAACAGCTTATAAACATGACTCAGAAGCGTGGTGGGTCTGTAATTCTTAAGAAGGGTATTGTCACCTTTTTTGAAGAAAAGCACGACCACGCCCCTGTGCCATGCTGTGCCCCTGTGTTAAAGAGCTTCTGAAGGACTTTTAGTACCGGTTTTCCACCCGCTTTCAGAAGCTCAGTCGTAACTCCACCAACACCCGGTGCCTTATTGTTCTTAAGCTGTTTAAGAGCAATACTAATCTCGTAAAAGCTGACGTCCGGGATGTCTTTAGCTGGACTGCCAACTGGTTTCGATGTCGACGTGTATAACTGTCCATAGAATGTCTCGATCTCCTCCAAGACCTCTGGTCCAGACGAAACAATGCTGCCGTCCTCCGTCTTCAGCCTTGCCAGACGGCTTCGCTCAATAGCCAGATCTCTCGCGAACACTTTGGAACCTTAGTTCCGTTCTAAATAACAGAAAGCGAAACTCAAATTAAGAAAGCAAAAATAACAAAAAACATTGCTTTTGAGTGAGTCATAACATCAGTCGCTATTCTAACAGTTTATGTAACATGTTATTAAAATGTTTGTTACTCAACATCCTACTGATATTATAAATGTAACAGTTTATCAAGGTGTTTGTTACTCAACATCAGTAGATATTATAAATGTAACAGTTTATAACGATGTTTCTCATTTAACATCAGTGGATATAATAAATTTACCAGTTTATAAAGATATTTCTTGTTTAACATCAGTAGATATTGTAAATGTAACAGTTTAAAAAGATTTTCTTTCTCAAAATTACTGATTTTTTTGGATGATTTCTGTTCTCAATTGTATAAATGTTACAATTGTTGTTAATATAATTAAAGCTTAAAAATTATAATACAATATTTTTCAATAGTAACCTTTACATTTCTTTCTAAGAGTTTTGAGGTTTATAGATATAATTCTAAAACTATATTTTGATAATATTAAAAACGAATGGAAATGTAATCATTGAAACTGCACGTTTCTTATATTATATTTTAAGATTTAAAAAAAACATTTAAAGTGAGACGATTTTTTTTTTCTTATAACTTATAATTTTAAAATACAAAAATTAATTAATTAAGAAATAAAACTAATTTATAATCTACTAAGAAAGAAATATGATTTATTTTGACATAAAAGGCATTTTTGTTAATATGTAAAAGCCAAGCATACATTATATTTATATTATTATTACATTAAATTCACTACAAATTCTGTATATAGGGGCTCTTTTACCTCACTAAGGTGGCAAACAAGCCTATGGACGCTTGCAACACCAGGGGTATCACTCGCGCGTTGCCGACCCTTAGGAAATCTAATAACTTCTTTCTTGGAGAACTCCATACTGTAGTCCTTGGAGAAAACCTGGGCAGGGAGCTCATTCCACAATTTAAGGGTTCGCGGGAGGAAGTTTCTCTGAAACCGCACTGTACGCGACCATTTAGGTTCTTAAGTGTGAGAATTAATTCCCTGCCGATGGCGAGCGGTGCGATGGTAGAAAGTAGCCGTGGGCATCATTTCGAACAATTCCTCAGAACACAACCCATTGTACAAGCGGTAGAACACACACAGGGAGGCAAAGTCTCTCCTCAGACCTAAGGGCTCGATACCGCAAGTGTGTTTGGACTCGTCGTCAATTCTCACAGCCCGTCGTTGAACCGAGTCAAAAGGGCAAAGCTGGTATCCGGGTGCACCCGCCCAGAGATGGCAGCAGTACTCCATATGGGGCCGAACTTGCGACTTGTAAAGTGACAAATTGCCCCGACGTGAAGTACTGCTTTCGTTCGACATTTAGGTAAACTAAACGCCTGCAGTGATCTAGAACCACTCCTCGGGACACGAAAGTCAATCTGAGAAAGGAGGCCTGGGCAATCGATATCAGATACACAAATATTTCTTAAGGTAGTTGCATCAAGTTTCAATTAAGCATTTAAAAAAATAGTATTACATAACTTTGACGATTTAAAAGTGTTTGTAAAATCCTAAATAAAAAAAATTGACATTGACTTTGACTTTGACACTGAAGAGCCCAGAACTAAAGTTTTAAAAATAAAATTTGTAAATAATGTTAAATTTTTCACCGTGGATCTGGACTTGACAAATCCATGTTGAGAAGGAGAAATGCAATATTTTAAGAGAGAATATATATATAACTAACCGTTCCCGCAAACCCCGGGGCGTCCAGAACCGGCAGTCGACTTACTAATGCCGATGTTCCCTCATTGAGATCAGTGGAGCTCTTGTCCTGCTTAGGTATGCGAAGAACCCCGACTGCCTAGCGAATGTCATCCGCCAATTCCTCAGCCTTCCCGAGGTCGACCGTGACCTTAGCCATGGCCTCCGCATCTAAATCGGCCTCCACAAGCTCCTGGTAGGCTTGAGTGAGCACCTCCATATATCCTCATACAATTGCATATGGCGTGCGAGCAGTGCCTGCTCCCTATCCGGTGTCCCGATGTTTAATTTTGCAGCTGTTAGCTACCTAAGTAGTCACGCAACAAAGCAAAAAGGCGGACGTGCTATAGTTTGCATAAAGTAAAAAAAAAGAATTAATAGGTAAAAAGTTAGTGAAATAAATCAAAAGTTATAATGTTTTAAAGCTGGAAGAAAGTTACAAACAATGGTGAAAACGATTTTCCAAAATTATGTGAATTTGAAGTGATTTCTTTAAATAAAACTCAGAATTAGCTGTTAAAAATTCAAAACCAGTGACTAATGCAGTGAGTGAAAAAACTTAATCAATAAATTTTATACAAAATCACAAATAACCCTGTCTCTTGTTTGTAAAGTTCGAAATTTTAAAGTGACAACCTTTGCCCCGACTCAGTGGTAAGGTCATCGACAATTCGTCTACGTGGTGGAAGATCGATTCCACCTCCACCGGGTTGCCTTTTTTTTTCTCTTTTTTTGGTTTTGAGATCTATAGTGAATTATCAAAATGAGTTTTACGGAAAATATTACATACAAAAAAATCAAAAACCAGAGGAACTACAATTCTGATTGCAACTATTATGAAAGTGCTGGCTCCTCTCGATCCATAAATGGCGATACGAGCATAATAAGCTTGCCAAATATAAATTCCGGAGAAAGCACAGAATTGAAAGAACTAAGACAAGAAATCTTGGATTTGAAAACGAAATTAGCTGTAGCCGACGAAGAAATAGAAAAACTTGGTGCTGAGAATTATCAACTTCAAACAGAGTTGAAAAATAGCCAAAATAAAATTAATCTGCTAAAAAGAATAAGTTTGGATCCGATTGATATCACTAAATGTTCCACACCAGTGAGAAAACATAGTAAAAGAAAATCATTATTACAGTACACGAACATAGGCAAATCGAACCAACTGAATACTAGTTTGAAAAATCAAGAGAAAGATTTTAATTTATTATCCCCGAGAAATAGCATACTGACATCTAGTGAGCAGGGGACACAACCTGAAATAGCTGGTACGTACAAACTAGCGCCATATAGCGAGAGAAGGATAAACATATCATCACGGATGACGAGTCCGTCGATGAAAACGCTACAACAAATAAAAGGAGTACAAAGAATGGAGCGACATCTTGTGAGGAGAGAATAAAACTTAATAACATGAAGAATGTGGCGACATCTAGTGATAAGGAGACGCAAGTTAATAAAGAGTAAATACATAAAAATAGAAATATGGACTCTAGTTCTACCAAAAAAAAAACAAAAAAACAATATATATACTGGGAGACCAAGAAGCAAAAGGACTGGCGATAAAAATGTCACAGTTACGCAGAAACAAGTGAAATGATGACTTTAATATTCTATCTTTTGTGAAACCAAATGCAAATTGCTCTGATGTACTTTCTTTTTGTGAAACATTAAGTAAAGCAATATCCGATGGTGACAGAGTTATTCTATTAGTTGGTACAAATGAAAAAAATCTATTTTTGTTAATTAGAGAACTTAGTGTAGCGTTGAGTAAACTAAAAAACGGTTTGGTTTAATATAGAAGTAAGGGAAAATGCTTATTTGCAGAAATACTATTTAAATAACTACATCGCCTGCTTAGCAAAAACTTAAACTAACTTACAGTACATCAATATACGAAATAAATATAATTACGATCATGCGAACCTAATTGCAAACGCTATTAATTTTAATATAGACTCAGAAGATTATGACAAAAAAATTATATATCAAATTAAACATACTCACAATTACATCAAAACCGTTCCGAAAATCAAAAATCACAATGACATCAAAAATATTACGTTGCAAAAGGGCACAATACCCTATTTCTTTGAAAAACAAAAGCAGCTTGCGGTAAATACAATTAAAAAGTTATAATAATAGCCCACCCAGTAATAAAAAGTGGTTATTTCGTGAAAAAATGTAATCATTACAGTAACATTAACATTTTTCATGAAAATATTGCTGGGTTACTTAACAAAATTAATATCATAAATTTGACCTTAGCAGAATTCAAACAAACAAATTTCTGTTTTACAGAAACTTTTATAAAAAAAGGAACCGAACGTAATATCACTTTGACAAATTACAAACTAGCGTCTCACTATTTGCGTCCGCACCAAAAACGCGGTGGTTCGTGCATATTAGTAAAAAATAGTTTAAAGTATAAAAGTATTGACAATTTAAAAATATTACCAATAAATTATGACTTTGAATGCTGTGGAATTGAATTAATTGATTACAATTTAATTGTTATTTGCATATATAGAACACCAAGTATATTTATTCAACAAACTGACATTTTATTAGATCATTTGACCAAGAAAAAGACTAGTAAAAAAATTATATTATGCGGGGATTGGAATATTGACATATTAAAACAAAATAAAAACAGTCAGGAACTGCTAAGTTTGCTAAGGAACTACAAGCTAGAAACTCATATAAATATACCGACAAGAAACAAAGCCTGCCTTGATCAAATTGCCATTAATTTTTTGCAGGCAAAAGGCAAAATACATTATTATGCGTTGTCTGACCATGAAACTGGTCAAACACTAAGTGTCAAAACCAAAAATATTCACCAAAATTGTCAATATTGGTTCGAATACAAAAGGGACTACAGCATAGAAAATATAGAAAAATTCTGTGATTGTATAGCAGCTCTATCGTTTTCTGAATTATACAAAATAGAAGATTTGGAAAACGCTTTTAATTATTTTTATGAAATATTTACACTCTTTTACAGACTGTGTTTTCCTACAATAAGAGTGAAAATAACTAAAAAAACTTCAAAATTAGATGGCTAACAAAAGGGTTAAAAAGGGCAAGTATAAACAAAAGACGATTATACTTACTATACAAATTCGATAGATATAATAAAAAAAACACAAAAAAAATATATAAAAAGTATTCTAAGGTACTAAAGGGGTGCATCCTTTAAGTTCAGCAAATCCAAAACAAAAATTACATAGAAAAAAAAAACAAATGCAGAGCAGTTTGGGACACGATTAAGAATAAAATAGACTCTAAATTCACACGGGAAAATATTGAAAAGATAAAGCACAATGACATAATATACTCAGACCCAGAACAAATTTGTAATATATTTAATGACTTTTTTATAGATTTGACAAAACACGCTGACAACATGACATATAATACAAATTCTATAATGGCTAGAGAAAATAATACAATATTTTTATCGCCAACATATCCTAGTGAAGTATTTAAAATTATAAGGTCTCTTAATAACACAAATACGGTGGGTTATGACGAGATAAGCACGAAAATCATAAAGGTCTGTGCCAAACAAATATGTGGGCCATTGAGTTATATTATTAATTTATCTTTCCTTAACGGTGGTTTTCCAAGCAGACTAAAATTCTCAACGGTTACACCATTATTTAAAAAAGGTAATCAGTCAAACTTAAATGACTACAGACCTGTAACAATAGTTCCAAAACTTAGCTAAAATATTTAAGAGAGCCTTTTACACACGTCTTTATAATATTTTAAATAAAAATAATATATTGATAACAGAGCAATACGGTTTTCGAAAAAACAGCTCTACAACGCTTGCGTGTTTTAACCTAATTAAAACTGTAACAGAAAACATGAATAACAGAAAACAGTTATCAGACTACTTGAAAAATAGGCAACAATACACGAAAGTAAGGAAAATTTCAATAAGAAAAGGACAACCAATTAAAAAAGACTACTGCTCTACATATAAATTTAACAAATGTGGTGTGCCGCAAGGTAGTATATTGGGTCCACTGCTATTTTTGTTATATATTAATGACCTTCCAATTGTTGTTAATGAAAAATGTATTCTTTTTGCTGATGACACGACTTTAATTATAGAATGTGACGATAAAAAGATTTTGAAAATAATATTAACGATAATTTTGACAAAGTGATTACATGGTTGACAAATAATAATTTAAAAATAAATATAAAAAAAACCAATGTTGTACAGTTCTCTACATACAAATCGGATAAATTAAAATTAAAACTTAAGTGTAATAACGACGTAGTACAGGAAGTGGAAGCTGCTGTATTTGTTGGAATTATAATTGACAAACATATAAATTGAAAACCACAGATAGAGATTTTTTGCAGTAAACTAGATCGTTTTGTCTATGCTCTGAAACGGGTAAGACAAACAGGTTCATTTGAAACTGCATTAACAGCGTATCACGACTATGTGGCATCCGTATTAAACTACGGTCTTCTGTTGTGGTGTAACTCTGTTGTCATAAATAGAGCTTTTAAAACACAAAAAAGATGTATAAGAGCAATATGCAACGCTTGGGTAACAGATAGTTGTAAACCTCTATTTAAAAAATTAAAATTGTTAACATTACCATGCATGTACATCAAGAACATATGTCTGTTTGTTAGACAACATCCTCAAAACTTTCCTAAACATTCAGAAACCGTAACCTCAAGGCCATCAAGATTGTAATTTAAATTGAAATTATTTATACCTAAATGTAATCTTGATATATATGGTAAGAATGTTTGTTATGGCAATAAATATTCACAATAAGTTGCCATCTGATATAAAAGCACTACCATATAATTTATTTAAAAAAGGTTTGACGGGATGGTTACTAGATAATTGTTTTTATAGCGTCGGAGAATTTCTTAACAATAAATAGCGTGCAGCAATTGCTGCCAAAACAAATGAAAAAATGTGGGTATTGTAATTTTTGAAAAAATTGCAATATGACATGTGACTATTGTAATTTAAAATTTGTAATATCACATGTGGCTATTGTAATGTTGAAATTTTATCTATAATCTAATAATATCTATAATCTTGACATTTTATCTTGTATTTAAATTAATTCTGTTGATTGATGTTAAGGATTTTTTATTATTGCTGACATTTTAGAATTTCATTAACTACCTATACCATTGTAAAATTTGCACACCCTGATAGGGTAGAATAAGATAACCATGTACATCAATAATTAGTTAAGACCATCTGAACCTTATTCAAGCAAATAAATAAAATAAAATAAAATAAGTATGTCAAAAATCTTTACCCTCGGTTTTGACATCGTCACAAAATAGAACAAAAGAAATAAGAAAAACCAACCGAAAAATTATAAATAAATAACCAAGCTTAGGTGAGTACAATCAACCGATAGACTTACAAATTAAATATATTTATTATAGGCACGGATGGAACCCTATACGGTTTTAACCAAACACTCAAATATCTATTTCCTTCGCAGCAGGTTCGATTCCGGCACTGGACGAACATTTATGTGATAAATGTTTGTGGTTGTCTTGAGTCTGGGTGGTGTATTTATGTATGATATATATGTATTTACAAAAAAAAGTATTATTTATGTATTTGTATCCGTTGTCCGGTACCCATAGCACAAACTTACTAACTAACTAACTAACTCCAATCATTTTACAGATATTCGAGCCATTATCGCCTTATATAATGCGTTAGTTAGAAGCCAAATGGAGTGTAACTCAGGTATTTGGTCTCCGCATGAAACTAAATATCGTTTTATGTTAGAACGAATACAAAACAAATTCATTAGGTTTTTGTATATGAAGCAGTATGATGTATACCCATACTATCCTTTAATGTATCCAACCCTATTTGTATTAGGAATGGTTGGATTTAGTCAACTTCAAGTAAGGAGAGAAGTACCTTCTATACTTCTATAATGTTGTATCCTACATTGTCAGGTTAATTATAGGTATCATTTACAATCCGGATATACTGAGCCAAGTAAATATTTACGTTCCGGATAGGTATGTCTGGCGTCGCCGGCAACTACAGGCACCGCTGACGCGTGCGCTTCGTTCGCACTTTGAATACCGTTGCTACAGATCGGGATGTGTTCTGTTGCACTGAGGGTGAATTCACAAAAATAGCATTATTTGTTGTGTGTTATAATATTTAAAAATGTAATGTGAAATTAAATGTAATGTAATATTTGTAATATAATGTCATATTTGTAATGTAATGTCATATCTGTAATGTTATGCAATGGAAACACTTGCTGTGCTAACAATCGCATTAGGTTAAAAAACCTGTAATAACAGTGTAAAAGTATTTTGAAATAAATAAATAAAAACTCTGCTTACTTTGGGGCCAGATGGCGTTGTGTGTAATGTCAAAAAATATTTATTTATTTATTTACAACCAACTTTACCCAATCACCCAACGCAGTACTTACCTAATTAAATGTACAGCGAGTACGAGTTGAGCCCAAAATGACGTTACGAGATTTTGGTAGTCGAGGTCCGTGGACAAGAACCACACTCTGCTACCAGTTTGTATCTACCGGATACTAAATAAAATGCTCATTTTCTATCGCTGTAGTTCTTGTGCGTCGCAGAGCTAGGAACCTGGGATATCGGTCTGTCCTTATGTCACCTATCAGGGACCTACACTTTAAGGGACGGAAATTTACTTTATAACATTAGGAAAATTATAATACAAATAAAGGCGGGGGGAAAAATCAAAGCATATAAGTGCGTCACCATAGCGGTTCCTGTATTTATATGATGGTCAGCACAGCCAAATCCAGTGAGATAGAATACGACCACACAAAATTCTCTCGTCGATAGCACGAAGTTGGTATTTCAAAAAACCAATATGCGACAATAAAAATAAGTACGCGGTGCATGAGTGGCGCAGCTACCGACCTCATTAATTAGTGATTAGACCGAAGGTACGGTAGGTGTGCAGGAGGGTGATGCGTCATTGCAAGCCAGCAGTCACCGGCGCTATGTATGTTTACCAAAAAAGATGTCTGTTATTCAACTTCAGTAGATATTATATATTTTACAGTTTAAAAATATTTTTTTACTCAACTTCAGTAGATAATATAAATGTAACAGTTTATAAAGATAATTGTCACTCTGTTTATAAAGAAGTTTCTTACTCAACATCACTAGATAACATGAATGCAGTTGTTTTTAAAGGAAGAGGGTTTGATGTGCAGATGCGGCGCTCGAGTGACGTGGTGCTAATGACGAACAGCACGCTGATGGTGCAGGTGTTCTTCGTGCTCGCCAACTTCCTGCTCGCGCATAAGCTGCTGCGGGACCGGCCGCAATCCAACCCGGCTGCCACCTTCTACCGGACCATGTTCCACAGGATAATCAGGTCATAATTTATTAACACTAAGTTTCGCCAGATTTCGATCTTTGCCGCGAAAGATCTCCGCTTACGGGAACATGTTAACTAACCTGTTTTAAAGAATTACAGGCTATTCTCAGTGTTTCTAACTATCCCTATGTCAATAGTCACTTTAACTTGTTGCACTTGATTGACGCACACGTTAAGGTGTAGTGCTCCGCGTTATGAGCCGCATTAAATATATATATATATAAATCCTGATCGAAATAAAAAATATTCTGTTCTTTTCCGGCTATTTCTGTGCCAAAAATTAGGTCACACTGTAGCTTCTTTGTGAAAACCAAAAAAAATGTTTCGGGTTAAAAACCACAGACAAAGAAAATAATTGCAAACAAATAATCAAAGAAACAGACTTTTGCACTTTAAAAGCTTTTATTTAACTTGCAATGTCCCTATGTTTGTTTGCGTGGAATCTTGCTGCTCAATTTTGAAGCAGATATCTTCAACCGGTTGAGCTGATTTTGTGTACACGTTTAGTTTTGATGACAATACACGATAAGCTGTGTGACGTCATTCTAAATCCAATATGGCGGACCATCAAAGATGGCGGAATGGTTATTTTTAGTGCATTCCTACAATATGGGTATCAAATGAAAGAGCTTGTTGAGAGTAAATCGAAAAATAATGTGACGTCATTCTGAATCCAATATGGCGCAACATCCAAGATGGCGGAATAGTTACGTTTTATGCACTTTTGCATGAAAGGGCTTGCCGAGAATAATTAGAAAATAATTAAAAGTAAAAAATAAATTAAGAGCAAAAAAAACTTGTTTAAAAAAGCTTTTATTTTAATTGCTCTAAAAAGAAGAAAATAAAATTGTGTATAATGAGGTTATAAGTTGTGTATAATGAGGTTATAAGTTGTGTATAATGAGGTTAAAAGTTGTGTATAATGAGGTTATAAGTTGTGTATAATGAGGTTATAAGTTGTGTATAATGAGGTTATAAGTTGTGTATAATGAGGTTAAAATTTGTGTATAATGAGGTTATAAGTTGTGTATAATGAGGTTAAAAGTTGTGTATAATGAGGTTATAAGTTGTGTATAATGAGGTTATAAGTTGTGTATAATGAGGTTAAAAGTTGTGTATAATGAGGTTATAAGTTGTGTATAATGAGGTTAAAAGTTGTGTATAATGAGGTTATAAGTTGAAAGTAAACATTTTAAAGGAAAATTTTATTTTCTTCTTTTTAGAGCAACTAAATAAAAGCTTTTTTTAAAACAAGTTTTTTTGCTATTAATTTTTATATTCAAATTCAAATTGTACCAAAAATCAAAACTAAATAATCAAAACCGTTTTTAGGGTTCCGTGCCCCAAAAGGAAAAGAGGAACCCTGATAGGATCGCTTTGTTGCCCGTCTGTCTGTCTGTCTGTTAAGACCCTTTTACTCAAGAACGCGTGAAGGTATCAAGTTGAAATTACTATAAAAAAGTAAAGTCTATTGGCACTTAATGTTGTAAAAAAATCTAGCTTTTAAGTCAATGTGAAAAAAAAATATGCCCAGAATACGGTTATTATAAAACCTATGTGATCTATCTACATATAATAAGTTTGTACGGAAGCCTCGATAAAACTGTTTTAAGGGTAGTAAAATAATAATTTTACCAATGAAATGTATTGAATACATAATTAGAATGTGTTGTTTGTGTTCTTGTACAGAATAACCCCTTGCTACTTGGTGGTGGTCTGGTGGGCGGCGAGCTGGTGGCCCCGGCTCGGCGCGGGCCCGCTTTGGGCACCGCTCGTGGGACGGGAGGCGAACCTCTGTCGCCACAAGTGGTGGACCCACCTGCTCTACCTCAACAACCTCGTCCACCCAGACGACAAATGCCTCATACAGACCTGGTCAGTACTCCAGCTCCACCATCCTGCACGACATTACGACTCTCTTGGTATTTACTCGGAGACAATCCGTAAATTGGACTACTACTGGAGAAAGCACTTAAAATAAATGGTTTTTAATAACTTCCTGTCGCTAGTGAATATTGATGCTGTGTACTTATTGGTAATTAGCGACCAATAAAAACTAATAAGTGATAAAGACTACCCGAGGATATCACACCCGATTAAAACCGGCTAAATACTTACGTGCTGAGACGCTTAAAGTGATGATATAGATGTCGTTACGACGCTGGCAGGTACCTCGCGGCCGACATGCAGCTGTACGCGTTCGGGCTGGCGCTGACGCTGCTCTTGCGACGCCGGCCCCGCGCCGCGCTGCCCACGCTGGCCGCCCTGTTCATCGCCGCCGTCGCTGCGACCGGCGCGGTCGCCTACTCACGGGCCCTTGTCCCCACCTTCGTCATGCACCGCCCGGAGTTAGTAGATAGATAGATAACTATTTATTGTTCACCAGTAGGAACTCACTTGTAGGATCCCCCCGTCTTAAATTTATCTGGTAATAAAGAATAACCTAAACCCTAAATTAAAAGTATTCCTAAATAAATAAATCTAGTCACTCCGTATTACCAAACAAGAATAGTTAATTGTTAAGGTCAGGTCCCGAATTAAATCTATATGTAATTAACTATTGTAATACAAAACAGTAGTCAGAGATATTTAAAGCCCTTAAACCCCCATATCATGTGTAGCGTTTCGTAGGTTGGTCGGTGATGTAAATGAAGCAAATTTTGCGTTTAAATTAAATATAATAGAAAATTGGTAACAAAAATGAATGCTGTCGATTGTGACTTTTAACGAGCGTACGTTTCAATGATTTGAAAAACTAGCCGATGACCCCGCTCCAGCGCGCTGCGCCGCGACGCTGCCACCGCTGATTGGCTGCTATGATCGTCGTCATAAGGACCGCCTACAATTGGTGGTTCATATACTTGACGCGAAGATTATGCCTCAACATGCTCCCTCCTTGGAAGCATTAGGTTCCAATTGAAACTCAGAATAATGCAGAACTATGATGCTATGCTCCCGGCTGTTCCGTTGTTATTTGTATCATTCTCTTGTGCAGGCAGCGGGCAAATTTTAGAGAATGCCCGTCTGACAGTGCCACTCGCCTTGCGTATATCGGCGACACGTGACACGCCATCCTTTCTTGGATATGTTTTAATTATCCTCCCTAAACTCCACTTTAATGGAGGTAAGTGGTCGTCTTTGATGAGCACTAGCTGGTTTTCTTGGAGGTCACCTTTATGCTGTTGCCATTTGCTCCTGGTCTGCAACTCCGAGATATACTCTTTGGACCAGCGGCTCCAGAAATGCTGGCGTATTTGTTCCACCCTCTGATATCGCGTAAGTCGCTGCGATGGAATATCGCAGAGTTCGGCAGTCGCCGGTGCAGTCAGCGGACGACCAACTAGAAAATGAGCGGGACTGAGAGGAAGGAGGTCATTAGGATCCGCGGACAAGGGAGTAAGCGGTCGGGAATTAAGGACAGCTTCGATCTGTGTTAAAACTGTGGTGAACTCTTCAAAAGTAAGATGCGCATTGCCTACCACTCGGCGCAGATGATGTTTACAGCTCTTCACCCCCGCTTCCCACAAACCCCCAAAATGGCTGGCGTAAGAAGGGATCATTTTAAATGTAATATTTTGTGACGTTGCGTAATCTTTTATATCGTCAGAACAATTGTTTAAAAATTTTGAAAATTCATTCATAAGGCCAACAAAGTTTTTTCCGTTGTCAGAAAATATTTCAACCGGTTTTCCGCGTCGAGATATAACGCGTTTAAGCGCCAGAAGATAAGAATCTGATGACAGGTCACTTACGAGCTCCAAATGACAAGCACGAGTAGCAAAACATATAAAAATACAAATATAAGATTTAATAAGTTTAGCGCCCTTGCCTTTACGATTGAAAATTAACACTGGGCCGCAATAATATACACCAGATCGAAAAAAGGGAAAACCTGGATCTAATCGTTCCTGGGGCAGGTTGCCCATTATAGGGCTTATCGTGGTTGGTTGCAAACGCGCACACTTGATACATGCGTGTACCGTTTTTTTTGCGAGATTCCGGCCACCGACCGGCCACCACGACTCCCTGACCGTGAACAGTAACAACTGTGGTGCTGCGTGTAACGTCCTAATGTATTCGTAACGAAATAGCAAAACTGTAAAATTATGTTTAGCATTTAATAAAATTGGATGTTTTTTGTTAAAAGAAAAAATAGGCGAGTTTTGAATTCGTCCACCTACTCTTATCAAATCATCGGTATGAATAAACAAATTAAATTTTAGCAACTGAGCATTTTTTATATTTTTATTTTTATTTATTAGGGAAGTATATTCGCGTAAAAACGACTCTTGTTGACTGAGCCGAGCTAACATTAATTCTGAGCATCCAAGCTCTTCTACAGTTAATGCACCCGAGCGCCTGGATTGTTTATTGCGTGTGTTGACCGAAGAGATTCAACAATTTTTTGTACAATCTCGCCCCCACTACTGCTCCACACAACTCCAACCTAGGTATAGTTGTAGGTTCGAGCGGCGCAACTTTCCCTTTGGAACAAAGTAGACGCACTGTAACAGTTAATTGACTATCAATCGACCGAAGTAAGGCGCACGCGCCGTAGCTTATCTGCGATGCGTCTGTAAATATGTGGAGTTCTATTTCAATAGAATTAAAACATTTAACAAACCGTGGAATTTTTAAACTATTAATTAGTGGTACGGGCTGATCCCAATCTTATTTTAATAACCAGCATTTTTGCAACAAAGTTTTAGCTGTTGTAATTATCGGGCTAAGTAACCCTAACGGGTCATAAATCTGAGACACTGTTGACAAAATAACACGTTTGGTAACTACACTCGTGTCGTTCTTTATGTGCGAATAGAACGTCATTTCGTCGGATTTATTATTCCACCCTATGCCTAACGTTTTGTGTTGACCGTTATCTTTTTCTCCTAATTGCATAATAGGTTGCGGTGCGTTATCACTAGGGTTGGCACGCTCAAAGTTAAAAAGCCATTTGCGTAACACGAAGCCTGCGGAATTTAAAATGTTACTGGTACCTTCACAAATCTTATTTAATTCCGGAATACTATTGGCATTGCAAATCAAATCGTCCACATAAAAACAATTGTTAATAGTTTCCTTTATGTACGGAACCTCGCATTCTTCAGCTAGCTGTTTTAAACATCTACAACTTAAATATGGTGCAGATGCTGTACCATATGTTACGGTGTTTAGTTGATAAACCCGCAGTGATTCGGACGGGTCGTCACGCCACAAAATCAGTTGTAGGTCACGTTGATCTTTGTCTATAAGTACTTGGCGGTACATCTTTTCTATGTCTGCACATGCCACATACCTATTTTCGCGAAATCTAATCAAAATACAAATTAAATAAAAAAATGGCTGGGCCGATCATCTGTATGTCATTGAGTGACACCCCTGTGGTTGCAGCCATACTCGCGTCAAACACCGTTCGTAACTTAGTAGTTATTGCATTTTCGCGAAATACGCCATGGTGTGGTAGAAAATAGTGCGTATTGCCGTAATTCTGTATGAGTGTCATGTGTTTTAATTGTATATACTCGTGAATAAAGTCACTGTACATTTTTTTGTACTCAGAGTTACGTTGAAGTCTTTTTTCTAACGCATAGAAACGACGTTCAGCTTGTGTGCGAGTGTCCCCTAAGAGCTCGGGTGATTGTTTTAGTGGAAATCGAACAATAAACCGACCATCGACGTTTCGTTTTGTGGTGTGAACAAAGTGATCCTCACAAGCTTGCTCATCGACGCTTTGAAGTTTATTTATTGAGATGGCGGGTAGTTCTTCGATTTCCCAAAACCTGCGCAACGACTCGTCTAATGAGCATGTATCATTGTTTATTGATTGCGTGAAATTGCAATGCACATGCTTAATGTTATACCTTGAATGACAAATTCCCGACACTATCCAGCCTAATTGTGTGTTTTAGAGGAAAGGCCCGTTTTCAAGGTGAATTTTACCATCATTAATTAACTCCCAAAACAAATCTGCACCTATCAATAAGTCAATTGGCTGACTATCGTTTAAGGTTGGATCGGCTAGGGTAACATTGTGTGGTATATTAAAATGTCTTAAACTCAAAGTATAAGTGGGTAACTTTGAAGTTATTTGTGGCAAAATTAGACATGCAGTGTAGCCACCGTCGCGTGATTTTAACTCAATGTTACAGGATTGTGAACTCTGTGTTACTGAGTTACCTACGCCGTGGATTTTCTGAGTGGACTGTATAATTTGTGTGTTTAATTTATTGCAAAACGATTGCGTTATGAATGACCGTTCGCTGCCGCTGTCGAGTACCGCGCGTGCTGCAAAGTACCTTTCCGACGAGCTGAGGATTTCTACTATAGCAGTTGACAACAATACAGATTGCGCTGAATGCGTCTTTACGTCATCACTGTGATTGTGTGTGTGTAGGTCACTGTGATTGTATGAGTGTAAGTTGTGAACCGGTAATGATTTCTGACTTTTATCAATATCCAGAACCTTCCTAGACCCACTATATGAGTGGTCGTGTGCGGTGTGTGTATTAATTGCACCTGCGTTGTTTTTCGAATCGCATATTAATGAGTTGTGTTTTTTCTCACATTTTCGACACGGCCCGTAAATACAAGTATCAACTGAGTGACCGCCTCGCATGCAATTAATACACAAGTCTTTATTTTTAATGAAATTTAGCCTATTTTGTACATCAAGATCAAGAAACTTTTGACACGAAAATAGAGGGTGCTGTGCGTTACACATTAGGCAAGATCTAAAATTGCGTTTAACCTTACTTAGCGACTGTTGGTTAAATTTATTATTTGAAACTACATTGCAATGAACCGAGGCGAGGCGCGGCGAGGAATAGGTGTTTGTGTGCTGTTTTTTGTTTTCGATAAAACTAGAAGTGTGTGATTTGTTGTGTGATACAATTAGTGTCTCTAAAATATTTGCCTTGTTTTTTAGAAATTCTAATAAATCGTGTAACTTAGTTTTACCGCTATCACTTTTTGTTTGCAATGTACTTCTGTGTTCCTCCCATTCACGTTCCGTAGTGGGATCTAACTTTGACACAACTATATAAATAATCAGTGTGTCCCAGTGCTCTGTCGGCTCACCTAGGATTTTTAATGCCCTTAAATTTTTAAGAATAGTGTCTATGATTCTTCGTAACGACCCTGGCGATTCTTTTGATAAATTTTGAAGACTAAAAATAGATTTTACGTGATTGTGAACTGATAGTTTTGTGTTATCGAATCTATTTAAAAGTAATTCCCACGCAACACTGTAATTGCTAGCCGAAAACTCCAAGGAATCTATCACAGACTTTGCATTTCCTTTTAATGACGATTTCAAGTACCTAGTGAAATTTTTGTATTTGTGTAATAGTTTTACAATCGTGTACTAAAGAGCTAAATGTGTCGCGGAACTCTAGCCAGTGTTCGTATGAACCGTCAAAATCAGGAATCGATATTTTTGGCAACTTTATAGAATTAAAATTGTTAGAACTAGTCATATGTAGCTCGCAAATGCTCTTCTCCTCCGTGCTCGTCATACACTCGGCGAGAGCCAGTGCACCGTAGTAATCTTGTTCAAATTCCTCGCGGGATTCGAGCTGTTTTTCTATCTCTGACTCGGAAGTTAAGTCCTCTATTTGACTTTGAACCTGGTTGAAATCGTTCATTAAGGCTTGAGATCCTACCATGCGCAACTTTAGTTCTGCACGCTGGCTAGCAGATAAATCAGCATCCTTAAATGAATTTAGATATTTTTTGAAAAGAGTTAAACGACCTTTAATAGATGCGCGCTTCTTTTTTAAATCTTTCATCGCGATTTCAGTTTTAGGTTCAAATTGCGTGTTCATTGTAAGGACTAGCGAGAGGCAAAGGACGAAGACTTACAATTTGACAAGTCACTGTTACACTTTTGAACACAACACAGAAAACACAGATCAAAGAAGGTTAGGGATTGAAAAATTAGAGATTTAGTTGGTATGTCACACTAAAACACCGTTACCTGCTTCCCTGCTGCAAATATTCACTTCTTCACCGATTTGCGTGTCCCAACTACTGCTTTAGTTCAGCTAATATCTGGCTCGAATGACCATTTTTTATGTAGCGTTTCGTAGGTTGGTCGGTGATGTAAATGAAGCAAATTTTGCGTTTAAATTAAATATAATAGAAAATTGGTAACAAAAATGAATGCTGTCGATTGTGACTTTTAACGAGCGTACGTTTCAATGATTTGAAAAACTAGCCGATGACCCCGCTCCAGCGCGCTGCGCCGCGACGCTGCCACCGCTGATTGGCTGCTATGATCGTCGTCATAAGGACCGCCTACAATTGGTGGTTCATAGACTTGACGCGAAGATTATGCCTCAACATCATGTCATCAAGTATCACTCTTAGCTATCTCGCTGTGGGAAAGGGTAGTGAAATCATAAACCCCTACTAACTAATGATCTAAACTATGAATAGAAAAAATAGCCTAGCAGAATCTCTGAGGAGTGAGGAGACGTAAAGGTAAACTAACTAGGTTATCATAAAACCCTTAAAGATAAAGCCTGAAAACCGACAAGGCATGCATATTTATTATAAGGGGTATACATACATACTTCTAAAACTAACTAGATCTTTGCGTACTGTGTAGTTTTTGCAGCTCAAGATTGAAGTAGATGGTACCTTTTTTAGGTAACGCCAATAATATTTCTAACTACCCTCCTATGATAATGAACCGTGAAGTAATAGCTAATAATTGTATATGGAAGCTCACTATAATATACTAACTAGACTAGGTACATAAGTATCCGACTAATAATATCGCTGGTTACCCCTTAAGTGCGAGAAGTCGTGAAGCTTTAAAATTATGATTGTATATTAAACCTAATAACGATGGACTAACTAGACTGACTACCTAAGTAACCATTTAATAATATCACTGGCTACCCGTTAAGTGTGAAAAGTCGTGAAGTTATTGACTAATGATTGTATATGGAAATTCACAATAAAGACATACTAACAGCTACATAAATGACCGACTAATAATATCGCTAGCTACCTCTTTAGTGTGAGGAGTCGTGAAGTTAAAAACTTACGTCCTAACATGCAAGACCTCACAAGCTCTAACAGAAGAATTCGCGATATAAAATGAAAACACTCGCTTACTCTTGGTCGGGCGTTGGGGATCATTAGAATTTATCTCGGTATAGAACGCCCACACGACACCTATGCTACCTTGAAAGCTGCGCAGAAGATTGTAAAATGTCCATTGCGCAGACCCATCAAGTCTAGTCGCCAAAAGTGGCAGCCAAGTTTCGACTGCGCATCCTTAGTTAGTCTACGTTAGATAATATCTGTTAAGGCCTAGGATTAGGTTTATCGGTACTAACAATAATGCTATCACCTTTATCCAACCTCAAATCGAGGAACCGACATAAAACGATACTATAGGGTAGAGGACCAAGTCGAGATATCGCTAGACTTCGTCAATTTAACCATTCAGGCATTACTATTGAAACAAGTATCAAATGGGTTCTGAGCAACCTTAAAGACCTTGCGTACAATTTGGATCACAAATAGTTACCAGATATTATAGTATTTAAAGAAATATACAGTAATACATAGAATATATATAGTTATATATATAGAAATACACAACAAACAACTCGTAATAGACTCGTAGTTAGATTAAATCAGACTAATTTACCTCGCCCTATTTCTTGTCGATTGGTAATTAGATAGTTATAGTAGTCGTAGGGTGCGCAATAGGAATAAATAGGGCTTACACATAAATCCCACATTTTGAGTACTGTAACGGTGACGAACAAGTCTACGGCCGTACGTTTCAGCCGTGTTTTTGTAGTTAACATACCTTGGCCCAGCATCGATTTAAGAACCTTCGCAGACACTCATATTAAATTTCATGTCTAGGGATAAATTTGAAAAGGACAACCGTGCACAACATTAATTTGAAAAGGACAACCGTGCACAACATTAATTTGAAAAGGACAACCGTGCACAACATTAATTTGAAAAGGACAACCGTGCACAACATTAATTTGAAAAGGACAACCGTGCACAACATTAATTTGAAAAGGACAACCGTGCACAACATTAATTTGAAAAGGACAACCGTGCACAACATTAATTTGAAAAGGACAACCGTGCACAACATTAATTTGAAAAGGACAACCGTGCACAACATTAATTTTATCAGTACTTAGTGTAACTTAAACTATGGACCAATACGAAACTCCGTCTTAGGATTAGGGGATCAAGTTGAGATGTCGCCTAACTAAATAACCTTTGCTTATTTGGAGTTTACCAATGGCCCGACTATTAAACGTTAATATATCTCTACCTATCTGCCTAGATTATCCTAGAGTAAAAGACCTCGATTGTATTAAAGGTTAGTGCATAACTCAAGGACTTTGCACGTCGTGGCAGTAACAAGTAGGTATCTGCACTATCCCCTTCTCGCTTTCCGTATCCGATCTACTATTCTATTCGGCTCTAATTTAACCCTACACTCGACGTCACCCCCATACTACAACACTGAACACATTCCATAACTACTTAGATACATAATAAAACAGGATTGTTCTGTAACTTTAACCATTATGATTTAAAATCGCACGATAAATTGAGACTCGTCAAGTTAACACCGCGACCATAGATAACTTGGGGGTATTTTCCCTTTTTTACACGTGACACAGTAATAAAACGTTCAATTGCTAACACAATAATCACAAGTTTCTAAATCTATTCGCCGCCGCAATGGGTGATCTACTCGTATCTAGGACCTCCTTAGGGAGGTGGGGTTAGAAAACCCACATTAAATCTTTACCACCCATTACTTTGACGAATACTTATCCGGATCTCACGAAACGCAATTTTGCTGTCCCAACACCACATAAATACCTAGCATACAATATACAAATACGTTTCATATTTCTTTCAGATCCGGATTTAAATTTTTGATAGTTTTACTTTTCTCGTCGGTTCGGAAAGGGTGGAATGGAGCCAATTTCAATCTAAATTTGGTTAGCCCGCCTCACACACTTAACTTCTCGAGGCCTGTAGTCTACATACCAAGATTTTTCCTAATCTTACCGTAAGTCTATTTCAATGTGAACATCCACTGCAAAATCTACACCCTGTCTTTATTTGCGCTATGGCTCGACGAGTGTTCCTACTCGTTGAGGGTTAGGAGTTGAAATTAGAAGTTGGGATTAGAAGGTCCTGGTGAACCCAAATCTGACCAGGTTACTGGATTGCTTCTTTGGAAGGCGGAACGGGCTTGAATTATCACAATAGGGAGGAGCAGGAACACTGGTCGTTTAGTTTCACCCCCTAAACAAGGTATATCACTAAACATAAAAAAACATAAAACGCAAGTCATAATGGTAGGTAATAAAGCACTCCTAAAAAAGTTGACCAAAAAAATGTACCACCTTTAAGTTTCAACGGAGTGCAACTAAATTATTGCCAGCAGGTAAAAAATCTAGGCCTTATAATAGCAAATGATCTTTCTTGGTCACATCATGTCACCGAGGTAAGTAAAAAAATCTTTTCGACGATGCATTCCCTAAAAAGAATGAAACAATTTTTACCTCAATCAGCTAAGGTTACGCACGCACTAGTTAACTCCCTGTTGCTTCCCATAATTGACTATGCAGATGTATGCTATCCCGACATAACTGAAGAACTACTTAACAAACTCGACCGCCTTCTCAACTTATGCATCCGTTATATTTTCGGCTAGCGTAAGTATGATCATGTCTCCCAATATCGTACACAGTTAAATTGGCTCAATATCCGTTTTCGCCGAAATACTCATCTACTGACATGTATTTATGGCATTCTTAATAATCCTTTATCCCCTCCTTATTTAATAGAACGATTTGAGTTCTTGGGTTCCCAAGAGCGACAGATACGGTTTTGCCGTTCCAATCTCCTCCGCACCCCTGCGCATAGTACGACATTTTATTCGGATTCGTTCACGGTCACAACAGTTCGTTTGTGGAATAATTTACCAGTAAATATTCGTAAAGCAAAGTCACTAGAGAGCTTTAAAGCTTTACTGCATCGGTACTATATCGACATACAAAATACATACATATATGTATGTTTATGTAAAAAATTATAAATTATTTATCCACCTTCTTATTTACATATTATACTTTATGATATTATTTTTTATATACTATCTTTTATCACTTAATCTATTATCATTATTGAAGCTACAACGATCTATTACAACAGACACTGCACAACCCCTTATTTATATCTACATTACCAATGGTTAACTGGTAGAAAATGCCTAAAGGCATTAAGTTCGCCTATGTACAAAATTAGTGCAATAAAGAATTTTATTATTATTATTATTATATCAGAAATAGCAATAGACCTTTATAACGGCTCTGTAAGGGAAATTTACTTAACTGGGCCCCCAATCTCTACATTCGTTAGCCTGACACCAACTTACGCCCCTCGACTTGGTGAACTAGTCCTAATTCTTCACTTATTTGCCTTTTTGACCTAATAATCCTGTTTTTGGATTTTTCAAATGGAACACATAAAACCACAAAGTAAAAACATCAAATGGCACTGGTTCTTGTACGAACCTTTAACTCAAACGGGTTCCCCTCAAGAACGATTGGCCGTTTCCAAGTGAGGGGGGGTACCGTATATCAGACTATAACTAACAATGTCAGCAATTTATCTGAATATAAAATTATCAATTAGTTAGCTTAATATCTTTATACTTAATACTTTATATTCAAAAATATGGCACTAAAGTTACAAATACCGAGCCCCCGATTAATAAAGTCGCACGATAGAAAACAAATCTAGACTCACTTACATTATCTATAATCCCCACTATGGTTCCCCAATAGATTTCATAAAGGAAATCCCTAGAGAAGCCACGTGGTAGCCTAAAAGTCCCTAACGCGGCCCTTAAAGAATTTCATAAAGGAACCTCATTAAACTAAAAGGAAAATCAATAAAATTCTGACACTGTTGGCCCAAATTCCCTCGGTCTAAATAAAGCACTTACTATGAGACGAACGCCGCGTACGGGTCTAGATGCTGGCCCTCGTGCTCAGCGATCCCATATTCTCCCGTTTGGCAGAATGATATTATTACTTTAAGTTTATCTTCGGGGACAGTACAAGGCCTGTCTCAAAACGCGACGATTGTAAAAAGAGGACCACAACTGACGCTTACCGCTTATAAGCACTTTTCCCCTTCGGGCCGGCCCCGGCTCATCACGCGAAATATCGTCTAGGATTTGCGACGCCAGTTAATTTCTTCTTTATTTTACTTCCACGTGTACAAATGTGACCAGCGTTAAGCGGTCAGTTACTTTTCAGGAATAATCGAGTAAATAAATCGAAAGTGAAGGACAATACTACTAAATTTGCTCCTTTACACTTTCTCGCTCGCGCACCCGTCGCGCTCTCCCCGCACGCGCTCTCTCTGCCGCGACCCGCGCCTCGCTCGCCGCAATTTTCGGGTCTCCGCACCCACTCGCCCCCCACTCCAGTGTCAGAGGTAACCCCTTCTCGGTTCCCTGAAAACCCCCCCCCGCCCTCCGACCCCTGCGCCCTCAGAGTCCGCACCCTCGTCCCCAAACGCTGTAATGTCCACGGAGTCAGCGTCGTCCTCGAACGAGGACGATGAGGGTTTCAAAGTAGTCGGCCTGGGGACCAAAAAGGGTAAAAAAGGGAAGCAGAAGAAAACCGCCAAGCCACAAAAGGCTCTTCCTTTGGACTCCGAGGCCAAACGCCTCAAAGTGCTCAGCGCTTCCCCGTCCTCCTCGGCGGCTAGCCAAGAGCCAGCCGTCATGGAAATAACCCCGCCACCTCTTCGTAGGCCGACTGTCCCTTTACGGGACGGATGGAAAAAACTCCGCCCTAGGTTGTCATCAAAGACAAGGGGCGTGGCCAAACATCGCAACTGCGATGAAGGCAAAGCGTTTTAATTATATTAAATTTAACTCCCTTGACAAGCTGCTTAGCGAACAGGTTGGATCAATCGTTTCATTCACAATTGTTGAAACAAATCAGCGAAATTGTCTGGTCCAATTCTGTCCATTGAAGAGCGCTGCCAGTGATTAATATTTTAGGTTCGTACTGTTCAGTTTGAGCATTTTGAGTCTGTGCTCTGCACCTTAAGTAGCGGTAGATTTTTTTTTTATACCACTAAGGTGGCAAACAAGCTTACGGTTCGCCTGATGGTAAGCGGTCACCGTAGCCTATGGACGCTTGCAACACCAGTGGTATCACTTGCGCGTTGCCAACCCTTCAGAAATCCAATAACTTCTTTCTTGAAGAACTCCATACTGTACTGTCCTTGCAGAAAACCTTGGCAGGGAGCTCATTCCACAACTTAAGCGTTCGCGGGAGGAAGTTTCTCTGAAACCGCACTGTACGCGACCACTTAGGTTCTAAAGTGTGAGAATGAATTCCCTGCCGATGGCGAGCGGTGCGATGGTAGAAAGTAGCCGTGGGCATCATTTCAAACAGTTCCTCAGAACACAACCCATTGTACAAGCGGTAGAACACACACAGTGAGGCAAAGTCTCTCCTCAGACTTAAGGGCTCGATACCGCAAGTGAGTTTGGAATCGTCGACAATTCTCACAGCCCGTCGTTGAACCGAGTCAAAAGGGCCAAGCTGGTATCCGGGTGCTCCTGCCCAGAGATGGCAGCAGTACTCCATATGGGGCCGAACTTGTGACTTGTAAAGTAACAACCTTTGCCCCGACGTGAAGTACTGCTTCGCTCTGTTGAGTACACCAAGTTTGTTGGACGCCAGCTTCACCTTATCTTGTAAATGATCACGGAACTGGACATCGCTGGAGATGTCGACACCAAGGATCGCAATGCTCTTGGAGATGGAGACGGGGGTGTTCTGGAATTGTGGGACTACAGTGAATGGAGTTTTCTTAGCGGTGAACGCGCATACTTGTGTCTTTGTAGGGTTGGATCGGACCAAGTTTACCCGTCCCCAGTCAGAGACCTTGGACAGTGTGGTCTCGATTAGAGACACAAGTTCTCCGCGGTGATCTCTAGATTCGGGAACCCGTTCAACCTGCGGCCAGCGCTAAGCCGTTTCATCAGGTCTCCCTGACCGCCGAACCAGCATGCCGTGTCTACGCCGAGCGATGACAGCAACGAGCACCACCGATCCTCCGCTGTCCGCGCAGCGAATCCTCAAAGAGCTCTGGCAACCTTACTCACCGCCAGGAACACAATACTACTCAATGTTAGTGTTATTACGGCCGCGGTTTTCTGTAAGGTGGAGATACTTCCCCAGTTCGGGCCGCTCATTCGAGCAAGTACTCGCTATGCCCTGCTTTAGTTGTTCGGGTGGCTTATTCGAGCGAGTACTTGCAGTGCCCTACCTCTCTCCATTCCTAATGCAAATTGAAGGGAGCCGTTGCTCAACTTAACCCCTTTATTGACGATCACGGACGTGTAGGTGGCAGACTTCGTAGTGCACAACTCTCTTATGGAGCCCATTATTACTTCCGAGTGATAGTTTGTTAACAGAGCTTATCATTCGGGATAGGCACCTGAAAAACTTACATGCTGGCTTAGGTGCTATGATGGCTTTACTACAGGAGAATTTTGGATTCTATCAGCTCGGAGGGTCGTTCGTAGAGTGATATTAAAGTGTATTCCCAATGAAGGCTAATCTGATTCAGCTTCAAATGGGAGACCTGCCCGCTGATAGCGTTAAGGCTCTTAGACCCTTCTCGGCAGTCGGTGCAGATTTCGCGGGGCCCTTCTTAGTAAACTTCTACACCCCGTAAGGCGAAAACTGTGAATGCCTACTTCTGTGTTTTCGTTTGTCTGTCGACCAAGGCCGACCATTTGGAGGTCGTTTCTGCCTTATCAACGAAAGCATTTATGGCCTATTTGTCTCAATTTTTCAGTCGTCGAAGGTTGCCGAATATAATTCGGTCCGACTGCGTAACTAACTATAAAGGCGCTAGTCTTCAGATAACAGAGATTTGTGAGTTCCTCAAGACAAATGACATCCAAACTGGACATGACTTGTCTAAGGAAGGAATCAAATGGAAATTCGACCCTCCTGCCTCCCCTTGGTGGGTGGTATCTTTGAGGCAGTGGTCAAAGTGGCAAAAACACACTTGCATCGGGTTATTGGTGAGACGGTTTTGACCGTTGAGGAGTTAGCTACCGTGTTTTGTAAAATTTAGGCTGTACCCAATTCACGGCCTCTCTGTCCGATCTCATCGGACCCAAATGACCTGGAGGCTCCTACGCCGGACCATTTTCTGATTAGCAGTCCACTAAACTCACTACCTGAGTATCCATGTAGCGAAACCGCCGTTAACAGGTTGACAAGGTTAGTGAAACTAATTAAAAATAAAGTAGGTAGCTTTTTTTTTTTTATTCGCGGACCTCAGAATAAACATTATAAACAATATAAATAAACAAATAGAATTTACACTAATCTTTTGGAAATTAGTTTTACTATATGTCTGACAAATATTTTTTATTTTGATTAATTTTTTATCGAGTTATATCTATTTTCTATTTTATTGGTTGAATTATACTAGCGTAAGTACCGAGCCCGGCTCTCTGAGAGAAGTACCGAGCCCGGCTCTCTGAGAGAAGTACCGAGCCCGGCTCTCTGAGAGAAGTACCGAGCCCGGCTCTCTGAGAGAAGTACCGAGCCCGGCTCTCTGAGCTCCCGTCTCTCTCCCGTCTGAATGTAATAAAATTTTATCAAAATCATTTTTGTTGGAAACTCAGTATAACTATTTATCAATAACCTATAGAGTATTTTAATCTCAATTTACATCGGAAACGTAAAGATTATACATAATATAATATGTTATTTGAATATTGATCAAAACAATCAAAAGATTTTAGTTTCACATATTATTCTTTTTCTTTAAGAAATTCAGAAGATTTTAAGAAAATTAAACTAAAATCATTATAAGTACATTATATTTGTATTTCTTAGGACTGAATAAGTCTAAACTTGTAGTTGAATAACTTATATTACTATTTGACGTCCTAGAATATTACACAAATAATGCAAATTGTCGCTTGTACAATATTTATTTGTTCAACAAGTGGGCAAAGTTATTTTTTGTAAAGAGTGCCAACTTAACTAGCGAAGAAGTCTTACGCGAGTGATTCTTATTAGACTACTGAGCACAGCGAAAGATTTAAAGGCACTAGACCTAAAATAATTTGCTCTCGTGTGAAATATACAATAAAAATAAGTCTTAGGCAAGGAATACACTGAAGGCCATATTAAACAGTAAGTTTATTAAAATTTTACAAATACGCCTACTATACTCTGCTCCTAACAAAAAAATAAACATCGGGTAGGTACTAACTATTCTTTTGCTTTAAGATATTTTTCACCTGACTTCTCTGATAAAAAGATTAGTTCAGCATTAGCTCTTCTGGTCTTAAAGAAATATCATCGTTACAAGAGTCACAAATAAAAAAAAAATACAATATTTATGTAAATAAACAATTAAAGGTTAAAATAACTAATTAGTTTCGCGCCATTTCACTTTCTATTTTTTTAGAAATACGTGCATACGTTCAGAATTTACTTTATGACATTTCTATCGAAAAAAACCGCTATTAATTATCAGTAGATATTATCAATCAGAAATATTAAGTACGTCAACAATAAAAAAAGCAATGTAGTTATGCTTTTCATTAAAATAAATTTGTTTCTAAACCAATCATCGCGTTATTGTTTTTTCAGTAGGTATCGCAAAATTTTAAAAGGTAATATTCGAACGTTGCATTACTTTGTCTCAAGGTCGCAGCCAAATTCGATTTTGCCCACTGTTTTTGAACAGCAAAACCACCATTTTGGTGCTGGAGGGGTGAAAAGTAATTTAATTCATCGAGATTACAGTTCGTTGTAAAGAAAAGATATATTTCAACACATTTGCTCAAAAAATACATTTACGAAGCTTATATACCTGCATTGCTCGAAAGTTCAAAATAGGAACACTAACATACCTACAACCAGTTTTACGGCACGCTCCATTGTATGGCGCTGTGCGTATCCTTTACGATTTTTTTTACTAGCGATCGAACCCCCGAGGTCAAGGGGGTCCTTGGAAGCTTTTGATCTATACGTTTGTTTGACTCACTTTAATACCAAATACTAAAAAAAAAGAGACGGAAAATGCAGTTCTTTACGCCTAATGCTCCCGTTTAACATAATAAGTGTGAAATTAAAACGGTCAGTCAGTTTTGCTTCCAAAGCAGCAAGTTGCACTGAATTTCAATAATTGATTTAATTTTACTATTAAGTTCCAAAAGTAATGAATGACCTATCTGTATAATTCCGGACGGTTATGCACACGCTGGGGAAGGTTTCTGAGTAAGAAAAAGAGGGTCAAGTGCGAGTCGAACAGGGTCAAGTGCGAATCGGACTCGCGCAATAAGGGTGAACCGATTATAATGAAATTTTGATAAGTTGTTAGGCACACGCCGGGGAAGGTGTCTGAGAAAGAAAAAAGGGTCAAGTGCGACTTCGGATTTGCGCAAAACGGGTTTAAATACAAATTAACTAGTGTAGTGGACCCAAGCTGTTAATAGAGAATTGTAGTAATCTGGATCCCACCACACGGTGTTGACATGCTAATTTAAGTTTTAAGAGAGCAGGGAGATTAAAGATGAAATTTATCAATAATAAATATAAATTTGATTAATCACCTTCGTAATTCATACCGATCGGATACTCCTAATAAATGGATAGAAAGGAGATCAATGAAGTATGAAATAAGTGAGGGGCCCGGATGTCCTCACCGGGGTTCGATTAATATGGTTGTACCTACGTCATAAGGCGTAAATCGCAGTGGGATCCTAAAATCATCAACACAAAGAAAAATAATTACTCGTTAAATACGACCGATTCGTAAACTAGCAGATAACCAGGAGGTTAAAATATATGGAGAATATCGATCGATTATTTTCAGTTAATTGATATAAATGTCGTAGGGTGCGAGAGGGATAGTAGAGTAGGCTCCGCGCCGCTTACGACGAGCCTTCAATGTGTAAATTAATCGAAGCTGTATAATCGAGTCACAAAGAAGCGGAGAAACTAGTTCGGCAGGTAAAGAGTTTAGTAGAATCGGTTTACGATTTCGATATGATTGTTCGATTATTACTATAAAGTAACTGGCCACTAAAATGCGAAGCACGTGGGTACACGTGGAAGTAAAATAAAGAAGAAATTAACTGGCGCCACAATCCCTAGACACGCCACGCGTTCAGGCCGCGTCTATCGGGGGGGAGGGGAGAACGGTTATAAGCGATAGGCGTCAGTTGCGGCACCCTTTTTCACTGTCGTCGTGTCAAGAGGCTGGCCGTGCTCGAGATTCCTGAGGAAGCGGGAAGGACAGGTCACACAAAGATTTGAAGAAATTTAATACCGGCGCCGTGCACGTTTCGCCTACATCAAATATCAGTAAGTGTCTTTTGTGAGAACTGAGGCTAGCAATGTCAACTTATTATTGATGGGTTTGTACTATGGGGCTTTGTGAGGGACTTCCTTTATACGATGGCGTAAGGACTGTGTAAGGGACCGTGTAAGATGCCACCTTGGTTAAAGTGAAGGGTTGGTTGGGGAAAATTGAAAGTGGTTGACTTTATGGTTGGGATTTAGTCCGGGATTCTAGTTGTAAATTTGGAGTAGAGAAGGAAAAACCCTTGCTTATTAAAAATGCAGAGGTAGTTTGTTGACATTGTTGGCTATGTACTCTCTAAGGAAAAGAGATTGCCGATTTCTGCAGAAAATTTAGTGGAGAAAAGGGTTCCTGCCGGGATCGGAGTCTTTTAACATGATGTTGTAAATTTTGTGATACTTTGTGGGAAGAAAACCCCGTAATTAGGCTCTGATCTGATTAGTTAAGAAATCGTTTAAGATTAGGGTTAAGGCTAGGCAAGCCCTTGTGTAAATCCTGTCCTGTATATATGTATATCTTATTGATGAAAGCCCTACGCAAGTCCTGAGCAGCGACTTCGCGCTTTGATCGGATTCGAGGTGACGGGGCATGCTCACATGACTTGGCAGGCAAGCCTTGTGTAAATCCTGTCCTGTGTATATGTATATCTTATTGATGAAAGCCCTACGCAAGTCCTGAGCAGCGACTTCGCGCTTTGATCGGATTCGAGGTGACGGGGCATGCTCACATGACTTGGCAGGCAAGCCTTGTGTAAATCCTGTCCTGTGTATATGTATATCTTATGGATGAAAGCCCTACGCAAGTCCTGAGCAGCGACTTCGCGCTTTGATCGGATTCGAGGTGACGGGGCATGCTCACATGACTTGGCAGGCAAGCCTTGTGTAAATCCTGTCCTGTGTATATGTATATCTTATTGATGAAAGCCCTACGCAAGTCCTGAGCAGCGACTTCGCGCTTTGATCGGATTCGAGGTGACGGGGCATGCTCACATGACTTGGCAGGCAAGACCTTGTGTAAATCCTGTCCTGTGTATATGTATATCTTATTGATGAAAATCCTACACGCTTTGGTAGATGCTCATTAGAATGGTACAGTTATGTTACATGTAATTGACGGTTATGTTAATGATATCTCTATATTCACTACTTACTATCTCAATCATTTTAGTCCCGATGTCTTGTTGCGTTGCGGTATGGGTGACCCCCAAAGCAAGCAGACCCTTGGTAGATAGAGGTAGGTGAGGACGGGGCAATCACAGTAGGGGTTCTTCAAGCGGGGTCTGGCTTGTTATAAGATTAGGGAAGATTGGGGCTTGATGTTAGAGACATACTAGGATAACTGCAGGCTTCAGGAATCTAAGGGTGTGAGGGGGCTGATAAAACCTAGATCTGGGTTGGCTCCAGTTCCACCCTTCACCGGCGTCGAGTGGGGAAGCTGAACTGTTAGATTCCGTTTAGGTAATGGGTGGCTAAAATTTAACGTGGGATTTTTAACCCAATCTCCTTAAGGAATCCATAAATAAATAGTACCTCCACTCCACCCATTACTGCGACGGATAGATTTGGAAAGCTAAGTATTATTGTGCTCATATTTAAATATTTGTTTCCTGTGTAAAAAAAAAATAAACGTAAACCTCATATGTTTTTCAGGGCCGCGACATTAATCTAGCGAGTCTAATTTTTAATTAGACTATCTAAGCTTTATTTTATTGCTTTATACTGTTTAATTTATGTTTTGACTAAGCCATTTAAGATAAAGATGACAGAACTTCAACATTGACCAAACTTTATTAACAGGCTATGAGGTGACGTTAGTGGGTCAGGATTTGTTCTATTCTTCACCATGAATCACCCCGTTGAAGACGTATTAGTATAGCCATACACAATTCTCTACTAACTGATGAGGCTCTGAATTGTTGTATGGAAAGCCGAAACGTTAAGTTCTAAACACTCAGAAAAGGGCTAACCTTTACTTGATCTGGCTAATGCGCCAGGTCTTGAGTGTAGATATGTCTTCCTTACAACTCACCTTAAACATACTTATTGTGTGTCAAATTAGGTGTTCTGTCGCCTTAATTACTCTAATGAACAATTTACCACTTAACCCTGTGCGTAATCGCACCCCTATTTTATTATTCCATATGAACTTAGCTTGCACGACACATGTTTCGGGCGAGTATAGCCTCTCCGGACTAGCGGCTATTTAAACTTAAGGAGCCTCGGGGCGAACCGACCGATCGTAGGTTGTATTCAAATAATAACGAAATGGTCCCCTTAGTTCCGTAGTTAGTCATAGTAGTAAGGATAAATACATGGTCGCCTGGTTGTTTGCCACCTCTGCAGCGTTGTAAATGTAGGAGTTGGTGGGGCACTACTTACCTATCTTAAAGAACTGGTTAAGGCTCAGTGTACGAAAGACAAATGTTTATACACTTATTCAATTACTAAATGACAGGAAGGCGAAGCCACAAGGTAAGCTAGTTTGATTAAACTTATCTATGAGTCTGTCAGGAGTTGGTCGTTATATACCTTCCTTGTTAAAGTTTCCAAGGCGTTAGTTAGATCATAGGTACGATACATTTGGCGACCGCTTAAGGTCGGACAGTATCCAAGGGCTT
This sequence comes from Apoda limacodes, assembly GCA_946406115.1. Lineage (NCBI taxonomy): Eukaryota > Metazoa > Arthropoda > Insecta > Lepidoptera > Limacodidae > Apoda > Apoda limacodes. The sequence goes on from OX291559.1 coordinate 23,770,312, forward strand.
TAAAGTTGTTCAAAATCAAGTTATACATAGTTAAATTTCAATATTCATTCTAGCAATAAGGTAGGAACAGTCTAGTGTATAAGCTCGGCGAACTTAGGTTTCGTCTCGACTTTATAGTATTGATTTTCTATTAACTTTTGCATCCGAGTGTAAATAATCTCCATAGTTCGTAAACATAATCCCAATTCTAGTTCTAATAACGAAATTCGTATAGACAGGGTCGCGAGATACTAAAACAGAACAGAACCAACGTAAATTAGTCGGAGGATAGACGAGTAACACGTTTAGACTTTGTATCTGCGCAGAAGACTAAAATGTGCACTCTGCGCACCCACGTGACCACGAGACGCCAGCTGGGCATTTCGATGCACTGGCAAATGTATGAATGTCTGACCGCTTAGTCATTAATCGGTCGAAGGGATAATTGGTGGCGGGCCCACCAATTCTGGATATAACGATTTACGAACCGTTAAGGAATGTGTGTATATGTGAATTTTCCTGGACAATTCCCAGTTAGGGTTACCCGTAGAAGACCTGGGAACTAGGATTAGTGAATTCAGATAGATTCTCATACTAAATTGTTTGTCAATAGCGCCCTCTATAAGTTTTTCTCAATATCCCCAAGATTATTAGACAGCTAGCTAAGATATTGATCGACCGAGTAATTCTACGATTATTACACAGATGGCGTGAGCCACAGTGGTAAACAATAATCATGAACGTAGGAGGATTTCTAGCTACCTACGGTTAGGACTATGTTATAACTTTATTTAAAGGGTAGGCTGTAGATGTATTTCAGGGTTACATCTACTTCTAATCTGTTAGTTCGTCTTTACGATGATTCTCCCTATATTATTATAATATTATAAGCCAGCTAAGGGAAGCTAGTAAGGATAGTGGTAGGGTTTTCTTTATATTGTCTATTTGCCTTTGGGCTGGCTTCTCGAATACCATTGCGATTTTATAATTTCACTTAGGGGGTTGTTAACGGGTTGTCAACGGATTATTTATGCATTTACTAAACCTGTCGGTCTGTCCGTGGGTGCACCTTTAAGTGTTATTATGACTGTTTTGTAATTTACTTAAGGGGTAGCCAATGAGTATATTCGTGTGTTATATATATATATATTTTCAATCTGTTAGTTCATCCGTACGGTGACCTTTCATATTACATTACAGTTTTATAACTTCACTTAAGGGGTCGATAGCGAGTCTGCTAATAATTTAACTATGTACTTAGTAGGTCCACTTGTCTCCTTAATGCTCTATATATATTGTTATAAGTTCATACCTTCACTTAAGGGCAAGCTAGAGAACTGGTGATAGGTTAGCCATGTAGGTTATAGGTTAGTTAATAGTGAATCTGCTAATAGTTTAAATAAATTATATAAATAGGTACTAAATAGGTCTGTCTGTCTCTTTAATTATTTTGATATATTGTTATAAGCGCATAACTTTAGTTAAGGGGAAGCCAGTGAGGTTATTAACAATAATAACATTAATAACGGTTACAAAATATAATTAACATTTTTATAATAATAAAGACAACAATAATATGTTAGGATTACGTACGTCATCGTACGCCCATCATCTAATCAAATTGGCGAGTATGTCGTTATACTCCACTTCAGATATAATAAATTTTATTTATTTTTGTGAGGGGGGGGGGTTTCTACACTAGACATATGTAGGTATATAAACAATACATCTATATACATACATGCCGACTGAAAGCTTTACATGGCGTACGCTGGCCAAGAGTTACATACATTTCTAACAGATAGCGATTTAAGTTAGTTAATCGACAGAAATAAACATGACCGGTTCCATACACTTCCAACGGATAGCGGTGTAAGTTAGTTTATTCTCATAAATGTTCGGATTGGGTAAGTATCTGATAGAAATCCCCACGGGTGTAACCGTGGGTAATAGATAACCCTTGGTTGTAACAGTGTGTTTAGTGTGAGTTTTTGCGTATTCGTTAATATACAATCGCGTTTGCGTATTCATTTAAAGTCCTATGAGAAAAAATAGTCTCGAAACGCGTCCGCTAGAGGCGCTCCTTCACTTCCATACATGAATTTCGTTGCCGCGAACGTTATAGTAGCGTTAAAAGCTCACACTTGGCACACTGATGGTGCTACAGCGCATCAACTTTAAGGACAGAAGAACGTCTGCCGGGCCAGCTAGTATTACATTAAAAATTTAACACTTCAGAACTTTCGCCGCACGGTAGAAAGAAAGAGGGATACTTCCTCTGCTACTCTCCTTCAATCTTACGAATTTTCGATCAGGTCACGTGTCCTGACGCAAGTTTAACATTTTTTACCCATCACTTCATTTTAAAAAAAGGGTTGATGATTTACTAACATTTTATAGCTTGCCTTAACAAAAACGAACACAACAAAAAAGAATTATCCAAATCGGTCTAGCCGTTCTCGAGTTTTAGCGAGACTAACGAACAGCAATTGATTTTTATATATTTATATATATACAGAGAAGATAAGATAAGATAAGAAGATAAATTGTCATGTTTATGTACGATAGCGCAACAAGTAAATTTTGTATTCTACCACATAAATGATAGTACTTTTATACCGATAATTAAAGCAATTCGTGCAAAATTATTCCCTAACCATTCCAAAATGCACAACGTTAATATTCAAGTTTTCACTTCTGCCGTCACTGCCGGAGTGCAACCCGTTTTTCAATTGTTTCAATGCGATTTTATTGCATTATTCTTAATTTTTATTACTTTACTCGGGAGCACAGTTCGCGTCGACGCACAGATTACGTTTGATGTAGTGTTAAAGGCAAGTACCTGTAAAGGCAAGTACCTGTAAAGGCAAGTACCTGTAAAGGCAAGTACCTGTAAAAGCAAGTACCTGTAAAGGCAAGTACCTGTAAAGGCAAGTACCTGTAAAGTCAGGTACTCGAAGGGGCTCGTTTTGTAAACCTGAACACGGATTCTTAACGTATAAGTCATCTTTGGTACCTACCCTACCCTATCCTTACCCTATTATTAATTTTGTAGAAGTAGAAGAAAAAGACCGGCATTGGAAGTTATTAATTATAATGTTATTATATATTACCATACACGGAACGATCAAAATAGTTTTTTAGATATCTGCAATAATTCTCATTCTACGGTACACTAAATGCGTGTTCGTTGAATCCCAAAAATTAATATTTTAGCTAGCAACACTTTTATTGGATGAGTTAAATATTAGCTCATTGACATGAATATGAAAGTATTAGCAGTGCATTAGGTACTTGTTAATAAGTAGTGAAAATATTTTCGCACTTTGTTTCATGATCAGTTGTGTTGTTTTTTGTGTTTCAGTGTTAAAATTGATTAAAAATGATCACACCAAAAACCTTATTCAATTTTTTGATGATTAATGAAATATTAGTCAAAGTGCAAATGAACAAACTAATTTATTATTATTAATTAGAATATTGATGTGCTTGGTAGCTCGATTACTACATTGTCTGTGAGTGTGTGTACATATACACACACACATATATGACCTGACATAAATAACGTTAAAAAAATATTTTTTAGAATAACTTGTGTTTTGAATTGTAAAAATACACAATTGACTGTTATTAATAAGATGTTATTATTGAAAAACTATGTATAGGTACTGAGTATACTTAGTATTATATTAACTTGTTTGTGAAGTGTATACATATTGTAGAATAATAATAATTTAATAAAACTGGGTAGAAGTGATATTACTGAACTTTTTACCACCAAAATAAACACAACACACACACACACACACACACACACACACAGTCTGCGCATTTCTTATACCATGTTTCTGAGCTTGGGCTAGAGCACACATATACACATATATATACACGCTGTATTTGTGTGGGTTTATAAATAAATTATCAATATATTGGTAATTAGCTATACTATAGGAGTATAGGCTAACTGAAGACATAGTATACCTGCGTGACTAACAGGAATTGGTTGACCATTTTGTACCAATACTGCAGCAAAAAGATTAATTTGAATTTGAAGGAAATAAACATTTTTTTTTTTTTTTTAATGTTGTTCTAGATTAGTAAGAACTACGTACAGCGGTGAGGGCTCTTTCAACACTCTCTACCAGTCGCCGCTGGGTAACGCGCCAGCCGCGCTCGCTGGGCTGATGCTAGCGCACTTGCACCACGCGCTGCAGGGCTCCGGCGTGCGGCTCGCCGACTGCCACGTACGTACAGACACAGGCACAAGTGGGCCACCACCATGCGGTCTTCAAACACGGAAAAATTAGAGACAGATTTTTGACGGTTCGGGTTTCACTTCAAATGGAGTTTCTCTTAACCAGCGCCGTCACTTGGGACCCAAGTTGCACCGAGATATTTGTAACATCCTCACTAACTTCCGGAGACATCATGTCGTTCGCTGTTGGTTGTGCCGATATTCGAATGATATTCCGGCAGACTGTAATTCATAAGGATGTCAGCTGAATGTCTGACGAGAGGAGCCTGATTTGCCTGTGACAAGCTGAACACCAATACCTATGGTCTTCGCACCTGTTAGGCCTTCGGTTCGGCTTCAGTTTTGTCCAGCGACGTTTCCATGGATGATATTTGTACTGGAGCGTTGATTTGACGAGGCACTGATTTTCCGTGATGAGCTAATCGTAATCCTTGCCGGCGGATATGAGCTGAGGAAATGGATAGCCAATTCTCCCGCTCTTCTCAATGGTCTACCCGAGGAGGTTCAGTAAGATCGACTGATCTTTCAGAACGTCGACGATCGTGACTCAGTGACGATTCTTGGAGTTCAATATCAGCCAATTTCGAATGCTCATCCTTCCAAGTGGAAGATCTTACATATCCGAATACCTGGACGGGACCAAGCGCACTGTTGACTATTGCGCGGATTTCCCTTGTCCTTTTTCCACTTTATTTTATATTTTTAGGCGTACTTTTAGTAGTAATAATTTTTTTAATAGCGTGATTGTATCTTTACAGTTCCGTACCCGCAGGGACCGTTTTGCTCACTCACGTGTCCGCCTCTCCGTCGTCTGTCACACAGGTTTTACAGTTCCGTATCCGAAGGGACCGTATTGCTCACTCACGTGTCCGTCTGTCCGTCGTCTGTCACACAGGTTTTACAGCCAACCGGTTCTACAGTCTTCAAATGTTCTCAGTATAAACATCTTGTTGACCCAGAGCTATACAAATTGTCAAAAATATTTTTTTAGAACTTGTTGATTAGATAAATACTGTATTCTTTGTTGACAAAACGAGAAACCACCAAAGTCAGTTTTTTAGAGAATTTTTAAAAAAACATTTGGGTTCGTCTATCAATTTGTGTTTAATGTATATTTATGTGTATCTTTCTTGTATGTATTTATATATGTACTACTTGTTGCCAACGGCACCGCCCGCGCTGGATTGGCGTAGGATCACTACGACCACTCCCGAATTGTAGTAAGAAAGTTGCAATAGTAAGCTGTACCTGTGGCTATACTCGTAGCTCATGCTGTGGCTATACTCGTAGCTCATGCTGTGGCTATACTCGTAGCTCATGCTGTGGCTATACTCGTAGCTCATGCTGTGGCTATACTCGTAGCTTATGCTGTGGCTATACTCGTAGCTCATGCTGTGGCTATACTCGTAGCTCATGCTGTGGCTATACTCGTAGCTCATGCTCGTGGAATTTGGTCATTCCTGCATAAAAAGTCACGCCTACGTTCTTCTCCGTCTCTTCAATTATCCCAGTTCGAAGTTTTTTAGCTCAATTGGATGCTCTTTTGTGGCGTGATGAAAACAGACATACTTTCGCATTTATAATAAACTATGACCCGCGGTTCAACCCTCTCTAAATTGGGTCATCGGTGTAGGATTTCAACTCCTCAATTACAGGGAAACAAACGGATAATACTTGACGTTTTCAAGTAGCTTATGTCTTTTTCCGTGACTCAAACTTTCTCCATGCCAAATTACATCTTCATCGGTACAGCGGTTTGAGTGTGAAGAGGTAACAGACAGAATTACTTTCGCATTTATAATATTTGCTATCTATACTTATATAATAAATAGGCACAATCTCTGACTGATGAATACATTTTTGATTTGGAAATATGCTCGAAACGTCACATACAACTCTTAGTGACTTCGTTTCGAGCGTATTTCCAAATCAAAGATGTAGTTGGGATTTTCATCAGTCAGACTTGTGCCTCGGTAGCTCAGTGGTAGAGCACTTACATGGATTGTAAGGTTCGCAGGTTCAAGTCCTGGCTCGAGGTTAATCTTTTGACTGCGTCTTTGATATGAAAGTATTTATTTATATTGATGATATTATAGCCATGGATATGACATGTATAATTTTTTTTTTTTTTTAAACTTTAACTTTCAGGGATTCATAAACGAAGTGAGATTATTTCTATGTATGTATATTCATATTGTATTTCTTACTTCAATGAAGATTTTATGTGTTTATAAGATTGTAGAAGATACATACTAGAACTTTATAAGTCACTAGGAGTTGTATATATTATAAAGAGGAAAGATTTGATTGTTTGTTTGTTTATTTATATTGAATAGGCTCCGAAACTACTGGACCGATTTGAAAAAATCTTTTACCATTAGAAGCCGACATTATCCCGGATGAACTACTTTTTACCGCGGGAAAATGCTTCATTCTTACGGGAAAACGGGTAATAGGACAACGGGTGGTAAGAATTATCCTTCCGTACTTATCTTTTTCATATAACTTCTAAACGGCTGAATCGATTGGGTTGAAATTTTATATGGATATTTCTATGGTTTTCTGGATGATTTAAAAATACCATTGGACTCGGTAGGTGGCGCTGCAGTTGGTATGTCAACTATTAAACGGCTTGACTGATTGGGTTGAAATTTTGTATGTGTATTTCCATGGTTTCACAGACACGAATGTATTGTGCCATTAAAGAGGAAAGCTTTGATTGTTTTTTTTTCCATAATTAATGAGTTGTAAGAACCTACGCCGATAACGAAATTTAGGGCGGGCAAAGCCGCTGGCAGAATCTAGTATAAAAATAAAAATATGACGCTTACGCACGTACAATCTGATGATGAATCTTCACTGTCACTCGAAGAGCTCTCCCCAACATTATTATCAGTTCCTGTACCTACTTCTATTTTTGGGTTCATTTCACTATTTTTTCCCAATGTTCGGCAATTTCTTCCGCACATGCATTTTTTAATAAATCTAACATCTTGTTTGCCGTAAAAGGGGGATGGGTATTGTTTCGAGCGGCATGTCCTTTGATTTGTGCCTATATTAGTTCTATAGCATTGTACTGGCAATGATACGGCGGAAGTCGAAGATCCCAATGACCACATTCGGCAGCTATTTCGTCGGTAATATGTATTTTAGGGAAACTTTTTGTACTAATTGTACTTTTAATAAAGTATTATCCATATTTTCGCCATGACGTTGGAGCTAGTCAATTATCTCTTGTTTTTATTGGCCTGCGTCGGCATTTTATCAATTTTTCTGCTGTAATATGTAGCGTTGTCCATAATAATTATTGACGGTTCTTCCAGAGATTGCACCATTTCTTTAATCCATCCTTCGTAAATTTCCGCGTTCATTTTTTCGTGGTAGTCCACTGTTTCCTTGGATTTAAAGGCCAGTAAAGCATCTGACACGAATCCTTTCGTAGACCCTGCATGGCATATTATAGGTCGTTTCAGTACATATTTGATGCTTGGCAGGATTCAATGGATGCCTTGGGTGTTTTTTGTGATCTATCCAAGGCATTTGATTGCGTCCAACATGAAACCCTAATTAGGAAATTGCAACACTACGGTATTAGAGGTACTGCACTTAAACTCATTAGCTCGTACCTGAACAATAGGATTCAGACAGTTGATATAAATAGAAAGCGCGACCCTGGATCTAAAATTAAAATGGGCGTTCTACAGGGCTTCATCCTGGGGCCATCCCTATTTCTTATATACATTAATGATCTGCCGGAGGTCATTAAAAACAATCACGAGATAGTGTTGTTCGCAGATGACAAATCACTTTTGTTGAGAGTTGAGAGACGCGAAACAGTTCTAGATAATTTAAACAACTGTCTGACTAAAGTTGTCCACTGGTTCAATATAAATAATTTGCTTTTAAACAGTAAGAAAACTAAATGTATTAAATTCTTAACGCCAAGCAACATTTGGCTTGGTCAAGTCAAGTAAGAACCAGTGTACTTATAAATGGGGAGCAATTAGATGTTGTAGATAGCGCTGTATTCTTAGGCATTACTTTAGATGCAAAACTTCAACACATAGCTAGATTGGCGAATAGACTTAGTTCTGCAGCTTTTGCGGTTAAAAAGATTCTTCAACTTACAGACGAAGCCACAGCCCAGCTAGTATACTTTAGCTACCTTCATATCGTGATGTCCAATGGCATCCTTTTATGGGGACACGCAGCTGATATACAGACAATATTTGTACTGCAGAAGAGGTCTATTCGAGCAATATACATTTTATCTAACAGACACTCTTTAAGGGATAAATTTAAAGAGATCAATACTTACTTTACCTGGTCAATATGTATTTGATAATTTAAATTATGTTCATAAGAATATCAATCTTTTCAGAAAAAAATAGTGATGTTTATAATCGAAATACAAGAAATAGACACAAACTGGCTCTGATCCACACAAGGCTTGAAAAAATTGATAAATCATTTAAAGGACAATGTGTCCGTTTTAGAACAAAATCCCTGCAGAAGTATGTAAATTGAATTTAAAAAAAGTTTAAAATTTTTGTTAAATAAAACTTGTCAAAAAAGCATACTATTCAACTAAAGACTATCTTATAGATAAAAACACATGGGATTAACTAAAATGTTGTTATCATAGTACTTATATTTGGAAATGTACCAATCGTTATAGAATTAAAATTAAAAACAGTGACAGCTGGAGAGTTTCTTTCGCCGTTTCTTCTCCCCAGAACGCTATCTTGATTCCGAAACGGTAGTAGTATATAAATTCCTTGCATGTTATACTGACGTCAAAAAAGTGATATTGTATCCTATTTTTGAGAAATAAACTATTTGAATTTGAATTTGTTCACCTTTTCCCATTGGCACTGAACTAGTAGAAGCGGCGGTGTCGTCAGTCCAGTTCTTAGATACTGTGTGGTTGACCAATCTGATATCTTTTTGGCTTCGCTCAAAAATTTGCAGCTAGCCATAGCAACGTCGTGACGCTCCATCAATTTTTGCAAAATTGCAAATTTTGCGTTTGTCTGATTTTTTAAAAGAAAATCCAATTTTTTTCAAAACCAAGCTTAATGACGATGATGATGACGGAACCCTACTAACGCCGCTAAGGATGGACATGGATTACACATAGTAATTACTGTATTTCTTGGCAGTAGTTCTTTAGTGGGCTATATAATTATTATGGCTAGTATTATCTTAGTTCCCACTTCTAATTTTATACAAGATTTATCTTTACCTAGCTGAAAATGTCCTAGAAACAAGGTCCGTTAATATATTCCTTCCTACTGAGGTGATTGAGATTTCTTTCTATCATAAATTTCTAACCGGCAAAAGTGGGCCCCGTCATTTGGATGTTTTAACATTAATGTAGATATTTTTAGAACACAACCGAAAGAATTTCACAACGAACATCCAGTATTTTCACTGTTACTTCTAATATAAAAGTATTTACTAACCAGTAATGGTGGTTAATGTGAACGGTCTAGATAAAACGGCCTAGTTATCCTAAACTAATAGAATATGAATATCATGTTCTAAATGTAAGTAAAGTTTTAACAAACCCCGGGTAGTTTCAAATAAACTAACACGTCATACCATTATACGGAATACGTGAAAACTAAATAACGTCATAATAATCGGTTGGTCAATATAGGCGGAGTCATAATAAACGGGTTCTACTGTAACTCTCTTGATATATATAACTAGTAAGTCGCGCTTCTTGATAAAAAAATATTTTTTTAGTGATTATCATTTGAAATACTAGGATTTCATATGTGCAAAATGTTTTTTTTTGACTGAAAATGACTAAAATTGTAAAGCCCCCCTTTTTAAAAAAAAATATACATCTATAAATAAAATAATAAAATGTTCAAAAAACTTCGAAGTTATTGGGAATTCTATAATGTAAAAGTATAACCGCGTAAGTTTAAGTTACTTAGAACTTTTATAAAATTGAAAACACCCGCGAAACTTACCTAAGTGAGTCGTTTAACAACCATTAGGGTAGCCTCGTACAATAAATATTCTAACAATGATAAAGGGTAGGTGTCTTAGTTTTCACGTATTCCGTATAATGGTATGACGTGTGATCGGTTCAACGACGGGCTGTGAGAATTGTCGACGATTCCAAACTCACTTGCAACATCGAGCCCTTAAGTCTTAGGAGAGACTTTGCCTCCCTGTGTATGTTCTACCGCTGGTACAATGGGTTATGTTCTGTGGAATAGTTCGAAATGATGCCCTCGAACCGCTCGCCATCGGCAGGGAAACACTTTACAACCAAAATGGTCGCGTACAGTGCGGCTTCAGAGAAACTTCCTCCTGCGAACGCTTGATTTTGTGGAACGAGGTCCCTGCCAAGGCTTTCTCCAAGGACTACAGTATGGAGATTCTTCAAGAAAGATGTTATTAGATTTCTGAAAGTCCGCAACGCGCGAGTGATACTCCTGGTGTTGCAAGCTTCCATAGGCTACGATGACCGCTAACCAACAGGCGGACCGTAAGATTGTTTTTTTAGTTGCTTTGCTGTTATGAATCAATCTTTATTGTAAGATATATAGAGTACTATGCATATATAGGTATAAGGAAGCAGCAGAATTTAACATTATTAACTGACTAGAGGTTTCTGATTTTAGCAGTCAATGTGTACAGTTTTAGCAAGTTCATCTATTTTCCGATAACTCCTAATTTTTTGGTATTGGTTTGGTATTGCAAAAAAATAGGGTTTCCTTCGATTAGTTTTAGGAATGCACGGGTTTTATGAGGTATATGAATTAATTTCTAAAGTGTGTTTATACATATTTGGATAGATATTGTGTACTTGATGGCTTGGTTCCTGCATGACTGATTGGTAACAGGTGTACATCCGGGAGTTTTTTGTCACTTCTTCTCCCTTAGGCTAGTTTCCGAATGGTAGTTTAAATGATGTGCATTTGTTGCCGAGCTGTTGTGTAGGGGCTGGGCCACTTTAGGGTGTGCGAAGTTTGTTCGAATGTGTGTGTGCATATATGTATATGTGCGTGTTTGGTGTGTAACACCCCGACAAAAGCTCTGCCGTCCTCTTCACCTTAGGCTGCCCTCCGCGGCCACCTCCCCTTTCTCTCTTCGTTCGTGCCATTCCCTGGCAAAATAAGACCAAATATCTCGGTGTGACCATGGATAGTCGTTTGAACTTCAACGCTCACACCAAAATAGTCAGAGACCGAGCCGCATTTGTCCTCGGTCGTCTTTATCCCATGATAGGCAAGTACAGTAAGATGTCGCTTAGAAATAAGCTAAATCTTTACACAACTTGCATCCGCCCCATTCTAGCTTATGCTAGCGTAGTATTTGCGTTATCCAAGCGCAATCTCCACAATCTCCAGACCCTCCAAAACCGCTTTCTCAGAGCGGCCTCTGGGGCCTCTTGGTACGTCCGCAATGCGGACCTACACAGAGACTTCGAACTCCCCACGATTCCTCAATACTTCAAAGACTTGGCAGTCCTCTTTTTCGAGCGTACGCAAAATCACCCGAATCGATTAATTGTGCAATCCACGACGTATCATCCCCCCGATCGACCCGGTCACGGTCGTAAAACTATAGTTAGGCGGCCTCGGCACGTACTAACAGCCCCTTATGACGATCTCCCCGAATAGGGCCTCCCTCCAAACACGACGCCGACGTCCCCGGGTTCGTCGGTGCCCACAAGGATACACTAGGTATCAAAGAGCGCTTCTCGCCCCCACTCAATCGCAACCGTACCCGCGTAACGGGGAACTCCCCTCCTGGCGGTGACTCACCTTCCGGTTCGAGACTCACCTTCCGGTTCGAGACTCACGCCGGTCGAAGGGACGCCCCCAAAAGCGACAACTCAAGCCGAGGCTTCCCCCGCGGGGAGCCCTTGAGCGTTGGGCGCTTTATGGGCTGAGGCTCCTTCAGAGTCTCGCCCCAAAAGCCCAGTGAATCAGTAATGGCTGCAACAGCCAACTGCATAGTCAGATCAGAAAAAAAAAAAAACAAAAAAAAAAGTGTGTAGCACCCAGTCGTGTTCGGAGCCCTGCCGCTATCGGGAACGCGGATTGAATCAGATAGGACCTATAAGTAAATTTACATATAGTTTTATTTTTGTATCTTTTATATGTATTTGTATCATAATCTAATAATATATAATAATAAAACGCAAAAAAATCAAACAATTTGCAAATATTTCTGCGAATTAAGCCGTTTTCAATGCAATTATTACAAATAATATTAAATAAAATGTATATACAACTTATCATAGTTTCAGAACAATAATCATAAAGTTGACAGTAGTAAGGTCTGTGTTTTGACAATTATGTAGAACAAAACAAAAAAAAAATTAAAAAAGGTTAATTGTAAAAGCAAGTGCTGTATATATATACTAGAATGTAAACACTGTCTTTGTTTTTGCATTGGTGAAACTACAACCCCTCTACACATACGTATGAACAACCACAGACGCAACAACAAATCGCGTTTTCAGTTGCTTCAACAAATTACGCAATTGTTCCACCGTCGGTGGTCTTCGGAATATTTACATTTGTTACAGCAACGGGTTCGGTGGACGGATAAAACCAACCCGCCACGCGTCGGAGACCTCGTCCTCTTAAGGGACTCAAATTTACTGCCCTTGCAATGGCGTTTAGGTCGCATCGTGCAATTATTCCCCGGTTCGGACGGTATCCCGCGAGTCGCAGTGGTCAGTGCTGAAGAGTGCCGTCGCGACGCTTTCTCGATTGCCAGTAGATTAATGGCTCTGGCTCGGTTTATTCTTATCCAGACACGGTCTGGCTGGGGCGGGGGTTTGTTCGGTAAAAATTATGCGGTCGGTTCGGCGATGCTATCGTAGCTTAATCTGCGCGACATCACGCAGTCCAGAAATACCAGCGGCGACGTACGGTCACGTAGCCCACGCGATATATTGCAATTAGGAAACAAATTTGTCAGTTGGACATAGCCAGCTGTCGCGTAGTCCGCGTAGAACATTTTTTGCACATGATTGTCTTTGGTGGTGTGGAAATTCAGTGAAGTTACGTGTTTACGTGTCATCGTTCGAAGCCCCGTCGCGCGGTAGCAGCGGGAGAGGACTTCGGGAGACTCCGTAAGAACCGAACTTCGGGATTACGTTTTCTACCACAGAGCGCCCCCTCGAGCGGATACTACAAACAATACAAATACAGTCAGAACACCACACAAAAACAAACATCTGCAAAAGGGGAAGTGATCATTAGGGAAAGAATTGTAAGTACGACCTAATTAGTTAAGGCCTACGTTAGCCCAGTTTTTACGATCCATATACAATTTTACAGAATTAAAGTGGACACTTTATTTTCTAAGTTTGTTTTGTGAGTTTATCAGTGATAATGTTATAAACCTACAATAATTACCGATATTTCAGTAGATTAGAGCGCAGGAATTCATTTTACATCAAAAGTTTTTTTTTATCACAATTTTGACTGTTATTTAAGTAGATATTGTCAAATAAATTGATTAAACATTGCTTTGTTGTGTCGTGGTTGGTTATCTCCAGATTGGACTCTAGGTTTAATAAATTTAATCAGCTTATTTCAAACTTAGCTCGGTAGTATTACACATTAAATTAATCAATACAACCTATGTGTTATACTCATTATTTATTTTGTAGTCAGATGTTATTTCTCTAAAATTTTCATTTTGGTAACTTTGTGTAATGGCTACATATTGTAATTGCGTTTTTTCGTAAACTTTTGTCGTTAAACTTGCATTTTCTATAATTTGTTGTTTAATGTCACTACATTATGAGTAAATATTTTGCATTTGTCGCGCTTAAATTGATATGAAACCATGTTTATATTATTTATGTAGCCGTATATTTATGTAACGTAAAGCTAGTTTGTGTCTTAGAAAAGATAATTTTGCAATATTGCGTAATGAGTTAATATTTTTTTGGTTTGACAATAGTGAATTTGGAACACACATAATTTGTTAGGTCATTAAATGCGGTCTGAAGGGAACTTACATGAGCTTTGGTGAGGGCGTAGTCGACTTCCTATCAAAGAGCAAGTCACACACTGTTGATGATTTGTAGTTCTCTTGGTGTTTCGATCTTTGAACGAGTGTCATAGTCCATTGTATATTATTCAGATCTCATCAGAATCTGCAATACTTGATTGGAGCTTGTAAGGCAGATGCGAACTTCTAAAGTATTGGATTACTGGAATTATATTGGTCTGGTTAATCATGTTGTGTGATTGTATTTATTCGCGTGGTGAACATTAGCTATGCCAAGGTTGAGAGCTGGTATGGTGAGTGCGAGCTATATTTTAGTTTTTAAATTTAGGGTCAAACAAAAAAAAAAAACTTGTATGACTACTTTTCCTGCGTAGGTCTGCCAAGCTTAAAATGCCTAGGATATTAGGTGTCGCGAAATTTATTAAAAGATTACTAGAATGCTTTAAAACGATCTTTTTTTTTGCAAAGGAAATACCAGGATTACTTCTTGAGTATATCTTTTGTATATTTTTTATTTCTCTCTTATATTTTGATATAATTTCATATTTTTTTTTTTGATAAATTTATAAGTTATTTAGACTGGCTAATTTTTTTTTATTAAAATTCTTTACAATTTATTTTAGATATTCGTAAGATTTTTATTTCTATAACTAACGGCTACGTTTGCGAAACATTTAAAAGTAAAGTTCTCATTTTTGATAGAGTCAAGTGTCTCCCCCCCCCCTCTACCAGCGAAAGTATAGTATTTAGAAATGTAAAAAAAAAACGGAGGTAGTGCATATTATGAATTCAAAAGAAAAACTATCACGAGTAAGTAACTTTACAGTCGACCAAGTTATAAAATGTACTTGGGAAAGTGAAATTTTAAAGTTACTTATATAAAGTAGGTATATCTGTAAAACAGGTATAAAATATAAGTAAATGAACGATGTATAATTATAGAAAAATAAAATAATAACATTCTAAAGAATATTCTTCTTAAATTGATAACAATAGTTAAGTTCAAATGACGCATTGGACTAGCCGGCGCGCTTGGCGCAACATCGAATCGATCATGTGACAGGCAGCTGCGCTCATGTTGTTTGGATGTCTCGAAGATGAAGAACGCCTAGATAAGTTTGCAAATTTCGCTTTGAAAGTTCAGTTATAATGATTGGATTTGATTATCATTTAAAAAACTTTAATTTCAATACTAATACAGTTTGGCCCTTATTAATAAATTTCAGTTAATTATTCTTTAAAAGGTTGAACTTTTATTTTGCAATTTGAAAGTCGAATTTATTTAATTAAACCTTTAAAAACGTACGTGCTCATAACGTACCTACATGGGTGCCCAACTCAATGCCCAACCGATTTGCCTGTCTCTCTCTACTCTAAAGAAAGAAGAGGAAAAAATGTTAGTTTTCACTGTCGGTACTTCCGGAGTGCCACTGTTTTTTTTATATTGTGAACTTGGCTTTTGTTTTTTATCAGGGATCCATTTGCGAAATATTTAGCTTTAAAGTGCTCATTTTTGTAACGCAAGTGTCCCGTCCCGTCCCTCCCTCTCAGCGAAACCGTTGTATTAGGCAATATTTAAACAACCTCTAAAATGTTGCTGGCTACTACGGGACCCTATTTTGCGCGTGGCCCAACACGCCCGACACGCACTTGGCCGGTTTTTGAGTTTGTGTTTGGGTAAATTTGTTGTTGGTTGTCCTGTTCAGTTGTTGTTCGTGGTTGTTGTGTTCAGCCTCAGCTTCTTGTCCGTAGTCGTAATCGTATTTGTTTCTATGTTCATGCTCGTGATCAAGTTTGTTTCAGCTTCGTATTTATATTAACGATTTTTTTTGTGTTTATGTTAAGAATAATAATAAGAAATTTATTATTAATAATTATTACATGTCAAAAATATTAAATGTAACATCTACATATGGTAGGATCTCAGAACAATAAGTAGGATGTAAACATAATGTCAGAAAAGTTAAAATTATTATGAGTTGCTATACTATGTCAACAGTTTAAAAATATAAATATGCATTTTATATGTAAATTTTTGTTAATTTCGAATTCATTGAAATTATAAAATGTTTTGGTCCATAACCATTTCTTGAGGTTAGCCTTGAACAATGTCAAACTGCTGGATTTTTTTATGGCCTAAGGTAATTTGTTATATATAGCTGGACCGCCTATATACACACATTTAAAAGACTTGGATAGTGTGTGTAAAGGAGTCACTAAGTTCTGGGCAGTGCGAGTATTATAGTGGTGGACCTGTAAATGGGTTTGGAATTCATCAATGTTGCTCCTGATAAAAGTAGCTACATTAAATATGTATTGGCAGGTAACTGTCAAAATTTGACAGTTTTTAAAAAATTCCCTCGCAGGTGAACACCACGGGGCTCCGGCCACAATGCGTACAGCACGTTTTTGCATTCTGAATACCTACTCGGTCGACCTGTGCCCACCTGCCCCACAGCTCCACCCCGTACTCCAGAATAGAGTGCACTGTTGCAAAGCAGCAGGAGCGCAACGCGTCGGAAGGCAACGTGCGTGCCACACGGCCCAGCGCGTAGCACACACGTGCTAGCTTCGCTACTACACCATTCACGTGCAAGTCCCAGCGGAGCGCACTGTCTATGTGAAATCCTAGAAATTTCTCGCTGTCGCCAGAGGCGGCTCGTCCTAAGGAGCGCTGGTGCAGCGCACTCTCATAAATAATTATCTACTTAAGAAACAATATGTTTTATATTTTACTTAAAATAAATAATTATTATGCTTCTATTACTCTTTATGTTAAAATAGCATTTTACTAAAAACATTCTGTACACACACACAGTTAACTCAATATTTAGTATGGAATTGCACTGAGGAGACTTTGTTACTAAGCGCAATTGCGCTCATATGAAACGAATTTCAGTACAGAGACTTAAAGCTAAAATCCACAAGTGTGAAAGAGAAAGTTCGACACGGTCTCACACGTGAAACAGAAGATTTTGTATGAAAAGTTAGCAAAATGTTGAGCGCCGCTCCTGGGCTATGTTGCGAGCTTGACTCCCTCCTTCGGTCCGACTGGATGGCGCCGCGCCGCACGCCGGCGCGCTGTTGCCACTCTTGTCACAACAAAAAATGTTTCATTCGTGCGCGCGAGTTTTTATTAACAAATTAAATAAGTACATATCTACATATACATAAACAGTTTGTTTATTGTCTAAAAAGTAACTATAGCAAAATAAAATGTGATTATTCTGATGTTAATGTGCTACAGTGCTAAAAGATTTTAGTAACTCAGTTTGAAATAAAGACAAAGGGTCATAAAAATGTGAGACGAAAGCATACAAGCGCGACACGGGTTTGTAAAACTAAATAGGCTAATTTATTTAAGTAATAAATAGAATAATAAAAGGTTAGCGTTTAAGAAATTAGGTACTCTCTTGTTTTTGTTTTTTAGTGAACAGTGAACACCCATTAAAAATTGTCACGAGCCGCCTCTGGCTGTCGCACCGCTTTACTTCTGCGTCGTCCAGTTTGATTGTATTAAATTGTATGCGTCTTCCCGACAGATTGAAATACATTACGAAGGTTTTTGTAACATTTAATGAAAATCCGTTGACTAATATCCAGTGCGAGAGTTGGTTAACAGCGTCAGCAGTTTTTATTTTTAACTGAGATCTAGATAGTGCAGTGACTATGGTAGATACGTCATCGGTGTAGATTAGAATTTCAGCATCTTTTATCGCGCTAGGCAGATCATTGACTAGTAACGAAAACTGCAGATTTCCAACGCGTTACCCTGACTGACTCACCCCGAGTTGATGTTGTTTTACCGCTATCAATTACGACTGACTTACTTTTGATTCGTTTTTGAGTTCATATTTGAGTTCGTCTTCCGGTTCGTATAAACAGATCACGTCGGGGTCACCAATTTGGCGTGTGATGGCCAATGGTGTACAGTGCGGGGAAGATAGGTTAGCAAGAGTGCAGGAATAAAGTTATGGTACTTCGGTATAGAAAATGTATATTATAGTAAAGAGCTGAATAATGAAATGTACGTATGCTCTCGGTGAGCGGGCATTAGTATCCAGAACGGTCGCGCGGCGGTAACTTGAGAGGATACGTACATGGGTGGTGTTAAGAGAATACACTTCACGGCGCCCGCGCGCGTATTACATTTTTGCTAAAATGTTGCTGTCCCTATCGAACACGATGAGGGCGCGAGACCCCCTTTCCCCGCGCCGCGCGTCTTATTCTCGTATGATTTTGTCGTATAGCTGGAACGTCAGTATTCTGATAAGCGATATGACTTTCATCCAAAAATACTATATATTGAGCATTACCGAAGTGTAAATGAATTATCATCATTAATTTTTCAATTTAATAAGTATTTAATGTGCTGCCATATTGTTTATCCGATTGCCAATTGCGATAAAACTATGTTAATTTATTGCTACCACTTGCGCAAAAGTTATAGGCATGAAAGAATGTCATTGGTTGTAATGGAAAAGGTATTAGACGTTCTGTTCGGCGCGCTCACTGAGAAAATAGCTAGGTACCTACTTATACAAACTTATAAAGGTTATGCGAGTTTCTTTTTTGAAATATTCTTTATTTATAGGTAGGAATGAATATTGAAATAGGAGGAGATTTCTGAGCTAACATTCATTTATCTTTTCACGGAGACCAGCAAGGACGATAATAAAATAGGTAGGTAACTCGGTACCTTGTATCATTTTGACCCACACATACGGTATCTCTCGGTTTTTAAAATTTACTTTAAAATCATAATAATGTTAATAATGGTAAAATGTAAGTACAAATATTTACGTACCTTTTACCATTTTTAAATTAATACTTATATATTATAGGTACTTATAGGCTACTTAATTAGTATTTTTCTAAATTATTGTACGTTACGAAATAACGTTACGAAATTGTTGATGAAGTTAAGTAGTAAGTTAAAACTTTTAAAAAACGTGTACACTGCCTACTGGTTGACTAAAGAAATGAAAGGTATCATAAATGTAACATTGGCGGCCAATAGATAATTAATAATACCAAAATAATCTATAAAGGTTGTTATTCGTAAACAATATTCGTAATAAGTAATTTTTGAAATGGAGTAGGGTAAAACACCCAAATGTCGGTCCCTTAACATGAAACGCAACTTTCAGTCCTAACCATACCTGAACCTTGAAGTTATCCGCCGTTGAATTTGCATTGTCGGGGTATTTGACATTTACACTTTATGTTATTGAGTATATATAGTGATTATAAACATCTTAAATTACGTGACAAGGAATAATAAGAGTTTAAAGTTTTGTACGGCAAATTTCCCTAATATCGGCCATCCTTTACCTAACTACGGCCTTCTTCTATCCTAATGTCGAATCGTAAAAAGGGCAATATATCAATAGAAATTATTTATTTGTGTTGAAACTTTACCATGCATAACTTTAACTCTTTTTAATACCTTTTAAAATAGAAATCGTATTAGGTTATATATGTATTCGTGTTTTTCTTATTATTCGAAAATTGACCAATAATAAATAAAATAAAATAAATTGTTGAAATTTCCAACGGTAACTAGTTTTAATGTGATAAACAGCATTGTGTTTTACAGCAAAAAAATATAAACACACTGTTCTACACAGTACATGAATAGACTTATTTAGTATTTACTGTATTTCTGTTAGAGCAGCCTAATTTCGGCCGTGATTTTTATAGTCTATTAAAAAAGTATAACTGACATTTTGAGGCAGCCGAACTTTGGTTATTCAATTAACTGTTTAAAAGCCCTAACTTAGGATACTAATAAATCCATTAAAATTTAACATTGCTATTTAACTGTCCGGAATTAGTAAGAAAACTATTGTAAGCTATTGGTGGACAAAAAAACATATTTCCAGAGTGGTATTGAAGTATATGTACCTACGTGCGGTGAAACCGTGATTGTATAAGGTCACTGCAGTCAGTCAATAAATTAATTTTGACGTGAAAGGTGTTCTTACTGTTTTCCTTAATCCACATATAGACTATTTGGCGACGAGGCATAAATTACGAATTCGCGTGTGTGGTTAATTGTGGTGATCGCAAATTTTACTGGAAATCTTCCTGTTTTCGATTATCAAACACAGGAATGGCAAATTTTTAAAACTAGATTGCAACAATTTTTAAAACTGAATGTCTTAAAACGGAACAAAAAACGGCGATTATTTTAACACATTTGTCAGATGAGTCGTTTCGATTGGCACGAAACCTAGTACACCCGAAGGGCTTGGAAGCAGTGGAATACGAAGAGCTAATTCGCGTTCTGGATAGTCATTTTATTCCTAAGAGATCCACGTTCGCAGACAAGTCACGTTTTTACAATGCGTATAAGAAGGACCTAGAAAGTGTGGAAGAATGGGCTGCAAGATTAAGAGGACTCGCAGTGTACTGTGACTTCGAAACTGAGCTCGACACGCTTTTACGAGACCGATTCGTACTCGGTTTGAATGCAGGTCCAGAACGAGATCGCCTTTTTGAGCAGGATGCCAGTAAGCTGACCTTGAGTAAGGCAATAGAGGTCGTGCAACAAGCAGCATGTGCACGACAAGCAAAGAATACGGGTGTATCGATGAAAGAAGAACCGGTGTACCGAGCAGGTATGAGCGGCGGTGGTAGTGCGAGGCCCTGGTGGGGCCAACGTCACGTACAGTCGCAGCAGCGGGGTCGGCGGTGTACAGTGCGTGGCATTGCAAGGCATCTTGCATTTAAGTGTCGTTTTAAAAATTATAAGTGTCATAAGTGCAGTCAACAAGGTCATTTAAAAAAAATGTGTGAGTCGCGAGTTAATAATATCGGCACAAACCAGGAGGAGGACGAGAAAGGTCAATGTGAGGACTGTAAGGAATGTCAAATGTTCAACTTAAGGTGCGTAAATAATAAACCAATATTATTGCCAGTGACTATTTGTAATAACTGTGTCGTAGAAACGGAATTAGATACAGGTTCTAGGACAAATGTCATAGCAGAAAGATTTTACTTGCAATATTTTCATAAGATTAGGTTGATGTCATGTACATTAAGATTATGTTTGTATAATGGTCATAAAATCTCGCCCTTGGGTTGTTTTTACTACCGGTAACAACAAAATAACTCACATTTTACGTTATCCGAAACGGTGGTCCTCCGTTATTAGGACGCGAATTTATGACACAATTTAATATAAATTTAGTAGCTGATATTAATTGCATAAATTAAGATAGTGCAGAAAAAAATATACAACAGTTATTAAGTCAGCATAAAACATTATTTGATGGTAAGTGTTTTAATAAATTTGAGGTTCAATTACAAGTCAAGGATGGTAGTAAGCCTAAATTTTTTAAGGCAAGACCATTGCCATTTGCCTTGAAAGAGGATGTTGAGAAGGAATTGAAACTATTAGTCGACACGGGAATTTTAGTTCTAGTTAGGTATTCGGAATACGCAACACCTATAGTGCCGGTCCCCAAAGCAAACAGTACGGTTAGAATTAGATGAGACTACTCGGTAACGATAAATAAGGACTTACATATTGATAAATATCCATTACCGCGTATTGAGGATATTTTTGCTCAGCTAGGGGAGGGGCAAAAAATACTCAAAAATTTATTGTAGCCAAGCTTATAACCAACTTGTTTTATCTAAAGAGAAGCAAAAGTTTACAACCATAAATACAAACCAGGGGCTGTTCATGTCAACTCGTCTTATTTATGGTTTAAGCAATTCTCCAAGTATTTTCCAGCACACAATGGAATCTTTGCTAATAGGCATAGAAGGAGTGACATGTTTTTTAGATGATAGTTAGCAGCAGTTTTTGAAAAGTTGCAAGAAGCGGGTCTGAAATTAGAAAAAAGTAAATGTGCATTCCTTCAAGATATTATTACTTATTTAGGATATGTTATCGATAAGAACGGCTTACACAAATGTCCTACGAAGGTAGATGCTATTATAAATTCCTCCATACCGACGGATACGTCCGGGTTAAAAAGATTTCTAGGTATAGTAAATTATTATCGTAACTTCGTACCGAATGCGTCATCCATTCTTAACCCGCTGCACGAGTATTAAGATCGGGCGCGGAGTGGCAGTGGGGCGAACGACAGCAATACGCATTCGATCGGGTAAAGTCCGAGCTAGCCTCGGAACGCGTGTTGACTCATTACGACGCAAGCGCACAGTTGGTACTATGCGTAGACGCTGGGCCTAGTGGGATCGGCGCTGTGATCTCGCAGTTCGACGCGGAAGGTGTTGAGCGCCCCCTAGCTTACGGCTCGCGATTCCTTACGGCAAGCGAACGCAATTACAGCCAGCTACAGAAAGAGGCTGCTGCAATTATCTTCGGAGTCAAACGTTTCCATCAATATTTATATGGAAGAAAAGAACCATTTACGTTAAAAACCGATCATAGACCTCTGATGGCAATTTTTGGTAAAAACAAAGGTATATCGATAACGACGGCTTCGCGGTTGACGAGGTATGCTCTGTTTCTTTCAGCATACAATTACAAGATTCAATATGTTTCTAGTAAAACTAATCTTATTGCTGATTATTTTTCCCGTGCACCGGTAGTAGGTAAAGACAATCAGTCAGATATCGATGGGGAAGAACACGCAAATTTTTCTATGTGTCAGATTTTGCAAAAAACATAATGCCCGTGACGTACAAAGATATCCAAGCGGCGACCGGCCGTGACAAAATTTTAATTACGGTTTCTAAATATATACGAAATGGATGGCCACGTAATATTACATGCAATTCTATCGCACCTTATTTTCGCTGTAAAAATGACTTAGAATTAGACAATGGATGTTTGTTACGCGGTTATAAGGTAGTTATTCCGAAAATCTTACGTGAAACGCTTTTAGCTGAGTAACATAAAACCCATTTGGGAATACTGAAAACAAAAAGTTCCGCTCGTGCACGCATGTGGTGACCCGGCATCGACCGGGACATCGAGACCGCGGTCGGGCGTGCGGTGTGTGCAGCGCGCTGCGCCCCGAGCCGCCGCAAGCGGCGTCAGCACCTTGGCCACGCCCCGAATTTCACGAATAGCACAAAGGACATTTTTAATAGTAGTGGACTCCTACAGCAAGTGGCCAGAATGTTTTGATATGAACGGGGATTTGTCAACATTAAATTTAATTCGCAAATTAAAATATTTGTTTTCAACATTCGGTCTACCGTTCGAGACAATACACAATTGTCTCAGATAACGATCCAAAGATATGTTCACAGTTGTTTTTAGAATTTTGTAATATTAATGGACTAATAATTACTTGTAGTAACGGACAAGCTGAAGTTACAGTAAAAAATTGTAAAAAAATGATCAAATTTGTTTTGGAAAGCAGCTCGATTCACGAAGTAAACAATAAATTATTAGAATATTTGTTTGTCTATCGCAACACGGAACATTGTACCACTGGTTCGACTCCAGCTAAATTATTGTTAGGTCGGGACCTACGGGGACGATTAGACTTGGTATCCCTGCCAAAAAAATGTTCTCGACAGACACACGACAACCATATACCTAGCGACGGTAAAATCCGTTCTTTTAAATCTGGTGAAAAGGTTTGGGTCAGATGTTTTGAAAATAGAAAGCCATATTCGGCCCAAGGCAATGTTTGTAAAAAAATAGGTTCTAGGATATATGTGGTTAATGTACAGGTTGCTGATGTAAAAAGACACATAGACCAAATTTTAAAATATACGAGCAATGAGACCCTTGTTTGTAGTGGGTACTCGGAAAGCAAGACACACACGCCCTCGCCACTGTCAAAACAACCACGCTCGCCACCGTTACGATCCCCGTCGCTATCTTCAAACTCCAACAGGGAAATCGAATCAACTGATCAGTTATTTACAGCGGAGAATGAAAATAGGGATGGGGAAATGGCAGTACCGGAACAGCAACGAGCTGAGCCTGTGACTGGACAGAGCGAGGAGGTGGAGCGGGTGGAGGCTAAGAGAGACGAGGGTGTGGTCCGACCTCCATATTATTTTAGGACTAGAAATAAAGAAAAACAAGTTGAATATAAATACTAAGACTATGTTTCATTGTCATCAGGTTTCCAAATTAAGGCGTGAGGAGTGAAGTGTATGTACCTACATGCGGTGAAACCGTGATTGTATAAGGTCACTGCAGTCAGTCAATAAATGAGTTTTGACGTGAAAGGGGTACTTACTGTTTTCCTTAATCCACATATAGACTAGGTATCCGTTGACGTTTGTTGCCAAATTAGTGACAGAATTGCACTGTGCTGCCCCTTGCCAGCTTTACATAATCTTTATCATAACCATTAATTTCATCATTCTATCAGTAGGCAGTGAACACATTTTTTAAAAGTTATAACTTTATTGTTGATAAAGTTAAGTATTGGCCGCTTGGCCCTTTTGACTCGTTTCAACGACGGGCTGTGAGAATTGTCAACGATTCCAAACTCACTTGCGGTATCGAGCACTTAAGTCTTAGGAGAGACTTTGACTCCCTGTTTGTGTTCTACCGCTTGTACAATGGGTTGTGTTCTGAGGAATTGTTGGAAATGATGCCCACGTCTACTTTCTACCATCGCACCGCTCGCCATCGGCAGGGAATTCATTCTCATACTTTGGAACCGAAATGTTGTTTCGGTGCTGTTTCAGAGAAACTTCCTCCCGCGAACGCTTGAGTTGTAGAATGAGCTCCCTGCCAAGGTTTGCTCTAAGGACTACAGTATGGGGTTCTGCAAGAAAGAAGTTATTAGATTGCATCTCGCGCGTTGCAGATTGGGTCGGCAACGCGCGAGTGACACCCCTGGTGTTGCAAGTGTTCATAGGCTAAGGTGACCGCTTACCATCTGAGCGGACCGTAAGCTTGTTTGCCACGTTCATGGGATAAAAAAAAAGTACTAAGTTATAATTTTAAAAATCGTTTTAACTGCCTACTGATTGACTGAAGACATAAAAGGTAATGATAAAGATTATGTAATGCGTCATTGAATTATAATTTAAATGTAACATTGGCGGTATGTATGCAATATGGTGTCTAAGCCGGCGGCAGCAGAGATTTTATAACTAATTTGGCGGAAAATGTCAACGGATACCACTCTGGAAATATGTTTCTTTGACCGTAATTAGCTTGCAATAGTTTTCTGACTGCTTCCGGACAGTAAATTAGCAATGTAAAAGAATTTTTATTTTATTTTAGTTTGATAGGATTATTATTTTATTACAAAACCCTAATGTTGGCCTGCGGCCGAGACAAGGGGGATGACAGCAATTTTATAATTTATTAGTATCCTAAGTTAGGGCTCTTATAGTTTATAAGGCGTTCCATACCTGTTAATTGAAAGACCAAAGTTCAGCCGCCTTTTAATGTTAGTTATACTATTTTATCAGACTATAAAAATCACAGCCGACATTAGGCTACTCTTACAACCTATACTCGCCCACATTTACCTGTTCTGATGAAATACAGAATGTTCAAAATACTAAATAAGTCTATTCATGTAACTGTGTGGAACAGTGTGTTCAAAATTATTTGCTAAAATACACAATGCAGTTTGCCACATTAATAACTTAATTTTTAATAATAATATAGAAATTTTAATAATTTTATTTATCATTTGTTTAATTCAGTTTTTACATAAAAATCATAAGAAAATACCTATAGAACCTAATATTACTTCTATTTTAATACAACTTTCAATTTTAAATAACAATGACTAATAATGCCTTCTTTTGTTTACGATTTAGAACATTCTTTACTGGCCGATATTAGAGTAAAAGAAGGTTGTATTATGGAAATGTTACAAGCGTCCATAGGCTATGGTGACCGCTTATCATCAGGCGGACCGTCGACTTGTTTGCCGATTTTTAACATATAATATTTAATTTATTTTTTAATATTTAAAAAAAAATTGAGTCCCGAAGAAGGACATAAGCTAGTTGAAAACGTCAAGTGTTAGTCGGTTTTTTTTTCTATAAGTATAACGTATTATATAAGTGTAACTTACTCATGATCCTGTCTAATGGAGGGTCAATAAATTGCAAATCAAATGGTAATATCTCTTTATAGGTATTACTTGCTGACCCGGTGAACCATGTTCTTTTTTTTTAACAACTGCCGCACCAACCTATTGTGAAAGGGTTGTACTAATTCAGAAACCTTCTCCGACATGTGCATAACAGCTTACCAAAATTTCATTAAAATCAGTTTACCTCTAAAGTGCGAGTCCGACTCGCACTTGACCGTTTTTCTTTTATAAAAACCTTGCCCTAACACTATCAAAAACAACAAAAAAATTACCCGAATTGGTCCATCCGTCTTCGAATTTTTCTTAGTGCGCGAGTCCGACTCGAACTTGACCCTGGCCGACTCGCACTGGACCCTTTTTCTTTCTCAGAAACCGTTTTTCCCTTTTTTGTGAGTCTGACTCGCACTTGACCCTATCAGACTCGCACTTGCCCTTTTTTTTCTTTCTCGGAAGCCTTCACCGGCGTGTGCATAACAACTTACCAACATTTCATTAAATACTCAAATAATAAGATTTTCAAATAATAAGAAAAACAAGAATACATATATAACCTAATACGATTTCTATTTTAAAAGGTATTAAAAAGAGTTAGAGTTATGCATGGTAAAGTTTCAACACAAATAAATAATTTCTATTGATATATTGCCCTTTTTACGATTCGACATTAGGATAGAAGAAGGCCGTAGTTAGGTAAAGGATGGCCGATATTAGGGAAATTTGCCGTACAAAACTTTAAACTCTTATTATTCCTTGTCACGTAATTTAAGATGTTTATAATCACTATATATACTCAATAACATAAAGTGTAAATGTCAAATACCCCGACAATGCAAATTCAACGGCGGATAACTTCAAGGTTCAGGTATGGTTAGGACTGAAAGTTGCGTTTCATGTTAAGGGACCGACATTTGGGTGTTTTACCCTACTCCATTTCAAAAATTACTTATTACGAATATTGTTTACGAATAACAACCTTTATAGATTATTTTGGTATTATTAATTATCTATTGGCCGCCAATGTTACATTTATGATACCTTTCATTTCTTTAGTCAACCAGTAGGCAGTGTACAAGTTTTTTAAAAGTTTTAACTTACTACTTAACTTCATCAACAATTTCGTAACGTACAATAATTTAGAAAAATACTAATTAAGTAGCCTATAAGTTCCTATAATATATAAGTATTAATTTAAAAATGGTAAAAGGTACGTAAATATTTGTACTTACATTTTACCATTATTAACATTATTATGATTTTAAAGTAAATTTTAAAAACCGAGAGATACCGTATGTGTGGGTCAAAATGATACGAGGTACCGAGTTACCTACCTATTTTATTATCGTCCTTGCTGGTCTCCGTGAAAAGATAAATGAATGTTAGCTCAGAAATCTCCTCCTATTTCAATATTCATTCCTGCCTATAAATAAAGAATATTTAAAAAAATTACTCTTAGTGCGCGAGTCCGACTCGCACTTGACCGTTTTTTTCTTTCATAAAAACCTTGCCATAACACGATCAAACACAACAAAAAAATTATCTGAATTGGTCCAGCCATCTTCGAGTTTTCCTTAGTGAGCTAGTCCGACTCGCACTTGACCGTTTTTTCTTTCCTAAAAACCTTGCTCTCTCCTTGTCTTCGAGTTTCGCGCTTAGCAACAAATTTTGCGATTCATTTTTATTTATATAGATAGATTACGCTAAATACCTACCTAGTGAAAGGTCAAAAAAATCTAATCAACTTGCTGCGCAACGAAACATGCAACAGTGATATTTTTGTAATTGTTTCCTTGTAAAGATTCGCTCACGGACGGCCCGCGACTGATTTTGGCTGCTACCTCGCCTCGCCTCCCCCGTCTCAAGCCCCCCGTGTTTGTCAAGCGAGCCAGCATCATGATAGAATTCGATTTTTGCAAATTTGACTAATGATTTTTGTGTTTCGAATTATTGTGTTTATTCATTTAATTTAGTAAGAATGACAGTAAAGTTTTTTTATTTAGAAAATTTATTATATTATCTAGGTCTGTTGTGCTTTAAAATTTTCGGAAACGTTTTTGTTATAGTGTATAATAAGCACGAAGTTGCAGCTGTTTTGACCATAAATTACTAGTTTTTGCACTCTAATAATTTTAGAACTACACATTTCAACGTAAAACTGAAACACCACAGACCTAGATATTAGTTGTCTGGTCTTGTTAAAACAAAAAAAATTGAGTTTAAGGGATTGATATTCATCAGAGGAGAAAAATCCTGTTGTATGGAGCGCGCTGCGAATACGATACTCTTAAGGCATTGCGTTACTTATTGATATGTATATGTGTGTAAGTGCACATCCACGGAAGCGGCAGGGGGTAGCATTGGACCAGCATTCATACTTGCAAGGGTCGGCTAGCGGTGCACATTGATAAAGTGCATTTTTACTTATTTTTGGAAACGATTGTGATTTTATATATTGTGATTGTGTGATGTGGACTATTATATCATCAAGTTATTTGTAAGAAGCAAAAGAAGAGAAGTGCAGAAACAGAGCCCGGTGGTATAGAATCGACCTCAACAGCATAAAAACAGAGAGACGCCATCTTCAGAAACGTCTTGTGCGGTGAGCATAAGCCTTATTATATATATCAATTAAGAGGATACACTTCGCGGCGCCTCGCAGCGGGCTTCATACAAACGAATTTCTCATTTGTTTTTGACATTTACTGATCGATCTCTGTGAAATTTCTTAGTCATAATCCCAAGCCGAAAAACCTATGTCTGTGGTTTTTCTAAAATCTTGTTAAACGTTCTATTAACTAGAAATCTTTTTTAAAACCATTTGTATGCAACGTCCGACAACTCCTTATTTCTGTCCTTTACTTTAATGATTTTAATCAATTTTAAATCGGCGGCCATTTGGTTATTTTTTTTTTGTATATATTTTACCAATCGACGTGTGTTTATGCAAACAAATACGATGAAGAACCGGCCCGACTTCTCCGGGACTCCCTGGGCGCGAGCGCCTTACTCCAACAATCGTCCGACTCGCGCGCACAATTTTATTATTGATTTAAATGTACACATCTTTTGTTGGATGTACTATTCATTAATTTTACCTATGATTTTAATTACCTTAAAACCCTAACAACGTGTCAATTTTTAGTTTAGTCAAAATCGCACGAAAAATAGAAAAGTGAGTACTTCGATTACTGCAACATATACTTTGGATTTTGGGAAATGTCAGATTTTTCCCCAGGTCACTATGAGTCATTCAAAATTCCTCCAATACATGACTTTCATCTTCGGAGGCTGATCTGGGAGAACAATTATGTCAATGAGTCATTTACCGTTATTGAGCTTTATATAGGGAACAGATTCAAACAATATAGAATGGAAAACTACAGAGCGATTAGCCATTATGGACTAAAGAATAAAAAAAATGTAATACCGTTCGTGGTAGAATATAAATCAGCGCTACTATGAATATATCATGTAATAGACAGCAATATTACCAAAGCATAATAAATAATATACAGTAGTTACTCTTCGTAACCGGCGCCGGCGTGTAGGTATTTGAGCGATACGGGTTATCAACGCAAGGGTTGTCACTAAACTTGTGGGTAAAATACGTCCTTGGTAAAATAAAAGCTGAATTATTTTGTTGCACATAATTAGTAATCACAAATGTGATGCTGCAAAATATTTACCCAATTTAATTTGTATACGTACACACAACTAAAGTACGAAATTTATAGGAAAACATGGACGAGGTTGTAAACTAAAAGGTAAATTACGAGAATATAAACTACAGCAAGTACAACGATACAACGATATTTTTATTGTAAATTTTAATTCGACGCACACGTAGCTATAAATTTATTTCAGTTTTGTATGAATATATTGTTACACTTATACAGGTAAGCTACGTGTGTAACGGGCTTTAGTAAGTGTCCCCTAATGACTGGCATATTTTTTTTACGAGGTCTTCAAAACAGTCTTCAAAACAATTAGAACTTGTTAATTCAACAGTATTTCTTGGCATAACGCTGGACTCCAAACTTCAATGGGGTCCTCATGTTCATAACCTAGGCAAAAAACTTAGCTCTGCTGTGTATGCGATCAAGAAAATAAGACAATTGACCGATGTCGACACTGCAAAAATAGTATATTTTAGCTATTTCCATAGTTTAATGACATATGGTATCCTATTGTGGGGTAGCGCTGCTGATGTAAATACAATATTTTTGTTACAAAAAAGGGCAATTCGTGCTATTTATAAATTAGGATCTAGGATATCTCTGAGGGATAGGTTTAGGGAAGTAAAAATTTTAACTTTAGTGTCGCAGTACATATATGAAAATCTTTTATATGTACATAAAAATATCAATAGTTTCAGCAAGAAAAGTGACGTTCACAAAGTAAATACTAGAAGTAAAAATAAGCTGTTGGTGCATGATACACGTCTACACAAAATAAGTAACTCTTTTATGGGGCAATGTATACACTTTTACAACAAAGTTCCCAATAAAATTCAAAATCTATCAATAAGTAAATTTAAATCTTTTATCAAGCAGGTACTTTGTAAAAAGGCATACTACAATATTTCAGACTATGTAAATGATAAAAATCCTTGGGACTGATGATGCTCAATTACAGGATGCATAGGTAAACCAAATTAAAATGGAAAAAACATAAAATTGTACGACTAAAATTTTTTTATATAAAACATTAATTGCATTTTAGTTTATTTGTATTATTGATAGTGTTTTTAAAAGAGTAACTATCGAGTTTCTTGCCGGATTCTTCTCGGTAGAAATCAACAACATTGTGAACCGGCGGGAAGGTGGGAGGGTTCAAAAAATAATATTTTATAACTTTGACGATTCAAAAGTGATTGTAAAATCCTTATTTGAATAAACCATTTTGACTTTGACTTTGACTTTGAAAGGACTCCGTACCTACAATTTTGTAAAATAACCCCGACTGGCTAGTGTAGTTACGTGTTGCTAATGCATTTCGTTTGTTTGTAGGGTTCCGTAGAATTAAAATTATTGCTTAAATCTAAAAATCTTGTGGATCGATTGATGTTTAAAACTGTTTTAATAAAAAGATATAATAGAGATTATAGTAATTTTCTTTAGATTATTATAACTGTTAGTTTTAAAGCTAGACAATTTTGTTAAACTTTAAAAGTTTCAAAATAAATTAACTTCAAAAGTCAAGAATATGAAATTGTTATGTGTTGGCGGATTTAAAGGATTAACTCTAAGGAAGTTCGTCCAACACAAACAGTTAGTGTTCGGCTGAGAGCTGCACTGGTGCCTTGTCCTGTCAAGGACGTAGTGTCACACACTGTAAAAGCGTGAAAGCCTCGTAGTGCAGTGAACATATGAGTCTACAGAAGTGAAATTTTTTTTTTTTATTAAACCTTTTATTTTTATTAACAACCATTAAATTGTCAAGTATGAGATAGATATTCCGTCCAAAGATTGCATAAGAACGTGAGTTGCTCCAAGTACAAAGGTCTAAGATGCACTAATATAGTATAAGATACATATAATAAATGGTAGGAAAGTCAAAACTGTACATTGAATATTTTTTTAAAAGAATACTTAAAATATAGTTTTTAGAATTTTGGTCTGTTTTTCTGTTTCTCTGTTTGTCTGTATGTGTGTCCGGGATAAATTAAAAAAGTACTACATGGATTTACTTCAAATTTGGCACGAATATTATTAAGAAGTCGTTTCAACATATAGGCTACATATCATCACGTTATCACCTACGGGAAACGAGCAGTGAACCTTTATTTCTTCAACGCATTCTGTAACAACGTGTAATCTAACATTATCATTGTAATCTACTATTTGACTTGCTTCTTAATTATTAATTATTCTACTCACACATAGCCATTTATTTTATGTTAAAAAATCGTGTTAAGCCATAACTTCGATGTGTTATAATTTTTCACCATATAAAAATGTTTCCTATTTGCTAACTAGATGGCGTTGGCGTCGAATTAGATCGCGCTATGGTTTCGTTCACAAAAAGTGATGTTATAGTATAGCGTTCACGCAGACGACGTCGCAGGCAGCAGCTAGTAAGATAATAAACTATCTGTCCGTCCAAAGATCGCAGCAGAACGTGGGTTACTCCAAGCACAAAGGTCTAAGATGCACATTTTGAGTGGCGACCAAAATGGTTACCAACTTCTTCCATGTGCAATAATTATGAGCAACTCTTGCATTTTTGATGGCCTGTTGAAAAGCCCTTTTATAGAAAAATGCTTTAAATTTTATTGTTCTAATCCCATTTTTATCTTTTTGGGGACGGAATAAGACCTGCCAGGGTAGATGTAGTTTACAAAAGTCAACTGTTTCGACCGTTTGGTCAGAATATCCCTTCTAGACCGTACTTGCAAATCAGGCTGCGACCCGTGGACGTTGCTGTAAACACGTCGTCCTACCCGCACTGTGCACTGCACACTATCACGGTGCCCTTAACCTTAGTCTTAGCGGCATCCACTGAATTGCTTAACTGAAGTGCCACGCCTAGTCTGGGTGGGGTGGTCTCTCATCCTGGGTGTTCCTGCCTGGCTACGCCATGTCAAATAGTGTACCTGCCTACGTAGTAGCAGTACGTGTTGTTTGCAGTGGTTCCGGTGGTGCTCGGTGATGGCGACCCCGGTGGCGACTGCCTGGCTGGCGGCGTCCCCCCTCGCATTGGGTCGGGGGCCCCCGTCCCGCAGCGCCGCCGCCGCGCTGGCTGCGCTGGAGCGCCCCGTCTTCTGCGCATGCCTCGTATTCGCGCTGCTCGGCGCCATGCACGGCGTGCGCTGTCAGTCTCCTACCTACCTACTTACACACAATATTAAGTTAAGCTCAATAAACCCCACTCTTATTTCGAAGATACACATTTTAAAAGTAACTACTGTTAGGTGCGAGACCGCGGTAAATGTTAGGTGCGAGACCGCGGTAAATGTTAGGTGCGAGACCGCGGTAAATGTTAGGTGCGAGACCGCGGTAAATGTTAGGTGCGAGACCGCGGTAAATGTTAGGTGCGAGACCGCGGTAAATGTTAGGTGCGAGACCGCGGTAAATGTTAGGTGCGAGACCGCGGTAAATGTTAGGTGCGAGACCGCGGTAAATGAATACAGTCATGGTAAGTTTAAGTAGTTTATTCTAAAGTCTTGTAGATTGTGAATCGAGCGCGGATGCCGTTAGATGATACTCTAGCGGGACCCAGGGAGTCACATCGTGATGTCACGAGTCACGACAAAGGTGTTCCGTTACCAAAGGTTACACCGAACTAGGGGTTACAAAACCGAAGGTATATTAGAAAACCGGTTTCTCGGTTTTCAAATTAATGGCAACAGTACTCCATATGGGGCCGGACACAATGTTTTTGACAGTTGATGCAGATTGCCACGTAACAAAGGCTAAGCGAAATTATTACATACCTAAAACAAAGAAAAGGGGACAGAGCTAATAGCAAACGATTTAGAGATGTTGACTTACCCAATTATGGGGTTCCGTCATTTTACCCTTGAATATTCTACATTGTTATAAAATGTAAATACAACAAATTAATAAAAATCGAGCGGTGTGGGTCCGCCTCAAACTGCTGATTTGCAATCTGGCGCGCCCAGTCGAAAACGGTTTTATAAGACCGGTGACGAGCGTGTAAAAAGGTGACGTGTGTGTGTGTTCGTCTGTGTGTGTGAATCTAGGCAATGCTCGGATTGCGTTTATTACCGAATGTGGTAGCGAAGATGTGCATTTCTAGTTTATTTGTTTGTATTAGTGACCCTAATACAAAAGAAGTGCTCCAGTTGCGGAAGGTAACGAATATTCGAGAAGGTTTCGAAAGTAAATTATTATAAATAAAAAAAGGGAAAATGGGACGTTTGGGATATTGAAAAAATGGTAAAAAATTAATAATTATTATTATATATCGGGGATTCGACTTTGGATACTTGACAATATCTAACTTTAATTTTCCACGACATTTAATGCACTGCAGCTGGTAGTTGGTAGGTACAAATTCACCTACACCGTTTTGATAATCAATGATTGTTTATACACTGCTACCGCTGCAATGTTGCCCCAAATAATGATTGTTTATATAGGTACACTGCTGCATTGTTGCCCCAAATAATGCCACCAGGGCTGCTACACGGAAAAAAGAATTTCCAAGTTCTATTCCACCAGAATAATTTGCATTCAGTCAAGAAATCCAACCATTTTGTTTACAGAAGGCAATAGTCTTAGAAAAAAAAACATTTTATTAATCAAAATTAATAAACTCCTTTTCTTATGAACTACTTATTTGTTTTTAAACAAATAAATGTCACGTTTTACATCAACGCAAATTAAATTATTAACCTTAGGACAGTTAATGTTTTTGTTTAAGAATAAATACATTTTTATGTGCAATATATTATTTAAAATTTGGTATAAAAGTGTATTTGGGGCTTTCGTCAGGTTTCAGAATATTACTAATCGATGATGACAACGCATTTGCTCTTCAATTATTTATCGATAAACGTGTGTTAAATAGTTAAATAGTATCTGAGTTGAAAATCATCAACGTGATTGTAGATAGTGTAACAATAGTTAACATAAAATGTTAAATAGTATCTAAGTTGAAAACTATCAATGTGATTGTAGATAGTGTAACAATAGTTAACATAAAATGTTAAAAAGTATCTGAGTTGAAAACTATCAATGTGATTGTAGATAGTGTAACAATAGCTAACATAAAATGTTAAATAGTATCTGAGTTGAAAACTATCAATGTGATTGTAGATAGTGTAACAATAGTTAACATAAAATGTTAAATAGTATCTGAGTTGAAAACTATCAATGTGATTGTAGATAGTGTAACAATAGTTAACATATAATGTTAAATAGTATCTGAGTTGAAAACTATCAATGTGATTGTAGATAGTGTAACAGTAGTTAAAATAAAATGTTATCTAAAGTGTCTGTGCATTAATTACGGATATATTTGTGTAACAAAAATGATAGCAACGACGGTAGTAATGTGTCGTGGCAATAGTCTTAAAATTGTTTGAGAGACTACTTATTTTTCTCCCCTATAAAAAGCAATAAGTATCCTAAATTCAATTTACATTTTAATACTTTTGAACTACTATATCTACTGTAATTATTAAAAACTCTTTTAATTATATAAAAAATACAGTGATTTACAAATATAGTTTCGTGCACTGGTGCCACTTAGCTGGTTGTGGTTAGATTAGCTCGAGTCTGTGCTTAGAATAAATATATTTTGCTTAACCATAGAGAGCACTACTTTTGACATAATGGTTAAATGCACAGGATGTTGTAAATTTATGTCAGTAGCTGAGAGCATAAAATGTCAAGGCTGTGGAGGGATTTTTCATCGCGCTTGTGTTGTAATAACCCTAACCACACAGGTTTCCACCTGGATGTGTCCCGGGTGTAAATCTAAAACACCCAAGAAAGACAACACAAATATGCCCGTTGGTACACTGCACACAATCTCGGCACAAACAGTGCAACAGGATATCGAAAGGGGTAGCACCAACGCCATTCCCGAGGGATCTAGTAATCCTATTCAAGGTGATTTATCGCAGAAATTAAAATCATTTCGTTCAGAAGTAGCTACATTATGCCAAGAAATAGCCAACTTTAGACAACAGATGGAGCTACTAAACAGTACAATGCAACAGTTTAATAAAAGGATACAGACTGTGGAGGCAAAAATTGTGATTTTAGAGAAAAAACAATCAGATAACACGGATCTCATCAACACAGTTGCCCAACTTGGATGTGAGCTTAACGATCGTGACCAGGACATGCTACTTAATAATTTGGAAATCAGCGGAATACCGGAAGAAAAGACGGAATCAGCTACTCACCTAGTAACTTTGGTTGCTAATAAACTGGGCGTGACGATCAAAGAACATGACATTGTGCGCGCAGAGCGAGTGGGCCCGCGCCGCCATGACGCTAGCCGCGAGCCGGACGCACGCGAGCCGCGGCCGCGCCCTCTCGTGGTGCGGCTGGCGCGGCGTGCGCTGCGAGACGACATATTGCGTGGTGCGCGGGTGCGCCGGGGCGCTGATACATCTGACTTTGGCCTACCGGAGCAGCCTTGGCGTTTCTACGCTAACGAACGGTTAACTAAGGTAAACAGATCATTGTTTCATGCAGCGAGGGAAGAGGGCCGCCGAAAACGCTGATGGCCGTATCTACGCTCGTCGCGACTCTGGCGAAGCGGCGTTTCGTATAAAGAAAGAAGCGGACATAAGTAAAGTTTTTCAGTTGGACGGTGTTTGATGTACGGTAATGTTTATAATCTAATAAAATGTGCTGTCGCTTTTTTGGTGATTTGGAATATTTGTGGCTTACATAATTATGTTTTAGAACGCATATTAATCGTTTTCTCACTGCCACACTGTATGTATTTTATTTTTTGTAGTATATATTTTGTGTCGCCTATTGCTTTACAATTGCAGGGTGATTTTCAGTCCGTATTGCGCTTCAGAGACAACCAGTACTGTAGTTGCGTTAATTAATCTTATTTTAAATGTCATTTTTGTACTCTTGCCGCATTGTAATAATATTATATTTTATTCTTTGTATCTGTATTATCTATCGCTTTGTAGTTGCAGTGTGACTGTCTGTACGTATTGCGCTTCGCAGATAATATTTAGCATAGTAGCATTAAATTATTCTAATTTTAATGTCTTATCTGCCTGTAAATGTTATGTATTTGACTGTTTATTAATTGATTTCTATATATATTGTTACCAAGCTTACTGTGAGTCAATATCAAAAAAGGTAGTGTTGTCACACAATAATAAGTATTTTCTTGTTGACAGTTATAATTACTTACATTTACAGGACTGGTATAGCAATGTTATTATATTATCAATTACTATTCAGTTAATGTAAGGGGCCTTTAAAAGCATGATAATGTTTAATAGAATTAGTAAGAATATTATTTATTACCTTCGCTAGTAAAAATAGATTAAAAGTTAGTTTACTGAACCCAGGCTCGTTAGGGAATAGGCATGATGAATTTGTAGTTGCAATAAAACGTCACTCAGCTGATATAATTGCTATTAATGATTCGTGGTTAAAGAAAGGAGAAGAAGGTAGGGCACCTGTGGTCCCAGGTTATCGTCTTCGTCATATTCCTAGATCACCGGAAGTGCGGGCCCGTGGTGGGGGAGTCGGGTTTTATCTTCGTCATGGTATAAATGCGCGCACTTGCACTTGGCCTAAGGCTCCTACGTCCGTTGAACAAATGTGGATACGCGTGACAGTTAACAGTAACAAACTAGCGATAGGTACAGCTTACCGTCCACCGTGGTTGGAGGTAGATATATTTATAGATGCATTAACAAACACTCTAAGTACCTTAGCTGACTATGACTATATTATATTGATCGGAGATTTTAACATCAATTGTTTACATGAGTCCAGCCTTAATTATAAGAAACTACGGAATTTCTTAAATGTATTTCAGCTGACGCAGCACGTTTGCCAACCAACCCATTTTACTGCAAACAGTGAAACATTAATAGATATAATATTTACTGATGCTCCAGTAAAAGACATTTACGTTGATCACATCCATGAGCTGAGTAACCATGCCTTTATTACCTGTACTTTAAATATAAAGAAAAATAAATTTGTTACTAATCGACCTATAAAAGATATTACTGTGGAAGACTTCAATAGGGACTTAAATCGAATAAAATGGGATGACATTAAACATCTTAATAACGTGAATGATATGGTTGCCACATTTAATAAATACGTCTTAACATTATTTGATAAGCATGCGCCACTGAAATCTGTTTGCATTTAAGCCAAAATGTATCCATGGATTACACCAACCATATAATTAATGATGAGATTAAGATGATAAGATTAATGAAGCGTACCGCAGACAGCGAAAAACTAAATTAAATACACACAAGGAATAATACAAGGAACTTAAACGTACTGTTAACTCTGAGATATTTAATGAAAAGTGTACTTACTTTAACCAAAATATTAATGAATACATCAAAAACTCATCTAAAATGTGGAAAAACTTGAAAAAGACAGTAAATTTCAAAAATAAAGATGTTGAGTTACCAGTGCACTTAAAAGATCCAGAAATCTTAAATTCACAATTTCTTGCATTACCCACTGAAAAAGATATAAGCATTTCTGACTTAACTTTCTTTGAATTCCGTCGATATAATACGCAAAATTTCTGTTGGAGCCTGTCAGCGAATCTGTGATTGCAAAAATTATACTTGGTTTTAAATCTAATGCTAAGGGATCAGACAATATCTCTTTAGATATGATTTACATGACAGTACCGCAAACCTTGGATATCATAACTTTTATAGTTAATTTCTCAATAAAGACCAATACTTTCCCGGATCTTTGGAAAATTGGACTAGTCAAACCAATCCCAAAAAAGGATAATGCTGTTGAAATTAAAGACCTTAGACCTATTACTATTCCCTCTTGTACGTCAAAAGTTTTAGAGAAAGTTGTTAGTATTCAACTTACTAAGTACGTTGAATCAAATAATATATTACCAGTAAAACAATCAGGTTTTAGGCAGGGCTATAGCACAACTACTGCCTTGATAGACGTAGGAGATGATATGCTTTCAGCTCAGGATTTCGGAAATGGTTCTATTTTGGCTTTACTAGATTTTCCAGAGCATTTGATTGCATAAATAGAACTTTATTGTTCTCAAAGCTTTCTTTTTTTGGAATGGAGGCGTTAACAATTAAATGGTTCCATAGCTATTTGAGTGATAGATTTCAGTTTGTTGAGCTTTGTGGATCAGATGGATCAATTGAGAGGTCAACATTACGTTCAGTGCAGAGAAGAGTTCCCCAGGGATCTATTCTTGGGCCTCTTTTATTTATAATTTATAGTGCCGATATCACAAAATGTATAACTAACAGTAAATATCACATGTATGCCGATGATATACAGTTATACATTTCTTTCAAAGCACAAGACACTGAAACAGCTGTCAGCAAGTTTAATGATGATCTGATCCGTATTGTCTATTAGTGCTTAATCCCGAAAAGTCAAAGTACTTGATTTGCGGGTCTAAAGCACAAGTACAAAACATTGAAAAACACAAATTTGCCATAAATATCACAAATATACCAATAGAAAAAGTAAGTGAAGCTCGTAATTTGGGCATTTTAATAGATAGTAACCTAAGATTTGAAGATCACGTTAGTGAAACTACAAGGAATTGTTTTTATAGGTTGAAAGTCTTATACAGATTGAGGAGCTTTTTAAGTGTAGAACTTCGTGTTCGGCGACACAATGTGCGAGGGAATCGTTTTGTCTAAATTTAATTATGCAGACGCAGTTTACGGGGAACGCCTTCTTGCACGTTCGAATAGAATGGTTCAACGTGTACAAAATGCTTGTGCTCGTTTTTGCTTAGATATTCCATTTCGTTCGCATGTCACACCTTACCTAAATCAGTCGAGGATATTAAAGATAAATGCTCGTAGACAGCTTCATCTAGCTGCTTTAATCTTTGGCTTAACGAAATCACAAAAGCCCTCGTACTTATACGAGAAACTGAAGTGGTCACGCGATCGACATGGTTATCCGACTAGAGCTTCCTCCTATCTTATTCAATGTCCTCGTACTCACACAGCTGCATATCGTACTCACACAGCTGCATATCGTACTCACACAGCTGCATTTCGAGGTAGTTTTAAGTTTGCGGCTTCGAGGTCCTGGAACGACTTACCACCGCCATTTCACAATATACAAAGTCTAAGCAACTTTAAAAAGAAACTTACAGACTATTTATTTAATTTACGAAAGGAAACGTAAACTGTATTATACGAAATCCAAAATAATATATATATATTTATAATATATACTAGTTAGTAAGTACAGCTATTATAAAATAATATTTATATCGTATTTTCTCAATATCAATCTATGTAATCCATATTTAAGTTAAATTAATTTCATAAGTATATTAATATTTAGTGCTAAGATACCTATTACGAATCACCTGTTGCGTTTTTGTCTTCGTCCGTGCATTACTAACCGGTTACCCTGAAAACCAGCGCTGTGATTTCTCACAGCATATTCTGAGCGGAAACCGATTTGACGTCACACTGCAACACTAAGGTATACTAGTTTTATATTATGTGTTCGCATTTTGTTAATAAGGTGTTGTCTTGTGACTCAAATAAATTTTTTTCTATTCTATTCTATTCTATTCTATTATACTTATATTATAAGAAAAATTTAATGATACCTACTTATGTACTTCAATAAAAATTAAAATTCACTTCTATGGTGATAGGAAATTACAGTGGTGTAGGCCCCGGTAGTTGTAAGATAAAAATCGTAATAAGCTGTATCAGAGGTCGAACTTCAAACCAATCGACTTATGCGAGAATAGTGTATTATGATCTAACAAAAAAAAGAAGTGAAATCCCACCAAAAATATTTTCATGTAAAATGTTGCCAAGACGAGACTCGCACTGTTAAAATGTTACCTATCAGACCTCGTGTAGAGCCAAGCTTCTCACTTTACACGCCTACAAGTCTACAAGTCACATATTTTGACTAAGGTGTAGAGTTTGTAAAGTAAGGGCTTGTAGAGTAGATTTACTAAAAATCCTGAAATATGTATTTAATCATTTATAACAAGGAGTCTCTATATCAATTTTCAGACCTCTAACATCAAAATTTGC
Organism: Apoda limacodes; assembly: GCA_946406115.1. Taxonomy (NCBI): domain Eukaryota; kingdom Metazoa; phylum Arthropoda; class Insecta; order Lepidoptera; family Limacodidae; genus Apoda; species Apoda limacodes. The sequence continues at coordinate 23,811,284 of OX291559.1, forward strand.
GAAAATCTCATACAAACTTCGAACCCTTGTTTGAGGGGTTGGGGAGGAAAAGTTTCAAGTTTTATTACTTTTTTGTTGTTTCTGTACTTATACTTTTTTTTTTTTCATACCACTAATGGTAAGCGTTCACCGTAGCCTATGGACGCTTGCAACACCAGGGGTATCATCACTCGCGCGTTGCCGACCCTTCAGAAATCTAATAACTTCTTTCTTGAAGAACTTCATACTGTAGTCCTTGCAGAAAACCTTGGCAGGGTGCTTATTCCACAACTTAAGCGTTCCATTTAGGTTCTAAAGTGTGAGAATGAATTCCCTGCCGATGGCGAGCGGTGCGATGGTAGAAAGTAGCCGTGGGCATCATTTCGAACAATTCCTCAGAACACTACCCATTGTACAAGCGGTATAACACACACAGGGAGGCAAAGTCTCTCCTCAGACTTAAGGGCTCGATACCGCAAGTGAGTTTGGAATCGTCGACAATTCTCACAGCCCGTCGTTGAACTGAGTCAAAAGGGCCAAGCTGGTATCCGGGTGCACCCGCCCAGAGATGGCAGTAGTACTCCATATGGGGCCAAACTTGCGACTTATAAAGTAACAACATTTGCCCCGACGTGAAGTACTGCTTCGCTCTATTGATACACCAAGGTTTTTGGATGCCAGCTTCACCTTATCTTGTAAATGATCTCGGAACTGAACATCGCTGGAGATATCGACACCAAGGATCCCAATGCTTTTGGAGATGGAGAGGGGAGTGTTCTGAAATTGTGGGACTACAGTGAATGGAGTTTTCTTAGCGGTGAACGCGCACACTTGTGTCTTTGTAGGGTTGAATCGGACCAAGTTTACCCGTCCCCAGTCAAAGACCTTGGACAGTGTGGTCTCTATTTGAGACACAAGTTCTCCGCGGTTTTCCTCGACAACGGAACAAGGGATGTTTGCACGACCCGTTTAAAAAGTACTGTCATCTGCATGGCAATGTATGTTGTTGATGTCCAACATATCATTAATATGCAGTAGAAACAGCGTAGGGGACAGCACAGAGCCTTAATGCACACCAGCATTAATGTCAATGCTATCAGAGCAACTACCGTCAACTACGGTTCGTATGCGTCTGCCGGACGAAAAGCTAGCCACCCATTTGCAAAAACCCTCGGGCACTCCGTAAGATGGCAACTTCGATAGAAGACCCCGCTGCCAGACCCGATCGAACCCCTTCGCTATGTCCAGGCTACATGCCAATGCCTCCCCCTGACTCTCAATGGCTAGTGCCCATCGGTGTGTGAGATACACTAGAAGGTCACCAGTCGAGCGACCGTGGCGAAAATCATATTGACGGCATACTAGCTTACATACCAAATTTCAGGTTTCTAAGGCTTCAGCAAATACCCTAAAAATTTTGATGATAATCAGTGAGTAAATGACAAAGCTAAAGCTACATTTCGATATTGTTTTTTGGAAATAGTACATCTGACAAGGCCGGGAATGTAAGCCGTTGCTGGATAAGTAGAATTTGACGGCCTTACCTGTCAATAACACGCATCCAGCAATGGCTTCATGGCCGAGACTTGTATAGTGCTTTACTCAAAAACGCAGGGGAAATAAAACAGACTTTATAATAGAATAGTGGTTTAATAAAAGTCAAAGTGTTAAAAATTAAATATGTCGATGATTTTCTTTTTAATCCTTCGGCCGCGGCGTCTGATGGCAGCGCGGTCGACCAACACTGGCCACATATCTTATAGATGGTACTATTTGTGCGCGAGTGCGTGCAATCGACGTGGGTGCTTTATAACGGGCCATGCAAAGAAATTGTATATGAAATAACTGTCGCCTTATCTGTCCTGGATAGTGATTTTTTTTTAAATTTTTTGACAGCAATTCAGGATCTATATCCCCCGTATTCTTTTTTCGAATGTAATTCGAACTTTTCATAGCGTTGTAGTAGTTATTTAGTTATACGTTGTACAATATATTCTGAAATTTAAACATTCGAATTGGGAAGCAAGAAAAATATTCTTTTCTTTTTGACTAAACCTTACGTAATATAACGTTTCAAAATAATAAACTCGTGTTTGTTTTTAACCACTTTTTTTGGCTACGTTAAGCAACTTTTAACGGTATGAAAATTATAACATTCTACCAACTTTACAAAAGTATTTGAACATTTCTTGTTTCATTGACTCGGCAACACTGGCTTGTTGCAGCACCGTGGCGGCGCTGGATGTCGTGGCGTGGCTGGACCCCGCTGGCCCGGCTCTCGTTCGGTGCACTGCTAGTCCACATGCCACTCAACAAGACGCTGGTCGCGTCGCGGCTCGTGCCCACGCACCTTGACCGACAATACACGGTAACAACAGCTGTACTCTCTACCTACATGTCGCGGCGCTCTCTTCTCTACGCTGCTAGTCCACTTGCCGCACAACAAGTCACTCTGGTCGCGTCGCTAGGACATAGGCTACTTTTTATCCCAAAGAATTGAAATATCTCCGTGGGAATAACTATAACCGAGCTTAAACGAACTATAGCTACCTAGCTTGCTATAGCAAACTTCATTAGTATAATTAATTAAAGATAACCGAATTTAGCTGAGCTGAGCAGCTGGCAAAATCTAGTAAGTAGAATAATTTTTATATAAAAATAATTTAAAGCCATATATCAAAATCCTACAGAAAATTTGATTACCGACCGCGCACTTGTTAACTACATAGGTATTTACACATAACAAAACTACTAACATTTGTAATGTGTCAAATCTATAAGTTAATAATAAATTTGACGAAGAACCCTTTATTATAGGCAAAAAGAAGCCTATTAATTAAATAGAAACTATCGGTACTTGTAAATTGACTTATGAACGTCTAGACAAAGCAACGCCTACCGGACAGGCCGCTGTGTCATGGAGATTTCCGGCATGGTCCTACCGCACCACGGTATAGTAGATATAACGTATAGCACCTTCGTCGTTCATATTCGAGCTAGAGGCAAAGAGACTGCCCGATAGATCGGCTTTCTCTTTTGCACTATGGATCAAGTCACCATCGGTCTTTCACAGTGGTGGTAACGACGACTGACAAAAGTTCCCTTCAGGAGCTTTAGCAAGAGATCAGAAAGCACGACTCCCAGAGGGATAGCTCGCAAGTCGCCCACCTATTTTGCCGATGAATTGGAATTTAGCTGGCAGTTGCTTTCTTACTAAACCTGGAGGCAGCAGTTAATTTGCGTTTTAACTCCGAATTTTTCGGAATTTTATTATTACGAGTCGTAATCCAAGGTTCATACGCAGTTTGCTTCAGTATTTTGGCTCCTCTGCAACACCTAATAAACTACAGTCGTTTTTTTACGCCGGCAGCCACTGGCGGGTTAGCTACTGGCGGGTTAGCTACTGGCGGGTTAGCTACTGGCGGGTTAGCTACTGGCGGTTTAGCTACTGGCGGGTTAGCTACTGGCGGGTTATGGTTAGGGTAAGGTTGGTCGGTCATCAGAAAACTTGATCTATTCAAATTAGGTTTTTATGAACACTTTTGAAATGTCAAAGTTATAAAATACTATTTTTTGATTTAAAAGATTTAAATTTACTAATTGATAGGAAATACCTTACTTTAATAACAATATACTACTTTTTACAACAAATTATACTGACGTTGTGTAACAGTGATAAGTTTTTAACATTCTCCGTGTGCTAATAAATAATTTACTGTGAATTTACTTGATAAATAAACATTGATCTGTCAATGCACAGAAAAAGGCACACTTGCGTACAAAACGTCTATTCACTTATCAGTTATATGAAAGATTTTCGGATAAAAGCATATTTTCGACATATTTCCTTCAAATTCATCATTACTTTTTAATATGATATAAAAAAATGATTATTGTAAAATAACAGAGTTGGAATTTGATAAGTGTCTGGGTGTCTGGTTGTCAAGACAACCTACCGTTGTTGCCAAGTTGTTGATGTTGTTGTTGAGAACCAAGAAGCTTATAATATTTATTCACCGATTTATAGATTATTCTACATTTATTATTGATTACCAACTTATCCATCCACTAACCTACTTGAGAAACTTTATACTTGATAACCTTTTATAAAACTGGCTTTCGTTCAGATGCCAGAAATCTTAACTAATTTTCGGATTCAAGATCTGCAAAGAAGTGTTGTGAATTTGTGTAATCGTCTACAATCTCTAAAGTGTTTTTGTCATACTGTTTCCAATAATTTAATTTTTAATTTTCTTCTTTATGCTTTTGTATCGTTAAGTATTTTTATTATCTCAAAACTAACGATCCATGTCCATTTCATTGTCTACCCCATCGTCGTTGCTTGCCAGCGCTCCGACTACTTCTGTGAACGAAATTATTCTATGTGACTCATGTTCTCAGCCCTGCAAAGGCCGTAAAGGGCTCAACATTCATTTTGGCAAAAAACATAAGCCTCGCCCTGCACCGCCACTTGCCCAGCCCATTACTGGTTCCGCATTGGATCTCTCTTCATCGGAGCCACAAACTCCACTCAACACCGACAACCTTTGTAAATCATTGGGAGGGTTGCGTTCAACATTGCCTCTCTTAAAACGGATTCCTCGAGGTGCTCGGCGAAGTGTAGCACAGGCCCTTCATAAAGTCATCCAAAAAATAATCAACCACAACACAACAGAGAACTGGGAACTCTTGTTAACTTTCGCCTACAAAACCCTCCACGCAACACCTGAGGACAAAACGGGAGCCAACCTTACACAAAAGATAAAAAACAACTGTTCAGCTCCACTGCAACTATCTCCTTTTTTAACTTCTACTGTCGCTTACAGACATGGAAATCGTCGTCGTCGCAATAACATCTCCCACCTTGTTGAGGCTAAAGTGAGTGACGGCGATATAAGAGGCGCTGCGCAGCTTTTGTTCTCGAGCGATGTCATCGCACCGGATACAACATCGCACCGGATACAACATCGCACCGGATACAACATCGCACCGGATACAACATCGCACCGGATACAACAGAGACGTTAGATGCTCTGCTTTCTAAGCATCCACAGGCTGCTGTCACTTGTCGCCTCCCTGACTCACCACAACCAGGTGACCTCACTCCTCACGTGAGCCCTGATACGATGATGAGCGATACATTCAACAATTTCGAAGCTCAATTCCGCTTTTAATTTATGGTATTTAGATGACGGAACCCTAGACTACTGTTTTTGAAGACCTCCGCACGCTCATTTATGAATTCAACGCCATAGGTTTGGATCTAAATTTTGATAAGTGTGAACTTTATATTTCGGATTCTTTAAGTGTTAATTTAAAATCTGATTTGGTGAGCAAATTTAATAGCTTGGCCCCAAATATTAAAATTTTGTCAAAGTCACATCTTATGCTCCTAGGTGCTCCAATCCTAGAGGAAGCACTCCCAACCTATTTAGATGAAAAAATACAAAATTTTAGCACAGCAGATGATAAACTTGATCAAATTAACCCCCATATGGCTATTTCAATTATTCGTTTTTGTTTATTTGTATCTAAATTTACTTATGTTTTACGTTGCTGCCCTTTTTGGAACCATCCAAATTTGCTATTGCCTCTGGATTCTTTGATTAGAAATTTGCTTACCAAAATTTTAAACTGCCCTTTAGATGAGCGTGCCTGGTCGCAGGCCTCTCTTCCTATCAGACATGGTGGTTTTGGGAATCCGGAGCATTACCGCTGTTGCCCTCCCAGCTTTCTTGTCCTCTGTCAACAGTACGTGTGATCTCTACGGTAAGATTACTGGCCCTTCTTTGGGTTCTGTCGAGGTCCCATACTTGACATTGGCCACGCAGGCTTGGCGTTCAGCGAGTCATCGTATGGATCCTCCATCTTTCACAAAATCGCAGAGACTTTGGGACGAACCTTTATGCAGAAAAGGTAGTTCCTCCCTTATCTCAACCGCTATAGAACCACGTGAGCGTGCTCGTTTGCTAGCCGTGTCTGAACGAGAATCAGGCCACTGGTTAAGGGCACTGCCTTCCGCGACGATAGGCACTCTGCTCGACAGACAGACTTTATCATTAGCTGAGTGCCTACGCCTTGGGCTTCGATTAGTGCAGCCACACACCTGTATTTGCGGCAAAAGGGTCGAGCAGTTTGGCTATCACGGCCTATCCTGTGGAAAAAGCACCGGCCGCTTTTCGCGACACTCGGCCCTAAATGATATTATCCGTCGGGCCCTAACCTCGTCGGAATTTTCCGCACCGATGGCAAGAGGCCTGACGGTTCTACTTTGGGGCCATGGAAGCTCGGTAAGTCTTTGTTGTGGGATGCCACCTGCGTTGACACGCTGGCGGCGTCTCATTTACCAACGACCTCAAAGAACGCTGGCGCTGCAGCGGCGTATGCTGAAGCCCGCAAGCGGCGTTCATTTTTGTGCCGTTTGGGGTTGAGACTTTTGGGCCGTGGGGACCGGACGCAAAAAAAACTCGTCCGTGACCTTTCCGCGCGACTGGTCGAGGCATCGGGTGACCGGAGGGCTGGCAGTTTTCTCTGCCAAAGGATCAGTTTGGCGATCCAAAGAGGTAACGCTGCCAGCACAGCCAGAGTTGTCGTTGAACCTGTGTGACAGCGGACCGCGTGTTTGGTCTCAATAGTAAATAAATTGAAACTAGTTTTTAGACGGATATATTTTTATTTCTTGTTAACTAGTGTAATATTACAATATATTCTGTGAGTGTCAAATATAAATTAATGATTCTATAAACTATATTAAATAAGTTCTTTGTGAAATTACCTTCATATTGACATAGTGATCGAATTATACAAAGTAACAAATTTATTTGTCACTTTGCAAAAAGCGACATTTAGCTACAAAATCACATAACTCGTAGTGCTGTGTGTTTGTAGATTACCAAGAGTCATGGTTAAGTGCGGCGCTTGCGGAAAATTTGTGACGGCGACAGATGGCGCCAAGTGTTGCAAATGTGCTACGATTTACGACCGAGCGTGTGTAGCTCTACCTGCCTCTGGCTGTATCATAGGCACATGGGTTTGTCCGAACTGTGCGTCTAAATTGCCTCGAGACAACAATGCAGACACACCAGTAAAAGGAGTCGCAGCTAAATCATGTGTGGTCGATGATGATAAGATCGCCACACTTACCAACATTTCTGAGCCCACTTCTAAAGCGGCACAGTTGGTTTTACAGATAAAGTTGCTGCGAGACGAGTTAATGGAGTTTCGTGCAGAATTGTCAAAAGTGAGAACCAGTATTTCGTCCTGCGAAGATCGTCTGAGCAATATGGAGGTACGTGTAGATAATCTCGAGAAAAAGGGGTCCTCTGGCAATGCGTGCGATCAACAAGTACATGAGTTGATGGCCACAGTATCTAGGCTACAGGCTGAGTTAATTGACAGAGACCAGGATATGTTACTAAATGACATAGAAGTGGCTAATTTACCTGAACAAAAGGGGGAAAATCCTACTCACCTAGTAACACTAGTAGCAACCAAACTTGGTTTTTGTTTGGAGGAACGAGACATAGTTAGCGCGTTACGAGTAGGCCCGCAAAGAACTACTCAGAGCGTCGACGATAGCAGCACAGGTCGCGTGAGACCTCGGCCGCTGGTGGTACGTCTCACTCGCCGCGCTCTGCGAGACGAATTCTTGCGTAATGCTCGTGTGCGCCGTGACGTAACTACCGCTGATATGGGACTGCAACAGGAGCCTCGGCGATTCTATGTGAATGAAAGGCTAACAAGACACAATCGTCAGCTTTTTAATAAAGTAAGAGATGAGGCACGTCAACATAGTTGGAGATACGTATGGACGAGAGAGGGGCGCATATATTTTAGACATGACCAAGGCAAGCCCTCTCATCGCATACGATCGGACTCTGAAGTCGCCAATATTTTTAAGATTCAGTCAGTTGGGCCTAAAATTAACTAGTTTTGTAAATAGTTTGCTACAACCAGTAAAATTAAGTAGCTGTGTAATAGTATTTTTGGGTCTCAAAAATATCTATAGTTATTTCAAGTTAAAAGACTTTGTAAGACCTGGTAAAGTCTCTCCTCAGACTTAAGGGCTCGATACCGCAAGTGAGTTTGGAATCGTCGACAATTCTCACAGCCTGTCGTTGAACCGAGTCAAAAGGGCCAAGCTGGTATCCGGGTGCACCTGCCCAGAGATGGCAGCAGTACTCCATATGGGGCCAAACTTGCGACTTGTAAAGTAACAACCTTTGCCCCGACGTGAAGTACTGCTTCGCTCTGTTGAGTACACCAAGTTTTTTGGACGCCAGCTTTACCTTGTCACGCCAGCTTTACCTTGTCTGTTGAGTACACCAAGTTTTTCGGAGCCAGCTTCACCTTTTCTTGTTAATGATCTTACTTGTAGGCATAGCTAATTGGTGTAATCGCAATAAAAAAGGATGTGAATCAAATTGGAATAATCCATACTAATATTATAAATGCGAAAGTAACTCTGTCGGTCTGTTACCGTTTCACGCTTAAAACGCTGAACTGATTTAGATGAAATTTGGGAACGAGGATAGTTTGAGTCTCACATAGGATAGTTTTTATCCTGAAAAATTCAAAAGTTCCCCCGGGAATAACTGTAAACTTTATAAGCTTAAACGAACTGTAGCTTGTTATAGCAAACTTCATTAGTAAAATTAAAGAGTCGATGAAAGAATCACACGCCGATAACCCAATGTGGGTGGGTGGAGCCAACGGCACATATTATATATACCTACTATCTCATCCCATCCCACTAATTTGATAAGTGCGAAAGTTTGGATGTTTGTTACTTAATCACGTATTAATGACTGGATGGATCGGTATGAAACTTGGCACACATATAAGTTATGTCCTGAAATAGGACATAGGCAGTAGTAAAAGTATTTTATCCCGAAAAATTCAAAAGTTCCCCCGGGAATAACTGTAAACTTTATAAGCTTAAACGAACTCTAGCTTGTTATAGCAAACTTCATTAGTAAAATTAAAGAGTCGATGAAAGAATCACACGCCGATAACCCAATGTGGGTGGGTGGAGCCAACGGCACATATTATATATACCTACTATCTCATCCCATCCCACTAATTTGATAAGTGCGAAAGTTTGGATGTTTGTTACTTAATCACGTATTAATGACTGGATGGATCGGTATGAAACTTGGCACACATATAAGTTATGTCCTGAAATAGGACATAGGCAGTAGTAAAAGTATTTTATCCCGAAAAATTCAAAAGTTCCCGCGTTGTGAACTGACATTTTGCACAGAGATAGGTAGTTGAAGATACGGGGAAGGACAAAGGCTACTTTTTATCCCGGCGGATTTATTGTTGCGGCTCGGTCGCACAAAGCTGTATACGTGATCGGTTCGTTACAGTTTGAATTTAATAATTACCTTTTGGTTTAGTAATTTTCGGTGTTAAGTGCGAAAGTTGGTGGTACCACAAAGGGCTGTCAAGAAGGACTTCAGCCCGATTTCGTCACCGTTAGAAGAGGAGTTACCTACATATACTCACACACTACTCGTTTAGAAGGACCGGTATATATCTAGACGTAATCACAGGTAATTATTTCGCGGCCCAACAATACTATTTTTTTGCTTGTTAGTTAGTCAAATCTAAGACGTGCGTCCAATAGGTCCTCTTTGTAAAATCACAAACGAAATATAGTTTACTAAGAAACTGCCGTCGTAATATTAAAGGATGCTCAACACATTTAATTTTTAGACAGTTAATGTAACGGGGATGGACTTCATTGCTCCAGAAATAATTCCTAGTCATTTAGATACAATCAGGCGAACGCGTTGCGTTAGTTAAACTAAAGCCACTTTATTGCGGTTCTATAGTAAAGCTACTCGTAGCATAAACATAGTGACTAGTGACTATGAAGTGTACTGCTGAAGTGTACTGCTGAAGTGTACTGCTGAAGCGCGGCGTTGACCTCCTTTTCACATTTTTAAGCAATATAGTTTAGATGTAGTTCTCAAATTTTGAAAAACTTTAAATTTTCTACCATTGGGGTAGCTTGATTTTTATAAAGTATTTTATTTCTCGAGGAAATCTACGTTAAGGGAAGACTATGAATGTGCTTTAAGAGACAGCTAGACCTAACCATGATTGGAGAGCCAATGTGTAAGATAACTCGCCGCTGAATTCAGGATACTTACATGCTGAAAAATTGTTGTGGTTAGGGCAATATAAGGCAAGATCATCTGCATACTGAAGTATATAACAGAGAGAATTGTCAGATTATTCAAAGTCAAATGTATACAAGCTATAGAGAAGAGGGCTGAGATCCAACCCTTGAAGGAAAACGTTTCAAACATAGCTTTGGGGAAGATTGGTTTTGTTAATACCACTAAGGTGGCAAACAAGCTAATGGTCAGCCTGATAGTTACCGGTCACCGCAGCCTATAGACGCTTCCAACAACAGTAGCACCACCCGCGCGTTTCCAACCCTTTAAATATCTAAAAACTTCTTTCTTGAACAAATCCTATATTGTAGTCCTCAGAGAAAACCTTGGAAGGGAGCTTATATCACGACTAAGCGTTTGCGAGAGTCTTCCAAATGATCTCGGAACTGAACATCGCTGGAGATGTCAACACCAAGGATCCCGATGCTCTTGGAAATCGTAAGGGGTATGATCTAGTATTGTGGAACCTCAGTGAATGGGGTTTTTTAGGGAAAGTATGCGGTTTGAGTTTGTTTACCGAGCTTCCAATGTCGTATTTACGTAAATGCTTCAAACCAACTCGTCGGCGATCAGCGGACGTATTGGCTTGTGCCGAGACCCAGAGAAGGCTCCTCAGGAAAAAATACAGATTGGAAACGAGTTCCGAATTCCTGGAACTCATCATCTAATATGACCATTGTTATATGAGTGTCATTGTTCTGTGCCAGGTCGTGATGTGGTTCGGTGTGTCGGTGGCGTCGTATTTGGCAGCACTCCCGCTGGCACTGCTGGTGGAGCTCCCGTCGCAGCACCTACTGCAAGCGCTCACCAACGCCCCAGCGCGGCCCCCCGCGAGCACCCCTACCACCCCCCTGACGTCCCCAACCGACAAGAGTGCACCAGTAACCTCCTGAGTCACTTACAGATTATCACTGAACCAATTACCCTAAGAAGCCTGAGGTACTTGCAGTGCTAATATTGAAATATTTTTGTTTCACGCCTAAAATAGAATTAAAACTCAATTTCATAGATAGGTGGTAATTTAAAAAAATGTTGTTGACGTCAACATTTTAAAACCGTAGATAGAATAAAACTTTATTAGTTTTTATTTGGGGGAGATGATAAATTTCCCAACTAGCAAAGGTGTCCTATATTAAAGAAACTAAATAACATTTGGTTGTAAACAGGTTATCTCGTGGTATCTCAGATCTTATTATCTTGTCATCACCTGTAAGATCTATAGTAGTGGTATTGTTGTTTGTCATCACCTGTGTTATCTATAGTAGTGGTATTGTTGTTTGTCATCACCTGTGTTATCTAAAGTAGTGGTATTGTTGTTTGTCATCACCTGTAAGATCTATAGTAGTGGTTTTGTTGTTTTTCATCACCTGTAAGATCTAAAGTAGTGGTATTGATGTTTGCAGCAGAAAAATAGTTGAGGCATAGCATGACGCCCGGAGACCCGAGTTGTCAATGAGGAATTGAAAGTGATCGTGGAGTCGGATCCATCTCAAACCACGTCAAAGTTAGCTGCAGGCTTCGGTGTGCATGATAAAACATTTTTCAATCATTTGAAACAAATTGGAAAAGTGAAAAGCGTGAAAAATGGGTACCGCATGAACTTTGTGAAGCAAACTACCAAACACGCGTCGACTGCTGCGTCACGTTAATCAACCGTCACAATAACAAGAGGATTTTGACTCATATCATTACTTGTGATGAAAAATGGATCCAATACGATAATCGGAAACGCTCATCACAGTGGTTAAATCTAGGAGAACCGGCTAAATCCTGCCTCAAGTTAAAGTTGACTCAAAAAAGGTACTGGTTAGTGTCTGGTGGACCAGCGTTGGTTTCATCCACTACAGCTTATTATTATTATTACAATCTAGCCTAGAAGGCTAATGAGCAATTTGTTTCTGACCTAGTTTTGTAGAAGAGTCTTTATATCTAAGAATGTGTCCAATGGCTCTTTTCTTACAGTCTCTAGTTGAAAGAAAGACATTTTGTTCTTGTGTTCTATATTGATAGAAGGTACTAGTTTTTCACTACATTATGCTTGATAACACTACACTAACTCAAAAGGTTTAGTCCTTTTGAGCCTTCTCACTATGGCCGTGTTGTCGAAGAGCTGGATTGTCTCGACGTTCATATGATAATGAAATCTCTGCTCGTGAACTACACATAATATTACATAATGATGTCGACAAAATCTAAGTTAAGGTTCCGGTGGAGATCATCGTTTTTTATCTACCAGGGTGCATTAACTATTATTAATCATCAAAATCTTTTTATTCAAATGGGTTACCAAGAACAATTTCGAATCGTCAAGCAGGGCCGTAGCTAAGAGGGGCCGTTGTGGGGCAATGCCCTACCTTAAAAGTACCATAAACTAAGGTATAATATATTTAAATTGTTTTCCCGTACTATAAATTAATACCATTTTGCTCTTGTTTTCCCGCGATCCCACCCAATTACCTTCTACCTTAATTACTCACACTCACAAGCAGGTAAAATAATGAAAGATAGAAAAATTACTTGCACCGTACCCGTGCATGAAACCACCGCTGCCCTACCTTAGATTCAACTCTAGCTACAGCCCTGTCGTCAAGTAAATCAACTACAACTAGCTTTACAAACTAATTACAATACTGTTTTATTGCGTGCGTCCAATAGGATATCTTTGTAACATCACAAACGAAACATAAAATTATAATGTTCAACTAATAAATACATGTTTTGCATTGAAACACTTAATAAACAAGATTTACAATGTAAATAGTTTGATTTAAAAAAAAAACAATCAATATTTAGGTAAAATTTCAATTGCCTATTGTTTTTCAGATTGCATAGGGGGGAGGGGGGCACCATGTGATACGTTAAAAGTCTTCAATTATTCTGTGACGAGATTCAAAGTAACTCCCGAGAAAAATATATTCATATAACATATAATATTGCACAGCAGACGTATAAATATATATACAAATACAAATACATATAAAAATAAAACTATATGTAAATTAACTTATAGGTCCTATCTGATTAGTAACTGACTAGTAACTGGTAGTTGCCGTGTGACTGATGGTTTCTTGACGGTCTTATTTATTATTTTTTGCATTTCTTTGGCTATCATGCAGCCTCTATAGTTGTCTGGATGAGCTTCTCCACAGCAGGGCTGTAGCTAGAGTTGAATCTAAGGTAGGGCAGCGGTGGTTTCATGCATGGGCACGGTGCAAGTAATTTTTCTATCTTTCATTATTTTACCTACTTGTGACCGTGAGTAATTAAGGTAGAAGGTAATTGGGTGGGATCGCGGGAAAACAAGAGCAAAATGGTATTAATTTGTGGTACAGGAAAACAATTCATATATATTTTACCTTAGTTTTTGGTGCTTTTAAGGTAGGGCATTAGTATTAGCTACGGCCCTGCTCCACAGTGTACACATTTTGGTTACTGTTCTGCAGGTTTTCTACAATCTTGGGTTAGATGTTAACCTGTGCATTTAACACACCTTGGCTCTTTTGCGCAGTACTTGTGTATGTCTGTACCAGAGGCGGCTCGTGACGATTTTCAATGGGTGTTCACTATAAAAAAAAACAAAAGAGGAATTGCTTAAATGCTAACCTTTTATTATTCTATTTATAACTAAAATCAATTCACCTATTTACAATCGTGTCACATTTTTGTGACCCTTTGTCTGTACCTACTTCAAACTGATACTGTCTGTATTGATCACAATAATCACATTTTATTTTGCTATACTTACTTGTTAGACAATAAACAAACTGTTTATGTAGGTTTGTACTTATTTAATTTGTTAATCAAAAACCTCGCGCACGAACTAAAACATTTGTTGTGTGTGATAGTTAAGAGCGGCAACAGCGCGCCCGCGCCTCGGTCGGACTGAAGGCGGGGATCAAGCTGGCACCAGTATTTTTCTTTGCGTAGGGCTAGGAGCGGCTAAATTTTTTTACAAAATCTTCTGTTTCACGTGTGAGGTCGTGTCGGACCTTCTTTTTCACACTCGTGGATTTTAGCTTTATGTCTCTGTACTGAAATTCGTTTTATAGGAGCGCAATTGCTAGCGCTCCACTTAGTGACACAGTCTGCTCAGTGCAATTCCATACTAAATCTTGAGTTAACTGTATGTGTACAGAATGTTTAAGTGAAATTCTATTTTAACATATTATTTATAGAAGCATAATAATTAATTATTTTAAGTAAAATATAAAACATATTGTTTCTAAGTAGATAATTATGAATGGGAGTGCGCTGCAGCGCTCCTTAGGACGAGCCGCCTCTGGTCTGCACACTTGACATCTTTTACACTAGGGTATAAGTTTTGCAGATCGTTATATCTCAACAATGCAATGCAAGTATTGATTTATATCGACTACCTTGTTGATTTCCTCGTCATTGTTGAAGGTCAGCATGAACATATTAAGTGGCTCCTTGCTTTTACAGCTAAATTTTTCACCGAATTTAGGATTTTGTAGCCCTTATTTCTTAGGTCTTCTATTATTCTATCTACCTTTCAGGTAAAAAGCATTTTTTTATTTTCTTACTAGTGCTGTAGACAATTATTTTCGGTCAAAGTCTTAGTTATAGTTCTATATGTTTCGTCATTTGAGGAATTTATTTTGACGCTGTCACTATGTAACATTTATTTTGACGCTGTCACTATGTAACATTTATTTTGACGCTGTCACTATGTAACATTTATTTTGACGCTGTCACTATGTAACATTTATTTTGACGCTGTCACTATGTAACATTTATTTTGACGCTGTCACTATGTAACATTTATTTTGACGCTGTCACTATGTAACATTTATTTTGACGCTGTCACTATGTAACATTTATTTTGACGCTGTCACTATGTAACATTTTTATTGTAGAGGTCCCAGCAGCTAAATTCAATTTTGACGCTGTCACTATGTAACATTTTTATTGTAGAGGTCCCAGCAGCTAAATTCAATTTTGACGCTGTCACTATGTAACATTTTTATTGTAGAGGTCCCAGCAGCTAAATTCAATTTTGACGCTGTCACTATGTAACATTTTTATTGTAGAGGTCCCAGCAGCTAAATTCAATTTCAGAAAGTCATAATATTGTTGATAATTGTCCACTCCATCTACTATACCTAATAGGAGGTGGAGGGGGAACTTTCTTGGTTTGTCTTTTATTGAAGGTTTTACATGTTCTTGTGGTGAGCGTGTGGGTGAGGTGTACAGCTTTCTATTTTTCCAGGCCATCGTTTTAATCCTAACACGTTTTTTATACAACCGAAATACAAGTTGTGACCCTGAGCTTTGATCTCGATCATTAAACGACTAAATTTTGCTAGTTGGGTTAGGTATAAGTAGGTAGTACTTAGATAATATTATTATTTACTGAGGTAAATTAGACAAAAACATATCAAGTGAAATTTGCTTAGGTAAGTACCTAATTTTTATTGGTAGCTATGTATATTGTCCTATGTGGGCCCCTATGTTCACATAAATTTGATTTAAGGGTGTTAAGCTGAAATCGATGATGTTCTCAAATAGAATTGTTTTTTCTGTGATAAAAATATGTTTAGAATTGAAAGACAGCTAAATAAAATCGGAATCAAATTTATACAAAAATATATCACATAAGTTATGAAAAATCTGTTACTTACAGTGATTTACTATCTGTATGGTTAGTTTAGATTCTATGTAAATAATTACAATTCCTTTAAAACTAGAAACACGAGAGAGTCACAAGTGTATAAACTCATTATATTTGTCCCTTAATAATTACACATTTCCTACAGAAAATAAGTGTTATCATTTACAAACTTACCCCAGACAGAAGTGAACCTTATGCACACTTGCATACAGTCGCAATCGAAACGGGTTATTTGCGAGTAGTGAATAGAACTGTATACGTCAAAAAAAAAACATGTATGTGAAGTCCGCAATCCGCACTGGGCCTGCGTGTGCACTATGCGTATGCACTATGCGTGTGCACAATGCGTGTGCACTATGCGTATGCACTATGCGTGTGCACAATGCGTGTGCACTATGCGTGTGCACTATGCGTGTGCACTATGCGTATGCACTATGCGTGTGCACTATGCGTGTGCACTATGCGTGTAGGCCGTGCCCCAATAGTGAGGACGTATGAGGCTGATTAGGAGTGAATATAGAACACGACACAGCGAAGAATCGAATAAGAAGTCAACGAGCTAATATTTTTACTTGCTTTTATTTAACTCGCAATGCTTCCTTATTTATTTCTTTCCTTCCATCTTGTGGTGGAATCTTGCAAGCTTAATTAAACATACTGCCTGTTATCTCCCTTCGATGAAATTTTGCATACTTACTAAGCTCGGATGACAATACAATATTCCACAGTTACTTTAACCAACAACCCCCTCCCAGAGTTGTAGCAGGGGTACAACCTACAGGTGGAGGTGAAAAATTGAAAAATCTTCAAAATGGGTATGCGGGGGTTTTGAAGGTAGCAACGGGGGAAATCGAGATATAAACTCTGTTCTTTCCGGAGATTCCCAGAAAACCCGAATTCGATCGCGGTTGCCGGTGAATCGTTAAGCGGGGATTTGAATACGGAATTGAAGATTCCTAGCCAACACGAATCGGATCGTGGTTAACGGCGAATCGCCATACGACAGGACGAGACGCTCAGAAGGAGTGTCCCCCACCCCCAATACACGGCTACTCGGCTTTATATATTGTCCGGTGCAGCGGTGAGGCGCGGTGACGTCATGCGGTCTCGGCGTGCTGCGCAGGCGGTGATCACGCGCTGTGGCCATGACGCACCGTGGTCGTGATGCGGCATGGTTGTGACGCAGCGTGGTTGTCTTTCATGCTGCGTTACAGGTGGACAAATTATTTGATTCTATGAATGGCTACACTTATCGAGACTGTTACAAGTCTATCAAAAGGATGCTTGAAAATGAACTCCTTACATCACAAAATGTGGGCAGAATGGCTACCAGTTCTACAATCTACGGGTTTTAGAGGAAGATGGCACACATGAAAGTAAATATGTCAAGGTCCCTTCCATAAAAAACTGGATTTGGAATATTAATGTACACACGGAGATGTGGGCTTATTTAAATAAAAATCACAATATAACTAGCCTATTAACAAAAAAATTTTAATCAGGACCCTCTTAAAAAAAATCTGCAATATTCGTAATGTTGGAATTAGAAATATTTCATCTACCTACTTGTAATCAATTTGTAAAATCCTTTAAAACTTTGTTACTCAACAATTTTACGTCCTATCACGCAGTTGGAGCTAACTGCGAAAATGATGCAAACTTACCTTAAAATCAATGACATCTTTATCAGGGCGTGAACAAAAAAATGGGGCAGATGAATACTGCACAGAAAATTTGTGTCAATTATTGGATACTGATGTAGATGTTGGACCCTCAGGAATACACATAGATGTTGGACCCGCAGGAATACACATAGATGTTGGACCCGCAGGAATACACATAGATGTTGGACCCGCAGGAATACACATAGATGTTGGACCCGCAGGAATACACATAGATGTTGGACCCGCAGGAATACACATAGATGTTGGACCCGCAGGAATACACATAGATGTTGGACCGGCAGGAATACACATAGATGTTGGACCCGCAGGAATACACATAGATGTTGGACCCGCAGGAATACACATAGATGCCAAAAGTTATGTGGCTGGTTATATAATTAAGCTAAAAGTAAAAATTTGCAAAAATTGTCTTAAATGCATTATGGAAATGCAAAGCACTACACCTCCCGTGTCAAATAGTTTTTTATTGGAACGAGATATTACAAAAAGATCACTAGTATACCCAAGTGATAATCTTCTTTATTTTTTGAACGACTTTAGTCGAACGACTAAGTTATCCAGTCAGAACTTGAGGATGCAAAATTAAGAAAAAAATTAAGAGTTAACTTAGAAACCAGAAACACTGGATACATGCAGCTCAATATTTTGTAAAAAAAACAGTAGAATAAAAAAAAAAAATCCATACATGATTGTTTTTATGTAACCTCAAGCTGTGGTCCGTGGGAAATAAAGGTACGTATAGAAGCGTTTTTATTTATACATACAAATATAAAGTAGTCGAGTCATTTTATGATGGTAATTGTTTAGATCTTTTCGTTCTAGGCTATGAACTTTAAATATGTATAGTAGCGTCGAATGAAAAAAATCTAGACAATTACCATCATACAGTGTCACAAGAAATATACGAAATTGGGTTAGAGTAGCGTCATCTAGTTGGTATATATAAGTCCTACTAATCGTACAACGCTATCTAGCGGTGGAGGTACAGCTAAACGAAGATAAAGAGTAGCTAAGGTAAAATACAGAAGATATTTTTATGTCGCTTTCCATAATAGACATATTTCGTTTGTCCATTTTATAGTTATCAAAAATATGGCCCTGGACGTTGTGGTTTTTGTGTATGCCTTGCGTTCTGTCTGAGAGACAGAGGTTCGATCCCGGCGTCTACCAATAAGTCTTTTTCTTAATTTTTCAAGTACACTGTTCGTTCAAGTTCACACCTGTCTTTTCGGTGATGGAAACTTGCATATTTAGGTAGGCCGATTAATCAGTTGAGGTGGGCACGGTGTGCGCGGACGGGGGCTAGCATGTGAAGTCACGTATGGCTAGTTGGGACATAGGTACATTTTGTCGCTGCGCCAAAACTAGTAACTACACGTGTTGTTGAATTTTTGTTCAACATCAAAGGTGATGGCTGACTGTATGAGTGATAAAGAGCGACATTAATGTATTAGGTAGGTAGTGTTTGTTTGTTTGTTTTCTAAAAGTTACCGGTGAGCGGGGTCTGAGCTTGTGCCTAGTCACTACACTAGTGTGCGTGTAAAAAAAGAGACCGACGTACATTGTTAGATTTAATTAATTCATCGATAAGGAACTTTGCTCGCAGCGTCGAAAGCAACCCATGACGTCAGCTACCGCCCGCGCTTTGGTACTTAACCTAGATATGTGTGTTCAAAAATTGTGTATGTCTTCCAAAGTGCTGCTTTTCATTTGCTCGTCCTAGACTTGCAAGTCACATCCTTAGCTCTCACCTTACACAGGAGCTAAATAACTCGAAATATCGCTTCCGCGTATTCAACAGTCCCCCAAAAAAAAACTCGATACTTGGTACCAACAGAGATGTCCCAGTGCGTATTATTCTAGTAAACGGGTAGTATAATAAAACAACAATGTCCTTGTGGTCACTTTATTATAACCACCACACATCGCACCCTCGTACACATCCGTGACAGTCACAAGTACCCGTGGTCGGCCTCACGTCTCACGCCGCGCACGTATCACACACAATACTAGTTAAATAAGTCTCATACTTAACTAATTCTTAAAATAGCTCGACACACATTAACAAAGAGCACACAACACTTCACCTTTTAATTAACAACACAGATAAAACTTACAGACCTTTAATTGATAACAAATATATTTATTTACAAAGATGAAGAGAACATTTTACGTTAAAAGAGTGCTACTGAAACCAATGCGAGACGTTCATTCATACGCGGTACAGTTTATTAGATCTTCTACGCGATGCAGTTTGGCGATAATATTGATGTGTCTTCATTGTTGCATTTTCACACTAACAATATGATAATCTCTACTGTAGAGACTGTAGAGAGAGTCTTTGTTAGTTTACACGGCTACTAGTGGTGCTTAAACAGTTCAGTTCATCACGGTTAGTAAAATAATTGGATTTATGCAAAGTTGTAACTAACTTAAATATATCATTTACTAACCATTATTCTTTAAACTAGTATTTTCGTGGTTCTGAAACGTTATTATTAAACAAGAACGGGTCATACCACGACACACGAAGTTTTATTTTGTTTCCGATATTTCGGCACAGTTTCATGCACCCCGGTCGCGGACGGACTGCGGAGATGCGTAGTGCAGGTAGCTACATTAGGCAGATATATCTATCTACCCTCCGTCTTGTGCGTTACTGCTGTTCGTCACTCTTTTGGCTCGGTGCCTTGTCACGACATATAATGCTTACATTGTCAAAACGCAAACTCGAAGTCAGATGTAATTATCTGACTTCGAGTTCGTATTTGATATTTAAAATATCGGAAACAAAATAATACCTATCGTGGTAAATCCCGATCTAATTTAATTATAACCATTATTTTTATTATCATTAAAGTGACAAATTATAAGTGTACCTATATTACAAAGATGTACAGCTAAGCTGACAGTACGCGGCCTTCGTCGCTACCAATTTGTGAAGTGCAAGTTGGTGTAATCCGCGCGTGCCCAGAATGGGATGCGACCTCTTGGAACTAAGGCATGCGTCACAGCTTGCTAGACGGATATCCTATCCTACTAATATTATAAATGTGAAAGTTTGGATGTTTGTTGCTCAATCACGCTTCAACCACTGGATGGATCGGGATGAAACTTAGCACACAAGTACAGTCTTCATTAGTATAATTAAGGAGTTCACGTAAACATTCCACGCCGATAACCGAATTTGAGGCGGGAGGAGCCGCTGGCTAGATCTAGTATGATAATATGTAGAACTTTTTTGCCAACCCTACTTTGCTCTAGAACTTTCATTTTGAATTAACTTCAACAAGGTTCCTTCCCACTCTGAACGCGCGAAGATTATACAAAACCGCTTTAAATAAAAAAGTATTATAAAATACCTATGTATTAGTCTTAAATCTAACAACCAGGTAGAAGTGCTTTGCTCTCAGTTTGTGTACCTACGTACTAATATGTCATCGAAATAATATAAACATTAAGGTGACAAAGTTATAGTAAGAAAGGTGTCATCCAGTGGGGACTAGCGGCGCGAAGGTCCGGAGCCCCCCTGCCACCCGCCGCGGTGACCCCCGCCGCGCCCTCCTCCGCCGCCCCGCCCGCGACCCGCCGCTGAAACGAATACATTACACATTACATAAAAAAAGGAGAATGAGCAAATTAGTCCAAAAAATCCCAAAAGCTGTCACCAAAGTTAACACAAAGTGTATTTGGAAGAGTAGTTTAATAACATTGTTTTTATTTAATGGAACCGCAGATACCGCAGATATCGCAGATACCGCAGATACCGCAGATATCGCAGAAAATGAGATGAACTGCTGTTAAATCTCAAAAAACTATTCCCAATTTTATTCAAACATCTGTTTAGATCCCAGTATTCAGGGCTTTCAGCCGGTTTAGTACTCAAGAAAAGGGACAGAAAACGGATTTAGTTTTTTATAAAATTTTCTACCAATGATGAATAAATCCAATTAAGAAAGTACCTATTTCATATATTATTGCTAAATTCATGCTAGAATATTTGACGACGATTAAAAGTTTCATATACACCACCATGAATCGGTGGTAGACGAGGGGTCCTAAGTGGCGGAGGTTCGAGCCAGGCGTGTACCAATTAGACATTTCATAATTTTTAAAGAACATTGATTATTGACACCACTGGCTGTTCAGTGAACACTGGCGGTCCGTGCCCCAACAGTCGGGGCGTATGAGGCTGATAAGGATACAACCACAATACAGAAGATAGAGTAATATGAAAGCAAGAACATTTTATTCCAATATAGGTAATTACGTATATGTGTAATATCTAATTTTTCAGACAGAAGTTGCTTTTTAATTAAATTATTTAAATTGAATATAATATCGCATATAATTATTGAATAATAAAATAGAGTCGTGAATACGTACTGTTAGCCGAGAAAAAATGGCTTTTTAAAAACTAAACTTTAATTAAGACACTAGAACTTAAGGCAAATCACAATTGTTTCGATATGGAAAGTTAATATCCTATCCTACTTAATATTATAAATGTGAAAGTTTGTATGTCTGGATGGATGTTTGTTACTCAATCACGCTTTAACCACTGGACACATCGGGTTGAAATTTGGCATACATATAGGTTAGGTCCTGGAATAGCATATCGGCTGCTTTTTATCTCGAAAAATTCAAAAGTTCCTTTAAACAGAGTTTAAAGAACAATAGATGTAGCTATAGCTTGCTATAGCAAACTTCAGTAGTATAATTAAGGAATTCCACGCCAATAACCGAATTCAGGGCGGACGGAGCCGCTGACAAAGTCTAGTTAATTACAAAAGTCTGGCAAATATGACCAGCGCGGATTGAGGCAGAGGATTTTTTTTTTTTTTTTTTATTCCACTAAGGTGGCAAACAAGCTTACGGCCCGCCTGATGGTACGCGGTCACCGTAGCCTATGGACGCTTGCAACACCAGGGGTATCACTTGCGCGTTGCCGACCCTTCAGAAATCTAATAACTTCTTTCTTGAAGAACTCCATACTGTAGGATGAACTAACTGGTATGGTGAGCAGTCTCGGCTCATCCCGTGCCAAGCCGCAGAACCGCTGCATCAGCCCAATAGCTGGTGGCTTGGTGTCGTCACGCCATTACTATACATATGATAGCTATAACAGTATGCGTAAGTACCTAGTAAGACTCGGATATGTCATATCTGTACTGGAAAACTGCGACCCTCCAATCGGCAGACGCCATTGAAGTAATGGCTGAATCGTTGCAGGATTTGCAATAAATGCTGAACTGCCTCAACAGTTTTTTTAGGCCAGGTCTCAAAATAAGACGAAAGTAATGTCTAATACACACGTTGACTAAATACGGTAATGTTACAATCGAAACTATTGCAGAATATATATACCTAAGCTTAACATATAATACTCGATATTCGACGCTGTTAGACAAAAGAATTTAGTTGAGCTGGGCGACGTTTGGTAAGATGCATCACGTCTTTGTGATGCCCACATGATATCACAATCTAAAAATACCTTATAGTAACTCATTTTGCAAGCCCTTGTAACCATTACTATCATTATACAATACAACAAAGTACATTGCTTTGCAATTTCCTAGAAAAACACAAAACAATGACTTCGAGCTTGTCCTCCTGAACAAAAACGTCGCGATTCCACACGCGCAAACGATCAGGGGAACGATTCAGTCAGTATTCGCCAGTGACGGACTAAGGTCATCGGAGGCCCGGGATGACAACATAAAACAAAACGCCCTAATTGTCTGTCTTAAGCTGAGCAATTTTAATGGAGGCTGTTAAGCATTCGTGTGTTATCCCACAGAAAATCGGGTATTGAGTTATGAATGCAGTCTTATTCTTTAGATCATAAGGTTTACGATAGTGCAATCCATTTTATTGAAAAATATATTCTAGAGTACAAAAAATGTTATTGCTTATTTCCTAAATTAAGGTTTGTATTAGCATTTATGTCATAAGTGCCTTACATTATTAATGCCAAAATGTAGAGACTACAACAAAAAGCAATAATGTGTTATACTGCGGTTAACATAAAAATGCGTATATCGGAGGATTGTGGGTTAGAACATAAATGCAATATTGGGCAAGCGCGGGTAGCTGAGGGCGGTAAGGATTGCACGGGCTTGTTGACCACACCGACATGTAAGTTTTTTATTATTTTTTGACATAAATCTAATTAGATGTGTTTAGATTTTCATTAAATTCTTATTATAATGACGAGACGAATTATTTTTCTAACGGAGACGCAGATATCCTGCCCGGCCGACACATCATACCTTCACTATCCCGGCTACAAACTCGAGCATAAATAAATAAATGATGCTCGGGACGAGCATGATTAAGAGGGGAGTAGTGTTACGGCCAGTTACTTTCTAGACGCGTAAATTCCCGGCAACATCGATAGTCTTTCTTAAACAACATTATGTCTGAACAATGACATTATCCAGTAGGCTTGCCAGATACCCCGAATTTTACGGGTTACCCCGTTTTTCAGGCCTTAAAAAAATAGAAACCCGTAATGTAACCCGTACATGGTTGGCCATCTTGCTTGTTTACAGCACAGAATAGCTTTGAATTAAAAATTATAATTAACTAGTAAAGTGTTTTAATTTTGCAACATAAACAAGTTAAACTTTCAATATATATAATAGTTGACAAGTGACATTACTATTAACAAGAAAAAGAAAGTTTTTTACAGTGATGATGTTCAATAAATATTTTAAACACAAAAAACAATTTAAGTTGAAACTTACATTAAATTGTACAAATAAGAAAAATCAAAGCTAGTTAATTAATTAAAACTGTTGAAAAATAAAGGGTTTATCAAGTAAATAATGAATAAGAAAACATATTTTATCATTACATAAAAATTGAACTTTGGAAAGACGCAACTCTGTTGACACTTTACAAAGAACATGCAGAATTTGATGTAATTTGACAATTGGCTTAGAGGCTAATACATTGAAAAAACAACCCATGAGACACCAGAAACCTGAGTTCAAATCCACCGGTTACAAGTTTTTTTTTATTGTTTACTTATTCAACAAAAAGGTCACAAGAAACAAATTATGACTATATGTGGTATTTGCAAGTCCGCCTCAAAAAATGCCACTGTAATATTGTGATAAATGTCTTATCAAAATATGTAATGATTGCGCAAAACTCAGACCTACAGAAACTAGAGTAATGTAATTAAAAGAAAAAAATGTCTCAAATTACTATGCAGATTGTAAAAAGCTGAATCTTCAAAATCTAACATAAATTAATGTAATTATAAAATAAAAATATTAGCAAAAACTACACAGAAATTAAAAAAAATGAGAATGATTTACTAGCAGAAAATGGAGAGCAAGCAGAACGGGAATATAATAAAAATGAGAAAAGAAATAGGCCTACTAAAAACTGTTTGGAATAAGAAACCCAATGCGAAACACTGCAAGAAAGAATACAAAAACTAGAATCAGAGTTTAAAACCAGGAGATGATGACATAATTGAATGTGAAAATATATTTTAAATGATCACTCCTCTTAAACAACATATTGACAAACTTAAATCTAATAACACATATTAACAAAATCAACTTAATATTTATAAAACAAAAAAAAAGTTTGGTTTCCATAAATATAGTAGACCATAGCAAAACAAAGACAAAGAATGATAAAGCAATAAAAGAAAACTACTCCAGTAAACCAATACTGGCAACAATAAGTGAAGACAGTAAACTAACTTATACATATTGAAAAAACCTTTGAAAGAAAATTTGATTACTTCCACTACTTGAAGACAAATTCTCACAGTTTGAAACAACTAACTGACGCAGAAAAAATCATAAAGAGCTTATCACATTTTGTTACGATATTACTGCTCTTGTAGATAATATTGTCCAAAAACTTAATAACTACAGTCAATATACAAACATCAAACTTTGTTTGCCTACCTATAGAATTGGTCAATATACCAACATATTTAACAAAAGAGTTGAATTATTTAATACATAGATACATGAAAAGATTCAATCAAATGCAATTAATTACATTACTGTAACCTGTGTAAAGTCTCTGAAGTAGTAGTCGTGCCGGAGAAGGAGACCGGAGTGGACCCGGCTACTACAACAGAGGGGGATCAGGGGCCCTTCCGCCCGCCGTGCCAGCAACCGTATCATCTGTGGCAAGCTTCGGCAGTCTTAGTACCGCAACTTTTTGACAGTGCAGTGAATCCTCATCCTTAGTCTAAGTAACTTCATACAAAATGGCCAGAAATAGAAAAAAGAAAAGAGTTTTTACAGCGGCTACTCCATCCACATATAATGTGGATTTTTGCAACATAAGGGGTATTCACGCAAATCTTAACGCAGTCCATCACCATCTCGAGACTGCGCAGCCAACCATTCTTTTTCTAACGGAGACGCAGATATCCTGCCCGGCACACATCATACCTTCACTATCCCGGCTACAAACTCGAACACAATTTTATGAGTCGTGACGGTGTATGTATGTTCGTCCGGGAGGATATTTGCTGTCGCCGCCTTCATAGCCGTGAAGACAGGGACCTGTCGATATTGTAGGTGCGCGTAGATTACGGCGGCCACACTCATATCTATGCGTGCCTATACAGGTCTCATAGCGGTGACACGGACGTAACTCGACTCTTCACGCACCTGAGTTTGACGACTGACAAAGTTCTAGAGCAATATCCCACAGCAGAACTAGTTATTTTGGGAGACTTTAACGCCTACCATTGCGAGTGGCTCAGTTCTCCAACTATGCTGGGATATTTGCTCATGAATTTGCTCTGACCTATGGATTCTATCAGCTGGTACTTTCTCCAACGAGAATACCTGATACAGAGGAACATACGAGCTCCTTACTGGACCTTCTGCTGACTACTCGTCCGGACGGAAACTCCGTCTCAGTGGATGCGCCTCTTGGCTCCTCGGACCACTGTCTCATTCGGACTCAAATGTCATGCTCACAACCCGATCCATCCGGGCCAACTAATTGGCGTCGTGTGTGGCACTATAAGTCGGCGGACTGGGATGGATTACGAGAATTTTACGCATCGTCTTACGCAGATCTGCTTTAACTCAGAAGATCCTGAAGTCTGCGCAGCCGCAGTCACTAAGACAATCCTTGCTGGTATGGAATGCTATATTATATACGCGAGTAGCTGCCGGCGTCAAAATAGGACCGTGGTTTAATAGGTCTTGCAGAAAAGCAAGAACTCGAACATGAACGATGAAGGCGCTGTACCACCTACTATACCGTGGTGCGGTAAGATCATGCCGGAAATCTCCATAACGCAGCGGGAGGTCCGGCGGGCGTTGCTTTCTCTAGACATTCATAAGTCGAGTAGGTCAGACGGTATACCAGTAGTGGTGCTTAAGCAGTGTGCTCCTGAGTTATGTCCTGCACTCAGGCGCCTCTTCGCGCTTTCCTACCACACTAGGCAATTTCCGTCTTCATGGAAGACTGCGAATGTGCACCCGGTGCCCAAAAAGGGCGATAGATCAGATCCATCGAATTACAGGCCTATCGCTATTACCTTTCCCTCTCCAAGCTGATGGAGCGTGTGATCAACACACAGCTTCTTAGATACCTAGAAGTACACGATCTGGTCAGTGACCGTCAATATGGCTTTCGCCACGGTCGCTCGACTGGTGACCTTCTAGTGTATCTCACACACCGATGTCAGGGGGATGCATTGGCATGTAGCCTGGACATAGCGAAGGCGTTCGATCGGGTCTGGCACCGGGGTCTTCTACCGAAGTTGCCATCTCACGGAGTGCCCGAGGGTTTGTGCATATGGGTGGCTAGCTTTTTGTCCCGCAGACGCATACGAACCGTAGTTGACGGTAGTTGCTCTGATAGCATGGACATTAATGCTGGTGTCCCGCAAGGCTCTGTGCTGTCTCCTACTGCATATCAATGACATGTTGGACATCAACAACATACATTGCTATGCAGATGACAGTACTGGAGACGCTTTTTACACGGGTCGTGCAAACATCCCTCGTTCCGTTGTGGAAGAAAACCGCGGAGAAGTTGTGTCTCAAATCGAGACCACATTGTCCAAGGTCTCTGACTGGGGACGGGTAAACTTGGTCCGATTCAACCCTACTAAGACACAAATGTGCGCGTTTCCCGTTAAGAAAACTCCATTCACTGTAGTCCCACAATTCCAGAACACTCCCCTCTCCATCTCCAAAAGCATTGGGATCCTTGGTGTCGACATCTCCAGCGATGTTCAGTTCCGAGATCATTTACAAGATAGATGCAGCTGGCGTCCAAAAAACTTGGTGTACTCAACAGAGCGAAGCAGTACTTCACGTCGGGGCAAAGGTTGTTACTTTACAAGTCGCAAGTTCAGCCCCATGTGGAGTACTGCTGCCATCTCTCGGCAGGTGCACCCGGATACCAGCTTGGCCCTTTTGACTCGGTTCAACGACGGGCTGTGAGAATGGTCGACGATTCCAAACTCACTTGCGGTATCGAGACCTTAAGTCTGAGGAGAGACTTTGCCTCCCTGTGTGTGTTATACCGCTTGTACAATGGGTTGTGTTCTGAGGAATTGTTCGAAATGATGCCCACGGCTACTTTCTACCATCGCACCGCTCGCCATCGGCAGGGAATTCATTCTCACACTTTAGAACCTAAATGGTCGCGTACAGTGCAGTTTCAGAGAAACTTCCTCCCGCGAACGCTCAAGTTGTGGAATGAGCTCCCTGCCAAGGTTTTCTGCAAGATCTACAGTATGGAGTTCTTCAAGAAAGAAATTATTAGATTTCTGAAGGGTCGGCAACGCGCAAGTCATACCCCTGGTGTTGCAAGCGTCCATAGGCTACGGTGACCGCTTACCATCAGGCGGACCGTAAGCTTGTTTGCCACCTTAGTGGTATAAATAAAAAAAAAAATGTTAGTAAATACACAAAATTGTTTGGTATTTTTTTTATAAGTGCCTTTGATTAAATATATTAAAGTCAGCCTGATATAGGTCCTCTGGTTTTCCTTTATCAGCATCATATATCCCCACTGTTGAAGCACGGCCTACCCTCTGAGGGCAATTTGGTCCATAGTCTATACAAGCCAAGTGCAGATTGTGGACTTTAAGTATGTCCTTTGACATATGCAGGTTTCCTCACAATGTTTTCCTTCACCAAAAAGCCAGTGGTGTGAATAATCAATGTACTTGAGAAGAAACGGAAGACTCATTAGTACAACGCTGGTCTTAAACCTTTGCCACTCAGGATGCAAAGTGAAATTGAAACCCCTCGGCCACCACCAACCTCTGGTTGTATATACTGAATTACATTTGATAAGGTATACTTAAGTAACAACAGTAGAATGTACAAGAGTGCATTTGGCAGAACATAACAAAAGTAACTATAGTAGAATACACAAAAAATCTAAACTTATTCTAAACTAAACCTTGATTTTTAATTATATAGACTAAACTGACGAAGAAGAGTTCCGTAGCATTATCTACAAGCCCCCTTAAATTATTTTTTTTCTGTTTTTTAGTATTTGTTGTTATAGCGGCAACAGAAATACATCTTTTGTGAAAATTTCAACTGTCTAACTATAACGGTTCATGAGATACAGCCTGGTGACAGACGGACGGACGAACGGACAGCGAAGCCTTAGTAATAGGGTTCCTAATTACCTTTCAGGTATGGAACCCTAAAAATGACACCCATAAGTCTATAAAATGTAATTTGACATAAATAAGCGAAAATTTAATGAGAGTGCTAGTTTTTTACGACTGTAATTTTTTTCCGTGAAATAGTTGTATATGGCAAAAATATTGTATGAATCCTATTTTATTCACTTTTTTTTCTTTTTCTTAAAATGTGTGTGTTCTATTGCCAGTGTAAAGAATTACTATTTTATGGAATTATGCCGAAATTAAAAAAAAGGATTCCGTTTTAATGTTAGATAATGCTCCTTACCACTCCCGTAAGGTAGAAAAAACTCCCAATACGGCGTGGCGTGATGCCTAAATTCAAAAGTGGCTGAATTCAAGATATTGAAAATCGTTAAAAAAGAAAAGGCTAATTAATTAATTATCAAAAGAATGTAGTTGATGACCTTGCTGCCAAGTACAGTGTTACTATCCTAAGACTGCCTGCCACCTTGCCGCTGTTAATTAAATCTAATAGAACTAGTATGGGCACAGGTAAAGGGGCAGTTCGCAAGAAATAACAAAAGTTTTAAAATGGCAGAAATTAAACAATTGCTTAGTGAAGGGCTACAGTTGTTGACACCGCAACAGTGGTTGAGTTGTATCGATCATGTTATAAAAGAAGAGCTCAAAATTATAATTAATTATAATTATAAACTTGATCACCTTATTAATGATGAGGTTTATTATAAGTGTAACTGACTTATAACAGAACTCAATAGTGATTAAGGAAATTCGGTTTTTATTTATTTTTTCAATCTCTTCCGACTACAACTTTCGGATATAGTTAGTTTAGCATGTTACTTATGGCATGGGTATGGGCATGAATAAATAAAAAAAACCTGACTGCAAAAATATTAATAACTAAAAAGAAATAAACAGGTGCACCTAAAACATACCAAATATTTAATTTTAAGCAGATGGAACTCATTTTAAGCTAAGCAATACACTTTGGACTTGCATTGATTAAGTCCCGCCTGCTTATAATTAAATATTTAGTTTGTTTTAAATGAACTAGTTTATGTCTTATTGGTTCTTATTGTTTTTGGTTTTTTTTATTATTTATTTTTAAATCAAGATCAAATCAAAATCTTTTTGTTCAAATGGGTTACTAAGAACACTTTAGAATCGTCACGTAAATTAACTACAACTTGCTTTACAAACTATTTACAATACTATTTTATTGCGTGCCTCCAATAGGTGATTTTTCTAAAATCACAAATGAAACATAATATTATAGTGTATCAACTAATAAATGCATGTTTTGTATTGAAACACTAATAAACAAGATTTACAATGTAAATAGTTTGATTTAAAAAAAAATTAACCAAAATTTTGGTACTAATCTAATTGTCTATTGTTTTTCAGATTGCATAGGGGGGCACCATGTGATACGTTAAAAGTCTTTACTCTGTGACGGGATTATAAGTAAGTCCCGAGAAAAATATATTCATATAACATATAATATTACACAGCAGACGTCATATACATTTTATTTATACCTTTTTGTTATTTTTTTTGACTCGCGCTTGACTATTTTATCTACCCCATAACACTCAGGAGATGAATACCTTTTAATTTTAACCCCATTTATATTAAAAAAAAGGATAAAAAAATAGTTGAATTAAACAAAATATTAATCATTCAGGTACAACACTATTTTTACATTAGCATAAGGTGGCAACCCACCTAATGTCACTTTAGTCTATATAATTAAAAATCAAGGTTTAGTTGTGTGGATTACACAAGATTTTAATTAGTTGATTATACTAAAGTACTTTTGATCAACCTTTAAAATATTAAAATTTAAAATTTTGATTTAGTAATAACAACCTAATTCTTAAGTAGGACATATATCAACCTATGTATTTAGTCAAAATCAACCAGTTTTTTTTTAGTATTTCTGGACTAGAATATTCAAAAGTTATCAATAAGTAAATTTAAATCTTAGGACTATATAAATGATAAAATCTATGGGACTGAAGATCTCAATTACAGGTTGCATAAGTAAACCAAATAAAAATAATATAAAATTTATGACTTAAATTTTTAATAATTTTAATCATAAATAATTGTATTTGTGATGTCATTAACCTAATGTTTTCTTTAAAAAGAGAAACTATTGAGTTTCTTGCCCGATTCTTCTTGGTAGAAATCCATAACTGGAGGGAGGGTGTCAGTTTTCAAGAAATAAAATAGTATTTAATATCTTTGATGTTTTAAGTGTTTGTAAATACCGAATTTGAATTACAAAGAAATTGAGTTAGGTCCAACTCACAACAAAGTTTCTGTAATTACTCAGACAATAGGGTACTAAAGGGGCGTTTAGTTGATGAGCATTATACACATTGAATGCGCTCAATGCTGTCTAATCACATTCAATCATTCTGTTGACTAAAAATGAATGCGCTATAATGGTGTTTTGTTGACCGACATAATGTACATTATGTGCTTAATGTCAATAATCCAACTAAAGAGAATAAGCCAAGATTTGTAGTGAGTCATACAGAATTTAATTTTTAAACTTAGTTTGTTTATGACATTAAACGCATTGAAGCAGGGAACAAAACACACCTCATGATGTCACTTCCGGACTGCATTCAACACATTGGATGTACATTGACAGGAGGTAGAAGGTGCGTTTTGTTCACTGCTTCAATGCATTTAATGTCATAATCCTGCCAAGTTAAAAGACATAAATTCTGTAGAACACAGTACAAATCTTGGATAATTCTCTTTGGTAGGATTACCGCATTGTGTACATTATGTCGGTCAACAAAACGCCACTAGAGTAGTGGATGCGCTGTCAAATAGTGAATGGCCATATTGTTTGTTTACATTTGGTGAACAGAACGATTGCTAAAGGTGCGTTTTGTTGACTGCTTCAATGCGTTTAATGTCATAATCCTGCCAAGTTAAAAAGTCATAAATTCTGTATAACACAGTACAAATCTTGGTTCATTCTCTTTGGTAGGATTACCGCATTATGTACATTATGTCGGTCAACAAAACGCCACTAATGCCTATGCGATGTCATAGCTCTCAATGCCGTCAATGGAACGCACCTTAAATAAGTACACGAAACTATTTTAAACGAAAAATGTATGAAAGTAATTTGTTTTAAATAATAATGTACAACGCGGACGTACTTATATGAAAGTAATAATATTTACTGAATCGATCAACAAAATACATACCTTGAGCCCTTAATATAGCACCTTTTCCACGACCAGCAGTCGGTTTATTGCCCTGGCGTTTGAACATTGGAGCATTTTTCAACATATCTGGTAGTATAAGAAATCGGATCTTGGAACCTCTGATGTACACATTTTCAAGCTGCGCGACGCGCCCATCCCGAAAGGTCACTGTAACTTGTGTCAGCTGACAATTCATGTTGTCCTCAGCTTCTATAAGCTTACCACGGTAAACTTCGCCGGTATTTGTTTCACAAGTTACGACATGTCCCTCTGCTTCATGCAGAACTTTAATAGGAACACCGATAGACATTTTTAGAATAAGAAATACACAAATTGAAAAAAAACCTTATACACTAAAATCTTACGATGATAAGAGATTTATTTTCAATGTTCTAAAAACAAGAAAGCCGAAAATGGCGGTCGTCTTCGTCCGTCAGTGTCGCCGTTGACTGACGTAGTTGAGCAAAAAAAAAAACGATTAAGCAAAAACGCTGGCATCAGTAGCCGCGCTCATAAATGGTATGTTTTGTTAATCGTTTGTAAATTCGGCAATCGACAAAAGGCTTTAAGCGTCTCTACGACCACTACTACTACTCCTGTAACTATTACTCTAGTTTTAGTAAGATTGCATAACAGTTTTTTTGCGGTATCTGACCCCGAGAATATTTCGCCATTGTAAGCGCAAGTACAATCCAAGGATTTAAAGGACAAGTGATAGCCGACTGCGTTATAAGCAAGTGCGCCTTCAGCTGCTCAAACTTAATGTTAAAAAAAATGTAGATATTTTTGAAGAACTTGCTTGGTTTCTTATGTTTTGCTGTATTCGAAAGTGTTCATTTATGTCAGAAACTCCTTTGTTTGCGATTAAAATATTTCACGAACAAAGGGTTTTTTTTTTTTTTTCTGAGCTGACTATGCAGTTGGCTGTTGCAGCCATTACTGCTTCACCGGACTTTTGGGGCGAGACTCTGAAGGAGCCTCAGCCCATATAGCGCCCAACGCTCAAGGGCTTCCCGCGGGGGAAGCCTCGGCTTGGGTTGTCGCTCTCGGGGGCGTCCCTTCGACCGGCGTGAGTCTCGAACCCGAAGGTGAGTCACCGCCAGGAGGGGAGTTCCCCGTTACGCGGGTGCGGTTGCGATTGAGTGGGGGCGAGAAGCGCCCCGGCACTCTTTGATACCTAGTGTATCCTTGTGGGCGCCGACGAACCCGGGGACGTCGGCGTCGTGTTTGGAGGGAGGCCCTATTCGGGGAGGTCGTAGACTAATCTCGCTATCCGGACAGCGAGATCGTCATCTGGGGACGTTAGTACGTGCCGAGGCCGCCTAACAATAGTTTTACGACCGTGACCGGGTCGATCGGGGGGACGATACGTTGTGGATTGCACAATTAATCGATTCGGGTGATTTTGCGTACGCTCGAAAAAGCGGACTGCCAAGTCTTTAAAATATTGGGGAATCGTGGGAAGTTCGAAGTCTCTGTGTAGGTCCGCATTGCGAACGTACCAAGAGGCTCCAGTGGCCGCTCTGAGAAAGCGGTTTTGGAGGGTCTGGAGTTTGTGGAGATTGCGCTTGGACAGCGCAAAGACTACGCTAGCATAAGCTAGTATGGGGTGGATACAAGTTGTGTAAAGATTTAGCTTATTTCTAAGCGACATCTTACTATACTTGCCTATCATGGGATAGAGACGGCCGAGGACAAAAGCGGCTCGGTCTCTGACTATTTTGGTGTGAGCTTGGAAGTTCAAACGACTATCCATGGTCACACCGAGATATTTGGTCTTATTTTGCCAGGGAATGGCACGACCGAAAAGAGAAAGGGGAGAAGGCCGCGGAGGGCGGCCTAGGGTAAAAAGAACGGCAGAGCTTTTGTCGGGATTCACCTCGATTCTCCATTTCCGAAACCACTCGCCT
This sequence comes from Apoda limacodes, assembly GCA_946406115.1. Lineage (NCBI taxonomy): Eukaryota > Metazoa > Arthropoda > Insecta > Lepidoptera > Limacodidae > Apoda > Apoda limacodes. The sequence goes on from OX291559.1 coordinate 23,845,548, forward strand.
AGGGCGGTGATAGCGGGTTGGAGTCTCTCAGTGATTCGACTCACTTGCCTATCTGTGGTATAGAGAGCGGTATCGTCCGCAAAGAGGGCTAGATTGGAACCTATCGTTTTAGGGATATCGTTTGTGTACAGAAGGTACAAGATGGGGGCGAGCACGGACCCTTGCGGGACTCCTGCTTCAATGGGGCGGGGGGAAGAGAGAGTGCCTTCGACTTTGTAGCGAAAGCTACGATTCGACAAATAGTCTCGAATGATGAGCACGAGACGATCTGGCAATTGAAAGTTGTACAGTTTAAAAATTAAACCGTTGTGCCAGACTTTGTCGAAAGCTTTCGCTACATCGAAGAAGACAGCGCCCGTGTGACGGGTCTTACCTAACGCTGGCTGAAAGCCTGTAAGAATATGTTCCGTTATGCGGAGGACTTGATGGACGCATGAGTGTTTGGCACGAAAGCCGAACTGCTCATCTATTAAAATGCCTCTGGAAACTATAGCGTTCCGTAGGCGAGCAAGGAGGAGGCGTTCATAGAGTTTACCAAGGGCCTTTAGTAAACTTATGGGGCGATAGGAGGACGGCTCGGTACGAGCTTTACCTGGCTTATGGATGCCTATAACAATTGCATCTTTCCATTGAGAAGGAAAGATGCAATGTTCCATAGCAGCGTTAAAGATCGCTACTAGGAGGCAGATAAGGGGAAGAGTGAGGCGCTTTAGGATATCGTTAGAGATACCGTCAGCACCGGGGGCCTTACGGGGGCGTAGGTCTTTGATGACCTGTACGACTTCGTCGACAGTGACAGGGGGCAGGGGGTCTTGTGGAGGCAGAGAAGTTCTGCGCTCCACTTCGCCGTCTACCTCGCGCACGTGGTCGGGATCGAAGGGCTGTGTGCTTAAGGCACATTGGGCTTGGAGGCTAGACGCTAGGCAATCCGCTTTTTCGTCGTCGTTGAACGCGGGAACGTTGTTGGGACGAGATAACGGAGGGAGAGAGTTCGCGGTTTCGGATTTTAGAGCTCTGGCTAAGTGCCAATAAGCTTGGTGAGAGGGAGAAATGTTCTCCATAAGATCACCGAAACGTTGGGCGCGGAGCTCAGCTACAGCGGTTCTTACACGGCGGTGTAAGTCGTTGAAGCGAGCTTTATTATCGATAGTGGGAGCGCGATCGCGAGCGCGGCGGGCCGCGTTACGCTCAGTCATTAGTGACCTGATGTGCTGAGGCAGGATTAGGTGGTGATAATCACCAACCGGCACCTGTCGTGAGCACTCGCCAACGGTGGCGGTCAGGTGGCTAGTGAGTGAGTCGATAGCTACGTTAAGATCGGTCGCGGAAGAGATTACGTTGGGAACGCGGTCTAGATGTGGCGAGCTGGGATTTTCGAGCAATTGCCCAAATTTATCCCAGTCCGTCACGGTTCTAGTGTCGGGAGGAGAGTCCGAAGGGAAACCTAATCGAAGGACGACAGGGCGGTGGTCCGAGTCAAGTTCGTCAAGCACCTCTATAGAGCGAAAGCTTAGCCTTACATTCTTTAGAAGTGCTATGTCCAGTACGTCGGGGTTGTTCCTAGTATTGTGGGGAAAGAAAGTGGGCGTCATGGGAGCGATAATGTCAAAGTTTAGTCTGTCAACTAAATCGTCGAGGAGTCTGCCTCTTTGTGAAGTTACAGAAGAGTTCCAGCGGCGATGCTTGCAATTTAGGTCGCCGGCAAGAATGACGGCGTCGCCTAAACTTAAGAGTGACTGAAGGTCGCTCTCGAGCAAGTCTTTTAGGGGAGAGAGATAAACCGATGCAATGATGATCGGCTGATGGCCGGTCATCGCTAGGCGGCAGACGGATGCTTCTAAATTCGTAAGCGGTGGAGGATCGATAGGGGAGCAATGCAGGGAGCGCCTGTAATAGATGAGAGTGCCTCCGAGATTGGAGACAGTTTTATCATTACGGACGGTGCGATAGTTCGCGATCGAAGGGGTACGGACAGCGGGCTTTAGGAACGTTTCCTGGATGAGGAAGACGTCCGGTTTTTGGGACGAGAGGAATTGCGATAATTCCTCTCTTTGATTGCGGAGACCGTTGGCGTTAAAATAGCCTATGGAGACGGACCGGGGTTTTTCGCGCGCGGTTGTGCAATCCATTTTGGTTTTAAGGTTTTGGAGTTACCCTGCGGAGGACGGCGAAGAAGTCGCGATGCTTAGCCATGAAGCTGAGCATTTGATGGGAATTGGTGATTTGTACGTACTCGGCGTACACGATCTCGAAATAGGCAGGGTCGCAGGCCCAAGAAATTTCGGAGAGAATGTCGAAATGCTGCTGCTCGGCCGTCTGAGCGGCGTTGCGGGGCAGCGCGAGAGAGGGGCGTGGGGGGGCAAGGCGCGTTTGCGCGAGAGGTGCGGGAGCACTTCTCATAGGCGCTGGACGCGGGATGTCCCGGGACATGAGAGGGGCGGGGTAGGGAATACCTGTAACTGAGACGGGTCCGGGGAGAGCAGACAAAAGTTTGTCTGTCTCATTTGATTTGGACGCTACTAGCGCTGGAGGACGGCTCCAGGCGTTGACAGTAGGGAGGGGAGCAGGCACGAGCGGAGCCTGTTGGCGAGGGGCGGAGGGGCGCGATTTACCCTGTTTGGGTTTACGCGAGCTCTGTTTGGGAGCTTTGGGGCACCCGCGGTAATTCGCTGGGTGGCCTTCGCTCCCACAGAGTACGCAAGCGACCGGGTCGGATGCGTTGGAGCGATCGCGATCACAGTCCGGAGTGGCGTGATCGCGTAAACATTTGACGCAGCGCGGTCTGCGTCTGCAGTTGCGCTGCGCGTGGCCATATAGCTGGCATCTGTGGCATTGGCTAGGGTTCGACCGCTTGTGCGGAGTCTCGACCCTGATGCCTTTGAGGCTGCAAACATCTTTAATATTAAAGATGGCTTTGCCTTCTGTTGTCAGGTCTAGTACAACGAGCACCATGTCGTAGCACTCGAACTTATTACGGCCATTGTACATGCGATGTACTTCCCGTACGGGGAGGCCTTGGACGATTAAGTCGTCCTGGACAGTCTTGGTGGAGAATTCCCTAGGGACTCCCCTTACGACTGCCCTTAAAACGCGTTCCTCGGCCAATGAGTACGTGTGGTACTCATATTTTTGAGCCGTGAGGAAGGCCGTCAGATTTCGGAAATCTGACGGTGTCGGGACCTGCACTTTGATGCCGCGCTCGGCATCATTGCGGGCGTGCGTATAATTGATACGCTTGACCTTCATAGCGTTAGCAATATTCGGCCAGGCCCCTTTGTCTTTGATGACAATCGGGGGCGGAGATTTTTCCTTCCGTCCCGAAGTGGGACAGTCGGACTGCGAAGAGGTGGCGGCGGGGGGGTTGTGTCCATGGCGGCTAGCTCAGGGCTGGCCGCCGAGGTGGACGGAGAGGGGGAAGCGCTAGGCGCTTTGAGGCGTTTAGCCTCAGAGTCGGAGGGAGGAGGAGTAGAAGACTCCAGAGCGGATGCCGCCGAAGCCTTTTTAGACTTGGCGGACTTCTTCCGCTTTTTACCCTTTTTGGTTCCCAGGCCAACCACTTTGAAGCCTTCGTCGTCCTCAGACAACGCCGACTCAGCGGACATTACGGCTGCTGGAGACCGGGGTGCGGTTTCAGAGGTTGCGGGGGGCGGGGTAGCGAGAGACCGAGAAAGGGTCTCATCGGCTACCGGAGTGGGAGGGCGAATGGGCGCAGGGGCCCGAAGAGCGCGGCGAGCGAGACGCGGGTCGCGATTGCGGGGTTCGCGGGGTTCGCGGGAGAGAGAGCGCGAACGATTGCGCGAGCGAGAGCGCGGAGTCGAACGCGATGAGACGGACGGGGAGGGCGCGGTTGTGCTGGACGCAGTGAGGGCAGGCCCCACAGCCTTGATGATGGCGTGGGCCAGCTCTGGGCGATCGCGAACAAGATTTTTCACGATTGCCCCTAGCTGGTCCGGGGACAAGCCGGTGAGTTGCTCGGCCATCGCGGGAGTGGCCGGGGTGTAGGTTTTGAGTGCCTAGTGACTCCCCACCATTGCTGGCGAGGAGCAAGAATACCTAAATGTGGCCAGGCGCCCCGCAGTGCTACGGATTGCCTGGTGTGTACCTAACTCCTACTCCTACGGCCGGGGTTACGTTGTCACCGTTAGGTTTCCCCCCAGCAACGAGACGTTTATGAAGAAGAAACGTTAGGTAGATCGCAACTCTGAAAAGAGCTATACGATCTCACCCACCAGCCCTTGAGCACTCGGAACTGGATTTCTACAAACTAAAACGCAATCGACACTTAAAACGCGAGAATGTACGGAGCGGCGAACCGATGAAGCGGAAATACTACGCTAGCGATTTAACACAAAGCCGGACTCAGACCGGGCGAACCGGTAACAGTCAAAGAGGCAAGCGAGGGTCACCGCTATGCGTAGTAGTTCCGCGACTACGAGAACACACACTCACGCACAAAAACGCACAGTATCGCTTCGATAAACACTCGGTTATGGGCGCGTTGAAGAACGCACAAACACACTCAGAGCGGGCCGAGAAGCAATTTCCCAGCCAATACACACTGCCGAGCAGCGCTTCAACACTCAGGCCGATTTTCCAGGAATTGCGGGCAATAATCCAAACAACAATTCGAGGTCGTCAGCGCTGAGGCAAAACACCACACAGGAATGCGCACCAGCTGAGTCACCACTGCACGGAGCACACTAAGAGCACTTGACGCTCGAAAACACGACCGCACAACACGAGAGTCGAATCGGGAATGGAACAAAGGGTACAGAAAGCCTGCCAGTCATATTTTACTTATTTTAACATGGAAAACTTATTTTGCAACTACATCAAAATTATTCAAAGACCACCCTTCGTAATTTTTTTTTTTTTTTCCAAAACCCGCTGTCAGAGGCTTATTTGCTCCTCATCCACTCCATTATGAATATCTTGCACAGCAAAATCGAAAAATTAGGAAAAAGCGACAATTATGTGCTTGAAACCCGAAACATTCTCGAAACTATTGAAAAACTCCGACGACAGAATCAAAGAAAGCTTTGTGCCCTTAGGGCTTAGACTTCTTAAAGTTAGCGTCACGAAAAAAAGTATAGAATCGAACAAAATGTATGAACATAAAGTTTGTGACGTCACTTGCTAGCGATCGAAAATAAAATCATAGACTCATTGCTTTTCTATGCTATTGGTACCATAGCCAAGCCACTGCGGTGCGCCGAAACGAAAGTTGTCTATACATTAGGTAGCCATATTGCAACTTTACAAACGCGATTCCTTTTTGATATTCGTTGAACTTGCGTTCGCCCAGACCCTACGGATGGCTTGGCGATTGCAAATGGCGGTTGAAATCTATTGTGGATATTTATTATATTTTTAAAGATTTTAAGTATTTTGTTAATTAGGTATTTACATGTTGTGGTCGTATTCAATATTTGTATTATAGGTATCTATTTGTCTTTGATATGTAGAAATATACCTACCCAAATAAATAAAATTTATTGTTATATTTTTACATCATAAGCAACATTTTGTAATTAAAAATGATGGTGTTATGAAAAATCTGTGTTATAAGTAGGTATTAGTCTTATTTCTAATTCAACAGATTCATAGTAAATGTATAGCCAGATTTTCGTTACTAGAGAGCTTGATTGTTTTTACGTCAGTACCTAATATTTTCACAACAAAATATTTAAGATAAACTAGATACCTACTTAAAGCATAAAAACATTTCAATATTCAATACAATAAATACCTATATTCTTAATTTTAAAACCAACGATGAGTAAATTGAATGAAAATAAAAGTAATAATATATGAGACAAATAAAGAAAAAACATTCCATCCATAGTATAAACAAAAAACAAAAACATAAGCGATTTTCGATAATTGGCACAAATAATGTAGTTTTCCAGCCGACGCCCACGATACAGCGTTTTCGATACATGAGCCAAAAGTCTACCACTATCGTTTCGAAAACGCTTAATCTATAGCGATACTGCACGATTTTTTGATTGTAACTTGTTTGAGGCCCCAGGTTCGATAAACCACGACTATATTCGACCAAATATGACCAAATGACGTCACAACCACGGGTCCACGACGAGAATCTAGACCCAGACCTGCAGTATTTGTATACTATAGAGGTTGAGGAAGATATTTATGAGAGGGCGAGTCAGTAAGTATTGTTTTTCGACTTTTAACTCGTCTTTAAACCAGCGTGTCGTAGGAACCTAATAAGTGTTTATTACACAATAATAGACTTTTAAATTGCAAGTTTATTAACATTTACTCGTGTGGTAGGATCACGGTTCTTATAAATTTGAAACAACTATATTACAGTAGCTTTATATTGCAAAAAAATGCTATTTGTAAGGCAACCTGGTACCTACATGTTCATAAAGTGTTTTTAGTTTTTCCGCTTCTCATAATACAGATGCAGAACCGCAAATCTGCAAGTTACTTCAATTGATACTTTTTGCAAGTTTATATATAGGTATATTTGCAAGTTTATAAGCATATACTCGTGTGGTAGGATCACGGTTCTTGATACTTTTAAAATGCAAGTTTATTAGCATATACTTGTGTGGTAGGATCACAGTTCTTATAAATTTGAAACAACTATATTACAGTAGCTTTCACTCAGGGCAACTGCCCCTCCACCAAAATTCGTAAATTTCGTGAATATGAAAGTGGTGAGTTTTGTCATTAGTATAACATTATGTTAAGACCACGCTTAAACTTATTGAACCAGTGTTACATGATGGGACTTAATCATGAAAGCTAATCGAAGTCTATTATAACTTTGTTGACAAATAGGGCGTTCTTTCTGAGCCGCGTTGCAATTTAATAGTAAACCCTCATTTTAGCACCAACTTCCCGTTCCGTCTAAGCGCATTTCATTTAATTTCAGCGCTATTATTGCTCAAACGAAACGCGTTTCGCGTCATTTTTTGATAGCACCGTGTGTGTATATGTTTAAGTATTTTTTTTTTATAGATAACAACTAAGATACCTTTAGAATTCATAATGCATATACATTATATATATACATTATACATTTCGCACGCAAGACGCAGGCGGCTCCCTAAGATTAGTTCCAAGAACCCGCTTGCGTGATGGATGAAACATGCATATCTCTGATAATACCCTTAGTAGCATTACTTTTTTGCATAAATAAATATGAAAATTCTTTGGTGTTATAGAAAGCGAGAGAACTTAAGACGAAATTTTTTGTAGGAATAAGTGTGTCAGTGTAGAAGGTTCCATATTTCAGTTTGTTTATTTAATATTCATATTTTCCATTATCTTTTCTACCACGAAACATGGATGAAGCCTGTGCGAGTACTTTCGTCAGATAGTTGTGATATGCAGCAACCCATCTCTTTACCGTCGCTACCAATAACCAGCGCACCAGCATCACCAATGCCCTCCACTTCGAGTATTACTAGAATTGGCAACAATGAAGCAGTTCGTATACCACGAAAAAGTAAGTTTGTTTTTCAGTTAATTATTTTTTAATAACTACCAAGGTGACAAACAAGTTTACGGTCCGCCTGATGGTAAGCGGTCACCGTAGCCTTTTTAACTACTACTTCAGCTTACTATTTCTTTCAGGTAGAAACAGTAGTGTCACTAAATAAATTCTCTAAATAAAATTGTATTAATAATAAATAAGTAATTGTAACTGTGTGGTCAGCAGTGTTTAAAACGGCTGCTCGGGGGTAGAGAAATGAGACTTAGAAGTTAGGGGTAAGTTTAACTTTTATTAGAGCCACAAACACTACACTATATATAGACTTAAATAACCTAGGTACGATAATGTCCTTGAGATAGTCTCTATGTAGTAGGTATGTGGAGGGGTGTGCGATGTGTACCGACGCGCACTTCAGTTCGACACTCCCGCCTACAATCCTGGACGCCCGAAATCCAAGCTCCACGTTGCTGAAGAGAAGCGTTCAGTTCTTGGTGCACCACTCAGCACGCGTTTAGTGGCACACAGGTACTTTAGGGCAAAACAATAATTTTGAGCCGCAGTTCCTCAAAATATTTCCCTTAATTTATGATGTCGTCAATTTTTTGTATGGGATTTAAAAAAATATATTCAGAAACCCATCGTGTGGGTTATCAAATGAAAGAACTTGATAAGCCGGTTCTAAAAATATACCACACTATTACCATTGGGCTACTTTTTTCTTGAAATCCAAAAAGTATTTTCAAAACATACCAAGTTTGGGCCCCTCCAGGTAGAAGACGGCAAAGTATTTTTCTCTAATATATACCTTAAATGATAGTGTATATCTTCATTTTTAACCCCCTGAAAGCAATTTGGAAAATATTAAAATTTATATTGGTTTTACGGGGGTTCCTTCTAGGCTCCATTATTGTCTTGTGTAGTTGGATCTTATAGCAGATCCTTCTATGGTCCGAACATGACAATTCGTTAGAGACGTGCCATCCTGTTATAATTTTCTCCGCTGAGCTTGTTGCCAATGTGATGTCAACAATGGTTTGGTACCGTGATGTTACAAACGTTGGTTCAGATCCTTTGTTGAGAATATTAGGATCAGTTGAAAATAGAAACAACCTGATCCTTCTGGGCCAACTAACTGGCGTCGTGTGTGGCACTATAAGTCGGCAGACTGGGATGGATTGCGTGAATTTTACGCATCGTACCCGTGGAGGCAGATCTGCTTTAACTCAGAAGATCCTGACGTCTGCGCAGCCGCAGTCACTGAGACAATCCTTGCTGGTATGGAATGCTATATTCCTAACCCGCGAGTAGCTGCCGGCGTCAAAAAACGACCGTGGTTTAATAGGTCTTGCAGAAAAGCTAAAATTCTTAAGCAAAATGCATATGAGGCTTGGACCACGGCTCGTTTTAATAAGGATCCGAATATTTCTGAGTTAAAACGCAAATTAAATGCTGCCTCGAGGTTCAGTAAGAAAGCAACTGCCAGAGCAAAATTCAAATTCCAATTCATTGGCAAAATAGGTGGGCGACTTGCGAGCTATCCTTCTGGGAGTCGTGCTTTCTGGTCGCTTGCCAAAGCTGCCGAAGGGAACCGATATTACCACCACTGCGAAAGACCGATGGTGACTTGGCCCATAGTGCTAAAGAGAAAGCCGATCTACTGGGCAGTCTCTTTGCCTCGAACTCGAATATGAGCGATGAAGGCGCTGTACCACCTACTATACCGTGGTGCGGTAAGTCCATGCCGGAAATCTCCATAACGCAGCGGGAGGTCAGGCGGGCGTTGCTTTCTCTAGACGTTCATAAGTCGAGTGGGCCAGACGGTATACCAGCAGTGGTGCTTAAGCAGTGTGCTCCTGAGTTATGTCCTGTACTCACGCGCCTCTTCGCGCTTTCCTACCACACTAGGCAATTTCCGTCTACATGGAAGACTGCGAATGTGCACCCGGTGCCCAAAAAGGGCGATAGATCAGATCCATCGAATTACAGGCCTTTTGCTATTACCTCTCTCCTCTCTAAGGTGATGGAGCGTGTGATCAACACACAGCTTCTAAGATACCTAGAAGTACACGATCTGGTCAGTGACCGTCAATATGGCTTTCGCCACGGTCGCTCGACTGGTGACCTTCTAGTGTATCTCACACACCGATGGGCACTAGCCATTGAGAGTCAGGGGGAGGCATTGGCATGTAGCCTGGACATAGCGAAGGCGTTCGATCGGGTCTGGCACCGCGGTCTTCTATCGAAGTTGCCATCTTACGGAGTGCCCGAGGGTTTGTGCAAATGGGTGGCTAGCTTTTTGTCCGGCAGACGCATACGAACCGTAGTTGACGGTAGTTGCTCTGATAGCATGGACATTAATGCTGGTGTCCCGCAAGGCTCTGTGATGTCTCCTACGCTGTTTCTACTGCATATCAATGACATGTTGGACATCAACAACATACATTGCTATGCAGATGACAGTACTGGAGACGCTTTTTACACGGGTCGTGCAAACATCCCTCGTTCCGTTGTGGAGGAAAACCGCGGAGAACTTGTATCTCAAATCGAGACCACACTGTCCCAGGTCTCTGACTGGGGACGGGTAAACTTGGTCCGATTCAACCCTACAAAGACACAAGTGTGCGCGTTCACCGCTAAGAAAACTCCATTCACTGTGGTCCCACAATTCCAGAACACTCCCCTCTCCATCTCTAAGAGCATTGGGATCCTTGGTGTCGACATCTCCAGCGATGTTCAGTTCCGAGATCATTTACAAGATAAGGTAAAGCTGGCGTCCAAAAAACTTGGTGTACTCAACAGAGCGAAGCAGTACTTCACGTCGGGGCAAAGGTTGTTACTTTACAAGTCGCAAGTTAGGCCCCATATGGAGTACTGCTGCCATCTCTGGGCAGGTGCACCCGGATACCAGCTTGGCCCTTTTGACTCGGTTCAACGACGGGCTGTGAGAATTGTCGACGATTCCAAACTCACTTGCGGTATCGAGCCCTTAAGTCTGAGGAGAGACTTTGCCTCACTGTGTGTGTTCTACCGCTTGTACAATGGGTTGTGTTCTGAGGAATTGTTCGAAATGATGCCCACGGCTACTTTCTACCATCGCACCGCTCGCCATCGGCAGGGAATTCATTCTCACACTTTAGAACCTAAATGGTCGCGTACAGTGCGGTTTCAGAGAAACTTCCTCCCGCGAACGCTTAAGTTGTGGAATGAGCTCCCTGCCAAGGTTTTCTGCAAGGACTACAGTATGGAGTTCTTCAAGAAAGAAGTTATTAGATTTCTGAAGGGTCGGCAACGCGCAAGTGATACCCCTGGTGTTGCAAGCGTCCATAAGCTACGGTGACCGCTTACCATCAGGCGGGCCGTAAGCTTGTTTGCCACCTTAGTGGTATAAAAAAAAAAAAAAAAAAAAAAAAAAATGAGACGAGATCCTCACCTCTTTTGTTTGTGTTTTCGCACCCCCAGAGTGCGTGGTGGGCGTTGGAGTCTGCAGCTATGATCAGATCCGCTTTGTTTTGTTCGCAGTATCTCACCAGTTCCTCTAGTTCATGTGACGGAATGTCTCCGTCAATCGGCATGTACACTGATGCGATGACTAGCGAGAATGGGCCTGTGCCGTTATCCTGTTTGATTATCCTAACAGATGTTAGGTCTCTGGAACAGAATTGGGTTAGTAGCACAGCTGGTATGTGTTCGGTCATGTATATGCATGTGCGTGGTTTTTCTATGGTTGTGTTGAGTAGTAACTTACCCCCTAAATTGCTGAGGCCACAGATTTTGTTGTCTCTGATCCACGGCTCCTGAATCAGAGCTATGGTCCCTGAGTCAACCTCCAGCAGCCTGCGTAGGGTAGCCGTGGCCGCTATTTTGTGCTGGAGGTTGGTTTGTACAATGGTTTTTGCTGTTCTATCAAGTTATACTTATTATAAATTGCATTAAGGTCTATACTGGATCATTTTGGCATTGGTTAAGCCACCGGCGTAAGAGCTGTGCGTAGGGCTAGTGTGGTATTTGTGGTAATTTTACCTTAAGTATAAGTTTAAAAATTAAGGCAAAAATAAAACATGGTGTCAATATATCTATGTTATGTGCATATCATAAATAACATTATATTTACTATGTATTACTGTTTGTAAATTTTATATGATACCTACTAAAGTTAAGTATGTTAGTAAAATTAAGTGTGGGAGTATGTAGTGTATCTATGTAGGTAGTTCTTAGGAAATATACATTACATTTTTATACCTACCTGCATTGTACAACTCAGTAAATAAACCAGTATCGATTTAGCTGTCATCTTGTTACTTTCTGTTCCTATACATCACAAAGACTACCTTGATAATTAAAATGCATGGGATCAAATAAGTAGCTTAAAATTTTAAAAGAGCGATTGCTGGATAATTGATTTCGCTGTTTGTTCTTGCCAGAACGCCATTTTCATTTCGAAACGGTCTCTAATATATACCTTAAATGATAGTGTACGAGTATACCTTCATTTTCCCTGTCCCTGGACCAACGCTCTGATTCAGGAGCCGTGGATCAGAGACAACAAAATCTGTGGCCTCAGCAATTTAGGGGGTAAGTTACTACTCAACACAACCATAGAAAAACCACGCACATGCATATACATGACCGAACACATACTAGCTGTGCTACTAACCCAATTCTGTTCCAGAGACCTAACATCTGTTAGGATAATCAAACAAGATAACGGCACAGGCCCATTCTCGCTAGTCATCGCATCAGTGTACATGCCGATTGACGGAGACATTCCGTCACATGAACTAGAGGAACTGGTGAGATACTGCGAACAAAACAAAGCGGATCTGATCATAGCTGCAGACTCCAACGCCCACCACGCACTCTGGGGGTGCAAAAACACAAACAAAAGAGGTGAGGATCTCGTCTCATTTCTATTTTCAACTGATCTTAATATTCTCAACAGAGGATCTGAACCAACGTTTGTAACATCACGGTACCAAACCATTGTTGACATCACATTGGCAACAAGCTCAGCGGAGAAAATCATAACAGGATGGCACGTCTCTAACGAATTGTCATGTTCGGACCATAGAAGGATCTGCTATAAGATCCAACTACAGAAGACAATAATGGAGCCTAGAAGGAACCCCCGTAAAACCAATATAACGGAATTCAAGGCTGCACTAAAACGTTACCTAGGTACAACCGATACAAACACAGGGGTAGCACTGATCAATATAGACCTGATCGAACAGAGGGTTACAAAGATGACACAGTCGCTGCTGGACTCCTATCATCAGTCTTGCCCTCTCCCCAAGCCAAAGGTACAAAAACACAACACCAATCATTGGTGGTGCCCGCAGCTAGAGAGGGCTAGGCAAACCCTAAGAAGGCTCCTCAATAGGGCCAAAAATACAAGATCAGAACAAGATTGGGAAACCTACAAATCAGCACAAACCGATTACAAGAAACGCTTCAGAACTCGCAAAATAGAGAGCTGGCAACGTTTCTGAAATTCTATCGAATCTCAAAACGAAGCTGCAAGGATAAGAAAAATCCTCAGCAACAACAACCATTGCAACCTAGGCTCGCTAAAGCTTTGATGACGGCTCTTACACGACATCGGACGAGGAAGCATGCACACTACTACTAAAAACGCACTTTCCCGGCTGCAAAATCACAGACGCAGACTGGGAACCACACCAAGAGGAGGAACCATCGGAGGTAGACTGGAGAGCCGCGCAAGACGTAGTGGATAAGGAAAAAACAGTCTGGGCGATCCAATCCTTCCTCCCCTTCAAATCAGCGGGTTTGGATGGTATATTCCCAGCCCTACTGCAGTGGGGACTAAACCTTATTGCCGAGGCCCTGGTACATATCTTCAGAGCTTGCCTGGCACACAAATACATTCCTGTGGCTTGGAGGTAAGTAAAGGTAATCTTTCTACCCAAACCTGGCAGGAGTGACTACACAATTCCGAAGGCATACCGACCAATAAACCTCACCTCCTTTATGTTAAACCTGACATATCAGGGACGTGACGCTAACAAACATACCACTACATCAATCGACACGCCTAGTGCACCGGAAAATCTACAGAAACAGCCCTTCACTGCGTTGTGGAAAAGATAGAAAGGGCCCTGGCAGATAGGCAATCAACACTAGGTGCATTCATTGACATTGAGGGTGCATTTGACAAAACGCTGTTTAAAAGCATAAACCGAGCCCTCATTAAACGCAAAGTGAATCCTACGTTAGTCAGTTGCTACATGCTAAAATGAGAGGAATACAGTTCACTGTGAACAGCAGCACAACCAGGGGCATAGTAGCGAAAGGATCAAGGCGGTGTGCTGTCACCCTTACTATGGAATCTAGTTGTAGATGATCTGATTGCCAAACTCAACGAAAGCGGCCACTATACAGTGGGCTATGCTGACTACCTGTCCATACTTATCAGTGGCAGAGATGAAGGGATACTAAAAGACCTCATGGAAGAAGCACTGGTAAAAGTGGAAATTTAGTGCAACGAAAACCAACTGGCGGTAAACCCCAGCAAAACAGAACTAATTCTTTTTAATAACAGAATAAAAACCAGCAAAGCAATCGCCCCAATATTTTTTGGCACAAGTCTGTCTCTCTCACAGGAGGTCAAATACCTGGGGGTAATCCTAGACAGCAAGCTGAACTGGAACAACCACTTAAAGAACAAACTAACCAAAGCTAGTATAACCTTCGGACAGTGTAAAAGGCTTGTGGGCAAGAACTGGGGCCTAAACCCCAAGACGACACAATGGCTATACACGGCAGTAATCAGATTAGCGATCACCTACGGGGCCATAGTCTGGTGGCCGAGGACAACGCTAAAAACCGAGCAACTCAACCTACAACGCTTCCAGAGATTAGCATGTGTGGCAATAACTGGATGTATGAGAACAACTCCCACTGCAGCCTTAGAAATTCTAATAGGGCTCCCACCGCTCCACCTACACATTCAACAGGAGGCGGCGATGGCGGCCCTGAGACTAAGGCAGGCAGGACTATGGAGAGGTAACACAGGAACTAAGCACACCAGCATCCTAGACAAGGTAACAGCTGCATTACCTCTATTGTACGCTCACTGCGACAGGATACCGAGAAGGTTTGTTTTTAACAAACACTACACCATCGAGTTACATGAAAATCAACAGGACCAACCCGGACTCAATGAGGTACAAGTATACACTGATGGGTCAATAAGGTACAAGGAAGGGTACGGGAGCCGGTGCGTACTCTGCTGACCTAAACTTGCACGCATCCACAGCTCTGGGTAAGCTTAATTAAGCTGATATTCCAAGCGGAATGTGTAGGTATAATCTAGGCTGCAAAGGACATGGCGAGCAAGAAGATCACGGAATTTGTAATCAGAATTCTCTCGGACAGCGCTGCTGCTTCTGCTGTCCTAAGAGCTCTCGATGGTCTCAGGACTACTATTTGAATGCCACCAAGCTCTACAGGTAATATCACTCAGTAATACCGTTACATTGGGTTGGATAAAGGGCCACAGTGAATCATTAGGCAACGATGCGGCTGATGATCTAGCCAAAATCGGCTCAAGCTCGACGCCGATATGGCCGGAGCCAATCATACCCATACCGTTCAACCAGCTGCGGTCTTGGCTTAGACAGCACACACACCAACAACATCAATCAGAATGGGTGGGTGGTACAGGTTGCCGACAGGCCAAGGATTCAACACCCAATCTAAACCCCAGACTAACTAAGACCCTGCTACGGATGAACAGGGATAACCTAAGATTGGTAGTAGGGACCTTAACTGGTCACTGCTCACTTAACCGACATCTATTTCTTTTAGGTGCCACCGACAGCCCCCTTTGCAGAGCATGCATGGGGGCCGAAGAAACGCCGTCCCATGTAATGCTACATTGTGCTGGGGTGGAAGACAACAGGGCAAAACACCTGGGTACCCCAGGAACGCTCCAGGAGGCCTGCAGCAATGTGGGTCACCTGTCGAAATTCTGGAAGGAACTGGGTTGGCTGCAATAGTCGGCCATCTGCTACGCACAAAGCCAACATCTACGTGTGGCAAGTGCGGAAACCAGCCCGCCACGAGAAGAAGAGATCCATTTTTAAAATCATATGAGTTTGACAATTAATAATAAGTATTTCCTGATAGATCCATTTTTAAAAACATATAAGTTTGACAATTGAGTAATGACTGATTAGGTTAGCTAGAATTTAGGAATAAATTCTTTTTAAAAACATATCCATTATTAAATCTGTGTGGCAATGGAAATTAGTAATATAAATTCTAGCACAAACAAGTTTAAATTTTATTTTTAAGGCTAGGCTATAGCTAAACATGAGCTAAACATGAACATTGCAATGGAAGACTTTGTAAAACATATTATATTCAGATTTGTTGTACGGAATGCACATATAAAGTTGCAGTTGGATAGTTTGTGTGAAAGAAGTGTGCTAGGAGCATAGCAAGTAGAAATCTGTGATCGTCCTCCACCTCTTTTAGGTAACAGAAGTGATGTTTTGCATGTATAGATAGGTACATTGCTCAAGTAATTTTGATGATTAAGAGGTACAAATTAGATACAATATAGCAAGGTTACTTATAAGCAATTATTGTAAAAAAAATATTATAAGACTACTGATCATATTTGAGATGCTTGTAGAAATAGAAAAACAAAATGTTTCTATTTTTCTAAAATGAGACTACTGTACTGCAAGTCTTTTTAGGTTAAATTTTTTGCAATCTTCAATTTGCCATAACTTTAGTTTATTGACATTTCATAAGAATATGTGTGTACATTAACAGATTGTATATTAAAAGTATAATAATTGACAAATGGATTCTGGTTTCTAATTCTAGTCAATGAATCAATAAAACCAGAACTTGCATCGGAGTTAAAGTCTCTTTTAAGATTAATATCCATCAATTTCCAACATTGCTATATTGGAAACAGTAATGTTACAATGTTTATTTAGTGAGTACCTATTACAGTCTGATGTTGCAAAACGCCACAATGCAATGAGGAGATGCGTGTCAGATGAAATTTGATTTTTGGCATTTATTGAGCTTCCTACTTGGTTTAGAATAAACTCGAAGGTATCGGGTAATACTCTGCAACAAATTCAAAATAGTTTTTCAGTACTAAAAATACATAGGAATTGTAAGTATCGATTTTATAGACTGCATCTTCTTCTATGTTTCTTTATTCTATGTTATAATATGAGTAAAGGTAGAAATAATTGAGGGTTCATTAAATAATTAAAAACAGTATAAAGAAAAAAAGTTATAGAAGTTCCAAAATAAAGTTTGTAACAGGAATAGTACCTAAGCTATATAAAATGTCATTTAGGTAATATAATAATTTTTTTTAACTTAATAGTTTCCAACCTTTTTTTTTTTTTTTTTATACCACTAATATGGATATAAGCTTACGGCCCGCCTGATGGTAAGCGGTCACCGTAGCCTATGGACTAAAACACTTTTGATTTGTAAACTGTGTGTGCCAGTAAATGTTCAAGATAGATGTAACCACTAACAAGGTGTTGTTTAAGCTACCATGTAATGTAGGTAGCCTATTTACTTTATATTCAAAAAGTTTTAAATCCAGACTTGAGACACACTACTAAATATACTGAAGATAGATACTTGCCTAAAATGACTTTTAGACCTGACTCAAAGTCTTTATGCAAATCTTGTAAACATAACCTAACTTTACTTAATGTTAATTTTTTCTGGTAATTTAATCATTAATCATTAAAATACTTACATGATTACTTTTATTGTCACATTCTTTAACTAGTTTTCAAATCACAATACTGATTAAACCTTAAATCTACAAAATTTCAAATTTACAATGAGAAATATTATACACATTTACGTATATGTTGCATAGACTAACAAAGCGAAAGACGCGCGTCAAGGTCATTTTTGTTTACACAAATTGCAAATAGATTATGAGTCCGGTTTAAATACAACAACACTCATTGATGGGATTATTCTTTCGAAATATCCCTTGTTTCGTGCAATTTTTTTGCGGCGGGATTGCAAAACGATAGTTCGAATAATATGGTCGTCGTCTTCGCTTCTTTCCATCATCAAATTCACAGCAGTCTGTACGATTATTTTTCTGTTTGATTCATCTTTGCTTAAAAATCACAGTTAAAAGCCAGTAAACCGTAGCAAAAGCAGAAATCTACAGTTTACGAAAGTAAACTTCAACTGTCACTGTCAAATTTCGACAACGGGTCCAGATGTTTAACTACAACAAAAACCAACATAAAACGTGGTATTTTATTGTCGTGTGCTGGACCTTAGCCTTGGTCGTAAACAAAAGTCACTCAATAGATAAAAGTTAAGCTGGTGTGGCCACGAAATCAACGGAAGCGGAAATGAAAATAAATAAAGGAAGACAAATTAGCACATACCATAGAGAAAACAGATAATCGAAATAAGGAAAACAGCAATGAAGGAATAAAATTAGTCAACACCTTCGAGAAAAATGAAAATTGAGAAAAGGAAGAGTCGTGCAATACGGTCCAAAAAAGGAAAAAGAAATATCCTAGCAGTCAAGTCATAAAAGGAGGCAGCAAGCGCACAGCAAATATTCAGGGTACCGAAAAAAACAAGTTTCTTCATGTATGGGGACTAAAAAGGAAACTACAGTAGAAAACCTTGAAATCTATGTAAAGAGTATATGCGGAAAAGAAGTACCCAACACAGTGGAAAAAATAAAACACAAAGGGATTATGTTTCTTTCATTATAGGGGTTCCAGAGAGTACATACGACAAAGTATGTAAACCAGAATGTTGGGCGGTAAATATTGAATTTTTTGAATGGGTGTGGTTTCGTAAAACAACCAAAACACCCAAGAGGTTATAAAATATTGAACAATTCTTGGGAAATCTTTTATCAAAACGTAAGGGGGCTAAGAACAAAATTAGAAGATTTTTACTTGGGAGTTTCTTCGTTTAATTATGATTTATTCGCCATCACAGAAACGGGCTGCAACGAATCTATCCACGACGCAGAATTAATACCATCCGGATACACTATCATACGGAGTGATCGAGCGGACGGGCGCAAACAAGGTGGCGCATGTTTAGTGGCCACACCGCAATATGAGCTCCGGCAGGTACCTATACTGACTGACGTAAACATCGACGATCGCTCCTTTGAGCTGGTTTGCTGTTCAGTTTATTTGCAAATCAGGTTTTTGTTTATGATGTGCGTAGCCTACATTCCACCGAGGAGCAATGAAAATGTAGTTAAAGTGCCACAATAGTAATAGGAGATTTCAATTTATACTCAAGTTCATCGTACATTAAAAATTATTTTGAATATTTTAAAAGTTATTTTGGATTTACTGAGAATTACAGAATAGGTAACTGTTATAATCGCCAGCTAGACGTAGTCTTGAGTTTGGGCACGTGCAGCGAGGGGCTTGAAGTGTGCGCAGCGGAGCCGTTATTGCCGGCCGACCCTCACCATCCGCCAATGTTGGTGGTTGTAGACTGGCGAGGGCGCGTCCGGCTGCCTTATTAACAAAATTAACAATAAGTTAGCAAGAAATTGCTAACGCACGGTGCCCGCGCAAGCAGTTCGCGGTATTGCTCTAGACATCGAATTAGTCAGTACGCGATTTCCGTACATAATTCGGCTACGAAAACGCTCAGCGGTAAGCTTTGTTCAAAAATTGACAATATTTTGTTGAAGAATAGCACGATCTCTTTCTGTCGTACACAAAATCGTATTTCCCATCTCTACTGTTACGTCACATATCTGTCCATCATATTAAATGTTTGAACACAGGTTGAAAGTGCATTTTCAAAGTACGAAACTAGCACCATCTATTAGGTAGTAGCGGTATTAACTAAAAATGTTGTCAGCATTGCTTCTTTTTGATTTTGCCCTTTAATGTTGGAATTTGTAAACTGTTATGATCGCTTTACACATAGTTTTTTATTAATAAAACTAAAAGAACTTCATATTTTGAGAAACTTGATATATTATGTCCTTTTTTAAATGACTGTCATAAACAAACAATATTACATATTAATATTGTAGATACTCTTTAGAAACAATAAATTTTATATTTTACATTTTGGGGTATTATGAAATTTTAGAAATTTTACACTGCTTTGTTTACATTGAAATTGAAATCTTTAAAATTGGAAAAAGCGCGGGAAACGTTGAATTTGGCGGGCGTCTTTTTTGGTTCAGTATTTATAATTATAAATATTTAGAGGTAAATTGATCGAGTGAGGAGTGTAAATATTTTTATTTAGTAGATTAGTTTATATAGTTTATTTATATTTTAGCCATATAGGTAAGTTTTGTATATATATACTGTAAATAAAAAACAATTATGAACGAGCCGCCAGATCCTGAGGCGTCTGAATTTGTGACAGTAGAATCGAGTGCAGAAACAGATGGATCTAACTGGCAACCATCTCTGAAACGACACTGTTTGACTAAGAGATGTAAAAAATGTAATAAAAAAAAGAGGAAAAATAAATTAGGAGATAGTAAAAGCTGCGATTGTTGTGATGAAATGGATTCATTTCCTCAATATCCCATACCTCAAAGTAGTACTTCGAAACCTAGTTTGGACCAAACTCCCAATACAACTCAAATCCCTGATTTAAATACAAATTCAGCTCCACCACATACTCTCATAGGCCGAACCTTGTACCAATCCACTGATGTGTCTCCTTATGTAGTACATGTGCAAAAATTGCAAACATTACCTAATGATAGTACAACTTTGCATCCAATTGCATTTGGCAGATTTTTAAAAAACAATTCTATAAAAAATATAGTTAACGGCAGTTTAAAATGCTTAGGTAGGAACAGAATTGCATTAGCATTTTCAAATTTCATTGATGCCAATTTATTTATTGATAACTCAAGTTTATCGGCACAGAGTTTAAAGGCCTTTATACCTACTTTTAATGTAACAAGAATGGGTATTGTGCGAAACATTTCATCTGAATGGTCGCCTGAGGAGGTAAAAGAAAATATATCAGTTCCAGTAGGTTGCGGTGAAATTTTAAAAATTAGAAGGATTAATTACAAAGTAATTACAGAAGGACCTTCTACATGGAAACCATCCCAAACCGTAGTCCTAACTTTTGATGGACAAGTCTTACCAAAAAGGATATTTATGTGTTACAATTCCCTCCCAGTCGACTTATATATATATCCCACCATACAATGCTACAATTGTTGTAGATTTGGCCACACCAAAACACAATGCAGAGCCAAGCCTCGTTGCTACAAATGTGGTCAGGATCACAATGGAGATTCATGTGATACTGAAGATAATGCATCCTGTTGTTTATGTTCTGGGTTTCATTATGTAACTAGCAAATCCTGTCCTGAATTTTCGAGACAGAAGGAAATTAAGTCATATATGTCACATAACTCAGTTTCCTATTTTGAAGCATCAAAATTATTCCCTGCATGCTCCAAATCATTTGCAGATGTGACCATATCTTCTGTTAACTCTCCAATACAAAATAATATTATTAATTTCAATCATACCAAACAACAACCTTTTAAGCAATCCTTTAAAAAAACAGTTATGATTAAACCTCCATCACATCCTAAACAAACAGTGAGATATGATAGAGAAGCTCACAATGCTATTATAAAAGATTATAATACCCCTTCACCTTCAGTTGGTTGTGTTCTGAATATGAGCAGAGAGATGGACAAAGAACAATCTGTGTCTGATGTAATAATCTCCCTTATTACATCATTATCTCAATCCAATATTATTTCACCGTCCAACGCTGACCATTTAATTGAAATGATTAAAAAAAAGTCTCACTACTGACGACCCAGCCACACTTCTACAGTGGAATTGTAGAAGTATAATAAACAAGAAAAATGATTTAATTTATCTTATTAATAAATACAATCCTATAATACTTACACTGTGTGAAACCTGGTTAAAGCCTGGTTATAATTTAAAGATACCTGGTTATTCTTGTATAAGAGAAGACAGAGCTGATGGTCATGGTAGCGTTGCCATCCTCATCAAGAATTCTCATGCATTTTCTCCTAAAAGCCTTCCCACCCATAATGATAATATTTCAATTGTTGCAGTTAATGTTCTAAATATCTGTTTTGTATCCATATATATTCCACATCCTTCTACTCTTATATTCTCTGAGGTTAATCATATTTTTTCTGTTTTACCAAAACCAGTCATAATTCTGGGTGACTTTAATTCGCATCATCAGTGTTGGGGCAGTTCTGTTACAAATTATAATGGAGAAAAAGTCTTAGAAATTCTTGATTTAAACAACCTTTGTATTCTTAATACTGGTGATCCTACTCGAAGGTCTTCTCCACATGAAGGTAAAAGTGCAGTTGATCTTACAATATGTTCACCTAATCTAGCTTCCTCCCTTTCTTGGCATCCACTCTCTTCCACCTTTGGTAGTGATCATTTTCCCCTGTTAATTACACTTCCATTTAAAAATGTTAAAGTCATTCCTCGAAAACCACATTTAAAATATATTCTTCCTAATAAAAGTGAAGATTGGGAAAAATATAGAGACTATGTTGAAAAGAAAATATCAATGTTGCCTAAATCTAATTCTGGAATGGAGAACACATGCAATAATGCATTGAGTGATCTCCTTATAGAAACTGCTGATAAACTTTTTCCTTCAAAACCTAGGTCATCTAACAAAATACCTTCTCCTCCATGGTGGGACAAAGAATGCACAATAGCTATAAAATCTAGAAAAGAAGCAGAGAAAAAATATAACTCAGATATGTCCTATCTAAATTTTCAAATATTGTCAGATACTATTAAGCATACAAAAAAACTTCTTAGGAAAAAGAAATCAGAAGGATGGAAGAAATTTTGCACCTCTATCTCTCCCGATACTTCCCCATCCACTGTTTGGCGTCAGATAAGAAGATTCAAATCCTCCTATTGTAATACCTCTCCTCCTATTCCCCCTTCCTTAACAGACTCATTTATGGATAATTTTGCCCCACCATACGTGCCAGAGGATTCTTGTACAAATCCACTCACATTACCTATTATAAATCTGACAGGCCTTAATGCTCCTTTTACCATGTTGGAATTAAGAGGTGTGTTAGCTCATGTAAAAGACTGCACCAGGATATGATGGAATTCCCTATTCTTTTGTTTCAAACTTAAGTGATAATGCATTACTATATTTTTTGGATGTCATTAATACAGTAATGATAACTGGTAACATTCCCACCTCTTGGCAAGTACAAACTGTGATACCATTTTTAAAACCTGATAAAAACCCATCTGATATTTCTGCTTACCTTGGTATAGTTCTTTCTTCAGTCTTGGTAAAAATAACTGAAAACCTTTTGAAAAATAGACTGGAATGGTTTATTGAAAGTAAGGGGCTTTTATCAGGAGACTAGTTTGGATTCAGAAAAGGGAGAAGCACTATGGACAATCTAAGTGTTTTCATTACTGATATACGCATTGGCTTTTCTCAGAATACATCAACCCTTGCTGCCTTTTTAGATATTCACGCGGCCTATGATAATGTGCTATTACCTTTTCTTAGAAAAAAAACTGAATGACCTTAATGTCCCACAAATGATTACAAATTTCATTATAAATATCCTATCCAAAAGAGTAATATCCCTTGAAGAACCTAACAAGTTATCAAGATTTGTCTGGAAAGGTTTACCACAGGGCTCGGTCCTTAGTCCTATGCTATATAACATATACACTTATATGATTTAGCTGCTTCACTTCAAGGCCAAGTTAATGTCCTTCAATATGCTGATGATCTTGTGTTATATGTAAGTGATAATAATGTAGACCAAGCTTGCACTACCCTAACAGCTTCTATGGGTCTTCTTCATTCTTGGCTAAACTACAATGGTTTACAATTATCCATTCCAAAAAGTACTATTGTATTATTCTCCAGATTCAGAACCCCCCCTGTAATTAATGTTTTGTGTGATAATGCTGTAATACCTAATAAAGATAATATTAAGTTATTAGGTATTTTATTAGATTCTAAGTTGACAGGAAAATTACATTGTGAATTTATAGCCGCCAAATGTGAAAAACCCAACCCCGTGCAGAGGTGTACGCACTTGTGCTGTATACGCTGGACGGTGCCGGTCCCAAGTACGAATAAATGGGGAGGGCCCTGGCCTACATTTATCAAGGAGCCTATGAGCTGCAAAGCGGGCATACTTGGAAATGCAGTCCTACATACATACACATGCACATACATACACACACACACACACACACACACCTTCCCTAACTCACAAACCCACACACACGCAGACACACACTAGTCAACCCACTACATCACACCAACACCACTCACCACATACACAACACACATTATACCAAAACCGGCAGAAAAAAAAAGTTTTAAAAATGGAAGTGAATTTTAAAAGGAAACTGCCCCAGGAGGGTACCAGCGTCCACGACGCTGGAGAATCCCTTCCTGAACCTTTGAGCTCAGGCTCGGGGGCTCAGGCTGCTCCACGTATTCTGGGGGGGAGCAAAACTTCACTAACCCACTCGATAAACCTGCGCGAGCTAGCTAACGCTATGCCCAGCGCAGAAATAACCTCTAACGCCTCCTGGCAGCTTGCACCGCGTCGAGCAGATGAACGCAGTAATGCTTCCGTCAACTCCGCCAAGCCAGCAGCCCCTGGAGGGAGAAAACGTAACGGGCGCCGCCATCACCGGGGACGGCGCTCAAAAAACAACACTGTGCAACCGGGAAACAGCGAGCCTTCTAAGACCAACGCTGACCAGGGTGCACAGCAAACCAACGCGACTGAAGGGGAGACCCGACAAGAGGATCCAGCTCTGACCGATGCCGCTACGAGGTTGACTTGGCCGAAGCCCTCGACCAGTTGCGACGCGCTTAGTGAGGAACGCAGCCACAACGGGCGTGCGGGAACCACACAGTCAGCGGGCGGGCCTATGATGACGGCTAACGCAAGCACGACTGGACAGTGCGGAGCACTGGGAGGGGCGACGTCCGAGGCTCCTCAAAGCGGACTCCTGGAGCGAGCTAGGGACACCTCAAGGTCAACCCAACCAATCGCAACCACAACAAGTCCGAGGAAAAAACGGAAGCGCGGACCTAACAAGCGCGGATCACGCTATGCAGCGAATCGACCGGAGCAATTGGGACATCCCGCACCGCCTGCAAAGGCGAAGAGGGAGCGCCCCGATGAAACCTTGTCGCCAAGGGACGGGCCGAAACGCGCTAAGCTGGATCCGACACCAAGGAAGACGGCAATTAGCTATGCCGATGCGAGTAAAACGCACCTGCTCATAGCTATTGCTGTCACGCCTGCCACGGACCTGACGGTGGAGCAAGCACAGCAGCTCGAACTCTCCATCGAAGAGAGGATTATTGAAGCAGCGCTTGCTTCACCAACAGACAACGAGCCACCATTCGCACCCGCATTTAGAGGGAAACCTATCATAGCAGAAGGCGTACTCAAAATGTGGTGTGAGAATGATGAGTCGCTAACTTGGCTCAAAAACACTGTAGCCACCCTACAGTCACCAATCTCGGACAGCAAACTGACCGTCATCCGACAGTCAGATATAGCGAAGCGAGTCCGCGCATCGCTGTGGCTTCCGAAGTCAATTGGTGTCGACCTAACGAGGACCCATCGCCTGCTGACCACGCAGAACCCATGGTACAACGTAAAATCATGGCAGTTGTACGGCGCGACCATGCAGGAGAAGGGTATCTTCCTGACCCTGGGCATTCTAGAATCCGAGGTGGCGAAGATTCTGGGAAGGGATAGACGAGTCGCCTTCATCTCCGGCAGTGTGTACATCAGATTTAGCACTGTCGGGGGTGGAGATGATTCGGCGGACACAGAATCCCCAGTTGAACCCAACACAAACGGAGCTAAGGCTACTGGCACACTACCACCTAGCAACCCAACTACCTCAGCCTTAGCTTCCACAGAACACGCACCTATGGACACACACGTAGCTCCCACACTGAACATAGGTGCCAACGACCATACGTCGTCTGATGGGGAGTCGTTGGATAGTAAAATTCTTGGGTCCCTATCAGATTAGCGTGATCCAAACAAACCTCCAGCACAAGCAAATTGCAGCGGCTACCCTGCGCAGACTGCTGGAAGTTGACAAGAAGACCATAGCCCTAATCCAGGAACCGTGGATTAGAGGAAATAACATATGCGGTCTTAACAACATCGGGGGTAAGTTACTACACAAAATCTCGGCTAATCAACCGAGAACATGCATATACATACCCAGATCAATACCAGCCTTGCTACTAACCAATTTCTGTTCCAGAGACCTTACAGCTGTAAGGCTTGACACAGGAACAAACAAACGCTAGTGCTAGCCTCAGTCTACATGCCCGGGGATGAGGTGATACCGTCTAAGGAGCTGACTGAACTAGTGCAAACACTGCGAAGATCATGGCTGGGACATTATAATATCAGCTGACTCAAATGCCCACCACCCTCTTTGGGGGAGCCTAACACCGAACCAACGAGGTGAGTCTCTAACAGAGTATATATTCTCAACTAACCTTTCTATAATTAACAACGGCTCGGAGCCCACTTTTGTTAATTCCAGATATCAGACAATAGTAGATGTAACTCTCGCATCCGATGGGGCAACGGATCTTGTGTCAAACTGGCACGTCTCCGCTGAACCATCCTTTGCAGACCACAGAAGAATCTGCTATACCATACAAGTGCATGAGAGGGACGAGCAACCAAAACGTAACCCTCGTAAGACGGACGTTGCAAGGTACACGACCCTTCTTCAATATGAGGCAGACACAATCACCTTTAAAGACATGACCAACAGCACTGACAACATAGAACATAATATAAACACACTAACCACGTGTATCCAACACAGCTACCAGCAAGCCTGCACCCCTACAACACCAATCATAGGGGGAAAGTCTCACTGGTGGGGGCCAGAACTAGAGAGACTCAAACTCAATCTGAAAAGACTCTTTATCGAGCCAAAAACACAAGAACTGAAATAGACTGGGAACGATATAAACAAGCCCAGTATCACTACAAGAAACGCATAAGATATCGCAAAGGTGAATCCTGGCGGCGGTTCTGCGACAACATCAATTCCACCAATGAAGCAGCTAGAGTAAAAAAAATTTATCACAAGATAATAACAGAACTCTGGGCTCAATAAAAAAACTAGATGGTACATATGCGACCTCCGATAGCGAGATAAGCGAGGTGCTTATCGAAACACACTTTCCAGGATGTGTAGTCACTAACAACCCAAACTGGGAAAATGTGGAACACAGAGAACCAACCCCTACAGACTGGAATATAGCCAAATCCATAGTCACTGCAGACCGAGTTGTGTGGGCAATCGAAAGCTTCCAACCCTTCAAATCTGCTGGCCTGGACAACATATTTCCAGCACTCCTGAAATGGGGACAAACAACACTTGTGCCACATCTAGTTGATATATTTAGAGCTTCTATAGCTCACAACTATATACCTCGCCAGTGGAGAGAAGTCAAGGTCATATTTTTACCAAAACCAGGTAAATCTGACTACACACAAGCGAAATCTTACAGGCCAATTAGTCTGACCTCCTTCATGCTGAAGACTCTGGAGAGGCTAACAGATAGATATCTAAGGGAGGGTGCACTAACGCGCATGCCAATGCACCGCCAACAACATGCTTATAGAAAGGGTAGATCGACAGAATCAGCCTTACACGCTGTCGTAGGAACTATAGAAGCAGCCCTCTCTGATAAGCTGATGACACTAGGCGCTTTCATTGACATCGAAGGAGCGTTCGACAAAACGAAATTCAATAGCATCAGCCGCTCTCTTAGTAGATTTGGAGTCGAACAAACCATCAGTGGGTGGATTGATCGACTCCTGAAGCTAAGAGCAGTGCAATTTACAGTTAACACCACCACGAGAGGCATTGTAGCCAAAGGCTGCCCACAAGGAGGAGTACTCTCTCCTTTACTGTGGAACATCGTGGTGGATGATCTGCTGAAACGTCTTAACGATAGATGCTACTACACAGTAGGTTACGCGGATGACATTACCATTCTGATCAAAGGCAACTCAGAAAATATTATCTGTACCCGCATGCAACTAGCCCTCAGAATCTTGGAAGAGTGGTGTCACCACCATGAACTGACGGTAAACCCCAACAAAACAGAATTAGTCCTTTTCACAAATAAAAGGAAAATTCAAATAACTACCATGCCAAAGCTATTTGACATGGAGCTTACCCTTTCAAGTGAAGTCAAAACCTTGGGGTAATTTTAGACAACAAACTAAATTGGAGTAAGCATCTAAGCACAAAAATAACCAGGGCATGTACAACCTTCTGGCAATGCAGAAGACTAATAGGCAAGAAATGGGGCCTTAAGCCATCCATAACCCTATGGCTCTATACAGCCATAATACGACCCATGATAACATACGGTGCAGTAGTTTGGTGGCCTCGAACTCAGTTAAGCACGGTAAAAAACAAACTACAAAGCCTGCAGCGTCTTGCCTGCCTAGCAACCACAGGCAGTATGAAAACGACTCCCACAACAGCATTAGAAGTCATCCTCAACCTCAGACCCCTTCATCTTGTTATACAACAAGAAGCTGCCGCTGCAGCCATACGACTTGAGAAAGTAGGGCTCTGGAAACGGGACGGCAGAATCACTCATGCACGGCTCAAGGAGGCGGTGGGAAACGAGCTTCCGATGATAGAGGCGACATGTGATATCATCCCAAAAACCTTTGTCTCTGACAAAAAATACCGTATCCAGCTTCATGAGGAAGAAAAAGATAGCTCCGGCATCCATGAAGTCAGGATCTACACCGATGGCTCCAAAACGGAATCAGGAACGGGCGCAGGAGTATTCTCCCATGACCTGAACATCAACATCTCAACGAGCTTGGGTGCACTCAACACCATCTTCCAAGCAGAATGTGTTGGGATTACCCGAGCTGCAACAGCGGTCTTGTCTAAAGGCATAAGTAATGCATCGATACGCATCATCTCCGACAGTGCCGCTGTGCTACAAGCTCTCAACAACAACCGCATCAACAGTGGACTAATCCTGGAGTGTCACTGTGAACTGCAAAAAATTGCATTGAAGAACCGGGTTACTCTTCAATGGATACGTGGTCATAGTGGGTCTCTAGGCAATGATGCGGCAGATGAATTGGCAAAGAGAGGATCGGGCACTAAAATAATGGGACCTGAACCAATTGTACCGATACCATTTATCCAACTCAAAACATGGTTACGTGACAGAACCTTCCAACAACACAACAAACAGTGGGCAGAACAGACAGATTGCAAACAAACCAAGAATGTTCTTACATCCTTGGACGCTAATCTGTCGCACAAACTGTTAAAACTCAGCAGGAAAAACCTACGCTACATAGTTGGCATAATAACAGGTCACTGCCCGCTAAACAGGCACTTTTTCAATATTGGCGTTACTGACAGTCCTCTATGCAGGGGCTGTATGGAAGCCGAGGAGACACCGTCTCACGTGGTTCTTCATTGCAAAAGCGTGAGCGACCAACGGACAAAGCTCCTTAAGAATCCACAAACCATGAGAGAGGCGCTGAATAACATCAGATGCCTCCTTAACTTTTGGACGGAGCTGGGATGGTATGGGTAACCAATGACAGGTATTGGTTACCTACGTACAATGGCCCTATTATGAGGCTAAGTGCGGAAAACATAAGTCCAACTAACTAACTAACTATGTGAAAAACGTTTGAATATGCTTAGATGTCTAGCAGGACTCTGGTGGGGCAGCCACCCCTTTTCCCTTAAACTTATATATAATGCAATGGTCCGTAGTCTGATTGATTATGGCTCTTTTCTATTAGAACCATGCAATGTTAGTGCTCTAAAAAAATTAGATAGCATTCAATATAAAGCATTAGGAATAATTACTGGAGCCATGAAATCTAGCCCTGTTAATGCTTTACAAGTTGAATGTGGGGACCCTCCCCTAAAATTAAGAAGGCAATATCTTTCAGACAGATATCTGTTTCGAAATAAGCAATTTTCCAATCACCCACTAAAATGTAAACTACAATTATTACTAGATTCCACTAGAGCCTCCCACTACTGGTCTAAAAAAAAACCTCCTTGTCTGGTTTTAAGCTACAAGAAATTTTTGTCTATGGAAACTCCAATATATTCTTTTCAAAAACTTCCAGTCTTTTTATTTAGCTATGAATCTTTAGTAATATCTCCTGTAATTCATAGTAATATAGGGTTAAATAAAAACTCCACAGAAGTTAAAAAAAACTTTATTCAGACAGTAAATGAAATGTGGCAAGGCTGGCATTACATATTTAGTGATGCTTCAAAACTTAAATCTGATAAATGTGTTGGAGTGGGTGTTTTCCACTCTCAGTACAAAACAATACAAAAGGTTAAACTTCCCCCAGAAAGTTCTATTTTCACTGCAGAATGTTTCGGCCTCTTAAAAGCTATAGAATATATTCTTTTGGCAAAATTAAAAAATACAATTATATTTTCTGACTCTAAAAGTGCTTTACAAGCTTTAGCTAGATATCCTTTTTATTTAAAATCAGATTATTTAATCATTTTTCAAATGCGGGAGTTACTTTTGAAATGCTTCAGAAATGGATATATTGTTGAGTTTGCATGGATACCAAGTCACTGTGGCATTGAGGGAAACAATAGAGCAGACAATCTGGCAAGGGAAGCAATTGAAGATGGTGATATGTTTCCTAACTTGTTAACTAGTTAATTGGCTAAGCATGCGAAAAACCCATGCAAGCCAGGAAAAAAAAAAAAAAAAATAGTTTATATTTATTGTAATGTCTATAATGACAGACGTTCATAATATTTTTAATGACATTGTATGGATTGTAGTACTACTCTATGACAAAAGGAATCTAGGAAGTGGACAAAATAAGATTACTAAAATCGAAGAAAACTATGTATTTAATAACGGCAAGATACTGGGACCTACCTATTCATTACACCATAAATGAAGTTGGAAAACTCGCAGTTAAAACCTTTAACCTAAAATATACCAAACAATTGATGTGGTATTTGTTTGAATTCAAATACCTAACTACCCTTTCTTTTATGTTTGGTCAGTTTTCTGCAGGTTTATCTACCCAACGCTCACAACAATAGCATTTAATTATTAGGGCAACACAATTAAAAAAACAAACATTAAGAATTATACTGTAAACATAGGTAATCGAAGTGAATTAGAAGAAATCTGCCAATTTATATACTTCTATAAGGCAGAGAGCAAATACTGTCCCACAGGATAGCCTAGAGGTGTTCTTAAATACAATATTGCAATTAAAAGTAGTTTTGGAACAAACTTAATCAGTTAATTTCATCATTGTAAAAAACTTAAACATATTGTATAAAGCATTAGTAGGATTTCTTCCATTACTCTATTCAAACCCTAGAATATGCTGCTTAGCTCTAGGACCTACTTATTATAACTTACCATTTACCTTAATACCATATCATCTATAGCTAATTTTCTAAATTATTTTGCCATACCTATGCTGTCATGATAACAAAATGGAATCAACACCTGAATTTGTGAATACTGCATCTTTTCTGCAAATAAGAAAGACAAACTGTAGTCATCAGAACTACCTATATATTAATAAATAAATGTTACTAAGGAATAAATGAAATATATTTTACTGACTACACTGAACAAGCACACGTGGAATGAAAAATAATTGTAACCATAATACATTTTTTCCTCGGACTTGTTGTGGTTGCGATTGGTTGGGTTGACCTTGAGGTGTCCCTAGCTCGCTCCAGGAGTCCGCTTTGAGGAGCCTCGGACGTCGTCCCTCCCAGTGCTTCTCACTGTCCAGTCGTGCTTGCGTTAGCCGTCATCATAGGCCCGCCCGCTGACTGTGTGGTTCCCGCACGCCCGTTGTGGCTGCGTTCCTCACTAAGCGCGTCGCAACTGGTCGAGGGCTTCGGCCAAGTCAACCTCGTAGCGGCATCGGTCAGAGCTGGGTCCTCTTGTCGGGTCTCCCCTTCAGTCGCGTTGGTTTGCTGTGCACCCTGGTCAGCGTTGGTCTTAGAAGGCTCGCTGTTTCCCGGTTGCACAGTGTTGTTTTTTGAGCGCCGTCCCCGGTGATGGCGGCGCCCGTTACGTTTTCTCCCTCCAGGGGCTGCTGGCTTGGCGGAGTTGACGGAAGCATTACTGCGTTCATCTGCTCGACGCGGTGCAAGCTGCCAGGAGGCGTTAGAGGTTATTTCTGCGCTGGGCATAGCGTTAGCTAGCTCGCGCAGGTTTATCGAGTGGGTTAGTGAAGTTTTGCTCCCCCCCAGAATACGTGGAGCAGCCTGAGCCCCCGAGCCTGAGCTCAAAGGTTCAGGAAGGGATTCTCCAGCGTCGTGGACGCTGGTACCCTCCTGGGGCAGTTTCCTTTTAAAATTCACTTCCATTTTTAAAACTTTTTTTTTCTGCCGGTTTTGGTGGTGTGTGTGTGTGTGTGTGTGTGTGTGTGTGTGTGTGTGTG
Organism: Apoda limacodes; assembly: GCA_946406115.1. Lineage (NCBI taxonomy): Eukaryota > Metazoa > Arthropoda > Insecta > Lepidoptera > Limacodidae > Apoda > Apoda limacodes. The sequence continues at coordinate 23,877,572 of OX291559.1, forward strand.
TGTGTGTGTGTGTGTGTGTGTGTGTGTATGTATGTGCATGTGTATGTATGTAGGACTGCATTTCCAAGTATGCCCGCTTTGCAGCTCATAGGCTCCTTGATAAATGTAGGCCAGGGCCCTCCCCATTTATTCGTACTTGGGACCGGCACCGTCCAGCGTATACAGCACAAGTGCGTACACCTCTGCACGGGGTTGGGTTTTTCACATTTGGCGGCTATAAATTCACAATGTAATTTTCCTGTCAACTTAGAATCTAATAAAATACCTAATAACTTAATATTATCTTTATTAGGTATTACAGCATTATCATACAAAACATTAATTACAGGGGGGGTTCTGAATCTGGAGAATAATACAATAGTACTTTTTGGAATGGATAATTGTAAACCATTGTAGTTTAGCCAAGAATGAAGAAGACCCATAGAAGCTGTTAGGGTAGTGCAAGCTTGGTCTACATTATTATCACTTACATATAACACAAGATCATCAGCATATTGAAGGACATTAACTTGGCCTTGAAGTGAAGCAGCTAAATCATATAAGTGTATATGTTATATAGCATAGGACAAAGACCGAGCCCTGTGGTAAACCTTTCCAGACAAATCTTGATAACTTGTTAGGTTCTTCAAGGGATATTACTCTTTTGGATAGGATATTTATAATGAAATTTGTAATCATTTGTGGGACATTAAGGTCATTCAGTTTTTTTCTAAGAATAGGTAATAGGACATTATCATAGGCCGCGTGAATATCTAAAAAGGCAGCAAGGGTTGATGTATTCTGAGAAAAGCCAATGCGTATATCAGTAATGAAAACACTTAGATTGTCCATAGTGCTTCTCCCTTTTCTGAATCCAAACTGGTCTCCTGATAACAGCCCCTTACTTTCAATAAACCATTCCAGTCTATTTTTCAAAAGGTTTTCAGTTATTTTTACCAAGACTGAAGAAAGAACTATACCACGGTAAGCAGAAATATCAGATGGGTTTTTATCAGGTTTTAAAAATGGTATCACAGTTTGTACTTGCCAAGAGGAGGGAATGTTACCTGTTATCATTACTGTATTAATGACATCCAAAAAATATAGTAATGCATTATCACTTAAGTTTGAAACAAAAGAATAGGGAATTCCATCATATCCTGGTGCAGTCTTTTACATGAGCTAACACACCTTTTAATTCCAACATGGTAAAAGGAGCATTAAGGCCTGTCAGATTTATAATAGGTAATGTGAGTGGATTTGTACAAGAATCCTCTGGCACGTATGGTGGGGCAAAATTATCCATAAATGAGTCTGTTAAGGAAGAGGGAATAGGAGGAGAGGTATTACAATAGGAGGATTTGAATCTTCTTATCTGACGCCAAACAGTGGATGGGGAAGTATCGGGAGAGATAGAGGTGCAAAATTGCAAAAATTTAGAAAGGACATATCTGAGTTAAATTTTTCTCTGCTTCTTTTCTAAATTTTAAAGCTATTGTGCATTCTTTGTCCCACCATGGAGGAGAAGGTATTTTGTTAGATGACCTAGGTTTTGAAGGAAAAAGTTTATCAGCAGTTTCTATAAGGAGATCACTCAATGCATTATTGCATGTGTTCTCCATTCCAGAATTAGATTTAGGCAACATTGATATTTTCTTTTCAACATAGTCTCTATATTTTTCCCAATCTTCACTTTTATTAGGAAGAATATATTTTAAATGTGGTTTTCGAGGAATGACTTTAACATTTTTAAATGGAAGTGTAATTAACAGGGGAAAATGATCACTACCAAAGGTGGAAGAGAGTGGATGCCAAGAAAGGGAGGAAGCTAGATTAGGTGAACATATTGTAAGATCAACTGCACTTTTACCTTCATGTGGAGAAGACCTTCGAGTAGGATCACCAGTATTAAGAATACAAAGGTTGTTTAAATCAAGAATTTCTAGGACTTTTTCTCCATTATAATTTGTAACAGAACTGCCCCAACACTGATGATGCGAATTAAAGTCACCCAGAATTATGACTGGTTTTGGTAAAACAGAAAAAATATGATTAACCTCAGAGAATATAAGAGTAGAAGGATGTGGAATATATATGGATACAAAACAGATATTTAGAACATTAACTGCAACAATTGAAATATTATCATTATGGGTGGGAAGGCTTTTAGGAGAAAATGCATGAGAATTCTTGATGAGGATGGCAACGCTACCATGACCATCAGCTCTGTCTTCTATTATACAAGAATAACCAGGTATCTTTAAATTATAACCAGGCTTTAACCAGGTTTCACACAGTGTAAGTATTATAGGATTGTATTTATTAATAAGATAAATTAAATCATTTTTCTTGTTTATTATACTTCTACAATTCCACTGTAGAAGTGTGGCTGGGTCGTCAGTAGTGAGACTTTTTTTTAATCATTTCAATTAAATGGTCAGCGTTGGACGGTGAAATAATATTGGATTGAGATAATGATGTAATAAGGGAGATTATTACATCAGACACAGATTGTTCTTTGTCCATCTCTCTGCTCATATTCAGAACACAACCAACTGAAGGTGAAGGGGTATTATAATCTTTTATAATAGCATTGTGAGCTTCTCTATCATATCTCACTGTTTGTTTAGGATGTGATGGAGGTTTAATCATAACTGTTTTTTTAAAGGATTGCTTAAAAGGTTGTTGTTTGGTATGATTGAAATTAATAATATTATTTTGTATTGGAGAGTTAACAGAAGATATGGTCACATCTGCAAATGATTTGGAGCATGCAGGGAATAATTTTGATGCTTCAAAATAGGAAACTGAGTTATGTGACATATATGACTTAATTTCCTTCTGTCTCGAAAATTCAGGACAGGATTTGCTAGTTGCATAATGAAACCCAGAACATAAACAACAGGATGCATTATCTTCAGTATCACATGAATCTCCATTGTGATCCTGACCACATTTGTAGCAACGAGGCTTGGCTCTGCATTGTGTTTTGGTGTGGCCAAATCTACAACAATTGTAGCATTGTATGGTGGGATATATATATAAGTCGACTGGGAGGGAATTGTAACACATAAATATCCTTTTTGGTAAGACTTGTCCATCAAAAGTTAGGACTACGGTTTGGGATGGTTTCCATGTAGAAGGTCCTTCTGTAATTACTTTGTAATTAATCCTTCTAATTTTTAAAATTTCACCGCAACCTACTGGAACTGATATATTTTCTTTTACCTCCTCAGGCGACCATTCAGATGAAATGTTTCGCACAATACCCATTCTTGTTACATTAAAAGTAGGTATAAAGGCCTTTAAACTCTGTGCCGATAAACTTGAGTTATCAATAAATAAATTGGCATCAATGAAATTTGAAAATGCTAATGCAATTCTGTTCCTACCTAAGCATTTTAAACTGCCGTTAACTATATTTTTTATAGAATTGTTTTTTAAAAATCTGCCAAATGCAATTGGATGCAAAGTTGTACTATCATTAGGTAATGTTTGCAATTTTTGCACATGTACTACATAAGGAGACACATCAGTGGATTGGTACAAGGTTCGGCCTATGAGAGTATGTGGTGGAGCTGAATTTGTATTTAAATCAGGGATTTGAGTTGTATTGGGAGTTTGGTCCAAACTAGGTTTCGAAGTACTACTTTGAGGTATGGGATATTGAGGAAATGAATCCATTTCATTACAACAATCGCAGCTTTTACTATCTCCTAATTTATTTTTCCTCTTTTTTTTATTACATTTTTTACATCTCTTAGTCAAACAGTGTCGTTTCAGAGATGGTTGCCAGTTAGATCCATCTGTTTCTGCACTCGATTCTACTGTCACAAATTCAGACGCCTCAGGATCTGGCGGCTCGTTCATAATTGTTTTTTATTTACAGTATATATATACAAAACTTACCTATATGGCTAAAATATAAATAAACTATATAAACTAATCTACTAAATAAAAATATTTACACTCCTCACTCGATCAATTTACCACTAAATATTTATAATTATAAATACTGAACCAAAAAAGACGCCCGCCAAATTCAACGTTTCCCGCGCTTTTTTCATAAACTATATTTGTGCATAAAATGTTTTAATTCAAAGATATATTATTGGCGACGAGGAGAAAAAAACAATGAATACGGAACAATTCACAGAACTACTTCAAATGCAACAAACTCAACAACAGCAACACCACCGAATTCAAAGGACGATCTACATCACAAGAGCAAAAACAAGGTAAAACAAACATAATAAACAATTTTAAAAATGATAAATTTAACCCTTCTACTACTACTGTCGAAAATTTTATAGATTATTTTGAAGCCAAATGCAACATGTGGGGAAATGAATGTGATATTTTGAAAAAAGACCTACTCATTGCATGTTTGACACCTGAAACATACCATCAAGTAAAAATCGCATTTACCCCTGATTTCGAGAAAACTGTATATGAAGATTTAAAAGTGAAACTTTTAGATTTACATCGCACAAAGAAAACAAGATACAAATCACTTATAGATTTTTGGAACTCTACTAGAGAAAGTACAGAATCTATGGAAAATTATGCCAACAGACTGAAAGAACTTAGTAGAAACTGTGGCTATGAGGGAGTATTACTTGAACGACAACTACGTGACCGTTTTGCTACTGGTTTAATCACGAAGAGCTAAAAATTGAATTACGGCAAAGATGGCTTGACTTACAAAAACAAACGTCAAACGACAAACCAATAGAAATTACTTTTACTGAAGTTTTTAATATAGCCCTCTCACGAGAAATGGCTCAAAATAACACACTACGAATAAAATAAATATCAAAAACAGTAAACAGGGCATAAAAGAACAAAATTTCAACACTCCAAGAAAACTAAAACCAGGCCAATGCAGACGTTGTGGCAAATATGAAAAACAACTACAACGATTGTTCAGCTAAAAATCACGTTTGTAAGGAATGTGACTCTTAAGGACATTTTGAGAATTGCTGCATTAAATCTGGTAGAGCATATTTATCAACGCATATTCAGAAACGAAACTGGCGGAACATCCGAGGTCAAACTAAATCACACAGAATTAGCAACAGAAATAGCAACTATCCAGAAGATAAGTATCCTTCACATTCATCTGAGACATCTACCGATGTGAGCGACATCGAGGATATTGTGTGTAAAATTAATAACAAAACCACACGATGTAAGAAAATTGATGTAAACATAAATAGAATTAAATGTACTATGGATTGGGATCATGGATCTATTTATTCAATAGTAAGTACAGAACTTTGGAGGGAAATTGGTGGACCACCATTAAGAAAAGGCCCTTCCCTGCGAGCTTACTCTAATTTAAAACTAAAACCAACAGGCCTGACTGACGTTACTGTGGAATTAAACGGTGAAAAAAAAATACTACCGGTGGTCATTATGAAAAGAGCAGACCCCTTATTATTCGGTTTTACAGTGGCGTGAAATATTTAACATGGACTTTCCCAAACCAGTTTATTCAGTAAAGATAAGCTCCAACAACATCAAAGAATTACTAAATAACATTACTAAGAAACATATTAAGCTTTTTAACAACAAATTGGGAAAAGTTAAAAATTATCAAGTTAACATTCATATCAAGGCTAATGCAGAACCGAAACACCTACCACCTAGACCTGTTAAATTTAGTATGAAGAAGAATATTGAAACCGAACTACAACGTTTAGTAGAACAAGGTATCATAGCCCCAGTTAATCCAAATGAAATACCAATAGAATGGCCAACACCAACTGTCAACGTAGTAAAACCAAATGGACAAATACGGATTTGTGGTGATTATCGAACTACTGTTAACCAAGCATTAATTCAGCACATGCATCCCTTTCCATTATTCGATCAACTACGTCAACGTTTAGCAAATGGTGATAAGTACTCTAAAATTGATCTAAAAGATGCGTATCTGCAATTTGAAGTCGCACCAGACTCCAAAAAGTATCTTATCATCTCAACACACAAAGGTACAATAGAATGCCATTTGGAATTTCAACGGCCCCATCTATTTTTCAAAGTTTTTTAGAAAAACTACTTGAAGATATTCCAAATGTTGCAGTGTATTTTGATGACATAGCCGTAACAAGAAAAGATGACAAAAAACACCTAGAAAATCTTTCTAGTGTGTTAACAAGATTGCAAAAAGGTGGCTTATAAGTAAATTTAAAAAAATGTTGCTTTTTGCAACCTGAAATTGAATATTTAGGACATCTAATAAACAAGAAAGGAGCAAGTCCTACAAAATCCAAAGTCGAAGCTATATTAAAAGCACCACTTTAAGTCTAAGTCTAAGTCTGAGGAGAGACTTTGCCTCACTGTGTGTGTTCCACCGCTTGTACAATGGGTTGTGTTCTGAGGAATTGTTCGAAATGATGCCCACGGCTACATTCTACCATCGCACCGCTCGCTATCTGCAGGGAATTCATTCTCACACTTCAGAACCTAAATGGTCGCGTACAGTGCGGTTTCATAGAAACTTCCTCCCGCGAATGCTTAAGTTGTGGAATGAGCTCCCTGCCAAGGTTTTCTGCAAGGACTACAGTATGGAGTTTTTCAAGAAAGAAGTTATTAGATTTCTGAAGGGTCGGCAACGCGCAAGTGATACCCCTGGTGTTGCAAGCGTCCATAGGCTACGGTGACCGCTTACCATCAGGCGGACCGTAAGCTTGTTTGCCACCGTAGTGGTATAAAAAAAAAAAAAAAAAACCACCAAACAATTATACCTTGCTTGCGATGCTTCCGAAAAGGGCGTTGGAGTTGTGTTATATCATAAAATTCAAAACGTTGACCAGCCAATAGCTTTCGCTTCTCGAAAGTTAAAACCTGCGGAGAGCAAATACTCAGTCATTGATCGAGAGGCTCTAGCGATCTTCTTTGGAATAAGAAAGTTTGACCAATACTTACGAGGAACGAAGTTTACACTTGTAACAGATCATAAGCCTCTAATACATATATTAGGACCTCAAAGAAATCTACCTTAGATTGTTAATAACAGACTCATTGACAATAGGCAGCTATGACTATGAAATCGTATACAAAAAAAGGAGAACATAATATTGTGGCTGATTACCTGTCTAGAATGCCTAACCCTGATGAACAATTATGTGAAACTGAAAAATTAGTTAACAAAATAAGTGAACAACAACAGCAGGCCAAATCCGAGATCTAACATTAAACGAGGAAATTATCAGAAAAGAAACTAAAAATGACTCGATCCTTAGACAAGTATCACAATGTATAAAATTAGATTGGAAAAACTATCACAATGAAAGTGACCTTAAGCCGTTTTACAGAAAACGTGATGAAATTTCTTTAGAAAACAAAATTGTTATGTGGCAAGGAAGAATTGTGATGCCAAAAACATTGCAACTTAAGACCTTAGAGTATTTGCACACTGGACATCCTGGGTCATCTTTAATGAGAGCTCTTGCACGGTTTTATGTTTGGTGGCCGTCAGTCGAAGAAGACATTGAATTCCATGTAAAAAAATGTAACATTTTATTTCAAGAATGTCAAGAAAACAGACCAAACAATCCTGAACTCCCTGTTTTTTCCTGTTCAATTCCAAATTGAGTGTGGGAAAGAATTCACATTGATTTTGCAGGACCATTTGAAGGGAAATATTGGCTTGTACTTGCTGATGCTTTGTCTAAATGGATCGAAGTGAAACCCATGATAAAAATAACCACATCAAAATTATGCGATAAACTTGAAGGTATTTTTCGACTTTAGGAATACCACAAGTTATAGTATCCGATAATGGACCCCAACTTACATCAAAAGAATTTAAGGAATACTGTGAAAACAAAGGTATTTTACATGTTACGTCATCACTACATCACCCAAGGACTAATGGGTTAGCAGAACGTCTAGTCCGCACCCTAAAGACAAGAATGGCTGCTAGTACTGGGGACAAATTGAGTACCAAAAACAGACTTCGTAACTTTTTGTTCTCAAACCGAAATACTCCTCACAGTACAACAGGAAAATCGGCAGCTCAAATGATGTTTGGTCGTCAACTGCCATGTCTTCTGGATAATGTACGCCCAAATCTCAGAAAAACATTGCAGCACAAAAATATTCAAGAAAATATCAAAACCGATGAAGTTTCTCCTATTTACAGACCGGGAGATAAAATATTTACAAAAACTCAATGCGAACATAAGTGGTAACCAGCTGTTGTAGCTAAAAGAACTAATAAATATTCATATATTATAACTACTCCTGAAGGTATAGAAAAACGAAGACATGCTGACCACATCCGTCCAAGAATGAGTGAACAACTTCACCAGATATGATATCACCTAATCTTTTACTCACAAGTGATCGAGCGATATTCATTGAACCCCCAAACGTCTCTGTAAATTCTAGAAATACACCAACGACCGAGTCAGCCTCAAATATGAGATGTTTGAATGAATATAATTCGGAATGGCCTGAATCGGGTGAAAGACCAACACCAGTTCTAGGAGCGACTCCACTACGGCGACATAGTCATCGCCAAATTAGACGTTCAACTCGTCTCATTGAACAATTAGACTAAATGGGGAGGAATGTCATAGAGTAGTACTACTTCCATACAATGTCATATTAAGAATATTATGAACGTCTGCCATTATAGACATTACAATAAATATAAACTATATTTGTGTATAAAATGTTTTAATTCAAAGATATATTACCTTTATTAGTAGGTAACAGTATTTTATAGGCAATTTTGGGTTTTAAATCAGCACAGACTGTTTCTCTGGTATTCTTGTCACTATTATAAGCGAGTTAAAATTCACAAACACACACAAAATGAACCAAAACACTGGTTTAAACGGAAATTTGTATTAGGTACGACAAAGCGTATTCTGACCTCGCACCCTGGTTTCTGTTGTGTTACTTAACTTTGATTCATTTCTTGCGGATATCTGCGTTAACAATCAATGTTTTGAAAATGTCTAAAGTTTTTAATTTTATTAATATTAGCTTTGCAATCAGACAGCCATCAGTTTGCAGCCATTAAAAAGGTAAACGCAAATTTGACAGTTCATATGGCTTGCTAACCGCTCGCTAATCGTGATTGTGTTGTCATACCTACATAATTCCGATTTTGGAGTTTTCTATGACGCGTAGCGATTGAAAATGCATTTTTAACTCCTAAATCTCCCGATAGAGGCGCTAGCGTCGACTTATCGCTAATGAGGATCAGTTCAGTTAAAACAAATTAAATACAATTGGTACCTTTGTTGTTCTTTATAACATAAGAATGGTATATCTTTTTGAATTATTAAAATCGGACCATTACTTACAGAGATATTAAATAATAAAATAACTCTTCCGTGCCGCTAAAAGTCAATGCGCCGCGTTTGCGTGTGACGGCATAGTACTTGAACGGACTGCGCGCTCGTGCACTCATACACAAGTCGCTTACGACTCGACGGAGCTGAGACGCGATATGTACCTAAATAAAGTGTCGATACATATCAAGAGTGTAAATTTGTGATAATTACTATGAAACCAATACCTACACATTATGAGTATTAATAAAGTTGAAGCTGGTTTTGTACAAGCTCAATCACATAACCTTCCGAAAGTGGATTCTTTTATGGTATTTGAATACCTAGGTAATCATTCAAAGTTTACCAGTGCTGAGATCCGTGGTTGGAAACTACAGAAGTAAGGTTGCACCTTATTTATCTGCCTACTTATTGTAACTTTAGTACTTTGGTTAGATAGAATCCACGCCACCACTCAAGTCCGATATCTAGGTAAGTATACTAGGTATGTATTATCTGTAGCCACCGGCAAGGAATTTACTCTCTATCGATAGGCTGCGAGGGGTTTGATTCTTTATCTAAGATCGAGTGGACACCAGTAGTCTTGTTACTAAATCTTGTAAATAAGAATTATACCTAATAGATACCTTTTCCACAAAGTGCTATCCCTATCAAAGTATAACTTGATATTTCTCTGGATTTCAATAAGGTAAAACAGATTCACCGATGCTTAATTAAATTTTATTGCAATTGTTCCAGTTTTTGTGACAGGACTTAAGTGGTGGTTCGGACTCTAAGTCTTATATTATATACCTCATAACGTATACAGAGGGGGGGATAGTTGGGATTTATCCCCCCCCCCCCCGAAAACTGACGTTACATAAACTAAACGGGAGCATATCCAGCATTTTTACAGAGTTCATGGTTGATTCAATGTTTGTCCCCCCCCCAAAACAAAAGTTTGGATTTGTGCCTGGCTGTATGAAGTTGGTATCAAAATGAATGTAAAGTTTTATACAGGGACGTATTTGGAAGTTATCAATAACTCTTGAATAGCGAATGTTATCTTTGTTCGTTTATATGAAGATCATTCGCGATTGTGATAAATTAGCATCCGCGGATGGCTTTTGAACTAAAGCAACTAGGTACGTACCTATTTGCGATTTATTTAGTATGGTTCAATACACTAAACTTGCTGATCTATGACGGAATAATTATATATTTGTTGAGTGTGGTTGTCATGGCTGTTTTTTGCCGTCTCGCTTCTTATTAGTATTCCGTACCCAAAGGGTAAAAACGGGACCCTATTACTTAGACTTCGCTGTCCATCTGTCCGTCTGTCACCAGGCTGTATCTTAGAACCGTGATAGTGTGAAAAGCAACCGCTGGACAGATTTTTTCCAAAATATTTTCATATCTAAGTCATGACGCAGTATATCGATTAAAATGGTCCGTGAGCGATTTGGTCCATTAGTTCTTGAGATATCGAGGGGCAAAAAAAGCTAACATACATACATACACGCACACACACATCACTCTGAACATTATTACAAACGATTCTCCAGGTTTCAAAACGTACAGAAAACACAAATTTAGAGATTTCGATTTTTGGACCTATTATAATAACTTCTCTCAAGAGAAGTTAAAAAATAATTAAATTAAAATTATTTAAGGTGGGCTCCCATACAACATTTTTTGTCGTTTTTATAGATAATGTTACGAAACCCCTTATGCGCGAGTCCAACTCGCACTTGGCCGGTTTTCATTAATCAGTGACTATAAAACCAAACTTTACTCTGAATAATGAGTATATATTGTTAGGATACCTAGGTATTTTGAGGTTTACATATTTATTCCGATTTAGTTTATTTATTACAGATCGGCACGTAAAACCTATGGAGATGATGTTGTGAGATTGGTCCAAGTCCAAAGGTTAGGGCATGTCTGTACAGTTAAAGCAAAAATAACGCCTGAACATAGGATAAAAAGTAAAGCGTATTGTTGCATATTTAGGTGTGATGAAAAAGAGGACATAGTTTTGAGCGTAGATTGTCATGATTGTGCTGCCCAAAAAGAAGGCTGCTAACATAGCGTAGCGTTTAGCACGCAAAAAAATAGTTTTCTTGACGTTTTAATAGTTGTGTTTGTACATTTCGGCACTATACAATATTTATTCATGGTTACCAAGTTGAACCGTGCACAAATTGCGCTTAATTCTTTTTTTTAGGCCGTGAATCAAACATAAACACTGCGCGCTTTGTTACTGCCAACGGCTAACTGGCGGCCGAGGAGTAAGATGACGTCACGCACTCTGCGCCGCGGCAACTCGGCGATCGACGCATTAATTTGAATACTATTAGCTTATTTTTGGTCGTATGACAAAAAAAAATATACTAATATTTTTATTTTTTCAAGGACTTTAATACTACATTCAAAACTAAAAACCTCGTTGATCCTGACTGCTTCGCGATCGCTGCTTCATAATTCGAAATTGGTGATTGACAGCAATTATTGCGAAATATGAGGCTCTTGCTCTGCTCCCGTAAAATTGGTGATAACCCCGCGGGACGGCGACGGCGAGCGCGTGCGGGACAGCTCCAGTGAGCGCTCGCCGACTCCGTTATCACTTGACTCAAGTACACACAAATGCGCATTACCAACTGGTTGGAATTTCCATAAAGCCATTTTTTCTTTACTGTACTCGGTAATAGTGGCTATAGATTGGACACCTATTTCTATACAACTATTAATGGAATCATAGATGACTGTGCACCGAGGAAACATAGTAATCGCGTTTACTCGAAATTTGTTTACCCCGAGTGGCACACGGCAGAGATAATTAGCAGTATAAAATTAAAGGCTGAGCTTCATAGGAAGTATAAGGCTAGTGGTTCACGCATGGACTACGAGGCGTTTTCAAATTGTAGAACGCTGGTAAAAAATTTGATATTGTTCGCGCAAAAACAGTATAAAGACCGGGTGCAAAGGGAGCTACTTGAAAAACCAAAGGCCTTCTGGTCCTATGCTAACTCCAAAAAAGGGAGTAGAAGTCCGAAAAAAAAAATTTTTAAAGATGGTGTACTATTAACTGGGGAGAAATGTGTGAATTAGTTTGCACAGTATTTTCACTCAGTTTATAGCTCAAAAAAGCCCTAGGCAGGCAGCCATGAGGCAAGCAGGGAGAGAGAATGGAGTGGCACGAGTCCATCTGGAACTGTTGCATCTTGATGACGTGGATAAAGCTCTGCAACAACTTAAGCCAAAAAAGTTAGCTGGGTCAGACGGTATTCAGCCCTACATTTTTAAAGACTGTCGGTCAGTACTGAATAGACCACTCCTGTACATTTTCAATCAAAGCTTGATGACGGCAGTCTTTCCTGATCGATGGAAAACAACTAGAGTCGTTACAGTACCAAAGGGAGTACCAGTGTCGAGTGTAGACGAATATAGGCCTGTCGGAGTACTATCAACACCGGCAAAAGTATTAGAGGTGGCGGTGCATAAAAAAATATTTACGCAGGAGAGCGTGCAACTTCATAATGCGCAGCATGGATTTAGACAAGAAAGAAGCACCACCAGCAATCTGATAAACTACATGGGTGATATCACAGTAGCAGTCGACGGCGGGAAACAAGCAGATGGCGCTTATTTCGACTATAAAAAAGCTTTCGACCTAGTTGATAACGACATGTTACCTTGTTAGTTGGCAGGAGCTGGTTTTACTCCTCATTTACTGAACTTCTTTGCCAGTTATATGCAAGATAGACAACAGTACGTAGAATATGCGGGCTATAAGTCGGAAAGCTATTTTACTAGGTCTGGAGTAAGCCAAGGAAGTAATCTCGGTCCTTTAGAGTTTACACTAATGATAAACGATCTACCTAGCGTCATCGAAAATGCAAAATGCTTTTTATTCGCCGCTGACCTAAAACTGTATCTCACCGTTGCAAGTATAGAGGATTGTAAGTTTGGATGAAAAATAAATAAATAAATAAATCATCAGAAGGGCGCTCATTAGCGCGAATGTCCCCGCGGTTTTAGAGTCGCGGATCGTTCGGGACTAATTAACTAATTGACTAAATAATTAAATTAGAATAAAACAAATATTTAAGGGGGTCTCATACAACAAACGTGATTTTTTTTAATAGTAATTTATGGTACGGAACCCTTTGTCCGCGAGTTCGACTCGCACTTGGCCGATTTTTACGGATCAGAGCGCTATTGTTTAAACGATCGTTGAGATCAAATTACGTGGAAAACGGCAAAAAAATCCTTTTCCCTAATAATAAATCCCTCAAATAATTGTTTTAGTTTAATTTAATTATTTATTTTCAAAGTGACTATATAAATAAATATTCTGTGAATATTTTAAGCGTCTACCTGTTTACCAATATCGAGCAAAATCGAGTAAAAACTTACGTTTGTTGTATCGGAGACCCTTTAAATATTTATTTTATTCTGTTTTTTTAGTATTTGTTGTTATCGCGGCAACATAAATACATAGCCCAGGACATAGGACGGACGGACGGATGGACAGCGAATGAATGAATGGATTCCGCTAATTACCCTTTGGGTACGGAACCCTAAAAAGGAAAAGAAGAAATGCGATGTCACAACTATAATATTAAATTATGCCAATAGATGGCGACAAAATTCCGCCCGCCCTTAGAGGGTCACCTTTAAAAGACAACCAATAAAAGAAAAAAAAATTAAAGAGAAGTTCGTAAGTGAGCAGTAGTTCTTGCCACGAAGGAAATAACAAATGCGATAAAATTAGACAAAAAATATATGCGTACTTATTATAAGAGAAAGCAAAAAAAATACAAATCAACCTAAATTGTAAGTAAATACCGATGGTAAAAGACCTAACGGACTTACTTTAGTTCCTTGGGAGAAAGGTCGATGTCTTTATGGGATGCTACTTGTGTGAGCACTTTTGCTCCTTCATATATTAAAGGCACTCAGACGGTTGTAAGTTATGCTGCAGAGATTGCAGCAAGAAACAAACATGAAAAGTATTCAAACCTAGAATCTTCTTACATTTTGTCCCAGTAGAGTAGCCTTTGAAACTTCAGATACCAGGTGTACAGAATTAAAAAAATAATTAAAAAATTATGTCATCTTATAAGAGAGGATATGATCCCCGCACCGGATCATATCTGGTTCAAAGAATTTCGCTAGCCATCCAACGTGGGAATGCGGCTAGCGTTATAAATCTTTTGAGCCAGATACGTGGGACACTCGGAAAGTTTTGAGAAACTAAAAAACTAACTTCTATGGATCATCATCTCAGCCGCAAGAAGTCCACTGCTAAACATAGGCTTCCCCTATAGATTTCCAAAGAAAACGGTTGGAAGTGGCTTGCATCCAGCGTCTTCCTGCAGCCCTCGCTATGTCGTATGACCACCTTGTGTGCGGTTTCCGACGCTGTGTTTGCCAGTCCGTTGCCTCCATTCGAGAACCTTTCGGCCTCATCGACCATCAGTTTTACTTGCTATGTGCCCTGCCCACTGCCACTTCAACTTGCTAATGCGCTGGGCTATGTCGGTGACTTTCGTTCGTCTACGGATCTCCTCATTACTGATTCGATCTCGTAGAGAAACCCCGAGCATAGCCCTCTCCATAGCTCGTTGTGTGACTTTGAGGTTACTTATAAGGCCCATAGTTAGAGGCCACGTTTCAGTGCCATGTCATCACTGGTAACACACACTGGTCATAGACTTTCGTACTGAGGCACTGAGGTATTTTGGACGAAAAGACGTTGTGGAGTTTCCCGAACTCTGCCCAGCCGAGTTGGATTCGACGATTGACCTCTTTCCCGAGCTCATCTTCGAGCATTGTACTGAGGTTCTGAGGTATCGTTGGCAAATCGAAGGTGAGTGATGTACTCGCCGTTGATATCATTAATGTCGAGCCCTTTCCACTGCGGAATTTTAGTAGGCATCTTACAATACAGCAGTAAACAGTTTTGGAGAAATGACGTCTCCCTGTCTAACGCCACCTTGTAATGGAATTGCCTTCAAACTCTGCACCTGTACTCGGACCGACATGGTGGCGTTAATGTACAAGCACTTCAGCACTTCGATATACCGATAGTCAAAACAGCATCGCTGGAGAGACTCAAGCACCGCCCACGTTTTAACCGAATCAAAGGCTTTCTCATAGTCCACAATCCATATAGGCAAACAAACTTTCACATTTATAATATTAGTAGGATGAAATGGCTAGCAAAATTGTGATTCAGTTAGAGCTCCGACGAACTGATGATTTTTGGCGCCATTGTTGCCGTCATTCTGTGTCTATGCTAGGCTATATGGATTCAATTTCCAACAGCCTTCCAGAGCTTCTGCTGAAGCCTGGACAAATTAAAAAAAAAAACAATTATACTTATTTTGTTAAATTTTGTTACTTGCATTCATTCATTATTATTTTAATCGTTCGTATGTTTATGTACAAAACAAAGTTTAAACACGTGTTTGTTAAGTAAAAATGGCTACAGCTGTACTTAAAGTAGAAGCTGAGGCTGAAACATGTTGCATTTGTGGTGGCACCGGCGATCTGATGACGCCAGAAGAACACGACGCTTCGGCATTGCCCATGCAAGTCCCACTGCGAGCCATGCTCTTGCATCTCAACAGTAACAAGGTACCTACTTATAGTCAACCCTTTAGGCCAGGCGCATATTACCGCCGGAAGGCACTGTGCACACATTTTGTTCTAGACCCCGTAAACTTTAAGAAATTTCTCGCGTCGGCGGCTGGTTACGATGTGCACCAGATCGCACCTTACCGGACGTGAGAATTTTTTCTCAAAAGTCGCGCCTGCCATATATTTCGCGCTAGACCCCGCAGACCAGTGTTACCAGATGCACTGCAATTACATTAGACTTCATGTTTCTCTAATCTACTTTACACTGTATTAACAAGAAACAGTGTATAAGAGCACTTTATTTGTGAAAAACACTTAAATGACAGTATTATTCATTTATTAGATGAAGGGCAAGCAGCAGAAGCTGATGTGCATACATCATGCAGTGTTAAAATTTTATTGTTCATTCGTTACAATAATTTTTAGGGTTAAAGGGTACAAAACAGTACCCTATTACTAAGACTTTGCTGTCTGTCCATCTGTCACCAAGCTATCTCATGAACGGTGATAGTCAGTTGAAATTTTCACAGATGATGTATTTCTGTTGCCGCTATAACAACATAGACTAAAGAACAGAATCAAATAAATATTTAAGGGGGCTTCCATACCACAAATGTGTTTTTTTTGCTTGTAATAAATATACATGTATTAAGTTATGGCACAGAACCCTTCATGCAAGAGTCCAACTGTCACTTGGCTGGTTTTTTCTTTACTTATCCATCGGTCCAGCTTGTTTTTAAAATCATTAATTGTCTTTGAGGTGACCACATCCTCTGGTAATCGGTTCCGATTCTGCATGATTCTATTGCTTAGGATGAGGTGTGCAGTATTAGTGGTTGATAGTGGCACCTGCTTTCAGCATATTGTGGCACCTGCTTTCTACGAAAAATACTTTTTGAATGCTACATCTACACAAATCGTGTTTTATTGACATGCATTAAATGCGCCTATGCTCTATATGCGCGTATTCAATCCTTGTGTTTACCAAAAATAAAAGCGCTCAATGCTGGATATGGCATATACGGTAAGTATGCATTCAACACATTCACTGCACATGTTTTTGAGGTAGAGCAGTGAATGCGTTGTCAAAATGCTAATTGTGTCCCCCGTGAAAAAGACACCGCTAATATTTCAAATACTGCGAGGTTCCCACCTAGGAAACAGAAAGTTTTCTGAATAATATAGTTTTTTTGCTAATAACCACCACAATTTACTACTACCAGTGGATAGAGCATCATTAGTGCCACTGCAGGATGGAATTATTTTCATTAGTGCCACAATCACAGAGGTTTTTTTAAAAAAAATCTTGCTTGGGCCAGCTGTTTTTAACTGTCCCATGGCAAAGTACGCCAACAATTGACTACTGCGAGGGATAGAGCATCATTAGTGCCACCTCCAAATGGATAACTCAGCTAGTGGGTTTTGATGACTGGCTAATTGATGTTTATAGCTTTTCTTGCTATTTTGAATCTCCTCTAAGACGGTGGGACTGTTAAGGTATTTGTGAATTTCTGTGTTATGTG
Organism: Apoda limacodes; assembly: GCA_946406115.1. Classification (NCBI taxonomy): domain Eukaryota; kingdom Metazoa; phylum Arthropoda; class Insecta; order Lepidoptera; family Limacodidae; genus Apoda; species Apoda limacodes. The sequence continues at coordinate 23,895,015 of OX291559.1, forward strand.
TAACCATGGTGCATTAACTATGTGGCACATTATGTTGCTATTGCTGGCTACTCCCCAGAGAAGAATGCCATATGTCCAAATGGGTTTCAGAATAGCGTTGTAGAGGAGGAGCTTGTTGCCTACAGAAAGGACTGAGTTTCGACACATCAGCCAGTATAAGTTCTTGTATCTAATGTTAAGTTGGTTGAGTTTCTGCTTTATGTGTGTTTTTTTAATTTTTTTGTCCTGATGAAAGCCGAGGTATTTTATGCAGTCTGTGTATGGGACGTCATCACCAGGAGGCCACTTGGATTAAGATATCGGCAGGCTTCATCGACATCATCCGGAGTTTTTAGGACGATATTTAGGATCAGGTTGGATTAAAGGTAAATCAAATCAAACAAATCAAATCAATCAATATTTATTCAAATAGGTTTCTGAGAACAATTTTGAATCGTCAATGCAATGTAAACAATGTTAACCTCTGCCAAAAAGAGCCAGCAAGAAGTTCTATTTAAAGTTACAATACAAAACTTTGATAATCAGCTAAAGAGTATACAATATGTACTGAAACACTTAGTAGGTAATTAAAATAAGTTAGTAGGCTACTAAAAACAAATTCAAACATGTCAATCATTACTTTTTTGTTTTGTTTTGTTTTTATGTACCATGTGAAGCGTACCGCTGTACCGCTCAAGACAAAATTTAGCATGAAGATAGTCCCGTAAAAGGACATAAGCTAATTGAAAAGTCAAGTATTATCCCTTTTTTTTTCCATAATTGAGGAGTTGAAATCCTACACCGATGACCGAATTTAGGGCGGGTGGAACCGCGGGCCAAAGCTAGAATATTATAAATGTGATAGTATGTCTGTTTGTTTGTCCCTACATCACATCACAAAGGAGCATCCAATTGAGCTAAAAAAAACTTATAGGGATAATTGAAGAGACAAAGAAGGACGTAGGCTAGACTTTTATTCCGTAAAAAAAAACCTGGAAATTGCAATAGCAAGCTCTACCTGTGGCATAAACAATAGCCACAGGTAGAGCTTGCTATTGCAATTTCCAGGTTGGGAAACCATCCCAGTCAGTTCTATAGTTATACAAACACTCAGGTGCATCCCGAATGATGGCTCTACTGTTAATATTTATTATGACTGGTGTGTGGTCCGAAGACCCGTCTAGGCTCAACTCAATTTCTACGTTACGGTTGCTAATTCCATTTGTAATAAAGAAATCAAGGAGGTCTGGAATCTTGTGCGTATCAGATGGCCAATACGTTTGCCATTCGACCATGACTGTAGATTATTTTGGTCAACTGAGCTTTTTAGTGCACAACCTCTGGTTACAGTACAACATGATCCCCAAAAGTTGTGTTTGGCGTTCCAGTCACCACCGACTGTTAAGCAATGACCGAGTGAGAAAGAATTAAGAAAACATATCTTTAGTTATTTTATGCCTTGGAGGGCAGTATATCGCAGATTATTGGCCCTGCACGGTCTTCTAGTCTTATTGTGGTGGCTTGAATTAATGCAGTTGAGTAGGCATCTAAACGAGAGTGTTTTAGGTTTGATTTAATCACAAGTGCTAATCCTGCATGAGCACTGCCATCAGGATGAGGTGTAATGTAAATGTTGTAGCCTTTGATATGATAAGATTTTCTTGCTGTTGCATGAGATTCCGATATGAGTATGTCATCCAATCTATTTCTAATTAGGATAGTTTCTAGTTCCAACAAATTGGGTGCCAGACCATTTATGTTCCATGTTGCAATCCAAAGTAAATCTATTTTGACTTTGTGTTGGAGATTACAGTTGACAACAGGTTCAACAGAGTCCCTATTTGTAAAAGGAAAAGGATATGTACATATAGTTAAATATTATTATTTTAAGTAACAATTTAATTTAATATAAAAAAAATATATATTTTAAATTCAAAATATACCTAGTCGGTCCTTAACAATAACGAACACAAAAAAAAAATATCCAAATCGGTCCAGCCATTCTTGAGTTATAATTAGTGTAAGTAACACGACTCTCTTTTATATATATAAGATATAGATAGATTGAAAGAATTAAGATCTTGTATGCCCTTTGAGTAAACCGACATCGACAACTTGAAGTTTAACAGCCTATTGTCTATTTTTGCGTTCTATTGATGGCATTGAGAGCTATGACATCGCATAGGCATTTAAATCGTTCTGTTCACCAAATGTGAAACCTCCCGACCATGTGCAGCCAATGCGTTGAATGCGGTCCGGAAGTGACTTCATAGCGCATTCATTTTTGGTCAACAGAACGATCGAATGTGCGCATTAGACAGCATTAAGCGCATTCAATGCGTATAATGCTCGTAAACAAAACGCCCCTTTTATCATGCCATTGACTGCTATTGTCCGCTTAGCCTTGCACTAGCATTGCCCGCGGGTCCTCCCGCCACCGGTTTCGCCTATCATAAAAAGCTTTTGTTTAATTCCATTACCGCAACTTGTTTTCATTGCTCGTTGGACTATCAGCCATCACCACCACATCAGCCATCACCACCACATCAGCCATCACCACCACATCAGCCATCACCACCACATCAGCCATCACCACCACATCAGCCATCACCACCACATCAGCCATCACCACCACATCAGCCATCAACACCACATCAGCCATCACCACCACATCAGCCATCACCACCACGCTACCCCGAAGACAAATACAGATAAATAAGCAGACTGCGGAAAGACACACACATTTATTTTTAGTACTGAATCGTGGTCCAAGTGACGAGGTGCGATCGTAGCTTATTATAATTTTATTTGTGTTTATATCAAATAAATCCTAATCGCAACGAAGGTTCCGTAAAAGGACAGTTTACCTTTTGAGGGATTGAGGGACAAACTTTACTTTGCCGTTGGACAACTGTACCCCTATACATCGACATAGGTCGCGTTTAGTTTACCAACTGCAAATAAGTTTATAATCGCAAAAGAAATATTTTTTTGTGATGTAACAACAAATTTATGGTTTTCAGTTTTTTCTTCATGTGTGCTACATGGCATTGCTTTTTGCCAAATTTCATGATTCTAGGACAAACGGGAAGTATCTCATAGGTTTTGATTTATTTGTGTAATATGTGACAAAAATAACCGTATTTTGGGCATATTTTTTTATTGCAAAGACTCAGAAGTTTTAGTTTTTTAAAACTTAACGTGACCGCAGACTTTAGTATTTTATATTAATTTCAACTTGATACCTTCACGCGTTTCTGAGATAAAGGGTCATGACAGACAGACACAATCCCTGAGTAACATACGCTATAACATGTTTTGATTAGAATCAGATTTTAATTCGAAATATCAGTGCTTGTAAATCGTCAGTCGTAAGAAAAAACTACACAACTACGTTGTAACGAAGCGATGAGGTGAACTGGTTTTGAGCATACCAATAGTTGGAGGGATTTCAAAAGATATTAAATACTTTTATACGGATCTAGAGTTACCACGGGATTATTTCTACGGTGTATTTTTTTTCACTTCGTAACAGTGCAAACAAGTGGCTTAATTTGTGGCATACAGGTTAGGTTTAAGGAGAGAGAAACAGACATATTTACTGGTAATACTTCTACCCCAAACCCAAACAATAACGGGAAAATCCTTTTCCGCGGGTGAGATCGCGGGGTTAGACTGGTATGTTATAAATTCTGTTAAAATTTCAGGCTTCTACCTACTTCCGTCTTAAAGATGTGGAGAGAGAGAGCCCTTTAAATGTGGGACAGCCTGACGGCATAGAGTTTGTAATAGGACTCCATTGGAACGCTTTGGACCCGGAACCCTAAAAACACTGCAATAATAGAAATGAATAGATAATGTAACTACCAAAGATTATTTAAACGTCTAGATACCGTCGAAATAATATCAAACAGAGTGTTGCGAGCCATTTTCACATCAATGAGTGTGTACATTAGCTAATGCGACTATCATTTTTACATCTGTGTGCATAATTTTGGTGTTACCAACCTTAAAGTGATTACCCCAAATTGGGGAGTTCTTACTTTTGTTTGGTAATTTTTTTTCACTTTCGATGACCCCTGTGGTGACACATTATTTTGAGATAGAACGTAAGCCTTTGATACGAAGGTAGCAATCTGTTGACCATGGCCATGTAATGCATGTTAAAACCTTAAAGTATATTCCGAATATTATATACTGTAGTGCTAAAATATAGATGGGTGTACAAAATAAAATCCGTCCATCACTTTTTTATAACTCAGTATTGGAAAGGAAGGAAAATTGTTATTTTCACCTGCGTCAAAGAGCAAGTATTTATTTAATTCATACGCAATACCTATTTTATTATATAAGTACATTTTCTGTCTATTTTATTGCATTTTCGCCTTGATATTGTTAGGAGATGGTAATTCTAAAAAAAATAAAATAAAAAAAATTTAATTGTGCAAAAAGCCCGTTCACGTGATACTCCACTTTTCATACTCATCTTCACCTTTGAATTTCATGTTCCTGCTTCTGAACCCATGTTCTTTAAATAAAGATTCTATTCAAGGTAAAAAATATATAGATATTTTTTTTAGTTATAGAAAATGGGGTCAGAAGTGGGGACTTGAAGTTCATAACTAAGGAATGACTATGGAAAATGAGGTGTCAACTCAAGGGAAAGGAAGTTTTACAACTGTGCCAAATTTCAAGTCGATAACATTTTCGTTGCTAAGAAACACAGCTGTGATAGACAGACAGACAGACAGACAGACAGACAGACGGACGGACGGACGGACAGACAGACAGACACCGAAGTCTCACTGTTGGGTTCCTTTTTACTATTTTGGTACAAAATCCTAAAAAGACAGAATTGACTACGAGTTTTACTAGGGAAACATTTTACTAGGGTTCCATAGAGTGAGAAGTATATGCAATGAAAACTGATTTATGAGCGTGTTGGATTTGGTATAGTATAACGGTGGTTCCATAGTGATTGTAGTAATATGTATATTAGAGCGTGTAGAGAAAAACTACGCAATAAAAACTAAATGTGTTGGATTACGCCATATTAGTAGCATAGAGTAAAAATTATGCACAGTACTTAGTCGCATATGAGCTGGGTTTCGTGGAATGTAGTACTTGAACGTAAACTTAGGAGTACTAAACGGAATAATCAAGTTATTCAAACTTTTACGGTTGCTCTCGTTCTGCAGATTTTTTTCCCTTTATGTTAAACTTTTATGACTAACTTAAAAGTATCGAGCTGAAAATTTAAAATTATCCCCAGACGAAGTCACTGGTACAAATTCACTTTGTCATAACATTATATATCATATCAGATATTACAGGTTTTTTATTTTACCTGCAAGCTGCTAAGCAGTCAGGCTTGCGTCATGGCAATTTTTTTAGGGAGGTATGTCATACATTTATTGGTGGTGCCTTTAATTGAAAATATAGCTATTCGACCGTGCGGTGAGGGAGATTGTCACCGAAAAATATTGAGACTATAGTGGATTTTTATTTCAATTCCCTACAACAATGGACAATCGATTACAACCCTAATTTTGAAACCGAAATACTGAAACATCCCCATTGGGATTATCCTAAATGATGCTCTAGTACCTCTCAATTTATTTAATATTAATATATAAGATTCTGGTTAGACTTTCTTTAGAAATTAAATAAATATATTGATTTTTATCGTCGCCTATTTTATTATTTAAATTTCTTTTTTTGTGCCACCAGATTATCCTACGACAGAAGAAAGTCTCAAACTCATTTGAAATAGGTTTATTTCACGACTGTCCTAAAAGTAGTGTATTGCTTTCAGTGTCTACGTGGTATATACTTGAGTTTCTTTATTCCACGACAACTTTCTGAAAGTTGAACTATATAGATGTAGATTTATATATGAATATAAAGAAACCAAAATACATACATGAGTATTTGACTATTTTTATATACATTATATATGTATATAAAGGAACTCATATACAAACATAAACACAAAAAATACACTCCTTTTTTCCTTCTGTGAAATCTTTAAAATTTTAACATTAGTCCAGGTGAAATAGGCTAAGTTTTATCTTGAAAAAACCTTACGGTGGCTATGGTAACCATATAAAAAAACAAATCATGTTTAATTTTATTAAAATTTGGTGGTTTTAACAACACTATGTTTGTAAATTTAAGGTTAATATAGTCTTCCTATTTCAAATAACTTTATTTTTAATATATTTAAATCATGTTCCAAACCCCGGGCAATTGTCCCAAAAAAAAAAATATCGTAAGGAAGTTTCCAAATTTAGTCTCCGTTCTACTAAGTTTAGGCAAATATAGTCTCCCTATTCAATCAGTAATAATTAATTGTAAATAATAAATTGCTTTTGAGTTTTATAATTAAGCTATTAAATAATACACTCTGTGTACTATTAATATAAGATATTATAGATATAGAGACTGCACTTAAACATTCTTTAAAATGCCTCAAACTTGCGCGTGGACTCTATCTGATGTACAATAGGTTCATTAAATATACAACTCTCTTTTTCCATAATATAGGTGATAACAAGCATTAGTGCTGGTAATACAAAAAGAGAGTACAATATGAAAAGTACAAATATTATAAGTATAAATATTCTTTTATTGAAATGGGTAAAAAAAATGAACAAAGACTAGGGACAAATTATCGCTTAGCACATTTTAACGTTATCAAATTCATATAAAAGTGTGATTTTAGAAAGAAACTTTCTACGTGGCACATAAATTGCCAAAATCAAAATTCGCTTGTGTACTTCTTCGCTAACATCATCATAGCAATTTACTATCCCTTTTCCTTTTTAGCGATAAGAATTAGATCCGACTAATTTTAATTAATTTTAAACGGTTGCACGACCGCATAATGTTGATTAATCAAAACTAATTTTCATGCATGACCATAGCGACTGAAAACACATTTTAGGAATAAAGCAATTTATTATTTAAAATTAATTATTACTGTTTACATAATATGTATCAGGTTAATAATAATGAACATCCTTTGCTCTCATTATCTTTTGTTCTCTTTTATCTGCGAGTGGACCCGGGCTAATAAAGTACGTTACTTTAAAACTGAATAGAGAACATTCAACAAAATGTCCTTTTAAACAGACTTCAAAAAAGGAAGTTATCAATTCGACCCGTATGTATGTAATATTGTCAAAATTGCAAAGTTTTTGTGCTTGTTTGTCTATACCAGATTCTAAACATGTGTGCCAAATTTCATAAGTTCAAACTCAAATTAAAAATCTTTTTATTTCTAGGAACTCTTTAAAATCGTCAAGTGAATTAACTACAACTAGTTTTACAAACGAATTACAATACTGCTTTATTCCGTGCGTCCAATAGGTGGGTAGGTACTCTTTGTAAAATTACAAACGAAACATAATATTATAGTAAATTAACTAATAAATACATATTTAGTATTGAAACACTTAATAAACAAGCTTTACAATTTAAATAGTTTGATTTAAAAAAAAAATCAAGTAATATTTCAATTGTCTTTTGTTTTTCAGAATTCATAGGGGGGGCATAATTATTCTTTATCGGAATTTAAAGTAACTCCCGAGAAAAATATATTCATGTATCATAAATCACTACACAATCACATCAATCGTCTGCACGTACATATACATATATACAGACATAATATTTACATTTTACAAACATATAAATAAGTAAAAAGGGATTCATAGTCATATTAAAGTACACATACAAACACATATTCATATATGTATAGACACAGAAATATATATTAATACATATACTTTATAAATAAGAAAGATAATTTATCTGTTGCAATATCGTTTGCTTACCCTTTTTGGAATAGCATACGGAACCAAGCAACGACGTCATCGAAATGTGCACTGCAGATGGTACTAGCAAATGATGGGTTCCAATAATTTTCTTCTCTACAGTTTCGTATAATTAGGACCCAATCATCTTTGCGATTTTTATTTCTAGGAAACCTAATAAAAATGAAAAAAAAAACGGTCAAAATTAAGACTGACTCGCATTATGAGGGTAATTTTCCCGAAGTCTATGAATCAATACCTACCAACTCCAATTAAATTTAAAATTTTAGCCCAGTAAACCTCGGACATTAAGAAGACGACGCAAGAGTGACTTTATATGGGTTCCATTCTTTTCTTTTTAAAATACAGAATCCTAAAAACTTACAAAACCTGATCTGACTGAGTCACAAATGCAAGCAAATACAGATTCCCCAACTTTTAGGGAAAATTTCCTATTATAAAACTGACAACACTCTTATATTTTTGTTTAGAATGTATATCTAAGTGAATAAAATATAATTATAAATAAAATAACAAAATCATCATAACGTACGCGTGGTAGGTGATTCCTTGTGACTTTTTAAGTTTTCTCATGTAGTTTTTACACGATTTCACTGAACAAGACGGCATTTTTAACAATTTTCGTCGACGCAAAATACGTCACAGGCGCTGTCACGCGGTACGTATAATGAAGGCGAGTTGTCTGACCTGGTGTATCTGTGTGAGTGTAGCTCGTGTATAACAAACGAAATTGTAGGACCTTACATGCTTCACATCGTTTCAGTGTAATGTTACGTCCATCTTTTTTTCAGGTCCGTGGGCTATTTGCTAATTTTTTATTTAATTTGTATGATTGTTATTGAAAAACAATGTTTAGTTAGTACTAATTTAAACTGATATGTTGCTTTATTTTAATTGTAAATAGCATTTTTCTTAAATTGTTAACGATACTGAAATAAAAAACAAAGTAATTAAGTATAAAGATTGACTTGTTAATTTTTTTTCGGTGTTAAATTTTATTACAATGATTGTAAATGGAAAACAATTTCATTTCATTTGTATAACATTCACATAGTATATTTTTATTAAAATTTAAACCGTATTTAAAAAACATGCGATGGAACCGGGTATATCCGGGTTACCCGGTTCCGTTCCTGAATGGAACCGGGTATCAGAAACATGGAACCGGTACCGGTTCTGCATGCCCTAATGGTAACCCTCAAAGCACGTCAACACATTTGCATGGTTCACTTGTTCTTTAGACTAGGTTACGTCCGTCTTTTTTTCAGGTCCTTGACGTCCAATCAAAATTTAAATACTGGCGGGCGAAATGACGCCGGGCTAATTTATGATTCTCGGTCAAGGCAATGTTTTTCGCAGGCCGCCTGTGATGTAAATTCATAGCATGTAGGCAATTCCTAATTGTTCTAGGGTGAATGTCAAACATATCCGCAAATCGTCCCGTTGACGTAAAACCATCCAAAATGTATTGCCTTTGCATTGATCGGCGTTGGTCTTCAGTTATTGCAAGCGGGCGATGGTTATTTTGCCGTAGATCAATAAGGTTTCCTTCAGCATTATATCGCCGTACCCAACGGCGAACTGTGTCTCTGCTCACATTTAACCGACGTGTTATCTCATGAATCCCTATTCCTTCCTGGTGTAGCTCTACTATTTGTGCTCTTAATAGATCACGGTTAGCGGCAAGCATTTTTTTTTCAAATTAATAATGTATTTGAAAATTATATTCAATTTTCTTTATTGACACTGACACATGTTCGTCATTAGAAAAGCAAATGATAACTTTTCGGAAAGAGGTTATCTGTAATGTGAAGTGACAAATAATACGTATTGACATTTCAATACTTTTACTGAAATAGAATTTTCGACCTTAATGCATTGCGAATGTCTAACGACATTTCCACGAAATGGGTAGGGAATTAAATTCCTTGACTGTACTAATGCATGTCAAGATAAACTACCACTGCTTCAGAAGGAAAATAATGATTTAAGCTAATTTCTTATCACAATAGCATACAATATTACGATCCTACACAAAACAAAAATAATGGTAAAATTTCACTTCAATTATCATGCATATTTTTCTTAAAATTAATTTTAAATGATAGTAAAGCATCCCAAAAAGTTTAATTGAAAAGAAAAACTTAGCAGCTTACCATAGTTTTTGTAAAAAAATAAATTTTATGTTATATTAAATCAATCTAAATCAATTACAGAACGTGAAAATGTTTTGCGTAGAAAATTAACGGAACTCTTGCCATCACTAGTCGCTCAATGTCTATGGTTTCTCTATAATCATAGGTAGGTATTGTATTTAGTGTTGGGTATTGTCTTTGGTATGGGGAATTCGCTCTTCTTTTTGTGTACTGGCATACAAAATATAGGACCCAATGGGAATCAGAAGGCGAATTCAAAGATTGGATTGGCCCTTATAAAAATAATATTTACAAAGCAAATTGTCGACTGAGACTGAGATGTGAAGAGCTGTTTCCCAGAGCCGTTGTTTTGTATGGATTATTTTATTGGTTAAACAATCACAAAAGATTTTATCTACTCTTATATCGTAAAATTCAAATTATTAACTTCGAATAACTAGGTAAACACACATTCTTGTTTAAAACCCCTTATTATGCAACAGTTTCATAACTTTTTAGAAATATTAAAAAAAGATAGTTCATATATTTGATGCAACAAACAGGAACTAGTTAAACAATATTGACAATGACAATGTTTATTTGTATCGACAGTTTTTACAGAAAGTTGTTCAGATTACCTATATAGTTGGTATAACCATACCTGTATCAGATAATCTCGCACTTCCATTACAATTTATGACTATGTAGTTTACAAAGTATACATTTCCAAATTTAATTAATGAAAAATATTATGCAATTTTCTTAAATAGAAAGTATTTTAGATATGGGTGTGTTTGTGTGTATGGGTGTATGTGGGGGTAGGTGTGTGTGTGTGTGTGTGATGGTGTATGTGTCTCTCTCTATGTGTGTGTGTGTGTGTGTGTGGGATTTGTGATATCTTAGCAAAATTTTGAGAGATGTATATTTTCTTTACCGATAAATGATTATTGTTTTTAAATTTCGTTTGTTTGTAATTTGGCAAAATTTGTTTTAGAAGTTCTTTTTCTTCAATCTTTAGCACTGTTTAGTTTTTTTTTTTATTTAACCTTTATTTACTGACGATACAATTTTATTTAATTACGACATACATATAACAAAATTCAATTATCAGTGAATTTAATTACCTAAATGCAGCATTATTGGCAAAACAGTGGATTTGTAAAAAACATTCAAACTGTACGAGCTTTAAGCAACCAGCAAACAATTTTCACTTCAGTAAATAGTAACTGGTGAAGTATTTTTTTCTCAAACATGTAATGAAATATTCAATCAATCAATATGATTTGTTCAATTTAGGTTACAATAATTGAGCACTTATGTATGTGACTACGCTATCGGTTCGTATAGGGCGGGAGACCTCGTACTGAGAAGAACCGGCAAGGGCATTTCTTTTCTCCCTTTCTCTTACAGCGTCCAATTAAAATATTGGAAAATGCCCTCCCTATCATAGAAGGACACTTTCCATTACAAACATTAGTAAGACTAATGAATGAATGTATGAATTTTCTTTATTGCACAATTTAAAAGAAATACAATAGAAAACTAGACTAAACAAAAAAAGTACAATTAGGCGACCTTATCGCTAAAAACCAAAGCTTTGGTTAGAGGAAATTACAAACAGAAGTAGGTAGTGCAGTGACGAAAGAAATAAGTTGAAATAAGAATAAACATACACACATATTATATTATATACACAATAAACAAGTATCTTACATTTATACACAATATATAATATATATTTGAACATAAATATAATAAATAAATAAACAAAATATATACCAACAACATATACAATATATTGGAAATAAAATAACAAACACAAAATTAGACAATTTTAACAAGAACTAATTGCACTGTGGGTTTGAGATTATTAGATAATGTTGTTTAATTTGGTTTTTAAAAACAACTACAGATTGTGAGCGCCTAATAATAAGTGGAAGAGAATTCCATAGCTGTATAGCCTGAACTGTGAAAGAACGATTATAGAAATTAGTATTGTGAGCTGGTGTTTTCAAAAGAAGACTAGTGGACAAGCGAAGTGTGAGTGTAGAAGAGGAAATAAATTGAAATCGTTCTTTCAAATAGTAAGGAGTGGATAATGGATTGAATAGTATGTTATAAAGAAGAGTAAGAGTGTAGGAATTCCGGCGAAGTCGAATTGGGAGCCACTTGAGCTGAGCACGAAATTGAGAGACATGATCGTATTTGCGTAATCCAAATATAAATCGAATACCGAGATTTTGTAGCCGCTCAAGTTTATTTAATTGCTCCTTAGTGAGATTAATATAGCAGGCATCAGCATAATCAAGAATAGGAAGAAGTAAAGAATGTGCAAGTGCAACTTTTGTGGGTATAGGTAACAGATTACGTAACCGACTTATTCACCCGATAGAAGAAAACATTTTACGACTAATTGCTTTTATTTGTGGGGCCCATGATAACGTATTGTCAACAATTATCCCTAGATTTTTGACGGAGTCACAGTAAGGTATAGATACTCTGTCAAGTTTAATTAAAGGTAATAATTTCAGATTGATGCGTGATATCATTTTTGGACTGCTAATAATAATAGCTTTCGACTTGAGAGGATTGATTTGAAGACCATAAACTTAACTCCACTGAAGTATTTGGTCATGATCAGCATTAATTTTTTCAATGGCTTTATTGATGTCATCAATTAGGGCATGTGTGTAAATTTGGAGATCATCTGCATACAAGTGGAAGAGTTTGTGATTAATAGTGTTAATGAAGATGGCAAATAGGAGAGGAGACAGCACGCCACCTTGCGGCACACCAGCTGAAGTGGAGCACCAGTCGGAGAATGTATCCTCCAACCGGATGCGTTGCTGGCGCCCATACAAGTAACTGTGAAACCAGTCAATTACTGTTGGAGATATGTTAAGAGAGCGTAAGATGCCCAGCAATATGTCAAAGTCTACTGTGTTAAAGGCATTACTGAAATCTAACAGAGACATAACTGTAAGTTGTTTATTATCCATGCCGTAACGGATATCATCAGTAATTTTGGTAAGAGCAGTAACCGTACTATGACCAGGGCGAAAACCGGACTGCAACGGGTTTATTAGATTGTTCTTAGATAGAAAGGTATTAAGTTGATGTTGAATAAGTCGCTCAAGGACCTTTGATAGGAAAGGTAAAATAGAAATGGGCCTTAAGTCCGCTAATGTAGAAGGATTTGCTTTTTTTGGTAACGGAATAATAAAAGCATTTTTCCAAATGGCTGGAAAAGTACTAGAGGAAATGGAACAGTTAAGGATATGAGTGATGATGGGAATAAGGATGTCAAGGATGGAAATGATCATTTTACGGCTAATACAATCACCACCAACAGCACTGGATGCAATGGACAAAATACTCTTCTTGACATCACAATCATTGAATTGACTAAAAGAAAAAGGAGGTAAGTCAGTTTGTTGCTATCCATGTCAACAATAATAGAAAAATGCTGATTAAGTTGATCAATGTTGATATTATTGAAGGAAGTTTTATCTAGAGTTTTACCCACTCCTAATGACTTGAGAAATTTCCAGATTTTACGTGGATCACTATTTTCAACAGAATTATGAATGTGGCGTCGCTGTGCGTCTCTACACACTGTATTGCAGCGATTCCTTAGAAGCTTATATTTTACTAGATTAGCAGCAGAAGGATGTAATTTATTTTTTGACTTGGCACGATCACGTCTGTTTTGTAAAATACGGATTTCATCTGTAAACCAAGGTGCAGGGTAGTGTCTAACTTTAACTGGTCTTATCGGTGCATGAACATCGTATAATCCTGTCAGCAAAGTGTTGAAAACACTTACTTTTTCGTCAACCGTTATTGCATTAAGTACTGCAGTCCAGTCCGTGTTTGCGGCATCAACACGTAATCGGTCAACATCCATACCAGCAAAGTTGCGCTGCAGAAGAGTTCTTGATTTTAACTTAGGAGGATGGATTTTAGGAAAGATAGAGTAAGTCATGATAAGAGAAGGCATCAGCTGATAACTGACCATGTGTTACTACAAATTCTGGCGAGGAAACTATGATAAGGTTTAAAAGAGAAGGTGTAGAATTTGGAAAAAAATTAATAGCATTTAACGGTAGTAAATCCATATTGCAGACACCTAAAACTGAAAACAATTGGTTAGCACGATTATCTTTTCTTAAAAAACATGTATTAAAATCTCCCATTATAATAGTATGTTTATAAGCTGGAGTAAATGTTTCTAACAGTGATTCGAAACAGGAAAAGTAATTAACATTGAGAGATGGGCTATAAAATACCAAGAAGTAATTTTATGTTTGATTTGTTAATTTCAATCAGAAGGTGCTCTGCAGTGGGAGAAGATGATGAGGATTGGTTTGATACATTTATAATGGAGAATGGAATATTTGGCCGAATGTATATGGCAACCCCGCCTCCTCCACGACCAGTGCGGTCATTACGAATGAGTGTGAAGCCAGGCAAAGAGTAAGATGTGGAAGGAAGACAGGGTTTTAGTCAAGATTCAGATACAAAAATGGCATGAATGTTGCTTTTAGAAAATGATGCTAGCATATCAGGATAATGAGCCGGAATACTTTGGGCATTAATATGAATAACATTGAAATTTTTCAGAAGATCTGAGAAATAGGAATCAAGTTTTGCGTTAAGGGAATCAGGGAAACTTTGGAAACTGTCATCACTACTCAATCCATCACTTGAAGAAAAAGAAAGAAAGTGCTCACTCTGGTTGCTATCACTATTAGTATCTTGTGTTAACATAATAAAATACAAGTATATAGATAATAAGTTAAAAATAAAAATAAATAACAATTTTCAAAGTAGGTATTAAAAAAAACAATAAAGGCCACCTGCCAGCAGATCATACCATTATCACAAAATTAATTGATTAAAAATAAAAATAAAAATAACATAAACACAGAATCAGATTTTAAAAATATCATAGTATTTAGTAACCCTTAAAATATTGATAAAACATGAACTTAAAAAAAAAAAAAAAATTTAAAACTTGACTAAAGACTAATAAATATGTACTTTAAAATAACATTAGGTACTTTGTGGCGACATAATATAAACTGCCCTTAGATCGTGCTACTAATTTATTGTACCGTTGTTCGATTGGGCTGTATGGGTGATGTACCTTTGCTTCCTTTTGCTCACATAAAAAAATTGCGTAACAAAACAAACAAAAAATGTATTACCTAAAATAGTAATCTGTGCCTTAAAACTGTGAGTATTATAAATGAAAATAAAATTATAAAATGCAAGAGAAGGTATTTGAAAAAACTAAAAGTACATAAAGAGTAATACTGTTAATTAAAAACGGTTGTATGCGCTACGTGGGCTGCACTGTACTTTATCTGCTATTTTTTTTCGACTTCATATTTTATTTTGGGGTAGAACTTACTGTCATTAATCTATCTACAAAGTTTTATCTTGCGGAACTTCATAGTTTTCGAGAAATAAAATATCGAAAATTCAGTGTCGTAGGATAACTTTGCTTTTACCTCACATAATAAAAGAACAACGAAAGTAATAGTGCATACAAGAATACCGCGTTTACACAATTTATCATTTTTTTTGTAATATCTTTAAACATTACATGGTAATAATAGCCATAAATGTAATATTTCAGTAATTTAGATAATAATATATTATTATATATGCACATTGCACATATATAAATATTTCGTTCATTTCATATCTTTTTTTTTTGTGGATAGAACATGGATAAAAGTATTTTGATCAAAAATGCTTGAATAGACTACTATTTTAATCGAATCTTGTTTTTATTATATAATTATAATATAAACTTTTAACCAGAAAATAAGAGAGCTCTTTTTCATTATGTATAATCAAAACTTAACAACAACAATTTCTGAGCGTTAGTCAGCCGTATTCATTTTCCTTGTTTTTGAGTAAAATAAAATTGAAATGAAACAGCCAAGTAGGTGCATGCCAAAAGTTAAATATTTTTTTTAGTTTTTGTACTCAGGGCGACAAACTTGTGCTTATTTAGTGAAGTCAAGGCAACCCACTTGCGAACATGAAAACTATAGCGCAAAGCCAAGCGGAGCACATGAAAACTAGCGCGCGAAGCCGAGCGGAGCGTGCCGCGGCAGCGGACGGCGAGCGCCAGGACCAACTGTACTTATTTAGTGCAGTCAGAGCGACCCATTATCATTCATCGTAAATTTAAACAATCAATCTCATAATTCTTATTATTGATCGATTATTAGTCTGTATTTCAAATCTTGTTTTAATTTTTACATTACAATAAATAAATTGTGTTTATCTTGCTTTTTTGGTAGAAATGAATTTTCAATGATTCTAAGGAATTACTCAAAAGACTTGTCAACAATATAAAAAAAAAAATGTTTAGTATTTTTTTTATTTATTACTGTTTGGTTTTGTTTGATTTTATTTTACTTATTTTTTGGAATTTATGTGTTTGTTTTAGATTATTAACACGTAGAAAGTGTTAAACTGGTTGTAAAAAAGCTACTACTATGTAAAACTTAGTAGTAAGTGATACAAAATTAAATTATAAAAGTTATTTTTCCATCAGTATTTGTTTATAATTTTTTTAACAAAAATCGCTAATTTTTCGTTTTTTGCGCTTTTCATAACTCAAGTGACGTAAAAACAATACAATGAGTATGTTTTTTCCTGTCCAAAAAAAATATTACTATTTAAAGTCAATGTCTTTTTATGGACATCTTCTGCCAGCTTGTCTTCCAACACTTTGACAACTACGCCTATACAATCTTCATTTTTGTTTTCAAGAAGACCGTGGATAAGCAGGAACTTTTGGCGACTTAGCATTTCTTGTCGATCAGCCTCACACACTCGCAGATCTACTTGCTGCTGCAACCTGCTCAGAGCTGTGATAATAAATTTCTTGAATGATGCAAATTCTGCTGCAAGGTCTGTTGAAGAAGTGGAAGCTGAAGAGGATTTATTACTTAACTCGTCTTGAAAATCTGTCATGCGTTTATTAAACATGTCAGACAACTCTGAAATTGTTTGTTTTAAGGACTCCATGTTGAATTATTTTGTGAAGTGAGATTTATAGTAATTTAGTGAAGGAAATTTGACTGCTGGTAGGTGTAACTCTTGTTTATATAAGTTTTCATTGAAATGTTTTCAGTAAATCACTGGCCTATTATTTTTAAATATTTTTTATTCATCATCATCATCATATCAGCCCATTGACGTCCACTGCTGGACATAGGCTTCACCTAACTTTTTCCACAGCCTGCGACTCTGTGCCGCCTGTAACCAACGGCGCCCCGCTACCTTTACGAGGTTATCTGTCCATCTAGCAAGGGGGCCGTCCCACGCTGCGCTTTCCGATTCGTGGCCGCCACTCGAGAACCTTCTTCCCCCATCGGCCATCGGTTCTTCGAGCTATGTGCCCTGCCCATTGCCACTTCAGCTTTGCGATTCGGTGAGCTATGTCGGCGACTTTAGTTCTCCTACGGATTTCCTCATTCCTGATTTAATCACGTAGGGAAACTCCGAGCATAGCTCTTTCCATCGCCCGCTGAGCGACCTTGAGCTTTCGTATAAGGCCTATAGTTAGCGGCCACGTCTCAGTGCCGTAAGTCATCACTGGCAACACACACTGGTCGAAGACTTTTGTCTTCAAGCACTGGGGTATTAAGGACAAGAAAATAGTACGCAGTTTTCCGAACGCTGCCCAACCGAGTTGGATTCGGCGATTAACCTCTTTCTCGAAATTGGACCTACCTAATCGAACAGTTTGTCCCAGGTATACGTATTCGTCAACAACTTCGAGTGTAGAGTTCCCAACAGGAAGTGGGTGAGTGGGTGCTACATGGCCATTCGACATGATTTTCGTCTTGTCCATGTTCATCTTGAGGCCAACTCGTTAGGAAGCTCTGCTGACGCTTTCGAGCATTGTGCTAAGGTCCTTCATCGATTCTGCCATGACCACAATATCGTCGGCAAACCGAAGGTGGGTAATGTACTCGCCATTAACATGGATGCCAAAACCGTCCCAGTCCGGAAGCCTAAAGACATCTTCCAACGCATTTGTGTACAGTTTCGGAGATATGATATCTTCCTGTCTCACACCTCTCTGCAGTTGGATCGGTTTCGAGTTCTGATCCTGGAGACGGACTGACGTGGTGGCTTTATCGTACAAGCATTTTAGCACCTCGATATACCCATGATCAATGCGGCATTTCTGTAGAGCCTGTAGCACTGCCCATATTTCCACCGAATCGAAGGCTTTCTCATAGTCCACATACGCTAAGCAAAGGGCCCGATTATACTCTTCTGACTTCTGTATAATCTGCCGTAGCGTATGTATGTAGTCTACGGTACTATAGCCTCTTCGGAAACCGGCTTGTTCGGGAGGCTGGAAGTCGTTGAACTTGCGAGCGAGACGGTTCGTAATTACTCTTGAAAACAGCTTATAAACGTGGCTCAGAAGCGTGATGGGTCTGTAATTCTTAAGAAGCGTATTGTGACCTTTTTTGAAGAAAAGCACCACCACGCCCCTGTGCCATGCTAGTGGCGAAGTACCTTCGAGTATGATGGTGTTGAAGAGCTTCTGAAGGACTTTTAGTACCGGTTTTCCACCCGCTTTCAGAAGCTCAGTCGTAACTCCATCATCACCCGGTGCCTTATTGTTTTTAAGCTGTTTGAGAGCCATACTAATCTCGTACAAGCTGACGTCCGGGATGTCCTCGGTTTAGTGTCGATTCAGTCTAGCTCTAGGGTCTTTAGCTGGACTGCCAACTTGTTTAGATGTCGACGTGTATAACTGTCCATAGAATTTCACGATCTCCTTCAAGACTTCTGGTCCAGACGAAACAATGCTGCCGTCCTCCGTCTTCAGCCTTGCCAGACGGCTTCGCCCAATAGCCAATCTCTCGCAAACACTTTGGAACCTTTGTTCCGTTTTATTGCCTCCTCAATACGCAATGTATTAAAGAGGCGTTTATCGCGTGCAAGTGATTTTGAGATCTGTCTATTAAGCCACCGATATGACAATGCATCATGACTGCAGCCTAAGTTTTCGTCTCTCGTCCATAAGTCTTAGAGTCTGGTCCGGAAGTCTTTATGTTCTATTTTGACGGTGGGTTTTAAAGAACTTAGACCCAACCGTATGGACAGTTTCCACAAACATGTCGTTGGTATCGTCCACTGATGCGTCTTCCTTTAAGCATTCAAAGCGATTTTTGAGTTGGAGTTGAAAGTTTTCTGGGTTTTGGATTTGGATGTTTGTGGGTCGGAGCGTGGACTTTTATCAGTCGAGACCTAGCAAGCCTTATGTTGAGGTTCAATGTGCCTCTTACCATACGATGATCACGGTTTTGACCGTGTGGATCACAGAGACATCATTGAACACTTGCTTTTCCGTCGACATGATAAAGTCAATCTCATTCTTTGTGCAACCATCCGGGCTCATCCAGGTCCACTTCCTGTGGGGGCGCTTCTTGAAAAAGGAATTCATCAAAAGGCCTTCCTTTTCCATTTAGTCGGCCAGCATCTGCCCTCTGGAGTTACGTTCTCCATATCCAAATTGCCCCACTCTCAGCTCATTACCACTTCGTTTGCCTAGTTTCGCGTTGAAGTCCCCCATCACGACGTTATAGTGTGTTTTGGAGGAGTGTATGGCTTTAGAAATGTCCTTATACATCTCCTTCACTACGTTGTCTGGGTGTGTCGAAGTCGGTGCGTAAACCTGTAAGACCTTCAGCGAATATAGTTTTGATATTCTGAGTATCAGGTACGCTACCCTGGTCGACACACTGTCAACTTTGATGATATTGTTGACGAGGGACTTGCGGACGATAAACCCGACACCACCTTGGGATAGCTGGTCACCCCCTCGGTAGTACAGCAATTTACCTGAGTTGAGAACTATCGTGTCCTGTCCCTGTCTTCGGACCTCCAATAACCCTATAACGTCCCAGCGTAACTTGCTTGTAGCTTCTTCCAGTTCTACTATTTTCTCGTCGGCCCTCAGCGTACGTGCAGTGTAAGTTGCCAGGTCCAGTCGTCGGTGTTGATAGGCGGATCTCTGCCGGGGATTCTTCGCACCCCCTGCCCCGCCGTTATCAAGGCCGCTACCGTAGCACTAGCGTACAGTAGGACTAGCAGGGCTGCCGGGGACTAGGGGCCGTTTGTTTTTTGTGCCGTTCATTTTTTTTTTGTTGGTGGCTTTGCCATACTCGCCACGCCTGGCAAGCGGGTTGGCGAGCACTCTTTGATACCTCGTGTATCCTTGTGGGCGCCGACGAACCCGGGGACGTCGGCGTCATGTTTGGAGGGAGGCCCTATTGGGGGAGGTCGTTGAGACTAATTTCGCTATCCGGATAGCGAGATCGTCATCTGGGGCCGTTAGTACGTGCCGAGGCCGCCTAACTATAGTTTTACGGCCATGCCGAGGTCGGTCGGGGGGGTGATACATTGTGGATTGCCCAATTAGTCGATTCGGGTGATTTTGTGTACGCTCGAAAAAGCGTACTGCTAGGTCTTTGAAATATTGGGGAATCGTAGGGAGCTCGAAGTCCCTGTGTAGGTCCGCATTGCGGACGTATCAGGAGCCTCCGGAGGTCGCTCTCAGAAAGCGGTTTTGGAGGGTCTGAAGTTTATGGAGATTGCGCTTGGATAACGCAAAGACTACGCTAGCATAAGCTAGTATGGGGCGGATGCAAGTTGTGTAAAGATTCAGCTTATTTCTAAGCGACACCTTACTGTACTTGCCTATCATGGGATAAAGACGACCGATGACAAAAGCGGCTCGGTCTCTAACTATTTTGGTGTGATTGCGGAAGTTCAATTGCCTATCCAAGGTCAGACCGAGATATTTGGTCTTGTTTTGCCAGGGAATCGCACGACCGAGGAGAAAGAAAAGGGAGATGGCCGCGGAGGACGGCCTACGGTTAAGAGGACGGCAGAGTTTGTTTGTTTTGTCGGGATTCACTTCGATTCTCCATTTCCGAAACCATTCGCCTAGGGCGCTGATAGCGGCTTGGAGTCTCTTAATGATTCGGCTCACTTGCCTATCGGTGGTAAGACGGCACTCGTTCACCAGTATGACACATGAATCAGCCATCGCTTCGCTCAACCATGTTTTAGGGAACGTAACGACTCGACACACATTTTACCACCGCAGAGACACTTTGAGAGAGCATGACACATTCAAGCAACTCCAATAAAACTTCAATTGTACTAGTAACAATGTGTGTAGTAAAGGAACAAAATATAAGAGGAGAAGATTGGAAGGTTCGGAATGCTTTACTACCGAGAAGAACCGGCAAGAAACTCAGCAGTTAATCTTTTATACTTCATATAAAAAAACAATAAAGCCTTACAAATAGGTAATAACATAACATACAATGTTTTAATTTAAAAAATATTTCAAATGCCCCAATACAATCAATTAAGTTCTAATTTTTCCAAGCATTTCTATCATTTATGTATTCATCAACTTTGTAATAGCTTTTTTTCATCAAACTATCTTTGACATACATTTTAAATTTATTTGAGGGTAAATTAACCACATGTTCTGGAATTTTATTATAGAAAACATATACTTTGTATTGCGAAAGAGCTATGATCCTTCCTTCTGAAGACGACATTTTGAAACTACCAATTTATCCTTATTCCTTGTATTAACACTGTGTAGGTCACTATTTTTAGCAAATAAGTGTAAATTTTTGCGTATATAAATTATACAAGCGAAGATATATTGGCAAGGAACAGTTATAATATCAATTTCCCTAAATAGTTCCCTAAGAGAATTTTATTTTCGTTATGTTTCTGATCCGTTGCCCCGTTTCGTATGCCGCCCGGGGCCATGCCCCCCTGCCCCCCTGTGCTACGCCACTGCAGCCACCGATGTGTAATGGTGGTACTGTCAACAGGTGGTGCCGGAGGGTCGGGTGTGCGAGACTTGTGCACGGCGCGCGGCGGACGCGTACGACTTGAGCTGTGCGCTGTCGGCGCGCGAGGTCCCGCCGCTCAGCGACAAGATTCGCGCGCTGCGGCGGCGCCTGCACGAACTTACGCAGAAAATCGACGTGTTCATAGTGGTGGGTGGCGCGGGCGGCGCGGCGGCGACATACAGCGAGGACGACATCATTATGGTGGACCGTGACGCACTCGCGGCAGCCGCGCGAGCTGACGACGCCGACCTAGAGCGCGCGCGCAACGCTCGTGGCGACGCCGTCTACCAGTGCTCGCTCTGTCCTATGTCCTTCCAGGTAACATTGCTGCTATCACAATATAGTGTGCTCTATAGTATTTGCTTGTCTTATACGCCCCACTTCAGGGTTGCAAGCTGTTTTTTGGAGAAGGAGGCTTATATAGGCCATATTCTACTGCGCTGGCCCAGTGTAGATTGGCGGAAGTTTGTCTGAACCCGAAAATAATGCTGCTAGGTAGGTTGCGACTGTACGTCTCGTCCACCGGCAGCAAGGTAGCAAGGTCATGGTATCAAACAGCTTAACAAACATTTAAATCCAAATGTTATACATAATTATACCTAAACTTTATAAACATTTTTACCTAAACTTTACAGCGCGTCACCCCTGTTTAAGTAAGGTATGCGTTTACACATACTGGAATGGATCGCTAAAAAAATTTTAAATATTCTAAAGTCTTGGAATAATTATTTAATTGTGTATTTTAACTAATGCCGGTTTACGCACGCCTTTGTTTGGTTTTTATGTTTGGGTATAAAACGCTGCACCAGCAACGATGAAGTGTGTAAACTTTAAATTATATTTGTTTAATTTAAGTTCCACCTATACGCATTGGTCCTAATCGCCCGGGCCGTTGTGAGCCGGTAGGACCGGCCCTAACAAACAGCAGGAACGTATGACGGCTCATAATATCTAGGTAACAGCTACGAAATCGTAATCTAAGCATGGTCCGATATACTCTTGACCAATTATTTTTACAAATACTCTGTTTTGACTTAGAGACAGGTAAAAACTCAACCCAAAATAAAAAAAAAAACTGAATAACTTCCCTGGTGTAACTTCGTTCGTCCAAAATTATTTATCTCACAGCACTTCCCACACAAAACCTTTTAATTTTACAAAAAGTTAACGCAGTTAACACCAATAACCCATAACAATATTTTCTTAGGGTATCTGTCCAGTGTAATAATGGCCGACCACAGAGTACTGCTCCTATGGTGCGGTCTGACTTACGTACCGTCAGTCCGTTTACTGTACTTAATAGTTTTCAGGTTTCTCACTAGAGTACACTTTAAATAAAATAACAAAATAATTTAAAACGTTAGACAAGTGAGCAAAGAGAAAGAGACTGTCGGTTGTATTACAGCGCGTGACCGAGTACCGGGCGCACGTGGCGTCGCACGGAGCAGGGGTGGCGGGGGAGGACGCGGGCGTGGCGGCGGGTGGCGCGGGGCGGGATGCGGGCGCGCACTCGTGCTGGACGTGCGGCGCGCAGTTCGGGTCGCAGCGCGCACTGCGGGAGCACGCGCGAGAGCACGCACCGCTTGACCTCAACCACTGCAATCTCTGTAATACCACCTTCCAGGTAACCGCACCGCGTGTGCTCGTGCTTTTACTCTTTTTGGATGTGTTTTACACATACTGGAATCAAGTAAGAAGGGCCGACAGCAGCCCTACGGATTAGACACTTTTAAAATTCCTAAATTATTTAATATCATATTTTGTGTTAATTATAGGAAAAAAAAAAACAGAAAAACCCATCTAGTACCGTCTGTGATCCCGGCCCGTGTCGCAGCTCGGCACAAACGGTATTTTTACCATTTTTGAAGATGAATATACATTTGAGTAATGTTGTTAAGAATAGTATTAATTGCAATTTTTATACCTGGCAACATTAACTTTTAAAATTTAAGAAGAACAACGTAGTTTTTTGACGTATCGTGTATCGTCTCGTAATTTGTTTAATATCGTCCTTTTGTTATTAAATTATCTAATAAGCTGGTTTACCGGATAAGTAGGGTAGGGTTTTCGGTTCCTCAAGGTAAGTCGAGACGAAATAACCGATTCTGGAACCTGAAACAACACTGAAACCGATATCTACATTCCAACTAGCAGCTTGGTAAGTGTCTTTTTCTTTGAAACCAGCGGTAATTCTTAGCAGCTTTTTCTTCGTTTCAGTTTAGTTTAGTGTATTTTGTTAAAGTTTTATTTTTGTTATTAGAATTGATTGTAGGTAAATTTCTCGTACAAAATCAAAATCAAATTTAGAAATACAGTCCATCTTAAACATTTTTTGATCCGTCGGCCGTATTGAATTTGTAAGGCAATCTTAGGATAATTTTAGTTTTTTGTAAATTTTCGGAAATTGCATTTTTTTTTGGATCGTGGGTAAGTTGAAAGTACTTTGTGTTGTGTTTCATATTTTTAATTTTAGTCATAAACAGTGTAGCTGTGTTGTAAAAGAAATAAAATAAAATTGTTGCGTTCCAGTTAACCTTCATACGTAATATTAAAAAAAGCGTTCCAGTTAATAAAATATATATTTTCTGTTGATACATATTTTTTAGTTATATTTAAAAAAAAAAACCAAAGACTAAACCAAGTAAAATCTCATGTGATAAAAATCATATAGCTCTGGACGCATTTGCTCTAATTGAGCTCATGGAAGGCACGGATTTGCATGGTTATTCTTTACAAGATATAAAAGATATTGAATTAACCCTTAACACGACACAAAAAGAATTGTTTTTAACCATGTCACAAACCGAAGGGGGCGCCGAGGTAAGGGTAACCTCTCATTTCGTATCGAAGGGATAACACCTATGGACGGGGTAACACCAGGGGTATCACTTACGCGTTGCCGACCCTTCAAAAATCCAATAACTTCTTTCTTAAAGAACCCCATACTGTAATGCCCTAGAGAAAACCCTGGCAGGGAGCTCATTTCACAACCCAAGCGTTCGCGGGAGGAAGTTTCTCTGAAAACGCACACACATCATCAGAACACATCCCATTGTACAAGCGGTAGAACTCACATAGGGAGGCAAAGTCTCTCCTCAGACTTAAGGGCTCGATACGGCAAGTGAGTTTGGGATCGTCGATAATTCTCACAGCCCGTCGTTAAACCGTGTCAAAAGGAAAAGCTGGTATCCGGGTGCACCCGCCCAGAGATGACAGCAGTACTCCGTATGGGGCCGAACTTGCGACTTTTAAAGCAGCAACCTCTGCCCCGACGTTGAAGTACTGCCTCGCTTTGTTGAGTACTCATAAGTTTTTTGGAGGCCAGCTTTACCTTGTCTTGCAAATGATCTCGGAACTGAACATCGCTGGAGATGTCAACACCATGAATCCCAATGCTCTTGCTCTTGAAGATAAAATGGAGATTGTTCTGGAATTGTGGGACGACAGTGAATGGGGTTTTCTTGCGGTGAACGCGCAGACTGGTGACTTTGTAGGGTTGAATCGGATCAAGTGTTCCCGTCCCCTGTCAGATCCAGAACTTGGACAGAGTGGTCTCGATTTAAGACACAAGTTCTTCACGTTCTTCCTACACAACGGAACGAGGGATTCTTGCAAAGCCATATGGTCACTGACCAGAGGCGGCTTGTGACAATTTTTAATGGGTGTTCACTTAAAAAATTAAAGAGGAATTGCTGTAATGCTAACCTTTTATTATTCTATTTATAACTAAAATTCATTCGCCTATTTAGATTTACAAACGCACGTCACGCATGTATGCTTTCGTGTTACATTTTTGTCTTTATTTCAAGCTGAATTACTGAAATCTTTTCGCACATTTAAATCACATTACAATAATCACATTTTATTTTTCTATAGTTAGTTATTAGACAATAAACCCACTGTTTATGTTTAAGTATGTACTTATTTAATCTGTTATTTAAAAACTCGCGCGCACGAACTAAAACATTTCTTTTAGCGGGGGTCAAGCTGGCAACAATATTTTTGTATCCAGATATAGCCAGATTTTCGTAATTAGAAAGCTAGAATGCGTTTACCTAAGTA
Organism: Apoda limacodes; assembly: GCA_946406115.1. Classification (NCBI taxonomy): domain Eukaryota; kingdom Metazoa; phylum Arthropoda; class Insecta; order Lepidoptera; family Limacodidae; genus Apoda; species Apoda limacodes. The sequence continues at coordinate 23,920,965 of OX291559.1, forward strand.
CCTAATATTTTCACAACAATTTATTTCAGATAAACTAGGTACCTACTTAAAACATAAAAATTCAATATTCAATTCTATGTTCAATATTCAAGAATGTTTTTAGTGAAATGCTATTTTTATATAAAGAGTTATCGAAGTATTATATATAATATATTAGTTTAAGTAAAATCTAAAACATATTGTTTCTTAAGTAGATAATTATTTATGGGAGTGCGTTGCACCAGCGCTCCTTGCCCGGGCAGAAGCTCAGGGGTGCTGAACACCCCCGGTGATATTAAAAGGAAGCCTACTTTTCAGGCCTTTTGCTGGTGAATATGTAATATCGCCTGAGGCGATATGAAAAATAGAAAATGAAAACGAGAATAGGCGCCAAAAATAAAAACAAAATGAACAAAATAAACAAAGCAAAAGAACGAAATTAAAATAAAATAAAAACGAAGCAAAAACAAAACAAAACAAAACCAAAAACGAAATAAAAGCGAAATCAAAAATGAAAGCGAAATAAAAACGAAACGAAATAAAAAAAAAAAAACGGAGATGAAATAAAAGCGAGATAGGCAAATAAAAACGGAATGAAATGAAGGGAGCAGGTGAGAAGGTAGGAGGGTAAATAACTAACATTATTCACCCACAGGGATAAGCTCTCTGGGTAGAGCCCGGCCTTCCGGCGGACGGACGTGTAAGGGCGCTATGCCCCTGAGGTGTGTATGGTGGCTGTTATCAGCGCGGGTGAAAAGTCGTTTCGACAAACCAGATATGAACTTATGGTGTCTCTAGCGATGGTGGAGTTGCGGACGTAGCGTCTCGCGCCGGTTATTATTCTCAGCGACTTATTTTGGACAACCTGGAGCTTACGTTTGCTGGTAGAAGATCTATAGAAGACCGTACCAAGCAGGGGCTGCGTAGGTCAGTCTCGACCGGATGTACAACTTGTATAGGCGAATTTTGGTTCTGAGTGGCAAGTCAGAGGAAAGTACTGGTCTAAGGCACGCCCGTGATGCGACCGCGCCTGCTGAAACATGGTCTAGCATTTTGCGCATGCGCAAGGGGCGGTCTATAATACAACCAAGGTATTTTACGCTGGGTTGCCACTCAATAACTTAATCTCGAAACACAAGTTTCGGTGGGAGAAACTTTTGCAGGCCGGTCAGTATTGCTGATCTCTTGCTGGCATTAACGGCTATTCTCCACTTGTCCAGCCAGGGAAAGTGTCCAATAGTCGCTGCATTTTTTTGGCTGCTAGCTTAGCTTTGCGGGAAGAGGACATATAGCAGTTTTTTAAACTTAACTGTTAATTTTTTTTTTTTTTTAAATTTGCATTTTAGAATTTTTGGTTATTGTATTTTTTGGATTTCCGTATAATGTTACATGTGATTGATGTAACATTATATAGTTTTTGATATTTTTTAAGTAGGTCTTTTTTTATGTTTGTACTTAATTTATAGTTATGCAGATACTAATTGTGAGGACCTACCTTGGCGTCCAATACTTATTTTTGTTTTGTTTTAATTAGCTTTAGCCATTGGTCTTCCGAATAAATAAATAAAATAAATAAATTAGAGATAAGCAGCTATACCAGTATGTATGTATAGCGCCGCGCCTAGCCATCCGCACCAACGGTATTAAGTTTTGGAATCCAGACTGCTGACCCGACGCAGCTGTCTTCAAAGTGTTTGGAGGCATCAGTAAATATCAAAGTGTAATACTGAAATGATCTCTCTATACAAGAGTTGAACATACTTTAGGTCAAATATGCCTAAGTCAAGATTTACTTGAGGATGGAATAGCAGGGCCTCAAAGTCTATTTCATAGATGGGAAGGATAGAAGACTGTGCTAATGGACTTGAAAGATGGGTAATTTTATTTAAGCTTCTCACAAGCCTAGATGGGACTTTGTTTTTCCAATATGGGCATGATGTCCGAGTCGTTATTTTGCACAACTTGGATCTTTTTCTTTTTAGTGGCGGATTGCAATGCGTACCAAGCCGGCGCGGCGTACGTCAAACGGGACCTAACATAGAGCTTGTATAGCCGGATTTTGGTTTTAAGCGGCCCTGGCACCGACCGCCCTGGCTGCCACATGCTCGACCATTTTGGTCATGCGCAGCCTGCGGTCGATAACGCAGCCGAGGTATTTCACACTGCTCTGCCACTCAATTACCTGCCCGCGGAATACAAGCTCCTTAGGTAATAGTCTCTGTTGGCCGGTTAAGATCGCTGCCGTTTTTGAGGCGTTTCCTCCACTTGTCAAGCCAGCATGGGAGGATATAGCGGCAGCTAAATGGGACTTACGGGATGAGCTCATGTACGCGCTGTCGTCAGCATACAATGCTAGGGTGACGTCCTGTATGCCTGGCGATAGACCGCTATCGCTAAGCGTGGGAATGTCATTGGTGAAAAGTGCATACAACAGAGGGGAAAGGCAACTACCTTGTGGGACCCCCGCTGAAATGGTCTTAGTAGGGGAGTTTTTATTGTCAACCGAAACATAGAAACTCCGCCCCTCCAGAAAGGAGGCTATTATACGCCCGAATATGGGGGGTAAATTGTTGTCAGAAAGCTTAAAAAATAAGCCGGCGTGCCATACACGATCAAAGGCTTTCTCGATATCGAGAAAGACCCCGACCGTGTACCTGCCCTTGTTCATCTCAAAGGCCATGTGGTGTAATACGCGAGTAAGCTGAAGAGTGGTGCTATGATTACTTCTAAACCCAAACTGTTCTGGCCTTAGATTGATAAAAGGTGATACCCTTTTCAATATAAGACGTTCGAACAGTTTGGCTATGTTGGAAAGTAAAGTGATCGGGCGATAATGCTCTGGTTTCTGGCGGCTCTTGCCAGGCTTCGGTATGACAATAATTTTGCCTGTCCTCCATGCCGTGGGAAAGAAACCTGTGCGCAGGATCCCGTTAAAAATACGGGCTAAGGCCACAAGACCTTTTCTAGGCAACATTAATAGGGCCGTGTTCGGAATTCCGTCAGGGCCGGGGGATTTCTTATTATTTAAATAAGAAATAATTTTTTTGACCTCCTTAGCGGAGATAAAATCATCTCCTTGAAGTGTTTCGATAGGACTAGCGAGGATCTATTGTATGCGCTCCTCAACCAATGTTGTGTGGGCGTGGTCGACAATGGGATTGGGCCTAAATTGGTCCTCGAAGTGGTCCGCCAGTAAGCCCGCGCGTTCCTCAGCTGAGTACAGACGGTTACCTAGCGTGTCTACAAGGGGGTGTAAGGGTGCAGGGGTGCTGGTCATACAGCGAGCTAAACGATATAAAGCGGTATCGTAATCGCTGGCCTTTGAGATTGTGTTGAAATAAAAGCAGAAATAAAATAGAGGCGAGATGGGCAATAAAAATGGAATGAAATGAAATGAAGTGAAGGGAGGAGGGTAAGGAGGTAGGAGGGTGAATAAGTAAACTTATTCACCCACAGGAATAAGCTCTCGGGGGAGAGCCCTGCCTTCCGGCGGGCGGGCGTCTAGGGGTGCTATGCCCCTAAGGTGTGTGTGGTGACTGTTGTCAGCGCGGGTGAATAATCGTTTCGACAAACCAGATATGAACTCTGCGAGTGGCTCGGTTTTGGTGTCTCTAGCGATGGTGGAGTTGCGGACGTAGCGTCCCGCGCCGGTGATAAATCTCAGCGACTTATTTTGGACTGCCTGGAGCTTACATTTGCTGGTAGAAGATAGAAGACCGTACCAAGCAGGGGCTGCATAGGTCAGTTTCGACCGTATGTACAACTTGTACAGGCGAATTTTGGTTCTGAGTGGCAAGTCAGAGGAAAGCACCGGTCTAAGGCACGCCCGTGACGAGACCGCGCCTGCTGACACATGGTCTAGCATTTTGCGCATGCGCAAGGGGCGGTCTATAATACAACCTAGGTACTTTACGCTGGGTTGCCACTCAATAACTTGACCTCGAAACACAAGTTTCGGTGGGAGAAACTTTTGCAGGCCGGTCAATAATGCTGATGTCTTGCTGGCATTAACGGCTATTCTCCACTTGTCCAGCCAGCCAGGCAAAGTGTCCAATAGTCGCTGTATTTTTTTGGCTGCTAAACTAGCTTTGCGGGAGGAGGACATATAGGCGCTGTCGTCCGCGTAAAGGGCTAGGATGACGTCTTCAACACCTTCAGCTAGACCGGAGTCACTGAGAGTGGGGATGTCGTTGGTGTATAACGCGTATAGCAGTGCCGATAGGCAGCTGCCTTGAGGTACCCCTGCTCTAATGGGTTTACATGCAGACTGGTCGTTCTCGACCGTGACATAGAAGCTTCGTTTGTCCAGAAACGAGGCTATTACTCGCCCGAGCATCGGTGGGATGTCCGTCTCTAACAGCTTGTGTATTAAGCCTTCGTGCCAAACTCGATCGAAAGCCTTCTCCATATCGAGAAAGACTCCGACTGTGCGCCTGCCCTTGTTTAGCTCGAAGGCCATGTGGTGGAGCACTCGTACAAGCTGAAGAGTGGTACTGTGGCTGTCTTTAAAACCAAACTGTTCAGACCTAAGCTGGATATGCGGGGATATCCTAAGTAATAGTAGGCGTTCGAACATCTTGGCTAAGTTGGACAGCAGTGTAATCGGTCGGTAATGTTCTGGGCGATGACGATCTTTTCCTGGTTTCGGGAGAACAATAATTTTGCCGATCTTCCACGAAGATGGGAAATGACCAGTGCGCAGTATCCCATTAAAGATACGGGTGAGTGCCACCAGACCCTTCCTAGGCAGCATAATAATCGCTGTGTTTGGAATCTCGTCGGGACCGGGTGATTTGCGCTTGTTAAGCTTAGAGGCCTCCTTCCTAACCTCTTTAGGCGAGATAAAGTAATCACCTCTGAGTGGTGGGGCTGGGGCCGCGAGAAACTGCTTTACGCGTTCTGTAACTCCTAACGTGTGGACAGGGTCGATAATGGGGTTCGGCTGAAATTGGTCCTCAAAGTGGTCCGCAAAAAGTTCCGCGCGTTCCGCTGCGTGGTAACGGCGAATGCCAGCGGTATCGATAAGAGGGCAAATTGGGGCGGGGGTTTTAGTGAATTGTCGGGCCAAGCGATACAGTGCCGTGTCATCCTCACTGGCTTTAAAAATCACTTGGTCCCACGAATGCTGCCTGTAATTGGCGATTTCTGCCTGCAGTTCGGCGCTAAGCTTGTTGATGTCCCTCTTAGCAACTGGGCAACGTGTTTGGCACCAGTGTTTGCGAAGGGCCCTTTTTTCCTTAATTTTTGCGCGGAGGTGCGCCGGTAAGAGTTGCTTACCAGAAGCTGTGGCTGAGACACTGGTGGACTCCCTTAGAGCCTGTGCAATGGCAGTTGTGAAGGTACTAACTGCCTCTTCGACTTCTAAGGGAGTAGAAATGCCACCAGCCGGGAGTTGGTAACCCAACATGGTGCGGTGAAAGTTGGTCCAGTCTGTTGTTCTACGGGGGTTGGGGAGCGGTTTACCAGTTGCAGACACTCCAAGGACCAATAAGATTGGCAGATGCTGAGTGTCAGTGTCGTGGAGGACCTCTAACGACAATGACCAGCTGATCTTGTGGGCTAAGGCGATGTCCAATACGTCCGGCGCGTGGTTGTCCGTAGAGGGGTAGTGCGTTGGGGATCCTGGACCGATGACTAAATAGTTTTTGCTCTCAGCATCTGCTTTTAGTTCACGACCCGATTTGGATGAAATTCGTGAACCCCAATGTTGGTGTTTGGCATTGAGGTCACCTAAAATAAGTGTGGGGGTGGCATCGCAAAAAATATTGTCGATGTCACTTGGATCGAAGGGGGTTGATGGTGGCTTATATGCGGCGAAGACTTTAAGCTCTGCATTGCCGACCTTTAGTTTTACACCTATAGACCGAATGTATGTAAAAAGGGGAAGGGGTAGTAATTCGTGAATAAGGTCACGTCTAATTAATACAGCCGTACCCCTGAAGGCCATATTAGCGGGAGAAATTTCGTCTCGCCTATAGGTGAAGAAATTTGGAATGCGGAGCTCATTCTCACCTCGGAGTTTCGTTTCGCCCAGTAACACAATGTGAACATCGTGTTCCTGGACTAACGTTCTGAGGGCGGCTGTCTTGCCGATTATGCCCCCAGGGTTCCAATACACAATTCTTAATTTAAGGCCCCGATGAGGCCCCATTAAATTCCCACGTAAGAATTGTGGTGAGTTGTGCCAAGCCGTTAAAAAGGGCTGGCAGGGGATTTTGGCCGGCAGCTATGGCCTCTATGGCTGCGTTTAGCGCCGCTATTGCGGCTCTGGCTACATTCAATGCACCAGCTTGCATGCGGGGTAGGCCCTGTGTATTCTGTGTGCCACCAGGCCGAATTGGCGCGGGGGGTTGGTGCTGCTGCGCAGCGATAGTGCGTGTCCGGCGCTACCGCAGTGTTAGTCGGAACCGTTGTTGTGGGTTGGGGGGCGGATTTTTTACGGCGAGACCTCTTTTTTTTCCCTCCGAGAGCTTGGGATCTATCGGTGGGGGGGTTGGCAGGGGGCATTAAATTTGCGCCGGCAGAAAGATCGTATTCCTGCGGCTGTAGCTGTTGCAAGGAGGTGGGCGATGGTGGGGGCAGATTTGTAGCCCGTTGGGCTTTGTTACGGGGCAACGGAGGGTTAATAGTCACCCCCCTACGTCTCGCCTCGCGCCGGAAAACGGGACACGAGCGGCTGTTGGCCGTGTGCGCTTGCCTGCAGTTGACGCATTTGACTGCAACCGATTGCCGATCGCAGTCGGACGCCGGGTGCCGCAGCGCACACATTTGATTGGCCGGTGGCAGTTAGAAGAGGCGTGGCCAAATGCCTGGCACCTATGGCATTGCGCCGGGCCGGGGCGCGTACGCCAAGCTTCTATGGTTATGCCAGGCATTCTGAGCAGCTCGTTAACTGCATACAGTTGTTGCAGCTCGGCAAGAGTATGCCTGTGCTGTAGCTGGGCGTAGTAGATGCAGTTGGGTCGACCCCTAACTGCAGGAATTTGCCGCACGTGCGATACGGGAAAGTTGGCGAATGCAAGGTCCTCAGCAAGCTCGTCAAGCGAGGTATCCTGAGGGAGCCCCTTGATGGCAATCTTGTGTGGTCGATCACTGTCTAAGCTGTAGCAGTACCAAGATACTGCGCGGTCCAGCTTAGACAGCTCGTCTATATAGGCCACTTCCGTACGATACTCCAGGGGCGACTTAGGGAAAAATCGTACCCCTTTGCCAAACGGCCGGGCGTTGGGTGCGTGGCCTAATAGAGAGTGCATCTTTTTTAGATGCGTCGACCACTGGGGGAAGGACTCTACGACTATGGGGGGGTGGCTATTTTTCCTTTTTGTCGTTGGCACTGGCACCAACGCTAGCCGGCTGAGCGACAGATTGCGATGGCGGGGCTACAGCGGTTTGGGCGCTTATTGCCTGGGCATAAGAGCGTCCGCTAGGCGGCGCTAGCGTTGGGGGTGCGGCAGGCTGGGGGGGGGGTGACTTCAGCGATTTCCATCCCCTCGGCAGGGGTGGGGTCATGGGGCACCTCTACAGCGGCTTTGGAAGTCGAAGGTTGGTTGGCGAGAGCCTTTTGCCGATCGGCAATTGCTACTCTTGCCTCAAGTCGGGCACGCTCGGCGGGGTCTTTGGATGGGCTGAGTGAAAAGGGTCTCGGCCTAACATCTCTGCCACGTACCCTAGGGTCACGCTGCGGCAGGGGGATTGAGGGCGGGTTCAAATTCCGCGGTACTGTCATTGGGGGCGTTACTTTGCTGGTCTGGCTTATGTTATTGCCTTGTTTGGGCGATGATGATTGTGGGTCAGGCCGGGGCGGGGTGTCCTCAATAGGAGATAGCATTGACGGCAGGGTAGGGAGGTCCTCATCCCTAAAGATTTCGTCGCCGGACTCAGAAGCCGAGTACACCGACGACTGTGATATGGCCGAGGCCATAGAGATCCTAGACGGGGGCCGAGAGGGTGGGAACGCGACCGAAAAGGGGCGGTCCGCGGCTGATATTTCGCCGGTGAATAGGTTACGCGCCACAACGGCGGCGGAGGGCTGCGAACGTAGCCATACGCCACGTTTGCGTACGCCTCCTCTACGTACCGGTGGGGGAGCTGCTACGGGGGGCGGCATTATTTAAAAGTTATAAAACTACACAAAAACATACCTCAACGTCGACAGGCAGCAAGGGGGGGGGAGCGGAGGGGCCGCCCTTGAGAAACTGACGACCTAACGATCCGCGGCAAGTGAATCGCCGAGCAAAAATGAGTATGAAAGCGCTTACCAAAATTGTCCGGAAAGCCGCTGAAAAAGCGGCACCCGTCTAACTTCAAGCGCTTTACTCGTAGGCGCAAACACGCAGAACACGAACAACACCTAGTCTCGTCTGTGCGTGCACGTCCGCCGTCTACAGAAAATAATCTCTTGAAGCACATACACTTTTTTAAACTTTGGAAGGATTATGCACTATGGAGAATGATTATACACGTACGACGAGGCGTGACGTGAGTGAGTAGGCTTGCGGGTATCTTCTCTTACACCCTACTGGGTGTTGAGGTGCGGGTGTCGGGGGAGGGGAATTTACCTCCCACCATGACCCGGGCAGAAGCTCAGGGGTGCTGAACACCCCCGGTGAAATATTAGAAAGGAGGCCTACTTTTCAGGCCCCCTTGTGGGTAATAATTTTGTCGCCAGAAGCGATAAGAAAACAGTAGATGTTGTGTAGGCGCCAGAATAAAAACAGAAAAATCTCTCGGCGATCGATCTCTGCGAGTGGCTCGGTTTTGGTGTCTCTAGCAATGGTGGAGTTGCGGACGTAGCGTCCCGCGCCGGTGATAAATCTCAGCGACTTATTTTGGACTGCCTGGAGCTTAAGTTTGTTGGTAGAAGATAGAAGACCGTACCAAGCAGGGGCTGCATAGGTCAGTCTCGACCGTATGTACAATTTGTACAGGCGAATTTTGGTTCTGAGTGGCAAGTCAGAGGAAAGCACCGGTCTAAGGCACGCCCGTGACGCGACCGCGCCTGCTGACACATGGTCTAGCATTTTGCGCATGCGTAAGGGGCGGTCTATAATACAACCTAGGTACTTTACGCTGGGTTGCCACTCAATGACTTGACCTCGAAATACAAGTTTCGGTGGGAGAAACTTTTGAAGGCCGGTCAATAGTGCTGATGTCTTGCTGGCATTAACGGCTATTCTCCACTTGTCCAGCCAGCCAGGCAAAGTGTCCAATAGTCGCTGCATTTTTTTGGCTGCTAAACTAGCTTTGCGGGAGGAGGACATATAGGCGCTGTCGTCCGCGTAAAGGGCTAGGATGACGTCTTCAACACCTTCAGCTAGACCGGAGTCACTGAGAGTGGGGATGTCGTTGGTGTATAACGCGTATAGCAGTGGCGATAGGCAGCTGCCTTGAGGTACCCCTGCTCTAATGGGTTTACATGCTGACTGGTTGTTCTCGACCGAGACATAGAAGCTTCGTTTGTCCAGAAACGAGGCTATTACTCGCCCGAGCATCGGGGGGATGTCCGTCTCTAACAGCTTGTGTATTAAGCCTTCGTGCCAAACTCGATCGAAAGCCTTCTCCATATCGAGAAAGACTCCGACTGTGCGCCTGCCCTTGTTTAGCTCGAAGGCCATGTGGTGGAGCACTCGTACAAGCTGAAGAGTGGTACTGTGGCTGTCTTTAAAACCAAACTGTTCAGACCTAAGCTGGATATGCGGGGATATCCTAAGTAATAGTAGGCGTTCGAACATCTTGGCTAAGTTGGACAGCAGTGTAATCGGTCGGTAATGTTCTGGGCGATGACGATCTTTTCCTGGTTTCGGGAGAACAATAATTTTGCCGATCTTCCACGAAGATGGGAAATGACCAGTGCGCAGTATCCCATTAAAGATACGGGTGAGTGCCACCAGACCCTTCCTAGGCAGCATAATAATCGCTGTGTTTGGAATCTCGTCGGGACCGGGTGATTTGCGCTTGTTAAGCTTAGAGGCCTCCTTCCTAACCTCTTTAGGCGAGATAAAGTAATCACCTCTGAGTGGTGGGGCTGGGGCCGCGAGAAACTGCTTTACGCGTTCTGTAACTCCTAACGTGTGGACAGGGTCGATAATGGGGTTCGGCTGAAATTGGTCCTCAAAGTGGTCCGCAAAAAGTTCCGCGCGTTCCGCTGCGTGGTAACGGCGAATGCCAGCGGTATCGATAAGAGGGCAAATTGGGGCGGGGGTTTTAGTGAATTGTCGGGCCAAGCGATACAGTGCCGTGTCATCCTCACTGGCTTTAAAAATCACTTGGTCCCACGAATGCTGCCTGTAATTGGCGATTTCTGCCTGCAGTTCGGCGCTAAGCTTGTTGATGTCCCTCTTAGCAACTGGGCAACGTGTTTGGCACCAGTGTTTGCGAAGGGCCCTTTTTTCCTTAATTTTTGCGCGGAGGTGCGCCGGTAAGAGTTGCTTACCAGAAGCTGTGGCTGAGACACTGGTGGACTCCCTTAGAGCCTGTGCAATGGCAGTTGTGAAGGTACTAACTGCCTCTTCGACTTCTAAGGGAGTAGAAATGCCACCAGCCGGGAGTTGGTAACCCAACATGGTGCGGTGAAAGTTGGTCCAGTCTGTTGTTCTACGGGGGTTGGGGAGCGGTTTACCAGTTGCAGACACTCCAAGGACCAATAAGATTGGCAGATGCTGAGTGTCAGTGTCGTGGAGGACCTCTAACGACAATGACCAGCTGATCTTGTGGGCTAAGGCGATGTCCAATACGTCCGGCGCGTGGTTGTCCGTAGAGGGGTAGTGCGTTGGGGATCCTGGACCGATGACTAAATAGTTTTTGCTCTCAGCATCTGCTTTTAGTTCACGACCCGATTTGGATGAAATTCGTGAACCCCAATGTTGGTGTTTGGCATTGAGGTCACCTAAAATAAGTGTGGGGGTGGCATCGCAAAAAATATTGTCGATGTCACTTGGATCGAAGGGGGTTGATGGTGGCTTATATGCGGCGAAGACTTTAAGCTCTGCATTGCCGACCTTTAGTTTTACACCTATAGACCGAATGTATGTAAAACGGGGAAGGGGTAGTAATTCGTGAATAAGGTCACGTCTAATTAATACAGCCGTACCCCTGAAGGCCATATTAGCGGGAGAAATTTCGTCTCGCCTATAGGTGAAGAAATTTGGAATGCGGAGCTCATTCTCACCTCGGAGTTTCGTTTCGCCCAGTAACACAATATGAACATCGTGTTCCTGGACTAACGTTCTGAGGGCGGCTGTCTTGCCAATTATGCCCCCAGGGTTCCAGTACACAATTCTCAATTTAAGGCCCCGATGAGGCCCCATTAAATTCCCACGTGAGAATTGTGGTGAGTTGTGCCAGTCCATTGAAAAGGGCAGGCAGCGGGTTTTGGCCGGCAGCTATGGCCTCTATGGCCGCGTTTAGTGCCGCTATTGCGGCTCTGGCTACGTTTAGGGCACCAGCTTGCATATGGGGTGGGCCCTGAGTGTGTTGTGTGCCGCTAGGCCGAATTTGCGCGGGGGGTGGATGCTGCTGCGCAGCGACAGTTCGAGTTTTTAGTTTTGGTGGTTGGTTGGTGGTGGGTGGTTGAGACGTATTGGGGGGTTGCGGGGGGTCCGCAAATTGGGGGGGGGGGGGGGCATAAAAATGTAGGGGGCAAATTGTGTGTCCGCCGCTACCGCAGTATTGGTCGGAACCGTTGTTGTGGGTTGGGGGGCGGATTTTTTCCGACGTGGCCTCTTTTATCTCCCGAGAGCTTGGGATCTGTCGGTGGGGGGGTTGGCGGGGGGCATTAAATTTGCGCCCGAGGATGAGTCATACTCCTGCGGCTGCAATTGTTGCAGGGGAGTGGGTGAAGGCGGGGGCAAATTTGTAGCCCGTTGGGCTTTATTACGGGGCAACGGGGGGTTAATGGTCACCCCCCTACGTCTCGCCTCGCGCCGGAAAACGGGACACGAGCGGCTGTTGGCTGTGTGCGCTTGCCTGCAGTTTACGCATTTGACTGCAACCGATTGCCGATCGCAGTCGGACGCCACTCAATAACTTGACCTCGAAACACAAGTTTCGGTGGGAGAAACTTTTGCAGGCCGGTCAATAATGCTGATGTCTTGCTGGCATTAACGGCTATTCTCCACTTGTCCAGCCAGCCAGGCAAAGTGTCCAATAGTCGCTGCATTTTTTTGGCTGCTAAGCTAGCTTTGCGGGAGGAGGACATATAGGCGCTGTCGTCCGCGTAAAGGGCTAGGATGACGTCTTCAACACCTTCAGCTAGACCGGAGTCACTGAGAGTGGGGATGTCGTTGGTGTATAACGCGTATAGCAGTGGCGATAGGCAGCTGCCTTAAGGTACCCCTGCTCTAATGGGTTTACATGCTGACTGGTTGTTCTCGACCGAGACATAGAAGCTTCGTTTGTCCAGAAACGAGGCTATTACTCGCCCGAGCATCGGTGGGATGTCCGTCTCTAACAGCTTGTGTATTAAGCCTTCGTGCCAAACCCGATCGAAAGCCTTCTCCATATCGAGAAAGACTCCGACTGTGCGTCTGCCCTTGTTTAGCTCGAAGGCCGTGTGATGGAGCACTCGTACAAGCTGAAGAGTGGTACTGTGGCTGTCTCTGAAGCCAAACTGTTCAGGCCTAAGCTGGATATGCGGGGATATCCTAAGTAAAAGTAGGCGTTCGAACAATTTGGCTAAATTGGACAGCAAAGTAATCGGTTGGTAATGTTCTGGGCGATGACGATCTTTCCCTGGTTTCGGGAGAACAATGATTTTGCCGATCTTCCACGAAGATGGGAAATGTCCAGTGCGCAGTATCCCATTAAAGATACGGGTGAGTGCCACCAGACCCTTCCTAGGCAGCATAATGATCGCTGTGTTTGAAATCTCGTCGGGACCGGGTGATTTGCGCTTGTTAAGTTTAGAGGCCTCCTTCCTAACCTCTTTAGGCGAAATAAAATAATCACCTCTAAGTGGTGGGGCTGGGGCCGCGAGAAACTGCTCTACGCGTTCTGTAACTCCTAACGTGTGGTCAGGGTCGATAATGGGGTTCGGCTTAAATTGGTCCTCAAAGTGGTCCGCAAAAAGTTCCGCGCGTTCCGCAGCGTGGTAGCGGCGAATACCAGTGGGGTCGATAAGTGGACAGATAGGGGCAGGTGTTTTTGTTATTTGACGGGCCAGGCGATAGAGAGCCGTGTCGTTCTCGCTTGCTTTAGATATTGCCTGGTCCCATGAATGTTGCCTAAAATTTGCAAGTTCAGCAGATAGATCCGCGCTAATCTTATTGAGGTCCCTCTTTACCACTGGGCAACGGGTGTCGCACTAGAGTTTACGGAGGTCCCTCTTGGTTTTAAGTTTAGCGCGGAGATGCGCCGGTAGCAGCTGCTTACCGGAAGCTGTGGCTGAGATTTTAGTAGACTCCCTTAGAGCCTGTGCAATGGCAGTTGTGAAGGTGTCAACTGCCTCTTCGACTTCTAAGGGAGTTGAAATATCACCAGCCGGGAGTTGGTAGCTCAGCATGGCACGGTGAAATAAGGCCCAGTCTGTGGTTCTGCGGGGATTGGGGAGCGGTTTACCAGTTACGGACACTCCAAGGACCAATAAGATTGGCAGATGCTGAGTGTCAGTGTCGTGGAGGACCTCTAACGACATTGACCAGCCGATCTTATGCGCTAAGGCGATGTCCAGTACGTCCGGTGCGTGATTGTCAGCAGAGGGGTAGTGCGTTGCTGATCCTGGACCGATGACTAAATAGTTTTTGCTCTCAGCATCTGCTTTTAGTTCACGACCCGATTTGGATGAAATTCGTGAACCCCATTGTTGGTGTTTGGTATTAAGGTCACCTAAAATAAGTGTGGGGGTGGCATCGCAAAAGATATTGTCGATGTCACTTGGATCGAAGGGGGTTGCTGGTGGCTTATATGCGGCGAAGACTTTAAGCTCCGCATTGCCGACCTTTAGTTTTACACCTATAGACCGAATGTATGTAAAAAGGGGAAGGGGTAGTAATTCGTGAATAAGGTCACGTCTAATTAATACAGCCGTACCCCTGAAGGCCATATTAGCGGGAGAAATTTCGTCTCGCCTATAGGTGAAGAAATTTGGAATGCGGAGCTCATTCTCACCTCGGAGTTTCGTTTCGCCCAGTAACACAATGTGAACATCGTGTTCCTGGACTAACGTTCTGAGGGCGGCTGTCTTGCCAATTATGCCCCCAGGGTTCCAGTACACAATTCTCAATTTAAGGCCCCGATGAGGCCCCATTAAATTCCCACGTGAGAATTGTGGTGAGTTGTGCCAGTCCATTGAAAAGGGCAGGCAGCGGGTTTTGGCCGGCAGCTATGGCCTCTATGGCCGCGTTTAGTGCCGCTATTGCGGCTCTGGCTACATTAAGGGCACCAGCTTGCATACGAGGTGGGCCCTGAGTATGATGGATGCCACTGTGGTGGCTAGTCGCGGGCGGCTGAGACTGCTGGGCAGCGACTGCACGTGGTTGCGTTTTAATGGGTGGCTGAGATGATTTGGAGGGTTGTGGGGGGTCTGCGAATTGGGGGGGGTGGCATAAAATATTGGGTATAAAAGAGTATGTGTCCGGTGCTACCGGAACAGTAGCCGGAACGGTTGTGGTGGGTTGAGGTGCGGATTTTTTACGACGTGGCCTCCTTTTTTTCCCGAGAGCTTGGGTTCTATCTGTTGGAGGGTTGGCGGGGGGCATTAAGTTTGCGCCTGCGGTTAGTTCGTACTCCTGCCGCTGTAATTGTGGCAAAGGAGTGGGCGATGGCGGGGGTAGATTTGTTGCCCGTTGGGCTTTCTTACGAGGTAGCGGGGGATTGATAGACACGCCTCGCTTCACGCCTGAAAACCGGGCAGGAGCGGTTGTTGGCCGTGTGCGCCTTGCTACAGTTGGCGCATTTTAATGCGACCTTTTGTCGGTCGCATTCGGACGCCGGATGATCGCCGCCGCAGCGTACACACTTTATTGGCCGGTGGCAGTTTGTGGAGGCGTGACCAAATGCCTGGCATCTAGGCTTCAATAGATATGCCAGGCATGCTGAGTAACTCGTTTACTGCATATAGGACTTGCAGCTCGGCATGTGTGTGCCTATGCTGCAGTTGTGCATAGTAAATACAGTTAGGTCGGCCCCTAACTGCTGGGATTTGCCGCACATGCGACACAGGAAAGCTGGCGAGAGCGAGGTCCTCTGCTAGTTCGTCAAGCGAGGTGTCCTGGGGGAGCCCCTTAATGGCGATTTTCTGTGGTCGATCGCTGTCTAAGCTGTAGCAGTACCAAGATACTGCATGGTCCAGCTTAGACAGCTCGTCTATATAGGCCACTACCGTGCGATATTCCGAGGGCGACTTTGGGAAAAATCGTACCCCTTTGCCAAACGGCCGGGCGTTGGGTGCGTGGCCTAATACAGAGTGTAGCTTTTTCAAGTGCGTCGACCACTGGGGGAGGGACTCTACAACTATCGGGGGGTGTCTGTCTTTGTCCTTGTCTTTGGCATTGTCGATGACAATGGTGGGCTGAGCAGTTGAGTTCGTTGGGAGGACTTTAGCTGACTGGGCGCTTGTAGCCTGCGCATAAGAATGACCGCTGGGCGGTGCTGCCGTTGGAGGTGCAGAAAGCTGAGGGGGGGTAATTTCAGTAATTTCCATCCCTTCGAGAGGGGTGGGGTCATGAAGGGACACAACGGCGGCCTTTGAAGTGGACGCTTGGCCGGCCAGCGATTTATTCCGGTCGGCAATGGCCTCGCGGGCCTCTAAGCGTGCTCGCTCGGCGGGGTCCTTAGATGGGCTGAGGGAAAAAGGTCTCGGCCTTGTATCTCTACTGCGTACCCTAGGGTCTCTCTGCGGCAATGGGATTGAGGGCGGGTTGAAGTTCCGCGGGACTGACATTGGGGGCGTTACCTTGGTTGCGTTGCCCTGTTTGGACGATGACAGGTTCGGGTCTGGCCGGGGCGGGGTGTCCTCGATTGGAGAGAGCATTGTTGGAAGGGTGGGGAGATCTTTATCCCTAAAAATTTCATCGCCGGTGTCTGAGGTCGAGTAGATTGACGATTGGGATATGGCTGAGGCCATAGAAACCCTAGATGGGGGCCGAGAAGGTGGGAACGCGACCGAAAAGGGCCGGTCCGCGGCAGAAATTTCGCCGGTAAATAAATTACGCGCCACAACGGCGGCTGAGGGCTGGGAGCGTAACCATACGCCCCGTTTACGTACGCCTCCTCTACGTACCGGTGGTGGGGGTCCTGGAGGTGGCGGCATTCCGCTAAATGGCTGCTACCAGCATCCCTTGATGCAAGTCCGGCTGCAGCTGGGTCTGAAGGGGTGGCCCAGAAAGGGCCGCCCTTAGAAGAGCGACAAACGACGGCGATCCGTGGCAATAAATGCCGAGAAAATACAATAAAAATCGCTTACCGCTAAATCCTCCTCAAGACCGCTGAAAAAGCGGAAACCGTCTACCTTCAAGCGCTGCTTTTGTAGGCGCAAACACGCAGAACACAACAAACACCTAGTCTCGTCTGTGCACGCACGTCCGCCGTCTACAGGAATTGCTGTCTTGAAGCACATACACTTTTTCACTTGAGATAATTTGAACTTGGAGAGTATTATACACAAGGAGATGATGATGATGATGATGGATGTGATGGGATACGTGGACATCTTCTTACCCCTGTCGGGTAAAGGAGGTACGGGTGTCGGGGTAAGGACTGACGTTTTACCCCATGACCCGGGCGAGTCTCGAGGGTGAGCGCACCCTCGGTGATTGTTTAAAAAGGGCCTACTTTTCAGGCCCTTTGTCAGCATATTATTGGCCACTTTGTGAAAGTGGCGAGGAAGAGATAAAACACAAAAACCAAAAACAAAAACTGAGATAGAGCGAAAAAACGAAATAACGAAAGTGGAGAATGAAAATAACAATAGCAAAGGTGATTATAAACGAAAAAACTAACTGACATAAAACATATAAGACATAAAAGACATATAAGCCCAGCTAGTTTTTAGGCGGGATTAGCTCCCTAGGGAGAGGTCGGCCTTCAGGTGGACGGGCATGCAAAGGCGCTATGCCCCTTAGGTGTGGGTGGGTGCTATTGTCCGCCGCGTCAAACAACCGGGCGGCCAGTCTGGCGATAAACTCACCTATTGGCTCTGCCTTTGTGTCCCTAGCAATTGTGTCATTGCGAACGTAGCGCGGAGCACCCGTTAATATCCTCAGCGATTTGTTTTGTACTACTTGAATCTTTTTCTTTTTAGTGGCGGATAGCAAGGCGTACCAAGCCGGCGCGGCGTACGTTAAACGGGACCTAACGTAGAGTTTGTATAGCCGGATTTTGGTTTTAAGTGGCAGGTCAGACGAAAATAATGGCCGTAGGGCCGCCCTGGCGCCAACCGCCCTGGCCGCTGCATGTTCAACCATTTTGGACATGCGCAGTCTGCGGTCGATAAAGCAGCCAAGGTATTTTACGCTGCTCTGCCACTCAGTTACCTGCCCGCGGAATACAAGCGCTTTAGGTAATAGCCTCTGTTGGCCGGTTAAGATGGCTGCCGTTTTTGAGGCGTTTCTGCTATCCTCCACTTGTCAAGCCAGCACGGGAGAATGTCCAATAATCGCTGCATTTTAGCGGCAGCTAAGTGGGACTTACGGGACGAGCTCATGTACGCGCTGTCGTCGGCATACAATGCTAAGATGACGTCCTGTATGCCTGGCGATAGACCGCTATCGCTAAGCGTGGGAATGTCATTAGTGAAAATCGCATACAACAGTGGGGAAAGGCAGCTACCTTGAGGGACCCCCGCTGAAATGGTCTTGATAGGGGAGTTTTTATTGTCAACCGAAACAAAGAAACTCCGCCCCTCCAGAAAAGAGGCTATTATCCGCCCGTACATAGGGGGTAAATCGGTCTCAGAAAGCTTAAACAAAAGGCCGGCGTGCCAAACACGATCAAAGGCCTTCTCGATGTCCAGAAAGACCCCGACCGTGTACCTGCCTTTGTTCATCTCAAAGGCCATATGGTGTAAAACACGAGTAAGCTGAAGAGTGGTGCTATGATTACTTCTAAAGCCAAACTGTTCTGGCCTAAGATTGATAAAGGGTGATACCCTTTTCAATAAAAGTCGTTCGAACAGTTTGGCTATGTTAGAAAGTAACGTGATCGGCCGATAATGCTCTGGTTTCTGGCGGCTCTTACCAGGCTTCGGTATGACAATAATTTTGCCTGTCTTCCAGGTCGTGGGAAAGAAACCTGTGCGGAGGATCCCATTAAAAATACGGGTTAAGGCCACAAGACCTTTTCTAGGTAGCATCAAAAGGGCCGTGTTAGGAATGCCGTCAGGGCCGGGAGATTTCTTTTTGTTTAAAAAAGATATAAATTTTTTAACCTCCTTAGGGGAGATAAAATCGTCACCTCTGAGTGGGACGGTGGGGGTAGGGAGGAGCTGTTGTATGCGCTCCTCAACCAATGATGTGTGGGCGTGGTCGACAATGGGATTGGGCCTAAATTGGTCCTCGAAGTGGGCCGCCAGTAAGCCCGCGCGTTCCTCAGCTGAGTACAAACGGTTACCTAGCGTGTCTACGAGGGGGTGTACGTACGTGGGTCTCTTCTCTATCACCCTACTGGGTGTTGAGGTGCGGGTGTCGGGGGAGGGGAATTTACCTCCCACCATGACCCGGGCAGAAGCTCAGGGGTGCTGAACACCCCCGGTGAAATTTGAAAAGGCGGCCTACTTATCAGGCCCCTTTGTGGCTAATATATAATCGCCATAAGCGATATAGAAAATAGAAAAAATAAAATAAAATACGAGAGTAGACGCCAGAAAAGAAAACAAAAATAGAAGCAAAATAAAACAAAAGTAAAAATAAAGCAAAACAAAAGAGCGAAATTAAAATAAAATAAAAATGAAGCAAAAACAAAACAAAAACGAAAGTAAAAATAAAAATAAAAATAAAATAAAAATAAAAATAAAAGCGAAATAAAAACAGAAATAAAAGCAAAAATAAAATAGAGGCGAGAAGGGCGATAAGAATGGAATGGAATAAAGGGAGGAGGGTAAGGAGGTAGGAGGATGAATAAGTAAACTTATTCACCCACAGGAATGAGCTCTCGGGGGAGAGCCCTGCCTTCCGGCGGGCGGGCGTGTAGGGGTGCTATGCCCCTTAAGTGTACGTGGTGGCTGTTGTCAGCGCGGGTGAATAAACGTTTCGACAAACCAGATATGAACTCTGCGAGTGGCTCGGTTTTGGTGTCTCTAGCGATGGTGGAGTTGCGGACGTAGCGTCCCGCGCCGGTGATTAATCTCAGCGACTTATTTTGGACAACCTGGAGCTTACGTTTGTTGGTAGAAGATAGAAGACCGTACCAAGCAGGGGCTGCGTAGGTCAGTCTCGACCGTATGTACAACTTGTACAGGCGAATTTTGGTTCTGAGTGGCAAGTCAGAGGAAAGCACCGGTCTAAGGCACGCCCGTGACGCGACCGCGCCTGCTGACACATGGTCTAGCATTTTGCGCATGCGTAATGGGCGGTCTATAATACAACCTAGGTACTTTACGCTGGGTTGCCACTCAATGACTTGACCTCGAAACACAAGTTTCGGTGGGAGAAACTTTTGCAGGCCGGTCAGTAGTGCTGATGTCTTGCTGGCATTAACGGCTATTCTCCACTTGTCCAGCCAGCCAGGCAAAGTGTCCAATAGTCGCTGCATTTTTTTGGCTGCTAAACTAGCTTTGCGGGAGGAGGACATATAGGCGCTGTCGTCCGCGTAAAGGGCTAGGGTGACGTCTTCAACACCTTCAGCTAGACCGGAGTCACTGAGAGTGGGGATGTCGTTGGTGTATAACGCGTATAGCAGTGGCGATAGGCAGCTACCTTGAGGTACCCCTGCTCTAATGGGTTTACATGCTGACTGGTTGTTCTCGACCGAGACATAGAAGCTTCGTTTGTCCAGAAACGAGGCTATTACTCGCCCGAGCATCGGAGGGATGTCCGTCTCTAACAGCTTGTGTATTAAGCCTTCGTGCCAAACTCGATCGAAAGCCTTCTCCATATCGAGAAAGACTCCGACAGTGCGCCTGCCCTTGTTTAGCTCGAAGGCCATGTGATGGAGCACTCGTACAAGCTGAAGAGTGGTACTGTGGCTGTCTCTAAAACCAAACTGTTCAGGCCTAAGCTGGATATGCGGGGATATCCTAAGTAAAAGTAGGCGTTCGAACAACTTGGCTAAGTTGGACAGCAGTGTAATCGGTCGGTAATGTTCTGGGCGATGACGATCTTTCCCTGGTTTCGGGAGAACAATGATTTTGCCGATCTTCCACGGAGATGGAAAATGTCCAGTGCGCAATATCCCATTAAAGATACGGGTGAGTGCCACCAGACCCTTCCTAGGCAGCATAATAATCGCTGTGTTTGGAATCTCGTCGGGACCGGGTGATTTGCGTTTGTTAAGTTTAGAGGCCTCCTTCCTGACCTCTTTAGGCGAAATAAAATAATCACCTCTTAGTGGTGGGGCTGGGGCCGCGAGAAACTGCTCTACGCGTTCTGTAACTCCTAATGTGTGGTCGGGGTCGATAATGGGGTTCGGCCTAAATTGGTCCTCGAAATGTTCCGCAAAAAGTTCCGCGCGGTTCGCTGCGTGGTAGTGGCGAATGCCACCGGAATCTATGAGAGGGCAAATTGGGGCGGGGGTTTTGGTTATTTGTCGGGCCAAGCGATACAGTGCCGTGTCATCCTCACTGGCTTTAAAAATCACTTGGTCCCACGAATGCTGCCTGTAGTTGGCGATTTCTGACCGCAGTTCTGCGCTGAACCTGTTAAGGTCCCTCTTAGCAACTGGGCAGCGAGTTTGACACCAGTGCTTACGAAGGGCCCTTTTTTCCCTAATTTTTGCGCGGAGGTGCGCCGGTAAAAGTTTTTTACCAGAAACTGTGGCTGAGATACTGGTCGACTCCCTTAGGGCCTGTGCAATGGCAGTTGTAAAAGTACTAACTGCCTCTTCGACCTCTAAGGGAGTAGAAATGCCACCAGCCGGGAGTTTGTAGTCCAGCATGGCGCGGTGGAAAGTGGCCCAGTCTGTTATTCTGCGGGGGTTGGGGAGCGGTTTACCAGTTGCGGACACTCCAAGGACCAATAAGATTGGCAGATGCTGAGTGTCAGTGTCGTGGAGGACCTCTAACGACATTGACCAGCTAATATTGTGGGCTAATGCGATGTCCAATACGTCCGGCGCGTGATTGTCAGTAGAGGGGTAGTGCGTTGGTGATCCTGGACCGATGACTAAATAGTTTTTGCTCTCAGCATCTGCTTTTAGTTCACGACCCGATTTGGATGAAATTCGTGAACCCCAGTGTTGATGTTTGGTGTTGAGGTCACCTAAGATAAGTGTGGGGGTGGCATCGCAAAAGATATTGTCGATGTCGCTTGGAACGAAGGGGGTTGATGGTGGCTTATATGCGGCGAAGACTTTAAGCTCCGCATTGCCGACCTTTAGTTTTACGCCTATAGACCGAATGTATGTAAAAAGGGGAAGGGGTAGTAATTCGTGAATAAGGTCACGTCTAATTAATACAGCCGTACCCCTGAAGGCCATATTAGCGGGAGAGATTTCGTCTCGCCTATAGGTGAAGAAATTTGGAATGCGGAGCTCATTCTCACCTCGGAGTTTCGTTTCGCCCAGTAACACAATGTGAACATCGTGTTCCTGGACTAACGTTCTGAGGGCGGCTGTCTTGCCAGTTATGCCCCCAGGGTTCCAGTACACAATTCTCAATTTAAGGCCCCGATGAGGCCCCATTAAATTCCCACGTGAGAATTGTGGTGAGTTGTGCCAATCCATTAAAAAGGGCTGGCAACGGATTTTGGCCGGCTGCGATGGCCTCTATGGCCGCGTTTAGTGCCGCTATTGCGGCTCTAGCCACGTTTAGGGCACCAGCTTGCATGCGGGGTGGGCCCTGTGTGTATTGTGTGCCGCTAGGCCGAATTTGCGCGGGGGGTTGATGCTGCTGGGCAGCGTCGGTGCGTGATTTTGATTTTGGCGGTTGGTTGGTGGTGGGTGGTTGAGACGTATGGGGGGGTTGCGGGGGGTCCGCAAATTGGGGGGGGGGCATAAAAATATAGGGGGCAAATTGTGTGTCCGGCGCTACCGCAGTGTTAGTCGGAACCGTTGTTGTGGGTTGCGGGGCGGATTTTTTCCGGCGTGGCCTCTTTTTTCTCCCGAGAGCTTGGGATCTGTCGGTGGGGGGGTTGGCGGGGGGCATTAAATTTGCGCCCGAGGATAAGTCATACTCCTGCGGCTGCAATTGTTGCAGGGGAGTGGGTAAAGGCGGGGGCAAATTTGTAGCCCGTTGGGCTTTATTACGGGGCAACGGAGGGTTAATGGTCACCCCCCTACGTCTCGCCTCGCGCCGGAAAACGGGACACGAGCGGCTGTTGGCTGTGTGTGCTTGCCTGCAGTTTACACATTTGACTGCAACCGATTGCCGATCGCAGTCGGACGCCGGGTGCTCGCCGCCGCAGCGCACACATTTGATTGGCCGGTGGCAGTTAGAGGAGGCATGGCCAAATGCCTGGCATCTATGGCATTGTGCCGGACCGGGGCGAGTACGCCAAGCCTCGATCGTTATGCCAGGCATGCTGAGCAGCTCGTTAACTGCGTACAGCTGTTGCAGCTCCGCAGAAGTGTGCCTGAGCTGTAGCTGGGCATAATATATGCAGTTGGGTCGACCCCTAACTGCAGGAATTTGCCGCACGTGCGACACTGGGAAGCCGGCGAAGGAGAGGTCCTCAGCAAGCTCGGCAAGCGAGGTATCCTGAGGGAGCCCCTTGATGGCAATTTTATGTGGTCGGTCGCTGTCTAAGCTGTAGCAGTACCAAGATACTGCGTGGTCCAGCTTAGACAGCTCGTCTATATAGGCCACTACCGTACGATACTCTAGGGGCGATTTAGGGAAAAATCGTACCCCTTTGCCAAACGGCCGGGCGTTGGGTGCGTGGCCTAATATAGAGTGCATCTTTTTAAGATGCGTCGACCACTGGGGGAGGGACTCTACGACTATGGGGGGGTGACTATTTTTGACTTTTTTGTCGTTGGCACTGGCATCAACGCTAGCCGGCTGAGCGACAGCTTGCGATGACGGGGCTATAGCGGTTTGGGCGCTTATTGCCTGGGCATAGGATCGACCGCTTGGTGGCGCTGGCGCATGGGGTGCGGCAGGCTGGGGGGGGGAGACTTCAGCAATTTCC
Organism: Apoda limacodes; assembly: GCA_946406115.1. Lineage (NCBI taxonomy): Eukaryota > Metazoa > Arthropoda > Insecta > Lepidoptera > Limacodidae > Apoda > Apoda limacodes. The sequence continues at coordinate 23,944,160 of OX291559.1, forward strand.
ATCCCTTCAACAGGGGTGGGGTCATGGGGCACCTCTACGGCGGTTTTTGAAGTCGACGGCTGATTGGCGAGAGCCTTTTGCCGATCGGCAATGGCTTCTCTTGCCTCAAGTCGGGCACGTTCGGCGGGGTCCTTGGATGGGCTGAGTGAGAAGGGTCTCGGCCTAACATCTCTGCCACGTACCCTAGGGTCTCGCTGCGGCAGGGGGATTGAGGGCGGGTTCAAATTCCGCTGTACTGTCATTGGGGGCGTTACCTTACTTATCTGGCTTATGTTAATGCCTTGTTTGGGCGATGATGATTGTGGGTCAGGCCGGGGCGGGGTGTCCACTATGGGAGAAAGCATTGATGGGAGGGTAGGGAGGTCCTCGTCCCTAAAGACTTCGTCGCCGGACTCAGAGGCCGAGTACACCGACGACTGTGATATGGCCGAGGCCATAGAAGTCCTAGACGGGGGGCGAGAGGGCGGGAACGCGACCGAAAAGGGCCGGTCCGCGGCTGATATTTCGCCGGTAAATAAATTACGCGCCACGACGGCGGCTGAGGGCTGGGAGCGTAACCATACGCCCCGTTTACGTACGCCTCCTCTACGTACCGGTGGTGGGGGTCCTGGGGGTGGCGGCATTCCGCTAGTTGGCTGCTACCAGCATCCCTTGATGCGAGTCCGGCTGCAGCTGGGTCTGAAGGGGTGGCCCAAAAAGGGCCGCCCTTGGAAGAGCGACAAACGACGGCGATCTGTGGCAATAAATGCCGAGAAAATACAATAAAATCGCTTACCGCTGAATCCTCCTCAAGACCGCTGAAAAAGCGGAAACCGTCTACCTTCAAGCGCTGCTTTTGTAGGCGCAAACACGCAGAACTCAACAAACACCTAGTCTCGTCTGTGCACGCACGTCCGCCGTCTACAGGAATTGTTGTTTTGAAGCACATACACTTTTTTCACTTGAGATATAATTTTAACTTGGAGAGTATTATACACATATATGATCACACATGTATGATGATGATGATAGGTATGTAGGGGGTGTATGGGTGCAGGGGTGTTGGTCATGCAGCGAGCTAAACGATAAAGAGCGGTATCATTGTCGCTGGCCTTTGAAATTGTACTATCCCAAGACCATTTCCGATAAAGCGAAATTTGGTGCGATAGGTCACTACTTAATTTATTTAGCTCTTTTTTAATTGACGGGCAACGAGTTCGGCACCACAGTTTACGAAGTTCTCGTTTTTGGCTAAGTTTATTACGGAGATGTACCGGTAATAAACTTTTCCCCGAGGCTGTCTTGGCAGCTGTGGTGCACTGAACAAGTGCGGAAGAGATAGCCGCGGTAAGCGCCTGGGTGGCTGTTTCCACTTCCTGTGGAGTGGACAGGCCACCGGGGGGGAGTTTAAATGATAATGAATGTTTTTCATTGGTGGCAAAGGTTTGTCCCTAATAGAAACTCCGAGGACCAGTAAGATGGGGAGGTGTTGCGAATCAATGTCATGGAGGGTTTCTAATGAGATGGGCCAACTAATATTACGAGCTAGTGCTATGTCTAGTACGTCCGGTTGAAATAAGTCCTGAGATGGATAATGAGTGGGGGAGCCGGGACCAATTACGACGTAATTGTGCGCCTCGGCATCATTTTTTAAATCTCTACCGTCTTTGGATGAAATTTTTGAACCCCATTGTCGGTGTTTGGCGTTAAAATCGCCGAGTATGAGTGTGGGCATGTCGTCGGACATAATGTTTGTAATATCGCCGGAAATAAAAGGCACCTTAGGTGGCTTGTAGGCAGCGTAAACCTTGAGTTCGGTATTGCCGACTCTTAGTTTAATACCTATCGCTCGAGTTGAAACAAAGCTTGACAGGGGTAAACTTTCGTGGACAAGGTCTCTACGAATCAGCACTGCTGTGCCCCTGTAAGCGATGTTATTCGTGGCGTTTATTTCGTCCCGCCTATAGACGAAATAATTGGGCAAACAAAGAGAATGCTCAGGGCGCAATTTGGTTTCGCCCAACAACACAATATGAATATCGTGCTGTTGGACTAATAACCTGAGGTCTGCGGTCTTATCTCTTACACCCCCCGGATTCCATTATATCACTCTTAGATTGAAGAGAATTCCTGGACCAGGAGGTAAGTAAGTTGCTGCAGGCCGTGCAGTAGAGCGGGCAGCGGGTTTTGCCCGGCCGCGATGGCCTCAATAGCTGCGTTAAGCGCAGCGATGGATGCTCTGGCTATGTTGAGTGACAACGGCGGGCATATAGCACCCCTGACGGGAGGTGCACGACCCCTAGGGGGTGGCGCGGGGGTGGCGGCAAGATTTGTAGAGTTTGTTAAATTAGAAAAATTTACCTTACGGTGTAGTGCGGTGGGCGGTACAAGCGGTCGTGCGGGGATGGGGGGTTGGGGGGGTTGAAACATAGTAGGAAGCGGGGCTTGGGGTTGGGCGCGGGGGGCGGCCACAACGGTGGGCGGGGCGACAGCGGCGGGGGGGGCGAGAGGGGCGAGCGGGGCGACGACGACGGTGGTGCCATCTGTGCTACGACCGAGTTAGGCTCACCTGCACTTTCTACCTGCTTCCTGCCCTTTCCTCTGCGACCTCTCTTTCTACCTTTCTTTAAGGGCTGCGTTCTGTCTGACGGCAGATTGGCAGGGGGCATTAGTGTTGGTCCCTGCGTGAGGTCATATTCTTGAGCCTCCATTATCGGTAAGGGTACCGGGGACTCTCTTCGAGGCGGTGTTGGTTTCGGGGCGGGGGGGGCACTTTTCACCCCCATCTTACGCGCTTCCCTCTTGTATAGTGGACATGTCCTGTCGTTAGCCGCGTGCTCACGTTTGCAGTTGGCGCACGTTGGGGTCGCTCCTCTGTCGCGCTTGCAATCCGCGGTTGTGTGGCCCTCTCCGCAGCGTACACAACGTGTTGGTCTATGACAGTTGGCCGATGAGTGGCCGAACGCTTGGCAACGGTGACACTGCGCCGGCCCGGGCTTTGCCTTCCATGCGGTGATATTAACGCCGGACATGTTTAGGAGCTCCGTAATTTTATAAACATTTTGGAGCTCGCTATGTTCGTACCTGTTTTGAAGCTGGCCGAAGTAGATACAGTAGGGGCGACCTCTTGCCCCCGGGATCTGACGTATATGTGACAGGGGGAAGCCTAGTGCGTCCATTTCTTTGGCTATTTCATCCAACGGCGCGTCGAGAGGGAGTCCTTTTATCGCCAGTTTTTGAGGTCTCTCGTTGTCCAGGCTGTAGCAATACCAGGATACGGTATTGTCCGCTTTCGAGACCTCGTCAATATAGGCCGCCACCACCCTATATTCCTCCGGCGATTGCGGCAAAAAACGCACGCCTTTGCCAAAAGGGCGCGCGTGCGGGGCGTGTTTCAGCAGGGAACGCAGCTTCTTTAGATGCACCGACCATTGTGGCAGATTTTCAACAATGATCGGTGGATACCTGGCTTTACTTTCCGTAGGCTTTTGTGGCTGATTAGGTGTAGGCGGGGCCGGGATGGCCGACACTTGCGCGTAGGACTGGCCGGTAGTTTGCGGTGAAATCGTATCCGTATCCATTTGTACGACAACATCGGTCGCTGCTACTTGCGGCGGGGTCAGTGTTGCGGCGGATACGTAGGTCGTAGTTTCCCTTGCTGCTCGCGCAGCTTGTTCAGCTGGGTCTTTAAGTGGGCTTAACGAGAAAGGACGTACCTCACGACCCGTTGTCCTACGTGGGTCGCTTGTTGTTTTAATGGCGATCGACGGCGGGTAGGCACGCGGCGGCGGATTGCATGGCGTCGATGGTGACATCAATGAGGCGTCGCTGGGTGCCGACGCCGGTGGGGCGTGTATAACTATGTCTGAACTAGCCGCAGGGCCGGCTGTTAACTTACGCGGCGAGACGCCGTCCGTTGGAGGTGAGGCCTGGATGGGAGACAGCATGGCGGGGAGTTCCTCATCTTGAAAATACTCGTACTCGTCACCTGTCTCCGAAGTGGCGTAGCTCGTAGTGCCCGAGCGGGCTGAGGCCATAGACGCAGCCGACGGAGGGCGCGACGGTGGGAAGGCTGCGGCGAAAGTGCCGTCGGCGGCAGTAACCTGTCCCGTAAAAAGGTTACGGGCCACTATTGCCGGTGGCTGAGAACGCGACCATACCTGTCGCTTCCTTACTCCCCGACCCCTGTTGGGGGGATGGCGGAACGGAGGGGGTGGCATCTGTAGGGTTGAAGACGCTGACTACAACGACATCCCTCGACGGGCACGCACAGAGGCGGCCGGAACCAGAGCGAATAAGAAAAAACACTTACTCCTATTCCAAGTTGCCTATCGAGAGTGAAGGAGACAGCAGTCTGTTGCCTTCTTGCTCGCACACGATGAGCGATGACGATGACGCTTCGGCTCGAACGAGCACCCGCAACACACAAAACGCACGTACGCACACCGTCTACAAACAAAAGGTTTTTCACGCAGAGTGATTTATTCATAGGAGCAATTCAGAAAGAAACGAAGCGAAAGAAACAAGATACTCCAAACGAACAATCAAGCTGAATGTGATGGGATGAGTGAGTAGGCCCGGGGGCCGCGAGCTTAGCTACCTCGTAGCAATACTTTAAGGAAGCTTTCGCTGTGCTTTTTATTTATTCTCGCAATCGATAAAAACTTTGCTTATGATCTAGCGCTTTAACCTAATTTACAGACATATGGTTAAAGTTACGCACATGAGAGTAGTACAGAAATGTAGTACACAACAAGAGCTTTCGAATGATATAAGTAACATTTGTGAGCTTTTGTAATACAAAGTTATGACAAGAATAGTTTAAAAGTTTTACATTTTTAGCCGTTTGCTAACTCGTTTTCTTCTTAAATCTAAAATGTTTTATGTTAATATAGTAATATCTAGTTAAAAGATACAATAATAAAAAGGTTTTACACAAAAAGTAGAAAAAAATATAAAAAGGTTGTAAAAGCACAAAAATGGTATTTTTACCCTAAAAACCTATTATTCATAGCGCAAAAGCTATGTTTTATGCTTATAAGCTTTTACATATATTTTCAGTGGATGTATATACATAAATAACACTGATTTAAACACATTATAGTACATACATTATGTAATTTTTGTAAAATTACCCGAGACAAAATGACATCGCACATATCACCACGAGTTGTATACTTACTGCGTGGGGGTCTCTTCTCTATCACCCTATTGGGTGTTGAGGTACGGGTGTCGGGGGAGGGGGAATTTACCTCCCACCATAACCCGGGCAGAAGCTCAGGGGTGCTGAACACCCCCGGTGAAATTGAAAGGAGGCCTACTTATCAGGCCCCTTGATGGTGGTTGAATTTTTCACAATTCAAGGATGAAAAAATGAAAATAATAAAATAAAATAGAGATGAGATGAAAATAGAAATAGAAATGTGGTAAGCGCATACAATAAAATAAAATAATAATAAAAGGATAAAAACCAAAAAAACACAAAAAAACGAGCAAAACAAAATGATAATAAAATAAAAGCAAAATAAAAAATAAAACTAAAAAGAAAACAAAGCAAAAAGCAAAATAAAAATAAAAATAAAAGTAAAAAATGAACTAAAGTATCTAACAGTATACTTATTTTATAGCTATTGTAGTCATTTTGCACTTTTGTTACAACTTTAAAGTACGTCGTATGACGTCTGAATACAGGTATATGAATACAAAACTAATGTGTTAACTTACTTATCTATGCATTACGATGCTACAGAGCTATTTACAACAAATGGTTTCATACCGACTGCTGTGTTTGGGAACATGTTTCATACATCTACACACACTGCTCGTCGAGCTCTACATATTGAAGGATTGCATCATAGAAAGCCAGCTAAAAAAACATATTTAACCTCATATCCATAAACAAAATAGATTGTTGTTTGCAAGGGAGTATTTAGATTTTGACTGGGAGCACACCTTATTCACCGATGAAAAGTCGTTTGCATATTCTGAAAACGGGAGGGTTTAATTGTGGCGCAGAAATGGAACCCATTATGCAGAACAAAATGTTGTCCCAAATATGGAATCTGGACGGATATCACTTAATATGTGGGGGTGGATGACTGCGGCTGGTCCAGAGAAAACCTATGGGGTTTGATGGTCCAAAGACGGGACATGCGAAATGAAAGAACTACAGAGTCATTAGAGGCTCACTGTGTAGAAATTTGGTACTATATTAGAGGAACAGATCTGTTCTAATATAGTCGGTTCTATGCGGCGGCGCTTGCTTGCTGTAATTGAAAATAATGGAGGTTATATTAACGAGGATCTGAATTTTGAAAGTCACATTGTCGAATTATGTCAGAGAGCTTTTTATCGACTTAAAATTCTGTATCGCATACGTGACTGGCTCAGCGTAGATCATCGCGTTCGGCTCTGTGACTTTAATACTTTCTTTGCTAGGGTACGCAGACGTTGTTTATGGCCCTCGATTGTTAGCGCGCACGGAAAGAATTGTGCAAAGAGTTTAAAATGCCTGTGCACGGTTCTGCTACAAAATACCTCCAAGGACTCACATCACACCATATTTAAATAGCGGTAACACCCTTAAGATGTCCCTGCGTAGACAGCTACATCTGGCCACATTACTGTTTGGTATTGTTCGCTGGGGTCATCCAGAGTACCTGTATGAGAAACTTAAGTGGCGAGCTGTTTCCAACAAACACAGAGCGATTCGATCAATAAGTGCACCCCTCAGTATGCCTCACCACCGTACATCCGCTTTCCGTGGTAGCTTTAGATATGCCGCTACCAAATGTTGGAATAACCTGCCACCCCCGCTTAGAAACACTTGTTTATCATTTGGTGTTTTTAAATTTAGATATAAAACAATGGTATTAAATTACCAAAAGGATATACCTGTTGGCGGCAGAGTTATTACAACATACCTATAGTCCCTAGCGTATTTGAAATAAATTTGAACCATAACATAAGGCAATATTAGTTAAATATTTTATATAATATTAATAATATATAACATGTAAATAAATTAAAATTAAAAAAAATGAGTTATTTATATTAGTAATAAGATAATTTAATTTAAACATAAGGCAATAAAAAAAAAAAGATATTTAAACTTATATCACTGTAAAAACCTAAACAATAACTTTACGTCTATTACGTCTTTTACATCTATTTTACTTAGTACTTGAGAAATAGTTCGACTGCGCCGCGAGCTAAGCCTCGCAATTGGGCTCCGCTGAAAATCAGCGCTGTGGCTAGTAAGCTGCAGCACATGCTGAGCGGCGTCCATTTTGCACATTGCACTACGACACCCATGATACAATAACTCATATTTAACTGTGATATGTTTATGTGTTCTTGTTTTTATGTGCTTATTTTTTGTTATTTTTCTTTGTGTAATGTGAAATAAATAACTGTCTAAATAGGCGAGTCTTACTCGCACACGAAGGGTTTCGTACCATTATCTATAAAAAAGGCAAAAAAATCACGTTTGTTGTATCGGAGCCCCCCTTAAATTTTTGTTTTATTTTAATTTAATTATTAATTTTTAAAGTAACTATATAACTAAATATTTTAGGCGTCTACCTGTTGCGGTAATCAATATCGAGCAAAATCGAGCAAAAAAATCACGTTTGTTGTATAGGAGCCCCCTTAAATATTTATTTTATTCTGTTTTTTAGTATTTGTTGTTATAGCGGCAACAGAAATATATCTTCTGTAAAAATTTCAACTGTCTAACTATCACGGTTCATGAGATACAGCCGGAGCCTTAATTGCCCTTTGGGTACGGAACCCTAAAAATAAAGTACTATTTTTCTTACAGATATTATTTTACATTTCAATATATTTAAGACATAACATATTTTTTTTAACTTTGTTGTTTTTCAAAATATAGCAGCGTTACCGAATGAATGGTGACTTGAATTTTTTTTTATTCTTATGGTTAAGTTTCAATTTTCTTTTCAATACGAAAACGAATACTTAAGCTTTTACCAAAGGAGATATATATATATATATATATAGAAAAAAGAGACACTTTTACGGAACCCTAAAAATAAAGTACTTTTTCTCTTACAGATATTTTTTACGTTTCAATATATGTAAGACATATTTTTTTTTTTACTTTGTTGTTTTTCAAAATATAGCGGCGTTACCGAATGAATGGTGACTTGTATTTTTTTTATTCTTATGGTTAAGTTTCAATTTTCTTTTCATTACGAAAACGAATATTTAAGCTAATATTAAATAACCATTGGAAATATTTATATAGAAAAAAGATACATTCATCAAAAACATTATTTATAAAATTTTAATAAAAACCATTTTTATTAGATTACATGTGTTTTAATTCTTGCAAACAAAACAAAAAGTTCACATACCAATTGGTCCTTCTCAGAGAGAAATAGATGTCAAAACATAAAAAAAAGTAATTCCTAACAAAAATACTCAATACGGAAGTAGCGTGATTTGAATCATAGGCTCGCCAATCTAAGTCGCAGCGTCTATAGATCACACCACGGGGCAGATAACATTTAATGCGAAATAAACAAAACTTATGTAAAATAACACTGCAGTTTACACCTAATTAATTTGTTAGGTTGAGAAACCAAAAGATATAAGAACGGTTTAAATAAACTGGTTAGTAAAAAAAAAAAAAATCTAAACCTAATTTCGTCGATTTAAGGTTAATATTATTGACAGTTCTAAAAATGTTTATATGTGAGTGCGCGATTCACAGAATGGCTCCACGCAATTTTAACCCTTACACTATGCATGGGCTTTAGCAAATGACTGTATAAAGCGATCAATTCTTTCGGACATCGCTCGGATTTTTGATCCGTTAAGATTATTGTCGCCGGTTGTATTTTTCGCCAAATATTTGATGCAATTTTTTTGGTTGGGGAACTACAGAGGATTGGGACAGCGATGCTCCCAAAAATATCGTTCAAGAGTGGTGCAAATATCGTTCAAGAGTGGTGCAAATATCGTTCAAGAGTGGTGCAAATATCGTTCAAGAGTGGTGCAAATTTAAGTCACAACTATCGCTGTTACGCTCTCTCTCAATTCTTCGCAGAATGATCGAAACTTTTGTATCAACATACAACTCCACGGATTTTGTGACGCCGCGGAGAAGGGCTACTGTGCCGTCATTTATTGTCGTGTCGTTAAAATCGAAGGTTTTATTGTCGTGCGCCTTTGTTGTGCAAAATCTAAAGTATGATTAGATAAGATGTACCATTTCGCGACTAGAATATTAGATTATTATATTATTATATACCAGATTTGATTACTTCATTCACTGAAGCTTTAAAGGATTTCTATATTTTTGATGACATTTTTGCATGGTCAGACTCGAGCGTTGCTTTGACCTGGATTCGCTCGTTTCCCATCGAAGTAGAGGCAAACAGGGTAGCGAATATACAAGATAAAGTTTCCCCTCAAAGATGGCATCACATCTCAGGCCCAGCGGATTGTGTGTCACGCTGACCTAGTCCAGAATGTATTATGATGGGCGGGATCTCACTGGCTTTACAGAAGTCTTGGCCAGGTACGATCTTCTGATCAAGAAGTTTCTGAAAAATAGAAAAGTTACAGCCTTTTTACAGCTTTACAGCTACTAATGTGTCATTTGTCAGTGCGGTTTCAGAGAAACTTCCTCCCGCGAACGCTTAAGTTATGGAATGAGCTTCCTGCCAAGGTTTTCTCCAAGGACTACAGTATGGAGTTCTTCAAGAAAGAAGTTATTAGATTTCTGGAGGGTCGGCAACGCGCGAGTGATACCCCTGGTGTTGCAAGCGTCCATAGGCTACGGTGAGCGCTGACTATCAGGCGGACCGTAAGCTTGTTTGCCACCTTAGTGGTATAAAATAAATAAATCAAATTCTAAATCGTTTTTCGTCGTTAAATTATGTTTTGCGTGTTTCAGCGTATTGCTTTCGATATGTTCATAATTTGAAATGTCCCTCGTTAAGATATAGAAACACTGAATTGTCTTCTGAAGAAACGAATGCTGTCTTTCGATTTTTAATAAAGCATGTGCAAGATGTGCATGTGTTCTTTTGCATCAGAGCTCCGGATCTTATCCAATGAGAAACCATCTCCATCCGTAGCGAAACCCATGCGAAAATTATCTTCTTTTTTGGATGAACATGGTATTCTAAGGGTGGGCCGACCACTCACCAAAGAAGATCTGACATTTCATGTTAAACATCCACTTTTACTGCCTGGTGATCATAGATTTTGATCATTGAATTATCACAGACGCTTTATGCATTCTGGACTCCAAACCTTGCATAGTATGAAAGAATTTTGGATAATGTCTTTAAAGAGGGAAATACATGCAGTAATTTCGGCTTGCATGAAATGTTTTTGTGCTCATCCTAAGCTTGCTTCACCGCCTATCATGAGAAATTTACCGACTTTTCATATTCGTCAAGTCAAACCATTTTTCGTCGTCTGCGGTTGATTACGACGGTCTCTTTGATATTTGTCTTGGTCGCCGAGGTTTGTATACATTCAAGTCGTACATATGCATTTTTGTGTGTACTGTAACCAAAGCAATTTACGTTGAGCTCGTTTTTGACCTATCATCAGTGGCTTGTTTTACGGCGTTTCGCGATCGTTAGTCCTTTTTTTTAATTTCCGACCAAGGTACTAACTTTTTTAATCCCCCTGGTAGTCCACACTTCTTGGGCCTAGCGGAAGCAGGGGTAGTAAAATCAGTGAAAACCCATTTATATCGCGTTATAGGTTCTCAGCGTCTTACTAATGATGAATTCTATTCAGTATTGACTCAGATAGAAGCCAAGTTGAATTCGAGACACGTGTTTACACGAGTTTATGTGTTAACTGGCGGACACGGCAGACCTTGGTTTGACCTTTTCGTTGTTTTTGTGCTGTACTGTCATACCCCAATAAACAGCGTCACACGCATCGTTTGCCCGCGCTATTACTTTGCTTTCGCTTAGCGTTCTTACTAGCCTTTTTCCCCTTTTTGCTCGGTGCCTAAGGGACGTAGTGTAATTTTAAATAGCCTTTAACCTTCCTCAAGAACTTGGCTATCAAATTCAAATCTGACCGAGGTCTGATACTTCCAGAAATTTGCGCATTTCAGCAAAAACCCAAACAAACTCTTCACAAATTATGGTCTTGGTTTTATAATAATAAGAAAAAAAGTGTGCATATTATCTTACAACCGGGCGAAGACGGGCTGGGTTGCAAGTACATAATAAAACTTGTACTTGCCACCGCACAATTATATTTATGCACATGTAATCGATGTATATTAATCACTTTATTAGTTATGTACGTAAGTTGAGTGTATTAAACACCAATATGGAAAGCGGTCGTTGACTTATCATTTATCTTTCCGACACCGTCTTTACTATATCATTATCATTACCCCTACATTTTTGCTGATGACCAGGATTTTCAAAACTGTTTTATCGACTGAACTAGGTGCCACAACAAATGTTTTAGTTCGTGCGCGCGAGTTTTTGATTAACAGATTAAATAAGTACATACCTAAACATAAACAGTTTGTTTTTTGTCTAATAACTAACTATAGCAAAATAAAATGTGATTTAAATGTGCGAAATGATTTCAGTAATTCAGCTTGAAATAAAGACAAAGGGTCACAAAAATGTGACACGAAAGCATAAATGCGTGACGCGCGTTTGTTAATCTAAAAAGGCGAATGAATTTTAGTTATAAATAGAATAATAAATGGTTACCATTACAGCCATTCCTCTTTTATTTTTTAAGTGAACACCCATTAAAAATTTTCACGAGCTGCCTCTGGTCAGTGACCGTCAATATAGCTTTCGCCACGGTTGCTCGACTGGTGACCTTCTAGTGTATCTCACACACCGATGGGCACTAGCCATTGAGAGTCAGGGGGAGGCATTGGCATGTAGCCTAGATATAGCGAAGGCGTTCGATCGGGTTTGCCATCTTACGGAGTGCCCGAGGGTTTGTGCAAATGGGTGGCTGGATGGTCCGGCAGACGCATACGAGCTGTAGTTGACGGTTGTTGCTCTGATAGCATGGACATCAATGCTGGCGTCCCGCAAGGCTCTGCGCTGTCTCCTACGCTGTTTGTTGGACATCAACAACATACATTGCTACGCAGATGACAGTACTGGAGACTGTTATTAAACGGGTCGTACAAACATCCCTCGTTCCGTTGTGTAGGAAAAACGTGAAGAACTTGTGTCTCAAATCGAGACCACTTTGTCCAAGGTCTGGATGGCAACACTTGATCCGATTCAACCTTACAAAGACACAAGTGTGCGCGTTCACCGCTAAGAAAATCCCATTCACTGTGGTCCCACAATTCCAGATCACTCCCCTCTTTTTTTTAAGAGCATTGAGATTCTTGCTGTTGACATCTCTAGCGATGTTCAGTTCCGAGATCATTTGCAAGACAAGGTAAAGCTGGCTGGCAGTACTTCACGTCGGGGCAGAGGTTGCTGCTTTACAAGTCGCAAGTCCGGCACCATATAGAGTACTGCTGCCATCTCTGGGCGGGTGCACCCGGATACCAGCTTGGCCCTTTTGACTCGGTTCAACGACGGGCTGTGAGAATTGTCGACGATTCCAAACTCACTTGCGGTATTAAGCTCTTAAGTCTGAGGAGAGACTTTGCCTCCCTGTGTGTGTTCTACCGCTTGTACAATGGGTTGTGTTCTGAGGAATTGTTGGAAATGATGCCCACGGCTACTTTCTACCATCGCACTGCTGGCTATCGGCAGGGAATTCATTTTCACACTTTAGAACCGAAATGGTCGCGTACAGTACGGTTTTAGAGAAACTTTCTCCCGCGTACGCTTGGATTGTGGAATGAGCTCCCTGCCAAGGTTGTCTCCAAGGACTACAGTATGGAGTTCTTCAAGAAAGAAATTATTTGATTTCTGAAGGGCTGGCAACGCTCAAGTGATACCCCCGGTGTTGCAAGCGTCCATAGGCTACGGTGACCGCTTACCATCAGGCGGACCGTAAGCTTGTTTGCCAACTTAGTAGTAAAAAAAAAAATACTATGATAAATCTTGATACGAGGAAAAAAGCTTCTGAAAATTATAATTCTGCTTGCATCATAAATCTTGATATGTAGAAAATTTGCTTGATAAATGATAATAATTCTTGATATGATAATAGCTGGTCCCGTGAACGAAAGTTTAAGGAACCACGACGAAACTTGATGCCGTTATCCCCTGATAGAACTCTCGTACACTTAAACCGGCTCGAAGGACCAAAAATGTAGGGGTAATCTAATAATGATATGGTGAAGACGGTTGTCATGCTAAGTGTAGGATTCCGTAGTCGTTACTATGATCGATGTTCGAAACCATCAAAAAACTCATAGGTATTACACAAAATATTAAAATATTTTATTTCGTAAATGTAATGTCTGGTTGTAATGAACTATACCTAAGTGTTCCAAATTACATCTTTGTAGCTTTTATAGTCTATGAACAAAATGGCTGTGACATATACAGAGGACCACATGCTAAAATACACCAGTTGGACTTTGAACCCTTTGAAGATGAACTAATATTTTGTGTGATAGGGATAGATATAAATTTCTCGCTTTTACGTTACACAATTCCTGCTGCACTGCTGCACTGCTGCACTGCTGCACTGCACGCGCACACATTGCATTTTTGTAATGGAGTTTAGTATTCGTCTGTTGCTTTGAATCACAATTTCAATGGCCGTGACGCGTTCATGATAATCGTCGGTTTTAAAACAATGTTCTCTACAAATAACATAAAAAAAAACAGTTTCGCATCTCACAGCTTAAAACTAGAGCTTATGCAACTTATTGATAAAATTTCTTAAAAGAATACTTTGATAATTAATCTTATGCAATTAATTTGCACTAAGGGTTCCGCACTTGTAATATTTTTGTATTCTAATCGAGAGTTCTCATAGGAAAATATTATTTTACCTCTCCAGCACGAATTCACTATTCCTTTTTTTTTTTTTGAATAAGCAGAAAAAAACAATGGGATGATTGGTTTAGTAACTAATTTCGGTGGAAATATTTAATTATTTTTATTTTGATTAATATGATACCTACATTTCACGAATTTCTAGAAACTACAAGGGCTCAGTTTTTGTCGATTCTACACAGGACCCTAAAAAAATAAACGCGTCAAATTCACTTTTTTTCTTTTGACATTTTGTCACATCTTGCACTAGTAAAGTCGCGCCATATAAGTTGAAAAGCGAAACTACATATTTAACATACTATTTTGTTTTTCTCATTCACAGTACTCTTCCAGAAAAAAAAATATCAAAATAAATAATAAACAGTGACAGGCGACCTTTGCTCTAAGCAGGTGACAGAATGTCAGAAGTGACATAAAGCGATCACTTTACAGCGCTGCAGCGTTTTGAGATGTTGAACAAAGTTAAGTTAAAAGTGATTGGTTGGATATTAATGATATTAAATAAATCAGCCAATGTCTATAGTAGTTTTTATTCTTATTTGTTGGTTAAATGCCCCAAACTGCATGCTATACTTTAGAGAGTGGCCCTCTGTACCTACTATAAGGTGAAACTATAAGGCATTCATGTTTGACAACGGAACTATTAATTTTCCTTCGACAATTTTGTGATACCGACTATTAATATTTGAAAGTGTGTCGCTTTCGACTTTTTTAAATCGAGCGTTAATTCTCCATTTAAAATGGTAGCATATTGTAAGGTAATGTCACAGAAAGTGGTATAGCGGTATCACCTAATAATAATAAATAAAATTTTATTTCAGAAATAATATTTCCATATATATACGTGGTTTTTGTGGCCATTTTATAGTAACACTACAAAATTTAAAAAGACTAAAAACGGTACTTTTGTGACTGTAGCTTTAATGTTTGACCACCTGGTCAGAAAAGTTTGTTGCACTATACCTAAAAAGGGACCGCAGGCAACACTCAAAAATAAAACAAATATCTATGCCACCACCTAGTTGCAAAAAATAATGCATATACATATTGTTTTGTCAATGATGACAGGTACAATCTAACCCTAATGAAAATATGAGGCGACTTTATTTAACTGCATAGGTGTTGTTCTACCTAAATGGACAACGTTTGTCTGACGTATGTCTTCTAAGGGGACCTAAGGTTATAGCCTAAACTGAGAGAGGACATAAAACGTAGGGACAAGATCTAACATAAATTAAAAGTATACTAATAGAAAAATACAACCTGAGCCCATCAGTTTGTCCTGCACAAACACTTTTAAACTTAACATCTTTATTTATAATTAACAAAAAAAAAAGGCAAAAACTTTGTATTTATAATATGTTAATTTTGGAGACTAATGACAACCAAAAAGTAAGCGCAGCCCCAATAGCAACGGTACAAAATAGTACATTGTTCATCAAGGGGTGAGAGTGACTGATTACCGACGAGGGTGTTGTTTGAGGTGGGAATCGCCTTAAAACACACGAGGTGGGAATCGCCTTTCATCCCGAGTGATACATAGTGCTTTACACTACACCTATGAGGAAAATAAAAGTCAATAAATTAAATAATTTTATTCACGCTTTGCACTTGGCTAAAGGTACGCGCGAACCAATCTGCCTTTAATATTCATATTCCGTATGAAAAAAAAAAAATTAAAGTGGCCAGTAATATTTTAAGAAGACTAAAAATTCTGTTGTTTATAAAAAGTGAGTTACTTTTTTAAATTGAAACTAGTTCGCTTTTATAATCACAGATGGCACTGCACCAAATAAAAAGAAGCTATTAAATTTTTTCGTTAGCTCTTAAATAGAACGTGCTTTTTTTTATTCACTTTCTTGCCTGTTTAAATAATCTCTGCAAAGACGTACCTTCAACCCTATTTTTGACTATGCATGATGGTTTTTTCAGAGTATGTGTAGTGTAAAACATACTGCAACTAACAGCGGACTGTAAATCTCGACCATAAACAAAGCAGTGTGAGCCGAGCGGGGCGCGGGACGGTCACGTCACGCAGTTCGTGTCGGTGACCGCATAAACGCCCGCTGACTTTTATTCCCGCAAAAATGCATACCTACCGAAAACACACTTATAAACATTTTACTATAGCTGTGTTGTTCTAGTTAATTGATAAGTATTTAATTTATCTAATTAAAGCTAAACTTAATGTTTAAACCCAGTCAAATAAGCTGTGCTCGGGGTTTTATAGGTTTTTTGTGTTGTGTTTGAGGTTAGAACGCATCGGAGATGCGTCGTCACGAGAGCTCCTGCGTGTCCGCGTGCCCGGCGTGTGGCACGCAGTGTGCGGATCGGGCGGCGCTCGGGGTACACGTGACTGCGCGACACGCGCTTGTCTGCGCGCTCTGCTTCGAGGTGTCGCGCTCGCCCGAGGACGCGTCTGCGCACCGGCTGCGTCACCGACAGGCGCGGCAGTACGTCTGCGGACACGACGGGTGCATCCTGAGGTTCCCGACCAGGTACGGGAAATCCACACCGCCTTTACCGACTTGTTTAAAAAATAATAAATCTCATATCAACACGTGTCGTATGGCTTTTTTGACCGGCTACACACTGTTTTGACCCGGTTCAAACTAAGTTCACTTCCGGCGCGGGCGCGAGAGAAAATTTGGTACAAAATTTCTACTCACATTTTTCGTATCAAGTTATGAAATGTGTTTTTGCAACGTTATCACTTAATCGCGAAATGTTTTCGTTCTAGGAAATAAATGGTAAAACTTGTTCCATACAAAGGCGCAGTAACTACCAATTATTTACAGTTAGTGACAATAGTGACAACCTATTTTTAGATCGTTGAACATCGTTTCTGGAATAAATTGTGATTTTATAAAACGGCCAATTTTAGCAGAAACTCTATCTACTGTAAGAATCACTTATTCATGAAGTGATTTGAACCATACTAATTAAATCAATGTATACATAACATTGTTTATAAAATTCTTCCAATATTAAAGGAGGCTCGACCAAAGGTACACAAGCTTCAATCTTTATCAACACTAAAAATGCTTGAGTGTTATTTTTTCTTAAATATTTGCTATAGTTCAAGTTAAACTGGTCGATTTTCATCTATTAGTGGTTAAAAATTCTTAGCGCCTGGCTACAATGCTGATAAAGTATATTTTCTTGTTAGCTACATTATAATGGACCTAACTGTACCTTTATTAGGTTCAAATTTGAAAAGTAGACGGTCCTATAGGGTTGACACAAAATAGAACACAAATATTATTTATTTAACTCTTACAGTACATTTAATAAAACTGTATGACGTAAGAACAACTTTTTTTTATTTAATTTGATAGAAATTATCAACATTCTAGCTCGATTGAAAACAACATTCTGATTGATTTTTCTAAACAGAAATTAGACACTTGAGTGTACAATTTAAAATTAACAGTTTTTGAAAGTCTATTTTAAAAAATCTACAAATTTGTAAAAAGTCATATAAATAATGAGAATACTTAAAATAAAACTAATTGTAAATCTTATTAAACATATTAAACAAACCTGAACGACTCCAAAATCTCTGTATTCGATTTATATTTGGATTACGCAAATATGATCATGTCTCAATTTCGTGCTCAGCTCAAGTGGCTCCCAATTCGTCTTTGCCGGAATACCCATATTCTCACACTTCTTTACAATGTACTGTTCAATCCATCAACTCCTCATTATTTATTTAACTCTTACAGTACATTTAATAAAACTGTATGACGTAAGAACAACTTTTTTTATTTAATTTGATAGAAATTATCAACATTCTAGCTCGATTGAAAACAACATTCTGATTGATTTTTGAAACAGAAATTAGACACTTGAGTGTACAATTTAAAATTAACAGTTTTTGAAAGTCTATTTTAAAAAATCTACAAATTTGTGAAAAGTCATATAAATAATGAGAATACTTAAAATAAAACTAATTGTAAATCTTATTAAACATTTTAAACAAACCTGAACGACTCCAAAATCTCTGTATTCGATTTATATTTGGATTACGCAAATATGATCATGTCTCAATTTCGTGCTCAGCTCAAGTGGCTCCCAATTCGTCTTTGCCGGAATACCCATATTCTCACACTTCTTTACAATGTACTGTTCAATCCATCAACTCCTCATTATTTATTTAACTCTTACAGTACATTTAATAAAACTGTATGACGTAAGAACAACTTTTTTTATTTAATTTGATAGAAATTATCAACATTCTAGCTCGATTGAAAACAACATTCTGATTGATTTTTCTAAACAGAAATTAGACACTTGAGTGTACAATTTAAAATTAACAGTTTTTGAAAGTCTATTTTAAAAAATCTACAAATTTGTGAAAAGTCATATAAATAATGAGAATACTTAAAATAAAACTAATTGTAAATCTTATTAAACATATTAAACAAACCTGAACGACTCCAAAATCTCTGTATTCGATTTATATTTGGATTACGCAAATATGATCATGTCTCAATTTCGTGCTCAGCTCAAGTGGCTCCCAATTCGTCTTTGCCGGAATACCCATATTCTCACACTTCTTTACAATGTACTGTTCAATCCATCAACTCCTCATTATTTGAAAGAACGTTTTCAATTTATTTCTTCATCTACACTTACACTTCGTCCTTCGACTAGCTTACTTTTAAAAACACCTGCACATAACACCAACTACTACAGGCACTCATTCACTGTGCAAGCTGTACAGCTGTGGTACTACCTTCCACTAAAGTCAAAGTCAAAGTCAAAATGGTTTATTCAAATAAGGATTTTACAATCACTTTTGAATCGTCAAAGTTATAAAATATTATTTTTTGAACCCTCCCACCTTCCCGCCGGTTCACAATGTTGTTGATTTCTACCGAGAAGAATCCGGCAAGAAACTCGATAGTTACTCTTTTAAAAAAACTATCAATAATACAAATAAACTAAAATACAATTAATGTGTTATATAAAAAATTTTAGTCGTACAATTTTATGTTTTTTCCATTTTAATTTGGTTTACCTATGCATCCTGTAATTGAGCATCATCAGCCCCAAGGATTTTTATCATTTACATAGTCTGAAATATTGTAGTATGCCTTTTTACAAAGTACCTGCTTGATAAAAGATTTGAATTTACTTATTGATAGATTTTGAATTTTATTGGGAACTTTGTTGTAAAAGTGTATACATTGCCCCATAAAAGAGTTACTTATTTTGTGTAGACGTGTATCATGCACCAACAGCTTATTTTTACTTCTAGTATTTACTTTGTGAACGTCACTTTTCTTGCTGAAACTATTGATATTTTTATGTACATATAAAAGATTTTCATATATGTACTGCGACACTAAAGTTAAAATTTTTACTTCCCTAAACCTATCCCTCAGAGATATCCTAGATCCTAATTTATAAATAGCACGAATTGCCTTTTTTTGTAACAAAAATATTGTATTTACATCAGCAGCGCTACCCCACAATAGGATACCATATGTCATTAAACTATGGAAATAGCTAAAATATACTATTTTTGCAGTGTCGACATCGGTCAATTGTCTTATTTTCTTGATCGCATACACAGCAGAGCTAAGTTTTTTGGCTAGGTTATGAATATGAGGATCCCATTGAAGTTTGGAGTCCAGCGTTATGCCAAGAAAGACTGTTGAATTAACAAGTTCTAATTGCTCGCCATTAATATAATTACATGTCTGTCTCTGACTAACATTTGGTAATGTAAATTTTACACATTTGGTTTTTTTTTCATTAAGTAACAAATTATTAGCGTTAAACCAATTTATAATTTTAGAAAGGGCATTATTTAATTCATTATAACATGTCTGTCGTCTCTTAACTTTAAATAGCAAAGAGGTGTCATCAGCAAATAAGACAATGTCATGGTTTTTTACATTATATGGGAGATCATTAATGTAAATAAGAAATAGAAAAGGACCTAAAATTGAGCCCTGAGGGACTCCTATAGTGACTGCTGATCCCGGAGATCTTTCACCGTTGACATCTATTTTCTGTACTCTCCTACTCATATAGGATGTCAAAAGGTCGAGAGCCTTGCCTCTAATACCATAGTGATGTAGCTTCCTGATGAGATTTTCATGTTGAACACAGTCAAATGCCTTAGATAAATCACAAAACACTCCAAGGGCGTCATGCGAATCCTCCCAGGCGTTATATATATTTTTTAATAGTGCCACTCCTGCATCGGTTGTGGAACGGCCTTTCATAAAGCCAAACTGTTTACTACTAAGTAGCTCATTAATACAGAAATGGCTTAACATTTGACAAAGTATGATTTTTTCAAAAACTTTACTGAGTATAGGTAGTATTGAAATAGGCCGAAAATTATTAGGATCTGTTGAACTACCTGATTTAAAAAGAGGTATAACTTTTCTAAGTTTCATCTCATCAGGAAACACACCACTATCAACACAACTATTAAATATAATGGCTAAGGGTTGTGCTATAACATGAATAATTGAATTTATAGTTTTTACAGACAGTCCCCAAAGGTCTGTGGTGTTTTTAATTTCTAATGTTTTAAATGTATTATAGATATCCGTAGGACTAATGTTTTTAAATACAAAGGGAACGTTACATTCAGGAACACTAGTTTTTAATAATTTTTCTGCTAAGATTGGACTTGAGTTTAGATGTTCAGTTGTTTTGAATGGGATATTCCTAAAAAACTGTTCAAAGGCAACTTCTACCTCAGAATTTGTCTTAAAACTAGCATCATCTACAATCAACTCAAAGTCCTGACAAGAATTCTTATAATAGCTTTACCAGTTTCATTATTTATTATGTTCCATGTAGTTTTTATTTTATTTGTTGAATTTTTTACTTTATGTCTGAGGTGAATTGCTTTTGCAACAAGACAGACCTTTTTAAAGGTTTTTGAGTATTTTTTTAAATATTCCCTAAATATTTGGCTATTATTATATGTTTTTTCTTTATATAATTCATACAGTTTACGCCTACTTTTATGAATACCTGGGGTAGCCCATTCACTAAAACTAAAGCGACTGGAAATAAGTTTCTTTTTTGCAGTAAATATTTTATTATACTCTGTAGTAATAGTGTCAAGAACAGTATTGTACATATCATTTGGGTCGCCATTATAAAGCAAATCTGGAAGTTTATGCATTAAGTTAGATTTAAATGATTCAACCCGTTTAGTTGTTATTGGTATAAATTTAATTTCCTTTTTAGTAATACTATTCTTTCTTTCTAAAACCACTAACTGTCCACAATGATCTGACTCTAGATTGCTTATAATTGATTTTTGGATTGGTTTTATGTCAGTAAATATATTGTCGATGCAAGTGGCACTGGATACAGCAATTCTAGTTGGTTCACAAAACAAATTATTTAAATTAAAAGACTGAAATAAGGCAAGCAATCTGGTGCTTAATGAGCTATTTTCCAAAATGTTTATATTGAAGTCTCCACAAACAATGATTTGTTTATTGGAATTGCTGATTTTATTCAGCACTTCTTCCATAACTAATTCAAAATTATCATAAATTGCACAAGGCGGCTTGTATACACTCACAACAATGAGATGCTCAACTTCTATACAGGACAGCTCGGCAGTTCGCTCAACTGAGAGGCTCACAATGTCTTTACGTTCCTTAAACTTTAGCTGGTTATTAACTAAAATTAAAGAGCCACCATGGATAGCATTTACTCGGCTGAACGAACTTCCCACCTGGTGATTAGTGAAATTGAACATAAACTGATGGCTGCGTAGCCAGTGTTCAGTGATACATAAAATGTCAATCTTTTGGCAGTTTATGAACAATTCAATTTCTAGTTTTTTCTAAGACATTCCTTGTATATTCTGATGCACCAGGTTCAATGGAATATTATTTTTAGTTTGACAAAGTTTATTTTTTTGTTTCTGTTTGCATAAAACTTGGGTAGACATAGATTGTTTTATATAATCATTATTAATGTTGGAATTATATAATATGCCAAAGTGGTCCTTTGTTGTCTGAAAATTTAATTTAAATTATTACATGTCAAATTATTATACTGCTCAATAGAAGCAGGTTGTTTAGCTAAATGATTAGCTGAAATGTCAATTACACTATTATAATTGCACTGCTCAATAGAAGCAGGTTGTTTAGCCAAATACTTGGCTGAAATGTCAATTACACTACTATAATTACACTGCTCAATAAAAGCAGATTGTTTAGCCAAATTATTGGCTGTGGTATTAATATAAAATGATAGCGACAAGGCTAACACTCTGGTACAATGGTGTGTGAGATAATATTTATGTCTTGTCCTTATATAATTATGTCTAAAAATACTGTTAGTATCTATCACATGAAAGTTATTGTTATTGCTAGACATAGTATGCAAAGCTAAATTTAACTCACATCTAAGGTTGTTTTCCTCCTGTGGCAAACCCTTACAATAGGGAAATGTAAACATTACAATTTTTTTTACTTTAAGCTTATACTATTATAATATTGCCTTAATTCACTTTTATTTACATTACCCCTGTTACCGATAAATATTACTAATGTAGAGGATGGAGTGATTTTGTCAGACTTAATTAAACTTCTCATTATATTAACATAATTGGCATTTGGCATACAATTATTTAAAACTGGTTGTCCTACACTTGAGCTGAGAAAGTGTCCAAAACCTTTTCCCATTTCATCGCAAAACATTACTATATTGTCATCAACATTACATTTTTGTTAAACACTAGTTGAGTGAGAACTGTTGTGAGCATATGATTGTTGCTCGGATTCCAAACTGACACTCATTGATGACTGAGGTGTTGGTTAAGGTAGTAACAAGGATGCACAATCTGGCTGTGAATCGCTGAGGCGTTTACAATTACACATACTGTGATTGAGCTGTAATGACTCAAAACGCTCTGCATTATATTTACTTAATTCTATTAGCTCATTCATAGCCAGTGTGTGCTCCTCCATCTCTCTCAAAGACTCTTCATACTTGCAGGTCATCATCTGCAAGGATGTATGTAAATCTTTTATTTGCAAGTCGAGTAAATGTGTATCAGTTTTATGTTGTAGCCTACTGTTTTCTAATTGCAACTTACATACTTCCAGATGTTCCACTAACTGTAATTTTTCTTTGCAGTAATTTACATTTCTACTAAATACTTTTTGCTTTTTGATCATTTTTTAATTTTTTTTTATAAATCTGTTGATTTTGATGTATTTTTTTATCTGGTTTCTACTGCACTTAGCAAGCCTCACTGGTTTAGAAGAATTAATGGTGTCATCACCTGTAAGATCTATAGTGGTGGTATTGCTAGTTGCAGCAGAAACAAGATTAGGGGCCTTACTACATAATTCGTCAAAAAGATTTTGAGTTTGATGCTGTGTGTAAGTATGGGTGGCCTCTTCAAGTTGTGAGATGTGTTGATGGGCCTCGCGTAGTTCCTCTTCAAGATATGAGATCTTATTAAGGGCCACCACATACTCCTCACTACAGCTGTCAAACGTTTCTATAATTTTCTGAAATTGGTCCCGCTCTTCTAGGACAGTACCATATTGAGTGTGCAACACTGACAACTCATTGCGGAGGCTACTATTTTTGTTTAATATTTCTAAGAGTTCTCTTTCGTTATCATCCCTTTCACTGTATAGCTGATCACACTTTTCCTTGGAAATCTTAAGTTCCTGCAAAGCCAGTTGAAGTTTGGACTCTTCCTGACGAGCAGATGCCTTGCGAGTCATCATTTTAAGGCTGTTTGAGCGTAATAAATACAAAAGAGAGAGGTTAAAACTTACCAAGGAATAGCTTGACAACGTAACGTAACGAAAGAGATGGTTTGTTGACAATTTGCTTATTAATTGGTTACTTTGCCTTATAACTGTGTTAATAATCAGAAGTTCACAATCCATCGCTATTTTTAAAAAACATGTTGAGGAACATTTTCTTTTGAACTAAAACTCTTATTTTAATACACCTGGCTAATATGATCTTCATTTTGATGTATTTATTATACTGTGTTTGTATTTAGAATATAGGTATATATGTATTTATGATATAGGTATATATGTATGAATATATATATTATATGTGTATTTATATATATATATTGATGATATTTATGTTGGTATATATGTTGCATTTATATGTAATTGTCTGTTCTTTCATATTTTAAGTTACTATCGCACCACCTCTCATTTATTTTTTCCTCTACACAAAGGTTTGCCTGGTAGAGGTTATCGCACTTTAGCGATAAGGTCGCCTATTTGTACCTTATTTGTCTACTTACTTTTCTTGTTTTTGTTATTTTTATGTGCAATAAAGTATATTGAAGTAAAAGGCAATAAATACATTATTAATGTAAAGTTATATAAATTTTATTTAAATTAAGAAAACTTAAAGGGATAAAACACATAAAGTGTTATTGTTAAAATAACACGATTTTATTAATTTTCCTAAATAGATAAGTCTGGAATTTTATTAGGAAAATTTAAGAAATTCACATGAAATAGTTTTGTCGACCCTAATATTGCTAGACGAAACGCATTGAAGTTTAAATTTATAGTTCTTTGATATACCTACTTGGTCGTTAACACACACATACGAATATTTAGAAAAAATATCGTCAATCGTCGATAGCTCTCGATTGAGTTTCGGGTACGAAATTCTGGCTAAATGAACTAGCATTTTCTCACGACATGAGTGTAAGACTGAAATTTTGGTTAACAATCAGGACGAAAATCCAGACAGTCAACCGCAAGCTTTCGATTGGGAACGTTTCTCCCAATAATAATTAAATAAAAATGTACATCTAACTTTAAATTTAGATGCTGATCCAACGTGCAACAGGGTATAAATTTTCTTCAATTTTCCTGCGCTTTGTCTATATTGTTGTCTTATTTCTTAACGGGTTAAGTGAACGAGGAGCTTAGGCCTCAGATGAATCCTAAAGTGTCAGGTAGGGATTTTCTTCCTGTTTTATACAAATTGGTGGCGTAGATATCAGCAATGGCGGTGAATCCTGATTTACTATTTTAGTTGGGGTAAGGGACAAAACTGATCTAATTCAATTATTATACATAAATATCATGTGATTGATGTGATGTATGTAAATTTGTTAATTTATTTTGTTTGATGTGTATTGCCTTAAATTATTAACTTGAAATACAAGTTATTACGGTTATTAGAACATCTCAATTGAAGCTTTATTAAGCAAATTTCCAGACGTAATATCTGAAAAACTTAACACTAAATGAAAGTGTTAAAACTAAATTATCTAACTAGAGAAATATATAGCTGCTCCATAAAAATGTGTTAAAATAAATATATAATATATATTTGTCGAGAAATCATAAAATAAATAGGTAATATTATACCTATCTTTTCTCCGAGATTGACTCCTGGATTATACTACTGAATTTTGTGAAACAACGGATAGGGATTACTCCGTATATTATATATAAATAACGTCACCTTTTAAACACATTAAATTAGATAATTTTAACAATGAGTGAATATAATTCTCTTAAGCTTAGTTTTACTAAAAGATCGATAAATAAATAATTTCTTCTAGTGTTTAGAGAATTTTTAAAATCTAAACTTTTCTTTTTAAAAGTATATTCCGGATATATGCCAGTTCCAGAAACTCAAACCATCCCTAGTAATCGGCAAGAGTCTGCAGGAACTTGTTGGTCGGGGATAGAACTTAGCTTCATGCAAAGGGTTATACCGAAGAACACTATACAACACAGGTTTATACACATAGCTATGTTCAACGTCATTTTTGAGTTTGTAACTTCGGGAAATGATACATGACAGCTCTGGGAAACTCGTGGAGGAATCCGTTGATCACGTGCGTCAGTGTGTGGGAATACAGCTTTTACTAGACTTCATGTTATTGTTTCCTACGTCGTTATAGAATTAGAAATGTTTGTCACGAACAGGTGCTAGACTAGGAAAATACAGGCAATAGTTTTAATTTGCCTTTCAACATTGATATTAAGATATCCTATGTCTAAGGAGCTTAAGGTGTCTTAGGAACCTAAGATGTCTAAAGTGACTTAGCAGTCTAGGGTGTCGGGTGTAGTAACGGAAAATTCTCATAACATATACATTAAAAATATATCAATGTAGGGAAAATAAAAAAAACTAAAGTTCTGTGCTGAATGCTTGGAGTCCAATCTCGACGAGCTGCGGCGAGTAAATACAATAAAGTACGGCACTCGATCACTATTTCTAAAACGATGACGAACGCGTGTCTGTTGGTGGGAAAATAGTACCGAGACGGCGCGCGAGGTCGATGTTGCCACGTAATAAGGGGTCATAAATTAGGAAACTACTTTTTTACAATTAAAGTTATTACGAAGAACATAATTATAAATAAAATAATTATTATAGCGGAAATGTAGGCACACAATAATGAAAACTATTACTTAATTTTGACATAAAAGGTACTTATCTGCCTTGGAGTCCGGAGTGTGCAACTTATCATAGTCTGTTGGAAGGACTCCATCTTTGTTTGAGTTATAAACATTTAAGTGAAGTAGTGGTTCTGGTCAGTGCTTACGACGGGAGATAACTGTTTGCTGGTAGGTAGAATTAACTATAGCACCATAATATGTTATAAAATAAATAATAAAGAGTTTAGTAACTATTTTTTATATTTCAATAAACACTTAGTTAAAAGTTACCTTCCCTCTAAATTAATTTATCATGTATTATTTATATAGATAAATTTGTCATCCATATTTTGACTGATGACGACTTTAGAAAAGAGAAAAACTTTATAAAAATAAGGTAATATATATGTAAATAAAAGATTAATTCGTTAAAACGAAAATATTTATTTCTTTTTTTGCTTCCAGGTAGTCATATGTACAAGTAGAATTTAAATAAATTTTTTGCGGAATTTGCCATAGCCTTTGGTACGTCTATCTTTTGAGTATTGCGCTTTGTACTCATTATTTTTATATTTTTTGGATCTTACACGTGAACCTTACCTTACCTTTTGGATCTCGATTCGGTGTTAGAATTAAAAAACATAAAATTTCATTTAGAAGATAGTTTCAAATTATACTCGCGATGGAACCCTGTTATTAATACTATAAAAAACATTTATAACAGGGCAATTATAGACGTTTAAAAAAGTACTGTTAGTGTCATGTGCTGTGACATCGGCTCTTCAGATACCGTGCGCGTGAGAGTACTGTGTTAGTGTCATGTGCTGTGACATCGGCTCTTCAGATACCGTGCGCGTGAGAGTACTGTGTTAGTGTCATGTGCTGTGACATCGCCTCTTCAGATACCGTGCGCGTGAGAGTACTGTGTTAGTGTCATGTGCTGTGACATCGGCTATACGATGCTTTATTGCGCCAACTATTTCACAGTGTAGTAACTCTAAGCTGTTAAAAACCGTAATTATTGTAAGTTGAACCTATTTTAAGATAAAGTATGTATGTGTATATGTATAGTTCTATTATGTGATGTTGTGTTGTATCGTGTGTTTTAGAGCGGCGCTGATGTCGCACATTCGCAAGTGCCACGCGGGCGACAGCGAGAGCGACGCACCGGCCCCGCCCACCACCTGCGCGGACTGCGGACGCACGTACGTATGCTCAGTCAGCTAAGAACTCACGGAGCGGTTAGCACCCGCGCATGCCGCGGTAGCGTTTATTTTCAAATTTCAAAAACTCACGACACTGGAGCTCTGTGCGGTTAAGCAGCCGCCGCGGAAGCGATTATCGCCCATAAACTTGGCGGGTGATAATCCCAAAACGGGCAGCTATTTACTTTTTTCAGTTAAGTCCCAGAGACCGCCATGGATACACACCAGAAACGAGCTGAAGCGTAATATTTACTTCACAGAAGAATTAGAAAAGAAGGTGTAAAAGGTTTTAATCCACTTATTAAGGACAGAGATCGGTATGGATTATTTGTTCTTATTAGTGAGTTAAATAAGCAAAAAAAAAAGTTATTTAATTATTTTCGAATGTCCTTTCCCAGTTTTTTACAACTAAATGGAGACTGCTCTTCAAAAACAAAATACGAATATGCGAAATCCTACGAGTATATCACCGATGGTCGCCCGCCCGCCAACCGACCACCAACCGACCGCTAACCGACCGCCAACCGACGAAGCCGTGGGTGCAAGCCAAGCAAATAATCGCGCACGCCTAGGGCATAAATCACGTCGTGAAATTTGCTATCTACATTTCCATGTATTTCGTGTATTACGTCTACGAATATTGCGGTTCCGCTACCGCGGCGGGCGCGGGTGCAAACCGCTCCGTGCGTTCTTAGCCCTACACATCCAAATTTACAATCAATTAGGTAAATTTTCACTAATTTCTGGAAATAAGTCAAAGAACAAAAACATTTCTACGATCCTAATTCGCCACTTGAGAAATTTCTTCCTCGCGGAAGGGATTCCCTTTCATTTGTAATAGTCGTATGGATGTATTGTGGTCTAACCTACAAGAACGTTCCAGGAAATAAAAGAATTTAATCAGTGCATCTACCAGCATTCATATTTTTTCTTTGAGACAATTGATCGTTTTTGTTGACTGATCAATGATACGAGTTTGCATTTTTTTTTTGTTTTATCAATAAAATTAACAGAAATCAGAAAACATCAGAAATAGCACTTGAATGTAAATAGATAGTAAAAAATAGAATAGATTAAACATGTGAAATATATTTTACCCTCAACATTTTATAAACTTTGGTAAACTAGTGTAAATCTGCACCTGGCAACCGGCATCTTACCCTACGCGAGGTGTGTACGCTGGAGTGTAGCTACCAGATACGTTCACAGTAAAGGAGGGGAAGTAGGAGAACCTACCCTAACACCTACTCGTACTCCTACAACCTATCCCTAATTCCCTAATTGTTTGTGCATATAATCTGGGCCATTTGTGCATGTATCCTAGGTTAGTGATTGTATGTAAGTGTGTGTACCTAGGTACCAAATTGTGTACCTACTGTCCCTACCCTATACAGGGTTCGACGCATATATATACATATATAGAGAAATACAGGATTGCCTGTCACCAGGAGACTTAGAGTGACAGACGGAAGGTGGTTAGGAAGGGGTGTGTGTACGTCGTGCAATGTACACAGGATGGATTTTCTCACTGCTGGTCAAGCGGACTCACAAGACCAATCCACTGACGTCTTAAGGTTTCCTGGCTGCAGTGAGAGGATGCTGGAAAGCATATAATGTCAGCCCGTCCAGTGGGTGCTGGGTACATCTAGCCAGGATGGCTCTTCCAGCGGTTGCTGGATACTTCAGACAGCTCGTCCAGCGGGTGCTGATTTGACTTTTTCTTGATTTCAATTGATTTATTTTACAAAATATCTACTTTATATACATTTCATTAATGTTGACTTGACAACTATCATATAATATATTAGTGTGCTGTTGGTGTGCATACATTAATGTTACCTGTCTATTGCCTAAATATTACTCATCGATTGTACAGTTCCACGAGTCACCTACATTCATATTTCTGTTGTATACAACATATAGTTTGTCATGCGCCTTGGCTCGTTAGTAAGTTCATTATAATATACTTATTACAATTAAATTTATTAGTAATCTATATTTAATCCTATTATATTTATTATTGTTCAATAAGTTGAACAACTAGTGTGATAATAAAATCTCGTCCCCCATCCATGGCTTCGGCCATTTCTGCATCGTCTACACGCCGTCCGACACAGGCGATGAATTTTTCAGGGTTGAGGATCTCCCCACCCTCCCGCCAATACTTTCTCTGATTCAGGACACCTCACCCCGTCACGGCCAGAACTCCTCCCAATAAAAAAGGGCAGTCAAAATAGTTAGGCAAATACGTCAACCACCCCAATCTCAACCCCTCTGAACACTAACCCGCCCTCAATTCCATTTCCGCATAGAGACCCAAGGGCATGCAACAGGGACGTAAGGCCGAGACCTTTTTCTCTCAGCCCAGCCAAGAACCCCGCAGAGCAAGCACGGCTAGAGGCAAGAGAAGTTATTGCCGAAAATCATTGGCCACCCAAGAGCCCACCCCAGCCTGTTGCACCTTCAACTTCAGCGCCACAAAGCTCTTATGTACAGGAAATGAGTTCATCTCAAGCCGCCTCCCAGACCGAAAAAGCCTCAGCCTCAAAGAAAGTCTCGGTGAGAAAAGCAAAGACAAAAAAAGTCACCCCCCTATAGTCGTAGAATCCCTCCCCCAATGGTCGACTCACCTCAAAAAACTGCACTCGATTTTAAGCCACGCCTCCAACGCCCGCGTATTCGGCAAAGGTATACGATTCTTCCCCAAATCTCCAACGGAGTATCGTACGGTAGTGGCCTACAAAGACGAGCTTTCTGAGCTGGATCGTGCAGTATCATGGTACTGCTACAGCTTAGACAACAATCGTCTGCAGAAAATCACCATTAAGAGATACCCTAAAGACACCTCACTAGATGAAATAGCTGAGGACCTCGCATTCGCCAGCTTCCCGGTGTCTCATGTGCGGCAAATCCCTGCGGTCAGAGGCCGACCAAACTGCATTTATTATGCCTAACTACAGCACAAACACGTCGAACTGCAGCATCTGTATGCAGTCAGCGAGCTGCTAAGCATGCCTGGCATATCCATTGAAGCCTGGCGTACACGCCCAGGCCCCGCACAATGTCATAGGTGCCAGGCATTTGGCCACGCCTCCACCGACTGTCACTGGCCAATCTAATGCGTCCGCTGCGGCGATGAACAGACAGTGTCAGAGTGCGATCGTCAAAAGGTCACAGGCACTGAAATGTGCCAACTGCAGGCAAGCGCACACGGTAAACAACTGCTTCTGCCCAGTCAGGCGTGAAGTGAGGCGTAAAGGGGTGACGATTGCTCCTCCGCTATCGCGTCAGAACACCCCCCCTCCGTCACCCACCACCTTGCAACAAAATCGCCCCCAAGAGTATGACCTGACAGTAGGCGCTGACCTGATGGCTCCTGCAAACCCACCCACCGAAAAGTCCCAAGATCTCGGGGGAAAAAAGAAGTCACGGAGGAAAAAACCCGTACCTCGCGGTACATCAACCCATCCGGTTACTATATCAGTAGTACCAGACACGCAAGCATTTGTCCCTAATATTTTTATTCCAACCCCCCAATTCTCAAACTCCCTAAAACAATCTAATCTCAGCCGCCCAAAAAAATACAGCCGTATGCGGTCGCTGGTCCACAGATCCAACTCCCCACGTCAAGCCGCCCTAGTGACAACCAATACACACAGGGTCCAACCCGTATGCAAGCTGGCGCTTTAAGTGTAGCCAGAGCTGCAATAGCGGCACTCAACGCGGTCATAGAAGCCATAGCCGCAGACCAAAATCCTTTGCCAGCACTATTTAATCGCTTAGCCCATTACACCACAATTCTCATGTGGGAATTTAATGGGGCCTTAAATTGAGAATTGTGTACTGGAACCCTGGGGGCATAAAAGGCAAGACAGCCGCCCTCAGAACGTTAGTCCCGGAACACGATGTTCACAAATCGGGTCGTGACCATTTAGTCAAACAAAGACTATTTAGTCATCGGTCCAGGTACTCCAACGCAATACCCCACTATGGACAACCAGAAGCCGGACGTACTCGACATCACCCTAGCTCATAAGATCAGCTGGCCATTGCCATTAGAAGTCCTCTATGACACTGATACTCAGCATCTGTCAATCTTATTGGTCCTCGGAGTATCAGCTAGTGGTAAACCGCTCCCTGATCCCCGAAAAATCACCGACTGGGCCGACTTTAATCGAGCCATGCTGAATTACAGGCGCCCCGCTGGGAGCATCTTTACTCCCTTAGAAGTCGAAGAGGCAGTTAACACCTTCACAACTGCCATTGCAAAGGCTCTGAGGGAGTCCTCTAAAATCTCAGCCAGAGCCTCTGGAAAACAACTTTTACCGGCGCACTTCCACGCCAAACTTAAAACATGACGGAACTCAGAAAACTCTGGTGTCATACACGTTGCCCAGTAGTGAAGAGGGACCTCAACAAAATCAGTAGCGAACTCCGGACGGAGATAGCCAATTTTCGACAGCATTCTTGGGACCAAGTGATATTTAAAGCCAGTGAGGATGACAAGGCACTATATCGCTTGGCCCGACAAATTACGCAGCGGAAAGTGTGGAACTACTGGCGGATTACTTCAAAAACTAATTCAAACCGAACCCAATTCTTCGCATCTTTCCCGCACGGTAGGAGTTACAGAACGCGTAGAACAGTTTCTCGCGGCCCTTATAGTTGATTATTTTATCTCGCCCAAAGAGGTTAGGAAAGAGGCCTCAAACCTCAATGAGCATAAATCACCTGGCCCCGACAAGATCCCCAACACAGCGATTATTATGCTGCCTAGGATGGGTCTGGTGGCACTCTGGTGGAAGTTAGGCAAAATCATTGTTCTTGCGAAACCAGGGAAAGACCGTCACCGCCCAGAACATTACCGCCCGATTACACTGCTGTCTAATCCAGCCAAGCTGTTCGAACGCCTGCTACAGAGGATATCCCCGCATATCCAGCGTAGGCCTGAACAGTTTGGTTTTAGAGACAGCCACAGCACCACTCTGCAGCTTGTAAGAGTGATTCATCACATGGCCTTCGAGAAACAAGGACAGGCGAACGGTCGGACTTTCTCGATATGAAGACGGCTTTCAACCGAGTTTGGCACGAGGGCCTAATGCACAAGCTGCTAGAGACGGACCTTCCACAGATACTCCGTCGAGTAATAGCCTCGTTTCTGGACAGAGCTTCTCTGTCTCGGTCGAGAACAACCAGTCGGTGAGCAAACCCATTAGAGCAGAAGTTCCACAAGGCCTATCGCCACGGCTCTATACGCTATTCACCAATGAAATCCTCACTCTCAGTGATTCCGGTCTAGCTGAAGGTGTTGAAGACGTCCTCCTAGCCCTTTACGCGGACAACAACGACTACATGTCCTCCTCCCGCAAAGCTGAATTAGCAGTTGAGAAAATGCAGCGACTTTTAGACACTCTGCCCGGCTGGCTAGATAAGTGGAGAACAGCCGTTAATGCCAGTAAAACGACTGCAATTTAACCGGCCTGCAAAGGTTCTTCGAAACTTGTGTTTCGAGGTCAAGTTATTGAGTGGCAACCCAGCGTAAAGTACCTTGGTTGCTTTAAAGACCGCCCCTTGCGTATGCGCAAAATGCTGGACCATGTGTCAGCACGCGCGGTCGCAGCACGGGCGCCGCTTAGGCCAGTACTTTCCTCTGACTGACCACTCAGAACCAAAATTCGCCTGCACAAATTGTACATCCGTTCAAGACTGACCTAAGCAGCTTCAGCTTGGTACGGACTTCTATCGTCTAACAGCAAACGTAAGCTCCAGGTTGTCCGAAATAAATCCGCACACGCACACGCGGAGGAAGATTCCAGTCCTCGTGAGGGGGACGCCTCGTGCTGGCGGAAGAAAAACGAAAAAAAAAAAGAAGAACTAAACAACAAAATAAAAACAAGCAAAATAAAAAGACGAGAAACGAAATAAAAACAAATTAGTTAACAAGTAGATGAGAGGTATAAAATTAGCAAATGATGTCAGTTAAAAAGTAGGTACGATAGGTTTTGTGGGGTGAATAAATAAGATTATTCATCCACTGGGATAAGCCCTCGGGGAAGAGGTCGCCCCTCCGGTAGACGGGCGTGTAATGGGGCGATGCCCCTGAGGTGTTTGTGGTGGCTGTTGACAGCGCGAGTGAATAGGTGTTTTGACAAACCAGATATAAACTCTGCGAGTGATTCGGTTTTGGTGTCTCTAGCGATGGTGGAGTTGTATTGGTTGATGGCTCCGCTCTGAAACGAGTTGTAGCGACTTTGTCCTGCAACATGTAGGCATTGCGAAATGCACTTCCTCACGTGGACCGTCGAATTAGGTCGCACGAGTAACGTAAATCACGTTATGCTTAGTCAGTAAGATATAATTAGTAACGTTTGTTATAATATAAATTCAATCAATATAGGATTGTCAACTGAACAACATGTATTTTACTTAATTCAAACACCAACTTGTCTCCACAATCAGAGCGCCTAGGCAGCGCTCCTCATGGCAACCCTTTGCCAAAGAACCAATAAAAATCACATTTTATCAGAAGAAAAGAAGAAAGTCGAAAGACCAAATATTTTACTAAATTTTTAAAGAACAAACAAGTCTAAATACATTATGAAGATTCTGCCCTATTCTCAAGAAAATTAGACACGAACGTGCCAATAAAACGAGAGAACTTCACCAAAAACACACAAAAGAATTCAAGCGTACGAGCGGTGTCCAGGGTTTTTCCCAGCCCACGGAGTCCAGGGTATAGCCCGGCCCACGAAGGAGCGGTGTCCAGGGTTTTCCCGGCCCACGGAGTCCAGGGTATAGCCCAGCCCACCCATCACAGACGAAAGCAGCCAGCTCAAGTACGATAATTTTGATATTAAAACTGCTATCTCCCTGTTGCCTATTATGACAAGCCAGCAGCAACTGATAGATAGCATTCAGTTATACGGGTCCATCCTCAACGATGCCGCCCAAAAACCATTAATAGAATTCGTCCTTAAGACACGGCTCTCAGCTAGCGCCAAACTTAGGCTTAAATCTTATTACGAGACTGTAGATTCACTGTTGAAGGACATGCGCACACACCTTATTAAAAAAAAATCAGCTGTCGCCCTTCAGTCGCAAATGTTGACTACTAGGCAGGGACGTAGGTCTATAGAGAAGTTTGGCTCTGATTTGGAAGAGTTATTTGTGAACTTGACCTTATTTTTTTTTTCTTTTTTTTTTTATACCACTTAGATGGCAAACAAGCTTACGGTCCGCCTGATGGTAAACGGTCACCGTAGCCTATGGACGCTTGCAACACCAGGGGCATCACTCGCGCGTTGCCGACCCTTCAGAAATCTAATAACTTATTTTTTGACGAACTCCATACTGTAGTCCTTGCAGAAAACCTAAGCAGCTCATTCCACAACTTAAGCGTTCGCGGGAGGAAGTTTCTCTGAAACCGCACTGTACGCGACCATTTAGGTTCTAAAGTGTGAGAATGAATTCCCTGCCGATGGTGAGCGGTGCGATGGTAGAAAGTAGCCGTGGGCATCATTTCGAACAATTCCTCAGAACACAACCCATTGTACAAGCGGTAGAACACACACAGTGAGACAAAGTCTCTCCTCAGACTCAAGGGCTCGATACCGCAAGTGAGTTTGGAATCGTCGACAATTCTCACACCCCGTTGTTGAACCGAGTCAAAAGGGCCAAGCTGGTATCCGGGTGCACCTGCCCAGAGATGGCAGCAGTACTCCATATGGGGCCGAACTTGCGACTTGTAAACTTGTTGTTGTAAAAAAACAACCTTTGCCCCGACGTGAAGTACTGCTTCGCTATGTTGAGTACACCAAGTTTTTTGGATGCCAGCTTCACCTTATCTTGTAAATGATCTCGGAACTGAACATCGCTGGAAATTTCGACACCAAGGATCCCAATGCTTTTGGAGAACACTCCCCTGTTCTGGAATTGTGGGACTACAGTGAATGGAGTTTTCTTACCGGTGAACGCGCACACTTGTGTCTTTGTAGGGTTGAATCGCACCAAGTTTACTCGTCCCCAGTCAGAGACCTGGGACAGTGTGGTCTCGATTTGAGACATAAGTTCTCCGCGGTTTTCCTCCACAACGGAACGAGGGATGTTTGCACGACCCGTGTAAAAAGCGTCTCCAATACTGTCATCTGCATAGCAATGTTGATGTTGATGTCCAACATGTCATTGATATGCAGTAGAAACAACGTAGGAGACAGCACAGAGCCTTGCGGGACACCAGGATTAATGTCCATGCTATCAGAGCAACTACCGTCAACTACGGTTCGTATGCGTCTGCCGGACAAAAAGCTAGCCACCCATTTGCACAAACCCTCGGGCACTCCGTAAGATGGCAACTTCGATAGAAGACCCCGGTGCCAGACCCGATCGAACGCCTTCGCTATGTCTAGGCTACATGCCAATGCCTCCCCCTGACTCTCAATGGCTAGTGCCCATCGGTGTGTGAGATTCACTAGAAGGTCACCAGTCGAGCGACCGTGGCGAAAGCCATATTGACGGTCACTGACCAGATCGTGTACTTCTAGGTAGCTTAGAAGCTGTGTGTTGATCACACGCTTCATCACCATAGAGAGGAGAGAGGTAATAGCGATAGGCCTGTAATTCGATGGATCTGATCTATCTCCCTTTTTGGGCACCGGGTGCACATTCGCAGTCTTCCATGAAGACGGAAATTGCCTAGTGTGGTAGGAAAGCGCGAAGAGGCGCGTGAGTACAGGACATAACTCAGGAGCACACTGCTTAAGTACCACTGCTGGTATACCGTCTGGCCCACTCGACTTATGAACGTTTAGAGAAAGCAACGCCCGCCTGACCTCCCGCTGCGTTATGGAGATTTCCGGCATGGTCTTTCCGCACCACGGTATAGTAGGTGGTACAGCGCCTTCATCGTTCATTTTCTAGTTCGAGGCAAAGAGACTGACCAGTAGATCGGCTTTCTCTTTAGCACTATGGGCCAAGTCACCATCGGTCTTTCGCAGTGGTGGTTACGACGACTGGCAAAAGTTCCTTTCGGCAGCTTTGGCAAGCGACCAGAAAGCACGACTCCCAGAAGGATAGCTCGCAAGTCGCCCACCTATTTTGCCGATGAATTGGAATTTTGCTCTGGCAGTTGCTTTCTTACTGAACCTCGAGGCAGCATTTAATTTGCGTTTTAACTCAGAAATATTCGGATTCTTATTATAACGAGCCGTGGTCCAAGCCTCATATGCATTTTGCTTAAGAATTTTAGCTTTTCTGCAAGACCTATTAAACCACGGTCGTTTTTTGACGCCGGCAGCTACTCGCGGGTTAGGAATATAGCATTCCATACCAGCAAGGATTGTCTCAGTGACTGCGGCTGCGCAAACGTCAGGATCTTCTGAGTTAAAGCAGATCTGCCTCCACGGGTAAGATGCGTTAAATTCTCGCAATCCATCCCAGTCTGCCGACTTATAGTGCCACACACGACGCCAAATAGTTGGCCCAGAAAGATCGGGTTGTGTGCATGACACTTGAGTCCGAACGAGTCCGTAGTCCGAGGAGCCAAGAGGCGCATCCACTGAGACGGAGTATCCGCCCGGACGAGTAGTCAGCAGAAGGTCCAGTAAGGAGCTCGTATGTTCCTCTATATCTGGTATTCTCGTTGGAGAAAGTACCAGCTGAGAGAATCCATAGGTCAGAGCAAATTCATGAGCAGATATCCCAGCATAGTTATTGGTTCGAGAACTGAGCCACTCGCGATGGTGGGCGTTAAAGTCTCCCAAAATAACTAGTTCTGCTGTGGGATATTGCTCTAGAACTTTGTCAGTCGTCAAACTTAGGTGCGTGAAGAGTCGATTTACGTCCGTGTCACCGCTATGAGACCTGTATAGGCACGCATAGATACAAGTGTGGCCGTCGTAATCTACGCGCACCCACAATATCGACCTTAGCCCAAGCAGATGGTAACGAACAAAAATATGAGGTTCTCCGTCCATTGAACGAAAAGGTAGCGATAAAGCGTTTCGCAGACGGACTTAGCAATTCCCGTCTCAGTACCATTATCGCTTCCCGTGTTAAGACTTAATTCCCCAGGGGAAGATAAATGAAAAGATAGGTTCGTTAATACAATTTATTTTTAGTTTTATATACAATCACTATTTCACAAATAAAAAATTTGAAAATCTATAATTCCATAATAAATTGCACTAAATTCAGTTTCCGAATTTATCTGTTTTGCCGTCTTTTTCCTATCTAGACGATGGTATCGTAATTTTCCCTTCGGGTCGACTGTATTGTCGAAAATATCAATTAATCATAATATGATGTAATATTTACCAATTTTCAGCAATCTATGCTATTACCATTCTTTTCAGATTGAGAAATTAAAAATCAATATGGCGAAAAAAGCCAATCCGCAGAATTAATATAGCAATAATCACCTATCCAAATAAATGCACTTAGGTACCTGTTGGGAGGGTTTATGGTAGAACCCACAACCTTGAGATATTTTATCGAGAAATTCAAACCTTCTCTTATTAAAACTCGTGCAGTAAGTTCCTCTTGTAATTTACATCTCCTTAGTTCCTGTTTCTCGAAGAACTTGATGCACTCCAAAAAGATTAATTCCTATTTATTTTAGGTAAAAATTCCAAATTTTGTTTTTAACATCTCTCTTCGAGAAAATCTCCAAAAGACTCACTTTGAATAATTTTCCATCTGTCATCTTTTTAAAAATCAGATTTAAAAGACTGTTGACGTAAATGAGTATGGCATTCCATGCATGTATGGATATAGAATTTTACAATGATTTTGATATAACACGCAAAAGGGTAATTTAAAGCTAATTACACACTACATATACAAAATAAAATACTTCACTCGCTACATTATCCCCCCTTCCTCGTGAAAATTCGGTTAGACAAATTTTCCGGCTGTTAGTTTAATAATTTAAAAAAACAGAACCGATCCCTAAAAACTTACATCACGTACGCATCTAATACTCTAACCTCATCACTCATACTAACCCAACCTAACACGCTTACCTCATATAATTCCTATACATTCATCCACACACAAAGGGCATAACCGCTAAGGAACCCCATGACCGATCTGTAAGGGACTTGATGTTAATTGTTGTATCTTGGCCAAATGCCTTATTACAACTAGGACTACGATATAAGACTTATTTAATGAGTTATCCCACCGCTCAAATTCCTCGACAAGGGCTTTTTTAAGGAGTTGTCAATCCGCTCCATATTTTGGACATAAGCTTATTTAATGAGTTGTCATACTGCTCAAGCTAAAACCCCGCTGTATTAAAATCCTTTAATTATGAGATAAATATTAAAGAGACTGTCTAAAATTGCAAGTTTGAAAGTAGCTAGAAAGTAAAACGAGTAAGAAATTAGATAGTTAATAAGGAAAATTATTTAAAATAAATTGAGTATTTTTATATAATTAGCTACAATAGCTTTTAGACTTAACAATGAGCCAAAGATGTCGTGTTCTTTGGTCTCCATTTAATAACGCAAAAGTCGTATAACCGACCCAAGGAAGGAGTACTACTAAAGAAACTATGTAAAGAAAATTACAATAAATAATGTCGCAGACATCAACAACGAAATTTGTCGTTGTTATAGTAATATTGAGAAAAAATATTAAATAACGTTAAATTACGTTTCAATTACGTGTCAAATAGACAAAAAAATATACAACATAGAAATTACGTCTCTTGACGTGAGAGAACAAATAGCTTTTTTGAGAATCAGTTAAAATATTTAAATAAAGAATGCGTCCAATCGAAAATTATTATTCGTAGTTAAATATAAATACAAATCAAAGCATCTCTTGCATGCCAATCGAAAAAAAATTAAATTATTTTTCCTCTAAAGGAAATAAAAGATAAAAAAAAAACAACAAAATATTAATAAAGGCCTAAACGTTATTTTTATAAAAACTACGGTGTCGTTAAAATGACTTTTTGAATTTTGAAAAAGGTAAAAGAGGAATATAAATTAAATTAGGTCTAAATGTTATTTTTATAATAACGACGGTGTCGTACAAATGACTTTTTGAATTTTGAAGTTGGTAAAAGAGGAATATAAATTAAATTACGTCTAAATGTTATTCTTATAATAACGACGGTGTCGTTCAAATGACTTTTTGAATTTTGAAGACGTAAAAAAAAAACAACATATCGTGATTAGTTATTTAAAAAAACACATCACTAACTCTTAAGTTAGTTGCAAAACAATTAGGAAAGCATATATTAGCTTCATAAACAATAATATATAAAGCAAATGCTTTAAAAACCAATTTCTTTGGTCCATTACATAAGTAGTTAATTATAATTAAATTGCACAAAATGTGCCCTCAATTTTAGAGGTATCTTCAACATTTAAAATCTTTAATATGGTAAATACCCACATTTTTATCATTCTGTCCACCAGTTCGTATACTAACGGCGAAACTTTACGTATAACGCGACATTTTACGAATTTCGGAGCTAGTTTAGTGGTGAAATAAGCACCGGCATCACTTAAAACGTGATTGCGTCTCCATACATAATCATTAACATTAAACTCTTTAAAAGTACGACGCAGATTATAATGTTCTGCGTTCTTCTGATGTGCCTTATATAAAGCTAATTCAACCTTGTTAAATATATTAGCAAGAAACCCGGTATGCTCAGCATAAATATCCCTGGGCATAAATACGAAATTGTCGAAGTCCTCGTACTTCGCGAAAATATTACCATCGGTCACTAATTCACGGCCGAAAACTAAAAACGCTGGTGAATAGCCAGTCGTATGATTACAAGACGAATTAATAGCCATTTGTACTTGTGGAATAAATTTGTCCCAAGTTCGGTGGTCTTCGCCTACTAAGGCTGCAATAGCCGTAATAATAGTTTTATTATAACGTTCCACAGTATTTACTTGTGGACAGTAACGTGGAGTGTAAAATACTTTTGGAATGTTATATTTTTCCCAAAGATTTTTACAATCGTGACTGGTAAATTGTGAACCATTGTCCATAATTATTGTTTGAGGTACTCCGTAAACCAAGAAAACATCGTTTTCCAAGGTTTTTAATACATTGGCCGCTGTGGCTTTTTTTAAAGGAAAAATTAAACAGTATTTACTGAAACAGCATGTGACAACCAAGATGTTTTGATTCCTATCCCTTGTCATTGGTAGAGGACCAACTAAGTCAATGGAGATACATTGAAAAGGACGTGAACAAATTTTAGGTTTTCCCATGACACCAAATGGGGAATGGTTTTGATGCCTGTAAGCCAAGCATGTAGAACAATCAGCTATGTAGTTAGATATCTGGCGGAACATTCCTGGCCAATAAAAATCTTTTGATATCTTTTTAAAGGTCTTAAAAGCACCAAAATGTGAGTTTGATGGCTCCGTATGTTTAGCCGCAATAATATTAAGCCTATCGTTAGGATTCGGAACCTCCTTCCACATGTAATCACTATCAGGTTCCGTTTCAACTTTTTTAAGTAATTTCCCGTCTTTAATACAAAAATCTAAACAATCTGATGGATTATTTAAGCAATTGGTACGCTTTTGTTCGTACCAAATCATACTCCGATCAGTATCAATTGGTTCTACGTATTTATGGAAAACATCATCTACGTCAGTCTGTACGTCAGTTGATGTGTCCTCTATTATAGGGGTGGACCGAGATAAAATATCAGGAACGACATTGTCCTTTCCTCTTTTATGTTTTAAAATAAAATTAAAGCAAGACAACCGAATGGTCCATCTGGCTAACCTACCCGTTGGATTAGATAATTTTAAAAACCATTTCAATGCAGCATAGTCAGTAAAAATAATAAATTGTTTCCCGTTGTCAAGAAAACAACGCCAATGCTCTAATGCTAGAATAACCGCTAGCGTTTCTCGCTCCGTGGCCGAGTAATTCCGTTGTTGTTTAGATAAAGACTTACTCATGTATGCCACAACAACCTCATTGCCGTCTACCTCCTGAGTAAGCATTGCACCTATGCCAAAACCAGATGCATCACAATGTACACTAAATGGTAGATCATAATTGGGACAAGCTAAAATAGGTGTATTTACAAAATGATTTTTCAAAGTATTAAATGCGTTATCCGCTTCTTTCGTCCATTTAAATCTTGGCGTATTTTTACCCGCAGACGTTAATAAATTAAGAGGACCAGCTACAGTACTAAAATTGGGTATAAAACGTCTATAGTAACTAGCTGTTCCTAAAAAACGACGAACCTCCTTACGCGATTTAGGAGTAGGGATTTCAAGAATGGCTTTCACCTTATCTGGGTCTGTGCGTAGACCACGTTCGTCCACAATGTAACCTAGATATTTTAGCTCATTTTTAAAAAACTTACACTTCTCAAAATTAATAGTTAAACGAGCCTTTGTGAGTTTTTCAAGTACTCGATTTAAAAGGGATATGTGTTCTGCGAAACTCTCGCTAATAATGATAATATCATCTAAATAACAGAATACTTTGTTGTTAAAATTGGGTGAAAACAAGGAATCCATCAATCTCTGTTGTGTATTTGATAACCCGAAGGGTAATCGCTTAAATTGGAAGCTGCCGCGTGTCGGAACGTAAAACGCAGTTTTGTTTCTGTCATCTACGTGTAAAGGAATCTGCCAAAATGCTTTTGCAATATCAATACTGCTTAAATATTTCGCATTAGACAAATTATCTAAGATTTCATTAATAAAAGGTAAATTATACGCGTCTTTCCTAGTAATTGAATTTAATTTCCTACTATCCAAACAAAATCTCCATTCGCCATTCTTCTTAGGCGTAACTAAGACTGGAGATAACCATGGGCTCTCGCATGGTTCAATAATGTCCCACTTTATCATTTTATCTACTTCTTCACTAAGTACCCGTTGTCTTTCCGGAGACAGCCTATAATTTCGTTGTTTAATCGGTGCGTGATCACCAGTATCTATTCTATGTGTAACTAGGTTCACCAATAATGCCAGTTTCCTCAAACGAAATAGCT
Organism: Apoda limacodes; assembly: GCA_946406115.1. Classification (NCBI taxonomy): domain Eukaryota; kingdom Metazoa; phylum Arthropoda; class Insecta; order Lepidoptera; family Limacodidae; genus Apoda; species Apoda limacodes. Next base: position 23,986,686 of record OX291559.1, read on the forward strand.
TTAAAATTACTAATAACTCTGTCCGCCGTCTCCTTTTGAAGACGGGAAAGGTTATTATAAAACTGAATCTTGTTTTCCACTTTAGAAAGTTCAGAAATATTAGATTTTTTAATTTCGTTCTTAACTTGAAAAAGATTAGGTGCCAAATTAAAAGATTTCCAAAAATCTATCCCTAAAATTATTGAAGGGAACAAATCTGGGAAAACAAATGTTTTAATTATATTACATTGTTTATTAAATACCATTGGCAATAAAAAATAGCCAATAGCTTGGTGTACTGCTTTACCAGCAGTCGAAACTTTTATATTCTCATCCCTTAAAAGTGTAAAACCTAGCTTTTGTATGGCTAGATGTGAATTATTCCCTAAAACGCTGATGCAAGAACCTGTGTCTAAAAGACCCATACATTCTGTCTCTTTTATATTTATTTTTAAAAAAGGACGTAAATTATCATTTTCATTTTTAAACAGGATCGAAGTATTACGAAAGGAATTGAAAAAAATGTTGATTTTGTTAAGCCATGACGACCAGTCATGTAAAACTTGTTCACAACGACCCCTGTTTCCTAGTTTTTTTGATTATAATTTGTAGTATTTTTAACGTTATTATTATTACCTTGATTACAATTTGGGCAATCAATCGTTCTTACATTTTTAAAACCACATCTATAACAAACAATGTTGTTAGATGAGCATTTACTAAGTTCGTGTCCATGTACACGGCACCGAACACAAAATGGCGGACGATTTTCATGAACCGCTGCAATTTTCCTAGGCGACTCGTAATTCGCCGAATTGAAATTTTGATTCCTATAACCCGTTGGTTTATACGTAGGGGATCTAGATTCTAATCGAACCGTAGGTTTTTGTTCATAGTTTTTAAATGATTTAAAACTATTAAGTGGTTCCGTCCGAAACTCTTTCTGTCTCCAATTTTCATAGTTATTGCCTTTGTTATATGCAAAGGGGACTTTCGCAGAACTACAAGGTTTATTATAGTTAAAATCTGAAAACATCACTTCACCGGTTTGTGGTTTTTTAAAATTCCTGTTTTTGTCAAGAAATTGATCATATTTCTTGCAAATGTTAATTAAATTCTCAATGGACACTACATTAGCTTGTACTACAAAAAGGGAATAACATGGTCCGAGAAAGGTCCTAGAAAGCCTAAATTCTTCTAGTTTTTGCAAAACCGGCCTAGGGCAGGATTTCCCATTATAATTGAATCTTTTCAATTCAAGTGCAGAGCTTCTATCACAAGAAACTGTAATAAATTTATTTTGTTTAACGTCTGCATCTTCTAAATTATTGAAGAACTCATTAAATTTTTGAGATACCTGGTTAATTCCAGGTAAACTACCGACTTCTGACCTAATGTCATCAGTTAAATCAGAAATTTCTTGTAATGAATTAAATTCTAGTTCAGTAATCTCTAAAATCTTGTTATTCCATAAGTTATCCAATTTTTGGAACTCATTTTTAACTGTAGCCAGTTCTGGACCCAAGTTTAACTTATCCGTGATGTCAATACGTAGTAATCTAAAATGTATATGATTTAAAAAAGCTTCCAATCGTTTAATTTTTTCCTTATTAATACCTGTGTCCTCTAACTTTTGTTTTATAAAAGTTAAAGTAGCTTTTACACCTTCAATATCCTCTTTGTGATCTAAAGTTGACTCAAGTACCTCATTAGCTGGTAATTTTTCAACCAACTTTAATATTTGACGCTTCAGACCTATTAAAGATTCTGCTGGTTTCTCAAATCTCACTAAAGTTTCATAAATCAGCTCACTCTTATTGAGCAAGTGACATTTAATAGATTTTTCCATTTTTACTAATTTTATTTTATAAATATATATATTTTTTTAAATTTCTCACAGACACACACTTCCTTTGAAGAAAATAGTAAAATATTCGTAACGAAGCTTTTACTACTTTACAGTCTCTCTGTAAAAACAATATTAATATAATTGATTCCAAGATGTTATACGTGTAATCCGACTTATGTCAAGTACTGCTTTAGACATAATCGACGAAGATAATCTTGGAAACAACAAAAATAAAATTATTATTAGTAGGGACTTTTTATTTATTAGTTAAATAACGTAGTTTTATAACGTAGTAAAAGAACCCCTCACTTGAGACAAATATAAATAATTAAACGACACAGTTTTTCACTGTCTCCATTTGTCCAAAAAAAAACAAGAAAAAACGATGTAAACGTTTTTCTCCAATTTTTTTTTTTTTCTGGTGGACCTATATGAATATTAAACACTATTAATATTAGCAATTCGTTACTAATCTGACGATTAGTAAATAAATAAGGTTTTCTTACAATACAACCTTTTAATTGATAAAACTAGAGACGAAAGAAAAAAAATAGTAATTAGCCAAACGAGTCCGAAAATCTCATGTAAAACATGAATGTAACGCAGATAGTTGCATTTTTTTTGAATTTTGAAAAAAAATTATAAATTGTCTATTTTTTTTTTTTTTAAAAAAAAAACCTTTTGCGTTAGGTGATCGTATACAGAACTATAAAAAATTGTATTATTTATCCCGTTGGGCGCCGCTTGTTAAGACTCAATTCCCCAGGGGAAGATAAATGAAAAGATAGGTTCGTTAATACAATTTATTTTTAGTTTTATATACAATCACTATTTCACAAATAAACAATTTGAAAATCTATAATTCCATAATAAATTGCACTAAATTCAGTTTCCGAATTTATCTGTTTTGCCGTCTTTTTCCTATCTAGACGATGGTATCGTAATTTTCCCTTCGGGTCGACTGTATTGTCGAAAATATCAATTAATCATAATATGATGTAATATTCACCAATTTTTAGCAATCTATGCTATTACCATTCTTTTCAGATTGAGAAATTAAAAATCAATATGGCGAAAAAAGCCAATCCGCAGAATCAATATAGCAATAATCACCTATCCAAATAAATGCACTTAGGTACCTGTTGGGAGGGTTTATGGTAGAACCCACAACCTTGAGATATTTTATCGAGAAATTCAAACCTTCTCTTATTAAAACTCGTGCAGTAAGTTCCTCTTGTAATTTACATCTCCTTAGTTCCTGTTTCTCGAAGAACTTGATGCACTCCAAAAAGATTAATTCCTATTTATTTTAGGTAAAAATTGCAAATTTTGTTTTTAACATCTCTCTTCGAGAAAATCTCCAAAAGACTCACTTTGAATAATTTTCCATCTGTCATCTTTTTAAAAATCAGATTTAAAAGACTGTTGACGTAAATGAGTATGGCATTCCATGCATGTATGGATATAGAATTTTACAATGATTTTGATATAACACGCAAAAGGGTAATTTAAAGCTAATTACACACTACATATACAAAATAAAATACTTCACTCGCTACACCCGTCCGTTCCAATCCCTTCTTCCAAGCTATTAGGGCCGCTGTTGACGAACATTCGTTAGCCCCTAGCGAAGAACCGGTCATGCACTTTAAGAGCAACCGCGGCATGACACATAGCATCCGCGGCATGACACATAGCATCCGCGGCATGACACATAGCACCCGCGGCATGACACATAGCACCCGCGGTAGAGCCGTTGCAAGTTCCAACTACAATAGGTATAATTTGCAAGTTAACCAACCGCGGACTTTTCATAACAGTTCCGGATTTTTCGGATCTCGTGGTCGTGGAAAGCCCACAAGAGGCTCCACACATTATCGAGGTCACGAAAAATTCCACTCGCGTAACGTAGCACACGTACAATATTCGCAAAATACCGCTAATGCCGAGTTTACTCAGAATGCACCGAACAAACTAGAGTTTTTTCGTCCCTACAATAATAAGTAACGAGTCCGAGCATTATGTTTCAAACTATAATACAACCGGCAGCGTAGTAACAATAAACATAGGTATAGGTAGTACAGACAGCAGTATAAGCTTATTAGTTGATAGCGGAGCGAGCCTTTGTGTTTTGAAATATGAGTGGCTACTCGAGCATCCACAATTATTAAAACAAATGCGACATGATACAATAACAATTAAAGGCGTAGTCGGTAAATTATTTTCAGAGGGTTATGTTATTTTAGATTTAGTTTATAATGATGTTCATTTTTGCGAAACTTTTTATGTTTTTAAGAACCTATCTTGCTCAGGTTCAGCTAACGGTATTTTAGGTGATAATTTTTTTAGAAAATATAACGCCGTGATTAACTACGAACAGGAAACATTTAGTTTATCGAAAAACGGGATAACCGTATGTATGCCCACAGGCAACGGTCCCGAAAGGTACACGGAAGTACACGTAATACCGCCTCGTTGCGAAGTTGTAAAACTAATTCCTTGTTCTTCAAGTGAAGATTGCGTAGTTTTAGCTCACGAAATTTTAGAAGGTATTTTTATTGCCGGAATAGTAGCGAAACCTTATCAAAGACGCTTTCCTGTAAGAATTCTAAACACAAGAGACCGAGAAGCCAAAATAGATTTATCTCAGTTACAGGTTCAATCTATTAACTACTTCGACGTTTGTTGCTTTAACAAGGAAAATAAATCTGTGGATAGCGTTAAGACTCTGTTCGAAATACTCGATTTAGGTTACCTAAATAGGGAAGAGCGTTTAGGTATTCAAAAGATTTGTTCGAAATACGCCGATGTATTTCATTTACCAGGGGACAATTTGTCTGTCACTAACTTGATGGAACATAACATTGTTTTAAAGGACAACGTAACACCTATTACGTTAAGCCTTTCCGAGTCCCAAGCTTTAAAAAGTGAGATAGAGAGACAGGTGGTACAAATGCTCAAAAATGATATCATAGAGGAGACTGTATCAGAATGGTCGAGCCCAGTTTTGTTAGTACCCAAGAAAGCTGATAAATCAAATGAGAAAAAGTTGAAATTAGTTGTCGATTATAGACAGTTAAACAATAAAATCCAAGACGATAAATTTTCATTACCTAACATTACCGAGATATTAGACTCATTGTCCGGTAGCATTTATTTTTCTAAATTAGATCTTTCTCAGAGCTACTACCAGCTATCCTTAAATTCAGAATCGCGTAAATATACATCGTTGAGTTTAAACAAGATGTATCAACTTTCCTTAGACAAGAACTCTCGTAAGTGTACCGCATTCACCGCAGGAAAACAGTACCAAATGAAATTATCGATTATTAAGCAAAACTGTTAAAAGAACCAAATGTGTTTTCAGGTTCTCATACATACATTTCTGGATATAAATGAAAATTTATTTTTTATACTATGCAAAACACCACTGACGTAGTAGAAAAATAAAAATGTATTAAAGGTAAAATTTGTGCTAAAATTCGAAAAACAGATTTTGAAGCCTCATATTAATATGAAAATGAGCAGCCAATCAGAAAAAAGACGAAAATATAAAAATGGCTCGGGAACGTGCTAGAGTTTTAGTGGATATTAATTGAGAGTGTATCAAGTGACTGTATGTAAGTGCGCACGACTTGCTTTTCTTGCAGTCGTACGTGGAAATAAAAAAATAATATTCATTTTTACTTCTTACTACAATTTTCTGTTGGAATGAATTTTATATGATTCTTATGTTTAAAGAAAAGCGAGTTTTTAAAAAAAAAAAAAAATTAATTTTATACTTTTTAGTGATAGTTTGTCGCAGTAGGGTAGGCTTGCGGTAGGTTCGGATGCTACTTTCTTAATTAAATGAACAACACTTCATAACACGAATAATTTAATTAGTTGTCTAGAGCCAAAAGGTTGATAGAAAAGGACCTGAAACTATATATATTTAATCAATTACTGTTTCCAATGCAAAATTCTGACGCCAAATCATTTTAAATTTGACAATTAGGTCAAAATGTAAGTGGAAATTAAAAAAGTAAAAAAGGTTGGCACATACCTCTACAAGGTTCTATGCTACAATACCCCGCTCGCTTTAAGGAATAAACCTGAGGTCACCGTCTTGTAGCAGTACTCCGGTTGTTAGTCCGGTTGACCGAACAACTGAAACTTTTGAGTTGCAATAGTTCGGTTGTGACAAAGTAACGAACAGTCCGGTTCGTTAATAATTTAAACAAAATATATTTAAAGGAAAGGCCTTAGGGCCTAAGGGACCACGGGGAATTTTTTTTCCTCGTGGTCCCTTCCAAAAATACAATGCTGCAAAATTAAAATGGTATCTATCTAGTCATAAAAATATAGAGGATGAGAAAATTACGAACATATATTTTGTAACCAAGACAAGATTTGTGTTTGGGTTTACTTACTTACATGAATTGAAATTTAATTTAAGTCTGTAAAATTAAAAAAAAAACACCGTTCACAGAATCCATTTATACATGTTTACTAGGAAAGAGTGTCGCACTATTTATTAAAACTATCAACTAGATATTCCTTTCAAAAAACAAAACAAATTAATCTTATTAACTACAATTTTCCGTGGCATTTTATTTTGCAAAATTATCGTTGGATATAGTTAAAAAAACAAATGTGTCAAAAAACAAATAAATGTCGTTATTATAAATTTTATCAAGATCTTCATTTTAGATGACAGTTGTCAAACTATAGAAGGCTATATCTCCGTAACTATAGATCGTAGCCTAGTAGTTTCATTACAAAAGTGATAGATCTCATCAAGATCTTCATTTCAGATGACAGCTATCAAACTATAATGGGCTATATCTCCATAACTATAAAACAAAAAGAAAAAAAACTTATTATAATACAAATTCCTATTCAGTAACCTTCAATTGTTTTCAGTAAAAAAAACCTAATTTCTTGCTGTTGAATTTTTATTGGTATTGGTTTTAGAAAAACAAGTTGTCGTTTAAAAAGAACATAAATGTTTAATGAATACCTCAATAATTATTATTTACAAGGAAAAAGTGTTTTGTTTTTATTTTTGATCTATCATAATTTTATTTGGAATGACTACTCTAGATAAAGCTTTATAATGGACTAGACTTTGCCAGCAGCTCCGCCTGCCCTAAATTCGGTTATCGGCGAGGGACACCTTTATTTAATCACAGTATTAATACTGTGATTTACTCCTTAATTACACTAATGAAGTTTGCTATATCAATCTGTAGCTATAGCTATACTTCGTTTAAGCTCGGTTATAGTTATTCCCGAGGGAACTTTTGAATTTTTCGGGATAAAAAGTAGCCAATGTGCTATTCCAGTACCTAATCTATAGGTGTGCCTAAGGTCTTTTCAATGGATTTTATGGATCTAGGGTTTAAATCATCGTAATTTTTCAAGGGCATGCCCTAATGAAATTTCACCACTGATTAATTGTAAAATAATGTGTTGAATTGCGTCGTCAGTCAATATTATCTGCTTCGAGCGTTTTGCCGTTGTATTTATCATAATTTTTAACTGATTGCTATTGTCGATTAATTTTATTATATCTAACAGCCGCATTATATTAATAACTTTCTATTCATTCAACTATAAATACTGGAATACACCATAATAAAAATCTAATATGCGTACTGAACCGATTACGTGAGGTCAACCTTAAATTGAACCCAATAAAGTGTGAGTTCCTTAGACAAGAAATTATTTCATTATTAAATCAAAATTATTAACAGCTATCCATCTTTACCGACCATAGGCCCCTTGTTTATTTATTCGGCTTAACCGACCCATCAATCCGACTGACAAAGTTTAGATTATATTTAAAGGAGTATGACTTTGAGGTAGAGTACGTTCCGGGCCGACTCAATGCAGCTGCAGACGCATTGAGCCGCCTTCCGGTAACGTCTAAAGACTTAAAAGAGACACACGAACATATAATGAAACAGGAACCAGACTGTGACTATGACCAACGTACCGAGCCTTCGACTCTCAGTGGGCCTGATCAGCCTACTGTGGTAGAAGTACTCAAACGACCAATGACATAACAGAACTAATTTTCAGTACACATTTAAATGACAAACGACTGAGAAATTCAGACAATATTTCAAGTGACGCAAACTATTGCACTCACGTACCATCGCAATCTGCGATCTTTCTTGATACTCGATCGTTATCGTCTGAGGAGGCGTTAGCGTGGGATCTCGAAAAGTTATGCAAAAAATTAAATATTTTGGAGCTACTTATCATTAAAAATAAGAGTAATGCTCGTTTTATCAAAGGTATACTGCGCAGTAACAAAAATTGTAAAGTCGCATCACCGAAGTTTCTGATAACAAGAGACGTTATTCGTATTTCAGATAGAGACGTGATAATTTTAAATGACTTTCACCTCTTGCCCACAAGTGGACATGTAGGTATGAATCGAATGTTAAATAATATCAAAAAATATTATTTTTGGCCACGCATGACCAATGACGTCATAGATTACGTAAGACGATGTAAGAGTTGTCAGATTCAAAAACACTCTAACAAACATACAAAAGAACCGAAGACCATAACCTCCACTACCAATTCAGCATTCGAGAGGGTAAGTTTAGATATTATGGGTCCACTAGACATAGATAACCATTATTGTAAATATATTCTTACTATCCAGTGCGATCTCACCAAATACGTAGAGGCTTATCCACTAGAGCGCAAAGACGCCGAGACAGTAGCCAAAGCTTTTGTGAACAACTTTTTATTGCGCTTTGGTATCCCGAAACAGATGCTGACCGACAAGGGTACCGAGTTAATGTCATCAGTGATGACTGAGGTGTGTAGGTTACTAGGTATTGAGAAATTAAGCTCTACAGCTTACCATCACGAGACCTTAGAAAATACGCACAAACATTTAGGCGCCTACCTTAGGATCCAGTGCGAGAACAATAGTAGTGATTGGAGCGAGTGGGTTCCATTTTGGTGTTTTTCGTTTAACACTAGTGTTCGTTCAGAAACTAAAAACACTCCATACGAACTCGTCTTTGGTAAACTTTGTAACCTCCCATCTAACTTTTGTAAAGGAGTCGATCATCTGTATAACTACGACGACTACCCCAAAGAGTTGAAATATTGATTGCAGAAAGCACAGTTAGATGCTAAGCAAAATCTTTTACAAAGTAAGAACTTAAGAAAATATAATTACGATAAGAAATGTAATATTGTTGTTTACAAACCAGGTGACCTAGTTTTAATAAAAAATCAAGTAGGTAATAAATTAGATTGTATTTATAAAGGTCCTTTCGTAGTTTAAGAAGATTTATCTCCTAATGTAAAAAATTATATGTGTAATAAGGAATATGTAATACATAAAAATAATACAAAAATATTTCATAATTAATTAACTTTAAGTTGCATATTATTATTAAGATTAATTATATTTAATAAAATGTTTACTATTATATACTTTTAGATATACAGAAAACATTTTTTTTTTTTTGCAAAAGGGGTGTGTAACTCTGTACTTTTCAGGGGAGGTGCAACATGTAGGCATTGCGAAATGCACTTTCTCACGTGGACCGTCTAATTAGGTCGCACGAGTAACGTAAATCACGTTATGCTTAGTCAGTAAGATAGAATTAGTAACTTTTGTTCCTCTTGCTTAGGATTCTCCCGATTGAAGAGTCTCAGCCCGATTCGATCTGGCTGGGCTTTATCTGAATTCGACCCAGCGCCCGGCAGCCCGTGCTCCGACCGCAATTTTTTTTAGTTCTAAAAGGTCGCGGCCGGCATTAGTCGCGTCACACGGTCGGCTTGCTTCTGCGGCGCATCAAATAGTTCTAAAAAAGTGGCGGTTAACACGTGAGAAGGCGCGCCCTAAAAAGTTACACGAGTAGGCGCACGTGAGCAAAATGCTCACTGTCCTTTAAATGACTTATTGTGAGAAAAAATGGGATTATACTACAACTTTTGATATTTTCATAAGTTATAAGTCTTATTTCAGTTAAATAAAATGTTTTATTTGAATTATATAAAAAAAATGCAAACTTATGAATAAACTAAAAATCTTTAAACTTTGGCCTCAACTTTTGGCTAATCTTAAAAAAAGAAACAAAAAAAAATTATCTTACCAAAATTTGGAATTATAACAATAAATTCACTTGGTTATATTATATTTATACACGAAAAATAAGAATAAACAATAAAACAAATTTAATGTATGAAAAAAAAAATACACGAGTAGGCGCGCGATGAGCAAAATGCCGCGCTACACGATGTGCTGCGCACAAACACATCACTACGTGATCGCAGCGGCACTGAGCGGCACGTGAGTCCTGTCAGGGGGGAGGGGATGAAAAGTTACGAAGGTATTGTGAAGCTCGTAGTGCTAGAGCGGCGCTAAAGACGAAATTAACCGCCAAAATAAGTTGCGTGAGCAAAATGCTCATAGCGCGCCTTCTCACGGGTTAAGCACGCTCTCGCGTCCCGCGTATTGAATTAATCTAAGGAGAGAGCCAACGGGCCTCCCTATCATATTATTGAACAATTTGGACTGTATAACAGCATCAGGGTGAGCGGTTCCAGATACGGGTTTGACGTGACTATACTTAGAATTAATATCTAGCCCCTCTTTGATTTGTTATGTCCTAATCTAAATTCCCTCTTACAAGCTAGGTCCCTACGGGCGATTGACAGACAGACAGTCAACGAAGCATCAATCTCGGAGCACAAGCTCAGTAAACAACACACACACATACCCTATTCTACCATTTAGGGGGTAATTTTCCAAAAACGAAGAAACATTTAAAAAATCATTTTTAACTAAAGGCCAAATACCGAGTTTTATTAATTTAGATTCAAAAATAACGGTTTCCACACAAAATTTTAACCCTCATTTTACAAATTACTTTCAGAAAAGAAACCACAAAATACCATATATTATGTCCAGGAAAAAGTCTTTTCGCATGTAGTATGTATAAACTTTTTTGTAAAAGTGGAGCAAGATCGGCATATTAGTAGTAACGATATAGCTGAAGAACGGGAAATTGACCACAAAACAGTTTTGATCCATTTGAAAAAATCTGGGTACACAAAAAAGCTCGATACTTGGGTGCTACACGATCTTGCTAAAAGAAACCCTATGAATCTTGTACTCATTTGCAATGTATTGAGACGTAATGAAACCGTACCATTTCTTGAAAATATTGATAACTGGTGAAGAAAAGTTGATCACATACAACAAAAACGTGCGAAAAAGGTTGTGGTCAAAGGTCAGTCAGACTTCACAGACTGTGCCAAAACCCGGATTTACTAACAATAAGGTGATGCTGTGTGTACGGTGGGATTGGAAGGGCATTATTCATTATGAGCTTTTACCGCCGGGCAAAACCATCGATTAAGATCTCTACTACCAGCAACTGATGAGATTAAAGCAAGAAGGTGAGAGAAAGCGGCCAGAATTTATCAATAGAAAGGGTGTGGTCTTTCATTATGACAACGCTAAACCACACACATCTTTAACCACTCAGCAAAAACTCAGACAGTTTGGCCGGGAGGTGTTAATGCAACCGCCATAGAGTCCTGACCTTGCACCTTCAGATTTCCACCTGTTTCGGTCTCTTCAGAAGTCTTTGGGCGGTGTCAGGTTAACATCAAAAGAGGACTACCAAAACTACTTGTCGCGTTTTATTAATCAGAAGTCCTAAAATTTTTACAGCAACGGGATCATGTCACTACCTACAAGATAACAGATATCAAACAAAATGGCACATACACACTGTAATTAAATGTAAATAAAGAAAAAAAAAACTGTTTTAAGTTTTTATATAAAATGCGAAGAAACATTTTCCTCGACATATTAATATACACAGCATGACACAGTCTTTGAATTGGAGAAGGACAAAGGATTCTATGCATCTTTCCGATATTTGAGCAGAAGTAAATACATTTATACTATTCATAACTAGCATTCATAACCCTTTAAATGTGTCAGTTCGAGTTGAAATTCACAATCAATTTTATGTTTTTTACCAAAAACTTGAAAAAGACTTTAAGAATAATTTGAAACTAAATATTTCTGGACATTACACACAGTGCCATCTTATCCCAAACCAAGCAAAGCTTGTACTCTGGATACCAGACAAACGGACACAAATACATATATGAACTTTTTTTTGTAAATACGTACATAATATGTACCCATTATCAAAAAAAAACACGAATGTTCATCACATAAATGTTTGTATTGTGCGGGAATTGGAACCCACGCTCCTCGATTTAGCAGTCGATTCATTACCTACTGAGCCACGGAGCCGAAAATGCAATATAAACTAGCTTTTAGTCTGTGTTCTTTTATTCTTATATTTGTCTGCTCAATACAAATTTTGAAATAGATGTCATACATTTTTGAATAATCTCAAGAATTTTTTCTACTCATTTAGAAAACATTTTTTTTATCTATACTTATCACGTTTTTCAATTGGACTAATCAATACAAAATATTTCTTAGCCCCATAAACATTTTTACTTATTACATACTTTCGTATGATCTACCCAAGAGTTTTATTAATATTCTTGGCTAAAATTGTTTTAAGACAGGATCTGTTCAGAAGTTTTTATATATCCGCAACAGTTACTGTACGGAACCCTTACTTAGAGCGTATACAACATGCGATTGGCCGATTTTCGTTTGAAATGGTACAAGAAAATCTGCATGAAGTTTAAAAATGTGAAAAACAGTGAAACACTAAAAAAAAAAATTTTCATACTTTTTAATTCATTTAAACAATTCATTGTGTACATTTAAAAAAAAGTTATTTTTATATGGACTTTAGCAACTTACTGACGCGCATCTCGCAGGTTCGCTTCGGTGGGTGCGCTAAAGCGTCACGCGCGGTCTCACCGCGTCGCCTCGCCGCCCCCGCAGCCCTCCACGCCCTCCCCGCCCCCCGCGACGCAGCAGATCGTCTTCGAGGTTAGTAACTTATATTATTTAAATGTAAATTAAGTACTAGGGCTACTAGTGTGACTATGATTAATCGTAATTCCACCAATTATTATACGAATGCGAATGTAACATTCATAATGTGTTTCCTTAGAGTGCTCTAATTAAACTATGGCCTACTTCTATTACGGCCTACTTGACCTAACTCACGAAATTCAAAAAGACAAACACATCTTATCTGACTTTCTGGCCTAATTTGATTATGACCCACTTACCTATATCCTACCTGACCTAGTTTGAAAAATCCTTAAGGTATAAAAATACGTTTAAAATATAGACCTTACCTACTACTGTCCTAGACTAAAGAATCCTAAAAAAAATCTGTCCTAAATCTACGAACTAATCTTACCTACGTCAATATTGTGCTCCTATCGCAACATTGCCAATTACCAATGATAAAATCTATTTATTTGCCTGCGTGTCGACTTCAACACATACAATACTTTACATTCAGACCTTATACCTATTTCATACCAAATAATAATTAATGCTATGCACACTTATAAATATAACTCACTCATTTTTCGGTCTCATAAACGTTTATCTCCTACGTGCAGAATCTGCTGGGGAGGACTATATGGTCTTTTTTTTTTCTTTCCTAGCTTTTTCATTATCACATTCAACATAAATCTTGTCATTTTCCAGCGTTTTTCATACATTAAATAGAGTTATATCATAAAGAATAAAAATATGCACATAGGCTTATAATTGCATTTAAAATGCATACATTCCATTTTTATATTTACAATGGTATCCTAATTATGAACTTTTTGAGACGGTTGAAATGGACCGGACAAACCTCTCTATGCATACGATTAATTCTTAAAAAACCATCATTATACCTAGACATTCCTATTACTGTATATGGACCTTTATAAGATTTTCTTAATTTATGCGAAAAACCCGACCTTCGCTTAGATGGTTTCAGATGACGGTTAGATTATCCGTCATTTCCATTTTAATTGGAACAATACTACACCTACCTAACTTATTTTTATTAAAAGCAAACCTATCCTTGTTGCGTAATAAAATAGACTGCAAATGATCTCGCTTAACTCGCTAGAAATACTAAAATCTGGTTTCCTACTAAACTAAACTAAACATGTATCATAAGAGTCTTCTTTCAACACCTTCGTGGAAAAAACATTATGAACGTCTCTCGGGACCTTTTTCCCTACATAAGCTTGCGACTAATGAAAAGACAAAAACCTTTCCCGCTATTTGCATCGTTTTATCTCTCAAATGAATAATAACTATTCAAAAAATTGAGTCCTAAAATTATATATTTGCACTCTTGTGCTACAATAAAATTGAATCTGCAATTGGAAACCCTGAAATCTGGAGCTGTTTGCCGAAACCAATGATACCTTTTCTAGAACCTTTGACGATTTATTTCGATAATAATTGATTATACACTTCTATAGGCAGTATCGAAATTTCGGAGCTACTGTCCACTATACCTAAAAACTTTTGTCCACTAAGGGAGATAGGTATTTGCAATTCAGCCTTTTCACCCAAACATTATAATTAATACTATATTCAGCTCCTTTTTCTTCCATATGCGGCTGAAAATTACTATTATACATATTGTCGGACTGCTCGCGGTTCCGGCGTTCACATCGATTATACATACAATTATCATATTCACAGTCAAAATTTACATAGTCACGTTGCCTATCCTCAAAATTATTAAAAAAATCACTTTCACAACCACTGGGGGACTCATAATTAGATGAATATCCACACGTGCTGGACGAAACATCTAATTGTTCAGGAACAGAGTCAAAAATAATGCGCTTACCAAAATTGTTCTTTTGAGCCCATTTTTCGTCCGTATTCCCATGGCCGACGTCTTAAATTATATTTTGGGCGGAAATCTCTCCTGGCGTCGCCCGATGCTTGTGATGAGCTGAACTCTTCTAATTATGACTCTTTCCTCGGTGATACCTGCAGTCTGGGCTATCTGTAATAGGCGATATAGGTAGGGTTCGATGCCTTCACGGTGATCCTGTCTTAAAGTATAAAAAGCCTGTGTGGGATCGACAGCGCATGACTTTTCACGGATAGCCTTAGTTATACTTTTATAAGTGCTTTCGGGTCCTGTTAGTTTTTCAACTAATAAAAAGCACTTCCAGTGTTCTGGTAGCAATAGCAATAAAACATCTTTACCCTTTTTATCGGGGTCTATCCCGTTAATAACAAATAATGCCTCAATTTCATCTAAGGCCTGGCCCACACTACTACTTTCAAATATCCCCTTTATATCATTTAAATTTATCGCCATTTTAGCGTCCTACTAATTAATATTATGCCACTATTTCTACTGAACTCCCCCAAATTTATATTTGACCTCTCTGTACCTCTTTTCAAACGGAGCCTCCACCAATTTGCAACCAGCTGGGGGTGCGACTTCGCTGGGCTGCTTGAGGTTTTTATAGTTACCCGGGAATCTTACCAGGATATATAAAGGATACAACGAGAGTCAATTTATATGTATATTTTTCTTTGTATATTCTGAAATGCTAGAGCGGCTATAAAGGATAAATTCAATTACTTAAATACATTACTATTTTGGTATCTCCTCGCTCATATATGAGCATACATATAACATGCTAAAAGTAAAGTAACTATTCGATTGAGCGGCCATATACTGAGCCTTAACTCCGCGGTCTACACTGAATGGAGTTCCTGAAACTCAGCGTTAGTCTCAACGCTAGTCAGCATACGTACTGGTCCCATTGTGGGGCTACGGGACGGTTTCAGGTGCGCTCCTTACACTTCTAAAACCTCGCGGGGCATGCTAATGCTCTTTGGTGAGAGCGGAAAGATGGTGATTATATTAGGGTGGCGAGACATGAGGGTGTCGCACCACCCTAATATCACGCGGGATATATGTACTTTTATGAAAAACGTTGATGCTTTTCTTGAAATTTACTTTATTTGCCCATAATACAAAACAAAACTATCCATCTCGGACCAAGCATCTGAAGCAGGCTTTTAACAATTGAAGACCAAACAAAAATGCTTGCGACGCATCTTTTCTTGTTTTAAAATAAAATTTAAATATCTTATTTTTCTTCATTGCTGTCCCTATGCGAATATTAAACCTTGTTTACGAATGGTTTGTATTCTATGTTCAATATGACCTATTTAGTAATGCGAGCTGACATAGCCTGCCCCAGTACCTAGTATTGAGATGATTCCTTTATGTATTTGAAAGAGTTCTTGTTTTGACGGTTTTGGTACAAATGAATTTCTAACTTAGTAGGTGTTTCAAATCTGTAGTCGTTAATTAAAAGTAAAAACAAATAATTTGGAAGAATATATTATATAATCTATTTTAAGAAAAGAATCTATTCGAACGCGGAGCAAAATGATCAAAATATGACGTATATATCATTCGGCTACTTAATGTGTACAGTGCGTAATCATAATACATTTATTAAATGGTTCGTCGTAGTTTCTATTCAGAAGTGAATAGATTTTATTTTATCGGAGTTTAAGAGGATGATTTGCGGTAGGTACTTATATAATATTTTTAAATCATTAGCTATACCTATATCCTGCTGTGACAACAAGGTTGAGTACCTAACTAGGCCAAAACCCAATATATAAATGAAGGTAATGGTTCGAGATAGGTACCTATATAAACGTAAGTATGTAGATACCTACCTACACTTATGATCACACAAAATAGATGTAATAGGTACTGGCAAGATATAATATGTTAACAGTGTTCTTGTTATACTAGAAATTGGTACCTACTTAACGCAGCATGATACCGTCAATCAACTGGTGCTAGAATATAAGCAACACACGTTGCTATCCGAATGGAAACATTTACCTATCTACCCACTTATTCATATGCACTAAGAAGAAGGTCATTGCATGTACTTTGATTCTGGCAAAATATTGGGAGCTCTTGTAAAATTTGATGGACTCTTGCAACATATTTTAGCAGCCTTGCCTAACCTATTTTCAGTTGTAAAACAATGACCCAGTCTATTTTTAGTTGGTGTTGTTATCAATTTCAGTTGTGTTTGTGAGAGTTCATGGGATTTGCTTACATTTTTGCCATAATTTTAAAAATGGCTCCTATTTAACGTAAGTTTAATTTAAAATAAGGTACTAAACAATGACAAGGGCTCGCCAGTAGCGACTAAAATCAGTAGTAGAAAGCGGGCAATTCGCTATTTTTCATTATTCAGCATTGTAAAGCCATCTATTGATGAGTGAACGTCTCGGCGAGTGCACTCTTTAACCTTAATAAATAAAAAAAAGACCTCGGATATAGTGGTCTGGATTTTCGACACAAATTAGGATAAGACGGGATAGGATACAGCACAGAGCCTTGCAAGACACCATTAGCATTTAAAAGGATGGCAACTCGCGAGTGATGCCCGGTGCGGTGTTGCAAGTGTCCATTGCTTTGTAGTTTTAGTTTTTATAAAAACCGTTCTTCTAGAGACCATTGCTAAAAATCTGCCGTAACTCATGCGGGTTGTGGGCTGAATCCGGGCAGAGAACAGAGCTGTTATGAGCTATCTGTCATGTCCGCTTAAGACCTAATATAATATGATAGTTTTTTTGTGTTGTCCAGGAGTCTGGGTACGAGTACGAGGAGGACGAGGAGATGGAGCACGGAGGGGTGCAGGAGGTGGAGGTGGAGGGGGAAGAGGTGGAGTACCTTGAGGTGGAGACGTTGGAAGAGGGGGAGGGCGAACACTATCAGGACGAGCTCGAACTCTACCAGTACGAGCTGAAGCCGGATCTCGATCACATAGAGTAGACCACAAGCACAACTACATACGGTTCTATCTACATACAATATCAGTCGCTTTACTAGTTTGTAAACGTGCTCAGGCGACTCGGTCACTACATACTTCTAGAGACTAATAAATGTAACTTTGCACGAAAGTGACGTTAGTCAATCACCCTTACTTATCCTCCCACGCGTTACGATCCGTATTCTCCGTCTCCCTCTCTCTCTCTCAGCACCGTCTGCGGCTTTTTTCGTTTGCTTATTCTGTGGGCCATGCCTCGTGCCTTCGTCGGATGTCCTCGTTACTTCGTTGGATCTCCGGATCTTCGTCAGATATTATACTTCAAGACGAATAAAAATCAAATAACTTTATTTCTTTGGTAGTTACTAGATAATATATCTAAAGATTAAAAATTGTCACTCAGATAAATAAAAGTGATGAATGATATAAAAATATTTATTTGAATAAATTATTATGTAGCCAAGAGTAAATAATATAAACAACAATAATACTTTTGATAGACGCTATGTATACAGTGATTTGTAGACAGCGTTTCTGCTCAAAACGGCTACTTTTAGCAGAAACGCACTTTATTTAACATTCTAAAAATAGCTTGTCACTAATAGTAACAAACTGTAAATAATTGGTTCGTTACATTTCTGTAATGTGTTTTGTACAAAGAGGAAAGAAGGCAGCGCTAGTTACGAGTAGGTACTGCAGCGTGCGGGGGCGTAAAAATGCTGCTTCTACCTATTTCTATTTAGGTATCGGGATCTCTGCTAATAAAAAGACAACATCGGGAGTTCTTTTCTATATTCAGATGTTCTTTTCAATCGCCACAAGAGTATACATCCTTTAGATTCATCTACTACCTAGGAGAATTATTATACAATATTAAACTTATCTGCAGTACATCTTCTTCTATTGGGCCATCCTTCAATAGGCCTCGGGTCGTCGTGTCGATACATTGGATAAAATATACATTAGGACATTAATTCGCAATGGTGGCGATGCTTGGAATATTTTGGATACTGGAGTATCTTACTTTAAGTCCACTGGCCAATGTAAAGCCATTCTACCAATTCTAGGGCTCCCTGATAGAGACAGGAATCGACCCTCCAAATTTATATATACTTGTCCGATCTATATTTTTCACTTGAATGTCAATTAATACCAAAATAATGACAAGCTCGAAATTCCGATTGTTTTTATTTAAAAACGCAGACACCATCTATTATGTTTCCTTAAAACCACTACAAAGTATTTGCTGCGTAACAACGTTTGCTAGCCTATTTACTATTTCCTATGAACTCTTTTTACCTCAATCTATGCTCCTACAATATTTACTAACCTCCAGCGTGTACTTAGTACAAGGTTCAAGTTTCACATGACTTGGTGACCTTCTCTTCCTGCTTTACTCATTTCTATGACCCACTTTACGGCTAGGCTACAGCCTTCTATCCTATTTCATTTACATTAACTTCTATCCATATATATGTAGCACAACCACAACCATAATAATACAACCAAAATAAAAATACCCTATTATTTTACGTTACCATGACAACTAGAATAACATGGCTCACTCGTCCAATCTTTGCTTAAGCAAACCTTTATTGCAATGACAACTTCAATAAATATCATACGCTCTTCACCTATTGTATTTTATCGGATAACTTTTCACGATATTTTACAATGACATTTCATTATCACTCGACATTACCTAAGTTTGCCTTTCAAACTTCTAAACTTTTAAGAAATTACCTATTTCTCTCAAGTATTTCTTGCTTACTTAGTATAGTTTAGCAAACCTACACATACCTAAATAATCTATATGCCTAAATTACAACACAAATATTACCAATATCCGCTATTAGACTTTCTACATTTTGAAAAATTCAACCTAATCCGTCTAAAATATCTAAATTACCAACCGAATATTAACAATGTCCGTTACTAGACCTTCTGAATTTTGAAAAATTCAACCTAAACCGTCTAAAATATCTAAATTACCAACCGAATATTAACAATGTCCGTTACTAGACCTTCTGAATTTTGAAAAAAAAAATCCGTCTAGTCAATTTTGTCAAAAAAATTGACTAAAACTAGCCTGACTAGCTTTATACCCTGACTTCATTATCTATATATAAATAAATCGATCTGTCCGTTTATTTATTTTACCAAGTAAATTAGTTGAATTAACCTATTTAAAAGGTTAATCTCGGACGGAATACTTTTAACCTATTAAAATGTACAGGACCTACCTGTCTATCCGTACGTACATTTCTCAACAACGCATTGTTATGCCTAACTAACCTAACAATCTCATACGGACCCTTATAAATCTTCTTTAATTTATATGAGAACCCTGTTCGTCGTTTAACAAAATATATCAATACTACATCTCCTACAACCAAATATTTCGGTTTCGCCCGACGATCAAATACAACTTTTTGTTGCTGCTGCGCTCGCATTATCCTATGCCTAACTTTTTCTACTATTTGACGTAGGACTACATCTCGTGTTTCTCTCGATTCTAAAGGTATTCTACCTCGATTCCCTAAATTATTATCCGTTTCAATTTTCGGACTTCTTCCTAGAAACACTTCAAAAGGTGAGAAACCAATTGTATGATGCGGAGAGATATTATACGCATGTACGACTTTGCGTAAAATTAAGTCCCAGCTATCTTGTCTCTCACTATCGTATTTTGACAACATAGACGTGATCGTTTTTATACCTACTTCAGCTAAACCATTTGACATAGGGTGAGTTATACTACTTTTAATATGACGAACCCCGTGTAACTCTAAGTTCATATTCATTAATCTGGATCGAAACACTGAAGCTCTATCGGTGCATATTTCTACACATGTACCATAGGTTATAAATACATCTTCTTCTAAAAATCTCAATACATTTTCAGTATTGCAAATTGTGATATAGCCCTGGCTATCATGAATTTAGAAAATGAATCAATTACATATCGATTCCTTCGCGCTGTTACTTTCAATGGTCCTAGTATATCTACCTGATACTTTTCTCCCACTGACCTAGGTGTTATCGACTCCAAACATTCCTTTTGTCTACATCTTTTCCTTTTCTGACATACTATGCAAGTTTTATATAATTTTCAATAACTTGTCTTGCATCAATCATGTATTTCCTTTAAAATCTCATACACGAGATCTTTAGGTATTACATGCCTATACACATCTCTATCTAAAAATTTGCGTAAATGCATTAGCATGCCGTCGCGAACTAAAAATCCTTTATAACGATTTGTTCCGCGATTCACCAAACGTTGACGTATACCTACACAAAAATCATCCCTATTTTGCCCTTCTAACAATTGATTTTGATGGATGGCTAATACCACTAAGTTATCTTCAAAATCTTTTGGTGATTCTCCTGAATCCTCTCCTTCTAGTGGATACCTGGATAAATAATCCGCTAAGTTGCTTTTTCCTTGCACAAAATTAACTGGAAAATCAAATTCTTGCAAAGCTAATACCCATCTTGCAATTCTGCCAGTTTTATTGGTTGCCAACCAATACAATGCCTTGTGGTCTGTATCCACCTGTATCGCTTTACCCCAAATATAACTTCTGAAAAAATTTAGTGCCCACACTAATGCTAGACATTCCTTTTCGGTAATTGAGTAATTTCGCTCAGCTGCCGATAATTTTCTGGATGCAAACATCACGGGTAGCATCTCTTTTTCCGACTTTCCTTGCATAAGGATTGCTCCTAGACACAAATCGCTCGCATCGGTTGCAATTTTCGTTATAATGCCTTCCTCTTCCGAAAAATACCGCAATAATGGAGGTTTCTGTATCTCTTTAATTAACTCTCGCAGCGCTTCTTCTTGCCGCTCCCCCCAAGAGAATTTACGACTCTTACGCGTTAAATCAGTTAACGGTAACGCGATTTTAGTGAAGTTAGCTATAAATTTCCTATAGTATGATAAAAAAACCTACTAGCGACCTAACTTCCCTTATATTTTTCGGCGTTTTTATACTATCTAACCTACCTAACTTTACTCGATCAGGCAATATTCCCTCACTTGATACAACATACCCTAATAATTTCAATTGTGTGAAACCAAACGTACATTTGGACGGTTTCAACGTTAAGTTAGCTTCGCGAAGTTTCTGAAGAGTTACTTCTAACAATTGACCTAACCCTACTAAATTCTCGTGATAAATAATTATTTTTTCAACATATACCAATACACCTTTCCCTAACAAATCTTTTAACGCGAGATTCATTGTCTTTTGGAAAAACGCTTGGCTATTTTTCATTCCGCATGGTAACACGTTCCATTCCCATTTCTTATACCCACAAATGAAACTGGTTTTATGTCTTTCTTCCTCTTCTAACAATAACTGAGAATATCCCGAATTCAGATCTAATTCACAGTAATACCTAGCTCCCTGCAAACTTTGTAATATATCCTCGATTCTCGGGATAGGAAATCGTACATCTTTTATTTTTTTATTCAACCTACGATAATCTATACAAAACCGCCACGTATTATCCTCCTTTTTAACTAACACTACGAGACTCGCATATTTACTTTGCGACTCTCGTATTACCCCCATTTTTACCATTTCACGAATTTGCTCGTCCATTATATCTTGTTGAGCCCTAGAGACTCGGTAAGGTGGTTGATACACTGGGGTATCATCCATCATTTGCATAGTAATCGGTACAAGATTACACCTACCTAACCTAAGCTTATCGAATGCAAACCTATCTTTGTTATTCGATAAAATAGAATACAATCTATCCCTTTCTACTCTATTTAACTCTTTAGAGATATTAAATTCTACCTTATGCCCTAAAATACCTACATCATGCGAATCACACTTTACCACCTTTGTTGACAATACACTATATACATCTTTCGGCACTGGCTTCATGACATATGCCTTTAACCTAGGGAAAGATACAAATACCTTATTTCCAATGGACATACTTTGTCCTATTAAATTGACTGAACAGTCATATTTATACAGGAAATCTAAACCTAAAATGGGAAATTGACAATCCTCTGCCACAACAAAATCAACTTCAAATGCTTCTTCGGCGATTTTGATATAGATGCCACGCAATCTATATCCTTGGAATGTAGCTCCATTGGCGGATACCATACATATTCCTTCTTCTTGCCGCCTTCTCCTATAGAACAGCCTTCGAAATATTCCTATAGGTAAAATAGATACCTCGGATCCTGTGTCCACAATACAGGATAACTTCTCTCCTCGTAACACAATAGGAACCCTTAATAAATTAGGTTTTTCCCTAATTAAATTATAATTGACAGCATATTCTCATGCTGAATATAATTATCTTGGCTTTCCCATTCGCCTTCCAAATACCTATCCTGTTCAATACTACTACATAAGCCCCCTGCTGGTTGTGTATATGACCACGCATATTCTACATCCTTTACTACAGGAAACTCGCTAGCATACTCATTTATAGTGCATGTCTGTGTATTCCCATTATAAAAATTAAAATTCGACTTACTGGAATCCTCCTGTGGTTGCTGTCTTCTATATAAAATTTCTTCACCGCATGCACCATATTCGCTTCACAAATTTCTGCGTCGCATATTGTATGGTGAGCGTCGTGGTACATCTCTCGCTCCATCACCAGCGCTTCGCGGGTGGCTATAAAAAGGAGTAGGTATTACCTTCTGCACATTATTAGACAAATTATTTTCTACCTGCCTATCAGAAGTCTTCCCTGCTAACTTCTCAACGCTTTTTGTCAATTGCTCCAACGAAGTATGCAAAGCATTTCGATTCTCCTCTTCCATGGCAAGGAAACACTATCCTCAAACCGCTTTATTATGATGCACTCATCTTTAATGTTACATTTATCAGCTTGACTTAAAACACGATATAGGTAAGGCTCTATACCTTCTCTCTCACTCTGTTGCATTGTATAAAAATATTGGGTGGGGTCACCTGGGGATACTTTTGCCTTAATGCATTGTATGATCTCTTCGTATGTATCTAATTTTTTATGTACGGAGAGATAATTGCGCCAGTGATCTGGCAATAACAATTCCAGAACCTGCCGACCCTTTGTTTCTTTATCTAACCCCGTTAAAATAATATGCGCCTCAATATCGTTGAGGGCTTTTCATACCTCTGACCCATCACCTGACATTCTCCTAGATAACTCTTGGACATTTAGAGACATTATTGCTAAATATTTTTACCTTTTTCTATCCCTTTGTCACCTGATTTAGCAGACAACGGCGTACTCCACCATATGCAGCGTGCCGGGGCGTAAAAATGCTGCTTCTACCTATTTCTATTTAGGTATCGGGATCTCTGCTAATAAAAAGACAACATCGGGAGTTCTTTTCTATATTCAGATGTTCTTTTCAATCGCCACAAGAGTATACATCCTTTAGATTCATCTACTACCTAGGAGAATTATTATACAATATTAAACTTATCTGCAGTACATCTTCTTCTATTGGGCCATCCTTCAATAGGCCTCGGGTCGTCGTGTCGATACATTGGATAAAATATACATTAGGACATTAATTCACGATGGTGGCGATGCTTGGAATATTTTGGATACTGGAGTATCTTACTTTAAGTCCACTGGCAATGTAAAGCCATTCTACCAATTCTGTCTCTATCTCCCTGGTAGAGACAGGAATCGAACCTCCAAATTTATATATACTTGTCCGATCTATATTTTTCACTTGAATGTCAATTAATAACAAAATAATGACAAGCTCGAAATTCCGATTGTTTTTATTTAAAAATGCACTGACACCATCTATTATGTTTCCTTAAAACCACTACAAAGTATTTGCTGCGTAAAAACGTTCGCTAGCCTATTTACTTCCTTTACATTCAACAAGAGGTCGTAACCTCTACAGTACCTAGTCACTGCGCTTCAACTCTCGAATATAACAAAAAGTAATAAAACCGGCCTAGTGTGAGCCGGGCCATTACTATTTTAAATTATCATAGAAGCGAAAATAGTCCAGATTGTATATTTCTAAGATTGATGTACTAGGACTTTATTACTTTACTCTATAATATATCTTTGAACTAAAACATTTTATGCACAAATATAGTTTATATTTATTGTAATGTCTATAATGACAGACGTTCATAATATTTTTAATATGACATTGTATGGAAGTAGTACTACTCTATGACATTCCTCCCCATTTAGTCTAATTGTTCAATGAGACGAGTTGGACGTCTAATTTGGCGATGACTATGTCGTCGTAGTGGAGTCGCTCCTAGAACTGGTGTTGGTCTTTCACCCGATTCAGGCCATTCCGAATTATTTTCATTCAAACATCTCATATTTGAGGCTGACTCGGTCGTTGGTGTATTTCTAGAATTTACAGAGACGTTTGGGGGTTCAATGAATGTTGCTCGATCACTTGTGAGTAAAAGATTAGGTGATATCATATCTGGTGATCTTGATATTTTTTCAATATCTTTGTTTTCAGTAACAACAGTTTGGTGAAGTTGTTCACTCATTCTTGGACGGATGTGGTCAGCATGTCTTCGTTTTTCTATACCTTCAGGAGTAGTTATAATATATGAATATTTATTAGTTCTTTTAGCGACAACAGCTGGTTGCCACTTATGTTCGCATTGAGTTTTTGTAAATATTTTAACTCCCGGTCTGTAAATAGGAGAAACTTCATCGGTTTTGATATTTTCTTGAATATTTTTGTGCTGCAATGTTTTTCTGAGATTTGGGCGTACATTATCCAGAAGACATGGCAGTTGACGAACAAACATCATTTGAGCTGCCGATTTTCCTGTTGTACTGTGAGGAGTATTTCGGTATGAGAACAAAAAGTTACAAAGTCTGTTCTTGGTACTCAATTTGTCCCCAGTACTAGCAGCCGTTCTTGTCTCTAGGGTGCGGACTAGACGTTCTGCTAACCCATTAGTCCTTGGGTGATATGGTGATGACATACCTTTGTTTTCACAATATTCCTTAAATTCTTTTGATGTTAGTTGGGGTCCATTATCGGATACTATAACTTGTGGTATTCCAAAAGTCGAAAAAATACCTTCAAGTTTATCGCATAATTTTGATGTGGTTATTTTTATCATGGGTTTCACTTCGATCCATTTAGACAAAGCATCAGCAAGTACAAGCCAATATTTCCCTTCAAATGGTCCTGCAAAATCAATGTGAATTCTTTCCTACACTCGATTTGGAATTGACCAGGAAAAAACAGGGAGTTCAGGATTGTTTGGTCTGTTTTCTTGACATTTGTAACATTTTTTTACATGGAATTCAATGTCTTCTTCGACTGACGGCCACCAAACATAAAACCGTGCAAGAGCTCTCATTGAAGATGACCCAGGATGTCCAGTGTGCAAATACTCTAAGCTTAAGTTGCAATGTTTTTGGCATCACAATTCTTCCTTGCCACATAACAATTTTGTTTTCTAAAGAAATTTCATCACGTTTTCTGAAAAACGGCTTAAGGTCACTTTCATTGTGATAGTTTTTTCAATCTAATTTTATACATTATGATACTTGTCTAAGGATTGAGTCATTTTTAGTTTCTTTTCTGATAATTTCCTCGTTTAATGTTATATCTCGGATTTGGCCTGCTGTTGTTGTTCACTTATTTTGTTTACTAATTTTTCAGTTTCGCATAATTGTTCATCAGGGTTAGGCATTCTAGACAGGTAATCAGCCACAATATTATGTTCTCCTTTTTTGTATACGATGTCATAGTCAGAGCTGCCTATTGTCAATGCCTACCTTACAAGTCTGTTATTAACAATCTTAGGTAATCTACATATCTTTGAGGTCCTAATATATGTATTAGAGGCTTATGATCTGTTACAAGTGTAAACTTCGTTCCTCGTAAGTATTGGTCAAACTTTCTTATTCCAAAGAAGATCGCTAGAGCCTCTCGATCAATGACTGAGTATTTGCTCTCCGCAGGTTTTAACTTTCGAGAAGCGAAAGCTATTGGCTGGTCAACGTTTTGAATTTTATGATATAACACAGCTCCAACGCCCTTTTCGGAAGCATCGCAAGCAAGGTATAATGGTTGGTCCTCATTCAAGGCAATGAGATATTTAGAATTCGTAATGATACGTTTTATGTTTTGAAATACCTTATCTTCTTTGTCCTTCCACTGCCATTTTTGTCTATGTTAGTTTATGTAGATCTGCGCATAACCCATGTAGATGTGGTATGAAACGTTC
This sequence comes from Apoda limacodes, assembly GCA_946406115.1. Lineage (NCBI taxonomy): Eukaryota > Metazoa > Arthropoda > Insecta > Lepidoptera > Limacodidae > Apoda > Apoda limacodes. The sequence goes on from OX291559.1 coordinate 24,013,500, forward strand.
ATAAAAATTTACAAGTCCAAGGAAGGATCTGAGTTCTTTGGTGTTTTTGGGAGATGGTGCTTTTAATATAGCTTTGACTTTGGATTTTGTAAGACTTGTTCCTTTCTTGTTTATTAAATGTCCTAAATATTCAATTTCAGGTTGCAAAAAGCAACATTTTTTTAAATTTACTTGTAAGCCAGCTTTTTGCAATCTTGTTAACACACTAGAAAGATTTTCTAGGTGTTTTTTGTCATCTTTTCCTGTTACGGCTATGTCATCAAAATACACTGCAACATTTGGAATATCTTCAAGTAGTTTTTCTAAAAAACTTTGAGAAATAGATGGGGCCGTTGAAATTCCAATGCCATTCTATTGTACTGGTAATACAATATTTGTGTGTTTAGATGATAAGATACTTTTTGGACTCTGGTGCGACTTCAAATTGCAGATACGAATCTTTTAGATCAATTTTAGAGTACTTATCACCATTTGCTAAACGTTGACGTGGTTGATCGAATAATGGAACGGGATGCATGTGCTGAATTAATGCATGGTTAACAGTATTTCAATAATCACCACAAATCCGTATTTGTCCATTTGGTTTTAGTACGTTGACAGTTGGTGTTGCCCATTCTATTGGTATTTCATTTGGATTAACTCGGGTTATGATACCTTGTTCTACTAAATGTTGTAGTTCGGTTTCAACATTCTTCTTCATACTAAATTTAACAGGTCTAGGTGGTAGGTATTTGGTTCTGCATTAGCCTTAATATGAATGTTAACTTGATAATTTGTAACTTTTCCCAATTTGTTGTTAAAAAGCTCAATATGTTTCTTAGTAATGTTATTTAGTAATTCTTTGATGTTGTTGGAGCTTATCTTTACTGAATAAACTGGTTTGGGAAAGTCCATGTTAAAAATTTCACTCTACTGTAAACCGAATAATAAGGGATCTGCTCTTTTCATTATGACCACCGGTAGTATTTTTTTTTCACCGTTTAATTCCACAGTAACGTCAGTAGGCCTTTTGGTTTTAGTTTTAAATTAGAGTAAGCTCGCAGGAAAGGGCCTTTTCTTAATGGTGGTGCACCAATTTCCCTCCAAAGTTCTGTACTTATGATTGAATAAATAGATCCAGGATCCCAATCCATAGTACATTTAATGCTATTTATGTTTAAATCAATTTTCTTACATCGTGTGGTTTTGTTATTAATTTTACACACAATATCCTCGATGTCGCTCACATCGGTAGATGTCTCAGATGAATGTGAAGAATACTTATCTTCTTCTATCTAATATGCGTTGATAAATATGCTCTACCAGATTTAATGCAGCAATTCTCAAAATGTCCTTAAGAGTCATATTCCTTACAAACGTGATTTTTAGCTGAACAATCGTTGTAGTTGTGTTTTTCATATTTGCCACAACGTCTGCATTGGCCTGGTTTTAGTTTTCTGGGAGTGTTGAAATTTTGTTCTTTTATGCCCTGTTTACTGTTTTTGATATTTATTTTATTCGTAGGATGTGCTGTGTCATTTTCAGCCATTTCTCGTGAGAGGGCTATATTAAAAACTTCAGTAAAAGTAATTTCTATTGGTTTGTCGTTTGACGTTTGTTTTTGTAAGTCAGGCCATCTTTGCCGTAATTCAATTTTTAGCTCTTCGTGATTAAACCAGTAGCACAACGGTCACGTAGTTGTCGTTCAAGTAATACTCCCTCATAGCCACAGTCTCTACTAAGTTCGTTCTTTCAGTCTGTTGGCATAATTTTCCATAGATTCTGTACTTTCTCTAGTAGAGTTCCAAAAATCTATAAGTGCTTTGTATCTTGTTTTCTTTGTGCGATGTAAATCTAAAAGTTTCACTTTTAAATCTTCATATACAGTTTTCTCGAAATCAGGGGTGAATGCGATTTTTACTTGATGGTATGTTTCAGGTGTCAAACATGCAATGAGTAGGTCTTTTCTCAAAATATCACATTCATTTCCCCACATGTTGCATTTGGCTTCAAAATAATCGATAAAATTTTCGACAGTACTAGTAGAAGGGTTAAATTTATCATTTTTAAAATTGTTTATTATGTTTGTTTTACCTTGTTTTTGCTGTTGTGATGTAGATCGTCGTTTGAATTCGGTGTGTTTTGTTTTGTAACCAATAGTTGTAATATTTGGGTAATTTGCTGTTGTTGAGTTTGTTGCATTTGAAGTAGTTCTGTGAATTGTTCCGTATTCATTGTTTTTTTCCCCTCGTCGCCAATAATATATCTTTGAATTAAAACATTTTCTGCACAAATATAGTTTATATTTATTGTAATGTCTATAATGACAGACGTTCATAATATTTTTAATATGACATTGTATGGAAGTAGTACTACTCTATGACACTCTATATTCATACTTAGTGAATGTGGCTGTATTTTTCAATACTGGATAAAATATTACAGATTAAAGTCTGATTTTTCATAACAGTTTGCGTCATGTCGTGTTGTGGCGGCCCGCACGCAACTGTTTGTGTCATGTAGTGTTGTGACGGCTCGCACGTAACAAAAATGAAAAAATATTGATTCACCTTGTAATAAACAGCTGAGTAGTTTCTCCGTGCTTCACATCCAAGAGTTCCAGGACACAAGAGCTGATTTTGTTCCTTTAAAGCACTTCTCTGTTTATTATATGTGGCGCCACTCATGCGGATTACTTCAAAATTAAAAGGATCGATGTTCCGGCGGCGATAGCTTCTCTCGAGGAACTGAGGAGGCATTCCTTGTCCACTAGCATATGATATGCATCTTCAGATTGTTTTCGTACCAAAGTGATAGAAGATATAGGTAGGTGCGTATAGGAAAAGGATGGGGCTAATTTGCGCTGTTTACTATGAAACTAATGTCATTCTAATATTGAAAACACTAACACCAGACGGAGTTAGTAGTTGGCTGTTAATAAAACTTGAAGGACTTATATTAGTGTCAAAATGTTGTAAAAAGTTGATATTTATTGAAATCTAATCGTTTGATATGTTTTTAACAAACACGTTGGATTATTTTTTCCAAAAATAAGAATTTAGACATAATTTACTTCTTGCTAAAAATAAAAAAAAAACTAGTTATACATACCACACCGGCACATAAGTTTAGTGATGAACTTGAATTCCTTTTTTAGATGTGTTTATTGTTCAAATCATCACGGGTCACGAAACTGGTTTTATCGAAATTGAAAACGTGGGTGAAGCGGGTACTTTTATTTTGAATCATTTATTATAATAATAAATAATAATACATATTTTTGGACATTACACACAGCGCCGCCTGGCCCCAAAATAAGCAGAGCTTGTATTATGGGTGTCCGACAACGGATACGGATACATATATATTACTTTTTTTTGTAAATACATACATAAATACACCCAGACTCAAGACAAACACAAATGTTATTTATCACATAAATGTTTGTCCAATGCGGGAATCAAACCCACACCCTCTACGCAGCAGGCGACAACACTACCAACTAGGCTGCGAGGGAGATTATGATTTAGATTTGTCAGAATGGAATTTAATGACACATTACATTCCAAAAAAAATTCTACATGTATTTCAAAATGTATTTTTTTTGTTTTTTTCTACAATATCTATCTAACTGCTCTGAAACTTTGGTGAGTTTAAGTGCACATGACCAAATTTCCAAAAAAAATTGAATCCTGATCCACTGCATTAAAATTGAAAACAGATTTTTTAACATACCTCCGGTTTTATGACCTTTAGTTATGACGCGTTATAGACTTTATATTTATATTTATACTAATTTATGTGTACTAGGCGACCACAAATTCTTTCACATAAAATTATCATTTATTTTTTATTTATTTTTTAGTGGCAAACAAACTTACAGTCCGCCTGATGGTAAGCGGTCACCGTAGCCTATGGACGGGTAACACTCGCGCGTTGCCGTCCCTTCAGATCTAATAAGTTCTTTCTTGAAAAACCTCATACTGTAGTCCTTGGAGAAAACCTTGGCAGGGAGCTCATTCCACAATCCAAGCGTACGCGGGAGAAAGTTTCCTTGAAACGAGCGACTATTTCGGTTCTAAAGTTTGAGAGTGAATTCCCTGCCGATGGCGTGCGGTGCGATGGTAGAAAGTAGCCGTGGGCATAATTTCGAACAATTTCTTCGAACACAACCCATTGTACAAGCGGTAGAACACACGCAGGGAGGCAAAGTCTCTCAGACTTAGGGGCTCGATACCGCAAGTGAGTTTGCACTCATCGTTAATTCTCACAGCCCATCGTTAAACAGAGTCAAAAGGGCCAAGCTGGTATCCGGGTGCACCCGCCCAGAGATGGCAGCAGTCCTACATATGGAGGCGGACTTGCGACTTGTAAAGCAGCAACTCTTGCCCCGACGTGAAGTATTGCTTCGCTAGTATTGTTGAGCACACCTATTTCGGACGCCAGCTTCACCTTGTCCTGCACATGATCTCGGAACTGAATATCGCTGGAGATGACAGCACCAATGACCCCAATGCTCTTGGAGATGGAGACGGCAGTGTTCTGGAATTGTGGGACCACACTGAATGGGGTTTTCTTAGCGGTGAACGCGCAGACTTGTGTCTTTGTAGGGTTGAATCGGACCAAGTTTACCCGACACAGCCAGATACCTTGGTCAGAGTGATCTCGATTTCATACACAAGTTCTTCACGTTTCTCTTCCACAACGGAACGAGGGACGCTTGCACGACCCGTGTAATAAGCGTCTCCAGTACTGTCATCTGCATTGATATGCAGTAGAAACAGCGTAGGAGACAGCGCAGAGCCTTGCGGGACAGAGCAACTACCGTTAATTACGGCTCGTATGCGTCTGCCGGATAAAAAGCTAGCCACCCATCCGGGCAGTATACCATCTGGCCCACTCGACTTACGAACGTCTAGACAAAGCAACACCCGCCGAACCTCCAGCTGTGTTATGCAGATTTCCGGCATGGCCTAGTAGGTGGTACAGCAGCTTCGTCGTTCATATTTGAGTTGGAGGCAAAAAGACTGCCTAATAAATCGGTTTTCTCTTTTACACTATGGGCCAAGTCACCATCGGTCTTTCGCAGTGGTAGTAACGACGACTGGCAGAAGTTTCCCTTGGCAGCTTTAGCAAATGATCAGAAAGCACGACTCCCAGAGGGATAGCTCGCAAGTCGCCCACCTATTTGGACAATGAATTGGAATTTAGCTCTGGCATTGCTTCCTTACTGAACCTCGAGACAGCATTTAATTTGCGTTTTAACTCAGAAATATTCGGATCCTTATTATTACGAGCTGTGGTCCAAGCCTAAGACGCAGTTTGCTTAAAAATTTTAGCTTCCCTGCAAGACATATTAAACCACGGTCGTTTTTTGACGCTGGCAGCTACTCGCAGGTTAGGAATGAAAAATTCCATACCAGCGAAGGTTGTCTCAGTGACTGAGGTTGCGCAGACGTCAGGATCTTCTGAGTTAAAGCAGAGCTGGCTCTACGGGTACGATGCATAAAATTCTCGCAATCCGTCCCAGTCTGCCGACTTATAGTGCCACACACGACGCCAATTAGTTGGCCCAGAAGGATCGGGTTATGTGCATGATATTTGAGTCCGAACGAGACAGTGGTCCGAGGAGCCAAGAGGCGCATCCACTAAGACGGAGTATCCGTCCGGACGTGTAGTCAGCAGAAGGTCCAGTAAAGAGCTCGTATGGTCCTCTATATCTGGTATTCTCGTTGGAGAAGGTACCAGCTGAGAGAATCCATAGGTCAGAGCAAATTCATGAGCAGATATCCCCTCACGATGGTGGGCGTTAAAGACTCCCAAAATAACTAGTTCTGCTGTGGCATATCATGCCAGAGTATTGTAGTAATTATATTTTGTTTAGTATTTTGTGTTGTTATGTGTTTTCTACAATATTATTATTATTTAGACAGACCAGAAAAAATGATTCAAATTTCGTTTAAATTAAAAAAAGAAAGCGAGTAAATAGATAATGTGTTAAATAAGTTAAAAAAATTAATGAAACAACTAATAAAACATATTACATAACAGTCGCGGGGTCAAAAATCACATATTCACATCACATATCCCTGTAGTCGCCGTTTTGAAATTGTGTGAACTTACAACGACATTTTTGACCAAGTACCCAAGGTTAGAAGGTTAGAAAAGTTTGTTACGATGTACATAATTTTGTAATTACATAAAACCTTGAATTATAATAAAAAATATAGTTTTGCGTTGTTCGTCTGCTCGTACCAAATTGTGTCTTATGTAGGTAAACATGTTTGTTATAAAATTTAACAAACAATTATATTAGCTTTTTTTTTTTACCCCATTGTAAGGGGTATCGGCGAATAGGTCTTAAAAATCATTTAAGGTTTTCGTATAACTTTTCTCTCATGTGCACACTATATAAATTATTATCCTTCAAAGTAAAATGTTGTGTGCCGCCTTCCTTTTACTACTTTTTTATCGTAAGTTCTAAGAATCATTTAATATGTCTTTACAATTGATACATAAAAGATTATAACAAAATATCTCCTTCCATATATGAATTACTATTGCTTGCGCGACAGTAGGTACTCCTGCGCAAACATCCCCTCTACGTTTCGCAAGTGTATTGAAAAAACAATTATACATACAAACTTCAAACTCGAAATGAAAAATAATGTAAGTTCTAAAGTATAACAAATAATAAAATCCGGCCAAGTGTGAGACGAGATCGAGCCATTACTATATCAGCGCAATCTAGCGATTATTAAAAGAAACATTAACACAAGTTTGTTGGAAACGATATTTAAAATTAACAACTTCGAGCTTCGTCAGTCATTGGATGGGTGACTGCATGCTTAGCAGCAAACTTTTAGTTTTTGTTTGTGTTCGGAAATTACGTAAATGGTGGTGGAAAACACTGCGCGAGTCCGACTCGCACTTGTTTTTAAATTATATTTTATGGTGAAACTGATCTAAATTAAAAGTCAAACTATTTTTATTCAATTTTTTTTTTACTTACACATAACGCCAAAATTATATATAATTTTTTTACCCATCCACCATCCGGTTCACAATGTAGATTATTATCGAAATGATAAATGTAGCTCACAGAATTCTTGTTTTGCCGCGTACGGCTTGTACATTTGTCACGAGACGGTAAGAAGGTTGAAAATTATTCTGATTTCTTTGACTGTATTTGGGTGCCGTCTCATCAAGTACATGAATTTGCCGGGACGTAACTACAAGTGGACTCTAGTGTCGTGTCGTTAGAAGTGCGGGGGGCGGGGCGAGACCGAGACAGGAGCGAGACGCGGTACGAAGGCGCCTTACCAAGCGCTAGAGCGGGGGGCTCGCGGGGGCGGGGGCGGGGGCGGGGCGCGACCGACAGATGAGCGAGACGCGGCGCGTGCGCGGCACGGGGGCGCCCCGCCACGAGCTCGCGGCGGTCGGCAATACGCCGTGGGCGAAACTGTAGCGCGCCACCCCGCTGCAAACATACACATATATTCCATACCACTAAGGTGACAAACATGCTTACGGTCCGCCTGACGGTAAGCGGTCACCGTAGCCTATGGACGTTTGCAACACCAGGGGTATCACTCGCGCGTTGCCGACCCTTCAGAAATCTAATAACTTCTTTCTTAAAGAACCCCATACTGTAGTCTTTGGTGAAAACCTTGGCAGGGAGGTCATTCCACAACCCAAGCGTTCGCGGGAGGAAGTTTCTCTGAAACCGCACTGTACGCGACCACTTCGGTTCTAAAGTGTGAGAATGAATTCCCTGCCGATGGCGAGCGGTGCGATGGTAGAAAGTTATAATCGTACTCGTTACACCACAAACACTAAAAAAGGTATGGACCGAAGTACAACTACCACTATTATATGTACATATATATATATATATATATGTATATATATATATACAGTGCGAGTCTTCATAAAGTGCACATATGAAAATGGGTGAAACTAGACCCATTTTAATCGAAGGCAAAAATTACAAAAAAAATCTAAATTTTTTTTTTATATTTTATAGATTTTTTTTATTTTAATTACCTTCTGTTGACTTACTGCAAAGAAAAGAGAAAAAGAGGTATATCCTGATAAAATAAAAACAGTAATGATGGTAAATAACAGGGGATACTAATAAAATACACAAAATGCCCAAAAACAGCAACAAGTAATAATAAAATATTACATTTTGAGAAAAATCTGTATTTTAATTGGTGTTTTTTTAATTATTTGATCAATTTCTCCAAATAATGCCCATATTACAGGTGGTTTTTATTACTTTGTATTATTCTCCATCGTATTACCTTTGTAAAATTAAAAATCCTATGTCTCTATCCCTATAACAATGTTTGCAATTAGCGTTTGAATAAAGGCCTGCCACCACATTATTCTGTGCCTCAGGTTGAGACTTCCCTTCTATTCATGTCCCACCCAAGCTTCTAGCTTTCCTTTGTTCTGCCCGGGCCCCCGCCGTCCACTACCCCGCGCATCGTGCATACAATGACCCACAAAAAAAATGTCTCTACTTGAGGCACAGAATAATGTGGTGGCAGGCCTTTATTCAAACGCTAATTGCCTACATTGTGATAGGGAAAGAGATAAAGGATTTTTGGTTTTACAAAGGTATTACGATGGAGAATAATACAAAGTAATAAAAACCACCTGTAATATGGGCATTATTTGGAGAAATTGATCAAATAATTAAAAAAACACCAATTAAAATACAGATTTTTCTCAAAATGTAATATTTTATTATTACTTGTTGCTGGTTACTATATATATATATTTGTTAGATTATAATAAGCAATTGTGTCGCCATTCACTTCCTATGACATTGACCTTAGGTCACCGCTGCCGGTGCTGCTCCACTCACCGCGTATTTAATTTTATTATTGCGTATCGTTTTGAAATACCAACTTCGTGGTATCGGCGCGTAGTTTGTGAATAGCTAGAAGCGACTCGCGTGTTGCGTTATTGTTTGTGTTCGATCGCGTGAGACCATTTGGAATGAGTGAAACGTAAGTGCTTGCAAGGGACATTGCGGCTTCTGCACGTCGTGCTTGAAAAAATTGAGATAGTCGCGACGACCGGGACGACACTACACCTTTGCTGTTAATTTACATCATATCTACTCCTCAAATTTTATATAAGGTCAAATTGTTCCTCTCAAGAGCTAGGCCTGCAAGAAGCAGGAAAATGAAAATAAACTAGTTAAAATTGAAGATTGAGATGGTTTATGTCCGCAACTGAAGGAATATGTCAAGAGTTTGATTTACTAATCCCTGGCGACTAAAGAAATTAGCTGAGTCACCTTTTTCTATGGCTTTGTGGAAATGGCGGCGTTGCGCATATTACACAAGTTTGTTTTTAACATGGTTGCTTTTAGTAGGATATTTTTAAAATAGGCCTTGACTTGGTTCTTTGACTCATCAACGTCTTCATCACTCTTCGGGGAGCCACGACGCTTGAAGATGTTTTATTTTACGGGTCTCACGAGCATGTTTATCATACAGATTATTAATCACATTGATAAACAGTGTAATTTGTGATGTGTAGGACACATACTTTTTCCTACTTGGGTTGCCGGTATATATTCGTATTTATTGTTTTTATAGACATCATAAAAGTAGCTAACGGCGTTTTTAACTGATGTGTTAGTTATCTCAGTATCCCAATCGATCTTAGAAATTTAAGTAAAAACATGACAAAAAAAAAGATTTTTGGTTTGAGAAACGACGCGATTTTAGCCAAGACAATATTAGAAAGTTTCAAGCCTGTCTATCAGCTTTATCATTTGATGAAGTATTATCAAAAAATAAAACTAACGAAGCATTTGATCAATATCACGACCTACTTTCTTTATTTTATAACCATTTGTTTTCCAGAAATAAAAGTAAAAATCACTGTAAAAAAAATTAGAAACAAATGGTTAACCAAGGGCATACGGAAATGCTGTATAAACAAAAGGCGCCTAAATCTCAAGTATACGTTATCCGCGTGTAATAAAATAGGAAACAAGAAAAAATATAAAACTATACAAAAGTTTAAAAAAATTGTATTACCCAGGCACAAAAAAAAACCAACGAACGCTACATAATCCAAAGTAAAAATAAATGTAAAGCATCTTGGGATGTAGTTAAAAACACCATGAACACAAACGTATCCAGTAAAGACATAAACTTTATTAAAATCGGCGAAAAAAATTACACACATCCTGAAAGCATATGTAAATTGTTTAGTGACCATTTTATAAACATTGCAAATCATAGCAAAGAAAGCAACAAAAGTAATAATGATCCACATAAATTCCAGCCTAACATTCCCTACAATGACAAAACTATATTTCTTTCAGCTGTTACTGAAAATGATGTTTACAAAGTAATAAAATCTTTAAAAAATACGAAAGCTACTGGATACGACAATATAAATACAGAAATAAAATTGTGCGCTTTATCAATAATCATGCCACTAACGTATATCATTAACTTATCTTTATACGAAGGTACATTTCCGACAAGATTGAAAAAAACTGTTATAAAGCCGTTATATAAAAAGGGTAATAGAGATAATATTGATAATTATAGGCCTTTTACCTTAATACCAATCAAAGCAAAAATTTTCGAAAAGATAATGTATGATAAAATATACAATTTTACAACAAAATTTAATCTTTTGAAAAAAGAACAATATGGTTTTAGAAAAAATAGTTCAACTTCTCTGGCATGTTTTCAATTAATGAAGAACGTCACGGAAAACCTAAATAAGAATATGTATCCCGTAACAATTTTTCTCGATATGCAAAGGCTTTCGACTTAGTTTCTCACAAAGTATTGTTAGATAAACTCGAAAAATTTGGGATTAGAGCAATGTGTTGAAATAATGAAAGTTTTGTGGCAAACACAAAAACAAATATATATCTGAGTTTCGTCACAATGAAAATGGTGTACCTCAGGGTAGCGCGTTTGGTCCTCTACTGTTTCTCATTAACATAAATGATCTACCAAATATCACAAAACACAATTGTATATTATTTGCCGACGACACTACACTTATAATTAAATTTTATAATCAACAAGATCTACAAGTGGAGATGGAAATTTCTTTAAATAAGATGGATAATTGTTTAAAATCTAATAATCTAGCAATAAATTTAAATAAAACTAAAATTATTCAATTTCAAACAATTAACAGTAATTTTTCTCAACTTAAAATTAAATACAAAGACATTTTAATAGAAAATGTAGACAACACTAACTTTCTAGGCATAACAATTGACAAGTATTGCAATTGGAAAAGCCATATAGAAAAAGTTTGCAGTAAGTTAGATAGGTATGTATATGTTCTAAGAAGAACTCGACAAATTGCAACAATAGAAGCTGCACTCTCGGCCTACCATGGCTATGTCTCGGCAGTTCTGAGATATGGCATTATACTGTGGGGTAATTCTGTAGAAATAGAGTTTTTAAGGTCCAAAAAAAGTGCATAAGGTCACTATGTGGAGCTAAACCCTTAGACAGTTGCAAGCCCTTATTTAAATCGATGAATATACTACTACTACTTTACCGTGTTTATACATTTATGAAATTTGTATTTTCGTTTTTAAGAACCCAAGTTTTTTAAAACAAATATGGAAATGACAGGCAGAAGTGGTAGATATGCTGCCAGGTTGTATGTCCCGTCACAGAAATTAACAGTTTATAAAAGAAACGCTTATTGCATGGCTATTTTGTTATACAACCATTTGCCAGATATGTTGAAAAAAAAACCCATCAGATGTTTTAAAAAGGAATTAGACACATTTTTGATAGGTAAAATGTATTACACAATTCAAGAGTATTTAGAAGATAAATGTTGAATTGTTAAAATATGTATAAAAGTTTTTATTATATTATTGGATATTGATGTCATGCTTATTTTAATTTAAAATATTTTCTTGTACAACTGTCGTATTTTGACATAATTTGAAATCTTTCGAATTTTGACATAATTAAAAAAAAACTTATGATTTTTGACATAATGATTACGATTTTTTTTTATATTACTTTATTTTGTTTGACATTTTTAATATCAATTAATCTTATACTGTTTGTCTCTGCTAATATTTCAACAAAATTTATTAGCAAAATTAGGTATTAATATATGTATATTGACAAAGTTTTCATAATACTTTACCATAATATTGAAGTTTCAAGTAGCATAATTTTTTTTTTGTAAGCTAAGTAATTTAATGATATGTTTCAAATGATTATTTTATTTATCTATGTCAATTTTTTTTTTAATTGTTGCCAAATTATTGTATTTTCTTCACGTTTCGTAATGGTAATTTGTAATTTTTAGGAATTGTTTCTAAGATATTTTTGCACACCATCTAAAATGGTTGAATATGTATGGACCAAAAATTATGTAATATAATTAATGTAACCCATATTCTATGCAAATAAAGACTTATTATTCTATTCTATTCTATATTTATTTTCTAATAGTTTAGATAAAGATGCTATCGCGATCGCGGTAAGTAAATGTCTTTGTTTTTCTGTGTTATTAGATTGACTTTATTAGTTACTTGTAGCTTATCCCACCTTCCATGCGCTAGTGACTAGTGCTTTTCTGCTATCTTATTATTAGTTACTTGTAGCTTATTCCACCTTCCATGTGCTAGTGTCTCGTGCTTTTCTGCTATCTTATCTGTTTTACTTGGTTTGCCTTACCTTTCGGTGTGGGTGAAAAACTACGACTGGAGAGCATTTGTGGGCTGGTTGGCTTGACGCGATAGGGCGCGTGTTAACAAACTCTTTATACCTTGTTACCATATTAAACTTAACTATCAAATAACGCGACACTAGCGACAGTCATATACCGCAGCCCAGTGATTGAGTGATGGTACCTCAAAAACAAGGGGGCGAAATATTGATATAACTACTGCTGCGTGAACGAGGCATGATTGTAGGTAGTACGAGAACAAGCACAGGTGTGATGAAGTAATCAGACAGGATGTTCGTCTGTCCATGGTCATTGAGAGTGACGTATAAAGGGAATAATATCGTTGTAAAAAGGACTAGAACATTTTGCTGCACCGATGTTTTATTGAGCAAGTGGGTGACGTCACCCAGCGTCGCACACTGTGTACAATGTAGTTACGGCTCTAACTTCATTGAGCATGTGGGTGAGGTCACCCAGCGTCGCACACTGTGCACGATGTATGTATAATCCGTATACTAATTCATTACTCGCCCTGTAGCTCTAGCCCGTTTTATGGGAAGAGGTGACTGTCCGTCTGTTCTATCGGTTACATAGATAGCCTAGCTCTTGGGAGAAACAAGTTCACCTTTACATAAAATTAAAAGTCCAAATTCCACTATAAGTTCCTATAAATTCACAAAACACGCGTCGATACCACAAAATTGGTATTTCCAACCGATTGCGAGCATAAAATGAGTACGCGGGTGCGTGTGAAGTTCCCGACTAATCTAGAACTAATTTACAGACCGGCCGCGAGCCAACGCACGGTCAATTCAAATTTCAAATTCAATTTAATTTATTCAGTTTAGGCTACAATAATTGAGCACTTATGAATGTCACTACGCCATCGGTTCGTAAGTCTACAGGGCGGGAGACCTTGTACTGAGAACAACCGGCAAGAAACTCAGCAAGGGCATTTCTTTTCTCCCTTTCTCTTACAGCGTCCAATTAAAATATTGGAAAATGCCCTCCCTATCATAAAAGGACACTTTCCATTACAAACATAAAAAAACATGAAATATAAAGCACAAGCACAACATAAAAAAGTATCTAATATAAACAAAAGACAGTTTATGTATTCATCACTAAGAAATAATCAATGTCTTACAGTATTAATAAACAAAACAAAAAAGTAAGACTAAATACTAAGAATAACAATCTCGTACCAAGTGAAAGAATGCGTCATTGCTTATCTTTACCGAACAATGTAGTTACGGCTCTAATTTCATTGAGCATGTGGGTGAGGTCACCCAGCGTCGCACATTGTCTGCGATGCAGTTACGGCTCTAACTACATTGAGCATGTGGCTGAGGTCACCCAGCGTCGGACAGTGTGTACGATGCAGTTACGGCTCTAACTACATTGAGCATGTGGATGAGGTCACCCAACGTCGGACAGTGTGTACGTAGAGTTACGACTCTAACTACATTGAGCATGTGGGTGAGGTCACCCAGCGTCACACACTGTGTACGATGTAGTTACGGTTCTAACTTTATACCATCTCATTTTTCATCCTTAATTTATTATCAATTTCAGTAGTAGAGTAAAACTTCGCGAGCGACATGACGCGTTCGTATTTACCTCATTACGTAGAGCGAACGCGCGGGCAGCAGCGCGTGCAGCGCGAGGTGTGCGAGTGCAGCGTGCGCGTGCTGGAGCGACATCACGGCCGCGGACAGCAGACACACGCCCGCGATCACGTCGCCGCAGAACTAAACAAGACATCACAACACAACAGTACACAAGCCGCGTGGCGCCCACAGGGTCGACACTAGCTATACTCCGGTTACGTCCGTGACGTCACGTGACGAGTGAGGAGCTTATAAGTAGTACTACATTTTTGTCTGGTTCTTTTTGGTTACGAGTTTAGGAAACTTAGTAAGTTAGAAGTAAGAGTAAAAAAGTTGGCATGGGTATAGAATACTTATTACTTAGGCTGACAAAGTGATAAAACAAATATTATAATAAAAAATATTAGATATTTAGGGTATTTGTTTGTTGGAAACGATATTCAAAGTTAAGCAAAATCGGGTACTTTGATGGGTGACCGCTTAGCGTCCAACTTTTTGATGTGAAACATCTACAAGGACCAACCGTTTTAATGCAGAAGCCTTCGTGTAACAATAGTACAAGTGTTTAGTATTCATTTGCAATGAAAATAAAAATTGTATCTCAATTTTAATTTTTATAATTTTAATAAATAATAAAAGTGATAACTAAAAAAGTTACTTGCATACTTTCGCTTTGATAATCCCTAACTCATGTATTCTGCGATTCAACCAATCAAACTATTGTCTATCCGTACCGCACCCTACCCGCGCACTTTAGTATCTGGCATTTCTTTGACGGGTTAGTACCGGCCAGCTCACTATCCCAGGAGTGCCCGAGAGTATCAATGTGCAGTACGGTGAAAGCTGGATTGGTCGAGCAGGTCTCATAGCTTGGCCTCCGCAAAGCTTCTGAATTTTCATGCGTGGGGCCGTTTCAAAGAGTTAGTGTACAGCTGACGAAGACGATGGACACACAATGCGTTCAGATTTCGTGTGATGCAAAGTGATCGTTTCCAATCGTGTATATTACTTAATAAGAGTAACTCGTTTACTTATCTAAAATCATTGTAATTAAATAATGTGACGTGTTTATGGATGGATACCTATCCATAAGTATGTCCCAGCGACAAAAAGAAATGTCTTCCTACCTACACACCAACCAAATACTTAAATGGTTTTTGTACCTACCTATTGAAAAAATTCATTTTTAACAACAGTGTGTGAAGTAAAAGCTACATAATGTAGCAAGTGAATTGTTTTAATATGTAATTTTTAGTGTGTAAATAGCTTTAGTTCTCCTTTTGCTATTGTACTTGGCCAAGATGCAACAATTAATATCAAGTCGCTTACAGATCGCTCATGGAGTTCCTTAGCGGTTATGCCCTTCGTGTGTAGATGAGTGAATAAGAAGTATAAGAGGTTAGCGTGTTAGTTTGGTAGTTACACATAGAATTGATACTGGTGATCACGCACCGATTAAACAACGTAATTATAGGTTGTCTCCGGAAAGACAACGGGTACTTAGTGAAGAAGTGGATAAAATGATAAATTGGGACATCATTGAACCATGCGAGAGCCCATGGTTGTCTCCAGTCTTAGTTACGCCTAAAAAAATGACGAATGGAGACTTTGTTTAGATAGATTGTAAAGACGCGTATAATTTGCCTTTTGTTAATGAAATCGTAGATAATTTGTCTAATGCGAAATACTTAAGCAGCATTGATATTGCAAAAGCGTTTTGGCAGATTCCTTTACACGTAGATGATAGAAAAAAAACTGCGTTTTACGTTCCGACACGCGGCAGCTTCCAATTTAAGCGATTACCCTTTAGGTTATCAAATAGTCCTGCTACACAACAGAGATTGATGGTTTTCTCCTAATTTTAACAACAAAGTTTTCTGTTATTGAGATGATATTATCATTATTAGCGCGAGTTTTGATGAACACATATCCCTTTTAAATCGCGTACTTGAAAAACTCACAAAGGCTCGTTTAACTATTAATTTTGAGAAGTGCAAGTTTTTTAAAAATGAGCTAATATATCTCGGCTACATTGTAGACGAACGTGGTCTACGCACAGACCCAGGTAAAGTGAAAGCTATTCTTAAAATTCCTACTCCTAAATCGCGTAAGGAGTAATTGTGTAAATAATCTCTCTGATTGTTTAGATTTCTGCATTAAGGACGGGAAACTACTTAAAAAAGTCGAAACGGAACCTGATAGTGATTACATGTGGACGGAGGTTCCAAATCCTAAATTAATATTATTGCGGCTAACACACGGAGCCGTCAAACTCGCATTTTGGTGCTTTAAAGACTTTTAAAAGATTTTTATTGGCCAGGAATATTCCGCCAGATATCTAATTACATAGCTAAATGTGCATGTATGCTTGGCTTACAAGCATCAAAACCATTCCCAATTTGGTGTCATGGGAAAACCTTAAATTTGCTCACGTCCTTTCCAATGTATCTCCATTGATTTAGTTGGTCCTTTACCAATAACGAGGAATAGAAATCAAAACACCCTAGTTGTCACATGCTGTTTTAGTAAATATTGTTTCATTTTTCCTTTAAAAAAAGCCACAGCGGCTAATGTATTAAAAACTTTGGAAAACGACGTATTCTTGGTTTACGGAGTGCCCCAAACAATAATTTTGGACAATGGTTCACAATTTACCAGCCAAGATAGTAAAAATATAACATTCCAAAAGTATTTTACACTCCACGTTACTGTCCACAAGTTAACACAGTGGACCGTTATAATAAAACTATTATTACGGCTATTGCCGCCTTAGTAGGCGAAGACCACCGAACTTGGGACAAATTTATTCCACAAGTACAAATGGCAATAAATTCGTCTTGTAATTATGCAACTAGCTATTCACCAGTGTTTTTAGATTTCGGCCGCGAATTAGTGACCGGCGGTAAAATTTTCGCGAAGTACGAGGACTTCGAAAATTTTGTATTCATGCCCAGAGATATTTATGCTGAGCATACCGGTTTTCTTGCGAATATATTTAACAAGGTCGAATTAGCCTTATATAAGGCACTCAGAAGAACGCAGAACATTATAATCTGCGTCGTACTTTTAAAGAGTTTAATGTTCATGATTATGTATGGGATGCAATCACGTTTTAAGTGATGCCGGTGCTTATTTCAGCACTAAATTAGCGCCGAAATTCGTAAAATGTCGCGTTATACGTAAAGTTTTACCGTTAGTATATGAACTGGTGGACTTAAATGACAAAAATGTTGGCATTTACCATATAAAAACATTTAAAATGTTAAAGTAACCTTTTAACTTGAGGGCACATTTCGTGCAAAATTGTTACAAAAAGTACTAAAAAAATTGGTAATTAAAGCATTTGCTTTTTAATATTACTGGTTATGGAGCAAATAAATGCTTATTTACTTGGATAACAACTAACTTGATAGTAAGTTATGTATTTTTTTTAATTACTAAACACTATATATTGTTTTATAGTTCTTCAAAATTCTAAAAATCATTTAAAAGACACCGTCGTTATTATAAAAATAACATTTAAACCTAATTTAATTTGTATTCTTCTTTTACTTCTTCAAAATTCTAAAAGTCATCTTAACGACACCGTGGTTTTTATAAAAATAACGTTTAGATTTCATTTGATATGTTTTCTTCTTTTATTTTATTGTCAAGTTTCTTATGATTAGCATACAAAAAATGCTCTAATTTTTATTTTTTAATAAATTATGAATACTACTTTTTCATTAACGTCGATAGGACGCCTTCTTCTATACAATATTTTAAATGATTTCTAAAAAACTAATTGTTATCTTACATCAAAAGACGTCATTTATTTACTGTTTTATTTTTCTTGTCTATTTGACACGTAAGCACCAAGATAATGGTGCACGTAGATAATTGTACGTCATTGTATAATTATTTTTTTCTTTCCAAAATTACTTTAACGATGACTAATGTCGTTCGTTGATGTCTGCGACATCCTTTATTATAATTTTCTTTACATAGTTTTAACTATTAATTTAGAAGTAGTATTGGTCACTTTTTCCTTGTGTCGGTTATACAACTTTTACGTTGATAAATGAAGACCAAAGATCACGACATCTTTGGCTCATTATTTATTCTAAATGCTATTGTAGCTTATTGGATAAAAGTACTTAATTTATTTTACTTTATGTTACTTTATTTTGCTCTTTAAATTTATTATTTATCTTGTCTTTTTCTCTATTTACTTATTTCTAGCTACCTTCAAATATTCAATTTTATTATCTCTTTATTATTTATCCTATATTTAATATTTTGTCCAGAGGTTTTAAAGCGGGGTTTTATTATTGAGCAGTAAGACAACTCATTAAATAAGCTTATGTCTAAAATATGGAGCGGATTGACAACTCCTTAAAGAAGCCCTTGTCCAGAAATTGGAGCGGTGGGATAACTCATTAAAAAAGTCTTATATCGTATTCCTAGTTGTAATGTCCCTTACAGATCGGTCATAGAGTTCCTTAGCGGTTATGCCCTTCGTGTGTGGATGAGTGAATAGGAGGTATATGAGGTTAGCGTATTAGGTTGAGTTAGTATGAGTGATGAGGTCAGAGTATTAGATGCGTACGTGATGTAAGTTTTTAGGGATCGGTTCTGTCTTTTAAAATACTAAATTAACAGCCCGGAAAATTCGTCTAACCGAATTAAGTGTGTATATAGCTTGAGATCTCCTTTTGCGTGATTAATTCACAATTATTGTAATTTCTAAATCCATACGAGCAAGAAATGCCAAACTTATTTGCCTAACATACATACTTTTAAATGTTGGATTTAAAAATAATGAAAGATAGAAAAGACATTAGTAAACAATTCTCAATAAACTTACTACCTAAAGCAAAATGCATCTTTAAATTAGAATGGCGCGTTTAAATATACAAGTTCAGTAATTTTATACATTAGCTGAGAAATTATGATTAATTTTATGAAAGGATTGAAGCTAACAAAAAGTTGAATACCGATGACTCAAATGTAAAATATTATATAAACTTACGACTCATAAACATCAACACAAGATTAATTGTTTAATGTAGGTAGTAATCTAACTCCATATTTATGGGTTCGGACCTTGGACAAAATGAGGTTGCGTAAGTTTTGAACCAGTGGCGCGAGTATGGATGCTTTAAAACTTACTGTGATTGGATATTTGTTTGGAAGCCAAGTTCATTGGAGGACGTTTTAAGACAATCACTGATTGGTGGTTAAGTGATATAGAAATGGAAGCACGTTTCATATGCTCTTTAAGGTAGTTTCATAACTTTTACTCGAATAAAATTTTATTCAGGAAATTAAACGTAGGATGAATCGGAGACCCTCCAGATAGGAGTTGTTTTGTTATCCGCGTTTTTTCTTATTAATTTTATTGCCTTGGTTAAATAGTAATGCTACTGTTATTGGGAATCCTATAATGTTGAGTATAACCGCGAAAGTTTAAGTTACTTAGAACTTTTATAATATTGAAATCACCCGCGAAACTTACCTAAGTGAGTCGTTTAACAACCATTAGGGTAGCCTCGTACAATAAATATTCTAACAATGATAAAGGGTAGTTGTTTTGGTTTTCACGTTTTCCGTATAATGGTATGACGTGTTAGTTTATTTGAACTGACCCGGGGTTTGTTAAAACTTTACGAACATTTAGAACATAATATTAAAATTCTATTAGTTTAGAATAATTAGCCCGTTTTATCTAGACCGTTCATATTAATCTAGGACTCTATAATAGTACCCCAACCAACATAACTACAATTATACTTAAAAGATATTCTTTTTTTCTTTGGTAAAATTAATAAAGGCCGGACATCCGTCCAGAATAAAAAAAAATAGGATGGGAGGGATTGAAATGTGGGGTGGAAAGTTGCTAGAGAGGGGTTAGTGATGATAAAAGTGCGTGGTCCTATACATATAGAACATTCAATTGCCATCGTTTAAATATTCGAAACGCTGCCCGACCAATAGTCCATAGTCTACGCTTGTGGGTCACTAGAAGCTAGGAACCACGTGGAGTTAAACTACAGCTAGATCGTGCCACCATTACTGGTAAGTAAGTACTCTTATATTAGAAGTGACACTGAAAATATTGTGTGTTCGTTGTAAAATTCTTTAGGTTGTGTTTTAAAAATATCTAAATTAATGTTAAAACATTCAAATGACGGGCTCGCTTTTGCCGGTTAGAAATGTATGGTAGAAAGAAATCTCAATCACCTCAGTAGGAAGGAATATATTAACGGACCTTGTTTCTAGGACATTTTCAGCTAGATAAAGATAAATCTTCTATAAAAGTAGAAGTGGGAACAAAGATTGTACCAGCCATAATAATTATATAGCCCACTAAAGAACTAGGTCTGCCAAGAGATACAGTAATAACTATGTGTAATCCATGTCCATCCTTAGCGGCGTTAGTAGGGTTTTACTATTTTGGCTGGTTAGCTAGTGTAGGTGAGCGCTGATGATCATGGTAGGGGGCGCCCCTTAAACCTACTTTCAGGTCGCAAGTCCTGAACGCTTAGCTACCTGGTTCCCACTCTACAAAACGTATGGATTTAGCATTCATATGGATTTTACTTTCAAATGTGGAATTAGCATCACTTAGGGTTCCTTTGTGTAGGGATGACGGAAAATCATATAACTCTTAAGTACCTGTGCCCTTTAGTTCTGATATTCGAGTATTTGCTTTGTTTAGGCGGTTTTGTATAGACTTTAGAAATGGTAAAAATTTAAAGTGGACATTATTTATGATCGTAGATTTAGCTATATTTATTTCTTGATTATTTTCTTTTGCGCTTATTTGTATACTATTGTTTGCTATATTACTCTGACGTACCTCTAAAACAACTGGGTTTACTACTTATTTAACACAACGGTTTTCGGGTCCTACCACTTTTGACGATCACGCTTGGCCAAATAATATAATTATCTACATCAATATTAATCATTAGATTCTTTTGATTTCTCTCTGAGTGAGTGTAGATGCTTCAGAGGTTTCTAAGAACAATTTATTATTTTATTAAACATCTTATTATACTAATCTATATTGGGGGGACGTTACGTTACCTCAAACCCTCATCCCAGGTACCCAACTTCGTTTATCTCGAATGGTGTTATCACCAAATTGGTTTAATTACCCTACGGTTGAATGGTCATTTTATTTTACTAATAACCTAATTTTATTGATTTTCAAAAGCTGGTGATGGCATTGATTTGCTAGACACAGGTTTAAGGAAATACACCTTATTACGAAAATTATATTTATTTAAATTGTAACGGTACAGTTGAATAGAAAAAAATATAAGAAATTGAGAGACGGCAAAACGGCAAATTATGAAAACTATCAAATATTCAAATTAATATAAATTCATAGAAAATCGTGTTATGTAATTGTGAAAAGTGGGAAAAGTACATAGAATTTTAATAAATTGTATTTACGGGCTCAACGGATTCTTTTCATTTATTTTCCCCTGAGGAAATAGTTTAGAATAAAAATAATGTAAAGTGAACTATACTTACATCTTATTTAATGATCGTAGTTACTGATCAAAGGCAGTCAGTAAGTAGGTATACTACATACCTAATAAAACTAGACTTTTTAAATTTATTTTTTATTTCAAGTGTAATGACGTTTCTTGCCTCAAGTAGTAGGTACTATTAAAAAGATCTTCAAATTTTGATTTACAAAAGATTTCGAGTCGCGACGAATAACGAAATGTTCTATCAAATGTTAAGACTGTAGTACCTATTACATTGTTGAGACTCCAAAAAACCGTGTAGGTACCTAACTGTGTGGTATGATACCCATGTTATAATGTAAATTAAAAAGCCACAAATAGCCGCATTACTACTTCAGATTAAAAGGTTTATTGGAAAAAGTTCCGAGCACTTCAGACTCAGGAAGTAAGCTAGGTCTTATCTCTGGAGATTCGTGAAAGTAGGTATAAATACATTTTACTGCCGAATTCACTGTCTATGTTTTAAACGTATTTTTATAATATTTTTAGGATTTTATAAACTAGGTCAGGTATGATATAGGTAAGTGGGCCATAAGCAAATTGGGCTAGAAAGTCTTAGGTAAGACGTGTTTGTCTTTAAATTTCATGAGTTAGGTCAAGTGGGCCATAATCGAAATTAGGCCGTAATTAAAGTAGGCCATAGTTTAATTAGGGCATCCTATGGAAAAACATAATGAATGTTAAATTCGCATTCGTATTTTAATTGGTGGAATTATGATTAATAATTATAGAGAGCACTCTATGTAAAAACATTATGAATGTCCCTCCGGTCCTTTTTCATTACATAAGCTTGCGACCTATGAAAAGACAAAAACCTTACCCGCTATTTGCATCGTTTTATCTCTCAAATTAATGATACATCGGTTATCATTCAAAAAATTAAGACCTAAAATTATATATCTGCACTCTTGTGCTACAATAAACTTAAGTAAAAATGACTTTTCAGCAATCTTCATATGCACACTCTTCAAATGGAAACCCTTAAATTTGGATCCATTTGCCGACACCAATAATGCCTTTTCTAGTACCTTCAACGATTTATTTCGATATAATTAATTATACATTTCTACAGGCAATATCGAAATTTCGGAGCCTCTGTCCACTATACCTGTTCGGTGTAGCCTTTGGTAACCGAACACCCTCGTCGTGGATTTACGCCGCGACACGGCTCCCGCCAGTGCAACATAAAACGGCAACCGCGCTGGGTGCATTTGTTATCATTTTTATCATTTTATCATATAAGAACTATTTTAGACAATAAACAATTTATATTTTATCAAAACACTATTTTCATTTAACACAGCCTCGCACCCAACAATACCTAAAAACTTTTGTCCACTAAGCGAGATAGGTATTTGCAATTCAGCCTTTTCACCCAAACATTATAATTAATACTATATTCAGCTCCTTTTTCTTCCATTTGCGGCTGAAAATTACTATTATACATATTGTCGGACTGCTCGCGGTTCCGGCGTTCACATCGATTATACATACAATTATCATATTCACAGTCAAAATTTACATAGTCACGTTGCCTATCCTCAAAATTATTAAAAAAATCACTTTCACAACCACTGGGGGACTCATAATTAGATGAATATCCACACGTGCTGGACGAAACATCTAATTGTTCAGGAACAGAGTCAAAAATAATGCGCTTACCAAAATTGTTCTTTTGAGCCCATTTTTCGTCCGTATTCCCATGGCCGACGTCTTAAATTATATTTTGGGCGGAAATCTCTCCTGGCGTCGCCCGATGCTTGTGATGAGCTGAACTCTTCTAATTATGACTCTTTCCTCGGTGATACCTGCAGTCTGGGCTATCTGTAATAGGCGATATAGGTAGGGTTCGATGCCTTCACGGTGATCCTGTCTTAAAGTATAAAAAGCCTGTGTGGGATCGACAGCGCATGACTTTTCACGGATAGCCTTAGTTATACTTTTATAAGTGCTTTCGGGTCCTGTTAGTTTTTCAACTAATAAAAAGCACTTCCAGTGTTCTGGTAGCAATAGCAATAAAACATCTTTACCCTTTTTATCGGGGTCTATCCCGTTAATAACAAATAATGCCTCAATTTCCTCTAAGGCCTGGCCCACACTACTACTTTCAAATATCCCCTTTATATCATTTAAATTTATCGCCATTTTAGCGTCCTACTAATTAATATTATGCCACTATTTCTACTGAACTCACCCAAATTTATATTTGACGTCTATGTACCTGTTTTTAAACGAAGCCTCCACCAGTCTGCAACGTTCCCCGGGACCTTGTTAGGTTATATGAAGGATACGGTACCTCTTACGGTCTAAACGTAAATCCAAATAAAACGCAACTTATCATTGTGGGTACTTCAAGAATGATATCTAAGATTAATTTACAAATCTTCCTAAAGTGAGTATTAATGGAATAGTCATTCCATATAGCGAGGCTGTAAAAAACTTGGGCATCATCATAGACCAGACATTTTCGTGGGAACCACAATTAAAAGAAGTTAGCAGAAAAATATTTGCTACAGCTAAATCCATTAGCAGATTGCGTAACTTCTTGCCCAATGCCACTAAAATTGCACTGGCTAAATCACTACTGCTACCTGTCCTTGATTATGCGGATGCTAGCTATCTTGACCTTACTGAGGAGCAATTAAATAAGCTTGAGCGACTCCAGAACCTATGTATTAGATACATATTTGGTTTACGTAAATATGATCATATATCCGAATTTCGATTAAAACTCAAGTGGCTCCCAATTCGCCTTCGCCGGAATACTCATTTTCTGTTTCTTCTCTACAACGTACTGTTCAACCCGTCTACTCCGTTATACTTGAAAGAGCGTTTCAATTTTATAGGGTCTACAGCTCATCGCGCCACTACAAACATGATGCTGAAAACCCCAACACATTATTCGCAAGCATATAATGACTCATTCACTGTCACAGCCATAAGGCTATGGAACAGTTTACCCTTTGATGTCAAAAAAGCACAAACTTTAAGAATATTTAAAAATCTCGTAATCACACATTACTTAAAAATTTAAGCTGTCCCATCAACACTGTTTATTCATCTATATTATTTAAGATGTATGTAGTTTGTGTTTTTTTTTTTTTTTTTTTTTATGTTTTGTTATGTATTTGATATATATATATTTATTTTGTTTAGATGTTTGTACGTATTAGTATTTTTTATTATTCATATGTATATAAATTTAGCTATTGCTATAAATGTATACTTATATTGTTAAGTTTCAGTAAGCACAATCTACTCAATAATTTTATAAAGTCTCCTCTACCCAAAGGTTGTCTGGAAGAGATCGCTCATTAGCGATAAGACCGCCAATTTGTTATTACTTTTATTGTTTTATTATTTTGTTTTCTATATGCGCAATAAAGTATATTATACAACGAGAGTCAATTTTATATCTATATATTTAAATGCTAAAGCAGCTGTAAAGGATACATTCAATTATTTAAATCTAATTAGTTTACATGTTCCCAATTAACTCTATTTTTGGGCTAAATTCCTGGTCCTCTCATGGTCATCACTGTTATGGAATATCCCTGCTCACATGCGAGCATACATTCTACAAGCTAGAATATAAGCCTGCCTACTATAACGTAGCAACTATACGATTTAGCGGCCATATACTGAGCCTTAACTCCGCGGTCTACACTGAATGGAGTTCCTGAAACTCAGCGTTAGTCTCAACGCTAGTCAGCATACGTACTGGTCATTGTGGGGCTACGGGACGGTTTCTGGTTTGCTCCTTACACTCTTCCTAAAACCTGAAAGTGATCTTGCCTCAATCCAAACTGTTGCTGTGGATGCGTGACAAGAGAGTATCGCACCATATTACACCTGTTATCACGCGGGATATATCTATTTTTATACAAAACGTTGATGCTGTTCTTGAAATTATTTTATTTGCCCATAGTACAAAACAAAACTAAATCATCCATTTCGGATCTAGCATCTGAAGCGGGCGTCAAACAATTGAAGACTGAACAAAAATGCATGCGACGCATCTTTTTTTGTTTCAGTTCTGCTCCAAATTGAAACATTTTACTTTTCTTAATTGTTGTCTCTACGCGAATATCAAACTTATTTACGAATGGTTTCTATTCTATGTACAAAACGACCTATTTATTGATGCGGGCGGACACAGGACACAGCCTGCTCCAGTACCTACCTAATCGTTCACAATCAGCTGTTACATTGCTAGCTTTCTGTTAAAGTGTCTTGTGTCTTTTGTTCTTATTTATTCGACCTAAGGTGTAATACCTTAGGTATTTAAAGCTGAAAAACTTAATAAATGTGATTTAAATTACGAATTACTGAAACTAAAAATTATAATTATTATGTGTGTATTCAATAGATTAAATTTTGTGTTTTTATGCAATTTAGGTACCTAGGTAGACACTTTTTTATCTTTACAGATTTTTAATGACGTAAGCATTAGACTGCCAGATAATACCGCAAAATAAGTGATAAATAGTAAGTACAAATTGGTCATTAGCTGTCCACTGACCTTTGTTAACACGCTTGGAAGTTGAATTCAATTTTATTACCGTATCGATTTGAAACTTTGTGTAAATGTATGTATGTTCTTATACCGATACCGGTTCTATCGAGCTGATTGATGGATACAGAAGGTGGATAGTTGAACTCTTCAATAGTTACTAGTAAACCCTTCAACGATTTCAATACATTACACTTAGCAAGCGAGGGTCTGATGATGCATTCTGGACGTGGATAGAGGGGACCTTTTTTAATGGCTACCAGTAAACGTCGCGAGTTGCGGCTAGATTAGTTTGGGTTAACAAGTGTTAGTGACAAAAGCGTGTTATTTAGTATTTTTGTAATACATTTTGAACACTTATATCAAAACAAATCATTTGAAGCCGTTAACTTTTGGTTTTTTCATAACCATAACATGTAATATAATTGTTTTTTAAGTTAATGATAGCTACTTATTTTTTGCTTAGAATTTATACGTAACAACGGTACATTCGTACGTAACAACGGTACATTCGCTTTGCAAAAGGACAGGCATTAGAACGGTTGGACCTTATATAGGCGCGGGTAATCAGGATTGTAAGTGTGGCGATGCATGCCGTGGCGACGCGTCGCCACGCTTTATATACAGTCTATATGTAGTATTGTTGTGTACGGTGTGGCGACGAGTCACCATGCGCAAGCAACTGTGCGTTTCTCTTACCACTTATTACTTGTACAAAATAATTTCAATGTTTCACATCTGCCAGGCGTCCCGTGTTGGCTGTTTTTTTGTTTGTGTTTGTAAATTACGTCAAACGAACCCGAATAACGTTATATTGTGGCCTGGAGGTTTTACGCAGAAAAGATGGTTCAACTTAGCACTCGGCGGCGCGCGTCGCACATATCACGACTGGTACGTGTGGACGAAGTAAGAACTCAATCTGTAGCGCAAGAACGAAGCACTATCGAAAAAGTATTCGTAACCCAATCATTAGTAATTTGGACACCGGACGTAAATGTAACTAGTTATGGGAGCACGAAGCACTGTCGAAGCGCAATCGTATCGCTGCGTGACGTAACACATGGTGTTTATATAAATAATGGTAGCACGAACATTGTTTTGACGTACGGTATCGTACATGCGGTACACACGCAACGAGTAGTTTTAATTGTAAAACCACAACAAACAAAAAATAATTGATTTTAAAATAAATTACACACAGTTTAAAATCAAACTTACTTACCGATGTAAGATAACGTTTTTACTATCTCAACCAACTTTTTTGTAGATTTGTTATAGCTCAGTACAGCACAACTTTTTTGGTTTATTTATAGCTCAGTACAGCACAACTTTTTTGGTTTATTTATAGCTCAGTACAGCACAACTTTTTTGGTTTATTTATAGCTCAGTACAGCACAACTTTTTTACTAGATTTGTTATAGCTCAGTACAGTACAAATTTTTTTGTATATTTGATATAGCTAATTTGTAGACTGGCCGCGAGCCGACGCATTGTCAATGTTGTACCAAGTGAAAGGATGCGTCGTTGCTTATCTTTACCGAACAATGTAGTTACGGATCTAACTTTATTGAGCATGTGGTTGAGGTCACCCAGCGTCGCACACTGTGTACGATGTAGTTACGGCTCTAACTACATTGAGCATGTGGGTGAGGTCACCCAGCGTCGCATACTGTATAGGATGTAGTTAACACTCTAACTACATTGAGCATGTGGGTGAGGTCACCCAGCGTCGCCACTGTGTACGATGCAGTTACGGCTCTAACTACATTGAGGAAGATAACGTTTTCACTATCTTAACCAACTTTTTTTGTAGATTTGTTATAGCTCAGTACAGAACAATTAGGCATTGTGTTTTGTGTCTTTGTAGGGTTGATTCGGACCAAGTTTTCTCGTCCCCAGTCACAGACCTTGGACAAAGTGGTCTGGATTTGAGACACAAGTTCTCCGCGCTTCTCCTCCACAACGTAACGAGGGATGTTTGCACGGCCGTATAATAAGCGTCTCCAGTACTGTCATCTGTATAGCAATGTAAGTTATTGATGGACATGTCATTGATACGCAGCCTTGCAACTACGGCTCGTATGCGTCTGCCGGACAAAAAGCTAGCCACCCATTTGCACAAACCGTCGGCCGATTGCACTTGCACCATGAATTGGAATTTAGCTCAGGCAGTTGTTTCCTTACTGAACCTATAGGCAGCAGTTAATTTTCGTTTTTTTTTCGTTTTAACTCAGAAATATTCGGATCCTTATTATTACGAGCCGTGGTCCAAGCCTCGTACGCAGTTCGCTTGAGAATTTTAGACCGATTAAACCACAGTCGTCTTTTAACAGCGGCAGCTACTCGCGGGTTTGGAAAATAGTTCATACCAGCGAGGATTGCCTCACTGACTGCGGTTGCGCAGATGTCAGGATCTTCTGAGCTAAAGCAGAGCTGCCTTCACGGGTACGATGCATATAATTCACGCAATCCATCCCAGTCTTTATAATTCCATACACGACGCCAATTAATCAGAGGGATCGGGTTGTGTGCATAACACTTGAGTCCGAACGAGACAGTGGTCCGAGGAATTTCCGTCCAGACGTGAAGTCAGTAGAAGATCCAGTAAGGAGCTCGTATGGTCCTCTATATCTGGTATTCTCGTTGGAGAAAGTACCAACTGAGAGAATCCATAGGTCAGAGAAAATTCATGAGCAGATATCCCTGCGTAGTTATTGGTTCGAGAACTGAGCCACTAACGATGGTGGGCGTTAAAGTCTTCCAAAATAACTAGTTCTGCTCTGGAATATTGCTCTAGAAATTTGTCAGTCATCAAACTCAGGTGCGTGAAGAGTCGCTACGTCCGTGTCACCACTATAAGAGACACGCATATGAGTGTGGCCGCCGTGATCTACGCGCACCCATAATTTCGACAGGTTGCTGTCTTCAAGGCTATGAAGGCACAGGCAATTGACTGCACAGAGAGCTTAGAAGACAGAAGGTGCGTAACTAGAACTACTGAAGCTCGGCCCAGATAATACGGTTGCTGGCACGGCGGACGGGTCTAGTCCGGTCTCCTTCTCCGGCACGACTACTACTTCAGAGACTTTACACAGGTTGACAGTTCAGCCTCCCAGGGCGGAGATTGAACCCGTTCAACCTGCAGGCGGCCAGCCATTTCATCAGGTCTATTAATGCCGAGCAATGGCAGCAACGAGCTGACCTTATCTACAGCCAAGAACACAACACTATTCAATGTTAGCGTTATCGTGGCCACGGTTTTCTGTAAGGCGGAGATACTTTCCTAGTTCGGGCTGCTCATTCAGGCGAGTGCTCGCTATGCCCTGCTTTTATTGTTCGGTTAGCTTATTCGAGCGAGTACTGCTGTGCCCTACCTCTCTTAATACGTACTATAATATTTTCGGGATTTCGACTCGTTGTATGTATTTCTTTTAAACACAGTACAATACAGTACAAGCCTCGCTTAGTTTGGTGCTGTGTGAAATGTCGAAGAATATTAATTTATTATATTGAATGGCAGAAATGCGCTACATATTTATTTAGGAAATGAGTGTGTGTTTGTGTGTCTGTCGCCCTCACCCTGACGGCGTCGACGTGCGGCCGGATATGCCCCGCGGCCGCCAGGTCGAGCACGTGCACGTGAGGCAACGCTGCCCCCACTTCCCCCCGCCCAAATGCCACTGCCCGCACCCTCGCGAATACCGCCTCGTTCTCCGGCCGCCACGCACTCACCTCCGTCTCACGGTACCCCTCTATAGCCTGCAACCGAACTAAATTATTTCAGAAACTTTGTGCTTTTTGCTAATGTCTATCAAAATTGTGCGTCTTCTTAAATATTCAATAGATATAGAGATATTGTATCTAATATGACAGCATATAAATTCAAGTAGTAAAAATATTGGTGGTGACGTCACGGTCCATGTTTTTAAAACATTATCAGTTAAAAATTGACTATAGAATAATAAGTAAGGTCGCAATTAATTTAAAATTCCTATATGAAAAAACATAGAAGTTGTGGAGTAGCTGTCACTATGGTACTGAACCTAATATTTTTTATTTTGCATGGATAAATTACTATGTCGTTGTAATTTTATTTACGTACGGCGAACGTTGTTTCTTTTTTTAAAAGAACTGCCGCACCAACCTATTGTGAAAGGGCTGTACTAATTCAGAAACCTTCCCCGGCATGTGCATAACTTACCAAAATTTCATTAAAATCGGTTTACCCTTATTGCGCGAGTCCGACTCGCACTTGACCGTTTTTTTTTTCATAAAAACCTTTCCCTAACACCAACAAACACAACAAAAAAAATTACCCGAATTGGTCCAGCCGTCTTCGAGTTTCCACTGTTCTTGATGTCTTATCGACCTTGCAAATTCAAATTCAATATAATTTATTCAGTTTAGGCTACAATAATTGAGCACTTATGAATGTCACTACGCCATCGGTTCGTAAGTCTACAGGGCGGGAGACCTTGTACTGAGAA
This sequence comes from Apoda limacodes, assembly GCA_946406115.1. NCBI lineage: Eukaryota > Metazoa > Arthropoda > Insecta > Lepidoptera > Limacodidae > Apoda > Apoda limacodes. The sequence goes on from OX291559.1 coordinate 24,044,314, forward strand.
GAACCGGCAAGAAACTCAGCAAGGGCATTTCTTTTCTCCCTTTCTCTTACAGCGTCCAATTAAAATATTGGAAAATGCCCTCCCTATCATAAAAGGACACTTTCCATTACAAACATAAAAAACATGAAATATAAAGCACAAGCACAACATAAAAAAGTATCTAATATAAACAAAAGATAGTTTATGTATTCATCACTACGAAATAATCAATGTCTTACAGTATTAATAAACAAAACAAAAAAGTAAGACTAAATACTAAGAATACAAAGAAGTTTGCAAGAGCAGACCAGCCTCCACAGGCGGCACCCGTTCACGAGTATGACACATGAATCAGCCATCGCTTCGCTCAACCATGTTTTAGGGAACTTAACGACCCAACACACACGCCACCACCGCAGAGACACTTTGAGAGAGCATGACACACTCAAGCAACTCCAATAAAACTTGATTGTACTAGTTACAATGTGTGTAGTAACGGAACAAAATATAAGAGAAGATTGGAAGCTTCGTAATGCTTTACTACCGAGAAGCAACGGCATAATCTTTTATACATCATATATAAATACAATATAGCCTTACACTAGGTAATAACATAATATACAATGTTTTAATTTAAAAAAAAATATTTCAAATGCCCCACTACAAATCAATTAAGTTCTAATTTTTCCAAGCATTTTTATCATTTATGTATTCATCAACTTTGTAATAGCTTTTTTTCATTAAACTATCTTTGACATATATTTTAAATTTATTTGAGGGTAAATTAACCACATGTTCTGGAATTTTATTGTAGAAAAATATACTTTATATTGCGAAAGAGCTATGTACCTTCTGAAGACGACATTTTGAAACTACCAATTTATCCTTATTCCTTGTATTAACACTGTGGAGGTCACTATTTTTAGCAAATAAGTGACAATTTTGGCGTACATACATTATACAAGCAAAGATATATTGGCAAGGAACAGTTAAAATATCAATTTCCCTAAATAGTTCCCTAAGAGAAATTCGAGGTCCTAATTTATAAATTGACCGTACTGCTCTCTTTTGCAAAATAAAGACTGTATCAGTATCAGCTGCCTTACCCCAAAGCAAAATGCCATAAGACATGACGGAATTGAAATAGCTAAAGTAGACCAAGCGAGCAGTGTCAACATCTGTAAGCTGCCTAACTTTCCTAACTGCATAGGCAGCAAGAACTGAAATGTGAGGGTTCCACTGCAGCCTTTTGTCTAATGTAATACCTAGAAACACTGTTGAGTCTAATAGTTCTATTTCTTCTCCGTTTAGGGATAATTTTGTACTTATGTTTCTGACATTTGGCATCATAAATTTTAAACACTTAGTCTTTTTCGCATTAAGAAGTAAATTATTTGCCGTAAACCACTGAAGAACCTGAGAAAGCGCACTAGTTACGTCGTCAAAATTAGTTTTATTTCTGTTAACTTTAAATAAAAGAGATGTGTCATCAGCAAATAGTACAATCTTGCATAGCTTCTCCACAAAGAAAGGCAAGTCATTTATGTAAATTAAAAAAAGAAAAGGACCTAAAATAGAACCTTGAGGAACTCCTAATTGTACTTCAGAGCCATTGGATTTTACTTTATTGATTTGAACCTTCTGCATTCTACTACTCAAATATGAGCGGATAAGCTCAAGAGCCAAATCTGCAATACCATAATGACTCAGTTTCCGTATAAGAGTTTCATGTTGCACGCAGTCAAATGCCTTTGATAGATCACAGAAGATACCAATAGCATTTTGTGACTGTTCCCAAGCAGCAAATATATGATGTATAAGGGCAACACCTGCGTCAGTTGTGGAACGACCTTTTGTAAAACCAAACTGTTGAGGATGAAGTAATCCATTTAAGTTAAAATGTTTAAGCATCTGATTGAACAAAATTTTTTCAAAAATTTTGCTTAAGGCAGGCAGTATAGAGATAGGTCTAAAATTACTAGGATCATCTTTACTTCCACTTTTAAAAAGTGGTTTTATTTTACTATATTTCATTAAGTCTGGTCTGGGAATATCCCTTCGTCAACACACTTATTAAATATTATGGCTACGATTGGTGCTATAATATCAATAATTCCGCTAAGGACTTTGACTGATATACCCCATAGTTCACAAGTTTTTTTCTGAGTTAGTAATTTAAATGTCTTAATGATGTCTTCAGAGGTAACATGCTCAAATTTAAATATAGCCTTGCATTTATTTACATTTTATTACTTAAATGTATTGATTTCGCAACCCTGCATACTTTTTTAAATATTTTTGAATACATTTTGACATAGTTGGTGAATGTGGGACTGTGGTTATATTGTTTCATTTCATACAACCTAGTTCGACTTCGGTGCAGTACGTGACAGTACCGGTGTTACTCCAGCGAAAGTCAGTTTTGGAAGAGATCCGGCTCCCGATAGACGCCATAACGGGCACAACACCTGACACTCCGAAGCCTAGCGCTGATTATGTAAGTGACCTTCAAAACCAGTTAGATGAAGTGCACACGATGGTTCGCCAGAGCAGTTGCAAGAGCAGCGAAAAGATGAAAACTCGTTATGATCGCAACGCCAACGCAAATGGACTTGAAGAGGGAGCACTGGTTACGCTGCACAACCCACTAAAGAAAGAAGGCGCCTAAAATGTGGTTACGAAAATCAATGGTGTCACCTATCGCATTAAAAAGGGATCCAGAGGGAAGCCAAAAATTGAGCATGTGGATCGGTTAGCCCGATATCATGGCAACAATGATGCTCGGGACGAGCATGATTAAGAGGGGGGTAGTGTTACGGCCTTCCAACTAACTTTCTAGACGCAGTACATTCCCGGAAACATGGATAGTCAACCAACATCATAAATTCTGCTTGCTATTATAACTTATAAATTCTATAAAGCCTAGTCGTAATAGTTATTTAAACCTTGATAAAAACATTTTATTAGAGGAATAAAACAGATAGTATCCATATTTATTTCTTGTTTTGCAATAAAAACATCAACAGAGTTACAATATACCTGCACTACTCATGAACACTTAGTTACATATCGCGTCATCCTTGTCTTTCTTCAAGGTTACTTGCCAAGCCTCATTGGCTCATTAATAGCACAAATTAAGGATTGTTTTGTTCTGGCCATGCTTTGGCAGCTTCGCACAATATTTTTTTAATTCATTGAATAAAGCATAGATTCAAGTCCTTTAGCCTAGCAAAATAAGTAACAATAGCATTTACAACTTGTAGGACGGTGCAACCCAAATTGGTGAATTGTAACGGTCAAAGTAAAAGTAATTGTCAAAGTTATTTTTAACAATTACTTTAACAATCGTTTTGGTGCAATCCAGCCTTAGAAAATTGAAAAAAAATAATAGCGTCGAAAATTCATCAATAAGAGCGCTAGGTTTTTATATTAAGTGATATTTTATTGGAATTTCAGATAAATTGTATAATAATATAATAAAAAGTGCGTGTGTATGTGTGTGTGCGCGGTGCGTGTGTGCGGTGCGGTGCGGTGCGGTGTGGCACTCACGTTGTCCCAGTGATCGAACTCGTAGCGCATCCTCCGAAGCCTGGGCTCCAGCTCGTCCATTAGCGCCGCCTGTTCTTCCTCTGACACGAACTGTGGAAACACCCGCATCTTCCGCAGCACCTGCGCACGCAGCTCGGGCTCTGTCTCTGCCCCCCACGACTCCAACGCTTCCACCATACTCGGATCATCTGCTACAACACAATAACCAACACCACTATAAATCACATCTAATTCAAATTCAAATAGTTTATTTCTCAAAAATAGGATACAATATCACTTTTTTGACGTCAGTATAATATGCAAGGAATTCATAAACAACTACCGTTTCGGAATCAAGATGGTGTTCTGGGGAGAAGAACGGCGAAAGAAAGTCTCCAGCTGTCGCTCTTTTCAATTTTAATTATAACGATTGGTACATTTCCAAATATAAGTAGTTTGATATCAACATTTTAGTTATTAAGCTTTTTTAACAAGTTTCTGTTTAACAAAATTATTAAACTTTTTTAAATTCAGTTTACAAACTTCTGCAGGGATTTTGTTGTAAATTGATTGTCCTTTAAATGACTTATTAATTTTTTCAAGCCTTGTGTGGATCAGAGCCAGTTTGTGTCTATTTCTTGTATTTAGATTATGAACATCACTATTTTTCTTAAAAAGATTAATATTCTTATGAACATATATGTAGTACTACTTGATTTAAATATAGGTATAATTTTACTGTATTTCATTAAATCAGGAAAAACACCACAATCAATAGATTTATTAAATATTATAGCTAGTTGGGGAGCAATCACAGAAATTATGGTTTTTACTAAGGTAACTGAATGGCCCCAGAGGTCAGCTGTATTTTTTATTTTTAGAGAATTTAATGCTTTGATAACATCATTATGATTTACATGTCTAAATTTAAATTCTTTTGGGCATTCTTTTACATTTTCTTTTAACAGAGCCTCTGCTATTAATGGAGATGAGTTTAGTGAGTTGGTGGTTGAGAATGGAATATCCAGTAAAAAATTATTGAACAATGAGGCAATACCTGTTTCTGAGATAAAAATAGTCCCATTAACTTCTAGACAATAATCAGTTTTATGAGATTTTGATTTTCAAGTCTCAGCATTAATAATACTCCAAGTAGTTTTTATTTTATCATTACTATTTTTAATTTTTTCCGAGGAATAATTGTACGATGCGACCTAAACGCCATTGCAAAGGCGGTAAATTTGAGTCCTTTAAGAGAACGAGGTCTCCAAAGCGCGGGTGGTTAGTTTTATCCGTCCACCGAACCCGTTGCTGTAACAAATGTAAGTACTCCTGAGGACCATCGACGGTGGAATAATTGCGTAATTTGCTGAAGCATCTGTAAGCGCGATAACCTGTCACATCGATGAAGGTGTATTTAGGCAAGGAGGTTAAGGGACTACCGATCAAGAAATGGCCTGGAGTTAGCGCTTCCAGGTCATTAGGATCCGATGAGATCGGACAAAGCGGTCGTGAGTTCAACACCTCAAATTTTAATTCCTCAAACGTGAGGACCGTTACACCAATCACACGACGTATGTGAGTTTTGGCGACCTTGACAGCTGCTTCGAAAATACCGCCCCACGAAGGATAGCCGGGAGGATCAAAAATCCAAATCACGCCCCGTTTGGTCAACTCCGAACCAATACACGTGTGATTGTCCGACAAAAACTGAAGGACTTCCTTCAGATAGCGATCTGCTCTCTTGAAATTTGTGCCACATTCCGAGCGAATTAAGTGAGGGAGACCACGCCGACTGACAAACCGCGACAGAAATGCGACAAAGGCCTCCGTAGACAAGGCTGAAACGAGCCAGATGCACAGCCTTGGAAAACAAACAGACAAAGACGTATTAATAGGCCTTAGCCTGTCGGGCATTGCGAACACTTGACGTCTTTATCAAAAACGGACCCGCGACATCCAACCCAACTTTAGCGAAAGGTCGAGGAGGCCGGACACGATCGGACGGCAAGTCATTTGTGGCTGGGTCAAGGTTTACCTATAACAAGGGATACATTTTAAAATAACGCTCCGAGCCGCTCGTCTGGCGGACAAAATGCCTTGCTGCGTTAAGACCGGCATGACAGTTCCTAACATGGTGGTCCCTGATCAGCAATTCAATAAAATGACTCTTCACTCTCTTCAGGAGACAAGACTAAAAACGTCCTTGGCTGTGACCTGTTCCGTAAGTTGTGAAGAAACGTCTTTATCCAACTGGTGACACCAACGAGCTTGTTGAGAGAACTGAATCGATTAAGTAGGAAATTCGGTGAAGTGTCCACAGTCTGCTCAACACCAAAGACCTTTAACCCAGGCAGAGGGTCAACAAACTCCACAACTGTATGAGACCAAGTGTCTTCAGGAGAGGCTGGCCAGTTAGGACCCCACCAGAGCGAGTGATTCATGATTTGCGAGGCAATCAGTCCCCGTGAAGCGCAATCCGAGGGATTCAAGGACCCTGGCACGTGACGCCAATCCAGAGACACCACAGAAGACCGGATTTGGGAGACACGATTGGCCATGAAGGTCTCTAGGGCATGAAGGGACGCCTTAAGCCAAGACAACACGATTTGGCTGTCTGTCGATGCCGTGACGGAGTCAAATTGGACCCATTGACCCAGTAGACATGGTTGAGGAGTCGAGTCAACAATGCAGCTCCAGATAACTCCAGGTTGGGGATCGTCAACTTGGTCCGCAAAGGTGCAACCTTACTCTACCACCAGACTGACGCGGACATGACCATTGCTGTCAACGGTGCGGAGATAGATCACAGCCGCATAACCGGATTCCGACGCGTCAGAGAAACCATGAAGACTGTAGTGTACTGAAGTGTACCCAATAAGACAACAAGTCCCCGGTCAACGGGGTATCCCAGTCGAGTCCAGAAATCCAGAGCTCCTGTAGGAAACATTTGGCCCAAAAGACTACAGGAGCCACCCAACCATTAGGGTTAAAGACCCGCGCTACTGTGGACAGAACCAGCCTCTTAGTCCACCTCTTCATTGTGTACGACGGTTCAACCGAATAAATAAAGAAATCGTGAACTGGCCGATACTGAACTTCAAGGACCGCGATGGAGTCAGGATTTTCAGGATTCAGGAAGAGTTGGGGCTCCTGCTGATGTTCTGACGGCAAGTCTTCCAAGACGGCAGGTAAATTGGAAATCCATTTTCTCAGTACATAACCACCTGCCCGTAACAAGCCGATTAGCTCATCCCACAGGACTAACGCCTTCCTACACAGACGAAGCACCTGTACAAATATCTTCGACGTAGGCGTCAGAAGGGAAGACAGCAGCTGCGCGCAATTCAGACGCTCACGATCAGCTAAATGTAGCAACGAGCAAATTGCTATAAACAGGCCCGACTTTAGCCCGTAGGTATTGGTTTTGACCTCATAAACAAACAAAGGAGAGGGCGGATCCTCTCTCCACAAAATGAGCTGAAACCGCCTATCTTCAGGGTTTATCATGACCTGACGGAACATCAATGTCAGCCACAAACACAACCTGGTGGCGACGAAACCCAGTCAAGATGTCCGAGGTGTCTACCTGAAGCTTTGGTCCCGACATCAGGCAGTCGTTCAAGGATACACCCGAAGATGTAGGCGCCGACCCATCGAACACCACCCGTATCTAGCCATTTTTAAAGACGTCGTGATGTGGATAAAATAATGTTCGTTGCCTTCCCACTCGAACTGCGAAACCGACATATGACCGAGATTCGTATTCGCGCATAAAATCCACGTATATTGAACTGAATTCTCTATCACGACGCATCCGGCGCTCCAGCGATAATAACCTTTTGTCGGCTATTTTCCAGGAGTCACTCAGTCACCCACGAGGGGATAGGAAGAGCAGTCGAGTAAAAAACCGACCAAAATTTAGACGACCCGTATTGGCGAGAAAATACGACTCGCACTCGTCGTCGACTGGTCGAGTCCGTGACACCAGTGGGGGCTCTTTAATTTCCCAAAAACGCTGAAGAGAGTCGCACCTTCACCGACGAATCCGTAGTCGCCTGAGCGGCGAGAGAATGTGCTGGGCCCATAATTACAGATCCGACATGAGTCGGAACAGCGACCAACCCACCTTGCTGGAGTAACATGGCCTTCTTCAGTCCGAGTAATCCAAAGACATCAGTGCCAAGCAGAAGCTCCTCAGGACCAGGTAGGCGGAACCTTTCATCGGCCAACTGCAGGCCGGACGAGAGATCCCGGACGTCCGTCGGCAGGGGCACCTGAGGGTGATGACCCAAAATATCTCTCAAGACAACAGCTCCTAGTTGATACCGCATTCTTGGATGGAGTAAGGAGGAAAAGGAAAACGAGACTGTACCCACGACGTTATCCACCCGTAGACCCTCTACTCCAGATATCCCATAACTCTGCGAACTTACCTGTAAGCGGAGACGCTTCACCAGCCACAGCGACATAAGACACCCCTGAGCGCCTGAATCTAAAATGGCGCGCACAACTACACCAGGTCCGCGCGGTGAATGGACCAGAACCACAGCACAACAACAATTGTGACAGGTGTTGGAGAGGTTGGTGCAGCGGCTGCCAAGAGTCAACGGGCGTTGGGCCGACCCGAGCGCCGTGTTTGGCCCCGGGGCTCATAATGCTCCACGCTAGAACCCGTATAAGCATACGGGTCCCACGCAAGTCACTTTTAGAACTATAACGTAATCTACTACGAGAACGAGACATCGTTGGTGATATGTGCAATACGAAAACAATCGAAACTAGTTTACACGTATAAATCACTTCACATGGAAAAACAAGTAAGTAGCAGAGTTATTTTATTCACAACTAAAAATGTGGGTCCATGTTTTCTGTATCCCAATTCTGATTTTAGCATCATAAGTAAAATTACCTTAAAAGGAAACAATTAATTATCCAATCAACTTAATTATCTTTATTTAACAAATTAATAAAACAAAATAAATCCTGCAAAAAGACTAATTCAATTACACACACAATAATAAGAAAATTAAGAAAAACATCACCAAAATATCAATAAGTCGTCCTTAATAGATGTTGCCGCACCGAGCGCCGAGAAGCATACTGAGCCTTCTTTTTTTTTTTTTTTTTCCGAGCTGACTATGCAGTTGGCTGTTGCAGCCATTACTGCTTCACCGGACTTTTGGGGCGAGACTCTGAAGGAGCCTCAGCCCATATAGCGCCCAACGCTCAAGGGCTCCCCGCGGGGGAAGCCTCGGCTTGGGTTGTCGCTCTCGGGGGCGTCCCTTCGACCGGCGTGAGTCTCGAACCCGAAGGTGAGTCACCGCCAGGAGGGGAGTTCCCCGTTACGCGGGTGCGGTTGCGATTGAGTGGGGGCGAGAAGCGCCCCGGCACTCTTTGATACCTAGTGTATCCTTGTGGGCGCCGACGAACCCGGGGACGTCGGCGTCGTGTTTGGAGGGAGGCCCTATTTGGGGAAGTCGTAGAGACTAATCTCGCTATCCGGACAGCGAGATCGTCATCTGGGGACGTTAGTACGTGCCGAGGCCGCCTAACAATAGTTCTACGACCGTGACCGGGTCGATCGGGGGGACGATACGTTGTGGATTGCACAATTAAACGATTCGGGTGATTTTGCGTACGCTCGAAAAAGCGGACTGCCAAGTCTTTAAAATATTGGGGAATCGTGGGAAGTTCGAAGTCTCTGTGTAGGTCCGCATTGCGAACGTACCAAGAGGCTCCAGAGGCCGCTCTGAGAAAGCGGTTTTGGAGGGTCTGGAGTTTGTGGAGATTGCGCTTGGACAGCGCATAGGCTACGCTAGCATAAGCTAGTATGGGGCGGATACAAGTTGTGTAAAGATTTAGCTTATTTCTAAGCGACATCTTACTATACTTGCCTATCATGGGATAGAGACGACCGAGTACAAAAGCGGCTCGGTCTCTAACTATTTTGGTGTGAGCTTGGAAGTTCAAACGACTATCCATGGTCACACCGAGATATTTGGTCTTATTTTGCCAGGGAATGGCACGACCGAAGAGGGAAAGGGAAGTTGGCCGCGGAGGGCGGCCTAAGGAAAAGAGGACGGCAGAGCTTTTGTCGGGATTCACCTCGATTCTCCATTTCCGAAACCACTCGCCTAGGGCGGTGATAGCGGGTTGGAGTCTCTCAGTGATTCGACTCACTTGCCTATCTGTGGTATTGATAGCGGTATCGTCCGCAAAGAGGGCTAGTTGGGTACCTATCGTTTTAGGGATATCGTTAGTGTACAGAAGGTACAAGATGGGGGCGAGCACGGACCCTTGCGGGACTCCTGCTTCTATGGGACGGGGGGAAGAGAGAGTGCCTTCGACTTTGTAGCGAAAGCTACGATTCGACAAATAGTCTCGTATGATGAGCACGAGACGATCCGGCAACTGAAAGTTGTACAGTTTAAAAATTAAACCGTTGTGCCAGACTTTGTCGAAAGCTTTCGCTACATCGAAGAAGACAGAGCCTTCTTAGAGGACGTTTCGCCTTATATAGTGATGCGGTCGTAGTGGTGGGATAACTTGCTAACAATATTTTAAAACTAGTTCTAGCATATTAATTAGCTTTTTATGTTTTCTGTAAGATAGCTGGCGGGTGGAGTATCGAACTCATGTAGGTATTTATAATATTTTTTTTTTTTTTGTATTTTATTTACAACCTAGTTTATATAGTATTGATATTATATTTATATATATTTATCGTTATGTATAGTTATAATGATAATGTTAGCTTAAATGGCGATGATTATATTTCTGGTTCTGACGACAGATTGAACAGCGATGATAGCTTCCACAGCATCTCTAATCTTCTCAGCGAACATCTGACTTCTCTTTTCTCAGGCTCCCTGAAAAATTTTAATGCTGTTCATATAAATGCCCAGAGTATTCCAGCACATTATTCCGATATGCTAGCATTTTTCAACAAATATTCACGCTACTCTCATATCAGAATCTTGGCTGAAACCTTGCTTACTAATCTACTTCTTACTCATTACCAGGGTTTCAGTTAATTTTTAATGATCGCAAAGACAAAGGTGGTGGTGGGGTGGCAATATATCTTCGTTCTTATATACCCTATTCTATAGTTAATCTGTCTGATATGTATCAGCATCTTTTTATAGAAATTAGTATCTCTAATACTGAAATTTTACTTGGCGTATATTATAGTCCAAATCTTTATACTAACTACTTCACCTCTTTTGAAAAACTTCTTGAAAATGTCACACCTCAATATGATCATACAATCATCATAGGGGACTTTAATACTTGTCTTTTGAAGAATGACAACCGTAGCCTTCAGCTTAAGTCAGTGTTAGAGGGATGCAACTTGCACATACTCCCACTTAATGCTACTCCCTTCTTTCCCCATAGTACGCCCTCTCTTCTGGACTTAATAATAATTTCTTCTCTACCTATTATTAAACATGGTCAGTGCGCTGCTGACACGTTTTCCTACCATGACTTGGTCTATCTATCTTATAAAATCCGCCTTCCTAAAGCTAAGTCGAGATTACTTCTGCAACGTAATTTTAGTGGAATGGATACTCAACGTCTTTGTGATGATGCACTGAAAATCAACCCATTCGATCATGAATGCATCTACAGTGAATAAAAAAAAGAGTCTTTATGACACTCATGCTCCCATCCGTGCAGTAAAAGTTAAGCATCTTCCTGCTCCATGGCTTACAAACGAGATCAAAGCATTAATGATGAAAAGAAATCGTGCTAAGACAAAATATAAAAATAACCCATGTGATAATATTATTATTATTATAATTTTACTAAATATGAGCTTTTGAGGAATCGCTACAATAGGATCCAGCAAAGGTTGGACTTTTCTAAAGTCACTAGGAGTTTGTAAATCTAAGCATTCTCCTATTCCTAATGAAATTGATATTAATGTCCTCAATCAACATTTTTCTTCTAAAGTTATCATTGATGATAGCAAAAGAAACTGCTGCAATAAACAATCTTTCAAAACCACCAACTCCTGACTTCTCTCCTTTTGTTCTTAGTCGATTTTCTGATTCTGATGTTAAGATGAACATTCTGTCCATATCTTCCAATGCTATTGGTAATAACTGCATCAGCCGTAATATGATCATCCCGATCCTTGACACCGTTGTTCTTGTTATAACACATATCTTGAATCACTCCATATCTACCTGTATCTTTCCTGAATCATGGAAAGATACCATCATCACTCCTTTACCAAAAAAATCCAACCCTTCTTCGTTTTCTGATTTTAGACCTATATCTATCCTTCCCTTCCTATCAAAGGTTCTTGAACGTCTTGTTCAACAACAGTTATCTTTTTATCTAACAAAATATAATTTGTTAAGTCCCTTTCAATCTGGTTTCCGTCCTGGTCATAGTACGGCCACTGCACTTGTTAAAATAACCGATCACATTCGTCTAAGTATGGATCAATTTTTGCTAACTAGACTTCGTTCTCTTAACATATCTCCAACAGTTATCGATTGGTTTCATAGTTACTTGCGGGGACGCCGGCAACGCATTAAGGTTGATGATTCGTTCTCTGCCTACTGCAACACTTCTGCTGACGTTCCGCAAAGTGGCGTGTTCTCACCAATTCTCTTTGCTATTTTCATTAATCTAATTACATCTCATATATCTTCTCTCTGCCATTGTTATGCAGACGATCTTCAAATATACTCGCAAGCTTTCATCGATGGGTTATCAAGTGCTATTGCAGTATTCAATCAGGACTTCTTTCGCATTGTTGATTGGAGTGAGTCTCACGGTCTAGTTGTAAATCCAAACAAAACACAAGTTATCATCGATGGGAGTCGGAGACTTATCGCCAAAATCGATAGACAAAAACTGCCATTAGTCTATGTAAATAAAGTGCCTGTTCCATATAAAAATACTCTTATATAGACTCTATAGACGAAACACTATCGTGGGGTCCGCAGGTTACAGAAATTAGCAAAAAAATATTTGTTGCTGCAAAATCTTTGGGCTAAAATTACACTTGCTCAATCACTACTTCTTCTTATTCTCGACTCTGCAGATGCTTTCTGATCTTACCGAGGAGCAGCTTGATAAACTTAAGCGTCTACAGAATTTATGCATAAGATTTATATTTGGTCTGCGAAAGTATGATCACATGTCCGAATTCCGAACAAAGCTTAAGTGGCTCCCAATTCGTCTTCGCCGGAATACTCATGTCCTATTTTTTTTTTCTTTATAATGTCCTGTTCAATCCAAAAACACCATCATATTTAAAAGAATGTTTCGAGTTAATTGGTTCTTCTTTTCTACGTGATTCTACAAACCTGTAGTTAAAAACTCCAGCGTACTATACACAAATGTATAATAACTCATTTACTGTTAAATCAATCAGATTTTGGAACACATCACCTCTGGTGAATAAAACGAGCGCAGTCCTTGAGAACATTTAAAAAACTTGTTATCACACACTATAACAAATAAAAGCTGATATATCACATCATAGCTATATTTCTAATATCCATATATATTATTGATTATTTATCTCTGTATGAATAAGTATGTAAATATTTTAAATGTATAAGTATTTATATATTGTAATTGTATTTAATATCTTTTTATATAAATTTTGTTAAAATGTATGATTGATTGTAACTATTATCTACTTTATTTTAATGCACACATTACCTTTTATTAAGTTTTTTATTTTAAATCCTTCACCCAAAGGTTATCTGGTAGAGATCGCCATTTGTTTTTTTTTCTTCTATGTGACTATTGTTTTTGTTATATGCATCATCATCATATCAGCCCATTGACGTCCACTGCTGGACATAGGCCTCCCATAACTTTCTCCACAGCGTGCGACTCTGAGCCGCCTGTAACCAACGGCTCCCCGCTACCTTTACAAGGTCATCTGTCCATCTAGCGGGGGGCCGTCCCACGCTGCACTTTCCGGTTCGTGGTCGCCACTCAAGAACCTTCTTTCCCCATCGGCCATCGGTTCTTCGAGCTATATGCCCTGCCCATTGCCACTTCATCTTTGCGATTCGGTGAGCTATGTCGGCGACTTTAGTTCTATGGATTTCCTCATTCCTGATTCGATCACGTAGGGTAACTCCGAGCATAGCTCTTACCATCGCCCGCTGAGCTATCTTGAGCTTTCATATAAGGCCCATAGTTAGCGGCCACGTCTCAGTGCCGTAAGTCATCACTGGCAACACACACTGGTTGAAGACTTATGTCTTCAAGCACTGGGGTATTAAGGACGAGAAAATAGTACGCAGTTTTCCGAACGCTGCCCAACCGAGTTGGATTCGGCGATTAACCTCTCTCTCGAAATTGGACCTACCTAATCGAACAGTTTGTCCCAGGTATACGTATTCGTCAACAACTTCGAGTGTAGAGTTCCCAACAGTTATTGGAGCGGGTGCTACATGGCCATTCGCCATGATTTTCGTCTTGTCCATGTTCATCTTGAGGCCCACTCGTTGCGAAGCTCTACTAAGGCTTTCGAGCATTGTGCTAAGGTCCTCCATCGATTCTGCCATGACCACACACATCGATCTTCCCAGTCCAGAAGCTTAAAGACATCTTCCAACGCATTTGTGAATAGTTTCGAAGATATGACATCTCCCTGTCTCACACCTCTCTGCAGTTGGATCGGTTTCGAGTTCTGATCCTGGAGACGGACTGACATGGTGGCGTTATCGTACAAGCATTTTAGCACCTCGATATACCGATGATCAATACGGCATCACTGTAGAGCCTGTAGCACTGCCCTTGTTTCCACCGAATCGAAGGCTTTCTTGTAGTTCACAAACGCTAAGCAAAGGGGCCGATTATACTCTTTCGACTTCTGTATAATCTGCCGCAGCGTATGTATGTGGTACGGTACTATAGCCTCTTCGGAAACCGGCTTTTTCGGGAGGCTGGAAATCGTCGAACTTGCGAGCGAGACGGTTCGTTATTACTCTTTAAAACAGCTTATAAACATGGCTCAGAAGCGTGATGGGTCTGTAATTCTTAAGAAGCGTATTGTCACCTTTTTTGAAGAAAAGCACCACCACGCCCCTACTTGTGGCGAAGTACCTTCGAGTATGATGGTGTTGAAGAGCTTCTGAAGGACTTTTAGTACCGGTTTTCCACCCGCTTTCAGAAGCTCAGTCGTAACTCCATCATCACCCGGTGCCTTATTGTTTTTAAGCTGTTTGAGAGCAATACTAATCTCGTACAAGCTGACGTCCGGCATCCGAGTGTTGAGTCAGTATAGCTCTAGGGTCTTTATCTGGACTGCCAACTGGTTTCGATGTCGACGTGTGTAACTGTCCAAAGAATTTATCGATCTCCTCCAAGACTTCAGGTTCAGACGAAACAATGCTGCCGTCCTCCGTCTTCAGCCTCGCCAGACGACTTCGCCCAATAGCCAGATCTCTCGCGAACACTTTGGAACCTTTGTTCCGTTCTATTGCCTCCTCAATACGCAATGTATTAAAGTGGCGTATGGACAACATGTCGTTGGTATCGTCCACTGATGCGTCTTCCTTTAAGCATTCAAAGCGATTTTTAAGTTGGAGCTGAAGGTTTTCTGGGTTTTGGATTTGGATGGTTGTGGGTCGGAGCGTGGACTTTATCAGCCAAAACCTATCAAGCCTTATGTTGAGGTTCAATGTGCCTCTTACCATTACTCCCAGTTTTGGCCGTGTGGATCACAGAGACATCATTGAACACTTGCTTTTCCGTCGACATGATCTCCATCCATCCATCCGGACTCATCCAGGTCCACTTTCTGTGGAGGCGCTTTTTGAAAAAGGAATTCATCATAAAGATCCTTTTCTATGAAGTTCTAAGACATTTTGTTTGTTTGTTTTTATATCCAAATTGCCCCACTCACAGCTCATTACCACTTCGTTTGCCTAGTTTCGCGTTGAAGTCCACCATCAGGACGTTATAGTGTGTTTTGGAGGAGTGTATGGCTTTAGAAAGCCCTCATACATCTCCTCCACTACGTCGTCTGGGTGTGTGAAGTCGGCGCGTAAACCTGTATGACCTTCAGCGAATATCGTTTTGATATTCTGAGTATCAGGTACGCTACCCTGGGCGACACACTGTCAACTTTGATTATATTGTTGACGAGGGACTTGCGGACGATAAACCCGATAGATAGCTGGTCACAACGGGTTGGCGAGCGCAAAAGTGTTATAGACATCCCCTATCGGATATTAGAAGGGAACAAGGAGTAGGGTTGGGATGTGATGATTTTTTAATGGAAATTGTTCAAAAGGGATACATCGAAAGGGGGGGGGGGGGGGTTATACTACTGTTGGATGGAAATGGGGTGAATTAGTAGCTCGGGAGGCCGGGGTCGCGTACCCGTGTATTCTGAAATGACACATATTGTTATATTATATGCAATAAAGTATGTTATTATTATTATTAGGTTCAGATAGAACCACTTAGGTTTAGATAGAACCACTTAGGATACCGCGCTTATAAATATATGTTTTGATTAATTTAATTTATCTTGGGTTTAATTTAATTTGTTTTTTCTTGCTCGCCACCTAAGCTTTATTTTTTTTCTTGTTTGTAATTTTTGTACTTGTCATTTGATTTTTAAGATTTTCTCAGCTCAAAGTTTTAATATAAATTTAATAGTACTTTATATGGCGCCCCGCGGGAAAAAAAATTATATAGAAAAGCAATGACAAAGGTGCTTCCTGAAGAATCAGCTCACGTCTACATTCTACAAATCATCCTTAAACTGCTTCGTAGAACTTTAATCTTCTTAATGTTAAATAATGATAATTATACGTCGATTCAGGAACTCTATATAATTGATAACATCATAAGCCTTAGAATGTTTATGCTTTGGTGCTTCTCCCAAATTTACATTTATAGCGGCAACAGAAACTATGTACCTCACAGACTTCACTTGCACGAACCCAACGTCAAACTGTAATTTAGATCAGATTTTAGGAGATAAGTAATTATTTTTTAATTATTTTTTACCTTATTAGTGAATCTTTTCGAAGCCGCTTGTTTTTTTGGTAAAAAGTTTTTATTCATTATAATATAAACATAAAACAAGCAGCGCATATAGGTACCTACTTACGTACAATTAAATTACGTTACAAACCTATGAACAAATACTTATTGCCTTTTTATTTATTTCCGATAAACTACCCCAAATATTTCCATTAATCATATTCTTTCTTTGATATATAAATATCAGTACACCTTTCTTTTGATTTTGTTATTACAAAGACTGTTTCAGACGCTGTTTCACTGACCTTAATCCTCGTCGCCATATGTAGGTTTTATTGTTGTTTTTTGGGGATTACAATCTACTGCCTACCCGCACTGCCCGTCTCTCGTCTCGCTAGCGTCATGAATCATGACTCGCACTAACTCTGACAGTTGCCTTTACTTGTGTGCGTGAGACAGTGTTGCTATATCTAATCATAAAATACAAATACTACACTTCATTAATAGGTTTAACGGTCTAGTTCACTATCGGTTTGATCTTACCGATTCACAAAAGTTATCTTATTTGCTGGGATCAATCGCTGGAGAGCGTTATGACATGGTTATTGAGAGCGTTAGGTATGTGAGGACGATGACGGTTATTCAACCGCCCGGCACTTATTATACAGACGCTATGACAATATTAGCACAATATTATACAGTAATTAAACTCATGTACTTGAACAGAGCAAGGATGAGGTAAGGTGCGGGGGGTCGAGCGGGGCGACCGCGGGTCCCTGACTGTATGGCTATTGCGGGTAATTGCGAGCGAGGACGCCTGTATCTGATATAATGATGAAAATGAGTGTATCTGATACAGGCATGCACGTATCTAATATCAGTTTTGCCAAGTTGTGTTTTTCGACAACTGAATATTTTTGAAGTTTCGTTCTAAGTTTACCTTTAGATGAACTAAGTTTACCTTTAGATGAACTAAGTTTACCTTTAGATGAACTAAGTTTACCTTTAGATGAACTAAGTTTACCTTTAGATGAACTAAGTTTACCTTTAGATGAACTAAGTTTACCTTTAGATGAACTAAGTTTACCTTTAGATGAACTAAGTTTACCTTTAGATGAACTAAGTTTACCTTTAGATGAACTAAGTTTACCTTTAGATAAACGACGAAACATGTACATAATTTTATTTTAGTAAATAATAAGTAGTTTTATTTTATTTGATTCCGACTATTTATTATTTATCTGTAGTGGCCCAGAGGTTTTGATTTCACCTTGCGTCGTGAGTGGCGGATGTTCGAGCCCCGCGTGTTTCAATTACTCTTTTTCTTAATTTCTCAAGTGCATTGGTTATTCACGCCTGCATATGTCAAAAAAAGACATATGGGAGTCCACGATCCGCACTAGGCCCGCTTGTGGACTATGGCAAAAATCACTCTCGGTGAGGGTAGGCCGTGCCCCAGCAATGGGAACGTACGAGGCAAATAGGGATTATTTTATCTAAATTGATTTTAAGCTTTTTAATTTTATTAGTAGAATAAAAGTAGGAGTGCAGGAGTTTCTACGAAACGTTCGTATTCTAATAGATATATAAATAATATTAATAATTTTATTATCTTTTTTTTTTTAATTATTGATTGTTTTATTAAATATATTATGAGTTTATATTATAAGGCTGTTACATACGGACGGACGGATACTATAAGGCTGTTACATACGGACGGGTGGATACTATAATGCTGTCACATACGGACGGACGGATACTATAAGGCTGTCACATACGGACGGGTGTATACTATAAGGCTGTCACATACGGACGGACGGATACTATAAGACTGTCACATACGGACGAGTGGATACTATAAGGCTGTCACATACGGACGGATGAATACTATAAGGCTCTCACATACGGACGGACGGATACTTTAAGGCTGTCACATACGGACGGACGGATACTATAAGGCTGTCACATACAGACGGGTGGATACTATAAGGATGTCACATACGGACGGGTGGATACTATAAGGCTGTCACATACGGGCGGACGGATACTATAAGGCTGTTACATACGGACGGACGGATACTATAAGGCTGTCACATACGGACGGGTGGATACTATAAGGCTGTCACATACGGACGGACGGATACTATAAGGCTGTCACATACGGACGGGTGTATACTATAAGGCTGTCACATACGGACGGACGGATACTATAAGACTGTCACATACGGACGAGTGGATACTATAAGGCTGTCACATACGGACGGATGAATACTATAAGGCTCTCACATACGGACGGACGGATACTTTAAGGCTGTCACATACGGATGGACGGATACTATAAGGCTGTCACATACAGACGGGTGGATACTATAAGGATGTCACATACGGACAAGTGGATACTATAAGGCTGTCACATACGGACGGACGGATACTATAAGGCTGTTACATACGGACGGACGGATACTATAAGGCTGTCACATACGGACGGGTGGATACTATAAGGCTGTCACATACGGACGGACGGATACTATAAGGCTGTCACATACGGACGGGTGTATACTATAAGGCTGTCACATACGGACGGGTGGATACTATAAGGCTGTCACATACGGACGGACGGATACTATAAGGCTGTCACATACGGACGGGTGTATACTATAAGGCTGTCACATACGGACGGACGGATACTATAAGACTGTCACATACGGACGAGTGGATACTATAAGGCTGTCACATACGGACGGATGAATACTATAAGGCTCTCACATACGGACGGACGGATACTATAAGGCTGTCACATACGGACGGACGGATACTATAAGACTGTCACATACGGACGAGTGGATACTATAAGGCTGTCACATACGGACGGATGAATACTATAAGGCTCTCACATAAGGACGGACGGATACTATAAGGCTGTCACATACGGACGAGTGGATACTATAAGGCTGTCACATACGGACGGATGAATACTATAAGGCTCTCACATAAGGACGGACGGATACTATAAGGCTGTCACATACGGACGGACGGATACTATAAGACTGTCACATACGGACGAGTGGATACTATAAGGCTGTCACATACGGACGGATTAATACTATAAGGCTCTCACATACGCACGGACGGATACTATAAGGCTGTCACATACGGACGGACGGATACGGAGGATTTATAACGGTAATTGCCAAAAAAATATAGCATAATTTTGATAAAGTATAATAAAACTTTTTTCATTTCAACGCAATAACACTCGATGAGGATGTGAAATTTGGAAGGTAACCATATTTTTTTAATGTTTTGAGTTATTTTGCAATTCATTATTATTTTTATTTATTGTTTAAATTATTTGATAAGTCCACGCTAATGTCATCCTAACTTAAAAAGGGCGCTACGGATAAGCGGATTTTAACGCATAATACTTAATAAAAACAAAATTTAAAAAAATCAAAGTGCTCCATAAAATGTATATTTTGCTAGTTTTTAGCTTACAAAGATAACACCTCTTTTAAATTTTACACCGCGTGCAATTACATACTCAATCTGAAATAAACCTTAATTATAGGTAGAGCTCAATAAATATCTTATAATTACAACGAAAGAAAAGCTTTGAATAAAATTGGTTTAAACTTGTTGTCATATTCGCAATAAAATTGGTTTAAACTTGTTGTCATATTCGCAATAAAATTGGTTTAAACTTGTTGTCATATTCGCAATAAAATTGGTTTAAACTTGTTGTCATATTCGCAATATTTCTCATTTTAGGGAACCCTGTAATTGAATGCGTAAACGACACGTCCGGTGAGTAAAACTTTAACCTTCAATTTTGGATTGAATATAACTATGTATGATTTGTGTAAACTTAACAACACGTTTGCCTGATATTTTAACATAGATAATGTTAAACTTTTGACGTTCTTAATCTCCGTTCGCGCCGAAATGATATCTAAAGAAACCGGCCAAGAGGGAGTCCGATTCGTATACCTACTGTTGACTCCATACCACCGTATAGAATGCGCTTGACCGATTTTATTATTTGTTGTTTACTATAAAGCTTACAATATAAAATAAAAACTTTAAATTTGAAGCTTTTTACACACAATTAGTAAGAATTAAAGACGGTTTTACAAATCTATGATTCGAGTCATGCGTTGCGGAGTCCGATTCAAAATTGGAGTTTTGTTCTGTCGACTTCGAACAAGAAAATAGCAATAGCCGTAGCTTTGGTCGTAGCATTTTACTCGTACTCGTACTACTAAACTAAACGGCCGAGCGAAAACAATGTTTTAACAGATAAGGTGCTTTATCGCTAGTGAAGACTCCGATACCAACTAGGTATTGCCCTGCATCCCTGGTACCTATTTTGTTTATTTGCTAGGACAGTGTGTTCACCGTTATTCGCAGCGAATGCGAATTATCCTATATTTTCTTGTCACTATAGTCATTACTGGACTGCGGAGACTATTGTGAGGATACCGCTTTTGCAACTTCTTGCGGGCTAATGTATGCATCGCAGCGTGGCCAAGCAGCACACCTGACGTGCTGAGCAGCATCTTGTCGGCTTCTGCGATCGCACCTTGCAGCGGATCGAGTCAGCGCACCTCTTGGGTTTGCTGGCACCGTGAGTTGTCTTGCTCGCCATCTGGGCGACTCTACAGCGCTCGCCTACTTTGTGCCGGAGTCGCGCGTCTAGCTGCGTCCTCCGTGCCGCCTCCTGGAAAGGCGGGATCGACGAGTAAATGGCCTTCAGCCCGACAAGTCTGTGGATAGGCTCTCTTTCTCCACCTGGATGTAGGCTAATCCGCGCAGTAGTCCGATAGACGTCGGAAGTGGTGTCTACAGCCGGGTCGGTGTCGGCAGATGCCACCACCGCAGAGACACTTTGAGAAAGCATGACACACTCAAGCAACTCCAATAAAACTTCGATTGTACTATATTCATATAACATATAATATTACACAGCAGACGTACATATATATATATATATATATATATATATATATATATATACACATATATGTATATACAGGGTGGCCGGGGAGCTGACGATCGTATTTAGATACTTTATGTACGGCACGGAGATGTACTCATTGTTAGCGTCAACGCTGGTAGCAGTTGTCTCATTTTAACCTGTTTCTAATGTTAGGTGCTTTACTACTCTAACCCACCGACACAAACTAGAGAGAGTGAGATAGCAAAATTTTTTTCATGGTAAAAATCACAACAATGAAATCATATCTATTGGGTTTGTCTGATTAAATGCATTTTAGAATTTAAGTTTAATTGTGTTTTACTCAAAGCCTGAAACGTAAAGAAAGTCAACGATTTAAATATAATAAAATAATTATTTTTTTCCTTAAAAAATGCCTTAATTTACTTTGAAGGTCAGTTACAGAAAATAAACCCCTGATAACCCTATTTTTATTTGGCCTTGTCTTAAAGTTTAATGTCTTAGGAAGTTTTTGAAATTACTTTGAACCCAAAATCTCCCCATTTAATTTTTTTAATTCTTTGAAAATTTGTGAGTACTGAGCTCAAATCTTAATTTTTTAATCTTTCGAATAAATTGTAAGTAAGTTCTGCAATTCCTAGACAAACCATATTTATTAGGGGGTTAGGTTAGACTATGCTTATTAGTTATCACACAAAAACTAAACCAGAAATGTTCAACAGAACTAGAAAAAAATCGAAAACTGATGTTAGGTGAAAATTACGAAAAAAATCATTAAAAAGTTCTATCTCGAAAACTACGAAAAATCGTAGAACATACATACATACATACATACATACATGGGTGGGGGTGATTCGGATACCCCTCATCATAAAGTATCTAAATTTTACGTTTGAACGTCAACTTCCCGGCCATCCTGTATACACATACATACATATTTACATTTTACAAAAATGCAAATAAATAAATAAATAGGTATTCATATTAAAGATAATATAAGATACACATACATGCACATATTCATATATACACATACAGACAAATATTAATACATATATATAAAAATCCTCGTTCGGCCGCCCGATAGCACATATACATAAATGCACACACATATTCAAACAGACGTTGCACACCTGAAAGTGGCCCAGCTCCTACACAACAGCCCAGCAACATATTGTAAGTAGTTTTTTGCTTGTTTTTTGGATTTGTAATAGTTTAGGAGAAAATTCAATTTAAAAACTGTTATACCTTATTTTGCAGGCCAGTGTTATATATAGGTGTTAATTTTTTTTAGGAATGGACTTTTTTTTTACGTTTTACGGAAAAAAAAACCAAACAGAAATAAAGTAGATAGTTTTGCATTAGCAACTTATTTCATCAAAATCTATAAGTAGTTACAGAAAAACTGTTATCTCGGTAACCTTAAAGTTAAACTAAAATAGTCCATACATTACTACTTACCATTATCTATAAAAACGGCAAAAAAATCACGTTTGATGTATGGGAGCTCCCCTTAAATATTTGTTTTATTTTAATTTTTTTTAAAACATGGTTGAGCGAAGCGATGGCTGATTCATGTGTCATACTCGTGAACGGGTGCCGCCTGTGGAGGCTGGTCTGCTCTTGCAAACTTCTTTGTATTCTTAGTATTTAGTCTTACTTTTTTGTTTTGTTTATTAATACATAAACTATCTTTTTTTTATATTAGATACTTTTTTATGTTGTGCTTGTGCTTTATATTTCATGTTTTTTATGTTTTTTATGTTTGTAATGGAAAGTGTCCTTTTATGATAGGGAGGGCATTTTCCAATATTTTAATTGGACGCTGTAAGAGAAAGGGAGAAAAGCAATGCCCTTGCTGAGTTTCTTGCCGGTTCTTCTCAGTACAAGGTCTCCCGCCCTATAGACTTACGAACCGATGGCGTAGTGACATTCATAAGTGCATTACATTGAATTTGAATTAAATTTTTTTTTTTTAAAGTGACTATATAAATATATATTCTGTGAATATTTTAAGCTTCTACCTGTTGCCGATCTATATCGAGCAAATAAAGATTGTTATATGGGAGCCCCCTTAAATATTTATTTTATTCTGTTTTGACTTGACACACTCACACCCAAAATCCTAAAGGAGCTACAATGAAATATAAAATATGTCTGATGTCCCACCCAGCACTATCATACTTCACACATTCACAGCCTCAATGGACTTATCCCAATGCAGCAGTTTGGCTGTCGAAAATCCCCTCAACCGTCAAACAAGTTCACCGTGTCTACCACTCAATATGTTAGAGTTTTGAAAGAATGGAATATACCTCAGCAGCTTTCCTCGATATACAACAGGCCTTTGACTGTATCTGTCACAAAGGCGTGTTGTGTAAAATTATAGAAAGACTACCCCACTCAATGTTCCCAATTATTGAATCATAATTCTCAAACAGACATCCTCTCCACGCTTTCCTACCACACTAGGCAATTTCCGTCTTCATGGAAGACTGCGAATGTGCACCCGGTGCCGAAAAAGGGCGATAAATCCATCGAATTACAGGCCTATCGCTATAACCTCTCTCCTCTCCAAGGTGATGGAGCGTGTGATCAACACACAGCTTTTGAGATACCTAGAAAAACACGGCCTGATCAGTGACCGTCAATATGGCTTTCGCCACGGTCACTCAACTGATGACCTTCTAGTGTATCTCACACACCGATGGGCACTAGCCATTGAGAGTCAGGGGGAGGCATTGGCATGAAGCCTAGACATAGCGAAGGCGTTCGATCGGATCTGGCACCGGGGTCTTCTATCGAAGTTGCCTTCTTACGGAGTGCCCGAGGGTTTGTGCAAATGGGTGGCTAGCTTTTTGTCCGGCAGAAGCATACGAGCCGTAGTTGACGATAGTTGCTCTGATAGCATGGTATTAATGCTGGTGTCCCGCAAGGCTCTGTGCTGTCTCCTACACTGTTTCTACTGCACATCAATGATATGTTGGACATCAACAACATACATTGCTATGCAGATGACAGTACTGGAGACGCTTATTACACGGGCCTTGCAAGCATCCCACGTTTCGTTGTGGAGGAAAAGCGTGAAGAACTTGTGTCTCAAATCGAGATCGGTCTGTCCAAGGTCTCTGACTGGGGGCGGGAAAACTTGGTCTGATTCAACCCTTCAAAGACACAAGTCTGCGCGTTCACCGCTAAGAAAACCCCATTCACTGTAGTCCCACAATTCCAGAACACTCCCCTCTCCATCTCCAAGAGCATTGGGATCCTTGGCGTTGACATTTCCAGCGATGTTCAGTTTCGAGATCATTTGCTAGACAAGGTAAAGCTGGCGTCCAAAAAACTTGGTGTACTCAACAGAGCGAAGCAGTACTTCACGTCAGGGCTACTTTACAAGTCGCAAGTCCGGTCCCATATGGAGTACTGCTGCCATCTCTGCACCCGGATACCAGCTTGGCCCTTTTGACTCGATTCAACGACGGGCTGTGAGAATTGTCGACGATCCCAAACTCACTTGCGGTATCGAGCCCTTAAGTCTGAAGAGAGACTTTGCCTCACTGTGTGTGTTCTACCGCTTGTACAATGGATTGTGTTCTGAGGAATTGTTCGAAATGATGCCCACGGCTACTTTCTACCATCGCACCGCTCGCCATCGACAGGGAATTCATTCTCACACTTTGGAACCAAAATGGTGGTGTACAGTGCGGTTTCAGAGAAACTTCCTCCCGCGAACCCTTGGGTTGTGGAATGAGCTCCCTGCCAAGGTTTTCTCTAAGGACTACAGTATGGGGTTCTTCAAAAAAGAAGTTATTAGATTTCTGAAGGGTCGGCAACGCGCGGGTGATGCCCCTAGTGTTGCAAGCGTCCATAGGCTACGGTGACCACTTACCATCAGGCGGACCGTAGGCTTGTTTGCCACATTAGTGGTATAAAAAAAAAAAAAAGGACAATTTATGGTTAAGTATGGAGATGCATGATCCACATTCTACAAAATAGATGCCGGCGATCCGTTTTGGAACCCATCCTATAAAATCTTCACATCTGACCTCCCCACCTCACAGGAAGTAACTGTGGGAACATAAGCGGATGACGCTGCCTAACTAGCAAGTGACAAAGACCCTGCGGTTGCCAATCTCAAGCTTCAATCATTGCTGGCAAGCTGCAAGCTGGACAAAATGGACACATGGCTGCACAAATGGCAAATCCGCACTAGGGCTCAAAAACCCCTACACATTTACTTCACTCTAAAAAAAGGCATTTGTCCTGCAGTTAAACATGGAAATGCCGTTCTCTCACACAGACTACAAACCTGAACAAAAAACCAAATTGGAAATCACATATAAACATTAGATACAAAAACTTATACTGGCTGATAAGTCGGAACTCAGTCCTTTTTGTAGACAACAAGCTCCTTCTCTACAACACTATTCTTAAACCCATTTGGACATATGGGATCTAACTTTGGGGAGTTTATCTGTTTTCTATACAATAATACACTCTGTAGCATCACACTCACTCTATTTAATGACAACTATGCGGCATTATTATACTTTCTAAGTTGCCAATATTGATAAGAACTGCAGCTGTGTACATGCTTTTGTTTACTGTTTGGTTGTGTGATTGTCTAGCATGTGTTTAATACAACTGACGTACCGGAGATTCTAAGAAAATTTGCCTTTTATTTTTGTATGATGAATTTGCACATGTTAACCTCGGTCACTGGACTTTTGTCAAATCATTACACATTATAATAATGGCAGTTGCTTACAGATTCCATTGATCGATCACTTTCTATAACGCCGAAAAATGTTTAGTCCGTGAAGTGTTGTTATATAGTTTACACTGTATTTGAAATGTGTTATTCTAGATCATACAAACTTAGCCTAGTAACAGAATACTTATATAAAAAACACAAAAGTAGTTTTTAGGCAAGTGATGTTTTATAAAAATAAATAAAAAATGTAAATATTTCTCATTTTAAACTTAAGCATCTAATATAAAATAGACTATGCACCTCTGGCTGGGCGCAGTGGGCTAACTCTACCCCACCCCTAACCCATTACCATAGTAAAATAATGTTAAATAGCCTATAACCTCCCCCATGAAAAAATATTTAACAACAATAAACACTAGGCTGATAAGTGTTAACTTCTGGTTGTATGTGAATCATACATTTTGGTTCTTGTAGTTTATACATGCAGATTCACGTATGAGTTGTGAGCTAGCGTCGCCTTGTATTAGGGATCTATTGGGAGTTATCTCTGAACCAGATTGAGTGCTTCACCGTAATTTATAAATGTAAGGTTAAATCGATTATAGCCTATCACGTTTGTCGAATGGAGTACTATCGGTAAAACGTAAATGTTACATGCAATTTAAAGAAATCGGAAAAATCAAAAATAAGTAGATTACATATAGGTAGGTATATAACAGCAACCACGGTGGCAAAGTGAGCTGTTTTCGCGTAAGAATAATTGAATTGAATTTACCAAATTAACCTGTAAAGTAATGCCGTTGTACCCACACCTTTTTTATGTTAAAAATACTAACCAGCGTTTGCATTTTGATCTCCAATTTGAACATGTACTCTGCTACAAAGTTTTTGTTGATTATAATACGACGTGTTAAACCTGTACTTTTTAAGGAACCTGAAAGTGAGTAAAAACATTTTTGTTATTGTATTTTTTGTCAAAGATGATATAATTTTTTTTTTTTTTTTGTGGCTTTAATTAAGTCAGAAGACTCAACTATTTGCCAATGTCAGTTAACACGAAGTAAATAAGATGCTGGTGAACGGTTTCTATTGATGTAAATATTGAGCTTACTCAGTCTATATACACTACAAAAACAAAAAACTACTAGCTAACTAAAAACAAAATTGGAATACATACGTATTTAAAAATATCATAACAATACATAAACATAGATACAAAACAATACATAAATTTCAAAGTCTAATATTATTAAATGACATGAATTTAGACAAAATTTTTATGACTTTACGTGAATATACATAAGTAAGGAGGCATTTAAGGTTAATAGGACGAGGGATATTACAGGGTAGTAATTCATACAATGATGATGACAGTTTTGGGCATTCAAAAAATATATGATCCATAGTACCCTCGTCCAAACCACATTCACACAAAGAATTGTCCCTGATCCTGAGTTTAGCTAAATGTACCGGAGTACAAGCATGACCAAAACGAAGGCGACAAATAGTTGTAGTAAACATTCTATTTGTATCACGATGACGGAAAAACCATGGTTTCGATGGGATATCAAGTTGAATGTCACCATAGTGCTTACCTTTAAGTGCTTTGGAAACTTTCCACATCGAGTCCCAAGATTTTATGATTTGGGGTTTTGTTAAGGTAAGAAGGTCATGGGCGTATAATTTATGATGAACTAAGGAGCCAGAGACAATGGCATCCCTAGCACATGAATCAGCAACTTCATTGCCCTGTATCCCAGAATGTCCTGGTAAACAGGCCAATACAACATCCATATCTTTACACAGACACTTATATAAGACTTCTTTTATGTTTAAGATGATTGGAAATGGAGATCTACAACGGAATTGGTTTGCGAGAATTGCCTGTAGACAGCTTAATGAATCGGACAGAATTAAAGATTTATTAAGGAAATGAGATTCAATATAATTTATGGCTTCTAATATAGCAATAGATTCACCAGTAAAGACAGAACATTCAGCTGGGCACTTGTAATTTAGAATTG
The DNA here is from genome assembly GCA_946406115.1 of Apoda limacodes. Classification (NCBI taxonomy): domain Eukaryota; kingdom Metazoa; phylum Arthropoda; class Insecta; order Lepidoptera; family Limacodidae; genus Apoda; species Apoda limacodes. Next base: position 24,072,494 of record OX291559.1, read on the forward strand.
TATTAAATTTTGGTATCCAAACTGCTGCCCCAACACATCCATTTTCCGACAATTTTGAGGCATCAGTATAAAGAGGAGACCAACCTCGCCAGTCTTTAAACAGTTTTCTTTGTAAGGATAAGTTTGCTTGTAAAGTTTGCTTAGTTATTTGAATCTAGGCGATTCAAATTAACTTTGGGACGAAAAGTCAGAGCTTGGAAATTAGAACAAAAGAGAGGAAATCTGGGAAATTTAGTAGGAGGCCATGTAAGATTGGCAATTTTGAAAAAGCTTTTAAGAATAGGAGGAATATCTTTATGAAGCCAGTAAGGGGAGAATTGAACTTGTATAGCTAATTGGTGCAATCGTAATAATAAAGGATGTGAATCAAATTGAAATAATTTATATATAAATCGATCACTAAGAAACTCCCGGCGTAATTTCAAAGGTGGTTCAACACATTGCTCCAGTTATAATTCTAAGGCATTTATATTGAATCAGGTCTAGTTTAGCTAAGGCTAATTTATTACATGGTTCTATAGTAAAGGAAGCATAATCAAAATGACTACGAATTATGGCATTATAAATTAATTTTTGTGTGTATGGATGACTGCCCCACCAAACACCTGCTAAAGCGCGAAGAACATTAACCCCCTTTTCGCACTTTTGAGTGATATAATTTAGATGAGGAATACCAGTCATTCTGCGGTCCAGAAAAACTCCCAGGAATTTTACTGTTTCTACCAATGGAATAGCCTGATTTTTATAAAGAATTTCAATATCTGGAGAAGATCTGCGTCTAGAGAACACTATCACTGAGCTTTTAGGGGAAGACAGCTCTAGTCCATGATTGGAAAGCCAATCTGAAAGATAACTCATTGCTGAATTAAGGCGTGTTCGAGCTAAGGAAATGTCTTGGCTAGGGAAATATAATGCAAGATCATCTGCATACTGAAGTATACGACAGAAAGAATTGACAGATTGCTCTAAGTCAAATGTGTATAAGCTATACAGAAGAGGGCTGAGAACCGATCCTTGTGGGAGACCTTTCCAAACATATCTTGCTGGAAGAAGAGATCCCTGAGAGCGAATATGGATGGTCCTCTGCATAAGCAAATTTAAAATAAATTGAATGACTTTTACTGGGACATTTAGCTGTAGTAATTTTTGTTTGAGAACTGGTAAAAGAACACTATCATAGGCCGAGGAGATATCCAAAAAAAACCCAACTAGGAATTCATTCTTAGAAAGAGCAATACGAATGTCTGATGTGAGAATACTAAGACTGTCAACTGTGCCTTTTCCTTTTCTGAAGCCAAACTGTGATTTAGCCAAACTCCCATTGTTTTCCATAAACCATTCATGTCTATTCTTGACCATATGTTCCATGATTTTGGCTAATGCAGGTGAGAGAACAATTGGTCTATAGGAATTAGGGTCAGAGGGGCTTTTACCGGGTTTTAAAATAGGAATAATGATATGGCTATTCCATGCTGTGGGGATCTCACCAGTGGAAAAAATCTGATTAACGATTTTGAGAAAATGTTTTTGGGCTGTAAAAGAAAGGTTTTTGATGAACGAGTATGGGATTCCATCTTCTCCTGGGGAGGAGCCATGAAGACCATTTATGGCACAATTAAATTCTTCTAAAGAGAACGGAGAGTCTAACCAATTGGTAATATCTGGGAAAAAAGAAAGAGAAGGGATTGTGAGGGGGGAGCTAATTTGCTACAGAAGGAGTCTACCCATGTTGAAGGGTCATAAGAGGTAGGATCATTTGCAATAAGGGAGCCTCGAAATTTTTAATATTATTCCATACTAATGCTACAGGGGATCTCAGGGATAAACTTTCGCAGAATTTCTTCCAGCTATCTTTTTTTTTCTTAGAAAAAATCTTCTTACAGTGGCAGCAATTTTTTGGAAAGTCAAAAAATTATACATGGACATGTTACGAGAAAAGAGCGATTCTGCTAACTTACGCTGCCTTATCAGGGCAGTACATTCAGAATCCCACCATGGGGGGGACGATATCTTTTTCCTTGCTGAATTTTTAAGGGGAAAAATTCATGATGATGGGGGGTAGGGATTTGTGAAAAAGGAGTATAATGTTTAATTAGAAGGAGAGAGCCACCCCAACCATCTGATCTGTCGTCCCGAAGATAGGAGTAGCCCTGGACGCGAAATCGAGAACCAGGGACTAGCCGTGACTCCGAGATGGCGACAATGGAGGGGCGGTATTTATTGAGTAAATATATAAGTTCACTTTTTTTGTGTCTGACACTTTTACAGTTCCACTGTATGAGCCGCGTGGGCTCCATTTGACTGAGTAATATTGGCTATCTGAATTATTTTACTGGCAACGTCGTTCGGTAAGCTATCATTAAATCTGGAAATAAGGCTTTATAAGAAATTTAGAGTGATATCCAAGAGGTTATCATTTGGTGGGATATCAGACGAAGAGGACAAAGCGCAACCATTAGGAAGGGAAGAGGGTGGAGAACATACAATTTGGTTATGAGCCTGTATATCATAGCTTGGGGAAAGGATTGGCTTGGTTTTAGGACTAATTGTAATAGTTTTCCTGTAAGAGGTGGTCGGAGTGGAGGGGTTTGAAGGAACATTGACTATTATTATTAATTTGAAGATTCCTAGAAAATGTGAGAGGTAGGACAGGGGATCGACTGACTTCAGCATAAGATTTAAAAACTGTAGCAAAAGATAATATAATGTTTTTGTTGTAGTTTTTTTTTTATTTTTTTATATTTTGGTTCCATTTTTCCATTACTTCTAAAATGAAAAAGGCAAAAGCACATTGCACCATACAGCCAAGACTGAGGTTATTTTCTTGATAAAATTCTTCAAAAGGGTGATATTAGTTACTTCCTTATTTACTTAAATATCTTCTACTGTGTTTCTTATAAAATTGTATAAAATCATGTAACATTGGGGTTTCTTAAGAAGTTCTGATAAACTGCGCGGGATGTTCTGCGATGATTTATAAACTTGTAATAGGTTCCTGGTTAAAATTAGCCGTTGAAGTGAAAAATGCGTATATTCGAAAAAAATGTGATCTAATGACTGATAAGCAGTAGTTGCATGATGGGGAGTAGATCATGCGTATTCTATGCAGATGCACATGTCCAATTCGCAACCGACATAAAACAGTATAAAATCTTATCGTTGGATTGATAGAGTGATACCATCTGCCTTTAGTGTGTAAAGTTTCATTCCAATGTTGCTGCCAGTTCTTGAGTAAATTTTCTTTTAATGTATTAACGCAGTCTGTATATGGGATTTTATTGTCTTTTAGTGGAACATTGGTTATAGTATTGGTAATAATCTTTGCAAATGAATCAACTCGTTCATTACCAGCTACACCAATGTGTGTGGTGTCCAAAATAATACTATCGGTTTTTGTCTTGAGGCCAATTCACTATATATTTCTCTTATTTTGTAGACAAGATAGTTTGTTCTAGCGGAAAAGAAGGGATCTGATAAGGTTTGTAGTACGCTCATACTGTCAGTTAAAATAACCCAATTGCTAAATTCTGTTTTTCCAATATACTCCAAAGCTGCCATTATAGCTGTCGCTTCAGCTGTATAAATACTCGTATTATTTTGTAATTTAAGGCCATGCCCAATCTTTGTCTAAGTATCATAAAATGTCATAGATACATTTTTACTATTTTTTGCACCATCAGTGTATATATGTCTATATTCTGACCAGTCATCCAATTCTTTGTAAACATCATATTTAGTATAAAGATTTTTATACCCTTCTGAATAGGAAGGCACACAAAAAAAAAACAATCTATAACTCCTTATTAATTACTAAATTCATCAACTATGAGAATATTTATTTTATATCAAATACTTACCATACATCCTAAGAATCTTATAAACTTCCATTACCTGAATTATAATTAAACAAAGTTTTCTTTTTCTTTAAGAAATTTAATGTACCTATATCCTATCGCGCATATTTTCAAATTATAACACTTTTACTTAACATTTAATACCTTCAAAAGAAAATGAAGAAAATGACGTAATTTACACGTTCCATTCCATTTAAAACTTTTCTTTTAGGATGTAGTCATTTCCTTTAATTAACCTTACTTATGAATACAATATATTAATTAAAACCATTACCTTTATGTCCTTTATTCATTAAAGTCATGTTCGCATTTCAAAATGAACGAACATCGTGGTAATAACTTACTATGACTTTTATTCCTACTCATACTTGACTAATACCTACCTCGAAGAAAAACTTTTAAAATTCTAAGTATAATTATAACAGATTCCTCCATACCTTGAATCACACTTAGCCCTGTATTTTTCTCAAGGTTCACCCTTGACATAATTATTTTTTTTTTCAAATTTCACACTTGACTACTTGGATAGGAGTAGCATTCCTAAAAAAAATACTAAACACCAACGGCTCACACTTGGTCCTACTTGGATCCTATTTCAATTATCCCTAATGACTCAGATCACCCTTGACCTAAATCTCACTCGGCCATAATCACTATTCCAATACCTTTGGTTCGGATCACACTTGACACAGATCACCCTTGACCTTAATATCTTTCAACTATATATCTCGTTATACCTTTGAAATATCAACAGTTCGCACTTGGCTATATCCTATTCTACTCATCTATCTATTAATAAATCATTTACCTACGGATAAATACAGGCCCGACTTAGTGTGGGAACCACTGTTTAAATTAACAATATCTCACAGTATAAAACGTTGTAAAAAGTTATAAAACTTTTTAATAGTCAAGTTACTTTTATGTTAGAAATGTGTTATTTAAGTTCATAATTTTATGATTTAGCTAATTTGTTAATGTAAAATTATTTCGCTTTATGTTTGATTGTTAAATTGTAATTGATTTGTTTGAAATGCTAATAAATAAATAAATGAAAAAAAAGAGACGATGTGTTCAGCAACTTTATACTTCTTAAAGTACTTCATTATAAACCACATTTTTTGCCATGTTTAAAGGTGGTAGTAATAGAACCAAACTTTGAGGTGAACTTATACGGTAGCACGCCATATAGACTGACCGTGGGAAAAATAGTCCTGTCGTATGTCTACCCCGGCGAATTTGAGAGTTTGCCCCTGCGACTTATTAATAGTCATGGCGAATCAAACCTTCAGGGGAAACTGGAGCCTCTTGAATTCAAAGGGGAGAACATTTGGTATTAATGGACTACGCGTCATAAACACTGTTTCTCCCTGAGCTGGTCCGTGGCCAAAAAGTGGCCTCTACTACGTTTAGGTGCAACGCCTTAACTTGCAACCTAGTGCCCTTACAAAAGTGGGTGGGTTTAAATTTCTTAGTAACATGACAGGTGTACCTACACGTAGTAAATATAGTATATAGCTGTTGTCCGTCAAAGGAGTTCAGTAATTTGTCATTAAAAACCGCTGCTTGGTAGTTCTTCGGCATCAGTATGGGTCTTTCGCATAACCACTCCATTGCTTTTTCCTGGATAAGCGCAACGTCTGAATAAATTTTTAAAATAAGGTTTTTAACTGTTGTTACTGTAGTGCACAGATCGGCAGGGATGGATATCATGCCGTCTTTTTCGGGGTAATCACCGTTACCCAGTTTTAGTAAAAGATCCGAAAATTGGCCTGCGGATACATTTACCTCCAAGATGGACTCTCATATTTTTTGTTAACTTTAAAATTTTGACTGAGGGCCACAATGATGATCTTTTAAGACACGCCTTTATCTCGTCAACAATCCCCTTGGAACTACTGGTAGAGTTTGACGAAAGTCTCCTGCCAACAATACATTCAAACCACCCATCAAACTTTTGTTGCTGCGTTTGTCTTGCAGAGTCCTATTCAGAGCTTCTATACCTTTTTTATGCGCCATAGTACTTTCATCCCAGACGATAATTTTAGCTTTTCTTAATACTTCTGCAAATTTGCTCTGTTTTGAAATATTACATAATGGAGTTTCTACATTCGTTAGGTTAAGTGGCAACTTAAAAGCAGAGTGCGCAGTCCGACCGCCTCGCAAAAGTGTTGCGGCAATTCCCGAAGAAGCCACAGCTAATGCAATATCACGTGTAACCCTTATAGTTCCCAAAATCAATTTAATAGATACGTTTAACCGGTTCCCCCTGGAGCATCCAAAAACAAAATTTGGCCCTCACTTGCATTCGCACTTCTTACTATTTGTTCGTATACTGACTTTTGTTCATCTGTTAATGTATCATAGTTATTCCTGACTAACCGCTCTAAAGCTATCACATCATAGCTAGTTTCTTTAATCAATTCCCTATTTTCTAATGCTAGAAACTTGCTTGGCTGTTGTAAGCCGTACTCTTTTAGGGAAAGACCGACCTTGTCCTTCTTCATTCTTTCAACTATCATTATGCCAAATTTCATCTGAATCGGATGCACTGGTGTGACGCGACGTGAAAGAGTAAGAAAAGTCACATTAAGTTATAATTATTCTCCTGGGAACTTGTAAGTTTTCCGAGATAAAATGTAGCCTAAGTGTTATGTCAAGATATAAGCTACCTGCACTTTGAAATTCAGCTAAATCGGTTCTGTTGTTTGAATTTTTTAATACAAATTTACGACCCCTATAATGACATTTCATTATCATTTGACACGACCTAAGTTTGACTTTCAAACTTCTAAACTTTTAAGAAATTACCTATTTTTCTTTTTTTTTTTTCAACCATATATTTATTATGCAAACTATAATACAACTAACTTAAAAACAATCAACTAAACCTGGTCCGCGTGGCATTGTGGCAAGAATGCAGGCTGAGTTTCCTCTTTGGACGGCTAAGCTAATCCTTTGAGCGAAATAGCAGCCCGCATTCTTGTCAACGCTGATTCCGATTAGTCGAGGATATTAATATTGACTTTAAGAAAGTTTTTGCACTTGAACCCCATGGACCCAGAGTCTCAACTGCAAACGGCACAAACTCATAGTTTCCTAGTAATGAGTTATATATGCGCCGTTTGCGAGACTCTGCAACTTTGGCTGCCTTTCCAGCTTTAATTTTGGTCCTAGGGAGGTGAGACGGAGCTAGGGTATCGACGCAAGTTGCGTCCTATATTAAGGCCCACCCATTCTCCCAGAGAATTAAAGATAAACCGTCCGGTCTCTTTCCATCATCACGGCTTATGCCATGAGGCTCTAAAATAGAAGGTATATTGATGGTGGAAAGAGACCTCTTGATTTAATCGTTAATTGAACCATGCCTGGAGAGTCTACCTGTGCTTTTGATACAGTAAAGTCTATGAAGTCCAAGGCCATCAACGTTTTCATCACACGGACATATGTGTGGATGGCAAATTATTATGGCCGATTCGTATACCAATAGCAATATGAAATATGGAAGGTGGGAGGGTTCAAAAAATAATATTTTATAACTTTGACGATTCAAAAGTGATTGTAAAATCCTTATTTGAATAAACCATTTTGACTTTGACTTTGACTTTGAATACGAAAACTCTTCTCCCAGATTTAAAGAAGGAAAAAAATGAAGCCAATGTCCAGTTTCATTTTCAGAAACTGCTAAATGGCGCGCTTTGTTGCGATCATTGGTTAAATTTTGAACCGAATTATTAAAAGTCAACTAAATCAGCGGAATATCCCAAATTTTTCGCTTTTTTTTCCATTGGAATATCCCGACTAGGACAGAGAATTTTCCAGGCTTCCAAAGCTTCCGCAGTGCCTACAACCTTAGTTTTCAAGTCTGCCATGATTGATTGGCAAAGATTGTCAACACTGGGTACGGAAGACAGAAAAGCTGGAAGAGCAATACTCGAAATTTTACGGATGCCTAAGCCTCCAAAATTTACAGGATTTGTAGCTTGGTCCTATGCATTTTCACTTAAAGATAAATTTAGTATTTTCTCCACTGCTGACTTAAGGCTAGCATCCATAACCTTAAGAAAATCTGAAAAAATCCATACGGGGCTACAACAGAGAGTGTAAGTTAATTTTGGAACTAAAAGGCAGTATTTTAAAATCGTAAATGCGATATGAGAATTTAGAGTTTCAAGTTTGACAGAATGTTTCTCAAAAACTTTTAGTTTTGTATCCAAATTGGTTTTATAGCATCTTGAAATAACGAAGCCCCTAGCAGTGAAAGATTGTCTTTGTTTCTAACGGATATATTAGGAGCAATTTCTGAAGTTTTTGAATAGCAGATGAAGATGTCTGAATTTCGGGTATATAAATTTCACTTTTTTCAAAATTAAGCTCTAAACCAATGGCTTTAAACTTTTGAATTAAATAAGACAAATCGTCAAAAACTGTATCAAGCTTTCCTGCTAAGGTTCCATCGTCAAGATACCAAATATTTAGTTTCGAATGTAAACTAAATAAAGCTGGGCTGGGCGTCATCCTGCTGAACGGCAGTTTCTGAAGATATTAATATGTTTTCATAAATTAAATTTGTAGGGTAGCTATACCTTTTCCAGGCATATGGATAAATTTCAGGATTGTTCTAAGGACTTCATTCAGCAAGGTTACCGGTCGACTTTTAGTAGTAAATAAAATGAATTTGTTTTGGTTTGGAAATCGCTCAATTGTACAAAAGTGCGAACTGAATGAACCGCTGCTTCGCATCCGCATCTGCTGCCAAGCCCTAGTTGCTTTGGTTAAAATTTGGATCTTAAGGTGGAAACAATCGTCGAAAAGTACAACCAATAGCTATCGGTCGAATGCCTCCATCTTTTTAATTAAAGGCGCAAAGTCTCGCACCATACAGTAATTTAGTAAAAGATCGATTCACCTTACCTTAAAGCATGAAATTGCATAATTTTGTAACGTCGCTCAAGAGGGACCTGCCAGCATCACCAGCGGATGCACTTGTAAGATCTTTTAAGTGCTGAGGTGTAAGTCCATCTATGCCGGCAGCAGAACCGTTCGAGAACGTCGATATACTTGCAAGCGTGTCTTAATCTTCAACCTGTAAGAAGGAATGAGATAAATTCGGTGGGGCTGGCATCAAAGAGGAAAAATCGATGACAGGATGCTTATCGCGTAGGCCTTTTAGCGTTTCATCATTGAAAGGAGTGAGGCAATCATGAGAAAATAACATACGTGTTGCGTTTCTTAAATCACCGTCCATTACTTTGGATTCAACATTTTTTTTCCAATCTGGTTTGTGTGTTTTTGTTGGTTTACTAAAAATAAGGTTTGAAAGTGTCACATTTATCTAAAAATTTTGTTTTAAAGTAGTAGTTAAAGATTGGCAGCTCTTTATTTGCATGAAGTTGCCTATATGCAAATGTAAAAAGATTTTGCCAACTTACTTTTGAATCATCTAGAATACATTTATTAATCGTAACAGAAAGAGATTTTGCAATGCAAAGGAAAGTTAAAATCAGATGAATTAGTAATGAGAGTGAAATGGTATTTAGGTATTTATAAAGGTATTTTTAGGTAAGTACACTTATTTTATAAGTTAATATTTTAATTTGTGAATGGCAACGGTTGTCCCGATTCTATCTCAAAAAAGTGTTTTTCGCTGTCACATTTGTACTACAGATAAATTATTTAATACCGATAAGGGCCTGCAAAACCACACATCTCGTTGTTACAAAAATACCATTTCACTCTCATTACTAATTCATCTGATTTTAACTTTCCTCCTTCTCAAAACAACATCGATGCATGTTTTGAAAAAACCTTGTCTGATCTAAGAAGACATTTGCCAATCGTCAAAAGGATTCCTAGAGGTGCGAGGCTTTACATTGCAACTAATTTTAATTTTATTAGTGCTGATCTTGACCTAGTGTTGTGTTCACGTGCGCCTTTTTTTGTTTATTGACTCGGTTCCCAGTGTTATTTGATAACTATGCCACAGTCGTACAACAATCGGGAGTATTATGAAATGGGCCGGTGTAACTTTTTAAGTGGCGAAAGTTTACGTGGTGCTCAAGACTTACACGAAACGGAAAGTTTACCGCGCAATCACACGTTTCATCGCGCGTTTAATCGCATCCCGTGTACCTGACCGTGAAACAATTTTAGGTGTTAACCAAAGTTGTTAGATTACGGGCGATTTACAACTCCGTCGCATGCAAGTGGCCGAGGTGGCCACCATAGACCAATAAGTGTGGAGACAGAAAATACTGTGCTGGAGTTTTTCGAGCGAGACCCTCATGCTAGTAAATACGACGCAGCCCGAAGATTCGGTGTAAGCCAGTACTTTGTGTGGAAACTGCTTAATTCGTCCGGGCTACACCCTTATCACTATCAGCGAGTGCAAGCCCTCCACAATAATGATGGACAGCATCGGCTGTTACAAAACCTTAACAACATCTTCTGGACTGATGAGGCCCTATTTACCAGAGTAGGGCTTTACAACAGGCGGAACGAACATTATTGGTCATTTAGCAATCCGCATGTGATTAAAGACAGTTATCACCAAGTGCGTTTTAGTGTGAACGTGTGGGCTGGAATCATTGGCGACGTGATCGTTGGACCTTGCTTTATTAACGAACGGTTAACTGGAGTGAATTATTTGGAAATGGTACTCGGGGTTATTGAAGATTTAGTGGACGATATACCCTTAGCGTTTCTAAATATTTTTTATTACCAACATGATGGCGCGCCTCCTCATTACACAACTGTAGTGCGCGAATTTTTAAATGAGCGATATGGAGACAGGTGGATCAGGTGTGGCGGCCCTGTACCATGGCCTCCCAGGTCCCCTTACCTAACACCACTCGATTTCTACTTATGTGGTTAAACAAAAATACGTGTTTATGTCGAGGAGGTGCAAAGTTATGATGACCTGCGTAATAAAATAATAAGCGCCTTTGATGAGGTTAAAAGAGAAACTGCGACACTGATGCGGTTGAAAAACAATTTAAGAAGGCGTGTTGTGTGTGTGTGCGCCAGTTGTGTATTGAACGAAATGGACTCCACTTTGAACAATTACTAAATTATCAGTGAGTAGCGGTAAATACCTAATAGTGTAAAAAATTATTGATTGATTGATTTAAGTACGCCATAATACCTACTACGTACAAATACCTACTTTACTTTTGTAGAAAATGATAGTAGGTAGGCATGTAGATGTTTTTATTTTAATTGTTTCTTATGTTATTAGACGAAAATTTGGAATCAAAATTTTGGTGTTTTGACTATTGTAAAAGTTGTAATTAATTTTCTTTGTAAAATGTGGTACACGATCATTAAGGTACCAACTTCGTACGTAGAGTAGGTACTAAAAGCATACCGGCAGACGTGGTGTAGGGGGAGAGGGGTTACGCTACGGGGTTACGCTACGCAGCGCGTCACTGCTATCACATCATTCATTTAATGTTCGTATTGGTGTCCATAATATTAGAAACTTTTGGGATAACTTAAAGCTTATGTAAAAAGAATATATCTTATGATTTTTTAAAAATTAATCCAAATATATCTTTAGATTAATTTTACGAACAAACCTTTTTAAAATGGCGGGTTCTTGAAAAGTTACCCTGTATATAAATTAATCGATTTGTCCGTTTATTTATTTTACCAAGTAAGTTGGTTGAAATAACCTATTTATAAGGTTAATCTCGGACGAAATACTTTTAACCTATTAAAATGTACAGGACCTACCTGTCTATCCGTACGTACATACATTTTTTAATAACGCATTTTTATGCCTAACTAATCTGACAATTTTATACCGACCCTTATAAATTGTCTTTAATTTATATGAGAACTCTGTTCGTCGTTTATCGTGATGTAATAATACTACTTATCCTACAACTAAATTTTTCGGTCTTGCCCGACGATCAAATACTACTTTTTGCTGCTGCGCTCCCATTATCTTTTGCCTGACTTTTTCTACTATTTGTCGTAGAACTAACTCCCGTGTTTCTCTCGGTTCTAAAGGTACCTATACTACCTCGATTTCCTAAATTATTATCCGTTTCAATTTTCGGACGTCTTCCTAGAAACACTTCAAATGGTGAGAAACCAGTTGGATGATGTGGAGAGATATTATACGCATGCACAACTTTGCGTAAAATTCAATCCTAGCTATCTTGTCTCTCTCTGTCTTATTTTGACTACATAGACGTTATCGTTTTTTATACCTTCTTCAGCTAAACCGTTTGACATGGGGTGAGTTATACTACTCTTAACATGACGGACCCCGTGTAACAGTAGGTTCATGCTCTGGACCGAAACACGAAAACGAAAAAATGTACCATAGGTCAGAAACACATCTTCTTCTAAAAATCTCAATACATTTTCCGTATTGCAAATCGTGATAGCCCTGGCTATCATGAATTTGGAAAATTAATCGATTGCTTCTATCACATATCGATTCCTTCGCGCTGTTACCTTCAATGGTCCGAGTATATCCACGTGATACTTTTTTCCCATTGACATAGGTGTAATTGGCTCAAAACCCTCCTTTTGCCTACATTTTTTCCTTTTCTGACCCACAATGCAAGTTTTTTATAATTTTCAATAATTTGTCTTGCATTTGGATAGAAAAATCGTTTTTGAAATTTCCCTAAGCATTTAAATAACCCTAAATGACCGCCAGTCATCAAATCTTTTAAAATCTCATACACGAGATCTTTTGGTATAACATTAGTGTATAGGCACACTACTCTACCTAGAAATTTGCGTAAATGCATTAGCATTCCGTCGCGAACTAAAACAACCTTTATAGCTATTTATTCCGCGATTCACCAAACGTTGACGTATACGTACACACCATTCATCCCTACTTTGCCCTTCTAGCAATTGATTTTGATGGACAGCTAGAACTACTAAATTATCCTCAAAATCCTACGGCGATTCTTCTGAATCATCTCCTTCCAATGGATACCTGGATAAATAATCCGCTAAATTACTTTTTCCTTGCACGAAATTGACTGAAAAATCAAATTCTTGCAAAGTTAGCACCCATCTTGCAATTCTGCAATGCTTTATCTGTACACATCTGTATAGCTTTACCCCAAATATAACTTCGGAAGAAATTTAGTGCCCACACTGCCGACAATTTTCTGGAAGCAAACATCACTGGTAGCATCTCTTTTTCCGATTTTCCTTGCAGAAGGATTGCTCCCAGACACATGTCGCTCGCATCCGTTGCGATTTTCGTTATGGGTATCATATCCGCTTCCGAAAAATAACGTAATAATGGAGATTTCTGTATCTCTTTAATTAACTTCCTGCCGCTCTCCCCAAGAAAATTTACGATTTTTACGCGTTAGGTCAGTTAATGGTAACGCGATTTTAGCGAAATTAGCTATAAATTTCCTATAGTATAATAAAAAATCTACTAACGACCTTACTTCCCTTATATTTTTCTGCGTTTTTTTAATTTACGCGATCAGGCAATATTCCTCACTTAATACAACATGTTCCTCACCTAATAATTACAACTGTGTGAAACCAAGCGAACATTTTTTGGTTATACCACTTAGGTGGTAAACAAGCACACGGTCCGCCTGATGGTAAGCGGTCACCGTGGCGTACGGACGCTTGTAACACCAGTGGGAATCACTCGCACGTAGCCGACCCTTCAAAAATCCAATAACTTAATACCCCCATTTTGTAGTACTTAGAGAAAACCTTGGCAGGGAGCTCATTCCACAACCCAAGCTTTCGAGGGAGGAAGTTTCTCTGAAACCGCACTGTACGCGACCATTTCGGTTCTAAAGTGTGAGAATGAATTCGATTTGCGTTGGTATAAAGTAGCCGTGGGCATCATTTCGAACAATTCCTCAGAACATAACCCATTGTACAAGCATTAGAACACACACTGGGAGGCAAAGTCTCTCCTCAGACTTAAGGGTTCGATACGGCAAGTGAGTTTGGGATCGTCGAAAATTCTCACAGCTGGTATCCGGGTGCACCCGCCCAGAGATGGCAGCAGTACTCCATATGGTGCCGAAATTGCGACTTGTAAAGCAGCAACCTCTGCCCCGACGTGAAGTATTGCCTCGCTCTGTTGAGAACACCTAGTTTTTTGGACGCCAGCTTCACCTTGTCTTGCAAATGATCTCGGAACTGAACATTGCTGGAGATGTCAACGCCAAGGATCCCAATGCTCTTGGAGATGGAGAGGAGAGTGTTCTGGAATTGTGGGACCACAGTGAATGGGTTTTTCTTAGCGGTGAACGCGCAGACTTGTGTCTTTGTAGGGTTGAAAGTTTACCCGTCCCCAGTCAGAGACCATGGACAGTGTGGTCTCAATTTGAGACACAAGTTCTCCGTGGTTTTACTCCACCACGGAACAAGGGATGTTTGCAAGACTCGTGTAATAAGCGTTTTCAGTACTGTCATCTGCATAGCAATGCATGTTGTTGATGTCCAACATGTCATTGATATGCAGTAGAAACAGCGTAGGAGACAGCCCAGAGCCTTACGGGACACCAGCATTAATAAAAAAAGTCAAGTCAAAAGTCAAAATGGTTTATTCAAATAAGGATTTTACAATCACTTTTGAATCGTCAAAGTTATAAAATATTAGTGTTTTAAACCTTCCCACCTTCCCGCCGGTTCACAATGTTGTTGATTTCTACCGAGAAGAATCCGACAAGAAACTCGATAGTTACTCTTTTAAAAACACTATCAATAATACAAATAAACTAAAATACAATTAATGTTTTAAATAAAAAATTTTTAGTCGTACAATTTTATGTTATTTCCATTTTAATTTGGTTTACCTATGCATCCTGTAATTGAGCATCATCAGTCCCAAGGATTTTTATCATTTACATAGTCTGAAATATTGTAGTATGCCTTTTTACAAAGTACCTGCTTGATAAAAGATTTAAATTTACTTATTGATAGATTTTGAATTTTATTGGGAACTTTGTTGTAAAAGTGTATACATTGCCCCATAAAAGAGTTACTTATTTTGTGTAGACGTGTATCATGCACCAACAGCTTATTTTTACTTCTAGTATTTACTTTGTGAACGTCACTTTTCTTGCTGAAACTATTGATATTTTTATGTACATATAAAAGATTTTCATATATGTACTGCGACACTAAAGTTAAAATTTTTACTTCCCTAAACCTATCCCTCAGAGATATCCTAGATCCTAATTTATAAATAGCACGAATTGCCCTTTTTTGTAACAAAAATATTGTATTTACATCAGCAGCGCTATGGAAATAGCTAAAATATACTATTTTTGCAGTGTCGACATCGGTCAATTGTCTTATTTTCTTGATCGTATACACAGCAGAGCTAAGTTTTTTGGCTAGGTTATGAATATGAGGACCCCATTGAAGTTTGGAGTCCAGCGTTATGCCAAGAAAGACTGTTGAATTAACAAGTTCTAATTGCTCGCCATTAATATTAATACATGTCTGTCTCTGACTAACATTTGGTAATGTAAATTTAACACATTTGGTTTTTTTTTCATTAAGTAATAAATTATTAGCTTTAAACCAATTTACAATTTTAGAAAGGGCATTATTTAATTCATTATAACATTCTGTCGTCTCTTAACTTTAAAAAGCAAAGAGGTGTCATCAGCAAATAAGACAATGTCATGATTTTTTACATTATATGGGAGATCATTAATGTAAATAAGAAATAGAAAAGGACCTAAAATTGAGCCCTGAGGGACTCCCATAGTGACTGCTGATCCCGGAGATCTTTCACCGTTGACATCTATTTTCTGTACTCTCCTACTCATATAGGATGTCAAAAGGTCGAGAGCTTTGCCTCTAATACCATAGTGATGTAGCTTCCTGATGAGATTTTCATGTTGAACACAGTCAAATGCCTTAGATAAATCACAAAACACTCCAAGGGCGTCATGCGAATCCTCCCAGGCATTATATATATTTTTTAATAGTGCCACTCCTGCATCGGTTGTGGAACGGCCTTTCATAAAGCCAAACTGTTTACTACTAAGTAGCTCATTAATACAGAAATGGCTTCACATTTGACAAAGTATGATTTTTTCAAAAACTTTACTGAGTATAGGTAGTATTGAAATAGGCCGAAAATTATTAGGATCTGTTGAACTACCTGATTTAAAAAGAGGTATAACTTTGCTAAGTTTCATCTCATCAGGAAACACACCACTATCAACACAACTATTAAAAATAATGGCTAAGGGTTGTGCTATAACATGAATAATTGAATTTATAGTTTTTACAGAAAGTCCCCAAAGGTCTGTGGTGTTTTTAATTTCTAATGTTTTAAATGTATTAATGATATCCGTAGGACTAATGTTTTTAAATAAAAAGGGAACGTTACATTCAGGAACACTAGTTTTTAATAATTTTTCTGCTAAGATTGGACTTGAGTTTAGATGTTCAGTTGTTTTGAATGGAATATTCTCAAAAAACTGTTCAAAGGCAACTGCTACCTCAGAATTTGTTTTAAAACTAGCATCATCTACAATCAACTCAAAGTCCTGACAAGAATTCCTAGCTTTACCAGTTTCATTATTTATTATGTTCCACGTCGTTTTTATTTTATTTGTTGAATTTTTTACTTTATGTCTGAGGTGAATTGATTTTGAAACAAGACAGACTTTTTTAAAGGTTTTTGAGTATTTTTTTACATATTCCCTAAATATTTGGCCATTATTATATGTTTTTTCTTTATATAATTCATACAGCTTACGCCTACTTTTAAAAATACCTGGGGTAGCCCATTCACTGAAACTAAAGCGACTGGAAATAAGTTTCTTTTTTGCAGTAAATATTTTATTATACTCTGTAGTAATAGTGTCAAGAACAGTATTGTACATATCATTTGGGTCGCCATTATAAAGCAAATCTGGAAGTTTATGCATTTAGTTAGATTTAAATGATTCAACCCGTTTAGTTGTTATTGGTATAAATTTAATTTCCTTTTTAGTAATACTATTCTTTCTTTCTAAAACCACTAACTGTCCACAATGATCTGACTCTAGATTGCTTATAATTGATTTTTGGATTGGTTTTATGTCAGTAAATATATTGTCGATGAAAGTGGCACTGGATACAGCAATTCTAGTTGGTTCACAAAACAAATTATTTAAATTAAAAGACTGAAATAAGGCAAGCAATCTGGTGCTTAATGAGCTATTTTCCAAAATGTTTATATTGAAGTCTCCACAAACAATGATTTGTTTATTGGAATTGCTGATTTTATTCAGCACTTCTTCCATAACTAAATCAAAATTATCATACATTGCACAAGGCGGCTTGTATACACTCACAACAATGAGATGCTCAACTTCTATACAGGACAGCTCGGCAGTTCGCTCAACTGAGAGGCTCACAATGTCTTTACGTTCCTTAAACTTTAGCTGTTTATTAACTAAAATTAAAGAGCCACCATGGATAGCATTTACTCGGCTGAACGAACTTCCCACCTGGTGATTAGTGAAATTGAACATAAACTGATGGCTGCGTAGCCAGTGTTCAGTGATACATAAAATGTCAATCTTTTGGCAGTTTATGAACAATTCAATTTCTAGTTCTTTCTGAGACATTCCTTGTATATTCTGATGCACCAGGTTAAATGGAATATTATTTTTAGTATGACAAAGTTTATTTTTTTGTTTCTGTTTACATAAAACTTGAGTAGACATAGATTGTTTAATATAATCATTATTAGTGTTGGAATTATATAATATGCCAAAGTGGTCCTTTGTTGTCTGAAAATTTAATTTAAATCATTACATGTCAAAACAGTTAAAGCCCGATCGATGATGTCTCCCACGATGTCCACATCCAGTAGGTATCCGCCGCCAGAGTAGGTTTACGCGGAGGGGCTAATTTTATGGAACCTAGGACGTGTGGTGTGTACTGTTAAGCCAGGGCCTTGGTAAGCAGGCACAATGCTATGCCGCACGGGGATGATACTTGCCCCGAAGGTTAGATGAGAAGTGTTGCTCAGGCCGCAGGTAAGCTAGTGCTCGCCCCGAAGGTAAGGTGATCAGGCCGAGGACCTGGAGTATAGAGAAACTCCCAGATTCCTCTTCAGTGCTGACGTCACTTGAGAGAGTACGCGCGACGGCCAAGAGAGCGATTGAGAAGGACAGCCTTCTCCAAGATAGTAGTAACGGCGAAGAGCCGTAGGGTAAATAGAAAACCGTTACTGAAAAGATATACATTAATTACTTATTTAATTACGTAAAAATTATTCACACACAATGTTAAATTACACAATGCTGGACACAACCCGAAATGGGTATCGTGTAGTAACTACAGGTAACTGACCCGGTAACTGGTGATGACTGGTGATAAGCGATAACTGTCGATGACTGGCGATTACACACGATCTCCTTGATCCCTTAGTTTCCACTTCTTAAGTAACTGCGTAAGAAGGTGGTGCTGTAGTCATGGAGACGCGTTGCCAGGTTGACTGGCTATTGGTCGAATGTGCGGAAGGAGAGAGAATGACCACTGTTATTGTGTCAGAAGTGTTAGGCGCGTATTTTGAATAAAGAACCACGTGCTAGAGTGACGTCACAGGGTTTTGGCGCGCAGTGTTCCACGCGGACTTTTATGACGGCAATTGCATTAGCTAACGGCGAAGTCCCACGGTCGCAATAACGGGAATTGATATTTTAGAAACGGGACCCTTTTGTTGGGAGACATCCGTTTGGAGAAAGCGGCCAATATACCGTTACTTGGGCAAGACTATGGATGATGCAATTTACCAGAAAGTTCCTACAAGTATGTACATCTTCTGGTATCACTCACTTTCATTCAACCTAACAACAACATCCAAAATCCTTTCGAAGTTCGAGTTCAGACTGTCTGAAAGTCTCATTTTAAACTTTTGAACCCTTATGTACGTTGGTGCTGAGCGACCATCGCCAGACCACCAAGTGAAACCAAAATATTTAACTTGTATTGGTTTCTTTGCTGAGTTTAAAAAAAAAACTGTTTAAATATTTACAGACAAAGTCGAAACACAACATTAACTTTGAGTTCAATCACGGTCGTGTATTTTTTTGAAATTGTTAATCACAAAACTTATTTTGCTATATACGAGTCGGTTGTTCCGAAGTTAAAATTTTTAAACTTCAGATTGTAGACTAAGCTCGTATTTGACACAAGACTTACAGAGAAGTATCTCATGTGTATAAACATTCTACCATAGATAGATCTGACAAGATTGTCATCCTTATAACAGCTTTCAAGTCGCTGAAAAAAAAACTGACTTGACAGTTGTCAATGTTAACAACCGCTATCGGTCAGCTGATCTTTGTTTAACAACATGTCAGTGATGACGGATGTTTGATATGACGTCATATTAACCTGATTTTACAGGTTAAGACCGAGGCGATTTCACTTTTACTTAGGTCCTTGTAACTCCTGTAATACCTTTTCTATCCGCGGGACAGGACATGGAACCTCCTTAACCTTTTTATTCATTTTGCGATAATCAACACAAAATCTCCATTTCTTCTCATCATTCCTAAATAATACGACCCCTAACCTTAGCCCTTACCTTAATAACTCTTGCACTTGATCTGCAATAATTCTCTGCTGAGCACTTGACGTCCTATTTGGCTGTTGATACACAGACGTATCCTCGATTAAATCAATCGTAATTGGGGCCACATTACACATACCCAACCTAAATTTATCGAATGCAAACCTATCTTTATTGTTCAATAAAATAGAATACAATCTATCCCTTTCTTCCCTATTTAACTCCTTAGAGTTATTAAATTCTACTTTATGTCCTAATATATCGTGCAAATCACACTTTAATACCTTTGTCGACAATACAATATATACATCTTTCGGCACCGGCTTCATGACATATGCCTTCAACCTAGGGAAAAATACAAATACCTTATTTCCAATAGACATATTTTGTCCTTTCAAATTGACTGCACAGTCATTTTGTTAAAGGAAATCTAAACCTAGAATGGGAAATTGACAGTCTTCTGCTACAATAAAATCAACTTCAAATGCTTCTTCGGCGAATTTGATATATGTAGATATATCAATTATGGAATATAGCTCCATTGGCGGATACCATACATACTCCTTCTTCTTGCCGCCTTTTCCTATCCGCAAACAGCCTTTGAAATACTCCTATTGGCAAAATAGATACTTCTGATCCTGTGTCCACAATACAGCATAACATCTCTCCACGTAACACGATAGGAACCCTTAATAAATTAGGTTTCTCTCTAATTAAATTATAGTTGACAGCATATTCTTTCCTATTTTCATCATATTCATGCTGAAAACAATCTTTTTGGCTTTCCCATTCGCCTTCAATATACCTATCCTGATCTGTGTTACTAATTGAGCCCCTTGTTGGTTGCATATATGACCACGCATATTCTACATCCTTTGCTACAGGAAACTCACTAGCATACTCGTTTATAGTGCATGTCTGTGTATCAACATTATAAAAATTAAAATTCGACTTACTGGAATCCTCCTGTGGGTATCGTCTATAATATAAAATTTCTCCTTTTTGTACTTCATCACCGCATGCACTATACTCGCTTCACAAATTTTTGCGTCCCATATTGTATGGCGAACGTCGTGGTCCATCTCTCGCTCCATCACTTCGCTTCGCGGGTGGCTATAAATAGGAGTAGGTATTAACTTTTGGCACATTACTAGAAAAAAAATTTTCTACCTGCCTAGCAGATGTCTTCGCTGCTATTTTTTCAATGCTTTTCGTCAATTGCTCGAGAAACAGAATACATAGTATCTCGATTTTTCTCTTCCATGTCAAGGAAACACTATCCTCAAATCGCTTTATAATGATGTTTTTATCTTTAATATTGCATTTAGCAGCCTGGCTTAACGCACGATACAAATAAGGTTAGATACATAAATACTTTATTGAACACCAACATGTTTTCATTTACATAAAGCGAATAAAAGTAGACAAAAGTATTCAACAAAGCGATTTCTACCTATAGGGTCTATACCTTCCCTCTCATTTCGTTGCATTGTATTAAAATATTGGGTGGGGTCACCTGGGGATACTTTTTTCTTAATGCATTTTAAAATCTTTTCATACGTTGTCCTTTCCTCCAATTTTTTATGCACTAAGAGAAAACTGCGCCAGCAACAACAGTTCCAGAACCTGTCGACCCTTTCTTGCTTTATACAACCCATTTAAGACAATATGCGCCTCAATATCGTTGAGGGCTTTCAACACCTCAGACCTATCACCAGAATTTTTTCTAGACAGCTCCTGCATATTCAGAGACATGATTGAGCTGCTAATTAAAATTATTTATCCCTTTGTCACCTGATTCAGCAGACAACGGCGTTCTCCACCTTATGCAGCAGCCGGGGGCGTAAAGAAGCTGCTTATCTACCTATTTATATTTAGGTATCGGGAACATACTACTGCTATTAAAAATCTGGTTTAGGGAGATCTTTTATATAGTTGCTCTTTTTCAATCGGAATGCAACTTATATAATATATTTCTTCGGTTTCCATGTCATCCTTCATTATTATTGGGTCGGTTATCGATTACAATATTTCATGATATAATTATCTTCTAAAGCGTCAAAGTAAATAATATAATTGATAGAGGAGTATCTGGCTATGAGTTTACTGGCTATGTAAAACCATTCAAAATATCTTAGGGCTCCCTGATAGAGACAGGAATCGACCCTACAAATTTATATTGACTTGTCCGGTCCATATTTTTCACTTCAATGTCATTTCATCCAAAAAAGTGACAAACCTGGTGTTCCGATTGTTTTTATTCAAAAATACACTGACACCACATATTATAGCTTGGTAAACACACTATGAAGTATTTGCTGCTATAAACGTTCACTAGCAATTCTACTTCCTTTTTACCTAACGAGAGATCATAACATCTACAGTACACGGACGATACCGCTATTTACACTACCGATAGGCAAGTGAGTCGAATCACTAAGAGACTCCAAGCCGCAATCTCCGCTCTAGGCGAATGGTTTTGGAAATGGAGAATCGAAGTAAATCCCGACAAAAGTTCTGCCGTCCTCTTCACCAAAGGCCGCCCTCCGCGACCATCTTCCCTCTCACTCTTCGGCCGTGCCATTACTTGGCAAAACAAAGCCAAATATCTTGGTGTGACCCTGGATAGGCGTTTGAACATCCGCGATCACACCAAAATAGTTAGGGACCGAACCGCTTTTGTCGTTGGTCGTCTATATCCCATGATAGGCAAGTACAGTAAGATGTCGCTTAGAAATAAACTGACTTTTTACGTCACCTGCATCCGCCCTATACTAGCTTATGCTAGCGTCATCTATGCGTTATCTAAACACAATCTCCATAAACTCCTGACCCTTCAAAACCAGAGCGGCTTCCGGAGCCTCCTGGTACGTCGTAATGCGGACCTACACAGGGGCTTTGAGCTCCCTGCGATTTCCCAGTATTTTAAAGACCTGGCATTCCGCATTTTACCTCGCACGTATACGAGGTATCAAAGAGTGCAGGGGCGCTTCTCGCCCCCACTCAATCGCAATCGCAACGAACCGCGTAACGGGGAACTCCCCTCTTGGCGCTGTCTCACCTTCGGATTCGAGGCTCCTTCAGAGTCTCGCCCCAAAAGCCCGGTGGAGCAGTAATGGCTGCAAAAGCCAACGGCATAGTCAGTTCAGAAAAAAAAAGTTACCTAGTTTGTTATTAAATATATTTAGTTTCTAAGTTGTTAGGTTTGTTTAAGTACTGCAGCGTGCGGGGGCGTAAATATGCTGCTTCTACCTATTTCTATTTAGGTATCGGGATCTCTGCTAATAAAAAGACAACATCGGGAGTTCTTTTCTGTATTCAGATGTTCTTTTCAATCGCCACAAGAGTATACATCTTTTAGATTCATCTACTACCTAGGAGAATTATTATACAATATTAAACTTATCTGCAGTACATCTTCTTCTATTAGGCCATCCTTCAATAGGCCTCGGGTCGTCGTGTCGATACATTGGATAAAATATACGTTAGGACATTAAATCGCGATGGTGGCGATGCTTGGAATATTTTGGATACTGGAGTATCTTACTTTAAGTCCACTGGCTATGTAAAGCCATTCTTCTACTAATTCTAGGGCTCCCTGATAGAGACAGAAATCGACCCTCCAAATTTATATAGACTTGTCCGATCTATATTTTTCACTTGAATGTCAATTAATAACAAAATAATGACAAGCTCGAAATTCCGATTGTTTTTATTTAAAAACGCACTGACACCATCTATTATGTTTCCTTAAAACCACTACGAAGTATTTGCTGCGTAAAAACGTTCGCTAGCCTATTTACTTCCTTTACATTCAACGAGAGGTCGTATCCTCTACAGTACCTTGTTGTTTACTTGAATTATTAGGAATTTAAGTTAGGTAAGAGATACGCGTTCGGTAAGAATAGTTAATTTAGTTAATAATGTTTTCATATTGTTCCTTTTTTGATATTTTTGTGTGTTTATTTTAATCGCTAGCCATGTCGAAACCGAGGGCAAAGATTTTTGATTTACCTAGGTGGCTAGCAGCTGCTAAATTAAACACCGGGATATCGGATAGGGTGCAGGCACTGCTCGCACGCCATGCCCAATTGGATGAGCGTATGGAGGTCCTCCGTCAAGCCTGCCAGGACCTTGTGGAGGCCGATCTAGATGCGGAGGCCATGGCTAAGGTCAAGGCCGACCTCGGGCAAGCTGAAGAATTGGTGGATAACATCCGCCAGGCTGTAGGGGTTCTTTGCTTACCCAAGCAGGTCAAGGGGTCCTCTGGCGTTAGCGAGGGAATATCGGCATTAGTAAGTCGACTCCCGCGAGTCCAGGACGTCACCTGCGGATCGGGTTTCTGAACTTCTTATTAGTTAGATTAGAGCGGGTAAAACTTTATTACTGTCTATCGAAAGAGCTCAGAGAGCAATTCTCAAGGTGTCTACGTTTCGCCCTTTACTCTTTCCTACTAACCTACTCTATAAATCTTGTAATGTACTAACAGTCTGACAATTATTCATTATTTTTTATTTTATTTTTATTTTATTTTATTCAGGATACATACAATCTTACACAATTTAATTTACATGATAGATTTATAAATAGACCTAAAGATCCATTAAGTTTTAACAAAAGAAAATCATATTGAAAAGCACCAAGTGAAAGTCGCCAGTTGCTGGTTTGTGAAATAAATTCTTTCGGGCAAAGGTAATTACATGACATTTATCATTATTACATGAACAGATGATTAGTTTGACAGTATTGTTTATAATAATAGTATGTTTATAATGAGCATAGTACTAAAACAGCACGCATTCCTGCTTTACAGAACAGAAATGACTAATAAAAGATGAAAAGATATAGTTTGCCCTCAAAAAATAGTCATCAAACATACCTTTACAACCAAATTTTTTGTATGACAGACATCTATCGTCTAAACTGCAATAGCTGTAAAAAAGCCCTTCAGTAAGCCCATCAAAGCATGTCCTACGAAGATACAGAGAAGTTATTGATTGTGGCAGAGTAAAAACTATTATAGTACTTTAACAGGTACTTTTAATTTATTTGTTCTAACTTTAGTACTGTTTCCATAGTATTTTTGTTTACGTATACATATGTAAAAGTTCGCATCAAATAAGCTTATTCTTTCTTCTTCTTTTAAGAGAGGTAGAGCACTGCAAGTACTCGCTCGAATAAGCTGCCCCAACAAATAAAGCGGGGCATAGCGAATACTTGCTCGAATGAGCGGCCCGAACTGGGGAAGTACCTCCGCCTTACAGAAAACCGCGGCCACAATAGCACTAACGTTGAGTAGTGATGTGTTTCTGGCGGTGAGTAAGGTTGCCAGAGCTCTCTTTGAGGATTCGCTGCGCGAACGGCGGGGCACCGGCGGTGCTTATCGCTGTCATTGCTCGGCGTAGACGCGGCGTGCTGGTTCAGCGGTCAGGGAGACCTGATGAAACGGCTGACCGCTGGCCGCCCGCAGGTTGAACGGGTTCCCGAACCCAGGGATCACTTAATCTCCGCCCTGGGAGGCTGATCCGCCAGCCTGTGTAAAGTCTCTGAAGTGGTAGTCGTGCCGGAGAAGGAGACCGGAGTGGACCCGGCTACTACAACAGTAGAGGATCAGGAGCCCTTCCGCCCGCCGTGCCAGCAACCGTATCATATGTGTTGAGCTTCGGCAGTCTTAGTACCGCACCTTTTTGTCTTTTAAGCTGTCTGTGCAGTGAATCCTAATCGCTAGTCTAAGTAACTTCATATAAAATGGCCAGAAATAGAAAAAGGAAAAGAGTTTTTACAGCGGCTACTCCATGCACATACAATGTGGATTTTTGCAATATCAGGGGTATTCACGCAAATCTTAATGCAGTCCACCATCACCTCGAGACTGCGCAGCCGACCATCCTCTTTCTAACGGAGACGCAGATATCCTGCCCGGCCGACATATCATACCTTCATTATCCCGGCTACAAACTCGAGCACAATTTTTTGAGTCGTGCCGGTGTATGTATGTTCGTCCGGGAGAATATCTGCTGTCGCCGACTTCATAGCCTAGAAGACAGGGACTTGTCGATATTGTGGGTGCGCGTAGATCACGGCGGCCGCACTCGTATCTATGCATGCCTATACAGGTCTCATAGCGGTGACACGGACGTAACTCGACTCTTCACGCACCTGAGTTTGACGACTGACAAAGTTCTAGAGCAATATCCCACAGCAGAACTAGTTATTTTGGGAGACTTTAACGCCTACCATCGTGAGTGGCTCAGTTCTCGAACCAACAACTATGCAGGGACCACTGCGAAAGACCGATGGTGACTTGGCCCATATTGCAAAAGAGCAAGCCGATCTATTGGGCAGTCTCTTTGCCTCCAACTCGAATATGAACGACGAACGCGCTGTACCACCTACTTTACCGTTGTGCGGTAAGACCATGCCGGAAATCTCTATAACACAGCGAGAGGTCCGGCGGGCGTTGTTTCCCTAGACGTTCATAAGTCGAGTGGGCCAGACGGTATACCAGCAGTGGTGCTTAAGCGGTGTGCTCCTGAGTTATGTCCTGTACTCACGCGCCTCTTCGCGCTTTCCTACCATACTAGGCAATTTCCGTCTTCATGGAAGACTGCGAATGTGCATCCGGTGCCCAAAAAGGGCGATAGATCAGATCCATCGAATTACAGGCCTATCGCTATTACCTCTCCCCTCTCCAAGGTGATGGAGCGTGTGATCAACACACAGCTTTTGAGATACCTAGAAAAACATGACCTGATCAGCGACCGTCAATATGGCTTTCGCCACGGTCGCTCCACTGGTGACCTTCTTGTGTATCTCACACACCGATGGGCACTAGCCATTGAGAGTCAGGGGGAGGCATTGGCATGTAGCCTAGACATAGCGAAGGCGTTCGATCGGGTCTGGCACCGGGGTCTTCTATTGAAGTTGCCATCTTACGGAGTGCCCGAGGGTTTGTGCAAATGGGTGGCTAGCTTTTTGTCCGGCAGACGCATACTAGCTGTAGTTGACGATAGTTGCTCTGATAGCATGGACATTAATGCTGGTGTCCCGCAAGGCTCTGTGCTGTCTCCTACGCTGTTTCTACTGCACATCAATGATATGTTGGAGATCAACAACATGCATTGCTATGCAGATGACAGTACTGGAGACGCTTATTGCACGGGCCGTGCAAGCATCCCTCGTTCTGTTGTAGAGGAGAAACGTTAAGAACTTGTGTCTCAAATCGAGATCGGTCTGTCCAAGGTCTCTGACTGGGGACGGGAAAACTTGGCCCGATTCAACCCTACAAAGACACAAGTCTGCGCGTTCACCGCTAAGAAAACCCCATTCACTGTGGTCCCACAATTCCAGAACACTCCCCTCTCCATCTCCAAGAGCATTGGGATCCTTGGCGTTCACATCTCCAGCGATGTTCAGTTCCGAGATCACTTGCTAGACAAGGTAAAGCTGTCGTCCAAAAAACTTGGTGTACCCAACAGAGCGAAGCAGTACTTCACGTCGGGGCAAAGGTTGCTGCTTTACAAGTCGCAAGTCCGGCCCCATATGGAGTACTGCTGCCATCTCTGGGCGGGTGCACCCGGATACCAGCTTGGCCCTTTTGACTCGGTTCAACGACGGGCTGTGAGAATTGTCGACAATCCCTAACTCACTTGCGGTATCGAGCCCCTAAGTCTGAGGAGAGACTTTGCCTCCCTGTGTGTGTTCTACCGCTTGTACAATGGGTTTTGTTCTGAGGAATTGTTCGAAATGATACCCACGGCTACTTTCTACCATCGCATCGCTCGCCATCGGCAGGGAATTCATTCTCACATTTTAGAACCGAAATGGTCGCGTACAGTGCGGTTTTATGAGAAACTTCCTCCCGCGAACGCTTAGATTGTGGAATGAGCTCCCTGCCAAGGTTTTCTCTAAGGACTACAGTATGGGGTTCTTCAAAAAAGAAGTTATTACATTTCTGAAGGGTCGGCAACGCGCGAGTGATGCCCTTGGTGTTGCAAGCGTCCATAGGCTACGGTGACCGCTTACCATCAGGCGGACCGTAGGCTTGTTTGCCACCTTAGTGGTATAAAAAAAAAAAAAATCTTAAAAACAGTGATTATTCAAACATATTGTATCCTAGCTCCTCTAGCCTGAAACACAGGAAAACCTAGTTCAGGCGCGCATCTTATCCATATCTTTGTTAACAATTGTACTTACAGCGTTATTTTGTAAAATTGATTTTATGAATAAAAAATTTATTATTATAGATCTGCTCTTAGGTGCTGATGTCCTGGGGATGATGACTTTGGGAGCAGGGAAATTGCTTTTAGCCAGGTCAACTAGTCGCGGTTTCGACTGACCTGGGACACATTATAATGGGCCCAGCATAACATTAGTGCCTGTACGTTCGCCGGATTCTACAACTTGTGTACGTCTCTCTCTCGCTGAAGCGATTCAGCGATTTCGGGAAGTGGAAGAGCCCCCGAATGCATCTTGTTAGAACCCTGAAGACCAGGACTGTACGGCGTTCTTTGTGAACAACACAGCCATACTTCAATCAGGTTATTTTCTGACGAGATTGCCATTATGTCCCAACTAGACTATCGTCGATGGAGAGAAGTATCAACCAAAGACCGGAATTTTAGCAAAAAGACACTTGCATCGGGTTATAGGTGAGACGGTATTGACCTTTAAGGAGTTAGCTACCGTGTTTTGTAAAATTGAGGCTGTACTCAATGCACGGCTTGTTTGTCCGATCTCATCGGACAAAAATGACCTGGAGGCTTATAATCCGGGCCAATTTCTGATTGGTGGTCCACTTAACTCACTACCTGAGTATCCATGTAGCGAAACCGCCGTGAACCTGTTGACACGTTTTGAACTGCTGCAGCAGAGGTCGCAATCGTTTTGGAAACGATTCTCACTAGAATATTTTCATCTTCTGCAACAGCGTGTCCGGTGGTCTGATAAAACGGAACCTACTAAGGTCGAAGACCTTGTCTTAGTTAAGGAGGCGAATATGCCGCCCCTCCATTGGAGAAGGGTTGGTATATTGCAATTGTTTCCAGGGCAAGATGGAGTTCCTCGAGTTACTGAGGTATTGGTTGGTGACTCTGTAGCGGATCACATCGTACTGCTACAAGCAAGGCTGACGTCACGCGTTCTATCTATCTAAGTTTCCTTGGCAGTTCAGCATATATAGAAATTGAAGCGCAAGTAAGCGCATGTTAAGTGGACCACGGCGGTCCCCAGGCATAACACCTCGCCTGGCAGACGATCTCGTCTTTGCCGCCACTCCACATTTGTGACCCCGAGCTTGTAATTTATACTAATTTTAGGAAACGAAAAAGGAAAAAACGTGTTTGAGCAGCGAACTACCGGAAACAACAAAAACGGTGTTGCCAGTACTTTATTGAGTATGGATAGACACAGATTTCAATATTTTGAATATCATATTTAACACCCCCACTATCAAAATATTAAATATTTTCAATGCCTAACATTATTACAAATTTATAATGTTTTACAGAATTCAGGCTTTTTGTTAATATATCTGCTGGCATATATACTTTAGACATATATTGTACTTGCACAGCTTTATTTGCAATTACTTCCCTACAAAAATGATACTTAATATCTATGTGTTTTGTCCTGTTGTGAAACACAGGATTGATTAAAAGTTTTTGGGCACTTTGATTGTCGTTATAAATACAAATAGTGTAAATTTTTTCAGTTATTTCATATTGTAGATGTCTAAGGTAAATGGCTTCGTTGCAGGCCTTTGATATTGCCATGTATTCTGCCTCAGTACTAAATAACGGTACTGATTTTTGTGGCTTACACCCCCAAGAGATTACACAGGCTGATAACATAAAGCGGAAGCCTGAGTATGATTTTCGGTCTAATGAATTGTTAGCCCAGTCTGCATCAACATAGCCTTCAATTTCTATGTTGCCACTTTTACAATATTTAAAACCAAGACTTTTGGTTTTTTTAAGATATTTTAATATTCTCGTCACCATGACAATTATTAAATTTACTCAAATATCCTATAGAATAAGCTATGTCTGGTCTTGGTAGAACTGCAAGGTACATCAGACTGCCTAAAGGGTTGTTGATATGGATTTTTATTTTCTATACATTGAGATTTCTCAATACTTAATTTAGGTTCCATAGGTGTATCAGCACCTTTACAATCAATGATATTGAATTTAGTTAACAATTGGTTACTATAGTTTTCTTAACTTAATGTAACACAATTATTTTTCTTGTCAATGTTCACATTCATACCAAGATATAGCTTAATTTCACATACGTCTTTAATTTTAAATTTATGATTTAAAATTTCTTTCAATCGCTTCATTTCTACTTTATCATCTGAAAATACAAAAAAAATCATCCACATAAAGAGCAATAATGGTTATATGACTTTGATTTTTTTATACTTATAAGCAATAAACAGATTATCTATCTTTTTGTTCCACTGTCTGGAGGACATATATTGCCTTTTTTAACTTTAAAATTTTATTTTGATTATTCTCAGGACATACAAAAGCATCCGGTATAATACCTCTTCAACTGTTACATCGGACTCACAATCATCAGTACAAGTCGTGATCTGTACATCACCAGAACATAAAACAGGTACTTTGTTATTATCCGCTACAATTATCTCCTTAGTAGTACACTGTTCATACAAAACTTTTTTAACCCATTGTTCATTAGTAGTTAAATGCGTGCTTGCTCCTGAGTCAACAAACCAGTCTGTTTTACTGAAACTGCCATTTAAAAATACTGCACTAAATGCATTTGTTTATTTTCATTCTTTTTCTTTGTAATTTGGAGAAAATCTGGTAATTTTAATTACACTAGTTTCTGTAGTGATCCATTTGTTTACATCTGTAACATTTGGGTTTTGACTCTCGCACGCCATCTTTATTGTTTACTTTGAACATTTGGTCATTTTTGTTATGTTGGTATTTCTGAAAACTTGCTAGCGCACTATAGACCTCTCTAGTTTCCAGTTCCATGTCCGGCCATTCCATGTGCGTCCGTGGTAATTGACATACCTGAATGCTCGATCGCCATTATCATTGGTGAATATTTTTCTGTCAGTCCTGCTAGCATTAATGAACCAATCCACTCATCGTTTATATTAAAACCAGTCCCAGCGAGTTTTTGACCGTTTTCTACAATTTGAGTAACATACGAACTCATGGAGACGCTATTTTCTAATCGAATTGATATAAGATTTCTTAACAATGAACTACGTCTTGTAAATCCAGAGTCATTGCATAAATATTTTAACTTATTCCATAGATCCTTTGTAGTGTTAGTTTCTTTGATGTGCACATAAATCGTAGGATCTAAAGTTAAAATCAGTTTGGCAATTATCATATTTAACAGAGCTAAACATTTGACGCACCTTTCTACCAGGTACACGGACCATTTTTCAACCGTACGCTTCGCATCCAGAGCTTCATCAGGACCTATCACAGCACTTCAGCGCTTCCTAGATCCTGCAGCTCCTCTCCGGCGACGCAACTGTACAGCACTCCACCACAACCTGTTGAGGATTCACACTCCAGCGTGGCACTTTTACTGTACAGCATCACACCACCCTGTTAGTACTCTCACTCCAGCGTGGCATTCTCTGCTCATTGCTCCTGCCGCTAACTCAGGCCAGTGTCTCGATTTAAAGGGACATACAGCCAATCATTCTATGGCCCGACTCACTGTGCCACATACACACACAGCCATCAACGTACCAGTCTCGACCCACCGCAGACTGCTGATATTCGGCATGCACTACACGCCCTCATAAATTCGGCATTCTCAAGATCGTACGCAAGCATCACTGCAAGAAATATCGACCTTCGGTCTGGGAAGAGAGTGATGTAGCGGATCATATCGTACCGCTACAAGCAAGGCTGACGTCACGCGTCCTACATTACGCTATCGAAGTTTTCTTGGCAGTTCAGCATATATAGAAACCGAAGCGCAAGTTAAGTGGACCACGGCGGTCCCCAGGTATAAAACCTCGCCTGGCAGGAGATCTTCTCTTTGCCGCCACTCCAGAACTTTATTCTGAAACGAGCTGTTGCGACCTTGTCCGTCTTCCTGTTATTTAGGATTCTCCTGTTTAAAGAGTCTCAGCCAGATTCCATCTGGTTGGTCCGGGAGATTGTTCGGTAAAGATATGCGATGACGCAACGTCTTTTTACTTGGTACGATATTAATCGTGCTTCGCTCGCACCCGGTGTGCAAATTACTTCAGTTAAGTCTTTGCAGTAGGTCGCGTATTGCGTTTGTTAGTGTGTTTTCTCTCTTTGGAATTCGTGAAGAACTTTTGAAAAGTCAGTACTCATATAGTCTGGTGATCGATCGGAAATAACAACGTCGTGGTATCGACGCGAGTTTGTTGGAAACAGTGTGCTGGAACCGTGATTTGATCAGACCCTGGATATAGCATCCGAAACAAAGATTTTGCTGAGATCAATCACTTCTGTAGAGAAACTACTAGTCTACGATCAATAGTTACGGAGATATTGCACTTTCTAGTTTGACAGCTGTCATCCGAAACGAAGTTGTTGATGAGATCAATCACTTATGTAAAGAAACTACTAGTCTACGATCAATAGTTACGGAGATATTGCCCTTTCTAGTTTGACAGCTGTCATCCGAAACGAAGTTGTTGATGAGATCAATCACTTATGTAAAGAAACTACTAGTCTACGATCAATAGTTACGGAGATATTGCACTTTCTAGTTTGACGGCTGTCATTCGAAACGAAGATCTTTATGAGATCTATTACTTCTGTTAAGAAACTACTAGTCTACGATCTATAGATTTGGATATACAGGTAGCTTAAAATTTTGCGTGTATAACCTTGTCTTCAATTGAACTTGGTTAAAAACTTTGGTATTTATATTCCGTATTACACCCTCAATCCGCAAATCAGACTCATACTTGTTTTTTAACTAGAACAACTTCCATCCTTGTTAAAGTCGGTTAAAAAGGAATAATGTATAGTTCAGTATAAAACCTCCATGAAAACCTCTTTGAGAACATCCTTTTTGAAAGTCGGTTAAAAGCTTTAATATTATCATTTCGGGGCAGTGGTCCAACTGGCCATGCAGTTGTACGAAGGGCCCTATAAATTTCGGATTTCTAATGTTCAACTATTTTGTCGGACCACGAAGAAAAAAATCCTTGTTCGTACAACCAGTTGGACATTATAGTTGGACGAACTGGAAAAACCCCACGGTGAGACGCTTAAAGTTTTGATTAAACCCTACTTGTCTATTTTGTCGCAGATTCCTAATGTTTTAAAGTAAGTTTCCTTTCCTTAGAGTAGGCCCCTTCGTATATAACATAAGCACAGACTGGCGCTTAGGTTCCTAGTTTTGCCGCGACGCCCCCGACCAGTAGTTCTATAAGGAGAGTGATAGAATTTAGTATACGGATTATACAACAGTGCGGTTCAGAGAAACTTCCTCCCGCGAACGCTTAGGTTGTGGAATGAGCTCCCTTATGGTAAGCACGCGCGTGTGATGCCCCACATGTTGCAAGCGTTCATAGGCTGCGGTGACCAAAATAGGTTCGGGTGTCGAGTTAAAAACAATTGTTTTATCCCATGACCCGGGCGAGTCTCAAGGGTGAGCGCACCCTTGGTAACTTTTTAAAGAGAGCCTACTTCTCAGGCCCCCTGCTAACATAATGGCCCCTTAAAAAGCGGCGAAGAAATAAATGAACAAAAACAGAATAAAATAAAACAAAACTGAAAAAATATATAAAAAAAAATGTGCCAAATATGAAGAAAAGATCGAAAAAAATTTAAAAACATGAACATGAAAAACATTTTGTAGCAATTTTTAAAAGTTAAAGCTAAGCAATAGGCTTAGTTTTTTGGGGAAATTAACTCCCTAGGGAGAGCTCGGCCTTCCGGTGGACGGGCATGTAACGGCGCAATGCCCCTTAGGTGTGGGTGCGCACTGTTGTCCGCCATTTTCCGCTTGTTCACTTTGTGTCCTTAGCAATTGTGTCGTTGCGGACGTAACGCGGAGCGCCCGTTATTGTCCTCAGCGATTTATTTTGCACAACTTGGATCTTTTTATTTTTAGTGGCGGATAGCAATGCGTACCAAGCCGGCGCGGCGTACGTCAAACGGGACCTAACGTAGAGCTTGTATAGCCGGATTTTGGTTTTAAGCGGCAGGTCAGATGAAAATAATGGCACCGACCGCCCTGGTTGCCGCATGCTCGACCATTTTGGTCGTGCGCAACCTGCGGTCGATAACGCAGCCGAGTTTTCACACTGCTCTGCCACTCAATTACCAGCCCGCGAATACAAGCTCCTTAGGTAATAGTCTCTGTTGGCCTCCACTTGTCAAGCCAGCACGGGAGGATATCCAATAATCGCTGCATTTATAACCTACAGGACTTACGGGATGAGCTCATGTACGCGCTATCGTCTGCATACAATGCTAAGGTGACGTTCTGTATGCCTGGCGATAGACCGCTATCGCTAAGCGTGGGAATGACATTGGTAAAAAGTGCATACAACAGAGGGGAAAGGCAACTACCTTGTGGGACCCCCGCTGAAATGGTCTTAGTAGGGGAGTTTTTATTGCCAACCGAAACATAGAAACTCCGCCCCTCCAGAAAAGAGGCTATTAGACGCCCGTACATGGGGGGGTAAATTGGCTTAGTTTACTACGGAGATGTGCCGGTAGTAAACTCTTCCCCGAGGCTGTCTTAGCAGATGTGGTGCACTGAGCAAGTGCGGAGGAGATAGTAGAAGTAATTGACTGTGTGGCTGTTTCCACTTCCTGTCGGGTAGACAGGCCACCGGGCGGGAGTTTATATGAGCTCAGTAGTTCTTGATATTTTGTCTATTCCGTGAAGTTTTTCATTGGTGGTAGAGGTTTATCCCTAATAGAAACTCCGAGGACCAGTAAAATTGGAAGATGTGGCGAATCGATGTCATGGAGGGTTTCTATAGAGATGGGCCAATTAATATTACGGGCTAGTGCTATGTCTAGTACGTCCGGTTGAAATAAGTCCTGAATGGGACAGTGAGTGGGGGAGCCGGGACCAATTATAATGTAATTGTGTGCCTCGGCATCTATTTTCAAATCTCTACCTTCTTTGGATGAAATTCTTGAGCCCCATTGTCGGTGTTTGGCGTTGAGGTCGCCGAGTATAAGTGTGGGCGTGTCGACGGACATGATATTTTTTATATCGCCGGAAATGAAAGGCACCTTACGTGGTTTGTAGGCAGCGTAAACCTTTAGTTCGGTGTTACCGGCTCTTTTTTTAATGCCTATCGCTCGGGTTGAAACAAAGCCTGGCAGGGGTAAACTTTCGTGGACAAGGTCTCTACGGATCAGCACTGCTGTGCCCCTGTAAGCGATGTTATTTGTGGCATTTATTTCGTCCCGCCTGTAGACGAAATAATTAGGTAGACGTAGTTGTTGCTCAGGTCGCAACTTGGTTTCGCCCAACAGCACAATATGAATATCATGCTGCTGGACTAGCAACCTGAGGTCATCGGTCTTACCTCTTACCCCCCCTGGATTCCAGTATACAATCCTTAGATTGAAGAGAATTCCTGGACCAGGAGGTAGCTAAGCTGCTGCAGGCCGTGCAGTAAAGCGGGCAGCGGGTTTTGCCCGACCGCGATGGCCTCAATAGCTGCGTTAAGCGCAGCGATGAACGCTCTGGCTATGCTGAGTGACAATGGCGAAACACTGTACGCACCCCCAGAAAAAGATGCGCGACCCCTAGGGGGTGGTGCGGGGGTAGCAACTGATGGAAAAGAGTTAAAATTAAAATTAATTTTTCACGCCCATTTTTCGAGCCTCCCTCCTATACGTCGGACATACCTTATTGTTGGCGGCGTGCTCTCGCTTACAGTTTGCACACGTTGAAGTGGCGTCCCTGTCGCCTGTGCAGTCAGTCGTGGTGTGGCCCTCTCCGCAGCGCACACATCTAATCGGGCGGTGACAATTGGCCGGCCCGGGCTTTGCCTTCCACGCAGAGATGGATACGCCGGTCATACTGAGGAGCTCCGTAATATTATAAATATTTTGGAGCTCACTTTGGTCGTACCTTTTTTCGAGCTGGCCGAAGTAAATACAATAGGGGCGACCTCTCGACCCCGGGATTTGTCGTATGTGCGACAGAGGGAATCAAGTGTTTCCAATTCAGCGGCTATGTCCTCCAACGGTGCGTCGAGAGGGAGTCCTTTTATCGCTATTTTTTGCGGCCTTTCGTTATCTAGGCTATAACAATACCATGATACGGTATTGTCAGCTTTCGAGAGTTCGTCGATATAGGCCGCCACCACCCTATATTCGACCGGCGATTGAGGTAAGAAACGTACGCCCTTGCCGAACGGTCTCACGTGCGGGTGTGCTTTAGAAGGGAGTGCAGCTTCTTAAGATGCACCGACCATTGTGGCAGGTTTTCGACAATGATCGGTGGGTACCTGGCTTTAGTTTCATTAGGCTTTTGAGTCTGGCTTTGTGTAAGTAGGTCTGGCTTGTATTTAGCGGAGAGTTGGTGTCCATCTGCTCAGCAACATTGGTTGCTGCTGCTTGCGGCGGGGTCTTAGTTGGGGCGGGTACCTGCCTGTTTTGGTTTTCGGCGGTTGATGTCTCCCTAGCTGCCACGATGGCTTGCTCAGCAGGGTTTTGGAGCGGGCTCAGTGAAAATGGACGTATCTCGCGGCCCCTTGCCTTACGTGGGTCGCTGGTTTTAAAAGCAACCTCGTTACGAAAGTACTCGTATTCGTCACCTGTCTCCGAGGTGGCGTAATTACCCGAAGTGTCCCAGCGGAGCCCGATATTGCTAAGCCTACGCTGACCTTTAAAGAGCTTGAAGTAGACAAAAGCCGGAAATTTTCTTAGTATATGTGTTGTAAAGGTGGGTTTCCTAACTAATACAAAAATATAAAAGCAAAAACTATAAATTTAACAGGGCTTTTTAGAATACGTCTCGTAGTTCCGGTAATAATTAAATGACACTGTAACTTACAAAACACTCACGAGTATGAAATTCATAATAAATGTTAATTGAGAAAATTGTACACATTTAAACAATAGCATTGTGATCTGATTTCTGCGGTTCCGTGCGGCCGCTCTAACAATATCAACAATATCGCTTTCGCAAAAGAAATTTAGTAATTATTCTAATATTTACGCATTGAATGTGCTTTATACTGTCTATGCGCGCATTCGATCTATCTATTGACTGAAAATGAATTCGCTCTATGTTCAATATGGTGGCACCTTAACGCAATGGCTGCACATGCTCAGGAGGTAGAACTGTGAATGTTCTTTAAAAATAGTGAACAGCTATTTTGTTTGTTGACATTTGGCGAACAAAACGATTTCAATGGCTCCGACCGCTGTAGCACTAGCTGCAGCACACGCTGAGCGCCGTAGCACTAGCTGCAGCACATGCTGAGCGGCGTCCATTTTTCACATTGCACTACGACACCCATGATACAAAAACTCAAAATTAAATTGTGATTTGTCTATGTGTTATTGTTTTTATGTGCTTATTTTTTAAACTGTGTATTGTCTAAATTGGCTGTTTGACATAAATTTAATAGGGAATTAAACAAACCATTCAACTATTAAACTGAGCACATCTAAGTTTTCTGACTAAAAAAGTAGGCGAAAAAAGGCTATTTTAATATATTTCAATCAAATAATTGCATACACGTAGCTAAATGCATCTACTTAAGACAATTGCAACCAAAGTCTCCCGGATAGTTACGGAGACAGCTCTCTATTTGCACCTGTTGAGTTATTTTTATCTTCTGTCAGTTCCTATCAGAAGCAAATATTATCTCATAATATGTTTGTCCTTCTGATTGACGAGTCGATCTTTGTCTTGTCTCATCTAACAAGCGTCGTCGCTAGCTTCAAGTAGTTGTTTATTTGCTTTGCCCTAAGTGTCTTGCTGTAGACCTGGGTGATCTGGGGACAGATAGGACACAGGGTCACCGGCCAAGTAATGACTTTCTGGTTTTATAGTCTGCTTAGTTCTCATATAGATCAATATTTAGGATTGCATGACAATCAATTTGGTTATAGTCTGGGTTTATCAACTGAAAGTACAATTTAAGGCTTGAAGCAGACTGTCAAGTAGTATACTATATTATACTGTTCGCCAAACACATGTAGGTATAAGCATGTTATTTTGATCTGTCCAGGGAATTTGATCTGAAGTGTATGTTACATCTTGTGGTAAAAGATTAAAGATGTGGGTGTACCAATAGAACTTACAAAAAAAATATATTTTAAGTTTTGGTATCAAAATCAATTGAATGTAGTGAGATGGGCAGAAGTGTTTTCTGAGCCATACAGGTTAGAATGCGGGGTGAGGCAGTGGGGGGGGGGTGGGGGGGGGCGCTAACCTTGCACAAACTTTTTAACTTGTATATTATTAAACGTACCGATAGGGGAGCTCAGCATTCAGCAGTGCTCGTGTCGCGTCGGGTTTTGTATTGATGGAGTACGTGTCAATAATGTAAGCTATGGACATGTGGATGACACGAGTCACGACGACATGGCGCCGCTGAGTGCCTCTGTATGTGGCATAGCAAAAATGTTAAGTATTTAAGAAAATGATGCTCATGAGATGGTCTTAAATACATTGCCTTTGAAGTCAAAAATCGATGTTCCACCCATACAACAAAACGGTGTAGCACTGAAGGTAGTACCACAATTTAAATAACCTTTCGAATTAGGTGACGTTTGAACTTAAGAGAATACGATTCGCGGCGCCATGCAGCGTAGTTCATACAAAAGAATTTTCCACTTATTTTTGACACTTACTAATCAAAAATTACGAAATTTTGTAGACATGTTCTAGAAATAAATATCTAGGTGCATTAATCTGCAGTATGCCAGTTTTCTATTAAATTGGATATGTTTATAGTTATAGAGGATAATAGTTTTTCATACAAATGGTCTCAATTTAGATTTTTAGCAATTTGGAGAACCATAGACATATAAATATATATTCGGCTTGAGATCATGTCTGCAAAATTTCACTGTGTTCGATCAGTAAATGTCAAAAATAAATGAATAATTATATGTATCGACGATTCAAAAGTGTTCTCAGCAACCTACTAAAATCAAATAAATATAATTTGTTTTGATCCCTAGATATTTTATTGAAAGTAGGTATGATTTTTTTTATGGCGTGGTCAGTAGGTAGGTATTCTTTCTATTTATCTGTGCCGACTCTACACAGGTAACAAAATATACACATGTATGTGTCTGGGCAAACCCTGACGTGAAGTACTGCTTCGCTCTGTTGAGTACACCTAGTTTTTTGGACGCCAGTTTCAGCTTGTCTTGCAAATGATCTCGGAAATGAACATCGCAGGAGATGTCAACACTAAGGATTCCAATGCACTTGGAGATCGAGAGAGGTGTGTTCCGGAATTGTGAAATCTCAGTAAAAGGGGTTTTGTTAGCGGTGAACGCGCAGACTTGTGCATTTGTAGGGTTGCATCGAACCCGTCCCCAGTCAGAGACCTTGGGCAGAGCGGTCTCGATTTGAGACATAAGCTCTCCACGCTTTTCTTCCACAACGAAAGTAGGGACGTTAGCACGGCCCGTGTAATAAGCGCCTTAAATACTGTCATCTGCATTGCAATGTATGTTGTTGATGGATGACATGTCATTGATATGCAGTAGAAACAACGTAGGAGATAGCACAGAGCGTTGTGGGACGTCATGATTAATAATTTAAAAATAATAAAACAGGATTAAACGCGTCATTTGGCAAAATACCTTAAAATACGTCGGGAAAAAGGTATTTTGCCAAATGACGCGTGTAATCCCGTTTTATTATTTTTAAATAATACTATATAACTGGTTCGTGACGTTTTTAACACATTTACTATATAACTGTATTACTACTTGCCAATAGATGACAGGAAGAGTCATATTTTAAGTTTATCATTGCTTAAAAACACGAATAAAACGACTTTTTCCAAAATTAAAACACCTAGCTAGACTAAATTTCATGAAAATCGTTGGAGCCGTTTCCAAGATTCAGATTATATATATATAGATATATATATATATAGTAATATATATAGTAAACGAGCAATTCTTGTATTTATGTATATAATATATATATATATATTATATACATGACGTGACGTTTCAAACACTTTTATTATATAACTGGTACGTGAGGTTTCTAAAACTTTTACTACATAACTGGTTCGTGACGTTTCTAACACTTTTACTATATAACTGGTTCATGACGTTTCTATCACATTTACTATATAACTGGTTCGTGACGTTATAACGGAACGACCGTTCAGGTGTTCCGTCTCAAGTAAAGGACTGGATGATGTATGAAACGATGGAAGATTCTAGGCATCCACTCTTAGGTCTTTACAGGCGTGGAGATTTCAAATAAAGAGATCGGATAATCTTCTTGAGTTGTGACATTTCTATGGCATAACATATTACTTTACGTTAAGCTTCACGTTACGTATTTTAATCTGCAAATCTGTTGCCTACTACTATTACTACTACTACTACTACTACTACTACTACTGCTGATACTACTGCTACTACTACTTATTACTAATAAAAACTACGAAACGGTATGTAAAGTCTTTTGTGCTGTGATTAATGTATTATTGGTAAGTCTTTGATCATATTTTTGTTCACGCAGCACGGTTCTATTTAGCTACTACGTCTACCTACTTTGGCGGGGTGAGATCGACGTGGACGATCGCTGATCGGGCTCTAGGCCGAACAAACTATTGTATATTCTATCTTAAATATATACTTGAAAACCGCACAATCAGAAATCTGTGTAGGCAGGCTTACAGGTTTTCTATCTTTCTGATAGTTAAGTAGTTCTCTATTATTGTAAAATAAATAGTTATTATTTATATTTATTAAGGGTTAAGAATCACCTTATGTGAGTAGGTTTCTACTGAACATTAAATATTGTTATTATAAACGTGAAAGAGTATACATTACATACATTATAACCTGTCTTACCCTTCAAAAATATTTTCTTTACTTGCCTCTGAACGCGCTCTACCTAAATCTGTATCCCCTGAGCACCAAGTCGGTTTATTTGGTAACAGGATACTCCTACTCTATCCTATCCTGTTAAAACGTTTCTAACACATTTATTCACGAATTGTGTCTGATTATAATGTCATTGTTTGCCGAATATATTTTTGTTCGTGCCGTCTTCTATCTCGGTTAGATAAGGCGCGTTAATTAGATACCAATTTGCGGATTTATTTGCTATACTGATGTTATTGCGGATTGCTTTGGAGGTACTTATCGTTTTACAACATTATCAGATACAATATTGCGAGATATTCAATTAATAAATAAACTACATGTTACAAATTAATATGAACATTGACGTAACATCCCCAAATTAATAAAGCTGTAAAAAAGTTCGTTGATTCGTAGATGTACTAGATGTACTAGATGTACTAGATGTACTAGATGTACTAGGTGTACTAGATGTAGTCAAAAACCGCGAAACGTTTTAATTAAAGCGCCAAATATAATGACCTTCTGTCCACCATTTCAATTCGACCGCCTTAGCACTCATTAAGATAAATGCTGAAGCAAACGTGTTTATTCGTGAATTCTAATTTGATTATTAGCATAATAAGAAATGTGAACAGTCTCAGCGTCAGAGAAACCAGTTACCAGTTACCAGTTACCTTCACAACTGTACGAAGCGTTTCATATATTCAAATATAAATATGATAGGGATTTTTCTTGAACCACATTTAACAGGTACACTGTTCCTTTACCAATACTACAAGACGATAAATTGAAGCGCGTTCATATCTACAGGGTCAGCTCTTCACCATGGCCGCTTACCGCAGGAACCAGGTTGTCTTTTGTCAGTGACGAACTAAACGGTTCGTTTAAGACTTGCAGTCTATCACTTCTGGACTTCGAGTTGCAGTGTAGCACCAATGCTTAGCAATTGTAGAGTGGCCGATATAATGGTTGGGTTATTTTTACAAAGTATAATTACTTCTATATAAATAATAAAGCAATATAAATCCTTTAGTATACATACACCTTGCATGTTAATTCGAGTACAGATTAGATAACAGTTACTGCTTACTTATACGCAGTAACAAACCCAGCCCCGGCGTGAGTTTGGGCAGCTATATTGCTGCGCAACTAGGGATTGCAATGTTTGCCATCTCGCAAAACGGGATCACGCATTCCCGTAAGTAGCACGAGTGCGACGTTTCATTTGTTCATAAATGGCACTGCGCTGCGCCTGCGCACGTCTTTCTGT
This sequence comes from Apoda limacodes, assembly GCA_946406115.1. Classification (NCBI taxonomy): domain Eukaryota; kingdom Metazoa; phylum Arthropoda; class Insecta; order Lepidoptera; family Limacodidae; genus Apoda; species Apoda limacodes. The sequence continues at coordinate 24,114,209 of OX291559.1, forward strand.
AGGTGACGAGTGTTTTATTTTCGTATTCACCGTCCGGCATTTAATATAGCGATACAATAAATGCCATTTTCATCTTAAGAGCGTACTTTGAAAAGTTATCACCATAGGTTGATATCATAGTAATAACATCTGAGAGAAAGTTGTGATTTGATTATTAGTCATTATATGAATAAGACCGAATTAAAAATATAAAACTGTTGTTAGGAGTAAGGGTAAAATTAAACAAAACTAATTAACTATGCCAAACATTTAAAAATGAATCTAAGAAAATATACTCAATTAATAGAAAAGAAATAATTTCTGTTGCTTAATGTAAGAAATTATTAATTAAAGTTGATTTTTACACACAAATCTATAGTTTACAATTTAATTTTATAACATAATTTCATAGATGCGCGATACCGCGTGATCCCGCGCGGGATTAAATGGGCTGCGGGATTGCAATCCCTGGGCGCAACCCTGTACTCCTAAAGTGAGAGTTTGCAGGTCGTTGCAGGCTGGCGGTGGTAGGTGAGGGCCTGCGCTGCTGGCGTGCACGAAAGGAAACAGCCCGCGATGGCGGCGCCGCCGGCCTTAGCACTTGGACACTCACCTCTATCACTATTCGCATTTAATATTCACGATTCCGTCTAAACTCGTTTGAATAGGAAATTATCGATTGCGCAACACGATCTTTCCTCATTAACTAGTGGATGCGCCCGACCCGCACGCGACCCCCGCAAGCAAAACGTTCCACCTCCACCCGTAGGGAAACTTGCGAGCTAGGGCGGGTCACTCTAGTTTTGGAAAAATAAAAGTTAGTAATTAATAAAAAGTAAGCGGCAAACCCAATTTAGGTCATAAACGTCAACTAAAGTCAAGTCAAAGTCAAAGTCAAAAATGTTAATACAATTAATGCACAAGTCAATACATTACATCTTTAGATCACATAACAATTTAAAAATAAAATAAAATAGAATAATTAATTTTAATACAAAATGTCAATATTAACCGAAATTATCATCATTTAAAAAATCTTTAAAGTCAAAATAAGCCTTTTCTATCAGTTTTTTTTAACCTATCACAAAATGTTTCGTATGCGGGTGGGTGCCTCTTTTATTTTGTTGTGGATTTTATTATATATATATATATCTACTCCTACCGCCTTCAATGATACCGTTGTCCGCTTCTGTCGTGTCTGTACAGTTACAAGTTCAGTACACTCACGCTTGGACTTAAATGTTTGGAACTCGTCTAAGTGTCTCTCGTCTAAATATATATTTTGATACTTCATAAATATAAACACAGGGTACCGTAAGTATTTTCATTTTTATTAAGTATTCCTTTGTTGGTGTATATGGTTTTACATTAGCAAGTATTCTTGAATTGACATATGCGTAGTACGCCATGCACATGTTGTTTGGACTAAGTGTTAGGGAGATTCTGCCCAACGCAAAACAAGCCTGACTGAGACGCCCACTTAATTTGTTTATGTGTGTGTCCCATTTTAAGTTGTTGTCAAAATGGAAACCCAAAAACTTTACCACTGCCACTTGTGGAATCTGGACATTGTTAAATATAATATCAAGTGGCTTACAATAATTACCTCTGAGTGAAAAATGTAAAAGGTGTGTTTTTTTAAGATTTAAACTTAAACCATTAGCTGTGAACCAATTTGTCATTTGGGTGAGGGCATTTAAAATGTTGTTTCGTAAAACATTGAAATTTTCACCTGTTACTATTGCGCATCCGTCATCTGCAAACATGATAAAGCTACCAGGTTCAAACAGGCTTATGAGATCGTTTACCATCACCAAAAAGAAAAAAATTCCTGCCGCTGAGCCTTTCCGCACCGCACATTCGCCTAGTATTTTTTCGTCTAATTTAGTAATTCCTTCATCAATTAAAACGGTCTGAAATCTTTTGCTTAGAAATGATTTTATAAAGTTTAGGGAGTTTTCCATAAAACCATAATGCTCCAATTTCAGTTCTGTTACGTCAAATGGTCTCAGAGTCATTGTAGTTGATGACATTGATTTTTTAAGATGTCCATTGCTTGGTCTATGTTTGATTTATTTATGCAATTTTTATTTAAGTTTATATAGAAATCATTAAATTCATTAGCCAGCTTTACAGGTTGATTATTAGAATTCGTAAGTTTTAACATTAATTTATCAATGGGATTGGGCTTGGAGTATTTTTGCCTGCATGTTTCTGTATTAATTATATTGCACACACTATAACTTAAGTTTTGTGAACCTTTTAATTTGCCATTTATAAAAACATTACGTTTTTTTTTCTTATTTTTAATTACCAAATTACTGTATTGATTGTAAAAAAAAAATTGTGATAATTCATTATTTTCCGTATACTTTTTAGTTATACATGAAGATGTAAGTTCGTCTAAAAAACTCATTTGTAGCATTAGTTCTTCGTCTATCCATATATCTTTTTTATATTTCCTTTGGTGTTTTGACAGTGGGAAATGGGTATCAAACGTTGATTTAATTTTAGACATGAAATAATTGAACTTTGTATGTGGTTCATTTGTTGAGTTAATTACAGAGTCAAAATCGCTAAGAGATAGGTCTTCCACAAAACAATGCAATCTATATTTGGATATATTGCGGCTCATTACAGGCGGTGCTGCAACTTTATTACCCTTTAATATAAGTTTTATAATTAGGGCGTTATGGTCACTCAATCCACTTTTTATCAATTCAATCTCAAATGAACCTTTGCTTAGGTTGCTGTACATATGATCGATACAGGTTTTACTTGTTTCCGTTATTATAGTAGGTGAAATATATAAGGGCCTCAAATTGTACAATAATAATAAATCTAGTAGTTGGCGCTTTTGTACAGAGTTTTTAGGAGGTCTACATTAAAATCACCAACTAATACAGTCGTGTAGTTTATAGGTATACTGTATATCAGTTTATAGGTATACTGTATATCAACCTATACAACATAGCTTCTAGGCATTCTGTACACTTTTTAAAGTGTTTGAAACTCGATGTGTACAAACATAATACAATTATACGGTACCCATATAGATCCACTCTGCATACTTTAACATCAACAAATAGTCTATTTTTTTACATTTAATACCATTGGCAACATAAATACATGTTCCGCCATGTTGATGATGTGTTCTACAGAAGTAATAATTCATAACATATATTTGTTCTATCTCATAGTTCTTTAACCAATCTTCTGAGAAACAAAGTATTTCAGGATTATTGTTTGTTTTTAGAAAACTTTCTAAGGACATTACTTTGCTGTCTAATTTTCTTATATTTTGGTGTAATATATTTAAAGTGGTTTTACATTTTGGTGTAATATATTTAAAGTGGTTTTCCAAATATTCAGACAATTATCAGTATTACTATTTTTATTTTTATTTCTAACTAAATGATTTTGTTTTTTATTAGACAAGAAAAAAATTTGTTGTAAGTAGTTAGTGTGTTCCAATCGATAGTTTTTGAGTATTTTTTACCTTTTTTACAATTTCGGCATATGAACACAACTTATTATAAGTCAAAAAAGTTTTTTCATAGATTAATTCTGACATATGTTGAAAAAGAAACAATGCTAGGTCATTGATGCTCAAACAATTGTTCATTAAATGTAACAGATTAAGATACTTTACGTGAGTGTATTGATTACAGTGAAATTTTATTAAATCATTTAATTTTAATTCACTGAGATGCGGATTGTAGATATTACTAGGTACTATTACATTTGTATTTTGTAGTTGGCTTAGGTAAAAACTTAATGCACTACAAAAACGTGCTGGATTTTTTTCATTTTTTCCACATAGTATAATAACATAATCACTTTTATTCAAGTCACCACATAGTGAAGTTGATGAACTGAGTAGACTATACACATCAGCATTCGGTTTATACCAAGTTGTCACTTGACATTGTTCTTTTTTCAATAATTGCGACATTATTTTTCCTAAACCACGGCCTGGCTCATCGCAGAATAACACAACACGTCGAGTGTTACAAACATGATGGAAATTGGCTGGAGGTTCACATATAGATTGATTATTATTATTATTTTTAGTTGTTTCGTGTATATCATCGTTTAGTCCACTATTTAAAACTTGAGATTCGTTTAACATACATCGTTCTGGTGAGTCATCATTTTGTATTTGGGATTCCAAGCATTGATTTTAACATTCCATATTGAAGATTACACTGTTGGAGTCTTGTTGCTCTAATAATTGCGTAAAAGATCTATTTATGGAATTTCTACTTCCTTTTTTTTGTTTTTTTTGTGGTGGAGCCTGTCTTTTTTTTATTTGGGATTTTTTTTGTCTTCTTTTTTTATTTGGGATGTCATTAAATAATTTTCATTTACTACTTCATTACTACTAGTTTCTCTACTTCATAATGTGCTATTTCCAGTTCACATCTTAACATCCATTCTGTCGCTATTAGGTCAGGAAGACTTTTCGGACTCAGATCGGTAATAGATGACTTACTTGCACTTAGAGATAGAACTGACTCGTATGGATGATACGCTTCCTTCGAAATGTAATATTTTCGGAGTTCATTTTGTTCAGTTGCTTAGGAGCTCTATACTACGTATGAATGCAAAGTTGATTAAGACACAAAAAGTGTATAGACGCGCGTAGTGGATAATCGTGGAATCGAACTCACGCTCCTCGTGTCTATTTCCGTAGCATAAGCCAAGAGGCCAGAATGCCTCACTTAATTCTGTCGAAAATGTTAATCTAGTTTAGATTTCTTGGCTATGTATTTCTCTTCTTCTTCTTTAGCAATGTTACATTCATTAGCAGAGTTCGAAGGTTAAATAATATTTGTGGCGACGCTTGGACATTTATCCGTTATTCTTGTCTACAGAATTTAAAATTATCATTTTATCACACAGTTTTTCTTTACAATTTTATTTCACACAAAAAAAATTTCTTTATATTATAGTTTTTTAGAATACGTAAAATGTTAAACATTTTACTTGAAAACATTATTCATAATAAATTATTTTCGTCACAAATAATAACACTTGTTAATTTAGGTGTAATAAATATACTTTAAATGTTTTAAGGCCTTAATACCTTTTTAAGCTATTTTTATTTAATTTTTAAATACACAGTTGATGTTTACATGGTACTTTGAGTATATTTTTGCAGTTCTTATAAAACTTTTTTGCATTATTTAACCAGTTCTACACGTGTACAATTAAACAAAAAACTGAAAAAATAAAATAAAAAAACAACACATTATCATAGCATAGCATAGCATAGCATAGCATAGCACGGTTGAAGCTAAAGGCAAATAACTACTGAAAATTATTTAACTTGTCGCGCAGCATTTTTTTTATTTCGTCAAAGTAAATAATATACATTGATTTTGTGGTTGATGACTAATAGATTTCGTTATTGTAACGTAAAATAGGTTTTAGCAGACATTTCTCACGTTTGTCTTGCACTCGAACCTTATCGCGTTAATTTTATTCATTTCATTAGAAACTTACCAAGTATTTCCTAATAAAATATCACATCGCTAAAGCTTAAAATAAGTTTGTAATTTCTTTACGTAATTTGTGCCACTAGTTTACTAACAATGAAAAAAAATTAGAAGATCTTCGAAAGTATCTACACAACAACCTTAAGAGCGTTCCCCATTTAAATAGCCTTAAGCATTTGTGTTTCCTCCTTCCCCGCTGATCCCCCCTCACCTTCGGTTTTTTACGAAACCTTAGCCACCTAGCTAGAGACATGCCTTAGAATATTTAGACATCACAACTGGTAATTTCATATTATACTTTAATAAATAAATTTATTCTTGGGAAACCGAAAAAGCAGCACTTTTTTCGCGACACCGCTACTGCACAGCCATGCATCCATGCATCCATGCATCCATGCATCCATGCATCCATGCATGTGCGGATTTTTATGTCTTTTGATCTTTTTGACACTTCTTGCACATACTAATATCATAAATGCGAAAGTGTCTCTTTGTCATTTGGGCTGAACCTCTAAGCCGATTATAATAAAACTTGATGAGAAGAGATCATTGCTACTTGAACGTGTCAAGTGCGAGTCGAATTAGCCTAGACAGGTTAGATACAAAAAATAAATCAAATTTAATTTACTACAAAGATTGGATCATAGAAACATGCATTTGATTCAAATGTAGTCAAGATTTTATTTTAACAATCTTTATTACTGTGAAATTATACCTAGAATATAAATTACCAATATTACAAAGTACAAAAATGTAAGCGAAAATAGTAAAACGACCGCTAATGGTCAATCCGATCGTAATGATAAAGTCCACGACAGCAAAGGAATTCGCAGATACCTTCTTATTGTATTCGTTTCTACACTTGAGTACAATACAGTACTTATACACTAGCTTTTGGTAACTCACCATAGTTTATTAAGTTGCAATTAGAAATTTGTAAGTAAAAAAGTATGAATGAATAAAAACAATATTATAAATAAATAACAAAAACAAATAAATAATACAGATTATTTATGCAAAAGCTCGGAAAAAGCCTATGTTACACCATGGCAATGTCGTCGGATGAGCAACCTAAAGGTCCGTGATTGCTAAAGGCCAATACTTGTTGAATAAAATAAGAGACATCAATTGTTCTTCTTCCAACGGGATTTTTTCCGTTTTTTTTCCGAGGTAATCTGAACAAATAACAGGTTATGGATGGTAAGCAGTCACCGCAGCTATGGACGCTTGCAACTTCTTGGGCATCACTCGCGCGTTGCCGACCCTTCAAAAATCTAATAACTTCATTCTTGAAGAACCCCATATTGTAGTCCTTAGAGAAAACCGTGGCAGGGAGCTCATTCCACAACCTAAGCGTTCGCGGAAAGAAGTTTCTCTGAACCGCACTGTTCTATGATCTGTTTACTAAATTCTATCACTCACCTTATAGCGCTACTAGTCGGGGGCGTCGCCGCGAAACTAGGAACCTAGGAGTCAGTCTGTGCTAATGTTATCTACGAATGGGCCTACTCTATGGGAAGGAAATTTACTTTAAAACATTAGGAATCTGCGACAAAATAGTCTGAATAGTAGGGTTTAATCAAAACTTTGATTGTGCCACCGTGGCGGTACCTGGTACTAATCATGCTCCGCGTAGCTGCTATATCTAGATCCAGCTGATCAAATCACGGTTCCAGCACACTATTTCCAACAAACTCGCGTCGATACCACGGCGTTGGTATTTCCGATCGATCACGAGACTATATTATTACTGACTTTTCAAAAGTTTTTCACAATTTCCAAAGCGAGCAAACACACTAAAAAACGCAATACACGAGTGTCGCTCCCAACCTGCCGTAAAGACTGAACTGAACTAATTTGCCTAGCGGACGCAAGCGAAGCACGGTCAATGTCGTACCAAGTGAAAAGGCGTTGCGTCATCGCTCATCTTTACCGAACACGCACGTTAAGTGACTATTTAGGTTCTAAGTTGTGAGGATAAAGTTCGGTAGTTGCAGAGCAAACTAGGTGTACTCAACTGAGCGAGGCGGTACTTCACGTCGGGGCAGAGGTTGCTACTTAACAAGTCGCAAGTTCGGCTCCATATAGCAGTGTTGCCATCTCTGGGTGGGTGCGCCCGGATACCAACTTGGCCCTTTTGACTCGGTTCAACGACGGGCTGTGAGAATTGTCGACGATCCCAAACTCACTTGCCATATCGAACCCTTAAGTCTGAGGAGAGACTTTGCCTCCCTATGTGTGTTCTACCGCTTGATGTGTTCTTAGGATTTGTTCAAAATGATCCCTACGGCTACTTTCTACCATCGCACCGCTCGCCATCGGCAGGGAATTCATTCTCACACTTTAGAACGGAAATGGTCGCGTACAGTGCGGATTCAGAGAAACTTCCTCCCGCGAACGCTTGGGTTGTGGAATGAGCTCCCTGCCAATGTTTTCTCTAAGGAGGTTCTTCAAGAAACAAGTTATTGGTTTCTTGAAGGGTCGGCAACGCGTGAGTGATTAAAATGACCAATGCCCGGCTTGTCTTCTGTTTTCTGGAAAATAAATTATTCGTACATAGAGTAGGTCCTTGTTACTGCACGAAAAACCAAATAGGTAACAGCACACTTGACACAAGCAAAGAAATTCGCAACACATTAGCAAATCCTTTAGCTAACCCATTTTTTAAAGATTTCTGAACGACGCGCAATGTACCTACATGAAAATTAGTCTATACCTAACCCCGCCGTACTAGGTAACCTTTTATTGAACCAGCTCCTGAAAAATCAGCTGTTCTTTTTAATTCCTGAATGAGTTGATTGTTAAGGTGTTTCTATACAAAACAATATTTATTTCCCAATACCGTTGTTTCTATATTAGTAAACATCAACAACAACAACAACATCAACAACAACAACAACAACAACAACAACAACAACAGGTAGTTTCCCAACTTTTTGTAGTTGAAAAGCTTCAATTTATTTAGCTTTGGTACATTCGGTATATTTGGTATATTTGCGCCTTTTTGATGTTTCTAATAATTGATATAACACTAATTTGAGAATATGTAGATACTTATTCACAAGTCAAACTAATACGTCTTTTCACAAAAATAACAAACAAAGTAACAATACGTCCTATCGCAATAATGTAGGTCAATAATATTAACTCAAATAAAAAAAATAACAAGAATTACCTAACAAGTTAGTTACTTAAATAAAATAATGGCGTCTTTCCACAAACAAAATGCGTCCTTTCGCTATATGTAATTAAAAAGAAATGTACAAAAATAACAATATACAAGACATAAATAATGTTTTTATGCAGTTAAAACTTTAGTCGGCACAGTTACAAATTTTAGGACAAAAGCGATACGTGCTCTCAGCAAAGAATTGTAAAATAATACTAGTTTTGTATTTTTCCAATAAAAACAAATGTTGTTACAAAAATCGGTCTACATAATTGAAGAGTGTATTCACTTTCACATGTATCTTAGTTTTAAATCGATATATCATAATCACTCGAAGTTTATAGGTTACTCCTGTCAAAATATTCTACCTACATTTTGTTATTTTAATTCAAAACCAAAAGCGTTATCAAAAGTCTGGTTCTAGAGAAACAAGGAGAATATATTAAGGAACAATATTCATTTTTTCAAAATTATACGTCACAGTTATGTCATATTTAATTATACGGGAAGGCTCATAACTTGATGGATAAGACTTTAATAGACTTAAGACGGGACTTTAAAAAGTGGTATTAACGATCGACAAAATATTCTGTCCTAATTCAATGATCGCTGGGCCAAAAATCAGATGAAGATTTCCCTAGCCGAGTTGGGCTTACACGTTGATAAACCTAGACAAGGTACTGGAAATAGTGACGATTGCAACACGGCTCCGAGATTTTTACAGAAACATCATTGTTCTGCATATAATAATATAACCGGAGTTGACGGAGAACTGATTTAAAGATGTCTGGTATTACCCAGAAGTTTGGGTTACCCTTCGGACACTTCTCCCGACACTAGGACCGTGACGGACTGGGATAGATTCGGAGAATTACTCGAAAACCCCAGCTCTCCACATCGAGATCGCGTTCCCAGTCATATCTCTTCTCTAGCTAGTGCTCAAGACAAGTGCCGGTTGATGACTACCACCACCTAATCCTGCCTCAGCACATGGGGCGCTAATGACTGAGCGCTATGCGGCCCGCCGTAGACGCGATCGCGCTCCCACTACCGAAAACAAAGCTCGCTTCAACGACTTACACCGCCGTGTAAGGACCGCTGTAGCTGCAATGAGCTTCGCGCCCAACGTTTCGGTGATCTGATTGAGAATATTTCTCCTTCTCATCTAGCTTATTGGCGCCTAGCCAGAGCTTTGAAATCAGACACCTTCAACTCCTTCTCTTCGTTAACTCGTCCCAATAACGTTCCCGCGTTCGATGACGACGAAAAAGCTACTTGCCTTGCATCTAGCATCCAAGCCCAATTTACCTTAAGCACACAGCCTTTCGACCCCGATCACGTGCGAGAGGTAGACGGTGAAGTGGAGCGCAGAACTTTTCTGCCCCCACAAGATCCCCCCGTCACGGATGACGAAGTCTAACAGGTAATTAAAGACCTACGCCCTCGTAAAGCCCTGAACGCGGACGGTATCTCTAAGGATATTTTAAAGCGCCTCACTCTTCCCATTCTCTGCCTTCTAGTAGCGATCTTCAACGCTGCTATCGAAAATTGTACCTTTCCTTATCAATGGAAAGATGCAATTGTTATAGGCATCCATAAGCCAAGCAACTACTACCGCCCTATAAGTTTACTAAAGGCCCTTGGTAAACTTTACGAACGCCTCCTCCTCGCTCGCCTACGGAACGCTATAGTCTCCAGAGGCATCTTAATCGACGAGCAGTTCGGCTTCCGCGCCAAACACTCGTGCGTCAACCTAGTAAGCTTCCAACCAGTATTAGGTAAGCCCCGTCACACGGGCGCTGTCTTCTTCGATGTAGCGAAAGCCTTCGACAAAGTCTGGCACAACGGCTTAATTTATAAATTGTACAATTTATAAGTTGCCAGTCCGTCTCGTGCTCATCATAAGAGACTATTTGTCGAACCGTAGCTTTCGCTATAGAGTCGAAGGCACTCTCTCTTCCTCCCGTCCCATAGAAGCAGGAGTCCCGCAAGGGTCCGTGCTCGCCTCTATCTTGTGCCTTCTGTACACAAACGACGTCCCTAAAACGATAAGAACCCAACTAACCCTCCTCGCGGACGAGACCGCTATTTATACCACTGATAGGCAAGTGAGTCGTATCACTAAGAGACTCCAATCCGTAATCACCGCCCTTGGAGAATTGTTTGGGAAATGGAGAATCAAAGTAAATCCCGACAAAAGCTCCTCCGCAGCCATCTCCCCTCTCACTTTTCGGCCGAGCCATTCTTTGACAAAACAAGGCCAAATATCTCGGTGTGACCCTGGATAGGCGTTTGAACTTCCGCAATCACACCAAAATAGTTAGAGACCGACCAGCTTTTGTCCTTAGTCGTATATATCCCATGATAGGCAAGTACAGTAAGATGTCGCTTAGAAATAAGCTGACTCTTTACACCCCTTGCATCTGCCCCATACTATAATATGCTAGTGTCGTTTATGCGTTATCTAAACGCAATCTCCACAAACTCTAGACCCTACAAAACCGCTTCCTCAGAGAGCGGTACCTCCTGGTACGTCCGTAATGCGGACCTACACAGGGACTTCGAACGAATCCCTAATTTTTCAAAGACCTGGCAGTCCGCTTTTTCGAGCGTACACAAAATCACCCGAATCGATTAATTGTGCAATCCACAACTTATCATCCCCCGACCGACCTCAGTACGGTTGTAAAACTATTGCTAGGCGGCCTTGGCACGTACTAACGGCCCCAGATGACAATCTCGCTATTCGGATTGCGAGATTAGTCTCAACGACCTCCTCTAATAGGTCCTCCCCCCTAACACGACGCCGACGTCCCCGGGTTAGTCGGCGACCGCAAGGATACACGAGGTATCAAAGAGTGCCGGGGCGTTTGTCGCCCCCACTCAATCGCAATCGCAACCGCAACCGCGTAACGGGGAACTTCCCTCCTGGCGCTGACTCACCTTCGGGTTTGAGGTTCGAGGGCAGCTGCCCCCCCTAGCCGAGCATGGGTTGGCTTATTTTCGGGATAATAGTATACAATATGTATTGAAACACTTGGTGGGTAATATAAATAAGTTAGTAAGCTACTAAAAACAAAGTCAAACACATGTCATTTTTTTTTCTAAATTTAGCATAGGGGGCGCCCCATGTGAAGCGTCAAATGACGTCAATCGTGTGAAGGAATTCAGATATTTAAGAGTATTCCGATATTTAGTAGTACTAGTGGCATTATACCATCATAATTACATCTGTTACGGACGGACAGCAACAGTAACGTTGCACCGTCGACATACGCGCAAAAAATGAACTTTCAAAAAACTACGCAACTAGTTTTATTAAAACTCAAAGTTGCTAGTTCCTGAAAATGTCACGGCTTCTGTGGAGCTACTGTCAGAACGTGACTTTTCGATTTTTTAGCAATACTGTAAAGTGAACCACATGTGTTTTTTGGTTCTCACGCATTCATTTCTAGATTTCGTCTACAGGCGGGATGAAATAAATGCCACAAATAACATCGCTTACAGGGGCACAGCAGTGCTGATTCGTAGAGACCTTGTCCACGAAAGTTTACCCCTGCCAAGCTTTGTTTCAACTCGAGCGATAGGCATTAAACTAAAAGTCGGTAACACCGAACTTAAGGTTTATGCCGCCTACAAACCACCTAAGGTGCCTTTCATTTCCGGCGATATAAAAAATATTATGTCCGACGACACGCCCACACTTATACTCGGCGACCTCAACGCCAAACACCGACAATGGGGTTCAAGAATTTCATCCAATGAAGGTAGAGATTTGAAAATCGATGCTGCGGCGCACAATTACGTTGTAATTGGTCCCGGCTCCCCCACTCATTATCCCTCTCAGGACTTATTTCAACCAGACGTACTAGACATAGCACTAGCCCGTAATATCAATTGGCCCATCTCTTTAGAAACCCTCCATGATATCGATTCGCAACACCTTCCCATTTTACTGGTCCTCGGAGTTTCTATTAGGGATAAACCTTTACCACCAATGAAAAACTTCACGGACTGGACAAAATACCAAGAATTACTGAACTCATTTAAACTCCCTCCCGGTGGCCTGTCTACCCCACAGGAAGTGGAAACAGCCACCCAGTCACTTACTTTTGCTATCTCCTCCGCACTTGCTCATTGCACCACGTCTGCCAAGTCAACCTCGGGGAAAAGTTTACTACCGGCACATCTCCGTAGTAAACTTAGCCAAAAACGAGAGCTTCGTAGACTGTGGTGCCGAACTCGTTGCCCAACAATTAAAAAAGAATTAAATAAGTTAGGTACTGAGCTTTCGAACCAAATTTCAACTTATCGGAAATGGTCTTGGGATAACACAATCTCAAAGGCCAGCGACAACGATACCGCTCTTTATCGTTTAGCTCGCTGTATGACCAACACCCCTGCACCCATACACCCCCTTGTAGACACGCTAGGTAACCGTCTGTACTCAGCTGAGGAACGCGCGGGTTTACTGGCGGACCATTTCGAGGACCAATTTAGGCCCAATCCCATTGTCGACCACGCCCACACAACATTGGTTGAGGAGCGTATACAACAGATCCTTACTAGTCATATTGACCCACTTAGAGGTGATGATTTTATCTCCCCTAAGGAGGTCAAAAAATTTATATCTTTTTTAAATAAAAGGAAATCTCCCGGCCCTGACGGAATTCCGAACACGGCCCTATTAATGTTGCCTAGGAAAGGTCTTGTGGCCTTAACCCGTATTTTTAACGGAATCTTGCGCACAGGTTTCTTTCCCACGGCCTGGAGGACAGGCAAAATTATTGTCATACCGAAGCCTGGCAAGAGCCGCCAGAAACCAGAGCATTATCGCCCGATCACTTTACTTTCTAACATAGCCAAACTGTTCGAACGTCTTTTATTGAAAAGGATATCACCTTTTATCAATCTAAGACCAGAACAGTTTGGTTTTAGAAGTAATCATAGCACCACTCTTCAGCTTAATCGCGTCTTACACCATATGGCCTTTGAGATGAACAAGGGCAGGTACACGGTCGGGGTCTTTCTCGATATAGAGAAGGCTTTTGATCGTGTTTGGCACGCCGGCTTATTGTTCAAACTCTCTGAGACCAATTTACCCCCCATGTTCGGGCGTATAATAGCCTCCTTTCTGGAGGGGCGGAGTTTCTATGTTTCGGTTGACAATAAAAACTCCCCTATTAAGACCATCACAGCGGGGGTCCCACAAGGCAGTTGCCTTTCCCCTCTGTTGTATGCACTTTTCACCAATGACATTCCTACGCTTAGCGATAGCGGTCTATCGCCAGGCACACAGGACGTCACCCTAGCATTGTATGCTGATGACAGCACGTACATGAGCTCATCCCGTAAGTCCCATTTAGCTGCCGCTAAAATGCAGCGATTATTGGATATCCTCCCGTGCTGGCTTGACAAGTGGAGGATAGCAGTAAACGCCTCAAAAACGGCAGCCATCTTAACCGGCCAACAGAGACTATTACCTAAGGAGCTTGTATTCCGCGGACAGGTAATTGAGTGGCAGAGCAGTGTGAAATACCTTGGCTGCTTTATCGACCGCAGGTTGCGCATGACCAAAATGGTCGAGCATGCGACAGCCAGAGCGGTCGGCGCCAGGGCGGCCTTAAGGCCACTATTTTCATCTGACCTGCCGCTTAAAACCAAAAGTCCGGCTATACAAGCTCTATGTTAGGTCCCGTTTGACGTACGCCGCGCCGGCTTGGTACGCATTGCTATCCGCCACTAAAAAGAAAAAGATCCAAGTTGTGCTAGGGACACAAAGGCAGAGCCGATAGGTGAGTTTATCGCCAGACTGGCCGCCCGGCTGTTTGACATGGCGGACAACAGTGCGCATCCTCACCTAAGGGGCATTGCGCCGTTACATGCCCGTCCACCGGAAGGTCGACCTTTTGCTTAGTTTTTCATTTTTAAATTGCTAAAAAAAAAAAAAAAAAATTGTTTTATTGTTTTAATTTTTTCAAATTCTGTCCAACTTTTTTCGTAATTTCTTCGTTTTATTTTATTTTGGTCTTGTTTATTCCTTTGTTTTATTTTATTTTTGTTTATTCCTCTCTTCGCCGCTTTTTAAGTGGCCATTATGTTGTCAGGGGGCCTGAAAAGTAGGCCCTCTCTATAAAATCACCGTGGGTGTATTCACCCACGAGACTCGCCCGGGTCATGGGGTAAAACATCAGTTCTTACCCCGACACCCGTACCTCTTTTACCCGTCAGGGGGTAAAGAAGATGTCCACGTACTCATTTCTAGACATAAATGTATGCCAATTAATTTTTTATACTATGCAAAACACAACTGACGTAGTAGTAAAATAAAAAATGTAAAAAGTCAAAATTTTTACTAAAAACAAATTTTGAAGCCTCATATTTATATGAAAATGAGCAGCCAATCAGAGCACAGACGAAAGTGGGAGAATGGCTCGGAACAAAAACACCATTGAAAAATATTAAATTAGAAAGTTCGAGGTAAAAATCTGGAAAATACCGGTTTGAACTGGTTATTGGGTTTCCAAAATAAAAACAACGTTCTCTGATTGGCCTAAAATAAATGATTTGAACATTTCCTCCTAGACCAAAAAGTATAAAAGGAGACGCAATTTTCATACAGTATGCAGTGAAAGTTCAACAGTTCCAGGAAAATAAGTGAAGAAACCAACTGAAGAAAGAACAAGTTATATATATATGTCAAGAAAGAACCAACATTTTTATAACTCAAGATTACTTCAAGAAAGAAGTAACATTTTTATAAATCAAGAAAATTCGTAGAAGTTAAGTAAAATCAGTGAAGCGTTAGTTAAAATCACGATTTTAAAGAAAGTGTTTGTAATTTATAGATAAGTGTTTGTAAATTATAATTTTGAAAAATGTTAAATGAGTTGTCCATATAAGTGTTAATTGCGGTTAAGGCAATTATAAGCTGTTGCAAGCAGAATCCAATTTGTTTCATTTTTTCAATTTTACAGTGGGCTTTTTCAGAGCCCACATTTCTATAAACCTACAGTCCACTAGCTCTGTCCGCAACAGTTTATTTGGTCCTTCGGTAGCCGGATCACAACCTGTGTAGATCCTTAGGTAATCCGTAAAGTTCCGAAGTTATAAGTAATTTAAAGTGAATTTTTATTTTTCTGAAAAAAGTGTTAATTTTAGAAAAGTGTAAAAAGTGTATGAACCGTAAGTAAAGTGAAATTATTGACACTAAGTCTTTATTTTTGAGTGCTTACCTATTGTTTCGTGTATTTTTTATAACTCTGTGTGTCGTATTTGTTGGGGTCATTTTCGGTTTCAAATTACGTAAATTTTTGTAAAACGTTTAAATTCACGGGAGTCGTTGTGAAAACAAAAATAAATCGTGGTGACCTACGTATACGTATTTCGGGCAATACGTGTACTAGTTATAAATTTAAAAATTTTAAATTTTTCCTGAAATTCAGTTTTTATAAATTTTCATAACTCTTCAGTTTTAAGTTTTGAAAAAGTCTTATACACGCGTGTTATACCGTGTATTCATTTTAAATTCACGTTTGTGCACGTATTACTTATGATACGTGTACTAGTTATAATTTTTAAAATATTTTAATTTTCCTGAATTTCGAAATTTTTAAATTTTCATAATTTTTCAGTTTTAAATTTTTAAATTTTCAGTTTTCAATTTTGAAAACTTCTTGTACATGCGTGTTATCTCGTGTACTTATTTTGAATTTACGTTCGTGCACGTATTCCTTGCGGTACGTGTACTTTTAATAATAATTTTAATTTTTCGGAAAACTTGTGAAGTTCCAAATCGTAATAATTTGAGCTCTTAGGCATATGGGAATTTCGTGTATATGCCTTAAATACATGGGTATACATTATTCCATGCAAAAATCGTTCTCTTTATTATTATTTGATTTTTTTCGAAAAAACCTAATTTTTAAAAATTAATAAATTTTTTTACTCCTGTGCAATCGGGAACTTCTTGTACATGTTTTATATGTATATGTGCTCGCATAATTGACGTGTACTAAAATTAGTACTTTTAAATTTATTTTAAATTTTTGTAATTTTAAAAATAATACTTGCGAGCGTCTATTTTAAAATTATTGTACGTATACATATGTGGTACGCCTTTGCGTACTTGTTATTATTACTTAAACATTCTTTTGAGTAATAATATTCTCACATCTATGTATACAAGTACTTCTGCGTGCCTATTTTAAATTTTGTACGTATACATATGTTGTACAACTTATGTACTCTTATCTTATCACTTTAACTTTCTTTGAGGTGATAACATTTTTGAATCTATGTATACGTCTCTTGTAGGCACTTATATAAATTGATGTGCGTATACATACGTTGTGCAATTTATGTACTTCTTATCACTTCGATACTTTTTTGAGTGATAACATTTGAATTTATGTATACGTGTATTTGGTGTGGCTTTTTAAATTGATGAAGCCAGACCTTCTTATTGTTCAATATTTTTTGTAACAATAATTTTTAAATTTCTAAACGTGTATGTATACATGTATTTTCGTGTAGCTATTTTAAATTTATGTGTACATAGATACGCGTGCTTTGTGCGAGTTCACCACAAAGTTGTTCGAGTACAAAGAGTACTTCAATAGTTTTGAAGAACTCAATAATATTTTAAAATTTTATGTCTATACGCGCATTTCCATGTGGTTATTTAATTGATGTGCGTATATATGTTTGGTACAACTCGATTACCTACTTACGATTGTTTTTTCAATATTCTTTGAAAAACAATATTTTTGAATTTAATGTCTACGCGTACCTATTTCCGTGTGTTTATTTTAATTGATACGCGTACGCCTATTTTGTACATCCGTGTACTTACTATTATTATTTCAACGATTTGAATAATAATTTTTTGAATAACTTGTACTCTGTAAAATTTCGAGTACTTGTTTTAATTTTGAATACTGTGTGCATAAGTGTATTTAGTATTTTGGTGTGGCTATTTTTGAATAAGTGTATGTACGTATATTGTACAAGCCACGCCTTCTTAATTGTTTAAATAATTTTGAATTATTTAATCTGTGTACCTACGTACACCTTATTTTTAAATATATGTGTATACGTGACAAGCTCCGTAACACTTATTTTTATTTGGGTTCTTTCTCTTGTTCTGAAAAATTTTGCTTACGTGTTAGTACTAAGGTGTAACTCCATACAACTATCTGTTCTCATATTTGATATTTGTGCTCGTTTAAATTTTACTGTGTATGTGCATTTGTGTTCGTGTTGGGATTCAATTTTGTTGTGCTTATTTAAAAAATAAAAAGTACAATGCCTAACACACGTAGCCAAAAAGCCGCGTCAAAGGCTGGCCACGATGAACGGGGGATTAACGTACCCGAGTCGGTACGCCCCACGACGGCGTCTAGCGCTGTCGGTGCTGCGTCGACGAGGACAGGATGCTCGTCGGCCAGCGTGCGTATACAGAGTGCGGAACTCGAAGCGTTCCAAAAAAATTGCGGAGCTCCGTACGGAACGTTTGCAGTACGAAAGAGCGGTAGAAAAAATACGTATAGAAATAGAAAATAAACGTATGGAAGCGGCAAAAGAAAGTATGGAAGCTCAAGAAAACATTATTAAAAAACGGCTTGAGCTTCAGATTTCTCAAATAAATGAAGACGATTCTTCACAGGGAAGTATTGTTAAGTCCACTCTCACTGCATCGAGGGTTGAAAATTGGTTGACGGAAACCAACGATGACGCTGGAGCCAGCGTCGTCACGGCCAGGCAGGTGGCACGCGACGTCTCTCCCACACGGGGGGAGGGGAGCCCAGGGCGCCCAGGTATGGTGCCCAGGGAGCTCTCTACGTCAGGCGTCGCAGAGCATAAGGGTGCCACCAGCCGCTACGACCGTAGCATAATTGAGCGTAGCGAGGACCAGGGTCCCCTACGCTCGCACCACATTGTCAGGCGAGGGCCACCACAAAGCCCTCCACGCCGGCACACTAACAACCCACACAGGGAGGTCCAAGGCCCCCCACATCGGCGTCGCGTGGATGCCGGCGGGGACCTGGAACGTCCTCGGCTCCCACGTACGTCACAGGCTGAGGATGACCTCGGCATCACTTTTGCACGTCGCGTGGATGCCGGCGGGGACCTGGAATGTCCTCGGCTCCCACGTACGACACAGGCTGAGGATGACATCAGTCAACGGCACCCGAGAGGGGGTGTATCGCCGAACAAGGAAGAGGGACATGCAGCGACACTGCAATCACCATATCCTTTATGGCACGCATCTGCTGGCAGAAACTACGGCAATCTTGAGCCGTACCATAATGAGATGGAGGAGGGGGAGCGACGTTACCGCTCCTCCTTTAGGACACCTGCCTATCAAAGAAGAAGAAGCC
The DNA here is from genome assembly GCA_946406115.1 of Apoda limacodes. Lineage (NCBI taxonomy): Eukaryota > Metazoa > Arthropoda > Insecta > Lepidoptera > Limacodidae > Apoda > Apoda limacodes. The sequence goes on from OX291559.1 coordinate 24,133,240, forward strand.
ACAGTGGAGAAATGGAGGGGGGGGAGCGACATGACCGCTCCCTTCCAAGAAATGGAGAGGTGGAGCGACGTCACCGCTCCGCCTCAAGAAGAAGTGGCATAGGAGAATTAGCAGATGCGCTAAAAGACTTGGCCTCATCAAAACCGATACAACGACAAGTCTTCGAGCTTCCACCTTTCAGTGGCGCTCCTCACGAATGGCTGCCTTTCAAGGCAGCAGTCAGGGACTCTGCACGGCTTTATAAACTTTCGCCAGCAGAGAACCTAGCAAGGCTTCGTTCTTGCCTACGCGGCGAAGCGCGTGAATCAGTGTCGGCGTTGCTATACACCGCTGTCGACACCGACCGCATAATGAAGACGCTTGAACAGTCATATGGAAGGCCTGAGATCTTAATCGACAGATCACTGAGCGACCTTAAGCACTTACAACGCCCAGGGTCGGCAGCAACAGACCTCAACACTTTCGCTGTCAAGCTGCAGAACATAGTCTGCGTCCTTGCCAATATGGACCAACGACGATACTTGTACAAACCTAAGCTTACGAGGGAGGTCCTCGACAAATTAAGTCCATTTTTGAAGTCACGATGGTGCGACTACGCATATGAGCACCAAACAGATGACCCAGAGATCGTTGTACTCTCAGAATTTTTGATGCATGAAGCCGATCGAGCTATCCGCTTTACGCTTCCACCAGCTACTTCATCGACGTTGCCGCAGACTAAGAATGGTTGGGCACCAAGCGGCGCGCCGAGAAGAAAACCCATGAAAGAAACAGCACGAGTCTATACTGCAACTACAGAAGAAAGGAGGCCACGTCAAAATGACAAAAGACCTCCACGTGCTGCAGCTCAGCAACGCAAAGAGCAGCCGCAATGTCCGAGCTGCGGGGCATCTCACACGCTCCCGCAATGCCCGGCATTTAAAAGATTGGCTGTTGATAAGCGCTGGGCTAGTGTCAAGGAAATACACATTTGTTTTCGCTGCCTACTAGAGAAGCATCCACGTCCACAATGCAGAGCCAAGCGATGTGACGTAAACAATTGTGGTCAAGCACACCACCGACTGCTACATGATGTGAACAGAGAGAAACGGACCTTCACACAAACCGTTCCAGCCTCTCAGAAAGAAGTTCCTATAGCTGTGACATCGGAAAGCAATGAAGCAGTGATGTCAACCAATACGGGGAACCGCCGCCGATCAGTTATGCTAAAGATTTGTCCAGTTACAATATCTGGTCCAAATGGCGCGGTGAACACCCATGCATTATTTGACGAAGCTTCCACGGTCACGCTGATTGACAAAGATTTAGCGGACCAGCTGTCATCCGAAGGAAAGCCACATCCGTTCACAATACACGGTGTCGGCGCAAGTCAAAAGGAAGATGAAAGCCTGCGGGTCAACCTTAAGATCCGCGGGCGAAAGCAGAGGAGATACCATGAACTGCAAGCCAGAACCGTAAAGGGGCTACGCCTGATGGCACAAGCAGTTCCGTCCGAAGTCGTCTCCTGTGCGCACCTGAGGGGCCTCGATGCTGCATGTTACGAGATGATGAAACGCAGCCGAAAATTTTGATCGGGGCTGACCACTGGCACTTGCTCGTATCCCAAGAGCTACGAATGGGTGCGCGCACTGAACCTGCTGCATCACGGACACCGCTTGGATGGGTGATCTATGGCTCACTTCCCCGCACCATAATGCGAGAAGGGGAACAAGTACTGCATGTCACGAATGTTGAAAATGAGTTTCGTGACCTCTCAGTTGATGAAGACCTACGTCTTGAAGAATTGGTCAAAGCCCATTATGATATCGATGCCCTAGGCGTGTCTTACATTAAAAAGATACGCCCAGAAGCGAAACGGGCTGTCGAGATTTTTAACTCTACCGCTCGCCATGAAAACCAGCGGTACAAAGTTGGGCTAACGTGACGTCAAGATGACGTAAGGATGCCACCTAGCTATAATACAGCGCTGCAACGTCTCAGAAACTCAGAAAGAAAAATGGATCGGGATCCCGCTTACAAAATACAGTACACCGAGCAAATAGAAAACTTGCTCAAGAAAGGTTACGCTGAACCAGTGATGGGCGAGATTCAAAGCGAGATCGAGTGGTACCTGCCTCACTTTGGCGTACGGAACCCGAATAAACCCGAAAAGATCCGTCTTGTGTTTGACGCAGCTGCTAAAGCTTGCGGAGTCTGCCTCAATGACGAATTATTAGAAGGGCCAGACCTTCTGCAAGCACTGCCGGGAATACTTTTCCGATTCAGGAAAAAGCCGATCGCCGTAACTGCAGACATAGAAGAAATGTTTCTGCAGATAAAGATAAGGCCAGATGATCGCCCGGCTCAAATGTTCTTATGGAGGGGTGAAGATAGAAAGAACGCCCCTCAGAAATATGTCATGACGTCGTTAATATTTGGAGCGTCATGTTCACCATTTCTGGCGCACAGCGTAATAAATAAAAACGCTATGGACTGCGCCGCAAAGTATCCCGAAGCAGCAAAAGCGATCCAAAGTAGCTTCTATATGGACGACTACCTGGACAGCTTCGACAATATTGAGAAATCAAAACAGATGGTTGCTGACGTCATAAAAGTACAACAGCAGGCAAGTTTCAATATAAGGAGTTGGAATTCAAACCGTCAAGATGTGCTAGAAAACTTACCTAAAGAGAAAAAAGCACATGTGTCGGACGTACGACTTGGAGCCCGTGAAGACCACATTGACAAGACTGAAGAAGAAGGTCTGCTGTGGAGCACTAACAAAGATGAATTGGGTTTCAGTACCAAGATGGTTCGCGTACCAGAAGCAGTACGCCGAAGGCATCGTACGCCGACTAAAAGAGAAGCTCTCAGCGCCGTAATGTCAATATACGACCCACTGGGACTTGTCAGTCAATTCACCATCACCGCAAAAATAATATTGCAGCAATTATGGCGACAGAAGCTCAGGTGGGACCAAACCCTGCCAGAAAAAGAAGCGAGCGACTTCGCAAGATGCATAGAATTATTGGACAGCGCGGCCGCATTAAGAATCCCGCGCTGTTATGATTTGGATGCAGGCTCTATTGTAAAACGAGAGCTGCACGTATTTTGTGACGCCAGCGAAGAGGCCTACTCAGCGGCAGCTTACTGGCGAAACATACACAAAGATGGCAGCAGACGAATAAGTCTGATCGCTGCCAAAGCCAAGGTCGCGCCGTTGAAGGTACAGACAATACCCCGCCTAGAATTACAGGCGGCGGTGATTGGAGCGCGACTAGTAGAATCAATTAAAAAAGGGCACCGCATAGAAATAGCAGACGTCACATATTGGTCTGACTCTAGCACGGTGCTGCAATGGATACGAGGTGATGCAAAGAAGTACACCCCATTCGTATCACATCGACTCGGAGAGATAGCTGAACTAACACAGCCCGAGGATTGGAGATGGGTGCCTACACAACTGAATGTAGCTGATGATGCAACGCGTGCGTGCTACCAACCTATTAGCGCGCACGACCGATGGTTCTGCGGGCCAGACTTTCTTCACGAACACGAAGATTGCTGGCCGTACGACTTCTCTGAAAGGAGCGACGCAGACGATGAGCACGTCACCCATACTAGCCACAAACCCACAAATTGGCTACCGGATCTCGAGCGCTTCTCAAATTACGAGCGCCTGATCCGGACAGTAGCAAACGTACTACTATTTATCGAGAAGCTGAAGAAAAAGGAACAGCAGCTCGAACTCCGCCATATTGAAAAAGTGGAACAACTTCTCATACAACAAGCGCAGCAAGATTGTTTTGGTGAAGACATAGAGCGCCTTGAGAAAGGAGAAGCACCTCAGAGGTCCAGCAGACTATTTAAACTGGACCCTGTATATGAAGATGGGTTGCTACGTGTACGCGGCCGCATTAACGCCGCACACGTCACGACTGACATCAAGCGACCAATCATATTGGACGGTCGCCATCAATTCACCAGACTGCTCGTGATGAAGGAGCATCGAACCGCACTCCACGCCAACAATGAACGCGTGGTGAATGAGCTGCGCCAGAGATATTGGGTGCTACAGCTGCGGCCAACGGTGCGAGCAGTTGCCAGCAAATGTATGTTGTGTCGAATCCGCAAATCACTGCCATCGACACCAACCGTGGGAGATCTGCCACTTGCACGTCTCGATGCCTATCAGCGGCCCTTCACCAATTGTGGGGTTGACTGCTTCGGCCCAATGATAATAAAAATTTGAAGAAGAAGAGAGAAACGTTGGGGTATGTTATTCACATGCCTCAGTACACGAGCTGTACACATTGAGTTGGTTGCGAGTCTATCAACCGACTCGGCCATCATGGCCATTAGAAGAATGGCAGCCAGACGAGGATGGCCTCGGGTAATGTGGTCAGACAATGGGACCAATTTCCGTGGGTCTGACGCCGAGTTAAGAGAAGCGTACAAAGAGTGGGCCCCGCAACTAAAAGAATATGGCTTGACCCACCGATTGGATTGGCGCTTTATCCCACCCGGAGCACCCCACATGGGAGGATCTTGGGAAAGAATGGTGCGATCGATAAAAATCGCACTGACAGCAACTTTAAATGAAAAGGTGACGACAGAAGAGACTCTGCTCACCCTGCTGCATGAAGCAGAGCACTCCGTTAACAGTCGGCCACTGACCAGTGTCTCAGTTGATCCAGCTGATCCAGAGGCACTTACACCGAACCACTTCATATTCGGAACATCATCAGGCTTACCAATGACTGGCGAAACAGAAAAGGATGAACGCCGGCAATGGAGAGCAACACAAGCGCTGGCGGATGGATTTTGGAAACGCTGGTTGCAAGAGTACCTCCCGACTTTGGTGCCAAGAGGGCAATCAGATGACCATGCGCAGCCATTGAAACAGGGAGACTTGGTTGTGGTAATCGACCCGACCCTACCACGTAACGTGTGGCCAAGGGGGGTTGTAGAAGAAATACAGCCGGGCCCTGATGGTAAAGTACGTTCTGCGAATATCAGAACGAGGGGAGGTGTATTAAGACGCCGCCCCGCCAGTCGACTAGCCGTCCTGCAGTGTACCAAGGAGGCTTCGACAAGCTGCACCGAGGGGAGTGTTACGGACGGACAGCAACAGTAACGTTGCACCGTCGACATACGCACAAAAATTGAACTTTTAAAAAAACTACGCAACTAGTTTTATTAAAACTCAAAGTTGCTAGTTCCTGAAAATGTCACGGCTTCTGTGGAGCTAAACGTGGACATCTTCTTACCCTGTCGGGTAAAGGAGGTACGGGTGTCGGGGTAAGGACTGACGTTTTACCCCATGACCCGGGCAAGTCTCGAGGGTGAGCGCACCCTCGGTGATTGTTTAAAGAGGGCCTACTTTTCAGGC